>CM060902.1:1107706318-1117706318 GCA_030737815.1 Allium fistulosum | reverse complement strand
GTAAGTCTATAGTGTTCTAAACAGATTTTCGATTATGGATATGTGCTTACAACCTTAATAAGTAGTTACTCTATAGAACTTTTATCTACTGTGAATCTTTGCATTATACTACTGCTGGTTGGCATGTTTATTACTTTAGGTAGTGGTTTATCTTTATAGAATCTATTGGTATCATGTTGCAAAACCTTGTAAATTAGGAACTATGGTACAGTAGTACTGAACATTCAAATCCAACTTTTAGGCTTAATTAAACAATACCATTTATTTGTCACATCAAAAACTATGATATTAAAATAGTGCTTACCCAACTATCCTTTTATACATTGCAATATTAAAAGATTATACAGATTTCTTCTTACGTCGAGTTGCAAAAAGTTGTAAACCAAGGAAGACATAGGAATTGATGTCAGTTGTAGAATCAAACTTAGATTTCAATAAATAATGTTGAATGAAAATGTTAGGATATAAACAACAAGGTTTTTGCAACCATTAAACCATATATACCCTATATGCCTTAAGCGATAAGCAACAATTAAACTGCTAAAGGTACTTTATGGCCCTCGTATAAAAGAATTGAAATATTATAGTCTACTAGGTTTTTATATTTAATTTCTATGGAAAATAAAGTATCTTCAGACTTCTAAAAAAACAAAAAGCAAAATGAACAACTATGGTTTACTAAATACAAAAATATATTAAAAAACTAGGCTTTCTAACACCCAGATCGTTGCAACATCTTACTAGATAAATTGCATAAAATACCAAAAAAACCCTAACGTAACAAATTTTTTAACAAAATTACCTTATTATGAAAGACCCAAAAGTTGCAGTGATTATAAGGTTAATGCTGGTAGTGATCCGGTAGCTAGCAGGGTTGAGATTGACAAAACATGATTTGAGCGAATCAAAGAGACAAAGAGAGAGGCGTAGGAGGAAAATAAGATTTGCAACAGAGAAATAAGATCTAGAACAACAGTGGAAAAGTAAATAGGATTCATCGTTGTTTTCAGAGAAGTTGGGAATGTTTTGTGTATCAGGCTATTAGCAAAAATAAAAAAGGGAAACAATGCGCGTAAGTAAACTAGGAATGAAAAGAAAATGAGAAAGCGACTTGCTGAATAAAAAGATAAAACTGAGTTGATACAGCGTTTGATAATCTATTTATATTTACAAAGTAGTAAACAAACAACAGTTAAGACTGAAATGTTGTTGTGCATTGCCGTTAAAACAAGCTTTTCTTGTAGTGAATTTATTCCTTAATTAATTATTTATTAACTTATGGGGTGTTATAGGCTTCCTCCCTATAGGAATTTCATCCTCAAAATTTAGATAAAGCATGATACCGAATCCCGAATTTTCTGATGCCCATAAAGCATACTGTGATATCCCGGAATTTGGAGGAATTTAAAATGTGATAATCTCTTAATTAAATTATTTAAAATTGATAAAATTGTTATTTTCAAATATAAATAACCAATTAATTAATAATGTGATGTTTTAAATTATGATTATAGATTGATTTTAAATAAGAATAATTAGTTACAAATTTAATTTGTGTTATTTTATAAATAAATTTAAATAGTCCTATTATTTCTAATTTAATAAGTGTTATTTAAATGTGTATATATATGTGTGTAGTTAGAAGAAAATTATGATTTGAGAATTTAAAATAAAAGTGTTTCAATATAATTACAATAAAAATCTATCTTAAATTTAAGTAAAGCTCTACTTATTCACTTTTGATATATATATATATATATATTTTTGATGTAATTTAGGTAATAATGTTTAAATTAAAATAAATCTTGTCAATATTAAATATAAATATAAAACAAATATATGGTATATATAAACTTATAAACATAAGAAACTTTGATATTTAACATAAGTGAAAATATATAAATAAATAATTATAAATGAAGTGTTTGGTAGTTAAGTTTAAAATAGAAAAATATACATTAGTTAAATACATTAAGTTTATAAATAGAAATAAAAATTAGTAGTCATGTAAAAATAGGAATAAATACACAAGCTAACATAATAAAAATAAATATAACAACTTTAAAATGAGAACTTAAGTAAGTCTAGAATTATATAGTATACATGAATTTGCAGGCAAGAAATATATGTACTATAACCATATGTATATGCAAGAAGTAAGTCAAAACCAAGACAAAGATACATACAAGATGTACAAAGTAAAATAAAGAAATATGTACTAAAGCAATGAAGATTTGCAGGCAAAAAAAGAAGAAGTAAAATAACATACAAGATTTGTACCTGTAAAATGAAAAGAAATGGTATTGTAAACATGTAGATATGCAAGGCTGAAAGACATAAGGAAAAGATATCTTCATGTTTGTACAGATATAAGTATTTATGAACATAGAGATTTGTATAGGATGAGTATGTACACTTGAAAGGAAAGAAAAATATAAACTATCATATAAGTACATACGAAATAAAGAAGGATAAATATATGTAGACATGGAGGACAACTTCATAAATGCTATTATCTCTAAGTACACAAATAAAAATCATATCAACCCCCATATAAAGAAAATCTCGGACCCAAACTATTAAATCTTGTACCAGCAAATTACTTAGCCTCTGCATACTTGTTTTCTATATATCAAGCTTCTTTTCATTTTCGTTCATTTAAAAACTTAGCATACTCAAGTTCAAAAGCCAAAACCTGTAATCATCTCCTCAGAAACAAACCAAAACCCTGTAAGCATTTTTCTACAAGCCTGTAACCCGATTTCATCTTCAAAACTGAAAGCTTGGAATCAAGTTGAATAATCATGTTCCAGACCAATTCATTTTCAAAGCTTCAGTTTTCCAGTAGGTTAATCAAAGCAATGCAAATATTTTCAGTTTTGAAGTTTCAAATGTTCAAAGCTTTTCAAGTTTTTAGTTTCAAATGAAATAAAGCATCCCAGTTCTTTTCAAAAGCCTCTGCTTTTCAAAATCAGGTGAGTAAACATTTTTTAAAATATAAAAAGTGATAATCTGTTGAATGTGATTCTTGAATTTACATTGTGCTTTGCATGTGTATTTATTAGTGTAGAATTCTGTATATATGAATGTGTTCATGTGTGCATTTCTGGTTGTATTCATGCTTATCTCTATTTCCATATTTCAGAGTTTAAATTTAGTTCCAATCCATTCTCTCTTTCTCTATTCTCTATTATGACTTAGTTTTCAAACAAGAAATGTTTGTTTAGTCATAGATTAAAACTTAAAAATGAAGTTAACTAAAATATTTGGATGTTTAACTGGAAAAATGGAAAGACAGTGGAATTCTTAAAATCTTGTTAAAAATCGATCATTGTAATTTGTTGGTTCAGGACTATAACTCGAATACCCTTTGAAAGTTAAGATTTTTAAAACTAAAATCACAATTTTTAGTGTTAAAATGAATGTGCATTTTGGATATGACCAAAAATGGGTTTTCGAGAGTTTCCTGATGATCTAAGTGACTGGGATGGTCGGGATCTTGTCTAGAGATAGGTGAAGGTACGGGGAGTACGACAAAAATGGATGGTGGGTTGTCTGATCATCGAGGCGTCGGCGGCGTATAGATTTAAGTTTCTAACCCTAGAATTGGTCGAACTGGAAAATAGGATCACTGCTTCCTCTCTAGTGCATCGAGTTCGATGGGACCAAGGGGGATGGGTTCGTGGATGGTCAGAGCTTCCGTGACAAGAAGTGCAATGTCTCTGGTGGTCGGGGATGAGTGTTCGAGGTATTTTCTGGTGAAGGTGGTTGTTCCCGGAACTTCTGCATTCCTCGATTTCGTTGTGAGGCTCGAACGAGAGATCTGGTGATCGATTCTGGTTGCAACGTTGATGAGTGACGTGCCGGGAAGTTCGTCACAGGTCGGAGATGGCTCCGGCGATGGTGCATGTGCACGAGATGGCGTTGCGTGTCAGTGTTTTGGGGTGGGAGTTTTCTCGAAGATAGACTCGGGATTTTGGGGCATTGACTCGAGTTTGTACTCGAGTAGTTTATGGGAGATAGACCTGTAAGTTTTTAAAACTGTAAAATTTAAACTTAAGTTTTGAAAAAATGGAAAGTAGGTTAGAACTCGGGTTTAAACACGAGTAGCATTCGGGTATGACCCGAAGTAAGCCAAAACCCAGTTTTTATAAAAGTTTTTAAAATAAGATTTTTGAAATTTAAAAACAGATTGGTTAAAACTTTCTTTATAACATTACTTTATAAATATCAAATTGTTTTTTTACATTTGTTAAGGAGTTTTAAATTTTATTTAATCTAAATTTTGTTAAGTAAAGTTAATTAATTAAAGATAAAGGGTTTTAAAATGTAAATGGTAATTAAGGTATTTATAAGATAATGTTTATCTTAAATTAAAGAAGCTTTATTATCTTGGAATTAATTAATTTAATTAATTAAGGATAAAGGTTAATTAAGTAATTAATTTAAGAATAATTAATTAATTTAATTAACTAATGATTATGATTGATTAATAAATAATTAAGTTTTATTTGCTAATAATTAAGAGGCAATTAAGAGATAATTAATCTATAATTAAATATTAATTAAAGGTTAATTAAATGTTAAGTGGAGGTTGATTAACTGGTAATTAAGAAGTAATTAATTTGTTATTAAGTTTATTTAATTGATAATTAAGATTTATTAATTAATAATTAAAGGATAATTAATCTACAGTTAAGATTAATTAATTTGTTTAAAGGGTAATTAAGGGATGAATTACTCAAATTGTAATTAATAAAATGAATGTGATAAATTTTAGTTAATTAATTTGTTAAGTTAAGATAATCATTTGATGATTGATTAAGTAAAATTACTTAATAGTGGAATTACTTAGTGTAAGTAATTAATGTATAATTACTGGATGTAATTAATTAAAGGAAATTACTTAATAGGAAGTAAATTCAAGTATAATTACTTGGAAGAGGTAATTAAAGATTTATTACTTAGTGAAATTAATCAAAGGGTTTATATAATTAATTAAGAAGTTAATTAATTAAGGTAAGTAATTACAGGATGATAATTACTGTTATGATTTAGGTTGATTAATGGAAGTGATTAATTTAAGTTTAATTAATGTAATTAATTAAGGATTAATGTAATTAATTATAGTTAATTAATTAATGGAAGTAATTTATTAAGGATCATTAATTAATGTAATTAATGAAGTAATTAATGGTAAATTACTGTGAATGGTTAAGGATAATTAATTTGTGTAATAAATTAAAAGCTAATTACTTAAGGTAATTAAGAATAACTAATCAAGATGATTAATTAAGATGGATAAGTAGATGATAATTGTTTAATTGATTTGTAATTAATTAATGATTGAGTAAGCAAGATTTATGTGATGAAAGTAATTAATTTAATTTATTTAAATTAATTAAAGATGGAAGTAATTAATTTAATTCACTTTAAATTAATTATAGATGGTGATTAATAAATCATTGCTTATGGATGTTAAATGATATTGATTGTCTTGAATGGTTTGAGATCTCAGATATGAGATAAGTAATGTTGTGTGATATGGATGTTTTGGTTGAATATGATGATAATGTGAATTATCTGTTTGTGATGATATGAATTATCTATCTCTGTATATATAGATAATAAAATTGAATTGTTTTAACTTTAAAACAACCTGGACCTAAAAGATGGCGATTTGGATTTCGATGAGACCGGGATCGGGTTTCCAGATTTGGATATCCGAAAACCACATCGATCCAAATTAACGATAGGTCGTGAATCTCAAGTGAAGATGAAGATTCAGAGTGCAAGGGTTATTTTCGTTAACTCTGAGGATGATTCCAAAATGAGTGTAACGAGATAATGCCTTCGGTTTCATTCGAACCCGGAACGAACTTGTATGGATTGAATGCTTTCAGAACATCGTCAGGTGGACGATGAGCATTCTAAGAGATGTGTTCTCTAAAGGTAATCGTAGCCTCAAGCCTCATCAACCGGGAATGGCTAAAACAGGGGAGGTGCAGCAAGGCTTCGTGGGTAGCACCCACTGAGAGTAAGGTCATCCCTGTCTAGATGTCCCTTTTTATTTCGGCTTAGTGGTGCGGTTGTTGATCACAACCGTGGGGTGATTTTATTCGGAATTATCCAGTAAGGGATGGTTCCGGCTTTGTGTTGCAGGGGATTAGGAGTAATCCTCGGTACGCTGATCTAGGCCAGGTACTGTGACGGGCGGTACCCCAGTAGCCCTGCCATTGTATGGAATCCAAACTCCAATAAGCGCCGTACGATTTAGTTGTGCCCAACTATGTTGGAACGTGAGATGTAAGCATTCCAGCTATTTCTGTATTTTACTTGAAAACCCTAGACACTATTATAATATAACTGGATTTCCTATCAAATGTTTGGTTAGCGTAAGGTAAAAACTTACCCATGTTTATGTGTTGGAAGTCTTACGTGATACCTTTGTTTCAAAAGGTTTTTAAAGTTAAGCAACTTTAACCGTTTACTCATACCAGACCCATGTCTGACCTGGAGTTTATTTCTGTTTTCTTAAACTCTCGGGTACTCAAATTTTTACGAGTAGCCAAGGGATTCAGGTTAGCTTTGACGAATTCTGGAGGAGCAATGGAGCAGGAGGCTTCAACGTATAGATATATATTGGTTCCGCTGTGTTAGTGTTTATCTGTATTTCCGCTGTGTTGTATCTTTGTGATGTTTTGAGTTATATGAAAGACATGTGTTTATAACTGTCTAATTTGTGATGTATAAGCTGTGTATCTCTGATGTATATGATACTATGTAATAGTTATGTGATGTATTATATTTTGTTCCGTTTCCGCTGTGAGATTCTGATGTTGTTTAGTTCTTTCTTCTCTATCTTTTCTCCTTTCTACCCCCTTTCTTTCTTATAAATGATGCGACTTTCTGGTAATAGAAGGTCGGGTCGTTACAGTGGTATCAGAGCATAGGTTTAGCGAATACCTAAGCTCTGGAGTGGTATCTTTCTTGGGAGAGCGTACTTGTAATTTATTTATATATATATATATATGTATATCTATATTTCTACCTATCTGTTGGGTTACCTGTTCGGGTTTTCCAATATAAGTTAGAAAGGTAGATGGGGTAGTGGTGTGTGTAACACGACTACCAATGGTTGGAGTTGAATGTTTGAGGTTGGAAGTGTATATGTCGAGACTGTAGACCTAATACCGTCTCGAGTGAGTTTTGCTTGATGAAAGGATTTTATTGATCTCTGAAGGAAACCTGTTAAGGATTCGGAGTTCATCATTGAAGTGCAAGTTTGATCGCGCTTGTGTGAGCGGATTTTTGAGAGTTTGGATCTGTCGGTTGGACAGAAGTAAGTCATGATATCTTGATACCTCAGGATGTAGTAGTTGTGTGATGAGACACAGTGACTATGGATGTCTCCGAAGATGTTTCTTTGGAACAAGTTAAGGAAGTGTGTCTGCTTCGGTGTTGTGGCTGTGTTCAGCAGGATGTTTCTGTTTGGTTTGAGGTCCGAGTTTCTCGAAGAGCTTTGGATTAGGAATTCCTTGACATAGGTGTCAGCAGCGCAGCTCGGAGTGTTCTGTGTGTTGGCAAGGAAGCTTTCTAGCTTAGCAGTGGAGTTCAGAAGCAACAGAGTGGTTCCGTTTCTTCGATGGATTGGCTTCATAAGCATAAGCTGTTCTGATTGGCAAAGAGAGAGCAGTTTTTTCTGGAAATAGGCCGGATTGATCGCAAAAGTGACTTGCGATAGTCTGAGTGTTCTCTTGGTTTGTCAGAGATTTTTTTTGGATGTCTTTAGGAAGTCAGAGTTTTGCCAGCATCTGGAGATTGAGTTGGTATCGACTGGATTCCAAAAGTGGTACCGATGGTTCAGCTAAGGAGATGGATGGTTTCTTAGGAAGATTTGATGGAGCATTTATGTTTTCTCTTCTGTATCTAGTTTCGAGTTTCTTCTAGCTAAGGGTAGCTGAAGACAGTACCCTTGACTGAGGACTCATCTGTTTCTTTGAGCAGTTCGTTTCCGATTGTGGTGGATCTGAGGAACTATGTGTCCAGGAGGTGTTGGTTAAGATTTTGCTCGAATTCATCGACATGCTTATCTACTTCAGATCAGAGTTGTGCAGCGGAAGCAGGGTGGCAGCTGTTCTAGAGTGGAAGCAACCAGAAGTTGCAGTGTTTTGGGATTAGAGAGTTTCTATAGGAAATTTTTCTGGATTTGAGGCCAGATTGGCAAGTGTTTTTGTTTTGTCTTTTCCAGATAGGAGAAGTAAGTTGTAATCTACTGATAATGATGGAGTAGAGTTGTATTTTGGATTTTGGGTAAAACTGGAGAGGATCTTTTTGTTGAGTTATTTTGATCCAGTTTGTTTATTTGAAGCATCAGCGAAGATTTAGCTGGTCAGGAAAGGATGTAGGTAGTCCAGGATCGTCAAAGGAGTTTTGTGGGTAAGAAACGGAGAAATTTGGATTTCAAAGTTGGAGACTTCGATGTTGTTGAGATTTTCTCTGGTAAAGTGAGCAATAAGATTGGGTAAGACTGTGAGGTTAGCTCCGGAGTATATTGGATCTTTCTGTATTCTTGTAAGGATAAGTGTTTTGGATCACAGGAGTGAATTGCATTTGGAAGGCTGGGATTCAATGTATTTTCGCGTATCTTTGAGGGAATACGTGTATGATCCATCACTGGTTTTGGAATCAGTAGTTCAGAAGGGTTTGGTTGTTGATCAGGTCTTGAGTGTGGTCAGATCTCTTGTATAGATTTTAGATCTAGATGAGTAGGAGCTCGGTAGCTCAGTAGTATAGCTAGTTTGGATTCAGTAGAGCGAGTATTCCAGTGTCTATATCTGGGAAACTCGGGAGATTTTTAGGAAGCTTATCCGGATCTATGTCCGAATAGCTAGTGTTGTTTGTTTGATTGAATTGTTTGTTGATTGAAATTGTTTGTTTGGTTGTGTATGGCTGATATGTATGCCTAAATTGGTTGAAAATAAAACTTTGGATTATCTTTTGTTTTATATTTCGAGGACGAAATTCTTTTAAAGGGGAAGGAATGTGATATCCCGGAATTTCGAGGAATTTAAAATGTGATAATCTCTTAATTAAATTATTTAAAATTGATAAAATTGTTATTTTCAAATATAAATAACCAATTAATTAATAATGTGATGTTTTAAATTATGATTATAGATTGATTTTAAATAAGAATAATTAGTTACAAATTTAATTTGTGTTATTTTATAAATAGATTTAAATAGTCCTATTATTTCTAATTTAATAAGTGTTATTTAAATGTGTATATATATGTGTGTAGTTAGAAGAAAATTATGATTTGAGAATTTAAAATAAAAGTGTTTCAATATAATTACAATAAAAATCTATCTTAAATTTAAGTAAAGCTCTACTTATTAACTTTTGATCTATATATATATATATATTTGATGTAATTTAGGTAATAATGATTAAATTAAAATAAATCTTGTCAATATTAAATATAAATATAAAACAAATATATGGTATATATAAACTTATAAACATAAGAAACTTTGATATTTAACATAAGTGAAAATATATAAATAAATAATTATAAATGAAGTGTTTGGTAGTTAAGTTTAAAATAGAAAAATATATATTAGTTAAATACATTAAGTTTATAAATAGAAATAAAAATTAGTAGTCATGTAAAAATAGGAATAAATACACAAGCTAACATAATAAAAATAAATATAACAACTTTAATATGAGAACTTAAGTAAGTCCAGAATTATATAGTATACATGAATTTGCACGCAAGAAATATATGTACTATAACCATATGTATATGCAAGAAGTAAGTCAAAACCAAGACAAAGATACATACAAGGTGTATAAAGTAAAATAAAGAAATATATGTACTACAACAATAAAGATTTGCAGGCAAAAAAAAAGAAGTAAAATAACATACAAGATTTGTACCTGTAAAATGAAAAGAAATGGTATTGTAAACATGTAGATATGCAAGGCTAAAAGACATAAGGAAAAGATATCTTCATGTTTGTACAGATATAAGTATTTATGAACATAGAGATTTGTATAGGATGAGTATGTACACTTGAAAGGAAAGAAAAATATAAACTATCATATAAGTACATACGAAATAAAGAAGGATAAATATATGTAGACATGGAGGACAACTTCATAAATGCTATTATCTCTAAGTACACAAATAAAAATCATATCAGCCCCCATATGAAGAAAATCTCTGACCCAAACTATTAAATCTTGTACCAGCAAATTACTTAGCCTCTGCATACTTGTTTTCTATATATCAAGCTTCTTTTCATTTTCGTTCATTTAAAAACTTAGCATACTCAAGTTCAAAAGCCAAAACCTGTAATCATCTCCTCTGAAACAAACCAAAATCCTGTAAGCATTTTTCTACAAGCTTGTAACCCGATTTCATCTTCAAAACTGAAAGCCTGGAATCAAGTTGAATCATCATGTTCCAGACCAGTTCATTTTCAAAACTTCAGTTTTCCAATAGGTTAATCAAAGCAATGCAAATATTTTCAGTTTTGAAGTTTCAAATGTTCAAAGCTTTTCAAGTTTTCAGTTTCAAATGAAATAAAGCATCCCAGTTCTTTTCAAAAGCCTCTGCTTTTCAAAATCAGGTGAGTAAACATTTTTTTTTAAATATAATAAGTGATAATCTGTTGAATGTGATTCTTGGATTTAAATTGTGCTTTGCATGTGTATTTATTAGTGTAGAATTCTGTATATATGAATGTGTTCATGTGTGCATTTCTGGTTGTATTCATGCTTATCTCTGTTTCCATATTTCAGAGTTTAAATTTAGTTCCAATCCATTCTCTCTTTCTCTATTCTCTATTATGACTTAGTTTTCAAACAACAAATGTTTGTTTAGTCATAGATTAAAACTTAAAAATGAAGTTAAGTAAAATATTTGGATGTTTAACTGGAAAAATAGAAAGACAGTGGAATTCTTAAAATCTTGTTAAAAATCGATCATTGTAATTTGTTGGTTCAGGACTATAACTCGAATACCCTTTGAAAGTTAAGATTTTTAAAACTAAAATCACAATTTTTAGTGTTAAAATGAATGTGCATTTTGGATATGACCAGAAATGGGTTTTCGAGAGTTTCCTGATGATCTAAGTGACTGGGATGGTCGGGATCTTGTCTAGAAATAGGTGAAGGTACGGGGAGTACGGCAAAAATGGATGGTGGGTTGTCTGATCATCGAGGCGTCAGCGGCGTATAGATTTAGGTTTCTAACCCTAGAATTGGTCGAACTGGAAAATAGGATCGCTGCTTCCTCTCTAGTGTATCTAGTTCGATGGGACCAAGGGGGGTGGGTTCATGGATGGCCAGAGCTTCCGTGACCAGAAGTGCAACGTCTCTGGTGGTCGGGGGTGAGTGTTAGAGGTATTTTCCGGTGAAGGTGGTTGTTCCAGGAACTTATGCATTCCTCGATTTCGTTGTGAGGCTCGAACGAGAGATCAAGTGATCGATTCTGGTTGCAACGTTGATGAGTGACGTGCCGGGAAGTTCGTCACAGGTCGGAGATGGCTCCGGCGATGGTGCATGTGCACGAGATGGCGTTGCGTGTCAGTGTTTTGGGGTGGGAGTTTTCTCGAAGATAGACTCGGGATTTTGGGGCATTGACTCGAGTTTGTACTCGAGTAGTTTATGGGAGATAGGCCTGTAAGTTTTTAAAACTGTAAAATTTAAAGTTAAGTTTTGAAAAATGGAAAGTAGGGGAGAACTCGGGTTTAAACACGAGTAGCATTCGGGTATGACCCGAAGTAAGCCAAAACCCAGTTTTTATAAAAGTTTTTAAAATAAGATTTTTGAAATTTAAAAACAAATTGGTTAAAACTTTCTTTATAACATTACTTTATAAATATCAAATTGTTTTTTTACATTTGTTAAGGAGTTTTAAATTTTATTTAATCTAAATTTTGTTAAGTAAAGTTAATTAATTAAAGATAAAGGGTTTTAAAATGTAAATGGTAATTAAGGTATTTATAAGATAATGTTTATCTTAAGTTAAAGAAGCTTTATTATCTTGGAATTAATTAAGTTAATTAGGGAAATTAAGTATAATTAATTAATTTAATTAATTAAGGATAAATGTTAATTATGTAATTAATTTAAGAATAATTAATTAATTTAATTAACTAATGATTATGATTGATTAATAAATAATTAAGTTTTATTAGCTAATAATTAAGAGGCAATTAAGAGATAATTAATCTATAATTAAAGATTAATTAAGGGTTAATTAAATGTTAAGTGGAGGTTGATTAACTGGTAATTAAGAAGTAATTAATTTGTTATTAAGTTTATTTAATTGATAATTAAGATTTATTAATTAATAATTAAAGGATAATTAATCTACAGTTAAGATTAATTAATTTGTTTAAAGGGTAATTAAAGGATGAATTACTCAAATTGTAATTAATAAAATGAATGTGATAAATTTTAGTTAATTAATTTGTTAAGTTAAGATAATCATTTGATGATTGATTAAGTAAAATTACTTAATAGTGGAATTACTTAGTGTAAGTAATTAATGTATAATTACTGGATGTAATTAATTAAAGGAAATTACTTAATGAGAAGTAAATTCAAGTATAATTACTTGGAAGAGGTAATTAAAGATTTATTACTTAGTGAAATTAATCAAAGGGTTTATATAATTAATTAAGAAGTTAATTAATTAAGGTAAGTAATTACAGGATGATAATTACTTTTATGATTTAGGTTGATTAATGGAAGTGATTAATTTAAGTTTAATTAATTAATGTAATTAATTAAGGATTAATGTAATTAATTATAGTTAATTAATTAATGGAAGTAATTTATTAAGGATCATTAATTAATGTAATTAATGAAGTAATTAATGGTAAATTACTGTGAATGGTTAAGGATAATTAATTTGTGTAATAAATTAAAAGCTAATTACTTAAGGTAATTAAGAATAACTAATCAAGATGATTAATTAAGATGGATAAGTAGATGATAATTGTTTAATTGATTTGTAATTAATTAATGATTGAGTAAGCAAGGTTTATGTGATGAAAGTAATTAATTTAATTTATTTAAATTAATTAGAGATGGAAGTAATTAATTTAATTCACTTTAAATTAATTATAGATGGTGATTAATAAATCATTGCTTATGGATGTTGAATGATATTGATTGTCTTGAATGGTTTGAGATCTCAGATATGAGATAAGTAATGTTGTGTGATATGGATGTTTTGGTTGAATATGATGATAATGTGAATTATCTGTTTGTGATGATATGAATTATCTATCTCTGTATATATAGATAATAAAATTGAATTGTTTTAACTTTAAAACAACCTGGGCCTAAAAGATGGCGATTTGGATTTCGATGAGACCGGGATCGGGTTTCCAGATTTGGATATCCGAAAACCACATCGATCCAAATTAACGATAGGTCTTGAGTCCCAAGTGAAGATAAAGATTCAGAGTGCAAGGGTTATTGTCGTTAACTCTGAGGATGATTCCAAAATAAGTGTAATGAGATAATGCCTTCGGTTTCGTTCGAACCCGGAACGAACTTGTATGGATTGAATGCTTTCAGAACATCGTCAGGTGGACGATGAGCATTCTAAGAGATGTGTTCTCTAATGGTAATCGTAGCCTCAAGCCTCATCAATCGGGAATGGCTAAAACAGGGGAGGTGCAACAAGGCTTCGTGGGTAGCACCCACTGAGAGTAAGGTCATCCCTGTCTAGATGTCCCTTTTTATTTCGGCTTAGTGGTGCGGTTGCTGATCACAACCGTGGGGTGATTTTATTCGGAATTATCCAGTAAGGGATGGTTCCAGCTTTTTGTTGCAGGGGATTAGGAGTAATCCTCGGTACGCTGATCTAGGCCAGGTACTGTGACGGGCGGTACCCCAGTAGCCCTGCCATTGTATGGAATCCAAACTCCAATAAGCGCCGTACGATTTAGTTGTGCCCAACTATGTTGGAACGTGAGATGTAAGCATTCCAGCTATTTCTGTATTTTACTTGAAAACCCTAGACACTATTATAATATAACTGGATTTACTATCAAATGTTTGGTTAGCGTAAGGTAAAAACTTACCCATGTTTATGTGTGGGAAGTCTTACGTGATACCTTTGTTTCAAAAGGTTTTTAAAGTTAAGCAACTTTAACCGTTTACTCATACCAGACCCATGTCTGACCCGGAGTTTATTTTTGTTTTCTTAAACTCTCGGGTACTCAAATTTTTACGAGTAGCCATGGGATTCAGGTTAGCTTTGACGAATTCTGGAGGAGCAATGGAGCAGGAGGCTTCGGCGTATAGATATATTTTGGTTCCGCTGTGTTAGTGTTTATCTGTATTTCCGCTGTGTTGTATCTCAGTGATGTTTTGAGTTGTATGAAAGACATGTGTTTATAACTATCTAATTTGTGATGTATAAGCTGTGTATCTCTGATGTATATGATACTATGTAATAGTTATGTGATGTATTATATTTTGTTCCGTTTCCGCTGTGAGATTCTGATGTTGTTTAGTTCTTTATTCTCTATCTTTTCTCCTTTCTACCCCCTTTCTTTCTTATAAATGATGCGACTTTATGGTAATAGAAGGTCGGGTCATTACACATACATACACATAAGTTCCCCACCCATGTGTCTCAAATAAAAATGTACTAGTGCATCCGCCAATACATAACAAAATCAACCATAATATTACACATGCGCATATATATATATATATATATATATATATATATGGTCTACAACAAAATTTAACAAACATATATGCTTGTCTATAACAATTTTGGATAAATCCTCTTAATCTTATCCTTCGTCTCCAATGTATTATCATCTCGGCCCTCACTCTATTGGACACGAACAAGCTTTACTTCCTTATCCCTAATTTTCTTTACATCTTGGTTTATAATCCGAGTAGGCTTTCTAATGTAACTCATATTTGATTCAATAATCAAATCTTTCATTTCTCTTGGAAAAACTACATCCTTAGAGTCTCAGACACACTACTATGGATGTGATACTTGGAACACATTAGGAACCTAACAAAAGAACTCGACAATTCAACTTTATAAGATACTTTGCCGACCCTTTATAGTATCAGAAATGGGCCTACATATCTCGACGCCAACTTTTCAACCTTTCCAAACCTCATAGTCACTCTCATTGATGACACTTTAATAAACTCCTAGATCAAATTCTAAATCTTTCCGCCTCTATAGCCATAACATTTCTACCTTGATTGAGCACCCTTCATCCTTCTTGGATTAACTCAACCTTCTTCGAAGCTTGTTTTACAAGATCTGGTCCTAGCACCAGTCTACCCGTAGCCTCACACTAACTCATTGACAACTTACAATGTTTACCATACAATGCCTCAAATCGAGCCATCCCAATACTGGAATGGTAAGTACTATTATATGAAAATTCTACCAAGTGTAGGGATCTTCCCAAGATCTACTGAAATCTAACACACATGCTATCAGCGAACCCTCAAGAACTTGGTTGACCCTCTAGGTCAGGCCATTTGTCTACGGATGGTAAGCAAGGCTCATACATAATTTCGAACCCAAAGAACTCTGTAGGCTTTACCAAAATTCGACAGTAAACTATGGGCCCCGGTCACTTATTATATTACCCGGAATTCCATGAAATCTCACTATAGTCTTAACATATATCTTGGCTAGTTTGGCTGTTGTCCTTGAAGAATTTACTAGAATAAAATAAGTATTTTTAGTCAATTTGTCAACTATGACCCATATGTTTTCGTTCCCTACCCTAGTCCTCAGAAAACCATCAACAAAGTCCATCGAAACAGAATCTCACTTCCATACTGGAACTTCCAAAGGTTGTAGAAGACAACTTAGCTTCTGGTGTTCTACCTTAACTTGTTGGCATGTGAAACATCTCTTCACAATTCCACAACATCCCTCTTTATTCCTTCCCAGTAGAAGTTGCGCTTCATGTCTCGGTACATTTTAGATCTCACCGGATGAATGGCAAACTTGGAATGATGGCACTAGTCCAATACCAGATTCTAAAGGTCTCCATGATTCAGAACATACAACCTTCCCTTCTTTCGAAGCCGGCCTTTCTTATCAGTACCAAAGTCCTTCAATCCTTCAGTCTCGGCACCGCTCTTCAAACCTTGGAACCTTTCGACACATAGCGGAATTGTCTTCTACTTCTCAGCTTTCCTTTATAGGATAATTGGATGAACTTCTAAGCAAGATAACATCTTAGAGTTTTGACTAGGACCAACATTTGACCACAACTGCACATATTTAAAGCTAATGTGTCTAAAACGTTCAACTCCTCGATCATAGCCAAACTGCAATTTTATTGCTTTCGACTCAAGGCATTTGCGACCTTGTTCCCTTTCCTTTGGGTATACTCTATCCCATAATCATACAATATCAAGGATTCTAATCGTCTTTGTTATCTCATGTTCAACTCCTTCTGAGCGAATAAATATCTCAAATACTTATGGTTCGTAAACAACTCAAATCTTTCTCTTAAAAGATAATGCCTCGAAATCTTCAGCGTAAAGATAACTATTGCTAATTCTAAGTCATGAGTTAGATACCAAACCTCATGGGACCTTAACTGTCTAGATGCATAAGCTATGACGTTGCCCTTCTACATCAACATGGCTCTTAATCCTAAACTTAAAGCATCAATATACATTACCATATCCCTATTTCTTTCCTACATAACTAAAACCAAAGCTTTATTCAATCGAAGCTTCAATTCTTAGAATGCTGCTTCACACTCCCTTGTCCAAACATATCTTTCATTATTTCAAATCTAGTCAATGGTGATGCCATCCTTAAGAAATCCTTGATGAATATCCGACGGTACTCGAGCAACCCTAAGAAACTCCTTATTTAAGTAACTGTTTACGGTCTGTTCCAATCATTCACTACTTTGACTTTTAAAGGATCTACCACCAAACCTTCCCTCGATGCCACATAGCTTAGGAAATAACATTCGGTTTCCAAAAATGACACTTGGAAAACTTAGCCTTCTGCTTGTGCTACCTCAAGGTCCCTAATACCAATATAAGATGAACTTCATGATTTCGCTCATCCTTAGAATACACCTAAATATCATCAACGAAGACCAACACAAAGATATCCAACTGTTCGCGAAACACGCGGTTTATAAGATCTACGAAGGGATGGAGTATTAGTTAACCCAAAGGGCATAACCACCCACTCACCTTGTCCTAAATACGGTCAAAGGAATACCTCTTCAACAACCCTTAAATGATGGAATCCCGTAGCTAAATCTAACTGCGTGAATACTTTGGCTCCACTCAACTAATCAAATAGGTCGTCCATCATTGGCAATGGATAACAATTCTTCACTATCAGCTCATTCAACTTCCTATAGTTGATACTTATCGGAAGTGATTGATTTGATTTCTTCACAAATACCATAAAGTCTCTTCATGGTAAACTAATTGGTCCGATGAAACTCTTATGCTCGAGTTCCACTAATTGCTTCTTCAATTCCTCCATCTCCATGGGAGGCATTCTACTTGGTGTCCTACAAATAGGTTGCACTTTTGGTACCAAATCAATATGAAACTCAATCGCACTTTTCGAAGGTAAACCCATCAATGGTTCAAATACATCAAAAATTTCTCAAACCACAAAACCTCTATCTCTTCTTCCAAGCTTTCCATTACTCATAATGAAACCCCAGACCTTCCCTTTATCTTATCCAAATACACAAAGTCTCTATCTCTTCCTTTCGGGTTCCATAGAGCAGTGATCCTCTCAACATTATAAATTCTAGCCTCATTCTGAACCAATCAATCCATACACAAAATCACTAAGTACCTCTCGAACTCAAATATAAACGAGTCACACCAAAACAGATGGTCACATAGACTAAACTCAAGGTTGGTGCATCTTAACTTGAGTGTGGCATATCAACTTATTAGATTAACCATATGTAAAGAAGTAATTAAGTAGGTAGCATCGAATCCTACTCTATCAACCACATCCTTAGAAATAAAAAATATGTAGCTTCGGTATCAAATAGAGACCTAGTTGAAATACTGGAAATGGAAATCGTACCTTCCAAAATATTTTTGCCTTTCTTCATGGTAGAAGGTCCACACCTCGGTTCCTCCAAAATAAACAACCTTTTCTGCATTAGCTTTAGATAGTTCTTGTTCTTGTTCTTGTGCCTTGGCTTATCACAGTTATAGCACTTAACCTTGACTTTCCCTTCAGGTTGTAGACATCGAGAAGTGTAGTGGCCTTTTTGACTGTAGTTGTAACAATTCACCTCCGAAATATCCTTTGGGTTTCCCCTTCTGAATTCTCCCCTTTTGGTTGCTGCCCCTTCTTTCCCTTCTAGTAAGGAGAAAATCACTTCTTTAGTTCCTGCTTAGACTTCCCTTCCACTCTTCTTTATGCTCGGTACTTACAATCATATCTCCTTTCCATATCCACAACAAATTCAAAAGGAAATGATACCGTTATCTTTTGATCCAACCCTTACTTCAGTCCTCGAATAAACTTTTCATTCTTCTTCATTGGGTTGTTAATCAACTATAAGCCAAATTCGCAAAGGCATTGAACTTTTGAATATAATCTTCAATAGAAAGTGCTCCTTTCTTGAGATTGAGGAACTCTCTTAACAAAACATTCCTATGAGACTCAAAAATAAACTTAGCCTCAAACCTATCGCCGAACTACTCCCAAGTAATTTTAGCTTCAGGAGTCTCAACGATCATTGTCTCCCACCAACCTATGGCTCTTCATGCAACTGCCTAGAGGTTGACCACCTTTTCTATACATCGTGCAGTCCTAAGTTAATAATATTACGCTCACTCACCTTCAACCAATGTAGTACTTCCACTGTTTGCTCTTTTTCTTAAAATGCCTTTACCCCAAGGTTTTGGTAGTCCTGACTTAACTATGAAGAGTCACGTCTCACAACCAGCCTCGGCCCAACGACCTTCGGCATAGCTTCTTTCATCATTTGTGCCATAAACTGTTGGAACAAAACATTTATATCCACACTTGGGATAGGTGGGATAGCTTCATTCACTACTGTTGATGGTACTCCCCTTCCATTATTTTCAATAGTTTGAGTACTATCATTCTTCCTTCTTGCACTAGCTTCTCCCATGGTAATTCTTCCACTTCTTAAGCCTATTCTGCTAAGAAAGGCTTTATAAAAAATGGGAGAAAGATAGCGATTTAGTGATAGCAAATCTCAGTCTTTACTAAAATCATATATATCTCTGTATAGCAAAATACAAATACATTGTATAGTCGCATATACCGTCCTCAAGGTGTTTGTTTCTATGAATATACTAATTCTAAGTTTCGTCCTACTTAAATGTCCCTTTACCTAAGCTTTGCTACCAATTGTAATATTCCTCATTTCGAAATCCAAAGATAGAACCCCAATGTGCTGCAGTCACCTCAATTATCTTTCGACAACAGAGATAAGATCGGTTATATACATTCTTGAATAAACAAAGCATATACTTATTAAAACACAACATTACAAATTAAGTTTTATAATGCACATTCCCAAAGTCATGCATGCGCATGGATCAAAAATATAATACACATAGTCAATATTGCGGCAGCCAATAGATTAAGATGTTGACGCGGACACTAAATAAAGTAGAAACAAAACATAAATATAACACCTATTTCTCTTGCTTCATCTTCGGCTTACGTTATTCGTCCATCCCTAAAAGAAACCTATCTAAGCCCATAAACTCAACCAACTCGAATGAGCACTCGTGAGTTTATATGAAAAATAAGAATAAAAACACGGCTCAAACATAAAGTCTAGTACGAGCAACATATTACCCTAAATAAAGAAGATAGCGAGACCATGGTGCAAACATGTGGGCTGAGTTTTCCCCTTTACTATACCAAAGTAAACTATTATCCGATTACAAGTAAACCTAAGTCGATGATTCAAACATAAAGTGTCAAACAATACTGTGAAGCCACAACCGAAAGCAACCTTTCGGTTTGTTCCATAGAAATGATACAGTATTTCAATATAATTGAAATATTGTACCTTGACTTCCCCTATGACCTTACTCCTTTTGCTATATATATGTATATATATACGAATTAAATTCATATCATTCGGCTGCCATTGAGGCCTTATGCCTTTTGTGAACAAAGTATTATAAGTTAACTGTCAGCTGCACTTATGCGTTACACCTTTATACCATACTAAAATTAAGATTTAGCTTTCTCCAACCACTAAGGCTTTATGCCTTTTATTTTGTATTCCAATTGCCATTTCAAGCCTTACCCGCATGCTTTCGTATTTCGGTAGCCTAAGCCTTACACCTACTTCGCCTTCGGTTCATAGATTGCGAATCTCAGCCTTACATCTTCCACTGTTTCCTTGGTCACCGCTCCAGCCTTACACCAATTGCTTCCGTAGTCCAGATGGTTGCCTCTTCAAGCTTTACACTAAACATTTACGTGTCTCGGATGCCTAACGACCTTACTACCTAACCATTCACTATTAGGGTTTTCTATTTAGTTATTATATATTAATCTAAATCGGTTAACCATATTACTCACTACATTATCAGCGATTCTCTGATACTAGTTTTAGCCCTCTTAATCCTTAGCATCCATTCTATCTTCAAAAGTTACTAATTCCAGCTTACACATTTACCGAGAGTTAGACAACTCTTGGTAATCATTACCCTCGGTCATGTCTAGGAAAGCCTACCTTAGTTTATCTTTAACGACTTATGAA
The DNA here is from genome assembly GCA_030737815.1 of Allium fistulosum. Classification (NCBI taxonomy): domain Eukaryota; kingdom Viridiplantae; phylum Streptophyta; class Magnoliopsida; order Asparagales; family Amaryllidaceae; genus Allium; species Allium fistulosum. Next base: position 1,117,685,523 of record CM060902.1, on the reverse strand, counting down.
ATCTAATCTTTAAATTTCTAAAATCCTCTCCTCTTCCCATAAATCCTTAATTAACCGCCCTCAACAATTGGTCTTCGGCTTAGGAATACCTATAGTTATTTCTGATAACTTTGACATTAAGATTCTAAAATTACCTCATCTACACTAGATTCCTTTTAGTCACCTTCCTATCGTTATCCCCCATTAGCCTCTGGTATGCTTCTAGTTACGATCTTATACATCTACAACTTAACTTTCTTACATGTTTAAGTTTCGATTTAACACTCTTAGTTCGACACACGGTGAGAACCACCTTCTTCATGTCTGACACTTGCTTTGCACGAGTCGTTTTTAATTCATTTGACTTTGTCTTTTTCGATCGTTGCTAGGTACTTTGTTGATATGTTCAGCATAAAAAGTGGATTTCACCTATTGACCTAATATTAATTGATTAGTTTAATTAGATTACCTTCCAACCTAAACTATTTGCCTTCTAGTTCAATATTAAATCCCTTCAGCTAAGAATATTTCCTTTCAAAAATCACATAGTTTGTTTCCAAAAATCCATAACAAAATTAATTATGTTTCGTTTTCCCCTATAACTAACCATTTTTGTAACAACCCTGTTAATTTAATTTAATTAAATTAAATTTTTTTGAATTTGATTTTGATAATTTATAATTTGAAAGTAAATTCTAATTAATTAAATTCTATTTAATATAAGATTTTGATTTAATAAAATGAAATAAATTAATAAATTATTTTCAAATAATATATTGAAATTGAATAAATAGTTTAAATTGAATACAAAATATTTTTATTAGTGTATATAATTATTTATGATTAGAATTAATATGCGGGCATCGAATTGAAAGAAATTGCGTGGTTATTGAAATATATTGAATAAAATGAAGTATAAACCAATTTAAACTAGATAGAAATATTTTTATAAAATAAATGTTAAGGATTAAAATTTAAATGTAAAGGAAATTAAGTAAAATAATAGTCGAATTAAAATTTCATAGCCCAAATCGTTCAAGCCCATTTAAATCTAATATCTCTCATTCTTTAGAACATTCTCTTTACTTCAATAACTCAAACCCAAACCCTTGTATTTTCATACTTATACCCTATTCCCTAAAGCCCAATTGGAGAATTTTCGAAATCAATCGCGATAAATGAATATAATAATAATAATAATAATCACGCCTGAGGCGCTTGGCCTGGCAACGTCGACATCGACGATGGAGGAGCATGGCTCCGAGGACAGCGTGGTAGGGTCATGCGAAGCGACTGCAGCAGCTGGGGGAGAGGTTAGTGCGAGCTGGAATCGTGTGTTTGAGAGCCGCATGGGCAACTGTGATGATAGAGACACAAATGATGGCGGTGGTCGACTCTAGAGCAGGGTGATGCAACATGGGCTGGTGTCGAATTGGTGTCGAGGGCAACACAGGGGAGTCTATACATGTGAGGTTGAAGGCATACACTAATGTTAGCGATTGTGGCTGTGCTATAATATGCAGGGATGAATATAAAAAAGTCTTCGTTGGGGAAATTGGTGAGTTTCCTATACTCACAACTATATCGTTTTAGCTATTCATTTAGATAATTATCACATATAATATTGGAATTGTTTAAGTTATTTAATTGGTTTGATTTATTGTTTGGAATGGTTTGTTGTTTGGATTATGGTATACTGGTTGTAGAATTGGATGATGTTGTGATGGTGATTGTTTGTGTTGGTTGGAAGTGTCAATTTGCAAATGGAACTCTGTCCAATTGCGAATTAAACTATTTATATTTATTGGTATGTCGATATGTGTATATTTTATAAATGACCGGAGTTCGGTGGAACATGACTTGGGTCACACGATAAATTTATAGTGTTGATTGATTGATAAATATTCTTGAAGTAATTTTACTCTATAATTTATATATTTGGATATTTATTCCTTTTCTTATTTTAAAAGACATTAAAAAAGCCTTGAAAGGTTATTTAAGGTTTAAATTTGTTTTAGAAGTAGTTTATATATAATTTACTACAAACTTTACCCTATTTAACCAAATTTCATATTTTAGAAATCTATTTCTAATTATAAATACAGTTCTCTTTCGATTATAAAACCCTTTAATAATCACTATTATAATTATTATATTTTAAATCTACAAACAGTTATCAAATAATTATTTAGAAATATTATATATTATTTAGAAATATGAAATGATTTCTAAAATGCATTTAATTCATTTTAAAGAGTATTATCCATAAATTTGAATATAAATATAAATTTTAGGTAATATTCTATAGTTTGGAGTAAATAAAAATATATTTTGCATATTATAAATTTAGTTGAAAATAGTTATAATTATGGAAAATTATGAAATGACTTTTAAATGTTATTAAGTGATTTTAATATAGTTATTAATGACTTTAAATATATAGTGAAGGTTTTAAATTATATATTTGATGGTTTGAAATGGAAAGGATTTATTTCAAAAGTTATTTAATTTAATTTAAAGTAGTATTTAATTATACGAAATTTATAAATGACTTTTATAATTATATTTGACTTATAAAGTGATTTGGAAGTTTGAATACATATATAGATTTGGAAATGAATTTTTGCATTTAAATCTTTATTTTGGGATTATATAAATAAAGTCAAAGTATTATCCAATATATAATAATATATTTGTGACGACCCGGATTTTCGGACCAGTTAAAATTGCCAAAAAATCCGTCCGTTCTAAAACTACTAATGAAAACTACCAACTTAATACACCATATTTGATAAATATTCAATATTACTAAATGTATGGGATACAATTTCGATTATATAACTTATCAGAGTAATTTATTTATTTATTAATTCTACAAAGTGTGCTTTAACACATACCAAATACAAAGATTATAAATCTACCACTGCACAACTCTGATGAGAGAGGCAACACTATCCTTACCTACGAACTCAATAAACAATATAAATGCGGAATAAAATAGTAAGCAGGAAAGATATAATAACACAAGATAAACAACAGCCAATGATAGATAAACATGAAAGGGTTATATTATTTTAGGGGCTGCATCACTACCACTTGTGACTGCCTACGTACCCCTATCTAATTGGGTACCCAATTAGATACAGGATCAAGCCAACGTAGTTCTCCTACCGCAAATAGGACTCATGGAGCCTACAATGCAACAAACAATATGCAATTCCTAAAACTACCCACTTAGGCTTAATCTTCAATTTTAGATTTTCAAATCTAATTACCTTTACAGAAATTATCTCTTTGGACTTTATTCTTGAATTCTTATTTCAAAACTTTTGAAATATATTGAAATATATATATCTTTAATATTCAAATTATACTTTACTTCGGGATCTTAAATCAAATCACTTTTGAAAAGTTTATTTGGAAATCCCAAATACTGTAATAAAAACATATCAAACCATATGTAACTAGATCGGGAGGTTTCTCCCAATAACAAGGCAACTAGGTCCCAGCATTCATACAATCGATAAATAAGTATACCCCTCTGTTCTAAGAGCGGACTATACCAAAAAAACATGCCCACTTTTAGTTACGGGTTACCCGAATCATTGGTAACATAACAAATCATTTTATATCCCGAAGCGATAAATCATTTCACACTAATATTCACAAGTACATTCAAATCTATAATAATTTTCATTTCTCAAATCCTTTCAAAAATCATCTTAAAACCATCGGGTTTAGTCCTCGAAATACTTTTCGTTTCATAAAACATTTTTATAAAACCATTCTTATATAAATCACTTTTATATAATATAACTACAAAATATTCATTACCAAACATTTCTATTTCTTTCAAAAGGGAAAATATTTCATAGCATTTCAACTTTAGAATCAATCTTCAAAACAATTCATTAAATTGAAGTGAACTAAATATTACCGCTAAACACCTTATAGTCAAATTGTGAAATAAATCACAAGGTGTTAGCCTACAATTATTTTCTACCCAGCCCATGCATATGGATAATTAATTGCTCATAAACTGGTTGAGCAAAGTCAACAATCAATAAATAATAATTAATGCTCATAAACTGGCCGAGCCTAATTCAAACAACCAAACAATCAATTAACAAAATAAACACAACAATAAATGATAAATCAACGCTTCATTCTATCAAATATTTATAACACCATATTTTAACTTGGGTTAAAACGGTTTGATATTTATTTTGAAGCATCCGGGCTTTCCCTTCGACATGTTCCGTCCCTCGCCCAAGTCTCCTTGGATCTCACAGACGAAGCATATGTACTAGTTGTTTCCGCATACTCCATTAAGTATTTAACTTCTAAATTTTAAATTACTTAATTAACTATCCAAACATAATAGCGAGCAAGAAAATCAAACCATTGTTTTAGAAAACAAAGTAAACAAGCATTCAATAAGGGTTTTCAAACAACACTTAACACTTAAAGTTCTTTCAACTTAGCAATGGTTTTAATGAACTTAAAATAAGAAATAACTTACTTTGAATTCCACTCCGTCAAACTTTAAGGCAAGGAATTTAAGATCTAACGCATACTTCCTACCATGCTTCAGAACCAAATGAAAATAAGCCTGAATTCCTCCTTCCTAGTGCTTGGCCAAGGCTTGAGATGGAAGTTAGCCGAAAGTATAGAGAAGAAGTGGTAGAGCTTTGAACTTGAATTCTCAAGATTTAGACCCGAAAAATAGGTCATCTTATCTCTTCTTTTTGACTCTCTTACTCTCAAAATTTGAAAAACTTGTTAATTGAAAAATTATTGTAAATTCTTTTCTCTTGAATTTAAAGAAAAGAATCACTTGATTTTGATTAGTTTTGAGGAAAATATGATAGAATAAAGAAGAGGTATTTCGGATTGACAAAAATAAAGCCCGAAAATGCACTTCAAAAAATTGAGTTTCAGGTATAGCAAACCTCAAAACTGGAAAAACTACTCAACATAAAAGTTTTATCCACTGGAATTTAATATTATTTGAAAAAAATAATTTCTTAATTTGAATCTGGTATTATCAAGTTATGATCAAAACAAAATGACCTATACTCTGGCTTAAAAACTGTGCCAGAGAATGCACTCGAAAGAAGTAGATTTTTGACATAGTTATGTTTAGAATAAGACAAGGTGGTCAACATGATAGTTATAGCCACTGGAAAATTACATGATTTAAAAAAAATAATTTTGCATTTTGGTTCGGTTTTGAAGAAGTTATGGCCGAGAGAAGAAGAGGTAAAATGTGGAGAAAAAATGAGTTTGATTTGAAGAGAATGGACATTGATTTCTTTTGAATATTTTGTAAATATTGTGACATTATTTCTTTATAATTTTTTCTATGGCTTGGAAGTCATTAAAGAGAAGAGGAAGAAGATGAAGAAGCTTGAGAAAATAAGAAGAAAAAATGTGAATAAAAGTGAAGAAGGAGGTGTGTATTTATAGAAAAAGAAAGAAGTGGTAAATTTACCAAAATAACCTCTTGCCAAATTACCAAACTAACCTTACTTCAACCTAAAGCAATCTCTACTTTTTCAATATTTAACATCATCTTTGACATCCTTACTTTATGTCTTAGTCACTTAAAGATTAAGTAAAGAATATCATAATTATGTTGGCTTTGATTTGGTGTGATTTGACGTTTACTTTTGTTAATTCTTACTAACTTTTACTAATGACTTCTAGAAGTTTTCTGATCTTATTTAGTAAAAGTAAACTTGATTAGCATTAAAATGTGTATATTTATATGTTTCAAATATGTTAACAAAGGTGCGATAACGTTACAACAACTTTTAATCGACAAAACGTTGATTTTCGACAAAATGTTTTACGGTTACATTTTGACGTTTTAGTTAAACTATTTATTTATGTAAACCAAATTTAAAAATAAATTTGTATAATGCTATTTAAAAATATAAACACTCATAAATTAATTAAAATAATTTATTTAACCGTTGAAACTTACTTTTCTAAAATCAGCATTTTGTCACTTTTGTCGATATAGGCAAATGTTACTATTTTTATGTATATTTCTATTTCCAAATCCTATCTAATATTGTCTGAATCATAAAACCTTACTTAATTCATATTTAAAATCACTTTAAATAGTATATTTTAAAGTGGTCAAATTCTGGGTCGTTACAATATTTTAAAAGGTTTTTGCTGTTTTCAAATTATAAAACTGGTTTAAAAGTTATGTTGCATTTTGTAAATATAATCTCTTTCATAATCTATTTTTTTATGTTTACAGATTTCATTTCTGTGTGACGAGGAATTTGAATAAACGACTTAGTGATACCATCTGGCATGAGACTTTTGGTAACACTTTTCCGACTATTCATTGGACTTGTCATATAGAGATATCTACTGTGGATTGGTTGTAGTTTATGAGCATTGAATTATTCGAATAACATACGGTGGTATGAGACGTCGTTATGTTACTTGTTTTATTATTCCTTATAAGTAAATGTCACTCAAGCAGGGATACACTCATGTATATATTGTGATACACATTGTAGTAAGAGTACATTATAGCCATGTGTTGGCTTATAGTTAGAACTGTGTGCCGAAGAGGAATTAGAGCTCTAGTATATTATAGTCATGTGTTAATTTGTTTGAAGCCGTATGTTAGCTTATATATAGAGCTATGTGTAGAAATAAGATATATGTACTATATGTCATCCACATTGTGACCAACTCCCTTTATGGTTTAGGAGTGAACCAGATTTGCCAGTATCCACCCTGACGGCCTGATCGTGGGGTCGCTTCCCAGATCCGTGACACCTTTTTCTTATATAGCTATGTGTTATTGCTGTGTGCGAATGCTCCTGGTCACCAAGGATAATAGTCTGTTACCATAGAGGCAAGTGCAGGGTCATGACCGAGGCTGCGCGTGGACAAGTCATAGTGGATGGAGTCACGATGTCTGTCGAGATAACTGAAGACTGTAGGAATAGATCCGGCTACTTTATTGTATGCTAGTAGACCCTGGGTTCCTAGAGCATGCTATGTGCTACCAGTCTCCCTTATGGTTTCGATATATCTATATGATATAGTGGATTGTTATGCATGTCCCTATCCTATAATGAGTTGAATATTCTAGAGACTGTTTGCCTAAAGTGTAGTCAGTCCCCATTATAACCACAGTTTGATGATTATTCATTTTATTACTTTGATTATGACAGACCAGAAATGTCCATTATATTATTTCAGGGCATTGTTGTATGTTAGCCCGATATATTCATCTTAAAGCATTGTTGTGTGCTACCCCGAGGTATTCATTTAGGGGTATTGCTGTGTGCTAGCCTAATTTACTTGATGTTCTCATGTTCTTTGATAATGTTTTTATAGTATGGATGATTCACCCATCTGTTATGGTTTTCTTAATTTTTATTGATTGGATTTATATGGATGATGACATTTTTTCGTATAATTTCATGGTAGATGTTTTTTTTTTGAGATATTTGAAGGTGTTTATGTTTTCACCATTATGCTTCTTATATTATCATTGTATATGATTATAACATTTAGACACAGTCTAACCCATGTGTTATTTATAATACTTGGGTCAGTCCAAGACATTTTAGATATAGGGACAGTGAGACCAACTTTCATATTGGGTAAAGAGGAAACTAGGATATGATATTTTGTATATCAGTCGTGTAGTATATAATTTCATGTATGTATATTCTATAGTTGTGTATTAGACATACTATATATATTTATGTATTATATATCATCTTTGCAACTCTGACTCTGTGTTCTCTATTTATATATTATGTATTGTTTTATCTTAGAGGTACACATGTTTATTACTTTGTGCTGGTAACGTGTACGTACAGATAAGTTATTTAGTCGATGATTTAATACGTATCAATGTTAGCCTAAGAGAATATTCATGTGTATACCCTATATCGCCTCATTCTTTGTAGTATTAGACAGTATTACTTCGCAGTACTCTTGGATAGTATAGGTATAGAGGTGGAGGTGTTTTAGTTGGTATCAGAGCTAGGTTTAGAAGAATACATCATAAATAAGAGACACGAGTCAAGGCCTTAGAGAGACTTAGAGTTCCTCTCCCCTTGAGTGTGTTGAGTAGTTACCCTATATTAAAGAGATAGTGAGGATATATGATGATTACTGGGATAATCATCTGGGGACGTACTTGTTATTTTTTCTACTATATATATATATATATTATTTTATCCCTATCACTTTGGTGTGTTTTTGTTACCCTATGGAATTTAGGTTGTGAATGGAGGTAGTGTAATAAAATATGGTTAGCCAGCATTGGTGAAGGTGAATAAAACTCTGTGTGGCTCGAATATGAATAAAGTGATCCAGTAGTGATCAGAGTTACATAGCGGAAATTGATGGATAGTTTTCTGCTGAAGGCGTTTGTTTGTTTATTTGAAAATGAGTGTATTTTTGTATTGATGCTTATTTGATTTGTTTGATAATGAGTGATAATTTTTATTTTTGTTGATGATTGATGGATTGAATGTGTATATGAATTTTTGAAAATAAATATTTTATCAAAACAAACAAATAATTTGATTGAAAATATGAATTTGGTTTTAAAAAGAGATTAGAATTATTTTTAGTAGTTAACTTTTGATGTTAATTTGTCCGTTGAGTGGTTTAAGAATTCTGGTCGATGCGTCTAGCATTTTTGTAAAGTATATAGAACGACAATGATAGTACGTTACAACTATGAACTAAGTGACCACAAAAGAAATTAATCATTGAACATGTTCAGGATTTGTTCAAAGTGGCACAGCTGCATTAACTCAAAATGATTCAAAATGATCAGATACCACTATGCTATCAAAATTTCATTTTTTTGCCATGAGACTCGTGATCTTTCTTCTCTTCAGAAAGCTCTTATTATAAGCAAGTTCATCAGACTAACTTTTTATATCCTCTTATCACATTAATCCAACATACAATCAATTATGTCAAATTTGCTTTGTAATGTATGTTGGAATTTTACTATTCTAGAAACTACCTACTAAAGAAAGAACCATGCAATTGCCGTAAGTTAAACAAATACTAGTTATAGTATTATAATTTCTTTTCTTAGCAATGTATATGTAAAAATAGTTTTAGAGCCTAGCTAAGAGATTCACACATCAATGCACTGGAAGAAGCAGATTTATTAATAATGAAGATATAAAAAGAAAGCATATACTGGTCTAATGTTAATGTATGACTAAGGAAACTTCCTACACAATTTAAGTAATAAGCAATTTTAGTAAGATAATTGAGTTATGATAATAGTTTAAATCCAAACCAAGAACCGTCAATGCTGAATTACCATTTTAGAAAACTAATTCGCAAGTTCAGGTACCTTATGTGAGAGTGAGCATGAATCAAAATGAAGTTCAATCACTACCAAAGAAAATACCATGTTAACAAAAACTAAAAATGTTTCATAGAATGCTATGTTAATCTCATGTACAAAACCTTGCATAAGTCTATATAATGTTGATTCAAAACATGTTTTTCCTTGTTCTTGTCATGGGTAGGCATAAAATATTATATTTTACTGGGAGATTGGAATGATAATAATTTTTGTTTATTATTTGGAAAACTATTTATTTAACCGATTGGTTATCAAGTCATTTCTTAAACTAGTTGTCGTTGTAGGCAGGATTTTTTTCTGTTACATTAGTTAGTAAGTAGTATACAATATTTACAAGCTTGAATGAGTAATTCTAGATTACTCATATTCATTTTGAATGGACAGTAGCATCAATAAGAATTGTAAGAGAAAATGTATGCTTAATCTTATGTTCAGAATATATTGATGCTATTACAGTAAATTGTTGAATTAAGAGTTCTTTTTCATATTTTGATCATCTTTTAGAAAAATGCTACCTACAAGCAGCAACAGCAGGCCGCTGCCAATTGCAGCAGCCGATCGTTGCCAACGGAAGCGGTAGGTGGCCACTACAAGCGGCAGCGGCAGTAGGCTGCTGGTAGGAAAAAAAAATAAGGAATTTATAAAACTAAAGTATAAAGGCCTGTAAACATTGTCTATTTAAAATAAAACAATAAGATTATATATTATTTTATACATTTTGAGGATATTATGATAATACGCATGAACTAAATAAAATTAATCGAAGACGTCCAAACTACCGATAGTTTACCAAGAGCTAATTTGTTTGTACCAACATAAGATCATATATTTTATTGGTAATTGTATGAGAAAGCATGAACAATAGGTAAGTTATGTTGAATAAGAATATTTAATAGCGGTACATAAATTTATGTATGAGTTTTGAAATTAGAGAAGTGATTTTTAAGTTAATGCAGTATCATTCTTTTGAGTAATGAATGCAATGATTGTTATATCCTTATATATGAAACTTATGTTTTTAATTTGAGTTGAGGTAGGTACTTATGAAGCACAATTGGACCATTTGGCAACATTCACTCACTTTTTCTCACGTACGAATAAGGTAAATCGCTTAAAATGCAAAATAATGGTCTATTGCGTTAGGTGATGGATATATATTATATTGTGTTGTTTCCTCGTGTTGGGATGCCCCATTGTTGGAATGCCTCTTCGGAGATGTATATTATGTGATTAGGTTGTGTTTTGATTTTTCGGAACGCTCTCCGTACAAAGGAGACTCTACCAAAATTTTCTAGCACTTATAAAATTTTCATAATTTTTTTTACCATATGAGGAAATAGAAAGTTGTTAATTGAATCTATTTAAAATAATAACATACGATAAGATGAGTTGGAATATAAGAGACACAGAGAGGAATTAAGTAAATTCTGTTTGACAGAAGTTGTAGAATACGAAGAAAATTAGGGTATAAGTTGTTTGACGTCTCCTTATAAGAAATTGCGAGGACGCAATTTTTGTAAGGGGGAGTCTATAACAACCCTACTTTCTACACCGTTAATTAAATAAATTTAACTAAAATAAAATTGTTTGAATTTGATTTTGATGATTTATAATTTGAAAGCAAATTCTAATTAATTAAATTCTATTTAATATAAGATTTTGATTTAATAAATTGAAATAAATTAATAAACTCTTTTTAAATAATATATTGTAATTAAATAAATATTTTAAATTAAGTAAAAAATATTTTTATAAGTGTAAATAATTATTTATGAGTAAAATAGTGGATAATTAATATCGGGCATCGAACTGAAATAAATTATGTGGCTATCAAAATATATTGAATAAAATGAAGTATATACCAATTTAAACTAGATTGAAATATTTTTATAAAATAAATATTAAGGATTAAAATTTAAAATTCAAATGTAAAGTAAACTAAGTAAAATAAAAGTTGAATTAAAATTTCAAATCCCAAATCATTCAAGTCCATTTAAATCTAATATCTCTAATTCTCTAGAAAATTTTCTCTACTTCAACAACTCAAACCCAAACCCCTGTGTTTTCATACCCGTGCCCTATTGCCTAATGCTCAATTGGAGAATTCTCAAAATCAATCGTGACAAATGAAAATATTAATAATAATAATTGCGCTTGAGGCGCTTGGCCTGGGCAACATCGACATCAATGGTGGAGGAGTGTGGCTCTAAGGACGGCATGGTAGAGTCATGCGAAGCGATTGCGGCTGCTGGGGGCGAGCTTAGTGCAATATGGAATCGTATGTTTGATAGCCGCGTGGGCAAGCTGATGACTGATACACAAACGATGGAGATGGTTGACTCTGGCGCGGGGTGATGCGATATGGGTTGGCATCGAAATTGGTGTCAGTGGCAGCAAAGGGGAGTCTGACATGTGAGGTTGAAGGCATGTACCGATGCTAGCGATTGTGGCTATGCTGTAATATGCAGGGATGAAAACAATAAAAGTCTTCGCTGTGGAAATCGGTGAGTTTCCTATACTCACAACTATATCATTTTAGCTATTCATTTAGATAACTATCCCATATACCATTTGAATTGTTTGGGTTATTTGATTGATTGTTTGGAATCGTTTGTTGTTTGGATTATTTTATATTTAGATAACTCTGTCCAATTGCGAATTGAACTACATATATTTATTGGTATGTCTTTATGTGTATATTTTAGAGATGATCAAAGTTCGATGGAACTCGACTCGGATCACACAATAAATTTATAGTGTTGATTGATTAATAATATTCCTAAAGTACCATAATTTATATATTTAGATATTTATCCCTTTTCTTGTTTTAAAAGATGTTAAAAAAGCCCTGAAAAATTAGTTTAGGGTTTAAATTCATTTTAAAAGTATTTTATAAATAATTCACTTAAAAATTTACTCTATTTAACCAAATTCAATATTTTAGAAATCTATTTCTAATTATAAATATAGTACTCTTTCGATCATAAAACCCTTTAATAATTACTATTATAATTTTTATATTATAAATCTTCAAAAAGTTATCAAATAATTATTTAGAATTATATATTACCTAGAAAATATGAAATGATTTCTGTAATGCATTTAATTGATTTTAAAGAGTATTATCTATAAATTTGAATGTAAATATAAATATTTGGATAATATTCTATAGTTTGGAGTAAATAAAAATTTATTTTGCATATTATAAATTTATTTGAAAATAGTTATAATTATGGAAAATTATTAAATGACTTTTAAATATTATTAAGTGATTTTAATATAGTTATTAATGACTTTGAATATGTAGTGAAGGTTTCAAATTATGTATTTGATGGTTTGAAATGCAAAGGATTTATTTTGAAAGTTATTTAATTTATTTTAAAGTAGTATTCAATTATAAGAAAATTATAAACGACATTTATAATTATTTTTGACTTATAAAGTGAGTTGGACAGTTTAAATATATATATATAGATTTGGGAATGAATTTTGCATTTAAATCTTTATTTTTGGGATTATATAAATAAAGTCAAAGTATTATCCAATATATAATATATTTTAAAAAGGTTTTTAATATTTTCAGATTATAAACTGGTTTAAAAGCTACATTACATTTTGTAAATATAATCTCTTTCCTAATCTATTAAAGTTATTTGTTTGATTATTCCTTATAAGTAAATGTCACTTAAACAAGGATACACTCATGTATATATTGTGATACCCATTGCGGTAGGAGTACATTATAGCCATGTGTTGGCTTATGGTTAGAGTCGTGTGTCGGCGAGGTATTGAGATCTAGGGTACTACAGTCATTTGTTAACTTGTTTGGAGCCGTGTGTCGACTTATGTCTAGAGATATGTGTAGAAATAGGATATATATACTATCTATCGTCTATATTGTGACCAACTCACTTTATGGTTCAGGAATGAACCAGATTGGCCAGTATCCACCATGGCGGCCTAATTGTGGAGTTGCGCCCTAGATCCATGACACCTTTTTATTATATAGTTGTGTGTTATCGTTGTGTGCGAATGCTCCTGTGTCACCTAGACCAGCAGTCTGTTACCATAGGGCAAGCCCAGGGTCATGACCGAGGCTACGTATAGACGAGTCATTAGTGGATGAGGTCACGATGTCCATCGAGGTAACCGAAGACTACAGGAATGGATCCGACTACTTTGCTGTGTGCTAGTAGACCCTAGGTTCCTGGAGCATGCTGTGTGCTATCAGTCTCCCTTTTGGTTTTAGTATATCAATGTGTTAATAGATCGGCATACATGTCTTTATCCTATAATGAGTTGACTATTTTAGAGACCATGTGTCTTAAGTGTAATCATTCCCCATTATATCCATATTGTTTGATGATTATTCATTTTATTACTTTGATCACGATAGACCCAGGAATGTCCATTATATTATTTCAGGGCATTGCTATGTGCTAGCCCGATGTATTCATCTTACAACATTGCTCTATGCTAGCTAAGGTATTCATTTAGGGGTGTTGCTGTGTGCTTGCCTGTATTACTTGATGTTTTCATATTCTTTGATAATGTTTTTACAGTATGGATGGTTCACCCATCTGTTATGGAATTCTTAATTTATATTGATTGGATTTATATGGATGATGACGCTTTTCGTATAATTTCATGGTGGATGTTGTTTTGAGATATTTGAAGGTGTTTACATTTCTACCATTATGTTTCCTTTATTATCATTGTATGTGATTATAACATCTATCATTATAGACATAGTCTGACTTGTGTGTTATTTATAATACTCGGTCAGTCCGAGACATTTCAGGTATAGGGACAGTGAGACCAGCATTTATGTTGGGTATAGAGGAGACTAGGATATGATATTTTGTATATAGTCGTGCAATATATAATTTAATGTATGTATATTATGGAGTTGTATATTGGATATACTATATATATTTATGTATTATATATTATCGCTGCAACTCTGATTCTGTGTTCTCTATTTATATACTGTATATTATGTTTTTGTTCTATCCTGGAGACATACATGTTTATTGCTTTGCGTCGGTACCGTATACGTATAGATAAGTTATTTAGTCGATGTTTTAATACATACCAATGTTATCCCAAGGGAATATTCATGTGTGTATCCCATATCGCCTCATTCTCCGTATTATCTGATAGTATTACTTCTTAGTACTCTTGGATAGTATGAGTACAGAGGTGGGGGTGTTTCAATTTTCCCCAACATACAGTTCTTAATTAATTCATAATAATATATTTACTCAAGTATATACTCCATTAATCAAAACCATTCTCCAAAATAATGACCTTGACCAAATTTAAATCCTATATCACTTAAACAAGCAAAATCAAAGGAATTGCCAAAATACCATACGACCATGGAGAATTAATAGAGAGAAAAAGGATTAGTGGAATATATTATGCTTTTGATTTTCATTGATTTAGACGCTTTATGTTTTCCTTTGCTTTGATCCCTTCTGTTCTATTAATGGTGGTCGGCTAGGCTTCCTTTTATTTTAGTTTGAAAAGAATGAAAAGTGAGGTGGAAAATATGTTTGAGGCATTTATGTGGTAAAGATTTTGGGCTTTCTTACCCTATTATGTCTATTTGTTCCCCACTTTACAAATCCTCTCTTTTTAAATTTCATGTATAAATTAATTACACTTTTATGGCTGCATTTAATTATTTCCAATTTATGTTAAATTTCCAAATTTGATTTCTCTGGTATCACTTGATTCACACTTGCATAATAAATAAATAAACGTCCCACAAATATGTACTCTATTTCGTTATTTTACTTTCTCTAACCTCATAATTAATTTCTTAATTAGTTATTTATTAATTTATAGGGTGTCACACACATGTATATCGATTTGTGTTCGATGCAATTATAGGTGGTGGATGATGCGGTAAAGTGTTATGGTATCAGTGTTTCACTAATGACCATACTTAGCAGGTCTTGACCTTATCGAAGACCTCAAAGTCAACTAGCCTAGTGTGTGATGGTTAAGTCACACTCTATTTCCATGATGATTAGTAGTTGAAGGACTTATCATGTATTACGTAACACTGTCGTATAAATGTGCTAACTTGTTGGATGTGTGTTGAGGTATGGTTTCATTACCTCGTACCATACCATTTGGTACTGTACATATATATTAGTGTACTAGTAATCATGAAGATTACTGATATTTGTTTTACACATACTTTATATTATACATTTTGTATGTTGTCTCTTTTATTATTTATTCCTTGAGTATGTTGACTTAGAGGAAAGTAGAAGCATTGTGCTCATGGGATTTAATGATATGAGAGATGGATGAGCATGCCATGACTTAGGAAGAGTTTGGAAGGAGGTTTGAGGCTCAATTTATTTCTGAGGCCAAGACGGGCTTACAAGCAAGAAGTTTATGTATCTCCAACAAGGTGATAAGAATGTGAGGGAGTATATAAGTGAGTTTGTGTTTTTGGATGAATTTAGGATGGATATATTTAACACTCTGACTAAACAGGACAAGAGTCCGCACTATACCTCAACCCACCTTTTAGGGATCTATCTCTTATTCATGTTCCTATGGGCACTACTTTTGAGAGTCTTTTCAAACTGGTGTTGCTGAATTTATTTCTAAAGAGACTCGGAAGGAGGAAGACACCAAAGTTGAAGCTAAGCTAAAATTTCAATGCAAGAGAAAAGGTGAATAGGTCAAGGATAACCTAAGCCAAGCTATGAACATGGAAGTGATTTGCAATATGTGTCATTTGAAGGAGAATATTGCTAGAGATTTCAAGGTCAACCTCCAAGTGATAAAATGTTCTAATTATGACAAACTGGGCCATTTCAAGAAGGGTTTTACATCACTTCCAAAATGTGGACAAGTGGTCATGGCTTATGCTATTCATGCTACTCTAAGTTTAAGCACTCCTCCTAAGCTCGACAAGGGGAAGAATGTAATCTTAGAAGGTGTACTTTCTTCTTATGATTTTTTGTTACATGTTTTATTTAATATGGAAGCATTACATTCTTTTATTCCTAGTCATCTTTATGATAGTTTATGTGAAATTCCCCATATTATTGATGATTTTCTTGTAGTGCTGAATCCTATTGGAGCTTGGAACATATTTATATGGTATGTAGAGATACTAAATTATCAAGGGGTGGATGTTAAATTATCAAAAAAAATTAAAGAAAAAAGACCATAGATAAAAGCATAAAATATACATTTATGAAATTAGTTATCTCAAATAGACGACCGTTTAAACCCTACGAAGGTTTTGTAACGACCCGGAATTTAACCTTTTAAATAATAAATATTGAAGATAAAATAGTTTTCAAAATTAATTTACAAAAATATTTAGTTCGAAGAAAAATCGAAAATGTGACCGGAATTTGTTTTCCAAATTTTCGACTTTTCGTTAGCTAAAAGTTGTCGGAATGTTGTAAAATCTTTTGTATAAATATACACACATTTATGAATGAGTTAACATATGTATATATGTGTATATTAGTGTATGTATATATGTATTCATACCTAAGAATATAAAGTTTAAAATAAAAATATAAATGTCACATCATTAGAAACATTTTGGCAACTAAGTACAAAACATGTTTTCTTTGACATTATGAGGGGGAGACAAGGTGGAGGCTGAAATGGCATGTGTGATGGAGGGTATTGAGGTGGCAAAACAATGTGGAGGGTAAAGGACAAGTGGTGTTTAGGTAATTTACATTTTCACTTGCTTATAAATACCATTTTCACTTATTCAATTTCACATCTTTTACTTCTGCCGTATCTTTCTCATAACTTAATCAAATGGAGAATTTCTTTCATTCAAACCATAGAAAATTCCAGTGGCTACAACTTTTATTTGTACCACTTCTTCTAATTTTGAGCTTAACCATGTCCAAATCTCATTTTTTTACAGAGCATTTTTGGACCCAGAATTTCAAGTCCGAAAATGGTCCTTATTCTTTAGACCATACCTTCTTCAAAACTATTCAAAATTGAGTAAATTATTATTTTTAAACTGTAGAGAAAATAATTTTCTAAAACTTTCCACTTTTTTACTTTTTTAAAATCCGAGAGTAAATAGTCAAAAAACTAGTGGAAAATGACCTATTTTCGGGTTCATTTTTAAGAGTTCGATGATTATCCAAAGTCACTCCACCTTACCAAAACAAGTTTCACTTCCTTCTTCTTTCAAGGTCGAGCCTACCTAGTGTATTAAGGGTTCAAGACTCCATCTTTTACTTAGGAATGGAAGTGCTAGGTCATACCCTAAGTCAGCGAAGGTTTGGATAGCTTTTGGTGAATAAAACTACACCTTCTTAAACCAAGCTTATACCATGTTAATGTTCATGTTAATAGCGTATGAATGCTTGTTGTATATGTGAAGTGATGGTTTGGTTGTTTGTTTGTTTCGTGCTTTGAAAAGTTGTCGCATTTGAAAGTTAGTAAGCATGTGGTTAGCTATATGAAAAGTTGGTAGTTAAAGTTAATAGAATTGTTATTAAATACTTATTACATGTTGTATCATCATTATTTACTTTATACTATACTTAAACCAATGCTATGTGATGTTTGGTTTTATGGATAATGCCATAAGTTTGTTTGCCGAACTGCCCGTATAGCGATAGTCGCTATATCGGCACTTACGGAAAATCACCTTTCATCAAAATCGTTTGGTTTCATCTTCGTGCTTGGAATTGTTTTACAAGTTAAGCAAGATTTTGATTAACGATGTTTTTAAAAGTAAATAACCATTTTAAAATTGATTATTTAATTTAATTAATTACTTAACTAATAAGGATTAAGGTTAACTAATTACTTAATGATGCGTTTTAAATTTAACTAATTACTTCGTTAATGATTGTTTAAATTAATTAATCATTTTGTTTAATGATGTTTAAATTTAATCAATCATTTTATTTAATGATGTTTAAGGATAATTAATCATTCAATAATAATGAATTTGATCTAATTAATCAATTTGCGAATGATGCTTTTAAATTAATAAATGATTTTTAAAATTTATCAACTTGTTTTAACTCTAATTAATCTTTCCTTTATTGATGTTTATAATTAATAAATAATTTTTAAATAATGAGAATTAATTAATTATTTATTTCATTTAATTAAATTTATTTAAATTTATTAATTAATTGAATTAATGATGTTTTAAAGGTGATTTACCCTTTTTAATTAAAGGCTATTGGAGTTAATTAATCAACTTAATTTATAAAGGTTCAAAGTGAATTTATCAAAGTAACAAGGATGTTTTGACTTTGTTATTCATTTAAATAATGATAATTAATAAATTATTAATTTAATTAATTATATTTTACTAATTAATTTAATTAATAAGGTTTAAAAGTGGTTTACCCTTTTTATTATTTAAAGACATTTGAAGTTCAAAAATCAAATTATGTGATGAAGTTTAAAGTTAATTAATCAATGTAATAAGGATGTTTTAAGTTATTAAATCCTTTTTAAATTGATGCTTTGAAGTTAGCAAACTCTTTTAACAAAGTGTTTTAAAGCTAATACTTGTAATGTGGGGCCAAGCACGAATTCGGGGTTTTAAAAGAAAAGGTTTGATTCGTTTGTGGAATGAATTAGTTTTCGTAAAGCGATCACTTATATATGAACGATTTATTTGTATACTTAGCACTAAACGTCGAAGAAGTAGACTCGTCGCTATTTCAAAAGTTAAGAATAACCGTGAGACATGACTTTGAGGTAACACTATCTTGACTTGCCGGTATTATTGTCAACCAAGAAATAGTATAAGTTGGAATTCGATGAGTGGTGATAAGTACACAAGACTTAATTTCCATATACGATCATTTTATATCCTCGATAGTTGGTTTCCCAACTATCGGTTAACTAAACCTTTTTTGTATTTCGTCATTCTAAGACGATGTGTTGCCCACTTGAGCTTTGTTATCCTTTGTCAGAAATGACTAAACCCAAATAGCGAGTGGAAGCCAAGCTATTGGGGGTTGCTCCATTAGGGTATTTTCACATCCACTCTAGATTTGAATCAGTTTTTGAGCATTTGAGATATGAAAAACTCGGATTCTTGGTAACCGTTGGCGGGGTCCAGTTTGGACGTGTCCGAGAGCCGTCGGAGTTCTCAAGTATATTTCTAGAGGTAAACTTTCGGTAAGGGGGAGCACTCTCCTGGTCATTTGTTGGAAAATTTCTTTTCCTTATTTGATTCGAACCTTTGAATCTATTTTCTTTAATTACAACGGGAAGAGTCAACCACTCTTCGCGGTGTTCAATTATTGGTTTTGTCCATTCTATCGAGTATGAACAGTTATCTTGTTTAGTCCATTTTATCGAGTTTGGACTATTGTCTTGTTTTATCCATTCTGTCCGATTTGGATTTTTATTCAGACTATTTCCATTCTT
This sequence comes from Allium fistulosum, assembly GCA_030737815.1. Taxonomy (NCBI): domain Eukaryota; kingdom Viridiplantae; phylum Streptophyta; class Magnoliopsida; order Asparagales; family Amaryllidaceae; genus Allium; species Allium fistulosum. The sequence continues at coordinate 1,117,665,737 of CM060902.1, read as the reverse complement.
TCAAGTCTGAATATTATACTAATTGTACCCATCATCTATGTTTGGATTTGTTCCCTATTGTTCAATTTCATTTTTGTTATGTTTAGTTATTGTTTATGTGAGAGAAAACCCATTCTGCGTTAGCGGCGTGGTCCTACATAAATATACTTCCCTTTGTTTTAGATTTTTACTCATACCAGACATTTTGTTTGACCCGAGTTGTTTATTTTCCCTAAACTCTCGGGTACTCAATTATATTTGGGTAATCCAAGAATAGCAGGTTTTCTTAGGTGCTCTTTGAAGATGGTGATCGAGCAATGTAACGACCCGTAAATTTCAACTGTTTTAATAACGTAATTAGTTGAAATTTTGTGAAATTTTAAACGATAAAATTTTGAAATATAAATTTGATATTTGGAATGCGTTTAGTTAAACATAGCAACTGGTAAATTTTCGTCCGAAAATATGAAAGTTTATTTCGCGCGTAAATTTACTTCAATTTAATCAGTTAAAAGCGATGAAAATAAAATATTTCCGAAACCTAAATATTTTTACATAGAAAAATTCTAAACCATCTTCTGAGCAAGATGTCAGTTTGTCGTTTTTCCAAATTCGGACATCTTTGGCTCCGTCGATCTTATTTTTCGGTGTTTTTCTTGCATTTTTCGTAGTAGAAAAATTCACATTTTTATAATTCGATCGTACCACTAAAATTTATATACCGTTTTGATCGTCTCGACATGTTGATCTTCGCGGTATGATAGTTCGTGTGTTTCGATTGTTTGGAAGACGGCGAAATCTACAGAACGATTTCGAAATCGGTTGCGCATCCGGGTCTTTTGGTACGCTCGGTGTCCTTTTATGTGCTCATCCGTGAAAGATGGAAAAAGAAAAAAACCAACTGGAATTTGCATTTACTCTTCCCAAACAATCTCTAGACTTTTAAAATTCCCAAAAAAATTGTAGTTTTTAACTTTGCTTACCACTGTGATATTCAATAAATATACTTTTGTGGTCTGTGCACTTACATTGAAAAGGAAAAAGAACAGTTCCCCTCTTCTCTCTTATACGTTGAACAAATTTATATCTCAAAAAAACTGTAGCGCCACTCACTCAACATCACCTTCTTCCCAAAGCCGATCCCCTGACCTCCACGTCATCAGACCCCAAACAGCCTTAAAACCGAAGCCACCATGGATGGCCGAAATCTACACCTCTCACCCTCCTCTGACTTCGCCTACGTGCCATCCACTGACCAGCCTCGCGTAGGCAGCACCTCCAACCACCAAGTCCTCGTCCACCCTACACCATGGCCAACCGAGATCCACCCCATTGCAGCACCCTCTCCGGCTCGAAACCCTGCCACCTATCCTCCTCGTTCGAATGACCTCGGCCATCTACCCTATACGGTGAATGCAACTTTTGTTTTGTTTATATTGATATAATGTTCTGTTAGTAATTTAAATGAATATGCATATTATGTTAAAAATATCGTTATGTATATGTCATACTATAAGCTTTGCTGTTAAATTTGTTTTGTTTTTGCTTATATATATATAGATTCATAAATATAGTCTTGTATATAAGTCAGGATACAGTTGAGTATATATATTTGTCATTTATTTCAAGTTTTATTATATATTGGTTAACTTGTTTAAATAAATAATGTATAATAGTTTTGTTATATTTTAAGTATAGATAGTTATAAAATATAGTGTTATATTTCAGTTTTATATTTTAAAGTATATACGCGCATAGAAGATGTATGTTTTGATAGAAGTTCAAATTGTAAATTTTGTCAATAAGTTGGTTTCAATAGTGCACAGTTTTAAAATCATTCACACAAGAGATTGAGACACTAATAGGAGATGCAGGAAAACTTCCTGTACACGTCAATCATGGCTAATGGTGTGGAGTCACGTGCTACAGCTATTATGGTACAAATTAGCCATATGACACTATAAGTCTATATAGTACCAAACTTTTTTTTGGTCGCCTAAGCAGGAAAACATTCTAGATGTACGTACTAAATAAAAATGAACGACCGTATACTCAAACTATTGCTAAAAAAAAAGTATTCTACAAGTTATATAAGGTCAGTGTTATATGCGAATATATTTATATCTCATATGTAGTATATATACATAGGTGTTAGGCATGCGTACATATGAGCTGGGTTTACTTTAAAGTTAATATATGTTTCTGACTTTAGGTTATATAAAGCTGTTAGACTATGAAAATCTTATATGAATAGATTATATTTTTTTTATTATGTGTTATACGTTTTTATATATGTTGTATTGCCGTATTCATGAATTTTAGATAATCTGTTCGTGGATATAATTTTATAAAGTTTTTGACCTATTCACTATATATAAATTTTATAAGATATTTTGTATGTAGCAAAGTTATAAAATTGATAAGTATAGAACTTTATTTTTAATATAAGTTTAAAATTAAAAATTTAATCTATATAGTTATATATATGGGTAAGTTTAAATTTGCGGTTGCCGTTTATTTACATGTGTAAATACATAGATTTTGAAAGTAATGTGTTTATTTTAAATTATAAGTTTTATATGATTTTGTATATAGTATATATAGTTATGTATATATATATATATATATATATATATAGGTTCACGTATACCGATTATCATCATCGATCCAGTTCTGATTTGACTTCATCAATTTTCATTTATCAGCTTGTTAGTCAAAGTCGTGCCAATCAAGCTTTGCTTCGGAAGTCGTGCTTGCATTTCGTAACTCGTTCATTTGTCGAATCTCTCTAGCCTCGAAAGGTGAGCACTCACTCACGATTAACGTTCTTTTATTTATTTAAATTTGATTTCAATTGAAACGACAATTGAAATATGCTGCAGTTAGTTATTCACACTATTTTATATGCTATTACCTGTATCAGTTCACCTGTGACATCTGACACCATTATCTGTTAATTATTTATGTGATGATAATACAGTTTGGCTGATAATTGATTGATTGTTGATGTTTATATTGGACGTTAAATTGTTAGTGATAAATGATAAATAGTATACAAAATTGAAATGGATATAGAATAGTTAACAAATTTTAAAACTGATTTATATGTTAAATTTGATTAGTGAATATGACCCCTTTTAATTGTTAAATTAATTGACATATAGAATAGCGATAATTACACTTTGAACCATCGATGTATATTGGATTAATTGTTGTAGTGTAAAAATTGAAATTGAATGACAAGTGAAAACCGTAATGTAATAATCTTTAATCTACATGAAATGATAGTGTAGATTCTAGAAATAATTATATTAATTCGTACAAATAACAATGCGAATTAATACGGTTATTTCGGGATTATTTAAATTGATTATTGGATTGTTATTGTTTGTTGTTATTACTTGTTTATTTACTTTGACACCATCCCTGTTATCACACTGCAAGTTCCCTTTACTATGCTTTGTTTTTGAATTGAATTGGAATCGGGTTGAAATGATAAATACCCAAATTGAACTTTGACCTAGGATAGAGAATTAAATAAAACCCGATTGGTCAATAATTTGATTTAAAAATAAACGAAGATTTTATTTGAATAAATAATATGGTTTTGAAATGAAGTTAAAATTTGAAATTTTTTTATGAAAGGAAAATGTTAATATTTAAAAATCTGAAACAAAATATTAACAATGTAATTGATGGAAAAATGTTGTTTAATTTGAGAAATGATTGAATTAAGTTTGAAATTATAATTAAGTTTGAAATTATTAAATTTGAAATGATTTAATAATCAAGTTTGAAATTATAATTAAGTTCGAAATTATTAAACTTTGAAATTATGTAATAATTAAGTTTTGAATTATTTAATAATAAAATAAGATTGAATTATTTAATGATTAAATTGAATTGGATTCTTTAATAAGAAAAATTGAACTTTTGAATAAGAGAATTTTACTTCGTAAATAATTGAAATTGAGTTTTCTTGATTAAGTAAGTTTTTGGGAAATTATTTATGAAAGTAAATAAGTGAAATTGAATTTCTTTAACAAGAAATGGAAATGTGATATTTTTTTGAATTAATGTAAGACTTGAAATTGAAAGAATTGATTTGACGAATTTAATTTAATTCAAAATGGTAAGTTTTGATTTAATGAAGTTGAACTTAAGAAATTGATTTAATGAATTGGAAATTGAATAGAAATTGTTTTGAATGATAAAGTAACTTAACGAATATTGAATTAAATCAATAAATGAGTTTAAATTGATTTGAATGTTAAATAAAATTTATTTAATTGATTTCGGAATAAAACTTATATTCGAACTTGAATCAATATTTGAATTGTTTTAAAAAGAGATTGAAATTGAATTATAAGATTTTGAAATGGTAATTTGGAAGTTTTGAAACGTAAATTATGAAAATTGATTTGGAAAGACAAATGAAATGCTGGTTTATAAATTCTAATTGGAATTGAAATTGATTTGGTTTTGAAATTTATTAAACGGCCAATCGGTGAAATAATTTCGAAGGTTATTAAAGAGACCGGGATCGGTAATGACTGAAGAAAGAGAACGATAATGGATAGCCTTGACACTTGTGTCAAATTGGAAATGACTAAAACAGGAGCTGTGCCGGGCCAATGGAGGATTTGCTACCTCAAGTGGACACACTTCTTCGAACTACTTATACTTGTTGTCGATTGGTACACCCTTGATTTTGGGAGTGTTGTTTCACGGTGTTGCGGGCGCTGCGGCGTTGCGTTCTCACCAGTCCGGATCAGGCGAACGGTAGTATCACTACCTTGGGTATTGCCCTATGTGCCTTGTCATACTTGTATTCCATTTATGCGCGACCACTACGATTTTGATTTGTACCTTTAGTATATGGATTGCCCTCTGGTGACTTCCGGTTTTGGGGAAACTACGGTCTTGTATATGCTTTTGGGAATAAAAATGTGTTATGGGTGGAATGGGCCATGACTTAACACTATTTTGATATCTTTTTATATTACTGATAGACATTATCTACTTATCGTACATTACTACATAGTAGATAGTTTGACGGATCCTTAAAGGATGGTTATTCCAACATCCTTTGAGTTACTTGTATTTCAATTGCTATTTCACTTGAGTTGGATTTATTAATATAAGAATGCTAATCCTGACTCGAGTGTCTTGTGTTTTTGCTTTACGCTCGGGTCAGACTGAGTGTATCAGTATTCAAGACTCACCTTTGGAGTTGGAGCTTTGCTTGAAGATCCAGCCATCTATTCTGCTTCCAGTATTCGATGATTCCTGTGAAGTATTCTGATTTGTATCTGATGTATCGTATTACTCTTCCGTTGTATCTGGTTTAACTCTGATGTATTTTATATATTCATATAGTAGCTTCATGAACTACTATCTCTTTTATTTCCGCTGCACTTATTACTCTGTGTCTGTGATCTGTGATTATTTATTTACTGTATATGTTCAGTTTTGCCAAATTTAAATTAACAACGCGGTATTTTGAGCAATTCAACTCCGGCATGAGTGTCTACCTATACACTTATAATGGATGCGAATGGTCTAAAATTTCGGGTCGTTACAAGCAAGCAGCTCCATAGTTATCTAGTTATTCATTTCTATTGTATGATTATGTTGGTATATTTGGTATCTGAAAAATGTAAAGCCAGAATGTATAGCTGCAAATCTATTAGATGTAGTACTTTTGTTTAACTCTGATAGCTCCAAATAAGGAGTAACCTTTTATACTATATCACTTTATATTATATGTAACCATTCCGACATGAAGTTTATCTATTCTGTCTTGTTCTGTTCTTTATTTTACCCCAAGACAACTTATCTTTCGGATGCTTGGGCAACGACACATGAATACCGAGGATGTATTAAGTGTCGTTCTGAGGGATCAGAAAGGTGGGTCGTCACAGGTTTAATCTTTTGAATTTTGGGGTTTAGAGGAGAATTTGGTGAAGAATTGAAGAGGAGAAAGGAATAAATAGGGGAATTAAGCGGTGAACCGTTGGCTAATGAACCGCTGCATCAGACGTATCCAACTCTTTTTCAACGATTCACTTGAACAGAGCAAATATATGGGCAGTACTATTGACGTGTTAGACGCAATGCAAACCGGCCTCGGAAAGGGTGAAAGTGGACCCTTATTGTTCTCTCATTTGTCCAAGTAAGTGAATGCTTGATAGTGCCTAAAACATAACCATCATGCTACCTTTTCAATGGAAATTTACACATCCCTTGCCAAATCTACATGCATGGGTGCCCATTATAGCCGTTTGTCAGATTCCTTTGAAGAGAGTTTAGTTTTCAACTCATATATTTATCAGTTATTATTTGAAATACTACCGTCGATGACGAAATTTTGGAATGAATCAAATGGTTTGGCACAGGTTCACCAAAGCATATTTTTTTCATTCAAGCGATAATTGGATTTAAATGGACCACAGCAGATGGTAATGCAACAAAGTAGAAATAAAGATGATATCTTTAAAATGGAAAGTAATAAGATTCCCCTTTCAGAAAACACGATTGTTTCCTCATTTTGATATAATCATCCCATATATCGATTTTGAATGGTTCTGTATTTTTAATCTCAGATTAATCCAAAACCCATGACATTTAATAAAATTTTATATTCATCATTAGATCACAAATTTTAAGCCCGTCTCGAAATATCTATGACCCATATAGAAACTAATCAAATTTTGTACAATATTTTTTGTTACTACTTGCAATTTGAAACAGGAAACTCTTTAAAGCAAGTCAGTGCAAATACTTGTACAATGCTTGGATCTCGAATGGACTGCCTCAGACAATAATGTAACAAAGTGGAAATAAGGATGATGTCCGTAGAATGGAAAGCAATACATAAAGATACTCCATTTCTTGAAAATATGATCGCGTCCTCATTTCGATATAATCATTTCGTATATCAATTTTGGAAGGTATTAAATTACCAATCTTTTAATAATTCAAAATTGTAATATTTTTTCGTAAAAAATATCGAATTAATATTTTTTCATCATTGAATCACAAATTTTCAACCCTTCTTAAAAGATCAGTATGCCACATATGAAAACCAATCAAATTTTGTATAATATTTGTTAGTGCAAATACTTTCACTTCAAAATAAATAATTATTTGAAGCAAGACAATGCAAATATTTGTATTACCTTCATTTTGAAGCATAGTGCAAAATTATCATTATGCATTGTACAAATATACACTTAGAGGTAGGGTTGTTACGGTTGAACCATCAACCGCTCAACTGTTCTCAACTGTTCATACAGTTACCATTTACTATGGTAACGATTATGGTAACGGTTCTAGATTTTGGAAACCGCGGTAAAACATATCAATCGTTCATGGTTTTATTTTATATTTATAATAAAATAAACAATTTAGTAAAAAGTTAGAAAAATAACTTTTACACTAATAGAAAATTAACTTTTACACTAATAGGAAAACATTTAAACTGTCAATATAATTGCACTTACGGTTGGAGGTAATAACGACTGTTACTACAACCATGACACACCTACTTAGAAGTACACATTAACTTGACATAGTGCACATATTTTTTGCATTTAACTACATTTTAGGAAAACAATGCGCAATTTTAATCCATCGGTAGAAATATTTGCAGTTAAATGCACATTAAGATGGACAATGCAAAATTTTAATCCTTTAGTATAAATATTTGCATTTCTTAAAGAAATAGTGCAAATTATTAGTTATGCAGTGCATATACTCACACTAAATAATATATGATTCAATCTAATGCGATCTTCTATACATTTTTTAATTAGTACATATTTCAGGGTAAATATTTACAATTTAATACTGGGATGTGAAATATTAGTATGTCAGCATAAAATAACTAATAATATCTCACTAACAATGAAATATGCTTCATATACACAAACAAAACAATATTTCTAACTGTATAAAAAAATCCTCTTTGATTTATTGCTTCTTTTGGTTTTTACGCAAATTGAAACCTTAATTTTTGTCAATTATTCATGATCTCCATTAGATATAGGAAATCCTACTTGAACACAAGTTAGGTCACAACCATTGGATTACATTGTGTTTGTAGAAGTGATGAAGAATCACCATCTGAAATCTATTGTGTCATAAATTACATCTAAATTTATATCCCAACGGTCGCTCCTATTTGATATTTAATTGCTTTAGTATCAATTTTTTTATTTTAATATTCTTTATAACCATAAATATTTGAACTAAGAAAACTAAAGTTTATATTTTGTATTTACAACTGCAAATCCAAACGTCCACAAATATTACATGTAAATTTTGACTATTTTCTCCATATTATATACTAATCTTGCTGAAAATAGCATTAAATTGTTCAATTAATTCTTTTTTACAAAATATCGATTATTTGTATTTGAATAACATGAAATTAAAATCGATGAGAAGAATAGTGGTGCTAGTTTGATATAGTCTGACCTAGCATTTCATTTTCCGCTTATGAAAGTTGTTTTATGTGTTCCAATAATAACCAATGATCTCCAAGAAAATCTCCGTATAACAAAATAATGCATCAATGAATCCTACTTGTTATTTGCTGCAAGAAGTTTATTGCTTTATGCTATAGAAAGATGAGAAACATGATTACCTAGATTGATGTGGAATGATAAAATCATAGTCATCATGACCAGGCCGTGAGTCAAACGGTGATAACTCAAAATTTAAGGTTTTGATGGTTCAACCTATTGAACCGTCAGAACAATGCATTTTTTTCGGAAATTTATGCATTTAAGTACATGTATAGGAAAAAGTATTGAATAAAATGCTGGATAGGTGAGTTGTAAAGGGTCTTCAATGTCCATAATAGAAATTGCAAAATCGAAATTATGTGTTGCTGCAGTGCACAACTACAACATTTGTGCACAACTATAGTTGCACAACTACACCAAAACAACTACTGTATTGCACACAACAGTTGAGCACGATGACAGAAGCTTAGTGGCAATGAACTAGATGAATCTTGTAATGATCTTGGAGATGCTTGCAACAACAAAGAACAAAGTGGTGGAGTTTGCTTAGATTTTGGGATGGTGATTATTTCTTAAATGTAGATGTTGGTTGTATTTTTTGTCAACCTCAGAATTATAGCATAAAAACAAAGATCACCTACTAATCGTTCGATTTAAGAGTTAAAATGGGTATTCATAGAATAGTTCGATAGAGCTGCCTACATCCACCGTGAATTCCTCTTATTATACAGCTCTTTTATAATTACATAGAAATATAAGAGATATAATAAGATAAAAGGGGCAGCTCAAGACTAATGTTGTGGTTAAATTTAAGGGCTTATTGAGCTTAGAACTATAAACGGTGAGCTGCTATGAGAATATGCTGCTTGATGCTAAGCTGAGGATGAGAGATCGTGAGTGACTAATGGATCCTTTGAATAAATCAACCATTGGCGGATGGAGATCAAACTTTGAATAATCGATCCTTCATGGGTAGTGTGACGACCCACCTTTTTGGACGATTTAAGTTGACAATAAGCCACACATGTCCAACTCAAACCGTTCAAAATTCAATTCTAAAGAAATAAGATATAGAAGAACAAAAATACAGAATCATGAAGTGGAAATGAAAAAATATAATAATATATAAGTAGTTCATGAAGCTGTTTTACAGTATATATTTGATTTAATTATACAATAACATCATAGTTATACATATAAGACATCACAAAACAATGCAGTGGAAATATACTAGTAAATACGGTCTTCAAACTTTGTCTTCATCTCCGAGAACAAATATCTTCGAAACACTGAAATACTCAGGCTGGCCTAAGCGTAAAGGAAAACAATACACCCAAGTCAACTAAAAATTCTCATGTAAGTTCAATCAAAATCAGGTGAAATATGGGTGCATGTAACTTCATTCTACTTCAATAATTCATAGAAAAAGTTTCAGAATTCTTAAACACCCTTTTAGAATTTTTAGTAAGATTCATATTTCCCCAATCGATTTAATAATTTTCACAAATTTCAAATGACTAACTTCAAGGTTTAAATGTTTAAAACTATTAAATCACTGAAATAAATATAGGTTCTTTTGTCAAATATTCTTCAAATGACTTACTGGAGTTACAGAAAGTTTCTAGTTACTTAACACTTTTACAAATATATTTTCTACATTTGAATTCAAATTTTATGAATAAATTTCACAACAACTTTTCAAAAATCTAATTTAAACAACATTTCCAAATATACATTCTTTATAACATATAATTTTACTTAAGTTTAAAAATTCTAATTTATGGAAATTCTAATTTATGGAAAATATAATTTAAAATTCAATTTAAAAATCGATTTTCACTTTAAAAACAAAACAACATTTGATTTTTCAAAATTTTCTTTTGTGTCCAGAGCAACACATCCAAATATTTCCTTAAGTCAATATTAGGTGTCCAAGGGTTCATATCATAATTCAATGCCCAAATAGTCAATATGACAATTAATAAAATGATGATGATAATAGGCTGATAAGAGGGATATATCCAATCAATGAATATATTTTTCCCATTACAATATCATCCATCACAACATCATCCAAAAGCATCCATGGAATCAACATTCAAATCAACCCATTCAACCATATATCACAGCACACATTAATTATTAAATATCATGGTGTTTAACTAGCATTGATATTCAACTTCAATGTCAATTTAAATGTCAATCTTATACCGGGTGGTGACAAGGTTTATTTCAAAATCAATGACTAAACATATAGATAATCCCAAAATTAACACTTTAAGGTTCTATACATGCAATTGAGATCCCAATAAATTTAATTAAGCATATGTCACAGAATCAATCGTCATCACATATCACGATGTCAACTAGCCGTGATTTCCAAATTAAATTTCCAAACAGAAATCAATGAAATTTATCTCTTCGTGATTTTGGTTTAACTTGCATAATAATTTTAGTATTGTGTGAGTGGGTTTAAGCACTCATCTTTATTATGTCAATTTGAAAACACTTGAAACGAATACGGCATCACATAACCACAGACACCGGTCGATGGACACACACACACGAACTTAGCAACTATTGAGAATGAAACTGCTATGACAACTTGGACGTGACAAATCGAACTTGGTTCTATGGCGGCGGGAATTGCTGACTGGATGCCCATAGGCAAGCGGAAGGAGGATGACGAGGGGATAGGCTTGCAGTCGTTGGAGATCTAGGTGGATGTAGGCAAGCGACGTCGGCAGCTTGAGTGACGCGAAAGGCTGGGTGGCCATGGACGGAAGAGTGCTGGAGCAAGATGGATCTGGGTAGGTGGTGGGGCTGATGGCGGGTCTGAGAATATGTAGGCGGGCGGGTCGGAGGCGTTGGCGTTGGTGGTGGAGGGTCGCGGGTGGCCGAGGCCGGATCTGGAAGCACGGCCAAGATGGTGGGAGGCGATCGCTGTCAGATCTTAGTGTAGGCGAGGATGTGGGAGGTGACCTACTCGCATTGACGGAAGAGGATGAGTGATTGAAGAAGTGGAACATAATGAAAATGGAGGCATTGTTGCAAAATGAAGAAGGGTCTGGAAAAATGAAGGAGGAACAGGCAAGAAATAGATGAAGGGACAATGAATTATATGCATAGAAAATTATTATATTCTCTCGTATCCAAACTTAATTGCCAAGTAGTACCCTTACACGCAAAAATTCAATCACTCAACATTACGAACCAGACATCTAAATACAAAAATAAATATATTATGGCGATTAGCGTGACGAGACAAACCACAAGGTGCAATAAAATATGTGCTACGATAGTCATGCCAAAAATTCATTATTGCTGCTAATTACACCGATTCGAAATTTACAACAAATGAAAAATCATAATAAATGGAGCTAGAAAGTTCAGACTTGGACAAAACGAACTTTGACATTTTAATTGGAAAATTTCCTAGATAATTCCTATGTAAAAATATTTACATTTTGAGGAAACATATTTTTTATTAAAATATTAACCGATTTCTAATTGAATTTGAAACTAAATAGAGTTTTCTGAAATAAACAAAACAATTCAATTTCTTTTCATATTAACCATAATAAAACATGTTTTAATTACACGACTTCAATTTATTGAAATTTTAAATTTAGCGTTAAAATCACTTTCTATCTCCTTCTATTGCTATTTAACGAGTGTCAACAATTTGTTTGGAATTGAATTTTTCTTTCTTTATAAAATTGTTCTTATATTCAAAAATGAGAACATTCATTTTAATTTAATCAAAACATTATTTACATTTCATTAAAATGCTCAATTTATTTAACACTAAATACATATCTCTCACATCAACTAATTTATTACAATTCACCACTCTTTCTCTTAATTAAAAGATTCCACTAAATTTAATTTCAATATTAGATTTTTATACGAATTCTAATCATAAAATAATTTTTTTCTTTTCATAGTAATTCAAACATATTTATTCAATTTATTACATAGAACACAAGTTATACATTACTTCCAAATAAATGTTTATCTTAGTATTTTAAATCAGCTTATTTAAAAATACATTTTAAACAGATAAACCTATGTTTTTCTTTTATTAAACATCAATTCATTCATTATTTAATTTGGCATTCATTATTACTATTCTTGTTATTAATTAAATACAAACCAATATCATAAATTTCAATTTTAATATAAGTTACAACTTTTATCTTATTGCAATCTGTTGTCATTTCAGAATTCAATTTAAGTCCATAATTCACATTTTAATATATTTTTCATTATAAAATCATAAATTTTTATGCCTTGCCATTTTTATCCATCAATTATATTAAATTAAATATTTTTAAATGGTTAAAAATACGGGTTGTTACAATCTCCCTCATCCAAAACTTTTCATCCTCGAAAAGGAATGAAGTAATTATCTGGCATTTCCAAACTTATTTGTCAAAATGGGTTAAAAAATTTCTAAGTCTGATATTTTACGGAAAATTTTGGCAGTAACTCCTTTGCACGGCTGAGTCAGAAAAACTACAAACTGCCTCTACGAGCCTAAACCATTCAAAAGAAAACCAAAGCCAAGCGGCTCCCCACATCAGGAGTAGAAAATCATCAACCAACTAATAATATAAATACGTACCTATTTATCGAACAACCAACTTACTTATGAATTAAAAGCATCAAATCAATCTTTCTTCAATATACCCGAATATTACTTACACAACCCAAAAGAGAGTTAAATATGATAAAAGAACAATACAATAGCTATACCAACATTAGCACAAGCAACATAACCTTATAACAGCCATATGCAACAAGGCAATGTGATGCAACTAACAATAACGATGCAATTCTACATGCAACTCTAGCGTGATGTAAAACTACATGTAACTAAATCATTATTATAACTATATGCAACAAAGAAACCATCCTATATGAATTGATATTTACTAACTTACAAATTTTTTTATTTTCCATTCAATATTAAAATCATTTCTTAAAACATTACTTAAATATAACATTCTATAAAATAATTCATCATAATTATTTCATAATTACTTCATAAACATTCTATAACTATTTCATAAGTGTTTAGAAAGTAATTTTAATTTAAGTATTAAACACTTAAATTCGAAAGACTTATAACTTCAAGCTAAGTATAAAACAATTTTAAATTCGAAACAAAATTGATTATAAATAAAATTTTAAGCTTTTGGTATTCGTCTTGAAGAGGAACAAAATATTATAGTATATCTTAAAAGATTAAGATTATAAACCATTCAAATTTACTTACTTAGTAAACTTTTAAATTAACTTTATTATTACTTCAAAACCAAATAAAATACTTCAAAAACGTTTCCTTTATAAAATAGATATTCAGTTTTTTTTCAAACAGATTATACTATAACAGTAACTTTCCAACCATTTGTTCCGTAAAATTTTAAAATGGAAAAAATTATATATATTCTATTTATATAATATCTCTAAATTTGATTTTAAAGAAATTTATATAAATCTCATTTGAAAAATTCATTTGAAAATTCATTTGCAAAACCAATAATCTCCAGTATATCTATACTTTACAAAATTCATTTGTAAAATTCCTTACTTCACGTAAGGTAAATTCATCTATAAATAACATTTAAAAATTCACAATAGACATCCTTATAAATATGTGTAAAATATTTGAAAATAATTTTTAACTTCATTACTTATATTTAGAAAGAAGCTATTTAAATTCTTAAATTCATTACTTATAATTTAGCTAGTTTAATACAAAATACTTTTCAAACATTATTTACAAAACAATAATCATTAATCTTTAAACATTATTATACTAAATAATAATTCATTTCTAAACATTTTTAGTGATTAATAATAATTAACTCCAAACATTATTAATAAATAATAGTTATTAACTTCAAACAATATTTTTTTTCAAATAAATAACTTCATTATATTAAAATATTGAGAAATAACTTTTAAACCATATTAAATAAACAACCTTTTAAATATTTCGAAATGGTTTAGAAAAGACAGTTAAATTTATATCCAAATACCGTCTTTTTTATAACTTAATTTCTTAACAGATTTATCCTCGTTCTGATAGAATTTGGCCACACACTGGTCAGGCGTTGGACTAAAAATCTCTAAGTACTTAGAAGATCTATGTCAACACCTAGTGAAAATACTTGAAACCTTTCAAATCAAATATAGAAAGTACCACTCGATAACCAATCATGGATCGCAGTTACACAATGGTTATGATTGGGCGAATTCTCACCATCGAACACCTGCCAAACCAACCTGCTTCGCATGCAACATTGAACCAACGCTGCCGAATCACTTAACCACACAACTCCCCACTGGTCCAAAGCTCCCCACCAAATGAAGTCAATCAACCGGTCCAAAGCTCCACCGGTCCAAAGTTTGGCTTATACCGGACCAACTCCCCACCGGTCCAAAGCTCTCCACCGAATGAAGTCCCCACCGAACGAAGCAACACCTCTCACCACCGGACCTACTCTATGCCGAACCAAGATGCCGGACCAACCCATCTCCATATCAACTCACTGCCGGACCAAGATGCCGGACCAACCCATCTCCATATCATATCCATACCGGACCAACTCAATACCGGACCAACACGTGCCAGGCCAGATTGCCTCAGCCCAAGCCCACCAGCAGCCACATACATCCAGGACCCCTATCCCCAGCCTCACTCTATAAATAGAGGGGTAGGGGTACAGCAATGGGGGACGAGTTTGAGAGCTCAAGCACGGAGAGAACTTTCAAACAACTTTCTTTTACTTGTATCAAAGCTTTGTACTTGTAATCTAAACAAGAAAAGAGAATAACATATGAAGTAGACGTAGGCATATTCTGGCTGAACCACTATAAATCTGCGTGTCTTTTTACAGTTTAGCCCCTGCTTTTCATATATTTGCATAAATCACCCAAATCGCTAAGAACCACATAAGATCTACTAAATCATACGACTTTGAGGTGTTTGTCCATTTTTTGTGCAAACATTTTTGGTGCTTTCACTGAGAACTTGAAGCTCGAAGCTTCAGCTTCTTCCACTTAACCTTTTTCCTAACAACATCATCCATCATCTGGAAACATGCCTCCCAAGCAGAAAAAAGATGTTAACAAAGGAAAAAACATCGCTTCCAGCAGTCTTCCAGATCCAGCGGTCACGGATCAAGTAAATCGTCCTCCTCTGGCGGCAGTACCGAATGAAGGACAGGCTAATCCGACCACTCCTACCGTAGAACAGCCCGCAGCAATTACTAGGGCAGATCTAGAAAGGGTTGTGGTTGAAGTAACTAATCGCTTCACGTCCCAGCAGGAAGCCTTGGTGGACCATCTCATGTCACGCTTAAGGGATGCTGAAGAGTCCAACCGCAACACTGAATCATGGGGCGAGTCCCAGTCTGGAGGGTCTCGGAGACAACAAAGATCTTCCTTCTTCGAAGGAGCTAATGGCAGAAGCAGCCATGGTAGGAATCGAGATCGAGCACAGCCCGAAGCTAGGCCTGAAGAAACGCTTGGAACTGAACCCCACGGGGGAGGTGCAGGGCGAAGGTCAACTGTAGCTGAGCCTGTCATTTTGCCTAACCACGGAAACGCCGGTGAACGGGGCCGAGCTAGAGTCCAGCCCGAAGTTGGACCCGAGGAAGTGCTTAGATCAGAACCCAGCAGGGGAAGATCAAGGCAAGGGCCAACTATGGCTGACCCTAGCATGCTCCCAGAATACCAAAGGCAGCCACCGGAGAGTATGAGGAATGATAGACGATACCATCCCTACAGATCATTTGGACGGGGTCAATCCCATAGAACAGAGCCAAATTCGTTTCTATCTGCTCCAAATTCTGATGAAAGGATGGCACGCTTATTCAGAGAGTGCGTCCAACGGGAGCAAAGAGATCGAGGGATAGGCGCTAGGGTAACCAGCCCTTTCGCCCGCAACATCGAAATTGCTATCACCCCCCGGGAATGGAAGATGCCAACAATGGAACCTTACAAAGGAACCTCCGACCCCGTTGTACACTTGCAGAGATACACACAACATATGCTCATGAGTGGAGCGACAGAGGGAGTACTGTGCAAATGCTTTCCACTCTTCTTAGCGGATCTCGCTACCTCCTAGTTCTGTCATCTACCTCAGGGATCCATCGGCTCGTGGGAAATGTTGAAAGAAAAGTTTATCAGTCAGTTCCGCATTCATGTGGAACAACCTAAGGACGCTTATTCCTTATCCAGTGTCAAACAGAAGCCTGGAGAGAAACTGCAGCAATACCTAACCCGATTCAATGCCGCAGCAGCCGCAGTCCAAGATGCCGATGAGAAGCTTATTCTAATGGCCCTCTGTAGTGGTGTGCATCCGGACACTAAATTTGCTAGAAGGTTGACAAAAGAAAAACCAGCTACTTTACCCGATTTCTTCCATGAAGCCGGGAAATATATGAGGCTTGAGGATGCTGCCGTTGAGGGGCAGCCAGGGTAGCAAAATAAGGCAACCCACAACAATGCCCCTGCTGTGGCAAGGGACGTTCGAAGAAATGATTCCAGAGACAATGCTGGGGGCAAGAAGGGAGAAAAGCGCCTATATCGGCCAGGACCGAGATTCGACACTTACACTCCTTTGAACGAGACCGTCGAAAATATCTTCCTTGCCACCCAAGGCGAAGTTAGATACAAACGCCCACCATACAAGAAGGAATCAGATAACGCGCAGAAGTCTGGAAAGTTCTGCCGCTTCCATGAATCTCATGGGCATGATACCAATGAATGTCATCATCTCCGAGACTTGATCGAGGAACATATCAGAAGAAAGAAACTGGAACGCTATGTAAAAGGTCAAGACAGGGCTCCAGCTCCTGCCAATGAGAACCCAAGGCTCTAGTCAAGAGAAGATAGTGGTCCATACCATCTTGGGAGGACCGCACATCGTAGACAAGAGCTGGAAAGAGATGGAAAGATATGGAAAGTCGCTTAGAGACAGTAAAAACTGTGTCAATTCGGTTATAGAAGAACACCACCCGAAACGGAAAGAAAGTGATGACATCACATTCGGTAAGCGTGACCTGGAAGGAAGGCAGTACCCTCACATGGATCCCATGGTTATCTCTGCCCGGCTCGGTCCCGCCGAAGTTTACCGAATCTTAGTAGACACTGGAAGCTCAGTGAACATCCTGTTCAAACATGCATTCGACAAAATGAAATTATCAATGAAAGATGTATCTCCCTGCGATAAACCACTACACGGTTTCACTAGAGATGCGAAGATGCCCCTCGGGCAACTAGACCTCTTTGTTGAGATTGGAAGCCATCCCCGCTCCGTTGTACGAAAACAGACGTTTGTGCTAATAGAAAACCATTCGGCCTATAACGCCTTCTTAGGAAGGCCAGCCTTGTCTGACTTCCAAATTGTCCTAGCCCCATGGTGCCTAAAAATGAAATTTCCAACGGACAATGGAGTAGGAGAAGTAGAAGGAGACCAGGACGTTGCTCGAGACTGCTATGTGACTGAACTTCGCAACAACCACAGGAAGCATAAAGGGAAGGGTGTAGAGGTTGCCCTCTGCACGAAAAGTCTAGAAGCATAGCAACTAAAGAAAGCCCCTCCTCTTCGATATACCAGCGACCCTTTCAATGAATTAGACCCTAGGGACAAAGGGGAGGAGGCCACCGCCGAGCCTGGAGAGGCTATGGAGTTTGTATCTGTAGACAAGCACGACTCAAGTAGACTATTGAAAATTGGGTCCCAACTAAAAGCAGAGTTGAAGGAACAACTCATCGATTTTCTCTGCCACAACTTGGATGTATTTGCATGGTCACACGCTGACATGACCGGAATCTCCCCCGACATAGCATGCCACGTATTAAACATTGATCCTACCAAGGCGCCCGTAAAACAAAAAAAGAGAAGTATGGGGGCTGAGCGGTCAGCAGCCCTCGACGAAGAAGTAAAGAATCTGCTCGCCAATGACTTCATACGAGAAGCCATCTACCCGGAATGGATCGGTAACCCAGTGCTGGTAAAGAAGGCTAATGGGAAGTGGCGAACATGCATTGACTTTTCCAACCTAAACAACGCCTGCCCAAAGGATTGCTTCCCACTTCCCCGAATCGACCAGCTTGTAGACAGCACAGCCGGGCACGAGCTCTTATCTTTTATGGATGCATACTCAGGGTATAACCAAATTCCTATGCATGCTCCCGACCAAAACCACGCTAGTTTCATCACCGACCGGGGTTTATACTGCTATAAGGTAATGCCATTCGGACTTAAAAATGCAGGAGCCACCTACCAGGGCCTCGTCAACAAGATGTTTGCGGGGCTAATAGGGCAAACTATGGAAGTATATGTGGATGACATGCTGGTAAAGTCAAGGAAAGCCGACGATCACGTAAGCCACCTAGGCGAGATGTTTCAAGTACTTCGACAGTATGGAATGAAGCTGAATCCTCTAAAATGCTCCTTCGGAGTGTCATCAGGAAAGTTCTTAGGATTCATCGTCCATGCCAGAGGGATTGAAGCAAACCCTGAACAAGTCCGAGCGCTAAGGGATATCAAGATACCTTCCACTCGGAAGGAAATGCAAAGCCTGAATGGAAAAGTGGCCGCCCTAAGCCGATTCATCTCCAAAGCAACGGACAAGTGTGTCCCCTTTTTCGAAGCTCTAAAGAAAGACAAAGGAAAGTTCGAATGGACCGACGAATGCCTGACCGCTTTCCTTAACTTAATCGAACACCTCCAGAAACCACCGGTACTCTCGACTCCAAGCGAAGGCGAAGAATTATACCTATACCTTGCTGTGTCATCTCACGCCCTAAGTGCTTCCTTGGTAAGGGAAGACAACCGCACGCAGCGGCCATTTTACTTCGTCAGTAAGAGGTTTACGGGGGCAGAAGTCAGATATCCTAAACTTGAGAAGCTAGCATACTGTTTACTAATCACATCCCAGAAACTGCGTCACTACTTCCAGTCCCATTCCATCAAAGTTCTGACCAATCAGCCACTGAGGCAGGTACTCCACCGTCCCGACACTTCTGGCCGACTACTTAAATGGTGCATCGAACTAAGTCAGTATAATATCACCTATCACCCTCGCACCGCCATCAAGGGACAAGCCATGGCTGATTTCATTGTAGAATTTACTACCAACGAAGATAAGGAGCAATTGGAAATAGCAGAAGACATCAAGTGGAATCTCTTTGTGGATGGTGCATCGAATGAACAAGGCTCGGGGGCAGGTGTGGTAATAATCACTCCCAGGGGAAACAAACTGCACTATGCTATAAGGTTGGAGTTCGCTGCCACCAACAACGATGCAGAATATGAAGCAGTGATAGCCGGACTAGAACTTGCCGTAGAAATCGGAGCCAATTCTTTGTGCCTTCATAGCGATTCTCAACTTATTGTTAATCAAATACTAGGAGAATTCCAAGCTCAAGAAGAACGACTCATAGCATATTTAAAGAAGACCAAGTTACTTCTCAGCCGATTGGACCACTACTTAGTCAAACACATTCTTCGGGAAGAGAACCAAGAGGCCGACGAATTGGCAAAACAAGCAAGTGTGAGAGACAGCGCCATCTTCGGAGCAGTAACCATCTCAAAGAAACTGACCCCAAGTTTTGAGCAAGTGAATCTGATAACTGCAACCAAAGAGGCAACTTGGATGACTCCCATCCGAGACTACTTACAAAACGACACACTACCCAACGGGCGTAACGAAGTCAAGAAAATCTTGAGAAAAGCTTCCCGCTACACAATACAAGAAGACATCCTCTATCGACGCAGATTCTCTAACCCGTTATTAAGGTGTGTCACTGGGAGGGAAGCCAGGGAAATCTTATCCAACATTCATCAAGGAAGCTGCGGAGATCACACCGGAGGACAAACATTAGCAAAAAAGACACTCCGATATGGATACTTCTGGCCCACCTTAAGCAAGGACGCCTTGGATTTCGTCAAAAAGTGTGACAGATGCCAGAAGTTTGCTAAGATTCTGCGGCTACCAACGACTGAGATTACTCAAATGACTAGCCCTTGGCCCTTTGTAGTATGGGGAATTGACTTAATCGGCGAACTACCAATGGGCCGAGGCGGGGCCAAATACGCTATAGTGGCAGTCGACTACTTCACCAAATGGGTGGAAGCGGAACCTCTGAATAAAGTATCTTCAGCAAAAGTTATTAACTTCTTGATCAAAAATATTCTGTGCAGGTACGGAGGCCCACTCAAAATCATATCAGACAATGGACTTCAGTTTGACAGTGAGGAATTCGCCAACTGGTGCCAAGAGCACGGAATTCACAAAAGCTTCTCATCCGTAGCGTATCCCCAGGCAAACGGACAAGTCGAAGCCGTCAACAAAATTCTGAAAACTCTAATAAAAAAGAAGCTCGAAAAGTCAAAGGGCGCTTGGGTGGATGAACTTCCTACGGCACTATGGGCCTATCGCACATCTTTCAGAACATCAACGGGGCACACTCCTTTCTCTTTGGCATACGGATCGGAGGCTATGCTCCCAGTTGAAACCATTGTGCCTTCCCACCGTAGGATCCACTATAACCCAGAAGTGAACGAAGAACTCCTTCACATGTCTTTGGATCTAGTTGAGGAGAGAAGAAATGATGCAGTCCTTAAAGCAGCAGCCCACAAACAGAAAGTGGCGGCACAATACAACTCCAAAGTCAAGCATCGTACCTTACAAGAAGGGGATCTTGTCCTCAAGCGAATCTTCCCTCGCCCCGGAGCGCTAGACCCAATCTAGGATGGACCATATGTAATTCATAAAGATCTCCACAACGGAGCCTATATTTTGTCAACAATGGACGGAGAGGTGTTCCAGAGGGCATGGAACATCCAACACCTCTGTCGATACTTTTCTTAACTTGTATTGCCCATATGAAGTGAATTAACAAAGAGAATCAGTGGACGTAGGCATTTTCGTGCCGAACCACTTTAAAAAACCTTGTCTCTTTTTTAACTTGTTCCTTTATATCTTGGCTGCTTGTTAACTTTATCCTTTTCTGTTGAACAAAATCCTGTGCATACAGCGTTTCAATTCAAAGCACTCCACAGCGCAACTTCACCTGGACAAGACCTGACAGGTACTATGCGAATCTATGCCCTCGCCAATGAGACACTTTTGCTCCAGCACCCCTCTTCTGCGGGTTAACTCATTGATCGCGACGGCCCTTAAAGCCAACTGTAATGAGCCGATTATAAGCCACCGAGAAGGCCGACTATAGCCGAGGCAGCTCATTACGGCGTTCGGCTCGCCGGCAACCGTGAACTGACTATAAGCCCCAACATAAGGTGTGGCCAGCCAGGGGCAGTTCACGGTTGACGATCGGCACCCACGCTAGCCGGCCACGGTAAATCGAATAATACCCACGATTACGGGCCATAATGGCTCGGGTAGTTACTGTGCACGATCTCGGCTCCGATGTGCCTTAAGTACGGCTGAGGTAAAAAAGAATTAACTCCCCACGGAGGCGTAAGATGGGTGACAAATGTCTCCAAGACCCACAGCTAGGGAAAGTGACTACAAAACCCGTTTGCCACGAACTTAAGCACATCGACGGCCTTCCGTGATTGGAAGTTTTTACTATTTCCTATATTTTCATTCTATTTTTAAAGCTTTCCTCTTATCCTCTATAACGATCCCTAAAGCACAGGTCACAGAATAGGAGGCATTCGCAAATGAGACCGGATGGCCGGGCACTCGACCACATTTTCATACTCAGTCACGTTAAAGCCGCCGTCTACAACTAAAGCAGGAGGGACGGTATTTTATTTTTGTGTGCCTAAAAACATAGCTATAGTTTATTCGCACATCACGTTAGTATTACAAGATATGAAATTATACTTTAAGCAGGAACTTAGCATCAAATACCACTGAATCACAAGTACACGCATAGCTATATTTCTTATTCAGCACATTAAGACTACAAAAAACATCCATATATAACGAAATTATCATAAGTTAAGAATTACATGCCGAAAATCAAATCTCTTATTACAAGTAGCACCATTATAACTTGAAAGCCATGTTACTGTTTCAAAACCAACATGTGTAACAGTATCGAGTCAACCAAAAGAAACATCCAGGTCGAATCAAGGAGCTGGCTGCATTGGATCTTTACCCTTGTCTTGTTGGTGTTGACCGCCTGATCAGGCAAGAAGAGAAATCATTAGTGATAAGTGACAGAGTTAACGAAAGAAGAAACTAATGAAGAAGGGGTTACCAGCAACTTCCCCTTGATCATCTTGGTCGTCATCCCCTACTTCCACACCTGCCTCTTCAACCGCAAACAACCGCATCCCCTCCTTCACCGCTAACTTCTCCTCCTTGGTGAACTGAGCGGTAACCGCATCCATCCTAAAGGCCGCTCCACCCTCCTTATCCGCCTCAGCCTTGGCCTCCTCTAAAGCCCTGAGGTAAATCCTAGCCATAACCCGGGGGTAGTCGTCCATCCAAGATAAGTTGCCCTGTTTCCAAATGCGAAAGTACATATCCTGCAGCATATCATCCATCATCCCCTCATTTTCCTCAAACTCCCTCATATGAGCCTCAGAAACCGATAGCCTTGCAATGGCAGCATCCCTTTCCAGTCGGTATCGCGAGCAGTCAGCCTGAAGGGACCTCCTGATCGCCTCCATCTCCTCCTTTAGCCTGACCTGAGCAAGCTCTGCGGCTTCAAGCTTCCCCGACAGCTCCTCTACCTGCTCAAGATCCGCCCTCCGAACCTCATCCACTGTCGAGATGGCCATATTTATCTGCTCCTTGCAAGCAGCCTCCATCTTCCGCAATTCCGCCTTACTAGCCTCCTCCATAGTCTTCCTCAACCACCCGGAGGCAGCCTCATGCTGAGAAATCTGAATGGCCTGATCAGCAAGCTGTTTGGCCTGGTCCGAAACCATTAATGGTAGTCGGATGTTGGCACTCCCAATCTCCTCTCCAGCCTTAACCAGCCGGGCATGATGCCCCATCAGCTTCCTAGTCTCCTTCGCCACCCGATCAATATTAGCCTTGGCCTCGTCTCCCATGGTAACTACCCGAGTGGTAAGTAAATCGAGATCTAAGGACTTAGCCTCATCAAGCACCCGTACCATGGGATTGCGGGGAAGAAGGTGCTCACCGGTAACCTCGTCGAAGGTAATATCATGGGAACTTGGATCCAGATCAGGATGACTCGCAAATGGATTACGAGCCAAGCCAGGACGATCAATCTGAGTAACGGTAGGATTTTCAGACGGGTGTGGAGAGAGTGCGAACTCAGTATCCTCCTCCGTGATATCGTGAAGAGGCTGAATTGGGGGCTGAGGACCAAGTGAAGGTTCGGATAAGGGCTGACTCCTCTTTCTCTTTTGAATACCCTCTTTAATAACCCCGAGAAGAGGACGGTAGCCGACTACATCCCCGGAATGGTGGGTTGAAGGCTTCGGCTTGGCGGAAGCTTTGGAGAGCTTGTATTGTTCAAGCCTATGCCGAAGCTCTGAGGCCTTGGCCATTTTACCTGCTCCTGATATGAAGAACAAGTGTCACAAGCTTACATTGATCCATGATTCAAGAAACGCGTTAAATTAAAAGTTAAAAAAAAAGGGGGGAAACACATCTGTTATACAAACCCTGGGGATGAGTAGGATACTGCAATAAGTCCTGGATTTCGTTCTAGGACGGGAGTGGATCGTAAAATATTCCTAAATCCTTATCATGAATGGAGCCTGCAGAAGTCAAAAGTTCACCTTGAGTCGTCGGAGCCACCTTGGCTGGAATAGTCTGGGAAGACACGCTTGCACCGGTCTCGGCCTTGTCAACTTTCCCGGATTTCTCTACCGAAGCCGATTCTCCGTCCAGCCCCTCGAAAGCTTGGCGGAATGCATCATCCGTCCACTCCTGAATCTCGCCTGCTTGCCCAGGAAGCAAGGCCCCGATGCCATCGCCACCATCACCACCTTCCCGGTCATCTCCACCCTCACCTCTCTCCTCCTTCACATCTTCCTCCCCCTGAGTAATTGGACAAGTGCTGGGGGAAGGACCATCCGACTTCTTAAGTTTCTTACCTCCGACAACGGAAGGTTTCGTGAAAGGTTTCCTCTTACCACTCTCTACTGTGACACCTCCCTTAGCTTGAGCAGCCGCCCTCTCCTCCGCCGTTTCCCTCTGCTTGACTACTGACTGCTGTGGAAGGATCAAATTATACTCCAGAAGGGTCGCACTTCTGATCATGTAAGCAGCTGATCTATCTCTCCCGGGGATAGCTTCTATCTCGGCCGCCATCTGAACCAGGCGATCAGTCTCCACAACCGCAAAGCCACCTGTCGCTAGCAAAAAATGAAAACGTATGAGAAGAAGCATCGCAACCAGAATAGAAGTTATAAATAAAGCGTCGACTTACATCCAGAAGTGAAACGCCGAATAGAAACAGAGTCGTCCCTGACAAAGAACCACTCCTTCTTGAACATGCTGTACTTAGAATACAGATCCAAGACCGGCTTGAAGGTTACAGCTGACTCCAAACTGATGTATGGGGACCCCTTCTTATAGCCCCTCAGATTATATAAGTATCGGATCTCCCGGTTGGAAGGAGCACGCCCATACTTCCTCTGAAAGATGACGAAGAGGCTCACCAGTATAGTATAGGAATTGGGTTGAAGCTGGAATGGGGCCACCTTTAGATATGTAAGAAAGCTGACTACCCAAGCATTAAGAGACGGGATGGCACCGCACATGCAGTGGTATCTGCTGTAGGCAAAGTATCCTTCAGGAGGGTCATATGGCATAACTTCTCTCCCTGGCAATAGCATGCGCGCTCTATCGATTCCGAAAGAACGAGAGATGACATCAAGCTGCTCCTCCTTGAGGGAGCTGGGAAAGAAATCGGGCGGGGAGTTCAGAAGCTCCTGAGGGCCGTACCCGTCCACCAGTGATCTCGGGGCAGTTCCGTGACGTTCCGGTCCTGGTTGAGCAGGGGGCACTGCAGAAGATTCTCCTTCGCCCTGGGACTTCTTTTTATCCGATCGAGTTTCTGCTTTTCGAGACATTTATCTGCAACACAAAAGCATGTTGTTAGAACAAAAGGATGTAGAAATGTACACCAGGCAAAGATTTTCAAATTTCATTCGGTATCAAATTCATTCGGTTTGAGGTCCATTCGGCATCAAGCCATCCGGTATTGAACTCATTCGGTGAAGCTACTTTAAGAAGCCATTCGGCGGAAGAACTCGCCTGATTCGGCATGTATTGATTCGGCACGTATTGATTCGGCAGTTCGAAAGTTGATTCGATTATCGCGTTTGGTAAGGAAACACGAAGGTTTGAGGCTCCTATTTATAAAGAAAGGTTCGATAGCCGGACCAGATGGTTCGGTCCTCGGGCCGAATACGATGGCTCAACTGAAACAAAGCAAGACATATGCTAAACATATGCCCTACTTTGGGGGGCAAATGATTGGGCGAATTCTCACCATCGAACACCTGCCGAACCAACCTGCTTCGCATGCAACACTGAACCAACGCTGCCGAATCACTTAACCACACAACTCCCCACCGGTCCAAAGCTCCCCACCAAATGAAGTCAATCAACCGGTCCAAAGCTCCACCGGTCCAAAGTTTGGCTTATACCGGACCAACTCCCCACCGGTCCAAAGCTCTCCACCGAATGAAGTCCCCATCGAACGAAGCAACACGTCTCACCACCGGACCTACTCTATGCCGAACCAAGATGCCGGACCAACCCATCTCCATATCAACTCACTGCCAGACCAAGATGCCGGACCAACCCATCTCCATATCAACTCACTGCCGGACCAACTCAATACCGGACCAACACGTGCCAGGCCAGATTGCCTCAGCCCAGGCCCACCGGCAGCCACATACATCCAGAACCCCTATCCCCAGCCTCACTCTATAAATAGAGGGGTAGGGGTACATCAATGGGGGTCGAGTTTGAGAGCTCAAGCACGGAGAGAACTTTCAAACAACTTTCTTTTACTTGTATCAAAGCTTTGTACTTGTAATCTAAACAAGAAAAGAGAATAACATATGAAGTGGACGTAGGCATATTCTGGCTGAACCACTATAAATCTGCGTGTCTTTTTACAGTTTAGCCCCTGCTTTTCATATATTTGCATAAATCACCCAAATCGCTAAGAACCACATAAGATCTACTAAATCATACGACTTTGAGGTGTTTGTCCATTTTTTGTGCAAACAGGTTACATCACTACCCCAATTAATCCATAGTAACTGTAGGCAAGCTCTGCTCCTCGATTTACGCCATGAAACACCTTGGACCACAGTTACACAATGGTTATGTCGCCATCCTAGTGCATCCATAGTAACTGTAGGCAATCTCTACCCCTCGATTTACACCACAAAAACCCCTCATGGGTCGCAGTTACGCCATGGTTACTTTGCTATTCCAGTGAAGCCATAGTAACTGTTGGTGTCACGCCCCTCGATTTACGCTATGAGTAAAACAAAAATCAAAGGAACTCATGAGTTTATGTCCGGGCAACCTGCATCATTTCAATTGAATCCACCGAGTGGATTTCCAAGTGGATCCACTTAGTTAATCTCCAATTTCCAATTTCTATGGAGGGTACTTCTCCATATCTTAGATTTCAAAATATATCATACCATACATAGTTCCTTTCCATATCATAAACTTCGTATATATCATACTTATATAAACTCTATTTATATATATCATTACTTTCCAAATCAAATACCTTTCAAAATCAATAGTCTTTGAAATAACTTCATACTTATATAAAATCCTCTTTAAAAGAATCGAAAACTTCCAAATCGAATATTTTACGACATCAAAGGTCTTCGAAAATCAATAATTTCAAAATATCACTTCGGTTTCATATTTATACAAAATCCCAAAATCATTTTTCCTTCTTCCTCAAAATCAAATACCTTCGAAATAATACTAGAATTATTTTCCAAATCTCAGAAAACCAATTTTAAGAACCCCGAAATTTAAGTTCTCAAATTCTTAATTTGAATTTCTTTTTAGTTATAAACCATATTTATACGAGTCACTTCTAAACAAAATCATTTCACAATTGTATACATTTGTTTAGATTAAATACACAACTTTTATTAAAATCAAATTTTAATCTCACATTATCACCAAACGTCTTATTTATAAATTATATTTATTTAACACATTATTGTAGATATCTTCGTTTTCAACATTTTCCCAAAGATTATAGTATATACTAATTTATTTTTATTTTTTTCATTTCATGTTTCCTCTTTATTAAAAGAAAACAGCAAGATATTACCATTAATATTCTTTACTTATGGATATTCCTAAACTTTTATAATAAGGAAAAGCATTAAGAACTTAATTATACATATCATTGGCCTTGATGCATTAACAACTACCTAGAAACTAAGGATAGAACAAGATCACATTTTCATATAACCTATTATAACGAATACTACACAAATTCTTCCACTACTCCACCTCTTTTCAAGAACGATTCTTTAGTATTCACCCTTTTAGATGTTTTCCTTAGAATGATTGGTGCACTCCACATCAATGTGTCCCCACTTCTCGCATTTGTTATGAAAAATTCACACTTCCATCTTCCCTAATGAATTTCATGCATGTCGCTCGAGTGGGGCGTATCATAGCTTTCCTTCCATTTTGTCTCTCGGAACAATCTCTAGCTTTGTGTCCACTCAGTTTGCAATGGTAGCAAATGCTTAACTTGTCGGTTGATATTGTGGTCGTGTGCTCCTTCTTCCCTTCCTTAGGGCAGTGACTTAGAAAATGTCCCTCCTTATGACAGTTAAAACATATAATCTCGGAGCGAAAACCTTTGCCTTTTTTCTTTCCCTTTCTCTTCTCACTGCACATGCTGCGAAAAGTCCTTTTTGGTGACACTTATAACATATGATATTCTCATAAGGACCAGGTCCTAACCTTTCCCTAGTACGATTTTTCTGTTCTTTTTGGCCTCTTCCTGTGCCTTACGTTCTGCTTCTCTCCGGGCCCTACGTGCAGCCTTCTATGCTTCCCCTTTTGCCATATAAATAAAGCCTTGACTTAAGAGTTTAATAGGGTTCGCATATAATAAAATCTTCATTGGTTAACTTCTCATTCTTATCCTTAAGTCTATTGGCAAATGATGACAAAACATTTTATACAAGCTTTTGAA
Organism: Allium fistulosum; assembly: GCA_030737815.1. Lineage (NCBI taxonomy): Eukaryota > Viridiplantae > Streptophyta > Magnoliopsida > Asparagales > Amaryllidaceae > Allium > Allium fistulosum. The sequence goes on along the minus strand of CM060902.1, from coordinate 1,117,637,037 downwards.
TGAAATTTCTTTAAAATCCAATAGTTTATCAAATTCATTTATTTAAATAGGTCTAAATTGAAACATATTTAATTTGTTTTTATCATGAAACGAAGGCTTATAATATACTCGACTCTCATACGAATTTCTTTACTTCAAATCATATCTTTCAGACTTGACCAAATTATCTCCAAAACGGTATTAAATACTTAGTATATATTACGCAGTACTACGATATCAATTCCATAAATCTATTTCACATATATTTACTTTCAAGTAATACCAGTGTTATTTTCCAGAGATCTAAGAAAACCAGTTTCAAACATTTTACAATACTAACAAATATGTGCTCTCGAATATACACTGAAACTCATTCTAGGGTATTACTAGCTCTATCTCTAATGAGTTAACCATACAGGCTTAGGTATTCGCTTAACCTAAGCTCTGATACCAAGTGTGATGACCCACCTTTTTGGATGATTCAAGTTGACAATAAGCCACACATGTCCAACTCAAACCATTCAAAAAACAGATTATCAATGGGTTTTATTCTAAAGAAATAAGATATAGAAGAACAAAAATACATAATCTCACAGCAGAATGACAAAATATAATAAATATATAAACAGTTCATGAAGCTGTTTTACAATATACATTTGATTTTATTATACAAGAACATCTGAGTTATACATATCAGATATCACAAAACAATGCAGTAGAAATATACTAGTAAATACGTGCAACAACCTAGAATTTCAATCATTCGAATTTGGAGTATTTGATTGATTGTAAATATTGAAAAGTTAATTTTATAAGTTAAATAACTTGAATTTCAAATATAATGGTTATTTGAATATTTGAAATTATTTAAATAATTAAATCTTGAATTTTATGTGAATGGAAATGATTTCGGAAGTTGATTTAAAATTCTATTTGGATAAGAATGAAGATAGTAAACTTTCAAATTTTAATTTAAAAGTGATTAAACTTGTTTTATAATAATAATCTTTTTAAATAACGTGTGAAAATAACTTCTGGGGCACTCTCTCGGAATTGGATGAAACCAGTTCCATTTGATCCGGAATAGTGAATTATTAGATGTCGTCTAATTTCGAGGTAACCAGACGTATCGTTTGGTCGTATGAGCTCGAAACACATAGAAACTAATTATAAAAATTAATATAATATAACTGAGTTTGAAAAGCTATCTTCTGTATATGATCGAATTAGACCCCAAGACTAGTTCCATTATGTTCGGAATAGGGGTATTACATATAGAACTCCAGTACCTCATTTGGAGTTCGAAATTTTTAGTGCATCGAGCTAGATATTTTTGAATATAAAATATTATATTCACCATACCTTAACATGTCCTTCACCATATCCATAGTCCATACCTTGCCTATGTTTAAACCACACCTTTCTCCCCAATATTAATCGCGGCTAACTAGAGAAGCAAGTTCGCCTTTTTTAAAATCAAATTCCCCTTATCCAACGACCACAGATCATCGGCGCAACTACGAGCAAAATCAGCCAAAGTCTTCAACTAAGGAAATGTGCGTAAGGCCAAGACAAAGACATTCAATGGTTGGATCATCATCAATCATCGCGTGGTGTCCATAGTTTCAAGATGAACGTGGTTCGATTTTTGGTCAATTCCGATGATTGTGTTAATTTTTGAATGATGTCGTCTAAAGGGAGTCGTAGAGGGGGTTCATGGCTATCTGCTGGTGAAGTTTCATGGCTAATGGTCGACGACGGCGACGACAATTTCAAGTTAAACATGTGGCGTTTGGGTTCGATTTTCGAGGCGATGGCGGTGAATTAGGTGGCGTGGCCAGTGCTGTTGGAAGGAGGGGAGGCTAGGCTGGCGTAGAGCATGCCGCGGTGGCCTCTGGTGAGTTGAGGTGGCAGCGGCGACGAGATGAAGTCAGCCTGGGTTGGGTTCGTGTACGCGAACAAGAGAGGAGATTAGGGAGAGGGAAGATTTGAGTTGCGTAAATAGTTTAAAAGTTAATTAATATAAGTTAATGATAATTTAAATAATCTCAAATGTTCATTAATTCATATCTAATTCATACGAGGTCAGAATCAAACGCGACGAGTTGCGATCATATTAGCGAATGCTATGAAATAGAATTGGTTTGGCGACGAATGGAGCTGGTTGAATTGTACGCTAAATTCGAACGTCGTTCGAATTCGATCGAAAACGGAAAGCCTCGGTGACAATAGGAATTTCGGTGAGTTAGACTAACCTTTTTGGCTAATCAATAATATTATGTAGTTAATAAAAATTGTTGATTAGATGTTTGGATGATTTACTGCTTTATCAGTTGGTATGGATTTATTCCTGCCCCTGGAGCGAATGGCCTTATATATATACCCGCCTAGTAGCGGATGGCCCATATTATATGATTATATACAATTTGTAATGCAAGGGGACATGTTAGATAAATCCAGTACGATTCCTCACCACTGTTGAATTATATATATATATATATTATATGTGCGCGCGCGCGCGTTGATATATATGAGTTATGATGCAGGGGAACGGGTTGGAGCGATCCAACAGGATTCCTCACCATTGTTGATTTTAATTTCAATAATATTTCTATCATATGAATTATTGGATATCAAACCTGATTATTTGACACTATTACTTATGACATTGTTATCTGTTCAAAACTTAACCCTGTAGTGGTAGAAAATCAATAATCGATATTGGTTAAACGTTGGGTAGCTATTGGCCTCAAATTAGTATTTTGAAAATATTATAAATTGCCATTTGAGTTGGAATTGGTTTTGAATAGGAAATGATTTTAAAATCCTAATTTGGGTTTCGGAAATATTTTGTTTTAAAGGAATTAACTTCTATTTTGCTCCAACCTTTTTATTTGTCTTTTCTAAGTTATTTATTTATATTTAATATTGTTTTAAGATTATTTATATTTAATAGTATTTTAAAAATTATTCATTTGTATTTAATGTTGAATATTTTAATATTTTGAAAATTAATTATTTAAATAATTAATATGGCTTGAAATCAATAATAAGGATTTATTTATAGTGTTTTGGAAATAAATTATTACTATTTTTAATATTGGTAAAGAATTATTATTGTTGTTTTGAAATTATTTATTTATTAATTTAAGATGATTTGAAGTTAATAACTATTATTGATTTATAATGTTTATTGTAATAATTATTGTTATGTAATAGTTTTTTGAAGTAAATGATTTTTATTTATTTATAAATGTTTTCAAGACCTATAAATAGGGTTTTATAAATGGACTTGGGTTTTATAAGAGGAGTTTTATAAAATGGTTTGAAGACTTAAAGGAAGATTTTTTTACAAGGTAAAGGAATGTTATAAGCGGCTAGATGTTTATAAACGAATTTTAGAAATGGAATCATAGGAGTATAAGAGGAGTTTTATAATGAGTTTTCTAGATTTATAAAGAGTTTATAAAAGACTTGTGAAATTTATAAGAGTTTATAAATGGTTCTAGAGATTTATAAATAGTTTATAAATGATTTTAAAGACTTATAAAGGGTTTATAAATGATTTTTGGAAATGTATACAAAGAGTTTATAAATGTTTGAGATTTATAGAAGAGATTTTTAGAGATTTATAAAGGAATTTGTAAATGGTTCTAGAAATGTGTGAAAAGGGAATCTTCCTCCATACTATGAATATACTTATACCATTGAGATAATTATATGGATATTTTTCCAAGTATTGAAAATGTAAGGATTTGTGGGTATATCTTTGTAAAGGTAATTTTATACAAGTAATTTACAAAATGAATTTAATTAATGAAAGAATTAGTCAAAGAGGCCAGTGATTGCTTATGTGCTTAACTAGTGTTGGTTTTTCCCTATGGAATTAAATCCCTGATTGAATGTTCGTTATTCGATAGTTAAATAACCGACTGTCAAATATGGACCCAAAACGTAACTTTGGAAATATCTAGAAGAAACACGTGAGTTATATGCACATCCGATGATGCTGTAGTACGTATAAATCTCGTTTCGTTCTCCTAGGACAAATGATAAGGAAATCCATCCACTAATGGTTAGGAGGTGATCTCCGCTCTTATCTTTGACTGTTTATTTCCTAAAGAATCAGGGTTGAGTTTACCGGAAACTATCGAATGTTGCTTTGAAGAGGCCAGGATCAGATATGTTATCCGGAAACCACTTTGATCCAACTCGAGCATTTCAAAGTGAAGACATCTTGAAAATGATAGAATTTGAAGATAGAGCTCTTTGTAGTGCAAGGGCTGCTTGCAAATAATCCTGAGGGTGATTCCAAAATGGATGTAGTAGAAGTAGTGCCTTCGATTTGTCCATCTCCTGGACAACTTGTATAGATGAATGCTGGCATTACATTATTGCCTGGAGGGCAGTGTTAGCATTCCTAGTGGGAAGTGTTATATAAAAAGTAAAACGTAGCCTCAAGCCTCATCAACCGGGAATGACTAAAACAGGGGAGGTACAGAAGGGCTAATTGGGTCATTCCTAATTAGGATATGATTACCCCTGTCTAGAGTGGTTATTATCTCTCATTTGTATGCTTTGGAGCTCATTAACCAAGGAGTGACCATATTAGATACTACTAGTTAAGTGGTAGGCTGGTTCTGTGTTGGTGGGGGATCCCTACGAGTTCCTTGGTGTTATTTTATCTAGAGATGCACCATGATGGGCGGTACCTCAGTAGCCCAGTCATTGTATGGAATCCATTCTCCAATACGAGCCTTTACGGTTTTAGTTGTATACCTATTATGCTGGAATTTAATTAATGTAACAATTTCGGCAATGATTAATAAGTATTTATATCTTAGACACTATTATAATATCAAAGAATTTCATATGAAAAGATTTGGTTATCACAAGGTAAAAACCCGTCCATGTTTATGTGCGACGTGGTCTTACGAGATACTTTTGATTTCAAAGGTGTTTTTTATAACTTTAAAATATAGTTGGGTGTGTTTTCTCATGCTAGTTTTCCAGGCTGACTTGGATGTTATTTTATTATAATGCTCAGGTCAGACTGAGCATGTTTATAGATTGCTTTGGATCCATTGGAGCTCAGGAGATGAGATGGAGGCCCGTGACATATCTTCGTATTTCTTTGTGTGCCGATGTGTTGTCTGTTGGTTGTATATATCAGCAACTGTAGGGACATGCTGTTATAACTGTCCAGGCTGAAATAGGTTAGTGTCATCTGATTGATGTATGTATATTACAGTCTTTCCTTGTGTAAAGATTTGTTGTATATTATAGACTATTCGTTCCGCCGTGAGATTCCATGTTTTTAGTTTCTTCTTGTCTTCTTTCTTCTTTCTTTTCCCTAACTATCCGCCTTTACGTTCAATTTGAGTAGGTTATGTGTGGTTGATTGTCCGCTAAAACTGTACAGAAAAGTGGGTCACGGTCTTCAAATCCCGTCTTCATCTCCGAGAACAAATATCTTTGTAACACTGAAATACTAAGGCTGACCCGAGCGTAAAGGAAAACAATACACTCGAGTCAGAACTAAAATTTCTCATGTAAGTTCAATCAAAATCAGGTGAAATATGGGTGCACATAACTTCGTTTTGCTTTAAGAATATATTAGAAAAAGTTTCAGAGTTCTTAAACACCCTTTTAGAATTTTCAGTAAAGTTTCATATTTCCCCAATCGATTTAATAAGTTTCACAAATATGAAACGACTAACTTAAGGTTTAAATGTTTAACAATATTAAATCACTGAAATAAATACAGGTTCTTTTGTCAAATATTCTTCAAATACCTTACTAGAGTTACGAAAAGTTTCGGTTACTTAACACTTTTATAAATATATTTTCTACATTTGAATTCAAATTTTATAGATAAATTTCACAACAACTTTTGAAAAATCTAATTTAACCAACATCTCCAAATTTACATTCTTTGTAACGTATAATTTTACTCAAGTTTAAAAATTCTAATTTATCGAAAATCCAATTTAAAATTCAATTTAAAAATTGATTTTTCACTTTAAAAACAAAACATCAGTTGATTTTTCAAAATTTACTTTTATGGCCAAAGCAACACATCCAAATATTTCCTTAAGTCAATATCAGGTGTCCAAGGGTTCATATCATAATCCAATTCCCAAATAGTCAATATGACAATTAATAAAATGATGATGATAATATGGTGATAACAGGGATATATCAAATAAATAAACAAGCGTACACCCCATCACAATATCATCCATCACAACATCATCCAAAAGCATCCATGCAATCAACATTCAAATCAACCCATTCAACAATATATCACAGCAGTCATTAATTATCAAATATCATGCTGTTTAACTAGCAGTGATATTCAACTTCAATGTCAATGTTATACCGAGTGGTGACAGGGTATATTTCAAAATCCATGACTAAACATATAGATAATCCCAAAATTAACACTTTAAGGTTCTATACATGCAATCGAGATCCCAATTAATTTAATTAAACATATGTCACAAAATCAAGCGTCATCACTTATCACGATGTCAACTAGCAATGATCTCCAAATTAATTTTCCAAACAGAAATCAATGAAATTTATCACTTCCTGATTTTGGTTTAACTTGCATAATAATTTTAGTATTGTGTGAGTGGGTTTAAGCACTCACCTTTATTATGTGGATCCGAAAATGCTTAAAACGATTACGATGTCACGCAAGCACGGACACTGGTCGATTGACATGCATACACGAACTAAGCAACTATTGAGAATGAAACTGTTGCGACAACTTAAACACGACAAATCGAATTTTGTTCAACAGCAGCAAAAATTGCTGACTGGATGGCAGGTGAGCGAAAGGAGACTGACGAGGGGATAGACTTGCGATTGTTAGAGATCTAGGTGGATGTAGACAAGCGGACATTGGTAGTTTGAGTAGTGCGGAAAGCTGGGTGGCTGCGGATGGAAGAGTGCTGGAGCAAGATGGATCTGGGTAGATGGGAAGGCTGATGGCGTGTTTGAGGACAGGTAGGCAGGTGAATCAGAGGCATTGGCGATGGAGGCTCGTTGGCGATGGGGGTTCATGGGTGGTCGATGTCGGATCTAGAAGCATGGTAGCGATGGTGGGAGTTGATCGCTATCAGATCTGGCTGTAGGCGAGGATGTGAGAAGTGAGCTGCTCGCGTGGACGAAAGAGGATGGGTGATTTGAAGAAGTGGAACGAAATGAAAATGGAGGTGCCGTTGCAAAATGAAGAAGGGTTTGGAAAAATGAAGGAGGAATGAGCGAGATTAATAGATGAAGGAACAATGAATTATACGCATAGAAAATTATTATATTCTCTCGGATCCAAACTTAACTGCTAAGTAGTACCCTTATACGCAAAAAATCAATCACTCAACATTACGAACCAAACATTGAAATATAGAAATAAATATATCGTGGCGATCAGCGTGATGAGACGAACCACAAGATGCAATAAAATTTGTACTACGACAATCGTCCCAAAAATCCATTGTTGCCGCTAATTACATCGATTCAAAATGTACAACAAACGAAAAATTGCAATAAATGGAGCTAGAAAGATCAGAACTGGATGAAACAAACTTTGACGTTTTAATCATAAAATTTCCTAGATCATTCCAATGTACAAAAATATTTACGTTTTGAGGAATAATATTTTTCATTAAAATATTAACCGATTTCTAATTAAATTTGAAACTAAATAGAGTTTTCCAAAATAAAAAACAATTCCTTTCTTTTTCATATTAACCATATCATGTTTTAATCACACGACTTTAATTTATTGAAATTTTAGATTTAACTTTAAAACCCCTTCCTATCTCCTTCTATTGCTATTTAACAGCTGTCAACAATTTGTTTGGAATTAAATTTTTCTTTCTTTATAAAATTGTTCTTATATTCAAAAATGAGAACATTCATTTTAATTTATCCAAAACATTCTTTACATTTCATTAAAATACTCAATTTATTTAACACTAAATGCATATTTCTTACATCAACTTATTTATTACAATTCACCACTCTTTCTCTTAATTAAAGTATTCTAATAAATTAATTTCAATATTAGATTTTTAAACAAATTCTAATAGTAAAACAATTTTTTCTTTTCATAGTAATTCAAACATGTTTATTCAATTTATTACATACAACACAAGTTATACATTACTTCCAAATAAGTGTTTATCTTATTATTTGAAATCAACTTAATTAAAAATACATTTTAAACAAATAAACCTATGTTTTTCTTTTATTAAACATTCATTCAACTCTTTATTTAAATTCAACATTCGTTATTACTATTCCTGTTATTGATTTAATACAAACCATTTCAATTTTAATATAAGTTACAACATTTATCTTATTGCAATATGTTGTCATTTAAGAAGTCAATTTAAGTCCATAACTCACATTTTAATATATTTTTCATTATAAAATCACAAAATTTTTATGCCTAACCATTTTTATCCAACAATTATATTAAATTTATATTTGTAGATGGTTAAAAATATGGGTCATTACAGGTAGCCACCAACTAACCTTTGAATAATTGACCCTTGGCGGGTGGCGACCAACCAACCTCTTTGAAATTGTCATGCATAGATATTTATAATGGTTGAAACCGATGTTGGAATAGCTGAGATGATGTCGTAAAACCAGATAGATGGGCACTGCACCATAGATCCGATAAAACAGGTTTGATGAGGGACAGTTGGCGAAGTGAAGGTAATCTGCGGTTGAGGTCAACATCAACAGGAAAAACCCTATAAGATACATGTCGTGCTCTTACTGTTTAGGTAATGTTCATGCACAGTGGCAACATGTTGCACAACATGCTTTATGCAGAAGAGGACACGCTTGGTTGTACTTCTTTGTCGGCCTTGCCGTAAGTTGGTGTGGCGAGGCGGACCAGGAAAGCCATCATTTTCCTAAGGATATGGAAAGAGGTGGGAAACCGCTATTGGTAGTGTTGAAGGAGCAGATCGAGCCGAGTAGATCGGCTACATTACTTGAATGATATGGAGGACCAATTGTTGGGTTACTTGCAAGGGGCTGCATTGAAGCTGGGTTGGCGATAGGCCATGCTTGAGGCAATCTAGAGACGCATTGATCGACGGACGGTTGAAGGAGGTGCTTAAGTAGATGGGCTATCCAGAAGTTAGCTGGTTATAAGAGAGGGGCGGACGATAGGGGCCGGATTGAGTAATGCATATGCTTTGCTTTACTTGACTAGTTAGTTGTTGTCGTTGCTTAGGGTGCACCGGTCGGGCGCCAACCTGAAGTGCCATAGAGAGGACAGGCTGATAGGAGGTCCAACCTGGACGACAAATGAGGTAGACTTGCTGGCTTGTTTTTGATTCTTGAGTAGATTGCGGTAGGCTACAACATCATGGAGTGTCTGTAACAACCTGCACCTCGGTGGGGTTTGTTACATTGGTATCAGAGCTTAGGTTAGTCGATCTTGAAAAATTAGAAAATAAAGAGTGAATTTATTTGTATTTTGCATATAAATATATGTGTATTATACGCCAAATACTATAAATTCGAACTATAAACTAGTTGTAACCATACATTGAAATATGAATAAGTTGATTATGAATTGGAATGATAGAAGAAGTTGAAGATGTACACCTACCCCAATTATCCTGTGGAAAATAGGTTGTGTGGAAAGGGGTTGACTTAAAAATAACATGCATGCAACATATGGAAGGTCCTTGAAGTTGGATAGTACGTGACTCCCTAGTTGGGCTCTCAATAGCCTAATGATTGTAGATATCAGTATGATGTTGATTGATGATGTACAAAAGGTCCAGATAAAGGGAAAATAAGAGTCCATATGTTGTAGATATCCGGAAGCAATTGAGTTCCCGAAGAAAGGTGTGAAGTAGTCACTCTATGATAATAGCCATATTTTAATATTTGAAAAAAGGAGATAAATCATAAGGTAAATAAAAAAGAAGAAAAGTCCAAAACAAGGGATGAATAAAAATCCACTCTGAGTCTAATCCCATATAGAAGAATTTAATATAAAAGTTTGAGAAAATATAAAAATGGTATATTTGAAATTATTTTCAAAGCATTGTTTAAAATAGAGAAACCCTAATATTGAGGAGTAAGTAAAAGTTAAATTTTTAGAAAAATAAAATACCTACATTTTATTAAAATATAAAGTCCAGGGGAAATTAAAATTTGTTAAAAACTTAAATTTCAGTAAAAGGGGTTTTTATAAAAAGAAATTTTTTTGGTTTGAATAATATAGTAGAGTGTATGTAGCTCATTGATTTTTCTAAGATGAAAAATTTTTAAGTTGAAAATTCCTTTTAGGGATGGATAATAAGAAGTGGTACAAGTTTGAAATGGGGTGAAAAGAACGAGAAAGAAGATTTAGAACCCAAAAATAAAGCAGTAGGTGAATGCACTACGATGGCTTAATTAAGGAATAGTCAATTGAGAGTAGAATTGTATAAATATAAGCCATTTAGATAAGTTTAGTTTAGGTAAAAGAAAACTGAATATGGATAGCATTATAAAATATAAATAAAAATAATATTAGGAAATTATATAAAATAATGTTGGTAATTGGAAATAACGTTAACATAGGATGTTAAAGGCAAAACAAAGGAAACATTTTCCGTTTGTTGTGTGCATTTACTGCAAGTATCTTTTAAAAGTCCCCCTCACATGATATTAGAGACTCCGCCAAGGATTGGAAGTGGAGATAGTATGAGTGATTAAAAAATGATAGAGTGAAAGTTGTTCTTATCTACTTCGGGTTTTATTGTTTAAAATTATAAAAGATGTTTTGAAATACTATAAAGTACATTCTTAAAAAAATGGTTTGGTATAACAATTAAGTTTTTAAATGAAAAACTTAATAAAAGGTTTGAGTTAAGAATCCAAATTTATAAGAAGTAAAAGTTCAAAGAAAAGAAAATCTTTAAAAGGAAAAGAACCTTTAAAATTTATTAGTAATTTTAAAAGTTAGACACTAAGTTATTTTGGAATTTGCTAAAAAGTTTCTATGTTGTACATTTAAAGATAAAAGTCTTGGGATTAAATACTTCAAAAATTTTAAGTTTTAATTTTCATAAAATTGGCGAAGACCAAAACAAAAATTTAAATATAGAGCAGATATGAATGACTGCTTAGGTAAGATGGGTTAAAAGGTAAGACTATGAAGAAGATAATGATGACTACTCTTAGGGCAGCAATAAGAAATCCTCACAGAGTGTAAAGTATACTGGTGAGAATCTAGGAATATTTTGTTATACATGTGTGCAAGCCATAAGAAAAATTCACAGAGGAATGATAAATGATATTAAAGTACACTTCTACGAGTTCTAGGGTATGCTCGTAGGAAAGATCAAGAGTAAAGGAAGTAAATAACAAGATTTGAAAATACTATCGAGGCATTGAGATGACTAGAAGATAGTAACAGAGGGTAATGAGATGACAAACACACCTAGAGGGCGTTGGTAGACTCAAAATTAAGAAAGACAAGATAAGAGGAAGAAAAGTTATTCCACCAAGCCAGTTGCCAACGAATTATTCAAAGGGTGCATAGTTTATATTTCTTACCCACTACAATGTGTGAGGATGCACAATTTATTCCAAAATTGGGTATGGTAATAGAAGTAATTGTAACAACCCGAAATTTAAGGAGAAATTAATAAATAATTATAAGTAAAAAAGAAATAGTGTTTATAATTAGAATTCATTTGAAATTAGTATTGAAATTAATTGGTAGAAGATTATTGAAATGTTTCAATTAGAAAGGGTCAGTTTGGTTTTTGAACATAAAAACATTAATACCAATCAATTAATGTACTTGATTGCTCAATTTAAAGGTAAAGAATAAGGTTACTAATTAATACTCAACATATATACATGTTTGTGGACATATGTTATTTATCTAATTACAACAGATGTGAATATGGAAAAATATTGATATGTTGTTTATTTATTTATTTCAGACATAAACATGTAAATTAAATGGGATGTTGAAAACTGAAATGAAACATGCAAATAAAGAGAGACGCATGGAAATTTAATCTGAAATAAAATGTCACAAATTAGAAATTAATGGAAGAGAAGAAAAAGTTATTTATAGTTTGTATATTATTGGGGGTGTAATTAATTAAATTAAATATAAGATAAGGTGCTGACAAAGTCCATTGTAAGATTTGACACAGCAACGAGTCAGCATAAGTTTCTAGTGATTCTAATCTACGGTTGAAAGCACACCTAAAACACTATAAATAGGACCTAAACTAACCTAGGTTTCCACTCTAAAATCAAAACCTAGCCTCCATTTCTCTCTCTCAAATATTTACCTACATTCTTTATTTATAAAATAAAATTATATTATATATACATTCAAATAAGAGATGGGGATTGTACAAATTAGAGGGGATTTCTAGAGAATTTTGGCTGTTATAAAAGGGATTCTAGCTTTTGTTTCAGGTGAGTGTTTAGTAATTATTTTAGACTCTTAAGTAATTTAAAATAATGGGGTTTCCAATAGTTGTAGTTTTTCTACAATTTTGGGATAACCATTTTACCAGTTTATTTTCAGTTTTAGACTTGTTTTTCAGTCTATTTTCTTTTATCTATTCTTTTTCAATCATTTGCAATTATTTACTGTTAATTATAGCTTTTCCAATTATTTACAGTTATTTACAATATTTATAGTTATTTACTGTTATTTACGTTTTATTTACATCTATTCTACATTTGGGATTTCCTCTGTAATTGTCAGTTTCTTTTTAATTTCCTTTTTACGCGAATGGAATAAATAGAATAGAATAAATTACGAATATGGACTAAATAATAAGAACATTGATTTTATAGAAAATGGGATGTAAAATAAGAAGACTGTAATAAATTGGACTTAGACTGAAATAGGCAAATTTAAGATATTTGCAAGATTAATTATAATGTATAATTATGATTAAAAAGAGTAAATAGAGGAAGTAGCGTATTTTTATGCTTAGACCTTAGGTTAAGTTAATAAGCACAATTATAACATAGGTTATAATCAGAGACAGAATAGAAAAGGCTTATTCTTAAGACTTAGAATAAATAAATAATCAAAGATAGCAAGAATAACAGTAAAGGCTTATTTAAACAAATTTATACTAAGTTAATAAGCAAAGATAGTAGTAAGACCCGTACCAACAACATTCCCATTTTCAGTTAGGTCTCACAATAGATTAGGTGAGGCTAGGGCACACTTATGCTGGAGTAGTGGTAAATAAGAGATCAATAATTAAAAGATCAAATCATGGGGATTTGGACAAGGGGCGCAACTAGATTTTATTTGGCAAGGACCGGTACCAACAGCATTCCCTTTTTTTAATAGACACGGGTGGTCTCACAATAGCACGAGTGAGGCAAGGGCACACTTATGCTGGAGTAGTGGTAAATAAGAGGTCCATATGGGGAGCAACAGATAGCGCAAGCTTAACGGTGGTCGAGCGTGCGACCTCGGTGCGGGGATATAATTCGCTATTGAGTTCCAAAGCATGGTAAATAAGAGGTCCATAGAGAGAGCAACAGATAGTGCGAACCTAACGGTGGTTGAGCATGCGACCTCGGTGCGGGGATATAATTCGCTATTGAGTTCCAAAGCGCTTAGTAGGTGTCTTCCGTAGGCACTGGTGTCTTTTGCTGTGGGACCCACATGATGGGACTAGCCCGCAGTAGGCACAACAGAGTAGAATGCCGATCAAAGGGTAGAATTAGGACTTCAGCCTAATTAAAGTAGGATTGAGAATTCAGCCTAATCAAAGTAGTTATTTAATACAAGTGCAAACAATCAAGATAATCCAATCGGATTAGTCAAAGCAAATAGTTAAAACATATTTTATTCCAGCTTTACCTTTCCTTCTATTTCCTTACTTCCTTTTACACCAGAACTATTGCAAAGTCTATTACCTTTACCTTACTTAAGAATACTAGTAATTATTTTCATTCACCAGACTTTTAGTCTGACCCACTCCTCTATTTTCCCCTTATTCCCCCATAGGCCAGCAGAGGCCAGGATAGTTGATTTCGGACCCTTTTGGAGGTTCAGTTGCGGAGATCTTTCTTCATGTATTCTACTTCCTCTTTTTCAGTTTCTATTTCATTTGATATACTAGTACTTTTCTTTGAGAGGGATGTTTGTTTATGTACTTTGATATTATGACCGAGATTATGGTTTTCATAAGACATGTATTTGGTATTTTGAGACACCTTGTCTTTGGTTTCATGACTCTACTTTATGAAGTTGATTATGAATAATAAGTTATTGTTTTTAAATGTTTCCGCTGTTTTATTTATTTTGTCCTGTGAACCTTAGTCTCTTCAAGTTTTTAGCTATACCTACAACGCATCACATCTTTTAGTGTGCCATTTTGGGTATACTAGTGGATGTGGGGTGTTACATTTGGTATCGGAGCCTAAGGTTACAGGATTCCTAAAAATTTGTTTTAAAAGTAAAGTATTTTTCAAAATAACTTGTTTTAAAAGTATTTTCCAGAAAAGAAGCTCTTTAATTTAGAACTAGTTTTCAAGTAATAAAGAGTTTTTCCTAAAAATCCCCTCAAATTCCAGTTTAATCTTCGACTCTTTCCTAAATTTTCCTTTCTTTACGTAGAATGGCGGATGCCCCTAATCTTCCCGAAGGTATTCCAGTCCCAGGCTGGTTTCATAGGTATCTACAAGCCACGACTCCAGAGGTGCAAGGGCAAGCGCCCAATCTAGCACCAACGGTGGGAATCCTATCAACCCACCTGCATCAATCAATTTCTCTAAACTATGTAAGGATTTTGCAAATTTGGGTGGAAATACATTTTCTAGTGCACGGAGACTTTTGTGGAGGCACGGGCTTGGCTAAAAAACACAGAGCGGATATTCGGGCTATTGGGATTAGAGGATCAGCAGCGGGTTCAGCTAGCATCTTGGCGGCTGAAAGGAGAGGCTTCTTATTGGTGGGAGGTTATTGAGTTGGAAGGAAGAGACGTTTGTTGGAATGGGTTCCGAGAGAGATTTGAGAGGAAATTTTTGTCTCAAGCAGAAGAGAGTGTGGAGTTGGAACGGTTTATTAGCTTGAAGCAGGGAAGTTTGTTTGTGAAAGAGTATATCAACCAATTTAATGAGTTGTCGTGGTTTCGAATGGAGTTAGTGAATACACAACACAAGAAGGCATGAAGTTCGCGAAGGGATTAAATCAGCCCCTTCAAGGGTTGTTGTTGACTCATGTACTGAGGGGAGCTACCTATGAGTCACTGGTGGAGATGGCCCTCATGTCCGATACAGCTAAGGAAGGGGAGACTAAGGAGGCCCCTAAGTCGGAAAGTCATAGGAAGAAGGGATGGAAGGAAAACCAAGATAAGAAGAAAGGAGGAGGCCCTCAAAAGCTGATCAAGAAAGGAGAGAAGTGCAAAAACTGTGGATGGATCGGTCATTACGCAAAAGACTACAGGAAGGAGAAAATGAAGGGAAGGTGTTATAGTTGTGGACAACCCGGTCACCTCAGTAGGTATTGTCCCCAGAAGACGGGGTAGGGAGCGGGCGCACCGGTAGCACAAATTCAGGCATTAGATGCAGCACCTTCCAGCAGCGGACCAGAAAGAGGTAGGAAAGTCACCGTGGAAGGTTAGATCTCTATTTTTGATTTTCCCATTCAGACTCTTTGATTCTGGAGCATCACACTCTTTCATCTCTAGTTCCTTGGTTGATTGTCTGCACTTAGATATCTGTTTAGTAGTAGACCTCATAGTTGTTTCAAACCCCATAGAATGATCGGCACATTTGTCTATGATTTGTAGGGGTTTGAATATTTTTATATACTAGGCATAGAGTTTGACTGTGATGCCTATGTATTGAGATTTACGAGGTATGGGATGATTTTGGGGATGGATTGACTATCCACTTATGGAGCGATATTGGACTGCGAGAGGAGAGTCGTTAGATTAGAGACATGCAGCGGTAGCACTCTCGAGGTTTCTTGCGAACCGCAGGGGTCAGTCATGTTGAGCTTTCTTTATTCCCTCGATTCATCATTGTAACGGACCGCGTCAGTGGGGTAACGCCCACCGTAGCATACAGCTGTACCTGTGTTCTGCCTTTACAGCTAGCCTCTCGACTGCACCAACCCCGCAGGGACATGTAGGAGTAAGAGTCACCCACTCGCTACCAAACCAAATGCGAGAAACCCCTATCATGCTGCACCCTCTAAGTGCATAGGCAGACACACATGTCGAAATTGAATTGCTCAAAATACCGCGTTGTTAATTTAAATTTGGCAAAACTGAACATATACAGTAAATAAATATAATCACAGATCACAGACACAGAGTAAT
Source organism: Allium fistulosum (assembly GCA_030737815.1). Taxonomy (NCBI): domain Eukaryota; kingdom Viridiplantae; phylum Streptophyta; class Magnoliopsida; order Asparagales; family Amaryllidaceae; genus Allium; species Allium fistulosum. The sequence goes on along the minus strand of CM060902.1, from coordinate 1,117,620,703 downwards.
AAATGCAGCGGAAATAAAAGAGATAGTAGTTCATGAAGCTACTATATAAATGTATAAGTTACATTAGAGTTAGAACAGATACAACGGAAGAGTAATACAATACATCAGATACAAATCAGAATACATCACTGGAATCATCGAATACTGAAAGTAGAATAGATGGCTGGATCTTCAAGCAAAGCTCCAACTTCAAAGGTGAGTCTCGAATACTGGTACACTCAGTCTGACCCGAGCGTAAAGCAAAAACACGAGACACTCGAGTCAGGATTAACATTCTTATATTAATAATTCCAACTCAAGTGAAATAGCAATTGAAATACACGTAACTCAAAGGATGTTTGGAATAACCATCCTTTAAGGATCCGTTAAACTATCTACTAGGTAGTAGTGTACGATAAGTAGATAATGTCTATCAGTAATATAAAGATATCAAAATAGTGTTAAGTCATGGCCCATTCCACCCTTAACACATTTTTATTCCCAAAAGCATATAAAAGACCGTAGTTTCCCCAAAACTGGAAGTCACCAGAGGGCAATCCATATACTAAAGGTACAAAACAAATTCGTAGTGGTCGCGAATAAAGGGATACAAGTATGACAAGGCACATGAAGCAATACCCAAGGTAGTGACACTACCGTTTGCCTGATCCGAACTGGTGAGAACGCAACGCCGCAGCGCCCGCAACACCGTGAAACAACACTCCCAAGATCAAGGGTGCACCAATCGACAACAAGTAAGGAGTAGTTCGAAGAAGTGTGTCCACTTGAGGTAGGTAATCCTCCATTGGCCCGGCACGGCTCCTGTTTTAGTCATTTCCAATTTGACACAAGTGTCAAGGCTATCCATCATCGTTCTCTTTCTTCAGTCATCACGTACATCATTCCAACCACTTAATTCTGGGTCATCACTCCGCGTATAGTTATTAAAGTGGTTTTCGGTTTAGATAGAGAGTATATCCATAACCGATTCCGGTCTCTTTAATAACTTTCGTGATTATTACACCGATTGGTCGTTTAATATATTTCAAAACCAAATCACTTACAATTTCAATTAGAATTTGTAAACCAACATTTCATTTCTCTTTCGAATCAATTTCCAAAATTTACGTTTCAAAACTTCCAAATTACCATTTCAAAATCTTATTATACAATTTCAATTTCTATTTAAAACAATTCAAATATTGATTCAAGTTCGTATATAAGTTTCATTCCGAAATCATTTAAATTAATTTAATTTAACATTCAAATCAATTTAACTTCATTTATCGATTGCATTCAATATTCATTAAGTAAATTTGCCATTCAAAACAATTTCTATTAAATTTCCAATTCATTAAATCCATTATTTAAATTCAACTTCCTTATATCAAAACGTACAAATTGAATTAAATTAAATTCATCAAATCGAATTCTTTAAATTTCAAGTCTTACATTGATTTCAATAAATCACATTTTATTTCTTGTTAAAGAAATCCAATTTCACTTATTTAATTACTTAAATAATTTTCCAAACTTAATTAATAAAGAAACTCAATTTCAATTATTACGAAGTAAAGATTCACTTATTCAAAAGTTCAATTTTTCTTATTAAAGAATCCAATTCAATTTAATTCATTAAATAATTCAATCTTATTTAATTATTAAATAATTCAAAACTTAACTATTAAATAATTTCAAAGTTTAATAATTTCAAACTTAATTATAATTTCAAACTTAATTCAATCATTTCAAAGTTTAATAATTTCAACTTAATTATTAAATCATTTCAAAGTTTAATAATTTCAACTTAATTATAATTTCAAACTTAATTATTTCATTTCTCAAATTAAACAACATTCTTCCATCAATTACATTGTTAACATTTTGTTTCAGATTAAATATTAACATTTTCCTTTCATTAAAATTCAAATTTCAACTTCATTTCAAAACCATATTATTATTTTTTAAATAAAATCTTTATTTGTTTTTAAATCAAATTATTGACCAATCGGGTTTTATTAAATTCTCTATCCTAAGTCAAGTTCATTTGGGTATTTATCATTTCAACCCGATTCCAATTCAATTCAAAATCAAAGCATATCAAAGGGAACTTGCAGTGTGATAACTGGGATGGTGTCAAAGTAAATAAACAAGCAATAACAACAAACAATAACAATCCAATAATCAATTCAAATAATCCGGAAATAACCGTATTAATTCACATTATTATTTGTGCGAATTAATATAATTATTTCTAGAATCTACACTATCATTTCATGTAGATTAAAGATTTATTACATTACGGTTTTCACTTGTCATTCAATTTCAATTTTTACACTACAACAATTAATCCAATATACGTTCAGTGGTTCAAAGTGTAATTATCACTATTTTACATGTCAATTAATTTAACAAATAAAAGGGGTCATATTCAACTAATCAAATTCAACGTATATGTCAATTCAAATTTTTAATTATCCCACGTCAAATTTACTTGCATAATATTTATCACTTTATACATTACAATTTTAACGTCCAATTGTAAACATCAAACAATCAGTCATTTAACAATCAAACTGGATTATCATTGCATATATAACAGATATTGGTGTCAGGTGTCACAGGTGAACTGGTACAGGTAATAACAGTGTAAATATCTATCAGCAGCATATTTCAATTGTCGTTTCAATTGAAATCAAAATTAATAAATAAAAGAACGTTAATCGTGAGTGAGTGCTCACCTTTCGAGGCTAGAGAGATTCGACAATGAGAGTAGTTACAACCCAAGCACGAATTCCAAAACGAAGCACGATTGAATGCGAATTTGACGACAAAGCTGATAACATGAATCGACGAAATTAAATCAAGACTGGATCGATAAAGAAAACCGATATAAGTGAACTTATATCCACAACTATATATAACTATATACAAAATCATATGCTAAATCCAAATATATATTATGTCAAATATATGCGTATTTCAAATCCATCGTTTTCAAATTAAAATCCATATATAAAATCAAACATATATATTTACTGTAACCATCTACTGTAAGCATATTTTCATTTAAAATTTATACATACAAACAGCAATTTCAGCTATGCAAATAAACCTATACCTATAAATCTATTACTTCTTTCATCACATAGTATATTGAAATCAATTAGAGACAGCAACATGTATACCTTAATATAAAGAACTATATCTCCTTATAAACTTTGTAAACATATATATTATAAATTAGCAGGTTATAAAACTTAAATATACTAACATTATATACCATATATACAACAATGTCTGAACATGTGCAGGCTACAAACTGACCTATCTGACTACATATATGCAACACTATATAGACCTGTAAGCCACACAATCAAAATATATATATATATATATATATATATGTGCGGGTTACCTTTTTAAATCAATTACCAAAATATATATACCAAAGTAATATATACAGTCAATATATATATAATATGTGAAACTAACATAAAATTTGAAAGCAACAGGATCTGTACAAATTATAGACAAATATATATAACTGATATATTAACAGTATAAACAATTCTAACTAATATATATACTTTACTAAAAGATTACAAGTGTCTAAATCAAAATATATAAAGATACTTTATAAATAAACTATAGATAACAGAAATCTTAAAAATACAAGCCGTACACTTTAAACTATACAAAATATATATATAAACATTTACTTCTTAAAGTCCCATCTGTATATATATAAGAAAAGCTAAGCAAACTATACTATATTATATACATATAAAAGCTGTAAACACTATATACTATAACCGTATTTTATACATAAACAATATACAAGCACATGTACTCTTGTATATATTTGTATGCTATATGCGATACAACAGCAATGCAAAGAACTGTACTCACATATATAATATATATATTTACTAGACAGAACAAACAAATAAAGTAATATATACTCTTATATATATACCTTACTAAAGAAGAGGAGGCCGAAAGTTTGGGTTGCATGCAAGCATCAGGGAGAGAGAAGGACAACAGGGGAGATGGGCTTGGGTTTGACGCCGTGGAGATGGAGAGGGGTGCGGCGGTTGCGATGGGGATAGGGGATGACGGCGGGTTCGAGTTGATGACAGGCCCCGACAGCAGGGGAGTTGCAGAGGGTTGGTCAGTAGAGGTTGCGACCAAAAATGAAGAATTGAAGGGTCGAGACGTGGGGAGGTAAAGGTGGAGGCTTTCGTGGTGGAGCCTGGTTGAATCGGAGAAGGAGGGAAACAAGAGATGCCGCGAGCATGGGGAAAGAGGCACGGTGGAAAGGAAAAACATCGGTGAGGTTTGGTTTTGGGCGTGGCACTCGAGGTTGGAGGAGGCGGCGTCGCTGTTAGGGCGGAGACGAGGTCGGGATGGGGAGGTCGGAAGCTCGGGTGAATGGCAGGGGTTGTGCGCGAAGTTGCAGCACGTACGGAGGAGGGTCATCCGCTTCGTCTAGCTGGGTGGAAGGATGATGAGGCTACGGCTATGGATGGGTTGTAGGCTCACCACGGTGGTGCTCGAAATGCAAGGCTCGGCCGATAGAATGGAGGGATGGAGGTTAATGAGTTAGAGAGGAGATGAGCAAGAAAAATGAAGAAAAAGTGGCTTCTGAATTTTTTTTTAGTAGTAGAGAAGACAACGTGCAAAGAGAGGGGTAGGGAAATGCAGGGGTTGCAGTGAATTGATCCAAAGGTTATTGGAACCAGAGAAAAGTATTGAAAATAGAGAAAAGCAAAAGTCACTAATTAATTTCTGGGAATCATAACAATTGTGACCATTCACTATCTCACGTCTGAACAATTGAAAGGACGCAGAACGAAAATGGGCTCAAAACGGGTACCGGTGCCGCTAACCGTTTGCGGATTTCATCGCGCACTGGATGCCGAAATACCCAAACGAATATACCACGGCGATCAACACGACGAGTAGATCAAAACAGTATACAAATATCAGTGTTATAATTGAATTATAAAAAAATTCGAATTTCCTAATAGCGGAAAATGCAAGAAAAACGCTGAAAAACAAGATCGACGGAGCCAAAGATGTCCGAATTTTGAAAAACTACAAACTGACATCTTGCTCAGAAGATGGTTTAGAATTTTTCTACGTAAAAATTTTTGGTTTTGAAAACATTTTATTTTCATCGCTTTTTTAACTGATTAAATTGAAGTAAATTTACGCGCGAAATAAACTTTCATATTTTCGGACGAAAATTTACCAGTTGCTATGTTTAACTAAACACATTCTAAATATCAAATTTATATTTCAAAATTTTATCGTTTAAAATTTAACAAAATTTCAACTAATTGCGTTATTAAAACAGTTAAAATTTACGGGTCGTTACACTCTCCCCCACTCAAAACTTTTCGTCCCCGAAAAGGAATGAGGTAGGAGAATAGAAACAGCCAGAAAGAAAACAGATTTGAAATACAAATAACAATTAATTTAAACCATATAAATTCAAATTAAAATTAATTGATATTCAATCATTGATTTAATCCATTTGATTTCACTAAATCAATCTCAATTATTTCCAAATTCATTATCTTATTATCCAATTATCTTCAATTTACAATTTCTAAAACCATAAATTTGAATAGTCTTTTATTATAATCATATTTTTCAGCAATTTAAATTCTTCTTTATTCCAAATTCTTATTAAGTTTATTTCACTTAATATATCTTATTACATATATTTAAACCATATAAATTAATTTAAACCATATAAATTTCAATTTAAATTAATTTATATTCATTAATTGATTTTAAATTCAAGGTATTTCCATAAGTTGATCTAATTTCAATTTATTAATTAACCTTCAAAACAAATTTATTAATTCCCTTCAACAAAATTTATTTTTCAATTATGTTATTATTCTATTTATCTCTATTCACATTTTATAATTAAAATTTAAGTGTATAACATTTATTATAACCACTCAAATTTTATTTATAAATTCAATTTATATTATATATTATCCAATTACATATTCAACTTCTGAATGATTTGGGTAAGTTGTATTAGAATGCAGTTGAACAATATACAAATAAAACTTTCCCAATTAATTATTCAAGTTTAAATATTTATTCCAAATTTTGGTTTTATTTATAATTAAAATCATCCTTTAACAAAATTTAAGAATAAGATTTCTGATTAACTTTGAACAATTTAGAGATATATACAATATATTTATATCAAATCAAATTAAATTTTAAAATAAGATACCTATATATATGTAAATCAAAATATACTGAAGAAATTCAAATCAAAATACTTTTCAAAACAAAACCGTAGCAAAGCTACAGAATAGTCTCTCCACTTCGAAACTCGAAAATGAATGTCGATGATGCGGCCGTCATCACCGAAATTATTTCCCAGCGACAAAATAGGATAGCACTGATTCAAACATTTAAAATTCTTTGAAATGATTTCAATTTGAAAATATTTTAAAACTATACACCTAAAACTTTCAAATCAAAGTTGGAAATTTCCAGAAATTAAATTCTCAAATTCTAATTTTAATACATTTCAAATTCCAAATCAAATTATAATCAAGTTTATAAATTCATTTATTTATATTATGCAATAGTCAATGGTTTACAAAAGAATAAATGAAAATCAAATATTATCATTTTCGACAACAAATTCATTAAGAATTTAATTTGGAAAAATTTACACTTATATATCATATAAAAATTTATTTCATTTACTAAATTTGAAAACAATATTGTGTCAGTTTGCTCTATTAAAGTGTGTTAGAAATCCTATCGATAGCGTTGATCAGACGAATCGATCGGAAACCCAAATCAACATCAACAACTCAAACAACACAATATATTTTAAAACATTTTAAATATAATTTTATAAATACAATTCCTCGCTCGACGATACAAGAATAGATTTCAAAACATGATAGGGATTCAAATTTGATAGAAATCAAATCGAAGAGAATTTTTGATTCGAAGATAAGTTTGAAACAGAAGATAAGATGATTTAAATAACAAATAAGAAGATGGATGAGTTTATATAGATCGCGGGCAACCTTATCCGGGTCGACCGTGACTTCAAGAATTAGATCGATGTAGAATTTCGAGGTAAATCAACACTCGATCTCAAGAGATGGAATTCAGGTATAGCAGGGAATAGATAGCATCGTAAACCGAGGATACAGAAATCTTCGGTAAATCGATGCCTATTATAAAGGAGTTTCACCCCTTTACAAACCATTCGAAGTTTGGCGAGACCGCCGATTCACTATAAGGGTCATTCAAAGTGGAGTTATGTGATGCTCCAGAATTGAAAGAAGATGAATAGTGAGGGACACGAATGAAATTTGGAACCGTAGGGAACGTTCCAAAATTCAAAAAAATCGAGTTGAAAGGAGAGATTGAAACTCGAATGAGAGTGATTCTGTAAATACATTTACCCTATATGTTAAGTTTTGCCTAGAGCTACCAAAGCTCTGATACCAACTGTAACGGACCGCGTCAGTGGGGTAACGCCCACCGTAGCATACAGCTGTACCTGTGTTCTGCCTTTACAGCCAGCCTCTCGACTGCACCAACCACGCAGGGACATGTAGGAGTAAGAGTCACCCGCTCGCTACCAAACCAAATGCGAGAACCCCCTATCATGCTGCACCCTCTAAGTGCATAGGCAGACACACATGCCGGAATTGAATTGCTCAAAATACCGCGTTGTTAATTTAAATTTGGCAAAACTGAACATATATAGTAAATAAATATAATCACAGATCACAGACACAGAGTAATAAATGCAGCGGAAATAAAAGAGATAGTAGTTCATGAAGCTACTATATAAATGTATAAGTTACATCAGAGTTAGAACAGATACAACGGAAGAGTAATACAATACATCAGATACAAATCAGAATACATCACTGGAATCATCGAATACTGAAAGTAGAATAGATGGCTGGATCTTCAAGCAAAGCTCCAACTTCAAAGGTGAGTCTCGAATACTGGTACACTCAGTCTGACCCGAGCGTAAAGCAAAAACACGAGACACTCGAGTCAGGATTAACATTCTTATATTAATAAATCCAACTCAAGTGAAATAGCAATTGAAATACAAGTAACTCAAAGGATGTTTGGAATAACCATCCTTTAAGGATCCGTTAAACTATCTACTAGGTAGTAGTGTCCGATAAGTAGATAATGTCTATCAGTAATATAAAGATATCAAAATAGTGTTAAGTCATGGCCCATTCCACCCTTAACACATTTTTATTCCCAAAAGCATATAAAAGACCGTAGTTTCCCCAAAATCGGAAGTCACCAGAGGGCAATCCATATACTAAAGGTACAAAACAAATTCGTAGTGGTCGCGAATAAAGGGATACAAGTATGACAAGGCACATGAGGCAATACCCAAGGTAGTGACACTACCGTTTGCCTGATCCGGACTGGTGAGAACGCAACGCCGCAGCGCCCGCAACACCGTGAAACAACACTCCCAAAATCAAGGGTGCACCAATCGACAATAAGTAATGAGTAGTTCGAAGAAGTGTGTCCACTTGAGGTAGCTAATCCTCCATTGGCCCGGCACGGCTTCTGTTTTAGTCATTTCCAATTTGACACAAGTGTCAAGGCTATCCATCATTGTTCTCTTTCTTCAGTCATCACGTACATCATTCCAACCACTTCATTCTGGGTCATCACTCCGCGTATAGTTATTAAAGTGGTTTTCGGTTTAGATAGAGAGTATATCCATAACCGATTCCGGTCTCTTTAATAACTTTCGTGATTATTACACCGATTGGTCGTTTAATATATTTCAATACCAAATCACTTACAATTTCAATTAGAATTTGTAAACCAACATTTCATTTCTCTTTCGAATCAATTTCCAAAATTTACGTTTCAAAACTTCCAAATTACCATTTCAAAATCTTATAATACAATTTCAATTTCTATTTAAAACAATTCAAATATTGATTCAAGTTCGTATATAAGTTTCATTCCGAAATCATTTAAATTAATTTAATTTAACATTCAAATCAATTTAACTTCATTTATCGATTGCATTCAATATTCATTAAGTAAATTTGCCATTCAAAACAATTTCTATTAAATTTCCAATTCATTAAATCCATTATTTAAATTCAACTTCCTTATATCAAAACTTACAAATTGAATTAAATTAAATTCATCAAATTGAATTCTTTAAATTTCAAGTCTTACATTGATTTCAATAAATCACATTTTATTTCTTGTTAAAGAAATCCAATTTCACTTATTTACTTACTTAAATAATTTTCCAAACTTAATTAATAAAGAAACTCAATTTCAATTATTACGAAGTAAAGATTCACTTATTCAAAAGTTCAATTTTTCTTATTAAAGAATCCAATTCAATTTAATTCATTAAATAATTCAATCTTATTTAATTATTAAATAATTCAAAACTTAACTATTAAATAATTTCAAAGTTTAATAATTTCAAACTTAATTATAATATCAAACTTAATTATTAAATCATTTCAAAGTTTAATAATTTCAAACTTAATTATAATTTCAAACTTAATTCAATCATTTCAAAGTTTAATAATTTCAACTTAATTATAATTTCAAACTTAATTCAATCATTTCAAAGTTTAATAATTTCAACTTAATTATAATTTCAAACTTAATTATTAAATCATTTCAAAGTTTAATAATTTCAACTTAATTATAATTTCAAACTTAATTATTTCATTTCTCAAATTAAACAACATTCTTCCATCAATTACATTGTTAACATTTTTTTTCAGATTAAATATTAACATTTTCCTTTCATTAAAATTCAAATTTCAACTTCATTTCAAAACCATATTATTATTTTTTTAAATAAAATCTTTATTTGTTTTTAAATCAAATTATTGACCAATCGGGTTTTATTAAATTCTCTATCCTAAGTCAAGTTCATTTGGGTATTTATCATTTCAACCCGATTCCAATTCAATTCAAAATCAAAGCATATCAAAGGGAACTTGCAGTGTGATAACTGGGATGGTGTCAAAGTAAATAAACAAGCAATAACAACAAACAATAACAATCCAATAATCAATTCAAATAATCCCGAAATACCGTATTAATTCACATTGTTATTTGTGCGAATTAATATAATTATTTCTAGAATCTACACTATCATTTCATGTAGATTAAAGATTTATTACATTACGATTTTCACTTGTCATTCAATTTCAATTTTTACACTACAACAATTAATCCAATATACGTTCAGTGGTTCAAAGTGTAATTATCACTATTTTACATGTCAATTAATTTAACAAATAAAAGGGGTCATATTCAACTAATCAAATTCAATGTATATGTCAATTCAAATTTTTAATTATCCCACGTCAAATTTACTTGCATAATATTTATCACTTTATACATTAAAATTTTAACGTCCAATTGTAAACATCAAACAATCAGTCATTTAACAATCAAACTGGATTATCATTGTATATATAACAGATATTGGTGTCAGGTGTCACAGGTGAACTGATACAGGTAATAACAGTGTAAATATCTATCAGCAGCATATTTCAATTGTCGTTTCAATTGAAATCAAATTTAATAAATAAAAGAACGTTAATTGTGAGTGAGTGCTCACCTTTCGAGGCTAGAGAGATTCGACAATGAGAGTAGTTACAACCCAAGCACGAATTCCAAAACGAAGCACGATTGAATGCGAATTTGACGACAAAGCTGATAACAGGAATCGATGAAATTAAATCAGGACTGGATCGATGAAGAAAACCGATATAAGTGAACTTATATCCACAACTATATATAACTATATACAAAATCATATGCTAAATCCAAATATATATTATGTTAAATATATGCGTATTTCAAATCCATCGTTTTCAAATTAAAATCCATATATAAAATCAAACATATATATTTACTGTAACCATCTACTGTAAGCATATTTTCATTTAAAATTTATACAGACAAACAGCAATTTCATATTTGCAAATAAACCTATACCTATAAATCTATTACTTCTTTCATCACATAGTATATTGAAATCAATTAGAGACAGCAACATGTATACCTTAATATAAAGAACTATATCTCTTTATAAACTTTGTAAACATATATATTATAAATTAGCAGGTTATAAAACTTAAATATACTAACATTATATACCATATATACAACAATGTCTGAACATGTGCAGGCTACAAACTGACCTATCTGACTACATATATGCAACACTATATAGACCTGTAAGCCACACAATCAAAATATATATATATATATGTGCGGGTTACCTTTTTAAAACAATTACCAAAATATATATACCAAAGTAATATATACAGTCAATATATATAATATGTGAAACTAACATAAAATTTGAAAGCAACAGGATCTGTACAAATTATAGACAAATATATATAACTGATATATTAACAGTATAAACAATTCTAACTAATATATATACTTTACTAAAAGATTACAAGTGTCTAAATCAAAATATATAAAGATACTTTATAAATAAACTATAGATAACAGAAATCTTAAAAATACAAGCCGTACACTTTAAACTATACAAAATATATATATAAACATTTACTTTTTAAAGTCCCATCTGTATATATATAAGAAAAGCTAAGCAAACTATACTATATTATATACATATAAAAGCTGTAAACACTATATACTATAACCGTATTTTATACATAAACAATATACAAGCACATGTACTCTTGTATATATTTGTATGCTATATGCGATACAACAGCAATGCAAAGAACTGTACTCACATATATAATATATATATTTACTAGACAGAACAAACAAATAAAGTAATATATATACTCTTATATATATACCTTACTAAAGAAGAGGAGGCCGAAAGTTTGGGTTGCATGCGAGCATCAGGGAGAGAGAAGGACAGCGGGGGAGATGGGCTTGGGTTTGACGCCGTGGAGATGGAGAGGGGTGCGGCGGTTGCGATGGGGATAGGGGATGACGGCGGGTTCGAGTTGATGACAGGCCCGACAGCAGGGGAGTTGCAGAGGGTTGGTCAGTAGAGGTTGCGACCAAAAATGAAGAATTGAAGGCCCGAGACGTGGGGAGGTAAAGGTGGAGGCTTTCGTGGTGGAGCCTGGTTGAATCGGAGAAGGAGGGAAACAAGAGATGCCGCGAGCATGGGAAAAGAGGCACGGTGGAAAGGAAAAACATCGGTGAGGCTTGGTTTTGGGTGTGGCACTCGAGGTTGGAGGAGGCGGCGTCGCTGTCAGGGCGGAGACGAGGTCGGGAAGGGGAGGTCAGAAGCTCGGGTGAATGGCAGGGGTTGTGCGCGAAGTTGCAGCACGTACGGAGGAGGGTCATCCGCTTCGTCTAGCTGGGTGGAAGGATGATGAGGCTACGGCTATGGATGGGTTGTAGGCTCACCACGGTGGTGCTCGGAATGCAAGGCTCGGCCGATAGAATGGAGGGATGGAGGTTAATGAGTGAGAGAGGAGATGAGCAAGAAAAATGAAGAAAAAGTGGCTTCTGAATTTTTTTTTAGTAGTAGAGAAGACAACGTGCAAAGAGAGGGGTAGGGAAATGCAGGGGTTGCAGTGAATTGATCCAAAGGTTATTGGAACCAGAGAAAAGTATTGGAAATAGAGAAAAGCAAAAGTCACTAATTAATTTCTGGGAATCATAACAGTTGTGACCATTCACTATCTCACGTCTGAACAATTGAAAGGACGCAGAACGAAAATGGGCTCAAAACGGGTACCGGTGCCGCTAACCGTTTGCGGATTTCATCGCGCACTGGATGCCGAAATACCCAAACGAATATACCGCGGTGATCAACACGACGAGTAGATCAAAACAGTATACAAATATCAGTGTTATAATTGAATTATAAAAAAATTCGAATTTCCTAATAGCGGAAAATGCAAGAAAAACGGTGAAAAACAAGATCGACGGAGCCAAAGATGTCCGAATTTGGAAAAACTACAAACTGACATCTTGCTCAGAAGATGGTTTATAATTTTTCTATGTAAAAATATTTTGGTTTTGAAAACATTTTATTTTCTTCGCTTTTTTAACTGATTAAATTGAAGTAAATTTACGCGCGAAATAAACTTTCATATTTTCGGACGAAAATTTACCAGTTGCTATGTTTAACTAAACGCATTCCAAATATCAAATTTATATTTCAAAATTTTATCGTTTAAAATTTCACAAAATTTCAACTAATTGCGTTATTAAAACAGTTAAAATTTACGGGTCATTACAATCATCACCAGAGTTAGATTCGGTTTCAGTCGTTAGAAATTTCCTATACATTTTTGAGGAGGTTAGGGGACTACTCCCCTAAGAGAGGAATCGACTTCAGAATCTGTTTGAATGACAATGCTGAGCCAGTAGCATTGCCCGTGAGACACATGGCACCTAGGGTAGTAAGAAGAAAATCCACTTTATGTCTAGCCTAATAAAATGAAACTGTTAGAATTGAAAAGTTGAATAACATAATTGTCAATATTTTTGAGGAAGTAAATATTGGGGTTTTGAAAAAAATGGTATGAAATTTAAATTGGTTTTTATATGTTGTAAATTTTGTTAAAGGAGAAATTCTTCTAGAATTATAGAGCGTATATAGCTCGCTAGTTTCTTTGTAAGTAAACAAAGATTTTAAAAATAAAAACCTAGAGTATCGAAAGCGTAGGTTACAAAATTTATTGTTGTAATGGATGTTTTCGTGAAAAATAAGAGGAGCATAGATTATAACACTGTTGTTATAGTAAGTGACTCCCAAGAGAAATGTTTTTACATAGTATATGAGATTTATTAGTATTTATTTGAATTGAATCCATACACTAGTATTTTTGGGTTGTAGTAACGGTGTTTTACGCAACATCTGTTTTGACCCAAATAAAAATTTATCTTGAAGATAATTTTGAAATATAGAAATAAAGTGGTTTGTAAGTACACTTTTTTTTAAATAAGTATAAGAAAATGTTTTCTGATTATGGAAAGGTTAAAATAGTTTTGAAAATGAGTTCCTTTGAAAAAGAAGGTGTAAGTTAAATATTGGGAGATTAATAAATTCCCTATAAAAGGAATATATATATATATATATATATATATATATATATATATTAGACATACTTTAATCTATTGGAATAAAATGAATAATGATATAATTTTCTATGAAACCAAATCACAAATGTTCTGTCCAAATTATAAGGAAGACGTGAAAGAGATATTCAAGGTATGGGAAGCACCATATTTTGTTTAGCCTATTTCAAAAAACATAAAATAGTTTCCTTGTAATTTCACATAAACATGCAATCCTCTTTAAAGGATTCATAGAAGGTTTTAGCATTAATAATTTCTCATAAGAGAAAGTGGTTCCAATATGTTAAGGTATAAAACTATTTGGTGTAATAAGAAGATGTTTTGAAAACAAGTGAAGACTTTTTAAAGGTATTTTAAAGAAAGATGTTCAGTGAAAAAGTAAATAAGTTTTTGGAAGCAAAAAACTTAATAACAGTTAAATTTAAAAATTCCAATTTTTATAGACAGCTGTAAAGGTCTTTAAAAGAAAAGGAGGAATAAGTTTTGGACATAGAACTTGAAAGTTTTTCCCTTCTAGGTTTGGAAAATAATGTAAATTCAAAAAGCTGTAAGGATGCAAGCCTTGAAAGATAAAGTAACCAAGTATTTTTGAATTTAATAGGAACTTAAAGTAACACTTTTAAAGACAAAGATTTTTTGGATTTGATTTTTTAAAATTTTTAGAAGCCTTAGTCTTGAAATAAAATGATAAATACCAAACCAAACCATTAAATGTGGAGTGGATAGGTGTAACAACCCGTAAATTTTCGATAATATAATTTGTTAATTTAATGAATCTTGTTATTTAATATTGGAAGAAATAAAAAGTAGTAATGTAATAATGAAATGAAAACTAAAATGCAAGGTAAACAAAGTTAATTAAAGTTAATTATTGATAAATTGAATGAAATTCCAATCAATTGAAATGACTCAAATGTTATAACTTGGTTATAAAGTGAATATAAGAAAAACAAGTGTAAATATTGAATCAATTGATGGATCAGTATATAATTAATGGTAAGTGAATAAAATTGGTGTTATGTAAGTATTTATAACCTTTGTTTGGAAGTAATAAACTTATAGTGTAACTAAAAGTTAACGGTAACAATTATTGTATGTTACCTATTTATTTAGCATGTTAATTTAAATTGAAAATAAATTTCAATAAATGTAATTAAATATTATGTTAATGTAAATTAAGTTAATATTTGGGAATGATGTTAATTTTATTCATAATATGATAATTGGTTGAATAAAAAGAATGGAAATCGAGATTTATTAGTTTATTTGAATTTAAATTATAGTAATTGGATTTATTGCAAATAAATGAAATTAAATATTTAAATATTACGTTAATGAAAATTTAGATGAAATTTGAGAATATTAATGTAATAAATCATGAACCAATGTTAATTTTATCTATTTGATAATAATGGATTTAATAATAGGATGAAATGTCAATTAAATGGGATTATTGAAAATTTAATTTATAATTTTTGAATTTAATGAAATTGAAATTAAACACTAAAATTGATGGATTAATCAACTTTGAATTGACATCTAAATTTTTTTAAATTATTGTAAGTGATTAAGGAAAAAATGATGATGAAAATTGTTAGTTATTAACTTTGAAATAAAAATGTGATTTAATTGATTTAATTATTAATTAATTTAATTAACTTGAAAATAGCCATTTTGGCCACTGACTCGGATTTCGAAAAAACTAGTTTCACCGGATCCGTAACGGTGAATTATTATAGGATTTCAAGTTTCGTAGCGATTGGACTTGTCGTTTGATCGTACGGGCTCGAAACGCCTAGAAATCGATTTAATTGAAATCAATTTGAAATAAGCTGATTTTATCATAACTTCTTCATACGATTGAATTAGGATTTAAAACCTGTTCCGTTGAATTTAAAAATTTTGAAACCATCTATTTTGATATATAGGATGACCCATTTTCGTTTCGGAGTCGAAACGGGATTTTCGGGTCATTTATCGTTCAACTTTCAATCCAAATCAATCCAGTCCATTCTAATTTCAGCTTTTATCTATAAATGGCCTGTTATAAACCCTATTGTTCCTCAACTCAGTTTGTCTGTACGTACAATTTCATTTGTTCCTCTCTTTCCAATGGCAGACAAACCCTAATCCCCAATTTCAATTTCAAATCAAATTCAATTCTGAAAATTTAACTCCTCCAAACTATATCGAATTATATATCGATTTGAAGCTCTCGACGAGCGTAATCTTCTGGTGCTATTCGTTTTTCGTTTTGGTTCATCATTTGATCAGTAAACATTAGAGAAGTATCAGCCGTTCATAGCGCGTTGATGAACTTTGAATGATCGTCGATTCGAGGGTACAGTTTTGTAGAGAGGACCGAGGGGAGTGCATCTGTGTGGTTGGTTTCGCGTATTAATGGTCGGATCGTCGTACAAATTACAATTAGGGTATTAAGCTAGTGGCGGTGGCTGCTGCTCCTCGTCGAGGTTCGTGAGTCGGTGGTCATTGCGAGGGGATCGTAGTGTTTGGGAAGGGGTCGCGACGTGGCTGAGCGAGCGTTGGCGGCGAAAACCGATCAACGTCGGTGGCAGCTGTAGTTGTCTGGCTCGATCGCGATTCTGGTTGAGTGGTTAGGGTTTCTACACGTGGGACAGCGTGAGGGAGTGGATGAAGGTGAGTGCTTTGTTATGTTTATTTATTTTTAAATTTTAATTTAATTTTCAAGCGTTCTAACTTTTATAACTTCTACACACGAGGTCCGATTTATGCATGGTTCCTTGCATTGGAATCGTATTGAAATTCCGGACATTTTGACGCTGGTTTGGACGAATTCTGAGACCGTTCAAATTTTGGGCTTATTTTGAATTTAAATTCGATTTAAATTCAAAGGTGAGTGTTTTAACCCACTCACAACTTCTAAAATTTCTTATGTTTGTTAATTAATTTATGATGTGATTAGAAATTTATTTATAACTGTTTGGTATATTTTAAATCATCATCTCAGTTAATTTGAATTTATTTGAATTTAATCGTTATTTAATTTATTATTAAATATGAATTGCCAGTTTAATACCCGTTATTGATTATCAGTTCTATATTGATATTTATTGATTGATTTGGATAATGATTGTGATGGATGTTGATTGTTGATGTTGGTTGAATAGATGTTGTATTTTATACCGTTATAAACTAAAAGTTCGTTATGGATTTTTATTTATTTGGGGATTGCGGTTTGAAATGATATACAACCGTAAAATGTATAAATTGCAGATTGAAATGATAAATATCCGTATCACTTGACCCTAGGGTAGAAAATTATATACGGACATCGGATTGGTTAAATCAAATGATTTTAAAATCCTTAAATTTTTGAATTTAATCAATCGATGTTTTGAAATAAAATTTGGTTTATGTAAATTGTAGTATTATTGAAAAATCAAGTTTGTGTTGAAATGCGAATTGGTTTAAAAAGGTATTTCTTTAAGAAAGTAAATCAGAAGTATAAAGTTAAACTTTTATGTATAAATAAAATTCTATCGAAATTGAATGATTGAATTTGTTTGAAAATAACTTTGAAATATGTTGAAGTTGGAGCAATCCGTATTGATATTTTGAACATGGATTTAAAAGATATGAAATTCGATAGTTTATTGAAATTTGGTTTGTCGATTTGGAAATTTGAAATGGTCCAAATATGTTGAAATGAAATGAGTAGTTTAAACTGATATAAATTCCAAACTCATATTTTAATATAAACTGTTTAAAATATATTTATAATTATTAAGATTTTCAAATTTATTCAACTATTAAACTAATATTAACTATATAAATTATTTGACTACTTTAAACCAATTTAATTTATTTTAAACTAATTAAACCATTATAATTTATTTTAAATCTAATTAATCTATTTTAAGCTATTTAATCTATTTTAATTATATTTAATCTAAATTAAATATATTTAACTATCTTAAATCAATTTAAAGGTACTTTACCTAGAATTAAACTATTTTGGAGTATTTTAACTATTTATAACTATTTAAACTACTTTCTTCCAAATTCCAAACTAAGTAAAATGGATGTGTTTATATTCAAATTCTCGATTTTTAAAGTGAATATGACTTCGAAAATATTATGGTTTTGGGAATATGATAATTTGGTATAAATTGTGAATATGACTTTTGAAAGGAAATAAAATTATCGAACTATGATTTCAAATGCGATATGATTTCAAAGGTGAATATGATTTCGAAAGTAAGTAATGATTTCGAAAGTGATATGGTTTGAATTGAATATGATATTTTGATATCAATTATGAAACGATTTTGAAAATGTAAAAGAACCATCCGGTGTGTAATAAGTGATTGGTTGTTAAAGAGACCGGGATCAGAAGTTGTCATACTCTCTGCCAATACCGAAAACCACTTTGACAACTATGTACGCAGTGGATTCCAGAATGAAGTAGGATGGTGGCGATGATCCTAAAGGTATATTTACGTGGACCTAACTCTCGTGAGTTATCATAAGGTGGCTAAAATAGGAGCGATTCCGGGCCAAGTGAGGTAGCCCCTCCGATCAGACACATTCCATCGATACTATATTCTGACTTTGATTTATTTGGTGACCACCCTTCGATTTTACTCGGGAGTGTGTTTCGAGTTGGGCGGTAGTTGCGGCTATGCGTTACCAACAGTCCGGATGCGTAATTGGTATATCTACCCTGGCATTGCCTAGTTGTGCCGTGTCACCTACCCTAGTGCACCTTCTACGAGTTTGGTTTGTACCATACCTATGGAGTGCCCTCTGACGGCACCCAGTACAGGTGGGATTAAGGTACTGAATAGACTATGGGAAATAAAAATGTGTTAAGGGGGAAAATGTAACGCCTTAACGCTATTTTAGTAGTTTATATTACTATAGACATATTATAATAGCGTATTGTACTAGATAGTAGATAGTTTAACGGATACTAAGTAGATGTGAATCCCGAACATCTCTTAAGTTACTGCACTCACGTTGGACACTGGATAAGAGATGTCAAACCCCGTAAACATCTCCGATGCTATTTACACTCATATTTATTTACCGTTGATTTAACTCACATAAGATCTTTTAGTTCTGACTCGAGTGTTTTGTCTTTTCAATTCGCTTGGGTCAGCCTGAGCATTTCAGGATTCGAAGACTTTTTTCTGGAGGATGAAGACGAAGATTGTATTATTATTTACTATACTATTCCACTGCATCATACCGTTCCGCTGCATTATTATTTGTTTATCTCTGATATGTGTAACTCTGATTCTGTATTGTATAAGTATAATCAAATGGTTTGTGTACAACTTCATGAACTGTATTTGATTATTATATTTTGTCATTTCGCTGCGAGATTCTGTTTTGTTTTTATTTCTTTCTCTTTTTCTTATTCACCCCAATAACAATCCGCCCTTCTGTATGGTTTGAGTCGGCATGTGTGTCTGCTTAAAGCATCCAAAAAGGCGGGATGTTACAATAGGAATTGTTTCTTAGGTGTGATGGAAAAAAGTGTAAGGCTATGTAGGAGATAGCAATGATTACTTTTAGAAGTAATAATAGAAGTTTCCGTAGATTGTATGGGGCACTAGTGAGAACCTAGGAATGTTGCTTCATATGCGTAGGCTAAAAAAAGAATAGTAAAGCAATATTAGTAAGATAGTAAGACATGTGGTTGAGGATGTGTATTCTTGATTTTAGAGAGACTTCGGAGAAGATAGATTTGATTAGGAAAGAATACGTACCTCTTATCCACATCTCTTTGATAATAAATTTTGAATTTCCTGTTTCCATCTTTAGTTTTGAATAGGTTCTTTCTTTTATTATCCTTTGGGAGGGTAGAACTTAGGATTTAATCTATGGATAGTAGGATTTGATGTAAACATGTTATGTATGATGGATACTAGTGGTTGCGAGTGGTCGCTAGTGGATGCCAATGGATGCATATACTTACACTAGGCACTATTACCTCTAGGGATCGGCCTAACTAGGATACTAAAGCATATGCATATGGATGTGTGCGCATTTGCATTTTTATTCCATGGTTTCTATAAATGGATGATTATCACACGCTTGTTGCGTTTGGATGATGATTGTAGCACGCATATAGAACTATCAGTTATCATTAAGGAATTTGCATTTATTTGGATACATGGCACGGACATGATTGCATAAAAGGAGGTCAACTGAATCAGTGGACCGCCTAATCTTTTTGCATTAATTAGGGACATTAACACTACACTAATTGCATAAGTATCATAAATCGCATTAGAAAAACTTAAGGTCAATGGATGTAATGGGTGATGATTGAGTAGTTGGTTGTAGAACTTGGATGAAAACATTTATTTCATTCTTCTATCCTTAGAGATTCGGGGACGAAATCCCTTAAGAAGGGAGAATGTAACAACCCGAAATTTAAGCTGAAATTAATTGATAATTATAAGTAAAAAGAATAGTGTTTATAATTAGAATTCGTTTGGAATTAGTATTGAAATTAATTGGCAGAAGATTTATTGAAAATTTTCAATTAGAAAGGGTCAGTTTGGTTTTTGAACATAAAAACGTTAATACCAATCAATTAATGTAATTGATTTCTCAATTTAAAGGTAAAGAATAAGGTTACTAATTAATACTCAACATATATACACGTTTATGGACATATGTTATTTATCTAATTACAACAGATGTGAATATGGAAAAATATTGATATGTTGTTTGTTTATTTATTTCAGACGTAAACATGTAAATTAAATGGGATGTTGAAAACTGAAATGAAACATGCGAATAAAGAGAGACACATGGAAATTTAATCTGAAATAAAATGTCACAAATTAGAAATTAATGGAGGAGAAAAATATGTTATTTATAGTTTGTATATTATTGAGGGTGTAATTACTTAAATTAAATATAAGATAAGGTGCTGACAAGGTGCATTGTAAAATTTGACACAACAACGAGTCAGCAGAAGTTTCTAGAGATTCTAATCTACGGTTGAAAGCACACCTAAAACACTATAAATAGGACCTAAACTAACCTAGGTTTTCACTCTAAAATCAAAACCTAGTCTCCATTTCTCTCTCTTAAATATTTACCTACATTCTTCATTTATAAAATAAAATTATATTATATATACATTCAAATAAGATATGGAGATTGTACAAATTAGAGGGGATTTCTAGAGAATTTTGGTTGCTATAAAAGGGATTCTAGCTTTTGTTTCAGGTGAGTGTTTAGTAATTATTTTAGATTCTTAAGTAATTTAAAATAATAGGATTTCCAATAGCTGTAGTTTTTCTACAATTTTTGGATAACCTTTTTACCAGTTTATTTTCAGTTTTAGACTTGTTTTTCAGTCTATTTTCTTTTTTCTATTCTTTTTCAATTATTTGCAATTATTTACTGTTAATTATAGTTTTTTTAATTATTTACAGTATTTATAGTTATTTACTGTTATTTACGTTTTATTTACATCTATTCTACGTTTGGGGTTTTCTCGGTAATTTTCAGTTTCTTTTTAATTTCCTTTTTACACGAATGGAATAAATAGAATAGAATAAATTTTGTATATGGAATAAATAATAAAACACTGATTTTATAGAAAATGGGATGTAAAATAAGAAGACTGTTGGGGCCACAATGTCAATTGATGTTCAAGGGCAGTTTTCAACAATTGTTTCTTTTAGTTTGTGTTGTAAGCACTGGTCGTTTCTGTTATCTAAAAACACGTATGCTATTTATGGAAATGTTCCTTCTTATATGTTTTCTATGTTGACCGCGATATTATTGGAAAAATAATAAAACAAGGAAATTTCAGGAAAGAAAGTTAATTAATGCAAAAGAAAAGAAAATAGTAAAAGATTGGATGTATAAAATAAGTTAATGAAATTTATTTATATAGCTACTAAAGTAAAAGAAATGAGATTTAAATCCCAAAAAAAGTAGAAAATTTCTGGAGAATAAATTTTGGCACACAAAGGACAAGGAAAGGTTGTTGCGAAGTTACGGATCAATGTCCCTATACCCAAAAATCTGTAATTTATAAATGAACTTGTCTGTTGGTTGTTATTATAAATGAAAGAAAAGTTTTTGAAAAGTTGAATTTTACTCCGTTGGTAGCTAGAGTCCACTATGGACGTTAAACTATTGACTAGATCCCAATTTCATGTAGTGTGGCATAATTTGTTTTGAAATATACATACATACATATATATATATTAGAAACTTTTTTTTCAAAATTATTAGTTTTGGAAAATAAAATATTTTTATGAAAGGTTTTTGAAAAGAATTTGTGATGAAAATTTTAAAGTTTAAACTTTTTATGATATTTCAAAAGTTATATATATATATAAAGAGATTTTTTGGGCAGAAACAAAAGAAATTTTCTAATTTTCAGAATGCCACATACTTGACATGAGAAAATAGTCGAAAGCTTAGCTGGTATAGATTTTACTGTGCAGTAGGAGTGACGGTAAAACAATATATTGCAAGAGGCAAAGGAAAAGCTGTTTTAGATGTGGAGTCACTTTCTCTATATCTTGTCGGTAGGTGAACTTAAACTGATTTTATGATAATTCTGTTTTAAAATTTTAAAGATTAAAATAAAATTTACTTATGCGGACTGTACTTGGAAAAATTAGAAGAGAATTGAGGGCAAAAATGAAGGTTTCAAAATATAGTAGGAAATTGGGTACCCAAGAGAAAAGGGATGGAAATATGAAATTTTCCATCTAAATTCTTTTCCCAGCATAAAAGAAAATAGGTTTTGAAAATTGGATTTTTCAAACTTGGATGTCAGCAATGGTGTGCTAGAATTTTGGATGGTACGAATTGGTTGAACTATGCTTCTATTCGTAGAAGTGTGGGGAAATTTGGATGTAAAAACAAGTTTTGGTTTTCAAAATTTGCATACATATAGGTTGTTTTCATCATATTTTCAAAAAATTATTTTAAAAGGATGCATTCATATAGGAGGAGCCGATTTAGAATTGTTCTGTATGCATATCATATATATTGTGATACACCCGCACTTGTACATGATTGGTTGCAAAATTGGTTGTACACTAATTGGTTGGTTGGTTTATACTGGTTGTTCGTTATGTTACATTGTTCGTTCCTTGAGAAATTTCGAGGATTTTATTTTAAAGGGAATAATGTAACCGTAACAACCCAAGTTTCGAAATTACTTAATTAAAATAAATAATGATTTAAACTGGAAATCTAAATGAGAAATTTATTGTTGTATATAATGGACTCTAAAATTAAAAATGAATGATGTTTAGAGTTTAGTCATTTATTTAAATAAAACAGAAAAATAAGAAGGAGGATGTTCTGTCAAATGGTGATTTAAAATAATAAGATGTAAATTAAATGAAGTACTAAGTTAAATTAATCTTTAATTAACATAAAAGGAGACTTTGAAGAAATTGGCCAAGTGAGAATAAATAATAAGAGATTTTCAAGTAAAATAAATAAAATAATAATTTAAGAAACCACTCTTAATTTTATAAGTTGGATTTAATGTCTAACTTTGTCTATAATCCAACAGTTGCAATTAATAGAATTATGGTCTTTGTTAAATTAAAATTTGATAATAAAAGACCATTTATTGCAATTAATTGAATTTAATAAGAATAAATTTCTTTGTTAAAATTTGAATTGATAGCTTTAAGCCATTCGTTGCAAATTAAAAGAAATAACTATAGTTGCATTCTTATGGTTAAGTTAATTTTTGACTCAAGCCCATTTAGTTGAAATCTATTTACATAAGTAAATTTATTTCTTTTTCTAATTAAGATTGGCGACCTAAAGCCCATTTCTTTGAAAATAAGGTAAGGGAATTTTATTTCTTAAGTTAATTAAAAATTTGGATAGCAAGGCCCGAAAATGAATTTGAGAAAAACAAATAGTCTGTACTGTACGTTTATTTTTTCCTCATTCACCACTTCCGAAAAAAAAACATAGTATCTCCTCCTTCCCTCTCTTCTAACCCTAGAAACTTGAAGCTCCAAATCTCTTTCAATTTTTAGGTTTAATCAGTGAATTTTGAAGGCAAATAATCTCAGGTAGCAATCTCTAGCTAAGGATTGCATCTTATAGAATTCTGTTCAGTATTTATAGTAGTTAAAATTTGGGTTATGTGTTCCTTTTTGAATGAATGATTAGGGTTTACTACCGAAATGAGGTATGCTAAAACACAAGTATAGAATGCTAACTCTAAGGTGAAAGGTGAATTGAATCTCATATCTTGTTTTGATTTAATTGCATGTCGAATGGTTGTTTGAATCTGGATTTGTGGATGAAGGTTTGTTGTTAATTTACATTTTCGAGCTAGACACTATTAGTAATTTGGCCATATCTTTTTTGTTTTTGGTTGAAATTCGATAATAATTGATTTGCTGGAAAGTCTAGACTTTTATCTACAACTTTGATGTTTTGAGTTTTGCAAAATTTTAATGTTTAAATGGTTGAAAATGCATTTTAGTGTCGTTGTCTTGGGAATGAAAGACAGATTTAAGTAATTTAAAACCTAAAACTTATTTTAATCATAACTTTTGAACCATAAGTCCAAATTTGATGGTCTTTTTTTGCTAGAAATCTTACAACTTCCATGTTTTGAGTTTTGTAAAATTTTGAGGTTTAAATGGTCGAAACTGTATTTGGATTCGCTGTCCTAAGAATGAAATACAGAATTATGTAATTTAAAATCTAAAACTTATTTTAACCATAACTTTTTAACTATAAATCCAAATTTGATGATCCTTTTCTTGTTGGAAAGCCAAGACTTTTATCTATGACTTTCATGTTTTGAGTTTTTCAAAAATTTGTTATTTAAAGGGTCGAACCTGCAGATTTTTGTCGCTAACCTGGGCGTGTGCTCAAGGCAATGCTTTCTCCCCTCTTGCAATGTTCATTTGCAATTTTTCTTGCTGCTTTGTATTGCTATTTCCTTGCTTCTTGAGATTTTTTGTGATGATTTTTTTGCTCGTTTTGGGTTTTTGAATTCTCTTTTGATGCTTTCATTTCCATAGAGGCGTACTCTTTGGATACAGGACCAACCACAACATTTTCTTACACTAGTTTTCAAAGCGATTTGCAAAGAGATATTTTGAAGACAAATTGTTTTTCTATACAAATATATTTTAGTGAAAATGTTTTGAAAGGTAAGTATAAGTATAAATATTCATATTTTCAAAGGGTATGCAAAGCGAGATTTTATATCTATATATGTATAGATAAAACTATAGTTTGTTATTATTTATTACTAGCCTTTTTTACTAGTATTTCGAAATAAGTTTCGAAACAAAACTATTTTCTATCAAAATGCATGCCCTTGGTTGAATGAGAAATTGGATTAAACGGTCTAGTAAAACAAGTGGTATGGAACGCTTGCGTTTACTTCATCGATTAATTCTTAGACCTGTTTGATTGAACCCCTCTTTACACATGAGTGGAGTTTACTGACTTGTAGTAAATATTCAAGTAAACCCGTATAGTATGGGACACACGGTCGTTACTCGAATGATCATTATTTGTAAGTATATAGCACTTACTTTGAAGAGTTTATAGGCTTGTCTTATATGATAATCCGTTTACAGGCGGATCTTATGGGTTTACAGGCCCATCTAAGAGTACTCGTTTACAGGCAAGTTTGATAGGTTTACAGGCCTACCTTTTCATGTTTATAGTCATGATTACGAGTTTACTGGCCCATCTATAAGTACACGTTTACAGGCATGTTTGTGAGTTTACAGGCTCATCTTTAGGCTAGCACGTTCCTAGGTGTATCTTTTGATTTCTGGATTTCTACCTATTTGATTTTTGGATTTTTATGAGACTTGAGTTTTTGCCAAAACTTCTTTGAAATTTACTTATAAACAGTTAATTTATTAATTGTGATTTTGGTGATTTGATTTCATGACACATGAAGCACTATTTATGGCTCAACATTGTATTAGTTATTTAGATTTATACCTATTTGATTTTTGGATTTTTATGAGATTTGAGTTTCTACCAAAACTTCTTTGAAGTCTACTTATAAACAGTTGATTTATTAATTGTGATTTTGGTGATTTGATTTCATGACACATGGAACACTATTTATGGCTCAACACCGTATTGGTTATTTATCACCATTGAGATTTATTATATCATCATAACAACCTCATTATGATTTGAATTAAAATTAAACTGGCCGGTTTACTATTTTATACTACTTGGGTCAGACTGAGATATTTTAAGTACCATCGCATGACGACCTCTAGAGTTGGATTAGCCCGGTGCTAGTTATATATGCATTAGTATGTTAGTAGTCCAGTATTGTATGTTAGTCTATTTTGTATGTTGAGATAGAGACTCATTCTAATGTGTATTATTTGGGTTGACATGTGTATTATATATGTATTGTGTGGATCACTTATGACCCCCATTTTGTAGACCACTCCATGTATTTGTATACATGTTCCTTTCAGCTTTTTTTGATATGCGTATTCTTCTGTTGTATAGACCCACTATTTTGGACCATTCAAATCGACAATAATCCACACATGTCGGACTTGAATAATGCAAAATAACAGATTGTAATAAAATTTGGAGCAAATAAAATCATTCACAGAATCACAGACACAGAAATATCAGAATAACTTGCAGCGGAAATAAAATAAATAGTGGTTCATGAAGCCACTACAATACATAGTCTCAAAAGCAGATACAAAATACATAGTCTGAAAATCAATACAGTTCTGAAACAAGTACAAATAAAATCCCAAATACATAAGTCTCAAATACAAAAGCTGAATTAGAACAACTGAAACTGAAATAGATAGATAACTAGATAAGCAGAAACTTCAGCGATTCCTAGCTCCAGAAAAGTGAAATCTAAAGCTGTGAATACTCAGGCTGACCCGAGCGTAAATAAAACAAAAACACTCGAGTCAGGACATACATACTTATATAATGTAAACCAACTCAAGTGAACTGTAATAAAGGTACAAGTAACTTAAAGAATGCTTGGGATCGCCAATTCTTTAAGGATCCGTTAAACTATCTACTATGTAGTAATATTCGCTATTATAATAATGTCTAATCATAAAATAAACATACTTTTTAATAGCGTCAAGGGGTTACCCATATAGCCCTTAACACGTAATAGTCCCAGTATTCTATCCAGTATTAGCGTACTCCCAAAATGGGGGCTATCCTTGATACTCCACAGGCTACGGGAGAAATCACAACTCGTAGTAAAGCTCGGTATGGTAGGTGACACGGCACAACTAGGCAATGCCAGGGTAGATATACCAATTACGCATCCGGACTGGTGGTGACGCATAGCAGCCACTACCGCCCACCTCGAACAACACTCCCAAATCAAGGGTGCGCACCAAATCAATCACAAGTAATAGAATGGTATCGAAGAAGTGTGTCCGATCAGAGGTGCTACCTCACTGGTCCGTCAATCGCTCCTGTTTTAGCCACCTTATGCCAACTCACGGGAGTTGGGTCCATGTATATACCTTAGGATCGTCGCCACCATCCTACTTCATTCTGGAAACTCCACCGCGTACACAGTTGTTAAAGTGGTTTTCGGTATCGACAGAGATTATGTCCATATCTGATCCCGGTCTCTTTAACAACCAATCGTTATTATAACACGTGGTTATAAATTTAAAAACAGTTTATATTTCAAATCAAAATACTCCAATTAAACCATTTAAAAACAAAGTCATTATTCTTTTAAATCAAATATTCAATTCCCAAAATTTTAGCCTTTTCTGAGTTCATTTATTCACTTAAAAATATTAAAAACATTAAATTTCAGCTTTCACAGCATTTAAAAAGTGCTGCGGTAAGTTATATTTGAAAACAATTCAATTCAGCAAAGACATCATTAAAAACTACTGTAATAGTTCAGTTTCAAAGGAAAAATAGTTCGATTCAGAAAAGACAGCATTTACAGAACTGCTGTAATAGTTCAGGGTTCAAATTAAAGGTGTAAATTCAATTCAGCAAAGACAACGTTTATAAACTGTTGTAAAAGTTTAGTTATATACAAAAATCATATTTCAGCCTACTGCAGCACTTAACAAGTGCTACAATAGCCTCTTCATTCGTTTCAGGTTCAATTTTAGTTCCTGCCACAACAGCACTTACCAAGTGCTGTCATAGCCTTAGTTCATTTTAGTCTTTAAGTTCATTTATGCAACCACAACACTTACCAAGTGCTGCAGATTCTACTTAGTTCAGAATTAGTTCATTTCCAGAAATGATAGCATTTCTGAAGTGTTATAAATTGAATTTCCAGGTTTTAAGTGCAATTCCAGCCATAAATAAACTTCAATTTAAATCATTTAAACTTATAAAAATCATATTTTTTCACATTAAAATGTTTATTTAAATCCTTTAACTTTATGATTTTTATAAAGAAATTTTTTACAAATACAAATCAAAATTTCTAAAGTTCACTTATTAAATTCAAGTGTGTCAATTTCCATTTTCATTTTAAAACAATTTATTTCAACACATAAATTTAAATCTCCATTTTACACCATTTAAAACTTAATTTTCATTTTAATTTAATTAACTTACATTTCCATTTTAAAAATCAGTCAAATTTCCAATTTAAGTTACACTTTAAAATCACTATTTTCTTATCCATTTATTTTACATTTAAAACATAGAAAAACATTGCCACTTAAATAAATCATTTAAAAATTCAATTTAAATCAATTTATCATAATTTTTTACATTTTAAAACATTTAAAATTTTCTAGAAAATATATAAAATAACCACAGGTCTGTATAATATTTTCTTGCCTAAGTCAAATGATACGGATAATATATCATTTCAATCCGTAGTTTACAAAGAAAAATCCGGGTTTTATCATTTCAAACCCGCAATCCCAAGTAAATAAAAATTAATTAAAAGTCGCTCAGGTTTATCATTTCAGCCCATAACGATCTTTCCCTATTCTAAAGTCCGTTCGGGTATGTATCATTTCAACCCATAGTGAAACTAATTTACAGGGAACTTGCAGTGTGATAAACTGATAAAAATGAACAGTATACAATATATAACAGTAACAGATGATATAACATATGTATAAACAGGGATGAACATCATAAAATCATAATATAACAGTTATAACAGGATGATATAAATTTACAGATTCAAGAGGTGTCAGTTCACTAGTTATATAAGTACGAATCGTCTGGTGAGAATTACTCACATGTTTAAGCTGGAGATGATAGATCAAAATACACAACAACAAACTTCGAAAGCACGACAACACGAATAAGATTTGAGATTGGGAGAGTCAAAGCTATACCCCTTGAAAACATTACACAAAACAATACAAGTATACATAAGTTCAACACGATTTAAACATCAAATAACATTAGAAACGATACCCAAAACAATATCCATTTGCATTGTACTTGTTCTCAACCTCATGTGCTTCAGCTAGGTAGTTGTTAAGCTCAGCCAAGGGGTGCTATAAGGTCTGGTTTGGGTTCATAGTGGTCGGCCTACATGGGTTAACAAGGTGGTGAAGTATAGGTGCACACATATACAACTACAAGGCAAACACACCATGTTCTAGGCCACAAATGGGCTCGGCCAAAGGCAACAAGGCACGGCCAGGTATAGGTGGTGTCATGGGATGACGTGGCAGAGGGTGTAGGTCAGGTCAGAGGTGGTGGTGGTGGTGGTAGTGGCGGCAAAAGGTGGTAGAAGGTGATGTTGACAAAGGTGGCTCGTTTGCATAGTTGGTGATGGTTTTAATGTATTTTTTTATGGTGATCTCTAGCCTAAATGGCTCGGCCTGGCCATGGTGGGGTACTAGGGGGTGGTTGATTAGAAAACAAGATGGTAGAGGTCAGGTCAGATCTGGTTGGGGAGGAGCCAAGCTATGAAGTAGAGGACAAGTACAAAATTTCAATGGAAAACATAAAAAAACAAGAGAGAAAAGAAGATTTTTACCAACCTTTCAACAATAAAAATGGCCGTGAGTTTTTTTGTTTGAGAAGGAGTATTTTGTTGTGTGAAAAATGAAGAGAAGTCAGCTGAAAGAATGTAGAAAAGGTACGGCCAAAATAATTGATGAGGAGGTTGAGAAAGTGAAAGGTCGGGAGATAAAAAGACTTTGGAATTTCAAGAGTTTAAAACCTTTCAAATTTCTTTTTATTTCTTTTTAACTTATATGTATATTAAAAAGGCTAATAATAAAGATAAATAATCTCAGAAATGAAGTAAATAAGAAAATAAATAATTAAATTCTAATTAAATAGAATTTAAATTAAGAAAATAGCTTAAAAATGCAAACAATGTCCAGAAATTACAAATAAATCACCATTGACTTTGGAAAATTATTTACTTCATTTTAAAAATATTCTAAAACAAAATTTGAAATAAAAATGATTTTTAAAACATTTTCAAAGTGAAATAAATAATTAAATTCGGAGAAAATAGCAAAAGAATTGAAGAAATTGTTTAAAAATAGGAAACATAACATGAAAATTACAATAAAATACCATTAATTCTAGAAAAATTTCTACTTCACTATAAAAATATTTTAAAATGAAATAAATTCAAATTAAAATAATTTCCAAAATATTGGGTTGTTACACTCTCCCCCACTCAAACCTTTTCGTCCTCGAAAAGAACAGAAACAAAGAAAATAAGGAAAAACAAGATGGAAAGCAAATAGTACCTGGAACGAACAATTCTAGATTCGAAGCACGAATGCTCTCCTCCGTCTCCCAAGTACAATCACGATCTTCAGTACTCCACTGTACTTTGACCAGACTAACAGATTTCCTTCTTAGCTGCTTCGTACCTCTGTCGACAATATGAAGTGGCTTCCTCTCAACAGTCAGATTAGGCTCAATATCCAAACTATCAAGAGCAGAAGGCTGAACAATAAGAGATGGATCATGTAGATAGTGACGAAGATGAGAAACGTGGAATACATTATGCACTCCAGAGAACTTATCGGGCAAATCCAGACGGTAAGCCAAAGGACCAATTCTTTCCACAATGCGGAAAGGACCAACAAATCTGGGAGAAAGCTTCCCTCTACGACCAAAACGAATAACATTCCTTAAGGGAGAGACCTTAAGGAAAACCAAATCACCAACAGCAAACTCTAAACTCCGCCTACGCCAATTAGCATACTTCTTCGCCTATCCTGAGCAATTCTCATCTTCCTCCTAATCTCCTCAACTCTCTCAGAAGCCTCTAAAATCATATCAGGACCAAGAACCAAATGATTACCGGATTCAATCCAGCAAGAAGGAGATCTACAAGGTCGCCCGTAAAGAGCAGCAAACGGAGACGTCTTAATACTGGCCTGAGTTCAAAGATAGAAATGAGATAGATAAAAGATTAAGATAAGATTAAAACAGAAGATATAAATTATACCTGATAACTATTATTATAGGTGAATTCGACAAGATGGAGATGATCTTCCCAAGATCCTCCATAATCAAGCACACAAGCACGAAGAAGTTCTTCTAGAAATCTGATTCGCCCTTTCCGTTTGACCGTCGGTCTGTGGATGGTAAGCAGTGCTCAGATTCAGACGAGTACCCAAAGAATCCTGAAAGGCTTTCCAAAACCTACTAGTAAAGATAGGATCACAATCACAAACAATACTGAGAGGAACACCATGGAGACGAACAATCTCCCTCATGTAAATCTTAAACAAACTAGAAGCAGAACGGGTAGACTTGACCGGAATAAAATGAGCTGATTTGGTCAATCTATCCACAATAACCCAGATACTCTCATTACCCTTCCTAGTCCTCGGTAATCCATCAATGAAATCCATAGAAACTTGTTCCCACTTCCAATTGGGAATCTCAAGAGGCTGCAACAAACCAGGGGTCTTCTGATGATCTGCCTTGACTTGTTGACAAGTCGCACACCTATTAACAAAGATGGAAATATCTCGCCTCATACCCTTCCACCAGTACAACCTCTTCATATCCTGATACATCTTGGTCACACCTGGATGGATAGAAAGTCTGGACTGATGATTCTCCCGAAGTAACTCCTGTCTCAAACCATCAACATTCGGGACACAAATCCTATTATTAATCCTTAAAATACCCTTATCATCTATCTGAGCTCCACTGCCATCAAGACTACTACCAACCCTGTTACGAACATTCTCCTTCATCAATCTAAGCATCTCATCCTCATCCTGCTTAGCCATGATACGATCCACAAGAGACGAAGTAACAACCAGCTGACACAACAAAGCCTTCTTCCGACTCAGAGCATCCGCCACAACATTAGCTTTCCCAGGGGTATAGTTGATGTCGAGGTCATAAGAAGCAAGAAACTCTAACCACCTAACCTGTCTCTGGTTCAAATCCTTCTGAGAGAAAATATATCTCAAAGACTGATGATCTATGAAAAGCTCAAACTTAGTACCCAAAAGATGATGTCTCCAAAGCTTCAAAGCAAAAACAACAGCAAGCAACTCTAAATCTTGGGCAGCATAATTGGCTTCATGGGTCTTCAACTGACGACTGGCATAAGCAATCACCTTACCATCCTACATCAGAACAGCTCCCAAACCTTCACGACAAGCATCAGTGTATACCGTTAATCCCTCATTTCCATTTGGAACGGTAAGAACTGGTGCGGAAGTAAGCTTGTGCTTTAACTCACTGAATGCGGCCTTACACTCATCACTCCAAATAAACTTAGCATTCTTCCGAGTCAAAGCAGTGAGAGGTGCAGCAATCCGAGCAAAATTCTCAATGAATCTCCAGTAATAACCGGCGAGGCCCAGAAAACTATGAATATCAGTAGGAGTCTTAGGAGTTTCCCAATCCTGTACAGAATAGGGATAAATAAGGACAACAGGAAAGATGAAATAAATTGAATGGACAAGGCAAGAGAAGGAAAGAAAGACTTACATTGATCGCAGCGATCTTGACTAGATCAACAAAAACTCCATTACTAGAAACATTATGCCCGAGGAATCGGACTTCATCCTTCCAGAAATGGCATTTAGAAAATTTAGCCTTCAACTGATGATTTCTAAGAGTTTCAAGAACATATTTCAAATGTGACTCATGCTCTTCCTTGGACTTAGAGAAAACAAGGATATCATCAACAAAGACTAGAACAAATTTATTAAGCACATCACGGAAAACACGATTCATCAAATCAACAAAGAAAGCAGGAGCATTAGTCAAACCGAAAGGAATGACTAACCATTCAAAGAATCCATTCTTAGTACGGAAAGCAGTCTTGGGAATGCTTTCCTCAGCAACTCTGAGCTGGTGAAAACCTGTGGCAAGATCAAGCTGAGAGAAGACAGTAGCACCATAAAGCTGATCAAACATATCATTGATGCGAGGCATTGGATATCTGTTTTTCATAGTGAGCTTGTTCAGCTCCCTATAATCAACACACATCCGAAGAGAACCATCAGACTTGGTGACAAAGACCACCGCTGCTCCCCATTCAGAATAGCTAGGTCTGATCAGACCCTTGGAAGACAAGTCCTCAATTTGCTTCCTTAACTCAACCTTCTCGCGGGGTGCCATTCTTCTAGGAGGAAGAACTACAGGTCGAGCTCCAGGAATAAGATCAATGCGGAAATCAATTTCCCGCTTAGGAGGTAAAGCAGTAACTTCACCAAATACATCGGGATAGAGTTTGACTACACGAGTCGACTGAAGATCAACAGGAGAAGCATCCAGAGAAAAGATAAAGCTACCAGCATAATCATGGGGCATATGACCCTGAATAACCAAAGAATTACCCCGATCATCCTTAAGAGAAACAATTCGGGATTTACAAGAGATACGGGCATCATGCCCATCAAGCCAATCACCTCCAAGCAACAAATCAAAAGCATCAAAACCAAGAACATAGAAATCACCAGAGAATTTGTGGCCAGAATAAAAGAGTCTCACTTGCTTACAAATCTTATCAAGATTTGCGGGACCACCAATAGGATTTGAAACACATAAAGGAACAGAAGCATACTCAGGAGAAAGGAGATGTTCAAACTTATCACACAAATCATCAGAAATAAAACTATGCGAAGCTCCAGTATCAAATAAAACACGAACAGGATGATGAAATAAAGTAAAGGTGCCCTAAAGAGTACCTTGATCATCACTAGGAGCAGGTGCAGCAGGGGGAAGAAGTAGATGTGACAGCAAAAACACCAGATGGCTTTCCTTTCTGATACAAAGGACAGTCATTCTTAAAATGACCTGGCTGAAGACAAACATGACAATGATTTTTCCTGGTAACCTGAGGTGGAGGAACAGCAGTACTAACCAAAGTAGGGCAACTATTAGCATAGTGTCCTTTCTGGTCACATTTGAAGCAGGTAATGGTGGATAGATCAATAGGGTGCCTCTGAGAAGGAGAAGATGATGAAGATCCCAAACCCGGATGCTTGAGCCAATTCTTCTTCTACTGGTGGAAATTGGGCTTCCTCTTCTTAGAATTTGCAGATGAAGACTGAGATGCAGGAGCACCAGAAGCAGCAGGACCCTTGGAAGTAGGGTTCTCATAACGAATAGCCATATCCATAAGCTCAGTAAAAGTGCCATGAACATGTGAAATAAGACGATCGTAGAACTCTGGACGAGCTCCAGCTATAAACTTCTCATTTTTCTTAAGCTGAGTGTCGATAAGACCAGGACCAAACTTGGAAAGTTCATTGAACTTCCGCTCATACTCTGAAAAAGACATGGTACCCTGCTTAAGATCCATGAATTCTCGATAAAGCTGAGATTTCCCGGCTTCGGGCATCCATTTTGCCACAAAAGCCTCCCTGGAAAGAAAATACAGAAACAAAACTTAAGATAGATTCAAAAGAAAAGAAAAATGGGAAAAATTCAAGATAACACAAAGGATACTTGAACTGCTCCCACGAAAGATCACCTTCGTTAGTGTGAGCTGTAACAGACTCCCACCAATCTAAGGCTGACTCTTGCAGCTGCCAAGCTGCTAACTGACGCTTCTGGGCATCAGTAATCTCAAGACTAGTAAAGATCCTCTTTAAACTCCGTAACCATTGCTGGGCTTCGATAATGCTCTCTGAACCGGTGAACTTAGTACCACCGAGCTGAGAGAATTCCTTACAGAGAACAGTAAACCTAACAGGTGCAACAGGTTGAGGAGCTGGGGCAGTACCATGACCCCTACCTCTAGCATTTCCACGATTCATCCTGAAAAATATCAAGAATGAATTTTAGGACAAAGGTACAAAGAACAAAGATAAGGTAAGATAGACAAAAAAATAAGATCACTTGGATGAATATCCTAATAACAAAATTTCTAACAAGGTAGATACGGAAAGAAGGAAGTTTAGAAAATTGCTTTTAAAACAAGAAAATTTTATATCAAAATAATCTTTGAAAAATCATTTGAAAAATCATTTTAAAATCATTTTATACTTTGAAAATACGTTCACTCACAAAGAAATGATTCTGAGTTTTGATTTCACTCATTCTAGGGTATTTTTACCCTATCTCTAATGAGTTTTTGCTCCATAAGCTAAGGTTTTCCTAAAACCAAAGCTCTGATACCAAATGTAACGACCCACTATTTTGGACCATTCAAATCGACAATAATCCACACATGTCAGACTTGAATAATGCAAAATAACAGATTGTAATAAAATTTGGAGCAAATAAAATCATTCACAAAATCACAAACACAGAAATATCAGAATAACTTGCAGCAGAAATAAAATAAATAGTGGTTCATGAAGCCACTACAATACATAGTCTCAAAAGCAGATACAAAATACATAGTATGAAAATCAATACAGTTCTGAAACAAGTACAAATAAAATCTCAAATACATAAGTCTCAAATACAAAAGCTGAATTAGAACAACTGAAACTGAAATAGATAGATAACTAGATAAGCAGAAACTCCAGCGATTCCTAGCTCCAGAAAAGTGAAATCCAAAGCTGTGAATACTCAGGCTGACCCGAGCGTAAATAAAACAAAAACACTCGAGTCAGGACATACATACTTATATAATGTAAACCAACTCAAGTGAACTGTAATAAAGGTACAAGTAACTTAAAGAATGCTTGGGATCGCCCATTCTTTAAGGATCCGTTAAACTATCTACTATGTAGTAATATTCGCTATTATAATAATGTCTAATCATAAAATAAAGATACTTTTTAATAGCGTCAAGGGGTTACCCATATAGCCCTTAACACGTAATAGTCCCAGTAGTCTATCCAGTATTAGCATACTCCCAAAATGGGGGCTATCCTCGATACTCCACAGGCTACGAGAGAAATCACAACTCGTAGTAAAGCTCGGTATGGTAGGTGACACGGCACAACTAGGCAATGCCAGGGTAGATATACCAATTACGCATCCGGACTGGTGGTGATGCATAGCATCCACTACCGCCCACCTCGAACAACACTCCCAAATCAAGGGTGCGCACCAAATCAATCACAAGTAATAGAATGGTATCGAAGAAGTGTGTCCGATCAGAGGTGCTACCTCACTGGTCCGTCAATCGCTCCTGTTTTAGCCACCTTATGCCAACTCACGGGAGTTGGGTCCACGTATATACCTTAGGATCATCGCCACCATCCTACTTCATTCTGGAAACTCCACCGCGTACACAGTTGTCAAAGTGGTTTTGGTATCGACAGTGAGTATGTCCATATCCGATCCCGGTCTCTTTAACAACCAATCGTTATTATAACCCGTGGTTATAAATTTAAAAATAGTTTATATTTCAAATCAAAATACTCCAATTAAACCATTTAAAAACAAAGTCATTATTCTTTTAAATCAAATATTCAATTCCCAAAATTTTAGCCTTTTCTGAGTTCATTTATTCACTTAAAAACATAAAAAAAAAATTCAGCTTTCACGGCATTTAAAAAGTGCTGCGGTAAGTTATATTTGAAAACAATTCAATTCAGCAAAGACAACATTAAAAACTGCTGTAATAGTTCAGTTTTAAAGGAAAAATAGTTCGATTTAGAAAAGACAGCATTTACAGAACTGTTGTAATAGTTCAGGGTTCAAATTATTTAAATTCAATTCAGCAAAGACAGCGTTTATAAACTGGTGTAAAAGTTCAGTTATATACAAAAATCATATTTCAGCCTACTGCAGCACTTAACAAGTGCTACAGTACCCTGTTCATTAGTTTCAGGTTCAATTTTAGTTCCTGCCACAACAGCACTTACCAAGTGCTGTCATAGCCTTAGTTCATTTTAGTCTTTAAGTTCATTTATGCAACCACAACACTTACCAAGTGCTGCAGATTCTACTTAGTTCAGAATTAGTTCATTTCCAGAAATGATAGCATTTCTGAAGTGTTATAAATTGAATTTCCAGGTTTTAATGCAATTCCAGCCATAAATAAACTTCAATTTAAATCATTTAAACTTATAAAAATCATATTTTTTACATTAAAATGTTCATTTAAATCCTTTAACTTTATGATTTTTATAAAGAAAATTTTTACAAATACAAATCAAAATTTCCAAAGTTCACTGATTAAATTCAAGTGTGTCAATTTTCATTTTCATTTTAAAACAATTTATTTCAACACTTAAATTTAAATCTCCATTTTACACCATTTAAAACTTAATTTTCATTTTAATTCAATTAACTTACATTTCCATTTTAAAAATCTGTCAAATTTCCAATTTAAGTTACACTTTAAAATCACTATTTTCTTATCCATTTATTTTACATTTAAAACATAGAAAAACATTGCCACTTAAATAAATCATTTAAAAATTCAATTTAAATCAATTTATCATAATTTTTTACATTTTAAAACATTTAAAATTTCTAGAAAATATATAAAATAACCACGGGTCTGTATAATATTTTCTAGCCTAAGTCAAATGATACGGATAATATATCATTTCAATCCGTAGTGTGACGCCCCACCTCTATGCTCACAATAACAAAGGTTATTATAAGGAATAACGTCTGCTATTGCGAAGAATAAGGCTTGTTAGAAGCGACCATCCGTAAGTTATGCCTTAGACGAGTATTGATTACATCGATAGGAGTTATATAAATTACTCCCAAAGATATATACTCAATCCAAATCTAAAACGAAACTACGGTGGCTTAAGAAAAATCCAGAGCAACTCATAATAACAACAACACAGATAGTATAATCACATCAGAACAGAAATATCAGATACATAGCGGAAGATAAGTCTGGAATACATGATACAACAATCGATAGTTCACATGAGCCAAATACACATATACATGGATAACTACATACATAAGATGGAAGTCGAATAACCAAAAGAACTCCTCGAAGGCTAGACAAAAGATGATGCGATATCCCAAAAGCTGAAGCTGCTACTGAATCGGAGATAGAGACTACCCTGAAATAACTCGGTCTGACCCGAGTATTATTTAAAAGAAAATAATAAACGGATCAGTCTAATTTATCCTTAGATGTGAGTGCATCATAAATAACATCAAGGCAAAATAATAACAATCTCGAATGAGACTATTTAACATAAGAAATCAACATAGTTAAATGAAGAAATCACATCAAACTCCATTAAAATCAACTTTCAAATTCACAATTGAATTCAAAACAACAATTCACAAAATCTAGAAATCAAAAAAATAGATAACTAGAAAATCAACATAAAAGTGGATCGATCCCAACAAATGGCGAGTTTTAGCTACGCCGCACGTGCATCTCAAATGGC
This sequence comes from Allium fistulosum, assembly GCA_030737815.1. Lineage (NCBI taxonomy): Eukaryota > Viridiplantae > Streptophyta > Magnoliopsida > Asparagales > Amaryllidaceae > Allium > Allium fistulosum. The sequence goes on along the minus strand of CM060902.1, from coordinate 1,117,581,863 downwards.
CGAAGCCTACCAAGTACTATGATTTTTGGCGCCCAACAAATGACCCGAAGGTCCAACAAATGACCCGAAGGTCTAGTACTGGTATTGACCCGGAGGTCCAACAAATGACCCGAAGGTCCAACAAAGTGGCTCGAAAGCCCAACAAAATCATCAAACAACAAATATTTCAATTAACGAGTCCGGAATTAACCGAAATAGTAAAAGTTTGGTTCCATACTCCGTACTTTTGCTAAATCGTTTAAATCTCTTCATCATTTCCTTGAACGTGCAAAAATTGTGTATTTTATAAAACAACAATTTACGTTCTCAAACGGACAAGTCCGGAATTAAGCGAATCAGTAAAAGTAAGGGTTCATAGTCCTCGATTTTGCTGAAATGTTTAAATCGCTTCCTTATTCTTTTGAAAGCACAAACTATAAAATTCTTTTAAAAACAATTTTATTTTAAAACGATTTTTAAACACGTGATTAAAACAGCAACAACTATAGCAATTTCGACGAGGAAATTGCGTATCTCAAAACACCGTAAAAACGGATGTCAAAACAGTGTTGCGGGATAACCGCTAAAAATTTCACTTTTAAAATTAACGGTTACTGACTCTAAAATAACCGAAATTTTTTTTTTCTTCACCAAAATGTCGACAACACACATGCTTCAAAATTTTAATACTGGTGTAAACATCTCGTTACAAAATAACGGAGTAAAAACACGATTTAAAACTAGACTGGAAACATAATTAACACCTTTCAAAATTTTTTTTTTAAATACATGACTATACTATTGAATTGCAGCAAAACCAAGCCAAAAATGAACACTTCAATGTTGCAAAAATAATTACCCAAGCATCTAGGAAGGACGCATGCAACCACAGGTAGGAAACATTTTAATTTTTGTAAAAATTGCTCACATGCGCATGCAGTTAAGATTACACAGTAAGGAAAGTGATATCAGAGCTTGGGTAACTTCATTTGCGTCATAAATACATAGCAAAACAACTTGAATTCAACATGCAGGTAGTCTACTCACGTGCATAATAATACACGCATACATTAAATTCTTTTCTAAAAATGAAACAACTTTAACATGCCTGATCCAATGAAATAAATAACTTTGGACAATCTCAAGTTTTCAGTACTACAAGCATGCCCAGGTGCTTACACAAAATATGTGTATGAAACTTTTTTTTTTTTTTCGCATGAAACATTTCAATGTTGTAAAATAATAACTCACGAATGCAACTATAGGTAGCCTAAACTATTTTAGTCTACAGAAGTGCACGAGCCAAAACACATACTCGCTTACAAAACAAAACGTATTCAACTCACACAAAACCCCATATTCATATACACGCACACATAACACAACGTGTAGAGGCCGAACACGATTCTTGCCTACATATCAATTGCCGAAACAAGGTATGAAATGAAATGTATACAAAATGTGCATACTAGCACGTCCATATTAATACGCATGCGCAGGGGATAAATTCAAACAAGTGAAATGCACGTGTAGTTAAAAAGGCAACACTTCCAAAATAACAAGTGCATCAATCTGAAGCCAGAGGATGAATGAAAGCACTGAAGTATTGTTCGAAATCACCAAAAAAACAGTGAACACACAGGTTGCAGAGCTGTGAAAATCATACAAATGTAGAGCTCGAAATCAAAGAAAACCATATTTTCACACTAGACCGGAGTTACTAATTATAATTTAGAGATGTGAGAGGAAACTCACCTTAACTTGTTTCGAATTTAGCTAGAACCGGAGATTCCTATAATGGAGCTGCTGCCATTAATGACTTCTCAGAGTTTTGCTTGCTGAGACCAAAGGTTTGCAGAGAAAATATTATTCTCTTTCTTTCGAATGGCATAAGTCAATGAATTTGGGTGATGGCCATCTTTCAGGTACATATGGCATTTAATGCAAAGGTGTATCTAAAATATGTTCACCGAAATACTAGATAGTAGATAGCTACTGTCATTTGCATTTTGTTGATAAGAATGTAATTAAAGTGTTCACACTTTGTTTTCTCCACTGGTTTTGCTTTTGTTGCCAGCAGTGCAATTGTTAACACTTGCTTTATGAAAAATGTGAACACTTCTTACAAATTGAATTAGATGACAGCTTGGTGAAGAGAATAAAACGTAACGCAATTCAACCGACTTTGTAATTTGAATTGCATCATCATTTTTTTTTCCTATTTAAAATATTCGCTCCGACAGTAATTTAAAAATTACGGTCGTTACCGATTTTAAAAAACATTTATTACGACGGTAATAAAATCGCGGTCGTTACACGTAGTTTACAAAGAAAAATCCGGGTTTTATCATTTCAAACCCGCAATCCCAAGTAAATAAAAATTAATTAAAAGCTGCTCAGGCTTATTATTTCAGCCCATAACGATCTTTCCCTATTCTAAAGTCCGTTCGGGTATGTATCATTTCAACCCATAGTGAACCTAATCTACAGGGAACTTGCAGTGTGATAAACTGATAAAAATGAACAGTATACAATATATAACAGTAACAGATGATATAAAATATGTATAAACAGGGATGAACATCATAAAATCATAATATAACAGTTATAATAGGATGATATAAATTTATAGATTCAAGAGGTGTCAGTTCACTAGTTATATAAGTATGAATCGTCTGGTGAGAATTACTCACCTGTTTAAGCTGGAGATGATAGATCAAAATACACAACAACAAACTTCGAAAGCACGACAACACAAATAAGATTTGAGATTGGGAGAGTCAAAGCTATACCCCTTGAAAACATTACACAAAACAATACAAGTATACATAAGTTCAACACGATTTAAACATCAAATAACATTAGAAACGATACCCAAAACAATATCCATTTGCATTGTACTTGTTCTCAACCTCATGTGCTTCAGCTAGGTAGTTGTTAAGTTCAGCCAAGGGGTGCTATAAGGTCTGGTTTGGGTTCATAGTGGTCGGCCTACATGGGTTAACAAGGTGGTGAAGTATAGGTGCACACATATACAACTACAAGGCAAACACACCATGTTCTAGGCCACAAATGGGCTCGGCCAAAGACAACAAGGCACAGCCAGGTATAGGTGGGGTCAGGGTATGACATGGCAGAGGGTGTAGGTCAGGTCATAGGTGGTGGTGGTGGTGGTAGTGGCGGCTAACGGTGGTAGAAGGTGATGTTGACAAAGGTGGCTCGTTTGCATAGTTGGTGGTGGTTTTAATGTATTTTTTTGTGGTGATCTCTAGCCTAGATGGCTCGGCCTGGCCATGGTGGGGTACTAGGGGGGAGGTTGATCAGAAAACAAGATGGTAGACGTTAGGTCAGATCTGGTTGGGGAGGAGCCAAGCTATGAAGTAGAGGACAAGTACAAAATTTCAATGGAAAACATAAAAAAACAAGAGAGAAAAGAAGATTTTTACCAACCTTTCAACAATAAAAATGGCCGTGAGTTTTTTTTTTGAGAAGGAGTATTTTGTTGCGTGAAAAATGAAGAGAAGACAGCTGAAAGAATGTAGAAAAGGTACGGCCAAAATAATTGATGAGGAGGTTGAGAAAGTGAAAGGTCGGGAGATAAAAAGACTTTGGAATTTCAAGAGTTTAAAACCTTTCAAATTTCTTTTTATTTCTTTTTAACTTATATGTATATTAAAAAGGCTGATAATAAAGATAAATAATCTCAGAAATAAAGTAAATAAGAAAATAAATAATTAAATTTTAATTAAATAGAATTTAAATTAAGAAAATAGCTTAAAAATGCAAACAGTGTCCAGAAATTACAAATTAATCACCATTGACTTTGGAAAATTATTCACTTCATTTTCAAAATATTCTAAAACAAAATTTGAAATAAAAATGATTTTTAAAACATTTTCAAAGTGAAATAAATAATTAAATTCATAGAAAATAGCAAAAGAATTGAAGAAATTGTTTAAAAATAGGAAACAGAACATGAAAATTACAATAAAATACCATTAATTCTAGAAAAATTTCTACTTCACTATAAAAATATTTTAAAATGAAATAAATTCAAATTAAAAATAATTTCCAAAATATTGGGTTGTTACATCTGTTGCGCTCTATGATCCTGTGCTCGGTGATATTCAATATTGTTTAGAATTATTTTAAGCCACCGTATTATTGTTTTGCGCCTGGATCATACACGTTGAATCCACTCCCATAAGGAAACAAAAAAATAATATTATCACCTAATGCGACATGTCGATACTCACTCAAAGCAATATTTATGAATGGTCACTTCTAACCAGCCTTATTCTCCGCATTAACAAACGTTGTTACCTAGTAATATCCTTCGTTGGTGTGGGTATTAAGGTGGGGCATTACAGCTTGATATCAGAGTTGTGTTTAGAATAATATACAATATTCGAGACACAAGTCTTGGCCTAGACAGACCTAATGTCTCATCCCTTAGGATATTGGGTAGAAATTTAGAATTTATGCCCTAATCAGGATACAAATATAGATGATTATTAGGGAATAATCATCCGGGAGTATTTGTGAGATTTTACATCACTATGTAAATTATTATTATGGTTGTGCAATTTAGACCTTATTGGCTTAGGATTAAATCGTTGTGTCCTGATCCATTAGTGATCACAGTTGCACAACGGAAGCGGAAGCGGATGGACTGCTTTCCGCTAAGCACATTAACCCGTTTGTTTTAGATATATGTGATTGATTAGTTGTTGGATGCATGGTTTCTTAGAAATTTTTTTAGTAAAAATTTAAATTTTTAATTTGAGCAGCAATCAATATTTGAGAGTTAGTGACCTACTTGATATTAATAATTAGACCTTGTAGTGCCTTCATATTAGTAATCACTACAGGGGATATATATATATATATAAATGTGGTCAAATGGAAATAAAAGTTAAAATTTTATGTTCGATTATTAATATATTATTATAAATGAATCATTTGTTATTTATAAACATTGAGTTTAACTGGTAAGCCTTCTAGTAAAGCAATAATCTAATTGAGTTAAAAAAAATTCGAGACTAAGAACATACCTATATAGGGTGTTTAATAATGATTAAAATTCACAAGCTAGAATTTGTAAAAGCAATATTTTAAAAGTTGTATATATATTATATTTAAAATAATTTCTAGAATATATATATATATGTGTGTGTGTGTGTAAATTTTCATTAAATTGCCCATCGAGAGTTTTATGGATTCTAGTTGAGACGTGGGATGCTATGGTGTCGATAGGGATTTCTAAACACTTGAACGTGACAACTTGACATAATATTTGAGTAATAAAATAGTTCTTTGAGTTATAATATTTTGATCGTATAATAATAACAATGAAAAAGTCATAAACAAAAATTTAGAAGGAAATAAAATTTTGATGTTGTTATATGAGAGTAGTTTTTTTTTTGAAAATGGGTAAGAAATTTATTAAGGCATGAAAGCCCATATCAAGACCCAAAAGCAGGCCCAGAGATTATCTACATAGCAAGAGTTACGACAATCCGACATAACTCACATACTTTCCAAAAAGAAAGCCACAGACAGAAAGTAAAAAAAGTAAAAAAACGAAACACTTCTTCCTCCTCAATCATGGCGGCCGATCATGAACAAGGTAGCTCGTACTTGGGATTTCTACCGATGAATAGCTCAGATCCCCTGCTCCATTATGCTCTTCATCTCTTCCCTGTGAGGTAAGACCCCAACTTTTGCATCTTCTCTGAACCATTCGCATGTCAGTAATCGCGAGTTTACTGACCTCTTCATGTTTCCTTTGTTTGTTTTGAAATACTCTGCGATTCCTCTCCTTCCACAAACTCCAAATCGTGACAGTGATAGCAATTCCGCCCAATTTGGCTTCCATGTTTTTGCCTCTCCTATTATGAGCCAGGTAATTAATCGCATCGGTTAGCAGGTGAGTCTGTATTGTTGAATTGATAGCTTTTGTACATAAATTCCACACTTTTTTCCGAGAAATTGCAGGAAAAAAATAGATGTTCATGCGTTTCCTCAGCTTGATTACATAGTACACACATCTTTTCAGTTATAATACCCCATTTTAAGAGTCTATCCTTAGTAGGAAGTCTCTTGAGTATCGCTTTATATGCTGTGAAAGCCATTTTGGGGCAATTCTCATGATTCCAGATAATCTTGCTCCAATCAACCTTGTTATCTGTGTGTCTGACTTCATTCCATGCTGTTTTCGTACTAAAATCATTTCCAGTATGTTTCCAAACCCAAATATCATTCTCTCGTCCACTAAATATCGGCATGTATTGAATTTTCCCTTTTATTTCCTGACTAACTGGTATCATTGAGCAATTCCACTCATTGTTATTAATAATTTCTGTTACTTTTTTATCTGGGCAACCATAGTCTGAGAATGTGCTAGGTTCCAGAATATCTATTAATGAATTTCCTTGGACCCAGGGATCCCTCCATAAGTCAGTTTCCTTCCCTGAAGCAATTTCCCTTGTACAACATGAGGCAAGTACTCCCCTTATTCTCATAATAGCTTTCCATGTCGATGAAGCATTATATGAGAGTAGTTATATATATATATATACACACATGCAAAGATTTTAAGAGAGAAAATGTTTTTAGATTGAATAATATTACTTGGATAGTTATTTTAGAAAGTAAATGGTGGAAAATGTATATATGAGAATAGTCATATATAAATTTATGCATTTAAAATTTGATAGTTAAAGAGTAATCTTAATAAGATAATAAAGATACACCATATGTATTAATGTTTTGATGATGAGTGCAGCTACCAAGTATTAGCGATAGTCGAGGTCAGTGGCAAGTGATGTTGATTTTACGATCAACCTTGCATCCAATTAACAAGGTAATTCGTTATAGGTGGATGACAAAGAAACATCGGTATATTATTTGGGATATGTGAATTTATATAGGTTTAGTCGTAAAATGGATTCTAAAATGAATTTATATAATACTTTTGATAGATTATGTTTAGTCTATTGCATTGTAAATAAATGATAAAAAAATTATCTTTGCGAGTTCTAAATTAAAAGAAGATGAATTAAAACCATAATCCCTCTACTTAATTAATTTGAGATAATAAACTTTGGATAATTTTATCTTGCGAATAAGAAGCATTTTTCATAAATATTGCTTTGTAGATACAACTCAATTTTAGGAGATTTCCATAATACAATTCTTGAATCTCAAAAGTAGAATTTTAATTCGAAAAGATGTAAGTGTCGAACAATAAGAAGTTTGTCGTGCTTTCCCTATTTGATTAGAAAGTAACCCTTCTTTTAAACTAATAATAATAAAAAAAGATTTTTTTGTTAGAGCTAGTTTAATTATAAAGGGTTAAAATAGTTATAGAGAGATCTTTCCATTATCTCACCTCCTTGTTATAAATGAAAAAAAAAATCTTGAGCACCTTAGGAATTTTGTGTTTTAAATTGTAAAAGATATTGGGGTATACAAAATATAAAACATTTATATACATAAATTTTGGAAATTTCAAATTAAGAAAATATTTGAAGAAAAAGTAGTTTTTTCTATTTTGATGATTGAATTAAAAGAATAGATTGTGTTAGTAAAGTTAATTTGAATGATGAATAATTTGGGAAGCTATTATAGTATTTGAATAAAAATACAAAGTTCTAAATTTGATTAGCAAGAAAGCAATCCATCCAAAATGAGATATTTAAAAATTAAAAAGTACTTTCGGAACTTCGTTGAAAAATAGAAGTTATGAAAAGTGAACCTTGGGAATAAATCATGGTGTAGTAATTTACTTAGCCTTATAATACCTTTTCATTAAAAAAAGGTAAATTGAATAGTTTTAACTTTATAAGATTGAAATAAGTAGATGAATCAATTGAATACTCTAATATTTGGTAAAGACATGATATTTTAGTTATGTATGGTTTTATAGAATTTTAATAATGTGATATAAAAGTACCTTTATAAAGCAAAGAAAAGAAGTGTTGTTTTCTAATGGAAAAAAATGTGAGTGATGATTACTAAATAAAATTTTGAATTTTTGAGGTTTTATTATCTAAATTTGAAGTTAGTTATTTGAAAAACTATTGTTTTAAATTAATGAAGAATTTTGTTAATGCATAGAGAATTTTGAGTTAATAGAACGTAAAGGGGTTATTTTGAAATATATTTAAAACAAAGTTTGGAATGATGAAATATTCTATGTTAAGGTAATGTAATTCCTATGGCGATATTTATAATTTGTTATAAGAAGATTGTATGCAACATATTACAAAAAGTTTTGTCGTGCTATAGTTTAACATTAATAACCTTTGATTGTATGATTGGATTATAGTGATTTTCTTTGGTTCGTAAGATATCTTTATAAGTAACGACTTTCATGTTGATCACTTCACAAGATTTTGAGGTAAACTATAGTTTTAGCATGAATTAAAAACAATTATGTCGCTGTTTAGAAACGGTAAACTTCTCTTAATAGTGCAGTATTCAATCGACCATAACTTTCAAATGGTTTATCCAATTTTGACGGTCTTGCACTTTCCGAAAAGTTAATGACATAAGAAACAACTTTTATTATAAGTGGTTTGCAAAATTTTGTCATTTAATAGACTAAAATGCAGAATTGTAAGGTGGACCTACTATGTATATGAGATTTTCTGAAATGATTGCACTTACTAAAATAGCTATAACTTTTGTCGTACATTGTATTTTTGTGATCCAAAAGGTTTTGCGAAAAGCTATTTGACCAAACTACAACTTTGCTCTTAGAAAAACTGTATAATTTTGAGTTTTGATACCCAAAACTTAGATGCAAAGTAACCAAATTGAAAATGTAACTTTGTTACTCTATTATATTAAGGCCATACTACTTTATATTATAAGGAATAATCTCATATGATTTCTATGAGTAAGTACAAGTACATGATGACCATTTGGATTAATGTGGCACAAACTCAATCTCGCTCGCATAAAATTTAATAAATTGCTTTAAAAATACTAAAACAAGGTAAGTTTTACTTAAAATATTATATATATTGTTGGTTATACATTGTGTGACAAATTTTGATGTATAGATTGTCTTCCGACCATGTTTTGATCGATGATTCCTAGATTAATGCTTCAAATATAGGGAAATTGGTTTTATGGGTATTGTATAGAAAGATCTAACTTGAATTTGGAGTATTTTTGGTGAATATTGGTGAAGAGATGAAGGAGCTATGAGGAAAGGAAGGTGAGCTAGGGCTTGAGGGAGTTGGAAAAAATGAATAAAGAGGAAAAAGAAAATAATGAGAGTGAATTCCTCATTTCTAAAATTGGACCTTTAAAGCCCCTTTCTTGCATAATTACAAGTTTTCCCCTCCCGACATAATTTCCTCTATTCTTAGATTCCTTCAAGCCTTATATGTTTTCCATGAGTAAATGACATCCTAAACACAATGAAACTATTTTTGGGTCCTAATTCCATCATTTTCAAAAGTTTAAATTTTATGTCCAATTTACTCTAAACCCAATTAAACATGTTTTAACTCATTAAAATGATTTAAGCATATCATAATACTATTATAAATATCTAGGTCGTTACAGTCTCCCCCTTAAAAGGATTTCATGCATGAAATTTCCACAAGCGGAATAATGTAATGCTCAATGCAAACATTGTAAGCATACAACAACAACAAGAAAAAAGCATAATTTAAAGAATTCCTACCCAATCCCATGAACGTGTGTTAAAATAAGAGAAGTTTTATAAAGTAGAGTGAATCATACTGGTAAATAGCTCCAAGTGGAAAGTTCGAACCCCTTCTTCTGGTTCCCAAGTGCTAACTCCAATGTTATCACTCTATTAAACCATTGCAAGCATAATCACCTTCCTTCTAAGCCTTTTCATGCTATTCCTAACAATCCAGATTAGCCCACTTAGTCTATTTGCCTTCGATTGGACACTTACATCTCCAAGTTGACTCGGCTCTATGATGGAACTAGGATCATGCATGCACTGCGTGAATGTGATACATGAAAGATACTATGTACTCTGGAAATCTTTTTGGGAAGTGTGACACGATAGGAAAGTTCTTTGATCCTATCAATAAAAGGTAAAGGGTCCAACAAATCTCGGTGTCAATTTACCTAAAGTACCAAACCATGTTTCTAAGCAGAGAAACCTTCACGGAAACAAAATCCCCTACCACAAACTTCAAGTTGATGCGCCTTTTATCGACATAACTCGTTTTGTCGATCTTGATATGCTTTCATTCTCTTCCAAATAAATTCAATCTTTTTTGAAATCTCTTTAATCATATCCAACCCAAATATCAATTAATCGATTGTCTCCCACCAATATGGTGGGGATTTGCACGGCTACCTATACAAGGCTTCTAACAGTACCATGCCAACACTTGATTGAAAACTATTATTATATGTGAACTCCACAAGTTATTTTCCTAAGATCCCCTGAAGTTTGATATGCAAGATCTCAACAATTCCTGAAGTACTCTATTAACCCCTTTCGTTTGCACATCGGTTTATGGATGGTATGCGATACTCAAATTCAATTCCATGCTAGAGTAGATTATAAGATCCGCAAAAAGTCATTAGTGAATAGTGGATCTCTATCACTCATAATCCCTTTTGGAACCCTATGCAATCTCATAATTTGCTTTATATGAAGTGACTAGAGATATAGCGGTCCTTGTAGATTTAACTGGGATAAAGCACTTTTAGTCAATCGATCAACAATGACCCAAATATTTTCATTACCTCTTCTACTCTTTGCAACTTATTAAAAAAATCCATGGATATTCACTCCTATTTCCATATCAAAACATCTAATGGTAGTAATAATCCACTTAGCTTATTTTCCTCCGTCTTAACTCTTTAACAAGTCATGCACTCTGCAAATAAATTCTTAGACATCGCTTCATACTCTTCCAATAAAATGAACACTTCATATCATTAATACATTTTATTACCATGGAGACGAATAGTCATCCTACAAATGATGGCACTCCTAAAGCACTTCATTTCTAAGCCCATCAATATCGAGCATGCACAACCTCCCGTCTCTATGGAGCTAACTATTATGGTCAATACCAAACCGAGCTAAATTACAATAGTCCACTCCGATTTTGAGTTGCATAAAAATTTCCATCAACTTAGCATCCTGCTTTTGACAAGACCCAACCTGCTCAACTAGAGTAGGCAACACCTCCATGTTCGCCAAATATTCAGTCTCAAGTTGGCATGTGGGTCAGAATCAAATCCTGGAATAAATTCCAAACATTGTCACTCCACGAATATAGACTTTAACATGGCATACCTTCTACTAAGTTCACCCGCACCCTATTCCCTTTACCGAGAGTGTATAATATTCCAAAATCATAAGAAGCACAGAACTCCAACCATTGTTGTTGATGAAGGTTGAGATCCTTTTTTGAAAACAGATTCTTCAACGACTTGTGATCCGTGAATGAATTAAACTTCTCACCTAACAAAATATTCCTTCAAGTTTCAATGTGAACACAATAGTCACCAACTCCAAATAATGATAATTTCTCTCATGTGGTTTTAGCTTTTAACTTGCATAAACCACAACCCTTCCCTTTCATTAATATCGCCTCGAGACCCATGCTACACACATTCATGTATACAATAAACGGTTTTGCTTCCTCCAGAAAGATGAGGACCAGTGCACTAGTCAATAATTATTTCGGCTTAGCAAAAGCATGCCCACAATAGTTATCCCAAACAAATGGTTGATTCTTCTTAGTCAAGCGAGTATAAGGAGTAGCCACCTTCGAAAAGTTAATACATAGTCAATCAGACAAAAATACAGATCCCTATGGCCATCTTTGATACCTTCCAATCTTTTATTGCGACTATTTTACTCTGATCTACATGGTTCCCATGCTCAGAAACAACATGATCTTAGAATTGCACTTTCTACCTTCAAAAGTGGACTTAGAAAATTTGTCCTTCAAACGATGTTGCCTCCAAACTTCCAACACCACTCTAAGATGTGATTTGTGCTCCTCATCATCTCTAGAATATACCAAGATGTAATTGACAAACATGACCACAAACTTGTTTGGTTCCTTGCGATAAACATGGTTCATCAAGTATAATGCCCCACCTTAATAACCATATTTCCCAAGAATATTACTGTAAGAGTCCAAAAACTCGACCTTCGAAAATCGGCACCCGTACTTCACTTGTACTCAAATGCTGTAGATTCAAACGCCGAATCTGGCTTCCCAGAGCTTATAACACCATTAAGTATAACAACACAGCGGAAGAAAGAAATAGATGATATCATATACAACTCAAATGAATACAATATCCAGAATGATATACAACAATGATATCAATAATATACAACCATATCAGAGATATGATACAATGCTACAGCGGAAATAACAACAATGGAAGTGATCACTCCAAATGATCTACAAAAGAGAATGCCTCCAACAACTCCAACATCAGCTCGAACCACCATCACGTTGCACAAAGAGAAGCAAGGTCAGTCATCAACTCCGATGAAGTGAACTAGCTCCAGATAATATACTAAACTTGACTGTTTGAAAAACCCAACTCTAGACTGCCCGTGTGGAAAATTATGGGCACCCAGAGTTTAGGAAAGGAGCAATAAACTCCAGGTCAGTCGTGGGACTGGTGTGAGTAACAAAAACAGTTTATCTTTAAAACAACAACAAAAGAATTTTAAACATTGAAATCCGCAATGCTTTTGGAAAATGAAACTACCATAAGACCTCCCACCACACACACAATGCAATCGCAGACTTGGAGGAGATTTCTTCTTATGATAGTCAAACATGCTTACTACGCAAAAGAAAAATCTTTTGATATTATTACTAGTGCATAGTGCAGAAAATCTTTTCAAAAATATAATATTAATCTTAGCCTGCATAGGTACCATTATATTATGCCTGATATAGCTGCCGCCTAAGGAGACAGGTTATACAAATTGCAATCGTAAAGGGCTCATATTGTTTCTTTGGATTTTCCAACAAATGGTCAGGCTAAGGAACTTCCTACTGCCACATGGGTACGCCTCTGGCGGGACGCCCTGAGAACTAACTAGCTCTCTGCCAACACAAGGTCGGGTTACCCCTTACACTAGGTAACTACTACACGAATATGCCACCCCCCAGTCCTTTGGGACCTTTATCCGAGGTGCCTCGATCACAAAGCAACAATCACACAGAGTAAATGAGATTGGAGCAACCACATAGGTTAAATATCAGGGCTCCATACCTGATACCACCCTTTTCCAGAAGGAAATGACATACCCTAAAGGGAGCGACCGTCATAACCTTGCCGCATCTTTCCTATTTCGACCATTTCCGGTCTGTGAGGCTCGATGAGGTCTCGTCCACAAAGCTACGCTTTTTCACAAAGCCATGCTTTGATCAACAAATAATCAATAAATGATCAGCACACAACAGCACTCAGAATTCCACACTACCAAATTGGGAGTATATCGCTGATAACCTTCAATTACATAACCTTTGAGCTCGTACGTCTTAGAGAAGGGTGTTAAGCTAAGAGAATAAATCTCCGCCACCAACAGAAATGTATTTGAAAGAAATCAGCTTTATATCTCAAAGTGTAGTGTCAGACATACAACCATACAAGTCTGTTCCGGGTTCGAACAGAACCGAAGGCACTTCCAAAGAAGCCCTTGCAATCCGGGTATTCACAATCCCGATCGGATTTCCCATCACTTAGGGAATCTCTATACCGGAGCAACTCAATGAAGAGACAATCGATAGGTTATCCTATCGTTCTCGCAAATACCTGGTCTTCAAATGCTATCCATTTACGTCGTATCACTATTCGGAATGGGTTATATGACACAAAGTCCTCTCCCGGCTAAACCGAATAGTGAGCGTAATATTTAAAAACATATGGATATTGGTATTTCAGTTAAGTCACAACTTATTAACCAAAACTTCTCTTTAAATGGTTTAAACACATTACCATTTTAATCTTTTACACAAAAAGATTCATTTCACAAAGTTCACCCAGTTTCACAAAGATACATTCATAGATTTCCAAATCAATTTCCATTTCAATTGGATTAACTCATTAAATCTTTGAATCAAAGATTTAATTGATAGCTTTCAAAACAATTCCATTTCGAATGGTTTAAACAAATCACCATTTTAAATCTATTAAAAGTAACAGATTTAATTCATAGCTTTCAAAAAGAATTTCACTCATAACTTGGAAAACCATTTTCATTTCAAACTTGAAATTCTATTGACACAATTTGGAAATTCATTCCTTATATAAAAGCTTCTGTTATTTGAAAACAAATAGTTTTCATTTCGGAAAATCTGATTCATTTATACGAGTTAAAGTCCTTGGGTTAAATTCAAATTTCCCAAACAATACTATAAAATGGTTCAAGCCCATATAAACACATTTATAACTTGTATGACTCTCTTAAACCATAATTTTAAATTCAAATTCAAATTGAATTATTTAAATTTCAAGATGTTCAAAATATCTGTAAAATTCCTTTCAAAAGCTTTTCATATTAAACCCCAATTTCCAATTTCAAAATCAATTGAAATTAAAATCTCAATCTCAAAAACATTAAGTTTAAAATCATCTGTGACTTAATCGATTTCCTCGTGAAATCCATATTTGTGTGTGTATGGTGTAGTCCAGGGGTTTCACACAGTAGTGCAACATCATTCAATCATCATAGATCAAAATACAGAAATATAGTTGATAAGCGGTATAACTATAACGCTTATCTTTTATTCACAGATCACAGATAAATCACAAATAAAATAAATTACATTCATCACAGCTTGAATTAAAACAATTCATATCACACAGCATCACACAGTAGGGATATCGAACATTTCACAGCATTCAATAGAATACAATCATCCATAAGTGAGATCAGTTAATTGTCTCATTAATTCAAATCAGATTAATTTCTTATGCATTACTAATCCTAGTTAATTAACATTAATAAATTACAAATCATTTTGATTAATTATTCTTTAATCGATTATTAATTAACCATTAATAATAAATTAATTAACCTTTAATTATAATTCATCAACCTTTAATTATTAAATAATTAACCTTTAATTATTTAATTCACCATTTAACTAATTATCTTAAATTAATTACCCTAATTAATTAACCACATTATTAATTATTCTTTAAAGTAATTAACCCTCAATTACTTGGTTAATCAATCTTTGATCATTAATTTAGTTACACAAAGTAATTAACTTTTAAATCAATTACACAAAGTAATTATACTTACTTAATTACTTAATTAAATACAATTATAAATTAACAAATCATTCTTAACTACCCTTCCTAACGATTAATTAATTAACAATTATTTATCTTAATTAACATTAAAAAATCATCCTTAATAACCTTGAAATCAAATTATTACTAACTTGAAAAGCTTTAAATGTTAATGAAATTTAAAACTTATCTTAGATTAACTACTTAATTACAATATTAACTAAGATTAAAAAAAACATTCTTAAGTGTTAACTTAAATAATTAAAACTTATAATAAATTTTTTTAACTTAAATTTGTCAAACGCCAACTAAAACATCAATATTTAAAATTTTATTAAGATGATATAACTTAAATTCCATTGTACCAAGCACTTGTAAGCCCGGCCCGAGAATATCCCCAGGTTACTCGAGTGAACACTCGAGTCTTTCCTCCTATTTCCCGAGTCCCCTCTCTTCCTCACATACGTTTCTTCTTCTTTCTTTTTTTTCTAGTTATGTTAAAGTTTAAGTTTAAACTATAATACAGGTAAACATGCTCCTGTACTCAAGTTCCAAACCGAAGCAACGCATTCATTTTCTCGAGTATCAACTCGAGTCACTCACCCCCACCAGCCTCTGACATCAAAACGACATCGTGCACGTGCACGGCGTCGCGCCGGCACTTTGGTGAACTTCGAATCCTCCAGCGAGTCACAAACTAACGCTACAATCGAAATCAAGGATCATCTCGATGCCAAACTTTCCAGATCGAAAATAAGCATTTCACTCGAAACCTGGAACTCGAACTCACCACATAAAAACACTTCGCCACAGTCGCTCCGACCATCGTAGGTGCTCCAACTCCGTCCAAATCATGTCAACCCCCTATTCTTCCATTCCCTCGAGTTTCGAGAAGCTGGATGCATCAGAGGTGACGAAATCGCCTCGTTTCCAGATCACAACAAAACTCGAGCTTAAACCCTATTCTTACTTCGCTCAATCATCTCTTACAATAGAAAAATTATCTAACAATTTTCCTAACTTCATCGATGGCCAAACTAGCTTCAAGCAAAAATCCAACATCCAAAAATTCCTCGGTTACTAGAAATTGATAAAAATGCATTTCCAGTTCATCTATGAACTGCTCCTAGTATTCTTAACTAAAAATTCCCATTTTTGTTTTAAAAATCTTATTTTTCAGTGAGGATTCAAGTTATGAAATTGAATTAGCATTTTAAAACACTCGAATTCAAAATATGATTATATGTTGTACTGTAAACAAGTCCCCCAGTTGATATATTCCACTAACATGTCTAAAACAAATTTGTTTATCTTAGTTTGTGTTTAAGCAACTTGTTTTGTTTAAACTGTAAGACTGTAAATGGTATGATGGAGAAGTTTTAAATTTTGAATAACTATTTAACTCTGTAACTACAAACAGAGGAGAACAGGTAGATAAAATTTTCACAGAACAATTCATATATATACAGAAAACATATATATAAACAAAGCTTACTTATTCCAGATTTTAACCATACATTCCAGATTCATATACTTAAGTTTTAAAATGATGTTACTCACAGTGGTTTTGAAGAAAGAACAGAGTTGCTGTCTGAATAAGGCTTGAATATCTTGCCTTCTTTTGATCCTCTGATTCAAGTTGAATTGCTTGATTTGTTTTGTTGTTTGATGTTTTTAAGTTTAAGTTTAAAATGATAATTACTTCAAGTTTTTCTTAGCTTCAAGGAACGAAACTAGAATGAGAATGATGGATAGAAATTGAGTTTACTGGTGATAATATTTGTACAGGTGATAATGTGGTTGTACAATGTTTATATTTTGTACAAAAATGAGCAGGGATATTTTTCAAATGGGAGGCTGCATTTATTATGTTGTACCATATTTTCATTTATAAAATTTTCTTCCTTCGGTTGTTACAAAATGAAGATAGTGTGATGTAGCTTCTTTTACAAGCTTCTCCTCATGTATATGTATTTTTGTTTCATTTGCAAGTGTACATGTATTTTATTTTACTTTGTAATGTTTACTAGATTTTATTTTGCCTTGTCTCATTATTTTATAATATAATTAATTTTTCTATTTTTAATATGTTATTTAAATTTAGCCAATTAGTTTACTATATATATATTTTCTATAATTTATCTTATGTATTTGTATTCCTATTTCTATCTCAAATATTTATTTCTAACTTTAATACTAATTACTTTTATATTTATTTGGTAATATAGATGAATTTCTAGATTTTAATTTGTTGTTTTAAAATTTTTAGAAAATGTTCTACTTCCTCATTTTATTATAATTTATCTTATATTTATTTCTATTCCTAGTTTAAATATTTATTATTATTATTTTACTTTAATATTTATTGTCTTGTATTTCTCTATATATATATTTATTTTATAAATTCAAATTATTATTAACCATCAATTCTAAGTTTAAATCATTTATTTATTTTCTTGGTCCAAAGTTTATATTTTTATATTTATTTCTAACCCATTTATTTTAAATTCAAATCAAACATATACATATATATTCAAATTTACTCATATATGCCCGTATATATATATTCACATATATACATATATTTAAATTTTTAAATGATTTAACATAGAATTAGTTTGAACTCGGGGAAACTCGCATCAATTTACAATTAATTTTACAATTTTTTATTCAAAAATTCAATTAATTATCAATTTAAATATGTATAAAATTCGGGTCGTTACAACCTTCCCTCCTTAAAAGAATTTCGTCCTCGAAATTGCAGGTAGGGAAACAATAAAGATAGATACACAAAGATAGAGAAACAGTTTTTCGGGTCAAACTGGATATCTATTATGTATTTGGCTCACCAAATCAGAATATCAACAATAGATACAAGAACGAATCTTTTAATTTTTTCACACGATACTCGGGTTATCCAGATCTACGAAATATGCAGTGGCATCGGTTAGTTCGAAAGGATAACTAACCGTTCGTAGAATATATCCGGACCCAAAGAATAGATAGATATATGGATACAATTTCAAAGCTTTTAGTTTAGAAACTAAAGTATACCTATCAACCATAGCAACCAATGCAAACAAGGCAACCAATACAACCAAACAAATAACTCGACCTATTTGGAGTTTATTTCCCATATTACTATATCGAATTTCCTTCCTAGAGTTGCCAGGAACTATCAAAGAATTGAGAAAAGATGACGAACAAAAGAGATTGATAGAGAAAAGATTGTTTCCTTGTTGTTACAGGGTATTGACCATTTATAGTCGTATTTCCCTGTCCCATATCTCATCCTCTTCTTGCACCCATACTTACCATCAGTGGATAGCAAGAGAATTTACTGAGGCATACGGACGGATATCTTAGAGATACTTACTCTAGGGTATACTTCACCCTATCTCTAATGAGCTACTTAATGTGTTATACTCCTGAGCTAAAGTTTAACCTTAGCTCTGATACCACTTGTAAGAGTTCAAAAACTCGGCCTTTGAAAACCGGCACCCGTACTTCACTTGTACTCAAATGCTGTAGATTCAAACGCCGAATCTGGCTTCCCGGAGCTTATAACACCATTAAGTATAACAACACAGCGGAAGAAAGAAATAGATGATATCATATACAACTCAAATGAATACAATATCCAGAATGATATACAACAATGATATCAATAATATACAACCATATCAGAGATATGATACAATGCTACAGCGGAAATAACAACAATGGAAGAGATCACTCCAAATGATCTACAAAAGAGAATGCCTCCAACAACTCCAACATCAGCTCGAACCACCATCACGTTGCACAAAGAGAAGCAAGGTCAGTCATCAACCCCGATGAAGTGAACTAGGTCTAAATAATCTACTAAACTTGACTATCTGAAAAACCCAACTCTAGACTGCCCGTGTGGAAAATTATGGGCACCCAGAGTTTAGGAAAGGAACAATAAACTCCAGGTCAGTCGTGGGACTGGTGTGAGTAACAAAAACAGTTTATCTTTAAAACAACAACAAAAGAATTTTAAACATTGAAATCTGCAATGCTTTTGGAAAATGAAACTACCATATGACCTCCCACCACACACACAATGCAATCGCAGACTTGGAGGAGATTTCTTCTTATGATAGTCAAACATGCTTACTACGCAAAAGAAAAATCTTTTGATATTATTACTAGTGCATAGTGCAGAAAATCTTTTCAAAAATATAATATTAATCTTAGCCAGCATAGGTACCATTATATTATGCCTGATATAGCTGCCGCCTAAGGAGACAGGTTATACAAATTGCAATCGTAAAGGGCTCATATTGTTTCTTTGGATTTTCCAACAAATGGTCAGGCTAAGGAACTTCCTACTGCCACATGGGTACGCCTCTGGCGGGACGCCCTGAGAACTAACTAGCTCTCTGCCAACACAAGGTCGGGTTACCCCTTACACTAGGTAACTACTACACGAATATGCCACCCCCCGGTCCTTTGGGACCTTTATCCGAGGTGCCTCGATCACAAAGCAACAATCACACAGAGTAAATGAGATTGGAGCAACCACATAGGTTAAATATCAGGGCTCCATACCTGATACCACCCTTTTCCAGAAGGAAATGACATACCCTAAAGGGAGCGACCCTCATAACCATGCCGCATCTTTCCTGTTTCGACCATTTCCGGTCTGTGAGGCTCGATGAGATCTCGTCCACAAAGCTATGCTTTTTCACAAAGCCATGCTTTGATCAACAAATGATCAATAAATGATCAGCACACAGCAGCACTCAGCATGCCACACTACCAAATTGGGAGTATATCGCTGATAACCTTCAATTACATAACCTCTGAGCTCGTACGTCTCAGAGAAGGGTGTTAAGCTAAGAGGATAAATCTCCGCCACCAACAGAAATGTATTTGAAAGAAATCAGCTTTATATCTCAAAGTGTAGTGTTAGACATACAACCATACAAGTCTGTTCCGGGTTCGAACAGAACCGAAGGCACTTCCAAAGAAGCCCTTGCAATCCGGGTATTCACAATCCCGATCAGATTTCCCATCACTTAAGGAATCTCTATACCGGAGCAACTCAGTGTAGAGACAATCGATAGGTTATCCTATCGTTCTCGCAAATACCCGGTCTTCAACACCGGTCTTCAAATGCTATCCATTTACGTCGTATCACTATTTGGAATGGGTTATATGACACAAAGTCCTCTCTCGGCTAAACCGAATAGTGAGCGTAATATTTAAAAACATATGGATATTGGTATTTCATTTAAGTCATAACTTATTAACCAAAACTTCTCTTTAAATGGTTTAAACACATTACCATTTTAATCTTTTACACAAAAAGATTCATTTCACAAAGTTCACCCAGTTTCACAAAGATACATTCATAGATTTCCAAATCAATTTCCATTTCAATTGGATTAACTCATTAAATCTTTGAATCAAAGATTTAATTGATAGCTTTCAAAACAATTCCATTTCGAATGTTTTAAACAAATCACCATTTTAAATCTGTTAAAAGTAAAAGATTCAATTCATAGCTTTCAAAAAGAATTTCACTCATAACTTGGAAAACCATTTTCATTTCAAACTTGAAATTCTATTGACACAATTTGGAAATTCATTCCTTATATGAAAGCTTATGTTATTTGAAAATAAATAGTTTTCATTTCAGAAAATCTGATTCATTTATACGAGTTAAAGTCCTTGGGTTAAATTCAAATTTCCCAAACAATACTTTAAAATAGTTCAAGCCCATATAAACACATTTATAACTTGTATGACACTCTTAAACCATAATTTTAAATTCAAATTCAAATTGAATTATTTAAATTTCAAGATATTCAAAATATCTTTAAAATTCCTTTCAAAAGCTTTTCATATTAAACCCCAATTTCCAATTTCAAAATCAATTGAAATTAAAATCTCAATCTCAAAAACATTAAGTTTAAAATCATTTGTGACTTAATCGATTTCCTCGTGAAATCCATATTTGTGTGTGTATGGTGTAGTCCAGGGGTTTCACACAGTAGTGCAACATCATTCAATCATCATAGATCAAAATACAGAAATATAGTTGATAAGCGGTATAACTATAACGCTTATCTTTTATTCACAGATCACAGATAAATCACAAATAAAATAAATTACATTCATCACAGCTTGAATTAAAACAATTCATATCACACAGCATCACACAGTAGGGATATCGAACAATTCACAGCATTCAATAGAATACAATCATCCATAAGTGAGATCAGTTAATTGTCTGATTAATTCAAATCAGATTAATTTCTTATGAATTACTAATCCTGGTTAATTAACATTAATAAATTACAAATCATTTTGATTAATTATTCTTTAATTGTTTATTAATTAACCATTAATAATAAATTAATTAACCTTTAATCATAATTCATCAACCTTTAATTATTAAATAATTAACCTTTAATTATTTAATTCACCATTTAACTAATTATCTTAAATTAATTACCCTAATTAATTAACCACATTATTAATTATTCTTTAAAGTAATTAACCCTCAATTACTTGGTTAATCAATCTTTGATCATTAATTTAGTTACACAAAGTAATTAACTTTTAAATCAATTACACAAAGTAATTATACTTACTTTATTACTTAATTAATTACAATTATAAATTAACAAATCATTCTTAACTACCCTTCCTAACGATTAATTAATTAACAATTATTTATCTTAATTAACATTAAAAAATCATCCTTAATAACCTTGAAATCAAATTATTACTAACTTGAAAAGCTTTAAATGTTA
Organism: Allium fistulosum; assembly: GCA_030737815.1. Lineage (NCBI taxonomy): Eukaryota > Viridiplantae > Streptophyta > Magnoliopsida > Asparagales > Amaryllidaceae > Allium > Allium fistulosum. The sequence continues at coordinate 1,117,559,802 of CM060902.1, read as the reverse complement.
ATTAAATTTAAAACTTATCTTAGATTAACTACTTAATTACAATATTAAGTAAGATTAAAAAAAACATTCTTAAGTGTTAACTTAAATAATTAAAACTTATAATAAATTTTTTTAACTTAAATTTGTCAAACGCCAACTAAAACATCAATATTTAAATTTTTATTAAGATGATATAACTTAAATTCCATTATACCAAGCACTTGTAAGCCCAGCCCGAGAATATCCCCAGGTTACTCGAGTGAACACTCGAGTCTCTCCTCCTATTTCCCGAGTCCCCTCTCTTCCTCACATACGTTTCTTCTTCTTTCTTTTTTTCCAGTTATGTTAAAGTTTAAGTTTAAACTATAATACAGGTAAACATGCTCATGTACTCGAGTTCCAAACCGAAGCAACGCATTCATTTTCTCGAGTATCAACTCGAGTCACTCACCCCCACCAGCTTCTGACATCAAAACGACATCGTGCACATGCACGGCGTCGCGCCGGCACTTTGGTGAACTTCGAATCCTCCAGCGAGTCGCAAACTAACGCTACAATCGAAATCAAGGATCATCTCGATGCCAAACTTTCCAGATCGAAAATAAGCATTTCACTCGAAACCTGGAACTCGAACTCACCACATAAAAACACTTCGCCACAGTCGCTCCGACCATCGTAGGTGCTCCAACTCCATCCAAATCACGTCAACCCCCTATTCTTCCATTCCCTCGAGTTTCGAGAAGCTCGATGCATCAGAGGTGACGAAATCACCTCATTTCCAGATCACAACAAAACTCGAGCTTAAACCCTATTCTTACTTCGCTCAATCATCTCTTACAATAGAAAAATTATCTAACAATTTTCCTAACTTCATCGATGGCCAAACTAGCTTCAAGAAAAAATCCAACATCCAAAAATTCCTCGGTTACCAGAAATTGATAAAAATGCATTTCCAGTTCATCTATGAACTGCTCTTGGTATTCTTAACTAAAAATTCCCATTTTTGTTTTAAAAATCTTATTTTGTAGTGAGGATTCAAGTTATGAAATTGAATTAGCATTTTAAAACACTCGAATTCAAAATATGATTATATGTTGTACTGTAAAACAAGTCCCCCGGTTGATATATTCCACTAACATGTCTAAAACAAATTTGTTTATCTTAGTTTGTATTTAAGCAACTTGTTTTGTTTAAACTGTAAGACTGTAAATGGTATGATGGAGAAGTTTTGAATTTTGAATAACTATTTAACTCTGTAACTACAAACAGAGGAGAACAGGTAGATAAAATTTTCACAGAACAATTCATATATATACAGAAAACATATATATAAACAAAGCTTACTTATTCCAGATTTTAACCATACAATCCAGATTCATATACTTAAGTTTTAAAATGATGTTACTCATAGTGGTTTTGAAGAAAGAACAGAGTTGCTGTCTGAATGGCTTGAATATCTTGCCTTCTTTTGATCCTCTGATTCAAGTTGAATTGCTTGATTTGTTTTGTTGTTTGATGTTTTTAAGTAAGTTTAAAATGATAATTACTTCAAGTTTTTCTCAGCTTCAAGGAACGAAACTGGAATGAGGATGATGGATAGAAATTGAGTTTACTGGTGATAATATTTGTGCAGGTGATAATGTGGTTTGTACAATGTTTATATTTTGTACAAAAATGAGCAGGGATATTTTTCAAATGGGAGGCTGCATTTATTATGTTGTACCATATTTTCATTTATAAAATTTTCTTCCTTCGGCTGTTACAAAATGAAGATAGTGTGATGTAGCTTCTTTTACAAGCTTATCCTCATGTATATGTATTTTTGTTTCATTTGCAAGTGTACATGTATTTTATTTTACTTTGTAAAGTTTACTAGATTTTATTTTGCCTTGTCTCATTATTTTATAATATAAGTAATTTTTCAATTTTTAATATGTTATTTATATTTAGCTAATTCGTTTACTATATATATTTTTTCTATAATTTATCTTATGTATTTGTATTCCTATTTCTATCTCAAATATTTATTTCTAACTTTAATACTAATTATTTTTATATTTATTTGGTAATATAGATGAATTTCTAGATTTTAATTTGTTGTTTTAAAATTTTTAGCAAATGTTCTACTTCCTATATTTATTATAATTTATCTTATATTTATTTCTATTCCTAGTTTAAATATTTATTATTATTATTATTTTACTTTAATATTTATTGTCTTGTATTTCTATATATATATATTTATTTTATAAATTCAAATTATTATTAACCATCAATTCTAAGTTTAAATCATTTATTTATTTTCTTGGTCCAAAGTTTATATTTTTAAATTTTTTTCTAACCCATTTATTTTAAATTCAAATCAAACATATACATATATATTCAAATTTACTCATATATGCCCATATATATATATATTCACATATATACATATATTTAAATTTTTAAATGATTTAACATAGAATTAGTTTGAACTCGGGGAAACTCGCATCAATTTACAATTAATTTTACAATTTTTTTTATTCAAAAATTCAATTAATTATCAATTTAAATATGTATAAAATTCGGGTCGTTACAATTACAAGTATTATTGTTGAGTAATACAGAGAATAAGGCCGGATAGGAGCGACCACCGTGTCTATTTCCTTCGGCTAACACTATCACGTCAACTTTTACCTCATAACTTCGTATATATACATGAATAGGCTCGGCACAAAGTGTAACACCCCTAATTTTAAATTACATTATTCAGAAGATTTAATTAGATAAATTAAATAGAATGATGTAGAGACTAGAATGATAAGAGGATTGAGATTTGAAAACTAAATAGAGGTCATGCCTTAACTAAATGAAATCACTAGAATGGGTTTATAAAAATGGTTTTATAAGTCAACTACTTAAGAGAATAAGGCAAGGGTATTATGGGAAATATCCGTATACCATAATCCCATAACCCAAAAACCCTTACTTCATTTTTCATTTCATACATTCATAAATCAAAAACAAAAGCTAAGGAGAACTAAGGTCGGCCATAAGCCTAGGAGAAATGGGGATCAAAATCAACTAGAAGCTAAGGATTCAAGCAAGAAAGAATTAAGAAAGCTCAAATCTCAAGTTCCTTATCCAAACATGGTGAATAATAATATAAACCATCTCATATATATTTTAATGAACATCTTAATTTCGGGTTTAAGATTTTAAAAACCGTTTGGATGATTTGAATGATGATATGCTTTGATTGTATGTGATGTTTGATTTGAACAAGTATGTTTGTAAAAGGTTTGATTCAATTTTAAGGCTAAAATAAGGTAAAATGGGTTTCGAATGCCATGAGGATTTAATATGTTATGTAAAACATTATTTTGGAGATGGGTTTAAATATTCATAATAATCCAAGCTATGGATAATTTATTATGAATTTTGAAAGGAAGAGGGATTAAAATTAATTACGATAATTATGTAAAGTATTTTGGGTCCGAAATTTATATATGTTAGAAAACATATTAAAAGTGAATTAAGATGATTTTTGGAGATTTTTCCTAAGTGATTTACTATAAAAATTAAATTAATTAAGTTTGAGGACTTAAATGTCATAATTGTTTTGTTAAGGGGAAGAGCTTCATTACTAAAATATTGTTAATTATTAATTGATGAATTCGACTGCCTTCTTAGAAAAAGGATTTTTGATAAAGGTTTGGAAACCAATCATATTTTGATAAATAAGGAAAGTTAGGTATAAAGGAATTTTTTTAAAGGTATAAAATCAGTTTTTGCTTCGAACTACAAACTTTCCACTTCCATTTGCTTGCTACCGAAATCATCCCAGTTGGCCTTTTGAACCTATTCGAAACCAACAAATGATATCAAATAGTTGGTATGTAGCGTATTTGAGAAAGGCGAAAGGAGACGGTGTCAAAAGATTGCTTTCAAAGGAGTTGATGCCATTTTTAGTAGCTTTCAGATCAACCCACTTGCCTTCATTTTGCTTTCAAAGGAGATGACGCTTACTTTGTTTCTAAAGAAGCTTTCGAATGAGTTTTTTAGGAAGCATTTGAAAGAGTTGCCGCTTGTTTTCTATGAAGCTTTCAAAAGGGTTGAAATTACTTTTAAATAGCTTTCGAATGGATTGCCGCTTGCCTTGGTTTTAAAAGTAGCATTCAGTTGAGTTGCCACATGTTAAGTTTTAAAAGGTAGCTTTTGAAAGGGGAATTGCTTTTGAACCTAGTCGAAACCTAGCTGCTGCCTTCTTACCTTTCGAATTGGTTAAAGACCGCTTTTCTTTATAGCCTTATAATAATGAGTTCGAAAGGGAAGCTTTTGTTTTATTAATATAGAAGCCACAAATCAATGCTTTCGAAAGGGTCCTTGTAGTCACTTATATTAAAGGTTTCGAAGGCAATGGTTTCGAAAGGTCGTTTCAAAGCTATCCTTTTCCCCAATTATTTTACTTAAAGATCATTCTTTCGAAAGGGTGGTTTTGAAGCCCTTTATTCCCCAAGTTCTTTTACTTGGAGATTAAAGTTTTTGAAAGGGCTGCTTTCGCTTATGTTCACTTTGACCCAGAAGTTATACTTAAGGTTAAACCCAATGATTTTGAAAGAGATACTTTCATATGGTTATGAAGCTATGCTTCTATAAATCCTACTTGAACTAAGTGGTTTTGAAAGATAAGCTTTAATACTTTCGAAAGGAATGTTTTAATGGTTATGAAAGAAGGTTTTGATGCTTTCGAAAGGGATGTTTTGATTGTTTCGAAAGGCATACGTTTAAGTGTTTTGAAAAGAAGGTTTGAATACTTTCGAAGGATATAATTTAACGGTTTCGAAAGATATGGCCTAAGGTTTCGAAAGCCTTAGTTTTCAAATAAGAAACTGAGTCTCAATTTTTAAAGAAAAACCCATGGCAATATGAAAGAGTTTTGAAATGGTATCTAACTTTGGTGTTTTTGGGAAAAGCTTTCCTTTCTAAAGATAATAGGTTAAAGGTATTAACCATATTTCATTTGAAAAACAATTAAAAGGAAATTAAACCAGAGATGTTTATATTATTATGTTATGATCAGTTATCATGTGTGCTTCTTCTGTAAACATATTCACTTTATAATCAACCCATAACTGCATTTTGGGTTATTAAAGTTAGAATAACCAGCTAGGTTGACCCAGTAATGAATATAAATTGATAGAGTTATATCTAGGAGGTCAGGTAGACCAGAACATAGGATGCCCAAAGATTGATCAAAGAGATGTTAGTTTAGATAGGTTCATAGTAAACCCATGAAACTATGTATGGAAAAAAGTTATTGGCAGGAGCCAATAGGTTCTTAGTGACTCCATAAAAACTATATCCGGATTAAGTTATTGACAGAGATCAATAGGTTCATAGTTAACCCATGAAAACTATGATATGAGGGAAGTTATTGGAGAACCCAATAGGTTCATAGTGAACCCATGATAACTATAATTAGACAAAGTTATTGGTAGATACCAATAAGTTCTTAGTAAACCCATGAAAAACTATGAAATCAGACAAATAGTCCGTAACCTTTGAGCAGGTTATTAGTTAGCCCATGAAAACTAAAAGGTTAATAATGATCCTAGAAACTATAACTGAGATAAATAGTCAAATGAATGGGGATTGGAAATCCAGAATATATTGCATGTTTGCATATCATCATGATATTTTTATTATGCTATGTCTTAACCATTGTGGATGCAGGAGCACAATGTATGGTTATTACAAATTGAGTTAGGATACTAGTGAGGGGAAAACCCATTTCGCTTAGTAGCATGGTCTCACTAGATATCTATATGGATCGAGATGGTAGGTTATTATTCATACCAGACTTTTTGTCTAACTTGAAGTTTTTTTCCTCTTAAACTCTCGGGTGCTCAATTTATTTTGAGTAGCTTGAGAGTTAAGTTTTTTTAGTTATTCTTTAGACGAATAAGCTTCTGAAGACGTGTAGCAGGCATGCTAGATATTAGGAGTTCTTTCTGTTTAATTCCGCTGTGTTTTGGATGTAATGGCTAAGTTGTTTAATTGCCTATATTTGGACTCCGATCATCCAAGGGGGCATCTTCATATATTTCTCTTGGCTTATTTTGTAATAATCATATTTCTCTAAACATAATTTACGAATTGGGGATTAGGTAATGAATTTGAAATGTGTTTGAAGTGAAATGAGGAATTTGTTTTATTATTTTAAAATTTCTTTTTCATATCCATGTGTTTCTGTTATATCAATGTACCTAACATTGTCGCATTTGGTCACCGAGAATTAATAACTATGGATGACTGCAGCATCCGTAGCAGTTAATTTTGGGCCTCCAAGTTGGGGATGTTATAAGTTGGTATCAGAGCATAGGTTTATGTAAACTTAAAAAGAAATTTAAACCTAAAAGATTTTCAAAACATAATCCAATGAATCAAAAAATGAGATCGGGGTTTGGGTTAATGCTATAGTAACGTACTTATATTTATTATGTACATATCTATAAGTACGTACTCTCCCCTCTCTTTGACCATTCTTCTATATCTTACTAAGACTCGTATGTAGATTTACGAGAAAGGAAGATATGGAGGCAAGAAACGGAAGAGGAAATCTAGGTGGAGGAAGCACCACAACCAATGGAAATGCTCGACCCAATACCAGGAGGAAATCGGGTCGTCGGGCAAAAGCTAATCCAAATGCAAATGCCAATGTATGTGTTGGAATCCTACCAGTAAATATAGGGATGATAGTAGGGCTGTTATGGTAGTGGTTATCGTTACCATACGACAAATACCATTACCGTACCATTTTTACTGGTAATCTAAAATTGCTTACCGTTACCGTTACCGATCGGGCTGGTATACTAAAGACTGGTATACCGATAATTTGGTAACTGTTATACTGGTAATGGTAAATTACCAGTTGTTCAAAAATTTCCATAACTTAACATGTTTATACATTATAACACATCTTCAGTGTACTATTTATAGTGCTACTTAATGAAAGGCATAAAGGAAAAAGAAAAGAAGCGTATTTGGCATTATTTGACCTGATTACTGAACTAAATTTAGTCATTTGTTTGGTGCTAAATGTCTATGTTAAAGCATATCACATGAATATACATGTGTTTTAAATCGACTGGTAAATTTACCGTTACCACTGGTTTTGAAGAAATGTTATCGATGATTTAACAAAGAAAATGGTAAATTTACCATTACCATACCGATTAAACTGGTATACCGATATAAATCAATAATGGTAATCGATTGATTGGTAATGGTAAATTTACTGTTACCATAACAGCCCTAGATGATGGATCAGTTCTTCGTCAATCTGATGCAAGTTGGAGCAGGTGTAGGAGTAGTTGGGGGCAATGCTGCAAATGTTGGAGGAGATAATCCCGTGGCCCCAGTTGGCAATAACTATGCTAAGCTGAGCAGGGATTATACCAGTCTTGGTGGGAAGTTTTTTTGGGAACAGAGGATGCTATAGTAGTAGAGAATTGGCTTTTGCATTGTGAAATGACCTTCGTTGACTTAGGATTAAACGATGAGCCGAAGAGGAGGATTGCCACTAGACAGTTGTAGGGAGCAGCATTTCATTAGTGGAATAGTGTTACTGTGGGAGTTCCCGAGGAGGAATTGACTTGGGAGGAATTTCGAAGGAGATTCAAAGAGAGGTTTTTGTCTAAAGTTGCCAAGTCAACATTGCTGAGAAAGTTCATGGACTTAGCGCAGGGTGAGAGGTTAATGATAGAATATGCTATGAAGTTTGATGAGCTGTCCAAATACAGATATGCTACCATTGACGCCGTCATCAAAAGAAATGAGAATTTTATTCGAGGGTTAAAACCCGAGATTGTTAGGGCGACAATACCACATCTCCGTGATCCAAGTACTGTTGTAGTGGAGATGACAATCCAGAATGAAGAGATGCTTTCTACTTATGGGAAGGAGAAACGGGTTGGAACCCAGGGTTTTCAGGGTAAGAAGAGGAAATTTCTTTAAAAAGAAAGGAATACAGAAGGGAGAAACTGCCAAGAAGGCGAAGGATAATCTAGTTTGCTTTAAGTGTGATAAGAAGGGACATTATGCTTATGAATGTCGAACTGGAAAAGGGAAGAAGGTTGCAAACAAGAAAGGAGTGAAATGCTTTAACTGTGACCAAATTGGGCATTATAAGAATCGGTGTCCAGAACCAGTCAGAGTAGACAAGGGAAAAGTCTTCGCTTTAGGATCATCGTCTGCTAGACCAACTGCTGTTGAGAAAGGAAAGACTGTGATAGAAGGTACACTTTTGATTCAAAGTATACCGGTTAGGGTACTATTTGATACTGATGCATCGAATTCATTTATATCGTAGTGTTTTGTTGATAGGTTTAGAACCCTCATACCTTGTTACTTCCTTAAGGGTTGCGAATCCGATAGGAGAGTATGCAACTCTAGGAATGAGATGTGACCAGCTAGAACTTGATTTGTTAGGTCATAAGTTTGCATGCAATTTGTATGTTTTTGATTTCGTAGGTTTCGGAATCATTTTGGGTATGGATTGGTTAGATAAATATGATGCTAGGATATTTTGCCAAGATAGGGAAATATCGCTAAGGCACCCTAATAGTCATTGCCGAATTATATTCTCGGTGGAGAATTCAGATCGGAGTGCTTGTGCTTTGTTGAGTTCTATGGAACTAGAAAAGGAGCTGAATCAGGTTTTGGTAGCAAGAGAGTTTACAGATGTTTTGAGCCGGTTACAGGACTACCATCGAAGTGAGCCATTGAGTTTCGGATAGATCTTGTGCCAGGAGCAGAACCTGTAAGTAAACTACCTAGCAGGATGACGTTGACCGTGATGAAAGAATTGAAGGTACAACTAGTGGATTAAAAAGCGACGAATTTCATTAGACCAAGAAGTTCGTCTTGGGAAGCGGCCGCGGTGTTCGTAAGGAAACCGGATGGGTCGTTAAGGATGTGTATCGACTATCATAAGTTGAATGAGAAGACAATCAAGAATAAGTATCCTTTGCCGAGAATCGATGATTTATTTTATCAGTTGAGTGGAGCCAGAGTATTTTCCAAATTGGATTTGGCAACTGGTTTCCATCAACTAAGAGTGGCAGAGGACAGTATTCCGTTGACCGCATTTCGGACTAGGTATGGTTCATACGAGTGGTTAGTAATGCTATTCGGGTTAACGAATATGCCAGCTTTCTTTGTGGATTTGATGAACCGCATTTTCTGAGAGCACTTGGATAGGTTTGTATTGGTATTCATAGATGAGATTTTAATATACTCTAAGGATGAAAAAGAGCATGAAGTTCATCTTAGAATAGTGGTTGAAATGCTAAGGCAGCATCAGCTGAAAGCGAAGTTTTCTAAGTGTCTTTTTTGGAAGAAAGAAGTTAAGTTTCTTGGTCACGTGGTTTCAGAGAAGGGTCTGTCAGTTGATCTGGATAAGATCGAAGCTGCTAACAACTGGAAGAGAGCAGAGACAGTGACTGAGATTGGAAGTTTTCTTGGACTCGCTGGCTATTACCGGAGATTCATTAAGGATTTCTCACGAATAGCAGCGCCTTTGACTAAGCTAACTAGGACAGAAGTGAAGTTTATTTGTTCTGACAAATGCGAGGAAGCATTCCTTAAGTTAAAGCATTTATTAACCAAAGCGCCTATGTTAGTAGTTCTAGACGGAAACCAAGAATTATCAGTGTACACCGATGCACGTGGAACCAAATTAGGGGTTGTGTTGATGCACAAAGGTATAGTTATTACCTACACTTCACGACAGCTTAGACCACATGAAGTGAGATAACCTACTCATTATTTAGAGTTGGCAGCGGTGATCTTTGCATTGGAAGTATGGATACATTATCTCCTAGGGGAGAGATTTGAGTTATATATAGATCATAAGTCCATAAGGTATTTATTCTCCCAGAAGGAGTTGAATATGAGACAACAGAGGTGGCTGGAGTTTTTAGTGGCTATGATTTTGGTATAGAGTATACAGCTGGAAAAGGAAATATGGTAGTAGATGCTCTTAGCATAAAACATTAAAATATAGTGTTAGCAATGTTAACGGAATGGAGGGATCTAGAGGCTTTGACTACTTGTAGTGTGTAGTTAAGATCGAATGCTAGTTCTAGTCAGAGCACTGCCATGGTATCTTGCTTGGAAGTTCGACTAGTACTGATCGAATGGATTGCTTCTAAGTAGAAAGAAGACCCATTGTTAGCCGAGAAGATTAGAAGGCCTAAGGTTGAGTCAGAGATTGATGATCTAAAGGATTTTAATCTTGAACAGAGGGGATGGTTGAGAAAGAAGGGATGGCTGTTGTTCCGAATTTTGAGGACTTAAGGAAAGAATTTCTTAGGGAATGTCATCGATCTAGATTTACGATTCATCCTGGGGGAACCAAGATGTATCAAGATATGAAGAGGAGTTTCTACTGGGAAGGTATGAAGAAGGATGTTGGCTTGTGGGTAAAGCAGTGTGTGAACTGTCAACAAGTAAAGGGCGAGCATCAAAAGCTGAGTGGATTGCTTCAACCTTTGGAGATACCAGTTTGGAAATGGGATTCAATATCTATGGATTTTATAGACGGGTTTCCAAGGTTGAATCAAGGAAATGAAAGTATATGGGTCATAGTGGACAGCTATGTTTTCATGCTTTCGAAAGGGATGTTTTGAGTGTTTCGAAAGGCATATGTTTAAGTGTTTTGAAAAGAAGGTTTGAATACTTTCGAAGGATATAATTTAATGGTTTCAAAAGATATGGCCTAAGGTTTCGAAAGCCTTAGTTTTCAAATAAGAAACCCAATCTCAATTTTAAAGAAAAACCCATGACAATATGAAAGAGTTTTGAAATGGCATCTAACTTTGGTGTTTTTGGGAAAAGCTTTCCTTGCTAAAGATAATAGGTTAAAGGTATTAACCATATTTCATTTGAAAAATGATTACAAGTAATTTAAACAAGAGATGTTTATATTATTATGTTATGATCGGTTATCATGTGTGCTTCTTCTGTAAACATATTCACTTTATAATCAACCTAATATTGCATTTTGGGGTATTAAGGGTAAAATAACTAGCTAGGTTGACCTAGTAGTGAATATAAATTAATAGAGTTGTATCCAGGAGGTCAGGTAGACCAGAACATAGGATTCCTAGAGACTGATTAAAGAGTTGTTAGTTTAGATAGATTCATAGTAAACCCATGAAAACTATGTATGGAAAAAAGTTATTAGCAGGGGCCAATAGGTTCTTAGTGGCCCCATGAAAACTATATCTAGATTAATTTATTGACATAGATTAACAGGTTCATAGTTAAACCATGAAAACTATGATATGAGGGAAGTTATTGGAGAACCCAATAGGTTCATATTCAACCCATGAAAACTATAATTGGACGAAGTTATTGGTAGATACCAACAGGTTCCTAGTAAACCCATGAAAAACTATGAAACCGGGCGGATAATCCACAAGCTTTGTACATGTTATTAGTTGCCTATGAAAACTAATAGGTTAATAATGACCCTAGAAACTATAACTGAGACAAATAGTCAATTGAATGAGGATAGGAAATCCAGAATATATTACATGTTTGCATATCATCATGATATTTTTATTATGTTATGTCTTAACCATTGTTTATGAAAGAGGACAGTATATGATTATTATAAATTGAGTTAGGATACTAGTGAGGGGAAAACCCGTTCCCCTAAGCAGCGTAGTCTCACTTGATATCTATATGGATCGAGATGGTAGGTTATTATTCATACCGTATTTTTTGTCTGACTCGAAGTTTATGTTTTCCCCTTAAACTCTCGGGTGCTCAATTGATTTTGAGTAGCTTGAGAGTTAAGGTTTTTAGGTTCTTCTTTAGACGAATAAGCTTCCAGAGGCGTGCAAGAGGCATGCTAGCTATTACGATTTTTTTCTGTTTGATTCCGTTGTGTTTGAAGTGGAATGAGAAATTTTTTTTATGATTTTAATTATTTTCCATATCCATGTGTTTATGTTATATCAATGTATCTAACATTACCATATTGGTTCATCGAGAATTAATAACGATGGATGACTGCAGCATCCGTGGAAGTTAGGTTTGGGCCTCCGAGTGGGGGATGTTACACAAAGCAATATAATTTGGCTTTATTAGAACAGAACAATATATCACATAGTATACAACACAGAATCACACGTCGCAATGGAAATATAATACATCAAATGTCCACGAAAAGAAAATACTAGACTCACATATGTAAACTTATATATATATATAGACAATGACGAGTCTCAAAATATACATGGTTACATAAGCCTATAACATATACAAACATACAACAAGTATATAGGAAAAACTCAAATGATACATTAGCATATAAGTAACATCCTATAACTTCTTAAGCTAGCCCACATCTAAGGTCACTGAGTCCCTATACCTATTAAGTCTCGGTCTGACCCGAGTATTATTGTAACACCCCTAATTTTCAAAAACATTATTCAGGAGATTTAGTTAGATAAATTAAATAGGATAATGTAAACATTAGAGTGATAAGGAGACTGAGATTTGAATAAATAATTAAAGATCATGCTTAATTATTTAAATGGGCTTAAGAATGGCTTATAGGCTAATTAGTTTATATAAGGGCATGTTGGGAAATAGCCGCACCTTATTACCATAACCCTTATATATCCACGGCTTTACCATCCATTCACGTTCATTTTCATTTTTCACAAAATCATAAACAAAAGAGAAGAATAGCCGGCCATTGCTAAGGAAGAAAAAAGGAGAAAATTAAATCAAAGCTAGGGATTTAAGCAAGGGGATTAATCTCAATCAAATCTCAAATTCCTTATCATAAACAAGGTGAATAATAATCCAAATCATCCCTATTTTGTTTTATGATCATTTGTTTTCGGATTTAAGATTAAATCCATTTTTATGATGATTTGGATGATGATATGCTTGGATTATAACATGTTTGATTTAAACAAAAATTCTTTAAATATGGTTTTATACGATTTTGAGGGTAAAACCGGTTATAATGATTTTCGTATGCCATGAGGAATCTTTATGTTAGGTAAAACATGATTTTTGAGTTGGGTTTTAATTTTCATAATTTTCCAAGTTATGGAGAATTAATTATGAATTTTCAAAGGAAAATATGGTTAATTGGGTTTAGAAATTTATTTCGGAAATTATATTGAGAATTTGGGTCTGAAATTTAGTTATGTTAGATAACATATTAAAAGTGAATTTCTGCGATTTTTGGGGATATGTCCTAAGTTATTTACTAGGAGAATTAAATTATTTTGAAAGGAGTACTTAAATGATTTAATTGTTTTGTTTAATGGAAGGGCTTATTTGTTAAATTAGTCTTGGTTTAGATCTGAAATTATGCGGTTGATAATTTTTGTAAAGCATTTTAAAAGTTGAAACAACCAATCACATGTTTACAAGTAAGCAAGTTAGTTAGAAAGTGTTTGCTTTAATTGGCATTAAATCTGTTTTACCCAGAAAAGTGGGTTCCACCTCTTTCAGAAGCGCCTTTCGACTCATAACTTCCGCCTTCAATTAAGTTGAAACCTATCAGCAAAGCCGAAACTAATACACAAGGTATCACAAGTATGGTACGTAGTGGATTGGAGAAAGATGGAAGGCATGGTGTTGAAACCATTACATTCGATAGTGGTCGAAACCGTTGTTTTACCTTCAACAAATAAGCGCCTGCCTTGTTTTAATAAAAGCTTTTGAAGGAGTCGAAACACATGCTTTCGAAAGGGTTTTCTAAAATGGCTTTTGAAGGGGTTGCCGCCTTATTTTTTAAAGTATAGCTTTCGAATGAGTTTCTTAGTATCCAAACTAATGATTTCAAAAGGGGTAGTTTCGACCTAGCCGAAACCCTTCTGCCAACCTTATGCCTTTCGAATGAATTGAAGATATCAATGCTTTCGGAAGGTAGCCTTTGTTTTGTAAATATGAGCTACTTCCTAAAGCTTTCGAAAAGGGTTAATGGTTTCGAGGGAAATGGCTTTGAAAGGGGTTTTGAAGCTAACCTTCAAGTGTTTTACCTAAATGATTTGTGCTTTCGAAAGGATGGTTCCGAAGCCATCAAGTTTCCCCCAAACACTTTTATATGATAAATAATGGTTTCGAAAGAGATACTTTCTTTTATATTCACTTTGACCCAAAAGATATTTTAAAGATAAACCCAATGGTTTCGAAAGGGGTACTTTCAATGGTTTCGAAAGGGTTACTTTCAAATGGTTTCGAAGCTAAGCTTCTAGAATTGAATGGTTTCACTTCAATACATTCGAAAGGTTTCGAACGAAAGGTTGTAAAGTGTTTCGAAAGGTAGGTGCCTAGTGTTTTGAAAAGAAGATTTAAATGCTTTCGAAAGAAAATTTTCCAATGGTTTCGAATAGGGATGGGCATTTAACCGACTTAACCGATCTAACCGACTAAATCAACCTTAACCGAACCGATTTAATCGACAAAATCGATTAACCGAAGTTTCGGTTAACTGACCGATGTTAACCGACCATTTTCGGTTCGGTTAACGGTTAACAATATCCAGTCGGTCGGTTAACCGTTAACTGACCAAAAAATTATGTTTTTTAATCACAGCCCATTTAGCCCATCTGTTAAGATCCCAACCCCTAACAAAATCCAATAGCCGCGTGCCCTTGTATACTCTTGAATAGTCCAGTCTCTCCAGTTTTCAGATCTAGATAAAATATAAAATAACGAGAGAAGCCGAAACCTAGATCTGCTTGCTCATCTCATCTATTAATTGCCGGCGTCACTATTCTATTCTCCGCGTTAGTCTCCACGCTTCACGCTAGTGACGACCACCACCAGAGCAATTGTAGAAATCAACGGTGTTAAGAAGGAAGAGAAAGCATGTGAGTAAATTACTAATTACTCCATTGATCTACTGTACATATTTAAATTTAGTTCTAGTCTAATTAGTTAACCGAATTCAGTTGTATGTTTATGTAATTAATTTATAAATTAGTGATTTAACAAATGAAGCTGCTTTCGTTTGTTAAATATCCTGGATTCGTAGCTTTTTATTTAAAATTGTGTTCATTTTCTTTTTGTTTTCTTAGAAAATCAAGACACATATATGATATATATGTGGTATAGTCATTTTCACATCAGTCCGCTTTAATTTACCGAATTTTCTTTCATTTTGACTACTGTATTTATAAATGAGTAGTAAATTATTGTATTTGTAATAAGGGTTTACTAAATTAGTTGTAAATTTCATATACTGATTATTGAATTTGGTCACTGTTAATCATTATGTTTTCAGTATACTAAAATATTGATATTTGAATAGGAGTAAGAAAAATCATTTTCATCTGTTAATATACTATAAAATAATGACTAGCATGTTAAATGTACTTTAAAATACTAAATAGACCATATATATTGAATTGTTGGAGGTACATCCTTAATATGTAATAGTAGTAGTTGTGTTTTAGACTAAAAGAGAACACATTCCATGACTAACAAGTGAAAGCTGGAAAAAAAAATCTTGTTCGTATAGTGATATATATATATATACATATATGTACATATATATGTATATATATATATATATATATGTTTTATGTTTTGTTCTAGCTGTATGAAAATCTTTGGCCTCATCCTATTCTCGCATGCCTTGTTATTTATAAGCACATATATCAACAGTCGCAGTAGGACAGTTTTTCAAATTAGACTTGGATATTTTTAGCCTTTAATAAAAAAAATCTTTATGTTTATGTGATAATGGGTGTGTATTAGTTGGGTGTGCATGTGATTTGTGTGTTAATGTACATTTGTATGTGCCTGTGTAATTGTTGAGCAACATAAGGCATGTGTGTACAAAGTACATGCGTGAGATAGAGTATAATTTTAGTGTGAATATGTGTTATATATATAGTGCATATGGGTTTAAATATGTGAATGAAAGTTTGGGGGAATGTTATGTTTACATATTTATGAATTGCTGCTTACAAGTTTTGTTCATGCCTGGGTCTTGGTTGATAAAAGTGCAACACGTGTTTGGGTTTTCTAGCAACAGTTTCTTTTATTTTGGCCTGAGCATCATTATATTACTACCTCTGTTTGCCTGATATAATTATAAGAATAGCTTTTGTGTATCCATCTTATATTTATATTTGCCCAACCTGATGCCTTTTTTATTTATGCGTGAGTTGTAAAAAAGGTCAGTGTGTGTATATAGGTTGCATGTATTGTTGTGACCATGCGTATATGGTGTAGACTGATATAGACTATTACAATTATAAGGTATATACCGTACTCTATACATATATATTATATAAGGTATATACCATATATCAGTCTATATTATATATATGTCTTAAGTTAAAACATGTATGCCTTAAGTTCATCCTTCAGTTCTCTATAGTTATACATGTTTACACTTTACACTTACATGCTTCAGTTAATTGCTCAATTATTGTGTTTACCTTTGTTTGATAGAGTTGTGGAATGGTAACAGAAGATGGAGAGTGGAGACTTTGTAGTTGTATCAATGTACTCCAATTATCTAGTTGGACTTTGGACTGAATTACTAAGGTAATGTAATCACTGTAATTAGGCTTGATTGCTTGTAATGTATGAACTGAGAGAGTGAGGTGTAAGATCTGTACTGAAGTATGAATTAAAGTGAAGCGAAGTATGAAACTATGAACTATGGAACTGAATGTATGAATTAACTGAATGTAGTTGTAATTATCTCACTGTAACGATGCTTGTAATGTATGAACTGAACTGTAGTTGCAATTAGCTCACTGCAATGATGCTTGTTATGTATGAACTGGAATATAAAATTATGATTATTTGCCTATGTTGTGTGTTTTTAATGCTGGTAAGTGTATATATGTTGTTGTTTGATTGGTTAATCGGTTAATTTAATCGGTTAATCGATTAGCAATTAACCGTTTATATTAATCGGTTAACCGGTTAAATTAACCAGTTAACCGCGGTTAATTTTAACCGGTTCGGTCGGTAAACAAAAAGCATATTAATCGAAAACCGATTAACCGAACCGTCGACGTTTTTGCGGTTAACCGAAAAATTTAACCGATTGAATCGGTTAACCGACCGCGCCCACCCCTAGTTTCGAAAGTAATGATTAAAGGTTTCGAAAGCCTTAGTTTTCAAAACAAAATAACCCAATCTCACTTTAAAGGAAAACCATGGCATAATAAAAGAGTTCTAAAATGATTTTAAGTATGGAGTTTTTGAAGAATTTTTCCTTGATTAATAGGTTAAAGAGATTAACCAAGTTTTATATGAAATGATTTCAAGGATATTAAACCATAGGTGATGGTACTATTATGTTATTATGTTTACTTCTTCATATATATATTCACATTGTAATGGACCCATAACTGCATTTTGGGGAGAAAAGATGTAGAATAACCAGCTAAGTTTACCCAGTAGTGAATATAAATTGAATTAACTCCTGAACGAGTAGAATTGCATCCAGGAGGTTAGGTAGACCAGAATGTAGGATGCTTAAATATTGACTAAAGTGTTTGTCAGGTAGACAGGTTCATAGCGAGCCCATGAAAACTATGTATAGGAAAGTTATTGGCATGGCCAATATGTTCATAGTAAACCCATGAAAACTATGATTAGAAAGAGTTATTAGTAGGGGCCAATAGGTTTGTAGTGAATCCATGAAAACTATATCCGGGTTGAGTTATTGATAGATGTCAATAGATTCCTAGTCAACCCATGGAAATTAGGATAAGAGGCAAGTTATTGGTGTTACCAATAGGTTCAGGGAGAACCCATGAACAGTAAAGTTATTGGCAGGTCCAATAGGTTCTTAGTGATCCCATGAAAACTATGAAACTGAACAGGGAGTCCATAAGTGTTAAACAGGTTAATAGTCAGCCCATGAAAACTATCAGGTTATGAGTCAGCCCATAAAAACTAATAGGTTAATAGTGATCCTAGAAACTATAACTAAGACAAGTAGTCAGCATAAATAGGGATGGGAAATCCAAAATTGATTTACTTGTTTGCATATCATCATAATATTTTGAATTGCAATGTTTTAACTATTGTGGATGCAGGAGCACAGTATATGGTTTTATAAAGTTTTAGGATACTAGTGAGGGGAAAACCCGTTTCGCTAAGCGGTGTGGTCTCACTAGATATCTAAATGGTTTGAGATGGTAGATTAATATTCATACCATGCTTTATGTCTGACTCGAAGTTTATGTTTTCCCTTTAAACTCTCGGTTGCTCAATTGTTTTTTAGTACTTTGAGAGTTGAGATTTTCAGGTACCTCTTTAGACGAATAAGCTTCCGGAGACGTGTTGGAGGCATGATAGCTATTTAGAGTTCTCTTTTACTTTGATTCCACAGTGTAGTTTTTGTAAAGGAAAAGTTGTTTAATTACCTATATATATACACACTTTGACCATCCAATGGGGCATCTTCATATGTCGCTCTTAGCGTATGTTGTAATAATTATATTTCTCTGAACGTGGTTAACGTAATTGGGATTATTAATGAACTTGAAATGTGATTTGGAATGGAATGAGATGTTGGTTTAAAATTGTTTTAAAATTTTCCATATTCGTGTGTTTCTATTATATCAATGTATCTAGCATTACCGTATTTTATCACCAGAAGTTAATACTATGGATGACTACAGCATCCGTAGCGCTTAGCTTTTGGCCTCAAGATAGAGGATGTTACAAGTTGGTATCAGAGCATAGGTTTATGAAACTTAAAAGAAATTTAAATCTAAAAGGTTTTCAAACATAATCCAATGAATCAGAAAATAAGATCGGGGTTTGGGTTAACGCTACAGTAACGTACTTGTATTTGATATATATATATATATATATATAAGTACGTATTCCCCTCTCTCTTAGACCGTTCTTCCATATCTTACTAAGGCTCGTATGCAGATTTACAAGAAAGAAGATATGGAGGCAGGAAACGGAAAAGGAAATCTTGGTGGATGAAGCACCACAACCAACGGAAACGTTAGACCCACCAGGAGGAACCCGGGTCGACGGGCTAATGCTAACCAAAATGCAGATGCCAATGTGGGTGCTGGAAATCCACCAGTAGATATGGGGGCGATGTATCAATTTTTCGTCAATATGATGCAAGCAGGAGCTGCTGCTGGAAATGCTGGAGGAGCTAATCCCGTGGCTCCAATTGGGAATAATTACGCTAAGCTGAGCAAAGACTACACTAGTCTTGGAGGGAAACCATTTGGGAACGGAGGATACCAAAGAAGCGGAAAATTGGTTGTTGCACTATAAGAGAATCTTTACTGATTTGGGTTTGGACGATGAGCAAAAGAGGAGGCTGGCCTCTAGGCAGTTGCAAGGGGCAGCACTTCATTGGTGGAATAGTGTTACTGCCGGGGTTCCGAAGGAGGAATTGACTAAGGCGGATTTTAGAAGGAGATTTGAATAGAGGTATTTATCTGAAGTTGTTAAGTCTGCGTTGATGAGGAAGTTTATGGATTTGGTGCAGGGAGAAATGACGGTAATCGAGTATGCTACTAAGTTTGATGAGTTGTCCCGATATGGAAATGCTACTATAAACACCAACATCAGGAGAAATGAGAGGTTCATTCGAGGATTGAGACCCGAGCTTGCTAGAGAGACCCTGACACATATCCGTGATCCTTGTAATGTAGATTTGGAGATGGCAATCCGCTATGAAGAGTTGCTTGCTATTTGTGCCAGAGAAAAGCTAATTGAAACCCAGGGCCCTCAAGGAAAGAAGAGGAAGTTCTTCAAGAAGAAGGGAGCCCGGAAGGGAGATGCTGCCAAGAAGGCAAAGGCTAATTTAGTTTGGTTCAAGTGTGACAAGAAAGGTCATTATGCTCATGAGTGTCGGTCAGGCAAGGGGAAGAAGGTTGCAGAAAAGAAGAATTTGAAGTGCATCAATTGCGATCAAGTTGGGCATTATAAGAACCAGTGTCCAGAGCCAGTCAGGGTGGACAAGGGAAAGGTTTTTGATGTTGGACCATCGTCTGCTAAGCCAACTGCAGCTGAAAAAGGAAAGACTGTGATGGAAGGTATGCTTTTGATTCAGAGTATACCAGTTAGGATACTATTTGATATTGGTGCATCACATTCATTTATATCTCAATGTTTGGTTGTTATGTTATGCTTAGAACCCACATACCTTGTTACTGCCTTAAGGGTTGCAAATCCAATACGAGGGTTTGCAACTCTAGGGATAAGATGTGACCATTTAGAACTTGACATGTTAGGTCATAAGTTTGCATGCGGTGTGTATGTTTTTGATTTCGGAATCATTTTTGGTATGGATTGGTTAAGTAAGTATGAGGCTAGGATATTTTGCCAAGATGGGGAAATATCACTAAGACACCCTGATAGCCAGAACTGAACCATATTCTCAGTGGAGAATTCTGACCAGAGTATTTGTACTTTGCTGAGTGCCATGGAAGTGAAAGAAGAGTTAAGTCCGGTTTGAGTAGCAAGAGAGTTTGCAGATGTTTTTGAGTCGCTTACAAGATTACCAACGAAACGAGCTGTTGAGTTTCAGATAGATCTTGTGCCAAGAGCTGAACCTACAAGGAGACCACCTAGCAGAATGACACCGATCGAGATGAAGGAATTGAAGATGAAGCTAGTGGATCTAGAAGGAAGGAATTGTATTAGACCAAGCAGTTTGCCTTGGGGAGCGGCCGTGGTGTTTGTGAAGAAATCAGATGGGCCGTTGAGGATGTGTATCGACTATCGTAAGTTGAATAAGAGGACGATCAAGAATAAGTATCTTTTACCGAGAATAGACAATCTGTTCGATCAGTTGAGTGGAGCCAGAGTGTTTTCCTAGTTGGATTTGGCGATAGGTTTCCATTAGTTAAGGGTGGCAGAGGACAGTATTCCTTTGATAGCATTTCGAACTAGGTATGGTTCGTACAAGTGGTTAGTAATGCAATTCGGCTTGACGAAGGCACCTGCTTTCTTCGTAAATTTGATGAACCGAGTTTTCCGAGAGTATTTGGATAGGTTCATGTTGGTGTTTATAGATGACATTTTAGTATACTCTAAGGATGAAAGAGAGCATGAGGATCATCTTAAAGTAGTGCTTGAGATGCTGAGGCGGCATCAGCTGAAGGCGAAGTTTTCCAAGTGTCATTTTTGGAATAAAGAGGTTAAGTTTCTTGGTCACGTGGTTTCAGAGAAAGGCTTGTCAATCGATCCAGATAAGATCGAAGCTGTTAATAATTGGAAGAGACCAGAGACGGTGACCGAGATAAGGAGTTTTCTTGGACTTGCGGGCTATTAACAGGGATTCATCAAGGATTTCTCGCGGATAGCAGCGCCTTTGACTATGTTTACCAGGAAAGAGGTGAAGTTTGTCTGGTCCGACAAATGTGAGGAAGCATTCCATAAGTTAAAGCATTTTTTGACCAACGCGCCTGTGTTAGTAGTTCAAGATGAAAACCAAGGGCTGGTGGTGCGAACATATGCATGTGGGACTGGATTAGGAGCTGTGTTGATGTAGAAGGGTAAAAGGATTGCCTATGCTTCAAGACATCTTAGACCGCATGAAGTGAGATATCCTACTCACGATTTGGAGTAGGCTGCGGTAATCTTCGCATTAAAGATTTGGAGGCATTATCTCTTAGGGGAGAGATCTGAGCTATATACAGATCATAAATAATTAAGGTATTGATTCTCTCAGAAAGAGTTGAATACGAGACAACAATGGTGGCTGAAGTTTTTAACTGCTTATGGCTTTGGTATAGAGTATACACCTGGGAAAGGAAATAAGGTAGCGGATGCTCTTAGCAGAAGACATTAGAATGTGGTGTTAGCTTTGTTAGCAGAATGGAAAGATTTAGAAGCTTTGACTACTTGTAGTATGCAGTTAAGATCGACTGCTAGTTCTAGTCAGAGCACCGCCATGTTGTCCTGTTTGGAAGCTCGACCAGTGTTGATCGAAAGAATTGCTTCTGAGCAGAAAGAGGATCCAGTATTAGCCGAGAAGATTAGAAGGCTTGGGATTAGATATCGATGATCTAAAAGATTTTAGTCTTGACTAGAGGGGATGGTTGAGAAAGAAGGGACGGTTGTGTGTTCCAAATGTGAAGGACTTGAGGAAAGAAGTTCTTGGAGAATGTCATCGATCCAAGTTTACGATTCATCTTGGAGGGACCAAGATGTATCAAAATATGAAGAGGAGCATCTATTGAGAAGGTATGAAGAGGGATGTTGGCTTGTGGGATAGGCAGTGTGCAAACTATCAACAAGTGAAGGCCGAACATTAGAAGCCAGTGGGTTGCTTCAACCTTTAGAGATTCCAATTTGGAAATTGGATTCGATATCCATGGATTTTATTGACGGGTTTCCAAATTCAAATAGAGGAAATGAAAGTATATAGGTTATAGTGGATAGGTTGACCAAGTGTGCCCATTTCATTCCAGTTAAGTCAATCAGGACAACACCTGTTTTAGTTAAGTTGTTTATGAAAAACGTAGTTAGGCTACATGGAGTTCCTAGAAGTATAGTCAGTGATAGAGATGCATTGTTTACTAGTGAATTCTGGAAGAGTCTATAGGAAGTGTTAGGCACCAAGCTTAGTATGGGTACTGCATATCACCCTCAGACGAATGGGTAGACAAAGAGAGTCAATAAGATACTCGAGGATTTATTGAGAGCCTGTGTATTAGACTTTTGTGGATCTTGGAAGATCGTCTACACTTAGTGGAGTTTTCCTATAATAACAGTTATCAGACTAGTATAGGAATGGCGCCTTTTGAAGCTTTTTATGGAAAGTCATGCAAATCACCAGCATGTTGGTTGGAGACTGGAGATAGATTGGTCTTAGGTCCAGATCTAGTTAGAGAGGCGACATAGAAGATTGAGTTGATCCTAGAAAGGATGAAGGAAGCTCAGTCCAAACAGAAGAGTTACGCAGATAAGAGGCGTAAAGATCTAGAATTCTCAGTTGGAGATAAGGTTTTCATTAAGGTATCATCTATGAAGGGTGTGGTATGTTTTGGAAAGTCAGGGAAGCTGGCACCAAGATATGTTGGTCTATTCTAGATTATAGAGAGGATCAGAAAGCTCGCCTACAGAGTAGAGTTGCCGAGCAGTATGGCAGGTGTCCATAATGTATTTCATGTGCCTCATCTTCGCAAGCATGTGCATGATCTAGAGACTACTACTCCTCCGATATGGTTGGAAGATCTGATAGTAGAGCCTAATTTGACTTTTGTTAGACAACCTTTTCGGGTTGTAGTAAGATATGACAAAAGATTGAGGAACAAGACGGTCAAGTTGGTGAAAGTTCAGTGGAGCAACAACGAGAAGGATTATACTTGGGAGACGGAAGATAAGGTTAGAGATACTTATCCTGATCTGCTTTGAGGTTATGACTATATTAGATTTATATAGATAGTTTCTAGTCAGGTGGACTAGTATGGTTGTTAGGAGTCGTTGCAGATGATTGATATGTTTTGTATTTAGTCCTTAAAGAATTTCGAGGACGAAATTCTTTAAGGAGTGGAGCCTCTAACACCCATAATTCTTAATAACATTATTCAGAAGATTTAGTTAGGTAAATAAAATAAAATAATGTAAACGTTAGAGTGATAAGGGGATTGAGATTTGAATAATTAATTAAAGGCCATGCTTAGTTATTTAAATGGGCTTAAGAATGGCTTATAGGCTAATTAGTTTACACAAGGGCATATTGGAAAATAGCCGCACCTTATTACTACAACCCTTATATATTCACGGCTTTACCATCCATTCACGTTCATTTTCATTTTTCACAAAAACGTAAACAAAAGAGAAGAATAGCCGGCCATTTCTAAGGAAGAAAAGAGGAGAAAATTAAATCAAAGCTAGGGATTTAAGCAAGGGGATTAATCTCAATAAAATCTCAAATTCCTTATCATAATCAAGCTGAATAATAATCTAAACAATCTCTATTTTGTTTTATGATCATTT
This sequence comes from Allium fistulosum, assembly GCA_030737815.1. Lineage (NCBI taxonomy): Eukaryota > Viridiplantae > Streptophyta > Magnoliopsida > Asparagales > Amaryllidaceae > Allium > Allium fistulosum. The sequence continues at coordinate 1,117,535,844 of CM060902.1, read as the reverse complement.
GTTTTCGGATTTAAGATTAAATCCATCTTTATGATGATTTAAATGATGATATGCTTGGATTATAACATGTTTGATTTAAACAAAAAATGTTCAAATATGATTTTATACGATTTTAAGGGCAAAACCGATTATAATGATTTTTGTATGCCATGAGGAATTTTAATATTAAGTAAAACATGATTTTTGAGTTGGATTTTAATTTTCGTAATGTTCCAAGTTATGGAGAATTAATTATGAGTTTTCAAAGGAAAATATGTTTATTTGGGTTTAGAAATTTATTTAGGAAATTATATTGAGAATTTGGGTCTGAAATTTAGTTATGTTAGATAACATTTTAAAAGTGAATTTCTATGATTTTTAGGGATTTTTCCTAAGCGATTTACTATGAGAATTGAATTATTTTGAAAGGAGGACCTAAATGATTTAATTGTTTTGTTTAATGGAAGGACTTATTTGTTAAATTAATCTTGGTTTAGATCTGAAATTATGCGGCAGATAATTTTTCTAAAGAATTTGAAAAGTTGAAGCAACCAATCACATGTTTACAAATAAGCAGGTTAGTTAGAAAGTGTTTGCTTTAATTGGCATTAAATCAGTTTACCCAAAAAAGTGGGTCCTGCCTCTTTCAGAAGCGCCTTTCAACTCATAGCTTCTGCCTTCAATCAAGTCGAAACCTACCCGCTAAGACGAAACCAATACACAAGGTATCACAAGTATGGTACGTAGTGGATTGGAGAAAGGCGGAAGGCATGGTGTCAAAACCATTACTTTTGATAATGGTCGAAACTTTTGTTTTACCTTCAAAAGATAAGCGCCTGCCTTGTTTTAATAAAAGCTTTTGAAGGATTCGAAACACATGCTTTCGAAAGGGTTTTTTAAAATGGCTTTCGAAGGGGTTGCCGCCTTATTGTTTAAAGTATAGCTTTCGAACGAGTTACTTAGTTTCCAAACTAATGATTTCAAAAGGGGTAGTTTCAACGTAGCCGAAACCCTTCTGCCAACCTTATGCCTTTCGAAGGAATTTAAGATGTCATTGCTTTCGAAAAGTAGCCTTTGTTTTGTAAATAAGAGCCACTTCCTAAAGCTTTCAAAAGGGGTTAATGGTTTCAAAGGCAATGGCTTCGAAAGGGGTTCCGAAGCTAACCTTCAAATGTTATACCTAAATGATTTGTGCTTTTGAAAGGATGGTTCTGAGCCATCAAGTTTTCCCTAAACAGTTTTATATGATAAAGAATGGTTTCGAAAGAGATACTTTAATTTATATTCACTTTGACCCAAAAAATATTTTAAAGATAAACCCAATGGTTTCAGAAGGGGTACTTTCAATGGTTTCGAAAGGGGTACTTCTAATGGTTTCGAAAGGGTACTTTCAATGGTTTCGAAAGGGGTACTTTCAAATGGTTTCGAAGCTAAGCTTCTATAATTGAATGGTTTCAGTTTAATACATTCGAAAGGTTTCAAAAGAAAGGTTTTAAAGTGTTTTGAAAGGAAGGTGCCTTGTGTTTTGAAAAGAAGATTTAAATGCTTTCGAAACGAATTTTTCCAATGGTTTCGAAAGTAATGATTAAACGTTTCGAAAGCCTTAGTTTTCAAAACAAAGAACCCAATCTCACTTTAAAGGAAAACCATGGCATAACAAAAGAGTTCTGAAATGATTTTAAGTATGGAGTTTTTGAAGAAATTTTCCTTGATTAGTTGGTTAAAGGGATTAACCAAGTTTAATATGAAATGATTTCAAGGACATTAAACCACATGTGATGGTACTATTATGTTATTAGGGTTACTTCTTCATATATATATATATATATATATATATATATATATATATTCACATTATAATGGACCCATAACTGCATTTTGAGGAGAAAATGGTCAGAATAACCAGCTAGGTTGACCTAATAGTGAATATAAATTGAATTAACTCCTGAATGAGTAGAATTGCATCCAGGAGGTCAGATAGACCAGAATGTAGGATGCTTAAATGTTGACTAAAGAAGTTGTCAGGTAGACAAGTTCATAGTGAGCCCATGAAAACTATGTATAGGAAAGTTATTGGCAGGGGCCAATAGGTTCATAGTAAACCCATGAAAACTATGACTAGAAAGAGTTATCGGCAGGGGCCAATAGGTTTGTAGTGAACCCATGAAAACTATATCCAGATTGAGTTATTGACAGATGTCAATAGGTTTCTAGTTAACCCATGAAAACTAGGATTAGAGGGAAGTTATTGGAGTTACCAATAGGTTCAGGGAGAACCAATGAATAGTAAAGTTATTAGCAGGGGCCAATAGGTTCTTAGCGATCCTATGAAAACTATGAAACTGGACAGAGAGTTTATAACACATTCATAATTATTTCATCCCATATTCATAAAAGAAATCAAAGACAATAATGTTGTATTTGATATACCAACTCACCATGTCACCAAGTTCTCAGGCCCATCAATGGAAATCATCTCAAATATGGTGATATGGTAACCAACTCCAAAATCACAAGAACAGAAGAGACTGCATAAAAGCAAGTTAAACTCCAAAAATATAAGACTGCTTGAAAGCGAGTCAAAACCAAGAGACTGTCATAAAAGCGAGTCATAATTCATAAAACCATAAATACAAGCACATCGCAAGTTAAAACAAAAACAAGCACATTGCAAGCTAACACAATAGACAAGCACATCGCAAGTCAGAACTAAAGCAAGCACATCGCAAGAAAACACAATAGACAAGCACATCACAGGCCAAAACTAAAAGAAGCACATCGCAAGATAACACGATGGATAAGCACATCGTAAATCAAAACTAAAGCAAGCACATCACAAGCTGATACAATCGACGAGCACATCGCAAGTATAATCCAAAGACAAGCACTTCGCATGCCAACCAAAAAGACGAGCACATCGCACGCCAAAGTGATCATTTTTGATCGATAGGTGTAATGTACTCCCAGTTAGTAACCCAATGTCCAACAACCAATTAGTGATACTTAAATATTTTCTAAAGGTTGAAAATTTCACTTGATAAGTGTAATGTAACTCCGAATAGTAATCATTCGAGTAACAACCATGCGTCCCATAACACATGAGTTTACTTGAATATTTAGTATAAGTTACTAAATTCCAATCGACTAAAATATTCAATTGAATGAGTCCAAGATGTTAGTCACTATGCACAGGATTGAAGATAGCCAACGGTTATAAGAAAATGTAAATGCAGCAGGAATAAAATAGTAGATCACACAGTCGATTTTATACTAGTTCGGACCTCCCGTCCTAAGTCTAGTCCCTAAGCACCTCTTATGAATTTCACTATCAACACCTCACTTCACCCGGAGGAACATGTTTATAGACTCCGCCTGAACAACCGAACAAGACTTCAATACTTATTGCCTGAGGACTCCATAATAGGACTTCAATCTATGCTTTTACAAAGAAATAATTTGACTATATATTATGTCTTCAATGCATTGACTAGTCGCACTGGTTTACAACTTCTATAACCTACAAAAATGATGCAGAACAAGTGTGCAGAGATTAGGAAGTGAATTAAGACCAGACTCAAATATTGTGGAGTGAAAAAGCACTGGTCTAAGTTTGCTTTTTGAATGAATATAGAGTTTAGAGTGTTTGGAAGCAATATGAGAATGGTTTAAGAGAATAGGATTGTGTTTTGTTTTGGGATGGTGGGAGGCTTATATAGGAGTGAATGGAAGCCAATAAATAGTCACAATCCTTAAGAAATTCCCATTAGAAAAGATGCATCCGTTGGAAGTTTGCAATTGGTTGAAAAAGCACTTGAATAGCCACTTGACTATTCGTTTTTTAATCTCTCCTCTGATACCAAGCTGTAATGCCCCACTTTTATACCCATATTACCCAAGAATATTACAAATAAATTGTCATGTAATATGGAGAATAAGGCTAGATAGAAGCGATCATCTGTGTCTATTTCCTTGGGCTAACATTATCATGTCAACTTTTACCTCATTACTCCATATATAAACGTGAATAGCCTCAGCACAAAGCAATAAAAATGTTGGGTCAATTAGAATAGAAACAATATATCACATAATATGCAACACAGAATCACACGTTGCAACAGAAATATAATACATCAAATATCCCTCTAAGGATGAGTCTACACAAAAAGAAAACGCTAGGCTCACATATGTGTACTTATACATATATAGACTATGACAGATCTAAAAATATACGTGACTACATAAGTCTATTACATATACAAACATACAACAAGTATATAGGCTAAACTCAAATGATACATCAATATATAAGTAACATCTTATAACTTCTTAAGCTAGCCCACATCCAAGGTCACTGAGTCCCTGTACCTGTTAAGTCTCGGTCTGACCCGAGTATTACAAAAATAATAAACGGTTTAGATTCTCTCTAAATATCAAAAGGTAAGATCACATAATGAGCATGCATAACATCAAAGATATATAAATCCGTATAGGGGATTACACTAAACATCATAAGGCATCACTATAAAATCATCCACTAACAAAATTGCATAATACACATGGAATAATAAGAACTATATAGTATGCCACAGGTAATAAAACAACATCAATACCAAATCACCATGTCACTAAGTCCTCTCATGCCCATCAACGACAATCATCTCAAATATGATGATAAGGTAACCAACTTCAAAATCATAAGAACAAAAGAGATTGCATAAAAGTAAGTAAAAATCTAGAAAATATAAGACTGCTTGAAAGCAAGTCAAATCATAAAACCAAATAGACAACCACATCGCATGTCAAACAAAAGCAAGCACGTCGCAATCTAATCGCAAGCAAACACAATAGACGAGCACATCACAAGTCAAAATTTAAGCAAGCACATCGCAAGCTAACACAATAGATGAGCACATCGCAAGTCCAATCAAAGACAAGCACTTCGCAAGCCAGCCCAAAAGATAAGCACATCGCATGCCAAAGTGATCATTTCTGATCGATAATGGTAATGTACTCTCAGTTTGTAATTAAATGAGTATCGTTCATTGTCCTATAACCACTTAGTGATACTTAAATATTTACTAAAAGATTGTAAATTCCACTCAATAAGTGTAATGTACCTTCGAATAGTAATCCTTCAATTAACGACCGTGCGTTCCATACCATATAGGTTTACTTGAATATTTACTATAAGTTAGTAAATTCAACACGACTAAAATATTCAATCGAACTAGCCCAAGAATTAGCTGATAAAGTAATACAAATGTTCCATACCACTTGTATTGCTAAATTATTTAATTAGATTTCTCATTCAAGTGAAGGAAGAAATTTCAAGAAAGTGATAATTTCAAAATTCACACGAGAAATGCCAAAATAGCATATATAGCCAAGGCTAAGCATGATAAAAGGTAAGAAGAGCTATAGTTTTGAAAGTACTTATATTCAAATTCATTGCATATGAAATGACTTCTAAAATACAATACACACACACACACTCTTTCAAACTTCTCCTTTAAAAATCCATAAACTAATTTATTACTCAAATATATATATATAGTTGTTTTAAAATTCTAATTTAGTCTACAAACTATATTCCAAAAGCCATGTAGATATACAAACTTTTGTTTAGGAATGACATAGGCTTATATTTCAAAACCATACTTTTAAATCCATAAACTATTTCTACTTAATTATATTTAATATATAATTACTTATTATAATCATTTATAAAAGGAATTAAACTGATTTGAAAATAAGTTTGAAATCGGTAAATTATAATAAACTTTCTTTTGTAAATTGCTTATATTCAAACCATATATATTAGGTAGATATATAAATCTGACTTCAAAAATCTTTGAATCGAAAAACCATCATAATTTGGAGAATTGAATCTCAGTAAATTGGAAAACAAAGCAACGAGAAACCATCAAAATAAATCAAGGTAAACAGGGGTTCAAGCAAGATGACGGGGAGGAGCAAATAACACCTGGAACTCAAGTTCCAAGTGTTGACTGATCAACCAGTAGGATGCATGAGGTGTGAGCTCCAGGCGTTCTTCCTTCCCACAGTCGACGTACAACGGTATGGACATTGACTGCATAATTTATCAAAGCAATCTAGACATTGGTAAGGGGCTGAAAACAGATTTATAGTAAGAAGTTTTTGACAAAGAATGATTAAACAGGTTTGCAATCACAGATTCAACAATTCGCACTTCTAATTTCACAAACATTGGATATAAATTCATAGGCATGCACAGAGAAATTTAGAGATAGTTTACGTGAGGATTAACTCACCTCTTCTCCTTGCAATTAAGCAGCTATAACTTCTATAGCAGCTTAAAGTTCACAATCAGCAAACCATAACAGCAATCAACCAAAAACACAACCAAAACTTAATTTAATTTATTGTAAACTGAAATTCAAGCCACGACTATGATGCATTCTAGTTAGAGATAATTACCTGAATAAATTAGCTTCATAAGATAATTTAATTTGCAAGAGAGTTGAAATAGATTGGAATATGGCTTCTAAGTTAAAAAGAGGAGAATATATTCTTTCTTTTTCTCTGTTTCTATTTACAGTAAGAATGAAGAGAAAGTACAAACTTCTCTTCCTAGTTATTTAATTAGTTTGGGCTTTAGGATATAATTTACAATCCAAAAAGAATTTAAAATCCAATCTTTTAAATTTATTAACCACTAGGCTTCATAAACCAAAATTCTCAAGTGCTTAAAACCATAGCCTAAAATTCCAACAAGAGAATTTCTTAAATCTTTATTAAAAATGAATATTATTTTAAAAAAAAGTCTACTAATCTCAAATTTTCCTTTTATTTAAAAGTAAAAGATTCAACTAAATAAATATTCCTGTCCAAACCTTAATTTTAATTATCTTCAAATAAAACACTAAAATTCTAGTTTCTCCAATTTTAATACTTGAGAAATCAAATTTCTTATTTAAATATCCAATTTACATTATTATTTATTTTATTTAATCAACTCAAAAATCAGGGTTGTTACAGACTACCCCCTTGAAAAAATCGCGTCCTCGTAATTCCAATTCAGAAAAAAGTCTATAATTTATATATATAAAAAAATTATTTTCCTAATCCTTCTTCAACCTTCATTTTTAAATAAACTTCATTAATATAGAACATTCTTTGAAACTTATTTCATCCATTTACAACATTATTTTTTCAAAAAATGAAAAATTACAAAAAAAATCCTATCATTACTCAAAATTTTTAATCTCTTTCAAGTTAGATTTGCAATATTTGAAATTCATAGTTTTTAGAAAGCCAACTTCTAATAAGAAATTATATATAGTTAAACTAAAGGAATTTTCTTTTCTATTACTAAAATATTTATCTTATCAAATTTCATTTTAGATATATTTTAAAGACCCCTTTTCTCAATTATAAAATTTAGTTTAGTGCAAGTCAAATCCTTATACTAAAATTCAAAACTCATTTAACAAGTCTCTTTTCTTTTCTTTATAAAAAGAACTTATATATCTCATTGTTATTATTTTATAAAGCTACTTAAATTTGAAGTATTCTTTATTTACTAAATTAGAGTATTCAAAAATTCAATCACTTATTTCAGTCATAACTACAAAGTTTAATCATTTTAATATAAACATTTTATGGTGAAAGGAATTTCTACTCTTCTACTTTATTCACTTGATTTATTTAACATCACTTTTATTTTCCAACAAAACTCCAAATTGCTTTTTAAACTATATATATATATCCAATTTCAGATAATTATTTTCTCTAATTAATCTTCAGATTTTACATTTTCCAAATAATATAACAACTTCTTTTGGTAATTATTTATAACAAATCTCATTTATACAATTTATACTTCTAATTTCAATTAACTTCTTATTTTTTAAATTCCATAAATTTATTTACATAATTACATTACATCTTTTAATTTAACTTCTTATAGATTAAGGCTCATATATAAAAATTAACTTTTATTTAAATCATAATAAGATATGTACAACAAATTAAAAGCATCACACACAATTCATACATCAATCAAATATAATGACGTTGCCTTACCATCTATTTATAGTGAATTGCTTTGTCAAATTTCTTCAACGTTGACCGCAAAATCAACATTGTCTCGCCACTGACCTCTGCTATTGCTAATACACGGTGGCTGCATACGTCCTCTAAAATTAATACATATAATGTATCTTTATTATTTCTTTTATAAATATTTTTAACCATCAAAATTTTAAAACACAAATGTATATTTTCATACATATCTATTTTCATAATAGATAAATTTTCTTCTTAATTTATTTATCAAAAATATCTTTCTACATAATATTCTATCTCCTAAAATAATATTATTCAATTCCAAACCAGTTACTTAATATTATTATCAAAACTCCATATATTTTCTTTCCATAATTCACTTCATATGCATATATATACATTTTTCTGAATATTTATTCCATTTTAAAGTAATATTTAACTCACTTAAAACTTTATTTCCTTTTTAAATATTATTTATAACACATTCATAATTACTTATAATACTTTAAATATTACTCAAAATACTATATCCAATTGTCTCGTCCTAGTGTTTAAGAATCTCTATTGATAACGTTGATCAAGCACATCGACCAGAATTCTCAAAGCACTCAACGAGAAATTTAACAAAATACTAGCTTTCGAAAATTTCTTTATCAATCTCTATATTTTTATACAATTGATAATATACTAATAACAATTCAATAATACAACAATTCATCCATGCATACATCATGCAACTATTCAATCCCACATCTATCTTTGTATTTAATTATTTGTAGTTATAAATTAATATTCCATTTTATACGATGTAAAGTTTTCAATATTCTTTTTGGTAGCTACACTGCTAAAGATATCGCAAAGTCTTATAATTAGCATTGAGTAGGTTTCTAAATTTCAAGTGATGATTCCTACTCAATACTAATTTTAAACATTTACTTATAATTTCAAACAATCCAGCATATATCAACCAATCAAACATATTGAAACAAACTAATTACTATGCTCAGTGGAAAACAGTCTATCAGCTTCCGCTACGCAACTCTGATCATTAACGAATCAGGACCCCACTACTCAACACTAAGCCATCAAAGTAATGATTTATTCTTATCCATTAAATCTCACTCTTTGACAAAAGTGAGTTCCAAATTTTAAAAATCACTTTTATAACAATAATTTGTAAAGTAATTCAAAAATTTTACAAATACGTCCCAATGATTATTCCCAATAATCATTTATACTTATATCCTAAATAGGAAATAAATCCTAAATTCTACCCCATGCACCCAAGGGACGGGACTACAAGTCTGTCTAAGCTAAGATTCATGTTTCTTATATTCTATATTGTTTTGAATCTCTCCTATGATACCAAGTTGTAATACCCCACTTTTATACCCACATTACCCAAGGATATTACAAATATGGTCAAGTAATACGGAGAATAAGGCCGGATAGAAGTGATCATCCGTGTCTATTTCCTTGGGCTAACACTATCATGTCAACTTTTACCTCATTACACCATATATAGATGTGAATAGTCTCGGCATAAAGAAATAGACATGCTGGCTCAATTAGAACAGAACAATATATCATGTAATATGCAACACAGAATCACACATTGCAATGGAAATATAATACATCAAATATCCCTCTAAGGTTGATTCTACACAAAAAGAAAACACTAGACTCACATATGTAAACTTATACATATATAGACAATGACATGTCTAAAAATATACATGACTACATAACTCTATAACATATACGAACATACAATAAGTATATCGGCTAAAATCAAATGATACATCAATATATAAGTAACATCCTATAATTTCTTAAGCTAGCCCACATCCAAGGTCAATCAGTCCCTGTACATGTTAAGTCTGGGTCTGACCCGCATATTATAAAAATAATAAATGGGTTAGACTCTCTCTAAATATCAAAAGGTGAGATCACATAATGAGCATGCATAACATCAAAGATATAGAAATCCATATAGTGGATTACACTAAACATCATAAGGCATCACTATAAAATCATCCACTAACAAACTTGCATAATACACATGGCATAATAAAAACTATATAATATGCCATAGGTAATAAAACAACATCAATACCAAATCACCATGTCACCAATTCTTCACATATCCATCAACGACAATCATCTCAAATATGATGATAAGGTAACCAAATCCAAAATCATAAGAACAAAAGAGAATGCATAAAAGTATGTCAAACTCTAGAAAATATATGACTGCCTGAAGCAAGTCAAAACCAAGAGACAATCATAAAAGCGAGTCACAAATCATCAAACCATACAGACAAGCACATCGCAAGTCAAAAAAAAGCAAGCACGTAGCAAGCTAATCGCAAGCTAATCGCAAGCTAAGACAATAGACGAGCACATTGCAAGTTGGAACTAAAGCAAGCACATCGCAAGCAAACAAAATAGACGAGCACATCGCAAGTCAAAACTAAAGCAAGCACATCACAAGTCTAAACTAAAGCAAGCACATTGAAAGCTAACACAATAGACGAGCACATCGCAAGTCTAATCCAAAGACAAGCACTTCGCAAGCCAACCCAAAAGATAAGCACATCACACGCCAAAGTGATCATTTTCTGATCGATAAGTGTAATGTACTCCTAGTTAGTAATTAGATGAGTATCATTCAATGTCTTATAACCACTTAGCGATACTTAAATATTTACTAAAAGATTGTAAATTCCACTTGATAAGTGTAATGTACCTCCGAATAGTAATCATTCGAGTAACGACCGTGTATCCCATACCACATAGGTTAGTTGAATAATAACTATAAGTTAGTAAATTCCACACGACTAAAATATTCAATCGAACTAGTCTAAGAATTAGCGATAAAGTAATACAATGTTCCATATCACTTGTACTGCTAAATTATTTAATTAGATTTCTCATTCAAGTGAAGGAAGAAATTTCAAGAAAGCAATAATTTCAAAAGCCACACAAGAAATGCCAAAATAGCATATATAGCCAAGGCTAAGCGCAATAAAAGGTAAGAAGAGTTATAGTTTTGAAAGTAATTATATTCATATTCATTGCATAAGAAATCATTTCTAGAATACAATACACACACACATTTCAAATTTCTCCTTTAAAAATCCATAAACTCATTTATTACTCAACTATACATATATATATAGTTGTTTTAAAATCCTAATTTAGTCTACAAACTATATTCCAGAAGCCATATAGGTATACAAACTTTTGTTTAGGAATAACATAAGCTTATATTTCAAAACCATACTTTTAAATCCATAAACTATTTCTACTTAACTATATTTAATATATAATTACTTATTATAGTCATATATAAAAGGAATTAAACTGATTTGAAAACAAGTATGAAATCGGTAAATTATAATAAACTTTCTTTTGTAAATTCTTGTATTCAAACCATATATATTAGGTAGATATATAAATGTGACTTCAAAAATCTTTGAATCGAAAAATCATCATAACTTGGAGAATTGAATCTCAGAAAATTTTAAAACAAAGCAACGGGAAACAGTCAAAATAAATCAAGGCAAACAGGGTTCAAGCAAGACGACGGGGAGGAGCAAATAGCGCCTGGAACTTATGTTCCAGGTGTTGACTGATTAATCATTGGGATGCTTGGATTGTGAGCTCCAGGCATTCTTCCTCCCCACCGTCGATGTACACCAGTAAGGACATTAATAGGATAATTGATCAAAACAATCTGGACATTGATAAGGGGCTGAAAACTAATTTACAGTAAGGAGATTTTGATAGAGAATGATTAAACAGGTTTGCAATCACAGAGGCAACAATTCATACTTCGAATTTCACAAACATTGGATATAAATTAATAGGCATGCACTTAGAAATTCAGAGATAGTTTTCATGAGGATTAACTCACCTTTTATCCTTGCAATTAAGCAGCTATAGCTTCTACAGCAGCTTAAATTTCACAATTAGCAAACCCTAACAGCAATCGACCAAAAATACAACCAAAACCAAATTTAATTTACTATAAACTAAAATTCAAGCCACAACTGTAATGCATTCAAATTAGAGATAATTACTTGAATAAATTAGCTTCATAAAATGTTTAATTTGCAAGAGATTTGAAAGAGATTGGAATGTGGCTTCTAGGTTAAAAAGAGGAAATACGGTCTTTCTATTTCTCTGTTTTTATTTACAGTAAGAATAAAGAGAACGTACAGACTTCTCTTCTTAGTTATTTAATTAGTTTGAGATTTAGGATATAATTTACAATCCAACAAGAATTTAAAATCCATTCTTTATAATTTATTAACTAGTGGGCTTCATAAACTAAAATACTAAAGTACTTAAAACCATAGCCTAAAATTCCAACAAGAGAATTTCTTAAGTATTTAATAAAAATGAACATTATTTCAAAAGAAATCTACTAATCTCAAATTTCCTTTTATTTAAAAATAAGAGACTCAACTAAATAAAAATTCTTGTCCAAACTCTAATTTTAATTATCTTTAAATAAAACACTAAAATTCTAATTTCTCCAATTTCAATACTTGAGAAATCAAATTTCTTATTTAAATCTACAATTTACATCATTATTTATTTTCTTTAAGCAACTCAAAAATCAGGGTTGTCACATCAAGTCAACAATATACGTCAAAGCATTGGTCAACCTAAATGGCATAACCTTCCACTCAAAGGTCCCATCGAGTATCCTAAAAGTGGTCTTCATCACATTGGACTCCGCTATCCTTAATTGATGGGACCCCCTCGCAAGATCTAATTATGAGAAAATCTTTGTACCACTAAGTTGGTTGAGCAATCACCTATGCGTGCCAAATGGATACTTTTTCTTTAGGGTAAACTTATTTAACTCTTTATACTCGATGTGAAGCCTCAATGAACCGTTGACCTTGGTAGCAAATACAACCGGTGCACATCACTCCAAAGTATTTCTTTGAATAAAGCCCTTCCTTAGTAATTCCATGGTTTTCACTTCTAATTACCTTCACTCCTTTAATTCCATGTGCCTAATTGGCATAACCACTACCTTAGAATCCTTCTTAAGATTGATACAGAACTTAATCTCTCTATAGGGAGGTAAACCCATTACCTCCCCGAATGCATCTGCCGATGACAGCTCATTATGAGAAATGTCTAATGAATACAAGTAGCTAGTCATAATGAAGCTCTCTGGCTCACAACGCATGTCAAACCCTTGTACTTTACCACTTCCCCCTCAAACCCACTGCTCTTAACAATCAAGCACTATCTTGTGTTTGCTCATCCAATCCGAACCCAAGATGAGACCATACATAGAAAACTGAAGAACAAATACATCATAAGAAAATTCAAATCAATGTTTCTCCAACGGAATATTCGACAAATGAAATTAAAATAAGTTGAACCCCCGATGGAATTTGACATAACCACTAGTTTACAAACAAATTACAGAATAAAATGCAAGCTATCAACCAAATGATTAGATATAAAAAATGTGAACCCCTATATTAAAAAGATCTCGAATAGGTGCAACATAATAAGAAATCAAACCTTCCAAGATGATGTTCTTCTCCTTCTATTGAGTCGTAGGTCCACTAGAGCTTGAATCCGCTCCAATAACATAGACCTTTGTTGGACCTTATTTAAGAAATAATGGACACTCCCTTTTATAATTTCCCCTTGATAATAATTAAAACACTTGTGACTTGCAAGATTCACTTTGTAATCCTTGGTAATATACACTTGAAGTTGCATCTTCTACATATGTTCTCACTTTCTTTGATTATCTTTTTTTGCTCTTTCTTACCTCCTTGTTCCTTGTGCTTCATCAAAAACTTTGGTTTCACTTCAACTGTCTCCACCAACTCAATAACTCCTATAGACCCCTCATAGAGAAGGGACATATGTATAAGGTTTTTAAAAGTCGCTTCTATTATAATTCGACCTAGAACTTGACTTTTAAGAACCAGGTTTGAATCCCTTGCAAAATTGGATGTTTTCTTTGATGGAGTGTTAATAAGATCCATTCTGAACTTAGCTAAATCATTAAAGTTCCCCTCTTAGCCTTTAAAATGAATTGAGCCTTAAATCGACCCTTGAAATCATCCCAAGTGATTTCCTTCTCACTTACCTCAATAATTATTGCTTCCCATCAACTAAGAGGTTCCCTTTGAAGATGTCGTGAAACAAGCCTACACCTCGTTGTGGCATCAAGTGCCATATTATTTAATATATAGTCATAAGATTTGATCCAAGCTTGAGTCTTGGAAAAAGTCTTCATACCAATTGACGAATTCTCGCCCAAGCCAATAAATTCTTGTCACATCCTTAAGAAGTCCATCATCGATGGCGCGACCAAAACCATGACCGCACCACCCAAATTCCCTATTAAAACATTCAAAACCACCCTATCGAAGGGGTAGCTCATGACATAGGCTCTAGGTATTGTTGGAACCAACAGGGCATCTCGGCTTCATTGCCGGTATTTGAATTTACCCCACTTCTCGTTGCTCTTGTATGTCATCTCATAGCCGCTTACCTATAAAAGGTATACATTAGCAACTTACTTGATCCTTGAAATACATGGGATAACCGGTGCATAATTAAGTTGCTATAGAGTAAGAATATACCAATACACTCTTTCAACGTTGCTCGAGTTTCTTATCGGTAACCTAAGCTCTGATACCAAATCTGGAGACCCTTCAATCATAATATTTGAAAATTTATGCACTATGGCACCCGGATCTCCAAGTAGCAAAAATGATTAATCTTAAGGGTGGTAAAAGAAAACAAAATGTAGCATCTATCATAGGCTCGTATAGAACTCACAGTGGAACGGCAAAATATAATACCAATATATATAAGACTATAAATATCATAACAATATGAAGGCAATAGGATCCATACTCATAATACATTACACTCCAAACATATGGAGTTCAAATGAAACAACTTCCCAAAACAATATGTGTCATATATAATATAATGTCTAACATGTCTATATGCAAAATACTGGATAAATGACCATAGCAATATAAAGCTATGGCTCCATAACATGCTCCAGTTAGTAATGTCCCCAAGTCTTTAGACCATAACTACTCAAGAAATAAAATAAAAGAGAAAACATAGAGTTGATTGGACATAAAGTCTGGTAAAAGGGAAACATCGCTACTAAACATGATATCTGATACACTAATATGACATGAATAATGTACTAAGTGGTACCTTAAAATATCACTTATATGTAAACCAAGTATACATAAAATGAATAAGCAAGAGATCTAAAGTAATGTTATATCGTACCAACCCTGCCCTTCCCTTGCATCCAACAAGTTGGCAAAACTAATAATGGTTCTAATACAACTATTGTACACTTCATACAAAGACCCATGTAAGCCCATGCACTCAAACAATTAGTCGAATCTCCAAGGTAACACCGTATTGTACCAATAACCAAAACATTGAGTAATTCAATATCGACTCCAGTCTCGACTTTAAGGTAACATTGTATCATACCCGCCTATGTATCTGAAACCGATACTAGTGGCTCTATAGCTTTCCATCAAACAACCATACATTGGAGAAAAGAAAGTGGTCATAGCTACCTCATGGCGATTTTTCAATAGATGAGTGCCTCCATCTCTCTCCAACTATCAAATTTAGTGAAAGCCATCACTGATACCCAATGGTCTTGATGGATGCCTAAGCTATAGTTATAGGCCTTGGGTGTCAGTAGTGCCATATGATACTCAACCTCGATTCATGTGTCTTTGATATCCCGATGACCAGATAACAAAGCAGCACCTAAGTTTTAGCTATATATATATATATATGTTTATACAGTACTTAGAGGTTACAATATATACTTTACAACATATGGGTTATGACTTTCTGTTTTGAGAAGGATATGTATAAATTTTATATATTTTATGCATTAGTTTATATACTTTTATATATTAGTTTATACATATTAGTTTACCTAAGTCAATCTGCAAATGTATATTATGTACGCTGTACTGAATATAAATACTTTGTTTTATATTGTATATATATTAGACTATAGTATATATATATATTGTTTTGTATAACTTTGTTTATAACCTGATTTTTTATATGATCTGTAGGTCTGTAGTATATATGTATAGTAGCATGGTTTAAAAATATGGTAAACAATAATAATTTTTATAACCTGTGTATAGCTTGTGTACATGTGTATATACATTAGTTATATATATATATAGGTGAATTTGATTTTTAATTATATATACATAGATATTGTATGTGTTGGGATTTAACAATGATTTTTAAATTACATATATATTTAATTTGAAAATGTGTTTGTATTTAGAATATGATTTTATATATATATATAGTTATATATAGTTATATATATATATATATATGTGCTTAATTAAAAAAATGATTTTTAATTATATATTTAAAAATTGATTTCATGGAAATAATATATATATATTCTGTATATATCAAGATGATTCTGATTCGTTTTATCAATTTTGATTTATCAGCTGTCTATCGAATTCGTGCCCATCTTGCTTTGCTTTGGAATTTGTGCCTGGATTAGTAGCTCATTTTTGTATCTAATCTCTAGCCTTGAAAGGTGAGCAATCACTCACGATTAATGTTCTTATATTTATTAAATTTGATTCCAATTGAAACGACAATTGAAATATGCTACTGTTAGTTATTTACATTGCTGTATATATGCTATTATCTGTATCTGTTCACCTGTGACATCTAACACCGTTATCTGTTATATATATTGATGATATATGCCTGTTATATTATTATCATATCTGTTATCACTCTGCAAGTTCCCTATTAGTATAGAATTGTGACGACCCAAATTTTTAACGTCTGTTATTTGGATAATTAACTGGTTTAAATTATCAGAATATTAATTTTTGATGGGTCAAGCAAATGAATTTCTGATAATTGAAATATTGGATATATAAATGGCTTAAAAACTATAATAAATCTTTGGCTTATAAATCTCTGGATATGATGAACCGTATAGCAGAAAAATTAAATTATATATGTATATTATAAAAACTCCGACATTTAAATCACGATAAAATATCCTTATATATATGTATAAATAAATATATACAACCTTGTGATGTTGAAAATATATACATATATAAGTATATACATACACAAGAATATAAATGTATGTATATACCTATGTGGAATGAAATATAGGAAAAGTTTATATGAATGTGAATATATATATATAAGATAAAGCAAGGTGTATATGAGAATATGTATATAAAATGAAAATATATACAAAAAGCAATGCGTATGAATGTACATACATGTGTATATATGCTCATATGAAATGAAATATAGGAAAGTATATAAATATGCAAGAAAAGAGAAAAAATATATATATATCTACATAAATATAAAATGGGATAAGGCTGTAAACAGGTAAGGAAATATTGCATTAAATGATATCATCTCAAGCACAAAAACAAGGTCATTTCGAACTGTTAAAATCATTTCATTTTTCCAGAAAAAAGAATCTTATCTGACCAAAGGAGAAAAAATCTCTGACCAAGGAAATAAGTTTGTACCAGTAAAACTTACCCCTGTACAAAACTGTTTTCTATATATGCATATTCCCTTGTCCTAGTTCGTTCACAACATAGCAAACCAGAAAAAAAAATATGCATTTTATCTTACAACTGAAGCTAAATAAACAACTCAACTCAACAGGAAGATCATCAACAAATTCAAGTTAGTAGCAGTTTCAAAAGCATTTCTCTATTCAAAAGAAATAAAACAGTGAGTAAACATTTTAATTTAAAAGTTTAAGTAGGTAAATGATTATTGCTTATGAAGTTTCCATGATGATGATTGCTCTGAATGTGTATATATAAGTGATAGCTCTGTGTATATGAATGGATTTAAGTTTGCATGTCTGATATGTCTAAGCTTCTCTGTTTCAAATCAAAGCCATTTTAACTCTCTGTTCAACATTCAAAATGGTGAGAAATTTTTTATTTTAAACCCTTGAATCTATAAATAGAATGGTTGTGATTGATTCCTGAAGTAAGATAGTTGCATGAATGTGAATGTGTTTATATATGTATATATATATATATATATATATGAAGTGGTTGTATGTCTGTACATATATATGTAATCCTGTTCTTAGTTTACAAGCTACCAAACCCATTCAAAATTCAAAATCAAATTCCCCAATCCCTTTTAGGTTTTGATTTCTGAAAGGAAAATTTTAGTATCAACTAGATTTAAATTTTGAAATTCGTTTCAGATAAAAATATGTATTAATTACTTTGGAAACTAAAATTTTACAGCAAAAATATATAATGTCAGAAAGATCAAAGAATTCAATTTCAAGTTTCGGTTATGGGAATGAATTCGCATGTGGAAATGATGAATTTAGGTAATAATTTCATGATTTTTAAACTTGGAAACGACGAGATATGCCGAGTTGATCGATAATTGCATTTTGGTCAATTGTCGTCGATCGGCAATGTTATGGTCGTCAAGATTAAGGTGGGAGGAGGCCTGAATGATGGAAAACTCAGGAAAAATAGTAGAAGCATTTATAGAAGGTCGGAGCGACGACACATCGTCGAACTAGGGTTCGACTGTTAGTTTTTGTAGGTGGGTTTGTCGAGGCAAGTTCGTCGTCATCGTGGGATCGGGTTTGCTACATTACAGCATGATAGGGGGTTCTCACTTCGCATTTGGTGGCGAACGAGAGACTCTTACCCCTACATGTCCCTTTGAGGTAGTATAAGGCCTTGGGTTGGTTGCGAGTCGAGAGGTTGGCCGTAAAAGCAAATTCGAGGTATCACTGTGTGCCACGGTGGGTTTGGGATGGTTGCAAAGCCTATCTATCGCCACTGCCTCGGGTCGTCACATTTGGTATCAGAGCGAAGGTTAAGCGAGAACCTTGGCTCTGGTGGGTGTACTCGTAAGGATAGGGTCAATAGTACCCTAGAATGAGTTGAGTGTGTATATTATATATATATATATATATATATATATATATATACGAGAGCGTACTTGTTATTTTCATATATAAAGATTTTAATTGACTTTATATAAGAATATATTTTGATATATATAAAGCAATATTTCTTACTAATAAATGTTAAGGTAATTGGTTGTTAAAAATTATTGGAATTAAAATAAGAGGTAATAGAAATATAACCAAATTGAAATTAAATAAAGGTAAGTTTGAAATGGTTTCAAACTGAAATTTAATCTTGAATTTGGGAAAAGGGTTCCAGAATAAGATAATAAGGAATTGGTTTCCTCATATGATAATCTTGGTCATTATCATAGTTGTGTTTAATAATAAAATATGCATTAATAAGCAGGAAAAATGAAATGTTTTAGGGAAGTAAAACATTTAGGCAAGTATGACTTATAAATTGGAACTGAAGATGGTATAAATTGTGAAGTTTTAAATCTGAGCCCAGAATTTGAAAATTGTTTCAAAGTGATAAAGAAATAATAAATAATATTATTTGAATGAAAAGGGCTTGGTTCAAACAGGAGTTGTTTGAAAATTTATTTGAATTAAATACCAAAGGTGATTTAAGATTTAAGGATAACTTAGTGTGTAAAGAAAATAATATGGATATATGAGGGATATACATAGTATCAAAGATAATTTGAAATAAACTCTAGAGTAATGAGTTTTAATTTTCCCTGAAGTGGGATGTAAAAACTTAAAATGAAATAAGTTTAGAACTTTTAAGAAAGAATATTGATAGAAATTTAAAATTTGAAATGGGAATTCAAATTGAGTAAGGTTAATGGGATTAAATTGAATTTAACTTAGAAGAAGTTAAATAAGTTTGGAATGAACAACCTGATTTGGAAATTTCAAGATGAAATTTGAGATTTAACTTAGGAAGTTAAATAGTTGATTTGAATGGGAAGTTTGTGTGATCTTAAAATGGGTTTGAGATCTGGAAATTGGAAATGGGTGGATGTTTTAAAATAAATTGGATGATGTCATCCTATTGTTATTAATAATCTTTAAAGTGTGAATTGGATTTGTTTAAATGAATGAGGAATAAAGTGTGGTAACATATCCATTATTGAGATAAAAGGGAAATTAAACTTTAATTTGAAATTTAGGATATGGAATTTCCTTGAACTGAAAATTTGAATAATTGAATTTTTAAGATAAAATTGTTTTGAATTGGGTTAATTTGAAATAAAATTGAAGATTGAATGAGTTCAAATTCAAATGGAATTGGGATTAATTCATATAGAAATTTAAATGATTTGAAATTGAAGTGGGTTCAATTTGAAGTTAGTCTAAATTAATTTGAATAATTTGAAATTGTAATTGAAGAAATCAAATGGAATTTGATTCGAATTTAGGAAAGAAATTGTGGATAATTCAACTTGAATTGGGACTTGATCAATTTAATGGGAAATTGATTGAAATGGAGATTGGGAAGTTGAACAGTTTAGCTCTGGACTATTTTCAAAATAAATTGTTTAATACAAATCTATTTTTCCAAACTATTTACTATACAATCTTTCTTCTTAAACCCCAAACTATATTATACTTATTTTACAATTATTTTTGGAACTATTTAACTATTTTACAACTGTTTTATAAACTAATTACTATCTTTCTAGCTACTTTATAACTAGTTACCATTTTACAACTAATTTGTAATTATTTTACTATTTTTCAACTATCTTACAATTACTTAACTGTTTTACAGCTATTTTACAGTAAATAGTTATTTTTCAACTACTTATTTATTTTAAAAAATTTCAAGCTATTTTCTAAATTTAAACTGGTCAGAGTACAAACTGTTTATGATTAAGTACCCAATTGAGATAAGAATTGAGGTGATATTCCAAATGGGATTGAAGCAATTGTGAATAAGTGAATAAAAATCAAGTGAGGATGAATAGAAAGGAAATTGATTTAACTGATAATCAATGAAGATAAATACGTAGGATGTACGTATATTATTCTATTCGCATAGTGATTTGATCCAGATTCGAGCACATAATTTCGACATAGTATTATCGATCCGAGTTGGGAATTTTGGCTCGATTTTCGACGGCAAACCTGGATATGAATTTTTGGTTGGTTCTAGATATTCTCTATCATAGTTATGACTATGCAAGCAGAATAACAGTTTCTGATCAAGAAACCAAATCTGAGTCCGCACTAGGAAGTCAGGTGGACGATACTTGTTCGGAAGTGGAATTGTGTGATCGAGTGAGCGATCGGATTTATATGGCGTACGGATGATATGTGTACATCGTACGGGTTTGAATAAAATTGATATTGAAAATTTGTGGATAAGAACTGTAAATGATTTTTGAAATTGAAAGTATATTTTGTGAAATATATGATGAAGTAAAGTGGGAATTGGATATTTCTATGGTAAAAAATTACTTTATGGAAGTAAGTAATTTGGTAAGTGACTTTATAGAGTAATCAAATTTGAATATTTGATTTGGAATAAACAAAGTTATATATCTTTGTTGTATATATGATAAAACTCCCCTTGTTGAATCTTTTGCCAGAAGAAAAGGATTTTGGAAGTATTTGAAGTATAAAAATGAATTTATACAAGTATGAATTGAACCAAAGATTTTCTAAGATTATTATATATATGTATATATATAAAGGATTTGTGAAAATGATTTTGAGGAAAGGTTTTGGGAACCTATGGCATTTGGAAAGGCTTTTGATTTTTTTGGGTAAAACCAATATTGGAATTTGGAAAACCCTAATATGAGAATTATCGATTTTGGGATTCGATTTTGTAAAGGAGCTTTATATGAAATTCATACTCGGTGTATGATATGAAAAATACTATATGTGTATAGTATAAAGTGTTTTGAAGTGGCTCTGGGGAAAAAGGCGCTCCCTTGAAATGAACTTCTCAGGAGTACCATAGGTTGGTACTGCCTTGAGCCTCAAAGGGGGGGTTCTAAAGTTGATCCTGTGAGGAGTCCGGACAAAACTAGTTCCTGAGGATTATTTGGTAGCGAAAGTCGAGGGCACTGATGCCTACAGAGGCATTTGGGTTATGCTGTGACGACAGTTTAACTCGATGTCACTACGATCAACTACAGACCATAGCAAAAGTAGTGTGTGCCGCTGAGAGCCAACAGTCTACGTTTGATTTTATATCGGTAGACTGCGACACTATGGTAACATAGCGAAAGTCGTGTGTGCTGCTGAGAGCCAACAGTCTACGTTTGATTTTATATCGGTAGACTGCGACCTATGTAAGAGTGGAGAAGTTTTATTTTTGACAGCGAAAATCGAGGGCACTGATGCCTACAGTTACATGGACTTTTGCTGTGATGGCAACGTAACCCTGGAATGTAACTGCGATCTGTTGTAGGTTCCATGGCGTAATCGAGGGGAGCGGAGTGCCTACAGTTACATGGACTTTTGCTGCGATGGCAACGTAACCCAGGATGTAACCGCGACCATGGATGGGGGTGATGATTTCCAGAGCATTCTCACCAAAGATATTTCCTCTATTTTCGAAACTGTTTTCTATAATTTCAATAAAATTATTTTCCAAAGTATTTTCACTGGGTGTTGGAAACGAGTTTACCAAGTACTTATAGATTTTCAGTCCTACGCCTGATCAACGTATGACCGAATTTCTATGAGAACGAGGATGGACTTGTTGAGACATCGAGTTATAAAAGTATTTTTTTTATAAAAACTATTTTAATAATATTATATAGATTTTTTTTAAAAGTATTTTAAAAATGATCAAAGAATATTTATTTGATTTTAAGCAATTTAATAATTCCGGCTTCGTTCCTTTTCGAGGACGAAAAGTTCTAAAGGGGGGAGGAATGTGACGACCCGGATTTTTAACGTCTGTTAATTGGATAATTAACTGGTTTAAATTATCAGAATATTAATTTTTGATGGGTCAAGCAAATGAATTTCTAATAATTGAAATATTGGATATATAAATGGCTTAAAAACTATAATAAATCTTTGGCTTATAAATCTCTGGATATGATGAACCGTATAGCAGAAAAATTAAATTATATATGTATATTATAAAAACTCCGACATTTAAATCACGATAAAATATCCTTATATATATGTATAAATAAATATATACAACCTTGTGATGTTGAAAATATATACATATATAAGTATATACATATACAAGAATATAAATGTATGTATATACCTATGTGGAATGAAATATAGGAAAAGTTTGTATGAATGTGAATATATATATATAAGATAAAGCAAGGTGTATATGAGAATATGTATATAAAATGACAATATATACAAAAAGCAATGCGTATGAATGTACATACATGTGTATATATGCTCATATGAAATGAAATATAAGAAAGTTTATAAATATGCAAGAAAAGAGAATATATATATATATATATATATATATATATATATCTACATACATATCAAATGGGATAAGGCTGTAAACAGGTAAGGAAACATTGCATTAAATGATATCATCTCAAGCACAAAAACAAGGTCATTTTGAACTGTTAAAATCATTTCATTTTTCCAGAAAAAAAATCTTATCTGACCAAAGGAGAAAAAATCTCTGACCAAGGAAATAAGTTTGTACCAGTAAAGCCTACCCCTGTACAAAACTATTTTCTATATATGCATATTCCCTTGTCCTAGTTCGTTCACAACATAGCAAACTAGAAAAAAAATGCATTTTATCTTACAACTGAAGCTAAATAAACAACTCAACTCAACAGGAAGATCATCAACAAATTCAAGTTAGTAGCAGTTTCAAAAGCATTTCTCTGTTCAAAAGAAATAAAACTATGAGTAAACATTTTAATTTAAAAGTTTAAGTAGGTAAATGATTGTTGCTTGTGAAGTTTCCATGATGATGATTGCTCTGCATGTGTATATATAAGTGATAGCTCTGTGTATATGAATGGATTTAAGTTTGCATGTCTGATATGTCTAAGCTTCTCTGTTTCAAATCAAAGCCATTTTAACTCTCTGTTCAACATTCAAAATGGTGAGCAAATTTTTATTTTAAACCCTTGAATCTATAAATAGAATGCTTGTGATTGATTCCTGAAGTAAGATAGTTGCATGAAGGTGAATGTGTTTATATATGTATATATATATATGAAGTGGTTGTATGTCTGTACATATATATATGTAATTCTGTTCTTAGTTTACAGGCTACCAAACCCATTCAAAATTCAAAATCAAATTCCCCAATCCCTTTTAGGTTTTGATTTCTGAAAGGAAAATGTTAGTATCAACTAGATTTAAATTTTGAAATTCGTTTCAGGTAAAAATATGTATTAAATACTTTGGAAACTAAAATTTTACAGATAAAATATATAATGTCAGAAAGATCAAAGATTTCAATTTCAAGTTTTGGTTATGGGAATGAATTCGCATGTGGAAATGATGAATTTAGGTAATATTCATGATTTTTAAACTTGGAAACGACGAGATATGTTGAGTTGATCGATAATTGCATTTTGGTCAATTGTCGTCGATCGGCAATGTTATGGTCGTCAAGATTAAGGTGGGAGGAGGCCTGAATGATGGCGAACTCAGGAAAAATAGTAGAAGCATTTATAGATGGTCGGAGCGGCGACACATCGTCGAACTAGGGTTCGACTGTTAGTTTTTATAGGTGGGTTTGTCGAGGCAAGTTCGTCGTCATCGTGGGATCGAGTTGAACCAGTCCATGGAGGATCGATGTTGGAGGTCGAGGTGAAGTCGGGGTCGTGAGGGTTCTGGCATGGGCATGCGGCGGGACGAGGCATTTGGGTCGATCGGAGTTTTTTTTCAGGTTGGGTTGGGGTACCTCGATTTCTAATTCGCAGTCGATTCTTGGAGCAGGGTGGTCTAGTGGTTAGAAGTGGTTAACGTCGACTCGACGTCGAGAAGTTGGTCGGAGGGCGTCAGATCATCGGTGTAGGTGCACAGTGTATCACCTATATCTGGTTATGTTTAAGCTATTGGGAAGAAGCCTGTCTCGGTTTCAAGCTCGAGGAAACAAAGGTTTGACTCGAAGAAGGATGTAAAATTTTAGCTCGGGTAAGGGCTCGAGGGAAGGGAAGTTTGACTCGGGTTAGGATTCGCGTATGGGAGTGAAAATGATTTTAACAGTTTTAAAATTCTGAAATAAAGTAAGTTTTTAAATTAAAACAAGTTTTCAAGGTAAAACAATTTCAAAGAAGAAGCTTGAGCAGATTTTCAAATAAAAATATTAATCAAGTTTTATGAACAAGTTTCAAAATTTAATTATAAGTTGAATGCCTTGAATTTAAATGGTTTTGGTTTTAAATAATTATTAGGTTAATTATTTAATTAAACCCCTAAGTGTTTTGAACTTAATTCATCAATAAGGACCCAAGTGGTTTGTATAAATTAATTCCAAGCAATTAAATTAAATAAGATTTAAATAATCTAATAAAGGAAATGTTTAATTAAGGTAAATGGTTTATCTTAATTAATTAAGTCCTTGGATGATTAAAGATTAATTAAATTAATGAAGTAATTAAAGAGAAATTAATTAATTAATCATTAAGAGTTATAAATTAATTTGAGATTAATTAGTTGGGAATTAGGGATTAATTAATGATTAATTACTTAAATAATAATTACTTAATGTAAGTAATTAAGGATTAATGTGTTAAGGGTTAATTAATTAATAATTAAAGGATAATTAATTGAGGATAATTTACTAATGGGATAATTACTTAATGAAAGTAATTATGGATAATTAATTTAGATAAATAATTAAAGAATGATTAATTAATGGATGTAATTAGTTAATATTAAGTAAGCAAGACTTAAAGGTAATCCAAGTGATTAAGTTAGAAATTAATTTAATTAGAGATAAATTAAATTAATTAAGAATGGATCAAATTTGTTTATGGATGATTTAAATGATATCGGGTGATTTGAATGAGACATCTCTGATATGTGATGTTTTGTGATATATGGTTGAATTAGATAATATGGATTATCTATCTATATTGATATGAATCATCTATTTGAAATGTTCTGAATAACTAAATTGTTTAAATCCTTTAAAACAACTTGGACATTTAAAAATGGGGTTTTGAATCAAACTTGTCTGATAACTTATGTACTGTGATATGAGATGTGAGGTTGTACTATGATATTTGGATTAACTATCAATAGTGAATTTCCCTGTAAAGTGTGACATCTTGTATTTAAATTTGAATTGTAAAAAGGGTTTAGTTTTGAAGTGACATTGAATTCGAAGGGACCGAGATCGTGTATCAGCAATACCCGAACCCACTTCGATTAGTAATCTAAGTTTTTATAATTGGACATGTAAAACTAAACAGGCTGGAATGGAATGAATTGTGTAATATGGATGTTTAACCTAAACCCGTTGTGTGATAAATGATTGACTATGAGAACTCGTAAAAGGGTACGAGTTACCTTGATATTCACATATGTATAGCTTGGTATTTCATGTTATATGGGTTTACTCACGCTGGTTTCCAGCCTGACCCGGGTGTTACTTTGATGTAATGCTCGGGTCAGACCGAGTATTACAGATTTTCAGGTAAGGACGTTCTAGAGCTCAGGAGACGAGCTGGATGGCAGGAACGTATGGAGTGTTTCCGCTGAGACTATTATTTCTGTTTATCTGAGGCATATTAGGTTTGTATATGTCCAGTGATTGGTTATGAGAGTAACTCTGATGTATTATAAACGTATTTGACAGATACAGTATTCTTTTGTAAACTATTATTATTTGATATTATATTTTTATCCGCTGCGAATGTGAGAATCTGTGTTGGGTTTCTGTTTCTTCTTCTATCTCTTTCTTCTACTTCTAACTATCTGGAATTTTTCGGGTTCGAAAATTTCGGGTCGTTACAAGAATTCCCTATGGGTTGAAATGATACATACCCGAACGATCTGTAGAATAGGAGAAAATTGCTATGGGTTAAAATGATAAACCCAAGCGATTTTCATTGAATCGAATTTGGGATTACGGATTGAAAAGATATATACCCGTATATATTTAAATTACGGATTGAAATGATAAATATCCATATCACTTGAACATAGGGTAGAGAATTATATACAGACACCGTTGGTCTATATATAAATATTTTGAAAATGATTCCTATGGTTTTGAAAAGAAGTATATGGTTTTAACAAATAGTGATTTTAAAGATTTATTAAAGTTGATTTAATAAAGTTGAGATATAATATGTTTAAGTATTTATTTAAATATATATTTTTAAATATAGAGTTTGTAATGATTTGATAAATTAAGGTTGAGAAGATAGATTTTGAAATTGATTTGAAATGGTATTTAATTAAGGATTATATTTAATTAAATCTATCTGAACTTATGGAATTTGGGGTTTTTAAGGGATATGATTTTATAACTTGATTTTTGGTTTAAGATTATTTAAAATGAATATTTCAAGTTTAAATAAATTAAAGGAAATATTTGGTGATTTGAAATTTGGGCTTTTATATAAATGATATTGAATTTATTTAGTGAATATTGCAAAACTAAATAATAATGAAGTTAAATTAAGATATATATGAAATTATCAAATTTAGTTTTGAAATGGTGGAATATATAAAGCTTTGAAATATATTGAAATTGAAATGGTTTATTTGTGGTTCAAATTGGTATTGGAAATCGATATAATTTGAAATGTTTAATTGAATTGAAATTGATGATTTGAGATTGGATAAATTTGAATTTGGAATTTGAATTGATTTGAATCGATTTGTGAATTTGAGAAAAACTATTTATTATATAAAGTATTTTTAAATTATATTTAAACTATTTTATATTTTACTTTATAAATTATTTTAATATAAACTATTTTAATATAAATCATTTTCAATATATATTATTTTATTATAAACTATTTTAACTTATAACTATTTTATATAAACTATTTTATTTTATAAACTATTTTATTTTATATACTATTTTTAATATCTAAACTGTTTAAGAGGAAAGTGTTAAGGATTCCAAAATGTTATGATTTCAAATCTATGATTTCAAAGTGTTTCAAGGTTTTGATTTCCAAAGTGTTTTGATTTTTAAAAGACTATGATTTCGGAAGCGTTATAACATTGGAAAGTACTATGATTTTTGGAAATGGATTTATTTGAAGTGAAAATGATATCGTTTTGACATGGTTTTAAATGGAAATGATATTTTGGTTTTGAAGTATAAACTATTTTGAAATGACCGTGGTGTTATAATAACGATTGGTTGTTAAAGAGACCGGGATCGGATATGGGCATAGTCTCTGTCGATACCGAAAGCCACTTTAACAACTGTGTATGCGGTGGAGATTTCAGAATGAAGTAGGATGGTGGCGACGATCCTATATGAGGTATATACGTGGACCCAACTCTCGTGAGTTGGCATAAGGTGGCTAAAACAGGAGCAATCGATGGGCCAATGAGGTAGCTCCTATTATCGAACACACTCCATCGTATGCCATTCTATTACTTTGTGATTGATTTGGTGCGCACCTTCGGATTTTCGGGAGTGTGGCTCAAGGTGGGCGATTGCTGCGGCTCTGCGTCACCACCAGCCCGGAAGTGTAATTGGTATATCTACCTGGCATTGCCTAGTTGTGTCGTGTCACCTACCCTAGCACACCTTCTACGAGTTTGTTTTGTACCATACCTATGGAGTGCCCTCTGATGACGCCCAGTACGGGGGAGATTACGGTATTGTATATATTATGGGAATATATAAAATGTGTTAAGGTGGAAAATGTAAAGCCTTAACGCTATTTTAATAGTTTACTTTACTATAGACATATTATAATAGCGTATATTACTACATAGTAGATAGTTTAACGGATCCTTAGAGGATGCTTATCCCAAACATCCTTTAAGTTACTGTATTTCAGTTGATATTTCACTTGAGTTAGATTTATTGATATAAGAATATTAATCTTGGCTCGAGTGTTTTGTGTTTTGCTTTACGCTCGGGTCACACTGAGTGTACCAGTATTCGAGACTCACCTTTGGAGTTGGAGCTTCGCTTGGAGATCCATCTATCGATTCTGCTTTCAGTTATTCAGTTGATTCCAGTGATGTATTCAGATTTTGTATTTGACTATTGTATTGAGACATCTATGTATTCAAAACCTCTGTTGTATCTTATTTAACTCTGTTATATATATAGTAGCTTCATGAACTACTATTCTTTTGTTTATGCTGCATTATTGTTATATTACTCTGTGTCTGTGATTATGTGATTATTTATTTACTGTATATGCTGAGTTTTGCCAAATTTAAATTAACAATCTGATATTTTGAGCAATTCAAATCCGATATGTATGGATGCGAATGGTTGAAAATTTCAGGATGTTACATGTGGTATCAGAGCTCTGGTTTTAGGCAAAATTTAGCATATGTAGTAAATTTTATTACAGAATCACTCTCGTTCAAACTTGAATCTCTTCCCCTTTGACTCGGTTTCCTTTGAATTTTGGAACGCCCCTCAGTTCCAAAATCTATCCTTGTCTCTCCCTATTCGTGTTTTCTTGATTCTGGAGCATCCCATAGCTCCACCGAATGACTTGTAAAAGAGTGAAACTCCTTTACAACAGGCATTGATTCGCCGAAGATTTCTGTATCCTCGATTTACGATGCTGCAATCTTTTGCTATACCCGAATTCTATTTCTGGTGATCGAATGTCGATTTGCTCCAGAATTCAACCTCGATCTTATTTTGATGTCACGGTTGACCCGGTTAAGGTTGCCCGCGATTTATATAAGTTTATCCATTCGTTTCTCTCTTTGAAATCTATTTATCTCCATATCGAGCCGATCTTCTAGTTGAATTCTTTTGGTCAGGGTCCCCTTTGAATTTGAATCTCTATCCTTATTTTGAAATCCATTTTCTGGAATGATCGAGTGAGGGAGTGTATTTGTAATTAATGTTTAAAATGTTTTATGTGTTGTGTTGTTTGAGTTGTTGATGTTGATTTGGATTTCTGATCGATTCGTCTGATCAACGCTATCGATAGGATTTCCAAAACACTTGAACAGAACAAACTAACACAATATTATTTTCAAATTTGGTAAATGAAATAAATTTGTTTGATTATACTATAAATATATAAGTAAAATTTTCTGGAATTTAATAAGTTAATTAAATTGGTTGTTTGAAATGATAATATTTAATTATCATTTATTGTTCTATGGATGAATTTATAAAGATGGTTTATAAATTGATTTGGAATTTGAAATGAATCTAAATCAGGAATTTGAGAATTTAATTTTCGGTGAATTCAAACTTTGTTTTAGTTTTAAAGTGTATATTATTTAAAGTATTTTTAAAAATAAATCGTTTCCAAAGAATTTTTTTAAATGATTAAATCAGTACTCTCTTCTTGTGTCGCTGGAAAATAATTTCAGTGATGGCGGCCGCATCATCGACATTCTTTTTAAGTTTTAGAGTGGGGAGACCATTTAGTAGCCTTGCTACACTTTTGTTCTGAAAATAAATTTGATTTGAATTTCTTAAGTATAATTTGATTTATATTATATATATAGATATATGATTATAGATTTGAGTTGATATAATATTTATATATATTTATCTCTAAACTGTTTGAATTAAAATCGGAAATTTAGTTCTTAATTTTTTTTGTTAAAGGATGATTTCAATTATAAATAAAGCTAATTTTTTTTATAAATATTTAAATTTGAAATAATTGAATTGGGAAATTTTTATTTATATAATACCCAATTTCATTCTAATACAACTTACCAAAATTATTCAGAAGTTGAATATGTAATTAGATAATATACAATATAAAAGGATTTTATAAATAAAATTTGAGTGGTTATAATAAATGTTATACACTTAAATTTTAATTATAAAAATGTTAATAGAGATAAATAGAATAATAAGTTGATTGAATAGTAAATGAGACAAATAAAATAAAACTTTAATTTGAAAAAAAAAACCATTTGTATCAAATATTAATAAATTGAAATTAATTCAACTTAATGAAATACCTTGAATTTAAAATCAATTATTGAATATTGATTAATTTAAATTGAAATGTATATGGTTTAAATTAATTGTTTTATTTTGTTCTCAATCTATTTTCTTTCTGGTTGTTTCTATTCTCCTACCTCGTTCCTTTTCGGGGACGAAAAGTTCTGAGTGGGGGAGAGTGTAACGACCCGTAAATTTTAGTGGTTTATTAATTTAATTTATTGATTTTTTGTAAAAATTTAAATAATAAAATTTTGAAATATAAATTTAATATTTGGAATATGTCTACTGTAACATAGCAAATGGTAAATTTTCATCTCATATTATGGAAGTTTATTTTCTTGTGAAATTTTATTTGAATTTAAAATCAGTTAATGTTTGATGATAATTAAATGTTTTCCAAACCTGAATATTTTTCTATAGAAAATTTGTAAATCATCTTCTGAGTGAGACGTCATATTTCATTTCTTCAAATTTGGACTTCTATTGCTCCGTTTATCTTTTTTCTGGCAAATTGGCAGCATTTTTCGGTACCGATTATCGACTTTTGATAGGATGATCGTAGCATTGATATCTTTATACCGTTTTGATCGTCTTGTCGTGCTGATCTCAACAGTGTATTCGATTGTGTATTTCAGAGTCCGGTGTGCGGTACAATCTGCGAAACGCTCAACGTATCGGTTCCGCAACCGAGTCTTGACTTCTTGTGACTATTCGTTACCCAACGTGAAACCAATAGCCACTTTAATAATTCAAATTAAATTCTGACATTTCCATTCCCTTTATTTGATGGTTCGTATCACTTTCTGGTTTCATTTGGAAACAAAATAATTTAAGCCTATATTTATAAAAGTCTGTTCACTTACTCTACAAACTACTGTTCATTCAAATCATCACCAGACAAAGTCGTGCCTTTTCCCATACCTTCTCTCTCTCTCCCTTTGCATTTTTGAGTTCCAAGCTGCTCTCTCCACTCCATCTACCGTCTGCTTCTTCTCGAGCTCCCCTTGCTCCAACTCTCTCGAATCCAACACCCCGAAGACCACCCATCAGCCTCTTCCCCACACGCCCATGCCAGTGACAGCCGAGATCTACCAAATACAATAGCCGCCTACCCACTGTCCACCAACATCACACGCAGTAACCAGTGCCAAGCATCATAGCGCCACAGCGCCTCACGTGCCGAACCCCACCTGACACACCGCCTCTCTGTCACCACCGTGCGTCGAAACCCATTCATATGTCGCGACATTCCTTGTCTCCACTACATAG
Source organism: Allium fistulosum (assembly GCA_030737815.1). Classification (NCBI taxonomy): domain Eukaryota; kingdom Viridiplantae; phylum Streptophyta; class Magnoliopsida; order Asparagales; family Amaryllidaceae; genus Allium; species Allium fistulosum. The sequence goes on along the minus strand of CM060902.1, from coordinate 1,117,503,505 downwards.
AGATGTATATTTATGTGAGTATTTTCTATATATATATATATTACAGTAAGTTATGTATAAAGTCATATATGGTCTGTTTTATAGGTTAATTATATATATATAAACTACTCTCTGTATTATGTTATGTTAGTATATAATATTTGTTGTACATGATATATTCTTCTTTCTAGATCTTGATAAATATTTTATAATGTGTTATATATACTATTGAGGGTAATTTGGGTATGTATGTATTTATAAAGGTTTGTATATATATGTTTATATATCTATATAAGTTTTATTACAAGATATATTACGTATGTATATAGAAGATTTAATTTATAAAGTGTTATATATATAAAGTTGTTTATATGTTTTGGCTGTTGTTTTAAAGGAAGTTGTATATATATATATATATTGTTATAAAAGCCACAGTAGGTATATTAAAGTATATATATAAGGATAATTATAGGCATTGTTTTACTTTTGGCTTTAAACGTTATATATATAATTTGTTATATGTTTCGCAAGTTTACATATATATGTTCTGTAAGTTCTCATATTTATATATAGGTTTATATGTCAGTTCATATAGATGAGTATATATCGAGTGGGTTTTCTAATATATACAAAATTTATATAAGTTCATTTTTTTCCTGTTAGTCTTGTATATAATCTAGGTATATGAGTAATATATGGTATATAGGTTATATAAGTATATTTATTTAAACTTGTATATACCGTATATATTTGTTTATATATATTCTATTTTGAATTTTATGTACAAGTTTTATTAGCTATATATATATATGTTTATACAGTACTTAGAGGTTACAATATATACTTTACAACATATGGGTTATGACTTTCTGTTTTGAAAAGGATATGTATAAATTTTATGTGACGACCGCCCATGACCCATGCACTGAACATGGAAATAGTGCGCTGTAAGGTGTGCCAGGCAGCCATGGACGACCGTCAAGGTTAAGTTAAAAACAGCAGAATCTATCGTATTACTCACAGCGCATGGATAAAATACAATAGAGAATATATATATAGTGAAGCATCTCAAAATAGAATCTCATCAATTAAGCTTCATAATAGTTGAATACAAACATCTGAATAGTCAATACATCAAGCCTCACTACATATCACTCAGAGAATTATACAAAGCAGCGGAACATCCCGTACATATAGTAAGAAAATAATATGCAAGCCTCCAGCTCGTCTTCGTCATCAGCATCGTCGGAAACTAAGAACAGCACCTGTCACCTGCTACCTAGTCTGCCCATCCCAAAGCGGATGAACAGCCCAAGGCAATAAGAGTTAAACATAAAGCCTTGAGTCAGACAACAGTCTTAGTGAGCGGTAAATTAACTAACAACATACCAAAAGAGCATAAAGGAAAAAGGAATAGGAATCCAACCCTCCCACTCCACCTCTTTCTACAGTGATAGCCCCCAGACACACTAAGCAGAAGTAAACATAGCAAAGCAGACATTTAAAGTAAAGCAATTATCACTCGATTCAAGGTCAACATTTTCCAAGTACAAACCCCCAAGGCCTAAACCAAGATCAGATAAGCACCCAGAAATCATTGCTCTTGAGACCGAATGACGATACAACCAAACATCCATGACTCTGGCTATCACTGTTATCTTTGCTTCGATACCACCGTTAATTGAATGATCGGCACATTCTTTCAGCCGTCCGTCAAGGGTTAATGGCAACCCCGGTTCTAGACAGAACTCCGCACGTCGTCGCAGCCCGTGCCTAGGACTATCGAATCTGCCCAGAGTACTCGACTACAATCATAGTCTTTAGGGACTATCGAATCTACCCAGCGTACTCTTACTTTGAGTCTGCTAGAACCTTCAATAAAGATGAAACCTCAGCCTTCTAGTCATCCTCCTCGATGACTATTTCCATACTAGCTCAAGCGCCTCTCGAGCAAACCATTATCCTCAAACTCGAACCCTTTCACCGAGTCATCAACATGCTTGGAATGATCCCGTCTGGATTAAACCAAGGCTATCTCACATCATGCCTCGCTTCATCTCATCATAGCAAAGCCTCATCTCAACATCATCATCAAGTCTATCCATATGAGCTTTATCATCCACGTCATATGCCACGAGCAGCTTTTCTTATTCAAGAGCCTTTCCCTTAGCTTTTGAATCATCTTCGACCAACTTGTCCAAATCTAATCATCAATCAACTAATTTATAACAATCAATCAGGTCAAACATTAATCCAAGTAATCAAGCATTCAAACATGATCAAATAAACAATTATAACAATAATGGCAATCTTGTAAATAAAGAGTCTAAATCTAACAATCATGAATCATGAGCAATATCTCTACAACTTGATGAATGAACTTGTATAGATTAACATGTAGTAAAATGGATGTCAAATCATCATGAACAATGGATCTATACTTAAGTTTAAGAAAATGCATGGAAATCACTATTTTAACACAAAATCAAGCCACCAATCCGATATACTCCTTTGGATCCGTGTGAGAGATAACCACCACTCACCGAATCACCTAAACACCTCAAAAGCAACACACTTCAGATCTAGACAGCGAAGGATCTAACTCGATTCTCCAAAATTCCGCTTCAAACGATGAAATCTTTCTTCGATGGATGTAGATCTTCAATCTAAGCTCTTGGATCTTCGATTTGATCTTCGATTTGGATTGAAGGAAGCACAAAATTAAAGTGGAGAAAAGAAGTGAAGAAGTGTAGAACTCGAGCTCTCAAAATGGCAGCACTTCGTCACTTCAAAATCCGGATCCCAAAAAGTGAGGAAATGGACGTGTATTTATAGGCTGATCCATAAGTCGTTCGCCCCCTTAAGTCGTCCACGACTTAAGAAAACCCCACGACTTACGACTTAATAACACCACGACTTACGACCTAGCAGCTCCTCCTAACCTAACACTTGCGCGACTTAACACATATGCACGACCTAACGACCTAACGGTTCAACAACCTAAGCCATAACACACGCGCGCGACTTACGACCCAACAGAGATGCGACTTAACGACTTAACTGCTTAAGTCCTTACACGACTTAACTACACACACAGGGTATTACGACCTAACACCTAAGTCATCTGGATGACCTAACTACCTTAAGTCGTTAACCCGCTTAGGTTACTCATTTCCTTAAGTCGCCAACTGCTACCACCCACTTCCTTAGGTCGTTGCCGACCTATCCTCCTTAAGTCGTTAACTCGCACAGTCTACTAGGTCGCTACTCCTATGCCGCTAACCCTTAAGTCACCGACTTTCTTAAGTCGCTAAATTCTTATAGGTCGTCTAAACCCCTAAGTCGTCTACTCCTTAGGTCGTTCCAATCTCTTAAGTCGTCCCAAACTACTGTACGACCTAAGCTACTACACGACCTAACTATCACATGACCTAACTATCACACGACCTAAGCTTTGGTTGACTTATCAACACTAACGACCTAAACTCTGAATGACTTAACAACACTACGACATAATGACAACTGTTTTACGATCTTTCGATCCGTAAAAATATGGGTCGTTACATTCTCTCCTCCTTAGGAATTTCGCCCCCGAAATTCCAAACAAACACAAGCAATCAAAAACTATTCTGCATGCCTACCATCTATAGCAATCAACAAACCATGCGTCCAATTCTAGCCTAGCATGCAGAATTCTAAAACTAGAACAAGTTACAATGTCGTGAGATGACACGACACCTTATGGCCATACCTTGAAGAGTTCAGGATGAGATGCCTTAATCCTCTCTTCCACCTCCCATGTACAGTCGTTAACATCATCACTCCATTGTACCTTGAGCAACCTAACTACCTTCCTCCTAAGCTGTTTCGTGTCAGTTTCCACAACACGAAGCGGCTTACGAGGTCTCTTATCGACTGGATCAACTTCAAAATCTTCACAGCTATCTGCAGAAACTACTGTATTCGAGTCGTGCACATACTTCCGTAGATACGAGACATGAAAAACATTGTGCACACTCGACATCTTTTCTGGTAACTCCAATTTGTAGGCGAGCTTTCCAATTCGCTCGATGATCGGGAATGGTCCAACAAATCTCGGAGTCAATTTTCCTTTCTTCCCGAATCGAATAATATTCTTCAGTGGAGAAATCTTCACAAAAACCATATCACCTACGTTGAATTCCAAATCCTTACGACGCTTATCGGCATAACTTTTCTGTCGGTCTTGGGCTGCCTTCATTCGTTGCCGAATGATCTCTATGCAATCCGAAGTCTGTCGAATCATTTCTGGCCCAAGTATCAGCTTTTCTCCTGCTTCTAACCAACATGTCGGAGAGTTACACGGTCTTCCATATAATGCTTCATACGGTGCCATACCAATGCTTGACTGGTAACTGTTATTATACGAAAATTCCACCAAATGAAGATGATCTTCCCATGATCCTCCGAAATCCAAAACACATGCTCTAAGGAGATCTTCCAAAACTCGGTTGACTCTCTCGGTCTGACCATCTGTTTGAGGATGATAAGCTATACTCAAACACAACTCGGTTTCCAAAACTTCCTGGAAGCTCTTCCAAAACCCACTAGTGAACAATGGGTCTTGATCGCTCACTATACTTTTCGGAATACCATGGAATCGAACTATCCACTTAACATACAGCTCAGCCAACTTCGATGCAGTCCTGGTTGATCGAACAGGAATGAATCTTGCACTCTTAGTCAAATGATCTACGATGACCCAAATCCCTTCATTTCCCGCTCTTGTTCTAGGTAACCCATCGATAAAATCCATCGATATTTGCTCCCACTTCCATGTAGGGACTTCTAATGGCTGTAGCAATCCACTGGGCTTCTTCTGCTCGGCTTTTACCAACTGGCAGTTCATGCACTTGGAAATAAAATTTCCAACATCCTTCTTCATACCTTCCCAGTAATAGGTTCTCTTCATATCCCGATACATCTTATTCCCACCTGGATGAATTGTCAGCTTCGAGTGATGACTTTCCTTCAGAACTTCATTTCTCAATTCATCTATATCGGGAACAACTAGTCGTCCTTGCTTCCGAAGCCAACCCTCTCGATCGACCTCGAATCCTTTGTCCTTCTCTGGGTCCAATCCAGATTCCAAATCACGGATAATCTTGACAAGCTTATCGTCTCGCTTTTGGCTCTCGCCAATCCTTTCCACAAGAGTAGGTCTTATAGATAAGTTTGCCAACATCTCAGGCTCCAATTCACATTTGGGCCTGAAGTCAAATCCAGCTAAATACTCGAGACTCTTCCATTCTGAAAACATGGCTCCCAATCCTGCATGTCTTCGACTTAACGCATCTGCCACTGCGTTACCCTTTCCCGGAGTATAGGCTATACCAAAATCATATGATGCCAAAAACTCTAGCCATCGTTGCTGCCTAAGATTCAAATCCTTTTGGGAGAAAAGATACTTCAATGACTTATGATCTGTAAATAATTCGAATCGAACTCCCAATAGGTAATGTCTCCACATCTTCAGAGCAAAAACAATCGCCGCTAACTCCAAATCATGAGTCGGATAATTCCTTTCATGCGGCTTCGGTTGTCGACTTGCATACGCAACAACTTTACCCTTCTGCATCAGCACTGCTCCAAGTCCAGTACCACATGCGTCGGTGTAAACCACCATCTCATCATTTCCACTTGGAATAGTCAAAACAGGAGCACTAGTCAGTCGCTCTTTCAGGATTCCAAAAGCTTGCTCACACTTAGCATCCCATCTGAATACTTGATTCTTTTTCGTCAATCCTGTTAATGGTGCAGCCACCTTGGAAAATTCTTTGATAAATCGACGATAGTATCCTGCTAATCCAAGAAAACTTCTCACATCAGATGCATTCTTAGGTCTAACCCAATCCTGGATTGCTGCTATCTTGGCGGGATCAACCGCTATTCCATTTCCAGAGATAATATGGCCTAAGAACCTCACTTCACTCTTCCAGAAGTGACACTTCGAAAACTTAGCCTTCAGCTGATGTTTCTGTAAGATTTCCAAAACAATACGCAAGTGCGTCTTGTGCTCTTCTTCAGTTTTGGAATAAATCAAAATATCATCCACGAACACTAATACGAACTTGTTCAACTGATCTCTGAACACTCTATTCATAAGATCCACAAAATATGCTGGCGCAATTGTCAATCCAAACGGCATCACCAGCCACTCAAAGAAACCGGATGGTGTCCTGAAAGTAGTCTTCGGCACACTATCCTTAGCCACTCTTAACTGGTGAAATCCTGTTGCCAAATCCATCTGTGAAAACACCTTAGCTTCGTGAAGCTGATCAAACAAGTCATCTATTCTCGGCAATGGATACTTGTTCTTCTTAGTCACTTTATTCAGCTCACGATAATCCACACACAACCTCAACGATCCATCTGCTTTGGTTACAAACACAACCGGTGCACCCCATTCGGACACACTACGCCGAATGAATCCTTTCTGTAAAAGATCATCAACTTGCACCTTCAACTCTTGCTGTTCCCTAGGCGCCATCCGCCTAAGAGGCATCACAATAGGTCTGGCTCCTTCAACTAAACCGATACGAAACTCGATCTCCCTATGCGGCGGTAACCCTTTGACCTCATCAAAGACATCCTCAAATCCATTAGCGATTGGCACTGATGACAGTCCATCCCGTGGAACAACCAGCGAATACATGAAGCTCATGAAGACGCCTTCCTCATGCTTACATCGTATCACAACCTTTCGCCCTTCCACATTCTCGACTGTCACCTCCAACCTTTCACAATCAACCTTTGCTGCATACTTCCTAAGCCAGTCCATACCCAAAATAATTCCGAACCCCGCAAAGTTCAGAACAAAACAATCACAAACAAAAGAGCAATCATGACTCGATACAATCAGACCACGGCATAGCATACACAGACAAGACGAACCCCCAACTGGATTAGTCACAACCAATGGCATATCAACGATATCCGGTTCTAAACCCAACCGGCCTACAAGTTCATTACAAACAAAAGAATGCGACGCCCCAGTATCGAATAACACTCTAACTGGAACACCACATATGGAAAGAGTACCTTGAACCACCACACTCTTTCCTTTCTCTTCAGCGGTAGGAGCTTTTGAAGATGATGGAACAGCCCCCAAAGCATAAGCTTGCACAATCTGCTTGTCCCTCCGCGGTTCTGGGCAATTCTTCTTAATATGCCCCGGCTTGTCACAGTTGTGGCATTTCACCGACACCTTAGGATTCTTGCAATCCCTGGAGAAATGGCCCTTCTGCTGACAATTGTAGCAGGTCACTTCGCCCTTCGGCTTCTTCTGGCCATCCTTACCCTTTTGCTGCTGCTTCCTCTTCTTGTTTCCACCCTGCTGTGGTTTAGACTCTTCCTTGGTCACAGCAACAACATATCCTTCTTTAGGAAACAGATTCTCGTGCCTGAGAGCTTTCTCCACAAGTTTCTCAAATGGATCGTCCAAATGATCCACCAACCGTCTCCCAAGATAACTGTCCAAGCCTGTCACAAACTTCTCGTTCTTCTGATAAGGAGATTCAATATACGATCGGGCATACTCAGACAAGGCTTCAAACTCAGAAACATACTCAAGAACTGGTCTTCCACCTTGCTTGAGCTCCACAAACTTCTTAAACAGAACAGACTTCTGAGCTGTAGAAATGAACTTAGCTTCAAATCTGACTTGGAATTGCTCCCAAGTAATTTCTTCCTCCGGAGTATCAATGGTGAGAGAGTTCCACCAGTCAGAAGCTCTCCCTTGAAGCTGTCTTGATGCAAGCTTCCTTTTAGTTGCATCCTCGATTCCCAAATCACCAAAGATCCTTCTACAAGCATCTATCCATCTCTGAACTTCAATAGTTGACTCAGTTCCCAAGAAAACCTTTCCTCCAAGAGCAGTATAATCTTTACACAGCTTAGCAAAATCCACCGGTCTTGGAGTTTGAACTTGAACTCCAACATCTACTGATGGCCCCGGAGCTGGCATCCTTCTCATGATCGAAGTCATCATAGCCTCGAACTTAGCAACATAATCAACAACCCCCTCATCAGCACGGCCTTCCCCAGCAGCTGGTCTCCCTCTTCGACTCATCCTTAATATCTATAAAAAGGAATGATTAATACACCTTGAGAAACAACTGCATAAAGGACTCAAATCCTTCTAAGCTACTATATTATATATAGTAATCATCCATCAAAATACAATTACGTCTCTCATACGTAGTTACGTCAGCGAGCGTTGGGTAAAATCGATTAACCAATGCTCTGATACCAAATGTGACGACCGCCCATGACCCCTGCACTGAACATGGAAATAGTGCGCTGTAAGGTGTGCCAGGCAGCCATGGACGACCGTCAAGGTTAAGTTAAAAACAGCAGAATCTATCGTATTACTCACAGCGCATGGATAAAATACAATAGAGAAAATATATATATAGTGAAGCATCTCAAAATAGAATCTCATCAATTAAGCTTCATAATAGTTGAATACAAACATCTGAATAGTCAATACATCAAGCCTCACTACATATCACTCAGAGAATTATACAAAGCAGCGGAACATCCAGTACATATAGTAAGAAAATAATATGCAAGCCTCCAGCTCGTCTTCGTCTTCAGCATCGTCGAAAACTAAGAATAGCACCTGTCACCTGCTACCTAGTCTGCCCATCCCAAAGCGGATGAACAGCCCAAGGCAATAAGAGTTAAACATAAAGCCTTGAGTCAGACAACAGTCTTAGTGAGCGGTAAATTAACTAACAACATACCAAAAGAGCATAAAGGAAAAAGGAATAGGAATCCAACCCTCCCACTCCACCTCTTTCTACAGTGATAGCCCCCAGACACACTAAGCAGAAGTAAACATAGCAAAGCAGACATTTAAAGTAAAGCAATTATCACTCGAGTCAAGGTCAACATTTTCCAAGTACAAACCCCCAAGGCCTAAACCAAGATCAGATAAGCACCCAGAAAACATTGCTCTTGAGACCGAATGACGATACAACCAAACATCTATGACTCTGGCTATCACTGTTATCTTTGCTTCGATACCACCGTTAATTGAATGACCGGCACATTCTTTCAGTCGTCCGTCAAGGGTTAATGGCAACCCCGGTTCTAGACAGAACTCCGCACGTCGTCGCAGCCCGTGCCTAGGACTATCGAATCTGCCCAGAGTACTCGACTACAATCATAGTCTTTAGGGACTATTGAATCTGCCCAGCGTACTCTTACTTTGAGTCTGCTAGAACCTTCAATAACGATGAAACCTCAGCCTTCTAGTCATCCTCCTCGACGACTATTTCCATACTAGCTCAAGCGCTTCTCGAGCAAACCATTATCCTCAAACTCGAACCCTTTCACCGAGTCATCAACATGCTTGGAATGATCCCGTCTGGATTAAACCAAGGCTATCTCACATCATGCCTCGCTTCATCTCATCATAGCAAAGCCTCATCTCAACATCATCATCAAGTCTATCCATATGAGCTTTATCATCCACATCATATGCCACGAGCAGCTTTTCTTATTCAAGAGCCTTTCCCTTAGCTTTTGAATCATCTTCGACCAACTTGTCCAAATCAAATCATCAATCAACTAATTTATAACAATCAATCAGGTCAAACATTAATCCAAGTAATCAAGCATTCAAACATGATCAAATAAACAATTATAACAATAATGGCAATCTTGTAAATAAAGAGTCTAAATCTAACAAGCATGAATCATGAGCAATATCTCTACAACTTGATGAATGAACTTGCATAGATTAACATGTAGTAAAATGGATGTCAAATCATCATGAACAATGGATCTATACTTAAGTTTAAGAAAATGCATGGAAATCACTATTTTAACACAAAATCAAGCCACCAATCCGATATACTCCTTTGGATCCGTGTGAGAGATAACCACCACTCACCGAATCACCTAAACACCTCAAAAGCAACACACTTTAGATCTGGACAGCGAAGGATCTAACTCGATTCTCCAAAATTCCGCTTCAAACGATGAAATCTTTCTTCGATGGATGTAGATCTTCAATCTAAGCTCTTGGATCTTCGATTTGATCTTCGATTTGGATGGAAGGAAGCACAAAATTAAAGTGGAGAAAAGAAGTGAAGAAGTGTAGAACTCGAGCTCTCAAAATGGCAGCACTTCGTCGCTTCAAAATCCGGATCCCAAAAAGTGAGGAAATGGACGTGTATTTATAGGCTGATCCATAAGTCGTTCGCCCCCTTAAGTCGTCCACGACTTATGAAAACCCCACGACTTACGACTTAAGAACACCACGACTTACGACCTAGCAGCTCCTCCTGACCTAACACTTGCGCGACTTAACACATATGCGCGACCTAACGACCTAACGGTTCAACAACCTAAGCCATAACACACGCGCGTGACTTACGACCCAACAGAGATGCGACTTAACGACTTAACTGCTTAAGTCCTTACACGACTTAACTACACACACAGGGTCTTACGACCTAACACCTAAGTCGTCTGGACGACCTAACTACCTTAAGTCGTTAACCCGCTTAGGTTACTCATTTCCTTAAGTCGCCAACTGCTACCACCCACTTCCTTAGGTCGTTGCCGACCTATCCTCCTTAAGTCGTTAACTCGCACAGTCTACTAGGTCGCTACTCCTATGTCGCTAACCCTTAAGTCGCCGACTTTCTTAAGTCGCTAACTTCTTATAGGTCGTCTAAACCCCTAAGTCGTCTACTCCTTAGGTCGTTCCAATCTCTTAAGTCGTCCCAAACTACTGTACGACTTAAGCTACTACACGACCTAAATATCACACGACCTAAGCTTTGGTTGACTTATCAACACTAACGACCTAAACTATGAACGACTTAACAACACTACGACATAATGACAACTGTTTTACGATCTTTCGGTCCGTAAAAATACGGGTCGTTACATTTTATATATTTTATATATTAGTTTATATACTTTTATATATTAGTTTATACATATTAGTTTACCTAAGTCAATCTGCAAATGTATATTATGTACGATGTACTGAATATACATACTTTGTTTTATATTGTATATATATTAGACTATAGTATATATATTGTTTTGTATAACTTTGTTTATAACCTAATTTTTTATATGATCTGTAGGTCTATAGTGTATATGTATAGTAGCATGGTTTAAAAATATGGTAAACAATAATAATTTTTATAACCTGTGTATAAGCTTATGTACATGTGTATATACATTAGTTTTATATATATATAGGTGAATTTGGTTTTTAATTATATATACATAGATATTGTATGTGTTGGGATTTAACAATGATTTTTAAATTACACATATATTTAATTTGAAAATGTGTTTTTATTTAGAATTTGATTATATATATATAGTTATATATAGTTATATATATGTGTGTGTGCGCTTAATTAAAACAATGATTTTTAATTATATATTTAAAATTTGATTTCATGGAAATAATATATATATATATATATTATGTATATATCAAGATGATCCTGATTCGTTTTATCAATTTCGATTTATCAGCTGTCTATCGAATTCGTGCCCATCTTGCTTTGCTTTGGAATTCGTGCCTGGATTAGTAGCTCATTTCTGTATCTAATCTCTAGCCTCGAAAGGTGAGCAATCACTCACGATTAATGTTCTTATATTTATTAAATTTGATTTCAATTGAAACGACAATTGAAATATATCTACCATGGCATTGCCTAGTTGTGTCGTGTCACCTACCTTAGTGCACCTTCTACGAGTTTGTTTTGTACCATACCTATGGAGTGCCCTCTGACGACGCCCAGTACGGGGGAGATTACGATACTGTATAGACTATGGGAATATATAAAATGTGTTAAGGTGGAAAATGTAAAGCCTTAACTCTATTTTAATACTTTACTTTACTATAGACATATTATAATAGCATATATTACTACATAGTAGATAGTTTAACGGATCCTTAGAGGATGCTTATCCCAAACATCCTTTAAGTTACTGTATTTCGGTTGATATTTCACTTGAGTTAGATTTATTGATATAAGAATATTAATCTTGGCTCGAGTGTTTTGTGTTTTGCTTTATGCTCGGGTCACACTGAGTGTACCAGTATTCGAGACTCACCTTTGGAGTTGGAGCTTCGCTTGGAGATCCATCTATCTATTCTGCTTTCAGTTATTCAGTTGATTCCAGTGATGTATTCAGATTTTGTATTTGACTATTGTATTGAGACATCTATGTATTCGAAACCTCTGTTGTATCTTATTTAACTCTGTTATATATATAGTAGCTTCATGAACTACTATTCTTTTGTTTCTACTGCATTATTGTTATATTACTCTGTGTCTGTGATTCTGTGATTATTTATTTACTGTATATGCTGAGTTTTGCCAAATTTTTGTTAACAATCTGATATTTTGAGCAATTCAAATCCGACATGTATGGATGCGAATGGTTGAAAGTTTCAGGATGTTACGGAAGGAGTTATGAGGAGAGGAAGGTGAGCTAAGGCTTGAGGGAGTTAGAGAAGATAAAGGAGGCAAATGAATAACAAGAGAGTGAAGTGAACTTCACATTTATGAAATTGGCTCTTTAAAGCCCATTTCTTGCTTAATTACAAGTTTGCCTCTCTCGACATAATTTACTCTATTTTCTTATTCTTTTGAGCCTTATATATTTTTCAAACATAAATAACATTTCGAAAAAAGCGAAACTTGTGGGTCCTAATTCCATCATATTCAAAAACTCAATTTTTGCATCCAAAATTACATCAAACTTTGTTAAATCCATATTAACTCATTAAATGATTTAAGCACATCATAATACATCTATAAAAATCCGAGTCGTTACATAATCGGTTCTCATCAACTGAGGGTGGAGGAGTAAAGTATACCATTAATAGCATTTTGAACAGGATATGGTTTGCATGAATGGTTATTCATGCCCTTCGAACTGACCAATGCGCTACCTTTCATTGAGACATGATGAACTGAATCTTCCGAGAGCAGTTGGAACTGATTCGTGTTGGTGTTTATTGATGACATTTTGATATATTCTATGAATGAATGAGATCATGAAGTTTATCTAAGAATAGTGCTAGATATGTTGTGGTAGCCAGGTCCGGACCAAAGCATAGGCAACCAAGGTCGTTGCCGGGGACAACAAAAGACGCATGGGCAACTAAAATAAGTCATTTCTTCCCTATGAGTATGAATTGCGATAAAGAGAGAGGAGAGTCAAAGATTGAGTCATCACCCATCAATAGTCGCCGCCTGCCTCAGCCTACGCGCATTTCACCACCCATATTTGTGTTGCCTGTCCTCACGAGTTACGATGCTCTGGGGCCAACCAACTATCTGTAGTCCTAATTTTCCAGCATTAAACCCTAGAAGGATAGAAACAATATGAGTTTTAAATTTATTTTGTGTATAATTTAATTAAACAATGGTCCATTTTTATATAATATAATTAGTAGTTATAAACTATTATATACCATATATTTAAACAATGTTTATTAATTTGGTTTTATTTATTTATTGAATCATTGGTTGTAGACTTGCAGTATAGTTGAATTATTATAGAATATAAATTAGCTACGGTATAATTAAATAATGTTCATATGTTGCCTCATTTTGATTACTAATTTAATTGTTAATTAAATCATACAAATTAGCTACTTAATATTGCTTATTACTACTTAATAAAATAATAAGTAAAAAGTTCATTGGGATCATTTGAATTATTGTATTATGAAATATTGATAATAAAATGCAAAATTAAAGAATTAGTAATATAATTTAAATAATACACAATTAAAAATTGAATATTAATATTGTGTTACAACTTAATTTAAGATTTAGATTTTTTTGAGATGTAATCTAAATGATTTAGTTAATCAATATTCTGTGATCAATGTTAAATTTTATAATATAATTTGCATTTTGTTTTGCACATATAAATGCATTGTTGTTATTAAATAATAGGGTAAAAAAATACAATAAAATTATTGGACTAGGGCATCGAATATGTTTGGGATGGCCCTGGTGGTTGTAACACCCCTAATTTTTATTACACATTATTTAAAGTTATAATTGTGAGAAGTTAATTAATTAAGGTTGACCTTGAAAAAAAATATGTAACAAAGAGAATGGTTTAAAGAAATAAAGATTTAAAAACCTAAGTATAGAAGGGTAGAAGGGGAAGGGAAAATATATTATACTCTCCCGTATCCCTTATTCATTTTTTTTCGTTTCATTCTCAACCTAAAACATAACTAAATAAGGTCAACCATTAGAAAGTAAAGAAGAGGAGCAAAAGGATAGATAAGAAAAGAATCAAAGCAAATTCCATCATTTCAACAAGGATTCGAAGGTGAATAATATTATCATCTCATTCTTTGGCTGTGTTAGTTTCGGATTTAAGTTGAATCTGAATTTTTATTGAATGTTTATCATGCATGTTGAATAAATGATCATGTGTAATGATTGAAGGTTGTTATTTAGGAATTATGGAAATTTTTATAAAAGTGTTTTGATGTGAAAATCTAAGTTTTTGATTTATAAATGGTCCAAAATTTTGATATATTGTTCGAATTATGATTTGGGATATAATTTTTAATTATCATAATTTTTGGAATTTATATGAATTTATTATAAGTTTTCTAAGGAAGAAAATGGATAATTTTGGAATTTAATTATTTAAAATATAAAGAACAATTATTTTGGTCTGAAATGTTAATATGATATTAAGAAATATTTGTTTTTAGATATTTTTATGAATTTTTAATAAGTGTTTGCAATTTAATATAAATAGTTATGCAAAATGGACTTGTTTGCAAACTGAAATTATAATATAATTTTGAGAAAATTATATTTTAGGAAAAAAGAGAATTCCCCACTTTGAATTTCTGAATGAACTCTAAAAGGAAGTTTACTAGCTAATGAGATTTGACAAATATTGTTGAATTGGTGAAAAGAACATACTTTTAAGGCAAGAAAATAGTTTTACAAAGAATTACGAAAGTGCTATTATTGCACGCGAAAGCTTTGTTTCTATCAAAATTTCTCACGAAGGCCTCATCTTTATTACTCACAACAGCTCTATTTCACTAGCTGTCAAAAGCTTGTTTCGTTTACGACAACTATATTTTAATGGCCTTCGAGTGTTTTGATTTACTCACAAAGTTTCATTCTATTAGCTTGCAAAAGCCTTGTATCTTTATCCAACAAAAGCTATGTTTTATTTGCCCATAAAGGCTATATCCTTTTAACTCACGATAGCTATCTATCGTGATAAGTCACAAAAGCTATATTTTTATATGAAGGCATTATTTTCTTTTATACATAATAGATACGTATCTTGTTTAGTCACAAAGGCTTTGTTTTAGAAAAAGGTCATAAAGGCTATATTTTATTTAGTCATGAAGGCTAAGTTCTCTTAAATGAAAGTTATGATTTTAATGAGGCATAATGGCTATGATATGACACATTGGCATTGTTTTGTAAAGGCACGAAGGCTAAGGTTTTCAAAGCCATTATGGCTTTGTTTTAATTAGTAACGATGACTTCATCTTTGTTAGTGAAAGCTAAATTTTTATATTGCAAGAAGACCATGATTTTAAGGTGCGAAGGCCAAATTTTTGCAAGGCATGATAGCACTTGTTCTCAAAGGAAATGATAGCTATGTATAACCTTAAAAGGGACTTAACTCTATAAATGGGGCAATGTTTTACTTAAGCAAAAGGAGGATTTTGTTTGATTTCAGAGGAAAGAAAGATTGCTTCAGCCTATTTATAAAAGAGTTATTTATGAAGAAATCATTACTTTCAATAAGTAATTTTTGGGTATAAACTGGCTATCAAATTGAATGTGTATCGAATGATTGTTGATGTGTTATATGTTCATTTAGCATATTGCTTAGTTACTATTGCATAAGATGAATTGTTGACATACTCACATAATTTATGAATGTTATCACCCAACATTTAGACCTTAGGGATTTAGGAACTGGTGACCAGTTAGGTTGTTCCAGTTATGTGTGTGGTCGGACTTAAACTCCTGAGTGAGTAGAATTGCATCTAGGAGATTGGGAAGATCAAAATGTGTTAGGATGCCTTGGACTGATCAAAAGAAATGACTCAATCTATTTTTAAAGTAGATTTATAGGTAGAGACTTGGGTAGGGTCACGCCCTATCCTCCAATTGTTAAGCTCCCGGTTGGTCAGGGCCATGACTCCAATGCGTATGGCTTTGTGAATCAATCCTAAATTTTGGAGTTTCGCATCCAAAGGAACTCACGGCAGTTTGCTCACCTATATTTTCTCCTACCGTTTTTAGGAGATCGTTACTATGTGTTCTCCTCCCATTCTTAGGAGACCGTTGATATTTTCTCCTCTCGTTTTTAGGAGATCGATGTTACTTCTCCTACCGACCTTAGGAGATTGTTGTTACTTTCTTCTAAATAGACTAGAAGACCATTGGATAATTTAGTATACCTTGGCCCAAGTCAGCCTGATAGATTTTTATTTGGCCTGAAAAATTAATATACGTTCATAGAGATCTTGGGAAAGCTATGCCGTTGAATGAATCATTTTATGGGATTGGGTATTTTTTGGAATATGAAACCCTTAGACCCTTGTGAATAATGGATTATTTATTTAACCCATATACAGATGATATGATAATTATGTTACGACTATGTTCTAATCATTTTTGGATGTAGGATATGTTATCGATTACATACCATTTGATAAGAGTATTAGTGAGAGGAAGCCCATTCCGCTTAGCTGCATGGTCTCACTGAGCATCCATATTTTGGTTTGAGAAGGAGTAATATTATTCACACTAGACTTTTTGTCGGGTCCGAATTTCCCCCTAAACTCTCGAGTGCTCAATTTGGAATTTAGTAGGCTGAGAGTAGGGTATTTTAGGTTATCGTGAATAAGCTTTTGGAGATGCATAAAAGGAAAATTACTATTTAAGAGTTTATTTCCGCTGTGTAGTAGTTTTACTACTTTTTATTATTAACGTATCTATGTAATGACGGGTACTATAACCGGTCTAAGTAGTTAAGACTTTGATCATCCAAGGAGGCATATTCATATGTCGCTCTTGGGATTCTAATTGTAATTATTATAGTTTACCTTAACAATGTAATCGTGGGGTTATGAGACTAAAGTGTAATGAATTTGCAAATTAATGCATGAAATTGTTTTCTGAAAATTTATGAATTCTATTTCTCTTGATGTTAATGATATAATAACTGATCTTATTTTGTCACTGGGAAATAATGCTAAGGATGACTGTAGTATCACTAGCATCTATTTTTGAGCCTCGGAATGGGGGATGTTACAATTTGGTATCATAACACGGGATTACATAAAACTTAATAAGATTTTAAAGAACAAAACCCAATTGAAATAAGAAAGAATGAAAATTTAGGGCCTGGGATAGCGATACAATAATGTACTTTTATGTATTATATATATATATATATATAAGTACGTATACCTATCTATACTCTCCCCTCTGTCATAAACCATTCTTCTGTATCTTATGAAGACTCATATGAAGATTATGAGAAATGGATACCAAAGGTGGAAGACTAAACTTGGGAGGCAGAAGCACCACAACCAATGGAAATGTTCGGTCTAATTCTAGGAATGCTAATCGAACCTCCAACGCAAATGTGAATACAAATGCTAATGTTACTAAGGGTGCTGGAACCACGCTAGTTGATATGAGGATTGTTTAACACCCTGTAAACTTAACGGTAATTAACAAATAATTATTAAGGCTCAAAAATGAAATTTAAGGAAACGTCAAATTTGGCCATGGAACTTACACGAATGTGCTCATGGCAATTTTCTAAGAAACTTTCATATTTGAAATTCTAAACAACTTTCATATTTGAAGTTTTGCGATCGAAGTTCAAATGAAGAAGTTTTCAACGTTTAAAGTTTTTAAAACGAAAATAATTCAAAAGAAGAAAAAGGAAATAAATAATATTAATCGTGTGGAACCCACTGGACTACCCTTTCCTTGGGTCGGTCGACCGCCTATAGAGGAGCGGTTGATTGGTTGACATGGTGGAGGCTAGGGTTGAACCATGACCAAATAACTCGAATTTAATTATTTTAAATCTAACATATACTATTCATTCGAATGCTTATAAATACATGCCTAGCCCCTCACTTTTCTTTACATATTTTCTGATCAAAGCAGCAGAGCTCTACCAATTTCCCTTCTCCACTATTTCTATTAATTATAAAATATTATATATATATATATATAAATCAGAGAAGAGCATAAAATAAAAGAGAAGGAGTGAATCGATACTACGGAAAAAGGTAAATTTCATAATTATAATTCTATACTCCGCTTAACCCTAAATCTCTTCTTAGATCTATAATTCAAATAGTACATATATACCTTGTTATACATATTCTTTTGGATTGGAAAGGTAAAGGAGTCAATTAAAGGGATGGATTCAGATTTGGAAAACTTAAAAGGTAAGTGGGAAATTATATGATTTATATATAACATTGAAATTAATATCAATGAGTTTTATTTAATTATTATGCATGTGCAAGATCTGTGGAGTTGTAGGCTTAGAAAGAACGTATTCAATTAAAATATCGCCTACATTTCTGTAAGTTTCGTAATAGGTATAGAATGATATTTACACCTTAATCTGGGAATTTGGAAATCGGTCCCTAGATTTGTTAAAGTAGAATGTGTGAGAAATGCGGATTAAGGATCTTAAGGCTAGAATTAACATTAGAGGGGGTGAATAGTGTTTTAAGAAATTTGTTAATCTTTTTGAGTTTATCTTACTTTGTTAACAATGTATACACTAATCAGACACAGATATGAACACAGAATCAAACACAGATGCAAATATAAAGTAAAAGCAGTAAAGGAAAGAACACACCGGATTTTATACTGGTTCAGAGTTACCTACATCCAGTCCCGCACAACTAAGTACGGATTTCCTTTCAAACTCAATTCAACAATTACAACCCTCGGTTTCAAGGCTACGAGGTACACCCTCCAGAATAACAATCCTCTGGGTAGAGATACTTGATTTCCGGGGCAACAAGTTCACCCAATTGATTTCCAGGGCTACAATCACACCTTTTCCTTTTGATTGATTTCCAAGGCTACAATCACACCTTTTCTCGCTAATATATTACAAAGAAGTCTATAACTCTGAATAGCACTGAGAACCTTGTAGAGATAGTGATGGAGAATCACACTAGAAGTAATCGAGTATGATTCGATGTTGATTTCGGCAGAGTAATGGTATGATTTTGTATTAAGAAATGTGGAAGAAGAAGAGAAGTGAAAACCAGAAAAAGTGATTAAAAATTCATTGAAACTGACCCCTATTTATAGAAGAACAATAGCCATGACTATTCATGAAGAGTTATGGCGAATAGATACTTCTTTTGAAATTTGAATTTTGAAACTAACTGACACCATGTCGACATGGGGTACTTGGGCATGTCGACATCCCAAAGGGATTTTTGGTGATTTGTTTTTCTTTGAAAATAGCTTCTATTTTATATTAAAACTATTTTAAACTTTTATAAATATATTTAAATATAGTTAAAATATATAAATAAATGTAGAGAATAATATTTTTGTATATATAAAATTTTACTATACTTTTATATTTAAATCTAAGTATAAATATTTAAAAGTTTTAAATATATTATTTTAAAAGATAGTTTAAAATTAGGAGTAATTTGACTTTGAAATTAAAGAGGATTTTGAGGCTAAAATTATTTAAAATCAGGATAGAGGTTTTTGAATCTTTTTAAAGGAAAGTTTTGAAATGATTTTGAAAACAAGATAATTTTGTAAAATCATTTGAATAAAGATTAGCGGATACAAAACAATGTTCCACTAGATTTTTTGTAGGTTCCATCCTACTAAGGGTTCCATCCCTTTAACGAGCACGAAGTGGATTCCATTCCACGAATAAATTGTGTTTGTACCAAAAATGGGCACAACACTCTTCGGAAGTTTTTGAAGAGATAAAAGTGAAGAATGAAAATTAAAACTGTGGATTATCTAACAAAAACTCCAAATAACAGAAAATAAGTTGCAAAGACAAGCGGTTTAGAGTGGTTCGGCGTTTTGCCTACGTCCACTATGAAGTTTGATGATTTTATTGCTCGATACTTGAAGATTACAGTAGTTTATAATGTAATACAACTGAATTTATATGCTAAGTCTCAATCTAAAGCAGCGGCGGTGTTCTGAAGTAAATCTGGCAGAATCTGGGCGCTCTTTAGTGCTTAGAATTGTCCGACCCCTTTCCTGAATGACCAGGGGCTCTATTTATAGGTGTAGGAGGCTGATATTTCGCCTAAAATGAGGGGAGACCAGTTCTGGTACGTCAGGGGGCCCACATAGCCGAAATCTGGAGATCCGGGCCCACTTTGGGATCGATTCGACCCTTGGTTCGAATCGATCAAGAAATCATCCAATCGAGCTGAAATTTGGCGTGAACATTCTTCATCATGTGCCTAAGCTTCTGTGAAAATTTTATGGCATTTGGACTTGTAGAACTTGAGTTATGATCGATTCAAGGTTGCATTTCTGGTGGCAGTGCTCTGTTCGAATCGATTGCGTTCGAATCGATTGCTTCGAATCGATCCAAGCATGCGCCTCTGTGATGACGTGGAGTGCCTCCTTCGTATCGATCCGATTTCTTTGCCGAGTTGACTGGGTCGAATCCTTGTTCTTAGCCGCATTTATCTGGTGGACTCGAGATGCTGGATTCGAAGGTTTACTTCCTTCGAATCGATGGAAACTGCGCTTGCTGGAATCGATCTAGATGCGCTATCGTGGATCGATTCGAGGTTGTCTTTTTATGGGATTCGAAGGTACTGGAGTCGAAGGTTGGCCTCCTTCGAATCGATGATGTCGGTGTTTTGGAATGGAGTCGGAGCTCCTCTGCCTGCATGGATTCGAAGGATCCTTCCTTCGATGGATTCGAACTGGAGCTCGGTGCTGATGGATTCGAAGCGAGGCCTCGAGGATGGATTCGAACCAGTGTATGGTTGATGGATTCGGAGCATGGCTTTCTTGAGATCGATTCGAGCCTGTGCTATTCTCGAGGGATTCGAACCCAAGACTGGGCTTATGGATTCGAACCTAGGGCTATTTCCTCCAACCTGCATCGATGATATCTTGAGCGTACGAACTCAGATTGACTTGAGATTTGGAGTGCTGGCTCTTATGGCTCTGCTTGACGTGTCTTATCGATTGTAGCCCGATCCGGACTCGGACAAAATTCATCGATATCCAGTGCATAACGAACTTTCACGATGAACTGTCTTTAGTTTTACAATCAACTTTTTGGTGTCACGGCCTTGCCAAAAGGCGGGATAACAAATTGGATATTAAGATGCCAGTGCTTTTCTACGAGTTTTAACAAATATTCCTAATAAAACAAACTTAACCTTGAAATCTTGAACTCTTGATAATCTTGATACTCATGAGTCTTCTATCTCTATATCTTGAATCTTTATATTGTACAGTCTTCATTCTTGATACCTGCATGGTTAGATCCTACATATACATATATATCTAAACTTGTAATGTTAGTATTTATATTTTATAATCTATTCTAAGGTTGTTGTCATCAAAACCATCATCTCATGGACTAACAATCTCCCCCTTTTTGATGATGACAACCTTTGTTTATAAAATATTACTTCTATCCTAATAACTCTAATAACTCCCCCTTAATCTATGCCTAACTATCCTATTTTATATTTCTCCCCCTTTGTCATCAACAAAAACCATCCTAAAACCATAAAACTATAAAACTCCCCCTTAAACTAATACTATATAACATGTGATGATAATGATAGTGTTATCATAAATAATCAACACTTAACTCTAAAAACTAGAACTTAATCCTAAATTACTAACTATCCTAACTAAGAATCTATGATAATGCTTATAATAGTTAGAAATCAAATATAAGAACATAAATTATTTATTAAGTATATTTCAACACACTCATCAAAACCAATCATGTCAGACAAGTCAAACAAATCAATCAAGTCAAACAAGTCAATCAAGTCAAATAAGTCAATCAAGTCAATCAAGTCAAACAAGTCAATCAAAACATCAAAAACTAATAATACTATATTATAAGACAATACTACAAACTCCCCCTAAATAAAATACACTCGTTACGTATACATATATGCAATATGTAGTTTGTAATGCAGTATGAAATGTATAACATATGCAATGTAGCATGAGATAATATGCAAAATGAAGTGCAACTTGTGATGCAAATGATTATGATATGCATTGTAATTTATGATGTAATATGCAATGAAATGTGATATGAAATATGATGCATAATGATATGTAATAAAATGATAATGAAGTAAAATAATTTGCAGAATTGTGATGATATATATACTATGGTAAGAGATATTCAGACTATAAGGTAAACATGAGTGATAAATAATATCTAATTGGCAAGCATATATATATATATATGTGTGTGTGTGTGTGTGTGTGTGTGTGTGTCTATATATGTATGTATACATATATCAAACTATTTATTATACTTCAACCAAACAAAGGTAAAACACACCAATTACTAAACCTAAGTTAAGGAAACTCATGAATAGGACAGAAAGAGTTGTAAAGTAAGAGTTTAAAGATAATAAATGGTATTAAAACTATAACATATTCATGAAAGATAGTAATCAAACTCAATATCAAAATTAAATTGCTAAGAAATATGGACCTAAACTATATATATATATATGATCAAATATAAAAAATTAATAGCCTACTTAAATAATTATTTTAACTTGGTTGTTTTTATTTTATTTTTATTTTTAAGAATCCAAACTTCCATGTCTATAAAATACTTAACTTACTAATTAAAACCTTTATATTAAATTTTTATTGACTAAAATATTTAGAAACATGTTTAAACATTTTTTAAAAAAATATCATAATGAAATATTAAAAATAACAAAGATTAAAAAACTAAAATAAACATGTGTTATATTAAGACCTCTTTCATTTAAATTTTAATTAATTACTAAAGAATATCTAAACATTAATTTTAAATATTCTAATATAAGTTAGAAAATAATTTCTAAAAAGAATAGAGAAAAATACTTAGTTTAAATATCGTTATTTTATAATTTAAAGTTTTAAATAGAAAAGACAGCATTTACAGAATGCTATAAAAAGTTTTTGCATTAAAATATATATACAAAGCATTATAAAAACGAAACTGCGGTATTTACCAAATGCTGTGAAAATTTCAAAAACACTACAGAGTTTCAAAGCACAGAAATGCTATAAAAACGTATTTGCAGCGTAACAAAAGCAAAGACAGCATTTCAGAAATGCTATCTAAAGTACTGGGCAAAAATGGTGATTTTTGACCCAATTTTTATAGTAGTTAATATAATTAAAGTACAAAAAAAATAAATAAAAAATAATGAGAATACATGTGTAAAGATACTTGGCATTATGCATGTAAAAATGCTTTTATTAAAATGTATGTCACTATCTACTTATATGATAAGTATCATGTGATGTGATGCAATCTTATTAATTGAAGAAATCTATAAATAAAGCCTTATTTTAACATTCTAAATTCCTTTTATTAATTTCTTAAAAATATAAAATTAGTATCTTAAAAGAAATATAGTACGAGAAATAAAAACAACATTAGATAAGTTAAAACTACGAATGGAGGTATGCTTTCTTTCTTAATATAGTTATAATAAATTAGTTGTAAGATTTTATTCGAAAGAAAACACATTTTAAAAGACTTTTAAAACATTAGGCTTGTATATTGATATTTATACTATGGTGTGTCGATATATGGACCAAAATATCAAAACTTATAAAAGTGATAAATTTCTATACCTAACTAAATGCATAGATATATATTTCTAAATGCAACAATAAAGATGAAATAGTATTAAAGCGTACCAATTTTTGCATTCCATCTTTCTAACTTTGTCGTTCCTCCATTGTCGTGATCCACACATATATATCTTTTTGAATTTGACGACGAAATCTGTTCTATTGCGACGGGCTCGTTTTTCTGATCAACGTAGTATATTCATTTGCTGAATTTGAAGACCATATGAGAAAGATACAGATGATTTAGTAGATCGACTAACTTGGCGCCAAAACTTTGAATTCAAATTTTGAATGAATGGACACTTCAACCACTATAAATAGGCCCAACGGTCACCACTTTTCATAAAGATTCCTCCTCTTCATCTTCTTCCCGTTTTTCTATATACTATCAAACTTCTAGAAGACATATCTCCTTCGTTTCTTAACGGAATTGGATGAAACCAGTGGCAAGTCGAAGAGGAAGGCAAGGGCTATGATCTAGTAATAGTTTGGTGTCGAATTTGGATGGTATTCTTATGCAACAGGTCAAACAGTAGAAGAAATGTAGAAGATCCCGTACACAGTTTTTCAGTTTTGGATAGCCAACTTCAAACTGTCATATCTCACTCAATTTTGATTGGAATTTGATGATCCACCCATCAAAACGACCGCGAGAACAAGAAATACAATCTGAAAAGGAGTGGGAACAAAATACACAAATCTCTAGATGCATTTTGAAGAATACCTTTGACAGTTTTGCCTTCTTTTTCTCTTTGTTCACCAAAACTTCATTTGACCATAACTTGGTCATTTCTTGACGGATTCACACAAAACCAGTGACATTGCGAAGCAGATGGAGAGAAGTACAGTATCAAATCAAGTTGTAGATGAGAACCCAAAGTTTTGAATTGATCTGGTACCCATTTCTTTGTCGATTTCTATTATATATCCATTTGTTCTTCTTGATCGATGAATGATTATCTGGTATCTTTTAACCAACAGTCATTAGACATAATTCTTCTCCTGCAAAACAAGATAACTTTTTAAAGAATCAAGTGACTTGTAACTAAATATAATTTTAAACAATAATATCATGATGATTCTGTGACATATTCATATGAAAACAGTGTTAATAATTTTATAAAAAATTGCCATTTTCAAAATTTTCAAAATTCAGATTATGAATGTTTGAAAACCTTGCTCTGATACCAAATGTGAGAAATGCGGATTAAGGATCTTAAGGCTAGAATTAACACTAGAGGGGGGTGAATAGTGTTTTAAGAAATTTGTTAATCTTTTTGAGTTTATCTTACTTTGTTAACAATGTATACACTAATCAGACACAGATATGAACACACAATCAAACACAGATGCAAATATAAAGTAAAAGCAGTAAAGGAAAGAACACACCAGATTTTATACTGGTTTGGAGTTACCCTACATCCAGTCCCGCACAACTAAGTATGGACTTCCTTTCAAACTCAATTCAACAATTACAACCCTCGATTTCAAGGCTACGAGGTACACCCTCCAGAATAACAATCCTCTGGGTAGAGATACTTGATTTCCAGGGCAACAAGTTCACCCAATTGATTTCCAGGGCTACAATCACACCGTTTTCCTTTTGATTGATTTCCAAGGCTACAATCACATCTTTTCTCGCTAATATATTACAAAGAAGTCTATAACTCTGAATAGCACTGAGAACCTTGTAGAGATAGTGATGGAGAATCACACTAGAAGTAATCGAGTATGATTCGATGTTGATTTCGGCAGAGTAATGGTATGATTTTGTATTAAGAAATGTGGAAGAAGAAGAGAAGTGAAAACCAGAAAAAGTGATTAAAATTCGTTGAAACTGACCCCTATTTATCGAAGAACAACAGCCATGACCATTCATGAAGAGTTATGGCGAATAGACACTTCTTTTGAAATTTGAATTTTGAAACTAACTGACACCATGACGACATGGAGTACTTGGGCATGTCGACATCCCAAAGGGATTTTTGGTGATTTGTTTTTCTTTGAAAATAACTTCTATTTATATTAAAACTATTTTAAACTTTTATAAATATATTTAAATATAGTTAAAATTTATAAATAAATGTAGAGAGTAATATTTTTATAAAATTTTACTATACTTTTATATTTAAATCTAAGTATAAATATTTAAAAGTTTTAAATATATTATTTTAAAAGATAGTTTAAAATTAGAAGTAATTTGACTTTGAAATTAAAAAGGATTTTGAGGCTAAAATTATTTAAAATCAGGATAGAGGTTTTTGAATCTTTTTAAAGGAAAGTTTTGAAATGATTTTGAAAACAAGATAATTTTGTAAAATCATTTGAATAAAGATTAGCGGATACAAAACAATGTTCCACTAGATTTTTCGTAGGTTCCATCCTACTAAGGGTTCCATCCCTTTAACGAGCACGAAGTGGATTCCATTCCACAAATAAATTGGATATTAAGATGCCAGTGCTTTTCTACGAGTTTTAACAAATATTCCTAATAAAACAAACTTAACCTTGAAATCTTGAACTCTTGATAATCTTGATACTCATGAGTCTTCTATCTCTATATCTTGAATCTCTATACTGTACAGTCTTCATTCTTGATACCTGCATGGTTAGATCCTGCATATACATATATATCTAAACTTGTAATGTTAGTATTTATATTTTATAATCTATTCTAAGGTTGTTGTCATCAAAACCATCATCTCATGGACTAACAGAATGTTGATAAGATTGCAAGATTTATTTCTTATTTACGATAATTGGGTTGTAAATTATTAGTATAAATTTAAACTGCTCTAATTTGACTTGGAATGTGAATTTCTATGTTTTAATTTATTACGAGCATTGTGGGTATAATTTATTTGTATATATTTCCATATAATTTCAATAAATTATCTAATTCAACAACTGGGTATAAAAAGTGCATTGATTGAAATAATAAGGCATACCAAAAATGAAAGAGATCTGTAAATTGCAGATGTTCTCCTCCGTAGTTTGCACTGTCTGTTTCAGTAAAAAAAAGAGATAATTCTTTGTAATTTCAAACATGGAAAAAGTCTTTCTTTTGGGTAATTTATGAAAAGTTATAACGGTAATCTATTTTGGGAAGGATAGCTCTAATATATTAAAATGTGGAAATAAATGTTTCTGTAAATATACAAATAAATATGTTATGGAATTCCTAAGCGTAGGAATTAATGACTTAGAAATAGGAATATATATATATTTGTATGTATGTATAACCGTGCCTACCAATAAAAATATAAAAATATATAATGTAATATACAATGATATTCTTATTAATTATAAGTAGGACTACTGGTTATTTGTAGCATAGTAAATCATAGGATTAGGAGATTAAAATGGAAAAGAGATAGTAACTCTAAAATTGATAAGACAATAAATGTCTCGTTGATAGGAGTTATAGAAATTGAGGACATAAATGCATTTAATGAGACTGGTTAAAGGATTTAATATGACATTTATGAAGAAATGAAATAGGCATAATATATTAAATTAGAACAAATAAATAAATGTCTTTAGTGATTGTCCAATTAGAGTAATAATTCCTTTATTATAAACTGTAGACATTTATAGGATGTAAGAGGGAAATAGAGAATGTATGTAATAAGTGTATAAGATAATAATTTAATACTATGAGGAAGTATAATTTTCATAGTAGGAAATTATACAACCTCAATAATACATTTAGGACAAGCATGAACTAGTGGGCCTAGCCCAATATTTAGGTCTGTGATAATTAATTTGGTTTAAAATTAGTTTGGGATATGAGTTCAGCAGAATTACACAACAGAAGTTTGCCCTTCACCTAGAGGCTACCAGCAGTTGTGTATACTTAATACTGATGAGGGACATCTCCAACCATAGGACCCGTGGGGAAGGTATATATGTTTGCGTATAGGTAAGGAAAATTATACCAAGGGTTCGCCTCAGATTTTAAGTATTAAATGACTCGGTACCTTTAGGTATGTCAAGGGGATTGCTCTGGGGTGGAAGGTATTAAATGGCGGTTGGGCCTGCCTCCTCCCTATTTAAGAAGTCTTAAATAACCTATAACGGTGCCTAATAGGGAAATGGGGTCTTCTTCAATTCTATCATGAAGTATTAAGTAAATAGAATGGGCATTTTCCTTGACATACATTAGGTTAGTCTATATGGAATTTCAATAGTGGGAGGTTGGCAGGCTATTTCAGTACTGTTATTGGACCGTTATTTAGTAGTAGGGCTAGCATATAGGCTATAACCACCAGCGGTTCCGAGCGGTCGTTAGCAAAGACTTAGGTTCCTGACATATTTTGCTTTCTGCTAGTGTAGAATCCATATGGGATATCCAAAGACCTCATTATTTAATTAGTTGTTTGTTTGTTAGAGGTAGGTTAGTTAATCCTTAGATAAGTCTTTGAGATGCATTAGTAATGCTGTAATTAAATTATAGAGTCGTATCTAGGGGTAATCAGTCTCTATATCTATACATTACGGAGGGCCTGCTTCGGGGTTATGGTATTAAATGGTCATTGGGTCTTCCTCCTCCATATTAACAAGTATTACGTGGCCAGAGTTTTCTTTTAGGTAGTACAACATTTAGATATGTATGCATATAGGCATATATATAGTTATACCTCGGAGAAGGTTAAACATATCGTACGCATAGATGGAATTACACGGAATAGCCATAAATAAGGGACATAACACTTAAATAGAAATCAATCGGCATAAATTTGTTTCATGGATAAAGTATGTAATTTTCCAATCACCAGAACATTGTTCTGACCCCCTCCTTATTACAACCTATATGATAGATTTAAAGGGACATGCCACTAGTGCAAGATGAAAACTATAGATGGTGAAGTCTTCTCATTCATGCTCGACGCTGGCATGGCAGTCAGATACTAAAGGAATAATATTGGTTCTAAGGTAGTAGCCTTGGTCAGTATATATATTCTATTATATTTTTCTATTACGCTGTGAGTTTTTATAGATAGTTCTTTTATACACTTATGTTTATTACAGGTTAACAAAACCAATGATCCATAGCCTAGTGGACTTGGATTTCGATTTAGTCAAAATTCGGATCCATTAAGGTGTGGTTTGTTGTAGACTATGTATTAGTTCATATCAATATAATGTCAGTTAGAGCAACAGCTAGTTTGATTAGGGGTAAAGCTACCAATGTAGGAGCTGTAGCACCAGAAGTGGCCGCCCGTGATAACTATACCGCATTAAGCCGAGATTATAGTAGCTTAGGAGAAAAGCCATTTCTAGGGACAGAGAATGCCATTGAGGTGGGGAATTGGCTTCTTTAGTGTGAAAGATTTTTTGTTGATCTAGGATTGAATGATGATCAGAAAAGGATATTATCTTAAAGGCAGTTGCAAAGAGCTGCTTTGTATTGGTGGAATAGTGTTATTATAGGAGTTCTAGAGGAGGAGCTTACTTAGGCTAGTTTTAGAAGAGGATTGAAGAGAAATATCTGTCTGAAGTAGCTAAGTCAACTTTATTTAGGAAGTATTTAGAGCTAGTACAAGGTGAAATGATTGTGTTGGAGTATGTTACGAAGTTTGATGAGTTTTCAATACATGGACATGCCATTATTAACACTTTGCTTAAAAAGAACGAGAAGTTCATTAGAGGTTTGAAGTCAAAGATAGCTAGGGCAACAACGCCACACCTTAGAGATTTAATGTTGTTATAGATATGGCTCTAGGGAATGAAGATTTACTTACATCTCTGGGAAAGAATAAATTTAGGGAGGCCACCGATTTCTAGGGAAAGAAAAGAAAGTTCTTTGGCTAGAAGGCCGCTTAGAAGAAAGGGGTTTCGAAAAAGGGAAAAGCTGAAGTGACTTGCTATAAATGTGATACAATGGGGCACTTTGCCAATGAGTGTCGTTCTGGTGATAGAAAGAAAGCTGTTGATAAGAAAGGTGTGAGGAGTTATAACTGCAAGAAGATGCGCCATTTCAAGAATGAGTGTCCTGAATCGGCCAAAGCTTAGAAAGGAACGGTTTTCACTTTAGAACCTATAGCTTTTGGACCGACTATAGAGGAGAAGGAAAAGGATGTGTGAGGAGGTGCACTTCTTATTCATAGCATTCATGCTAGTGTAGTGTTTGATACTGGGCATCACATTCTTTGTCTCTGGATGTTTGGTAGATAAGTTAAATGTTGAACCGATATACCTTATTAGCTCTTTGAGGGTTGCGAATCCGATAGGCGGTTATGCAACTCTTAGAATGAGATGTGACCATGTAGAGTTTGAGTTGTTGGGTCATTTCTTTGCCTGCAATTTGTATGTGTTTAATTTTGTGGGTTTTGGGATAATTATGCATATGGATTGGTTAAGCCGATATAATGCTAGGATATTTTGTCAGGATAAAGTAATATCCGTGAAACACCCTGATTCTTGTGATCAAATTATTTATTCATTTGAAGAGCCGAGTTTTGACGTTTGTGCAATGTTCAGTGCCAAGGAAAGCGCAGAGGATGAAATCAATTGGGTTTTCTAGTAAGGGAATATGTTGATATTTCTGAGCCTATCGTGGGATTACTGTCGAAATGAGCTATAGAGTTTCGAATAGACCTCATGCCTGGAGCTGAACTTGTAAGTAGACCACTTAGCAGAATGACACTTATCGAGATGAAGGAATTAAAGGTGCGGCTAGTGGATCTGAAAGCAAGAATTTTATTAGACCAAGCAGTTCGTCTTAGGAAATTGTAGCAGTATTCGTGAAGGAAACGGATGGGTCGTTGAGAATGTATATTGATTACAAAATCTGATTGAGATGATGATAAAGAATCAGTTTCCTTTGCCTAGAATTGATGACTTGTTTGATCAATTGAGTGGAGACAAGGCGTTCTTGAGCTACATTTAGCAATGGGTTTCCATCAATTGAGAGTGGCAAAGGACAATATACAATTAATGGCATTTCGAACAAGATATGTTTCGTATGAGTGATTAGTCATGCCCTTTGGACTAACCAATGCGCCTGCTTACTATGTTGACTTGATGAACCATATCTTCCAAGTGCATTTAGATAGATTTGTGTTAGTGTTTATTGATGACATTTTGATAAACTCTAAGACAAGAACATGAAGTTTACCTCAGAATAGTGCTACGAGGCAGCATCAGCTAAAGGTAAAAAATACGAAACGTTATTTTTGGGAAAGAGAAGTGAAGTTCCTTGGGCATGTAGTTTCAGAGAGTGGATTATCTGTAAATCCGTCGAAGGTAGAAACTGTTAAAAATTGGACAAAAAAACCCAAGACTATGACTGAGATTATAAGTTTCTAGGGGTTGGTTGGCTACTACCAGAGATTTATTAACGATTTCTCTAGTATAATAGCACCGATAACCAAACTAATAGGGAAGGACGTTGAGATTGTTTGGATCGATAAATGTGAAGAAGTATTTCAGAAGCTAAAGCATTTATTGACCAGTGCTTATGTTAGTTTTTTTGGATGGGAATCAAGACTTAGTGGTGTATACCAATGCATGTGGATCTGGGTTTAGAGCAGTGGTGATGCAAATAGGAAGAGCTATTGCCTTTCCTTCTCTATAGCTTCGACCGCATAAAGTTAGATATCCTACATATGACCTGGTGTTGGCTCGGTTTTCTGGCAAGCTAAGGAAGAAGGAGGCAAAGGCAAGCAGGGGTATAGGAAGCAGAATTACCGGATTAGATGCTTGGTTTGGCATTTGCAAAAATGTCGAACCAAACATATGGACCGACATGCCGGACCAGATATTTGGTCCGGCATCCTATTGTATACCGGACCAAGTATCTAGTCCGGTATCTTTAGAGATGCCGGACCAAACATTTGGTCTGACATTCTCTAATATGCCGGACCAAGTATTTGGTCCGGCACAACACATCAATTGCCGGACGAGACATTTGGTCCGGTATGACAAACACGCCGAATCAAATGTTTCGACCAGCAAGTAAGGTACTCCAAGGCAGGATCACCGAACCAAAGCAAAAAAGGACCACCAAACCAGGTAAACCTCCTAACCTAAATGCCGATCCAACTGTCCCTGACTCAAATGCCGAACCAAATTCAGGAAGCTATAACTTCTCCTCCGCACTTCACAACTCCACTCTATAAATACTGGAGCTTCTCAACAACAATGGGGATAGATTTTTGGAGAAAAAGAGAGAAAACTCTACTGAAAATCCATCATTTTGGCTACTTAAAGTTTTTACACTTTTCAAATAATCTTGTACTTGTAATCAAATCAAAGAGAGAATAATAAGATGGAAAGTGGATGTAGGCACATTCGGGCTGAACCACTATAAAAACTCTGTGTTATTTACTGTCCTTATCTACTTTACGAACTTTGAACTTGTGAACTGTCTCTGCACTTGCTGAAATTCATTCCTTACGTGTTGGAACATTTAAAAACCCCAAATCAATCAAATCAAATGAGACTAAACTAAAAAAATCAATTTAGAGGTGTTTGTCCAACTTTTGAGCAAACATTTTTGGTGCCTTCACTGAGAAAAGAGCCGAACTTTTCTATCCACCATCCTTCCAAACCTTAACTCAACATTAGAACATGGCTCCCTCCAAGCGCAACACCGATAAGGGTAAGAGCGCGGCCAATACCAATACACTCAGCCCCATCCAAGAAGATCAAGAAAACTCGGCTACCCATTCTCAACCTCTAGACTCAGCTGTCACTCGAGAATTTAGATAGGGTTATGATGAGATGACTGACCGCTTCGCTGCCCAGCAAAAAGATTTTGTGGAACAACTCATGACATGCTTGAGAGGCACGGAGGAATCCACTCACAACACTGAATCTGGAGGTGAGCCTCAATCTGGAGAGTCACGTAGACAGAAAAGATCCCCTGTAAATAAATAACTCAGTCAAGAAGATACAAGAACTCGAAGCCGAGCCAGGACTCAGCCCGAAGCCGGTCCTGAAAGAGCATCAAGAGCTGGGCCCAGTCAAGGGGGCACCAGGCAAGGACCGACTGTGGCCGACCCTGTCATGCTTCAAGCCAATCATCGTCAATCCAGCCTCAACCAAGGTTCCAGACGCCATCAAAGGGAATCCCCCACTTCTCCTAGGGCTGTCCCAGAATCCGAGGAGAGGATGACATGCCTCTTCAAAAAATATCTTAGATGCGAACAACTCGAAAGAGGGATAGGGGCAACGGTGTCCAGCCCCTTCACCAGGGACATAGAAGCGACAGCCACTTCTCGAGAATGGAAGATGCCCACCATGGATCCCTACAAAGGCACATCCGACCCAATCATCCACTTACAGCGCTATACCCAGCACATGCTCATGAATGGAGCAACAGAGGGTGTGTTGTGTAAACGTTTTCCGTTGTTCCTGTCAGACTTAGCATCCACATGGTTTTGTCGCCTGCCTCATGGCTCCATTAACTCTTGGGAAATGTTGAAGGAAAAATTCATAAGTCAATTTCGAATCCATGTGGCACGTCCAGAGATGGTTATTCCTTGTCAGACGTAAAACAGAAAGCTGGAGAACCGCTATAGCGATATCTCACCCGTTTTAACACTGCCGCAACAGCAGTACAAAATGCAGATGAAAGGTTTACACTGATGGCACTATGCAGAGGCGTCCACCCTAATTCAAATCTTGCAAGAAGGTTGACGAAGGAAAAGCCTTTAACTCTTCAAGAATTCTTTCATGAAGTCGGAAAATACATGAGATTGGAAGACGTGGCGGCTCACCGACATAGCGAGCAACCCACAGGGGGTTCTAGCGTCCAAGGAAACATGAGTGCCCCACCCCGAGGAGAGAGGAGTAAGCCAAACAACGAAGGAAAAAGTAACCATCAAGGCAACTCGGGAAACTGAAAAGGGCAATAAGTGATGATACAGACCTGGACCGAGATTCGATTCATACACTCCTTTGAATGACACTGTGGAGAACATTTACCTGGCTACTCAACACGAACTAAAATATAAATGCCCTCCATATAAAAAAG
The DNA here is from genome assembly GCA_030737815.1 of Allium fistulosum. NCBI lineage: Eukaryota > Viridiplantae > Streptophyta > Magnoliopsida > Asparagales > Amaryllidaceae > Allium > Allium fistulosum. Next base: position 1,117,469,599 of record CM060902.1, on the reverse strand, counting down.
AATCAGAAGCCGCAATTAGAATATGAAAATATTGTCGCTACCACGAGTCTCACGGGCATAACACCGAAGAATGTCAGCATTTGCAGGATCTCATTGAGGAGTACATCCAAAAAAAAAGAAACTGGAATGATACGTGCAGCAAAGACACAACTCTCCCGCTCCAGTCCACGAGGGACCTAGGCCGCACCCACAAGGAAACAACAAAGAAGGAGCAGGAACAAGCCGCTCCAACCAGGAGAAGATAGTTGCCCATACCATATCTGGAGGCCCGCATGCGGCCGACGAAAGTTGGGCCGAGATGGAGAGGTACAGAAAGTCTTTGAAAGATAAGGAAGGATATGTTTATTCCGTTACTGAAGGACGCATCGCAAAATGGAGAGAAAGAGCCAACATAACCTTCAGCGATGAAGATTTGGTTGGAAAGCAGTATCGGCATACCGATCTCATGGTTATCTCCGAATGGATCGGCCCGGTAGAGGTGTTCCGCATTTTAATTGATACAGGAAGCTCAGTGAATATTTTGTTCAAACATGCCTTCAACAAAATGAAGTTATCAATGAAAGATGTATCCCCATGCAATAAGCCCTTACACAGGTTCATAGTGGAGGCCACGATGCCACTTGGACAGTTAGACTTGTTTGTTGAGCTAGGAAGTCACCCTCGATCCATAATCCAAAAGCAAACATTCGTGTTGGTGGATGGAAACTCTGCCTACAATGCATTTTTAGGGAGGCTTTCATTGTTAGATTTCCAGATAGTCTTGGCCCCATGGTGCCTAAAGATGAAATTCCCAACTAATAACGGAATATGAGAGGTAGAAGGCGACCAAGATGCAGCTCGCGATTGCTACGTGATAGAACTCCGCTAAAATAGAAAGAAGGAAAATGGTAAGAGCGTAGGGGTCGCCCTCTGCGCCAAAATTGCAGAAGCATAGCAATGAAAGAAGGCTCCCCCTCTTGAATATTCTAGTGACCCTTTTAATGAGTTGGGCCCCAGAGATAGAGAGGATGAGGTCAACGCCGAGCCCATGGAGGTTATGGAACATGTGATGGTAGACGAACACGACAAAACAAGGCTTTTAAAGATAGGTTCTCAGTTGAACCAGAACCTAAAAATCCAGCTAATATGATTTCTACACAAGAACTTGGATGTATTCGCATGGACCCACGAAGACATGGTGGGAATATCCCCAGAAGTAGCTTGTCATTCCCTCAATATTGACCCAGCCAAGATCCTGATCAAACAAAAGAAAAGAAGCATGGGGATAGAACGATCGACTGCTCTTAACGAAGAGGTGAAGAACTTCCTCTCCAATAATTTTATCCACGAAGCCATTTACCTAAAATGGATCTCCAACCCAATTTTAGTGAAAAAGCCTAATGGGAAATGGCGGACCTGCATTGACTTCTCCAACCTCAATGATGCTTGCCCCAAAGGCTATTTTCCTTTGCTCCGAATCGACCATTTGGTAGACGAAACCGCGGGACATGAGTTATTATCATTCATGGAGGCATATTCAGGATACAACCAGATCCCCATGCATGTGCCGAATCAAGAATATACTAGCTTCATTACGGATCTAGGCCTATATTGCTACAAGGTCATGCCCTTCGGGTTTAAGAACGCTGGCGCTACCTATTAACATCTAGTTAATAAGATGTTTGAGCAGCGAATTGGTCACTTCATAGAAGTTTATGTCGATGACATGCTTAGACGAGATGTTCCAAATATTACACAAATACCAAATGAAGCTGAATCCTCTGAAATGCTCTTTCGGGGTGTCTTCGGGTAAATATTTAGGTTTCATTGTGCATGCTAGAGGAATAGAGGCGAATCCTAAAAAGGTACAAGCTCTGAAAGACGTCAAAATCCCAGCCACGCGGAGGGAAATGCAGAGCCTAAACGGGAAGGTAGCTGCTCTGAGCAGGTTTATATCCAAGGCCACGGACAAGTGCGCCCCATTCTTCGAAGCCCTCAAAAAGGACAAAGGAAAATTTGAATGGACCGATGAATGCTACTCAGCCTTTCGGAGTCTGCTAGAACACCTACAGAAGCCTCCAGTACTCTCCACTTCGTTAAATGGAGAAAGCCTCTACCTATACCTAGTTGTATCCTCCCATGCACTAAGTGTCGCATCAGTGCGAGAAGATGATCGTATCCAAAGACCGGTATACTTCATTAGCAAAAGATTCACGGGGGCAGAAGCTGGATACCCAAAGATCGAAAAATTGGCTTACTGTCTACTGATAGCATCTAGGAAATTATGACACTACTTTCAATCGCACTCCATTAAAGTTCTAATGGACCAACCTTTGAGGCAAGTCCTACATAAACCGGACACGTCAGGGCGACTGTTAAAATGGTGCATTGAGTTGAGCCAGTACGACATTACGTACCACCCATGCACCGCAATTAAGGGACAAGCCTTGGCTGGTTTCATAGCTGAGTTCACAATGCAAGATGAGGAGGATGCGGCAAGGGTTGAGGAAGTTATCAAATGGAATATGTTCATTGATGGAGCATCGAACGAGCTCGGTTCGGGGGCAGATGTCATAATAGTCACACCCCGAGGAAGGAAATTAAACTATGCACTGAGACTAGAGTTCGCTACAACCAATAATGAAGCTGAATACGAGGCAATAATTGCCGGCTTAGAAATCATTAAAGAAATAGGAGTTAAATCAATATGTGTGCATAGTGATTCATAACTAATTGTTAACCAGATCCTTGGAGAATTCCAAACTCACAGACAAAAGCTTGCTCCTACCTCAATAAGGCCAAAACCCTCCTTGATGAGCTGGACTACTATGTAATAAAACACATCCCACGAAGGGAAAATCAAGAGGCGGATGCCCTCGCCAAAGGGCTAGCATAAGAATCGAACCAATGCAGGGGCAACCCCCGTCATGAGACAATCCGCACTGAGTTTCGAGTGCCTGCAAATCACAGTGATCATGGACAAGGAGGAGACATGGATGACCCCCATCGTCAGGTACTTACAAGAAGGAACCTTACCAGCAGATCGAAACAAAGTCAAGAGTATCTTGAGGAGAGCATCCCGCTACACCATCCATTACAGCATGTTGTACTGTCGTGGCTTTTTCAATCCGCTATTAAGGTGTGTCGCCGGAAAAGAAGCAAAAGACATCCTTAACAACATACATCAAGGAAGTTGCGGCAACCACACCGGAGGGCAAACTCTATCTAGAAAGATCATGCGTTATGGATACTTTTGGCCCACACTGAACAAGGACGCGGCCGAATTTGCTAGGAAATGTGATAAATGCCAAAGATTTTCCAAAATCCCGAGATTGCTACCTACCGGTTTAATCCAGATGGTTAGCCCCTGGCCCTTTGCTGTCTGGGGAATTGACCTGATCGGGGAACTCCCCATGAGTTATGGAGGAGCAAAATACGCTATAGTGGCAGAAGATTATTTCACCAAAGGGATGGAAGCGGAACCTTTAAACAAAATTTCATCTACCAAAATGATAAACTTCCTAATACATAACATCCTGTGCAGGAATGGGGTGCCGTAGAAAATCATATCGGATAACGGACTTCAATTCGACAGTGAAGAATTCTCCAATTGGTGCCATGAACATGGGATTGCCCGAAGCTTTTCGGCTGTAGCATATCCCCAGGCAAATGGACAAGTCGAAGCAGTAAACAAGGTGTTGAAGACACTAATCAAGAAGAAGATAGAAAAGTCCAAGGGGGCATGGGTCGACGAACTGCCTACTGCCTTATGGGCCTACCGAACTTCTTATAAGACCACGACAGGGCACACACCATTCGCATTGGCATATAGAACCAAGGCCATGCTTCCCGTCGAAGCAGTTGTCCCCTCGCACCGCAGGATACATTACAATCCAGAAGAAAAGGAGGAGCTCTTGAACATGTCACTTGACCTGATCAAGGAAAAAAGAAACGACGCTGCCTTCAAAGCCACCGCCCATAGGCAGAAAGTGGCAAGGCAGTACAACTCTAAGGTGAAGCCTCGAACACTACAGGAAGGAGACTTGGTACTCAAACGAGTCTTCCCACGACCCAGAGCACTAGATCCAATTTGGGAAGGGTCGTTTGTTATTCATAAGGATCTTCACAATGGAGCTTACATCTTGTCAACGGTAGATGGAGGGTGTTTGAGAAAGCATGGAATCTCCAACACCTCCGCCGCTATTTCTCTTGAGTTGTAAAGAAACATGTACTAAAGAAATAAAAGAAAGACAGTGGACGTAGGCATATTTTGGCCGAACCACTATAAAAATCTTGTGTCTTACATTACTTATCTTATTTAAATGTTCTTTGATTTAATTATTTTATCTAATGACTATACCTACTGCGAGCAATCACAGACACTCATCGGCAGCAGTGGAAGTAAGATAGCCATGATAAAGGGCACGAAACAAGCCTTGGAAATTCACCGCTGACGATCGGCACCCCCAAGCCAGCAATGATGAACCAACCATAAGCCACGAATTAGGCACATAGCCTAGGCAGTTCATCATTAGCGTTCGGCTTGCCGGCAACTGCGAACCGATTATAAGCCCCACGATTAAGGCATGGCTGCAGCTAGGGGTAGTTTGCACTTGACGACTGGCATTACACACGTCGGCAACGATAAATCGAATAATACTCACGACATGGGTACTAACTCGAGTAGTTATCGTTAGCAATCGGCCTTGAATAACAACACGATTATGGTTTTCAGCGTTTTTTTAACACAACAACGATTAACCAAGTCGTAAATAGTTCATAAACAGGCTATGAAAATCGTACATCGCAAAAGTCATTCCAGATAAGTAAACGAAAGACATAAATTAAACATTACACATTAAAAATCTTTACATACACAGCTTTTTGTCTGTATATACAAATATTAAATAACCATACATCCTTTTCAACCACATACAGAAAATAAAACGGAAATCTCTTCAAGATGGAGGGACATCTTTGCCGCCCAGCCCGCTCCCTCCAACTACATCTTTCGAAGGCTCATTTTCCCTTTGCGAAGGCCCAGCTTGCCCCGAAGACGTCCCTGTGCAATGCAAGCATGAAGGATCGTAATTTTTGCAATCTAGAATAAGTAACGACGGAACTGAAACAAAAAAGACATGATACCTGCGGTGGCGTGGCGCGGATCACCAAGTCCCTCAAGATCTGAGCCATCCTCATTGTCTTCATCCTCCGCCAATAGCTCATACCCCTTGGCAATGGCTTTGGTCTCCTCCACTGTGAACTGGTTATTCACCATCCCAACGTACTACACAGCCCCTTCCTCCTGCGCGACTACAGCCTTGGTCTCCTCGATGAGCCGAGCATGGATTCCAGCCATCACTTGAGGCTAGTCGTCCATCCACTAAAGGTTCCTTTGTTTCCAGAACATATAATAAGTATCCTTCAACATCTGGTTGATTGTGTCACAAAAATGGCTGGATTTATCGACTTCAGTCTGGAGGGCCACCACCTTATTCATGTACTGCTCCTTGTCTCTCCTTAACTTAGAAACGCTCCACCTTCAACCGGTCGATCTCAGCCTGATATGAGTCCTTCTCCTGTTGCCACTTGCCCCGAGACTCCTTCAGCTCAGCTAAGGCCTCTTCCAATTTCTTCACTTTGCCCTTAAGGGAGCGGATTCACTCCAGATCCTTCTCCCGAGCCTCATCCATTGAACCGATAACCATGTCAATCTGTGTCTTGCATAGGTCGGCAACCTCTTCCCTGGCCTTCGTTATCTCGGAGGCACGTGATGCTTCGACTTCCTCTAACTTAGCCTCTTTCTCCCTGAGCGCCTTGCGAAGATCCTCCATCTCTAAACGCAACCGCACATTGGCACTCCTAACTTCTTCACTAGCTTTGGCCAAACAGGACTGATAATCAACAATGTTTCTGGTCTCATCTGTAATCTGGACCATCCTTGTTGTCAAGTTAGCAAAATCAAGAGTTTTTGCCTCATCTAGGATCTGAACCAAGGGATTTCGAGGTAAAAGGAACTCGGTGTCAGGATCCATCGCACAACGACCCGCATAGTTGGGATTTATATCAAGATGACTCTCAAAGGGATTCCGCATCGGCTGTTGATAACTCGAGAAAAAAGGACCAACATTGCCCTCTCCGAACTCATCTGGCACTTCGTGCACTTCAGAACCCATCAGATAGTGACGGCGACGGCGGGAGGAAGTTTAGGAACCAAGGGAGGTGGCTTCCTTATTCGGGGACCTCACATGTTTCTGGGACGACTCACGGCTCTCTCCCTTATCTAGGCCTGACAGGGTCTCCCTAATATTCTCTTGCACAGTTTTTCCCTCCTTAAAAGTCGTCTTGGAAGAAATGGAAGCCATTTTCATCCATTTGAACTGCTCAAGCCGCCTGGACACTTCATTCCTCCTTGGATTCCTCCTTTTCCCCGGAATACAAGCAACAACATTAGAACCAAGAAATGGAGAGAGCATAAAAATAAAAACACTTAAGACACTAGGACACTACAAGCTACTGCAAACCCTTAGGATAAACTGGATCATGTGACCGGGGCGGGGTCTCAGTCAAGAAGGGAATACACTGGGACGGGACTACACTCGAAGGAAGGAGAACACATGGCGACCAGACTTCATTGGATTGAGGAGTAGGTGGAGGCTTGGACCCATCAAGAAATAAAAAGTTCTCAAGAAGTATCTCAAAGTCCATACAGTAATCAAAAGTACCTGGGTAAAGCCCGAATTCCTCATAGATTCCCGCTCCACCTTGTATTGGAAGAGGCGGTATTCCGCTCAAATCACCCGGAGCTATATTTTCCTAGGAAAAATCAGCGGTAGGAGTCGGCCCTGGGACTGGCTCGGGTAGTTCCAACTATTCGGGCCACTCTCGCATAGTCTCGGCATTCTTTAAAGGATCCACGTCCAATCCCTTGCTGCTTATAATATCCACATCTGGAGATACATGAACATCCCCTTCCGTTGCTTCATAGTTGCTCTCCGATCCTTCCTCCTCTTCCCTTTCTCCTCCCAAATGAGAACCTCCCTCATCGCCAAGGGAAGGAGAATCTCGAATATGTAGAGATTTCCCCAAGCGGGGAGGACAAACTGTGCTCTTCTTATGTCTCAGTTTCTTCGGGGCTTCAGCCACACCACCCTCCTCATCTGGGCCCTTACCTTTGTCTCTGTCACCCCCGTCTCCTCCGGCTCCCGCTTCTCTCTCAGTAGAACTTGGCCTAATCTTGTACACGGACTGTCTAGGGCTGATCAAGTTGTAGAATCGGAGGGCTACATCATGGAGTAGGAATGAGGCTTCCCACTCGGCCTCCGGGGTAGCCAATATTTCATTGGCTATATTTTTTAAGCCGTCATCCTCCGCCGCCTTCACACAACCTGAAATTTATGGACCAATAAGAAGCCAAGCCGATAGAAACCTCAGAAAAGATAATACGATAACTTACAGCCAGAAGTAAAAGCATGTTGAGCCACGGTATTGTCACGTATAAAGAAATATTCCCTCTTGAACATACTAAACTTGGAATATAGATCCAGAACAAGCTTGAACTTATGGGCAGACTCTAGGCTGATAAAAGGACTACCCTTCTAATAACTCCTCACGTTTTACAAATATCTGATCTCTCTATGGGTAGGTGGTCTCCGATACCGCTTCATGAATATCTGATACATGTTAGGATAGCATAACAATCTGGTTGAAGTTGCATGCGAGCGACCTTCAAGTATACCACGAAGCTGGAAATCCAATTGGTAAGCGGAGGAATCGTGTCGCACATACAATGATACTTGTTATATGCCATATACCCGTCTGGGGGAAAGCATGCTTTGTCTTCCGGACCAGGTAATATCATGTCCCAACGGTCTATCCCAAATGTAATAGCTATGGAGTTCAGCTTCTATACCCTCAACACGCTGGGATAACACTCCAAAGGCCTAACCATCATTTGATTAGGAGCATAACCTTCCACCAAAGAGTAAGTAGAACTGGGTTGCCAGGGAGGATTGGTTAGAGCGTCAGAGGAAGAAGGAACAACCCTGGCAGGCTATGAAGCTGCAAACTTGGAATGAAGCTCACGTCAAGAAGATGTATTTCCTGTGCAAGAAAATGAAAGTCAAGCGGAGGTCCAAATCATAAACAGAAGTTAAAACATGCATGGAAATCTCCTACCGTCTAGCCCAATTGAATCCATACCCCTAGCCTAACCATCTCATGGGAAGACTTGCTTTTGGCTCAGCAAACTCAAAAACAATGCGCTCGGCAAATCTAGTTCGATATTATCCTATGACGAATGCCGAACCAAAACCCTCAACTGCCGACCGAACCAAAATCCTCAACTGCCGACCCAAGGCACACCCCCCCAACGGCCTTACCTATTGTCAGTTTTAACATCATACCCAGAAAATACACAATACGGGTTCGAATTACAAATGAGATTGATATAACCAACCTATGCTTTCAGCACCCAAGTAATAACCACTAGTTGGTCAAACAATCTATCGAACACCTGATGGGTAAATGGCCCTGTATGAAATCGATCACAACCTTTCACGTTCTATCAACCACATAACATCTCTCAATCTACCATTCCTCACAACCATCAAATACTATAATCATTCAAGCGCTCGTTCAAACGAAGTATCTCCTCACCAATTCAAGACCGAAGTCACCCACCCCTGCTCTAAAACTCACCTACACATCAAAACCCTAGAACTCTAATAGCAAGTAATCGAATTAAAATAGACTTACCTCAAGCTATGCTGGCATGAGAAAAGCCAAATTCGAACAAGAGGAAAACGAGCTTAAATCAGTGGCAGTCGACCTAGTAAAGTTGAAGAAATTTGATTAAGAGAAAGTGAAAGTAAAAGAGTGAAGGGAAGAAGGCATATTTAAAGGAAAAAAGAGGGGAAGACGAACGATCACCAGTCTCATTCGGTGGTGGAAGCTCAATGCCGAACCAAAAACAAAGCATGCTGTGCAGTTACACAACATGCTTTGGGGGGTAAGTGTTGGTTCGATTTTCTGGCAAGCGAAGGAAGAAAGAAGGCAAAGGCAAGCAGGGGTATAGGAAGCAGAATTACCGGACCAGATGCTTGGTTCGGCATTTGCAAAAATGCCAAACCAAACATATGGACCGGCATGCTGGACCAGATATTTGGTCCGGCATCCTATGGTATACTGGACCAAGTATCTGGTCCGGTATCCTTAGAGATGCCGGACCAAACATTTGGTCCGGCATTCTCTGATATGACGGACCAAGTATTTGGTCCGGCACAATACATCAATTGTCGGACCAAACATTTGGTCCAGTATGACAAACACGCTGAATCAAATGTTTGGACCGGCAAGTAAGGTACTCCAAGGCAGGATCACCGAACCAAAGCAAAAAAGGACCACCAAACCAGGCAAACCTCCTAACCTAAATGCCGATCCAACTGTCCCTGACTCAAATGCCGAACCAAACTCAGGAAGCTATAACTTCTCCTCCGCACTTCAAAACTCCACTCAATAAATACCGGAGCTTCTCAACAACAATGGGGACAGATTTTTGGAGAAAAAGAGAGAAAACTCTACTGAAAATCCATCCCTTCGGTTACTTAAAGTTTTTACTCTTTTCGAATAATCTTGTAATCAAATCAAAGAGAGAATAATAAGATGGAAAGTGGATGTAGGCACATTCGGACTGAACCACTATAAAAACTCTGTGTTATTTACTTTCCTTATCTGCTTTTCGAACTTTGAACTTGTGAACTGTCTCTGCACTTGCTGAAATTCATTCCATTACGTGTTAGAACATTTAAAAACCCTAAATCAATCAAATCAAACGAGACTTAACTAAAAAAATCAAATTTAGAGGTGTTTGTCCAACTTTTGAGCAAACACCTGGCAATGGTGATCTTCGCACTAAGGTGTGGAGGCACTATCTGTTGGGAGAACAATTTGAGCTATTCTTGGATCATAAGTCCTTGAAGTGTTTATTCTCTTAGAAAGAGTTGAATATGAGACATCAAAGATGGTTGGAGTTCTTAGCAGCGTATGACTTTGGGATTGAGTTTACGTCGAAGAAAGAAAATAAGGTGGCGGACGCACTTAGTAGAAAACATCAGAATGTGGTATTAGCGATGTTGTTTGAATCGAACAATTTAGAGGATTGGATTCGTATGGAGTTAGAATTAGATAGTCTGTCAGTTCTATTCAGAATGCTGCCATGATTTCTTATCTAGAGGTTCGACCGATATCAAGCGAAAGAATTGCAGCAAAGCAAAAGATGATCCAATACTAGCCAATCGAATCAAAACACTAGAAATGGGAAGCGAAATTAATGATTTAAATGACTTTGTACTTGACAAAAAAGGATGGTTAAGAAAGAAGGTACGATTGTGTGTTCCAGATGTGGATAATATGAAAAAGGAAGTTTTTAGACAATGTCGTCGATCAAAGTTTACTTTTCATCCCGGAGGTATGAAGATGTATTAGGCTATGAAGAGGAGTTTCTTTTGGGAAAATATAAAGAGAGATGTAGGCTTATGGGTGAAGCAATTTATGAATTGCCAACAAGTAAAAGTCGAGCATCAAAAGCCAAGTGGATTACTTCAGCCTTTGGAAGTGCCACTATGGAAATGAGATTCTATATCTATTGATTTTATAGATGAGTTGCTAAGGTCGAATAGGGGAAACAAAAGTATTTGGATCATGGTTGATAGACTGACTAACAGTTCACATTTTATTCATGTTAGGTCGACAAGGACGGCACCAAGTTTGGCGAAGTTATTCATGAAGAATGTTGTGAGACTTCAAGGAATACAGAGTAGCATTAAAAGTGATTGAGATCCTTTATTTACTAGTAAGTTCTGAAAGAGCTTACATAATGAATTAGGTACTGAGCTGAAGATTAGTAACCCTTACCATCCACAAACTGATGGGGAAACTGAAAGGGTTAATAAGGTGATAGACCAATACTTAGTCTAGATTTGGTGAAAAAAGCGACTGAAAAGAATAAGTTAATCCAAGAAAGGATGAGGAAGATCAAGCAAGGATAAGGAGTTATGCGGATAAAAGGCATAAGGACTTGAAATTCTCAGTAGGATATTTTGTTTTACTAAAGGTATCACTAATGAAGGGTGTTGCACGATTTGGGAAGATAGGAAAATTGACATCTTGATATGTTGATCTATTTCCTATCATTGAGAGAATCGAGAAACTCGCTTACCATGTTGAGTTACCAAGTAGTTTGATAGGAGTCCATAACGTTTTTCACATATCTCATCTAAGGAAGCACATGCCTAATCCATAGACTACTATAGAATCAATAGTTTTGCAAGACTTAGTAGTGGAGCTTGATATGACTATCATTAGGCAACCTATTCATATAGTTGATAGAGATACAAAGGAGTTAAGGAACAAAATAGTCAAGTTAGTAAAGGTCCAATGGAGTGACGATAAACATTATTGTACTTGGGAGACAGAAGATAAGATTAAAGAGGTGTATCCCGATCTACTTTGGTTGTATGATCTATATTGTCGTATAGACTTTTGACTAGTAATTGTGCTTGCGTTGCTGATTTTATGCGCTTGCGATACATATTTGTATGATTGATGTTCTTATTTTTATTAACCTTATTGCAATTTCGAGGACGAAATTCTTTAAGAAAGACAACCTGTAACACCCCTAATTTTTATTAAACATTATTAAAAGCTGTAAATGTGGGATTTGCTAAATTAATTACCTAAGTTTAGCCTTGAAATAAATAATATAACAAAGAGAATGGTCTAAAGAAATAAGGATTTAAAAACCTAAGTACATAAGAGTAGAAGGGGAAGGGAAATATATTATACTTTCCCCTTTCCTTATTCATTTCATTTCATTCTCCACCCAAAACACAACTAAACAAGGTCGACCATTACAAAGTAAAGAAGAAGAGAAAAAACTGGACAAGAAAAGAATCAAAGCGAATTCCATCATTTTAACAAGGATTAGAAGGTGAATAAGATAACCATCTCAGTTTTTGGCTGTGTTAGTTTTGGATTTAAGTTTGAATCTGAACTCTTATTGGATGTTTATCATGTCTGTTTAGTAAATGATCATGTGTATGATTAAATGGTTGTTATTTAAGGATTTTGGAAATTTTCCTATAGGGTTTTGATGTGAAATTCTGAGTTTTTGATCTCCAAATGTTCCAAAATTTTGATATTATTGTTCATATTATTATTTTGCAGACGTGTTTTAAATTTCATAATTTTTGGAGTTTATACGAATTTAATATGAATTTTCTAAGGAAGAAAATGGATAATTTCGGAATTTAATTATTTAAAATATGAAAAATAATTATTTTGGTCCAGAATTTTAATATAATGTCAAGGAAGTAAATATTGATTTTTGAGGATTTTATGGATTTTTCCCAAGTGTTTGCAATTTAATATAAATTGTTTTATGCAAAATGGACTAATTTGCAAATTAAAATAAAAATGTAATTTTGAGAAATTATACTTTGGGAAAATTAGAAGAGAATTCTCCACCTTGGATTCTGAATAAATTCTAAAAAGAAGTTTGTTAGCTAATGAAATTTTAATAAATATTGTTGATTTGGTGAAAAGTACATAATTTTAAATGCAAGAATACAGTTTTACAAAGAATTACGAATGAGCCAATATTACCTACGAAAGCTTGGGTTCTGTAAAAAGAATTCACGAAGGCCTCATCTTTATTGCTCATGACAACTCTATTTCACGAGCTTTTAAAAGCTTGTTTTGTTCATGACAACTATGTTTTAATGGTCCTCGAGTGTTTTGATTTACTCATGAAAGCTTCATTCTATCAGCTCGAGAAAGCCTTATTTCTTTATCCAACAAAAGCTATGGTTGTATTTTCCCATGAAGGCTATATCCTTTTAACTCACGACAACTATCTATCATGATAAGTCACAAAAGCTAAATTTTGATATGAAGGCATTATTATTTTTATACACAATAGCTGTTATCCCGCCTTTTGGCAAGGCCGTGACACCAAGAAATTAACTGCAAACCAAGGACAGTTCATCTCGAAGATCGGTTATACATAGGTCTAATATGGATACTGGTAAAAACTTTCCGAGTTCGGATCGAGCTACAATTAACAAGTCATGACAAGCAAAGCTATGAGAGTCGACATTCCAAATTTCAAGTCAATTGGAGTTCATATGCTCAAGTTATGGATCGATTAAGTCTCGCGTGAAACACATTTGTTTCGTATACATCGGTTCGTCTCCATCAGGTAAGCATCGGTTCGTATCCATCAATGATTACCTATCTTCGTATCCATCACGTTTTCTCAACTTCGTATCCATCAATAAACAACACTTCGTATCGATCTCGTTCATACATGCTTCGTATCGATCTCCTCATCAACTCAATTCGTATCGATCGGCCAACGATCGATACGAAACATGCCACTAAAATCATCGATACGAAGGATGTGTTGAATGATCGATACGAAACGGCATCCAAGTCATCGATACGAAATACATGGGTTCGTATCGATACGAAGCGATTACAAAGCATCGGTACAAAGAAGTGCAAACCATCGATACGAAAGGAATACTCTAGATCGATACGAACAAAGCATGTAAAAGTGGAAGACTCGGTCACTCGACATGAAAAGTGGATCGATCCTAGAATATAGAGACACGTCATTCTAATCGATACGAGCTAGCATGGATACGAAGCCATCGATATGAATGGGATCGATACGAACTCGGCAACCTTTTACAAATCCAAACTTGGATTGATCATAACTCAAAATCTACAAGTCCAAATGCTACCAAATTTTCACAGGAGCTTGCGTACCACCTCTACTTGGTCACTGGTCGATCTCAGCCCAAATGGAGTCATTTTTGATCGATACGAATTGTGTATGTATCGATTATGGATCGATCCCAAATGTCCATGGATCGATCTGGTGGGCCCACCTACGTGAGAGAAGGAGTCTTCCGAGATCTGAGCTAGATATTTTCAGCCTACACCTATGAATAGCAGTCCTAGGCCTTCAGAAAAGGGACTTTTGACTCTCCTACATTGATACTCTGCCGGAAACTCCATTGTATCTTGAGTGCTTGAGAGTGTATTGTTGTAATCAGTTGTAATCAGTTAGCAAAGTCAATAAAACAGCAAACTTTCCATAGTGGACATAGGCTACAACGCCGAACCACTCTAAATTCTTGTGTTCCTACTTTTCTGTTTGTCTGTTTTTGGTGTGTTTGTTAGATTAACCTCCTTTTCCATTTATATTCTTCATTTTAATCTCTTCAAATACGTCCGAAGAGCGTTGTGCCCAATTTTGATACAAACACTCTGGTGCTTTCACAGAGAGAACCCAGCTTTTCTCCTGCTCGTTGGATCTACTATCATCGTTGGATTGCAAGAATCTAAGAAGATCTAGATCTCACATCCAGTAGTTCTTCCATCCTATTCAGATTGCATCAAATCTTGGAAGGAGCTACATCATTTACCATAGTTACTACTAGGACCGCCTCAACTGCTGCAGATCAGGAAGGATGGGATAGACAGAACCCCGCGCAGCTACCCACTGCAGGTCAGAACTCAGTTGGACCTTCATATCTGCAAGGCCCTGTCACCAGGGAGGAATTCCAAATGCTGATGTAGGAACTGACTCAGAGCCGCCAGCAGCTCACCCAGCAGATCCATGCCAACATAGAGCTAACCAACCGACTGAATGAGGAAAGATGAAGGAGATCTAGAAGGGATCGTGCCTCCTATTCATCCACCAAAAGCTCAGCTTTCTTTGACTTCAATCATAGATCTACGCGTCCATGGATGGATGAAAGCTACATGCAAGCCCCTGGGCATCAGCGCACTCTGAATCTTGGACAAGCTGGAGCTGGTCCTTCTACAGGGCACCAGGCTGGACCCTCCTTCCAAGGAAGGGCACTTCCCTATCATCCCACTGATAGCCATGCAGCCGCCGCCGCCATAGACTTGGAAGCTGACCTTCGAAACCGAGCAGATCTGACCCTTCGCCAATACAATCATGCTCCTGAACCCTATGTGCCCGAAAATCTGGAACCAAGGAGGCGAGGCATGGACCGTCGACCGTGCCCGGACCATCCTCGCATTGTGGAACCCGACCACACCTTGGCCCAGAATGTCCAAATGCCAGACATTCCAACCATGATCCGTCATATGATCCATGAAAGTCAGGGCCTCACCAATGACGATTGGGGAATCTCCCGGAGTCATACACAATTCACTGAGGACATCCTTTATGCTGAACCACCTCGTCGATGCAGGATGCTGACTTTACCTGTTTATGAAGGGAGTTCAGACCCTAACCAACACATCTTAAAGTATGAATGGCTTATGAATGCCGCATGAGCTCACGATGTGGTCAAATGTAGAAGCTTTCTGATCTCTCTCCGGGGTATCGCAACCATGTGGTTTACTGGCCTACCGCCCCGATCCATTTCATGCTTTGATCAGTTAGTTATGAAATTCATCGAACAGTTTCGTATGCACGTCACAAGACCTAAGGATGTTAACACCTTATCCAGCATCACTCAGGCTTCGGGATAGACACTCAGATGTTATCTAGAAAGGTTCCATGCCGCTTGTGCAGAGATCAGTAACCCTAATGATAATTCCATATTGATGGCACTGACCAAAGTAATCGATCCTGATTCCGAATTTGGCAATTGGTGGCTGGGAAACCCCCCGCATCACTGGATCGTTTCTATGCTAAAGCGGCCCAGTTCTTAAAGCGAGAAGACGTTAGACAATCTAGAAAGCAGGATGATGCGGGGCCCAGTATGGAAGGCATTCAGATTAACGTCGCTGTAAAACAAACGGGTGAGAGTTTCGGTAAAGTGCAGCTAAATATACAGAATAAGAAAAATCAGCAGAAAGGCGATGGAAGTCAGGGTAAGAAGCGAGATCAAAATTGCGGACCACGACACATAGCTCCTATGTTTGACACCTATACTCCCTTGAATACATCCCTTGAGAATGTTTATTTGCAAACATGTAACACTGAACAATATAAAAAGCCTGCTTCGAAATAGTCGTCTGAGAAGCAAATTCAATCTGGGAAATTCTGCATATTCCATGATTGCTATGGTCACAATACCAATGAGTGTCGCCATTTACAGGACATCATTGAGAAGTTAATCCGAGATAGGAAGCTGGAACAATTTTTTCGAGCGCCGCAGGCTGGAGGTGTGACCCCATCAAACTAGAATCAAGCTCAGAATCAGGCTAGACCGGAGGAACCCGGGCATACTGGCGGGAGGTTGGTTATTAACACAGTTAGTGGTGGTCCTCATCCAGCTGATCGGAGCTGGAAGGAAATGGAGTCATATGCCAGCTCTATTAAGCATGCGGATTTCGAATGTTGCAGTAATCTTGATGATGGGGCTCCGACGAAACAACAAAAGACGATGACAGACAACATCGTTTTTCGAGACAGAGATGCCGATAAAGTCGAAACCCTACCATTGATTCACTAGTCATATCAGCTCAAGTAGTTCCTGCTTGGATGAAGAGGATCTTGGTAGATAGTGGAAGCTCCGTGAATAATCTCTTCAAACGAGCTTATGACTAGATGAAAATGGAAGCTAAGGACTTGAAGCCGTGTCAGTCTCGCATACATGGCTTTAATGGAAGTGCAACGATACCCACTGATGGTGGAGTTGGGAATAAGAGATCGTCGGAGAGTCCGGATTCTACAAGTTGTGTTGGACATTAACTCCCCATATAATGCTTTCTTGGGCCGACCGGCCCTAGCTGAATTCAGGGCAGCCATTGCCCCATGGTGCTTAACTCTTAAGTTCCCCAAAGACAACTGGTTGTAATTGTACAAGGAGATCAGGCAGTTGGATGCGCCTGTTATGTTGCTGAGCTACGGGAGGCGTAGCGGAAGGAGAAGGGCAAGGATGTAGAGGAATCTCTCTGCATCCGTTTTACTAATAATTGATAGCTAACGCCTGTGCCTAGGCCCAGGCGCCACAACCAATTCCTAAAAGATCTTAATCCAAGAGATGATGACAATGAAGAGGAAGTCAAAGATAGTAAGGCTTCCCCAGCAGAGTGGACGATCAATATTCCGATCGATGATGATGATGACTCCAGAATGATAAATTTCGGATCTCAGCTAAGCCAGCAGATGAGGGAGGAATTGGTTGAATTTCTCCGGGCAAACCTCTATGTGTTTGCTTGGACGCACTCAGACATGTGTGGGATCTCACCGGACATCGCGAGCCATACATTGAATATTGACCCGCGGCATGTCCAGTCAAGTAGAAAAGGCATGGTATGAATTCAAAGAGATCCGCCGCCTTGAAAAAAGAGGTGGATAAACTCAAGACGAACAGGTTCATCCAAGATGGATTATATCCAAAGTGGGTATCCAACCCAGTGCTTGTCAGGAAACCAAACGGGAAATGGAGAACTTTTATTGACTACTCAGACCTAAATAAAGCCTGCCCTAAAGTCATTTTTCCGCTTTCCATAATTGATCAGCTTGTAGATTCAATGGCCAGACACGAGCTCTTGTCTTTTATGGATGCATATTCCGACGACAATCAGATACTGATGCACCTACTCGATCAAGAGCATACCAGCTTTGTCAGCGATCTGGGACTCTATTGCCATAAAGTGATGCCATTCGGACTTAAGAACGCTGAGGCGACCTATCAAAGACTTGTCAACCGAATTTTTGCTAACCAAATCGAGAAAACTATGGAGGTGTATGTCGACGATATGCTTGTAAAGTCGCGGCTCTCCATCGATTATGTCAAAGACTTGGAAACAATGTTCAACATCCTCCGAGAGTACCGAATAAAGCTCAACTCGTTGAAGTGTCACTTTAGAGTCGCATCCGGAAAGTTCCTTAGATTCATTATCAACGCTCGAGGGATTGAAGCCAATCCTAAAAAGATCTGGGCGATTCGGAATCTCGAGACTCCCAGAACTATAAAGCAAGTACAAAGCCTCAATGGGAAGGTGGCAGCTTTGAGCAGATTCATCTCCAAATCCACCGACAAGTGCATTCCCTTCTTCGATCTGATCAGGAAAGGAAAGTGGAACTTTGAATGGACTAAGGAGTGTGAAGGCGCATTCCGAGCACTGGTTTAGCATTTGGCAACGCCACCTATTCTGTCAAAGTCGATTGATCATGAGAGGCTATACATCTATCTGGTAGTTTTAGAAAACGCAATCAGTGTTGCATTAATTCGAGAAAAGGATCGAATACAACGACCGGTCTATTACATTAGCAAGCGATTGACCGGGGTGGAGAGGAACTATCCGAAGTTGGAAAAACTAGCTTACTGCCTTGTCATTGCCTCGAGAAAGCTCCGTCCATATTTCCAGGCCCATCCGATCACTGTCTACACCGACCAGCCATTACGACAGGTCGTTATGTGGCCGGAGACGTCTGGTAGGTTGCTCAAGTGGAACATCGAGTCGAGTCAGTTTGATATTGCTTATACACCAAGACGAGCCATCCAAGGACAAGTTCTGGCGGACTTCATCACAGAATTTACTATACCAAAGGACTTGCCCGAAACTAGTGAATCTCCCGAATACATATGGAAGCTGTATACTGACGGTGCATCAAACGACCGCTGCTAAGGCGCTGAAGTTGTACTCAAAACCCCAGAAGGTCGATCCATATGTTATGCTTTGAAGTTTGACTTCCGTGCAACAAACAACGAGGCCGAATATGAAGCTTTACTCGTCGGACTCAGACTTGCCAGATACTTGAGAATTATTTTTGTGGAGATCTACTTCGACTCGCAATTGGTCGTATGCCAGGTTCGGGGAGAATACCAAGCAAGAGACCGGAGGTTGGCCGCTTATCTTACTCGGGTCCAGGAAGTGTTGAATCAGTTCGACTACTATGCCATTCTCTGTATACCCCGGGAGCACAATCAGAAGGCCGATTCTTTGGCAAAACTGGCTAGCACTGGTGAAGCAAAGCAAATGGGACTCGTCCCCATTGAGACACTTGTCTCGTTGAGTATCGATCAGATGGAGATGGACTAGGTGCATGAGGAAATGCGCGAAAAGGAGTCATGGATGACCCTATTCAGAAACTATCTCGAACACGGAGCTTTGCCTGAGCGCAGGAGTGAGAAAAGATAAGTTCTCCAGAAAGCTTCGCGATTCATTATTCAGAATGGAGTCATGTATAGGAGAGGATACTCTGTTCCTTTACTCCGGTGTATCACCTACGAAGAAATCAAACGAGTGTTACACGATGTACACGAAGGAGAGTGCGGCGATCACACTAGGGGGCAAGCCTTTACTAAGAAGATACTCCGATACAGGTATTATTGGCCGACTGTGAACCGAGATGCATCGGATTATGCCAAGAGATGTGACAAATGCCAGAAACATGCTCGAATTCCAAGAGCCCATCCTACCAAAATTACTCAGATGGTCAGTCCATGGTCGTTTGCCACATAGGGCATCGATATAATTGGGTCTTTACCCTTGGCCAAAGGTGGTGCAAAGTACGCCATCGTTGCAGTTGACTACTTTACCAAATGGGCGGAACTCGAGCCCCTTGCAACAATCACGATGAAAAAAGTAATCAACTTTGTAGTACGCAACATTATCTGTCATTTTGGCCTCCCACAAACAATTATCACTGACAATGGAGCCCAATTCAATAGTGTCGAGTTCAAGAATTTATGTCAACGTTTCCATATTCAGAAGAAGTTCTAAGCGGTTGCTCACCCTCAAGCAAATGGACAGGTCAAAGCTGTTAATAAAGTTATTAAGTCCATTCTGAAGAAACAACTGGAGAAGGCTGGAGGCAGATGGGTCGATGAACTTCCCATGGCCCTATGGGCATAACGAACTACCCACAAGTCCGCGGCCGACCACACTCCATTTTCACTTTCCTATGGCTCTTAAGCTATTATTCCAGTTGAATTGGAAGTACCTTCTCATTGTGTGACATATTATGACCCGAAGACGAACGCCATATTACTCGACGGCTCTCTGGATTTATTGGATGAGAAGCGTGAAAAGGCTGATTTGAGGGCAGCCGCGCACTGAAGTCGAGTCGCCCCGATTATACAATGCTAAGGTCTGATCCCGAACCTTTGAACTTGGCGATCTAGTACTCAAGAGAATCTATCCGGTCCCTTTGCATATGAAACCAACATGGGAAAGATCGTTTGTCATCGAGCGGAGACTTGGAGACGGCAAATTCAAATTATCAACTATTGATGGTCTCACTTTGCCGAGAGCTTGGAATAGCGAGAGTCTCCATCGCTACTATACATAACAAGCTTTATTTGTTCATTTAGTCTACTTTTCATTGGAAATTTGTTTATGCATTTCGAAATTTGAACTTGTAATAAGGCAACTGACTTTGCCATACTTTCTTATTTCAGCAATAAAATGTAATCTCTTCAAGCCAGAGTGGCAATTTCTGAAATGTGTCATGCGAGTTACATGATGCACGGAGAGCTAAGTTCCATCCTACGGTGGGACTTATTCAAATAGGGAGTGACTGTGATACGACCAGTCACTCGCTAAGTCAAACCCCGGACTCAGAGGCAAGCTACCACACAAAAGCCAAAAAGGATTGATACACGACAATCCTCCAACAAACTCTGGTTCCCAGAGTGCGAGCTGGAGTATAAATTGCAAATCCAAAACGTGGGTTCGAGGAGTGGACCCATCCACCCACGACTTCGCCCATTTACAATCTAAACTCAAGGAGGATGGACCCGTCCATCTACGACTTCACTTACCTACTCAGGGTCGATGTGATCCGACCGTCCCGTCCCTGATCAACTTACCGTTCCTGGAGTGCAAATGAGATTCCAACATTTAGGCAGATGTGACTGACCATTTGTCGATAAACTCTAGATTCCCAGGGTGTGAACTAGAGTATAAGCATCAAAATGGGTGTGACTGACCACCCATCGACTAACTCTGAGTCCCCAGAGCGTGGGCTGAAGTATAAACACAAACCGGGTGTGAACCAACCGCCCGTGGGACTACTCCGAGTTCTCGAAGTGCGGACCGAAGTATAAACACAAATTGAGTGTGACTGACCACCCACAAATCAATCTAAGTCCCCAAAGTGCGGACAAGATTCTAAATATCAAATGGGTGTGACTGACTGCCCGTAAAACAACTCAAGTCCCTAGAGTGTGGACATAATTTTAAACGTCAAGTAGGTGTCACTGACTGCCAGCGCACAAGTTCAATCCCCAGAGTGTGGATGCGATTACCAATAAATGAGCCGGTGTGATCCGACCACTCGAACTCATTTCACTCTGACTTAGTTCTGACTAAGTCAAATTAATATTATTGAAGACGGATAGCGACAATTGTCTAACCACTTCAATTCTCTCCAGAATTGGGGGCATAACTCAAGTACGAGCCGCTAACTGGGATAGCGCAACATTGGGACTCGAGTTGATGTTTGGTTACGACCCGAAGCCGTGACTCTGGGATTTAACAATCGAACTCAAGTTCGATCCCGAGAGTAAACCTTCACAAGTACAGTGAATAGAAATTCAAGCGTTGAAACACTTAAGCAAATAAACTCGGAGTTATGCCAAAAAACAACTATTCTTTAGAAACAAAACAAGTACAAAAAATTTATTCCAAGAATTCCTGTAAGTAGGGGCCGAACCTGCATCTATACACGGCCTGTAGAAAGCAAAATAAAGTCCTATTCTACCTATCTACCAAAAATAAGGAAACGAATATACATGTTTACTCCCTATGTTTCTTCTTCCTCTTCTTCTTCGGTGTTGATCCGCTGGAACTACCGCTCAGATGTCTCTTCGAGCTCTTGCCTTTCCCTAGTTCATCCTCGGTTGGGGAAATTATGGTAGTCTCTTCCTCCGAACTCACGGAGATTAGGATACTTTCTGGATGTGGAGTCGGAGGAATAGGGGCACTTTCAATATAAGAGGATACGGGAGGTACGCCAATGACAATGATTGTACCTCCAGGAGAAATCATACACAAAGGGGTCAGGCTAGGACCCGCCATACCACCTCCAATGCTACTGGCCTGTGCGACTGCTTCCATTTCAACATTGATCTCCGCCATTATCTCTTCCTCATGAATTGCTTGAGCGTCCACGGGAATGCTGCTAGTTGGGCCCGAGGAGCTTTAGATCGATACGAACTCCCACCATAGATCGATATGAAGCTTCCCACTCCATCGGTGTGAAGTTCCATTGCTCGGATCGATATGAACTCCCTCTCAACCCAAATCGATACGAACTCGTATGTCATCCATCGTTGATACGAATACGTCCTTCACTCCATCACCCATCCTCGATACGAATGCATCTTTCATACCCATCTACACTTCTTCTTCTCCGATCAACTCAAGCAACACAAAAACCATTCCGACCTTCCTCGAACTTACTCCGACCATCTCCGACCACCTCTTCACCAGACTCGGCCATGAATACGAATGGAATGACAAACAAATTCGAATCTTAGCGTTTCCATGTGAATTTGTGGGTTTAATTACCTAATTTAGGTGGTTAAGTCGAAGGATTAGAGAATTAAACAGCTTTGAGACGAAAGTAATTTCCAATTCTCATTTCGTCAGTCAATACGAAAGCAAGGGAAAAATGAGAGCAAGTAAAAAAATTTCTAAGTACAAAATTCTATTTATATGGTTCGACACTAGGAAAATGTCGATTCGTCTCCCGGTGCCAGTGACCGATCAAAGCAGTCTCCCCTCCAATCAATACGAAGAAAGCTGTTCATATCCATTCCACATCGATCCAAAACATAGTTGTTCGTATCCATTAGTGGCCTATCGATACGAATGAGACAACAGGGACTTGTTTGGACCATTCTGACCCATCAACAATTCATCGATACGAAATGATAACTTCGTATCCAACACTTTGAAGCCTACAGGGATTCGTGTCCATCGATACAAAATATTTCAGAGAACTATTGACACGTATCGATAGTCATTGATACGAAGCGTGTTTTTCAACTTCTCAAATCGATCCAGGAGAGGATCGATACGAAGGGATACTCAAAAACGACCATCAAGCATTGTTACGACTCGAATTCCACATCGATCCAGGAGAGGATCAATACAAAACTCAATAAAAAAACTTGACAACAACTCGTAAATGTGCAAACGTTAAAGTGAGCCAGGTTAACATACGTTCATGCATGACAAACTAACATTCAGTTTTCAAAATTGTCAGGAATTAAATGCTCACCTGGTGACAATTACAACAGTGAACAATAGATTGCTAACACTCGACACTTAGTTACAATAATGCACTACACAATCATTGGCAGTCAACAATTCATTAGTTACATTACTGGAAATTAATCAAAGGTTACGTCTTTTGACGAAAAGACAACGACCATTCAACAAATCAGATAGAACTTTTCAGATTGAAGAATGCAGTTTTTCAAAGCACGTCATGTTCACACAAGACGTACTTTGGGGGGAAAATGTTATCCCACCTTTTGGCAAGGCCGTGACACCAAGAAATTAACGGGAAACCAAGGACAGTTCGTCCCGAAGATCAGTTATACACAGGTCTACTATGGATACTGGTAAATTTTGTCCGAGTCCGGATCGAGCTACAATTGATAAGACACGACAAGCAAAGCTATGAGTGCCGACGTTCCAAATTTCAAGTCAATCGGAGTTAATATGCTCAAGTTATGGATCGATCAAGTCTCGCGTGAAACACATCTGTTTCATATACATCGGTTCGTATCCATCAGGTAAGCATCGGTTCGTTTCCATCAATGATTACCTTGCTTCGTATCCATCACTTTTGCTCAACTTCATATCCATCAATAAACAACACTTCGTATCGATCTCGTTCGTACATGCTTCGTATCGATCGGCCAATGATCGATACGAAACATGCCACTAAAATCATCGATACGAAGGATGTGTGGAATGATCGATACGAAACGGCATTCAAGTCATCGATACGAAATACATGGGTTCGTATCGATACAAAGCGGTTACAAAGCATCGGTACGAAGAAGTGCAAACCATCGATACGAAAGGAATACTCCAGATCGATACGAATAAAGCATGTAAAAGTGGAAGACTAGGTCACTCGGCATGAAAAGTGGATCGATCTTAGAATATAGCGACACGTCATTCTGATCGATACAAGCTAGCATGGATACGAAGCCATCGATACGAATGGGATCGATACGAACTCGACAGCCTTTTACAAATCCAAACTTAGATCGATCATAACTCAAAATCTACAAGTCCAAATGCTATCAAATTTTCACAGGAACTTGCATACCACCTCTACTTGGTCTCTGATCGATCTCAGCCCAAATGGAGTCATTTTTAATCGATACGAATTGTGTACATATCGATCATGGATCGATCCCAAATGTCCAGGGATTGATCTGGTGGGCCCAACCACGTGAGAGAAGGAGTCTTCCGAGATCTGAGCCAGATATTTTCATCCTACACCTATAAATAGCAGTCCTAGGCCTTCAAAAAAGGGACTTTTGACTCTCCTATGTCGATACTCTGCCGGAAAATCCATTGTATCTTGAGTGCTTGAGAGTGTACTGTTGTAATCAGTTGTAATCAGTTAGCAAAGTCAATAAAATAGCAAACTTTCCATAGTGGACGTAGGCTTCAACGCCGAACCACTCTAAATTCTTGTGTTCCTATTTTTCTGTTTGTCTGCTTTTGGCCTTTTTGTTAGATTAACCTCCTTTTCCATTTATATTCTTCATTTTAATCTCTTCAAATACGTCCGAAGAGTGTTGTGCCCAATTTTGGTACAAACAATAGCTACCTATCGTGTTTAGTTAGAAAGGATTTGTTTTATAAAAAGGTCGCTAAGGGTATGTTTTCATCTAGTCACGAAGACTATGTTTTCTTAAACAAAAGCTATGATTTTAATAAGGCGCGATGGCCATGATATGACACGATGGCATTATTTTGTAAAGGCACGAATGTTAGTGGTTTCAAAGGAACTATGATTCTGTTTTTATTAGCCACCATAACTTCATCTTTGTCAATGAAAGCTAAATTTTTATATGGCGTGAAGACCATAATTTTAAGGCGCGAAAGCTAAATTTTTGTAAGGCACGATGGTACTTGTTCTTAAAGGAAATCATAGCTGTGTATAACCTTGAAAGGGATTTAACTCTATAAATGGGGCAACGTTTTACTTAAGCAAAAGGAGGATTTGTTTAAGTATTTTAAATAGATTTCAGAGGAAAGAAAGATTGCTTTAGCCTATTTTGAAAAGACTTATTTATGAAGAAATCGTTACTTTGAATAAGTAAAATTAGGTACAAATTGGCTATCATATATAACATATACCTGAATGGTGGTTGATGTGTTATATGTTCATTTAGCATATTAATCAGTTAATATTGCATATGATGAATTGTTGACATACTCACATAATTGATGAATGTTATCATCTAACCTTTAGACCTTGGGGATTTGGAAATTGATGACCGGTTAGGGTTGTTTCGGAAGTGGGTATGGTCAGACTTAAACTTCTGAGTGACTAGAATTAGTCTAGGGGATGAGGAAGATTAATATGTATTAGGATGCCCTAGACTGATCAAAAGACATGACTTAATATATTTTTAAACCATATTTTTAGGTAGAGACTGGTGTAGGGTCGCGCCATATCCTCTAAATTAAGCCTCTGATTGGTTAGGTCTGCAATTCCAACGCGTAGAGCTTTGCCGATTAAGGCTAAATTTTAGAGTTATGCATCCAAAGGAACTCGTATAGTTTGCTCACCTATATTTTCTCATACGTTTTTAGGAGACCGTTACTATGTTTTCTCCTACCATTCTTAGGAGACCGCTGATATTTTTTCCTACCACTTTTACGAGACCGATGTTACTTCTCCTATAGACCTTAGAGATCGTTGTTACTTTCTCCTAAATGGACTAGAAGACCATTGGATCATTTGGTATATCTTGGTTAGAGTCGGCCTGATAGATTTTTAGTTGGCCTGAGAAAAATAATATAGGTTCATGGTGACCTTGAAAAACTATGTTATTGAATGAATCATTTTATGGGATTGGGTAATTTTGGGAATATGAAACCCTTACACCCTTGTGAATAATGGACTATTCATTTAGCCCATACATGCATGATATGATGTTTATGTTATGATTATGTTTAATCATTTTTAGATGTAGGATATTATGGATTACATATTGTTTGATAAGGGTATCAGTGAGGGGAAACCCATTTTGCTCAGCGGTGTGGTCTCACTAAGCACTCACATTTTTGTGCGAGATGGACCGATATTATTCGCACCAGACTTTTTTTTATCCGAATTTTTTGATTTCCACCTAAACTCTTGGGTGCTCAATTTGGAATTGAGAAGGCTAAGAGTAGGATATTTTAGGTTTTGGCTAATAAGTTTCTAGAGCCATGTATAAGGTAAACTACTATTTAGAAGTTTATTTCCGTTGTGCAGTAGTTTAACTACATTTTATTGTTGACTTATGTATGAAATGACGGGTACTTTAACCGTCTAAGTAGTTAAGACTCTGATCATCCAATGGGACATCTTCATATGTCGCTCTTGGGATTATCTTTGTAGTTATTATGTTTTATCTGAATGATGTACTCATGGGATTATAAGACTAAAGTGTAATGATTTTGCAAATTAATGTATGATAATGTTTTTTGAAAATTTGTGAATTCTGGCACTCTTAATGTTAATGATATAATAACTTATCTCATTTTGTCATTGGAAAAAAATGCGAAGGATGATGGCAACATTACTGGTATCTATTTCTGAGCCCCGGAATGAGGGATGTTACCATTGGCAGCATCAGCTAGAGGCAAAGTTGTTAAAACATCATTTTTGGGAAAGAGAAGTGAAGTTCCTTAGTCATGTGGTTTCAAATAATGGATTGTATGTGTATCCATCAAAGATCAAAGTCATTGAGATTAGAAGTTTCTTAGGGTTGGTTGGCTACTATCGAAGATTTATTAAAGATTATCCTCATATAGTAATACCAATTACTAAACTAACAAGGAAGGATGTAAAGTATGTTTGGACTGATAAATGTGAAGAAGCACTTTAGAAGCTAAAGAATTTATTGTCAAATGTGCCTGTTTTAGTTATTCCAGATGGGAATCAAGACTTAGTAGTGTATACATATGTGTGTGGAACATGGCTAGGAGCTATATTGATGTAGAGAAGTAGATTCATTACTTTGATTCTCAACAGCTTTGATTGCATGAAGTTCGATATCCTACTTATGATTTGGAGTTAGTTGTGGTAATATTTCATTGAAAGGTAGAGAAACTATTTTGTGGGAAAACCATTCAAACTATTTGCGAATAATAAGTCATTGAGGCATTTATTCTCTCAAAAGCAGTTGAGTATGAGACAACAAAGATGGCTGGAGTTTTGGGTAATGTATAACTTTGGAATTGAGTATACGCTGGTGAAGGAAAATAAAGTTGCTAATGCACTAGTAGAAAACATCAGAATTTGGTATTAGTAGAAAACATCATAATTTGGTATTTATAATGTTGGCAGATTAGAAAGACTTAGAGTGAGCTTCATATGGAGTTCGTATGAGGTCAACGGTCAGTTCTAGCCGAAGTACTGTAGTGATCTCTTGTTTATAAGTTCGATTGGTATTCATTGAGAGAATTGTTTACAGCAAAATGATGATGGATTACTAGCCAAACGGATAAAGAGGCTAGAAGTGGGAAAGGAGATTAATGGTTTGAAGACTATTCACTTAAACAAAGAGGAAGGTTAAGAAAGAAGGATGATTGTGTGTTTCGAATGTGGATAATTGAAGGAAAGAAGTTCTTAGAGAATGTCATTGATCAAAGTTTACTATTCATCCCATAGGTACGAAGATGTACCAAGATATGAAGAAGAGTTTCTTCTAGAAAGAAATAAAGAGAGATGTAGGATTATTGGTAAAGAAATGTTTGAGTTTCCAACAAGTAGAAGCCAAGCATTAAAAGCCAAGTTGACTAGTTCAAACTTTAAAAGTTCGACTATGGAAATTGGACTCTATATCGATGGAGTTCATAGACGAGTGGCCAAGGTCAGATAAGGGAAATGAAAGCATTTGGTTCTTAATGATAGGCTGACCAATAGCGCATAATTTATCCATGTGAAGTCTACAAGAACGACATCTAGTTTGGTGAAATTATTCATGAAGAATGTTGTGAGACTTCATGGAATATCAAGTAGCATTGTAAATGATAAAGATCCTTTGTTTACTAATGATTTCTGGAAGAGCTTACTAGATTTATTAGGTACCAAGCTGAAGATGAGTACCACTTACCATCTGCAAGCTGATGGGTAAATGGAAAGGGTTAATAAGGTACTTGAAAATTGGTTGTGGGCTTATGTACTATAATTTGGAAGGTCGTAGGAAGACCATTCTCATTAATTGAGTTTTCCTATAATAATAGTCATCAAACTGATACAAGAATGATACCTTTCAAAGTCACTTTATGGAAGTTCGTGCAAATCGCTAGCATATTGGTGGAGATAGGTGATAGACTAATGCTTGGTCCATATTTGGTTAAAGAAATGGCTGGAAATATTGAGCTAATTCGTGGAAGGACATGGTAAGCTCAATTGAGGTTGAAAAGTTACATTCATTAAAGGCGTAAAGACTTAGAATTCTTAGTTGGAGATTATGTTTTTGTGAAAGTATCACCAATGAAGGGTGTTATACGCTTTGAGAAGTCTGAAAAGTTAGCACTAAGATATGTTAGAGCATTTCCCATTATAGGGAGGATTGGGAGACTCACATATTGTATCGAGATATCGAATACTTTGGCAGGAGTCCATAATGTTTTTCACGTCACTCATTTATAAACGCATGTATGTGATCTAGATACTAGTATTGAGGCAATGGTTTTGGAAGATTTAGTAGTGGAACTTGATATGATTATTATTAGGCAACATATTTGTATAATGGACAGAGATACAAAGGAGCTTAGAAATATGACAATCAAGTTGGTAATGGTCCAGTAGAGTGCCGATGACTGAGATAGTACTTGGAAAACTGAGGATAGGATTAGAGAGGCTTATCCTGGGTTGTTTTGATGTACGTCGATATGGTTGTATGGACTTTTGATTAGTTTTTATGCTTGTAATGTTTAATATTATATACTTGTATCTCATGTATGCATGATTGATATGCTTGATTATTTGTACCTTATCGGAATTTCGAGGACGAAATTTTTATAAGGAGGGGAGCCTATAACAAAAAAGTTAGGGGTACGCCCTAAAGATAATTATGTGATTTGTTACATATATCTAACTATATAACCAATCTTAATCGAATAAAGGTATTTGATTTCTATTATATTGGAATAACCCTCTCCGATATGAGCCTAATTTTTGACCCAATAAAAGCTCATCGAATCTTAGGTCGTTCCAAAGCTGATTGTTGGTTGGTAAAATTGATACAATGAAAAAATATATAGACCTATCTATATATGCTTTCAGAATCTCACAGTGGTAGAATAAAATATAATAACAATAATAAGTACCCATTTCATAAAAACCAAATCTCGGGAACACACATCCCAAAATAGCCACAATACAATATCTCAAAATAAAATATCAACTTGTTTGAAATCCGGTACATCTGAATACATCATAAACATAGATAAATAACTAAACTACCACAAATCTTCACTGATGCCTTCCTCTTCTTCATCGGCATCATTCCGCCTAATCTGTGGGATGTAATGAGGAGGGAGTTAGAGCAACTGTTCCGGTGAATGAAAATCTCAAGTCTTGCTATAATAGTATTTGGGCAGTATCATTTAAATAAGTATTATGTCTTATACATCCTATACTTTAACCTTCTAAGTGTACCTCTAACTGTAAGCCAAAGGCTCTTATAGTCCAGCTCCATAATGTACCTCTAACTATAGGACAAGGGCCCTTTCCAGTCCAACTTTATAACTCTAACGCAGATGCAATACAACTACGGGGTCTAAAGACCCATCTCCATCAATCATGCCCTAACAATGCGAGAGAAAACACCTGAGCCACTTAATACCTCTTTAATGGGAAATAGGCAGATTATGATCATTTAATATCTACACCCTAGGCAGATCCCCATCATTTAATACCTAGACGCAAGGTGGACCCCACTCTGGTACTCCTAGTTAACATCGTAAGAAATCCCATAAAGCCACTTAATACTTCTTTTATAGGAAAGAGGCGGACCCTACAATAGCCACTTAATACCGCAACCTTAAAGAGACCCCCCTCCAAAGATTTCCTCTACAATACCTAAAAGATAATCCCGAGCATTTAATACTTCTTGAGTGGTAAGGAGGCGGAACTCACAACAGCAACTTAATACCCCCAACCCAAAAGCAGGCATGTACTAGGATATCTATCTTATGACCTATAATCCCAACTATGATGTCTCATATTAGTTTGACTATTCGTAGGTGCTGGTAGCCGGATTACTTGGGCATGCTTACCCTATAGAATTGGGACCTGGTAGGCCATGTCTCACAATAGTCCCAAATTAGAGGCGATGACCCGCAACTAGTTCTTATTAAATACACCTAAGCCTGCATAAAATTATTTATATACTAAGGTTTTCGCTTCCTATACTAATTTTTAAACGTCATAACTTCCATATTCATCCAAGCCTCGGTTCCATATAACAATTTACAAAATAGAAAATATCCTTAGGTAGACAAAACTGACTTGCATGTATAAAAAATGGAATCAAAATACCAAACATATTTTATATTAACATAATAGAATTAATGCCTCTATTTCAAGAAAATAAAGCATTACGATTTAAACCCTTTATATTCTATTAAACTTTGCATATAAAAGCTTGAAGTGGAAAAATGGATCCATATTTGCCTAGACTATGGAAATAGGCAGTGCAAATTACAAATAGGAGAATCCATACTTTGCACACCATTTCCTATTTTATTACTTTTAGAACGCTTCATCACAACAACATAAATTAGAAGTGAAAGTTGAATAGAACATAAATTACTCAAATTGCAAACAACAAATTAAATTCTACTATATTAACATAAACAATTGAGATTTCAACTAATCCAAGAATTGACGTTTTATAGGGGGAATTTTGAGGTTTTAGATTTATGTTTTTCATATACAAAATTCCCCAAGGCATAAAACAAATCCAAACTTTTACTATACAATTTACTATAATGAGAAAAACTAAGATTTCCCCTCATAGATAACTTTCCCGAATTCCTTTGGACTCGATTCCATGCCTTCACCTATTTCCTCTTTCAGTTATTTATATTTTCACTTTCAATGCACAACCATTCAATTGTATATTAGATTAGATTCAAAATTCAGAGAATATGGAAAAATAGAAATAAAGGAATATGGGTGTGTATATCTCAAACTTATTGCCTTTTCCCTTCAGTCTGATGGATTCTTCCCTAAACGTTGAATCTTGAGTCTAAATAAAGTTGAGGAAGAGTACTGATAGAGTTTTTCTAGCATTGTTGTTTTTCTTGTGAATAAAAATGAGGAGGTTAGCCCCTTGTTTATAGTGGTTGAATGCCCCTGAATCGTGTGATCAAAGTTGGTTTAAAATAATAAAATGCAAGTCATTTGTGGCCTAATCAAACCGTAGCTGACATTGTTTAACTGGTCGACCAACCCTCCTTAGGTGGCCGACCGCCTTAATTTTTGGGAGAAATTGATTACTGGCATTAATTTTTGACATTTTATTATTTATTTCTCTGTTTAACCCTACATTAATGTTTACTATAACATCAAGTCTACTACTTAACGTTTTAATATTTATTACCTTTTTAAATTTCAAAAGTTAATGTTTATAAATTTTTAAATTTAAATTTGTTTGAATTAGTTAAATTCAAAAACTTCAAACATCATTTACTTCTCTGTTTGAACTCCGATCATGAAACTTCATATGTAGAAGTTGATTAGAAAATTGCTATGACCACAATGGTTTAACTTTCCTGGCCAAACTCCAAAGTTTGCGAAATTCTCATTTTTAGCCTTATTATTAATTAATAAATTTTATCAATTAAATTTCCTGTATATTTTACCGAGTTTTACATATATACTTTGTTATATGGTGATATAATTAATACTTTGTTATATAGTGATATAGTTAATTAAGTAATAACTTTAAAGTACATAAACTAGAAAATCCTTGAAATATTATGTGGTAATGATTATAAGCAGTTTTGATCATGAGAAACTATAATAAACTAAAATTACATATTATTTTAAATACTCATGAATAACATGTTTCGAGAAAGGATATTGATACATCGGTTGAGACTAGAGTACGTAACACTCTCCAATTGTTAGGAAGTATATTATTCATGGTTCTTGAGAGCACAAGGGGTCATAGACTTATGGTTATTAGATAACTATGGAATGAATCACTCATGAATTTTCTATTGGTTAATAATAACTAAGGTCAAACGGGAAATCTCAATGTGACGATATTAAACAATTCTCTCAACTTGAGAATAACATTGAACTTCAATATGAGTACTCCATTTTGATTATAGTTAAACCATGACACAAGATCCATTAAACGACCATAGTTGGGTCTGAGTTGAAGCATTGAAAGTGAAACACTGTTTAATAGAGAATTCGTCTCTACAGTTAGACAAGGTTAGTATCACCATCAACTATAGTCAACTCAAAGTCAAAGTCTCTAGCTAGAGCAATATGGTTAATAATAAATATTATCATTGAACAAAAGAATTTGTTTAAGGACCAATCAAGTTGAATGTGGATGATATTGGAATTTTGACCAAACCCAAATTTCATAAATCCTAATGTGATATAGTGTTGATGAAGAGAATTGGTGTAAAATAATTATTACTGAAAGGTACCACTTAAAACTGTAAAATATAAACGATAAATTCGACCAAACTATCACTCCACTGGCTAAGGCGATGAGTAAATGTTAATGTTCGAATAGTCGATATTAATCGCTGACTGAATTTACACCTATGAGTCACCAAACCGTACAGTTGATTTCCCCAAAATACCATATGATTTCATTGATTTATAAATTATATAAGTTAATTACTATTTATGGAATATTCATTATTTATTTATTTTATGTGTTGGGTTTTATAAGTAATTTTTTGGATGCCACTGGTAATTAATTAGGTGTGTATATATAAGTGATATACATTCAAATTGATATATGATATCGATATGCATTTAAATTAGATCTAAATACAATAGTTTACTAAACGAGTTTGAAGCACTAAAAGACCCATAAAACCTATGGTTATGGTCGAACATAGTAGGAGGTAGGAGGGGTTTCAAATTTAAATGCTAGATTTGGAATCGGTACAAAGTGGGTTAGAAAAACAAGGAGGATAGTTCTCCTTATTTTTCTCCATATATTCCACCTTATCCCCTTCATTTTGGTACTCTCTCTCTGCTTGCTCTCTACCCTTCATGGTCATGTATACCTCCCTTCTTGCAGCCGAAAATAATGATAGCCAAAATACATCAAATGAAATCAAAATCGTGGTACAATTGATCGTTGCGACATCCAGTGACCGATTCAAGCTGAATCTAGGAGATTCCATTAATCAACGTCCATTCAAAGGCTACTTCTTTAAGGTAAAAATTCCAACTATATTTATATCATATATATCTTGTGATAGATAGAACATACAATAATTTAATATGCACATTTGTTGTCTTTGTAATTATCTATTATTAAATCTGTTTAAAATATCTATGTACATCAATATTGTTGTTTTGATCTTTGTAAATAAAAGAAAACTAACAATTTTTTTAATTCGGCAATATTATATATATATATGTGTGTGTGTGTGTGTGTGTGTGTGTGTGTGTATATATTTCGTATATTTATTATATGTATGTATGTATGTTAAAATTTATTTTTAACAATTTTAAATGCACTTTACTATTTTAAATTACACACACACACACATATATATATATCATGTAATATAAAATTGTTTGTAAAATTATACATATGTATAAATTTGTTTTGGCAGAAAACAATTGTTTGACTGAGCTAGTTTAATACTTTTTATTACATTTATATTTTAATAATTATAAACAATGTTTGTACTTCTGTATATATAAATGTAAAAGCTTTAACTATTAAATAAAATACATACATGCATATATATATAGTTTCAGATTTAATAATTAAAAAATTCACGGTCGAAAACAAATTATATCTGTATATGTTATTTTAATATTTTATTGCAAAACGCATACATTAATTTTTATGCAATTTTAAATATTTATGTATTTAAAAAATTATTATTCTTAATATTATTTCTGGCTATAAAGATAATTTTAAAATATAAATAAATATTTATCATAAAGAATTAAAAATACTTTAAATGATTTTTATAGATCTAGATTTAAATTTCAAATTATTTTACTAAGTCAAAATTAGAAACTTTGGATACTTTTGAATTTAAATTTTATTGATTTGGTCAAAATTTAATCTAACTTTTTAAAAGATCATTTTATTTAACATACAAATAAAATTTTGAAATTATTTAAGTTTACACATACAAGTTTAAATAATATTTTGAGACAACCAATGCGTATATAAATGGTAAATTTATACATTGAAGATGTAAGTCCCAACATCTACATATCTATGCATACTATGTTTACATTATTATGTTGGATATGAACACTATACACATATGTGTATATAATGATATACTCATAATCTATTTAAAATATTTATTAATCAAATTCGTTAAATAAATAATTTAGAAAAACTAAATAAAATTGGATTTTATTTAAAAAACCAAGATTGGATCTAGTACTACCTATTAGACTTCATAGGCTCATTATGATCCAAAATAAAAAACATTTAAATCTACATATTTCACTCACTTTTGACCGGTCTAGTTCCAACAATGGTATCAAAGCCCTAATGGCTCATGTGGTCTAAATTAGCAACTTTAGGACCAACTAATGAAGCTTACCTATCATTTGGGTATTTAAAATAGTAATGTTCATGCTTAGAGTTAGGTAATCTAGTATTATTCCCTCCCTGGCTATTGGCCTCGCTCAATGATGTAGTAACTCCAAAAGGTTGGCCCAAATGTAAAGATCCAAATTGATTTGGGTCTTGGGCTAGCTGTCAAAATCAGTTTGAAATTTTAAATTTTTATTTTGAATTTAAAAGCTATATTTAATATATATAAAGAAAGATTTATAAAATAACTTTAAAAAAATCCTATTTTTGAAAATAAATTAATATTTTTAAAATTATTTAATAATTTAATTAATTTTATTAAATAAATAAATAATTAATTAGAAGGTAATTAATTAACCAAACACATATATTAATGTATGTATATGTATCTATAACTGTTATAGTTGAATATACATATATATTACAAAAATTTTAAGGTGAATTATAAATAAATATTTTGGAGTTTATTAATTATTTAATGAAAAATTATTTTTAGTTATATAAAAATAATTAGTGAATAAATTAAATAAATGTTACTTAATAAAATAAAGTACCCATATAATGACATATGTATATAAAACTACCAGTGTCATAGTTAATATTCATCTTAAATTGTTTGGGAAGAATAAAATAAAATTTTGAATTTTAGAATAATTTAATTAGTTAGTTAATTAAATGAATTCAATGTTATTTAATTAATAATTTACATAAGAATACTATATAAGGTAGTTAAATTATAAATAGTTATAAATGAATAAACTTATATAATAAGAATGTATAATTACAAGTGGAACTATAAGAAATTCAACATAAAATTAAGATACATGCATATTATATACATACCTTGATTTCATATATGTCTGACATTTAAATCACAAGAGTGTATCATAAGAAATACATTGCTCTCTAAATCGATATCACCCAATGTGGCGTGTATATATTCACTAAAGACTATTAATCCTTAATATACAAGTTGTTATATACCATTTATATAGTAATAGATTACTTGTATACTGTTTAATTGTTAAGTTTCCTCAAGCTAGAGGTTTTATATGTAGTACTATTAATATATTGACTAGATGAGGTATGATACCTGCACATATTCATTGAGTTTCCTTAAGGTACATGTAATATACTTAGGCCATCATGAAATGGTGGGTACTGGTGAATAATCTCTTTTGATTTGTTGAGTTTCCTCAAGGTCGAGATGGGATTAGGACAAAAACCATGGGTTGGGAGTTGTATATGATAAAATCGATAAGGTGTTATTCATCGCATACGGGCCTATGATTTGTTGAGTCTCCTTAAGGTTGGAATCCCAAGGCAAGTGAGTCCTGACACCCACTAGAGAAATTAAAAGGTTTTTATATTCTCTCCTGGGCTTTCAAAAACATAAAAATCTAGTGAGAACCTTATTAAAAAAATGAAATGAATACATTTAACCTTTTTAAGATTATGAGAATATATGCTGTAAAAGTTAAAATTTTTGACTTCAATATGTTTATGCATCCATCATGATTAATAAGATGTTAATCGGTTAAAATATACAAATGAATTGAATAAAGATAGACATATAAATATGAAATATACTTACCAATAAATCTTTTGGCATGCTGACATTTCGAGACCCATGCAAGAGCCAATTTATACAACCACTAAAACATTTGTGTCTCGACTGCGTAAGTGTTTATTTGTACGAGACTGTATTGTTTTCTATGATTTTTAAACTCAAATGGCAATGCAAGAATATGGATATTTGATCCATATTCGATCACATGTAAATGTTATATGGTGAATAGTCGTGAATCGTAATGTACGATACCTTGATGAAATTAATTCAATCGAAATAGCAAGTAAACCGTAGTGCGAGATCATGTATTTAATACGACTGACAACAATAAGGATCTTGTTGGGTCAAATGTAGCACTAGGCCAAGAACTACGAGATGGACCTAGGAACTCTATCACTGAAATGTCAATTTGATTAGTTCATGTAAAGTGCAACTTATTCGATATCCATAAATATTAGGTATGACTGAATGTATTTTTGTAAAGGGTTCATTAAGGTCTTGTGGTAAGGGATTCCTTTTGAATAGTATATGTAATGACCGGCTTTTTTCGACCCTCAAAAGTCGACACTAATACATCCACGGTATTCACGTGTCGAGCATCTGAGTGTCGGAAAGATAGATTATCGAGGTGAAAGAAAATAAAAGGCAAAACATAATCTCACAACATGACGAGTAATATACAATATGCCAATGATCTTTACAAACGAAAACTCTAATATGTATACATTAATTAGGGTAACTAACATATCATCGGCCTAGACAGTTATAACAACCTATCCTCACAGATGCTGATAAATACAAAGCAAGAAATACAACAAAAATAAAGATATGTAAATACATCTTGGAGGCATCCAGTTCGTCTCTTGAAGCTTCAAAGTGTCCATAACTAAATATGAAAATATGCTCGGGCTCACCCGAGCATTATAGAAAAATAAAGCCCGGTCAGTCTGGTAAACCGGCTTGAGAAGCACAAATCAAAAGATTTTAATGTTATAATTTTTTTCAAAAATAAAGGTATCTCGTAAGACCACACTGCACATAAATGCGGATGATTCTTACCTTACGATAACCAAACCATTTGTAGAAAATCATATGATATTATAATAATGTCTATGGTTTAAAATAAATATTTAATTATAGCCGAATTGGTTACATTAATTACATTCCAACATATTAGGTATGTAACGACCCATAATTTCATTCATTCGAATTTGGAATATTTAATTGATTTTAACTATTGAAAAGTTAATTTTATAAGTTAAATGACTTGAATTTCAAATATAATGGTTACATAAATATTTGGAATTGTTTAAATAATTAAATCTTGAATTTTATGCGAATGAAAATGGTTTCAAAAGTTAATTTAAATTCTATTTGGATAAGAATGAAGGTGATAAACTTTTGAATTTGAGTTTAAAAGCGATTAAACTTGTTTTATAATAATCGTTTTAATTAACCTATGAAAATAGCCTTTCAGGGCACTGTCTCGGATTTTGAGGAAACTAGTTTCATTGGATCCGTAATATTGGGTTATTATGCGTCACTGAATTTCGTGCCAATCGGATGTGTCGTTTGGTCGTGCAAGCTCGATACGCTTAGAAACTAATTGCAAAAATTAATATAATATAACTGGGTTTGAAAAGCTATCTGTATATGATCAAATTAGGTCTTGAGACTAGTTCCATTGTGTTTGAAATAGGGATATTTAGTATAGAATGCCAGACGGCATGTCTAATTTGGAGCTCGATATTTTTGAATATAATATATATTTTCACCATACATTACCCCATACTATCAGCCTTACCTGATCTCCATACTCCCCACGTCACTGCCCATACTTCCTTCCCCTATATAGAATGCAACCAACCAGAAAACAAGTTCGTTTTAAAAAAAACACCAAATCCAACGGCCAACAATGATCTGGACCCATCCAAGCGTTTTCAGGCCATGACTCCAACTAGAGAAATGTTGCTGA
The DNA here is from genome assembly GCA_030737815.1 of Allium fistulosum. Classification (NCBI taxonomy): domain Eukaryota; kingdom Viridiplantae; phylum Streptophyta; class Magnoliopsida; order Asparagales; family Amaryllidaceae; genus Allium; species Allium fistulosum. The sequence goes on along the minus strand of CM060902.1, from coordinate 1,117,431,093 downwards.
CATTAAAGTGAAGCTAGTGAACGGTGGTGATCAGTAATGGTGGCTTGTGGCGACAGCTATGGCAATTCAACGTCGTCCACTTTTTTCGTCGATTCCGACAAATTGATGTACTTTCAGGTGATGGAGTCTGAAGGAGATGTGTCGAGAGGAGGGAGAGCGATGTCGTGGTGAAGTTTTATGGCCAATGGTGGCGCTTGGTGGCAAGAATTCTCCATGAACGACGTGCGTCCTATGGGGCATTTCATGGCGAACGACGGCGAGATTTGGGGTGTGGACAGTGGCGTTGGGAGGAGGGGAGGGCGGGCTAGCGTGGGGCACAACGCGGGGGCGTTTGGTTAACCATGGTGGCGGCAGTGAGGCAAGAAAAGGAGGCGGCATGGGTTCGTGAACGAGCGAACAGAGAGAGAGGAGATTAGAGAGAGGGAAGACGTTTGAATGGTAATTAAGTTTTAAAATTTTAACTAATTTTAGGGTTAATGATAATTTAAATAATCTCATATGTTCATTAATTCATATCTAATTCATATGAGGTCGAAATCGAATGCGATGAGTTGCGTTGCGATCGTATCAGCAAATTCTACAAAATGGAATTGGTTTGGCGATGAATATAGCTTGTTGAATTTTACGTTGAATTCGAACGTCGTTCGAATTCGGATGAAACCGGAACGCTTCGGCAACAACTGGAATAATGGTGAGTTAAACTCACCTTTTTGGTTAACTAGTAGGTTATATAGTTGATAAAAATTGTTGATTGGATGGTTGGATGATTTACTGTTTTATCAGTTGGTTTGGATTTATTCCCACCCCTAGAGCGGATGACCTTTAATATATACACACGCCTAGTAGCTGATGACCCATATTATACAATTATATACTATCTGTGATGCAGGAGAACAAGTTGAGGGAATCCAACAGGATTCCTCACCACTATTGAATTTTATTTATATATATGTATTTATATATATATATATATATGAGCTGTGATGCGGGAGAGAGGGAGGGGCAGATTGGAGGGATCCAATGGGATCCTCGCCATTGTTGAAATGTTTTTCTATAATATTCTTGTTATATGAATTTTTGAAAATCAAACCTGATTGTTTGACACCATTGGTTATGACATTGTTATATGTTCAAAACTTAAAACTCCGTAATGATAGAAAATCAATATCGATATTGGTTAAACGTTTGGTAGCTACCGTGCTTAAATTAGTATTTTAGAAATACTATAAATCACCATTCGAGTTGGAGTTAGTTTTGGGACAGGAAATAATTTTAAGTCTGAAATTTGGTTTTGGAAATATTTTGTTTAAAAGGATTTAACTTCTATTTTACTCCGACCTTTTTATCTATCTTTTCTAAGTTATTTATTTATATTTAATATCGTTTTAAGATTATTTATATTTAATATTGTTTTAAGATTATTTATATTTAATATTGTTTTAAAGATTATTTATTTATATTTAATATTGTTTTAAAGTTATTATCTACATTTTAATATTAAAAAAAGTTAAATATCTAAAAATTAATATGGCTTGAAATCAATAATAAGGATTTATTTATAATGTTTTGGAAATTAATTATTATATGGTTATTATTGTTTATTTAATAATGTTTTGGAATTATTAATTATTATTTTTAAGATATTTTAAAGTTAATAATAATTATTTATTATAATGTTTATTATTAATAATTATTATTATATAATAGTGTTATGAAGTAAATGTTTATTGTTAATAATTATTATTATATAATAGTGTTATGAAGTAAATGATTATTATTTATTAATAAATGCTTTCAAGATTTATAAATAGAGTTCTACAAATGGTTTCAAAGATCTGTAAAATAGTTTTACAAATGGTTTTTATGGATTTAATAAAGAGTTAATAATTGTTCTTAGATATTTATAAAGGGATTTTATAAAGGGATTTATAGATTTATAAAAGGAGTTTTATAAATAGTTTTACAAATTTACAATGAGTTTGTAAAGGATTTTTGTAAATGTATAAAAAGAATTTATAAGTGATTGAAATGTATAAAAGAGATTATAAATGATATTTTTAGAGATTTATAAGATAGTTTATAAATGAGTTTTATAAATTTATAAAGGAGTTATAAATGATTTTAGAACTGTGTAAAAAGGAAATCTTCCTCCGTTCCGAGAATATACTTAAACCGTTGAGATAAGTATATGGATATTTTTCCAAGTATTAAAATATAGGGATTTGGGAATATATCATTGTAAAGGTATTTTGATACATGTATTTCCAAGATGAAATTAATTAATGTAAAGATTAATTAAGAAGGCTAGTGGTTACTTATGTGCTTAACCAATATTGACCCTTTGGAACTAAATCCCTGATTGGATGTGTGTTTGTAGATAGTTAAATAACCGACTATCAAATATGGACCCAAAATGTAACTTTGGAAAAATCTGAAAGAAACACGTGAGTTATATGGCACAGTCATCTCCGTCGATGTTGTACTGTGCGTACAAACCTCGTTTCGTTCTCCTAGGACAAATGGTAAGGAAATCCATCCATTAATGGCTAGGAAGTGATTTCCGCTCTTATCTTTGACTGTTTATTTGTGAAAGAACCAAGGTTGAGTTTACAGGAAAATATCGAATGTTGTTTCGAAGAGATTGGAATCGGATATGTTATCCAAAAACCGCTTAAATCCAACTTAAATGTTTCGAGTGAAGATATCTTGAAGACGACGGAATTGAAGACGGAGCTCTTTGAAGTGCAAGGGTTGTTTGCTACTAATCCTGAGGGTGATCCCAAAATGGATGTAGTAGAAATAATGCCTTCGGTTTGTCCATCTCCTAGACAACTTGTATGGTTGAATGTTAACATTGCATTGTTGCCTGGAGGGCAGTGTTAGCATTCCAAGTGGGAAGTATTATATAAAGGCAAAGCATAGTCGCAAGCCTCATCAACCGGGAAATGACAAAAATCGGGCATGCAGCAAGGCCAAGTAGGTCGCTCCCATCAAGGTATGGTCATCCCAAATCTAGATCGATTACTATTTACGCACGTATGCTTCGGGGCCTATTAACAGAAGGGGTGATCATATTCGGTACTAGTAGTCAAGTGGTAGGCCAGTCCTGTGTAGTAGGAGTACAAGATGTTCTTGTCAGAACCTGGTGCATTTAATCTAGAGATGCACCATCGGAAGGTAGTTCCTTACCTTGTCATAGTATGGAATCCATTCTCCACTACGAGCTTTACGGATTTAGTTGTGTCCAACTATGCTGAAACGTGAGATGCAACCATTTAAGCTATATTCATATTTTATTTTGACCCATAGACATTATTAGAATATCAATGGATTTCCAACAGAAAATGTTTTGGTTATCGTAAGGTAAAACCCTGTCCGTGTTTATGTGCGGCGTGGTCTTACGAGACATTTTTGATTTCAATGGTTTTTTTATAACTTTAAAATCCAATTGGCTGTGTTATCTCACACTGGTTTTTCAGACTGACTCGGGTGTTATTTTATTATAATGCTCGAGTCAGACCGAGCATATTACATATTTAGTTTGGATGCTTTGGAGCTTCAGGAAATGAGCGGAGGCCAAGAGACATTGTTGAATAAAGACGGAAATTTCTATCGATTAGATAACCATCGTTAAAAATATTATTGTTATAAAACCACAAGCGCACGAAGTACAATTGTAGTACGTATGCGAGTACGGGTTGATCTGTGGGGAATGAGTTAAATTCTAATAATACTCGATCAATTAACCTAAAGTTTTGAAGTTTTTTTTAAACTATAAAATTGTAGAGAATAAGCTAGAGCAAAAGTGAATAAAACTATGATATTAAAGAGCAATTTAGAGGCAAATCCACTTTCAATCATTCATATAAATCAACAACTCCAATTTTAATTTTAATGGCGGCTGCTGCATCTTCGTCCTCGTCTAACCCTAATTCTTCAATCCCGACCTTGTCTTCGGATTCTCAGGAAGGAGAAGACGACGAAAATTGGCAAGAGGTAAGGAGAAAAGGAAAGCAGAAGATGGTGGCAAACCCTAGCTCAACCCGAGTACGACCGTCATATGCTAATGCACTCAAATCTTAAGTTTTTTCAACTGAAAAGACTAAAAGCTGGACAAAAGCTACAGGTTGAAAGAAAGTATAGACAACAATGTTCGATTCTATGAGAAAACGGTGGATGACAAAAGAGATTTTGCAGAAATCGATGAGGAGGATTTTGCTGAGGCAGAGAGCATGTGGAAGAACTCGATATATATTTATATGGCAGGAAAAAGACCATATTATATTCATTTTAATGCATACATAAAAAGAGAATGGAAACCACAAGGAGGGTGGAACATTTTTGCAAGAGAAAATGGCTACTACTTGGTTAAATTTGAACTGGAATCTGATTGCCAAAAAGTTATTGATAATGGACCATGGTTTATGGATAGAAAATTACTCTTCATTAAAAGATGGGAGGCTAACCTAAGACTGGAGCGGGATATGCTAGATTCACACCCTATTTGGATCAGGTTAATGAATCTCAATTTAGCTCTATGGAGCAGTATGGGTATCAGCAAACTGGCCAGTCTCATAGGAAAACCAATAAAGATGGATGAAGACACAAAACATCTCAGGAAGCTTAATTTTGCAAGGGTTCTGATAGAAATTTCAGCAGAGTAAAAATTACCTAACAAATTAAGAGCTAAGGATAACACTGGAAAGGAGTATGTCCAAGATGTGGAATATGAATTTGTCCCTCCAGAATGTACACAGTGTCAATGTTTTAGACACACAAATGCAATGCACAAGAAGCAACATACAAGAATAGAGGATCAAAGGAAAAACAGTGGAACAACAAAAAGAAATTGAATGGGAAAGCAGTTCAGAGAAAGAGGTAAGATTTAGCAATATATACCAGAGCCAAAATGAAAAGGTGCCAGAAACATTACAAGGCCCATAAAAAGTTTCAAGTGAGAACATTAACAATACATCTCCAGCCTTACATAATATACATAGTACTGTCAGTACTTTCACTGATTCAATACAATATTGTTGATAATCAAACACTCCCTGACCGCCCAAGTCCTATAAAGGAAATCCCTGAGAAAGACCAAACAAACCAGCAATCGGAATATTTGAACAACTCGGCACAGCAGAAGGAACAGGTGCATGATGATTTATACCAGAATGAAGAGGAACCTGAAACAGTTGAAGACATTAATAAAATGAATATAAATTTGAGTTCTAGTGATGAGGAGATAAATGATGATACAAAAACAAGAACTTACACTAAACCAAACCAGGAATACATAGAACAGTTCAATAAGAAAGCAAGTAAGCATGGTCCAAAGAACATTGCTCCTAGGAACTTGAGGAGTAATAAAGCACCACCTTCCCAATGACAATTATTTGCTGGAATGTTAGAGGTCTTAATAGTGACGAAAGACAATTAGACCTCTTTAATTTAAGAAATAAATATAAACCATCATTACTTGGTTTACTTGAGAATAAAATGAATAATGACAACATAGATAATTTTCATTCTATTTTGGGGGAAAACTGGAGTATATATCATAATAACTCAACTACTTGCAAAGGTAGGATTCTAGTTGCCAAGTGTAATGATTTCTGGTCATGTAATCTGAAAAGCAAGGACGATCAGCAAATTACAGTAAAAGCTACAAATACTGGAGGTTTGAAAATTAGTATTACTTTCATCTATGCCAATAACCTTGCAACAAAACGTTCAGGTCTCTGGAATCAAATTACAAATATATCTAAACAAATGGATGGTCCATGGTTCACAATGGGAGATTATAATGCAATGCTAAAAGCGGAAGATAAAGTTGGTGGTCTCACATTAAAAGCGTCCCAGCTGGAGGAATTTAATGATTGTGTCATTGCTGCAGGGTTGACTGAGGTTGCCCACGCTGGACTGAAATATACATGGAGAAGTGGTGAAGTTAGAAAGATAGCTTGCAAACTGGACAGAGTATTAGCAAATACCAAAGCTATTAACATGTTTCCTTCTATGAAAGTTACTATTTTTCCTTGCTCTACAAGTGATCACTCCCCCCTCCATGTTGAATTAATTCAACTCAATATTGAGAAAGGTAAGCCATTCAAATATGTTAATTATTGGCCTTTGTGTAAAGACTATTATAATGCAGCTGACTTCTCCAAGTTAGATATTTTTTAGGGCAATAATTCTTTTATCCTAATTATGATCCTTAAAAACATCAAATTGAGACTCAAAGAATGGAACAAATGTAGAATAAAGCAAGTTAACAAAGTTGCTCAACTTCAGGAAATTCTAGGAAAAATTCAATCTGAACTAGACATAGACCCTTATAATGATGATTTAAACAGAGAATTCTTTGAAGTGCAATATGAACTCAATAATGCATTACAAATTCAAGCTATGGAGCTAAAACAAAAAGCTAAGGAAAGATGGCTGACTGAGGGTGATGAAAGTTCAAAAAAAAATTACACAAAAATGTCTCTCGGACAAAACTATAACAATATATATAATGTTGTTAATGACAAAGGTGAATTGGTTTCTAATATGAGGAATCTGGAGAAGGAAGCAATTGATTATTTCACTGACCTTTTAATTGGAACCTACCCTGTAAAGTTACCTGACATTAAAACCAGATGCTTGGTTTCTGAAAGTGGAAGGCATATGCTGACCAGAGACATTGAAAGCAGGGAAATTGAGGAAGCTATTAAATCCATTCATCATGATTCCAGCCCAGGGCCAGATGGATTGGGTTCTCATTTCTATATAACCCACTGGAAGGACCTGAAAGAGAAACCGAGGTTAGCTTACCAGGAAGCTTTAGAAACTAGAAAAATTATAAAAGAAATGAATCACACTTTCATCTGTCTAATACCAAAAAAAGAAAAACCAGCTCAGATTCAAGATTATAGGCATATCTCGTGTTGTAATGTTTCCTACAAAATCTTGAGTAAAATCATTTGCAACGGAATTAAGCCAATTCTACATGACTGCATAAGTGAATGCCAAAGTGCATTTATTAAAGGGAGAAGCATCTCTGAAAACTCTCTACTAGCTCATGAGTTGGTCAGGGAATTTAAAAAGAAGGGATCGGAAAAAATATGTTTAAAGGTGGGTCTTCAGAAAGCTTATGATAAAATAAATAGAAGGTTCATCATCCATATGCTTAGAAGTATGGGATTCCTTGAAAAACTTTTAAATCTCATTAAAGAATGCATAAACTCTCCCACATATTCAGTTCTAATCAATGGAGTTCCAAAAGGGTTTATAAAAAGCAATAGAGGGCTGAGACAAGGAGACCCCCTCTCCCCTTATCTCTTTGCTGTGGCTATGGAATTTTTTTCCCTACAAATGGAAATTTATACTCATAATAATATCATACAGCCAGTTTACAAAGTCCAGCCTCAAATAACTCATCTGCTATATGCAGATGATCTTATTATCTGTTATAAGGCTACTAATAATGCAATTATGGGTATGAAAGAAATATTTCAAAAACTGGAGAGTCTAGCTGGTCTGAAAGTAAATGAACAAAAGACAAAATGCTATTTCAATGAGTACTGCAAGAACAAAGAGTTTTTTTGCTCACTATTTAATTATGAGGAGAGTTATATGCTTGTTAAATACCTTGGTGTGCCATTATCTACTAATGTTATAACTGATAGAGAATGTGGAGTTCTAGTAACAAAAATAAGAAATAAACTACAAAGTCGGAGTTCAAAATTGTTATCTTTTGCTGGTAGAATAGAACTGTTTCACACTGTTATAACATCTATGGTCAGATTTTGGATATAGACATTTCAAATCCCTAGTGCTTCCATTGACAAAATTGAAAGAGTATGTGCAAATTTTATTTAGAGAGGGGGGATTCATAAAGTATCATATCAAACATTATGTAAACCAAAAAATAAAGGAGGAGTGGGTCTCAAAAACCTCAGGGACCTAAAAAAAGCATATGCTACAAAACTGGCATGGAAAATTATAAATGGTAAAGGTATTTGGTCAGTTTGGATGAGAAGCAGATATCTCAAAGAAAATTTTTGGATTCAAAAAGAAGATACAAATGCATCAGGCACATGGAAAACAATCCTCAGAGCTAGAAGTGACTTGAAAATTTTAGTAAACAGAAGAATAGCAAATGGAGAGTGCACAAGTTTCTGGTATGACCCCTGGCTAAATAATGAATGTGTTATAAACAAACTAGGATGGGATAGTTTTAATGCATATGGAGGAAGAGACTTTATGTTAGGAAAAATTATACAAGAAAACTCATGGGTTTTCCCCCGATTCTCCAGCAAATCAAATCAAACAGGAAATAATGAGTATTCCATTAAGTGCAAATCTATCAGACACCTGGATTTGGAAACCAAATAATAAAGACTTCAGTTTAAAGACTGCTTGGGAACAACTTAGGGAAAGGAGTATTGAAATTGAATGGGCTCAAATTGTATGGAATAGAGCAAGTACCCCCAAAATGTCCCAAACAACTTACAAGGCTTTATTATACAGACTTCCTACCAAGGACAGACTTAAAAAATGGGGGATTATACAAGATTCGTGCTGTGTTTTCTGTAAACAGGAGGAAGAAAACCATAAACACCTTTTCTTTCACTGTACATTTACCAGACAAATCTGGGACAAACGAAAGACAGTTCTGAATTGCAACTTACAGGACCATTACTTAAGCGACATTGCGATTTACCTGACAAGAAGCTGGAAAACCAAAAGCCTGATGGGGAAAATTGCTTCCATTCTGATGACTACTTCTGTATGGCATGTGTGGAGAGAAAGAAATAGACGAATATTCCAAAACAAACACAAAAATGAACATGCTATCAGCGAAATGATAAGACGAGATGTATGAATTATTATGAAAAGAGCAGGAAAACTCACAGATCTATCAGTTGCTAAACTAGAGGCATTGAAGAAGATGGTACTAAAAGCACATAATAACGAGATTCAGTTGGAGCAGCCATGGAATCCTCCGTGAAAACTCTTTTTTCTATTATTTTCTGGTAGAAATGTAGACTTTTTGAATTAAAAGAAGTTGTATTGGGTCGGGCCGACCTTATCTGGGCTTAATAATAAAGCTTTTATCCATTTTTAGAAAAATATATAAATAAATCAACAACAAAATTCACTTGTGATCTCTCATTAAAATATTAAGTAGAAATGATAGATGTGCTTATTATAAGTATGATTTATTTATGCTATTAATTAGCACAACTTAAATATCAAACTCTAACACACCATTCAAACCCACTTATCAACACTCATGAAAATGACAGAAAAATTAAAAATAAAATCTATTTTAAGTATGATCTATTTACTATTAATTAGTAACATATACCATTAAATTTTGATTCTGGTTTGACTTTCATTATCAAAATCACTTAGGCAGATGATCAAATAGTTTATGTTTAAAATGGAGTTAAGCATAGCCTATTTGAGATGTCAACATAGGCTATCAAAATTCAATAAAAAAGAAACATAAACCACCATCATCATATTTTCCATTGAGCACATATGAGAGATCACAAATGAAATCATTATGTTAATTTAATATGTTTCATGAGAGCTTCATTACCCCTAAATTGAAGGGGTTTAGCTACTCATATTTCAAAACATGATAACATAAAATGATTTCAACATTAAAATAAAAGGAAAATGAGAGCTAATTAAAAGCAAAGAGAACTAACTACTTGCATAAAATAAATCTAAACTAATTGCATGAATTAAATATATGCTACTAACATGAAATAAGAGAAGCATAAACTAAATAGGAGAGCATGAAATAAAAATAGCATAAAAAGAGAGCATAAAATAAAATTTGCATGAAAGTAAAAACAAGGCTAAGATGTCATGAAAGAAATTTTTATTTAACTTTGATTTGTGGCTACAATATTACATAAAAAGAAAATGATAGTTACATGAAACATAAGGGGTATTTATACATGCTTAAAGCCCTAATTTATATTTTAGGGGACTACCTAAAATGCCCTTAGAAAGTGTAACCTCCAAGAAATCATTAGGAATATAATTAATCCCCACTAACATGCCTTTAAGCCTCCATTAACATGTGCATGTGCTTTTAATTATGGACCATATGGTAGTGGGTATGTAGGCTCCTCCATGTTGCATGAATTCATTTATTTCCCTTCTCCATTTGCCTTCAACATATGTGCATGCATACATCCATGAAATCTCTTAATATTTGCACTTCATTTCCTACAAATAAAAATAAAAATGTGCAAATAAATTTTCACAAATTAAATCATATACAAAATTACCATTTTACCCCCCAAATGAAGATGAATAAATGGTGATTTGAAAACAATTAAAATTTTTGGTTTAAACATGTAAAATACCCTAACATGCTCATTTATTTAAATAAAAGTAGAATAAATATGGAAGTAAAATTATGCACTTTTACGTGCACATCAAATACCCCCACATTTATCATTTTATTCATCATTTATTATTTTATTCGTCCTCGAATAAACTAAAACTAAGATAAATCCATTTCGTAGGAAACACAATTGCATTGAGCGTATGCAACAAGCCGTAAAATCTTTAGGTGTCCCTAGTAGGACGAGTGTTGTCACGTGAGGGTTTTCAGCGGATACTACCCACAAAATCCAAATGCGATATGAAAATTCTAATGCGACTACATGATGAAAGTTGTCAAAAATATTTACAAATGAAGAATTTACTTTTAAATTGACACGAGTAAGTTAATTATAAGTTTTGGTCATTATCAAGAAATTTTAGTCCTTTTACTCATCAAAACTTCCAATAAAAATTAAGTCATCATCACAATTAGACTCTAGTTTGGCTAGTTGTTTAGGTTGAAAACATAGTGCAACTATGAAATGAATCCTTAGTTGATTATTAAGGTTTTGAAAGTGGTATTTTTATTTCTTTTGAACAACAAGTCAAATCAAATAAGTGAAGATAGTGCTTTGATTTCACTTGCTTGCTCTCTCTACTTTGAAAAAATTAACATTATTATTATTTACACACCTAACTCGGATAAAATGAGGCCAGATATACCGACCATGCACTGCCTTCCGGGCTTACGTGAGAAGAGTACAGAGCGTGGTGAATGTACACATTTGCATATGAACACATGACTCTAGGTGTTTATTATTTTATTTTAAATTTATTTACATACACCTAACTCAGATAAACTAAGGCCAGATATACTGATCAAGCAGTGTCTTTCGGACTTACATGAGAAGAGTACAGAGCGTGGCGAGTGTACACACTTGTGTATGAACACATGACTCTAGGTGTTTCTTATTTTTATAAAAACCATTTTTTTTATTTCTTTTTCTTATATATATATATATTTATATATTGTAGAGAGAGAGTTTTGTAAAACCATCTTAGCACCACTTAACTTAGAAGATCGAAAATGTTATCGCCTTTATTTTAAATCAACCACTCTTTTAAACAAGGATTACAATTAGGACAAACTTTATAATTATCACCTATGAACCTTCCCATATACTGGTTAAACCATTGTTACTTGTAATCAAACTTTATTTTTATTTTTATTGAGACAAATAAATTTTTAAAAATTTCAATTTAATAACCAAAAACATATACTTATCCTATAGTGTTTTTTCAAAAGTAAATCAATATGCTAAAAAGAAAAAAATTTGGAATTTTTTTTGTTTTTTTTTTTGTTTTGTTTTTTTGTTTTGTTTTTTTTTGTTTTTTTGGTTTTGGAAAGAAAATGCAAAAAATAATCAAAAATGAACATGAGACTTCCCCCACACACTTGATTTTGACCATGTCCCAACAGTCAATACATGATATAATGAGTGAAATGGAGAAAAATATATACATATTTACAAGAGAGGGTTAAAATTTATAACTAGACATAGTGTGGATCATTAAGAATCATGAGCTCCTCCTCTCGATCACTTGGCAATTCCAAGTAAGGTTTTAAACGATGACCACTGACTTTAAAAATGGATCCATCCCTAGGGTTTTCTATTTCTATGACACCATATGGAAAAACGGAACGTATGATGTATGGTCCTGTCCACCTTGATTTTAATTTCCCAGGAAACAAATAAAGTCGAGAGTCATATAAAAGAACTTTCTGATTTAGTGAAAATGTTTTATTTAGGATTGACTTGTCATGAAAAACTTTTGTTCTTTCTTTATAAATTTTCTCGTTTTCATACGCATCGTTCCTAATCTCCTCTAATTCATTGATTTGCAATTTTCTGCTTTCGCCAGCCTTTTCAAGATCAAAATTTATGTTCTTAACTGCCCACAACATGTTATGTTCAAGTTCGACGAGAAAATGGCACGCTTTACCATACACAAGCCTAAAAGGAGACATCCTAAGATTTTTTTTATATGTAGTTCTATAAGCCCAAAGCGCATCTGTTAATTTTTGTGACCAATCTTTTCGATTTGTATTCACAGTTTTCTCCAAAATTTGTTTGATTTGGCGATTTGGAACTTCAACTTGGCCGCAAGTTTGAGGATGATAAGTAGTGGATAACTTGTGGGTTATCGAATATTTCTTCATTAGAGTTTCAAATGAACGATTACAGAAATGGGTTCCATTGTCGCTTATTATTGTGCGAGGTGTTCCAAACCTCAAAACGATGTTTTCTTTTATGAATTTCACAACAACTTTGTGGTCATTTGTTTTATAAGGAATGGCTTCAACCCATTTCGAGACGTAATCAACAACAACAAGAATGTACAAATTTCCGAAAGAATTGGGAAATGATCCCATAAAATCAATACCCTAAACGTCAAAGTTTTCGATTGTAAGAATGGGGTTTGGAGGCATCATGTTCCATTGAGAGATTCTTCTTAACATTTGGCAGTGGTCGCAAGTTTTACAGAACTCAAATGCATCTTTGAAAAGCATAGGCCAGTAAAACCCACATTGAAGCACCTTTTCCGCTATTTTCTTCGGACCAAAGTGACAACCACAAGCTTGGTCATGACAAAACGAAAGAACACTTTTGATTTCACAATCCGAGATGCAACATCGAATGATTTAGTTGGAACAGTACTTAAACATGTATGGATCATCCCAATAGAAGTACTTCACTTGGGAAAGAAATTTATATTTATCTTGTTTCGACCAAAATGAAGGAATTTCCTTAGTGACTAAATAGTTCACTATTTCGGCATACCAACTGAAACAGAAAGGAGTAGTTCATCAGGAAAGTTTTCGTTGATCGGTAAAGAAGATGGTACATTTGGAAGACGCGATAGATGATTAGCGATGACATTGTCGGATCCTTTTTTGTCTTTGATAGTAAGGTCAAATTCTTGGAGTAAAAGGATCCAACGAATCAAACGAGACATAGCATCCTTTTTAGCGAAAAGGTACCTAAGAGCAGAATGGTCAGTGTAAACAGTAATGTGTGACCCAATCAAATAAGGTCGGAATTTTTCGAACGCAAAGACTATCGCTAGAAGCTCTTTTTCAATGGTCGTGTAATTGAGTTGAGCATCGTTTAGAGTCATACTAGCATAGTAGATAACATGAAGAATTTTGTTGATGCGTTGTCCTATGACAGCACCAACTGCGATGTTAGAGGCGTCCACATTATTTCGAAAGGAAGAACCCAATTGGGTGAACAAATGATGGGAGTGGAAATGAGTTCATTTTTAAGACGTTCGAAAGCAGAAACACGGTCAGAATTAAAGTCAAATGGAATATCTTCTCCAAGAAGAATCGTCAGAGTTCGAGCAATTTTATTAATGTCCTTCACAAAGCGTCGATAAAAACCAGCGTGTTCAAGAAATGAATGAATGTCTTTGACAGATTTAGGAATGGGTGGATTCAATTACGTCAACTTTTGCTTTATCTACCTCAATGCCTTTGTTTGAAATGACATGCCCAAGGACAATGCCATGTTTGACCATGAAATGACATTTTTCCCAATTTAACGTTAAATGTTTGTCCTTACATCGATTCATAACTAACTCAAGATGGTGTAAGCACTCGAAAAAAGAATTTCCAAAGATGGAAAAATCGTCCATAAACACTTCAAGAAAGCGTTCTATCATATCGAAAAAGATGCTGACCATGCATCTTTGAAAAGTAGCAGGAGCATTGCAAAGGCCAAATGGCATACGTCGATATGCAAAGGTGCCAAAGGGACATGTAAAAATCGTTTTTTCTTGATCTTCGGGAGCAAATGAAATTTGGTTATAACCGGAATAACCATCAAGAAAGCAACAGAATTCATGATCGGCTAATCCTTCAAACATTTGGTCGATAAAAGGAAGAGGGAATTGATCTTTACGTGTTGCAGCATTTAATTTTCGATAATCAATGCAAACACCCCAACCCATTTGAGTACGAGTTGGAATGAGTTCATTAGCGTCATTTTTGATAACAGTAAGTCCAGACAATTTAGGCACGACATGAATTTGGCTAACCCACGAACTATCAAAGATGAGGTATATGATTCTGGTATCGAGGAGCTTAAGAATTTCATCTTAAACCACATCCTTCGTTTTGGGTTAAGCCTTCGTTGCGCATTACAAACAGGCTTGGCATCGTCAACTAAATGGATACAATGTTGAACAAGAGAGAAACTAGTTTCCTTTATATTGGTGATCGACCATCCAATTGCTTCTTTGTTTTTCGACAGAATTAAAAGAAGGGAAGCTTCTTGATCAAGAGAGAGTTGAAGATATTATGACAGGAAACATTTCGTTGTCACCTAAGTTTGCGTACTTAAGGTGATCAGGAAGGGTTTTGAGTTCCAAGCTCGGGGGTTGCTCAGTCAAAGAATTTGGTTGAAGATCTGATTCTACCGTGAGGGGTTCAAAAGGAAGTGCGTCTTCAATCTCATTAGGCTCGTATTGAAACAGTTGTTTGTATTCAGTCTCGCGTTCGTGGTTTAGGTCAAATGTTTCGTTATCAAAATTTTCTTGAATGGAGCTAACTTCCAACGTTTGGTCATGTGGTTCGTTTGATTGATTTTCAAGATTGAAAATGTTAAGATCCAAAGTCATCTTTCCAAAAGAAATTTTCATCGAACAATTTCGACAATTGATTAGAGCATTTGAAGTAGCCAAGAAAGGTCGGCCTAAAATCAATTGGATTTGACTCATCGGATTATTCAAAGGTTGTGTTTCAAGGACGATGAAATCGATGGGGAATATAAATTGATCAATTTTGATGAGTACGTCCTCGATTTCTCCCATAGGTTTCTTTATCGAACGATCGGCAAACTGAAGAATTACTTTCATCGGTTTTAGTTCACCCAAGCCAAGTTGTAGGTAAACTGAATAAGGAATCAAATTGACACTCGTATCCAAGTCTAGTAAGCACTTATTAATCATTTTGTCTCCTATCATGCACGAGATCGTCGGACGTCCAGGATCTTTGTATTTGATGGGAATTGATTGGGACAAAACTTCGCTAAGTCCGGTGGCTAAGAAAACTTTCTTGGGTACTTGAGTGTGTCGTTTTTGAGTACACAAGTCCTTGAGAAACTTAGCATAACTTGGGGCTTGTTGAATGATATCAAGAAGCAGGATATTAACTTTCACTTGTTTAAAAATTTCCAACATTTTTCCATTTGATCAGAGTGTTTCTTGGGTAGAAGGCGATGTGGAAATGAAACACGATACTTAGTAGGTCGGTCTACTTGAGTAGAAGAAGAATTTGGATTGGAATTTAATTCGATGTTTGGCACAATGTTTTGTTCAGATTCGCTTGTTGTTTTTGAAGTGTCAAGAGGAGCTTCCGGTAAATCGTTTGGATTGACAACTTGATTATCGATTTGTTTACCGAAACGTAAAGTCGTGATAGCATTTATTTGGTTGACATTGCTATCCTGAACAACATGGGCTTGATTCGAATTCGTGTTTTGATTTCTGGGATTCAGAACTGGCTGTCTTAGGTATGTGCCTCGTTCACGTTCAGTCACAGAGTGGCTAATTGATTCATTTGCATTTCAAATTTCGCAATCGACTAACTCGTATTTTGCATGTACGAGGTTAACAAATTTTGCAAATTGTTATTTGATTAGAGGCTTTGAGTAGTTGCTTTAGCCAAAGTTTTAAGACTTTTCTCAAGTGAAGTCAAATGTTTATCGTCTTCGGAAGCAAAAGATTGTTGCGATTGATTTTGAGACGGACCGGCAAAATTTTATTGAAAATGATTGGATTGAAAGGGAGGATATGAAGCATTGTTCGGAAATGCTTGAAAATTGGGACGAACCAAATTCGTGTTGGAATTATTTTGGTTCCATGCAAAGTTCAGATGATTTCTCCAACCAAGATTAAACGTTGGAGAAAACGGGTCATTTTTAACCTTGTTGAAAGCATTGATTTGTTCTATTAAATTAAGGCACTAATCGGCTATGTGATTCGGATTGTTACATTTTAACACATTCGTTGGGTACCTTGGTTCATTTGGTTGGAGGAGAAATTTTTTTCGAATTTATTGATCATTGCATCAATTTTAGCTTCCAAAGCCAAAGATGATCCTATTGAGTGTGCACTAAATGTTGAGTAAATGGATTTTTCGTTAGAATGTTCCTACTGGGATGATTTTTCGGCTAGGTTTTCAAGGAATTGACATGCATCGTCGTGATGCTGAGCGAGAAAATTGCCTTGGCACATCGATTTAAGCATATTTCGTGAACCATTTTCAAGACCATCGTATAAGATTTGGCAAAGAGTCCATTTTTTGAAATTATGGTGTGGAAATTTATTAAAAGCTCTTTAAATCTTTCAAAATATAATCTGAAAGGTTCACCCCTGAATTGATGAAAATTGACAATTTCGTTTCGGATTTTAGTTGTTTTTTCCAAGGGGTAGAACTTTTTCAAGAAAACTTTAACAAATTCTTCCCAAGTTTTGATCGAGTTCGATGGTAAGCTGTACAACCATTTTTCAGCGTAATCGGTAAGGGTAAATAGAATTAACCGAAGTTTGATTCCATCATCACATAATCGTTGGAGTTTAATGGTTGCACAAACTTGTTCGAATTTTGTTAGGAAAATGTATGGGTCATCGTGTTTAAAATTGCCAAATTTTAGGAGCGTGGCAATATGATTGGAATGAACTTAAAAATGGTTACCCGTTGGGGCGGGTAATGTGATACAAGAAGGAATAGAAACTCTATCGAGAAAGATTCTATCCATGAGAGTTCGTGGGGCATTTTCGTTCGCCATCATTGGAGGGTTGTTGGTCCGAGTTAGACGATTTGTTGTTGTGTCACGAGTCCAGGTACTCATGCACAAGTGAAAAGGACAAGGAGAGAAAGAAGTGAGAAATAAGTTAAGAGAATGAAACAAGATTTAGAAAATGAAATCAAGTGAAAAATTGTTTTTTTATATATATTTTAAGGAAAAATATTTACCGAAAAGAATTTATTTTTCAAAGTTTTATTTTTATTTTTTTGGATTTGGATTTTCAAAAATTTTTCTTTTTTTTCTTGTATGTTTTTTTATTTGAAAAGTCTTTTTTTGGATTTTTGATTTGATTTTTTCTCAAAGGAAAAGATTTAAATGGTTTTTTATTTTAAAAAAAAAAACTAAGTTAGGTAAAATGTAAAAAAATTTGGATTTTCTTTTTCTCAAAGGAAAAGATTTGAAAAGAAGATTTTTTTGGATTTTAAAATAAAACTAATTTAAGTAAAATGTACAATTTTTTTCTTACTTTTGGATTTTGTTGCTTTTTTATATATATGCATAAGCTAATGCAACTAAATGAATGTAAGGACTTAATTACAAATTTTCTGTCCTTAGTAGCTCCACGAATCACCGTACCCAAAATTGTATAATCACACTTTGTCTTAATCTAACAAAATAGTTCTTATCCAGGTAACAGACATGGGTTATCGGTGCACCACGAATCACCGTAGCAATGCAGCCGAAGGTTTAAGCACCTTCAGAGAAACAATCACTATAATATTTACGAATCACTGTATTATTTATATATGATTATTGCTCTGCCGTAGCCTAGACATAAAGAAGTTAAATTATTGAAAGAAGACAACTTGTCAAGATACAATTAAGTCCTATGTGAGCTCGCGACACCCTTAGGTGAACGTCTAATCGTTATTATTAGCAAATTCTACGATGAAATGCAATTTGTGGGCCAAGGAAGGAGTGACGAAATCCCCCACCTTAGGTGGATTTGGGTATTGCCCTTAGAAAAGAAAAATAAGATGAAAGGAATGCAAAATGAAAATAAACGTGTATTAACAATGCAACTACGATGTGATTTGTTTTTGTTTTTGGATTTTTAAAATGCAAGCAACCAACAATGCAAAGAAAATAACAACAAGAGATAAGAGTACGATTGTAACGATCCTGGATTTTAATGAGTTTAAGTTGATAATTAATTTAATTTTTGAATAAAAATTGTGGAGTTAATTGGAAATCAATATAAAATATTAGTTAAAAATATAAATTAATTGAGAAATATATTTGAATTAAATTTGAATTGGGATTTATAAATAATGTAAAGGAAATTTTGCTTTAAAAATTTAAAAATAGAATCTTTGGATTTTTAAAATAAAATTTATCTTATTCAATTAAATTAAAGACTCTACATTTTTATGTTTGTTATGATATATGCAAATGAATGTAATATAGATAATAAGTATTAAAGTTAAAAAAATAAACATTTAAAAATTAGAAATAGAAATGAGAATATATATATATATATATATGATGAATTATAAATTATGAAGCAAATAAAATTACACGAATTTCAAATAACATATAAACTATAAAAATAAATATAGGATCTCATTTAAATTACAAAGCAAAAGTAATATGACTAATGTAAAGAAAAAAATATCTATGTACACATAAATAAAATAACATGAGCTTGTAACATATGTACCAACTACCATCATATCAGCCGAAACAAAGAATGCAAGGCAAAGGAATAAACAAAGTAATATGTACATAAGGTAATTAATGCAACATACCTCATGCATTAAATGCAAGATATCTCAGCAATGCTTGTTGTACAACATAAAATATAATATGATACCCTGTACAAACAACATACCCTGTAACTTCTCTTCTATATATCAAATTTCCTCTTCATTTTAGTTCGTTCAAAACATAATTAAGCGAAGCCAGAAAAGAAAAACAGAAGCAAGATATCAAAGCAAAGATTCAACTGAAAAAGAAAAAAAATCAAACTTCAATCAGATCAAATTCAAAATGCATTTCCAGATTTTTCAACAACCTTTCCCAGGATTTGTGTCCTCTGTCTTCCTCCCACATGTGAGTAAACTTCTTTCTAAAAAGCTTAAACTTGTTTTTTATCTGTGATACCTGTGATCTTCTTTGAAATTATGATGTGAATGATGTTTGCATGTATGAAATGAATGGGATGTATGTATATAGGTAGTACTTGTCTGTGCATGTCTGATATACAGGCAAATTCACTTATGTTCTGAGTTTCAGGTTTCAAAACCTGTTTAAAAAAAAATCAATATCTCTTCCTATGATTCATGTTAAATTTCAAGGTCTAAAAGAAACTTGTTTGTATCATCAAGGACTATGTCTTAAAAATACATTTGAGAAGAATTAACTTGAATTTATCTGGAAATTTAAAATTTACAGTGAAAAAAAAACTTTAAACATGTTAAATTCAAACATCCTAATTCATTGATTCAGGTATATGATCTGAATCCCTAAACTAAAACATGATTTTTAACACCAGAATCACAATTTTTAGTTTTGATTTGAGGGCGAGTTTGCGAAATGAACAGAAAATACATTCTCATCGATTCTAGTCGAATGGCGAGTTAATGATCGTCGAGATCAAGGCCGAAGGAGGATGAGGGTCTGGGGATCATCAGAAAAATGTGGGATGAATTTCTTGAACGCCGTGGTGGCTGAACGTGGTTGATCTAGGATTTTAACCCTGTGTTTTGTGGGTTGAAATTGTGAGGCATTAGCGTCGTCGTCATCGCGTTTCAGACGATCGGACTGGGGGCGATGAATTCGTGGATGATCGAAGGTGGTGTGACCAAAGTGGCGGATTTTCTGGTGGTCGAGATAGTCGTCGGCGAAGGATTTTCGAACGGGTCTGAGTTTCAGTTTGTGGCGAGGTTGCTCGATTTTGATTGGAGGGGACTTTCACGAATTAGGGTGGCTATGGTTGGTCAGCATGTCACCAGCGACTGATCGAAGGTGTCGTAGTTGATCGGAAGGGTTCCGATCAGTTGTACACGTGCACGCGTGCCATTTGGGTATCTGGGTTGTTGAGTTTGGGAAGACGAAGGTGGCTCGGGTCACAGCTCGAAGTCAGGGCGTGCTTTTCTCGAAGGAATTGAAGAAATGCGTAGCTCGGAGTTGAGCTCGGGTTTATCTCGGGGGTTGCTCGGGTCTGGGAATTTTTGGGGTAATAACAAGTTCTTTTAAAATTTTAAACTTGGAACAGTTTAAGCAATTTTTACCCAACTTAAAGGTCTTAAGTTAATTAATAAAAGTGATAAAAAGATAATTTTTAAGTTTATTTAAACATAAAATTCATATGTTGAAAATTATGGTTTATCTTAAATTAATTATGGGATAATTATTTACTTAATGATTTAAGGTTAATTTATGGAAGTAATTAAGGAAAATTAATTACTTAAAGATAATTACTTAATGAAAGTAATTAAGGATAATTTATTAATGATTAAAGATTGATAAATCAAATGATTAAAGAATAATTAATTAAAGGAAAACTAATTTATGTGATTTATTAATTAAGGTAATTAATTTGAGGATAATTAATTTATTAAAGGTTAATTACTTAATGTAATTAATTAGGAATAATTAATTAATGATTAAAAGATAATTAATTCAAATGGTTTGTGATTAATAATTAATTAACTAAGATTTGTAGTTATTCATAAGTAATTAATCTGGTATAAATTAATTATAATCAGATATTAGTTGATTCTACTTATGGATGTTTGGATTTTATTGAATGGGTAAATTGTTTAATATCCCTTATATATGTTGCTATATGATATATTCTGATTGGTGTGTGATCTGTACTGTAGTTCATTTATCTGGGATGAATGTAAATTATTATCTGCCATATTTATATATCTGTGATCTGTGAATGAAAAGATAAGCGTTATCCTTATACCGCTTATTAACTATATTTCCGTGTTTTAATCTGTGATGATTGAATGATGTTGCACTACTATGTAAAACCCCCTGGGCTACACCATACACACACAAATATGGATTTCACGTGGAAATCGATTAAGTCACAGATAATTTAAATTTAATGTTTTTGAAATTAAAATTTTAATTTCAAATTGATTTTGAAAATGGATTTGGGTTAAATGTTAAAGCTTTTGAAAAAGTGTTTTCACAGATAAAAGCTATTTTGAATAACTTGGTAAAATTTCCAATTTAAAATAATTTAATTTGAATTTGAATTCAAAATAAGGAATTGAATTCCATGTTGAGATTTATGATTGGAAATTACGGTTAAAAATGCTATAAATGTGTTTATATGAAATTAAACCATTTTAAAAGTATAATTTTGAGAATTTGGATTTAACCCAAGAACCTTAACTCGTATAAATGAATCAGATTTCCAAAATGAATACTGTTTGTTTTAAAAGAATAAAAGCTTTCAGATAAGAAATGAAATTCCAGTTTAATTTAAAGGAATTTCAAGATTGAATTGAAAAATGGTTTTTCCAAGTTATGAATGAATTCTTTTTGAAAGCTATGAATTAAATCTGTTTATTTTTAACAGATTTAAAATGATGTTTTGTTTAACCCATTCGAAATGAAATTGTTTTGAAAGCTATGAATTAAATCTGTTTATTTTTAACAGATTTAAAATGATGTTTTGTTTAACCCATTCGAAATGAAATTGTTTTGAAAACTATGAATTAAATCTGTTTATTTTTAACAGATTTAAAATGATGTTTTGTTTAACCCATTTGAAATGAAATTGTTTTGAAAGCTATGAGTTAAATCTTTGATTTAAAGATTTAACGAATTAATTAAATTCGTAATGGAAATTGTTTTGGAAAATCTGTGAATGAATCTTTGTGAAACTAGGTGAACTTTGAGAAATGAATCTTTTCGTTTAAAAAATTAGAAATGGTAATTTGTTTAATCCATTTAAAAGAAAGGTTTGGGTAATAAGTTGTGACTTAATTGAAATCCCATATCCATATGTTTTAAATATTGCGCTCACTATTCGGTTTAGCCGGGAGAAGACCTTTGTGTCATATAGCCCATTCCGAATATGTGATACGTCGTTATGGATAGCATTTGAAGATCGGTGGTGAAGACCGGATATTTTCAAAAATGAAAGGACAACAAGTCGAATGTCTCTACATCGACTGGTCCCCGATATAGAGATTTGATCACCCTTTGTGATGGGAAGTCCGAACGTGATTAGAAAATTATCCGAATTTGCAAGGGCTTCTTCGGAAGTGCCTTCGGTTCTGTTCGAACCCGGAACAGACTTGTATGGTTACATGTTTGACATTACATTTTGAGATATAAAGCAGATTTCTTTCAAATACATTTCTGTTTGGTGGCGGAGAATTTATTCTCTTAGCTTAACACCCTTCTCTGAGACGTACGAGCTCAGAGGTTATGTAGTTGAAGGTTATCAGCGATATACTCCCAATTTGGTAATGTGACATGCTGAGTGTTGCTGTGTGATGATCATTGTTTGATCATTTGTGATATGATCATTTGTTTGATCATTTATCTTAGTGATCATTACTTTGATCATCTGTTGACCCAAAGCATGGCTTTGTGCCAAAGCTTAGCTTTGTGGACGAGACTTCATCGAACCTCACGACCCGGTATGGTCAAAACAGGAATCGTGGCAGCAAGGTTATTTGAGGGTAGCTCCCTTTGAGGGTATGTCATTTCCTTCTGGATTATGAGTGGTATCATGGTATGGAGCCCAGATACTTACTTTGTGGTTGCTGTGAATCTATTACTTTGTGGTTGTTGGATTAGAGGTACCTCGGATAAAGGTCGCTAATGACCGGGAGGTGGCATACTCGTGTCAGTGGTTACCCAGCTAGGGGTAACCCGGCCTTGTGTAGCAGAGATCCGGTTAGGATCTGGGAACGTCGCTCCAGAGGCGTTCTATTTTACTTGGGAAGTTCCTTTGCCCGACCATTTGTTGGAAATCCAATTCCCAATACGAAACTCTGTACGGTTTTAGTTGTAGAACCTGCCATTTACTTATGGTGGCGCCCCACTGTTTAGATGGTAGCTATAGTAGGCATAGTTCGAAATGTCTATGCTGGCTAAGATTTATATTATACTTTCGAAAAGTTTTCTGCACTTTGCACTTATAAAAATAATATTGAAAAGAATCTGCGTATCAAGCATGTTTGACTATCATAAGAAGAAATCTCCTCCAATTCTGCGTTTGCATTGTGTGTGTGGCGGGAGGTCTTATGCTAGTTTCATTTTCCAAAAGCATTGCGAATTGACTTTAAAATTCTTTCGCTATTTGTTTTTAAAGATAAACTGT
Source organism: Allium fistulosum (assembly GCA_030737815.1). Lineage (NCBI taxonomy): Eukaryota > Viridiplantae > Streptophyta > Magnoliopsida > Asparagales > Amaryllidaceae > Allium > Allium fistulosum. The sequence goes on along the minus strand of CM060902.1, from coordinate 1,117,407,588 downwards.
TTTTGTTGCTCACACCAGTCCCATAACTGATCCAGAGTTTATTGTTTCTTTCCTAAACTCTGGGTGCTCAAAATTTTTCTACACGAGCAGTCTAGAGTTGGGTTTTTCAAATAGTCAAGGTTAGTAGATTTTCTGGAGCTAGTTCAGTCTTTGGATATGGACTGCACTTGTTTATCTTTGTGCATCGTTATTGAGAGTTCAAGCTATTTCTGGATTGGCGTTTTGGAGATGAAGATTATCCGCTGCTGGTGTTATCTATTTTCTTTCCGCTGCTATTTCTTTTATCATATCTCTGATGTATATTGATATTCATTGTATCATTCTGTTGTAACAGATATTGTATATCAATGTATTATTCTTTTTATTCCATCGTGTTATTTACTTAATTGTGTTATAAGCTCCGGCGACTCGGATTTGAATGGTCGAATCTATGACATTCGAGTACGATGTAAAGTATGGATGTCGATTTTCGAGCGCAAAAAATTCGCGATCGTTACAACGATAGCAGAGCATGCATAATTATTAGCAATTTTACTTTAAAGCGGCGATTTTTTTATTTTTTTTATAAGCAGCAGAGCAGTGTAATTATTCAGCAACAATTCTTCTCCTTCTGGTTTCTTGCAATTTGAAAAAGAGTTGAAAACAATTGTTTTTTTAAGAAAACAAAAAAAAAAGAAAATGATTTTGTTATATGATAAATGAAAACAAAAGCAGTTTTTTTAACAAAAGGAAATTGAAAATGAAATTACAATTAAAAATATGCAAAGCTTAGCCCAACACGGCCCAACACACTTCTTTTCATTTAAAAAAAACATACACACTCTTTCTCCTCTAATTAACACAACAGAAAACAAGAAAAATTAAAAACAAGCGAACACGAGAAGAGAGAAAAAAAATAAAAATTGACAGTGGGTTGTGATTCGAAGTCTAGATTTTGGTCGAAAGGCTGAGGTTGCGGTGGTTGATTGGGTTGCACGTAGATTGCGGTGGGTTGATTTGGCGATTGATTTGCGATTTAGGGTTGTATGGGTTCACCTTTTGCTTTCAGATGGTAGTTCGTCTTGTGCAGGTTGGTGCAGTAGTTGATTAAGGTGTGCTTAGTGAGGTGTTCGGTGGTGGTTTCGTGTTTGTGATGGTGGAGTGATTGCAGAGGATTGTTTAGTTCGTGGTTTGTAAGTGAATTTGGGTAGTTGCAGCGGGAATTTTGCTGATGGATTTGTTCGATTTGGGTTCAGGCGAGTGTACGAGGTCAGCTTGAAGAAGCAGGCGATGAAGATTGATAGAGGTAGAATTGGTTGGAGCGAAGTGGTGGAGTTCGGTAGAAGCAGAGGAGGGTAATGTAGAGGAAGGTTGTAGAAGGAGTGACGCAGTGGAGGATTTTGGTTGCTGAAGCTTGATCTGGTGAGAGCAGATGTGGATAATGTCAGAAGTGCACAATGGTGCTTGAAGTAGGGAGGTTGGTGAAGTGGATGTATGTTTGTGCAGGGTTATTTGTGAAAGAGAAATGGGGTGTTTCACTGTAATGTTGAGGTGGTAGAAATGGATGTTGTAGGAGCAGAGGTTGAGGGTGAGCAGGCAGGTAGTGTAGGAGTTTGGAGTGAAGTAGATGATGTAGGAGGATGATAGGTGGTGAACCGTTGGTGATGGACAATGTTCAAGTTTTGATTGCAGAGGGTGTGTTGTATTGGTTATGGATATTGGAGGGTGTGTTCAGGAATGTGAGTAGGAGATAGTGGTGGGCTGAAGTTTGGTTATGGTATATGAGTTTGTATGGGGCTGCAGTGATGCAATGATGTATGTTTGATTTAAGTTGTATGTTTGATGGAAGTTGAAGTGGGGTTTGGTGGAAGCGATGTACGTATGTTTGATGCAGCGATGGTTTAAGTTGTGGAGGCAAGGATATTGGTTGATGGAGGGAGATGGAAATTGGGTTGATGGGTGAAGTAGTGGGACTGTGATTACAGAGCAAAGGGGAGGTGATGTTGCTGCTGTAGGTGGCAGCAGTTTGAAGGGAGTATGAAGATGTTTGAAAGAGGTTGTCGAGTGTGCTTGCTATAGTGATGGATTGCTGGTAGGTTGTTTATGGACTGAAGTGTGATGACAGTGGAAGGAGGATGGTGATGTTGAGAGGTTGGGAAGAAGTGGGAGGGGAAGGTGTTTCAAGAAGCAGTTTTGTGGTGAAGTTTGAGGGAGTATGCAATGTAAAAGGTAATCAAATGTAACAAAGAATATGAAATAGAAAATGTAAATGGGGAATGCAGTGCACAGTTTTGTAGAAATGCCCAGTTTTGATTTTGAAATGCACTATGTAATGCAATTTTTTTAATGGATGTAACAGTGAACAGTGAATGAGGAACACATTGAAATGTAATACAAAGATGAAAACAAATGCAATGAATTTTTTTAGTAGAAATGCAAATAGAGCCACAAAGAACCACAACTCAAATGAAAGCAAAAATCACACAACAAACATACAACGCAAAATATTTTTTACTTCCTTTTTTTATAATGCAAATCAATGCACATAATAAAATCAAAAAATAATAATTCGAAGAGTAGAATTAAAATCAAATTGCAATTCGCCGCCAATAGCTCCAAAAACTTGTTGAAACGACAGAAATTTCTATCGATTAGAAAACCGTCATTAAAAATATTATCATCATAAAACCGCAAGAACACGACGTATAATTCTAGTATGTATGCGAATACGGGTCGATCCGTAGGGAATGAATTAAATTCTAATAATTATCAATCAAATTAACCCAAAGTTTTGAAGTTTGTTTTAAACTATAAAATTATATAGAATAAGCTAGAGCAAAAGTGAATAAAACTATGATATTAAAGAGCAATTTAGAGGCAAATCCACTTCCAATCGTTCATATAAATCAACAACTAAATTCACTTGTAATCTCTCATTAAAATATTAAGTAGAAATGATAGATGTGCTTATTATACGTATAATTTATTTGTGCTATTAATAAACACAACTTAAATCATCAAACTCTAACACACCATTCAAATCCACTTATCAACACGTATGAAAATGACATGAAAATTAAAAATAAAATCTATTTTAAGTATGATCTATTACTATTAATTAGTAACATAGACCATCAAATTTTGATTCTAGTTTGACTTTCATTATCAAAATAACTTAGGCAAATGATCAAATAGTTTATGTTTAAAATGGAGTTAATCATAGCCTATTTGAGATGTCAATATAGGCTATCAAAATTCAATAAAAAAGAAACATAAACCACCATCATCATATTTTCCATTAAGCACATATGAGAAATCACAATGAAACCATTATGTTAATTTAATATGTTTCATGAGAGCTTCATTACACCTAAATTAAAGGAGTTTAGCTACTCATGTTTGAAAACATGTTAACATAAAATGATTTCAACATTAAAAGAAAAGGAAAATGAGAGCTAATTAAAAGAAAATAGAACTAACTACTTGCATAAAATAAATCTAAACTAGTTGCATGAACTAAATCTATGCTACTAACATGAAATAAGAGAAGCATAAACTAAGTAGGAGAGCATAAAAAGAGGGCATAAAATAAAATTTGCATGAAAGTAAAAACAAGGCTAAGAAGCCATGAAAGAAATTTTTATTTAACTTTGATTAGTGGCTACAATATTACATAAAAAGAAGAAGATAGTTACATGAAACATAAGGTGCATTTATACATGCTTAAAACCCTAATTCATATTTTAGGAGACTACCTAAAATGCCTTTGAGAAAGTGTAACCTCCAAGTAATCGTTAGGAAGATAATTAATCCTCACTAACATGCCTGTAACGATCCTGAATTTTTAACAATTTAAATTGAAAATATTTAATTAATTTTAAATATTTGAACGATGATTTGACTTGAATTTCAAATTATCAGAAGGAATTGGCGATTAAATTTTTGAATTTAATCTATTAAAAGTTGAATAAAATTTGAATCTTCGATTTTAAGCCGGTTAAAATTAATTTAAAAGCTTGGAGAATTCATATTGATAATACTGAAGATAATAGAAGCTTCAGAATTGAATTTGAAAACGATTTGTTCAGTTTTGAAATTATATCGTTTAAATTGAAAATAAGAATAGTCTTTCGAGGCACAGTCTCGGAATTTGACGAAACCAGTTTCATTGGGTCCGTAATATTGAATTATTACTGGATTTCCAATTTCGTATTTATCAGAATTGTTTTATGAATATACGGCGTATAAACGCGTATAAAATTTAATCGAATTCAAATTGAATTTATGTAACAACTGGGTTATGCCCAAATTTTAATCATCAATAAACGATTTGTGTTGGCAGCTAAATTGATGTTATTGTTGGAATTTTATAACAATAAAATTTCCGTAAATTAGTGATATAAATTGGTTGTTAATTTTTATTGCAAATTGTAAATCAATTGAAATTCTTTTGTAAAATTTAATTAACACAAAAAAATAATAACATACTTTTTTATTTATAAAAACAAAATGAAAAATAAAAGAAAAGAAAATACCATACCTTATACCATACTTCAGCCCATACCCTTACCCCCTTTCTTCTGCAAACCCACGTCCCCACGTCTTACCCCTTATTCTCTGTTAAACCCACGCACCCCCCTTCCCTCTTCAGATCGAACAAACGAAAGAAAAAAAAAAGAAAAAAATGGCGACTTGATACAACTAGGGCTCGGCGATCTCGTTCGATCTGGAAATTTTAGGGCTTCGTCTCCCGTTCTCCTTCGCTCGCGACCTCGTCGAACAAAGGTGAGTAGCCCCCCTACTCACATCTAATTCCTACTTCAAGTGTATTAGTGTTCGAATTCTACAATTTTCGTTCGTATTGGATTGTTGGATTCGTCCCTTGTTTGTCGGCCATTGATTTGGATAGATATTCGAGTTGTTATCATTTGGGTTTGAATCCCTGTTTTTTTTTTTTCGTTCGTGAATATATGTTGAAACCGTCGTCGACCTATTCATCTAGGTCGTATGATTTTGTATAAATGCTGGGTTTTGAAATTTGACTTAGTGATTCCTCGTTCACCATGGTTTTTGACTTAAATCAATTTCTTTGAACTGTTGACATTGATTTCTAAACAAATTCACTGCTCGGCCTTCTTTAAATTGAAACTGCAGTTTATCATTCTGTCACCTGGCTTCGAATTGTAAAACCTGTAAATTTTTATTACAGTGGGTTATGTCGCATTGAAGTATTTCGTTGTCCACTGTCTGGATATTTGAGTTCTTTTGAGTTGCATTGAATTATGTTAGTAATTGAGCTTGGTCCCAGTTTTGTTTAAGAACTTTTGAATTACCTTGTATTGCATGGTTGCCAGTGGCATTGCTTTGAATTTGTGTAGTCTGACCTTTTGTTCAGTGTAGTCATTGTATACGTGATGGACATTTGCTTGGTTAAAACTGGTTCTCTGTCTCGTTTAAAAGTGATACTTTTATTTGTCTCTAAGTATGCTAGTGGGCCTGGTTCATCTTGTAGTCTCTACTTAAACTTTGAACAGTCTGCATTAATTTGTACTACTCGCTGTTTCAATTTGGGATTGCACTGTTATAGTTTAGTGCACTTGTCATTCAAATTGATGATGTTCTTTGTGGTTGCATTTCAGTCGTGTTTGCTGTCACATTGGGCTTGTAGTTGGTGTAGCTCGCTGTCTTTGAACTTTACTCGGTCATTTGAGGAATTGGGTCTTCATTTTTGTTGTATCTGTACTTGTAGTTGTCTTCGGCTGCACACTCGATTTTGTGATGTTGGTCTGGTTCGATTTTTTTCCATACTATTCACTGTTTTTGGTAGCACTTTCGACTGTGTTCATTTGTCTTCGCTTGCATTGTTCACTTTGGGTTTTGACTTTACCATTACCTGACTTCGACATCCTTGGGCGTTGTATTCTTGTAGTCTCGACTTTGTATACACTGCATATACATACTGATGCATGTATACTTGTTCAAATTAGCATTGTCACCTGAATTTGGTCATTGCTCTTTGGTGCAGTTTGTTTTGCATCTCCTGTTGTACTCGAGTTAGATCTGTAGTTTGCATTGCCTCTGACCTTTTGGCACGCAGACTTCGTTTCATGTTTGACCATTGCCTTTGAGCACTTTGGTCTGATGCTACTAACTTCCATCTCTGATCAGTTGAACTATAGGTTTCATGTGTGCTTCACGTATTACTCCCCTGCACTTGCAGATTTCATTTCGTGCATTGAGGCTATACTTGACTAGATGCTTGATAACTACTGCTTGGTGTCATTGTATATATGCTACACTATGTTGCATACTGCTGCAACTCGTACACACTTCGACTTGAACTTTAGCCTTTATTTCCTTGTACTTCATTGAGTTGACATGACGTGGTTCACCACTGTTTTATGAACTGGTGCATGCCTGTATGTGCTGTCCTGTAGTTCGAGTGCAGTTTGTACTTTACGCCCTGTCGTATGCTTTGTCTTGGCCCTGAACATTACCTCTATTTGCACTGCATATGTTTTGGGTCACTGATGCAATACTTGTTTGCCATACACTTAATGTCAGTTGCATTTACTTAATGCATTGCTTATGGTCTCTAGTCTCTGTTGTCTCCATTCATTTGGGTTAGCACTGTTTGATATTCTAGTGTAGTTGTTGCTACCTGCCTTTCTTGACCATTTGTATAGTCTGTATGTTTCTATTTCCCTTGTGTTGCATTTGATGGCCGAGGCAGTCCTGTCTACTGCTCCATTTTGGTTTGTCTGATCCTTTCTGGTGACTGATGCCATTTTGATTCTTTTGACATTGGCCTTGTGTTGAACCTATTTCGGGTTTGACCTTGTTTTTATCTCTGTGCGTTTTGGTTGGTGCACATGAGTTGGCGAGGCAGTGCACGCGTGCGTGCACTGCAGCCACCCAAACTCGACAGTTTTTGAATTGACATTTCTTTGCTCGTGATGCATTGATTTTTTATACCATATTGGCGAGGCCGTACACGCGTGCGTGTACGGCAGCCAATCAAATCTTCGGTGATCTTAAAGTGACAATTTCAATTGTTTTAAATTGATTTAGTCGAGTTGATAAATTGTTTACCTATCTCTGTTGATGATTTAAATCTGTTGATTTATTGTTTAACACTGTTTAGTGTTAAAATTTTCGTTATCCGATTTCTTTGTTAAAAGGATTGGATAGACGGGAATTACTGTGACTGTCGTCTATTTAAATTATTACTGCCTATATGCACTCATAAACTGGTTTTAATTAGACTGACCTGTGTATTATTTTCTTTTGAATATAATACTCGGGTCAGACCGAGTATTTTTACAGCTTGAAGATTTTCGAGCAGCGAAGTTAGAGAGAGAGTAAAGAATCACTTTAGTTTTCAGAAGAAAATTGTATTTTTAAGATATTCCGCTGTATCAGTATTAAATTGTATAAACTCTGATGTATATAAAAAGATTTATAGTAATGAAATAAAGATTCATTTGTTTTAATTGATGGTTATTATCTGTGTTTCTGTGGCTGATTCTGTTTAAACCTTATAAACTAAATAACAATTCGTCTTTTTGAACGTTTCGAGTTGGTTTAATTACCGACTGGAGGCGGTCAAAAGGGGGAATGTTACAGAGTGGTATCAGAGCTTTGGTTTACACAAAGCTTAGTTTATGACGTTTAATATGAATAGTTACTAGAAACACTTTTAAAAAGGAGAATGTTTTTCAAATCCAAAGAAGTATAAAATTGTTTTAGAAAATATAAGATGAATGAATTTGGAATAGATCTTATATAAGTAAAGTGAATATTGAATATGAAATAAAGATTTTTAACTTAAGAAAAGTTAAATTGAATTGAATTAGTGTTAATAAATATACGATTTGAAATTTAACTAAAGGAAGTTAAATAAATCGTACTTGATTTGATAAATTATTGAGATGGAAATTTAAACATGAAAGATAAGTGATTATATGATATGAATTGAAAAGTTTAAATTAATAAGTTGTATAACTTATAAAATGAGAAAGTGTAAGTAAAAAACCAATTGTTAAAATGGTTAAACAGTTTTGTTAAGTAAAACAAAAATCTGAATTTCTGAAATGTGATATGAATTTGACTTTAGCAAAAGTTAAATAAGAGAATTCTTGAAATAAAATCTAAGTAAAGTTAAATAAAATAGAATTTCAAATAAATTTGAGGCGAACTTAAGTTGTATGGTGAAAATAAATAATAAAGTGGAGATAAAATGAAATATAGCTCAAGTAATATTGAATCAAACTGAATTTGACATCAAAATGAATTGATAAAGTGAAGTAATGAATATGAATTTGAGTTATATAAAGAAAATTCAACTTTATTTTGTAAAAGTGAATAAACGTGGATTAGAAATGTTGTTAAGAGTTGAATAAAACTTAAGTTAAGAAGTTGTGAATATAGTGAATATTAGAATTCAATCAGAATTGGAATATAAACCAATTGAAATTAAGTGTGTTGAACCAAATTGAATGTAAGCAAAGTAAATAAATTTGGTTAAGTTGAATGTGCATTGGTTTTGCTAGTTGATTTTATAGAATTCATTAAGTGTTAATGAAATCGAATTAATGGAATTGGAAAGCTAAGTAAATTGAATTCAAATTGAAAGATAAGTAAATTTAACTAGAATCAAATTTTATTTGGATTGAAAGTAAACTGACTTGAATATGAATTAGTAAATGTGAACTAATTGAATATGAATGAATGTTAGTAAAAATCCAATGTGAATGAATTGAATGCGATTAAATTGAAAATCAATTCGATGAATGATTTATTAAAGAACTAGTGATTATTTTGGAAATGTAAAACTGATAAATTTATATAATAGTTTAAATTGGAAATTTTGAATTATTATAACCGGTTTAAATTGAAGATTTGAAAGTGTTAATAAAATATTGGAATTGTATAAGTGTCAAAAGTGAAATATTTAATGGATTTCATAAGTGGATGAAAAGTTTCAGAATTAAAAGTTTTATAATGTGAAGTTATAAAATGAATCGAAGTTGCGAAATAAAAGAATTTATAAGTAATTCACTTATAAATTAAATTTCTGATATAAAATTGAATTATAGAAGGAATGGTTAATAAAGCAATTTTTATGAATTGAAGTCTTTATGAATAAGAATATAATTTATAAACGTTGTTTATAAATTCGAAACTGACTTATTTTGATAAGTAAATCTTTATAGCTTGTTAAAAGTAGTATATTCACAATTTTGGACCGTGAATATATTATTGAATAAAATGGACATGTTTTTGGGAAAGTGATATTTCAAAACGAAGTAATTGTTTTAAAAAGATGTTTTCAAAGGCATTGAATATCGAAATCATAGATTTCAACATTCATTGTTGAAATAGACGTTTTCGAATATAAGGAAATGGTGGACTATAACACTGTTGTTATAGTAAATGATTTCCGAAAGGAAATGTTTTGTATAGTATTGGGATTTATACATCTATCTAAATTTCGAATCCCTATACTAATGATTTTGAGTTGTCGTAACGATGTTTTACGTAACATTCGTTTTGACTCAAATAAATATGTGAAAGAGAATGATTTCCTTAAAGATGAAATATATACTTAATTTTGATTAAAGTATATCGAATATTTTCAGATGTTGAAAATAAAATGGATTGTGAATTACTTATTTTTAAATAAGTATGGAAATGTTTTTCCAAATGTGAAATGTTGTGAATATATTCCGTAAGGAATAAATGATTTGAAATTCATTTTTGAAGTCGAAGTTGAAAAGTTAAATGAGAATTTGAACAATTTGTTTAATTTGAAATTTTTCAAAAAAGATTGAATCGTTGAGTTAAAATTGAGTTTAACTTCGACATCAAAGACAATATAAGTTGAGCTTTGAATTTCAGATGATGATTTGGATTGCATGTCTAACATTGTGAATTGATGACATAGCAATTGATCTCTATTAAATATATATCTGTTGGTGGCGGAGAATTTATTCTCTTAGCTTAACACCCTTCTCTGAGACGTACGAGCTCAGAGGTTATATATCGATAGACATCAATTCTGTGTTGAGAATTGACGATGTAAGCGTGAAATCCAAATCGAATGTGAAAGTCGATAATGAATGGAATTATGAATATGAATTAGGTTTGAGATAACCTTAAATTTCCAAATCGACTTAGAGGAAAATTTTGAAATCCTCTATTTTGTTATGAATATGGAATATGTAAGTTTTTAGAACTTATATATATATGAATGCGGTAAATTTGAAACCGTTAGTTTAGAAAGACATTGTTATGGAAATCTTATGTATGTTTACATAAATGTTATATGTACGAAATGGGAAATGAAAGTACTACATATATGATATTATGTTTTCTAAACTGAGGATGTGGAAAAGTACCTTCCATTTATTATTAGAGAAGGTATTGGAACTCTCGATGAGTGTCCATTTGAAATTCGTAGCTACGTAGAATTTTAGTCAGAGTGACTATTTGAATCGGAAATCCTTCGCGATAGATTATCGCGATGAGATTAGATTTGATTGATGATTAGCGTAATTTGAGGGGCGAGATGCCCACAGTTACAAGCGATTCCACTGGGATAGTGGCGCAACCGTCGGGTAAACTGCAATCTAATGCCAGGCGAAATTTGAGGGGCGTGATGCCTACAGACACGAGCGATTCTACTGGGATAGTAGCGTAATCGCCGTGTGTACTGCAATCTATGGCGACAACCATGGCGAAATTTAAGAGATGTGAAATCTACAGCCACAAGCGACTCTACTGGGATAGTAGCGTAACCGCCGGGTGGAACTGTAATCCATGGGGGGACGTGCTTTCCATATCCATTTTTGAAAAAGAATTTTTAAAAGTATTTTCACTGGGAATTGAAGCAAGTATGTTTAGTACTTGGAGATTTTTAGACCTGCGCCTGGCCAGCGTATGCCTAATGTCTGTGAGAACGAAGATGGACTTGTTAAATTTCGAGTTAGCAAGTATTTTCAAACTATAAATAGCAAATCAATGGTTTGAAATTAAAATTACATAATTCCTACCTAATGAATTAAGGAAGAGGATCTTTGAAATGTTTTGAAAGTCCACAGCTTTGGAAGAGATATATTATATAAATCTCTAACGTGAAGAATTTTAAGTTTGAATCTGAGTTTATAAATCGAAAAATATAGCAAAAGACTTTTGCGTTTTGATTTTAGAAATCAATGATTGTAGAAATCATTAAACAAAAGAGAAGATAAACAGAACTAGTGAGATTAAACAAATGAAATGAATCCTGTATTCATTTATTTGTAATAAGTTTTAAGCTTAGAAATTTTTTACTAGAGTATAAATATCGATGAAATTTTAACAACTTTTCCTTTTCGTGGACGAAAAGTTTTTAAGGAGGGGAGTTTGTAACGACCCTGAATTTTTAACAATTTAAATTGAAAATATTTAATTAATTTTAAATATTTGAACGATGATTTGACTTGAATTTCAAATTATCAGAAGGAATTGGCGATTAAATTTTTGAATTTAATCTATTAAAAGTTGAATAAAATTTGAATCTTTGATTTTAAGCCGGTTAAAATTAATTTAAAAGCTTGGAGAATTCATATTGATAATACTGAAGATAATAGAAGCTTCAGAATTGAATTTGAAAACGATTTGTTCAGTTTTGAAATTATATCGTTTAAATTGAAAATAAGAATAGTCTTTCGAGGCACAGTCTCGGAATTTGACGAAACCATTTTCATTGGGTCCGTAATATTGAATTATTACTGGATTTCCAATTTCGTATTTATCAGAATTGTTTTATGAATATACGGCGTATAAACGCGTATAAAATTTAATCGAATTCAAATTGAATTTATGTAACAACTGGGTTATGCCCAAATTTTAATCATCAATAAACGATTTGTGTTGGCAGCTAAATTGATGTTATTGTTGGAATTTTATAACAATAAAATTTCCGTAAATTAGTGATATAAATTGGTTGTTAATTTTTATTGCAAATTGTAAATCAATTGAAATTCTTTTGTAAAATTTAATTAACACAAAAAAATAATAACATACTTTTTTATTTATAAAAACAAAATGAAAAATAAAATAAAAGAAAATACCATACCTTATACCATACTTCAGCCCATACCCTTACCCCCTTTCTTCTGCAAACCCACGTCCCCACGTCTTACCCCTTATTCTCTGTTAAACCCACGCACCCCCCTTCCCTCTTCAGATCGAACAAACGAAAGAAAAAAAAAAGAAAAAAATGGCGACTTGATACAACTAGGGCTCGGCGATCTCGTTCGATCTGGAAATTTTAGGGCTTCGTCTCCCGTTCTCCTTCGCTCGCGACCTCGTCGAACAAAGGTGAGTAGCCCCCCTACTCACATCTAATTCCTACTTCAAGTGTATTAGTGTTCGAATTCTACAATTTTCGTTCGTATTGGATTGTTGGATTCGTCCCTTGTTTGTCGGCCATTGATTTGGATAGATATTCGAGTTGTTATCATTTGGGTTTGAATCCCTGTTTTTTTTTTTCGTTCGTGAATATATGTTGAAACCGTCGTCGACCTATTCATCTAGGTCGTATGATTTTGTATAAATGCTGGGTTTTGAAATTTGACTTAGTGATTCCTCATTCACCATGGTTTTTGACTTAAATCAATTTCTTTGAACTGTTGACATTGATTTCTAAACAAATTCACTGCTCGGCCTTCTTTAAATTGAAACTGCAGTTTATCATTCTGTCACCTGGCTTCGAATTGTAAAACCTGTAAATTTTTATTACAGTGGGTTATGTCGCATTGAAGTATTTCGTTGTCCACTGTCTGGATATTTGAGTTCTTTTGAGTTGCATTGAATTATGTTAGTAATTGAGCTTGGTCCCAGTTTTGTTTAAGAACTTTTGAATTACCTTGTATTGCATGGTTGCCAGTGGCATTGCTTTGAATTTGTGTAGTCTGACCTTTTGTTCAGTGTAGTCATTGTATACGTGATGGACATTTGCTTGGTTAAAACTGGTTCTCTGTCTCGTTTAAAAGTGATACTTTTATTTGTCTCTAAGTATGCTAGTGGGCCTGGTTCATCTTGTAGTCTCTACTTAAACTTTGAACAGTCTGCATTAATTTGTACTACTCGCTGTTTCAATTTGGGATTGCACTGTTATAGTTTAGTGCACTTGTCATTCAAATTGATGATGTTCTTTGTGGTTGCATTTCAGTCGTGTTTGCTGTCACATTGGGCTTGTAGTTGGTGTAGCTCGCTGTCTTTGAACTTTACTCGGTCATTTGAGGAATTGGGTCTTCATTTTTGTTGTATCTGTACCTGTAGTTGTCTTCGGCTGCACACTCGATTTTGTGATGTTGGTCTGGTTCGATTTTTTTCCATACTATTCACTGTTTTTGGTAGCACTTTCGACTGTGTTCATTTGTCTTCGCTTGCATTGTTCACTTTGGGTTTTGACTTTACCATTACCTGACTTCGACATCCTTGGGCGTTGTATTCTTGTAGTCTCGACTTTGTATACACTGCATATACATACTGATGCATGTATACTTGTTCAAATTAGCATTGTCACCTGAATTTGGTCATTGCTCTTTGGTGCAGTTTGTTTTGCATCTCCTGTTGTACTCGAGTTAGATCTGTAGTTTGCATTGCCTCTGACCTTTTGGCACGCAGACTTCGTTTCATGTTTGACCATTGCCTTTGAGCACTTTGGTCTGATGCTACTAACTTCCATCTCTGATCAGTTGAACTATAGGTTTCATGTGTGCTTCACGTATTACTCCCCTGCACTTGCAGATTTCATTTCGTGCATTGAGGCTATACTTGACTAGATGCTTGATAACTACTGCTTGGTGTCATTGTATATATGCTACACTATGTTGCATACTGCTGCAACTCGTACACACTTCGACTTGAACTTTAGCCTTTATTTCCTTGTACTTCATTGAGTTGACATGAAGTGGTTCACCACTGTTTTATAAACTGGTGCATGCCTGTATGTGCTGTCCTGTAGTTCGAGTGCAGTTTGTACTTTACGCCCTGTCGTATGCTTTGTCTTGGCCCTGAACATTACCTCTATTTGCACTGCATATGTTTTGGGTCACTGATGCAATACTTGTTTGCCATACACTTAATGTCAGTTGCATTTACTTAATGCATTGCTTATGGTCTCTAGTCTCTGTTGTCTCCATTCATTTGGGTTAGCACTGTTTGATATTCTAGTGTAGTTGTTGCTACCTGCCTTTCTTGACCATTTGTATAGTCTGTATGTTTCTATTTCCCTTGTGTTGCATTTGATGGCCGAGGCAGTCCTGTCTACTGCTCCATTTTGGTTTGTCTGATCCTTTCTGGTGACTGATGCCATTTTGATTCTTTTGACATTGGCCTTGTGTTGAACCTATTTCGGGTTTGACCTTGTTTTTATCTCTGTGCGTTTTGGTTGGTGCACATGAGTTGGCGAGGCAGTGCACGCGTGCGTGCACTGCAGCCACCCAAACTCGACAGTTTTTGAATTGACATTTCTTTGCTCGTGATGCATTGATTTTTTATACCATATTGGCGAGGCCGTACACGCGTGCGTGTACGGCAACCAATCAAATCTTCGGTGATCTTAAAGTGACAATTTCAATTGTTTTAAATTGATTTAGTCGAGTTGATAAATTGTTTACCTATCTCTGTTGATGATTTAAATCTGTTGATTTATTGTTTAACACTGTTTAGTGTTAAAATTTTCGTTATCCGATTTCTTTGTTAAAAGGATTGGATAGACGGGAATTACTGTGACTGTCGTCTATTTAAATTATTACTGCCTATATGCACTCATAAACTGGTTTGAATTAGACTGACCTGTGTATTATTTTCTTTTGAATATAATACTCGGGTCAGACCGAGTATTTTTACAGCTTGAAGATTTTCGAGCAGCGAAGTTAGAGAGAGAGTAAAGAATCACTTTAGTTTTCAGAAGAAAATTGTATTTTTAAGATATTCCGCTGTATCAGTATTAAATTGTATAAACTCTGATGTATATAAAAAGATTTATAGTAATGAAATAAAGATTCATTTGTTTTAATTGATGGTTATTATCTGTGTTTCTGTGGCTGATTCTGTTTAAACCTTATAAACTAAATAACAATTCGTCTTTTTGAACGTTTCGAGTTGGTTTAATTACCGACTGGAGGCGGTCAAAAGGGGGAATGTTACAATGCCTTTAAGCCTCCATTCTCCATTTTTCTTCAACATATGTGCATGCATACATTCATGAAATATCTTAATATTAGTACTTCATTTCCTACAAATAAAAATAAAAATGTGCAAATAAATTTTCTAAAATTAAATCATACACAAAATTACCATTTTACCCCCTAAATGAAGATGAATAAATGATGAGTTGAAAACAATTTAAATTTTTGGTTTAAACATGTAAAATACTCTAATATGATCATTTATTTAAATAAAAGTAGATTAAATATGGAAGTAAATATATGCACTTTTATGTGTACATCAGACATATTCACGTACATGGTTATTTTTCCGCTGCATTCATTGTTGTATTTATCAGCAATTGTGAGGACAGGTTGTTATAACTGTACGGGCTGAAATTGGTTAGTATACTCTGATTGATGTCTGATATATGTGAAGACCCAAATTATTGAGATAAAAATAATTTTAAAATGAGAATATTTAAGAAAAGAAAATATAGTCTGACAATAATAATATTAGGAGTAAGTGAAATGAATAAATAAGAGGATAGAGATTTTTCAATAAAATATAATGGGAAGAAAATGATCAAATATGAGTGAGATTTTATATACAGATATCTCCTGTATATATATATACACATATAAAAATATATATGTATTAGATGTGAGTAGCCAAAGAAGTATAAAATGATAAAGTCCTTTTTATAACTAAATTGCATGAAAACCAGTTTAGTACTATTGTGCATAAATACCTTCTTAAAAATAAATCAGGAAATAAATGGTTTGAAATAATATAAGAGAACCATTCAGGCCTAACAAGGTATACAATGTATCTGAGTCATACAAAGATGATGTGTAGATGGATCATGCAAATAGCATGTGCACAGAAAAGCAGAGAAGCAACTGCTTTTACTAGAAATAGAAATCAAGAGAAAATGGCACATTTAGCCATAACAATACACACATAATTCTCTGAGTAATGTGAGGATAAAATAGGTTTTTCCTTTAGTAAAACCCTAGCAAAATGATTTAAATCAAGAGGGAAGCAGAGGTTTTCTCTGAGGGAAAACAGTAACACATTGAAAAAAAAATAGAAAGGAGAGCTCACCCTGTTTTCAAGCTTAGGCATTCTCGGGGAAGAGAGGAGGAAGGTGAGTGATTAATCACTTATGATCTGTAAGGCATTAAGACCCATGTTAAGGGCAGCCAAGTTATTTTATATAAACATTACATTATGTTTTTCCTATTTGATTTTATTTTCTGGATGAAAATATGTTGATCATGGATGGTATTCTGGTTGAGTTTTTGGATGAGGTTTTAATCTGTTTTGACTTGTTGTGATGGTTTCAGTTTTTGTTTTAAAATATAGATAATCAAACAAATACACTAATCACAGAAATAGATTTTATATATGCTAGTTTTGATATGAAAAATGAATCAAATGTTTTACTGTGGAATAGGGTATCAATGAAAGAAAAGAAGTAGGCAGTGTGAATATTGAGATTCATGCTTATGTCTAGTCTATATTAAAAATGATATGAACAATGCAATATTACAAATATGTGCTGATTTGTTCAGATCATAAACCAATAATTTTTTATGGGTTTTTCTCAAAAACCATTCCCTATGTTCACAGTAAAAGAATAAATATAGTTTTGCATATGACTTCTTCATATTTGTGTAACCAATGGAAAATTTCTAGAAATAAAAATATAAGCAGGTTTTAGAAAAATGTGATTAAAGCAAAAATGACTTTGAAATAAGGTGTGCAATTTTACATGAATGCTTTGTATGTATGGATATGATCTTTGGGTGATTTTAATAATTCTTGACCTATATAAGGAAGGAAAGAATACGAGCATCTCTGGAATCAAAAGAAAAATTCCCCAGAAAGAAATAAATAAGCATGGTCTCTAAATTATAAAATAATTTAGGAGTAGTGCCTTGATCTACTCATCAGCAGGTGGTTGATGGGTATGTGCATGACTTGTTTAAGTCCTGTAGGCCTCTGTGTAAAGGGTTAACAGAACTGAGCCCCTTTGCAATGCACACATGGTGTTCAATGGCAAGAGTTCAGACCAAACAAAATGAAGAGATGAGAAAGAGAAATGATGCTATGGAATTTAAGGAGTTAATCCATAGGAGTTTTGTACTTGTACAACTGATTGAAGTGAATGGATGAATGCTTGGGTGTATGTTTATAGATAAACCTAAATATACACATTCTCAGATTTTAATTGGGATTTGAATTGCATTTTATAGAAAAGTTCTCTGTACAGCCTTAAGAATTTACAAGATATTTTGCATACTTGATTTCACTCACACCAGAATTTATTTCTGACCCTATTTGTTGCCTTTGCAATACTTGGGGTGTCTCATTTTATTGGGGCAGTTCAAAGTTTTGCTGCAGGGAATGATGCATGAATTGCTTGCTTGCATGGATATTTGGAGATCTTGAGGAATTTAAAGTGTTTAAGAGAAGTAGCAGTGTCTTTGTAATAATTAAGTTAGGCAAACTCTAATATGTTCTAAGTATTTTCATGAGTGTCTTTTGCTTTGATATCTGGAAAACAGTATGTAAGAAGAAAAAGAAACTTAAATGTTATATGTGTTTGTGAGCTGTGGACTTAAGTAACAAGTTCTGAAATAGTTTTAGTAGATAATGCTGAAGGAGAAGATGCCATTTAATCTGATATGTGAACATATTTTTCTAGACAGTCTTGAGGCACTTCAGTTATGAAATTAAAACTGATACTAAGTAGGAGAAATCTGATACTATAAAACTGATACTAGGTAGGAAATTTCTGATACTATAACTACTGATCTAACACTAGGTTGGGAAAATCTGATACTATAGCTTCAAAACTGATACTAAGTGGTAAGACACCAGATTCAACACTTTTCTAGCTCCAGATATAAGAAGTTGTGTGATTTATAAAGTAGATCACAACACCATCACTCATGTGATGACTATTTGCTCAGTTAACCAGGAAATATGCATTTTGTCTGTCATGATTGGTTTGTGCTTGTTGTGTCTAAACCTTGATCACATGTGTTGTTTTTCTCTGCTTAGATTTCAACCTAGTTTATCACCTCAGTATTCATATGATAAGTACCAAACCACAAAAGAATTCCGGAATTTATAAAGTATGGCTTGTAAACCAAGAAACCAATTAATTTGAGAAGTAAGCAAGAAAATTATAAGTGACAATATTCGAATTTAATATTAATCAAGCTTGAGATCAAAAAGGGGAATGTAAAAATAGAAATGGCTATGTGACACCAATTCTCTGAAAAATGAGAAATATTGTGTGATTGAATTTTCCTTGTTAATTTTTAATACTCTGATAAGCAAGGAAACATTTATATATCTTCATATATATAAATGACTTGAATTGACTTATATACTAATATTTTTATATTGGTAAGAATTTTGGATCTTGGGGGAAATGAAATTAAAGAAGTGATCACTTGGTAAAAAAAAAATCTCAACAGTAAATCACTGAAAAATAACAATCCAAAAGAAGTGGGTCACTTCAGTTGGTATCAGAGCTATGTTATTAAAACATAGCATAAATATATTATCCAATTTTCTTGTAAGGATAAAATTCTAAAAAAATATAGTAATGATAGAAATAAACATCCACAGTAGAAATAAATTTCAGAAAAATAATTAAATTAGAAATATGACTGACTAGCTATGCAATTGAATAGTGAATCTTGGTAGGAAGACCACCAAGTCATGGAGCAGGACCCTCCAATACAACACCAATGGTTAACTTGCAAGATTTGGTGAGGGCATTTAGAGAAGGAGCAGTGCAGAGGGAAGAGAATCCTCATGAGGAATTAGCTAAGTTATTGAAGACATTTTCAAATTTGGGAGGCAAGGATTTTGAAGGCACTGAGGGAGTTATGGGAGTGCAGACATGGTTGAGAACTTTGGAAAGGATATTTGCAGATATGCAAATTAATGACCAAAGAAAGAGGCAGATAGCTTCAAGGAGACTCAAAGGAACAGCCTTAGATTGGTGGGAGGTGATCATCACAGGAAGGCCAGAAAATGAGATAACATGGGAT
Source organism: Allium fistulosum (assembly GCA_030737815.1). Lineage (NCBI taxonomy): Eukaryota > Viridiplantae > Streptophyta > Magnoliopsida > Asparagales > Amaryllidaceae > Allium > Allium fistulosum. The sequence goes on along the minus strand of CM060902.1, from coordinate 1,117,388,329 downwards.
CAATTCAAGGAAATGCTTGAAGCAAGGTTTGTTCCAGCAACAGCTAAGGCAACATTGCTTGAAGAATTCATAAGGCTGAGGCAAGGACCAATGAGTGTGACTGAATACAATCAAAAATTTGAGAGTTTGTCCAAGTATGGAACTATGCTCATAGGAGATGAAGAATCAAAGAATTCAAGATTTATCCAAGGATTAAATGCAGGTCTGAGTAGAGCAATGTTACCATACAAGGATAAAACATTTGACCAAGTCATAGACCTTGCTCTTTCCTTTGAACAACATGACAATGCAAGGGAAAAATTTAGGAGCATGAGGGCTACCAATCAAAAGAAGGGGAAAAATAGAGCACATCCCTATGACAAAAAGAATATGGATAAGAAAATGGAGGGAGCAGCCACTGGGGAAGCTAAGAAGAAGGTTACTTGTTTTAATTGTGGCAAAGAAGGACACATGAGTAATAGGTGTCAAGCAGCCAAGAAGGCATTGTTTAGCTGCTATAATTGTGGGAAGGAAGGCCATATTAAAAGAAACTGCCCAGAGTTCAAAAAGGGAGCAAAGGTAGGAGCACTTGAGGGCAAAGCAAAAGCAACTGCAGTGGGAAGTTCTAGACAATTGGAAGGTATACTTCTAATTAGAGATCACCCCATCTCAGTTATATATGACACTGGAGCAACACATTCACTAATATCCCAAGACATAGTGAATAAATTAACTCTCACATGCTATTTAGTTGATAATCCCTTGTTTATTCAGAGCCCACTAGGTAATTCTTGCATGCTAGGGATTAAATGTCTAGGAGTAGAGTTAAACATAGGTGGAAATATGTTTAGTTCTGATTTGTTTGTGCTAAAATATCCTGGAATAGGAATTATTCTAGGAGTAGATTGGCTAAGAAAATACAAAGCAATTTTAAACTTAGAAAATCTTACTATTTCTCTGAAAACAGAAAATGGTAAAAATATTATAGTTATGAGTGAAATTGCTAAAATCAATTACTGTAACCACATATGTAGCATGACTGAGAAAGAATTAACACTGGAGGACATAAAAATTATAAATGAATACCCAGATGTCTTTGGTGAAGTCATAGGTGTTCCAGAAAATAGGCAAGTAGAATTTCAAATAAGGCTAATCCCAGGAGCCAGCCCAATCATCAAGAAGCCAACTAGAATGGGTCCTAAAGAACTTGTGGAATTGAAACATCAGTTGGAAGAACTGGAGCAGAAAGGCTTCATAAGGCCTAGTAGTTCAAACTGGGGTTCTCCAATTGTATTTGTGAAGAAGCAGGATGGTACTTTGAGAATGTGCATTGATTATAGGGAATTAAACAAAGTCACCATTAAAAACAAATATCCACTTCCTAGAATTGATGATCTATTCGATCAATTAAATGGAGCAAGGGTCTTTTCAAGGCTAGATTTAGCCTCTGGGTTTCATCAGATGAAGGTGGAGGAAGAGAGTATTAAGTATACTGCCTTCACCATAAGGTATGGATTATATGAATTTTTGGTGATGCCTTTTGGATTGACAAATGCACCATCATATTTTGTAGATTTAATGAATAGAACATTTAGAGATTTTCTAGACAAATTTGTGGTTGTCTTTATTGATGACATATTAGTATATTCAAAATCAGAAGAAGATCATGCAAAGCACTTGCATCTGGTTTTGTCTAGACTGAGGGCACATGATTTAAAAGCCAAATTCTCTAAATGTACATTTTGGCAGAAGGAAGTAAAATTTTTGGGGCACATTGTATCACAACAAGGGGTTAGTGTAGACCCAAGTAAGGTGATGGCAGTGCAATCTTGGAGTAGACCCAAATCAGTAACTGAGGTGAGGTCATTTTTGGGAATGGCAGGCTATTATAGGAGATTTATAAAAGATTTTGCAAGGATAGCTATCCCATTGACCAAGTTAACTAAAAAGGAGCAACCATATGTGTGGACAGAGAAGTGTGAACAAGCTTTCATATCACTAAAGAAGGCACTGGTAGAAGCTCCAGTTTTACAAGTGCCAGAGGGTAATGAAGAATTAGTAGTTTACACAGATGCTAGTGGATCTGGATTGGGGGCAGTGCTTATGCAACATGGTAGAGTCATAGCTTATGCATCAAGGCAACTCAAGCCAAATGAAACTAGGTATGCTACACATGACTTAGAACTAGCTGCTGTGGTGTATGCATTGAAACTATGGAGACATTATTTATTGGGTACTAAGTTTGAATTGTTTACTGATCATAAGTCACTTAAATATTTGTTCTCCCAAAAAGACTTGAACATGAGGCAACATAGGTGGGTAGAATTTCTAGCTGCCTATGATCTTGATATATTGTATACCCCTGGAAAAGCTAATAAAGTAGCAGATGCATTAAGTAGACATCAAGCTAAATTGGCAAGCTTAATGATGGCAGAATTTAAGGATTTGATAATTCTTAGTGAGGTGGAAGTGAAAGAAGAAGCTAGTGTATCAGATAAGACACACAGTAAGATGATTGAATATGGTAGATTAAGCCTCTTATCCTTAAAATCAACACTGGTTGATAAAATAGGACAAATGCAAAGTCAAGATATAAATTTGAAGGAGAAAAAGGACATGATATCCCTAGGCATGACAGTGGAAAACTATGAGGTAGATGGTAAAGGATACTTAAGGAAAAAGGGGAAACTCTGCATACCAAATGTAGGGGAACTAAAGCAAGAAGTTATGGATGAGCATCACAAAACAAAGTATACTATCCATCCAGGTGGTACAAAAATGTACCATGATCTCAAGAGAAATTATTGGTGGCCAGGAATGAAAGGAGCAGTAGCAAAATATGTGGCAAATTGCTTGACATGCCAACAAGTAAAGGCAGACTATCAAAGGCCCTCAGGCCTATTGCAACCTTTGGAAGTGCCTACTTGGAAATGGGAGAGTATATCAATGGATTTTGTGGATGGTTTGCCAAGAACAAGGAAGGGAAATGATAGTATTTGGGTAGTGGTTGATAGACTCACAAAAACAGCACACTTTATCCCAATAAGTTCAAATAGAAATGCTCACAAGCTAGCTCAATTATTTGTGAAGGAAATAGTGAGGTTGCATGGCATCCCCAAGACTATCATTAGTGATAGAGATACTTTGTTTACTTCAAGGTTTTGGAGTAGCTTTCAAGAAGCTATGGGGACAGAACTAAGCCTAAGCACAGCCTACCACCCACAAACAGATGGGCAAACTGAGATTGTTAATAAAGTTTTAGAGGATTTGCTGAGAGCATGCATACTTGATTTTGGAGGCAACTGGGAGGATCATATTTATTTAGCTGAGTTTGCTTATAATAATAGCTACCAATCCACTATAGGAATGGCTCCATTTGAGGCTTTGTATGGGAAGCCTTGTCTACCTCCTGCATGTTGGATGGAGGCTGGTGAAAGGGTGTTGCTTGGACCAGACCATGTAAAAGAAACTTCTGCAAAAATTGAATTAGTGAGGCAAAGAATGAGAGTAGCTCAAGAGAGACAGAAAGCTTATGCAGATAAAAAGAGAAGGCCAGTAGAATTTGAGGTGGGAGACTATGTGTTTCTCAAAGTTTCACCAATGAGGAAAATATTGAGATTTGGAAAAGCAGGGAAACTGTCACCAAGGTATGTAGGACCATATGAAATTGTTCAAAGAATAGGGACTTTAGCTTATAGGTTGAAGTTACCAGAGGAATTGAGCAAAATACATGATGTATTTCATGTATCCCAATTGAGAAAATGGGTGCATGATAAAGAGTCCATTCTTGAATCTCCTACACATGTTGAAATTCAAGAAAATCTGGTTTATAAAAAGGAACCAGTGGGCATTGTGGCTAGAGAAGAAAAGAAACTGAGAAATAAAATAATTAGACTAGTTAAAATCCAATGGAGTTTGGATGGGAATGATTGCACTTGGGAGGCTGAAGAGAGGATAAAGGATAAATATCCTAATCTGTTTTCTACTTAAAGGTATGTTTAAAATTATGATGAGACCTTAAAATTATTTATTTATGTTTGATTGATTGATTTGGAATGAATGAGTTTCTGAAATTTCATTCAATTGAAACTATGCTTTGTATACATTTGGATGGAAATGTATGAGAGAATAATTGTGGGACACAATTCCTTTTAGGAGGAGAGTATGTGAAGACCCAAATTATTGAGATAAAAATAATTTTAAAATGAGAATATTTAAGAAAAGAAAATATAGTCTGACAATAATAATATTAGGAGTAAGTGAAATGAATAAATAAGAGGATAGAGATTTTTCAATAAAATATAATGGGAAGAAAATGATCAAATATGAGTGAGATTTTATATACAGATATCTCCTGTATATATATATACACATATAAAAATATATATGTATTAGATGTGAGTAGCCAAAGAAGTATAAAATGATAAAGTCCTTTTTATAACTAAATTGCATGAAAACCAGTTTAGTACTATTGTGCATAAATACCTTCTTAAAAATAAATCAGGAAATAAATGGTTTGAAATAATATAAGAGAACCATTCAGGCCTAACAAGGTATACAATGTATCTGAGTCATACAAAGATGATGTGTAGATGGATCATGCAAATAGCATGTGCACAGAAAAGCAGAGAAGCAACTGCTTTTACTAGAAATAGAAATCAAGAGAAAATGGCACATTTAGCCATAACAATACACACATAATTCTCTGAGTAATGTGAGGATAAAATGGGTTTTTCCTTTAGTAAAACCTTAGCAAAATGATTTAAATCAAGAGGGAAGCAGAGGTTTTCTCTGAGGGAAAACAGTAACACATTGAAAAAAAAAATAGAAAGGAGAGCTCACCCTGTTTTCAAGCTTAGGCATTCTCGGGGAAGAGAGGAGGAAGGTGAGTGATTAATCACTTATGATCTGTAAGGCATTAAGACCCATGTTAAGGGCAGCCAAGTTATTTTATATAAACATTACATTATGTTTTTCCTATTTGATTTTATTTTCTGGATGAAAATATGTTGATCATGGATGGTATTCTGGTTGAGTTTTTGGATGAGGTTTTAATCTGTTTTGACTTGTTGTGATGGTTTCAGTTTTTGTTTTAAAATATAGATAATCAAACAAATACACTAATCACATAAATAGATTTTATATATGCTAGTTTTGATATGAAAAATGAATCAAATGTTTTACTGTGGAATAGGGTATCAATGAAAGAAAAGAAGTAGGCAGTGTGAATATTGAGATTCATGCTTATGTCTAGTCTATATTAAAAATGATATGAACAATGCAATATTACAAATATGTGCTGATTTGTTCAGATCATAAACCAATAAGTTTTTATGGGTTTTTCTCAAAAACCATTCCCTATGTTCACAGTAAAAGAATAAATATAGTTTTGCATATGACTTCTTCATATTTGTGTAACCAATGGAAAATTTCTAGAAATAAAAATATAAGCAGGTTTTAGAAAAATGTGATTAAAGCAAAAATGACTTTGAAATAAGGTGTGCAATTTTACATGAATGCTTTGTATGTATGGATATGATCTTTGGGTGATTTTAATAATTCTTGACCTATATAAGGAAGGAAAGAATACGAGCATCTCTGGAATCAAAAGAAAAATTCCCCAGAAAGAAATAAATAAGCATGGTCTCTAAATTATAAAATAATTTAGGAGTAGTGCCTTGATCTACTCATCAGCAGGTGGTTGATGGGTATGTGCATGACTTGTTTAAGTCCTGTAGGCCTCTGTGTAAAGGGTTAACAGAACTGAGCCCCTTTGCAATGCACACATGGTGTTCAATGGCAAGAGTTCAGACCAAACAAAATGAAGAGATGAGAAAGAGAAATGATGCTATGGAATTTAAGGAGTTAATCCATAGGAGTTTTGTACTTGTACAACTGATTGAAGTGAATGGATGAATGCTTGGGTGTATGTTTATAGATAAACCTAAATATACACATTCTCAGATTTTAATTGGGATTTGAATTGCATTTTATAGAAAAGTTCTCTGTACAGCCTTAAGAATTTACAAGATATTTTGCATACTTGATTTCACTCACACCAGAATTTATTTCTGACCCTATTTGTTGCCTTTGCAATACTTGGGGTGTCTCATTTTATTGGGGCAGTTCAAAGTTTTGCTGCAGGGAATGATGCATGAATTGCTTGCTTGCATGGATATTTGGAGATCTTGAGGAATTTAAAGTGTTTAAGAGAAGTAGCAGTGTCTTTGTAATAATTAAGTTAGGCAAACTCTAATATGTTCTAAGTATTTTCATGAGTGTCTTTTGCTTTGATATCTGGAAAACAGTATGTAAGAAGAAAAAGAAACTTAAATGTTATATGTGTTTGTGAGCTGTGGACTTAAGTAACAAGTTCTGAAATAGTTTTAGTAGATAATGCTGAAGGAGAAGATGCCATTTAATCTGATATGTGAACATATTTTTCTAGACAGTCTTGAGGCACTTCAGTTATGAAATTAAAACTGATACTAAGTAGGAGAAATCTGATACTATAAAACTGATACTAGGTAGGAAATTTCTGATACTATAACTACTGATCTAACACTAGGTTGGGAAAATCTGATACTATAGCTTCAAAACTGATACTAAGTGGTAAGACACCAGATTCAACACTTTTCTAGCTCCAGATATAAGAAGTTGTGTGATTTATAAAGTAGATCACAACACCATCACTCATGTGATGACTATTTGCTCAGTTAACCAGGAAATATGCATTTTGTCTGTCATGATTGGTTTGTGCTTGTTGTGTCTAAACCTTGATCACATGTGTTGTTTTTCTCTGCTTAGATTTCAACCTAGTTTATCACCTCAGTATTCATATGATAAGTACCAAACCACAAAAGAATTCCGGAATTTATAAAGTATGGCTTGTAAACCAAGAAACCAATTAATTTGAGAAGTAAGCAAGAAAATTATAAGTGACAATATTCGAATTTAATATTAATCAAGCTTGAGATCAAAAAGGGGAATGTAAAAATAGAAATGGCTATGTGACACCAATTCTCTGAAAAATGAGAAATATTGTGTGATTGAATTTTCCTTGTTAATTTTTAATACTTTGATAAGCAAGGAAACATTTATATATCTTCATATATATAAATGACTTGAATTGACTTATATACTAATATTTTTATATTGGTAAGAATTTTGGATCTTGGGGGAAATGAAATTAAAGAAGTGATCACTTGGTAAAAAAAAAATCTCAACAGTAAATCACTGAAAAATAACAATCCAAAAGAAGTGGGTCACTTCAATATATATTACGTTTTTGTTTCTTTGTAAAGATATGTTTCATATTATATATATTATTCACTGCGTTGTGAGATTCTGTGTTGTTAGTTTTCTTTTCCTCTTCTTCTTTCCTTCTTCTTTTTCCCTAACGATCGGGCTTTCCGGCATTCGATTGCTCGGCACGCGGTACAATGGGCGTATTAATCTCGATTTTAGAGGGTCTAAAATCCCAGTTCACTACAAGGTATACAACTAAGTCCATAAATGCACGTATTAGAGAATAGATTCCTTCACATAACTATTGGGTATCGCCTGCCACAATACATTTCTAGGCAATGCAATAAGGTCGAAAGCCTTTTAACCCCGGCCAAAACAGAGTCGGCTACCCATTTAACATGACATACCGGATTACATCATCCCCTAGGCACCAAAGCTGCAAATAGATGCACAGGCTATGGCCCACTCTTTCCAAGCACACGCATACCAAAATCCAAAAATATCGAATCTAAATCGAGGAATGATGCTCGTAATGGTAGAGAAATATATAGCTCTGTTACATATTCCCTGTTTTAGTCATTCCGGGTTATGAGGCCTGTGAGATCGCGATTACCTTGTTTTCCTCTCTTAGCAAACCCACTTGGAATGCTAACACTACCCTCTAGGAAACAATGCAGTGTCGGATTTCATCCATACAAGGTTGTCAGGATATGAACAAACCGAAGGCATTACTTCTACTATATCCTTTTGGAATCACCCTTAGGATTAGTAGCAAGTAGCCCTTACACTTCAAAGAACTCCGTCTTTGATTCCATTATTTCGAACCAGTCTTGAACATCTTCCAAAGAGTCGAACACGTATATGTTTTTAGAGTGGTTATGGTTTCGAGTTATCTTATATAAGTACACTCCCCCGCTTACCGGTCGCTCTAAAACCAATCGATGGATTATGGAAAATTCAACTCCTGTTCTTTTGGAAATAAATAGACAGTACATAAAAGCGAAGATCGCCTCCTAACCGTTTAAGCGGATGGATTTCCTTATCATTTGTCCTAGAAGAACACATCGAATTTATACGTATAATATAACATCATCGAAGATAACCATGCCATATAACTCTCGTGTTTCTTTTAGATATTTCCGAAGGTATATTGGGTCAGGGTTTTATAATCGGTTATTTAACTATCAAATAAACAATCAAATCAATAAGAGGTTTAATTTCACAAGAAACCAAGCATGGTTAAACACATAAGCAGCCACTAAGCCTTTTTAGTTAATCTTTTCATTAATTAAAAATCATCTTGAAAACACTTGAAAAATATGTATATACTTATCTCAATGGTATAAGTATATTCACAAACCATTTCACTTCCAATACTTAGAAAATATTTTCCATTTTCCCAAAATCATATTTAATCGGCCAAAACAAATGCCATTTAAAACATTTACTATAAGCCCAAACCACTTTTCCTTCGATGTTAAGTATGAAAAGAATGCTTCCATACCACCATAATTAAGAAGGATGATTTATCAAAATCAGATCTTATTCCTTTTATAAAATTCCCTTTTTATAAACCCATTCCATATTTACAATCCTTTTATAAATCTCTAAATTAATTTGTAAAACTTATTCAATAAATCTCTTAAATTATTTATAAATCTCCTTTTATAAATCTCTAAAATTATTTGTAAAACCCCTTTTATAAATCCCTAAATTTATTTGTAAAACTCTTTTTATAAAAATCCTTTTATAAATCAATTATTTATAAAACTGTCTTATATTTATAAAATTCTTTTCATAAATCTCTTTTATATTTACAAACTCCTTTTATAAAATATTATTTATAAGTCTATTCTTTAATTCATAAAATACCATTTATAGATCTCTCTCTTATTTATAAAATACCATTTATAGATCTATATGGTATTCAACGTTCTATATATAACGTTCAACAATATTTATTCCAAAATATTTCCATCTTTAAAATCAGAATCACTTTATTACAAAGGATAAATTCCCTTTTATTCCTTTAAAATAAAATTCAATATTATATCAACTTTTCTGTAAAATAAATACTTCTAAAATACTTTTGAAACACTTACAAAAAGGTTGGGGTAAAATAGAGAAGTTTTAAACCCATTTCTAAATAAAAGGTCATCGAAAATTCCAAAGTCAATTTTAAAAATCATTCTTCAAATCAAAACCATTTTAAATTAAAAACATCAATTAATAGTATTTCAAAATACCATAATGAGGCCCAGAGCTACTATAGCAGTTAACCAATGCTACCATTACCTTTATTACTAAAACGGTTTTATTTTTAACATATGTCAATGTCATATCCAATATGGTCAGGCTACCAAGCTGCAAGCACTCAACAATTAGTAGTCAATGGTTGATACATCATTTATCCAATTTAATTAATACATATATTAATTAACTTTAGAAATCATCATTTTACTTTGCAAGCATAGAACAGGGATTTATTCAGCCTAATAGATGTCCAGAAAAATTCATTTAATTTAATTATAGTAGAACGATGGTTTATTCTGCTAAATAAATATCACAAATGCAGTATAATTAATTTAACTACGTTATTATCTAAAACAGCGTAATTAAATTAAGTCACTATTATTTTATCAATATTTTATACTTCGTTAAAACTATCAACAAGTTATACCATAATGTCGTACTCGTCAATACGAGTCAAATGAAAAAATCCACAAGTTAAACGGATTCAAAATGAATGAGATACCGCTATTTAAATTTAACACAAGGTTTATAAAAAATTAAAACAAATAAATTATAAAATATCTCACCCAAACCCATACGGCCCAATACCCAAATTAAATAGTGCCATCTTCATCTTTCCGAAATTGGATTCCTCAACCCAAAACGTGCACGAGCACGCCGTGTCACTGACACCACCAACCACACACCTAAACGCCGATGAATGACCACCCACATACTCCATTTCACGAGCTCGACACGACCACACCCTCGCCACCTACTCCGGCCACCGCAATTAATTTTCGACCGAAAACCCCCAAAAGAATTTGCGTTCCAGAATACAACACCGCCATGATCAATTGCCTTTAGTCGTTGCTCTGACCAACTCATAGCTCATGCCACTACCGTCGACCGATCGCCAACACCCTGCCTTACCTTTGCCCCAATTATCGGCTAGCTCGATGGCCTTCTCCATCGCCAGCAAATCAAAAGGACACACCTAAAATCAACACCAACCGAAACCCTAGAACGAGCTCCTCTAGAGACCACTGACCACTACACCACCTCCGACCGCAGCCACTCCTCCACCTTGCCTCAACCTTCCTCCCATCATCGTCACTCCTCCCCTCGACCACCAGTTTGCCAGAATTCATTTAATGATCGAAAAATGATCATCCATCAACCATGGCCAACTTCATTCATTGAAAATCTCGAGATCATCATCGAAAATCACGGTCCATCGACATGAATGCAACCATACTCTCTGATCTTCATTCCGTGGTCGTCGAAAAATGACCATTATCCGACCACCACTGTAATCAGACGATTCCTGCCACCATACTCGACGAAACGACGAGCGACTATTTTTAGAAAATAATAGATGATAACGAAAAACTTTACAGCTGGAAGTATTGGATAGAAGTTGATGGTTTGATAGATAATGATTTTTGAAAGGAGGAGGATGATATATCCTTTTATGGGTAAATTAAAAGAAGAAGAAATGAAGAAGGAAGAGAATGATGGAAGTGAAATAAATCAAATGAAGTGAAGTAAAGTTGATATGTGTGCGTACTTATTACAAAACCAATTACTTAACTTCTAAGTTAAGCAAATCATCAAAATTCAAGGCTCCATCACATCAAAGTGCAAATCACCATTAATATGTAGTTGAAAATTTTGGTTTAGATTTGATTTGTAAAAATTTTGAAAAGAAAGTTTTGCGGTACTCCGCTACACAATATCTCGTTTGTGTACGAATCGGGAACAAAAGAAATAAAAATACAATCGCGCATAACAACACGACACGATCCTAAAACAGCAATAAAATACACTGGTTAACTTACTTTGAAAAGTTTCCAAAATACCAATGTTTGTCGTAAAATACATGAAAAGATAATTTAGATATTTTCCAAATTAAAAATAATGGAAAATTCATTTAAAACAACCTTATTAAAAATCAAGTCGTTTATCACAAATTTATTTTCTTATTACTTATTATATTTGAATATTTAAATAAATTAAGTATTCACATTTGAAATGTTAAAAATTCTGGGTCGTTACATCCTTAACCACCCTAAAAGAATTTCGTCCCTGAAATTTCATCATTGTCAAACCAAGAAAGAAATAAGCCCACATAAATACTTAACAATTTTCATAAGCCCTTACGATGTATATAAATCATCCATACGTAATATCTGATTTGATCACTTACTCAAATACATAAACTTCTCTTCTGAACTAATATCGCTTTCTCGACTTCCCTAGTGCTGACTCTGATCAGGCTCCTTGTTGATTAGAAACCTCCATTCTCCTTACCTAGCTATATACTACGATAGAAAACATTGGTAATATATCAAAAACTCTCATTAAGTGTTCGTCGTCAAGAATCAAGTGACAAATCCTTATTCGTGTAACGACCCATAATTTTCGACGATTTAAATTTGTTAATATAATGAGATTTTGGTAATATAATATTGAAGGAAATAAAATTGGTGGTTTAAGAATGAAATAATAATTAGAACTAAAGGTATTAATGTTAATATAAGTTGACTATTAACAATTTGAATGAAACCCCAATAAATGATAATGCAAATGTTATACATGGCTATAAATGGAATATATGAAAACAAATGTAAGTTAATTATTTATAACCTGAATGGGATCCCAACCAATTGAATTTATGTAAATGTTATAACATGGTTATAAGCTTAACATGAGAAAACCAATGTAAATGTTTAATTGTGTAATGAAATGGTATAATAAATGGTAATTGAATAAAACTAGTATTGTGTAAAGAATTATAATAATTGTTGTATTAATGTGTGCATAAATTTATAATGGGATATAAAAGGAAATTTATAATTTAAAATGTTGACTTATTGATAAAATAGTGTGTAATGAATGGAAATGAAATAAAATTAGTGTAATGAAGAAAATGGAAACATTTGATGTAAGTAATAAACTTGTAAATGCAATTAAAGGTAATTAGTGACAATTATTATAAGTTACCTATTTATTTAGTTAATTGAATTGAAATTGGAAATCAAATTTTGCAATTTAATGAGATTAAATACTACGTTAATTGAAATTAGATGAATTGGAAATTATTAATGCACTAAGATATAAACCATGATAATTATACCATAAGATGAAATTGATTGAATAATAAATGGAAAGCAAATTAAATTGAATTATTGGAAATTTAATTTATAATCTCTAAATATATTGAAATTGAAATTTAAACTTTGAAATTAGTGAAATACGCAGCGTAAAATTTTTATGGGAATTTTTTATAAAGAGTTATAAATTACTAAGTAAGCCAAAATGATAGGAGTTGTAAATAGTTAAAAATTTGGATTGAAAATGATTTAATTAATTTAATGTTAATTTATTTAATTAATGTGAAAATAACCATTTTGGCCACTAACTCGGATTTCGACGAAACCAGTTTCATCGGATCCGTAACGATGAACTATTAAAGGATTTCAAGTTTCGTAGCGATCGGACTTGTCGTTTGATCGAATGGACTCGAAACGCCTAGAAATCAATTGAAATCAATTTGAAAAAATCTTATTTTATCATAACTTCTTCATACGATTGAATTAGGATTTCAAACCTGTTCCATTGAATTTAAAATTATTGAAAACATCTATTTTGATATATGGAATGACTCATTTTCGCTCCGATGACAGAACGGGCTTTTCAAGTCGTTTATCGTTCAAAACCCAAATCAAATCTGATCCGTTCTCTCTATTTTATGATCTGCCTATAAATAGCTCGTTATAAACCCTAGCAGTCTTTCTATTTCTTATTTATGTCGTACAATTCTCTGTGGCTTCTCCTTTCCAATGGTAGACAAACCCTAATTCCCAAATACCTCAATTCAATTTCAAATTCAATCCTAAAATTTTAACTCCTCAAACCCTATCAAATTTTATATTGTTTTGAAGCTCTCGACGAGCGTAATGCCTTGGTGTGATTCGTTTTCTGATTGGAGTCATCATTTGTCCTGGAATTTGCAATTCATTTTCGGTCGTTTGTTTCGTCGTGATCGACTTCAACGGATCGTCAAATCGACAATACCACAGCGTGGAGAGGGTCTTGCGGAGTTCATCGGTGCTCGTAGTTCGTCGATTTGATGGGTGGATCGCGCTGCAAATTTCGATTAGGGTTAATGATATTGGCGGTGGCTAATGGGGTCTCGAGTTCACCATTCGGTCGCGTGGGTCGTGGGATCAGGGCATGGAAGTGCCTGGCCGTGGTTGACGTGCGGAGGCGTTTGAGCAAGCATGGGTGATCACGACAGGTCAGGAGTGGTGGCGCGGCATCGTAGTGGTGGCGTCATTGAGATGCGTGCACGAGCTAGGGTTACGGCTTGGTGAGTTTCGTGTTGACGTGGCAAGAACGATAATATCATGTTTTGTTTATTTTAATTTAATTTTTGATTTTTCCACTCGTTCTAATCGATATAACTTTTGCATACGAGGTCTGTTTCATGCGCGGTTTGTTCCGCTAGGATCGTATTGAAATTCCAGGCATTTTGACGCTGGTTTGGACAAATTCTAAGACTGTTTGAATTTGGGCCCTAAATTGGATTTAAATTCGATTTAAATTCAAAGGTGAGTGTTTTAACCCACTCGCAACTTCTAAAATTTCTTATGTTTGTTAAATTAAATTTATGATGTGATTAGAAATTTATTATGGCTATTTGGTATATTTTAAATCATCATCTCAGTTAATTTGAATTTATTTGAATTAAATCATTATTTAATTTATTATTAAATATAAATTGCCAGTTAAATACCTGTTATTGATTATCAGTTCTATATTGATATTTATTGATTGATTTGGATGATGTTTGTAATAGACGTTGATTTGTTGTATTGGATGAATGGATGTTGTATTTATATTATTATAACTGCAAGTTCCCTATGGGTTGAAATGATACATACCCGAATGATCTACAGATTAAGGAAAATCGTTATGGCTTGAAATGATAGACTCGAGCGATTTATGGATTTTGTTATTAAATTCGGGATTGCGGTTTCAAAGGTGAATATGATTTCGAAAGTAAGTAATGATTTCGAAAATGATATGATTTGAATTGAATATGATATTTTGATATCAATTATGAAATGATTTTGGAAATGTAAAAGAACCATCCGGTGTGTAATAAGCGATTGGTTGTTAAAGAGACCGGGATCAGATATTATCATACTCTTTGCCAATACCGAAAACCACTTTGACAACTGTGTACGCAGTGGAGATTCCAGAATGAAGTAGGATGGTTGGCGACGATCCTATATGAGGTATATACGTGGACCTGACTCCCATGAGTTAGCTTATGGTGGCTAAAACATGAGAAATTGACGGGCCAAGTGAGGTCATTCCTCCGATCGGGCACACTCCTTCGATACTATATTCTGACTTTGCGACTAATTTGGTGGCAACCCTCGATTTTGATTTGGGAGTGTGTTTCGAGGTGGGCGGTAGTAGCTGATATGCGTTACCACCAGTATGGAAGTGTAATTGGTATATCTACCCTGGCATTGCCTAGTTGTGCCATGTCACCTACCCTAGCGCGCCTTCTATGAGTTTGTTTTATGTCGTACCTATAGGGTATCCTCTGGCGGCCCCAGTTTATGGGGAGTTACGGTACTGTATAGACTATTGGCATTATAAAATGTGTTAAGGGGGAAATGGGTAACGCCTTAACGCTATTTTAATAGTTTATCTTACTGTAGACATATTATAATAGCGTATTGTACTACATAGCAGATAGTTTAACGGATCCTTAGGAGATGTGAATCCCGAATATCTCTTAAGTTACTGCACTCACGTTAGACACTGGATAGGAGATGTCAAACCCCTTAAACATCTCCGACGCTGTTTACACTCATATTTATTTACCGTTGATTTGACTTACATAAGATCTTTTAGTTATGACTCGAGTGTTTTGTCTTTTCAATTCGCTCGGGTCAGCCTGAGTATTTCAGGATTCGAAGACTTGTTTCTAAAGGTCGAAGACGAAGATTGTATTATTATTTACTATATTATTCCACTGCATCATACTGTTCCGCTGCATTATCATTTATTTATCTCTGATATGTGTAACTCTGGTTTTGTATTGTATAAGTATAATCAAATTTTTTGTATACAGCTTCATGAACTGTTATTTGATTATTATATTTTATCATTCCGCTGCGAGATTCTGTTTTGTTTTTTTCTTTCCCTGCTTTTTCCTATTCACCCCAATAACAATCCGCCCTTCTGTATGGTTTGAGTTGACTTGTGTGTCTGCTTAAAATGTACAAAAAGGCGGGATGTTACAGTTGGTATCAGAGTCAGGTTTAGCGATAACCCTAGCTTTGTGGGGTCTGAATCATATTAAATAGGGTAGTAATACCCTAGACTGAGTCAATGAGTGTGTATATATATATATATGAGAGAGCGTATTTGTTAGTGTTATAAAAGGTTTTTATATTGTGTTAATTTGTTTAGTTTTGTATTTATAAATTCTGGTCGGTACATAGGATGCTATGACATCGATAGGGATTTCTAAATTCTTAATAGGACTCACGAACAAAATATTGTTTTGAAATATAGGTAAATGAAATAATTTTGCCTATTATATTTTCTGTATATAAAATAATAAATTTTATAAATGATATATATTTGGTTGTAATATGTTGGTTGTTAGGTAGTGAAATTTATGAATATTGGTTGGAAATAAGATTTGAAAATAAAATAAATGAAATTTGGAAATTTAGAACTTAAATTCCGGGGTTTTTGAAAATTTCTTTCGAATGATTTTGGGATATAATAATAATATTATTAGAAGTATTTTCTGATATAAATATTTCAATATAATTTGAAAGAATTGTTTTAATGAAATTTTGGAAAGAAATAAGTTCTGTACTCCCCTCTCTGTCGTTGGAAAATAATTTCGGTGATGAGTGCACGCATCATCGACATTCATTTTCGATTTTCAAAGTGGGAAGGCCATTGTAGTAGTTTTACTACAGATCTATTTTGATAAACAAATAAAAATTTTAAAGTTTAAATATGATTGGATATAAAAGTTATGAGTGTGTGTATATATATATATATATATTATTTTAAATGATTTGAAATGGAACCCGGCATTTAGTTCTTATATTTCTATAAATTAGAAGTTTTAATTATTGAGAATGAAATGGAATTTAACTATTCAATAATTGGAACTTCTAAATGAAAATAAGAAATTATATGCTAAGTTACAACTGAAATATACAAGGAATTTGGAATTTTTAACTTGTAAACGAAAAGAATATGAAAATAAGAAATGATAACTCTTGAACCTTAAGTTAATTAGAATAAGTAAGTCAAACTTATGTAACTTTCAATTGCATTCTTAAAGACATATATATAACTTACCAATTATAAAAGTGGAAATGTTAAAAGAATATGTAATGGGAATTTTACAAGTAAAACTTATGTAAGGGAAGTAAGTATTGTTAGCAGATGATTAAAAACTTAAGTTAATGAATTGATATGCTAAGTAATTGAATTGAACATGAATACTATAAACAAATGAATGTAAACAAATGAAATTAATTAATAAATGAATGAATGCAATGCAATAAAAAGAAATTGACATGATATGAATAAATGAAAATGAATTTTGTAAGTAATAAAGGAAAATAAATGAAATAAACACTGAATGAATGAATGGGAATAAAATTTTGTAAGAGATAAATGTAAGTTGAAGAAATAATCCTTGTATAAATGAAAAAGAAAATAAAAACTGTAAATGTTGTGAAAGAAATTTAATAAGAATAACTCAAGTACAATTTAAATTATTGTTTGTTTTGGTTTATGGGTTGTTTGGGATATGTTACTTCTAATTATTTAAGATGTATGAATAATCTATTGAGTTCATCTAAGACTGTTGAGTAAATTGTGCACTCAGTAGTTTATTTGTCATTCTAGGCGGTTAAAAATTTCTGAACCCGAACAAACCATTAGTTTGTTTGCTATGGATGGATGGTTGATTATATTGATTTCATATGATGATTGTATGATGTGATTGCAAGTGATTGTTGTTTTATATTTATTTATTTGTTAGTGGTTGAAACAACTTTAAATATTTCATTTTATATAATTATTAACTCTTTTTGGATTATATAAGTGAAATATAGGTTATGGAGGCAAAAGCTACTGCTTTTGGTTTCATAAAATAAATGTTATTTGCCCGACAAATAGGTACGTTCTCGGACTACGGTTCTATATAGCGATATTATATTGTTCTTCCGCTGTTGGGATGTATTATTTTGAAAATTATGTGATATATATTGTTTTATTTATATTATTATTTCTCCATGACCTCTCCGTACAAAGGAGACTCTGTCGAAATTTTTCGAAAATTTTGGTCTTTGAAAATTTTGAGAAATGTTTTCCAAACTTTATTAATTTGAGTATAAAAGGATGTAATTGTTATAAATTGATACATTTTATTTAAATTAATTAATTTTTTATAAATTTAATATTTTGAATAAGATATATTGATTTCTAAATTCTTTCCTTTTCCTTCTTTTCCTTTTCGGGGACGAAAAGTTTTGAGTGGGGGAGAGTGTAACGACCCGTAATTTTCGATGACTTAAATTTGTTAATATAATGAGATTTTGGTAATATAATATTAAAGAAAATAAAATTGGTGGTATAGGAATGAAATAATAATTAGAATTAAAGGTATTAATGTTAATATAAGTTGACTATTAACAATTTGAATGAAACCCCAATAAATGAAATAATGCAAATGTTATACTTGGCTATAAATGGAATATATGAAAACAAATGTAAGTTAGTTATTTATAACCTGAATGGGATTCCAACCAATTGAATTTATGTAAATGTTATAACTTGGTTATAAGCTTAACATGAGAAAACCAATGTAAATGTTTAATTGTGTAATCAAATGGTATAATAAATGGCAATTGAATAAAACCAGTATCGTGTAAAGAATTATAATAATTGTTGTATTAATGTGTGCATAAATTTATAATGGGATATAAAAGGAAATTTATAATTTAAAATGTTGACTTATTGATAAAATAATGTGTAATGAATGGAAATGGAATAAAATTAGTGTGATGAAGGAAATGGTAACATTTGCTGTAAGTAATAAACTTATAAATGCAATTAAAGGTAAATAGTGACAATTATTATAAGTTACCTGTTTATTTAGTTAATTGAATTGAAATTGGAAATCAAATTTTGCAATTTAATGAGATTAAATACTACTTTAATTGAAATTAGATGAATTGGAAATTATTAATGCACTAAGATATAAACCATGATAATTATACCATAAGATGAAATTGATTGAATAATAAATGGAAAGAAAATTAAATTGAATCATTGGAAATTTAATTTATAATCTCTAAATATACTGAAATTGAAATTTAAACTTTGAAATTGGTGATATATGCAACGTAAAATTTTTATGGGAATTTGTTATAAAGAGTTATAAATTACTAAGTAAGCCAAAATGATAGGAGTTGTAAATAATTAAAAATTTGGATTGAAAGTGATTTAATTAATTTAATGTTAATTTATTTAATTAATGTGAAAATAGCCATTTTAGCCACTGACTCGGATTTCGACGAAACCAGATTCATCGGATCCGTAACGGTGAATTATTATAGGATTTCAAGTTTCGTAGCGATCTGACTTGTCGTTTGATCGAACGGACTCGAAACGCCTAGAAATCAATTTAATTGAAATCAATTTGAAATCAGCCGATTTTATCATAACTTCTTCATACGATTGAATTAGGATTTGAAACCTGTTCCACTGAATTTAAAATTATTTAAAACATCTATTTTGATATATGGGATGACCCATTTTCGCTCCGGTGACAGAACGGGCTTTTCGGGTCGTTTATCGTTCAAACCCCAAATCAAATCTGATCCATTCTCTCTATTTTCTGATCTGACTATAAATAGCTCGTTATAAACTCTAACAGTCTTTCTATTTCTTATTTTTGTACATACAATTCTCTATGGCTTCTTCTTTCCAATGGCAGACAAACCCTAATTCCCAAATACCTCAATTCAATTTCAAATTCAGTTCCAAAATTTTAACTCCTCAAACCCTATCAAATTTTATATCGTTTTGAAGCTCTCGACGAGCGTAATGCCTTGGTGTGATTCGTTTTCTGATTGGAGTCATCGTTTGTCCTGGAATTTGCAATTCATTTTCGGCCGTTCGTTTTGTCGTGATCGACTTCAACGGATCGTCAAATCGACGATACCACATCGTGGAGAGGGTCTTGCGGAGTTCATCGGTGCTCGTAGTTCGTCGATTTGATGGGTGGATCGCGCTGCAAATTTCCGTTAGGGTTAATGATATTGGTGGCGGCTGATGGGGTCTCGAGTTCACCGTTCGGTCGCGTGGGTCGTGGGATCAGGGCATGGAAGCGTCTGGTCGTGGTTGACGTGCGGAGGCGTTCGAGCAAGCGTGGGTGATCGCGGCAGGTCAGGAGTGGCGGCGCAGCATCGTAGTGGTGGCGGCACTGAGATGCGTGCGTGAGCTAGGGTTACGGCCTGGTGAGTTTCGTGTTGACGTGGCAAGAACGATAATATCATGTTTTGTTTATTTTAATTTAATTTTTGATTTTTCCACTCGTTCTAATCGATATAACTTTTGCATACGAGGTCTGTTTCACACGCGGTTTGTTCCGCTAGGATCGTATTGAAATTCCAGGCTTCTGACGCTGGTTTGGTCGAATTTTGAGACTGTTTGAATTTGGGTCCTAAATTGGATTTAAATTCGATTTAAATTCAAAGGTAAGTGTTTTAACCCACTCACAACTTCTAAAATTTCTTATGTTTGTTAAATTAAATTTATGATGTGATTAGAAATTTATTATGGATATTTGGTATATTTTAAATCATTATCTCAGTTAATTTGAATTTATTTGAATTAAATCGTTATTTAATTTATTATTGAATATAAATTGCCAGTTAAATACATGTTATTGATTATCAGTTCTATATTGATATTTATTGATTGATTTGGATGATGTTTGTAATGGATGTTGATTTGTTGTATTGGATGAATGGATGTTGTATTTATATTGTTATAACTACAAGTTCCCTATGGGTTGAAATGATACATACCCGAGTGATCTACAGATTAAGAAAAATCGTTATGGGTTGAAATGATAGACTCAATTATGGATTTTGTTATTAAATTCGGGATTTCGGTTTGAAATGATATATAACCGTAAAATTTTAAATTGCGGATTAAAATGATAAATATCCGTATCACTTGACCCTAGGGTAGAGAATTATATACGGACACCGGATTGGTTAAATTAAATGATTTTAAAATCCTTAATTTTCGAATTTAATTAAATGATATTTTGAAATAAAATTTGATTTATGTAAAATGAAGTATTTTTGGAAAATCAAGTTTATTATGAAATGTGAAATGGTTTAAAAGGAATTGCTTTAAGAAATTAAATTGGAAGTTTAAAGTTAAACTTTTAAGTATAAATGAAATTCTATCGAAATTAAGTTATTGAAGTTGTTTGAAAATAACTTTGAAATATTTTGAAATTGAAAGGTTTGGAATTTGGTTTGTTGACTTGGAAATTAAAAATGGTCCAAATGCGTTGAAATGAAATGAATAGTTTAATTTGATATTAATTCCAAATTCATGTTTTATAAACTGTTTTAAAAATATATTATTTCAAAATTTCTAATTATTAAGATTTCAAAGTATTAAACCATTTTAACATGTATTAATTATATTAAATCATTTTAACCTATTTTAATCCATTTAATTTATTTAAACTAATTAACCTGTTTTAACTTGTTTTAAACCTAATTAATCTATTTTAAAGCTACTTAATCTATTTTAATTATATTTAATCTATTTTAAATATATATTATCTATTTATAACTATTTAAAACTATTTTCTTCTAAATTCCAAACTAAGTAAAATGGATGGGTTTATATTCAAATTCTCGATTTTTTTTAAGTGAATATGGTTAATGATGTTATAACCTAAGTTGGGAATTAAATAACATATTTGGTTTAATATGATATTTTGAAATGAGAGTTTAGCCTATTTTCGAAATATTACTTTTGAAAGGAAATATAATTTCAAACTATGATTTCAAATGTGATATGATTTCAAAGGTGAATATGATTAAGAAAGTAAGTAATGATTTCGAAAATGATATGATTTGAATTGAATATGATATTTTGATATCAATTATGAAATGATTTTGGAAATGTAAAAGAACCATCCGGTGTGTAATAAGCGATTGGTTGTTAAAGAGACCGGGATCGGATATTGTCATACTCTCTGCCAATACCGAAAACCACTTTGACAACTGTGTACGCGGTGGAGATTTCAGAATGAAGTAGGATGGTTGGCGACGATCCTATATAAGGTATATACGTGGACCTGACTCCCATGAGTTAGCTTAAGGTGCCTAAAACAGGAGCAACTGACAGGCCAAGTGAGGTCATTCCTCCGATCGGGCACACTCCTTCGATACTATATTCTGACTTTGCGACTAATTTGGTGGCAACCCTCGATTTTGATTTGGGAGTGTGTTTCGAGGTGGGCGGTAGTAGCTGATATGCGTTACCACCAGTATGGAAGTGTAATTGGTATATCTACCCTGGCATTGCCTAGTTGTGCCATGTCACCTACCCTAGCGCGCCTTCTATGAGTTTGTTTTATGTCGTACCTATAGGGTATCCTCTGGCGGCCCCAGTTTATGGGGAGTTACGGTACTGTATAGACTATTGGCATTATAAAATGTGTTAAGGAGGAAATGGGTAATGCCTTAACGCTATTTTAATAGTTTATCTTACTGTAGACATATTATAATAGCGTATTGTACTACATAGTAAATAGTTTAATGGATCCTTAGGAGATGTGAATCCTGAACATCTCTTAAGTTACTGCACTCACGTTAGACATTGGATAGGAGATCTCAAACCCCGTAAACATCTCCGATGCCGTTTACACTCATATTTATTTACCGTTGATTTGACTTACATAAGATCTTTTAGTTCTGACACGAGTGTTTTGTCTTTTCAATTCGCTCGGGTCAGCCTGAGCATTTCAGGATTCGAAGACTTGTTTCTGGAGGACGAAGAGGAAGATTGTATTATTATTTACTATATTATTCCACTGCATCATACTGTTCCGCTGCATTATCATTTATTTATCTCTGATATGTGTAACTCTGATTTTGTATTGTATAAGTATATACAAATGTTTTGTATACAGCTTCATAAACTGTTATTTGATTATTATATTTTGTCATTCCGCTGCGAGATTCTATTTTGTTTTTTTCTTTCTCTTCTTTTTCTTATTCACCCCAATAACAATCTGCCCTTCTGTATGGTTTGAGTTAACATGTGTGTCTGCTTAAAACGTACAAAAAGGCGGGATGTTACAATTCTGGTCGATGTGAATCACCTCAAAGTCATGTACTCGATTCTTGGACCAAGAACTATGCAAAGAAATGATCTACATACAACTTACACACTTATCCTTATTGGTTCTTACTTATACCAATTTCTTTTTACTTCCAAAATCATTTACGAAAATATTTCATAAAAACTTAACTTAATTTTTAACTTATGTAATATCCTACTACATCCTAAGAGTATATATACAATATCAGATCTGTTTTACTTAACCAGAATATTCAACAAATGTAAAACTTATTTTAACTTGCTATCCTTTAGAGTTACAAAACTCTGTTTTTATATTTTCACAAACAATTTGCTTCAAGTTTCCAACTAATTCGGAAGTTCTCAACAGTCCAAAATTTCTGAAAATTCCATTTCATTTCAACAAATAAAGACTACCAAACAACATATCATAATGAGATGCAAAAACTAAACAACCCTAATGTATATGATACATTCATCCATAAAATAACTTAACAGAAAACTTAAGAATTGGATTTATATTTCAAATCATTTTAAAATAATAATATACATATCTCCTTTTATATATCAAATCATACTTTTGGAGTTTAAAACAAAATTTGTTTTACCAAAACAACTTTGAAACAAACCTACTATGGTAGCAATCCCTCAATTAGAAACTTGAAAATGAACACCGATGATGCTGTAGTCATCACCAGAGTTATTTTCCAGCGACAGAAGTGAGTTCAGTGCTTTCTATCTCCTTTAAAATCCACTTTAAAATATTTCTATTTATAAATACTTTCAAATAATACTATTACTATTTTCTCCAAAACTTTGGAAAACAATTTTCGAAAACATCGGGATTTAAATTCTCAAATTCTCAATTTAAATTCTTTTTATTATAAACCATATTTATGAATTATATTAATATAATTTCACTGTCTTATATAAAATCATTTCATAAGCGTACACCTTTGTTTAAAATAAAATAAACACCTTTTATTAAATTGAATTTTAACCCAAAATTATTAACGAACGCCTTCTAATCAATTGTGAAACTTAATTCGCAAGGTTTTTATATTTAATGTTCCCATAATTACTATCTACCCAACCAATGTAGTGAAAAGGTAAAACTGCTCATAAACTGGTCAAACACAACTAATCAAATAATAAATGATAATAATTGAATATTATCATTTCCTAACAGATAAACATATCATAAATCTTTATAAATTATTTTTTATATATAAAATATAATTCTAGGTAAAATTATTTCATTTACTAATTTTAAAACAATATTGTGTCAGTTTGTCTTGTTTAAGTGTTTAGAAACCCATATCAATAACGTTGATCAGGCGCATCGACCAGAATTCATAAGTCACCCAACATACTAATCAACACACTATAAAATAGTTTTATAGCACTAACAAATATGCGCTCTTATATATAATACACTCAAACTCATTCTACATGTCACTTACCCTATCTCTAATGAGTTTACCCCACTAAGGCCTAGGTGTTCACTCAACCTAAGTTCTAATACCACGTGTAATGACATGCCTTTTTGACCCTCAAAAGTCGACACTAATACATCCACGGTATTCATATGTCAAGCATCCGAGTGCTGGAAAGATAGATTGTTAGGGTGAAAGAAATTAGAAGACATAACAGAATCTCACAACATGACGAGTAATATATAATATGCCAATGATCTTTACAAAAGAAAACTATAATATATATACATCAATTAAAGTAACTAACCTATCATCAGCCTGGACAGTTATAACAACCTGTTCTCATAAATGCTGATAAATATAAAACAAGAAATGGAGTGGAAATAAAGATACGTGAATACGTCTTAGAGGCATCCAGCTTGTCTCTTGAAGCTCTAAAGCACCCATAACTAAACTTGAAAATATGCTTGAGCTGACCCGAGCATTAAAAGAAAATAACGCCCGGATCAGTTTGGTATACCAGCATGAGCAACACAAATCAAATAGATTTTAATGTATAAAATCTTTCAAAAATAAAGGTATCACATAAAACCACGCCGCATATAAACATGAACTGGTTTTTACCTTACGATAACAGACCATTTATAGGAAATCTTCTGATATTATAGTAATGTCTAGGGTTTAAAATAAATATTTAATCATAGCTGAAATGGTTATATTAATTACATTCTAGTATATTAGGTATACAACTAAGTTTGTTAAGGCACGCATTAGAAAATGAATTCCATTAATGACAATGCTATTGGGGTACTACTTGCCACAGTACATCTCTAGACAATGTACCGAGGTCGAAATACCAAGGTCGAAAACCTTTCGATCCCTGCCAACACAGAGTCGGCTGCCCATTTAACATGGCATACCGGATTACATCATCCCCCAGGCACCAAGGCTGCAAATTGATGCACCGGGTCATGGCCCTGCTCTTCCCATGCACATGCATACCACAATCCATAAATATCTGATCTAGATTGAGAAATAATGCTCATAATGGTAGCAAACCACATAGCCCGCTGCATATCCCATGTTTTAGTCATTCCGAATTGTGAGGCTTGTGAGGTCACGATTACCTTTTTCCTCACTTAGAAAATTTCACTTGGAATGCTAACATTGACCCCCAAGCAACAATGCAATGTCAACATTCCTTCATACAAGTTGTCCAGGATATGAACAAACCGAAGGCACTACTTCTACTACATCATTTTGGAATCACCCTTAGGATTAGTATCAAATAGTCCTTGTTGGAACTGGACCAGTCCTCAGTGGAAGAAATTGATGAATTTCAAAAATTTTACCATTTTGGATCATTAATGGGCCTATGAAGTCTAAATATATTCTAAATTTTCTAAATTTTCTTTTAATAAAATCTTTATTTTATTTAAATTGTTAAATTGGAGATTTGAATGTAACTCAATTTATAGTATTATAATGGATGTATCAAATACATCCATTTAGGTGAATATATAAATAGTGCTAATATATGTAATAAAAACATGTAAAATGAACTTAGAGAAAGGAACCTTTCATTTCCTTCTCTTACCCTTTGCAATAAATAAGCGAAGATATGTCAAATATGAAGAGGGAGAAGCCTTTCATTTCTTTCCCTCTTTAATTGAATTAATTAAAAACATTAATTAAGGGAAAGTTTTTCTTTATTAGTCTAGATCTAAATCAATTAAGTGGAAGATATCAAAAGTGTGTATATATCAAATATATTCATATTGTAATTTGTATGACCAAAATGCTGATATAAAGTAAGTAAGATTGACTGTTGACGTAGATATGAATAAATACGAATAAATTTAATTGTACGTACACAATGAATTGGAGAATATGTTTTATTTGAAAGAATGAAACTATTCTCATTCTTTACTTAAAACTTCCCTAATTGATTTCGTTGATTGTTTCTCCCTCTCTAACTCTTTCTTTTCACCTAATATGTCATCAAATGACATAAAATTTCCACAAATCATGTCATCAAATGACATAATATTTCCATAAATCATTTCATGCAATTATCTTTAAATTACATCAATATCATATATCAATGCGTGCAAATATAACTTTTATAAATGCATTAAAGTAATTACAAACACATTCCAAACATAAAATCAATAATAATTAATATTTCTCAAATATCATTTAATTTAATCAATTTACAACATTTTATAAATCAATTAAATTATGCGGATTTTCAGCGAATTCATCATTACGGTTGTGCGACTCAAATATATAAATTCAGTAAGCGATTAATATCGAACTATTCAAATATTAACGTTCACACATCACTTAGCAGGTAGTGTGACATTTTGGCTGATTTTATTGCTTACGCATTTTTTAGTAAAATCTAATTTTATTTGTTATAAGCGATACTCGATAGTGACAATTATTTACACTAATTCTCTTTGTCAAAATTATATCACATTAGGACTTATGAAATTTGGTAATGGTCAAAATTCAATATCGTCCACATTTAACTTTATAGTCCAAACACAAAGTCCTTAGTTCAATAATGACAATTATTATTAACTGAACTGCTCTAGCCAGAGACTTCGACGTTGAGTTGACATCAGTTGACCGTGATACTAACCTCATATAACCGAGGAGACGAATCCTCTCTTGAATAGTGTTTCACTTCCAATGCTTTCGGTCGACTCGACTATAGTCGTTTAATGGACGTCATGCCACGATTTAACTATAATCAAAGCAGAGCTTCCACATTGAAGATCAACAGTATTCTCAAGTCGAGAAAACTGAGTAAATTAGTCACATCGATATTTTCTGTTGACTTTAGTTATATTAACCAATAGAAATCTATCGAGTGAATATTTCAATAGTTATCCAATAACTATCAGTACGTAACCCCTTGGTGTCCCCAACAGCCATGAGAAATACACTGCCCAACATTTGGAGAACGTTGCGTACTCTAGTCTCAACGGATGTATCGATATCTAGTATCGATACATCTTGACTAAGAATATTTAAACTGATATATTTGTTTTCATTGTGATAAATTACTCACGGTTACAACATTTTGTAAATACTATCACAAAACATACCATTTATGGATTCTCTACTAAATATACTTTTAATTAAACTAATTAATTAATATAACCACATTAGATCGAGTATATAATAGAAAGAAAACACCTTTATTTCGAACAAGATTGGTCAACGAGTTAGATTTTACGCAACAAATTACAAAATTGCCCCTAGGACATACCCGTAACTTTATCAATCTCCCACTTGCACTTGGGGTCAAATATGGAATCTTATTCCAACTTCCCCAATCGGTTTTTTCAAAACCAATTGGGTCAGTTCCTCTGTGAACGGTGCATATGTTTCAATTATCTACTCTACCAATCAACTCTCTCCAACGGTGATACTGTTTTATCATGTGGAACAATTCGAAGTAAGTCTCTCGACTTCTAGTGAGCTCTAAGTTCTGTTACGAACGATATCGTGACATTGTTATCATATAACAATGTTATGAGATACTCAACATTTGGAATCGGCTCAGTAATAAATTTGTGCACTTATATTTTTATATACATTGCTTATTACGGTGCTATTCAAGACGATGTACTTAGCCTTTTCATTGAATCAGCCATGGTCTTTCATTTGAAACATTTCCAACTTAAAAATTATTAACTTAAATTTATTATTGACATATTATACTCAATATCACTTAAGAAGTTTAAGTCCGAACATTCCTTCAAAGGAGTTTTTTTGTAAACAATTCTCTAGTATTTCATAAATACACAAGAACGCTTCAAATAACCATTTTGGATTTGATATTTGCTTCATGTATCAAATACATAAATAAATCATGATATCGTAGACAACATAACATGTATAACAATTCCTGTTGTCGATATATAAGGAATCCTTCTTACATGTTCCTTATTAAACATTTTAATAAGGTGTCCTCGCATATTGTTTGGGACATTCCCAATATCTTTTATACTTTTTATAAACTACATCATTTACACATCCAACATTGAGTATTAAAACAACTAAAACCGATTTTATCACCAGTACATCATCAGTAGTGTGTTGTTTACTTATGATTTAGAAATACCTATGTACCTTTTAACTTTCTTTCTTATGAGTATGCACTTCATGTGCACATTGATTGACAATCAAGCTATTTGATATTTCTATCAAAATATTTGTTCAATTTTGATGCTTATAAACTGATACTTTCTACCATTTCTTGGAACATTTTCAAAAAACTCACAAACTCAATATCGCTCCCACTGGCTTCGAGACACTTTGGTTGTTTATGTGCAAACAGTCTAGTCCAAATCTATATTTAGAACTTTCTATTTCAACTTATATATACCAAAATCCAAAGTCATACTAGGCAATAATTTAGTGAGTAAATCTGAATTAACTTGAGTACGTTGAACCACGAATCCATTACGCTAATTTCAACAATCGAAATTTGCGAGGTTATTCTTATCAACGTTGCTAATTTAAATTCCAACTACATTAGTCTCTTAAAGACACAATTACAACCAATGGATCACATCCTTTTGGATACGACTACCAAAATCATATTTGATAGCGTATTTGGAATCCTTTTGGATTTGTGCATCATATCATATCATAGAGTCAATACTCTTAATGGTTTAAGTAAACAACCGAGGATTATATATTTTCGATATTAATAAGAAACTCATAGTTTCTCTTCAATATGCGAGCAAACTAGTTAAACAATCTAATGCGTTGCGTTCATTTGGATTAGTTAATTTCATTTCATCTCATATAATCACTTTTATCCTTGGATCATATCCAATTCTTTTTTACTACTAATAATTTCTCAAAGAAATTCCTTCACTGTGAAGTTGGTATTTCTTGAAACAACAATTGTTCCTTAATGCAACGAAATAGGTATTCATAAACTTTTACGAATTTCCTTATTTATAAAACAGGTTTATTTCTAGTTTACAAAATTTACATTCAAAACATAAATATGTCATCTAATGGTAGTTTTTTCCCAAAATCCTTTGGGGAGATTCATACAAGATCCCACACGAACAATTATTATATACAGACTTTCGATTTTCATAACCTGCCAACTCTTTGGTCTAGGATATGTTGGGGTTTCTTATAAACCCTTATCTTGTATGACTTTGTAAACTATTATTTAGATGAAATAATATTAACCTTATATACTACT
Organism: Allium fistulosum; assembly: GCA_030737815.1. Taxonomy (NCBI): domain Eukaryota; kingdom Viridiplantae; phylum Streptophyta; class Magnoliopsida; order Asparagales; family Amaryllidaceae; genus Allium; species Allium fistulosum. The sequence continues at coordinate 1,117,358,728 of CM060902.1, read as the reverse complement.
CTTAAGTGCATGATCTTATAGAAAGAACTTTACTCATCATTAATCGTGCTTTGTCCAACAAAGTTCGATTATTCCTTATCGATACATCATTGTGTATCATATGGAGGAGTGACTTTTGAGATTGAATCTTTATTCAATTTTAGATACATTCAGAACTCTTTCCAATATACTCACCTATTCGATCAAATCGAATCATTTTACTTTACTTACTTTCATTTTATACTTTATGATCTTATCATAGACATGCCACATATGTACCAAATACATATGTCCATGTTGGTGATAAATTATCAATGAATATAACCAAGTACATTTAACCGATTTGATATTAATAGACCAGCGATTGCATACATAAATATGTATCAATCCGAAGAGTTCATCAACTCTTACGATGCTCCCACTAAATGGGTACATAGCCCTTAATTGTTTGAGATATAATTAGCCAGTATCATATCATGCATAATCGTATAATAAAAAATATTTCTCAAAACTACGGCTTAGTCTATAATTCCAAAATAATTGTAAATAATTCTAGATACTTCATTATTTTCCAATGCATCATTTTGTTATGAAAATGAATACCACGTTATAGTTTTATTTCATAATGAATATTCATAATATTCACATTGAAATATAACTATGTCTATTTTTCAATCGATACCGAAAAATAACATAAATAATGTTCACTATGTTTTACAAAAACAATTTTCGTAGCTTGATGCAATCAATAAGTGTTATATGGCATGCTCCCACTATTCTGCCATTACTATAATAGCGTACCAAATATGAAGATCCATCATCTAATTAATATAGACTATTTACTTCATATACTGCAACAAGTTTACAGCGGAGAGTTCTTTGATCAAATATCTTGAACACATAGAAATAAACCTCATAGAAAACAATTTTCTATAAGAAAATTACATTTTGGAATAGAAATCATATTTCTTATTCCGATGTTACATATCATATCATCATTATTACAATTCTTGTTTCCAATGGTTCTTTATGAAATAGAAGTTACCATTCACCCTTTTCATCCCAACTATATCTTAAATCAAATTTACTCTTACACATTCGCCTTTCTTTCTAGATGGTCAAACAATTCCAAAGAAAACCCTTACTATAATATAATAATGAACTCTTTACAAAAGCGCATCCCATTATCCTTAACATTTAAGGAAATCAGACGTGTTGCACTTTACGTAAACTGATCAAACCGACATTTCAGCGATCAAGTTCTTAGATTTATACTATAGTTTATGCCTTATGTTACATTTAACAAAATATGATCTTTTATGTAACTAATCAAATTGAATACTCGATCTCATAGTACTATTTATTGACTTATTTCAAATGAACAAATTTCATTGAAGTATTGTACATTACGAACTGTGACTGTTCCCCATATAACAAATATGTGCGATAGTATATGGATCAAATATCCATAGTATTGTGTTGCTTTTAGAGTTTGAAATTCATAGAATGCAATAAATGGTCTTGACCAAATAAACACATAAGTGACCATATTATGAACTTATTAAGTAGTTGTAAAATTAGACACTTGCATGGGTATAGAAAACAGTAACATGCAATAGGCATTCAATAGTGAGTATATATTATATTTCTATTAGTCAATTTTCAATTTAGTTCATTTGTATATATTAATTGATAAACGTTTTATCAATCATATTAAATGTACAAATTTATCATTGTAGATAATTATAACATTATTTAGCATATGTTCTTACAATATTAGAAAGGTTAAATGTTACCATTTTATTTTTATAATAAGGCTCATGCTAGTCTTTTATGTTTCGCCAAACCCTAAGATGAAACATAGAAGTTTTTCTACTTCACTAGTCGGTGTTAGAACTCGTTTGTCTTGGGATTCTGACCTTGAGTCTGCTCAACAAATCATAGCCCCACAAACGATGGATAACTCCTTATCAGTTGTATCGCATACAACTCCTAACCCATGGCTCCTTGTTCTAATCTCATTTCGACCTTGAGTCCGCTCAACAAATTGAAACAAAATTATTCACTCCACTTAACATATCGCGGTGGCCTAAGTATAGTATATGTACCTTGAGTCTGCTCAACAAACACATATAGTTATCTTACTTTGTCTATTCAATATATTAATAATACTACACATAACATCCCTAGCTTGAGTTTGCTCAATAACTAAGAAGTATGAAAGTAATTTATTAGTATATATATGGTAGAGGACAACATTATATTGAAGATTCATACTCTTTAATATAGTATATTGAGTGATATCAACTTATAGAATAATGTATTTCTTATGAACTGTGCAGTTAAAGCGCTCGGCATATTCAATGCGGCCGAAGCGCAAAAAGTCATAGCGGGGATACAGCGAGGATATAGCGGGATATAGCGGTTGACTCTAAAATAGCATATAAAACTCGTACTTAATGTTTTTACAAATATATAACTTATAATTAAATGAAAAATTAACATTCAATTGAATTATAATTAAAACATAAATAATTTTAAATAAAAACATGTGCGAATATACTCTAAATAAACGTAAAACTTTATATGACAGAATTGAATTTAGTAGAATATTAGAGTATTTTAATTTTTGAAAATATATTAAAAATTCAATTAAATTAATTATTTCATAATTTTTATAATGTATAAATGTCATTTTTCAATTCATTTCTTTTAAAGAAGATATAGCGGAAATAGCGGGAATAAGGGGATATAGTGGAAATAGCGGGGCTTAAAGCGTAAAGGCTATATTTGGGGCTATATGGAAATATCGTAGCGGTAGAAATCCGCTATGAGATATAGCGGGGTAATAGCGGGGCATTAACTGCACAGCTTATGAAATACCCTTGTGATTCAAGTGTCAAACACATCAGAAACCACGGTATACGTACGTTTAAATATGTATTGATCCCTTAAGTCTATTTGGGTTTCTTTAACATTCTAACTTTAGTTTATACATTCATATCATATAAGTTTTATTATTATATAACTTTTATATTTCATATCGCTTATATAATAGTCTTATGTATAATATTATGTTAATTAAATCTTATTTAACTCATTTTAATTAATTTTATATTAGTATTCCACAACTTTTATATTGTACATACCTATTATAACCTTTATAGTATAACACATATATTTTATATACATGTATTTTTTATTTAATTAATTAAATTAAATTTATTTATTTATTTAAACAATTTTAATTAAATTATTTCAATTTTAAAATTTATCTTACATACATACATGTATACTTATGCCATCTTAAACACTTCTAAAATAACATAACATATATAATAATCCATATAAGTATTAATTAATTAACTCATTTAGTTAATTTATTTTATTGATCTTATTAATAAATTTTAAATTTTGAAATTAATATTTAAATGGTTTCAAACATTTTGAAATTTTCATTACATTTTCAAACATTTTGAAAATTTATGTTATATTATAACCTTTTATAATAAACATGTTTTTATTTTAAATTTTAAATTTGGTCTTTATTTTCAAAACTATTTTGAAAATTAGCCCAAGCCCCAATTCAAATTGGGCATTTTCTATCAAGAGCAACCTTTGGACTCACTTCACCTTTCTGGCCAGGACTGGTAACCAGGTAGGACAGGGTACTTGATTACCCAATTCCAATCCTAGACATTGCCTTTCTAGACATTGTACTAAGTGGGCAAGCTTAATTAGTTAGCCTTAATATGACTAATCTAGACCGCATATGCTATTGGGCTCTGATATCATTTTTGGAACTGGGCCGCTCCACAAAGGAAGAAATTGGTGAATTTCAAAAATTTTACCATTTTGAATCATTAACGGGCCTATGAAGTCTAAATATATTTAGATCTTATCTTAATTTTCTTTTAAATAAAATCTTTATTTTATTTAAATTATTAAATTGGAGATTTGAATGTAACTTAATCTATAGTATTATAATGGATGTATCAAATACATTCGTTTATGTGAATAAATAAGTAGTGCTAATATATGTAATGAAAACATGTAAAATGGATTTAGAGAATGAAACCTTTCATTTCTTTCTCTTACCCAATGCAATAAATAAGGGAAGATATGTTAAAAATTGAAGAGGGAGAAACCTTTCATTTCTCTCCCTCTTTAAGTGAATTAGTTAATAACATTAATTAAGTGAAAGTTTTTCTTTATTAATTTAGATCTAAATTAATTAAGTGTGAGATAAAATATATCAAATATATTCATACTTTAATTTGCATGACCAAAATGCTGACATAAAGTAAGTAAGATTGATTGTTGATATAGACAGGAATAAATAAGAATAAATTGAATTGTACGTACACAATGAATTAGAGAACATGTTTTATTTGAAAGAATGAAATAGTGCCCATTCTTTAATTAAAACTTTCCTAATTAATTCCCTTAATTGTTTCTCTCCTTCCTATTCTTTTTTTCCACCTGATATGTCATCAGATGATATAAAATTTCCACAAACCATGTCATCAAATGACATATAATTTCCATAAATCATGTCATCAAATGACATAAAATTTCCATAAATCATTTCATGCAATTATCTTTAAATTACATTGATATCGTATAACAATGCGTGCAAATATAACTTTTATAAATGCATTAAAATAATTACAAACAACTTACAAAAATAAAATCAATAATCATTAATGTATCTCAAATATCAATTAATTTAATCAATTTACAACATTTTATAAATTAATTAAATAATGTGGTTTTTCAAAGAATTCATCATTATGGTTTGCGACTCAAAGGTGTAAATTCAATCAGTGATTAACATCGAACTATTCGAATATTAACATTCACACGTCACTTAGCAGGTGGCGTGACATTTTGGCTAAATTTATCGCATGCGCATCTTTTGGTAAAATCCAATTGTACTTATTATAAGCGGTACCCAATAGCGACAATTATTTACACCAATTCTCTTTGTCAAAACTATATCACATTAGGACTTATGGAATTTGGTAACGGTAAAAATTCCAATTTCATCCACATTCAACTTTATAGTCCAAACACAAAGTCCTTGGTTCAATAATAACAATTATTATTAACCGAACTACTCTGGCCAAAGACTTTGACTTTGAGTTGACATCGGTTGACCTTGATACTAACCTTGTATAACTGAGGAAACGAATCCTTTCTTGAATAGTGTCTCACTTCTAATGCTTTCACCCGACCCAACTATAGTCATTCGATGGACGTCATGCCATGATTTAACTATAATTAAAGCGGAACTTCCACATTGAAGATTAATAGTATTCTCAAGTCATGAGAACCATGTAAATTAGTCACATCGATATTTTTTGTTTGACCTTAGTTATACTAACCAACAAAAAACCATCGAGTGAGTCATTCCATAGTTATCCAATAACTACCAGTACATAACCCGTTGGTGCCCCAGCTGCCATGAGTAATATGCTGCCCAACATTTGGAGAGCATTACACACTCTAGTCTCAAAGGATGTATCGATATCCAGTTTCAATACGTCTTGAATATGAATATTTAAAATGGTATATTTGTTTTCATTGTTATAAATTACTCACGGTTATAACACTTTATAACTACTATCACAAAACATACAATTTATGGATTTTCTATTAAATATACTTTTAATTAAATTAATTAATTAATATAACAACATTATATCAAGTATATAATAGAAAAAAACAACTTTATTTCGAACAAGATTGGTCAACGAGTTAGATTTATACAACAAATTACGTAATTGCCATAGGACATACCCTAAGTCTATTAGCCATTGCACTTCAAAGAACTCCGTCTTCAATTCCACTATTTCAAACCAATCTTGAACCACTTCCAAAGCATCAAACACATATATGGTTTTGGAGTGGTTATGGTTTCGAGTCATCTCATATAAGTACACTCCTCCGCTTATCGGTCACTCCAAAACCAACCGATAGATTCTGGTAAACTCAATTCCAATTATTTTGGAAATAAACTGACAATTCATAAGAGCGAAGACCGTATCCTAACCGTTCAAGCGGACGGATTTCCTTATCATTTAGCTTAGATGAAGACAACCAGTTTATACGTACAGTATAACACCACCGAAGATAATTGTGCCATATAATTCTCGTATTTTTTTTAGATTTTTCCAAAGTTATATTTGGTCAAGATTTAATAGTCAGTTATTTAACTATCAAATCAATCACAGGTTTAATTTCACAAGGAACCAAGCACGATTAAACACATAAGCAGCCACTAAGCCTCTTTAATAATTCTTTTCATTAATTAAAAATCACCTTGAAAATTGGTATATACCTATCTCAACGGTATAAGTATATCCACAAACCATTTTACTTTCAATACTTAGGAAACATTTTCCATTTTCCCAAAATCATATTTAATCGTGCCAAAATAAATGTCATATAAAACATTGTTACTATAAACCCAAACCACTTTTCCATGGTGTTAAGTATGGAAGAATGCTTCTATACCACCATAATTAAGAAGGATTGTTTATCAAAATCAAATTTCATTCCTTTTATAAAATTCCCTTTCTATAAACTCATTCCATATTTATAAGTCCTTTAATAAATCTCCAAATTAATTTGTAAAACTTATTTAATAAATCTCTTAAATTATTTATAAAACTCCTTTCATAAATCTTTAAAATTATTTATAAATGTTAACAAGAAAACTTGTTAACAACCAAAAGCAAAGTTTAAAGTGTAGGTGATCCTTTCAAAACCACCTTTAGAACAGATAGAGATAGTTAAAAACCTTTTGATTCCATTAAGCCCAGCCTTCGAAAAGGTTGTGGCAATTGAAGCTCCTTTTTAAATAACCTTTCGACAAGGTCGAAACACCTAAATCCCTTTTTCTAATACCTTTCGAACTAGTTGAATTGGTTAAGCGCCCTATTGGAACCTCCTTTGGAAGTGGTTGAGGTGACTCAAGGCTTGGTCCTAATGATCTAAAGATGTTAGTTGAATTAAAAGGTTTTGACTTCCTCAAAAGGTAGCCTTTCGATCATGTTGAATACAGGCATATCATAATCAGAATCGCATAGAAGCATTAGATCAAAGAAATGAATGATTATTTTTTTGTTTCAAAGATAAAGTTTTCTACTATATGCATATCAATTTTGAGCTCAATCCGATGTCATTTGATCCTCTATTTCATGCCTGGAAGTTGAACCCAAGATGGTTTCAGGCCTGTACATTTTTGGTTTTTGAACTGTTGCAAACATGGTTTGAGTCCATGTTTGAAACAACATAACTCATTCGTTTCAAATCGGATTTGAGTGATTCTTTTTACAGATTGAAGTAGGAATGTTGAATTACATTCCTGTAAAATTTCATGACAATCTGGGTTCATTTGCTAATGTGGGTCTTGGAGTGGGGCGTTACAGACCAATATATCCAAAAATGCAATAAACTTGCTTGGATTATCTTTTCCTTTATTACTAGTAGCTTAAGTGATACAAAGAAGTCAAATCCCCAATCTAATTTTAGAATTAGGGTTTACAAATTCAAGAACAAGCATGGAGTGAATGAAATCGGATCACCTAAATAGTACCCCTATGGTCTTATTTATAGGCGCGGGTTGGCCTTTTTGGATCAGTCCTTTCGACCTATTCAAAATTGATGCTTTTATGACCTTTCACAGCTGCTAAGTTAAGGCGCCCTTCTTCTTTGCTTCCAAATGGAACCTGATTGCTTTTGACTTCATTGAAAGGGGTGGATGCGCTCTCCACTTTGTTGTTAATATGCTGTTGCAAGTGGAAATGGATATGGGCTTTCGATTCTATCGATAGGTGAATCTTTGGGCTTCGAAGGAGTTGGGACGTGGAAGGTTTAAATGCAGAAGTTAGCTTTCGAAGACGTACTTGTTGATTGATATGGAACCCCATCCTCTTAAGAAAGCTTTCCTTTATAATTGTGAATGGTCTCAACCGGTTCGAAAGGCTAATTTATGCTTTCAAAAGGGTAGCTTTGGCCAAGCGTTCTTCTGCAGAATGTGAATGAAGGAGAAACCCACTATTTCGAAAGGTTTGGTGTGTATGTGAAAGCTTGTAATTTATTGCCCTCGAAAGGTGTACCTTAAATCATTCGAAACATCTTCATGCATGCGGAGGCCACTGTTTCAAAAAGGGTTCATTGAAGCAAAAGGGTGGCTCTATCACCTTTCGACCCCTTCGAAAGCGCTTAGCTCTTCTAACTTTTGCTGAAGCATCCTTCGACTCTTTCGAAAGGAGTTGTTAATGTTATCATTCCTTGTGAATCCCTCTTGTATATTCTTCATGGTTTCGATAAGGTTGAAGTGAATACTAATGGTAACACTTACCCCACTTGCGAAGGGATGCTCTTGACTTTCCAAGTCAACTATTTCGAAACACATCTTCATATTAGCATAAAATTTCCCACCTTTTGATATTCCCAAGTTGGTCTTGACCGTTCATTTAAATTTGATCAGATGGCTTTCCCTACATCCGCCTCTTTCATAAATCATGCTTTCTCCTCCTCTTTTCATTTACCTGCAATTAAGAAAATCAAAGCAAGAATCAAAATTTTCAATTTCTTACTAAATTCCTTATCTCAATAGACGTGAATTCAAATATGAGGTATACATCTATTGTCCACATGTAACTTTAAATTTAGAATTTTGGGTTTGTATTATTGCTTTAATTTTTGACAATGACTCAAGTTCTTCGTTCATATAAAATTACCTTTAAATTCACCTTTTATGTTGATTCCGTTCAATTTATGGTATCGATTTTGGATTTGGATTTGAATTTGTCATATTTAGGGCTATTTGCCATTGTTATGTATGAACCCAAGCTCGAACTCTATTGCACTCAATTCAAACCTGTTTTTTTTCTTCGAGCTTGAATTTGGGTTTTTGTTGTTGTCGAATGTAAATTCATGCTCAAATCAATTTAATTGTTAGCCTTTAGAAGCATTGGGTTAAAAATTGAATTGGGGAGAAAACACTTTTCCAGTGACTTCAAAGGAAAGGCTAAGTCGTACAAATTAAAACCCACTATTGTAATTTGACTTTTCAACCCTTTCAAAGGGGTGGAGGTGGTTAACTTCGCTCTACTTTTTAAACCTTTTCGAACGGGTCGAAGGAAGTTAAGCATCTACCATTAAGTGAACCCTTTCGAAGGGTTTGACATGGTCAATAAGAGATGGAATTCTTCGAAAGAAAAAGTATGTTTCAATGCATTCTGACACCTTTTGAAGAAGTCATCTCAAAGGGGTTCAATTTAATGGCTACATAACATATACTCAACCTTTTTTATTCTAAAGGATTCAAAACTTAACGTATGTAAAAGTGGATTTAATTTTCCATTGGATTCATGCTCAATTTTGATTTACTTTAAAAAGGTGTTAAAATTTAGAAATTTATACTTCCTATCATCAATTGGATTGAGAGTAATACGTTTTGTTAAAGCTGAAAACCTTATCAAGCCCTTCGACTTGATTGAAACCTCCTCAATTGAAACAAGATTAGTTGTTCGTATGCTTTCGAAACCTTACTCCCTTTCGACTTACTCAAAACCCATTGTAATCAACATGAGTATAACTATCATTTTTTATATAAACACTACCGAAACATTCCAAAGCCCTTTCATTTGTATTAAAATCACTTGGATTCGAGTCTTTCGACTTAATGAAAATATAGTGTTTCAGCAGTATTCTTTGAGTAAAATAAAATTTGTAGTTTCGACATTGTTGAAAGGTTTATTTGATTTGATTATGGAATGTTGTTAGTAGTTCTATATATATATATTCAAACTAGCACTATAGGGTTAGTTATTCCTTTTAATAGTAAAACTTTCCATAAGCTTCTATCATTGTCGAAGGGTATGTTTAGATGTTTCTATTCCATTTACGCCTTCGATATCATCAATAGCTCAATGAATTCCATAATTCAAATTAACTTTAACATTCTTTCAAAGATTTGGAATCATACACCTTAGTGGATACTTGAATCATTGCAATGGATTTTCGACATCTTCGAAAGGTGTTAATAATGAAACAAATTATAACTTTTAATGAAATAGTTTCTCCTGACAGGATCATGGGTTTGAAAAAGATTTCCAAGAAACATGAAAAGGAGATAGCTCCAGAAGCAGAATCTTCATCGAAAAAGGTCGAAGCCATCTTTAAACATTCTCTGATATCTTCTCAAGATGAAGTCGATGCCATTCTTAACGACTTCGGAATCATAGGAGTGGAAGTCATTCCTCCTAGTGATAGTGATACTAGTCAGAATACCCCCGAAGGATACTTTACTTATACTACCATTCACATCCTACATTGAGGCTTTATTCCATTCCCAGATTTCTTATCTAGATTCCTGAATCATCTTGGTATTGTACCTATCTAATTATCACCAAATGTCTACACATATCTTATCTCTCTGGAACTTATGGCTTTAGAATCAGACATTCCTTCTCTAAGCGCTGACATTCTCAATTATCTAGTTCGCTTGGTCAAGCTTAGCAATTTGAATAGCCAAATTTTCAGGGCTAACCCTTATAAGAAACTAATTTCAATGGGAGTAAATAAGTTCATAGATCGGGAGACAGTTCTTTTTCGTCAAATGTTTTCCAAACATTAGCGGAGTTTTGTCTTCTCCACGTAAGTTGATTATAATTTTCATCTTTACTAAATTATTTCTTATGCTGAATTATGTTTCCTTATTAGGTCCAGCTCCCAAAGATCTCAAAGATGAGGGAAAAAGAACCGTGAAGCTGCTGACTGCTGCTTCGGGTAGTATTGGGAATATGCTTACTCTATTGATTCCAAGCAACCTCCAAAAACATTCCCTTCTTCCCGCAGGTCAGAGAGTTCTTGGACAACCCCCTCTTGTCCAACATACTTCTAAAAGCAAGCGTTTTCTCTCCCTTGGTGATCCCAAAAATTTCTCTCCTATGTCTCCAATTTGTCCGAATCATCCTGGTAAGCTTAAGCGTAGTACTTGCAATTTATCGTTGTGTTACTCCTTAGATTGCTTTACTAACTTATACTTTTTGAATTTTAGCAACTCTCCTCCGGTTGAATTGATCATAAGTGGTCTAGTCCTCCCAACTTTTACATCTAGCGCATCATCTTTGACCCAGGCCATCGCTAGGTCGAGGATGATTGCCAAAAGAAAATTAAGCGAAATGGCTACAGTGGGCCCTTCTCTCAAGAAAGCCAAAAGTGTTGATGTCCAGTCCTCTCCATTTTCAAAAGATGCTAAAACTGTTGATGCTCGATCTTCCCCTCCTTCAAAAGAGGGCGAAACTATTGATGTGAGCAAACTATGGAGGGCCCTACTCTTGAAGTTTCTATTGACCAAAACAACTTCTTCAAAGGACGACCTCATGTCTCGCATTGTCGTTTCCGATTCTCCTAATGTAATCGAGCAGATGCAAAGGGATTTGGTCACTTCAACTCCTCCTCGGGAGTTGAACCCCTCTATACCCCCATCACCGGTTTCCTTGAATGATTTTAAAATGATGGTGCAATCAATTTTGAATTCTTTTTCATTCATTTCCATTCATCTACCTTCCTCCATTCCTAACCTGACAACGCATTGTCAATCTCTGATTGAGCAATAACTCCTAGTAGTTGCATATTACTTAACCTTCTTATTACTATTTCTTATTGAACTTTGACTCATGTCGTACTTTTACTTTCAGATTTCAAAAGGTTGGTACTCTCTTCAAGAAAGCGCTTTGAAATCTTCCGCTGAGACGTCCAAGCTTCAAGAGGAAATCTCAACTTTGAACAGCCAGATTACCTTCCTTTCTGCTGCTAAAAATGATGTAGTGAAAGAACAAGAAAGGTTGGGGACCTCTCTTTCTCAAGCAAAATCCTCTATCTCTGAGGAGAGGAAGGCAAGACAACTCTTAGCCGATGAAAATTTGGATTCAAAAATGACTTTAAAAGAATTCGAGGAAGAGAAGGCTCGGATGGTTGCTAAACAATCTTATCTTAAGAAGAAGTTGGGGAAGAGCAAAAATTCTTTAACAATGGCCGTTAAAACCATCTCTGAAGCTAAGAAAAAGGTGTCACAATTCTTGAGTACTTCCCTCAATGACATCATTGTGAATTCCTATGAGGACGCTCTTACGCTTGCTTATTCTAACAACATCAAAAAGTACCCTGACTTGAGCTTCCCCTCACTCGATCCTGCTCTAGTCAAAAGAGTTATGGATAAAATCAAAGAGATGGAGCAAGAGATCGAGGTTATAGAGAGAGGAAATTGATGTTGTTAAACTCTTATCTTTTGATGCTCCTCTTATTGAAGATGATTCTGACTCCGACTAGGAAGAAAGTGATGAGGATGATGAAATTGCCGCAAAGAAAGGCGGCAATGATGATGATAACCCTGACAACGAAGATAAAGGTCAGGGTTCAGGCGGCAACAGAGGAGGCCATGTCGGTGCTCCTAGAGGGAATGGCGAAGACATTTTTGGGGCTTTAGACAAAGTTAACCCCAATCCTAGTGGCTATGAAGGAAACCAAATTGAACTTCTTGAGCCTTCCGATCTCCACAAAAAAACTGCCAGTATTATTGCTGGAGATCAAGGGGAGAAAAGCAGATTCTGCAAACTTCAATTCCCATTTCTCAGGTATGGGATTCTTTGTCCAAATGGCTTTCACTTCCAAGATAATAATAGTTGACATCCTTTTATTTTAGATAAAGAAAAAATCTATCTAACTTTATAAAACAAAGCTTGAAAGAAAACAAGCAGAAATAAATAGCTTGTATAGAGAGTTAGATAAGCAATTAAAAGAACATAATGCACTCTTTGACAAGTATTATAAGTTTAATAAGAGTGCCACTGTGTTAGCATTCTTTAAAGACCAAGAAGCTGCCCCTAGATTGAAGAGGGCATGCCTTCGATATGACAAGCTTTTGGAAGAGAAACGAGAATTAATTACACTCCTTTGGATGTTGATTGAAGAAAGGAACATTTTATTAGACTTCCTATACAAAGTCTATTGCAGACACCCTATCATAGATTTTTCATATTTGGGTGATTTTAGTGGGGGTCTACTCAGGCGTCTTTATAGGAGATATTTAGATGAATTTGGATCTTATCCCAATACAGGAGCTTGTTGGAATTTACCGCAAGTCAAATCAATCCCTCATGAGTTGGCTCCAGAAAAACTCAAATATTACAAGGGTAACTTCGTTTCTGAGTTATTCAAAAAGTCAATTTTGTACGAACCGGATGAACATTTGTAATTATGTAATAACATTGATTTGTAAATTTTCTATGCTAGTTTCCTTTTATACTTAGTCATGTATTATTACGTTATTACAAAATAAATGTCCCTCAGGCAGACTTGTTTCTAGAGATTATTTAAGCAAATATGTCAAATTAAGAAGAGATTATTTAAATAAGGCTTCGCTCTTGAAATCCTCAAAATTGGCTAGATACTGCTTTACCTGTAGAGACTTTATATGAAACGTCCCCGCCTTCGATTCGATTTTCTTGGCGAAGAAAAGGAAAGGCTTCTTAAGGAAATTCGAACATATCATACCAAACTAATATGCGGTCGTCATAGTCCTCCTGCCAGGGAATAGGACTATAGCAAATATCCTCCGGTTATTACCGCGGAAGGATTTAATGCCCTTTTGATTTGACAGTTATTCTTTCAGCTAATTCTTTGAACAAAGTCAAAAATGTTGTTTCTCAACTTTAAGTGTAATAAAACAATTATTTGATTATAACAATGAGATTGTACTTTTTGTTTTATTTCTTATTTAGTTGTAATCTCTATTATTGTAATAAAAGAGATTGGTTATTTGAGTCTTGACTTTGTTTTTTGTTTAAATAGGACTCGCAGCTAGCTATCGTACCACTCTCATCGAATTCCTCATCTCGCTTCACTAGCATCAGAGATAGATTGATTGCAGATGTTGAAAAGAGGCATTTACTTAAGGATCCTCTGTCTACTCGTTTTTAAGGCAATGCGGAAGCATTGGAATGGCACGAAAGATTTTTGCTTCAAAAGACAATTATTAGAAGCCTTAATGATCAAACCGCCATTCTTGAAGCGGACATCAAGAATAAGGATGATACAATTTCCATATTGAAGTGCCAAACTAAATCAAATCCTTCGATTAATTTTGATCATAAGATGTCTGAGCTTCTTCAACAGATAAGCGATTTGCAGATTAAGTTAAAAGATAGTCAAGCTTAATGCAAATCATTAGAATTCATCATGGGAGACAACATTCCAAATATCGATTTACCGACTTCTCCAATCACCTCATCTGTCGTGAAATCAACAAGGTCTTCGTCTCTTGCGATTCAAAAATTTCCTACTACAACAAATCCTCCCCTAGGTTTAGATGAGAAAGTAGTGGGTGAATAGTGTAGGAATGTGAAATTTGAAATGATGAGATATTTTGATGATCAACAGAAGGCGAGATGTTCGCAACGCATTAATGAATATGCAGCTAAGATTCAAAGAATTGAACACGAAAAGTATCTTCTTCAAAACCGCTTTGCTGATTTAGAGAGACAGAACAAAACCCTTAAAGGTGCCAACAAATCTTTCAACCGTGCTTTGAAGGCTCGTATTGAATCCATTGATGATGCCGATGAAATAAGAAAAAAAGAAAAGAAATTCTTTGTATAGCAATTCGCCATGTCATTGATTCTTTAGTTGTTGAAAATCTAGATAAGATTGTTCAGGATTTGTGAAACATATACTTGTGCTGTATACTTGTAAATAATTTTATACAATATGTAAATATCACCTGGTCCGTACCGCACCACCTCCGTTTGCACCCACGCCTCTACATTGCCTTGACCTTCGTCCCAATGTCGCCGCTTCTTCCCTCGACCATCGGTTCACCGGAATTTATTTAATGATCGAAAAACGATCAACCATCAACCACGGCCAAGTCCGACCATTAAAAATCTCGAGATTATCACCAAAAATCACGGTTCGTCGACACAAATGCAACCATATTCTCTGATCTCCATTCTATGATCGTCAAAAAACGACCATCATCCGACCGCCACTATAGTCGGATGATTCCTACTACCATAATCGACGAAACAATGAGCGACTATTTTTAGAAAATACTAGATGTGATAGAAAACAACTTTGCAGTTGAAAGTTTTGGCTAGAAGTTGATGGTTAGATGGTTTGAGAGATATTGATTTTTGAAAGGAGGAGGATGATATATTTCTTTTTACAGGGACATTAAAAGAAGAAGAGAATGAAGAACAAAGAGAATGATTGAAGTGAAATGAATCAAATTAAGTGAAGTGAAGTTGATATGTGTGCATACTTACTACAAAACCAATTACTTAACTTCTAAGTTAAGAAAATCATCAAAATTCAAGCATCCATCACATTAAAGTGCAAATCACCATTATTGGCTAGTTGGAAATTTTGGTGTTGATTTGATTTGTAAAAGTTTTGAAAAGAAAGTTTTGCGGTACTCAGCTATACAATATCCCGTTTACGTACGAACCGCGAACAGCAGAAATAAAAATACGATCGCGCACAACAAGCGACACAATCCCAAAACAAAATTAAAATACACTGGTTAACTTATTCTGAAAGTTTCAAAAATACCAACGTTTGGCGTAAAATGCGTCAAATTATAATTTAGATATTTTTCAAGTTAAAAATTATGAAAAAATCATATAAATCCATTTAAAACTACCTTATTAAAAATCAAGTTGTTTTATCAAAAATTGATTTTCTTATTATTTATTATATTAGAATCAAATTTGAATATTTTAATAAATTCAATTTTCTCATTCAAAACGTTAAAAATTTCGGGTCATTACATTTTGACCATCTGGAAAGAAAAGCGAATGTATGAGCGTGGATGTAATTTAGGCACAATTGTGATAAATGGAGTGAATGGTCACCTTTGGTTCATAAAGAAAAACTGGAAACGGGAATTGTATAAAATAAAAAAGATACTTAATATGGAAAGAAAAACATGTTTTCTATTGCAATAGTATTTTCATATGGAAAATTGTTTTATAATGAAAATTATTTCTATGAGTTCAAGATATTTGACCCGAAACTCTCGACTGCAAAATAGTTACAGTGTATGGAATAAAATTCTATAATAAGTGGTTGAATGAAGCTTCGTATTTCGTATTCTATTGTATTAATGGCAGAAATAGTGGGAGTATACCACATAACACTTCCTATTGAACGCATCAAGTTATGAAAAATTGTTTTCGCAAATATACCATACATTATTTATGAAATAATAACTTTTTTCATTAAAGAAAATAAACATAGTTTTATTTTAATATGAAGACTATGAAAATTCGTTATAAGATAAAACTACAATAATGGTATTTGTTTTCACAACAAAAGTGATGCATTAGAAAATACATAATATTTGCAATTTTACAATTATTTTAGAATTATGGACTAAGCCACATGAGAAACAACTCTTCAATCAAATCGACCGTTAGGGAGTTTTGCTGTAAAAGCCAAAGAGCTAAAATAAAGTGAAAATTAAGTTGGAGGGTTTCTCATTCTAAGGTAATAAGTTTTAAGAACATCACTTATGAATAATTAGTTTTAAGGACAATTTACAGAAAAATGATAAATTCATCTATCTTTTTAAGTTATATAGAAAAATGATAAATTCATTTATCATTAATTCTGTATAACTGAAAATGATAACCTCATTTATCTTTTTCTTGTGACTTCTCATTCTAGGGTAATAAGTTTGAAGGACACCACTTATGAATAATTAGTTTTAGGGACAATTTACAGGAAAATGGTAAATCATTATCTTTTTAAGTTATACAATAAAATGATAAATTCATTCATCATTATTCTATATAACTGAAAATGATAACCTCATTTACCATTTTTTTGTAAATTGTCCTTAAAACTAATTTTTCAAAAGTGTCGTTCTTAAAACTTATTATCCTGCACAAAGAAGCCCATTGAGTGAAAATACCTAAAATAAAATAGGCTAATGCCCATATAATAAGCAAAATGTTTTTCGAGTGTTTCAAGCATTTATTCTACCATTCCTAAGAGCATCTCCAACGGTTGAGAATTTAGTTGAATATAAAGGCTCAAATTTGAAAAGCAACTCCAACAGCGCATATGAAACTTAATATTAAGGTTAATATTCAGGGGTCAATTCAGAATTCTGAATTGGCCCCGAGCGCTGATTTAATCAGCGCCCAGAGGCAACGGCTACATCCAATAGCCATTTTCCAACGGCTCTCCCCCAACGGCTAGTTCCAATAGCTGTTTTCCGCCTTCTCTATAAATTTACTCTCTTCACTCTTCCTATCTACACAAACACTTCATTAATTTCTTCTACAATGTGTATTATCTGAAAATGACTTCACCTTTTGGAGATTTTATGCATCCTTCTAAGTCTCAAAACAATTTCTTGGACGACAGCCAGCAACAACCGAGAACTCCTCCGACACAGCATTCATCCAACGATGGAGGAGCGACGAGGACTACGATTTATGCAACATTTACTGTCATTATAAGAACGACTCGATTAGAGGCAACGATCAGAGCGGCGATAAGTTTTGGAAGAAAATAATGCATACTTTCAACCTTAAGCATCCTGAAAATACTCGATCTTGTTCGGCGATTCAAGGTCGATTCAGCAAAATCAATCGTCAAACTCAATTTTATGAATCACAGATTTATAAAATAAAGAAAGTGAACCCTAGTAGAATGGGAGGCAAAAAACATTTGGTATGTTTCTTGTTATCATTAGTTTTTTGTATTTAATCTTATTATTAATTTTTCCCTTTTGGTTTATAGAAAAGAATGGCGAATGAGGAATTCATATAGCTTTTTCCAAGGGAAAACGGAGTTAAAAAAGCACATTATTACCAATTTCCGAACTGTTACGAGTTGGTGACGAGCACACCGAAGTGGAACTCTGATAATGCGAAGAGCCTCCGAGACGTTCAAACCAAGGGTAAGGGGAAGAACAAAGCATCGAAATCTTCATACTCGTCTAGCCCGGGAGATTCATCTTGTAGGGAAAGTCAATTCGAGGGTGAAAATGAGTCGGATGCACTCAGCTAGAGACCAGATGAAGGTTTTAGACCAATGGGAGTCAAAGCAGCAAAGAGAAAGAATAAGGTTGATGTCGTGGTGGACACGAAAGTGAATGCCTCTCTTGAAATTCACAAAAGAAGGCATCAAGAAGAAGCAAGCTAGCGAAGGAGAAGATCGATGTGATGCGTAAGTTTGCAGAAATTGAGCAACAAAAGTTGGATATTGAAAGGGAAAATCAAGAACAGATTATTATGGACAAAGATGTGACGTGGATGGATGATATGCAAAAGCAGTATTGGATGGAGCGCAAACGACAAATACTTATTTCCAAGTTCCCTCAAAGTAGTTTGTTTCAATATAAGAATTATTTATGTTGTACTACTTTCGGTATACTGTATCGTTTATTTAAATCTGCTGTATTTTGTTATTAATTAATGTTATATTATTCTTGTTTCCATTTAGAAAAAGTCGATAACCAAACAGAATAACAGTTTGAAGAAAATGCAATACATATTAATAAGATAACTTAAATACTATTACAATGCAAACACGTACATACATGACAAATCAAATATAAAATTGAACTAACAATCACCAAAGTAATTCCAAATGTGATTCATAAGATCTTTTTATAGTCTGTTGTGAAGTTATGTGTCTCGGTACAAAAGTTGACGTTCCACGTGAACGCTGAATGCTTCTTCTGTTATAAGAACATCATCTCGGAATACTTCTGGCATTTGCCATGCACCATCATATTCGTAGTGACGTTGTTCTTCATCCATATCCCTTTCATCTTCAATAATCATATTATAAATAATACATGCAAACATGATTCTGGACATTTTTTTCTAAAACCAAAGTCAACATAGATTACTAATCATTGCAAATCTAGATTATAGAACGCCAAAAGCTCTTTCTACATCTTTTTTGTCCCTCTTGCATCGTAGGAAACTTTGCTTGCTTTTCTATTGGGTTTGGACATGCTTTCACAATGGTGCTCCATTTTGAATAAATCTCATCACCAAGATAATATTTGTGCTCGTAAGTGTTTTGGCCAAGAGTAAACGACATTGGGGTTACTCGACCAAGTGCCAGATCATTAAATAAGTGTGACATCTCAATAACATTTAAACCATTGTTAGATCCAGGCATTCCAAAGAAAGCATGCCATATCCATAAATCGTATGAAGCAACAGCTTCCAAAATAATTGTTGGTTTTCTTTCTTTACCATTGTAAGCTCCATGGTATGCTTTGGGGGCAGTTCTTCCATTCCCAATGCATACAGTCGAGACTTCCAAGCATTTCAGGCCATCCTCTGCTCTTGTGCATTTCTCGAATCTGCACCACATCATCCTCATTTGGAGATCTAAGGTACTCAGTGTCGAAAACGTCCCCCACCGATTGGCAGAATTTGTCGAGGGTCTCTAATGCAGTCATCTCTGCGATCCAATATGCATCATCCAATCCATCTGTGGGGGTGCCATAAGCTAACATCCTCAGTACAGCAGTCATTTTTTGTTCACTGCTAAGCCCCTGTATTTTTGAAGCATTTGGTTTTTGAATAAAATATTTGTCATTGTTTTGAATACCTGTTAAAATTCTTAAAAATAGATCTCTTCTCATTCCGTATCTTCTCCTGAACATATCAGGTCCATAAGTGCAATTTGGGTTGACATAATCTTGCATCAGAGTTTTGTGGAAGAAAAATGATTACGGTTTACATGTTTCCGACCCATGACCGATCCGTCATATATTCGTGATGTGGAGCCATAAGCTTCATGGCATATGTCAACTATTTCTTGCAATTCTTCGTCTTCCTCTTGGAGAATCTCTTCTTCATCGGAATCATTATCGAATGCCATAATACATTTGACGAAAGATGAGGTATTCATTGTTGTATTTAGTTTAATGCTAGGAGAGAAAGAAAGAAGATGTTAAATGTGATTCATGGAATGGAAGTTGAAGTCCTTATATAGAAGTGATACGATATGAAGGTTAAGTGGCAGACAAAAAATGCAGAGTGTAGTCAAATCAACTGTAGTAATGGGCAGACAAAAAACGAAGAGTGTAGTCAAATCAACTTTAGCAAGTGGGAGACATTACTGATACTTAGTATGGTCAGCTCGACTGTAGCAAGTGGTAGACAACAAATGCAGATTGTAGTCAAATCAACTGTAGCAACTGGCTGACAAAAAATGCGGAGTGTAGTCAAACAACTTTAGCAAATGGCAGACATTATTGATTGTGAAGGAACAATCATTAATTTGCATAACGACGATTATGTATTGCCTATTTAACTGAAAATTCCATAGTGGAAGTGTACAAAAAATTCCATGGCAAATGAAAGTTGGACTCCCCATGATTATTTGATACTAATCAAAGCGTACATAGAAGTCGATACAGGACATTTGGAAGAGGAGATTGAGAAAGATTTCTAGGTTACTCTAAACAAAGCCTTTAATAATCATCCCGATTGTAGATTAATTCAACGGATTTTGGATACTCGCATTACTTATGTCACGTTTAATAGAGCTTTTCAACGTTACAAAAGCGTTATAAAAACAGTGAAGGAAGAAGACCTATTTCAGTTAACACGAGCTATGTATGATTCACGCTATCTTTAGGAGTATCGTACTAATTTTGTTGGACATGCTGCATATGATCTATGGGTTAGCCATATTAGACAGTTTGAATGAAGTTTTATTTATTTCCGCTTAAGTTTTACGTATTTCCTTTCAATCGAATGTATTAGGATTCAGTTCCATGTATTTTATATTAGTTCAATGTGTGTTTTTAAGTTCTACGTATTTTTTTAGTTCTTTAGTAAGTTGTATAAACTTTCACTATCTACTGAGTACGTAATATAACAAACATTGAAAAGACTGATACAGAAAGGACAACCACATTAAAATAAACCGATACAGCAAGGACAACCAACATAGACATAAACCGATACAGTGGAACCAAACTGATAATTGAAACGATGCAAACAAGATCTAAAACAAATACAAACTGGATGATTTAAAATCTATCTTCGATCACGTGATAACTGAACTAAACCAAGTGTCCTCCCGAGCATTTCAATTTCTTGTTCAAGTTCAGTTGCATACACTACTGCACGATGAGGTAAAGGATCGTCCAACCATTTCCATAGTTCACATCCATCAGGAAAATTGCAGTATATATAGTGGCGTTGACCAATGTATGATCCGTTTCTTATGACGGAATACAAAACATTAACTTCATAATTGCAGTATATTTCTCCAAAATCAACCTCTTGTTCTGGTTAAGGTAGTTAAGCCCTTATTTCAAGCCCTCTTTGCCTTCTCACATTACTGCTCCTCCGCTCCTCCTCTATCTTCTTCCATCCTCCAAAAGCCTCTGCTCTTGTAAAGTTCTTTCATGCTCTCTCACATCTTCATAATGTCTTTCCTCCATCTCAACATACCATTTGGTTGGTTCTTCGGGGTAAGACGGATTAGGAGTGATCTCATGACTTAAAGGACCTTCGTATGAGTACGATTCTAGCAAGGAAATATGGCTGTAATCCACCATTTTTTGCTTAATAGGATGAGATGAATTCAGAACGATTTTCCAAGTAATAGAATATATAGCGGTAAGAAGATGTCCTATGGCAAAAACTGTGCAACGTGGCTACAGTGTTCGAATAATACAGAATACTGCACCACTTTGTAATAGCATTGACATTAAAGTACTACAACGTGTCTACAGTGCTACGTCTAGCGAACATCAAAAGAAGTGCAAAACAGTGCTCGATATGACGTGACACTGTCAATAAAGCTATGCAATGTAAATATGCTGTAAATAAAGCTATGCAAACATCAAAAGTAGTGCAACGTGCAAACAGTGCTCGATATGATGTGACGTTGTAACTAAAGCTATGCAATACAATACATGTCCTCGATACAATACATTTCCTCAATGTAAATGTAAAAAAACTGTATAACGTAACAAATAAACAGTAATAAATGTCCTCAATACAATACAGAAGTACATCAATATAGACAAACAATGGTAAAATAAATGTAACAGTACATAACATGATCATCCTAAGTCAACAACATCATCGTCGTTGTCGTCGTCCGCAGCGTCATCTACATGAGCAGGACCACCATGATCAAACTGAAATGCAGCCAGCTAAGCCTGCAAATCATCAATATGTACCTGCATCGCCTGCTAATTCTGCTGAGCCTGAAGACTGAGCGACTGAGTATGAACGAGGGTCATATGTTGTATGGCAGCAATATATCGCCTATGCTCATCCAATCTACATGCATACTGTAATTACATATAATATATCCATATATGTTTGATTAACTAATACTATACAATGAATTATTAATACAATGAATTACCTCATAAGGCGGGTATAGTCCAGCAGTGGGGACATCAGCAATCTCATGATCTGCGGGATAAACTATCGGCTGCTCGATAAGAGTACCTATAAGACCATATGCTCTATAACAGGTGTCGAGACCGAAGTCCA
Organism: Allium fistulosum; assembly: GCA_030737815.1. NCBI lineage: Eukaryota > Viridiplantae > Streptophyta > Magnoliopsida > Asparagales > Amaryllidaceae > Allium > Allium fistulosum. The sequence continues at coordinate 1,117,336,169 of CM060902.1, read as the reverse complement.
TGGGCTGCCGAGAATGCTGGGATGGAGTGGGATCAAAAGAAAATGGAGGTGGCTCAACTCTACCACTTGCAACGTGTGGGCCGATATGATTGGAGTTCACTCCTCGAGCGTAGTCAGGTAACATGTATCGTCGAGGAGCAACTCTAACCTAGTAGGTGTCATAGCCCCCCTCCGCTAAGAAAAATGTAGAAGCATCTACCCATCCAATTTGTCTCAATCCCTATATATACTGTGATTCAATGGTCCGACGTCTACCGAACATGTCGTCGCAAGATAATGGATCTCCAGGGATACGTAACTCCCCAGTAGTCTGAAACTAACATCGCTCCCCCAAATACCAAATAGGAAGAAATGCCGGTGAGAGTAAGATCATCCCCCGCATGCCCAAATGATACGAAATAGAAAGTGGATGAGCATCATGCGTCAGGCCTGCATATGTCATGGCAATCCAATATGCAGCCCATGGTGCCCGAAAAATATTGTTCCTGCACCTCATATCAATCTGAGTACGGACCTCCATCAGGTCATATCTAACCCCCATAGGCGCCCGAGAAACTAATTAAACACGTTCCCATCGTCTCATGCGCGGAAAATATATCTCTGAAGCATGACTAGCAGTCTCAACAATACAGGGATGCATGTTCGTCGTGTACTCATAGTACCAGCATGGTAGAATGTACCAAAATTCAAACATCTGCCTATCCTCCCCTAAAGCATAAGGATCAAGAGCGGTGTACAAATATCCTAGCATAGCGGAAACTCAATCAATAGTATGCAGCTAATCTAAATCGGCTACCGCTGCAAGGTAACCTAATCTAATGGTACTCTTTTGGTTCGAAAAGAAAGTCAAACTAAATAAGTACAACAGAAATGCTTTAAGCACGGCGTCACTCATAGCCTCAATGCCCATATGAGCTGCAATGTACGCCTGTAGATATGTAAGGGGAACCGCCCCGAAGGCAACATGACCAACCTCAAACTGGGGTAGATAAATAGTGAAGACCTCGTGGCTCTCAAACGTATGATCAAAAGGAAATGATATCCTGTCAGGACCTCCGATCTCAATCCCAATCTACATATAAAAATTGACGGGGGTAATGCCGAACTCAAAATCTGAAAAATGAAAAGTATGTGTCGTAAGCCACCACCTCTCAACTAGGGCTGCTATGAGTGGACGATCAAATGACTGTGGTGACCTAATTTGTAAGAAATGTGCAAAAGGACTAGTCTGCAGCCTATCTACTAAAACCTGGGGTAGTGTGTCATACTGCTGTGCTCTACACTTCACCCAACTACCCCGATAGCTAACGTACTGTGACTAAAAAATTAAAGGGTTATTCATGATTATTGTACAATTTAAATTCAAACAACTTAGTAATACACTTTATGATATCAATATCTATATAATAACCATTATTTAATGGTTAGTTATTTATTAGTTAGAATTGTACCTCGACCGCATCCAATGCCATGAAGATGCGATAACTGTATCCAGCTCGTGCAGAATCCGTAGCTGGAAAATCGTCGTATCTAGTGCTGGAGCAATGTGTGCTGGGCCTACAAGCTTCTCTGGCTGATGTCGAACAGTACGTCTTGCGATTTTGGTTACACGTGGCGACATTTCGACGTTTTTTATATAAAAAAACAAATAAATAAAACAAAGGAAAAAAATGAGGGCTAACCCCTGTCAAAATCCTTATGGAATTCCCCCTCCAAATCCCGACCAACCCACCACTATCATGCCGTTAATCTTGTTTACTGAAAGCCGTAAAACGAAAATGGCATGATATGGTGCCGATCCACCCTGATTTCCCCAAAATCGGGGGGTACGATGGAGACAACTATCCTGTTAAAAACACTAGAGAAACCCTGAATTTGAATACCTTAGATCCTTGCTCAGGTATGAATAATTTCTTTTTTTAGTTGTTTTTATACAAAGGTAGGGTTCAAATATCATTGTTCATAAATTTGGGTGAATAGTGTCTCGACCACTACATAATAATTGGGGTTGCTCGCAAAAGCATCAACAAGTATAAAAGAGTTTTTCCTTACATCTCATCTTCTTTGGTTTGTTCTTAGTTTAATTTTTAGAAACAATGTATGGGGCTTTTGATGAGTTATTCTCCTTCAAAAATTTCATGTACTTTCGTTATTATTGTATGATTGTGTAAATTTTTTTTCTCAATTATGGGCATTTACTCTTCTATCCATATAGAACACTAATTTGTTCTTCGTTATTTTTAGTTTTTCAATTTTCCAGGGTTACCCAATTCCTAGATTCGTTATTTTAGTTTCAATTTTGGCCTTTTTATTTCCTATCAGTAACCATTAGATACGTTGATTTTTTAGGAATTGATTTTAAACCAATCTGTTGTTTTTATTAGATATCACCGACTAATGAGCATTGCTCAAATTTACATCTTAAGAAAGGAAGGATATTATGAGTGAACGCATGATCCTTTGTCTTTTTTTGATGCATGTAATTCACTAAATATAATAGCCATGCATTTAACATGCTTTTTTTTACTACACCATTGTAAGAATTGAGCAACCACTTTAATATTTATGCAACATTGAAACTTTTTAGGCATGAAAAATGCTATTATTAGCAAATCATACTTGGGTCAAAGCATTTATAATATTTATGGATTTAGTTTTTATATAAATAATAGTGATATATATTATTGTGGACATCAGTATAATGATTGCTTCTGAGGTGGAATGAATGGCTTAACAAGGGCATTGAATCTATGCTTTGTGGAGGACTTTCTTTGGCTACTTAGGATTGGTAATTTCTTTTTTCTTTTTTGTTTTTTTTGTGTTATTTGTGATTTGTCATTTGGAACTGTTGTCAATTCAGTTTTGATACGGAATATTTTATCAGGTTGAATTTTGGTTAATCAATGGTAAATTTGAATTATGTGTTAAGCAATACCGCTAAAATAGAAAGAAAGAAAATCACAGTCGGTTGCTTTGCATGGGAACATTGTCATTTTACAGTAGCATGAAGGATAATCATTTCAATGGAAACTTAGTTGATAGACTTATTGTTATACAATGTACTGCATTCAAACTAAATTTTTGGCTAACAGGTATTGCACATTTGCACTATATTACATATATGTATGTGTATGTAGAATAAGGTTTGGATTCTTTTGTAACAGAAAACATCAAGCTTCCCTTCCTGGTGGAATATTGTTTAAAGGTGGAGCTGGTATTTATATTCATGGAGAAAATTTAGTGGCTACAGAGTAAAAACTATCTGCAATGAAATCGACACATAAGATTATTTTCTCAAGTATAGGAACTCTACGTATTCATGATCCTAGGATATCTGAGTATAAAATAACTCAATTAGTTTTTATATTATTCTGATTTGTTTTGTATCGTATTACAATGTCAATGTTCATGAAGATATCAACTGTTGAGTGTGTTGATATGATATCTTTCTACTAATTTATTAACAAATAATATAAAATATGTAGTAAACTCGTGGAGATTCCCAAAATTCATCTTTTATATAATCAATGATGCTCATTTGCTTCATTTGTAGTCGTACGATGCAAGAGGTATATCAATTTCTGGATTCATTGGATAAATATTAGAGAAATACATGTGCACTCAAACTAATTCAAGCTTTCTAACACTTTCCTAATTCAGTTCATTTGGGAAATATACAAAGGGTAAAATTATTTAGAAGTCCACTATCTATTGCCCATTTAGAACTTGGTATAGTTAAAAAGTTTATATTATATCTATAAACTATTTCGTTTCTAAACTAAAAAGATAACTGCAACATTTTATATTCGGTTCATGATTTTCAACTTTTCTCATTTCCAGATACTTCCCAATTTCAACTTCAGCTATTTGGGTAAAATGAAATGTTTACTTAACTAAACAATTAGCAACCTTATTATAATTCACTTTTTTTTCAAAGTGCTTCAACTAAAACAATGAGGACAGCTATGAGTACATTTTTGGGTAAAATAATGAATTAAAATCTTGAAGTTGATAAAAAGCAAACTTTTGAGTAAATACATTTTAATGATTCTCATCTACATCTCATAATGTGCACTACTATGGAGATCTTAGATTTTAATATGCATTTAAAGTAGATTTCCTTTCAATGGTTTAATGCGACATATATGCATCAATCATGTACATCAAATTTAAGATTATCTTATGTTATTTTATTTAGGTATCTTTTCATAGAGATGTCACTGAAAGTGTTATATGTCGATTATCATGACATTTATTATATTTTTTCCAAAATAAAGCATAATTCATGTATAAAAAAGTGATGAGAAGCGTATAGACAAGATTTAATTCTGATAATAAATTTAATGTCTGAATGTTTAAAGAAAGACAAAGGTGTCTCCATGTGATATATAGAAAAGTGGTAAAAGAAATAGACAATCATGATTTTATTTATATATTTTTGTAACTTATCTTAAAAATATAAGACATATAGAAAATAGATTTAGAATTGAGTGGCTAAATTTAAAACTGATATTGGAGTTTCTAATATGCAAAAAGCTATATGAATTCTTAGGTATAAGATATACATCTAATAATAGATTTATCAAGTATAGTACAGCTGATATCGAATTTATTTTTTAGTAGTGAAAATGTATATTTACGGTTGATGTTAGAATCTATAGTATATAGAAAACCTACTAATCAATTTCCATTCTATATCTACCATTTATATATATATTCATCATAGTTATTTTTCTTATTGCTCAGGGTCCACTCTGCCTTTAAGCAAATGATTAGAACCTCATAAATTGAGAGACCTCATAATTTTACTAAGGTTGACTATAAATAAGATCTAATGGTTGGATTTAGCATAGCCATTAAGTAATGAGAACACTTAAACTTAATAAAAGAATTTTAACCACTTTAGGATCAAAATGATATTAAAAAAACTAAAAATTAATATTTTACCATTTCTTTTTGATTTTGTGAGAAATAGGAATTATTAAGGTAAATGAAAAACTACATTTATTTCTTTTTCATGCATTCCTAGCCATGTCATGACCTATGCTCTTGGGTATTTTTAACTTGATTAAGGTTCTATGTGTTTTGATTAATCCTTTTTTTAGTGTCCGACTTTAATTTTCTGTTTTTATTAGCTGATATGCATTCAAATTGCTACAGCTTAATAGTGATAAAATAATCATAAAAAATAGATAATAACTTCTTCATGGTCAAAAGTTTTTTTTAATATTTGTTAGCCTACAATTTTTCAAATTTTTTTTGTATAGCCTACAATTAACCATATCACATGTAATATTTTGTATAGCCTCGTATTTTTTCCTCTCTTCGTTCAAATTAGATGTCATGAACTTAAACCTTTTTCTAAATATGGAGTGTGTTAAGCAGATTCATATATTTCATATGTTTAGTGCTTCATTGAGACTACAAATGCATAATAAGTCCTTTGTGTATTCCATCTTCTACCTAGCTATTTCCTCTTAAGCAAGAGGATCTTTGATCAGTTTCTCACTTAATGACAACTCAGAGTTAGAAAGAGCAGCTTAGGCATTGTTCTAATGGATTCTAATTTCTAATTTCTCCTTCCGAAGCTTGCTTTTGACCATTACTATAGAGATTGTTTCAGCTATATTGTCAACTAACATTGGAGAATTTTTGCAATTGTAGGTAGGCATGATGCCTTGTGACCCTTTTGCTTCTAGAAGATATGTTTGTGTCCTCCATCTTGCTTGTTTTAATTGTTGTTTGAGTTTTATCGAACTCAATACTAAGGTTCGAGAACTCGGTTTCAGTCATTTGAAATTTTGATTGTTTCGGATGATTTCGGAAGTTTCGATTTTGGTTTTGATTTCGGTCTCCATTTTGGTTTTCAATGGCTTTTTAAATGAAAATGTAATAATTATCTTTGTAAATAAATATAAAATATAGTATATAAGGAAATAAAATACAACATTATAAATTTATTGCATTCAAAAATTAATTCTTGTAGCTGTATATAAATTTAGTACTTTCAAAAGTCTAATTGCAGTCCAATATCAATTAACCAGATTATATAATTTCAACATCACTTAGACAAATAAGCTACATAGGCATAGCACCTTATTTAATATTATATAATTTCAGCCCATAAGCTTAGTAGCAACCTAATATTACTTATCAGAACAGCCATGTCTCTTCGCTCTGATCAAAGCTAGGGCAAACAAAGAAAATATCGTAAGCAAACCAAAGAAGAAGAAAAAGAAGGAAAAAAATAGTAATGTAAATTTCTCTCGAACGCGAATTTCGACCCTCGACCAAGGCTAGGGTTTTCTGTTCTCCATTCTCGACCAAAGCTTAGGTAATTATGATTTCAATTTTGATCCTCACTCCGTTTTGCTTTAATTAAGGCTTTATTTCAATTGCTAATTTGATTCGTTTCTTTTATTTACATCGCAACCGAAATCGGTTGACGTGAGCTTTAGACAGTAAGAGGAGGTGGGTGGGTACTGACATTTCCTAAATTGTTAATGAAGATCGGTTCATGGTCAGTTGGATTGGTTGTGTAGGATACAGAGGTGTCAGGAGTTTGCACGGTTAGAGAATGGGAACGATGATGTTCTACCATAGGAAGATTTACCTACGAGCCAAACCAAATAGTGAAATCCAAACAACACTCCCTCTTTTTCACTTTTGTTCTTAAAACTATCATCCCTGATTTCCTCCATAATTTCCACCATGCTAACTCATTATTCATTTTTTTGGAAAATATCCCAATATTCCCGCAAGTTATGGCTATTGCTTCACTTTTAGCACTCCGGATTCTATACCACGCAAGCACCCCTAATTAGCTGGTACTGAGTTCGGTTTAGGGTTTTTATGTGGAACCTTAGATTGAAAATTTGTTTCTTTCATAAATGAATTTTTCCTCTTCTCCATAGTGGCTCCTCTAGCAATACATTAAATCCGGTGATGGTCAATTTATTTTTACAAGAATTCAATGATGAGTTTCAATTTTCAATTGGCTACTATGTTATAGATTAGCTATTGTAGTTTTTATGTTATGTATAGAGAAACATCATCTCATTTTTAGATAATGAGAATGTCATGGAAGGTTGATAGTCTATATGGACTTTGATTTCTTTTTAAAAAGTGTATGTTCATGTTTAGTTTTACAGAGTTACAGGCTATGATACTAATTAGAATGATATTTGATCTTTTTGAAAAAGACGGGCCTTGCATAACTATGCAGTGTTTCTGTCATGTTTTTTTATTTTTCAACTTGTAAGGAATGGAATGGGCCTAAAATTATTTTTTCTAAACCATATTGTGTTTATGAACAATACTCCAAACATGGATTTTGGTAGAAAAAAATGGAACGCATAGAATAATATTTGTTGTTAATTTAATACATCGATGGTTTATATGTATATCTATAAAAGAGAAATATCATTCTAAACACGTTTTAATCTTAATTTCAAGTGCAAAATAGCCATTACAATTTCTACGATACTAAACTTGCTAAAATTCTTTGTTTTATGTCTTCCGAATATGGACATAATTTCATATACGTAATCTTTGCTATACAAGTTTCGTAACCCTCTTTGCTTTACCAATTGATAGGGTATCTAAAGTTAAGTAATTTGGAATGAAACGAAAATTTGTAGGTATATTATTACATGATTTATGATCATTTCCATTAAGCTTCGTGAAATTTTGATAATCTTAATATATGTAAAATAATATTTCAAACAGATGGTTAAAATATACTTTATTTAATTCTTTTTTTGAAATTACAGATTTTAACGGTTGGTTTTCCACCGTTGTATAGTTGTGCTAGTCATATGATTGAATTGTATCTCAAGCTGTTAAGGGCAAAGCATCCTTGGCAAAGCATCCATTCAGTAGGAGTAGCATAAGAGTTTGAGAGCTCTTCAAATTGAGATGTAACAATTTGAAATTTTAACGTTTCGAATAGGAATATTTAATTTATTTAAATATTCTGATTAGATTTAGAATTAATAAATAATAATAAAATCAATTTTTAATATAACGACTCAATTTTTATTATAGTATATTTAATTTAATTTATAGGATTTTTTCATAATTTTTAATTTGGAAAATATTTAAATTATTGTTTGATGATTTTACGGCAAACGATGGCATTTTTATAATTTTACATAATAAGATAACCACTGTATATTATTATTGTTTCGGAATCGTATCACATTTTTGTACGTGATCGTGTTTTGTTTCATCTTTCGCGGTTCGTACACGAACGGAAGGCTGTGTAAAGAAATGCCGGAAATTTCAGAATAAATATATCACTACACTTAGAGTAATAAATTCTGACCATTCCTTATTCCTTTTGCTCTCTTCACCTCCAACTTACAGTAAAAGAAAATCAAATTTTCATCATCAAAAATTCAAAACAAAAGATACATAACTAAAAATCATAAAGATGAATTCTTTGAGTTAGTGGTGGAGAGATCTACAAATCTAATTTTTTTTGGTGAAGCTTGGTCGAGGGTTGGGTTGTTCAAACTTTTACAGTGGACCAGGGTTAGCATTGGTCATGAATTGGAGCGTCGGTGGAGGAATCGGAGGTTGGCGTTGGGATCCTTGTTCGAAGGGGCATCGGTTGGTGGATTTTGAAGTGGTGCGATCGAGTATAGTGAAAAGCGACGTTTGCTTGTCATGTAGTGGAGGCACAATCGCGATTTACTGGTGATGGTCGGAGGTGATTTCAAGGGTGGCATCAGACTTAGGGTGGCATAGGGAGTTGATTTGTGGTGGTTGTTGGTGCTTTGGTGGGGCGTAGCAACCTGTACGGTCGATTTAAGATGTTGGCGGTTGCGTTTTGCTCGGGTCCATCGAGCATGGAATGGTGGGGTCGGGAAGAGAGCTCGCGCGGAGATTGGAGCAACGGCGAAGTTCGTTCGTCGAACAACGGACCGGAGATTGAGATGGGGTGGTGCATGCACGTAGAGGTCGAGTTCGTGCATATCTGTTCATGTACAGAAGAGGGAAGAGGGTAGCGTTTTGGGGAAGATCATTAAGGTGGTGATTAGATTAATTTGTTAATTAATTAAGTAATTAATCATTTCAATTAATTCAAACTCTTATAAAATGAATGTCTCTCTCATACGAGGTCCAATCGAGACACGGTCTTTTGTGTTACGTTCGTAATGACGACAGCTACGCGTTGGAACTAATTTCATCGAGTTTGGAGCTAATGAAATTTTGAGCTAAAATCGAACGTCGTTCGATTTTAGAGCAAATCGGAAGGCCTAAGCATCCGTTGGAATTTCGGTGAGTTAAACTTACCTTTTTGGGTAATCAGCATGATATATAATAGATAAAAATAATTGATTTTATGCTTGAATGGATTTATTGGTTTGGTTGAATATTCGCTTTTGAAAAAGCGAATGACATTTAAATTGAAATATATGGAATTTTGTAGAGAAATTCGGATTTCTCATCGTTATGATTTTTAATTTCAGTTATATACCAGTTGTTTTTAATTTCAGTTATATATATGTTATATAGATGGTTAAATGTTAAAATTTGATAGTTTTGTCATATTGGATGTGACACTGACATATGTTAAAAGTTGAACATTTTTAGTGAAAAAGGTAGTAATAGCATTGATTAAGTAATATGATAGTTATTGGCCTCCTTGTAGTATTTGAGATACTATTAATTTTTTTTCAATGGAAAAGGTTTCGATTTGGGAAAATGAATTTTAGTTTGACTTTTTTGGATTTTCTACGATTTTTATTTAAAATTAGTTTTATACTCCTCTATTTTACTTCAACTTCTCGTGTTATTCTTTTCTAATATATGTATATATTTAAATGTTTCAAAATTTATTTTAGAAAGTATTTACCTTTATAGAAAAGTTATTATAATAATAAATGTTTATTTTAAAGAAAATAAAAGGGGTTTATCTTTATTTTAAAGTATTTTTGTTTTTCAAAAGATGATAGAAATATTTTGGAATAAATATTTATGAAACATTTTAAGTGAAATATTGTAATAAAAGAACGAATTTATAAATGGTATTTCATAAATTAAATAGAGATTTATAAGTGGTATTTATAAATAAAAAAGGGATTTATAAATGATATTTTATAAATTAAAGAGAGATTTATATGCGGTATTTTATAAATAAGAGATAAGTTTATAAATGGTATTTTATAAAAGGGAAAATATTATCATTTTGATAAATTAGAGTAATAAATCACAGTTGTGAATTTATTGTAATATATGAAATGATCGTGTTATGGAAAGAGTATGAGTTTTACAATTATATTTGGAGTTTGTTTATATTTGAAGTTTGGTTTTATAATTGGAGTTTTATGAAAAGATTTGCAAATAAATTTGAGGATTTGTAAAATGAGTTTTATAAATGATATTTTGTAAAAGAAATTTTAGAAAAGAGTTTTATAAATGGTATAAAGGAGTTTATTAAATAAATTTGGAGATTTATAAAAAGAGGTTTATAACTATGCTTAGATATTTATAGGGAATTCTATATTTTAATGTTTTATAAAAGGAGTTTGTAAATAAGGAGTTTTATAAAGGCATTTTATAAAAAGGGATTTATAAAAAGATCGAGACCCGATTTTCATAAATGATCATTAAAAATTACGGTGGTATGGAAAATAATCTTTTCATACTTAACATCAAATTCCGAGGTATGAAAACTTGTCTTTATCTAGAGAAATAAGAATGTGTGTCGAAGCAGGGATAGTTTTCTAACTTTTCCAATCTCATTATTAATCGAGGGATAGTACTGTTTGAAATTGGAAAGTGGTGGTAAGTATGTTTGGTCTAATTTCTATACGATCCATTTACTTACACCAAATGTGTTTTGGGTTTATTTTTATCAATGTTAGGTTACATTTGCGTTAGCCCAAGTAAACATGGTTAAAATCTTTCTTAAGATTTGTGAATATACTTATATCATTGAGATAAGTATATGGGTACATTTTCTAGGCATTAGAGGTGTAGTGTTTTGTGAATATACTTATACATTGGAATAAGTATATGAAAAATCTTTCTAATCATTGAAAGTGAAATGTTTTGTGAGTATACTTATACAGTTGAGATAAGTATATCGATATTTTTCAAGTACAGAAAAGAGTAGAGAAAGGTTTGTGAATATATCTTTGTAAAAGTATTTTAATACAAGAATTTCCAAAGTGGTTTTAATTAATGAAGAGATTAATTAAAGAGGCTTTTTGGTTGCTTTATGCTTAACCATGCTTGGTTAAATCTCTCTTTGGATTGTTTGTTTGTTTAATTGTTAAATAATCGACTATTAAATGTTGGTCGGTTTTTAAAACTATCGTTTGTTGGTTTGAAGAGACGGGATCAGATATATTATCCAAAAACCGCTTCAAATCGGCATAAGCGTTCGAATTGGAGACATCTTGAAATTGATCGAAGATGGAGTTCTTTGAAGTGCAAGGGCTACTTGCTACCAATCCTGAGGGTGATTCCAAAAAGGATACAATAGAGGTAGTGCCTTCGGTTTGTTCAGTCCCGGAACAACTTGTATGGATGATGTTGACATTGCATTGTTGCTTGGAGGGCATTTCAAGTGGGATTTGCTATAAAAGATAAAATGTAACCTCAGGCCTCACAATCGGTAATGAATAAAGCAGGGACGTGCCGCATGGCTAAGTGGGTCGCTCCTATTAGGGTATGATCATCGTCTGATCTAGATCGGTATTTATTGATTTATGTATGCTTGTGACTCGATACGGCTGTTGACCAACAACCGATGGGTGATCTTATTCTGTACTATCTAGGAAGTGGTATGCCGGTCCTGAGTAACAGAGGTGCAAATATTTTGTAGCCTTGGTATATGTTATCTAGAGGTGTACTGTACGGAAGGTAGACCCTTATCTTTTCATCGTACAGAATCTAATCTCCAATACGTGCTTTTTAGACTTAATTGTATACTGTGTATGCTGGAATGTAATTAATGTAACAATTTCGACTATGATTCAATATTTATTTTAAACCTTAGACATTATTATAATATTGCAAGATTTCCTATAAAACGGTTTGGTTACTGTAAGGTAAAAATCCATCGTGTTTATGTGCGGCATGGTCTTACGAGATACATTTATTTTTGATAGGTTTTTATAATATTAAAATCCATTTGAAGTGTGATTCTCATGTTGGTTTACCAGACTAATCCGGACGTTATTTTCTTATAATGCTCGAGCCAGACCGAGCATATTTTCCAGATTTAGTTTGATGCTTTGGAGCTTCAGGAGACTAGCTGGAGGCCTCCAAGACGTACCCACATATATTTTATTTTCCACTGCATTTGTTGGTTATATTTATCAGCAACTGTGAGGACATGTTGTTATAGCTGTCCAGACTGATGATAAATTAGTGTACTTTGATTGATGTCTATATATTGCAGTTTCCTTTTGTAAAGATTTATTGTATATTATATATTACCCGTCACGATGTGAGATTCAGCATTGTCTTTTCTTTCTTTTTCGCCTTACAATCTGTCTTTCCGGCACTTGGATGCTCGGCACGTGAATTGTCGACTTTTGAGGATCGAAAATGCGAGTCATTATTATTACATAATTTATAATCATTTTCATTAAACTTCGTGAAAATTTGATAATCTTAATATATTTGAAATAATATTACAAACAAATGGTTAAAATAAACTTTATTCAATATATTTTTTGAAATTACACATTTTAACGGTCGGTTTTCCACAGTTGTACGGTTGTACTAGTTATATGATTAAATCATCGCGACATGAGATTCTGTACTATCTTTTCTTTCTTTCCCTCCAACAATCTGTCTTTCTAACACTTGGATGCTCGGCACGTGAATTACGTGGATGTATTAGTGTCGACTTTTGAGGGTCGAAAGGCGGGTCGTTACAAGTGGTATCGGAGACAGGTTGAACGAACACCTAGGCTTTGGTGGGATGAACTTATTAGAGATAATGTTAGTATTACACTAGAATGAGTTTGAATATATATATAAGAGCACATATTTGTTAGTGCGATAAAAGTGTTTAACATTGTGTTGATTTATCTGTTGAGTGGTTTATGAATTCTGGTCAATACAGAAGGATTAATTGTATCGATAGGAGTTTCTAAATACTTGAACAAGGCAAACCGAAATAGTATTGTTTTAAAAAATGGATAAATGAAATAATTTTACCTAGAATTATATTTTATATATAAGAGAATAATTTTCACAAATTGATATAGTTATCGATAATGTGTTTGTCTGTTAGGAAATGATAATATGCAGTTATTATCATTTATTATTTGATTAGTCATGTTCACCAAGTTTAGGAGCATTGACTATTGTTTGTTGATTTATTGTTAGTGCTCATTTATAAGCATTTATTGTTTGGTTAAATTAAATACGAACACCTTGTGAATTCAGTTTTACAGTTTGACTATAAGGCGTTCGGAAATAATGTTGAGTTAAAATTTTAATTTTAATAAAAGTCATTTATTATAATCTAAACAAAGATAAACAATTATGAAGTAGTTTTATATAAGAAGTGAAATTATAAAAGTATGGCTCATAAATGGGATTATAAAAAAAGGATTTAAGCTGAGAATTTGAGAACTTAAATCCTGGTGCTTTTTAAAATTGTTTTTCAATGTTTTGAGAAAAATAATAATAGTATTATTTGAAAGTATATATGTATAGAAATATTTTAAAATGGATTTTAAAAGAGATAAGAAAGCACTGAACTCACTTCTGTTGTTGGAAAATAATTCCAGTGATGACGGTCGCATCATCGGTGTTTATTTTCAAGTTTTTAAGTGAGGTATTGCTATAGTAGTATTTTGCTTCAGAGTTATTTTGGTAAAAAAGATTTTGATTTAAATTCTGAAAGTATGATTTGATACACAAAAGAGATGCATGTTATTATTATTTTAAAATGATTTGAAATAAAACCGGGGTGTTAAATTCTGAAGTTTTTAGTTAAGTTATTAAATGGACTCTTGTATCCTATGCAGTATGGTAGTTTGGTTGGTGCATCTCATTATGATATGTTGTTTGGTAATTTTCATTTGTTGAAATGAAATGGAATTTTCTGCAATTTTAAACAGTCGAAAACTTCTGAATTGATATGAAAACCGAAGCTAAGTGTTTTTGAGAAATTATAAGAAAACAAGTTTTAGTAACTTATAAATTTGAGAAGATAGTAAGTTAAAACAAATTTTAAATTTGTTGGACATCCCAGTTAAGTAAAACAAATTTGAAATTGTATATATACTCTTAGGATGTAGAAGAATGTTATAGGGATATAAACTTGAGTTATGAAATGAAATTTAACTTAAGTAAAGTTTAAATGAAATGATTTTATGAAATGGTTCATAAATGATTAGCATTAAAGGAAATTTACTATAAGTAAAATTGAATGTGATTTGAATTAAAAAGGGATTGTTATAGTTAAGAAACCAATGGAATAAATAAGTAAGTTGTACGTAGATCATTTTATTCATATAGCTGTTTTGATTTAGATTCGAGTACACGGTTTCGAGGTGATTTACACCGGTCTGAGTTAGGATTTTTCACTCGATTCTTGACGGCGAACACTTAATATAGATTTATGATAAGATTATGAAGTTTTCTATCATAGAATATAGCTATGCAAGAAAAACAGAGGTTTCTAATCAAGGAACCTGATCGGAGTTCACATTAGAGTAGTCGAGTGAGCGATACTAGTTCGGAAGTGAAATTTGTGTGGTCGAGCGAACGATTGGATTTGATATTGCGTACGGATGACATATGTACATCGTGCGGGCTTGAATATAATTATATGCTTTTGACATTAGAAAATGCAAGTTATATGGTTTGATGGCATTTGTAAATGAGATACAGGTTTAGAAAAGCAAAGGCTTGTTGGTCACTTTTTTATATTGTTGTTGACGATTTTATGTCCCAGATATGGGAGGTCATTTTGGGCTTTTGTTTTCTTTTGCCGATTTGGGTTCCGTTGTGACGAGTTGTAGTTTTCCAGATCGAGCCTCGCAAAGAAGGTGCTGCCAAAATTTTCCGTAACTTTAGAGACTTTAAAATTTTAATATCACATTTCAATTAATTGATTGTGAAAGTTTAAGGGTTTGGGGACGTTTTTCTTTCTTTGGTAATTTCGGGGACGAAATTCTAGTAGGGGGGGGAGAATGTAACGACCTCCAATTTTTAACGTTTCGAATATGAATATTTAATTAATTTTAATTTTCCGATTTGATTCAAATTTAATAAATAATAATAAAATCAATTTTTAATATAACGACTCAATTTTCATTGTAGTATTTTTAATTTAATTTATAGGATTTTTCCATAATTCTTAATATGAAAAATATTTAAATTATCGTTTGACGGTTTTGCAGCAAACAACGATATTTTTATAATTTTATAGAATAAGGTAAGCAGTGTATGTTATTATTGTTTTGGAATCTTATCGTATTTTTGTATGCAATCGTATTTTTATTTTATCGTTCGTGGTTCGTACACGAACGGAAGGCTGTGTAGTGGGATGCCAGAAATTTCAGAATAAACATATCAATACACTTAAAATAATAAACTCTGACTATTCCTTATTCATTTTACTCTCTTCACTTTTAACTTACAGTAAAATCAAATCAAATTTTCATCTTTAAAAATTCAAAATAAAATATTGACTTAACCAAAAATCATAAAGATGGCTTTTTTGAGTTAGTAGTGGAGAGATCTACAAATCTAGCTTTGTTTGGTGAAGCTCGGCCGAGGATTGGGTTGTTCAAACTTTTACCGTGGACTAGGGTTAGCGTCGGTCGAGAATTGGAGCGTCCATGGAGGAATCGGAGGTTGGCGTTGTGATTCTTGTTCGAAGGGCATCAGTTGGCGGATTTTGAAGGGTGCGATCGAGTATAGTGAAAAGCGACGTTGGCTTGTCTTGTAGTGGAGGCACGATCGCGATTTACCGGTGATGGGCAGAGGTGATTTCAAGGGCGGCGTTGGACTCAAGGTGACATAGGGAGTTGATTATGGTGGTTGTCAGTGCTCTGGTGGGGCGTATCAAAACGCGACCTGTACGGTCGATTTGGGATGCTGTCGGTCACATTTTGCTCAGGTCGATCGAGTATGAAATTGTGGGATCGGGAAGAGAGCTCGTGCGGAGAGTGGAGCAACGGTGAAGTTCGTTCATCGAATAGCGGACCAGAGAGTGAGATGGGGTGGTGCGTGCACGGTGGAGGTCGGGTCCGTGCATATCTGTTCATGTACAGGAGAGGGGAGTGTTTTGGGGAAGATCATTAAGGTGGTGATTAGATTAATTTGTTAATTAATTAAGTAAGTAATCATTTCAATTAATTCAAACTCTTATAAAATGAATGTCTCTCTCATACGAGGTCCAATCGAGACACGGTCTTTTGTGTTACGTTCGTAATGGCGACAGCTACGCGTTGGAACTAATTTCGTCAAGTTTGAAGCTAATAGAATTTTGAGCTAAGATCAAATGTTGTTCAATTTTAGATCAAACCGGAACGCTTAAGCGTCCACTGAAATTTTAGTGAGTTAAACTCACCTTTTTGGATAATCATATGATATATAGTAGATAAAAATAATTGCCCTTGTGCTTGAATGAATTTATTGGTTGGTTTGGTTGAATATTCGCTTTTGAAAAAGCGAATGACATTTAAATTGAAATACATGGAATTTTGTAGAGAAATCTGGATTCTTATCGTTGTGATTTTTAATTCCAGTTATATACCCGTTGAATTTAATTTCAGCTATATATCTGTTATATCGATGGTTAAATGCTAAAATTTGATAGTTTGACCATATCAGATTTGATACCGACATATGTTAAAAATTAAGGTAGTGTTTGGTTTAAAAACAAATTTTGTGTTTTCAGTTTTCAATATGTATGTCAAATATGAGAAGAATAGAGGGACGACGAAGAAGATGAAAGAAAGACGGATGGGATGACGAAGGGGATAAAGGAACGACGGAAGAATGGATTGTTTCATGTGCTTTTGTTATTTTCCAAAACATGGAAAACAAAAAAAAGTTGTTTTTTATTTTATATGTTAACTTCGTTTTCTAAATTAATCATTTTCGGCAATATACATGTGTCATGTGCATTTTTGTATGGACGAAAACCCAAAACTAAAAACAACAAATCAAACAACACCTAAACCTTTTTTTAGTGAAAAAGGTAGTAATATTACTGGTTAAGTGATATGGTAGCTATTGGCCTCCTTATAGTATTTGAGATGCTATTAATTGTTGGTTTTTAATGGAAAAGGTTTCGATTTGGGAAAATGAATTTTAGTCTAACATTTTTGGATTTTATGTGATATTTTATTTAAAATTAGTTTTTGCACTTCTCTATTTTACTTCAACTTCTTGTATTATTCTTTTCTAATATATGCATATATGTAAATGTTTTAAAATTATTTTGGAAAGTATTTACCTTTATAGAAAAGTTATTATAATAATAAATGTTTATTTTAAAGGAAATAAAATGGGCTTATCTTTATTTTAAAGTGATTTTTGTTTTTTTAAAGAAGATAGAAATATTTTGGAATAACTATTTATGAAACATTTTATATAAAATGTTATAATAAAAGAAAGGATTTATAAACGGTATTTATAAATTGAAGAGAGATTTATAAGCGGTATTTTATAAATAAAAGAACGGATTTATAAATGATATTTTATAAATTAAAGAGATATTTATAAGTGGTATTTTATAAATAAGAGAATAGGTTTATAAATGGTATTTCATAAAAGAAAAAAATATTATCATTTTGATAAATTGAAGTAATAAATCACATTTGTGAATTTATTATAATATATGGAATAATCGTGTTATGGAAAGAATATGAGTTTTATAATTATATTTAGAGTTTGTTTATATTTGAAGTTTGGTTTTATATTTGGAGTTTTATGAAAAGAGTTGCAAATAAATTTGAGGATTTATAAAATGAGTTTTATAAATGATATTTTGTAAAAGAAGTTTTAGAAAAGAGTTATATAAACAGTATAAAGGATGTTTATAAAGGAGTTTAATTAAATAAATTTGGAGATTTGTAAAAGTTTTTAATACAAGAATTTACCAAGTGGTTTTAATCAATGAAAAGATTAATTAAAGAGGTTTTGTGGTTGTTTTATGCTTAACCATGCTTGGTTAAATCTCTGTTTGGATTGTTTATTTATTTGATAGTTACATAACCGACTATCAAATATTGGACAATTTTAAAACTATAGTTTATCGGTTCGGAGAGACCGCGATCAGATATATTATCCGAAAATCACTTCGAACCGACAAAAGCGTTCTAACTGGAGACATCTTGAAGATGATCGAAGACGGAGTTCTTTGAAGTGGAAGGGCTACTTGCTACTAATCCTGAGGGTGATTCCTAAAAGCATGTAGTAGAGGTAGTGCCTTCGGTTTGTTCAGTCCCAAAACAACTTGTATGGATAAATGCTGGCATTGCATTATTGCCTTAAGTACAGTGTTAGCATTCCAAGTGGGATTTGCTATAAAAGGTAAAACGTAGCCTCAAGTCTCATAAAGGGTAATGAATAAAGCAGGAACATGTCGTAGGGCTAAGTGGGTCGCTCCCATTAGGGTATGATCATTGCCTGATCTAGATCGGTATGTATTGATTTATGTATGCTTGTGACTCGGTACGGTTGTTGGCCAGCAACCGAAGAGTGATCTTATTCGGTACTATTCAGGAAGAGGTAGGTCGGTCTTGAGGAGCAGAGGTGCAAATGTTTTGTAGCCTCAATATATTTTATCTAGAGGTGTACTGTATGGAAGGTGGACCCTTACATTTTCGTTGTATGAAATCCAATCTCCAATACATGCTTTTTAGACTTGATTGTATATTATGTATGCTGGAATGTAATTAATGTAACCATTTCGTTTATGATTCAATATTTATTTTAAACCATCTACATTATTATGATATCGCAAGTTTTCCTATAAAATGGTTTAGCTATCGTAAGATAAAAACTCATCGTGTTTATGTGCTACGTGGTCTTACGATATATCTTTATTTTTGAAAGGTTTTATAACATTAAAATTCATTTAAAGTGTGATTCTCACGCTGGTTTACTAGACTGATTCGGTCTTTATTTTCTTATAATGTTCGGGTCAAACCGAGCATATTTCCAGATTTAGTTTGATGCTTTGGAGCTTCAGGAAACGAGCTGGAGGCCTCCAAGATTTACTCACATATATTTTATTTTCTGCTGCATTTGTTGGTTATATTTATCAGCAACTGTGAGGACATGTTGTTATAACTGTCCATACTGATGATAAATTAGTGTACTCTGATTGATGTCTGTATATTACAGTTTCCTTTTGTAAAGATTTGTTGTATAGTATATATTACCCGTCACGATGTGAGATTCTGCATTGTCTTTTCTTTCTTTTTCGCCCTACAATCTGTCATTCCAGCACTTGGATGCTCGGCACGTGAATTGTCCACTTTTGAGGATCGAAAATGCAGGTTGTTATTATTACATGGTTTATGATCATTTTCATTAAACTTCGTGAAATTTTGATAATCTTAATATATTTGAAAAAATATTACAAACAGATGGTTAAAATAAACTTTAATCAACTTTTTTTTTTGAAATTACACATTTTAACGGTTGGTTTTCCACAGTTGTACGGTTGTACTAGCATATGATTAAATCGTATCTCAAATTGTTAAGGGCAAAGCACTCATTCAGTGGGAGCGCCATGAGAGTTTGAGAACTCTTCAAATTGAGACATTTAGAAATTGCAATCGTTAGTCTAATGATATAAAAAACGGTTACATATACTTCGTCAAATTTACCTATGAAATATCAAAGACATGATTTTATAACTATGCTAGGTTGATTGAAAATAAAAATAAAGTAGAAAATATAACAGCCGGTCCGGCAGCATTCTCCTTGTTATAAATGTTCATTCCCAAAGTGTGACTAGATGGTCGTGCACTCACACTATTTTACCAAAATTGACAAACTAGGAATCGCTCTCACATTCCTGTTTCTACACTTCAAAATGGAACAGAAGCAAAGACTTTTGTACAAATCCCTTACATGCCGGGAATTTACGTATGCCAGAAGCAAAAGTCAAGCATTCGGTTATACTCCATTCGTTGTTAATTCTTGAACGTGAGGTGTAGATTGGGGCTTACCCCGCATATAATATAGTGTACATTTCTCACCACCGATGCCTTAAGTTTCCTCTACAATTTCGCGTATAATATAGTGTACATTTCTCACCAACTATGCCTTAAGTTTCCTCTGCAATTTATTTAAGGAAAATTTTCAAACATAACCTTGTTTTGGTAAACAATAACACAAATAACATAGTTTTGATTTTAATTACAAACGTAGGCCTGTTTTCGCCAGCTAGACGAGGGCGAATTTTCAAAATGCGCCTCTTGCGAACTTTCAAAATGCGCCAACAGGCGACTTTCGAAAATTCGCCCAAAGGCGCATTTTGAAAAGTCGCCCTCGAAAATACCATGCATACATAAACAAGTTATGTTGGTCCATTTAACAATCACATACATATATAATTTCTTATATAACAACTTTCGTAGATATCAGCTTGCAAATCTAACAATTGCGAAGTTCATTTAAGTTCGACGCATAACTAGTTGGTTTGATACATAGAAATTACATTCGTTTAAAATTGAAAACACAAAAGGTCTAAATTCGTTACGCAGTCATACATCTGATAATGGAAGTTTAGGTCGCTGCAGTACATCGCTTTCTGTTATGGCTCTGTGATCCACATTTGCTGCACCTGTTTGATTTAGGCATTTGATGCTCGTCCATAACGTTTTTTATCCTCGTAGATTTAGGTCGTCCAGGTTGTCTTCTTGTAGGTGGAGGCAATATATGTGGATCGGTGTATGGTCTCCAGTATCTCTTATCACGCACGGGATGAAACTCTGCCTGATATGAAGCTTTGTAACTTTGAACAGAGTACCACTCTGATGCGAACTCATGATGTGCTCTGTTAGCACCGTAATCCTGTGCCGAACAAGCCGCCATTACATGGGCACATGGTATTTTTTGCAGTAGAAGGATGTTGCATGTACATGAGCAGTTAGGACCATCAATTAACACTTTAAATTCATCATCGTGCAATGAATAACTTGCCATTCTTTTCGACTAAAGCGAACTAGTTTACAACGATGTGCTTCAATAGCTCGATCTGCTATTTTAGCTTCCCATTTTGGAGTCAAACGTGTTGTGATAGCATCCGCCGTTTTTCGTCTCTTACAAAAATATTCAACCGATCGAAAGAAGGTTCGTGCAACCAACGCCTTTATAGGTAATGATCGAGCACCTTTTAGCACACCATTAAAACTTTCGGATGCATTGGTGGTCATAACATGAAAGCGTCCTCCATCGTCTTTGCAAAGGGCCCAATTCTCTTCAAAATTCCCTAAACTTCTCAATCCATTCATGAGCCCGTGAATTTGTAGCTTTAATTTCTTCTCTGATTTTTTTGTACTCAACTACTTCTGAAGCACATGCAGCTGAATAAAATAAAGCTGTAAGTCGGTTATCCCTAAAACCCGCTGTTTGAAAATTAGCTTTAAGATGTCGTGCACAGAACCTATGTTTGTGTGGTTCTCGCCACTTCTCCTGTAAAGCCTTCGGAATTCCTTTCATCCGATCCGATATGAAAGTAATACGACGATTGCAAACACTGTGAATGAATTCACGCATGCAAGAAAAAAACCAACCCCAGCTATCATATGACTCGGATTCGACAACCGCATAAGCTAATGGAAACAGACAGTCATCCGCATCTACAGCAGTAGCAACAAGCAACGTCCCTTTGTATTTACCATACAAATGTGTCCCGTCAATACATAGCAATGGCCGGCAGTGTAGAAAACCTGTAATGCAAGGGCCAAATGCCCAAAACGCACGATCAAATACGCCAACTTCATCGTGGGTCACATGTCCAACAGTCCACGGATTACTTCTCTTTATTTCCTCAAAATATTGAGGCAAAGTCACATACGATTCGGCCCAGTCACCATAAATTCTTTCAATTGTTTTGTTTAATACTCGCCAAGCTTTCATGTAACTAATTTTGATGAACAATTGGTCGTCGACAAGCACTTGAACTGTACCTGCTGTGATATCCAAATCGGCCTTCACAAATGACATGATTTTAGACACAAGAAACTTAGAAGTGACTTGCTTGTGGTAGGAATTAACTGTAGGATTGACACAGGTATGTTCGCTAGGCAACTTTCTGATTTCCCACCAACCAGACTACGATTTCTTTGAGACTATTGCATGTATTCTCCATGGACAGTTAGTGTCAACATTACATATAGCAGTGTATATAGTTTTATTCGACTTGACCGGCTTGTACGAAACTCCATGTAGAATTGACCATTCGGTTAATTGGTGTAGCATGTTTTGCTTACTTTCAAATACCATTCCAATAGCAAATCCATTTTGTATGCACGCGGTTGAAAATTTTTCCCCAGCAAATTGCAGGTTAGCAACGACCGATCTTGCCATCATTTGTGCAGTACATAGATCATCATCCAATGGTACTTCCATTTGAGCTTCTTCACCATCACCTTCAGCATCATCTACGCTTGGAAAATCATAGTTTAACGATTCATTGTTCACCTGCATTCGTTCTACCCAACACGCATCATTATTAGTGGTCGCAACAGCCATACTATCAATTTGAGGAACATGTTCGGTGTCTCTATCTATATTAACATCCATATTAGTGGCAATATTGGAATCATATGAGTGTTGTGACGGTCCAGCACCACATTCTGCAGCAGTATCCTCAAGACTTGTACATCTGTTTACAACCGTATCTTAGTACGAAGCTAGAGTAGATAGGAAACATTACCCAAATAAATTGTTAAACATACCTTTGACTTATAGCATACATTTGTGATGGAGTAGGATATACCGGTTGCAACAAATGAATATTTTGTTGTTCAGCACGGACATTTTGTAGATGCATTTGTTGTTGGAAGCTGAATGTGTTAGAAGAAAGTATTAGGCAATTGTAATTTAAAATGGTACATGCAAAATACCAATGTTAACAACGATACCTTAGATGCATCGTTGGTGGTGTATAGTACGAAAGTACTGTTCTGGAGTTGGTTGCGACATCATGTAATGCATGAAAGCATAGTTTATGGGAGGAGGACCATGACCCCCAGCATGTACATATGGATTACTGTAAGTAGGAGAACCTAAGCTTGCTGTAGGAATATCAGTTTCCAACATTTCTGTAAAATGCCCTAATCTTGTGCTAACGATAGGAGATTGTACATGTTCTTGCAGATTTTCTTTTGCAACTTTCCCAACGTACAACTCAATGGATTTGGTAATCCCAGAAAACATAACTTCAACATCCTCATCGTCTGAAAGTGTTATTGCTTTTGAACCAGAATCCGTTGGCCAGTTAACGACCAACTCAATATCAAATTCGATTGGGCTTATTTTTGTCGCTTTGTAAACCGATTCTTTCAACTCAAATAGTGTGCAACATTTGCATACTCTCCATGGTTTACAAAAACCGCCGACATACTTCCCGTTTTTCTGTTCGTCGACGATCAGTTCACCGTCGTAGTAGCAAAGTGTAGGAATGAGATTTCTAGCCATTCTACAAACAAATAGTTTTTATTTGACCAACCACTTTTTGTCCATTCATATGAAAATATGTTAATGGATCTAACAAAGCTAGGGTTTTTAATTTTCTTACCAATTTTTGTGCAGGGATATAGTGAAGACGTTTGCGTAGACCAGCAACGACTCTATTGCAACAACTAACCGATTATCGAAAGAAATTGAGGCTTGGTGTTTGGGAATGTAAGCTGAAAGAAAATGGGTTCTTCAGATCTGGAAAAAAGTTGGGGTGTGTTATGAGGAGGTGAGTGCTAAAGATGACTTGATATAAAGAAGTTTTTTAATTGGCGACTTTGCAAAAGTCGCCTTTGTGCGAATTTTCAAAATTCGCCCAAAGGCGAGTTTTGAGAATTCGCCCAAAGGCGACTTTTGAAAAGTCGCCAATTAAAAAACAGCCTAAAACACATTATAAAACAGATTATTAGTCTGTTGAACTACAGAATACCTCTCAATAGAAAATACAGGACTGATAGACGATTAAAAGCAAGTATATACAAACAACAACCACCGGATACTACTTTACTACCAATACATCAAAACATACAGTCAATCACGTGGTAACCGGTAGCACCCTGCAAGCATTTCATTGCGAATTGCAATATTCATCCTCTCCAAGCGACTAACTTTAGCTTGCATCTCTAGCGCGTATTGGACCCCCCTTTCTGTCAGTGGAGGATCGAATCATTCAAAAAATTTACAACTACGCACCCCCTGGTGCGTCTGTGCATCGATATACGCTTTACAGCCGTAAAACCGACGTCCTGCATTTCTCTGACTTTTGGAAACAACAACGTTACATTCAACTCCGCAATAGCAAAGTACTGAATGTCCCATGATGCTAGAACTTGATCTATCAGGGTTTTGCTGAGCAAGTACAGTCATCAATCTGGAATGCATTGATTTTTGAACCGGTTGGGGATTCTCGAGTACGACATTTGCCTGCGTAGCACAAACAAGTTCGGTCTCTACTTCTTCATTTGTCTCTGTAGCATCTAGTGTTGGTAGATCTTCCACTTGTGTCTCCGGAACAAAATCGACCTCACCGTCTGCGCCCTTGTTCCGCTCGTAATCGTCATATATTTTCATCATCGTTTGATCATTGATCTCCCAATCCTCCATTTACACCTAGAATAAAAGTTTAAAAAAAAGCCCAAATTAGTCAAACTTGCAACCATGGGTTGATTTACTTTCCGATTTGAACAAAATTGAAGAATGGCGTACTATAAATCAACAAGTGTGAGAATAGATGAAAAATTTTGACAAAATACCACCTTAATGACTTCTGCAAAATATTTTGCACAAATTTGGGTTTTTGGTTCGACCTTAAAACAAAAAGAAATGAAAAAGGAAGAAGGGGCTAACTGGTTACAACAGCAGCTGGTTTCCATTGGCGAATTTTCAAAATTCGCCCACAGAAACCTGCTGCTGCAAACAGAGCAGCAATTTCAATCCCCGCATAAACTACGGCGGTTTACACAAACATCACACAACTACACACATTTAACAAAACACAACTACACACATTTAACAAAACACAGCCACACAAGTTTAACAACATTTTACAAATCCAAAAAACATTAGTTCGTACATTACAAATCCAAACAACATTAGTTCGTACATTACAAATCCAAACAACATTAGTTCGCATCAAACAACATTTTCTATTTAGTCGTGAAGCTCATGAAATTCGTGCGGGCTTCTTCTTTGCCGACGCGTTACCAATGGTCTCGAACTACTACTGCTGCTGCTGCTGCTACTCCGTTCTCTGCGGGCAGTGGAGGACGAAGGTAATGCGGCCATTGGTTGAGATGGACCAGGAACAAATTCTTCGTGTACCAGTGCAGCTTGTGACGAGGTGCCTTGTGACGATGAACCCGCACCTCCTCTAGAACGACGTCGTGTGTACACAAGCACTGGAGGCGGTGGAGGTGGAGATGGAGCTCTCGGCCTATCAAGTTTATTCCTGCATAACACAACATCTAGAATTCTTTGGATGTTGGTGCACATCCTCCTACCCTCCTCGTCGGTTTGACGTTTGCGAAGATTTTCTGCTTCTTCCCAAGCCCTGCTTATACCGGCTGCCTGTAAAGTTGAATGAAAATTAGTAAAAGAACAAACCATCATAAGTAATTGATATAGTACTTACAACATCAACTTACCACGTTCCTCTCAAGTGGTGCTCTGGGAACGTACGGGCTTCTATACACTGCCTCCACTAGCGCCGTAAGAACATATCGCCGTGTTATGTTCCAGTACCACCGTTTGTACCGCTCTAGCATGATGGTAGGCTCCCTCTCAATCTGGGTAGCTGTATGACGATCATTCCACAACTGAATGTGGGATCCATACTCCTCTGCATTGTACGTAGAAGTGCAGGGTGGCGCATCATCCGGTATATGTTGTATCATGCCAAACTGTCTCATAACCCTATCGGGTAAGTGAAATGCAGTCTGGGTGTAAGATATGAGTGGTACTCTCGCAGTCCATAAGAATCTAGCAGCTGTACACATGGCTGGAAGCTGTGCTAGCACATCCTGCGTGTACGGTGTCCATGTCACCACTTCATCCTCCAGCACATCTAACTCGTTGCGGTATAACTTCACACTCCGTCTTGGGGTTTGGCGCGTTTTTTTTGGTCCTACCCAGCTGTTATAAGATGTTAGCAAATGAATATTACACATGAAAATTGCATTGTTTAAGTAATTTAAAAGGATAAAAATATACCGAGACCCAAGCGGCATCGACTGATCGACAACAACGTTTGTCACTAACAATCTTTCGATCGGAAGATAAGTCCACGACCAAAGCTGCATTTATAAGAAAAAATTACGACCAAAAATGAGACAAATCATGTAAAACAGTAAACTATTGAAGTTTGTTTCAAACCTGTACTAGTGTCAGACATCCACCAATAGATTTATTCTCCAAAAGAGAAAGCCTGGATAACTCCATATATGTATAAGATAACACAGCACTGCCCCAAGAGAACTTACCACACTCCCCTAAATCAGCAATATACGGTAGCCATTTCAGATCTACCCGAGTCTTTGTATGGTCGCACATCAATCGGGAAACAATGATGTGCAAAATAATAGCACGTGCCCGCTGCTGAATCTGAGCCTCTGTAGCATCAGCAGGAATATCGTGCGACAATTGACGTCTATACCACATGACTTCCACGAACTCATTGCCCCTTGTTTGTTCGGGGGGTGGGTCAAGACCGAGTAAATCATGACACAATTGCATATAGTCATATGCCACTTCTCCATAAGCCACTGCATTGCCTTCAATAGGCAAACCTAACAACACGGCTACATCTCCTAATGTAATCGTCATCTCACCAACAGGGAAATGAAAAGTGGAGGTCTCCGGTCGCCATCTGTCTACCAAAGCAGTGATAAGATAGTGGTCAAGCTGGATGTATCCTAACTTCATTATGTGTAAAAAAACCGGCCCTCTCAATCTCAGCCAATACTCCTGGATGGTTTGAAGTCACTTTCTTCACCGACGTGGAGTGATCTATAGTTGTATCTGGATCGTCACGCTGATCAAATGATAAATACAATTAAAAAGCAGGAATTATACCACCTGACACAAAATTATATTTTTTTTAAAACCACCTGCATCCATATGTCGTTAGAAGTACGATGTTGTGCTTGAAGAAATAATACCCTTCCATCAACGGGTCCGGCCTCCATCTCAACATACTCTACAAAATACAAGTATTAAAAATTATTTCATTTCGATAAAAAATATACACTAACTAAAAATTGACAACCTCCTAACCCACAAAGTAGTATGAATACACGTAAAATCATTGTCGTTCATATAAATTGCTTATAACACTAATCTTAAGTTGCTTTTAAAAACCTTTTTTATTATAGTTTTTATACTCTACTTCTAACTTAGTTCAAAATCTAACACTAAAATGTGTACAAATACTTGTAATGATAGTGTTGTAAATGCTTTATCAATGGTGATGTTCAAATGATTTACTTTACAAGCACAATTTTTTTTCTTGAACAACAAATTATAAGATAACATTGACATCAAGCCCTAATTTATAAACAACAAATTATGGGTATAGATTCATACCTATTTCTTGTTCTATACCTGATGTGCTTGCCATTGACTAATTTGTGAAAGAATTTGAATATAAAATGAAGAAATGGAAGTGGAGGAAGGTTTTGAAGGGTTTTGTGTCTTTTGGGTTTTGGTTGGAAGAGTTGGAGAAATGAAGAAATGAAGCTATGTGGGGGTGGGGCAGCTGTCTGGTTAAAATGTGTGCAAGGTATTTTCGAGGGCGACTTTTCAAAATGCGCCTTTGGGCGAATTTTCGAAAGTCGCCTGTTGGCGCATTTTGAAATTTCGCCAGAGGCGCATTTTGAAATTTCGCCCTCGTCTAGCTGGCGAAAACAGACCTATGTTTGTAATTAAAATCAAAACTAGGTTATTTGTGTTATTGTTTACCAAAACAAGGTTATGTTTGAAAATTTTCCTTTATTTAATGAACGACGTTTATTTTTGATTTATTTGTCATGAGCATTTGGGTGTAATGATTATTTAAAAAGTTTAACCCATAACCATGATAATAGTTGCTCTAGCATCACATAGTGCGAAGGGCCAGCTTTGTGTTTAGTTTTATACAACTCTGCACACAAAAAACAATAAGTATCTTTATAGGTCTGCTACCAATAATCATAAAAAAAACAAAATTAAGCATTGAACTTAAAAACTTCGGTAGCGTTTGGTTTAAAATGAGTTTTGAGTTTTCAATATTAATTACAAAATATGAGAGAAGTGGAGGGACGACGGATATGATGGAAGAAAAATGGAGGGGACCATGGAAAGGATGGATGAACAATGGAAGGATGGATTGTTATTCTATTTCTCAAAACATGAAAAAAATGTAGTTTTCTATTTTGTATGCTAACTTTGTTTTCTAAATTGATCATTTTCCACAATATACATGCGTCATGCGCATTTTTGTATAGCGAAAACGCAAAACTAAAAAGAGTAAAACCAAACACTACCTTCAATTCTTAAAAACTCAAAACTGTTTAACACAACTATTTCTAATTCATGGCTTCACGATTCGAATCTTACATGGTGTGTGATTCGGTATACATTGATTTGTATTATATTAATACTTGTAGTATATTGTATGTGCTACCACTTAAAGTATCCAATTTAAAAATAAATAAAAACTCAAAACTTAGACAAGAATACAAAATATAACAGTTATCAGTATATGAGATTTTATGGCACGTCCAACGCACGTGCATATCAAAAATTCTGATAAAATCATAAAATTTAAAATTTCTACTTAGTTTTGATAAAAATAAATTGACAAATATAAAAAAAATTATAATTTCTTTTCTAAACAGAGTTTCAAACTTGTAACCTTATTTACATATCAAAATTTACACTTGAAAATAGATATTAACATTTGTCCTTTGTGAGATTCGAACTTCCGATCTCTTATTTACTTATAGAGATATTTTTATAAATTCGCGGTGGGACCATGTAACGGCCTGGAATATCGAACACTTCGTATTTAAATATCTAAATTATTTAATATTTGTGTCTAATATTTAATGTGATTAAACATGGTTTTATAACTTTGTTAAACACCTTTTAATTAATAACTAATGATAGAAAATTTATTTTTGAAATGTGTTTATAAAAATATACACTTTTAATAAATATTGAAAATGTGACCAAAAAACATTTTGTCAAAAATCAACTTTTTATTACAATACAAGTTGTATAAACATTTTGCAACTTGTATAGTAATATAACAACACATATGACAAGTCATTAACATATAAGATAACCATAAATTAATTAAAGTAAGAATGTTTAATTAAAGGAAACATATGGAAATAAAAGGACCCCTAAATCAAGGCACAAATCAAGGAAAGCATGCTTGTGTAAGGTATGACCTTACATGTTTGAGTCCTTTTTACTTCATGGCTAAGGAGGGGTTTTAGTAATCTTTTCCACTCATTTCCTAAGTCTATAAATAGATGAGAGGTTCCACTTCATTATCTACAACAAATTCATATCTAAACTAATGTCTTCACTTCCTTGTCTCCTCTCTAACTTTCTAGAAAACTATACATATCATATCCAATTACCACCAAACTTTTCCATAGTTATCATATCATCATTAAAACATGGTTTAGCCTTTAAAAAGTCGAAGAATGATGGAGTAATGGGGGTGTAAGGCCCATGGCTATGAGCATGATGAGGAGGGAGGAAGATGATGGCCATGTGCATAAGGTAGGAGGAGGAAGAGGCCAAGGACGTGAGTTTTGGTGGAAGTAGGCAGTTTTATGATGATTGAATGTTTGTAGAAAGTGTATGAGTTGAATAAAAGTGAGTTTTTCTCACTTTGAATCAAATTAATAACTTGATAATATCACTTGATAATTGCTTGCTAAATCACTTGTTAAAATGCTTATATTAGTAATAATAGACATTAACTACTTAAAGTTAAACTCTTGATTATATACTTTAAAAAGTATATAAATTGTTAAAGTAGGTGCTTACTAAACCATTGAATTGTGATAAGTTCATTTGAACATTTAAAATAGATATAATTGATGTGTATATATGTTAATACATGTTTAGTAGCAGTGGTTGGAACTTGGAATCATATATGTGTATAAAATAACATGACACCAAATATTGGATTGAGTACAAAATTGTCTGTATAGCGATAGTCACTATAAATGCGCTTTGAATCCCTTAAACTATAACTTGTGATAATGGTGATTTAATAACATATCTTAAATAATAACTTGTTTGGTTATTATCTACACTTCCATAAGTGTTTAGAAAAGCAAAGAATATATTTTGGAAAGTTATAGAAGAAGTAAATCAAAGTAACAAAAGATTGAAGTAAAAAGGTCGCTATAGTGACACTTTTAAAAATAGTCCGTCTTTGAAACTAACGCATATTTTTGTGGAAACTTTTTTAGGAGTTTCTTTAGCAATCAATCAAGTAAATAATATATTATTCTTATTGGGAAAGTTTTGAAGCCTAATTCATTTGATAGCTAGTTGAACGTAGTGTAAAAGGAAATAGCGAAATAGTCGCTATAAGTGAAGTTCGGTAAAATACCATATTTTCGGGAAATTTTCTAAAATAATTAAAAGATATTATTTGGGATTTTTCTTTATGGTTTCCGAGTACCCAAAGTATACTAACTATTGTAAAAAGAATTGATCTAAAATCATTTGTTAAGGTATTGAAAACTAAACGCAAAATTGTAGTAAAAATGTGTTAAAACTTGTAACAGGACTTTATACAGCACTTATGGAATGCTTTCTTTGCTATTTGAAACTATAAATTGTTTAAAAATGATATTTAAATTATGTATTATTCTCTAATCTTTTTTGTATTGTTTTCGAACTTATAATAGAGTGTTTTAAATTTGGTTTCAAATTTAAATATATTTTTAACAATTAACCATAAATTTCTAAACTAAGTAGCTTTTAAAATTAAAACTTGTTTATTTATTTATTTCAAAATTCCTTATTTTTACATAATATTCTATATAAATAATTATCATATATTTTAAGTAGTTTTAAAAGTATTTTAACATATTAATTAGTATTTTGAAGATATATATATATAAGTTTTAAATATTAATTTTTTTATTTATTTCAAAATTCCTTATTTTTACATAATATTCTATATAAATAATTATCATATATTTTAAGTAGTTTTAAAAGTATTTTAACATATTAATTAGTATTTTGAAGATATATATATATATATAAGTTTTAAATATTAAATTAAGTATTTTATAAATATAATAAAGGGAGCTTGGATCTTAACACTTAAGTTAAAATAAATTGTTTTATGGAATCAACTAAAAGTGTATTGCCTTAATTAATAAGTGTGGAATTGCTTTGATTTTTAAATAAATGTTTAAAGTTATTAATGGATAAGTAAATGGTTTTGGGTTTTTGAGGCAAATGTTTTGAGCAACACTTGTCTCTAACCCTTAAATGTAATTAAACCTTTAAAAGGAGAGTTTTAAAGATAATGATTAAATGGAATGGTTTTGGGTTTGCAGTAAACAATGTTTTAGCAACATTTGTTTTTAAACCCTTGAATTATATTTTGGAAGAAATATTATAAATCTTTAACAATGGAATTTTAAAATAATAACAAGTATTGAAATCTTTTATAAAGAGATAAAAAATGTTATATGTTTAATTTATTAAAGAAAAAAGGTTTATTATAACAATGTTTTGGTAGTAATTGTTTTAATCTCTTCGATTATATTTCAAGTAAAACTTATTAAACGATTTGTGAATACACTTATACCATTGGAATAAATATATGAATACTTTTTAAGTATTAAAAGGATAAATGAATAGTTAAATTTATAAAGACAAGTATATATCTTTATAAAGAGAAATTCAATATATTTATGCAAGTATACTAGGAAATTTTAATTAATAAAGGAAGTCTTGATTTATAAAAGAAGTTTTATTAGATAAAAAATATTTTACTAATAAAAAGGGTTTTAATTAATAAAGGATAAATTAATTATAAAGGGATTAAAAGTCATTTATGTGACTTGATTATACTTGGATGATAAGTAACAACTATGTAATGACCTTAGTGTGATTGTTTATAGGATGCTAGTACTAATGTGCTTAACACCAAAAGCCGAACGAGTAAGCTTCTCTATTTGTAAGAGTCAAGACTGATGTTTAGGTAGGGATGGAGCAATCTAGCTCTAATCTATCGGCATTCTTCTGGGATGAGGAATAGTTGAGCAGAAATGTTGGAAACGTGTAAAGTGTGAAACCTTGATTCCCATAAGCAAGCGTTCAAGACTCGATAGTCGATTAGTCGACTACCGATCTTGACCAAACTTAACTTAGGAAATATATGGGATGCTTCGCAGATTTATACCAATAAGAACCCCCGGGAGGAGTATTGGTACGAAACACATCTAGCTTTCGATTACTTCTAAAAGAACCGGAATTGAGTTAACCGGAAATTCTTTGATTGGTTTTGAAGAGTCCGAAATCGGTAAGTGTTTTACTTACCGAATACCACTTCAAAACTATTATACGGGTTCTATGTTTTGAAAGTGAATGATGGAAGCCATGCGTGGTTCCGAAAATCTGTTGGGATGATGGAATCCATATGAGATTCATTATGTGATCGAGTCTCGTTGGAAACTCGTGTAAAGATACCGAACCTAGCCTCGACATCGAGAAAATGACTAAAGACAGAGTATGATGCACGATCTTGGGGTTTAGCGGACCCGTGATGGGTATATCAACTCCATATCTAGAGTATGCTTATCGATATGTTATGCACAGAGAGTTGATGATACTTGGTACACATTGTTGGGGTTGTCAACGGATGCAAACGGATGCGGATATGGCTCTATCCGCATCCGCATCCGAAAATTTAAATCCGCATACGAATCTACATCCGATATCCGCAGATATCAGAGAATTAACATTCGCATCCGCATCCAAAAATAAAAAGCGGATATTTGCGGATATTCGAAAATATCCACATCCGAAATTGAATAAGATTTTTATTATGCTAATATTTTTGAACTAAAACATCACAGCTAAAACAATCACTTTCTCAAGCGACAATACACACAAACTACAATACTAATCAGTTTTTCAAATGACAAAATAGCAACACAAATAATGTCAAACAAATTCATACGATATTACAGCAATTCAAATGACAAAATAGTAACATACATAATGTCAAACAAGTTCGTACGATATTACAACAATTCAAATAAACAAAAACAAACTAAAACAATAGATAATATTTGTTTTCAGTTCTCATAAGACGGAGGCAGAGCAGCGACAAAAGGCGGAGCGCGAGAGCAATTTAGGGTTTGAAATTGGAAACGACTGAGGGAATAGAAATAAGGGTTTGAAATTGAAATAGGAAAGTGGAAACGTGAGTTACGTGACTTATTGTTACTTGCTTAGTTAGGGTTTTACTTTCTTTCTTAAGCAATTTGGGCTTGGGTCAATTCATTTCTAAATATATTTTAACTATAACTTAGGGCCATCTTAAAATAATAAATCAATAATAATAACAATTTTTATTATAATTAATTTCGGATCGGACGGATGTTTTTCGGATACGGATATGCCCATATCCGCATCCGATTTTCTTTTCGGATATCGGATATCCGCATCCGCTTTTCGGATATCGGATAATATCCGTTTTTTCGGATACGGATCCGGCCGGATTTCGGATTTTTTGGATATCCATTGACAGGCCTACACATTGTTCACGAGAGTGTTCGAATGATGGTCCAGTTGTGTTTACTTTATGGTATATTTTATCTATAGATATACGACGCTCAGAAGGTATTTTTTGATCCTTGTCATAGGAGATCGGTCACATTGAGGAGGTCTCCGTGGAAAATCCATTTATACGAACGTACCTTAGCGATTTTGTTTGTATACCTAAATATGCTGGCATATTTAACCAATGTAACCATTTCAGCTATGATTTATATTTATATTGAACACCCTAGACATTATTATAGTATCAGTAAATTTTCCTATAAAATGGTTCGGTTATCGTAAGGTAAAAACTCGTCTGTGTTTATTTGCGACGTGCTCTTGTAGGATACCTCTATTCTTTAAAGTGTTTTACAAACATAGCAATTCAAATTACTTGAATTTTCTCACGCTGGTTTACTAGACTAATCCGGGTGTTATTTTTCTTATAATGCTCGGGTCAGCCCCATGTATATTTTTGGATTTCATTGATGATCACTGGAACTCTTGGAGAGAGGAGTTGGATGGTTCCCTATCGTAGATTTTATTTTCGCTTTATTGCTTTGTTTATTTTTATATCAGTAATTGTGAGTACAGGTTGTTATAACTGTCCAGGCCGATGATATGTTAGTTTGTTCTGATTATTGTATCTATACAGTTTTCCTTTGTAAAAGTATCACTTTGATATTATATGTTATCGTTACGTTGTGAGAATCTGATGTTGTGTTCTTTTTTTTCTTGTTCTTTTCTTTTCTTCTTTTATTTTACCATAACGTTCTGCCTTCCCGGCACTTGGATGCTCGGCACTTAGATGCTCGGCACGTGAATACCATGGATGTATTAGTGTCGACATCTAGAGATCGAAAAAGCGATCGTTACAGACCAAAAGTTTTTGTTTCTATTCAATTAGGTAAATTCTATTCGTACATCATAAAACCGTAAAGAATTTAATAAAATTTTAGACAAAAATGTCCTTGTTTATTAATAAAATTAAATTCAATGTTATACTATCACAAATTCATAGTATATTCAACATTATTTCTTTCATAAATTTACTGAAATTTTTATGCATCGTCAATTGAGTTAAATTTAAGTTCCTTTTAGGTATTAGCTTTTATTCATACAGTTTCAAGATGTATTCATGCATATTTTAATTTTGACATTTTTCACTTCAAACTAAATATAAAAATTAAATTTTGAAATTCAAAACTAAAATTAATATGATTCATAAAGTGCTAAATTTTTTTCTCTCTCTTACTTAAATTAAATGAAGTTATAATTTAGCATCAAAATTTACATAGTTTAATTTTGTACTATTCAAAAATTACTTGATATAAGTAACAAAAAAAAAGTATTTGAATTTTAAATTTGAAAC
The DNA here is from genome assembly GCA_030737815.1 of Allium fistulosum. Lineage (NCBI taxonomy): Eukaryota > Viridiplantae > Streptophyta > Magnoliopsida > Asparagales > Amaryllidaceae > Allium > Allium fistulosum. The sequence goes on along the minus strand of CM060902.1, from coordinate 1,117,300,813 downwards.
TTGTAAAAGTAAGTTTAGGGAATTTAGGAACCTTATTTTGATTAATGGATTAAAGAGATGTTAGTGAAATCAGATAAGTGTTTGTTTTATTCTAAAATGAGGGTAATTTTGTAATACATATGATGTATATTAAGTAAAAAGTCGTGTATACAATTTTAGCAAAATTTTCGATATATGTATAATAATTTACAATCCATGAATAGAATTTGTCAATCAACTATTAATAAATACGAGATTTTTTGTTACGTGCAACGCACCTACGTATAAAATCCTTATAAAATTATTAAATTTAGAATTTTAATGTAGTTTTGAAAAAAAACAGATCGAAAAATATAAAGAAAAAAATTATGATCTTTTTGTCTAAATAGAGTTTTGAAGTTGTAATTTTATTTACGTTTCAAAATTTCAATTTGAAAATAAATGTTATTTTTTTTTTCTTAGTGAGATTCGAACTCAGGACCACTTATTTATTTGCATGTAAGGGTATTTTTGAAAATTCATGGTCGGATCAAAAGATTGTGCTTCAGTTTCAATTATTAATAAAGATGAGGGTATTTTCGAAACTTCATGGTCAGACCAAAAGATTGTGCTTCAATTTCAATTATTAATAAAGATATAAGTTAACGTTTCTTCTTATTGCGCATATTAGCTAACAATTGGAGCGCACTAGCATGAATTATCAATCACTTCATTTATTGAAAACCAAACGGAACGTGAATGGTAAACCAGCTACTGATGTTAGCTGAATTAATTATCGGGGTTGGATAGAATAAAAGGATTGTTTCAGCAAGCCTGCAGAAAAATGTCAAGACGCATTCACTTTGAAAAAATATATATGTCAGGGACTGGCAATCTGGTTTTATTTTTATATAATCGATGTGCAAAGTTATAAGTTCACATCTTGCACGTTTTATGTTTTAGTAGATAGTTTTTATTTTTTAATTAATGTGCATTCAGTAGGGACAAGTTAACAAAACCGTTATTAAAATGGTTATTTTGTTTATCGTCCACATTAGCAAAATACCCAAAACTGCCCAGGATTAGCATTTCCAACAACGGCTAGAGGAGGAGAAATGAAAAGGATTTCAGCATTGTTGTTTTTCTCTCATTGCTGCTGCTGTCGAATTTGAGCATAGAAAAGAAAATAAAATGAAAAGCGTTCCCTTTTTTTATGAAGGTGATTCCCATTGACGGTTTTCAAAAAATCGTTTAGGTACATACAATTTTTTTTTCAAATGTAAAATGCAGTAAACAACTTTTTAAAAACCATTTAGAACTTAAACGGTTTTCAGAAAACCGATTATGTTAAATTATACAAAACGGCTTCTTGAAAAACTGATTAGGGGATTTATTCCTTTTGTATCCTCGTTCACTGAAATGATGGGAATTCTCTTCATTTTTCTTCTTCCATGTCACGATGAAAATCAGCCCTATGCCATCTCGAAACTTTGAAAGGAAATTTTAGAGATGCGAATAAGCCTGCCCGCAACTTGAACACACACACATCATAAGATAGCAGTACCGCCAGTTCTAAAATTTAAAGAAATCCCACCAAACCAGGTTCTAATATCGAACCTTATCGCCAACCTTTTGGTTAGAGAGTTAACACAGTTCATCCAAGATTTCAAAACTAGATGCCCGAGAAATTCTGTGGGAACATTTTTGTTTCTTAATAACATTAGATCTGTAAAGTTGCATCTAAAACCTCAAAATTACATTTCATCAACAATACAACAACCAACCGAAAGCCGAATCATCGGCAACATACAAAATACAAATAACCAAATAACACTACACCAAAGGTAAATTGAGTTTAAATAAAAATAGCTTGCCGCCGCCATCAGGATAAAGAAACTAAAACATAAATTATATAGGTTTTTTTATATCTTCGTTCCGAAGCTAAACTTTTCTGCCCCACGACTGAAAATTATTGCAAAAGATACATTGCTTGCAAATCAAAGATTGTCACTCTGCTCATTGCATAAAGCCAGAAAACAGCAACCTTGATGCAATCAGCAAATCCATAGAAGAAGCTTGTGGCGATTCATCACCTTATATCCGACTTGCAAATTGGACACGTCCTTTTTCTTCTTAACCATGTATCAATACACTGCAAGTAAAGGACATGAAATCATCAAATCCAATTACTCATGTCTTAACTAAACCTTCAGAGTATGGAAACCTAAAAACAGAAAGCATGTGGACTAGAAAATAGTTTTACCAAATCAAAGAAGATAAAGTCTTTTTAACCCTAAAAGATAAGGAGAAAAAGAAATTTCTTACATCTTTATGGAATTTATGCAAGCAAGGTAAATGCCGAACTGTATCTCCTATAGCAGGGGTCTCAAGGCATACAGCACACGGCTCCTCGGTGTTTGCATTCTACTTGTGATAATCAACAAAATAATTACCAGAAATTCCAAAATAACCAATAATTAACTGACATATTACGTTAAAAAATGATTATCATATAGAAGTGCACCTGGATTTTCGATTGTGGCAAGTTATTGATTTGACTCTGAGAAGCACCGCCGTGTTGATGGTTATTATCATCCAAAGACAGCAACATCTCATAATCATCCCTAAATGGAAACTTTTAGCTGTGCGCATTATTCAATTATTTTCGTTCAAATTGCTCAACTTGAAACAATCATGCATCATGCCATTTAATATGAAAATATTCTTATTTAAGAAAAGGCTTAAACAAAATACAAACCTAAAATTACAAATTCTAGCTTACTTTCCAGGTACAGGTAAATATGATAATCTTCTCCTGAGTAATTGACAATTCTAAAAATGTCTTAACATTTATGTTTGCATATATATTAAGATCAATTAACGACTTTGTGCAACATAAAGTAATGGATATAGATAGAACGGTTTAAATATATGTAGAATAAGGTAGGGATGTTCTAATATACCCCTCATGCTACTTAAGCTGTTAAGCTTGAATTCCATCCAGTAAATTTAGCCTCTGATGTTCATTTTGTACATTTACACCCTTCTAGTTCACATTTAACGACAATCTATTGTATGCAAAAAATAGAGTAGGGACTTATGCCTTTTTTTTTTTTGGAAAATAACTTATGCCTAAAAAATTTAAACGTGTATCTGTACTTACTCATTAAAGTCCCGCTGAGTGTTAAGAAAGTTATTCAGTCTTGTTACACCAGCATCGACATTGTTATTTGCCATTTCCATTGTCTGCAAATTAAACAATAGATGCAAGATGCAATAGAAAAACCAACTAACATTGAAACTAAAAATAGTGAACATGAAAATCAATAGCAACACACACACACGCGTGCACACAAGTAGAATTTAGTCTGCTGCTGCTCAAAGGTAGCATAAACAATTGAACAAAAATAAACTCTTCATCTTTTTGGACAGCATCTTGGACAAAAAAATGATCCACATTTGGAATAAACTAAAGTTGACTTGCACACAATCATCAACAAGGTTAGCTAGTATAACTAAATTTATCAAGATTAACATTGATTGAACACAATTTGATTTTCACACCATTTACCGATTTACTATCAGATGTATGATTAAGAATTTAAAAAATCATTGACATAACACATTGATTCAAACAAAGAGGGATAAGCTTGCAACTGATGTACAAAACTGAATTAAAAAAACCTTTGTGTCATCATATATGAGTTACCGTATTATGTGTTCTGTGGAATTCCCTCAAAAAAGCTAATCTACTAAATCGCCGAGAAGGATTTCGGGCACGCCTCTGATTAGCCTGGAAACAAAAGGATAGTACACAATATTCAAAAAAAAATCATGTATAATGGGAAATTTCCAAAAGCAATAAAATGTTTAACAGTAATAAATCCATTTATAAATAAAGAACCGAGTGTTGAAAGGTGTGAGTTGAAATCAATTTAGATAAGAAAACAATGTTACAGATAGATCCATGAATCCATTGAATCATTCCCTCTTATTTCTACTTCCCTTTATTTGAGCAGGAGGTTGTATTTTAACCCATCACTCCACATTCTCTAGAATCAACTTGCCATTTTTGTATGAAAAAAACAAGGTCTAATAAAAAGTTGAGCTTGTTGACATTAGTAGCATTGCTAATAGTCATGCAGAGATTATATAAAGCCAAAATGCTATTAGTACTAAAAAAAATTGTAAGTAAATTTTACTTTCAAGATATATTGACTTGTCGGACCCATTATATATGTGGATCCCACATGTCATTGTATTTGTTGCGAGTAAGATTTACTTACTAATTTTTAGCAAGTGTAACAAAGTTCACAAAATCACTTGCAGAACACTGATTGCTATCTAATTTTTTGTTTTCCACTGTCCCATCAAAGGAAAAGAGTAGCATACAATGTAGATGTTAGGTAGATATAATACGCACACGAGCGTGCACGCATGCACACACATTGTGTCAAAAAAGAAAAAAGAAAATAACATTGTAAAGGCAGTGAAATTAGTACTGAAAGGCATGGAGTGTTTTATCAGGATAAAGAACTTAACTTTAAATTTCAACATGCAAACTTCTTTTTATATGTATTTATGAGTGCTAGGATACACTAGTACTAAATTGTGTACTAATATTTCACATCATTTAGAAGAGTGGAAGGACAAATATAAGGAGCAGAACAAAATCAAACATTTAGAGCATTATCAACACAGCATAGGGTGTGCAACCATTATTTTACTCAGTTTTGAATGCAAAGGGCCCAATCCCAACACTGGGGTTTCTTGTTTATATTTATCAGGCTTTAAGAAATCTGGGTGCACTTTTCTTTCATCTTCAACCACACAAATTTGTGTTGCTTTGAATTGTAACCACACACTTTATAATTGTGATCAGTGATCACAAATTGCGAGGGGTTAGATTTACCCGGCTTTAAGAAAGCCAGAGGTAAATCATGGATCCAAGGCATCAAGAAACGGACCTCAGGGCCCTTCATGCACAGAATATTGGTACACAGACCTATCGCTGGTAAGATTGACAACGGGTACCCGAAAAATTCAAAATCCACCCACATACGTATCCGGAAAACGAAAAAATACCAAAATCTGAATAAAGGATATGGATATGATGGTATCCACATTCAAAAGTTACCTATCCATTTTTATAAAGATAGTAGTTATGATTACGTGTATTTCACTACATTGAATTACTGATATCTACTCTTTTATCAACGTAATAATTTATTGTAAGTGTATAAAAATGAATGTTCGTTGTTCAAAACTATTTTTATCATCATATTTTATAGGCATTAGTACTAAAGTAGTTTTATATTAAATCAAAATTTTCTGTGTATGTTTTAAAATATATTAACTGTGACTTGTGAGCAAACAGGATAAAATGCGATATCCGTTTGTAACCGCGGATACAAATATCCGACATTCAAAAATGGTTTTAAACATGAAAGTGGACAGGGCATTATCCACATCCAAAAATATCCGTTGATAGGCCAATGGGGGTCGTGCTACAAGGCCCAGACCCCTATTTGCAGTGCTCTTATGTTTAAACTTGAGACTGTCTAAAATAAATAAAAAATGACATAGTTTTCAGTGAGAGCCATGTTCCGATGAACTGGAAATTAGTTTCCTTGAGTAAACAGTACCATAGGATTAACAAACCATGATGCAATACTATAAATTGATTAGTTTCAAAGACTAAGAATTATCGACATCACATAAAAATTTTGGAAACTAAGACTTACACGAGGAGGTCGCGTTAGCTCAAAATGATGTTGTAGCCACAAAGCGTAATTCTCATCGATCTGCTCAATGATACATCGTTATAAATTTCTGTACACCCATACTTCGCGAATGAAATGCTGATAATTCTTGACACGGACAAGAGATTTATTTAATTGAGCTGTTACTGTAACCATATATAGCAAATTGGTTTGCTTGTATTTCTTAAAAAATTTGAGACGGCATTTTTTGTTAAAACTTGTAACTAATAGTATATCAACGTTAGCTGAGGAAAAAAATAACACTGTATTCTTTGTCTTATAAGTACTTTTAAGTATTATGGCCTCCAATAATATCAAAAGTGAGATATAACATTTGTAATCTCACCGGCCAATGACACACACGATGTGCACATACATGCACGTGATGTATGGACACTTTAGTATGTGAAAACTGAGAAAGTAATTGTCTAACTTTGACGAAGATTAAAGCAGCAAACACCAGTAAATTCCGCACACAATCAATTTCCTTCCATAATAGTAAAGACACGTAGAGGTATTATTGTCAGTTCATGGGACCATCAAGTTATTATTAACAGAGATGTGGGATTATCCTACATAAAAGGTTTTTTTTTTTAAAAAAAAAAACCTTTTATGTAGGATTCCATAAATAGATGTATCAAGTATTTTATCAGGATGCAGAACTCATCTGAAAATCAACATGCAACTATTTAAGGGTGCTAGAATATACTTAATTGTATACTGTTATTCACATTGTTCGGAAAATTGGAAGGACTGACAAAAAAAGAAGAGAAAGTGATGTAGCTTTTATTGGCAAAACCAGACAAACATCCTATTAATAAAGCAGAATAAAATTAAACATGTATGATTAAACTTGTTACTGCCCTAAAATAAATAAAAATGGGTATAGTTTTCAGTGATGGTCAAAAGTAAAACTTCTGATGAACCAGACCTTAGTTTCCTCATGCAGATACTCTCGTAAAAAATTAGAAAAACCATTATGTATATTAATTAGTTTCAAAAACTAGAACTTAGTTTTCGCATTTCAGAAAAATAGGCCTTTACATGAGGCCATGTCTGCTCATCATGATGTTGTAGCCACAAAGGCATACCCTCCTCAATCTGCTCAATGATACCTAGGTAGTTAAGACGCCACGGCGCAAAAAGGCGCCAAGCTTATGCCTTGGGCATGTTAGCGCCTTCTATACAAGTTTGTGCATTTTCTGCTCCAAAAAAAACTACATTATAAATTACCATTAAAAATGATAATTTTAGTGTTAAAACATGTTTGTAACCAAAAAAATTTGCAAATAAGAAAGCACTGGCTAATGACTACAAAGTCACAAATGATAACCTTGGCCAAACCGATGTCAAATTCAAGTTTACAACATCAAAATAAATAAATAAATAAAACTATTCTCATGTGCGTGTACGATTTACATATAAAAGATCGTATTTTATTTTTAGTTGGAGATACTTCCATAGATAAATGTATGGAGTAATTTATCAAGATACAGAACTTGCCTGAGATTCTGAATATTTCAACATGCAACTATTTATGGGTGCTATAATATATTAGATGGCATACTATTATTTCACATTGTTTAGAAGAGTGGATGGGCAAATAAAAAAGAGCAAGCAGTACAGCTTTTATTCGAGAAACCAGGCAAACATCCTATTAATGAAGCATAGTAAAATCAAACATGTATGTTTAAACTTGGTATTGTCTAAAGTAAACTTAAATAAAAAATGGTATAGTTTACAGTGATCGTCAATGATATTTCTGATGAACCAGATATTAATTTTCTCGAATAAACAATCTCATAGAAAAATATATAAAAAATCATGATGCAAATACTATAAATTGATTGGTTTCAAAGACTAAGAGTTAACAACATTATATAACACTTTTGAAGATAATGGGCATAAGAAGCCTTACGCGAGGAGGCCGCGTTTGCTCATCATGATGTTGTAGCCACAAAGCCATACTCTCGTCAATCTGCAGAATGATAAATAAATAAATCACTGTACAGCTATACTTCTCAAACGAAATGCTGATAATTTTGAAACATACCACGTAATTTATTCAACTGGCTTCTTTTTATATCTGTCTTGACATTTAAATTGTAATCATATATTGCAAGTTGGTTGGCTTCTATTTCTTATAAAATTTGAGACAGCGTCTTTTATGACAATTGTAACTCGTAACTTATCCCCTTAGTTGAGGAAGACAAGAAGACCATAATTTTTTATCTTATTAGTACTTCAACCATTACGGCCTCTAATAATATCGAAAGTGTGAACCTTTTTTTTATTTGCATGTGCGCGCGTACTCTACATGTAAAAGATCGCTGGTTATTGTTGTTAACTAAACGACAAAAATACATTACAATAACAGATTTAAGAATGAGCATGAAACTGGTTATAATCGAACGAGGGGAAAAGATGAGTTAAAGTTATAGATAAACTTGACCTCAGTAGAATTTACTGCAGTTGGTGTTTCATTATAAAGCTCTTCTTGGAGTTGACGTGCTAATATCTCATCAGATATAAGCTGTGAAGTCCTGCGAACAGAATGAGATTCAACTTCGGGAGACCGCAAGTCATCAACCTCAATAACTGGTCCCATCACACACTGAGTTCTCTGTCTTCTAGTTGACCTAGGATGCAACATTTGCCCAGATGATCCAACATTTGAGCCCTCTGTAGTTTTATAACCAGAACTGGAGCATTCCTCATTATGACCAAGAGCTGAACTCAGTTTTCTCTTGCCATTGTTTCCTCCGGTTTCTATTCGCAAATCCTGAAAATCCTGAACTAATTTTGGTTTTTTTGTATAATTTCGTGTGGTTCTCCACCCTCCTGCTGCAACGGAAGTTGATTCTTTAGGTAGCTGTACACTGCAGAAACAATTTGGTAAACCATCATAAAAAACATAATACTGATGGCTTTTAGATGCTATATGCACATTACAATTACTTCCAAAATGCAGGTGAATTCAAATATTTAGTACTAACTACTAACCAAGAGAGAAGCCATTATTGTACCTCACCGGGACTTGATACGTTAAGGTGGTAAATAATCACAAATTAAATTAGGTAGCTTCAGCTTCAATTTGACTGTTTAGCAAACGAGCTGCACTTGAGCTACAAAAAAAAACAAAAAAAAACTACCTGTTTCTTGCTAACATGCATGTGTACAGTTACTTAAATAAAATATTAACCAGCACGATTATCGATTATGCCAATATAGTTTACCTAAATTAAATGGGACAAAAGCTAAGGCGAAAGTAATGACAACTGAGTTCTTCACAAGTTCTAACCGTGTGAAAGAGTGTATACTATACCTGTTTGAAATAGATCTATCTTTAACAGATTGCTCCTTCTCTGCTATAATATCATCCACTGTAATTTCTCTACTGATTTCATCAGATTGTATGTTATGAGAATCAGGACTATTTATGTTACACGCATGTGACTGAGGACTAATGACCACAACCTCCTTTTCCTTCTGCTTTCCGTTATTTTTCTTGCGCTCAATATTTATTGGTGATATACATCCATTTTGCACTAGCTTTCTCTGACCACATATCGAACGCCTGGGTCCAATTGTAATCTTTTCATTATTTTGAGCACTGCTACCAGAAAATGAAGATGCAAAACCATTTTTACCCTTGGGATTGTTGCAAGCATTTTCAACCATCTTCCCTTTATCTCTAGACTTCAATTGTCCACTGCCTCCGGACGAGTGTCCTGGATAACTTGTGGGATTGCAACCACTGTAAGGACTATCACAACTCAAGTCGATTGTTTCTCTACTCTTGACAGTTCCTTTAGGTTCTGTATCTTTGTTTAGTTCTCTTGCTTTGTTTGCTTCTTTAAAGAAAAATTCAACATCCTTGGGCACATTACTGTTGCTACTGCTGCTGCTTCTGACTAAATCATGATGGTCATAGCATCTAACACGAGGTTTAAATCTTGGTTTGTTCTGTGACATACCCAATCTGTCTGGGGGGGTTTCAGGAACTTCAAGAATGATTGTAGAATCCAAATCATCCATGTTCTATTTAACAAATAAAATAAAATCACGTTAATTTTTCAAAAAGAAAAGGTGGAGATTAGCAACAACAACAACTAAGCCATTAAAAGGTGGAGATTAGCAAACGAGTAAAAAAAAAAAGGCAACGTGGAAGACAAATAAAAAAGCAGGCATTCAAAATGGTAACAATTGGCTAAATCAAGAACACATAGGATGTACTGGAACAGACGATCAAAATAATGTTAAAGATGAAACGTGTCACTGTGCAGTAAAAAGAAAAAGAAAAAAGAAACCTGATATACAACCAAGCTATATTATCTAACAGCCTGAGTCTACATGCACATTTCATACATCTTAAGCATAAAACAACAGTACATCTTCAGCCCCTCTCAAGTCTCAAATCATATATTGGCCACGTATTTTACTGTCTCCAATTTTTCAGCATGGCTGTAAAAGGTCCTATATTTAATGTAAATACATTTCAAACATTTTGACTTCTCCTTCTTCATTGGCTAAATTTGTGGCTTTAGAGGAGTGAAAGTACATTATTGCGCTCTCTTCCAAGTTAAATCACAAGTTAACTTTTGCTTGCTTGATCCAAAAAACTTCTCCCTATAAGAATAGTCTAATACCTACCAACTCCACCAACCAGTGAGAAGTAGTTACAAAAATGGACAAGTGCGTACAATATTCTACTGCTTGCCAGAATAAACTAACACTTTAAAAGTTGAACATTTGATAAATGTTCACATGAACGATATGTTTGATGCCAACAACTTATTTCAATAAATTTTGTGACCAATTACCAATATGCTTCTTATTTTTCTACACCCTCTTTTCTACTTCATGCCGATTAGCAACAAAAAGGGAAATTTCAGAATAGTTCTTTTCAGTCACCTATAAATACATTAGCTAAAAAAAGGATCTGATAATATGAAATTATCACAATGTAGAGTAAAAAGTTATTGCAAGATGGAATATTTGGCTATAGAAACATCACTAACGAATTAAAATATCAACCGTTCGTATTATGTTTGACAACTAATTCATTTCAACAGATTTTGTGAGCAATAAAATGGGACTTGATAATGTATAATAAAATAAACTTATCACAAAGCAGCATGAAAAGTGATTGCAAGATGGAAAAATTGCTAAAGAAACATCAATAACAAATTGAAATATCAATATTTCATGAAGAAACAAGCATAATTTTTACAGTACCAGATGCCAGTTGGTCATCAGATTAATTCACAGAAAAACAGATGCGAACAATTTTAAAGAAAACTCGAGTAGAACTGGAAATAATTATTAAGAACATAGCGATGTTGATGATTGAAAAGTAATCATTTCAATTTCAAAATAGGGTTATCAATTCATTAGTTTTGGCGAAATCTACCTTCGATTTTGGTGGAGATTAACGTTGCAAATTGGGTATTTTTCTTCCCTTTCAATTCTGGAAATAAACGGGAGCAGCGCAGTGCAGGCTTCACGATTTGATCGAACGGCTCAGGATCTTGGGTTAAAATATTCGAAAAAATCCGGATAAAGGAAAGTGAATATTACGGACCTTAAATATGTGTATGAACTATGAGGTGCGCAAAAATATGGGTTACCGCCATTGGCAACTAGGTTGAACTCGTTAAGGGCTGCAACACATTTTAGACTACCCTCCCTTCGTCAAGATAAGAGTCACAGGTCCCTGTTTTTTATGTTGTTATACAAAAAGTCCATCTAGAAATGAATTTGTAAATTTGGTCCCTATTTTTCAAAAATAAAAAAAACGCAAAGCGTCTTGCACTTTTCTGACAGAAAATGCAAGATAACTTGCACTTTTCTAATTTTGAAATATTTTTCGAAATTTTTGAAATTTTCTAAAATTTGAAAATTTTGAAAAACGCAAGTTAACTTGCACTTTCTATCAGGAAAGTGCAAGCTGGTTTGCGCTTTCTAATTTTGAAATTTTTGAAAAGCGCAAAGTAACTTGCGCTTTTTAATTTTGAATTTTTTTTGAAAATTTTAAAATTTTTGTAATTTTTGAAAAGCGCAAGGTAACTTGCGCTTTCTATCAGGAAAACGCAAGCTGGTTTGCGCTTTCTAATTTTAAAAATTTTAAAATTTTAAAAAGCGCAAGCTAACTTGCGTTTTCTGATTAGAAAAAACAGGGACTAAATTTACATACTTATTTCTACAGGGAATTTTCTTGTAACACCATCAAAAATAGAGACCTTTCGTGCAAAGCCCCCTCCCTTCATTTCCCACTACAAAACTTTCCAAAACCACGAATTTTTGAGCGAGTGAAAATAAATGCAGAAGCTCTAGTGTACAGAGAATGAGGTAGTTGAATGGGCTTGCATTTACCTTATCAATTAGCAAATCAATGGCAGGTTCTATTTCATTTGGCACTTGAATTCGCACTCGAATCGAACCAAATCAAATATTTGTCAAGCTATTGTTCTCTTGTTCCTTCGAAGATATCAACACTCGTAAAATTAACAGAAAATTAATTAAGAAAAATCAATTAATTAATAATAACGTTAAAAACGAAAATTTCACAAATGTTAAAATTCGACTATGGACCTTACACCATTGTGTTCGTTATGATTTTCTGAGCAAATTTCGCATATAAAGTTTTGCGATCGAACTTCAAACGAAAAAGTTATCGACCTTTGAAATTTTCGAATCGAAGATACTTCAAAATAAATATTTTAAAATTAACGTTAGAAAACCGTTAACGTTAAGTATAAACTAAGTTTTATATATACACACACACACACATATTGTGTATATGTGTGTGTACATATATATAGTGTGTGTGTGTACATATATATAGTGTGTGTACATATATATAGTGTGTGTACTGTGTGTATCGAAATAAAGCTTTTCAATTTACATAGATACTCTTAAAGGATTCTATAACAATCTGTAACAACCCGGATTTTTACGACGTTTTGTTTGTAATATTTAAATGGTTTTAAAATATTGAATTTGAAATATAAATTGATTTTTGAATATGAAAGATTTTGGTTGGGATTATATAATGAATTTAAATTTCAAATATAGCGATTTATTGTAATATGAAAATGGTGAATAATTGAATTTGAGTTGAATTTGAATCGAGATGATTTCTAATGTTGATATAAATTCTATTTGAATTAGAATTGAGTTAATAAGCTTTTAAAACTAGAATTTCAAGTGATTTCGTCAAAATTTTGAAATTCGTCGATTTAAATCGACGCGTTAAAATAGCGATCCGGGGCACAGTCTCGAAATTCGACGAAACTAGTTCCATTGGGTCTGTAATAGTGTATTATTATCGTATTTCAAATTTTGTAGCATTTGGATTTACCATTTGGTTGTACGATCTAGAAACGCCTAGAAATAATTTAATTGAATTTAATTTAAATCGTCGATTTAAAAAGCTATCTTCTCCATATGATCGAATTAGGCTTCGAAACTTGTTCCATTGCGTTCGGAATAGCGGTATAACATTAGGAACGCCACGCGGCATGTCTCGATAGGGGTTCAGGATTTCAAGATACGTAAACATGATATTTTGAATATAAAATTAATAATAAAAAGTCAAAACCTATAGCGTACTCGAGACGCTAGCATCTGATCACGCAGTTCCTTTTTGACATAATCGCGAGTCTTCCTTCTCCTTTATCTTCAGATCGACGTCTCGTTATAAAAAGAAGAAGAGAGATAACGAAATCAAACGGAATTAAATCGCGAGCCTCTCTCCTTCTTTATTGTTCTGTTCGAATCGATTCACACACACACACACACACATATATATATAAAGAACTTCGCGATTAAATCGCGACAACAAAAGCTCAACTTGGGGATGGACATCGCGATCAAGGAATTAGCGTGGGGGGATTTCGATCTAGGGTTTCGCGATGATGGAGGCAGAGTCGCGTACGCAGGTGCGCGTTGGGGTTACAAACGGCGCTGGCTGAGCGCGACGGCGTGGTGGGAAGTGGTGAGGTACGGTGATATCATTGACGAGATGCGACCAGTGCTATGTTGCGTTCGTTTGTGGGGACTGCGATTCTGAGGAGGTTGTGGGCGACGAAGGGAAGGAGTATCGACTGGAAGCTTTGTTGATGGAGATGCTATTTTTTTTTCAAAGAGGGGGAAGACCATATAGCTGCGTGCATATTTCTAATGTTCAAGCTGCTATGTTGTTATTTGGGAAAACGGATTCGTTAAATGGATTAAGGTAAATTAAATTTCATTTATAGGCGATTAGTTTAAATTAAGTAGTTTGTTGACTTATTATAATTTAAAATTGAAATCGTTAACTTATATAATTCAAAATTTGCTTATACGAGGTTCGATCAAACGAAATCATTCGTATGGAATTCGTAGCTGCAGAATCTACAAGATAGAATTAAAATTGGAATGGATTGCAATTTAAAAATCAAGGTGAGTAAATCTCACTCAACTTGGTTAACTGATTTAAATTTTATAGTAATTAAAATTATTGATTGGATGATTGGTTGAATGGATATATATTTATTAGTTGAATGCTATTATATATATGAGTATATATTAGTAGTTGGATATTTTCCCGCTGATTGGAGCGGGTGAGACCCTATGCACCCAGCATAATAGCGGATGACCCTATATTATCGCGATATCCCCCTCGAAGTGGGATTGGTATTTTTTATGTTATCTAACATATGTGGATGCAGGGAAACATGTTGGAGGGATCCAACTGGATTCCTCAAATATATTTATTGTTTTTCATATATACTGATATATGATGAAATTGAATAATCTGTTATAGATTGTTGTGTGATTTGAGTTATTGGATGCTATAGTAGCACTGGCCAAAATTTTGGTATTTTAAATACCACAAATATTATTTTTGAATTTGAAGGAATTAAAAGTAGATTTTGAATATAAAAGTATTTATATCGAGGTTTTGGTTTATTTTAAAAGAAATTGATTTGGGTTAAAACAATTATTGATTTTGGGTTATATTTAACTATTCGTAAAAATATTTTAATCAAAGACTTAAAAATAATTTATATAGAGGATTTTTAAACGATGGATTTTTAAATGATATTTCTGAAAAATAGGAAAAGAAGTTGAAATTGATATTTTAAATAGATTTGTGAAATAAATGGAATCTATTAAGAAATGGATTTATAAAATGAGATTTTATAAATGGGATTAGTTTTATAAATAAGTGAAAACTCAAAGGAGTTTATAAATTTATAAACGATGTTTATAAATATGAAAAAGGATACCAATTGATAAATAGGGATAAAATTCCACAGTGTGAATTTATATCGAGATATGAAAAATAGTGGATTCTATTTTGAAAAGTGAAAATGGTTAGGAAATCAAAATGGAATTGATGTGTTGTGAATCGAGAGGGATGTATAAATTAAAATGGTTATTGGGATTTTTAAAGGAAAAATATATTTTTATTAAGAAACTAGGTTTTGTTTAAAAGGAAATTTTATTTATTAAACTATATAATTAAAAGCTAGTTATTACTAGAATATTTCAGAAGTGCATTTTTCAAATACCGAATATTAATTGAAATAAAATTCAAATTTTTATAATCAATTTTGTAAACCGATTAGTTTATATTAAAATGAGTTGGAAATGAGTTTTGATGTTTTATTTAAAAAGTTTTTTTTTCAAAGCAAGCGGGGTTGAATGGTCCCCTACCATTATTATTAAAAACCAAAAATAAAGACACATTGGATTACACCAAGCTGACCATCACATAGGAAGCAAAACCAAACCTAAATGTTACTAGTAATAGAAAGGACCAATACATGTTTAGAGGTAGCTTGCCCTTTAAACACCCTATTGTTCCTCTCCAACCATACACAGTACAAAACTTTCTTCAAAATTCTTAACAGAAATCTACTTCTCTCATTCTTCCATCTAGTTGCTTTAAAGATGTTGTACCATTCCATACAAGAGCTTCTCTTAGGCCTGTGGTACCTATAGCATTGCAGAATCGTGCTCCAGATATGTAAAGTGTAGTCACATTCGAAATATAAGTGCCCAATCGTTTCCACCTCAGTACTACAAAACAGACATTTATCACATTGAATAACCCCATATCCTTTGAGTTTACATAGAGATAGGATACCATTCTTCAGAACCTTCCACATGAATAAGTTTTCCTTAGGGATAGACCTAGAATCCCAGACATGAGAATACCAAGGAAAAGTTGAAAGTTGCATGGAAGGATCAAGAGCCTTGTACACAGTTTTAACAGAATGCAGCCTGTCATTCCAAGTCATATGGACAGAACTGATATTGTAGTTCCTACTATGAATAGCAGACCACTCAGATCTAACCACTGCAGAGCTACAGTTTGGGAGAAAGACAGTATCATCAGCCCAGAACCTAGAAAGGGTAGCATTACAATCAATACCAGTGGATCTTCTCGTGTCATAATCTATTATGTTAGCTAAGGAGACACCTTTTGCCGACCATGGATCAAACCAAAAGGATATCTTGTTAATATCTTTCATTCTCTGTTGATATTTAAATAAATTACTTAAACGTGTTTTGAAATAAATTACTATTCTTTAAAAATATTATATATATTGAGATTTGAGAAGTGATTGGAATTGATTTTTATAAATGCTCTCGCGATTCATAAACGGAGTGTGTTAAATGGTTATGATTTTTAAAAGAGAAATCTTATAGTGGAATTCTGGAAAATTTAGGGAAAATTTTCTAATCATTGAAATAAGAGAACTTCGAAAAATTAATTAGAATTCATAAAGGAAGTTAGAAATGGGTGGTTGGAATTATAGACTAGTGTAATCGATTTTAAAGGAAATTAATTAATGGATTTCGGAACTTATAGAATTTGTTAAAAGTGAGATAAGGAATTTACAGGTGAATTGTAAAGGATTTGAGAAATAGAAAATAAATGAAAGATTTCCTAAGTATTGGAAAATAAATGATTTTGGAAAGTTATACTAAAAGATATTTCCTAAGTATTGGACTGGAAGGATTTGAAATATTTTAACTGCGAGATTATTATTATAGAAATAATTTCAAAGTGTTGAATTATAAATGGAATTGGAAGAAAATATTTCTACGTATTGAGATGGTTTGAAATTATCCTGTTATGGATATAAATATTTGAAATTGTTTCCGAATATTGAAATATTGAAAGAGATGAATATATATCTTTGTAAAGATATTTGAAAGAGATGTTTTCGAAAGATTTATAACTAAGGCCTACCGACTGCTTATGGATGTTATTTGATAGTTAAATAACCGACTATCAAATTTAGCCAAATTCGTTGATCGTTTCGAAGAGACCGGGATCGGATTTGATTATCCGAAAACCACTTCGATCTGATTTGTGCGTTACGAATTGTGATATCTCAAAGAAGATGGAGATGGTGATCTTCAAGGAGTTTTGGTTTGTCCAAACCCAAGACAACTTGTATGGATGAATGCTATCATTGCATTGTTGCCTGGAAGGCAGTGCTAGCATTCCAAGTATGAATGCTATTCTAAAGGTAAAACGTAGCCTCAAGCCTCATCAACCGGGAATGACTAAAACCGGGGAAATGCAGCAGGGCTAAGTGGGTCGCACCCAAGTAGGATATGCTATCACCTTTCTAGATATCCTCGACAATATTATATCTAAAATTTATGGATAAATTGTGCATGGAAAAGAGAGCGCTCGCTAAGGGTGGGAACACCCAGAGTGATAACATATTCGGTACTTTCCAGTAAGGGATTGGACGGTCCTATGTTGGCAGGGATCGTTAGGTACGATCTCGGTACATTTTTCTAGAGGTGTACTGTGACGGGCAGTACCCTAGTAGCCCAGTCATTGTATGGAATCCAATATCCACTACGAGCCTATACGGTTTTGATTATGCCCAACTATGCTGAAACGTGAGATGCAAGCATTTCAGCTATTTTCTAATTTACTCTCTATATACACTATTATAATATCAAATAATTTTGATATATAATGTTTTGGTTATCGTAAGGTAAAAACCCATCGTATTTATATGTGGCGTGGTCTTACGAGATACCTTTGTTTTTCAAAGGATTTTGAGAAAAGTAATAATTCAAATTGAGTGTGTTTTCTCACGCTGGTTTTCCAGACTGACTCGGGCGTTATTTTATTATAATGCTCAGGTTAGACCGAGTATACAGATTCAGGATAGGATGCTATGGAGCTCAAGTGACAAGCTGGCTGACAGAGACGTATCTCCGTACTTGGTTTATATTTCCGGTGTGTAAGGACAAGTTATTATAACTATTCAGATTGATGTATTGATTGTTGTACTCTGATGATTGTAAGTATAAAACAGTTACAGATTCTTTTGTATAAAAATATGATATTATATATTATATTTTATTCCGCTGCGATTATGAGATTCTGCATTGTTGTTTCTACTTTTCTTCTATCTTTTTCTTCTTCACCCCTAGTTATTCGCCCTTTCGTACAATTTGAGTTGGTCAAGTGTGGTTTATCGTCAACTCAAAGGGTACGGAACGGCGGGTCGCTACAGTTTGTATCAGAGCTGAAGGTTAATTGAGAACCTTGGCTTTGGTGGGGATTACTCATTAGAGATAGGGTCAGTAGTACCTTAGAATGAGTTTGAGTGTAATAATAGATATGGGCGCGTATTTGTTAGTGAATATAAAATGTTTTATATTGTGTTGATTTATCTGTTGCGTGACATATAAATTCTAGTCGAGTAGTGGGATGCCACTAAATTGATAGGAGTTTTTAAACACTTAAACACGATAAACTGACACAATATTGTTTTGAAGCGGGCAAATGAAATAATTTTACCCCAATTATACTTTGATATAAAAGAAATAATTTTGTAGAAATTATTATAGTATATTGGAGTGTTTGGTTGATAATATTATAATCTAACAAGATTATAAAATTGGAAATGGTTTATAAAAACCAAAATTAAATTGTATAAGTATAAATTATACAAACGAGTTAAAACTGAAAATTGATTCAAACCAAAAATTGGAAAATTAAATCCCGGATATTTTTGGAAATGTTTTCCAAGATATTTTGAAATGAATAATAGTAATATTATTTTGGAGATATTTTTGTATATAAAATGTTTTAAATGGATTTTTGAAGCAATATAGCACTGAACTCACTTCAGCCGCTGGAAAATAATTCTGATGATCGTGACATCATCGGTGTTCATTTTCCAGTTTCTAAGTGACGGATTGCTACCGAAATAATTTGATTTGGAGATTTTTGTTAAAAAACAAATGTTATTTTAGAAATTCCAAGAGAATTTATTTTGGATAAAACCAAGTTTGAGTTTAAAATTCCAAAGAATGGTTTGTTGAAACAAAGAGTTATATATATGTATATATTATGGTTTCAAATGATTTGAAATAAAAACCAGGTGTTTGAATTCTGGAATTTTAATATAAATGTTGGGAAAACATTAGGAAATAAGTTATGAACTTATAAACTGAGAATGATTTTAATAAGAAAGAAAAGTATGGAATTTGAGTTTTGGAAATAAATTTTAACTTGAATAAGTTAAAATGAATAAAATTTAGTTTGAGTTAAGTTAAATAAAAATTTAATTAGAATTGGAATTATATCAAATTGAATTAAAATATAAAATTTGAGTTGTGAAATAGCTATATAACTATAAGTTATAAAATTTTGAATGGAATTGTGAACAAATAAGTTGGATTGTTACAAAATTGGGATTAATGGAATAAAAATATACTTAAGCTATAAAATGAAATGGTTAAATATTTGAGATATAAATCCAAACTCAAGTAATTGTTGTAAATTGAAAATAGAAATGAGCTCAAGCTATAAGAATTAAATTCAACTTAAGTGTAAATAAACTGAGTATAGTTTAAAAATGTTGAATTAGATTTGGATCGTAGTAAATGAATCGATAAATTTGGACTTGAATTGAGAAGTGGAATTGAAAAACCAAAGTAACAATGATTGGATATTTGGTGAAGAAATAAAAATCCAAACTTGAAGTATAAAATGAATTTGAACTCAAGTCAAACCAGTTTAAGTGATTTCTGAAATAAAAATCAGATATTGAATTATAAGATGAAAGTGAATTGATTAGATAAATTAATTAGTTAATTGAGTAAATAAATGGAACTTAACTTGTTTAAGTAAAATGGATTGTGAATTAAAATTGGAATTAAATGTGGAACTTGAGTTATAAATAAAATTCGACTTAATTATAAGCAAATTAAATGTATTTTGAAATGTTGTCAAATAAAATAGAAATGAATTGAAATGGTGATGACTTGAGTTATAAATAAATTCAATTTAAGTGTAAATAAATTGAATATGACCTTGGATGTTGTTTAAATAAATTCAAATTTGAAGTTAAGTGATGAAAGGGATACGAATGGAATGCAAACGAATTGATTGAGAATTAATTTGAAATGGAATAGAATTGAATATAAATCGATTTAGAACCAATTTAAATGGTCTATAAGCTTAAGTGATTATTTCATTAACTGAACATCGCCGAATTTGCATGGAAAAATTGTCGTTTGACGTAAACGGAAGTAAATAAAATTCTACGAATCAATGGAAAGTGAATAAATTGATTTTTAAATCAATTCGGAATGGATATGAGTTTGTTTGGTATAAATATGAATTGAATGCAAATAATTGGCTTGTAAATCATTCGAATTGAATGAAATGATATATAAATCGATCGAAATGAATAATCGAATGTTGGAACCTTGTGGTTATTAATAAGTTCATGCTATGACATGGCTGTTAGTGAAAAATTATGTGTTTAAGTTGTTAAATGAATGAAATGTTATTGAATTTCATATTTTTGGTACTTACGCATTTAAATAGAGTAAGTACAGGTACAAGAAGACCATTTGGCTAGATTTTGGTTGCGCAAATTGCATATAAAATAAGTCGCTCGCTTAAAAACCCTAAATAAAGGCACGTTTTCGGATTAAATGGCGCAATAATATAAATATTGATATACATTGTATTTTCAGACCGTGTGGGTCGATGTATATAGTTTTATCTCTCTTGTCATATTGCAAAAGGCCCTCCATACAAAGAAGACTCTGCTAAAAAATTTCGGAAATTTAGGGTGTTAGAAATTTTTTGTTAACTTAAAAAGGGTGATTTTTGAATTGAAATTGAAAGAAGGGGTTTTGAATCAGAAATGGAAATTAAATGTTTGGAATAAAACTAAAGGGTTTAGAAAAGTGAATGTCGAGTTTTAACTAAGTGGGTTTTGAAAAAGTAATGGGTTTGGAGCATTTTTCCTGCCTTAGCAATTTCGGAGACGAAATTCTTTTAAGGAGGGAGGATTGTAATGACCCGGATTTTTACAACATTTGATTTGTAATATTTAAATAGTTTTAAAATATTGAATTTGAAATATAAATTTATTTTTGAATATGAAAGATTTTGGTTGGGATTATAGAATGAATTTAAATTTCAAATATAGCGATTTATTGTAATACGAAAATGGTGAATAATTGAATTTGAGTTGAATTTGAATCAAAATAATTTCTAATGTTGAAATAAATTCTATTTGAATTAGAATTGAGTTAATAAGCTTTTAAAACTGAAATTTCAAGTGATTTCATCAAAATTTTGAGATCCGTCGGTTTAAATCGACGCGTTAAAATAGCGATCCGAGGCACAGTCTCGAAATTTGACGAAACCAATTCCATTGGGTCCATAATAGTGTATTATTATTGGATTTCAAATTTCGTAGCATTTGGATTTACCATTTGGTTGTACGATATGGAAACTCCTAGAAATAATTTAATTGAATTTAATTTAAATCGATTTAAAAAGCTATCTTCTCCATACGATCGAATTAGGCTTTGAAACTTATTCCATTGCGTTCGAAATAGTGGTATAACTTTAGGAACGCCAGGCGGCATGTCTCGATAGGGGTTTAGGATTTCGAGATACATAAATAGGATATTTTGAATGTAAAATTAATAATAAAAAGTCAAAACCTATAGCATACTCGAGACGCTAGCATTTGATCACGTAGTTCCTTTTTAACTTAATCGCGAGTCTTCCTTCTCCTTTATCTTCAGATCGATGTCTGGTTATAAAAAAAGAGAACGAAATCAAACGGAATTAAATCGCGAGCCTCTCTCCTTCTTTATTGTTTTGTTCGAATCGATTCACATATATATATATATATATATTAAAAAAAGAACTTCACAATTAAGTCGCGACAGCAAAAGCTCGACCTGGGGATGGACGTCGCGATCAAGGAATCATCATGGGGGTGATTTCGATTTAGGGTTTCTCAATGATGGAGGCGGAGTCGCGTACACAGGCGCGCGTGTGGGGTTACAGACGGCGCTGGCCGAGCGCGGCGGCGTGGTGGGAAGTGGCGAGGTACAGTGATGTCATTGGCGAGATGCGACTAGTGTTGTGTTGCGTTCGTTTGTGGGGACTGCGATTCTGAGGAGGCTGTGGGCGACGAAGGGAAGGAGTATCGACTGGAAGCTTTGTCGATGGAGATGCTGTTTTTTTTCAAAGAGGGGGACGACCATATAGCTGCGTGCATATTTCTGATGTTCAAGCTGCTATGTTGCTATTTGGGAAAATGGATTCGTTAAATGGATTAAGGTAAATTAAATTTCATTTATAGGCGATTAGTTTAAATTAAGTAGTTAGTTGACTTATTATAATTTAAAATTGAAATCTTTAACTTGTATAATTCGAAATTTGCTTATACGAGGTTCGATCAAACAAAATCAGTCGTATGGAATTTGTAGCTGCAGAATCTACGAGATAGAATTAAAATTGGAATGGATTGCAATTTAAAAATCAAGGTGAGTAAATCTCACTCAAGTTGGTTAATTGATTTAAATTTTATAGCAATTAAACTTATTGATTGGATGATTGGTTGAATGGATATATATTTATTAGTTGAATGCTATTATATATATATAGTATATATTAGTAGTTGGATATATTCCCGCCGATTGGAGTGGATGAGACCCTATGCACCCCGCATAATAACGGATGACCCTATTTTACCATGATATCCCCCTCGAAGTGGGATTGGTATTTTTTATGTTATCTAAAATGTGTGGATGCAGGGAAACAGGTTAGAGGGATCCAACTGGATTCCTCAAATATATTTATTGGTTTTCATATATACTGATATATGATGAAATTGAAATATGTTATAGATAGTTGTGTGATTTGAATTATTGGATGTTATTGTAGCACTGGCCAAAATTTTGGTATTTTAAATGTCACAAATATTATTTTTGAATTTGAAGGAATTAAAAGTAGATTTTGAATATAAAAATATTGATATCGAGGTTTTGGTTTATTTAAAAAGAAATTGATTTGGGATAAAACAATAATTGATTTTGGGTTGTATTTAACTATTCGTAAAAATATTTTAAATAGAGACTTAAAAATAATTTATGTAGAGGATTTTTAAATGATGGATTTTTAAATGATATTTCTGGAAAATAGGGAAATAAGTTGAAATCGATATTTTAAATAGATTTGTGAAATAAATGGAATCTATTAAGAAATGGATTTATAAAATGAGATTTTATAAATGGGATTAGTTTTATAAATAAGTGAAAACTCAAAGGAGTTTATAAATTTATAAACGATGTTTATAAATAAGAAGAAGGATACCAATTGATAAATAGGGATAAAATTCCATAGTGTGAATTTATATCGAGATATGAAAATAGGTTTTGAAAAAATAGTGGATTCTATTTTGAAAAGTGAAAATGGTTAGGGAATCGGAATGGAATTGATGTGTTGTGAATCGAGAGGGATTTATAAATTAAAATGGTTATTGGGATTTTTAAAGCAAAAATATATTTTTATTAAGAAACTAAATTTTGTTTAAAAGGAAATTTTATTTATTAAACTATATAATTAAAAGCTAGTTATTATTGGAATATTTCAGAAGTGCATTTTTCAAATACCGAATGTTAATTGAAATAAAATTCAAATTTTTATAATCAATTTTGTAAACCGATTCGTTTATATTAAAATGAGTTGGAAATGAGTTTTGATGTTTTATTTAAAATGTTTGATATTTAAATAAATTACTTAAACGTGTTTTGAAATAAACTACTATTCTTTAAAAATATTATATATATTGAGATTTAAGAAGTGATTGGAATTGATTTATAAATGCTCTCGAGATTCATAAACGGAGTGTGTTAAATGGTTATGATTTTCAAAAGAGAAATCTTATAGTGGAATTCTGGAAAATTTAAGGAAAATTTTCTAATCATTGAAATAAGAGAACTTCGAAAAATTAATTAGAATTCATAAAGGAAGTTAGAAATGGGTGGTTGGAATTATAGACTTGTGTGATCGATTTTAAAGGAAATTAATTAATGGATTCCAGAACTTATAGAATTTGTTAAAAGTGATATAAGGAATTTATAGGTGAATTGTAAAGGATTTGAGAAATAGGAAATAAATGAAAGATTTCCTAAGTATTGGAAAATAAATGATTTTGGAAAGTTATACTTAAAGATATTTCCTAAGTATTGGACTGGCAGGATTTGAATTATTTTAACTGCAAGATAATTATTATAGAAATAATTTCAAAGTGTTGAATTATAAATGGAATTGGAAGAAATATTTCTAAGTATTGAGATGGTTTGAAATTATCCTGTTATGGATATAAACATTTGAAATTGTTTTCGAATATTGAAATATTGAAAGAGATGAATATATATATATATATATCTTTGTAAAGATATTTGAAAGAAATGTTTTTGAAAGATTTATAAATCAAGCCTAGTGAATGCTTATGGATGTTATTTGAAAGTTAAATAACCGACTATCAAAGTTGGCCAAATTCGTTGATCATTTCTAAGAGACCAAGATCGGGTTTAATTATCCGAAAACCACTTCGATCTGATTTATACGTTATGAATTGTGATATCTCAAAGAAGATGGAGATGGTGATCTTGAAGGAGTTTCGATTTATCCAGACCCAGGACAACTTGTATGGAAGAATGCTATCATTGCATTATTACCTGGAAGGCAGTGCTAGCATTCCAAGTGTGCATGCTATTCTAAAGGTAAAATGTAGCCTCAAGCCTCATCAACCGAGAATGACTAAAACATGGGAGATGCAGCAGGGCTAAGTGGGTCGCTCCCAAGTAGGGTATGTTATCACCTTTCTAGATACCCTCGGCAATATTTTATTTAAAATTTATGGATATAGTTGTGAATAGAAAAAAGAGCACTCGATAAGGATGGTAACACCCGGGGTGATAGCATATTCGGCACTATCCAGTAAGGGATAGGCCAGTACTGTGTTGGCAGGGATCGTTAGGTACGATCTCGGTACATTTTTCTAGAGGTGTACTGTGACGGGCGGTACTCCAGTAGCCCAGTCATTGTATGGAATCCAATATCCACTACGAGCCTGTACGGTTTTGATTGTGCCCAACTATGCTGAAATGTGAGATGCAAGCATTTCAGCTATTTTCTAATTTATTTTCTATAGACACGAGTATAATATTAGATGATTTTAATATAAAATGTTTTGGTTATCGTAAGGTAAAAACTCGTCGTATTTATGTGTGGCGTGGACTTACGAGATACCTTTGTTTTTCAAAGGATTTTGAGAAAAGTAATAATTCAAATTGAGTGTGTTTTCTCACGATGTTTTCCAGACTGACTCGGGTGTTATTTTATTATAATGCTCGGGTCAGATCGAGTATACAGATTCAGGATAGGATGCTATGGAGCTCAGGAGACAATCTAGTTGACAGAGACGTATCTCCGTACATGGTTTATATTTCCGATGTTGAGGACAAGTTATTATAACTGTCCAGATTGATGTATTGATTGTTATACTCTGATGATTGTAAGTATAAAACAGCTGCAGATTCTTTTGTATAAAAATCTGATATTATATATTGTATATTGTTCCGCTGGGATTGTGAGATTCTGTATTGTTGTTTCTACTTTTCTTCTATCTTTTTCTTCTTCACCCCTAGTTATTCGCCCTTTCGTACAATTTGAGTTGGTCAATTGTGGTTTATCATCAACTCAAAGGGTACGGAACGACGGGTCGCTACACAATCCATGGATGATTTGGTCAACTCTCAACCCGCGTTTCCCATTAGTCACAAAACCACTTTCTTCCACTTTACCTTCGCGCTCTTTTAATTTTTTTTCGTTCTCTTTCTGATCATATTTTTAGTGAATCTTCTACCTATTCTCCTCCTAAAACTCTAAATTTCCACCCTTCTTGAAAGGTAATATGTTGATATTCAAATCGATAACAGATTTATTTATTTTCATGAATGATTTTCATTTAATTGCTCTTTTTTCTTCTTCCAAAAGGTGCATGGTGGAACGATAATTTATGCAACTAAGGGTATAAAGTCAAAAAGCAGCAATTAGAATTGATGTGTTTAACAATATATCAAGCTGTAGTGATTGCTTCGAGAGAAACTGCATGGATGATCCTCGATGGTGTAATGCTGAAAATTCTTTTATTTTCATGATGGCGATCAACTTCTTCATGTGTAATTTCAGGGAACTATCAAATAATTGTGGGTATTATGGTATTTTTACACATCCAAACCAAAATCTAAATTGTTTTCAAATCATCATTCATCATCTTCATTTGGGGGCAAAATGGTAATTTTATGTATGAATTAATTTTGAGAAAATTTATTTGTACAATTTTATTTTTATTTGTAGAAAATTGAGTGCAAATTGGATGGAGCTTCATAGATATATGCATGCACAAATATTTAAAGCTAAAGAATGAAGGGAATAAAAAAATTCATGCAAATGGAGGAGCCTACAGGCCCACTAATTAATGCACCACAATTAAAAGCACATGCACATGTTAATGGAGATTTAAAGGCAAAAGCACATGTTAGTGGGGATTAATTTAATTTTTATGATTACTTGGAGGCTACACAAACTCAAGGATATTTTAGGTGGCTCCCTAAAAATGGAATTAGGGTTTTAGGCATGTATAAATACCCCTTTATGTTTCATGTAATAATCCTCTTCTTTTTATGAAAAGTTATAGCACAAAATTAATGTCAAATAAAATATCTCTTTAATCGCTTCTTAGTCTTTTTCTTTACTTTCATGCACTTTCATTTCATGCTTTCTTTTATTATTATTATTATTTTATTTATGCTCTCTTTTAATTCATGCAATTAGTTTATATTTATTTTATGCAAGTAGTTAGTTTTCTTTTCTTTTAATTAGCTCTCATTTTCCTTATTTTTTATGTTAACAAGAATTCAATTATGAGAAGCTAAACCCCTTCAATTTAGTGGTAATGAAGCTCTCATGAATCATATTGAATCAACATAGAATGGTTTCATTTATAATCTCTTATTTGTGCTTAATGGAAATTTAGATGTTGATGTAAGTTTATTAGCGAATTTGATAGCCTATCTTGTTAATCACAAATATGCTATGCTTAATCAAATATAAACACAAATTATGTCATCATCTAACAAATATGATTTTGATAATGAAAGTCAAACTAGAATCAAAATTTGATGATCTATGTTACTAGTTCATAGTAAATTGATCGTGCTTAAAATAGATTTTATTTTTAATTTCATGATTATTTTCAAGAGATTTTAGAAGTGGATTTGAATGGTGTGCTAGAGTTTGATAGTTTAAGTTGTGCTACTTGAATTTAAATGAGAGATTATAGATTAAATTTTGTGTTGATTTATATGAATGATTGGTAGTGGATTTAGCTCTAAATTGCTCCTTAATCTCATAGTTTATTTTCATTTTTACTATAGTTTTTACCTTCATTTTGCTACACTTTTTAGTTAAACACTTCTCTCACTTTCGGGTTAATTTGATTAGGTAATCTTAGAACTTTTGTTTTCCTCATGGATCGACCCATACTCGCATATGTGCTATGACTGTATGCCGTGCATTTGCGGTATTTATTACGATTTTGTTTTCGACGGTATTCTAATCGATAGAATTTTCCGTCGTCAACAAGTTTTTGGCGTGCTCGGGGAAAGCAATTTAATTTTACTCTTCGAATTATTTTTACCTTTGTTTTATTTTATTTTGAGTTATTTTTCAAAAAAATAAATCACATTGCATTTGACGCTTTATTATTTCTGCTTTTGTGCACTTCATTTCTGTTTTCACTTGTTCAATTTGCATTGCATTTGATTAAAAAAATGCTTTGCATTTGTTTACAATGCTTCTGTTAAATTGCATTTTTAAAAAAAACAATTGTATTGCATTTTACATTTGCAATTCTATTCAACATTATTCAACTACTCCAGCCACTGCCTAAATTTATTTGTTTCTGTTTTTACATTGCATTGTTACATTACATTTTGCATTTTCATTTCTATTTTTCTATTTCAGTGCATTTCTGTTGATTGTACATATTTTGATTCTGTTGTTTTGTTCTTTGCATCCTCCCAACCCCACTTTTGTTTTCCTACATTCGTACATTTTCTTTCATTTCATTGCATTTTTGTTTCATTTCTGCTTTACATTTTGCATTTTGATTTCATTACATTGCATTTCGGGCATACTTCCCCACTGCCTCCATCTCCTCAGCACCAACACAGTCACAGCCACCGGCAACTTCACATCACTATCACCATAACTTCACCCAAACTCCTCCAACACCTCCTCGATACATCACCACCAACCGCAAACCACCTACATAACAATCTACAACCAACCACTTACTTCCTCCCTGCTCAACCCCATTCAACAAGCTACATTCAACAAAAAAGTTCAACCACCAATTGCCTACAGCAACTTCATCTCCACGACCATCTTCCCTCTTCACCGTTGCAATCTTCCACATCCCACTTGAACATCACCTGACTTCCTTCCCACCTAAAACCCCTGCAACCTCAACTAAAAAACATCACTGTCAAAATTCACAAACACATCAACTCCAACCCACTCAAACAAACAGCAATTACATCATCCTAACCACTTTCTTTAAACTACTCACCGAACCAAGCTCCTCCTCAATCACCAATCGCTTCACCAAATCGTCATCGCGACAACCCTTTAGCAGCACCCAAATCAAACGACGCCTGAAACAACAACCCGCGACCTTTTCAAACCACCATCGCAAATCACCCTCGCCCGATCGCCCTTCTCCAAATCCCAGCAAACCATCGAAGCACAACCAAAATCATCATCGACCTCGCCAAATCGCAGTACCCAAATCCCACAAACTGCCACAAGCCCTCATTGTAACACCACAAACCATTACCTTTACTGCAATTACTTCATCCGCGACCAAATCAATTAGCCTCTCCACCACCTACACACCCGTTCACCTATACTTCCTCCATAATCACGAACCGCAACCTCAGTAAAAGTCGCCGCCTACACCAATCACCGACTTCCAACTCCAATTTGTTAATCGCAATTTCCCTTTTATATACATCGTCTTTCTGTTTTTATAAATCATGTTTTGTTTTAACTGAGATTAGGGGTATTAAAAAGTAACATATGGGGGTTAGGTAATTAGGCTTAAGTTTATGTGGGCTATTTTTATTTTTAGTATAAATTCATTTGTTTTCAAAACAAAAAATCTTGTTCTTTATTTTTTAGTGTAAAATTTTCCTTTCTCTTCTTCTTTAGTTTAAAAGAAAAAAAAATTGTTTTGTCTTCAAGTTTTTTTTTGTTTGGATCTGGTAATTCAGGTTGACTCTCTTTTAGTGAAATTTTTTGTTTTAGTTTTCTTTATTTTAGATTTAGCATATTTTTTCTTGATTATACTTCCATTAAAAAATCATTTTCCATTGTTTTTGTTCTTTTTAAAAAAAATCATTTTCAACACTTTTTCAGGTTGCAGGATGCAAAAAGGAGAGAACTTGCTTGCTAAAATCTACTTTGCTTGCGTTAAAAAAAATTCGCTAAAATAAATTGCTGATAATTCTACACGCTATGGTATCATGCTCTCATGTCCGATTTTACTTTATTGCATTGTTGGTTGCTTGCATTTCTAAAAAAATAAAAATAATAAAAAAATTCATTCGTAGTTGCATTGTTAATACACATTTAATTTCTGTTTTGCATTCATTTCATCTTATTTTATTTTCTAAGGGCAATACCCAACTTCACATAAGGTGGAGGATTTCATTATCCCTTCCTTAGTCCACAAATTGCATATCATCGTAGAATTTGACTAATAATAATGATTAGACGTTGGACTTAAGGGAGTCACGACCTCATCTAGGGAAAAATTATATCTTGATAAGTTGATTTCTTTTAACAATTTAATTCTTGGTGTCTAGGCTATAGCAGAGTATAATCATTTACAAATATTACAATAATTCGTAAATATTATAGTGATTGTTTCCCTGAAGGTACACCTTCGGCTGCTTTGCTACGGTGATTCGTGGTGCACCGATAACTCCTGTCCGTTACCCGAGTAAGAACTATTTTGTTGAATTAAGTCAAAGTGTGATTATACAATTTTGGATTAGGAGCTACTACGAACAGAAAATTGTAGTTAAGTCCTTGCATTCATTTAGTTGCATTAGTTCATGCATATATAACCAAGAAAAACAAAAAAAATCCAAAAGTAAAAAAAAATCAAATTTTCCTTAACTTAGTTTTTAAACTAAAATCCATAAAAATCTTTTCAATAACAAAACTAAAAAACATTTAAAAAAAATTAAAATTAAAATCCAAAAAAAAACAAAATCTTCCTTTCGAAAATAATTTCTTTTTGGTAAATATTTTTATTTAAAAAAATAAAACAAAAGAAAAAAATTTCACTTCATTTCATTCTCTAAACCTTGTTTCATTCTCTTAACCTTGATTTTCACGTCTTTCTCTCCTTGATCTTTTCACTTATGCATGAGTGCTTGGACCTGTGATACAACGACGAATCATTTAACCCGAACGAACGATCCTCCAATGATGGCTAATGAAAACCCTCCCCGAACTCTCGTGGATAGAATCTTTCCTGACAGAGTTTCTATTCCCTTTTGTATCACCTTACCCGCCCAAACAGGTAATCACTTGGAAATTCATTCAAATCATATTGCCACGCTCCCAAAATTTGGCAATTTTGAACATGATAACCCATACATCTTCTTAATAAAATTCGGACAAGTCTGTGCAACCATTAAACTTCAACAATTATGTGATGATGGAATCAAACTTAGGTTAATTCCATTCGCCCTTACCCATTATGCAGAAAAATGATTGTATAGCTTGCCTTCGAATTCAATCAAAACTTGGGACGAACTCATTAAAGTTTTCTTAAAAAAATTCTACCCCTTGGAAATAACAACCAAAATCCAATACGAAATTATGAATTTTCATCAATTCATGGGTGAACCTTTCGAAAAATACTTTGAAAGATTTAAAGAGCTTTTGATAAAATGTCCACACCATAATTTTGAAAAATGGACTCTTTGCCAAATCTTATATAATGGACTAGAAAATAGTTTACGAACCATGCTTGAATCGATGTACCGAGGCAATTTTCTCATCCAACATCACGACGATGCTTGGTAATTCCTTTGAGAACTTGGCTGAAAAATCATCCCAATGGAAATGTTCTAATGAGAAATCCATCTGTTCACGATCGAACGCACGCTCGATAGGATCATTATTGGCTTTGGAAGTGAAAATCAATGCAAAGATCAATAAATTCGACAACGTTTTTTCATCCAATCAAATGAACCAAGTTTCCCAACCATTGTGTTATAAATATAACGATCTGAATCGTATCGTCGATCAGTGTCCTCATTCGTTGGAACAACTCAATGCTCTTAACAAGGTTAAGAATGACCCATTCTCTCTAACGTATAATCCCGGTTGGAGAAATATTCTAACTTTGCATGGAACCAAAATAATTCTAACAAAATTTTGTTCGACTCAATTTTAAAGTATTTCCGAACAATGCTTCAAATCCTCCTTTTTAGCCCAACCACTTTCAGCAAAATTTTGTGCCTCCGTCTCAAAGTCAACCGCAACAATCTTTGCTCCCCAAAACGATAAAAGAATGACTTCACTTGAGAAAAGTCTTGAAACTTTAGCTAAAGTGACTACTAAAAACCTTCAATCAAATAGCAATTTGCAAAATTTGTTAACTCGTACAAGCAAAATACGAGTCAATCAATTGCTAAACTCGAAAAATGTAAATGAGTCAATTAGTCACTTCTGTGAGTGAACATGAACAAGGCACGTTCTCAAGCCAGCCAATTCTAAGCCCTAGAAATCAAGCACGAACTCGAATTAAGCTCATGTCGTTCAAGATAGCAATGTGAACCAAACGAATGCTATCACGACTCTGCATTCCAGTAAACTAATTGATAACTAAGTTGTCAATCCAAATAATTTACCGCTCCTCTTGACACTTCAAAAACGACAAGCGATTCTAAACAAAACATCGAGTCAAATATCGAACCAAATTCCAATCCAAATTCTTCTTCTACTCAAGTAGACCGACCTACTGAGTATTGAATTCCATTCCACATTGACTTCGACCTAAGAAACATGCAAATGGAAAAGATGTTGAAAATTTTCAAACAAGTCAAAGTGAACATCTCTCTCCTTGATATCGTTTAACAAGTCCCAACTTATGCTAAGTTGCTAAAGGAATTGTGTACTCAAAAACAACACATTCATGCACCCAAGAAAGTTTTCTTAGCTGCCAGTCTTAGCGAAGTCTTGCCTCAATCAATTCCCGTAAAATACAAAGATCCTGGATGTCCGATGATCTCGTGCACGATAGGAGGTAAAACAATTAATAATGCTTATTAGACCTAGGTGCGAGTGTCGATTTGATTTCTTATTTAGTTTACCAACAACTTGGCTTAGGTGAACTAAAACCGACGAAAGTTACTCTTCAATTTGCTGATCGTTTGATAAAGAAACCCGTTGGAGAAATTGAGGATGTACTCATAAAAATCAATCAATTCATATTCCCCGTCGATTTCATCATCCTAGAAACACAACCTGTGAATAATTCAATGAGTCAAATTCCACTTGTTCTAGGATGACCTTTCTTAGCCACTTCGAATGCCTTAATCAATTGTCGAAATGGTTCGATGAAAATTTCTTTTGGTAACATGACTTTGGATCTTAACATCTGCAATCTCGAAAATCAATCGAATGAACCACTTGACCAAACATTGGAAGTTAGCTCCATTCTAGAAAATTTTGACAACGAAATAGTTGACCTTAACAATGAACGCGAGACCGAATATGAACAACTGTTTCAAGACGAACCTAACGAGATCGAAAATGCACTTCCCTTTGAACCTCTCACCGTTGAGTCAGACCTTCAACTGAATTCTTTGACTGAGCATCCTCCTAGATTAGAACTCAAACCTCTTCCTAACCACCTTAAATATGCATACTTAGGTGATAACGAAACGTTTCCTATCATAATCTCTTCAAATCTTTCTCTTGATCAAGAAGCTTCCCTTCTTTCAATTATGTCGAAAAACAAAGAGGCAATTGGATGGTCGATTACCGATATTAAGGAAATTAGTCTTGCCTCTTGTTCAACATCGCATCCACTCAGTTGATGAAGCCAAGCCTGCTTGTGACGCGCAACGAAGGCTTAACCCCAAAATGAAGGATGCAGT
Organism: Allium fistulosum; assembly: GCA_030737815.1. Classification (NCBI taxonomy): domain Eukaryota; kingdom Viridiplantae; phylum Streptophyta; class Magnoliopsida; order Asparagales; family Amaryllidaceae; genus Allium; species Allium fistulosum. Next base: position 1,117,267,481 of record CM060902.1, on the reverse strand, counting down.
GCATGACGAAATTCTTAAACTCCTTGATAACGGAATCATATACCCCATTTCTGATAGTTCATAGGTTAGCCCAATTCAAGTCGTGCCTAAAAAGTCCGGACTTATCGTTATCTTGAACGATGCCAACGAACTCATTCTAACTCTTACTTAAAAGGATGGCATGTTTGCATTGATTATCGAAACTTAAATGCTACAACACGTAAAGATCACTTCCCTCTTCCTTCATCGACCAAATCCTTGAACGATTAGCCGACCATGAATTCTATTGCTTTCTTGATGGTTATTCCGGTTATAAACAAATTTCGATCGCTCCCGAAGATTAAGAGAAAATGACTTTCACGTGTTCCTTTGGCACCCTTGCATATTAACATATGCCATTTGGCCTTTGCAACGCTCTTGCTACTTTCCAAAGATGCATAGTCAACATCTTTTTTGACATGATCGAACGCTTTTTAGGAGTATTTATGGACGATTTTTCCATCTTTGGAAATTCTTTTTTCGAGTGCTTACACCATCTCGAGATGGTTTTAAATCGATGCAAGGACAAACACTTAACGTTAAATTAGGGAAAATACCATTTTATGGTCAAACATGGCATTGTTCTTCTGCATGTCATTTCAAACAAAGGCATTGAGGTAGATAAAGCGAAAGTTGACGTAATTGCAAATCTTCCCATTCCCAAATCCATTAAGGACATTCGTTCATTTCTTGGGCACGTCGGCTTCTATCGACGTTTTATAAAGGATTTCAGTAAAATCGCTTGACCTCTAACTGCTCTTCTTGGAAAAGACGTTCCATTTACTTTAATTCTGACTGTGTTTCTGCTTTCAAATGTCTTAAAAATGAACTCATTTTCGCTCCCATCATTTGCTCACCAAACTGGGATCTTTCTTTTGAAATAATGTGTGATGCCTCTAACTTTGGTGTTGGTGTTGTCTTAGGACAATGAATCAACAAAATTCTTCGTGTCATTTAATGCGCTAGTATGACTTTAAATGATGCAAACTCAACTACACGACCACTGAAAAAGAGCTTCTAGTGGTAGTCTTTGCGCACGAAAAGTTCCAACCTTATTTGATTGGCTCATACATTACGGTTTACACTGACCACTCCGCTCTTAGTTACCTTTTTGCAAAAAAGGATGCTAGGTCTCATTTAATCTGTTGGATCCTTTTACTCCAAGAATTTGACCTTACGATCAAAGATAAAAAAGGATCTGACAACGTCATTGCTGATCATCTGTCGCGTCTTCCAAACGCACCATCTTATTTACCGATTAATGAGAACTTTCCTAATGAACAACTCCTTTTCGTTTCCATCGATCCATGGTATGCCGATATAGTGAACTATTTAGTCACTAAGGAAACTCCTTCATTTTAGTCGAAACAAGATAAATATAAATTTCCTTTCAAGTCAAGTACTTCTATTGGGATGATCCATACTTGTTTAAGTATTGTTCTGACCAAATTATTCGACATTGTGTCCCAGATTGCAAAATTAAGAGTGTTCTTTTGTTTTGTCATGACCAAGCTTGTGGTAGTCATTTCGGTCCGAAGAAAACAGCGAAAAAGGTGCTCCAATGTGGTTTTTATTGGCCTACACTTTTTAAAGATGCATTCGAGTTCTGTAAAACTTGTGATCCCTGCTAAATGTTAGGAAAAATCTCTCGACGTAACATGATGCCTTTGAACCTCATTCTTACGATCGAAATCTTTGACGTTTGGAGTATTGACTTTATGGGACTGTTTCCCAACTCTTTCGAAAATCTATACATTCTTCTTGATGTTGATTACGTCTCTAAATGGGTTAAATCCATTCCATGTAAAACAAATGACTAAAAAGTTGTTGCAAAATTCATAAAGAAAACATATTTTCGAGGTTTGGAACATCTTGCGCAATACTAAGTGATAATGGAACCCATTTCTGTGATCGATCATTGGAAACTCTAATGAAAAAATACTCGATAACCCACAAGTTATCCACTCCTTATCATCCTCAAATTTGCGGTCAACTTGAAGTTTCAAATCGACAAATCAAACAAACTTTGGAGAAAACTATAAATAACAATCGAAAAGATTGGTCATTGAAATTAACAGATGCGTTTTGGGCTTATAGAACTTCGTATAAAACTAATTTAGGGATGTCTCCTTTTAGGTTAGTATATGGTAAAGTGTTCCATTTACCTATCGAACTTGAACATAAAGCATTGTGGGCGATTAAGAACATAAACTTTGATCTTGAAAAGCTGGCGAAAACAGGAAATTACAAATCAACGTGTTTCCTGGGGATTTGACCAGGCAACTAGTACTCGGCGACAAGTGTGCTCGGCATAGTACTCGGCATCTGTTAGTGTCCGGCATCGAGACTGTTCGGCGTACCAGAGTACTCGGCGTCAAGGCTGCTCGGCATACAGGAGTACTCGGCATCCCCTGGTGTTCGGCGAGGCACTTGACAGCCAGGAGTGTTCGGCAAGGCACCCAACATCCAACGAGTACTCGGCGACAAGTGTGCTCGGCGTCAAGACTGCTCGGCATACGAGATTGTTCGGCGTACAAGAGTACTCGGCGTAAGGGCATTCGGCGTCAAGGAGAGCACTCGGCAACAACCTATGCTCAGCGTCAACTAGTGTTCGGCATCCCACGGTACTCGGCATCCAGAGGCACTCGGCGTCAGTGGAACTCGGCGATAGGATAACTCGGCAACGAGAGCGTTCGAACTACTTACATTGGTCGGTCAAGAGCTTCAAATAGAGATACGCTCGGCTTCACTGCAACCACCCTACACTTCCCATACATCAGGAGCACCGTTCGGCATGGGAAGGACCGTTCGGCATGGGAAGGACCGTTCGGCATGGGAAGGACTGTTCGGCATGGGAAGGACCGTTCGGCATGGAAGCGTTCGGCATACCTGGTTCGGCATGCAGCGCCTGGGCTCGAACGTTCAGCTAACAAGCCCGCTTGGGAAGTCAAGCCCATCTTTGCCTATAAATAGAGGGGCAGGGTCACAGTGAAATGGATCCTTTTTTGGAGAGAAAACACCGGGGAGACTCTGCCATTTTCAAAACTCATCTTCTCTACTTAACAACTTCATTCAAACATTTGATTCACGAATTGTATTTGTAATCAACTATAAAGAAGATCAATAAAGTTTAACCTCAAAGTGGACGTAGGCAATTACGCCGAACCACTATAAATTTGGTGTTCTTACTTTCTGTATTTAGATTAGCGCTGTCTTCTCTGTTTAATTTGATTTCATCACTTATATCTCTTCACAATCTTCTTCTACGAGGTTAGTGACCAATTTTGGTGCTAACACTTTGGTGCTTTCACTGAGAATCGAATTCTCAGACCTCAAGGATCTGCTTTGAAGCTACTAGATTGAACAAATCCCCCAAAGAAGATCCGACTTACTGATAGGACATCCGTTGATTCTACTCAGAGTTCATACCAATAACTCTACAATGGCAAGACCACGTACCAGGTCAGCTTCTCTTAATGCGGATGCCCGAGAGACTGCTAGCGTGCAACAAGCAGGACCTAGCAATCAACCAGCAATCCCGAGTGCAGGGATTGCCGCTCAAGAACAGACTCCAGTTGTCACCAGAGTGGAGTTCAACGACTTGATGAGAGAACTTAGGGAAAGCAGGAGACAACTGGGAGAACAGATGCAAGCTAATGCCAACCTGATGGCACAACTCACTCAACAGCAGCAACAGAATGCTGGGGGCAATCCAGCTTCTTATTCCTCTTCTGACAGCTCAACTTCTTCTGATGAACCACCCAGGCGCAGACGCCGTAAGACTGAAGCTGCAAGGGCAGATGCTGCTGTTCGAACAGCAGGAGACCGCGACCAAGCCAGAACTGGAAGCTTCCGAACCGGAGTACAGATGGAGGATGGAGCTCCAGATCATCAAAATGTTAACAATGTTGAACCTCACGACGCACGATTGGCAGATCGCCAGGAAAGGAGGCATCAACATGGACAGGCGCGTAGAACTGACTCCAATCTCCCAGCTTCCATACAGACACCCGATCTGACAGCCATGATCAGGCAACTGATGAAAGAAAATCAGGGCTTATCAAATGACGACTGGGGAGTGTCAAGAAGTCATACTCCGTTCACAGATGTTGTGCTGCAAGCGGCGTACCCCAAGAAGTTTAGCATGCCAACCATTCCTGCATACGAAGGAAAGACTGACCCCAGACAACATGTAATGAGGTATGAATGGATGATGGATTCAGCCAGAGCAAATGATGCCACCAAGTGTAGGTGCTTTCCGATTACTCTATCTGGGATCGCTACTATGTGGTTCACCCGACTTCCTCCGCGATCCGTATCAAATTTCGAGGAGTTGGCAAAGAAGTTTATTGAGCAATTCAGGATACACACTACACGCCCGAAGGACGTGATGTCTTTGTCAAGTGTAATCCAAAATCCCGAAGAGTCGCTGAAGGAGTACTTACAAAGATTCCACGTTGCGGCAACTGAAGTCAGTAATCCCAACGACCATGCAATTCTAATGGCTGTAATGAGAGGTGTAGATCCGGATTCTGAATTCGGAGATTGGCTGGCAGGAAAACCTCCGGCTACGCTAGAGCGTTTCTACTCCAAGGCACACCAGTTCATAAGAAGAGAGGAAGCTAGGTGGGTACGACGAGACAAGGCACCGGGACCTGCCCAAGAGTCAATTAAGAGCAACATTGCTGTGAAGCAATCTGGAGACAATTCGGGAAAGGTCCAAGTCAATGTCCAGAGTAAGCCTGTGCAGCCCAAAGAGTCCGGAGGAAGAGGTCAAGGAAAGAGGAAAGAAGCGGGAAAGTGGAAGTCGAGAATTCCAAGCTACAGCGAGTACACTCCGCTAAACGCCCCACTTGAGAACATTTACCTATCCACATGCAATACTTTTCAATACAGAAAACCACGTCCAAAAGAATCAACTGAAGAACAGAAACGGACTGGGAAATACTGCCGCTTCCATGAAACTTATGGACACAACACGGAAGAATGCAGACACCTGCATGACGCTATCGAGAAATTGATCAGACAAAAGAAGTTGCAAGAATTTGTAAAGGATCCACAGGAAGGAGGACAGGGAACGTCCAACCCAGGTCGTGCACCAGCTCCACGTCATCCTGAGGAACCTGCCCGGACTGTTGGAAGACTGGTTATAAATACAATTATCGGCGGACCTCATCCCGCAGATAAGAACTGGCAAGAGATGGAACGATATGCAAGCTCCTTGAAGCATGCAGATTTTGAGTGCTGTTCGAACGTAGAGGACGGGGCCCCTGCTAAGCAGCAGCGCGTGATGACAGACGATATTGTGTTCAGGAACAGAGATGCTGATCAGGTAGAGGCTCCGACCATCGATCCCATGGTCATATCTGCAACGATCGGATCAGCATATGTAAAAAGAATTTTGATTGATTGTGGAAGTTCAGTCAACATCATCTTCAAGAAGGCCTATGATCAGATGAAGCTAGAGACAAAAGACTTGAAACCATCCAAAGCTCGTATCCACGGCTTTAACGGCGCTGCGACTGATGCAGTAGGATATGTCGAGTTACCAGTTGAACTGGGACAAGGCGAACGTCGGAGGGTACGAATTCTACCCTTTGTAGTTTTGGATGTGGACTCTCCATATAATGTTTTCTTGGGTCGGCCGGCCCTGGCTGAATTTAGGGCGGCACTAGCCCCGTGGTGCTTGACTTTGAAGTTTCCGACTGACAAAGGAGTAGGCATTGTTCACGGTGACCAAGCAGCTGGTCGTTCTTGTTATGTGGCCGAGCTCCGAGAGGCCCACCGGAGGGAGAAAGGAAAAGTTGCGGACAATCCCGTCCGCATCATCAATACGAATAATTGACAAGTAGTGCCCGAGCCCTGGCTCGGGCACTGTTCTCGGATCTACGGAGATATAGATCCGAGAGACGACGATGAGAAACCCAGGGAAGAGAAGGCGGCACCGGCTGAATCAACAATTGACATCTCAGTTAGCCGTGACGACCCTTCGCGAATACTGAAGATCGGATCACAGTTAGGCCCCGCAATGACTGAAGACCTTAGCGACTTCCTCCGGGCAAACCTTGATGTTTTTGCCTGGACGCATTCTGATATGTGTGGGATTTCTCCCGCCATCACGAGTCATATGTTGAACGTAGACCCGAAATACGTCCCAGTCAAGCAAAAAAGGAGAGGAATGGATCCGGAGAGATCCGCCGCTCTTGGAGAGGAGGTGGACAAACTCAAAGCAAATGGGTTCGTCCGCGACGCCCTCTACCCAGAGTGGGTCTCCAACCCCGTGCTAGTAAAGAAGGCGAATGGGAAATGGAGGACTTGCGTAGATTATTCCGACTTGAACAAAGCATGCCCTAAGGACAGTTTCCCGTTGCCTAGGATCGATCAGTTGGTCGATTCCACAGCAGGACACGAATTATTGTCATTCATGGATGCGTACTCGGGATACAACCAAATCCCAATGCATATTCCGGACCAAGAACACACCAGCTTCGTTACAAATGTCGGGCTGTATTGCTATGTAGTGATGCCCTTTGGATTAAAGAATGCTGGAGCAACTTACCAACGTCTGGTGAATCGAATGTTCAAGGACCAGTTGGGCAAAACCATGGAAGTCTATGTGGATGACATGCTCGTGAAGTCACGACGGTCAAACGACTACATTCAAGACTTAGCTGAAATGTTTAACATACTCAGGTTCTATGGAATGAAGATCAACCCACTGAAGTGTTCTTTCGGCGTTGCATCAGGGAAGTTTTTAGGATTCATCGTCAACGCTAGGGGAATCGAAGCCAACCCAGAAAAGATCCAAGCCATTCGAGATGTACAAGCGCCCAGGACTATAAAGCAGGTACAGAGCTTGAACGGAAAAGTAGCTGCGCTGAGTCGATTTATATCCAAGGCAACTGACAAGTGCATCCCGTTCTTTGACATAATAAAGAAAGGAAAGAGGAATTTTGAATGGACGTCTAGCTGCGAGGAAGCTTTCCAGAACCTGGTAAGGCATCTGGAGAGCCCACCAATGCTATCTAAACCAGTTGACCATGAGATGCTGTACGTTTACTTGGCTGTATCCCCAATGCGATAAGTGCGGCTTTGGTACGAGAGGAGGATCGAGTCCAAAAGCCGGTGTATTATGTTAGCAAACGTTTAACAGGGGCCGAGAGGAATTACCCTAAAATAGAGAAATTGGCTTATTGCTTGGTGATTGCCTCACGAAAGCTTCGTCCGTACTTTCAAGCACATTCAATCGGTGTTTATTCCGATCAACCCCTGAGGCAGGTACTCCAACGGCCGGAAACTTCTGGAAGATTGCTAAGATGGAACATCGAGTTGAGCCAATTCGATATCGCGTACTTACCACGGAGAGCCATCCGAGGGCAAGCGTTAGCAGACTTCATTGCTGAATTTACCATACCCATCAAACCGGACGATCACGACATCATTCCCCCCATTCGATGGAAATTATACACTGACGGTGCATCAAACGACCGTTGCTTCGGCGCGGGCGTAGTTCTTGTAACTCCGGAAAACCGATCAATCTGTTATGCCCTGAAGCTCGATTTCCCGGCTACGAACAACGAAGCTGAATATGAAGCACTGATCGCTGGCTTGAAGCTCATCAAAGAACTCGGGATCGAATCAGTCGAAATCTTTTGTGACTCGCAGTTAGTGGTTTACCAAGTACGAGGAGACTACCAAGCAAAAGGACGAAATCTTGCTCCGTACCTCGTTCAGGTCCAGGAACTACTATCAAATCTTGAGCGTTATGACATTTCACATATCCCGCGAGAACAAAACAAAGAAGCCGACTTGTTGGTTAAGTTCGCAAGTACCGACGATGTTCAACAAATGGGATTGTATCCCGTTGAAGTCTTGCATGCCCCGAGTGTGGACGAGATGAAAATCGATCGCGTGTTGGAAACAGAGATCGAGAGGGACTCGTGGATAACCCCATTCAAACTGTACCTGACAACCGGGGCTTTACCAGAAAAAAGAAGCGAAAGACGACATGTCCTTCGAAAGGCTGCGCGGTACGTAATGCAGGATGGATCCATGTACCGGAGAGGATTCTCAGTCCCATTGTTACGGTGCATCGCTCATGATGAAACAAAGCGAGTCTTGAGGGAAGTCCACGAAGGGGAATGCGGCGACCATACTGGGGGGCAAACGCTAGCAAAGAAGATCCTCCGCTATGGGTATTACTGGCCCACCGTAAACCGGGATGCCGCGGACTACGCAAGAAAATGCGACAAGTGTCAAAGATATGCAAAAATCCCGAGGGCTCCGTCAACGGAACTCACACAAATGATCAGTCCTTGGCCATTTGCGATCTGGGGAATCGACATAATCGGCTCTTTGCCTCTATCCAAAGGTGGTGCGAAATACGCAATAGTTGCAGTCGACTATTTCACAAAATGGGCTGAGGCAGAACCTTTGGCCACTATCACCTCTAAGAAGGTCATTAACTTCGTTGTCCGAAACATTATATGCCGCTTTGGCCTTCCATGCACCATCATTACAGACAACGGAACGCAATTCGAAAGTAGAGAGTTCAAAGAGTTCTGTTTAAAGTACGGCATCGAGAAAAAGTTCGCCGCCGTTGCACACCCAAAAGCTAACGGACAAGTCGAGGCCGTTAACAAAATAATCAAGTCCATACTAAAGAAGCGTCTGGAGAAGGTTGGAGGCAAATGGGTAGATGAACTCCCGACAGCATTATGAGCGTATAGAACTACCCACAAGTCCGCGACCGGCCACACTCCGTTCGCCTTGGCATACGGCTCTGAAGCCGTTATACCCGTGGAACTTGAAGTTCCATCGCACCGAGTGACGTACTACGATCCCAAGACGAACCAAAACCTCTTGCTGGAGTCACTGGACTGCATCGATGAAAAACGGGAAGAAGCTGAATTAAGGGCGGCGGCGCACAGACATCGAGTCAAGCGTTACTATGACGGCAGAGTCCGTCCGAGAATCTTTGATGTGGGAGATCTCGTTCTGAAACGAGTCTTCCCGGTACCATCACGCATGAATCCCAGCTGGGAAGGTCCATACGCCATTGAACGGAAGCTTGGAAAAGGAACATTCAAGCTAGCGACCGTTGATGGCGCGACACTCCCCCGAGCATGGAACAGTGAACATTTGCGGCACTATTACATTTAGCATGTTTCCCTTTCTTGCTATAGGCACTATTGTTTCCTGCATGTTTCCATTCAATGATGACTTAGTTTCCTTTTAAAGTTGTAATCGAGCAATTTAGTTGATTTTCATTAATAAAGGCTTGAAGCCACCTTTTCTATGAAGTTTCTATATCTCTTAATTGGATGATAAATTACATTATTCTGCGCGACATACAGGCTTGTATGAACGAATTCCAATCTCCGAATCCCCAGAGCGCGGAGCGGAGTACTCTAAGTCCCCAGAGTGCGGACTAGAGTATAAACGATTCCAATCTCCGAATCCCCAGAGCGCGGATCGGAGTACTCTAAGTCCCCAGAGTGCGGACTAGAGTATAAACGATTCCAATCTCCGAATCCCCAGAGCGCGGATCGGAGTACTCTAAGTCCCCAGAGCGCGGACTAGAGTATAAACGATTCCAATCTCCGAATCCCCAGAGCGCGGAGCGGAGTACTCTAAGTCCCCAGAGCGCGGACTAGAGTATAAACGATTCCAATCTCCGAATCCCCAGAGTGCGGAGCGGGGTACTCTAAGTCCCCAGAACGCGGACTAGAGTATAAACGATTTCCAATCTCCGAATCCCCAGAGCGCGGATCGGAGTACTCTAAGTCCCCAGAGTGCGGACTAGAGTATAAACGATTCCAATCTCTGAATCCCTAGAGCGCGGAGCGGAGTACTCTAAGTCCCCAGAGCGCGGACTAGAGTATAAACGATTCCAATCTCCGAATCCCCAGAGTGCGGAGCGGGGTACTCTAAGTCCCCAGAACGCGGACTAGAGTATAAACGATTTCCAATCTCCGAATCCCCAGAGCGCGGATCGGAGTACTCTAAGTCCCCAGAGTGCGGACTAGAGTATAAACGATTCCAATCTCCGAATCCCCAGAGCGCGGATCGGAGTACTCTAAGTCCCCAGAGCGCGGACTAGAGTATAAACGATTCCAATCTCCGAATCCCCAGAGCGCGGAGCGGAGTACTCTAAGTCCCCAGAGCGCGGACTAGAGTATAAACGATTTCCAATCTCCGAATCCCCAGAGCGCGGAGCGGAGTACTCTAAGTCCCCAGAGCGCGGACTAGAGTATGAACGATTTCCAATCTCCGAATCCCCAGAGTGCGGAGCGGAGTACTCTAAGTCCCCAGAGCGTGGATTAGAGTATGAACAGTCTCAAGTCTCCGAGTCCTCGGAGCACAGTGTCAGCAAACCAAATAAAGACAAGAGAATCATTCAAACAAGAAGAAACTAAAATTTTATTCGATAAGTCCAAAATGGGGATACAAGATCACTCCTACAAAATTCGGGCCTATACAAACTACAAGTTATGGAAGATAGAAACAATTACAAACTTAAGCAAAAACTTGTTGAACAAGTGCATCGATCATTTCTTCGACTTCTTCTTCTTGTCTGCCTTTGGTGTTTCCGACGACTCCTCTCCCTCACGTTTTTTCTTGGACTTTTTGCTTGCTAGAGAGACGGAGTCAGGAGTAGGAGACGGAACATCTAGTGGTTTGGACCTGCCCGGGAGAATGATTTTCAGAGGTCTGTTCCGCGGGTCAGTGAGTTCCAGGACTTCAGATTCAACTTTGACTTTGACCTTTCTCTTCTCCTCGTCGGCGAGACGATCCTTCATGCTCATCTCTGAAGTATGTTCAGAGGCGCCAGTGATTTTAACTTCGTCGCTTCCTTCGGCAGGAGACGAAGTATCAAGTTTGTCATCATCAAGCGCCCCGATCACTTGAGCGTCTGGGCCGGGAGTTACCCCTGCGTGAGCAACGTCGCTTGTTTTCCCCGCTTCCTCCTTGGCATCATCGCTCCTCGGAGTTAGCTCGGTGTCAGAACAACCTGCACGAAAATATAAGAAGTGGGCATTAGAACGAATAACCACTGCTGAAAAATGACGGGATCTCTTCGACTTCTAGAGAAATAAGAATCTCCTACCAGGATCAGGTTGACTATCGGTGGCGCGCGGGGTTTCACCCTCCAGGATAGGTGACAGCACATGAACGCCGAGCCCGGGATCTTCGGGATCGTAACTGGCATGCTTCTCGAATGGATCAAGCGTCGACCGACCAGCCGATTGAGCAGCATAAGGAGCGGCGATGTGAGGAGTAGTAGCATCGGCCTCTGATGGGCCAGCCTCGTCATTCTTCTCTTTTGAAGGGGAAGAGCCTTTGCCATAAAGAGCCAATGCTGCGGATAAATCCGATGGCTCATTCCCCCTCAGGAACTCCTTCACCAATGCATCCTCGTCGATTTCTTCGGAGCCTGACTCGACTTTCTTGATCTTTATCAGAGTTTCCCATGCCTCAGCCAGGGATTCATGGTAGCCGTCACCCAAGAATGTTAGGTCGCGGTGCATAAGGACGCGGGCTCCGTACTCGGCGATCAACGGGTCAAACATACTTTTGACCTCTTCCCTGCCGGCCTCTGCGGCCGCCTCAAGGCGAGAATCAAGCTCCTCCACAGCCATTCTTTTGCCCTCCTCACGGGCCTCATCCTTCATTTTCCCGACCTCGGCAAGTTCACCGTCGAGCTTTGCCTTCAGAAGTCGGGTAGCAACAATCTCATCGCAATACCGCTGTGATTCTTCCTGAGCGGCTATTTTGTCTTATTTCTCCTTGGAGAGTTGTTCTTTCAGCTCTTTGACTTGAGTAACGAGCGCGTCCCTTTCTTTTTGGACAGAGTCTTTTTCCAGGGCAAGGGCGCCGCTGCGCTGAACTGCTTCGTCAAGCTCCTTTTTGTGAGCCACCTCTAAGCGAGTAACTGCCTCAGCAGTATCTTTTGCGCCTTGTTCAGCGGCTTCTAGCTTTGACTTATAAGAGGCGAGTTCTTCGTCTTGGAGTTTGATGATTTTCTTATCGCTGTCAGCCTCCAGATTCAGACGGTCAATCTCGTGTTGACGCTCGACAGATACTTCTGAGATCTTCTCCACCAAGTGCACGAATGCGTCATGTTGAACATAGACGTCATTGTTGCAGGCAATGGCACTTTGCTTCACGTGCCCAGGAATGTGATGGATGGCCGGGAGGAATTTCAAACCGTCAAAACAAATTTTCGGAAACTTGGCCTTAAGGTCGACCATCTTTTCCGCAACAGTTGGGTCCACGGCAGGAGCAGGAGGAGGAGGCTTAGAGAATTCCATTCTTTTACGCGGCTCCCGAACTTGCCTCGTACTCGATGAACTGGAATGTTGTTCTCGAGCAGCATCAGACTGATAACCCTTCTGCAAAGACTTCTCTTTATCCGGCTCAGTTGTAGGAGGAAGATCGCGGGACTGGGAAGATTGATAGTGTGCTTTCTTGCGGTGAGACGACTCGCGCGGACGATTGTCCCTATCTTCATAATCACCTCGGTCCCGGCGTCTGCCTGAACCGGAATCCCGTCCGGAGTGATGGAATATAGAAGACCCCTGAAGGCGATCAAGTCCGTGGGAGCGGCCCATATCACCTGCAAAGAAGGAAGATAACAACGAGTTAAGGAGAATTCACGAATTAAAAAGACTTGAAGTACATTATGGAATGCGCATGTGCGTGTGTGTCCTAAGTGTTCCCCCCGACGGACCCGTTCGTTTATCTTTGCTAATCGGAGTATTGTCTCTTTGAGCCGGGAGTTGAACTCCTGCATTGCCTCTAGCGGGCAAGGAGAATTTGAGAGCTTCAGGATCATCGAACCCGTAATTAAGTATGTCTTCAGGAATAGAGAGGTTCGAGAGACCCCTCAGAGAACTTTCCAGATGCTGCGAAGAAGCCTCTTTCTCGGGAGGGATAGGCGTAGATTTTGAGGTGCCACCAACTTTCTCTTTCTGAACCGTATATTTCAGCTTTTTCTTTCCCTTCGAAGGGGAGGATGACGTCTCAATATCCTGAACTTCGATTGCCGGATTCCAAGCGGGACCCACGTTCTTGCCCTGAGTTTCGGGTGCATCATCCTCTTTGCGCTCGCCTTCTTCGTGCGTGTCGGGAGCACGACGTGACGACGGGCCGGCAAGTTTTTTCCCTTTACCAGATGGAGGTTTGGGAATTGTAACACCTTCTGGAAGGCTGATCCGACGATCAGGAGCTAGCAAGCCAAACCCCGACAGCGATTCATTTGAAATGATAACTCGAATATCTCGATCCTCGGCCGGAAGAGCTCTAATCGCGTCGACAGCATCAGAATATCCTCGGCCTTCCGGACGCGGGTTAATACCTGAAAAGATGAAATGAAGAGTTAGGAAAAACATGACTCCCATTAAATACGAATAACGATTCAGCAGAGAGACTTACTGCCTTCAACCCATCTCCTAGCAAAACCAGACGGGCAACGCACATAGAACCATTCCTGTTTGTACAGGGCGAATTTGCTACAGGCCCCTGTCAAGATCTGGCACTTGTGGTATGGCTCGAGGAACATGAAGGAAGGGCTATCTTTCCGTCTCTTGAACATATAAATGTATCGGATATCACCGGGGGTTGGAGGTCTGGAGAAGACGGCCATGAAGAGTAAATAAGTCCCATATAGGAACGCATGGCCATTCGGGTGCAGCTGCGACGGAGCAATGTCTATATACTGCAGCACATCCCGGAGAAATAAGTTAAATGGAGGCACGCTGCCCATCCAACACATGAACTTGTTGCAGGCTGTGTACCCGACTGGGGGCAGATGAGGGCGGTCGTGTCTCGAAGGAACTAACACGTCAGCAAAGGGAATCCCGTGAATGGAACATATCCGTCGCAGAGCGGCCTCGTTGATCTTCGAGGCTTGAGAATCGACTGGATTGTCCAGTAAGATGGTTGACTCCAGAGCATCGGGCGCCAAGTTATGAGCGGGAGAAATTGACGGGTTGGAAGCGTCTGCGGCTCCTTGCCTTGCTGACGGCCCAGGCCTGTCAGATATGGTGGCAGAACTAGATTTTCCCGACATCCCGAATAAATAATGAACCTGGCTAAATGCTTGAGAGAGCTATACTTAAAAAACGTTGAACGTTAGAATTAGCAACACGATTTTTCCCCCCGTGTGGTATGTGAACTAGTGCAAGCAATAGTGTGCAGGCAATAAGAATCTAAAGGTTCTAAAAGATGTAATATTTAGCTTCGAATCATCGCCTTCGGAGACCGTCATCGCTGACCGTCTCAGAAAGCTCGCCTTGAGGAGATTATAGTCCAGATTCAGAAGACATGTGATTTCTAGAGTGACCGGCCTAAAATGTAGTTAGACACCTATCCTGTTCGGCATTTGTATTGACCGGCTAAAGACATTATCCGGCCCAAGAATTGTCCGGCAATTGCTTTGCTTGACTAAGGTAATGGTTCGACCTAAGGGTTGTTCGGCTGAAGTCATTGTTCGGCATGTCAAATATGTTGTTCGGCTAGAGTCATCGTTCGGCATGTCAGTTATGTTGTTCGGCTAAAGTCATTGTTCGGCTAGAGTCATCGTTCGGCATGTCAGTTATGTTGTTCGGCTAAAGTCATTGTTCGGCTAGAGTCATCGTTCGGCATGTCAGTTATGTTGTTCGGCTAAAGTCATTGTTCGGCTAGAGTCATCGTTCGGCATGTCAGTTATGTTGTTCGGCTAAAGTCATTGTTCGGCATGTCAAATATGTTGTTCGGCTAAAGTCATTGTTCGGCATGTCAAATATGTTGTTCGGCTAAAGTCAGTGTTCGGCGTATCAATCGTATTGGTCGGCTAATGTCATCGTTCAGCTAAAAGTGGTGCTCCGCCACGATTTCAACTCTACCCTACACCTTCTCCATCCACACCGAACGACAGAGACGGATCGCCCGGCAAAGACTACGCCGTTCAACACCCCATCTACCCTTCTATCGTTCGGCACGGAGGAGCTATCCCCAATTTGACCACTCAAAACGAGCAAATCACGATGAACCTAAAATGGAAGTAGTGCAATTGTTAGAGGAAGGATACCTAATTCGACGATCGAAGTTGAGAATGGATTATAAAGGCTTTATGTCTGGTAGGATGGGAAGAGTTGAAAGTCTCTAAGGAATGGCTGAAGAGAAGGAGTAAAGGGAAGAGAGACGGCGAGGACCTGGTTATATAGAGGGAGGTAGAAGTTGAAGAGGCTATACCCGGTAGAACCGGTCAACACCGAAGGGTTCGGCGTCGTAGCAGTGTCACGTTCGGCATCTAAATCTCGTTCGTCTTACACCTCCTTCGCTAGCATTTGATTCTCGAGAAGGTACCTCCGTGGTAGATTGTACCAGATTCAAAGCGCATCACGTTCGGCCACGCAATACACTTTGGGGGGCAAGTGTTTCCTGGGGATTTGACCAGGCAACTAGTACTCGGCGACAAGTGTGCTCGGCATAGTACTCGGCATCTGTTAGTGTCCGGCATCGAGACTGTTCGGCGTACCAGAGTACTCGGCGTCAAGGCTGCTCGGCATACAGGAGTACTCGGCATCCCCTGGTGTTCGGCGAGGCACTTGACAGCCAGGAGTGTTCGGCGAGGCACCCAACATCCAACGAGTACTCGGCGACAAGTGTGCTCGGCGTCAAGACTGCTCGGCATACGAGATTGTTCGGCGTACAAGAGTACTCGGCGTAAGGGCATTCGGCGTCAAGGAGAGCACTCGGCAACAACCTATGCTCAGCGTCAACTAGTGTTCGGCATCCCACGGTACTCGGCATCCAGAGGCACTCGGCGTCAGTGGAACTCGGCGATAGGATAACTCGGCAACGAGAGCGTTCGAACTACTTACATTGGTCGGTCAAGAGCTTCAAATAGAGATACGCTCGGCTTCACTGCAACCACCCTACACTTCCCATACATCAGGAGCACCGTTCGGCATGGGAAGGACCGTTCGGCATGGGAAGGACCGTTCGGCATGGAAGCGTTCGGCATACCTGGTTCGGCATGCAACGCCTGGGCTCGAACGTTCGGCTAACAAGCCCGCTTGGGAAGTCCAGCCCATCTTTGCCTATAAATAGAGGGGCAGGGTCACAGTGAAATGGATCCTTTTTTGGAGAGAAAACACCGGGGAGACTCTGCCATTTTCAAAACTCATCTTCTCTACTTAACAACTTCATTCAAACATTTGATTCACGAATTGTATTTGTAATCAACTATAAAGAAGATCAATAAAGTTTAACCTCAAAGTGGACGTAGGCAATTACGCCGAACCACTATAAATTTGGTGTTCTTACTTTCTGTATTTAGATTAGCGCTGTCTTCTCTGTTTAATTTGATTTCATCACTTATATCTCTTCACAATCTTCTTCTACGAGGTTAGTGACCAATTTTGGTGCTAACACAACGAGTTAGAGGAGATTAGGAACGACGTGTATGAAAATGAGAATGATTACAAAGAAAGAACAAAAGTTTTTCATGACAAGTCAATCCTAATAAAAACATTTTCGCCAAATCAAAGAGTTGTTTTGTATGACTCTCGACTTCATTTGTTCCCTGGAAAATTAATATCAATGTGGACAACATCATACGTGGTACGTACTATTTTTCCACATGGTGCCATAGAAATAGAAAATCCTAGGGATGAATTGATTTTTAAAAGTCAATTGTCATAATTTAAAACCTTACTTGGAGTTGGCGAGTGATCGAAAGGAGGAGCTCATGATTCTTCATGAGCCACATTACGTCTAGTAAGAAATTTTAACCCTCTCTTGTAAATATGTATATATTTTTCTTCGTTACACTTATTATATCATGCATTGACTGTGGGGACACAGTCAAAATCAAGTGTTGGAGGAGTCTCATGTTTATTTTGATTTTTCATGGTTAATTTTTTACATTTTCTTTCCAAAAAAAACCTCAATTTTTTTTAGCATATTGATTTACTTTTGAAGAAACACGATAGAATAAGTATACGTTTTTTGTTATTAAATTTGAATTTTTTGAAAAATTACTTGTCTCAACAAAAAATAAAAATAAAAGTTTGATTGCAACTAGTATATAGGAAGGTTCATAGGTGATAATTATGAAGTATATCCTAATTGTAATCTTTGTTTAAAAGAGTGGTTAATTTAAAGTAAAAGCGATAACATTTTTGATCTTCTAAGTTAAATGGTGCTAAGATGATTTTGCATAACTCTCTCTTTTCAAAAAAAAAATCATAATAATAATAAACACCCAGAGTCATGTGTTCATACACAAGTGTGTACACTCGCCACGCTCTGTACTTTTCTTCCGTGAGCCCGAAAGACAGTGCATGATCGGTATATCTGACCACAGTATATCTGAGTTAGGTGTGTAAACAATAATAATGTTAATATTTTTCAAAATAGAGAGAGCAAGCAATTGAAATCCAAGCACTATCTTCACTTAATTGATTTGACTTGTTATTCAAAAGAAATAAAAATGTCACTTTGCAAAACTTTGGTAATCAACAAAAGGATTCATTTCATAGTTGTACTAAGTTATCAACCGAAACAACTAGCTAAATTAGAGTCCAATTGTGATGATAACTTAATTTTTGTTGTAAGTTTTGATGAGTAAAAAGACTAAAGTTTCTTGATAATAACCAAAACTTATACCTAACTTACTAATGTCAGTTTAAAAGTAAATTCTTCATTTGTAAATATTTTCAAAAACTTACATCATGTAGTCGCATTAGAATTTGCATATCGTATTTGGATTTTTGGGTAGTACCCTCTGAAAACCCTCAAGAGACAGCACTCATCCTATTAGGGAAACCTAGAGGTTTAACGGCTTGTTGAATAGGCCCAAAGCAATCGTGTTTCCTACAAAAACGGATTTATCCTCATTTTAGTTTATTCAAGGATGAATAAAAGATAAGTGTGGGGGTATTGATGTGCATGGAAAAATGTATATTTTTACTCCCATATTTAATCTTCTTTTATTAAAATAAATGAGCATATTAGGGTATTTTTACACGTTTAAACCAAAATCTAAATTGTTTTCAAATCATCATTCATTCATCTTCATTTGGGGACAAAATGATAATTTTGTGTATGAATTAATTTTGAGAAAATTTACTTGCACATTTTTATTTGTAGGAAATTGAGTGCAAATTGGATGGAGCTTCATGGATATATGCATGCACAAATATTCAAAGCTAAAGAATGAAGGAAATAAAAGAATTCATGCAAATGGAGGAGCTCACATGCCCACTAACTATGGACCATAATTAAAAGCACATGCACATATTAATCGATATTTTAAGGCAAAAACACATGTTAGTGGAGATTAATTAATTCCCTAATGATTACTTGGAGGGTACAAAAACTCAAGGGTATTTGAGGTAGCTCCCTAAAAATGGAATTAGGGTTTTAGGCATGTATAAATACCCATTTATGTTTCATGTAATAATCCTCTTCTTTTTATGAAAAGTTGTAGCACAAAATCAATGTTAAATAAAATATCTCTTTAATTGCTTCGTAGCCTTGTTCTTTACTTTCATGCACTTTCATTTCATGCTTTCTTTTATTGTTATTTTATTTTATGCTCTATTTTAATTCATGCAATTAGTTTAGATTTATTTTATCAAAGTAGTTAGTTCTCTTTTCTTTTAATTAGCTCTCATTTTACTTATTTTTTTATATTTAAATCATTTTATGTTGACATGAATTCAATTATGAGAAGCTAAACCCCTTCAATTTAAGGGTAACGAAGCTCTCATGAATCATATTGAATCAACATAGAATGGTTTCATTTATAATCTCTTATTTTGTGCTTAATGGAAATTTAGATGTTGATGTAAGTTTATTAGTGAATTTGATAGCCTATGTTGTTAATCACAAATAGGCTATGCTTAATCAAATATAAACACAAGTTACATCATCATCTAACAAATATGATTTTGATAATGAAAGTCAAACTAGAATCAAAATTTGATGATCTATGTTACTAGTTCATAGTAAATAGATCATGCTTAAAATAGATTTTATTTTTAATTTCATGATCATTTTCATGAGATTTTAGAAGTGGGTTTGAATGGTGTGCTAGAGTTTGATGGTTTAAGTTGTGCTAATTAATAGCACAAATAGGTCATGCTTATAATAAGCACATCAATCATTTCTACTTGAATTTAAATGATAGATTAAATTTTGTGTTGATTTATATGAATGATTGGAAGTGGATTTAACTCTTAATTGCTCCTTAATTTCATAGTCTATTTTCATTTTTACTATAGTTTTTACCTTCATTTTTCTACACTTTTTAGTTAAACACTTCTCTCACTTTTTGGGCTAATTTGATTGAGTAATCTTAGAATTTTTGCTTTTTTCGTGGATCGACCCGTACTCGCATACGTACTACAATTGCTTGCGGTTTTTATTACAATATATTTTCGACGGTATTCTAATCGATAGAATTTTTCGTCGTGAACATATGACATGTAGGAAGCTAGAGCAAAGAAATATGTAGCCAATCTCTACCTCAAATATCAGATGTCCGATAACAGGTTAGTAGAGACATAGTCTCATAAGTTTTAGAAAATAGCTCATGAGATCATCTCCAAAGGTATGACTATTGATGAACGGTTTCAAGTTGCAATACTTATTAATAAATTTCCCCCTAGATGAAAAGAGTTCAAAAATTAGCTTAGACATAAAACTAAAGAATTTTCACTTATAAGTTTGATTTCTAACCTCCGAATTGAGGAGGAATCTTGAAAACGGGATATGAAAGAGGAAGTGCTTACTGTTTCCAGCAACATTAAGAAGGCTGTGGTTCTGAAACCGAATCCCAAAAGCTTTGAGAATCAAAGTCGTAAGCCTAATCAGAACCGCAACAAGAATGGGAACCTTCAAAGGAACCATACTGCACCACAGCAACAACCACCCTTAAAGAATGATTCTAGTCAGTTTATTTGTTATAACTGTAACAAACCAGGTCATATGGCATAAAAGCATCAGAAAGGCATTATCTTGCTCCTCGAGCGAACCTGACTAAAGAGCAATCGCTGACTGCTATAATTACAAAGGCTAACCTTATAGGGGATTAGAAGGATAGTGGGTAGATACTAGCACTACAAGCCATGTCTGCGATGACCGTGCTATGTCTAAAACATACACGGATGCTAAGGACAAGAAAGCACCGCTGGAAGACTCTCACACCACTACTGTTGCTGGGATTGGAAGTATTGAGCTAAAGTGTACCTCCGGAAAAAATGTTATGCTGAAGGACGTGATGCACATTCCAAAGATGAGAAAGAACTTAGTTTCGGGTAATTTTCTTAATAAGGCTAGCTTTACTCAAACTATAAAGGCTGATTTTTACACCATCGTTATGAATGGTATGTTTGTATGTAGGTGTTTTGCTACTGAGGGCATGTTTAAGTTGAATGTTGAAAGTTGTTGAAAGTGATAAAGTATCTTCTTCTTCTTATATGCTATGTTCTTTTAATATATGACATGCTAAACTCTGTCACGTTAACAAACATATAACAAAAAATATGAGCAGCTTAGGATTAATTCCTAATATGTCTTTAAAAGATTTTGAAAAATGTGATTTTTATAGTCAAGTCAAAATTACAAAAACTCCACATAAATCTGTAATTAGAGAATTTGAAACTTTAGAGTTGATTCATTTTGATATATGTGAACCAAATGGAACTTTGACTAGAAATGGACATTGCTATTTTATCACATTTATTGATGACTGCTTTGATTTTACATATGTGCACCTAATGAAAAATAAAAGTGATGCATTTGAAATGTTTAAATATTTTATAATTGAAATTGAAAATCAATTTAGTAAGAAATTTAAAAGATTACGTAGTGATAGAGGCACTGAATATGAATCCAGTATGTTTATTGAATTTTATAATTCGCATGGTATAATACATGAACGAACCGCACCTTACTCATCTGAAATGAATGGTAAAGCTGAAAGAAAAAATAGGACTTTAACTAAATTACTTGTACCAATTTTACTTAATTTGGGTGCAGCATCACATTGGTTGGGGGAAATCTTGTTAACTGTATGTTATGTGTAGAATAGAATTCCTAAATCTAAGAGCAAAGTTTCTCACTATGAGATTTTGAAAAATCATAATCCAAATGTATCACTGTTATTCGTATATTTTCTAAAGGATATAAGTAGAAGAAGCCATGCCATATATGATCAATACACATGAAGTCAATGGCGCTTCTCTTTGATATCGCCCCTAACCAGTATCGTCATCAATAAACATCACTGATAAGCAATGTCGCTTGTCAACCAATGATGTCTTATTCCTAATACTACTTTTTATTAATGCCTCATGTTACTTCTGTTAATGTTCTCAAAGATACATAACGTGTCATCTCCCATCTATATCGTGTCTCCTTAATGTCGTGTGACATCGATGAAGCCAAGGATACCAAGTGTTATCGATACCGCATGGAACCAATGCCGCATCTCTCCAAGGAAGTAATGATATCGAATGCAATCAGCACCGTAAGCCAGCAATGTATGTGGACATGACCTATGTCGCATCTCATTGGTGCCGTGTTTTATCAACGTCATCCTTCATTTATGAAGATGGAATGTGTGTTGCCCCTAGTTGATACCACACGATATCGATGCCACCTAAGGTCAGTACCGCTATATAAAGATGTCGTGAATCACAGTTACTAAGGCTATTTGATTGATGAAGCCACTTCAATGATACTTCCATAAGTCAATGCCGCTTATTAAGCATACCGCTGAAAGCCAGTGGCGCACCATATTGACAACGCATTTCATCAATCATTAAAGGACATTGCACATTTATAAATGCGATGTCAACGCCGAAAGTCATCAATATTCATGGAAATTACAATGTCGCTCTATATCAATGTCGCTTCCTAATCAAGCTGCTTCAAGTCAATGTCGCCCTTTGATAATAATCATAATCAATCACCATAGAAAAGACCATCAACACCGAAAGATGTTGATGCCACATTCTTCTACTGGTGGGATAAAGCGAAAGTATTGCCATATATTAAAGACTGTCGAAGATCATCAAAGAACAAAGTCCAGCTCCATGGAGCATTGACAATACCAAAGCCAAGCATGCTAAAGCCAAATGCCACTCTGTGTTCCTACCCCTATAAATACGAAACTAGGGGTACTGAAGAAGGGGCAATCATTTCTTTCCTCTACTCTCAAATTAAACTCTTGTAATCCTAAATTGAGTCAGGGAAAAGCTTGATTCCAATTGTAGTCATTATGGAATTATATAAACATGGACTTGGACATGCCCATACTCTAATCGTGCACTTTGGACGATATTAAACTTGGACGTGCAAATAACAAAAATCTTTAGGCCCAAAATTCGATATGATTTATTTCAGAGGAACTTTAGTCTAAACAAGTGTTTGTATGCATAATACTATCTTGCCTGCTCTATATAGACATTGGACGTTGAACATAAGGACTGCATATTAGCTTATTAACATGCTTAATGATCTAAAATACATATTTACAGCCTATCTTTCTTCTCCTTTGAATATATGACATGAGCTTTTGAGCATGCGATTCCTAAAGACCATATGAATTTTTGAATATCATATTCCAAGTGACCTTAAGGGATATCGAATATAGTATTCTAAGAAGTCGTATGAGCTTTCGAATATGTAACATCAAAAGGATCATGGGTATCATAAATCCATTTCTTAATAATATCATCTTGTACTTAACCTTAAGTGGTAAGCCTCTCTTTGATTAGTCAACTCCAACTAAATAATGTTTAGATATGGCATCATATGTGCATTAATCAAAGATTGGTTTATCATTTTAGGCATCATGGGTGTTATACCAAAAATTGGTTTAACATTTTGGCACTAGAAGGAGGGCCCGAACCTCCGATCATGTTCTATTCTTTCCTCAAGCTAATGAAGAGAACTGTTGATTCAGGAAAAATGAGATCAAGAAAACTTAATGCTTCAAAAGAAGAAGTCATACAAACGAAAACATTGGAACAAAAGGTAGTTCCCAACTTCAACTTAGGAAATGTAGAGCCTGAACAACCATTGGAACTGGTACAACCCACTAACAACGAAGCCAATATTAAAAGCCTAGAACAACAAGCATTAATGATGAAAAAACTTTTGAAGGAATCCTTGCTCAAAGATCTTCCAAAACCACCAGGCTTACGGGGGGAGATGAAGGGGAGTCTCTAAGAAGGAACTTGGAGGCCTCTTTGATTAAAAACAAAGTAAAAGCGAATTCATTATAACTCCACAAAAAAGAAAAAGTGACCAACAGGCTGAAGCAACCAAGCGCTCTCCAAAATCATTGGCGAACAACAAAAAAGTGGATTACCAAGGAAGATTAGAGGAGAAGTCCAAGGAGCAATTTGGAAGTTCAACCTTCGAAGGGTACAAGCTTGTTAGGGGCAATTACCACAGCGACGAAGCTTTTCTAAGGGATATGGCTGAAAAAATAGCAAAAGATATGCTCAATCTTAAAGGAAAAAGTACTTTTGATGAGAGGTCAACAATAACCACTGAGAAGCACCCTTTACAGATGAGATCATATCCACTAGGATTCCCTCCCACATCTTGATTCCGTCCTTAAGGTATAATAGGATTACCGACCCAGATGATCACTTAATGGCATTTGAAAGTCAAATGGACCTTTACAATGCATCTAGAGCAGTACGCTGTAGAATTTTTCCTACTACCTATCAAGACGCAGCGGCCAAGTGGTATAGACATTATCGTGAAAAGACCATCTACTCTTGGAAACTTCTCTTATGAGTTCTTGGCACAATTCTGTATTTGTAAAGATCCCACTATTGACTATAGTGTTCTAGCTAATATCAAGCAAAAACTAAGAGAGCGATTGGTTGATTATCTTGGGATATTTAGTGCAGAGGCACTAAAGGCGAAAGATATGACCGATAGGGACAAATTGATGTGGTGCGCTCGGGACTAATCGAACAAACACCCTTTTGACAAGAGCTTTATATTCCTGGATGTATAGTTGCAAGATTTTCACTTTCAAGCTGATAAATTCATCTATATGGATAAAATGTATTACACTAGAAGAAAGCTCATACCAAGAAGGAAATGGAAAAAACTGGCTATAACCGCAACAATAGGAAGCCGAGATGGGATGAGGCCCTAAATACTAATCATATTGCACTGAACAAGCCAATATCCTACATATATGCTGCAATGAAGGAAAGAGTTGACTTCCCGGTTTCTTACAAAGCTAAAATCAACCCTGAACAAGAAAAGGGGGAGATTACTCTGCTTATCATAAATCAAATGGGCATAAAACGGATGAATGTCGGGTGCTGGCAAGCATAATCTAACACATGATTCGTTTTGGACACCTGAATGAGTTTATAAAAAACAACCAGAAAGCTACTCGTTCTGAAGGTGACAACCTGAAGCTCCAAAAAAATACTGCAAATTTGGTAGAAGGTGATACTCGATCTGATTTCATTCTACTCCTAAATAGAATTGATGTTATCCATGGAGGCCCGCATCTAGCTGGAAGCAGCAAAGGAGCTAGAATCGCTAGGTTAGAGAAGCAAGAGATGGGGTTTTCCCTATTCAAGAAGAGCCATCGCTCAAAAATTCCAGGTACCAAATCCAGATGCACAACTTGACCATCACCCAGTAGGAATTAGAAGGAGTCTGTTATCTCCACAATGACTTACTTATGATCACTGCTCAAATTAAACTTTCTATGCTTGCCAAAATTCTTATCGATATTGGAAGTTCTGTTAATGTGATCTTTAAACAAGCTTTTAACCAAATGGGGATTCTAGAAAAAAGTTAGATCCAAGCTTTGAGCCCATATTCGGGTTCAACAACAAAGGATCAACCCCCCATGGGACAGATAAAACTCCTAGTGCAGATGGGGAGTCCACCACACTCCAGAACCTTTGAAACTTTTTTGTCATCATAGATCAGCCTTCTTATTATAATGCCTTCTTTGAGAAACCAGCTTTAGATGAAGTTGATGCTTTTGTGTCACCAAAATACTTGGTGAAGTTCTTAATCAAAAGCTGTTCGGGAACGACAAGGGGAGCACAATTTAGTTCTCGCTAAATGTACTGGTCACACTTGAGCAATATGAATGAAACTGTCTTTCTTGTTATGGCTCGAGGAAAAGTAAATCTGTTGGGATCGAAATTACATAGCCTTTGGATGAAAGTTTTCAAACCAATCATCCAAAACAAAAACAAAAGATTGTGGAAGGATAAAACATGCGCTCATAAAATTTAACACCTCTGAAAGGAAAAGAAAGAGGAAGGAAACAAATGTGGTGGAGGATGAAATAGAAGGTGAGGAGATACTCATCGAGTTAGATGGTAAAGGTGAACAAGAAAGAATGGAGCCTATAGAAGGTGTTGAGGAAATATGCTTGGATCCAGTCGATCCAATGAGAACAGTAAAAGTTGGGAAGAAGATGAATAGCAAACTCAAAGGAGAACTAATTCAGTTTCTTCAATCCAGCAAAGTTGTATTCGCTTGGACTCATTCAGATATGGATGGAATAGATCCGACTGTTATGTGTTATGCTTTGAATATAGACCCAAAAGTCACACTTATCCAGTAGAAGAAGAGGCAGTTTGATAAAGTTCAGTCCAAAGCTTTGAAAGAATAAGTCAAGAGATTGCTCGAGAATGGATTTATTAGAGAGGCACTTTATCCAAAATGGTTAACCAATCACGTACTAGTCAAAGAGTCTAACGGGAAATGGAGAACATGCATTAGTTACTCTAATTTGAATAAAGCATACCCAAAGGTCCGCTACCCCTTCCAAAAAACCAACTAGTCGACACAACAAGTGGACACAATCTATTATCTTTTATGGATGCTTATTCTAGATATAATCAAATTTCAATGTTTAAACCTGATGAGGAGAATACCGGTTTCATAATAGATTGTGGAACATATTTTTACAAGGTAATTCCTTTCGAATCGAAGAACGCCAGAGCAACATACCAGAGATTGATGAATATGATGTTTAGGGAGCAAATTGGATGGAACATGGAAGTATACATAGATGATATGCTAGTCAAGTCTTAAAAGGAAAGCAATCATCTGAAGGACCATGATGAAATGTTTGAAGTACTACGGAAATATAAAATGAAGCTCAACCTGCAAAAATGTTCTTTTGGGATTTAATCTGGAAAGTTCTTAGGATATATTGTCAATGCAGAGGAATTGAGGCCAACCCTGACCAGATTCAGGCTATTAGGGATATGGCAGAACTCAAGACGGGTAAGGATGTAATGAGCTTAAATAAAAGAGTAACAACGTTAAATTGATTTCCTCTAAGGCCACCGACCAATGCATCACATTCTTCGATGTGATCAAGAGGAAGAAAAACTTTGAATGGGGAAAAGATTGTCAGAGAGCCTTTGTAGATTTGAAGGATTATCTTGAGAAACTACCAATCCTGTCCAGTCCCGTAGAAGGGGAAAACCTTTACCTTTACATGGCGGTTTTTTAACATGTCGTCAGTACCGTTCTAGTGAGAGAAGATAAGGGGACTCAATTTCCAGTATATTATACGAGCAGAAGGCTAAAAATGCAGAAACTATATATATCCTTTTATAGAGAAATTAGCATACTGCTTAATGCTCATTGCCGAAAAGCTAAGAGCTTATTTCCAGGCGCATCCGACCAAAGTCTTAACTAATTTCCCACTTAAGACAAGTTAACTTGATACTTTAGGAAGACTAGTGAAACGGGGAATAGAACTCAGTCAATATGATATTGAGTTTCTACGCCGAGTGGCAATTAAAGGGCAAGCCCTAGAAGATTTTGTTAATGAATGTATAGGGTTCATTAATGAGCAACAAGCCTAAATGACAATTGTTTATGGATAGAGCTTCGGATGAGCAAGGTGCTAAAGCGAGATATGTCATCACTCAATGGGCATCGTTTACATTATGCGATGAAATTGAGATTTCTTGCCATAAATAATGTAGCAGAATATGAATCAATGGTGGCAGGACTCACCTTGGCCCTACAACTAAATATTCCTAGGATTGAGATTTTTAGTGATTCTCAATTAATGGTAAATCAGTTAAACCAAATATATCAAACAAAGGATGCTAAGTTGGTCTCATACATAAAGAAGGTATTAAAGATGTTAACCCAATTTGAAGATTTTTCCATACATCAAGTGCCAAGAGGGAAGAATTCTCAAGCCGATTCTTTGGCCAAATTAGCTAGTTCACGGGGAGCACAGGAAACACGGATTGTACCGGTAGGCTACCAACCAAATCCAAGTATAAAAGAAAAAGCCCTAAGTCAAGAAGTGAATCCATGGTATTAACCAGATCACAAGCCTTAGCATGTGCAGGGGAGGGAAAAGAAAACGAAAGTGAAGCCCTCTAGGAAAGGTTTTCTTATCCAGAGGCACACAATCAATATGAGAATAATTGGATGACGGCTATTATTGAATACCTAATAAATGGGAAATTGCCAATGGAGAAAAAAGAGGCGAGAAGAATAAAGCACCAAGCTCCAACTTTCATCATAATGAGTGGAATACTCTACAAGAAAGGACATTCGTTCCCTTATCTAAGATGTGTAACTCCAGAAAGTGGATCAAAATTATTAAAGGAAGCTTATGAAGGATTTTGCGGAGACCATTCTAATAGCATGAAATTAGCTAAGAAAATTATGAGGCAAGGCTTTTGTTGGCCTCAAATGTCTAGTCATGCCATTGATTATGTGAAGAGATGTGAAAAAGGTAAAAGTTCTCTAAAATTCTGTGCCTACTGCCAAATGAGTTGACTTCAACCTTGTGCCTATGGCCTTTCGATGTATGGAGAATTGACCTAGTCGGACTACTACCGATATCTAAAGAAGGAGCTGAGTATGCAGTTGTAGCCATTGAATACTTCACAAAGTGGGTAGAAGCAAAACCACTTCCAAATATTATATCAGGAAAAGTGCTCAAATTCGTAATCAAGAATATTGTCACTAGATTTGGGATTCCACGTAGGATAATATCCAACAATGAAACTCAGTTTAAGAGCGAGGAATTCATGCAATTCTATAATAAGAATGGAATCATCAAGAGTTTTTCCTTTGTAGCATATCCCAAGGCTAATGGAGCCGTTGAAGCTGCTAATAAGACTATTAAGGCCATTCTCAAAAAGCGATAGACAAGGTTAAAGGAAATTGGGTAGAAGAACTATCTCTTGTACTTTGGGCATATAGAACTTCTACTAAAACTATAATTTGACATACTCCATATTCCTTGACATATGGTTGTAAAGCTATGCTTCAAATTAAGGTCGAAGTACCTTCTCATTGGAGGACTGCATATGCGTTCAATTCGAATCAAGGATTGAAGAAAGAATCCTTAGACTTAATTAATGAGCCGAGTGATGAAGCAGCCATACAAAAAGTTAAGTATCAACGAAGAATATCCAAATATTACAATTCTAGAGTAAAGGAAAGAACATTTCAAAAGGGAGATTTAGTGCTCAAAAGAGTTATGGCAAATACTAAGGATCTGGCAAACGGACCACTAGGCCCGAATTGGGAAGGACACCTAACCATATACAATGTAATCCCACCTGGGATATATAAACTCTGTCGACTAGATGGCAAGGTCATAGCACGAACATGGAATGTCGAACATTTGCGATCATATTTTCCAACAATAGATGAATAAAGAACTTAAAGAAGAAGTATTTACTAGCTCAACCATGGAAGGGAATAAGATTCTCCTTGGGCAAAGAACTTGCCATCAAAGGGCTCACGACAGAAAAGCCTTCAGTGCCATCATCAAAGGCCTCACTGAAGTGCCTCCTAGAGGGAGGATGAAGTAAGCCTTTGGCCTTGTCTAAGATGGCTGGCTAAAGCACTGAACCGACCTTCAGTGCTATCATTAAATGCCTCACTGAAGCGCCTCCTGGAAGGAGGACGGAGTAAGCCATTGGCCCCATCTCAGATGGCCTGGCCAAAGCAGCGAATCAACCTTCAGTGCCATCATCAAAGGCCTTACTGAAGTGCCTCCTGAAGGGAGGACGGAGTAAGCCTTTGGCCCTATCTAAGATGGCATGGCCAAAGCACCAAACCAGCCTTCAATACCATTATGAAAGGCCTCACTGTAGCGCCTTCTATAGGAAGGTCGGGTAAGTCTTTAGTTCTGCTTAAGAATAGCAAACCAATCGTACCGGACAACAGACCTAAATCATGACCTAAGATGGTGATAAGGGGTCCGATCCAAGTAGAGATCATCACCTAAGATGGTGCCAAACAAATCAATCAAAATCAGAGTCAAATAGCACTCTAAATCAATCAATCTTCTAGAGGAAGATCTATCAAAAATCAAAGGCAAGTAGTGCTCTAAATCAATCAATCTTCTAGAGGAAGATCTATCAAAAATCAGGGTCAGTTAGCGCTCTAAGCCAAACAATCTTCTAAAGGAAGATCCGTCGAACGTGAGCCATTTGTTCTCCTCAAAAAACATAATCTTCAGTGGCTAGATGAGGGTTTTTGGTCTTCTATTATTATTACTAGATAAGGATTTTTGGTCTTCTATTATTATTGCTAAATAAGGACTTCTGGTCTTCTACTATTATTACCAGATAAGGATTTCTGGAATAAGGATTTTTGGTCTTCTATTATTATTTCACGATGAAGATTTCTGGTCTTCTATTATTATTGCCAAATGAGGATTTACGATCTTCTACTATTATTACCCGATAAGGATTTATGGTCTTCTATTACTGTTGCCAAATAAGGATTTCTGGTATTATATTATTATTGCCAGATGAGGATTTCCGGTCTTCTATTATTGTTGCCAAATAAGGATTTTCGGTCTTCTATTATTATTAAATGGGTTTTCTGATCTTCTATTATTATCATATGGATTTCTTGTCTCCTGAATTTCTGGACGTCTATTATTGCTGCCAAATGGGTTTCTGGTCTTTTATTCATGATATTGTCGAAGAAAGCTTCTGATGCTCCCCTCTATGATATCACTAGATAATCTTCTAGGCTTTTGTTTAAAAGTTTATTGTTATTTATTAAACTCTTAAAGCTAATTTATAATCTTGATTTATACAGGAAAATAGTACTAGAAAGAAATCTCGCTAAGGGTTGCACAATGCAAAAGAATTCTTTGTTTTATCCTAGAGAGTAAAAAGCTTCTTTTATGCAAGGAGGGGGCAAATGTCATTCGTATATTTTCTAAAGGATATAAGCAGAAGAAGCCATGCTGTATATGATCAATAACGCATGTAGTCGATGCCACTTCTCTTTGATATCGCCCCTAACCAATTTCGTCATCAATCAACATCACTGATAAGAAATGTCACTTGTTATTGGTGAGTTGTCTCCTTCCTAGTACTGCTTTGTATTAATGCTTCATGTTACTTCTGTTAATGTTCTCGAAGATACACAACATGCCATCTCCCATCTATATCGTGTCTCCTTAATGTCGTGTAACATCGATGAAGCCAAGGATACCAAGTGTTATCAATACCGCATGGAACCAACGATGCATCTCTCCAAGAAAGTAATGATAACGAATGCAATCAATACCGTAAGCCATCAATGTATGTGGACATGACTTATGTCGCATCTCATTGATGCCGCGTTTTATCAACGTCGCCCTTCATTTGTGAAGATGGAATGTGTGCCGCCCCTTATTAATACCACATGACATCGATGCCGCTTGAGGTCAATACTGCTATATAACGATGCCGTGAATCATGTTACCAAGGCCGTTTGGTCGATGAAGCCACTTCAATGATACTTCCATAAGTCAATGCCGCTAACCATACCACTGATAGCAGTATCGCACCTTGTTGATAGCGCATTTCATCATAAAGGACATTGCACATCTATAAATAAGATTTAATGTCGAAAGTCATCAATATTCATCGAAGTTATAATGTCGCTCTATATCAATGCCACTTCTTAATCAAGCAGCTTCAAGTCAGTATCGCCATTTGATAATAATGAAGATTAATCACCATAGAAAAGATAATCAATACCAGAAGATGTTGATGCCACATTCTTTTACCGGTAGGATAGAGCCGAAGTAGTGCCATATATCAAAGACTACAAAAGATCATCACAAAACAAAGCCCAGTGCTATGCGGATTGACAATACTGAAGCCAAGCATGCTGAAGCCAAATGCCACGCCGTGTTCCTACCCATATAAATATGGACCTAGGGGTACTGAAGAAGGGGTGATCATTTCTTTCCCCTACTCTTAAATTAAACTCTTGTAACCCTATATTGAATTGGGGAAAAACTTGATTCCAATTGTAATCATTATTAAATTATATGAACATAGGCTTGGACATGCCTATACTCTAATCGTGCACTTTGGACGCTATTAAACTTGGACGTGCAAATAACAAGTCTTTAGGCCCAAAGTTCGATATGATTTATTTCAAAGGAACCTCGGTCCAAATAAGTGTTTATAAACAAGTGTTTATTTCAGAGGAACCTCGATATGTTTATCTACATACATAGTACAATACGCTACATAGATAATGTCTATAGTAAAGTAGACTATTAAAATAATGTTAAGGCGTTACCCATACCCCCCTTAACACATTTTTAGTTTAT
Organism: Allium fistulosum; assembly: GCA_030737815.1. Classification (NCBI taxonomy): domain Eukaryota; kingdom Viridiplantae; phylum Streptophyta; class Magnoliopsida; order Asparagales; family Amaryllidaceae; genus Allium; species Allium fistulosum. The sequence continues at coordinate 1,117,235,836 of CM060902.1, read as the reverse complement.
ACAGTACCGTAATTCCTCCATAAACTGGAGGGCTAACACAGGGCACTCCATAGGTACGTACAAACCATACTCGTAGAGGGCGCGATAAGGCATGTGACAAGGCACGTGAGGCAATGCCTAGGGTAGGATTCTACCGTTTGCACTCCCGGACTGGTGGTAACGCATAGCAGCTACTACCGCTCACCTCGAGACACACTCCCAAATCAAAGGTTCACCCAATCAAATCACAAAGTAATAGAATGGTATCGATGAAGCATGCTCGATCGAAGGTGCGACCTCACTTAGCTCGGTATAGCTCCTGTTTTAGCCACATCAAGCAGACACGAGGGAGTCAGGGCTGCGTTCATACCTCATACAGACGTTCGCCAAACTATCCTACTTGGTTCTGGAACCTCCACCACGTACAAAGTTGTTAAAGTGGTTTTCGGTATTGGCAGAGAGTAAGACAATATCCGATCCCGGTCTCTTTAACAACCAAACGCTTATTTCATACCGTGGTCATTTTCATTTTAAACAGTTCATACTTCATATTAAGATATCATATTCATTTCAAAATCACATCACTTTCGAAATCATATTCACTTTCGAAATCATATTCACTTTCGAAATCATTATTCACTTTAAATTATAATTTATTTCCAAAATCATAACCACAAAATAGTTTAAACCATCATATCAAAATATTCGAATTTAAATATATTAAATCGAAATCATAACCGCTCCAACTTAAACAGTTAAATATTGAAAATAGTTTATATATATTAAAATAGTTATAAATTAAAAATAGTTTATATATTAAAAATAGTGTATAATTAGAATTGTTTCTTCCAATTTCACAAATCAATTCAAATCAACTTTAGTTCCAAAAATTCAAATTAAATCAAATCTCAGTTCAACAATTTCAAATTAAAAAGGTTAAAGGTTCAATTCCAATTCTCATTAAAACCATTTCTAATTTATATTGACTTCAAATCCAGGTTTGAACTAAAATTTTTAACCACTTCCAATTCAGTAGGTTTCAAAGTTTGAATTTTCGAATATTTATAATAACTCATATTGGTAAATTTCATTTATATTTCAAAAATTCAATTTTAATTTTATTTAAATTTGAAATACTCACTTAATCATTTTTAATAACATTTATATAAAATCTCAGTTTACAAATTTAAATAAAATCAATAATTAAATATTCAACTTCCATTATATTTAATTTTAAAATATTAACCTAATTGCCTTTTGTAAGCATATAAATAAAATATCAAATTACAAATTTAAATCAAAATTTAATACTCAAATTCAATTTTATTTAAATTTAAAATTATTCATTTAATCCTCTTTAATCAAAATCAAGATATCATATTATAAAAACATATCTTTAAAATCTCAAAATCAATAAGTCCCAAATCAATCCTTATTTAAATTCAATTATTAACCAATTTAAATTTCAAGTCAACTTTAATTTATCTTTCCAACCTCTATTATTAAAGTTATTACAAAATCTATTTTAAAATATTAATATAAACTGTAAATAAATGTTTAAAAATATTTTACATATATATATTAGTTAAATTAAATTCTTATTAAATATTATTATATTAATTATTATTAAGTTAAATCTTATTATTAATTCTATTTTAAATCTTATTTTATATATTTAAAAAAATAATAAAATTATAAGCAAATCTTAAAATTTACATTTTTCAAAACTTAACTTATAAATTTAAAATTTCCAAATATATAATTTTAAAATCTAAATTTTACTCACATATTAAAAGAAAATAAAATCTATATATTATGTTTTAAAATCAACATTCCATTAAAAACACATATTTAAAATAAAACATTAATATTGTATTTTTAAAAAAATCAATATTTATTAAAACCCATCTTTTTTCTTTCAAAGTTTGGAAATCATTTTCAAAATAGACCAACGATGTCCGTATATAATTTTCTAACCTATGGTCAAGTGATACAGATATTTATCATTTCAATCCGCAATAATTAATATTTACGGGTATATATCATTTCAACCCGCAATTCCAAAAATTCAAAATCAATAAAGTCGCTTGGGTTTATCATTTCAACCCATAACGATTTTCCCTAATCTATAAGATCGTTCGGGTGTGTATCATTTCAACCATAGGGATTTCCTAAACTAACAGGGAACTTGCAGTGTGAGAACAATATAATAATAATAAAATAACATAACATATCAATAATGAGCATATATCAAAATTAAAAAAATTTAAATATCATATATATATATACAACAATGTTATGGTGTCATAAATCAATCATAAGTGAACAATTTAAATAATAACATATCATATTCGACAATTTAATAACTAACAATTTAAATTAACAACATATTTCAATCCTCATTTCATGTGAATTTAATTTACTAAACATAAGAATGTTAATCGTGAGTGATTGCTCATTTTTTGAGGCTATAGAAAACAAGAATAGGATGCAAGCACACGAAAAAGCGGAGAACGCGACAACTGCTGTTGAGATTCTCCGGACAGCAAACACAAGACAAAGCAAAGCAAGGCTGGAACTTGATAATCGATGAAAACAAAATATATAATTTTTAAAATCTAAAATTTACTCATATAAAATCTTTATATTATATTTTTATTTTAAAATCAATATTCAAAATGGAAACACATATCAAAACAAATTCTTTATAAATATATATATTTTAAATCAATATTTAATTCAAAACATATATAAAAATAAAATCTTTATATATTATATTGAAAAATCATTATTATTATAAATATATATATAAAATAAGGCAACCACTATGCAAAATAATTTGGAAACATATATATATATATAAATATATATAAACTTACTTTATTATTATTATTATTATTATTATTATTATAAACATATATATAAAAAACAAGACAACCTAAAAAAATCAACTATGATCCACTGAAATAAAACATAAAAGTATACTTATATATATATTCACTAAAATAAAACATATACAAAAATCAACTATGATTCAAAGAAAGAGAAGGGATGTGTTTCGGCCACCGGAGCAAAGTGGCGGGGCTGAGCAAATCGTGGAGGACTTGGTGGCTGATAGGCGGCCGAGTTGGAGCAGTGGCCGGGAAGCAGGCTGTAACAACCCGCATATTTATCGATTTTTATATTTAAATATTTTATCGTTAGTCTGATGTTAGTCCGAAAAGCTACTTTTTTGCATACGGTCAAATTAGGACTCGAGACCACCCCCATTGAGTTCAAAATGACGTTTGCGATCTTTTTGAGTGTAAACTTCGATATGTTTGGAGATAGTGAAATTTTCGTCACTTTTTGTGTTGAGCTTTTGGTTTGGGCTGCACCTCTTCTACCTCAGCCCAACCCCTTCCTTCTCTTCATCACTTCATCAACTTTGAAGCTTTAGCAACAATGGTGGAGGGAGTAGGAAATTAAAATTCCAAGCTCAAGTTCTTTAGCAAATTCAACATCTAACTCCAAATTCAAAGTGAAGACATTGATTCAAGCTTGTGGTTGATCTTTGCTTTGCCCCCGAGCTCCATCTTCATCAAATTCCGTGAAAAGGTGAGATTTTTGATCTCACATCTTGCCTATGATTGTCATTGGACTGTTGGGAATGATTCCCTATCACTTTTACATGCACATTGGCATTTGGTTTGGATTGGATTGGCAAAAAGCTCCACTTTTTAGCGTTTTTGGTGAATTTCCAGCCTTAAGTCGTTCTGCCTAGGTTAGGTCGTCCGGGCTGCTAGCTCGCGCGTTGAAAAGTCACCACTATCTTAAGTCCTAGGTCGTTGCCGACCTATAACCCCCAGGCGAAATGTTAGGTCTTCGCTCTTAAGTCTTAGGTCGTTGCCGACCTAAAATCCCCAGGCAAAACGTTAGGTCGTTGCCGACCTATAATTTCCAGGCAAAACGTTAGGTCGTTGCCGACCTAAAATTCCAAGGCAAACCACTAAGTCGCTCGAATTTTGTTAAGTCTTAGGTCGTTGCCGACCTATAAATCCCCAGGCAAAGGTCGTTCGCACTTAAGTCCTAGGTCGTTGCCGACCTATAATTCTCCAGGCAAAACGTTAGGTCGTTGCCGACCTATAATCCCCCAGGCAAACTTTAGGTCGCTCGCACTGGCTTATCTCGTAGGTCGTCTCCGACCTAAGCTTCTTTTCCATAAGTCGTTCGCGAGTCAAGTGTTAGGTCGTCTCCGACCTAACGCCCTCGTCACCTTAGGTCGTAGCTCGTAAGTCGCTCGACCCTGCTAAGTCTTTAAGTCGGTCGAGTTAGGTCGGCCAGTATATCTCGTAAGTCGTCTCCGACTTACCTTCCAGTTAAGTCGTTCGACCCTCTGGGTCGTTCGAGTTAGGTCGTTGGACCATTTATCTTAGGTCGCTCGTCTACTAAGTCGGCCTAGTTTACCTCGTAGGTCGTCTCCGACCTAAGCCCCACTAAGTCGCAAATTGTTAAGTCGGCTGTCCTTAGGTCGCTCGACACCACTAAGTCGTAGGTCGTCGCCGACCTTACACTTGGTCTTTTTAGTTCGCGATTTCCTTAGGTCGAATGACCTATTTTCCCTTAGGTCGCTGGACCGCTTGCCTTCACCAAGTCGTACCGTGACGGGGCGCTGCCCCGCACCCCGCCGTGGGCGCTGCCCCCTGGACCCCCGCGACCTGACCGGGCAGGTCGAACCCCGTATTACTCTGCGTAGGCAATCTCGTCTGAAAAACATTTATCAGAATTTCTACTTTGATGGTTTTGGGACTGACTTCTTTGGACTTTACTCACGTCTTCGAACGTGAATTGATTTGTTTCTACCATCGTTTTATGACTTGTCACTTTAAAGATATATGAAGGTTTCAATACTAATAGTAAATATCAAAACTCTTTCATCAAAGCGATTTCAACACTATTTTAAATATCAAAAGTTCGTTTTTCTCAAACCGATTTTCAATCTACTAGTATATACAAGCCTTTACTTCACTCGAATGAGAAATCGACTTAAACGACTTAGTAAAACGGGTGGTATGAAACGCTTGCGTTCACTTCGTCGGTTAGCTCTTGGACTTGTTCGATTGAACCCTTTTCGTGACAATTTCCTAGTGAAGATTTACAGCTTGTTCGTAAATATTTAAGTTAAGCAAGTGGTTATGGGACATGAAGCTAAACTCATATATTTACTAGCTTGGTGTGATTGACACTTCTCGCTGATCATGATGATCATTTTATGATTTAGACTAGCAATTGTGCGATGTCTCTTTGTCCATATGAAGGACTGTACTTCATTTTATTGAGCTTCGTCTCATTTCTTTGTGGGCTGGCAACCCAAGTACTTTTAATGTGTTTCGATTCATCTGATGTACCGTTTGTACTACATCGATGTCTCTGTCTTTCTGATTCATTGGACGTACCGTTTGCACTGCGTCAATGTTTGATTCATCTGATGTACCGTTTGTACTACATCGATGTCTTAGCTTTCTGATTCATTGGACGTACCGTTTGCACTGCGTCAATGTTCGATTCATCTGATGTACCGTTTGTACTACATCGATGTCTCTGTCTTTCCGATTCATTGGACGTACCGTTTGCACTGCGTCAATGTTTGATTCATCTGATGTACCGTTTGTACTACATCGATGTCTCGGCTTTCTGGTTCATTGGACGTACCGTTTGCACTGCGTCAATGTACCGGCTTTCATGCTCCTGTTTGGGATTGGCCATCCTTTTCTTGTGATTTCTGGATTTCTAATTATTGATTTCTGGAAATTTATGTTTCACCAGCTTTTACCATTGACATTGATGAGTATGTCATTTTATTGTGGCTTGGTGAATTAAATTAAGAATATGACATTCTTTTCTCTGTTTTGAGATTATTGAGATATTGTATGACTTTTGTGGGATTTCTAATGTATACTTTTCATAGTATGACACCTTTTTGTTATCATACGTTCTATTATCATATCTCATATTCTATCTCATTTTATCTGATAATTATAGCTAGACTGATCCGTTTATTATTTTCTTCTTAAATAATACTCGGGTCAGACTGAGATTTTACAGGTGCTTCATCATGACTTCTTATCTGGAGCCATCTTCTGACTTTTGGCTAACTACTCTAGTTTAGTAGGTTTTTGTTGTATGCATTTGTGATGAGACTCCTTGATGTATACGTATTCTATTGTCTTGCACTTGTATCTATTCTTTTGTGTTATTGTGGATCTTATTTGACCACTACTCTGATGTACACTTTTAGGTGTAATATTCATATCTTATTCCGCCTTTGTGATATGAATTGTCTGTGACTGATTTGTGTTATGTTTATTTCTATATTTGTTTCCGAAGATTATATATCGCCACCATGTGATAGCTTTGTGTTTGTATCGGTATGTTGGATTTCCTCTTTAAAAGATATGCATTATATTCTATCTGACATATCGGTGCTCGCGCAAAGAAGTTACATGGATGGTCGCTCCTCAACAGCCTTATTCTCCGTGCTAATTGACAGCACTACATCGTAGTGTTCTTGGTTAGCGTGGGTATAGAGGTGGGGCGTTACACATGCGAGAGGAAATGGGTGGAGATGGTGGTGATAGGTGGGTCTGCTCATTTGTGTGCATGGCGGATGCGGGCTGACATGTGGATGGATGCGAAGGTAAAGGATCTATTAGGTGGAGAGGCTGCTTCAGGCGGTCAGGGGGTCAGGTCGGCCGATGGACGAGGCATGGTACAGGTAGATGGGGTGGACAGCTTGGCACGAAGGAGGTAGCTGTTGGCGTTAGGGGAGGTGGATCTGCACTTGCTGGTGGGGTTGCGTTGGAGAGGAGCACGGTGTTTGAGTGTGGGCTGAAGTGAGGGGAAGGTGTGGCGGGTCGTGTGGTGCACGTGAGTGGTGGCTGTGTGGGTTTTCTGGGCGGAGCTGCTAGGGGCGGCTACGACAGGGGGACAAGGCTGCTACATCTACTATAGTGAAAGATGGAGGATATGGAGCTTGGGTTCTGTGGTGTTCGACTAGGTGAGGCCACAGATGTGGTGCTTTGTTCGGTGAGAAGGTGGGTCGGTTGACGTTGGTCGCCGGAGGGCTGGAAGTGGAGCAGGTCAGGTAGCATCAGCGAAGGGCTTGCGTTGGCAAGTGGAAGCAGCCAGGGGTGAATGCTAGGTGGAGTTTGCGGCCGCGGAGGGGGAAAATAGATCTATGCTAGAAGGGAGGAGCTCGGTAGGGAGACTTGGCTGATGGTCGGAAATGAAGAAGGTGGAGGTTGCTTCGGGCTTTTGGAAGGAAGGCTTGGGGTCAAGTCTCGGGTGGAAAGGATGTAAACAAGGGCACGACAAGGGTTGTGAAATGGTAGGGGATAGCTTCGGTCGAGCAAAATGGAGGATGAACAGTCCAAGGTAAGCAAAATTTATGAGTGTGAGCAGGCAGATCTCGAAGCAAAACTATTGAGGTCTCAAAGCAAGAACGAGAGCAACCATATATTTTATTTTTTTATAAACTTTTAGAATGAAACAAAAGAGGATGAGAGAAAGAAAGTGAAAAGGGAAGATGCAGGAGAATATATATCAAAATCAAGGAATGTTGAAAGTCAATATGTGAATTCAGGGAAAAATTAAAAGCATATGACTATTGATATTATACGGTGGATAACTGAATAGACACAAGGAAACCCAAAAGGCTCAAATACGGAATCGATACGACAAATCGTTTCGTCGATTTCGCCGCGTACCGGATGCCGAAATGCACAACTAAATATACTGCGGAGATCAGCGTAATGAGACGAACAAAATGGTACACAGATATAGAGATACGATCATCCTATCAAAAGTCGATATTCGCTGCCAAAACTGCTGCTAAAACGTCGAAAATAAGTTAAATGGAGCTAGAGTAGTCCAAATTTGGCGAAACGAAATATGACGTCTCACTCAGAAAATGTTCTACATTTTTATTATATAAAAATATTCAGATTTCAACAATATTTTATTTTCATCTAATTTACCGATTTTAAATTGAAATTGAAAATTACACAATAGAACTAACTTTCATATTTTCCAATGAAAATCTGACACTTGCTATGTTTAAATAGACGCATCTCAAATATCAAATTTTCATTGCAAAATTTTATTGTATATTTCAAGAAAAATTTAGTTAATTACGTTATAAAATCGTTAAAATTTCCGGGTCATTACACTCTCCCTTACTCAAAACTTTTCGTCCCCGAAAAGGAACGAGATAGAATAATAGAAGCAACAGGAAGTAAAGATTGATTCAAAATACATTGTACCAGATACAACAATTAATTCAAAACCAAATAAATTTCATATTTTGACATCTTATTTTTTACATTTATATTGTATATTGTTCAATTACATTCAAAATTTTCCCAGGTGAGTTTTATTAGTGTTTCAAACTTTTCCCAGGTGTTTATAAACAAGTGTTTATTTTAGAGGAACCTCGATATGTTTATCTACATACATAGTACAATACACTACATAGATAATGTCTATAGTAAAGTAGACTATTAAAATAGCGTTAAGGCATTACCCATATCACCCTTAACACATTTTTAGTTTATATAGTACCGTAATTCCTCCATAAACTGGAAGGCTATCAGAGGGCACTCCATAGGTACAGTACAAACCAAACTCGTATAGGGCGCGATAAGGCATGTGACAAGGCATGCGAGGCAATGCCCAGGATAGGATTCTACCGTTTGCACTCCCGGACTGGTGGTAATGCATATCAGCTACTACCGCCCACCTCGAGACACACTTCCAAATCGAAAGTGCACCTAATCAAATCACAAAGTAATAGAATGGTATCGAAGAAGCATACTCGATCGGAGTTGGGACCTCACTTGGCCCGGTATAGCTCCTATTTTAGCAACATCAAGCTGACTCGAGGGAGTCGGGGCTGCGTTCATACCTCACACAGACATTCGCCAAACCATCGTACTTCGTTCTGGAATCTCCACCACGTACACAGTTGTTAAAGTGGTTTTCAGTATTGGGAGAGAATATGACAATATCCGATCCCGGTCTCTTTAACAACCAAACGCTTATTTCACACCGTGGTCATTTTCGTTTTAAACAGTTCATACTTCATATTAAAATATCATATTCATTTCAAAATCACATCACTTTCGAAATCATATTCACTTTCAAAATCATATTCACTTTCGAAATCATTATTCACTTTAAATTATAATTCATTTCCAAAATCATAACGACAAAATAGTTTAAACCATCATATCAAAATATTCGAATTTAAATCTATTAAATCTAAATCATTACCGCTCCAACTTAAACAGTTAAATATTGAAAATAGTTTATATATATTGAAATAGTTATAAATTAAAATAGTTTATAGATTAAAATAGATTATATATTAAAAATAGTGTATAATTAGAATTGTTTCTTCCAATTTCACAAATCAATTCAAATCAACTTTAGTTCCAAAAATTCAAATTAAATCAATTCTTAGTTCAACAATTTCAAATTAAAAAGGTTAAAGGTTCAATTCCAATTCTCATTAAAACCATTTCTAATTTATATCGACTTCAAATCCAGGTTTGAACTACAAATTTTAACCACTTCCAACTCAATAGGTTTCAAAATTTGAATATTCAAATATTTATAATAACTCGAATTGGTAAATTTCATTTATATTTCAAAAATTCAATTTAAATTTTATTTAAATTTGAAATACTCACATAATCATTTTTAATAACAGTTATATAAAATCTCAATTTACAAATTTAAACAAAATCAATAATTAAATATTCAACTTCCATTATATTTAATTTTAGAATATTAACCTAATTGCCTTTTGTAAACATATAAATAAAATCTCAAATTACAAATTTAAATCAAAATTTAATACTCAAATTCAATTTTATTTAAATTTAAAATTATTCATTTAATCCTCTTTAACCAAAATCAAGATATCATATTATAAAAACATATCTTTAAAATCTCAAAATCAATAAGTCCCAAATCAATCCTTATTTAAATTCAATTATTAACCAATTTAAATTTCATGTCAACTTTAATTTATCTTTCCAACCTCTATTATTAAAGTTATTACAAAATATATTTTAAAATATTAATATAAATTGTAAATAAATGTTTAAACATATTTTACATACATATATTAGTTAAATTAAATTCTTATTAAATATTATTATATTAATTATTATTAAGTTAAATCTTATTATTAATTCTATTTTAAATATTATTTTATATGTAACGACCCGCAAATTTTAATAGTTTTAAATTTTTATTTAACTGAAAATTTTATGAAATTTTTATCAATTGAATTTGAAAATAAAATTTTATTATTTGGAATACGTCTATTTTAATATAGCAACTGGTAAATTTTCATCTCATAATATTGAAGTTAATTTTTGTGAAATTTTATTTCAATTTAAATTAGTTAATAACAGTTGAATTTAAAAGTATTCCAAAACCTAAATATGTCAACAAGAGAAAATTTATGTGGAACACTCTGAATCAGACTGCGAAGTTCGTTTCGCGGAATTCGGACGTTTCTAGCTGCGTTTGGATTTTTCCGTACGGAATAGCAGCATTTTCGGTACCGATTATCGACTTTTGATCGGATGATCGTACCACTGATATCTATATACCGTTTTGATCGTCTCGTCGTGCTGATCTCTGCTGTATATTTATTTCTGTATTTTGAGGTCCGGTACGCGACGGAAGCAAAATACTGTTCGTTGTAACGGTACCACTTTTAGACTTTAAAAGTGGTGTCCATTCAAATTTCAAACGGGAATTGGCTGCAACTAGCATTTATTATAAGATTCATTATTTACTAAATTTCAGCCTTTGCCATAACACACCGTTCGGAAAGTCTAAACGTATTACACGTTTTTGGTGTTCATTAAATTTTGAACGGCTCATATTTCTCCTCCCCTCCCTCTGCCTTCATAAGTTTTTTTTAAGCTGCTGTCATTTTTCTTCTCCTCATATTTCTTTCTCCCCTCCCTCTGCCTGGACGCATGCAAGCCCGCATCTCCACCTCAATAATCAAACTTCCGCACACCTCTATCATCACTTTCCACCGCCCCATCCACCCACGTGCCCTTCGAAACCCCACTCCCCTCACATCCTTCCTCCACCAAACAGCTCCACCTCCAACCTTCGCCACCACCCTCCACCAACTCGAATCCACCCATCACCCAAACTTTGCAGCCTTTGCCGAGCTTGTCATCTCTCCTTCCTTTCTAAATAGGCAATCTGCATACGTCACTATGTAGGTTGATTTGTATGTATATATACATTGTTTTATAATGTTGTTTTATACTGTTTTATTTTATATATACTTAAGTACTGTTATATTTTGATTTTTGTTAGTATATTTATAAAATTTTACAAGCTGTTGTTTTATTCATATATCATTACAGTATATAAAAACTTATACGTGCCAGTTACCTTGTTTTTATATATATACTATGATAAAGTTTTAAAACTATAATATGTATAGACTTTGTTTTAATATGTTAAGTTTACATATGTTTATATTTTGTTATATAACTATGGACTGGCTCCAGTCTATACATTAGTTTTACACTGCATAAGTATAGATAGTTATATATATGTAACGCTTGGAAATTTATGCAGAGTTTTATATTAAGTGTTTGGATGGTTTTACTGGGAATGTTTTATATATTTGCGTATTAGGCTAATTCCTATTTTCGTTTAAAGTATTATTATATATAGTATATGTTAAGTTTTCCTGATTGGTTCTATGGATATATGTAGAGTAAGATAGAATATAGGATTTTATATATTATAACCAGGCATGTTTATTTATAAATTGGATATATATAATATACATGTGTCTTTTGTCTGCATAAGGGCTGTTTTGTCAATTTGTTCGGTTATACCTCTATTTATAATATTTTATAATAGGATAATGGTATAGTATAATTTGTTAAAGTTGGCCAACTGTTCTGTTCACATGGTATTATATAGTTATATACATATTTGTACAATTTGATTTTTATATAAATTTAACCTGCTGAGTTTCCATCTATGTTATAATGATTAAGTTATATTGATTTTAGTAATTGATTTTAAAACAAAATAGGGGTGTAAGTCATACATATGCTTCTGTATTAGCATATATCTAACTAAAGTTATATATGTGTTATATATCTATTACGTCAGAGGCTATGTAGTATTATCTGTCATTTTATAAGTATAGGTGAGTTTGTTTTCAATTATTTATATTGTGTTTTCCGTACTTATGCGTTAGCTTGAAAATTTGTAAAGTATATAATATGTTTGTTATAACATACCGGTTTATATATATATTGAATCTGTTGTTTTAGATGAGTGTAAGTTTATATTAGTTTATAATATTAGTTATATTATACATGTCGGTTTGGATCTTGAATTTATATGTGAGCCCGTAAAATATATTTTTTATGCAAGTTTTGTAATTGTTTTGGATCTTAAAGTCATAACAGCAGGATATGTATGAGTTATATATATATATATATATTTAATGTGTTTGAATTTAGAATATGATTTATATATATATATAGTTATATATATTCACTTATACCATTTATCTCCATCGATCCAGTTCTGATTTGATATCGTCTATTCCTATTTATCAGTTTTTCTCTTCTAATTCGTGCCAATTCTTGCTTTGCTTGGATTCGAAGATCAATTTCAGTGTTCATATCAGTGTGCGTATTCGTGTCATCTTCGGTACTCTCTAGCCTCGAAAGGTGAGCAATCACTCACGATTAACATTCTTATATTTATTAAATTTAATTTCAATTGAAACGACAATTGAAATATGCTACTGTAGTTATTTAAATTATTATATATGCTATTATCTGTAACTGTTCACTTGTGGGATATGACACCATATCCTGTTGTTTAGATTATATTGTTGTTTATGATATATGCCTGTTATTATTATTATTGTATCTGTCATCACTCTGCAAGTTCCCTGTTAGTATAGAATTCACTATGGGTTGAAATGATACATACCCGAACGGACTTTAGAATAGGAGAAAATCGTTATGGGTTGAAATGATAAACCCAAGCGATTTTCATTGAATTGAATTTGGGATTGCGGGTCGAAATGATATCTACCCGTATATATTTAAATTACAGATTGAAATGATAAATATCCGCATCACTTGACCATAGGATAGAAAACTTCATGCCGACACCGTTGGTCTATATATAAATATTAAAAAAAATGATTTCTATGATCTTGAAAGGGAATACATATATGGTTTTATTTAATATTGGAAATATTTTATATAGAAATAAGTTTTAATATAAAGTAGATTTAATAATAAACTTTAATTTAATAAAGTTTGATTTAATTAATATAATATGTCTAAGTATTATATTTTTAAATAGATTTTTAAGGATTTGTACAAGTTAAGGAAGATAAAGTTGAATTAATTGAGATTGTTTGTAATTAAGAATTCTACTTAATTAGGTTGATTTGAACTATTGAATTTGAAAGTTAAGATTTAATTTTATAACTTGACTTTTGATTTAAAGTGATTAAATGGATATTTCAAGTTAAAAAAAATCGGAGGGAATGTTTCGTTTAAATCTAATTTAAGGTTATTTAAATAATACTAAATTTATTAAGTGAATATTCCAAGACTAAATAATAATGAGGTTAAATCGAGACCTATATGAAACAGTTAAATTGAACTTTGAAATGTTGAATATTAAAGCTTTGAAATATACTGGAATCTAAATGGTTTATTTGAGATTCAGATCTGTATTTGAAATCAAAAATTTGAATTTGTTATTTAGAAAACTGAATTGAATGGAAACTGATAAATTGAGATTTAATTTGATTTGAATGGGAAAGTCGAGTTGATTTTGAAGTGATATGTGAAATTTGAGGAAATTGCAAATACTTTACTTTATAAATTATTTAATATATATATATATATAGACACTATTTTGGGAAATAGAGATATTTGAAATAAAAGTGAATTTTTGGTTTTGAAGTATAAATTAATTCGAAATGACCACGGTGTTATAGTGTATATTTCTACATTGTAGATAGTTCCACAGATCCTTAGAGGATGGTTATCCCAAACATCCTTTAAGTTACTTGTATTTCAGTTGATATTTCACTTGAGTTGGATTTATTGATATAAGAATGTTAATCCTGACTCGAGTGTTTTGTGTTTTGCTTTACGCTCGGGTCAGACCGAGTGATACAGCATTTGAGACTCACCTTTGGAGTTTGGAGATTCGTTTGGAGATCCAACTATCGACTCAGCTTTCAGCTTTTCTAGTTGATTTGTTCTGAGAGGTCATCTGTTGTACTGGAGACTTCACTGAATTTGAGATATTCTGTTGTATTTTATTTCTAACTCTGATGTTTATATAGTAGCTTCATGAACTACTATTTATTTATTCCGCTGCGTATTATTATAATACTCTGTGTCTGTGATTCTGTGACTTGTTTATTTACTGAATATGCTGAGTTTTGCAAAATATAAATTAACAATCTGATATTTTGAGCAATTCAAGTCCGACATGTTCGGATGCGAATGGCTGAAAATACCGGGTCGTTACAGTTGGAAATCTATTATTAAATTTCAAGTCAACTTTAATTTATCTTTCCAACCTCTATTATTAAAGTTATTACAAAATCTATTTTAAAATATTAATATAAATTGTAAATAAATGTTTAAACATATTTTACATACATATATTAGTTAAATCAAATTCTTATTAAATATTATTATATTAATTATTATTAAGTTAAATCTTATTATTAATTCTATTTTAAATCTTATTTTATATATTTAAAAAAAAAATTATAAGTAAATCTTAAATTTACAATTTAAATTTCAAGTCAACTTTAATTTATCTTTCCAACCTCTATTATTAAAGTTATTACAAAATCTATTTTAAAATATTAATATAAATTGTAAATAAATGTTTAAACATATTTTACATACATATATTAGTTAAATTAAATTCTTATTAAAAATTATTATATTAATTATTATTAAGTTAAATCTTATTATTAATTCTATTTTAAATCTTATTTTATATATTTAAAAAAAAAATAAAATTATAAGTAAATCTTAAAATTTACATTTTTCAAAACTTAACTTATAAATTTAAAATTTCCAAATATATAATTTTAAAATCTAAATTTTACTCACATATTAAAATAAAATAAAATCTATATATTATGTTTTAAAATCAACATTCCATTAAAAACACATATTTAAAATAAAACATTAATATTGTATTTTTTTTAAATCAATATTTATTAAAACCCATCTATTTTCTTCCAAATTTTGGAAATCATTTTCAAAATAGACCAACGATGTCCATATATAATTTTCTAACCTATGGTCAAGTGATACAGATATTTATCATTTCAATCCGTAATAATTAATATTTACAAGTATATATCATTTCAACCCGCAATTCCAAAATTCAAAATCAATAAAATCGCTTGGGTTTATCATTTCAACCCATAACGATTTTCCCTAATCTATAAGATCGTTCGGGTGTGTATCATTTCAACCATAGGGATTTCTTAAACTAACAGGGAACTTGTAGTGTGAGAACAATATAATAATAAAATAACATAACATATCAATGATGAGCATATATCATAATTAACAAATTTAAATATCATATATATATCTACAACAATGTTATGGTGTCATAAATCAATCTAAGTGAACAATTTAAATAATAACATATCATATTCAACAATTTAATTTAATAACTAACAATTCAAATCTAACAACATATTTCAATCCTCATTTCATGTGAATTTAATTTACTAAACATAAGAATGTTAATCGTGAGTGATTTCTCATCTTTCGAGGCTAGAGAAAACATGAATAGAATGCAAGCACACGAAAAACCGGAGAACAGACAACAAACACAAGACAAAGCAAAGCAAGGTTGGAACTCGATAATTGATGAAAACAAAATATATAATTTTTAAAATCTAAAATTTACTCATATAAAATCTTTATATTATATTTTTCTTTTAAAATCAATATTCAAATTGGAAACACATATCAAAACAAATTATATATATATATATTTTAAATCAATATTTAATTCAAAACACATATAAAAATAAAATATTTATATATTATATTGTAAAATTATTATTATTATAAACATATATATAAAACAAGGCAGCCACTATGCAAAATAATTTGGAAATATATATATATATATATAAACTTACTTTATTATTATTATTATAAACATTTATATATATATAAAACAAGACAACATAAACAAATCAACTATGATTCCCTGAAATAAAACATAAAAGTATACTTATATATATATTCACTAAAATAAAACATATACCAAAATCAACTATGATTGAAAGAAAGAGAAGGGATGGGTTTTGGCCACCGAAGCAAAGTGGCGGGGCTGAGCAAACCGTGGAGGACTTGGTGGCTGATAGGCAGTCGAGCTGGAGCAGTGGCCGGGAAGCAGGCGAGAGGAAATGGGTAGAGATGGTGGTGATTGGTAGGTCTGCTCGTTTGCGTGCATGGCAGACGCGGGCTGACATGTGGATGGTGGCGAAGGTGAAGGATCTGTCAGGTGGAAAGGCTGCTTTAGGCGGTCAGGGGGTCAGGTCGGCCGATGGACGAGGCGTGGTACAGGTTGATGGGGTGGAGAGCTTGGCACAAAGGAGGTGGGTGTTTGCATTAGGGAAGGCGGATCTGCACTTGCTGGTGGGGTTGCGTTGTAGAGGATCATGGTGTTTGATTGCGGTCTGAAGTGAGGGGAAGGTGTGGTGGGTCGTGTGGTGCACGTGAGTGGTAGCTGTGTGGGTTTTCTAGGCAAAGCTGCTAGGCGGCTACGATAGGGGGACAAGGCTGCTATGGCTACTGTGGTGGAAGACAGAGGATCTGGAGCGTGGGTTCTGTGGCGTTCGGCTAGGTGAGGCCATGGATGTGGTACTTTGTTCGGTGAGAAGGTGGGTCGGCTGACGTTGGTCGCCGGAGGGCTGGAAGTGGAGCAGGTCGGGTGTCCTTTGATTTTGGCTATGTTTGAGGGTGAAGGGCTTGCGGTGGCAAGTGGATGCAGCCAAGGGTGAATGCTAGGTGGAGTTTGCAGCCGCGAAGGGGGAAAACGGATCTGTGCTAGAGGGGAGGAGCTCGGCAGGGAGACTTGGCTGATGGTGGGAAATGAAGAAGGTGGAGGTTGCTTCGGGCTTTTGGAAGGAAGGCTTGGGGTCAAGTCTCGGGTGGAAAGGAAGTAAACACGTGCACGAGAAGGGTTGTGAAATGGTAGGGGATAGCTTCGGTCGAGCAAAATGGAGGATGAACAGTCCAAGGCAAGCAAAATTTATGAGCGTGAGCAGGCAGATCTCGAAGCAAAACTATTGAGGTCTCAAAGAAAGAACGAGAGCAACCATATGTTTTTTTATAAACTTTCAGAATGAAACAAAAGAGGACGAGAGAAAGAAAGTGAAAGGGAAGACACACAAAATATATATCAAAATCAAGGAATGTTGAAAGTCAATACATGAATTCAGGGAAAAATTAAAAGCAAATGACTGTTGATATTATAAAGTGGATAACTAAATAGACATAGGGAAACCCAAAAGGCTCAAATACGTAACCGATACGACAAATCATTTCGCCGATTTTACGACGTACCGAATGCCGAAATGTGCAATTAAATATCTCGCGGAGATTAGCGCGATGACACGAAGATAATGGTACACAGATATTAGAGATATGATCATCCTATCAAAAGTCGATATTCGCTGTCAAAACTGCTGCTAAAATGTCGAAAATAAGATAAACGGAACTAGAGCAGTCCAAATTTGGCGAAACGAAATATGACGTCTCACTCAGAAAATGTTCTACATTTTTATTATATAAAAATATTCATATTTCAACAATATTTTATTTTCATCTAATTTACTGATTTTAAATTGAAATTGAAAATTACACAACAGAACTAACTTTCATATTTTCCAATGAAAATCTGACACTTGCTATGTTTAAATAGACGCATCTCAAATATCAAATTTTCATTGCAAAATTTTATTGTATACTTTAAGAAAAATTTAGTTAATTACGTTATAAAAATCGTTAAAATTTTCGGGTCGTTACAATATGTCGTGGGATTATTATGCAAGTTTACTAGTAGACCTAGTATTAAGCATTTGCATGCTATTGAAAGGGTCATAAGATACCTAAAACGAACCAAGAACTTTGGATTACATTATGGAAAGTTTCCAAGTGTACTTGAAGGATACACCGATGCAGACTGGAATACTTTATCCTATGATCCTAAAGCAACCAGTGGCTATATTTTTAGCAGAGTTGGTGGGGCTGTTTTTTGGAAATCCAAGAAATAGACTATTTTGACTCAGCCTATTGTGGAGTCTGATATGATAACACTAGCAACAGCTAGTGAAGAAGTTGATTACTTAAGAAATATGCTAGCTGAGATATGGGAAAATATGATACCAGCTATGTTGATCCATTGCAATAGTACCACGACTATTGCAAAAGTTTAGAACAGTTATTATAACGACTGTTAGAGTGGATTATATTCGTACCGATGAAAATTTGGCAGATACTTTGATTGGTTAGAGGGAAAGTCCATAAAACATCCTAAAGGATGAGACTATTGCCCATATACACTCACAATGGTAACCCAAACTATAAGACTGGTCCCAAGCTGTGCAGTTAATGCCCCGCTATTACCTCGCTATAACCCCGCTATATCTCATAGCGGGTTTCTGCCGCTACGATATTTCCATATAGCCCCACAATATAGCCTTTCCGCTTTAATCCCCGCTATTTCCGCTATATCCCGTCATTTCCGCTATATTCCGCTATTCCCGCTATATCTTCTTTAATAAAATGAATTGAAAAATTCAATTTATACATTATAAAAATTATGAAACTAATTTATTTGATTTAATTTTTAATATATTTTCAGAAATGAAAATACTCTAATATTCTACTAAATTCAATTATGTTATATAACAGTTTTACGTTTATTTAAAGTATATTCGCACATGTTTTTATTTAAAAATTATTTATGTATTAGTTATAATTCAATTGAATGATAATTTTTCATTTAATTACCTTTTATATATTCGTAAAAACATTAAGTACGAGTTTTATATGCTATTTTAAAGCCATCCGCTATATCCTGCTATATCCTCGCTGTATCCCCGCTATGACTTTTTGCACCTCCGCCGCTTTGAATCTGCTGAGCGCTTTAACTGCACAGGTCCCAAGAACTAGGTTCAATGGGTAAACACCAAGTCATGAAACGATAGAGGTGAATATGTTATATTATAAAATGTTTAAAAGCATGTATTCCTATAACGATTAAAGGATGAGGTAATAGAAACTCTTAATGAAATCTATACTCTATGTGGAGTAGGGTACCTAGCTATAGGAGTATTCCTGATAGACTCATCTTTGTAAATATAGGAATGAGGCCGTTTCCAACTTTGGGGGCATAAGTTTTTTTTAAAGCGTTCACTAAACCAGGATAGACGTGCATGGCCATTAACACACGGGCTAGTTGAAAGCACTTTAGAAAGGTTGTGTGTAGTTTGATGCCAGAGATAGAGTTCAAGACTACGTATCACTCTAGTATATTCTGAATCTTGCCCACTATACAAAGGTTCAAATTGAAAGATACCTTTGGTTATGCACAATCCTGTATTTTCAGAAATAGCTTGGAAATGTTTTTTCTTAAATTCAAGTGGGGGATTGTTGGAATTTTAAGTGAATTAATTAAAAAAGTTAATGGTAATAAAATTTATAATGAATTACGTTGTATGATGGTAATATATTTATGTGCTATTATTATTGAGCCGTTGTAAAAATTAATGGTAATTTAATTCATAATGAATGACATTGGATAATGGTAATATATTTTATTATTATTGAGCCGTTGCAAAAATTAATGGTAATAAAATTCATAATGAATGACAATAATTTTAGATCTGTTAACGATCCCTCATTTCAGCAACATACACAATTTCCATTCTGCCTATTTAAATGATAGATAGGCAGAAGGAAAAATAGAAGGCATCAGACAAATTTCTTTCTCCTTCTTCTCCCTCTGCCATCAAAAGACAATTTTCTTTCTTCTTCTTCCCCCTCTTCCATTTCTCTCTCCAGAATTCTTTGAAGCAATTAAATTAGAAAGTACTAAATTCAAAATGATTTAATGTCGTGCAAACGGCTAATCGATCGAATTTTAGATGCTGTTTTATTCTGGGGATGGAGCGGTTGTCTTTTCTTATTTTGATTTATGAGTTTTAACTTATATTGTATTTACAAAACTCAAATGTGGGGTCAAGTAAAATAAAATGAATAATAATGGCTGAGTTTGGTAGTGGTATAATCATTATGACTTTATCTAATATGAAAATAGTATCAAATGTTCTTTGTTACACGATATCGTTATTTTTTTAGCCAACAGATTGTCACGTAGGTCTTCCATCAACATATCCATTAACTGAATAAATCTGAATTGATTAGGACTAATACAATAATATATGAACTGGCATTATAATGTAGCGATTGTCATTGCTATACCGTATCTTCTAGTTTTAACTATAACTCAACAAGTTCTAGAAGTCTTGAATTTATGCATGTATACTCTGATCTTTTAACGTCCAATTTACACTTTTAGCCTTTTCAAAAATAAAGTTATTCGACATTGTATCTACTCCCAATTTTCTTTTCATGCGTCCAACAGACGTGAAATATTTTTAATTACATTCAAATATGTGCTTGTATCTACATTTAATGGGAATACTTCAAAATGAAGCTTTTGAAATAACTAAAGTACCTCTGTTAAATTGAATACTGAAGTAAGGACACATCTATCAATTTCCTTTGCATCCTCCCACGCGTTGAACGTTATCAATTGCCAAAATTACCCATTTAGACATATCATTCATTCCTACCCTCTCGTGCACATACACAAAAAATAACCACTTTCTATCTTTAATCTGTCTCTCTAATCCTTATTTTATTCCTCACAAACATAAATAACTCAAAAAAGGTTTTCAATGAGAAACCCAATTATCGAAAACCTATATCATATGGATGCTTTGAATAGAGGAAAGTTTGACTTAAGTGATGAAGATATAGAGGTTTGTTATTTATAAGGAATAATATCAGTCCCTTGATTTGAAATCTTAAAGCTAAAAGTAGCGTGAAAGAATTTTTGAACTTTATATTGTTAGTGGTTATTGAATTAGTTAAGTACTTAAATACTGAATCTTTAGTTTTACCTTTTTTTGTTCTTATGTTGCATTACCATGGAAATTTGTGCTCGTATAACTTATTTAAGGAAATACTTATTTTGGTGTAAAGCCTAATTAAAGTGATCAAATTATGAATTAAAGTCAAAGGGTTAAAGATATAATTGTCATGATATTAATATGTAGATACCGGGGTAATTCTAATTTGTTGAAGGGCTAAATTATAAAATGCCAACATTATAAATAAGGGGTTATGGTCCACAAATTACATAAGCTCTAGTTATTATCCTAATCTATTCTACGGAAATATTTCAGATCTAGGGTTTGTGTCAATTTGAAAGATCAGATTCAAATCTTATCTTTTAGATCTGTCTCTTTCTCTTAATCAGTTCATAAAAGTAGCAACTATGGATTCAGATCTGATATAAGATCAAGGGCTTGTATCAATATGAAAACCAAACCAAATTTACTTTTCCAATCAGCAAATATGGGTTCAGGTATGTCTTCTGCTAATTCATTTACTTTTCTCTGATTTCTTCTCAATCAAATCAATATGGATCAACTATTCAGATCTAGGATTTCATGATTAATCAATCTTAAAGTATAATGAAATCCTAACAAGTGATATCAGAGCCACGCATCATTGATTTCATTGGGATTTTTTTTAATTATGAGTAAGTTCTAAATTGAACTTCATTTAGAAGTCATTAAATTCCACTTAAGTTTAGATCAACCTGATCTATGTATCAAGGATTTTTTTGTGATGATTTTTGATTTGATTTAGTATCAATTTTTTCTATATATTGTAATTTGAAAGGCTGATTTGTGAAACTGTTTTGGTGTAGAAATATATATCTAAATGATCTCTAAGTTATTTTTGAAATAAGTTAGAATTTTGAAATCATTAAATTATGGGAAATAATCTTAATTCCTCTGAATTTCGAAAACAACTTATGTTGGTTAAAGCATCCAAATGTTTATTATTTTCTATTCTGCAAATAAGTTGTGAATTTTAATGTGAGGAATACATTATAATCTAATATATACAGTCATTTTTTTAATGTTTATAAATGGTATGGATATATATATATATATATATCTAAAATTAAAGCCATTTATGCAAGTAATATAAAGCCGGTTCTATGATTATTTTACGTTAATCAACTTTTGATTAAGTAATTTGGAGATATATATATATATAAAAGGTATTTTGATTATTTCAGAAATTTTGATTAATTAGAAATAAAGAATGCTCCTTTAAAGTGTTTATGTTTATTTTATTATTGAAATAAATTTTAACATGACATTAATTTACATTTTGGACCATATAACGGTCAATTGCATTTATTTTTATCAAAATGCATTAAATGTGGTTGTTGTGGTAATAAATGAATTAATTTGTTATCATAAATGTACTGAATGTCGGTTATAATTAATTTACTGATGCATCATGTTTGTATTTGGAATAAGAAAAGGCATATGGTTTATTATTTGATGCATTTATGTTTGATGATTACAGATACTCTATGTGTTTGACCCATGCTCGTTGAAAACATGTTTCACTTTCATGCTTTGGTTATCATAAAATAAAAGGAGCAGCAGTTTTCATATTTTATCAAAATGCATGGTTACTGATCTTAATTAAGTATTCAATAATAAACTAAAGATAAAGTGACACAGTAGCATTCTGTTTAGCTATATTATGGTTTGGATATACATTATAGCTACTACATTCATTTATGTTATTTAGTACAACATTTACTATGTCATTTATGCATAATTTTATGTGGCATTTACTTCTGGCGTTCATCTGTGACATTTGTTATGTGATTTATTTATGATGCCTTATATCATATTTATTTAGAAAATGCCATGAATGTAACCACATACTTAAAGTAAAATGTTATAACAGCTATGATTAAAACATGTTTTGCCACAATTATAATTTTGAGATTTTCAAGTGTCATATAGACCTAAGGTATTTATGAGAGTATTTTAGAGCACTCGAAATATGTTATACATACACTAAGAAATAAATTCAAATACATTTTTGGTGTCTCTTCGCAAACTAATTGTAAATATCCTATATTCCAAGTGAACTAATTGAAATAACCTATCATCAAAGTGACCTCTCTTATTTTAGTTATTCATGAAAATATTTGATATTTATGTGTATTTATTCATGCGGACATGAGCCGACCCAAATGAAGACTAGTATTTGGCCGAATCACTTGCACATGTGTGATGATAAATATGTGACAATTATAAGGTTTTACAAGAGAATAACTAATCGTTCCAAAGGAAGATTGTTATTTGACCTGAATTTATTGTCAATGTTTGATCATTACAATAAGAGTACCGCTTACAGTTAATATTACTATCCAAAGACTTGATATTAATGTTATAATAGGTACCTTGAGAAGAGACTTACCAATTATTTGAATTTACCATGGCTGATATTTGGATATGAGCATATACGGTCAATCTTTATTTTATTCAATTTTCAGCTAATTTGACTAAAGTATCTGCTAATTTATATAATATTCTCATCTTGTTTTGGACTAACTCTAAGGATTATTAAGATAATATTTCGTTTGTTCTTAACTTTATGGATCTAGCTCTTGCAATTTGGAGGGTCATACCCACCTATATTATGGTTGAATGCTCTTATAATGTTGTGGAGAACATTCAGAGGTGGGATGATTCAAACATCAAGAGTTAAAGGATCATAAGGTATAATATTTAAGAAAATTTCAAGGATGTGATATCCATGTGGATGATCAATATTAAGGAGTTCTTTACAGACTAAAAAATAATTTTTTGCCAAAAAATATAAGGGGAACAACATGATTTATATTGCTTGATTCCACAAAGTCAAAGTAAGGGAAACATAAATGAGTACTATATGGAAAATGGTTGCTTCAAAAGTTAACGCACTCAAGTTATTATATTTTTGATACTCTCTTTATTCACAGTTTAACTATTTTAAGATTATTATTAATTATTATTATTTAAGAATAAAATGATCTCTTATTGAGCTCATTTAACATTGTAGTAAGAAGAAGAGAGGTTAAATATGTAAGATTGAAAGTACTCATTTACCATACATTGTAAATAATGTATGTATAAATAAAGATAAAGAAGTCGCTAAGGATCTAGAAGAAAAGAAATAACATATAAATATATTTATAGTTATTTCTTTAATGAGATATACAGACATATAAAGTAAGTATACTAGATATATTTAAGTTATTATTGAGATTTCAGTTATATTATTTGGATCTATTTAATATTTTTGTTATGCTGTCATATAGACAAATCTCGGTTTTCTATTTCTAATATCAACAAATTTGGTTATTATGGTTCATTTAGAAATAATAAGATTGATTTATGATTAAATTCAAACATTGTTGGAATTAAAGCTCCTAAGGTTTAAAACATAGTCTATATCTACTTATGCTGAATATCTTTTATAATGTAGTCTCAAATTTTGATTTGATGATTAGTATGATTATTTGTTTTAGCTTAATAAATAATTCTAGATTGAGGCACTAAAGATAGAAAATGCTTTATTGATATTCTAAGCAACTTAAAAGCTATAGTTTTATGAGCCCCCACCAAGGAAAAGTTCTAAGACGGGAAATGGAACAGTTTTTGAGGATGTTGAGTTTGGGAGGAGAAATAAAGTATGAATCACTGTCATTGAAGTGAATCATTATCTTTGATTCAACTACAACTACTTCTTTGGATAATGTATATGATTTGTTTCCTTTTATTAACAAGAAGTAAATCAAGAAATATGATAAGACAATGTTAAACAAAATTTTCTTATGGATCATTGTCTTTAAAGAGAACCATTATCTTTGATTCAACTATAGTAACTTCTTCGGATAATGTATGGGATTTGTTTCCTTTCATGACAAAGTAAATCAGAAGCCATAATAAGACAATGTTAAACAAAATTTTCTTCAAGTTAAGCTTAATATTTCAAGAAAACAAACTTAACAACTCAAGGTGCAAGGTCACTACAGATATCCACTTGGAAAAGAACAAATACTATTCTGGATGATTATGTAGTATATCTCCATAAAGATAAATAATAGATTGTTGAAGATGTTTCTGTTGGCTTACATTAATCCATGCAAGATATTAGTTTGAAATGTGGATGTAAGGTAGGAATGTATAGTACAAATCTATAAAGGACAATAAAGTTTGAGATCTTTCCTCTTACTTTAAGGTAATAAGATCATTGGTTATGAATAACTATTCAAAACCAAAAAGGGATTAAGTGGGTAATGTGGAAAGGTATATGACTCGTTATAGAAAAGACTATACACAAAAGGAAAACACCGTTTTATTTTTAAAAAGATTTTCTCTTTGGTTTCACTGAAAGACTCTTTAAAATTATTTTGGAACTTGTTGCAGATTATGATATCGGATGGATATTATAGTCGTGTTTCTCAATGGAGACATTGATGAAACAACTTAAGAAAACCACTAATGGATTACTCTTTTGTATTAGGGATTCAAATACACCGTTATTATTCATGGGTTGACATTTGGTGTAACGACCAACCAATTTATCACTTTGATAAATTGCATTTATTTTTAAATAAAAGGTTGATGATACAAATAATATTGTTTTGAGTGATAATAAGTAATAGAAATTTTATTCTGAATAAATATTTACAAAAATATTTTCCTTGAAAAATACATTGATAAAATCACCAAAAACTGTTTTGTCAGTAAACAGCTCTATAATCGTAAAACGTCGTGCACGGAGCTGGATACATATACTTATTTTTATAATTAAACCAGAATATGAAATAAAATCAATTGATTTGTTTTTGAAAATAAAATGTGTTTTAAACATTGTTAATAATGCCCTTAAATATGATAATTGATTTATTAAATTAAATCGAGATTTAATGATTAAATAATTATTATAAATTATTCAAATAATGATTTTAATAAGGTTATAATTCATTTTGAATAATTATAAAGTGATAACAAATCATATATAATAGTTTATAAAGAGATATATCTGATTTGAAAATATAAGGAAAAATCGATATCGCTTTATCGGTATAACAACAATTTTTGTAAATAATCGTTAGTATGAATTTATATGGTTTTATAATTCAAATATGATCATTTTAATTCTTCTAAAATGATAAGAAAATGTTTTTCGATTTTTTTTACAAATATATGTACGTTAAAGTATAAGTGAAAATGTGACCGGGAATTGGTTCTCCGATTGGCAACGGTTTATAGAACGAAAGTTGTCGGAATCAATGCAACGTTGTTTGTAACGACCCAGAATTTTTGATAATTAAAATTCGAATATTTAATTGATTTTAAATATTAATGAGTGGAATTAATAAGTCGGATAATTTAAAATTCGAATATTGAGTTTAATTGGATAATTAAATCAATAATTTGAAAGTGAAATTCCAGAAATAATTTAAATATGGATTAAAAATGATTGAAAATGATTTGGAAAATTTTATTTTATCATACTGGAGTTATAGAAAGGTTATAGAACTTTTAAAATTGAATTTGGAGTTAATTTGTGAAAATTGAATATTTTAATATTTAATTATCGACTGTAAAAATAGCCAATTTTCGAACAGTCTCAGAATTGAACGAAACCAGTTCCATTGGATCCGTAATAGTTAGTTATTATCGGATTTCAATTTTCGTATCCATCGGAGTTGTCGTTTGTCCGTGGCAGCTCGAAACGCATCGATATCGTTTTAATTTTAAATCGTCGAGTTAAAATAGTCATTTTTCAAACGGTCTCGGATTTCGACGAAACCAGTTTCATCGGATCCGTAATGTGATATTATTATAAAATTTCAAATTTCGTAATTTTTGGATTTACCGTTTGTCCGGTACGAATCAAAACGCCTCGAAATCGATTTAAATCGGTTTAATTTAAATTGATCGTTTCTTGTCATATCTCACACAGACGATCGAATTAGCTTCCGAAACCTGTTCCATTGCGTTCGAAACGCGGGGTAAACCCCAGAAACGCCAGTCACTGCGCGTAAATCGGAGTTCGGGAAAATCACGAATGAATAGTGTTTTCGTTAAAATTCTATATAAGGACCTCTATATTCCCTTTTGCAAAAATTTAAAACCCTAACCCTAATTTTGAAGCCGGCCGCCTCCTAAATTTCAAAGGCCAGAAATCGTTTGTCTTCTCCTCTCAAAATCTCCAAATCCACTAACCAATTCAAGAAATTATCAACTAGAAGATCGTAGAGCTTCGTGAGACCTTTCAATCCATACGGGTGTGATCGTTTTTAATGGCACGGATCGATGGCAATCTTCATTCAAAGCACGCACGTTCGTATGCGTTTTCTCAAGATCTGTGAAACCGAGCTCCATAATATTTTGGGCGGTCGTGTGTCTCGCATAGGCGGAGAGAATGGCAGGCTCTGATCAACTTGAAGATGA
The DNA here is from genome assembly GCA_030737815.1 of Allium fistulosum. Taxonomy (NCBI): domain Eukaryota; kingdom Viridiplantae; phylum Streptophyta; class Magnoliopsida; order Asparagales; family Amaryllidaceae; genus Allium; species Allium fistulosum. Next base: position 1,117,208,100 of record CM060902.1, on the reverse strand, counting down.
TTGTATGTGGTCGCGAAAATTGGAGATGAGAGGCGGCTTTGGGTTCCTTTCCAGTTCGAACGAACGTGTTTTGTCATGTTGGAGAAGAATAGAATGCGTGGTCCAGATCTGCTAGTTTGAAATTCAACGATCCAGATGATAATTAGGTTAAAATTATAAAGGAAAATGTAAATTAAATTATATTTTATATCGTGTAAAGTTTAAAAATGCATATCTTTTTGCTACGAGGTCAGAAAATGATGAAACGAAGTGCGTTGGAATCGTATCGTCGAGCACTACGCAATGCAACTGATTTGGAGTCGTTTGGAGCTAGCGAAAATTTCGGGTAAAATTAAATGCGCGTTTAATTTTATTCGAAATAAACGCTGGAACGGAACTTAAAATCAAGGTGAGATCTTCTCACTCAATTGAATGTGGAATTATTTACAGTTATTGATTGATGATTGACTGTTTGGATGTGATATTAGATATAGTAGGATATATATCTATATATAGCAATATATACATATTGGCATATGTATATATTGGATTGATTGATTTCCCGCCTCGTATAGCGGATGAGACCCTATTGCGCCGTTAGTAAGCGGATTTATAAAAACCCATATACCGCGATAATTCCGTACTGGAGCGGAATTGGTATTGTGCTAACATCTGTGGATGCAGGGAAACAGGTTGGAGGGATCCAACTGGATTCCTCACCGTATTGATTATTTACAGATATTTTGATATATTCTGTTATCATATGATGATATATGATATTTGACTGTTGTGATGGACTGATCGGTGTTGTTGCATCATCAGATTCAGTTTTGAAATGTAAAAATAACGACTTTTACTTTAAAAGGGTTTTTAAAGTGATTTTTGAAAATATACGTTTTATGGAATTTTTGAATCGATTTATAAACGTAAAATTTTAAAGTTATAAAAGTTATAATTTTTAGTGAAATATAACCGAAGTGTCGTTTTTGAAATAAAAGTCGATTTATTTATAAAATGGTTTAAGTTGGGATTTTTGAATAACTATAAACGATTTGTATAGAAAGATTTATAAAAATTGATATTTTATAAATCAAAATATTGGACTTATAAAACGAATTTTATAAGTGTTAAAAATGAAATATTATGGAATCCGTAAGTGAATGAAATTTATAGATTTATAAATTGTGAAGTTATAAAATGGATGAAACTGTAGAATAAAAGATTTATAAGAGATTAACTTATAAATTGGATTTTTTACCTTTAAATGGAATATTTATCGAATTACTAATAAAGGAGATTTATTAAATTGAAGTCGTTAGAAGATAGAAATAGAATTTATAAACGTTGTTTTATAAATTCGAAATCAATTGGATTTGATAAATTAAACATAGAAGTTTAATAAAGGAGATATATCCGCGATTTTGGATAGTGGATAATTATTGAAATAAAAATGGGTAGAAAATATTGAAATGTGGTTAGTGAAGTATATTCATGATTTTGGACAGTGAATATATTGTTAAGTAAAATGGATAGTTTGTGGGAAAGTGACATTGAAAATGAAGTTAATTGTTTTAAACGATGGTTTAAAATGTATTGAATATCGAAATCATAGATTTCAACATTTATTGTTGAAATAGACGTTTTCGAGAAATAAGGAAATGGTGGACTATAACACTGTTGTTATAGCAAATGATTTCCGAAAGGGAATGTTTTTTTATGTAGTATTGGGATTTATATATCTATCTTAAATTCGAATCCCTATACTAGTGATTTCGAGTCGTCGTAACGATGTTTTACGCAACATTCGTTTTGACTCAAATAAATGTGTTAAAAGAATATTTTCCTTAAAGGATGAATACATACTTAATTTGATTTAAGTATATCGAATATTTTCAAGTGTTGAAAATGAATAGATTTGTGAAACACTTATTTTTAAATAAGTATGGAAATGCTTTTCCAATGAAATGAACGTTTTGAGAATTTATCTTTGTAAAAGATAAATTGAAATTGAATATTGAAAATCGATTTGAAAATCGTATATCAGAAGATATTTTGAAATATAAATTCAATATGGAATTTATAAAGAAATGAGAATTCGTTTTAAAAATAAACGTTGATTTATTTTTGAAGTGTGGAAATTATATATCTAGTAAGATATTTTTGAAGAATAAATAATTTGGGAAAATTATTTGGAATCTGATGATGATGTTGCGCATCTTTATTGATAGTTAAATAACCGACTATCAATAATTACCTTTAGATAGGTATTTGTTGTGAATTGGATGAATTTGAATGCCACACTTATTTTTGAATAATCGCTCACTATTCGGGTTAGCCGGGAAAGGACCATGGGGTCGTATAACCCATTCCGAATATGTGATACGTCGTTATGAATTGCATTCGAAGACCGGTGTTGAAGACCAGATATTTTTGAAAACGGAAGGATTACCGTCGAGTTACTCTACATCGGCTGATCTCCGATTTAGAGGTTTTATCACCCTTAGTGACGGGAAGTCCGGACGTGATTAGAAAATTATCCGGGAATGCAAGGGCTTCGTGAGAAGTGCCTTCGGTTCTGTTCGATCCCGGAACAGACTTGTATGGATTGTGTGTCTGACGTTACAATTTGAGATATAGAGCTGATTTCTTTCAAATACATTTCTGTTGGTGGCGGAGAATTTATTCTCTTAGCTTAACACCCTTCTCTGAGACGTACGAGCTCAGAGGTTATGTAGTTGAAATTTATCAGCGATATATCCCAATTTGGTAACGTGGCATACTGAGTGTTGCTGTGAAATGATCAGGGTTTGATCATTTGTGATATGATCATTTGTTTGATCTTATATCTTTGTGATCATAGGTTGATCATTTTTGTTTGACCCAAAGCAGGGCTTTTTGAGAAAGCGTAGCTTTGTGGACGAGACTTCGTCGAGCCTCACACCCCGGAAATGGTCGAAACAGGAAGGATGCGGCAAGGTTCTAGGGAGTAGCGCCCCTTAGTGTATGTCATTCCTTCTGGATAAAGGTGGTATCATGGTATGGAGCCCAGATACTTAACCTCTGTGGTTACTGCATTATTATTATCTATGTGGTTTGTTGCGAATCGGGGATCCTCGGGAAGATCGGTGACGATCGGGGGATGGCATACGCGTGTCAGTAGTTACCTATTTTTGCAGAGGTAACCCGACCTTGTGTTGGCAGAGATCCGGTTAGGTTCTCGGGTCGTCTATTCCAGGGACGTACCCATCGTGGATAGGAAGTTCCTTAGCCTGGCCATTTGTTGGAAATCCAAACTCCAATACGAACTTTGTACGGTATTAGTTGTAGAACCTGCCATTTACGTACGGTGGTCACCACTGTTTAGATGGTAGCTATAGTAGGCATACGATACTGGTCGTATGTTGGCTAAGATTAATATTATACTTTCGAAATGTTTTCTACACTATGCACTAATAATAATATCAAAAAGAATTTGATTTTTGCGTAGTAAGCATCTTTGACTATCATAAGAAGAAATCTCCTCCAATTCTACGTTTGCATTGTGTGTGTGGCGGGAGGTCTTATGGTAGTTTCATTTTCCAAAAGCATTGCGAATTGACACTAAAAGTTTTCCTGTTGTTTATTTTAAAGAATAACTGTTTTACGATCTCACACCAGTCACCATGACTGACTCGGAGTTTATTGTTTCCCTTCTAAACTCTGGGTGCCCACCAATTTCCACACGGGCAGCCTAGAGTTATATTATCAGGATATTCTGGATATTCTGGAGCTTGGAGATAAGCTGGATGACGAGACGTAGTATTTGTATCTGATAGTAGTTATTCCGCTGTGTATTCTGTATGAGGACAAGTTTATATAACTGTCCATTGTTGTATATTGACTCTGATGATTGATGTATATATAAAACTGATATAGTTCTTTGTTTTAAAAGACTAGTAATTATCTACTGTATATTGTTCCGCTGCGATATGTGAGATTCTGATATTGTCTCTGTTTCTGTTGATGTTGTTGTTCTTCTTTCTTTTTCTTCTATCTTCTTCTTCTACCTTTTTCTTCTTTCTTAAAACCATAACTTTTCGGGTTTCCGGCATTCGATGGCTCAGTAGTCGATAAAGTGAGTATCGATGTTGAATTTTCGAAAGTCGAAAATTTTCGGGATGTTACATTGTTTATATGTCATGTACACATATTTAACACATAAATGCACACCCTAACATACACATAAATATATAGATGTATACATTTACACTTAAACATATATATATATATATATATTATAAAATATATAAGATATTTTAAGTAAGCTTCCTCCTTAAGCTTAATAAGTCAACATATGCATACATGAAGTGAATGAAGTGAAGGAGCACATGGAAGGGAAGGCATTAACGTGTGGAATAAGTGTTGGAAAAGTGGAGATGTGATGGATAATGAAATAAAGATATATATATTTGAAGTTGCTTAGCCCTTAAGACTTCCAAGGCTATAAATACATGCACCATTTCACTTCTTCATTTGTTCATATTTTCATCTTCTTCCTCTTCTTTCTCAAAGCTTTTTAATGGCTTCTTCCTTAAATAAAATTATGAAGAAATAAAATTATTTATACACACACACACACACACACACACACACATATATATATATATATATGTTGGCATTCGACCTCTAAACTAAGTGCAAACACCTCCCTATCTTCTCTAAACCTCATGCCACCACCTATCCTTCTTTGGTTGAGCACATCCACCTCCAAGAAGCTAGGCCAAGCCCTACAAGAAGAAGGAAGGAGATCAGGAAGCTCCAGAGCAAGGAAAAGAGGAGGAAGTGCTGCCGGAATCGATTCAGGAAGCTACAGAAAAGATTGATGGAGTGGAGCCATAAGTGAGTACCCATTGTTTATTAAATAAAAATAAAAACATTTTTAACTATTTTTAAGTATGATAATATGACCATTTAATCTCTTAATGATTTGTGTGAATGATAATATGGTTGGTTATATGGACGTTGATATGGTTGATAACTTGGTTGTGATAAGTTATGAGAAATCATAATAAAATTGTTAATCAATAGAAATGAATGCATATAATATGTGTATGGAGTTTATTTAGCCTCTTAATGGTTTTGAAAATATAAAAAGGTTGAAAATGAATATTATAATAATATAATATTATGAAATGATTTAAAAGTGGAAAAGAGATTTAATATAGAAAAATATTGGTTTAAAAGTTTGAAAATGATTTATAAATGTTTTATAAACATATGAAAGTGATTGGTAAAGTTTGAAAGAGAAATGAAACTTTAGTCAAAAATAGGCGCGTCGCGTAACGGTGGCTAGCGATTTCGCGCCATAAAAGTCAAACGAGCGTAAAAGTTGGAATATAGCTTGGAATTCTTTGAGATAAGAATTTTCTGAACAATTATGTCCATAGTTTTCCAACGAAGAAAGAAAATCGAGTTTTCGATAAGTAGATTTTGAAATATGGGTAAAACAAGTTTTGGGAAAAATCGCGGTTTTGCAGTTCGTAATCCAAGACATGATTTCTTTGAAAATGATGTTTTTAAATTGTTTAAAAATGTTGAATAAAACCCGCCGTTCGTAGCTCGGTTGGTTTGGGAGATGGGAGATGGGAACCAAAGGACTGTGTCCGGGCAGGTTCGAATCCCAGCGCCAAACCATCGGTGGGAGTTTCAACGTTACGCATCCGTGTGCGACGACTAAATAAAAGCGGGGTAGACACACGGCGTGGGGTTTACTTAAGTGAGTATCAATGAATACCATGATCTTAAGGTTCCCCATGATCTCAAAAAAAAAAAATGTTGAATAAATATTATAAGTCTTTTAAAATCTTTTAGAAAGTTATTTGAGTAATAAAAATGGATTTTCAAATAATAAAAAGTTGTTTTGATCAATATAGCTTAAAGTGCACTTTCCGCAGCACTTTCCTATAACTTTCAAAATGTGGTTTTAAACTTAACGATTCTTACCCAAATCAGTTATAAATGTTTTCAAATGAATAATTAAAAGTTTTAATAATGATTTAGAGGTTTTCTAGCTTATTGAAGAAAGTTCAAATAAATGATTTAAATAAAAGCTATTATAAACAAGTGGTTTAATCTTGGCTCTAAAAGCCGACGAGTAGACTGAATTTTTCTATTCGTGAGATCCGGATGTGAAGTGCTTAAACTAAGGAGATGTTCAGGAGCACCTAGTGCCTTGGCTCACATGGCCTCTTTCTTAGGCGAGGGATAAATAAGGTCGAAATGTCGGAAACGAGTTAAGTATAAAAAGATATAATTTTCCAAATTTAATTAACTTGGATTTCATAGAAAGGATTTGGAAATGTTTACCAAAATAAAAGGTGAAATGATTTGAAATTTTTTTAAGGTTAAAAAGGTTTTAATATTAACCAAATGATTTGATAAAAGAGGTTTAATGATTCCATATACTCTGAAAAAGAGAAAGAAATAATTTAATGAATATATCTCTAAGAGATATCTATGAATGAATAAAAAGATGAATTAAATTGATTTATGATTGATAATCACATATGAACTTAATATCTTTTTAATCGATGATTGGTTTGGAGGAACCGGGTCAGATCTGGGGTAAATCCTATCCGAAAACCACTTCGAACCAATGTATACGTTCAGAAGTGAAGACATGATGATGATTTTTGAAGACGAGGATCTTCATGATGAAGGGATGCTTGCCACTAGTCCCTCGAGGTGAAATTTACCATATCATACATTTATGGTGGCCGTAGTTCTCTGTTATGAAAATCTTTGATTGCAAGGACTAAGCGCTACTAATCCTAGGGATATTCCCGATAGGATGTGGGAGGAGGAGTGCCTTCGGTTTCGTTCAATCCCAGAATGAACTTGTATGGACGAATGTTTGACATTGTATTTCTGAGATCACAAACATTGAATTTTACAAACGTACATCTGCTTGGTGGTGGAGAAGGAAACTTCTCTTAGCTTAACACCCTTCTTTGAGACGTACGAGCTCAGAGGTTGTATGTTCGTGAAAGTCAATAGTGATCAAAGGAATGACAATGTGGCATTCAAAATGGAAGCTGTGATGATCAAAGCGTGGCTTTACGAAAAGCAAAGTGTGGTTTTGTGGAGCGTAACCTCACTAGCCTCACACTCTAGGAATGGTACAAGATACTATATGGTCTGAAGGACATATTTCGGGCTATTAGTTATGAGGAATGAAAGGATTCTGTTGCCTTAAGATGATTAAATGGTAAGGTATGGAGGCTGATAGAGATCGTGTAAAGCCACCGAGTAATACGTTGTTCCATGATAGTGTAGCAGTATAGTTCGGAGGTTGATGGAGATTGTGTAAAGCCACTGGAGTGAACTAGGACCGTTATACGTGGATTTTTCAGGTCTGAATGTACACTAGCTCCCTATCATGTTGGAAATCCAATTCCAATACGTTGCCTTTACGTTTTTGATTATAGAACCCACTTTTAAAAAGTAGCTAGTAAGCTGTCAAATTTAATCAATGTAATAATTTCGGCTATTTTCATATATTATTTGAAAATTGTTTTCAAAGAAATGTCATTAGAAATAACATCGAATTTTTTGGGTATAAAAGTGATTTTGTTATCATAAGGTAAAAACCCGTCCGTTTTTATGTGTGGGTGTGGTCTTATAAGATACCCTTCTTTTCAAAGGTTTTAAACTGGCATTAATTTATAAATCGAGTATCTCACGGTGGTTTATCAAGCCTAATCCGGTTATTTTAAATACTCGGGTCAGATCCGAGTAGTTTCAGGGTTAGTTGAAGACGCTTGGAGTTTCCAGAGGAGAGCTGGAGATCTTCATCTACGTATGGCCGTATTCTATTATTCGCTGCATATATATTGCATTTGTTTTGTTTGGTTGTCATTATTTGTAAGGACAGGGGTTTATAACTGTTCAGGCTGAATCTAGGTTAGACTCTGATATTGTATTTAAAATTTTCCGTTGTAAATATTTTATATTGAATAATGTATGTTATTCCATTCGTGTGAGATTCTGTTCTATCTCTATTTTCTTTTTCCCTTAACAATCGGGCTTTCCAGAACTTGGATTTGTGGCACAGGGATGTATTAGTGTCAATTTTCGAGGGTCGAAAATCCCGGTCGTTGCATTTGGATTATCATAAAAGAGTTGGGCAGATAAGTGCATAAAAAGGTTTGATATGCAAACTATGAATCAACTGATTCTCTTTTGATAAAGGAGACAAATGTTGTCTTATATAGTGATATAAGAACATCCTTGAAGCTAAAGGAATGCAAAAGATTCCTCATACATTCGCAATATGGAGTCTAATGTATGTTAAGGCATATACACATATATATATTATGTGTATTATTTGGTAGATGTCTTACTGACATTGAAAGTGGATCACTAGTTAGTAACCAAAATGGTTATGGGATATCTATAAGGAACAAAAAGATTATATGCTCACAAATAAAAGATCTGATTGGTTGGAGATCATAAAGCATTACGATCCGAAAATTTTGGATGCCGAGAGTACAAAATATCCACCTTAGTAATAATACATTTTGTTGGGTGGAGCTATATAAGGAAAGTTGTCATATAGACACTTATAGCCTCCGCTACTATGGAACTAATGTTTATTTTCTATTATAGGGCATTAAACAATGGAAAATAATTGTAAAATTTTGTCACAAAGTTATGGAATATTAAAATAAAAAGGAACTGATAGACCACTAAAGTAATATTATGACAATAAATAACATATTATTTTCTAATAATGAGAGAGTGCAAAATAAATTGTAATTTATAGAGCGTATTATGACAAACTCCATTATGGCGGGTCCGCTTACAAAAGGATTATCATCCAAGGTTTTTCATGAGCATGTTACTCAATTGGTGTAACTTTTATATAAGGATATTTTGGTTCAGAGGGAGTTTGTATTTGATACTTTCATATAACACATTGCTCCATACTTCGGTTACAGATGTATATCAAGTTCATTTTTTTGATCAGAAATAAAGCAATAAAGTTTTATCTACATTCTAGGTTGTTCAAATATTGAACGTTTTGATCTCACTAAAGTAGGACCTTTTGGAAATATACATGTATAGATCACATTTCATGTAATTTCTATGCTACACATTCATGATTGATCTATGTCATTTGATTGTGTTGGTATATGTGACTGTTGATGGGTTTAGTTACGCTAAAAGTAATGAAATCCGCTTTGATCCTTTACCAGCATAGTTAGTGGACGAGAATGTTTCAAAAACACCTTATGCTAGAAATAGCAAATTTTGGAGCTCATAAAGTTAAATATATTTATAAGGTTATTACATATATGGCCCAGGGGGAGATTGTTGAAAAATTTCAACGTGTGGACCATATATGTAAAATAAAATGTGTTGTGCTGTTTCAGTGTAAAGCCTAATTAAAGTGATCAAATTATGAATTAAAGTTAAAAGGCTTAAAGATATAATTGTCATAGTATTAATGTGTAGATACCGGGGCAATTCTAATTTGTTGAAGGGCCAAATTAGAAAATGCCAACATTATAAATAAGAGGTTATGGTCCTCAAATTACACAAGCTCTCGTTATTCTCCTAATCTCTTCCATGGAAATAATTCAGATCTAAGGTTTGTGTCAATTTGGAAGATCATATCCAAATCTTATCTTTTATATCCGTTTTTACTCTTAATCAGTTCATGAAAGAAGCAACTATGGATTCAGATCTAATATAAAGACAAGGTTAAGGGCTTGTATCAATATGGAAAACCAAACCAAATTTACTTTTCCAATCAGCAACTATGGATTCATGTATGTCTTCCACTAATTCATTTACTTTCCTCTGATTTCTTTTCAATCAAACCTATATGGTTCACCTATTCAGATCGAGATTTTCATGATTAATCAATTTTAAAATATAATGAAATCCCAACATAATTAAATAGTATAGTTAAAATCAACACAACAACGACTTCCTATTTTTTTAGAGTAATTTTAAAATACCAATATGTAGTAGGTTTAGTTGATTTCATGATTGTCTTGTGAATCTTTTAAATATTACATAATAGTTAATCTAACGATGGTATGAACTATTATATGTGATAGTTGATGATGCGAGAATGGACCTTGAAGAGGTAATCTCCGATGCCACATACAATTTTCATGTAGAAAGTCCAACACACTTTACTTAACATCCCTTATTTCCAGATGTTTACCTACCGTTACATTTCAAGTCGTTTTTGTTATTTTTCCTCATAACAAACCATTTATTATCTACATTTCTATATAAGATTAGTTCTCAATGTTACTATTTTTTCTTAGTAAATAATAATATGATTAATAATATGGTAGTTTGCTTAACTGGACAACAACAGTCTACCAATATGATTGATAATTTGGAAATTCTACATAAAATTTCAATATGTAGATCTTTAATTTTTATTTTTTCTTTCGGTCAATTTGTGAACAAAAAACAACATGCTACTAGCATTTTTAATGTTCTTTTCTTGTCAGTGAATAATGTTGAGAGAATCACCACTGATTTATGTTGAAGAGCAGAATAGTGGGTAAATGAAGAAATTAAAAACCTTATGGATTTGATGTATTATTTGTGTACTCAATTTATGCAGTATGTTATGTGAATGGCCTTATTGACTTTTTAGTAATTTCAATTAATATTTAGAAAATGCCACACTAATTTTTGAAACAAATGCTAATTGAACTTTTAAAGGATTAACATGAGCAATCAAGGTGAAAATTTATCCAAACATGTAGAGTTGGATTTGCAATGTTGAATTATAATATGGAAATGTAATTTTCTTGAAAAATATGGGTAGGGTTGTGTTTTTTTGGTGTAGATAAAGTAATAATTGATTTATATTGAAATGTAAATGTCTACATGAATTAGTTTTACCGTGTGTACGAAAATATATATTTAAAAAAAAGGAATCCATTTCAAATTTTTTTCTTCTCATATTTAATTAACAGATGGTTATTCATTTTGTTAATTAGCAAATTCTTTAGCAAAGAATAATGTAACACCCCGTAAAATGAACAATAAATTAAATTAAATATGATAAAAGTTAAATAAGGAAATTTTATAAAAGTTGGAGTTCGACTACAAAAGTTATTCCGTTGCGTTCGTGGCGAAATTCTGATCTGTTTCCATATATAACATGCTGAAAACGAAGCTCAAGCAAAGAAGTTATGAGCATTTGAAGTTTTCAGATTTAAATTAATTTAGTTTGAATTCAAATTCAAATGAGAAATCAAACTTAGGGTTTAAATTTTAAAAATTAGCTTGGGGGAAAGTAAACGTTTAATTAACGTTCAACGTTAAAAAGTTAATTAGGGAATAAAATAATTATGCAACGGAAGAAAATGAACGTTCCTCGAAATAGAGGAGTGATAGACCATAGCGGTCGACCAGTCGCCCATAGGTGGATGACAGCTTGGCAACAAAAGTTGCCAGTGATGGCTAGGATTTGAAGCTATGTTATATTCGATTGTGTGCTCCAGATTTACCCGTCTCCAACCTACTTCCATCCCGTGGTTCTGGTGCGTTTCAACCTCTATAAATAGAACCCTATCCTCACCATTTTATTCATATTAGTTTAGAGAATACGACGAAATTCTACCATTGCTATCTCTCTCTAATAAGATTTATAAACTCCGCAGAGAATTCAGGTAAGAATTCAACTTATTTCCTATTTGTTTCTTCTTCCTCCAATCTATTCTTATCCTATTTTTCTTTAATTATTCTAAATCTAATGAATATAATACCTCTTCCCTATTGTGTGTGTATCAAAAGAGATAGATTATGGAAGAGATCGGAAGGCTACAAATCCATTTGAGTGAAGCTAAGGCTTATCTGCGAGTGAAAATCTTAGTATTTCTTTTCAGCAATTGTTTAGTGTATTTCTTTTTGGATTTGAATATGACTTAGGGATTTTGGGATTCCAAAAATATGATTGATAAAATCCCCTAAATTCTTTTTTATTTCGATATTTCAATTCTATGCTGAGATTCCCAATTATTTACATTAATTTGATGGAATTTGTTTTGTTTGTGCAACTTTTGGTAATTTCATAGTATATTCCACTTCTCCTTCTTCTTTGGGTCAACCTGTGATCCTCCGATAAAATATGGAGTTTAGATTATGAATTCTATTTGTAGTTTACACAACTTATTCTTATCTATTTCTTTGTAAAAGAGGAGTTAAATAGAATATGAGGTTTAGATTGCAATTCTTATTGTTTAAGATATTCCATTGAATTGGTGCAATAAATTGAGTATTTATTTACAAGTCTATTATTGCAGTTTTGATTATGAATATATATTCCCTGTTTTGGACATTATAATCCGATGAAATCTTGGGAATTTGAAGAAAAAGGACTTTTAATACTAATTGGTTAGGTAATTGACATTTAACGCTATTTTAGAGCGCAAAATCCGTGTGTTTAGAACTTACTAGGCGTGATTATTTATTTATCTCTATTTACATAATTAATGTATAATTATTGCGTATATGGCATAGTTAATTAGACATTTATTTCCCAATTAGGAAGCTAATTGATTGTGAGGTGAAAATAAGAGGAAACTGTTATATAGCCTAATTATTATTTTAAGGTATAATAAGGAAGATCCCTTATAAGGCCTTATTTTTGAAACGGTGAGATGAGTGTGTGTGTGTGTGTGTGTATGGAGAGTAATTGATTTGTGGCTAAGTCATATGGATGCAAGATCAATAGAGTTACATGACAAAAGTATGCCCTTCACTTTGAGGCTACCAGCAGTTGTGTAAACTTTTATTGATGTGAGATATACTTATGGTAAATACTTGTAATGACACGAGGTTGGTCCCAAATTCTATAGGGGAAATATGCCCAGCTAACATGGCTACCAGTTCCTACGAATAGCGGACTAATGTGAGACGTCATTATGAGTATGTGCCATAAGATAAAGGGCCTTCTTTATGGTTTTAAGGTATTAAGTGGTTGGACCCTCCTCTTTTCCCAAATGAAGTATTAAATGGCTAAGGGGACACGTTAAGTGGTATCTCTATAGGGGTCCGCTTCTAGAAATAGGGCTTAAATGATGGGGTCTGCCTTAATTAAGTTATTAAATGACCAAAGACTACCTATTTTCCACTTGAAAGTATTAAGTGGCCTATGAGATTCCATAATGTCAACTATATAGTACCATTGAGGAAAACGCCTTGGAAATAGGTCTTAAATGATGGGGTTGCCTTAATTAAGTTCCTAAATAACCAAAGTTTGCCTATTTTTCAATAAATGTATTAAGTTGCTTGGGTACTATCTCTCACATTATTAACCATTTATGACGTATGATTGGGAAATGGGATTTTATAAACCTGCCTCTAGAATGGAAGGTATTAAGTGGTTGGACCCGCCTCCTTTTCTTATAAAGAAGATTTAAATGATTTTAATGGTTTTATGTTCGTAGACATATCCTTATTTTGAAATATACTGTTCAAGTACTAAAAATGTAAGACTCGGGGTTTTTATTCACTAGACACTTGTTGTTCTGACTGCCTCCTTGTTTCAACACAGGTTAAGGCTGGAGTGATGGCGGTGACGATGCTTAGAGATGGAGAAGCTTGGCTTGTGACAATATTTATTACTATTATTTGCTTTTTTGTGTACCCATGGATTTAGACAATTGTTGTAACATAAATTATGTTACGGTTTTTAGAGAATTTTGTGTTATGACATTTTTATAGTTTTGAAATAAATGGCTACACTTTGCTATTATACTCTGTTCCTTCTGCTGTGAGTTCTGAAAGTTTAGTTATGGCTCTGTAATGTTATTTCTTTTTACTACTAACAACTTACCTTAGAATGGATCTAAGTTTCGATGGACCTTTTTTGGGTTGAAATTTTGGGCTTGTTCCGGGGTGGGTTGTTACATTTGGTATCAGAACCTAGGTTACCCGATCAACGAGGAAAAACTATATGTATGAGATACGTATTTGTTATTTTGAAAAAGATTTTTCAAAAAGAATTTTCGAAGAATTCTTACTACACACACACCCCTATCTCTTCTTGAACATACGCACGTACACTAGGCAGCCTTTTTTATTTCAGCATGTAAATACTATCTTAGGAAATTGTCACTAAAGGTTTAACCTAAAAATAGGTGATGTACCTGATAATTGATCTTCTTCCGAACAAGGAAACCCTACCCGTGGAAGACCATCCTTTCGTGGAATGCCCGAATGGTTTAAACAATATCTTAGGACCGTCGAGCAGATTCATATTCCTCCAACTGCACCAGTATCACCTGCTGTCCCGCCCGCCAATGCAGCACCCCATCCTATCGACTTTCCTAAGTCGTGTAAGGACTTCTCAATATGAAAGGGAAGACATACTCTGGAACTGAAGGATATTCAGAAGTTAAAGATTGGATTAGTAACTGCAAGAAGATATTTAGAGAGTTTGGTTGGGATGATCAGCTAAGAAGAGGAATAACAACTTGGCACCTTAGGAAAGAAGCCTTGAATTGGTGGAACTTTGTGACTTATGAGCACTCAGGAAGGATATTCTCTTGGGTGAATTCAAGGACCAATTTGAGATGCGATTCATTTCTAGAGCAGATGTTAGCTTGCAATTGAAAATGTTCATTCAGCTAAGACAAGAAGATTCTACCTTTAAGGAGTACATAGCTAAATTTACTGAATTGGCTAAATTTTAGATGGGCCTGACAGACACACCTATGAAAAAGGCCATGAAGTTCATAAAGGGCTCAAATTCCCCATTAAGAAAAATGTTGTTGATCCAAGTACCTATGGGGGCCATGTATGAGATGTTGGCAGATTCGGCAATGCTGCAAGTGGCCAATAAGGAAGATAAGGGAAGAGAGAAGGAGAAGTCTGCATTGACCCAAAAGCAAGGAAGGTCCAAGAAGGGGAGTATTTGGGCCAGCAAAAAGTCGAAGAGGAAGTTTAAGAAAGATGTGAAGGGGTGTAAGAAATGCCAAAGGGAGGGTCATGAAGCTAAAGATTGTATGGTGAGTATGAAAAAGGAAGCCTTTAAAGGAAGGTGCTTTAACTGCCATGAGGAAGAGCATCACAAGAATCAATGTCCCAAGATGGCTAAGGAAGGGTCAAGCAGACAGGCCTACGCTATTGAAGCCGTCTCTATTGCCAGTAAGCCACCAAGAGACCAAGGAAAAGCAGCTCTAGAAGGTATAACTCTTATTTTTGGGGTTACTATTCGTACCCTATTTAATTCGGAACATCACATTCCTTTATAGCTAGGGATGTAGTAAATTCCTTAAACCTTCAAACCCAGATGGTTAACAGCCCAATAGAGGTTTCCGATCCCATTAGGGGTTTGACCCATCTTTCTCTTATTTGCAAAGACCTAGTGTTAGACATATGCAACGTTGATTTCATATGTACCGCGTATGTTCTAAATTTCAGGGGTATGGGCTTATCTTGGGTATGGATTGGTTGTCATATTATGGAGCCATTCTCGACTATGATAAGAGGGTAGTACGATTAAGGAGTCGTAGAGGTCATGACCTAGAAGTTCTTTGTAACTAAAAGCTTTAGTTAAGTTAAGACATTTATACTCACTAAACCTATCTATCATTGGAGAGCCATCATTTGTACCCATAGTTTGTGAATTTCTTGATGTATTTTAGGAGGTCTTGGGTCTCCCACCCCACAGGGAGATTGAGTTTTGAATCTATTTGGAGAAGGACACACGACCTATCGCTCTGCCTTTGAGACATATGGCCTCCAAAGAAAGAATGAAATTGTATAAGCAAATCGCAGAGCCATTGGAGAAAGGATTCATCCATAGGAGTACTTCTAAGTAAGGAGTCCCTGTTGTTTTTGCTACTAAGACAAACGGTTCTTTGAGACTTTGTGTCAATTATAGGGAATTGAACAAGTTGACAAGGAAGAATATGTATCCTCTACTTAGAATATATGACTTTTTCGACCAACTTGTAGGGGCTAAAGTATTTTCCCAACGAGATTTAGCAACGAGATTCCATCAGTTAAGGATTGCAGAGGAAAGCGAGACGAAGAGCACATTCCGTACTCCTGACGGGCTCTATGAGTGTGAAGTAATGCCTTTTGGACTGACGAATACCCCAGCATACTTTGTGGATTTGATGAGTATAATATTTAGAGGGAAACTTAATAAATTTACTGTGGTGTTTGTTGATGATATCTTGGTTTTCTCCAAAGGCAAGAAGGAGCATAAGGACCACCTTAGGGAGGTATTAAAGACCTTGAGAAGAAACCAACTCAAAGCCAAGTTTTCTAAATGCCACTTTTGGAAAATTGAAGTTAGGTTCCTTGGGCATATTGTTTCGGAACAAAGATTGGCCGTGACCCCTGCTAAAGTGGAAGCTATCCCAGGATGGAAGACTCCTAGTAATGCATCAGAGGTTAGAAGTTTTCTAGGGTTAGCAGGATACTATAGGAAGTTCATTAAGAGCTTTGCACAAATAGCAGCCCCTTTAACTCGATTGACTAAGAAGAATCTAGTTTTTGTTTGGGATGATAGATGCACCAAGGCATTTGAGAAGCTTAAGGGGTCATTGATTAGTGCACATGTGCTCACTATTCCAGATGGAACCAAGACGTTCACAGATTTCACAGATACATGTAGCATAGGATTAGGGGCAGTTCTTATGCAAGAAGGGAAGGTAGTTGCCTACGCTAGTAGACAACTAAAGGACCATGAGAAGAGGTATCTAGTGCATGATTTTGAATTGGCAACCATTGTTTTTGCCTCAAAGACGTGGAGGCATAATCTCTTGGGGGAAAGGTTTGAGTTATTCACTGATCATAAATCACTCAAATACCTATTTTTCCAAAAAGATTTGAATCTTAGGAAGTAGATATGGATGAAGTATGTAGCATCCTTTGACTTTGGTATTCAATATACCCCTGGAAAAGGGAACGTAGTCGGTGACGCCCTTAATCGGAGACACGCTACCCTAGGTCCTATATGTGATGGAGACAGTTGGAGTTTCTCTTGAATTTTAACCTCCAATCGTCAACATAACCCATCTAAGGTTTTCTATCAATTATGGAGATTAGACCTGTGTAGTTAATGCCCCGCTATTACCCCGCTATAACCCTGCTATATCTCGTAGCGGATTTCTACCGCTATGATTTTTCCATATAGCCCCAAATATAGCTTTTCCGCTTTAAGCCCCACTATTTCCGCTATATCCCGTTATTTCCGCTATATCTTCTTTAAAAGAAATGAATTGAAAAATGACATTTATACATTATAAAAATTATGAAATTAATTTATTTAATTGAATTTTTAATATATTTTCAGAAATGAAAATACTATAATATTCTACTAAATTCAAGTATGTTATATAACAGTTTTACGTTTATTTACAGTATATTCGCACATGTTTTTATTTAAAATTATTTATGTATTAATTATAATTCAATTGAATGTTAAATTTTCAATTAATTACCATTTATATATTTGTAAAAACATTAAGTACGAGTTTTATATGCTATTTTAGAGTCATCCGCTATATCCCGCTATTTCCTCGCTGTATCTCCGCTATGACTTTTTGCACCTCCGCCGCATTGAATCTGCCGAGCGCTTTAACTGCACAGGATTAGACCATCCTTGATGGATCATATTGGGCATGAGCAAGTGAAAGATGAGAAGTTAATAGAGATTTTAGAAAAATTGAGAAAAGGAGAGCATTTTTGTAACGACCTGACTTTTCGACTCTCGAATGTCGTAACTAATACATCTACGGTATTCGTATGCCGAGCACCCAAGTGCCGGAAAGACAGAAAGTTAGGGTAAAAATAAAAGTAAAAGAATAGAACAAAAAAAGAAGAACACAACATTAGAATCTCACAGCGGAACGGTAATTTATAATATCAAAAGAACAGTACAAAGGGTTACTCTAATACAAGATTTTCAGAGTTACAAAACCTAAGTACTATCATCAGCCTGGGAAGTTATAACTTCTTGTCCTTACAACGCTGATATATGCACATAGCTAAAATAGAACAATAGAAATAGAAATAGATAGATAATGGAAGCATCTAGCTCGTCTTCTGGACTTTGAAGCATCCAAGGTAAAACCTGAAACTCAGCCTACTCGAAAGAGTACGCGAGGATTTTAGGGAAACAAAACCAAGCGTTAGACATAAGTCTAGTATGAGAAAACTCGAGATATGTGAATATATGTAACAGTGACGATTGAGACCAAACGGATTCCCATAATGGTTTTCCCCTCAAAAGAAACCAACCATTTATTAGGTTTAATATAGTGATATGATAGATAGTATGTAGGGTGTGGGATATAATAATATCAAATAGTTGTGGTGCTTACATTGGTCATATCACAACATATTAGGTTGCATTTAAAACCGCTATGGTTCGTTCGCATAATGGATTTTCCCCGGGGATCTCTTCGGGGGAGTCGAATCCAGTCTCCATGCGAGGATCAGAAACTACCTTCCGAGCATCGTATATTTCTGGATAAAATATACCATAAGGTAAACACAAGTGTTCCAGCGTCCGAACAAAAACATGAACAACGTAAACCAAATACCATCAACTCCTCCTGGCCAACAATCAATAAGTATCTCTAGATATGGAGTTGATAACATCCTGACATGGGTCGCTAACCCTAGATTATGCATCCTACTATGTCTTTAGCCATTTCCGATGTCGAGGTTACGTTCGGCATCTTTCACCCGAGTCTTTGTCACTCGAACAGAGAAGGAATCCCAAATTGGATTCTCACATCTCGAAACCACACATGGATTACCATATCCTGAATAGATCACGAACAATTACATGTGTTCGAGCATTTTAAAATAGATCTCGAATCTCCACATAGATTCCTGTAATGATCCCGGATTTTAATTAAATTTAAATTGATAATTAATTGAATTTTTGAATTAAAATTGTAAAATTAATTGTAAATTGAAGCGAGTTTCCCCAATTCAAATAGAATATATATTTAATCATATGAATTTAAATATTGTATAGGGAAATTTTACCATAAGGGCCTCTTTCCATCAAACAATAAGTTTCTAGGACACAAGTTTAAAATAATTATTTCTAGGACCAAAGTTAATACATGTTACGTCTGTTACTTTATCCCTCCATTCCGTTACTTTTTCTCTCGTTCCTTTTCCTTTTTCAGAACCCAGTAAAACGAAATCAAAATATAAAATCGAAAAGTAGAGTTTTCTAAACGACTAGACAATTTGTGATCGAAGATTTCTGCCATTATTCAGTTAAACATCAATTTTTCTTCATCGATTCCTCTACAAGTATGTACTATTTTTTTTATGTAAACGATTTAGGTACATGTTTTGGAGCTGGTTTATTGTTAAATGATATTAATTAACGAGTTCTTCGTAAAATAGTAAGCGTCAGATCTTACTTTATTCAACTATTTAAAAAGATAGAAGCATTTATCTTCTGATGTAAAGGATTTACGTACATTTTTGAGTTATATTTTCATAATCATTGATACAAATGGTACATTATCTAATGCATGCAAGGTATTTGATGTTTTTCTCATGATATTAGTTACTACATATAATATACAGATATGTTAAACCCTAGGTAAAAAAGATAAAAGCATTTATGTTTTTATGTAAATGGTTTAAGTTGTTTGTTGTTTTGGAGCTGGTTTATTGTTAAATGATATTAATTAACGAGTTCTTCGTAAAATAGTAAGCGTCAGATCTTACTTTATTCAACTATTTAAAAAGATAGAAGCATTTATCTTCTGATGTAAAGGATTTACGTACATTATTGAGTTATATTTTCATAATCACTGATACAAATGGTACATTATCTAATGCATTCAAGGTATTTGATGTTTTTCTCATGATATTAGTTACTACATATAATATACAGATATGTTAAACCCTAGGTAAAAAAGATAAAAGCATTTATGTTTTTATGTAAATGGTTTAAGTTGTTTGTTGTTTTGGAGCTGGTTTATTGTTAAATGATATTAATTAATAGTTCTTCACTCTGTCTAACATTTCATTATATATGACATTTTTTATGCAGCGTAAAAATGCATACAAGGTCTTCTAAGTCGAAGATATTCATTCGAAAAACAACTTGCATATTCATAAACGAAGGTGGAACCCAATGCATAAATATAAGACCTATTTCCAGTCCATTTTGTGATGAACACAACCAAAGACCATCACCATTTACAACTCCATTGGTAATTATTTTCATACTTATGTTTCCCATAATATTTAATTCTAATCTTCATTTTGTATATACGTAATAAATTGGAATCTAGATTCCATATTTTAAATAAAAAAATACCTAAATTTTTTGAGCTTACATTGTTTACCTTGGTTAGTCTGCTATTCTGTCACTACATTTACGTATACATGCGGGTGTGTGTGTGTGTGTGTGTGTTTCTGCATTCACTTCATATATTTTGTATTGGGTTGATGTGCATTGACTTGACTTGTTGCTTTATTTGCAGTCAGTTATCATCTAGCTTGTCTGCACTTGCATTCTCATCTTGTCGACATGTCTGCATTGGACTCTGGTTTCAATGTGTATGATGTTGCAAATTCACTTGATGTTTCATACATGTATATATGTAATGTTCGAACACTTCAGTCAGGTTTGGTTACTTCATTTTCATTGATGTTGAGTTGTTTTTATGGTGCATTTGTTTGTGTATGTTGTGCACTTGTTTTCACTGTCACTTTTGAATCTGAATATTCATTGATGTTGTACCTTTCATGTTGCATTTATACATGTTGTACATGTAATTACTTCAAGGCTATTGTGATGATGAAGATAAAACACATTATCTTTATATACTTTGAAACTTTCTAATTGTAAATTTTCATTTCATCAAATAAATCTTGTTGGTTTTCAGTTGTGAATGTTCATTTATCTTTCATTGGTCTAAATTATAAATTAGAGAATGCGAAATTTTCAAACTGTGATGATTGAAATAGGTCTAAAAAAAATTCAAACATTTGTTCTTTACAACAAAACCTATTGGATTCAATTTATACTTTTGTTTTTTTAAAAAAAAACTTTATATACTAAAAAAGTGCTTTATCTTTTATTTTTTTAAATAGAGGTACTTTATGTACTAAAAATTATCTTAACCTCAAAAAAATACAAAATAATGTAAATGATAAAACATATTATCATTTTATTCAAATTTTTGTGTAGTAAGATATTTTTTTGATAATCTTGTTATTTTTACCTTCTAATTTATTTTTTGATTTTCCTAAATATAGAATCAAAGTGCACCAACACAAGAATTACCTGATGTGAATGAAAAAGAAGACTTCATATCTGATGATGAAAAAACGTTTTCACAGCAACTAGCAGAAGACAGTACTGATTTGGATGATATAGATCAGTATGAAATTAAGAAAATAGATAAGAAGCAAAAAAGGCAGTACACATGTACTTATAGATGTAATTTGGATGCAGTGTATAAGGTGATGTCAATTATAAAGGAGAAACACATTCTTTCACCGGAAGCAAAAGCTTTTTTTAGAAAAAACGCCTTTCAAAAACTTCTTCAACGTTTTTCTTAGTGATTCAATAACAAGACAAGATTTGAGGAAAAGTGCTTCAAATTTAGATGATATCATTACTTCTTTTAATGAAAAAGAAAATGCTTTCACAATTGGAAACAAATTACTCAAAATTACTCCTGAAGAAGTCAGTCTAATTTTTGGAATGCCAATAGCTGGAGAGGACTTGTTTCCTATACCAGCTTCTAACAAAGCCTTAGCCATGGAAAGTTTCTCTAATTTTTTAACTGCCAATTTTGAAGAAGAAGACATAATTAGCCAAAAAACAGTAACTAAAAGACTGAATACACTGTTAGAAGAAGAAAAAGGAAATGAAGATATAGTGAAATTGTTGTTGTTGCTGCTAGTTATAACTTTCCTATTTCCAAACAACCAAAGCTACATGCAATGGGGATTCTTGCCGAAGTTGCTGAACTTAAAAAAAATTAAATTCAATTTCTTGGCCGCGAGCGATATGTGAAAATGTGTTGAAAAATGTTAAAAAGTATCATGCTGACCCTAGAAGTACACCAGGCTGCACTATGGTGTTACTGGTATGCTTTCATAATTTTAACTAAATGTAAATATATTCAAATTTATATTTAATACAAAAATATAAATGCTTTTATCTTTTTCTTGCAGTATTGGATTTGTGAACGAACACAAATAGTTGCTGAGAAGGAAAATCTTCAAACAAAAATCCCAAGAATGGGAAAATGGGATTTATCGAAATTGAAAGATTTGGACCTCACTGAGGTTGACAATGACAAAGTATGCTATTTTTTAACTGTACATTTTTTTTGATTTTTTCGAAAGCAATTTTGTAGAATGTTAGTAGTCATATGTTTAATGTGCAAGCTTAACTTGTCTAGTACTTCAATGACAATATATATGAAAGCTTAACTTTAAATTTATTCATTGTAGATTTTAAAAAAATTTGCAGATGTAACAAAAGAAGAAAAAAAAATTCTTTCCAAAAAAATAAAAGCTATTGAAGTGGAAGTAGACCGAAACAACAAAAGGAAATTAGATGAGTACCAGGAAGACACAAGTTTGAGAAAATCTGAAAAGGAATCTGCTGATAACATAATGGAGCTACAATCAAAAGTCAATTTTTTGTGCTCTGAGATGAAAAATGTTGAAGAACAATTAAAGGAGGAAAGATGTTTAAGAGAAGCAGCTGAAAATAGAATCCAAATTCTTGAAATGAAGCTTCAGAAATTGGAAAATTTAAAAAAGCATGAAGTGGAGGAAAAAGATAATTTCAACAAAAAAACTGAAGCTCAAAAAGGTAAAAAAAAATTGTTGGTATGATTCACATAAACAGTTCTGCTAATTTTCCAACTTTTGATATTATGCAAACTCAAGATTTCATAGTAGAAAAGCAGACACAAGATAGTTTAAAATCTGACAATCTAAAAGAGCCTGCTCAAGAAAATGTTTCTGAAAATTCAATTGTTGTTGAAGATATTGTCCTAAAAGAACCAGAAAAGAAGAAGAAGCCAAAGAATGTTGACAAATGTCCACTACTCGAATATCTTACCGAAGAAAAAAAAGAAATTGTCAAATTTTTTTTCAAAATTCTTGGACGAAACAAGTAAGTAACTAAACCACTTTTGACTCAATTGAATTATGTTATGGTAGAAGTTCCACTCACGGCGATCTGGTTGAATTGGGGGAAGATGTAGGTATTATTGCGGGGCAATCAATTGGGAAACCTGGGACTCAAGTTGAAACTAATTATTTTTAAGGACAAAACTGGGCCATTAGCATTTCTCTTTTCTTTTTAATGCACTGTCAGCTGTTTTATGTACAATTCATAAAATTCCTGTAGAGTATGACAATATATTTTTCTTAAACCTGTTATTAATATTTGGTTAACTTATGGTAGATCTGTACCATCCTTTAGTTAATATTGAAGGTGACAATTAAAAAAAGATAAAACTGATTATCTTTTGTATGTACTGTCATATGTTTAATGTACAAGTCACAAATTTGTCAACCATTTTAACCATGTCATAATATGCAAACATTTTAACATTGTCATGTTTGGTAGTGCCCTTCAATAAACATCCGATAATGTGTAAACTTTTTAAGTTATGGTTTAATCAGAGTTAATAAACAATTTGTCACTTGTGCCATTCAATAAACAACCTTGTATTGTTGGTGTACTACACAGCGACTTGATGGATTGACTCAGTTTAACTTAAAAATTGCCAAATTGAGTCATTATATCAAGTAGTTGGGTTGTATTATCGACAATCCAAGGCTATTGAAATTTATTAAAATCTGAAGAAAAAAAAGAAATTTTTGGTGATGAATAGTTTGCTGGTTGATGTTCATGAAGATAAAAAAAGTTATTTAAGCACCTATTATTGTAAGCACCAAGTATTTTTATTTGCAACCTTACTTTTTTTAATGCACTGTAATTTTGTTAATAATCCAAGTGACAACTAAAAAAAGATAAAACAAAATATCTTTTTAATGCACTGTCAGCTGTTTTATGTACAATTCATAAAATTCCTGTAGAGTATGACAATATATTTTTCTTAAACCTGTTATTAATATTTGGTTAACTTATGGTAGATCTGTACCATCCTTTAGTTAATATTGAAGGTGACAATTAAAAAAAGATAAAACTGATTATCTTTTGTATGTACTGTCATATGTTTAATGTACAAGTCACAAATTTGTCAACCATTTTAACCATGTCATAATATGCAAACATTTTAACATTGTCATGTTTGGTAGTGCCCTTCAATAAACATCCGATAATGTGTAAACTTTTTAAGTTATGGTTTAATCAGAGTTAATAAACAATTTGTCACTTGTGCCATTCAATAAACAACCTTGTATTGTTGGTGTACTACACAGAGACTTGATGGATTGACTCAGTTTAACTTAAAAATTGCCAAATTGAGTCATTCTATCAAGTAGTTGGGTTGTATCATCGACAATCCAAGGCTGTTGAAATTTATTAAAATCTGAAGAAAAAAAAGAAATTTTTGGTGATGAATAGTTTGCTGGTTGATGTTCATGAAGATAAAAAAAGTTATTTAAGCACCTATTATTGTCAGCACCAAGTATTTTTATTTGCAACCTTACTTTTTTTAATGCACTGTATTTTAGTTAATAATCCAAGTGACAACTAAAAAAAAGATAAAACAAAATATCTTTTTAATGTACTGTCAGCTGTTTTATGTACAATTCATAAAATTCCTGTACAGTATGACAGTATGACAATTCATAAAATTCCTGTACAGTATGTACTATTGTTATTTTCTTTTGTTAAAAAATATTTCATTACATACTAATCTTACTTTTTCAGTATACCAATCTTAATTAATTTTCTTTTATACTGTAAGTGCCATACAACACAGAACATACTAATCTTAATTTTTTAGTGATGAAGCATTTACTTGTGACGATGAAAACTTCATCACCATCACAAAAAGTATGATAGAAGAACTTCTCTATGGAGAATATATTTCTGGTCAAGTAAGTACAAAAAACTATACTTTGCGTCATTATAAATTCTTTTCTTTGCTTCATTATAAAATCTATTCTTAATCCATATTTTATTTTGGAAATGTAGGTTATTGATTGGTTTTGGTTCAGAAATTTTTTTTTTAGAACAAAGTTCTAGCATTATATATGTGAACACAATAATGACAGTAAGTGTACTATAATGTAAAATTTAATTTGTTTCTAAGATAAATTTTTTGAAATTATTTTTTAACAGAAAAGCGCAACAGATGGAAACCTGGAAAAGATAAAAAAAAATATGTTTAATCCTTTTATTAAACAAGCACTTCTAAATCCATTATGTTGCAATATATTATTTCCTATACATGGCAACAGACATTGGAGCTTGCTAGAGCTAGTAGTGGAATCATGTTCATGGAACCATTATGATTCTCTACACTTGACCACAAGATCTAAGACATTAAGAAGTGGACATTCAAGGTTTGCTATTAATGTGGTAAGTAAAATACACTGAAAGTAAAAAAGATAAATAGATTTATCATTATTATTAAAAAAAATTATATATATATATATATATATATTTGGCAGAAAGCAGCGGTAAACAAAATCAATAAAGACTTACAGGACGCAGGCGAGAAAACAATTCTGGGAAAGTCTTCATTGATTAAAAATATTAACTGTGCTCAACAAAGCAACGGGTAATTTTCATAATCACTGATTAAAAATGTTTACCTAGGATTTAATTACATTTTCAGTTATATTTTCATAATCACTGATACAAATGGTACATTATCTAATGCATTCAAGGTATTTGATGTTTTTCTCATGATATTAGTTATTACATAGAAAAGATAAAAGCATTTATGTTTTTATGTAAATGATATAAGTTGTTTGTTGTTTTGGAGCTGGTTTATTGTTAAATGAAATTAATTAAAGAGTTCTTCATAAAATATTAAGTGTCAGATCTTACTTTATTCAACTATTAAAAAAGATAGAAGCATTTATCTTTTGATGTAATGGATATAAGTACATGTTTAGTTATATTTTCATAATCACTGATACTGGAGATTTTTATACAACGATGAATGTTACACAATAACTAAAATTTTAAAAAATGCAGGTTCGACTATGGAATTTTCGTAATGATGTTTATCCAAAAGTTAGCACAAGGAATGGACACAACATCAAAAATCAGTCTAGAACAAGTAAACGCATTTAGAGCACAGATAACTGCACAAATTCTCACTGATGAACCATACTGCTGGACAATTGAAAAATTCTGCAGTTCAGCTTCAGCAACAAAAGATGTGAACTGACAATGATAGCAACAAATTCTTTGATGTCTAACAATCCTTTTATCATACATTTGTTAAAATTTTATTTGACTGATGAATTTGTAATGGTTGACTTAGGCCATATTATTTGAATTGTAAAACCTACTTACAGATGTTGTAGACTTGAGTTTGTTTATGTGTATGCTGTGCACTTGTTTGCACTGTCACCTTTTAATCTGACTATACATTCATGTTATGTCCTAGAAAAAAATTGGGCCGTATAATACAGAGTGTGTTGTGTAATGTGAAGGTTACTGTGATGTTAAGTAATTTGCTAGGATGAGGAAGATAGTGTGGATGGAAGTGCTATGTAGTTAGTGTTGATGGTTGCTGTGAATTTCAGGTTATAAAGGTCGTTTCTGTTGGTGTTGAGGATGTTTTATGTCAAATGACAGAAGTTTGAAGATAGTGATTGGAGTTGCAGTGCAGTGAGAGGTGATGGAAGTCCTGTGAGCTATTTTAGGTTGTGGCAAGTGCAAGGTTGGTCAGTTGTAGGCAGAAGGGTAGATGTTAGTGGAAATGAATGATGAAAGTGATGATGCGTGAGAATGGGAAGAAGGAATGCTGGTTGAATACTGCTCTCTTGAAAAAAGAAGTTATTACAAAAAGATAAATAACTATTGGAGATGGATAGGTATTCCACCGTTATGAAAAATCAACAAATATTTCTGCACAAACAAAATTGAACAAATATTTCTGCACAAACAAAATTGAACAAATATTTCTGCACAAAGAAAATTTAAATCAATGACCGCAAATATACTTGGTCCTAAGCTTGTTTGAGGCCAATGATATATCAATTTATCTTTTTAAACAGAACAATTGCAAACAATAGTTCTTCCATACTTTCCATTTCCTGTTAGAAGAGTAACTACCACCTTCATCATTCACAACTTCAAGTGCCTCTGACTACTACTTACTTCACTGCCAACCTCCACTGCCTCACTTCTTAACTACAACACCTCCTCCTTTACAAAAGTCCAAATACCACTCTGTCATACTTCACTTACTAACCATACTTCCATCCCAAACCATTCACAACCTATAAACTTCACAGTTCTCTGACCATACAAGCAAATACTACTACACCACTGTTTCATTCAATACAAACTGCAGCAACATTCCACACTCAACACTGTCAGAGAAGCCACAACCCACAATTCTTCTTCACTAACCATCATCTTACCAATTCCACACTAACTACCTACCGACAACCATCACAGTGCCTACCAGAAAAGCAGAAACTCATAAACAATTGCATACAACCAAAAGTAATCAAAATCAGATTATATCCAATTCAACATATGCAATAATCCAAATATTCAAGTCAAAGTATTCATAGAACAACCAATCAATCAAATACAATGCACTAATACAATCAACTCAATTATTCAAGTCAAAGTATTCATAGAACAACCAATCAATCAAATACACTGGACTAATACAATCAACTCAATTATTCAAGTCAGAGTATTTATAGAACAACCAATAAAATACATTGGATTAAAACAATCAACTCAAATATTCAAAGAACATCCTCTTCTATTATGTCCTTGTTTTTTACACTTTCCACATCTGTTTTGCTTAGCATGAAAGTCAGCCCCTTCAATCCTATTCATCCTAGGCCTACCAGCTCCACGAACAGGCTTAGGAGGAAGAACAATAGATGATTCTTCAGCTTCAATTGCTTCCTTATCAAAAGTTGGAATAGGATTGATCAAATGTGAATATGAAGCTCGATAATACTCAGCAGTAAAGTAATTCTCAATATATTCATAAACAGAATTTCTGGTTAAAGAAATACACTTCAAAGCATGCGCACAAGGAAAACCTGTCACTTTCCATTGATTGCAACTGCAAATGCGATTTTTAAGATCAAACTTTTGAGATGTTGGAGAATGAACTTCAAAAATATACCTACAAAATGTAAAATTAAAAACAGTTAAAATATGTACACAAATTGCATTTCCAAAAAATGATTATTAGCACTATATATATTCTCTCTAATCTATCTAATAAATAAGACCCAATTCATGTGCATAGAACTAATAGTGAAAAATAAGACTCATAAACCAAAACAAATAACAACAGACATACTGTTCATATTCTTTAGAGAAAGTATATCTTATGTAAATTTTGATTTTGACTTTCTTTTAAAAAAAATGATAACCAATCTAGAATAAAGAAAGCATAAAGGTTATAGTAAGAATTAAAACCAGTAAACCTTGACAGTGATTTCAATGGGTAAGGCATCCACTGATTAAGTGGAATTGACTAAAAACATTCCCTTGATGCACCAGATTTGACTTTTCCAAAAATATCAACAGGATTGTCCAAGTCAAGAACTAATATACCATAAGTAAAATGTACAGACTCATCCAGACGAAAATAATGAAAGAGCTAAGAATTACATACAGTGTTAATTACAATGCCGCGACTGTCAAGATTCAAAAGATCCAGAGGGGTTTAAAATTTATAAATACCAACAAAATGAAATCATAACACAGGCTACATAGCAAGTTGAAAAAAGATAAATGCATTTATCATTTTTTTCAGAAACTATGAACATCATGTAAAAATATAGAAATAAATACCTAGATGATTTAGAAACACTCCACCTAAATCCTTCTTCCTTCAATTTCAACAAACGAGCTTCCATTTTTGGACATAGCACACTAGTCCACTTTGATGCCTCTTCTGTACGATTAGACATTTGCATCATCAGTTTTACCCTAATTCCATCAAGACAAGCAGTAACAGGCAAACTTCTTTCATCCAAAATCCAAGAATTAAAACTCTCAGCTACATTGGACTTATTTTCGCCATATCGCTTCCCCGGAAAAAACAAATCAGCCCAATGATCATATGGTTTATCATTCAAGTACTGTATAGCTTTGGCACCTCCAATTTCTTTGTACTTGGACATGGCTTTTTCAAACTCATGATGATTAGAAGCTATAGCACAACGCTCAAGTAAATGAGCTACCCAAACACCCTTCCACTTTTCACAATGCTAGCAATATTATTTTGCATATGATGCAAACAATAAGAATGATGACTATTTGGAAATTTTTTTGGAATACTTAACAATAAACCCCAGTGTCTATCACTTAAAAAAGTTAATATTCTATCACAACTGAGAGCATTCTTTAGGTGTTTTAAAAACCAACTCCAACACTCTTCATTTTCTTTGGGAACAAGAGCCATTGCTAATGGGAAAAAACCTGGAAAAAAACAAAAAAATAATAATTCACTATTTATGTATTACATTTGAAACAACAAAAAATTAATTCACTTTTTGTGTAAAAAAAAATTATATTTGAAACAATATTATCTAATAGTAGACAATCACATGTGTAGTCTACGCAGAAAGGGTAGAAATTGCAAAGATATGATACATAATTCATGCATACAATACAAAGAATAATATTCAAACATCTAAAACATATATGCTTTTATCTTTTCTATATGCTGTTTAAATCATTTGTATACCTTATGTAAGAACTTCAAATAAAGAGAAAAATGATAAATATGTTCAACATGTAGTAGTATCTATGATATATAATGACTGCTTAATATGTTATTTAATTCTTTATATTAAAAGATAAATGCATTTATCCTTTTTAACTCCTGTATACAGTAACATTTTGTATATCAAATTAAAGAACATTATATCTTTTACAGTATTTGTTTTGGATCAAATTTACAATAAGAAGAGCATGACTGTCCATTGAACAATTGTACCTACTTTGTAACTAGTGCAACTAGATTGAAGATGTTAGAGATAAAAACATATATGCATTTATTGTTTGAAATATGACAGATTCTGGTAAATCCAGCATAAGCAGTAGGTATCATGATAAACTGAAAAAAATAAAACATCTAGATTATGTATCTATCAAAATAAAAATAAAAACAACAACCAACATTAATCATCATTAATTTTCAGTTGAATTAAATTGTCAGTTTGAATTCATTTTTGAAACAACCAAATGCACTATATTTGAAACAATACTATATAACAGTAGACTAATCACTTGAACAAAATGCAGTATGTACACAATAAAATTCAGTAGAACAATAACTTAAAGAAACAGTACTATGTAACATAAATACAACAGCAAAAAAAAAATTCAGTACCTTGATTCCCATTTTTCGCAGTGGCAGCCATCAAAATACCACTTCGCCCTTTCAAAAAGGTAGCATCCAAAAACACCATAGGACGACAATAGTTAAATCCAAATATACATGCCTCATAACATACAAAAACTCTCTCAAATTGATTTGTTTCAGAATCCACATCCATACTTGAATAACTATTTGGGTTATTTCTTTCCAATGCCTTCAAATACCAAACTAATTCATTGTAAGATTTCTTTTCATCACCAAAAATATCATTCATAGCCAATTTCTTACCCTTATAAGCAAAGTAATAGCTTAGCTCCACATCATAATCTCTTCTAAAACTTTTAATGATATCCTTGGTTTTTCTTTTTGGCTCATCACGAATTTGACGATTAAACTTTTCACAAGATCACTATTAATGGTTGGACTACTAAGGGAACGAAATCCACCACCACAAGTATGAATCAAGTTAATGTTTTTAACAAATAGTTGGTCCAATTGCTTCAGTTTGCAAGAAGCATGAATCCTAAAAGGACAGCTAGCTACAGCACATCGAACTGTCAATCGTTCTTTACAATTCTTAATATACTGTACTTTAAATCCATTCTTCAAACAATAAGCACTAACTGTTCTACGGAATCCAATAGCAGAATCAAACTGTTGACCAACGCCAGTAAAAAATTCCATATTTGAATTCTTCTTCAACAACTCATGTAAATCCTTTTGTTGAGTAAAACCAGAATCTAAATCATCATCATAACCTAACATATTATTACTTGACTCAACACCAACAACTGAACCAGACTTGCTACTTTCACCAACAAAATTATCCATTGAATCATTCTTCAGCCGTAGAAAAAAAACCAAAAATTCTTCCTTTTTAAACCAAGACAAACACAATATAGCTTGAAGATCACTATCTGTTTCAATAAAGGTAGTCTTTGATTCTCGAATATAAAAAATATCAAAGCATAATGGAGTAAAATTATTCCACTGCTCCCAAATCCTATTCCTAACATAAGAAATAGAAGCATCCAATCCAAAACGAGCACTAAAACAATTGTTATTGAAATCAAACACAACTATAACAGATGAATCACACCTGCAAAAAAAAATGTAAAAAAAAATAAAAAAGAATATAACTATGTGAAACTGATCTTAAATAAAAACTAATAGCATAAGACTATTTAAATCATTTTTTATACCACTTTTTGAAAAAGATAAAACAATTTATCTTTTAGAGATCACTATCACTCTTTGGGATAACCTGATTACAACAGTGGAAAATATAACTATGTAAAACTGATCTTAAATAAAAACTAATAGCATAAAACCATTTAAATCATTTTATATACCACTTTTTGAAAAAAGATAAAACAATTTATCTTTTACAGATCACTATCACTCTTTGGGATAACCTGATTACAACAGTGGAACACATGGAAGAAAAACATTCGTTGTGATTGTACCTATTCAAGTTTACATTGTTGAAAAATCATAGGTGAAAAAGATGATCTGCAAAAATATACTTAATGGTGAAAAAGAAGAGCTAAAAAATTATCATAACAAACACACACTAAGATCAATATGGTCTTTAAAACACATAATCACATTCAATGGCTGCCAAATTATTACTAGAGCCAGAATGGAATTTTGATACACCATTCTTAAACATCTAAACAATCAGAGTTTAATTGCAAACTAAAGAACAAACGAAGCTAAATACACAGTGATTGTGTTATAAGAATAAAACAATACCATTCAGAAGCCATTATTCCAACTACATCAAACAAAACCTTCCTCCAATAGATGAAAACAGCCTCCTGTGAAAAGAAACATACATTAACATCATAAAAAATAGAATTGAGAATGAAAAATAGCAAATAAAAAAGAGACTCACCAAATGAAGAAAATCGCCTCACGATTTCCCACAATTAAAGTCGATTTTGATTTGAGAAGAAACTAACGCCTCACGACCGCTTCAATTGCACAAGAAACGACCGCTTTGATTGAACAAGATACGTCTAATTTTCATGACCGTCTAATTTTCATGATCGCCTAATTTGCAAGATCGGTAGATTTCAGAAGGTACGTAGTTCTTTGAGAAGATGAAGACGCACACGCCTAATTTTCATGATCGGTAGATTTCAGAAGATACGTACTTGTTTGAGAAGATGAAGACGCACGCGCCTAATTTCCAAGATCGGCAGATTTCAGAATATACGTAGTTGTTTGAGAAGTTGAAGACGAACGCGCCTAATTTCCACGATCGATTTCAGAAGATATTTAGATGTTTGAGAAGATGAAGACGCACGCCGCACATAATTGTCCTCGAAAATAATAATTTCAAACCCGTGTCCTGGAAAAAAAATGGGCCATATAATTAGGCCCTTCGTACCAATTTCCACTATTGTATATATGTGATTTGGATTTAAATTTCAAGTAAATGGTTTAATAATAATTTGAATATATATGTATATATATTGAGTTTGAATTAAATTTTAACTAAATGGTTTAAAGATAAATTATAATGATAAAATTTGGGATTGATGGTCTATATTAGAAATAGAAATAAAAATAAAATAATAAGTATTACAGTAAAATTTATAATAAACAAAATGGAAATAATAATAATAATAATTTAAGCTAAAAATAGAAATCAATATATAAAAGATAAGTTATAAAAATATAAAGAAAAGCATTAGCTAAAAGTTTAACAACAAAATAAATATATAGAAATTCATCTATATTTCAAAATAAATTATATAGTTTTATACAATATAAAGTAAATATATAAATTTTAATCTCATAAATCCATACAAAACAATGTAATACAAATAGACTACCAAAAATAAAAGAAAAAAATAAAACAAAGTTAGAAGCTCACTTATATCACTAAGTAATAAAGCAAATAAAAGGAAAAGAAACAAAACAAAATACATATGCAAGTAATAAAACAAAGTAACAAGACAAATTATATATGAAATGTGCTCACAAAACAAAATCAGGTTGAACATGACAAAAGAAATATATGTAGGCTTGCAAAGGAAGCCACCAGATTTTTCTTATGCAATGTACAAAATAAAATAAAGCAAAATAAGATAAGTTTGTACAACTAATTAATGCAGCCACCAAGCAAAAGGAAGGATAAAAATATCTCTGTTAAGTTTTGTACAAAATATAAACACTGTTGTACAAACTTCATTTCAGCTGAAAACAAGTGTTTTATCATCCTCAACAACATTAACTTCTCATTCCAGTTTTCGTTCACTATTATAACTGAGAGAAAACTGAAGTAATTCCCCTTGCATTCAAACAAATATCAACTTAAAACTTCCACTTAAACATCAAAACAATTTATGCCAGCCTGAGATCAAGCAAGAAGAGCTTCAGCTATCAAATTCAAAACCCAGGTTTCAACTTTTCAAATTCAAAAAAAAAAGATTTCAACTTTCAAACTGGAAAACTTCTAGAATCAAAATGTTTAAGGTGAGTAACACTCAATGATTTAACCTTAAGTATATATTGAAAAATTTGCTCTGTGTGTATATATAAATATATAAGTGCTTCTTCTCTGTTTAGTCTCAGAGTCTCAAAACAACAAGAAAATTCAATTTCTTATTATTTAATCAGTATCAGGCCTTGGTGTCAAAAACAAATATGTATGTTTAAGTATAAGTTAATATCTAAAAATAGTTTCAAATGAAGTAGTGATATATAGTA
This sequence comes from Allium fistulosum, assembly GCA_030737815.1. Lineage (NCBI taxonomy): Eukaryota > Viridiplantae > Streptophyta > Magnoliopsida > Asparagales > Amaryllidaceae > Allium > Allium fistulosum. Next base: position 1,117,173,889 of record CM060902.1, on the reverse strand, counting down.
TGTAAAAACTTGATTTTACAGAGTAAACTCAAACTTAAGGGAAGTTCGAATGTCTTGAAATATAAATTCAATTTCATAACCTGAATCCACATTGCAAAATAGGATTTTTAAAACAAAAGTGGTGATTTTTAGTTAAGTATTTCACGAGCAGTTCTTGGTTGATCAGAAATCACGTTTTAGTTGATTTATGGTTATCCAGTGAATTTTGGTTGTTGAAATTTTGTGTGAAGCTAGCTTGGTGATTCACGACTTTAGGAAAATTATCAAGTAATTTTTCCATTGCACGAATTGATGGAACGAGGGAGATTTAGGGTTTAACCCACAGTTTTGAGGAGGTTTAGTTTGTTGATTCGTTCGTCGTCGTCAATCGATCGAGTGCGATAGGCTTTTGGGTGATGGTAGCTAGGTCATAGACGAGTTCATGGCCGGAGTTTCGGGTTGTCTGGTGGTCGAGGTTGCGGGGACGAGGCGATGACAGGTTTTGAGGTGATATTGCTTTTGTGTTTCCAGGTTTTCATTTTGAACTCGATTTTTGATTTCGAGTTAAGGATGGAGTTTGGGTGGTCGGAGTTTGGTTAGTGGAGGATCGTCGAGTTGCTCGATGTAGTGGCGACGACTGGAGTTGTTCGTCGGCGTTGTGCACGTACATGGTGCATGTAACGACCCGTATTTTACGGATCGAAAAGTTTGTCAAAATCTGGGATTTTTAGCATTTTCTAGTTGTTTCAGATTTTGGTTGAAATTGCCTAAGTCCTAGGTCGTACGCGACCTAGAGAACTAAATGTTGTTGGCGACTTAGGAGATAAGTCGTGAGCGACTTAGAGAAGGTCTGCGACCTAAGGAAGAGTAGTAGGCGACCTAAGTATTCTGGGGTAGAGTTAGGTCGGCAACGACCTAAGGAAACTATTGTGAGCGACCTAAGAGTTTCGGTGAGCTAAGTGTTAGGTCGGCAGGGCGAGTTAGCGACCTAATGGTTACCGGGTTAGCGACTTAGTATCTTGGAGCGACCTATAGGTTAGCGACCTAAGAAGGGTAGCGTGTTAGCGACCTAAGAGTTAGGCGACTTAAGGAGTTAGAACATAACCCAGTTAGGTCGCGTGAGTAGTTTGTTGTATGAGTTGTTAGGTCGTAGGAGATAGTTTAAGTGTTAGGTCGCGTGTATTCTAAGTCGTAGGTCGCGCGAGTGTTAGGTCGCTGGGCTTTGGCTTAGTAGTTAGGTCGAAGTCCAGTTGTTTGCGACTTATGTTAGGTCGCGTGTTGTTTTAGGTCGTCATGCGTTAGGTCGCTGAGGAGTTAAGTCGTAGCATCTGTTGGTCGCATGGGTTGCTAAGTTGTTAGGTCGCAAGGTTTTGTCTAAGTGTTAGGTCGTGATCTGTGTTAGGTCGTAAGTCGTATACAAGTGGAAGCGCATGTGTTAAGTCGCGCGTTGCGTTAGGTCGTAGGTCGCTGGGTGTTTGAATGCGCATGTGCATCTGTTAGGTCGGAGAGGCTTAGGTCGGAGAGGCTTAGGTCGGAAACGACCTAGGAAGATAGCCGAGTTACGACTTAAGAGATTTTCTGCCTATAAATAGAGAGGGTTGTTCTCACTTTTCGGGATCCGGATTTTGAAGCGACGAAGTGCTGCCATTTTGAGAGCTCGACTTCTACACTTCTTCACTTCTTTTCTCTACTCTAATCTAGTGCTTCCATCCATCCAAGTTGAAGATCATATTGAAGATTCAAGAGCTTAGATTGAAGATCTTCATCTTTTCAAGAGAGATTTCATCGTTTGAAGCGGATTCGTGATAGATCAAGCTTGATCCTTCGCTGTCCAGATCTGAAGCGTATTGATTAGAGATTGTTTAGGTGATTTGGTGAGTGGTGATTATCTCTCACACGGATCCAAAGGAGTATATCGGATTGTTGGCTCGATTTGGTGTTAAAATAGTGATTTCCATGCATTTTCTTCATCCAAAGTGTAGATCCATATAGATCCATTGTTCATGATGATGTTACATCCATTTTATCATATGATAACCTATGCAAGTTCATTCATCAAGTTTGTAGAGATATAATCCATGTTTTCATGCTTATTGGACTTTCAACTCTTTAATTACGAAAATGCCATTATTGTTATAATTGTCTACTTAGATCATTTTTGAATGCTTGATTGTTTGGATTGATGTTTGATTTGATTGATTGTTATGAACTTGATGATTGATGAATAGATTTAGACCGAAGACGATTCAAAAGCTAAGGGAAAGGCTCTTGAATTGGGAAAGCTGCTCGTGGCATATGTAGCGGGATGATGAAGCTCTTATGCATAGATTTGATGATGTGATGATGAGATGAGGCTTTGCGAGGATGTAATGAAGCGAGGCAATCATGTGATGAAGACTTGGTTTAATCCAGACGGGATCATTCCAAGCATGTTGATAACTCGGTGATATGATTCGAGTTGAGGATAATGAATGGATATGAGAATAGTCGTCGAGGAGGATGACTAGGAGGCTTGGATAGCATCGTTGTTGAAGGTTCTAGCATGCTCTAAGCAAGAGTACGTTTGGGCAGATTCGATAGTCCCAACGGCCAACTGTTGATGGTCGAGTACTCTGGGCAGATTCGATAGTCCTAGGCACGGGCTGCGACGACGTGCGGGAGTTATGTCTAGAACCGGGGTTTTCATTAGCCCTTGACGAACGGCTGAAAGAATGTGCCGGTCATTCAATTAACGGTGATATCGAAGCAATGATAACAGTGATAGCCAGAGTCATGGATGTTTGGTTGTATCGTCATTCGGACTCAAGAGCGGTATTTTCTGGGTGCTTATCTGATTTAGGCCTTAGTACTTGGAAAACATCGCCCTTGACTCGAGTGATAGTAGCTTTACTTTAAATTGTATGCTCTGCTATGTTTGCTTCTGCTTAGTGTGTTTCTGGGGGCTATCACTGTAGAATGAGGTTGGAGTGGGAGGGTTGTATTCCTATTCCTTTTCCTTTATGCACTTTTGGTATGTTGTTAGTTAATTTACTGCTCACTAAGACTGTTGTCTGACTCAAGGCTTTATGTTTTTAATTCTTATTGCCTTGGGCTGTTCGTCCATTTTGGGACGGGCAGACTAGGTAGCAGGTGACAGGTGCTGTTCTCTTCTCATGATGCTGATATCGAAGACGAGCTAGAGGGTTGCATATTATCTTCTTATATGTACTGGATATTCCGCTGTTTTGTATTCTCTGAGGGATATGTAGTGAGGCTGGATGTATTGACTATGTGGATGCTTGTATTCAACTATTATGGAGTTTTATATGATGTCATTTTGTTCTGTAAAGCTTCACTATACATATATTCTATTGTATTTTGTCCATGCGCTGTGAGTAATACGATAGATTCTGTTGTTTTAAATCTTACCTTGACAATCGTCCATGGTCGCCTGGCACACTTTACAGTGCTCTATCTCTAGATTCGGTGCAGGGGTCATGGGCGGTCGTCACAGTGCACATCTGGGTTCTGATGAAGATGGGTTGAGCAGTGGATTTGTATTCGAGTTTTACTCGAGTTGTTTAGGGAATAACTCGAAGATAACCCAGTGAGATTTGCATCATGGCTCGAGTTCGGGCTCGTGTAGTTTTGGGTTGTACCGGGTCGTTTAAAACTTAAACAAATTTTAAGTTGAATTTTTTTGTACCGGGTCGATTTGTGGGAAACCTCGAAGCAAGGAGCACATTGGCTTGGGGAACACTCGAAGCAGCCTCGAGTTGACCATTGAAAACAGAAATTTCAATTTTTTTTGAAATTTTGAAATTTTAAGTTTAAAAGATCTCTAAATTATTTTTTAAAATAATGATTGTTTGTTAATGGAATATGAAGCTAATGGTATTGGGAAATTTTGAAATTAATTAAGTTTAATTAATTAAAGATAATTACTTGATATTGGGTTAAGTATAATTACTTAATGTAATTAAGGAAGTGTAATTACTTAGTGAGGCAATTAATAGAAATAACTGGATGTAATAAAAAGGGAAATTACTTAATGGATAGTAATTAAAGGATAATTACTTGAGGGAAGTAATTAAGTGATGATGACTCAGTGTAATTAAAGGATTAATTAATGTAATTAATCAAGGAGTTAGTTTAATTGATATAAGTAATTAAGGGAAGTAAATTATCAATATAATTAATCAATTGGAGATTATGTAAGGAATAATTAATTTGTGAATTAAGGATTATTAATTAAATTTTAATTAATAATTAAAGTTGATTAATCAAGTGATTAAGCAATAATTGATTTAAGGATAATGTGATAAATTAATTAAGGTAATTAATTTGAGGAAAATTTATCTATTAAAGGTTAATTAATCATCAAGTGATTAAGAAATAATTATTAATTAAGGAGTAATCAATTAGTTATTGTAATTACTTAAGAATAATTTATTAATTAAGGATAATTAGTTAAGGTGATTGATAATTAATCTATATCAAATGATCTGTAATTAATAATCAGGATTGGATAACTAATTCATAAGTAATTAATTTAATTGGAAATAAATTGAATTAATTAGGATTAAACAATTAATTAATCCTGCTTATAAAGAATTATTGAATGCTTGATCTTACTTATGAATGATTGTATTGTATGAGATGCCTTGAATTGATTGTCCTATCTGATCTGTGATATTTTGTTCTGTGGATTGAGCTGTGTATAATTTATTCATTTATTTGGGATACATTTGTATATTATCTGTGAATTTGTGAATGAACGATAAGCGTTATAGTTTATACCGCTTATCAACTATATTTCTGTGTTTAAATCTGTAATGATTGATGATGCCGTTGCACTATTGTGTGTGAAACCCCTGGACTACACCATACACACACAAATATGGATTTCACAAGGAAATCGGTTAAGTCACAGATGATTTAAATTTAACATTTTTGAAATTGAAATTTTAATTTCAATTGATTTTGGAAATGGATTTGGGTTAAATGTTAAAGCTTTGGAAAGGAGTTTTTTAGATAAAAGTTATTTTGAATAACTTGGTAAAGTTTTTCAATTTAAATAATTTAATTTGAATTTGAATTCAAAAATTTGGAATTGAATTCCATGTTTGGAAATTATGGTTAAGATGTTATAAATATGTTTATATGAATTTAAACCATTTTAAAAGTATGGTTTTGAGAATTTGAATTTAACCCAAGGACTTTAACTCGTATAAAAAAATCAGATTTTCCGAAATGAAAACTATTTGTTTTCAAATAATAGAAGCTTTCATATAAGGAATGAATTTCCAATTTGTGTCAAAAGAATTTCAAGTTTGAAATAAAAAAAGGTTTTCCGAGTTATGAATAAATCTTTGTGAAAGATTGTTGAACTTTGTTTTGAAATTGGAAAGGTGTACCTTTTGTATAAAAGGTCGAAATGGAATTGTTTTGAAAGCTATCAATTAAATCTTTGATTTAAAGATTTAATGAGTTAATCCAATTGAGATGGAAATCGATTTGAAAATATGTGAATAGATCTTTGTGAAACTGGGTAAACTTTGTGAATTGAATCTTTTTGTTTGAAAAGATTAAAATAGGGATTTGTTTAAACCATTTAAAGAGGAAATTTGGATAATAAGTTGTGACTTAATTGAAATTCCATCATCCATATGTTTTTAAATATTGTGCTCATTATTCGGTTTAGCCGGGAGAGGACCTTTGCGTCATACAACCCATTCTGAATAATGATACGTCGTATATGGATTGCATTTGAAGACCGGTGGTGAAGACCGGATATTTTCGAAAATGAAAGGATAACCCGTCGATTGTCTCTGCACTGAGTCGCGTCGGTATAGAGATTCCCTAAGTGATGGTGAATCCGATCGGGATTGTGAATACCCGGATTTCAAGGGCTTCTTCGGAAGTGCCTTCGGTTCTGTTCGAACCCGGAACAGACTTGTATGGTTGTATGTCTGACATTACACTTTGAGATATAAAGCTGATTTCTTTCAAATACATTTCTGTTTGGTGGCAGAGATTTATTCTCTTAGCTTAACACCCTTCTTTGAGACGTACGAGCTCAAAGGTTATGTAGTTGAAGGTTATCAGTGATATACTCCCAATTTGGTAGTGTGGCATGCTGAGTGCTGCTGTGTGTTGCTGATCATTTGTGGATCAAAGCATGGATTTTGTGAAAAAGCGTAGCTTTGTGGACGAGACCTCATCGAGCCTCACAAACCGGAAATGGTCGAAACAGGAAAGATGCGGCAAGGTTATGTGGGTCGCTCCCTTTAGGGTATGTCATTTCCTTTTGGAAAAATGTGGTATCATGGTATGGAGCCCAGATGCTTTACCTGTGTGGTTGCATCAATCTCATTTACTGTGTGATTGTTGTTTTGTAATCGAGGATCCTCGGATAAAGGTCGCAAACGACCGGGGGTTGGCATGCTCGTGTAGTAGTTACCTAGTAAGAGGTAACCCGGCCTTGTGTTGGCAGAGAGCTAGTTAGTTCTCAGGACGTCCCTCCAGAGGCGTACCCATGTGGCAGTAGGAAGTTCCTTAGCCTGACCATTTGTTGGAAAATCCAAAGAAACAATACGAACCCAGTACGGTTTTAGTTGTATAACCTGCTATGGAATGTGGCGGTAACCTGCTATTTAACATAGTAGCTATAGTAGGCATACAATAATGGTTGTATGCTGGCTACGATTAATGTAACAACCCGCATATTTGTCGATTTTATATTTTATTTAAATATTTTAATCGTTAGTCGGATCTTAGTCTGAAAAGCTACTTTTTGCATACGGTCAAATTAGGACTCGAGACCACCTCCATTGAGTTCAAAATGACGTTTGCGATCTTTTTGAGTGTAAACTTTGATATGTTTGGAGATAGTGAAATTTTCGTCACTTTTTCCCGCCTTTGACTTTAGTTGGACTGAACCCCTTCTAACTCAGTCCCAACCCATCTCCTCTTCCTCACTTCTTCAAAAACAACCAAGCTTCATCAAAAAATGACGGAGGGAATGGGAAATTAAAATTCCAAGCTCAAGTTCATTAGCAAATGCAACACCCAACTCCAACTTCAAGAAGAAGACATTGATTCAAGCTTGGGACTGTTCTCACTTTGCTTTCAAGCTCGGTTTCCATCAATTTCCGTGAAAAGGTGAGATTTTCAATCTCACATCTTGCCTATAACTGTCATTGGGTTGTTGGGAATGATTCCCTATCGTTTTAGCATGCACGATTGCTTTTGGTTTGGATCGATTAGGCGAGAAACTCTTATTTTCAGTGTTTTTGGCAAAATCTAGCGCTAGGTCGCTCTGGCCTCGCTAGATCGTTCGCGTGAAAAAGCCACGCTGGCTCTAGGTCGCTCGACCCTGCTAGGTCGTAGGTCGCTCGCGAGTTAAGCGTTAGGTCGTTTGGCCTTTATAACTTTAGGTCGCGTGGCCATCTTACTTAGGTCGCAAGGCCACTAGGTCGTTAGACCTTTGACTCTTTAGGTCGCGTGCCCAGATTGGTCGTGAACTCCTTAGGTCGCGTGACCATGTTTTATAACTTTAGGTCACTCGGCTCCTCTCTGTTAGGTCGCTTCCTCCTTTAGGTCGTTTGACTATTTGCTTTAGGTCGTTTTACCATTAGGTCGTTCGAGAGGCCTTAGGTCGCTTCCTTCTTTAGGTCGTTTCCGACCTACTATCCCTCGACAAACTTTAGGTCGCTCGTCCCTGTATAAGTCGTAGGTCGCTTGGCCTATAAGTCGATAGGTCGCTCGGCTAAGATAACCTCTTTAGGTCGCTGGCCTTTACAGCGATAGGTCGCTCGACCACCTTATCACTAGGTCGCTCGGCTCGTCTTCTCGTTAGGTCGCTCACCTATGACCTCGTTAGGTCGCTCTCCATATCGCTTGGTTAGGTCGCTGACCTTTAGGTCGCGAGTCCCTTAGGTTGCTCGCCCCTGTTTTGCCGTTCCACTGTTAAGCTCGGTTATGAGTTAGGTCGCTCGCGAGTTAACCCTTAGGTCGCCTGGCACTGTGCCGCTAGGTCGCTCGACACTTTAGGTCGTTAGGCCTTGTTTTCTACTAGGTCGTTTGACTTTGTTTAATGCTAGCTCGCGAACACCTTTAGGTCGCTAGGTCGTTTGACCTGCTTGCAATTCCTTCGCTCGAGACTGTTAGGTCGTGTACCTTTTTAGCTTGGTTTTGTTAGGTCGGGACACCCTGTTAAGTCACGCAGCAGCTTAGTTTGTTTCACTTATAGGTCGTTCGACCTATATTTCCCTAGGTCGCTCGCATGTTAGGCCGTACCTCCTATTTTCTACTTGGATGCATTTGAGCTGATTTCCATGGACTTTACTCACGTCTTCGAACGTGAATTTATGTGATTCGATTTGTTTCAGCAATCGTTTTGTGACTTGTCACTCTAAAGATATGAAGGTTTCAATACTAGTAGTAAATATCAAAACTCTTTCATCAAAACGTTTTCAACACTATTTTAAATATAAAACACGTTCTCTCAAACCGTTTTTCAATCTACTAGTATATACAAGCCTTTGCTTCACTCGGATGAGAAATCGAATTAAACGACTGTTTGTACCAAAAATGGGCACAACACTCTTCGGAAGTCTTTGAAGAAATAAACGTGAAGAATGAAAATTAAAACTGTGGATTATCTAACAAAAACTCCAGATAATAGAAATGTAAAGTGCAAAGACAAGCGATTTAGAGTGGGTCGGCGTTTTTGCCTACGTCCACTATGAAGTTTGATGATTTTATTGCTCGATACTTGAAGATTACAATTTCTTATAACGTAGCTCAACTGGTATTACGAGCTAAATCTGAATCTAAGACGACCGTGGTGATTCTGAGTAAATCTGGCATCTGGGTGCTCTTTAGCTCTTAGAATTGTCCGACCCCTTTTTTGAATGACCAGGGGCTCTATTTATAGGTGTAGGAGGCTAATATTTCACCTAAAATTCGGGGAGACCAGTTCTGGTACGTGAGGGGGCCCACATGCCCGCTTTCAGGAAATCCGGGCCCACTTCGGGATCGATTCGACCCTTGCTTCGAATCGATCAAGATTTGCTCCGATTGAGATGAAATTTGGCATGAACATTCTTCTATGCATACGCAAGCTGCTGTGAAAATTTCATAGCATTTGGACTTGTAGATCTCGAGTTATGATCGATTCAAGATGATGTTCTTCGTCCTATGGATTCGTTCGAATCGATATGGTTCGAATCCATAGGGTCGATTCCATGCTCCTGCACGTGAAAAGGATGACGTGGTGCGCGCTCCTCGGGTCGATCCTCCTTTTCCTCCGAGTTTACTGGGTCGAACCCTTGGTTTTAGCCGCATTTACCTGGTGGACTCGAGATGTTGGATTCGAAGGTTCGCTTCCTTCGAATCGAGGGAACCGATACTTGTTCGAATCGATCTAGATATGCTACTGTGGATCGATTCGGAGTTGTCTCATCATGGGGATTCGAAGGCAATGGAGTCGAAGCACCCTTAATTGTATGGATTCGAAGGTCTTCTACCTCGCTGGATTTGAAATGAAGGCACGCTTGATGGAGTCGAAGCTAAGGAAGCCTTCAATGGATTCGAAACAAGGCACATGAAGATGAATTCGAACTATGGCTTGTTCCTGGTGGATTCGAAGGTCTTCAATCTGAAGGTTACGAAGTGAAGTAGCTCCGTGGATTCGAGGTACTTTGTTTTGACGGATTCGAAGCAAATTGACTTCGTGGATTCGAAGTAGGTGAAATCTGATGGATTCGAACATGTGTGATGGTCAAGGACTGAATCGAGTCGAACCACGTCTTAACGATGGATGTGAATACAAAGCATATGACCTAGCCCAGCCTGTAGATCGATTCGACCCTGATGGATTCGAATAGATGGATTCGAATCATTGCTTCTCTTCTAACTTGCGTGGATCGTAATTTGAGCATACGTACTCGGATCGACTTGAAACTTGGAACCTTGGTTTCCATGGCTTCAATTGTTATGTCCCGTTAATTGTGGCTCGATCCGAACTCGGACAAAATCCAATGATATCCATAGCGAGCCTTTGTGTAATCGATCTCCAAGACGAACCCTCGTTGAATTCTAGTCAAGCTCTTGGTGTCACGGCTTTGCCAAAAGGCGGGACAACATTTGCCCCCCAAAGTACGTCCTGTGTAAACATGACGTGCTTTGAAAAACTGCGGTCTTTCATGCTGAATATATCCGTTCAGTTGATTGCTTGACAGTCGTCTTTTATTCATCTCGTTGCAATCTTCTCTTAGATAAACGTTCAACCGGCGTGCTTTGCTTTGGTCCTGCCCCCAGTCTTGGGGATGAGTATGGAGTTGATGTATCTTTATACTCCGTCTCGCACTCTTGGAGTACGGAGTTAAGGAATGTTTATACTCCGTCTCGCACTCTGGGAGTACGGAGTTGAGGAATGTTTATACTCCGTCTCGCACTCTGGGAGTACGGAGTTGAGGAATGTTTATACTCCGTCTCGCACTCTGGGAGTACGTAGTTGAGGAATGTTTATACTCTGTCTCGCACTCTGGGAGTACGAAGTTGAGGAATGTTTATACTCTGTCTCGCACTCTGGGAGTATGGAGTTGAGGAATGTTTATACTCCGTCTCGCACTCTGGGAGTACGGAGTTGATGAATGTTTATACTCCGTCTCGCACTCTGGGAGTACGGAGTTGAGGAATGTTTATACTCCGTCTCGCACTCTGGGAGTACGGAGTTGATGAATGTTTATACTACGTCTCGCACTCTGGGAGTACGGAGTTGAGGAATGTTTATACTCCGTCTCGCACTCTGGGAGTACGGAGTTGAGGAATGTTTATACTCCGTCTCGCACTCTGGGAGTACGGAGTTGAGGAATGTTTATACTCCGTCTCGCACTCTGGGAGTACGGAGTTGAGGAATGTTTATACTCCGTCTCGCACTCTGGGAGTACGGAGTTGAGGAATGTTTATATTCCGTCTCGCACTCTGGGAGTACGGAGTTTAGTGAGGGATTGTCGTGTATCAATCCATTTCTAGCCTTGATGTGATGGCTTGCCCCCGAGCTCGGGTTTCACTTAGAGAGTGGCCGGTCGTATCATAGCCACTCCTTTCTTGAATAAATCCCATTGCGTGATGGAATTCAGCTCTTCGTGCATCGTGATGTTGTGCATTGTATTTAATGAATCACAGCTCTGGCTCGAAGAGATGGCATTTTATTGCTGAAATAAGGGAAAATGGCAAAGTCAGTTGCCTTATTACAGATTCTGATTTTGAAATGCAAAAGAAAATTGCTAAACGGAAAAAATATAATAAATAGAGCCTGTTATGTGTAATAGCGACGAAGACTCTCGCTGTTCCAGGCTCTTGGCAAATCAAGACCGTCAACGGTCGATAGTTTGAATGTGCCATCTCTGAATTTTCGTGTAATTGCGTATGGTCCTTCTCAATTTGGTTTCATGTGTGAAGGAACCGGATAGATTCTCTTGAGAACAAGATCGCCGAGTTCAAAAGTTCGAGGTCGAACATTGGCATTGTATAATCGGGCGACCCGACTCCGATATGCAGCAGCCCTCAAGTCTGCCTCTTCACGCTTCTCATCCAGTAGATCCAGAGATTCAGCAAGCAATATAGCATTTGTTTTTGGATCATAATAATTCACGCGATGTGAAAACACTTCCGTCTCGACTGGAATAATGGCTTCCGAGCCATAAGATAAGGAAAATGGGGTGTGCCCGGTTGCGGTCTTGTGAGTTGTCCGATAAGCCCATAATGCCATAGGAAGTTCATCAACCCATTTGCCCCCGGCTTTTTCCAGTCGTTTCTTTAGGATGGATTTTATAACTTTATTGACAGCTTCGACCTGACCGTTTGCCTGTGGATGTGCAACTGTCGAGAATTTTTTATGGATATGAAACCGTTGACAGAAATTCTTGAATTCTGCACTGTCAAATTGGGTCCCATTATCGGTGATGATGGTATGCGGGAGTCCAAATCGACAAATGATGTTGCGTACTACGAAATTTATTACTTTCTTTGTCGTAATTGTTGCGAGAGCTTCGGCTTCAGCCCACTTTGTAAAGTAGTCAACGGCGATGATGGCGTACTTCGCACCACCTTTTGCCAGAGGTAGAGCACCGATGATATCGATGCTCCACATAGCGAATGGCCAGGGGCTGACCATTTGGGTTATCTCGCTAGGCGAAGCTCTTGGAATTCGGGCGTGTTTCTGGCATCTATCGCACCTTCTGGCATAGTTTGCTGCATCTCGGTTTACTGTCGGGCAGTAGTATCCATATCGGAGTATTTTCTTGGCGAGAGCTTGCCCACCGGTGTGATCGCCACACTCTCCTTCGTGCACGTCATGTAACACTCGTTTAATTTCATCGTGCGCGATACACCGGAGGAGAGGAACAGAATAACCCCTTCTATACATGACTCCGTTTTGAATGACGAACCATGAAGCTTTTCGTAGAATTTGTCTCTTCTCATTTCTGTACTCAGGCAATGTCCCATTCTCGATGTAGTTTCGATATGGAGTCATCCACGATTCTCTATCGGGAGCGGTTTCAAACACAAAACTCGTCTCTATTTGATCGATGCTTGGGAAGGATAAAGTTTCGACAGGGACAAGTCCCACTGGCTGTGCTTCACCTGTGCTGGCTAACTTTGCCAATGAATCGGCTTTTTGATTGTGTTCTCGAGGTATATAATAAATGGCATAATAATCAAACTGATCCAGTACTTTCTGAACTTGAGCCAAGTAAGTAGCCAGTCTTCGATCTCTCGCTTGATATTCTCCCCGCACTTGACATACCACTAACTGTGAATCACAATAAATTTCCACAGCGATAACCCTCAAATCTCTGGTAAGTTTTAGGCCGGTTAAGAGGGCTTCATATTCAGCTTCGTTATTAGTTGCATGAAAATCGAACTTCAAAGCGTAACATATAGATCGGCCTTCGGGCGTCTCAAGTACAACACCAGTGCCTGAACACCGGTCGTTTGATGCACCGTCAGTATGCAACTTCCAGATTTATTCGGGGGATTTACTGGTTTCGGGCAAGTCCTCTGAAACGGTAAATTCTGCTATGAAATCTGCCAGGACTTGTCCTTGAATGGCTCTCCGCGGAGCATAAGTGATATCAAATTGGCTTAATTCAATGTTCCATTTGAGTAACCTACCAGACGTCTCAGGTCGCGTGAGGACCTGTCGTAACGGCTGATCGGTATACACAATAAGAGGGTGAGCTTGGAAGTAAGGGCAGAGCTTTCTTGAGGCAATGACCAGGCAATAAGCCAGTTTCTCTAGTCTTGGGTAATTTCTTTCAGCTCCTGTTAGCCGTTTACTAACATAGTAGACCGGTTTCTGCACTTTGTCTTCCTATCGAACTAAAGCAGCACTGATCGCATGCTCCGATACTGCCAGGTAGAGATACAATTGTTCGTGGTCAACTGGTTTTGACAAAATCGGTGGTGTGGAAAGATGTTGAACCAGCGATCGGAATGCGTCTTCACATTCCAGGGTCCATTCAAAGTTTCGCTTCCATTTTCGGATCAGATCGAAGAAAGGAATGCATTTATCAGTAAATTTTGAAATGAACCTGCTTAGTGCTGCCACCTTCCCGTTGAGACTCTGGACTTGTTTTATGGTTCTTGGAGTTTGTAAGTTCCTTATTGCCTAGATCTTTTCGGGATTTGCTTCTATCCCTCGAGCATTAACGATAAACCCAAGGAACTTTCCAGAGGCGACACCAAAATGACACTTTAATGGGTTGAGCTTCATTCCATATTTTCGAAGAATGCAGAACATTGTATCTAAATCTCTGACGTGATCCGTGGAAAATCAGGATTTTACTAGCATGTCATCCACATAAACCTCCATGGTCTTCCCGATCTGGTCGGCGAACATCCGGTTGACCAGGCGTTGGTATGTTGCTCCGGTATTTTTTAGGCCAAAAGGCATGACTCTGTAGCAATAGAGTCCAAGATCAGTCACGAAACTGGTATGTTCTTGATCAGGTAAATGCATAGGTATTTGATTGTAGCCAGAATAAGCATCAATGAAAGATAATAATTCGTGTCCAGCCGTGGAGTCTACGAGCTGGTCAATTCGGGGAAGTGGAAAACTATCTTTTGGGCAAGCCTTGTTTAAGTCAGAATAGTCGACGCAAGTTCTCCATTTCCCGTTCGGTTTTCGAACCAATACCGGATTTGACACCCATTCTGGATATAAAGCATCTCAGATGAACCCATTTGATTGTAACTTATCAACCTCCTCTTTAAGGGCGGCAGATCTCTCTGGATCCATACCACGCCTTTTCTGCTTGATTGGAACATGTCGTGGATCAATATTCAGGGAGTGACTCGCGATGTCTGGTGAGATTCCGCACATGTCAAAGTGTGTCCAGGCGAAAACGTCGAGATTCGCTTGGAGGAACTCAACCAATTCCTGTTGCGTCTGTGTTCCCAGTTGAGATCCAACTTTTAGTACCTTCGAATCATCATCCTTACTGACTGGGACGTCCATAGTCAGTTCGGCCGGGGAAGCTTGATTTTCTTTGGATTCGTCTTTATCTTCATTGTCTCTAGGGTCAAGATCCTTAAGGAATTGGTTGTGGTGCCTGGGCCGAGGCCCAGGCACTAATTGTCAATCATCAGCAAAACGGACGCAGAGAGATTCCTCTATGCCCTTTCCTTTCTCTTTTCTCTGCGCCCCGCGCAGTTCAGCAACATAACAAGCTCTTCCTGCAGCCTGGTCTCCTTAAACGACTCCGATCCCATGATCAGTAGGGAACTTCAGAGTTAGACACCATGGGGTAATGGATGCCCTAAACTCAGCAAGGTCCGGACGGCCCAAAAACGCATTGTAAGGTGAATCAATATCTAAAACGACAAACTGCAACATTCGGACTCTCCGGCGTTCTCTCACTCCCAATTCCACCGGTAGTTCTATTACTCCAATGGGTATCGTAGCACTCCCATTGAAACCGTGGATTCGAGATTGGCAGGGTTTCAAATCCTTTGCTTCCATCTTCATTAAATCGTAAGCTCGTTTAAGCAAGATATTCACGGAGCTCCCACTGTCAACCAGGATCCTCTTCATCCAAGCAGGACCTACCTGAGCAGATATGACCAGTGGGTCGATTGTAGGGGCTTCGACTTTATCAGCGTCTCGGCTCCTGAATACGATATCGTCAGACATTATCTTTTGTTGTTTAGACGGAGTTCCATCCTCACAATTACTGCAACATTCGAAGTCCGCATGCCTGATCGAACTAGCATACGACTCCATTTCCCCCCAGCTTCTGTCTGCTGGGTGGGGACCGCCACTTATCGTGTTGATAACTAGCCTTCCGCTCGTACGAGCGGGTTCCTCCTGTCCTTCTTGATTTTGTGCACGATTCTGATTTGAAGGGCCTGCTCCGCCAGACTACGGCGCCCGTACGAACTGGTCTAACTTTCTCTCCCTGATCAACTTTTCGATTAGGTCCTGCAAATGTCGACACTCATTGGTATTGTGGCCATAACTCTCGTGAAATCTACAGAACTTCCCTGTTTGAATCTGCCTCTCCGACGATTGCTTCGAAGCAGGTTTATTATATTGCACAGTGTTGCAAGTTTGCAAATACACGTTTTCCAGCGATGTATTCAATGGCGTGTAATTGTCAAACATTGGAGTCCTACGTTGTGGGCCTCGATTCTGGTCTTTTTTCTTATCGTGACCATTGTTGCCTTGCGGCTGGGTCTGTTTGTTCTGTATGTTTAACTGAACTTTTCCGGAACTCGCACCGGACTGCTTCACTGCTACATTACTTTGTATTCCTTCAGTTTTGGGTATCGCATCGTCCTGCTTCCTAGACTGTTTCGCGTCCTCTTGCCGTAAGAATTGAGCGGCTTTGGAGTAGAAACGGTCCAATGATGCAGGTGGTTTCCCGGCTAGCCAATTTCCAAACTCAGAATCAGGGTCAATTCCTTTGGTTAATGCCATCAAGATTGAGTTATCATTAGGATTACTAATTTCCACGCATGTTGCATGGAATCTCTCCAAGTAACGCCTGAGCGTCTCTCCCTTAGCCTGGGTGACACTAGATAGGGTGTTAACGTCTTTAGGTCTAGTGACATGCATACGAAACTGTTCGACAAATTTCTTAGCCAGTTGATCGAACGAAGAGTTTGATCTTGGTGGCAACCTTGTGAACCACATTGTTGCGATTCCTCCCAAAGAGATGGGGAAGCTTTGACATTTTACTGCATCATCAACCCTTGCGGCGCTCATTGACCATTCATATTTCAAAATATGTTGATTGGGATCGGAATTTCCTTCGTACAGAGGGAGAGTTGGCATTCTGAATCGCCGAGGAGGTTCAGCGTACAGTATTTCGTCTGTAAAAGGAGTATGACTACGGGAGATTCCCCAGTCGTCATTGATAAGTCCCTGGCTCTCGCGAATCATTTGACGTATCATGGTTGAAATGTCGGGCATAGCCACATTCTGTGTAGGCTGAGCTAAGGTGTGGTCGGGTTCTACAGCGCGAGTTTAGACCGGACGTTGTCGACGGCCTATATCTCACCTCCTTGGCTCCACATCTTCTGGGACGTATGGTTCAGGAGTACGCCCACGTTGTTGATTATTTGGAGCCGACAGGTTTCGGGTATCGACCCTTGTTTCCACCGCGGCAGTTGCAGCGCGATCGCCTGTGGTATGCTGTGGAACAAAACCTCCTCGTGATGAGGGCCCGGCCTGGAAGCTAGTTGACGGTCCGACCCTCAATTGTCCTACAATCAAGGCGGGTTGATACTCGGTAGCTTGTGTATGTCTTGCATCCAATCGGGGACGTGTAGTTCTGCCATGATAGTCAGATGAAGCAGAACTTTCAGTGGACGAGTGGGAAGCATCATCCCTCCTTGTTCTCCTGCGTCTTTGGCGGTTTAATTGATTGGTCAATTCAATATTAGCACACAACTGTTCGGCCAGCTGTTGCCGACTTTGAGTCAATTCCTGAAGTAATACATGAAACTCTTGTATGGTTACTGGTCCAGATGGATCAGAGTGAGCAGTGTTGTCTTAATTGGACTGTAACTACTGTGCGGGATTTTGTCCATCCCGACCTTCTTGATTAGCAGTTGTAGAAGTAGTTCTTGTGCTAACCATCCTGAGCAGTGGATTCCTTTCCTAGATTTTATGCAAATCTGAATAGAATGAAAGGATTCCGGAGTAGAGATCTGGATCTTCCACTTGGATTTATGCAATCCGGTATCGATGGTAGATCCAAAGAGCAGGAAAAAAACTGGTTTTCTCGGTGAAAGCACCAAAGTGTTTGTACCAAAAATGGGCACAACACTCTTCGAAAGTCTTTGAAGAGATAAACGTGAAGAATGAAAATTAAAACTGTGGATTATCTAACAAAAACTCCAGATAACAGAAATGTAAAGTGCAAAGACAAGCGATTTAGAGTGGTTCGGCGTTTTTGCCTACGTCCACTATGAAGTTTGATGATTTTATTGCTTGATACTTGAAGATTACAATTTCTTATAACGTAGCTCAACTGGTATTACGAGCTAAATCTGAATCTAAGACGACCGTGGTGATTCTGAGTAAATCTGGCATCTGGGCGCTCTTTAGCTCTTAGAATTGTCCGACCCCTTTTCTGAATGACCAGGGGCTCAATTTATAGGTGTAGGAGGCTAATATTTCGCCTAAAATTCGGGGAGACCAGTTCTGGTACGTGAGGGGGCCCACATGCCCGCTTTCAGGAAATCCGGGCCCACTTCGGGATCGATTCGACCCTTGCTTCGAATCGATCAAGATTTGCTCCGATTGAGATGAAATTTGGCATGAACATTCTTCTATGCATACGCAAGCTCCTGTGAAAATTTCATAGCATTTGGACTTGTAGATCTCGAGTTATGATCGATTCAAGATGATGTTCTTCGTCCTATGGATTCGTTCGAATCGATATGGTTCGAATCCATAGGGTCGATTCCATGCTCCTGCACGTGAAAAGGATGACGTGGTGCACGCTCCTCGGGTCGATCCTCCTTTTCCTCTGAGTTTACTGGGTCGAACCCTTGGTTTTAGCTGCGTTTACCTGGTGGACTCGAGATGTTGGATTCGAAGGTTCGCTTCCTTCGAATCGAGGGAACCGGTACTTGTTCGAATCGATCTAGATGTGCTACTGTGGATCGATTCGGAGTTGTCTCATCATGGGGATTCGAAGGCAATGGAGTCGAAGCACCCTTAATTGTATGGATTCGAAGGTCTTCTACCTCGCTGGATTTGAAATGAAGGCACGCTTGATGGAGTCGAAGCTAAGGAAGGCTTCAATGGATTCGAACCAAGGCACATGAAGATGAATTCGAACTATGGCTCGTTCCTGGTGGATTCGAAGGTCTTCAATCTGAAGGTTACGAAGTGAAGTAGCTCTGCGGATTCGAGGTACTTTGTTTTGACGGATTCGAAGCAAATTGACTTCGTGGATTCGAAGTAGGTGAAATCTGATGGATTCGAACATGTGTGATGGTCAAGGACTGAATCTAGTCGAACCACGTCTTAACGATGGATGCGAATACAAAGCATATGACCTAGCCCAGCCTGTAGATCGATTCGATCCTGATGGATTCGAATAGATGGATTCGAATCATTGCTTCTCTTCTAACTTGCGTGGATCGTAATTTGAGCATACGTACTCGGATCGACTTGAAACTTGGAACCTTGGTTTCCCTGGCTTCAATTGTTATGTCCCGTTAATTGTGGCTCGATCCGAACTCGGACAAAATCCAATGATATCCATAGCGAGCCTTTGTGTAATCGATCTCCAAGACGAACCCTCGCTGAATTCTAGTCAAGCTCTTGGTGTCACGGCACTACGCCATAGATTGCATACTGCAACACCAAAGAAGTGATGCAGGAAGTGCCAAAAAATGTTGCTATATGCTAAAAAAGGGCAAAGGCAACACTTTCTCGGTGATGCATTTTGCCGCGTTGCCGCAGACCTCAATGGCAACATTTTGACTATCTAAGGCAACATAAGAAATATTGTTGCAATAGAACCTTATTTGGGTCTATAGCAACATCCATAGGTGTCTGTACCAACATTCCAAAATGTTGCTATAGATATTAACTTTCTGAATTTGTGGGACCCACAATGTAGAGCATATTTGATTTTTTAATAGAAATAAATATTTATTTAATAAAATGCTATTGCATAGAATTTGATATTCAAACAGTAATTTATTTAAATATTTTATTTCAACATTTAAAATAGTACAAATTCCTGACTCCACTATTTTACAATTCAATGATATATAACACTGATATTCACATATACAGATATTCCTCACTACATCACTCAGTTCACTCATTACATATGCAGTTTCAATTTATACAGACACCGACACTAACAAATATATGACGAGCCGAGTGCCGAGCCGAAGGCGAGCCGAGAAGCGGGTCCGGGCGCAGCGCCGGCGGGGGTCCGGGGCACCGCAGTCCCGGCGGGGGTCCGGGGCACCGCAGTCCCGACAAGTGGGCACCGCCCGATTCATCCGATTTTGGAAGATCGAGCCTTCTTTGAAACCTGTCTTCAAGCTCATGCATTCATACACTCATGCACATTTGATTTGACTCTGTCTTCAAGCTTGTATCCAGCTGTCCAGTCTTCAATACCTGTCACATATAATTCAAAAGCAGTAATCTAGAAAATAATATTTAACTCAAACAGAAAATGAAAATATTTTTGTTATAATATTTGCCTCAGGTATTTGGGTTGTTTCTTTTCATAAGTGCATAAGCCAAACATGAATGCAACACATGGATACAAGGACACGGCACAAGGTCAAACCCGAGTCATCGACTGGATTCAACTCAGGGCCAAGCAACCAACAAAACAAACAAGAACCAAGTTCAGAAAAATGTAGACAAGCCAGTGCAAGAAACACAGCAGTACACATAGGCAGCCCATCAAGCAAAAACAGTGAATGCATCAGGGATGTACAAGAGAAACATAGGCAGTAATATGATATACAGAGGACTTGGAGCATCAGTTCATGTTAAAGAACAAGGTTAGCATGGTACCAGTTCAGTCCAGACCAAGAAAAACCAACAAAGCTCAACACACATATGTTTGTATATATTGTGGAAATCAAAACTCAATGTTCAGATTAGTCAACAGTTTTAGAAAACCAAAGATCACTTTCAAAGTTCTGATTTTCAAAAATGCAGAAGTTTTCAAGTGAAGCAGTTTTCTAGAGGACAGCAGAATACAAATACTTCAAGTTCTGGTTTAACAAATGCAGCAAGGTACAAAGGTATGTGAACAAGTTTAACAAAGGTTCAAGTTCTGGTTTAACAAAGGTTCAAGTTCTGGTTTAACAAATGCAGCAGAAAGGAGCTAACAAGCTCAGATCAAAAATCAAAAACAAGCCAGTGAACCAAAATCCAACATACCAAATAATATCACATCGCAATTCATCATCGGCAAAGCAAAATCAAGCCAGTGAACCAAAATCCAACATACCAATACATCATCGCAATCCAACATACCAGATTTCTCAAAGTCCAACAGAAAGATTAAACTCGAGATTATAGGAAATAAAGCCTATAAATAAATCCCAATTCATCATCGGCAAAAGCGTGCGAGTGTAACCAAAATCGAGAATAATCAAGTAAACCAAAAGGCAAAAAACATACCAAATAATATCACATCGCACCGGACGACGAAGTCAAAGCAATTCGAGCAATCAATCAAGGAGAACGAAGGAGCAAGCTACCAGGAACATTTCTCACACTAGATTCGATCAATCAGAGCATCAAAGCAACTGGAATCGCGTGCCCTAGTTTTCACAGAGTGGAACGAGAAAGAAAAATGCCGTGCCCTAATTTTCACACAAAGAGGAATGAGAAAGAAAAGTAAAGCGGGAAATGGAAATTGCTAAGGTGTGGATTGATGGTGTGGATTGATGGTTGAGATTTTGTTTTAAATGATGGTGTGGATCGCTGAGGTGTAAAATTTTATTAATTTTATTAATTTGAATATATTTATAGCTACTGCAACATTTTGCTAATATCTATGCTAACACATTGAAGTGAATGTTGCAATAGACAAAAATCAGCATAGCTATCGTTACATTGTAGCTAGCAACACCTTGTAATTTCGTTGCAATAGGCCATCTATGGCGTAGTGCGGCCTTGCCAAAAGGCGGGACAACAATGACTTAGTAAAACGAGTGGTATGAAACGCTTGCGTTCACTTCATCGGTTAGCTCTTGGACTTGTTCGATTGAACCCTTTTGTGACAATTTCCTAGTGGAGATCTACAGTTTTTTCGTAAATATTTAAGTTAAGCTAGTGGTTATTGGACATGAAGCTAAACTCATATATTTACTGGCTTAGTGTAATTGACACTTCCTAATGATCATGACGATCATTTTTGTGATTTAGACTAGCGATTGAGCGATGTCTCTTTGTCTGCAAGGGAGACTAGACCCCGCTTTTGTGATGTTTCGCCATCACATATATGGGGTAGCACCCCATGGTCTTCGGGCCATTTCTATGTGGAAATTTAATGGATAGCTTCCATGAGATAGCTTCTCGTTTATGTGTTTCACGCATTGGTGAGTTTGCATAACTCCCGTTCATGTGTTAGGCCTTTCTTTTCCCCCCTTTTTATGTGATTTCTGGATTTCTGGTGTTGATTTCTGGAATTTGTGCTACACCACTTTTCATGATTTTCATTGATATGATATCAGTTTTTTGTGCATTGGTGAATTCATGTGTCATTGACTTGTTATGAATACAAGTTTAGGGTATGATACCTATTTTATCTTTGAGAAGATTCTTGTGATATTGATTAATCTCTTGTTGATTTTCACTTACATACTTATAGTAGTATGCCATTATGGTTATTACATGTTCATGCCATGTCTTTTACTTTATACCATATCATCTGATATTTATAGCTAGACTGATCCGTTTATTATTTTCTTATAAATAATACTCGGGTCAGACCGAGATGTTACAGGTGCTTCTGCTTGACTTCTCTTCAGGATTATTCTGACTTTTGGCTAACTACATAGATTAGTAGTTTTTGGATGTACACATTTGAGATATAGACTCTAGGTTGTGTACTTATTCTTTTGTATAGCACGTGTTGCTATCCTTTTGTATTATCGTGGATCTTTCCGACCACTACTCTGATGTACACTTTTATGTGTTATATATTTATTCATATCTTCTTCCGCCTTTGTGATATGGATGTCTGTGACTGATTTATGTTATGATTATTTCTATGTTTGTTTCCGAAGATTATATATAACCACTGTGTAATAGCTTTGGGTTTGTATCGGTATGTCGGATTTCCTCCTTAAATGATATGCATCCTATTCTATCTGACATATCGGTGCTCGCACAAAGAAGTTACATGGATGGTCGCTCCTCCACAGCCTTATTCTCCGTGCTAGTCGACAGCACTACACCGTAGTGTTCTTGTCTAGCGTGAGTATAGAGGTGGGGCGTCACAGCTTGGTATCAGAGCCAAACTTCGGAACAATGTAGAATAACTTAACAAGGATCATCGTCCTAAGTCCTTCTTAGGAGTTGTACCTTAGGATTAATTCGAGTCTTCGTACCGATTCATCCTATTTTCTTTTATGATTCCTTGTTTTATCTATCAAGATTGCTTGATAGTCATTCTGAGAATAACCTTTTTCTTCTTCCTCCTTTCTTAAAGAAGAAGAGATGGTTAATTCTGGCAGTCCTAGCGCTAGTCAATCCAGTAGTCCTTCTCTGGATGGCGTATTCATGTCTGCCCAACAACTTTTGGATCTTGCTAAGAATCAAAGGTTTATCTGTGCTTTGGGTAAGAGCCCCGAAATGGTTTTACCTTTGAAACTTGAAGTTCCTTTCAATCAACTTGTGGATATCACTCTTCGACATGAAGAGGCTGATAAGGGAATTGATAGTGATATTGGGATTTCCAAGAAGAGGCGCATTAAGTTCGAAAGCCCTTATCCCGATAAGAAGGTGAAGCAACCTACTTTGGTAGCAAAGACTCCAATCCCTAATCTAGGAAGATGCTACAATTGTGATTCTAGGGACCACCATATAAATAAGTGTCCTAGACCTGTCTCTTGCCGCTATTGTAAAGGTGCAGACCATTTTATGTCTTCCTGTTCCAAACTTCAAAGAAAGAAGGAAGTGGAACAAGAAACTCTGGTAGTTGATACTCCTACCGCTAGTCGAAAACAATGCTTCAATTGTGGTTCCACGGACCACTATGCCAAGGAGTGTCCGCAACCCCTCTATTGTCGCTATTGCAAAAGTTCAAGTCATCATATATCTGCGTGTCCCAAACTTCAAAGTAGGAGAGTGGGAAAGCTGCAAGCCCCTAGCAACCCTTCTCTTGGTCAAGGTATTTCTTATTTAATCCTTGATTACACTTGTTTTGTGATTATCCTATTCGAATTCTTTTCGATATGGGTTCATCTTATCCTTTTTATATCAAAAGAACTTGTTGATTCTTTTTCTCTAAAAACATTTTGGGATTGATGACTTCTTTGAGAATTGCGTATCCGGTTGGTGAATCCGCAACACTCAATTTGCTTTTTATTGATGTCGAAATTATTTCATGTGATTTTTCTTTCCGAACCGATTTGCATGTTATGCGTTGTTTAGGTTTCGGAATTGATTTGCGTGAAAGGATTGGCTTCATCATTGTGAGGCCCATATCCTATTTTTCAGTATGGACTATTCATTTTCGACATTTTTAATCTCTTATGCAGATTCATATTTTTCCTTTGTGATTTCGATTCCAAATTAATGGCATCATCTTATTCTTTAAGCTCACATGTTGAGTAAAGGATTATTTCTCTCAATTGAGAAGTTGTGAATTTTTCGGAATCTTTGAGCTGGTCTTAGGATCATCACCTAAGCAATCTTTTAAGTGGTGTTAAGGTCTTTCCAGTTTGACCTTGCCCTTGGATTTCATTAGCCAGGAGTTGCGGGAGTTAGCATTCCGCACTCGTTATGCTTCTTATGAATGACTTATTATGTCATTCGGTTTATCCAGCTTATTTCATCCAATTTATAAATCGAGTATTCTATGAATATCTCAATAATTCCATTCTTGTATTTATTAATTTTGGGTGAAAATAGAAATTTAAAATTTTGCAAATCTTTTTCATAAGATTTATTCATAAGTACAATTTGATTTTTAATTAAACAAGCAAAGAATATTCTCAAAACTTTTAAGAGATATTTTCATCATATAGAAGATGATTTTGTGTTGTATTGCCCATTTAGTGTTTTAAGAATTCTGGTCGATGCGCTTGATCAACGTGATCGATAGGGATTTCCTAAACGCTTTGATGAGACAGTCAGACACAATAAATTGACTTGTAAAATGTAAATTTTTCTAAAAAGGGTAATTGTGATTTTGAAAGTTTTAGCTTTTCGGGAAAGAAGATTGAATTCTTTCTTTTCGGTACTCTTATCCTTGTGATTCCCGAAGGGAACCAAAACCATATCTTTTGTACCAATGCTAATCGTATTGGTTTGGATGCCATTCTCTTGCAAAAGAGAGCGCGCAATCACTTGTGCTTCTAAATCCTAAAAGCCGATCGAGACTAGGTATGTCACTTATGATCTGGTGCTCGCGGCTATTGTTTTTGCTTTCCAAGTTTGGCATCATCATCTTGGGGGAGAAATTTGTTCTCCACCTCGATTATAAATTATTGGGATATCTAATTTCTCATAAGGAACTTAATTTGTGTCAACCACGTTGGCTCGAATTCCTTGCATCTTATGATCTTGATATCCTTTATACCCCGGAAAAGGGAAATCGTGTTGCCAATGCACTTAGTCGCAAGCGACAAGCGGTTGTTTTCAGGATGATATCCGAATGGAAGGATCTCGAGGTTTCATCCACTTGTGAAATTCGAGATCGTGTTTCCCATTCATGTTCATCTTATATAGCCTTGAGGCTCATCCTTCTCTTTTAGACCGCATTCTTGAAGCTCAAAGACTAGATCCCGAATTGGCTCTTCTTAGCCAAAGTTGTAGGGATAAAATTAATATTGAAAGTTGAAAGACTTCGATATTGATTTTCTTGGCGGCATTCGAAAATTTGGTAGACTTAACGTACCAAATATTAGTGATCTTCGTAAAGATACTTTAGAAGATTCTCATCATTCTGAATTTACCATTCATCCCGGTAGTAATAAAATGTACGCCGAGGTGAGGCGGCTTTATTATTGGGAGTGAATAAAATCTGTTATTGCTAACTTTGTTAAGTGTTGCATGACTTGCCAACTTCACAAAGGCATGGTGGGTTATTGCAACGTTTAGAAATTCCAATTTGGAAGTGGGATCAAATTTCCATGGATTTTAGTTATGGCCTTTCCCGTTCTTGTTCGGGTCATGATAGCTTATGGGTGATAGTTGACAGACTTACTATATCCGCCCATTTATTTCCGTTCGGTCTAACCGAACCGTTTCTCTTTTGGCCAAACTCTTTATCAAGGAAATTGGTAAATTGCATGGTGTCCCTACTTCTATTGTTAGCAATCGCGATCCATTGTTTAATAGTGGATTTTGGGAAAGTCTTCGAGATTTTTAACACCGCTTATCACCTCCAGACCAATGGACAAACTGAGCGTGTGAATCAAACTCTTGAAGATCTTCTTCGTGCTTGTGTGCTTGATTTCGGTGGAAGTTGGGAAGATCATATTTCACTCGTTGAATTTTCCTATAATAATCGCTTCTAATCTAGTATGGGTATGGCACCTTTCGAGGCACTCTATGGAAGGCCATGCCGATCCCCTTCTTGTTGGCTTGAGACCGGTGAGAAGCTGGTTTTAGATCCAGATTTTTATTCGTGTTTCACCTATTAACGGTGTTTTACGTTTCAGTCAATCGGGAAAGTTAGCACCTCAATATATTGGGCCATTTCCTATCACTGGACATAGTGAATCCATGACGTATCGCCTTTTATTACCAGCTCAAATTTCCTGCTATTCGTGACATGTTTCACGTTTCTCGATTACGGAAATGCTTTTGAGATTCCGATTTTTATTCTTGAGTCTGGTGTTGTGGAAGAAACTGAAGTTTCACCTAATTTAACTTTTTGAGCAGCATCCTATTCGTATTATTGCTTCGGAAGTCAAATATCTTCGAAAATAAAGATATTCTCTTTATATGAGTTCTATGGTTCTCAAATCCCAAGGGTTTCTCTTGGGGAATCTAGAGAATTCATCAAGCGAACACATCCGGACTTACTTTCTCATGCTCTTTATGGTGAACTTCTTATTTCAAATTTCTTTTGTGTTAATATGCTTTTAAGGTTGTTACTTTTTATTTCCATCTTATATATATTGCGAGGACGCAATTTCTTTAAGGAGGGGAGTCTGTAACAACCCGCAAATTTGTCGATTTTATATTTAAATATTTTATTTAAATATTTTAATCGTTAGTCGGATCTTAGTCCGAAAAGATACTTTTTGCATACGGTCAAATTAGGACTCGAGACCACCTCCATTGAGTTCAAAATGACGTTTGCGATCTTTTTGAGTGTAAACTTTGATATGTTTGTAGATAGTGAAATTTTCGTCACTTTTTCCCGCCTTTGACTTTAGTTGGACTGAACCCCTTCTAACTCAGTCCCAACCCATCTCCTCTTCCTCACTTCTTCAAAAACAACAAAGATTCATCAAAAAATGGTGGAGGGAATGGGAAATTAAAATTCCAAGCTCAAGTTCATTAGCAAATGCAACACCCAACTTCAAGAAGAAGACATTGATTCAAGCTTGAGACTGTTCTCACTTTGCTTTCAAGCTCGGTTTCCATCAATTTCCGTGAAAAGGTGAGATTTTTAATCTCACATCTTGCCTATAACTGTCATTGGGTTGTTGGGAATGATTCTCTATCGTTTTAGCATGCACGATTGCTTTTGGTTTGGATCGATTAGGCGAGAAACTCTTATTTTCAGTGTTTTTGGCAAAATCTGGCGCTAGGTCGCTCTGGCCTCGCTAGGTCGTTCGCATGAAAAAGCCACGCTGGCTCTAAGTCGCTCGACCCTGCTAGGTCGTAGGTCGCTCGCGAGTTAAGCGTTAGGTCGTTTGGCCTTTATAACTTTAGGTCGCGTGGCCATCTTACTTAGGTCGCAAGGCCACTAGGTCGTTAGACCTT
This sequence comes from Allium fistulosum, assembly GCA_030737815.1. Taxonomy (NCBI): domain Eukaryota; kingdom Viridiplantae; phylum Streptophyta; class Magnoliopsida; order Asparagales; family Amaryllidaceae; genus Allium; species Allium fistulosum. The sequence continues at coordinate 1,117,146,744 of CM060902.1, read as the reverse complement.
TGACTCTTTAGGTCGCGAACTCCTTAGGTCGCGTGACCTTGTTTTATAACTTTAGGTCACTCGGCTCCTCTCTGTTAGGTCGCTTCCTCCTTTAGGTCGTTTGACTATTTGCTTTAGGTCGTTTGACCATTAGGTCATTTGAGAGGCCTTAGGTCGCTTCCTCCTTTAGGTTGTTTCCGACCTACTATCACTCGGCAAACTTTAGGTCGCTCGTCCCTGTATAAGTCGTAGGTCGCTTGGCCTATAAGTCGATAGGTCGCTCGGCTTAGATAACCTCTTTAGGTCGCTGGCCTTTACAGCGATAGGTCGCTCGACCACATTTTCACTAGGTCGCTCGACCACCTTATCACTAGGTCGCTCGGCTCGTCTTCTCGTTAGGTCGCTCACCTATGACCTCGTTAGTTCGCTCGCCATATCGCTTGGTTAGGTCGTTGACCTTTAGGTCGCGAGTCCCTTAGGTCGCTCGCCCCTGTTTTGTCGTTCCACTGTTAAGCTCGGTTATGAGTTAGGTCGCTCGCGAGTTAACCCTTAGGTCGCCTGGCACTGTGCCGCTAGGTCGCTCGACACTTTAGGTCGTTAGGTCGTTAGACCTTGTTTTCTACTAGGTCGTTTGACTCTGTTTAATGCTAGCTCGCGAACTCCTTTAGGTCGCTAGGTCGTTTGACCTGCTTGCAATTCCTTCGCTCGAGACTGTTAGGTCGTGTACCTTTTTAGCTTGGTTTTGTTAGGTCGGGACACCCTGTTAAGTCACGCAGCAGCTTAGTTTGTTTCACTTATAGGTCGTTCGACCTATATTTCCCTAGGTCGCTCGCATGTTAGGCCGTACCTCCTATTTTCTACTTGGATGCATTTGAGCTGATTTCCATGGACTTTACTCACGTCTTCGAACGTGAATTTATGTGATTCGATTTGTTTCAGCAATCGTTTTGTGACTTGTCACTCTAAAGATATGAAGGTTTCAATACTAGTAGTAAATATCAAAACTCTTTCATCAAAACGTTTTCAACACTATTTTAAATATAAAACACGTTCTCTCAAACCGTTTTTCAATCTACTAGTATATACAAGCCTTTGCTTCACTCGGATGAGAAATCGAATTAAATGACTTAGTAAAACGAGTGATATGAAATGCTTGCGTTCACTTCGTCGGTTAGCTCTTGGACTTGTTCGATTGAACCCTTTTGTGACAATTTCCTAGTGGAGATCTACAGTTTGTTCGTAAATATTTAAGTTAAGCTAGTGGTTATGGGACATGAAGCTAAACTCATATATTTACTGGCTTAGTGTAATTGACACTTCCTAATGATCATGACGATCATTTTTGTGATTTAGACTAGCGATTGAGCGATGTCTCTTTGTCTGCGAGGGAGACTAGACCCCGCTTTTGTGATGTTTCGCCGTCACATATATGGGGTAGCACCCCATGGTCTTCGGGCCATTTCTGTGTGGAAATTTAATGGATAGCTTCCATGAGATAGCTTCTCGTTTATGTGTTTCACACGTTGGTGAGTTTGCATAACTCCCGTTCATGTGTTAGGCTTTCTTTTCCCCCTTTTTTATGTGATTTCTGGATTTCTGGTGTTGATTTCTGGAATTTGTGCTTCACCACTTTTCATGATTTTCATTGATATGATATCAGTTTTTTGTGCATTGGTGAATTCATGTGTCATTGACTTGTTATGAATACAAGTTTAGGGTATGATACCCTATTTTATCTTTGAGAAGATTCTTGTGATATTGATTAATCTCTTGTTGATTTTCACTTACATACTTATAGTAGTATGCCATTATGGTTATTACATGTTCATGCCATGTCTTTTACTTTATACCATATCATCTGATATTTATAGCTAGACTGATCCGTTTATTATTTTCTTATAAATAATACTCGAGTCAGACCGAGATGTTACAGGTGCTTCTGCTTGACTTCTCTTCAGGATTATTCTGACTTTTGGCTAACTACATAGATTAGTAGTTTTTGGATGTACACATTTGAGATATAGACTCTAGGTTGTGTACTTATTCTTTTGTATAGCACGTGTTGCTATCCTTTTGTATTATCGTGGATCTTTCCGACCACTACTCTGATGTACACTTTTATGTGTTATATATTTATTCATATCTTCTTCCGCCTTTGTGATATGGATGTCTGTGACTGATTTATGTTATGATTATTTCTATGTTTGTTTCTGAAGATTATATATAGCCACTGTGTAATAGCTTTGGGTTTGTATCGGTATGTCGGATTTCCTCCTTAAATGATATGCATCCTATTCTATCTGACATATCGGTGCTCGCACAAAGAAGTTACATGGATGGTCGCTCCCCCACAGCCTTATTCTCCGTGCTAGTCGACAGCACTACACCGTAGTGTTCTTGTCTAGCGTGGGTATAGAGGTGGGGCGTCACAATTAATATTATACTTTCGAAATGTTTCCTACACTATGCAGTAGTAATAATATCAAAAGAGTTATTTTTGCGTAGTAAGCATATTTGACTATCATAAGAAGAAATCTCCCCCAATTCTGCGATTGCATTGTGTGTGTGGCGGGAGGTCTTATGGTTGTTTCATTTTCCAAAAAGCATTGCGGATTTCAATGTTTAAAATCTTTTGTTGTTTGTTTTAAAGATAAACTGTTTTTGTTACTCATACCACTCCCATGACTGACCTGGAGTTTATTGTTCCCTTCCTAAACTCTGGGTGCCCATCATTTTCTACACGGGCAGTCTAGACTTGGGGTTTTCAGATAGTCAGGTTTAGTAGATTATCGGAAGCTAGTTCAGTTTTTGGAGTTCACGGACTACCGCCCTTGCTTATCTTTGTGAAACGTGATGGTGGTTCGAGCTTGATGTTGGAGTTGTTGGACTCATTCTCTTTTAAAGATCATTTGGAATATCACTTCTGTTGTTTCCGCTGAAACATTATTGTTTGTCTTTGATATTCTTGTATCATATTGATATCATTGTTGTATATCATTCTGGATATTGTATTCGTTGGAGTTGTATATGATATCATTCATTTCTTTCTTTCGCTGTGTTGTTATACTTACTGTGTTATAAGCTCCGGCACGAGTCGAATTTCAATGATTGAATCTGCGGCATTCGAGTACAAGTGAAGTACGGGTGTCGATTTTCGAACGCTGAAATTTGGATCGTGATAATTTGGTATCAGAGCTAAGGTTAAACTTTAGCTCAGGAGTATAACACATTAAGTAACTCATTAGAGATAGGGTGAAGTATACCGTAGAATGAGTATCCTTAAGGTATCCGTCTGTATGCCTTAGTAAATTCTCTTACTATTCACTGATAGTGAGTATGAGTGCAAGAAGAGGATGAGATAGAGGACAGGGGAATACCACCACGAATTAGTCAATACCCTGTAACAACAAGGAAATAATCTTTTCTCTATTAATCTTTTTTGTTCTGCATCTCTTTTCAATTCTTCAATGGTTCCTGGTAGATCCAGGAAGAAGATTTGATATATTTGCATGGGACATAAACTCCAAATAGGTCAGAATTGTTTGTTTGGATGAATTGGTTACTTTGGTTGCTATGGTTGATAGGTATACTTTAGTTCTAAACTGAAAGTTTTGAAATTGTATCCATATATCTGTCTATATTTTTGGGTCCCAATATATTCTACGAATGGTTAGTTATCCCTTTGAACTAACCAATGCCACTGCATATTTCGTAGGTCTGCATAACCCGAGTATCTTGTAAAACATTAAAAAAGATTCATTCTCGTATCTATTATTGATATTCTGATTTGGTAAGCCAAATGCAGAATAGATCTCCAGTTAATTTGATGAAATATTCTTCATCTATCTTTGTGTCTCCCTGGCAAATTCGAGGACGAAATTTCTTAAGGGGGGGAAACTGTAACGATCCCGGATTTTAATTAAATTTAAATTGATAATTAATTGAATTTTTGAATTAAAATTGTAAAATTAATTGTAAATTGAAGCGAGTTTCCCCAATTCAAATAGAATATATATTTAATCATATGAATTTAAATATGTGGAAATTAGCCACAAGGGCCTCTTTAGCAAGTTGAATTAGTTTCTAGGACACACAACTGAAATAATTACTTTCAAGGACAAAACGCGAAATAATTAGTTTATAGGGCCTAAAAACCTATGAAATTATGTCCTTGAAAGTAATTGGACTGCTGACTTTGTCCTTGAAAGTAATTATTCTGCTGACTTTGGCCTTGAAAGTAATTTTTTTGAATGTGTGTCCTAGAAACTAATTGGACTACAAAGTTTGTCCTCCTGGTGAAATGCCCCTTTAAATATTGTATATATGTGATTTGGATTTAAATTTCAAGTAAATGGTTTAATAATAATTTGAATATATATATATGTATATATGTATATATATTGAGTTTGAATTAAATTTTAACTAAATGGTTTAAAGATAAATTATAATGATAAAATTTGGGATTGATGGTCTATATTAGAAATAGAAATAGAAATAAAATAATAAGTATTACAGTAAAATTTATAATAAATAAAATGGAAATAATAATAATAATAATTTAAGCTAAAAATAGAAATCAATATATAAAATATAAGTTATAAAAATATAAAGAAAAGCATTAGCTAAAATTTTAACAACAAAATAAATATATAGAAATTCATCTATATTTCAAAATAAATTATATAGTTTTATACAATATAAAGTAAATATATAAATTTTAATCTCATAAATCCATACAAAACAATGTAATACAAATAGACTACCAAAAATAAAAGAAAAAAATAAAAAAAAGTTAGAAGCTCACTTATATCACTAAGTAATAAAGCAAATAAAAGGAAAAGAAACAAAACAAAATACATATGAAAGTAATAAAAAAAAGTAACAAGACAAATTATATATGAAATGTGCTCACAAAACAAAATCAGGTTGAACATGACAAAAGAAATATATGTAGGCTTACAAAGGAAGCCACCATATTTTTCTTATGCAATGTACAAAATAAAATAAAGCAAAATAAGATAAGTTTGTACAAATAATTAATGCAGCCACCAAGCAAAAGGAAGGAGAAAAATATCTCTGTTAAATTTTGTACAAAATATAAACACTGTTGTACAAACTTCATTTCAGCTGAAAACAAGTGTTTTATCATCCTCAACAACTTTAACTTCTCATTCCAGTTTCGTTCACTATTATAACTGAGAGAAAACTGAAGTAATTCACCTTTCATTCAAACAAATATCAACTTAAAACTTCCACTTAAACATCAAAACAATTTATGCCAGCCTGAGATCAAGCAAGAAGAGCTTCAGCTATCAAATTCAAAACCCAGGTTTCAACTTTTCAAATTCAAAAAAAAAAGATTTCAACTTTCAAACTGGAAAACTTCTGGAATCAAAATGTTTAAGGTGAGTAACACTCAATGATTTAACCCTAAGTATATATTGAAAAATTTGCTCTGTGTGTATATATAAATATATAAGTGCTTCTTCTCTGTTTAGTCTTAGAGTCTCAAAACAACAAGAAAATTCAATTTCTTATTATCTAATCAGTATCAGGCCTTGGTGTCAAAAACAAATATGTATGTTTAAGTATAAGTTAATATCTAAAAATAGTTTCAAATGAAGTAGTGATATATAGTATGTAAAAACTTGATTTTACAGAGTAAACTCAAACTTAAGGGAAGTTCGAATGTCTTGAAATATAAATTCAATTTCATAACCTGAATCCACATTGCAAAATAGGATTTTTAAAACAAAAGTGGTGATTTTTAGTTAAGTATTTCACGAGCAGTTCTTGGTTGATCAGAAATCACGTTTTAGTCGATTTATGGTTATCCAGTGAATTTTGGTTGTTGAAATTTTGTGTGAAGCTAGCTTGGTGATTCATGACTTTAGGAAAATTATCAAGTAATTTTTCCATTGCACGAATTGATGGAACGAGGGAGATTTAGGGTTTAACCCATAGTTTTGAGGAGGTTTAGTTTGTTGATTCGTTCGTCGTCGTCAATCGATCGAGTGCGATAGGCTTTTGGGTGATGGTAGCTAGGTCATATACGAGTTCATGGCCGGAGTTTTGGGTTGTCTGGTGGTCGAGGTTGCGTGGAACACTCGAAGCAGCCTCGAGTTGACCATTGAAAACATAAATTTCAATTTTTTTTTGAAAATTTTAAATTTTAAGTTTAAAAGATCTCTAATTTTTTTTTAAATAATGATTGTTTGTTAATGGAATATGAAGCTAATGGTATTGGGAAATTTTGAAATTAATTAAGTTTAATTAATTAAAGATAATTACTTGATATTGGGTTAAGTATAATTACGTAATGTAATTAAGGAAGTGTAATTACTTAGTAAGGCAATTAATAGAAATTACTGGATGTAATAAAAAGGGAAATTACTTAATGGATAGTAATTAAAGGATAATTACTTGAGGGAAGTAATTAAGTGATGATGACTCAGTGTAATTAAAGGATTAATTAATGTAATTAATCAAGGAGTTAGTTTAATTGATATAAGTAATTAAGGGAAGTAAATTATCAATATAATTAATCAAATGGAGATTAAGTAAGGAATAATTAATTTGTGAATTAAGGATTATTAAATAAATATTAAGTAATGATTAAAGTTGATTAATCAAGTGATTAAGCAATAATTGATTTAAGGATAATGTGATAAATTAATTAAGGTAATTAATTTAAGGAAAATTTATCTATTAAAGGTTAATTAATTAATCAAGTGATTAAGAAATAATTATTAATTAAGGAGTAATCAATTAGTTATTGTAATTACTTAAGAATAATTTATTAATTAAGGATAATTAGTTAAGGTGATTGATAATTAATCTATATCAAATGATCTGTAATTAATAATTAGGATTGGATAATTAATTCATAAGTAATTAATTTAATTGGAAATAAATTGAATTAATTAGGATTAAACAATTAATTAATCCTGCTTATAAATGATTATTGAATGCTTGATCTTACTTATGAATGATTGTATTGTATGAGATGCCTTGAATTGATTGTCCTATCTGATCTGTGATATTTTGTTCTATGGATTGAGCTGTGTATAATTTATTCATTTATTTGGGATACATTTGTATATTATCTGTGAATCTGTGAATGAACGATAAGCGTTATAGTTTATACCGCTTATCAACTATATTTCTGTGTTTAAATCTGTAATGATTGATGATGCTGTTGCACTATTGTGTGTGAAACCCCTGGACTACACCATACAAACACAAATATGGATTTCACGAGGAAATCGGTTAAGTCACAGATGATTTAAATTTAACATTTTTGAAATTGAAATTTTAATTTCAATTGATTTTGGAAATGGATTTGGGTTAAATGTTAAAGCTTTGGAAAGGAGTTTTTTAGATAAAAGTTATTTTGAATAACTTGGTAAAGTTTTTCAATTTAAATAATTTAATTTGAATTTGAATTCAAAAATTTGGAATTGAATTCCATGTTTGGAAATTATGGTTAAGATGTTATAAATATGTTTATATGAATTTAAACCATTTTAAAAGTATGGTTTTGAGAATTTGAATTTAACCCAAGGACTTTAACTCGTATAAAAAAATCAGATTTTCCGAAATGAAAACTATTTGTTTTCAAATAATAGAAGCTTTCATATAAGGAATGAATTTCCAATTTGTGTCAAAAGAATTTCAGGTTTGAAATAAAAAAAGGTTTTCCGAGTTATGAATAAATCTTTGTGAAAGATTGTTGAACTTTGTTTTGAAATTGGAAAGGTGTACCTTTTGTATAAAAGGTCGAAATGGAATTGTTTTGAAAGCTATCAATTAAATCTTTGATTTAAAGATTTAATGAGTTAATCCAATTGAGATGGAAATCGATTTGAAAATCTGTGAATAGATCTTTGTGAAACTGGGTGAACTTTGTGAATTGAATCTTTTTGTTTAAAAAGATTAAAATGGGGATTTGTTTAAACCATTTAAAGAGGAAATTTGGATAATAAGTTGTGACTTAATTGAAATTCCATCATCCATATGTTTTTAAATATTGTGCTCATTATTCGGTTTAGCCGGGAGAGGACCTTTGCGTCATATAACCCATTCCGAATAATGATACGTCGTATATGGAATGCATTTGAAGACCGGTGGTGAAGACCGGATATTTTCGAAAACAAAAGGATAACCCGTCGATTGTCTCTGCATTGAGTCGCGCCGGTATAGAGATTCCCTAAGTGATGGGGAATCCGATCGGGATTGTGAATACCCGGATTGCAAGGGCTTCTTCGGAAGTGCCTTCGATTCTGTTCGAACCCGAAACAGACTTGTATGGTTGTATGTCTGACATTACACTTTGAGATATAAAGCTGATTTCTTTCAAATACATTTCTGTTTGGTGGCGGAGATTTATTCTCTTAGCTTAACACCCTTCTCTGAGACGTACGAGCTCAGAGGTTATGTAGTTGAAGGTTATCAGTGATATACTCCCAATTTGGTAGTGTGGCATGCTGAGTGCTGCTGTGTGTTGCTGATCATTTGTTGATCAAAGAGTGGCTTTTGTGAAAAAGCGTAGCTTTGTGGACGAGACCTCATCGAGCCTCACAAACCGGAAATGGTCGAAACAGGAAAGATGCGGCAAGGTTATGAGGGTCGCTCCCTTTAGGGTATGTCATTTCCTTCTGGAAAAAGGTGGTATCATGGTATGGAGCCCGGATGCTTTACCTGTGTGGTTGCATCAATCTCATTTACTGTGTGATTGTTGTTTTGTAATCGAGGATCCTCGGATAAAGGTCGCAAACGATCGGGGGGTGGCATACTCGTGTAGTAGTTACCTAGTAAGAGGTAACCCGGCCTTGTGTTGGCAGAGAGCTAGTTAGTTCTCGGGACGTCCCTCCAGAGGCGTACCCAAGTGGCAGTAGGAAGTTCCTTAGCCTGACCATTTGTTTGAAAATCCAAAGAAACAATACGAACCCAGTACGGTTTTAGTTGTATAACCTGCTATGGAATGTGGCGGTAACCTGCTATTTAACATGGTAGCTATAGTAGGCATACAATAATGGTTGTATGCTGGCTAAGATTAATATTATACTTTCGAAATGTTTCCTACACTATGCACTAGTAATAATATCAAAAGAGTTTTTTTTGCGTAGTAAGCATATTTGACTATCATAAGAAGAAATCTACTCCAATTCTGCGATTGCATTGAGTGTTTGGCGAGAGGTCTTATGGTAGTTTCATTTTCCAAAAAGCATTGCGGATTTCAATGTTTAAAATTCTTTTATTGTTTGTTTTAAAGATAAACTGTTTTTGTTACTCATACCAGTCCCATGACTGACCTGGAGTTTATTGTTCCCTTCCTAAACTCTGGGTGCCCATAATTTTCCACACGGGCAGTCTAGAGTTGGAGTTTTCAGATAGTCGGGTTTAGTAGATTATCGGGAGCTAGTTCAGTTTTTGGAGTTCACGGACTACCGCCCTTGCTTATCTTTGTGAAATGTGATGGTGGTTCGAGCTTGATGTTGGAGTTGTTGGACTCATTCTCTTTTAAAGATCATTTGGAATATCACTTCTGTTGTTTCAGCTGAAACATTATTGTTTGTCTCTGATATTCTCGTATCATATTGATATCATTGTTGTATATCATTCTGGATATTGTATTCGTTGGAGTTGTATATGATATCATTCATTTCTTTCTTCCGTTGTGTTGTTATACTTACCGAGTTATAAGCTCCGGCACGAGTCGAATTTCAACGATTGAATCTGCGGCATTCGAGTACAAGTGAAGTACGGGTGTCAATTTTCGAACGCTGAAATTTGGATCGTGACAATTCCTTTCTTTAACCGCTTCCAAAACATAGAACCCGTATACTAGTTTTGAAGTGGTATTCGGTAAGTAAAACACTTACCGATCCCGGACTCTTCAAAACTAATCGATGAATTTCCGGTTAACTCAATTTCGGTTCTCTCAGAAGTAAGTGAAAGCTAGAGACATTTCGTACCAATACTCCTACCGGGGGATTCTTATTGGTATAAAATCATGAAGTCTTTCGATTACTTCCTAAGTTAATATTAGGTCAAGTTCGACAATCAACTAATCGATTATTCAATCAAAACGATTGCTTATACAAATCACGGTTCGTATGCTTAACTCGTTTCCGACATTCCAACTTAACTATTCCTCGCCCAAGAGTGAAGCTAGGTAAGTTTCGGCATTGGTTGCTCCAAGCCTTGCCTAGACACTTCATTCCTGAATCTCACAAATAGATAAGTCTACCTCGTCGGCTTTTAGTATTAAGTATATTATTAATTATTTCCATAAACAATAGGAAATCAATATGATTAACACGTTTCCAACATTTTCCACTTACCTATTCCTCGGTTAAGAGGGAAGCCCAGTAGGTTAGAGCTCTATTGCTCTGTCCCTACTCGACATCAATCTTAACTCTCACAAATAGACAAGATTACTTCATCGGCTTATTAGTGTTAAGCATAGTTAATTACTTTTCTAATAAATAATTAAATAATCAACTATTTGGACATTTAGTAATTCTAACCCCTTTTCGAAAACATTTAAATTACTTAGAAATACTTATAATATATTTTAAAACATTTATCTAAAATATTACTTAAAAATAACAAGTTTGAAAAATCAACAAAATTTGGAAAAAGAACATGTTTTATTCTAAAATCCTCTCTTTAAAAATTCATAACTAATTCTCAAAAATTCATAAATATCTCAACCTACTTTTAAAATAGATCTTGAATCTCCACATAGATTCCTTTCTTTAACCGCTTCCAAAACATAGAACCCGTATACTAGTTTTGAAGTGGTGTTCGGTAAGTAAAACACTTACCAATCCCGGACTCTTCAAAACTAATCGATGAATTTCCGGTTAACTCAATTCCGGTTCTCTCAGAAGTAAGTGAAAGCTAGAGACATTTCGTACCAATACTCCTCCCCAGGGTTTCTTATTGGTATAAAATCATGAAGTCTTTCGATTACTTCCTAAGTTAATATTAGGCTGTGCAGTTAAAGCGCTCGGTAGATTCAAAGCGGTGGAGGTGCAAAAAGTTATAGCGGGGATACAGCGAGGATATAGCGGGATATAGCGGATGGCTTTAAAATAGCATATAAAACTCGTACTTAATGTTTTTACAAATATATAAATGGTAATTAAACGAAAAATTATCATTCAATTGAATTGTAACTAATATATAAATAATTTTTAAATAAAAACATGTGCGAATATACTTTAAATAAACGTAAAACTGTTATATAACATAATTGAATTTAGTAGAATATTAGAGTATTTTCATTTCTTAAAATATATTAAAAATTAAATCAAATAAATTAGTTTCATAATTTTTATAATGTATAAATTGAATTTTTCAATTCATTTTATTAAAGAAGATATAGCGGGAATAGCGGAATATAGCGGAAATAACGGGATATAGCGGAAATATCGGGGATTAAAGCGGAAAGGCTATATTGTGGGGCTATATGGAAAAATCGTAGCGGCAGAAACCCGCTATGAGATATAGCGGGGTTATAGCGGGGTAATAGCGAGGCATTAATTGCACAGATATTAGGTCAAGTTCGATAATCGACTAATCGATTATTCAGTCAAAACGATTGCTTATACAAATCACGATTCGTACGCTTAACTCGTTTCCGACATTTCAACTTAACTATTCCTCGCCCAAGAGCGAAGCCAGGTAAGTTTGGGCACTGGTTACTACAAGTCTTGCCTAGATGCTTCATTCTTGAATTTCACAAGCAGATAAGTCTACCTCATCGGCTTTTATTGTTAAGTATAATATTAATGATTTCCATAAACAATAAGGAATCAACACGATAACACGTTTCCAACATTTTCCACTTACCAATTCCTCGATTAAGGGAGAAGCCCGGTAGGTTAGAGCTCGATTGCTCAATCCCTACTTGACATCAATCTTAACTCTCACAAATAGATAAGATTACTTCGTCGGCATATTATTGTTAAGCATAGTTAATTACTTTTCTAATAAGTAATTAAACAATCAACTATTTGGCCATTTAGCAATTCTAACCCCTTTTCGAAAACATTTAAATTACTTGGAAATACATATAATAGGTTTTAAAACATTATCTAAAATATTACTTAAAAATAACAATTTGAAAAATCAACAAAATTTGGAAAAAGAACACGTTTTATTCTAAAATTCCTCTCTTTAAAAATTCATAACTAATTCTTCAAAAAATCATAAATATCTCAAACTGCTTTTAAAATACTCTATAAATAGTTAGGCAATACTTTTTAAAAGAATGAAACACATCGCTCAAACTTAAAGTCCTTTTCGAAACATTTAAAGTCCAAAAATCAAGGTTAAACGGGGCATTTTTGCATAAGTGATGTTTTGGCCATTTTCGAGATGTTACTTAACCTTTTACTATTCAAACTTTTAATAGAAACAAACATACATATATAACAATGCAGATATGGTGAGAAATCCCTATGGACCTCTCTACAAAATTCCATAACAATTATCTAAAACAAGACAATTCTGAACTGCATCCATAGCGATTATCGCTATTAGTGCACTTTCAAATCCGAGTCGTATCTCAGCCTATGTTCAACGACAACCTATGTGCTTTATTCAAGGCCTAGTCATATGTCATATAAGTCCATTAAAGTCCATTCAAATCCATATATAAATCCTATGTGCCACTTGTTCTCAAAACAAGGATCAAAATCAATGTTTTCAACATATGTCACTTAACAATTCAAACAACTTTAACACAACAAAATATAATCATATATGAGTTATATTATCAATCCAAGTGGTGAGTTAGCTTACCTTAAACTCAACAAACAACCATGCCTAAGCACTCAAGTTCAAACTCAAGCTAGCAACCTTCTTTCCCTCCTCTTTCTTCCTTGCTTTGCTTTGCTCCAAGCCTCCTCTAACCTCCTAATACTCACGACCCAAGGTAAGTGGGGGAGTTTGGCTCTGATTTTTCACAATCTAACTAGGTAGAAGGTGTTTTTATGTGGTGGTAAGGTCTCACACCAAGTTTGAGGTGATTTGGAGATGGTCAAACTATTTGCTTTTGGAATTTAAGATGAAGCAGAAAGAAGACATTGAAATTTTCTCTTAAGCTTTGTAAATATTTTTGATATATTTCCTAAGGGTGTACCCCCTCCTTATATAGGCTTAGGAATGGTGATGGGAAAAGACCAAAAAGCCCTTAAAACCCTAGTGCATTAATTGCTTCTTATCATGACAACTTTATGTCACTTCTCCTTTATGTCACTTCTCCTTTATGGCTAATTACTCTTATACCCTTCTCATAATATTATCTCTTATCCTAATAGAACTTTCTAGAACATTCCATGCTTTATGAAGAGGAGAGTGTGTTAATTAGTTGCTAATGTGTTCATTTGATCTTTAGTTAAGTGTACGATAGTTCGAACAACTTATATCGTTCAAAAAGCTGTTTATCGATAAACCAATTTTCGGTCACATTATCGATTTTCCTTCGAAGAATATATTTTTGTAAACACTTTTCAAAAACAAGTTTTTACATTATTTATTAATTATATGATGTTAAACAAGGTTATGAAATCATATTTATAACACTTAAACATATCTCAAAATGTATTGATACTCGAAGACGAAGTGTTCGAATTTCAGGGTCGCTACATTCTCACCCACTTAGAACATTTCGTCCTCGAACTCCAACAAGAACGATAATCAAAGAGGATAAAAGAAAAGGATATATATAGCATGGCTGAAAATATATACAAACCAAACTGCAACTCAAATACAAACTAAGATAAGAAACCTCTAGTCTAAGAACATATTCGGATAGGATTCCCTCAAACTATCCTCAGTCTCCCACATACAATCCCGAGCATGCTCGCTCCATTGTACCTTGACTAAATTTACAACCTTAGTCCTTAATTGCTTCGTATCTCTATCAAAAATATGAACAGGCTGCCTTAACATAGTCAAATTTGGCTCAATCTCCAAGTTTTCTTGCTGCAATGCTTCCACTATCATCGAAGGATCATGCACAAACTTACGCAAATGCGATACATGAAATACATTATGCACACCCGATAGCTTGATCGATAACTTGACTCTATATGCGAGTGTACCAATCCTCTCAAGAATAGGGAACGGTCCTATATAACGAGGAGCCAACTTCGCATCCCTTCCAAATCGAACTACACTTCTCATCGGAGAAACCTTTACAAATACAAAGTCTCCAACCGAGAACTCCAAGTCTCCACGCCTCTCGTTTGCATAACTCTTCTGCTGATTCCGCGCTTCCCTGATTCGCTTCCAACTCTCTATAACTGTATCCGATGCCTCTCAGATCATATCAGGCCGAAGCACAAGGTGATCTCCAGATTCTACCCAACACGATGGAGATTTGCAAGGCCTTCCATACAATGCTTCAAATGGTGCCATTCCGATACTGGCCTGATAACTGTTGCTGTATGGAAATTCAACAAGTGGTAAATGCTCTTCTCACGAACCTCCAAAATCTAAATTGCATGCTCGAAGCAAGTCCTCTAACACTCGGTTCACCCTTTTTGTTTGCCCGTCTGTCTACAGATGGTAAGCAATACTCAAACTAAGCTCGGTCCCTAATGCTTCATGCAAACCCTTCCAAAACTGGTTTGTAAATATTGGATCTCTATCACTCACGATATCACAAGGAACACTGTGTAACCTAACGATCTCCTTAACATATAACTTAGCCAAACTAGAAGCTGTCCTCGTAGTGTTAACATGTAAGAAGTGCGCACTCTTGGTCAATCGATCCACAATAACCCACACACCTTCGTTGCCCCTCCTCGACCTAGGCAATCCATCGATGAAATCCATAGAAATATGTTCCCACTTCCACTTAGGAATCTCAAATGGCTGAAGCAGCCTGGCCGTCTTTTGATGACTGCCCTTTACTTGTTGGCAGTTAGTACACCTACTCACAAAGATAGAAACATCCCTCTTCATACCTTCCCACCAGAACGTCCTCTTCATGTCTTAATACATCTTAGTGACCCCAAGATGTATCGTTAACGTAGAATGGCGACTCTCCATTAGAACTTCTTGCCTAATCCTATCAACATTCAAGACACACAACCTACCGTTCATTCTCAAAATTCCACGGCTATCCACCTCGAATCCCGGCCATCTCTCCGGTGCCTCATTCTCACTTACATTTTTAGCTATCCTAGCAAAATGAAGATCTCTATGCTAATTCCCCTTGATATGACTAATAAGAGTTGGACAAACTTCAACATTCGCCATAACCTCATACCTTCTACTGAGTGCATCAGCTACGACATTAGCTTTCCCCAGCGTGTATAAAATATCCAAATCATAGGCCGCAAGAAACTCCAACCACCTTTGTTGCCTCATGTTCAAGTCCTTTTGCATAAAAAGATACTTCAAAGACTTATGGTCCATGTATAATTCGAACATTTCGCCCAGCAAATGATGCCTCCACATCTTTAATGCAAATACCACTACTAATAACTCTAAGTCATGAGTTGCATACCTCGCTTCATGCGGTTTGAGTTGCCGACTCACATAAGCGATCACCCTCCCATGCTGCATCAACACAGCACCAAGACCTGTTCCACACACATCAGTGTAAACAGTCAAACCCTCACCTCCATCTGGCACAGTAAGAATAGGAGCACTGGTTAGCTTTTCCTTTAGCTCTAAGAATGCTTGCCCACATTAATCCGTCCATACAAATTTGACATCTTTCTTTGTCAAATTCGTTAAGCGAGAAGCAATCTTTGAGAAATCCTGTATGAATCTCCTGTAATAACCTGCTAGACCCAGAAAGCTTCTAATATCCGTTGCGCTTTCTGGCCTCTTTCAGTCTTGAACAGCCATAAACTTAGCGAGGTCAACAGAAATACCCTCCATCGAAACAACATTACCAAAGAACCTAACTTCTGAATGCCAAAAATGACACTTCGAGAACTTAACCTTCAACACATGCTCTCTTAGTATTCCTAGAAAAATCCTTAGATGGTATGAATGTTCCTCCTTGGTCTTGGAATAGACCAGAATATCATCGATAAAAACAAGGACAAACTTATTCAACACATCTCAAAAAACTCGATTCGTTAAGTCCACGAAATATGCTGGAGCCTTAGTTAGGCCGAATGTCATAACTAACCACTTATAAAACTGGTCGGATCTAAAAGCGGTCAAGTGTTCACTCTCCTTTGCCACCCTCAACTAATGAAACCCTGTAGCAAGGTCAAGCTGAGAAAATACTCGAGCTCCATGGAGCTGATCGAACAAGTCATCTATATTAGGCAAAGGATACTTGTTCCTAACAGTCCGTTTATTGAGCTCGCGATAATCTACACAATCTTAAGAAACCATCTGCCTTCGTAGCAAAGACGACATGCGCTCCCCAACTCGAACGACTAGGTCGGATCAAGCCCTTCTGCAACAAATCACTACCCTATTTTGTTAGCTCCATCCTCTCCTTTGGTGCAAGTCTACGAACCGACAATACAATAGGTTTCACATCCTTCACTAAATCAATGTGAAATTCTATCTCCCTATGGGGTGGTAAACCCGACACCTCTTCAAAGACATCCACAAATTCTTGAACAATGGGGATAGAACCCAACCCCTCCTTCGCCACATCAAGAGAATAAAGAAAAATAATCATAAGTGAGCTAGGTCCTTTATAATTCACTATCAAAGCTTCCATCCCCTTCTTTAATAAAACTGTTAGCTTATCACAATCTAACTACATTATTCTACGATAACCAATCCATCCCAAGCAGAACATCAAAACCTATAAAACCCAGAACATACATATCGTTAGGGAGGAGTTGGTCGAAGATAGAAATCGGGACTCCTAACCAAATCATACTAAGATTGGCCAAGCCTCCAATACGATTCGACACAGAAATAGAATCTGAAGCTATAGTTGGTTCAAGTTTCAATCTATCAACGAGCATACGAGAAATGAAACTAAGAGAAGCACCAGTATCAAATAAAACATAAATGGGAATGCCAAAAATAGATATAATACCTTCTAAAACTTGCTTCCCCTTTGTTGCGATGGAAGTGGAAGGTGCTGGAGCTAGTGCAAAAGTTCGAGCCTGTACCCCCTTCTTGAGCATCGAACACTCCCTAGCAAAATGACCTGGCAGATGGCAGTTGTAGCAGCTCTTGGGTGCAAACTGTGTTTTGGTTGTCTGAGGCTCTATCTTCATAACCTTAGCAATAGGTGCCTTAACTAACGGCGCCTTCGCCACTTGCCCTCCCATACCCAACCTATAATTCACAGCAAAGTGCCCTTTCTTTCCACACTTATGGCAGGTCAAACCTAAAATATTCTTTGGTGGCTGAAACTTCCGCTTGTTGTCCCCGGTTGGAGTAGAAATAAACGGCTTCGGAGCCAAACTCTCAAACCTCAACCCCATGTTCACCAGATTCACATAAGACCCCAACATGTGATTAGTCATATTACCTTTGAAATCTGGGCGCATCCCTGCGATGAACATCTCATTCCTCTTTAAAGGCATATCTACCAAACCAGGCCCGAATCTGGATAAGGCAGTGAATCAGTTATCATACTCTGCCACTGTCATGGCCCCTTAAATCAAGTCGAGGAAGCTCCTAAACAGCAAAGTCTTCCCAGTCTCCGGGACAAACTTCATCTCAAAACCCTCCTTAAATTAGGCATAAGGGAAGTCGTTCTCTTGGACAACTAAAGTGATAGTACTCCACCAATCCATTGCCGCATCCGTCAGATGTCGTGATGCCAGTCGACGCTTCATCGCGTCATCTTACTCCATATCCCCAAATATACGGTCACATAACTTAATCTAAGTCTAGACTTCTATAATCGTCTCTATTCTACTAAACCTCTTACCTCTCAACCTCTCATAATCATGGTAGAGCGAAGCAAAGTTTAACTGAGGCCTGACCTGTACGACCTCCTCTACAATATCCATCCTTGGTTCTCCGACTGGAGTAATATTCCCTGGTGCTCGATCTCCACTATTAGTGACGGTACTACCCCGACCACCTCTACCTCTACCTCCTCGAGCATTGGTAGCTCTAGTACTCATGATGTAAACCTGAACATAGCAGAAGATATTTAGGATATGAAAGGCTAGAGTTATTTCAAAGAAAGAGATTATTCCTAAGGAAATCTGAAAAAGAGGAATATGTTTATAGAAAATACAAATACGCTTTCTCGTATACACTTGACTCATTCTAGGATGTCACTTACCCTATCTTTGATGAGCCATACCCAACCAAAGCTAAGGTGTTCGCTCAACCTCGCTCTGATACCATATGTAACGACCCGACTTTTTGACTCTCGAATGTCATCACTAATACATCCATGGTATTCGTGTGCCGAGCACCCAAGTGCCGAAAAGACAGAAAGTTAGGGTAAAAATAATAGAAAAAGGATAGAACAAGAAAAGAAGAATACAACATTAACATCTCACATGGGAACGGTAATTTATAATATCAAAAGAACAGTACAAAGAGTTACTCTAATACAAGATTTTCAGAGTTAACCTAAGTACTATCATCAGCCTGGGTAGTTATAACTTCTTGTCCTTACAACGCTGATATATGCACATAGCTAAAACAGAAAAATAGAAATAGAAATAGACATATAATGGAAGCATCCAGCTTGTCTTTTGAACACTGAAGCATCCAAGGCAAAACCTGAAACTCAACCTACTCGAAAGAGTACCGCGAGGATTTTAGGAAACAAAACCAAGCGTCAGACATAAGTATGGTATGAAAAAAATCGAGATACATGAATATATGTAACAGTGATGATTGAGACCGAACGAATTTCCGTAATGGTTTTCCCCTCAAAAAAACCAACCATTTATTAGGTTTAATATAATGATATGATAGATAGTGTCTAGGGTATGGGATATAATAATATCAAATAGTTGTAGTGCTTACATTGGTCATACCACAACATATTAGGTTACATTTAAAACCGCTAAGGTTCGTTCGCATAATGGATTTTCCATGGGGATCTCTTCGAGTGAGCCGAATCCAATCTCCATGCACAAGGATCAGAAACCACCTTTCGAGCATCGTATATTTCTAGATAAAATATACCATAAGGTAAACACAAGCGGCCCAGCGTTCGAACATAAACATGAACAACATGGAACAAAATATCATCAACTCATCCTGGCCAACAATCGATAAGTATCTCTTGATCTGGAGTTGATAACATCCTGACATGGGTCGCTAACCCTAGGTTATGCATCCTACTCTGTCTTTAGCCATTTCCGATGTCGAGGTTACATTCGGCATCTTTCACCCAAGTCTTTATCACTCGAATAGAGCACGAATCCCAAATTGGATCCTCACATCTCGAAACCACACAAGGATTCCCATATCCTGAATAGATCACGAACAATTACATGTGTTCGAGCATCTTAAAATAGATCTCGAATCACCACATAGATTCCTTTCTTTAACCGCTTTCAAAACATAGAACCCGTATACCAGTTTTGAAGTGGTGTTCGGTAAGTAAAACACTTACCAATCCCGGACTCTTCAAAACTAATCGATGAATTTCCGGTTAACTCAATTCCGGTTCTCTCAGAATTAAGTGAAAGCTAGAGACGTTTAATACCAATACTCCTCCCCGGGGGTTCTTATTGGTATAAAATTGTGAAGTCTTTCGATTACTTCCTAAGTTAATATTAGGTCAAGTTCGATAATCGACTAATCGATTATTCAGTCAAAATGATTGCTTATACAAATCATGATTCATATGCTTAATTCGTTTTCGACATTCCAACTTAACTATTCCTCGCCTAAGAGCGAAGCCAGGTAAGTTTGGGCACTGGTTACTCCAAGCCTTGCCTAGACGCTTCATTCTTGAATCTCACAAACAAATAAGTCTACCACATCGGCTTTTATTGTTAAGTATAATATTAATGATTTCCATAAACAATAAGGAATCAACACGATAACACGTTTCCAACATTTTCCACTTACCAATTCCTCAGTTAAGGGAGAAGCCAGGTAGGTTAGAGCTCTATTGCTTCGTCCCTACTCGACATCAATCTTAACTCTCACAAATAGATAAGATTACTTCGTCGGCTTATTATCGTTAAGCATAGTTAATTACTTTTCTAATAAGTAATTAAGCAATCAACTATTTGGCCATTTAGCAATTCTAACCCCTTTCCAAAAACATTTAAATTACTTGGAAATACTTATAATAGGTTTTAAAACATTTATCTAAAATATTACTTAAAAATAACAATTTGAAAAATCAACAAAATTTGGAAAAAGAGCATGTTTTATTCTAAAATTCCTCTCTTTAAAAATTCATAACTAATTCTTAAAAATTCATAAATATCTCAAACTGCTTTTAAAATACTCTAAAAATAGTTAGGCAATACTTTTTAAAAGAATGAAACACATCGCTCAAACTTAAAGTCCTTTTCGAAACATTTGAAGTCCAAAAATCAAGGTTAAACGGGGCAGTTTTGCACAAGTGATGTTTTGGCCGTTTTCGAGATGTTACTTAACTTTTTACTATTCAAGCTTTTAATAGCAATAAATATACATATATAACAATGCAGATAAGGCAAGAAATCCCTATGGATCTCTCTACAAAATTCCATCACAATTATCTAAAACAAGACAATTCTGAACTGCATCCATAGCGATTATCGCTATAAGTGCACTTTCAAATCCGAGTCGTATCTCAGCCTATGTTCAACTACAACCTATGTGCTTTGTTAAAGGCCTATTCATATGTCATATAAGTCCATTAAAGTCCATTCAAATCCATATATAAATCCTATGTGCCACTTGTTCTCAAAACAAGGATCAAAATCAATGTTTTCAACATATGTCACTTAACAATTCAAACAACTTTAACACAACAAAATATAATCATATATGAGTTATATTATCAATCCAAGTGGTGAGTTAGCTCACCTTAAACTCAACAAACAACCATGCTTAAGAGCTCAAGTTCAAACTTAAGATAGCAACCTTCTTTCCCTCCTCTTTCTTCCTTGCTTTGCTTTGCTCCAAGCCTCCTCTAGCCTCCTAATACTCACGGCCCAAGGTAAGTGGAGGAGTTTGGCTCTGATTTTTCATAATCTAACTAGGTAGAAGGTGTTTTTATGTGGTGGTAAGGTCTCACACCAAGTTTGAGGTGATTTGGAGATGGTCAAACTATTTGCTTTTGGAATTTAAGATGAAGAAGAAAGAAGACATTGAAATTTTCTCTTAAGCTTTGTAAATATTTTTGATATATTTCCTAAGAGTGTACCCCTCCTTATATAGTCTTAGGAATGGTGATGAGAAAAGACCGAAAAGTCCTTAAAACCCTAATGCATTAATTGCTTCTTATCATGACAACTTTATGTCATTTCTCCTTTATGTCACTTCTCCTTTATGGCTAATTACTCTTATACCCTTCTCATAATATTATCTCTTATCCTAATAGAACTTTCTAGAACATTCCATGCTTTATGTAGAGGAGAGTGTGTTAATTAGTTGCTAATGTGTTCATTTGATCATTAGTTAAGTGCACGACAGTTCGAACAACTTATATCGATCAAAAAGTTGTTTATCGGAAAACCGATTTTCAGTCACATTATTGATTTTCCTTCGAAGAATATATTTTTGTATACACTTTTCAAAAAAAAGTTTCTTAACACTATTTATTAATTAAATGATGTTAAACAAGGTTATGAAATCATATTTATAACACTTAAACATATCTCAAAATGTATTGATATTCGAAGACGATGTGTTCGAATTTCAAGGTCGCTACAATTTTCCCCATGCTAGGAGGTATTCAATTGATAAGAAGGGATGTTTGAGAAGAGATGGATGTCTTTATATCTCAATGATTCATGATTTGATGAGAGATGTGCTTATGGTGTGTCACTACTCAAGGATGACCATTCATCCCAGAGGAGATAGGATGTACAAAGGCATAAAGAGACTCAAGGATGACCATTCATCCCGAAGGAGATAGGACGTACAAGGGCATAAAGAGAATTTTCTTTTGGAATGGAATGAAGAGAAGCGTAGCTTAGTTTGATGCTATGTGTTTGACATGTCAGAAGATAAAAGCTGAGCAAGGGAAGCCTGGTGGATTATTATCACCTTTGGAAATTCCGACTTAGAAGTGTGAACATATTTTGATGGATTTTGTGTAAGGATTGCCTAAAAGTCAGAAGGGCAGTGGAGCTATTTGGATTGTTGTGGATAGACTCGCAAGTGCTCATTTTGTTCCAATTAAGAGAAATAGGACTAGTGCCTCTCTCGCCCAGATTTATATTAAGAAGGTAGTTCGTCTACATGGAATTCCTGTAAGCACAGTCAGTGACAGGGACCCCTTAGTCACTAGCGAGTTTTGGAGGAGCTACAAACAGCTTTGGGAACTTCTTTGAACCTTAGCACGGCATAAAACCCACAAATTGATGGACAAACAGAGAGGGTGAATAGGATTTTAGAAGACTTGTTGAGAGCTTGTGTCTTGGATT
The DNA here is from genome assembly GCA_030737815.1 of Allium fistulosum. Classification (NCBI taxonomy): domain Eukaryota; kingdom Viridiplantae; phylum Streptophyta; class Magnoliopsida; order Asparagales; family Amaryllidaceae; genus Allium; species Allium fistulosum. The sequence continues at coordinate 1,117,124,239 of CM060902.1, read as the reverse complement.
TCGGAGGACATTGGTTGCAGCATCTACCTTTGGTTGAGTTTGCATATGATAATAGCTACCAAACGACGATTGGTATAGCCCCTTTTGAAGCACTGTATGGGCGGCCATGCAAATCACCTAGCTGTTGGTGGGAAACCACCGACAAAGTATTGCATGGACCTGATTTGATTTGTGATACCACGGAAAAAGTAGAGTTGATCAGGCAAAGGATGAAGGTAGCGCAAGACCTTCAGAAATCTTATGCAGATAAAAGAAGGATAGAGCTTGAATTTGAGGTTGGAGATATGGTATTTGTTAAAATCTCACATCTTAGAAATGTTGTTAGCTTTGGCAAGTCTGGAAAATTGGCGTTTAGATTTGTTGGGCCATTTAGAATTCTGGAAAGAATACGAAAATTGGCGTACCGTATGGAGCTTCCTGACAAGTTGGCAGGAGTCCACAATGTTTTCCACGTTTCTCACCTTAGGAAATGCCTTCATGACACCGCTAAAAGAATAGAGCCTGATCAGTTGGGGGATTTTGAAATTGAGCCGACAATGCCTCATGCCACCGCACGGATTGTAGAGCACGGTCCAGTAGTCTCCGCAATAAAATAATTAGGTTGGTCCAAGTACAATGGGAGGACAATCCGATGGAAAGCACATGGGAGACTGAGGAGACGATGAAGATTACTCACCCAGAGCTTTTCATTAGTAATTTTTCTCTCCAAAATTAGGATTTTGGTTGCATCGTGGTTGCTAGATTGGATGGTAGGAGATGGTTGTTACACTTTTTCACAATCACTTTACACTAATGTAGAATTTTTTATGCATGTTTATGAAATTTGCAAACATACTTTCATGGCACGATTACACATTCACGCTAGGATTGAGCTCATTTTAGCATGTTTGCAGTACATAACCACATTGCACTATTGGCTGAGTAGATAGTTGTGTAGAGAACTTAGTTGTATAACATGGATGTTATTGTGCGTTATGCTATTCGTCCCTGGGAAGATTTCGAAACGAAATCCTTTTTTAGGGAAGAATGTAACACCCCATAAAATGAACCATAAATAAATGAAGTAAGTTAAATTAAATATGATAAGGGTTGAATATGGGAATTTCATAAAAGTTGGAATTTGACCATGAAAGTTATTCCATTGCATTCGAGGTGAAATTCTGATCCGTTTTCATATATAACATGCTGAAAACGTAGCTCAAGCAAAGAAGTGTTGAGCATTTGAAGTTTTTAGAGTTAAATTAATTTAGTTTGAATTCAAATTCAAAAGAGAAATAAAATTTAGGGTTTAAATTTTAAAAATTAGCTTGGGAGCTAAGTAAACATTTAATTAACATTTAATGTTAAAAAGTTAACTAGGGAATAAAATAATTGTGTAACGGAAGAAAATAAATATTCCCCAAAATAGAGGAGCGATCGACCTATATAGGTCAACCGGTCGATCGTAGCGGTCGATCGCTTGGCAAAAAAAGTTGTCAGTGACGACTAGGGTTTGAAGCTATGTTATATTCAGTTGTGCGCTCCAGATTTACCCGTTTCCTACCTACTTCCATCCTACGGTTCTGGTGCATTTCAACCCCTATAAGTAAAACCCTATCCTCTCCACTCTTATTCATATTATTTTGGAGAATACGATGAAATTCTGCCATTGCTATCTCTCCCTAATAAGATTTACAAACTCCCTAGAGAATCCAACTTATTTCCTATTTGTTTCTTCTTCCTCCAATCTATTCTTATCATATTCTTCTCCAATTATTCTCAATCTAACGAATATATATACCTCTTCCCTATTGTGTGTGTGTATATCAAAAGGAGAGATTTTGGAAGAGATCGAAAGGCTACAAATCTATTTGAGTGAAACTAAGGCTAATCTATGAGTGAAAACTTTAATATTTCTTTTCAGCAATTGTTTAGTGTATTTCTTTTTGGATTTGAACATGCCTTAGCGATTTTGGAATTCCGAAAAAATGATAGATAAAATACCCAAAATTTTTTGTTTATATCGATACGTCAATTCTATGCTGAGATTCCCAATTATTTACATTAATTTGATGGAATTTGTTTCGTTTATGCAATTTTTGATATTTTCATAGTCTATTCCACTTCTTCTTCTTTGGGTCAAATTGTGATCCTTCAATAAAATAAAGGGTTTAGATTATGAATTCTATTCATAGTTTACACCACTTATTCTTATCAAAACCTTTATAAAAGAGGAGTTGAATAGAATATGAGGTTTAGATTGTAATTCTTATTATTTAAGATATTCTATTGAATTGGTGTAATAAATTGAGTTTCTATTTTATTTACAAGTCTGTTATTGCAGTTTTGGTTATAAATATTTATTCCCTGTTTTAGACATTAGAATCCCATGAAATTTTGGGAATTTGAAGAAAAAGGACTTGTAATAATAATTGGTTAGGGAATTGGATTTAACACTTTAACGCTAGTTTAGAGTGTAAAATCCATGCGTTTAGAACTTATTAGACACGAATATTTATTTATCTCTATGGGTATCGTCTCTCACATTATTAGCTGTTTATGACGTATGATTGGGATATGGGATTTTAGAAATCTGCTTCTGGAATGGAAGGTATTAAGTGGTTGGACCTGCCTCCTTTCCTTATAAAAAAGTATTAAATGATTTTAATGGTTTTATGTTCGTAGACATATTCTTATTTTGAAATATACTGCCCAAGTACTAAAAAGGTAAGGCTTGAGGTTTTTATTCACCAGACATTTGTTGTTCTGACTCCCTCCTCAATACAACACATGTTAAGGACAGAGTGATGGCGGTAACAATGTTTAGAGATGGAGAAGCTTGGCTTGTGGCAGTATTTATTATTATTATTATTATTTGCTTTTATGTGTACGTATGGATTTAGACAATTGTTATAATGGTAATTATGTTATAGTTTTTATGGAATTTTGTGTTATGACATTTTTATGGCTTGGAAATAAATAGGTGCACTTTGCTATTATATTTTGTTCCTTTAATTATGAGTTCTGAAAGTTTAGTTATGGTTCTGCAATGTTATTTCTTTTTTACTACTAGCAGCTTACCTTACAATGGATCTATGTTTCGATGGGCCTTTTCTGGGTCGAAATTTAGGCCTATTCCATGGTGGGTTGCTACAAATAATGTAGTAAAACAACAAGTCACATGCTTTAGCAAAGAAGAAAATTGAAAACCATAGTAAAAAGGATAAATTCATTTTATCATTTTGCTTTATTTTCTGCCTTAAATGTTAAATTTAACTATATTTTTGTTTAAACCTTATAATTAGAAAAGATTAAGGAGTTTTTCATTTTCTAAAAAAAACTAAATGCATGTTTATTTAAATAATATAATATGAATTTATCTTTTAATGTAAAATAAATGGATTCATCAGTAATTATCTGCATATAACAATGCAACATGCATTTATATAATTTAAAATTGTATAATGTTTTAGGCTGACTCTACGATGAACAACTGATTGACGAATGATATACTGGATTTCGTCATTATGATGATCTGGAAGATGCTTCCAATCAGTGAAAAATGTTATATCCAGAGCATAATAGAAGGAACCAAGCCACGTGGTCGTTAATTCTGCTCAATATACTAATGTTGTCTGAAATTGTAGGAAATTAAAGATGGCACAGCTAAAGGACAACAAGTAGATCACTGCCAAAAATCTTGGTCTCCAACCCTTTGAGAAATATTGTTTCAGGGGCTCGAATTGCTTTCTACCTATGGCGACATGTTTTTTCAACTTCAAGAGATTCTTTTCCTTGGGGCTATATGATTTGATGGGAAGATTAGGTCAGCCTAGCATGAGTGTTAAGCTCAGTATGGAAAGATGCATAAGGTAGAAAAAACAACCATATACCTTAAACAAGCAACAAGTAGGTGGTGGAAAGGAAAGAAAAGATGCAAGTGTAAGAGGGGAGAGAAGCATATACGCCCAAACTATGAATAGAACTGTGTAACAAAAGCATTAATACAGAAGTACATAGATATTCCTTTTCCATAATTTGTACTAAAATTTAGTATGTTAAACGCAAGTTATAACTTTAAGTATTATGTTCCCTTACTTAATTACTTTTGGAAAGATGTAATTTTATTATGTTTGCACTGATTCTAAATGGTACTTCGAATTTTAAGTTGTTTTCTCTAAAGGTTCAACTTATTAACTTCTCTCTTTAATTTTTGATTTGCCTTTTCTGATTGATTAAAAGAATTTAATTGGTTGATTTATTAATACCGGAAGTAATTATGAAAATTAATTACATTCTTCTTTTACTCATTCAATTAAAAAAGGCTAACTGATTGATTTATTAATACATCAATTGCACAATTAATTATAGAAACGAAGTTGTCTATTAATCAATTATAAAATGGTTTTACCAAGCTATTTTATATATTTTGTTTAAAATGGCATTACCAAATTTTGAACTATTTCAAATGAAATTAATAGCTTACCTTAATACTTATGGTAAGATTTAATTACGCGGTTTTGATGTTGGCCTCGATCTTAGATAAAGCAAATGAGAAAACATTGATAAAAAGTATTATGTTGCTTTATCTTAATGTTAATTAAGATATACACCAACCTATATATAATGGGAATATCTCAAATGAAGTTTATGATATTAAAAATTATTCAACCATCAATAATTAAACAAATCAAGATATAATCGTACTTTACGCAATCCCACAACATCATTTTCCCATTGTATCAGCACAGCTCACTTCCCTTTCAAATTCATTGCCTTTTCTATTTTTTTCCAACATCTGTAATTTTTGAAAGAATAAATCAGTAATTATTTAAAAAAGAATTCAATAAATCAATTAACGAACAAAATTCAAAATCCATTAAAACCCTTTAGATTTCTCTCTTAGCAATTCTAATCTTAGACGTAATATATTCAAATTTCTTCATTAAGGAAACAAATAATGGTCTAAGCTACCAACGTACGACTGCAAATATGAGAACACCTTGATCAGATTTTCTGGACATGGAAGATGTACTTTGATGGAATAAGGAATCTGTGGTCAGAAACTCCTATTTGATATGTTCTGGAATAATGGTGTGAAAATGTGCATAGTATATTTTTCTCATTTAATAGTTACAAAGAAACTAAATTTGTCCTCGAAAATATAGTAATGAGTTCCATGTGTATTTATTCATACTATTTCACAATAGAAAGAAGTTAGATCACATATTTATTTATGTCAAGTCTTATTTATGCATATGCCATTATTCCATGATAAAAAATTTGCCCTTATTTATTTTTTCACTCGTCCAATGGACATGCCTAACATACTGATATATATTAAAGTAAAATAAATAAATTGGTGCGAGGATCAAAAGCCGGTCGACCGCCTTCATTGGGTCGGTTGCCGCTAGTAGTCGACCGTCCAGTGAGGACTAGTCGACCAGTGGTAGTAATGCGGCTAGGGATTTTCAAGCCTCGAACGGCTCATATTTGATAGATTTTGATCGTACTGTCCAAATGCATTCTAACCACAATAAATAAGAGACCATCCCCTTCACTCTCATTCATAGACAAAATAAACAAGACGACGAAACTCCGCCATCTTCCTCCTCCTCAATACAATTCTCAAATCAAATATATACGAGATTCAAGGGTATAGGGATTTTAAACAATCGACTAAGGAAAATGGTAATGAAGTATATATATATATATATATATGTGTGTGTGTGTGTGTGTGTGTGTGTATTCTCTACTTTATTCTTCCAAAAAATAAAGTACTTTGAGGCTAATACACTTAATTGAATTTATAAATTGCAAAATAAAGAAAAGTTAATTGGAGGAAGAAACAAGGCGAATGCATGGAATTAAATCCAAGTGAATTCAAAGGAAAGCATATGTGAGTGGGAACCTTGTTTTTTCATTGATAGTATTGTTTAGTTGATATTTGAATTTGTATCATGCCTTGGGGATTTTGCATGCGAAAATTTAAATAGCATAAACCCCAAAGTCTCCCCATATTATGTAATTTTTGGATAATTGAAATCTTAGTTGTTTTATATTAATGTAATAGTATTGAATTTTATTAATATTTACACGATGAACATATTATATTCCATTTGATTCTGCTTTTTACTTTGTTGTTGTAATAACGAAGAATTCCAGAACAAATAGATAGGAATAGGTATGCAAAGTAGCGAGAAAGAGGTTTTACCCCTATTTGTAGTTTGCACTGCCTATCCTTGAATACAAATAAACTGGATTTCTTTATTGTATCATCGCTATATGTTCAAATTGTTGGATGTAATATAAAAGGTTTATATCGTAAAATCACTTCTTTGGGAAAAAAAAGAACGTGGTCATGTTATATTAATATAAAATAGAATTGTATGTTGGATTCTATTTTATATATATGTACAAGTCTGAATTATGTTGTAAAATTATTCATAATATTGGTCCTTATGAAATTACTGTATTGTTCTGACTTGTATGGAAATTGTAGTTGTTAATAATATGCCACCCCTAATCGATAACGGACAAATGTAATAAATTTATACTTAGTACAAATATTACTTAGGTTATCTTAATATTCCCTTAAACTCCAAAAACTTTATTATAGACTTATAATGTATAAAATAATTAGGACACGTAAAAGGTAATTAATAATCAACAATCGATTCAATAAATACGAGTTAGGGATAATCATGGAAATTAATCCATAAATAAAGGCAAAATACGGAAATTCCCTTATAAGGCCTAAAATGCGTAAATACGAGTGAGGTTTACGTACATACATACATATATAGATGTGGGCATAGTTCAATGTAGAACATTGGAGAGTGAAAGTATGACTAAGTTATAAGGATGTGCGGTCAGTTAAAAGCACAAAAAAGTCTGCCCAGTTGATCTGGCTACCAACAACATGACTTTGGTTCTGATGTGGGACATCACCTATAATAAATACCCACGATGGAAACAAGGTTAGTCCCAATTTTGTAGGGTAAGCCTTCCCAGCTTATCTAGCTACTAGTACCCATAAATAGTCGGATTAATGTGACGTCACGGTTGGGTTGCAGGTCATAAGGTAAGGAGTGTCTTTGACGTACGTTGGGGAAATCCCTTAGGGGAGGTCCACCATGGGATTGTGGGTATTAAATGACATTTGGAAGAGTCTTCCCCTTCCCTTTTCAAGTAGTAGTAAGTGGCCTGCAAGGAACTGGTACAATGATAGTTAGGAAGTACTAGAATATGAAAGGCTCGCTTGGGGTTATGTAGTAAATGACTGATGGGTCTCCCTGTTTCCCAATCTAAGGGTAGTATGTAGCCTAGGTACTTCCTCTTGCATCTTTAGGATATGACTGGATGGGTGGTGGGTTGTTGAACCCGATATACTCCATTATTGTTTTGCACCCGCTTTTGGTAGTCACGGAATAAGGTTCGGAGTGTCAGTAGTGTAACGACCCGCAAATTTATCACTTTGATAACTTATATTTATATTTGAAATATTTAAACACAAGATTATATAACACAAATTATAAAGTTTTGAACCATAAATAATGATGGTAAACTTGTTTTAAAAGTATACTAACAAATACAGATATTAGGGTGTTTTCATCAGAAAAACGACGAAAATCAGTTTACGGAAAAATTGAGATTTCTCAATATTAAAGAGAACAAAATTGGACACATACACTTATTTATCCATTCAAGCAAGAATATGAAATAAAAATTATTTATTTTATTTTTGAAGATAAAATATATTTATGACATCATCAGGGATAATATCACTTCTATATATTTTCTTGAATTTTAAAATTAAGTTTAAATAATTAAATAATTGTTTTAAAATGATAATAATTCATTTTAATAAGTTATATTGTGATGATACATCATTTATAATAGTATTATAAAAATATATACTTGTTTTAAAAATATAAGAAAATTCATAACGTTTTGTCAATATGACAACACTTTTTGTAACCGCTTGTTTAATATTGATTTATATGGTTTTATAATTCAAATGTGATCGTTTTATTTTATTACCAATGATAATAAATTAGTTTTCAAATTTTGTTTACATTTATATGCAATCTAATTGACAAGTGAAAATGTGACCGGGAATCGGCTTTTCAATTTTCAACGGTTTAACGAACGAAAGATGTTCAAAGTGGTCACAACATTGTTTATATGTCTTGTGAACTATATAACCTACACATACATGCACCAACATATACATATACACATTATAACATACACACATACACACACATATGCACTTAATAAAGAAAATATATATGATATTTCCATTTTCTTCATCCTTAAACATCCTAAAAGCAAACTAACCATCTACCATCACCTCCTTAAACACCATCATCACTCAAGCACATGGAGAGGAAGACAAGTGTAACAACCCGCATATTTATCGATTTTATATTTAAATATTTTATTGTTAGTCGGATGTTAGTCCGAAAAGCTACTTTTTGCATACGGTCAAATTAGGACTCGAGACCACCCCCATTGAGTTCAAAATGACGTTTGCGATCTTTTTGAGTGTAAACTTCGATATGTTTGGAGATAGTGAAATTTTCGTCACTTTTTGTGTTGGGCTTTTGGTTTGGGCTGCACCTCTTCTAACTCAGCCCAACCCCTTCCTTCTCTTCATCACTTCATCAACTTTGAAGCTTTAGCAAAAATGGTGGAGGGAATAGGAAATTAAAATTCCAAGCCCAAGTTCTTTAGCAAATTCAACATCTAACTCCAAATTCAAAGTGAAGACATTGATTCAAGCTTGTGGTTGATCTTTGCTTTGCCCCCGAGCTTCGTCTTCATCAAATTCCGTGAAAAGGTGAGATTTTTGATCTCACATCTTGCCTATATCTATCTTGGACTGTTGGGAATGATCCTCTATTGCATTTGTATGAATATCTGCATTTGGTTTGGATTGGATTGGCGAAAAACTCCAAAATTTAGTGATTTTGGTGAAAAACTGCTACTAGCTCGTTCTGGCCCTTAAGTCGTAGGTCGTTGCCGACCTATAATCTCCAGGCAAAATGTTAAGTCGTTCACGAGCTAAAGGCATAAGTCGTTCACGAGTTAAAGGCATAAGTCGTTCACGAGTTAAAGGCTTAAGTCGTTTGCAGTTAGCTAGTTCGCCTCGAGTTAAGTCGTAGGTCGGTTGGCCTTAAGTCGTTTGCAGTTATCTCGCTCGCCCTGGCTTAAGTCGTAGGTCGTCCTCGACCTAACTTCACTAGGTCGTTCCTGCTTTAGCTCGTAGCTCGTATTCAAGGCTTAGGTCGTTAAGTCGTTCGTTCCACTAAGTCGTTCAAGGCTTAGGTCGTAAGACCTTAGGTCGTGCACTTTTAGGTCGCGAACAACCTTATGTCACGAACCTCTTTAGGTCGTATGACCCTAATTTTCTTAGGTCGTTGGACCTTTTTAACTCGTTAGGTCGTAGACCCTTAAACTGTTAAGTCGCGTACTTCCTTAGGTCGCGCATCCCACTTAGGTCGCTTGACCTTAAGTCGTAGGTCGTCTCCGACCTAACATTCCCACTGCTACTTCACTAGGTCGCTTGACCTTAAGTCGTAGGTCGCTTGACTTTGTTAAGTCGTAGGTCGCTCGACTTTGTTAAGTCGTAGGACTTTGTTAAGTCGTAGGTCGTCACCGACCTTATCCTTGGTCTTGTTAGGTCGAACCCCGTATTACTCTGCGTAGGCAATCTTATCTGAAAAGCGTCCAACAGAACTCCTTACTTTGATGGTTTTGGGAATTGATTTCTTTGAACTTTACTCACGTCTTCGAACGTGAATTTTTATGATTGATTGTTTCTACAATCACTTCTATGATTTGTCACTTCAAAATATAAAGGTTTCCTATACTAGTATTAAATATCAAAACTCTTTCATTAAAACGATTTCAACTCGATTTTCAATATCAAACTCGTTTATAAAACTGTTTTCCAATTTATTAGTATATACAAACCTTTACCTCATTCGTATGAGAAAATATAATTAAACGGCTTAGCAAAACAAGTGGTATGAAACGCTTGCGTTTACTTCGTCGGTTAATTGATGGACTTGTTCGATTGAAACTCTTGTGACAATTTCCTAGTGCAGATCTACAATCTGTTCGTAAATATTTGAGTTAAGCTAGTGGTTATGGGACATGAAGCTAAACTCTTATATTTACTAGCTTAGTGTAATCGACACTTCCTTATGATCACGATGATCATTCTTGTGATTTAGACTAGCGATTGTGCTATGTCTCTTTGTTTGCGAGGTTAGACTAGACACCATTTGTGTGATTTCGATTCACACATATCTCTTTATCTTCAAGGTTAGTCTATGCCTCATTGGTGTGATTTCGATTCACACATAATGAAACTCTTTATGATCGATGACGATCATTTTATGGTTTAGGCTCATGGGTTGTATCTATTTAGGTGCGTCGATGTTTACTTCTCACATGGGTCGTATCTATTTAGGTGCGTCGATGTTCATCTATGCATGGGTCGTATCTTTCTAGGTGCGTCGATGTTCGACTTTTCATGGGGTGTATCTTTTTAGGTGCATCGATGTTAGACTTTTCATGGGGTGTATCTTTTTAGGTGCATCGATGTTAGACCTTTTCATGGGGTGTATCTTTTTAGGTGCATCGATGTTAGACTTTTCATGGGGTGTATCTTTCTAGGTGCATCGATGTTAGACATTACATGGGGCGTATCTTTCTAGTTGCGTCGATGTTTATTTATGCATGGGGCGTATCTTTCTAGGTGCATCAATGCTAGAACATGGGTCGTATCTTTCTAGGTGCGTCGATGTTCGACTTTGCATGGGGTGCATCTTTCTAGGTGTATCGATGCTAGACTTTACATGGGGCATATCTTTCTAGGTGCGTCGATGTTCAGTTTATGGGATTGGTCATCCTCTTTTCTTGAGATCTCTGGATTTTATGTTTCACCAGCTTTTACCGTTGACATTGATGAGTATGTCATTTTATTGTGGTTTGGTGAATTAAATTAAGAATATGACATTCTTTTAATCTTTGAGAAGATTCTTGTGATATTGATTAATCTCTTGTTGATCATCATTTTCATACTTGTAGTAGTATGCGTTTATGGGTATCTTATATGTTTATGCCATATCTCTTGTTCTATATCACTTTATCTGATAATTATAGCTAGACTGATCCGTTTATTATTTTCTTCTTAAATAATACTCGGGTCAGACTGAGATTTTACAGGTGCTTCCTCATGACTTCTTATCTGGAGCCATCTTCTGACTTTTGGCTAACTACTCTAGTTTAGTAGTTTTTGTTTGTATACATTTGAGATTAGACTCCTTGATGTATACATATTCTATTATCTTGCACTTGTATCTATTCACTTGTGTTATTGTGGATCTTATTTGACCACCACTCTGATGTACACTTTCATGTGTTGTATTCATATCTCTTTCCGCCTTTGTGATATGAATTGTCTGTGACTGATTTGTGTTACTTTTATTTCTATATTTGTTTCCGAAGATCATATATAGCCACTGTGTGATAGCTTTGTGTTTGTATCAGTATGTCGGATTTCCTCCTTAAAAGATATACATTCTATTCTATCTGACATATCGGTGCTCGCGCAAAGAAGTTACACGGATGGTCGCTCCTCAACAGCCTTATCCTCCGTGCTAATTGACAGCACTACACCGTAGTGTTCTTGGTTAGCGTGGGTATAAAGGTGGGGCGTCACGGCAAGGGGGGAGTGGGCCGTGCATGTGGAGGGGAGTAGGAAAAGGGTAGTTTAGTAATTTTGCATTTAGATATTTTTCTTACATTTTTGCCTATAAATACAAGCCATCCATCCTCACTTTCATTCACACTCTCTTCTCTTTGTTTCTTAAGCTTCTTTATCATCTTTCTCCTTTACATCAATAGCTTCCATAGCCTGTTAGGAAAATTCAAAAATAGCATCGAAGTTCTGTCAAAATAAGTCGTAAAATATAGAGAGATATACCGCTTCGAGTTCGAGATCGAATTAGTGATCTTATTCTTCTTCTCCTACCAAAGCATCCCAACACCCTTGCAAGCCCAAGGCCAAACCCGTAGGAGACTTAGTGCAAGATTCGTAAGCTCTGGTTTTGGAATAGCGGAGCTATAGTCAATTTTAGTAAATCTAAAAACCAATGAAGGTGAGAAACTCTACGAATTTATTTTTTAAAATTTATGATGATATGTTTTGATTCTATGCTTGCTTATGATTGTGTTTATCATGTTTAGATATGATAATATGTTTGCTTGGATATGGAAATAATTCACGTTAAATACACGTTGAATTTACACAAAGAAATCACTTTCTTCTTATGAATTATAAAGTGTTACGGTATAGTTAAACATGTTTAAATATAAATAAAATGGTTTATTAATGTTTTATAAACATTAAAATTTAATTCAAAAAAGTTTTGACAAGGTATGGAATTGGAGTCAAGAATAGGCGTGTCGCGTAACGCAATTTGCGATTTTGCGCCATAAAAGTTAAATCAATGTGTAAACTGGAATATAGCTTGGAATGATTCGAAATAAGAACTTTCCAAACTCTTATAACTATGGTTTTAAAATAAGGAAAAAAAATCAAGATTTCATTAAGTAAAATTTTAGATGTGTCCAAACCAAGTTTTCAAAAACATCACGCTTTGGCAGTTCCGAAACCAAAATGGCAAAATATTTAAAATAGATATTTTTAAGTCTTTAAAAATATGAAATAAATTCCATAAATATATTAAATTGTTTTAAAAGGGATTTGAGTTAATGTTTTGATCAAAGAAGCTTTTAGAAATACTATTCGCAGCACTTTTTGCAGAAGTTTTCGATAACTTTAGAATTTAGATTAACTTAGGATTTTCTTCCCAAATCTTTTGCAAATGTTTTTCAAATAATAAATCAAATATTTTAAAGAGCTTAGAGTTGATCAAATAACTTTACCGTCTTATGGGTGACAGAGTGATAGTCTCTAGACCTGAGCTTAGACGACTAGTGTTTGGTTCTGCTCTAGCTATCCGGACTGGTCCAATGGAGGGGATAGAAAATTTGCTTCACTCAGACCACATTTTCCTAAGATAAAAGGAAATTTGGAAATTTCCAAAAGATTAAAAAAGATATAGAAAAATAAGATTTTGGTGATATGTGAAATGTATTGGTTAAACTCTATATTAAATTCCGAGGAGAGAACTCGTACTATCCGTGTGAATTTAAAAAGTGATTTCACCGTTATTCGACAAATAGTACATGGTGCATACGAAAATTAGTATTAAGTATTATTGATCTAAAATCCATGAATCCTTTTTACTTAGTACTAATTGGTTTGGGTATATAGTAAATGATGTCTTAAATAACATTGTTTTTAACCCATTAAAAGATATGTTTTGGAAATAAGTAATCTCCATTGAGATTGAAATTATACCAATAATAGAAGATGGAAATGTTTTTCCTATGTAATTAAAGAGAAATGATTTAGTATTTCCAACGATAAAAAAGGGTTTTAGTAAACCAAAGGATTTGATAAAAGAGATTTTTAAGGATTCCATATATATTGAACAACGAATTGGTTTAAAGATGTATATATCTAGAAGATATTTTATCTGGATAAAAGATATTGATAAATTAAATCACTCACATACTTAATATCTTTTATCGATAAATTGGTTCGAAGGAACCGGGGTCGGATTAAGGTGATTCCTATCCGAAAACCACTTCGAACCAATATACGTTCGAAAGTGAAAATATGTTAAAGACACTGATTTTGAAGATGGAGATCTTTGTAATATAGGGCTGCTTGCCACTAACCTCTGGGGTAATTTTCTTATCATATATATGGTGGTAGTGGTTCCTTAAATTTGAAATCTTCGATGCAAAGACTACTCGCTACTAATCCTAGGGGTGATTTCCAAACAGGATGTAGTAGGAGAAGTGCCTTCGGTTTGTCCTATTCCTAGACAACTTATATAGACGAATATCTAACATTGCATTTCTAAGACCACGTATATTGATCTCTATAGACGTACACTATTGGTGGTGTAGGAGGCGACCCCTTCTATACTTAACACCCTTCTCTGAGATGTACGAGCTCAGAGGTGTACTTTTGTGGAAATCAATAGTGTGTTGTTGGAAATGGCAATTTGGCATTTAACATAGGATTTCTTCCGTGAAAGGTAAAACACTACCTCATGCCTTATACATCGGTAATGGCAAGGGTAGATGTGGCAGGGCTAAGTGGGTCACACCCATTAGGATATGATCATCACCTTCCTAGATTACTATCTATATATCTGGTTTGTTGTGTATGCTATGAAATGTCTCAAATAGGTCGTGAACGATAGGGTGATGTAACATACGGTACTATCTATGGTAGTGGTAGGCCGGTTCTGTGTTGGTAGAGGTTGGAACCTCAGGTGCATCTCTCTAGAGGTATATTGTCGAAAAGTAGTCCCTTACCTTGTCATTGTATGGAATTCGTTCTCCAATACGAGCCTTTACGATTTTAGTTGTAAACCTATTATGCTGGAATTTAATGAATGTAACAATTTCGGCTAAGATTGTGTACATTTATTTGAAAAGTGTTTTCAAACCAATGTCAATAGAAATAATATCAAATTATTTGATTAAAATGTTTTAGTTATCGTAAGCTAAAAACCCATCCGTGTTTATATACGGCGTTGTCTTATGAGATACTCTTCTTTTTAAAGGTTTTATTTGGCATCAAAGTTGATCGACGACATTGTCATATATATTTATGATTTGCATTTCTCACGCTGGTTTGACAGACTGATCCGGGTAATTTTAATACTTGGGTCAAATCCGAGTAGTTTCTGGATTAGCTGAAAACGCTTGGAGTTTCCAAAGAAGAGCTGGAGATCTTCATCAACATATGGACGCAGTTTACTTTTCCGCCATGTTTGTCATTTTTCAACATTTGTAAGGACATGTTTTATAACCGTCCAGGCTGAGCTTAGGATAGACTCTGATGTATGTATTTAAAATTTCCATTGTAAAGATTATATATTGAAATAATATAAGTTATTCCATTCGTATAAGATTTTGTTCTGTCTTTATTTTCATTTTACCCTTAACGGTCCGCATTTTCATTCAATTTGGGTTGGACATATGTGGTTTATTGTCAACTTAAAATGTACGAAAAAGCCGGTCGTTACATTTGGTATCAGAGCTTAGGTTAAGAGAAAACCTGAGCCTAGTAGGGGTAATTCTCATCAGAGATAGGGTTAGTAACATCCTAGGATGAGTAACTCATTAGAGATAGGTTAAGTGACACCCTAGAATGAGTTGAGCGTATTATGTAAGAGAGTGTATTTGTTAATGTTATGTAAAAATAATTTGTTTTGAAATTATGGTAAATGAAATAATTTTACCTAAGTTTATATTTTGTATATAAAGAATATATTTTGAAAAATAATTAGTTATGTTGTTAAGTTATAAATTGGGTAATTGTTTAAAAATAGATTAGTTAAATTTAAGTATGAACATCTTGTGATTAGAATTTCATAGTTTGACTATAAGATATTTAATAATATTGTTGAAAGGATAAGAATAATAAGGGATATAAATAAAAACCTGAGGAGTTAGGATAATTAAAATACTTAGTGTCTAAGTACTTGTTGTTTATAATTGT
Organism: Allium fistulosum; assembly: GCA_030737815.1. NCBI lineage: Eukaryota > Viridiplantae > Streptophyta > Magnoliopsida > Asparagales > Amaryllidaceae > Allium > Allium fistulosum. Next base: position 1,117,108,593 of record CM060902.1, on the reverse strand, counting down.
AGAGGCCTTCTAGTTATGGAGAAAAGTATTCCAAGGGGGAATCATCAAGAGCCAATTGGGGCAAAAGAGATGATTTGATAATTCTTTCCAATGATGAAGAACCTAAAGCATGACCGCCTAGTAATGGTTAGCCATATATAGAGGAAGGGCCTGATCAATACACTCATTTAGATAAAGATTGTTTTCCTAAGGCTGGGATACTTATGCCACCCAAGACTCCAGAACTTTTTACAATATCCAATGAGGAAGAAACCACCCAGACATTAGAAAACATAGAAATATTCATGGAGTTAGAACAAGTAGTGTTGCCCTAAGAATCCTCAAATAGGACTTGGATCACCGATCCAGCAAGTTCGAAACCTGAACAAGACAAGAAGGAAATTCCCAAAGAAGAACTAATAGAAGAAGATGCTGAGCCCGAGGAGGACCTGAATGCTGTGATGAATAATCAAGACTACTACATATAACGCATGGATGGATGAGATATCAGGTGAATCAAATAATAGTAGTGGTGATAACAACATCATTCAGGAAATGGGTGAAAATGATAATTTCATTTGGCATGAAGAATCGTCAAGTTCATACATCAATTGGGATGATATGGAAGAGTATGAGGAATAAGCCAAGAATCCTTGGGAAGAGGGAGTTCAAGCTTTAGAAGAGTTAGCTGAAGGAGAAGTTTTACCTAAAGTACCAACTGGATTAGAACATATTCCATAGGATCCTCAAGGACGGTCTTGGCAACCAATGGGATGGGATTTACTACATCAAGAAGAGAATGGAAATGAAGTAGACGATGAGCGAGAAAGTTATAATGAAGACAATATGGAGGAAGTTCTATTCGAGTTTGTAAATTGGGATGGACCATCAGCATTAGAGTCAGAAGAATAGTGGGGGTGTTGTGATATGATTTGAAGATTGGTGATATATATCTAATATAGTATTTAAGTAGTAGTATGATGGCTTTGTATTATGGTTGTGTATTTCTAGTATGATAAAGTATGGTTAGGATGACCTATGATGACCTATGTAAGATATAATGACCTATGTAAGATATGATGATCTATGTAAGGATAACTTGTGGATGATGGGTGTAAGTTAAGGATTGACCTATGTACTAAAGCTTATATAATATTAAGGTAATCTTTTGTTATAACTTCTCTCATTTGCAATTTCATAAATCACTTTATGAGAATTCTTGATAAGGGAAACAAAATTTAAAAGGAGAATTTTCTTTGTAAGATAAAACTGTATTGTTATGAAATATTTAAGAACTTGAACCAAAATTTTGCAAAAAAAATATCACTCGATGCTCGATGGCAATCATTGATGAGGATATGCAGCTGGATACTTACATTTTCTATCATAGTTGAAAACTATGCAAGGAAAATAAAAGCTTCTGAGCCTGATCAAAGTCCGCACTAGAGAATCTGAGGATCAATACTAATTCAGAAGAAAAGTGGTGTATTCGAATTTAAGATCGAACCAAATAGTACATACAGATAATCTGTGAGCATAACACGGGCTTGTATTTGAAATTTAAAACCAGTTTTTTGTTAGGTCTAATTTTGGGGATGAAATTCTTTTTAGGAGGAAAGTTTGTAACGACCCGTAAATTTATCACTTTGATAAATTATATTTATATTTGAAATATTCAAATAGAAGATTTTATAACATAAATTATAATGTTTTGAACCATAAATAATGATGGTAAACTTGTTTTAAAGGTATATTAATAAATATGGATATTTGGTGGTTTTCATCAAAAAACGATGAAAATCAATTTTCAGAAATATTGAGGTTTTCTCGGTATTAAAGCGAACAGAACTGGATATATACACTTATTTATCCATTCAAGAAAGAATATGAAATAAAAATTATTTATTTTATTTTTGAAAATAAAATATATTTATGACATCATCAGGGATATCGTCACTTTTATATATTTTCTAGAATTTTAAAATTAAGTTTAAATAATCAAATAATTATTTTAAAATGATAATAATTCATTTTAATAAGTTATATAGTGATGATAAATCATTTATAATATTTTTACAAAGATATATACTTGTTTTAAAAATATAAGAAAATTAATAATGTTTTGTCGATACGACATCACTTTTTGTAAACACTTGTTTAATATTGATTTATATGGTTTTATAATTCAAATGTGATCATTTTAATTTATTACCAATGATATGAAATTAGTTTTCAAATTTTGTTTACGTTTATATGTGATTTAATCAACAAGTGAAAATGTGACCGGGAATAAGCTTTTCAGTTTTAACAGTTTAATGAACGAAAGTTGTTCAAAGTGGTCGCAATATTGTTTACATGTCTTGTGAACATATATAACATACACATACATGCACTAACATATACATATACACATATATAATATACACACACATATGCACTTAATAAAGAAAATATATAAGATATTTCCATTTTCTTCATCCTTAAGCATCCTAAAAGCAAACTAACCATCAACCGTTACCTCCTTAAACGCCATCATGAACAAGAGGACAAAGGGGGAGTGGGCCGTGCGTGTGGAGGGAAGTAGGAATGGGTAGTTTAGTAATTTTGCATTTAGATATTTTTCTCACATTTTTGCCTATAAATACAAGCCATCCATCCTCACTTTCGTTCACACTCTCTTCTCTTCATTTCTTAAGCTTCTTAATCTTCTTTCTCCTCTACATTAATGGCTTCCATAGCCTCTTAGGAAAATTTAAATATAGCGTCGACGTTCTATCAAAATAAGTCGTAAAATATAGAGAGATATACCACTTTGAGTTCGAGATCGGATTAGTGATCTTCTCCTTCTTCTCCTACCAAGGCCGTACCTATCTAAGCATCCCAGCACCCTTGAAGCCCAAAGCCAAACCCCTAGGAGTCTTAGTGCAAGATTCGTAAGTTCCGTTTCCCGAATAGCGAATCTATAGTCAATTTTAGTAAATCTAGAAACCAATGAAGGTGAGAAACTCTACTAATTTATTTTATAAAATTTATGATGATATGATATGATTTCTATGCTTGTTTATGATGGTTGTTTATCATGTTTGGATATAGAAATAATTCAAGTTAAATACACGTCGAATTTACACGAAGAAATCGTTATCTTCTTATGACTTATAAGGCTGTTACGGTATAATTAAACCTCTTTCAACTTAAATAAAATGGTTTAAAATGGTTTATAAATTTTTTATAAACATTAAAATTCAATTCATAAAAGTTTTGTCAAGATATGAAATTGGAGTAAAAAATAGGCGCGTCGCGTAACGGCAGTTTGCAATTTCACGCCATAAAAGTTAAATCAATGTATAAAGTGGAATATAGCTCGGAATGATTCAAAATAAGAATTTTCCAAACTCTTATAACTATGGTTTTCAAATAAAGAAGAAAAATCAAGATTTCATTAAGTAAAATTTTAGATGTGTCCAAACCAAGTTTTCAAAAACGTTGCGCTTTGGCTGTTCAAAAATCAAAATGGCAAAATCTTTAAAATGGATATTTTAAATCTTTGAAAATATGAAATAAATTCCATAAGTATATTAAAATATTTTAAAAGGGATTTGAGTTATAGAAATGGACATATATGGAATAAAGTTAATGTCTTTGATCAGAGAAGCTTTTAAAAACACTATTCGCATCATTTTTTGGTAACTTTATAAATTAAGATTTAAACTTGGGGATTTTCTTCCCAAATATTTTGCAAATTTTTTTCAAATAACAAATAAAATATTTTAAAGAGTTTAGAGTTGATCAAATAACTTGACCGCCTTATGTGTGACAGAGTGATAGTCTCTAGACCCGGGCTTGGATAACCAATGTTCGAGTTCCGCTCTAGCTATCCGGACTGGCCCAACGGAGGGGATAGTAAAATTGATTTACTCAGACCACATTTTCCTAAGATAAAAAGAGATTTAGAGTTTCCAAAAGAGCAAAGAAGATTTTAGAATAATAAGATTTGATGATATATGAAATGTATTGGTTAAACTCTGTATTAAATTCTAAGGAGGTAACTCGTACTATCCATGTGAATTTAAAAGGTGATTTCACCATTATTTGATGAATAGTACAGGTTGAATACAGAAATTTGTATCGAGTATAATTAATATAAAATCTATGAATCTTTTTTACCTAGTACTAATTGGTTTGGGTATACAGCAAACGATGTCTTAAATAACATTGTTTTTAACCAATTAAAAGATATGTTTTGGAAATAAGTAATATCCATTGAGATTGAAATTATACCAATAATAGAAGATGGAAACTTTTTTTCAATGTAATTAAATAGATTTAGTTGTTTCTGATGTTCTTGTCTTCTTTCTTTGCTTTCTTTCAGAAAATTCTTAGATTTGTTCGTCTATTCCTTGAGAAATTCACTCCATGATGATCGCTTAGACAAAACGTCTATGCACATAAGCTTTGGGGACCCATAGAGGAACATAATTAGGTCGTCACCGAGTATAAAGCTCTCGGCATCAATTGGTTTTCTTTGCTCTAGTGGACCTCCAACTTCTTGAGTTCATTCCTATTGCTCTCTCAAGCTTGTTCCTAAGTTCATGAATTATTTCATCTTCATCTTGACATTCTGATTCCAATGAAAATCTACTTAGTGAAAAAGCTGGATAACACTTGCCCTCCGGAGTATGCTTTCATTGAAAACGAAGCATGCTCTAGAACAAAGCAAGCATTTACTATTATCCACATAGGTGCGTTGGTTATCTAGGGGTTGCTTTACAATGTTGCCTCTATTCCTTTGATATTCGATCGACCACTTCATATAGTTGAAATTCCATGTTCCACACTATAGACAAGATCTACAATCTGGAGATCATTCCATGCCATAACCAGGAATACCCTTCCTTTCCATTACTTTTACAGTAATGACCCATACCGTAATAGGCCCGAATTTTGAACAAATTGAAACTTAAGTCCATTAGGATGTATATTGTTGGTTGTGGTAACCTATAATAAACACTAGCATATCAAAGAACGATCAATATAAACTCACAATGGAACTGAAATATATAATAGAATATACGTATTGACTAAGGCCACTACCTTGGAATCAATATTACTCCTTAGATTTCTAATTGCCTTGTCAGCGCTAAGCATGAATAAGAAGACTTCTCCATCTACTATTCCTGTCTTACTCCAGTATCCTGTCTCTCTAAATCTATCCTGTAGGTTGTAATGAGGAGGGGGCTCAGAACAACGTTTTGGTAATTGGAAAATTACATACTTTACCCATACCATTAATTTATGTCAATTGATTTCCATTTAAGTGTTATGTCTATTACTAACGGCTGATCCGTCAAGTTCAACGTATGCGTACGATATGCCTAACCTCCTCCGAGGTATAACTATATATGTATATGCCTATCAGCATATATCTAACCGTTTCACTATCTAACCCCCAACCACTTAATACTTCTTAAAGAAGAAGGAGGCAGACCCAACAGCCATTTAATACCTCAGTTCCCGAAGTAGGCCCTCCGCATTATAATGCTAGTCGACCGGTTATAGCTATAGAGACCGACGACCCTTATATACGGCTTTATAATTTATAATTTAATTGTCGTACTACTAATGCATCTCAAAGACTTATCTAAGGTTTAACTATCCCATCTCCGATAAACAAATTTTCGTCTAACCATTTACTTCGAGGTCTGCGCATCTCCCATATGGATTCTACACCAGCTGAAAGCGAAATCCATCAAGACATAACCCAAGTCTTTGCTACCACTCACTCGGGATCGCTGGTGGTCAAAGCCTATATGCCAGACCTACCACTAAATACTAGAATAAAATACTGACATAACCCGCCGACCTTCCATAACTGACATCCCATTCAGACTAACCTAAGTAAGTCAAGGAAAAATGCCCCTTTCGGTTACTTAATAACTCTTATTGGAAATAAAGCAAACCTCATTTCCTTAAAAGTACTGGGTTATTTAATACTTCAAATCCGAGGAAAACCCTAAGAATATTTTTCCCTCACCTATCAGCAATGCATATCCCTTCCCTATGGGTCGTAAGTTGGGGATGTCACACACCAGTAGTAAATATACACTACTGCTGATGGCCTCTTAGTTAAAGGCAGACTTCTATTATGCAATTCTATTGACCTCGCATCCCAATCTACTAAACCAAACCTATGACCCAAAGGCTGAATGTTAGGCTCGACCCAATAATTCACGCTCGTTCTAAACGTATAATTAAAGCTACATAATTTTCTACTATGAAAATTATATTGCCTTCTACATATATTTAATAGTATTAATACTTACTTGTTTGCTATGTAATTATTCCTATTTTATATGCTTAGGCTTTGATTTCCTCGTTTCCTTCTTATTTACCTGTAATAATTGGTCATTAATGTCCAAATTGGATAATCTCTAATGATACTTATTTACCTGTTTCAAAATCCACTTATTATGCATATTCAATTTCCTTATAAATGTCATATTTAAATTCTCTAATCAGTACCCATTTAATTCTTTGAACTCTCTACTAACTACAAATTTATTGCCCGTTAAATTTGTAGTTATTGTCCATAAATTTTGGAATTACTATTCCTTCCTTTTTTAATCTCCTAATCCTATAATTATTATGTTATTAATAACTAATACGAATGCCGTCATAAATTACGCTACGTATATATATTTTGATTTTTAATCGTTAAGCACAGTTTTACATGTGTGTATGTGTGTGTATTTTTCTATTTCTAACTATTAATTTCTAAACTAGAACATTCATTTCCATATTTTAATTTATCATAGCTATTCTTCCAAAATGGATTACCGTTATAACTTTCTATAAATTATCCAAAATGAGACTTTTGCTCCTTTTGAAATTACAAGGAATTGTCTCTTTTCTTTTATTGAAATAGACAGTGGAAACTAGAGAGAAGAATATCCATACTTTATACATCTCTTTCCTGTATGGTATATTCCTTATTAATTCAAACAATACACTATTATACATTTGTGGAATTAGATAATCTATGGAAATTACACGGAAATAGATACAATTAAATTATAACCCGCTTCCAATAAATTAAAACATAAAAATTCACATTCCAAGTCAACTTGGGCAACCAAATTTAAAACTCAATTATAAATCTAGAATAAACTTTATAACTTTACAAACATTCTAAAATAATAAATATTTAGGACCGATTTCAAATTTCCAAATTAAGTTGTGCATAATCCTATTCTAATTACCTAATTTATAGAATATGTAGACGATAAATATACATTTGTTTTAAGCCAATAACTCATCAGATCTTATACATGCATAATAGTTAAATAAAATTCAAGGGTATAAATTTAAATATTATAAATAAAAAAATATAATTTCCCACTCACCTTTCTAGCTTTCCAAATCTCTCAAATATGAATAAATTCCTTTACTTGACTCTTTTTCCATTCTAACCCAAAAGAATATATATAACAAAGTGTATATTTACCTTAGAATTACAGATCCGATAAGAGATTTGGGGTTAGGGGAATATAGATTTATAATAATTGAAATTACCTTTTTTCTGCAGTATTGATTTGTTGCTTCTCTTTTATTTTCTACCGTTCTCCAAGTGTGTGTGTGTGTATAATATTTCATAATGTTTAGAAATAGTGGAGACGGGAAAATGGCAGAGCTTCACTACTTTGATCAGAAAATATGAGAAGAGAAGTGAGTGGTTAGGCCTGTATTCATAGGCACTCGAATCAACCGTAACCATTAGATTTAAATAGTATAATCCGGACCGTTTGACCAAGGTTCAAACCCTAGCCGCCACACCTCGACCGGTCGACTTCTCCCCAATAAGCGGTCGACCAACCTAAGTAATAGGGTCGACCATGAGGCCCTGCATTTATTATAATTTATTTCCTTCTTTCATTTTTTTACTCATTTTCGTTTTGGAAACTTTAAACGCTAATAGCTTTTTCGTTAGAACTCCAACCACGTAACTCCAAATATGAAAGTTGCTCGGAAAATCGCCATAAACACAATGGTGTAAATTTCATGGCCAAATTCTATCATTTTCTCAAATTCCTTTTTTGGAGCCATTAATTATCGTTAAATTATTTTGGGTGTTACATTTACATAATTTTTGGCTGAGAAATTCAACTCGGTACCGAGTGCTTTGGCTTGCCCTAAGTATGTATTCGGGATGTAGAGAATTTCTTCTCACTTTTCTCACTTTGCACCTTCTCATGACCGATTACTCTGCTCCAACCGACCTCTTGCAAACCCGATTATGTGACTTCATTTACTCATCGTTGACCATCCTCTATTGCCGCTATGGCTGTCAATCGATACCCAAAAAATCCAAAATCCATCCCCATCTGCATCCGAAAAGCGGATAAATATCCGATATACGAAAAAACTGATGCGGATGCAGATACAAAGAGATCCGCATCCGAAAATTATCCGTCCGTTTTTGTCAAAATTGTAGTTCAAATTATGTGTATTTTAGTGCAATGAAATATATTTGTTTATTATTTTATTAAGTTAGTAGTTTATATTATATGCACTCAATGCTTATTAACTACTCGAAACTATTTATTATCATCATATTTGTTAATTTTTAGCACTTTTACAATCAATGGGATTGAAAAATATTTATGTTAAACTAAAATTTTCTTTTTATAATTCTTAATTTATCAGTCGTTAGCGGATAGGATAATTATCTGATATCCGTCCGTATCCGCGGATGTAGATATCCGATATCCGAAAATGATTTCGGATGTGGATATGGCACTATCTGCATCCGAAAACATCCATTGACAGGCCTAGTTGCCGCCATCTCCTCCACACCACCGTCATCGTAGATCATCATCATCGATTTTGAACACCATCTCCAACCTGATAGCATTGCCACTGACTACTTCTTCGACCATATCTGGACAAGGTGGGTTTTGATGCTGTCGATGACGCTGCCTTGGCGGTGCCATAGCGACCGTCGTTATACGTTGTTGGTCTTAAATAGGATCAGTCTGAGCAACTGTGACTAATCGATAGTTGGAGCGAACTCGAAATTCTCCCTGATTGTTCTCGGGTCTGACCCGAAGCACATTCAAGTTCAAATCGGAGAGAGCTTGGGTGAAGCGATCTATTGCCAGAATCTAAGTCTTCGCCTAACAAAATTCCTTGGCTTGCTCTAACCAACACCTGATGAATTGATCACCGTCATTCGAGCATTAATAGGCTGAAGAATGGTCATATTAATGAGTTATAGTATTCGAACAGTTCCATTACTCGGTATATCCATCATCTGAATGGTCTCATTGCACATTCTCCATTGTCACACTTGCGACATTCCTATAAAGGAGAAACTTCCATGTCGCTCCGAACAACATTTATGTTATTGATTATTCAATGATAACATGTAAGATCCAATGCACACTACTGTCATGCGGCGTGGCTCGTCTTTCTAGCATGAGCCGTCTATTACATAGGCTGGTCCGTTCGAACACAAGACTCACACTGCAAGAATAACATTTTGACTTGTCTCGGTAGAAGTTCAGAATCTGATTGGTCAACACACGTCGACATCCATTGGATTCTGAGCGTCGGCCACACGAGTTTGATATTCATAATATAAAAATACCTGACCATGTTGAGCGCCAATTTTCCCTATTCCGAATGACTCATCAATCGCCTCGCTTTCAGACTGGCATCGAGGCATCTACTCCTTCTGAAGTCGGGTCCACCACAACTCAGGTTTTGCCCACCATACATGTCGGGGCTCGGCGTTCAATCACCGCTGAGTTACTGGGGATGGTTGTCCTAACAGAGCTAATGCAAAATCTGCCTCCTCATATGAACAAGTATATTAGCTTAAGCTTCTAGATGATCCGCTAGAATAAGTGCTGACAATTCTTACTCTAAAGATGCTTTAGAACATATGTCGCTAACACGGGATCCTTGAGGGCGACGTACTTCTTCGAATATAAGGTCAACAAGTGCACAATCCTCCGTGGGATACATGGCATGGAACATACACATGTGCTTGGGTGGCGCTTTGCACCCTTAAATCCATTTCTCTATACGATTCTCTAAGAATTCGGGTTGGCTCCATCTTAAGTTCATCACAATAGGTATGCTCTCCTGAGTTCCCTATATATGCTTTTCATGAACCAATTCTGGCGGCCTCCACCTTTCAACAAGCTTACCTGCCTCTTGCACTTCAAACAAAGGCGTGACTTACAATCTTACATGATTATCGAGGCTTGGTGTAGATGCAAGGTCATCGAGAAGCTTCACAAAAAATGTTCTTACTTCAAGAACGAATACGTTTTCATCTGATGCCCGTCCGACTTTAACTGGCCTTAGCTCTTTGGAAGTAAGATCCTTTCCTTTTCTCCCTCATGCATCTAAATTTTTATCATCTCAGTGTCTAACTTCTGACCCAATTCCTTCACAGATATTCATGTTGAGATACCAACGAGGGGCATGGTGATACCTTGGACACTTTGAGAAGAGTTCCGTTTCGAGATCTCTCTACACCGTACCTTATGATGGATGAAAACCTTCATCGTTGTAACCTCCTTATCCCCATTCATTTTTCCATTTCGGGTGAAATTTCTCTGAGCAACTCCAGGATGCCAACTAGATCTTCCACCCCCGCATGTAGCTTTGGAAATAATCTCCAAAGGGAAGTGGAAGGCCCTTCCGGTGTGTTAAATGTTGATGAATCCTCCAATTAAGCGGCAGATGAACCTGCTGTAGGTGAAATCCTAAGAGAAAAGAACGAAGGTACTAGAATGCAAATAATTCTGGAAGAGAGCAAGTAAGTAGGGAGAAGAGAAGGGAAAGAAGATATGATTGAGTGGGAAGGGGGAGAAGAAGAAGAAAAATAAAAGGAAAGAGTGCAGAGGAAGGCAACAATGATTATAATGTCAGTCTTGAAAGGGATAAGTCATGCGACGAGACGCCTCCAAAGCCTACTGAAATTCCTACCTCCCCCGACTAAAAACGTATAATCATCAAAGCTTTCGAAAAAGTTACAGAAATGAGTATAACACCAATAATCATAATGCTCCCTTCGATCGAACCTTTTGTAGATGTCTTTGCCTCCATAAGCGACTATAATGTCTCTATTGGCGATCTCCTTAAAGAAGGCTCTCCGAACTTCAGTTTCCCGCTTAGGGGAATCCTAGATGAAGGTGGTAAGATTCTATCTTTACTTCCATGCGAACATTGTCTGTAGAGTACTTAGGGGATCATCGACTCTCTACACTTCATTAGGATCAAGAACACACATCCTTGCATTCATCTGCATTTCAAAATTGCCAAACTTATACAATATTTTTCCCATTTCAGGTTCCATGGCCATAGACATATACAAAAAGCTCTAATATAGCATGGACGAGTCTAAAGGGCAAACCCCCATCCTTATCTATCTCGTTCTAACTATCGTCGAGGTCAAGAATCCAAGGAGGAGAGAGATGGAAGGAAAGAAAGAGATCGAAGAGGTGAAGATGATTGCTATGCTGGGCGAGAGGATAAGAAAACGCTAGTTGAAGAGAGGCGGCCTGGTGATCCAAACAAGCGCTTCAAAGACATACACGACTGCCTCGACTCCTCTGTCAGCATTCTTCTGTATCATTCAGTTCTCAAATTTTTCACTTCAACAGGTTCCAACTTTTCGCTCCTTAACTACAGCCGCACCTCCTCACTCCAAAGGAATCTCTATTCCTCCAACTCCTACTCTTGGTGTACTGCTCTGCTTGCAGGCTGTTTTCCCGACCTTTTCCTGCAGGGTGTCATGTTTGACCGTGACATCAAAGACATTTCAAAGAAAGAAGTTGATAGAGACGTCCAATTAGTCCAGATGCACATTGACTAAGGCTACGAGTGGAAGAGACTCTGCTATGACCTCTCCAAGCTCAATAAAATTAACTACATGAATATTTGGTCCTTCGAGCCGGAGAAAAAGACCCGTGACAACCTCATCGAGGGATATAAAGGAGATTTGGAGAAGATGAAGGTGGACATAGATGCCGCCCAGAAATCCAAGGCCAGCACCGAAAGCATGATGGCGAAGATGGGGACGACCCATGCTAATGCAGAGCTCGTGCTGAAAAACCGGTTGAAAATTTCATATGAGGAGGGTGCTGCCCTGAAAACTCAAATTACTGAGAAGGACCTAGCCTACACTATAAAATATGAAAGTGTCCGGGCTAGGGACAACACCACAAAGGAGCATGCAGCCGAGATTCAAAAGCTCCGCATAGAGAAAGAGAAACTCACCAACGATCTGCAACTGGTTAAGGTCAAGAAACTCGATGGTAAAGTCAAGCATGCGATTGTCGCATGGAAACTAAAAAAGCTTAAGGAGGAAAGGTCCAAGGAAAACGAAGAGTTGAATAATACTCTCCCACACTTCTTTGCAAGCATAATCCAATACAAGAATTTGATGTTTCTAGGGAGCACATACGTTAAGACTCTCACCAATGTCTAGGAAGAGGTGTTGCATCGTTCGGAAGCAGCCGGTGAAGGCCTCGCCAAGGAAGAGTAAATGGACAAGTACCTCGACGTGCAAGATATTACAAAACTTGAGGAGGGGAAAACCATCTTTGCTAAAGAAGATGTCACTGCTGCAGTTGCTGCTATCGAGACTTCTGTTGGCCCAAGTGCATCGGGTCCAACAGAATTGTCTATTCCAAAATCCAAAGAGCCTGCAATATATTCCAAAGATTGAGGGGGCCAGCTTCGAGGCCACCCAGACCATTTCTGCACTTGCAGTGGCTACTTTCGTTGAGCCCTACGTTCCTCCCCTAGCTGACCAACTGATCCAGCACTTTCCTGAAGACAACAAAATTTCTAAGTCTCTTGCTTCACAGTCAACTCCGGGTGAAGGTATATCTCTTGTTTCACCAGTTTTACAAAACTCCAGTTCTCATTCGAGTCCATTTCTAACGTCTACCATTATGTTTGCCAACTTGTAAGTCATCCACATCTTCCTCCTCCACCATCGGCAACTCAGGGCTTAGGTTCTACACCTATCTTCACTACGTCAGTCTCCGTCTCCATAAGGCTAATCACTTTCATTCCTTCTTCGAGTTCTAACCCAGGGCCTGATTCTGAGAAAATAGCCACCCTAGAGAATTTAGAGGAGGTGTCCTTATCCCTGGAGGGAGACGTTGCTATCACCAGTGCCATAGACCTGACTGATCAGATTACTACGGTGGAGCAGCTGAAAATCGACCTCTCCAAGGTTAAAATTAAGAAGGAGCCCGGTCCCAAAAAATCCATTAGCTCTCTGCCTTTATGCTCTACTACCAAGCTTCCCCCGATTAAGCTGAAGCCCCTCAAAAATAAATCCTTTGAGACCTCTGTCGAAAAGACAATGGATCGCCATGCTGCAGCCGAAGGAGAGACTACCCAATCCGAGGGTGAATCTCCCGAAGAAGGTAAATCCAAAAGTGGACAAAAGCACAGGAAGCAACTCGGTAGCTCCAGACACAAGGGCAACAAGAGAGGGAAAGCTAAGTAGGAAGTTCCTAGATTTGCGGGTTAGATGGGCCTTTCACTGTATGTTTTGTTTTCCTTTTTGATGTATACAACCCGAGCCTTTACGGAAACGGCCCTATGATCTTTTGTACATAAAATTTTAGGTAATGAAAGATTACCTTTTGTTCTATAATCTTTGTCACATTCATGTTTCCACACTTTTACATACTATATCTGCTTATATATATATATATATATATATATATATATATAACTACCTGCATATATAATATAACTGCTTGTACTGCAATTTTCCTACATTATGCATGCTTATTTCCGTGCAACTCTTTTATTTACTGCAACTGTATGCACATAAAAAAATCTTACGATTGTTTTGGATGTATTCCATAGCATTTCAATTAGCAAAACAAAACTATGATTGAACCAACTCCGTGATTATTCTTATTTACATTAGGTCGAGTTTCCTTCGATCGGTTATTAATCGTAAATAACCCAGGTTCCATGATGCTTTTTATCATTGGGGAGTAGTAGTCGAAACTTGAGCATTTATATAATTCCGCCACAATCCAAGTCTGGTTCGCGGGACTTGCTGTTTCAAGCATTGGAATCCAGTGATACCCTTTATCTCTGCCCACTTCTTGGCATAGGTAGGAAGCTACCATCGTGAGGTAAATTATCCGATTGGCCCTAGTCCTTTCGTATCTCCCAGTCCCGATCATGGACCGGAAGAGTCCAATAGTGCTTGTCTTAATTTCAAATGATTATCCTTGCTTATCCTCAACTAAGCATGCCCCATTAGGCCACAAGCTTATTCGCAAAGGTTTTGACCATATGCTAGCTCAAATATCCGAGAACCGGTGCTTTTGCATGCCTATCTCCGGGCATTCGCTCTTATTCTCAGCTGATTCCAAGTGTCGACTAAGGGTACCTACTAACTGTCCTCACCTCACTCCAGCCTAGCATATCCTGCCAAGCTGCAAGCGTGGTCGTCGGGATTTCGACCGACGCCAGTTTCTATATTTGGAAGCTAACACTTTAATTTTTTATTTCTAGCATTTCCTCATGACGTTTCCTAATTCCAAGAAATGGCCAATTCCTGAAGGTCGGTGTCGAATTATCCGAACCCTTGTATGGTCATTCCTTCTTGACATCGCCAACTCCAAAAAATGGCAAATTCCTGAAGGTCGGGGTCAAATTATCCAATCAACCCTTGTGTAATCATTCCTTCTTGACATCACCAACTCTAGGAAATGGCAAATTCCTAAAGGTCGACGTCAAATTATCTGATGGACCCCTATGGACATACTCCTCGGCCTTGATCCTGGGCCAAAGAAGTTATAACCATTTTTGGGTTTTGAAATGATAGGGTCAAATTGTCCACCCAACCCTGAAAGATAAGGTCAAATTATTCGATCGACCTTTAAAATTATACGCCCCGACCATGATCCCAAACCTGATGAGTTTAATTCTGATCGTACGGCTAGTCGCGCAGTACAAGGGTTTTGCTTATAAGAACACGGTCCCATTGGTTCGAGAAGCTAATTCATAATAGTAATCGATAAAACGTGGCAAGTCTTGCCTTGCTGAATTGCCCCTAGAATCCTTGGGTGGCCTATTTGCGAAAATAAACTAAACAAGACTAAGTATAATAGCGCCATAGCAAGTCATTGTTCCATGCCCATGGAATCAGAATTCCATCGACTATAGCTAGCCTGAATGTTCCATCTCCAAGCTTTCGGTCGACTCCATAAAGAGCTTCCCAATTTGGACTGAATGTCCCCGTAGTTGGGAGAACTCATTTCAGAACTAGATCCCCTACGTCAAAAGTACAATTTCAGACCTTTGTGTTGAAGTGTCATGCTACTCTTTTCTGCCGAGAAGCTAGCCTTAGTTCTGCTTCCTCCCTATACTCATCAACTAAATCAAGGGACTCATGTAAGAATTCCCCATTTTCCTTTGGATCGAAAAACCTTTTATGATGAGAAGGGACTTCTAGTTCTATCAGTATCACTGCTTCCGATCCATAAGCTAAAGCAAAGAGGGTATACCCAGTCGTAGACTTGTGGGTCATCCTATAAGCCTATAATTCCAGTGGAAGCTCATCAACGCAGTTGCCTTTGGTTCTAGTAAACTGTTTCCTCAAAGTGGACTAGACAATTTTATTCACCGCCTCTAGTTTTCCATTCGCATGCTGATGTGCTACCGTTAAGAAGCCGTTCTCAATTCTATACCGGTTGCAGAAATCCTTAAACTCGGTACTTTCGAACTGAGTTTCGTTATCCGTTATAATCTTCTAAGGTACTCCGAACCTACAGATGATATTTTTTCATGAAGTTGATTACCTTTTTCACCGTGAGCATGGCAATCTATTTTGCTTTAGCCCACTTCGTGAAGTAATCCACTGCAACTATAACATATTTAGCTCGTCCTTTCGCCATCAGTAGCACGCCGATAAAATTAATTCCCCAAACCATGAATGGCCATGGGTGTAACGCCCCATCTCTATACCCACACTAACAAAGGATACTACTAAGTAATATAGTCTGTTAATGCAGAGAATAAGGCTAGTTAGGAGCAACCATCCGTGGCTATTTCTTTGAGCGAGTATTGACACGTCGAATTGAGTGATGATTGTTTTTTTCGAATTGGATTCGACATATACAATCTAGGCTTAAAACAATGTTATGGTAGTTATAATAATTACTCAGAACAATATAAGATATCATTAAACATAGAATCATAGAGTACACAACAGAATATACATATGTTACATTTCGAAAGAGTACATATGTACGGATGATGGTCTACAAAAGGTGAACATGAAAGTTACAGTCAATATACATACATAACTACCCAAAATAATGTACATACAAAAATAATCTCAAGCTCGATATACATATACATAGAATACAAAAATCATGTACTAGGCTAAGTGGCAAGTAAGAGGATGGGATCATGAAAGATAGGCTACAAGCTAATCATCTTTAAGGTCCATCGAGAGGTGGTTGAAATAACTCGGTCCGACACGAGTATTATACAAGATAATAAACGGGTCGGTCTTGTTCTAATATGTATCAGTGAGAGATGTAAAGCATGAAAATGTGATATCCATATACATATATAGACAACGTGATCGCGTGAACATCTTGTGTTAATCACTCTGGAAAAGTGTAATCCATATAGTTAGTCACCATCCAATAATAGCCACAATGAATCAAACGGTATTGTGAAACACAAATCAAACCATAAGATTCAATTCTCAAAGTATATAAAAATTGGCACCAAACACAAAGACGAGCACTTTGGCTACACCGAGCATAAAGACAAGCACGAAGGCTATGCCAAACACAAAGACTACGCCGAACACAAAGATGAGCATGAATGCTAAGCCGAACACAAAGATGAACCCGAAGGTTACACTAGATAAGAAAGTGTAATATACTTTCAAATAGTAACCAACTGGACTTGCCAAAGCATCCCATACCACTCGGAAAAATTCAAATGTTCACTAAGTGATCGTAAACCCCACTTCGGTATCAATAAAATAGTAGTAATAATAATATATTCAGTCGAACAAGTCCAAGAATTAACCGATAAAGTAATACAAATATTCCATACCACTTGCATTACTAAATCGTTTACTTGGATTTCTCATTCAAGTGAAGTAATAGTTTTATATTAGGAAAATACAACTTTTGAAATCATTTGAAATGTTAGCCTAATGATCATGAAATTACTAATTTAAAACTATATTTATAAATAGATTTTGAAATCATAATTAGAAAAGCAACTTAATTTCAAAAGTAGGTTTGAAACCATTTTTGCTTTTAGAATTGATTTAAAACATGGTTTGAGACAATAAATATTAATAACTTTCTTTTATAAACTTTTAGAATTCCACTTATATATAAAATAGAGATGTATTTATATAAATTTTAGAAATTTTTTAGGCACCAAATTCATTCAATTTGGATATCAAAACACAGCAAAACCAAGAAGAAATCACTAAATTCATTCAACTTGGAGAATCAAAATCCAGCAAAACCAATAAGAAATTAAAGGCACTAAATCATAAAAGGCAAGGCATATAACCTGGAAACACAAGGAAAGAGAAAGGGAGTGTGCAATCTGCAGCCGGTAGGCTTCAGGATGTGACCGACTGACCGGTCTGTTCCAACCGGTTAACCGGTGGTTACGACTTAGAGCTTTGCAGGCATCAGGTCATAGCCTCCCACTGACGACCTCGGCAATTTCTGACGAGCTTCTGGGTGTGTGACATGTTGGAAATTTTCAAAATTAGTTTTGGGTTTGGATTTGTTTTTGAAGAGGGAAGAAGTGGGAAGAAGATGGAAGAAGAGAGGTGGAATGTATAGTCCCACATCTAGGAAAATAAGGGATTATACTTAGTTAAATATAGGATTTTCTAAGGAAGGTTGGGCCCTTTAGGCACCCAAAGCTTTTCTTTGATGTGAGGAGGGAAGTTATGCATCACCACCACACACGCGCGCCACCGCCGCCGTCCGTCCGACTGACCGACCGAACCGGGTTCGGGTCTAAAATGACGAATTAATTTTTGTTAACAGGCCGGATCCAGAATTTGAATTTGAACGAATAGATTTGGCGGGTCATTTGAATGAAGGGACGCAACCGTTTAGTAACGGTTTCAAACTGTCACGAATAGGCGCGATTGTTTGTAACGGTTTCGGACTACTAGAAAGGATGCGATGCTTGACGAATGGACACTTCTTCACTATTATAAATAGTGTCGCCCAGGAACCATCAAATAATAACAGTATCTTTTCTTTGTACCTTCTTCTTCTTTCTCTAGATGTGCGACGCCCAGAAAGTGTTGCAGAACACTGCCTTTTCACCACAGTTTGCGACGCTTGTAAGGTGTTGCAAACGCAGAAACATTGCAGACCAATTCTCTTCTTCTTCTTCATTCTATTCTCTACTAAATTGCATCATCAGAGATCAAATTTAAGTGTTCTTGGTCGGGTCAAAACCGTACAAGTTTTGAATCCGATTACGCTATTTCAAGGCTTCAATGAATCCCGAAGTCGATAGTTCGATAACCCGTTTGTACCTGTTGGGTTGAACTATTATCTAAAAGAATCTACGCAGTAGATCTTTGAAGTCAGAAGTACAGCAGTTATCATCTTCATCATTCTCGAATCAACGACACAATTAACCAATAATTTTTAGACAATAGTTTCAACCATGAATGGTTCGAGTTCAATCAATCTCAATGCTCTTCAAGTTATGAATCAGCATTTAACGCGATTGGAGTGGTTTGATGGTGAAAACTTCACTCGTTTGGCAAGAGACGATGAAATTCTTTTTGATCACAGTCAAATTATTCTATATTCTTGAAGGTAACTTAGAGGAAAAACCAGAGGAAACTGATAAAGATACTGACGAATTGAAAGCAAAACGCGCAAAGCGCAAAGAGGATGATTTTCTATGTAGAGCGCACATTCTGAATGCATTGTCCACTCCTTTCTACAACGCACATAGGACTTTGGAAAGTGCAAAGGCACTTTGAGCTGCACTAGAAAGTAAATACCGCATATCTGAGGCAAGTAACAAAAAATTCCTTATTTGCAATTTTATGGATTTCAAAATGGTTGCAAATAAGTCCATAGTTGGACAAGTAAGCGAAATTCTAATGTTAGTGAATCAACTTAAAGATGCTGGAATAAATCTCCCTGAATCTTTTGTTGTTGGAGTTATAATTTCAAGACTTCCTAATTCTTGGAATGATTATAAGAAAAAATTAAAGCATGCGAAAACGGATTATGATTTAGACGATTTACAGTGTCATTTTCGTATTGAAGAGGACTCTCGTAAACGCGAACTAGATGATAATCCGCAAACTGAGTCCCATTCTAAGGCAAATAACATTCAAACTATTGACAAGCTAAAGCCTAAGAATGGGACACCGTTTAAGAAGAAAATTTCCAACAACAAAAAGAAAGGTGCTTGTCACTACTGTAACAAGCCCGGCCACTATGCCCGAGACTGCCGTCAGCGGAAGAAACAACAAAAGGTGAATGTGGTCGAAGACTCGCTTGTGGGTGTAGTGCAAGAGGCGAACTCCGTTAGCGAAACTGATAATGATTGGTGGTTTGATACTGGAGCAACCATTCACATTTGCAAAGACCATAACCTGTTTAAGACTTACGAAGAAAATAATGGAGAAGCCAACAAGGCTACTGGAGCAAATAAGGTTCCAAGCAAAGTTTTGGGAAAAGGCACCATAGAACTTACATTTACTTCTGGAAAAGTTCTTACATTAGTTAATGTATTTTATGTACCTGATATGTGTAAGAATTTGGTCTCTGGATACCTTCTTAACAAAGGAGGATTCAAGATGGTGTATGAGTCTGATAAGTTAGTGTAGTCCAAGAACGGCAAATTCATTGGACAGGGATACTCTTGTAACGACATGGTTAAGTTGAATCTAATAAAGAAATCTTCTATTTATATTGTTGATTATGTTAGTTTATGGCATGGTAGACTATGACATGTTAATTATAATTCCCTTAAAAATATGCATAAACTAGGATTAATTTATGATTGTGATTTCGATACTATCTCTAAATGTGAAATATGTGTTCAAGCAAAAATACACAGAAAATCCTTTAAATCTATAGAAAGGAAAACTGGCTTGCTTGATTTAGTATATAGTGATGTGGGTGACTTAAAAAATCATATCACCTATGGTGCTAACCAATACTACATAACATTTATTGATGATTATACTAGATATGCATATGTGTATCTAATGAAAAGTAAAGATGAGGCCTTTGATAAATTTAAAATTTACAAAGAAGAGGTCGAAACACAATTAGGAGTTAAAATAAAAGTATTATATTCAGATCGAGGTGGTGAATATTTCTCAAATGAATTCACCTTATTTTGTAAACAACACGGTTTAGTTCACCAATGCACTGCTTCATATACACCACAACATAATGGTGTTGCTGAAATGAAAAATAAAACTTTAGTAGAAATGGTTAATGCCATGCTCATAAGTTCAAACTTACCTTATAACCTATGGGGTGATGCTATGTTATCTGCATGTTATATCTTAAATAGAGTACCACTTATAAATAATAATGTTTCCCCTTATGAATTATGGTTTAATAGGAAACCTAATATTACAAGACTTAAAGTTTGGGGTTGTTTAGCATATGTTAGAAAACCAGACCCTAAACGACCAAAGTTAGGAAATAGGGCATTTAAATGTGTTTTCATAGGAATTCACTTAATAGTATAACTTATAGATTCCTAATTCTTGACACCTTAGAAGTTATAGAATCCGTAGATGTAGAATTCTTTGAGAATGAAACTATTGAGATTCCATTGAGATCATCCAGTCCGGTACCTAATACGATTGATGATATCAATGACGATGACTATGCTCCTGCTCAAAACAGCAAGAAAGTATCAATACCAGATAATAGTACTGAAAAAGGATAAGTAAAAGAGTAAGAATAGAGAAGGACTATGGTCCTGACTTCATTACATATATTATAGAAGGCAGTAAGGACGAAGTCCTTAATGTGAATAGATATGTCATGAACGTCAATAATGAACCTAAAACTTATTCTAAGGCTATGAGTTCCAGAGATTCAATATTCTGGAAAGAAGCTATTAATGATGAAATGAATTCCATATTGTTAAACCAAACTTGGGTTTTAACTGATTTACCTCCTGTGCTAAATCTATAGAATGTAAATGGATATTTAAGAAAAAGTTGAATACAAATGGATCCATTGATAAGTTTTAAGCCAGATTAGTTGCTAAGGGATATAAGCAAAGACATGAAGTAGATTATTTTGATACATATGCTCCAATTACTCGCATATATTCTATACGCTGTTTAATAGCACTTGCATCAATTCATAAATTGTTCATACATCAAATGGATGTAAAGACTGCATTTCTAAATGGAGATTTAGAAGAAGAGATATATATTAAACAACCTGAAGGTTTCAAAACCCCAGGCCAAGAAAAGAAAGTTTGCAAATTAGTAAAGTCTCTTTATGTCCTGAAGCAAGCTCCCATGCAATGGCATGAGAAGTTTGATAAAATAGCATTGTCATATGGATTTATTGTTAATGATGCTGATAAATGTATTTATAGCAAATCAGACAACAACGATTATGTTATAATATGTTTATACGTTGATGACATGCTAATATTTGGTTCCAATATATCATGTGTGAATGAAACTAAGAAGTTTCTATCTTCTAAATTTGATATGAAAGATCTAGGAGAAGCTGACGTAATTCTGGGAATTAAAATTATTAGGAAAGAGGGGGAGTTGTTGCTAACACAATCTCATTACATTGAGAAGTTCCTCCGAAAGTATGGTCAATATAATGACAAAACATCACCTACTCCTTTAGATCCTAGTATTAAATTAGAAAAGAATATTGGACGTACCATTTCTCAACTTGAGTATTCCAGTATTATTGGGAGTCTTATGTATGCTATGCATTGCACTAGACCAGACATAGCACATGCTATAATGTAACGCCCCACTCTAAGACCCACTGTAACAAAGAGTATTACGGGAGTAATACTGTCTGTTAAAGCGGAGAATAGAGTATAGTGGAAGCGACCATTTGTAATCAAGCTATAACTATCTACTGAATACGTCGAAATGATAGTATCTATATATTTTTTCCAAGTGGTTCGACATATTCGGTAAGTACTTATAACGAAATTACAAATGGCTAAAGATCTATCAGGACAAAGCATAATAATAAATGATAAAACATCACAGAACAGAATCACATAACAGATATAAAATCCCAGAACAATACATCGTCAATACAGATCCAAACACTATAAGTGGGTACAAAGCCACTGCCCACACATGTGGGTCAAAAATATGTACATATCAAAGTCTGAATAATAACAAAGTAGCGGAATAGTGGACAAATAAAAGTGCTATCTATCAGCATAGCAGATAATGTCCAAGCGGAAGCACAGAAGCTAAGTCCAGAGACCTAACCTGAAACAACTCGGTCTGACCCGAGCGAAAACACTCGGGTCAGGCTAGCTAAACAATCAGTAATAACTGAGATATATAATAATGTGGTACATAAATAAAACAGTACTTATCCAAAGAGAAGTATATTATGAACCACATGAATATAATGACGATCCCTAATCATCAATAAACAATAAAAATCTCCAAAGAGAAATCAACACCAAAGTGTAGAATAAATAAAATTGCCTCATATCATCGGCGTAGCCAAAGCTATAAAAAGATGCCCATAGGCAATAATCCCAAGAGTGACCAGAGTCTGTAATCAATGCCAGAGCAAAGATCGATGCTCCAAAGAGAAATGGGGATATACTGAAAAGTCAATGAAATCCAACACTGAAAAGCAGTGTCCAGAGACACTGTGAATCCACAAGGTAATCGCACTTACATCGTATGGTTCCATAGAACCAACACCGAATGGCAGTACTCGAATGGATATAAAAATCATCAAATAATACCAATATTGCACGTGCACCGACCAGAGTCGTTGTTGCCAAGTACTGTAGAGTTGTGATCGATCACTCGCACAGATGCGGAACGCGCGAGACGGCAAGATCCTTCCCAGAAGGATAAAGGCCCAGAGGCGCATGCCGAAAAATAAACTGCTCCATAGAGCAGGTGTACAGAGACGGTTTCCCAGAGGCGTGGTGACCCAGAGGTCCAGTACTGGCCGCCGAGAGGCTAATGTGTCACTAACTTCTTGGAGAGGAACCCGTAAAGTGTTAACAATGAGTCCCATACCCCACGTTCGCACTAAATGGTTTACTAACCAATAGCAAGCTCACACTCCAAACAATAAAAAGTCCACCTCGTATCATCGGTAAACTAGACCCAAAGGTCAAAACGATCAATCGAATAGGTCGGGGATTAACCGGAAAGGAAATACACACGGTTCCATAGGCCGGAGATTTCCTAACCGTTTAAGCACCTTTCCACTTCGCTCGACGTGCTAAAAAGTGAGTGTGAGATTTTTATTATAGAAAATAATGGTGCGAAACGGATTTATAATTGATTTTGAAATCACTTTAAAACGGCTTTTGAAAACTCTCCTATTAAGGAGTAATTAATTTAATAATTAAAAATAATATTATATAAAAATTTCTAAAGCCATTTAGGAGTGAAAAATCCTTTGAAAATAATTCATAAAACCCGTGTATGAAATCTAGAGACAAATCTCAAAGAAATCAATAAAACCAGAAAATCACTGAAAATATTCTAAGTGTTGGAAAATAGTCCAAAAATGATGCGAACCCAAGTTCGGAAAATTATTCGGACTAGCAAACTGAATCCGAATGGCATGAAAATAGTTAGACATATAGTCCAACATCCCTGCTCCAAACTGCAAAAAGAATCGGGAAATTCCGACTTGAAACGAAGAAACGGCGTCGTCTCAAAGTCGGACAAAAGTCATAAAACTTTACTGTGTCAAAACAGTGTAAAGGTCCCACTTCGACGACATGGTCGAATGGTCACATGAACTCAGATCTTGATGAAAATTTGCAAGAGCGTAGTAAAGTACTCCTACTTTGATATGCAATAAGAATCGTTTGGTTTCAACTTGAAACGAAGAAACGACAATGTTTCAAAGTTGATCCGACGATAACTGAAAATGATCACTATTGTAAAACAGTTTCTGGGTGCTACTTCGGCAATAGAAACGAAGTATCTAATGCACCCAGATCTAAACCAAACTTTGCATGGTTAAAGATCTTGATCTCATCATTTTAACAAGACCAAAAACGATGAAATCCGACAAAGGACGAGCCCGGGATGGCATCGCAAAGTCGGGGTTCTACGCTGAAAACAACGGGAGAAAAGAGACTAAGGCCTATAGCTATGCACTAACTGGCCAGAGATGAAAAACCACAATTTTGGCATAGTAAACTTCAAATTCTGGCAAAATGAATAAAATGAAAGTTGTAGCTTAGTTTCTAAGCTTTCCGGAATGACCAAGATCGTCAAATTCCGACCAGAGATGAAAATTCTATGACAAACAATTCTCAGATCTAAATTTTATATCACTGTCGTTGTGCTCTCGGGACAGTGGTAAGAATGCACAGTTTTGACCAAATTAACTTCGAAATTTCATGAAACTCAAAACATGAAAGTTTTAGCTCTAAATCTAAGCTTTCCAGAACATCCAAAATTATTAGATTTGGATAAGAAACGAGTAACTTATGGCCAAATCAATTTCAGGTTTTTAGTTTCTCAACCCTGTAGTTTGTTGTCAGGTCAGCGACAAACAAACGTGATTTCGACCATTCAAACCACAAAATTAGGCAAAGCTCAAAACATAAAAGTTATAGCCTACAGAATAAGCTTTCCAGAACATCAAGAAAATCTTAATTCCGATTTAAGATGAATGAAATATGCCTAATTTACTAACAACAATAAACTAATTATAATTTTAGCTAGCATATATTACAAGTACCTTATGTGCACACCCCAAAATGAAAGAAAAGATGATCAAAGAGCTATGATTCACATGTTACATAATAAAACATGTGTTACTAACTGATTACCGAAATCAAAAGATGATTAAACACATATTAGAAGAGGTTTTTAGCAATATACCTCTCTTGAAAGCAACAAAGACTATTATAGCATCAACCCAAGTTAGCAAAAGATGATTAGGAGGCTATAAGATAAAAAAAAAACACATAAAACATGTGTTACCAAATACATTTCAGAAATGAGAAAGATATAAAAATGGATTTGAGGTGGGTATTTGCATTACCTTTGCATAGAATGACTTGCATAAGCTAAAACTAGAAGAAGATGAAGATAGAGGCCATTTTTGTTATGAAAGCTTTAGGAAATGATTAGGGTTTTGATTAGGGTTGAATGAATGAGGTTATGAGAGTATGAGATAATTTATAGAGGAGGTTTAGGGTGGGTTATTGGGTTAGGTTTTGTAACCCAATAAGAAGAGAGTTATTTACATGTTTCCAAAAATTAGTCTAAGTGTTCATATATGTTTATAAAACTCATTTTTTTCTTATCCAAACCCATTTTAAAATCTCTCCTCAAATATTTAACTTTCCAAAAATAACATTTTATCCTTATTTTAAAATCCCATATTTCCCATTTAATTAAAATAGCCTTTTCAAATAATAAATTTTATTATTCCAAATCCTTTTATGCTTCATTAAAATAAATAAAAAAACCTAACTTTTATTTATTAATTGGTAATGCAAATCCCGGGTTGTTACTGACTCCCCCCCTTAAGAAAATTGCGTCCCCGCAATTCATTAAGATAGATGTCGTCTATAACATCAAATCCACAAAAGAAGTGATAGAGATAATATGGAGAATTCTCACCTGCAGAAGAAGATGGGAGAAAGCCAGGATAAGAGCGTTCGATAGATTCTCTGGTCTCCCAAGTGCAGTCCTTAGGATTCGGTGACCATTGAATCTTCACGAGTGGAACCTCTTTGTTGTGAAGGCGTCTAACCTCCGAATCAAGCACACGAAAAGGTTGCTGCTCCAAAGATAAACCAGGTAAGATCTCTAAATCAGGCACAGCATGTGGCTCAATGATAGAATCAGGATCGCGGACACACATGCGAAGCTGGGAAACATGGAATACGTCGTGTATTCCAGAGAAGTGAGCAGGTAGATCCACACGATAAGCAACGGGGCCAATGCGTTCCGTAATAGGAAATGGTCCAACATAGCGAGGAGCCAACTTCCCGGTAGAGCTGAAACGCACAACCCCCTTCATGGGAGAGACCCGAATAAAGACAGAATCGCCAATGGAGAACTCAAGAGGCTTCCTACGGTTGTCCGCGTAGGATTTCTGGCGGTTCTGCGCCTCTTTCATTCTCTGACGAATAAGAATAATCTTCTCCGAAGATTCCCGAACTGAATCTGGACCAAGAAGGAGCTTCTCGCCAGATTCTAACCAACACGTAGGAGAACGACATGGCCTTCCGTAAAGAGCCTCGAAAGGAGCCATGCCAATACTAGACTGAAAGCTGTTGTTGTAGGAGAACTCTACAAGCGGTAAGTGATCCTCCCAACTACCTCCGAAATCCAGAATACAATAGCGCAAAAGATCCTCTAAAACACGATTCACCCTCTCCGTCTGACCGTCGGTCTGAGGATGATAAGCAGTCGAGAGATTCAGCTTTGAGCCTAAAGTTGACTGTAGGCACTTCCAGAAGTGACTAGTAAAGATAGTGTCTCGATCACAGACGATAGAGCTAGGAACACCATGAAGTCGAACGACTTCCTTCACATATAGATTGGCAAGCTGAGGAGCAGTCCGAGTGGACTTAATAGGAATGAAATGAGCTGATTTGGTCAAGCGATCGACTATGACCCAAATAGAAGTATGGCCTGACCTCGATCGAGGCAGACCGTCAATAAAATCCATGGATATCTGATCCCATTTCCACAATGGAATCTCTAGCAGCTGAAGAAGACCAGATGGACGCTGATGCTCAGCTTTGATCTGTTGACAAGTCATGCAACGGCTTACATAACTTGCAACATCACTCTTCATGCCTTCCCAATAATATACCCGACACATATCGGCATACATCTTGCTCGAACCGGGATGGATGGTGTACTTAGTGCGATGACACTCGTCCAGAATGTCATGCCTAAGTGATAAATCAGATGGTACCAAAATACAGTTCTTCCTGCGAAGACACCGATGAGAATCAATAGAATAATCCAACAATGTCTCATCACTGGATTCCGACTCAAGGAGATGAATATATCGCAACAAGTCTGGATCCTGCCGTTGAGCATGGGCAATGCGATCCAATAGAATAGGTCAAGCTTCCAAGCTGAATAACAAGATCATGGTTACTCTCGGGAACCACTAGAATAAGAGCATGAGTGAGAAGTTCCTTCAGTCGCTGAAAGGAAGCTTCACACTTATCATACCAAATAAAGCGAACACCCTTACGAGTCAGTGTCGTAAGGGAAAGTGCAACTCGAGAGAAATCCTTGATAAACCGACGGTAATAACCCGCCAGTCCAAGGAAGCTGCGAATATCATGAACGTTCTCGGGCTGCCTCCAATTCTTAATAGCTTCGATCTTGGCAGGATCGACAGAAATACCCTCAGATGATACAATATGGCCCAAGAACTTGACCTTGCTCTCCCAAAAATGGCACTTGGAGAGCTTGGCCTTAAGCTGATGCTGACGAAGAGTATCCAAGATGATCCGCAAATGATGAGCATGCTATGCCTCAGATCTAGAATAAATAAGAATATCGTCGATGAAAACCAGAACGAATCTATCGATGTATTCCCGGAATACTCGATTCATAAGATCGACGAAGAAAGCCGGAGCGTTCGTCAAGCCGAACGGCATGACCAACCACTCAAAAGAACCATGACGAGTGCGAAATGCTGTAAGAGGAATGCTGTCTTCCATGACTCGTAGTTGATGGAATCCGGTGGCAAGGTCAAGCTGAGAGAAGACCTTCGCACCGCTCAATTGGTCAAACATGTCGTAACGGGAATTAGAGTTAGACATGATTCAATGATAGATAATTTAATTAAGGAATACTACGGAATATAACGGATTCCTATACATATTCCTAACTTATCTATCAATAAACCTAAGGAAGGGATTTGATTTAATTCAGATCTAATTTAAAATGTATTGTACTAAGTGTATCTGTCCTGTGTTTATTATGCTTATTCCTGAAACCAGGCTCTGATACCAAGCTGTAACGCCCCACTCTGAGACCCACTGTAACAAAGAGTATTATGGGAGTAATACTGTCTGTTAAAGTGGAGAATAGAGTATAGTGGAAGCGACCATTTGTAATCAAGCTATAACTATCTACTGAATACGTCGAAAGGATGGTATCTATATATTTTTTCCAAGTGGTTCGACATATTCGGTAAATACTTATAACGAAATTACAAATGGCTAAAGATCTATCAGGACAAAGCATAATAATAAATGATAAAACATCACAGAACAGAATCACATAACAGATATAAAATCCCAGAACAATACATCGTCAATACAGATCCAAACACTATAAGTGGGTACAAAGCCAATGCCCACACATGTGGGTCAAAAATATGTACATATCAAAGTCTGAATAATAACAGAGTAGCGGAATAGTGGACAAATAAAAGTGCTATCTATCAGCATAGCAGATAATGTCCAAGCGGAAGCACAAAAGCTAAGTCCAGAGACCTAACCTGAAACAACTCGGTCTGACCCGAGCGAAAACACTCGGGTCAGGCTAGCTAAACAATCAGTAATAACTGAGATATATAATAATGTGGTACATAAATAAAACAGTACTTATCCAAAGAGAAGTATATTATGAACCACATGAATATAATGACGATCCCTAATCATCAATAAACAATAAAAATCTCCAAAGAGAAATCAACACCAAAGTGTAGAATAAATAAAATTGCCTCATATCATCGGCGTAGCCAAAGCTATAAAAAGATGCCCATAGGCAATAATCCCAAGAGTGACCAAAGTCTATAATCAATGCCAGAGCAAAGATCGATGCTCCAAAGAGCAATGGGGATATACTGAAAAGTCAATGAAATCCAACACTGAAAAGCAGTGTCCAGAGACACTGTGAATCCACAAGGTAATCGCACTTACATCGTATGGTTCCATAGAACCAACACCGAATGGCGGTACTCGAATGGATATAAAAATCATCAAATAATACCAATATTGCACGTGCACCGACCAGAGTCGTTGTTGCGAAGTACTGTAGAGTTGTGATCGATCACTCGCACAGATGCGGAACGCGCGAGACGGCAAGATCCTTCCCAGAAGGATAAAGACCCAGAGGCGCATGCCGAAAAATAAACTGCTCCATAGAGCAGGTGTCCAAAGATGGTTGCCCAGAGGCGTGGTGACCCAGAGGTCCAGTACTGGCCGCCCAGAGGTTAATGTGTCACTAACTTCTTGGAGAGGAACCCGTAAAGTGTTAACAATGAGTCCCACACCCCACGTTTGCACTAAACGGTTTACTAACCAATAGCAAGCTCACACTCCAAACAATAAAAAGTCCACCTCGTATCATCGGTAAACTAGACCCAAAGGTCAAAACAATCAATCGAATAAGTCGGGGATTAACCGGAAAGGAAATACACACGGTTCCATAGGCCGGAGATTTCCTAACCGTTTAAGCACCTTTCCACTTCGCTCGACGTGCTAAAAAGTGAGTGTGAGATTTTTATTATAGAAAATAATGGTGCGAAACGGATTTATAATTGATTTTGAAATCACTTTAAAACGGCTTTTGAAAACTCTCCTATTATGGAGTGATTAATTTAATGATTAAAAATAATATTATACAATAATTTCTAAAGCCATTTAGGAGTGAAAAATCCTTTGAAAATAATTCATAAAACCCGTGTACGAAATCTAGAGACAAATCTCAAAGAAATCAATAAAACCAGAAAATCACTGAAAATATTCTAAGTGTTGGAAAATAGTCCAAAAATGACGCGAACCCAAGTTCGGAAAATTATTCGGACTAGCAAACTGAATCCGAATGGCATGAAAATTGGTAGACATATAGTCCAACATCCCTGCTCCAAACTGCAAAAAGAATCGGGAAATTCCGACTTGAAACGAAGAAACGGCGTCGTCTCAAAGTCGGACAAAAATCATAAAACTTTACTGTGTCAAAACAGTGTAAAGGTCCCACTTCGACGACATGGTCGAAGGGTCACATGAACTCAGATCTTGATGAAAATTTGCAAGAGCGTAGTAAAGTACTCCTTCTTTGATATGCAATAGAAATCGTTTGGTTTTGACTTGAAACGAAGAAACGACAATGTTTCAAAGTTGGTCCGACGATAACTGAAAATGATCACTATTGTAAAACAGTTTCTGGGTGCTACTTCGGCAATAGAAACGAAGTATCTAATGCACCTAGATCTAAACCAAACTTTGCATGGTTAAAGATCTCGATCTCATCATTTTAACGAGACCAAAAACGATGAAATCCGACAAAGGACGAGCCCGGGATGGCGTCGCAAAGTCGGGGTTCTACGCTGAAAACAACGGGAGAAAAGAGACTAAGGCCTATAGCTATGCACTAACTGGCCAGAGATGAAAAACCACAATTTTGGCATAGTAAACTTTAAATTCTGGCAAAATGAATAAAATGAAAGTTGTAGCTTAGTTTCTAAGCTTTCCGAAATGACCAAGATCGTCAAATTCCGACCAGAGATGAAAATTCTATGACTAAAACAATTCTCAGATCTAAATTTTATATCACTGTCGTTGTGCTCTCGGGACAG
Source organism: Allium fistulosum (assembly GCA_030737815.1). Classification (NCBI taxonomy): domain Eukaryota; kingdom Viridiplantae; phylum Streptophyta; class Magnoliopsida; order Asparagales; family Amaryllidaceae; genus Allium; species Allium fistulosum. The sequence goes on along the minus strand of CM060902.1, from coordinate 1,117,077,778 downwards.
TGGTAAGAACGCACTGTTTTGACCAAATTAACTTCGAAATTTCATGAAACTCAAAACATTAAAGTTTTAGCTCTCAATCTATGCTTTCCAGAACATCCAAAATTATTAGATTTGGATAAGAAACGAGTAACTTATGGCCAAATCAATTTCAGGTTTTTAGTTTCTCAACCCTGTAGTTTGTTGTCAGGTCAGCGACAAACAAACGTGATTTCGACCATTCAAACCACAAAATTAGGCAAAGCTCAAAACATAAAAGTTATAGCCTACAGAATAAGCTTTCCAGAACATCAAGAAAATCTTAATTCTGATTTAAGATGAATGAGATATGCCTAATTTACTAACAATAGTAAACTAATTATAATTTCAGCTAGCATATATTACAAGTACCTTATGTGCACACCCCAAAATGAAAGCAAAGATGATCAAAGAGCTATGATTCACATGTTACATAATAAAACGTGTGTTACTAACTGATTACCGAAATCAAAAGATGATTAAACACATATTAGAAGAGGTTTTTAGCAATATACCTCTCTTGAAAGCAACAAAGACTATTATAGCATCAACCCAAGTTAGCAAAAGATGATTAGGAGGCTATAAGATCAAAAAAACACATAAAACATGTGTTACCAAATACATTTCAGAAATGAGAAAAATATAAAAATGGATTTGAGGTGGGTATTTGCATTACCTTTGCATAGAATGACTTGCATAAGCTAAAACTAGAAGGAGATGAAGATAGAGGCCATTTTTGTTATGAAAGCTTTAGGAAATGATTAGGGTTTTGAATAGGGTTGAATGAATGAGGTTATGAGAGTATGAGATAATTTATAGAGGAGGTTTAGGGTGGGTTATTGGGTTAGGTTTTGTAACCCAATAAGAAGAGAGTTATTTACATGTTTCCAAAAATTAGTCTAAGTGTTCATATATGTTTATAAAACTCATTTTTTTCTTATCCAAACCCATTTTAAAATCTCTCCTCAAATATTTAACTTTCCAAAAATAACATTTTATCCTCATTTTAAAATCCCATATTTCCCATTTAATTAAAATAGCCTTTTCAAATATTAAATTTTATTATTCCAAATCCTTTTATGCTTCATTAAAATAAATAAAAAAACCTAACTTTTATTTATTAATTGGTAATGCAAATCCCGGGTTGTTACATATAAGCATGTTATGTCGATTTACGAGTAATCCAGGTTTCGAACATTGGAAAGCTATTTCCAGAGTTTTAGCTTATTTGAAAGAAACCGTTACCTATGGTTTATCTTATAAAGGATATCCTGCTGTAATAGAAGGATATAGTGATGCAACCTGGAACAATGTAGAATCAAAATCCAAGTCTACGACTGGATGGATCTTTACATTAGGAGGTCCTGCTGTGTCTTGGGTTTCCAAGAAACAGACCTATATATCTGACTCAACAGTGTTGTCAGAGTTGATTGCATTAGCAGATGCTTGTAAGGAAGCGTAATGGCTTAGGAATTTATTAATAGAAATACCATTATGGAAGAAGCCATCTCTAGCAGTCTTGATTAACTGTGATAATCAGGCTACAATATACAATGTCTCTAATAAGATATATAATGGGAAGTCTAGACATGTGAGTCTAAGACATCAAATGATAAGACAGTTACTCAAAAGTGGAGTAATAACTGTTGATTACATAGAAACAAAGAAAAACTTGGCTAACCCACTCACAAAGAGTCTTCCAAAGGCAATGGTTTCTATAAAATCAAAGGAAATGGGACTAAGGTCTGTGAATGAAGGTTGATCATCCTTAACAGAAACCCAACTTATGTTTTGAAAAGGTTAGACAAAGTTCAATGGGTACCAACAAGTTAAGAGAATGATTATGGAACACTAAATCAATTGCCCATAATCAGTGTTGGATTCTACATGAAAGAGGATGGATTGAAATCCTTAATAAGTCCAGTTAAAATCTCAAGGTGTATCGCAGAAACACCTTATAAAGGGACTTACCTATATAAGTATGGAAATCAAGTCGTTTCCTAAGAAAGTACGTAAGACCGCTTTCTAAAGTAGACTCATGAACTCGGGATTTAAGCACATGGCCATTAATGTGCTGAGCATACAGAACACTCTATATATGGAAAACAGTATGTGTGACTGTTCCGGTACTATCACAGGGGGTACTTGGTTCAAGATACGTTCACCATAGACCTCGATAGAACTTTGAATGGTGTACACCAAGTGAAGGTTCAAATCCAAAAGATACCTATCATTTATGTATTAGTTTCCACGATGATGCAAAACTTGATCTTGGAACTACATTGGCTTGATCCCACTTGGGTATGTAGGCAGTCACTCTAGTGATGCAGTCATCTATTTTATTTATTTTACTTATTTTGAAAATGGAGGGAAATTGTTGGATAATTTCAAAATTAGTTTTGGGTTTGGGTTTGTTTTTGAAGAGGGAAGAAGTGGGAAGAAGATGGAAGAAGAGAGGTGGAATGTATAGTCCCATATCTAGGAAAATAAGGGATTATACTTAGTTAAATAGAGGATTCTCTAAGGAAGGTTGGGCCCTTTGGGCACCCAAAGCTTTGCTTTGATGTGAGGAGGGAAGTTATGCATCACCACCACATGTGTGCCGCCGCCGCCGTCCGTCCGTCCGACCGGACCGGGTTCGAGTCTAAAATGACGAATTAATTTTTATTAACAGGCCGGATCCAGAATTTGAATTTGAATGGATAGATTTGGCGAATCATTTGAATGAAGGGACGCAACCGTTTAGTAACAGTTTCAAACTGTTACGAATAGGCGCGATTGTTTGTAACGGTTTCGGACTACTGGAAAGGATGCGATGCTTGACGAATGGACACTTTTTCACTACTATAAATAGTGATGCCCAAGAACCATCAAATAATAACAGTATCTTTTCTTTGTACCTTCTTCTTCTTCCTCCAGATTTGCGACACCCAGAAAGTGTTGTAGAACACTACCTTTTCACCACAGTTTGCGACGCTTGTAAGGAGTTGCAAACGCAGAAACGTTGCTGATCAATTCTCTTCTTCTTCTTCATTCTATTCTCTACTAAATTGCATCATCAGAGATCAAATTTAAGTGTTCTTAGTCGGATCAAAATCGTACAAGTTTTGAATCCGATTACGCTGTTTCAAGGCTTCATTGAATCCTGAAGTCGATAGTTCAATAATCCGTTTGTACCTGTTGGGTTGAACTATTGTCTAAAAGAATCTACGTAGTAGATCCTTGAAGTCAGAAGTACAACAATTATCATCTTCATCATTCTTGAATCATCGATACAATTAACCAACATGACAACTCAAGGCAACATGATAAAGAGGGACATGTGTTCCTGAAGCAAGCAACGCAATAAAGACTGACAAAGGAAATGTGTATACAATACAAGCCACAGGGTAAGGTGCATGACATGAGGACCTTAAGCATGCTATTTTAATCCATACGTATACAGACTTGCATGCAATTAACAAAATATCATACAAGTACAACAAGGAAATCAGATGACATGATAATTTACAGTGAGCAATTTGGTGACAGTAAACTATTTCTATTCATAGCAATGAAAGAGTCAAGCAACTAGCCAAACTCCAATTAAAAATTCACATTCAGACAAGTATTCCCACATGAAATTAGATTTGGAAAAGATGTAAAATTAACTCACCTGAATTTCCAAATTTGTTAGCTTGTTGGAGAGGAGCTATTTCCTATTACTTTCAGCCGCCGCCTCTACTAATTAATGCACAGAAAGCATGACAACAATGAGGTCCAATCACTGAAATTCTAAGAAAGGAAATCCTATAATGGTTTGAGATTCTATACCCGAAGTTTATAGCTTTATAATTTATATAATTACTTCTCTAGATTCTATGAGATTAGAGGTTTTGTATTTAAGTTTTGAGGTGGGGAAGAAGGAGATATAATCTTCTGTCAGTTAACTGAAGTGAGGAGGTAGGGAAAATGAACATACAGTTCGTTTACTTTAGGTTATTATCCTTCTCAATATTGTATTTGGGCCAACTTAACCCAGTTCCATTAGATTGTGAGATAAAAATGATTTTTATCAAGTGTAAAGCTTATGGTTCAAGATTTATATACCTCTAATTACTATGGAATGATTATTTATGGTAATAAAAATTTACCTAATAACACAAGTTCTAACCACTCATTTTTTATAAGAAATGCAAATTTATTTATCTTATTAACTTTGGAATGAATGATTAAAAGTTATCAATTTAAATTTTAGTCAAGAACTTGTCCTCCTTATTAATTTTTAATTAATGTCAATTAATGGCTTTTTATTACCAATTCTAATTTAACAAGCATCGAAATTTTATTAATTGCTATTATTAGATTCTAAAAAAAGTTAAGTTATAAAGATCCAAGTAATATAATATAAATGGTTTTTATTAATTTAGAACTCCATTTTATTTTACTTGACAAATTTTCCTTATTTATCCAAATTTGTTTCACTCCTTATAAAATTCTCCTTCCATTTTAAACGAAGACAAATTTGATTAAATTCCTCACCTTCAATTTAACCTTATTATTTTAAATTAATATTTGTAAAAACACTTTCCTTCCCATTTAGCATTTATTTCTCAATTTATTGTCATATTTACAATTTCGCATTATAGGGACGAATAAAGATTCCTTTTAATGTTTCAACTACTTTGAAATCCCTTTCTATTATTTTTTTATCCCAAGCCAAAATTCCATTTTAATTTAGAAAAATAAAATCCCCAAAACCTTTAATTTAATTAATTGTTATCGCTTAAATTATATTTTGAATTCTCTTCAAGTATACCTCAAACCAAGGTTGTTACAGACTCTCCCTTAAAGAAATTGTGTCCTCGCAATTTCATTTCAGAGTGAAGTCTATAATATAAATATTACTATAAATTCTCTTTTTTTGCTCAAAATTTACATTGATTTTAGAGCCAATTATCAAGATAATTTTTTTTACGTACTCACAGTTAAGAATAACACTCGATTTGTTTTAACACATAAGATACTTACCTAATAATTATCCAACAGGAGCAATCTGCCAACAAAATCATCTTGTGTTTGAACTTATAAAATCTCATTAATTCTTTTGCATTAAAATTTATCTAATTTTCATCTCATTCATATTATATACAAAAGTATTAAGATTTGTGAATCCATTTTCCTTCCAAAATACTCTCATGTCATAAGATTTTCATGGTTAATTCTTCGCTTTGATTATTAGTATAAATTACTAATTAATTTATTCCTGGAGCATAAAATTCCACAAGTCTCCATGAGATCCAAATTAGAAAGTTTCAGCCTTTAATAATTAAATATTAATTCTACAAAGTTACAAGGAATTTTTGGCTTTTAGCTTAGTCTCGAAACCTTATTTCACTGAAGTTAACTTCTTTAAGATTATATATTAAGCTTCTCTTAATTTTGAAATATTCTATTTGGACGTATCTTTCTTCAAGTAATAATTTTTCAAAAAATTTGCACTTTCCAAGGAGTATAATTACTTACATATTTTAATAAGTTTCATTAACCAAACATCCTTTACAAATTTCTTATTTCTTATTTCCATTTTGAAAATAAGTTTCCATGAATTTCTATACTTCTTCCTACTATGATTCCTCTTACTAATTTAGGACACTTATGGAGTACTAAGATTTTAATTTAGTCAAATCCTAGATGTGAGAAGGAGATTTAATTCAAGGATCTTTCCTAGTTCGGGTTTTATAATTTCACAATATGAATTTATTGTATTCCAAAAATTCTTTGCTAAAATTTTTTTTACTTTCCATAAAGTGAAAAATGCACAAAATCCCATTATTGCTTAACTTCCAATTTCTTATATAATAAGTTTCCATTTTTGAAAATCATAAGTTGGAGCCAACTTCTAAGAAGCAGTTACACCCATGCCAATTTGACAGGTTTATACTTTATATATGTTTTTCTTCTTATTAAAGAATCTGCCTTGTAATTTTCTCTTAAATATATTTTTGAAAATCGTCTAGTTTTTGCTCACAAGTGGATAACTTAAGTATAAAGATATGGGAACACTTTTAAAATCATTTGTGAAGAACAATTGAATAACTTAATTTTTAAGATGCTTCCTTCTTATAATACACTTCATTAGTACTTAGCCATATAAAAGAAGACTTTATTTAATTTTTTTAAGAAACTAATACTATACTCTAAAACTTGAAAACCCTTCCAATTGTGCTGTACAAAATATATATAAAATACTTAAAAAAATTACCTTCTAATTCATTTAGACTTTTGCTTTTACTTGGAATTTCAATAACTCTTATTGGGTTGCACCCGAATAATTTTTGTCATGTTTCAAAATATACTTGGATAAACTTATTCATATTTATATTTTATGACTTTCTTATTCAAGTAGAATTCTTCTTCGAGAGGTTGAAATATAACTCCCTTTAAATAACAAGATTATTATGAAGCTAATTAAATTACTTCAATCTTGTTTCATTTTCATGGTTCATTTATTACAACTTCCAATTCTATGAAATTTAATCTATAATTACCTAATCATGGACTAATTCCCTTTTTACTAATAGATTTGAAATCTTGGATATTATTTAATGCAGTATTTAAACAATTCACACAATATATTTGCTTCCCAAATTAACATTAATAAATCAACTTGATAATATAATCAATTCCTTAAATTGCAAAACTTCATAGTTACATATAATTCAATAGTTTCAAAATTTTCAAAATGCGCCAGTATTTGTTTACAACATTACTTTACGCCTAATACACCACTAATATCTTTTACAATTCCAATTACTCACACTAAGATATCATATTTAAGATATTAATTTTCTTTAGTATCTTGAGTGATAACAAATGAATAAATTAAGGAAGAACCTCTACAAAAATATTTTACATTTTATAATTCAGGAAGCTATCACTATAATTTATTTTTTATAAACAGATATAGGGAAACTCAAAAAACTTTGTATTATTTAATCCTTAATTTTTTGGAACTAAACTTCCTTTTAGGATTCTAGAATTGCTTCATACTATTCTCTTACAATGGAGTTATATTTATAAATCCATAATCCTATAATATGTCCCTTATTCACAAGATAATTACTTAAAGCTCGTTGCCTCAAATTAATTAAGTGAAGAAATTATGTTTTAATTCAATCTTTCTTTATTTTACACATATATGGATTTAAGCTCAAATATTCACTTAGATTATGATGGATCATACATAACCCATCAGAAGTTCTATATTAAATTAATTTTAGTACATATCTTATAAATGCTCCCATATAATTTTACAATTTCTAAACAATATGACGGTGCTACTTTGTTATTAATTTCTAGTGAATTGCCTCGCCCATTGGCTGCAGTGTTAATTGTGAAATCAATATCGCCTCGCTACTATCCTCGACTATCGCTGATACTTAGCAGCTTTATTCATCATCAAACATTAACTCATGTAGTTTATCTTTTTTTCACCCATAAAATTAAAATATATTCATAAAAATATTTTCATTAAGTTATTACTTTTATCTTCCATGCTATATATATATTCTTATTTATTCAAAATCTTTGTATATGCATACCTATGTATGCATTTCCAAAATAGCATTTCCACTTTAAGCAATATTAGCTTAAAATTTATTTCCTCTTTTAGTATCATATTTCCAAAAATGTAATTTCTCAAAATGTTATTTGATTAACCAAAATATTATGTTTAATTGTCTCGTTCAAGTGTTGAAGGATTCCTATCGACAACGTTGGCCAGATGCCTCGACCAGAATACTTAAAGTACTCAATGGGCAATTTAACACATACACACATACACACACATAGATATTCTAATTCTTTTAAATGTAGAATACTTACGTCATTTACACTCTTATCTCTACAAATATTAGCATGCTTATATTAATCATAATTAAATACCCCATATAAATATGCTCTTAATTAAAGAATAATAAAAGTAATTTCAACTGGATGATTGCTTTTAAAATACTTCTCAATTTACCTCTATGTTTATAAACAACAATTAATTCATTTACGTCGATTGGTTAGTAATCTAATTCCAATATTTTAGCTTCATATATGTTTGATTGCTTTATAATTATAAGGTTTGATCTTTATTTACAATCTACAATTCTAATATCCTCTATGGTGATTTCTAACTCAAAGACACCGCCAGGTCTAATTATTAATTTCAAGTAGATTACTATCTCAAGTAATGATTCTTACTCAAATTTAAAACTTAAATTGTTACTAAAAATTCCTAAGCAACCATGCATGTAACAACCCGCATATTTTACAATTGTATATTTAAATGTTTTATTTAAATATAGCATCGTTAATCGGATTAAAGTCCGAAAAGCTACTTTTTGTAAACAGTCGAATTGGGACTCGAGACCACTTCCATTGAGTCCAAAATGGCGTTTACAACTTTTTTGAGTTTAAGCATCGATATGTTTGGAGTTGAGTAGAATTTTGCTATTTTTCTATTGGGCTTTGGGTTTGGGTTTCAGCTCATTACTCATCTAATACCCTATACTCCACTAAACTTCCTTCATTCATTTTCATTTCCTAACACTCTCAAGCTTAAGAGAAAAATGGAGGAAAGAATGGGAAATTAGAATTCCAAACCCTAGTTTAATTAGGAAATACAAATTCTAGCTCCAACATCAAAGAGAAGCTAAGGTAAGCATCCTCTTCTTCTTCTCCATCTCAATCTCTCTTCAATTCTCAGAAATTCCTAACCCTAACTTGAAAAACTTCACCTTTGATAATAGATTGAAGATTCTAGAGGTGTGTTGAAGAGGAATTGTTCTTGCCTTGTTTTAAAAGCTTCTCATTCATTGTTTTTGGGTTTAAAGGTGAGTTCTTTAACTCACATCTACGTCTATAGTTATCATTGTCGTTAGGTATGAATTCCTAACATTTGTGCATATTCATTTGCTTTGATTTGAATTGGTTTTGTGAATTTTTCAAATTTTGGTGTTTTGGTCCAATTTTATGAAAATCCTACTATGGATGTTTGGACATTGATATTTAGGGTGTATCGAAGAGCCTTTAAGGCTGGGTTGTCGCTCGGCATAAATCCTTAATCGTCGTTGCTCGTTCGATCGCTCCCGATACGTTTTGGCCACTTTGGCCTAGGCAAACTGTTGCCTGGTCCAGGTGACCAAACATCTAGAATTCAAGTCCAAACGTCTGGTTATAGGCCCTGGAGAAAAGAAAATCATACGGCTGAAAAACAGAATGGCAGAGACTAATTTCAGACGTTTGAATTATAATTTGAGACGTCTGAAAGGATTTTAGACATCTGGATTGCCGAATCAGACGTCTGGAAGGTTTTTCTGGAATTTCCAAAACTTAAATCCAGACATCTGGATTGACCCCCAGACGTCTGGAACTGTGTATTTTTGCCTATTTAGGCTTTTCTTGATTGAATTTCCATTGTTTATCGATTTTAGTTGCTCCGATTAGTTGTTATCACTTTTATCGACCTTGATGACTTCTTTTTCGGGATTTTTGGGAATATCCATTTTGATGGATTTGGTATCGATTTCTTTGGATTTAATTCACGTCTTCGTATGTGAATTTTTGGTGATTGATTGTTTCTACAATCATTTCTATAGTTTGTCACTTCTAAATACAAAGGTTTCTACACTAGTAGTAAATACTCAAACTCTTTCATCAAAACGATTTTGACACTATTTTAAATATAAAGCTCGTTTTAAAAACCGTTTTCCAATCTATTAGTATATACAAACCTTTACCTCATTCGTACGAGAAATCCAATTAAACGACTTAGCAAAACAAGTGGTATGAAACGCTTGCATTTACTCCGTCGGTTAATTGTTAGACTTGTTCGATTGAACTCTTGTGACAATTTTCGAGTGGAAATCTACAATTTGTTCGTAAATATTTAAGTTAAGCTAGTGGTTATGGGACATGAATCTAAACTCTTATATTTACTTGCTTAGTGTGATTCACACTTCTTATTGATCAATGGTGATCATTTTGTGATTTAGACTAGCGATGTGCGATGTCTCTTTGTTTGTGTAGGGACTAAAAACCCCGTTTGTGGAACTTCGGTTCAATTTGTTCGGGTAGCGACCCATGGTCTTCGGGCCGTTTGTGGAGCCTCGGCTCAAAAATTGATGGTTAGCGACCATGGAATAGCGTTCCGTTTGTGACACACGTGTTGGTGAGTTTTCATGCTCCCGTTTGTGATAGGCCTTCCCCCTTTGTGATTTCTGGATTTCTGGTTGTGATTTCTAGAATTTGTGTTTCACCAATTTTCGTAGTTGCATTGATAAGCTCTATCAATATTTGTGTTTTGGTGAATAATTTAAAGAATGTGGTTCTTTTTGGTGTTTTGAGATGATTTGAGATATTGTATGATTTTTGTTGTTATTTGATGAATACTTGTCACAGTATGGCATTATTGTTATCATACGTTTTTGTCATATCTCTTATCCTATCCCATTTTATCTGATATTTATAGCTAGACTGGTTCATTTATTATTTTCTTCTTAAATAATACTCGGGTCAGACCGAGGTATTTCAGGTGCTCCTGCTTGACTCCTTATCAAGGACCATCACCTGACTTTTGGCTAACTACTTTAGATTAGTAGTTTTTGTTATTATACATTTGAGATAGAGACTCCTTGATGTATAATTATTCTTTTGTCTAGCACTTGTACCTATTCTTTTGTGATGTAGTGGATCTTATATGACCACTATTTTGGTGTACACTTTTATGTGATAAATTCATATCTGATTCTGCCTTTGTGATATGAATGTTTGTGACTGATTTGTGTTATGCTTATTTCTATATTTATTTCCGAAGGCCATATAGCCACTATGTGGTAGCTTTTAGTTTGTATTTGATATGTCGAATTTTCTCTTGAAATGAAATGTAAGTCATATTATCTGACATATCGGTACTCACACAAAGCAATTACACAGATGGTCGCTCCTCAACAGCCTTATTCTTCATGCTAGTTGACAGCATTGCCTCGTAGTGTCCTTGGCTAGTGCAAGTATAGAGGTGGGGCGTCACAGCTTGGTATCGGAGCCAAACTTCGAAACAATGTAGAATAATCCAGCAAGGATCACTGTCCTAAATCTTTCTTAGGAATCGTGCCATAGGATTTAATTCGAGTCTTCGTACCGTTCTATCCTATTTCTTTTTATGATGTCTTGTTTTATCAATCAAGTTTGTTTGATATTCATTATGTAAATAACCTTTTTCCTCTTCTTTCTTTCTTAAAGATGAGAAATGGTTAGACCAGGCCGTCCCAGCGCCGGTCAATCCAGTGCTACTCCTTAGGATGGAGTATTTATGTCTGCTCAGCAACTTCTAGATCTTGTGAAAAATGCTCAAGCTATCGGACCCATTCCAGAGCCTTCTCATCCTAAATCTTGGTTTGCACGCTTGTGCAGTGATTACACCAGCTTGGGTGGAAAGCCTTTCAAAGGTTCCGAGAGCGTTATAGAAGTCCAAGCCTGGCTTAGATCGTGCGACCACATCTTTTCCCACATGAATCTTATTGATTTACATCGAGTCCAAGTGGCTTCTAGCATGCTCCAAGAAAGAGCATTAGATTGGTATGAGCTTCTGATTTCTGAAATTATTAAAGCGGACCTTACTTGGGAGAAATTCCGGGAAAGGTTCGAGTTAAAATTTGTGCCAGAAGCTGAAAAAGTATCTCTAGCTCGACGCTATATCGACCTTGTTCAAGGTGAATCTTCTATGACGGATTACTTCGCATCTTTCGAATCTCTATCTAAATATGGGGTCGAGTATATTAATACCCCATTGAAGAAAAATCAAAGATTTGTCTATGGGTTGAGTAAGAACCTCAAAAAGCCATTACTTCTGAAAGTAGAAGTTTTTTTGATCAGCTTGTTGATATCGCTCTTCGACTCGAAGAGGCCGATAAGGAAGTGATGTTGAAGTCAAACAAAACATCAATAAGAAGAGGCCTTTTAAATTCAAGCCTAATCCTAACAAGAAAGGGAAGCAAGCAACTTTGGTAGCAAAAACTCCTACCTCTAGTCGTGGAGAATGTTACAATTGTGGTTCTAAGGACCATTATGCGAACAAGTGTCTGAATTCTCTTACTTGTCGCTATTGCAAAAGTTCGGGTCATACTATATCTTCATGTCCCAAACTTCAAAGCAAGAAGGAAGGCAAGCTAAATGTTGTACAAGCCCCTACTAACACTTCTCGTGGTCAAGGTATTTCTCATTCTATCCTTGATGGCATTATTATATTTCGTTATTTTCCTATTCGAGTTCTTTTTGATACGGGTGCCTCTCACTCTTTTATATCAAAAGAACTTGTTGATGCCTTGTCTTTGGAATGTTATTGGCTTGATGACTTCATTGAGGATTGCGAATCCGGTTGGTGGATCTGCAACACTCAGTTTACTGTGTAAAGATGTCGAAATTATTTTATGTGATTATGCTTTCCGTGCCGATTTGCATGTTATGCGTTACTTAGGCTTCAAAATGATTTTGGGAATGGATTGGCTTAACCATTATGAAACCCATGTCCTATGTCTCGAGCGGACTATATATCTTCGACATCCTCAATCTGTTAAGCAGATTTCTCTTGTTCTTAAAGATTCAGATTCCAATTCGGGAGCATCCTGGTATCCTCTAAATCCTCATGATGATGATAATGATGATGAGGAAGATGTTATTTCTCTCACTCACATTGTTCGTGAATTTCCTGATATATTTGAGCCTGTTTTAGGATTACCACCTAAGCGAGCAATTGAGTTCAAAATTAATCTAATCCCTGGAGCTCTACCTATCACTCGTCCTCCTTATCGTATGTCCAATAATGAAAATGAGGAGATGCGTAAACAATTATCCTAATTGGAAGCGAAGCAGTTTATTCAATCTAGTTCCTCTCCATGGGGAGCTTCGGCTATTTTTGTGAAGAAATCTGATGGTACACTTAGGCATTGCGTTGACTACCGCAAACTTAATGATCTCACCATCAAGAATAAATATCCCTTACCGCGGATTGATGATTTATTCGATCAACTTAGTGGTGCTAAAGTCTTTTCACTGTTAGACTTAGCAACCGATTTTCATCAGCTCCGTATTACAGAGGATAGCATTCCTTTGACATCGTTCCGTACTCGTTATGGATCTTATGAATGACTTGTTATGCCATTTGGTTTGACAAATACTCCAGCTTATTTCGTCGACCTAATGAATCGAGTTTTCAAGGACTTCCTCGATCGATTTGTTCTCATCTTTATAGATGATATTCTTATTTATTCTAAAACCGAGGAAGAGCATGAAAAATCATCTTCGGATTGTGTTGGAAACTCTTAGGAGCAACCAATTGAAAGCAAAAATTTCTAAATTCCACTTTTTGCAATCTCGTGTGAAATTTTTGGGGCATATTATTTCTGAATCCGAAATTTCCATGGATCCTTCAAAGATTGAAGCGATCCAAAATTGGAAGACACCGGAGAGTGTGACGGAAATTCGTAGCTTTCTCGGATTGGCGGGTTATTACCTCGGTTCATAAAAGACTTTTCTAAAATTTTCATACCTCTTACTAATTTGACAAAGAAGGGAGTTAAATACATTTGGTCAGGCAAATGTGAAGCTGCTTTTCAAAAATTAAAAGAACTCCTTTCCGATGCTCCTATTCTTGTGATTCCCGATGGGAACCAAGATTTTATTGTTTATACCGATGCTAGTCGTGTTGGTTTGGATGCCGTTCTCATGCAAAGGGAACGTGTTATTGCTTATGCTTCTAGGCAATTAAAGCATGCCGAGACTAGATATGCCACTCATGATTTAGAGCTCGCGGCTATTGTTTTCGCCCTTAAAATTTAGCGTCATTATCTTTTGGGAGAGAAATTTGTTCTCTACACCGATCATAAATCTTTGAAGTATTTATTTTCCCAAAAGGGACTTAATTTGCGTCAACAACGTTGGCTCGAGTTCCTTGCATCTTATGACCTTGATATTCTTTATACTCCCGGAAAGGGAAATCTTGTTGCCGATGCCCTTAGTCGTAAGCAACAAGCGGTTTTTTCTATGATGATATCCGAATGGAATGATCTCGAGACTTTGTCTACTTGTGAGATTCGAGATCGTGAATCCAATTCATGTTCATCTCTTGTTTTATGTAGCCTTAAGACTCATCCTTCTCTTTTAGACCGCATTCTTGAAGCTCAAAGGCGTGATCCTGAATTGGCTCTTCTTAGCCAAAGTTGTAGGGATAAAATTGATATTGAAGGTTTGAAAGACTTTGATATTGATGCTCGTGGCGGTATTCGAAAATTTGGAAGACTTATTGTGCCAAATGTTATTGATCTTCGTAAAGACATTTTAGAAGATTCTCATTGTTCTAAATTTACCATTCATCCCGGTAGTAGTAAAATGTATGCGGATATGAAGCGACTTTATTCTTGGGATGGAATGAAATCTGATATTGCTAACTTTATTAAACGTTGCATGACTTGCCAACTCGTAAAGGCCGAGCATCAAAGGCCCGATGGGTTATTGCAACCTTTGGAAATTCCAGTTTGGAAGTAGGATCAAATTTCCATGGACTTTATTGGCGGTCTTCCCCGTTCTCGTTCGGGTCATGATAGCCTATGGGTGATAGTAGATAGACTTACAAAATCCGCCCATTTTCTTCCCGTTCGGTCCAATCGGACCGTACCTATTTTGGCTAAACTCTATGTTAAAGAAATTGTTAAATTGCATGGAGTTCCTACTTCTATTGTTAGCGATCGTTATCCATTGTTTACTAGTGGATTTTGGAAGGGTCTTCAAAAAGCTTTGGGAACGAAGCTGAATTTTAGCACCGCTTATCATCCTCAGTCCGATGGACAAACCGAGCGTGTGAATCAAACTCTTGAAGATCTTCTTCGTGCATGTGTTCTTGATTTTGGTGGAAGTTGGGAAGATCATATTTCTCTTGTTGAGTTTTCCTATAATAATAGCTTCCAATCTAGTATTGGTATGGCTCCTTTCGAGGCACTATACGGAAGGCCATGCCGATCTCCTTCGTGTTGGCTTGAAGCCGGTGAGAAGCTGGTTTTAGGTCCAGATTTTATTCGGGATGCCACAGAAAAGATTGACCTTATTCGTCATAGGATGAAAGAAGCTCAAAGTAGACAAAAATCCTATGCCGATAACCGAAGAAGGATACTAGAATTTTCTGTGGGAGATTTGGTGTTCATTCGTGTTTCACCTATGAAGGGTGTTGTGCGTTTCAGTCGATCGGGAAAATTAGCACCTCGATATATTGGTCCATTTCCCATCACTGAACGTATTGGTTCCGTGGCTTATCGCCTTTTGTTACCAGCTCAGCTTTCTACTATTCATGACGTATTCCACGTCTCTCAACTACGGAAATGCTTTAGAGATTCCGATTCTGTGCTTGAGCCCAGTGTTATTGAAGAAATTGAAGTTTCACCTAATTTGACTTATGAGCAACATCCTATTCGTATCATTGCTACAGAGGTTAAACGCCTTTGAAATAAAGATGTACCTCTTGTGAAAGTTCAATGGTCCTCAAATCCTAAGGATTGCTCTTGGGAATCCAGAGAATTCATTGAGCGAACACATCCGGACTTACTCTCTCGTGCTCATTAGGGTGAACTTCTCATTTCAAAATTTCTTCTTTTATGTTGTTATGCCTTAGTATGGTTGTTACTTTTCATTTTCCTCTTAAGTATTGCGAGGACGCAATTTCTTTAAGGAGAGGAGCCTGTAACAACCCGCATATTTTACGATTGTATATTTAAATGTTTTATTTAAATATAGCATCGTTAATCGGATTAAAGTCTGAAAAACTACTTTTTGTAAACAGTCGAATTGGGACTCGAGACCACTTCCATTGAGTCCAAAATGGCGTTTACAACTTTTTGAGTATAAGCATCGATATGTTTGGAGTTGAGTAGAATTTTGCTATTTTTCTATTGGGCTTTGGGTTTGGGTTTCAGCTCATTACTCATCTAATACCCTATACTCCACTCAACTTCCTTCATTCATTTTCATTTCCTAACACTCTCAAGCATAAGAGAAAAATGGGGGAAAGAATGGGAAATTATAATTCCAAACCCTAGTTTAATTAGGAAATACAAATTCTAGCTCCAACATCAAAGAAAAGCTAAGGTAAGCATCCTCTTCTTCTTCTCCATCTCAATCTCTCTTCAATCCTCAGAAATTCCTAACCCTAACTTAGGAAAAACTTCACCTTTGATAATAGATTGAAGATTCTAGAGGTGTGTTGAAGAGGAATTGTTCTTGCCTTGTTTTAAAAGCTTCTCATTCATTGTTTTTGGGTTTAAAGGTGAGTTCTTTAACTCACATCTACGTCTATAGTTATCATTGTCGTTAGGTATGAATTCCTAACATTTGTGCATATTCATTTGCTTTGATTTGAGTTGGTTTTGTGAATTTTCCAAATTTTGTGTTTTGGTACAATTTTATGAAAATCCTACTATGGATGTTTGGACATTGATATTTAGGGTGTATCGAAGAGCCTTTAAGGCTGGGTTGTCGCTCGGCGTAAATCCTTAGTCGTCGTTGCTCGTCCGATCGCTCCCGATACGTTTTGGCCACTTTGGCCTAGGCAAACTGTTGCCTGGTCCAGGTGACCAAACGTCTGGAATTCAAGTCCACACGTCTGGTTATAGGCCCTGAAGAAAAGAAAATCATACGGCTGAAAAATAGAACGGCAGAGACTAATTTCAGACGTCTGAATTATAATTTCATACGTCTGAAAGGATTTCAGATGTCTGGATTGCCGAACAAGACGTCTGGAAGGTTTTTTTGGAATTTCCGAAACCTAAATCTAAAAGTCTGGATTGACCCCCAGACGTCTGGAACTGTGTATTTTTGCCTGTTTAGGCTTTTCTTGATTGAATTTCCATTGTTTATCGATTTTAGTTGCTCCGATTAGTTGTTATCACTTTTATCAACCTTGATGACTTCTTTTTTGGATTTTTGGGAATATCCATTTTGATGGATTTGGTATCGATTTCTTTGGATTTAATTCACGTCTTCGTATGTGAATTTTTGGTGATTGATTGTTTCTACAATCATTTCTATGGTTTGTCACTTCTAAATACAAAGGTTTCTACACTAGTAGTAAATACTCAAACTCTTTCATCAAAACGATTTCGACACTATTTTAAATATAAAGCTCGTTTTTAAAACCGTTTTCCAATCTATTAGTATATACAAACCTTTACCTCATTCGTACGAGAAATCCAATTAAACGACTTAGCAAAACAAGTGGTATGAAACGCTTGCATTTACTTCGTCGGTTAATTGTTGGACTTGTTCGATTGAACTCTTGTGACAATTTTCGAGTGGAAACCTACAATTTGTTCGTAAATATTTAAGTTAAGCTAGTGGTTATGGGACATGAAGCTAAACTCTTATATTTACTTGCTTATTGTGATTCACACTTCTTATTGATCAATGGTGATCATTTTATGATTTAGACCAGCGATGTGCGATGTCTCTTTGTTTGTGTGGGGACTAAAAACCCCGTTTGTGGAACTTCGGTTCAATTTGGTGGGGGTAGCGAACCATGGTCTTCGGGCCGTTTGTGGAGCCTCGGCTCAAAAATTGATGGTTAGCGACCATGGAATAGCGTTCCGTTTGTGACACACGTGTTGGTAAGTTTTCATGCCCCCGTTTGTGATAGGCCTTCCCCCTTTGTGATTTCTGGATTTCTGGTTGTGATTTCTAGAATTTGTGTTTCACCAATTTTCGTAGTTTGCATTGATAAGCTATATCAATATTTGTGTTTTGGTGAATAATTTAAAGAATGTGGTTCTTTTTGGTGTTTTGAGATGATTTGAGATATTGTATGATTTTTGTTGTTATTTGATGAATATTTGTCACAGTATGGCATTATTGTTATCATACGTTTTTGCCATATCTCTTATCCTATCTCATTTTATATGATATTTATAGCTAGACTGATCCGTTTATTATTTTCTTCTTAATTAATACTTGGGTCAGACCGAGGTATTTCAGGTGCTCCTGCTTGACTCCTTATCAGGGACCATCACCTGACTTTTGGCTAACTACTTTAGATTAGTAGTTTTTGTTATTTTACATTTGAGATAGAGACTCCTTGATGTAAAATTATTCTTTTGTCTAGCACTTGTACCTATTATTTTGTGATGTAGTGGATCTTATATGACCACTATTTTGGTGTACACTTTTATGTGATAAATTCATATCTTATTCCGCCTTTGTGATATGAATGTCTGTGACTGATTTGTGTTATGCTTATTTCTATATTTGTTTCTGAAGGCCATATAGCCATTATGTGGTAGCTTTGAGTTTGTATTTGATATGTCGGATTTCCTCTTGAAATGAAATGTAAGTCATATTATCTGACATATCGGTACTCGCACAAAGCAATTACACAGATGGTTGCTCCTCAACAGCCTTATTCTTCGTGCTAGTTGACGGCATTACCTCGTAGTGTCCTTAGCTAGTGTGAGTATAGAGGTGGGGCGTCACAATGCATCCAACAACCAATCATACATACATAAAACAACTTGGATAATGTGCTCAGTAGATTTCGGTCCATCCGCTTCCGCTGCGCAACTCAAATTACTAAAGTGTCAAGATACAATAGGTCATTCAAGAGTTATATGATTCAATGGTAGAAATTACACAAAGATAACGATCAAACTAGTATATCCCAATAATTCCCTAAGGTATTTTCTATTCATGGTAGGAAGTAATCCTAATAGGCTAATGAAAACCACAAGGGACGACGACTTGCCTAGGCCAAGAATCTCGTCTTTAATATCGTATATTGTTCTGAACCTGCTGATACCAAGCTATAACATCGCACCTCTATACCCACACTAGCAAATGATATTACTTAGTAATATCGTCTATTAATGTAGAGAATAAGGATGATTAGGAGCAACTATCCGTGAATATTTCTTTGAGTGAGTATTGACACGTCGAATTGAGTGTGATTGTTTTTTTGGAGTTAGATTCAACATATACATTCCAGGCTAATATTATGGTGGCTATAATACTTGCTCAGAACAACATAAGATATCATAGAATATAGAATCACAAAGTACATAGCAAAATATAAATATGTTACATTTCGAAAAGGTATATACGTCCATATATAAATGATGGTCTGCAAAAGGTGAACATGAAAGTTACACTTGATATACATACATAACTACCCAAAATAATGTGCATATAAAAAGAGTCTCAAGCTCGATACATATACATAGAATACAAAAGTCATGGACTACGCTAAGTGATAAAGCAAGTAAGAAGACGGGATCCTGAAAGACAGGCTGTATCTGAAGGTCATCGGGAGGTACCTGAAATAACTCGGTCTGACCCGAGTACTATACAAGATAATAAATGGGTAATTCTTGTGCTAATACGTATCGGTGAGAGTGCAAAGCATGAAAATGTGGTATCCATATATATGTAGGCAACATGATAGTGTGAACATCTTGTGTTAATCACTCTGGATAAGTGTAATTCATAGAATTAGTCACCATCCAATAATTTCCACGAATGAATTAAATGTTATTACCAAAACCAAAGGAATCACCACGTCGAAATCTCCCAAAAATTGGCCTTACATAGGAAAAACATCAAAATATGGTGAATTATGAAACATAAATCAAACAATAAGATTCAATTCACAAAATATATAAAAATTGGAGCCGAACACAAAGACAAGCACTGGCTATGCCGAACACAAAGACGAGCACAAAGGCTACGTGGAACACAAAGACGAGCACGAAGGCTACGTGGAACACAAAGACGAGCACGAAGGCTACGCCGAACACAAAGACAAGCACGAAGGCTACGCCGAACACAAAGACAAGCATAAAGGCTACACTGAACACAAAGACGAGCACGAAGGCTACGCCGAACATAAAGACGAGCAAGAAGGCTACGCCGAATACAAAGACGAGCATGAAGGCTACGCCGAACACAAAGACGAACATGAAGGCTACGCTTAACACAAAGACGAACCTGAAGGCTACATCGGATAGGAAATTGTAATATACTTTCAAATAGTAACCAAATGGACTTCGCCAAAGCATCCCATACCACTAGGTGAAATTCAAATGTTCACTAAGTGATCATAAACCCCACTTCGATACCAATAAAATAGTAATAATAATAAAATATTTTGTCGAACAAGTCCAAGAATTAACAGATAAAGTAATATAAATGTTCCATACCACTTGTATTGCTAGATCGTTTAGTTAGATTTCTCATTCAAGTGAAGTAATGATTTTATATTAGGAAAATACAACTTTTGAAAATATTTGAAATATTGGCCTAATGACCATAAAATTAATAATTTTAAACTATATTTATAAATAGATTTTGAAATCATAATTATCAAAACACTTTAATTTCAAAATTAGGTTTGAACCATGTTTGGTTTTAGAATTGATTTAAAACATGGTTTGAGTGACGATAAATATCAATAACTTTCTTTTGTAAACTTTAGAATTCAACCTGTATATAAAATAGAGATGTATTTATAAAATTATAGAAACCTTCAAAGCACCAAATTCATTCAATTTGGAAAATCAAAACCTAGAAAAACCAAGAAGAAATCACTAAATTCATTCAACTTGGAGAATCAAAATCTAGCAAAACCAATAAGAAATTAAAGGCATTAAATCATAGAAGGAAAGGCAAACAACTCAGCAACACAAGGCAAGAGAGAGGAAGTTTGCAACCTGAAGCCTGCAAGCTTCAGGCTATGACCGGTCGATTGGTCGATCGGTCTATTCCAACCGGTCGACCGGTGGTTATGGCCTGGAGCTTTGCAAGCTTCATGTCGCAGCCTTCCATCGACAACCATAGCAATTTTCGGCGAGCTTCCGGGTGTGTGACAACTCAAGGCAACAGAATAAAGGGGGACGTGTATTCATGAAGCGTGCAAAGCAATAAGAACGACAAAGGAAATGTGCATATTATACTAGGCATAGGGAAAGGTGTGTGACATGAGGACCTGAAGCATGCTACTTTAATCCATATGTATGCACACTTACATGTAATTAACAAGATATCATACAAGTACAACAAAAAAATCAGATGACAAGATATTTTACAGTGAGCAATTTGGTGATAGTAAACTATTTCTATTCATAGCAATGAAAGAGTCAAGCAACTAGCCAAACTCCAATTAAAAATTCACATTCATACAAGTATTCCCACAGCAATTAGATTAGGACAAGACATGAGATTAACTCACATGAATTTCCAAATTTATTAGCTTGTTGGAGAGGAGCTATTGCCTATTACTTTCGGCCGCTGCCTCTACTAATCAATGCAAGGAAAGCATGACAACAACAAGATTCAATCACTGAAATTCTAAGAAAAGAAATCCTATGAATGATAAGTAATGGTTTGAGATTCTATACCTAAAGTTTATAGCCTTATAATTACTTCTCTAGATTCTGAGTGATTAGAGGTTTTAGGGTTTGAAACGGGGAAGAAGGAGTGTATGTTGTTGTTTTTAACTGAAGTGAGGAGGTAGGAAAAATGAACGCACTATAACAACCCACAGATTTACCACTTTGATAAATTATATTTATTTTTAAATTTATTCAAATAAAAGGTTGGTGATACAAATAATATAGTTTTGAGTAATAATAAGTAATGGTAATCTTATTTGGAATAAATATTTACAAAATATTTTCCTCGAAATCTAAATCGATAAAATGGTCGAAAACTGTTTTATCGGTAAACAACTCTAAAATCATTAAACGTCATACATTTATTTTTATAATTAAACAAGAATATGTAATAAAGTAATTTATTGTATTTTGTGAAAATTAAATGTATTTATGACATTTTTTAATGCCCTCAAATATAATAATTGATTTGTTTTAGTTTAATTAAGATTTAATGATTTAATAATTATTTCAATAATTATTGTAAATAATGGTAATTCATTTTGAATGGTTATATAGTGATAATAAAACATTTATGATAGTTTTATAAAGATGTATATTTGATTTGAAAATACAAGGAAAAATCGATATCGCTTTATTGGTATAATAGTAATTATTGTAAATAATTTTTAATATTAATTTATAAGGTTTTATAATTCAAATATGATTATTTTAATTAATATAAAATGATAAGAAATTTATTTCTAAATTTTGTTTACAAATATATGTACCTTAATTAATAAGTGAAACTGTGACCGGTAATCGGTTACCGGTTTTCAACGATTTAACAAATAAAAGTTGTTCGAAGACGTTTGAAGTGTTATGCACATATATGTACATGCATATATATATATATATGTCACATGCACATGATAAGATATACATGTGTACATGAACACTTAAGAATATACATATTGCAAAATAATTAAAAAATTCCTAAAACTTAATGCTTAAGTAACCAAAAAGCAAACATCAACTCACTGTACCACACCATCATCACACCATCACCTCACATCACCTTCACATGGCCTAGGGAGGATTCGTCCGTTATAGGAGTGTGGGCTAAGGGCGTTTTGGTAATTTTCCTTTAAATATTTTGTTCCAAGTTTTCTCCTATAAATATCCACCCACTTTCTCACATTTTTCACCATATTCTTATCATCTTCTTCTCCACTTCAAGCTTCTTTTCATGGCTTCTATGCTTGAAAAATCATGGCAATATATTTAGCAAGATAAATTTAAAATCGTATAATATATATATATATATAAGTTATCAATTCCACTTCAATCGGAAACGAAATTCCTCCTCTACCTCGTCTTAATCAACGGCCACCACTTCTTCAAGTAAGGCCGAACCCTTCCTCCTTCCCCACCAAGGCCGTGACCTCCTCCTTGCACCCAAAGCTTAGGCCGAGCCATTTTAAGTTGGTATAGTGATCATGAGCGTAGATTTTGAGATAGCGGAGTTATAACCAATTTTATATTAGCAAAAAGGGAAAATGAAGGTGAGAACTCCTAAACTATAGTATTATATGCTATTGGATGTTATATATGTTTGTTTATGATTGTTGATAATGGTTGTTAAATTTGAATGTTGAATATATATGCAAGTCACGGAAATACACGTCGATAAGCACAAAGGAAATCACTTTCCTCTGTATTAATAAATTGGTGTATAGGGAATGTTAAACCTCTTTAAATTGGTTTAAAAATTAGTTTGAAATGTTTTATAAACATATGAAAGTTTTTTGGTGAAGTTTGAAAGGTAATTGAAAATTTAGTCAAAAATAGGCGAGTCACGTAACAGCAGTTCGCGATTTCGCGCCATAAAAGCCAAACGAGTGTATAGAATGGAATATAGCTCGGAATTCTTCGATATAAGAATTTCCCAAACTATTATATCCATAGTTTTCCAACAAAAAAAGAAAATCGAGATTTTGATTAGTAGATTTTGAAATATGAGTAAAACAAGCTTTTTGATAAATCGCGATTTTTGCAGTTCGGAATCCAAAATTGGATTTCTTTGAAAATAATATTTTAAAATTATTTAAAAATATGAAATAAATTCTAAAAGTCTTTTAAAATGTTTTAGAAGTGATTTGAGTTATAAAATGAATTTCCAAACGAAAAAAGAGTCGTTTTGATCAATATTGCTTAAAAAGCACTTTTTGCAGCACTTTCCGCAGCACTTTTCTATAACCTTTGAAATATAGCTTTAAACTGAACAATTCTTTACCAAATATTCTATATATGTTTTCAAATGGATAATTTAGTGTTTAAATAATATTTTAAGGTTTTTTATAGCTTATTTAAAAGAGTATAAACAAATGATTTAAAGAAAAGCTGTTATAAATAAAGTGGTTTAATCTTGACTCTAAAAGCCGACGAGTAAACTAGATTTTTCTATTCGTGAGATCCGGATGTGAGGTGCTTAAACTAAGGAGATATTCAGGAGCAACCAGTGTCTTGGCTCACCTGGCCTCTTCCCTGGGCGAAGGATAGATAAGGTCGAAATGTTGAAAACGAGTTAAGTATAAAAAGATTAAATTTTCCAAATTTAAATTAAATACAACTTTGATTTTATAGAGGTGATCTTCTTATACTTAGTGTTAAATCCTAAAGAGGGAATTCGTACTATTCACGTCGTTATTCCGCCCGTAGTATTTGTTGAATACGGGAATTGATATTGAGTAGAATTAGATGATTTCTATAGATTTTGCTTATTTAATATTCACTGGTTATGGATTAATATCCTAGATAACATAGTTTTAGCTCGATCAAAATTATGAGTTTTGAATTAAGAAATCATTATTAAGATTTAAATAAAATGATTTGGAAATATTTTACTTAGTGAAAAACGAAGTGATTTCGAATTATTCCAAGTTTAAAAAGGGTTGTAAGTAACCAAAGGATGTGACAAGAAAGGTTTAATGATTCCGTATATATCGAAAAGTATGTTTTAGAAATATATATCTCCAAAAGAGATTTTGGTAAAGAGAACTTAATCAATTAAAGAATGATTCCCTATTCATAGAACCTTTTTTTATTGATGATTGGATCGAAGGAACCAGGGTCAGATTTGGGGTAATTCCTATCCGAAAACCACTTCGAACCAATGTATACGTTCGAAAATTGAAGACCTAATAAAGAAAATGAAGGATGAAGACCGAAGATCTTCGGGCTGGAAGGACTGCATATTGATAATTCTGGTTAGCTCTCAAATACTAAAGTAGCAGTGGTCCCTTCATTTCTGAAACTCTTCGGGTTGCAAGGACTTCTCGCTACTAATCCTAGTGGTAACTCCCGACGGGATGTGGTAGGAGAGTGCCTTTGGTTTGTCCTATTCCTGGACAACTTGTGTAGACTAGTGTCTGACATTGCATTTCTGGTTACATAAGTGACCTCTATGAATGTATCATCTATTTGGTGGCAGAGAAGGCAACTCTCTTAGCTTAACACCCTTTCCTAAGATGTATGAGCTCAGGAGTTATGCATTTGTAGAAATCAGTTGTGTGACCATGGAATGGCAGTGTGGCATTCAAAGAAAGTTGATGTGCTATGTGAAAGGTAACCGTTACCTCAAGCCTCACACCCAGAAATGGCCGAAACAGGGTAGATGCAGCAAGACTGTGTGGTTCGCAACCATTAGGATGTGATCATCCCCTTCTACATATATTTATTCCCGCTATGATGTTCAGGTTTTAAATTATTGTGGATGTATGTTGTAAGGGCCCTCGGATAGGTTGGTAACGACCGGGATGGTGACATATTTGGTACTATCTAGTGAGAAAGGTAGGCCAGTCTTGTGTTGGTAGAGGGAAGATGTTCTGTAGCCTCGGTACATTCCTTTAGAGATGTACTGCCGAAAGGTAGTCCCTTCACCTGGCCATTTGTATGGCAATCCATTCTCTAATAAGTGCCTGCCATTTTGTTTGTAGAGCCTAGTATGCTGGAATTTAATAATGGTAACAATTTTGGCTAAGATTAATAAGTTTACTAGCAAATGTTCTCAAAAGAATGTCATTAAAAATAATATCATATGATTTTATGTAGCAAATGTTTTGGTTATCGTAAGGTAAAACCCCGTTCCATGTTTATGTGCGGCGTGGTCTTATGAGATACCCTTTTGTTTTCAAATCACGTATTTTGAGCTCTCACACCAGTCCCATGACTGACATGGAGTTTATTTACCTTTTTCTTAAACTCTGGGTGCCCTAATTTTCCCGGGCAGCCTAGTAGTCAGGTTTAGTTTAGAAGAAATCTGGATGGAGCTTGAAGCATGGAGTTAGAAGATTTTTTTCTGAAGATTTTTATCTATTTCCACCACACGCTTGTGCTATAGTATTCCGCATTTGTAAGAATAGGAATTTATATCTATCCCTTTTAAAACTATGATTTATGTATTTTAAATTTCTGCTATAAAGTTTATATTGAATAATATATGTGTGATTTTGTTCTGTCTTTATTTTTCTTACTCTTGAGAATCCGCTTCTCCGGCACTTGGATTTACGGCACGTGAATACCGAGGATGTATTTATGTCGATTTCCGAGAGTCGTAGAAATAGGTCCTCACATTATGGTATCAGAGCTTAGGTTGAACGAACGCCTTGGCTTTGGTAGGTGTAAAAACTCATTAGAGATAGGGTTAGTAACACCCTAGAATGAGTTTGAGTATATATGAGTGCGTATTTGTTAATATCATATACAAATGAATTTGGTTTTATATGAAACCATTTTTACCTAATATATATATATATATATATTTGAGAATTTTATTTTGGTAAAAATTTCAAAGAACTTTTGAATGAATAAAACATTTTTATACAAAGAATTTTAAAAGCTATTTTTAGAAATGAATCCCGAGTCTGTGCAGTTAATGCCCCGCTATTACCCCGCAATAACCTTGCTATATCTCATAGCGGATTTCTACCGCTATAATTTTTCCATATAGCCCTTAAATAAAGCCTTTCTGCTTTAAGCCCCGCTATTTCCGCTATATCCCGTTATTCATGCTATATTCTGCTATTTCTGCTATATCTTCTTTAAAAGAAATGAATTGAAAAATGACACTTACACATTATAAAAATTATGAAATTAATTTTATTATTTAATTTAATTTTTAATATATTTTCAGAAATGAAAATACTCTAATATTCTACTAAATTCAATTATGTTATATAATAGTTTTACGTTTATTTACAGTATAGTCGCACATATTTTTATTTAAAATTATTTATGTATTAATTATATTTAATTGAACGTTAATTTTTCATTTAATTACCATTTATATATTTGTAAAAACATTGAGTACGAGTTTTATGCTATTTTAGAGTCATCCACTATATCCTACTATATCCTCGCTGTATCCCCGCTATGACTTTTTGCACCTCTTCCGCATTGAATCTGCCAAGCGCTTTAACTGCACAGTCCCGAGTATTGACAAAACCTCTCTACCTAAGAATACGTTAGCAATTACCTACTACTTATGTCTAAAAGAATAAATTGTTTACCCTGTAGAAACCATGTAGGGGAAATTACTTGAAAGGGGGGTCTTCTAAAGCAAATTGGGGAGAGAAGGACAACCTCATTATTCTCTCTAGTGAGGAAGAGTAGCAACCAAAGTATCCACCTAGCAATGGTGGGTTTCTGATTGAGGAAGAGTATGCCCCCATACACTCGAAGAGTTGAAAATGGATATCTTATGGTCGGAATGCTTATACCACCGCTGTGAGGAATGCAGATTACAGATCTTAAGGCTAGAATTAACACTAAAGGGGGGTGAATAGTGTTTAAAGGAATTACTAATTCTTTTTGAGTTTATATTAATTTGAACACAAATGTATGCAATATTCAGACACAGATATGATCACAGAATCAAACACAGATGCAGATATAAAGTAAAAGCAATAAAGGAAAGAACACACCGGATTTTATACTGGTTCGGAGTTACCCTACATCCAGTCCCGCAACACAAGTACGGATTTCCTTTCGAAATCAATTCTTACAATTACACCCTCGATTTCAAGGCCATGAGGTACACCGCTCCAGATTCACAATCCTCTGGGTAGAGATACTTGATTTTACGGGCAACAAGTTCACCCGATTGATTTTCCAGGCTACAATCACACCTTTTCTCGCTCGATTAAATACAAAGAAATCTATAACTCTGAATAGCACTGGGATCTTGTTGAGATAGTGATAGAGAATCAAACCAGAGATGATCTAGTTAGATTTAATGGTGATTTCGGCAGAGTAATGGTAAAAATGTATATAAAGAAATGTGGAAGAAGAAGAGGAGTGGAATCAAAGAAAATATGATTGTAAATTCGTTTAAAACAGCCCCTATTTATAGTAGAACAACAGCCATGTCCATTCGTGAAAGGACATGACGAATAGACACTTCCTTTGAAATTCAAACTTTTGAAATAAACTGTCACCTTGTCGACAAGGGGTCCTTGGGGTTGTCGACAAGCCTAAGTTATTTTTGGTAATTTGTTTTTCTTTGAAAATAACTTCTATCTTGTATTAAAATTATTTTAAACTTTATAAATATATTTAACTATAGTTAAAATATATAAATAAGTATAGAGAATAATATTTTGGTATATATAAAATTTTACTATAATTTTATATTTAAATTTAAGTATAAATATTAAAAGTTAAATATATTATAATTAAAAGATAGTTTAAAACCAAGGATAATTTGATATTGAAAATAAAGATTATTTTGAGGCTAAAAGTATTTTAAAACCAGGATAATGTTTTTAATTAAAAAAGAAAGATTTTGAAATCATTTTGAAAACAAGATATAATTTTGTAAAACATTTGAATAAAAGTTAGTGGATACAAAACAATGTTCCACTAGATTTTTCGTAGGTTCCATCCTACTTAGGGTTCCATCCCTTTAACGGGCTCGAAGTGGATTCCATTCCACGAATAAAATGGATTTTTAAGATGTCAGTGCTTTTCTAGGAGTTTTAACAAAATTCCTAACTAAACTACTTATCTTGAAATATTGAACTCTTGATAATCTTGATACTCATGAGTCTTGAATCTTGATATCTTCGATCTTGAGTTCATCAGTTCTTGAATCTCTATACTGTACAGTCTTCATTCTTTGGTACCTGTATATATATCATTGCCTATACATATATATCTAAACAAAAATGTTAGTATTTATATTTTATAATCTTATTCTAAGGTTGTTGTCATTAAAACCAACTTCTCAGGGACTAACAATCTCCCCCTTTTTGATGATGACAACCTTTGTTTGTAAAATATTACTTCTATCCTAATATCTCCCCCTAAAACTAATAACTCCCCCTTAATCTATGCTTAACTATCCTATTTTATACTTCTCCCCCTTTGTCATCAACAAAAACAAAGTTTAAATCTATACAACTTCTAATATTATATTACATGTGATTATAATGATAGTGTTATCATAAATAATCAACACTTAATTCTGAAACTAAAACTTAGCCCTTAATAACTAACTCTCCTAACTAAGAATCCATATATGATAATATTTATAATAATGATAATGTGAGAATTCAAATATGAGAACACAAATCATTTATTAATTATATAATGTTATATTTACATTTGCGTTGAAAACGTAAGTAAGATCATATACAAATAACGATAAGAAAGAGAGAAAAGAAACTAATGTGTATCCTTGACAATGGGAGATCTATTAACCGAGCAATTTGGGTAGTGGAAACAGAAATTTCCACGTTGTTCGACTGGATTTCCATCCTTGTCAAAGCACACTTCGCCAACGCAAACAACTTTGTCGTCATCTTCAGCGTGCTCCTCTTCCATGAGGGCTTCTTCTTCTTCCTCGTTGTCCTCTTGCACTTGAACACTTGAGGATTCTTCATCGATCAAGATGGGATTGGCGTGATTATCCATTAGAAACTTTTGCAAGTTTCTAAGAATTTTGACTTGCCGTTCTTGTTCTTTGGCCATTCTGATTTGCACCACTTGAATTTCAGTCATAAGTTGCAGTGCATCCTTCAAGGAAACCTCCATTTTCATCACTCGTGCAAGCGTAGTTCGTTGAAATGGTCCGGTAGAAGGAGAAGAGAACGAAAAGGTTGAATTTTTGTTTGATTTGGAGGAGGAGGCCATTGTTTTAATGTTTTCAGAAGTTAGAACAGAGAAAGAATAGAAAGAATGAACAAAATTTCGAAAAAAGAAGAATATATAACCACCCATTTGAATTTTGGTGGGAAAATTTCAAAAGAAAAAAATTCGTTATATGTCGACAGGGGTAAAGGAGGGTTGTCGACAAGGTACTTATATTTTTGCTATTTGATTTATTTTAATTTAATTTTAATTATACTTGTTACATATTTATATTCTATATTTCAGTTATTGAACAAATACCTAATTCTCTTCTTAATTTAGTAAATATAGATTCATTTAACGGTTTTGTTAAGATATCAGCAATTTGATTCTCGGAATTGATATAATCGAGAGTAATTACTTCCTTACTTATATTATCTCTGAGAAAATGATGTCTGATATCAATATGTTTAGTTCGAGCATGATGAGTAGGACTTTTGGATAAATTTATTGCACTAGTATTATCACAATAAATTAGTGATTTTGAGATATTTAAACCAAAATCTTTTAAAGTTTGTTGCATATATATTACTTGAGAACAAGCCAAAGCAGCAGAAATATACTCTGCTTCGGTTGTTGATAAAGAAACTGTGTTTTGCTTTTTACTAAACCAGGAAACTAGAGAATGCCCCAAAAAGTGACAAGTTCCACTTGTACTTTTTCAGTCTGATTTACAACCAGCATAGTTAGCATCATAGTAAGATATTAATTCAAAAGAATCATTTTTAGGATAAAATAAGCGATAATCAAAGGTGTGTTTAACATATCTTATGATACGTTTTACAGCTTTTAAGTGGGTCTCTTTAGGTTGCGATTGATATCTTGAACAGAGACAAACACTATGCATGATATCAGGTCTACTAGCAGTGATATAGAGTAGTGATCCAATCATTCCTCTATATAATTTTTGATCTACATCTTTCGAGAGATCTTCTTTACTTAGGTACTCATTGGTTGCCGTGGGAGTGGGTTTTCCACTTGCAGTAGTCAAACCAAATTTACTAACTAGGTCTTTAGCATATTTTTCTTGACCGATAAAGATACCATTATCTAATTGTTTTATTTGCAATCCTAGAAAGAAGTTTAATTCACCCATATGACTCATCTCAAACTCTTTTGTCATTATTTAAGAAAATTCTTTATTCATTTCAAAATTAGTTGATCCGAAAATGATATCATCTACGTAAACTTGTACTAGTTGAATATCATTTTTATTTCTTTTAGTAAAAAGAGTATTATCTACTTTACAATTTCAAAGTTTGATTGTAATAAGTAAGATCTTAGTCTATCATACCAGGCTCTAGGAGCTTGTTTTAGACCATATAGAGCTTTCTTAAGTTTGTAAACATGATTAGGTAATTTTTCATCTTCAAAAAGTGGTGGTTGTTCAACATATACTTTCTCTTTTACAAATCCATTTAAAAAGGCACTTTTAACATCCATTTGAAATAATTTGAAATTATTATGATTTGCGAAAGCAAGTAGAATTCTAATGGCTTCTAATCTTGCTACGGGAGCAAAGGTTTCATCACAATCTGTTCCTTCTTCTTGACAATAACCTTGAGCGACTAACCGGGCTTTATTTCTAACGACCTCACCTTGTTCATTCATTTTATTTTTATAAACCCATTTAGTTCCAATTATAGTTTTATTTTCAGGTCTAGGAACAAGTTCCCAAACATCATTTCTAGTAAATTGATTTAGTTCTTCTTGCATAGCAAAAATCCATGAATCATCAGTTGATGCTTCTTTTGGATTTTTGGGTTCAATGGTTGGTATAAAGGCTACATTGCTCATTTTACTTAGTTGATTTCTAGTTGTAACAACAGATTGCATATCTCCTAGTATATTTTCTATAGGATGATCTTTTAAAAGTTTAATCTTTTCATTAGGATGATTAATTTCATTATTAGTTTCAGTTGACTCCTGATTTTGAGTAATTAAATCCTCTTCATCATTTGTATCTTCGAAATTTTGAGATTTTCATCGAATGAAACATGCATTGTTTCTTCGATGGTATTAGTTATTAAATTAAACACTCTGTATGCTTTACTTCTATTAGAATATCCGATAAAGATACCTTTATCGGATTTAGGATCAAATTATCTAAGTTATCTTTTGTATTTAAAATAAAACATTTACTTCCAAAAATTCTAAAATAAGATACCTTAGGTTTCTTTCCGTGAAGAAGTTCATAAGATGTTTTATCAGTTAAAGGTCTAATTAAAATTCTATTTAAAATATAACAGGCGGTAGCAACTGCTTCTGCCCAAAAATGTTTTGGTAATTTACTATCTGAAAGCATAGTTCTCGCACACTCTTGAATCGTCCTATTTTTACGTTCTACTACTCCGTTTTGTTGTGGAGTTCTTGGAAATGAGAAATTGTGAGTTATTCCCTTTTTATTGCAGAATTTCTCAAACTTTTCATTTTCAAATTCACCACTGTGATCACTACGGATGGTTATAATTTTTATAGAAAGTTGATTTTGAATCCTTTTTGTAAAGTTCTTAAAACTTTCAAAAGTATCACTTTTATGTTCCAAAAATATTGTCCATGTAAATCTAGAATAATCATCTACAATTACAAAAACATATTTACTGTGATTTATTGACTGAATTTGAGATGGACAAAATAATTCAAGAGGTTTTGAAGTTGAAATCATATCTTTTAATTTAAAGGAACTTTTTCTAAGTTTTCCTAATTGACATGCATCTCATAAACTATCTACTTTAAAATTCATTTTAGGGAGACCTCTTACTAGATCATGTTTTGACAGTCTAGATAAGAGTTTGAAATTCAAATGCCCAAATCTCTTATGCCAAATCCAAGGGTTACTTGTATTTGCCAAAAGACACAGGTTATCATTTGAAACTTTCATACTAAGAATATAAATATTCTTTTTCCTAATTCCCTCAAATATTATGGTTGAATTATTATCTTCAATGTGACACTTATCTTTTTCAAATTTAATTTTATATCCTTTATCGCAAAGTTGACTAATACTTAGTAGATTATGTTTCAGATTCTTAACTAGCAAAACATTAGTAATAATAGGAGTTTCAGAGTTACCGACATTGCCGATGTCAATCACATATCCTTTTGAGTTGTCTCCAAAGTTAATCAGTCCTCCGTCTTTGTATATTATATCATTCAGCATATCCGGATTACCAGTCATGTGTCTAGAGCATCCACTATCGAGTATCCATTTATTCTTTTTGATCTGCACAATTTGTCCATTGTGGATTGATTCCTCAACACCCATAAAACATGTTTCCTGCACATCATACAATTTTGGTAGACAACTTGAATTTGAATATCGATTATATGCAGACTCATGAGATAGTGATGATCTGAATATTTCTAAACTAGTATTAACAAGTTTTTCAAACATAGCCATTTTAAAAGCTTTTTCAAAATTAATATCATGAAACTTTGAAAACCTCGCTCTGATACCAAATGTGAGGAACGCGGATTACGGATCTTAAGGCTAGAATTAACACTAGAGGGGGGTGAATAGTGTTTAAAGGAATTACTAATTCTTTTTGAGTTTATATTAATTTGACACAAACGTATGCAATATTCAGACACAGATATGATCACAGAATCAAACACAGATGCAGATATAAAGTAAAAGCAATAAAGGAAAGAACACATCGGATTTTATACTGGTTCGGAGTTACCCTACATCCAGTCCCGCAACACAAGTACGGATTTCCTTTCAAAATCAATTCTTACAATTACACCCTCGATTTCAAGGCCACGAGGTACACCGCTCCAGATTCACAATCCTCTGGGTAGAGATACTTGATTTTACGGCAACAAGTTCACCCGATTGATTTTCCAAGCTACAATCACACCTTTTCTCGCTCGATTGAATATAAAGAAATCTATAACTCTGAATAGCACTGGGACCTTGTTGAGATAGTGATAGAGAATCAAACCAGAGATGATCTAGTTAGATTCAATGGTGATTTCGGCAGAGTAATGGTAAAAATGTATATAAAGAAATATGGAAGAAGAAGAGGAGTGAAATCAGAGAAAATATGATTGTAAATTCGTTTAAAACAACCCCTATTTATAGTAGAACAACAGCCATGTCCATTCGTGAAAGGACATGACGAATAGACTTCCTTTAAAATTCAAACTTTTGAAATAAACTGTCACCTTGTCGACAAGGGGTCCTTGGGGTTGTCGACAAGCCTAAGTTATTTTTGGTAATTTGTTTTTCTCTGAAAATAACTTATATCTTATATTAAAACTATTTTAAACTTTATAAATATACTTAACTATAGTTAAAATATATAAATAAGTATAAAGAATAATATTTTGGTATATATAAAATTTTACTATAATTTTATATTTAAATTTAAGTATAAATATTAAAAGTTAAATATATTATAATTAAAAGATAGTTTAAAACCAAGGATAATTTGATATTGAAAATAAAGATTATTTTGAGGCTAAAAGTATTTTAAAACCAGGATAGATGTTTTTGATTTAAAAAGGAAGATTTTGAAATCATTTTGAAAACAAGATATAACTTTGTAAAACATTTGAATAAAAGTTAGTGGATACAAAACAATGTTCCACTAGATTTTTCGTAGGTTCCATCCTACTTAGGGTTCCATCCCTTTAACGGGATCGAAGTGGATTCCATTCCACGAATAAAATGGATTTTAAGATGTCAGTGCTTTTCTAGGAGTTTTAACAAAATTCCTAACTAAACTACTTATCTTGAAATCTTGAACTCTTGATAATCTTGATACTCATGAGTCTTGAATCTTGATATCTTCGATCTTGAGTTCATCAGTTCTTGAATCTCTATACTGTACAGTCTTCATTCTTTGGTACCTGTATATATATCATTTCCTATACATATATATCTAAACAATAATGTTAGTATTTATATTTTATAATCTTATTCTAAGGTTGTTGTCATCAAAACCAACTTCTCAGGGACTAACAACCCTCAGCTCCAGAAGTTATTATGATTTCTAGTGAAGATGAACCCGGGCAGATCTCGAAGGGAAATTTGACAGTAGATCCCGTTAGCTCCATATTGGAACTGGTAGAAGAAACTGAACCCATGGAAGAAGAATCGGAACCCATGGAAGAGGATATAAAACCCATAGAGGAAGAATCAGAATCGATGGAAGACCCTGATGTTATCACATCTAGCAAGTGTAGTAATGTAGTGTGGGATATGGACGGGGAGCATGATGTGTGGAAGGAAGGATCATCCAGTTCATACATAAACTGGAACGAGATAGGAAGCAACAAGGAAGAAACAAAAAAAGAAGAGGAAGAGGAAGGAGTCGAAGAATTCAAAAACTCTTGGAAGGAGAACGTGCAAAGCTGGGAAGAATTAGAAGAAGGCAGGTTAATTCCTAGAATAGTCGCCATGGGACATGCCCCATGGAACCAAGCATGGCTACCTTAGGTCATGGGAGAGATACCGGAAGAGGATGGCAATGAGGCCGATGATGAGCTGTGTAGTGATGAAGAAGGAAAGGGAGAAGTGATGATAGACCTTGGTAACTGGATTCCACCATCATCTTCAGACTCGGAAGAGTAACGTTGGGGAGTTAAGAGTAGTTCTAGTATGTATGTATAAGTTGGATGGGATGTTATTTGATTTAGTATCTTGTATCGTATTAGTTTAAGGAAAGGGGTTTTTTTTTCTTTTTTAGACCTAAGCTTAAATATTGAATGATGTAAGCATATGAGAATTTATAATATGATGATGTTCTAACTTCACATTAGTACGAATCTTTTAAATCTTTTGAAATATTAATAAATCCATATGAACTATATGGATTATTTCATCGCATAATTAATCTAAGATTCGAGTGCAGAACTTTGATATGTTTGACACTTGTCCGAAAATGGATTTATCACTCGATTCTTGATGACGAACATTGATGAGGGTTTATGGTCAGATGCTTGAATTTTCTATCATAGTTGGGAGCTATGCAAGGAAATTTAAAGGTCTGATCGGAAATCCTGGTCAGAGTCTGCACTAAAGAATCGGAGGATCAATGCTAGTTCGGAAGTAAAATTGTGAATTCGAATAGAAGATCGAATCAGATATTATGTACGAAAGATCTATAATGGTAATTCATTTTTAATAGTTATAAAGTGATAATAAAACATTTATGATAGTTTTATAAAGATGTATATTTGATTTGAAAATATAAGGAAAAATCGATATCGCTTTATCGGTATAATAGTAATTATTGTATATAATTTTTAATTTTTAATTATATGGTTTTATAATTCAAATATTATCATTTAATTAATATAAAATGATAAGAAAATTATTTATAAATTTTATTTACAAATATATGTACGTTAATTAATTAGTGAAAATGTGACTGATAATCGGTTCCCCGATTTTCAACAATTTAACAAACAAAATTTGTTCGAAGACGTTTGAAGTGTTATGCACATATATGTACATGCATATATATGTCACATGCACATGATAACATATACATGTGTACATGAACACATAGATATATACATATTACAAAATAATTAAAAAATTCATAAAACTTAATGCTTAAGTAACCAAAAAGCAAACATCAACTCACCGTACCACACCATCATCACTCCATCACCATCACATGGCCTGGGGGGAGCCGTGCGCTAGAGGGGTGTAGGAGGGGTGTGAGCTAAGGGCGTTTTGGTAATTTTTCCTTTAGATATTTTATTCCAAGTTTCCCCTATAAATACCCACCCACTTTCTCACATTTTCACCATATTCTTATCATCTTCTTCTCCACTTTAAGCTTCTTTTCATGGCTTCTATACTTAACAAAATCATGGCAAAATATTTAGCAGGATAAATTTAAAATCGTATAATAAATAAAAGTTATCAATTCCACTTCAAATGGAAACGAAACTCCCCCTCTACCTCTTCTAAATCCACGACCACCACTTCCCAAAGCAAGGCCGAGCCCTTCCTCCTTCCCTACCAAGGCCGTGAGCTCCTCCTTGCACCCAAAGCTTAGGCCGAGCCATTTTAGGTCGATAGTGCTAGTGACCGTGAGCATAGATTCGAGATAGCGGGGCTATAGCCAATTTTATATTAGCTGGAAGGGAAAATGAAGGTGAGAACTCCTAGACTATAGTACTATATGCTATTGGATGTTATATATGTTTTTCTATAATTGTTGATAATGGTTGTTAAATATGAATGTTGAATATATATGCAAGTCACGGAAATACACGTCGATACGCACAAAGAAAATCACTTTCCTCTATATTGATGAATTGGTGTATATAGAATGTTAAACCTCTTTAAATTGATTTAAAAATGAGTTTGAAATGTTTTATAAATATATGTAAGTTTTTTGATGAAGTTTGAAAGGTAATTGAAAATTTAGTTAAAAATAGGCGCGTCACATAACGGTGGTTCGCGATTTCGCGCCATAAAAGCCAAACGAGTGTATAGAATGGAATATAGCTCGGAATTATTTGAGATAAGAATTTTTTGAACTACTATATTCACAGTTTTCCAACAAAGAAAGAAAATCGATATTTCGATAAGTAGATTTTGAAATATGAGTAGAACAAGCTTTTTGAAAAATCGCGGTTTTGCGGTTCAGAATCCAAAACAGAATTACTTTGAAAATGATATTTTAAATTATTTAAAAATACGAAATAAATTCTAAAACTCTTTTAAAATGTTGTAAAAGTGATTTTAGTTATAAAAATGAATTTCCAAATGAAAAAAGGTCGTTTTGATCAATATAGCTTAAAAAGCGCTTTTTGCAGCACTTTCTATAGCACTTTTCTATAACTTTTGAAATATAGCTTTAAACTGAACAATCTTTTCCAAATCTTTTATAAATGTTTTCAAATGGATAATTAACTGTTCAAATAATGTTTTGGAAAGCTTATTTAAAAGAGTTCAAACAAATGATTTAAAGAAAAGCTGTTATAAATAAAGTGGTTTAATCTTGGCTCTAAAAGCCGACGAGTATACTGGATTTTTCCTATTCGTGAGATCCGGATGTGAAGTGCGTAAACTAAGGAGATGTTCAGGAGCAACCAGTGCCCTGGCTCACCTGGCCTCTTCCCTGGGCGAAGAATAGATAAGGTCGAAATGTCGGAAACGAGTTAAGTATAAAAAGATTAAATTTTCCAAATTTAAATTTAATACAACTTTGATTTTATAGAGATGATATTTTTATACTTAGTGTTAAAGCCCGAAGAGGAACTCGTACTATTCGTGGAATTTAAAAGGTAATTTCACCGTTATTTCGCCCATAGTATTTGTTGAATATGGTAATTGATATTGAGTAGAATTAGATGATTTCTATAGATTCTGCTTATTTAATATTCATTGGTTTTGGATTAACATCCTAGATAACATGGTTTTAGCTCGATCAAAATTATGAGTTTTGAATAAAGAAATCATTATTAATATTTAAATGAAATGATTTGGAAATATTTTCCTAAGTGAAAAATGAAATGATTTCCAATTCTTCCAAGTTTAAAAAGGGTTATAAGAAATCAAAGGATGTGATAAGAGATGTTTAATGATTCCGTATATACCGGAAAGAATGTTTTAGAAATATATATCTCCAGAAGAGATTTTGATAAAGCGAACTTAATCAATTAAAGAATGATTCCCTATTCACAAAACATTTTTTATGGATGATTGGATCGAAGGAACCGGGGTTGTATTTTGGGTAAATCCTATCTGAAAACCACTTCGAACCAATGTATGCGTTCGAAAAATGAAGACCTGATAAAGAAAATAAAGGATGAAGACCGAAGATCTTCAGGGTGGAAGGACTGCTTGTTGATAATTCTAGTTAGCTCCCAAATACTAAAGTAGTTGTGGTCCCTTCATTTATTAAACTCTTCGGGTTGCAAGGACTTCTCGCTACTAATCCTAGGGGTAACTTCCGACAGGATGTGGTAGGAGAGTGCCTTCGGTTTGTCCTGTTCCTAGAAAACTTGTATGGACTAATGTCTGTCATTGCATTTCTAGATACGTAAGTAATCTCTATGAACGTATCATTTGTTTGGTGGCGGAGAAGGCAACTTCTCTTAGCTTAACACTCTTTCCTGAGACATACGAGCTCAGGAGTTATATATTTGTAGAAATCATTCATGTGACGATGGAATGGTGGTGTGGCATTTAAAGAAAGATGATGTATGTGAAAGGTAATAGTTACCACAAGCTTCACACTCGAAAATGGCCGAAATATGGTAGATGCAGCATGGCTATGTGGTTCGCAACCATTATGATCATCCCGTTCTAGATATATATATTTCTGCTATGATGTTCGGGTTTTAAATTATTATGGATGTATGCTATGAGGACCTTCGGATAGGTCGGTAATGATCGGGGTGATGACATATTCGGTACTATCTAGTGAGAAAGGTAGGTCGGTCTTGTGTTGGTAGAGGGCAGATGTTCTGTAGCCTCGGTACATTCCTCTAGAGATGTAATGCCGAAAGGCAGTCCCTTCACTTGGCCATTTGTATGGAAATCCATTCTCCAATAAGTGCATGCCATTTTGTTTGTAGAGCCTAGTATGCTGGAATTTAATAATGGTAACAATTTCGGCTAAGATTAATAAGTTTACTTGCAAATGTTTTCAAAAGAATGTCACTAAAAATAATATCAAATGATTTTACATAGCAAATGTTTTGGTTATCATAAGGTAAAATCCCGTTCCATGTTTATGTGCGGCGTGGTCTTATGAGATACCTTTTTGTTTTCAAAGCGCGTATTTTGAATTCTCACACCAGTCCCATGACTGACCCGGAGTTTATTTTCATTTTCCTTAAACTTTGGGTGACCTAATTTTCCCAGGCAGCATAGCAATCAAGTTTAGTTTAAAAGAAATCTGGATGGAGCTTGAAGTATGGAGTTAGAAGATTTTTTTCCAACGATTTTTATCTATTTCCACCACACACTTGTGCTACAGTATTCCACATTTGTAAGGACGGGAATTTATAATTGTTCCTTTTTAAAGCTCCGATTTATGTATTTTGAATTTCCGCTGTAAAGTTTATATTGAATAATATATGTGAGATTTTATTTTGTCTTTATTTTTCTTGCCCCTGAGAATCCTCTTCTCCGGCATTTGGAATTACGGCACGTGAATACCGAGGATGTATTAGTGTTGATTTCCGAGAGTCGAAGAAATGGGTCTTCACACGTACAGTTCATTTACTTTAGGTTATTATCCTTCTCAATATTATATTTGGGCCAATCTAACCCATTTGCATTAAATTGTGAGATAAAAATGATTTTTATCAAGTTTAAAGCTAATGGCTCAAGTTTTACATACCTCTAATTACTATGAAATGATTATTTACGGTAATAAAAATGTACCTAATAACACAAGTTCTAACCACTTATTTTTTATAAGAAATGAAAATTTATTTATCTTATTAACTTTGCTGTCAATGATTAAAAGTTATTAATTCAAATTTTAGTCAATAATTATCCTCCTTATTGATTTTTAATTAATTTCAATTAATGGCTTTTTATTACCAATTCGAATTTAACAAGGATCGAAATTTTATTAATTGTTATTATTAGATTCCAACAAAAGTTAAATTATAAAGATCCAAGTTATAAAATATGAATGGTTTTTATTAATTTATAACTTCATTTTATTTTACCTGAAATTTTTTCATTATTTATCTAAATTTGTTTCACTCCTTAGAAAATTTTCCTTCCATTTTAAAAGAAGACTAATTTGATTAAATTCTACACCTTCAATTTAACCTTATTATTAGAAATTAATATTTGTAAAAATTCTTTTCGTCTCATTTGGCATTTATTTCCCAATTTATTATCATATTTACAATTTTGCATTATAGGGACAAATAAAGATTCCTTTTAATGTTCCAACTACTATAAAATCTTCTATTATTTTTTCCCCATGCCAAAATTCCCTTTTAGTTTAGAAAAATAAAATCCCTGAAAGCTCCAATGTTATTAATTGTTATCACTTAAGTTATATTTTTTATTTCTCTTCAAGTATACCTAAAACCAGGGTTGTTACAATAGGCTAATCATTTGCATAAGCTCTATTGATGGGGCTATCAGAATTTTCGCAAATCTCTGGCAATGGTCGCACCGGTTGGCATAATCAACTGCATCCTGATTTACCGTTGGCCAGAAATATCCATAATGAAGTATCTTTTTTGTCAAAGTCTGCTCCCCAATGTGGTCACCACAACTACCCTCATGGATTTCCATGAGGATTTTCCTAGCCTCATCCTTGGCTACACACCAAAGCAAGGGGGTAGAGAATCATCTTTTGTACAGCACTCCTTGCATCGTGAACCAAGGTTCTTTTCGAAGAACTTTTTCCGTTCATTCCTGTTTCTCGAGAGAATTTCCTTAAGGAAATATTCCTTGATTGAAGTCATCCACGACTCCTCTTCCTCTGTGGTTTCTTGAATCCGGTCGACATCCATTTGATTGATACTTGAAGCCATTAAAACCTCCATTGGAAATAAGCCAATCATTTATGCTTCCTCAGAACTAGCCAGTTTAGCTAACGAATTACCCTTTGCATTCTCCTCTCTGGGAATATTCATAATCATATAATGCTCAATGTCGTCTAATAGTTCCAGTGATTTCGTCAGGTAAGCAGCAAGTCAAGCACCCTTAAACTGCTATTCCTTCCTAACTTGATAAACCACTAGTTGGGATTCATTGAATATGTGCAGTGTTCTTATCCCCATTTCCTTCACTATCCTTAATCCCACTACCAACGCCTCATACTCAGCCTTGTTGTTAGTTGCAAGAAATTCCAGCCTTAATGCATTAAAAATCAATCAACTTACTGGAGTTTCAAGCACTACTCTTACACTTGAGCTATGTTCGTTTGATGCTCCATCTATGAAGAACTTCCAATGGGGAAGTGTGATTGTATCGTCCTCCTCCTTACTATCTTGTGCGGTAAACTTAGCAATGAAATCCACCAATGCATGCCCGATTATTGTTTTCCTTGGATGGTGAGTAATATTGTATTGGCTTAATTCTATGTTTCACCTCAGCAATCTCCTCGAAGTCTTGGGTCAGTATAACACCTGATTCAAAGGCTGATCCATCAGTACTTCGATCGCATGAGCCTGGAAATATGGTTGTAGCTTCTTCTATACAATCAGCAAGCAATATGCTAGTTTCTCCAATTTTGTATAGTTCTTTTCAGCTCATGTAAACCTCTTGCTGATATAGTAGACCAACCTTTGAATCCTCACCTCCTCATGAACTAATTCTCCACTTAGTGTGTAAGTATACACTATCAAATAAACAAAGAAATCCTCCCCATTTAGCGGTTTGGATAAAACCGGTGGTGGCTTCATGTGTCCCAATAACTCCTTGAAGGCATTTTGACAATCCTGATTCCACTCAAAATTCTTCTTACCCTTCTTGAGGGCATCAAAGAAGGGTATGCATTTATCTGTTACCTTTGAGATGAACCGACTCAAGGCAGCGATTTCCCATTCAAGCTTTGTAGTTCTTTCTTCACGGTTGGAGTAGTTACGTTCCTCAAGCCATTAATCCACTCCAGATTGGCCTAGATACCCCTTACGCTAATAATAATTTTCAGAAATTTTCCCAATGCTACCCCAAAAGAACACTTCAATGGATTCAGCTTCATTCCATACTTCTGTAAAATCTCTAACATCTCCAAAATGTTATCCAAAAGGTTCCGTAACACTCTTGACTTCATAAACATATCATCTACGTATACTTCCATTGTTCGCTGTATTTGATTCTTGGACATAGAATTTACCAATCTCTGGTATGTGACTCCAGTATTCTTCAAACCGAACAGCATTACTCGTTAGAAGTATAATCCAAAATCCATTATAAAGCTGGTATTCTCCTAATCTAGTATATGCGTCGAAATTTGGTTATAACCTAAATAAGTGTCCATGAATGAGAGCAACTCATGTCCTGCAGTCTCGGCAACCAATTAGTCGATTCTGGGCAAAGGAAAGCTGTCCTTTAGGCATACTTTATTCAAATCCAAATAGTTGATACACGTCCGCCACTTCCCATTCAATTTCTTGACCAACACTGGGTTTAATACCCATTTAGGGTACTGAGCATCGCGGATAATGCCATTTCCATCAACTTGTCCACCTCTTCTTTCAATGCAGTAGATTGCTCCAGGCCCAGACTGAGCCTTTTCTGTCTTACTGGTGTAAATTTTAAATCAATATTAAGTGCATGACATGTTATCTCTGACGATATCCCGCACATATCTGAATGCGTCCAAGCAAACACCTCCAAATTCCTTGGAGGAAATTAACCAAATCCTTCCTTAAGTTAATGCTAAGCTAAGATCCAATCTTTAGAACCCTTGTAGGATCGTATATATCAATTGGAACATTCACCATCAATTCAGTTGGCGCTGCTCGCCCTTCCCCCAACTTCTTCCTGGGATCCATAAAACTGTCAAACCTACTTTGGTTCTTGAGCCAGTGTTCAGGCTTCAATTTCTATGCTTGCGAATCTCAAATGCGGATAGTCCTCTCCACATGTTTTCCTTTCTCCCATCACTTTACTTCCCTCAACTCCACGACATAACATTCCTTTCCTATGCTCTGGTCTCCTGTTACCGACCCGACCCCATTTTCCATGGGGAACTTCATCATTAGACACCAATGAGCCAAGGTCATTCTAAAATCAGTAAGGGCTGGTCGACTAAAAAAGGTGTTGTACTTATAGTATTCATCCACAATAGCAAATTTCTAAATCTAAACTATCCTACGATCTCCTTTACCCAACTCCATAGGTAGTTCGATCGACCCGATTAGATGTTTCGCTTTATCTGTAAACCCTTGGACCTTGGTTTG
Organism: Allium fistulosum; assembly: GCA_030737815.1. NCBI lineage: Eukaryota > Viridiplantae > Streptophyta > Magnoliopsida > Asparagales > Amaryllidaceae > Allium > Allium fistulosum. The sequence goes on along the minus strand of CM060902.1, from coordinate 1,117,034,294 downwards.
CAAGCTTTAACCTCTATCATGTTAATCTTCATTTGATAGAACGTTCTTCTAAATCGTAGGTTCATAGAACTTCCAGTATCTACCAAGACCCAATGCACTATTTTCGGTCTAATACTTGCCATTATCACCATGGGATCGAAAGTTGGCACTTCAACTCCATCAACATCAATATTTCTAAACACAACATCATCAGTTATCATCCTTTCTGCTTAGCCAAAGCTCTGTCTTCTATAGCAAAGCCACCCTCTTGTGGTATGTCTTTTGCGACCTCGCATACCGTTCCATTTCCCTCTGTTTGGGACCTTCTCTGCTAGGTCCAAGCTGATTTCCTTGGACAGATGGCTCTTGGCGTCTTGTGGCTTGACCACCTTCCTAAAATTTTCTCATATTGCTAAAGCTTTTCCTTTCTTATTGACTCCTCAGTAACATCACTCAAATGCCGACACTCGTTCATGTTGTGTCCATTGGTTTCATGGAAACGGTGGTACTTTCCTGAACGCCTTTCCTTCTCGATCGCCTCTTTTTTGGCGGCCTTTTATACCATTTCGTCCTCTACGTAGCAAGATATATATTCTCCAATGTGTCGTTCAAAGGTGTATATTCATCGGGTCTCATATCCTTAGGTGGTTTTTGTTTTCATTCCGCTTACCGATGGAGACCTAATTCCTTTTCTTCTGATTATTCAAATTTCCAATATTAACTACTAAATTACCACATTGTTTTGTATTACTTCCGTTGACTGCCCACCATCAGGTGGCTATCAGTCTGCCCAGCCGCCTGACTTGCTTCCTCCAAAAGCAAGAATTGAATGGCTTTTCGGTGGAATTCCTCCAAAGTTGTTGGTTGTTTCATCTTTAACCATTTTCCAAAATTCGTGTTTGGGTGTATTACCTGAACCAAAGCCATAAATATTAAATCTTCCTTTGGATTACTCACCTCCATAACATCAATGTTAAACCAATTCAAGAACCCCTTAAAAGGCTCCTTAGGTCCTTGAGAAAGGCTTGAGAAGGACATCATGTCTGTAACGACCCATACTTTTAATAATGGAATATTTAAATAGTTGATTAAAATATTTAATTGTTAACTAAATGAAGACTCAAAAATATGATTTTTCGCATACGATCGAATCAAGACTCGAAACCACTCTTGTTGAGTTTGAATTACATTGCGAATTAAAATGAGTATAAGGATCGCTATTTTTGAAGATCGGATGATCTAATGGCCAGAATGATCTCGAAACGTGCGATAGCACCTCGGGATGTAGTCCTAAATAGCGAAGAGATTTATACTGTTGGATCCAAAAAAATAAGGTGATGTACGCAGACAAGTTTTATTGCGATTGGACGCATCGTATGATGTACGGACTCAAAACGTACGACTATTTACTTAAATGGAATAAAATAATAATTTAAGTTAAACCCACCCTTTTCCCTCTCTAATCTCATTTCACTTTTCACTGTCCCATTCCTGGAAAAATAATCATGGCCGCTTCCCCTTTCTTTCCATTCAAAAATTAAAATCGTGAGATTCTCTCCACTAAAAATTACAAAACCAGATCCAATGAGATCGTATCGATGAGAGCTTCGAGATGACCATGGCAGAATTTGGACCAATTGTGATTGGGGCAATCGAGGTCATAGAGGTTGGATTTAGGGTTTGGTATTGCTGAAGCTACGGTTAATGATAGGCGAAATGGAGATCGTCGTTGGATTTCTCTTCGCATGATACCTACCTGCAAAATCTCATCGATTCCAATCAAGGATAGCAAAATGCGTCCTTCTCTTTGTCGTCACGCATGCTTCCAGGTCCATTAGGTCATGATCTATCTTAGAGTGTCGAGCTTGTTCATTTTTAGGTTTAGGTCGAAGAGCAGACGCAGAGAGACTCATATAGGGAAACAGATCGTGATTTCATCAACAAACGAGAGAGAAATCGAAGGGGGAAAGAATATGAGATGCACAGCCCATGTCTCTATGCACGTATAAGGTATTTGAGATGTAGAGGAAGAAGGATTAAAATTAATTAAGTTAATTAAGGGTTTAACAATTATTATTTAATTAATCGACAATCCCTATTATTATATTGGCTAATCCTTTGCATATGAGGTCCGTTTTGGATGTGGTTTCTTGCATTGTGCACATGGTAGAGAGACTACGCTTTGGCACTGATTTGTACAAGTTTTATTAAGGTAAGTGATATTATCTCTCAGCATACTATGATTGGTTGTATGGTATTAGATCGACGTTATGGAATGATTTTTGGTTTTAAATGTGAGTTTCCTATACTTATACACCTACTAGAATTTTATAAAAGAAAATAAAAGTATTTTAAAATACTTTATATCGAATATCACATAGTTTTCATCGACGTGCCATTTTTAGGGGATTATTAGATTTGTGCTATTTTTGATATAATTTCCCCATTGGTGAATACAGATGTATTATATTGTATCTATGTTGTTTTGGATGTATGTATGGTTGTTGGTTGTATGGTTGCTTATTTGGTTGTTTGGCTATTTTTGGTTGAAAATGCCGATTTAGCGGCGATCGAGTGTTAGGTAATATCTTGTGTGTTGGGATTTTGCACATGCAAAAGTCCAACGACTAAGATAAGTTGTAGAGGAGGGTTAGGATACGTCCCGATGGATCTGAAGGTGGAAGATGAGGCTTCAGACTTCAGGATGGATGCTTGATGTTTTTGTTTGGTTTGTACTTATCCGTTTTGGTTAAGTACAAGACCAAAGTGGTTGGTATTGACCACTATAGAGTGTTCAATGTCCATCACTACTGTTGATTGGCGATTTGGCCGATCTTTGTCTTGGACGTTGAGGAGATTTCGTGGTATGCGATTTGATGATTTATTCATGCGACCGATTTAGAGTCTTGATGTTATTGCTTTAAGGTGAGCGATTTTGATGGTGAGGTGATGATGTGGCGCTTCGAAATAAGAGTTGGTACTTTGGATTATGACTCGATGGTGTATGGAGTAGGTTTTGAGGTAGATAGTTTCAGGATTATGTAGATTGTGCTGGAGGTGTTGGCTCGTTCGTATCATAGGAGGATGGCGATGTAACAACATGATGAAAAGCCTTATATCTTCGGTTTGTGACTCGTGGTAGGAGTAGGTACCAAAGGTTGGACACTTTTTATCTTCATTTTGTGACTCGAGTAGGGAGTAGGTACCCAAGAGCTCATGGTGGGAGTCGTAGAGTGGAGGAACGTGGTAGGTTCTAAATAGTGGAAATTGTATTAAAATAGTAGGGCTCAGATGGATGTGCATGAGCTAAGGGATCGTTGATGACTCGGAGTGTTTTCTGTTGTACTCAAAGCATGGGTATTGTATAGCGGGGATGCCCTTGGATTGGTTGCAAGGATCCATATACCCTCGACTTATAGCTTTAGGTCTAGTGTCCAGCTTTAGGCTACGAGACACGTATCCAGCTTTAGGCTATGAGATACGAGAGTACAATAGAGAACCAGGATTTACCATTATCTTTGGCATGGGGGCCATACGAGTTATTGTATATCTAAAGCACACTAGGTGACAGTTGATATTATTTGATGAATGCTATGTTTGTTATAGTTGCTTTACTAGCCACCTGTCACCCTAGGGATGTCGCATGAGGTAAGTAATATGGATAGGGATACCTAGACACCCCGAACAGTTTACTTAGTATGGAGTAGGTATTGTGGATAGAGATACCTACGCACCCCGATAGCATACTGAGTATGGAGTACCCTTTTATGATGTTGTAGAGTAGCATATTATGGATATTATGTGTTGACTCTTTGGTTGTAGGGATAGGTCAGGTATAATTTGTATACCCTCTATTCTATATACTATATCGACTTTTATAGTATTTTGAGATAGTTTATCGCTCACACCAGATTGTTGTCTGACCCAAGGTTTTATGCTTTGCTTCTTATTATCTTGGGTACTTTTAAATGATTAGACTAAAGAGTAGGTGTGGATGACATATGGAGTTCTACAGATGGACTAGCAGGAGGTAATGTTTACTCATGCTTATATTTGAGTTTATTATTGTATATTCCGCTGTGTGATACTGTGGAGCTTGACAGTGTTTGACTTACTATTATTAGAGACAGTTGTAGGTTGAATTTATGTATCAGTTGTATGAACTCTATCACTGTGTTGTATAACTCCGTGGATCTTATACTCTGACGATTAGTTCACATTATTATTGTTGTCTTGACTGTTTTATATCCGTGTTGACTATTATATTTTATTTGGTGCGATGTGAGATATACGATAGGTTATTTGGTTATTTAATGTTTCCTTTTTCTTCTTGTCCATTCTCTTCTTTTCTATTTCTTCCTCTTTCTTTTCTTTCCTTTAACAACCATTATGCATCGTAGGTGCAGGGTGGTCGTTACAATTGGTATCAGAGCTTTGGATATATGACTAACCTGAGTTGATACTATGATCCAATAGAGATAGGGTAGAATTTATCGCCTTAGACCGGACCAAGAGTGTATATGTATACAAGGTAATTCGAATTTGTTATATATTTTGGTTTTCAAAACTATATAGTAGCATATATAATATATAAGTTGTGTTGCATACACGAGCACTATTGATGCAGTTTTCTTTGTGAGAGACTGGTCATCCTTATTATAGAATAGGAATGATCTAGCATATGAGAAATAGTGCTATTAATTTCATCTTTAGAGTTGAGGAGTGGGCAGGATCAGACACCAACCCTGATTGATAGAATATGACCATAGATATGGTGCAAATCATTTTTTGGAATGTCCAATTTTTCTAGATGGTTATGGTGCTCAAGTGCAAATGGTTAGAGTCGACTTTACCGAGCTGTATAGAGACAACAGGAGTCTAGGAGGTAGACCGTTCCTTGGAACGGAGTCAGCCATGGAGAGGTAATCCTGGATGTTACTTGTGAAAGGATCTTCGATGACTTGGAGTTAGATGACATAATGAGGTAGAAGTTAAACTCTAGATTACTCCAGGGATGAACAATGAACTAGTGGAGTGCCTCTATAGCTTCGATTCCCAAGGATCAATTAACTTGGGATTAGTTCATAGTTCGGTTCGAAGAAGATTTATCTTGACTTTTTCGAAGTCGGTGTTGGTTAGAGAATTCGTTGATTTTAAGTAAGGCGATATATCCGTGTCGGAGTATGTGACCGAATTCGATGTGCTATCAAAGTACGGTCTATTTTCCATTGATACCCCCACAGAAAGAATGAAGAGTTTAACATCGGGTTGAGTGGTCTCTTGTGAAGCGATTGATTGGTCATATTGATAAGAGCTTCGAGAAGATGATCAAGAAGGATTTATGATTAGAGAGCCTGTACCCAGTGTAGAACGATTGTCCTGAACCAGCTGGTTAGGGAAGAACCATGGAAGTATATGCATTGATTGCCATTCTGATTTCATTGAGTGCTCCATCAACGAAAGAGAAGCGAAACGGCATTGTCATTTGATGTGCTTTCCACTTATGGTGTTTCCATACATGTTTTATTTGACGTCGATGTTTCATATCCCTTCATATCTAGATTTGATGGAGATATTAGGATTAAGACTCGAGATAGTTAACCGACCTTTGATTATGATGGACCTAGTTAGGGGCTCAGCCAGCCTATACATGGTTTGTCGAGATTTTTTCTTAGTGAGTCTTGAATGTATATTAGTTTGTTTGCTACTGATTTGTTTTGTGTTTTGATTGGGTTCAATATTATAGTTCAGGAATGGACTGGTTAAAGGGTGTCCAAAATAGTGGTGGACAGTGAGAGGCCGTTGGTGACGATTAGGGTTGTGGAGGAGCAAACAGTAGTGATTAGCTACCTATAGAGGATGAGGTTATAGTTAGCTTTCTTTATTTGCTCGATTCCACATGATGAGTTACATCTGTGCTTATAGCTAGAATGTCCGGACATATTCTACGAGGTGACCGGATTACCACCATATGGGGATTGAATTCCGTATCAATTTGGTCTGAGGAGCTAGACCAATAGTTATACCTTTAAGCCATATGATGCCCAAGGAGCATAGGAAACTAAAGGTGCAAACATATGACCTATTGAGATTATAGTTCATTCATAGAAGCATGTTTGGGTAGGATGCACCTATAGTGTTCACCATTATGGCGGATGGCTCTTTGGGGTTATTTTTTGATCGTTGTGAGCTGAATGAGATGACGAACAAGTATCCATTCATGTTTGTTGATGGCTTGTTCAATCAGCTCTATAGCACAAGGATGTTCTCTTAGTTGGACCTTGCGATGGGGTTTTCACCAACTATATGATGACTACCCCATACCACCCGCACATCAATGACCTAAAAGAGCGTTGTAACCATGCCAGGCTAATATGGAATGATCATCAAGGTTGAAATTTAAAGCAAAAAACATGTTTCATATCTCATAGCGCATGGATAAAATATAATATAGAAAATATACAACAGAATATAGTGAGCCATAACAAATGAGAATAACATCTCCACTAAATCATGAGTTATGATACAAATGTCGTAATATCTCAGTACAACATTTCCTTGCTGCATCTCTCAGAGTACGTAGAAACAGACAGCAGAAACTACAAATATAGAGTAATACGCCATAGCTTCTCCAAGCTCGTCTTTGTACAGTAACTACGACTCCAAACCTGTCATCTAGTCTACTCATTTAAGAGTATCCAAGATGATAAGAGGAAACATAAAACCTTGAATCAAACAACCTTCTGGTGTGAGCGGTAAATGACTACTAAAAGCTATACTGGAAAATATGGTATTAGACAGGTACAAAAACCCATACCTGACTTGTCCCTGCAAGCAAAGAGTTAGCACATAATAATAAGATATAATATGCTACTCAAACAAATGACAATAGGATACTGTAGCAGATCGGGATAGAAGAATCTAAGCAAACTCCTCCATTGACCCTATTTCCAATCCCTTCTCCAGCATTCCTATAGATGATAGCCTACCCAAGAGAAATAACAAACATAAAAACCATAGAAACCATAGCATCCATCAACAAAAATCTAGCTATCATCTTCTAAAGCCTAGAATATATGATAACTCGTATGGCCCCGTCCTCGCTTGCCAGAGACTAATGGAAATTCCGGTTCTCGATTGTGTTCCCCCGTAATTTCAGGTCCGAAACCCCGCATAGTTATATCCTATAATACCTCCTACCGTCTGACACTAGACCTTTTCAGAGCGGTGCAGGATATACGACTGGCGCTACCAGCCCTTGGGTGCCCCCACATATAATACCCCTTCTTGAATACAACCAAAACACTCCGAGTTATCAACGATTCCTTGGCACTCCCAAATCTTCAAAGCTTTCACAACTCTTATCTATTTTCGGGCATGAGTCCTGCCACTCAACCCAATCCATTATACCACAGCCTCATTCCATCCCGAGCGATCTATCAACTCCTTCGATCCTACTCCTCATCCGAGCCCTCGACCGAAGAGCCAAAACTTCATCATGCTATAACTTCCAAACCGTAGAAGAATCAGCAAGCCACAACTTCCAGCATGATCCACTACTACCCCAGAGTCTCCACCCCGGATCACATCACCATTGGAGCCAACAATTTGGATTAGTACCTATCCGATCCAAATACTTGGTCATTTTGGACTCCATTTCTCTTTCAGCCTCTAGTGCACTCCCTTTAGATGCCATAGACCCTTAGCCATCCCTCTTAGCCTTCAGGTCTTCTCTTCTATGCACCATAGATGATCCAACGAAGATGATCCATCCAATCTTCAACACTTGGCCAATCCTCAAATCTAACTTCATAGAGCAACTCTAAAATCCATGCTCATCTTCCCATGTGGATCTCACTTCAATTGGCACACTAATTTTGAATTGGTACCGATCCAGTTCAATCAGATCTGTGTTGATCCAAATACTTGCTCCAATTGTCATGAAATTTTCAGGGTGTCTTCCTACCGTGCTCCAGAGCCTATCCTCCAATTTCGTGCAATTCCGACGAACTTTACTCCCGATATGCTCTGATCACCGATCTAAGTCCTAAAACATGCACAACACTAGTAAAAAAATCAAATATAGCAAACAATTCAAACATAAGAGTGAATCAAACATAGCAAATCATCCGATTACATCTAATACGAACATACAAATCATCCAATTCAACCTACCACCACAATTCTAGCATAGATCTAATCTAACAATAGAATTTCATAGCCAAATACACACAAATGACACTAGCCAATGATCTAATCCCAATTATATGTTTAATAGGTTAATCTAGGATTTCTAAATTTGAAATTACCTAAGTCTAATCAATTTAATTTGATAATTCTAACCTATAATAACCTAACTACAATATATAATCGATCATAGACTAGTAAGAGATCATAACCACTCACTAAATCCACCAAACTTATGAAATATAATGAAGATCCGATCCAGATAGTGAGAAATTGGATGAAGATGCAACCAAAGTGATGAGATCAAGCTCCTAGTTGAAGATCTAGCCTCTAATTTGCAATTAGAGACAATTTGAGATGAAATCCAATAAGATGAATGGAGAATTAGAGAGGATTTAGGATTTAGGGATGATTTGAAATGAGAGATAAACTTTCAAATGGTCTCTCTCACCTTATATTTATAGCCAGACTAACGGGCTTGCTAATTCGGCCCATTAATCCCCTTCTAATTCTAACCATCAGATTTTAAAACTTAAAACTGTTATAACTTCCTAACCACTTATCTGATTTCCCTATATGACCACTCTACTAAATCGAAAACCACCATCCAGAAGCAACGAAATAAGTTGAGCATCTAATTCGGCTTTTATCAAAAGTTATAGCCGAAATAAGATCTCCAGGGGCAAAATGATCACATAAATATTCGGGAAAAATTGTAGATGTATAAAACATCCCTAAAATACATACCCCAAAATATTAGAATCATATGACCATAAATGAATTAAATAAAATTATTTTATGATCCTCCGATACGTAGAATATGGGTCATTACAAACTGAGAGTATTTAGAGAGCGTGCCGATTATAGCATTTTGTATGCTGCTTTGATTTTTAACTAGTTGGTTATGCCACTTGAGCTAACCAATGTGTTGGCATGCCTTGTTGATCTCATGGACCGTGTTTCGAAGGGTTACTTGATTTAATCTGTGCTTATGCTCGTTAATGGTATTTTCTTCTACTCATTGACGAAAGAAGAGAACAAGGCTCGATTGATGATTGCATTGTAGGTGTTGAGAAGACACTGATAGATAATGAGATTTTGGAGTATCACTTCTAGAGGAGGGAAGTGAGATGCTTAGGTCATGTTGTTTCAAAGTAGGACATCGTTGTAGATCCTACAGAGACTACGACAATCCAAAATTTGAATAGACCTAAGGTAGTAGCATCATTAACCTATTCGATGGAGAGGGATCATACTTTTATTTGAGACGTAAGGTGCGGACACGCATTAGTGAGTCTGACTGAGAGGTTGATGAGTGCACCAATGTTACTCATTCCGAGCGGGAATGAGGAGACGATAGTACACACATGCCTATGGTACTTAACTAGGTGCGTATTAATACCGAAAGGTAAGGTTGTCACATGCTAGTCGACAACTAAAACCACATAAGAGGAAGTATCCAACTTTTGGTTCGGAGTTGACGGTGATACAATTCGCTTTGGGGATTTGGAGGCACTATCTATTTGGAGAGGGGTTCGAGTTGTTCAGTGATTCCATATCATTGAAGTATCTCTTCTCCGAGAAGGATCTCAACCTTTGCCAATAGCGATGGTTGGTATTCTTAGCCTCCTATGAATTTGACATTTCCTATACGTTGTAAGGAAAATGTAGTTGTTGATGCTCTGAGTAGAAGGCATACCAGTTTGGGAGTAATATTACGAGATTGGACATTGCTCAAGTTTATCACTCGTTATGACTTCAGAACTTGATGAGCTATGACCAAGGGTGATGGCTAGTTAGACCGTCAGACCTATTTTGATTTAGCGAATCGGTACTAGTCAAAGGTGTAAAGCTAGACTAGTGATCATGGCTAAGTTAGAGGAACTAGTAGTGTCTATAAAGTTGATGCAGTGCAGACTCGACCAAGACTGCTGGTTTCGTAGAGATGAGAGATGTTCTCGAGTAGTGGGAACATATATTTATATACTGCATCGATGGATTGCCGATGACTGAGGATAGTATGATAGCATTTGAGTCACAGTCGATTAGTTGACAAATAATGCTAGATTTGTATTCCTTAAGCCCGGTAGAACGACATTCGAATTTGGCAAGTTATATGTGGGATGGGTAGTGTAATTCCATTGTGTTCCAAGGGCATTGTAAGTGGCCAAAACCCGTTGTTCAATAGTGGGTTTTAGAAGAACTCACAAGAGGCGTTTGGATATTTGGCACTGAATCGATTATATAGTATTAAGACTGAACCAGGCACTTCGAGACCTTGTAGGCCTATTCGTACCGATAGATGTGTTACGAAATAGGTTAGGAGGATAGTGGAGTAGTAGAGGTTCTATGGAATGAAAGTGAAGGTGATAAGATATGAGAGACTAAGAAGAGCACGAGGACCACTTATCCGAAGCTCTTCACTTGATGAGATTTCATTTTTATCGCCGGCTTTCATATTGGATATCATATTCGATATTTTATACTAGATAGTTTAGTATTTTGCATGCTAGGATAGGCATGGAGTTACTTTTTGATGTTTGATATTCTTTATGTATGTTTGATGTTGGATTGTTAGCTTTTGATGTGATACCCTATGCTCGTATGGTTGTTAGGCATGCGGGATAGTTATGGTTTGATATAGCATACTTATTTAAGACGATTGCTATATATGATCTGGTATGTTTAAATATATGATGTACATATATCTTTGTTGTATTGGGATTTTTCCCAAACCTAGCCACGCAAAGGAGGTACTGCCGAATTTTTTAGGAATTAAGAGGCTTTTGAGGGCCTATGGGTTAGGAAATGTTTTCTTTGCTTTGTTATTTCGAGGACGAAATCTTTTTAAGAAGGGGAGAATGTAACAACCCATATTTTTAACAATGAGATATTTAAATAATTTATTTAAATATTTAATTGTTAATTAAATGAAGGCCCAAAAATATGATATTTTGCATATAATTCAAACAGGACTCGAGACCACTTCCGTTGAGTTCGGATTAATGTTGCGAATTAAAATGAGTACAAGGATCACTATATTTGGAGATCAGACGGTCCCATGGCCGAAATGATCTCGAAGCATCCCGGGGCACAGTCTCAGATAGCTATGAGATTTATACCATTGGATCCCAAAAAAAATGAGGTGATGTATGCATATGAGTTTTGTTGCGATCAGACGCATCGTATGATCGTACAAACTTGAAACATGCGATCATTTATTTTAGAAAATAAATAAATAGAATAAAATATTAATATAAGTTAAACCTACCCTTTTCCCTCTCTAATCTCATTCACTTTTCACTATTCCATTCCTAGAAACAATAATCATGGCCGCTTCCCCTTTCTTGCCATTCAAAAATTAAAATCGTGAGATCCGCTCCAGTAAAAATCACAAAACCAGATCCGACAAGCTTGTATCGATGAGAGCTTTGCGATGATCATGGAGGAATTTGGATCGATTGTGATTGGGGCAGTCGAGGTTATAGAGGTTGTATCTAGGGTTTGGTATTACCGGAGCTACGGTCAATGATATGCGAAATAGAGATCACCGTTGGATTTATCTTCGCGAATAACACCTACCTGCAAAATCTCATCAGATCTGATCAAGGATAGCAAAACACGTTCTTCCCTTATCATGCGTGCTTCTGGGTCCATCGCGATCTACCTCGGAGTACCAATTTTGTTCATTTTGAGTTTGGGGGCGTAGAGCATATGTAGAGGGACTCGTAGCGAAAACGGATCATGATTTTATCGGTAGACGAGAGAGAAATTGAAGAGGAAAGAAGCTGAGATGCATGGCTTGTGTCTCTATGCACGTACATGGTATTTGAGATGCAGAGGAAGATGGATTAAAAGTAATTAAGGTAATTAAGGGTGTAACTATTATTTTTTAATTAATCATAATCCTGATTCTTATATTGGCCATATCTTTTGCATATGAGGTCTGTTTTGGATGGGGTTTCTTGCGTTGCGCTCGTGGTAGAGAGATCTACGCTTTGACATTGATTTAGACAAATTTTATCTAGGTGAGTGATATTGTCTTCCACCATACTATGATTGGTTGTATAATATTAAATCGACGTTCTGGAATGATTTTCGGTTTTAAAATGTGATTTCCTATACTTATACACCTACTAGATTTTTATAAAAGAAAATAAAAGTATTTTAAAATGATTTATATCGAATCTCATAGATTTTCCATCGACATGCCATTTTTAGGTAATTATTAGATTTGTGCTATTTTTGATATGATTTCCCCATTGGTTGATACAGATGTATTATACATGTTCTATGTTTGTTGTTTGGGATGTATGTATGGTTGTTGGTTGCATGGTTGCTTGTTTGGTTGTTTTTGGTTGATAATGTCGATTTAGCAGCGATCGAGTGTTAGGTAATATCTTGTATGTTGGGATTTCATACATGCAAAAGTCCAATAAAAGAGATAATTTGTAGAGGAGGGGCAGAATATGTTATAACAGATTTGAAGGTGAAAGATGAGGCTTCGAACTTCAGGATGGATGATGGACATTTCCATTTGGTTTGTACTTATCCGTTTTGGTTGAGTACAACACCAAAGTGGTAGGTATTGACCATTATAGAGTGGTCAATGTCCATCACTATTGTTGATTGGTGATTTGGTCGATCTTTGGATTGGACATTGAGGAGATTTCGTAGTGTACGATTTGATGATTTATTCGTGCGATCGACTTAGAGTCTTGTTGTTATTGCTCTACGGTGAGTGATTACGATGTTGAGGAGATGATCTGGCACTTTAACATGATAGTTGGTACTTTGGATTATGACTCGATGGTGTATGACCTAGGTTTCGAGGTAGATAGTTTTCGAACTCTATAGATCATGCTGGAGATGTTGGCTCATTCGCATCATAGGAAGATGATGATTAACAACACGATGAAATGCCTTGTATCTTCAGTTCGTGACTCATGGTGGGAGTAGGTACCGAAGATTAGACACTCCGTATCTTTGGTTTGTGACTTGAGTAGGAAGTAGGTTACAAAGAGGCTTGTGGTGGGAGTCGTGCAGTGGTGGAACATGGTGGGTACCAGATAGTGGAAATTATATTGAGCTAGTAGGGCTCAGATTGATGTGAATATGCTAAAGGATCGTTGATGACTTGGAGTGTTTTTTGTTGTACTCGAAGCAGGGGTATTGTATAGTGATGCCCATGGATTGGTAGCGAGGATCTGTATACCTTGGACTTATGGTTTTGTATATAGTGTCCAGCTTTGGGCTGCAAGATACGAAAGTACAACGTAGAGCCGGGATTTTCCATTAGTCTTGGGCATAGGGGCCATACGAGTTATCACATATCTAGAGCACACTGGGTGATAGTTAGTATTGTTTGATTGATGTTATGTTTGTTATGGTTACTTCACTAGCTATCTGTCACCCTAGGGATGTCACATAAGGTAGGATTATGGATAGGGACACCTAGACACCCTGGATAGTTTACTTAGTATAGAGTAGGTATTATGGATGGAGATACCTAGGCACTCCAACAGTTTACTAAGTATCGAGTACCCTTTTATGATGTTGTAGAGTAGCATATTATCAATGTTATATGCTGACTATTTGGTTGCAGTGACAGGTTAGGTCTGATTCCTATACCCTCTGTTCTGTATACTATATCGACTTTTATAGTATTTTGAGATTGTTTATCGCTCACACAAGACTGTTTTCTGACCATAGGTTTTATGCTTTGCTTCTTACTATCTCGGGTACTCTTAAATGAGTAGGCTGGAGAGCAGCTGTGGATGACATATGGAGTTCAATAGATGGACTAGATGAAGGTGACGTTTACACATACTTATATTTTAGTTTATTATTGTATATTCTACTGTATGACACTGTGGAGCTTGACAATGTTTGACTTACTATTATTAAAGACAGTTATTAGTTGAGTTTACGTATCAGTTGTATGAACTCTATTACCGTGTTGTATAACTCTATGGATCTTATACTCTGATGATTAGTTCACATTATTATTGCTGTCTTGACTGTTTTATATCTATGCTGACTATCATATTTTATCTGATGCGATGTGAGATATAAGACAGGTTATTTGATGTTTCCTTTTTCTTCTTTTCCATTCTCTTCTCTTCTATTTCCTCTTCTTTACTCCTTTTCTTTCCTTTGACAACCATTCTACATCGTAGGTGCAGGGTGGTCGTCACAATATGTAACATCCCACTTCCGGAGGCTCAAAACTAACTGCTACGGATGCTGCGGTCATCCATAGGTGTTATTTCTGAGTGATCGAAATCGGAATCTTGAAACTACTGGCAGCACAGAAACGCAAGAATATGAAAAAATTTAAATTTCAACAAAACGGAATTTCTCATTTCTTATGAATTTCAATTTAAGATTTAATTACATAATCCTATATATTAACCATGTTTAGATCATATATACATGTACAAAATACGATAAGAGTGACATATGTAGATGTCCCCTTATGATGATCAGAGAACTAATAAATGTGAACTTTACAGTTCTTAGTACATCACAGCGGAAAACACAAAATAGCTCCTATATAGCTAACACTGCCTCATGCACGTCTCCAGAAGCTTATTCGTCCATAAACCTGAAAGTTTCCCACTCTCAAACTACTCAAATTAATTTTGAGTACTCGAGAGTTTGTGGAGAAACACAAACTTCGAGTCAGACAATAAGTCTGGTATGAATAATCCCCTATCATCTCTTATCATAAATAGATAGCTAGTGAGACCACGTCACTTAGCGGAATGGGTTTTCCCCTCACTAGTATCCAAACAAAACATGCAAATCATTTACTATGCCCCTGCACCCAATATGATTAGTTTTAACATAATATGAAATAAAGCCATAAATCATATATATTGGATATCCCATCCACCCATTCATTAGATATCCCATCTTAAAGCAATTTATTAGATTTCCCATCTAAAATCAAGTTATTAGAATTCCCCTCTAAAACCTTTAAAATGAATATCCATCATAATTTAATAGGATTATCCGTCCCAAATCCATTTAAAATAAATGCAGATTATCCATCATACATTATTTTATAAAAGTTGGTGTGGGTTATTAACTGCACACTACAGTTTTCCTAGGATAACTATGAACCCTTGGGTGCCAAATCCCGAGGCTAACATGCTCTGGCAAAACATTCTTTTCTTTAGAAATTTGATGTGGGTTATCCACCGCACATTCCATGGTTTTCCTAGGTTAAACAAGAACCCATCACTTAGCCAATTAAAACATCATGATCCCCATGATTATTTATAAAAATTTCATGATCCCCGTGATTACTTATTTTCCCCAGGTATACCACCTGTTTAACGTATTCCCATTGGTAACCCCAATTAGGTTAAATTAAATAAAAACACATTGATAGCCCTAATGTATATTTTCAAAAGCATATTTCTGTTTGTAACCCCAAACTATGTATCGAAAACATAAAACCCACCTCGGTGTCCCCAAGGTTTAATAACATCAAATTTATATAAGGATCCCCCTTACATATTCAAACATAATAAGTATTTTATGCTATAACCCTTCAAAGTAACCCCTTCAATTTAGCAAAATATTACTTAAGGAAAAATGGCTAAAAACAGCCCTTTAAACCCCTTCGAATGAAGTCCCATTCGAAAGCAAATAAACATCCGAAGTTAGCCCATTCGGAAGCCTTCCTTTTGAAAGCACCATAAAACCATACCTTTCGACCCTGTCGGAAGGTTTATTTTCGACCTAGTCAAAAGGATCTACCTTTCGACCTTGTCGAAAGCCTGGGGTACCCCCCTATAAAACCATTTATAAACCATTCGAAAGCAATGAAACTCAAAACCTTTCGAAATCATTGAAACTCAAAACCTTTCGTAATCATTGAAGCTAACCCCTTCAAAACCTTTCAAAATCAAACCTTTCGAAATCAAAACTTTTTGAAACCATTCAAAAACAATGAAGTGTTGGTGTTGGAACCAACCCTTCGAAAGTATACTTCCAACCTTGTCGGAAGGTTTACCCTTCGACTTTGTCGAAGGCATTAAAACTTTTACTTTAAAAACAATGGGAGGTTCAGAAGTAACCCCTTCTTCTTCCCCTTCTTTCCCTTTGGCTTTGTCAAAGGCATCCCTTCAACTTAGTCAAAAGGATTAAAATACCTTTTTAGAAAACATTTTAAAACCATTCTCTTGAAGGTTTAAACTTTCAAAGTTCCCCTTCAAACCCTTTCTTGAATATATAAAAAAATTAGTCTTTTATAAAATGATACAGTCGAAGGATCCCCTCCAACTTATTCGAAAGCAATTATGTTTCTATTCGAAAGCAAAGGAAGCAGCCTCCCCATCCCATCGCCCCTCTTCCCTTCGACACCATGCCTACCTTTCGACTTAGGCAGAGCGTAATTGTTTACTTTCTGTCTTAGACAAAAGGTACCTTTTAACTTCATCGAAAGAGTAAAAGCGGGCTTGTTGGAGTCGAAGGCAGAACTGGGCCTACTGAAGTGATGTTTTATCTTGCTTGTCTAATTTTGATTGGCTGAGGAGCCTTCTCCTGTACTTCCAAATAGTAAAAAGTATACAAAAGTTAACCTTTTTCTTAAAACACTATTCTTCTTCCCCAATTAAATTTTCGAATTGCAGCTTTCCCTCCGAATTGACTAATTCGAAGCCAATTTTGCAATTTAGCCCTTAGGCTTAAATAATTTAATTACCTTAGTAAATCACTAAGGAAAATCCCCAAAAATACCAAAAATCTGATAAATCATATATTTCAACATATTAAAATTTCAAAGCATATGAAGATCAAAACAACTCAGAATTTAACCAAAACCGAATAAAAACGTGTTAATTAGCCCATTAACATTTAAAACACCTATGTCTTATCCAAAAAAGGTTTAAATGGTTATATCCTAACCAAAATCACAAACATGAATCGGGTATAACCCATAACCGATCCAAACATAGAAAAATGAGATGATAAACATGATTATTCACCTTGATTAGTTGATTGGAGAATGAGATAATTTCCTAGTTTTAATTCCTTAGCTTTTATCTTCAATTTATATTCTTCCTGGAGCTTTTAATGGCTGGCCGAAAGTTGGTGAGGAGTTATGAATGAAAAAGTGAAAGTTTATTAAGGTGGAGAAAGAGATATATACTAAGAGATGTAGCCCCATTTCCAAGTTTACCCCTTAGGAAATTCCTCCTTCTTAATTTAGTCAAGTCTTATTTTAATTCCTTCATTAAGTGGTGTAGCTCAGGCCAGGGATGAAGGCATAGGTCGTACGCGACTTATGGAAGGAGCTATGAGTCGTGACCGACTCAAGGAAGCAGAAGACATAAGCGTAAGTCGTGACCGACTTAACATGATGGGAGACTTAAGTCGCATAGGTCGTATGCGACTTATGGAAGGAGCTATGAGTCGTGACCGACTCAAGGAAGCAGAAGACATAAGCGTAAGTCATGACCGACTTAACATGATGGGAGACTTAAGTCGTGACCGATTTAAGAGAGTGGAAGACCTAACTCGTGGAGAGGTGCTGATTATCAAAGATCTTAAGGCGCCAGGAAGACCTACCGGGTTACTCAGTGAGAAGGCAAAGCAAACTGATGACGAGATAGGTCGTAAACGACTTAACGAGCCAAGTGATAAATCGGAGACGAGTTACGACCTAAAGAAGACCTACCATAGGTCACCGAAGTTTAACTCGTGAAGTCCTTAAGTCGTAAGTCGCGCAAAGATGGAAACCGTTGATTCTTCTGCCGAGTTAATCTCTGCCATTGGTTTCCTTAAGTCGTTGATCTGGGATGCCGCATGTTTTTATGTCGCTGAAGCTTATTGCCGTTGATTCTTCTGCCGAGTTAATCTCTACCGCTGATGGAAGCTAGAGCTGTTGATAAGTCGTTACCGACTTATAGTAAGTCGTAAGTCGGCATGTGCTTAAGTCGACAATTCATAAGTCGTTCTGTACATATGTCTTGAGTCGTATGTTTTTTTAGGTCGTACTTTTGTAAGTCTTAGGTCATCTTTTGTGAGTCGTAAGTCGGCAGGGCTTGTATTGTGTTGTAATTTTAAGTCGTATGTCGTCTGTATTTCTTGAGTCGTACGTGATAAGTCGGTTCCGACTTAGGAGTTGTGCATATTTTGTACTGCGTGAGTTGTAGCCTATAAATAGGCAAGTTGGGTCATTTGTAATGGTTGTTGATTTTTGAATAAAATTCTCTTTTGTTAGCTTTGTGCTTTCATTCAAATTGGTAGTTGAGTGTAATCTCCTATCTCCTCTTTCGGATAATCGAGTGCGCTCGATTCAACGATTGCAGAAGCCGATTCGCGGAATCAAGTGCGCTTGATCAACGCTCGAAGAATTGAAGATCTCTCCTCACGGTATCGTGCGCGATCAACGTGTCAGAGATAGCTAGAATTCGGCATCTTCGGATCAACGAATTTGGGCATTTCAGTATCTTCCAATCCACCGATTACTACATTCATCGATCTACATTGTTTTTGTAATATCCGCTGCGTCATTTGGTATCAGAGCCTGTTCTAGCCAATCATAGCTAGATCGAGACTTGGAGCCTAATCATTTTAGAGTTTTGAAGCAATCAAGTCAAGGCCGAAGTAGTTGAAGTTGTTTGCAGTTGTATTGAAGTTTGAAGTTCGGATTTGTGGTGGAGGCCGAGAATTTGTTCATTGTGTTCATCTCGATTTGCAACAAAAGTGGAAATTTCGATCCATTTCATCTTGGATCAAAGTTCGAATTGTGTTTGAATTCGCGCGGGGTGCTATTTTGCGCGCCAAGAAGAGTTTGAAGTAACCGATCTACTTGAGTTGTTCTTGTTGAAGTTGAGCCGACCTAAGCCATAAGTCGTGCGACTTTGGTTCGAGACAAGAGTGTGGAAGTTTGAAGAAATTTTTTGAAGTTTGAATTTGTTGAATTTGTGGAGTTTCAAGTATGCCGCCGAGAAGAGCTAATCGTCACCAAAACGTTGAAGCTTTGTATTGAAGAGAAGAAGCTGATGAGATGGAGCAAAGAATCAATGAAAACTTTAGTGAAAAGCTTAACGAAGGAATTGGACGATTAGAGAAGATGATGTTAGAAATGAATCAAAATCGGAGAAGGGTTTCACCTGAATCTAACCATGGGGGAAGTAGAGTCTCGCCACATTCCAATCGAGACAGAAGTGTTGACGATGATCAAAGGCGTAGGAGGAACGTGGATGATCGTGAACGGAGGAATGTAGATAGAAGGGATGACGGTGGTAGGCGTGATGTTAGTAGAGATGTGGGTGGACGAGATAGACAACGATATACATCTGATTTTGAAGAGGAGTACGATGGTGGTAGTGTTCGAGGGCAAGGAAGAAATTACTCTGAGTATGATCACAAGTGGGAGTCGGGGATGAAGACTGAAATTCCTGAATTCAAAGGAGGTATGCAAGCAGAGGAGTTTCTAGATTGGGTGGCTAATGTTGACGAGATTTTTGACTTCAAAGAAGTTCCAGAACATCGTAGAGTAAAGTTGGTTGCTACAAGGTTGAGGGATAGAGCTTTGGCATAGTGGCAGCAAACCAAACTTACACGTGAACGAATGGGGAAGTCAAAAGTTGAGTCTTGGGAGAAGATGAAGAAAATGATGAAAGCCACATTCTTACCTTATAACTATCAGTCGCTTATGTATCAGAGATTGCAAAACTTGAGACAAGGAACGAAATCTGTGAATGACCATGCTGACGAATTTTATCAACTGATAGCAAGGAATGATATTATGGAGACAGAAGAACAGCTGACATCTAGATTCATTGGGGGATTGCGAATGCAGATTCAGGATATGGTTAACATGTTTGATCCCAGATCTGTAGCGGAAGCACATCAGAAGGCGTTGGCTTGGGAAAAACAGGGTAGACGAGGAAGTGGTGTGTTTACTAATTCCAACAATCAAGTGAAGGGTGTTGGTGGGAGTTCTAATATTTCTAAACCTATCAGTAGACCAGTAGTGAAGGAGGCTGAGAAGACAAAAGTCAATAATGGTTTCAAGTGTTATAATTGCCAAGAAATGGGCCACAAAAGTAGCGAATGTCCAAAGCCGAAGAAGAGAGCTATGATAGCAGAGGTTGAGGATGAGGATGAAGAAGCTGAATGTTCCAATTCACCACCTGATGAGGAGGAAGAAGAAGTGACGGGAGACGAAGGTTACAATCTAATGATGAAGAGGTCCTGTTTAACACCAAAGCAAGAGGAGGATTGTAGTTGGTTAAGGGGCAATATTTTTCAGTCAACATGTACCATTCTGGGGAAGGTTTGCAAATTTGTTATTGATGCTGGAAGCTGTGATAATATAATTTCTTCAGAAGCTGTGAGAAAGTTGGCGTTGAAGACTGAGAAACATCCGAAACCATACAAGCTAGCTTGGTTGAGGAAAGGCGGGGAGGTGAAGGTTGGACGAAGGGTGCGTGTGAAGTTTTCAATTGGGAAGAAATATAAGGACGAAATCTGGTGCGATGTGGTAGATATGGATGTCTGTCATTTGTTGCTGGGGAGACCGTGGCAATATGATAGGGCGGTGCAACATGATGGGTGTACCAACAGTTACAGTTTCATGTTTGAAGGCACAAAGATTACTCTAGTTCCAAAGAAGCGACAACAGGAGGAAAACAAGTTGGAGGAGATTGAAGAGCTTAAAACTTTGTTATCTTTGAAGGAGTTTGTGAAGGAAGTAGAGGAGGAGCCTGAAGTGT
The DNA here is from genome assembly GCA_030737815.1 of Allium fistulosum. Classification (NCBI taxonomy): domain Eukaryota; kingdom Viridiplantae; phylum Streptophyta; class Magnoliopsida; order Asparagales; family Amaryllidaceae; genus Allium; species Allium fistulosum. Next base: position 1,117,013,388 of record CM060902.1, on the reverse strand, counting down.
TTTTGTTGATTGGGCGAGAAAGCAGTGAAGAGGTTGAAATACCAGAAGAAGTAAAACCAGTTTTGAAAGAATTTGATGATGTATTTCCAGAAGAGTTACCAACGGAGTTGCCACCATTGAGGGATATACAACATCAGATAGATCTTGTTCCAGGTGCTGTGTTGCCACACAGACCGCATTATCGAATGAGTCCGAAGGAACATGAAGAGTTGCGGAGGTAGGTAGAGGAATTGCTTGAACAGGGGCGTGTGCAGGAGAGTTTAAGTCCTTGTGCGGTACCAGCTTTATTGGTACCCAAAAAGGATGGAACGTGGAGGATGTGCACTGACAGTCGAGCATTGAATAAGATTACTGTGAGATATAGATTTCCAATGCCAAGGTTGGATGACTTGTTAGATCAAATAAGCGGAGCTACTATCTTTTCGAAGATTGATTTGAAGAGCGGATATCATCAAATTCGTATCAGACCAGGAGATGAGTGGAAGACTGCTTTTAAAACCAGGGAGGGTCTATACGAATGGTTGGTTATGCCATTTGGCTTATCAAATGCTCCAAGTACTTTCATGAGGGTGATGAATCAAATTTTTAGACCATTCATTGGGAAGTTTGTGGTGGTGTATTTCGATGATATTCTGATTTACAGTGGGAGTCCAGAGGAACATTTGAAACATCTTAGAGAAGTGCTGATGGTATTGCGACAAGAACAATTTTATGCTGCAACAAAGAAATGCGTGTTCATGATGCATAGCGTTTTATTTCTGGGGTATGTTGTGTCGGAAGAAGGAATACAGGTTGACCAAAGTAAAGTCGAAGCTATCAGAGATTGGCCGCAACCCAAGACAATAACGGAAGTTCATAGTTTTCACGGGTTGGCTTCATTCTATCGAAGGTTTATTCCACACTTTAGTAGTGTGATGGCATCTGTTACTGATTACATGAAGGGTAAACAGTTTGCATGGACGGAGGAAGCCGGGGTTGCTTTTGAGCGAATCAAAGAACTCTTGACGTCTGCACCAATTCTAATATTACCAGATTTTCAGTTCGTGTTTGAACTACATACTGATGCATCCAAGGTTGGAATTGGAGGAGTATTGAGTCAGAGGGGACGTCCGATTGCATACTTTAGTGAGAAGTTATCAGGAGCAAAGATGAGATACAGTACATATGATGTTGAATTTTATGCTGTTGTGCAATCTATTAAACACTGGAGACACTATCTATTTCAGAAGGAGTTTGTTCTTTACACTGATCATGAGGCGTTGAAGCATTTACAAGGGCAAGACAAGATTTCAGCGAGACATGCATCATGGATTGCATATCTGCAACAATTTACTTTTGTTGTTAAACACAAGTCAGGGGTGACGAATCGTGTGGCTGATGCTTTGAGTAGGAGGAGTCATTTGTTGACTACACTAAAGGTTGAAGTGATGGGGTTTGAAATGTTACCAGAATTATTTGACAATGATCCTTACTTTGCAAAGTTTGTTGATAAAGTCAAGGATGGAGAGACGGATGAGTTTATAATGATAGATGGTTTTCTGTTCAAAGGAAATCGATTGTGCATACCGGAGGGTAGTTTGAGAATGAAGATCGTAAAAGAGCTACATGAAGAAGGACACGTGGGTAGAGACCGTACATTACAGTTGATTTCACAATCTTACTTTTGGCCATCGATGAGGAAAGAGGTGGAGAGGTTTGTGGAGCGATGTCATATCTGTCAGGTTTCGAAAGGAACTACGACTAATGCGGGGTTGTATATGCCGTTACCCGTGCCTGTAAAACCATGGGTGAATATCAGTATGGACTTTGTGTTGCGGTTGCCGAGAACGCAGCGTGGTAATGATTCCATTTATGTGGTAGTTGACCGATTTTCGAAAATGGCACATTTTATTGCTTGTAAGAAGACGGCGGATGTTGTTCATGTTGCTCAATTATTTTTCAAGGAGATCTATCGACTTCATGGATTGCCAGAATCTATTGTGTCAGATAGAGATACTCGATTTCTGAGTCACTTTTGGTTGAGTTTGTGGAAAATGGTGGGAACGAAGCTGAAGTTTAGTGGTGCTTATCATCCGCAAACGGATGGACAGACCGAGGTTGTGAACAGATCATTGGGAAATTTGCTGAGGTGTCTTGTACAAGATAATCTGAAGAGTTGGGATGTGAAGTTATGCCAGGCAGAATTTGCTCATAATCATGCGGTAAATCGTAGCACAGGGTTCGGTCCATTTCAGATTGTATATTCAAGCTTACCGAAGGGTCCGTTGGATTTTACGGTAGTGCCACAATCAAAGAAGACAGTTAAGAAAGCTGCCGATTTTGTTGAAGGATTGGCAAAATGTCACAAAATCGTTCAGGAACAATTGGAGAAAGCAAATGAGAAGTATAAACAATCTGCAGATTTGAAACGAAGAAGTGTTAACTTTAATGAAGGTGATTTAGTTTATGCAGTGTTAACAAAAGATCGTTTTCCAATAGGCGCTTATAACAAGTTGAAAGCCAGGAAAATTGGTCCGGTGGAAGTCGTGAAACGAATTAATGAAAACGCTTATAAATTGAAGCTGCCAGAGGGTGTGTACACGTCGGATGTATTCAATGTTAAACATCTTGTACCATATCATGGGGATGAACGAACTGATGTGGAAGAATTTACAAATTCGAGGTCGAATTTCTCTCAACCTGGGGAGGATGGTGTAGCTCAGGCCAGGGATGAAGGCATAGGTCGTACGCGACTTATGGAAGGAGCTATGAGTCGTGACCGACTCAAGGAAGCAGAAGACATAAGCGTAAGTCGTGACCGACTTAACATGATGGGAGACTTAAGTCGCATAGGTCGTACGTGACTTATGGAAGGAGCTATGAGTCGTGACCGACTCAAGGAAGCAGAAGACATAAGCGTAAGTCATGACCGACTTAACATGATGGGAGACTTAAGTCGTGACCGTTTTAAGAGAGTGGAAGACCTAACTCGTGGAGAGGTGCTGATTATCAAAGATCTTAAGGCGCCAAGAAGACCTACCGGGTTACTCAGTGAGAAGGCAAAGCAAACTGATGACGAGATAGGTCGTAAACGACTTAACAAGCCAAGTGATAAATCGGAGACGAGTTACGACCTAAAGAAGGCCTACCATAGGTCGCTGAAGTTTAACTCGTGAAGTCCTTAAGTCGTAAGTCGCGCAAAGATGGAAACCGTTGATTCTTCTACCGAGTTAATCTCTGCTATTGGTTTCCTTAAGTTGTTGATCTGGGATGCCGCATGTTTTTATGTCGCTGAAGCTTGTTGCCGTTGATTCTTCTGCCGAGTTAATCTCTGCCGCTGATGGAAGCTAGAGCTGTTGATAAGTCGTTACCGACTTATAGTAAGTCGTAAGTCGGCATGTGCTTAAGTCGACAATTCGTAAGTCGTTTTGTACATATGTCTTGAGTCGTATGTTTTTTTAGGTCATACTTTTGTAAGTCTTAGGTCGTCTTTTGTGAGTCGTAAGTCGGCAGGGCTTGTATTGTGTTGTAATTTTAAGTCGTATGTCGTCTGTATTTCTTGAGTCATACGTGATAAGTCGGTTCCGACTTAGGAGTTGTGCATATTTTGTACTGCGTGAGTTGTAGCCTATAAATAGGCAAGTTGGGTCATTTGTAATGGTTGTTGATTTTTGAATAAAAATCTCTTTTGTTAGCTTTGTGCTTTCATTCAAATTGGTAGTTGAGTGTAATCTCCTATCTCCTCTTTCGAATAATCGAGTGCGCTCGATTCAACGATTGCAGAAGCCGATTCGTGGAATCAAGTGCGCTTGATCAACGCTCGAAGAATTGAAGATCTCTCCTCACGGTATCGTGCGCGATCAACGTGTCAGAGATAGCTAGAATTCTGCATCTTCGGATCAACGAATTTGGGCATTTCAGTATCTTCCAATCCACCGATTACTACATTCATCGATCTACATTGTTTTTGTAATATCCGCTGCGTCATTAGGACACGACCATTGGATTTTTTAATCTCATCTCCCTAATTATTCACATTATTCTATTTAATTTATCCAATTAAATATCCCGAGTAATGTTAATTAAAATTCAGGGGCATTACACAATATCCTTAAGCCGAGCAGCATGAAGCCAAAAATGCTCCAAGAATTTTCTAACCAACTAATCGGAAGTTGATATTGATCTTAGCGCGAGCCTAGTGAACCACATCGATGCAACACCTTCCAAGAAAATAGGAAAACATCTGCATCGAACAACATCCGTAGCCCTAGCATCATCCATATGTTATTCATACTTGAGTAAATGTTGTATTAAACCATTATAAGATAGCATTGTCGGCATCATAAACTTCCTGAGATACTGTTTGCTTGGAATCTTTTCTGTGAATGGGGTTCCACTTGGTGCGGAACCTCAATCCTGATTCTTTCCACCTTTGCTTTTCTCAACCAACTATTTAACCATATATGCTATATATTCCTCGCTGGCAGGGTGCTCCGAAGGTTGACTATCAGGGGTTGCGCCAAGTGTTTGGCTCTACAAACACTCTTAGTTTGTCCACTAATGTCCAGGTTCTCCAGTCTTGGGGAGAACAACTCCTCCAGTCTTCTATTGATGCCCAGTTGTTTCATTGCAGCTGCTTGAACTCTAGCACCGCAAATAGCAACATCAAGCTCATAATCATCACATTCGTGCTGCAAATCATCCTTCGAATTAGACAAGTCCAAGGCCTCAACTCCTTGTCCCACCAGTCCTCTAAAATTCCTCTTAATATCGACCTGATTCTAGTTGGTATCGAGTGGTTTCCTTCTGGAGGAGTGCTCCAACTTCCTCCTTCAACTCCTTATGCTGCTCCAACAACCCCTTCCTTCTGGTTTCATCTTTCATTTTGTCTATTCTGACAAAAAACGGACGAATTCTCTTCTTCATATATAGAAGGAGAAACTTCCCTCCTACTCTTTTAGGTCCTCAGTGGTTATTGGGTCAGTAATGATATGCTAACATTTATCTTTTCCATCAAAGCATTCTAACTATCGACCAACTTCTGATTCAGCTCTCGCACCACCTTTTCAAACTCAACCCTAGCAACCATCTCATGTTGAGCAAATGATCTTGGTGCTCGTGGTTGGTTGCTGGTTGCTGACTTCCGTTTGATGAGAATTTCCTTCATCACCACCAGGTACTACTCCTTCTATAGCAGCAACAGTCCCGGTTGATCTTCTAGGTTTCCTAGGTGTCATTGATTCCTATTAGCAGGTTTCCAAATTTCTTAAAGAAAATCTCCTAGATCTAACCATTGGAATTATCAAAATCCAAACTAGCAAGCTAGATCTAATCCTGAGAATCGAGTTCTCAGTGAAAGAACCAAAATGTTGATGCCAAAAATGGATCAATCCCCAAATATTTGTAGAAATATTTAAATCTAGCAGAAAGCATGTGAAAAACAGTAAGAACAACAAGATTTTTAAAGTGGTTTGGTAATCTCTGGCCTACGTGGACTATAGATTTTATTTATTATATATTTGAAGTCACCAGTATAAGGGATTGATTAGTTCTTACAGCCTAGAACAACCAATAGTAGCTTCCTTACTGACTTTAATGGAGGAGAGATAGAAGATGAAGAAGATAACGAGCCAAAAAATGTCCAAAAGTCAAAATCCCTTCTCCAGTTGTTGTAAGGTCTAAATATGTAGGGAAATCATCCGGTAAAACCAGAGGTCCATGAAATACCAAGTTCAAATCTTGTTCTGAGCATGTAGGATTGAGTAACAGGGCCCAAATACCAGTCGAAACCACTCGATGCTGAGTGGTCTTGATCAGTACCGATCAATTCTTATGGGAGAAAATCTCCCCTTCTTCTCCTCATCGGCTTTCTATATCTGATCTGTTGTGTTTCAAACGCTTTTCCCTTGAGACTAAGTTGTTTCTGATATTGCTTATTCTTGTCCACTTTCTTTGCTTTCTTCCAAAAAATCCTTAGAGTTTTTCATCTATTCCTCAAGAAATGCAGTCCATGACGATCACTTAGACCATACATCTACGTACATAAGTTTTAGGAACCTATAGGGGAAACATAATCAGATCGGCATCAAGTATAAAGTTCTTAACATCGAGTGGTTTACTTTGCTCTAGTGGAATTCTAACTTCTTACATTCATTCATATTGCTCTCCCAAGCTTATTCCCAAGTTCATGCATTGTTTCATCTTCTTATTGACGTTCTAATTCCAATGAGAATCTTCTTAGTCAAAAATCTGGATAATAGGGAAGCTGTAAACAACCTTAAGTCGAATCTCACATTTTTAATATCTCCCGAACCTAAGTCGTGAAGAAGTGAATTTGAACAGAAAGATCCTATAATGATCAGAGTGCGCTGTAGAAGCTAGAAGGTAGCATTCCACTGAAGGCAAATTTTTGATTATTTGATTGAAATTTATATTATTGTTCTAATGTTTTATTTTCATTTGGCCTAATCTCGAATGTGGGATTGGAGTAGGAGTTACCACTCAAAGAATTTGTAAACCTAACTAAATTCGAATAAACCCGATATTAATTGAAACCGGTGATTTCTCCAAAACAGAGCCGTTGGGGAATAATAGTTATGTCTAAGCTACCAATGGTAAGAATATATATACAATGATAAATTATATATATAATTAAAAAATGGAATTGATATATATACATATATACATACATACATACACATACACATATGATGAATAAAATTAAATAAAACTAATTAAATGGTTGCTTGCTTTTGGAAATCGATGTATGTGGTGAGATATATTGCTTCGATTGCAAATGGCTGAGTAATGGATGTGTATGCATAAACTATTTTAGGTAAGCAAGCAAAATGATTTTGGTAAAGTATGGATATTATTTTATAAAGTGATTGAAAGTATTTTAGTGGGTTATTTCGTGTTAATTGGTCTGTTGAGTGCTGTAACAGCCCACCTGGAATAGGCCTAAATTTCGACCTAAAAAAGGCCCATCAAAACTTAGATCCGTTCAAAAGTTGGTTGTTGGTTGGAAAAAGAGATAACAATATAGAGCAATAACTATTCTTTCAAAACTCAAAGTGGATTGAATAAAATATAATAGCAAATTGTACCTGCTTATTTCAAAACCAACAAAATGTCATAATACAAATTCCATAAAAACCGTAACATTAGATCCGTTGCAACATTTGTTTAAATACATGGGGACAATATAATAACACCGTAAAAGAAAATAATAATAACCGCCACAAGCCAAGCTACTCCACCTTCAAGCATCATCTCCATCATCACTCCATCCTTAACATGTGTTGTAATGAGGAGGGAGTCAGAATAACAAATGTCTTATGAATAAAAACCTCGAGTCTTACCTTTTCAGTACTTGGACAGTATATTTCAAATAAGAATATGTCTACGTACATATAATCATTTAATACTTCTTATAAGGAAAGGAGGCGGGTCCTTAATCAACCACTTAATACCTTCCATTCCAGAAGCAGGTTTCTAAAACCTCATGACCCAAATCCCACGTCATAAATAGCTAATAATACAAGAGATAGTACCCAAGCCACTAATACCTTTTATTAGAAAATAGGTAGACTCTGACTACTTAAGACCTCAATTTAGGCAGATCTCGTCATTTAATACATATTCCCAAGGCGGACCCCTAAATGGTAACTATCTAGCTAGCATCATATGGAATCTCTCAAGTCACTTGATACTTCTTTATGGAAAGGCGGACCCTTAATCAGCACTTAATACCTTATCCTGAAGCGTACCCTCATCGAGATACCACCTATCGTGCCTCATAACTAACCCCTTAATCCTCCATTTGGGGAAAAGAGGTAGGCCCTCAAACTAACCCCTTAATCCCGAAGCAGACCCTTTGTTTTATGTCCCATACTCATAGTGACGTCTTACATTAGTCGGACTATTCATAGGAACTGGTAGCCAGATTAATTGGGCAGTTTATCCTATAGAATTTGGGACTAACCTCGCGTCATCACAAATATTTGTCATAGAGGATATCTCACATCAATAGGAAGTGTACACAACTGCTGATAGCCTCAAAGTGAAGGGCAGACTTCAGTTGTGTAACTTTATTGACCTCGCATCCCTATGACTTAGCTATAAATTAAATATTCTCCACAAATATATAATACTCAAATTGCAGTTTCATAATTAAGGCCTTATAAGGAATCTTCCTTATTGCGCCTTAAAATAATAATTACCTTCCCAATGGGGGAATAAATGACAAATAAAGGCCTAATTAACTACGCAATATATGCCATAATTACACGTTAATTACGCTAATAGAAATAATTAAATATTCACACCTAATAAATTCTAAGCGTGCGATTTATACGCCCTAAACTAGCGTTAAATGTCAATTCCCTAACCAAAATATTACAAGTCCTTTTCTTCCAAATTCCTAAGATTTCAACATACAAAACAAGGGATTCTAATACCCAAAACAAGGGATAAATATTCATAACCAAAACCGCAATAACAGACTTGTAAATAAAATAGAAACCTAATTTATTGCATCAATTCAATGGAATAACCTGAACAATAGGTTGCAACTTTAACTTTATGTTCTATTCAACTCCTATTTTACAAAGAAATGGATGAAGGGAAATTTGTGTGGAATAAGTGGTGTAGACTATGAATAGAATAAAGTAATCTAATCCATTATTTTATTATAGAGTCACAATTTGAATCAAAGAAGGAGGAGAAGTGAAATAGACTATGAAATTATCAAAAATTGCAAAAAAACAAAACAACCATCAAATTAATATAAATAATTAAGAATCTTCACATATAATTGACATTTCGAATAAAATTGAATTTTGGAGGATTTTATTTATTGTATTTTCGCAATCCCAAAATCACTAAGGCATATTAAATTGAGATATATTAAACAATTACTAAAAGAGAAATACTAAGGTTTCCACTCATAGAATAACCTTAGCTTTGCCTTTCTTGGATCCGCATGCATTTCAATTTCTTCGAGAATCTCTCCTTTTAATATATATACACAATAGGGAAGATGTGTATATTTTTATTAGATTTAGAATAGTTGGAGAGGAATAGAATAAGAATAGATTGGAGGAAGAAGATATAAATATAAAATAGATTGGATTCTTACCTGAATTCTCTATGGAATTTCTGAATCCAATTTGGAGAGATAACAATGGCAGAGTTTCACTGAATTCCCTAAAATAATATGAATAAAAAGTGGAGAGGATGGGGCTTTATTTATAGGGGTTGAAATGCACCAGAACCGTAGGATGGAGGTAGGTGAGATACGGATAAATTTGCAGCGTACAACTTAATACAACAAACGTCCAAACCCTAGCTGCCACTGCCACTTTTTGGCATCGACCTGTCGACCGCCTCTCTTCAATCGGTCAACCGCTAGGGGTCGACCGGTCCCAATAAAGGAGTCGACCAGTCCGTTTGTTTTGCGAATTTTTTTATTTTTGTTGCTTCTTAATTAATTTTATACCCTAATTAACTTTAACGTTAAATGTTAATTAAATGTTTACTTAGCCCGCAAGCTAATTTTATAAATTCAAACCCTAAATTTAAATTATCATTTGAATTTGAATTAAAACTAAATTAGTTTAAATCTAAAAGCTTCAAATGCCTGTAAATTTTTTGTTTGAGCTCCGTTTTCAGCATATTATATATGGAAATAGATCAGAATTTCTCCATGAACGCAACAAAATAACTTTCATGGTCAAATTCTAACTTTATAAAATTTCCATTTTCTACTTTATCATGTTTAATTCATTTTACTTCATTTAATTTTGGTTTATTTTACGGGGTGTTACATTCCCTCCCCCTCAAAATAGATTTCGTCCCGAAATCTTTCAACGGGCGAATAAAATAACATGCAATAGCATCCCTGTTATACAACCAATTTATCTATACAACCATCTACTCAACCAATACTTCACTGTGATTATATATTGTAGACATACTGAAATGTGCTCAATCCTAGCATGAATGTGTAATTGTGTCATGCAAGTATGTATGCAAATACCCTAAACATGTATAAAAATATCCATATGAGTGCAAAGTGATAATGAAAAACTATAACAACCATCTCTTACCATCCAATCTAGCAACCACAATGCAACTAAAAATCCTAATTTTGTAGAGAAAATTTACCAGTGAAAAGCTCTGGATGAGTGGTCTTCATCTTCTTCTCAGTTTCCCATGTGATTTCCGCCAGATTGTCTCCTCATTGTACTCGAACTAGCCTAATTACTTTGTTGCGGAGTCTCTTAGTTCTATGCTCCACAATGAGCACGATGGCATGGGGCACTATCGACTCCATCTCCAGATCCCCCAATTTATCGGGCTCAACTCTAATGGCGGTATGATGAAGGCATTTCCTAAGGTGAGAAACATAGAAAAATTATGGACCCCCGCCAACTTGTCAGGAAGTTCCACGTGGTAAGCAAGTTTTCCTATCTTTTCTAAAACTCTAAATGGCCCAACAAACTTAGGCGCTAATTTTCCAAACTTGCCAGATCTAACTACTTTTCTAAGTAGGGAGATCTTAACAAATATCATATCTCCAACCTCACACTCAAGTTCTTTCCTCCTTCTATCCGCATAAAATTTTTAATGGTCTTGCGCTGCCTTCATTCTTTGCCTGACCAGCTCTACTTTTTCTATGGTATCATGGATCAAATCGGGTCCGAGCAATACTTTGTTAATGGTTTCCTGCCAACAACTTGGTGATTTATATGCCATCCCATAAAGTGCCTCGGTAGGGGTCATACCAATCGTCGCTTGATAGCTATTATTGTACGCGAACTTAACCAAAGGTAGATGCTGCTTCCAATGTCCTCCGAAGTCCAAGACACAAGCTCTCAACAAGTCCTCCAAAATCCTATCTGCCCTTTTTGTTTGTCCGTCAGTCTGTGGGTGATATGCAATTAGGGTTGTCAATGGGTCGGGTCGGGTCAGGTTCGGGTCGGGTCAAGTCGGGTTCGGGTTAATTTTAAATGGGTCGGGTCAACCCGTTTATTAAACAGGTCAGAAATAGCTCAACCCGAACCCAACCCGATTATAAACGGGTTGACCCGACCCGACCCGTGTAACCCGATTGTAATCGGGTTGGGATGAGTCGAGTTGTAAACGGGTCGGGTCAACCCGTATAAGGTATAAATGGGTTATAAACAGGTCTTAAACGGGTTATAAATGAGTCAAATTCGGGTTCACGGGTCAGGTTGGGTTATAATCGGGTCGGGTCAACCCATATAAGTATAAACGGGTTATAAAGGGTCAAATTCGGGTTCATCGGTCAACCCGAAACCCACCCGTTTATAAACGGGTCAAATTTGGGTTGACCAGAAAATGACCCACAAACTTAAACGGGTCGGGTTAACCTGCTAATTTCCATATAATCTTCGGGTCGTGCTAGAAATTGACAGCTCTGTATGCAATGCTAAGATTCAAAGAAGTTCCCAAAGCTGCTTGTAGGCTCCTCCAAACTCGGTAGTGAATAAGGGGTCCCTATCACTGACTATGCTCATAGAAATTCCATGCAAACGAACAAACTCTTTGATGTAAATCTATGCAAGAGAAGCGGTAGTTTTATTTCTCCTAACCAAAATAAAATGGGAACTCTTAGTGAGTCTATCCACAACAACCCAAATAGCCTCATTGCCCTTCTGATTCTAGGTAATCCTTCCACAAAATCCATCGAAATATGCTCCCACTTTCAAGTCGAAATTTCCAAAGGTAATAATAATCCACCAGGCTTCCCTTGCTCAGCTTTTACTCTTTGACATGTTAACACCTAGCAATAAACTCAGCTACGCTCTTCTTCATTCCATGCCAAAAGAAAATTCTCTTCATATCCCTGTACATTTTATCTCCTCCAGGATGAATGGTCATTTTGAGTGGCGGCATTCCATAAGCACCTCTCTCAACAAATCATCCACCATTGGATCACGAAGGCATCCATCCCTTCTCAAGCATCCATTCTCATCAATTGAATACCTACTAACGTGGGGAAAATGCTTTCCTTTCCTCAACTTCTCCAAAATGTCTACTAACTTCTCATCCTTCACTTGCTCATGCCCCATACGGTCCATTAAGGCTGGTTTGATCTCCATAACTACTAGAAAGTGTTGGATGGGTTCTCTTAACAGTTGGAAGTTAAAATTCGAGCGAAACTTCAACTATCTCCATTCATATATAGCACCTAAGCTGGCGTGCCCCTGACTAAGGGCGTCGACGACTACATTCCCTTTTCCATGGGTGTACTGGATACTAAAGTCAAATGATTCTATATACTACATATATCTCTGCTGCCTAAGATTCACTTCTTTTTGGAAAAAAATGTATTTGAGCGACTTATAATCAGTGAATAGCTCAAACCTTTCTCCCAAGAGATAATGCCTCCACATCTTTAACGCAAAGACAATAGTTGCCAATTCCAAGTCATGAACTGGATACCTCTTCTCATGATCCTTTAGTTCCCTACTAGCATAAGCAACTACTTTCCCTTCTTGGATTAGAACTGCTCCTAACCCTATGCTACAAGCATCTGTGAAAACCGTAAAAGGCTTTGTTCCATCGGAAATAGTGAGCACTGGTGCACTAGTCAATAACTCCTTAAGCTTCTCAAATGCCTTAGTGCATCTATCGTCCCAAGAAAAGACTAAGTTTTTCTTAGTCAATTGGGTTAAAGGGGCTGGTATTCTTGCAAAGTTCTTGAGGAATTTCCTATTGTAGCCTACCAACCATAGAAAACTTCTAACCTCGGATGCTTTCCTACGAGTCTTCAATCCTCGAACAGCTTTTATTTTAGCAGGGTCTACAGTCAATCCTTGCTTCGGAACAATATGCCCATGAATTCCAACTCCACTTCTCCAAAAGTGGCACTTAGAAAATTTAGCCTTGAGTTTGTGCCACCTCAAAGTTGCTAATACCTTCCTAAGGTGATCCTCATGCTCTTCCTTGCCTTTGGAAAAAACCAAAATATCATCAACAACACCTCGACGAATTTATTGAGTTGCCCGCTAAATACTACACCCATCAAATCTACAAAGTATGCTAGGGCGTTCATCAATCCAAAAGTCATTACTCCGCTCATAGAGTCCATCTGGTTTGCGAAACGTGATCTTTGACTTGCTTTCCTCTGTAATTCTTAACTGATGGAAACCCGTTGCTAAGTCTAATTGAGAAAAGACTTTAGCTCCTATAAGTTGGTCGAATAAGTCATCAATCCTAGGTAAAGGATACCTATTCTTCCTTGTCAACTTATTCAGTTCTCTATAGTCGACGCAAAGTCTCAAAGAACCATCTACCTTAGCGGTAAAAACAACAGGGACTCCCCATTTAGAAGTACTCTACCGAATGAATCCTTTCTTCGAAAGCTCTGAGATTTGCTTGTCCAACTCCCTTCTTTCTTTGGGGGCCATATAACTCAAAGGCAGGACGACTGGCCATGCATCCTTCTCTAAATCTGTTCGAAACTCAATCTCCCTATGGGGTAGCAGACCCAAAACCTCCTCAAAGACATCAAGAACAAACTATGGGTACGGATGATGGCTCTACAATAATAGATAGACTTAATGGGTATAGATGGCTTAACTCAACTAAATCTTTAGGTGTATAAAGAATTTCTAGGTCACGACCTTCACAACTCCTTAATCATACCACCCTTCTATCGCAAATAATAATGGCTCCATAATATGATAACCAATCCATACCCAAGATAAATTTGTACCCCTCAAAGTTCAGAACGTATGCATTACATATGAAATCAATGTCACATATGTCTATCGCTAGGTCTTTGCAAATAAAAGAGAGATGTGTCGAACCCCCCATTGGATTAGAAACCTCTATTGGTCTCTTGGTGTTCTACTAGTAATAAGGACGGCTTCAATAGCATAAGCCTGTCTGCTTGATCCTTCTATTGCCAACTTAGTACATTGACTTTTGAGACGCCCCTCCTCGTGGCAGTTAAAGCACTTTCCTTTAAAGGCTTCCTTCATCAGACTCACCCTACAATCTTTAGCTTCATGACCTTTCTTATGGCATCGCTTGCATACCTTACCATCCTTTTTAAACTTCCCCTTCAACTTCTTGTTAGCCCAAAAGCTTCCTTTCTTGGATCCTCTGTGCTTTTGGGTAGTTGCAATCGCCTCCTTATCTGCATCCTTATCTTCCACATTGGCCATGTGCAACATTGCCATTTCCACTAAACATCTCATACGTGGCTCCAATCGGCACTTGGGTCTATAGCATTTCTCTTGGTGGGGAATTTAGGCCCATAATGAACTTTATGGTCTTTTTCATAGATGTATCTATCAGGCTCATCTCAAATTTAGCCAACTCAGTGAACTTAGCTATGTACTCCTTAAGTGTGGAGGCCCATTGCCTAAGCTGAATGAATTTCCCCAATTGTAGGCTCACTTCTACCTCAAACATAAACTCCATCTCAAATCTATTTTTGAACTCATCCCATGAGAATATCCTTCCAGTGTTTTCCATAGTCACCAATTTCCACCAATCTAGAGCTTCTCCTTTGAGGTGCCAAGCTGCCATTCTTCTCTTAAGTTGATCCTCCCAAACAAGCTCACCAAATATTTTCCCACAGCCACTAACCCATGCTTTAGCTTTCAAATATCCTTCAGTTCCAAAATATGTCTTCCCTTCCATATTGAGAAAGTCCTTACACAGTTTAGGAAAGTCAACAGAATGTCGTACTATATCGGCAAGCAGGGCAGCGAGTGCCACTGGTGTAGCTGGAGGAATAGGAATTTTCTCAACAGTCCTAAGATATTATCTAAACTATTCGGGCATTCCATGAATGAGAGGTCTTTCACAGGTAGGGTTTCCTTGTCTGGAAGAAGATTGATTATCAGCCATATAAACTATATGTAGGTTGAATCTTTAGTGATGATTTCCTGATATAGTATTATATGTTGAAAGAAAACGGTTGTCCAGTGTGTGTGCGTATGTTCAAGAAAATAAGGTGTATATATATAATAAGAATTTTGAAAATTCTTTTTGAAAGATCTTTTCAAAATTACAAGTACATCCCTCGAACGTATAGTTTTCCCGTTGATCGGGTAACCTAGGTTCTGATACCAAATGTAACAACCCACCCAAGAATAGGCCTAAATTTCGATTAAAAAAAGGCCCATTGAAACTTAGATCTATTCTAAGGTTGGCTGTTGGTTGGAAAAGGAGATAACATTACATATCAATAACTAATCTTTCAGAACTCACAACAGATGGAATAAAATATAATAGGAAATTGTACCCATTTATTTCAAAACCATCAAAACGTCATAATACTAAATTCTATAAAAATAGTTACAATAGATCTGTTACAACACTTGTCCAAATACATGGGTACAACATAAAAATACAATAAAATCAAATAATAATAACTGCCACAAGCCAAGCTACTCCACCTTCAAGCATCGTCTCCATCATCACTCCGTCCTTAATCTATGTTGTAATAAGGAGAGAGTGAGAACAACAAATGTCTGATGAATAAGAACCTCGAGTCTTACCTTTCCAGTACTTGGGCAGTATATTTCAAATAAGAATATGTCTACGTATATAAAACCATTGAATACTTCTTATAAGGAAAGGAAGCAGTTCGTCAATCAACCACTTAATACCTTCGATTCTAGAAGCAGGTTTCTAAAATCTCATGCCCCAAATTCCACGTCATAAATAGCCAATAATAAAAGAGATAGTACCCATGACACTTAATACCTTTTATTAGAAAATAGGCAGACTTTAGCCATTTAAGACATCAATTGAGGCAGATCCCATCATTTAATACCTATTCCTAAGGTGGACCCCTAAATGGTAACTATCCAGCTGGCATCATATGAGATCTCTCAAGCCACTTCTTTATGGAAAAGTGGACCCTCAATCAGCCACTTAATACCTTATCCTAAAGTGGACCCCTATCCAGATACCACCTATCATGCCTACTAACTAGCCCTTTGGAAGCTTAATACTCCATTTGGGAAAAGAGGCGGGCCCTCAAACAACCACTTAATACCTAAAGACCCCGAAGCAGGCCCTTCGTATTATGGCCCATACTCATAATGGCATCTCACATTAGTCCGACTATTCATGGGAATTGATAGCCAGATTGGTTGGGCAGGTTTACACTGCAGAATTTGGGACTAACCTTGCATCATCACAAATATTTATCATAGAGGATATCTCACATCAATAGGAAGTATACACGACTGCTGGTAGCCTCAAAGTAAAGGGTAGACATCTGTTGTGTAACTCCATTGACCTTGCATCTTTATGACTTAGCTATAAATTAAATATTCTCCACATATATATAATACTCATCTTGCCATTTCATAATTAGGCCTTCTAAGGAATCTTCCTTATTATACATTAAAATAATAATTACCTTCCCAATGGGGTAATAAATGACAAATAAAGGCCTAATTAACTATGCAATATAGGCCATAATTTCATGTTAATTATGCTAATAGAAATAATTAAATATTCACGCCTAATAAGTTCTAAGCATGCGATTTATACGCCCTAAACTAGCATTAAATGCCAATTCCCTAACCAAAATATTACAAGTCCTTTTCTTTCAAATTCCAAAGATTTCAACATACAAAACAAGGGATTCTAATATCCAAAACAAGGAATAAATATTCATAACCAAAACAACAATAAGAGGCTTGTAAATATAAAAGAAACCTAATTTATTACACCAATTCGATGGAGTATCATAAACAATAGGAACTGCAACTTAACTTCATATTCTATTCAACTCAACTTTTACAAAGAAATAGATAAAGAGAAATTTTAGTGGAATAAGTAGTGTAAACTACGAATTGAATTCGTAATCTAAACCCTTACTTTATTGAAGAATCACAATTTGAATCAAAGAAGGAGGAGAAGTGCAATAGACTATGAAATTATCAAAAATTGCATAAACAAAACAAATTCCACCAAATTAATATAAATAATCGAAAATATTTACATAGAATTGACATTTAAAATAAAAAGGAATTTTAGAGAATTTTATCTATTGTATTTTCGCAATCCCAAAATCCCTAAGGCATATTCAAATCCATAAAGATATACTAAACAATTACTGAAAAAATACTAAGGTTTCCACTAATAGAATAGCCTTAGCTTTGTCTTCCTTGGATTTGCATGCCTTTCAATCCCTTCCAGAATCTCTCTCTTTTTAATATATATAAACAATAGGGAAGATGTATATATTTTTATTAGATTCAGAATAGTTGGAGAGGAATAGAATAAGAATATGTTGGAGGAAGAAGAAATAAATAGAAAATAGATTGGATTCCTACCCGAATTCTCTATGGAGTTTCTGAATCTAGTTTGGAGAGATAACAATGGCAGTGATTCGTTGAATTCCCTAAATAATATGAATAAAACGTGGGTAGAATAGGTTTATATTTATAGAGGTTGAAACGCACCAGAACCATAGGATGGAGGTAGGTGAGAAGCAGATAAATCTGGAGCATACAACTCAATACAATAGATGTCCAAACCCTAGCCGCCACTGCTACCTTATGGCATCGACCGATTGATCACCCCTCTTCAACCGATCGATAGTTAGGGGTCGATCGATCCCAATAAAGGGTCAACCAGTACGTTTGTTTTGGGAATGTTTTTATTTATGTTGCTTAATTTTATACCTTAATTAACTTTAACGTTAAACGTTTACTTAACCCCTAAGCTAATTTCTGAAATTCAAACCCTAAATTTAAATTCTCATTTGAATTTGAATTCAAACTAAATTAATTTAAATCTGAAAACTCTAGATGCACATAACTTCTTCGTTTGAGCTCTATTTCTAGAATATTATATATGGAACAGATTGGAATTTTTCCACGAACGCAACAGAATAACTTTCATGGTCAAGTTCTGGTTTTTATATAATTTCCATTTTCTATCTTTTAGTATTTAATTAAATTTACTCCATTTAATTTTGGTTTATTTTACGGGATGTTACAGGTGGTTCATGAATTCTGGCCTATAGAGTAGTTAACGTATCGATAGCGTTTTCTAAATGCTTAATTGATGTAGAATCGACATGATATTTTGGAGTTGATATAGGAAATGATTTACTTTAGATTTTTACTTTGTTTCATAAAGTGATGTATTATTTTAGAAAAATGGAAATATTTTTTTCTAAATTTAAATATTTTCAAACAACGTATGCGGCCACATGATTAATGTGAAGTTAAGATAATAGTTAGGCATTGTTGGTATAAAATTCTAGACAATTAACGTTGTAGCCAATTGGCAAGATGAATCACAAAAATCTTGTGGCATAGCGACGTTGTATATTTTATTGTAAATTATATTGGGAGTTATAGATATAATGATACACTTATTTAAGTTGGAATTAAAGAAATTTTCAAGCAAGGAGAATGAAGAAGAAAGGAGAAAAATGGTTTAAAACATATTTAAAAGAAATAAAGACATTAAAAGATATATTTATTTATAGAACAAAGGATGAGTATACCGAAAAAGAAAATTTGTTCTTGACTTTAAGTTAGATCCGTTAAATTGAATTTGAACATTTATAACTTTTTTTTCAAAAAAATAAGATTTCAAAATATATGATTTGGGTTTTATTGCATTTGATATATTGCACATTATACATAAAATTTTATAAAGTAATATTTTGGATATAAAAGATTTAAAATTTAAAATGCGTGGTTTATAGAAAAAATAAGAGTGAAAGTTTTAGTTGATTTTTGAAATATATATATATATATATATATATTGTTTTTACCAAAATTGGGCACAACACTCTTTGGACTATTTGAAGAGATTAAATTGAAGAATGTAAATGCAAAAGGGGGCTAACCTAACAAACACGCCAAAACAGACAAATAAAAATACAAGAACACAGAGATTTAGAGTGGTTCGGCATTGTAGCCCTATGTCCACTATGGAAAGTATGCTGTTTTATTGATGTTCTCTAACTGATTACAACTCAAGCACTCAAGTTAAAATGGATATCCGGTAGATTAACGATGTAATGGAGTCAAAAGTCCCTTTTCTGGAGGCTGAGATCGATCATAGACATTCTTGAGGTGGTACGCAAGCTCCGTGAAAATTTGGTGCCATTTGGACTTGTAGATTTTGAGCTATGATCGATCCAAGTTTGGGTTTTAATTGGCTGGCGTCTTCGTATCGATCTCATTCGTATCGATCAGGGTGATGTGGCACGTTGTTCCAGGAGCGATCCACTTTCCATGCCGAGGGACTGTTTCTTTCTCTTGACTATGTTCCTTCGTATTATTCCAATGCAACCTCATTCGTATCGTTGCTTTGCACTACACTTCGTATCGATCCATGCTTATACCTTTTCGTATCGATGGTTAAAGGACCTCTTCGTGTCGATACTTATTGGATCCTTTCGTATCGATCGTTGTATGCATTCTTCGTATCGATCATTTTAGTGGTGTGTTTCGTATCGATCGTTGGCCAATCAATACGAACTGTGTAGAGGGGAGATCTATACGAAGCACATGTGAATGGAACTGATACGAAACGTTAACTATTGATGGCTACGAAATAAGGCTTCCTTCATGGATACGAGCAAGGCTAATTCTGATGGATACGAAGCCGCATGGATACGAAGGAGGTTATCCTATGATGGACACGAACATGATGGGTCCGAATGAGGTCGACTTCCTTGATTTTGATCGATCCATAACTTGAGTATACGAACTCTGATTGACCCAAAATTTGGAACATTGGTTTTCATAGCTTTTATTGTCGTGCCATATCAATTGTAGCCCGATCCGGACTCGGACCAAATTTGCCAGTATCCATAGCAAACCCGATCCTCGAGTCGAATTGTCTTTGGTTTCTAGTCGAGCCCTTGGTGTCACGGCCTTGCCAAAAGGCGGGATAACATTTGCCCCCCAAAGTACGTTATGTGAGAACATGACGTGCTTTGAAAAGCTGCAATCTTCATTTCAAAAGTCCTATCTGATTCGCTGTATAGTTGTCGTCTTTTCATCAAAAGTTGTAACCTTCGATTGATTTCCCGATATACAAATGCTAAGTTGTTGACTGCCAATGTTCATGTTGCATTTTGTTGTAACTGAGTGTCGAGTGCTGGTAACTTGTCGTTCACTGTTGTGATTGTCATTAGGTGAGCATTCAGTTCCTGTAAATTTTGAAAATTGAATATTAGTCCATCATACATGCACGTATGTTAACTTGACTCATGTTCACGTTTGCACGTTAACGGGTCGTTGTCAAGTTTTTTTTTGGATCGAGTTTCGTATCAATCCTCTCCTGGATCGATGTGAAATTCGAGTTGTAACAACATTCGGTGGTTGTTTTAATGTATCCCTTTGTATCGATCCTCTCCTGGATCGATTTGAGAAGTTGGGATAGGCGTTTCGTATCGATGGCTATAGATACGAAATGGTTGGTTCTTCAAAAATTCTTTGTATCGATGGATACGAACTCCTGTGGTCTTTAAAGTGATGGATACAAACTTTTCACTTTGTATCGATGAATCATTGATGGATTTGAATGGTTCAAACAAGTCTTTGTTATACCGTTCGTATAAATGGGAGCCGATGGATACGAACATCTATTGTTTCAGATCGATGGTAGTTGGATACGAGTAGGCTTCTTCCTATCGATAATATGGAAAATGCTTCTACCCGTTATTAGCACTGGGAGATGAATCGTTTCCTTCCCTTGGTTTTGTACCCATATAAATACATTGTGGACTTAGAAAAAACTTCAACTCCTTCATTTCACTCTTGCCTTCGTATCGATAGAAAAACTGATAAATAGAAATTGCCTTCATTCCCGAATCAACACAACTTGTTAATCCCTCAAATCGATACTCTAATTTAGGTAATCATCTGATAAATCTCACATTAAAATGATATGATTCGAGATCTACTGCCAATTCGTCCATGGTCATGGCCAGTTCAGGTGATGTTAAGGTCGGAAATGGGGCCAAAGCATGGTTGAGGAAGGAGGAAATGGAGTTCAGGCTGATTGGAGAAGAAGTAGTGTAGAAGGATACGAAGGAGTCGTTTGTATCGATTGTGGATGGTAAAAGGAGTTCGTATCGATCCAACGGCAATGGATTGTAAATGGTAAAAGAGGTTCGTATCGATCCAAAGGCAATGGAGCTTCATATCGATGGAGTGGGTGGCTTCGTATTGATCTATGATGGGAGTCTGTATCGATCCGGAGTGATCGATACGAAGACTTGAGCTTGGCGTTCGATACGAAGGCACCACTGAGTATCGATACGAAGTGGACATTTGGGATCGATACAAGCTAACTCTTTGGTGATCAATACGAAGCGAGATGTTCCACGATCGATATGAAATTTGTATCTGGGGGTCGATCCAAGTCTGAACCTTGATGGATATGAAACTTCGTGCATACTCGAATATTTGACTCCAACGGGCTTCCACGTTGCATAATTGGACTTTACCGTTTCACCGCATATTTAACCGCCCTTCGAAGCTCGTCGATGGAACTGTAACTTGACAAATCTGACGAATGGCACGGTTGTGACGATCAACGAAGACGGTCACTACGGTTGAATATCGAACTCTTGTTATTTGAACATCTCACAAATTCCGTAGAATTTCTTAAGTATTATGTAGCACTACACTGCACAACACATTCACGCAGTTCACACGGGGGGGGGGGGGAGAACACGGGTTATTATCGTCTAACGATGACTTTTATTGAGTTTAATAACTATGGAACCTGGAAGTTTACAGTCATAGGATGTTCAGAGTATGCCTCTCCCTGCAATCGAAATGCCGGTTATTGCAGCCGAAGTTATTAGCCATGCTCCGAATGAGCTACCAGGGGCAGTCTTAATCGCACACCTATAAGATTCTGTTCGCTCTAATATTTCTGAAGACATGTTAGGCGGTACCTAAGGCATGGGTTGTCGCTGAACGATGTCTTACTGCCGGGGCCAGAAGATAGAGCCCATAACCCCTCGAAAGGGTACATAGTTTGCAACAGATTCATGTGTGTAGCCGGGACACTTCCTCCCTTCAATCATTGCATCCGGGAAGTTTTACTTTTCTTAAGGATTACTCCATCTCAGTTGCACCCGAATGGGTATGCCTTGCTCAATAGTCTATTTGCTATCTTCATGGAGCACCCCTTCCGACCTCCGACTGTAGAAGAGATCAGATACTTATTCAACATAAAAAGTCGCGGGGATAACCCTTCCTTCGCCTTTCTGGAAGCGGTGAGGAACTGTCAAGTCGTGGTCGGAGCTTGGAGCAAGCTGAGTTACTTTAAGACCGAATGGTTCTTCGTTCGGTGTCCATCGGGGTTCGCCAGACAGTGATGTAAGTGCTCCAACCTTTTTGTTGATTAAATGGATAATAATAGTCGATGCCTAGTCTAACACTTTCTTTCTTTTACAGCTTCAACTCTGCGGCCCAAAGGAGCTCATTTTAAGGAGATAGTAAGGGTTCTTCAAGAGGTGCCAGCCGCGCACAGAGAAATTGACGAAGTCCTCACAAACGAAAATTTGATTGCCGTGGGGTTAATTGATAGAGACCAGAGCATCAGACTTGTAGGAGTTCTTAGAATGGCTTCGGCGAGGCAAATGAGAAGGAGAGCTCCTGGAATTTTTATAACCGAATAAGGCGATGACGAGAGCTCGCCGACTAGAGACGAGTCTGTAGTTGTGCCGTCACTGGACTCTCATGCATTGGGAAAAAGGAAAAGCAAAACTGGTGCTCGTAAATCTGTAAGGCGCAAAACCGTCGTAGTGTCCTTGCCTGCTACTAGTCAAGAGATTCCTCCTCCACAGATGGAGAGTTCTTTTAAGGGACTGGCGGACATCCCCATTCCAGATGATTTGCCTTTACATCAAGATATCGGGATAGAGGGGCTTCAAAGCGCCTTAGATATAGGTGAGCCAACTCCTTCGAGTACGGCTACTACAACCGGTTGGTTGGGGGGTTTGCACATGCATGCACACACTTCACGGCACCACACAATTTCTAATCACAAGCTATTAATCTCTGAAGATTACCAACTCTGTTTCTCCTTTCATTTTACAGATACGATGTCGATGAAGGGGTCTATGCTTAGTAGCCTTCGCGTCGCGCGTCATTCTTCCAGTTCATATTCCGAAGCTCGCAGGCGTAAGGCCGAAAGAGAACGCGATCGTGGCTACTCCAGTCAAGAGAGGAAGCGCTACGAGAGGGAAAGAGATAAGTAGAGGGAGAGGCAGTATAGGCGTCGTTCTCAGTCGCGCTCTCCGCCACCTAGAGGTCTAACACAACCCTCTGGCTTCGGAAAACAAACTACTTAAACTTCACGCCAACCAGTGCCTCCACAAACTTCGAGATCTGGCGAGCAGCGCCGTAGAACTGGGACAGATGTTCCTGTCGTCACTACATCAACGACTATGGAGCCCATGAGGGAGGGAGCCATCCAAATAACTCAGTTAAAAATGGATTTCCCTAATATCTATTTCGATGGCTTTCACTTTCCCCCGAACTTGAAGCGAATTCTCAATGGGGCAGAGCAGACTGTGCATGATTATGTATATGATGTCTATAACCAGTATCGAGAGTGGATGAAGGCCTCGGAGAAAGCTTCAGCGGTGGCTTTTGATCGGGCGAAGACAATTGAAAATCTGGAGAAAGATCTCGCCCAAAAAGATTGCATAGCGCAAGTGCTTACCACCGAGAATGACACTTTAAGGAACTCGAAAACGGAGGCCCTAAAGAAAGTCGATGAGACAAGCAAGAAGATGGAACAGATGCGGTAGGAACACATGACCTTGGTCAAGGAGATGGGCCACAGAACTGCCACCGTCATGGCGAAAAGTGATACCACGCTCAAAGAGCTTAAGGAGCTTAAAGCCAAATTTACTGAAGTCGTCAAAGAAAAAGACAACGCTAACAAGGCTTCCCAAGAGGCATGTGAGCAGGCCGTGGTACTCAGGGGTGAGCGGGATGCGGCCGAGCTAAAGGTCTAAGAAACCAAGGCCAAAATTGAAACTGATGTTAGAGCGGCAGAGGCTAGGTTGGAAGGTGATATGGAAGACCTTCTAGTCACTTATAATGTCAATGTCCTGAAACACCGCAACCTAAGCTGGCTTGACGACTACTCGCTTCATCTATACAATGCCTGGTGCCGCATGATAGAGGATGAAAAGGTGGACCATCACACAATATCTATCGACGACTTTGAGCTGGAGAACCGAATATTAACCGAAGATGAGAGAAAAGTTCTTCATGATGCCATTGTCACTTTTGAGAAGGAAAAACTTGCCGGCCAAGATCCGGATGTTGGAGAGGGGTCGGGAGTTGAACACCATGAAGCAAGCTTTGAAATGCCTGCAGCAACTCAACCTGGGCTTACTTTTACAATAGACCCTCCAGTTGTTCCTTCTTATGACCCTGATCAATCGTGTTTGTCTCCAGTACGCGAGCATGGCTCCGAAGGTGCACCGGCCCCGCACGTGTGCCGTTCTGAGGAAGGTACTCTGAACACTTCTTGCATCCATTCAAAGTTGGGAGCGCTATCAAAAGATGTCACTAATGTCTTCTCTTATCTTTATTCAGTTATAGAATCTGTACCTGCCGAGCCTCCTGCAATCCACGAGCTACATCATGAGCAGCAGGCTATCATGATGGAGGCAACCACGACAACGGCCGTTGCATCAACCGAGGAGGTGAACGAGAGCGCTTTCATTCTTGACGAACAGATGATGGAAGAACTCCTTGGTCATCAAAGTCATCCACTTACCGACTTGCTATTCGTCATGAGTGAAGGTGTGTTTACGGCTAGCTCTTCGGGCCCAACTAGCAGTATTCCTGTGGACGCTCAAGTAGTTCAGGAGGAGGAGATAATGGTAGAGATCAATGCTGAAATGGAGAGAGCCGCACATGCTAGCAGTATTAGAGGTGGCATGGCGGGCCCCGGTCTGGTCCCTATGCGTATGATTTCTCATGGCGGCACAATCGTTGACACTGGCGTGCCTCCCTTGTCCTCTAACATTGAGAGCACCACAGTTCCTCCGACTCCGCATTCAGAGAGTATCCAGATCCCCGTGAGTTCGGAGGAAAAGATCACCATAATTCCCCCGGCCGAAGACCAACCAGCAAAAGGAGGCCGGGGAGACAAAGGCTCGAAAAGACAGCCGAGCGGTAGTTCTAGTGGATCAACACCGAGTAAGAAGAAGAAGAAAAGGTTGAAGAAGTAGACATGCCCTTTTGCTCCCATTTTTGGTAGATGGACAGGAATTTCTTTTTGCTTCCCGTAGGCCGTGTATAGATGCGGGTTCGGCCTCTGCCTATAGGAATTCTTGAAATAATTCTTGTACTTATCCTTTTCTTTTGAAGAATAGTTGAAATGAAATTCCATTTTGTTTTCAGTATAACTTTGTGCTTATTTGCTTAAGTGTTTTAGCGCTCGAATTTCCATTCAATGTACTTGTGAGGCTTTAGTCTCTGAATCAGACTTAAGTTTGGTTGTTAAGTCCCGAAGTCATGGGTTCGGGTCATAACCAAACGTTAAGTCGATCCTAATGTTGTATTGCCTCGACCAGCGGCTTGTACTTGAGTTTTGCCCCCAGTCCTGGGGATGAATTGAAGTGGTCGGTCGACAGTCG
Source organism: Allium fistulosum (assembly GCA_030737815.1). Taxonomy (NCBI): domain Eukaryota; kingdom Viridiplantae; phylum Streptophyta; class Magnoliopsida; order Asparagales; family Amaryllidaceae; genus Allium; species Allium fistulosum. The sequence goes on along the minus strand of CM060902.1, from coordinate 1,116,987,752 downwards.
CTTTCCGCCTTCAATAAATTGAACTTAACTTAGTCAGAACAAAGTTGAAGCGAGACAAGTTCGAGTGGTCGGATCACACTCGCTCATCTATTGATAATCGCATCCACACTCTAGGGATTGCATTTGTGTGTCGGCGGTCGGTCACACCTGCTTAATGTTTAAAGATATGTCCGCGCTCCGGGGACTTAAGTTACTTTACGGGCGATCAGTCACACCCGTTTGATACTTAGAATTACGTCCGCACTCTGGGGGCTTAGGATGATTTGTGGGTGGTCAGTCACACCCAATTCATGTTTTGTACTCCAGTCCACACTCTGGGGACTTGGAGTTATCTCGTGGGCGGTTGGTTCACACCCGGTTTGCGTTTATACTCCAGCCCGCGCTCTGGGGACTTAGAGTTAGTCGATGGGTGGTCAGTCACACCCATTTTTATGTTTATACTCCAGTTCGCACTCTAGGAATTTGGAGTTGATTGACAGACAGTTAGTCACATATGCCTAAGTATTGGGATCACGTTCACACTCCGGGAACAAGTACTTGATCAGGGACGTGGACGGTCAGATCACATCCACCATGAGTAGGCAAGCGAAGTCGTAGATGGACGGGTCTATCCTCCTCGAGCTTGTAAAAATGGAGACGAGGTCGTGGATGGACCGATCCATCCTCCTCGAGTTTAGATTGTACATGGGCGAAGTCATGGGTGGACGGATCCACCCTCCTCGAGCCCACGTTTTGGATTTGAAGTTTATACTCCAGCTCGCACTCTGGGAACCGGAGTTCATTGGAGGATTGTTGTGTATCAATCCTTTTTGGCTTCAGTGTAGTTGCTTGCCCCCGGGATCAGGGTTTCACTTAGCGAGTGATCGGTTGTATCACAGTCACCCCCTATTTGAATAAGTCTCAACGTAGGATGAAACTTAGCTCTTTGTGCATTGTGATGGTCGCAAGACGCATTTCAAGAATCGCCGCTCTTACTCGACGAGTTTGCATTTTATTGCTGAAATGAGAAAGTATGCAAAAGTCGGTTGCCTTATTACAAGTTCAAATTTTGAAATGCATAAACAAATTTCAAAGAAAAAAGCAGACTAAATGAAGAAAAGTCTTTTATGTGGAATAGTGATGGAGACTTTCACTATTCAAAGCTCTCGGCAAAGTGAGACCATCAATAGTTGATAACTTGAATGTGTCATCCCTAAGTCTTCGCTCGATAACATATGGTCCTTCCTATGTTGGTTTCATATATGAAGGGACCGGATAAACTCTCTTGAGTATGGGATCGCCAACTCCGAAGGTTCTTGGATCAAGGTCCTTAAGGAACTGGTTGTGGCGCCCGGGCCTAGGCCCAGGCGTTAGTTGTCAATTCTTTGAAAAACGGACGCAGAGAGATTCCTCCACACCCTTGCCTTTCTCCTTACGCTACGCATCCTGCAGCTCAGCAACATAACAGGCGCGTCCAGCCACCTGATCACCTTGAACAACTCCGACCCCGTTGTTAGTGGGGAACTTTAGAGTTAAACACCATAGGGCAATAGCTGCCCTGAATTCAGCAAGGGTCGGTCGGCCCAAAAAATCATTGTAGGGGGAATTAACGTCTAAAACAATGAACTGCAGCATCCGGACTCTCCGGCGATCCCCGATACCCAATTCCGCGGGTAATTTAACCATGCCGACTGGTATGGTCGCACTTCCATTAAATCCATGTATGCGAAACTGACACGGCTTTAGGTCCTTTGCCTCCGTTCTCATCTGGCCATAAGCTCGTTTAAAAAGAATATTCATAGAGCTTCCACTATCCACCAAGATCCTCTTCATCCAAGCAGGACCTATTTGAGCTGATATGACTAGTGGATCGATAGTGGAGGCTTCGACTCTATCAGCATCTCTGTTTCGAAAAACGATGTCATTTGTCATCGTTGTCTAATATTTCGCCGGAGCCCCATCATCAATATTACTACAACACTTGAAGTCCGCAGGCCTAATCGAATTGGAATACGACTCCATCTCCTTCCAGCTCTGATCAGCTGGATGAGGACCACCACTAACTTTATTTATTACCAACCTCCCGCCAGTACATGTGCGTTCCTCTGGCCTAGCCTGGTTTTGACCTTGATTTGGGTTCGATGGGCCCGCATATCCATTATGTTGTGCCCGCACAAATTGTTCGAACTTCCTTTCTCTGATTAACTTTTCAACGATGTCTTGTAAATGACGACACACATTAGTATTGTGGCTATAGTAATCGTGGAATCTGCCGAACTTTCCAGTTTGAATCTGCTTCTCAGATGACTGTTTCAGAGCTGGTTTCTTATACTGGCCAGTATTACAAGTCTACAGATAAACATTCTCCAGGGATGTATTCAGGGGAGTATATTGGTCAAACATGGGAGCTCTGCGTCTCGGTCCATGATTTTGATCTCACTCCTTACCCTGACATCCATTGCCTTTCTGCTGGCTCTGCTTGTTCTGTATATTCAATTGCACGTTGCCGGAGTTCTCACCAGTCTGTTTCACAGCAACATTACTTTGGATGCTTTCGACATTGGGCCCCGCATCATCCTATTTTCTAGATTGTCCAACGTCTTCCCTCCTCGGGAACTAGGCCGCCTTAGCATAGAAACGATCTAATGACGCAGGGGGTTTCCCAACCAACCAATTACCGAACTCGGAATCGGGATCGATGCCTTTAGTTAGCGCCATCAACATAGAGTTATCATTAGGGTTACTGATTTCCGCACAAGCGGCATGAAACCTTTCCAGATAACGTTTGAGTGTCTCTCCCGGAGCTTGTGTAACACTGGATAGGGTGTTAACATCTTTCGGTCTCGTAACATGCATACAAAAATGTTCGACGAACTTTGTAGCCAACTGATTAAAGCATGAAATGGATCGGGGTGGTAAACGAGTAAACCACATGGTTGTGATGCCCCCTAGGGAGATAGGAAAGCTTCTACACTTGACCGCATCGTCAGCTCGTGCGGAGTTCATGAGCCATTCATAATTCAGGATGTTTTGGTTAAGGTCTGAACTCCCTTCGTGCGTATGACTCTGAGAGATTCCTCAATTGTCATTAGTGAGGCTTTGACTTTTGCGGATCATTTGACGGATCATGGTTGGAATGTCTGGCACTTGGACATTCTAGGCCAAGGCGTGGTCGGGTTCCATGTTGCGAGGATGGTCTGGGTGCGGTCGATGGTCCATGCCTCGCCTCCTTGGCTCCATATTTTTGGGCACATAGGGTTCAGGAGCATGATTGTGTTGGTGAAAGGCTAGGTCTGGTTGATTCTGAAGTCGAGCTTCCATATTTGCAGCGGCAGCAGCTTCGTGGTCATGAACGGTGTGGTAGGGAAGCGCACCTCCTTGGGAGGAAGGTCCGGCTTGCTAGCCTGAAAAAGGGCCAATCCCAGCTTGTCCGAGATTCAAAGCGTGTTGATGCCCGGGGGCTTCTGCGTAATTACCATCCAATCGACGGCGAGTGAATTTGCGATTGAAGTCGGATGAAGCTGAGCTTTCATTAGAGGAGTGCGAGATGTGATCCCTCCTAGACCTCCTTCGGCATTCTTCATTCAACTGATTTGCAAGCTCCATGTTGGCACTAATCTGTTGCGTGAGCTCCCGACGGCTTTGGGTAAGCTCTTGCATAAGAATCTGGAACTCCTCCCTAGTGATATGGCCTTGTAGATCTGAAGGTCCGGCAGAAGTCTGACCTGTAGCAGGCAGCTGCGCGGGGTTCTGCCTATCTCGTCCTTCTGGATTAGCACCAGTAGAACCAGTCCTTGTGTTAACCATGGCTGATGTTGTTCCTTCCTAGATCAGATGCAATCTGAATAGTATGGAATGAACTCCTAGATGGTAGATCTGGATATTCTCCTTAGATTTATGCAATCCAACAACGGTAGTAGATCCAATGGAGCGGAGAAAAGCTAGGTTTTCTTAGTGAAAGCACTAAAGTGTTTGTACAAAATTGGGCACAACACTCTTCGGTCGTATTTAAAGAGATTAAAATGAAGAATGTAAATGCAAAAAGGGTCTAACCTAACAAACACGCCAAAATAGACAAACAGAAATACAAGAACACAAAGATTTAGAGTGGTTCGGCGTTGTAGCCTACGTCCACTATGGAAAGTTTGTTGTTTTATTGATGTTCTACAACTGATTACAACTCAAGCACTCAAGTAACAATGGATATCCGATAGAGTAACGGCGTAATGGAGTCAAAAGTCACTTTTCTGGAGGCATCGGGCTGCTATTTATAGGTTTAGGCTGAAAATATCTGGCTCAAATCTCGGAATACCTCTTCTCACATGTAGGTGGGCCCACTTGATCGATTCGAGGTCATTTGTGATCGATCCCTGATCGATTACCATCACATTTGTATTGATCAATACTTGCTCCATTTGGACTTAGATCGATCATAGACATTCTTGAGGTGGTACGCAAGCTCCGTGAAAATTTGGTGGCATTTGGATTTGTAGATTTTGAGTTATGATCGATCCAAGTTTGGGTTTTCAATTGGCTGGCGTTTTCGTATCGATCAGAGTGATGTGGCACGTTGTTCCAGGAGCGATCCACTTTCCATGCCGAGCGGCTGTTTCTTTCTCTTGACTATGTTCCTTCGTATTGTTCCAATGCAACCTCATTCGTATCGTTGCTTTGCACTACACTTCGTATCGATCCCTGCTTATACCTTTCGTATCGATGGTTAAAGGACCTCTTCGTATCGATACTTATTGGATTTTTTCGTATCGATCGTTGTATGCGTTCTTCGTATCGATCATTTTAGTGGTGTGTTTCGTATCGATCGTTGGCCAATCGATACGAACTATGTAGAGGGGAGATCGATACGAAGCACGTGTGAATGGAATCGATACGAAACGTTAACTGTTGATGGATACGAAATAAGGCTTCCTTCATGGATAGGAGAAAGGCTAATTCTGATGGATACAAAGCCACATGGATAGGAAGGAGTTGGCCTATGATGGATACGAACACGATCGGTCTGAATGAGGTTGACTTCCTTGATTTTGATCGATCCATATCTTGAGTATACGAACTCCGATTGACCCATAATTTGGAACGTTGGTTTTCATAACTTTCCTTGTCATGCCATATCAATTGTAGCCCGATCCGGACTCGGACCAAATTAGCCAGTATCCATAGCGAACCAGGGTATAACCGATCCTCGAGTCGAATTGTCTTTGGTTTCTAGTCGAGCCCTTGGTGTCATGGCCTTGCCAAAAGGCGGGATAACATATATATATATATCTATGAGTTGTAACTCATGAAATTTTTTTTGAAGACATTATGACAGTTTTGGGAAAAAGTGAATAAAATTTTATAATTTCGTGAAGGAAGGAAATTGGAAAGACATGATGAATTAAATATTGATTTAAAGATTTTGAAAAGGAATTTATATTTTTGTAAAAAGGTTCTAAAATATTTCAAAATAATAAGCAAGTTTGATGATTTAAAATATAAATTTTAGCCAGTTTGAATTTGCTATGAAATATTTAATTCTTGGAAAAAATTAAATGATATAGGTTTTGATATTAAGGAATGGAGGCAAATAAAGAAAAGTTCATGAAAAAGTTTTCAGGCCTTTATGGAATATTTTTGGAAAATAAATAAATTAAATGATACAAAATTGTTATTTTGAACAAAAAAAAATTCAAAGTATATAAGGGTGAAATGCATATAGATGATTGTATGCTTTATTGAGAAAAAAATGAGTCGGAACAGCAAAGAAGTTTGTTTTAGAAATTGTACACTTTGAAAGTGCTGAACGAATATAGAAGTAACAACCCACCCTGGAACAGGCCTAAATTTCAACCCAGAAAAGGCCTATCGGAACTTAGATCTATTCTAAGGCAAGCTGTTCATAGTAAAAAGAAATAAAATTGCAGAGCCATAAAAAAACTTTCAGAGCTCATAGTAGATGGAACAAAATATAACGGTAAAGTGTACCCATTTATTTCAAAATTAAAAATAATGTTATAACAAAAAAACCTATAAAAACCGTAACATAATATCCGTTACAACAATTGTCTAAATCCATGGGTACACATAAAAGCAAATAATAATAAATACTGCCACTAGCCAAGCTTCTCTGTCTCTAAGCATCGTCATCGCCATCACTTCATCCTTAACCTATGTTGTAATAAGGAGAGAGTCATAACAAAAAGTGTCTGGTGAATAAAAACCTTGAGTCTTATCTTTTCAATACTTGGGCAATATATCCCAAAATAAGAATATGTCTATGAACATAAAACCATTAAAGTCATTTAATGCTTCTTTATAAGGAAAAGAGGCAGGTCCAACCACTTAATACCTTCCCTTCCAGAAGCAGGTTTCTAGAATCCCATATCCCAATCATACATCATAAATAGCTAATGATGTGAGAGATGGTACCCAAGCCAGTTAATACTTCCAAGTGGAAAATAGGCAGACTCTGGTCATTTAAGACCTTAATTAAGGCAGACCCCATTATTTAAGACCTATTTCCAGAAGTGTGTTCCTCAATGGTACTATCTAGCTGACACCATATGGAATCTCATAGGTCACTTAATACTTCCAAGTGGAAAATAGGCAGATTTTGGTCATTTAAGACCTTAATTATGGCAGACCCCATCATTTAAGACCTATTTCCAGACAACTTCTAACCTCTGATGCATTGCTAGGAGTCTTCTATTCTTGGACAGCTTCCACTTTAACAGGGTCCACCGTCAATCCTTGTTTCGAAACAATATGCCCAAGGAACCTAACTTTATTTTTCCAAAAGTGGCATTTAGAAAAATTGGCTTTGAGATGGTTTCTTCTCAAGGTCTCCAATAACACCCCAAGGTGGTCCTCATTTATGTGCACGTAAATGTGCATATTTTTACCACCATATTTAATCTTTTTAAATTAAATAAATGATCATATTGGGTGTTTTAACTTGTTTAAACCAAAATTCAAATTATTTTCAAATTGTCACATATTCATCTTCATATAGGGGCAAAATGGTCATTTTTGTGCATTTATTAAATTGTGAAAATTTACTTGGAATTTTCTATGTTGTTTTGTAGGAAATTTAGTGAATTTTACAAGTGGTTTCATGAAGATATATGCATGCACAAGAGTGAAGAGAACAAATGAAGATGGAAATAATTCAAAGCCATGATCATGGAGGACCCCACCTACCCACCTACCTTAATGAACAACTTAGAGCTAATGCACATGCTAAAAGGCCATTAAAGCTTCATGCACATTTAAATGATGATTATCTTATGCTAATGGTTACTTGGCCATCACACTTCCTCAAGGGTATTTTGGGCATTCCCCAAAAAAGTGGATTAGGGTTTCATACATGTATAAATACCCCTTATCTTTATGTAATTAGCTCCCTCTTCCCTTAGTCTATTCTTTAGGCTCTCTTCTCTTAGTTAGTTTAGATCAAAAATAATATGAGAGCTCTCTTTCTTTTCATGGCTACTTAGCCATTTCTTCTTTTATGTAATTTTTTTTGCAATTTCAATATATGTTCTTCTCTTTTCTTGTTTATTTCCTTTCATGCTAGTAGTGTAGTTTCATTTATTCATGCAAGTATATTAGTGTTTATTTCTTTACTTAGCTTTTCTTTTCATTTTGCTTCCTTTTTCCTCTTGTTTTCATTTAATGTTGCAAGCTACATTTGTTGATTTGATAACAAATATGAGAGGCTAAACCCCTTCAATTTAGGGGTAATGAAGCTCTCTAATTATGTAGCTTCAACAAGTTTGATAATTAATGCTCACTTTTTGTGCTTCATGGAAAAATGATGTTTATGTAATTTTCTGTTTAGTATTGAGTTTGATAGCCTATGTTGTTCAAAACAAATAGGCTATGCTTAGTCATATGAATCACAAATTGCCTCTTCATCTACATATGATTATGGTAATGAAGTGAAATTAAATCAAAATTTTGATGGTCTATATTTCTAATCAATAGTTAATAGGCCATGCTTAAAATAGATTTCATTTTCAACTTCTTGTTATTTTTCATAAGAATTAAAAGTGGTTTAAGGGTTGTGTTATAGTTTGATGGCTTATGTTGAGCTAATTAATAGCACAAATAGGTCATACTTATGATAAACACAACAATTAATTTCACTAATGACCAAAAGAGAGATCATAATTTCATGTTTTGTTGAACTATATGATCTAGAGAGTGAAATTATCTCTAAATTATCATTTGACCTTTATATTTTTATCTATTTTTCTTTTGCTAGTTTTTGTTAGTTTTCTTACATTTCTAGTTTAATTCCTCTCAAATATTGGTTAATTTGATTGAATAGAGATTTAAAATCAACAATTCCCTGCAGATCGACCCGTACTCACTACGTACTACGATAGTACGCTGTGCGCTTGCGGTTAAAATTTAATTTGAAATTTTTCGACGGTTTTCTAATTCGATAGAAATTCCGTTGTTAAACAAGTTTTTGGCGCCGTTGCCGGGGAATAGTTTCGATTTTAATTTTCTATTCTTTGAATTATTTTTTGTTTGATTTTTAATGTGTGTTTATTTTGTGTGTTTATTTGCATTTTAAAAAAATTGGTTTTGTGTTGTGTGTTTGTCGTTTGATTTTTGTTGTGTGCTCATTGTTTTTCTTGCATTTGCATTTCTATTTAAAAAAAACACAACACAATTTCAAAAACAAAAAAAAGAAAAGAAAATTTTATTCCATTGCATTTTCTTTTACAATTTGCATTTTACAATTTTCTATTACTGTTCACAACAAACCATATCACATATAAACCATCCTACTGTTCTTGCCTACATTCATCTCTCCACTGCCTATCACACCAACCATTTCTGCTTCTACCTGACACAAACTGTCACCTACCTCTCCACTTCTAACCATAACCAGAACAGACCAAAACATCACCACCTCCACTATCTTCATCTTCAACCACAACATCAAAACAAGTTGCTGCTCCACTGCCATCACTCAAAACTGCATCACTTCTTCAACATTAACCACCATATCAGTGCCTACAAGTGCCTACAATTGTGCCTTCACCGAAGTTACATCTGCCATTTCATCCATTTGCATTTCAATCCATATCACCGACACCGTCACTCCTTACTGTGCATCAAACTTCTGGCATAATCTCTTCCATATCACCGACACAGTCACCCCACTGGCCATCAAACTTCAACCACTTCATACCCCTACTGAACTTCCACATTCTCCACAAACACCATACAAACTAACCCCTCACCCAAACAAATGACAACACAATACTTGCAACTGCATCACAAACGACAACAAAACATACCTCTTTCGAACTGACTTCCAACTACTGCCTGCATAACATCCAACTACTGCCTGCATAACATCTCTGACTTCTGCATTCTTCACTGATAACAGAAAGTGCACTAAATCCCATTTATCACACTGCCGACCACCATCACATTGCTTCCTGCCTCATCCATACTGTCAACCACCACATCACTGCCACTAACCATCTCTGCCAGCAACAACAAAACTATCCCTGTAGCTTGCTTCGACCACCAAACATCCCTATTTTTCTCCCCTGCTCAACCACTTTCCACAGCGCCTATTACCAACCTCTGACCAGTACTCCACGAACCAGAAAACACCCTCGAACAAATTCCAACAGAATCGCAGCATCGCACCACAACCAAGTCGCCAGCACACCCCAATCGCGCCTTCGCACGACCTCGGCAACCCAAATCGCTACCCATCTCCGCTGCAATTCACTACCCCTCCCTTCTAAACCCACTACCACAACTCCAGTTCATCAACAACCGAAACACCCTACCACCTGTAGATTCGACTAAAACCCAATTTCTCCACCAGCAACCATCACTCTACCACCAAGCTGCCACTTCACCTGAAGCCCCCATCGTAACCAACCACCGCGACTCATACAAACCACTGTACTTCATTCATCCACAAATCTCAACCCTCAAATAAAGTAACTGAAATCCCCAACCTTCGCCTCTTGATCGCCTCTTGCTATTCATTTTTTTTCTTTGATTCTGCGATCTTAATTTTTTTAAATCGCCTCTTGCTGTTCGTTTAAGCGATTTTTTAGGAGACTTTGTTTAAGTGATTTCGGGATAATGGAAGAAATAATTTTTTTAGTGGGTTGTTCTTGTTGAAGTGATTTTGGGCCGGGTTGTAGTGTTGTGTGCTATATTTTGTGTTGCGTTGGGTGCTATATTGATTTTGTTAAGTTCTTAAAAAAACACAAAAAAAGGAAAAAAAAACAAGTTTCAAATTGTTTGTTTTCAATTGTTTTGTTTACATTTTTTCTTGTTTTGTGTTGTTTTTGTTCTTCCTTTATTCTAAAAAAAAAACTTTGCAAATAGTTACAAAAACAATAAAAAATTTGCTTTCGTTTTCGTTTGGGTAAACAATTAAAATTTACCTTGCTTTTGTTTCCATTCGATCGTTAAAAAAATTGTAAGTTTGTTCTGTTTTATTTTAATTTGTTTTAAGTTTCATCCTTAAAATAAAAACTGTATATATCTTGTTTTTGCTTTCAGGTTGCTAAAGCAGATTAAAAGGGAGAGTTGCTTGCTTCGCTTGGCTTGCCAAAAAATAAAATAACTGCTTGCTTGCTCATAAAAATTTCTTTTTGCTGCTTCTAACCCCTATCTATTGTTTTTATTTACCTTGCATTTTTGTTTGCTTGCATTAATAAAAAATCAAAAAATTTCAACAAAAAAAAAATCATTACGTAGTTGCATTGTTAATACACGTTTAATTTCTGCTTTGCATTTCATCATAGAATTTTGATTAATAATAACGGTCAGACATCGATAACACTTAATTGTATATTGACAATTTTTCCTTCTTCGACAATTTAATTTCTTGGTGTTTAGGCTACGGTAGAGCAATAATCAGTTATAAATATTATGGTGATTCGTAAATATTATACTGAATTGTTTCTCTGAAGGTAATTAAACCTTCGGCTGTATTGCTACGGTGATTCGTAGTGCACCGATAACTCCTGCCCGTTACCTGGCCGAGAACTATCTTGTTGATTTAAGACAATGTGTGATTATACAATTTTGGGTTAACTTAGGATAAATAATTTGTAATTAGACCCTTGCATTCATTTAGTTGCATTAGTTCAGGCATATTTAAAAATATTCAAAATCCAAAACTAAAAAAATTGTAAATATTCCTTTTCCTTTTCTTTTGAAATTTTTAAATCCTTTTCCTTTGAAATTTCAAAAATCCAAAAAATTTAGAAAAACAAAAATTCAAAAAAAAAATTATAAAACCTTTTCAAAAACAAAAACAAATTGACAAACTAAAAAAATCGAATTTCCTTTTTTCTAAAATAAATTCTCCTTTGTAAATATTTTTCCTTTGTAAAAAAAACAAAAACATTCTTGAAAATGTCCGAATTTCCATATTCACATGAATTTTACGATAGTTGTGAAAATCAATATAATACATATAATTTCACTTCAAATTCCTATCAACGACTATTGTTTAAACGATTCGAGTTTTGAACCACAAAATTTTCAAAATGACGAACAACCCTCGAATCTCGAAAATTGCATTTCATCTCTACTTGAAATCTCTACACAACAAAATCAAATGATAAATGATTTGTGTAATTCTTATTTGTGTGATAACTCAAGTCAAAATTTTCAAAATAATCAAAATTTGAATTCACTTCAAAATTCAAATGACTTCGAGTATAGCCCATGTCAGTTCAATTTTGAACTTCAAAATGAATTTGAAAATCAAAATGAAAATGCGATCCACTTTTCAAATAATTTTGGGAATGGGAATAATCTCAATTATGATACGAGTGAAATTTTTTCTTCTTAACAAATCCAAATCAAAAATTCTCCAGTTAATAACTATAAATTGGATTTTGTTGAGCAAATGAACGAAATTTACGATGATCACACGGATTCGTTGTTTGAAACTTATATGAAACAAAGTGATAAACAAAATCAAATCCTAATGTGTGACGAGTTAAGTAATAATCCACCTTTTACCCAAATCGACGATTTCAAATAACAACTTTTGAAATTTAAACGAAAATCTTAACGAAGTTGTTGAAAGCACGGTAATTGAGTTGGATTTCAATTCTTTTGAGGGTGTGAAACTCGATTTCAAACTCGATCTTCCATTTTCCGATCATGAAAATTTGAACACAACAACTTTGGATTTTGAACTTGACATATGCAGTGAAGTTGTTGATAATTCAATAAAGGAAGACGAATTTAATGAATACGAATTTTTTGGAATTTTCGAAAACGAGTTGTTGAATTCTAAAGGGGAAGATTTAAATCACCATTTTGATTTTGAAATCAATGATTCAGAAGAAGTTTTCAATGATAAGCTTGAATTTCAAATTGGTGAAAATAAACTTGAACTTCAATCAATTGTTTTATCAACCCCGAAAATCATCAAAAATAAAATAACTCATATGGTTTTCAATAAAACGACATTCGTTTTTCCAAATCAACATTCGATTCCAAAATCTTTTACGATTTGGTTTTCCGAGCTTAAGTCGTATCTCGTATGCTTGACGAGACAAATGAATCAGTCTTTGGACGACCGCTTAATTTACTTTTTGATGATATATTTTCTGATCTCGTGTAAATACCGCTCATTTTCATGTAAATATAGTTTTTTTTATTTTTCTCCTTCCACTTGGGTTGACTGTGGGGACACAATCAAAATCAAGTGTGAGGGAGAGACTCATCTTCATTTTTAATTTTTGGAGACTCATCTTCATTTTTAATTTTTCATGGTTTATTTTTGCTTTTTCTTTTAAAAACTCAAAAAAAAAATCCCAAAAACAAATTTTCTTTTGATTTATTTTTAAAGAAACACAATAGGTTAAATATATGATTTTGGTTATTAAATTGAAATTATTGAAAATTTATTTGTCTTAACAAAAATAAAAATGAAGTTTGATTACAAGTAACAATGGTTTAACTAGTATATAGGAAGATTCATACGTGTTAATTATGAAATATCCTAATTGAAAATCTTTGTTTTAAAAAGTGGTGAATTCAAATAAAAGGATATAACATTTTTTTGTCTTCTAAGTTAAATGGTGCTAAGATGATCTTGCAAATCTCTCTCTTCAAAAAAAAAACAAAAAATATATTTCTTGCATATATGTATATATTTTTAATAAACACCTAAAGTCATGTGTTCACACTCGTGTGTTCACTCGCCATGCTCTGTACCCTTCTCACGTAAGCCCGAAAGGCAGTGCACGATCGGTATATTTGGCCTCAGTTTACATGAGTTAGGTGTATGTATATAAAAATTCTTTTATTAATAACGCCTATAGTCGATAAGTGTTCACACTTGTGTGTTCAATCACCACGCTCTGTATTCCCCTCACATCAGTCCGCAAGGCAATGCACGGGTAATATATCTGGCCTCAGTTTACCTGAGTTAGGCATACGTAAATATTGTTAATATCAATAAAATTTTCAAAAATAAGAGAGAGTAAGCAATTGAAATCCAAGCTCTATTTTAACTTATTTGATTTGACTTGTTATTGAAAAGAAATGAAGATACCACTTTGATCAACTTTGATAATCAACTATGGATCCATTTCATAGTTACACTGTGTTATCAACCGAAACAACGAGTTAAACTATAGTCTATTTGCTATGATAACTTGATTTTTGTTGGAAATTTTGACGAGTAAATGACTTAAATTTTCATGACAATGACCAAAACCTATATTTAACTTATTTGTGTCGATTTAAAAGTAAATCCTTCATTTGTAAATATTTTCAAAAACTTACATTCATCTCTTTGTAAATAAATCTTGCATTTTGTAAATATTTTCACTTCGCGTTTGGATTTTGTGGGTAGTATACGCTGAAAACCCTCACGAGATAACACTCGTCCTACTAGGGACACCCAGAGGTTTAACGGCTTGTTGCATACGCTCAATGCAATCGTGCTCCCTACGAAAACGGATTTGTCTTAGTTTTTTTCCTTTATTCGAGGACGAATAAAAAGATAAGTGTGGGGGTATTTGATGTGCACGTAAATGTGCATATTTTTACCACCATATTTAATCTATTTAAATTAAATAAATGATCATATTGGGTGTTTTAACTTGTTTAAACAAAATTTAAATTATTTTCAAATTGTCACATATTCATCTTTAAATAGGGCAAAATGGTCATTTTGGTGCATTTATTAAATTGTGAAATTTTACTTGGAATTTTCTATGTTGTTTTGTAGGAATTTAGTGAATTTTACAAGTGGTTTCACGAAGATATATGCATGCACAAGAGTGAAGAGAACAAATGAAGATGGAAATAATTCAGAGCCATGATCATGGAGGACCCCACCTACCCACCTACATTAATGAACAAATTAGAGCTAATGCACATGCCAAAAGGCCATTAAAGCTTCATGCACATTTAAATGATGATTATCTTTTGCTAATGGTTACTTGGCCATCACACTTCCTCAAGGGTATTTTGGGCATTCCCCAAAAAAGTGGATTAGGGTTTCATACATGTATAAATACCCCTTATCTTCATGTAATTAGCTCCCTCTTCCCTTAGTCTCTTCTTTAGGCTCTCTTCTCTTAGTTAGTTTAGATCAAAATAATATGAGAGCTCTCTTTCTTTTCATGGCTACTTAGCCATTTCTACTTTTATGTAATTATTATTTTTATGCAATTTCAATACATGTTCTTCTCTTTTCTTGTTTATTTCCTTTCATGCTAGTAGTGTAGTTTCATTTATTCATGCAAGTAGATTAGTGTTTATTTCTTTACTTAGTTTTTCTTTTCATTTTGATCTCTTTTTCCTCTTTTTTCATTTAATGTTGAAAGCTACATTTGTTGATTTGATAACAAATATGAGAGGCTAAACCCCTTCAATTTAGGGATAATGAAGCTCTCTAATTATGTAGCTTCAACATTGTTTGATAATTAATGCTCTCTTTTTGTGCTTCATGGAAAAATGGTGTTTATGTAATTTTGTGTTTAGTATTGAGTTTGATAGCCTATTTTGTTCAAAACCAATAGGCTATGCTTAGTCATATGAATCACAAATTGCCTCTTCATCTATATATGATTATGGCAATGAAGTGAAATTAAATCAAAATTTTGATGGTCTTTATTTCTAATCAATATTTAATAGGCCATGCTTAAAATAGATTTCATTTTCAACTTCTTGTTATTTTTCATGAGAACTAAAAGTGGTTTAAGGGTTGTGTTATAGTTTGATGGCTTATGTTGAGCTAATTAATAGCACAAATAGGTCATACTTATGATAAACACAACAATTAATTTCACTAATGACCAAAAGAGAGATCATAATTTCATGTTTTGTTGAACTATATGATCTAGAGAGTGAAATTATCTCGAAATTGTCATTTAACTTTCATGTTTTTATCTATTTTTCTTTTGCTAATTTTTGTTAGTTTTCTTACATTTCTAATTTAATTCCTCTCAAATCTTGGTTAATTTGATTGAATAGAGATTTAAAATCAACAATTCCCCATGGATCGACCCGTACTCACTACGTAATACGATAGTTCGCCGTGCGCTTGCGGTTAAAACTTAATTTGAAATTTTTCGACGGTTTTCTAATTCGATAAAAATTCCATTGTTAAACACTCATGCTCTTTCTTTCCTTTGGGGAAACCAAGATATCATCAACAATTACCACGACAAATTTATTAAGTTGCCCTTTAAATATTTTACTCATCAAATCCACAAAGTATGTTGGGGTATTCGTCCATCCAAATGGCATTACTACCCACTCATAGAGCACATCTTGAGTATGGAATGCGGTCTTCGGTTTGCTTTCCTCTGCAATCCTCAAATGATGGAATCTTGTTGTTAAGTATAATTGGGGAAATACTTTAGCCCCTACAAGTTGGTCTAACAAGTCATCTATTCTGGGTAGGGGGTACCTATTCTTCCTTGTCAACTTATTCAACTCCCTATAATCGATGCAAAATCTCAAAGAACCTTCAGCCTTAGTATCAAAAATAACAGGGGCTCCCCACTCAGATTTACTCCTACGGATGAATTCTTTCTTCAATAGCTTTGAGATTTGCTTATCCAATTCCCTTCTTTCTATAGGGGCCATATGTCTCAAAGGCCGAGCGATGGGTCTTGCGTTCTTCTCCAAATCATTTTAGAACTCAATCTCCCTATAGGGTGGGAGATGTGAGGTCTCCTTGAGGACATCAAGAAATTCACAAACTATGGGCACAAATAATGGTTCTCGGACAACAAATAGATTTAGTGAGTATAAATGGCTTGACTCAACTAAAGCTTTTGGTGTTCAAAATACTTCTAGGTCACGACCTCCACAACTCCTTAATCGTACTACCCTCTTATCACAGTCGAGAATGGCTCCATAATATGGTAACTAATCCATACCCAAGATAAGCCCATACCCCTCGAAATTTAGAATGTACGCAGTACATATGAAATCAATGTCGCATATGTCTAACACTAGGTCTTTGCTGCAACGTGAGTTGTTTCCTAATTTAGGCCAATCCCTATAAAGGGAAGAGGGTTGGTCCCTCTTGCTTAATCCTTTTGAGGTGTGATCCCTAACGTAAGCATCTTAGGGTCCCACATCTTGTTGCCAAAATTTCATATGCATTGGACTTATGGATCTTGAGATATTGATTGTTTACCATTGAGTTGCACTTGTTTGACTGAAATATGTCGACCCCTATGATTGAGAGTGATTATAGCTGATCCCTCTTCTATATTAAACTATATTCCATACATAGAATGTTTTGTATAACATATCTCTTGATTCCGTTCAATCATGGCTTCATATTACTATATGTACTTGACTTCTAGACCCCACAATCATCGCTCTGGGCTTACTGGCCTTGATGACAGTCGAATCTAACTTTTCCAATCAATTCGGATATATTCAGGTCAAAATAATGGATAACAGTTACAAATTTAATATTAAGATGAATTCTCAGTTGGATAAATCTCATTATTATTTTGAAGGACGGAAATGGAAAACTACTATTAAAGGTGCTTTACTAGATTGAGAAGTGAGCATGAAATTTAACATTTTGAATATTGAAATTAAATATTTAGGATTTAGGAGATGGTTTGACATTGAAAATCGCATTTGGGAAAATAATATATTAATTTTATATATAATGGGATTCTTGATTTATTAACCTCTTCATAGGTACTTTAAAGGTTTTAAACAAGAATTTCAAAGTATATGAATTATTTTCAAAGGAGTTATACGGTTGAAATTGAAAGAAGATTCAAATTGTTGATTTCTTCAAAATCAGAAAGATGTTTAAAATAAAAAGATCTTGGAAAAAAAAGAACAGTACATGCATACATATATATACACATATGTGTGTGTAAGCAAATTGTTAAAGTGCTGACAAATGGTGCTTGTTATTGTTATGGATATTGTTGAATATTGTCGAATCACCATTAAAACTGCTTATGTATGTTTTGTCTTATGCCATAAGTGATATATTATATCATGTAATAAGGCTATATAGATTATTTGCTTGATATTCCTTGTGTTTCATGTACATTTAAGTGTAAAAAATATTAAGAAACCCTTAGTGATGTCGGGTTAGACAATGGTTAGTTGGGTTATCGTCGTAAATACGAACACGTAGAATGAATAAATATAATTTGATTGAAATGATGTGAGACATCAGATAAGTTATATATCTGTTAGCCCAAAAAATGGACAACACCTGAAATCAAGATGAAAGCACCAATCCAAATAATCAGCAACACAATATTCAATACACGGATCATAGATTCAATTGCAGAAAAGTAAATGAACATACAAATTTTATTATGGTTCGGCAAGCCTACATTCACTCCAATAATCTTATTATTATACTATAAGGTTACAAGTACAGTTGTTTTTGCCTTAGAAAATTAATGGAGGAAGGGAAGAGAGTGAAGAAGAAGAGCAAGAAAAAAGACCACTTGCAATGAACCAAGCCTGCTGTATTTATAGGGGAAGCCGTGTATGGATCGAGCCGAAAACCTATGTACAGAAGACAAAGACCCAGACAGACCCCAATGACCGATCGCTAGGTGCTACGTGGCAACCATAGGGATTGGGTTGATCCCTATAGATGGTGGGTAGGGGTCAACAATCCCTCATGTAGGTCCCCTTCGACCTTCTCTGTAGGAAATGCGGATTATGGATCTTAAGGCAGAATTAACACTAGGGGGTGAATAATGTTTGATTAATTTTATGAATCTTTTTGAAATCTTTTCAAATTAAACCCAAATAGATGCAATTCACAAACATAGAGACAATCACAGAATCAGACACAGATGCAAATAGTAAATAAAAGCAGTACAGCAAAGAACACACTGGAATTTTATACCGATTCGGAGTTACCCTACATCCAGTCCCACACAATTTCTTATGCAGATTTCTTTTCAAATATAATGTCGATATTACAACATCAATTTTAAGGCCACGAGATACGCCCTCCTGTTTCCGAGTCCAGGGCAAACTCTCTTGATTTAACCAGGCTACAATCACACCCAATTGATTTATGGTACGGGCCACAATCACACCGTTTCCAATCACGATTTGATTGAGAGAGACTTGATACACTTCGATCTTTGATTAGAAATGATCCTATAACTCTGAATAGCACTGAGATCTTTGAGAGAGAGTGGTAGAGAATCAAACTAGAGACGATCGAGTTTGATTCACTTAAGATATCGACAAAGTTTTGTTAAAGCATTTGAAGTATAAGAGAATATTTGAGTGGAGAAGGAGTGAAGAAATGAAGAAAAACTAACTTAAAATTCATCAAAAACAACTGATATATATAGGAGAACAACGGTCATGTCCATTCGTGAAAGGTTATGATGAATAGACATTTCTTTTGAAAATTCATATTTTAAAATCTTTGGCTACCATGTCGACATGGGGGGTATAGGCATGTCGACATCCCCTAGTAATTTTTGAAAATTGATTTTTGTTTTAAATGGGATTTTCTTTCTAAAGTTTGTCGAAACAATCTTAGAACTTTGTAAACTATTTTGAATATACTTTATGATTATAAAAACCTTTGGAAAGTGATCTTACAAAATATTAAAGTAATACAAACTAAATATTTAAATATTTTGAGACTAAAGCTAAAACATTAAAACCAGGAGATAGTTTAAAAATAAGAAATGATTTTGAGATTAATATAATTAAAAATAGTTATTGAATTAAGGCTGAAATATTTAAACCGAGTGAGAGATGTCTTTTTAAAAAGATAGTTTTGAAAAAAATCTAAAAATAAGTCATTTTGAAAATTTCATGGATTCTATTCCACTAAAGAAGGTCGTGGATTCCATCCCACTAAAGAGGTCATGGGTTCCATCCCACTATTAAAGCGAGAAGGTGGATTCCATTGCACAATTAAAATCTGAATAAAGATTTTAGTGCTATTATGAAGTTTTAACATAAATCTAGACTCTATTACTTATCTTGACATCTTGAACTCTTGAACTCTTGATAATCTTGATACTCATGAATCTTCAGTCTTGATTTCTACAATCTTGAATTCGTTAGTCTTGAATCTCTATACTGCATAGTCTTCATTCTCAGTACCTGCATATATATATATATCCTACATATACATATATATCTAGACAAAGATATTAGTTTTTATATTTTATAACAAGTCCTAAAGTTGTTGTCATCAAAACCATCATCTCAGGAACTAACAATCTCCCCCTTTTTGATGATGACAACTTATGTTTATAAAATATACTCCACCAAACTCTGATTCTACTCTGACTCCCCTTATTCCAACAACTCCCCCTTAATCTACTAACTCCCACTTAATCTAAGCCTAACTAGCAGCCTAACTATCCTATTTTATAATTCTTCCCCTTTGTCATCAACAAAAACTAAGCCTAAACTACATAACTCCCCCTTAAACTAATACTATGGAACTAAATGCTAATAACAAAGTATAATAAGTGAAACATAAATCTAATTTTATTATATATGATGTTACATTACACATATATATGAAACATGGACACAAATATATACAAGTACACAAAATATAAAAAAATTAATATAATAACAATCTAATGAGAGTCCTTGACAATTGGTGACTTGTGAATCGAACAATTAGGGTAATAGAGACAAAAGTTTCCATGTTGTTCGACCAAATTACCATTTTTGTCAAAACAGACTTCTCCAGCACAAACAACATTATCATCCTCGTCCATTTGCACTTCTTCCTCCTCTTTGTCCTCTAATGGATTATGAATACGTATGTTAGAGGAATCATCTTCAATCACAATATGGTCTGCATGATTATCCATTAGAAATTTTTGCAAATTTCTAAGAATCTTGCCTTGTTTCTCTTGTTCCTTTGCCATCCTTATTTGCATGACTTGTAATTCAGTCAGCATTTGCAGAGAGTCCTTCATAATTTCTTCGATCTTCGTTACTCGAGCCAATGTAGTACGTTGGAATGGACCAGAATTAGGAGAAGGGAAGGAAATGGTTGCATTTTGGTTTGATTTAGAAGAAGAGGCCATTACTTTGTATTTTCAAAAGTTTATTACATATAAAATGAAGTGAGAAGATAGATGAATTCTAAATATTGTGGTTATATAACCACCAAACTGATTTTAGAGGGAAAATCAAAATTTCAAATCTGACTGTTGTATGTCGACATGGGGGGTAGGGGCATGTCGACATCCCTTTTGAAAATTTTGACAATTTTGTTGTTCTCTGTTTATTTAAATATATATGTTAGTATATCTATATTCTATATCTCAGTTATAGAACAAATACCTAGTTCTCTTCTTAATTTAGTAAAGGTTGATTGATTCAAGGGTTTGGTCAGAATATCAGCTATTTGATTCTCAGTATTGATAAATTCAAGAGAAATAATCTCTTTTCTTATATTATCTCTGAGAAAATGATGTCCGATATCAATATGTTTGGTTCTGGCATGATGAGTAGGATTTTCGGATAAATTTATTGCACTTGTATTGTCACAAAAAATTGGTGATTTTGAAATATTTAATCCAAAATCCTTTAGGGTATGTTGCATATAGATAACTTGAGAACAAGCCAAAGCAGCAGAGATATATTCTGCTTCAGTTGTTGATAGTGAGACGGTATTTTGCTTTTTACTAAACCAGGAAACCAGAGAATGTCCTAAAAACTGACAAGTTCCACTTGTACTTTTTCGATCTGATTTACAACTAGCATAGCCAACATCACAATATGAGATTAAATCAAATGAATCATTTTTAGGGTAAAATAGACCATAGTCTAAAGTGTGTTTAACATATCTTAGGATACGTTTAACCGCTTTTAAATGGGTTTTTTTGGGTTGAGATTGGTATCTTACACAGAGACGGACACTATGCATGATAGCAGGCTTACTCGCAGTTATATAGAGTAGCGATCCAATCATTCCTCTATATAGTTTTTAATCAACATCTTTTGACATGTCTTCTTTATTCAAGGCTTCATTGGTTGCTATGGGAGTGGGTTTTCCGCTCGCAGTGGTCATACCAAACTTACTACCTAGATCCTTAACATACTTTTCTTGACTAATGAAAATTCCACTATCTAATTATTTTATTTGCAATCCTAAAAAGAAAGTAAGTTCACCCTTATGACTCATCTCAAACTCTTTTGTCATTATTTCAGAAAACTCTTTGTTCATTTCATTGTTTGTTGATCCAAAAATGATATCATCTACATAAATCTGTACTAATTGGATATCATTTTTGTTTCTTTTAATAAAAAGAGTATTATCTACTTTAGCAATTTCAAATTTTGATTGTAATAGGTAAGATCTTAGTATGTCATACCAGGCTCTAGGAGCTTGTTTCGGACCATATAAAGCTTTCTTTAATTTGTAAACATGATTTTGAAACTTTTCTTCTTCAAAAAGTGGAGGTTGTTCAACATAAACATCCTCTTTAACAAAACCATTTTAAAAGGCACTTTTGACATCCATTTGAAATAATTTGAACTTGTTATGGTTTGCAAAAGAAAATAGAATTCTAATGGCTTCTAATCTTGCTACGTGTAACGACCTGAAATTTCCAACTGTTCGCATCCATACATGTCAGATTTGAATTGCTCAAAATATCAGATTGTTAATTTAAATTTGGCAAAACTCAACATATACAGTAAATAAGTAATCACAGAATCACAGACACAGAGTAATATAACAATAATGCAGCGGAAACAAAAGAATAGTAGTTCATGAAGCTACTATATATATATATAACAAAGTTAAACAAGATACAACAGAAGTCACGAATACATAGTTGTCTCAATACAATAGTCAAATACAAGATCTGAATACATCACTGGAATCAACTGCATAACTGAAAGCAGAATCGATGTAGCTGGATCTCCAAGCGAAGCTCCAACTCCAAAGGTGAGTCTCAAATGCTGTATCACTCAGTCTGACCCGAGCGTAAAGCAAAACACGAAACACTCGAGTCAGGATTAACATTCTTATATCAATAAATCCAACTCAAGTGAAATATCAACTGAAATACAAGTAACTTAAAGGATGTTTGGGATAACCATCCTCTAAGGATCTGTTAAACTATCTACTATGTAGTAATATACGCTATTATAATAATGTCTACAGTAAAGTATACTATTTAAAAATAGCGTTAAGGCTTTACATTTTCCACCTTAACACATTTTTAGGTATGCCAATAGTCTATACAGTACCGTAATACCCCGTAAACTGGAGCTACCAGAGGATACTCCATAGGTACGACACAAATCAAACTCGTAGTAAAGCACGCTATGGTAGGTGACACGGCACAACAAGGCAATGCCAGGGTAGATATACCAATTACGCATCTGGACTGGTGGTGACGTAGAGCCGCAGCAATTGCCCACCTCGAGCCACACTCCCGAATCAAGTGTGCGCACAAAATCAATCACAAAGTAATAGAATGGCATACGATGGAGTGTGTCCAATAAGAGGAGCTACCTCATTGGCCCGGAATTGCTCCTATTTTAGCCACCTTATGCCAACTCACGATGTTTCCTGGAGATTTGACCAGGCAACTAGTGCTCGGCATCTAGGAGCGTTCGGCGAAGTACACAGCATCCATAGTGTCCGGCATTCACTAGTGCTCGGCATCCAGTAGCGTTCGGCGAAGTACACAGCATCCATAGTGTCCGGCATTCAGTAGTGCTCGGCACCCAGTAGTGTTCGGCGAAGTACGCAGCATCCATAGTGTCCGGCATCCAGCAATGTTCGGCATCAACTGGCACTCGACGACAACCAATGCTCAGCACTAGCGTTCGGCATCATTAGAACTCGGTGATAGGAGAACTCGGCAACAAGAGCGCTCGGCATCCCAAGGTACTCGGCATAGCACTCGGCAACAGGAGTACTCGGCATCCCATGGTGTTCGGCGTAGTACTCGGCATCCAGAAGACATTCCGTATGCACAACTACTCAAGATAACGGTGTCGTTTGGCCTGCATGCACCGTTCGTTCAAGAGCTTGAGATGGAGGCACGTTCGGCCTCAATAAACAACCATCCTACACTTCCCACGACACCAACACACCATTCGGCATAGAAGGAATGGTTCGGCGTAGCGGCGTTCGGCACACCTGGTTCGGCATACAGCGACCACTGCACTGGGGCTTGAGCGTTCGGCTATCCAGCCCACTTGGGAAGTCCAGCCCATATTTGCCTATAAATAGAGGGGCAGGGTCACAGTGAAATGGATCCTTTTTCGGAGAGAAAACACCGGGGAGACTCTGCCATTATCAAGACTCATCTTCTCTACTTAACAACTTCACTCAAGCATTTGATTCACGAATTGTATTTGTAATCAACGATAAAGGAAATCAATAAAGTTGAACAAAGTGGACGTAGGCAATTACGCTGAACCACTATAAATTTGGTGTTCTTACTTTCTGCATTTAAATTAGCATTGTCTTCTCTATTTAATTTACTTTCATCACTTATATCTCTACACAATCTTTCTGAACGAGGTTAGTAACCAATTTTGGTGCTAACACTTTGGTGCTTTCACTGAGAATTGAATTCTCAGACCTCAAGGATCTGCTTTGAAGCTACTGGATTGAACAAATCCCCCAAAGAAGATCCGACTCACTGATAGGACATCCGTTGATTCTACTCAGAGTTCATACCAATAACTCTACAATGGCAAGACCACGTACCAGGTCAGCTTCTCACAATGCGGATGCCCACGAGACTGCTAGCGTGCAACAAGCAGGGCCTAGCAATCAACCAGCAATTCCAAATACAGGAGTTGCCACTCAGGACCAAACTCCAGTTGTCACCAGAATAGAGTTCAACGACTTGATGAGAGAGCTCAGGGAAAGTAGGAGACAACTAGGAGAGCAGATGCAAGCCAATGCCAACCTGATGGCACAACTTACTCAACAATAGCAACAGAATGCTGGGGGCAATCCCGCTGCTTACTCCTCATCTGACAGCTCTACTTCCTCTGATGAACCTCCCAGGCGCAGACGCCGTAAGACTGATGCTGCGCGAACAGATGCTGCTGTTCGAACAGCTGGAGACCGCGACCAAGCAAGAGCTGGAAGCTTCAGGACCGGGATACAGATGGAAGATAGAGGCCCAGATCATCAAAAAGCTAACGATGTCGAACCTCAAGACGCACGATTGGCAGATCGCCAAGAGAGGAGGCATCAGCATGGACAGGCGCGTAGAACAGACTCCAACCTTCCGCCTTCCATACAGACACCCGATCTGACAGCCATGATCAGGCAACTGATGAAAGAGAATCAGGGCTTATCAAATGATGACTGGGGAGTGTCAAGAAGTCATACTCCATTCACGGATGTTGTGTTGCAAGCGGCGTACACCAGGAAGTTTAGTATGCCTACTATTCCTGCATATGAAGGAAAGACTGACCCTAGACAACATGTCATGAGGTACGAATGGATGATGGATTCAGCCAGAGTGAATGATGCCACCAAGTGTAGGTGCTTTCCGATTACTCTATCTGGGATCGCTACTATGTGGTTCACCCGACTTCCTCCGCGATCCGTATCAAATTTCGAGGAGTTGGCAAAGAAGTTTATTGAGCAGTTCAGGATACACACTACGCGCCCAAAGGACGTGATGTCTCTGTCAAGTGTAATCCAAAATCCTGGGGAATCGTTGAAGGAATATTTGCAAAGATTCCACGTAGCAGCAACTGAAGTCAGTAATCCCAATGACCATGCAATTCTGATGGCTGTAATGAGAGGTGTGGATCCAGACTCTGAGTTTGGAGACTGGCTGGCAGGAAAACCTCCAGCTACGCTAGAGCGTTTCTACTCTAAGGCACACCAGTTCATAAGAAGAGAGGAAGCTAGGTGGGTACGACGAAATAAGGCGCCAGGGCCTGTCCAAGAGTCAATAAAGAGCAACATCGCTGTGAAGCAATCTGGAGACAGCTCGGGAAAGGTCCAAGTCAATGTCCAGAACAAGCCTGGGCAACCCAAGGAGTCCAAAGGAAGGAGTCAAGGGAAAAGAAAAGAAGCAGGAAAGTGGAAGTCGAGAATTCCAAGCTACAGCGAGTACACTCCGCTAAACGCCCCACTTGAAAACATTTACCTATCCACCTGCAATACTTTTCAGTACAGAAAACCACGTCTAAAAGAATCAACCGAAGAACAGAAGCGGACCGGGAAATATTGTCGCTTCCACGAGACTTATGGACACAATACGGAAGAATGTAGACACTTGCACGACGCTATCGAGAAGTTGATCAGGCAGAAGAAATTGCAAGAATTTGTGAAGGATCCACAAGAAGGAGGACAGGGAACGTCCAACCCAGGTCGTGCACCAGCTCCACATCATCCCGAGGAGCCTGCCCGGACCGTTGGTAGACTGGTCATAAATACAATTATCGGCGGGCCTCACCCCGCGGATAAGAATTGGTAGGAGATGGAGCGATATGCAAGTTCCTTGAAGCATGCAGATTTTGAGTGTTGTTCGAACATGGAGGACGGAGCCCCTGCTAAGCAGCAACGCGTAATGACAGACGATATTGTGTTCAGAAGCAGAGACGCTGATCAGGTAGAGGCTCCGACTATCGACCCCATGGTCATATCTACAACGATCGGACCAGCATATGTAAAAAGAATTCTGATTGATTCTGGAAGTTCAGTCAACATCATCTTCAAGAAGGCCTACGATCAAATGAAGCTAGAAACAAAAGACTTGAAACCATCCAAAGCTCGTATTCACGGCTTTAACGGCGCTGCAACTGATGCAGTGGGATATGTCGAGTTACCAGTTGAACTGGGACAAGGCGAGCGTCGGAGAGTGCGAATTCTACCCTTTGTAGTTTTGGATGTGGACTCTCCGTATAACGTTTTCTTGGGTCGGCCGGCCCTGGCGGAGTTTAGGGCAGCGTTAGCCCCGTGGTGTTTAACTTTGAAGTTCCCGACTGACAAAGGAGTAGGCATTGTTCACGGCGACCAAGCAGCTGGTCGTTCCTGTTATGTGGCCGAGCTCCGAGAGGCCCACCGGAGGGAGAAGGGAAAGGTTGCGGACAATCCCGTCCGCATCCTCAATGCGGATAATTGACAAGTAGTGCCCGAGCCCTGGCTCAGGCATAGTTCTCGGATCTACGGAGATATAGATCCGAGAGACGACGATGAGAAACCCAGGGAAGAGAAGGCGGCACCGGCTGAATTAACAATTGACATTTCAGTTAGCCATGACGACCCTTCGCGAATACTTAAGATCGGATCACAACTAGGCCCCGCAATGACTGAAGACCTTAGCGACTTCCTCCAGGCGAACCTTGATGTTTTCGCCTGGACGCATTCTGATATGTGTGGGATTTCTCCCGCCATCACAAGTCGTATGTTGAACATAGACCCGAAATACGTCCCAGTCAAGCAAAAAAGGAGAGGAATGGATCCGGAGAGATCCGCCGCTCTTGGAGAGGAGGTGGACAAACTCAAAGCGAATGGGTTCGTCCGCGACGCCCTCTACCCTAAATGGGTATCCAACCCCGTGCTAGTAAAGAAGGCGAATGGGAAATGGAGGACTTGCGTAGATTATTCCGACTTGAACAAAGCATGCCCTAAGGACAGTTTCCCGTTGCCTAGGATCGATCAGTTGGTCGATTCCACCGCAGGACACGAGTTACTGTCATTCATGGATGTGTACTCAGGATACAACCAAATCCCAATGCATATTCCGGACCAAGAACACACCAGCTTCGTTACAAATGTCGGACTGTATTGCTATGTAGTGATGCCCTTTGGATTGAAGAATGCTGGAGCAACTTACCAACGTCTGGTGAATCGAATGTTCAAGGACCAGCTGGGTAAAACCATGGAAGTCTATGTGGATGACATGCTCGTGAAGTCACGACGGTCAAACGACCACATTCAAGACTTGGCTGAAATGTTCGACATACTCAGGTTTTATGGCATGAAGACCAACCCGTTGAAGTGTTCTTTCGGCGTTGCATCAGGGAAGTTTTTGGGATTCATCGTCAACGCTAGGGGAATCGAGGCCAACCCAGAAAAGATCCAAGCTATTCGAGATGTACAAGCACCCAGGACTATAAAGCAGGTACAGAGCTTGAACGGAAAAGTAGCTGCGCTGAATCGATTTATATCCAAGGCAACTGACAAGTGCATCCCGTTCTTTGACATAATAAAGAAAGGAAAGAGAAATTTTGAATGGACGTCTAGCTGTGAGGAAGCATTCCGGAATCTGGTGAGGCATCTGGAGAGCCCACCAATGCTATCAAAACCAGTTGACCATGAGATATTGTACGTATACTTGGTTGTATCCCCACATGCGATAAGTGCGGCTTTGGTACGAGAGGAGGATCGAGTCCAAAAGCCGGTGTATTATGTTAGCAAACGTTTAACAGGGGCCGAGAGGAATTACCCTAAAATAGAGAAATTGGCTTATTGCTTGGTGATTGCATCACGAAAGCTTCGCCCGTACTTTCAAGCACATTCAATCGGTGTTTATTCCGATCAACCCCTGAGGCAGGTACTCCAACGGCCGGAAACTTCTGGAAGATTGCTAAGATGGAACATCGAGTTGAGCCAATTCGATATCGCGTACTTACCACGGAGAGCCATCCGAGGGCAAGCGTTAGCAGACTTCATCGCTGAATTTACCATACCCATCAAACCGGACGATCACGACATCATTCCCCCCGTTCGATGGAAATTATACACTGACGGTGCATCAAACGACCATTGCTCCAGCGCGGGCGTAGTTCTTGTAACTCCGGAAAACCGATCGATCTGTTATGCCCTGAAGCTCGATTTCCCGGCTACAAATAACGAAGCCGAATATGAAGCACTGATCGCTGGCTTGAAGCTCATCAGGGTACTCGGGATCGAATCAGTCGAAATCTTTTGTGACTCGCAGTTGGTGGTTTACCAAGTACGGGGAGACTACCAAGCAAAGGGACGAAAGCTTGCTCCGTACCTCATTCAGGTCCAAGAACTACTATCAAATCTTGAGCGTTATGACATCTCACATATCCCGCGCGAACAGAACAAAGAAGCCGACTTATTGGCTAAGTTCGCGAGTACCGACGATGCGCAACAAATGGGATTGTATCCCGTCGAAGTCTTGCATGCCCCGAGCATAGACGAAATGAAAGTCGATCGCGTGTTGGGAACAGAAATCGAGAAGGAATCATGGATAACCCCATTCAAACTATACCTGACGACCGGGGCTTTACCAGGAAAAAGAAGCGAAAGACGGCAGGTCCTTCGAAAGGCCGCGCGATACATAATGCAGGATGGATCAATGTATCGAAAAGGATTCTCAGTCCCGTTATTACGATGCATCGCTCATGATGAAACAAAGTGAGTCTTGAGAGAGGTTCACGAAGGGGAATGTGGCGACCATACTGGGGGGCAAACGCTAGCAAAGTAGATCCTCCGCTATGGATATTACTGGCCCACCGTAAACCGGGATGCCGCGGACTACGCAAGAAAATGCGACAAGTGTCAAAGATATGCGAAAATACCGAGGGCTCCATCAACGGAACTCACACAAATGATCAGTCCCTGGCCATTTTCGATCTGGGGAATCGACATAATCGGCTCTTTGCCTCTATCCAAAGGTGGTGCGAAATACGCAATAGTTGCAGTCGACTATTTCACGAAATGGGCTGAGGCAGAACCTTTGGCCACTATCACCTCTAAGAAGGTCATTAACTTCGTTGTACGAAACATTATATGCCGCTTTGGCCTTCCACGCACCATCATTACAGACAACGGAACGCAATTCGAAAGTAGAGAGTTCAAAGAGTTCTGTTTAAAGTACGGCATCGAGAAAAAGTTCGCCGCCGTTGCACACCCAAAAGCTAACGGACAAGTCGAGGCCGTTAACAAAATAATCAAGTCCATACTGAAGAAGCGTCTGGAGAAGGTTGGAGGAAAGTGGGTAGATGAACTCCCGACAGCATTATGGGCGTATAGAACTACCCACAAGTCCGCGACCGGCCACACTCCGTTCGCCTTGGCATACGGCTCTGAAGCCGTTATACCCGTGGAACTTGAAGTTCCATCGCACCGAGTGACATACTATGATCCCAAGACGAACCAAAACCTCTTGTTGGAATCACTGGACTGCATCGACGAAAAGCGTGAAGAAGCTGAATTAAGGGCGGCGGCGCACAGACATCGAGTCAAGCGTTACTACGACGGCAGAGTCCGCCCAAGAATCTTTGATGTGGGTGATCTCGTTCTGAAACGAGTCTTCCCGGTACCATCACGCATGAATCCCAGCTGGGAAGGTCCATACGCCATTGAACGGAAGCTTGGAGAAGGAACATTCAAGCTAGCGACCGTTGATGGCGCGACACTCCCCCGAGCATGGAACAGTGAACATTTGCGGCACTATTACATTTAGCATGTTTTCCTTTCTTGTTGTAGGCACTGTTATTTCCTGCATGTTTCCATTCAATAATGACTTAGTTTCCTTTTAAAAGTTGTAATCAAGCAATTTAGTTGATTTTCATTAATAAAGGCTTGAAGCCATATTTTCTATGAAGTTTCTATATCTCTTAATTGGATGATAAATTACATTATCCTGCACGACATACAGACTCGTACGAACGATTCCAAATCTCCGAAGCCCCAAAGCGCGGATCGGAGTACTCTAAGTCCCCAGAGTGCGGACTAGAGTATAAAACGATTCCAAATCTCCGAATCCCCAGAGTGCGGAGCGGAGTACTCTAAGTCCCCAGAGCGTGGACTAGAGTATAAACGACTCCAAATCTCCGAAACCCCAGAGCGCGGATCGGAGTACTCTAAGTCCCCAGAGTGCGGACTAGAGTATAAAGCGATTCCAAATCTCCGAATCCCCAGAGAGCGGAGCGAAGTACTCTAAGTCCCCAGAGCGCGGACTAGAGTATAAACGACTTCAAATCTCCGAATCCCCAGAGTGCGGAGCGGTGTACTCTAAGTCCCCAGAGCGCGGACTAGAGTATAAACGACTTCAACTCTCTGAATCCCCAGAGTGCGGAGCGGAGTACTCTAAGTCCCCAAAGAGCGGACTATAGTATAAACGAATACGAATCTCCGAATCCCCAGAGTGCGGAGCGGAATACTCTAAGTCCCCAGAGCGCGGACTAGAGTATAAACGACTCCAAATCTCCGAAACCCCAAAGCGCGGATCGGAGTACTCCAAGCCCCCGGAGCGCGGACTAGAGTATAAACAGTCTCAAGTCTCTAAGTCCCCGGAGCACAGTGTCAGCAAACCAAATAAAGACAAGAGAATCATTCAAACAAAAAGAAACTAAATTTTATTCGATAAGTCCAAAATGGGGATACATGATCACTCCTACAAAATTCAGACCTCTCTATACAAACTGCAAGTTGTGGAAGATAAAAGCAATTACAAGACTTAAGCAAAAAACTCGTTGAACGAGTGTATCGATTATTTCTTCGACTTCTTCTTTTTGTCTTCCTTCGTTGTTTCCGACGACTCCTCTCCCTCACGCTTTTTCTTGGACTTTTTGCTTGCTAGAGAAACGGAGTCGGGAGTAGGAGACGGAACATCTAGTGGTTTGGACCTGCCCGGGAGAATGATTTTCAAAGGTCTGTTCCGCGGGTCAGTGAGTTCCAGTATTTCAGACTCAACTTTGACTTTGACTTTTTTCTTCTCCTCGTCGGCAAGACGGTCCTTCATGCTCATCTCTGAAGTATGCTCAGAGGCGCCAGTGATTTCAATTTCATCGCTTCCTTCGGCAGGAGACGAAGTATCAAGTTTGTCATCATCTAGCGCCCCGATCACTTGAGCGTCTGGACCGGGAGTTACTCCTGCGTGAGCAACGTCGCTTGTTTTCTCTGCTTCCTTCTTGGCGTCATCGCTCCTCGGAGTTGGCTCGGCGTTAGAGCAACCTGCAGGAAAACATAAGGAATGAGCATTAGAACGAGTAGCCACTGCTGAAAAATGACGGGATCTCTTCAATTTCTAGAGAAAGAAGAATTTCCTACCAGGGTCCGGTTGGCTATCGGTGGCACGAGGGGTTTCACCCTCCAGGATAGGTGACAGCACATGAACACCAAGCCCGGGATCTTCGGGATCATAACTAGCATGCTGCTCGAATGGATCAAGTGTTGGCCGACCGGCCGATTGAGCAGCGTAAGGAGCGGCAATGTGAGGAGTAGTAGCATCGGCCCCAGACGGGCCAGCTTCGTCATTCTTCTCTTTCGGAGGGGAAGAGCCTTTGCTATAAAGTGCCAATGCTGCGGATAAGTCCGATGGCTCATTCCCCCTTAGGAACTCCTTCACCAAGACATCCTCATCGACCTCGTTGGAGCCCGACTCGACCTTCCTGATCCTTATCAGAGTTTCCCACGCCTCAGCCAGGGATTCGAGGTAGCCGTCACCCAGAAATGTTAAGTCGCGGTGCATAAGGACGCGGGCTCCATACTCGGCGATCAACGGGTCAAACATACTTTTGACCTCTTCCCTGCCGGCTTCTGCGGTCGCCTCGAGGCGAGAATCAAGCTCTTCCACAGCCATTCTTTTGCCCTCCTCACGGGCCTCGTCCTTCATTTTCTCGACCCCGGCGAGTTTGTCATCGAGCTTTGTCTTCAGGAGTCGGGTAGCAACAATCTCATCACAGTATCGCTGCGATTCTTCTTGAGCAGCTACTTTGTCTTCCTTCTCCTTGGAAAGTAATTCCTTCAGCTCCTTGACTTGAGTAGCAAGTGCGTCCCTTTCCTTTTGGACAGAGTCTTTTTCTAGGGCGAGGGCACCGCTGCGCTGGACTGCTTCATCAAGTTCTTTTTTGTGAGCCGCCTCTAAACGAGTAACTGCCTCGGCAGTATTTTTTGCGCTTTGTTCAGCGGCTTCTAGCTTTGACTTATACGAAGCGAGCTCTTCGTCTTGGAGTTTGATGATTTTCTTATCGCTGTCAGCCTCCAGATTCAAACGGTCAATCTCGTGTTGACGCTCAACAGATACTTCTGAGACCTTCTCCACCAAGTGCACAAACGCGTCATGTTGAACATAGACGTCGTTATTGCAGGCAATGGCACTCTGCTTCACATGCCCGGGAATATGATGAATGGCCGGGAGGAACTTCAGACCATCGAAGCAAATTTTTGGAAACTTGGCCTTAAGATCGACCATCTTTTCCACAACAGTTGGGTCCACCGCAGGAGTAGGAGGAGGAGGCTTTGAAAACTCTGTTCTTTTACGTTGCTCTCGAACTTGCCTTGTACTCGATGAACTGGAATGTTGTTCTCGAGGAGCATCAGACTGATAACCCTTCTGTAAGGATTTCTCTCTATCCGGCTCAGTTGGAGGAGGAAGATCACGGGACTGGGAAGATTGAGAATGTGCTTTCTTGCGGTGAGACGACTCTCAAGGACGATTATCCCTATCTTCATACTCGCCTCGGTCCCGACGTCTGCCTGAACCGGAATCCCGTCCAGAGTGATGGAATATAGAAGACCCCTGAAGGAGATCAAGTTCGTGAGAGCGGCCCATATCACCTGCAAAGAATGGAGATAACAACGAGTTAAGGAGAATTTACGAGTTAAAAAGACTTGAAGTATATTATGGAATGCGCATGTGCATGTGTGTCCTAGTGTTCCCCCCGACGGACCCGTTCGTTTATCTTTACTAATCGGAGTGTTGTCTCCTTGAGCCGGGAGTTGAACTCCTACATTGCCTCTAGCGGGCGAAGAGAATTTGAGAGCTTCAGGATCATCGAACCCGTAATTAAGTAAATCATCGGGGATGGACAGGTTGGACAGACCCCTCAAAGAATTTTCCAGATGCTGTGAGGAAGCCTCTTTCTCAGGCGGAATAAGTGTGACTTTTGAAGTGCCACCAACTTTCTCCTTCTGAACTTTATGTTTTAACTTCTTCTTTCCCTTCGAAGGGGAGGACGACGTCTCAATGTCGTGAACTTCGATTGCCGGATTCTGAGCGGGACCCGCATTCTCACCCTGAGTTTCAGGGGCATCATCCTCTTTGCGCTCGCCTTCTTCGTGCGTGTCGGGAGCGCGGCGCGACGACGATCCGGCAAGTCTTTTCCCTTTTCCAGATGGAGGTTTGGGAATGGTAACACCTTCTGGAAGGCTGATCCGATGACCAGGAGCCAGCAAGCCGAACCCCGACAGTGATTCATTTGAAATGATAACTCGGATGTCTCGATCCTCGGCAGGAAGAGCTCTAATGGCATCGACAGCCTCAGAATATCCTCGGCCTTCCGGGCGCGGGTTGATACCAGAAAAGATGAAATAAAGAGTTAGGAAAAGCTTGACTCCGATCAAATACGAATAGTGACTCGGCAGAGAGACTTACTGCCATCAACCCATCTCCTAGCGAAACCAGAAGGGCAGCGCACATAGAACCATTCCTGTTTGTACAGGGCGAATTTGCTACAGGCCCCTGTCAAGATCTGGCATTTGTGGTATGGCTCGAGGAACATAAAAGAAGGACTGTCTTTCCGTCTCTTGAACATGTAAATATATCTGATATCACCGGCGGTTGGAGGTCTGGAGAAGACAGCCATGAAAAGTAGGTAAGTCCCATATAGAAACGCATGGCCGTTTGGGTGCAGCTGCGACGGAGCTATGTCTATGTACTGCAGTACATCCCGGAGAAATAAGTTGAATGGAGGCACGCTGCCCATCCAACACATGACTTGTTGCAGGTAGTGTACCCGACTGGGGGCAGATGAGGGCGATCGTGTCTCGAAGGGACTAACACGTCGGCAAAAGGAATCCCGTGAATAGAGCATATCCATCGTAGAGCAGCTTCGTTGATCTTCGAGGCTTGAGAATCGATCGGATTGTCTAGTAAGATGGTTGCCTCCAAAGCATCAGGCGCCAAGTTATGAGCGGGAGAAGTTGACGGGTTAGAAGTATCAGCGGCTCCTTGCCTTGCTGATGGCCCAGGCCTGTCAGATATGGTGGCAGAGCTAGATTTTCTCGACATCCCGAATAAATAATGAACCTGGCTAAATGCTTGAGAAAGCTATACTTAAAAAACGTTGAACGTTAGAATTAGCAACACGATTTTTCCCCCCGCGTGGTGTGTGAACTAGTGCAAGCAATTGTGTACAGGCAATAAGAATCTAAAGGTTTTAAAGATATAATAATTAGCTTCGAATCATCGCCTTCGAAGACCGTCATCGCTGACCGTCTCAAAAAGCTCGCCTTGAGGTGATTACAGTTCCAGATTCAGAAGACATATGATTTCTAAAGTAACCGGCCTAAGTGTAGTTTGACATTTATACTGTTCGGCATTTAAGTAGTGATCGGCAATTGTATTGTTCGTCCTAAGTATAGGTCAGTAGGCATTCAAGATTGTTAGGCCTAAGTATAATGTTCGGCTGTGTTTTGCTCGGTCTAAGTCTATGTTCGGCTAAAGGCCTCGTTCGGTTAAGTCATCGTCCAGTTAAAAGTTATGTTCGGCATGTGTGTGTTCGTTCGGCATGTCTAAGTTCTGTTCGGCAGGTATGTAACTGTTCGGCATGACAGTTGTTCGGCAATTATGTCGTTCGGTCTAGATGCTATTCGGCGTATATGTCTATTCGGCATAAGGGTAGTGTTCGGCCTTAGTTCGTTCGGCTAAGTTTTTGTTCGGCGTTCTAGCGAGTGTTCGGCCTCATTCAGACGAAATACTATTCGGCAGCCTCTATCGTTCGGCACATGACAACATACGCCGAACCATAACTATGCCATCCGAAACCCTTACCACCTCCAGGATTTTTCTTTTCCTTCATTTTTGACTGTGGTTCGACGCGATGGAGCTAAATACAATAGCCACATGTGCAAACACCTCAAATCCTTCCTCCTCGCCTCGCATTATCGTTCGGCAATGAGGGCAACCTACTCGAAAGCTTCCTACAGGACACATTTGACTCATTTGAAACTTATTCAAGTTATACAAGGGGCGGTACCTAGATTGCAGTTAGGAGCTTAGGAAGGAATGTTCAAGTTGTAAATCTGTTCGACTAGAGAAGGTTAGAAATCTTGGAAGAATGACAGAAACGAAAAAGTAAAGGAGAAGGGACGGGAAGGACCTGGTTATATAGAGGGAGGTAGAAGTTGAAGAGGCTATACCCGGTAGAACCGGTCAATACCGGAGTGTTCGGCATCATAGCAGAGTGACGTTCGGCACACGAGGTACGTTCGGCTTCGAACGTATTGTTCGGCATCCATACCTTGTTCGTCTTACACCTCCTTCGCTAACATTCTCGAGAAGGCACCTCCGAGGTAAATTGTACCAGATTCAAAGCGCATCACGTTCGGCCACGTGATACACTTTGGGGGGCAAGTGTTTCCTGGAGATTTGACCAGGCAACTAGTGCTCGGCATCTAGGAGCGTTCGGCGAAGTACACAGCATCCATAGTGTCCGGCATTCACTAGTGCTCGGCATCCAGTAGCGTTCGGCGAAGTACACAGCATCCATAGTGTCCGGCATTCAGTAGTGCTCGGCATCCAGTAGTGTTCGGCAAAGTACACAGCATCCATAGTGTCCGGCATCCAGCAGTGTTCGGCATCGACTGGCACTCGGCGACAACCAATGCTCAGCGCTAGCGTTCGGCATCATTAGAACTCGGTGATAGGAGAACTCGGCAACAAGAGCGCTCGGCATCCCAAGGTACTCGGCGTAGCACTCGGCAACAGGAGTACTCGGCATCCCATGGTGTTCGGCGTAGTACTCGGCATCCAGAAGACATTCCGTATGCACAACTACTCAAGATAACGGTGTCGTTCGGCCTGCATGCACCGTTCGTTCAAGAGCTTGAGATGGAGGCACGTTCGGCCTCAACAGACAACCATTCTACACTTCCCACGACACCAACACACCGTTCGGCATATAAGGAATGGTTCGGCGTAGCAGCGTTCGGCACACCTGGTTCAGCATACAGCGACCACTGCACTGGGGCTTGAGCGTTCGGCTATCCAGCCCACTTGGGAAGTCCAGCCCATATTTGCCTATAAATAGAGGGGCAGGGTCACAGTGAAATGGATCCTTTTTCGGAGAGAAAACACCGGGGAGACTCTGCCATTTTCAAGACTCATCTTCTCTACTTAACAACTTCACTCAAGCATTTGATTCACGAATTGTATTTGTAATCAACGATAAAGGAAATCAATAAAGTTGAACAAAGTGGACGTAGGCAATTACGCTGAACCACTATAAATTTGGTGTTCTTACTTTCTGCATTTAAATTAGCATTGTCTTCTCTGTTTAATTTACTTTCATCACTTATATCTCTACACAATCTTTCTGAACGAGGTTAGTGACCAATTTTGGTGCTAACACACGAGAGTCGGGTCCACGTAAATATACCTTTAGGATCGTCGCCACCATCCTACTTCATTCTGGAATCTCCACCGCGTACACAGTTGTTAAATTGGTTTTCGGTATCGACAAAGAGTATGCCCATATCCAATTCAGGTCTCTTTAACAACCAATCGTTATTATAACACCGCGGTCATTTCAAAATAGTTTATACTTCAAAACCAAAATACCATTTCCATTTCAAAACCAAATCAATACGATATCATTTTCACTTCAAATATATCCATTTCCAAAAATCATATCACTTTCCAAAGTTATAATGCTTTCGAAATCGTAAGTCTTTAAAAAATCTAAACCTTGAAATTCATAACACTTTGAAATCATAGCTTTGAAATCATAACATTTTGGAATCCATAACACTTTCCTCTTAAGCAGTTTAGATATTAAAATTAGTGTATATAATAAAATAGTTTATAAAATAAAAATAGTTTATATAAAATAGTTTATATAAAATAGTTATAAGTTAAAATAGTTTATAATAAAATACTTTATATTGAAAATGATTTATATTAAAATAGTTTATACTAAAATAGCTTACTCAAATTTCACAAATCGATTCAAATCAACTCGAATTCCAAAATTCAAATTTAATTCAATCTCAATTCATAAATTTCAACTCAATTCAGTTTCTTAATAAACCATTTCAAATTATCGATTTCAAATACATATTTGAACCATAAAATAAACCATTTCAATTTCAATATATTTCAAAGCTTTAAAAATTCAACATTTTCAAAACTAAATTCGATAATTTCATATATATATCAAATTCACTTTACTATTATTTAGCTTTGAAATATTTACTTAATCATTTTCAATATCATTTAAATAAACTTCAATTTACAAATTTAAATAAACAAAATATCCCATTTAAATTTATTTAAGTTTGAAATATTCATTTAAGTCCCTTTTCATCAAATCCAAGTTTAAAAATCATATCTTTAAATTTCAAATTTAATAGATTTCAAATCAAACTTATTTAAGTAAAATTCTTAAATAAATATAATTTCAAATCAATTTCAAATTTATCTTTCCAACCTGAATCATTATAAACTCTATATTTGAAAATATATATTAAATAAATACTTAAACATATTATATATCAACTTTATTAAATCAACTTTAATAAATCTTTAAAATCAATATTTATTAAAACCATATATTTCTTTCCAAAACTATAGAAATTATTTTCAAAATATTTATATATAGACCAACGGTGTCTGTATATAATTTTCTATCATATGGTCAAGTGATACGGATATTTATCATTTCAATCCGCAATTTAAATATATATACGGCTATATATTATTTCAACCCGCAATCCCAAATTCAATTCAAATGAAAATCGCTTGGATTTATCATTTCAACCCATAACGAATTTCTCATATTCTACTGATCGTTCGGGTATGTATCATTTCAACCCATAGTGAATTCTATACTAACAGGGAACTTGCAGAGTGATTACAGATATGATAATAATATAACAATCAGTAATAGACATATATCATCAATATAAATAACAGATAAGGGTGTCAGATGTCATAGGTGAACAGATACAAATAACAGTATATATATAGCAATGTAAATAACTAACAGCAGCATATTTCAATTGACGTTTCCATTGAAATCAAATTTAATAAATATAAGAACGTTAATCATGAGTGATTGCTCACCTTTCGAGGCTAGAGGAGTTTGACAATGAAACGGGTTACGAATCCAAGCACGAATTCCAAAGCAAAGCCAGATTGGCACGAATTTGACGAACAAGGATGATAGATAAGAATCGATGAGAATAAGATAATCATTTTTGATATAAACTAAAAATATACACTATTATTATATTATATATATACACATTTAAAATCAAAATAAATTTGCTTTATTTCGATATATATAAACTATCACTTTATATAACAAAACCCACACATAAAAATAGAATCCATACACATATATATTTTTCTAAAGAAATCCAAATATTAATATTTATTATAAAAATCAATATAAACAGTTTATTATAATATACATAAAACTTATACTTTGTAAATTGTTAAAATCATGTATATAAACTAAATCGGATAATATAAATCTTGTATAAACCTTTATAACTTTATATACTTATAATATAAAAACTTTATAAACTAAAAATCAACAGCTTGATAAATATATAAACTGAGCACACAAAATTTACACGATATTAACATCAGACAAAGTGATATATGCAACCCTAAAAATACAAGTGAATAAATATATTTGCTTACATACTAACAGCATATACCACTTGCAAACTTACACTTATACATATAAACTAATATATATATATATATATATATACGTATAAGATAATACATATGGAGTAACATAATTATACTGCCATGTCATAGCCTTCATGAAACAACATATATTTTATAACTAATAATTTATAAAACTAACACAGACTTGTATATTACTATATTATAGCAAAACATGTTACACTTTTATGTTATAAACTTAGGAATTATAACATTTTAAACAAACAGAAAATATATATCAAAATACAACAAGTCATAAATCATATAATATAATATTTACTGCAAATACTTACATAACATTAGATATATATAATGCCCTTGCTTCCAGTCATACAAACAGAAGAAAATAAAACATACAACCAAGTTAATATACTAATTATGTAATATATATATAAACTTCTTTATCTAAAAAATATATGCTTATTACATAATATGTGAAAATAGGTTGCAAAGCATATATGTAACATACGATGTGAAAATATATACTATATATATTATTATTAAAAACTGTTTCAAAATATAACATAACTATAATAAATATTTAACATAATATACATATATATATATATAACCTGTGATGGTGAGAAAATGAAACTAGAGATGCGGGAAGACCATGTGGCTGAGAAACGAGCTGCTCGGTCGAGCTGTGACAAGGCACAGCATGGAAGGCTCCTTGACTGGAAGAGGCGAAGTTTGGCAAGGGACCGAGATGGTGGAGAGGTAGGAAGTTGAACGCGGCATTCTTGGCCATTATTGGTGGTGAGGGAAAGAGGAAGAATGTCAAGCGAAAAGGATGTAGCTCGGGTTGGCTGTGGTGGATGAGACCTCGGCAGTTTGGTGGAGCAGTGAATGGCGGGGCGGTGCAAAATGGAGGGAGGCAGAGATGCGGGTATGGGATGAGGAGAGGGGAGCTCACTGTTCGATGGGGTGGATTTTGTTCGGTCAGGGGATGGGTTGTAATGGACTGGACGATGGCAAAGGTGCGGGTTGATGGTGTTTGCATGGAGAAGGGGCACATGGTCTGGGAGGTGGTGATCACGAGTAGGCAAAGATTTTGTTGATTTTGAAAATGAAAGGGGCAAGCTGGCATGAAGGGAGAAGCGCAGGGAAAATGAGGTAGAGGAAAGGCTTCAGGGAAAAGGACGCACTAATATTACATTAAAAAAATTCAAAAGCAAATAGCAGAATGCAAATAGACAGAGAAAGAAACGGACCACAAAAGAAATAGAGAAATTAAATTTGGATGTTGGGAATAGAGAGTGTCACGGCATGCGAATTAATGAAATATTAAAAGCAAATTACCGTTGAATTTTAGCCAGTGGAGATTTGAATGGTCATGGAACACAAATAGACTCGAACGGGTACCGATACGGTTGACTGTTTCCCGGTTTCTGCGATGTGCCAGACTCCGAAACACACAAATGAATATACTGTAGAGATTAGCACGACGATACGAATAGAACGGTACACAGGTATCAGTGATACGGTCATCCTATCAAAAGTCGATATTTGGTGCCCAAAATGCTGCTAAAATGTCAGAAATAAGATGAACGGAGCAATAGAAGTCCAAATTTGATGAAATGAAATATGACGTCTCACTCAGAAAATAATTTACAAATTTTCTATATAAAAATATTCAGGTTTGGAAAATATTTTATTATCATCAATTTTTAACTGATTTAAATTGAAATAAAATTACACAAGAAAATAAACTTCAATATATTTAGATGAAAAATTACCATTTACTATGTTTAAATAGACGTATTCTAAATATTAAATTTTTATTTCAAATTTCAATTATTTAAAATTTCACAAAAATTCAATTAATAAAACCACTAAAATTTACGGGTCGTTACACTACGGGTGCAAAGTTTTCATCAAAGTCTATTCCTTCTTCTTAACAATAACCTTGCGCGACTAACCGAGCTTTATTTCTACCGACCTCACCTTGTTTATTCATTTTATTTTTTATAAACCCATTTAGTTCCTATTATAGTTTTGTCCTCAGGTCTAGGAACAAGTTCCCATACATCATTTCTGGTGAGTTCATTCAGTTCTTCTTGCATAGCAAGAATCCATGAATCATCATATGATGCTTCCTTTGGATTTTTGGGTTTAATAGTTGATATAAAAGCTACATTACTCATCTTGTTTAGTTGATTTATAGTTCTAACAACAGATTCAATATTTCCTTGTATATTTTCTATAGGATGATCTTTTAAAAGCTTGATCCTTTTATTAGGATGAACAGTTTCACAATTTGTTTCATTTGATTCATTATTTAAAGTAATAAAATCATCTTCATCATTTATTTGAACAAAATCTTTGAAATTTTCATCAAAAGATACATGTATTGTTTCTTCAATAGTGTTAGTTTTTAAATTGAAAACTCTGTATGCTTTACTTCTATTAGAATATTGGATAAAGATTCCAATGTCGGATTTAGGATCAAATTTATCCAAATTGTCCTTTGTATTTAGAATAAAGCATTTACTTCCAAAAACTTTAAAATAAGATACCTTTGGTTTCTTATTTAAAAGAAGTTCATATGGTGTTTTATTGCTTAGAGGTCTAATTAAAATCCTATTCAAATGTAACAAGCTGTAGCGACAGCTTCAGCCCAAAAATTTCTTGGTAATTTACTATATGAAAGCATAGTTCTTGCACACTCTTGAATCGTCCTATTTTTATGCTCTACCACTCCGTTTTGTTGTGGAGTTCTTGAAAAAGAAAAATTATGAGTTATTCCTTTTTGATTACAGAAATACTCAAAATTTTCATTTTCAAATTCTCCACCGTGATCACTACGAATAGTTTTGATTTTTAAGGAAAGTTGATTTTGAATTCTTTTTGCAAAAGTTTTAAATAAATCAAAAGCATCACTTTTATGTTTCAGAAAAATTGTCCATGTAAATCTAGAATAATCATCTACAATTACAAAAACATATTTACTGTGATTTATTGACTGAATTTGAGATGGACCAAACAGATCTAAATGAAGTAACTCAAGAGGTTTTGAAGTTGAAATCATATCTTTCAATTTGAATGAACTCTTCTTAAGTTTTCATAATTGACAAGCGTCACATATACTATCTACTTTAAAATCCTAGGAAGACCCCTTACTAGATCAAGTTTTGAAAGTCTAGATAAGAGTTTGAAATTCAAATGTCCAAAAAATTTATGCCAAATCCAAGGGTCGCTTGTATTAGCCAAAAGACATAGGTTATCATTTGAGATTTTCATACTGAGAATATAAATATTTTTCTTCCTAATTCCTCCAAAGATAATATTTGATTTAATATTTTCGATGTGACACTTATCCTCTTCAAATTTAATTTTGTAGCCCTTGTCACATAGTTGACTTATGCTAAGTAAGTTGTGTTTTAGATTCCTAACTAACAGAACATCAGAAATAGTAGGAGTTTTAGAGTTACTGACATTGCCAATGCCAATCACATATCCTTTTGAATTGTCTCCAAAGTTGACCATTCCTCCATCTTCATAAATTATGTCATTCAGTATCTCCGAATTACCAACCATGTGTCTTGAACATCCACTATCAAGTATCCATTTGTTTTTCTTGATTTGCACCATTTCTCCATTGAGTGTTGATTCTTCAAAAACATATAACACATATGTTCCTGCACAACACACCAATTCGGTAGATAACTTGATTTTCTATAATAACAATATGCAGACTTATGAGACAATGATGATTTGGACAGTTTTGAACTAGCGTTAACAGAATCTCCAAAATTGCCATTTTAAACTTTTTCAAAATTCAGATTATGATAACTTTGAAAACCAATGCTCTAATACCAAATGTAGGAAATGCGGATTACGGATCTTAAGGTAGAACTAACACTAGAGGGGGTGAATAGTGTTTAATTAATTTTATGAATCCTTTTGAAATCTTTTCAAATTAAACTCAAACAGATGCAATTCACAAACACAGAGACAATCACAGAATCAGACACAGATGCAAATAGTAAATAAAAGCAGTACAGCAAAGAACACACAGGAATTTTATTCCGATTCGGAGTTACCCTACATCCAGTCCCACCCAATTTCTTGTGCAGATTTCTTTTCAAATATAATGTCGATATTACAACCTCAATTTCAAGGCCACGAGATACACCCTC
Organism: Allium fistulosum; assembly: GCA_030737815.1. Lineage (NCBI taxonomy): Eukaryota > Viridiplantae > Streptophyta > Magnoliopsida > Asparagales > Amaryllidaceae > Allium > Allium fistulosum. The sequence goes on along the minus strand of CM060902.1, from coordinate 1,116,944,491 downwards.
ATGTTTCCGAGTCTAGGACAAACTCTCTTGATTTAACCAGGCTACAATCACACTCAATTGATTTACGGCTACAATCACACCCAATTGATTTACGGCTACAATCACACCCAATTGATTTACAGGCCACAATCACACCGTTTCCAATCACGCTTTGATAGAGAGAGACTCGATACACTTCAATCTTTGATTACAAATGATCCTATAACTTTGAATAGCACTAAGATCTTTGAGAGAGAGTGGCAGCGAACCAAACTAGAGATGATCGAGTATGATTCGCTTAGGATTTCGGCAGAGTTTTGTTAAAGCATTTGAAATATAAGAGAATATTTGAGTGGAGAAGAAGGAGTGAAGAAATGAAGAAAAACTAACTTAAAATTCGTTGAAAACAACTAGTATATATAGGAGAACAATGGTCATGTCCATTCGTGAAAGGTTATGACGAATAGACACCTCTTTTGAAAATTCGAATTTTAAAATCTACTGCTACCATGTCGACATGGGGGGTATAGGCATGTCGACATCCCCTAGTTTGTTTTAAAAGAGATTTTCTTTCTAAAGTTTGTCGAAACAATCATAGAACTTTGTAAACTATTTTGAATATACTTTATGATTATAAAAACCTTTGGAAAGTGATCTTACGAAATATAAAAGTAATAAAAACTAAATATATAAATATTTTGAGATTAAAGCTAAAACATTAAAACTAGGAGATAGTTTAAAAACAAGAAATGATTTTGAAATTAATATAATTAAAAATAGTTTTTGAATTAAGGCTAAAATACTTAAACCGAGAGAGAGAAATGTTTTCAAAAAGATAGTTTTGAAAAAAATCTGAAAGTAAGTCATTCTGAAAATTTCGTGGATTCTATTCCACTAGAGAACGTCGTGGGTTCCATCCCACTAAAGAGGTCGTGGGTTCCATCCCACTATTAAAGCGAGAAGGTGGATTACATTCCACAATTAAAATTCGAATAAAGATTTTAGTGCTATTATGAAGTTTTAACATAAATCTAGACTCTATTACTTATCTTGATATTTTGAACTCTTGATTATCTTGATACTCATGAGTCTTCAGTCTTGATTTCTACAATCTTGAATTCGTCAGTCTTGAATCTCTATATTATACAGTCTTTATTCTCAGTACCTGCATATACATATATATCTAGACAAAGATATTAGTATTTATATTTTATAATAAGTCCTAAGGCTGTTGTCATCAGAACCATCATCTCAGGAACTAACATTCTCTTCATGTTTCCATGGTTGTTTGCTTGATTGTTATGATGTTTGTTGAGTTGTTGAGCGATCATTGTAGAGTTTGAACTACCAATCCGAACGATCCATAGCCATAATAATCTGATCTGATTCGTACTCCATCACATTGATCGATCCGATCCACTACCTAGGGAAAGTGTCAATTCCATACTTAGCCAATTCTAGCATGTCATCTGTCCAAATCCGCTTGACTATCATCCATACCTTGATTATAACTGATCTCCAAACCTAATAATCGTCTCTCTGGCTTCCTGCCTTGATCATCACAAAATCCATTTGGTTAAATCCATGGTATCATGACCTTTCCAAAAGGAGGTATAACATTTGCCTCCCAAAATATGCCTTACGATAGGAAGGCGTGTTTTGAATTTCCATAAGTCTGAAATCCGAAATCCGTGTTCCATTGATTACCGAGCTTTTAATCCAGAACCCAATCCTTCACCAAACCAAATTGCCATAATCCATGACCATTCCGATCCGATAGCAAATTCTGAAACCATTCCAAATCCTTAGCCGAATCCATGTCCATCCAAAACCGTTAACCGAACCGACGATCTCACCGGATCGTTGTCCAAATCCAAGGTCTCGCTAGACCAATAGCTTGGTTCATAGTCTCTTCGAACCGATCATAGCCTCTCCGAGCTCTTCTAAGTTCAATCCAAACATAACAACGAGTAAGTCCATTCCGTCGCTCTTCGGCAAAGCAACTTACCCCTTGCACTCTGGTTCAATGTCCCTGAACATTAAGCGATGTCATGGCCTTTCTAGGCCGATCATGGTTCCTCCGGACCCTTGTTGGACCCCACTCACTCTCCGACGAGAAGGGCACAACGATAAGTAGGCTGATCCTGTCGCTCTCTGGCAAAGCGGCCTACTTCTTGCCTCTCTGGTTCCATCTCTCCGATTAGAACATAAGGTGATCTATGGAGTATTATTCTCCATCCTCGATCCTATGTCGAGGAATTATTCCATGCACGAGTCCATTTTGTCGCTCTCCGATGAAGGGACTTGCACCTTGCGGTTATTTCCCCATCTCTCCAGTCGGGACAACCGCGACCTGTTTCATTTAATACAATAATTTTTAATGCAGATTTAAGCATTCCAAAATCCATTTACTAGATTATTAAATCCAAGTTTTTACAACCAAAAAACCAAATAACAAGAGAAAAACAAGTTATGTCTCTCCGGACACGATAATTTACCACCATCTCAGATCATGCCTAAGGATCGACCTCGATCCCGTACATGTGTAAGTGACTTAGCCATTTTATTCTAGAGTTTATTATTTATTTTAGTCCATGCCATCCTGACCAAGAGATGACAAGTCGTGTCCTCGATCTAAATTCATTTCCATTTGATGCAGACGGTGGCTGATCCTGTTCCACTATCATAGTCCAAGTCCTCATATATTGCGATAGCCTGCCATTTGTGATGTGTTTCTCCACCATATTCTTCAAATGCCTAATATCGTTAGTACTGTGCCCATCCAGCTCGTGGAATATATAGTATTTTCCTGATGCCCGCTCGCGTTCGGTAGGCTGCCTCCTCAACGGCCTTCGGTACGGAAGGCGCCCTCGAGTATCCAAATAAATCCTTTCCAAAGTCACGTTCAAATCGGTACAAGAAGAAAATTTTGGTTTTCTCCTTTGCTGATTCGATCCGTCGAAGCCATCTATTGCTTTCCACTTTCCTTTGTCTTTGCTTGAACCTTTCCCATACGGTTCTCCATCGCTCACAGCATTAACTTGTTCTTTACTAGCCATAGCGTCTTCCTACCGCAGGAATCTCTCGGCTTCATGGAAAAATTCTCTAAGATCCATTGGTGGATCCCGCTCTAGTGAAATCTTAAACTCCGTGTTATCAGCAATCCCCGATACTGCCGCCATTAAGACCATCGATGGATCCGATCGATCCACCGAAGCAACTTCCACATTAGACCATGTTAATAAACTCCTCAGCACTCTCCCATCCTCTGCTTTAGTGTTATAATGTTATTACGCTCTTGGGTTTCATGATGTGGACCCGAAATTGCCTCATGAATTTGTCAACCAACTTCGTCCAAGTACCGACAGAACCTTTCTCCAATTGCCTAAACCACATTGCAGTTATATCCACCAAGTACAAGGGAAAACATCGCGCCATCACTTCCTCCGATGCCCCTAGCACTTCCATATGCCTCATATACCTCATCGGATAAATAATAGGGTCTAATTTTCCATCATATACCCCTAATAATGGTAGCTTAAACTCCGATGAATTCCTAGCACGCTTGATGTTAGAAGTGAATGAACTCCTATTTACATCCTCCAGATACCTGTTCACCAATCCTCTTCTCGTAGCTCGTCTGATCATCTCCGTGAACCTATCATTGTCATCTAAAGGTAGCCTCCAATCATCAATTTCAACCTACGCCCCCCCCCCCCCCCCCGAGTCCACGAGGGAATCCTGGAACATGCTCCCCTAGATGTACATCCGCATCCCGATTCGCACCAAACTGCACAGCATCAACCGTTGGCCTACCACCAACCAATCCAACCTGACCCGGGGGCATGCCCCCAAGTCCCAAGCGGTCGGCGCCGATCCCTATGGGGGGATCAGTGTCGAACGGTCCATGTTGACTTGGGGTCGCCACCGACTACTTCACTCCGTTTCTCTACCTGTTATCTTCATTTCCTGGTTCTTGGTTCTGATTTTCTACGACTCTTACTGCTCCAATCCTTGATCCAGATTTCCATTAGCTCCTGCTCCAGCCAATCCAACTTGTCTAAGGAAATTCTGAATCATCTCCTCTTGCCTTTTCATCATCCTCTCCTGCATAACATCCATCATAGTCTCCATCTCATCCCTAGTGTTGTAGATGGAGGTTTGATTAGCTCCAGCTCCTGAGGAAGCCTTTGGACTCCATTCATGGTGACTCCTTTCTGCTAACGGTCTCCTTGCTGATTTCCTCACCATTAATCCAAATCCAAGCTCCAAATCCTTTCCAAATCAGCGGGTGCTAGCTTTCTTAGTGAAAGCACCAAAATGTTAGCCAAAAAATTGGACCAACACCTAAAATCAAGATGAAAGCACCAATCTAGATAATCGGCAACATAATATTCAATACACAGATCACAGATTCAATGGCAAAAAAGTAAATGAACACATGAATTTTATACTGGTTCGGCAAACTCTGGTCTACGTCCACTCTAATAATTTTAATGTAAGATTACAATTACAGATGTTTTTACCTTAGAAAATTAATGGAGGAAGGGAAGAGAGTGAAGAAGAAGAGCTAGAAAAAAGATCCCTTGCAATGAGCCAAGCCTGTTGTATTTATAAGGGAAGCCGTGTATGGATCCGGCTAAAAATCCATGTGCAGAAGACCAAAACCCAGATGGATCCCCATGAAAGATCTCTAGGCGCCACGTGGCAACCATAGGGATTGGCATTGATCCCTATATATGGTGGGTAGAAGGTCGACGATCCCTCATGTGGGTCCTTTTTGTCCTTCTCTTCGTGTTTCCATAGTTGTTTGCATGATTATTATGATGTTGTTGAGTTGTTGAGCAATCATCGTTGAGTTAGGACTACCAATCCGAGCGATCCATGACCATATTAATCTGATCCAATCTGTACTCCATCACATCGGTTTGATTTAATCCCCTACCTAGGCGAAGTGTCAATTCCATACTTAGCCAATTCTAAAGTGTCATCCATCCGAATCTGCTTGACTATTGTTCATAGCCATGCTTATAACCGATCTCCAAACCTAATAATCATCTCTCCGAGCTTCCTGCCTTGATGATCACAAAATCCATTTGGTTAAATCTATGGTATCACAGCCTTGCCAAAAGGTGGGATAACAATATCCATCCTAGCTGAACCGACTATGGGGTAGCATCCTGAGTCGTGATAATTTGGCCCTATTGTCATAAGTCCAATGATCAATTGCACGGGAACAACAAGTGAGAATAGGCACATACGATGGGATTGATGGATAGTGAGGATCGCTAGTAAGGACCAGAGAAGTATTAGTGCATCCAATAGATCATGTATGGGCACCCACAATTTATTAGTCGAGGGGTTCTCACACCTTGGTGGTATTACTTGGTGTTGACTCAACATCTGGTAGAGAGAAAATGACTTAGGTGCACTAGTTATTTATATATGATACTTATCGATCAAACTTAAAATGATGAGCGCTTAATAATAAATATTACAGTAAATAATTGTGATTAGGAGTGAATCACATTTGAGTAGATTGGTGATTGTGAGTCACATTATTATAGACATAACGGGGATTTATGACATTTTGTGCTTGAGATATTGGATGGGTTGTTATCGAGTGTGCAATCTTTACCCATAGTTGTCATGTTATTGCATTGCACACTAATACACCCATAGCTAGTTCTAGCCTGATTCAGGTGGTGTAAATTTCTATAGAAGCTGGAATTAGGCTTCGAGACCTATTCCATCACATCCATAATGTCATTTACAGTCAGAAAACATAAATAATTTGTTGAATTTGGTTAAACGGGCTAGAAATTAGAAGAAATAAAATCCAATGACATTTTCATAAAATATTTATCTCAAGATTTTAGCCATGATGTTATATTTTTTAGCTTATAAATAGATCTCTAACCAATTCCTTTTTCTCTAATAAATCTTGCCTCCACTTTTGAAACCATAATCCCCAAATCAATTATATATTATTTAAACCAATTTCTAATCCACCAAGTCAAATCCAAATTTAACGAATTAATATGTGGAATGGATCACCGTGAAGAGAGCTATGCAAATAAATCAAAGCTATGGAGCAATTTAGCATTTTCAAGGTGAGGAATTTCTAGACAGCAAAGCAAAGGAAGGATTTGCATCAAATCGGATCGGAGGCACGATAAATTGGTGAGTAGGATATATCATATTTATGTATATATTTGTAAGATATAGTTATTCATCCCTTATGATTTTAAATCATGTTATAAACGATGTAATTGAAGTTTCAAAGGTAACTTTTTTACAAATCTGATCTTGGTGTAGTACACCATGGCTGGATAGTTAAAAAATCTAATTTTTATATCGTTGTAATTAGAAAAAGTTAATCTCCTTCTAAATAAAAGTGCGAAATATACAAGTCTTCCAAACAAGATATATTATATATCAAAAATATTAGTTCTCAACGATCGGAATCCACCAGTGGTGTTCGTTCATCAATTGGATGTACAGATTGATCAAGAAATGTGCTAGAAGTTCAGTAAACGCGAACTGTCCATTTTGATCCAAAGGTGAAACGACGACGATACGACGATCGGGAGTCGGGGATGTGAAGAAGAGGTCAAGTAGATGTTCTTGGTTGCGTTCGAATTGCTGATGGAGATTGGAGTTCACTAGAAATTGGTGATGTAGGGTCGATGATGGTAGTCTCTTTTAGGCGGCTTGGGTTGGTCGCGGTGGGGTCGGCGAGAGGAGCGTGGTGAGGGCGAGCCATCGGTGCGTTTAGATTTAAAAGAAGCAGCCTGAAGCCGTCAACGACAGGTTGATGATGGCAAACGTGAAGGGATCATGATTTTGGAAAGATGAAGCTAATTAACGTGTGAATGAATATAAGTACATATTAATTTAAATAATTATAATACACACCTTAACTTCAAATGCTTATAGCTCTTGCATATGACTTTTGTCTCATGTGTGGTTCGTTGCATCGGGGTCGTGGTGAGACGAAGAACATTTTGGTATATTATTTGTTGTGGTTTGAGATAGTTTATAAATGGTCTTATTTAGGCAAGTTCATTGTACGATATTTGTATTTGGCGATATGATATGGTCTGAGGAGCTGAGTTCTCAATATATGATAGTTTGAGGAGCTGAGTCCCCAATATACGATATAGTTTGGGGAGTTGAGTCCTCATATATGATAGTCTAAAGAGCTAATTCCTTAATATATGATAGTCTGAGGCACACAATCCTTAGTATTCGATTTGGCATCATGACACGTTTAGAGGAGTCAAGCCGTAGTATACGATTTGACGATGGCAGGTTGAGACTTTGGGGTTAAATCATGAGCATGTGATTAGTTAAGAGTTAGATTTTAGTGAGACCTCAGCACATGATGTCACTACACTATTGTATTATATTTAGCTAACTTTTCGGGTGCAAGTGACACATATTAAGGTATAGTTTTCAAGCATAAGTGTTGTATTTCTAGCTTATTAATATTATACACTTATATCATGCGTTTTACTCACCATACGTATGTCTGACCCCCTATCATTTTCCTCTTTTTATATATACTCTAATAGGTCGATCGAGATGACTGGTGGTGGCTTGGAGGCGTGATGGAACGACGAAGCCACATATTCATTCATTAGCTATCTACTATTTTTATTTTATTTATTTCTAAGCATTATATTATTTTCATTTGAAGTACAGAGAGAGATGTTGTAGCTGGAATTTATTTGATTATGTATTGTTATATTTGTCTGGGAGTTTCAAAACGTGTATAATATTGTAGATAACTTTGTGATCTGTTTCATATAATTTATATAAAAATGATCCGCTGTCTACGAGGTCCGCGATGCCAGTTCCACTTTTAGTCATAGGCTGAGACGTCATAGATGGCGGGTTGTTACATTTGATATCAGAGCTAAGGTTGGGTGATTTCTACAAAATTAGGGCGTATGAGGTAGTGTATTTGTAATTTTTATTATTTATATTATAGAATTATATTACATTTATGCTACACACCATATATTTTGACTCGTAGGGGTAGTTTTTGGTTTATCCCATATAGAAGTAAACAACTACGGGAAAAATAAATGTTAAGATTTAAATAGTTTGGGGTGAAAGATAAATCCATCACATTTTTTGTAATTTACTCCATAGAAAATCTAAAAGAAAGTTTATATGCCAAGTAGCAGTGGAGTAAATTATGGGACTAGGGGTGAATAAGAAGAAGGCAGTACCTTTGAGTCTATTGGATATAATGTGATGTTGATGGTGTGTAACGAAGGTACTTAAGCATTGTTTTTAGATTATAGTTGGGCGTGTGTAAGTTATGATCTACTCCAATTAAAATAATTAAATTAATTTAAATGTTTTCCCTAAAAAGTTATAAATAATAGTGTTTGAGATTTTAGGGAAAATGATTGAAGTTGAAGTTTGTTTATTGAATTGAAATAATAACCCATATTTAAGCCACAAATATGGGAAATTTTTGTAATAGGTAGTTTTTCAAGAATATTTTAAAGGTTTTGTTTTTGAAAAAAAATTAGTGCAAGACACATTTTATGCTTATATTTTTGTGTGTACTTTGCTTTCGACAAAATAAACTTTTGAAAGGTAAAGAAAAAGTAAATGAGATGCATCCTTTTGAGTATCTTTCATTTTATAAATATTTTGTCACAGTTTGACAAAAAGTTGATTAAAATATTACATTTTTGTGAAATTTTATAGCTTATAAAGATTAAATGTTTTGTTTTATAAGTTTATTTTTCTAAGTCAAATTTGAATGATTTTGAATAGAACTTGAATCAGAAAAAAATTAAAATCATTATTTTAAACTTGTGGAATTTTTTAATTTGTAATATGCATGTATTTTTGAATAGAAATTGAAAGGTTTGTGATATAAACTTTTAAAAACATGCATTGATAAATTGTTTAAAATTTGGAAATTATTTTCAGGTTCGATGAGATTATAGGTAGTATAAAAAATATTGAATTTCAAAAATATATTTTTGTGTATATATATGATGTGTTAGTTAAAAGGTGTTAGATATCAACTAATTATAAATCAAAATGAATTTAAAAATACAATGTTTGTATAGACATTATGTATTGTTTAATGATGATTCAGATTAGCTAATTACTAAATAAAGTTGCATATACTTATAAATGATAAATTTATTATAAATTATACAACTTGATGTCCAAAAATAATTATATAAAATAATATTTAAAAAAAATAAAGTACGAGTATTTGATAAAAATAACAAAAGTTATTCTAAAGTTAAGTTTGAGTAATTAATATTGAATTGGCTAAACTATAAAGAATTGAGTTTTGAAAGTTAAATGTTATTATATAATGATATCCCTAAGAAATGTTGAAAATGAATTAGATTTGGAAATTAAAATTATATTATCTATTTTAGAGGGAGACTTGAGAATTGATATGAAGTGACTAACTTGAGATAAATTTGTTTTATGATTTATTATGAAATAATTAAATAAGAAGCGTCTAAAGTAAATCTTTTTGATAATTTATTTAAGTGGGATTTAAAAGAATTTGATTTGAAAAATAAACGTGTAATGATATTTTGAATGTATATTTACAATAAACGAAGAATTTTATGGTTTTAAAATCTTGCTAGTTTTGTAAAAAAAATAAGATTCGAGATCAATAATTTTGATTTAAAAATTGAATTGAAAAGTTATGATATTTTAAATTGGAAATTTTATTGGAGCTAAAGAAGAACTACACAGCCTATAAAGTTTGAATTGATTAAATTGAACTTGCTAGGGTAGTCAATATGCCAGTGTGCTTAGGACTACCTAAAAATGAACATTATGGATTTGGAAAATTGGGATTGGTACTAAAATTTTTTAAGGATATTCTTTAAGAATTTTTAGGAAAAAAAATAAGATTTGGAAAAAATAATGAAAAAACTATTTTCAATTTGGAATTTACTATTAGTTATAAAGTATGGTGGAATTTGAACAAATAGTACTATGATTTCTGGAAGATTATCTAAATTTTAAGCAAATAATAATATACCTGTTTATGGAATTTATGAAATAAAATTATAGTTGTTATTATTTAAGTAATAAAAATAAGAGATATTTTTGAAATAAAAGTAATAGTAAAGAGATTTTTTTCTAAATATTTTTAGAATAAATTATTACTATTCTTGATGTAAATAACATTAGAAAGGATTAATTTTTTTGGGTTTAATGTAGAATGTTGTTAATTTTGAATTATATAGTAATAAAAATTTTGTGAAATAAAAGAGAGATTTAAATGAATATTATTATTTTGATGTGAATCGATAATAATATTATTGTTTTTAAGGAAATTTTACGAAAATTAGTATTTTTGAGTTAAAAAAGGGATGTTTGGAATATTATAAGTAATACGTTGAAAACAAAGAGATTTTCAAGATATTATCGTTTTGGAGAAAATATATTATTTTGAGATATTAGATGTTAGATATTTAATCTAACAGGTGTATTTAATCTAACAAGTGACATAGATTGAGTTGTTTGCTAATGAAGTTGTATGAACATATGTTTTACTCTAATCATTAACTCAATTAGTTGTTGTTTTGAAATTGTTTGAAAGGTGAATATTTAATATGAAAAGGATACTTCATAAGCTTGTATTAAAATCTATGGTAAGACTTTATAAAATAATCCGAGAACTTTTAAATGATATTTTAAAAAACATGAAGCTTAAATTTTTTTCCAAGTTTCTTTAGTAAATTTATATTCAAATTTGATGAAATGAAGAAGATTTTAATATTAAAATTCTTTGAAAAAGGAATTTTACGGATTTTGAACTTAGAATTTCAATATGAATATTTTATGGGTTTTGAAATAAACACTGTTTTGATTTATATGAAAATTTTAGGGTTAAAGGATATTTTAAATATAAAACTTGAATTTTATTCAAGTTATTTAGATTTGAAGAAAAAAGAAGGTATTTATACTTAAATTCTTTGAAATAGAATTCTATGAAATTTTATAACTAGTAAAATGGTTTTGAATTATTTTTAAATTAATAGAATTTGAATTTGAGTTCGTTATAGTAATATTGTGTTCACTGAAAATATGGAATTATCCACTTGTGATATCCATAAATTAATCGGTGATGGAGTATAGGGTTTGCCTAAGAATCCAAGCTATTAGTCCACTTAGAGGTTAAATACCGTTTGGTTTCATGTCGTCTGCCCTTGGACTTAAAGAAGGAATTTAGTGAGGTACATCAAAGAATGCGAAGAGGGTTTCCATTGGTCAATGACGAAGAAGCATGTGGTAGGGCACATTATAAGGAATTTGACAATGGAGATATGCCAGTAGTACAATCTATTTAAAGTAAGCTATACTTGGACATTATACGATTAGAGACACCTCAGTGATATGCCGAGGAATGGAAACTGCATAAGATAAGCATGCATAGAGAGTTCGCGGTGGGTAGCTAAGTAGATGAAGGACTCACCATTGAGATATGTTATGTGGGACAGCTAGCGCCATTAGTTTTTGGTCCTTTCTTGATTTTATAAAGAGTAGGGAACTCAACACATTTAAGTGAGCTTCTTGAAAAGTTGGCATTTGTTCACACATTTTATGTTTATCCTATCTGCGAATGTACGTTGACGATTTATTGGTTATGGTGGAGATAGTCGGCGGATGAGGTGAATGTAGAGACGGAGTCTAGAATACTCCGTGGGTATATTCACATCTTCGGACTTGATGTGATAACATAAAAATAAGGAAATGAAGTTGGTCTAAGTTTGGCAAGGAAGAGGTTCGAATAGGAGTATTATGGAGCTCGAAGAGAGAATTTGAGTTTCTCATCACGAGCTCTCTTCATACAAGTTCCTCTTTTAGTTAGTTTGTAGGTTAGTTTGTTCGTTAGGTCGTTGTTTGCTTGCACGGTTGCTTTAGCTAGCTAGTTAAAATAGGCATAGATGTATGGATGTTAGGATTGGTTATACGCATGTCCTTATGTCGTGTTTCAGTTGCTATGGTTGCTTTTTTGGATTATTCCAGTTTATTTTGTACCGTGTACGTATATACTTTATTATCTCATAGTGGGTGTTCTAACTTATGCTAGATAACTTTATATATATATATATATATATTATTTATTGTTCCTTTATATATGCGTTTACTGATTGTATTTGTGGACATTTTCTTACTTGCACATTAACATGGATGTTGCATATGGATGTATGGATGCATATAGAAATGTATATTTGCATATATTAGCATGTTAACATACACATTGTAACACCTTGTAACACCTTGTGATTTCACAATAATTGATTAAAACAAAATTTAGTAAATAAATATTAATGCTAAAAAATTGAATTTTTACAAAACGTCATAATTTGGTTACGAAACATACCGTTGGGATTGTGGGGATTTTTTGATCAATTTTCATATATAAAGTTTTTCGATCTGAGTTCAAATGAAAAAGTAATTAGCACTTGAATTTTTTGAATCGGAAATAATTATATATGTAATATGATAATAAAAATAAATTAAATGTTAATGGAAACTCACGTATTAAGAAATGTTAACGTTAAAATCAAATCTCAAAAGATTTTTAAAGTATGAAAGGAATAAAAAAAATTATTTAACAAATGGAATAAAATTAACAAAATTTAAGCACGTAGATAAATTCACAAATTAGAAGACAAATCGGTTGACTCGAGAAGCACGACGGTCGACCAGTAGCAATCGACCATGTAGGGTTAGCGGTCCGCCGTTGGTTGAATAAATTTGACAGTAAATTATGGCATAACGGCTCGGATTTAATAAAGTTTTATCGAACGGTTGGCATTGACTTGAACCTCTATAAATATATACCTAGGCCCTCACCTCCAAAATCATATTTTCAAATGGATGCGGAAGCTCTGTCATTTTCTCTTCTCCTCTAAAATTTCTCAATTCTTAAGAATAGTTCTAGTTTACATGTATACACAATTGGATAATTGTAGAAAATAATTGAGGAAGATAATAGGTTCAAATCAAATCGTCAAAGCCAAGGTAAACTATAAATCCGGATCTTAATACAAATCAAATTCCAAATCTCTTTTCTAATCTAAATCTCTAATAAATCTATGTACGCTTGCGGTGTATAAACCCAAATTGGGAGAAAAGGGGGTCAAAATGGAATAACAAGGATTAGACCTGGAGGTTTGGAAAGCTAAAAAGGTGAGTAAGAATATTATATACTTCTGTATAATATTAAATTTATATCGTTTTAGATCTAATCCTGTATGCTTGAAATCTAAATTAGAGTTTTAGGCTAAATCTATACATGAAACGAAATTGAAAATCCTGCCTACATGTTCTACCATTATTAACTTGATATCTATACATGTTATATGAATGAAAACTTGGAAAATGTTAGGGATATTTGCAGTCCCTAAATTTATTATTGAAAAATAGTAAACCATGAATTTGTAATTGATGTAATAATTCCAAGTTGATATTTAAGTGGATAATAAGAATGTAAAATAAAGAAATCATAGTAAGATTTTAGGGGTTTAAGTGATATTTTAATTCGTTGTAATATAAGATGTTGCAATGTGAATTTCTATACATTATTAAGTTTAAAATAAATAAAAGTGCATCGTTTAAAATGACAAAGGATACACCTAAAAAGAATAAGATGTATAAAATAGTGATATTTGCCGTATTTTGTACTGTCTATTTCAATAACTATGAAAAGATAATTCCTTATCATTTCAAATGCAATACAAACCTTCCGCTTGGATAAGATATAGAAATTTACAGTGTTAACATTTCCATGATAGAGACGTAATTCGAATGCATTAAAATGTAGAAAATCCTAAATGTTAAATAAAGAGATAAAATTGTGACATGAACATTCTAAAAGAAAAGATACATAATGCTAATAAAGATGGCAATTGAATAAAAACAAACTTGAGAGTAAGCAACACCTATTAAAGGGTAAAATTGAAATAGAAAATGGGAAAAGGGGCAAAAGAATGGAAAAAGGACATTGTAAATCTTTTAAAAAGAAAAGCGGTAAATAGTGTTAATCAAGTAAGGTATAAACGCATAAGAAATAAAGAATTACGGTTAACAAGTAAACCGTAGAGGCAAGATAATTAAGTAATAATGAATGAAGATATATATAAATAATATATGTACGTAGCCTCATGTATACGTTTATGACGGAAATGAACTATTAAAGTTAATATATGATTAAATGCATAGAATGACATAGTCATTATAATGTGTTGGAATGTGAGGACAATAGTGTTACACAATAGAAGTCTGCTCACCGTAAAGGGCTGCCAGCAGTTGTGTATACATTATATTGATATGAGATGTATCCAACCATAGGACCGGTGGAGTAAATTTGCTTGCGTATAGATGAAGGAATACCCCAATAGCTAGAGGACTCTGCTTCAAACAAAAAGGAAAGGGGGTGTTGTCTTGATTGCAATAGGCAATCTAAACAATATGATGAGTGAAGAGCAGTACTATGTCAGCATGTGTTGGTACCAAATAAAGGAGTAGGGCTGCGCATAGGCCGAGAACGTCATAAGTCTTTAGCAGTCAACGGAAAAGACAAGGATTGCACCTAATGGGCTACATTGCCTACTAGTGTACGTTAGGTCATGCATCGCCATGTTGTTTGCTAGTTTGTTTGTTAGGAGACAAGGCTAGTTAACCCTATTAGAGAAATCTTTCAAAACGTGCATAGGGTAGTCCATGGAGTTGAGTCCACAACCGGTGGGGCTGAATCCACCATATTTAAAATTCATAGAGCCGAGTCTACAACCAGGAAGTAGATAAAAAATTTCCAAAAATGCAACATAGAGCATGGCTAAATTATTGTAAAGCCATTATTAGGCACTACGGGAGTTCCTCGATATGTGTGACGACGAGAGCATGATACGATGAGTGTGATGGATCCTGACGAGGTGTTGAATTAAGGGATACTAGAAAAGATAGTATCTTGGATCTTAGTCCAATGGGGGACCGTGGTGTGTGTGTATATGTATGTATATATAGTGTACTTTGGGTAGATGGGATGTATCGTACTCATATGTAAAGTCGAGACGACTAATTGAAAATGAAATGACGTAACAAGAGATAGAAGACAATTAGCATAGACTAGTGTCATGTATAAAGTGTATAATTTTCCAATCACTAGAATGTTGTTTTGACCCCCTTCCATTACAACCCCTAGGATATCTTTGAGGGGCAGGTACTGGTGTAGGGCAGGTACTTTTTCCATGCTCGGCACGAACGAGGACACTGGATATGGGAAGTGTCAATCCCAGCCAGTACGACATGTTTTATTATACTTTACTATTCCACTATGAGTTATATCG
This sequence comes from Allium fistulosum, assembly GCA_030737815.1. NCBI lineage: Eukaryota > Viridiplantae > Streptophyta > Magnoliopsida > Asparagales > Amaryllidaceae > Allium > Allium fistulosum. The sequence goes on along the minus strand of CM060902.1, from coordinate 1,116,929,141 downwards.
ATAGTGCTCTAATATGCATTTTTTTTATTTGCAGGATACAAAACCAACGATCCGCACATTGGTGTACTTCTGTAATGCCCCACCTCTATACCCACGCTAACCAAGAACACTACGATGTAGTGCTGTCAATTAGCATGGAGAATAAGGCTGTGGAGGAGCGACCATCCATGTAACTTCTTTGTGCGAGCACCGATATGTCAGATAGAATAGAATGCAAATCATTTAAGGAGGAAATCCGACATACCGATACAAACTCAAAGCTATCACACAGTGGCTATATATATAATCTTCGGAAACAAACATAGAAATAATCATAACATAAACCAGTCACAAACATCCATATCACAAAGGCGGAAGAAGATATGAATATATATATATAACACATGAAAGTGTACATCAGAGTAGTGGTCAGAAAGATCCACGATAATACAAAAGAATAGCAACACATGCTATACAAAAGAATAAATACACAACATAGAGTCTATATCTCAAATGTGTACAACCAAAAACTACTAATCTAAGTAGTTAGCCAAAAGTCAGAATAATCCAGAAGAGAAGTCAAGCAGAAGCACCTGTAACATCTCGGTCTGACCCGAGTATTATTTATAAGAAAATAATAAACGGATCAGTCTAGCTATAAATATCAGATGATATGGTATAAAGAAAAAGACATGGCATGAACATGTAATAACCATAATGGCATACTACTATAAGTATGTAATTGAAAATCAACAAGAGATTAATCAATATCACAAGAATCTTCTCAAAGATAAAATGGGGTATCATACCCTAAACTTGTATTCATAACAAGTCAATAACACATGAATTCACCAATGCACAAAAATTGATAAACATATCAATAGAAATCACGAAAATTGGTGAAGCACAAAATTCCAGAAATCATCACAAGAAATCCAGAAATCACATAAAAAGGGGGGAGGCCTAACACATGAACGTGAGCATGAAAACTCACCAACCCGTATAACACATGACGAGAAGCTATCTCATGGAAGCTATCCATTAAATTTTTAACACATGAACGGCCCGAAGACCATGGGGTGCTACCCCATATATGTGAGTATAAACATCACATAAGCGGGGTCTAGTCTCCCTCGCAGACAAAGAGACATCGCACAGTTGCTAGTCTAAATCACAAAAATGATCGTCATGATCATATAGAAGTGTCGATCACACCTAGCTAGTAAATATACGAGTTTAGCTTCATGTCCCATAACCACTTGCTTAACTTAAATATTTACGAACAAGCTGTAGGTCTTCACTAGAAAATTGTCACAAAAGGGTTCAATCGAACAAGTCCAAGAGCTAACCGACGAAGTGAACGCAAACGTTTCATACCACTCATTTTACTAAGTCGTTTAATTCGATTTCTCATCCGAGTGAAGTAAAGACTTGTATATACTAGTAGATTTGGAAAACGGTTTGAGAAAAAGAGCTTTGTAGTAAAATAGTGTTGAAATCGTTTTGATGAAAGAGTTTTGATATTCACTACTAGTATTGAAGCCTTCACATTTTTAAAGCGACAAGTCACAAAACGATTGTTGAAACAAATCGCATCACAAAATTTCACATTCGAAGATGTGAGAAAAATCCAAGGAAATCAGTTCCAAAGCCATCATAGTAGAAATATACTTGCGACCAAACGTGGACGAATTAAAGTGCAACGGCTTTAAGTCAAATAGGTCGAACGACCTAATGGATGCAACCTAGGGGTCTAAGGGGTCAAGCGACCTAGTCGTTGCGACCTAGAGGTGTTCACGAGTTAGCATTAAACAAGGCCAAACGACCTAGTAGAAAACAAGGTCTAACGACCGAACACCAAAGTGCCGTGCGACCTAGCGGCACAATGCCAAGAGACCTAGCGACTTAAATACTCGCGACCTAGCGCGTGAATCGGCCGAGCGACCTAAGGGTCTTAACACGCGAGCGACCTAAGGGTTTAACAGGCGAACGACCTAAGGGTTTTAACACGTGAGCGACCTAAGGGGTTAACACGCGAGCGACCTAAGGGTTTAACAGGTCGAGCGACCTAAAGGAAGTGAAAGGGGTCAAGCGACCTAATAGTGGTGAGCGACCTAACTAGGCTGCACATGCCGAGCGACCTAACAGGGGGAAAAGCCGAGCGACCTAAGGCCAGCGACCCAGTGCAAACGACCTAAATGCAAATAGGTCAAACGTCCTAAAGGAGGCGCGACCTAAGGCCAGCAACCTAAATTTGAATCGACCTAAAGGTCTAGCGACCTAAGGAAATGCAGGCGGAGCCATTGCCGAGCGACCTAACGAGCTAAACCACGCGACCTAACTCCGAGGTGCCTTTTCCAATTAGAGGGAGCGATCTAACTCCGAGCGACTTATCAATGGCGCGACCTAAGCATGACGCGACCTAAATGCAGGCGAGTAAAATGCGAACGAGCTAAATGCACAAAGGCGATTTTTCCCCAGTCCGAGCGACCTAAGCCCAGTAACATGCCAAAACACACAAAAGTTTAGGATTTTCGCCAATTCAATCCAAACCAAATTCAAGTATTCATGCTAAAGTGATAGGAATACATCCCAAACAGTCTAATGACAGATATAGGCAAGATGTGAGATTAAAAATCTCACCTTTTCACTAAAATGGATGAAGATGAAGCTTGAAAGCAAGGAGAAGCAACCCAAAGCTTGAATCCAATATCTTCTACTTGAATTTGGAGTTGAATGTTGGATCTGCAATTGAATTTGAGTTTGGAGTTTTAATTTCCCATTCCCACCACCATTTTTGATGAAGCTTGAATGTTAAAACAAATGATGAATGAAGTGAGGAAGAGGGTTGGGCTGAACTAAAGAAGGTGCAGTCCAAACCAAAGTCACAAGCGGGAAAAAGTAGCGAGAAGTCCACTAACTCCAAACATATCAAAGTTTACACTCAAAAAGATCGCAAACGTCATTTTGAACTCAATGGAAGTGGTCTCGAGTCCTAATTTTACCGTATGCAAAAAGTAGCTTTTCGGACTAACATCCGACTAACGATAAAATATTTAAATAAAGTATTTAAATATAAAATCGACAAATATGCGGGTTGTTACAGACTCCCCACCTTAAAGAAATTGCGTCCTCGCAATATATATGAGATGGAAATAAAAAGTAACAACCATAAAAGCATATTAACACAAAAGAAATTGGAAATAAGAAGTTTATCTCAAAGAGCATGAGAAAGTAAGTCCGGATGTGTTTGCTCGATGAATTCTCTAGTTTCCCAAGAACAATCCTTAGGATTTGAGGACCATTGAACTTTAACAAGCGGAACATCTTTATTCCGAAGTCGTTTGACCTCCGAAGCAATAATTCGAATAGGGTGCTGCTCATAAGTTAAATTAGGCGAAACTTCAATCTCTTCCACAACACTGGACTCAAGAATAGAATCGGAATCCCGAAGGCACTTCCGTAATTGAGAAACGTGAAATACGTCATGCATGGCAGAAAACTGAGCCGGTAACGAAAGGCGATAAGCCATGGAACCAACACGTTCGGTGATAGGAAATGGCCCAATATATCGAGGCGCTAACTTTCCCGATCGACTGAAACGTACAACACCCTTCATAGGTGAAACACGGATAAATACAAGATCTCCCACAGAAAACTCTAATTTTCTTCTTCGGTTATCGGCATAGGATTTTTGTCTACTTTGGGCTTCTTTCATCCTATGTCGAATAAGTTCAATCTTTTCTGTGGAATCACGAATAAAATCTGGTCCTAAAACCAGCTTCTCACCGGCCTCAAGCCAACAAGAAGGAGATCGACATGGTCTTCCGTAGAGTGCCTCGAAAGGAGCCATACCAATACTAGATTGGAAGCTGTTATTATAGGAAAACTCAACAAGTGAAATATGATCTTCCCAACTTCCACCGAAATCAAGCACACAAGAACGAAGAAGATCTTCAAGAGTTTGATTCACACGCTCAGTTTGTCCATCGGACTGGGGGTGATAAGCGGTGCTAAAATTTAGCTTCGTTCCCAAAGCTTTTTGAAGACTCTTCCAGAATCCACTAGTAAACAATGGATCACGATCACTAACAATGGAAGAAGGAACTCCATGCAGTTTAACAATTTCTTTGATAAAGAGTTTGGTCAGAAGAGGAACGGTTCGGTTCGACCGAACAGGAATAAAATGGGCAGATTTAGTAAGTCTGTCAACGATCACCCATAAACTATTATGACTCGAACGAGAACGGGGAAGGCCATCAATAAAATCCATGGAAATTTGATCCCACTTCCAAACTGGAATTTCCAATGGTTGCAATAACCCACCTGGCCTTTGATGTTCAGCCTTAACAAGTTGGCAAGTCATGCAACACTTAACAAAGTTAGCAATATCAGCTTTCATTCCCTCCCAGTAATAAAGTCGCTTCATATCTGCGTACATTTTACTGCTACCGGGATGAATGGAAAATTTGGAACGATGAGAATCTTCTAAAATATCTTTACGAAGATCTCGACTATTTGGTATGATGAGTCTACCAAATTTTCGAATGCCGCCATGAGAATCGATATCAAAGTCTTTCAAACCTTCAATATCGGTTTTATCCTTAAGATTTTAGCCAAGCAAAGCCAATTCAGGATCTAGCTGTTGAGCTTCAAGAATGCGGTCTAAAAGAGAAGGACGAGCCTCAAGGCTACATAAAACAAGAGATGAACATAAATCGGAGACACGATCTCGAATTTCACAAGTGGATAAATCCTTGAGATCCCTCCATTCGGATATCATCATCGAAACAACCGCTTGTTGCTAGCGACTAAGTGCATCGGCAACTCGATTTCCCTTTCTGGGAGTATAAAGGATATCAAGATCATAAGAGGCAAGGAACTCGAGCCAACGCTGTTGATGCAAATTAAGTTCCTTTTGAGAGAATAAATATTTCAAAGACTTATGATCTGTATAAAGTATAAATTTCTCTCCCAAAAGATAATGTCGCCAAATTCGAAGGGCGAAAACGATAGCCGCGAGTTCTAAATCATGTGTGGCATATCTAGTCTCAGCCGGCTTCAATTGCCTAGAAGCATAAGCAATAACACGTTCTTTTTGCATAAGAACGGCACCGAAACCAACGCGACTAGCATCGGTATAAACAACAAAATCTTGATTCCCTTCGGGAATAACAAGAATAGGAGCATCGGAAAGGAGTTCTTTTAATTTCTAAAAAGAAGTTTCACATTTGTCCGACCAAATGTATTTAACACCTTTCTTTGTTAAGCCAGTAAGAGGCACGACAATCTTAGAAAAGTCTTTTATGAAGCAGAGGTAATAACCTGCCAATCCGAGAAAGCTACGGATTTCAGTCACGCTCTCCGGTCTCTTCCAATTTTGAATCGCTTCGATCTTTGAAGGATCCACTGATATTCCGGATTTGGAAATAATATGACCGAGAAACTTCACACTAGATTGCTAAAAGTGGCATTTGGAAAATTTTGCTTTTAGTTGATTGCTCCTAAGAGTTTCCAATACAATTCGAAGATGCTTTTCATGTTCCTCTTCGATTTCAGAATACACAAGAATATCATCAATAAAGATGAGAACGAACCGATCGAGGAAATCTTTGAAAACTCGATTCATGAGGTCAACGAAATAAGCCGGAGCATTCGCTAAACCAAATGGCATAACTAGCCACTCATAAGATCCATATCGAGTACGGAAAGAAGTCAAAGGAATACTATCCTCTGCAATACGAAGCTGATGAAAACCGGTAGCCAAGTCCAATTGTGAAAAGACTCTAGCACCACTAAGTTGATCAAACAGATCATCGATCCGAGGTAAAGGATATTTATTTTTAATAGTAAGATCATTAAGCTTGCGATAGTCGACGCAAAGCCTAAGTGTACCATCGGACTTACTTACGAAAATAGCTGAAGCTCCCCAAGGCGAGGAACTAGAGCGAATAAGTTGCTTCGTCTCTAACTCGGATAATTGTTTGCGCATCTCTTCATTCTCCTTATTAGACATGTGATAAGGAGGACGAGTAATAGGTTGAGCTCCAGGTATAAGATTAATTTTGAACTCAATTGCTCGCTTAGGTGGTAGTCCTAAAACGGGCTCAAAGATGTCGGAAAATTCACGAACGACGCGAATAAGAGAAATGACATCTTCCTCATCATCATTATCATTATCACGAGGATTTAAAGAATATAAAGATGCAACCAAAGCGGAATCTGAATCTTTAAGAATAATAGAAATATGATTAACAGATTGCGGATGTCGGAGATAAATAGTCCGCTCAAGACATAGGATATGAGCTTCATAACGATTAAGCCAATCCATACCCAAAATCATTCCAAAGGCTAAGTAACGCATGACATGCAAATCGGCTAGGAAAGAAAAATCACATAAAATAATCTCCACGTCTTTACAAAGTAAACTAAGAGTTGCGGATCCACCAACTGGATTCGCAATTCTTAAAGAAGTCATTAAAGCAACAACACTTAAAGAAAAAGTATCGACAAGTTCCTTTGATATAAAAGAATGGGATGCACCCGTATCAAAGAGAACTCTAATGGGTTGATCATGAAATATAATAATGCCATCAAGGACAAAATGAGACATACCTTGACCGCGAGATGTGTTGCCAGGGGCTTGAGCAACGTTTAACGTTCCCTCCTTGCCTTGAAGCCTAGGGCATAGATGCATAAAATGATCTGGACTTTTACAATAGCGACAGGAGCGGGGCTTTGAACATTTGTTCGCAAAATGGCCCTTAACACCACAGTTGAAGCATTTCCTATCACTGGGGGAAAATGTCTTTGTAGCAGGAGTTGCTTGTTTACCCTTTTTGTTGGGATAAGGACCCTTGAACTTATTAGGCCTTTTCTTGTTGTTGAAGTTTGGTTTAGCAGCCACCACTTCAACATCACTGTCCTTATCAGCCTCTTCAAGACGAAGAGTGATATCAATAAGTTGATCGAAAGAAACTTCTAATTTTTGAAGTAATGGCTTCTTCAGATTCTTGTTTAAGCCATGGACGAATCTTTGGTTCTTCTTCAATGGGGTGTTGATGTATTCAACCCCATATTTAGACAGTGACTAGAAGGATGCGACATAATCTGTCACAGAGGATTCACCTTGAACAAGGTCTATGAAACGTCAAGCCAATGTCACTTTCTCTGCTTCTGGTACGAATTTTAATTCGAAGCGTTCCCGGAATTGATCCCAGGTGAGATCCGCTTCATTAATCTCGGAAATAAGAAGTTCGTACCAATCCAATGCTCTCTCTTGGAGCATACTGGAGGCTACCTGAACACGGTGAAGATCGATAAGGTTCATGCGAGAAAAGATTCTATCGCATGTTCTTAACCAAGCCTGGACCTCGATAATGGTTTCGGAACCTTTGAATGGTTTCCCACCCAAGTTGGTATAATCGTTGCACAAGCGTGCAAATACAGACTTAGGATGAGTAGGTTCCTGATTAGGACCAGCTGCTTGAGCATTCTTTACTAAATCAAGAAGCTGTTGAGCGGTCATAAAAACTCCATTCTGGGGAGTAACAGTAGATGGTCCAGCTCTGGGACGGCCTGGTCTAGACATTCTCTTCTTTAAGAAAAAGAGAAGAAGAAAAAGGTTATTCACCAAATGAATATCAAGCAATCTTGATAGATGAAACAAGGAATCATAAAGAAAACAGGATGAATCGGTTCGAAGACTCGAACTAAATCCTGAAACACAACTCCTAAAGTGGACTTAGGACGATGATCCTTGTTAAGTTATTCTACATTGTTCCGAAGTTTGGCTCTGATACCAAGCTGTAACGCCCCACCTCTATACCCACGCTAACCAAGAACACTACGATGTAGTGCTGTCAATTAGCATGGAGAATAAGGATGTGGAGGAGCGACCATCCATGTAACTTCTTTGTGCGAGCACCGATATGTCAGATAGAATAGAATGCAAATCATTTAAGGAGGAAATCTGACATACCGATACAAACTCAAAGCTATCACACAGTGTCTATATATATAATCTTCGGAAACAAACATAGGAATAATCATAACATAAACCAGTCACAAACATCCATATCACAAAGGCGGAAGAAGATATGAATATATATAAATAACACATGAAAGTGTACATCAGAGTAGTGGTCAGAAAGATCCACGATAATACAAAAGAATAGCAACACATGCTATACAAAAGAATAAATACACAACATAGAGTCTATATCTCAAATGTGTACAACCAAAAACTACTAATCTAAGTAGTTAGCCAAAAGTCAGAATAATCCAGAAGAGAAGTCAAGCAGAAGCACCTGTAACATCTCGGTCTGACCCGAGTATTATTTATAAGAAAATAATAAACGGATCAGTCTAGCTATAAATATCAGATGATATGGTATAAAGAAAAAGACATGGCATGAACATGTAATAACCATAATGGCATACTACTATAAGTATGTAATTGAAAATCAACAAGAGATTAATCAATATCACAAGAATCTTCTCAAAGATAAAATGGGGTATCATACCCTAAACTTGTATTCATAACAAGTCAATAACACATGAATTCACCAATGCACAAAAATTGATAAACATATCAATAGAAATCACGAAAATTGGTGAAGCACAAAATTCCAGAAATCATCACAAGAAATCCAGAAATCACATAAAAAGGGGGGAGGCCTAACACATGAATGTGAACATGAAAACTCACCAACGCGTATAACACATGACGAGAAGCTATCTCATGGAAGCTATCCATTAAATTTTTAACACATGAACGGCCCGAAGACCATGGGGTGCTACCCCATATATGTGAATATAAACATCACATAAGCGGGGTCTAGTCTCCCTCGCAGACAAAGAGACATCGCACAGTTGCTAGTCTAAATCACAAAAATGATCGTCATGATCATATAGAAGTGTCGATCACACCAAGCTAGTAAATATACGAGTTTAGCTTCATGTCCCATAACCACTTGCTTAACTTAAATATTTACGAACAAGCTGTAGGTCTTCACTAGAAAATTGTCACAAAAGGGTTCAATCGAACAAGTCCAAGAGCTAACCGACGAAGTGAACGCAAACGTTTCATACCACTCGTTTTACTAAGTCGTTTAATTCGATTTCTCATCCGAGTGAAGTAAAGACTTGTATATACTAGTAGATTTGGAAAACGGTTTGAGAAAAAGAGCTTTGTAGTAAAATAGTGTTGAAATCGGTTTTGATGAAAGAGTTTTGATATTCACTACTAGTATTGAAGCCTTCACATTTTTAAAGCGACAAGTCACAAAACGATTGTTGAAACAAATCGCATCACAAAATTTCACATTCGAAGATGTGATAAAAATCCAAGGAAATCAGTTCCAAAGCCATCATAGTAGAAATATACTTGCGACCAAACGTGGACGAATTAAAGTGCAACGGCTTTAAGTCAAATAGGTCGAACGACCTAATGGATGCGACCTAGGGGTCTAAGGGGTCAAGCGACCTAGTGGTTGCGACCTAGAGGTGTTCACGAGTTAGCATTAAACAAGGCCAATCGACCTAGTAGAAAACAAGGTCTAACGACCTAACACCAAAGTGCCGAGCGACCTAGCGACACAATGCCAAGCGACCTAGCGACTTAAATACTCGTGACCTAGCGCGTGAATCGGCCGAGCGACCTAAGGGTTTAACACGCGAACGACCTAAGGGTTTTAACACGCGAGCGACCTAAGGGGTTAACACACGAGCGACCTAAGGGTTTAACAGGTCGAGCGACCTAAAGGAAGTGAAAGGGGTCAAGCGACCTAATAGTGGTGAGCGACCTAACTAGGCTGCACATGTCGAGCGACCTAACAGGGGGAAAAGCCGAGCGACCTAAGGCCAGCGACCCAGTGCAAACGACCTAAATGCAAATAGGTCAAACGTCCTAAAGGAGGCGCGACCTAAGGCCAGCGACCTAAAGTTGAATCAACCTAAAGGTCTAGCGACCTAAGGAAATGCAGGCAGAGCCATTGCCGAGCGACCTAACGAGCTAAACCACACGACCTAACTCCGAGGTGCCTTTTCCAATCAGAGGGAGCGATCTAACTCCGAGCGACTTATCAATGGCGCGACCTAAGCATGACGCGACCAAAATGCAGGCGAGTAAAATGCGAACGAGCTAAATGCACAGAGGCGATTTTTCCCCAGTCCGAGCGACCTAAGCCCAGTAACATGCCAAAACACACAAAAGTTTGGGATTTTCGCCAATTCAATCCAAACTAAATCCAAGTATTCGTGCTAAAGTGATAGGAATACATCCCAAACAGTCCAATGACAGATATAGGCAAGATGTGAGATTAAAAATCTCACCTTTTCACTAAAATGGATGAAGATGAAGCTTGAAAGCAAGGAGAAGCAACCCAAAGCTTGAATCCAATATCTTCTACTTGAATTTGGAGTTGAATGTTGGATTTGCAATTGAATTTGAGTTTGGAGTTTTAATTTCCCATTCCCACCACCATTTTTGATGAAGCTTGAATGTTAAAACAAATGATGAATGAAGTGAGGAAGAGGGTTGGGCTGAACTAAAGAAGGTGCAGTCTAAACCAAAGTCACAAGCGGGAAAAAGTAGCAAGAATTCCACTAACTCCAAACATATCGAAGTTTACACTCAAAAAGATCGCAAACGTCATTTTGAACTCAATGGAAGTGGTCTGGAGTCCTAATTTGACCATATGCAAAAAGTAGCTTTTCGGACTAACATCCGACTAACGATAAAATATTTAAATAAAAAATCGACAAATATGCGGGTTGTTACAACTTCGGTTTTTGATTTAGCGAAAATTCAAGCCCATTGTGGTGCTGGTTGTTACATCTTGTTAGTCGATCTTGAAAAATTAGGAAATGTTGAGTGAACGATTTGTATTTTGCATAAAAATATAATATACGCCAAATCCAAAGAATTCATACTATAAAGTAGTTGCAATCATACGTTGAAATAAGGATAAATTGATTATGAGTCGAAAAAATGGAAGAAGTTGAAGATAGACACCTACCTCGATTACCTCATGGGAAATAGGGTGTATGGAAAGGCGTTGACTTAAGAAGAGCATGGATGCAGCATATGAAAGGTCCCTGAAGTTGGATAGTACGTGACTCCTTAGTTAGGCCGTGGATATCCACTAATTGTAGATCCCAGTATGATGCTGATTAATGATATACAAAAGGCCCAGATAAGGGGAAAGTAAGAATCCATATGTTGTAGATATCTGAAAGCAATTGATTTCCCGAAGTAAGGTGTGAAGTAGTCACTCTAAGATAATATCTGGATTTTTAGTATTTAAAGAAGATAAGTTGAAGAAAAGTCCAAAAGAAGAGACAAATAGAATCCGCTTTGAGTCTGACCCCATATGAAAGGATTAATATAAAGGTTGAAATGATTTTAATATAAAATTTTGAGAAAAATATATATATAATATTTTTGAAATGATTTTCAAAGGAATTATTTGAAGGTAGAAAAAAAACTATTTTATAAAAGTAAGTAGATATTAAATTTTTGAATAATAATAATAATAACAACTATATTATATTAAATAAAAAGATTTAATAAAAAAATTTAAATTTGTTGGACTAAAAATAATAGTAAATGGGTTTCAATAAAATGGTTAGTTCTTCTGGAAAAGAAATATAGTAGAGCGGATGTAGCTCGTTGATTTTTCGAAGCTGAAAAAAATTCTAAGTTGAAAAATTCTTTTTTGGGGAGGAAAATAGGAAGTGGTACAAGTTTGAAATGTGGTAAAATGAACGGGAAAGAAGATTAAAACCCGAAAATAAAGTAGTAGGCGAACACATTGCAATGGTCCAACTAAAAAGACGGTGAATTGAGAATAGAAGTAGATATATTTAAGCCATCTAAATAAGTGCGGTTTAGGTAAAAGAAAATTTAATAGGGATAGCATTATAAAATATAAATAAAAACAATATTAGGAAATCTTATAAAATAATGTTAGTAATTAAAAATAATGTAAAGGGATTATGTTAAAAATAATTTTAGTAATTTAATTAGAAGCAACGTAGAAAATAAAGGCAAAACCAAGAGAATAGACATTCTCCATTATTGTGCGCATTTATTGCAAGTATCTTTTAAAAGTTCCCCTCACGTGATGTTAGAGATTCCGCTAAGGACTGGAAGTGGAGATAGTATGAGTGATAAGAAAAAAATAAAATGAGAGTTGATCTTATTTACTCCATTTTTTATTGTTTAAAGTTATAAAAGGTGTTTTAGAAATACTATAAAGTGCATTTTTAGAAAGAAATGGTTTGGTGTAACAAATGAGTTTTTAAAAGGAAAACTTAATAAATAGTTGAATTAAAAATCCTAACTTTTAATAAGTAAAAGTTGAAAAGGTCTTTAAAAGGAAAAGTTGATTTGAAGGAAAAAGAAAGAAGCATTTTAAAATTAAATTTGCCAACATTTTCTTTTAGACTTAATAAATAAACTAAATTCAAAAAATTTAAATTGTAATTTTAAAAGTTAAGAAACCAAGTATTTTTGAATTTAATAAAAGGTTTGTAAGTTGTAATTTTAAAGATAAAGATTACATGATTAAGTATACCAAAAATTTGAAGTTCTTAATTCTTGAAAAAAAATGGTGAAGTCAAAACCAAAATTTTAAATATGGAGTAGATAGGAATGACTGTCCCTGTAAGATGAGGTAAAAGGCAAGGCTACGAACAAGATAGTGATGACTACTCATAGAGTAGCAATAAGGAATTCCCGTTGAGTGTAAAGAATATCAGTGAGAACCTAAGAATTTTTTGACAAACATGTATGCAAGCCATAAGAACCCGCAATGGAATGGTAAATGGTATTAAAGTACACTTTTATGAGTTCTAGGGTATGCTCATAGGAAAGATCAAGAGTAAAGGAAGTTAATACGAATTTGAGAATATTATACAGAGATTGAGATTAAGAGAAGATAATAACAGAGGGTGATGAGATGAAAAACACACGTAGAAAACTTTGGTAGACTCAGAGTTAAGTAAGGCAAGATAGGACAGAAAAGTTATTCCGCCAAACCAATTGCCAATGAGTTATTCAAAGAGGTGCATAGTTTGTATTTCTTACCCACTACAATATGGGAGGATGCACGATTTGTTCCATAATTGGGTATGAAAATGAAAGTAATGGATGGACCTTATTCATCAGAAGCCATAAAGGAAAGTTAAGATACGTGGGTTGGAGAATGATGACACGTTAGAAAGGTCAATAGGTAGAAGTAGTTGTATTTCGTTCCAGCAGTTGTTTTTCTTTTGTTGGCTTGTAAGCATTAGTTGTTTCTGTTATGTTAAAGCATGTATGATGTTTATAGAAATGTTCCTATTTATGAGTTTTCTGTGTGGACCATGATATTATTGGGAAAGCAATAAGACAAGGAAATTTAAGAAAAGACACTTAACTAATGCGAAAGAAAAGAAAATAGTAAAAGGCTAGAAGTATAAAATAAATTAGGAAAATTTATTTAATTAGCTACTAAAATAAAAGAAATAAGATTCAAGTCCTGAAAAGTAGAAAAATTTTGGGTAGTAATTTTTGGCAAGCGAAGGACAAAGAAAATTTATTATGAAGCCACTGGTTAATGTCCATGTTTCTTAAAAAATAAAATTTATAAATGACTTGTATGCTGGTTGCTATCATAAATAAAAGAAAGCATTTTGAAATTTGAAAATTTACTATGGAAATAGATGAAGTCCATTATGGATGTTACACTGTTGACTAAACCCCAATTTCATGAGGTGTGGTATAATTTGTTTTGAAAAAAAATATACATGTAAACTTATGGAAAATAAAAATACCTTTATGAAAAGTTTTTGAAAATTTTATGAAGAAAGGAATTTTAAAATCTAAATTTTATCGATATTTTAAAATGTAATATAAAAATATTTTTAGGTAGAAAAGAAGAAATTTTCTAATTTTTTTCTAAAATTACACATACTTGACATGGAGGAATAGTTACTGTCAGCATGGATTTTATGGTGCAGCAGAAGAGGCAGTAAAATAAAATACAGCTAGAGATGAGTAAGTTGCTTTAGCCATGGAATCTTTTACCTTGTCGGTAGGCGAACAAAAAGTTAATTTTTGAAATAAACCCTGTTTTAAAACTTTGAAATAAAATTTATTATCGGAATTTTACTTGGAAAATTTGGAAGGAGATATCTGGACATAAGTGAAGGTTCCAAAGTATAGTGGGAAGTTGGATACCCAAGAGAAAAAAGATGGAAATATAGAATTTTCTATCTAAACCATTTTCATGGCATAAAGAAAATAGGTTTAGAAAATGAATTTTTCTAAATTTGGACGTTAGCAACGGTGTGCTAGGATTTTGGATGGTAGGTAAACTATACATCTATTCATAGAGCTGTGGGAAATTTTGGATGTGAAAACAAGTTTTTGGTTTTCAAAAGTTGTAAGCATATAGAACTGCCAGTATATTTAGGATGTTTACATCATATTTTCGAAAATGATTTAAAAAGAATGCATTTATATAGGAGGCGCTAATTAGAATTATTCTGCATACATATCGTATGTATTATGATACACCTTGCACTTGTACACGATTGGCTGTAAAATTATTTGTACACTAATTGATTTGTTAGTTTAGAATGGTGGTATATTATGCTTCGTTGTTCGGTCCTTAAGGAATTTCAAGGACAATTTTTTTTTAAGAAGGGAGAATGTAATACCCCCGTGATTTTACAAAAATTAATCAAAAATAAAATTAATTAAAAATAATAATGTTGAAAAATAGAATTTTTATAACAGTTAGAATATTTCTATGAAACTTACATCGTTGGGTTCGTGGTGCTGATTGATTTTCATTTATAAAGTTTTTCGATCGAAGTTCAAAAGAAACAGTTATTAGCGTTTGAAGTTTTTGAATCGGAAATAATTATATATGTAATTACAGTAAAAAAAATAAAATGTTAATAAAAAATTACACGTTAAGAAATGTTAACGTTAAAATCAAATCTCAGAAGATTTTTATAGTGGGAAGCAAATAAACAAAATCAGTTAACAAATGGAGTAAATTAACAAAATTGTAACAACCCTGTTGTTAATTGCCCTATTAATTAACGTTGATTATGGTTAATTAATTTTATTAGAGATTTATGAAATTTAATTGTGTGATTAAATCTAGTTTGTTTAATAATTGATTTGATTTATTTAAGAAATAAGTTTCAGTTCTTAAAGTGGATTTCAATTTAAATTTGAAAGGTTAATTTGGGAAATTGATTGGGGATTTTATTTGGTTTTTTGTAAGGTTGGAAGATTGTGAAAAATCTTATATTTATGAAAAACTGAATTATTTAGGTTGAAAGTTGTTAACTTTAGACTTTTCCATTTAATGGAAATAAGAGAGTGTCTCTTTTTAAATATTAAAAAGAAGGTCAAGATAACTATTTAAATTTTATTTCTTTCTTTTATTTTGAAGTTAAAAGATTGAAGTATATTTATATAAAATTTTATATGTGAAATCTAATTTGAAATAGGAGTTAAAATAAAGAAAGTAAGTGGAAGATAGAGTTTTAATTCATTTATTTAAAACTTGAGTTTGGGCCTAATTAAGATATAGCCCATTAGTGCATTTAGAGGAGAATTCTTCTCCTTAACATTCCCAAATGAACTGTACGTTCATTCCAACTTAGTCAGTAAATAAAATTTGGTTTTCTCAAAGCTCAGAAACTCAAAATCCTAGAGAGCAAAATCATCTTTTTAAATTGTAATAAATCCAATAAAATCTATAAAAATTCGGGTAAGCTTATCAATCGCTTTTACATCCTTTAGGCTATTCACTTTGGTATTTTGATCTCGTTTTTAACCTAAGTGCTGCTGTGTTGAATTGGATTTGGAGATTATAGGCAATTTTGAAGCAAAAGGCCAAGAAAGCTTTAGAAGAGGATCTAGCAAACTATATGAGCTAACAATAGTGAGTAATCCTCACCTACTCTCTCCAATAGGTTTGTGTGTGTTTTAACTATTGAATTGATCTCTAAATGGAATAGTTGCTTGAATTTGATTGTTGAATAATTTATAGAATAGTTGAATAGTATGCAATGTTGTGAAATTAGATATGTGGATGGTTGTTGCAATTGTATTAGGAAAATGTGATGAAGTAAAACAATAATAATTTGCAGGTTTCAAATCTGTTTGGGGTCAAACCTTTTTAGGTTAGAAACTAGATTCAATGATAAACAATTTCTCTTTTGGTTACTTTTTAAGATTTTGCCATTTACTTGACCTGAAATAGAATCTAAAATACAATTACAATTTTGTCTTTGATATTTTTTTAAATTTTTTAACCTGAAATTTATTTGGCCATATCTTTTAACTTACTGATCAGAATTCGATAATTTTTGATGTTTTGAAAAGCATAGACTTTTTCCTACAACTTTCGTGCTTCGAGTTTTGTAATATTTTAAGGTTTATATAGTTGAAAATAAGTTTTATTATCATTATCCCGAGAATAAACGGTGACAATGAATTTAAAATCTGAGAATTGTTTTGGCTATAACTTTTGAATCGTAAGTTTAAATTTGATGATATTTTTCTTATTGGAAAGCATAGACTTTTATCTACAACTTTCATGTTTTGAATTTTGGACATAATTTTGAACTATAAGTCCAAATATGATGATCTCTTTCTTGTTGGAAAGCATAGACTTTTTATCTACAATTTTCATGTTTTTATTTTTGCAAAATTTGGAAGTTTATATGGTCGAAATCATATTTCTTTGTCGTTGGCCTGAGATTTTGAGTATTGCCTTGAGTTTAGTGAAAGTGATTTTCATAATCTTCATGAAATCAAATTGATTTTTAATATATATATATATATATATGTATATATATGCTTTCAAAGAAAAGGAAGTATTTTAAAGTAATAATGTGATTAGCTATAACTTTAAAATTGATTTAAAAATAATTATGGTTGTGAAAAATTAACCTATGCTGATTCTAAATAAATGGTTGTATATTAATATATTTTTGAAATATGAGAATTTATCGTTTCTAAAATAAATGGCTACTCTTACATGTAGTATTTTGGAATGTGATCTGTGAACTATATCTTTTAACGGGAATTTGGAACAACTATATATATAAAAGTATTTGGATATTAAGATCGGAATTTTTGTTTATTTCATCTAATGATAAATATATATGTATATAGTGGAATAATAAATGAGTTATGTATTTTAAATGAGGAGTTTGAAAGTAAAATTATACATAAAGTATTATTAGAAAGCATTTCATATATGATAAAGTTATATTTAATTGTTTTCAAACTATAAATTCTTATTGGATTTATTTGAATTTAACCTTTGGTTATTTATGAGTTAATTTGGCAATTTTGTAAGACTTTTGGATTTGGAGATAAAAATATTTTGAGAACCTTAATTCTATAATATGAGGAGTACTAATAATCAATTTAGTGTTATTGATTGGTTTAAATGCTTTCAAGTAACGCTTCATCAAATATGATATAACTCATTAAATATAATGCATGAGTGGAATTTACTAAACTATTAGCGAATACTTGAATTTCACCGGGTAGTATAGGATGCTTTGGTTAAATTATTGTAATTGCCTTTGGGAAATTATTAACACTTTAGGGTTCTATTCTCTTTTAGTGTTTGGCATGGGGCCGATAGATCCTTAAGAGAATATAGTTCAGGTTTTCCAAAGGTATTGATAATGAGTGAAACTTACCAGCTTATAGTAAATACTTGAATTTCACCATGCGATATGGGACGTTTTGGTTAAGTTCTTGTGATTACTAAGCGTCAAGGTACTCGGCACTTTAGAGTACTCTCTTTTGGTGTTCGGCATTTGTGTAGGTCGATAGATCCTTAAGAAGTAAACTCCTGGATTTTTATACATCTTTACGATCATATGAGTTGTATCTCCTTCGGTCTTTGAGTTTTGTTTCTATGATCTTTATGATCGATCTGGATTTTTTTTCACGGTATGGACAAGCATTGGTATTGGATCGGTATGAGTGATACCACCTTTTGTTTTCCACGGTGTGAGTACGATTATTATGATCATTATGGATTTGATTTTCCTAGATTTTGAGATATTATTATTTATTCTAAAATTTTGGGCTTTTTGACTATTTTGTTTCATGATTTCTATGTTTTGGTAGGGCTGTTAATTTTGTACGAGTGTCCGATGTCCATTCATGTCCGTTGCCGAAATATGTCCGTTCGAGTTCATTCGATTTTCAATTAGGACACGAGCTAGGACAACAAAATTTGTACGAGCAAAAATCTTGTCTGGTCCGTGTTCGTTCGAATTCGTCCGAATTTGTTATAATTCAATATATCCTCTATGTTTCTCAAAACATATATAACAACTATTTGATCGGTTAATTGAGTAAGGATTCATAAAATGCTTATACTTTAATACACATTGATAAAAATAATATAGCTGATGAAAATTCTATTAAACAACATAAAATTTAATGTAAATAGCAATGTCTGTCTGTGTCCGTTCGAGTCCATGTTCGAAAAATGTATGTAACTGTCCGATTTCATTTAGGACACGAGCTAGGACAACAAAATTTGTACGAATATAAATCTCGCCCGGTCCATGTCCGGTCCGATTTTATTTAGGACAGAAACTGAACACACCTCCGTTCGGTCCGGTCTGACAGATTTACACCCTTAGTTTTGAGATGGATTTCAAAGTTTTTAATCTACTCTGAGTTTGTGATTTAAATATTCTTGTGCCTAAGAGTTTTGTGATTTAAGTATTCCATGTCTTAAATAAATTCTGAGTTAGATTATTTGAGTGACTTGTTTATGTATGACATTCGTATTTAATTATATTCCATATATCCTTGTGTTATATATATTATTCTCTCCCTTTGGATATTTAAAGATAGTCTAACCCATTTATTTTATAATATTAAGGTCAGCCTGAGACTTTTCAGGTTACAAGATGTGTAGACTTTTGGATGGATGTGCTAGCAAGGAGATAAATAATTTGAATTTTTAGTTTATCTCATTTAGGATTTTGTGTGTGTGTATGAGATGTATATTTGAGTTAGAGATTTGTACCGGATGTATATTATGTGGGTCTAGTATTATATTTTGTAGAGTCACGGTATGTATTGTATATGATGTATATTATTCCGGTGATTTATGACTGTTGTTTATATGATATACTGCTTTGATTCTGAGAAATCCTTATAGATATTACTTTGGACTGAGACTATGCACGTCAAATTTTATTCCATAGATTAAGTAAAACAGTAAGTATGACGTGTCAATGTTAGTTTAAAGATATATTCACATTTGGTCGCCCTTAACAAGCTATATTCTCTATATTATTAGACGACATTATTTATAATGTTCTTTAATAATATGGGTATAGCAGTGGGGTCGTTACAGTTGGTATCAGAGCTAAGTCAGAACGTTATAGAATATAATATCATAGGTTTAGACCTAGTGAGACTTAGAGTCCTGTTCCTTGGGGTACGTGATAGATAGTTATATTAATTATTTATATAGGGATAGGGATATAAAATGATTATCGGGATAATCATTTGGGACTTATTTGGATTTAAAATTTTAGCTAGATAAGTTGGAATTTGTGACATTAAAATTTTGAAAAGTAATGGGTTAAAATCCTTTAGAGTTTGGAAATTTATTTTTGCATTATTGGAAAATTAATTCTAAAAGTTTAAAAGAGGTAAATTAGAGTGAATTGATTTAAAGTGAACAGTTTTATTTTAATGGAGAATTTGGGAAATTCGAGTAAATGAGTTTAAATTTAAATGGTCCAGGAGTGATCAGAGTTGCGTAGCGGAATTTTAGAAATAGGATTGTTCCACTGAATGCAACTGTTTAGTTTTGTTTGATTGGTTGTATTTATTTATATTGGATGCATGGATGCTATTAATGATAAAATAAACATAACTAAGAGAAACTTGTGATTATTTATTGTGTTGGCTTGTTCGTAAAATGTTCGAGGATTCTGATCGATATATGGGATGTGTAACGACCTGCCTTTTCGGACGCTTTAAGCAGACACACATGTCAGACTCAAACCATTCAAAAGGGCATATTGTTATAGGTAAATAATAAAAAGTAGAGAAAGAAAGAAAACGAATACAGAATCTCGCAGCGGAATGACAAAATATAAAAATCAAATAAATAGTTCATGAAGCTATTTACAAATAACATTGATTAAACCTTTATAATACAGATTAGAGTTACATACAATAAGAATAAATAATAAATAAATGCAGTGGAACAACATGATGTAGTGGAATAAATATAATACATAATAATGGTACAAAATCTTCGTCTTCGTCTTCGTCCTCCAGAAAGCAGTCTTCGATAAACTGAAAAGCTCAGGCTGACCCGAGCAAATTGAAAAGACAAAACACTCGAGTCAGAACTAAAAGATCTTATGTAAGTTAAATCAACGGTAAATAAATATGAGTGTAACGGCGTCAGAGATGTTTACGGGGTTTGACATTTCCTATCCAGTGTCTAACGTGAGTGCAATAACTTAAGAGATGTATAGGATTTCCATCTCCTAAGGGTCCGTTAAACTATCTACTATGTAGTACAATACGCTATTATAATAGTGTCTACAGTAAAGTATTAAAATAGCATTAAGGCGTTACTCATATCCCCCTTAACACATTTTATATATTTCCATAGTCTATACAATATTGTACGCTCCTCCATGAGGTTTACCCAGAGGGCACTCCATAGGTATGGTACAAAACAAACTCGTAGAAGGCGCGATAGGGCATGTGAACACGGCACTCGAGGCAATGCCAGGGTAGATATACCAATTGCACTACCGGACTGGTGGTAACGCATAGCAGCTACTATCGCCCACCTCGGACACACTCCCATAATCAAAATCGAGGGGTGGCCACCAAATCAATCACAAAGTCAAAATATAGTATTGAAGAAATGTGCCCGATAGGAGGAATGACCACCTTGGCCTGGTATAGCTCCTGTTTTAGTCACATCTAAGCTGACTCACGGGAGTCAGGGTCACGTAAATACCTCATACAGAATCGTTCGCCAAACCATCCTACTTCATTTCTGGAATCTCCACCACGTACACAGTTGTTAATGTGGTTTTCGGTACTAGCAGAGAGTATGACAATATCTGATCCCGGTCTCTTTAACAACCAAACGCTTATTTCACACCGGACGGTTCTTTTACATTTCAAAAGTCAATTCATAATTAATATCAAAATATCACATTCGATTTCAAACCATATCACTTTCGAATCATATTCATATTCAGAACCATATTCACTTTCTAAATCATATTGCTAAGATAGGTTAATTAAATCCTCATTCCAAAATCATCGTATTTACTCAAATATATCATTTCACTAGCAAATATCATTTCAAATCTCAACTTAAGTTATAACGTCATTTAACCATATTCACTTTAAAAATTAAGGATTCAAATATAAGTACTTCCACTTTACATAGTCTGAAATTTAGAAAATAGTTTAGATAGTTATAAATAGTTTAGATAGTTTAGTATATTTTAAAATAAATTTAAATAGTTAAAATACTCTAAAATAGTTTAAAATAGATTAAAATAGTTTAAATTGATTTAAGATAGTTAAATAGATTAAATATAATTAAAATAGGTTAAATAGCTTTAAAATAGATTAAATTATATTAAATAGATTTAAAATAGATTAAATAAATTTAATTAGTTTAAAATAGGTAGAATAGATTAAATTGGATTAAATAGGTTATAATAGATTAAAATAAATTAAAATAGTTTAAATTGATTAAAATAGTTTAAATTGATTAAAATAGATTTCAAAGTTATATCCAAACATTTTCAATAACTCAATTCCGATAAATTCATTTATATTTGACACTTCAACTTTGAAATTCCAATTTAAATCCTTTGAACAATTCATTAAATCAATTCCAATTTCAACATTAATGCTTAGATTATCGAAAATAATTCAGTTTATATAAATCAATTTCTATTTCAAAATGCCAATTGACTGAATTCAAAATTTAAAGAATTAAAAATCATTTAATTTCACTGATCCGGTGTTCGTATATAATTTTCTACACTATGGTCAAGTGATACGGATATTTATCATTTCAATCCGCAATTTAAAATTTTACGGTTATATATCATTTCAAACCGCAATCCCGAATTAAATAAAAATCCATAAAATCGCTCGAGTCTATCATTTCAACCCATAACGATTTCTCCCTAATCTATAGATCATTCGGGTATGTATCATTTCAACCCATAGGGAACTTGCAGTGTTATAACAATATAAAATACAGCATCCAGTCATCCAATATCAACAATCAAACATACATCACAATCATCATCCAAATCAACCAATAAACATCAATAGATAACTGATTACCATTAACAGGTATTAAATTGACAATTAAATTTTGTATTAAATTAAACGATGATTAAATACAATAATAGCCAAATTTAACTAGAATGACAATTTAAATATACCAAACATCAACCAATCAATTTCTAATTACATTATAAATTTAATTTAACTAACATAGGATAATTTAGTAATTGTGAGTGGGTCAAAACACTCACCTTTGAATTTCAAATCGATTTGAAATCCAAATAAAGGCCCAAAATTCAACAGTCTCGGAATACAACCAAACTTGTTTCAAAATTTCTGGAATTTCAATACGATCCCAACGAAAAAAACCGCGCATGAATCGGACCTCGTATGCAAAAATTATGTCGATTAGAACAATTGGAATATAAATAAAATCAAAATAAACAAAACAAAAAAAAGTAGCCACATCACCTTCTTCAACACGCATGGGAAACCCTTTATGCCTCAGTCCGGTTTGAATCCGTAGAGCCACCAACGTCGCTTGAAAACTGCTGCCGATCGAGACGCCATCACCCACGTCAGAGGCAGTCGCGATCTCCCCCACGTCCATCCTCGCCCACGCACGACCAGGCTCCACCGTTCGATGATCAAAAATGAGCAGCCGCCGCCCACTACAAAAATCCTAATCCAATTCTTGACAATGATCTATCCGTTGATTCTCCAAACCAACCACACGGATGCGCTCCACTCACCGCTCTCAACAAACCGGTATGATCCGTTCAACGATCCGACGAAGTTGATCTCGACACGATGAACGGCCGAGATTAATTCATCAATTTCTAGACAAATGATGATCCGATTCGAGAAACGAATTATTGCAGTGAGTTACGCTCATTGAGAGCTTCGAATCGATAAATAATTTGATATAGTATGAGGAGTTTTAATTTTTCGATTTGATTTTGATTTGCAATTGAATCTAGAGATTTGGGTTTCTACCATTTGAGAAGGAGGAACAAACAGATGGAGTTGTACGTACAAAACAAGAAAATGACTGCTAGGGTTTGGAGAAACAAGACTATTTATATTGACAAAGCCCGATAAGAAGATAAACACGTATCCAATTAGCACAAACGACAGATAGCGACCAAAAAAGCCCGTTTCACTTCCGAAATAAAAGTGGGTCATCCCATATATTGAAATAGATGTTTTCGATATTTTTAAACTCAATGGAACAGGTTTCAAGTCCTAATTCCATCGTATGAAGAAGTTAGCTTAAAATCAGTTTATTTCAAATTGATTTCAATTAAATTGATTTCTAGGCGTTTCGAGTCTCTATGATCGAACGACAAGTCCGATCGCTACGAAACTTGAAATCCTATAATAATTCACCGTTACGGATCCGATGAAACTGGTTTCGTCATAATCCGAGACAGAGGCCAAAATGGCTATTTTCACATTAATTAAATAAATTAATATTAAATTAATTAAATCACTTTTTCCATTCAAATTTGATAATTAACAAATTTCATCATTTTTGATCACTTAGACATTTACAATGATTAAATACAAATTTACATATCAATTCTGTGTTAAATATTACACTAACTTCAGTGTTCAATTTCAACTGTAATTAAATCTAATTGATTAAAATTAAATTCTAATAAATTGGTTAAATTTGATTTCAATCTTTTTTGTTCAATCTATCATTATTTTATGGACATGGTTACATTGGTTTATATCTTATTATACTAATATTCTCCAATTTCTTCTTAACTTCCATTAACGTAATATTTAATTACATTTACTTGCAATTGATTTCAAGTTGAATTCAACCATTAAACAAATCGGTAACAAATGACAATCGTTACCTTTACTAAATTTAATAACATTTGTAAGTTTGTTATCGACACACAAATGTCA
The DNA here is from genome assembly GCA_030737815.1 of Allium fistulosum. Taxonomy (NCBI): domain Eukaryota; kingdom Viridiplantae; phylum Streptophyta; class Magnoliopsida; order Asparagales; family Amaryllidaceae; genus Allium; species Allium fistulosum. Next base: position 1,116,904,888 of record CM060902.1, on the reverse strand, counting down.
TAACTACTCCACGACACTACTTTTATTCAATTACAATTCATTACATATTATCCCACCAATCAATATAACATTTAATTTATTTCTTATTTATCATTTATAACAAATTAAATTCCAATGAATTAATTAACTATTGTTACAACTTGCCAATTCAAACACATTTCCAAGTTTATTGTTAACAAACGAAACAAATAACTTCATATTGATTTTATATTCTTATTCACCATTTCTAACCGATGTAACTTTCCAATTTATTACAATTATTTGAGACTTTATTCAATTTTTGCCTTGTAAATAAAATTAACATTTCTATACATTTTTTGCATTCACCCTTTTACAGTTATCGTCTTAACTCATTTTACGTAATATTTTAATTTCATTTAATTATAATTGATTAAATAAACTGGTAGCAAATAACAATTGTCACCATTTTTACATTTAATAACATTCGTAAGTTTATTATTTACAAACAAATGTTATAACAACTTACACTATACTAATTCTATCCAATTTCAATTTATTATACATTATTACAATTTATTTACAATCTATAACCAATTATAAACTTTTAATCATTTCAAGTAATTGGAATTACATTCAAAGCAGTTATCAATTACCTTAAATTAATACTATTACATTTCATTCTAGTTATATTCTTTGTTAAATCACTAATTTTTATTTCCTCCAATATTAAATCACAAAAATCTTATTAAATTAACTATTTTTAATTATCGAAAATTAAGGGTCGTTACAGGATGCCATGTTGTCGATAGGAGTTCCTAAACATCAAACGAGGCATTTTGACATGAGAATCCAAAAATAATTATTTTGGGAAAATGAAAAAATATTTTGAGTTTAAAATGATTTGAAATAATATTTTAGCCATAAAATAATAGTGTGAAGTGGAGAGAATGGGCAAGACAATGTTGATAGCTTATGCGATCAACTTTGTAGTAGCGAAGTGGATCACAATAATTCATGGCTTAATATTATTTGTTAAGAGAGATAATTTAATCTTTAAATTGATAAATTGATTGATTACATAGTGCAGGGTTTTGGAAATAATAAAGTAAATCATTTTATAAAAATTTTAAAATGTTATGGAAGGAAAATGGTAGGTAATAAAGAGGAAGGTGAAACTTAGTTTAATTTATAGTTTAATCATTTGTGTGAAAAATAAAATTATGAATTAAATATTGCGAAACTTTTTATATATATAAATAACCAAACCATTTATATAATCTGTTAAGTGTTTCTTGGAAAGATAATTAAATTATTAGGAGTTTAATAAACTTGACATAAAACTTTTGGTTCTTTTTTGAATAAAAATGGAATTGGTAGGAAATTTTGGTTTTGAATAGATTCATAAATGTAGTATTAAATGTAGGATAAATAAGAATGAGCAACATTTTTATATAATATGTGTAATTAGACTGAAATTTTTAAAATTGTTAGAAATAATTTTTTTGGAAGATTTAAAGAAAGTAATGAAAGCTTAAATAAAAGGTAAATTTTGAAATAGAGATAGATTAAAAAGGGTTTTTCTTTTACTTTAAACCTTGGTTTAGTAAAGAGTTATATTTAAAAAAAATTTTGAGATAGTTTGGGATAAAATTTTGCTAAAGAAAATTAGAAAAATTATATTATGGATTTCTTTCATTGAGGAAATTACGGAGACACAATTTTCTTAAGGAGTAGAGTCTGTAGCAACCCTGTTGTTGATTTCCCGATTGACTAAGGTTAATTATGGTTAATTAATTTTATCAGAGATTTATGATATTTAATTGTGTGATTATATCTAGTTTGTGGAATAATTGATTTGATTTATTTAAGAAACGAGCTTCATTTCTTAAAGAGGATTTCAATTAAATTTGAAATGTTAATTTGGGAAATTGATTAGGAATTTTGTTTGGACTTTTGTGACTTTGGAAAATTGTGAAAAATGTTATATTTATGTAAAATGGAATTATTTAGATTGAAGTTGTTAACTTTAGAATTTTCTATTTAATGAAATTAAGATATTGTCTCTTTGTAAATATTAAGAAGAAGGTCAAAATAATTATTTAAATTTTACTTCTTTCTTTTATTTTGAAGTTAAAAGATTGAAATATATTTATATAAACTTTTATATGTGAAATCTAATTTGAAATATGAGTTAAAATGAAGAAAGTAAGTGAAAGATAGAGTTTTAATTCATTTAGTTAAAACTTGAGTTTGGGCCTAATCAAAATATAGACCATTAGTGCATTTAGAGGAGAATTCTTCTCCTTAGCATTCCCAAATGAACTGCACGTTCATTCCAACTTAGTCGGTAAATAAAATTTGGTTTTCTCAAAACTAGAAACTCAAACCCTAGAGAGCAAAATCATCTTTTAAAATTGGAAATAAATTCCAATAAAATCTATAAAAATTTGGGTAAGCTTCTCAATCGCTTTTACATCCTTTAAGCTATTTAATTTGGTGTTTTGATCTCGTTTTTAACCTAAGTGCTACTGTGTTGAATTGGATTTGGAGTTTATAGGCAATTTTGCTGAAGCTAAAGGCCTAAGAAGGTTGAGAAGGTGATCTAGCAAGCTATAGGAGGTTATAAAGGTAAGTAATCCTCACCTACTATCTCTAATAGGGTTGGGTGTGTTTCAACTGTTGAATTAATCTCTGAATGTATTGGTTGCTTGAATTTTATTATTGAATAATTTAGAGAATAGTTGAATTGTATGCAATGTTGTGAAATTAGATATGTGGATGGTTGTTGCAATTGTATTAGGAAAATGTGCTGAAGTAAAACAACAATAATTTGCAGGTTTCAAATCTATTTGGGGTCAAACCTTTTTAGGTTAGAAAATAGATTCAATGATAAACAATTTCTCTTTTGGTTACTTTTTAAGATTTTGCCATTTACTTGACCTGAAATAGAATTGAAAATACAATTACAATTCTATCTTTGATATAATTTTTTTAAGTTTTAAACCTGAAATTGATTAGGTCGTATCTTTTTCGTTATTGATTGGAATTTGATAATTTTTAATGTTTTGGAAAGCAAAATTCATGTTTTGAGTTTGCAATATTTTGATGTCTATACGGTCGAAAATGAGTTTTAGTATCGCTGTCCCGAGAATAAACAACAGCGACAATAAATTTAAAATCTGAGAATTATTTCAGCCATAACTTTTGAACCGTAAGTTCAAACTTGGCGATCCTTTTCTTGTTGGAAAGCTTAGACTTTTATATACAATTTTCATGTTTTGAGTTTTGCAATATTTTGAGGTTTATATGGTCGAAATGATTTTTAGTATCGATGTCCCAAGAATAAACGACAATAACAATGAGTTTAAAATCTCAGAATTATTTTGGACATAATTTTGAACTGTAAGTCCAAATTTGATGATCTTTTTCTTGTTGGAAAGCTAGACTTTTATCTACAATTTTCATGTTTTTAGTTTTGCAAAATTTGATGCTTCCCTTACCTTACGATCATTGTGATCATTGCTAGGTCGCCATGGACTTTGAGGTAGAAGATAAGGGAAGCATCCCAAGTTGTTGGGTCGCCATCGACCCAGAAGCTATGGGTCGCTAGCGATCCATCAAGTTAGCTCGATTCGTGATGCTATTTGCAGTACGTCTTCTTACAGTGATTTGCAAGCATTCGGGAAGATGGCCTAACCCAATAACTCTCCAACCTTTGTAAATACTCACTTATCTACAACATAAAGAGTATCCTCTAGACTGGCTTTTGAAACTCGGTAGAAACTATTCTTCACTCTTCTCCTCCCTCCTCACAACATTCATCCAAGGGGTTTTCTGTGATTCTCTAGTGAACTCCAGCATTGACGACTTAGTCTAACTCGGGATATTCAACAACTTTGTAATCCAATTCACCTTGTAACAGCAATCAGTCAATAATAAAAGTTATAAAGTGGACGTAGGCTTCATTAACAACTGAACTACTGTAAAAATCTTCTTGTCTTCATACTGTTTGTGCTTTTTCTATATTTATTCTCTGTATTATTGCTCTGTAAGAACAGAGCCGGTGCTTTCACGCTCAATCTAGGGTGTTGATCCATTTTTTGGGTTAACTCTTAAGATGTATACTCCTAGATTTTTATACGATCCTTATGATCGGTATAAGTTAATCTCCTTCGGTGTTTGAGTTATGTTTCTATGATCTTTGTGATCGATCTAGATTTGTTTTCTTGGCTTTGAGATTTTGTTTTCACGGTATGGAAGATCATTGGTATTAGATTGGTATGAGTGATACTGCCTTTTCTTTTCCATGGTATGAGTACGATCATTGTGATCATTATGGATTTGATTTTTCCTAGATTTTGAGATGTTATTATTTATTCTGGAATTTTAGGCTTTTTGACTATTCTATTTTATGATTTCAGTGTTTTGAGATGGATTTCGAAGTTTGTGATTTATACTGAGTTTTGTGATTTGAATATTCCTGTGTCTTGGATTTTTGTGATTTAAATATTCCATGTCTTAAAATAAATTCTGAGTTAGAGTATTCGAGTGACTTGTTTATGTATGACTTATATGCCATATATCCTTGTGTTATATATATTATTCTCACTCATTGGATATTTAGAGATAGTCTGATCCGTTTATTTTATAATACTCGGGTCAGGCCGAGACTTTTCAAGTTACAGTACGTGTAGACTTTTGGATGGATGTGCTAGCAAGGTGATAAATAATTTGACTTTTTTGTTTATCTCATTTAGGATTTTGTGTGTGTGTATGAGATGTATATATAAGTTAGAGATTTGTACCGGATGTATATTATGTGAGTCTAGTGTTATATTTTGTAGACTCACAGTATTGTATATGATGTATTTATTATGTTGTGATCTGTGACTATTGTTTATACGATATACTTCTCTGATTCTGAGAAACTGTTGTGGATATTACTTTGGACTAAGACTGTACACCTTAAAATTTTATACCAAAGATAAGTAAAACAGTAAGTATGACGTGTCAATGTTAGTTTAAAGATATATTCACATTCAGTCGCCCTTAATAAACTATATTCTATGTATTATTAGATGACATTATTTATAATGTTCTTTAATAATATGGGTATAGCGATCGGGTCATTACAAAAATCCAAGCACGCAGATAATTCACAAATCAGAAACCCAATGGTCGACTTGAAAAGCATGACAATCGAACAGTAGCGGTCGACCGTGTAGGGTTAGTGGTCGACCGTTGGTTGAATAAATTTGACAGTAAATTATGGCATAACTGACCGGATTTAATATAGTTTTATCGAATTGCTGGCATTGATTTGAACCTATATAAATATATACCTAGACCCTTACCTCCAAACTCATATTTTATATTGGATGCAGAGCTTTGCCATTTTCTCTTCTCCTCCAAAATTTCTAAATTCTTAAGAATAATTCTAGTTTACACGTATACACGATTGGAGGATTGTAGAAAATGATTGAGGAAGATAATAGGTTCAAATCAAATCGTCAAAGCCAAGGTAAACTATAAATTCGGATCTTAAATACAAATCAAATTATAAATCTCTTTTCTAATCTAGATCTCTGATAAATCTGTACATGCTTGCACTGTATAAATCCAGATAGAAAGAAAAAGGGAGTCAAAGTGGAATAACATGCATTAGATCTAGAGGTTTGGAAAACCAAAAGGGTAGGTGGGAATATTATACGCTTTTGTATAAAATTAGATTATATCGTTATAGATCTATTCCTATATGCCTAAAATGTATATTGGAGTAGTAGGCTAAATCTATAGTCATGAAATAAAATTGAAAACCCTTCCTACATATTTTGCAATTGTTAACTTGATATCTATATATGTTATATGAATGCAAACAATGTTTAGGATATTAGCAGTCCCTAAATTTATTATTGAAAAATAGTAAACCATGAATTTGTAATTGATGTAATAATTCCGGATTAATATTTAAATAGATAACAAGAATGTAAAATAAATAAATCATAGTAAGATTTTAAGGGTTTAAGTGGTATTTTAATAAGTTGGAATATAAGGTGTTGCAATGTGAATTTCTCTACATTATCAAGTTTAAAATAAATAAAAGTGCATCATTTGAAATGACAAAAAATACACCTAAAAGAATGAGATGTATAAAATAGCGATATCTACCTACTTTGTACTGTATATTTCAATAACTATGAAAAGATAATTCCTTAGCATTCTAAACGCAACACAAAACCTTCCGCTTGGATAAGATATAGAAATTTATAGCGTTAACATTTCTATGATAGAGAAGTAATTCCAATGCGTTAAAATGCACAAACTCCTAAATATTAAATAGAGATAAAAATGTGACATGAACATTCTAAAAGAAAAGATACGCAATACCAATAAAGATGGTAATTAAATAAAAAGAAATGTAAGAGTAGGCAACACCAAATTAAAGGGTAAAATGGGAATAGAAATAGCAAATGGGAAAATGGGCAAAAGAATGGAAAAAGGACATTGTGAATCTTTTAAAAAGAAAGCGGTAAACAGTGTTAATCAAGTAAGGTATAAATGCATAAGAAATAAAGAATTACTATTAACAAGTAAACTATAGAGGCAAGATAATTAAGTAAGAATGAATGAAGATATATATACACACACATAGCCTCAGGTATGTGTTTTTGATGGAAGTGAACTATTAAAGTTAATAAATGATCAAATGAATAGAATGACATAGTCATTAGAATAGGTTAGAATGCGAGATCAGTAGTGTTACACAGTAGAAGTATGCCCACTTAAAGGGCTGCCGGCAGTTGTGTATACATTATATCGATGTGAGAAATATCTAACCGTAGGACTCGAGGAGTAAATATGCTTGCGTATAGATGAAGGAATGCCCCAATAAATAGAGAAGTCCGCTTCAGAAAAAAGGAAATGTGGGATATTGCCTTGATTGCAATAGGCAATCTGAACAGGATGATGAGTGAAGAGTGGCATTATGTTGACATGTTTTGTACCAAATAAAAGAGTAGGGTTGCGTATAGACTGAAAAGGTCATTAGTTCTTAGCAGGGGTTACACTTAATGTGATACACTGCCTACTTATATACAGATCACGTTAGGTTATGCATCACCACGTTGTTTGCTAGTTGATTTGTTAGGAGTCAATGCTAGTTAACCTTATTGTAAGGGACTTGCAAAACGTGTGTGGTGTAGTCTGTGGAGCTAAGTACACATCCGGTGGGGCTGAATCCACCATATTTATAGTTCATAGAGATGAGCCTACTTCCGAGAAGCGGACAAGAAAAATCCCCAAAAATTCAACATAGAGCAGGGCTAAATTATTATAAATCCGTTATTAGGCACTGCGGGAGTTCCTCGGTAAGCGCGGTGATGAGAGCATAATACGGCGAGGATGATGGATCCTGATGGGGTGCTGAGTTAAGGGATACTAGTAGGGATAGTATCTTGGTCCAATGAGGGACCATGGTACTTATATATGTGTGTGTGTGTACATAGTTATAGTCTACTACGGGTAGATGGGATGTATCATATGTGCATGTAAAGTCGAGACGACTAATTGAAAATGAAAAGACATAACAAGAGATAGAAGATAATTGGCAGAGACCAGTGTTATTTATAAAGTGTATAATTTTCCAATCACCGGAATGTTGTTCTGACCCCCTCCTCATTACAACCCATATGATATCATAGAAGGGCAGGTACGGTGCAAGGCAAGTTCTTTTTCCATGCTCGACACTAACTGGTACATTAGATATTAGAAGTGTCAATCCTAGTCAGTACTATATGTTTAATCGTACTTTACTATTCTGTTGTGAGTTATATCGATAGTGCTATGATATGCATATATTTGTTTATTTGTAGGATACCAAATCAACAATCCACACTTTGGTGGACTTGGGTTTTCGATTTAGCGAAAATTCAGGCCCATTAGGGTCCTGGTTGTTACACATATTGGTCGCACTGCATTTGCTTTCATATAAGAGGCCGACTTAGTTACATTTGCACTCATTTCATATCATATTATCGTCTTTTATCTATCATATGTGTATTGTACTATTGGTTGTGTTTTTGCTTGTATTGTATGATGGATGCAAGATGGATTAACAATGTTTGTTTTGTATGTTTGTAAGCTCTAATGTGAGTTGCATTGTCCACCAAGAAATTCTTTTAAGGGGAGAGAATGTAACACCCCGCAATTTTACGAAATTAAATAATTAATTAAAAGAGTAAAATCATAATTTTAATATAAAGGGCAAAATAGTAAATTTCTACATAATTTGTAATTAGGCTTTGGGAGCTTTTCCATCACATCCAGAATATCGTTTACAGTCAGAAAACATATATGATTTGTTGAATTCGGTTAACGGGCTAGAAATTAAAAGATGTCAAACCCACTGGCATTTTCGTAATATATTAATTTCAAGATTTTAGCCAAGATGTTATATTTTTTAGCCTATAATTAGATCTCTAACCAATTCCTTTTTCTCTAATAAATTTTGCCTCTACTTCTGAAACCCTAACCCCATATATCAATTATATATTCTCCAGATCAATTTCTAATTCACCAAATCTAATCTAAATTTAATGAATTAATATACAGAATCGATGGCCGATCTACATCAAATCGGAGAGGAGGCACAATAAATTGGTTAGTGGGATTTATCATATTTGTGTATATATTTGTAAGATATAGTAATTCATCCCTTATGATCGTAAATCACGTTATAAATGATGTGATTGAAATTTAAAAAGTGATTTTTTATATAAACTTGATTAAGGTGTAGTATGCCATGGCTAGATAGTTAAAAAACTAATTTTTTATAGTTATAATAAGCAAAAGTTAATCTCCTTCTAACTAAAAGTGTGAAATATACAAGTGTTCCAAACTAGACATATTATATATCAAAATTATAGATCTCGATGATACGAATCCATGGGTGGTGTTCGTTCATCGATTGATTGTATTGATCGGAAAATGCGCCAGAAGTTCGGTAAACATGAACCAACCATTTTGATCCAATGTTGAAATGACGACGATACGATGATTGGGAGATGGGGATGTGAAGAAGAGGTCGAATAGATCTTCCTGGTTATGTTCGATTTGCTAATGACGATCGTAGTTCACTAGAAATTGGTGATCTAGGGTCGGCTTGGTCGTAGTAGGATCGATGAAAGGAGTCTGGCAAGGGAGAGCCATAATGCATTCAGATCTGTAAGATGTGACCTGAGGTGGTGTTGACGATAGCATGATGATGGCGAATGTGAAAGGATTGCGATTTGGGAAAGATGAAATCAGTTAATGCAGGAATGTATATAAGTACATCATAGTTAAATAATTAATTAAATAATTATAACAAACACCTTAACTTCAAATGCTTATAACTCTCGCATACAACTTCTATTTTACATGTGGTTCATTACATCAAGATCGTGATGCGATGAGAAACATTTTGGTATATTATTTACTGTAGTTTGAGATAGTTTAGAAAATGGTCTTAGTTAGGCAAGTTCGTTGGATGCATTTAGTATTTGGCGATACAATATGGTCTGAGGAGCTGAGTTCTTAATATACGATAGTTCGAGGAGTTGAGTCCTCAATATATGATAGTCCAAAGAGCTAAGTCCTTAATGTATGATAGTCCAAGGAGCTGAGTCCCCAAGATACAATATAGTCCAGGGACCCGAGCCTCAATATATGATAGTCCAAGAAGCTGAATCCTAATATATGATAATCGAAGGAGCCAATTCCTCAATATACGATAGGTTGAGTCCTTAGTATTCGGTTTGGTATCACGACACGTTTAGAGGAGCCGATTCCTCAATATATGATAGTTCGAGGATCCGAGTCCTCAATATATGATAGTCCAAGGATCTGAGTCCTCAATGTACAATAGTCCAAGGAGCTGAGTCCCCAATATACGATATAGTTCGGTGACCTGAGTCCTCAATATACGATAGTCCGAGGAGTTGAATTCTTAATACATGATAATCCAAGGAGCCAATTCCTCAGTATACAATAGTCTGAGGCACATAGTCCTTAGTATTCAAATTGACACCATGACACGTCTAGAGGAGCCGAGTCTTTAGTATACGATTTGACGATAGCAAGTGACTTTAGGGTTAAATCATGAGCTAGATTTTAATGAGACCTAGCACATGATGTCACTATAGTATTATATTATGTTTAGCTGACTTGTTGGGTGCAAGTGACACATGTTAAGGTATAATTTTCGAGCATAAGTGTTGTCTTACTAGTTTATTAATATTATACACTTATATAATTTGTTTCACTCATCGGATGTATGTCTAACACCTCTCTATCATTTTCCTCTTTGTAGATATACTCTAATAGGTCGATTGAGAGGGCTGGTGGTGACTTGGAGGCGTGATGGTACAATGGAGATGAATATTCATTCATTAACTATTTACTATTTCTATTTCATTTATTCCCAAATATTTTATTATTTCTATTTCCAATGTAGAGAGAGATGTTGTAATTGGAATTTATTTGATTCTGTATTGTTATATTTATTTGGGATTGTATTATTGATTATTATTATATTTCATTCCTTCCATTGTGAGTTTTAGAATGTGTATAATATTGTAGATAGCTCCATGATATGTTTTATATCATTTATTTAAAAATAATCCACTGTCCTCGAGGTCCGCGATGCTAGCTCCACTTTTAGTCATGGGTCGAAACGTCGTAGATGGCAAGTTGTATAGTGATTGTATATATCTCTTGGGATTCGAGTTGGTGATGCAGCAGAGGATGATAGTGATGCTAGTTATTTTGTACCTAGTTATATTGATATATAGTGATATCATGTATACCATGTGATATATGTATAGGAATGATGTTGTATATCATTATGGGAAGACACAATTTGTATTATTTTGTATTATATGTTATTATATAAGTTATTATATTTATATTGTTCTGTTTTGGAAATCTACGTGTTTATTGCTTTTTGCCAATACCGAAGACATATATTTAAGGTACTTTATGAGATAATAATACGTGATGGTGTTATCCTAAGAGAATATTCATGTGTGGTCATCTCTAACAAGCCTTGTTCCCCATATTACCCAACAATATTTCTATGTAATATTCTTTGGTAATATAGGTATAGAGATGGTGTGTTACAACATCATTACCCACACGTAAGACTCCCAAAAGGTAACGGAGGCATGCAAAGGTTTCGTTGGGTCAGATGGAAATTGGCCCTCGACTATAAAGGCATAAGGGATTAGTTATCGTATAAGAAATAAATAGCTTATAGTAAGTGATTGAATGGAGCTTTGCATTTCGAATGTTGCTATTATAACAGCAGAAATAGTAGGAACATATGGTATAATAATTGCTAATGGACAACTCAAATTTTGAAAATTACTTTTATGTATACCAAATATTATTTATGAAATAATAATCGGTTTTGTTCAAAAATAGATACATTTTTGTTCTAATGCGAATATTATGAATATTTGTTATGTAACACATATATTTGGTATTTTGATGATGATATTTGTTTTCATAACAATAGTGATGTGTTAACTATAAAAAATACAAAAGCCTAAGTAGTTAATCCTTATGTTAGGTACGTATCGGTCAAGTACTAATATGAGATGTTTTAAAATATTGTGATAATATCGGTAAAATATCAGACATGTGTAGAGTATGTTATAGAAATATTATGTTATGTTATAATGATGTTAAGTTTTCAAATATTTGGATTTTTATATTACTACTAAAGACCGATTACATATAATTTATAGATTACAATCTGTCTACTAGGATACTCTATTAAATAAAAGTCATAAAGTAGGCTCATAAAAACCGAGAAATTCGTATAATGTGCATATTTATTATTTTCTTCATTTTTATACTATATTCTTTGTTTCTATAGTCATTTAACCATCTGCATTATTTCTCATATTTTTCATATTTATAGTTTACTTGTTTTCATTTTCACTTAAATTGTCAAATAAATAATATTGATTTAGTACCGATTATTAGTCGGTTCTTTATCAATATGTCAAATATATAACTTTAGCGCTCTCCAACTTTTAGTTCTTGGAGCAAGATAAAAACTAAAAAATTGATTCTTCATAAGCTAACTTACAATTTAGAAAAAATGAACAAAGAAAATAACTAAAAAGAGAAGTATCACTTACAAGATCTTATTGCTTGTAGTAAAGTGGTGACACAAAATAAAATATATAAAGTAATGGACTAAACAAAGTTTTCTTCGTTGAAAGACTACTGAAGAAGACTAAAAGAATATGCTTGAAAAATGAAAAATTAGAGCATTGTGTTTTTAATATTGTCTACATATTGTCAGTCATTGTTTGCACCAAAAGTTGGCATAAACACCCAATAGATTGAAAGTGGAGAAATAAAGTGAAGAATTAAACTTAAAACAGAGAGTAAACAAGCAGAAACAAGAACAAACAAATTTATAGTGGCTCGGCGTTGATTACCTACATCCGCTTAGAGGAATTGCTTCACTAAATACTTGCTTTTCTAGGTACAAACGGGTAGGATCATAATAGACCCTTGATTACAATAGAGTTGAAATGAAACAACAGCATAATGATCCTTAAAATGAACAATGAACTCTATATTTATAGGTGTAGACGAACGAATATCTTCCTGAAGTTTCACCAATAGACTCTGACGATGTTGACGTGGTCACCTAAAAAGTTTCATGGCCTAACTCCCAAAGATGGGCGATCAGTGCCAATCGGTCCAGATGGCCTTGTGGGCCCATGCGATCTCTTTTGTATGTCCCTCTCCATGCTAGCTTCATGTTTCCAAAGTTGTTTTACACGATCGCCTACATGTTTTGTGGAGATATTGATTGATTTTCGTTGAGTTGAACTGCTGGTTTAAGTTTTTCATAGCCAAAGTGATTTGATCCCCTACCTAGGGGAAGGGATAGGTACTGATGCTCTATTTGGGGGCACTAATCCATACTTAGAATATTTCATAGAGTCTCTCTTGATCTCGCTTGATCGTTGCTTCATACCAATGTTTATGCTTGAACTCTAGACTCCATGATCATCCCTCTGGGCTACTTGCCTTATATCTTGTCGAGTCTAACTTGTCCAATCAACCTGGATATAGCCAGGTCAATAGGTCGGATAACACTTGCCCCTAAAGTACATCTTGTTTCAAATACGACGTGCTTTGAGTCGAAGCAAGTTAGAATCACCGAAAAGGATTCCATTCGGTTTCCTGAATAGTCGTTATCCTTCCACCATGTCATCTCTCTAAAGAGTCATATCACTCTCTGTTCGCTATGACACTTGGTCAATATTAGTTAGTATAAATCTAGGATGTAATCCTAAGTCTTTGTCTATGCTCGGTTCCATTAAGCTTGTCGATCAAGTTAGTATGCCTCGGTTATTTGAACCGGTCTTCTCTCTTAGGAGTTCTCAAATATAATTCAATTTCTATCGAATCAAGAAACCAAATGTTAAGCATGTACATGTGCATGTTCATTCATGTGCCCATTTTTCTCATTGGTTCCCAGGCATGCGTATATGTTGATGGGTCATCATTGATTCCACATAGTTCAAGTGCAATTGCAGTGCACTTTTCCTTTTTTATAAAACAGGGGTTTGGTACCAATCCCTTAGGCGGGGGGATCCGTACTGATCCCTTTGTATATGCACACTTAGCCAATTCATGGATTGCACGTTCCGGTCGCATGGCATATATAAGCCAGGAACGCCACCTCTTCTCCTTCACTTTATTCATTCTACTACCGAACCGAACCTACTCTTCCTCTCGCCTCCACCATTATCAACCCTTCGAGCTCAATACTATTCCTTCATCGATTCATCCAATCCCCTATACGACTCGACTTTCCACTTGCTAGAAGCCTTCACCACCACTCCAAATCGAACTTCCCTTCGATCCATCGATTCAGTTTTGATTCCAGCCCATACCCAAATCGCCCTCGTTATTCTCATGTCAATTCATCACTTGGCCCTCGTTTGTGTTTGATTTTGCATATTTAGGTGGGTTTGAATTTGTAGTACATGAATTGGAGTGAGAGACTGTGATGATAGTTAGATTCACGTTCGTAGTTGTGGAGGAACGGGTCAGTGTTGGATTAGAGAAGATGAAGTGGATGGAGTTGCAGACAAGTGTGGATCGATTATTGACTGACATGGAGGGTTCCGTATAGACATAGGATCGGTATGGTTGGGATAATGAAGCAGATGGAGGGATCGGTTCTGTTGGGATCGGTATAGGCATGCTGGAGGTGATCGAATTGAGTCTGAATATGCTTAAATGAGTTCACCTAGGCAATGGGATTGGTTCTGATCCCTTGCCTATGTAGGACTTAGGCAAATTTGGCTTGATTTGAGTGGATTTGAACTTGAACATTGGGACTAGTGAACTTGCATATGATCTTGAACTCGAACATGAACATGACTTAGAACTTGAACACATTTGACTTGAGCGCATGGATTTTGGGTTGGAACTTGAACTTGTAAACAAACGCATACGCCTGTATGAACCTAGTTATGAATGTCGTACTCCTGTATGCCGATGATTGATACCGGATTTTATGTGAATATCAACAACCATTGACATGAAAGCTGGTTGGGACGGTCAGCGATGACGATCACTCCGGTCGAATTCCAAGGTCTCATCACAGTTGTCGTCTAATCCTGACTTATTTATCACTATGTTGCACAACACTGCACCACATCACACTAGTTTACACTTTACACGGGGGGAACAGGTTTCTTCATCTAACAATGACTATCTACTAAGTTTGATAGCTATGGGTTCGAGATGCTCGGAGCGTTTAGCTGCTATGGCTGTTGAGCAAGTTGCTACACATGATGGATTTGATGTTGAATCAAGCTCTGCAACGATCTCTGCTCGCCACTCTCTAGTCAATAATCAGAACAACCTAAAAGCTTGCATCGAGTTCCTGGAATTCCTCCAAGTCTAAAAGTAGAAAATGAGCTAGACCCTGACATTCTGGAAGATGCCATCTTTTTAGAGGATCTGGAAGACTCCATGGCTTGGAGTCGACGAGGCTTCTCTTCACAGAATTTGTATTAAGCACGGAATCCCATATGGGGATGTACGAGCCCCATCTCGTAATGATGGATCTCACTTGCCTTTGGAAGGATACACTGCCTATAACAAGTATATGTGCTGGGAAGGATGTGATCCGCCTTTTAATCCATTCATCCAGAAGATGCTGCATAATTTGAGATTGGCTCTAATCCAATTGCATCCAAACGGCTACGCATTTCTACATTGCACATATATGATTTCCTCGAGTTCTTATATCATGAACCGACCCCAAAGGACGTTTGATTCATTTACAATTTCAAGTGACAAAAGGGGAGCCTCTCGTACACTTTTATTGAGTCAACCAGTAACTGACAGGTCGTAACTAGTGCTTGGAACAAGCTGAGTTCTTTTAAGAACGAATGGTTTTATGTGCATTGCCAACCTCATTTCACAGGACGATGGCTAGAAGGATGTAAGTGTCGTTTCGAACCCAATCTTGGGTGCTTTTATTCAAGTTGTACCTTGAACTAAGCAGTTCTTTGAATCTTGCAGGTAACTATCCACGACCAAGCAGTAACAGGTATTCAGAGGCGGTTTTAGAGCTTAAGAATATACCGAAGGAAGATAGAGATGTTAAATACCTTATTACCGATGAGAGCCTTTGTGCTTTCGGCTTGCTAGAAGAGGACCATAGCACTGGGTTATTAAGGAACACTGAGGAGGAAGTGGTAAGAGGAAGAGGCACTGCTTGGTAGGGAGGTGGAGATGTTAATCCTATCGTGCCCCCAATCGAGGAGGCTTAGGATGATGCTAAGAAGGAGAAATAAGGGGCGATGCTAATAAGCTTGGTTGTGACGACGTGGGTTTAGGCCACGAGCCTGTAATCGGGTCCTCTTAAGACACACATCTCCTTACTTCAAAGAAGAGAAAAGGGAAGAGGCTCGTCTACAAGCTTCGCAAAGGGAAAATTGCCAAGCAGCCAATCCAACCACTACTGCCACAGATCAATCCACTTCTTTGCCTCTAGATTATATAATCGAGGTACTGGCAAACATCCCGATACCGGGGGATGTCAGGAGTTATGATTTTGCCAATATGAGCCTTGAGGGCTTTGATTCTCCTATCTAAATTGGTGCTGAAATTCCTTCCACTGGCATGGGAGAGGTCTCTCCGGCTAGCAAAGCTCCACACCAGGTCCGTTGGGGGGGACACTAGGACACTCACATCCATGCACACCACACTGCATGACACCTGTCCATCTTTAATTCTAATGATGTCGATACATCTTTGTTTTATTTGTAGGTTCCATGAGGGCACTCTCGTAACTTCGATCGCTTAAAGAAGTCATCGTGCTCTCAGCCTTCTTATCTCGAGCCCAGTCGAGGTCCGGACTCTAGCCGAAAATCTAGCCAAGAGAGGGAAGGCTGTGACAGAGGAGATGATCAGGACAGGAGCTACCAGTCCAAGGACACGTCTCTAGACACAAGTCGACATCTCAATCTTCTCATCAAAGGACGTTGATACACATCCGGTCGTATATAGCGGTGGCAAGTCGTTATCTTATGCACCCACTTCGACTACAATACCCGAGCAACATTTGGGTTTTTCCGACACCCGGTGATCCTCTGAACGCCGGTCTAGTGCAGGATGGCTCGATACATCATTTCATAGGCATGGAAAATGGACCTTCGTAGTTTCAACTACTCCAGTTAAACCTCCAACGGCACTTGATACTACTGCTGTAGAAAGGATGGCCGCACTTAAGGCCACATTTCCAAAGATATGCTTCGATGGGTTCATATTCATTCCTACTATGCACCTGATTCCTTCAGCGGCCAAGGACATAAGGCTTTCTTATGTCAGTGATGTCTATGGCTAGCATAACTTTACATGTGGCTAAGCGAATCTCTGAAAGTGTCGATGAAAAGGAAACATGATATTGATTGCTTAACTCTCGAGATGGTCCATGATAAAGACACCATCAAACACCTAGACGAGGAAGTTAAGGGGTTGAACACAAAGTTGGTTGATGCCAAGAAGAGAGCCAACAAATCTTTTGAATTAGTTGAGCGTATAAAGAAAGAGAACCAAATTGAACTAGACGTTGTCGTTCATCGCAGCGGTACTTTAGCTCTTGAGAAGGATGCTTTGCAGAAAGACAAGGATGCTCTGAAAAAAGATAACGATGCTTTAGCTCTTCATATTCAATAGCTTGAGGAGGAGCTTAAAATGGAAAAGAAGGAGAAGATTAAAGCTCAACAAGAGTCTCACAAATACTGCGAGGAAATCATTGAGGCTCGCGTGACTAAGGTGGAGGCTGAGATACAACTTAAGCAAATAAAGACCCTCAAAGAAGAGGCTAAGGAGACGGGTAGGAGAGAGATAAAGGATGATTTGATCCCCTGTTGATATATTATAATGCTAGTGTCCTCCTTAACTGCAATCTTTGATTTCTAGGAGAGGGATACCCTGAATCATAGTCGAAGCTTGGGACTATATCGTGGAGCTAAAGAATAAATCTCTGGGCGGCGCCGTGGTTGATGAGGAGCAGCTCATGTGTGAAATCTTACGCGATGTAGAGCCTGGTAAACTCAAAGATGCTTAGCTTAGTCTATCCTGTGACCCAGCAACCATGGAGTAGAAAAAAGATGGCGGTGAATCCTCTAGGTCTAGCTCCCAAGGCCCTCTACAAGTCAAGCAATAGGTGCCTCAACTTCTCATGCCCATGAAAAGGATACTGGATACAATCCAGATCAGCCTGATATGCATGAGTCTTTTAAGCTATCTCCTATTCTTGAAGGCGGCACTCCGGTTCAAACCGAAGGTCAATCCGACGAAGGTATCTCTCACCTCCCCAACGTTCGAGAAGTTTACATCTCATGCATCATGGGCTTACCTACTGAACCTTATAAAATTGCAGGTCTATTCGCATCCGTGCATGCTCCTAGTTGTGGCGTCATCTTGGGACGGCAGGCACTGACCACGGAGTCCACAACGGTCGTTACTGCATAGACGGTCCCGACCGTCCAATCCACTGAGACTCTCGGCCTAGACACTGAAGTCAAAGAGGCTTTAAATGAAGAAAAAACTGACAATCAGTAGGCCCAAGATAAAATAGAAGATGTCATGGTGACTCATGCCACTGAGCACACGAACAAGCTCAACTTGAAAGAGTGCATCGCGAAGGAGGAGTTGGATACGAAGATCAAGATGGAGCATGTTGAGGTGGATGTCACTCCACTCCAAACCATACTTCCTAGTGGTATCATCCTTGAGGAGGTCAACATTTCCGTTTCCCAGAGTGATACTTCTTCCATTTCTATTTCTAAAATCATTTCGCCCAACGATGGCAAGAGTGAAGGAAAATCGAAGAGGAGGGATAAGGGCAATAGCTCCAGTGAATCCACCCCGAAGAAACCCCAGAAGGACAAGAAATAACCGTTCAATTGGCTTGGGTTATGGATAGCTAGGTAGCTAGTTTTTTGTTGGCCGTGATTGTGCGGTATAGCCCTCACTTTTGGTTTCTAGTTTCTGAAATAAACTTGTACTTAGCTTTCCTTGTTTTAGTGTGTGAATAAAAACTTCTTCGTTTTAGTTTAACTTTTGTATCAATTAGTTTTAAGTATTCGAGCTATTACGTTTTCCATTCAATGTACTTGTAGTTTGTCGCTCGTCGTTTAAGTTGCAATGTCATTTGGTCACCCGTTACTTCGGGTGTCGATCCGATAAGTCTATTTCAAGGCCTCCTTTCGGTCATAGCCTTAAATTGCATTGAACAAGGGGAGCGAACCATAGTGTTACACTATCGTATTCAACGGTTAAGTAATTATACTTCTGCCCCTAGTCCCGGGTTGGCAGAGCTAGTTCGTGGACGGTCGGATCCCTTCTATTACGAGTCTATACTCCTCCTGTCGGGTTTAGGTCAGAGTCAGCGAATGAATGGTTGAGTCGCACTCATTCGTTTATTTATACTCTTACCTGCACTCTGAAGATCAGAGTTAGTTGATGGTCTGTTAATCACACCCCTTTTGATGTTTATACTCTAGCCCACACTCTAGGGACTGGAGTTATTCCTGTAAATGGTCGAATCACATTTTCCTTGATTAATTCTTTTGCCTCAAGTCAGGGGCAAAAGTTAAAGAGTGCTCGGTCGTATCATGTCCATTCCGTGATTCATGCTTCCCCCATCGAATCAAGGAAAAGTACTAAGCGATGATGGTCAAATCAAATCCATTTGTGGTTGGTGTGGATTGACATTGATCGTCGATCCAGCAGCATGATATATAAGCTTTGGATCGATATTACCTATCGATCCAGTGGTATGATATAGTCTGCCTGGATCAGTATTGCCTATCAATCTGGTGATATGATATAGTCGATCGCCCGTAACTTCGGACGTCGTTCCGATTGGTTTTGTATTAAGGCCTCCTTGCGGTCGTTGCCTTAAGTCGTAAAGAATACCAAGCTGAAGCTATAGTAAGCTGTCATATTCAGCTTTTAGTAGTTTGTACTTCTACCCCCAGTCTTGGGTTAGCAGAGTTAGTTCATGGATGGTCGAGTCACGTCCTTCTGAGTTTATACTCCTTCTGTCGGGTTCAGGTCGGAGTTGATGTATGAACGGTCGAGTCACATCCATTCGTGGGTTAGAATTCTGCCCCGAGTGTCGAGGACAGAAGTTGGCGAGTAGACGGTCGATTCACATCCACTTGGTGATTGTAGCTCCTCTTGTCAAGTCAAGAAAGGGAGTAAGCGATGGATGGTCAGATAACATCCATGCTTAGGTTGGACGGTCAGGTCACGTCCAATTTTCTTCATTCTCCTCCCAGCAAGTTGAGGGAGAGATTTGTTAGGTGGACGGTCTAGTTACATCCACTTTAGGCTTGGGCTCTCAAATAGCCCCTTGTGTCTAAGGCAGGAGTCGATGTGTGGATGGTCAAATCATGTCCACTTTAGTTAGATCCCGGTCTTACTAAGATTCATGAGAGGCATAATTGTTTTAGAAAACTTTAAGTACGAGCTGGGAAATGGATAGTCGAGTCACATCCACTTCAAGTCTCTCTTTGGCCTTCCGAGTCTAGTGTAGAGGTTGATGAGTGGGCGGTCAATCACGTCCACTTTCATTTATAGTTTTTGCCTCTAAGTCAAGGGCATATGGTAGCTGATGAGCAGTCAACTCGCGCTCATCTTACTGAAACTTCAAAGGTCCGATCATGGTCCGTGGAGGTTGGTTGGCACCTAACTCTAGGTACTTCGTCGCCTGCATCATTCGCATGTAGTTTAATTCAAGTTGGTCGTAGTCTACAACATAACTACATAAAGATGGAAGTACACAACTGAAGGGCCATTTTATTCAAAAATAGAAATAACAAAGTCTATTTAATGAGGTAGTTCAAAGCAAATTGAAATAAATCTTATTGATAAGTGAAGCAGCATCGTGTGCTCACTATTCCACTTTGCCCAGCCCTTCTCAGCTGGAAGCTGACCGTCGGCGATCCAGTTGATAATCAAAGGTCTTTATTGGGGGTTGGACGTTCCCTGCCCATATCCTGCGGGGCTTGCACATACTGTTGAAGCTTTCCTTTTCGAATCAACTCTTCGATCACATCTCGAAGGTGTCTACAATCGTCAGTGTTATGATTGTATATATCGTGAAATATACAATACTTCCCAAACTTCCTCTGGGTTTCGATAGACTCTACCGAGGTTGGTTTCTTGTATTGCTCCGAGTCACAAGTTTTCAAGTAGATGTTTTCGATTGAATCGTTCAAAGGAGTATATGAGTCGAATTTGGGATTCTAGGTCATTTCCTAGAATACTAGTCCTTAATAGGGCCTCAATGCTGCCCTTGCTTTGAATTCCTTCGGCCAATGGGCCTGCATTATTTTTTTCCTAGTTTGCTTGCCTCCTCCTTGCGTAGGTACGGTTTGCCTTGTAATAGAAATGATCAAGGTAGGAGGAGGCTTTCCAGCTAACCAGTTACTAAACTCTGTCTCGAGATTGATTCCCCTTATCAATGCCATCGGTATGGTATTCTCATGGGGATTGCTCATTTTAGTGAGAGCGGTGTTGAATCTCTGCAAGAAGTCTTTGAGCAGCTCGTCTGGCGCTTGGAATAAGTTGGATAATGACATCGCATCCTTGGGGCGAGTCGCATGCATTCTGAATTTCTCAATAAACTTCTGAGCCAGTTGAGATGGATCTGGGCGATAATCACGTAAACCACATAATCGTTACTCCTTCAAGGAGTATGGGAAAGAATCTACATTTGATGGCGTCCGTCGCTCTCATAGAATCCATGTATCACTCATATATCATGAGATTTTGTCGTGGGTTTGTATTTCCAGAATATGTCGACATGGTTGGCATATTGAACCTTCTTGGGTACTCTGCGTCCAGAATGGCCTCAACGAACGGGTTCCGACTAGGGGAGATGCTCCAATCATCGTCGGTCTAGTGCTGGCTTTCTCTAACAAGCCATTGTACCGTAGCTGCCAAATCAGGTGTTTAGAAGCCGGTCGGTTGGGGGTAGTCGTAGTCTACCCCGGGAGATGGCTTGATAATCGATCCAATTTATGCCATATGCCCTGGTTCTTCAGCCTCTGGGAGTACCATTTGTTAGTAGTTCCTTGTCCATTCCTTGGTGGCGGTTTAGCAATGGCTGCTTTCCATTGCCCTGGTCAGTCACAGGACGTAAAGGGAGTGCACTACCTTCGATCAGAGTTCTAAATCCAAAACGCGGGAGCTGCACATTATCACGATGGAGGGGGTACCAGTGGGGTTGGTACCGATCCCCTATGGGGTTCAGTGCAGATTCCTTGAAATTGAGTGGGATCGGCCCCACTTCCTACATCATGGTCTCAATGTTGTTGGCTCCTATTTTTTGCCTTCCGTTCCTTCAGTTCTGGTCCGATGATGAGGAATTTTCTGCTCTTGAGTTTGGAGTCGAGTCTCTCCTACGTTTCTCATGGTGGGCGTTGAGCCGGGTCATCAGGACTTTATTCTCCTGAATTTGTCTCTTCAGTTCTGCATGAGTATCCTAGAGCTCTTTCAGCACTTTATCCATATCGGCCTTAGTGATTATTCCAAAGGAAACTTGTAATCCATGGCTCCCTGTTGTGCTCCACCTTCCAAAAGAGCAGTATCTGTGTTCTATACTGTTTCATCAGCAAATCGTGAGGAGGTAGCAATGGCCTTTTCCTTCCTAGGAGGCATTGTAGATATCTACCTTGTAGGGTTTTCCAAGTTTGAGTAGAATACGAAGCTTTACAATGATGAATCTGGATCTCTTCCTCGGATTTGTGCAATCCAATAGCAGAATAAGGATCTAATGATGCTGAGAATCGCTCTCTTAATGAAAGCACCAAAATGTTTGCACCAAAAGTTGGCATAAACACTCAATAGATTAAAAGTAGAGAAATAAAATAAAGAATTAAACTTAAAACAGAGAGTAAATAAGCAGAAACAAGAACAAACAAATTTATAGTGGTTCGACATTGATTGCTTACGTCCACTTAAAGGAATTGCTTTATTAAATACTTGCTTTTCTAGTTACCAAGGGACCAGATCATAATAGATCTTTGATTGCAATAGAGTTGAAGTAAAGCAGCAGCGTAAAGATCCATAAAATGAATAATGAACTATATATTTATAGGTGTAGACAACCGAATATTTTCTTCAAATTTCGCCTATAGACTCTCGCGATGTAGACGAGGTCACCCAAAAAGTTTCCAACTCCCAAAGATGTGCGATCGGTGCCGATTGGTCTAGATGGCCTTGTGAGCCCATGCGATCTCTTTTATGGGTCCTTCTCTATGCTAGCTTCGTGTTTCTAAAGTTGTTTTGCATAGTCGCCTACATGTTTTGTGGAGTTATTAATTAATTTCCATTGAGTTGAAGTTTAAGTTATTCATAGCCAAAGTGATCTAATTCGATCCCCTACCTAGGGGAAGGGATAGGTACCAATCCCCTGCCTAGGGGAGACATTAATCCATACTTAGAATATTCCAAAGAGTCTCTCTTGATCTCGCTTGATCGTTGCTTCATACCACTATCTGTGCTTGATCTCTGGACTCTATGATCATCCCTCTGGGCTACTTGCCTTATCTACTGTCGAGTCTAACTGTTCAATCAGCATGGATATAGCAAGTTCAAAAGGTCGGATAACATTCACCATGTACTAAAACCAAACATTGAGAATTTAAAGATATTTGTTTGTGATTTTATTTTCTTTAACACTTGAAAAACTGATCGATATTCTTTAAAAATATCGGGTATGCTACACTAAATATCAGACGATATATTAGCAACAATATTTTAAGTGATATTTCGAAGAAAACAAATATCGGCTAAGGAGCGAAACGGGTTATATCGACGATACACTAGCGATATTATCTGATATTAAGTACTTAGATAGAAGCATCTAAAATATTTAACAATTACTTTTGGAAATATGAACCGAGGCATATCTTTTAGAAACTTTTATTTAATCATTTGATTGTGAATCATATAGTAAATATGAATTATATCTCAAAAGATTAACAACAAAACGCCCATCCAATGTGACTGATAAAAGATTTAACAAACTCCTCGAATTGTAACATATAGATGTATGAAATCCAATGTCAAATGATACCGAAATCAAATCCACCTACTTCAAATTAGATTTTTTTTCAAATATGAACATGTTTATTTGATACACAAGTTAGACATCTATGATAAGTTCCTAGAATATAAAATGAAAGTAGAAAAATAGAAAATGCAAAAGAATTAAAATGATTTAATTTGACTGAACATGCGAGTATCTTGGATAAGAGTTCCAATAGTACCTAAAGGATAGTACAACTCACTCTCAAATTTACTCCTTCTTATGCTATATAATAATGTATCAATTAAGAGTAATCAGACTATCTGAAAAAGTATGCTAGATAATTGGTGAAGTTGAGTTACATTTTTCTTTAAGGATATGTATTTAAGAGTAAGCACATATATTTTATCTGATTTCATTTAAAGTTGAGATTACAATTCCATATAAGATATGAATTAGGAAGAAACCCATCTTAATGTATTTGGTTATCATACCTACATTATAAACGCAAGTTTTGTAAACTTAAAGCGAAATCTATTTTATGCAAGTCTATAGGCAGTTCATAAAATGTTTAGAATGTCTATTCCATCCCATTGAGAAACAACTTGTTTTCTCAAGGAATGCCACCACATTACCAAAGGAATTTTTTTCAAGAGAAATCAGTCATAGTGTAGCGGACTTGATACAATCCAAGATTTTAACATAGAAACTGACTACGTAATGATATAAATTTAACCAAATCAAATGGACGTAGCTCATTAAAACGTCCAATAGGAATCTCGTACATTGAAGCGAAACTACGAATCTCTTATTGGTATAAAGAAAATGGATTGTTCATAATGAAAATTTCCTTGGTTATCAATAAACCAAGGAGGGTACAGACTCTGACATATGGTATCATGCTTTAAATATAAAATGAA
This sequence comes from Allium fistulosum, assembly GCA_030737815.1. Classification (NCBI taxonomy): domain Eukaryota; kingdom Viridiplantae; phylum Streptophyta; class Magnoliopsida; order Asparagales; family Amaryllidaceae; genus Allium; species Allium fistulosum. The sequence goes on along the minus strand of CM060902.1, from coordinate 1,116,880,366 downwards.
CTCCAAGTACATTGCAAAAACTTTATTTTGGTAGTTGTACCCGAAAGGATTTGATCCACTGACTGCAAGCAATTCTTCGAGAAGAAGATCAATGCATGTGGAAATGTATAGCAAGGTTGATGAGAAATGACCTCATCAATTTAAAGTTTTAAATTAATGGAGCGGTAGCTCCAATTAACATGCTTAAGTCCACCGGATTCTACTCGCAAAATATCAGATAATATGACTGTGAGTTTTGGCACATTGACATCAAAACGGAACATCTAAACAATGGTTTGGAGGAGACTATTTGTGTCTCATAGCCAAAATGTCTCAAAGTCAATGGAAGCTATAATAAAGCTTATGGACTTTTTGAGATCGGTAGATGATCCTAAATAAGCAAGTAGAGGTTGAGCTAGCATTTTGAGAAGGAAATAAAATAGTTTGATTTCAGCCAAAATGCAGAGGAAACATGTGTAAATATAAAGAAAATCAAAAGTCTAAACATTTTTACTACTACAAGTAGATAACATGTTACTAGTTGGTAGTGACATACCGATGTCAAAATTAGTTAAGAGGATATTGGGACTGTCCCAATCGATATGCACAAAAATCATATCAAAATGTTTAATGTGAAACATATGAGATAAATTCCTTATGCATCGGAGATAGGAACCATCGTATATGCTATGTTATCTACTAGACCAGAATTTGCTTATGCACTTAGTAAACTAAGCCAATATCAAATCCGAGTTAAAATCACAAAATAGTAGTTAAGGGTATTCTTGAGTACTTCTGAAATACCAGAATTTTGTTATGCAAATAACAAATTCCTATAAAGGATAACTGAACTCGAACTTCATAAGTGGCACTGAAAATAGCAAGTCAATCTTAATTTCATGTTTACCCTTGATAAAGGGGTTTTAAGTTGAAAATGTTCCAAACTAGAGGTTGTTACAAATTCACCTATTAAGGCTTAATTCACCGCCTTAAATAAGGCTGCAATGAAAGTAGTATATGTACGCAAATTTATAAGATAGTAAGGGATGGTTCCCATCATTAAAAATCCAGTAACGTATCACGATAACAATGATTCTATGTATATTGCAATAGGAACAAACAACCAAATAAGAGGTTGAGACGTATTCTCCACGGTTAACTCATGATGAAATAATTTATTGTTCATGGAGAAGTATATTCAAAAAGTGGATAAAAAATAATAGTATACTGCACACGCTTTCTCTATTTTATCTAGAAAAATCGATCGAACATATGGTTGAGTCACCATAATTGGCCCTAAGAGTAAATGGGAGATTAATAGAGTTAAGGGTGTTCCCTAGGTGAAATTATGTAATTTGATTATACACTTTAACTCTTATAGCAAATCTTGTTTGAAATAAAGTAAGCTTTTAGTTTTATTTTCTACTCTATATATATTTATACCAGGATATAAATAATGTTTTATATATATTAAATATATTTAAGTAGAAAATCCTTAGGAAAAGTTTAATCGATTGTAGTTACGAATGTGTTCTTAAACGTGAGTATTGAATTGGATAAGATAAATGCTTATTTTTAAACGTTTCTAGTAAAGATGTATCGAGAACAAGATATCGATATACGTATTAAGATTGGTGCATGTAACGATCTCTATATGATAGACAATGAATTACTCATGATTGCAGAGGAAACCAAAGGGTTACATACATGTAGTTGTTTCTAAAAATTATAGATCAATTCATTAAAAGTCTTCTATTGATTAAAATTCAAATATAGAAGATCTCGCGAGGCGACCTATAGTAGTCTTTTGATTTGAGAATACCATGAATCTTAAGTATTTAAACTATACTTTGATTATGGTCGATCACATGATGATGATGATCACGTTAAGGCCATAGTTAGGTACAAATCGAACCACATTAAGTGAAACACTATTCAAGGGAGAATTCGTCTCCTCAGAATAGAAGGTTAGTATCGCCGTAACTGGTAGTCAGTGTAAAATCGAAGTCTTTGCCAAAAGCAATTTGGTAAATTGATAATTGTTGTCAGATTGAACCATAAATTTTAATGTTGGACTTCATAATTAAATACAGATATTAGGATTCCAACCATTGAACGAGCCCTAAATATCTAAGTGATACAGTGCGAAAAGAAAACATGCATAGTATATCATTGTTTAAGGGTGTCACTTTATAAGATATGAAATTGGATTTCACTTAGATAATCTGTAAGCAATTGAACTCGTGTCTATGATTGTGCTTCAGCAAAGTTCATATATGCTTTAATATTTAAATTATTTAAATGTTACTGAGGGCTAAGTTCACATCTATAAGTCATACAATCGCAACTCTCAGTTTGTGACCAAAAATAATTTATAAAAGTTATAAATTACTATGATAGAGAAATTGATATAATGGTTATATTAATTAATCTATTACTATTTTTAATTATTATTAGAGGGCCTAAAATTAATTAACAAATTATATAATTGTTATATATTTATTTAGTTAGTTTTGTGCCATTTAATTTAAATATAATAAATACTATATATATATTATTATTATGGTGGCCGAAATTTTTTAAATTGTTTTAAAATAAGGCGGGCCAAAATATATGTGGGTATGAACTGACTAAGCGGGATAAGTTCTCACTTATAATGGGCCATGTCTTAAATAGAGGATCTGGGTAAGATATTTCACATAGTCTATTAGTGCTATAAATATATCTACATGCCTCATTCTAGCCATATAGAATTTTAGTTCCCTCTCTCCATTGATAAAATTATTATTTAGGGTGGACTTTGCAACTCTACCATTGAGTTAGAAATATTCTCTTGGAGGCAATGCCGATGTGTAACGATCCTCATTTTCGATCCTCGAATGTCGACACTAATACATCCATGGTATTCACGTGCTGAGCACCCAAGTGCCGAAAAGACGAATTGTTAGGGTAAAATAAAAATAAAAAGAAATATAACAAGAAACAAGAGAACATAATATCAGAATCTCACATGCGAAACCATAATATATAATATCTCAAAAGGTCTTTACGAAAAAGAAAACCTTGATATACATACATCAATTAGAGTAAACTAACATATCTTCGGTCCGGATAGTTATAACAACATGTCCTCACAAATGCTATGGATACAAACCAAGTAATGCACACAGCACGATCGAACAAACAAGCACGATCAAGTCATATAAATGAGTTCTAATCCCTTTTTTAATTAATCTTTCTTTATTAATGAAAATCATCTTTTATTAGTAAAACTCATTTTTACTAAATAAACTCCTTTATAAATGAACTTCATTTGTTAATTAAACTCCACTATTTAATTAAACATCACTATTCATTTCAGCATGTTTCAATACTTCCCATAAGTATTCATATACTTATCTCAACCGTATAAATATATTCACTAATCAATTTCAAAGGGCTTAAGACAAATGTTACTAAAACATCGTCACTACAAACCCAAAACCATTTCACTTATGATTATCTTTAAAACATTCTTTTTAAAGATCCATTTATGTACATAAGTATATCAAACGGGCTAAAGGTGAATGTTACTTACACATTGCCACAACAAACCCAAAGCCAATTCATACTTGTTATTATCTTTAAAATTCTATTATTATAGATCTAAGTATTTCCCAAACCCGTTTACAATATTGTACCACTTTAAAATATTATCCAAGGGTTTAAAAACAAATGTCACTAAAGCATCGTTTATGACAAACCAAAAACACTTCACTATTCCTTATCTTTAAAACTCCATTTTAAAGATCCAATCACTTTTCAAAAGTATAGTTAAATGGGTTAAAACAGATGTTGTATAAACATCGATACTATAAACCAAAAATCACTTTTATACTTACCATTTACTTTAAAACATCCCTCTAAAGTTCTAAATATTTCTTCATTTTATTAAAAAGGTAACATGCCCTTTTAATCAATTTAGAAAACAATCCATTATAACATAAGTTATATAATCCAAAAATCCTTTTAAATCCCTTTACAAAATATTAAACTTTCTTTTTAAAACTTTTAAATATACTGGATTACCTTTAAGAAGATAGATATTAACATATACTAATTTATTTATAAAGCAAAGATATTTGATAAAATACAATAAACCATTTGTAAAATGTTATAATATAAAATCCTTTTATTTATTAAATAAATCTTTAACAATTTCTAAAACCATATATATACTAAAATTATACTTTTAAAATCCTTATACTATTTTAAAAATCTTTTATTTAAAATACCACTTTAAAACCTGTTTCATAATTTAAAACCATCACTTTATAAATCTATAAATGATTTTCAATAATATATTCAAACATTGTTATTTTCCGACAATAAGTACGCTTACAGTTCAATACGAAGATGCCCTAGGATGTCTTCCAAAGTTAACTTTAAAATCGTAGCTTACAACGATTTCAAAGTACATCCATCGTGACCTTTTCTCTTCTAACATTTTTCCTTCCTAATTTCCACATATATCCAAACAAATCTGTTATGTCAAACACACCCAAATGTGTGTAGAACAACCCACTATATATACATATATACACATATATATTTCCACAGTATACCACGATTTATCCAATTTAACATATGTCAAATATCAGGGATTTCAAAGCATGTTTACAACAACTATATAATTTCTAACATTCATAACATATTATTACTTTTCACAAAGCAATATCAAACATGTAAACAAGTAGTCTGGGCCGCAATACATGTTATATATGATCAATAGAGAGATTATACCCAATAATAATGTTCTCATTTGTTTTACAAAACAAGGCTGCGTCCGAAAGTAATAGCTTGCATTATTCATTATACAGTTTATATTTTCCGTACAACAACAATTATATACGCAATAATTGTACAATCAACTGGCGAGTAAAACTCACCCAAGTTCTAGCCAATGCTTTCGCGTTCCCAATAGTCTAAAATCGAATGCCTTCGATTTTGATTAAAATTCCAACTAGCTCCAAACTCGACGAATCTAACTCCATTGTGTAGATAATCCCGATATGAATGCAATGGTGAAAACGGCGGCTCGATCGGACCTCATATGAACAAGATACAATGTTTATAAGAACTTGGATTTAATTAAATAATTAATAAATAAATTACTCACTAACTAATCACTTACCCACTAACCCTCTCCTTATCCCTTTCTTTTTCATTTCCCCTATACACTAAGATATGCATGAACCCACGTACACAATCACCACCGATATGGTGACTCAGACCATGGATCGACCAACAACCTTCGCCAACCTCCTTCTCTTCATGAGCTCGACTCGCCAGATCCAACCAATCACACCCAATCCCTCCGATCAAAATCCGTCATCGCGTGCCCTAAATTAACTGGCTATAGGTTGCACTTCGCATTGGAACATCATTCATCTCCAAACCACTACCAAGCTTCCCCTCGTGCCACCACGAGCTCATTCGTACTGCCGATTTTACCTCCGCACCCTCCAACGTCATCGCGACCTGAAGCTCCTCTGTACGACATCAAATGTCACGATCACCAAACCCTTTCCGCACCACCCCTTGTCTACCTTAATCAACTCGCCTCCGCCTAACTAGCACCACGTTACCACCCATTCGGCCTAATTCTCCCACTAACTACAACGAGCTTCTGCCTTAATCTCGGTTATACAAAGTCGAGCGATACGAAACTTCGTTGCACACAATTCCAAGCACACCATCACGAAGCACTTGCCTCCACGAAGCCGACGAATCAAAGGCATCGAAAATCGTTGCCTAATTCACTAGAAACAATTGATGGAAGGAAGTGATTGATGGCGGCAAGCAAATTTTAAAAGAAGAAGAAAAAGGGAAGTAAGGAATTAGGTCTTAACATCTTTTAGGTGTATTTATAGAAAATATATATTATTATTATACTCTTTTAATTTAAACGCTACGCGTTTCAAGCACGCACGACCACACAGCGCGTCCAATCATCACAAAACTTGTCGGCGTATAACGGTTCATTATTCTGGATCTAATGACACTAGTTTCGTTAAAATCCAAGACAGTGCCTCGGTGCGATAATTTCACACGTTAATTAAAACGAATTATTATTAAAACCAGTTTAATCATTTTTAATTCTAAATTAAAAGTTTACTACAACAATTTATTATTTAAACAGAATTTAAACAAGCTTTTGAAATCATTTTTATTCACATTAAATCCATAATTTAAATAATTAAATAATTCCCATTTTTAATTATAAACCATTCAAAAATCCGGGTCGCTGCATGATGGTTCAATTGTAACCGACCGATAGGATTATCCATAAAAAATTAATTTTTTTTAAGAAACTCCTCGGTATAGATGATCTTCTGAAGGAACGGTGAACCGAGCAACTCCAAGAGAGGATTAAGTTGTGCCTGTCCTCTTCAACTCATGACACATATAAGCCCCGGTGTACTGTTTTTTTACAAGAAGTGTGTGCAAGGTATGGCTCGAAACTGGGTCTGTTATCAAACCTAGACACTTATTTTCCATTACACTATACCTACGGACAAAAAATATATTTATTTGATTATACAAATAATTTATTTTACATTAATTTACATGTAAATTTTAAAGCTAATTTAAATTTTATATGATTATACAAATAATTTTAAATCAATTCATTTAAAAGTTAAAAAATAAAAATCATTTGCATGTTTACTGTTCCTATGCACATCGTGTACCACTATGCCTCGCGCCAATGTATTATCACTGGTGGCAAAGATTTTGACATCCACTGACTCATCCTGAAGAGGAGATTACTTAGAGATGGTGCATTAGTGTTTAGCAATGTAGCTAGTTGAGATTTGAGCGACTAGGGTTTCAACCACGACAATCGATGGTGGTGTCAGAGGTCATCTAAAGGGTATAGTTAAAGGCTATAGGAGCAGAGGAGATTGAAGGAGTGACCGACGAAGTCAAATATCGTATCTGGGGTGCAATTGTAGATAAGGATGGAGACAACATGCGATAGCTAGGGCTAATGAGCAGTGGGGCAGCCGGGATTTTTGGCTGATGAGGGCATGATTAGAAAATGTTCAAGGTTCGAAGGCAGCAGTCCTGATTTTTTTTTCCTGTTTGACAGTGGTGGTTGAAGTACTAAGGTTGAAGTTGCAGTTGTGTTATGGAATGGATACGGGGAAGTTTGTGTAATGTGGAGTTGCTAGTGATGGCGTATGGCCAAAGGCAGAAGTATGGCCAGAGGTGCAGAGGTTGAGGAGGGGTATGCTATGTAACAGGGAGTGGTAGCAAGGAGTATGTTATATGCAGTGGGGAAATGGTGATATTGATGTGGTGGCAGTATTTGGGAAGGCAGAAATATGTGGAGGTTGATGTATGAATTTGTATGTTATGGAGTGGGGATGGAGGTTGTTTAGTTGAGGAGGAAGGTTGACAAGCAGAAGGTGGATGTATTTATGGAGGAGGAGCAGAGGTTTGACGATGGTATTGTGGAATGCAGTGGGGATGTATTGATATGTGCAAACAGTTTGTGGATGTGTGGTGACTGGGATATGTGCAAACAGTTTGTGTATGAAGGCAAAGTATGGATAGTTGTGTTGGAACTAGACCAGCCCACAGCGGAAGTTATGGGTGAATTTCAAAAAATTTACTCTATTGGATCTTTATTGGGCCTATAAAGTCTAACTAAATTAGAACATTTCTAAATTTAATTTAAATAAAATCATTTATTTAATTTAAATTCAAATATATTAAGATATGAAATTAATTTTATTTGATTTAGTTTATACATAAATGTATCATATACATATATGTGTGAGTGCATGTGTAACATAATAATCCGTGAAAGGTATAATATGCCCATATGTAGATGTTGGGATTTACATCGCAACAGACATACTAGCTCATTTTGTATGTCATGTATGTTGTCCAAATATGTGCATGTATATGTGTTACAAAATACACACATATGTATGTATAAATGTATTATATATAATATATGAACATAAAACATTTATATATAGATAAATATATATATAGAAAGAGAGAGAACATTTATTAAAAATTATTTATAATTCAAAAGTAACTTAGTTTAAAAAACATAATAATTTTAGTATTTTAATTTGTATATATTATGAATAAAATACTGTTTTCATCCATAAATAATTAACATAAAATAATCTATTGATGAAAATTCAAATTTTAAAATTTTCGAAAATCTAGGATCATAAAATAGAGCTTAGAAAAAATCTGGAGATTTTTCAAAGTTGAAATATTATTTTTAAAAACAAATACATTGATTTCGGCAATAATTATTTAATATAAATTAATATATTATTAAAAATTAAAATTTTGAAATTTCAAAAATTCTAGGATCATGAATGAAAGGTTACGAAAATTTTGAAGAATTTTTCAATTAAATTATTATTTTTAATAAATCATAAACAGTTTTTCTGAAATAATATTAATTATTAAAAATAATAAACTTTATTGAAAAATTCCTAAATTTTTTCTAACGTTTCTGGAATGATATAATATTTTTAGAAAATATAAAATTGAATTTTTAATGTAATAATTATTTTATATATAATAAACAATTCAAAATTCAATAAATGTTAATTTAAAAATATGAATATATGTATGATAATTAATTTTTGATTTTGTACAGTAAACAACATTTATCTATACATAAATCATATAGTATAATAAACAAATTATGCACATAACCAAACTGATTTGTGACAACTACATCTACTTACAAAATCTCACCTAACTAAACATATAGTAGCATTATATTTAAACAGATATGAAATTTCTCATTATAGGATCATAGAATATAATTTAATTACTGTAATATAAATTAAAATTACCAATTTAATGATGCATTTGAATCCACGTTGAAGCAATGACTTCCCTTCCTTTTACCGTTCTTGATTCGTCAGATTGCAAGTCCGGAATCACCGACCTCTAACTATCGAATAGTATTATTTTAATTTGAAATATATTTGAGAATTTTGGAGTGGATTGAGAGCTATGTTTTAACCAGCAATGTAGAAGGTAATGGCGGCCAAAAAAAAGGTTCATCTTTATTTTTAGAGATACATATACATATATTTATATATATATATATATATATATATATATATATAGGGTTGTATTAGAGAGAAACGAGGAAAACCTTTTTACCCATTCTCACTTGATCTCAACCCATTATCTCCAAGCCAATTCCCTATGTTTTAGCCACCCCTAGACCTTCCCAAAATCAAAATTTTGCAGCCCTAATGATGGGCCTTAAACCCTCTAAGCCCAAGCCAAAATACTATGCAATTAAATCTAATTTAATCGCTTGTCGATATTGTATATCGATCGATATATTTATAACTGTTATAAATTTATATAACATTATTTATTTCTCAAATCATATTTGTAACGACCTGCCTTTTTGGATGGTTTTGAATCGATGATAAACCACACACGTTAGACTCAAACCATTCAGAAGGGCAGATAATTATGGGGTAAATAAGAAAAACAGGGAAAGAAGGAAGACAAACATAGAATCTCACAGCGGAATGAAAAAATACAATAATTAAATAAACAGTTCATGAAGCTATTTTACAAATAACATTTGATTACACATTTACATTTCAAAATCAGAGTACATATAGCAGTAACAAAGAATAATGTAGTGGAACAGTATGATACAGCGGAATAAATGAAATAAATAATAATAGTACAAAATCTTCGTCTTCGTCCTCCAAAAGCAGTCTACGATAAACTGCAAAGCTCAGACTGACCCGAGCGAATTGAAAAGACAAAACACTCAAGTCAAAACTAAAAGATCTTATGTAAGTTAAATCAACAGTAAATAAATATGAGTGTAACGGCGTTAGAGATGTTTATGGGGTTTGACATCTCTTATCCAGTGTCTAACGTGAGTGCAATAACTTAAGAGATGTTCGGGATTTCCATCTCCTAAGGATCCGTTAAACTATCTATTATGTAGTACAATACGCTATTATAATAGTGTCTACAGTAAAAAAAAGTATTAAAGTAGCGTTAAGGCGTTACCCATATTCCCCTTAACACATTTTATATATTCTCATAGTCTATACAGTACTGTAAGCTCCTCCGCGAGGTTTACCCAGAGGGCAGTCCATAGGTATGGTACAAAACAAACTCGTAGAAGGCGCGGTACGGCATGTGAACACAGCACTCGAGGCAATGTCAGGGTAGATATACCAATTGCACTCCCGGGCTGGTGGTAACGCATAGCAGCTACTACCGCCCACCTCGGACACACTCCCATAATCAAATCAAGGGTGGCCACCGAACCAATCACAAAGTAATAGTATGGTATCGAAGAAATGTGTCCGATCGGAGGTGCGACCTCACTTGGTCCGGTATAGCTCCGGTTTTATTCACATCTGAGCTGATTCACGGGAGTCAGGATCGCGTAAATACCTCATACAGAATCGTTCGCCAAACCATCCTACTTCATTTCTGGAATCTCCACCACGCACACAGTTGTTAATGTGGTTTTTGATATTGGCATAGAGTATGACAATATCCAATTCCAGTCTCTTTAACAACCAAACGCTTATTTCACACCGGATGGTTCTTTTACATTTCCAAAACCATTTCATATTGATACCAAAATATCATATTCAATTCAAACCATATCACTTTCGAAATCATAATTACTTTCAAAATCATATTTACTTAAATATGTCGTTTCACCAGCAAATATCATTTCAAATCCCAACTTATGTTATAACATTTTTAAACCTTATTCGCTTTAAAATCAAGTCTTTAATTATAAACATTTCCACTTTACACCATCTGAAATTTTGAAAACAATTTAGATAGTTATAAATACTTTAATTAGTTTAACATAGTTTTAAATAGATATAAATTAGGTTAAATAGGTTTAAAATAGATTAAAAATAGATTAAAATATTTTAAATAGATTTAAAATAGTTTAAATGATTTAAAATAGATTAAATAGGTTTATTATGGATTAATTAGATTTAAAACAGATTAAATGAATTTAAAATAGATTAAATAGAATTAAAATAGATTAAATAGTTTAAAATAAATTAAAATAGTTTAATATAGTTTAAATGATGTAAAATAGATTAAGATATATTAAAATGGTTTAAAACAAATTAAATAGATTAAGATAGATTAAATAGGTTAATTAGTTTAAAATAGGTTAGATTAGATTGAAATAAATTAAATAGTTTAAATTGATTAAGTTGGTTTAAAATAGATTAACTTATTTTAATAGTTGAAATCTAAAAATTAGAATTTAAAAGAACATTTACAGTTTATATTGAGATAATAAATTTGAAATTTACATCAAATTTAACTATTTCAATTTTAATAGATTTTCGAAGTTACATTTCAATAACTCAATTTCGATAATTTCGTTTATACTTCAAATTCAACTTTAGAATTCCAATTTAAATCCTTTAAATAATTACTTAAAACAATTCAATTTATATCAGTCAAATTCTATTTCAATTATCGTTTAACTGGATTTAAAGTTTAAAGATTTAAAATCATTAAATTTAACAAATCCGGTGTCCGTATATAATTCTCTACCCTATGGTCAAGTGATACAGATATTTATCATTTCAATCCGCAAATATTTTAAATTTTACGGGCATATATCATTTCAATCTGAAATCCCAAAATTTATTTCAATGAAAATCGCTTGGGTTTATCATTTCAACCCATAACGATTTTCTTCTATTCTATATGATCGTTCGGGTATGTATCATGTCAACCTATAGGGAACTTGCAGTGTTATAACAATATAAAATATAACGTCCAGTAATCCAATATCAACAATCAAACATCCATCACAATCATCATCCAAATCAACCAACAAATAACAACAATTAATTGATTATCAATAACAAGTATAACTGACGAATTAAAATTTAATATTAAATTAAATGGTAATAATAATCAATAAAAGTCAGATTTAACCGGCATGAAAATTTAAATATACCAAACATCAACCAATCAATTTCTAATCACATCATAAATTTAATTTAACTAACATAAGAAAAGATAGTAGTTGTGAGTGGGTTAAAACACTCACCTTTGATTTCAAATCGATTTGAAATCCAAAATAGGGCCCAAATTTGAATAGTCTCAGAATTCATCCAAACCTATTCCACAATGTCCAGAATTTCGATACGATCGCAGCGGAACAAACCGCGCGTAAATCCGACCTCGTACATAAAAGTTATAACGATTAGAAGTTAAACGATTTAAAAATAATAATAGATACAATAAAATAAACTTACACGTCTACCATCGTATCCGTTCGAAACCCTAATGCCCAGATACACTATCGCGATCGAGAACATGAAGTCGCCATCCAATATTGTCGTTGACCACCTGTACGCGCCGCCACGACTACCTGACCATCGATCTGGCACCTCCATTGGCCAGCACTCCTCAGGCCGCACCTTCCCTAGCCTCGCGGCCTACTCCGGCCTTCCCAAACGCAGCCGCCGCCGCTCATTTCAACTCCAAATCACGGCGATCCCAGACGTCGATGACCCAATGTAACCATGCCGATGAACACAGCATAACGACGTCCACACGCGGCTTCTCCCCGATCGTCCAAAGATCGACGATCCACCGTTAAACGAGGTTATAGCCTGTAGACGGCCGAGAACAAATCACTGATTTCTGGACAAACGGTGATTCGAATTGAGAAACAAATTTTAGATCTAGGTTGCGCTCATCGAGAGCTTCAAATCGGTATATAATATGATATGGTTTGGAGGATTTTGATTTTCGATTTGAATTTGAAATTGAAATGGGTTTGCAATAGGAGTTTTGTTTCTGCCATTGGAAAAAAGGAGCAGACAGAAGTTGATGTACGTATAGGAATAAGAAATAGAAAGAATACTAGGGATAGAACAGAACAATATATACTAACGAAGCCCGATAAGAAATGAATAATATCCTAATTGATTTGAAACGACAAATACGACCTGAAAAGCCCGTTCTACTTCCGGAACGAAAGCAGGTCATCCCATATATCAAAATAGATGTTTTCGATAATTCTAAATTCAATGTAACAGGTTTCAAGTCCTAATTCCATCGTATAAAGAAGTTAGCTTAAAATCAGCTTATTTCAAATTGATTTCAATTAAATTTAATTAAATTGATTTCTACGCGTTTCGAGTCTGTACGATCAAATGACAAGTCCGACCGCTACGAAAATTGAAATCCTACAATAATTCACCATTATGAATCCGATGAAACTAGTTTCGTCAGAATCCGGGACAGTGGCCAAAATGGCTATTTTCACGTTAATTAAATAAATTAATATTAAACTAATTAAATCACTTTTTAAATTTCAAGTTTAATAACTAACAATTTTTATCATTTTTGATTACTTAGACATTTACAATAATTTAAAACAAATTTACATATCAATCCAGTGTTAAGTATTACACTAATTACAGTGTTCAATTTCAACTGTAATTAAATCCAATTAATTAAAATTTAATTTCAATAAATTGATTAAATTTGATTTCAATCCTTTTTATTCAATCAATCATTACTCTATGGCATAATTAACATTGGTTTATATCTTATTACACTAATATCTTACAATTATCATCTTTTCCCTTATTATTTGCAATATTTCCATTAGATTGAATTTTTTGTCAATTTTCATACTAATTAAAATTTTAAAGTCCCAATAATTCATTTATCTTGGTTTCGCTCCTTTTATTAAATAAATTATTACCTTATGAATGTAATTGACATTTCCGTACATTTTGTTGCATTCATATTTTCCAATTATCGTCTTAACTCATTTTACGTAACATTTAATTTTATTTAATTATAATTGATTAAATAAATTGGTAACAAATAACATTTGTCACCTTTTCTTAATTTAATAACATTTGTAAGTTTGTTATCTACACATAAAGGTCATAACTACTACCACAACGCTACCTTTATCAATTACAATTAATCACATACTATTTCATTAATTAATACAACATTTAAATTATCAATTACTCCTTTAATCCAATTATCAATTTATACACACATTATTATAATTAATTTACAATCTATGACCAATTATAACTTTTTAATCATTTCAATTAATTGGAATTACATTTAAAGCAGTTACCAATTACCTTAAATTAATACTATCACATTTAATTCTAGTTATTTATTATTATTAAATCTTAAAATTTTTAATTTTCATAACTTCAAACTCCAAAACTTTTTGAATTTAATAAATTTAATTATCAAAAATTACGGGTCGTTACACTCTCCCCCACTCAAAACTTTTCGTCCTGGAAAGGGAAAGAAGCAATTAAGAAATTAATATATCTTATTCAAAATAATTAATTTATAAATAATTAATTCACATAATTAAATAATTTAAATAAAATATATCAATTTATAAACAATTAAATCCTTTTATATTCAAGTTAATAAAAGTTTGAAAAACATTTCACAAAATTTTCTAAGTCCAAAATTCGCAGAAAATTTCGGCAGAGTTTCCTTTGTACGGGGAGGTCTGGGAGAAATAATAATATCAATAATAACGATATATATCACATATTTCAAAATAATATATCACAAACCATGGGAAAAACAATATAATATCGCTATAAAACCGTAATTCGAAAACGTACCTATTTGGCAGGCAAACAACGCTTAAATTATGAAACCAAAAGTAGTAGCAATTGTGTAACAACCCTGTATTTTGTAATTATTTTCAATTTGAACCTGATTTAAAAACTTTATTTTATGTATTTAATGGGAAATTTTGTTATTATAAATATTAATTATGTTTTGTATGTGAATTATAATCCCAAACATGAATAAATAGAGTATTTTCCAGAACTGTGAATTTTGGTCAATATGGTCAAACTTTGACTTTTAATATAAAAATTTAAAATGATGAAATTTTGAATTTTATCTTTTATTATGGAAGTAAATAAAATTTCAAGAATATTGCTTTTTGTTTCGTTGAAATTCGATTTATATTGTGAAAGTTATGCTTTTTACAATATTGTGTGTAATTTGCTGTATTTAACAAAATTGTTTATTTTAAATTATATAAATAATATTTTATTTGGTCATGTAATGTTCTAAATTATATTTATATAGGTAAATACCATGCTATGTATATATTTTAGTTTTAAAACATTTTAAAAGTGTAATTGACATTTTAAATGCCAGATGTATTCTGTTTATAAACTTTAATTCCTAGTTTCAAATAATTAAAGTAATTCTTTATTTATCTTCCTATTTTCTTAAGAAATTATTTATTCTCATTCCAACTTTATTTTGTTTCTCATCTTATTTTACTTATTTGACTTTTTATTTGTTTTAAAGTGAAATAGAAATTTTATAAAGCTAGTGATGTTTTATTTGTAATTTTAAGCCTTGTTTAAATTAAATAAACTATTTCTTTATTCTTTTTCTATTTTCTCTAAATTTAATTATTTATTTCACTTTAGAAATGATAAATGAATTATTTATTTCAAAGTTTTGCTTTAGAACATTTTTAAAATGAAGTAGATATTTTTCCAAAGCCAATGATGATTTAATTGTAATTTCTGGACACTGTTTTCAATTTTTAAGTAATTTCTGTAATTCTTTTTCCATTTCTTTAAATTTAAATATTTAATTTTATTTTATAATACTTTGTTTCAGTTTTTAAAGTCAATTTCTGAGTTTATTTTGTTTATATAAAATTAAAAATAAAAAGAAATATGAAGAGTTTAAAATGCTTTAGAAACTGAAGTCCTTTCACCTCCTAAAGTCTTTTCACTTGCCATAACCTCCCGATTTTCTTTGGCCGTGACTTTTAATTCTTTTTTCACATGAAAATCCTCATTTTTCATTTCTCAATTCGACCACTTCAGATCTGAGCAAAAGCTTTGGTAATGGCTTCTTTGTTTCTATAGTTTTTCTTCTTCTTTTTCCTAGTGATTTTCATTGTTTTGCCTTGTTTTTGCCTAGTTTTCTGTGCTTTGTGGATCGGCCTCTCCTCCACATCCACGGCCACAAACTCCTACACCTCTTCCCTGCCATCATCACCAGCTACTCCTCTGGTCTTGACCAAGGCCGAGCCCACCATGATGCCAAAACTCCATAAAAATTGCAACACAAGCCATAAAAACATGTTGTTTGACCACTACTTGTTCACCACTCCACTTTCCACCACCACCTTAGGCCGCCTCCACCACCTCTGGCCAGACCACCACACACCTTTCCTCCCACTGACCTGAACCATACTCCTCTGACCTGACCCAATTGACCATGGTCGAGCCTTGTTTTGCCAAAAGAATCACACTATTTTGCCTTAAACCCTTCACCTTCTCACTATGTAACTTCCCCTCCATGTTCCACTACCTTGGCTGTGCCTTTACATGACCAAACTTGAGCCATTCCCTGTTCAAACCAGAGCCAAAACCATCCCTAGGCCATGACAAAAAAATAGAGAAAGCAAGGCAAAAGATTTGGCATTCGTATCTCTTTTCGTTTAAAAGTTATTCCATTTCAAGTGTATTGAAATTTATGGTTTGTTTTGATTTTTGCTTTGGGTTGTAACACAAGAGTTGTAGCATTGGATCTCGCTCTCCACTCAAATCCATAGTCTTGTCTTTGTGCCCTTGATTCCGTTGTGTCGGTTGTATTACAAACTTCAGCTTAAAAAGGTGAGTAAATCTCACACGACATTTTATACTTATACAAATGTGAAGCGACAACAATTGAATGTGTAGAATATTATGATATGTTATAACTGCCTGTGATGATTTAATTATATGATGTTAAACCTGTTAATTTAATTGTCATCTCATATGTTACTGTTATATATTGTATACTACTCATTTTATATTTGTTTATCACACTGCAAGTTCCCTGTAGAATAGAATCACTATAGGTTGAAATGATACATACCCGAACGGACTTTAGAATAGGGAAAAATCGTTATGGGATGAAATGATAGGCCTAAACGGTTTTTATTTAGTTTATTTTAACTTGGGATTGCGGGTTTGAAATGATAGAACCCGGATTTTTTCTTTTTAAACTGCGGATTGAAATGATACATATCTGTATCACTTGACCTAGGTTAGAAAACTATATACAGGCCCGTGGTTATTTTTATAAAGTATTTTTGAATATTTTAAATATTTTTAAAAGTGTAAAATTATGAAAATTTGATTTAAATTGGATTTTTAATGTTTTAAATAAAGAAATTTGGATTTTTCTAGAAGTTAAAAATGTAATTTAAATGAATGGTAAAAGTGAATTTTTGAAATATAACTTAAGTTTGGAAATTTGGAATTTTGGTTTTAAAATGATATTTAAGTTATATAAATAAAATGGAAATTACTATATAACTTGCCTCCGCCACCGCCGGTCCCTTGCCTCTGCCAGTCCCTCCCCCACCTCCTATCTAATCTTCCTCCCGTCTCCACTCAGACCCCTCTTCTCTTCCTTGGTCCTCGCTTTTCAAAAACAGACCTCGTAACGCTGGTCATTACGCTCCTGTACAAATCCCGCTAGCGTTTGATGGTCTATCTATGGTACCTCCCAGAGAAGTTATTAAAGCTGGGAATGCTGTTTAGGAAGATTGGTTGGTAGGATTTTTCCTTGTAAAGCCTCTCTCATATTTGACAGTTATCAACCACCTTAAGAAGCTATGGGAACTAAAAGGAGAAATTAAAATAAAGTCTGATGGTATCTTGTTCCTGTTCCATCTTTCCTGTGCTGAGGATAGAAGGAAAATAGTTGAAGCCGACCCAATTTTCCTTAGGAACAAGATATTCATTATCAAGGCATGGGATCCTTACATTGGCAACAGTTGTAGCACCATAAAATCAGTGCCTGTTTGGATTAGAATATCGAATATTCCTCTGTATGCGTGGTCTCATCTTGGCATTAATTGGCTTGCGTCAAGAATTGGTAGGCTGCTCTGTCTTGACTCTTCCACTGATAAAATGGAGAAAATAGGTTATGCTAAGTGTTTGGTTGATGTCACTCCTAATCAAGATTTGGTTGATGAGTTTCCTGTAAAGTTAATTGATGGATCAATGCAAATGGTGAAGGTCGGCTACCTCTGGAAGCCTGAAATTTGTCCCCTCTGTAAAGAATTTGGTCACGTGATTGATGTATGTTTAAAAGCAGTTGGAGAAAAGGATAAGAAGGAGGCGGAGGAGGTGTTAAAAATGAAAAATCAAGATGAGTTTATATATGAGCAGAGGGATGGAAAGCAAGCAAGTAAGATCAATCGGGCTTGGCGGAGAGTTGTCAACAGGAAAGCTAAGGATGGAATTGGAAATAATTTGAAAGAGCAAGTTACAATTGCAAAAGCCAAAGTTGATAATGAGGTGGCTACCTTAAAAGTATTGCAGCTGCAAAAAGATAAAATTTATATTGATGGAACATGTGGTAATGAAATGCTTGTGGTTAATGGTGATACTGTCAATGACCAAGGCAATACTTTATTACAAAACAGATTTGATGTGTTAAATGATATACAAAACGAGGAATATGATGACACTGCTGTTATTTTAGGTGAGCATACTGTTGTTTTTGACAGTAGTATACCTGGTTTGATTGCCTCGGCGTCTTGTGGTAATTTAACTAAGGAACTTGGTCACGTACAGTCCAATTTTTCTGCTGAAGCTAAACTTAGTTCTCCGAATCATTTTCAAGACAGTGGAATACAGCCTATGCATGTCACTGATACTCAAAATCGTGCAAATATCAATTCTAAATCTATGGCAACTCCCCAACTTGATATCTGCATTAGAAATCACAATTCAGTTCCACCTCTTCTTTCTAACGAAAATGATCAAGATTTGATTACTGCATCTGCTGAAGTAATGCAAAGAACCCAGTATCAGGGGGAGGAGAGTGTAAACCGATCTGTGCATGTCCTTGATTCTCAACTGCGTACAAATGATCACATGTTAGCTCAGCAAACTGAAATCAGTCCCACCAAACTTCTCACTTTATCTTCAATTCGTTCCAAATCCATCATATCCCAAGACATTCATGAGGAGGTATTCTGTAACACTATGAAAGCTCAAATTTTTGATTTAGTGATACAATCTTCCTCATTCCCTATTGCCTCCCCGACCTCTCCTTCTCCTCCTCCTCCTGCCAATACATCTTCAAGTCATCCGTATGTTTATCTGGGATCCATTCCTGGTTGGAAATCACCTCCTATTGAACAAACTTCGAGCCCATGCCAATCTACTACAATTGACAAGGGCAAGAGGGTTAAGAAAAACAGGATGCTAAATCCAAGTCATAATAGAATTAATTCTCCTATTACTAGGAGCATGAAAGAAGGGGATCTCCATACATAGTTTAATTATGTCACACAATATTGGAGCATGGAATATCAGAGGATCCCATAATTTCCTCAAACTTGATCAGGTTAAGCATTTAATTAACAAACATCAGCTTTCAATTTTTGCTATTCTTGAAACCAAATTAATCTTCCTCTGACTATTTCTGCTGCCAAGTACATTAATCCGTCTTGGCTGCTGTCTCATAACCTTCTTGAAGTGAGCTATGGTCGTATTTTGGTATTACATAACCCTGCTCAACTTTCTCTTGAGCTTATTCTATCCACCCCTCAATTAATGCATTATCATGCTAAATACCACAATTCTTCCTCTTCCTTCTACATCACCTTTATTTACGCTCATAACTCCCCCTCATCTAGGCTGAATGTTCTCCAGCTTATTCCTGCGCTTAGGCAAGAAAC
Organism: Allium fistulosum; assembly: GCA_030737815.1. Taxonomy (NCBI): domain Eukaryota; kingdom Viridiplantae; phylum Streptophyta; class Magnoliopsida; order Asparagales; family Amaryllidaceae; genus Allium; species Allium fistulosum. The sequence goes on along the minus strand of CM060902.1, from coordinate 1,116,860,592 downwards.
TCATCCTTGGGTTGTTCTTGGAGACTTCAATTGTTGTCTCTCCTTGACTGACAAGCAAGGGGGTATCTCCCTTGTGCCTAATGATATCCTTCCATTAAACTCTGTTGTTTTTGATTCGTCTCTAATTCCTATCTGCATGAATGGTGCTCTCTTCTCCTGGAACAATAGGTCGAGAAACGGTACGCGTATTTTCTCCAACATTGATCACTCCTTCTCTAACTTCAAAGCCCTTTCTACCTGGCCTTCTCTCTCCACTCATCTTCCCCTCCCAATCCTTTCTGACCACTCTCCTCTTATCCTAACCACTGGGAAGAAGCCTATTGGAGTTAAAAGGGGGTTTAAATTCTATAATGCTTGGGTCAATGACCTTGAGTATAATAATATAATTAAAAATGCTTGGTCTTATAAGTACTATGGAAATCCTATGTATGTTTTTTGCAGGAAATTGAAAGCAACGAAGGAGTGCTTAAGGACTTGGTCTAAAGTGAAGTATGGGAATGGCAATCTACAATCAACCAAGCTTATGGAGCAGCTTAAGGAAGCTCAGGTTCTTATGATGGCTCATCCTAATGATGCTAACAAGGCTCAAAGGGAAGCTGTCCTATTCAGTGATCTCAATCTTGCTCTTTCTAAAGAATGTGATATGAGGAAGCAACAGCTTCGGATCAAATGGGATGCTGATGGTGATAGGAATACTAAGTATTTTCATGCCTCCCTGAAAGTCAAGCACTCAACAAACAACATCTCTGCCATCATTGATGAAGCAGGTATTTTGAACACTACCCCTGAAACAGTTGAAAAGGCTTTTCTCACGTTTTACTCTAACCTCTTTGGAAATATGAGCAATTTTGAACCGGAGTTGGATCTCTTGTTTGTGATAACTCTTCCCAAATTAACTCTTGATGAAGCTAATTGTCTGGTTGACAAAGTAACTGATGCTGAAATTAAGAATACTCTATTTGCTATGAATAAGTGCTCCTCTGGTGGTCCTGATGGTTTCAATGTGGTCTTTTATACTTCTAGCTGGGAAACTGTGGGTTGCCAGTTTACCTTGGATGTGCACAACTTCTTTAACAAGTTCAAGATGTTGAAATCTGCGAATGCTACTAATTTGGTGCTCATCCCCAAGAGCAAGCAAGCCTCTTCTGTTTCCTCATTCAGGCCTATCTCTTGCTGCAACATGGTTTATAAGTGCATTTCTAAGATTATTGCAACGAGGCTTGTCTTTGTTTTGCAAAGAATCATATCCAACAATCAAGTGGCTTTCCTGCCGAATAGAAACATTCTTGATAACATAATGCTAGCTCATGAGCTTCTTAATGGATACAACCGTGTGAATATTTCACCGCGTGCCATGTTAAAGCTGGATTTGATGAAAGCTTATGACTCGATACAGTGGAAGTCAATAGTTAGGATAATGTCGCTGATGGGCTTTCCTAAAGTCTTTGTTGCTTGGGTGTACGAGTGTGTCTCTACACCCACCTTCTCGCTGATAATCAATGGTGCTAGCTCAAGCAACTTTACTTCAAAGCAGGGAATAAGGCAAGGGGATCCACTATCTTCCTATCTTTTCATCTTGGTCATGGAGGTCTTCACCTGTTTGTTAAGGCCTCACTTTCAAAATAATCAGATACACTACCACCTTAAGTGCAAGGAACTGCAAATAACATCTCTTCTCTTTGTGGATGACATCATGATTTTCACAAAACCTAACCTGCAATCTATTGATTGTATTAAAAGTGTGCTTCACATATTCTACAGGATATCTGGTCTTAAGCTGAACTTCAACAAATCTAGCATTTTATTCGCTGGGATTACTAGCCATCAGGAATCCAGCCTCTCCTCCTTTGCTGGTATGCAGTTTATGGCTTCTGATATGTATTATCTTGGGCTGCCTCTTTGCTCCTCCAGAGTTACTCATGCTAACTGCCTGCCGTTGTACGAAAAAATCACTGGTGCCATGGATTGTTGGGCTAACAAGTTCTTAACACAAGCTGGTAGGTTGGTTCTTGTTCAATCTGTGAGCTTCTCTTTAATGGTTTACTGGGCCAGGGTGTTCATTCTTCCTTGTCGGCTTTTGAAAATGGTTAGACGTGCGATGTTAAGATTTTTTTGGTTTGGTACAATACACACGAGGAAAGTTCTGCCTTGTTCTTTCTCTTCCTTTGAGAAGCCGAAGTGCAAAGGTGGTTTGGGACTGCATAGTATTGAAGTTTGGAACAAGGCCGCTTACAGTCAACACATTAATGCGTTGTTACTCAAGCATGACACTTTATGGGTGAAATGGACCACCAGGTACAACATTGGGACCAAAAACTTCTGGCTTATAGAGGTTCCGCTCTCCTGTAGTTGGATATGGAGGAGTATTCTTAAGCTCAGGCACACATTCAAACCATTTGTTCAATTTAAACTGGCTGAAGCTAGTGTCTGCAAGTTTTGGTCAGTGCCATGGCTTGGAAAGGGAATCGTGCTTGATCATCTCTTCACATTTCAGCAGAAGCAACAATCGGGCATTGGAGGTAATGCTCTTGATCATATTGCTCATGGTAAGCTAGTGGTTCCTTTCTCTAGTAATCAATTTGTCCGTGCATTTTGGAGGCTTTATGATTCTTGTACCTTTGTCCATTCTGAGCAAGACACAGTGCAGTGGAATGATCGGGCTCATTCTGTTAGTGGTGTGTATAGTGCCTTGCTTGTTCTGGATGTAATGCCTGATTGCAAGTGGAATCATGTCACTTGGTCTGATGTGTCAAGTGGTGGTGATAATTTAATCTTATGGAAGGTTATAAACAATGCCCTGATGACAAGAGATAAACTTGTTCTTTTTGGTATGCCTGTTCAACCTTTATGTGAGCTGTGTGATCAGCATTGTGAGAGTGTAGACCACTTATTCTTTAATTGTCCTTATGTTCTTCATTTATGGACCAAGTTATTAAGTTGTATGCAGGGGATGATGCTTTCTCACAATCTCACTAATCAATGGTTGCTTATTGAGCATGCGATTGGATGGAAGGATGAACATAAATTATACTTTTTCTTCATTCTTAAAAAGCTTCTAAAGGTCATCTGGAACGAAAGAAATATGAGGGTTTTCGAAGGGAAGTGCAGTAGCAAGGATAGGGTTTGGGCTGTGTTGAAGAATGAAATATATAAGGGGATGCATGACAGCAAGCACGGTTTTCTCGACAATCAGTTTGTTCCTTGGATTCCGTAGCTTTTCTTTTTTTCTCCTTCTTTCTTTCTTTTGTGTTCTTTCTTTTGTTTTCCCTGTGCTGTCGTGTTTTTTGCTTTCTTGTTTTCTTTTGTGGTTTTGTTTCTCTTCCCTGTATTTTCGCCTTTCTTTAATAAACCTGGTAAGGGCCCAGTTTAACCCCGCTTAACTTGCAAAAAAAATATATTTATATTTGGAAAATGGTAAATATGATAATTTGATTTGAATTTGAATTTAAATGATTTAATAAAGTGTTATTGAGTTTTCTATGTATTAAAATGGTTAAATAAATCAATGCTTAAAAGTGTAATTTTAAAATATAACTTGACTTGGAAATGTGAATTTGGTTTTTACTAAACGTTTAGGTTAATTAAATAAAATTGAAAATTTAGTTTAATTTGTGAAATGGAAATAAAATATAAGTGTTAAGTTTATTTGTAAAAAAAATGTGAAGAAAAGAAAATTGTACATTTGGATTTGTTAAGTAAAATTATTGGAAATTTGGATTTTACTGTAAATGTTTCTTATAAAAATCATAAATTAAAAGAGTAATTTTAATGAACATTTTTGAATGTCAAAATATGATTTTTATAATGTTTAAAAGGTTTAATATTGAAAGTTATTATTTGCTGGAAATACACTAAAATCTGGAAATTACTTTTTATAGCATTAAGAAATGTTATGATTTCTATAAATGAACTAAAACTTAAATAAGAGGCTATTACAGCAGTTCTGTAATCCTGTAGTTGCTAAAGTAAATTAAAAGGCTAAAAACTTAATAAAGGCCTATTACAGCAGTTCTGTAAATGCTGTAGTGGTCTACTGTCTTTGCTGAATTTAATTAAAACCTTTAATTTGAAACCTGAGCTATTACAACATTTCTGGAAATGCTGTCTTTGCTGTTTTAAACTAAAGTTCAACTAAACTGAGATCTGACAGCAGTTTTAAAATGCTGTTGTAAAGATCCTGAACTCGGCCTTCGAAAATCGGCACCCGTACTTCACTTGTACTCAAATGCCGCAGATTCAAACGCCGAATCTGGGTCTCCGGAGCTTATAACACAGTAAGTATAACAACACAGTGGAAGAAAGAAATGAATAATATCATATACAACTCCAATGAATACAATATCCAGAATGATATACAACAACGATATCAATATGATACAAGAATATCAGAGATAAATAAAGATGCTACAGCGGAAAACAGAAGTGATACTCCAAGCGATCCGACAAAGAGAATGAGACCAATAACTCCAATGTAACGACCCTGAATTTTTGACAATTGAAATCAGGATATTTAATTGATTTTAAATATCTGGAAGCCAGTTTAATTTGAAATTCAAATATCAGAATTAATTTGGCAATTAAATTATTGAATTTAATTATTGAAACTGGGTAAAACATTGTATATTCAGTTTTGAGCTTGTTAAAAATATTTTCAAGGCTTAGAAAATCTATATTGATAATTCTAAAGGTATTGGAACTTTCAGAATTGAATTTGACAGTGTTTTGTTCAGTTTTGAATTTTATCATTTAAATCGATATTTAAAAATAGCCTTCCGAGGCACAGTCTCGGAATTCGACGAAACCAGTTCCATTGGATCCGTAATAGTGTATTATTATCGGATTTCAATTTTCGTAATGTTTGGAGTGATCGTTTGGTCGTACGATAAGCAAACGCGTTGAAATTAAATCGAAAAATTAATATTATAACTGGTCCAAAAAGCTATCTTCTCCATACGATCGAATTTGGACTCGAAACCTTTTCCATTGCGTTCGAAATAGGCGTATAACATTATAAACGCCTAGCGGCACGCCTCGATAGGAGTTCGAATTTTTGAGTGGTAATATCGAGACGGTTTAAATTTCAATTTGAATAGAGAATATATTCGTTTGACCAGTCAACCCTCAGCTATAATTTCCTCACATCAGCTGCCTTTTATCACCTCAGAAGCACTGTAGCCTATCAATTGAGCACGTGAACGTGTTCTCTTGTCTCCTCTCCATTTCGTTCAAATGGCCAGAGAAAATTAATTTCGTTCAAAACTAAATCCATGGCCGCTCATTCTTCTTCCTTTTCGATTTAAAACTGCAATCTCCTCAGCCATAACGAAAGAAAAAAATCATCAATTCGTTCTCGTTCAAAATAAATAATGGCCGCGTTTTTTTCCCCAAATTCGAAAAAAAGAAAAAGAAGAACGAAATTCGTTCGTGCCCACTCCAAATCAAAACGAGGGAGACTCGCGTGAATCTTCTCTTGCCTAATTCGAGCTCGAAGTCGCAATGGAGAAGCTTGGCGGTGGCGCAACTTTGGGGAAAAGCTCGAGTAAGGGGATTTAGTGCGCGGCGTCGACTGATGGTGGCTGCGAAGGATTGGGTGTCGCGAGTCGTTCTCGCGCTGGCGTGCGATGTCTGGAGCAGTGGAGGGTCTCAGGGTCGACGGCGCGATGTCGCGTGGATGTTGCGATAGTTAGGGTTTCGTTCAGGAATTCGAGCTCGACTGTAAGTATATTTTTCAAATTTTATTTATCAATATTTTCGAAAAAATAGAAAATAAATATGTACAGAAATATAAAAAGAAAAAAATATTATCTTTGAGGTTTGAAATTTGAATTTAATGTCAATCTGTTTAAAACTGGAAAGAATATTTAATAATTACGTTAAGGTGATTAACTTGTTAATAAAACTTATTTACTGTTTTAGTTGCTGAAAATAATTATATAAAGGAAATTTAGTTTTAAATTTAATTTTAGTTAATTCAATTTATTAAAAAGAAATTGGTTTAAAGATAAAGGTATTAGTTCAAATAAAATCAATAGTTGATTTAATTGTTAAAACGGAATAAATTGTTCGATTATTTCAGATATTAATAAATTGTATAAAATTGTTTATACAAGGTTTAAAAATCGAGAAACAAGCCGGAAATGGAAAGGAGTTGGAAATGGATGCTAATAAAATAAAGGTGAGATCTTCTCACTCAAATTAAAATTTGAAATTGCAGTTATTGATTTCCTGTTTGGATGTGGTAGTATATATAGTAGGATATATATATATATATATATTTGGAGTTGATTTCCCGCATTATATAGCGGATGAGACCCTATGCGCCGCATAATAGCGGATAATATTTTATAAATCCCATATACCGCGATATTCCACCTCGAAGTGGAATGGGTATTTAATTATTGTGCTAACATCTGTGGATGCAGGGAAACAGGTTGGAGGGATCCAACTGGATTCCTCAAATTATATGAATTTGTTTCATATATTGTATGAATTTGTTTCATATGATGTGTGATAATTTATTTATAATCTGTGAATGATTATATTGACGATTGAATTTGTTGAAGGCTATAATTTAGCCGAATGTATTTTTGGTATCGTTGGATACCAGAAATAAATAAAATTGGATTTTTGAAAATTAAAGCAGGAAATTTTAAGTAAAATTCTTTTGAAAGAATTGGGTGAATTTAAAAGAAGGAATTTAAAAGCATAAAGTTGATTTTTGAAATCTTATGGAATTATTTCCAAAATATGGAATAAGATGTTAATAAATGAGTTTGAATAAAATTGTTTAAAAGTGCAAGAAATTGTTGAAAATGGAATTCTAAATAATTTGGGAAGAATAAAGGGATTTGTTTAAAAGATGATAAATTTGTTTGAAATCCAATTGATAATTGATTTGGTATTGGAAAATAAATCTTTGGGAAATTAATAAGATAATTGATTTGGTGTTTGAATGAAAATTTATTTTGTGCTGAAATAAACTTAGAAATCAATTTATAAATGCTTTGTTATTTGAAATAAACTTGGAAATCAATTTGTAATTGATTAAATGTTTGGAATAAATTTGGGAATCAAATTGGAATTTGATTTGGTGTTGAAATATAAATTTGGAAATCAATTTGAAAGTTGATTTGGAGTTGAAAGTGAATATTTGAGAAATCGATTTGAAAATCGTATAAAAAGTGAATATTTGGGAATGTAAATTCAAAATGAAATTTATAAAGGAAAGAGGAATTTGTTTTAAAAATAAACACTGATTTATTTTTAAAGTGTGGAAATAAATTTATAGATTTGGGATGTAAATTTGAAATAAATCGATAAGGATTTATTTAATTGGTTTAAATGGACCATTTTGAAATGGAAGTGTATTTTCCTTGAAAAGCCGAGTATATTTCCAAAGTAGTTTTAAATTATAAATAAAGAAATTCTAAAATTGGATTTGAAGGAATATTTTGGAGATAAAGTATTTGAACTCGGCAGATTTCCAGTGGAAATGAATAAATATTTGGAAATATATCCCGTGTAGGGAAATTGATTTGAAATTTGTTTTCAAAGTGATGAAGTGTGAAAATATGATTTGAAATTTGTATTCAAAGTGATGATGTGTGGAAAATATATATCTTGTGAAGATATTTGGAAAATGAATAATTTGGGAAAAATTATTTAAATTGGTTGTTTGTTGTGAATGTTGTTGATAGTTAAATAACCGACTATCAATGTTGGCCTTTGAAATGGCACTTGAATTTGTTTTTAAAACAAGCGCTCATTATTCGGTTTAGCCGGGAGAGGACTTTGTGTCATATAACCCATTTCGAATAATGATACGACGTTATGAATTGCAATTGAAGACCGGATTTGCAAGGGCTTCTTTAGAAGTGCCTTCGGTTTTGTTCAAACCCGGAACAGACTTGTATGGTTGTATGTCTGACACTACACTTTGAGATATAAAGCTGATTTCTTTCAAATACATTTCTGTTGGTGGCGGAGAATTTATTCTCTTAGCTTAACACCCTTCTCTGAGACGTACGAGCTCAGAGGTTATGTAGTTGAAGGTTATCAGTGATATACTCCCAATTTGGTAGTGTGGCATGCTGAGTGCTGCTGTGTGTTGATCATTTGTTGATCAAAGCATGGCTTTCGTGTAAAGCGTAGCTTTGTGGACGATACCTCATCGGACCTCACACCCCGGAAATGGTCAAAATAGGAAAATGCTGCAAGGTTATGTGGATCGCTCCCTTTAGGGTATGTCATTTCCTTCTGGAAAAAGGTGGTATCATGGTATGAAGCCCAGATGTTATACCTGTGTGGTGGCATCAATCTTATTTACTATGTGATTGTTGCTTTGTGATCGAGGCGCCGTGGATAAAGGTCCCAAAGGACCGGGGGGTGGCATATTCGTGCAGTAGTTACCTAGTAAGAGGTAACCCGGCCTTGTGTTGGCAGAGAGCTAGTTAGTTCTTGGGACGTCCATCCAGAGGCGTTTCCATGTGGCATAGGAAGTTCCTTAGCCTGACCATTTGTTGGAAATCCAAAGAAACAATACGAGCCCTTTACGATTGCAATTTGTATAACCTGTCACCTCAGGTGGCAGCTATAGCAGGCATAATATAATGGTACCTATGCTGGCTAAGATTAATATTATATTTTCAAAAGAATTTTGTAACGACCCCGAATTTTAATTACATTTAATTGATAATTAAATGAATTTTTGAATTTAAAATTGTAAATAAATGGTTTAAAGAGAAATATAAAAATATAGATAATTGATACAAGTTTAAAAATAAATAACTTTAAAAATTAAAATTGATGGGTTATGTTAAAATAAAAAATATATATGATATAAAAGTATAGGATAAATACATTAGATAAATTTATAGAAAATTTATATAGTAAATTAATTTAAATAAATTAAACAATATATTAAATATAGAAATTCATTTTAAATTATAAAACAATAAAAAGATATAATAACAACATTAGATAAATTATAACAACACATTAAAAATAAAAATGTATTCATATGACAAAGTAATAAGACAAGATAAAAGAAATATACATTCAAGTATATTCTAGTGTGAACAAATATACATAGCTATGTATATACACTTCCAAAAGAAGCCAAGTATAAACAAATGAAGACATCAAAAATATTCAAGTTTGAAAAAAGACTTTAGAAAATAAAATAAGCAAAGTGGTACAAGGCAATTAATACAAGATCCTCTCAGCCGAAATAACAACAGCATATTTGCCACTAAAACAAACCAGGCAAAGTATGAATATGTAAGTAAAATAGTATGCAAGGCAAGAAGGAAATGAAGATAATAATATAACCTATGTACTTAGGGGGAAATGGGATAAGTATGTAGGCATGGGGGGAACATGCATTTAAGGTAACCAGTACTCTAGCACAAACCAAAGTCAATTCGCAATATACAAAGGAAGATTTATATCAGCCACCGAAGTGAAATTATTAGCCACCAAGCAAAGAAAAAAAATATTGTACTTGTATTGTACAAAATAATATATCACCCTGTACATTTCTCTTTTTACATATCAACATCTTCATTCGTTCATTCGAAACTGAGAAAATCTAAAGTAGCATCATCTCAAAGCTTAAACAATAAGAAGTATTATCAAAAAGGAATGTTGTTCAACAACAAAACAAAGCAAGTTTCTAAAGGAAAATAAAAATTGCAGTTTTCAACACAATTGCTCTCTGATTCAAACTGGGTTTCAAGTGAGTAACATTTTTTTTATAACTTATGATAATATGGCTGCATGTGTTCTCTGTGATAATATGTATGGTGTATATACAAGTATAATCTGCTGTGAAATATCTGGATGTAGATAGATATATTTGTGCAATGCTGTTAAATCTGAGAATCCCTGTTCTAGTATTCAAGCTCAAAACTTGGTTCAAAATACATTTGATCTTGATCCAATCCATGTTAAGACTTAAGCCTTGAACAAAATATGTTTGTTACACTATAGATTTTAGTTTAAAAAATTTGTTTAAGGTAAACAAATATGTGTTGTCTCTGGAAAGTTAAAACTACAGAACAATCTTCAAATATGTTAAATTTCGAGTTTCTTAATTCACAAATTCATGAATATAATTGAATTCGTATACAAAAATATGATTTTTAAAACAAGATTCATGATTTTTAGAGGAGGGAGTGAAGAGCAGTCTGGGTTCGACTGTTTTAGGCTTTTTGAGTTGCCGTGGGTGATCTAGTCGACTGGAGGTGTCGAGTTTTCGTCTGGAGGGTAGAGGAGTGACCAGTGGTCCTTGGAAAAATAGTAGAGGGGAGGTCAGGTGAACGTGGAGGCGACGGCGATGTTTTCTTTTTCGTAGACCTAGTTTTGAGGTGCCGAGGATTTTCGTTCGTACGACGTCATCGTTCGATCGAGCGTCAAGTGCTGCTGGGGTTTGGCAGAGGAGTTGTTGACGTAGCGGTGGTCAGAATTTTAGGGGTTCCGGTGGACGAGGCGGCGAGATCGGCGAAGTTTTCCAGGTTTGGTGGTGTTTTCTGGTTTGCGTTCCAGGTTTTGGGTAGCCGAGCTCATTTTCGTTTTCAAGAAGAGAAAGGGGTGTTGACGATCTGGAGTTGGTATTTCGGCGTGGTCGACTTGCTCGGCGACGCGATGATGACCGAAGTCGATCATCGACGATGGGCACGTGCACCGTGCATTTTGATATCCTAATGAGCTTTGGGTTTGGGTAGGAAGAGCACTCGGGATTTACTTGAGTTGATTCATGTTTTGCTCGAAGCCTTTTGATGTTTTACTCGAAGTAAACCAAAGAGGCTCGGGTAGTTTTTGTTCAGAGTTTAAACCTGTACCCAGTTTAACAGTTTTAAAATGTTGGTTTTAAATTGAAATCAAAGTTAAACTGAGTCTAAATAAAAGTTTAAATATATGAATTCAAGTTTAGATTGTACAATTAGATTTTGATTAAATAAAGTTTGTTTTAAACTCAAACTTATAATGACATTAAGTGTTTAAGTAAAATTAAAAAGTTGAGGTCAAAAATGGAATTTTGAAAATGGGAAAGGAAAGTTTAAATCAAAATTTTATAACCTAGGCTTAAGTTTAAAGTTTAAATTCCAAATTTTGAAGTGAAGAAAGTTTATAAATTTAAATATTTTAAGTAAGTTTAAATATTTTGAATCTAAAGGAAATTTGATTTCAAACTCATTTAAAATTCTTTCATAACAAAGAATTTCTTTAATTTGTAAATTAAAGTTTTTTTTAAAGTTAGTATTATAAATTGATTTAAAGTTCAATTAGTGTTCATTTTAAACTTGGAATTTTAAAATGAAATTTCAAAGAAATTTGAAATGAATGTTTCCAAGCATATTGAAAGTGGAAATTAAATCAATAATGGAAAATGAATTTACTCTAAGTAAATGAAGATTAAGGATTTAAATTCATTAACCATTAAAATAATTAAAGTAGATAATTGATAATTTATATTAATTAAGTTTGTTTATTGTGAAGTAATTATAAGTTTAAATGTATTAATTAAAGTTTAAATAATGAATTAAGTAATTAATATGTAATCAAGAATCATAGATGAGACTTTAATTAATTAATGAATGGTTAATTGAACTTATAATTAATAATGATTAATGTAAGTTAATTATTTTAGAAAAGTAATTAAATAAATGTTAATAAAGGTCATTAACTAGATTATTCTTATAATAAATTAATGTGATTAATATTTAATAATTAATTGGATTAATTAATGTAATGATAATCAATTGTGAAGTTTAAGTGTAATTATTTAATGGAAATAATTAAGGAATTAATTATTTAGTGTAATTAATTAAGTGAAATTAATTGATTATTAATTTACCATGACTAGCAAATTTATTCATAGAAATTAATCTGATTTAAACCAATCAGATAATTAAATTGATCCTACTTACGGATGTTTGGGTTTGATTGAATAGTTGAATTGTTTGATATTCCTTGATCTGTGATGCTGTGTGATATATGCAGATTTGTGTGTGATCTGTACTGTAGTTCATTTATCTGGGATGAATGTAACATGTTATCTGTAACTTATATATCTATGAACTGTAAATAAGAGATAAGCGTTATAGTTATACCGCTTATCAACTATATTTCTGTATCTTTGATCTGTGATGATTTATTGATGTTGCACTATTGTGTTAAACCCCTGGACTACACCATACACACACAAATATGGATTTCACGAGGAAATCGGTTTATTCATTTCAACCCATAACGATTTTCCCCTATTCTATATGATCGTTCAGGTATGTATCATTTCAACCCATATGGAACTTGCAGTGTTATAGCAATATAAAATATAACGTCCAGTAATCCAATATCAACAATCAAACATCCATCACAATCATCATCTAAATCAACAAACAAATAACAACAATTAACTGATTATCAATAACAAGTATAACTGACGAATTAAAATTTAATATTAAATTAAATGGCAATAATAATCAATAAAAGTCAGATTTAACCGACATGAAAATTTAAATATACCAAACATCAACCAATCAATTTCTAATCACATCATAAATTTAATTTAACTAACATAAGAAAATTTAGTAGTTGTGAGTGGGTTAAAGCACTCACATTTGATTTCAAATCGATTTGAAATCCAAAATAGGACCCTAATTTGAACAGTCTCAGAATTCATCCAAACTTGTTCCATAAAGTTCGGAATTCCGATACGATCGCAGCAGAACAAACCGCGCATAAATCCGACCTCGTACGTAAAAGTTATAACGATTAGAAGTTAAACGATTTAAAAAATAATATATACAATAAAATAAACTTACATGTCATCCATCGTATCCGTTCGAAACCCTAATGCCCAGATACACTATCACGATCGACAACATGAAGTCGCCACCCACTATTGCCGTTGACCACCTGTACGCGCCGCCACGACCGCCTGACCATCGATCTGGCACCTCCATTGCCCAGCACTCCTCAGGCCGCACCTTCCCTAGCCTCGTGGCCTACTTCGGCCTTCCCAAACACACTCGCTGCCGCTCAGTTCAACTCCAAATCGTGGCGATCCCAGACGTTGATGACCCAATGTAACCGTGCTAATGAACATAGCATGACGACCTCCACACACGGCCTCTCCCCGATCGTCCAAAGATCGACGATCCACCGTTAAACGAGGTTATGGCCTATGGAGGACCGAGAACAAATCACTGATTTTTTGACAAACGGTGATTCGAATCGAGAAACGAATTTCAAATCTAGGTTGCGCTCGTCGAGAGCTTCGAATTGGTATATAATTTGATATGGTTTGAAGGAGTTTGATTTTCAATTTGAATTTGAAATTGAAATGGGTTTGCTATAGGAGTTTTGTTTCTTCCATTGGAAGAAAGGAGCAGACAGAAGTTGAAGTACATACAGGAATAAGAAATAGAAAGACTGCTAGGGTTAGAATAGAATAATATATACTAACGAAGCCCGATAAGAAATGAGTAATACCCGAATTGATTTGAAACGACAATACGACCCGAAAAGCCCGTTCTGCTTCCGGAACGAAAGCAGGTCATCCCATGTATCAATATAGATGTTTTCGATGATTCTAAATTCAGTGGAATAGGTTTCAAGTCCTAATACCATCATATAAAGAAGTTAGCTTAAAATCAGCTTATTTCAAATTGATTTCAATTAAATTTAATTAAATTGAATTCTACGCGTTTCGAGTCCGTACGATCAAACGACAAGTCCGATCGCTACGAAACTTGAAATCCTACAATAATTCACCATTACGGATCCGATGAAACTGGTTTCATTGGAATCCGAGACAATGACCAAAATGGTTATTTTCATGTTAATTAAATTAATATTAAATTAATTAAACCACTTTTTAAATTTCAAGTTTAATAACTAGCAATTTTTATCATTTTTGATTACTTAGACATTTACAATAATTTAAAACAAATTTACATATCAATCCAGTGTTAAATATTACACTAATTACAGTGTTCAATTTCAACTGTAATTAAATCCAATTAATTAAAATTTAATTTCAATAAATTGATTAAATTTGATTTTAATCCTTTTTATTCAATCAATCATTACTCTATGGCATAGTTAACATTGGTTTATATCTTATTACACTAATATCTTACAATTACCATCTTTTCCCTTATTATTTGCAATATTTCCATTAGATTGAATTTTTTGTCAATTTTCATACTAATTAAAATTTTAAAGTCCAAATAATTCATTTATCTTGGTTTCACTCCTTTTTATTAAATCAATTATTACCTTATGAATGTAATTGACATTTCCGTACATTTTGTTACATTCACATTTTCCAGTTATCGTCTTAACTCATTTTAAATAACATCTAGTTTCATTTAATTATAATTGATTAAATAAGTTGGTAACAAATAACAGTTGTCTCCTTTTCTTAATTTAACAACATTTGTAAGTTTGTTATCTACACACATAGGTCATAACTACTACCACAACACTACCTTTATCAATTACAATTAATCACATACAATTTCATTAATTAATACAACATTTAAATTACCAATTACTCCTTTAATCCAATTATCAATTTATACACACATTATTACAATTAATTTACAATCTATGACCAATTATAACTTTTTAATCATTTCAATTAATTGGAATTACATTTAAAGCGGTTATCAATTACCTTAAATTAATACTTTCACATTCATTTCTAGTTATTTCTTATTATTAAATCTTAAAATTTTAGTTTTCATAACATCAAACTCCAAAACTTATTGAATTTAATAAATTTAATTATCAAAAATTATGGGTCGTTACAATATTCAAATTTTAAAATTAATATTTCATAAATATTAATTAATTTAATTAATTTATAACAATTATAAACTAATTAAATCATTCGGTCTTAAGGGAATTCATCATTTCGACTGTGTAACTCTTGGGTGTAAATTTGGTCAGCGATTAATGTCATGAACCGTTTCTCTGTACCCTTTGAATCGACAATAAACCACACATGTCCAACTCAAATTGCACGAAAAGATGGAACATGAAGGGTAATAAATAAAATAAGACAAAATAAAATCTTATACGAATGGAATAACATATATTATTTGAATAATAATCTTTACAGCGGAAAACTTTTAAATATACATATCAGAGTCTAACCTAAATTCAGCTTGGACAGTTATAAACAGCTGTCCTTACAATTGCTGAAAACATCAAATAAAAACAAACCATAGAGGATAATAGAATATGTCATACGTAGATGAATATCTCCAGCTCCCCTTTGGAAACTCCAACCGTCTTCGACTAAACCTGAAACTACTCGATCTGATCCGAGTATTAAAAATACCCAGATCAGGCTTGATAAACCAGCGTGAGATACTCGAAGTTTAAAATGACTATGTTATCAAAACCTTTGAAAAGAAGGGTATCTCATAAAATGACGCCCACACATAAACACAGACGGGTTTTTACCTTATGATAACTAAAACACTTTTATATCAAAACATTTGATATTATTTTTAATGACATCTCTTTGAAAACATTTGCAAATAAACTTATTAATCTTAGCCGAAATTGTTACATTGATTAAATTCCAGCAAAATAGGTTTACAATCAAGTCTGAAGGTTCTTATTAGAGAATGAATTTCCATACAAATGACCAGGTGAAGGGACTACCTTCCGATGGGTACACCTCTAGATGGATGTCCCGAGGCACAGAACATCTGCCCTCTACTAACACAAGACCGGCCTACTTCTTTAACTAGGTAGTACCGAATATGTCATCCCCAGGTCGTTACCGACCTTTATCCGGGAGTGCTCTAGCATACAAACCACATTAATTTACATCCTGAACGTCATAGCGGGAAGAAATATATCTAGAAGGGGATGATCATACCCTAGAATGAGAAACTTAGCCTTACCGCATCTAACCCTATTTCGGTCATTTCTGGTTGATGAGGCTTGAGGCAACGATTACCTTTTCACATAACACATCTTCTTTCACTTTGAATGCCACACTTCCATTCCTTTGATCGCTATTTGACTCCCACAAGCATACAACCTCTGAGCTCGTATGTCTTAGAGAAGGGTGTTAAGCTAAGAGAAGTTGCCTTCTCCACCACCAAGCAGATGTACATTTGTAAAAGTCAAACGTTGTGTCTCAGAAATTCAATGTCAGGCATTCGTCCATACAAGTTCATTCTGGGACTGAACGAAACCGAAGGAACTTTCCTCGGCCATTACTAGGCGAGAAGCCCTTGTGGTTTTGAGGTTATTCATAACAAAGAGACCACTGCTACAATATAGTGAATCGGGAGTTTATCCCCAATTAATCAACAAGTAGTCCCTCGTTATTATTCATCTCAATATCTCTGTCTTCATTCTTCGAACACGTAAACTGGTTCGAAGTGGTTTTCGGATAGGAATCAACCAAATCCGACCCCGGTTCCTTTGAAGCCAATTATCGATAAAAAGATGTTAAGTTCATAAGTGGATATCACTCATCAATCAATTACTTCATCTTTTATAAAATATCTTTCTTAGATATATTCTTTTCAATTTATTCCATTTTCTTTTCAATGAGTATATGGAATCATTAAGCCTCATTTATTAAATCAATTGATTTATTTAAACCTTTCTTAAATCCTGGAATAATTCCAAATCATTTTCTTTTTTACTTAGGAAAACCTTTCCAAATCATTCATTGAATCTTAATAAAAGATTTCTTATATTCAAGTTATAACTTTTAACTTAGGGAAAATATTCCCAAATCATTTATTAAATCTTAATCAAAGATTTCTTTCTTAACGTCAAATCATATTCTTGCAAATCGAAGATTTTCATAATAGAGTACTACTGCCACCTTAGATATGGTAAATTTCACCTCCAGGGACTAATGGCAAGTAATCCTACATCATGAATATCTTTGTCTTAAATGATCTTTGTCTTCAATATGTTTTATTTCGAAAATTAGTTTGAAGGGATTTTCGGATGATTTCGAAATCTCTTTCTTTGTCTTAGGGTAATTCTAAGTTAATCCATTCTTTTGCTTTGGATAATATTTCAAATTTCCTCACTGAACTCTCGATCCAAATTCCTTAACTTTTAGGCGGGTAAAAAACAATGTTATTTAAGACATCGTTTACGATAAACCCTAAATCAATCTTAGCAACCATTTTTGATAGATTTATCAAATTTATTTCATATTTTTAATCATTTAAAAATATCATTTATAAAGAAACCTCTTTTTGATTCCGAATTGCAAAACCGCGATGTTTTTAGAAAATTGTTTTGGACATATTTCAAACTCTACTTGATGAAATCTTGCGTTGGAAAACTATGGATATAATAGACCGGAAAATTTTTATCTCGAAGAATTCCGAGCTATATTCCACTTTGTACACTCTTTTAACTTTTATGGCGCGAAATCGTGAACTACCGTTACGCGACGCACCTAGTTTTGACTTGTTTTTCAATTTCTTTTCAAACTTCTTGAAAACACTTTTAAATGTTTATAAAACATTTCTAAATCATTTTTAACTCATTTAAAATAATATTTTTATATTTCAAACTCATATTCTATTTCATTTCATTTTATAATATTATATTATTATAATATCATTTCTAATCTTTTTAGATTATTTTGAAATCATTAAGAGGCTAAATAATTTCCATACACACATTTGTATGGATTTAATTCTCATTTAATTAAATATGGTTAATTACTAATCATTTCACTTATCATTTATCAAACAAGTTATCAACCACATAAACAATCATATAATCATCCAATTTCACATCCAAGTTATCAAACATTTAATTATCCAACATATACCAAACTTTTCATGTTATTAACTTGAAATATTTTTAGGAATTAGTAACTTTAAATATGAGTACTCACCTTTAACCAAATCGTTTAACTTCCTACCAACATTCATTTAGTCCAACACTTCACTAAATTATCTTAACTACACTGAACCATCACGTAAACAACTTCATCTCACTTTCTAGTTCTTGGCCATCACCTCCTTCTCTTTTTCTCGCTCCGGAGCTCCTTGAACTTGCTCCTCCTCCTCCATTGGTTCGGCCACACCTTGATCCTCCCCTTCCTCCATCATTTATTCACTTCTTAGATGTTAAACCATGTTTTGGTGATATTCTAAGGTCTTTGGCAAAGTTTGGTAGTGTTTGGAGTTGATTTGATATAGTTTTGAAAAAGTTAGTAAGGAAAAGAGAAGAGAAGGAAACATTAGAGAAGTGGAGAAAAGCTTGAAAAAGGAAGAAGAAGAAGTGAAAAAAAGTGAGAAAGTTGATGCTTATTTATAGAAAAAGTTTTGGATTAAAATAATATTTTGTAAAAAGAACAAAATACCCTTACTTACGTTTTAAGTAAAGTAACACTTAACATCACCATTTAAAATCATGATTTATGTCATTTTCACTTAAGTATTAAGTAAAGAATGTAATAATTATGTTTGGTTTGATTTGATGTTTACTTTTTGCTTTGAAATAACATGTTTGTCTTTTTGTGCTTACTTTTTCTTAATTATATTCTAGAATTTTCTAATTATGTTTATTAAAAGTAAACTTGATTAGTTAATAAATTAATACTTATACTATTTGAATATATGTTCTTATATAAGAAAATAAAGGTTCGACAACGTTGCGACAACTTTTAATCGACAAAATGTTTTACGTTCACGTTTTGACGTTTTAGTTAAACTATTTATTTATGTAAACCAAATTTAAAAATAAATTTTTATATTGCTATTTAAAATTATAAACACTCATAAATAAATTAAAATAATTTATTTAACCATTGAAACATACTTTTCTGAAATTAGCATTTTGTCACTTTTGTCGATATAGGCAAATGTTACTATTTTTGTGTATACTTCTCTTTCCAAATCCTATCTAATTTTGTTTGAAACATATAACCTTACCTATTTTATATTTAAAATCACTTTAAATAGTATATTTTAAAGTGGTCAAATTCTGGGTCATTACATTCTCCCCTACTTAAAAGAATTTCGTCCTCGAAATTACCCAAAACAAAAGTTTGCCCAAAACATTTATCTTTAAACTTAGTTCCATATAATATACACAGATCATCCCTATGAAATATCTTATTCGATCTCCTATTCGAATACACAACTTTATTTCCGAACTAGTATCGATCCCCTGATCCTCTAGTGCGGACTCTGATCAGGCTTCTAGATCAGAACCTTTGTTTTCCTTGCATAGCTCTCAACTATGATAGAAAACTAAATATCTAATCACAAACCCTCATCAATGTTCGTCGTCAAGAATCGAGCGATAAATCCTTTTTCGGACTAGTGTAAACACCTCAAAATTCCGAACTCGAATCTTAGTTCAAAATTTGTGCGAGGAAATGATCTACATATAATATATGTATTTATTAACTTTCAAAAACTTTTCATAAACGTTTATCTTAAGTTCAAACATTTTATAAAGGTGATTCTTTATATAATCCCTTTAATTATTTATTTCCAAATATTTTTATTAAAGGAAAATATTCTAAAGAAACCATTTTTCTTCATTCAAAAGATAATTTATCTTTATAAAAAAGTTTTCCCACAATCTTTTAACTCAGTATATTTCCTTTAACACTAATATTATTTATGAATCATTTCGTTAAACTATTACTTAAGTTTATTTCATCTTATAACTTATGCAAATCAATCACTTTTAAAGACTTAAGTCCAAATTCTTAATTAATGCTGGAATTCATTAATAAAACTTTTTCCAGGTTATAATTTCCTTCTTAAAGAGTCATTATTCTACTTAATAGTTCATGACTTAAATCTATATTTGTATGATATACCTTTACATCCTAAGAGTATATACAAATCCCAAATTTCAAATTGGTTTTACTTAAATCCGTTTGTCTAACAAATTTAAACTTTGTTGTAATTTACTATTATCTCAAATTCATAAGTTATAAAACTTATTTCTTATTTAATACTATTATTAATTTTCTAACTTTGAAAAAACAAATTTTAAAATCATCCGTATTTAAATCCTCAAACTCTTAAATTTTCTTTTTTTCTTTCTTTATAAATCAGATTTATAAATTATCCTTATCTCATTTACTCAAAGTATTTCACAATCTTTTACCAAAAGTTTTCATAAATTTCTTAGCTCTGAGTTAGGTATGATTCGGAAATTTTCGACTGTCCAAAATCGTCGAGAATCCCGCTTTATCTTATCAATTAGCGATCCCAAATTATCTTTAGTTTAAACACTTTTATAAAGATTACTAATCAATTTATTAATTAATGATTCACATTATCTTTTTAACTTAAGAAAATTATATAGATTGAGTAACTCTAAAATAATACCAAGGAACTGGGTACTACCAATAGTATCATATATCCTCTTAACAAGAAGAGTAATACTTAAGAGAAGTGCTTAACATCCGAACACATCTCTTGCCCATTTTTAGTTTATTTTCTAGCCAAACGAATTAGTTATCATAAAATACCTCTTTTTATTAAATATAGAACCATTTTCAAAATCCTTTAGAGATTACGTTTGTTTATAAAACCTATTTTATAAATTCTTTTTATAAATTCATCTTATATAAATCTTTATTTAAATTACCACAATTCTTTTAAATTACTCGAATTTAAATTCTCATTCCTTTTATATTTATCATTTTACACAATCATTTAAATACATTTTTATCTTATGTGTTCATTCCTTAAACAAATCTAATTATCAAACACCTTACAGTCAAATTGTGAAACTTAATTCACAAGGTATTTGTACTTAAACTTTTAAATCAAACAATTGATCAATTTATGATAGTAACTTAACATTATCATTTCTTAATTTATTATTTTGGGATAAGTATTAAAGATCTTAATTACCTTATCAGATTTCTTACTTATCGATTATCTTTATGAAACATCTTAAGTCAAACTGTGAAATTTTAATCACAAGATGTTCATATTTAAATTTCACTAATCCTGATTTCTAACTATATAATTTTTTATAATATATACTTTATATTCAAAATATGATCCTAGGTAAAATTATTTCATTTACCATTTTTTTCAAAATCAGTGTGTCAGTTCGCCTTGTTTAAATGTTTAGGAACCCTCATCGATAACGGTGATCAGACGCATCGATCGGAATCCATAAATCACCAAACAAATAAATCAACACAAAACATTTATTAGTCACTAACAAATACGCACTCATATATAATACACTTAAACTCATTCTAGGGTGTTACTAACCCTATCTCTAATGAGTCACTCATCCTAGGGTATTACTAACCCTATCTCTGATGAGTCTTTACCCCACCAAAGCCAAGGTTCTCGCTTAAACTTCAGCTCTGATACCAGATGTCACGAACTGTTTCTTTGTACCCTTTGAATCGACAATAAACCACACATGTCCAACTCAAATTGCACGAAAAGACAGAACATGAAGGTGATAAAGAAAATAAGACAGAACAGAATCTTATACGAATGGAATAACATATATTATTTCAATAATAATCTTTACAGCGGAAAACTTTTAAATACATATATCAGATTCTAACCTAAATTCAGCTTGGACAGTTATAAACGGTTGTTCTTACAATTGCTGACAAACATCAAATAAAAACAAACCACAGCGGATAATAGAATATTTCATACGTAGATGAATATCTCCAACTCTCCTTTGGAAACTCCAACCGTCTTCGATTAAACCTGAAACTACTCGGATCTGACCCGAGTATTGAAAATACCCGGATCGGGCTTGATAAACCAGCGTGAGATACTCAAAGTTTAAAATGACTATGTTATAAAAACCTTTGAAAAGAAGGGTATCTCATAAAACCACGCCCACACATAAACACAGACGGATTTTTACCTTATGATAACTAAAACACTTTTATATCAAAAAAATTAATATTATTTTTAATGACATCTCTTTGAAAACATTTGCAAATAAACTTATTAATCTTAACCGAAATTGTTACAATGATTAAATTCCAGCATAATAGGTTTACAATCAAGTCCGAAGGTTCTTATTGGAGAATGAATTTCCATACAAAAGACCAGGTGAAGGGACTACCATCCGATGGGTACACCTCTAGATGGATGTCACGAGGCACATAACATCTGCCTTCTACCAACACAAGACCGGCCTACCTCTTTAACTAGGTAGTACCGAATATGTCATCCCCTCATCATTACCGACCTTTATCCGAGCGCGCCCAAGCATACAAACCACGTTAATTTACATCCCAAACGTCATAGCGGGAAGAAATATATCTAGAAGGGGATGATCATACCCTAGAATGACCCACCTAGCCTTACCGCATCTAACCCTGTTTCGGTCATTTCCGGTTGATGAGGCTTGAGGCAACGATTACCTTTTCACATAACACATCTTCTTTCACTTTGAATGTCACACTGCCATTCCTTTGATCACTATTTGACTCCCACAACCATACAACCTCTGAGCTCGTATGTCTCAGAGAAGGGTGTTAAGCTAAGAGAAGTTGCTTTCTCCGCCACCAAGCAAATGTACATTTGTAAAAGTCAAACATTGTGTCTTAGAAATGCAATGTCAGACATTCATCCATACAAGTTCGTTCTAGGACTAAACGAAACCGAAGGAACTTTCCTCGGCCATTACTAGGCGAGAAGCCCTTGTGGTTTTGAGGTTTTTCATAACAAAGAGACCACTGCTACAATATAGTGAATCAGGAGTTTATCCCCAATTAATCAACAAGTAGCCCCTCGTTATTATTCGTCTCAATATCTCCGTCTTCAAATATCTTCATTCTTCGAACACGTAAACTGGTTCAAAGTGGTTTTTAGATAGGAATCAACCAAATCCGAACCCTAGTTCTATGGAAGCCAATTATTGATAAAAAAGATGTTAAGTTCATAAGTGGATATCAATCATCAATCAATTACTTCATCTTTTATAAAATATCTTTCTTAGATATATTCTTTTCAATTTATTCCATTTTCTTTTCAATGAGTATATGGAATCAATAAGCCTCATTTATTAAATCATTTGATTTATTTAAACCTTTCTTAAATCCTGGAATAATTCCAAATCATTTTCTCTTTTACTTAGGAAAACCTTTCCAAATCATTCATTAAATCTTAATCAAAGATTTCTTATATTCAAGTTATAACTTTTAACTTAGGGAAAATATTCCCAAATCATTTATTAAATCTTAATCAAAGATTTCTTTCTTAACTTTAAATCATATTCTTGCAATTCGAAGATTTTCATAACAGAGTACTACTGCCACCTTAAATATGGTAAATTTCACCTCCGGGGACTAATGGCAAGTAATACTACATCATGAATATCTTTGTCTTCAATATGTTTTATTTCGAAAATTAGTTTGAAGGGATTTTCGGATGATTTCAAAATCTCTTTCTTTGTCTTAGGGTAATTCTAAGTTAATCCATTCTTTTGCTTTGGATAATATTTCAAATTTCCTCACTGAACTCTCGATCTAAATTCCTTAACTTTTAGGCGGGAAAAAAACAATGTTATTTAAGACATCATTTACGATAAACCCTAAATCAATCTTAGCAACCATTTTTAATAGATTTATCAAATTTATTTCATATTTTTAATCATTTAAAAATATCATTTATAAAGAAACCCCCTTTTGGATTCCAAACTGCAAAACCGTGATGTTTTTAGAAAATTGTTTTGGACATATTTCAAACTCTACTTGATGAAATCTTGATTTTCTTTCTTCGTTGGAAAACTATGGATATAATAGACCTGAAAATTCTTATCTCGAAGAATTCCAAGCTATATTCCACTTTGTACACTCTTTTAACTTTTATGGCGTGAAATCGCGAACTACCGTTACGCGACGCGCCTAGTTTTGACTTGTTTTTCAATTTCTTTTCAAACTTCTTGAAAACACTTTTAAATGTTTATAAAACATTTCTAAATCATTTTTAACTCATTTAAAACAATATTTTTATATTTCAAACTCATATTCTATTTCATTTCATATTATAATATTATATTATTATAATATCATTTCTAATCTTTTTAGATTATTTTGAAATCATTAAGAGGCTAAATAATTTCCATACACACTTTTGTATGGATTTAATTCTCATTTAATTAACTATGGTTAATTACTAATCATTTAACTTATGATTTATCAAACAAGTTCTCAACCACATAAACAATCATATAATCATCCAATTACACATCCAAGTTATCAAACATTTAATTATCCAACATATACCAAACTTTTCATGTTATTAACTTGAAATATTTTTAGGAATTAGTAACTTTAAATATGAGTACCCACCATTAACCAAATCGTTTAACTTTCTACCAACATTCATTTAATCCAACACTTCAATAAATCATCTTAACTACACTGAACCATCACGTAAACAACTTCACCTCACTTTCTAGTTCTCGGCCATCACCTCCTTCTCTTTTTCTCGCTCCGGAGCTCCTTGAACATGCTCCTCCTCCTCCATAGGTTCGGCCACACCTTGATCCTCCCCTTCCTCTATCATTTCTTCACTTCTTAGATGTTAAAACATGTTTTGGTGATATTCTAAGGTCTTTGGCAAAGTTTGGTAGTGTTTGGAGTTGATTTGATATGGTTTTGAAAAAGTTAGTAAGGAAAAGAGAAGAGAAGGAGCCATTAGAGAAGTGGAGAAAAGCTTGAAAAAGGAAGAAGAAGAAGAAGTGAAAAAAGTGAGAAAGTGGATGCTTATTTATAGAAAAAGTTTTGGATTAAAATAATAATTTGTAAAAAGACCAAAATACCCTTTCTTACATTTTAAGTAAAGTAACACTTACCATCACCATTTCAAATCATGCTTTATGTCATTTTCACTTAAGTATTAAGTAAAGAATGTAATAATTATGTTTGGTTTGATTTGATGTTTACTTTTTGCTTTGAAATGACATGTTTGTCTTTTTGTGCTTACTTTTTCTTAATTATATTCTAGAATTTTCTAAGTATGTTTAGTAAAAGTAAACTTGATTAGTGAATAAATTAATACTTATACTATTTGAATATATGTTCCTATATAAGAAAATAACGGTGCGACAATGTTGTGACAACTTTTAATCGACAAAACACTGATATTCGACAAAATGTTTTACGTTCACATTTTGACGTTTTAGTTAAACAATTTATTTATGTAAACCAAATTTAAAATAAATTTTTATATTGCTATTTAAAATTATAAACACTCATAAATAAATAAAAATAATTTATTTAACCATTGAAACATACTTTCCTGAAATCAGCATTTTGTCACTTTTGTCGATATAGGCAAATGTTACTATTTTTGTGTATACTTCTCTTTCCAAATCCTATCTAAGTTTGTTTGAATCATATAACCTTACCTATTTTATATTTAAAATCACTTTAAATAGTATATTTTAAAGTGGTCAAATTCTGGGTCGTTACAATTAACATCGAACTATTCTAATGTTAATGTTCATACGTCACTTAGCAGGTGGTGTGACATTATGGCCAAATTTATCGCTTACTCATTTTCGGTAAAAATCTAATTTTAGTTTAATAAGCGTTACCCGGTTGTGACATTTGTTTACACCAATTCTCTTCGTTAAAACTATATCACTTTGGACTTATTGAATTTGGCAATGGTCAAAATTCCAACCTCATCCACATTCAACTTTGTAGTCCAATTACAAAGTCCTTGGTTCAATAATAATAATTATTATTAACCGAAATGCTCTGGCCAGAGACTTTGACTTTGAGTTGACTTGAGTTGACTGTGATACTAACCGCATATAACCGAGGAGACGAATCCTCTCTTGAGTAGGCTTCACTTTCAATACTTCCACTCGACCCAACTATAGTCACTCGATGGACGTCATGCCATGATTTGGCTATAATCAAAGCGGAGCTTTCATATTGAAGATCCACAGTATTCTCAAGTTGAGAGAACTGTGTAAATCAGTCACATCGATATTTTCTGATTGACCTTAGTTATATTAACCAACAGAAAACTATCGAGTGAGTCGTTCCATAGTTATTCATAATTATTAGTACGTAACCCCTACGTCCCCCCAGCAGTCATGAGTAATACACTACCCAACATTTGGAGAGCATTACGTACTCCAGTCTCAACGGATACATCGATATCCAGTCTCGATGCATCTTGATTAGGAATATTTAAAATGGTATATTTGTTTCGTTGTGATAATGTAACAACCCGCATATTCTACGATTGAATATTTAAATATTTTATTTAAATATAGAATCGTTAATCGGATTGAAGTCCGAAAAGCTACTTTTTGCAAACAGTCAAATTAGGACTCGAGACCACTTCCGTTGAGTTCAAAATGTCGTTTGCGACCTTTTTGAGTATAAGCTTCGATATGTTTGGAGTTAGTAGAATTTTGCTACTTTTTCACATAGGGCTTTGGGTTTGGGTTCATCCCACTAGTCATCCTTATACCCCAAACTGAACCATCCCTCCCCATTCACTCTCACTTCCTCCTCTTTTCAGTTCTAAAGCAAAAATGGTGGGAGAGATGGGAAATTGAAACTCCAAGCCCTAGTTCCTCTTTCAATCTCAAATTCTTGCTCCAAAATCAAAGAGAACCCATTGGTAAGCATCTCCTTCTTCTTCTCCAACTCTTTCTCCTTCCAATTTCATAAATTCCTAAACCTAACTTTGGGAATGTTCTTCTTTTTAAGCTTTGATTCAAGCCTGTTGTGTTGGAATTGAAGAGTAATTGCTCTTGCCATTGCTCCAAAGCTTCTTCTTCATTTGTTTGGGTTCAAAGGTGAGATTTTAATCTCACATCTTAATCTATATTTATCTTCGATTGTTAGGTATGAATTCCTAATACTTATTCTTGTGCAAATGCTTTTGATTTGGAAAGAATTAGTATTCATTGATAGGGCAAGAAGTGCTGGAAATCAGGCTCCGGCCGACCGAATGCAGGGTCCGATCGACCGACCTGCTGCTTGAGCACTTCCCTGCCTCTGTTTTGGGAGTGCAGGAATTTTGGCTCCGGCTGACCGACCAGGAAGTCCGATCGACCGACCTGCTACCCGAGAATTTCTGTCTCTGGTCCGGTCAACCGAACTCAGTGAGCCGGTTGACCGACCTGCTCCTATTTGCCAATTTTTCCTATATTGCCTATTTGTTTGAATTTCCAACTTTAATCGATTCGTGTTGTTTCCCTTTTGTTGTTATCATTTATTACCGACTTTGATGACTTCTTTTCTTCGGGATTTTTAGGAATATTCATTTTGATGGATTCGGTATCGATATCTTTGGATTTTATTCACGTCTTCGAATGTGAATTTTTATGATTGATTGTTTCTACAATCACTTCTATGATTTGTCACTTCAAAATATAAAGGTTTTCTATACTAGTATTAAATATCAAAACTTCTTCATCAAAACGATTTCAACTCTATTTTCAATATCAAAGCTCGTTTCTTAAAACCGTTTTCCAATCTATTAGTATATACAAACCTTTACCTCATTCGTATGAGAAAATCTAATTAAACGGCTTAGCAAAACAAGTGGTATGAAACGCTTGCGTTTACTTCGTCGGTTAATTTATGGACTTGTTCGATTGAAACTCTTGTGATAATTTTTTAGTGGAGATCTACAATCTGTTCGTAAATATTTGAGTTAAGCGAGTGGTTATGGGACATGAAGCTAAACTCTTATATTTACTAGCTTAGTGTAATCGACACTTCTTGATGATCGATGATGATCATTTTATGGTTTAGACTAGCAACGTGCGATGTCTCTTTGTCCACGTGGAGGACTGTTCCTCGTTTTAATGAGCTTCGTCTCACTTCTCGCATGGGTCATACCTATTTAGGTGCGTCGATGTTTATTTCACGAATGGGTCGTACCTATTTAGGTGCGTTGATGTTTATTTACTTCGTGGAGCAATCGGCTCAATAAGTCGGGACATAGGGCGTATCTATTTAGGTGCGTCGATGTTCGTCTATGCATGGGGCATATCTTTCTAGGTGCGTCAATGTTCGGCTTTGCATGGGGTGTATCTTTCTAGGTGCATCGATGTTAGACATTACATGGGGCGTATCTTTCTAGGTGCGTCGATGTTTATTTATGTATGGGGCGTATCTTTCTAGGTGCGTCGATGCTAGAGCATGGGGCGTATCTTTCTAGGTGCGTCGATGCTAGAGCATGGGGCGTATCTTTCTAGGTGCATCGATGTTCAACTTTGCATGGGGTGCATCTTTCTAGGTGTATCGATGCTAGACTTTACATGGGGCGTATCTTTCTAGGTGCGTCGATGTTCAGTTTATGGGATTGGCCGTCCTCTTTTCTTATGATTTCTGGATTTCTCGTTGTGATTTCTGGAATTTATGTTTCACCACCTTTTTCAGTTGGCATTAATATGTATGTCATTTATTGTGGCTTGGTGAATTAAATAAAGAATATGACATTCTTTTTATGCTATGAGATTCGTGAGATATTTGTATGATTTTCCTTTGTTGATTTTCTAATGTATACTTGTCGAGGTATGACCTTTTTGGTTATCAAACGTTTTTATTATATCTCTTTTTATATCTCATTTTATCTGATAATTATAGCTAGACTGATCCGTTTATTATTTTCTTCTTAAATAATACTCGGGTCAGACTGAGATTTTACAGGTGCTTCTTCATGACTTCTATCTGGAACCATCATTTGACTTTTGGCTAACTACTCTAGTTTAGTAGTTTTTGTTGTATACATTTGAGATTAGACTCCTTGATGTATACATATTCTTTTGGCTAGCACTTGTACCTATTCTTTTGTGTTATTGTGGATCTTATTTGACCACTACTCTGATGTACACTTTCATGTATTATATTCATATTTATTTCCGCCTTTGTGATATGAATTGTCTGTGACTGATTTGTATTATGTTTATTTCTATATTTGTTTCCGAAGTCCATATAGCCACTGTGCAGTAGCTTTGAGTTTGTATCGGTATGTCGGATTTCCTCTTGAGATGAAAAGATATATTTTTATCTGGCATATCGGTACTCGCACAAAGCAATTATACAGATGGTCGCTCCTCAACAGCCTTATTCTCCGTGCTAGTTGACGGCATTACCCCGTAGTGTCCTTGGCTAGCGTGGGTATAGAGGTGGGGCGTCACAGATAAATTACTCATGGTTACAACACTTTGTAACTTCTATCACAAAATATACCATTTATGGATTTTTCTATTAAGTATACTTTTAATCAAGTGAATTAATTAATATCAGCACATTATATCAAGTATATAATAGGAAGAAAATACCTTTTATTTCGAACTGGATTGGTCAACGAGTTAGATATATGTAACAAATTACATAATTTCCCCTAGGACATACCCCCAACTCTATCAATCTCAAACTTGCACTTGGGGTCAATTATGGAATCTAATTCCAACTTCTCCAATCAGTTTTCTCAAAACCAATTTGGTCAGTCCCTTAGTGAATGGGTATGTTTTAATTATCTACTTTGTCGATTAACTCTCTCTAACACTGATAAACTGCCTTTATCATGTAGAATGATTCGAAGTATGTCTTTCGACTTCTAGTGAGCTTTAACTTCTATCATGACCAATTTCATGACATTATTATCTTATAACAATATTATGGGATTCTCAATATTTGGAATCACCTTTGGCTCAATTATAAATTTGTGCATTTATATCTATATACATTAGTCTATTGTAGCGCTATTCAAGTTAATGTTCTCAGCATTTCGTTGAATCGACCACAATCATTTTTATTTTGAAAAATTTTCAAATTAAAGATTTTAACTTGAATTTTATCATTGACATGTTATACTCAATATCACTTATAAAAGTTTGTGTCCAAACGTTCCATCATAACGAGTTCGTTGTTTCTATAAACAATTATCTAGTATTTCATAAATACGCGAGAACACCTCAAACAACCATTTAGTGATATCAATTTGGATTTTATGTTTGCTCCATGTATCAAATAAATAAACAAAACACAATATCATACACAACATTATCTGTATGATAATTCCTATTGCTAATGCATAAGGAATCCAACTTACATGTTCTCTTTTTAATATGGTGCTCTTGTATATCGTTTTGGGACAATCCCTATAGCTTTTATACTCACCATGAAAGACATCATTTACAATCCAAAATTGAGTATTAAAACAACTAAAGTTGATTTTAATACAAGAATATTGTTAAAATCAACAACGTGTTGTTTACTTATAGTTTAGAAATATCAATGTACCTTTTAACGTTCTTTCTTATGAACACACGCTTCCTATGCACTTTGATTGAAAATAAAACTATTTAATATTTCTATCAAAATACTTGTTCAATCTTGATGCTTATAAAATGATACATTCGTATCATTTCTTGGATCATATCCAAAGACTCACAAACCAAATATCGCACCCACTGACTTCAAGGCATTTTTTGTTAATATGTGTAAACGGCTTACTCTAAATCATTATTTAGAATTTTCCATTTCAATACATAAGTACCAAACACCAAGTCTTATCGAACGATAATTTTGTGAGTAAATCTGAATTAACTTGAGCATGTTGAACACCGAATCTGTTATGCTAATTTCTGATAGAGTTAGGGGTATGCCCTAGGGGCAATTATGTAATTTGTTACATATATCTAACTTGTTGACCAATCTTGTTCGAAATAAAAGGTATTTTCTTCCTATTATATACTTGATATAATGTGATTATATTAATTATTAACTCAATTAAAAGTATATTTAATAGAAAAATCCATAAATGGTATATTTTGTGATAGTAGTTACAAAGTGTTTTAACCGTGAGTAATTTATCACAACAAAACAAATATACCATTTTAAATGTTCATAGTCAAGATGCATCGAGACTGGATATCGATGTATCCGTTGAGACTGGAGTACGTAACGCTCTCTAAATGTTGGGCTGTGTATTACTCATGACTGTTGGGGGCACCTAGCGGTTATCTACTAATAGTTATTGGATAACTATGGAACGACTCACTCGATAGTTTTATGTTGGTTAATATAACTAAGGTCAAACAGAAAATATCGATGTGACTGATTTACATGGTTCTCTTGACTTGAGAATACTGTGGATCTTAAATATGAAAGCTCTGCTTTGATTATAGCCAAATCATGGCATGGCGTCCATCGAGTGACTATAGTTGGGTCGAGTGGAAGTATTGGAAGTGAAGCCTATTCAAGAGAGGATTCGTCTCCTCAGTTATATGCGGTTAGTATCACAGTCAACTCAAAGTCTCTGGCCAGAGCATTTCGGTTAATAATAATTGTTATTATTGAAGCAAGGACTTTGTATTTAGACTATAAAGTTGAATGTGGATGAGGTTGTAATTTTGAGCACCAAATTCTATAAGTCCAAGGTGATATAGTTTTGATGAAGAGAAATGGTGTAAACAAATGTCACCTGGGTAACGCTTATTAAACTAAAATTGGATTTTACCGAAAATGAGTAAGCGCAAAATTTGGCCATAATGTCACACCACCTGCTAAGTGACGTGTGAATTTTAACATTAGAATAGTTCGGTGTTAATCGCTGACCAAATTTACACCCAAGAGTTACACAGCCAAAATGATGAATTCCCTTAAAGACCAAACGATTTAATTAGTTTATATTTGTTATAAATTAATTAATATTTATGAAATATTAATTATAAAATTTGAATATGATTTGAGAAATAAATAATGTTATATATATTTATAATAGTTATAATTGTACCAATCGATATACGATATAGATAAGCGATTAAATTAGATTTGATTGCATAGCATTTTAGCTTGGACTTAAATGGGTTTAAGGCACATCATTAGGGCTGCAAATTTCGGTTTTGACAAGTTATTGGAGGCGGCTAAAACTTAGGATTAGATCTAGAGATTGATGGCTAAGATTAAGAGAGAATAGGTCATGAGATTGTCCTAATATCTCTCTTGTACAAGGCTATATATATGGATCTCTAAACCCTTAATCAAAAACAACTTTTGGCTTCCATAATTATCAAGTTTGCTGGTCGAAATTAATCCCCATATCAGTTCTAAGAATCTCAAATCAATTCAAGTTAAGTAAAAGCACTATTTGATAGAAAAGGTCGACGATTCCAAACTTGCAATCTGACGAATCGAGCATAGCTTAGAATTTTTCCTTACACCTATTTATACATAATATGAATTATCAAATTCGAAAATAATTTTTTTATATATATAAATAATTTTAAATTATCTTTTATTGATTATTAGAATTGTTTATTATATCTAAAATAACTATTGCATTGAAAATTCATTTTATATTTTTAGAAATTACTACATCTATGCAATAACCCAAGGAAAAAATTTCAGATTTTTTATTAATATTTTTAATAATTAAATTACTTCGGTTGAACATTTTTTTTATTAAAAATAATATTTTATTTCAAAAAATCATGAAAAAATTTTAAAACCTGTATTTTATGATCCTAAATTTTTGCAAAATTTTAAATTTTGATTTTTTAATATTTATTGCTAATATTTTTAATTATTATGATCAAAGCTATTTATTATATATATATATAATAATGATAAAATTATAAAATTATTATTTTATGTTTGTTATGCTATTTCGATCTAGAAATACTTTTAAAATATATATATTTATTTTTTAAGTATTTGAATGTAATTAATTATTCATATATATACATTTTATTTAACCTTATATATATAATTTTAATTATTATATATATATATATATGTAACATCTCGGGCTTTTTCGACTTTCGAAAATCGACATTAATACGTCCACTGTATCAACTACCGAGCAATCGAATGCCGGAAAACCGAATTGTTATGGTTAAAAAGAAGAGGTAGAAGAAAAAGAAGAAAAAGAAAAAAAGAAAAAGCAACAGAACAATATCAGAATCTCACATTCGCAGCGGAAAAACATATAATAGATCAATGAATAATCTTTAAATCAAAGAACTATATCAGTTTATACATTACATCATCAGAGTTAATATACACATAATACATCAATGGACAGTTATACAAACTTGTCCTCATACAGAATACACAGTGGAATAATAATATCATATACAAGTGATACGCCTCGCCATCCAGCTCGCCACTTGAGCTCTAAAGCCTCCTGAAATCCAGAATGGGCTGAAAATCTAACTCTAGGCTGCCTGTGTGGAAAATTATGGGCACCCAGAGTTTAGGAAGGGAACAATAAACTCCAGGTCAGTCATGGGACTGGTGTGAGAATTAAAAACATTTTATCTTTAAAACAAACAACAAAAGAATTTTCCAACATTGAAATCCGCAATGCTTTTGGAAAATGAAACTACCATAAGACCTCCCACCACACACACATAATGCAATCGCAGACTTGGAGGAGATTTCTTCTTATAATAGTCAAATATGCTTACTACGCAAGAAAACTCTTTTGATATTATTACTAGTGCATAGTGTGCAAAATCATTTCGAACATACAATATTAATCTTAGCCAGCATAGGTACCATTATATTATGCCTGCTATAGCTGCCGCCTGAGGAGACAGGTTATACAAATTGCAATCGTAAAGGGCTCGTATTGTTTCTTTGGATTTTCCAACAAATGGTCAGGCTAAGGAACTTCCTACTGCCACATGGGTACGCCTCTGGCGGGATGTCTCGAGAGTCAACCTGCTCTCTGCCAACACAAGGCCGGGTTACCTCTTACACTAGGTAACTACTACACGAATATGCCACCCCCCCGGTCCTTTGGGACCTTTATCCGAGGCACCTCAACAAAACAACAATCACACAGTAAATGAGATTAGAGTAACCACATAGGTTAAATACCAGGGCTCCATACCTGATACCACCCTTTTCCAGAAGGAAATGACATACCCTAAAGGGAGCGACCCTCATAACCTTGCCGCATCATTCCTGTTTCGACCATTTCCGGGTTGTGAGGTCTGACGAAGTCTCATCCACAAAGCTACGCTTTTTCCATAAAGCCATGCTTTGATCACAAATGATCAATAAATAATCATCACACAGCAACACTCAGCATGCCACATTACCAAATTGGGAGTATATCACTAATAACCTTCAACTACATAATCTCTGAGCTCGTACGTCTCAGAGAAGGGTGTTAAGCTAAGAGAATAAATTCTCCGCCACCAGCAGAAATGTATTTGAAAGAAATCAGCTTTATATCTCAAAATGTAATGTCAGACATGTAACCATACAAGTCTGTTCCGGGTTCGAACAGAACCGAAGGCACTTCCAAAGAAGTCCTTGCAATCCGGGTATTCACAATCCCGATCGAACTTCCCATCACAAAGGAAATCTCTATACCGTAGCTAACGGTGCAGAGACAATCGATAGGTCATCCTATCATTTTCACAAATACCCGGTCTTCACCACCGGTCTTCAATGCGATCCATATCGTCGTATCACTTATTCGGAATGGGTTATATGACACAAAGGGTCCTTTCCCGGCTAAACCGAATAGTGAGCACAATATTTAAAACATATGGATATAGGGATTTCAATTAAGTCACAACTTATTACCCAAATCCTTTCCTTCAAATGGTTTAAACAAATTACCATTTTAAATCTTTAAACAAAAAGATTTACTTCACAAAGTTCACCCAATTTCACAAAGATTCATTCACAGATTTCCAAATCAATTTCCATTTCAATTGGATTAACCCATTAAATCTTTAAATTAAGATTTTTAACTTATAGCTTTCAAAACTATTCACAATTCAAGTCTTTTATAATATAAAAGATACACCTTTTAAAATCTTCTTTGATTTCAAGATAAAGCTTAATCATCTTCACAAAGGTTAATTCATAGTTTTTCCAAACTATTCACAATTTCATTTCAACTTGAAATGTTTCGATACAAATTGGAAATCTTTTCACTTTATGAAAGCTATTATTATTTGAAAACAGATAGTTTTCGTTTTGGGAAAAACTGGTTACAATTACACAGGTTAAAGCCATCCAAGTACAAATCTTGGATTTAAATTTAATTTTCCAAAACCATATTTTTAAATGGTTAAAAATCCATATAAACACCTTTTATACTTGCATAATCTTTTAAACCATAGTTCCCAAATCATTGAATTCAATTTCAAGTATTGAATTCAAAATTTAAATCAAATGATTTAAATTCCAATTTTTATTAAGTTATTTAAAATAACTCTTATTTTTGAAACTCACTTTCAAAAACTTTCAATTCCAATTCCAAAACTATTTTTGACTCAAAAATTCAATCTTTAGAATTGTTAAAAATCTGTGACTTAACTGATTTCCACGTGAAATCCACATTTGTGTGTGTATTGTGTAGTCCAAGGGTTTAACACAATAGTGCAACAACATTCAACCATCACAGATCAAATATAACAATATAATTGATAAGCGGTATAAACTATAACGCTTATCTTTCATTCACATATCACAGATATATATATATCACAGATAAACAAATTACAGATCACAACACAAAACAGGATATATCACAAAGCATCACATATCAGAGATATCAAACAATTCAACATCCAATATAATCCAAACATCCATAAGTAGGATCAATTTAATCATCTGATTAATTTAAATCAGATAAATTTCTATAAATAAATTTTACTAGTTATGGTAAATTAATAATCAATTAATTTCAAATTTATTTTCAAATTTATTTCAAAACACCAAATCAAATTTTCAACGAATTTCCAAATTATTTCCTTTTTAAAATAAATTTCTTTATCTCTTCAAATCTATTTAAAAATCCAAATTTTTAAATAAATTCTTCAACTTATAAATAATATTTTCGAAATCCATTTACTAAGCCCTTTTCCCCGTAATTTGAAATTTTATTCAATATGGTTCAAAAATAAGACTTTTATCTTTTTAAAACTCCTTTTTAATTTACCCAATCCTCAAAAATAAGTTTTTCGATAAATTTTCAACTTGAATTTCGAAAATCCAATTTTATTTATTTCTGGTATCCAACAATACCAAAAATATATCCGGCTAAATTATAGCCTTCAACAATTCCAATTCACAAATATAATCACACAGAGATTATAAATAATCAACACACAACATATGAAATAATTTCAAATGTTTGAGGAATCCAGTTGGATCCCTCCAACCTGTTTCCCTGCATCCACAGATGTTAGCACAATACCAATTCCACTTCGAGGTGGAATATCACGGTATATGGGATTAAAATACTATCCGCTATTATGCGGTGCAATAGGGTCTCATCCGCTATATAATGCGGGAAATCAACTCCAAATACATATATAATACCAATTCCACTTCAAGGTGGAATATCGCGGTATATGTTTTTAATATAATAACCTCCGCTTAATATGCAGCGTATAGGGTTTATTTCAGCACAATAGATAACAACCATCATTCAATTCACACAATCAAGCAATTTTAAATTTAACTATTTAAAATTTAAATCTAAACATAATTCGATTGAGTGAGGAGTTCTCACCTTGAGTTTCCGATAACAGTTGTAGTATTTTATTCCGAATAAAATTAAACACGCATTTAATTTTACCCAAAATTATCACTGGCTCCAATCGACTCCAAACAAGTTCCATTGCGTAGTGCTCGTCAAAACGAACCCGACGCAATTCGTTTCGTCAGTTTTCGACCTCGTATCAAAAAGTTATGGCATTATAAAGATTGTACGAATTTAAATATAAATTAATTATACAAATTTCTTTTTAATTTTAACCTAAAACAAATCGCAGCCGTAGATTTCAATCTAGGAAAATCTGGCCGTGCGCATATGCTTCTTCCCCATTCACGCTTTGCTCCAGGAAATCACGAAACCCATGCCGCCTTCATCTTTTGATTTATCGCGACCGTATCCTTCACTTTGACGACGATCGGAGACTTCCACTCGAATGCCTACCACGAGAGCTACCCACGGCCACGAGCATGGCAAACTCGGCCTCCATCTCGCGTGGAAAAACGTGCGCGAACGTTGCGCGTTCAAGCTCGAATTGACGACGATCTACCATATGAAATCCAATCATAACCGTTGGATTCGAGCATCTCGTGATGTTCTACAACTTTGCAGTTGAACATTTCTTGAATTGATTTGTGGATTGTGAAATATTTATGGAAGAACGAGACGCATTTCTGGCCATTGAAGTTTTGAACTGGCGGCTAACCCTAGCCTCCTTAGGGTTTTAGCAAAATGAAGAAAAAGGTGGCCTTTTATAGAAAATTTGACGAAACACTATTCACTCGAAATTTTCCGAACTCCAAACGAAGCGTGCCGGCTGACGTTTCTAGGGTTTAACCCGCATTCCGAACACAATGGAATAGGTATCGAGAGCCAATTCGGTCATATGTGTGAGTTATGGAGATAAACGATCAAATTAAAATTAAATCGATTAAAATGATTTCTATGCGTTTCAGCTTGCCCTGGACAAACCGTAAATCTGATTGACACGAAATTTGAAATCTTGCAATAATATAACATTACGGATCCGATGAAACTAGTTTCATCGAAATCCGAGACTGTTTGAAAAATGGTCATTTTTACTCGTCGATTAAATATTAAAATAATCAATTATCTCAATTTAACTTTTAATTCAATTTTAGAAGTTCTATAACATCATTCTAACTCCAATATGATTTATTACAACTTTATAAATCATTTTTATACACATTAAACCCAATTTCCAATTATTTCAAAATTTTCAAATATTAAATTATCGATTTAATTATCCAATTAAATCACTATATTCGAATTATAATTCATTCGGCTTACAAATCTTACTTGTTAATATTTAAAATTAATTAAATATCTGAATTTCAAATGACAGAAATTCTGGGTCGTTACAGCGTACTTGGAATTCTTTCAGATTTGTGCATCATACCATATAGAGTCAACAATCTTAACGGTTTAATTGAACAACCGAGGGTAAAGTATATTTTCGACATTAATAAGAAACTCATAGTTTCTCTTCAATGTACGAGAATAGTTATTAGACATTCTAATGCTATATGTTCATTTAGGTTAGTTAATTTCACTTCATCTCATATAATCAGTTCTATCTTTGGATCAGATCCAATTCCATTTAACTACCAAAAATTTCTCAAAGAAATTCTTTCACTATGAAGTTGATATATCTTGAAACAACAATAGTTTCTTAATGCAAATAGAATAGGGGTTCATAAACACTTTATGAACCTTTTTATTTATAAAACTGATTTTAGTTTACAAAAATTATGTTTAAAACATAAATATGTCATTTGATGACAGACCTTTCCAAAAAACTTTTTAGAGATTCATACAAGATCCCTCATGAACAATTATTACGTGCAATCTTTCGACTCGCGCAACCTGCCAACTCCTTGGCCTAGGATATATTGGGATTTCTTACAAACCCTTATCTTGTATGATTTTGTAAACTATTGTTTAGATAAAATAATATCAACCTTGCGTACTACTCTTAAGTACATGACCTTATAGAAAGAAACTAACTCAACTTCACTCACAATTAATCGTAAATTGTCCAACAACGTCTGATTACTCCTTATCGATGCATCATTATGTATCACATGGAGGAGTGACTTATGAGATTGAATCTATATTCATTTTTAGGTACATTTGGAACTCTTTCCAATATACTCACTTATTCGACCAAATCAAATCATTTTATTCTATGGTATGTTATTTTATTTACTTTTTTTTATATTCTATGATTTTATCATAAACTTACTACATGTGTGTCTAATACACATGTTCATGTTGGTAATAAATCATCGATGAATATAACAAAGTATGTGGAACTCTTTTGGTATTAATAGACTTGTGATTGCATACATCAATATGTATTAATTCAAAGAGTTCATCAACTCTTATGATGCTCCCACCGAATGGGTGCATAGCCATTAATTGTTTGAGATATAATTAACCTGTATCATATGATTCATAATCATATAGTAAAATTATTTCTCAAAACTACGGCATAGTCTATAATTCCAAAACAACTGTAAATAATATTAGATACATATGTATTTTTTGTTGCATCACTTTTACTATGAAAACAAATTCCATAATATAGTTCTATTTCATAATGAATATCATATTGAAATATAGTTATATCTATTTTTCATTCAATACCAAAAATAAACATTATTTCACAAATAATGTTCGGTACATTTTACGAAAACAATTTTCGTAATTTGATGCAATCATTCGGTGCTATATGGCATGCTCCCACTATTTCCGCCATTACTATAATAGCATACTAAATTTAGAGGTCCACCATTCACTTAATATTGTTAATATTGTTTACTTATTTCATATGCTGCAACTAGTTTACAGTGGAGAGTTCTTTGATCAAATATCTTGAACTCAAAGAAATAAATGTTATAGAAAACAATTTTCTATATGAAAATATATTTTGGAATAAAAATCATATTTCATATTCCAATATTAAGTATCAATTATTATTACAATTCTTGTTTCAAATATTTCTCTATGAAGCAGTAGTGACTATTCATTCTCTTCATTCCAACTTTACCTTTAATTACATCTATTCTTATACATTCGTTTTTCTTTCAAATGGTCAAACTATTCAAAAGAAAACCTTACTACAATATCATAACAAACTTTTTACAAAAGTGCATTTGATTATTCTTAACATTTAAGATATCAAATATGTTGCACTTTGTGTAAACCGATCAAGATGACATTTCAACGATCGAGTTCTTAGATGTATCTCGTAGTTAATGGTCTTGTGTTATATTAACAGAATATGATCCTTTTGAAATCATTCAAGTTGAATACATGATCATAAAATACTGTTTATTGGCTTACTTCGAATGAACTAACTTCATTGAAATATTGTACCCCACAAACTATGACTGTTCACCATATAACATTTATATGTGAAAGTACATGGATCAAATACCCATAGTCTTGAATTGCGTTTAGAGTTCAAAAACTCATAAAATACAATACACGGTCTAAACCAAATAAACATATAAGTGACCAACTTACGAATGTATTAAGTAGTTGAAATTAGGCACTTGCATGGGTATAGAAACATTATATAACATGCAATTAGAATTATTAGTAAGTATATATTATATTTCTATTTATCAACTTTCAATTCAGTTTGTTTATATATGTTAATTGACAAATGTTTTATCAATCATATTAAATGCACAAATTTATCATTGTAGATAATTATTATATAGTATATGTTCTTACAATATTATAAAGGTTAAATGTTACCATTTCATATTTTTCTAATAATGCTCCCACCGGTCTTTTATTTTCTCCAAACCCTAAGATGAAACATAGAAGTCTTACAACTTCACTAGTGGGTGTTAGGACTCGTTTTTTTTGGTATTTTGACTTTGAGTTTGCTCAACAAATCATAGCCCCACAAACAATGGATAAATCCTCATCGGTTGTATCACATACAACTCCTAACCAATTTTTCCTTGTTCTAATCTCATTTCGACCTTGAGTTTGCTCAACAAATCGAAAGAGATTATTCACTCATACCTACCATATAGTGATGGCCTAAGTATAGTATATGTACCTTGAGTTTCCTTAACAAATACATATAGTTATCTTACCTCATCTGTTCAATATATTAATAATACTACGCATAACATCCCTAGCTTGAGTTTGCTCAACAACTAAGGAGTATGTAAGTAATTTATTAATATATATATATGGTAGAGGACAACATTATACTGAGTGATATCGACTTATAGAATGATATATTTCTTATGAAATACCCCAGCGATTCAAGTGTCAGACACATCAGAAATCACGGCATTTGTGCATTTACATATGTAATTATTTCTCAAGTCTATTTGGGTTTCTTTAATGTTCCACATTTAGTTTATGCACATATCATATAAGTTTTATTGTTATATAACTTTTATCTTTCATATTACTTATATGATAGTCTTACGTATAATATATCATTAATTAAATCTTATTTAATTAATGTTAATCAATTAACTCTTTAATTAATTTTAAATTAGCATTCCAATATAACTTTTATATTGGACATATCTACTATAACATTTATAGTGTATACTATAACCTTTATAGTGTAACACACATATATCATATATATGTGTATTTTATTTAATTAATTAACTTTTAATTAATTTATTCAATTAAACAATTTTTATTAAAATTTATTAATTTCAAAATTTATCTTGTATACATACATGTATATTTATGTTATCTTAAACATTTTAAAATAACATAACATATATCAACATATATAATACATGCATATATGTATTAATTAATTAACATATTTAATTAATTTATTTTATTAATCTTATTAATATATTTAAAATTTGAAATTTTATATAAATATTTTCAAACATTTGGAAAATATCATTATCCTTTCAAACATTTTGAAAACTTATGTAGTATTATGATTTTTATAATAAACATGTTTTGTTTTAAATTTAACTATTAAATTTAAAATCTTTAAGATTAGTTTTCAAAACGATTTTGAAAATTAGCCCAAGGCCCAAATTAAGTTGGGACTTTTCTATTAGGGGCAACTTTTGGACTCACTTCACCTTTCGGGCCTGGCCGGTAGCCAAGTAGGATATGGTACTTGATTATCCAATTCCAATCCTAGACATTACCTTTCTAGACACCGTACTAAGTGGGTAAGCTTAATTAGTTAGCCCTAATATGGATAATTTAGACCGCATAGGCTATTGGGCTCTAATACCATTGTTGGATCTGAACCAGCCCACAGCGGAAGTTATAGGTGAATTTCAAAAAATTTACCCAATTAGATCTTTATTGGGCCTATGAAGTCTAACTAAATTAGAACATTTCTAAATTTCATTTAAATAAAATCATTTATTTTATTTAAATTCAAATATATCAAGAT
This sequence comes from Allium fistulosum, assembly GCA_030737815.1. NCBI lineage: Eukaryota > Viridiplantae > Streptophyta > Magnoliopsida > Asparagales > Amaryllidaceae > Allium > Allium fistulosum. Next base: position 1,116,818,661 of record CM060902.1, on the reverse strand, counting down.
ATAAAATTAATTTTATTTGATTTAGTTTATACATAAATGTATCATATACATATATGTGTAAGTGCATGTGTAACATAATAATCCGTGAAAGGTATAATATGCCCATATGTAGATGTTGAGATTTACATCGCAACAGACATATTAGCTCATTTTGTATGTCATGTATGTTGTCCAAATATGTGCATGTATATGTGTTACAATATATATATATATATATATATATATATATCCACACACATATGTATGTATAAATATATTATATATAATATATGAATGTAAAACATTTATATATAGATAAATATATATATAGAAAGTGAGAGAACAATTAATAAAAATTATTTATAATTCAAAATTAACTTAGTTTTGCAAACATAATAATTTTAGTTCTTTAATTTGTATATATTATGAATAAAATAATGTTTTCATCCATAAATAATTAACATAAAATAATCTATTGATGAAAATTCAAATTTTACAATTTTTGAAAATCTAGGATCATAAAATAGAGCTTAGAAAAAATCTGGAGATTTTTCAAAGTTGAAATATTATTTTTAAAAACAAATACATTGATTTCGGCAATAATTATTTAATATATTATTAAAAATTAAAATTTTAAAATTTCAAAAATTCTAGGATCATGAATGAAAGGTTACGAAAAATTTTGAAGAATTTTTCAATTAAATTATTATTTTTAATAAATCATAAACAGTTTTTCCGAAATATTATTAATTATTAAAAATAATAAACTTTATTGAAAAAATCCTAATTTTTTCCATACGTTTTCTGGAATGATATAATTTTAAAAAAAAATTGAATTTTTAATGTAATAATTATTTTATATATAATAAACAATTCAAAATTCAATAAATGTTAATTTAAAAATATGAATATATGTATGATAATTAATTTTCGAATTTGTAAATTCTTATTATATATAAATAAGTGTACTAATTTTTTTAAATCATATATATATATATATATATATATATCTTATATATGCATATATGCTATTATGAGAGAGAAATATACACTAATATATATATATATATATAAATTTATTAATATATATATATATAAAAATTATTAATGACAAAAATTGATTTTGTACAGTAAAAAAAATTTTCTATGCATAAATCAAATAGTATAATAAACAAATTATGCACATAACCAAACTGATTTGTGACAACCACATCTACTTAAAAAATCTAACCTAACTAAACATATAGTAGCAATATATTTAAACAGATATGAAATTGCTCATTATAGGATCATAGAATATAATTTAATTACTATAATATGAATTAAAATTACCAATTTAATGATGCCTTTGAATCCACGTTGAAGCAATGATTTCCCTTCCTTTTACTGCTCTTGTAACTATCGAATAGTATTATTTTAATTTAAAATATATTTGAGAATTTTGGAGTGGATTGAAAGCTATGTTTTAACCAGCGATGTAGAAGGTAATGGCAGCCAAAAAAAAGGTTTTTAAACCCATCTAAGCCCAAGCCAAAATACTATGCAATTAAATCTAATTTAATCGCTTGTCGATATTGTATATTGATCGATATATTTATAACTGTTATAAATATATATATAACATTATTTATTTCACAAATCATATTTAAATTTTATAATTAATATTTCATAAATATTAATTAATTTAATTAATTTATAACAATTATAAACCGATTAAATCGTTCGGTCTTAAGGGAATTCATCATTTCGGCTGTGTAACTCTTGGGTGTAAATTTGGTCAGCGATTAACATGGAACTATTCTAATGTTAACGTTCACACATCACTTAGCAGGTGGTGTAAAATTATGGCCAAATTACTCATTTTCAGTAGAAATCTAATTTTAGTTTAATAAGCGTTACCCGGTTGTGACATTTGTTTAGATCAATTCTCTTCGTCAAAACTATATCACTTTGGACTTATGGAATTTGGTAGTGGTCAAAATTCCAACCTCATCCACATTCAACTTTATAGTCCAAATACAAAGTCCTTGGTTCAATAATAACAATTATTATTAACCGGAATGCTTTGGCCAGAGACTTTGACTTTGAGTTGACTTGAGTTGACTGTGATACTAACCGCATATAACTGAGGAGACGAATCTTCTCTTGAATATTGCTTCACTTCCAATACTTTCACTCGACCCAACTATAGTCACTCGATGGACGCCATGCCATGATTTGGCTATAATCAAAGCAGAGCTTTCATATTGAATATCCACCGTATTCTCAAGTCGAGAGAACTGTGTAAACCAGTCACATCGATATTTTCTGTTTGACCTTAGTTATATTAACCAACAGAAAACTATCGAGTGAGTCGTTCCATAGTTATTCAATAACTATTAGTACGTAACCCCTAGGTGCCCCCAGCAGTCATGAGTAATACACTGCCTAACATTTAGAGAGTGTTACGTACTCCAGTCTCAACGGATACATCGATATCCAGTCTCGATGCATCTTGACTAGGAACATTTAAAATGGTATATTTGTTTCGTTGTGATAAATTACTCACGATTATAACACTTCGTAACTTCTATCACAAAATATACCATTTAAGGATTTTTCTATTAAATATACTTTTAATTAAGTTAATTAATTAATATAATCTTATTATATCAATTATATAATAGGGAAAAAAATACCTTTTATTTCGAACAAGATTGGTCAACGAGTTAGATATATGTAACAAATTATATAATTGCTCCTAGGGCATACCCCTAACTTTATCAAGTTGATGAAGGCAGTGTCACTGATTGTTAGCACCAAAATTGGTCACTAACCTCGTAGAGAAAGATTGTGTAGAGATATAAGTGATGAAAGTAAATTAAACAGAGAAGACAATGCTAATCTAACTGCAGAAAGTAAGAACACCAAATTTATAGTGGTTCAGCGTAATTGCCTACGTCCACTTTGAGGTTAAACTTTATTGATCTTCTCTATAGTTGATTACAAATACAATTCGTGAATCAAATGCTTGCATGAAGTTGTTTAAGTAGAGAAGATGAGTCTCGAAAATGGCAGAGTCTCCCCATTGTTCTCTCCCAGAAAAAGGATCCCTTTCACTGTGACCCTGCCCCTCTATTTATAGGCAAATATGGGCTGGACTTCCCAAGTGGGCTTGGTGACCGAACGCTCTAGCCCAGGTGTTGTGGTCGCTGCATGCCGAACCTGGTATGCCGAACGCTCTGATGCCGAACGGTCCTTTCTATGCCGAACGGTACGCTGGATGTGTGGGAAGTGCAGGATGATTGTCAGTTGAGGCCGAACGTGTCTTTATCCGAAGCTCTTGAACGAACAGTGCATGCAGGCCGAACGACATTGTTACCTTGAGTAGTTATGCATACTGAATGTCTTCTGGATGCCGAGTACTACGCCGAGCACCATGGGATGCCGAGTACTCCTGCTGCCGAGTACGCCGAGTACCTTGGGATGCCGAGTACTCCTGTTGCCGAGTACTACGCCGAGTACCTTGGGATGCCGAGCGCTCTTGTTGCCGAGTTCTCCTATCACCGAGTTCTAATGATGCCGAACGCTAGCTAACGCTGAGCATTGGTTGTCGCCGAGTGCCAGTTGACGCCGAACACTACTTGACGCCGAGTCTTCTGGTCGCCGAGCACTACGGATGCCGAACGCTATGGATGCCGAGTCCCACTGGATGCCGTGTGCTTCGCCGAACACTCCTGGATTCCAAGTGCTTCGCCGAACACTCCTGGATGCCGGACACTATGGATGCCGGACACTCTCTGGTGCCGAGTCCCACTGGATGTCGTGTGCTTCGCCGAACACTCCTGGATGCCGGACACTATGGATGCCGAGTGCTACTTGATGCCGAGCACTAGTTGCCTGGTCAAATCTCCAGGAAACACTTGCCCCCCAAAGTGTATCGCGTGGCCGAACGTGATGCGCTTTGAATCTGGTTCAATTTTCCTTGATGATGCCTTCTCGAGAATGCCTGTAACGGAGGTGTGTGGCGAGCGTGGCCTGGATGCCGAACGATACGTTCGAAGCCGAACAATCTTCGTGTGTCGAACGTCACTTTGCTATGATGCCGAACACTCTAGTATTGACCGGTTCTACCGGGTATAGCCTTTTCAACTTCTCCCTTCCCCCTATATAACCAGGTCCTCCCCGTCTTCTCTCCTTTACCTTTTCACTTCTGCCACTCTTCAAAGATTAGCAATTTTCGCTAGACGATCAGATTTAAAACCTGACCATTCCTTCATAATCTCCAATTCTGCAAACTAGGTACTATTCCTCGTATAACTCGAATAGGGTTTAAACGAGATGGAAGTGTGTCACGTAGAAAGCTTTCGAGTATATTGCCGAACGATAACGCGAGGCGAGGAGGAAGGATTCGGGGTGTTTGCACATATGGTCATTGTATTTAGCTTCATCGTGCCGAACTATAGTTAAAGAAGGAAAAGGAAAACGTTGGAGGTGGTAAGGGTGTTGGATGGCACAGCTCTGGTTCGGCGTATGCTGTCATGCGCCGAATGGTGGAGGCTGCCGAACAGTATTTTATCTGAATAAACTAAGGAATGCCGAACGATAACTTATCCAAATCGAACTCGAGCCGAACACACTTAGACGCCGAACTATATCAATGCCGAACGTCATAGATATTAAGCAACTGACATGCCGAACCATGTTTAGGCCGAACACTCCAAATGCCGAACATAATTTAGTCCGAACAGTACAATTGCCGAACATTATTTAGACCGAGCCAAACAAAGCCGAACACTATACCTAGGCCGAACAGTCTGAATGCCGAACAGGACCTAAACGAACACTTGACAATGACTTAACCGAACAAAGCCCTTTAGCCGAACACTTGACAATGACTTAACCGAACAAACATACATGCTGATCTATTCTTAGGACGAACAATGCAATTGCCGAACAACATTTAAATGCCGAACAGTTATAAATGTCAAATTACATTTAAGCCGGTTACTTCATAAATTACATGTTTTCTGGATCTGGAACTGTAACCACCACCAGGCGGGCTCTTCGAGACGGTCAGCGATGACGGTCTTCGAAGGCAACGATTCGGAGCTCATTTTTATATCTTTGAAATCTTATTGCGTGTACACAATTGCTTGCACTAGTTCACACACCACGTGGGGGGAAAACTCGTGTTGCCAATTCTAACGTTCAACGTTTTTTAAGTATAGTTCTCTCAAGCACTTAGCCAGGTTCGTTATTTATTGGGGATGTCGAGAAAATCTAGCTCCGCCACCATATCCGACAGGCCTGGGCCATTATCAAGGCAAGGGGCCGCTGATACTTCTAATCCGTCGACTTCTCCTGCTCATAACTTGGCACCTGACGCCCTGGAGGCAACAATCTTACTAGACAACCCGATCGATTCACTAGCTTCGAAGATCGACGAAGCCGCTCTGCGACGGATATGCTCCATTCATGGGATTCCTTTCGCCGACGTGTTAGTCCCTTCGTGACACGATCGTCCTCATCTGCCCCCAGTCGGGTATACTGCCTGTAACAAGTTTATGTGTTGGATGGGCAGCGTACCTCCGTTCAACTTATTTCTCCGGGATGTACTGTAGTATATAGACATAGCTCCGTCGCAGCTGCACCCTAACGACCATGCGTTCCTATATGGGACTTACTTACTTTTCATGGCCGTCTTCTCCAGACCTCCAACTGCTGGCAATATCAGATACATCTATATTTTTTCAAGAGACGGAAAGACAGTCCTTCCTTTATGTTCCTCGAGCCATACCACAAATGCCAGATCTTGACAGGGGCATGCAGTAAGTTCACCCTGTACAAACAGGAATGGTTCTATGTGCGCTGCCCTCCTGGTTTCGCGAGGAGATGGGTTGAAGGCGGTAAGTCTCTCTGCTGAGTCACTATTCATATTTAACCGGAGTCATGCTTTTCCTAATTCTTTGTTTCATCTTTTCAGGTATCAACCCGCATCCGGAAGGCCGAGGATATTCTGAGGCTGTTGAAGCCATTAGAGCTCTTCCTGCCGAGGAACGAGACATCCGGACTATCATTTCAAATGAATCACTGTCGGGGTTTGGTTTGCTAGCCCCTGGTCGTCGGATCAGCCTTCCAGAAGGTGTCACCATTCCCAAACCTCCATCTAGTAAAGGGAAAAAACAGGCCGGATCGTCGTCGCGCCATACTCCCGACACGCACGAAGAAGGTGAGTGCAAAGAAGATGATGCTCCTGAGACTCAAGGCGAGAATGCGGGTCCCGCTTGGAATCCGGTAGTTGAAGTTCACGATATTGAGACATCGTCCTCCCCTTCGAAGGGAAAGAAGAAGTTAAAATATAAAGTTCAGAAAGAGACAGTTGATGGCACTTCGAAGGTCACGCTTATCCCGCCTGAGAAAGAGGCTTCCTCACAGCATCTGGAAAGTTCTCTGAGGGGTCTGTCAAACCTATCCATTCCCGATGATTTACTTAATTACGGGTTCGATGATCCTGAAGCTCTCAAATTTTCTTCGCCCGCGAGAGGCAATGCAGGAGTTCAACTCCCAGCTCAAGGAGACAACACTCCGATTAGCAAAGATAAACGAACGGGTCCGTCGGGGGGAACACTAGGACACACACGCACATGCGCATTCCATAATATACTTCAAGTCTTTTTTCTTATCTCGTGAATTTTCCTTAATTCGTTGTTATCTCCATCCTTTGCAGGTGATATGGGGCGTTCTCACGGACTCGATCGCCTTCAGGGTTTTTCGATATTTCATCACTCTGGATGGGATTCTGGTTCAGGCAGATGTAGGGACAGAGGCGATTATGAAGACAGGGACAATCGTCCCCGTGAGTCGTCTCACCGCAAGAAGGCACATTCTCAATCTTCCCACTCCCGTGATCTTCCTCCTCCAACTGAGCCGGATAGGGAGAAGTCTTTACAGAAGGGTTATCAATCTGATGCTTCTCGAGAACAACATTCCAGTTCATCGAGTATAAGGCAAGTTCGAGAGCAACGGAAAAGAGCGGAATTCTCAAAGCCTCCTCCTCCTACTCCTGCGGTGGACCCAACTGTTACGGAAAAGATGGTCGATCTTAAGGCCAAGTTTCCAAAAATTTGCTTTGACGGTCTGAAGTTCCTCCCGGCCATTCATCATATTCCCGGGCACGTGAAGCAAAGTGCCATTGCCTGCAATAACGACGTCTATGTTCAACATGATGCGTTTGTGCACTTGGTGGAGAAGATCTCGGAGGTGTCTGTCGAGCGTCAGCATGAGATTGATCGCCTGAAACTGGAGGCTGGCTGCGACAAAAACATCATCAAGCACCAAGACGCAGAGCTCGCTTCGTATAAGTCGAAGCTGGTAGCCGCTGAACAAAGCGCAAAAGATACTGCTGAGGCAGTTACTCGTTTAGAGGCGGCTCACAGAAAAGAGCTCGACGAAGCAGTCCAGCGCAGCGGTGCCCTCGCCCTAGAAAAAGACTCTGTCCAAAAGGAAAGGGATGCGCTCGCTACACAAGTCAAAGAGCTGAAAGAATTACTCTCCAAGGAGAAAGAAGACAAGGTAGCTGCTCAAGAAGAATCATAGCGATATTGTGATGAAATCGTCGCTACTCGTCTCCTGAAGGCGAAGCTTGATGACGAACTTGCTGGGGTTGAGAAAATGAAGGATGAGGCCCGTGAGGAGGGCAAAAGAAAAGCTACAGAGGAGATTGACTCTCGCCTCGAGGCGGCCGCGGAAGCCGGCAGGGAAGAGGTCAAAAGCATGTTTGACTCGTTGATTGCTGAATATGGAGCCCGCGTCCTTATGCATCGCGACTTAACATTCTTGGGCGACGGCTACCTTGAGTCCCTAGCTGAGGCCTGGGAAACTTTGATAAGGATCAGGAAGATCGAGTCAGGCTCCGAAGAGGTCGATGAGGAGGCCTTGGTGAAGGAGTTCCTTAGGGGGAATGAGCCATCGGATTTATCCGCAGCATTGGCACTTTACAGCAAAGGCTCTCCCCTTCCAAAAGAGAAAGATGATGAAGCTGGCCCGTCTGGGGCCAATATTACTGCTCTTCATACTGCTGCTCAATCCGCTGCCCAATCGGCCGGTCGGCCGACACTTGATCCATTTGAGCAGCATGTTGGTTATGACCCCGAAGACCCCGGGCTCGGTGCTCATGTGCTATCCCCTATCCTGGAGGGTGAAACCCCACGCGCCACCGATAGCCAACAGGAACCTGGTAGGAAATTCTTCTTTCTCTAGAAGTTGAAAGATCCCATCTTTTTTCAGCAGTGGCTACTCGTTCTAACGCTCATTCTTTATGTTTTCGTGCAGGTTGTTCTGACGCCGAGCAAACTCCGAGGAGCGATGACGCCAAGGAGGAGGCAGGGAAAACAAGCAATGATGTCCATGCGGGAGTACTCCCTGGTCCCGATGCTCAGGTGATCGGGGCGCTGGATGATGATAAGCTCGACACTTCATCTCCTGCCGAAGGGAATGATGAAATTGAAATCACCGGCGCCTCTGAGCATACCTCGCAAATAAGCATGAAGGACCGCCTCGCCGAAGAGGAGAAGAAAAAGGCCGAGGTCAAAGTTGAACCTGGAATCCTGGAACTTACCGACCCGTGGAACAGACCTTTGAAAATCATCCTCCCGGGAAGGTCCAAACCACTAGATGTTACGTCTCCTACTCCTGACTCCGCTTCCTTAGCAAGCAAGAAGTCCAAGAAAAAGCGTGAGGGAGAGGAGTCATCGGAAAAGACAAAGGAAGACAAGAAGAAGAAATCGAAGAAATAATCGATACACTCGTTCAACGAGCTTCTTGCTTAAGTCTTGTAATTGCTTTTATCTTCCGTAGCTTGTAGTTTGTATAGACAGGTCTGAATTTTGTAGGAGTGATCATGTAACCCCATTTTGGACTGATCGAATAAAGTTTTTAGTTTCTTTTTCGTTCGAATGATTCTCTTGCTTTTCTTTGGTTTGATGACTAATTGCAGCCATAACTCAAGTTCTTATGAGTTGCCTTATCTCCCTGTCCATTTTCATGTTGTTCAAACATCTCCGGACGTGGCATATTCCTTATTCCACATTTTTCGAGTACTTGGACCTTTTTTCTAAATCTGCGCTCCGGGGATTTAGAGTGAGTTGATCCGCGTTCAGGGGATTCGAAGGTTCGAAATCATTTATACTCTAGTCTGTGCTCTGGGGACTTAGAGTACTCCGATCCGCGCTCTGGGGATTAGGAGATTTGGAATCGTTTATACTCTAGTCCGCGCTCCGGGGACTTAGAGTACTCCGATCCGTGCTCTGGGGATTCGAAGATTTGGAATCGTTTATACTCTAGTCCGCACTCTGGGGACTTAGAGTACTCCGATCCACGCTCTGGGGATTCGGAGATTTGAAATCGTTTATACTCTAGTCCACGCTCTGGGGACTTAGAGTACTCCGATCCGCGCTCTGGGGATTCGGAGATTTGGAATCGTTTATACTCTAGTCCGCGCTCTGGGGACTTAGAGTACTCCGATCCGCGCTCTGGGGATTCAGAGATTTGAAATCGTTTATACTCTAGTCCGCGCTTTGGGGACTTAGAGTACTCCGATCCGCGCTCTGGGGATTCGGAGGTTCGAAATCGTTTATACTCTAGTCCGCGCTCTGGGGACTTAGAGTACTCCGATCCGCGCTCTGGGGATTCGGAGATTCGAAATCGTTTATACTCTAGTCCGCGCTCTGGGGACTTAGAGTACTCCGATCCACGCTCTGGGGATTCGGAGATTTGAAATCGTTTATACTCTAGTCCACGCTCTGGGGACTTAGAGTACTCCGATCCACGCTCTGGGGATTCGGAGATTTGAAATCGTTTATACTCTAGTTCGTGCTCTGGGGACTTAGAGTACTCTGATCCGCGCTCTGGGGATTCGGAGATTTGAAATCGTTTATACTCTAGTCCACGCTCTGGGGACTTAGAGTACTCCGATCCGCGCTCTGGGGATTCAGAGATTTGAGATTTGAAATTGTTTATACGAGTCCGTACGTCGTACAAGATAATGTAGTTCGTCATTCAACTGTGAGATACAGAAACGTTAGTGATTCATGGAAAATACGGCTTCAAGCCTTTATTAATGAAAATCAACTAAACTTCTTGATTACAACTTTAAAAAGAAACTATGTTATGACTGAACGGAAACATGTAGGAAATAACAGTGCCTAAAATAAGAAAGGAAACATGCTAAATGTAATAGTGTCGCAGATGTTCACTATTCCATGCTCGGGGGAGTGTCGTGCCATCAACGGTCGCTAGCTTGAATGTTCCCTCTCCAAGCTTCCGTTCAATGGCGTACGGACCTTCCCAGTTGGGATTCATACGTGATGGTACCGGGAAAACTCGTTTCAGAACGAGATCACCCACATCAAAAATCCTTGGACGGACTCTGCCGTCGTAGTAACGCTTGACTCGGTACCTATGCACTGCCGCCCTTAATTCGGCTTCTTCATGCTTTTCATCGATGCAGTCCAGTGATTCCAACAAGAGATTCTGGTTCATCTTGGGATCATAGTATGTCACTCGGTGTGATGGAACTTCAAGCTCCACGGGTATAACGGCTTCAGAGCCGTATGCTAAGGCGAATGGAGTGTGGCCGGTCGCGGACTTGTGGGTAGTTCTATATGCCCATAATGCTGTCGGGAGTTCATCTACCCACTTGCCTCCAACCTTCTCTAGACGCTTCTTCAGTATGGACTTGATTATTTTGTTGACGGCCTCGACTTGCCCGTTAGCTTTCGGGTGTGCCACGGCGGCGAACTTCTTCTCGATGCCTTACTTTAAACAGAACTCTTTGAACTCTCTGCTTTCAAATTGCGTCCCGTTGTCCGTAATGATGGTGCGTGGAAGGCCAAAGCGGCATATAATGTTTTGTACAACAAAGTTAATGACCTTCTTAGAGGTGATTGTGGCCAAAGGTTCTGCCTCAGCCCATTTTGTGAAATAGTCGACTGCAACTATCGCATATTTCGCGCCACCTTTGGATATAGGCAAAGAGCCGATTATGTCGATTCCCCAGATCGCAAATGGCCAGGGACTAATCATTTGTGTGAGTTCCGTTGATGGAGCCCTCGGGATTTTCGCATATCTTTGACACTTGTCGCATTTTCTTGCGTAGTCCGTGGCGTCCCGGTTTACGGTGGGCCAGTAATATCCATAGCGGAGGATCTTCTTTGCTAGCGTTTGCCCCCCAGAATGGTCGCCACATTCCCCTTCGTGAACCTCTCTTAAGACACGCTTTGTCTCATCATGAGCGATGCATCGCAATAATGGGACTGAGAATCCTTTTCGATACATTGACCCATCATGCATTACGTATCGCGCGGCCTTTCGAAGGACCTGCCGTCTTTCGCTCCTTTTTTCTGGTAAAGCCCCGGTCGTCAGGTACAGTTTGAAGGGGGTTATCCACGATTCCTTCTCGATTTCCGTTTCCAACACGCGATCGACTTTCATCTCGTCTATGCTCGGGGCATGCAAGACTTCAACGGGATACAATCCCAATTGCTGCGCATCGCCCGTACTCGCAAACTTAGCCAACAAGTCGGCCTCTTTGTTCTGTTCGCGCGGGACATGTGAAATGTCATAACGCTCAAGACTCGAGAGTAGCTCTTGGACCTGAACAAGGTACGGAGCGAGCTTTCGTCCCTTTGCTTGGTAGTCTCCCCGTACTTGGTAAACCACCAACTGTGAGTCGCAAAAGATTTCGATTTATTTGATCCCGAGTTCCCTGATGAGCTTCAAGCCAGCGATCAGTGCCTCATATTCTGCTTCGTTATTTGTAGCCGGGAAATCGAGCTTCAGGGCATAACAGATTGATCGGTTTTCCGGAGTTATAAGAACTACGCCCGCGCCGGAGCAACGGTCGTTTGATGCACCGTCAGTGTATAATTTCCATCGAACGGGGGGAATGATGTCGTGGTCATCCGGTTTGATGGGTATGGTAAACTCGGCGATGAAATCTGCTAATGCTTGCCCTCGGATGGCTCTCCGCGGTAAGTATGCGATATCGAACTGGCTCAACTCGATGTTCCATCTTAGCAACCTTCCAGAAGTTTCCGGCCGTTGGAGTACCTGCCTCAGGGGTTGATCGGTATAAACACTGATTGAATGTGCTTGAAAGTATGGGCGCAGCTTACGTGATGCAAATCACCAAGCAATAAGCCAATTTCTCGATTTTAGGGTAATTCCTCTCTGCCCCTGTTAAACGCTTGCTAACATAATACACCGGCTTCTGGACTCGATCCTCCTCACGAACCAAAGCCGCACTTATCGCATGCGGGGATACAGCCAAGTATACGTACAACATTTCGTGGTCAATTGGTTTTGATAGCATTGGTGGACTCTCCAGATGCCTCACCAGATTCCGGAATGCTTCCTCACAACTAGACGTCCATTCAAAATTTCTCTTCCCTTTCTTTATTATATCGAAGAATGTGATGCACTTGTCAGTTGCCCTGGATATAAATCGACTTAGCGCAGCTACTTTTCCGTTCAAGCTCTGTACTTGCTTTATGGTCCTGGGCGCTTGCACATCTCGAATAGCTTGGATCTTTTCTGGGTTGGCTTCGATTCCCCTAGCATTGACGATGAATCCCAAAAACTTCCCTGATGCAACGCCGAAGGAACACTTCAAAGGGTTGATCTTCATCCCATAAAACCTGAGTATGTCGAACATTTTAGCCAAGTCTCGAATGTGGTCGTTTGACCGTCGTGACTTCACGAGCATGTCATCCACATAGACTTCCATCGTTCTACCCAGCTGGTCCTTGAACATTCGATTCACTAAACGCTGGTAAGTTGCTCCTGCATTCTTCAATCCAAAGGGCATCACTACATAGCAATACAGTCCGACATTTGTAACGAAGCTGGTGTGTTCTTGGTCCGGAATATGCATCAGGATTTGGTTGTACCCTGAGTACGCGTCCATGAATGACAGCAGCTCGTGTCCTGCGGTGGAGTCGACCAATTGATCGATCCTAGGCAACGGGAAACTGTCCTTAGGGCATGCTTTGTTCAAGTCGGAATAATCTACACAAGTCCTCCATTTCCCATTCGCCTTTTTTACCAGCACGGGGTTGGATACCCACTCAGGGTAGAGGGCGTCGCGGACGAACCCATTTGCTTTGAGTTTGTCCACCTCCTCTCCGAGAGCGGCGGACCTCTCCGGATCCATTCCTCTCCTTTTTTGTTTAACTGGAACGTACTTCGGGTCTATGTTCAACATATGACTCGTGATGGCGGGGGAAATCCCACACATATCAGAATGCGTCCAGGCGAAAACATCAAGATTCGCCCGGAGGAAGTCGCTAAGGTCCTCAGTCACCTCGGGGCCAAGCTGTGATCCGATCTTTAGTATTCGCGAAGGGTCGTCACGGCTAACTGAAATGTCAATCGTTAATTCAACCGGTGCCGCCTTCTCTTCCTCGGTTGATTCTTTCGGACGTGGCTTTCTGTATTGAAATGTATTGCATGTGGATAAGTAAATGTTCTTAAGCGGTGCGTTCAGCGGAGTATACTCGCTGTAGCTTGGGATTCTTGACTTCCACTTCCCCGCTTCTCTCTTTTTCCCTTGACTCCTTCCTCCGGACTCCTTGGGTTGCCCAGGCTTGTTCTGGACATTGACTTGGACCTTTCCCGAGCTGTCTTTAGACTGCTTCACAGCAATGTTGCTCTTTATTGACTCTTGGACAGGTCCTGGCGCCTTATCTCGTCGTACCCACCTAGCTTCCTCTCTTCTTATGAACTGGTGTGCCTTTGAGTAGAAACGCTCTAGCATAGCCGGAGGTTTTCCTGCCAGCCAATCTCCAAACTCAAAGTCTGGATCCACACCTCTCATTACAGCCATCAGAATTGCATGGTCATTGGGATTACTGACTTCAGTTGCTGCTACGTGGAATCTTTGTAAATATTCCTTCAACGACTCCCCGGGATTTTGGATTACACTTGACAGAGACATCACGTCCTTTGGGCACGTAGTGTGTATCCTGAACTGCTCAATAAACTTCTTTGCCAACTCCTCGAAATTTGATACGGATCGCGGAGGAAGTCGGGTGAACCACATAGTAGCGATCCCAGATAGAGTAATCGGAAAGCACCTACACTTGGTGGCATCATTCGCTCTAGCTGAATCCATCATCCTTTCGTACCTCATGACATGCTGTCTGGGGTCAGTCCTCCCTTCATACGCAGGGATAGTAGGCATACTAAACTTCCTGGGGTACGCCGCTTGCAACACAACATCCATGAACGGAGTATGACTTCTTGACACTCCCCAATCATCATTCGATAACCCCTGATTTTCCTTCATCAACTGCCTGATCATGGCTGTCAGATCTGGTGTCTGTATGGAAGGCGGAAGGTTAGTGTCTGTTCTACGCGCATGTCCATGCTGATGCCTCCTCTCCTGGCGGTCTGCCAATCGTGCGTCTTGAGGTTCGACATCGTTAGCATTTTGATGATCCGGGCCTCTATCCTCCGTCTGTACCCCGGTCCTGAAGTTTCCAGCTCTTGCTTGGTCACGGTCTCCAGTTGTTTGAACAGCAGCTTCTGCTCGTGCAGCGTCAGTCTTGCGGCGTTTGCGCCTGGGAGGTTCATCAGAGGAAGTTGAGCTGTCAGATGAAGAGTAAGGAGCGGGATTGCCCCCATCATTCTGTTGCTGCTGTTGAGTGAGTTGTGCCATCAGGTTGGCGTTAGCTTGCATCTGCTCTCCTAGTTGTCTCCTGCTTTCCCTAAGTTCTCTCATCAAGTCATTGAACTCTATTCTGGTGACAACTGGAGTCTGTTCTTGAGCGGCAATTCCTGCACTCGGAATCGCTGGTTGATTGCTAGGTCCTGCTTGTTGCACACTAGCAGTCTCGTGGGCATCCGCATTATGAGAAGCTGACCTGGTACGTGGTCTTGCCATTGTAGAGTTATCGGCATGAACTCTGAGTAGAATCAACGGATGTCCTATCAGTGAGTCGGATCTTCCTTGGGGGATTTGTTCAATCCAGTAGCTTCAAAGCAGATCCTTGAGGTCTGAGAATTCAATTCTCAGTGAAAGCACCAAAGTGTTAGCACCAAAATTGGTCACTAACCTCGTAGAGAAAGATTGTGTAGAGATATAAGTGATGAAAGTAAATTAAACAGAGAAGACAATGCTAATCTAACTGTAGAAAGTAAGAACACCAAATTTATAGTGGTTCAGCGTAATTGCCTACGTCCACTTTGAGGTTAAACTTTATTGATCTTCTCTATAGTTGATTACAAATACAATTCGTGAATCAAATGCTTGCATGAAGTTGTTTAAGTAGAGAAGATGAGTCTCGAAAATGGCAGAGTCTCCCTAGTGTTCTCTCCTAGAAAAAGGATCCCTTTCACTGTGACCCTGCCCCTCTATTTATAGGCAAATATGGGCTGGACTTCCCAAGTGGGCTTGGTGGCCGAACGCTCTAGCCCAGGTGTTGTGGTCGCTGCATGCCGAACCTGGTATGCCGAACGCTCTGATGCCGAACAGTCCTTTCTATGCCGAACGGTACCCTGGATGTGTGGGAAGTGCATGATGATTGTCAGTTGAGGCTGAACGTGTCTCTATCCGAAGCTCTTGAACGAACAGTGCATGCAGGCCGAACGACATTGTTACCTTGAGTAGTTGTGCATACTGAATGTCTTCTGGATGCCGAGTACTACGCCGAGCACCATGGGATGCCGAGTACTCCTGCTGCCGAGTACGCCGAGTACCTTGGGATGTCGAGTACTCCTGTTGCCGAGTACTACGCCGAGTACCTTGGGATGCCGAGCGCTCTTGTTGCCGAGTTCTCCTATCACTGAGTTCTAATGATGCCGAACGCTAGCTGACGCTGAGCATTGGTTGTCGCCGAGTGCCAGTTGACGCCGAACACTACTTGACGCCGAGTCTTCTAGTCGCCGAGCACTACGGATGCCGAACGCTATGGATGCCGAGTCCCACTGGATGCCGTGTGCTTCGCCGAACACTCCTGGATGCCAAGTGCTTCGCCGAACACTCCTAGATGCCGGACACTATGGATGCCGGACACTCTCTGGTGCCGAGTCCCACTGGATGCCGTGTGCTTCGCCGAACACTCCTAGATGCCGGACACTATGGATGCCGAGTGCTACTTGATGCCAAGCACTAGTTGCCTGGTCAAATCTCCAGGAAACACTGATATGTGGTTGTACTGATATGTGGATATGTGGTATGTGCTGAGAAGTATGGTAATGTGAATGTCAATGGAACAGTGAAGGTTATGTAAACTCAATGCAATGTAATACAGAAATTGTAAAATGTAAAATCAAAACAGAAATTGTAAATGAAAATGAAATAGTATATATATATACATTTTAAATTGTGTATGTTTTTTTATTTTTAAAAAATAATAGAAACACAAATGCAAATAGAAAAACAACAAGCACAATAATATGAAAGCATAAACCATACAACAAACGCATAACACCAAATATATTTTTTAAATGCAACTCAACCCACAAAATCAACCCACAATAAAATCAAACAAAAATAATTCGAAAAGTAAAAATAAAAATCAAATCTATTTCCCGGTAGCGACGCCAAAAACTTAATGGATCGACGATTTTTCTATTGGTTAGAAAATCGCCGAAAATTGTAATAAAAATAACCGTAAGCGCACGATGTACAATTTTAGTACGTAGGGAGCACGAGTCGATCCATAGGGAATTGATATGATTTAAAATTATACTCAATCAAATTAACCAAAGAGTTTGAAACTGTTTTAAGCTAAAGAAAATGTAAAAATTAACTACAAGCAAAAGTGAATAAAAATATGAGAGTAGAAGGCAATTCCCTTCTCATGATCACATAAATCAACATAATGAAATTATGATCTCTCTTCTTTGGTCATTAGTGAATTTAGTTGATGTGTATATCATAAGTATGGTCTATTTGTACTATTAATTAGCCCAACATAAACCATCAAATTTTAACACACCCTCTAAACCACTTGTTAACTCTCATGAAAATAATAATGAAATCAAAAATAAAATCTATTATAAGCATGATCTATTTATTATTGATTAGTAATATATAACATTAAATTTTGATTCTAAAATTCACTTCATTATCATAATCATATGTAGATGAAGAGGTAATTTGTGTTTATGTTTGTTTAAGCATAGCCTATTTGGTGTCAACAACATAGGCTATCAAATTCAAAGTTAAACAACAAAATTTTACCGCATCAAAAATTCCATTAAGCACAAAAATAAATCAAATGAAATCACTATGTTGAATCTACATGATTAAGAGAGCTTCATTACAACTAAATTGAAGGGGTTTAGCTTCTCATATTTGTTATCATTTCAACAAATGTAGATTGCAACATAAACATAAATAAGATGAAAAAGAGAGCTAATTGAAATGAACTAAAAGCTAATCTACTTGCATAAAAGAAAGAGATCTAAACTACTAACATAAAAAGAAATAAACAAGAAAAGAACATGAATTAAAAGTGCATGAATTAAAATTGCATGTAAGAAAATTACATAAAGAAAAGGCTAAGGAACCATTAAAAAGAAAGCAAGTTTATGTTACATTTGTGGCTACCACTAAACTAACTAGAAGGTGGTGCTAAGAGCCTCATTACGTGAAACATAAGGGGTATTTATACATGCCTAAAACCCTAATGCATATTTTAGGGGCTATCCAAATTGCCTTTGAGAAAGTGTGGCCACCAAGTTATCATTAGCTTCTAATTAATCCTCCATTGAGTGTGCATGTAACTTTTGTTGATACACGAAGATTTTGATCAATGACAACGTGCTTCAACAAAAAGGAAGAGATATATGCAAAATCAGAGGAAGATCGATGAAGACCAAAGTATAAACATAAGTATGATTTTTATAGGTCTAAAGTCTAGATTATTTGTTAAAATCTATCCTCAAGAGATTTGCACGAACACTAAAACACATTCATAAAACTTCATTTTTATTCACATGTTCACTGTGCATACTTTTATAGTTCAGTCGACTGAACAGGTATGGACAGTCGACTGAAACTGGCACACATTTACAAATATGCACAGTTTCAGTCGACTGAATTTCCTGCCAGTCGACTAAAAGCATTCCTGAAAATTTCTCTGTATATTTTCAGTCGACTGAATTTCCTGCTCAATCGACTGAATCTGTAACTGCGAATTTTCTCTGAATAGACACCTTCCTCTTCCCAAGAGTTGCAACCATTCTCCAATGGAAATAGAAGCATCTCTTGTCTGCAACCTTTGGCAACACATGCATCTTTTCTATAAGAATAAATACATGATTCTAACATCATTCAATTCACCAATTCTAATTGCTTTAATCTTTCTATTTACTTGAACATACTTTCAGATTTCTTAAGTTTTCAAAAGCAATCACAAACCAATTACTTGAATCTCTGTTTTAACTATAACACCTTTTGATTCATAGTAATTCATATTTCCTAAATCTTCACAAACACTTTGTATACTCTCGAGGATAAGATTATAGGAAAGTTGTACTCAATTTGACTCATTAGTGTTATCAAGAACACAACAAGTCAGAAATACCTTTTGTATCCAGTTTGAAGTCCTCTTCGGTAGTTGAGGCAAGAAATTCCGTTCGGTTGTTCGGGTAAGATGTAAACCTATTCCTCCGAGTTAAGTAAGGGTTGTTGGTTAGTTGAATTCCTAAGAGGAGCTTAGGGACTGGACGCAGGACAAGAGGTCCGAACCAGTATAAAGTCTTGGTGTCTACTTTACTTACTGCTTATTACTATCTACCTAGACCATTTTACTATTCCATATTATACGATCCTACCACATAGACTCTTTCAATTGGTATCGGAGCAAGGCCGTCCTATAACCATAACACCGTTATTTGACATATTGATAATATGGAAAACAACTCAAGCACAACATCTACCTATAACTCTACATTTGCGGAAGGACAATCTACTCAAAGACCCCCTCTATTCAATGGACTAAACTATAATTATTGGGCTACAAGGATGAGGATTTATATGCAAGCAACAAGTTTTGAAGCCTGGAATGCAACACAAGCAGAACTCATTGTACCCACAACGGAATATTCTACATGGACACAAGCTCAGAAGAATGAAGTTAGTGCAAATGCCAAAGCTATGAATATGCTATTTTGTGCTTTGGACAGAAATGAATTCAATCGTGTAAGCATTTGTACTACTGCACATCAGATATGGAGCACACTTAAAACCATACATGAAGGCACAAACAAGGTTAAACAAACAAAGATCTCCATGCTAAAGAACCAGTTCCAAAACTTTAGAATGCGACAAAATGAATCCATCAATGACATGTACTCAAGGTTTCAAGACATTCATCATGCCTTAATAGGACTAGGAGAAAAATACACGGATTTTGATATTGTATCTAAAGTTCTAAATTCACTCACTGATGAATGGGAGAGAAAAGTCTTAGCAATCGAAGAAGCAAATGATCTATCTACAATGAAACCAGAAGAATTAATTGGAAATCTTATGTCGTATGAAGTAAATATGCAAGCCAAGAAAGATCAAGCACAAGAAAGAAAAAATGTAGCTTTTCATGCGGAAAAGGAAGAATCAGAGTCTAAAGATGAGGATTTAGCATTTATAGCCAAAAATTTCAAGAAATTCTTAAGATATAGAAAAGAAAATAAAAACGGATTCAAAAAGAATTTCTTGAACAAACCTTCATCCTCGAATATAGAATGCTTCAACTGTCACAAGAAATGTCACATGCAAAAAGATTGTCCAGAACAAAAGAAGGAAAATCAGAACAAAAACAAGAAAGAAAATTTCAAAAAGAAGGCATTCTCTGTAACATGGGATGATTCAGATTCATCTTCATCTGAAAGTGAAAATGATAGCGACAATGAACGAGCAAATGTATGCTTTATGGCTCAATAATCTGAGGTTAGTAATTTAACTTTCGACAATTTAATTGATGTAAATACTGAACTATTGAGTACAATAAAAAATCTTAAAAAGAAACTTAAGGAAACTCGTGAAAATCAGAACAAAGCCGGGTTTGAAAGGGATATGTTAAAAGATGAAAAGAAAATTCTAGAAGATGAACTTGAAAAAGTTCAAGAGTCTCTTTCAAATTCGGAAACTCAATTATCTCTTTTAAGTCAAGAAATTGAAAATCAAAAGACAAAAAATGATATAATTGTTTCTGAAAATCATGAGTTAAAAATTCAGATTAAACAAGTTGAGCTAGAAAATAATAGTCTTCAAATTAGATTAGATAATATCACTAAAAATGTTTCTAACTTTAACAAAGGAAGAGAAAATTTATCTAAAATTTTAGAAAATTCTCAATCTTCCTCGAATAAACATGGATTAGGATATAAAAAGGAACCAAAAATTCCTAAAAAGATAAATACAAATTTTAAGAGGAATATTGATTCAAAACAACAAATGCTGTTAAGAAAACCTATTAGAACAAAAGAAGAAACTAATATAGTTAAAATTTGGGTTCCAAAGACTAACAATATTTTAATAAGGAATAAATCTATCAAAGCTTTTATGGATAGTGTTCATAATAATAAAAATTATATTTATAAAAAGGATACCGAACCAAATTGGGTTTGGTTTCCTAAGTTCTAACTTTTAGGACCCTATTGAAAGGTGGGTACCAATAATTTTGTATTTATTTTCAGGTCCCACTCAAAAAGAAGAAATGGATACTAGACAGTGGTTGCTCAAAACACATGACCGGCGACAAAGATATGCTTACAAACATCACATACTTTGATGGTGGCTCGGTTATCTTCGGAGATAATTCAAAAGGCTATATCATTGGCAAAGGAGATGTGAGCAATTACGGTACATCAAATTTACCTTTTATTACAAATGTTTCATTAGTTAAAAATCTAAAACATAATCTACTAAGCATAAGTCAACTTTGTGACAAAGGTTTTAGAATAACGTTTTCGGAAAATAAATGTAGTATTTTTGATCAAAACCAAAATCTTGTTTTTGAGGGAAATAGAGATAGGAAATTTATGTTTTAAATATGAAAATTAATCATAATACGAATATGTGTTTACTAGCCAAAGATAATGATCCTTGGTTATGGCATAAAAGATTTTGTCATATTAATTTCAAAACTATTAGAAAACTTTCTAAAAATGAATTAGTAAGAGGATTACCTAAGATAAACTTTAAGATAAAAAATCTTTGTGATGATTGTCAAATAGGAAAATTAACAAAATCATCTTTCAAATCTAAGAAAAATATTTCAACTTTACAACCACTAGAATTACTTCATATGGACCTTTTTGGACCAACACAAGTTCAATCCATTAATCATAATCGATATGTATTTGTAATAGTTGATGATTTTTCAAGATATACATGGACTGTTTTTATGAAAAATAAAAGTGATACATTTGAACACTTTAAAACATTTGTCAAAAGAATTGAAAACACTAAAGATTTGAAAATTAAGAATATACGGAGTGATCATGGTGGTGAATTCAAAAATGAAGCTTTTGAATCTTTCTGTAAAAAGAAAGGAATAAATCATAACTTTTCATTTCCTAGAACTCCTCAACAAAATGGAG
Organism: Allium fistulosum; assembly: GCA_030737815.1. Classification (NCBI taxonomy): domain Eukaryota; kingdom Viridiplantae; phylum Streptophyta; class Magnoliopsida; order Asparagales; family Amaryllidaceae; genus Allium; species Allium fistulosum. The sequence goes on along the minus strand of CM060902.1, from coordinate 1,116,797,088 downwards.
TAGTGGAAAGAAAGAATAGAACATTGCAAGAATGTGCAAGAACATTATTAAATGGAAGTCTTCTACCAAAACATTTTTGGGCAGAAGCCGTAGCTACTGCATGTTATGTATTAAATCGTATTTCTATTCGACCATTAACTAAAAATACTTCATATGAAATCTTTAACAATAGAAAGCCAAATATCTCCTATTTTAAAATATTTGGATCAAAATGTTTTATTTTAAATACAAAAGACCAACTCAGAAAATTCGATCCAAAAGCTGATGAAGGAATTTTCGTAGGATACTCAGAACGAAGTAAGGCATATCGAGTTTTTAATAAACGAACAAATATAATCGAAGAAACTTTACATGTATCTTTTGACAAAAACTTTAATAAAAACTTAAGTATAAAAGATGATGATGAACTTATAATAAATACAGACAATACAAATCTTGAAAATATAAATAATACCGAACTTAGATCTCCACCTAGAATCTTACGAGATCATCCTGTACAAAACATAATCGGTGAAATTGATTCTCAAGTTAAAACTAGAAGTCAACTAAACCAAATGGGACATGTTGCTTTTATTTCTACAATAGAACCTAAAAATCCTAAAGAAGCATCAACAGATGACTACTGGATTGTTGCTATGCAAGAAGAATTAAATCGATTCGAACGTAACGATGTTTGGGATTTAGTTCCTCGTCCTAATAATCAATCTGTTATAGGAACAAAATGGGTTTACAAAAATAAAGTAGACGAACAAGGAAATATAACTAGGAATAAAGCTAGACTAGTAGCATAAGGATATAATCAAGAAGAAGGTATCGACTTTGAAGAAACATTTGCTCCCGTTGCACGACTTGAAGAAATACGTATTTTATTAGCCTTCGCTTGTTTTCATAATTTTAAACTTTATCAAAAGGATGTTAAAAGTGCTTTTCTAAATGGTTTTATAAAAGAAAATGTGTACGTAGAACAACCTCCTTTATTCATACACAAAAAATATCCGGATCATGTATATAAGTTAAAGAAAGCCCTATATGGTCTTAAACAAACACCTCGTGCTTGGTATGGGAGACTTAAAAGCTATCTACTAGATTCGGGATTTCAAATCGGAAAAGTAGATCAAACTCTATTCATTAAAAACACTACTAATGACATTCTAATAATTCAAATATATGTAGATGACATTATATTTGGTTCAACTAATGAAAACTTATATAAAGAATTTTCAAATATAATGACTAAAGAGTTCGAAATGTCACACATGGGAGAATTATCTTATTTTCTCGGGTTACAAATTAAACAATTAACAAATGGAATTTTCTTAAATCAAGAAAAATATTGTGCTAATCTAATTAAACGTTTTGGAATGGAAAACACTTCTGGAAAGCCTACTCCTATGAGTACTACAACTCATCTCGATCGAGATGAAAATGGTAAAAGTATAGATCAAAAATTGTTTAGAAGTATGATAGGTTCCTTACTCTACTTAACCGCTAGTAGACCAGACATAATGATGAGTGTATGTTTATGTGCACGATTTCAATCTAATCCTAAAGAATCACATTTAAGAGCGGTAAAACGAATTATATGATATCTTAACAATACTAAAGATTTTGGTCTTTTCTATCCAAAAGAGTGTCCATTTGAGTTAGTATCATTCAGTGATGCTGATTTTGGTGGATCTCAAACAGATAGAAAAAGTACAAGTGGTACGTGCCATTTCATTGGAAAATCACTTGTATCTTGGTTTAGTAAGAAACAAAATTGTGTCTCGCTTTCAACCTGTGAAGTAGAGTATATATCAGCCGCTTTAGCTTGCACTCAAGTTATTTACATGCAACAAACACTTAAGGATTTTAATATAAATTTAACAAACTCTACAATATATTGTGATAATACAAGTACAATAAATTTATCTAAAAATCCAGTTAATCACTCTCGTACAAAACATATAGATATTCGTCACCACTTTCTACGTGACAATATCGAAAAAGGAATCATAAATTTAGAACATATTTCTACCGAAAATCAAATTGCCGATATATTTACTAAACCTCTATTAGAAAACTCCTTTATAAAATTACGACGAGAATTAGGGATATTGTCTTTTAAAGATATCATATAAAGAACATTAAAAGAAAAATCTACACAATTTTATCAACTAACATTATATGGGAATTTCAATTTATTCTTACATATAAAAGTTATTTACCATACATTCTTAACTAACTTATATTAACCATTAAATCATTAAGTGGTTGAAAAACGTTTAAACATTATAACCACTATATATTTAGAAAATTCCTACTATAAATATACCCTTAAACAGAATTCTTTTCAACAATTCATTTCACATATAAAAGAATTAAAATTTTAATTTCTATATAAAAATGTCTTACGACAGCTCAAACTCTCATATCAACATCACCTCCTCGGTTGATAACTCTCCAACGACTCCAAAACTTCCTACTCCAACACCGACGCATGAGCCAGTTTACAAATGGGAAAACTATCGCACTGGTTACACATCGGAATCAAAGAAGGCAAAACGTGGCCTTTTTACCTCCCCTGATACAAAAAGAAAGATTGACGAGATTCATCATTTTCAACAACAACAAATTAATCTCCAACGAGAATTATATTTTGAACAGAAAGTAACGGCAAGACGACTAAGTTTTCTTGAGAAAATTGGGTTACATTTTTGTAGTTCAAAGAAAAATGAGGTAAGCGAACCCCTACCTCGACCAAGTAATGTGTTCGATCCATCTTCATCTTACCGTACACCGGCTGATCCCTTGAATCCTTGGACGTCCCCAAAGACTCCTCAGTATACTCCAAATTCATGGGAAATAAATTATGGGAAGAACGAAGAAAAAACTCCAAGTCCATCCCCGAAGAAATAGTCATTTTTAATGTATTTTCATGATGTTACATCTATATAACTGTAACTATTTCTTTTAAATAAATTGTTTCCTTTCAAAAATTAAAAGAAACAACAAAAATGCATATGTCAGTCGACTGAAACCCACTGCTCAGTCGACTGAACTTAAAGAGAAAAACAATATTTACATAGCTCAGTCGACTGGAACCATCTGCACAGTCGACTAAAAGTTCAACAGAAAATTTCAGCTAAAAATTCAGTCGACTAAATATACTGTCCAGTCGACTGAATCTAACACAGAAAAATTTTCATTCTTTGATTCAGTCGACCGAACTGACTATTCAGTCGACTGAACAGACTATTCAGTCGACTGAACGCCAATTCCCAGACAGCTTTTTCTTTTTTAACCACCAGTTTTTTACCTATCCATTCACTTTTTACCTTCAACTACATCTTCTTCCCCAATTTGTTTCAAAACCCTAGCTCTCAAATTGCTCCAATCTCACTCAAATTATATACAAATGGCTCCAAAGAGATCTAGAGCTTCTTCTTCATCCTCCGAGCCAATTGATGCTCAAATAGCACAATGGCTTTACGATGGAGTAGCTGTCACTAGATGGAATAAGATGAAGAATTCTCGTATCTTCGAACATTCTTTTGTTGATTTTCAGAGCCTTCAGACGTACAACATCCAAGCATTAACGGATCAAGCAGGTCTCACTTCTCTCTTGGATTTAAAAAGAAACGACCATGCAATAAATCATATCATGGTAAAATTATTTTATGCTAATCTTAATCTTGGACACCAAACTCCAAGAAATCCAAATGATAGTGTTTGGAGTATGGTGTGTGGAAAAAAAGTTTGGTTCTCCCTTGACCGCATTTCACACATTTTAGGTTCTCCAAACCTTGGTAGCAAACTTGAAGAAATAGACTTTAACCCTCGTATTCGCGACAACATCAATCATCAATTTTTGGATGATAACATCAACATCGGGGATCTTAAATCCACTTCCTTACGTCCTAGAGCTAGAATTCTCCACAAAGCTCTTATGAGAACAATCACCCCAAGAACGGGCTCATATGAACTTGTATACCCTAACAACTATCGTGCACTCTATGCACTTTGGGGTAATTATCAAGTTAATTGGGTTCAATTGATTCTTGATGAATTCCTTACATTTAATAATGGCAAAATGAGGACAATCTATTTTGGTGAGTATATCATGCGATTACTTCTTAATGTTGATACGCCATTACCTAAGTCCGAGAATACAATGGTGCACCAAATAAACCATTGGACCATAAGCCTAATGCAACTTCCGGCAAGACCTCCTCGCATTATATCTCTTGCCGAATGGGAAGCTAGACATCAAGAACAACATCAACCTCCTCCACCTCAACAAGAAGAACATTTAGACCAAGATGATGAAATTCGTATCATTGAGCCTGGTTATACTTCCACCAATCAATCATTGGGGATCTTATCAAGGAATCAACAAATTCTTGATAATCGTCTCAAGAAGGTAGATCACAAGCTTGATAAAATTAAAGGATTCTTCAACAAGTTATGGAATGCCATTTCATGCTCAAGCTCCACTACCGCTTCAACATCACTTGGCAAACGTCCGGCACCAACTTTCACTTGGACATCATCCGAAGAGCATACAAGCAGTAGTACAAGCGGAACAAGTGGTGGCCAAGGAGGAAGAGCTTATAGACCACCCACAGGTGGACCTATTATTCGAGAACCTGAAGGAGATCGTGAAGGCTCTTACGATTGGGATAAAGATTAGTAATTTTTTATGGTTTGTTGTTATATGTTTAAATCATGCATTTATGATGCTTATGCAACTTTTTATTGACTATGCTATTCTCTGATAATCTTACAATGTTATTATTCAGTGATTGTTTTCCTATTATTTCCTTTTTGTCGATGACAGAGGGGGAGAAATCTATGTAGCTAACTTTGTTTTGTAGGAAAGATAAGTGCATACATTCAGGGGGAGAAAATTAGTAAATACATCTCTATAACACATTAGTGTTGTCATCAATCAAAAAGGGGGAGAATGTTGATACACGAAGATTTTGATCAATGACAATGTGCTTCAACAAAAAGGAAGAGATATATGCAAAATCAGAGAAAGATCGATGAAGACCAAAGTATAAACATAAGTATGATTTTTATAGGTCTAAAGTCTAGATTATTTGTTAAAATCTATCCTCAAGAGATTTGCACGAACACTAAAACACATTCATAAAACTTCATTTTTATTCACATGTTCACTGTGCATACTTTTATAGTTCAGTCGACTGAACAGGTATGGACAGTCGACTGAAACTGGCACACATTTACAAATATGCACAGTTTCAGTCGACTGAATTTCCTGCCCAGTCGATTGAAAGCATTCCTGAAAATTTCTTTGTATATTTTCAGTCGACTGAATTTCCTGCTCAGTCGACTGAATCTGTAACTGCGAATTTTCTCTGAATAGACACCTTCCTCTTCCCAAGAGTTGCAACCATTCTCCAATGGAAATAGAAGCATCTCTTGTCTGCAACCTTTGGCAACACATGCATCTTTTCTACAAGAATAAATACATGATTCTAACATCATTCAATTCACCAATTCTAATTGCTTTAATCTTTCTATTTACTTGAACATACTTTCAGATTTCTTAAGTTTTCAAAAGCAATCACAAACCAATTACTTGAATCTCTGTTTTAACTATAACACCTTTTGATTCATAGTAATTCACATTTCCTAAATCTTCACAAACACTTTTTATACTCTCGAGGATAAGATTATAGGAAAGTTGTACTCAATTTGACTCATTAGTGTTATCAAGAACACAACAAGTCAGAAATACCTTTTGTATCCAGTTTGAAGTCCTCTTCGGTAGTTGAGGCAAGAAATCCCGTTCGGTTGTTCGGGTAAGCTAACCTATTCCTCCGGGTTAAGTGAGGGTTGTTGGTTAGTTGAATTCCTAAGAGGAGCTTAGGGACTGGACGTAGGACAAGAGGTCCGAACCAGTATAAAGTCTTGGTGTCTACTTTACTTACTGCTTATTACTATCTACCTAGACCATTTTACTATTCCATATTATACGATCCTACCACATAGACTCTTTCAACTTTAATCCCCACTAACATGTGCATTAGCTCATAATTGTAGATCATGGTAAGTGGGTAGGTGAGGTCCTCCATGTTGCATGAATTGATTTGTTTCTTCATTCTTTTGTTTCCTTCTCTTGTGCATGCTTATTTTCATGAAGCCTCTTCTTTTTTTCCATCTAATTTCCTACAAATAAAAAATAAAATGTGCAAATAAATATCCTCAAAATTAATACATGCACAAAATTACTATTTTACCTCCAAATCGATGTATGAATGATGACTTGAAAGTATTTTTGAAATTAGGTTTTAAACATGTAAAAACACCCAAATATGTTCATTTATTAAATAAAACAAGATTAAATATGTGAGTATAAATATACACTTTTACGTGGATATCACTATTTTTTTGCAAAAGTTTCAACAATGAATTACTAATACTAAAAACAAATTTTGACAAGAACATTGTTGTTTTAAACTTTGATTTATTTTATACAAATTAAAATTAAAATAGTCAAATAATTTTAAATTTGCACAATATATTTTATTACAAGTTGAAGCCGGATTTTACACAAATCAATTTTAAAATTGATACATCCAGCTAATATCATCAAAACAATACAAACAAATTTGTGAAAGCAATGCTTTAACACACACACACTCACACACACACAACCATGTTTATATATCCAACTATAATTTTTTTGTCCAAATTTTAGTAAAATAAAGTATCAATTTCCTCTTATTCATCCAAGCAATCATCAATTTCATCAATACCACCAAATAATTTCATCAATTTAGTTAAATTCCAATCTTAAAAAATCAAAAATCAAAAATCAAAGTCTCGTCAAATTACAACATTGGAATTTTTGGATTACCTACCTAGGTACCATAGAGAGAGACGAAGGCTTTAATTTTTGCATGTGGCAAACAAAGTTTGTCAAAGGCAATACTCGTGCAGTGATGGAGAGAGATAGAGGAGAAGCTAGGGTTTTATGATTATGTTCACATGAATTCATCCTAGTAGGGGCACGTGACCTCTCTAGGTTAATGTGGCTGTGGCCCTACAAACTAGGAGAAAGGTAATTATTATTTAGTCTACCATATTATTTAAATTACATTTTAAACCCTAGTTTTAAAGCACTTATAACTCTCCTATAAACCTCTATCCAAGTGATTAGGGTGTGACGCTTTAGATAGAGGTTCTAAAGGTCATGAGTTCGAGCATTTGAGACATCAAAAAGAGTGCTTTGCTTAAATAAAGTATCACTCATGTTACCAAAAAAACTCTCATATGTGAACATTGTTTTGGGCACAACTTGCACCGTTGCATTCGCATTGAAATTTTATATATAGTAACATCATTTAATAGCAAGTTACATGTTTATATATGATATTGTAAATTAGACCTTAAAATGTTAATTGTCAATAAGACATTTTATAATTAACACCATTAACAAAAACAATATATTAGCATTTTGTTTTTGAAAAAAAAGTGATATTTATTCAAGTATAGCACTTATTTCGATGTTTTAGAGGTTCAATTCATGACTTATAGAACCTTAGTCCAAAACGCCTACCACTTGCCACTCGAGCTAGTGGTCCTTAACTAATACAACAGAACATTATTTTTTATTTTGATAAATTTTTTATATTCAGTTCAATTATAAATTATTTATTAATAAATAAATTTATAAACACACGCACATATTTTATATTTTACATATAATTTATTAAATAATATATTCAAATAAATATTACCCAAATAAATAAAATAATTGTTTTGTTAAATATTATATTGAATAAACGTTATTAAATTGATAATAGAATCATTCTAAACATTGTACTTTAAATACCCTGTGATACGAGTAAGTAATGAAATCATTTTAGTAAATTTCATATTCGAATAAATCCTATTTGTAATAATAATGATATATCTTAACTCAAACTAAATTCATTCAATACAACAATATGTTAGCAACATTATTTTTAGCAAAGCTAGCCGGCATTTTATGTGTGCCATCCACATTTATTACTCAAACTTTTAAAAGAATAGGTGATCGGAACAGTCTCCGAATCAGCTAATACAATAACAAGGAAAATACAGGAGCTAGACAGACATGTCTAGACTACAAAACAAAGGACAACTAATCCCCCTGGATATTACTGACAACACCGTCAGTAGCAGGCTTATGACTGTGCATAAAACTAGAGAATAGGGTCGCAAGATCAGGAACATATAACCCAAAGAGGGTGGAGTATAGATACTGCCGATCCCAAGATGCATCCAGTAACGGTTGCCAATTGCGCAGACCAATATTACCTCCCTTTGTAAGAGTCAAACCATCACCATCCACACGATAAAACAGACGCCTAGATTCCCTATTCTCTCCTACCTATATAGGATAACTATCCATCTTCGGATCATATCTCATTTCTGAATCATTATGAATCCAAGTATTCTCTTCCTAGCACCAAGAAATTTTCTCCTCGACAGGGGATGGGACCCCTAATGTTACCAGAACATTCGACTCAATAGGTATAATAGGAATAGAGGATGGCGGTGATAGAATTTTAGCTTTAGGAACCCATTTCAAAACCGGTCTAGGGAGCGGAATCTTTGCAGGGAGAGGCTGGGAAGCGGGTCCAATCGAACACGCGTTAGGAGTATGACCAAAAGACCGACAGGATGAGCAAATATAAGGTTTCCATTTGTACTGCATGTCTACTTCCACATCACGACCTTCTGTAATTCTAACTTTGAGCTTCGACGGCAATGGCTTGGACGGGGTAATCTCAATTAATGCTCTTGCATAGTGCAAATTCTTCCGGGCTTCGGTATTTTAATCAAAACACTTAAGTTCACCAATGAGACTGGCAAGCCAATTTAAGCCTAACAAAGGCTGCAGAGAAGATGGAATATGAGTAAAGGTGGCCCAAACAGGAATAGAAAGAACCTGCTCCCTAGCTTTGTCCACACTAATGCTCCATGGTGTAACAATAAACGGTTTCCCCTCTATGATAAATGGACTGTTCTCAAGCGCTTTTAGCTTGTCATTCTTATTCGCGAATTTGAAATAAAACATAGTATTGAAAAATGGGACACGAAGACTACCTTTCAAATTCCAAACTCGCTTGCATTGTTCACGAACTTCTATGTAAGGAGCGAAAGAATCCAAGAAGAAACCAACCAAATAATCTGACAAATAATTAACGCCTTCTTGGACAACCTCTGCCGGTGGAATACTGACACCGTCAATCACAACCGTGTCAAAAGTTCTTGGAGAGAACAAACCAGCATTTCTAGGCAAGGATTTAAATAGAGATGACCAGGTGGACATAGATGTACCATTAGCAATTACTACTAGAATTTGCAGTGTATTTTGGGAATTGGCATTACCTCGATCTTCTTGCAAACAATTCTCATTCACATGAATTTGACAAGTATCAACTTTACCTTGATGTTCCATAATTGCAGGGGAGTTGATATTTGTTTCGGCATTTTCACAAACAGGTTGAGGGCGCAATCTATTACGAGATACTACAGCCTTTAAAGCACTATCACATCCACCAATTACAATCGGATCATCTCCAAGATTCAACCCAACAGCTGTTTCAGTCCAACAAGTATCAATGGAAGCAGAGTTAAGTTAATTAGATAAGTGATGCTCAACAATGACAGTGGGATCGAAACTAACAACTGGAGGACCAACTTCAATGTCTGAAATCAAAGCAGTCATAGGATTTACTAGAGAAACATCAGGAGCATTAGCTGATGACAGCGAAATTGCAATGGCAGAGGGACTTTGAGAATTTTTAGTTAGACTAGTAGTAGAAATAGGCAATTCAGATGCTGAAATAGAAACAGACGTGAATGCAGAGGAAGAGGTACCAGCGGTTAAACAATGGGATGATGACAAAGACGAAGCAGACCCGCGAGCCAGCGTATGATTTGCTGAGAATCGGCAACCTGACCGAGTCAAAGATTCAACACCAGGTTCTAGATCTGAATCCTGGGAGTCCAGAATAATAGACTCAAGCCTTTTCTTCTTTGGCATAGGGAGACTAGGCAGAGCGGAGAGGCAAGAAGAGGACGGAGGAACAGGATGAGGGTGAGAAGAAAGCGGTCAGACGAAAGATGCGAAATGGCGTTTGTAAGGAGATGCCATTCGAATTTACCCCATGATTTTACGGTTTAATTGAGTTTTAAACTTATGTTAGCAACATTATTCATGATAACACTAATAGCTCTAGTGCATGATAAATTAAAAATAATATTTTTTTGAAATTTGCTCTCATCTCCCGTTGCCCGATGCATTTGATCCAACATATATAACTATATGTTATTGTTACCCGGTCGCTTGGCCCGGCTACGAGATGCTAATTATTGAGTTTCTTGGTTGAATCTATGTGAAGCTTGAGCCAGTGAGAGGTTGACTTGAATTAAGAAGCTTGGCATATATGCTTTGTTCGGCCTGTATATCGTTCGGCATGCAAGTGTGGTTCGGTCTGTGTATCGTTCGACCTGTATATCGTTCGGCCTGCGAGTGTGGTTCGGCATGTATATCGTTCGGCCTGCAAGTGTGGTTCGGCCTGTATACCATTCGGCCAACACTGCTCAGCAACTATCGTTCGGCCAACATTGCTTGGCTTCTTCCATTCGAACAACACTGCTCAGCTACTACCGTTCGGCCAACACTACCCAGCTACTTCCGTTCGACCAACATCGCCCGGCAATCACCGTTCGGCCAACACTGCCCAGCTGCTTCCGTTCGACCAACATCGCTCAGCAACCACCGTTCAGTACGCATGGTTTGGTATAGCTGTTTTAGAGCAAGGTGAGGAATTTGACTTATTGGTGGAGATCAACATCAAAGTGGGTGGTTCGGCATTGGTTCACTCCGAGTCCCACCGCGAGTTACTCCAGGTCCTTCAGGAGTTCGCTTCGAGTCAATTACCCGGTGACCACCGTTCGGCCATCCCGGATCGGCATTTGTCGACTGGTGTACCTCGCTCGGCAAGGCTGGATCGGTCAAGTCGAGGTTCCCATATATGGGCCGAGGTACTTCACTCTTAGGCCTGAGCAGGGAGTCCAGCCTATCTTTGTCTATAAATAGAGGGGCAGAGGCGAAGTGTAAAGGGACCTTTTTTCGAGAACTCCGGGGAGACTTTTCCATTTCGAAGACTCATCTATTTTCAATCCAAACTTGTAATCAAGTCGTTAGTGTACGGATTATATCTGTATTCAATAGTTAGAAGAAGCAATAAAGATTAAACTCAAAGTGGACGTATGCAGTTACGCCGAACCACTATAATTCTGGTGTTCTTGTTTTTGTAGTTAATTTCGCACACATTCCTCTATTTTAATTTCCTATATTCATTAATCTCTCTACACAAATCCTTTCTTGGGTGTTAGTGACCAATTTTGGTGCTAACATTTTGGTGCTTTCACTGAAAATGCATTCTCAGGCTGTTAGGATCTCCTTTGTTGCTACTGGATTGAGGAAATCCCCCAAAGAAGATCCGAGTTCATTCACAAGAAGTCCATTGATTCTACTTAGAGTTCCAACCGATAACTCTACAATGGGAAGACCACGTACTAGATCAGCCTCCCATAATGCAGATGTCAACGAGATCGCTAGCGTCCAACAAGTAAGACCCAGCAATCAACAAGCTAATACGGGCGTAGGGACAATCACCGCCCAAAACCAAACGGAAGCTGTCACCAGGACAGAGTTCAACAAACTGATGAGAGAACTCATGGGAAGCAGGAGACAGCTTAACGAGCAGATTCAAGCTAACACCAACCTCATGACTCAGCTTACCCAACAACAACATCAGAATACTGGAGGAAGTCCCGCTTCCTACTCCTCGTCCGACAGCTCTGCTTCGTCTGATGAACCTCCTAGGCATAGATGCCGTAGAATTGAAACAACGCAAATAGGTGCAGCAGAACGATCAACCAGGGATGGTCTAAGTTCCCTATCTGGAGCCATGGCCACTCACTTACACCAGGGAAATCACGCTCAAGCTGAAACAGGAAACTTAGGATCTAGAACACGAGTGGAAGCTAGACGACTGGCTCACCAAGGTCATGATGAAGTTGGTCCCCAGGATACACGTTTGGTAGATCGCCAACAGAGGAGGCACCAACTGAAATGGTCCCGCAGGACGGATTCCAACTTGCCATCTTCCATACAAACCCCAGACCTATCAGCCATGGTCAGACAGTTGATGAGGGAAAATCAAGGTTTAACTAATGATGATTGGGGCGTATCTAGGAGTCATACTCCGTTCACAGATGTTATCCTACAAGCTGAGTACCCCAGGAAGTTTAATATGCTGACTATCCCGGCCTACGAAGGGAAGACTGATCCCCGACAGCATGTAATGAGGTATGGGTGGATGATGGATTCAGCTGGGGCGAATGATGCAACTAAATGTAGGTGTTTCCCAATAACTTTATCTGGAATCACTACCATGTGGTTTACCCGACTTCCTCCACGGTCTATCTCCAATTTTGATGAGTTAGCGACGAAATTTGTGGAGCAGTTCAGGATTCATGCCACTCGTCCCAAGGATGTTATCTCCTTGTCCAGTGTAATTCAGGCCCCATGGTAGTCGTTAAAGGAGTACTTACAAAGATTCCATGTTGCTGCTACTGAAGTTAGTAACCTGAATGACCATGCCATTTTAATGGCCGTGATGAGAGGAGTAGATCCGGATTCGGAATTTGGTGATTGGCTGGCAGGGAAGCCTCCGGCTACACTGGAACGTTTTTATTCGAAGGCGCACAAATTTATAAGAAGGGAGGAAGGCAGGTGGACGAGGTGAGACAATACACCAGGACCCGGCAAGGAGACTGTGCAGAGCAACATTGCTGTAAAACAATCTGGTGACAACTCTGGAAAAGTCCAGGTCAATGTTCAAAACAAGCCTGAGTAGTCAAAAGGATCCGGAGGAGGAAATTCCGGAAAGAAAAGGGAAGCCGGAAAGTGGAAACCAAGGATCCTAACTTATAATGAATACACCCCTCTGAACGCATCTCTGGAAAATATTTACCTATCGACCTGTAATACTTTCCAATATCGAAAGCCACGCCCAAAAGAATCCACCGAGGAGCAAAAGCGAACTGGGAAGTATTGCCGCTTCCATGAGACTTACGGGCACAATACCGAGGATTGTAGGCACCTCCATGATGCGATTAAAAAGCTGATTCGATAGAAAAAGTTATAGGAGTTTGTAAAGAACCCTCAGGAAGGCGGACAGGGGACATCTGACCCCAATTGCGGACAGGCTCCACGATGGTCTGAGGAACCCGTTCGAACTGGAGGTAGATTAGTCATAAACACGATAGTTGGTGGGCCTCACCCTGCAGATAAGAATTGGCAAGAAATGGAGCGCTATGCTAGTTCCTTAAAGCATGCAGGTTTTGAATGTTGTTCAAACGTGGAAGATGGGACTCCGGCTAAGAAATAGCGAATGATGACGGATGATATAGTGTTCATAAGTAGAGATGTCGATCAGGTAGAGGCACCCACCATTGATCCAATGGTCATCTCGGCCACTATTGGGCCAGCTTTTGTTTGAAGAATACTGATTGACTGTGGAAGTTCTGTTAACATCATCTTCAAAAAAGCATATGACCAGATGAAGATGGAGACAAAGGACCTAAAACCATCTAAAGCCTGTATCCATGGCTTTAATGGTGCGGCTACTGATGCAGTGGGTTTTGTTGAATTACCAGTTAAACTTGGAGAAGGTGAACGTAGGAGGGTGCGGATCCTACCGTTCATCGTTTTGGATGTCGATTCTCCGTATAATGTGTTTTTGGGTCGACCAGCCCTCGCAGAGTTTAGGGAAGCTTTGGCCCCGTGGTGTTTAACCTTGAAGTTTCCGACATATGAAGGAGTTGGTGTTGTGCATGGCGATCAGGCAACTAGTCGTGCGTGTTATGTGGCTGAGCTGAGAGAGGCCCAGTGAAGAGAGAAAGGAAAGGTTGTGGACAACTCCGTCTGCATCCGAGTCACTGAAGATTGACAAGTAATGCCCAAGCCTTGGCTCGGGCAGCATGATCGGATCTATAGAGACATAGATCCGAGGGACGATGATGAGGAACCCAAGGAGGCAAAAGTAGCGCCGATTGAACTAACGATTGACATTCCAGTCAGCCGCGATGACCCATCGTGGGTACTAAAGATTGGATCACAACTCAACCCCTCGATGATCGAGGATCTTACTGATTTCCTCCGAGCGAATCTGGATGTCTTCGCTTGGACGCATTCTGATATGTGCGGGATTTCTCCCGCCATTGCGAGTCATATGTTGAACATAAACCCAAAATATGTGCCGGTGAAGCAAAAAAGGAGAGATATGGACCCAGAGGGTCCGCTGCTCTCAAAGAGGAGGTGGACAAACTCAAAGCCAATGGGTTCGTCTGCGACGCCCTCTACCCAGAATGGGTCTCTAACCCTGTACTAGTGAGAAAAGCGAATGGGAAATGAAGGACCTACGTGGATTACTCAGATCTGAACAAAGCATGCCCTAAGGATAGTTTCCCTTTACCCATAATTGATTAGCTAGTCGACTCAACAGCAGGGCACGAGTTATTGTCATTTATGGATGCGTACTTGGGATATAATCAAATCCCGATGCACATTCCAAATCAGGAACATACTAGTTTTGTCACAGACATTGGACTGTATTGTTATGTAGTGATGCCTTTCGGATTGAAAAATGCAGGAGCAACTTATCAACGTCTGGTGAATCGGATGTTTAAAGACCAAATTGGTAGGATGATGGAAGTCTATGTAGATGACATGCTCGTGAAGTCACGACAGTCAAACGACCACATATGAGACTTGACGGAGATGTTTGATATACTCAGACACTACGGGATGAAAATCAATCCCTTAAAGTGTTCTTTTGGTGTTGCGACGGGGAAGTTTTTGGGTTTTATCGTCAATGCACGGGGAATTGAAGCTAACCCAGAAAAGATTCAGGCTATTCGAGACATACAAGTGCCCAGAACCATAAAGCAAGTGCAAAACCTGAACGGAAAAGTGGCCACGCTAAGTCGATTCATATCCAGAGCGACGGACAAGTGCATTCCCTTCTTCGATGTAATAAAGAAAGGGAAGAGAAATTTTGAATGGACTCCCAACTGCGAGGATGCATTCCAAGCTTTGGTAAGACATTTGGAAAGTCCCACGGTGCTGTCGAAGCCTATAGACCATGAAGTGTTGTATGTATACTTGGCCATGTATCAACATGCCATTAGTACAGCTTTGGTTCGCGAGGAGGACTGAGTTCAAAAGCCGGTGTACTATGTCAGTAAACGGTTAACGGGAGTAGAAAGAAATTATCCTAAAATTGAGAAGCTAGCCTACTGCTTGGTGATTGCATCACGCAAGCTTCGTCCATATTTTCAGGCACATCCGATCAGCGTTTATACTGATCAACCTTTACGACAGGTACTCCAACGACCAGAGACCTCAGGAAGGTTACTGAAATGGAATATTGAGTTGAGTCAATTCGATATCACCTACTTGCCACGGAGGGCTATCCAAGGGCAGGCACTAGCAGACTTCATCACAGAATTCACCATATTAGATGAACCAAACAGTGATGATGTTATTCCCTCCATTCGATGGAAACTATACACCGACGGGGCATCCAACGACTATTGCTCTGGGGCTGGAGTCATTCTTGTAATCCCTGAAAACCGATCAATTTGTTATGCCTTGAAACTTAATTTCTCAGCTACAAATAACGAAGCTGAGTATGAAGCATTACTTGCTGGCTTAAAACTTATCAGGGAACTCGAAGTAAGATCGGTTGAGATCTTTTGTGACTCACAATTGGTGGTATACCAAGTATGAGGAGATTATCAAGCAAAGGGGCAGAGGCTTGCTCCATACCTCGCTCGGGTTCAAGAACTGTTGGCAGACCTTGAATATTACGATATTTCGCATGTCCCGCATGAACAAAACAGGGAAGCCGATTCATTGGCAAAATTCGCAAGTACTAGTGATGCATAGTAGATGGGCTTGGTTCCCATCGGAGTTTTACAATTTCCGAGTATAAACGAGATGGAAGTAGATTTTGTGCTAGAAACAGAAATTGAAATGGAGTCATGGATAACCCCATTCAAACAATACTTACTATATGGGACTTTACCCGATAGAAAGAACGAAAGACGACAAGTCATTCACAAAGCTTCATGATATATAATGCAGGATGGAATAATGTATCGAAGGGGATTCTCGGTTCCCTTGCTTCGGTGCATCGCCCACGACGAGATAAAACGAGTCTTGAGGGAAGTTCACGAAGGAGAATGTAGTGACCATACTGGGGGGCGGACCCTAGCAAAAAAGATCCTCCGCTATGGATACTATTGGCCGACTGTAAATCGGGATGCTGCGAACTACGTAAGAAGATGTGACAAATGTCAAAAGTATGCGAAAATCCTGAGAGCTCCGCCAACAGGACTCACACAAATGGTTAGTCCCTGGCCATTTGCAATTTGGGGGATCGATATAATCGGTTCCTTACCAATTTCCAAAGGTGGTGCAAAATATGCAATTTTTGCGGTCGATTACTTTACCAAGTGGGCAGAAGCAGAGCCTTTAGCTACGATCACCACCAAAAAGGTAATTAATTTCGTAGTACGAAACATCATATGCCGTTTCGGCCTCCCACGAACTATCATTACAGACAACGGAACTCAATTTGAAAGTAGGGAGTTCAAAGAATTCTGCCAAAAGTATCACATTGAGAAAAGGTTTTCAACGGTTGCTCACCCTAAAGCGAATGGACAAGTTGAAGCTGTAAATAAAATAATCAAGTCAATATTGAAGAAACGCTTGGAGAAGGCTAGAGGCAAGTGGGTGGATGAGCTTCCGACAGCGCTCTGGGCTTACAGAACCACCCACAAGTCCGCGACTGACCAACACTGCCCAGCTACTTCCGTTCGACCAACATCGTTCGGCAATCACTGTTCGGCCAACACTGCCCAACTACTTCCGTTCGACCAACATCACTCGGCAACCACTGTTCGGTACGCATGGTTCGGTAGTTGTTTTAGAGCAGGGTGAGGGATTTGACTTATTCATGGAGATCAACATCAAAGTGGGTGGTTCGGCATTAGTTCACTCCGAGTCCCACCGCGAGTTACTCCAGGTCCTTCAGGAGTTCGCTTCGAGTCAATTACCCGGTGACCACCGTTCGGCCATCCCGGATCGGCATTTGTCGACCGGCGTACCTCGCTCGGCATGCCTGGATCAGTCGAGTCAAGGTTCCCATATATGGGCCGAGGTACTTCACTCTTAGGCCTGAGCAGGGAGTCCAGCCTATCTTCGTCTATAAATAGAGGGGTAGGGGCGCAGTGTAAAGGGACCTTTTTTCGAGAACTCCGGGGAGACTTTGCCATTTCGAAGACTCATCTATTTTCGATCCAAACCTGTAATCAAGTCGTTAGTGTACGGATTGTATCTGTATTCAATAGTTGGAAGAAGCAATAAAGATTAAACTCAAAGTGGACGTAGGCAGTTACGCCGAACCACTATAATTCTGGTGTTCTTGTTTCTGTAGTTAATTTCGCATACATTCCTCTATTTTAATTTCCTATCTTCATTAATCTATCTACACAAATCCTTTCTTGGGTGTTAGTGACCAATTTTGGTGCTAACAGTTATAATGTATCGAAATCGATATGCGTATTTAGATTTATACATATGACTAAAGTCCTACATAACCAGGCGATTTTTTTTAAAACAATAAGAAACAATCACCAATTGATAACATGTAGTTGTTTATTTATAATATAAACGAGTGTGAATCCGTGCTATGCATACGGGGGTTGGTATATAATTCTGTTAGCGGTGTATTTTTTAGATTTTATAGTATATGAAGATGAAAGCAGATATTTATGGGATGTAAATTTTTAGATTAATTTTTTCGTGAATGCTACTAACAAAAATGTGTTGATAAATCTAGTTAAATAGTCTCGGAGCATATAGAGTATAATCAATATTTTAGAGCACAATGCCTTTATATTGAAAATGTTGCATCAACTAGCGGTTGTTCCTAACTTGGTAAGCAATATATTACTAAGCTTGTCATTTAATTAATTTTCAAATGTGATTTACATTGGTTCGATATAGTTTTATCCTATTTTTAACATATAAATCGAAATATGTACATAATTTTGTTGATAATAGTGTTCCAAACCTAGAGTAGAGAAATCATGCTCGAAATGGGATAGTAATTAAATTTGGCTTAGTGAAACAACATTTTCATTATAACACATTTCGACATTATACTATACTAATTAATTAGAGAAAAATATCATAGTTGTTTTCAAACATCGCGTTCTTTAATACATATAGCATAATAAGACATGAGAAAATATATGAAATACGCAATCAAATTTTGTATCTTTTGTATTTAAAGTATCATTTTGGTTTATAGATCATGCAACAATTTGTTAACAAATAATTATGTATATAACACTCATTGTATTATTGTACTGTATTAAGCTTCTTAAAAAAACTTGACTGGTTAACTATGCATATTCCAACGTTGATGATTCTAACTAATTAAACATTATCCTTGTTTGTTTCAACTAATCTGAATAAGAGCTACACAACATGATTTAATAAATCTATATTTTTGAAATATACAATGAAGTAAAATTAAAAATTAGTTTATTCCATCAAAGAATGAAACGTTATACTAAACTAAAAGTGAATACCAATTGATTAGCATTAATAAGAATTAGGATGATTCAGCGGACAATTATGATTTGAGGTTAGAGGTTGGAGATTGTGGTGTTCGTGGACAAATTGGATTAGAGGTTGGACATGAAATATTTATGTAATGTATAGTGTTTTTTATATATTTTCCATAATTATTAATTAATTATTATCAATTAATTTATAGTATTGAATAGAAAGTATTACTAATTATTTACAAAAAAATTCAAAAAAACACGAATTACGTCTGACTTACCTCAGAAAAGTCGAACATGATTAATACATCTTGTAAAAATGCTATACTTTTTAGGTCCAAACGCGAATCATCAAACTGCTTACGTATTAATTATGTCATGTCTAAGATAAGTTGGACATAATTCCCCTAACCGCTTTTGGGTTAACGTTTCTGATGTCCATGAACGAGGACTTAGAATGTAACTATTCCCTGGTTAGATTAAATATTAATAAAAGAGAATTAATAGTAATAATTCTCAAATTAATTTGAATTGGAATCAAATGAAATTAACAACATTTTATTCCTTTTTAACACAATTCTTTCCGTTTGAAGTTAGCCTACTCGTAAACATTATTATTAAACCATCTTCAATTCGTAATGATTTATAAACATCTCTACACTGCAAAAAAATCAAAACAATATAGCATAAATAATCTTTATAGAAAATAAAAAATAATTGCTAAGATGTTCCATAAGATTTTCAAGTATTCAGTGTTAACCATGAATTAAATAGGAAAATACGTGCTACTTATGAACATTTTATGGTCATTGAAGCATTGCTATAGAAAAATGTATTACCGTAGGTCGATTAAGATGGATAATATCTAATATTGCAAAAAATAAGTCTATGTTGTGTATAACAGAATAAAATATTTAAATAAAAATTAAGTTTATAGAACGCCTATTTAGAACTAAACTTTGAACATGCTTTTTTGGTAATGCAATATAGAAATTTATTATTTGACTATTCTTTTAGATCATAGATGATATTTTCCCTTCTTGATTTTCTTAAATACTTATAGTTCAAAATGGAAAAATACATCAACTTTATCTCAGATTATACTCAATTAAAGATTCTTTGATGTACATGTGTTAGTAAACCAATTATGCCTTAAAAATTTACGAAGGAAATGAAATTCATGGTCGTACTAAATAAACACAAAACAGATTAGAGAACTTGTTATGTATTAATTATCTTCGATGCTAACTTAAGAACCTAATTTGCCATAAATATGATCGTATTGATTTTTAGAAAATTTGATTGGATTCTATTATAACATCAAACAATTGATTATAAAATAAACATATTACCAAATTTTCAAGTTAACTAAATTACACATACTTTATATTGAGTTTATTTTTTTTCATAAATAAAGAATTTAGCTTTAAAATTAAAAACATTAAAGGAACTAAACTTATAATTATTTTCGAAACTGAAAGCATATATGGAAATTAGTAGTTGACCTATATCCATTTGACCTTCTATCTTTTGTATCTAAAGTAACATTTAGGTTTATAAATCACGCAATAATTTTTCGACTAATAATTATGTATATAGTATCTATTGTATTATTTTTACTATATTAGGTCTTTTCAAAAAACTTGACTTGTTAACTATGCATATTCTAGCTTTGATGATTCCAACTACTTGAACATGATCCTAGTTTGTTTGAAAATGTACAAATAATATGAATGAGAGCTACACAACATGTTTAATAAAAGTATACTTTAGAGGTATACAATTAAGTAAATTAAAATTCAGTCTTAATCCATCATAAAAATAAAATGTTATATTGAGTAAAAAGGGACACTAAATGATTATGATTATTGAAGATTAGTATGTAACTGTTCTCTAACAATAAATTTCAATAAAAGAGAATTAATTGTAATAATTCTCAAATTAATTTGAATTTGAAGTAAATGGATACCATCAATTTATTCCTTTTAAATACAATTGTTTCCATTTGAAGTTAGTTTACTTGTAAAAATTATTAATAACACATCTTTAATTTGTAATGATTTATAAACATCTCCAAATTGCAAAATAAAATCAAAACTATATAGCATCGAATAATCTTTGTAGAAAATAAAAGATAATTGCTAATATGTTCCATAAGATCTCCAAAAATTCAGTGTTAACCATGCATTAAATAGGAAAATATGTGATATTTATGTACATTTCTTGGTCAATGAAGCATCACTATAGGAAAATATATTAAACCGTAGGAAAACTAAAATGGATGATATCTCATATTACAAAAATGAGTCTAGACTGAGTATAAAAAATAAAATATTTAATTAAAAATTAAGTTCGTATAACACCTTTCTAAAACTAAATTTTCAACATAAAGTTACATACGACAGATTAAACAAAAGTAATATTTATACATTTATATTTCTTTTCTCAAATATGACAAAAAAAATTATTATTTGACCATTCTTTTACTTCATAGATGATATTTTCCCCAACTTGATTTTCTTGAATACATATGTTTAAAAATGGCGAAACATCAATTTTGTCTCAAATTATATGTAATTTAAGATTGTTTGGTATACATGTGTTAGTAGACTAATTCTGCTATTCAAAATATGCAAAGGAAATAAAATTCATGATCGTACTAACGAAACACATATCAGATGAACATCGATGTAAATATAAAACTTGAGAACTAAAGAGTAGTTCAACATTACATATCAAGGATTTTATAAAAAAGTTCTATGATATCGACGTATTAATCAATCCAATAGCCTCCTGTAGAATATGAAGGAAACCAGGTTGATAATGATATAGATTGAAACTGAAATAATAAGAAAGTATAAGATTTTTCCCAACTTGATTTTTGTATACACTTATATTCAAAATAAAAAAGATCCACTTTACCTCTTGTGTATTATAAAAAGTTAAAGATTATTTTATGTCTATATATGTTAGTAAGCCAATTATTCCCTACAAAATGAATGAGTGAAATGAAAATCATAATCGTACTACACGAATACAAATAAGGTGAACGTCGATGTAAATAGAAAACATAAGAATAAAAAATAATCAAGCTTCATGTATTATAGATTTTACAAAATAACCAAAGATTACATGATATATATGCATTGATTAATCCAATAACCTTTTAAAAATATAAAGGAAATCATATTCGTATCCATACAAATTGTAGCAAAAATAAGAAGAAGACAATTTTTTGAACACAAAATTTGAAGTAAAGATCTGCAATAATATATTAGAGCTAAAACAAAAAATTCAATCTTAAATTAAATGAAAATAAAGATAATAAAATAAAAATCAAACCTTCAAATCCAGCTTGATAGATCAGTAAGCACGGTTTTTTGGAGGCTTTTAAACAATTTTTCCATGAAAAGTACAACACTGAAAGCAACAGATAAAAATATAATCTCTGCAAAACATGATTAAAATGATAATTTTATTAAACGAATAGAAATTAAAGAATTAATGATGAATTCAACCAAATTATAATTAGATAAAAAATAATAAAGAGATTGATAAAAAACTATTCGGATAGAATCTTTAAGTTGATTTAGATTGGAAATTTAAATGAGAAGAGATAACATAATGAAAAAAAATTAAATGGGAGGAATGTAAAAAATGATATGAAACAAATGACGAATGAAAAAATTGCAATGATAACATGGAGAAGATGAAGAAACCTCTGTTAGATTACAAAGAAATAATGATTATGGGTTTATCAAAAGAAATAAACATACATAAGAGTATTTTATCAAAATGAATAATGGTAACATTAATTGCTGTGTTAATAATGGTACCTTCGTGTAAAAAATTATAGGAAACAAATGACGAATGAAAAAATTGTAATGATAACATGGAGAAGAGGAAGAAATCTCTGTTAGATTACATAGAAATAATGATTATGGGTTTATCAAAAGAAATAAACGTACATCAGAATATTTTATCAAAATGAATAATGGTAACATTAATTGTCATGTTAATGATTGTAGTTTTGTGGAAGACCGAAAATTTTTAGGGGGTCTAAAAGGAAAATTGTACCAAAAATTAAGGAGAATGTTATAAAATAGAAGGAGACAAAAAACCATTAGATAAGAAGAAAGGAGAAAAATGTTATTCACTCAAATATTAGTCATCCATTTACATTACATAGACTCCTTTATATATAGGTCTTAGAGCATAGTATTGAACATATCCCATGATGTGGGACTAAACATAAAATAATAAATATCGTATAGCATATTCACACTTTATAATATTACAACACTCCCCCTTGAATATGCATCTTCAAAATCTTGAATGTTTTGCTAACTTGAAGTTGTCACTTTTGAAACATATATGATGATTGCTTGCCCTCGTTATTATCATTCTTGCATATATCCATTTAGTTGATATAGATATTGTCTGTTGCCTCATTAAGAACCTCTGTTAGAAAAACCCAATGGGAAAAACCTTGAACAAAGAAAAGAGTGCAACTTGTGAAATCATAGATATCATATTAAAGATGATATTCCTTCTAAGAGTTTGATACTTGAGATCAAAACAATGCCTCATTAAAATCTTACTAAGAAAAACCCAATGGGAAAAATCTTAGTGAAGAAAAAAGAGTACAATGACATATTGTAATATTTCATTTCATCTAATGAAGTTTGATTCTTCTGGATCAACAAGATAATGCCTCGTTAAAACCTTACTAAGAAAAACTCAGTGGGAAATGTGACGCCCCACCTCTATACCCACGCTAGCCAAGAACACTACGGTGTAATGCTGTCAACTAGCACGGAGAATAAGGCTGTTGAGGAGCGACCATCCATGTAACTTCTTTGAGCGAGCACCGATATGTCAGATAGAATAGAATGAACTTCGTTTAAGGAGGAAGTCCGACATAACGAAACAAACCCAAAGCTATCACATAGTGGCTATAAATAATCTTCAGAAACAAACATAGAAATAAACATAACATAAATCAATCACAGACATCCATATCACAAAGGCGGAAAAAGATATGAATATATATAGCACATGAAAGTGTACATCAGAGTGGTGGTCAGAAAGATCCACGATAATACAAATGAATAGCAACACGTGCTATACAAAAGAACAAGTACACAACATAGAGTATATATCTCAAAAAATGTACATCCAAAAACTACTAATCTAAGTAGTGCCAAAAGTCAGAATAATCCTGAAGAGAAGTCAAGCAGAAGCACCTGTAACATCTCGGTCTGACCCGAGTATTATTTATAAGAAAATAATAAACGGATCAGTCTAGCTATAAATATCAGATGATAAGGTATATGATAAATAATATGGCATGAACATGTAACAACCATAACGGCATACTACTATAAGTATGTAAATGATAATCAACAAAATATCAATCAATATCACAAGAATCTTCTCAAGGATAAAATAGGGTATCATACCCTAAACTTGTATTCATAACAAGTCAATAACACATAAATTCACCAATGCACAAAAACTGATATCATATCAATGAAAATCATGAAAATTGGTGAAGCACAAATTCCAGAAATCATCGCAAGAAATCCAGAAAACACATAAAAAGGGGGAGGCCTAACACATGAACGGGAGCATGAAAACTCACCAACGCGTATAACACATGAACGAGAAGCTATCTCATGGAAGCTATCCATTAAATTTTCACACAGGAATGGCCCGAAGACCATGGGGTGCTACCCCATATATGTGATGGCGAAACATCACAAAAGCGAGGTCTAGTCTCCCTCGCAGACAAAGGGACATCGCTCAATCGCTAGTCTAAATCACAAAAATGATCGTCATGATCATTAGGAAGTGTCAATTACACTAAGCCAGTAAATATATGAGTTTAGCTTCATGTCCCATAACCACTACCTTAACTTAAATATTTACGAACAAACTGTAGATCTTCACTAGGAAATTGTCACAAAAGGGTTCAATCGAACAAGTCCAAGAGCTAACCGACAAAGTAAACGCAAGCGTTTCATACCACTTGTTTTGCTAAGCCGTTTAATTAGATTTCTCATCCGAGTGAAGTAAAGGCTTGTATATACTAGTAGATTGGAAATCGGTTTGAGAAAACGAACTTTTTGATATTTAAAATAGTGTTGAAATCGCTTTGATGAAAGAGTTTTGATATTTACTACTAGTATTGAAACCTTCATATCTTTAGAGTGACAAGTCACAAAATGATTATTGAAACAAATCGAATCACATAAATTCACGTTCGAAGACGTGAGTAAAGTCCAAAGAAATCAATCTCAAAACCATCAAAGTAGGAATATACTTGCGACCTAACGAGGTCGAATTAAAGTGCAAAGACTTTAAGTCAAATAGGTCGAACGACCTAAGGGTAGACTGCCGTGCGACCTAGCAGAAGAACAGGTCAAATGACCTAGTGGTATCAAGTGTCGAGCGACCTAGTGGTAACCTGAGCCGAGCGACCTAAAGAATTCAAGGCCATGCGACCTAATGTGGTTGAGGTCTAGCGACCTATCGAAGTACGGTGGCAAGCGACCTAACAGGGTCAAATGGCGAGCGACTTATGGAAGTCAAGTGGCGAGCGACCTATGTGTTCGCGGTCTAACAATATATAACAAAGAGGCGCGCGACTTAAGACTCGCGACCTAGCGATATAAAGGCAGAGGGGTGCGCGACCTAAAGACTCGCGACCTAGCGACCAAAAATGAAAACAAGTCAAACGACTTAAAGAGTGAACGACTTAAGGCCTTGAACGACCTAACTGAGGAAAGCGACCTATAAGGGAAGCGACCTATCAGTGAAGCGCGACCTACGACCTAGCAGAGTCGAGCGACCTAGAGCTTTAACACGCGAGCGGCCTAAGGAGTTATCGAAGCCGAGCGACCTACGACCTAACGCAGCCGCGACCTAGTAACTGAAGCAGGAACGAGCGACCTAGGACCTAGGCGACCCACGACCTACGACCTAGCGACCTATTTCTATGCGACCTAAACCCAGAACAAAAATCTGCAGTCTTTCTTCTTCGAGATAGAGTGACCTAACGCCCAGAATTGCAAACACACACGAAAATTTGGGGTTTTCACCCATTCAATCCAAATCCAATGCAAACATACATGCTAAAGTGATGGGGAATCATTCCCAACAGTCCAATGACAATTATAGGCAAGATGTGAGATAAAAATCTCACCTTTTCACTAAAATGGATGAAGATGAAGCTTGAAAGCAAGGAGAAGCAATCCAAAGCTTGAATCCAATATCTTCTACTTGAATTTGGAGTTGAATGTTGGATTTGCAATAGAATTTGAGTTTGGAGTTTTAATTTCTCATTCCCTCCTCCATTTTTGACAAAGCTTGAAGTGTTTGATAAAGTGAGGAAGAGAAGGTGGGTTGGGGCTGAGTTAGAAGGTGCAGTCCAACTAAAGTCAAAGGCGAGAAAAAGTGACCAAAATTCCACTTACTCCAAACATATCGAAGTTTACACTCAAAAAGATCGCAAACGTCATTTTGAACTCAACGGAGGTGGTCTCGAGTCCTAGTTTGACCGTATGCAAAAAGTAGCTTTTCAGACTAACATCCGACTAATGATAAAATGTTTAAATATAATATTTAAATATAAAATCGACAAATATGCGGGTTGTTACAGACTCCCCTCCTTAAAGAAATTGCGTCCTCGCAATATATGAGGCGAAAATAAAAAGTAACAACCATAAATGCATATTAGCACAAAAGAAATTTGAAATAAGAAGTTTACCTCAAAGAGCATGAGAAAGTAATTCCGGATGTGTACGCTCGATGAATTCTCTAGTTTCCCAAGAGCAATCCTTAGGATTTGAGGACCATTGAACTTTAACAAGCGGAACATCTTTATTTCGAAGACGTTTGATCTCCGAAGCAATAATTCGAACAGGGTGCTGCTCGTAAGTTAAATTAGGTGAAACTTCAATCTCTTCCACAACACCGGGCTCAAGAATAGAATCGGAATCCCGAAGGCACTTCCGTAATTGAGAAACGTGAAACACGTCATGCATGGCAGAAAACTGAGCCGGTAATAAAAGGCGATAAGCCATGGAACCAATACGTTTAGTGATAGGAAATGACCCAATATATCGAGGCGCTAACTTTCCCGATCGACTGAAACGTACGACACCCTTCATAGGTGAAACACGAATAAATACGAGATCACCAACAGAAAATTCTAATTTCCTTCTTCGGTTATCGGCATAGGATTTTTGTCTACTCTGGGCTTCTTTCATCCTATGTCGAATAAGTTCAATCTTTTATGTGGAATCTCGAATAAAATCTGGTCCTAAAACCAGCTTCTCACCGGCCTCAAGCCAACAAGAAGGAGATCGGCATGGCCTTCCATAGAGTGCTTCGAAAGGAGCCATACCAATACTAGATTGGAAGCTGTTATTATAGGAAAATTCAACAAGCGAAATATGATCTTCCCAACTTCCACCAAAGTCAAGCACACAAGCACGAAGAAGATCTTCAAGTGTTTGATTCACACGCTCAGTTTGTCCATCGGACTGGGGGTGATAAGCGGTGCTAAAATTAAGCTTCGTTCCCAAAGCTTTTTGAAGACTCTTCCAGAATCCACTAGTAAACAATGGATCCCGATCACAAACAATGGAAGAGGGAACTCCATGCAATTTAACAATTTCTTTAATAAAGAGTTTGGCCAGAAGAGTAACGGTTCGGTTCGACCGAACGGGAATAAAATGGGCAGATTTAGTAAGTCTGTCAACAATCACCCATAAGCTATTATGACCCGAACGAGAACGGGGAAGGCCATCAATAAAATCCTTGGAAATTTGATCCCACTTCCAAACTGGAATTTCCAATGGTTGCAATAACCCACCAGGCCTTTGATGTTCAGCCTTAACAAGTTGGCAAGTCATGCAACACTTAACAAAGTTAGCGATGTCAGATTTCATTCCCTCCCAGTAATAAAGTCGCTTCATATCTGCGTACATTTTACTACTACCGGGATGAATAGAATACTTGGAACGATGAGAATCTTCTAGAATGTCTCTACGAAGATCACTAATATTTGGTACGATCAATCTATCAAATTTTCGAATGCCGCCACGAAAATCGATACCAAAGTCTTTCAAACCTTCAATATCGGTTTTATCCCTAATATTCTGGCTAAGAAGAGCCACTTTGGGTTCTAGCTGTTGAGCTTCAAGAATGCGGTCTAAAATAGAAGGATGAGCCTCAAGGCTACATAAAACAAGAGATGAACATAGATCGGAAACACGATCTCGGATTTCACAAGTGGATAAAAGTTCGAGATCGTTCCATTCAAATATCATCATGGAAACAACCGGTTGTTGCTTGCGACTAAGCGCATCGGCAACTCGATTTCCCTTTCCGGGAGTATAAAGGATATCAAGATCATAAGAGGCAAGGAACTCGAGCCAACGCTGTTGACGCAAATTAAGTTCCTTTTGAGAGAATAAATATTTCAAAGACTTATGATCAGTATAAAGTACAAATTTCTCTCCCAAAAGATAATGTCGCCAAATTCGAAGTGCGAAAACGATAGCCGCGAGTTCTAAATCATGTGTGGCATATCTAGTCTCAGCCGGCTTCAATTGCCTAGAAGCATACGCAATAACACGTTCTTTTTGCATAAGAACGGCACCCAGACCAACGCGACTAGCATAGGTATAAACGACCAAGTCTTGATTCCCTTCGGGAATAACAAGGATAGGAGCATCAGAAAGGAGTTCTTTTAATTTCTGAAAAGAAGTTTCATATTTGTCCGACCAAATGTATTTAACACCTTTCTTTGTTAAGCCATTAAGAGGCACGACAATCTTAGAAAAATCTTTTATAAAACGGCGGTAATAACCTGCCAATCCGAGAAAGCTACGGATTTCAGTCACGCTCTCCGGTCTCTTCCAATTTTGAATCGTTTCTATCTTTGAAGGATCCACTGATATTCCGGATTCGGAAATAATATGACCGAGAAACTTCACACTAGATTGCCAAAAGTGGCATTTAGCAAATTTTGCTTTTAGTTGATTGCTCCTAAGAGTTTCCAATACAATTCGAAGATGCTTTTCATGTTCCTCCTCGGTTTTAGAATACACAAGAATATCATCAATAAAGATGAGAACAAACCGATCGAGGAAATCTTTGAAAACTCGATTCATGAGGTCAACGAAATAGGCCGGAGCATTCGTCAAACCGAATGGCATAACTAGCCATTCATAAGATCCATAACGAATACGGAAAGAAGTCAAAGGAATACTATCCTCTGCAATACGAAGCTGATGGAAACCGGTAGCTAAGTCCAATTGTGAAAAGACTCTAGCACCACTAAGCTGATCGAATAGATCATCAATCTGAGGCAAAGGATATTTATTCTTAATAGTAAGATCATTAAGCTTGCGGTAGTCAACGCAAAGCCTAAGTGTACCATCGGACTTACTTACGAAAATAGCCGAAGCTCCCCAAGGCGAGGAACTAGAGCGAATAAGTTGCTTCTTCTCTAACTCGGATAATTGTTTGCGCATCTCTTCATTCTCCTTATTGGACATGCGATAAGGAGGACGGGTAATAGGTTGAGCTCCAGGTATAAGATTAATTTTGAACTCAATTGATCGCTTAGGTGGTAGTCCTAAAACGGGCTCAAAGATGTCGGAAAATTCACGAACGGCGCGAATAAGAGAAATGACATCCTCTTCATCATCATTATCATTATCACGAGGATTTAAAGAATATAAAGATGCAACCAAAGCGGAATCCGAATCTTTAAGAATAATGGAAATCTGATTAGAAGATTGCGGATGATGGAGATAAATAGTCCGCTCAGGACATAGGATATGAGCTTCAAAATGAGTAAGCCAATCCATACCCAAAATCATTCCAAAGCCTAAGTAACGCATGACATGCAAATCGGCTAGGAAAGAAAAATCACACAAAATAATCTCCACGTCTTTACAAAGTAAACTAAGAGTTGCGGATCCACTAACCGAATTCGCAATTCTTAAAGAAGTCATTAAAGCAACAACACTTAAAGAAAAAGTATCGACAGGTTCCTTTGATATAAAAGAATGGGATGCACCCGTATCAAAGAGAACTCTAATAGGTTGATCATGAAATATAATAATGCCATCAAGGACAGAATGAGACATACCTTGACCGCGAGATGTGTTGCCAGGGGCTTGAGCAACGTTTAACTTTCCCTCCTTATCTTGAAGCTTAGGGCATTGGTGCATAAAATGATCTGGACTTTTACAATAGCGACAAGAGCGAGGCTTTGAACACTTGTTCGAAAAATGGCCCTTAGCACCACAGTTGAAGCATTTCTTATCACTGGGAGAAAATGCCTTTGCAGCAGGAGTAGCTTGCTTACCCTTTTTGTTGGGATAAGGGCCTTTGAACTTGTTAGGCCTTTTCTTGTTGTTGAAGTTTGGTTTGGCAGCCACCACTTCAACATCACTGTCCTTATCAGCCTCTTCAAGACGAAGAGCGATATCGATGAGTTGATCGAAAGAAACTTCTAATTTTAGAAGTAATGGCTTCTTGAGATTCTTGTTTAAGCCATAGACGAACCTCTGGTTCTTCTTTAATGGGTTGTTGATGTATTCAACCCCATATTTAGACAGTGACTCGAAGGATGCGACATAATCTGTCATGGAAGATTCACCTTGAACAAGGTATATGAAACGTCGAGCCAATGTCACTTTCTCTGCTTCTGGTACGAATTTTAATTCGAAGCGTTCCAGGAATTGCTCCCAGGTGAGATCAGTTCATTAATTTCGGAAATGAGAAGTTCGTACCAATCCAATACTCTCACTTGGAGCATACTGGAGGTCACCTGAACACGGTGAAGATCGACAAGATTCATGCGAGAAAAGATTCTATCGCATGTTCTTAACCAAACCTGGACCTCGATAATAGTTTCGGAACCCTTAAATGGTTTCCCACCCAAGTTGGTATAATCGTTGCACAAACGTGCAAATCCAGACTTAGGATGAGTAGGTTCATGATTAGGACCAACCGCTTGAGCATTCTTTACTAAATCAAGAAGCTGTTGAGCGGTCATAAAAACTCCGTCTTGGGGAGTGACAGTAGATGGTCCAGCTCTGGGACGACCTGGTCTAGACATTCTCTTCTTTAAGAAAGAGAGAAGAAGAAAAAGGTTATTCACCAAATGAATATCAAGCAATCTTGATAGATGAAACAAGGAATCATAAAGAAAATAGGATGAATCGGTTCGAAGACTCGAACTAAATCCTGAAACACAACTCCTAAGGTGGACTTAGGACGATGATCCTTGTTAAGTTATTCTACATTGTTCCGAAGTTTGGTTCTGATACCAAGCTCTGACGCCCCACCTCTATACCCACGCTAGCCAAGAACACTACGGTGTAATGCTGTCAACTAGCACGAAGAATAAGGCTGTTGAGGAGCGACCATCCATGTAACTTCTTTGAGCGAGCACCGATATGTCAGATAGAATAGAATGAACTTCGTTTAAGGAGGAAGTCCGACATACCGAAACAAACCCAAAGCTATCACATGGTGACTATAAATAATCTTCGGAAACAAACATAGAAATAAACATAACATAAATCAGTCACAGACATCCATATCACAAAGGCGGAAAAAGATATGAATATATATAGCACATGAAAGTGTACATCAGAGTGGTGGTCAGAAAGATCCACGATATTACAAAAGAATAGCAACACGTGCTATACAAAAGAACAAGTACACAACATAAAGTCTATATCTCAAAAAAATGTACATCCAAAAACTACTAATCTAAGTAGTGCCAAAAGTCAGAATAATCCTGAAGAGAAGTCAAGCAGAAGCACCCGTAACATCTCGGTATGACCCAAGTATTATTTATAAGAAAATAATAAACGGATCAGTCTAGCTATAAATATCAGATGATAAGGTATATGATAAATAATATGGCATGAACATGTAACAACCATAACGGCATACTACTATAAGTATGTAAATGATAATAAACAAAAGATCAATCAATATCACAAGAATCTTCTCAAGGATAAAATAGGGTATCATACCCTAAACTTGTATTCATAACAAGTCAATAACACATAAATTCACCAATGCACAAACACTGATATCATATCAATGAAAATCATGAAAATTGATGAAGCACAAATTCCAGAAATCATCGCAAGAAATCCAGAAAACACATAAAAAGGGGGAGGCCTAACACATGAACGGGAGCATGAAAACTCACCAACGCGTATAACACATGAACGAGAAGCTATCTCATGGAAGCTATCCATTAAATTTTCACACAGGAATGGCCCGAAGACCATGGGGTGCTACCCCATATATGTGATGGCGAAACATCACAAAAGCGAGGTCTAGTCTCCCTCGCAGACAAAGGGACATCGCTCAATCGCTAGTCTAAATCACAAAAATGATCGTCATGATCATTAGGAAGTGTCAATTACACTAAGCCAATAAATATATGAGTTTAGCTTCATGTCCCATAACCACTACCTTAGCTTAAATATTTACGAACAAACTGTAGATCTTCACTAGGAAATTGTCACAAAAGGGTTTAATCGAACAAGTCCAAGAGCTAACCGACAAAGTAAACGCAAGCGTTTCATACCACTTGTTTTGCTAAGCCGTTTAATTAGATTTCTCATCCGAGTGAAGTAAAGGCTTGTATATACTAGTAGATTGGAAATCGGTTTGAGAAAATGAACTTTTTGATATTTAAAATAGTGTTGAAATCGCTTTGATGAAAGAGTTTTGATATTTACTACTAGAATTGAAACCTTCATATCTTTAGAGTGACAAGTCACAAAATGATTATTGAAACAAATCGAATCACATAAATTGACGTTCGAAGACGTGAGTAAAGTCCAAAGAAATCAATCCCAAAACCATCAAAGTAGGAATATACTTGCGACCTAACTGTTAGGAAATCAAATTCATGGTTTTAATGACAACAACTATACAATGAAAATCAAATGTACATATATATGTATATATACAAGAACTTGCTAGAATAACATCACCAAAGAGACAAGAACAAGACTCAAAAGAAGTATCAAGAGGCTACAGGTCGATAGAATTGGAAAAGGAATTGCACAGACACAGATACAACTACATGCACACATTCAGACGTCTGAATGCACTAGCCAGACGTTTGAATGATTCCTCTGGTTCACAACTCAGAAGAAAATAGACGTCTGATCCTGAACTCAGACGTCTGAAAGACATCCAGACATAAAACAGAAATGAAGACCAGACGTCTGGTTAATAAACACAGACGTCTGAAATGATACCAGACACAAAAAATATATGAAGGCCAGACGTCTGAGGTCACTTTCCAGACGTCTGATTATTGGCTCGACTGTGTATCTTCAAAGTCCAACTGTCACATCTGAAAAGACATCTTCGCTTCTCTTCGCTGCAACTCTTCATCACCATCAGAAGCGACCATAGAACAATTGTTAATGGATGCAACTACTCAAGGAATCTCTCTACAACTATATATATCATCAAGAATCAAGAGAAAAAAACAACCCTGACTACTTTATTGACTTATGCTCTCTGATTATACACTCTATCATATACTCTTGATTTCTAGCAATCTATACTTGTATTCTACTCTTCCAAATATACAGTTCCTCATAGACAATACTCTCTAGATATATATTGGAAGCTTTTGTACTATATAGTCAAAATCCGTGTAATAGAGAACACACAATTGACAAAGAAACTCTGCTATTGTAAACCTGTTCCTCCGGGTGAAGTGAGGGTTATTTGGTGAAAGGAAATTCCGAAGAGGAGCTTCGGGACTGGACGTAGGACGGGAGGTCTGAACCAGTATAAAATCCTGGTGTGATTATTTTATATTTACTTAGATTAATATTGTTTTAGTTGCATCATATATTTTTCCACATATACTTGCATATACACTATACGATCCACTCCGTATAGACTTTCAATTGGTATCAGAGCTTGGTATTCTAGAGATCGTAACAACATCCTATAATAAATGGCTATAAAGAGATCTAGTCAAGGCAATAGGAAGAGGAAGAGCAATAAAGAAGAATCAATGGAGAAAACAGACAAATGCTTCATGGCTAAACTTAGATCACAATCGGTATGCTTAGATTCTTTATATAAAGATCTTCTGTTAGCACATAATGAGTTATTAAAAGATTGTAAAACCTTGAATAAAGTTAATAGAATTGCTTTAGAAAAGTTAAAAGATTGTGAGCAAGAAATTTCCAGTTTAAAAGAGGAAAATGAATTTTTGATAAAACAAACTAAATGTTTTGAAAATACCGTAGAAGAACTTGTTTCACAAAAAGATTTCCTACAAAAAGAAAATGAGCAGTTAAAAGATAAAAACAATGATTTTTGAGAGGAAATCAATGTTTTGCAAAATAAAAATACTATCTTTGATAAAGAAAAGGAAATTTTTTCAAAAGAAATTACGGATTTAAAAAGACAAAATGATTTATTACAATCATCTTTAGATAATTCAGAATCTCGAATTTTTCTTCTCGAAAATGAGAACTGTACGATAAAAAGGGAGAATTCTGAATTAAACAAGCAAATTGATATTTTGAAAAACAGTAATATTTCTTTTGAAAATAATAATTTTGACTTCAAAGCTAAATTTGATAAACTTAACACCGAAGCCACAAAATTTAATAAAGGGCAAAACGATTTAAACATGATTTTATCTAGTTCTAGACCTTTACATGACAAAAGTGGTTTAGGATATAATAAAACTGATCGTAGAAATAGCACTAGATACGCTTTCATGTATAGTAAAAATGCTAATACTAGTACTAAATTTCGAGTAAAGTCTAGATCAAATTCTTATAGAAATTCAAATACTGCTATGGCCAATAATATTTATAATTTCTCTAGAAGTACAAAATCATTGAACGAAAATATGAATTATCTAAGTATTTGGGTTCCTGTTAATTGGAAAAATAGAGAAAAATATATTGATGATTATTTTGATATGGTAGTTAATAATGAAAATTATTTTTATAAAGGTTCAACCACACCAAAATGGGTATGGTTTTCAAAGATCTAACCCCCCGGACCCTAACATAGTAAGTGGGTACCAAAAAATGGTTTTTATTTATTACAGGTACTCGAAGAAACAAAAGGAAAGATTTTGGAATTTGCAAATATGATTCCCTCATTCTTTTTTGATAATGACAAAGGGGGAGAGATAATGGAAAGCACTTATTCAGGGGGAGATTTATAAAAATTACATATAAGTACATTGTATAGTTGTCATCATCAAAAAGGGGGAGATTGTTAGGAAATCAAATTCATGGTTTTAATGACAACAACTATACAATGAAAATCAAATGTACATATATATGTATATATACAAGAACTTGCTAGAATAACATCACCAAAGAGACAAGAACAAGACTCAAAAGAAGTATCAAGAGGCTACAGGTCGATAGAATTGGAAAAGGAATTGCACAGACACAGATACAACAACATGCACACATTCAGACGTCTGAATGCACTAGCCAGACGTCTGAATGATTCCTCTGGTTCACAACTCAGAAGAAAACAGACGTCTGATCCTGAACTCAGACGTCTGAAAGACATCCAGACATAAAACAGAAATGAAGACCAGACGTCTGGTTAATAAACACAGACGTCTGAAATGATACCAGACACAAAAAATATATGAAGGCCAGACGTCTGAGGTCACTTTCCAGACGTCTGATTATTGGCTCGACTGTGTATCTTCAAAGTCCAACTGTCACATCTGAAAAGACATCTTCGCTTCTCTTCGCTGCAACTCTTCATCACCATCAGAAGCGACCATAGAACACTTGTTAATGGATGCAACTACTCAAGGAATCTCTCTACAACTATATATATCATCAAGAATCAAGAGAAAAAAACAACCCTGACTACTTTACTGACTTATGCTCTCTGATTATACACTCTATCATATACTCTTGATTTCTAGCAATCTATACTTGTATTCTACTCTTCCAAATATACAGTTCCTCATAGACAATACTCTCTAGATATATATTGGAAGCTTTTGTACTATATAGACAAAATCCGTGTAATAGAGAACACACAATTGACAAAGAAACTCTGCTATTGTAAACCTGTTCCTCCGGGTGAAGTGAGGGTTATTTGGTGAAAGGAAATTCCGAAGAGGAGCTTCGGGACTGGACGTAGGACGGGAGGTCTGAACCAGTATAAAATCCTTTTGTGATTATTTTATATTTACTTAGATTAATATTGTTTTAGTTGCATCATATATTTTGCCACATATACTTGCATATACACTATACGATCCACTCCGTATAGACTTTCACTAACGAGGTCGAATTAAAGTGCAAAGACTTTAAGTCAAATAGGTCGAACGACCTAAGGGTAGACTGCCGTGTGACCTAGCAGAAGAATAGGTCAAACGACCTAGTGGTATCAAGTGTCGAGCGACCTAGTGGTAACCTGAGCCGAGCGACCTAAAGAATTCAAAGCCATGCGACCTAATGTGGTTGAGGTCTAGCGACCTATCGAAGTACGGTGGCAAGCGACCTAACAGGGTCAAATGGCGAGCGACTTATGGAAGTCAAGTGGCGAGCGACCTATGTGTTCGCGGCCTAACAATATATAACAAAGAGGCGCGCGACTTAAGACTCGCGACCTAGCGATATAAAGGTAGAGGGGTGCACGACCTAAAGACTCGCGACCTAGCGACCAAAAATGAAAACAAGTCAAACGACTTAAAGAGTGAACGACTTAAGGCCTTGAACGAACTAACTGAGGAAAGCGACCTAAGGCTAGCGACCTATCAGTGAAGCGCGACCTATGACCTAGCAGAGTCGAGCGACCTAGAGCTTTAACACGCGAGCGGCCTAAGGAGTTATCGAAGCCGAGTGACCTACGACCTAACGCAGCCGCGACCTAGTAACTGAAGTAGGAACGAGCGACCTAGGACCTAGGCGACCCACGACCTACGACCTACGACCTAGCGACCTATTTCCATGCGACCTAAGCCCAGAACGAAAATCTGCAGTCTTTCTTCTTCGAGACAGAGCGACCTAATGCCCAGAATTGCAAACACACACGAAAATTTGGGGTTTTCACCCATTCAATCCAAATCCAATGCAAACATACATGCTAAAGTGATGGGGAATCATTCCCAACAGTCCAATGACAATTATAGGCAAGATGTGAGAAAAAAATCTCACCTTTTCACTAAAATGGATGAAGATGAAGCTTGAAAGCAAGGAGAAGCAATCCAAAGCTTGAATCCAATATCTTCTACTTGAATTTGGAGTTGAATGTTGGATTTGCAATAGAATTTGAGTTTGGAGTTTTAATTTCCCATTCCCTCCTCCATTTTTGACAAAGCTTGAAGTGTTTGATAAAGTGAGGAAGAGAAGGTGGGTTGGGGCTGAGTTAGAAGGTGCAGTCCAACTAAAGTCAAAGGCGGGAAAAAGTGACGAAAATTCCACTTACTCCAAAAATATCGAAGTTTACACTCAAAAAGATCGCAAACGTTATTTTGAACTCAACGGAGGTGGTCTCGAGTCACATCCGACTAACATCCGACTAACATATTTCAGACTAACATCCGACTAACGATAAAATGTTTAAATATAATATTTAAATATAAAATCGACAAATATGCGGATTGTTACAGGAAAAATCTTAGTGAAGGAAAAAGAGTATAATATATTATGACATATTTCAATAATTTACTACATCAAAGGAAGTTTGATACTTCTAGATCAATATAATGCCTCGTTAAAACCTTACTAAGAAAATCCAATGGGAAAAATCTTAATGAAGGAAAAAGAATATATTATGATTATGTATCCTCCTCCTGATTTTATATTTTTCCTTTTAAGTTTGAATATATGCCATTATAATTTAAATCAGTATAAATACTTTTGTAACATAGCTTAGACAAGCGTTAAAAGTCCGAAGGCAATAATTCCACTTTCCTTTCTTTAGATCTTCATCATTTACAAATAGTTTCCTTCGATACAATCAAAATTTGCTGGATTGTTTCTTCAAAATATGATTTGCATTTTATGCATTTTGTATGCTACTTTTATGAAAAACACTTCATGTGCTTTCATTTTTGTGCTTCAAATCAGTTTTGCATATTTCAACTATACAACTTTGATGAATATTAAAAATTTCATTACAACAATACTAAAAATTAGGAAGTAATCTACTCATCTTGAAGTATATCAAGGTTTTCATTACAACAATACTTAGAAGAAGATTGTAATTGTAATACCCCAAGATTTTGAGGAAAATTCTTTTAATAAATGATTAAAATTCTGGGGGAAAATCAGAATTATTATATAGGTGGGATTTTTAGTGGTGCAAGGTTGTGTGCATGTGTGCACGTGCACACTAGTTATGGCACTAAGGGAAAATCCAGAATTCCTGGATAATAAAACAAGGAAGGAAAACATTTAGATAAAATGTTTTAAATAAAGAAAATATAGACTTAGACATGAGTATTAAAAATTCCTGAGGATGTGTGTATATATATATATCTATATATATATGCCTATGTATGACTTGTCTGAAAATTTAGACAGAAGAAAACATTGATTTATAATGAATAAGTGAAATTTTAAATAGGTGTAGAAATGCACATAAGTATGCACATGTTTTCTGCAAATAAATGGTTAAAATTAAATTAACACCCATGATTGTATAAATGTATACATATCCAGATATTATGGAGCAGAAAATAAATAAAGGAAGCACTAAAACAGTAAGAACCAAAGTGCAAGAAAGCAAATGTACATAGGCAGAAAAATAGAAAGTCACACCATTATCATGTTTGAGGTAAATATAATAAAAATACTTAAAGTTATCACTTTCTGAAAAGAAAGGAAAATAGGCACAATTTAGTCTTGTTTTAAAATATTGGCCGGGACATTAAGGGTTAGGAGGGAGGGAATATGCAATGCCAAATGCATGATTCAGGTCTGGGCTAAAATAGGGATTTTGCATCACCCAAAACCCTAGACAGAACCCTTATTTAAACCAAGAGCCCAATCAGAAAACTGCTCTCTCACTAATTAATTAACCTAAGGAAGAAAAGGAAGACAAGGCTAAAGATTTGAAGGGTTTTCTGGTTTAAGCTTGAGTAAGCATTTAGGTGAGTATCCTCACTCATATACATGGCATTAAGACCTGGGGTTAGGCAGCCAAGCTTTTATATGTTATATTTTGCATGTTTTGATTTACAAACTATGTTGGCTACTGATGGTTTCATGAATGTTTGATGAAATATGATCTGCTATGCTGGATGTATAACTTTGTTGCTTTATTTTCATCTCTGTATATTATACCAAAACCTTAAGGAACATATATCAGAGTATTTGTAACTAGTTTGAATAATGGCTTAAGACAAAGAATGAAAAGATAAAGAAAACTATGAGCTGCACATACATTGGTATGGTGCTGAGGCTTGAAATAATTGGTTAAGGGTGCAATGGAGTCTTTCTCTATAAGTGCTGAGCCCTAAACTAAACAGAAATTTACAAGCCTAAAAACTATGTTTAAACAAGATTAAAAATCTGGCTAAACATAGTTGCTTGCAAAATCAAAATAAACCCAATAGAGCCATGCATTTATTCTCAGTTGCAAACATTCTGGTATATGCTTGAATAGGGTGTTTTTATGCTAAATAATGTGAGATGGA
This sequence comes from Allium fistulosum, assembly GCA_030737815.1. NCBI lineage: Eukaryota > Viridiplantae > Streptophyta > Magnoliopsida > Asparagales > Amaryllidaceae > Allium > Allium fistulosum. The sequence goes on along the minus strand of CM060902.1, from coordinate 1,116,757,640 downwards.
ATGACTGGGGTGTTATACCTCTAGAAGGTAACCTTTAACTTGCTTGCAATATTATGTCTGCAAGGTAACTAGTATGCTTCATGAGTACAGGTGGTATGTACACCTAGCTATCATTGATAGAATGAACATAAATACACTTAGTGATATAACTAAGGATTTTGTGCCAAGAAGGCTGCTGGAATGCTTGTCCTATTTGAAGTAGACAAGTTGGCACATGGCTTGTTTAAGTCCTGAGATCTTTGTGCCATAATGTTAATTAGTTCATGGCAATGTGTCCCTTTGATTCCTTATAGCAGATGAGGCCAGGAATTTATAAGAAAAAGAAAAGGCAACCTAGTAGTTCCAGATAAAAGTTGTTTTATTGCATATGATTGCTCTTATGTATTGTACATGATAATACCTGTCAAGTATGCAAAGTATATTTATGCTGTATCCTTAGCTTAATATCATGGATATGTTAGAAATGCTCACACCAGATCATAGATCTGACCCTTATTGCTCATGGCACATGGGGGTGTCTCATTTATAATGGGGCAGCCACTAATGCTTTTGCAGGTTATGATGGAGCTAAGTAAGCAAGATTAAAAAGATATGGAATAGAGGATGCTAAGATAACTAGAAATAAAAGCTAAAATGTGTTAATTCATGCATGTATTCCCTGATTAATATGGCTATCTAAATGTATTAAGTAGGAAGAACTTGTAAGAGACATGTGCTATGTTGTTTCTGGTTATTTCTGATTTGGTATGTACTAAGGATATTGATGTTGAACTGATTTGAAAACCTATTTGCTAAAGTTGTTTTGATTTAGAGGTAAAACCTGGATTTTATAAGCATAATCATTTTATGATGATTTCAGTAATCCTGAGTTCTTTCAAAAAGAATATAGATATACAGAAAATAATATTGGGAAAACCAGAAAAGAATTAAACTGCTATATCTTCAATTTATGATATTGACATAAGTCCAGATGCAAGAAAAAGTGTTTATACTTTAAAGATGTATTTTTAAAAGAGAAGTATGATTAGGAAGAATGATATATATCTGATCACAAAATGTCTGATTCATACAAATATATATACATGCTTTTGAAAAGGAAAGGTATCAATGTTTTGTGTATAATCTGGGTTGTAAAAATGCAAACAAAAGAATGGCCAGAGTAACCACATGGTTAGGCCATAGGTCAGGCCTAATGTTTCACTTCAGATCAATGAAGCAAGGGAACATTTGAGCTCAGTTTTTCTGGAAAACGAACAAAGATACAGACATGTACATGTATATCTGTGTACATGTTGATATTGGGCAAAAATATAGATGTAAATTCTTAAAACAGTTGAAAGAATGGGTTTTAAAAATAGTTATGCAAGAAAAATTGTTTTGTATGATAGGTTATAGCCAAAAATTAAAAATATATGTACAATTATAGGTAGGTATCAGATTTCAGCCATACAGGAGAAAATAAAAAGAAAAACAAAAATTGTGTTTGAACCGACCAGCATAGTACTCGAACTAGTGACCTTGCATGAATAAGTTAGGCGCGTTTCCATTACGCCTAGATGTTGCTTGTGTTCACTTAGGATCCACTTTCTTTTAACCTGAGTTTGATAATATTCAGACTTTAAGATAATCATCCATATTATAAGCTTGCTTTCCACTGATCATTGCTTGGTTATTTCTTAATTATAATAACAGTCTAAGGTACATATTTCCAGGGGACACTATAGTCAAAAATCTGGATACAATAAGTTTTAATTTAAAAAGGGAATTTATCACATTTTTGCAAATTTAAAAAGGATTTCTACTTATTATCATGCTCTGATTCAAGTAGAATATAACATAGATATCTTCATATATGTATGTTAAACATGATTTAGAATTAAAACAATATTTCTATATTGTGAAAGATCCTGGATATATTTTTGTTTATTAGAGAGAGAAAATGACCCTGGGAAATATATTTGTAATAGATGATATATCTATATATCATCTCTACTGCAAAAAAAAAAATCACCAATAAAATTAGTGTGTAAATAGGAGGGTCATTTCATTTGGTATCAGAGCTATGTTTTAATTAACATAGCAAATGTTTGTATGCTTGTGTTTATACTAGGTTTGTTTGCATATTTGACTGTTTATAAGTATTCCCTGAATATATGTATGTGTGTGCATGTGACATACACAATGATTAAATAGGAAAGATACAATCAATTCAAAATTAAAGCTAAGTGTTACAAACTAATAAGATGAAATACATATACTTTTAGAAATATGGTAGGAAGAGGGTCTCATCATCAAGGAGGATCTAGCACACCACAAATGCTTGACATGCAGGAATTTGTGAGAGTTTTGAGAGATGGAATTGGGCACAGACCTGAGAACCCACATGAGGAGCTCTCCAAGTTAGTGAAGACTTATACCAACTTGGGAGGCAAGAGCTTTGAAGGAACTGAAAGTGTAATGGAGATTCAAGCATGGCTGAGGACATTAGAGAGGATCTTCACTGATATGCAACTAGATGACCAAAGGAAGAGGCAAGTGGCCTCAAGGCAATTAAAAGGTGCAGCTTTGAGTTGGTGGGAGGTGATCATAGCTGGCCGGAATGAAAATGATATTAATTGGAATCAATTTAAGGAGATGTTAGAGGCAAGGTTTGTTCCAGCCTCAGCAAAAACCACTTTACTTGAGGAGTTCATCAAACTTAGACAGGGGACTATGAATGTCACAGAGTACACCCAGAAGTTTGAGGGATTGTCAACCTATGGGGCAATGTTAGTGGCTGATGAAGCATCCAAAAATGATAGATACATCAAGGGGTTGAACCCAGGGCTTAGCAGGGATATACTACCTTATGCTGACAGAACTTTTGATCAAGTGATAGATTTGGCTCTGAAGATTGAGCAGCATGACAAGGAAAGAGATAAGTTTAGGAGCTTCAAAAACAATAGCAACAAGAAGAACAAAGGGAAGTACCATCCTTATGATAAGAAGAAAGGAGAGGCAGATGGTAAGAAGGCAGTAGATGCAAAGCCCAATGAAGCCAAAAGAAAAATAGTTTGCAACCATTGTGGGAAAGAAGGCCATATTAAGCCAAGATGCCCAGAGCTTAAGGGGGGAGCTTTCAAATGCTATCTATGTGGGAAGGAAGGGCATATGAAAAGAAATTGCCCAGAATACAAGCAACAAGGGAAAGTGGCAAACCTGGAAGGCAGGGGCAAGGCCATAATTGAGGCTAATGCTGAAAACCATGGTCAAGTGGAAGGTACACTATTTATTTGTACCATACCTTTAGCTGTAATATATGATACCGGGGCAACCCACTCACTCATTTCCCATGAAATAGTTAAAAGGTTGAAAATGAACTGCAATTTGGCTGAAGTACCTCTGTTAATACAAAGCCCTTTAGGAAGTTCTAGTATATTAGATATGATCTGTGTGGATGTGAATTTGAACATAGGAGGAAACACATTTGTTTCCAATTTATATGTTCTAAACTTCCCAAATATAGGAGTTATATTAGGGGCAGATTGGCTAAGACAATTCAAAGCCATAATTGACCTAGATGCATCCACCATTTCACTACAAAATTCTAAAGGCCAAAGGGTTACAATTCTATGTGAACCTATCAAAGAAAACAGTCTAAATCATTTAATTGAATTAGAAAATAATTCCAAGGAAATAGCTATTAATGAAATCCCCATAGTTAAAGAATACTTGGATGTATTTGGGGAAGTAAAAGGTGTCTCACACCATAGACCTGTTGAATTCCAGATTAACCTTATGCCTGGGGCTAGCCCAGTTATCAAAAAGCCTACAAGGATGGGGCCAAGTGAATTAAAAGAGCTAAAGAACCAGCTGGAAGAATTAGAAGCCAAGGGGTTTATAAGGCCAAGTAATTCATGCTGGGGGTGCTCCTGTAGTATTTGTTAAAAAGCATGATGGTACTTTAAGAATGTGTATAGATTACAGAGAATTAAACAAAGTAACCATAAAAAACAAATACCCATTACCCAGGATAGATGATCTCTTTGATCAACTCAGTGGAGCTAAAGTGTTTTCTAGGCTAGACTTGGCATCTGGGTTTCATCAGATGAAGGTTGAGGAATCAAGTATTAAATATACAGCATTCAACACAAGATATGGTTTGTATGAGTTTCTGGTTATGCCATTTGGGCTAACAAATGCCCCTTCTTACTTTGTAGACCTAATGAATAGGATATTCAGAGATTACTTAGACAAATTTGTTCTGATTTTTATAGATGATATTCTAATCTACTCTAAAACAATAGAGGAACATGAGAACCACTTACATTTGGTCTTATCTAGATTAAGAGAAAAAGATTTGAAAGCAAAGTTCTCTAAGTGTGTGTTCTGGCAAGAGGAAGTACACTTTCTTGGACATGTTGTCTCTGCTAGAGGAATTTCAGTAAACCCCAATAAGATAGTAGCAATCCAAGCATGGAAGAAGCCTAACAATGTTAGTGAAGTTAGGTCATTCATGGGGATGGCAGGATACTATAGGAGGTTCATACAAGGATTTTCTAAAATAGCAATGCCACTCACTAACCTGACTAGGAAGAATCAAAAGTTTATATGGACTGATAAGTGTGAACAAGCTTTCACCCAGATCAAGGAGGCTTTGGTAAAATCACCAGTGTTGAGAGTACCAGAAGGCAATGAGGGATTGGTTGTGTATACAGATGCATGTGGGTCAGGGCTAGGGGCTGTGTTGATGCAGCAAGATCAGGTCATAGCTTATGCATCTAGACAACTAAAACCCCATGAAACTAGATATGCAACTCATGATCTTGAGTTGGCAGCAGTAGTATATGCCTTAAAGCTTTGGAGGCATTATTTATTGGGTGCAAAGTTCATTTTATACACTGATCACAAGGCCTTAAAATATCTCTTTTCACAAAAAGATTTAAATATGAGACAACACAGATGGGTTGAATTTCTTGCTGCTTATGACTTAGATATACTTTATACACCAGGCAAGGCTAATAAAGTGGCAGATGCATTGAGTAGGCAGCATGCAAAAGTGGCCATGTTGATGATGGAGGAGTTTAGAGACTTGACCATGCTCACTGATTTGGAAATAGATGAGAGCAGTGGGATGAGTATGGAAATAATTGAGGAAGAAAGGAGTAAAGGAAGGTTAAGTTTAATTACTTTACAATCAAACTTGGCCTTGAAGGTGGCAAAAATGCAAGAAGAAGATCAAGACTTAGCAGAAAAGAGGTCTCTCCTATTAAAGAAGGAAGAAGTGAAGGATTATCACATGGATGTAAAAGGATACTTAAGGTACAAGGGAAGGATATGTGTCCCAAACATCATAGAATTGAAAGAAGAAATCCTTAATGAGTACCATAGAAGTAAATATTCCATACATCCAGGCAGCACCAAAATGTACCAAAACTTAAAAAGGGACTATTGGTGGAAGGGAATGAAATCTAATGTAGCTAGATATGTTGCTAAGTGTATGGCCTGTCAACAAATAAAAGCTGAGACCCAAAGACCTTCAGGGTTGTTGCAGCCACTTAGCATACCACAGTGGAAGTGGGAAGACATATCTATGGATTTCATAGATGGTCTTCCTAGATCCAAGAGGGGAAATACAAGTATTTGGGTGATTGTAGATAGGCTGACTAAAGTAGCCCACTTCATACCAGTGAAAGCAGACAGAAATGCACCTAGGTTAGCCCAAATTTTTATGAGAGAAGTGGTAAAACTGCATGGTGTTCCTAAAACTATAGTGAGTGATAGGGATACAATCTTCACTTCAAGATTCTGGAAGAGCTTCCAAGAGGCTATGGGGAGTGAATTGTGCCTAAGCACTGCTTATCACCCCCAATCAGATGGGCAAACAGAAGTGGTAAACAAGATTTTAGAGGATTTGCTTAGAGCATGTGTGTTAGACTTTGGAGGAAATTGGGAGGACCACCTCCATTTGGCTGAGTTCACATACAATAATAGCCACCAAAGTACAATTGGAATGGCACCCTTTGAAGCCCTATATGGGAAACCATGTCTATCACCTATGTGTTGGGCTGAGGCAGGAGAGAAAGCTATCCTAGGGCCAGAATATGTCAAAGACATCACAGAGAAAATAGAACTGGTGAGAAAGAGGATGGCAATAGCTCAAGATAGGCAAAAGAAGTATGCTGATGCAAAGAGGAAGACAGTGGAATTCAAAGTAGGTGATTATGTCTTCATTAAGGTTTCACCAATGAAGAAAGTCTTGAGATTTGGCAAGCAGGGGAAACTCAGACCCAGATATGTTGGACCATACAAGATTTTGGAAAGGATAGGCTCACTAGCCTATAAGCTGGAGCTTCCAGAGAAGATGAGTGCAATGCACAATGTGTTTCATGTGTCACAACTAAGGAGATGGGTACATGACAAGGAGGAAATCTTAGAAAAGCCGACTGAAGTTCAGATTAATCCAGATCTAATCTATGAAAAAGAGCCAGTGGGAATTGTGGCAAGGGAAGAAAAGAAATTAAGAAACAAGACATTGAAGCTTGTAAAAATTCAATGGAGTATAGATCCTAGTGATTGTACTTGGGAGCTAGAGGATAAAATCAGGATGGATTACCCTAGGCTCTTTGCAAATTTGAAAGGTAAATTCTTAGATTACTAAGAAAGTTTGATATGTATGATAGACAGTGACTATTTGAATTGCTCATGCATGTTTAAATAATTTTTCCTGAGAAAGTAGGAGTATTCAAAGATTATGTTGCAAATTGTGAGGGCACAATTCCTAAAAGAAGGGGTGATTGTAATACCCCAAGATTTTGAGGAAAATTCTTTTAATAAATGATTAAAATTCTGGGGGAAAATCAGAATTATTATATAGGTGGGATTTTCAGTGGTGCAAGGTTGTGTGCATGTGTGCACGTGCACACTAGTTATGGCACTAAGGGAAAATCCAGAATTCCTGGATAATAAAACAAGGAAGGAAAACATTTAGATAAAATGTTTTAAATAAAGAAAATATAGACTTAGACATGAGTATTAAAAATTCCTGAGGATGTGTGTATATATATATATCTATATATATATGCCTATGTATGACTTGTCTGAAAATTTAGACAGAAGAAAACATTGATTTATAATGAATAAGTGAAATTTTAAATAGGTGTAGAAATGCACATAAGTATGCACATGTTTTCTGCAAATAAATGGTTAAAATTAAATTAACACCCATGATTGTATAAATGTATACATATCCAGATATTATGGAGCAGAAAATAAATAAAGGAAGCACTAAAACAGTAAGAACCAAAGTGCAAGAAAGCAAATGTACATAGGCAGAAAAATAGAAAGTCACACCATTATCATGTTTGAGGTAAATATAATAAAAATACTTAAAGTTATCACTTTCTGAAAAGAAAGGAAAATAGGCACAATTTAGTCTTGTTTTAAAATATTGGCCGGGACATTAAGGGTTAGGAGGGAGGGAATATGCAATGCCAAATGCATGATTCAGGTCTGGGCTAAAATAGGGATTTTGCATCACCCAAAACCCTAGACAGAACCCTTATTTAAACCAAGAGCCCAATCAGAAAACTGCTCTCTCACTAATTAATTAACCTAAGGAAGAAAAGGAAGACAAGGCTAAAGATTTGAAGGGTTTTCTGGTTTAAGCTTGAGTAAGCATTTAGGTGAGTATCCTCACTCATATACATGGCATTAAGACCTGGGGTTAGGCAGCCAAGCTTTTATATGTTATATTTTGCATGTTTTGATTTACAAACTATGTTGGCTACTGATGGTTTCATGAATGTTTGATGAAATATGATCTGCTATGCTGGATGTATAACTTTGTTGCTTTATTTTCATCTCTGTATATTATACCAAAACCTTAAGGAACATATATCAGAGTATTTGTAACTAGTTTGAATAATGGCTTAAGACAAAGAATGAAAAGATAAAGAAAACTATGAGCTGCACATACATTGGTATGGTGCTGAGGCTTGAAATAATTGGTTAAGGGTGCAATGGAGTCTTTCTCTATAAGTGCTGAGCCCTAAACTAAACAGAAATTTACAAGCCTAAAAACTATGTTTAAACAAGATTAAAAATCTGGCTAAACATAGTTGCTTGCAAAATCAAAATAAACCCAATAGAGCCATGCATTTATTCTCAGTTGCAAACATTCTGGTATATGCTTGAATAGGGTGTTTTTATGCTAAATAATGTGAGATGGAATGACTGGGGTGTTATACCTCTAGAAGGTAACCTTTAACTTGCTTGCAATATTATGTCTGCAAGGTAACTAGTATGCTTCATGAGTACAGGTGGTATGTACACCTAGCTATCATTGATAGAATGAACATAAATACACTTAGTGATATAACTAAGGATTTTGTGCCAAGAAGGCTGCTGGAATGCTTGTCCTATTTGAAGTAGACAAGTTGGCACATGGCTTGTTTAAGTCCTGAGATCTTTGTGCCATAATGTTAATTAGTTCATGGCAATGTGTCCCTTTGATTCCTTATAGCAGATGAGGCCAGGAATTTATAAGAAAAAGAAAAGGCAACCTAGTAGTTCCAGATAAAAGTTGTTTTATTGCATATGATTGCTCTTATGTATTGTACATGATAATACCTGTCAAGTATGCAAAGTATATTTATGCTGTATCCTTAGCTTAATATCATGGATATGTTAGAAATGCTCACACCAGATCATAGATCTGACCCTTATTGCTCATGGCACATGGGGGTGTCTCATTTATAATGGGGCAGCCACTAATGCTTTTGCAGGTTATGATGGAGCTAAGTAAGCAAGATTAAAAAGATATGGAATAGAGGATGCTAAGATAACTAGAAATAAAAGCTAAAATGTGTTAATTCATGCATGTATTCCCTGATTAATATGGCTATCTAAATGTATTAAGTAGGAAGAACTTGTAAGAGACATGTGCTATGTTGTTTCTGGTTATTTCTGATTTGGTATGTACTAAGGATATTGATGTTGAACTGATTTGAAAACCTATTTGCTAAAGTTGTTTTGATTTAGAGGTAAAACCTGGATTTTATAAGCATAATCATTTTATGATGATTTCAGTAATCCTGAGTTCTTTCAAAAAGAATATAGATATACAGAAAATAATATTGGGAAAACCAGAAAAGAATTAAACTGCTATATCTTCAATTTATGATATTGACATAAGTCCAGATGCAAGAAAAAGTGTTTATACTTTAAAGATGTATTTTTAAAAGAGAAGTATGATTAGGAAGAATGATATATATCTGATCACAAAATGTCTGATTCATACAAATATATATACATGCTTTTGAAAAGGAAAGGTATCAATGTTTTGTGTATAATCTGGGTTGTAAAAATGCAAACAAAAGAATGGCCAGAGTAACCACATGGTTAGGCCATAGGTCAGGCCTAATGTTTCACTTCAGATCAATGAAGCAAGGGAACATTTGAGCTCAGTTTTTCTGGAAAACGAACAAAGATACAGACATGTACATGTATATCTGTGTACATGTTGATATTGGGCAAAAATATAGATGTAAATTCTTAAAACAGTTGAAAGAATGGGTTTTAAAAATAGTTATGCAAGAAAAATTGTTTTGTATGATAGGTTATAGCCAAAAATTAAAAATATATGTACAATTATAGGTAGGTATCAGATTTCAGCCATACAGGAGAAAATAAAAAGAAAAACAAAAATTGTGTTTGAACCGACCAGCATAGTACTCGAACTAGTGACCTTGCATGAATAAGTTAGGCGCGTTTCCATTACGCCTAGATGTTGCTTGTGTTCACTTAGGATCCACTTTCTTTTAACCTGAGTTTGATAATATTCAGACTTTAAGATAATCATCCATATTATAAGCTTGCTTTCCACTGATCATTGCTTGGTTATTTCTTAATTATAATAACAGTCTAAGGTACATATTTCCAGGGGACACTATAGTCAAAAATCTGGATACAATAAGTTTTAATTTAAAAAGGGAATTTATCACATTTTTGCAAATTTAAAAAGGATTTCTACTTATTATCATGCTCTGATTCAAGTAGAATATAACATAGATATCTTCATATATGTATGTTAAACATGATTTAGAATTAAAACAATATTTCTATATTGTGAAAGATCCTGGATATATTTTTGTTTATTAGAGAGAGAAAATGACCCTGGGAAATATATTTGTAATAGATGATATATCTATATATCATCTCTACTGCAAAAAAAAAAAAATCACCAATAAAATTAGTGTGTAAATAGGAGGGTCATTTCAGTAATCTACACTTCACGTCTTTTGCATTCTTTATAACCACAAAAGTTATATATATTCTTCAGCAACGTGTATACTTTAATAAGGTTTTGCATATTGTAACTACCACTTCAATAGATATGAAGAGTTTCATTACAATATTACTTAAAATAGGAAGTAATCTACTCATCATGAATTATATCAAGATTTCATTACAACAATACTTAAAAGAAGCGGTAACCTACGCTCCTTGTTCTTTACCTTCTTTATAACCACCAAAGTTATTTATATTCTTTAGGAATTTGTGTACTTTCATTGTTTATTATGATTTAAACAATATTTATACCTTCGGGGTATTTTAAGTGTTTCAAACACTTTCACTACTTCAATCAATTAAATTACCTCTAAAAATAGCATGCCCGTGGCACTTAACATGTTGTTGACACTATATGTGTTTTAGTAATTTTAGTGTGCTTTTGTCACTTTATATACATGTTTCTAATTTTATTTTGTGGACTACAGGTCCACATTTCTTATTTAGGAGAATTTCATGATGGCCAATCATATTTTTCTCTAATCCAGGATCTTTAATCCATTTATAAACATAAGCGCTTTATTATTTATAAATTTATCATTAATAATTATTTATTGTCAGTTCTAGATATGATTTATTGATATCTCTTTATTTATCATATTTTAGGTACCTAAACCACTTCCAAGGTTATTTGACAATTATTTCATGGGTCTCTTCAAGAGCACCCTTAGGTGTTTCTTCAAGAACATTCACCTCCTTTATCTGACATCTTTATTACTTACTCCATAAGTATTTTGAACTGACTTTTATACCACATTTCTGATATTGTTTACATCTTTTGATCCTTTAGGGATTCAAATTTATATTGGAGAAAGTCTACTAGAGATATTATTGATAATTTGTTCAAGTTACTTAGAATTTTGCATCATTGTATATGTTAGCAAATATTTAACGCTGATGATCAAAATGAACTTGTATCCTTTTATCCTCCCCCTCAATGTTGACAAACATTGTCACATTAAATAATAATCCTCTTTGGATTCTTATTTTGATCCATTATCACATTGCTACTAGCAAATGCATTATATGTATATCAATTATAGGAGGATAATCCTTTTATTAGTTAATAAGATGCATTCATGTTATATTACTTATTCTCTTTCATTGATCTAGCAACCTCGAGGAATTTTCTTACTATATAGATCATTTGAATACACACATGACTTCAGGTCTTTCAACATTTATGTTGATTGGCTTTTTAAATCACCGAACGATATCCATGCATAATCTATAAGATGTGCTCACATCAATTTAATCAAACAATCTTTAGGTTGTTAGTTAAATATTCACATATATGGATATATATGTATGTCCACGTATTACATATGTAATAAATTTGCATATTTGAGTTAGCGATTTTAGAATAAACTATTACATGGATCCAAACTATTAGTTTTTGTTTATCAGTCAACATCAATGTGGATCCTTAAAGACCGCATGATAATGTTCAAAACATCTTGTTTAAAAACATGTTGAACTTCTGGTTCAAATAAATCAAATACACAACTTCAAGTTGTTAAAGTTTATTCTTCAGTTATAATTCAAATATCTCCGTTGAACATTATTTATCAGAGAATAATGCATAATTTGAAATACAGATAGACATCTCTTCTGGAGAGTTCAATAAAAAAAGGGTATATTTACAATGGAAAAAGAATATCTTCTGGACACTTGAAATATTATAGAAATATGTAATCAGATTAGTTACACATACAAATCTCTTCGAGATCGTATTTATAGCTTTTGTGAAAGTTATGATATGACATTTAATTTATCCCTTCAGGAGAATATGTAAATATATTTCTTTAATAAAAGGTTATGTATATAATATTTCTTATGAAATAATAACCAGGAACATGATCTTTAAAATATAATTAGACGCATGAATATAATTAGAGATAGTTTGATTTCTTAGCTGTTTGGAATGTTTGATACAATTATAATGAAATATATGGTACACGTTACATAGCGCTCAAACTTTAATTTTGAATTAAATTTAAACTATATAAGACTACTTCATAATCAAATTTCTATACATTTATTTGGTTTAATAAAATTACCAACTATATAAACAAATCTCTTCTAGAGATTTCCAAACATTTCCAAATATACAAATCTCCTCTAGAGATATTTTATTATCACCACTTCTGAAGCGAATTTATCTCTTCCAGAGATATATATGCAAACTATTGGAATATAATATCAACATACAATGTTTTTTACATAAATTACATAATTACCACTTTTATAGTAGGCATAAAATATCACTGTTGGTGATTTTTGTTGTAACTGCTTTTGAAATGTCATATCAAATTTTAAATACAGTAATAAAATTTGATGCGCCAAATAGAAGTAAGACGTGAGAGATAAAACCAATACTTCTCGAGTGTAATATTGGTATGCAATACCTCTTTTAGAGATAAATTTTTGTCATTGCTTCTAAAGTTTTATGTGATATTCCTTTAGAGAATATAAGGTTTCTTTTTAAGGAATTGCAATCTAGCAAAAATAAAATTTCTATAACATCTCTTCTGGGATGTTGAACTTTGCATATAAATTTAAAGAAACACATCTTCAAGAGATTAATATACACACACACATCTATAAAACATAAATAGTATGTTATATGAGTTATCTCCTATGGAGAATACTAAAATGTATTTCTTCAATTAAATAATTAGCCATATATACATAAAAGTAATTTATCTAAACATTTTTTTTACAATGTAGCATGATTAGTAAAAACCAGAAATACTGATTATTTTATAGTGTTCAACAAACTTCAAGTTTGAGTTAATAAGAAAGCAAAAAAGAGAATAATTAAATTGGAGATATACATATTGAAATTAAATTAGACTTTACATTGCAAAAACCTGTAAATTAACCATGTATACTTTTTCATAATTCGAAGTAAACAATGAAAAAAATAGATTAAACTAGCTAAAACATGTAAAATGAAATGAAATAGAAGAAATATGAATTGAAATATCATTTGATTTCATACTTTGTTAATAATTAATGCCCTTTCTGAGCCTAAATTAATAATTAATTTTCAATCTGGGGGAATGTTTGAAATGTCATACAACACTATATCTTCAGGATATGCGGTCAATATAAAATGTAAATGAAAAGATGTAAGTAGGATGAAACTCATTTGGAGATTTTCTCTTGAATCCAAATATATTATCACATATTATGAAGTGCATATCTTTTTTAACTTCATATAGAAGTACGACCTTATCATGTAACAAACTTTCAAGAAAGCTTCGGGTTTCTATTCATGAAAAACTTCAGGTTCATTAGAACTTCAGGTTCTCAAACCTTTTGCAAACTCTTTTTTTAGAAGCTTATATATTTTGGATGATTAAGGAAAATATTGATAAAGTTTTAAGTTCGTAGACTTTATCAACAAATCTTTTCATAATTCAAGACTTCAAGTCTCGAATTTTGTATTATACAACTTCTGGTTAAAAAATTCTTTGCACCACTTCAGGTTGTTGCTCTAACTTATTTAACAAATGGAACAATGGTAATAATTAGTAATGTAAAAGAGTAAAAAGACAGTAACCATTGAATATATAGTGCCATTAGACTAAGAAAAGGGTAACATTTTTAAGTATCATCTGACCATATAACACATGGAAATATGAAAAATAGATCCCATAGATGAAAGTGTATTATTTACACATCCAAATCCTAGATATATGTATTTCCCTTTGACAATTAAATTTCCTGATCCTCCTTTTTTTTTCTTTAGTCAGAACTTTTGGTTCTTTATTTTGAGGAAACTTGAAATTCATTAATTTATGGAAACTCAAACTTTTATCATTATAGAAAAATTGGAAGATGTTAAAATTATCATGTAATCTTTTATTAATGTTTCATTCACTTCAGATGTGCTAAATCAAGATCAACATTAGATCTAAACTTAATACGATCTTTTAGATACGTATTATACTTATATTTGTTTCTCTAGGAAACAATAAAATATTTCTTCTGGAAATATAAATCATATATCAAAATCATTTTCAAAGCCTTCATTCAAATCGAAATCAAATCAAAAAGTTTTCAAAATGAAAACTCCATTTACCAACCATGTTTGGATTTCTCAAATCCATATCTAAACTAAAATGCAATCAAATTCAATAAATTTACTTGAATCAACAATATAAAATTTTGTCAAGTTCAAACTTGCTTCCAAAAATAAATGAATCAGAAGTAACACACTTTCTCAAAGATAGCACTTGTTTGCTATGAACCATCAGATCATCAAGGATCCTACGGCTCATATCTCTCTCAACATATTGCTGCGGATTGCCAACATATCTGGGCCTAGCCCATTTAGTTTGTTTGTATATAAATAGAGTGTTGTACCGTTAGTTTGTAATATACAGATTATCAAGTTTCTAATTCAATACATTTTAGCAAATTCTCTCTATCAAATATCAATCTCCTTTAAAATGAACTCAAAAACATAAAAATAAGCATGATATTGAGATCTACAATATAATAACATCAGAAAAATAATGACTAACAAAATAAGAATTAGATCTCAAAGTTTAGATCTATATGAGATTTAAAATTATAAGACTAATATAATAAAATCAAAAAGACAAGACAATATATTCAGATATTAAGAAGTTGATCTAGAATGGAATGAGATCTAAAAAAAATGATTTGAAAGATTAGATCAATCAGATCAGAAAAATGACTTACCCTTTTGAGATCTATAATTAGATTTGAAAAAAATAGATTTGATTTCATAGATTATCACAATTGTAGATCTATAATTTTTTTTGTTTAGAAATCGTGCCGATAACGTGTTATAAAATAGAAGAAAATAAAAAGGCATTAGATAAGAAGAAAGGAGAAAAATGTTATTCACTCGGATACTAGTCATCCATTTACATTACATAGACTCCTTTATATATAGGTCTTAGAGCATAGTATTGAACATATCCCATGATGTGGGACTAAACATAATATAACAAACATTGTATAGCATATTCACACTTTATAATATTACAACAGAGAATGCACTATTCAGTCTAAGAGTGAATCAGAATTAAGAATACTAAGAGTTTTATATTGTCTTTCTTATATAATAGAATAGATAAGAATGGCAATGGGTGACTGTTTGCATGAAATGATGAACGACATGGTGCGGTAGGCTGAACAAAAATCATCCTAAAAACGTATATGCACGCCAATTGTGAACAAAATATACAACACACACATCATGTACCCGTTTAATTATAACTATGAACGACAATGGATAGCGATTTGCTTGAAATGGTGAACAACATGATACAACAGACCTAATTAAAATCATCTAATTAATACGAGTCCAAATTGTCAAAAAACAAGATTAGGAAATTAAGAGTTCATTGTTTTCATCTTCTTCAACCATAATCGCAAATTGAAAATTGCACCAACATAATACAAATAGAAATTTGGATTTTGGAAAGTACTTTTTCGGGATTTCGCAACCATCGTAACTTCACTTTTCTCCGGTCGTCGATTGTTGAAAGACGTTTCTTCTAATTGATTTCCTCATTTCGATCGCCGTAAAGAAGAATGATGTGAAATCGAGTTTTCTATGGACTTCTTTGTTTTGTTTTTTGAATGCTGGATGGTGAATTAGCATGCGAAAAAACAAGAAACGTTAATTTTGGATGTTAAGCAAACGGCAGCACACAAAAAATTGTAGTGTCTCCGTTTCATTCTCTCAGCTATAATTTCAAAAGTTGAGCATGATGATGAGAGAATAAAACTGAAGAACGTTCAGTCGAATCTCTAACGGACGGTTGGAGATGGTAGCCATCTTGATTTGGGTCAATCATTCGGGACTGGTGCACCAAAATGTAATGGATCCAACTGATAAATCAGACATCAAATTATAAATGTAATGAAATAAGTATTGAAACAAAACTCAACACCAAATCGACCCAATTCTTCCCCAAATCTCAAAATAATCTATCATCCTTAAAAACCCCGAAAGTTCTTAAGTTTGCCATGGCTATGGCTTTCAAGCTCACCATTCTTCTGCTACTTTCGTCTCTCGCTCTTCAGACCAGGGTTTGTTTCCTCTTGATTTTGAGGTTTTGGATAGTTTTAAGCGTTTCATTTCAATTTCGATTTCGTTTCTGTTTATTTAGGCGGAGACTAGAGGCTCAGCTGTGTTTTATGATGGTCCGAATCAGAAGTTTATTCGAAGTAACTCGAAAAATGTTGATGGACAGGTAGATTATTAAGTTTTATGGCTTCTTTGGAGATCTGTTATATGAAAGCCTTATTCGTTAGGCCAACCTAAAATTTTGACACTACAACACGATGCCCGAATTGGTGTAAAATTGTTATTTTATTATGCAATTAGTCTAAAATATGCTTCTCATCGATGTTAGATGATAAGTATATTCAATTGTAGAAGGCTATAGTTAAAATTTAGGTTATGTGTCTGGGGGTAACCTGCAGTTTGTAATGTCATAAGAAGAATTAGCATGAGGGATGTGGATAAGAATTAAAATGGGGAATAAGAGAGGAAAGGTAGTAGATTTGTTCAATTTAAGATCTCTGCTTTTGGAAGGAGGAAGAAGAAGCCTAAAAAAGTATTTTACCTTGTTGAAATTCAATCAGTTACAGTATATTTTGTATTGATGCAAAAAAGTACGTCCTGATCTTGTTGAAACAGTACCCTCTTTAATATTAAAGAAGTAGAATTTGTTAATATTGGTATTCTGTTTTCTATTGTTAATTTTGAATGACTAGCCATACGCTTATGTTTTGGGGGTTCCTAACTCGACATAGAATTTGAAATATCGTTTTGTAATTTTCTGTTATCAGGGCAGCACATTATCTGAAAATGAAGTTGCTGCAACTGTGTCTGTGTTACTTGGTTCAGCCCCTGTTTCACTTTCAGCTCAGTCATCAAAAAAGGTTATTTGCTTTTTCTTTTTTGTTAAGTATCAGAAGAATTCCAATATTCTAGCTTTAACACTGCCATATGGTTACAGTTAAACGAAATTTTGTTCCCCAATCCTTTTGAAAGACCTCGTGCAGTTTTCATGTTGGAAGTTACAGGAGCTACAGGCGAGTGATTAATGTTGTTGCTGTAGAGATTAATGTTGTTGCTGTAGAAATTACTCATTATATTAGGATTTCAATTTTCTGAATTTGTTATTGTTTACAGATTTCGCCCCATCATTAACCCAAGTGGGTAATGCTTTTAGTAGCATAGTTCAGTGGTCAAGTAAAGCTGATATTGAACTCTCAGGTGTGTGCCCTCTCCGCGTGGACTAATAGTCTACCATCTAATTTTCAACTTTAGTAGTTGACATCATTGCCAAATATCAATGCTTGATGTTGTTATTTTCAATATATATTTAGATGAGGATGAAGTTTTTCATTTGGAGGAATCTTTGAGTACTG
Source organism: Allium fistulosum (assembly GCA_030737815.1). NCBI lineage: Eukaryota > Viridiplantae > Streptophyta > Magnoliopsida > Asparagales > Amaryllidaceae > Allium > Allium fistulosum. The sequence goes on along the minus strand of CM060902.1, from coordinate 1,116,739,883 downwards.
ACTGTGATGTTACATGCATTTCTCAAGAACTAGCATATCTTGTAAGTGTTAGGTTGTAAAATTGCTAAGCTGTAGGATTTAGCCTTATAGACTTTCATGCAATTGTCGACTATTAGAATATGAATATATGGTTGTTACTTTGATTTTAATTCAGGGAGAAATTTCTGCTAGGACCTCAGAATTGCAAAAGGAAGTACTAACCTTCCCCTTAGCTAGCGGTTCCTCTCTAAATTTGAACCTTGCTAAGGTATCATTTTTTACACGCTTTATTTCTAAGACTACTGCATATGTAATATGCTGTGCAATTGATTTGTTGGGTTCTTTTTTACATGATTCTGTATTTTTACTCAAATGATAACTAATAATCTAGTAACTATCTTTGGTCCCATCTCAGAACAAGTGTTTAATGCTTGTAGTCACACTGTTCTTTGACGCCCAATTGTTTGTCCTCTTTAATCATTACCATTACCGAAGCATACTTTTCTACAAGATCTGCCTCTTGCGTGTTATTGACATTGTGTCTAGTTATATCCACACCACGATAGATAGAGTTTTTTTCCCTTTCTGTTGAGTGTTTTGTATGTTACAAAGATGAACTATTGAGTGTTATCCCCTTTTTTGGCAGAAATCTGATCTCAACTTTGCATTAAGTCTAGTATCCTTGACCAGAACTATCAAAAAGGCAATTGAAAATCATGAAGCTTTAGCTGAAAGCTCCTCTAGACCTGCAGAATTTTTAATAGGGCATTTCACAGGCATTGAGGTAAATCGGACCATCTGTTCTAGTCTAGTGTATGTTCACATGTCTGTGAAATAATCAAGTAAGATGTTAACCTGTATTTTTTTTTCATATGTATATACTGCAGGCCTTGGAAGAAGAATATGGCTCAGGAGAAAATGTTAAGCAAGGAAAAGAGTTACTTGCTGCTGCACTAGCCAAGTTATTTGAGCTGTTACAGAAGTCATTCGAGGGTTAGTGAACTGTACATATTTAGTTCATCCACTAGCTACCGGTGTAATTCAAAATTCAGGAATTAATGATACATAAGATTTGCTCTTTGATACATGAATATAATTGTAATGTAAATAACTTCTACTCTCTACATCAAGTAAATACTCGGTTTTTCTCCCAACTGCATTAGTATCCCTGCATATCATCCCTAGCCTATTTGCTTTGTTCTACTTTTTTTTTTGATGAAAAGCTCCTCTCTTTTTTCTCAAATCCAAAAGGCTCCTTTTTCCCAATAAACACACAAAGGGGGAAAAAATATCAAACCCTTGACAATGTCGCTTTAACATTTTACACTAGTTTTTCTTTTTATCCCATAACACATACTCTACTCCAACTGTTTTTGTATCTTCAGTACTTTTTTGCTCGCATGTATAGTTCTGAATACGAGGCACACTTTAATTATGCAAATTGATCTTTTGCCTAATCAAACGATAGCTATTTAACTTCCAATTGAACCATCTGTAAACTTCAAAACAGACCACAAATCAGTTTGTAGGATTGTTCTATTGGGAACTTGTGTAATTAGAAAATTATGCTTTTAATATTGACATTGATAATATATTTAATTTTGATTGAAAGGTAGAAACTATAATAATGTTGCACTCCTATATTACTTCATAATCCCACGAGAATGATATTCATTGTTAACATTTGAAATTTGGGATTTTCTGATGGTATCACCATGTCTAATCCTTTACGGTGTTAATATCATGAGAAATTGATGTCATGAACATTAATTGATGTTTCCTGTAAAGCCTTGAGCCACCATTACTTGGCTATTTTTACAAGAGGACACCACCACACATATATTTTCTCTGGGATCTAATTTACAGATTACATTAACTTGATATTTTAGGTGTACTCAATTTTGTATTTCATATGCATCCTTATCTGTATCATGATCATGTAGTCTTCAGAATATGCAATTGTTTACTATATAAGTTTGTAATTTGTGTTTTAAAATCGAAAAATTCTTGTTCCCCAGGTCACACCATCTTTTTTTGAGTGCAAAAATGATTTTTGTTAAATTAATGGGGGCTTTAATCTTAAATCATGCGCTTTTGCAGGAAAAATTGTGGGGGTTGTTTTGTCTTACACAGAATCATCAGCAAACTTAGGCTCAATGCTAAATGTTGCAGTCACTGCTCACAGTCCTAGAATTTTAGCAGAAACTGGTCTACCGGATCCAATTAAGATTGCAGAGGTGATATTGGTCAGGACAACTTTGGCTTGGACTACTGGCATTATTCTTCTGCTTTCCACACTTATCGGGGTACAGTTATTTGTTACTGAGTACATATTCTTCCACAATTAATAGAAGCAGATGTTTACAGTTTACACCACCAAAGTTGCATCGAACTTGATTTTCGACCCACTAGTTTCAGAAATTGTTACATCTCCAAGAGACTTACTAATTTTTGCAAAATATTTATATGAAAGATCATAAAAAATTTAGGTTTGAATTCTGTTTCAAATCAAATATCATCCGTTCATGGTTTGGTTTTCATATTCTGACTCAAAAGTCAATTGAAATTATAATCATGAAAAATCATTTAGATCATGCGGAATAAAACAAATTTAATTGTTTTCTCAACAAATAAAAATAAGGAAAACTGAGTTTACGCTTATACATAGTAAGCTCATGCATTATAATTATTTTGGAACAAATAGATATTATTTGTACAGAAAGAACAATAAATGATTTTACATATTGAATGTAAGTTACTAACATACATATAGCAAAAATTAGCATGCAAGCATATATACACATTAAAAAATAAATCCTTTTTGTTCGCATTTTAAATCCAGTTTTGATCTATAAGTTTGAGCTCTACGGTTTATGATTTGAACCTTGTGTTTAAAACCTTGATTGACATGACATTCTTTCAATAAAAAAAAGGGGGTAATTTTTGGCGTGGTGAAGAGGAAAATTAGTTGGGAGAATTCCAATAGCTCAGATAGGCGTGTCTTTTCTTCTTCTTCTTTATATATATATATATATAAAGTTGTGTAACCATCGAAGCGGTTTTCTAAAAATCGTTTAGGATGAAATAGTTTTGAAAAACGCATTTAGGCTCTAAACAAGTTTTCTGAAACTGTTTAGTAAACACCTTTTAAAAAAACCATTTAGTGTTTTTAATTAAAAAGATTTACTTATGGCTAAACGGCAGAAAATCTTCTGTAAGTTAAATGGTTTTCAGAAAATTGTTTAGCTATTCACACCAAAAAAAAGTTGGAATTTCCATTTTCCCTGCTGCGCCCCACTCAACCTCCAAGTATTGAAGTGTGGTGAAGCGAAAAAAATGAGAACTTCTCCCACTTTTGAGTCTTCTCTAATTGCTGGAGATGCTCTAACTATCGGCAGTGAATTGTATTTGTACATCTGGTTTTGAATTTTGATCGCATTTACAGAACATTTTCTATGATTGAGTGTTGTTTGGCAATTGCTAAGGTAGTGTTTGACTTGAAATCGAGTTTTCTTTTTAGCTTTTTGTTTTTTTCACTTTTAAAACACAAAACTCAATTTCAAGCCAAATGCTACCTAATTTTTACTTGTGAAATGAAAACCAGAAAAGTGTTATTTGAAAGAACAAATTATAAGAGTTGTCAACCAGTTAACGAATATATGTTAGTCATCGATGCTACTTGGTGTTACGATACAAAATACATCCATGTTTCGGAACAACATTCAAGTTATGATAAAATAAAATTCTGCACCTAGCATTTCAATTGCAACAGGCAAATGCAACAAATTCTTGAAATAGCCCCACATATTTTTTGAATCTTTATGTTCAGGTCAAATTGGTGCATATATGTCATTCACAGAAATTCTACATGATCACTTGGTTTTTTAGTTGGACAATGTTAAAAATTGATCAGAAAAAATTGAAAATTGAAATCCTTGTCTTTTTAAATGAATTGTACAGGTGTGCATTGGGGATTATGGTTCCATTTGTGTACAATTTGATTTCTTTGTGCATTATCTTTTACAATCTAGTTAAAATACTTAATTTAAGAATATATTATTTCTCTTGCAGATCTGGTATTTACTGTATATGCCTCTCACAAGAGACACTCTCCTTTATTCCAATGTAAAGCTCGACTGATATGGGAATCGAAAGCGTACGGAACATCATATACTTTTAATCTTCAGCACATTTACATCATTTGCTGTATGAAACAGCAGCCATTGCTTTGTTGTATTTTATCCATCAGTCTATGATGATGTTGAAAGAGTTGTAATTACTTTTGTGTACCAATAACTCTGCAACAAATGAATAATTTTGGAGAATTTTTTCTTGATTATTGTTGTATAATTACTGTAAAAATAGATTACTGTCAAATGTACCGATTTCTATATATTTCTATATATTTATATCGGTGCAGTATCGAGATTAAAAGTTTATACCAATTTCTGAATAATCCTGATTCATTATACAATGAATTTTAGTATATGCAATTTATCTGTTGATTGTATTTACTGCACTAACTGAATCTGAATCAATCGCCAGAGGGTTGGCTGTTTTGATTGAACTAGATGGATTATTAATAATTTTTCTAGAAATAGTAAGAATAACATCATATCATTAAATATAACCAGTAGTGGGAAAATGCTTGGTGCACAACTAACAGTTGAAATGATTTCAGTTGAGAAAATTTATAATTGGTTTGTAAAATGATATTGTTTGGCTATCCATCTTTTGAAATTAATATAACTATTGTTACGTTAACAAATTAGCAATGTAGGTACTTTAGCAATTGAAATAATCTTCATATAACAAAATTATATGACTATTTTTGATAAAAATCACAAAAGCACTGAATATAAACTTTTACCGTAGCTTTGTTTTCTTGTTATGTGCATTAAACATGCCAACTGTAAATTGTAATAATTTCTTTCAGTTGGCTAAACCGAGTAACAAGTCAAATTAAGGTTTGTCTTGTTCAATTTTAAAAAATTTCTACCTTTGTTTAGAACTCTTTAAAATTTGAACTCTTTAAAATTTGAACTCTTTAAAATTTTCCGTATTTAATTTGATTTAACATCTTTTAGTTTAGAACTCTTTAAAATTTTCCGTATTTAATTTGATTTAACATCCTTTAGCTTATAACCTTTCAAACCGATCAAATGCTCATCATTAGACTGGTCACATTTGATAGGCCTTATACATTGACTTACTCAAACTTTTTTCCTCTAAATCACATTTCAGGTTTTACTCCAACACGCTATTTATTCCATCATCTACCCGAATCCCCTCCAATTCAAACCGATTAAAAAAATAAAAATAAAAAATTGAAATTAAAATATTGAAAATCGAAACAAGCAGTGGAATCATAGAGCACTGCTAACAAAAAGAGTGAGTCATAGTTGATAAAAATTTAATTTATCACACTGATTCACTTCCATCCACACTCAGCAATTAAATATATGACGTCAGTTTAGATGGCATTTATAATATCGAACAACTTCATGTAGTATTTCAACACTTCAAACTGAAATGATCATAAATTACAAGTGCAATTTAATAAAATCTCTCATCCGACATTTAAATACCTGATAAGAAGCAATCCCAGAGTTGTCAAGGCAACCATGGAAGTTGCTTTTGTTGGTTCTTTTGAATTAACTGAACCTCTATTGAGGGTGGGTTTCAATTTCAAGAAGCAAGCCATCCCCGTTGGAAATTTCTTAAGGGAGGTTGCAATTTCACAAAAAAAATTGCAGCAAAACATAGGGTTAAGTCTCGTCCAACGTAGTACTCGATAGAGTTAAGGGTGTGAATATTAATACATCAGATATTGATTTTGGGCGACAACAACCATATAAATATAGATACTAATGTTTTGTCAAGTTGTATAGTATATATTGCAGAATATTACACATGTATATAATGATTAGATTTGAAGACTGATCAGTATAAAGACTAAAGTTTCATGATTTAAAGATGATCAAGACTCATGAGTTTAAATTCAGATTTGAAGAGCTCAAGACTTTAGTGAGACAGGAGGGTGTATCTCATAGCCTTGAAATCGAGATTGTATTCTAGTTTGCTTGCTATTTGATTAAAGTAGGCGATTGAAAAGAAATATGTACAATATTGTAGGTGACTGGATGTAGGATTGGTTAATCCGAACACGTATAAAATTCCTGATGTCATCTCTCTTACTTTACTTTTTGTTATAGTTTTTATATTATTCTATGGTTGCATCTATGACTGCTTGATTAGTATAGATCTGTGTTGACAATTTGTGATGTGATTTAAATCTTGAAACTAAGTTAAAAAGATTCATAAAAGCTATGAAACACTATTCATCCCCATCTGGTGTTAAAGTAGCCTTAAGATCTGCTACACCGCAACCCACATTTGGTATCAGAGCATTAAGTATTCAAAATTTCGTAATTCAATTTTTGAAAAATATAAATGGCTAGTAACACTGGTAGTTCACTTTTTAACACTTTTGTAAAAAAACAAAGTTATGAAATATGCATGTTGCTATTAAGTAAATTAGAAACTAATTATTCTGAAAAGTCACTTGATGTTTTAAAAAGGTATAATGTGAAATTGCAGGAACAAATATGCTATATGACTGATGACGAACAAACATTTGATATTCATGCATCACAAATCAAGAAAAACAAATGGATACTAGATAGTGGATGCTCAAGGCACATGATTGAAAATCTGGAAATCTTAAATGATATAGTTTACAAAAATGGAGGATCGGTTAACTTCAGAGACAATTCAAAAGGATATGTGATTGGCATTGGCAATGTCGGTAACTCTAAAACTCATATTATTTCTAATTTTGTAATAACCCGCATTTACGATCCTCAGAAGTCGACACTAATACATCCACAGTATTCACGTGCTGAGCAACCAAGTGCCGGAAAGACAACTTTGTTGGGGTGAAAAGAAAAATAAAAGTCACAACAGAATCTCACATCATAACGAGTAATATACAATACCCAAATTATCTTTACAAAAAGAAAATCTTTAATATCAAAAAATATCAGAGTCTAACTCATCATCAGCTTGGACAGTTATAACAGTCTGTTCTTACAAATGCTGATAAAAACAACCAATAAAAACACAATGGAAAATAAAAATACGAAAATACGTCCTGGGCATCCAACTCGACTCCTGAACCTCCAAAGCATCCAAAGCTATCTCTGGAAAAATATTCGGATTTTATCCGAGCATTATAAGAAAATAACATCCGGATCAGTTTGATAAATCAGCGTGAGGAACTCAAGTCATTTAGATTGTTATATCTTATACAACCTTTTAAAATAAAAGGTTTTTTGTAAGACCACGTGCAAATAAACACGGACGAGTTTTTATCTTACGGTAACCAAAACATTTTTATAGAAAATCCAGTGATATTGTAATAATGTCTAAGTTTAAAAATAAATATTGAATTATAGCCGGAATTGTTACATTAATTAAATTCCAGCATAATGTGTATACAACTAAGTCCGAAGGCACTTTTTGGAGAATATATTCTAACATGACAAGGTAAGAGTCTACCTTCCGTACAGTACACCTCTAAAGAAAATGCACCGAGGCTGCTTTAATTGCCTTAATACAAAATTGAACCATCATTAATTTGTTGCAACTACATTCCTCGCGTTTCATCTTTTGACTTCTATTACAATTGTATATTTTCTATGTTTTAACATTTTGCATGTATGGGTGCCTTCATGACTTTTTTTTGCATCAATGCTTACACATTTGACATATAATACGTAGTAGTAAAAGATCCATACCACTTTTAATAATGTTGTTTAATTCAGTTTTGTATTCAACTGCACTCTGACTGACTATATATGATTTTAAATTATAAGTTTGAGCTAAAATTTGGTTGTGCATTAATTCATACTGCTAGTGGTCCTTGTCGCAGACCAAGGGAAAATATGTTGTAATTTTGTTCACTTATATATCACTTTTAGTTGCAACCATTGTTGTCAAAATTTTTAAAATCTTACGATTTAAATCCCGATTCAGATCGGATCCCTCCCTTTACGATTCGATTTACATTCCGATTCAAACTTAGTTAGAAGCACAATAAAAAAACACATCCAACTAATATTAACACATTTAATATACATATTTAGATCCACAATTCCCATCATAATGTTTTTAAAACAAAATAAAAATGAAACTAGAGAGAAAATTAAGTTTTAACTTTAATTGTAGACGTTCAGACATCAAAATCAACTTTAAAGTGCATACACAAATTAAAATGTGGATATTTTAAATCTACGATTTACGATTTAAATCCCTTTTCGATTCAAAATTTAAACTTTGCAATTTACGATTTAAATCCCATTTAATATAAATATCATGACTTCATCTGCCTTCAGTAGTAGGTAAGTCAGGTATGACTTTTATTGCTCATGCTACTGTCATTCACTTGCAGTTGCTCTCTGAATCGAGTAAAAATTGTTTTGGAGAGTGGTTTAGTGAGTATGTCGGCTATTTGATGTGTAGATGGTAAATGATTGACATTCAGTTTTCCACGATTGACTTGATCACGAACAAAGTATAAATCCAATTCCATATGTTTGGTACGAGAGTGTAGAATAGGATTTGCAGATAGATGCACTGTACTCAAGTTGTCACACCATACAGTTGGTTTGTTTTCTGGTTTAACTTGTAGTTCAGATAACAGTGATTCAATCTACATAATCTCTGACACAGCATTGGCTACACTCCTGTACTCAGCCTCGCCACTAGATCTAGCAACAGTAGTTTGTTTCTTTGAACACCAGGAAACAGGGTTTTTTCCGAGAAATATACAGTAACCACTTGTAGATCTCCTGTCATCTGGGTCGTTAGCCCAGTCTGAGTCAGCATAACCAGTTATATTCAGTGTTTTATAGAAAATCCAGTGATATTGTAATAATGTCTAAGTTTAAAAATAAAATAAACATAAACACTTTAAAGGAACATACTTTATTTTTAATTTATCAAGATTTCTAAAATAACCAAAATACCTTATATATATTCAAATTACTTAATCAAAAGTTGATTAATGTAAAATAATCATAGAACCGGATTTATATTACTTGCATAATGGTTCTAATTATATATATATCCATACCATTTATAAACATTAAAGAAAATAACTGTACATATCATATCATAATGTATTCCTCACATCAAAATTCACAACTTATTTACAAAATATAAAATAGTAAATATGTGGATGCTTTAACCAACATAAGTTGTGAATTTTAACGTGAGGAATACATTATGATTTGATATGTATAGTTATTTTCTTTAATGTTGATAAATGGTATGGATATATATATATATATATATATATACACATATAATTTGAACCATTTATGCAAGCAATATGAATCCGGTTCTATGATTATTTTAGATTAATCAACTTTGATTAAGTAATTTGGATATACATCAGGTATTTTGGTTATTTCAGAAATTTTGATTAATTAGAAATAAGGTATGCTCCTTTAAAGTGCTTATATTTATATTATTATTGAAATAAATTTTAACATGACAGTAATTTATATTTTGGACTACATAACGGTCAATTGCATTTATTTTTATCATCAATGCATTAAATGTGGTTGTTATGGCAATAAATGAATTAATTTGTTATCATAAATGCACTAAATGCGTCGGTTGCAATTAATTTAATGATACAACATGTTTGTATTTGAAATAAGAAAAGACTTTGGTTTATTATTTGATGCATTTATGTTTGACCCATGCTCATTGAGAACATGTTTCATTTTCGTGTTTTGCTTACCATAAAATAAAAGGAGTAGTAGTTTTCGTATTTTGTCAAAATGCATGGTTACTGACCTTAATTTAGCATTTAAATAATAAATTAAAGATAAAATGATACAATAGCATTCTGTATAGCTATATTATGGTTCAAATATACATCATAACTACTACATTCATTCATGTTATTCAGTACAACGTTTACTATGTCATTTATGTATAATTTTATGTGACATTTAATTCTAGCGTTATCCATGACATTTGTTATGTGATTTATTTATGATGCCTTGTATTAAATTTATTTAGGAAATGTCATGAATGTAACCACATAGTAGAGTAAAAGATTATAACAACTATGAAAACATGTTGTGCCGCAGTTATAATTTTGAGATTTTCAAGTGTCATATAGAATTAAAGTACTTTTGGGAGTGTCTTATAGCACTCGAAATATTGTACATATACTAAGAAATAAATTCAAATATATTTTTGGTGTCTCTTTACAACGTAATTGCAAATATCCTACATTTCAAGTGAGCTAATTGAAATAATATGTCACCAAAGCGGCATCTCTTATTTTAGTTGTTTATGAAAATGTTTGATATTTGTGTGTATTTATTCGGGCGGATGTTAGCCGGTCCAAAGAAAGACTAATATTTGGTCGAATAACTTACACATGTATGATGATAAATATGTGACAATTATAAGGTTTTACAAGTGAATAACTAATCAACCTAAAAGAAGATTGTTATTTGACTTGAATTTATTGTCAGTGTTTGACATTACAATAAGAGTACCACTTACAGTTAATATTACTGTTCAAATACTTGATATTAATATTGTGCAACGTATCTTGAGAAGAGACTTACTAATTATTTGAATTTACTATGGCCGATATTTGGATATAAGCATATCGGTCAATTCTTAATTTTTGTTCAATTTTCAACAAATTTGACTAAAGTGTTTGGCAATTTTAATGTTCTCATCTTGTTTGGAACTAACTCTAAGGATTATTAAGAGAACATTTTGTTTGTTCTTAACTTCGTAGATTTAGCTCTTGCAATAGGAGGGCCACACTCACCCATATTATGGTTGAATGCTCTTATAATGTTATGAAAAACATTAGAGGTGGGATAATCCAAAAGGCAAGAGTCAAAAGATCATAAACTAAAATATTTCAGAAGCTTTCAAGAAAGTGGCATCCGTATGGATAACCAATTTTAAGGAGTTCTTTACTGAGAATGAAAAGTGTTTTGTCAAAATTGTAAGGAGAAACATGCACGCTTTATATTGCTTGATTCCATAAAGTCAAAGTAAAGGAAACACAAATGAGTACTACATGAAAAATATTGCTTCAAAAATTAAAGGCACTCAAGTTATTGTTATTTTTTTGGTACTCTCTTTGTTCACTGTATAACCATTTTAAGATTATTATTTAATTTTCTTAAGAATAAAATGATCTTTTATTGAGCTCATTTCATATTGTGGTAAGAAGAAGAGAGATTGAATTATGATAAGATAGAAAGTACTCATTTATCGTACATAGTAAATAAATGTATAAATAAGGATAAAGAAGTCGATAAAGACCTAAACAAAAAAAAAATAACATAAGCATATATTTATAGTTGTTTCTTTTATGAAATCCATGGACATATAAAAAGAACTTTACTAGATATCACACATATCATGTCTAAAAAGATATGCATATTGTTTTAGATTTGTTTGATATTGTTGTTATACTATCACTTAAACAGATTTTGGTTTCTATTTTTGATATGAACAAATTTGGTTATTATTGTTTCTTTAGAAATAATAAGATTAATTTATGAATAAATTCAAATATTGTTGGAATTAAAGCTCCTAATGTTTAAAATATAGCTTATATCTACTTATGCTAAATACCATTAATAATGAAGTCTCAAATTTTGATTTGGTAGTTAATATGATTATTTGTTTCAACTTACTAAATAATTCTAGATTGAGGCACTAAAGATAGCAAATACTTTATTGATAATCTAAGCGACTTAAAAGCTACAAGTTTTATAAACCCACAATAAGGAAAAAATTTAAGATAAGAAATGCTACAATTTTTAAGGATGTTGAGTTTGGGGGTAGAAATAAAGTATGAATCATTTTTTTTAAGAAAAATCATTATCTTTGATTCAACTGCAGCTACTTCTTTGGATAATGTATATGATTTGTTTCCTTTCATTAACAAAAAGTAAATTAAAAACCGTAATAAGACAATGTCAAACAAAATTTTCTTCAAGTTAAGGTTATTGTTTCAAGAAAACAAACTTATCAACCTCAAAGTGAAGGGTCGCTAAGGAAATCCACTTGAAAAGGAAGAAATACTATTCTGATGACTATATAGTATTTCTCCATAAAGATAAATAATGGATTGCTGAAGATGATTCGGTGGACTTATATAAATCCATATAGGGCACTAATTTGAAATGTGAATTCAAGGTATGTATACATAGTATAAATCTATAAGGACAATAAAGTTTGAGATTTTTCTTCCTAACTTAAGCAACAAGATCAATTGTTATGAATTATTCAAAACCAAAAGGGATCAAGTGCGTAATATGTAAATGTATAAGGCCCTTTTATAGAAAAGAATATTGTTAAAAGAAAAATAATTTTTTAAGACTTTCTTTTCGGTTTTAATGAAAGACTCTTTAGAATCACTTTGGGGTTGTTGCATATATTGTAATTTTAAGCAATATTCGATGGATATTAAAGTCGTGTTTCTTAAGGAGGTATTGATGAAACAACTTTAAAATCCCCCTTATAGATTACTCTTTTGTATTAGATATTCAAATACACCATTATTATTCATGTGATGATATTTGGATTATCACAAAAGGGCTATGCAGATAAAGCTTAAAAAATGTTTTGGTATGCAAACCGAGAATCAATTGTGATTCTCTTTTTCTAAAATAGACAAATGTTGTCTTATATAGTAAAATAAGAATATCTTTGAAGTTAAAGAAATGCAAAAGATTACTCATGCATTTGCGGTGTGGAGTCCAATGCATGCTAAGACATATACACATATTGATATTGCGTGTATTATTTGATAGATATCTTACTGATATTGAAAGTGGATCAATGGTTAGTAACCAAAATGGTTACGATATATCTTTAAGAAAACAAATTTTTTTATGTTCATAGATAAAAGATCGGATTGGTTGGAGATCATAAAACATTACAATCCGAATATTTTGGATGCCAAGAGTACAAAAGATCCACTTCAGATAATAATAATGATGTTATTAATATTGTTATTTTATTTTTTGGATGAAGCTATATAAGAAAAGTTGTCATACAGACACTTATAGCCCTCTTTTCTATTTTCTATTATGGGGCATCCAACGGTGGAAAATAATTGTAAATTTTTTTCACAAAGTTATGGATTGTTGAATAAATAAATTGAAAGACCATTAAAGTAATAAGGGTATAGTGCAAAATAGGTTGTAATTCGTAGAGCATATTATGACAAACTCCATTGTTGCGGATTCGTTTACAAAAGGTTTATCATCCAAGGTCTTTCATGAGCATCTTGCTCAATTGATGTAACTTTTATGTAAGGATATTTTGGTTTTGGGGAGTTTGTATTTGGTACTGTCATATGACACATTGCTCTATACTTAGGTTACAGATATATATCGAGTTTTTTTATTAGAAATAAAGTAATAAAGTTTTGTTTGCGCTCTAGGTTGTTCAAATATTGAATGTTTTGATCTCACTAAAGTAGGATCAGTTAGAAATAGACATGTACAGATCACATCTCATGTAATTTCCATACTACGCATCCATGATTGATTTATGTCGTTTGATTGTGTTGGTATATATGACCATTAATGAGTTTAGTTACACTAAAAGTAACGAAAGCCGCTTTGATCCTTTGCCAACATAGTTAATGGACGAGATTGTTTCGGAAACATCTATGTTATAAATAGAAAATTTTGTAGCTCATAAAGTTAAACGCATTTATAAGATTTTTTACATATATGGTCCAGTGGGAGATTGTTGGAAAATTTCAACATGTGGACCATATATGTAAAATAAAATGTGTTGTGCTATTTTGGTATAATGTCTAATTGAAGTGATCAAATTATGAATTAAAGTTAAAAGACTTAAAGATATAATTGTCATGGTATTAATGTGTAGATATCGAGGTAATTCTAATTCGTTGAAGGGCCAAATTAGAAAATGCCAACATTATAAATAAGGGGTTATGGTCCCCAAATCACATAAGCTCTGGTTATTCTGCTAATCTCTTCTATGGAAAATAATTTAGATCTAGGTTTATGTCAATTTGTAAGATCAGATTCGACTCTTATCTTTTACATCCGTCTCTTTCTCAAAGTAGCAACTATGGATTCAAATCTAATATAAGATATAATGCTTATGTCAATATGGAAAACCAAACCAAATTTAATTTTCCAATCAACAACTATGAATTTAGATCTAATATAAGATCTAGGCCCGGTGTCAATATGAAAAATAAAACCAAATTTACTTCTCCAATCAGCAATTATGGATTTAGGAATGGCTTCTGCTAATTCATTTACTTTCCTCTGATTTCTTATCAATCAAATCAATATGGGTCATCTATTCAGATCTAGGGTTCCATAATTAATCTACTATAAAGTATATTAAAATTCCTAACATATATGTACTACAATATACTAAATAATTTGATCGTTTCCGAAAAAATGTGTTATTTTTAAATTTTTCTCATTTATTTTGTCCATTTATTTATCTTAGCTAGATTTCTTTTGCTATGAATGTATGATGATTAAGGAGGCTTGTGCACTCAAACTGACATCTGAAGGACAATGAATAACTATTTGATGTAGAGGCTTCATTGACCATGAATTTTGATAGTGCATATGCTTCCATATTTCCATTTTACCTTTTTATGGATTAGATTAGCCAACATTTGAATTCAGCTACATTTTCAATTGTATTGCTCAAATGACATTTTCATTCACGTAAAATCAATATCTTTTCTACTTTTTTATTAATATGTGTGTGTGTGAACTACATATCCCTGAGTTCAAAATTGTACCATATATTTCTTACTCAGAATCTGTATCTTGCTACTAAAACTATAATTGCATATTTCATGAACTTTCTAAGTGTAATGTACAGCAGTTGCAAGCTTGGTGTTATATTAAGATTTAAGACAACTAAATATATTTTTTATTTTCTAAACTTATCCTTCCATACCCTTACATATGATAAGCCTCGTTCATCATGTTATTCTCTATAGTTGTTCGTAAGTTCACTCAAACAACTAAATCCATTCATAAAGAGACAACGCATTTAAAACATTTTTTTCAGGCAAACCAGCCACCCAAGGGAAACCCTCACATCTAAATCTAGTAGATAGGAACATAAAACAAATATTTACTATGTGCAATTATTGTTTACTGGCTCAACATGCCATGGATGATTTCTATAAATCACTGTCCACCTGCTTGATATTTCTGGTATGTTGATATATTAATGTAGATTAAGTTAGAATGATGTTCGACTTCGTTCTGATAAAATAAACATATTAGCCATTTCATAAGTATAAAGTCATGGGCTGAATTATGCTATGTTAATATAGTTAATTTTTGATCCACTAACTTGATTTAGCTGGCATTATGTTATCTTATTGTTATCCTAATAGCTTGGGAACAATTGGTTAGAGATTTGCAAATATTTATACAAAAATGTCACTCTTTTGCATCAAAACAAAATAGAGTAACATCTTTCATTATGATGTTTGCATCAGGAAACACAAGGATAGCTTGTCTTCGTTTAGATTAACTGAATAGAAGTATCACATTTTTCTTCTTCTTATTTTAGTAATTCAATGGATCTAAGGGGAAGGTTATTGTCATGGTTTAGCCAAATTATGTTTTATTCTAGTCATTTTTCAAAATCCAAACATGCTCTCTTGGAATATATTTATTTTGAGGTATTTTTAATTTCCAATAATGATACGTTTTAATGTGATCCGCTAGTTTTACAGTACTTTAAAATATGTATTATTGCATGAAGCAAAAAAGCATAATATAGAGTTAACATTCTTATGTTACAGTTCTTTTTAAAATTGTAAAGGTATTTTGATATGAAATTAAGTACAATTGATCAGAGCTTCATTTTTCAAACATTTTACAGATCAAGGCCAATGGCACTTTAATGGAGCTGGTTGGTGTAGACTAGTTTAAATCTGATAAGCATGAAGATGATCTTGGTGGTCGGGCTGGGGGTATAGTTCAGTTAATTACCAGGTATCTGTTCTTGAGTTAAATTCTACATTCAACCCTTGTTCACTTACTTTTTGTTCATAGGAATTTTTTGGTTACGTGCATGTAAATTTCCACTTCTCAGTTCTAGCTTTTTATCAGGTACCTGTAACAAAAATAAAAGAACAGAGAAGGAAGCAAAAAAAAGATATTATGCTGAATACGAAGGACAAATTTTTATTACTAGATACCAGATCAGGAAACTATTACAAGCTATATATATATATTCAAAAAAGATCCTAAATAATCTCAACTAACATCACGTTTGAGCTATTTTCCTAACTAAAAGGACACTAATTGCATAATTCAGAAATAAACTGCTAAATAAATGGAAAGCATTAAAACAGAACATGACTTGTTCAAATAACACTGCACTTTGACAGTAAGTTGCACTAATTTGCAACATCCCTCCTTAGTGCAAGCATACTGTCAATAACACCAAGAGCACTTCTGAACACTTCAAATTTGGCTTTGCTAAGTGCCTTGGTAAATATATCAGCAATTTGTTCTTCAGATTGTATTTTCTACAGCTGAATATCTTGCGTCAAAACTTTTTCTCGAACAAAATGGAAATGTGTTTCGATGTGCTTTGTGCGAGGGTGAAACACTGGATTTCCTGCAAGTTTAATTGCACTTTCATTGTCACAACGAATGGAAACTGGATAGTCCAAAGCAAAAAAATATTTCTTCAATGAGCCTCTTCAGCCAAACACACTCTTGAGTGGCCATATTAGCTATTACATATTCAGCCTCACAGCTTGAAAGAGAAACAATGGTTTGCTTTTTACTACACCAAGAAACGGCTGCTGAACTGGTATTGAAACAATAACCTGATGTGGAGCGCCTATCATTTACATCACCAGCCTAATCTGCATCTACAAAACCAGTCAAAAGGAATGGTGCATTCTGTTTATAGAATAATCAAAAGTTCAGAGTGCCTTTTACGAAGAATCCTTTTTGCTGCAATTAAATGACCTTCACATGGTTTATCCATAAATTGAGCAATGACACCTACATAATACGAAATGTCAGTTCTTGTGATAGTTAAATAAATTAAACTACCAACAAGTTGCCGAAAAAATGTTGCATTCACCAATCTTTTTCCTTCATCTTTAGCTAACTTCAAGCACGACTCCATCGGAGTAGTCATTGCTTTTGACTCCCCCATACGAAAGCGATCCAATAAACTTGCTGCATATCCCTTTTGAGAGACAAAATATCCACATGACCTTTCAACCTCCAAGCCAAGAAAACAGTTAACTTCTCCCAAACTCTTCATTTCAAAGCGAAGAGACAAAGCATCTCGAAGACGAGTAATTTCAGCATCGTCGTCACCGGTAAGGATCATGCCATCAACGTATAGAAGGAGCATTGTGCATACTCTGGTTGTTTTCTTAACAAATAAACTTGGGTTTGCATTTGAAGATTTGAACCCACAAAACTCAAGGTATTGAGCAATTTTACCGTACCAAGCACATGGAGCTTGCTTGAGGCCATACGAGGCCTTCTTGAGTCGACACGCATAATCTGGAAACTCTTTTGAAACAAATCCGTGTGGCTGCTCCATAAAGATATCTCGATCCAACTCACCATAAAGGAATGCATTTTTCACGTCTAATTGATATAATTTCCAACTCTTGCAAGCAGCTAGTAAAATTATTGTTCGAATCGTCACCATTTTGGCAACAGGGCTAAACGTCTCCCCGTAATCTAGACCATATTGTTGGGAAAAGCCATGAGCAACAAGACAAGCTTTATATCGGTTGATAGTACCATCAGCTCTTTTATTCAGCTTGTACACCCATTTGCAAGTTACTAAATCAACATTCTTTGGTTTCGAAACAAGCTCCCATGTACAGTTTTTGTTTAGAGCTGATATTTCCTCCTGCATTGCTTTTTCCCAATCAGAAATACCTCCAGCTTCATTGTAAGACATGGGCTCATTTTCACATAAGTCACCCATTAGAAAACAAGACACAACATAGCAACTATTTAGTTGTACTTCATAGTCAGTGAAATAATCAGGTTGTCTTCTTTGTCTAGATGACCTTCGAACAACAGCTTTTATAGCTTGATCTTGTTGAATATTTCCTCCAGTAACTGTATTGCTCTCCCTTTCGTTTGATGCACCATTAATAGAAAAGGGTGATAGATCAGCTGTGCCTCTATTTGTGTTTGCATCAATCTGATGTGATGAACTTTCGTCAAACACCACATCACAAGAAACAACAACTTCCTTTGTTTATGGATCCTTACATTTCCAACCTTTCCTGTGAGAGTCATAACCAACAAAAATACAACGCCTTGACATTGGTTTATTATGATATAATGCTTCGAAAGGAGATAAGTCCGACCTTGCCCATGTAGGAAAACGGTGTATGACATGACAGGCTGACTGAATAGCTGTTGCCCATAGCTCTCTTGGAAGATTCTTTGCATGCAACCAAGACAAGCACATGGAAGTGAGATAGGCCAATTTGCGTTTAACAACTCCATTTTGTTGTGGAGTGCAGGGACAAGTCATTTGCCGTTGAATGCCATTGTCTTTGGAGTAACCTTGAAATTGATCAGACATGTATTCTCCTCCATTGTCAGTACAAAGGCACTTTATTGGCAATGAAAATTCTTTCTCCACTTGCTCCTTAAACCGAATGAATTTGAAGAAAGTCTCACTTTTAGATTTCAAAAAATACACCCAAGTAAACCAAGAAAAGTCATCCACAATAACCATAACATAGCAAAAGCCAGAGTAGCTGTGTGTTTTTGTTGGCCCCATCAAATCTGAATGAACAAGTTGTAGTGCTACAGCAGCTTTAGTTTTTGAGTTTGGGAAAGGGAGGCGATGTGATTTTCCATATTGACAACCTGGACAAACCACATTATGATGAACTCCCTTAAAAAGAGGAACTCCATCAAGAAGCTTCTTCATAGAGATTTTCTACAACAATTGATAACCAGCATGGCCTAACCGAGCATGCCAAAGTGCTGCACTAGCATTCCGACCTGTCATTTCAACATATTCGTCACTTGTAGATAATACATACAGTGAGTCTTTCCTTTGACCGGTAAATAAAATATCGGCTTCAAGTTGGTTTATATTGGAAATAATTTTAACTTTGTTTGGACCAAAAAGAACATACCTCCCAGAGTCAACAATCTGAGAAACTGAAGCAAGATTCTTCTTTAAACCTGGAACATGATAAACATCTTCGATAGAGATACCACCAGCTGTAGATGCATCCTTCTCAACATTAAAATGTCCTTCTTTCACTACATGATGTAATGAATTATCAGCCGTCGCAATTATTCTGTTTCCATGATGGGAGCGAACATCATAAAGAAGAGAAACATTTCCAGTTGCATGGTGAGAGCAACCAAAGTCAACAATCAAATCCTTGCTATAGTCTATAGAAGTATTAGCATGCACATCAATAGGTCGATCAATAGCTTCGCGACAAGCATTGTTCCCATGTAGATCGTTCGACCTTATTGCTTTCTTGTGCAGTATTTGCTTCTGCTTCTTTGAGATTCACACGACAATTTGGTTTAATATGGCCTTTTTTAACGCATCGGTTACACACCACCTTCACACGACAATCACGTTTAATGTGTCCCAGCTTTCTGCATCTATAACAACCTTTTGAATTTCCTTTAAACCGCCCTTCAGTTTTGGACTGTCTGCTGTCTTCTGAAGTATGCTTTGAAAAAGAAATTCCTTTCTCTTTGTCTTTTGTATAAAGAGCATCTTCCACCTGGGAGTGAGATTGTTTGTTGCTGCCCATCATTTGTTTCACCAAAGCTTCCTGATTTTTGAGCAGATTCTCCAACTCAACAACAGAAGGTTGGTTTACCTACCCTTGTATCGAAGAAATAAAGGGCATAAACTCCTTTCGCAGTCTTCGAATGAGATAACGACGCAAACGAGCATTACTAACAGGTTCCTCCATATCTAATTCTGAAATTTCAAAACACAAAGTTTAATTTTTAAGAAATATTCCAAAATCGACAAGGTACCTTGAGTCGTCCTGGAAAGTTCATTTTCCAGATACTGCAGCCTTGTCGTGTTCTTTTGAGTGAATAACCTTTCAGGTGTGTCCCACACTTGCTTTGGCGACTTTACATCACGAACATGCTCAATGTACTCTTTGCTAATAGAAGTTCGCAAGGCAAATAAAGCCTTGCCACACTTGATCTTCCACTTCCTTCTTCCCTCAGCATTCTGTGGCGTGTTATGGTCCTGACTTTTCATCATGGATCTGGTTTTCATAGAATATGCCAAATCTGGAAGAATTCGTAGTTGCAGGGAAGAGATGGGATCTTAGTGTGTAAAAGAAGGGTTGTTTAGATAGAAGAACAGGATGGAGAGTGATGGAAGAGACTACAGCAGTGAATAAAGAAAAAGATGGAAGAAGATAACATAACAGAGAAGATAAAAGAGAAACTGATTTTATTAATTCTTAATCTGATTTGTTACAAATGACCTTACTGCTATTTATACATATTAACATAACAATTTATCACTGCATAACCCAAGATACTGGCCCAAAAGAGAATTACAAGGCCTATTCATTAACTCGGCACTTATGCACGTGTACAGCCTGTGCACGTGCACACACATCTAACCAACACTGGAGTCGCCTGTTGTTTCTAGAATGCGTGCCACTCGTAGCTCTTCTAATTCATGCTGGTCTCTGGCCGTCTGGTGCTCTGTATTGTTGGTGGTGAGGTCAGATCTTTTCTGAACAGAAGTGTTTGTTGAAATGCCTCCTCTTTCTTCCCTCTTCTCTGAAATATGCAGATCCAATTTCTGGGTTCTAACACTCCCTTCCCCTTCAAGTTTGACCTTGTCTCAAGGTCAAAAGCTGGAAATTTCTTAATTAATTCCCAATAATCCTCCCAAATCGATTCTTGCTCGCTTCGCTGCTTCTATTTAACCAGCACTTGGGTCACAGCTCTATTGTTTCTTGGAGAAATTCTTCTGTCAAGAATGGCCTCTGGTTCCTCAATTATTTCTTCCACATAAGTCGGGGCACTGTGCTGTATGACAATTCCTCTTCCATGCTTCCTTTTAAGTTGAGATACATGAAACACAGGATGTATTTTAGCTTCAGGTGGCAGTTCCAATTTGTAAGCTACTTCGCCGATTCGTTGAATAACTTGATATGGTCCGTAAAATCTGGGTGAAAGTTTTGTTGTTTTCGAATTACTAACAGTGATTTGCCTGTATGGTTGTAATCTGAGATACACCCAATCTCCTACTTCAAATTGCCTTTCTGTCCTCTTACTATCTGCGAATTTTTTCATTCTTTCCTAAGTCAAGGCCAAGCTATCCTTTAATAATTGCAACACTATGTCTCGGGAAAATAATTCTTGTTCCACTTGTGGCATTTTAGCAGTATGAGGTACATAAGTCAGCATGGTAGGTGGTGGTATTCCATATACTGCAGAGAATGGTGTGGTGTTGGTGGAACTGTGCCAACTGGTATTATACCAATACTTTGCTGCTGGCAACCAGTGTGACCACTCTTGTGGCTTATGGCAAACAAAACATCGTAGATAACCTTCTAATATTTTGTTAATTGCTTCGGTTTGCCCATCCGATTGGGGGTGGTATGATGAACTGAGTTTCAGTGTGCTTCCCTGTAACTTGAACAGCTCTTGCCAAAATGTGCTGGTGAAAATTGCATCCCTATCACTAATTATACTTTGTGGCATACCATGGAGTTTGAACACCCCATCATAAAATATTTTGGCTATGTCCTTTGCTGTGTAAGGATGTCTTAAAGGGAAGAAGTGTGAATATTTAGTGAGTCTGTCGACTACTACATATATAGCAGTATATTTGTTGCTTTTTGGAAGACCAATGATGAAATCCATTGAAATCTCACTCCATATCTTATCAGGGATGGGCAGAGGCTACAGAAGTCCAGGCACTGGTATGTTTTCATGCTTGTTTCTTTGACAAGTATCGCACTCCTTCACAAACTGCTCTACATCAGATTTCATTCCTTTCCAATAAAATATTTGTTTAAGTCTGTGCTTAGTCTTCTTTATGCCTGCATGACCTCCTAGTGGAGTGGAATGATATTCATGAAGTATGGTAGAAATAGTTCTTTTGCTATTGCAGTCTAAATAAAATTTTCCTTTGTAAAAAATAAGTCCATCCACCAACTTATATTTGTTTTGATTGAGCTTGCCTTCACTGAGCCTCTGTAGCATGTTTTGATAGTCTCCAGATTGTTGCATACTGTCTTTTAACTCTTGCATCCAACTACTTTCAACAGATGAAATAGTGCAACAGAGCATAGTGGTCAAGGAAGAACTTTGCTCATGTGGTAATCTTGACAGTGCATCTGCTACAATGTTTTCTTTTCCCTTTTTATACTCAACTTCATAATCAAAACCATGTAGCTTGGCCAACCACTTTCCTTGAATTCCAGTTGACAATCTCTGTGACAAGAGATGCCTTAAACTTTGGTGGTCGGTTTTTATGATGAATTTTCGACCAATTAAATATTGTGACCATTTTTTTGTCGCTAATATCAGGGCAAGCAGTTCCTTTTCGTAAGTAGACAGCAGTTGGTTCTTTCCTTTAAGTGCTTGGCTGAGGTAGGCTATGGGTTTCCTATCTTGTGTCAAAACTGCACCTATACCCTCTCCACTAGCGTCACATTCAATCACGAAGTCCTTGTTGAAATTTGGCATACTGAGAATAGGTGGTTCCATCAAACATTGTTTTAGCTTCTTAAATGCTGTGGTAGCTTTCTCATTCCATGCAAATGCATTCTTTTTTAAAAGCTCAGTCATAGGTTTGGCAATGCTCCCATAATTTTTTATAAATCTCCTATAATAACCAGTGAGCCCCAAAAAACCTCTCAAGCCTTTTATATCTCCTGGTTGAGGCCACTGTTTGATAGCATGGACTTTATCAGGGTCTACTGCAATACCATTCCTGGATATGATATGTCCCAGGTAAGCTACTTGAGTCACTGCAAAGGAACATTTTGAAAGCTTTACAACCAGTTGATTATTCTCCAATTCCTGCAATGCAAGTCTAATGTGCGACAAGTGCTCAGACCAAGTCTAGCTGTAAATAAGTATATCATCAAAAAATACAAGTATAAATTTTCTTAGATAAGATTTAAATACATTATTCATCAAAGCTTGAAATGTTGATGGAGCATTTGAAAGCCCAAAGGGCATCACAATAAACTCGTAATGTCCCTCGTGAGTTTTAAATGCAGTTTTATATATATCAGAGGGATGCATTCGAACTTGATG
This sequence comes from Allium fistulosum, assembly GCA_030737815.1. NCBI lineage: Eukaryota > Viridiplantae > Streptophyta > Magnoliopsida > Asparagales > Amaryllidaceae > Allium > Allium fistulosum. The sequence continues at coordinate 1,116,716,526 of CM060902.1, read as the reverse complement.
ATACCCAGACTTCAAATCAAGTTTTGTAAAATAAACAGAACCATATAACTCATCCAACAAGTCATCAACTAATGGAATAGGAAACTTATCCTTTACAGTCTGGCTGTTGAGTGACCTATAATCGATGCACATCCTCCAGGTTCCATCTTTCTTCCTGACCATGACTACTGGTGATGAGTACTCACTTGTACTGGGGCGTATCACTCCAGTCTCTAGCATTTCTTTAATAAGTTTTTCTAATTCATTTTTGATGTGAAAAGAATGTCTATATGGTCTAAGACATACAGGTTTAGCATTTGGCAATAGAGGTATTTTATGGTCACAGTTTCTTGTGGGTGGTAGAGGTGGGGTAGAATTTGTCACAGAGGGGTACTGTTGCAATATGGCTTGAACGTCAGGGTGTATTGTTTGATGGAGGCAGCTGTTAGCAGGGACTTGTAGTTCTTTGGAGTACAACAGCAAGGTGAGTTGTCCCTTTGTACTTTCCTTTGATATGTCTTTATCTTTCATCAGTTTATGGTTGTCTTTGATTCCCTGCCAAATATACAACTGTCCCTGAAATTGAAATTTAATTTGCAATTTTGAAAAGTTAAAGGATACATCCCCTAATTCCTTCATCCATTGTGCACCTAGAACAACCTGACATCCTTCCAGAGGTATCACTAGCAGGTCAATAGGCATAACACATCCCTGACATTTGAAGATGACTCCTTGGCAAATTCCCTTGCCATGAATTTTTTCTCCATTAGCTATCTGTACTGAATAACCCAATGAATCTTGGACATCCAACTGCAGTTTTTTAGATAAATCAGTGTTTATGAAACTATGGGTGGATCCCGAGTCAATGAGGACAGTGATGGGTTTTCCATTAATTATGCCTAGTACTCTGATGGTATAATGAGTGGGGATACTGCACATAGCATTGAGGGTGATAGAATAAGTTTCTTCATTTATTTTCACAGGAGAAGTGGGTATTTTATTGAATCCTTGCTCGTCTTCCATGGAGTCATCATCTGGGGCTTCTGCATTTTCTTCATGAAGTGGCATGATGCCTTCAACAATGTATACTTGCTTGTTCTTGCATACGTGACCAGGGTGCCACTTTTCATTACACCCATAGCATAGGTTCTTTCTTCTCCTTTCTATGATTTCTTAAGGAGTTAATCCCTTAACCTTGGCATGGTCTTCCTTGTTACCTTTTTCTGTAAATTTTTCTTTGTTCTGGAATCTGCTTCTTGTAGGATTGCTAAGTTTATTCTTCTTTTTGCTCGCATTTTTCCATTCAAATACCTTAGCTAAACTTACTGCTTCCTTGAAATCAACTGGGTGTAATGCCATGACATCAAACCTAATCTCTTCCTTGAGACCATCAATAAATTTCTCAAGTAGAAATTGATCAGGTAAAGCTTGACACACCCCTTGCAATTCCTCGAATTTGGTGAGATAAGATCTTACAGAAGTGGTCTGTTTGATGTTGGAAATTGCCCCATAGGGTCTCTGTAATTCTTCTGAAGCAAATCGAACAATCAATTCTTCCTTAAAAATTGCCCAATGTTCATAATTCTTTACCTTCTTTGTAAGCCACCCATACCACAAGTGTGCTTCTCCTTTTAGGTGGAAAGAACAGGTGGGTACCCATTCTATCTCCGGTGTGCCATGATACTGAAAAAGCTGTTCTACTTGGCTAATCCATCCCATCACATTGCTGTCCCCATTATAAGTAGGAAATTCTAATTTGATAATGGTGTTTTGTAGCAGTTTTGGAGATTGGATGGGATTCTGGTTATGGTTTGGGGGGTTTGCTAATATTCCTGTAGTATTCCTAGGAGGAGGAACAAAAGTATAGGGTAGCTCCTGTTGGAGAAGTTCTTGTTGGGTTCTTGGTTGTATTCTCTGTGAAGGAGGTACATAAGGTGGGACAGTTCTTGGGTGTGAATTGAATGGATGGTTACTGGCTTCGCCATTCTTGTTATCTCGTTGATTCTTGATTTCTCTTAACTCTTTAGCCATGCTACTGAGAATCTCACTAATGTTGTCCATCTTGACATTAAGTTCTTGGTTACCTTTTTGTAGTTCTTGAGTTGTATCTTGTAAGGTTAGGTTGGATTCTTGGAGTTCTCTAATGGCTACAGCAGTTTTCAGATTGATTTGATCTTGTCTTGCCTCTCCAGGTGAATGATCTGGGGTAATTTCAGTGTGATCAAGGTTCTCTTCATCAGAAAGGTTAAGTTGGCCTCGGGTGTCGGACTGCTCTGATACAACTTTGTTATGGTCCTGACTTTTCATCATGGATCTGGTTTTCATAGAATATGCCAAATCTGAAAGAATTCGTAGTTGCAGGGAAGAGATGGGATCTTAGTGTGTAAAAGAAGGGTTGTTTAGATAGAAGAACAGGATGGAGAGTGATGGAAGAGACTGCAGCAGTGAATAAAGAAAAAGATGGAAGAAGATAACATAACAGAGAAGATAAAAGAGAAACTGATTTTATTAATTCTTAATCTGATTTGTTACAAATGACCTTACTGCTATTTATACATATTAACATAACAATTTATCACTGCATAACCCAAGATACTGGCCCAAAAGAGAATTACAAATCCTATTCATTAACTCGGCACTTATGCACGTGTACAGCCTGTGCACGTGCACACACATCTAACCAACACTGGAGTCGCCTGTTGTTTCTGGAATGTGTGCCACTCGTAGCTCTTCCAATTCATGCTGGTCTCTGGCCGTCTGGTGCTCTGTACTGTTGGTGGTGAGGTCAGATCTTTTCTGAACAGAAGTGTTTGTTGAAATGCCTCCTCTTTCTTCCCTCTTCTCTGAAATATGCAGATCCAATTTCTGGGTTCTAACGTGGCGTATCTTCTGGAATTACAGCTTCATCACCAGAGATAAGATCCCACAAATCCGACCCTTGTAGATAAGCTTCCAGTAACTATAGTTGTCACCAACAAGCTTGTCTACACAGATATTGCTTCCACTATTCATCTTCACCGAGTAGCTAGATTTAAACATGCTGAAAAGCAACCTGGCTCCGAAACCATGCAACAAAAATAAAAGAACAGAAAAAGAAGCAAAAAAGTGATATTATGATGAATGCGAAGGACAGATTTTTATTACTGGATACCAAATCAGGAAACTATTACAAGATATTCAAAAAAGATCCTAAATAATCTCAGCTAACATCACGTTTGAACTTTATTTTCCTAACTAAAAGGACACTAATTGCATAATTCAACTGCTAAATAAATGGAAAGCATTAAAACAGAACATGACTTGTTCAAATAACACTGCACTTTGACAGTAAGTTGCACTAATTTGCAACAGTACCTAGTTGTTTTGGAAATCCAATTCTGATCGTTACTAAAACCGAAAATTGAAAGTTCAAACCTAACACGACTTAAACTTGGAGTTTTATTTTTTCTTTAGTGGGTTTAGTCAATGTGATATTGACTTTGGTTTTTTTTACAAATGGCACAACCATACTCTTTACCATATAACTAAAACATTAGACTTGTGAGAATGTCGAGTATTAAGTTAAAGTATGCCTGAAGTCGATATTAAACAATTTCTTTTCAGAAGATTATAACTGCATGGGGATAAAAAGTCCTATTTTTCTTAAGGTGGGAAAAAAATAACTAATAATTGACCACGATTAGATTTAGATTTTAGGTAATTAAGTTTATAATTAGACAAGGAAAAATAGGACAAATTAATAGACTAAAGTTGCTAATAATTGTAATACGCCAATGGCTGTGAGCTATTGTGCCTTGAGAAGCCCAGCTGCATGAAGTGGACTGAAAGTGTACAAAGGAGTGTGACAGAGCGTGCTATGATCTGAATTGTAAAGGCATGACGGAAAGTGCTACTACATGAGATGCGTGGTTGAAATGAGATGTTGCGTGTGTGAGAAAGAGTGCTGCTATGGGTTGAAATGAGCGGGAAAAATTACTGCTGCATGAAGGATAGCACCCAGATGAAATGCTGCATGAGTTCAGGCGGCAGAGCAACATGAAGGAATGTTGCTGTGTGGGCTTTGAAGCTGGGTTAAATGGACAGGCTCGAGCTCAATCAGCGCTGCAGACTGAGAGATAAATGTGGACTGATGATGCTACGTGGGTTTTGTAGACCGCTTTATCTGTGCGCTTTGTGATGCTACAAAGCTTGTGCCATGACCACTCACAAATGAAACAAATTGATAACGACAACAAAGCTGGTTGAACAAGGATAATCGATCTGGAGGATCTCCACATCATTGTGTGCAATATTTTCTACAAACAAGGCTACAAAAGAATGTGTTGAGAAAATTGAATGCATATGAAGCCAAGTTGCAGAAAGAGAATTACATCGTCGTCGTCATTGTATGACATAGATGTAGGTGTAGCATGATGAGATGAAGCTAGCACGGAGGGGTAAGCTTGATTGAATAAGCAGAGTTGTTTATTCATGTTCAATATATGCCAGCATGTAGGAAAGTTTCATCACGCAACAAGAATGAATTCATTCTGCAATTGGGTGAGATTTGTTTGATTCATTATTAGTGCATGATAGCTTCCAGAACTCCAGTAGTACGTGAGTGATGAGTACATGAAATGAATGAACAGGTGAAGACAAAAGAGCAATAAGCTTTAAGGCAGGCATGTTAGTGTCGTAAAAGATGAAACAGTGAGATAGGCTTGCATGCTGTGAAGACCTCAACATGATAAATGAATCTAAACAGAGGACACTAGATTCGGCATGAAGCCAAGGAATAAACATATGATAATATAAACTAGTGCACACCGAATATTATAAGGTTTTTATTTTAAGTGATGATTTTAATTATTTTGGATGAAACTTATGATATTGTTTGGACAAACTAATTTATATATGTTTTTTTATCTTTTTCTTACTTGCTCACTACAAAAAATACATAAGGTTACTTTTGGCACAGGTCCTTATTAAGTTTCAAAATTCACGAAAAGTCCTTCATTAAATTTCAGTGTAAATTAGGTCCATGTTTTTTATTCACGATTATTGCAGAGCATGATGCAACATTTCATAAAAGTTGCTGACATTTCCGCAACATTTCTGTATACTGTGAACATAGTGTATGAAAGTTGCTGAAATATCAACATTTATTTATAAAAGTTGCTGATATTTCAGCAACATTTATGTACACTGTGAACACAGTTTATGAAAGTTGCTGAAATATCAGCACTTATTTATAAAAGTTGCTGACATTTCAGCAATAATTTTTCTTTGTTTTTACAATAAAACTTTGACACAGATAGTTGCTGAAATATCAGCACTTATTTATAAAAGTTGCTAACATTTCAGCAATAATTTTTCTTTGTTTTTACAATAAAACTTTGACACAGATAGTTGCTGAAATATCAGCACTTATTTATAAAAGTTGCTGACATTTCAGCAATAATTTTTCATCGTTTCCAGAAAACAGGGACCCGCTTTACAATGAAACTTTGATAGGGACCCGCTTTACAATATGAAAATATGATAGGGATGCCTCCCTAATTTCCACAATACATAATACATGGGATCAAATAAATAAATAAATCACTGAATTTTAAGAGCATCTCCAACAGTTTGGAGTGCGGAAATTCGATTTTCCGCACTCCAAAATGTTGGAGCCCTCATTTCTACAACAGAAATGAGGGCAGGCGCCTGTTGAACAGACGCCTGGGCATCAGGCGCCTGTTCAACAGGCGCCCGTGTTTATTAGGGCCCTGTTGCGGGCCCCTATTGGTTGCCAGGCGCCTGTTGAACAGGCGCCTGGCAATGAGGCGCCTGTTGAACAAGCGCCTCACTCTATTCTAATTTCTCAGCCCGAAGGCCCTCCTTTCTGCACTATTGCAAATTCTCGCACTCTGTTGGGGATGATTTCGGATGCGGATCTGAGAATTTGCAATCTGTTGGAGATGCTCTAATACATGAGAACATTGCGGATAAATCATTTCCCTTGGGCCATAATTGAAGATACACTAAGATATCAATTGGATAGAAAAATATAATCAATTTTTTGAATTGATGTTCGTCACTTAATGATCAGTTGGATATTACTCTCATATTCAAGTCGTCAAGATGAAAACAAAATAAACTAGTGTTTCTGGTGATTGAAATAACCCTGATACTTCTGTTGGACCAATTCTTTTAACTTAGTTATCTCAAAGGGCAGTTTTGTAATAACACACTAACCAGCTGTACCTAAACTTGGTCTATGACTTTGCATTATAAAAGGGAATGTACACGGTATGTATTATTATCTTTGAAACAATAAAGCAATATCATTTTATACTTTCATCTCTTGCTGCAATATCAGTATCAATATCATCTACAAGTACTGAATTCAACTGAAAACTTAATTTGGAATCAAAGCTAAAATCACCTAACGGTGCCTCAGATCCAGTGTCGCGTCAACCTCCATCATAAATAAGTCATTATTTGAAGGTGGCTGCACAAATTCACCCTTCGGAGAAATCTCATCATCAAGGAGTGTATTTTCTTCCTTTAAACCCACTTTCTTCACCACTTATCACACTTAAAACCATTCTAACCATCAAGAACTTAGTTCTTGAAAGCAGTGCCATACCAAGAAAGTAAATCAGAACCATATCATTATTTTCACCTTTGGTTGCACTACCTCTGGCCATCAGACAGTGTGATTTTACTTAAAATCTCACATCTGTGTCATCATCAGTCATCCATTACCCACTCTTTTTTCTCGAATGCAGTGCTCTGCCAAGAAAACAAATCAGAATAAGTTCATCATCTTTGTCTTTGGTTGCACTACCCTCAATCATCAATTACCCATCTCTGCATTTAATTACATCTTCTTGATCAATGGCGACAGGAGATGAAGATGATTCCTCAAATACCTCTCCATCTCAACAAAGAACCAACCTATCCCAACCAAATCCACTTGAAGGTCCACTAAAGTCCCTCATCAATCCCCAAACTCAGATAGTCACCATTCAACTCGATGAAGAAAACTATTTACTTCGGAAGTTTCAGGTTCAAACAGCAATAAGAGGCTATGGACTGGAAAAATTTATTCTTGAAACAACTACCATTCTAGAAAAGTATACTGCAGACAGTGAAGGGAAATTGATCAAGAACGAAGAATACATCACCTACACAAGACAATATAGCATGTTAAGTGCTTGGCTGTTAACATCAATAAATGTCAGTCTTCGATCTCAACTAGTGGGGTGTAAAACTGCAAGGGAAATTTGGTCTACAATTAAACAAATTTTTAGTTCACAATCATCTGCCAAAGTGATGCATTACAAGAGGTTGCAAAATCAAAGGAAAGACAACCTGTCTATGAAAGAATATCCCACAAAAATAAAGACATATTGTCACCTACTCGAAGTTGTTGGTCATAAAGTTTCTGACACAGAGCACATCTTAAGCATCATAAATGGTTTAAGGAAAGAATCCAAAGCTGTTGTTGCAGTTATCTCCTCCAAAGAAACTACATCAACCCATCAGTATGTTCATGTCACTCTTCTTGCCCATGAAGGCAGAATAGAGCAGAAAAGATTACAAGAAACAGACATATCAGTGAATTATGCAGTAAATTCAAGAAACAAAACCCAAGAAAGAAACTTCAACAACAAGGGTGAAACTGGAAATCAAAATCTAACAAGAAACCAGTCAGGCCGATTCAGAGGAAGAGGTGGCAGGTGGAACAACGGCCGACCCAGGTGTTAAATATGTGAGAAGATATGGCACACTGCCAACAAATGCTATTTTAGATTCAACTCAATCTACACCACTTCTCAAGGTACCAGTAGTCAAAGAAATCAAAGCATAAATACAAATTTAGCAAGCATGCAACAAGAATCAAGAAATGCAACTGATGAATCAAAGGCTCACAACATTAATTTGTTAGACACAACAAGACTGGAAGACTTGCAAAATGAAAACTGGTACCCAGACTTAGGTGCTACACATCATGTCACAAACAACTTGCAAAATCTGAATTTAGGCAACAAAGAATATCAAGGTACACATTCAATTAGTATGGATAATGACACATGTATCAACATCACACACACAGGTCAAGCACAAATTAAAGGTAAAAGAATTTTACATCTTAATAATCTATTAAGGGTCCCTAAGATAAAAAAGAACCTAATTAGTGTATCACGGTTTGCACAAGACATGATGTATTTTTTGAATTTTACCCTAATCATTGTCTAGTCAGGGATATTCAGACAAAACTAATCTTATTGCAGGGTGATACATACGAGGGCCTATATAGATTCAATCTATCATATGTTAAACAAACAAGCAATTCAACAAGGCAGTGCAACATAACAAAATCGAGACCATCTGAACCTTTCAGTAATCTTTTTTATGTATGGCATTACAAATTAGGTCATCCCAATGTGAAAGTTGTAAAACAAGTACTAAATGATAATAAAATTTCTGTTGAGAATATACCTGCACAATAGACTTGCACTTTTTGCCAAATGGGAAAAAGTCACAAATTTCCATTCACAAAATCACAAACTGAGTATTCCAAGCCACTGCAACTTGTTGCAACTGACTTGTGGGGACCAGAACCCATCAGCTTTGACTATGGGTTCAAACACTACATTACATTTGTAGATGCTCACTATATATATATATACATGAATATATTTTCTGAAATCAAAGTCTTGAAACTTATAATGTGGCTATTCATTTTATTAAGCAAGCAGAAAGACAAATGAATCAGCATGTAAAGGCCATCCAAATTGATGGTGGCACTGAATTTAAGCTACTCAAACCATTCCTTCAAGAAAAAGGAATACAACATAGAGTGACATGGCCATACACTTCTGAACAAAATGGTCTAGTTGAGAGGAAACAAATAGATCACATACTTAATTGATTGGATTACCTTGTGGATGCAACTATGAAGATATTATACATTAGAAACAAATAGATTGAAGCATTTATTCTCTTTATCGCTTTGGTTCAATGTTAATGGTGAGATTTTCATTGAAGTTAAAAGCCAACATGATCCCTCATGACACTGTAAAGAGAGTGCAACATGGTGAATAATCATATGATGCATATTATGTATTGAAACCATGGTTCGAAGTTCCGGCCGGCATGCTGGAATTCCGTCCATCTCGGTCCGGTTCCGACGATGGGCGGACCGGAATTCATCCAAAATTTCGCTTTTAGGCTTAAATGTACAAAAAAATACAAACAAACCAGTTAATATTGTGAGATGGAGCATGTGAGGAAAGAAACAAACAACGTCATGATTTTGAAGATAGCTCTAGGGTTTGTGGCGGCTTGTAGGTAAGAGTACTCGTTCTAATTTGATTTTGCTGAAGAGTTTGTGCGGCTTCTTCTAGGGTTTGCGGTGGCTTCATGTAGGAAGATGAGTTTGTGCTGCTGCTTCAATGGTTGGGGGGCGGCTGCATGTAGGAAGAAACGGCGGCTATTTGATTTGTTGAAGACACTTGTAGGGTTTTAGGAGAAAATAGTATGGGCCAAGAAAATGGTTTGGGCTTCATATTTTTTGGTATAGGTCCAACTGAGTTTGTATTTTTAGAAGGAGAAGGCAAAAGTTTAAATATTATGAAGCATGGAGATTTTTTGTTCACTTTAAATATTGTTGTGTTTGTTAATTTAATTATATAAAAAATGTTACAAAAAATTTATATGATGTTTAGAGAAATATCATTGAATAATTTAGTGCAATTGACTATCAGTATTACATATTTATTTGCGTATTTATAACAAAAATGTACCGGAATTCACAAACCGGGTTTAAAACGAAATTTCCGGAAATTCCGAAACGGGACCGAAATTTTGAATTTTTCAGACGACCGGAACGGAAACGGAAACCGGAACTTCGAACCTTGATTGAAACTACATTTAACAGTAGTACAATATACCTGTGTTCGAACATAAATAACTGGTGAAACTTGTCGCTTAATGGATGAATAATCAAATACATAACAGTAGTAGTTATCTAAACACATTCACCATAAATACACATAAATGAGTATGCATTACCAACTTCTCCTTGTTCATATCCAGCTATTTGTTGTTGTAATTGAGCTGACCATCATGATTGTGCCTCTCCTTTTTATGCACAGACATTATAAAAAGTACTAAGATAGTGACAATTTCCGTACTTTGTCACTGGTAGCCCACCTTAGCAAAAGAAAAAATAATCTATGTTGTAATGTTATATTCGGTGACTAATTTGAAAGCGTTAATATATAGTGAAGATTACTTCCATAGCAACTAAAGTTTATGGATGAAAGCAACAAATCCATATTATATATATATATATATATATATATATATATATATATGTGTGTGTGTGTGTGTGTGTGTATCATGATTGTGCCTCTCCTTTTTATGCACAGACATTATAAAAAGTACTAAGATAGTGACAATTTCCATACTTTGTCACTGGTAGCCCACCTTAGCAAAAGAAAAAATAATCTATGTTGTAATGTTATATTCGGTGACTAATTTGAAAGCGTTAATATATAGTGAAGATTACTTCCATAGCAACTAAAGTTTATGGATGAAAGCAACAAATCCATATAATATGTATATATATGTGTGTATATATATATATATATGTATATATATATGTATGTATATATATGTATGTATATATGTATGTATATATATGTATGTATATATGTATGTATGTATGTTTAGGAACGAGTTACCAAGTAAACATAAATTAATGATGGGAAGAAAAACCTGGATTGGTAACCAATGGAGGTGGTAAGCTTGTTCTGATCCACAAAATATCATACTTGAATCTTTGACTGTACTTCTAACAACACTCACTATAATATAACATATGAGTATAAATTTAAAAATAATAATAGTCTGGATGGATAATTTGTTAAATATAAATTCTAGGCATTTGTAATTTTCTGTAATATGCTTATGATTTAGAAACCTGCTTAATTTAAGTAAAGAATCAATCTAAAACTTTGCAAACTAACACTCAACACCTATTTGATTTACAAATAGTACGTACCTAAATAACCACACACTTTTCGTAGAAGGGTCATCTATATATGATGTTGAAACAACTTTGAACACCTCAGTTCAAACATGCTCTCTACCTAGGGCCTCAAATTTTAATCCATGATGAAATCTTTGAATAATGACTAATCATTTTAGCTAATATTTACTTTTAAAAACTTGAATTTCTAATTAAAAAACCCAAGTTTCTCACAATATTTACCTTAGTGTACCGTTACTTTTGACTCTTGATTCTATCATCTCATCCACCATATTATAAAACATTGAAGTCATAACTATAAACCCATTGCTGTGTCATGCATACCCAAATCTCAACTTTAGCCTGAGAATAGACAGCCTTCCCCATAGATATTTTTTCACCGATCTTACACTTGTAGGCACAACTGCAGTGGTCTTTCAATGTCCTTAGTTAAATAATATTGATGTAAGTCTCAAATGGAAGATATAAGTAGTTACAGTGGATCTAATCTTGGGAGAATTGAACCTACAAACTGAAATATTCATTTTAGTTGCCAAAAATGCAATTTTCATATACCAGTTATGTGTAACTATAGAGAAACCAAAAGGGAAAGATACATGTTTGGTATTTCTATCATAAATTGGGAAAAATCCATCATCAATATGGTTTCAGCTTTCACTTCATTGTACACCTAAGACAACATCAAATAGTAGTGGTAGAGAGATGGTTTTATTTTGAATTTGAGACTAATAAGCCAGAATACTGAACTCAAGGTAACATAACAAAATCAATCATTTTCCTTGTATTCATTTAAGAGTTCATCTCGGAAATTTTCCCACTGAGTATTGAAACTATACATTTATTTGTAATCAAGACCAAACAATATTAAAAAAAGGAGAAAATAAACTAGGAAAACAACATACTTCATCGTATTTTTGCACAACCTCCATCCATCCCACGAACCAATGCGTAATGTGATGATCGATGCAATGGGACCCTCCATGCAAATGAATTTGCATTTCAAAATTTTTTAATTAAATACGCACATGGATTTGTCTAAAGAAATTTTTATACTTATGAATATTCACTGGTCTAATAAAATAAATTTTGTATGTACCAATATTTCAATAATAATGGCAAAATTGTTCTAAAAATACAGAAAAGAATGTAAGAATATTAATAAAAATGTTGATATTATCGCATTATTCTCAAGGTGTACAAAAGATTATATATGCAACCTGTATATAGTAATGACTTCATTACTGGAGCAATTTAAAGAAAATAATCTACAGCAAAATGCATATGATTACAAACAAATTTAAATTTAGATGTATATTGCAATCACAGTTGAACTAATACACAATATTACCCACTCGCCAAACCCAATTTTAAAGTAAAATATTACTTCGTAAAAGAAGGATGCCCGCACAATGCAACATAGAAGCTTTTGAACATTTCACAATATCATAGTTTTATCTCCACAAACAAAGAATTATTATTTGCTGCAAATTTTATCTATATGAGGATTCGTGAACTTTGAACATCATCATCAGATAGTGTGAAATTTATCGTATATAGATACATATGCATTATCAAATAATTTTTTGAACATATGGATGTCTGTCATTATTTTAAATCCATGAAAAAATAAAATGTTATCGAAGTTTTAAACCAAACTTACACAGATCGTAATTCATCATGAAAGGTAGAATAAAAATCTCGAACATAGTATATGTCAAGTGGATATAAAAACCTGATGTACGTCTTTCGCTTCTTTCTAAAAGTCGACAGTAAGGAAATTTCCAAGAAGTGCTATATGAAGAACAAATAACTCAAAATTAAAAGTGTGTTATCGATAGTAGAAGACATTATAATGAAGTTAAGAAGACGTGGTTAACTTTTCACCTGCTTTAAAATGAGAGCATCAGGTGCACTAATTGTACGGGTTTGACAATTGATTCTCCGTCTTGTTGGATTAAATCTTGCATCAATTGACTCTTAGAAGAAAACCAATCACATTTCTGTATTGGATCGAAGAGATAGGAGTTCATTAATCAATATAAATATATAATTAAGTCTAAGATGTCTTCTATACCATTTATTGGTCTAATCACCTGAAAGGTATTTGTTGAAGCATGTATATCGTATGATGATCTCAACGTCAGTCTAAAGAGAACTTGAATTTAGATATTTCAACTTCCATGTTGTTATCCAACTTTTTGATCAGGCCATATTCGGACAGATTGGACAGATAGAACTTAGAGTTATCAAGGCAGGAAGCTCAAAAAAATATCCCAAAAATCTAGGAATCAAGTACAAACAAAGTCGCAAGGCCGATGCTAGAAAAACCCAAGATCAAAGCAACATGGGTCTACCCATATTTTGGATCGGTATCGACCCCTACCCATGCATGGTTCAATACTGATCCATGTTTCCTCTACTTGGGGGATCCATCTTCTGCCTATTAGTCCTTCTTGATGCCAATATCTTATTTCCAGTGTCGTTTTGTTGATCCAATGTAATTCTCCATCAAACTCCACGAACACTTGAAGCTGCAACTCTGTTCTTCCACAACTCCATCATTTGAACCTAGAAGCAAGCTAATATTGGTGCAAACAACTATGGAATCATGATGCTAACCACAAGACGAGTCGAGATGAAGAGTTGGAGGCAGCCATATTGGCCATCCTATGAGTCGGTAGCGACCCCTACCCTTAGAGTTGTACCGACCCATACAAACTTATAAGATGACACCTACTTTCTTGGGAGAATTGGTCTAAATCATGGATAACGGCTTGGGCATATTTCGTGCGAGATATTAAGCTCTCTACCTCTATAAATAGAAGAGTATGGCTCATTTTTTAAAGATCTTATGGCTCTAATTCTTCCCTACTATATATTCTTGTAATTATCAAAATCTAAGTGTCGGAGTTATATCGGCCCATTAGAACTTCTGCCTCCAAGTCAGATATAAGCAATAAAATCTTAAAGTGTGGACGTAGTAATAATGTGTTCGCTTGTTTTAGTTCTGGAATATACTGATGGCTATCTGGAAACGGTTACACTTGAGCTTGGGCCTTGAACTACAGCCCACTTGTTTTATTTTTATTCGTATATCACTTGTATAAATACAATAGCATACTGATGGACTATGTAGTGATTTTTCATTCTGAATAAAGTAAGAAGTATAATTACAATATTTCAAATTATCTTTTAGGCCTTACTTTACGGAACCACTATAAACGATTATGTCTTGTTTATTTCTCATTTTCATTTACATTTCTTCATTTTTTTTCTCTACATAAGCTTCTGGGTGTTTGTGTCATTTTTGGTTCAAACATTTTGATGCTTTCACTGAGAACGATATTCTTAAGCTACTTGAATCAATCATCTACTATTGAATTTCTTAATTCGAAGAGATAGATCCAGTCTTTCTACCTTATTTTCTACTATTCGGATTTTCAAAAATCTAGGAGAAGCTATGAAATGACCCTATTTATTTTACCTAATTTTTACTAGGATTTTTTTTTTACATTAATAAATTTCCTAGAGTCATTTAGCCTTTCTATTAAATTATCCAGGATCCTAATTTTTCTACTAATATATTTATATCAGTTCATTAATAAATATATTCACTTACATGTGAAGATGTACGTGACCCTCTTGCTTGGATCAGAGTATTGGTAAGCAAGAGTGCATTCTGATTGAATTCGAATTTCTAGTCAACCAGTACATAGCTCATTTTCCTTTGTTTGATATTTGAGTCATGGGAGTGAATTCCCATAATCATATATAATTTATACCTATTAATTTTGATCATTCTTATGGTGATTGTCTGTTAGTTTGACTTAGCAAAGTGATCTCATAATATATAGCAAGCCATCATAATTTTAGTTTAATTATTTGATATTTGATCAAAGCCAGAAAGGAAAAATGATATACACATTTATCATTTTCAACATAAGTGATTTTATCACAAATTCCTTTACTTATACCCAAGTCAGTTGAGTAATTCTTTCACAATTTATATAGTTGTGTTTCTCTGAATCAAATCCATTCCCTAATTTAAAGGTTGCTTTACTGGATTTTAGAAAATCCATATTTTATGGTCATTTAACAAAAGTAGTATTTAAGTAATATGTGTGCATATCAGATGTATAGTGCTCTCTGGACTAAGAAAGCTACTCAATATAAAAGTGAATTGCTCAAGTATTTGAAAATGTCTTTGTACATGCATTTGCAAAGAAAGCTTCAGATTTTACAAATACATTTTCTTCCTTTAAACTCAAAAACTCTGGTCATCTTGATCAACCCAGACCTCACTCCTTTTGAAGTGGGTTAACCTTATGACTAGGTCATCAAAACATTAGTGCCTGACTATTGCAATGTAAATTCAGATACAAGATACTTGAAAAATCCCTTAAAACATGTACACATCTTTATACAGTGCACAAATGTATATATATATATATATATTGTTCTTTTATCAAAACACTTCTGTATATAGTCACAAAATTCTTGAAGTATTGCTTCTAGCTAAAACTCGGTTTTTTAACCTTCAAACTTAAAGCTTTTAAGTAACTCAAAATTAACTAATACAATATATGTATATATATATATATATATATCCATTTCTCAAATAAAGGCATATATCATCTACAGATTTCCACCATAATACTCAAATATATTTTCTTGCATAGATTCAACTAAGTCTTTGGTTTTTCCCAACCTTAATACATTACCAGATTCAATTGAAACAACTAAATATAATCCAAACATTCAAGATCATTACATAACAACTAAAGCAGAACTATAAAAACTTCCAAGATTACATGCAAATAAATCATTCTAAGTTCTTATTTAATTCAAATTTAGCATGCTTATCCAATCATTCTCATTAGCCATAGCAGCCTCCTATTTAGAACCAGCATTCCCTGAAAGAGCATTAGAGGCTGCCCCATTTTAAATGAGACACCCCAGATGCCATAAGCAAACAAGGGTCAGATACAAGATCTGGTATGAGCAATATCAAAAATTCCATGATATTAAGTAGATAAATGAGACATAAGCATTTTGTATGGGTAAGCATAATTTCTTTAATCAATTTGCCTGACTTGTTTCTGAAATATTGTGCATATATGATCAGTATTAAAACTAATTATGTACACACTTTCAACTATGCAAACATACATGTCAAACAGAGATACTCAGGAACTATCATAGCTCCAGTCCAACCAACCTAGGAATAACTCAAGTTCCTACTTTATCAATTTAAGGTTGCATTTACCAAATTACTTCCTAGCCTCATCTGCCATAAAGGAATCACGGGGACACATTGCAATAAAATAATTGACAATATTGCACAAAGATCTCAGGGCTTAAACAAGCCATGTGCCAACTTGCATACTTTAAATACAACAAGCATTCCAGCAGTCTTCTTGGCTCACAATCCTTAGTTTATTTACTAAGTGTTCATGTTTGATCCTATCATGAGATAGCTAGGTGATTGAATCACAGTGTACATGAAACATTACATAGAACTTACAAGCATAATTCAAAAACAAGCTAACATTCATATCCAGGGGAAATCATATTTTCAAATATTCTGGCTTAAAGAAAATACAAGAATATTTACAACTGGGAATAGAGACTAGGCATGTGGGTTATTATTGTTTCATAAGCAACCATGTTTGAACTAAACTCAAAATCTAGCTTAAACAAGATTTCTGGCTCATGGGTTTTCTTTTTGATCAAGGGTTCAGCACTTTTGGATATTTCCATTGCAACCTTGAATCTTTCATTTGAGCCTCAGCACTTACACAAGTGCAATGCAACTCATATACATTTTGATTTCTATATTTTTCCATGCCATATCTAAACCAGTTACAAGTATTCTCTATTTACTTTCATGATTTCATACTTTAACATTTCTGGGTGTAACCAAACAGAGCAAAATACTCATCCATCAAAGCAATCAAAAGCATTCATAAACACCCATTAAAGCATCCATTAAAACCATAGTAATAAAAATAAAAAATATGTAGAAAAATAACACAAACTTGGCTGCCTCATAACAGGACTTAATGCCATGGGTTTAGTGAGATTACTCATAGAAAAATGCTTCTCTTGCTTAATCCAGAAAAGAAACCTTTTAAAACTTGCCTTTCTGCTTGCAAATATTTTTTCTTCTTTGTTTTCTTAAATGTCTCGGGTAGAAAATGATTTTTCTGGTCTATACTTGAATTTATAAGAGAGGTTTTCTAGGGTTTTACAAATGTAAAATCTCATTCTTACCCTGGCCAGTGCTCATGCATTTTGCATTTCTCATTTGCTTATTCTCACCCTTATTACCCCGGCCATGTAATGCTTATTCCCCTTTTTCTTTTCCAGAATATCTATTTTGTTCTCTTTCTAAATCATGACAATTGTGTGACATTGTCACTTGTTTATTTTCTAAAAATCCTCCTTTCTATTTTCTGCCTAAAGCAATTGTTTTGCTTGCAATATGTCTTTTGCTATTTTAGTGTTATACTTTCCCTTGCTTATTTCTTTTTAATACTTTCAGTACTTATAGAAATGTACATATGCATACATATCTTATCTAGGCTTATTTAACTCCTCCTTAATTTCAGAAAGACATGCACATATATGTGCATACATGTTTCAAATCCTTATCTAATTTATCCTGGGTTTAAATTAAGTAAAATCTGTTTACTGATTCAGACAAAACTTGCTTTGTCTTATTTTCTAAAATAATTCACATAATTCCAGAAATCAAATATCCATATTTGGTTTAATAATTTTCATTACAAAATCATGTTTGTAATGCTTTTTAATTCTTGTTTTAATTTCAGGAAATTTGGAGTTCTTCCTTGTGCCATATCAGTGTGCACGTGCACACATGCACACACACTTGCACACAATTAATTCCATATATTCCTATACAAATAAATTCATATATTTTCAAAATTCAACCAAAATAAGATTCCATGAATTTCTGGGGCATTACAAGCTATTTGCAATGGCCCCATAGAAAAGAGAACGTTCTACCAATTTCGGAGCTACTACTGAAGCTGAGAATCAGAATTCTCAGCACGAAGATGGAGTTGTCCAACCAACTCAACCTGAGATCCAGTCTCCAACTGAAATCATGACCAAAGTGGAGATGGATAGGATGATGAAGCAGATGTATAGGATCTCTCATTCTGAGGTCCAAAACTAACTGCTATGGATGTTGCAGTCTGTTATTAATTCTCGACGATAAAATGCGGCTATGTTAATCATATCAATAATCAGAAGTATGTGAATATGGAAATTTTCAAACAACACATTTCATTTCACAAAGGATTTTTCATATTCATTATGTAATCTCATTCGTAATCCCACATTCAGATAAATTATAATTATTATAAAATACTCCAAGAGCGACATACACTACACCAGAAAAGACTTTTGGTAGCGTTGAAAAAACGCTACCATAACTTATGGTAGCGTTTTAGAGAACGCTGTTATACGACATGCAACTAAAAGTCTAAAACTTTTTGTTGCGTTGTAGTAAACGCTACCAAAAGTCACTTTTAAATGCAACTATAGGTATTTTCTGTAGGATTTAAAAAACGCTACCAAAAGTCACTTTTAAATGCAGCTATAGGTTTTTTTTGTAGGGTTAAAAAAACGCTACCATAAGTCTTCATTTTTTGGTTGCTTTTTTGTTTATATGCTTTTTTTGATTTTCAGTAGCGTTTTTAAAATGCAACTGTATAATTTTTATATTAGTTTACATTTGTTTCTATAGCATTTCTGAAATGCTACTAAAAGTTATTGGTTGTTTGGTAGCATATTTTAAATGTTGCTATTTACGGTTGATGGTTTATACCATTTCCAACAATCGCTTATATACTATTCATATTAAAACGAACGATCAATCGCATAATTTTCATATATTCAAACAAACAATTAAATTACATAATTAGCATATACAAACAATCAAAGTCTCACTGTTTCTAACTCCTGCAACCCACTGTTTCTAACTTCACTTCACAGCTACCCCATCTTCTAAAGTTCTCCTCCCCAAAACATCAATCTGAAACCAGCACTGTCGAACCGAACTACCTTGCAACATCATCAACAGCCTGAACCATCCATCAACATGTGAGAAACTATTGACTTGTTCAAAATAAATGCACATGCTTGAAATTTGTTTTAAGTTCCTACTACTTACAGTAATCAACTCAATTGCCACTTGAGCTAATTCAGCCTGCCACTTTCCTTGCTCAACTCAATTGTAAACTCAATTGCCATTGGAGTACTGGTTGATGACTATTGCTGGCATGATTCCCATTGATCAGATAGGTAGGAACCTCATTGTGCTGCATGCCTAAAAGTCCAAATAAATGAGATGAAATATATGATTGATATATTCTCTACAATTTAAAACATATAAAATTTTCAATTAAATTAATAGTCTACATGTGGATATATGATTCTACTTATTTTTTGTGTTTATATATGTCTTAGGTGTGCATATGCATATTGACATTGATCTATATTGACAAAGCACCAAGTAGTAAAATAATATTCTAAGCTATCTCGGTTTTTCTCAAGTCTGGGTACATACCTTATTTGAGAATATATATAATTTTGCACAGACACATCATTGTTTAGCTTTCAACTTGCTGTCGCATGCCTTAAAATCATTGCAGTAACCATTTCTAGAAGGCAAAAATCAATAACTAACTTATCTCAACCCTTAACTAAACAAAGTTTATGATACAAGCTCGTCTACAACACTAACCAACATAATGAATTCGGCGTAAAACAAACCTGAGCATGCAGATTAGATCCCGATTAAGACATACTACAGCTTCACAAATGAAAATTTCAGCATAAAGATTTACCTCACTCTTCAGCATCAGTTTGTTCATACACAAACTAAATCAAATTCGCAGGTGGTATTATGTCTTCTTTATTAACTATAGAAAGCATGGAATGACATAAAGCTTGGAACATTTTCTTTTAAGGTAAAAACAAATATTTCTCATAGCTAAGCTGGTTAATCAAGCTTTCAGATCAGCAGTAATGAGCTAGTTTGGCGAAATTACATAGACACCAATTCATGATTTTACAAATAATATGAATCCACTGCAGTTAAGTTGGTTTGTAGACCAAAAGTGTACTTTAGTAAACTATTATTAAAATCATAATTGATAACATGTCATGCGATCACAAGGAAAACCAAGAACTCTATTTTACAGATCAAGAAATACCATAGGTGTAGGTCATTTAATATTTAACCACAATCACATAAAACCTAGGACATATATAGGTATTGTGAGCCTTATTTTAGTTTATTTTAAAATTTAACAAGACTTCTAGAACAAACTAACTGTAGAAATAATATAAACCACATGATTTCACATAAAATAATCACATGTTTGTATCCTTAGAGAGTGAGTGGGTATACATGCACTATTGATTTGTAATGAATGATAGGAGTTATATGGCCATCCCCACCTATTTTCACCAACATGGTGTGTATACACTTGGAATGCATTATCAATTCCACGATAGAGGCTATTTAATTCACCTATCCTCATTGGAAACTTACCAAAAAATTGATTGACTGTGTGTAGGTGTTTGTAATCAGTATAAATCATAAAGAATTTGGTTTAATAGATTACAACAAAAAGTCTAGAAATGAACCGTACGTGTAAGTTTATGATAAAAAAAATTAGCTAAAAAAGCAGCCATTGTTTCAGATAGCAAAAATAATGAAAAAGAAGAAGTTTGAACCTCTTCAATAATTCTGAACACTTTTACAATTGAACTTCCATAACGTTGTTGCATTGAAATTGGATCCCAACCCCACAGGTACATTAACATGATATCATTTACGTAAAGTTTAAATGATGGTGGTACAGTAATTTGATTTGTGGGATTTAAGTGAAACACTACAAGTGGATCGAGTGCATTTTAATATGACCTATAGGGCAATATTACAATAGACATAGAATAGTAACAAGTTATTGTACAACAAATAGTTACCTCTAATTGAATTGCCTTCAACCCACTCAATAATTCGTCCTAATTGTGAATTCGCCCATCTTGAAACCAATATGCCATATTTATTTTCAACCTAGAAAAATTGATGGAAGTGAGTTTCAATTGCACCATATTTGGAGAGAAAAATGAAACTATGATCGCCAAAATAAAAATGTGGTTGTTCATAACTATAAAGTGTAAACATCAAAAACAGCTAGATGCCAATCAGCAACTTATACGTCATTTACTAATACATCTCGCTCCTTCACCTCTGCTTCACTATACCACTTCCAAACATCAAATACACCCTGCTGTCACCTTGCCCGTCCTCCTTACTGCTGCTTTACTTCCTCATCTAACCTCAACACTTCACAACTGCTTCAACTTCATACAACACTACCACTTCTCCTCCCATTCACCGTTACCCTGAACATTTCCACCCATATTCACTTACATCAAAACTTCCCTAACATATCACTAGTAATCACTGCATACATACATACAGTACCCTGCACATATCACCTGAAAACTACTCCCCACAGTAACAATAGACAAATTTGTCCAATCACTGCCTAACACACTCCTCACCACACTGCAGCTACATTGCCTTCATATTCCTCACTGTGCACATTGGTGCATATCTCAGTGCACATAGCAACACTATCCAACTATTCTCCTCAGTTCAACCATCTCACCTGACCATTCACTGGCATCAATCTCCTTGCTACATACTTCTACCTGAATAACAGTCAACCACCCCCCGTCATCAACCATATCTTCACAAATCACTACAAATTGCTCCACTACATTACAACAAAACTGCCATAAACCCCTCAAAAGAGCACATTTCACACTGCTAACCACTGCTGCATATATATCAGTGCGCATGTCACAATCTGCCTCTTCCCACCATTACAACACCCTTCCACTTCTTCATTCTACCAACCCACCTCATATACATCACTACAACAACCATCTTCCTACACATCACAACTGCCCACATCATTTTTCTCAACCCCAACAGAGCAACCCTCTGCAACAACATCCATACAACTACACTCCACTATCATAACCTCCCCTCACTGCTACTGATATACCACGATCACTCAAAAAAAACCCCTGAAACTCTTATATTTACATCTATATTTCTACCACTCCTGAAACTCTTTCTTCTGCCACTACCTCTACAGCCAACAATCTCCACCATCAAAGTCAATAGCACTTCGCTGTTCACAAATCATGAATTCACCACAAACTACATACACATATACATCCACCACTGTAGTTGCATCATTCCTGACTGCACATCAAATACAAAAAATCTACACTTTACTGCAAAACATCTTGCCACCACTATAAAACTGCAACTACACTAAAACCATCAGAAAACATCGCTGCACATACACATTGCATCAGCCTCAACATATACTTCATTTCTACAACAAACACTTCATACTCCAATACCTCACTGTCATCAATACTCCCTGTTGCATTCCATTACCACTTCACCAAGCAACTCCCCTACAAACACCCACTGCACTATCATAACCCATGCACACTTCTACCAACCTGACTTGCCAAAAACCCCTTAAACATACCTGGTCATTGCAAGGCATGCCTTATCAAATCGCTTCCTTGCATCCTTCAAGAAATATATTATTATTTATCAAATTGCAAGGCATAAGAAAATAAAAAACTAGTTTATGGTTGGGAGAAGCAAAAATTGCAACTAAATAAATAATCATGATCGTACATTATCTCTACACCAAGAGGCCAAAGGAACAAATTATTTCTCATAACTTTCACCATGTTCCTGCGTGTTTTTTTATGGACTTTCACTCCAAAACTATGCTTAAACAATTACATATTTGACCATATAAAGATTTTGAGAAACCATATCTCAAAATATGTCCCCAAGAAAATTGATAGTATCGATTGTATTTTTATGTATATATATGCATGGACTTCTACTGTCTCATGCACATATCACAAACCGTTGGTATGAAATAAATTGTAAAAAAGGCAAATTAATGTGTACCTTGACGTCATGCAAATCGATGTCGACAAAATGCATCAATCTATCATTTAGAATGTGCTCAACCTGATTAAATAAAAACAAGCTGAGTATCACAAGCCCATACATCTTTCATAGGAGAGGAAAATGAAAATCAGCATTCAGAGATGGAATAATATCATGTTATCTACGAAGAAACGTAAACTTTTTACTGTAACATGATATCCCTTTGGGTTCTTTAACATAATTTTCATAATAAAGGAAAAGGAAGGATACCTGGGATCTTAGAACTTCTTTATAAGTTCCAATTTCTCTCAATGCAATAGTAAATTTAGTCATTACAGGTCCTGCAAATCACAGTAGGTACGTAAGCTAATAATTATACTGACATTACCTGCATGTCCGTTATTTAGCCAAGTGTGTGTGTTATAATATAATAGCTAGTAATGATATAAGTTGTTATATCAAAAATAAAATAGCATTGTTTATAAAAAAAATTGCATGTGCATTGCACGAATGTGTAACATGAACCAATGTACCTAAGGTACATACAATGTAAATATGAATCTGCATAGAAATAAATTACGACTTTCTTTTTTTACTTTCTTCAAAGTACTTCTATCGAGGACGATCTTAAATTTTGACTTAAGTAGCACTATGTCCATGGAATTTGAAGATGCGACCATAATTTCCACTGCCTACCTTCTGCCTCTGCTACACCCAAACCCACATTCACAAGTGCACTCGAGCATCACCACAACACCACTGCAAAGCCGCCCTGAACTGCCATAGATATCACCAAATCATACAACAACCACCCACACCTTTCCATCGCCGAACTCCAGCAAACCACCTGCCATTCAAATCGAACCCATACGCCGCATAAAAGCCCCTCAATCGACAAACTCGCCAGTGCAACTGTGACAATCGACAATCGAATACAACCGCCATTGCAATCGACCAAATCGCCACCTTCAAACGCGACGACTTCATCAGTACCAATCGAACTGGACATTGCTTCAAACTCGAGCACATTCGTTCAACCAGAAAATCACCCACGGCCTAAAAACATTGCCATAACCTCATTAGCTACCATCAATTCAAGTAACAAACTCAAACAGCATAACCAATTTCAAACTCAATTCAAACAACAACCGAAAAAAATCAACCTAATCCAGTTCAAAATGGAAACGCAAAAGAAGATTTGTTTTCGAATTACCTTATAAAAGTTAAAGGTGTTAGTAGAAGATATGTTTTGAGCTACATTTCAGGAATTAGGGTTTTGGGGAGGAGTTGACACGGAACTGAATTGCGCGAGCAAGATGAAGACGAGCTATTTTGTGACCAATTATACGAGGATACGGTTGAATCGCGCGTGCAACATGAAGACGAGCTGAATTGTGCGAGCAAGACGAAGTATATTTTGTTTGATTTTCATCGTTCATTTGAGAGCAGGAGGAGGAAGGTAAGAAAAAATGCTAAGGGGTTAAAGAGATTTGAGCGGCCTGCTAAAATTTTAGCAAAATTTTGGTGAATATTTGGCGGTAATCAATTGGCTGCGTTTCTTCCTTCATTTCATATTTTAAAATAATTAATGGTTGCATTAGCTTTGAAACGCTACCAATTATTGCAACCAATAGCAAGTTTTCTTGTAGTGATATGTAGATGCCCCCTTGATTGATCAGAGTCATATACTTGGCAATTATACAACTTCGCCATTACCTCCAAATAAACAAACTTAAACAACCCATCGAATTAAAATAGTACTCCTACATAGCAAGATTGTCTCCTACACATCTCCGAAAATTTATTCGTCCTACTAGAAAACTTGAAAAACCCTTACACTCTATCTACTCAAATTAATTTTGAGCATCCGAGAGTTTAAAGAGAAACCATAAACTTCGAGTCAGACAAAAAAGTTTGTATGAATAATAACCTACCATCTCGAACCAATAGATATCTAGTGAGACCACACCGCTGAACGGAACGAGTTTTCCCCTCACAGGTATCTTAACCAAAATACATTAACCATATACTATGCTTCTACATCCACAATGGTTAAAACGTAATAATTTATGATGATATGCAAGAATGCAATATACTCTGGATTCCCCATCCCAATTTATCCGACCATCTGTCCAAATTTATAGTTTTTCTAGGGTCACTATGAACCTATTAGTTTTCATGGGCTGACTAATAACCTTTCTTCTTAGGGACAATCTATCAAACTTCATTGTTTTTGTGGGATCACTAAGAACCTATTGATTTCTACCAATACTTTCTAATCATAGTTTTCTTGGGCTTACTATGAACCTACTGGATTCTCCAATAACATTTCTCATATCATAATTTTCATGGGATATCACTATGAACTTATTGATTTTCTATCACTAGCATCATCCGGACATAGTTTTTATGAGATCACTATGAACATATTGGACACTTCCAATAACTTTTCTCATATCATAGTTTTTATGGGATGACTATGAACCTATTGGACCCTTCCAATAACCTGTCTGAATCAATAATCTTTTGATAAGTTCTGGGCATCCTATACTTCTGATCTACCTGATCTTCTGGATGCAATTCTAATTACTCAGGAGTTAATTCTGTTTATACTCACTTCTGGATCAACCTAGCTGGTTATTCTGCCCCTTAACATCCCAAAATGCAGTTATGGGTCATAAATGATATGAGTATGATAATAACAGCATGTATAATAACTGATTAAATAAACACCATAACATATAACATCCAGCATTCAATATGTTCAATTAATAATCTCATTATGTCTCATAATTACTTAATCTTAAGTAATATCTTCTTTGGAAATTTCAACTCAAAGCTTAGGCTATTTCATAGTTAAAATCCTTGAAAACTAATTCATATATGATTAATCCCCATTTAAATCATACTCAAGACAAGGAAACACTTAGCCCTTTAAATATTTTAAAATAGATTAACGTCGACGGCCATGATGATGTCGACATAAAAGCTTAAGGCTCTCTGTCCTAAATAAAATAGAGTTTAACTCATGCGGCATTAACCCATATCGACCTTCATCTGGGTCGAAGACAAAAACTTAAAACCTTTTATAAGTTATATGGCTCATTGCCAAAGATATAGAGTCATCGACCCTCATAAACAAAGGCTTCTTTGCATTTCTTAGAAATAGTTTTAATTAACTTCGAAAATAGCCTCTTCGACATTAAAAAGATAAAGTGCGATGTCGAGGCCAAGAGACATCAACATACATAAGGTCACCGACCTTAATACACATTGACCCCCAAGACCCTCGGTGACATTTTACTTTAATACTTAAGTTACTTCGGCTATTATGCTGCTTCTTATATATAAAGTCGAAGTCGAAATCAATCAAGGTGGTATTATTGCCTTAGTTTGGGAAAACAACGAAGTGGTGAGATGCAACATTGTTCAAAACTGCGGTGAAGACAAGTGACATCATCGACGTCGATATTAAACTTTTAAACATTTAAATGAGTCACGAAGACACCATGTCACCAATCATCTGTTGTCGCTGCTGTCCACTTTGACACCGAAGAAATCACTCCATAGATAATTAAGTAGCTATCATGTGCTTCCTCTTTCATCGACATCGACATTCAATGATGCAGCTTCAACGTTAGGATCAACGACGTATGATAGCATGGCGTTGTTGTAATTATTATAAAAACTGTTTTATTACTACTTTAGGCTAAAATTTTCCACCAAATCTTATTTCTTGTCTAATTTCTATTGGATAAGACAATTTTTTTACAAATCCTTTTCAGAAAATATGTCGTACATCAGTTTTCATTTTCGAAACATACTTCAAAAGAATTAATTAATAACCTTAATTAATTAATAATTTATATGCTTGACTAGCATATTAAATTCATAATAATTCATAATTACTTGGGAAAAATCTTAAATATTCACAGAAATTCCAAAATATGATATTATTTACCATAAAAAATCTTCAAAGCCAAAAATCATATTTATTTACTTTAAATAATAAAAACCCAAAATTAAGTTATTTCCTACTTAGGAAATTCATAAAATATTCTCTTTAATATGGAAAATTATGAATTTTTTTCCATAATAATGTTTTACTTAACATACCAAGAAATCAAATCGTTTGGAGATAAAAATCTTAGGTTTTACACTTAAAACCCATATTCATAGTTTCATACAATTTCCATATATCATTATTTTACCCAAACAATGATATAATCAACATGGTACAACAAATCATCATAAACGAATTAAACCAAGCAAGATTCAAAATCAAATAGGTATAAAAATGAGATGGTTTATCATTATTTACCTTGCTTTAATAATGAGAATTGAGACTTAAGTGAGTAGATTTGATTCTCCTTAGCTTTAACTTAGTTTCCTAAGTTTTCTTCCTCTTTTTTATTGCTTATGATCGACCTTGATTTTTCACTTTGATTGTGATGAAAATGAATGATATGGAAGGTAAGGGATTAAGGGATAAAAGGTTTATCTATCCTTATTTTACCATTTCCATGTATTCCCTTATGTTTAAAGTTATTA
Organism: Allium fistulosum; assembly: GCA_030737815.1. Taxonomy (NCBI): domain Eukaryota; kingdom Viridiplantae; phylum Streptophyta; class Magnoliopsida; order Asparagales; family Amaryllidaceae; genus Allium; species Allium fistulosum. The sequence continues at coordinate 1,116,688,927 of CM060902.1, read as the reverse complement.
AAACAACCTTATCAATTTATTAAGTTAAGGCCTGACCTTAATATTTATCGAACCTCAATTACCATATCACACTACATATTGCATTATTCTATTTAATTTATCTAATTGAATCTCCTAAATAATGTTAATCAAAATTAGAGGTGTTACATCCCCACCTTAAATAATTTCATCCTCGAAATTCAGTAAGGACTATATACAAGCATCTCAAACATGCAAACATCTATAACAACTTATGCTAATATACCCTACTAGCTACAAAGTCTATATACAACAAATATAGAACATACCATCATAATAGCTTAGGATAAGTATCTCTAATCATGTCCTCTGTCTCTCAAGTACAGTCTTTCTCGTTGTCACTCCACTAGACTTTCACTAATCCGACTATCTTATTCCTTAACTTCTTCTTATCTCTCGCTACAACTCGAACTAGTTGTCTCACAAAAGTCAGATCTGGTTCTACTACTATATCTACCAGTGTAGTCGGAGCAATAGTAGTCTCTAGATCATGCACATACTTCCAAAGACGAGAAACATGAAATACATTATGGACACTTGCCAAACTACTCGGTAACTATACTCGGTATGCGAGTTTTCCGATCCTTTCTATAATAGGGAATGGTCCAGCATATTTCGGTACCAATTTTCCTGACTTTCCAAATCATACCACAGCCTTCATCGGTGATACCTTAACGAAAACACAATCTCCAACTGAAAACCCTAAATTTTTACGCCTTTTATCTGCGTAAATTTTCTACCTAGACCGAGTTTCTCTCATCCTACCTCGGATTAACTCAATCTTCTCTGTGGCTTCTCTTACTATATCTATGTTAGAACCTCTATTCTATGATTTCGATGACAACAACTATACAATCATACACATACAATATATTCCATTTATTTGCAGGTAAATGCTTTGAGAATTCACAATAACATGATTTGAAGATGATTAGTAGAAGAAAAGAATCATTGGTATTAGAGAAGCTATTATAGTATGTTAAAGTCATAGATATATGGTTTGTAAAATCTCCTTTAGTAGTGTTTTACACAAAACTACACATCAATTTTTTTACAAGATTCTTATCTTTTTATTTTTAGAAGCGCACAAGCATCAGACGTCTGTCCATAGAAGTCAGACGTCTGACTAAGCTCTCTGCCTACAAATTTTATAAACAGACAAACGTCTGAATTTTTAACCCAGACGTCTGTCAGAGCTCACTGGTTAAAAAATATACAACCAGACATACGTCTGAATTTTATCCCAGACGTCTGAGTTGGGTAACGGGCTAAAACTCTGAAAAGCCACTTACTTCATACTAATAGTTGCATCCACGTCTTTTCACTGCATCTCTTCTTCTTCGAAGATTGCAACTCTTAGATTGAAATAGAACATACTAAAGGATGCTACTCTTCAAGAAAACTCTTTAACATCTATAAATATGTAAAGTTTTTGAGAAACAAAGTAACTTGAAATTTCTGAATCTCTCTCTCTCTCTTTACAATTTGCATACTTTGATCTCTAAAAGCTATCAATACATCATTTCTTCCTAAAAACAAAGCACCTCATATTCACATACAACTCAAAGGAGATTATATGAAGATTTGTACTGTGCAATCAAATTCAGTGTTACTAAGAACACATACTTGTCAAAGAAAAACTTTCTATATTAAGCATATTCCTCCGGGCGAAGCGAGGGTTGTTTACTAGTTTAAAACCGAAGGGGAGCTTCGGGACTGGATGTAGGATGGGAGGTCCGAACCAGTATAAAAACTCTAGTGTGATTGTTACTTTACTTTTATTTACTCTACTCTTAGTAGTTATAAGTTAGCTTTTTACTACACTTGCATATTAAGAAATAAATACACGATCCATACACACTTTCATTTGGTATCAGAGCACGGTTATTTCAAGTTACAGTAACACGTAATTGAAACATATTTAATATGGCAAGTACATTTCAAGAAGAACAATCCACTGCATGTCCTCCACTATTCATGGGATCTAATTATGCCTATTGGTCTACATGAATGCGTATTTTCATGGAAGCTAATTGTGTAGAAATTCGGTTAGCTACTCAAAATAAATATAAAGCACTAAACACAGACATAAACACATGGACAGATGCTCAAAAGAACACAGCAACAAACAATGCTAAAGCCATGAATGTTCTATTCTGCTCACTTGACAAAAATGAATTTTCACGTGTCATGTTGTGCACTACTGCATATGATATGTGGCGTACACTACAAATCACTCATGAAGGCACAAATAAAGTTAAACAAACAAAGATTTCCATTTTACAGAATCAATTTTCTTCTTTTCAAACTATTCAACATGATCTTATGGCACTTGGAGTCAAATTTGTAGATTTTGATTTAGTTACACGTATTTTAAATTCCTTAACTAATGAATGGGAAAGAAAAGTGTTGGCTATAGAAGAGGCTAATGATCTATCTCAACTAAAATTTGAAGAATTAATAGGAAATTTGATGTCGTACGAAGCAAATTTGCAGGCAAGAAAAGAACAAAATAATGAAAAGAAAAATATAGCTTTTCAAGCCAACGATAATAATTCAGACTTAGATGAAGATGAGATTGTATTTGTTACCAAAAACTACAACAAATTCAAGAAATTCAAAAAGATGACGAGATCCCAAAATGGAGGAAATTCAAATTCATCCAACCAAACTTCAATTAAATGCTTTGGATGTGACAAGTTCAGACACATAAAGAAACAATGCCTAGAACTCAATAATGACAAAAAGAAAAGCAAGTTCGAGAAATTCAAGAAAAGAAAAGGGGCTTTTCAAGTAACTTGGGATGACTCTGATTCGTCTTCATCATCATATAGTGAAAGCAATAGTGATTCTGAGTAAGCAAATATATGCTTCATGGCAAACACTGAGGAGGTATGTCTTGATCTTACTTACAATGAAATTTTAGAACTTTGTATGGAACTAGATGACAAATATAGAGAAATTAAGAAGTTACATAAAGAACATGTTTCTAAAATTAATCGTATGGAGCTTGAAATAGGATTATTAAAAGATGAGAAAACCATTCGAGAAGAAGAATTAGAAACCACACAAGAAAAATGTAAAAATCTATCTAGTCAAAATGATTCTTTATTATGTGAAATAAGAAAGGTTAAACTATAAAATGATAATACTATAAAAGAAAACATTGTATTAAAGGATAATTTGGAACCACCAAAATCCAAAATTTCCAATCTTAAAAATGAGTTAGATAAGATTACAAATAATATTTCAAAATTCAATAAAGGAAAGCAGAATTTGGACATTTTGATCAAAAGCTCTAAACCATCTGGAGATTGGAATGGATTAGGTTTCAAGAAAACTTCAAAACATAGAAACTATAGCTTACTATATAAAAGGTTCAAGAAGTCTCATATTGGAGAAAAGGCTTCTAACTCTAAAATAATAAAAATATGGATTCCAAAATCTGGTAACAAATTAATTAGACCAAAACACATAGATAACTATTTGAAAATTGTTGTTCATAATAAAAATTACTCTTTTAAAGGCCCCAAACCCTCTTTCATATGACAACCTTCACTCTCTAACACTTAGGACCCTAACAAAGGAAGTGGGTACCAATTAAACTGTTTTTATCTTGCAGGAACCCAAAAGAAAATCTGATAACGAGGAGAAATGGATACTTGATAGCGGATGCTCCAAACATATGATTGGAAATGCACATATAACATATAGAGATGGTGGTACTATAACCTTCGGAGATAATTCAAAAGGATTTGTCATTGGAACTGGAGATGTCATCAATGTTGCCATAACAAAAACAGCAATGTACTCCAACTCGACCTTCCCAATCAGCAGGACCTTCAGAACCTACAGAGTATTACTCTGATTCTGAGATTCAAGAAGCTAGAATTGCAGCAGGGCAAGGGGAGAACTATCGAGATGTTGCCCTTCAAAACCAACATCTCCTCTCCTTGAACCAAAAAGCCTTAGATAAAAAGATCTCTCGTTTAGAACAATCTTTTTCTACTAGAATGACCAAGGTAGAAAAAACGTTAGAAAAGGTTGTTTCCACTTTAGGGAAAGTCATGAGAAAGGTAAGGGGTCATTCCACTTCGCGGTCTTCATCTTCTCCATCTCCAACACCGCCCCCACCGCCACAGGTGTTTCAACCAGGACGTTCTTCAGGCGCAGGACCACCAGCTGAACCGACACCACAATCTCGTCCTGATAAGGCAACAATAAATGTTGACACTAAAGAAGGCGAAGATATATCTTGGCCTCCACAAAACCCTCCGCACTATAGTCATTACGCATCATTTCAGGGTCTTTCTATTCAAGAGGATGAGGAGTATAATGATCAGTCTCAGTAGCAACACGGCGAATATGATGAAGATTCATCTAATTTCTGGGGTTACTTACTATCAGTGAGTTCTCTTCTATTTTTATAATCATGTAGGTTTTATGTATCTCCGTTTGATTTCTTGAAAATAATTTTTTGTATAACTATGAGAAATATTATCTGTGATTCTGTGCAAACTTGTGCTCTTTGTGTTACTTCCAAATTTCGTTATTGTTGTATCTCTTTTTGATAATGCCAAAGGGGAGAGATATCATATTACATGATATAGGGGGAGGAATCACATTCAAGGGGAGTTACATGCTTATTTAATAAGTGATTGTATAGTTGTCATCATCAAAAAGGGGGAGAATATTAGAACCTCTATTCTATGATTTCGATGACAACAACTATACAATCATATACATACAATATATTCCATCTATTTGTAGGTAAATGATTCGAGAATTCACAATAGCATGACTTAAAAGACGATTAGTAGAAGAAAAGAATCATTGGTATTAGAGAAGCTATTATCGTATGTTATAGTCATATATAGATGGTTTGTAAAATCTCCTTTAGTAGTGTTTCACACAAAACTGCACATCAAATTTTTTACAAGATTCTTCACTTTTTATTTTTGGAAGTGCACAAGCATCAGACGTCTGTCCATAGATTCAGACGTATGACTAAGCTCTCTGCCTACAAATTTTATAAACAAATAGACGTCTGAATTTTTAACCCAGACGTCTGTCAGAGCTCACTGGTTAAAAAATATACAACCAGACAGACGTCTGAGCTGGGTAACGGGCTAAAACTCTGAAAAGCCACTTACTTCATACTAATAGTTGCATCCACATCTTTTCACTGCATCTCTTCTTCCTCAAAGATTGCAACTCTTAGACTGAAATAGAACATACTAAAGTATGATACTCTTCAAGAAAACTCTTTAACATCTATAAATATGTAGTTTTTGAGAAACAAAGTAACTTGAATTTTCTGAATCTCTCTCTCTCTCTCTCTACAATTTGCATACTTTGATCTCTAAAAACTATCAATACATCATTTCTTCCTAAAAAAAAAGCACCTCACATTCACATACTAATCAAAGGAGATTATAGGACGATTTGTATTGTGCAATCAAAATCATTGTTACTAAGAATGCATACTTGTCAAAGAAAAACTTTCTGTATCAAGCCTATTCCTTCGGGCGAAATGAGGGTTGTTTACTAGTTTAAAACTGAAGGGAGCTTCGGGACTGGACGTAGGACGGGAGGTCCGAACCAGTTTAAAAAATTATGGTGTGATTGTTACTTTACTTTTATTTACTCTACTCTAAGTAGTTATAAGTTAGCTTTTTACTACACTTGCATATTGATATATAAATACACGATCCATACACACTTTCAATCTGGACCAAAGACCAATCTGTCTTCGGTCTTTAACCAACATACTAGTGATTTGCACGGCCTTCCATAAAAAGCTTCGAAAGGTGTCTATAGAAAAACTCAACCAAGTGCAATTGGTCTTCCCAAGGTTCACCAAAATCTAGTACACAAACTCTCGACAAATCTTCGAGCGCCTTATTGACCCTCTCTGTCTACCCATCTGTCTGTGGGTGATAAGCGGTACTCATCTTAAGCTTGGTAGCTAACACTTCCTGTAGGCTTTTGTAGAACTCACTAGTAAACAATGTATCTCAGTCACTGACTATACTACTAGGAATCCCATGCAGTCTAACAATATTCTTCACGAATAACTTGGCCAACACAAGCGTCGTTCTGGTTGACTTAACAGGGATGAAATGGGCACCGTAGGTTAATCTATCTACCATCATCCATATACTCTCATTTTCCCAGTTCGACCTTGGCAACCCATCAATAAAATCCATTGATATCGAATCCCATTTCCATACCAGTATATACAAAGGCCAAAGTAATCCACTTGGCTTCTGCTTTTCGGCTTTCACTTGCTGAAAGTTCAGACATTGTTTTACCCATAAGCCTACATCCTTCTTCATACATTCCCAGAAGAAAATTCTCTTCATATCCTGATACATCTTGGTTCCCCCAGGATGAATCGTGAACTTCGATCGATAACACTCCCCAACAACTTCCCTCCTTAGGTTTTCGACATCTGGAATACATAACCGTCCCATCTTTCTTAACCATCCCCTCTGGTCAAGGCTAAAATCTTTTAGATCATCTATCTCAGTTCCACCTTCCAATTTTCTAACCTTTTTGGCTAACAATGGATCGTCTCTTTGCTTAGAAGCAATCCTTTCGATCAACATTGTTCGAAATTTCAAGCAAGATAACATGGTTGTGCTTTAACTAGAACTAGTAGTCGATCTTAACTTCACATTACAAATAGTCAACACCTCCAAATCCTTCCATTCTGCCAACATAGCTAACATCACATTTTGATATTTCCTGCTAAGTGCATCTACAACTTTATTTCATTTCCCTGATGTAACGACCTAAAATTTTATCGCTTTGATTTGTGAATATTTAATTAATTTTAAATATTCAAAATATATATATTTATAATTAAAATAAGACTCCTTGAAGTAATAAATAAAGATGGTGAAATAGTTTTCAATTTTAGTTTAAAAAATATTTAGTTCGAAGAAAAATAAAAAATATGGCCGGAATTCATTTTTCGTCGAATAAAAGTTGTCGGGATTGTTGTATTCACTATTGTATAATATATGCTTACATTTATAAAATGAGTTAGGATTTATGTGAGCAGATATATGTATATATATTTAGTTAAGTATATATGTATGTGTCATGTGATATTTCATGAAAATAAAATGAAATAAAGAAACCATGTAAAAGTAAAGTGCAACATATATAAACACAAAGTATATTTGGCATTAAATCCTGTTGGCTCAAACCATGGAAAGGGCGGGCAAGGCCAAAAACATGTGGAATGGATGGAGGAAGGCTTGGTGGATGAAGAGGCAAGTCATGTATGGAGGGTATGTACTTTAGGGTCAATTTGGTAATTTGGTTATTAGGTTTTGTATAAAAATAATTTCATAAATTTTTGTTGTCATTTCTCATTCATGAACACTTGCTAAAACTTCTTTCAAAGACTTCAAAACCATTTTCCATGGCTTCCATGTATATTCCAAAGTTTTTAAAAATCAATTATTTTCATTTTTAAACTTGTTTAGAGAACTCCTCATTTCATTTCTACAACCTTCTCTTCCTAAAAAGCAAGACCCCACTCACCTTCTCAACCATGGTCAAGCCACCTTAAGGCCATGGCCGAATTGGTTAGCCCCTTGGCCGAACCTAAAGTCTCCCACTTAAGCCCATTAAAGGCTTCATTTTTCAAAGGCAAAAGCATGGAGCTAGGCTAGGTTCAATATTGGTAAGGTTCGAGAGTGAAATGGATAGCTATAGGTGAGAAAACTAACTCATTTTAATAAAATCCCAAACTATAATTATGTGGTATATCTTGCTGCTAAATCATAGCTTGATTTGTTGATTTTTATGTCGAATTGTATAGGTTTATATTGTGCTTGGATGAGATGTTAGTTCGATATAGAAATCAAAATGTTGAAACGTGTGTATGGATGGAAAGTTATGTTCTTTGCTTGGTTTTGTAAACCATATCATGTATATGTGTTATGTTAGTGTTGTATATGATAAAAGTTAGTCCTTGACTTGTTTAATCGACTTGAGATCTCTTGGAAAATCTAATCGTTGTTTACAAGCTTAAGTTGCTAAAAAGGTTTCAAGATTTTCTAACTTTATTTAGTTTCAAAACCCTTGCTTTTGTTTTCCAAAACATTTTACTAAGTTTATAAAAGTAAGTCAGATATAAAACAAGAAGTCTGAAGGTGATTTAAAGTATCAATCAAGTTTTGAAAATTTGGGTCATACAGCGATGGTCGCTATAAATGCAGTTCGTAAATACGAACTTTTTACAAATTTAAAATTGTTTTTACTTAAGAATCGTTTTGAAAAGTGTTTGCAAAACATATATTAAGCGATAATAAGTGATTAATTAATTAATTATTTGTTTAATTAATGATTATTTTATTAATTAATTAAGTAAAGATTTTTATTAAAGACTTAATTAAGATTTGAATTATTATTTAATAAAGGTTTAATTTATTATTTAAGTTTTAATTAAGGATTATTTAGTTAATTAATTAAGGTTAATTAATATTTAATTATTATTGTAAAGGTTAATTATTATTTTAATAGTTAAGAAAAGGGTTTGATTATTAATTACATACTAATTAAATAAAGATTTTGGTTAAAGGCTTAATTAAGATTTAAATTATTATTTAATAAAGGTTTAGTGTTGTGACGCCCCACCTCCATACTCACGCTAGCCAAGGACACTGCGGAGTAATGCCGTCAACTAGCGCGAAGAATAAGGCTATTGAGGAGCGACCATCCGTGTAATTGCTTTGTGCGAGTACCGGTATGTCAGAAAATATAACATGTATTTCATTTCAAGAGGAAATCCGACATATCAAATACATACTCAAAGCTACCACACAGTGGCTAAGTGGACTTCGGAAACAAATATAGAAATAAACATAACACAAATCAGTCACAGATATTCATATCACAAAGGCGGAAACAGATATGAATATAACACATTAAAGTGTACATCAAAATAGTGGTCGAAGAAGATCTACTACAACACAAAAGAATAGATACATGTGCTAGACAAAAGAATAATTATACATCAAGGAGTCTATATCTCAAATGTATAATAAGAAAAACTACTAATCTAAAGTAGTTAGTCAAAAAGCAGATGATAATCCCTGATAGGAAGTCAAGCAGAAGCACTTGAAATATCTCGGTCTGACCTGAGTATTATTTAAGAAGAAAATAATAAACGGATCAGTCTAGCTATAAATATTAGATAAAATGATATAGGATAAGAGATATGACCAAATACGTATGATAACATAAATGTCATACTATGTCAAGTATGCATCAAATAACAACCAAAAATCATACAATATCTCAAATCATCTATAAACACCAAAAAGAATCGCATTCTTTAAATTATTCACCAAAACACAAATATTGACAAAACATATCAATGTCAATCGCAAAAGTTGGTGAAACGCAAATTCTAGAAATCATCAACTAGAAATCTAGAAATCTCAAAGGGGGAAGGCCTATCACAAACGGGAGCATGAAAACTCACCAACACGTGTATCACAAACGGGTTGTTAACAACTTAACCCATGGTCGCTAACCATAGAGCCGGTGCCACGACGTAGTACAGCAAACGCTCGAGGAACCAGAAACTCAATTAGTCTAGAACATCGACGTAGTACAGCGTTACGCCCGATGAACTAAACTCAAATAATCAAGCACAACGACGTAGTACAACGAACGCCCGATGAACCTGAACACAAATAATCTGGAACAACGACGTAGTACAACGAACGCCCGATGAACCAGAACACAAATAATATGGAACACAAAGTAATACAGCGTTACGCCCGATGAACCAAACTCAACAAAACCATAGGTTGCTAGCCTATGAAGGAATGAGACGAAGCTCACTAAAACGGGGTATAGTCCCCCACGCGGACAAAGAGACATCGCACAATGCTAGTCTAAATCACAAAATGATCATCATCGATCATCAAGAACTGTCGATTACAGTAAGCTAGTAAATATAAGAGTTTAGCTTCATGTCCCATAACCACTAGCTTAACTTAAATATTTACGAACAAATTGTAGATTCCCACTCAAAAATTGTCATAAGAGTTTCAATCGAACAAGTCCAAAAATTAACCGACGAAGTAAACGCAAGCGTTTCATACCACTTGTTTTGCTAAGCCGTTTAATTAGATTTTCTCATACGAATGAGGTAAATGTTTGTGTATACTAATAGATTGGAAAACGGTTTTATAAACAAGCTTTGTATTAAAAATAGAGTTGAAATCATCTTTGTAAAAGAGTTTGAATATTTACTACTAGTATAGAAACCTTTGTATTTTAAAGTGACAAAGCATAGAAATGATTGTAGAAACAATCAATCACCAAAATCCACATACGAAGACGTGAATCAAATCCAAAGAAATCGATACCGAATCCATCAAAATGGATATTCTCAAAAATTCCGAAAAAGTAGTCATCAAAGTCAATAATAAATGATAACAATAAATCGGATAATCACGGGTCGATAAAAGTTGGAACCTCAAGCAAAATAGGCAAAAACAAGCAGGTCAGTCGACTGACTGCAGAGGGCCAGTCGACTGATCCAGAAACCAGAAAGTTTCATTTCCTGCAGTCAGTCGACTGACTGCAGAGGGCCAGTCGACTGACTGCAGAAAATAGAGACTCTCTGTTTTTGCAGACAGTCCCAAATACGCTCATTTGCTACAGCCAGTCGACTTACTGCAGAGGGTCAGTCGACTGACTGGCGCTGGGAATGTTTTCCAGCCTATCCAAATGAAGAGCAAACTCTTCCAAATTGCGATCGGACGAGCAATGGGCGCTAGGAGTGTATGCCAATCGACAACCCAGCCCTATAGGCTCTTCGATACACCACCAAAAGCATGATCAAACATTAAAGCTAAGATTTTTAGAGTTTTAGACTTCAAAACACCAAAAATTGAAATGTTCACCAAATCAATCCAAATCAAAATCAAATGAACATGTAAATATGTTAGGAATTCATACCTAACAATCAAGGATAATTATAGACATAGATGTGAGATAAAAATCTCACCTTTAAACCCAAAAACAATGAAGGAGAAGCTTGAAAACAAAGGAAGATCAACTACTCTTCAACTTCAACTCTAGAAGCTTGAATCTAAGCTCAAAAGAAGAACATTTCCTAAGTTAGGTTTAGGAAATTTCTGAAAGTTAAAGAGAGAATGAGTTGGAGAAGATGAAGAGGAGGCTTACCTTAGCTTCTCTTTGAATTTGGAGCAAGAAATGGAGCTTGCAAAAGGAAACTAGGGTTTTGAATTTTAATTTCCCATTCCTCTCCCCATTTTCAGTTTAGCTTGAGTGTTTAGGAAAATAGAAATGAAGTGAAGAGGAGAGGAGAGGGGCTGAACTAGGGTATATGATGACTTGGGTGAAACCCAAGCCCAAAAGCCCAATAGAAAATAGCAAAATTCAACTTACTCCAAACATATCGATGCTTATGCTCAAAAAAGTCGCAAACGCCATTTTGAACTCAATGAAAGTGGTCTCGAGTCCTAATTCGATTGTTTGCAAAAAGTAGCTTTTCGGACTATAATCCGACTAACGATGCTATATTTAAATATACAATCGTAAAATATGCGGGTTGTTACAGACTCCCCTCCTTAAAGAAATTGCGTACTCACAATAATTAAGAAGAAAAATAAAAAGTAACAACCATAAAAGCATATCAGCACAAAAGAAAATTTGAAATAAGAAGTTCACCATAAAGAGCACGAAAGAGTAAGTCCGGATGTGTTTGCTCGATGGATTCTCAAGATTCCCAAGAGCAATCCTTAGGATTTGAGGATCATTGAACCTTCACAAAAAGAACATCTTTATTTCGAAGGCATTTTACCTCCAAAGTAATGATACGAAAAGAATTGTTGCTCATAAGTCAAATCTGGTGAAACCTCAATTTCTTCAACAACACCGGGCTCAAGAATAAAAATCGGAATTCCTAAGGCATTTCCATAGATGAGAGACGTGGAAAACGTCATAAATAGCAAAAGATTGAGCTGGTAATAAAAGGCGATAAGCCACGGAACAAATACGTTCGGTGATGGGAAATGGACCACATATCTAGGTGCTAACTTTCCCGATCGACTGAAACACACAACACCCCTCATAGGTGCAACACAAATGAATACCAATAAAATCTGGACCTAAAACCAGCTTCTCACCAGCTTCAAGCCAACACAAAGGAATCGGCACGGCCTTCCGTAGAGTGCCTTGAAAGATGCCATACCAATACAAGATTGGAAGCTATTATAGGAAGAAAAATCAACAAGAATACGATCTTCCCAACTTCCACCAAATTCAATAACACATGCACGAAAGAGATCTTCAAGAGTTTGATTCACACGCTCGGTTTGTCCATCGGACTAAGGATGATAAGCGGTGCTAAAATTAAGCTTTGTTCCCAAAGCTTTTGAAGACCTTACCAAAATCCACTAATAAGATAATGGATAACGATTTCTAACAATAGAAGTAGGAACTCCATGCAATTTAGTTTGACATAGAGTTTAGCCAAAAGAGGTATGGTCCAAAAGAGAAGGACGAGCCTCGAGGCTACCTAAAACAAGAGATGAACATGAATTGGATTCACGATCTCGAATCTCACAAGTGGATAAAGTCTTGAAATCATTCCATTCGGATATCATCAAAGAAACAATTGCTTGTTGCTTACAACTAAGGGCATCGGCAACTTGATTACCCTTTTCCGGAGTACAAAGAATATCAAGATCATAGGATGCAAGGAACTCGAGCCAACGTTGTTGACGCAAATTAAGTTCCTTTCGAGAAAATAAATACTTCAAAAACTTATGATCGGGGTAGAGAACAATTTCTCTCCCAAAATATAATGACACCAATTTCTATGAGCGAAAACAATGGCCGCAAGCTCTAGATCATGAATGGCATATCTAGTCTCGACAAGCTTTAGTTGTCAAGAAGCAAATGCGATAACACATTCCCTTTGCAATAGAATGACACCAAAACCAATACGACTAGTATCGGTATAAACATTAAAGTCTTGATTCCCTTCGGGAATCGCAAGAATAAAAACATCGGAAAAGAGTTCTTTTAAATGATCCTCTTTCCTGAAAAGCTAAGACTTTCAAAATTATAATTAACTTTATGTAATCATCTTTTTTTTTATAGAAAAATGTACTTATTACAAGTCAATTTATTGTGTCTAACTGTCTCATCATAGCGTTTAGGAGATTCCTATCGATAACATTGATCAAGCGCATCGACCAGAATTCTTAAAGCAGTCAATGGGCAAAACAACACAAAATCATCTTACATATGATAAACATGTCTCTTATAAAATTTACAAATATTCTTTGCTCATTTTAAGAACAAAATCCAATCTTACTTATAAATATCTTAATAAAAAGATTTGCAAATTTTAAATTTGTTATTTTCATCCATAATCAATAAATATAAGGATAAACTAATTGAGATATTCGTAGAATACTCGATTCAAAAAATGGATGAAATAAGGTAGAAGGTTCGTCAAATCGAATGACATAACGAACCACTCACAAGAATCATAACGAGTGCGGAATGCGGTAAGTGGCATGCTACCCTCTGCAACTCGTAGCTGATGAAAACCGATGGCAAGGTCGATCTGAAAAGACCTTAGCACCACCCAATAGATTGCTTAGGTGGTAATCCTAAGACAAGCTCAAATATATCGGAAAATCCACAAACTACTTGAATGAGAGAAATAACACTTTCCTCATCAAGTGAGTTTAAAGAATTAAAATGATATCACCGAATTTGGAAATCAAAATCATTAAGAACAAAAGAAATCTGCTTAACAGATTAAGATGTCGAAGATAAATAGTCCACATTGGACATAGGATATGGCCTTCATAATGATTAAGCCAATCCTTTCCCAAAAATCAATCTCGAAGCCTAAGTAACGCATAACATGCAAATCGGCTCGAAAAGAATAATCACATAAAATAATCTCGACATTTTCACAAAGTAAATTGAGTATTGCGGATCCATCAATCGAATTCGCAATTCTCAATGAAATCATCAAGCCCATAAAGATTAAAAGAGAAAGAATCATCAAGTTCTTTTGATATAAAATAATGAGATGAACCCAAATCAAAAGGAACTCGAATAAGATAATCACAAAACAAATATCGTCAAGGATAAAATGAGAATTACCTTAACCAAGAGAAGTGTCACTAGGAGCTTGCACGACATTCAACTCTCCTTCTCTCCTACTTTGGAGTATGGGACATGTAGATATAAGATGGCCCGAACTTTTGCAATAACGACAAAAAAATGGTTTTGGGCACTTATTTGCATAGTGGTCCGTAAGACCACAATTGTAGCATCGTCCACGACTAGAGGTTGGAAACTTTGCTATCGAAGTTTCTTGCTTCCCTTTCTTGTTGGGATTGGGGCCTTTGAACTTAATAGGCCTCTTCATGTTATTGTTGAAGTTCTGTCTGGCACCCACAACTTCAACATTACTTTTATTATCGGCCTCTTCAAGTCGAAGAGCAATATCAATAAGCTGATCAAAAGAAACTTCCAATTTCAGAAGCAAAGGCTTTTTAAGGTTCTTATTCAACCCATAGACAAATCTCTGATTTTTCTTCAATGGGGTATTAATATACTCGACCCTATATTTAGAGAGAGATTCAAAAGATGTGACGTAATCCGTCACAGAAGATTCACCTTGAACAAGGTCAATAAAGCGTCGGGCTAAAGTTACTTTTTCAGCCTCCGGCACAAACTTCAATTCGAATCTTTCCCGAAATTGCTCCCAAGTAAGATCCGCTTCGATAATTTCAGAAATCAAAAGCTCATACCAATCTAATGCTCTTTCTTGGAGCATGCTAGAAGCCACTTGGACTCGAAGTGAATTAATAAGATCCATGCGGGAAAAGATGCGATCGCACGATCTAAACCAAGCTTGGATTTCTATAACAGTTTCAGAACCCTTGAATGGCCTTCCACTCAAAGCGGTATAATCCCTGCACAAATGTGCAAACCCGGATTTAGGGTGAGTAGGCGCTGGAACGGGTCCGACAGCTCGGGCATTGTTCACAAGATCTAGAAGTTGCTGAGCAGACATAAATACTCCATCCTGAGGAGTAGCACTAGATTGACCGGCGCTGGGACGGCCAAGTCTAACCATTTCTCTTCTTTAAGAAAGAAAGAAAAGAAGAGGAAAAAGGTTAATCTCAGAATGAATATCAAACAAATTTTGATTGATAAAACAAGGCATCATAAAGAATATAGGATAGAACGGTATGAAGACTCGAATTAAATCCTATGGCATGATTCCTAAGAGAGACTTAGGACAATGATCCTTGCTAGATTATTCTATATTGTTCCGAAGTTTGGCTCTGATACCATGCTGTGACGCCCCACCTCTATACTCACGCTAGCCAAGGACACTACGGAGTAATGCCGTCAACTAGCACGAAGAATAAGGCTATTGAGGAGCGACCATCCGTGTAATTGCTTTGTGCGAGTACCGGTATGTCAGAAAATATAACATGTATTTCATTTCAAGAGGAAATCCGACATATCAAATACAAACTCAAAGCTACCACACAGTGGCTAAGTGGACTTCGGAAACAAATATAGAAATAAACATAACACAAATCAGTCACAGATATTCATATCACAAAGGCGGAAACAGATATGAATATAACACATAAAAGTGTACATCAAAATAGTGGTCGAAGAAGATCCACTACAACACAAAAGAATAGATACATGTGCTAGACAAAAGAATAATTATACATCAAGGAGTCTATATCTCAAATGTATAATAACAAAAACTACTAATCTAAAGTAGTTAGCTAAAAATCAGATGATAATCCCTGATAGGAAGTCAAGCAGAAGCACCTGAAATATCTCGGTCTGACCCGAGTATTATTTAAGAAGAAAATAATAAACGGACCAGTCTAGCTTTAAATATCAGATAAAATGATATATGATAAGAGATATGACCAAATACGTATGATAACATAAATGTTATACTGTGTCAAGTATGCATCAAATAACAACCAAAAATCATACAATATCTCAAATCATCTATAAACACCAAAAAGAATCGCATTCTTTAAATTATTTACTAAAACACAAATATTGACAAAACATATCAATGTCAATCACAAAAGTTGGTGAAACACAAATTCTAGAAATCATCAACTAGAAATCCAGAAATCTCAAAGGGGGAAGGCCTATCACAAACGGGAGCTTGAAAACTCACCAACACGTGTGTAACGATCTCCGAATTTTGCCCGCTCGAAAATAGACATCCATACTTTACATCGTACTCGAATGCCGTAGATTCGACCGTTCAAATCCGAGTCGCCGGAGCTTATAACACAATTAAGTTAACAACACAGCGGAAGAAAAAGAATAATACATTGATATACAATATCTGATACAACAGAGTGATACAATGAATATCAATATACATAAGAGATATGATACAAGAAAATAGCAGCGGAAAAGAAAATAGATAACACCAGTAGCGGATAATCTCCATCTCCAAAGCACCCATCCAAAAATAGCTTGAACTCCCAATAACGATACACCAAGATAAGCAAGTGCGGTCTGATCCAAAGACTGAACTAGCTCCAGATAATCTACTGAACCTGACTATCTGAAAAACCCAACTCTAGACTGCCCGTGTAGAAAAATTTTGAGTATCCAGAGTTTAGGAAAGAAATAATAAACTCCGGATCAGTCATGGGACTAGTGTGAGCAACAAAAACAGTTTATCTTTAAAACAAATAGCAGAGAATTTTAAAGTCAATTCGTAGTGCTTTTAGAAAATGAAACTACCATAAGACCTCCCGCCACACACACAATGCAAACGCAGAATTGGAGGAGATTTCTTCTTATGATAGTCAACCATGCTTACTACGCAAAAATCAAATCATTGGATATTATTATTAGTGCATAGTGGAAAACATTTCGAAAGTAGAATATAAATCTTAGCCAGCATAGGTACCATTATAGTATGCTTGCTATAGCTACCATATTAAATGGCAGGTTCTACAACTAATACCGTACAAAGTTCGTATTGTTTTGTTTGGATTTCCAACAAATGGTCGGGCAAACGAACTTCCCAAGTAAAATAGAACGCCTCTGGAGCGACGTTCCCGGATCCTAACCGGATCTCTGCTACACAAGGCCGGGTTACCCCTAGCTGGGTAACTACTGACACGAGTATGCCATTTCCCGGTCGTTAGCGATCTTTATCCGAGGTACCTCTAATCCAACAACCACAAAGCATTCACAAAGTAATAGATTCGCAGCAACCACAAAGTAAGTATCTGGGCTCCATACCATGATACCACTCATAATCCAGAAGAAAATGGACATACCCTCAGAGGGCGCTACCCTCAAATAACCTTGCTGCCACGATTCCTGTTTCGACCATACCGGGTCGTGAGGTTCGACGAAGTCTCGTCCACAAAGCTACGCTTTTCACAAAGCCATGCTTTGGGTCAACAGATGATCAAAGTAATGATCACGAAGATAAATGATCAAACAAATGATCATATCACAAATGATCAAACAATGATCATCACACAGCAACACTCAGCATGTCACATTACCAAATTGGGAATATATCGCTGATAACCTTCAACTACATAACCTCTGAGCTCGTACGTCTCAGATAAGGGTGTTAAGCTAAGAGAATAAATTCTCCGCCACCAAACAGAAATGTATTTGAAAGAAATCGGCTTTATATCTCATAGTGTAATGTCAGACATGTAACCATACAAGTCTGTTCCGGGTTCGAACAGAACCGAAGGCACTTCCAAAGAAGCCCTTGCAATCCGGGTATTCACAATCCCGATCGAACTTCCCATCACTTAGGGAATCTCTATACCGTAGCTACTCGATGCAGAGACAATCGATAGGTCATCCTATCGTTCTCGCAAATACCCGGTCTTCAACACCGGTCTTCAAATGCTATCCATATACGACGTATCACTAATTCGGAATGAGTTTTATGACACAAAGGTCTTTTCCCGGCTAACCCGAATAGTGAGCGCAATATTTAGAAACATATGGATATTGGGATTTCAATTAAGTCACAACTTAAACCCAAATTTTCTTTTCAAATGGTTTAACAAATTACCATTTCAAATCTTTAAACAAAAAGATTCATTTACAGATTTTCCAAATCAATTCCCATTTCAATTTGATTAACTCGTTAAATCTTTAAACAAAAAGATTCATTTATAGATTTTTCCAAATCAATTCCCATTTCAATTTGATTAACTCGTTAAATCTTTTAAACAAAGACTTAACTTATAGCTTTCAAAACAATTCCATTTCAAATGGTTTAAACAAATCATCATTTTAAATCTGTTAAAAATAAACAGATTTAATTCATAGCTTTCAAAAAGAATTCATTCATAACTTGAAAAACCTTTTTTCAATTCAAACTTGAAATTCCTTTAATTAAACTGGAATTTCATTTCTTATCTGAAAGCTTTTATTCTTTTAAAACAAACAGTTTTCATTTTGGAAATCTGATTCATTTATACGAGTTAATGTTCTTGGGTTAAATTCAAATTCTCAAAATTATACTGTTAAATGATTTAACTTCATATAAATACATTTATAACATTTTTAATCATAATTTCCAATCATTGAATTCAATTTCAAATATTGAATTCAAATTCAAATTAAATTATTTAAATTGGAAACTTTACCAAGTTATTCAAAAATAAATTTTATCTTGAAATTCCATTTCAAAAGCTTTTCACTTTAAACCCCAATTTCCCATTTTAAAATCAATTGAACTTAAAATTTCAATTTCAAAAACATCAAATTTAAGTCATCTGTGACTTAACCGATTTCCTCGTGAAATCCATATTTGTGTGTGTAAAAGTGTGGTCCAAAGGTTTTTACACAGTAGTGCAACATCATTCAATCATCACAGATATATAAATATGGCAGATAAAAATTTACATTCATCCCAGATAAATGAACTACAGTACAAATCACACACAAATCAGAATATATCACAAAGCATCATATATCAGGGATATCAAACAATTCAATCATTTACTCAAATCCAATCATCCATAAGTAAGGTCAATTTATTTACCTGATTAAATTAAATTAGATTAGACACTAATCCTGCTTTAATTAACATTAATTAATTACAACCCATTTTAATTAATTATCCTTTAGTCATTAATTAATCAACTTTAATTAATAAATCAATCAACCTTTAATCATTAAATAATTAACCTTTAATTATTTAACCCACCATTAAATTAATTATCTTCAATTAATTTCTTTAATTAATTATTCCTCAATTTATTATCCTTCCTTAATCACCTTCATTAATTAATTAACCTTTAATTAATTACTAAATTGATTATCTCTAATTACAAATTAATTACATCGAGCAATTATACTTTAATCATTTAATTAATAAATTTTAATCATTTATTTAATTACTTTTAATTAAGTAATTTTACTTAACCAATTCCATAAATGATTATCCTTCATTAATTTAATCTAATTAATTAATTAACTTAAATAAATCACATTAATTAATCATTTAACTTGCATATTTAAGTTAAACAAATTTATATAACTCTTCATTCAAATATTAAAGAAAACTTTTATTTATTTCAAATTTAGAATACCAATTTAAAATTTTGAAATCATACTTAAAACTGATTTAGAACTTAGTTTAAATCTTTGTTTTTGGGTTTAAAAATCATTTTAAAAGATCCAGTTCAAATTCGAAAACAGACAGGCTTAAGAAAATTTTAAATTTTGAATTGTTTACCAATTCAACCCTGTCACTGTTTCAACTCGAGATAACTCGAGTCCATCTCGAAGCAAATGCAATTTTTCACGAGCCTTACTTCGAGTCTAACTTCTTCTTCCCAAAACTGGAACGACCAGAAAATGAAACGTGCACGTGTATGTGTACATCATCGCGGCGCCACTCCGATCATCGATGATCACTCTGACACATCGCCTATCCATGCAACAACCCAAAACGATCATCAGATCGTCCCCCACATCTCGAATTCGAATTCGAGACCTTCA
This sequence comes from Allium fistulosum, assembly GCA_030737815.1. Taxonomy (NCBI): domain Eukaryota; kingdom Viridiplantae; phylum Streptophyta; class Magnoliopsida; order Asparagales; family Amaryllidaceae; genus Allium; species Allium fistulosum. The sequence continues at coordinate 1,116,668,821 of CM060902.1, read as the reverse complement.
TTCCAAACCTCGAAACACACGCGCATCCCCTCCACGAAACCTGTCAACAGCTCGCTTGAAAAACTCCGGCCATCGTACGTTCTGAAACTCCGGCATCGTCTACGACTCCGGCCCAGCTACCACTCACCAAAAACTCGAAACACTCGATCTACCTCGTAGGCCGTAGCGATCGATTTCCCAAGCCAAACTAAAACTAGAGTTAAGAAACAAAAAAATGAACAACCCCGCCACCACCGGTCTCTGATCAACTTCCTGCCATTTTTGTCGACCTCACTGATCTCCCATCTACCTCCCGATCAAACCTCAACCACTCCGATCAACGATAATTCCAGAGGCAACCCAAAATGATCGAATTTATCAACCTAGTAAAGCATGTTCAAAGCTCAACTAAAAAAATGTGATTATAGTTTTAAAAATCCTAATTACAAGCAAGAATAAAAGTTATAATCTTGAATTGATATTTTAAAATGTTTGAAATTTCACCTATATCAAACATGTCCTGTTCTTTAAGTTGCTACAGAGCAGTTCTATTTTGCACACTCAAATACAATTTTTTAAAATTTGCTTTATGATCATACAAACTTATCTTGCTTAGATACTAAGTCCTATCATCCAACAGATTTAGCAGAGATAAATTTTGTTACAAATCTGAGCTTCAAATTTTATATACAGAGGTTGTTTCCAGGCTATTAAACAGACATGCATCATCTCACCTAAAAATACAGTACAATGCATATACTTCATACAACAAATTTTAGATATTAGTCATGCAACTAAATAAAAACTTAAGTTATTAAAATATGAAGTTACTCACTTGTATTTGCAATGGACAGAGCTGCTTTATTTTTGTTGAAACAGGGTTTGAATTCCTAGTTGAAATATTCTCTGGTTTGATTTGTTCTCAAACTTGAATATTAAAGTGGGTTCTTCTTTTCTTTTCTTTTTTTATTTCTGTTCTTTGCTAAGATTTGTTGAACGAATGAACTGAGGCAAATGTTCATGTATATAAAGGATGTGCAGCAGTATAGGCAGTTGACTAAACCCATGCTTGCTAATAAATGTTAGTGTATGGGCTGATGTGATTTTATTCATGCTGGAGAGTAAATGGCATTTAATGCCTCATGCTTATTTACAGTCATCTTACTTTTAAATTCATGCAAGTACTAATTTGCTTTGTTATATATATATATATATGTTGTTTGATTTGTATATGTGTCTTGTTTCTTGCTTACATATATACACACTTGTTTCTTTTCTTTTCCAGGTTGTAGCTTGCTGTTATGTATTTTGTTTTGCAATTCATACTTATTTTTGCCTTTGTTTATTTATATACTTGAGTATATTTATTTCCTTTGCTTAGTTTATTTTTTTTACTTCCTTATGCTATATATTGTTATGTTTTGTATGTATTTTATTTTGTCTTTGTCTTGTTTACACTTTCATTTTTATTTCTATTTTAAATGTTTATTTTTATCTTCAATACTTATTATCTCGTCTTTTGTCTTTGCTTTGAAATTGAAGTGAAGTCCTAGTTGACATGTTGTTAGATCTTTAATTAATGTGTTGACTTTATATTTTTGTTAATGTGTTGTTTTTTTTTGAATTTTAACTATTTTTATTTATTTTATTTTCTTATGATTAGTATTTATAAAGTATATTTTATTTTATTCCTTATTATTTTTTATAGTTATTTTTCAAACCATTTATTTAAGATTTAAATTCAAATCAAATATATACATTTCAAATCAACTCAAATTATTTATACATTCCCGTATACATATATATATATATAAATAAATTCAAATTTACTCATATTTATTCCATATACATATATATTCATATATATACAAATTTTCAAATCCATATGACTTTATATATTTTCTATTTGAATCGGGGAAACTCGCTTCCATTTAAAATAAATTTTACAAATTTTTATTCAAAAATTCATTTAATTATCAATTTAAATAAATTAAAATCTAGGGTCGTTACAACGTGTATCACAAACGGGTTGTTAACCCATGGTCGTTAACCATAGAGCCGGTGCCACGACGTAGTACAGTGAACACCAGAGGAACCAGAAACTCAATTAGTCCAGAACATCGACGTAGTACAGCGTTACGCCCGATGAACTAAACTTAAATAATCAAGCACAACGACGTAGTACAACGAACGCCCGATGAACCTGAACACAAATAATCTGGAACAACGACGTAGTACAACGAACGCCCGATGAACCAAAACACAAATAATATGGAACACGACGTAATACAGCGTTACGCCCGATGAACCAAACTCAACAAAACCATAGGTCGCTAGCCTATGAAGGAATGAGACGAAGCTCACTAAAACGGGGTATAGTCCCCCACGCGGACAAAGAGACATCGCACAATGCTAGTCTAAATCACAAAATGATCATCATCGATCATCAAGAAGTGTCGATTACAGTAAGCTAGTAAATATAAGAGTTTAGCTTCATGTCCCATAACCACTAGCTTAACTTTAATATTTACGAACAAATTGTAGATTCCCACTCGAAAATTGTCACAAGAATTTCAATCGAACAAGTCCAAAAATTAACCGACAAAGTAAACGCAAGCGTTTCATACCACTTGTTTTGCTAAGCCGTTTAATTAGATTTTCTCATACGAATGAGGTAAAGGTTTGTGTATACTAATAGATTAGAAAATGGTTTTATAAACAAGCTTTGTATTAAAAATAGAGTTGAAATCATCTTTGTAAAAGAGTTTGAATATTTACTACTAGTATAGAAACCTTTGACAAAGCATAGAAATGATTGTAGAAATAATCAATCACCAAAATCCACATACGAAGACGTGAATCAAATCCAAAGAAATCGATACCGAATCCATCAAAATGGATATTCTCAAAAATCCGGAAAAAATAGTCATCAAAGTCAATAATAAATGATAACAATAAATCGGATAATCACGGGTCGATAAAAGTTGGAACCTCAAGCAAAATAGGCAAAAACAAGCAGGTCAGTCGACTGACTGCAGAGGGCCAGTCAACTGATCCAGAAACCAGAAAGTTTCATTTCCTGCAGTCAGTCGACTAACTGCAGAGGGCCAGTCGACTGACTGCAGAAAACAAAGACTCTCTGTTTCTGCAGACAGTCCCAGATACGCTCATTTGCTACAGCCAGTCGACTGACTGCAGAGGGTCAGTCGACTGACTGGCACTGGGAATGTTTTCCAGCCTATCCAAATGAAGAGCAAACTCTTCCAAATTGCGATCGGACGAGCAATGGGCTCTAGGGGTTTATGCCAATCGACAACCCAGCCCTATAGGCTCTTCGATACACCACCAAAAGCATGATCAAACATTAAAGCTAAGATTTTTAGAGTTTTAGACTTCAAAACACCAAAAATTGAAATGTTCACCAAATCAATCCAAATCAAAATCAAATGAACATGTAAATATGTTCGGAATTCATACCTAACAATCAAGGATAATTATAGATATAGATGTGAGATAAAAATCTCACCTTTAAACCCAAAAACAATGAAGGAGAAGCTTGAAAGCAAAGGAAGATCAACTACTCTTCAACTTCAACTCTAGAAGCTTGAATCTAAGCTCAAAAGAAGAACATTTCCTAAGTTAGGTTTAGGAAATTTCTGAAATTTAAAGAGAGAATGAGTTGGAGAAGATGAAGAGGAGGCTTACCTTAGCTTCTCTTTGAATTTGGAGCAAGAAATGGAGCTTGCAAAAGGAAACTAGGGTTTTGAATTTTAATTTCCCATTACTCTCCCCATTTTCAGTTTAGCTTGAGTGTTTTGGAAAATAGAAATGAAGTGAAGAGGAGAGGAGAGGGGCTGAACTAGGGTATATGATGACTTGAGTGAAACCCAAGCCCAAAAGCCCAATAGAAAATAGCAAAATTCAACTTACTCCAAACATATCGATGCTTATACTAAAAAAAGTCGCAAACGCCATTTTGAACTCAATGAAAGTGGTCTCGAGTCCTAATTCGACTATTTGCAAAAAGTAGCTTTTTGAACTATAATCCGACTAACAATGCTATATTTAAATATACAATCGTAAAATATGCGGGTTATTACAAGTGTATTATTTAAGTTTTAATTAAGGATTATTTAATTAATTAATTGTGGTTAATTAATATTTAATTGTTATTTAAAGTTTTAAATTATTATTTAATAATTAATTAAAGATTAATTATGGTTTTAGTTACTATTAAATAAAAAGTTTAAATGTTATTTAATTATTAAATAAAGTTCGAAAGTTTTAAACCACTTTAATTCTGAAGATCAGTTTTGGTCTAAAGTAACTTTCTTTTAAAAAAATATTTTAAATCCAAGTGATTTCCTTGTCAACTACCCTTAAGTTACCCCAATCAAATATGGAACTCAATGACATCTGTTTTAGCAGGATAAATCACTGGCCTACTAATTAAAATATTATTGAACATCTGTTTGGCAGAATAAATCATAGTTCTACCATAATTTCCAAGTAGATTATAATGACATTTATTTCAATAGAAATAAAATCCAGTTCTGCTATTAAGGTCACTTAGACATTTATCTATATGTGATTGATTGTTATTGGCTGATTCCCTTTACATATCTACTTGTTATGTAAATACCCATGTTATAACTTGGATAAGTCAAACTCAATTAAATGAACCATGGTGGTCACTAAGTCTCTATCTGATTTTGTGAAGTCAATTATTTCATTTTATCCCTTTTGAAAAGGATTTAAAGTTATTATCATTTTTAAATATGATAATTAAAGGATAATTAAGCAATGATTTTATTAAAGGCGTTTCTGAAGTTAATTGAATACTTTTTTTAAATGATTGTTTAAAATCTTTGTTTTGTTAATATAGTTTAAAGATAATTAAATGGATGATGTTTTTAAATAATAACTTGATGTTTAAAGGTGTTTTAAATAATTGTTTTGTTTATCAAAGGAACTTTATTAAATATGATTTATTAAAGGATTTTCGTTTTAAAAAGGAATATTTATAAAGAAAGTTTTATAAATGGTATTGGATATTTATAAAAGAGTTTTTATAAATGATTTTGGAGATTTATAAAAGATTTTTATAAATAATTTTAGAGATTTATAAAGAGTTATGTAAATGGTTTTAATATTTATAAAGGAGTTTTGTAAATTAACTTGGAGTTGTATAAAGAGTTTTATAAATGAGTTTAGAATTTAAGTAAATGAGATTTCATAAATGAAAGAGGTTTATTAAAAGGATTTATAGAAGTAAATTATAAAAGAATTTGAGATTTGGATTTCCTTTAACTGATCTCCTTAATTATAGTGGTACGGAACTTCCGTTCCATGCTTAACGCCGAAGGAATAGTGTTTGGGGTTATTCTTATCTCTAATTTAAATAACATTTGTTTGGATCCTTTTAATATGACTTTAAAATGAGAAATCTTTCACAAATGTTTTATGAATATACTTATGTCGGTGGAATAAGTATATGAATATTTTAATAAGTATTCTAAAATGAGATTTAATTAATGAAAGATTTATTTAAACGAGGCTTAGTGGTTGCTATAGTTAATTGAATCCCTAAATTGTTGTTTGATTATTTGATAGTTAAATAACCGACTATCAAATCTTGGCCTGTTTTGATTTAGAAAGTATGATTATATATTCGTGTTTCCTGGTGAGGACTCGAATACTTGTTGCATACTTCCAAAGAACGGAATTAAGTTAGCTGGAAATTATCGCTTAGTTTGGAGACACCGGTTTTCGAATTTATCCTAACTACTCCAAACTAACAACGTTCATGATGAAGTATGCTATGGAGCTACATATCGAATGTTTGTTAGATCCTAGGGCAACTTGTATAGATGAACGCTAGCACTGCATTTCTGTTTAGAGGGTAGTGTTAGCATTCCAAGATGGTCTACTATTCAAAAGGTAAATCGTTACCTCACGAGCCTCATACCCCGGAAATGGCTAAAACAAGGTAAATGCGACAGAGCTATGTGGGTCGCTCCCATTAGGGTATGTCATTACCTTTCTAGATTACCATATTACGGATTTGGTTATGCATGAGAGATCTCCATAAAGGCTGGGAACAACTGGGGTGATGACATATTCGGTACTATCCAGTCAGGGATAGGCTGGTTCCGTGTTGGTTCAGAGGTCAAAAGGTTTTCATCCTCAAGTCCATTTTATCTAGAGGTGTACCATTTTCGAAAGGTAATCCATTACCTGGCCATTTGTTGGAAATTCATTCTTAAATCAGCACCGTCGGTTTTTGATTGTATTCCAACTATTGCTGTCATGTACACACATCACAACTATTTGATTATGGATATTTTAAACCCATAGACATTATTACAATATCACTGGATTTTATAAGAAATGTTTTGATTATCGTAAGGTAAAAATCCGTCCATGTTTATGTGCGACGTGGTCTTACAAGATACCTTTAATTTTAAAGGAGTTTTTTAAAGGTAATAATTCAGTTGTTTTGAGTTTTCTCACACCAGACCCATGTCTGATCCGGAGTTTTATTTTCTTTCCCTAAAACTCTTGGGTACCCAAATTTATGTGAGCGGCCAAGTAGTTTAGGTTTCCTATGGATGCATTTTGAAGGGCCTGGAGCAGGTGGCTTCATCGATAGTTAGCTATTTATCTCGTTTCCACTGTGTTTTATATATTTTGTATCAGTTAAATTAGGACAAATAATTATAATTATCCCAGAATAGAAGTTGTACTATTATGATTATGATGTATCATTTTGGAAATGACTATGTAAATTTTTATGTTAATTGATATATATGGTTCCATTGCGTAGTGAGATTCTGTGTTATTTAGTTTCTTCTTGTCATCCTTCTTCTTTATTTCCCCTAACAATCTATCTTTCTGGCACTTAGTTATTCGACACGTGAATACCGTGGATGTATTAGTGTCGACTTTTGAGGGTCAAAAAGGCAGGTTGTTACAGTTGGTATCAGAGCGCAAGGTTAAGTGAGAACCTTGGCTCTAGGGGAGGAGGGGGGTATACTCATTAAGAGATAAGATAACGGAATGCCTTATTATGAGTTTGAGTGTATACATATATGAGCGCGTATTTGTTAATGTATAAAATGTTTTATATTGTGTTGTTTGATCTATTGAGTGGCTTAAGAATTCTGGTTGATGTGTTTGGCCAATGTTATCAATAGAGATTTCCTAAACACTTGAACAAGGCCAAACCGACACAATATTGATTTAAAAATTAGTAAATGAAATAATTTTACCTAGGAATATATTTTATGTATATAAAAGAATAACTTCAAAAATTTAATATAGTTATTCTTGGTTGTGTTTGTTTGTTAGGAATGATAATGTTCCATCATTATCATTTAGGATTTGATTAGTCATGCTCGTCCAGTTCTGAGCATTAACTATTATGTATTAATCTATCTAGAATCTTCCTTTTTGAAATCTGGGTTGGGTAGATAGAAAATTTGGGTACATTAAAACGAATACCTTGTGAATTAAATTTCACAATTTGACGAGGCATTCGTTGACAATGCTGGGTTAAAATTTGACTTCAATAAAAATAATTTATTTTTAAAATAAATTAATATTTTAAAATAAATATATAGAAATGATTTTACATAAAGTTGATTTTATAAAAATTAGGTTTTAATAAATGTTGCTTTGTTAAAAAGGCAGCTAAAATATTTGAGAAATGATTTCCTTTAAAGGGAGTGACTTTGTAAATTTGATTTATAAAAATGTGTCTTATAAATAAAAGGAATTTAAGAATTTAAATCCTGGTATTTTTGGAAAATGTTTTTCAAGGTTTGAGGGAAATAATAATAGTATAATTTAAAGATATTTTATGAATAGAAATAATTCAAAAAGTGATTATTTTTAAGTAAATATGTGCCTTATTATTTCAAATGATTTTGGAAATAGTAGAATTTTTTTATTTGAAAGTATTTTTAAGTATAAATACTCTGAAAAGAAAATTTTATAGAAAATTAATTTTCTTTGGTTTGGTTCGAGGAATGAGTCCTAATTTGTTTTGTGATGATCAGAATAATCCTCTAAGTGACGATCGAATGTTTGCCTAGGGGAACGTTGTAGTGCACTTAGTAAATTATTCTCTTTATCATTCTATGGTCGGGACGAGTTCAATTCCGAACGAATCCAAAGAAAATTGGAATTAGATGTTTTGTTGAAATTATTTAGCTGGAAATATATGTGTGGTATTGTTTCAAAAAGGAATTTGAAAAGAAAAGGTGTTTTTGAAGTAGCTAGTTCAAGTGGCTCGAAAATAGCTAAAAAATGGGTAAGAGATGTGTTCAAATGGTAAATGCTTCTCTTAAGTATTACCCTTCTTGGTAAGGGTATATATAATAATGTGTAGTAGTACCAAGTATCTTGGTTTTATTTAGGTTTACCCGAGCTATATATATATATATATTTGTTATGGATTAAAATATATACAGTATCATTTCAAAAGATTTCTTTGACTCTTAAGTTTCCAAAATATAAAGGTATCTTGTTTCCAAATGGGTTAATTAATGAAGTTAAAATTAAACTAATTTAATAAGAAGATTTAATAAACTTTGTTTTATTAAACCGTGTCTTTTGATTTTAACACCTAGGAGATTAAAAATTATTTGATGTTATTGGGCCGACTAATAAACATTTTTACCTCAGAGTGTCTAAAGAAAAAGTAAACTTTAGGATAGAGAATACCAACATCCCACTCTTCTTAGCTAATTACTTGGCTGAACAGGTAAAGAAGTTGAATTGGTCGACTCGGTTTTAAGACCAAAAATTATTTTGGATCTACATCTGAATAGTTAAAAGTAAATAGAATTAAAAATCTGATGTTTTGTGTATACTCTTAGGAGGTAGGACAGTATTATACAAATTTATAAATTAAAATGATTTTATGAAAAGGGTGTCATAAATAAATTTATGTCATTTTAAAATATTGAACCTAAATTGGAATTTTGTGAAATGTTTTCATAAATATTTTTGGGAGGGTGGAAAGTGGTTGGGTAGTAAGAACCTTTATATGAGTACATAAGTTGTACATAGATTCTTCCTCTTTTCCATGTAGTTCTCGATCCAAGATACGAGTACACGACTTGAGGAGTTTTACACCATTCTGAATAAGAATTTATCACTCAATTTTTGATGACGAACACTTAGTGAGGGTTCTTAATTTGGAACCAAAAGTATTCTATCATAGTATTTAGCTATGTAAGGAGAACTGAGGTTTCTAATTAAGAAGCCTGATTAGAGTCCGCATTAGGAAGTCAGGTGAGCTTTACTAGTTCGAAAATAAAGTTATGTATTTGAGTGAGTAATCAAATCGGGTTTTGGATACGGGTGATTTATGTACATCATACGGACTGGTGGGTAGTATTAAGTATTACCGGGTTAGGGTTGTGGTACAATTTCGAGGTCGAAATTCTTTTAAGAGGGGAGAATGTAACGATCCAGAATTTTATCGCTTTGATTTGTGAATATTTAACTAATTTTAAATATTCAATATATATATATATATATTATAATTAAAATTAGACTCTTTTAAGTAATAAATAAAGATGGTGAAATGTTTTCAAATTTAGTTTACAAAAATATTTAGTTCGAAGAAAAATTGAAAAATGTGACCGGAATTCGTTTTTTGAATATTCGACTTTTTGTCGGATAAAAGTTGTTGGGATTGTTGTATTCACTATTGTATAATATATGCATACATTTATAAATTGAGTTAGGACTTATGTGAGTAGATATATGTGTATATTTAGTTAATTATATATGTATGTGTCACGTGATACTCCATGAAAAAAAAATAAGGAAATCATGTAAAAGTAAAGTGCAACATAATAAACACAAAGTACATTAGGCATCCAACCATGGAAAGAGGGAGAAGGCCAAAAACGTATGGAATGGATGGAGGGAGGCTTGGTGGATGAGGTGGCAAGTCATGTGTGGAGGGTATGTACCTTAGGGTCAATTTGGTAATTTGTATAAAAAGAATTTCATAAATATTTGTTGTCATTTCTCATTCATGAAAACTTGCTAAAACTTCCTTCAAATACTTCAATACCATTTTCTACAGCTTCCATGCATATTCCGAAGTTTTTAAAAATCAATTATTTTCATTTTAAACTTGTTTAGTGAACTCCTCTTTTCATTTCTACAACCCTCTCTTCCCAAAAAGCAGGACCCTACTCACCTTCTCAACCATGGTCGAGCCATCATTAGGCCATGGCCGAATTGGTTAGCCCCTTGACGAACCCAAAATTGAATGGATAGCTATAGGTGAGAAAACTAACTCATTTTAATAAAGTTCCTAACTTTAATTATGTAGTATATCTTGTTGTAATTCGTAGCTTGATTTGTTGATTTCGATGTGGGATTGTATGTGTTTATATTGTGCTTGGATGAGATATCAGTTCGATTTAGAAATCAAAATGTTGAAACGTGTGTACGGATGGAAAGTTATGTTCTTTGCTTGGTTTTGTAAACCATATCATGTATATTTGTTGTGTTAGTGTTGTATATGCTAAAAGTTAGTTCGTTGACTCATTTAATCGACTTGAGATCCCTTTGAAAATCTAATCGTGGTTTACTAGCTTAAGATACTATAAAGGTTTCAAGTTTTTCTAACTTTATTTAGTTTCAAAACCCTTGATTTTGTTATCCAAAACATTTTACTAAGTTTATAAAAGTATGTCAAACATAAAACAAGGAGTTTGAAGGTGATTTAGAGTATCAATCAAGTTTTGGAAATTCGAGTCATATAGCGATAGTCGCTATAAATGAAGTTCATAATTATGAACTCTTTACAAATCTAAAATTGTTTTTACTTAAGAATCCTTTTGAAAAGTGTTTGCAAAACGTATATTAAGCAATAATAAGTAATTATTTAATTATTTATTTGTCTAATTATTGATAATTTTATTAATTAATTAAGTAAAGATTTAATTAAAGACTTAATTAAGATTTAAATTATTATTTAATAAAGGTTTAATTTATTATTTAAATTTTAATTAAGGATTAATTAATTAATTAATTGAGATTAATTAATATTTAATTATTATTGTAAAGGTTAATTATTATTTTAATAATTAAGAAATGGGTTTGATTATTAATTAATAACTAATTAAGTAAAGATTTTGATTGAAGACTTAATTAAGGTTTAAATTATTATTTAATAAAAGGTTTACTTTATTAAGGAATTCCAATTTTTTGGTATTTTCAATATCTTATTATTATAAATTATTATAAAAAAATTCTTTTTAATATTTTGAATTTATTATAGTTTATTATAAGTTTTAATTCAGGATTATTTAATTAATTAATTAAGGATTATTTAATTAATTAATTAAGGTTAATTAATATTTAATTAATATTTAAAGTTTTAAATTATTATTTAATAATTAATTAAAGATTAATTATGGTTTTAATTACTAGTAAATAAAGAGTTTAAATGTTATTTAATTATTAAATAAAGTTTGAAAGTTTTAAACCACTTTAATTTTGAAGATCAGTTTTGTTCTAAAGTAACTTTCTTTTAAAAGAATATTTTAAATCCAAGTGATTTCCTTGTCGACTACCCTTAAGTAACCCCAATATAATATGGAACTCAATGACATCTGTTTTAGCAGGATAAATCACTGTCCTGCTGATTAAAATATTGTTAGACATCCTTTTGGCAGAATAAATCATAGTTCTGCCATAATTTCCCAAGTAGATTATAATGGCATCTGTTTAAAAAGAAATAAAATCATGTTCTGCTATTAAGGTCACTTGGATATTTACCTATATGTGATTGATTTTTATTGGCTGATTCCCTTTACATATCTGCTAATTTTTAAATACCCATATTATCATTTGGATATGTTAAACTCGATTAAATGAACCATGGTGGTCAATAAGCCTCTATTCGATTTTGTGAAGTCAAATATTTCATTTTATCCTTTCTGAAAAGGATTTAAACTTATTATCATTTTTAAATATGATATTTAGAGGATAATTTAGCAATTATTTTATTAAAGGTGTTTTTAAAGTTAATTGAATACTTTTTTTAAATGATTGTTTAAAATCATTGTTTTTTTAATATGGTTTAAAGATAATTAAATGGAGGATGTTTTTAAATAATGACTTGTTGTTTAAAGGTATTTTAAATAATCGTTTTGTTTATCAAAGGAACTTTATTAAATGAGATTTATTAATGGAGTTGTTTTAAATAAGGAATATATATATATATATATATATAAAGAAAGTTTTATAAATGGTTTTGGATATTTATAAAACGGTTTTATAAATGATTTTATAGATTTATAAAAGAGGTTTATAAATAATTTTGGATATTTATAAAGAGTTATAAAAATGGTTTTAATATTTATAAAGGAGTTTTTTAAATTAACTTGGAGTTTTATAAAGAGTTTTATAAATGGATTTGGATTTAAATAAAGGAGATTTATTAAATGAAAGAGATTTACTAAAAGGATTTATAGAAGTAAATTGTAAAAGATTTTGAGATTTGGATTTCCCTTAACTGACCTTCTTAATTATGGTGGTATGAAACTTCCGTTCAATGCTTTACACCGAAGGAATACTGTTTGGGGTTATTTTTATCTCTAATTTAAATAACATTTGTTTGGATATTTAATATGACTTTGAAATAAGAAATCTTTCAAATGCTTGGTGAATATGCTTATGCCGGTGGGATAAGTATACAAATATTTTAATAAGTATTCCAAAATGAGATTTAATAAATTAAAATTTTATTTAAATGAGGCTTAGTGGTTGCTATAGGTAATTGAATCCCTGAATTGTTGTATGGTTATTTAATAGTAAAAAAACCGACTATCAAATCTTAACCTGTTTTTGACTCAGGAAGTATGATTGTATATTCGAGTTCCCCGGTGAGGACTCGAATACTTGTTGTGCACTTCTAAAGAACCGAAATTGAGTTAACCATGAATTATTGCTTAGTTTGAAGACATCAATTTTGGATTTATCCGAACCACTCCAAATTAATAACGTTCGTGATGAAGTATGCTATGGAGCTATACTATTCTTCATGGGGGTGGTTCCAAAATGGAAGATAGTAAACATTGAATGTTTATTCGATCCCAGAACAACTTATATGGATGAATGCTAACATTGCATTTCTGTCTAAAGAGAAGTGTTAACATTTCAAGATGGTCTGCTATTCAAAAGGTAAATCGTTACCTCATGAGCCTCACACATCGGAAATGGCTAAAACAGGTTAGATGCGGTTAAGCTATGTGGGTTGCTCCCATTAGGGTGTGTCATCACCTTTCTAGATTATCATATTACGGATTTGGTTGTGCATGGGAAATCTCCATAAAGGTTGGGAACAACAGGGGTGATGACATATTCAGTACTATCCAGTCAGGGATAGGCCGGTTCTGTATTGGTAGAGGTCGAAAGGTTTTCGTCCTCAGGTACATTTTATCTAGCGGTGTACCACTTTTGGAAGGTATCCCTTACCTTGGCATTTGTTGGAAATCAATTCTTCGATAAGCACCTTCGGTTTTTGATTGTATGCCTGTTTTGCTGTCATGTACATAAATCACAGCTATTTGATTATGAATATTTTAAACCCATAGACATTATTATAATATCACTAGATTTTTATATAGAAATGTTTTGGTTATCGTAAGGTGAAAACCCATCTATGTTTATGTGCGGCGTGATCTTACGATATACCTTTGATTTTAAAGGAGTAGACGTTGTACTATTATGGCTCTAATGTATCATTTTTGAAATAACTATGTAAATTTTTACGTTCATTAATATATGGTTTCATTGCATTGTGAGATTATGTGCTGTTTTGTTTCTTCTTGTCTTCCTTTTTCTTTCTTTACCCTAATATTCTATCTTTTTGACACTTAGTTGTTTGGAACGTGAATACCGTGGATGTATTAGTGTCAACTTCTGAGGGTCGAAAAGATGGGTAGTTACTGTAACAACCCAGAATCTTAGTCGTTTGATTTTTAATTATTTTTAATTATTAAATTATTGGTTTAAAAAGCTTTAATAACTTAAATTCAAATATATGAGTTATTTTAAAAGTTAATATATGGAATTCAAATATAAGAATTGTTTAAAATATTGAATTGAGAATTAATATTTGAATAGTGTTTCAATTAATGGGATTTACAATTGAATATTAATTTTAATTGATTAAATAGACTTGTTTAACTCCTTTTAAATTATAAATAATAATAGTGAATTCAATTTGTAAATTTATTTACCGTAATAAATGATTCAAATAAAAATCAAAATTTTGTTTTAATATAACAACTCAATTTTTATTGACGTATTTTTAATTTAGTTTATATGAATTTTCCCTAATTTTTAATTTGGAGAATCTTTAAATTATCGTTTGTCGATTTATCGGCAAACGATGGTATTTTGTGATTTTACATAATTCAACAACCAGTGTATATTATTATTGTTTTAGGGTCGCGTCGCTGTTCTGAGCATGACCATATTATTGTTTTGTCATTCGAAGTTCATACGTGAACGAAGGTCGGTGCGGCGAGATGCTAGAAATTGCAAAATTTATATAAGTCAACACTGAGAATAAGTACACACACGCATACATTTTCTTTTCTTTATCTGCTCCTTTCTTCTATCTTCATTCTCTTGTTAGCTAATAAAAAATATCATCACATTCAAAAATTGAAAACTCAAAATCCACTTAACTATAAATTCTAAAACAATTATATTTGGAATCAGGTCTAAAACCTATGGGCGTTTTGTAGTGTTCGGAAGTGATTAGGAAGGCGCGGCAATTTTGACGAGTGGAAAGAAAAGCTAGAGTTAGGAAATTCTTGCGATATGGAAGGAATTAGGCCATGGCAAGGTTAGATTTGAGATCGTGGAATCAAGTAGCCTCGACGGTGGAGATTTGGGATGTTGCAATGTCGTTGGGTGAAAAGAGACAATTTGGTGTCGCAGCCTAGGGTTCTAGGTCGGAACTCGAAGTAGAGATGCGGGCATGGGTCCACAGGGTCTGCAGAAGAGAGGAAGCAGAGGGGGAGTCTCTGGCGAAGTCGGATGTTGGAATCGTGGTCTGGGGTGGCGTGTAGGTTGCACAGCCTGCACCATTTTGTTGTACAGGAGAGGGTTTAACATTGGGGAAGAAGGAGTTTGGAGGGGATTAGTTTTTATAGGGTAATTAATTTTGGTAATTAAATAATTAATGTTTTTAAATCTTTAAATGTTGTAAAATCAATATCTATTTCATATTAGATCCAAATCGAACACAGTCAGTCGCGTTGTGCTCGTAATGGCAAAAGCTTCGCGATGAACTCAGTTTGGGGGAATTTAGGGCTTGTAGGAATTATAGCTAAATTCTAACGCTGTTCAAATTTAGACGGAATAAGAACACTTCGGCGATAACTGGAATTTCGGTGAGTTTAACTCACCTTTTGGCTAACCAGTAATGTTTTATAGTAGATAAAAAATTGTTGATTGTTTGTTTGGATGCTTATTGGTTGATTGTTTGGTTTTGCTGAATTGTCGTTTTTAAAGCGGTCAATATATGAAATTAATTGCAGGGACTTAACCGATGTACAGGAAATTTCTAGAGAAATCCAACTGGATTCCTCGCCCTTGTTGATTTATTTTCAATAATATTCTTGTTATATGAAATATCAAACCTGATTGTTTGGCCCTATGAAATATGATATTGTTATATGTTGAAAACTTAACCTCTGTAGTGATAAAAATCAATATCAACATTGGTTAAGCGATTTGGTGGCTGTTGGCTTTAATTGAGTATTTTGAAATATTATTAATTTCCAGATTGGTTTGAAAAGGGTTTTTGATTCGGGGAATGATTTTAAATCTAACCTTTGGGTTTTATGGAATATTTTTATTTAAGCAAAATTTGAACTTCTCTATTTTACCCCAGTACTTTTTTTGTCTTTCTAAATCATTTAGAAATGTTTTAAAGTTGTTTAACTATTATTTAATAATGATTTTAAGTGTTTTAACTATTGTTTAATGGTATTTTAAAAGTTTTTTATTTATATTTAATATTGTTTTAAAGTTATTTATCAATATTTTACTTTGAGAAAGTTATTTATTTAATAATTAATATTGTTTTAAGTTAATAATTATTTATTAAAAATGTTTTGGAATTTATAACAGTTATTATTAATAATGTTTTGGAATTTATAATTATTATTTATAATAATGTTTTGGAAGATAATTATTATTTATATAATAATGTTGAAGACTAATTATTGTTATTTCATGAATAAGATTAGGAATTATTAAATATTATATCTATAATATTTGGAAGTTAATAATTATTATTTATTAGTAATGTTTTGCTGTTAATAGTTATTATTATATAATGATGTTTTGAAATTAATAATTATTATTTATTTATACTGTTTTGAAGTTGTTAATTACTATATTAATAATGTTTTGGAGTTAATAAATTATTTTATTAATAATTTTGGAAAGTTAATTTATTATTTATTTAGGGTGTTTAAAACAAATTAATTTATCTCATTAATTTTATTTATAAATAATAAATTGATTTATAATATGAATCTCATTTAATAAAAGAGATTTATTAAAGAGTTTATACATTAAAACGAGGTTTGAGTTTATAAGAATTTTCAAAAAGGCTTTATAAAGAATTTTTATAAAGGATCTTTATAAAAGACTTTTATAAAAGAATAAAGTTTTGTAAATGGGTTTATAGATTTATAAAAGAAGTTTTATAAATAGTTTTATGGATTTATAAAAGGTCTTTATAAATAGTTTTAGAAATTTATAAAAGGAGTTTTATCAATTGTTTTAGAAGTTAATAGAAAGAGTTTTATAAATTGTTTTGGAGACTTGTAAAAAGGAGTTCTATAAATGATTTTAGAGTTGTATAAATACATTTTCTAAGTAATGAAAGTGTAGTGTTTTTATGAATATATTTATATGTCGAGATAAGTATATGGATATTTATTCAAGTATTGAAAGGAGTATGAAGGGTTTGTGAATATATCTTCGTGAAATTATTTTGATACGAGTATTTACAAAGAAATTTTAATTCATGAAAGAAATTATTTAAGAGGTTAGTGGCTGCATATATGCTTAACTAATGTTGGTTTCCCTATGGAAATAAATCCTCAATTTGATTAATGCTTGTTTGTTTATTTGATAGTTAAATAACCGAGTATCAAACTTGACCAGTTTTAAATTATCGTTGCCGGTTCGGAGAGACCGGGATCAGACGTATTATTCGAAAACCTCTTCGGACCGGCATAAGCGTTCAGATTAGAACATCTTGAAAAAATTTAAAGATAGAGCTCTTTGAAGTGCAAGGGCCACTTGCTACTAATCCTGAAGGTGATTCCAAAATGGATGTAGTAGAAGTACTTCCTTCGGTTTCGTTCAGACCCAAAATGAACTTTTATGGATGAATGCTGGCATTGCAATTCTGCTTAGAGAGTAGTGTTAGCATTTTAAGTGGGATTTGCTAAGTAAAAATGGTAAAAACGTTGACTCAAGCCTCACAACCCGAAAATGGCAAAAACATGGTAGATGTAGCAGGGCCATGTGGGTGGCTCCCATTAGGGTGTGCCATCACCTTTCTAGATCATCATATTATGGATTTGGTTTTGCGGGAGTACTCTCGATTAAGGTTGGAAAGCAACCAGGGTGATGACATATTCGGTGCTATCCAAGTTCAAGGGTAGGCCGGTTCTGTGTTGGCAGAGGTGGACCAAGTTCAGGGTCTGACCCCAAGTATATTTTATCTAGAGGTGTACTATATGGAACGTAGTCCCTTACCTTGCCATTGTTGGAATCCATTCTCCAATAAGTGCTGTGCGGACTTGATTGTAAACCTAATATTGTGGAATTAATTTAATAATGTAACAATTTTTCTATGATTAATATGTATTTGTATCCTAGACATTATTATAATATCGCTGGATTTTCTATAGAAATGTTTTGGTTATCGCAAGGTAAAAAACCGTCTGTGTTTATGTGCGGCGTCGTGTTGCGAGATATCTTTATTTTCAAAAGATTTTTATAACATTAAAATTCAATTGAGGTGTGTTTCTCATGTTGGTTTACTAGACTGATCCGGGTGTTATTTTATTAATGCTCGAGTAAGGCCGAGCATATTTACATATTCAGTTTGGATACTTGGAGTTTCAGGAGACGAGCTAGATGCCTCCAAGTCATATTCACGTATATTCTATTTTTCACTGCATTAGTCATTTATATGTGTCAGCAATTGTGAGGACATGTTGTTGTAACTGTCCAGGCTGTTGATTTATTAGTTAACTCTGATTGATATATGTATAATAAAGTTCAGTTTTTCTTTTGTAAAGATCATTGTTATATTATAGATTGCTCATCACGTTGTAAGACCATGTTCCATCTTTTATTTCTTTTTCCCCAAATAATCTGCCTTTCTAGCACTCAGATACTTGGTACGTGAATATCGTGGATGTATTAGTATCGAATTTTGAATGTCGAAAAGATGGATCGTTACAGTTACACGTGGTGTATACTCAATACCAAAATCATAAGCTGCGAAAAACTCTAACCACCTCAACTGTCTCATATTCAACTCTTTCTAAGGAAATAAATACCTTAAAGAATTACGATCCATATACAACTTAAATCGTTCTCCTAAGAGGTAGTGTCTCCACACTTTCAATGCGAAAATAACCACTGCCAACTCCAAGTCATGAGTCTGATATCTAACTTCATGCGGTCTGAGCTGCCCGAAGCATAGGCAATAACTTTACCCTTCTAAATCAGCTCATCTCCTAATCCAGTTCCACTTGCATCTCTATACACCACTAAATTCTGATTTCCATGTGAAATTACTAATACAGGCGCATTGGTTAACAAATGCTTCGATCCAAGGAATCCACCCTCATCATACCAAATAAACTCCGCGTCCTTTTTGGTTAGCTTAGTCAAAGGCGCTGCTATCCGCGAGAAATTCTTATTGAATCTACACTAATAGCTTGCAAATCCAAGAAAACTTCTTATCTCGGTCACCATCTTGGGCCTCTTCCAACTATTAATAGCTTCGATCTTGGCTGGATCGACTGACAACCCTTTCTTTGAAACTACATGACCAAGAAACTTCACTTCCTTCTTCCAGAAATGACACTTCGAAAACTTCGCTTTAAGTTGATGCTGCCTCAACGTCTCATGCACTATTCTAAGATGAATCGCATGATCTCTTTCATCCTTAGAATATATCAAAATGTCGTCAATGAATACAAACATGAACCTATCTAAGTGCACTCGGAAAATTTGGTTCATCAAATCCACAAAGAAAGCTAGCGCATTAGTTAACCCGAATGGTATTACTAACCACTCATACGAACCATACCTTGTTCGAAACGCCGTCATTACAATACTATCCTCCACCACCCTCAATTGATGGAACTCTGTCGCCAAATCCATTTGGGAAAATATTTTGGCTCCACTCAACTGATCAAATAAATCATCAATTCTCGGCAAACGATATCGATTCTTCATCGTCTTTTCATTCAACTTACGATAATCAATGCACAATCTTAACGACCCATCTGGTTTCTTTATGAACACTGCGGCCGCTCCCCTATTACGAACTGCTAGGTCTAATAAAACTCTTTCCTTCTAAATCCACTAGTTGCACCCATTACTCCTTCAACTCTGTAGGTGTCATTCTACTAGGTGTTCTACTTACGGGTTCAGCTCCTGGTATAAGATTTATTCGAAACTCGATAGCTCGTTTTGGTGGTAGTCCTGTAACCGGCTAAAAGACATCTGCAAATTCTCTTATAATTAAAATCCCATTCAATTCATCTTCCACTTCTGTGGCACTCAATAAAGCACAAATTTATGAACTCGAATTCTCAACTAAGTATACTATTCGGTCACTACTATCAGGGTGTCTTAATGATATTTTCCTATCCTGGAAAAATATTATAGCACCATATTTTCTCAACCAATCTATACCCAAAATAATCCAAAAATCCACCAAATAAAATGCATACAAACTGCAGGTAAAAGTATAACCTAGCAACTCAAACTCTAGATGGTTACACCTCATCCCTAGAGTTGCGTACCCTCCTATTTGATTAGCTATCCTTAAGGAAGTAACAAGGTATGATGGTTCTAAGTCTAACTTATCCACCAAACACTAAGAGATAAATGAGTGTGATGCGCTAGTACCAAATAATACACGGACTAGTATGCTATGAATCAAAAGCGTACCTTTCATCACAGACTTTCGTTTCTCAATAGCACTTGATCTAGAAGATGATGGCTCTAAAGCGAACACTTTTCCTTTGTCAGCTCTGACCGGCGTTGGAAACTGATTCTTATAGTGCCCTATCTGGTCATAGTTGAAGCACTTCACACTTTTCTTTTCTACAACCTCCTTCCTTTTACCCGTCCGACACTCATGAGCATATTGTCCTTTCTTGTCGCACAAACAACATCAGCTTTCCATTTCTTGGCAGCTCCATCTTTCCGAGCTCCCTTCTTCTTAAAGAACTTCCTCTTTTTCCCTGGGATCCTTGAATCTCTACTGACTTCTCCTTCCCAAAAGTCGAAAGCATTTCTTCATTTTGGATATCCATTTCCACCACTATGTTCGATGGATCTCTAAAATGTGGCATAGTTGCCCTAGCAATCTCCGGCCTCAACCCCCGGATGAACTTCCCATTCTTCTTCATCACGGTGTCAACAGTAGCATATCTATATCTAGGTAACTCATCAAACTTAGCATAATATTCCAGTACCATCATATCCCCTTGCTCATGTTCCGTAAACTTCCTAAGCAATGCGTACTTAGCCACTTCAGACAAAAATCTTTCCTCAAATCTCCTATGAAAATCCACCCAAGTCAACTCCTCCTCAGGCATTCCTACGGTAACTCCATTCCACCATAATAAAGCGGCTCCCCGCAACTCTATAGATGCCAATCTCCTTTTCTTCTCATTATTTAATCTCAAATCAGCGAAAATTCTCTCGCAATGCAACAACAGGTTTTCCACTTCAACTGCATTTTCAGTTCCCAGAAAAGGCTTCTTATCCAGACTGGGGTAATCTCGACTCAACTTAGCATAGTTATTACCAACTAGCGCTACGGGATTGATGTAACAACCCGTATTTTTAGAGTCTTCGAATTTGAATATTTTATTTATTTAAATATTCGAATTTGGAATTAAATTCATTATCTGCTTTAAATTTAGATCTGATTTTCAATAACGTATTTTGAATTTAATATATAGAATTTTTCCATAATTTTTAATTTGAAAAATAAATAAATTTTCATTTGACCTATTTTACGGCGAACGTGGGCATTTTTGACATTTCATAGAATAAGATAACTTGTCTATTGTATTGTTGTTTTATGATCGTGTAACGTTTTTGTACGCAATCGCCTTTTATTTACGGTCGTTTGTGGCTTGTACGCGAACGCAGTATTGTGCAACGGGGTACTGAAATCTAATTATATTAAAACCCCTAAACACACACAAACACACTAAGTACACACACATAGCACATCCATCTTCAACCCAGCCATCTTTAAAATAGTGCAGCCAATTTTATGCTTCTCTTCAACCAAACCAGCTGTCGTTGTCCCCTTCACCATAGCAGCTCTTTGTCCATCATTGTCTTCTTTAATTTGGCATAGATCAATCATCATATACTTGGGTGATATATATATATATATATATATAATATGCACGTACAGGGGAGAGGAGATTGGTTTCTCTTGATATTTTGATTTCTTGTCAATAAAAATAAACCCCACTTCCCATTCAAAAATCAAATCCTCTTGGTTTACTCGTTTTTAGCCTTAGCGACCAAAACGAAAATTGTTCATCTTGATCTCAGCTATTTTTAGAAATTGGTTTCACTCGATTTCCTTAAAAACGATCGAGGTATCATCATAAATCGGTAAAGAGGGAAAGTGATCATCAAACTTCAAAATTTTAATTCTCTTAATCTATTCCAAATTGATCGATGCCGCAAGTGTCGTTGGCAACGTATGAAGGTGAACAATTTTGGGTGAAGTTTCGGTGACATTCCATAGAGATGATTGACGATGTTAGTGACCTAGGGTTTGATTTTGGAGGAGATAGAGACATCGATAAGCAAAATAGAGGTTGGCGATCTGTTCCACATAGGAAGGCAAAGGAGCGGTGAATTTTTTGGCGAGAATTAGCAACAATTTTTGTCGATGGCTTTTAGCACCTGAACGTGATGGGTTTTGTAACAACCCGAAATATTGGTCATTTGATTTTTAAGTATTTAATTGGTTTAAATATTAAAATATTGATTTAAAAAGTTAAATAACTCAAAGTTTCCAATATAGGGACTATTTAAGTTATCAACTGAAATTCAAATATAGAGAGTAATTAAAATATTTGAATTTTGAATTTAAAATTGAATAGTGGTTCAAATAACTAAATTTTAATTTGAATATAAATTCAATTTATTAAATGGACTTAATTAGTTCATTTTGATTTAATAAATGATAACAGTCAATTCAACTATAATTTATTTGCAGTAATAACTGGTTAAAATAAATAATCGGAAAATAAATTATTATTTTTACGACCCGATTTCTATTGGCATATTTTTAGTTTAATTTATTTAATTTTTTCCATAATTTTAATTTGAAAAATATTTAAATGATCTGTTGACATTCTATCGTCAAATAACAATGTTTTTGTGATTTTTCAAAATCCAATAACAAGTGCAAAGTATTATTGTTTTGGAACCGCATCGTCATTCTGAGCGCGACCGTATTTTTATTTTGTTGATCAAAGTCCATATGCAAATCGGGAAGCAGTGTAATGTGACACCGGAAAACTAACTTTATATATTTATACAAACACTTAGGAAAAAAATCAGAACCACTTTCCTCTTTCTTTCCATTTCCTTCGTACTGCTGTGTTCATTTCAAAAGAAGAAAAAGAAATGTACTTAGATCTATCATTCAAAAATTAAATCAAAATAAATACTTGATGAAAATTGCTTAAAATTGGATCTTTGGTTTATTTATGTCAAGAACTACATTTTGGTATAGGGAGGAGGGGGTGCGGCTGCTTTAGAAGGTTCAACTATTGAAATGCCGACACTAGGGTTTGGGATTTAGCTTAGTTGAGGCTATGTTTGTCGATTTGAGTGTGGAAGTGAACTTTGGCGATGAAAAGGAGGAAATGGTAGGATTATGTAAAGGTCCGATCATGATATTAGGAGTGCGACTTCGTGGGCCATTGAAGTGGGATGCATAGGTCGCGAATCTGATTGCTTGGCTATGTTGGTTGTTGATGGGTCCAGGTGGTGGGCTTTGGAAGAGAAGGCGTTTGGCGGTGTTAGTTGGTCGTCTAGTCGAGGGATGAGCAAGAAGGAGGAAGAAGAAACTTCGTCTATGGATGGTTGCTCACTGTAGTTTTAAGCCGGAGTTAAGGGTAGAGAGGGAAGATTGATTAGTAGTTAATAATAGGATAACTAGTGTAATGAAGTTTAATTAGTAAAATTAATTTATAATTTAAAAGTCGTCAACTTATAAAACTCATATTTTGTCCATATGAGGTCCAATCGAGACGTGGATTTTTGCATTGCACTCGTAGCAACGAAGGCTTTGCGATGGAATCAGTTTGGCTGAATTTAAAGCTCTTGGAATTTTGTGCTTAAATCGAATGTTCGATTTTAGTCGGAACCAGAACGCGAAAGTGACAACTGGAACTCTGGTGAGTTAAAACTCACCTTTTTTTATTAACCAGGATGTTATATAGTTGATAAATTTTTATTGATTGTGTCTGGTTGAAATATTGGTTGATTAGTTAAATTATTCGTTTATGAAAAGTGATTGACAATTAAATTGAAAATATAGTAAATTCAATAGAGAAATCTTTATTTCTTAATATCATTGCTTTTAATCTCCAGCTATATTCTTATTGTTTATTTTAGTTATTTATATCTGTTATATAGATTGTTAAATACTGAAAAATTAACTGTTTAGCTATTTTGGATGTGACACCGACATTGTGAAAATTTAACTTTTTAGAGTTAAAGAGAAGTAATGGCATTTGTTAAGTGCTATAGTGATTATGGGCCTCGACATAGTATGTTTGCAATACTATAAAGTAATGATTTGGTTTGGCAATGATTTTCGTTTAAAAATTAATTTGAAATTCGACTGTTTTAAAATCTCTATGGTATTTTATTATAATGTATTTTCAAAAAAATTCTTTTCTATTTTAAAATTCTTTATTATTCTTTCTATTATATATGTATGTATGTATGTATGTATATATGTATGTATGTATGTATGTATGTATATTTAAGTAAATGCTTAAAATAGTTATTATTGAAGTATTAGTCTTTATATAATTATATTTATACTAGATAATTATTTTTAAAAATTGAAATTTAAATGATTATTTTTATTTTAAAATGGGATTTTGCAGATTTAAAGAAAATATAAATATATGAAATAATATTGTGAAGTATTTGTATAAAATGGGGTAGATTTAGAAATATCATTTTATAAGCGGAAAATAGATTTACAAAAATTGTTGTAAATTAAAAGGGATTGTTTATAAGCTATATCTTATAAAAATGGAAATCAACATCAATGTGATAAACTGGAGAAATAAATTCCATTTTGGTAATTTATTAAAACATACGAGGGTTATCGGGAATAGATGAGTTCTAAATGGTGAATGTGATTTTGCTATTTTTGGAGTTTAAGGGTTTTATTTGGGATCTAAGTCAAAAATAGAAATAACTGAAGTTTGGGAATTTTATTTTTGAAGATTATAAAAAGAATTTAATAAATGAAGTTGGAGTTATAAAAGAGCTGTAAATAAGTTGGAGTTTTATAAATGAATTTGTGAATTAATATTTATAAAAGAAGTTTTATAAAAGATTTTATAAATAATTAAATTGGATATTTATCAAAGTAGGTTGTAATATTGTTATGTTTTTAATGGAAGGTATAAATAATATTTTATAAGAGAGATCCTATAATTTATTTAGGTTTTATTTAAGAATTTATAAAAGGGTTGTTTATAACAGGGATTTTCTCAAATTGACCTTCTTAATCATGCGGTAGGAATATTCTTTTTCCCTACTTAACACCGAAGAAATATTGTTTGGGTTGTTATTACCTCTGTTTAAAATGATTCTGTTTTAACCCAAATTCAAGTGCGATTAAAATAAAAATCTTCCTTAAGATTTTTTAAGTGATTTAAATTAGTGAAAGATTAATTTAAGAAGCCCAAAGTTGCTTTGTGCTTAACCAATACGTAACTTTGGAAATATCTAGGAGAAACACGGGAATTATATGGTACAGTTACCGTCTGAGGTGTTATACTGTACGTATAAACCTGTTTCGTTCTTCCAGGACAAATGATAAGGGAATCCGTCCACCAACTGTTATGAGGTGATCTCCGATCTTATCTTTGTCGGTTTATTTTCTAAAGAATCGGGGTTGAGTTTACCAGAATTTAGCGAAAGTTGTTTCGAAGAAACCAGGATCGGATATGTTATCCGAAAACCACTTCGATCCAACTCAAGTGCTTCGAACTGAAGACATCTTAAAGAGTATGGAATCGAAGATGGAGTTTTAATGTGCAAGGGCTTTTCTCTATTAACCTTGGAGGGATTCCGAGTAATGTTCACAATAGAAGTAGTGCATTCGGCTTCGTTCAATCCCAAAACGAACTTATATGGATGCATGCTAGCATTGCATCGATGCTTGGAAGGCAGTGTTAGCATTCCAAGTGAGAAGTGCTATATAAAGGTTAAACGTGGCCTCAAGTTTCATCAGCCGGGAAATGACAAAAATCGAGCATGCAGTAGGGCCATGTGAGTCGCTCCCATCAAGGTATGATCATCCTAAATCTAGATCGATTACTATCTACTCATGTATGCTTCGGGCCCCAAAGTGGGGTGATCGTATTCGGTACTACTAGTCAAGTGGTAGGTTAATCCTGTGTGTCAGGGATACAAGATGTTCTTGTCATATGCCGGTGCATTTTATCTAGAGATGTACCATCGGAACGTAGTTCCTTACCTTGTCATAGTATGGAATCCATTCTCCAATACTAGGTTTACGTACTTAGTTGTGCCCAACTATGCTAAAATGTGAGATGGAAGCATTTCAGCTATATTCATATTTTACTTTGACCCCTAGACATTATGATAATATCACTAGATTTTCTATAGAAATATTTTGGTTATCGTAAGGTAAAAATCCATCCGTGTTTATGTGTGGCGTGGTCTTACGAGATACCTTTATTTAAAAGGTTTTGATAAACATTAAATTCCATTTGGGTGAGTTTTTCTCACGCTGGTTTACCAGACTGATCTGGGCGTTCTTCTCTTTCAATGCTCGGGTCAGACCGGGTATATTTACATATTCAGTTTGGATGCTTTGGAGCTTTAGGAGACGAGCTGAGGTCCAGAGACATATTCACATATGTGGTTATTTTTTCGTTGTATTCATTATTATACTTATCAGTATTTGTGTGGACATGTTATCATAACTGTCTTGGCTGACCTTTAGTTAGTGCACTCTGATTTATGTCTGTATGTATATCACAGTTTTTTTTCTTTGCAAAGATCTGTTTCATATTATATATTATTCGTTCCACTGTGAGAGTCTGTGTTGTTTAGTTCTTCTTAACTTCTTCTTCTTTCTTCCCTCTAACAATCCGCTTTTTCGTTCAATTTGAGTTGGACATGTATGGATATTGTCAGCTTAAACTGTACGAAAAAGCGGGTCATTACACTTGGTATCAGAGCTTAGGTTGAGCGAACACCTAGGTTTTGGTGGGGATTAACTTATTTGATCGAGTAAGCGAGACCCTAGGATGAGTCTGAGTGTATATATAAGAGCGCATATTTGTTAGTGATATAAAAATTGTTTTATATTGTGTTGGTTGATATGTGGAGTGGTTTATCGATTCTATTCAATACGAGTAATTAATGTTATTGATAGGGATCTCTAAACACTTGAACATAGCAATTCGACACAATGTTGTTTTGAAATTGGATAAATGAAATAATTTTACCTTGATTATATTTTATATATAAAGAAATAATTTTTCTGAAATTATTATAGTTATATACGGTGTGTTTGGTTGTTAGAAAACGATAATATTCAATTATTATCATTTATAGATTATTGTTGTGCTTAGTTAGTTTAGGAGCATTTATTGTTAGGATAAATTGAATGAGAGCACCTTGTGAATTCAGTTTCACGATTTGACTATACGGTGTACGGTGATAAGGTTGGATTAAAGTTTAATTTTAATAAAATTGTTTATTAAAAGCAAAGAAAGGTTAAACAACGGTGAAATGATCTTATATAAGAAGTGAAATTATATATGTAGGTTTTATAAATGGAGTTTATGAATATAAACATGGATTTAAACTGAGAACTTGAGACTTAAATCCCGGAGTTTTGAAAATTGTTTTCATGGATTTGGAGAAAGCAATAATTTTATATTTTGGAAGTATTTTGACTAGAAATGTTTTAAAATTGATTTTAAAGGAAGTAAAAAGCACTGATCTCACTTTAGTCACTGAAAAATAATTCGAGTGATGACTGCAGCATCATCGGAATTCATTTTCGAGTTTCTAAGTGACGGATTGCTACCATAGGATTTTCAAAGGAAGTTTGTTTTGGTAAGAAACCAAATTTTGATTTAAATTCGAAAGTATGATTTGGAATATAAGGTAAATATGTAATTATTATTTCAAAATGATTTGAAATAAAAACTGGGCATTTAATTCTCGAATTTTTTGATAGATTGGTTTGTGCATCCCATTTTGATACGTTGTTTGGTAATTTTCATTTGTTAAAATAAAATGGAATTTTCGACGATTTTGGGTAGTCGGAAACTCACCAGTTAATTAAGAAATTTTAAACTATGTGTTTGAGAAAATTATCATGAAATAAGTTTTTAGAACTTAAGAATTGGAGAAATAGTAAGTAGAACAAAATTTAAATTTGTTAAGCATTTTTAGATAAGTAAACAAATCTGAAAAAAAATTATATACTCTTAGGATGTAGGAGAGTGTTATACAAATTAGAACTTAAGTTTTAAAATGATAAATAAACGTAGTGGTTCCAAGAAAATGTTTATAAACTTAAGTAAGGATTTTAAGGAGTAGTTATAGAGTAGATGATTTAGAATTCAAGAAAATATTCTAAGGAATAGTGAATGCAAATAAAAATGGAAATTGGTATAGTGATAAACCAATAGGATAAATACATAAGTCGTATGTAGATCATTTTATTCGCATAACTATTTGATCCAGATTCAAGTATAAGATTTCGAGGTGATTTACAACGGTCCGAGTTGAGATTTTTCATCCAATTCTCGATCGCGAACATTGGATATGGATTTTTGATATGATTCTGAAGTTTTTCTATCATGGTATATGGCTATGTAAGAAGAACGACGGTTTCTAATCAAGAAACCGGATCGGAGTCCACACTTGGGAGTCGAGTGAGTGATCCTAGTTCGTAAGTGAAATTGTATGATCAAGTGAGCGATCAAAATTGGTATTGCATATGGATGGTATATGTACATCATACGGGCCTTAATGAATTAAACGTTGACATTGAATTGCAAATTATTTGGTTGGATATTATTTGTAAATTAGATGGAGGTATGAAAGTGAATGCTAGTTGATGCTTTAGGTTTCATGAGTGGAGTTTGTTTCCCGACAAATAGGTACATGTTTATATTATAGTTTGGATTGATGATTTTACGCCCAACAGCTTGGCTTTTGTTTTCTTTTGTTGGTTTGGGCTCGTAGTGGCATTTTGTAGTTGTACCGATCGAGCCGCGCAAAGGAGACGTTGTCGGAATTTTCCGTAAATTTATGACTTAGAAAATTTACAATCCAATTCAACTAATTGATTTTAAAAGTATACGGGTTTAGGGACATTTTTCTTACTTTAGTAATTTCGGGACGAAATTCTTTTAAGATGGGAGAATGGAACGACCCGAAATTTTGGTCGTTTGATTTTGAAGTATTTAATTGGTTTAAATATTAAAATATTGATTTAAAAAGTTAAATAACTTAAATTTTCCAATATAGGGACTAAATTTTAAGTTATTAACTGAAATTCAAATACAGAGAGTAATTAAAATATTTGAATTTTGAATTTAAAATTGAATAGTGGTTCAAATAACTGAAATTAAATTTGAATATAAATTTAATTTATTGAATGGACTTAATTAGTTCGTTTTGATTTAATACATGATAATGGTGAATTCAATTGTAATTTATTTGCAGTAATAATCGGTTAAAATAAATAGTCGGAAAATAAATTATTATTTTTACGACTCAGTTTCTGTTGACGTATTTTTAATTTAATTTATTTGATTTTTTCCATAATTTTTAATTTGAAAAATCTTTAAATGATCTGTTGACGTTCTATCGTCAAATAGCAGTGTTTTTGTGATTTTCCAAAATCCAACAATGAGCATATATTGTTATTGTTTTGGAGCAGCGTCGTCATTCTGAGCGCGATCGTATTTTGATTTTGTCAATTGGTGTCCATACGCAAATTGAGAAGCGGTATAACATGACACCGGAAAACTAACTTTATATATATACAAACAAAAAAAATCAAAACCACTTTCCTCTTTCTTTCCATTTCCTTCGTGCTGCTGTGTTCATTTCAAAAGAAGAAAAAGAAATGTACTTAGATCTATCATTCAAAAATTAAATCAAAATAAATACTTGATGAAAATTGCTTAAAATTGGATCTTTGGTTTATTTATGTCAAGAACTACATTTTGGTATAGGGAGGAGGGGGTGCGGCTGCTTTAGAAGGTTCAACTGTTGAAATGCCGACACTAGGGTTTGGGATTTAGCTTAGTTGAGGCTATGTTTGTCGATTTGAGTGTGGAAGTGAACTTTGGCGATGAAAAGTAGGAAACGGTAGGACTATGTGAAGGTCTGATCATGATATTAGGAGTGCAACTTCGTGGGCTGTGGAAGTGGGATGCACAGGTCGCGAATATGTTCGCTTGGCCATGTGGGGGTGTTGATGGGTCCAGGTGGTGGTGCTCGGGTAGAGAAGGCATTTGGCGGCGTCAGTTGGTCGTCTAGTCGAGGGATGAGCGAGAAGGAGCTTCGTCTATGGGTGGTTGCTTACTGTAGTTTTAAGCAGGAGTTAACAGTAGAGAAGGAAGATGAATTAGTAGTTAATAATAGGGTAATTAGTGCAATGAAGTTTAATTAGTAAAATTAATTTATAATTTAAAAGTCGTCAACTTATAAAACTCATATTTTGTCCATACAAGGTCCAATCTAGATGTGTATTTTTACGTTGCGCTCGTAGCAACGAAGGGTTTGCGATGGAATTAGTTTGACAGAATTTAGAGCTCTTGGAAATTTGCGCTAAAATCAAAAGTTGTTCGATTTTAGTCGGAACCAGAACGCGAAAGCGACAACTGGAACTCTGGTGAGTTAAAACTCACCTTTCGGATTAACCAGGATGTTATATGGTTGATAAAATTTTATTGATTGTGTTTGGTTGAAATAATGGTTGATTAGTTAAATTATTAGCTTATGAAAAGCAATTGATAATTAAATTGAAAATATAGTAAATTCAATAGAGAAATCCTTATTTCTCGATATCATTGCATTTAATCTCCGATTATATTCATGTTGTTTATTTCAGTTATTTATATTTGTTATATAGATTGTTAAATACTAAAAAATTGACTGTTTGGCTATTTTGGATGTGACGCCGACATTGTGAAAATTTAACATCTTAGAGTTAAAGAGAAGTAATAGCATTTGTTAACTGTTATAGTGATTATGGGCCTCGATATTGTATGTTTGAGATACTATAACGTGATGATTTGGTTTGGCAGTGATTTCCGTTTAAAAATTAATTTGAAATTCAACTGTTTTAAAATCTCTATGATATTTTAATTTAAAAAGTATTTTCAAAATTTTCTTTTCTATTTTAAAATTCTTTATTATTCTTTCGAATATATGTATGTATGTATGTATATTTAAGTAAATGTTTAAAATAGTTATTTTTGAAGTATTAGCCTATATAGAATTATATTTATATTAGATAATTATTTTTAAAAATGGAAATTTAAATAATTATTTTTATTTAATAATTGGATTTTCGGATTTAAAGAAAATAGAAATATATGAACTAATATTGTGAAGTGTTTGTATAAAATAGGGTAGATTTAGATATATCATTTTATAAGCGAAAAATATATTTACAAAAGGTGTTGTAAATTAAAAGGGATGGTTTATAAGTTATATCTTATAAAAATGGAAATCAAGATCAATTTGATAAATTGGAGAAATAAATTCCATTTTGGTAATTTATTGAAACATATGAAATGACCGGGTTATCGGGAATAGACAAGTTCTAAATGGTAAATGAGATTTTGCTATATTTGGAGTTTGGGGGTTTTATTTGGGATCTGAGTCACAAATACAAATAAATGAAGTTTGGGAATTTTATTTTTGAAGATTATAAAAAGAATTCTATAAATGAAGCTGGAGTTTTATAAATGAATTTGTGAATTAATATTTATAAAAGAATTTTTATAAAAGATTTTATAAATAATTAAATTGGATATTTTTAAAAGGAGGTTGTAATTATGTTATGTTTTTAATGGAAGGTATAAATAATATTTTATGAGAGAGAACCTATAATTGAATTTTAGGTTTTATTTATAAAAAAGAATTTTATAAAAGGGTTTATTATAATAGAGATTTGAATTCTCAAATTGACCTTCTTAATTGTGTGGTAGGGAATATTGTTTTTCCCTACTTAACACCGAAGGAATATTTTTTGGGTTGTTATTACCTCTGTTTAAAATGATTCTGTTTTAACCCAAATTCAAGTGCGATTTAAAAAAATCTTCCTTAAGATTTTTAAAGTGGTTTAAATTAATGAAAGACTAATTTAAGAGGCCCATGGTTGCTTTGTGCTTAACCAATGTAATTTCCCTTAGGGAATTAAATCGTTTATGGTTGGATTGTTTGTTTATTTGATAGTTAAATAATTGACTATCAAATATGGACTCAAAACATAACTTTGGAAATATCTAGGAGAAACATGGGAATTATATGGTATAGTTACCGTGTAACAACCCAAAATTTTAGCCCATAATAATTAATTCGTTAATTAATTAAATAATAAAATAACTTTGTGAAATTATCACAATTGAGCCATGCGAGTTGCACCATTGTGTCCTTGGTAATTTTATGGTTAATTTCCATACATAGAACGTCAGAATCCGAGCTAATATGAACGAAATACGAAATAATCAAGGAAACGAGAAAAATAAATAGATAGGCCAGGTCGACCGGTCGGTCGACCGGCCGGTCGACCTGGGCACAAGGGAGGTCGACCGCCTGGTCGACCCGCCTACTTTTTTTAATGAACGAACGAACGTTCATTCGTTCGAAAATTGAACACGTAATTTGCATTATTTGGCTTCATCCGGTCCTATTCTTCCGTCCGATGGGCACTATTCAGCCTATGACGTGGTTGCATCCTATTCAATCCCCAAATCCAACAGTTTGAGATCCACTTCTACCCCTATAAATAGAACCCTAGGACTAACACTTTTTCTCATTCTAGATTTTCTCCGCTTGGGTTCACCTTTTCAGGAAGGACCCTAAAAGGAATAATTTTCCAAGAAGAGAATCTTTTTAATAAAAATATTTTAATACCCCCAAGTCGATCCGTGAAGGCCTAAGGGGAAGAGCTCAGGACCAGAGGTGAGTGATTGTAATTATTTTAAATTTCTTTAAGTAATTTAAAATAATAGGGTTTCCAATAGTTGTAGTTTAACTACGATTTTTGGAGTAACCTTTTTAGTAGTTTATTTACAGTTTTTAGAATTATTTTCAGTCTATTCCTTCTAGCTATTCTTTTCAGTTAATTTTAGTTTATTTCTGTTAATTATAGCTTTTCCCATTTAATTATAGTTTATTTATAATATTTTAATTTATTTACTATTATTTATGCATTATTTACATCTTCCTACGCCTTGGATTTCCTCCTATTTTCAGTTTTCTTTTATTTCTCCTTCTTCTTCTTCGCGTATGGATTAGAATAGAATTAAAGCGAAATTGGATTAAATTATAAGAAATCTGAAATAATGGAATATGAGATGTAAATCACAAAGACTGTAATATAATTGGAATATGACTGTAATTATGCATAATTATGATATTAATTGGACTAAATTAAGAAGATTGGCCTAGTTATAACTTAGAATTATAACTAAAAAGAATAAAAGAAGAAAGAAGCTTATTTTCACACTTAGACCTTGGGTTAAGTAATAAGCATGATTATAACGTAAGTTATAAATTGATAAACTATGGAAACTATGGCAAACTATGGAAACTATGGCGCTTATTTTAAGACTTAGGATAAATTAATAAGCAATAATAGTAATTGATCAAAAATAAAGGCTTATTTAAATAATTTATCTAAGTTAATAAGCAAAGATAAGAGTAGGACTTGTACCAAATAGCATTCCCCTAATATTTCTATGGTTACGGTGTTTCACATAATCCTGAACTGAGACAAGATGCTTCACATAATCCTGAAGTGTGGCGAGGGGTACGCTTATGCTTATAATGGTGGTAAACGGTCAATCTATGGTAGTTCAAATCAAGGGGGTTTGAACAAGGGGCGCAGCTAGATTATTGTTTGATAGGGACCGATACCAATAGCATTTCCCCTATTTTTCTATGGACACGGTTTTCATGTAACCCTGAAGTGAGACGAGGTGCTTCACATAATCCTGAAGTGAGGCAAGGGGCACGCTTATGCTGGCTAGGGTAAATAAAAGGTCAAAAGTGGGAGAAACAGGTAGCATGGGCATGGTGGCAGTTACGCGTGTGACTTCTATTTCGGTGCTCGGTAATCGCTATGAGTTCCAAGGGCTTAGCAAGTGTGTCTTTCATAGACACCAAAGTCTACTGTGGAGGGAAACATCCAGTTCACAGTAGATTCTATGGAGTAGCAGGCCGATCAAAGGGTAGAATTAGGAATTCAGCCTAATCAAAGAAGCTATCAAGGACAAGTGCAAACATTCAAAGTTAACCTATCTTACTAATTGAACAATAATTTATTCGTATTTATTTCCAGTTTCTCTCTTTTCTATTTCCTTTGTTTCCTTTTATATACTAGAACTGTTGTAAGTCTATTACTTTTACTTTGCCTAAAGATTCTAGTAGTTACTATCATTCACCAGACTTTTAGTCTGACCCACGCCTCTATTTTCCCCTTTCCCCCCATAGGTAATCAAGGGAGAGGACAGTAGATCGTGGTTACTTAGAGGGTTCTTGGAGAAGATTTCTACCATGTATTTCTTTTATTCTCGCATTAGCTCTTTTTGTGTACTGGCTTATTATGAGGGATATTATGTACTTTGATTTTTGAGACTATGAGATTTTATGAGACATCTTGGGTTTTGAGACATGTATGTGTATTTGGTATTTGGCTTATTTGATTTATGAAACAATTATGAAGTCTTATTTTAAATAAGTTATTATTTTAGTTTCCACTGTTTTTACTTATTTTTGTCTTGTGAATCTTAGTCTCTATTAGTTTCATTTATACCTACAACGCACCATGCCTTTTAATGTATCCTTTTGGGTATATTAAGGGGTGTGGGGTGTTTCACTTGGTATCAGAGCCTAAGGTTACAGGATCCCTAAAAATTTATTTTAAAAGTAAAGTATTTTTCAAAATAACTTGTTTTAAAAGTATGTTTCAGAAAAGAACTCTTAAAAATGTTTTTAAGTATAAAAGAGTTTTTATAAAAATCCCCTCATAAGTCCAGTTCAATCTCCCTTTGACTCTTTCCTAAACTATCCTTTTCTTTTCGTAGAATGGTTGATGCCCCGAACCTTCCCGAGGGCATTCCAGTCCCAGCCTGGTTTCGTAGGTACTTACAAGCCACGACTCCAGAGGTGCACGGGCCAACGCCCAATCCTGCACCAGTGGATGGGAACAACATCAACCCACCTGCCGCCATCAATTTCTCTAAGCCTTATAAGGATTTTGCGAGTTTGGGCAGAAAGACTTTTTCTGGCAAGGAGACTTTTATGGAGGCGAGAGCTTGGCTTAGGGACACCGAGAGGATATTTTGTTTATTGGGATTGGAGGACTAGCAGCGGGTTCAGCTAGCCTCTTGGCAGCTGAAAGAGGAGGCTTCTTATTGGTGGGAGGTTGTTGAGTTGGAAGGAAGAGAAGTCGGTTGAATGGGTTTAGGCAGAGGTTTGAGAGGAAGTTTCTGTCTCAAGCGGAAGAAAGTGTTCAGCTGGAGAGGTTTATCAATTTGAAGCAAGGGATTTTGTCTGTTAAGGAATACATCAAACAGTTCAATGAATTGTCGCGATTTGGTATGGAGTTGGTGAATATGCCGCATAAGAAAGCTATGAAGTTTGTGAAGGGATTGAATCAACCCCTTTAGGGATTATTGTTGACTCACGTACCGATGGGAGCTACTTATGAGTCTTTGGTTAAGATGGCGCTTATGTCGAATGTAGTCAAGGAAGGAGAGTCTAAAGAAGTGGTTAAGTCAGAAGGTTCAAAGAAGAAGTGGTGGAAAAACAATAAGGAGAAGAAGAAAGGTGATGACCCTCGGAAGCAGATTAAGAAAGGTTTGAAGTGCGGTAACTGTGGGATTGTTGGACATGTCGCCAAGGATTGCAGAAGGGATAAGATGAAGGGAAAGTGCTTCAATTGCGGACAGCCTGGTCACTTGAGTAGGAATTGTCCCCAGAGAGCAGGGCAGAGGACTAGTGCACCAGTCACGCAGATCCAGGCATTAGACGCAGCACCTTCGGGCAGCATTCCGGAAAGAGGTAGGAAAGTCACAGTTCAAGGTTTGATTTCTATATCTGATTTTCCCATTCGGACTTTATTCGATTCTGGAGCATCACACTCTTTTATCTCTAGTTCTCTTGTGGATTGTTTGCACCTAGATATTTCTTTAGTGGTAGACCCCATTGTTGTTTCAAACCCCATAGGTGGATCGGCACACTTGTCTATGGTTTATAGGGGTTTGAAAATTTATATCCTAGGCGTAGAATTTGACTACGACGCCTATGTTTTAGGATTCTCGGGGTATGGGATGATCTTGGGTATGGATTGGCTATCCACATATGGAGCTATATTAGACTGTGAGAGGAGAGTCGTTAGATTAGAGACATGTAGTGGTAGGACTCTCGCGGTATCTTGTGACCCGCAAGGGTCAGTCATGTTGAGTTTTCTATATTCCCTCGATTCATCTTCAGCAGAGCTTGATTCGGTTCCTGTCGTCGGAGATTTTTCGGACGTCTTTGAGGAGGTTAGGGGAGTACCCCCTAAGAGAGAGATAGACTTCAGGATTTATTTGACCGTGAATGCTAAGCCAGTGGCTTTACCAGTGAGGCACATGGCACCTAGGGAGAGGAAGGAATTGAGTAAGCAAATTCGTGAGCTTTTGGAGAAGGGATTCATAAGAAGGAGCATATCAGAATGGGGAGCACCAGTCATCTTTACTATTAAGACGGATGGTTCTCTTCGACTTTGTGTTAATTATAGAGAATTAAATAAGCTCACAAAGAAGAACCGATATCCACTTCCTAGGATTGATGATCTTTTTGACCAATTAGTTGGCTCTTCGGTATTCTCCCAGCTTGATTTAGCCACAGGATTCCATCAGCTTAGAGTCGCCGATGACAGCATAGATAAGACTGCGTTTAGGACTCCATATGAACTTTTTGAGTGGTTGGTTATGCCATTCGGGCTAACCAATGCCCCAGCCTACTTTGTTGACTTGATGAGCCGCGTCTTTAGGGAAGTCCTAAATAAGTTCGTGGTGGTATTCGTGGATGACATCTTGGTACTTTCCAAGAATATGGAGGAGCATGTTGTTCATCTAGAGGAAGTTCTTCGCACACTTCGTAGTCACCATTTGAGAGCTAAGTTTTCGAAGTGCCACTTTTGGAGAGAGGAGGTACGTTTCCTGGGGCACGTAGTCTCGAAGGAAGGTTTGGCTGTTGACCCTGCCAAGGTTATTGCAGTACAAGATTGGAAGGTCCCCAAGAACGTCATTGAGGTAAGGAACTTCCTAGGATTGGCTGACTATTATAGGAAGTTCATTAGAGACTTTGCCAAGATTTCGGCACCACTCACGTGCCTTACTAAGAAGAATAAAGCTTTTGTGTGGGACGTGGATTGTGAGGATTCCTTCACAAAGCTTAAGAGAGCTCTTACTAGTGCACCTGTGTTAGTACTACCCGATGGAGCTAAGCCTTTTACCATATACACTGATGCATGTGGGACGGGCCTAGGAGCGATATTGATGCAAGAAGGGAGGGTGGTATGTTATGGTAGTAGGCAGTTGAGGACGCATGAGAAGAACTACCCTACCCACGATTTGGAGTTGGCTGCCATACTTTTTGCACTCAAGTCTTGGAGGCACTATTTGCTTGGAGAGAGGTTCGAGCTTTTCACCGACCACAAGTCACTGAAGTACCTATTCTCGCAGAAGGACTTGAACTTGAGGCAACAAAGATGGATGGAGTTTTTAGCCTCGTACGATTTTGAGATAGCTTATACCCCTGGAAAGGGTAATGTAGTTGCGGATGCATTGAGTAGAAAGAAAGCAACCCTTATTCCTTTGTTCGTAGAGTGGAGGATCTTGGAGTTCATTTCTACTTTTGATTTTAAGCCCTCTACGGACATTACTCCCGGATTGTTAGCGGCATTAGAGGTGAGGCCTACCCTTATGGATCAGATTGGCTCGAGGCAGCGAGAGGATTCGGGAGCTTATGGATGTGATGGATAGGATTAGCCGAGGATAGGTCTCTAGACATCTCCTACGTTATTCCATTGATAGCAAAGGGTGGCTTAGGAGAGATGGGAGGCTTTGTGTTCCCCGTGCCAGTGATTTGTCGAGAGCGATTTTGGAGTAGGCACACCATTCCTGTATGACTATTCATCTGGGTGGTGACAAAATGTATCAGGATATGAAGAGGATGTTCTGTTAGAATGGCATGAAGAAGGACGTGGCAGAGTTCGTAGCTAAATGCCTCATTTGCCAAAGGGTAAAAGCAGAGCAGTAGAAGCCCGGTGGATTACTTCAGCCCTTAGATGTGCTAGAATGGAAGTGGTACAGTATTTCTATGGATTTTATAGATGGTTTACCCCGTTCTAGGAAGGGAATACTAGCACTTGGGTGATTGTTGATCGGTTGACCAAGAGTGCCCACTTCATCCCAGTTAAGAGTAAGTGCACGGCATCATATTTGGCATCCCTTTATGTTCGAGGGATAGTCCGACTTCACGGAATCCCTTCTAGTATAGTGAGTGATAGAGATCCCATTTTCACTAGTGAGTTTTGGAGGAGCTTACAGGAGGCGCTAGGGACGCAACTTAGATTAAGTACGGCCTATCACCCACAGACGGATGGCCAAATGGAGAGAGTGAATAGAGTGCTTGAGGATTTGCTACCGATGTGCATTTTGGACTTTGGAGGAACTTGGGAGGAGCATCTTCCATTGGTTAAGTGCGTATAATAACAGTTACCAAACAAGCAGCATAGGAATGGCACCATTTGAGTCTTTATATGGGAGACCTTGCAAGTCCCCTTCATGTTGGGTGGAGTCTACGGAGAAGTTGCTACTTGGGCCTGACATGGCGAGGGAGACATCAGAGAGAGTGGATTTAATTCGGCGAAGGATGAAGACAGTCCAAGATAGGCAGAAGTCCTATGCGGATAAGTGGAGGAGAGACATTGAGTTTGAGGTTGGAGACTTAGTTTTTATCAAGGTATCCCCGCTTAGGAAGGTGGTAAGGTTTGGATCGAATAGAAATTTAGCCCCCAGATTTGTTGGGCCATTTCCTATCATAGAGAGAGTTGGGAAGATGGCTTACCGAGTGAAGTTACCAAATAGGCTCGCAGGTGTGCACGATGTTTTCCATGTTCGCACTTGCGAAAGTGCTTACATGACTCAGCAGAGGTTGTAGAGCCCAGTCAGATAGAGGAGGTGGAAGTAGAAAGGGAAGCATCTGTTAGGCGTATCCCCACGAAGATTGTTGGAAGAGACATCAAGCGACTAAGGAATAAGGAGGTTTCTCTAGTAAAGATGCAATGGGGAGATGATGTTGCAGATGCCACTTGGGAAGCAGAAGAGAAGATTTGTACTTTCTATCCTCATCTTTTCGATGGTAAGTTTTTAGAATTTCCTATCTCCATCTTTAGTTTTGAATAGGTTCTTTCCTTTATTATCCTTTGGGAGGGTAGAACTTAGGATTTAACCTATGAATGGTAGGATTTGATGTAAACATGTTATGAATGATGTATGCTAGTGGTTGCAAGTGTTTGCTAGTGGATGCTAATGGATGCATATATGTACACCAAGCACTATTATTCTTTAGGGATCGGCCTAACTAGGACACTAGAGCATATGCATATGGATGTGTGCGCATTTTTATTCTATTTTTCATGGTTGCTATAATTAGATGATTATCACATGATTGTTGCATTTGGATGATGTTTGTAGCACGCATATAGAATTATCAGTATCATTAGGAAATTTTCGGATTCATTTGGATACATGGCACGGACATGATTGCATAAAAGGAGGTCAACTGAATCAGTGGACTGCCTAATCTTTTGCATTAGTTAAGGACATTTACACTACACTAATTGCATAAGTATCATAAATTGCATTAGAAAAACCCATGGACAATGAATGAATGGTCGATGATTGAGTAGTTGATTGTAGAATTGGATGAAGACATTTAGTACATTCTTTTATCCTTAGAGATTTCGGGGACGAA
This sequence comes from Allium fistulosum, assembly GCA_030737815.1. Lineage (NCBI taxonomy): Eukaryota > Viridiplantae > Streptophyta > Magnoliopsida > Asparagales > Amaryllidaceae > Allium > Allium fistulosum. Next base: position 1,116,628,957 of record CM060902.1, on the reverse strand, counting down.
ATCCTTTAAGGAGGGAAGAATGTAACAACCCAAAATTTTAACCCATAATAATTAATTAAATAATAAAATAACTTTGTGAAATTATTTGAATTGAGCCATGGGAGTTGCACCATTGTGTTCGTGGTAATTATCTGGTCAATTTCCATATATAGAACGTCAGAATCCGAGCTAATATGAACGAAATACAAAATAATCAAGGAAAAAAGAAAAATAAATAAATAAATAGGCCAGGTCGACCGGCTGGTCGACCTGGGCACAAGGGAGGTCGACTGCCCGATCGACCCGCCTGCTTATTTTAACGAACGAATTCGAAATTTGAACACATAATTTGCATTATTTGGCTTCATCTAGTCCTTCTATTTTTGCATCCGATGGCCCCTATTCAGCCTATGACGTGGTTGCATCCTATTCAATCCCCAAATCCAACGGTCTGAGATCCACTTCTACCCCTATAAATAGAACCCTAGGACTAACGCTTTTTCTCATTCTAGATTTTCTCCGCTTGGGTTCACCTTTTTAGGAAGGACCCTAAAAGGAATAATTTTTCAAGGAGAGAATCTTTTTAATAAAAATATTTTAATACCCCCAAGTCGATCCGTGAAGGCCTAAGGGGAAGAGCGAAGGACCAGAGGTGAGTGATTGTAATTATTTTAAATTTCTCTAAGTAATTTAAAATAATAGGGTTTCCAATAGTTGTAGTTTAACTATGATTTTTGGAGTAACATTTTTAGTAGTTTATTTACAGTTTTTAGAATTATTTTCAGTCTATTCCTTCTAGCTATTCTTTTTAGTTAATTTTAGTTTATTTCTGTTAATTATAGTTTTTCCCATTTAATTACAGTTTATTTACAGTATTTTAATTTATTTACTATTATTTATGCATTATTTACATCTTCTTCCTACGCCTTGGATTTCCTCCTATTTTCAGTTTTCTTTTATTTCTCCTTCTTCTTCTTCGCATATGGATTAGAATAGAATTAACATGAAATTGGATTAAATTATAAGAAATCTAAAATAATGGAATATCAGATGTAAATCACAAAGACTATAATATAATCGAAATAGGACAGGAATTATGCATAATTATGACATTAATTGGACTAAATTAAGAAGAATGACCTAGTTATAACTTAGAATTATAACTAAAAAGAATAAAAGAAGAAAGAAGCTTATTTTCACACTTAGACTTTAGGTTAAGTAATAAGCATGATTATAACGTAAGTTATAAATTGATAAACTATGGAAACTATGGTAAACTATGGAAACTATGGCGCTTATTTTAAGACTTAGGATAAATTAATAAGCAATAATAGTAATTGATAAAAATAAAGGCTTATTTAAATAATTTATCTAAGTTAATAAGCAAAGATAAGAGTAGGACCTGTACCAAATAGCATTCCCCTAATATTTCTATGGTTACGGTGTTTCACATAATTCTGAAGTGAGACGAGGTGCTTCACATAATCCTAAAGTGAGGCGAGGGGTACGCTTATGCTTATAGTGGTAGTAAACGGTCAATCTATGGTAGTTCAAATCAAGGGGGTTTGAACAAGGGGCGCAACTAGATTATTGTTTGATATGGACCAGTACCAACAGCATTTCCCCTATTTTTCTATGGACACGGTGTTTCACATAACCCTGAAGTGAGACGAGGTGCTTCACATAATCCTAAAGTGAGGCGAGGGGCACGCTTATGCTGGCTAGGGTAAATAAAAGGTCAAAAGAGGGAGCAACAGGTAGCATGGGCAAGGTGGCAGTTACGCGTGTGACTTCCATTTTGGCGCTCGGTAATCGCTATGAGTTCCAAGCGCTTAGCAAGTGTGTCTTTCGTAGACACCAAAGTCTACTGTGTAGGGAAACGTCCAGTTCACAGTAGATTCTATGGAGTAGCAGGCCGATCAAAGGGTAGAATTAGGAATTCAGCCTAATCAAAGCAGCTATCAAGGACAAGTGCAAACAATCAAAGTTAACCTATCTTACTAATTGAACAATAGTTTATTCGTATTTATTTCCAGTTTCTCTCTTTTCTATTTCCTTTGTTTCCTTTTATATACTAACTGTTGTAAAGTCTATTACTTTTACTTTGCTTAAAGATTGTAGTAGTTACAATCATTCACTAGACTTTTAGTCTGACCCACTCCTCTATTTTTCCTTTTTCCCTCATAAGCAATCAAGGTAGAGGATAGTAGATCGCGGTTACTTGGAGGGTTCTTGGAAAAGATTTCTACCATGTATTTCTTTTATTCTCGCATTAGCTCTTTTTGTGTACTGGCTATTATGAGGGATATTATGTACTCTGATTTTTGATACTATGAGTTTTTATGAGACATCTTGGGTTTTGAGACATGTATGTGTATTTGGTATTTGGCTTATTTGATTTATGAAACAATTATGAAGTCTTGTTTTAAATAAGTCATTATTTTAGGTTCCGCTGTTTTTACCTATTTTTGTCTTGTGAATCTTAGTCTCTGTTAGTTTCAGTTATACCTACAACGCACCATGCCTTTTAATGTGTCCTTTTGGGTATATTAAGGGGTGTGGGGTGTTTCATACCGTTTGATGTGCTATACTGTACGTATAAACTCGTTTCGTTCTTTAGGAAAAATGATAAGGGAATCCATCCACCAACGGTTAGGAGGTGATCTCTGATCTTACGTTTGTCTGTTTATTTTTTAAAGAATCAAGGTTGAGTTTACCAGGATTTATTGAAAGTTGTTTCAAAGAGACTGGGTCAGATATGCTATCCAAAAACCACTTCAATCCAACTCAAGCGCTTCGAACTGAAGACATCTTGAAGAGTATGGAATCAAAGATGGAGTTTTAAAGTACAAGGGCTATTCTCTATTAACCTTGGAGGGATTCCCCGTAATGGTCGTAATAGAAGTAGTTCCTTCGGTTTTGTTTAGTCCCAGAACGAACTTGTATAGATGAATGCTAGCATTGCATCGATTCCTGGAAGGCGATGTTAGCATTCCAAGTGGGAAGTGCTATACAAAGGTAAAACATAGCTTCAAGCCTCACCAACCGAAAAATGACAAAAATCAGGCAAGCAGCAGGGCCATGTGGGTCGCTCCCATCAAGGTATGGTCATGCTAAATCTAGATCGATTACTATCTACTAATGTATGCTTCGGGGCCCAAAGTGGGGTGACCATATTCAGTACGACTAGTCAAGTGGTAGGCCGGTCCTGTGTGGTAGGGGTACAAGATGTTCTTGTCAGACCCCGGTGCATTTTATCGAGAGTTGTACCATCGGAAGGTAGTTCCTTACCTTGTCATAGTATGGAATCCATTCTCCAATACGAGCTTTACGGACTTAGTTGTGCCCAACTATGCTAACAAGTGAGATGCAAGGATTTTAGCTATATTAATATTTCACTTTGACCCCAAGACATTATGATAATATCACTGGATTTTCTATAGAAATGTTTTGGTATCGTAAGGTAAAAACCCATCTGTGTTGATATACGGCATGGTCTTATGAGATACCTTTATTTGAAAGGTTTTGATAAACATTAAATTCCATTTGGGTGTGTTTTTCTCACGTTGGTTTACCAGACTGATCCGGGCATTCTTCTCTTTTAATGCTTGGATCGGACCAAGTATATTAACAGATTCAGTTTGGATGCTTTGGAGCTTCAGGGGAAGAGCTGGGGTCCAAAGATGTATTCACGTATATGGTTATTTTTTTGCTGTATTCATTGTTATACTTATCAGCATTTGTGAAGACCGGTTATTATAACTGTCCAGGCTGACCTTTAGTTAGTGTACTCTGATTTATGTCTGTATGTATATTATAGTTTGTTACTTTGTAAAGATCTGTTTCATATTATATATTATTCATTCCGTTGTAAGAGTCTATGTTGTTTAGTTCTTCTTAACTTCTTCTTTCCTTCCCCTAACAATCCACCTTTTCGTTCAATTTGAGTTGGACATGTGTGGTATATTGTCAACTTAAACTATATGGAAAAGCGGTTCATTACAGGTTTCGGGTCGCGATTCATGCCAGAGGGCCGGAGCTCCGGTGATGGGGTGCAGTGGAGAGGGGGGGAGGAGCGACGTGATGGTGGCTCTAGGTGGCGGGTTAGTGGTCCCGGCCGCTCGTGCACGTGCACGTTTGAGCTTGTTCCTTGTTTCGACATGGAGGACGGGGAAATTTGGGGAAGAAGAAAGGAGCATGGTTGGGTTTGAGAAGATTGGGCTCGGGTCGTTGATGTTGGGAGAGATTTTAAATTGGTTATTCAATTATATAATTTAATTTTCCAAAAACTTTGAAATGCTATATCTTGCTCATATGAAATCCGATTGACAGATGGATTATTGCGTTGGGTTCGTATGGATGAGTACAACATTGTAGTATAACTTATTAATAGCTTTGGACAAGTAAAAATTTATGACATATGAAAACGGGTGGAATTTAAATTATGTTATTTTAATTAATAACGTCGTTTAAATTTATATACCTTAATTATTGATGTTTATTTGGCCAAATAAAATACCGTTGAGTTAAATTGAATTGAATATGGTAATTGGACAATTATTAGTGGGATAAAACATTGTTCCCCTAATTAAATTAATTGGACATCTGTTTAGCAGAATAAATAACCGTTCTGCTATTATTAACGTGATAGTTTAAATTTGGGCATTTATTTAGCAGAAATAAATCTTGTTCTGCTATTACAGTAGTATAGACACTTTTGTGTCTTCCAGTTGATTAATATCGGTTAAGTGTTATATTAACAATTGCTTGTTAATTCTGGATTTAATTTACACATCTGACGTTATGTAAATAACTGGATTATATCTTGGATAGTTAATGGAATAAAGGGTGACTTGATTAAGTACCATTGGAGTTGCTAAGCCTCTTTCGAAATTTAAAAGCTAATTTTGAATCAAAGTTATTTATCAGCAATTGTGAGGATGGGTTGTTATAACTGTCCGGGCTGAAATAGGTTAGTATACTCTGGTTGATGTCTATATATACATATATTATATTTGTTTTTTTGTAAAGATTTGTTGTATATTATAGATTATTCATTCTGCTATAAGATTCTATGTTGTTTAGTTTCTTCTTGTCTTCTTTCTTCTTTCTTTCCCCTAATTATCCGCTTTTCTGTTCAATTTGAGTGGGTCATGTGTGGTTGATTGTTCGCTTAAACTGTACGGAAAAGTGGGTCGTTACAATTAACCCCTCTCGCATTAGAAGCATTCCCTCCAGCTACTCCTGCAGCTGCTCCAGCTTGCATCAGATTGACGAAGAACTGATACATAGTCCTCATATCTACTGGTGGGGTCGCAACACCTACATTGGCAGTTGCATTTGGATTAGCATTTGCCTATTGACCTTGGTTCCTCCTGGTATTGGGTGAGCATTTCCATTATTTATGGTGCTTCCTCCACCTTGATTCACTCTTTCATTTCTGCCTTCTATCTTTTTTTCTCGTAAATCTACATATGAGCCTTAGTAAAATACAGAAGAATGGTCTAAGAGAGGGAAGAATAGAGATGGAATATATACTTATATATAGCAAATACAAGTCTGATATTATAGCGTTATCCCATACCCTAATCTTATTCTCTGATTCATTAGGACAATGTTTTCAAGAACTCTTTAGGTTTAAATTTCTTTTAATCATCAACCTATGCTCTGATACCAACTTGTAACATCCCATATTCTAAGGCCCAAAACAAACTACTATGGATGTTGTAGTCATCCATGGTTATTAATTCTCAATGACAAAATGCGGCTATGTTAATCATATCAATAATCAGAAGCACGTGAATATGAAGAATTTTCAAACACACATTTCATTTCACAAAGGATATTTCATATTCGTTACATAATCCCATTTGTGATCCCACATTCAGAGAAATTATAGTTATTACAAAATACTCCAAGAGCGACATATAAAGATGCCCCCTTGGTTGATCAAAGTCATATACTTGACAATTATACAGCTTTTCCATTACCTCCAAATAGACAAACTTAAACAACACAGCGGATTAGAAGAGAACTCCTACATAGCTATATTGCCTCCTGCATATCTCCGGAAGCTTATTCGTCCTACTAGGAAATCTGAAAACCCCTTACTCTCAATCTACTCAAATTAATTTAAGCACTCGAGAGTTTAAGAGGGAAAACATAAATTCGAGTCAGACAAAAATGTTTGATGTGAATAATAACCTACCATCTCGAACCAATAGATATCTAGTGAGACCACGCCGCTAAGTGGAACGGGTTTTTCCCTCACTAGTATCTTAACTAAAATACATTAACTATATACCATGCTCCTGCATCCACAATTGTTAAAACATAATAATTTATGATGATATGCAATATATCCCGGATTACCCATCCTAATTTATCAGACTATCTATCCAAATTATAGTTTTTCTAGGGTCACCATGAACCTATTAGTTTCCATGAGCTGGCTAATAACCTGTCCTGGTTCTTAAGGACAATCTATCCAACTTCATATTTTTTGTGGGATCACTAAGAACCTATTGGTTTCTACCAATATTTTCCAATCATAGTTTTCATGGGCTTACTATGAACCTACTGGATTCTCCAATAACATCTCTTAAATCATAGTTATCATGGGATCACTATGAACCGATTAATTTCAATAACATCATCTAAACACAGTGTTCATACAATCACTAGGAACCTATTGGATCCTTCCAATAACTTTTCTCATGTCATAGGTTTTATGGGATGACTATTGTTAAATCCCCTACTTGGAGGCCCAAAACTAACGGCTATGGATGCTATAGTCATCCATAGTATTTAATCCTCGGCGACCAAATACGGTAATGTTAGATACATTGATATAACAGAAACACGTGGATATGGAAAAAATTTAAAATCAACAAACAACTTTCACATTCCATTTCAAAGCATTTCAAATTCATTACATAATCCCAATACGAGAACCACGTTCAGAGAAAATATAATTATTACAATATACGCCAAGAGCAACATATGAAGATGCCCCTTGGATGATCAGTGTATATAACTAGGCAATTAAACATCTATGCCTTTACAACAAACACAGTGGAATCAAAATAGAAAAGAACTCTAAATAGCTATCATGCCTCCTGCACGTCTCCGGAAGCTTACTCATCTAAAGAGGTACCTGAAAACCTCAACTCTCAAACTACTCAAAATCAATTGAGCACCTGAAAGTTTAAGGGGAAAGCATAAACTTTGAGCCAGACATAAAGCCCAGTATTAATAATAATCTACCATCTCAATCCATTTTGATATCTAGTGAGACCACGCCGCTTAGCGAAACGGATTTTCTCCTCACTAGTATCCTAAAACTTTATAAAACCATATACTGTGCTCCTCCGTCCACAATGGTTAAAACATAGTAGTTCAAAATAATATGATGATATGCAAACAAGTAAATCAATTTCGGATTTCCCATCCCCCTTTCATTTTGACTAACTATCTCATTTATAGTTCCTAGGGTCACAATTAACCTATTAGTTTTCATGAACTGACTAATAACCTGTTAAAGATTGTGGACTCCCTGTCTGGTTTCATAGTTTTCATGGGATCACTAAAAACCTATTGGCCCCTACCAATAACATTATCGTTTCATGGGTCCTCCCTAAACCTATTGGTAACTCTAATAACTTCCCTCTTATCCTAGTTTCATGGGTTGACTAGGAACCTATTGACTTCTATCAATAACTTAATCCGGATATAGTTTTCATGGGTTCACTACAAACCTATTGGCCCCTGCCAATAACCCAATCTAATCATAGTTTTCATGGGTTTACTATGAACCTATTGGCCCATGCCAATAACTTTTCCTAAACATAGTTTTCATATGTTTTCTATGAACCTGTTTACCTGACAACATCTTTAGTCAATATTCTGGCATCCTACATTCTGGTCTATCCGACCTCCTGGATGCAATTCTACTCATTCAGGAGTTAACTAAATTTATATTCACTACTGGGTCAACCTAGCTGGTTATTTTGCCCTTCCCCAAAATACAGTTATGGGTCCATTACAATGTGAATATATATATATATATATATGTATGTATGTATGTATAAAGAAGTAAATATAATAATATAATAATACCAACACTGTGGTTTAATATCCTTGAAATCATTTTATATAAAACTTAGTTAATCCGTTTAACCTATTAATCAAGGAAAACTTCTTCAGAAACTCCATGCTTAAAATCATTTCAAAACTCTTTTATTATGCCATGGTTTTCCTTTAAAATGAGATTGGGTTATTTGTTTTGAAAGCTAAAGGCTTTCGAAACCTTAAAACTTTACTTTCGAAACCCTTGGATAACCTCCTTCGAAGCATTTAAATCTTCTTTTCGAAACACTAACATATACCTTTCGAAACACTTTAAAACATCTTTTTTTGAAACCCTCAGTTCAAACCTTTTGAAAGTATTAAAGCATTACTTATTAACTCTTAGAAGCATAGCTTCGAAACTAACGAAAGTACCCCTTTCAAAACCATTGGGTTTTATCTTTGAAAATAACTTTTGGGTCAAAGTGAATATATACGAAAGTACTCCTTTCGAAACCATTTACCTTTAACTAAAAATGATTGGGGAAAATTTTGATAGCTTCGGAACCATCTTTTCGAAAGCTTCAAAACGTTAAGTAAAACATTGAAGGATAGCATTGAAATCCCATTTCAAAGCCATTGCCTTCGAAACCCTAGAAAGCATTTAGGAAGTGACTTAGTACAATTTTTAAACAAAAGCTACCTTTCGAAAGCATTGATGACTTCAGTACCTGCGAAAGACATAAGATTGGCAGCAAGGTCTCGACTAGGTTGAAACCGCCCTTTTCAAAAGCATTGATTTATAAACAAGGAACTCTTTCGAAAGATCCACTTAGACAAAGAGATGGCAGCATATTCAAAAGCAAAGGTTTCGACTTGTCGAAAGCATTCTTTTGAAAACAAGGCAGGCGCTTATCTTTGGAAAGCGAAACAAAGGTTTTGACCCCACCGAAAGCAATGGTTTTGATACCATGTCTTCCGCCCTTCTCCAATCCACTATGTACCATCAATGTGATACCTTGTGTATTGGTTTCGGCTTTGGTAGGTTTTGACTTGGACAAAGCGGAAGCATAGAGTCGGAAGGTGCTTCTGAAAGACGCGGAACCCACTTTTCTGGGTAAAGACCGATTTAATACCAATTAAAGAAAACACTTTATAACTAACCTGCATATTTGTAAACATTTGATTGGTTGCCATAACTTTTCAAATTCTTTACAAAAATAACTGCCGCATAATTTGAGATCTAAACATGGATTAATTTAACAAATAAGCCCTTCCTTTAAGCAAAACCAATAAAACAATTAAGTCCTTCATCTAAAATAATTTTATTTCCATAGTAAATTACTTAGGAAAAATCCCCGAAGATTACAGAAATTCACTTTCAATATGTTTGTTATCTAACATATAAAAATTCCAGACCCAAATTCTTCATAAAATAATCGAAATAAATTTCTAAACCCAATTATACATATTTTCCTTTAAAAATTCCTAACAAATTTTCCATAGCTTGGAAAATTATAAAAATTAAAACCCATCACCAAAATCATGTTTTACATAACATATAATTTCCCCATGGCATTTGAAATTCATTATGATCGGTTTACCCTTAAAACCGTATAAAACTATATTCAAAAAATCCTGTTTAAATCAAACAAGTTATAAAACCCAAGAATATCATCATCAAAATCATCATTATAATGGATTTAATCTTAAACCCGAAAATCAAATGATTATAAAATAAAAAATAGATGATTTAGATTATTATTCACCTTGATTGGGATAAGGAACTTGAGATTTGATTGGGATTAATTTCCTCTAGCTTGAATCCTTAGCTTTAAATTGATTTTCTCCTCTTTTCTCCTAATGGCTGACTTTTCTTTTTTTTATTTATGTTTTTTATTTTGTAAAACGAACATGAATAGGAATGAAATGAGAATATAAGGGTAATAGAAATGTAGGTGGCGATTACCCTAATACCCTTGTTTTAATTAATTAATATATAAGCCCATTTAGATAATTAAGCATGGCATTTAATTATTTATTCAAATCTCAATCCCCTTATCAATCTAATGTTTACATTACTCTATTTAATTTATCTAATTAAATCTCTTGAATAATGTTATCAAAATTAGGGGTGTTACAGGCTCCCCTCCTTAAAGAATTTCTTCCTCAAAATTCAGTAAGGACAAAATACTAACCATAGCAATCATCTGTAACAACTCCTAACAACCATACTGGCTTGCCTGACTAACAACTGTCTATATAAATCTAATATAGACATACCCTCAAAGCAGATCAGGATAAGTATCTCTAATCCTATCTTCTGTATTCCAAGTACAGTCCTTCTCATTGTCGCTCCACTGAACTTTCACCAACTTAACTGTCTTGTTCCTCAATCTTTTCTCATCTCTCGCTACAACCCGGACTGGTTGTCTAACAAAAGTCAAATTAAGCTCTACTATCAAATCTTCCAACCCTGTCGGAGGAATAGTAGTGTATGGATCATGCACATACTTGCGAAGATGAGACACATGAAATACATCATGGACACCTACCATACTGCTCGGTAACTCTACTCGGTATGCGAGCTTTCCAATCCTCTCTATAATCTGGAATGGACCAACATATCTCGGTGCCAGCTTCCCGGACTTTCCAAATTGTATCACACCCTTCATCGGTGAGACCTTAATGAAAACCTTATCTCCAACTGAGAACTATAAGTCTTTACGCCTCCTATCTGCGTAACTCTTCTGTCTGGACTGAGCTTCCTTCATCCTTTCTCGGATCAACTCAATCTTCTTTGTTGCCTCTCTAACCAGATCTGGACCTAAAACTAATCTATCTCCAGTCTCCAACCAACATGCTAGTGATTTGCATGGCCTTCCATACAAAGCTTCAAAAGGCGCCATTCCTATACTAGTCTAATAACTATTATTATAGGAAAACTCAATCGAATGTAGGTGATCTTCCCAAGATCCACCAAAGTCCAATACACAAGCTCTCAATAAATCCTCGAGTGCCTTATTGACTCTCTCTGTCTGCCCATCCGTCTATGGGTGATATGCAGTACTCATCTTAAGCTTGGTACCTAACACATCCTGTAGACTCTTCTAGAATTCGCTAGTAAACAAAGCATCTCTATCATTGATTATACTACTAGGAATCCCATGTAGTCTAACTATATTCTTCATGAACAACTTAGCTAAAACAGGTGCCGTCCTGGTAGACTTAACTGGAATGAAATGGGCACCCTTGGTCAATCTGCCCATTATGACCCATAACTTTCATTTCCCCTATTTGACCTTGGCAACCCGTCTATAAAATCCATAGATATCGAATCCCGTTTCCAAACTGGAATCTCTAAAGGTTGAAGCAACCCACTCGTCTTCGGATGTTCGGCTTTCACTTGTTGACAGTTTGCACACTGCCTAACCCACAAACCAACATCCCTCTTCATACCTTCCCAATAGAAGCTCCTCTTCATATCCTGACACATCTTGGTCCCTTCAGGATGAATCGTAAACTTAGATCGATGACATTCTCTAAGAACTTCTTTCCTTAAGTCCTTAACATTCGGAACACACAATCGTCCCTTCTTTCTCAATCATCCTCTCTGGTCAAGACTAAAATCCTTCAGATCATCGATCTCTGATCCTACCTCAAGCCTTATAATCCTCTCGGCTAATACTAGATCCTCCTTCTGCTTAGAAGCAATCCTTTCGATCAATGCTGGTCGAAATTCTAAACAGGACAACATGGTGGTACTCTGACTAGAACTAGCAGTCGATCTTAACTGCACACTACAAGTAGTCAAAGCTTCTAAGTTTTTCCATTCTGCCAACATAGCTAACACGGCATTCTGATGTCTTCTGCTAAGAGCATCCGCTACCTTATTCCTTTTCTCAGGTGTATACTCTATCCCAAAATCATAAGCAGCCAAAAACTCCAACCACCTCTGTTGTCTCATATTCATCTCCTTCTGAGAGAATAAATACCTTAATGACTTATGATATGTGTATAGCTCAAATATCTCCCCTAAGAGATAATGCCTCCAAATATTCAATGTGAAGATCACCACAGCCAACTCCAAATCATGAGTAGGATATCTCACTTCATATGGTCTAAGATGTCGTGAAGCATAGGCAATAACTTTACCCTTTTGCATCAACACAGCTCCTAATCCAATCCCACATGCATCGGTATATACTACCAACCATGGATTCGGTTTGGAACTACTAACACTGGTGCATTGGTCAACAAATGTTTTAACTTACGGAATGCTTCCTCAAATTTGTCGGACCAGACATACTTCACATCCTTCATGGTTAACTTAGTCAAAGGTGCTGCTATCCGCGAGAAATCCTTAATGAATCTCTGGTAATAGCCATCCAATCCAAGAAAACTTCTAATCTCAGTCACCGTCTCTGGTCTCTTCCAATTATTAACTGCTTCAATTTTATCTGGATCGACTAAAAAGCCCTTCTCTGAAACCACGTGACCAAGAAACTTAACATCTTTCTTCCAAAAATGACATTTGAAAAACTTCGCCTTTAGCTTATGCTGCCTCAGCGTCTCAAGCACCACTCTAAGATGACCCTCATGCTCTCTTTCATCCTTAGAGTACACTAAAATGTCATCTATAAACATTAACATGAACCTATCCAAGTACTCTTGGAAAACTCGGTTCATCAAATCCACGAAGAAAGCAGGTGCATTCGTTAACCCGAACGGCATCACCAACCACTCATACGAACCATACCTAGTTCGAAATGTTGTCAAAGGAATACTGTCCTCTACCACCCTTAACTGATGGAAACCTGTCGCCAAATCCAACTGGGAAAACACTCTAGCTCTACACAACTGATCAAATAGATCATCTATTCTCGGCAAAGGATACTTATTCTTAATCGTCTCTCCTTCAACTTACGATAGTCGATACACATCCTCAACGACCCATCTGGTTTCTTCACGAACACCGCAGTCGCTCCCCAAGGCGAATTACTTGGTCTAATAAAATTCCTTTCTTCTAGATCCACTAGCTGCACCTTCAATTCCTTCATCTCGGTCGGTGTCATCCTGCTAGATGGTCTACTTACAAGTTCAGCTCCTAGCACAAGGTCTATCCGAAACTCAACAACTCGTTTCGATGGTAGTCGTGTAATTGGCTCAAAGACATCTGCAAACTCTCTTGCTACTCAAACCTGATTTAACTCTTCTCCCACTTCCATAGCACTTAACAAAACACAACTACTCCGATTAGAATTCTCCCCTCAGAATACGATACGGTTATGACTATCAGGGTGTCTTAGTGATATCTTCCCATCCTGGCAAAATATCCTAATCTCATACTTACTTAACCAATCCATACCCAAAAAGATTCTGAAACCTACGAAATCGAAAAGATACAGACTGCATGCAAACTTATGACCTAACAAGTCTAGTTCTAACTAGTCACATCTCATCCCTAGAGTTGCATACCCTCCAATTGGATTCGCAACCCTTAAGGAAGTAACAAGGTATGTGGGCTCTATGCATAACATATCAACCAAACACTGAGATATAAATGAACGTGATGCACCGGTATCAAATAGTACACTAACCAGTATACTATGAATCAAAAGCATACCTTCCATCACACTCTTCCCTTTTTCAGCTGCAATTGGCCTAGCAGATGATGGTCCAACAGCAAAAACCTTTCCCTTGTCCGCCCTGACTGGCCCTGACCACTGATTCTTATAATGCCCAACCTAGTCACAGTTGAAACACTTCACACCTTTCTTTTCTGCAGCCTTCTTTCCTTTGCCTGACCGGCACTCATGAGCATAATGACCTTTCTTGTCACACTTAAAGCAAACTAAATTAGCCTTCGCCTTCTTGGCAGCCTCCCCCTTCTAGCTCCCTTCTTCTTAAAGAACTTCCTCTTCTTTCCCTGAGGGCCCTGGGTTTCAACCGGCTTTTCTCTAGAACAAATAGCAAGCATCTCCTCATGTTGGAATGCCATCTCCACAAATACAATACAAGGATCACAGATACATGTCAGGGTTGCCCTAGCAATCTCGGGTCTCAACCCCGAATGAACCTCTCATTCCTCCTGATATCAGTGTCTATAGTAGCATACCCATATCGAGACAACTCATCAAACTTAGTAGCATATACCGACATCTCTCCCTGCACCAAATCCATAAAGTTTCTCATCAACGCCGACTTAGCAACTTCAGATAAAAACCTCTGTTCAAATCTCCTTCTAAAATCTGCCCAAGTCAACTCCTCTTCCGGGACTTCAGCAGTAACACTATTCCACCAGTGAAGCGCTGCCCCTTGCAACTGCCTAGAGGCTAGCCTCCTCTTGTACTCATCGTCTAAACCCAAATCAGTGAAGATCCTCTCACAATGCAACAACCAATTTTCAACTTCTATAGCATCCTCTGTTCCCACAAACGGTTTCCCTCCAAGACTGGTGTAGTCTTTGCTCAACTTAGCATAATTATTCCTAACTGGAGCTATGGGATTAGCTCCTCCAACATTCCCAGCAACACCTGCAGCAGCTCCAGCTTGCATCAGATTGACAAAAAACTGATACATCGTCCCCGTATCTAGTAGTGGATTTCCAGCACCCACATTGGCATCAGCATTTTGGTATATATATATATATATATCAAATACAAGTACGTTACTATAGCGTTATCCCAGACACCGATCTTATTTTCTGATTTATTGGATTATGTTTTGAAAAACCTTTTAGGTTTAAATTTCTTTTAAGTTTTCATAAACCAATGCTCTGATACCAACTTGTAACATCCCCCACTTGGAGGCCCAAAACTAACGACTACGGATGCTGCAGTCATCCATAGTTATTAATCCTCGATGACCGAATATGATAATGTTAGATACATTGATATAACATAAACACGTGAATATGGAAAAAAAATCAACAAACAACTTTCTCATTCCATTTCAAATTCATTACATAATCCCAATACGAAAACCATGTTCAGAGAAAATATAATTATTACAACATATGTCAAGAGCGACATATGAAGATGCCCCCTTGGATGATCAGAGTATATGACTAGGCAATTAAACATCTTTGCCTTTACAACAAAACATGACGGAATCAAAATAGAAAAGAACTCTAAATAGCTAGCATGCCTCATGCACGTCTCTGGAAGCTTATTCGTCTAAAGAGGTACCTGAAATCCTCAACTCTCAAACTACTCAAAATCAATTGAGAACTCGAGAGTTTAAGGGGAAAGCATAAACTTCGAGTCAGACGTAAAGCCTGGTAAGAATAATGATCTACCATCTCAAACCATTTTGATATCTAGTGAGACCACGCCGGTTAGCGAAACGATTTTTCCCTTCACTAGTATCCTAAAACTTAATAAAACCATATACTGTGCTCCTGCATCCACAATGGTTAAAACATGGTAGTTAAAAATAATATGATGATATGTAAACAAGTAAATCAATTCTAGATTTCCCATCCCCTTTCATTTTGACTAACTGTCTCATTTATAGTTTCTAGGGTCACTATTAACCTATTAGTTTTCATGGGCTTACTAATAACCCGTTAAAGATTGTGGACTCCCTGTCTGGTTTCATAGTTTTCATGGGATCACTAAGAACCTATTGGCCCCTGCCAACAACATTATCGTTTCATGGGTCCTCCCTGAACCTATTGGTAACTCCAATAACTTCCCACTTATCCTAGTTTCATGGGTTGACTAGGAACCTATTGACTTCTGTCAATAACTTAATCCAAATATAGTTTTCATGGGTTCAATACAAACCTATTGGCCCCTGCCAATAAATCAATCTAATCATAGTTTTCATGGGTTTACTATGAACCTATTGGCCAATGCCAATAACTTTTCCAAAACATAGCTTTTATGGGTTTACTATGTACCTGTTTACCTGACAACATCTTTTGTCAATATTTTGGCATCCTATATTCTGGTCTATCTAACCTCCTGGATGCAATTCTTCTCATTCAAGAGTTAATTTATATTCACTACTGGGTCAACCTAGCTGGTTATTCTGCCCTTCCCCAAAATACCATTATGGGTCCATTACAATGTGAATATATATATATATATATACATATATATATATATATATAAAGAAGTAAACATAATAATATAATAATACCAACATTGGGGTTTAATATCCTTGAAATCATTTTATATAAAACTTGGTTAATCCGTTTAACCTATTAATCAAGGAAAACTTTTTCAGAAACTCCATGCTTAAAATCATTTCAAAACTCTTTTATTATGCCATGGTTTTCATTTAAAATGAGATTGGGTTATTTGTTTTGAAAACTAAAGGCTTTCAAAACCTTAAAACTTTACTTTCAAAACCCTTGGATAACCTCCTTCAAAGCATTTAAATCTTCTTTTCGAAATACTAACATATACCTTTTGAAACACTATAAAACATCTCTTTTGAAACCCTCTGTAACGACCTGAAATTTTCAACCATTCGCATCAATACATGTCGGATTTGAATTGCTCAAAATATCATATTGTTAATTTAAATTTGGCAAAACTCAGCATATACAGTAAATTAATAATCACAGAATCACAAATACAGAGTTATATAACAATAAGCAGCGGAAACAAAAGAATATTAGTTCATGAAGCTACTATATAAATATAACAGAGTTAAATAAGATACAACAGAGGTCTCGAATACATAGATGTCTCAATACAATAGTCAAATACACAATCAGAATACATCTCTGGAATCAACTGAATAACTGAAAGCTGGATAGATAGCTGGATCTCCTAGCGAAGCTCCAACTCCAAAGGTGAGTCAAAAATGCAGTATTACTCAGTCTGACTCGAGCGTAAAGCAAAACACAAAACACTCCAGTCAGGATTAACATTATTATATAAATAAATCCAACTCAAGTGAAATATCAATTGAAATACAGTAACTTAAAGGATGTTTGGGATAACCATCCTCTAAGGATCCGTTAAACTATCTACTATGTAGTAATATACGCTATTATAATAATGTCTAAAGTAAAGTATACTATTTAAAAATAGCGTTAAGGCTTTACATTTTCCACCTTAACACATTTTTAGGTATGCCAATAGTCTATACAGTACCGTAATACCCCGTAAACTGGGGCTACCAGAGGATACTCCATAGGTACGACACAAATCAAACTCGTAGTAAAGCACGCTAGGGTAGGTGACACGGCACAACTAGGCAATGCCAGGGTAGATATACCAATTACACTTCCGGGCCGGTGGTAATGCAGAGCTGCAGCAATCGCCCACCTTGAGCCACACTCCCGAATCAATGGTGCGCACCAAATCAATCACAAGTAATAGAATGGCATACGATGGAGTGTGTCCGATCAGAGGTGCTACCTCATTAGCCCGTCGATTGCTCCTGTTTTAGCCACCTTATGCCAACTCATGGGAGTCGGGTCCACGTATATACCTCATATAGGATCGTCGCCACCATCCTACTTCATTCTGGAATCTCCACCGCGTACATAGTTGTTAAAGTGGTTTTCGGTATCGATAGAGAGTATGCCCATATCTGATCCCGGTCTCTTTAACAACCAATCGTTATTATAACACCGTGGTCGTTTCAAAATAGTTAATACTTCAAAACCAAAATATCATTTCCATTTCAAAAACCATATCAATACGATATCATTTCCATTTCAAATATATTCTCTTCCAAAATCATAGTACTTTCAAAGATATAATACTTTCGAAACCAAACAATTTGAAATAATAATACTTTGAAATTCATAACTTTGGAAATCATAACACTTTGAAATCATAACACTTCCCTTCAAACAGTTTAGATATTAGTAATAGTATATAAAATAAAATAGTTTATAAAATAAAATAATTTATATAAAATAGTTATAAGTTAAAACAATTTATATTAAAATAATTAGTATATTTAAAATAATTTATATAAAAAAATAGTTTATAAAATAATATAAAATAGTTTTAAATATAATTTAAAATACTTTATATAATAAAATAGTTTCCTCAAATTTCACAAATCGATTCAACTCAACTCGGATTCCAAAATTCGAATTTAATCCAATCTCAAATCCTCAAATTTCAATTCAATTCAGTTTCTCAATAAACCATTTCAAATCATTGATTTCAAATACATATTTGAACCATAAAACAAGCCATTTCAATTTCAATATATTTAAATCTTTAAATATTCAATAACATCTAAATACAACTTCAATTTACAAATTTAAATAAACAAAATATCCCATTTCAATTTATGTAAATTTGAAATATTCATTTAAGTCGCTTTTAATCAAATTCAAGTCATTAAACATATCTTTAAAATTTCAAATTTAAATAAATTTCAAATCAAACTTATTTAAGTAAAATTCTTAAATAAATATAATTTCAAATCAATTTCAAATTTATCTTTTCAACCTGAATCATTATAAACTCTATATTTGAAAATATAGATATTAAATAAATACTTTAAACATAATATATATCAACTTTATTAAATCAACTTTAATAAATCTTTAAAATCAATATTTATTAAAACCATATATTTCTTTTCAAAACCAAAGAAATCATTTTCAAAATATTTATATATATAGACCAACGGTGTCTATATATAATTTTCTACCCTATGGTCAATTGATACGGATATTTATCATTTCAATCCGTAATTTATATATATACGGGTATATATCTTTTCAACCCGTAATCCCAGATTCAATTCAATGAAAATCGCTTGGGTTTATCATTTCAACCCATAACGATTTTCTCCTATTCTACAGATCGTTTGGGTATGTATCATTTCAACCCATAGTGAATTCTATACTAACAGGGAACTTGCAGAGTGATAACAGATATGATAATAATACAACAATCAGTAACAGGCATATATCATCAGTATAAAATAACAGATAATGGTGTCAGATGTTACAGGTGAACAGATACAGATAATGACCTATATAACAATGTAAATAACTAACAGCAGCATATTTCAATTGTCGTTTCAATTGAAATCAAATTTAATAAATATAAGAACATTAATCGTGAGTGATCGCTCACCTTTCGAGGCTAGAGAGAACAGGAGATGACACGGATACGCATAGAGGAACGGACACTGAAATTGAGTTACGAATCCAAGCACGAATTCGATGATCAAAGCTGATAACAAGGAATAGACGAAATCAAATCAGAATTGGGTCGATGAAGATAAATGGGTATAAGCGAACTAATATATAACTAAATTCAAACATATATTAAATTTAATATATATGTATTTCAAAATCCATTGTTTCAAATTAAACACATATATTAAAATCAACATATATACACAATATATTTTGAAATAACCACTTATATATATATATATACTTATAAAATGAAAAATACTTATATTATATTTTATTCCTTTCAAAATGTCATATATATATCAAAATAATAACATGACTTATATATACTTATACATCCTTCAAACAAATAATGTCATATATATATTTACGAACAGCATAGATAAAGTACTATAATATTATAAACCAGACTACTATGTTTACCTATATATATACACCACTGTATACAACTTACATATATATCATCTTCAAAATAAATGTTAAAAATAAAATAAATCTAAATTATATAAACAGATTAGCGATATAAATATATAATACCAATATAAACAGTACAACAAATAAAATGTTTAATACTATTATAAATTTACACAAACCTATACATATATCAATCACAGAATATATAAAATTTTCATATACTGACATATACTTTATATATATATATATATATATATATATATCTAACATATATACCAAGATTAGTATGCTTTTATAAACTAACAACATATATATATGGAACTAACACACTATAAGATTAGGATATATGTAAAGTTCTGGAACAATATATATTTAATTCAACTATACATACGTATAGTGTAATATACAATACTGTAACAACTGCATATATAAAAATATATAAACTCAACCTATATCATATCTAAACTTACACAATCCAAACAAATGTATAAACTATAACCGAACAATAATTATATATATAAATATATATATAAATAGACATTATCAATATAACTGACATATGTATATACTAACTGTATAACATATATATAAGTAACCTTTATACTGCTATGCTATACTATAACTGACATATAAAATTAACATAAAATTCATATATATATACTACTAAGTAAATCTTATAAATATACACACCCAAACAAATATAACTTTTATAATATAATACACTGTAAAACTATATACTATATATAGGCTATATATATGTATAAACTAAAATATATATGTAAACGTATTGTGTACAGTTGAGAATTTATACATAAATCTTTGATACTTTATATGTAAGATATATAAAATCAATCATTGTAAATCATACAGCAAGTTGCAATGGTCTATATTCCCTTTATAAAATAGATATACTACTAATATATTAAAAGCATGTATATAATATCATACACAGTAACATATATAATATATACTACTTACAAAATAGTGCGGCCAAGGGAGGAAGTGATGGAGCAAAACTGGGGGAGGCTCAGCCCGGTTGGAAGGCAAAGCATGAAGGCTCGGGTGGTGATGTTCGGTGGCTGTTACGTAGATGGCGAAGTGGTTCAGTCAGAGCTCGGATCTAAGGCGAAGTGCAGCTCACGTGCGAACGAGTGGGAAGGCGGATGTAGGCCGAACGGTGGTATCGTTGGTCAAGGCTGTAGATGTAAAACGGGTGCAGCATGGGGTTCGGCCAAGTCAAGAAGGGAGAGGCGGATGCTCGGTTGCGTGAGCCTGGGCCGGTGAAAGTGTGGCGATGAGGCTGCTGCTAAGCCGGTAAAAGAAGGTGATGGCTGCTGCGACAGGAAGAGAGGATGGGGTCGTCGGGGCGGAGTTACAATGGGTGAGCCGTGAGCGGTAGTGGGTAGATGTCGGAGAGGACGTTTAGGCTTGGTCTGGAAAATGGAAAGCTCGGAAATGGAAAAAACGAAAATGAAAGGATAGAGTTATTAAAGTAAAAGAAATTTGTACAGTGAAAAGAAAAGTAAATATGCTTTGAACCGGTACAAATTTTAAAAGCTGGAAATAAATTTGGGGGATATAAAAAGGTTAGAGACTATTGGTATAATACGGTGGGTAAATGAATGGACATACAAAACAAAAGAAGACAAAACAGATACCGATACGGAGTCGTTGCGTAGATTGTACCATGCACCGGATGCCGAATTTAACAATTTATAGAGATCAGCACGACGAGACGATCAAAATGGTATACCGATATCAGTGGTACGATTATCCTATCAAAAGTCAATAATTGGTACCGAAAATGCTGCTAATTTGTGAGAAATAAGATAAACGAAGCAATAGAAGTCCAAATTTGATGAAACGATATGACGTCTCACTCGGAAGATGGTTTACAAATTTATTGTATAAAAATATTCAGGTTTGGAAAATATTTTATTATCATCAATTATTAACTGATTTGAATTGAAATAGAATTACACAATAAAAATAAACTTCCATATTTTTAGATGAAAATTTACCAGTTGCTATGTTTAATTAAACGTATTCCAAATATCAAATTTTTATTGTTTAAAATTCCACAAAAATTCAATTAAATATATTAATAAAACAAATAAAAATATTAAAATTTACGGGTCATGACACCCTCAGTTCAAACCTTTAAAGTATTAAAGCATTACTTATTAACTCTTAGAAGCATAGCTTCGAAACCAATGAAAGTACCCTTTTCGAAACCATTTGGTTTTATCTTTGAAAATAACTTTTGGGTCAAAGTGAATATATATACGAAAGTACTCCTTTCGAAACCATTTACCTTTAACTAAAAATGATTGGGGAAAAATTTGATGGTTAAGTAAAACATTGAAGGATAGCATCGAAACCCCAGAACCATCCTTTCGAAAGCTTCAGAACGTTAAGTAAAACATTGAAGGATAGCATCGAAACCCCCTTTCGAAGCCATTGCCTTCGAAACCCTTAACCCCATTCGAATGGTTTTAGGAAGTGACTTAGTACAATTTTTAAAAAAAGCTACCATTCGAAAGCATTGATGACTTCAGTACCTTCGAAAGGCATAAGATTGGCAGCAAGGTCTCGACTAGGTCGAAACCACCCTTTTCAAAAGCAATTGATTTATAAACAAGGAACTCTTTCGAAAGCTCCACTTAGACAAAGAGGTGGCAACATATTCAAAAGCAAAGGTTTCGACTTGGTCGAAAGCATTCTTTTGAAAACAAGGCAGGCGCTTATCTTTGGAAAGCGAAACAAAGGTTTTGACCCCATCGAAAGCAATGGTTTTGATACCATGTCTTTTGTCCTTCTTCAATCCACTACGTACCATCAATGTGATACCTTGTGTATTGGTTTCGGTTTTGGTAGGTTTCGACTTGGACAAAGCGGAAGCATAGGGTCAAAAGGTGCTTCTGAAAGAGGCGGAACCCACTTTTCTGGGTAAAGACTGATTTAATGCCAATTAAAGCAAACACTTTATAACTAACCTGCCTATTTGTAAACATTTGATTGGTTGCCGTAACTTTTCAAATTCTTTACAAAAATAAATGCTGCATAATTTCAGATCTAAAATTTGGATTAATTTAACAAATAAGCCCTTCCATTAAGCAAAACCAATAAAACAATTAAGAACGTCTGAAATAATTTTATTTCCATAGTAAATTACATAGGAAAAATCCCCAAAGATTACAGAAATTCACTTTCAATATGTTATCTAACATATAAAAATTCCAAATCCAAATTCTTCATAAAATATACGAAATAAATTTCTAAACCCATTTATACATATTTTCCTTTGAAAATTCCTAATAAATTTCCATATCTTGGAAAATTATAAAAATTAATATCCATCTCCAAAATCATGTTTTGCATAACATATAATTTCCTCATGGCATTTGAAATTCATTATAATCGGTTTTACCCTTAAAACCATGTAAAATTATATTCAAACAATCTTGTTTAGATCAAACATGTTATAAAACCAAGCATATCATCATCAAAATCATTATTATAATGGATTTAATCTTAAACCCGAAAATCAAATGATTATAAAAACAAAATAGAGATGATTTAGATTATTATCCACCTTGATTGAGATACGGAATTTGAGATTTGATTTGAGATTAATTTCCCCTAGCTTGAATCCTTAGCTTTAAATTGATTTTCTACTCTTTCCTCCTAATGGTCGGCTTTGTTCTTCTTTCTGTTTACGTTTTGTATTTTGTAAAATGAACGTGAATGGGAATGAAACGTGAATATAAGGGTAATAGAAATGTAGGTGACAATTACCCTAATACCCTTGTTTTAATTAATTAATATATAAGTCATTTATAAACCCATTTAGATAATTAAGCACGACCTTTAATTATTTATTCAAATCTCAATCCCTTTATCACCTTAATTTTTACATTATTTTATTTAATTTATCTAATTAAATCTCCTGAATAATGTTATCAAAATTAGGGGTGTTACAACTATGAACCTATTAGACCCTTCCAATAACCTATCTGAATCAATAATCTTCTGATCAGTTCTGGGCATCCAATAATTCTGATCTACCTGATCTCCTGGATAAAATCCTACTTACTTGGGAGATAATTCTATTTATACTCACTAATGGGTCAACCTAGCTAGTTATTCTGCCCCTTAACACCCCAAAATGTATTTATTGGTCATAAATGATATGAGTATGATAATAAAAGCATGCATAATTACTGATCAAATAAACACAATAACATATTACATCTAACATTCAATATGTTCAATTAATGACCTCTTTATGTCTCATAATTACTTAATCTTAAGTAATATCTTCTTTAGAAATTTCGACTCAAAGCTTGGGCTATGTCATAGTTAAAATCCTTGAAAACTAGTTCATATATGATTAAATAAATTTTTAAATCATATTCAAAACAAGGAAACACTTAGCCAATTAAATAGTTTAAAATAGATTAACGTCGATGACCATGATGATGTCGACATAAAAACTTAAGGCTCTCCGCCCTTAATAAAATAGAGTTTAACTCATGCGGCATTAACCCATATTGACCTTCATCTGGGTCGAAAACAGAAACTTTAAACCTTTTATAAGTTATATGGCTCACTGCTAAAGATATGGGGTCATCGACCCTCATAAACATAGGCTTCTTTGTCCTTCTTAGAAACAGTTTTAATTAACTTCAAAATCAGCCGCTTTGGCATTAAAAGATAAAGTGTGACATCGAGGCCAAGAGATATCAACACACATAAGGTCATCGACCTTAATGCTTATCGACCCCCAAGACCCTCGGCGATGTTATACTTTAATATTTAAGTTACTTCAGCTACTATGTCACTTCTTATATAAAGTCAAAGTCGAATTCAATCAAGGTGGCATTACTACCTTAGTTTGGGAAAACAACGAAGTGGTGAGATGCGGCACAGTTTAAAACTGTGGTGAAGACAAGCGACGTCGTCGATGTCGACATTAAACTTTTAAATGTTTAAATGAATCATGAAGACACCATGCCGCCAATCATCTGTTGCGTATGTTGTCCACTTCGATGCCAAAGGAATCACCCATGGACACTAAAGTAGCTATCATGTGCCTCCTCCTTCATTAACGTCGACATTCAATGATGCGGCTTCATCGCTAGGATCGATGACGTATGATCGCATGGCGGTGTTGTAATTCTTATGAAAACTATTTATTACTACTTTAAGCTAAAACTTTTCACCAAATCTTATTTCTTATTCAATTTCTAATGGATAAGATAATTTTTTTACAAATCCTTTTCAGAAAATTGTCGCACATCGGTTTTCATTTCCAAAACATACTTCAAAAGAATTAATTAATAACCTTAATTAACTAATAATTTATATGTTTAGCTAGCATATTAAATTCATAATAATTTGAAATCACTTGGGAAAAATCCCAAAAATTCACAGAAATTCCAAAATATGATATTCTTTATCATATACAAACTTCAGGGCCAAAAACCTTATTTAATTATTTTAAATAAAAAAACCCAAAATTGGTTATTTCCTCCTTAGGAAATTCATAAAATATTCTCTTTAATTTGAAAAATTATGAAATAAAAAAATCATTTCCAAAATAATGTTTTACTTAACATATCCAGAAATCAAATTGTTTGGAGATAAAAATCTTAGGTTTTACCCTTAAAACCCATATAAATAATTTTATACAATTTCCATAATTCGTTATTTTACCCAAACAATGATATAATCAACATGGTACAACAAATCATAATAAACGAATCAATCCAAACAAGATTTAAAACCAAATAGTATAAAAATGAGATGGTCTATCATTATTCACCTTGATTTGATAATGAGAATTGAGACTTGAGTGAGTAGATTTGATTCTCCATAGCTTTAACTTGGTTTCATAAGTTTTCTTCCTCTTTTCTTCTTGCTTGTGGCTGACCTTGATTTTTCCCTTTGATTGTTTTAGTTTGATGAAAACATGAATGATATGGGAGGTAAAGGTTTAAGGAATGAAAGTTTTGTCCATCCCTATTTTACCCCTCTCATGTACTCTCTTATGTTTAAAGTTATTCAGTTAAGGCCCGACCTTAATATTTACAAACCTCAATTACCTTATCACACTACACATTGCATTATACTATTAATTTATGTAATTGAATCTCTTGGACAATGTTAATCAAAATTAGGGGTGTTATAAGATAGAAGATAGATTCTATGCTAGTCCGAATGAGATGAATCAAACGATGCAGTAGAGCATGAGACTGCTAAATGAGCTAACTCAAAATAGTCATAGGAGGAGTAGAAGAAATTCTAATTCAGAGTTAGAAAGTTCCTCATCATCCGAGCAGAGACGGAGGGACAGGAAGCAGAAGAGGAATCAGAACGCTATTGGAACATCTCACCAAGGAAGAGGACGAGCTCTAGGCTCAAATTTGGGGATCATTATCGACCCAAGGTTAGGGGTCGGTACTGACCCATCCAATGGTAGGCCCAAAGCTCGCTATTTGAAGGGCGGCGTGGATTTGACTTCTAGAGGCCCTGTTGATGATCAGAATATGGAGAATCGTGCTACTGTTGATGATATAACTCATGGGAATCAAATAGGGGGACTGCTGGACGAATGAATCTCATAGAGTTTGGAGACCCTAGGTATCGAGAGCCAAATCGAGAGCATTCACCAGGCTGAACACTCGAGGCGGAGCTCGATTACCGCCATTCAGTTGAACCTGTTGACCTAAACTATCTGGAGGATATGGTCAGGAGATTGTTAGTGAAAATCATTTCAGAAGCAATGATGAATGGGGTGCCTCTCCTAATCGGAGTCCGTTTACAAAGAACATTCTATGTGGGAGATACCCCGGAGATTTGCAATGCCAACTATGCCATTGTACGGAGGAACGATGGATCCTAGGAAGCACTTGATGAGATATGAATGGCATATGGATACTGCCAAAGCTTCTGATGTTGTGAAATGCCGCTATTTCCTAATTTTCCTAGAAGGAGTAGCTACGATATGGTTCACTCGAATTCCGCCAAGATCCATATCACCTTTCGTCAAGTTGTCGAAGAAGTTTATAGAGCAATTCTGCTTACATACTTCACGTCCAAAACATGTCATGTCTTCGTCAAATCTCTTCCAAGCTGATGGAGAGTCACTGAAGGATTTCTTGAATCGATTCCACACAGCCATGACATAAGTTACAGATCCCAAGGATGACATAGTGCTGATGGCAGTGATTAGGGGGGTTCATCCCTATATAAAGTTTGAGGAATGGTTGGAAAGGAATCCCCCATCGACAATGGATGCTTTTTGTAGAACAGCCAACGAGTACTTACACTTGGAAGAAGCACGCAAACATCCATGAAGAACTAAGGTTGGTAGTTCAACTGGAGTAGTGCAATTGTTGTAAAGTAGTCCAGAGGAAGCTCCGGAAATGTAGACGTGAATATTAGTAACCAAAACAATAACTGAAAATGAAGTGATGATGGGGCTAAAAAGAAGAAGCCAGATAACAAGAATCGAATTAGGACTCCTAAGTATGACAGTTATACCGAACTGAACAACTCGATAGAGAATATATATTTAGCAACTCAAAACACTGAGTAGTACAGAAAGCAGGCTCCATGAGAGTCGACTGAGAAGGAGAGAAAGTCAGGCAAGTTCTGTAGATTCCATAAAACTCATGGTCACAATATGAACGAGTGCAGACACTTGCGGGATATGATTAAGGAGTTAATTCGAAAGAAAAAGTTACAGCAATATGTGAAAGCCCCCCAGGATGGTGGGCAAGGAACCTCTACCGCCCCTAGGTCGTCTTCCCAATAAAGGCAAACTAAGCATAGTGCTGATGCAATTAGGCGACCAGAAAAACGATTGGTGATTGACATAATTATCGGTGGGCCATACCCAGCCGATAAGAGTCTAGCTGAGATGGACAGATATGTTGGTGCAATAAAACATGCGAAGAGTGAAAGTTGCTTCGCTATTAAAGATGGGACTCCAGCAAAACAATGCAGAACGATGACTGACGATATTGTTTTTCGGAATAGAGATGCTGATGGAATGGAATATCCAACGATTGACCCACTCGTGATCACAGCCATGATTGGTCCTGCTATTGTTCAGAAGATGTTTGTTGACTATGGGAGTTCAATCAATATCTTGTTTAAGAAGGCTTATGATCAAATGATGTTGGAAGAGAAGGATTTGAAACCTTGTAAATCTCGAATACAGGGGTTCAACGGGATGGCTACTGAGCCGATTGGATATGTAGAATTACCGGTGGTACTTGACGAGGGCGACCACAAGCAAGTGTGAGTTGTGCTTTTTTGGTGTTATATGTTTACTCAGCTTAGAATGCATTTTTAGGCCGACCGGGCTTGGCTAAGTTCAGAGCGGCTATAGCACCTTGGTATTTGACTATGAAGTTTCCTATAGAGAATGGCATAGGGATTATCCAAGGAGATCATGTGATTGGACGTGAATGCTACGTCGTCGAGCTAAAGGAGGCAAGGCGAAGGGAGAAAGGAAAAAATATAGAGTGGACCATGTTCATTAAAGCTTTGGACGCGTAGCAACTATAGCCTAAGCCTCAGCTTGGGTAACCCAGTTAGTACCACGATGACATAGACCGACGTAAAGAGCAAAAAGATGGAAGAGCAGCTCCGGTCGAGTTGATGACCGTTGTTCCGGTGGGCCAGTATGATCCAAATCGAGTCCTAAAGGTCGGATCACGGCTCGGTGCAAGAGTGATAAAGGAATTGGTTTTCTCCAGGCAAACCTAGATGTGTTTGCCTGAATAACTCGGATATGTGTGGGGTCTCAGCGTAGATAGCGAGTCATGCATTAAATATAAATCCCAAATGCATTCCTATGAAACATGCTGCAGCCTGGGCCCGGAGAGATCCGCTGCACTCAAAGAAGAGGTGGATAAGCTGAAGGACAACGGCTTCATCCACGATGCCTTATACCCAGAGTGGGTATCTAATCCTATCTTAGTATGGAAGGCGAACGGGAAGTGGAAGACATGCATCGACTATACTAACTTGAATAAGGTGTATCCAAACGGCAGCTTCTAGCTTTCGAAGATCGATCAGTTGGTAGACTCAACCGCTGGACGTTAGCTACTTTCATTTATGGACGTTACTCTGGATACAACCAAATCTCGATGCTTGTCCTGGATCAGGAACACACTAGCTTTATAACCGACCTCGGACTGTATTGCTACCTGGTCATGCCCTTTGGATTAAAGAATGTAGAAGCAACTTACAGGAGGCTTGTAAATTGGATGTTTAAAGACCAAATTGGATGCTCGATGAAGGTCTACGTGGATGACATGCTTGTGAAGTCACAACATTCAAGAAACCATGTTGATGATTTGGTAGAGATGTTTGTTGTCCTTCGAAAGTACGGAATAAAGCTCAATCCCTTGAAATGGTCTCTCGGCGTTGCGTCAGGGAAATTCTTGGGCTTCACTGTGAACTCTTGTAGGATTGAAGCAAATCTAGAGAATATTAAGGCATCGAGAAAGATTGAAGCCCCAAAGATGATTGAGGAGGTCCAAAGCTTGAATGGAAAGGTCATTGCCCTGAGTCGGCTCATCTCCAGAGCCACAGATAGATGCATCCCTTTCTTCGAAGTGATAAAAAAGGGAAAAAGGAACTTTGAATGGAATCACAAGTGTAAAGACGCATTCCAATCTCTAGTGAATCACTTGGAGAGACCCATTTGCCTTTCGAAGCCGATGAATGACGAGGACTTGTTTATATACTTGGTAGTGTCGGTGCATGCTTTGAGCACCGCACTTATACGTGAGGAATCCCGCATCCAGCGATGGGTCTGTGATATCAGTAAGTAATTGACAGGAGCGGAAAAAAATTACCTGAAGCTGGAGAAACTCGCATACTGCTTGTTGATCGCTTCGAGAAAGCTCTACCTTACTTTCAGGATCATCCGATCAAAGTTCTCACCGACCAGCCTTTGCAGCAAGTCTTATAACGACCTGAGACTTCTGGAAGACTATTGAAATGGAACATTGAATTGAGCCAATACGATATAACCTATCACCCTCAAAGAGAAATCCAGGGTTAGGCCTTGGCAGATTTCATAGATGAATTCATTGCACGAGATGATCCTCTAGAGAGCAGTGGTCAGAAAGATACTGGATGGAAGATGTACATGGATGGTGCATCTAATGAACGATGTTCCGATGCTGGAGTTGTACTTGTCACTCCCGAAGAACACTCAATCTATTATGCCTTGAAGCTCGACTTTCTGACAACAAACAATGAAGCTGAATATGAGGCCTTGATCGTAGGACTCAAGATTGCCAAAGAGCTGGGATTAAAGACTTTGTACATTTTTTACGACCCCTAGCTGGTGGTTTGCCAAATTCAAAAAGAGTTTCAAGCAAAAGGAGAGAGACTGGCTCCTTATCTAAACCGAGTCCTTGAGCTGCTCAGTGACATCGAATATTACACAATCGCTCATATTCCCAGAGAGAAAAATGAAAAGGCCGACTCACCGGCTAAGTTGGCCAGTTCCGAATACGCGTAGCTCATGCCCTGGTCCTGGTGGAAGTACTATCAACTTTGATCATTGACCAGATGGATGTCGATTGGATCTTGTAGGTTGAGCCCGAAGGGGAGTCATGGATGACTCCTATAAGAGATTATTTTCAGAGAGGAATTATTTCGAAGAGAAGGAATGAACGATGAAAGTTCCTTCGACGAGCTTTTAGATATATCATGCAGGAAGGAGTACTTTACAGGAAGGATTTCTCTGTCCTTATCCTTCGGTGTGTCGCCCATGACGAGGCCAAACGGATTCTGAAAGAAGTTCATGAAGGGGCATGTGGCGACCACACCGGAGGGCAAACCCTAGCGAAGAAGATCCTTTGTTATGGATACTTCTAGCCAACTGTCAATCGAGAAACAGCTAATTACACTTGAAAGTGTGACAAGTGCCAGAGATTTGCTAAAATACCAGAGAGCCCCACCGACGGAGATTACTCAAATGGTCAGTCCTTGGTCGTTTGCAGTTTGAGGATTGTTAACCCGCCTTTTGGCAAGGCTAGATTTAACCCAATAGATTCTGTAATCATCAAGACAGGACGCCCAAAGAGGTGATTATTTGGATTGGAGGTCGGTTATATTTATAGCTATGCACGATACTCAGATGGATTCGCATGGATGACACTCAAAAAATAGCTAAGTATGGAGCTTACACTACCCTAGGGGATCAGTACCTATCCCTGGTTTTTGTCTCAAACTGGTTGAGATCGATATGGAATGACAAGGAAGGCCTCATGAGGCTACATTTCAAATTTCAAGTCATTTGGAGTCTGTATGCCCAAGTTATGGGCAAATTACTTCACCTAAGAAAGGGATCGGTATAAAAATGATCGGCATATTTTAGCCAAGCAAGTACAACTCAATGGTAAACAATTAATATCTCAAAATCCATAAGTCCAATGCATATGAAATTTTATGAGCAAGATGTGGGGACCCTAGGAAGCCTACCCTAGGGATCACACATTAAAAGGATGAAGAAAAAGGGATCGGCCCTCTTCCATCTTAGGGATCGGCTAAACCCAACTTTATAGCAAAGATCGATCAATATCTCAACATCTATACATCCAATTGACATAAAACTTAGAGGACAGGCTAATTACAACATGTGGAACACCCCCACGGGTATCGCATATCACTTGGGGCAAGTTGGAGGAATCGGTACCTATCCCTCCATAGGGATCGGTACCCATCCCTCCATAGGGATCGACTATAATCAGCCTTCACAACATCTTGCAATAAAGATTTATAAATAACTCGAGTTCTACTAATCCAATTGACGTGAAACTTAGAGGCTAAGCATAAAGTAACATGGAGAAGATCCCATAGGGATCATATGGCATTCAGAAGAGATTGGAGGGATCAGTATCTATCCCTCTAGAGGGATCAGCAAAAATCGGAATTCAAGTAACACTACTTCACGGAAAATGCGATATCTCACAAACCGTATGTCGTAATTGCACAAAATTTGGGGACCAAGTAGTTAATGTCATGGGGCACCCCTCATATGGATCACAACCCATTTGGAAACATTAATAGGGATCGGTACCGATCCCTATTATGGGCCCCAATGGGCTTGAAAATTTTTAGGCGGCCTCGCCTTGATCTCCCGAACCTTCTGTCAAAATTTCAGCTCGATCCGTGCACGTCTTCTTTTATAAATACAGCAAGCATGGCGTTAGAAATAGGATCTTCTTTCTGCTACTCTTATCTTCAACCTAGGCTACACTCTGCCAATTTTATTCTTTGATTTCGGATTGTAACTTTAAATAAACTTCAGTATAATGAAAAGGATTATTTGAGAGTGGACATAGGCTATAGTTAGCCGCACGAAGCACTATAAATCTTGTCTCTTTTTACTTGCTTTCTGATTGTTTTAATTTTTAGCCATTTATTTCTCTTCATATTTCTGTGATTGGATTGGATATTGGTACTTTTACATAATTGGGTGTTGGTAGCCAATTTTGACGCCAACATTTTGGTCCTTTCACTGAGAAAGCTAGCCTCTAAGGATTTGGAATTCGGATTCAGAGTTTGGAAAAGATCTAGAGCTTGGATTTAAAGCAGTGGTGAAGCAATCTACAAAAAGACAAGTAGCGGATAGAAGCCATCATTAAGGAAGTCAAGAGGCTTCCTCAGGAGCTGGAGTTGATCAAATCTCCGCCTACATCACTAGGGAGGAGATGGAAATAATGGTGAATGCTATGTAGGAGCGGATGCTAAAAAGACGGGAGGATATGATGTAGAGTCTAGTCCAACAGATCGGACGGGCTAGAGCCATTGGAGCTGCTAGAATGCAAAACAAAGGAGTTAGAATGATAGGAACTACTGGAGCTATAAATCAAGGAGTTGAGGCAACAGGAATCGCTGGAAATTAGAGCCGGGAACATGGAAATGGATTCAATGGACAAAGGAATGGAACAGAGCAGCCCGGGGCAGTCCTCGGCCATCTTAGAGGGATCGGCACTGATCCCAAAAGGCTTGGGGGCATGCCCCCGGGTCTAGACGGTCGTGCTACTAGAGGACCTTTGATTTATGCTATGCAGTTTGGAGTCAATCGAAATGCTGACACTCGTTTAGAAAATGATAATCTAGGATCCCCTCATGGACTTGGGGGGCAGGATGGAAATGATGACTGGAGACCACTTATGGATGCTGGAATAGTTGGAAATTGGAATCCAAGACTTGGAGCGGAAACTAGCTGGCTTGATATGGATTGGAGCGACTAGGGGTAAACCCCGACCAAGGAGAATGGATCGGCACTACTCCCTATGGAACTAGGGGCATGGATTTGGATGGTTCGTAAGGAGTCGGATAGCGGTGATGGAACAGGAGCAGCCATCATCCGCCATGAATTGGAGCAAGCCCGACATAAGGGCACAGGTCATCATCTCTCGATCAGGATGGCATGAACTAAATAACCAATAAATTATACAATAAAATGGCTAAGTCACTTAGATATGTACGAGATCGATGACGATCCCTAAGCATGCTCTGAGATGGCGATAACCACCATACCCAATAAATATCAAAACACTTGGATCCACTGTAATGCGATGAACAAAACATGTCGTCAGGTATGGATTATGCCTGGAAAGGGGTAGGTCGCTTCACCTAAATGTGATGGATCGACCTACTCAGGTCGTCGGGTATGGATTATACTCGGAAAGGATTTGGAGAGATCAAGGTCGTCAGGTATGGGTTATGCCTGGCAAGGGGTAGGTCGCTTCGCCATGCGATGGATCGACCTACTCAGGTCGTCGGGTATGGATTATGCTCGGCAAGGATTCGGAGAGATCAAGGTTGTCAGGTATGGATTATGCCTGGCAAGGGTAGGTTGCTTCGCCTGAATGCGATGGATTGACCTACTCAGGTCGTCGAGTATAGACTATGTTCGGCAAGGAACCAGAGAGGTCATGAATTTGTATATGGATTTAGCTATTGGATGCGGATTCGGATATGGATTTAGTTATTGGATATGGATGGACATGGATTCGACCAAGAAATGGATTGGTTTTTGCATTAGGTATCGGTAGATTATGGATTCTGGACTTTGGATTTTGGATTTTGGATTTTGGATTTACAACTATTCAAAACATATCTTTCTATCGCAAGATATGTTTTAGGGGGCAAAGTGTTAACCCGCCTTTTGGCAAGGCCGGATTTAACCCAATGGATTTTGTAATCATCAAGACAGGACGCCCGAAGAGGTGATTATTTGGATTGGAGGTCGGTTATATTTAAAGCTATGCATGATACTCGGATGGATTCGGATGGATGGCACTCAAAAAATGGCTAATTATGGAACTAACACTCCCCTAGGGGATCGATACCTATCCCTGGTTTTTGTTTCGAACTGGTTGAGATAGATATGGAATGGCAAGGAAGGCCTCATGAGGCTACATTTCAAATTTCAATTCATTGGAGTCTGTATGCGCAAGATATGGGCAAATTACTTCACCTAAGAAAGGGATCGTATAAAAAGGGATCGGTATAAAAGGGATCGACATATTTCAGCCAAGCAAGTACAACTCAATGGAAAACAATAAATATCACAAAATCCATAAGTCCAATGCATATGAAATTTTGTGAGCAAGATGTGGGGTCCCTAGGAAGCCTACCCTAGCGATCGCACATCAAAAGGATGAAGAAAGAGGGATCGGCCCTCTTCCCTCTTAAGGATCGACTAAACCCAACTTTATAGCAAATATCGATCAATATCTCAACATCTACCCATCCAATTGACACGAAACTTGGAGAACAAGCTAATTACAACATATGGAATAACCCATAGGGATCGCATATCATTCGGAGCAAGTTGGAGGGATCGATACCTATCCCTCCATAGGGATCGGCTATAATCAGCCTTCACAACATATAGCAACAAAGATTGATCAACAACTCAAGTTCTACTAATCTAATTAATGTGAAACTTAGAGGCTAAGCATAATGCAATATGGAGAAGCTCCCATAAGGATCGCATGGCATTTAGAGGAGATTGGAGGGACCGGTACCTATCCCTTTAGAGGGATCGGCAGAAATCAGAATTCAAACAACACTACTTCACGGAAAATGCGATATCTCACAAACCGTACGTCGGAATTGCAAAAATTTAGGGAGCAAGTAGCTAACATCATGGGGCACCCCTTAGAGGGATCGTAGCCTATGGACACACTAATAGGGATCGGTATCGATCCTTATTATGGGCCTAATGGCTTGGAAATTTTTGGTGGCCTCGTCTTGATCTCCCGAACCTTCTGTTAAAATTTCAGCTCGATCTGTGCACGTCTTCCCTTATAAATACAGTAGGTATGGCGTTAGAAAAAGGATCTTCTTTCTGCTTCTCTATATCTTCAACCTAGGCTACACTCTGCTAATTTTATTCTTGAATTTTGGATTGTAACTGTAAATAAACTTCAGTATAATAAAAAAGATTATTTAGAAGTGGACGTAGACTGGAGTTAGCCGAACAACTATAAATCTTGTCTCTTTTTACTTGCTTTCTGATTGTTTTAATTTTGTTCTACATTTATTTCTCTTCATAGTCCTGTGATTGAATTGGATATTGGTACTTTTACATATAATTGGGTGTTGGTGGCCAATTTTGACGCCAACAGGGATTGATATCATCGATGTGTTGCTGATATTTAAAGGTGGCACGAAGTAAGCCATCATCGCAGTTGACTACTTCTCCAAATGGGCTGAGGCGGAGCCGTTGTCCATGATCACTACAAAGAAAGTAATCAACTTTATTATTCGGAATATCATTTGTCATTTTGGAGTTCCATAGGCAATCGTTACCGATAATGGGACCCAATTTGACATTATCGAGTTCAAAGATTTCTACCGCATCGCATAGAGAAGAGATTTGTTGCGGAGGTACATCCTCAGGCGAATGGACATGTTGAAGTTGTGAATAAGATTATCAAGTCCATTCTTAAAAAAAGGTTGGAAGAGGCCAGGGGCAAGTGGGTCGATGAACTTCCATTAGTACTATTGGCTTATCAAACAACTCATAAGTCAGCGACTGGCCACTCTCCATTCGCCCTAGCCTATGGGTCAGAGGCTATGATTCTGATTGAACTGGAAGTACCTTCTTATCGAGTGATTCACTATAATCCATAGACTAATGATCAACTCTTGCTAGAGATTCTTGATATGATCGATGAGAAGTGCAACGCGGTTGAGTTGAGGGCACTTGCACACTGATACCAAGTTGCACGATATTACAACACTAAGGTCAGGAATCAGACCTTCGTACTTGGCGACCTGGTTCTCAAACGAATTTTCCCTGGCCCGAGAAACTTAGGCCCGACTTAGGAAGGTCTATGGGCAATAGAGCAGAAACTTGGAGATGGAACTTTCAGGCTTGTGATGATAGACGGGATTTCACTCCCAAAGGCGTGGAATAGCGAGCACCTCCGACGCTATTTCACTTAGAAATAAATTTGAAAATAATTTGCTAGAGTTGTGTAATAAGATAGACTCCATCATTTCCCGTCTTTTATGGAATAAAATGGTTTTTCGAGTCCAAGGCTTCGTCTTTCCATTACATAAGAGTTATGACCTGACCGACTCAAATGAATTTGCATGTGAATAATGCAAGTGTGCAGATACCCGAAGTTAGGTGCCAACCAAAACTTCTCCGGTTCATGATCGAACCCTCAAAGTTCTTCTCAATATCTGAAGATGGGTACTAGCCAACTATTGACCTCGGAATGGAGGCAGGAATATAAACTAAATGGACGTGACTTGACCGTCCATCAACAACCTCTTGTCCTTGGATTGGGGCAGGAGTATAAACTTAAACCAGATTTGACATAACCGTCCGTATAGTAACTCTCGCCCTCAAAGTGAGGGTAGGAGTATAAACCTAAATTGAAGATGACATGACCGTTCATTTGCTACCCTCATCCTCGATGTGGGGGCAGGAGTATAAATCCTCAAATAAACATGATAAGACTGTTCGCTCGCTCTACTCTTGTCCTCGGATTAGAGGCATGAGTATAAACAAAAATGGACGTGATAAGACCATCCAATCTTTGACATTTTGCCTAGAGTAGGCAAAATGAAAGGTCCATGCCTGATGTAAGGTGGGGTATTACCCCTATGAACTTCGAATTGACGCCCGAAGTTAGGCACAATGGGAAATAAACAACTTGGATGAGGATGTGCAAACTATGTTATTAAATAGTTAATTTAGAATTAGCGCCCGGAGTTCGGGAAAATCGAGTATCGCTATCCTAGAAAAGGATGCATGTACCACTATCCTAGGTGGTAAAACCCTAACAAATGCCCAGAGATAGGCACTTCGACAATTACTTCACGTTCGCAAGAGCGATGAAAGGCTGGTAAATTACATAGCGGGCTAAGGATTTAGTCATATGTGAATCACTAAAAGGGATGGATCACAAGCACATTGAATGGAAAGTGCATTTCTAAAACAACATAAGCAAACTCACACAAACATTTGACAAACAAAAAGGTCTTTGTTATTAACATTCAAAACGAAACTTGGAAAGCTAAGTACAAGTTTGTTTACGCCTAAGTAAGAAAACAAAAGCGGAGGTCGAATCCGCATAACTCCGGCCGAAAAAAGTAAAAGCAAGGGAACTAGGAAAAAGCCTAAGTACTACAATACAACCAAAAGGCACAAAGAAGACGATCACTTCTTAGGCTTTTTCTTTCTTTTCCTTCTTTTACGCAGAAGAAAGCACGCTGGATCCTTCCAGCTATTTCCTTACTCTTCCCTTACTTCCTTTGCCCTTGGATGGAGTGCTCTACGACAATCCAACAGGCACTCTTTGAGTGTTCTTAGGTGGAGGAATGGAGACTAGAGTGCTTTGTGAAGATCCCATGGGTATGTTTTGAGCACTGCTAGGTGCAGGAATATAGACTGGAGAAAAGATAGTTTGCCCGAGTAAGGCAATGGATAGAGGAAGATGAATAACTTCAAGCTTCTCCCGCTTAATCTCTGTGGCAAGGAGGATTTACTTCTCTAGCTCCTATTCAAATTTATTCATGGTATGACCCGATAGGGACTCGGAAACTCTAGTTATCACAACATCCTCATCGGTCTGAGCTTTCTGAGTCCCACCAGTCCCCTCATCTAGTAAAGTATCATTCATTCGCTCATCAAGGCAGGGAGTATCTCCAACCAAGATGATTGGAACCGTTATTGAAATTGTAACAGTAACTGATTCTATTATAGGCACTTGTAGCCCCAGTTAAGAGTCCTTATCGGGAAGAGGAGCGATGCAGGGCTGACCTAAAGCTTGAGAAACAAAGAGAGAGAGATTAGCTATGTTAATTGGCAACACATTAACTTTCTAGAATACAGGAGAAGTCAATGAGATACTGTTAGGGCCAAAATTGGTCACTAACACCCAAATACCGTTGAAAGCACCAACCAACAGTCACAGATAACATATAGAGTGTATGTAGAGAGTATAAACACTACACCAAAACAGGTGATTCCCAACGAGTATAACTGTCGCAAACAGTTTCTGCAATGCTTATTAGCGTCGCTGTATGGGCGTCGCAATTTATTGCCAACGCTTATAAGCGTTGGGGAGTTTAGTTTCCCAATGCTAATAAGCGTTGGAAGGTTGTATTCGCCAACGCTTATAAACGTTGGTGTATATTATTTAGCAACGCTTATAAACGTTGGCAAATTAACCATCCAACATTGTTTAATTTTCTATGCTGACGCTTATAAGCGTTGGTAAATTTTAATTGCCAACGCTTATAACGCTGAAATATTTTCATTCTCAATATAGTCAATTATTTTAACATTAATAACTAACATGATATGCATTATTATACTACATTCAATAGGAACCCAAAATTTACAATATTCATGATCAAATAACAACATAAATTTCATAGTCAACTACTTCATAACAAGTACAATACATAATTAAGTTGGTTAATTCAATACATAATCAACTACTTCATAACAATGTCAAATTGGAATTGATGGCATTATTAACTTGATTAGCTACTTGCCTTTCTATCTTTAGGTTGTCGTAATCAACTACTTCATAACTTGATTAGCTACTTGACTTCATAACAAGTCCAGCTTCTCTTTCTTTCCGAAGCCTTGGAACCTCGTGTGCTTCAGCATCAAGAAGAAAGAAATTGTCTTACCCTATTTCTTCTCTGATCTCAACATTGGCACCATCCAAAGTTCCAATTATGATGCATCCATTCAAGGAGAATTTCATGTTACTTGTTCCACTTGCCTCCATCCCAGCAGTACTTATATGTTCCGACAGCTCACTGCCAGGAATGAGCATTTCAGCAACCGATACATTGTAATTTGGCACAATGACAACCTAAAGATGACGACATATATTGAAGCATATAAAGATTATTTCGTTGAACATAATGTTAAATAGTACAAAATAATCAGAATTTACATAGAAGTGAAATAACTGGTGGTACACTTTGAAGGTAGAATAACATACCTTCAAATATTCATGGACATCAGGATCATTATTGACTACTGCTCCAAAATCATTAACTAACTTGACTATTCTTTTGGCATTAGCGTATGTTGCAAATGCTTTACCTCCTATCATTATAGTCCTAATTGGTGTTGTTTTCTTGCTCTCCTCGATGCTCATTTCCTGCATACATTACTTTCTAAATCAACATAAAATATTGTATATGTTAGATGTGTATATTTTTACTTTTATTTTTGGTACAATATTTGCTTGTAAGAACATATGAAACCAGTTTATACATATTATATGGCAATTTATACGACTGAGAAGATATTACATATGCATGTTACAACGAAATTGCAGAAGCAGGTAAGAATCTGAAAACACCTTCAGTTTCTTGTATGGATATACAACCCCCAAAACGTTGAGAAGTTGTCTCTTGTATTCATGAATCCGCTTAACTTGAATGTAAAATAGGCTATTGGGATCAATTTTCACACCAGTCACATTCAATACATATTCTGCTAGATGGCATTTGCTAGACAATTTTGTTGATGCCCATTCAGCATGCAACCCCTCATTGTCAGCAAACTAATGAAGAAATATTTTTATAGTTTACATTAATAAGCAGGAGCAAAAAGCAAAATGAAAACAAAATTAAAGTTATGAACCGTTATCAAACACGTTTGCATACTTGACAGAGCCCATGAGGTCAAGATTAGTTATCCATTTGTCTGTCTTCGGCCACTTGCTTATTATTCCCACTTAATTCGGGGTTGCAAAATCTAAGCCATTTCCTAGGTGGGATCCCATTTGTTTTACTTTGAAATTTGGTAGGCCAAATAGAGACATAATCTGCAAACAATTCGGATTTTAAGATTTCACTGTGCAGCTGGGCAACTCCATTTACCTAGACATAAATACTAGCTGGGCAAGTGTAGGATGAGTATCATTCAATTGAACAGCCACTTTGTTTGGAAAATCTGACCATTGTATCTCTGTTCTTAAAATCTGACCACACCCATATGAAAACTAGATTTAAAACTTGGTTTAAATCCTGTTTCAAACTTTTAAAACTCATTTTTAAATTTTAAAAACACTGTCAGGTTTTAAAATTGTAACCAAAAATCTACCCGAGCCTACCCTTTGAAACCCCGAGTCAAAACCCCAATTGCCCGAGCCTTACACGCGAGAAACTCGAGAAAAACTCGAGACCTTCCCTCTGTATTAACCCAAACTAAAACACTGATACCAAAACAATGCCGTGCACATGCACCGATCAACAAACCTTCTCCGATCAACCAACCTTCTCATGTGTCTTATGTAACCATGAACCAGAAAATGCATCGCATCTATTCTTTGAATGTAAATACTCAGCTTATGCGTGGAAATGGTGTAGGATCAAATTACATTGGCTTGCATATCATACAGACATTTTAACTTTAAACATAGAAATTCATAGCATTCAACAACAGTTTCAAGCTAAATGCAAGAGTCAAGATATAACTAAATTGGCGTTTTCAGTGTGTATTTGGTATCTTTGGAAAGAACGAAACGATCGACTTATTTCATCAATTAAGCATAAAACATAACG
Source organism: Allium fistulosum (assembly GCA_030737815.1). NCBI lineage: Eukaryota > Viridiplantae > Streptophyta > Magnoliopsida > Asparagales > Amaryllidaceae > Allium > Allium fistulosum. Next base: position 1,116,588,255 of record CM060902.1, on the reverse strand, counting down.
AGGATTATGTGATTGCATTGTAAGCATGGTGAAAATCAGGCAGAGTAGATGTAAACATAAAAAAATTATATGCACAAAAGATGAGAATATATGTAATCAATGGGTTTAGATCATCATAACCCCCAGTTCTAGGTGAACTAGGATGTGCTCCTTGTGAAGGGAATTTTATTATCTGGAGTCTTGGATTTCTGCGTACTTACCCCCAAAATAGGTTCATCTTCTTCAGGCAATATATTTTGCATTGTTCCAACTTTGCAGGAAAACACTTTCCTACATGGAAGATGCATTCTATAAAAAGTAAAACCGGTAAAGACGATTTATGCAGCAAAGTACTAGCCTAATCTATGAGGTTTTGTAACAATTACTCCTCAGGTGTGGCTTCTGATGTGTCAATCTAATCAGCAAAGCTAGCAGCTCATGAGACTGCTACTCATTCAACTACCCTAAATCTGTGCAGTTAAAGCGCTCGGCAGATTCAATGCGTCGGAGGTGCAAAAAGTCATAGCGGGGATACAGCGAGGATATAACGGGATATAGCGGATGACTCTAAAATAGCATATAAAACTCGTTCTTAATATTTTTATAAATATATAAATGGTAATTAAATGAAAATTTAACATTCGATTGAATTATAATTAATACTTAAATAGTTTTAAATAAAAACGTTTGTGGATATACACTAAATAAATGTAAAACTATTATATAACATAATTGAATTTAATAGAATATTAAAGTATTTTCATTTTTGGAAATATATTAAAAATTCAATTAAATAAGTTAATCTCATAATTTTTATAATGTATAAATGTCATTTTTCAACTCATTTCTTTTAAAGAAGATATAGCGGAAATAGTGGAATATAGCGGGAATTACGGGATATAGCGGAAATAGCAGGGCTTAAAGCGGAAAGGCTATATTTGGGGCTATATGGAAAAATCGTAGCGGTAGAAATCCGCTATGAGATATAGCAGAGTCATAGCGAGGCAATATCGGGGCATTAACTGCACAGCCCTAAATTACATAATGTGCAACGGTGAAAAAATATATTACTTAAGGACAGCCTTAGGCGGTCGAATGAGTTCGGATTCATCTACCATCTTATCACATGTATTCCTTTACATTTTTAAATATAATAGGCCGCAAATTATCCATGTTGCTATGACTAAAACCATGAAACTAAAGAGTACAAACATCAACAACATTTTATTTAAATAGATATTAAACTATAGAAGCACTCGGAAAGCTCATCTTCTAAACTAGTAAAAGATTCCTAGTTATCCATCCACAAGTCATGGAGCTTGCTTCTGTGCGCGGTCTGTCTTCTAAACTTGTTATTCAACCTTACATTATTCATTAAGCCTGTTATGTTCGACCGTTTTTTCATGCTAAAAAAAATTGTGTTTGTATCATCAAAATTCGAACAATCAAAACTACCAAATGTCAAACAATGCCAGTATAAACAGCAGCAGCAAATTTAACAACAAATGAGTTCAGATAAATTTTCAGGATAGGGTTTCAGATTATATGCATGTAACATTGAATTATTATGCTTGAAATTTCACTTATCCTAAGTTAGCTCTGTTCCTTTAAGTTTTTAAAGACATGCAAGTTTTATTTTAACTTAACTATAATTTTAAACATTAATTTAAGATGAAACAAACAATTTTTGTTTAAAGCCTAAGTCCTAACAGAGATTAGATCAAGAGGAAATGAATTTGATCATAAGTTTAAACTTAAAACTGAGAACAGAGATACACATATACATCAGCATACACACATATATACATCCATATATATAGATAATCTACTTATATAAAATCACACAGAACATATTTATTTCCAGAAATTTAACATGCAACCAGATTTTAGAATACTTAAGCTTTTAGAAAAGGTGTTACTCACCAGATTTGAAAATGAACAGAGCCTGAAACAGGTACTTGAAATCTGGAAAATGTTACTTGATTTTAAACTTGAATTGCCTTTGCTTCTTTGATTGAAGACTTGAAATCTTTTGTTGCTGAGATGTTTTAGCTTGTACTGAAATGATCTTGCTTTTTAAACAAATCTCAGGTTTGCTTGCTTTCAGACTTTGAAGAAGATGCAGGCTTACGTGAGAATTTGAGATCACCTGAAATGATGCAGGCTTTCAGACTTTGAAGAAGATGCAGGCTTACTGAAATGATCGTTGGGAATCACCTGTTTTAGCATACACGATTTGGGGAAAATGCGAATTGGAGAATTGGAGAATGAACGTCAGAGAGTGGAAACGATTTGGGGAAAATGCGGCCAGGGATAAGCGTGGCTAGGGTTAAGCGTGATATGTTATTCAATTACAATTTTGCCCTAGTATATTTCAATTAACTCCAATTAAACCAAGGCTTACAACGAAAATAAGTGTCGCCGTATTTAAAAGTGTAAATTTTTATTTTCAGTAACACTTATATTGGATAGCGACACTTATTAGCGAGACTAAAATACAACCCATATAAGTGTCGCCAAATGAAAAAAAAAGTGTTGTCAAATGACTGTTTTGGTGTAGTGAAATATGAAGAACGGTAAAAATTAAAAAGAAAGCAGTAATAACAGAGGATTTATAGTGGTTCGGCTGACTTCGGCCTACGTCCACTCCAGAAATTTCCTTTTTATTGATGTCAAAATCAATTACAGTTACAATCCAGAGTTTTTAGAACAACAATGGCAGAGCAGCCTTAGTATATAAGACGAAGAGAAACAGAATGAAGATCCCCTTTTCTGAAGCCCCACATGTTGTATTTATAGGCAAAACCAGAGTTACTGGGCTTCCTTAGTGGTCCAGGCCCATAAATTCCACTGCCGACCCCAAATCCATCATTACGACCGACCATGAGTTCTGATATGCCGACCCAAAGCTGCCCTGGGAATGACTCGAAGTAGCCTTTCATCTGACTCGAAGTAACACGCCATTCGACTCGAAGCAAGATGATTGCTGACCCCTTGCCTTGTTATCGACCTGCCCCCTTTTAGCCGACCCCAAGTTTGTAATATGCCGACCCAGAGTAAACCAAAGTCACCAATCCAATTCACCATGCCGATCCACTCCATCATGACCAAACCACCTTCCTACCGACCCAAAGCCCTCACAACACCGAACCTGTGTCTATGCCCGACCGACCTAATGCATGCCGAACCACTCCATCATGACCGAACCACCTCGTCCTAACTATGTTGGCCGATCAACACATGGCCTTTCCACTAATACCGACCCGCACAATCATGCCGAACCATCACATTATGCCGAACCACTACATTATGCCAAACCACTTCATTATGTCGATCCCTTAATTTCCTAGACCCAAGTTGTAGCCGATCCATCTTCTGTCGATCCACTCCAACCAGACCAAACCATGCATGGTCTCCTCTCCTCGACCGAGCCATATACGACCGAGCCACCCTGAGCGAGCGACCCATACCGAACCATCCATGACTGATCGTCTATCCATCCAACTGGCTCAAACCCATCGTATTCCAGTCTCGACAAACGAGCAGTCGATTAGTTAAATCCGCTTGTCTACGGCCTTGCCAAAAGGCGGGTTAACATATACCTTCTATGGTTTTGGGTTCTATGCGGATTAAAGTGCCGCCGGTGTTCCCCTCAGGAATCGGAGAGAGAATGGTAGGCCTATGGATCTCGGGCCTCTTAGGATCATACCTAGGATTAGAGGATGAATCTGGAGCAGCTAGGGACCCAAGCGTTTGGCTGGCAGTAGTATCATGTGGCGTTGATCCAGAGCCTTCGCCCAAGTCTTTATGCACTATCGAAGCAAGCTCCGGATAAAGGATAAGCTGACCATCCTTTAACACTTTGGCTCGTCTCCTAACAAGATTTCTCTCTCGAGCTGCTCTAAATTCACTTCACCACCCTTGAGATAAGCCTTTTCTTCTTTGATAATTTTCTCCCAGGCGAGGGCGAGGATTCTAGGATAATCATCTTTGAACCGCTCCAAGTTTCGAAATTTAAGCACGTTGGCATTGTATTGGTTCAGCAGTGGTTAAAAATTCTCTGTCGCACGCTCTTCTGCCTACTGTTCCAAGGCCTCATTCTCTCTTTTGATAAGTGTGTCAATGACTCTAACACGTTCAAGCGCTTTTTCCCTCTCTTCCCTAGCATCGAGCAACTCATCACAATAATTCTAAGCTTGTTGAAGTGCTTCATCTTTCTCTTTTGTTTCATGCTCAAGCTTGGTCTTTAGCTCGGTTCCATTTCTGTTTATGGCCACCAGATCTTGGTTTAGGTGGAAGGCTTTCTCCACCTCATCTCGATGTTTAATTCTCTCCTATTAAGTGCCTTCATGGCATCCTCGGCTTTCTTTAAGGCTTTAGTTTAGATTTTCCTCAACTTTTCGACTTCGGCGTCGAGGGTGGCTATGATCCCCTTATTGTCAACTTCGATGAGTTTCTGGTTTTCAACCTCTAGCTGCCTATCCCATGAGACTTTGGAAATCTTTTCAACTACCTATGTCCATTCATTATACTGATTGTGTATGTCGATCATGCAATCGATGGTCATCTTTTGGACATTAGCCAGAATTCTTTTCAAGTTAGGCACAAACATAAGCCTATCAAAGCACATGTTTGGAAATTCTTCCTTCGGTTTGGCCATTCGGGTGTTGACCGCAAGCTGTTCCTCCTTAAAGATAGGTGGGGCTATAGAAATTTCCTTGCCAAGCCCGTGTTGGGAAGTTTCGGAGCCACTCTTGTGATGCCTACGATCAGAGGACCAGCACGAACGAGGTAGCACCAATGGTTGCACAGGGATAAAAGCTGGAGGTGGAACACAAGAAGTATCACCAAGTGAGATGTCATCGCGATGATTGGGTTGCCTTTCTGGACCTCTAAGAGGAATTGATCTAGACCTAGGGCAATGCTTGGAAGCAGAGTCATGTGATGAGTGATCTCTATCATAAGTACTTCTATCTCGATTATCTCTATCTCGGCTTCCATTTCTCCATGGATCCTATAAGGAAAACAAGAACAAGTTAGATTCGATGAATAAGGACATACTATAAGTGCAATGTAGTGTCGTGAAGTGCACGTGCACGTGAGTACCCTAGTGTCCCCCCGACGGACTGGGAGTTGGAGCTTTACTTATAGGAGTAACCTCTTCCACACTAGTAGGGATAGTGTCCTTCTCAAAGCGAATAAGAGAACCCATGCCCTCAATACTGATGTTACTGATATCAAAAGAACCGAACTCAGTAGGATGGCCCTAAACCAACAAATGTGCCTGTCGAAGGAAGAGATGGAGTTCTCTCTACATCTGTGACTAATAGGGCTGGGTACAAGTCTGTGCCTTGGAGATTTTAATGATTAACCTCTTCTTTGAAGCAGGCGGTTGATCATCCTTAAATTGTTCAGGCTGAGACTCATGACCTACATCGATGTCACCTTGGCTAACCTCATCACTTTCACCAATAATTTCGCTTTCCTCTGCGTCTTCTAGTACTTGTTTAATATTTTCTTCAACTCCAGCCCCAGGATTTTGGACTAGAGACAAATCTGGATCAGCCTCGCCTCCTTCGAGCTGGTTGTTATCATCATTATCGTCGTCGTCGTCATTGGCAACTGCTTGAACTATGCCAGTACTGCGACCTTCTTCCAACAAGCCGTAGGCAAGGAGATTTACATCGACAAAAGAGTTTTGATATCTCTATCTTCCATTGAAACTGCCATAAGGGTGTTAACGGTTCTAAAAGCACTGAGCTCTGGACAGTAAAACAAGAATATGAGTTAAGTTCGCGAAAGCAAATTCGTATAATATAAATGAGATGGAACTTACATCCGGATACCCATCTTCGAGCAAACTCGGGTGGACAGCTTATATAGAACCACTCACTCTTGAAGTAGCTCAACTTGTTCCATGTCCCAGTAACTACTCTACAACCTCTGATCAGTTCCAAGTAAATCAGAGATGGACTCTTTTTTTTACTCTTAAAGCTATAAATGTAGCGGATCTCCTCATCGCTCGGTACTTGGTTTAAGTGCTCGGAGAAGACCATGTACGTACTAAGGAGGAAAGCATGGCTTTTCGGGTGCAGCTGTGTCGGAGCCAAGTGCATGAAATTCAGAACTCGGCGGACAAACTAGTTGAATGGTGGGACGCAACCCGCCAAACAGATATATCTATGGCAGGCAGTGTGCCCTTTTGGAGGGTGCGTGGTCTTTGATGATGAGAAGGAGTTAGAACGACTTCAAATGAAATCTCATGTTTCTCACATATTCTGCAAAGCGGTTCTTCTTTGATTTTGGAAGAAACAGAGTCATATAATATTATGGCATCCTCAAGGTGTCGGGTGCTAGATCTATTTTTGGCCCACCTACCAGCTCTATTGGATTCTCTGCAACTTATTGTTCGACTTAGGGATTTTCCAGATTTTGCTTCTCAACCTACTGAGTATCTTATTGTTCATGCTGTATTGGAGTTTTCTATGCATGCTCTACCAGATTTTGTTGGGCATGTGGAGTCATAGTTGAACTTGACTCGGTATTGGACTCAACATAGCGCGAAGTGGATGTACCGGTGGCTTAAGTAGCAAGACATTTGGAACGTCTCTGATCTATTTCTATAAAAAAACTCGATGGATAATCAACATAAGAGTAATTACAAACTGTGCCCCCCATACCAAAGTGAATTCTGGTGTAGTGTTGTGCGGTGTCATGCAATTCGAATTTCCAATATTATAATTATTCGTTTTAATAGTTTGGATTTTACTCAAAGTGATCGTCACCACTGACCATCCCGACAAGCTTTACATCATTTGCTATGCTTTGGAAAAGGCTCAAGATCAAGAAACATTGGTTTACGAGGAAGATTCTCGTATGAGCCAAAAATCCAGAAAATTTCCTGAATGTTGGAGTTGCACAACTTCAACACTTGAAGGAATTTCCATCCCTCTTCTTCCACCTTCACCCTTTCCCAAACCACAACCGTCAGCCGAGGCCTCGCCTACGACCTAGCTCTCCTATTTTTGTTCATATCCACACTCAAGCTCCTCCACCTACCTATGCAATTCCGAGTTCAAGTAAGGATCGGATCAGTTCGCGAAGTGAAGGCTAAGGTTCAAGTCAGTGGGGCTAGGTCTAACCACAGCGAGGCGAACGATTTCAGGTGTAGGAAGAAGTAGGTGACGGCGGTCCTAGGTTCAAGTGGAGGCGAGAGTTTGATTCGAAGTTCAAGACTTTTAATGGTAGGAGCTTGAAAGCTTTGAGTTGGCAGAAGAATAAGTGAGGAGAAAAGAATGAAAGGGGATTGGGTTATATACCCTTGGACCCGTATGCTTTGGCCATGAAACTTGGGAAATTACCCAAGTCTCGAGTCGGTACCAACCCAAGAATAGAGGTCGGTACCGAGTCCTAAACTTTTAAAAAAAAGTAGGGGAAGAAGCATATATTTACATATCTATGTGTGTGTGTGTGCGCGCGCTATATGCTTGTGCAAATGCATGTGATTGACCATGTACAAGCATTCCTACCCATTCAAAAAGGTGCAAGTGAATATGTGTATGTATATATATCCAATACCCGACGACCAGAATCGAAGGGAAATCAAATTCAAACCTGAGAGCTCCATGGATGGAAGTGGTTTAAAATCATCAAACTTGGATTGACAAATCATGAGAATATGTTCTAGATTTATAATCACATATGCTGGTAGAGCATCGCGATGGATGACAATGGACATAACTTTTCACAGCAACGATTCGCAAGAAGGATAAGGATCATTCGAAACACAAAGTGGAGTCCTTTGTAGCAACTCTAACTTGTCTTGATTCAAAGCACATCATGTTTGAAACGAGATGTACTTTAGAGGGCAAGTGTTATCCATCCTTTTGACCAGGCCATAGTCAAGCAGATTGGACGGGTTGAACTTTGGAGTTATCAAGGCAAGAAGCCCAAAGAGATAGCCCAAAAGTTCAGGAACCAAGCATAAACAAAGTCACAAGGCCGATGCCAGAACAACCCAAGACCAAAGCAATATGGGTCTACCCATATTATGGGTCGGTACCGACCCATACCCATGATTCGATACCGACCCCTATTTCCTCCATTTGAGGGACCCATCTTCTGCCTACTGGTCCTTCTTGATGCCAATAGCCTATTTCCAATGTTGTTTTGTTGATCCAATGCGATTCTCCATCAATCTCCATGACACTTGAAGTTGCAAGTTTGTTCTTCCACAACTCCATCTTTAGACCCAGAAGCAAGCTAATATTGGTGCAAACAACTATAGAATCATGAAGCTAACCACTAACGATCCGGTATGAAGAGTTGGAGGCGGTCGTATTGGTCATCCTATGGGTCGGTACCAACCCCTACTCTTGGAGTTGTACCAACCCATATGTACTAATGAGGTGGCACCTACTTTCTTGGGAGAATTGGTTTAAATCATGGATAATGGTCTGGAGATATTTTATGCGAGATATTAGCTCCCTACCTTTATAAATATGAGAGTATGGCTCATTTTTTAGGATCTTTTGGCTCTAGTTCTTCCCTACTCTATATTCTTGTAATTCTAAAAATCTAAGTGTCGAAGTTGTACCAACCCCTGAGATCTTCTGCCTGCAAATCAGATATAAGCAATAAAACCTTGAAGTGGACGTAAGCCTTGTTTTGCTGAACCACTATAAATGATCGTGTCTTATTTATTTATCATTTTCATTTACATTTCTTTATATTTTATTCTCTACATAAACTTCTAGGTGTTTATGGAATTTTTGGTTCTAACATAGGCTCTAACCAATATTTACTTAAAGCGTATCTATATATCTTTATGAATAGTAGAATTTTTTCTCTGTAGGTGTGATGTCAAAATCTTCAGTCATATAAATCGCGCTCTCTTCAATTTTATCAAAGAGGGAACTAAATTTTAGACCAATACTGGCTTGCATTTTAGCTCACTGCGAGTATAACAATGTCAATCCCCAAGAATTAGAATTATTACCGTCCTTTTTCATAAAGGTGCAAGCGTTACATTGAAAATAAATCATTTAAGGAAGAAAAGTTTTACAGAAATACCTCGAAGTCAAGTAGTTGGATGTTCGGGCCGAATATCTCATCCCTATTAATGCTAATGGAATCTTAAGCTTTAGTTGCACTTACGGTTATAGATTAATATTTCCATGCTAAAGGAATTCCAGAAACTGAAGTTTCAGTTGAGTTTGTCTTGATAAAACAACAATACATAACGTTGATTTTATTAAAATGTATCTTGTTCGTTATCTAATAGAAACTTTGTTCGGTATGTGGAAATTTTGATATGTACAATAGAGCTTTAACCTTTATTTATTTTGAGAAAGATGGAAGTAGAATTCTGAACTACGATAAAGAAGTGTATCTTTTCTATCTTGTCTTATATAAAGCACACATGTTGTAACTGAAATTTTATCATGATGGTAATTACTCTTATTTGGGCTCTTATTATCCCCACTACCTGCTGCTGAAACCTGCATTAGTATATTTACCTGTAACGGTTGGTAGTTCCATTGCATGTTCAAGTAATGAAAGAATTTCAAATAACTAATATATTTAAATGATTTGAATTGAACTCAACTAACCCTACAAAAATAAATGATTGACTAAAAGGAAGTAACCGTATATTTAATATATGTTACCGGTAGAGCGTATTTGTTTAGCACCATCAAATTTTCCATAAAGGCACGTATTGCTGTTAGAGTTTGACATAGAGAGAAGGGAGAGTGGCATTAAACGGTAAAATATCAAAGAACTACATTGTTTTATTGCTTGATAGAACGATAGGAAAATACAAAATACTTAAATAAACAGACGACCACTAACGTATTTCTTGCCCTACAAACAAGGCAACATGCCATGTTTCATGTAACCAAAAGACTAATTATTTAGCACATATATTAAACGTTTTAACTAACTTTAACACCCTTCCTTAAACTTAATTTGCCCAATATTCAGCTTACAAAGTTGCACCATCAAACTGTGGTTTTCTGGTTGCTTTCTCATCTTTCATTCATGTCTTCGATTATGATTTTCACCTTCTACTTGGTTAGGCATGCTTAATAGTTTCTTGTTGATTAGCGCGTCACTAACGAACTATCAACAAACTCTATTGGTTTCCTCCAAAAGACTCATAGGTCACTATCAATGAGCCTTCACTTGATACTGCTGTATCGGTCATCCCCCAACAAGCTATAGCTGTGGCTCTTCTTCTTTTGCTTGTTGGATGACACGAAACCAATACCGCTCACTCGCCGTTTTGCCTACTTCACTTGTAAGCAAGCCTATCTTCTTATAGACATATCATTAAACAGTTTCTGAGCACTCTTTGAATTATCCAACCTCATAACCGAAATCGTCTTCTTCACTATCAACATTCGCAACCAACGTTATCCAGAATGCCTTTTCATGCTAACATCAACCCCAAGACACATTTCTCATACTACAAACATATTCTACTGTACATCTCCTTAACACCAGATTATACCAACATCCATGCCATCAGCATCCATAGCCTCTTCTCCGTCAAAACCAGCTCATTGCCTCTACCTCGACTGCCAAAATACGGCGTCAACAACAAACACAGACGGTATCCCATCACCTCCCCTTCGAATCTGCCTACCTCGGCCAACTTCAAACCTGCACAATGTTTCGACATAAACCTGACATCCATCACCGTCTCAACTTTCACATAGCTACCCCATAGCCTCCACCGTCATATACCAGCAATAACTGCATTCTCCACTTCTACCATCGGTAGCCAAAAATAATCACTCACACAAATAACCATCTTCCTCCATAACTTTCACCACGTAGGCAGCATTGCAACCACCGACATCTCCCATAAGATCAGAAATCTAAGCATCCACCAACACTTGCTCTCTTCCTTTGGAATCGCACCGCCATTAACCATGGCATGTAAATCCAAGTATTGGAACCCAAACCTGCAAACAAGTCACCTCTCCAGCAATCCAATTATCATAGCCAACCTCTGTGCCGGTTGGAATCCATCCTCCATAACTCACGGTCACCACAACCCATCATTAGCAAACCCAACTACGCAAGCACACTACGACCTATCTACATTCAAACAAAGCCAAATTCAGCCTCATCCTCACCATTCAACAAAACATCAACAACGGGACAAGCTTCAGCATTTATATTTAGTTCAATCAACAATATAGCTACTTTATGATGCAATCTAGTTCAGGTTTCAACTTCAGATTTTTGACAACACAAGTTCTCACATCATGGTTTTCCGGACTATCTTAGCACGAACCCTAGATCGTAACCTTTCAAGACACGACTTCAACTACAGGAAATGCAAACCCTAGAGAGACGAGCAACTTCGGCCATCAAAACTGCTCGTGAATACATCCTATTGATGAAAAAACTCCATCTACTAAAGCACTTCAGTTCTAGATAGTCCAAATAATATCGTCGGGATAACATTTCAACATCAAAACTCGAGCATCATCAGATCTGAACGTGGTTCGGCAGTGAAGGTCTTTTATGGCTGTGGATTAGTGAGGCGATTTCGTTTTAGGATCAGCGTTGAATTCAAAGAAGGAAGACTGGAATTTTAATTTTAGGAAGGTGAGCCTCTCTTTTTTTATGTGTGATTTCATTTGGGTGAGGAGAATATATTAAGGAGGTATTGATGGAAGAGGAGAATACCAATTTATCGTAGGAATAGTAATTTATTGACTTTTTAGGATGCCTCTCCCTATCTCTCTAACTAGCTCTGATACCATGTCAGAATTTAACATAGAGAGAAAGGAAAGAGACATCAAAGAACTACATTGTTGTATTGCTTGATTAGAATGATACGAAAATACAAAATACTTAAATAAACATACGACCACTAACTTATTTCTTGCCCTACAAACAAGTCAACATGTCATGTTTCATGTAACTAAAAGACTAATTCTTTAGCACACATGTTAAACGGGTTAACTAACTTTTAACATTGTAACGATCCGTATTTTTAACTATTTTAAATTATTAAATTTAATATAATTATTGAACAAAAATGGTTAGAAATAAAAATTTAATGATTTATTAATGTAATTTATTGGATATGAACTTAGATAAAAAAAAAAATAACAAAATTCAATAAGATAAAAGATGATAACTTATATTAGAAAGTAAATTAAAAGATATTGAATTGTAAGTAATTGATAATAGAAATTGAAATAATCAATGTTAAGTTGATAAAGAATCGAATGAATGTTTATTAGAAGTAAAAGCATAAGTATTTATATGATATTTTTAATAAGTATAAATTTCAGAAATAAGAAAACATTTATTTGATAAGAAATGAATAACTTTTGTTGTATACAATAATTGCATTGATGTTGAATTACTGTAAAATGGAAATAGTTGTTTTATTATTTGAATTCGTTTTAAAAGAAAATTTTATAAGTTAAATAACTTATATTTTAAATATAGTGATTTATTAGACAATTTAATTGTTATATTTAATATTTAGAATTGTTTAAATAATGTAATCTTGAATTTAATGTGAATGAAAATGATTTCAAAAGTTGATTTAAATTCTATTTAAATAAGAAGGAAGATAGTAAATTTTTAAATTTGAACTTAAAATGATTAAATTGATTTTGGAAATTACTCGTTTTAATTAACGAGTAAAAATAGTTTTTTAGGCATTGTCTCGAATTTCAACGAAACCAGTTTCATCGGATCCGTAATAGTGAATTATTATAGGATTTCAAGTTTCGTAGCGATCGAACCGTTTGGTCCTGCGAGCTTGAAATGCATGGAATTTATTTTCAGAACTTTAATTAATATAATTCGATTTTGAAAAGCTATCTTTTGAATATGATAGAATTGGCTCCCGATATAAGTTCCTTTGTGTTCGGAATAGGGGTATAACATATACAACGTCAGGCGGCACGCTTCGTTTGGAGTTTGAAATTTTCACGGGTGAATAGTGCCACGGGAAATTTTATATAAATAGCCATTAACTTTCTTCCATTTGCAAACCAAACCCTAGCTTTTGTTTCTAGCCACCATTAAAACTAATCCATCCAACGGCCGACGTCGATCGGAGCCTCTAGAGGCCAAATTAGCCAACGACTTCAACTAAGGAAATGTAAAGCATGACGATACGAACTTGTTCAACGGTTGGATCGAGGTGAGGTGGCTCGAGGCAGCGGCTGTGGGCCCATGTTCATCTGTAGCGTTTTGGGTTCTTAGCATGATTTCGCGCGCGCACGTGCTGAGGTGGGGGGCTGGAGCGTAGGCAAGGCATGCGGTGGGCTCGGCGGTGGTTCGAAGTCTCGGCGTGGTGGTTGCCGCTCGAGCGATCGTCGATTCAAGTAAAAAAAACAACGCGTGGCCTGAGAACGAAGATGAAGGGAGGGTAATTTTAACGTTTAAACTTTTATATATTATGTTAATTATATTTTAATTATATCGAATATTATTTAATCCGTAACTTTTTCATACGAGGTCGGACTCGAGCGAAACAAGTTGCATTGGATTCGTATCGAAGTCGTATATGACATAGAGCTGGATTCGAATTTGTTTGACTCTGAAAAAATTTCAGTTTCAAATAAAGTTGAGTGTTTTAAACCGCTCACGAAATACTAAAATATTCTGATGTTAGTTAGATCGAAATCATGAAGTGATTTATTTTTATCGACTGTTTTTTGGTAATTTAACTGACATTTAAATTGACATATGGTTTGAATAGATAGGAATTTAAATTGACAGTTAAATTTGAATTTGAAATTGAACTGCTAGCTAAACACCCGATATTGATAACTAGTTAACTGTTGTGATATATTGACTGTTTTGGATGTTGATTGTGATGGATGGCTATTGGTTGATATTTTGGATGATTGGATGTTCGTTTTATATATATATATATATATATATATATATATATATATATATATATCATGTTATCACCTTGTATATTATTTGACAGCATATAAACTGTTATTTGAATTATATTCAAATAAATTAGGAAATAGGTTGAAATGATACATACCTATAACACTTTGATTTGGATTGAAATGATATATCCATTCCTGCAATTAAAATCGAAATAACTGATCACTTGGCCATAGGATAGAAGATTATATACAAATACCGGATTGGTTAAATTAAATGGTTTTAAATTCTTGAATTTGAATTTATTTAAATGATATTGTTTTAAAGAATAAAATATTTTAATTTATGAGAATTGAATTAATTTCAAATTAGAGTTTTGGAAGATTGAAATCAAAATTGGTTAAAAGAAATTGTTTTAAAGAATTAAATTTGAAATGTGAAGTTAAAATCGACATATGACTTGAATTATGGAAATTGAATTGTTTTAAAGGTTTGAAATTTTACTTGAACTTCGAATTTATCTAAGTAAAAGTGCTATAAATGGATATTTCAAATTTAGGCTCGGAATTGAATTATTTTAAAGATTTGAACCTTAAATTGAATATTGAAGTTTAATTTGATTTAAGTGATTTAAATCGGTAAATTGAAATTGGACTTGAAATTTAGATAAATTGAAACGGTTTAAGTAAGAATTGAATTGAAATTTGAACCATTGAATCGAATCGTTGAATCGAATTTGAAGTTAAAAATGAACGTTTCGAAATTGAAGTTGATTCGAATTGAAATCGAAATTGAGGTTAATTCGAATTGAAATCAAAATTAGTTTATTTGAATTGAAATCGAAATTGAAGTTGATTTGAATTGAAATCGAAATTGAATCGATTTGAATTGATTTGAGATTGAAGATGATTTGAATTGGAAGATTTGAAACTGAATCAGTTTGTTTGAAATTTGGACCTGAGTCCAGATTTATTGGAGATGGAAAGAAACGGTTTTAAATTTGAAACTATTTTTACTATAAACTATTTTACTATAAACTATTTTACTATAAACTGTTTTAAAATTCATCTTTTTAAATATTCAAATTATTTAAATTTTCAAACCATTTTAAAATATAACTCATTTCAATAATCAACAATTTTATATCAAACTGTTTTTAATCTCTAAACTATTTTAACTATTTAAATTATTCAAACTATTTTCAAAAATTCAAACTGTTCATGTTGGGAACTATTTATGTTTAAATCATTGATTTAAATACGAATGTGGTTAAAATGAAGTTATAACCTAAGTCGAAATTCGAAATGATTTTGAAATGAAATTGATTTCGAAGTGAATATAATGATTTTGAAGTAAATGATTTCGTGGTGAATTAAATGATATTTTGAAGTGAATATGACATATTGAAGTAAATATGATATTTTGAAGCGAATATGATATTTTGATATCAAGTAATGATTCACTTTTGAAATGTAAAAGAACCAACCGGTGTGTAAAATGATGATTGGTTGTTAAAGCGACCGGGGTCGATTATTGTCATACTCTCTGTCAATGTTGGAACCACTTTAACAACCGTGTATATGGAGGAGACTCCAGAATGAAGTGGTTCGATTTGGTGTACGTTGTTGGATTTGAAGAAAGAGAACGATGATGGATAGTCTCGACAATAGTGTCAATTTGAAATGACTAAAGTAGGAGCCCTATCAACCGGCCAAGTAGGCTAGCTACCTCTAGCGGACATCTGTTCTTCGATTTTCTTTTTGGACTCGGTCTATACTATTACCTTTGATCTTGGTTTCGATTGGTGCACCTTGATTTGGGATGACTTCCCTTTGACTTGATATGGGACGGATGGACGCGGTGGGCAGTCGTGGCTACGATGGGTTACCATCAGCCGTGACAGGTAAACTGGTAGTATCCTACCTTGAGCATTGCCTCACGTGCCTTGTCATACTTTTATCCTTATACGAGACCACTATGAGTTTAGTTTAGTGTTGTCGTATCAGGGCGCATCCCTATCCCCCGACGTTCTACTGGGGTGTTATATGCAAACTGTACGCCAATGCTTAAAAATGCGTTAAGGAGGGTTAATGTAAAGCCTTAACGTTAGGAAAAATATTTATCTTATTGATTTGACATTACATATATAGTGTATTCTACTATATATATATATATATTTTGACGGATCCTTAAGAGATGGAAAATCTCGTAACATCTCTTGAGTTATTACACGCACGTTATACACTAGATAGGAGATGTAAAACCCTGTAAACATCTCTGATGCTATTACACTCCTGTTATATATGATATTGATTTGACTTACATAAGGATATTTTAGTTCTGACTCGAATGTATTGTTTTACTTTATGCTCGGGTCAGCTCTGAGTTTTCAGTGCCTTGAAGATCATATTATTCAGGAGAACGAAGATGAAGATTTGGTATATTATATTACTAGGATTATTCCCCTGCAACATTTTGTTCTGCTACATTGTTTTATTTTGTCTATATTGTATGTATAACTCTGATTGATGTTGTAATAGTATAAACAGCTTCATGAATTGTTTATTTGATTATTATATTTTGTCATTCCACTACGAGATTCCGTGTTTGTTTTCTTCTTTCTTATTTTTCTTAATTAACCCCATTAATTATCTGTGTTCGGATTGTTTTGAGTTGGACATGTGTGGTTTATTGTCGGCTTAAACCTCCCGAAAAGCGGGTCATCACAAACATACCTATGTAACGACGGTCGGACCAAGCTTCCCATCTCCAGCACATGGAGTACGCATAAGGGTTGGCACACACTTTTTTGTAACAAAAGGAATCTTCAATGCTACATGCCTACCAACTCATATTTATAAATTTAGCGATGCAGGACTATTCCAATTCCAAACTGTTGTTCCCCCTTTACAACATGATAGACAACCTAATAGTCTCCCCCTTGACTCGCATCTCCTTGGAGTAACATTTGAGAGCATCGTTTGTCTGCATGGCCTAGTTTGTAACCTTCGGCCCTGATACCACTGTTATGTAACGGTGGTTGGACCAAGCTCCCCATCTCCAGCATGTGGCGTACACATATGAGTTGGCACACACTTTGTTGTAACAAAATGAATCCTTAATGTTACATGCCTACCAATTCATATTTATACACCACTTATCCAAGTTATTTAGCGACGCAGGACTATTCCAATTCCAACCATCGTTTCTTCTTGCAACATGTGAGACAACCCTAACAGTCTCCCTTTGACACATCCCCTTGGAGTAACTTTGAGAGCACTATTTGTCTGCATGACCCAGTTCGCAACCTTCGGCTCTGATACCACTGTTTTGTAACAGTGGTCGCCATCTCCAGCACATGGCGTACGCATATGGATTGGCACACACTTTGTTGTAACAAAAGAAATTCCTAATGTTACATGTCTACCAACTCATATTTATACACCACTTCTTCAAGTTATTTAGCGATGCAAGACTATTTCAATTTCAAACCATCATTCCTCCTTTACAACATGCAAGACAACCTAATAATTGCACCCAAAGATAAATAATATCTAGTGAAGCTATACTAATCTATCAAACTCATCCTCTCTTTATGGGGCCTTATTTCCTAGCCATTAGTGTAACATTGATTAACCAAACAATGGATGATTAATTAATCATCTCTGGGTGAAAATGATGCATATCAGGAGAAAAACAATATTTTTATAACATATGATTTTATGATAAGAAATTACGCTTCAAAGAAGAACAAAATCTATGTAGAAGTATGAAAGTTATTCGAAGATGATCAAGGCTTTGTTACCGGTCGATCTGAAGCACTATATGAGAATTACGATTATTATATTCGCTTGTGTTTGGCCATGATTTACAGTTTAAGAAAGTTATTCGAAGATGCTTCTTGAGTTGCTATGTTGTATATTCTCTTCATCTTGATCTATTTTATCCACTGATTGTACAGGTGAATGACCGGCATGACTAGGATCATCTACCCATTCATAATCTTGTTTAGCAGATACTGTTGGTTGAGCACTGTGATTCCTAGTAGACCTCATTACCTCAACCTGATGCTCATTCACAAAGTATATAGGTAATTCTAGTATTGAAATTCTTGGATTGTAGACTTAGTTTATGGTTTTTATCTTTGAATTACTATAGGGAAAGATGTTTTCATTAAAAACAACATGCCTGCTAATGAAAATTCTTCCACTGTCATCTAGACACTTATATCCCTTGTGATTTATTGCATATCCCAAAAAAGTGCATGGCTTAGATCTAAAATTCAGTTTGTTGGCATTGTATGGTCTTAAATAAGGAAAGCATAAACATCAAAAGGTTTCTAAACTATGATAATCTGGTTTTACCCCATATAGTTTTTTCATAGGACTGATTCCTTTAATCACTTTTGTTGGTAATCTATTAATTAGATATACAACAGTGTTAAAGGCTTCAGGCCAGAATTTTAAGGGTAATGATGCATGAGCCAGTATAGTAAGTCCAGATTCTACTATGTGTCTACGTTTTCTTTCAGCCAAGCCATTTTGTTCAGATGTGTATGGGCACGTAGTTCTATGCACTATTCCTCTCTTTTTAAAATAACTACTGTGTGCCTTATATTTAGTTCCCCCATCTGATTGCATAATCTTAACTTGAGTACTAGTTTTTTTACGGCCATGGTTATAAAATTTATTACTGCATTACAGGCCTCAGACTTTGTTTTAAAAAAAAATATCCTTGTGTATCTTGTGTGTGCATAAACAAATGAAATGTAATATTTATATCCAAAGTCTGAAAATATAGGTGGTGGGCCCCATAGATCAATGGCAACAAGTTCTATTGTTTTTGAGTATTCTGTTAAAGAATCATTAAATGCTAACTTATGACTTTTACCCATCTGACAGTAAGTACATACATAAGGCAATGAAATATTATCAAATGATATTTTATTTTCAGTAAGAACCTGTTTTACAACTTTCACACTTGGGTTACCAAGTTTGTAGTGCCAAACATCAAATACATTCTTGGAGTTTTGCTCCTCACACAAGTTACAAAGATTCTGATTTTCTGTAAAACTGCTGTTGTTGATAGGCATAAATTTATACTGTCCTTTTTCTACATCACCCTGTAGAAGAATATCCATGGTTAGTATATCTCTAACCAAATAATATTTAGGATAAAATTAAAAATAAACATTATTGTCGTTAGCAAACTGAGATACATTTATAAGATTCTTCTTTATCTTTGGTACTCGTAATAAATTATGCAAAAATAATTGTTTCTTGCCTTTAATAAAAGCATTACCAATATGAGAAACCTTGATACACTTACCATTGCTCATGCAAATTGACTGTTTACCTCTATACTCCCCATTGCCAAGATTCAAGTTATTAAGATTATTAGTAATATGATTTATTGCTACATAGTCAGGGTACCAGCAGTCATCTTGTATGTGTTCTGGCCTTGCAGTCTCATTTGAACTATGACTTTTATTACTGTCTACTTGAGTGTCTGGATTTGCCTGAACCATATTAACACTAAGATTATTAGTTCTTTGACTATTGTTGTTCTGATTTGAGTATCTGAAATAGCATTTTATTTGCTGTATGACCAACTTTCTCGCAAATTTGACACCTTGGTCTATTACCACTGTTTCATCTGCCTCTTCTCCTAGATCTGTTTAAATAACTACCTCTTTGTGTTGGTTGATCTGCTCTATTGTTGCTTTGACTTTTATTCCTGGAATTGGTAGTGTAATTGATTGCAAATTCTTATTCTTGTGGTTTTTTGTTATCAATTCTTGCCTCATGTGCAAGAAAAATTGAATGAACATCATCAATTGATGGTAAGGACTTTTGAGAAGATATAACTACAACAACTGCTTCATAATCATTACTTAATCCATTCAAGATAGTTAGAATTTGCCTTGAATCTGACACTTTATGATCTGCAGCTTCCAATAAGTCACAAATTGTTTTAATCTTGAATAGATATTCCCTCATGGTGTTGTTGTCTTTCCTCATATTATGCAGTTACTTTTTATGATACATAACCTTGGCTGCAGATTGTGTATTAAACACCTTTTCCACAGTTGTCCATATTTCATTTGCTGTTTTGCACCTAATCACATGAGAAAACAGATGTGTATTTATTGAAGCAAGAAACCATGAGCAAATGAGTCTGTCTTGTCTGTGATATTTTACATATTCTTCATTGTTAATTATCTTGTTTCTTGATCAGTAATGCATTTTGAAGGAATTGGAACAGTTCCAAGAATATGGCATTCAAGGTTATATCCTTGGACTGCAGTCTCTACTTGAAGTTTCCATAAGAGATAGTTATCTTCATCCAAGTGCACGGTGACAAGTTGGCTTTGTGGACTGATGACAGTGTTCACCGGTTTCTCTACTATTGCACTGGTTTGATGACTATTGCTCACATTGGCAGAAGTTGCAGAGTTGGTTTCATCATCCATGATGATTTCAAATCAGACAGAAAATAAAGGGGTTTGGAGGAATTCAATCAATCTTTATCAAGATTTGAAATACGAAGACAAGAGTTGTTCACTAACAGGTTTGTTGCAATCGTAAGGTTTAGATGATGATCATCTTCATCTGATCTGATAGACCTTGCTGGATGGCACTTTCTTTTGGTTTTGTGCAATGATTCTTGACTTCTTGATTTGATTTCTGAGATTTTTTGATTGATTTCCTTCAAGATTTGATAAAATAATCTTGATGCAGCCGAGTTCTTTGAATTCAGGCATGGCACAAGATTGTTTTGTTGAATCTTCTTCTCAGATGATGAAGTTTAAATTTCTAATGAGAAATGATCACTCAAATGATGATATTGCTCTGATGAGTCTGATCTTTAACAAAAAATGCTGTTAAGCTTTCTAAGCTCTGATACCATGTAACATATTTGAGAGAAATATGAATTGTATGGAATCTGAATGTTGTAGAGAAATGAATATAATTTTCTTATGTTCTCAAAATACAATTTACTAATGTTATACATTGAGTATATATACATGTATCAGTGAAATATTGCTTTTGGGCTTGATACAGCCCATGTTAGACCCGTATATTTGCAATCGCATGCTTTGATATATCCTATAGCCGAGCATACTCTAGAATGCATCCTTTATTTTTAATTTGTGGTATGAGCATTTTGGTTGAAACTATGGTTCTTGTAATTATGATATAAGAAAAGATTGTAGGCACTTCGATTTACATGTTAGTCATCAAAGGGTGAGAAATTAGTCTCTTTGCTATATGAGGGTATGTTGGAAACAATCATCGCTGAAATAAATAAAAAATTATATTTATGCCCGTAATGATTGGCATGCTAATATACCAATAGTTTTTTAATGTAAATCTTAAATGTTAAATTACATGCATCACATCATATAGGTTCAAATGATGTAAACAGATTAAAAGCAAGGCCAGTTTGTGCATGAACAATAAAATAATCCATCTGACTTTTTTTTAATATTCCCAAAACTGGTAATATTGAACAAATTATAACCAAAACATATCAAGGAAATAGGTTATTTTCCTTTAATATGCCTATGTGAACATTCGATATTCCTACCTAATCAAGTTAACTAACTCATATCAATCTTACAGCTTGACCTACATAACTTAAAAGGTTCAATCCAGTGCCTATAATTAATAACTATTTTATTGCTGCAGAAATAACGTCAAGTCGCTTCTAACAAAGAAGCAGATACAAAGCATTTAAGGGGATGTGTAGTATTAAAACAAATGTACAAACCAAACTTTATCCGAAAATCAAAAGGAAAAAAACTATAATTATTCTCCAAAATTCGCAGAAAATGAATAATTATAGTCTAATAACTTATAACAGGAATGATGTTTAGATCCGGGAGTGTATCAACGTATATACACCTTTGGTTCCTAACCTACATATTAAGTGATTTGGCTTTGGTGCGAGAGGTCACAAGTTCGAAACTTGCGTAGCGTGATTCGAATGTTTATTGACATGTGATATGTTGTCACAGTGATTTGTTGTATAAAAAGTGTCATTTCAAAAAAAAACCTACATATTAAATTTAATCTTTGCAACTACAATTTCTTGGATTGATGCCTATGAATTTTTTTGGGTTTTCAAAAACCAACGATTTTCCTTTGGTTATAGTACTAAAACTGAAAATGATGCCATAAAATTTGGTGTTACCAAAGTCCAAAATTCATGTAAACAAAAGTTTTAGTAAGGAAAGAAAATGGATGTAAACAAACAGGCACGTATCCATGCAAATTCATGTAGTTATATATATAACTTCCTATGACAAACTGCATGTATAAAGCCCAAGCATCGCATTGATTAATGCATTTTCATAATCAAAATCAGGTTGACTAAATACATTAGGAAGCAATGAAATGGCCAGAAGGTTGACAAAATATATCTTCATGTGTATTCATGCTAGTTCATTCAAATATATTATTACTACATAAAACATAATTTTTTAACAGTGTTTTGCTGTATATGAGTCCAAATTTGAAAATAGGATTGAAACCATAGAGACTTGATTTAAAAATAAAATCAAGTAGTTTTCATATAAACTTGATTCAAAAACTATATCTCCACCGTTGTATATATAGAGAGTTTTTTTATAATGTTTATCTTGGTAAGAAAGACATTTACTTTGTCTATAGTTTTCTAAAGGAATACGTGCATATATGTTGTTTTGAAACAATACAACTATGGTTTGCTAAAAAATAAGATAAAATGGCAAAGAGGATAAAATAAATGAAATTTATTTTGTCAAGTACAAGCAAGTTGTGAGGATAATGAATTTGTCAACTTAATATTTTGAAGCCTTACCATATCAAGGATTTGTCAAGGATCGGTAGTTAAAACACAGAATCCAACATCATATTTAAGTTTTTTAAATAGTTAAATAATACATTCATAGCATTATTTCTTAGAATAACCATGCTTCGCGGGTATATGAAAAGTAATTACGTGGGGATATGGTATTTCGCGATCAGAGAATCTGATCAGGGACACATATAATTTGGATGTTGTACAACTCTAGTTCTTCCTTTATAATGATCTGTATTAGTTATTACCGAACAAAATAAAACTACGTGATCATACTAATAAATAAATGGAAAAAGAAAATAATTCTTTGTTTGCAAAGAAGAAACAAACCATCAGCCAATAGTTTTAAAAAATAAATGAATGAGAATGATAATGAAAAAGGAACATAGGAAGGAGAAGAAGAAACAACCAAGCCTAAACATAGACAAAGTATTTCGTACCTTATTGGCCTCAGAATGATGTATGGAACTGAAGGAAAATTTAATAAATGAACATATGAATAAGAGGAAGTGACTGGTGATAAGATAAGGGATGGGTAACCTAATTATTTAAAGTGATGTGTTGAAATTATCTGGAAGACTATTTTAGTACCTAATGCGCGTGTTTGACTTGTTCTCAAGTGAACACGCAAGCCTAGACATATATTTTTATTGAAATATTCATATGTTAACTTAGTTTGAATTGTTCAGTTCGACGTAGAAAATAGAGGATAGAAATAAAAGAAATAATATCTACCTTTCATTAGTTTTAAAAATAATTAACGTGTTATTTTACTGATTCTTTTTAGGTGATAAAATAGATAATACAAATAGATAATACTTAATTGTATATGAGTGGAGGGTATTTTAGGAAGTTCACGGTTGGACCAAAAGGTTGTACTTCTATTTCAACTATTAATAAAGATAGAAAAAGATATTTTCATAAGATATTTATAGGGGTTGCAGCATTTTTTAAAATCCTATATTTAAGGCATTTCACTGGAATAATGAACGTATGATAACAGCTATTGATTATGTCTATTTTATTTAATAAAGATCAGTTTCAAAGATTTGGTCAAAATTATAAAGACTTTTATTACATGCTATTGATTAGGTTTATTTATTTAATAAGGATTTTACTATCACTGGATTCAATATAAAAATTAGTGTCACCAACATAAATCTATGTCTATGTTTAAGGCATAAAATTTTATAAGATGCTCATAAGGTTGTAGCATTTTCTAAAATCCTATATTTAAGACATTTTACTGAAAAAATGAACATAGAATAATAACTATTGATTAGGTCTATTTTATTTAATAAAAGATTATAACTCTAAAGATTTGGTCAAAATTATAAAGGCTTCTACTGCATGTTGTCAAAATCAAAAAAGGGTGAACGCTTTGTAATATAAGAAAAATGATAAAATATCAGATTTAACTACTAAATCTCCAGCTAATTGAAGAATTGTATTTTCGATCAACAATAAAATTTAACTGAAAAACTGAATAAATGCATGGTTGTGTTCTAAGACCAAAGGTCATGTTATAAATTGTAATTGTTTGTGAATATGAATTACAGAACCCGTCTAAGATTTCGAACAAAATCTTTCCTTGCAAATGGGTGAGATAACATATAATCCACTTGTAACAAAATAAATTGGCAAGATGACAACATATTAAAAAATTCCAATACTCCCCGTCTACTTCTGCACCTATACCACAGCAGCCTTCTTCACTGGTGCTGCCTTTTTCACCAGAGCTTTCTTCACTGTTGTAACTTTCTTTGCTGGAGCTGCCTTTTTAGCAGTAGCCGCCACTTTCTTCTTCGATGGGGTATCTTTTGCACTTTTCTTTGCCACCTTGGCTGCAGGTGCCTTGGCCTTTGGCTTAGGAGCAGCCTTCTTAGTCTTCATTGCAGCAGCGGATTTCCCAGCTGGGGCAACAGTCTTCTTTGCTGGAGCAGCAGCCTTCTTTGTTTTAACAACAGTTTTAGCCTTGGGCTTAGCAGCAGTCTTGACCTTGGGTTTGGTAGCAGTTTTGGCCTTGGGTTTAGCAGCAGATTTTTTGGTTTTGGTGGCAGATAAAGAGAGCTTGTAAGAAGCTTTTACTTTAGTGAGCTTACCGTCAGCTGTCAGTTTCTTCAACTGAAGGAGCACGATCTTTTTGAAGTTAGATGAAAGCTTTGCTTTGTGTTTGTCCTCGATGAATTTGGTGATTGCATACTGGCTAGAACCAGTTCTCTCTTTCAACGTAGTGATTGCCTCGCTAATCATCTCGGCATAAGGAGGATGTGCCAAAGGAGCACGAGGTTTGCTAGGAGCTTTGGACGACTTACTGGTTTTAGCTTTCGACTTTTTGGCAGGAAGAGCTACTTCGGAGGAGGGAGCCGGAGCGGGATCGGAGGCTGGTTGGTCTTCGACGGTGGTAGAAGGAGCGACCGCAACGACTTCTTCAGTTGACATGGTAGGAATTGGGGATTAGGGTTTGAGAAAATAAAATTGAAATGGAACTCTCTGATTTGGGATGAAGACGACTGAGGAGAGGTGAGAGTTTATACGGTACAGGCGTTGTTTGCATCCGCAGTGTGATTGGTTGGATTGAGGAGACGCGGATTGTTACCCATTTTTGCTTGAATACAGAGCGTTTGATTTTGCTAAGATCAATGGTGTTGACAAAGTGACACATGAGGTGTGTGGATTGCTAACGGGTTGAGTTTAGGGTGCCTTTTTTTTTGAGCGATTTTTGGGGCAACAAAGAAGAAACTTTTGGCGAAAGAGGAAGTGTTTCTATGAAAGGAGCAATATGTTTTGTTTTTTGCTGCGAAAGAGAGAGCAACAAATAATTGATTGTTTGTATAAATTTGTATTTTTATTTGATTTAAATTATTTTAAATATTTTGAATAAACATTAGTAATGGATATAAAATTATATATTATGTATAAAATGCATTTATAAAACGGCATATTGCTAAAAAAATGAACATTACGTTTCATTAAAAATGATACATTTGAAAATAACGGTACGTAATATCTGTTTAGATCTAAATTAAAACATGTTTCTAACTTCATTCTCCTTGTTAACATAGATCGAACCACATGATAGTATTTTTGCTCGTTCCCAAATTTTACTGCAAGCTCTCGCTCCTCATAATTGTCAAGCGACGATGAAATTCTGATACAATGTTCAATATTTTGCTTGAACATGTCGGAATTCGGATCATTTCTCGGAGTAAAGGATCTCCATTGCCTTTGTCGAGACGATGAAGCGGTCTCGAATGCCCGTCGTGGAGCAACGATGGTAGGACTTGAAAGCATCTCATTTGATAACCCATTAAGAATATCATAGTGTTACTGGGTGTCGAACTGAGTTGGAGGTGCCGTGTGAATGTTGTAAACACGTTTGTCTTTTGTTTATTGCACGATCGTACGATCCAACGGCCTGAATTTAAGAGGGAGCGCGATTTTGAAGTAGCCAATTCGAGAAGTGGTTGTCTATCACCGTTTTTCATCTCATTGAATGCAGTCTTGTTTCAACCAATCAAACACTACCGGTAGTTTTTAGTAGTTGGTTTCATGATGTCAAAACACGTTTCAAACTATCTCATTTGTATTTCATATGGGTGGAGGTGAAAATAAGGCCTAAGCACTCTATGAACTCATCCGCAATTTCTTGGTACCGTCGGCTCATGCGACATGAGTATATATTCGTGTAGAGCAAATGTCTACGAAAGTGAGTATTCTCTGGCATTTCAGTCGACGGCGGTACGTGTCGAAGAGTTGGTGATGGAACTTAACATTTTAATATTAAAAAAATAATATAAAATACATATTTACTACAAAATAGTGAAATAAGTATATTTAAAAAATAAATTACCTCAGACTATGATGGAAGAAGCTAAAATTGGGTCTTTATTTTCGGGTTTTGGATGGTGGAAGAAGAGAATGAGGTTGGGTGTTTATATAGATGGAAAAAACAAAGTTGGAAATTGGACCGTAGGGTCTCGATGTGTTGGACACATCAAGGCCAAATGGTTTGATTCGAATGCTACAATTGAACGATGCTTTTCAACGACTCTAAACCAAGTTTGAAACTCAATAATACTCTTAGTTTCTTTAAATGACTTCCCTCCCAAGCTTGTAAAGTCTCCAATCAATGCAGGAAAATTTCCAAGACAGTTGAACATGTACCACCTCTACTCTTCCATTTCCTCCATATATTCTCAATATCGGATAATATCACTGATATATCACATATCACTCATAAGTCGATATTTTTTCAAAATATCGCTTAAAATATCGTTATCGATATATCCTCCGATATTTGTCGATGTATCGCTTTGATATTCAGTGTAAAATACTCGATATTTTTTAAGAATATCGTTCACTATTGTATGCGTTTATATTTACAAATAAATATTTTCAAATTCTCAATATTTGTGTTTTTATATGGTGAATGACAATATCTAGACCATATTAGAAATCCCAATGATCTAGGTGAATCAACAAAGTTTGGGTAGAGCCGGATCGAATTTTCAGTTTTAACCATGCTATTTTAGTCTTTTTCATTAGTCTTTCAATAAAGAAAACTCTA
This sequence comes from Allium fistulosum, assembly GCA_030737815.1. NCBI lineage: Eukaryota > Viridiplantae > Streptophyta > Magnoliopsida > Asparagales > Amaryllidaceae > Allium > Allium fistulosum. The sequence goes on along the minus strand of CM060902.1, from coordinate 1,116,560,975 downwards.
CTTATTCCATCATTTTATATATTTTATTTTATATGAAGACTTTACCACTAACAGCAAGATCGTGAAAGCGTTGCTTCTCTTTTTAGCTATTTTTTTCATCATTTCTAATTGGTAAGTTAGCTTATGAAAATTCATGTTATTAGGTATTATCATGCACCAAGAATTAAAAGTTGACGAGCAGTAAAGTTACATGTTTGACATATCGATAAGAAACGAGCTAAAGTAGTAATTGGTATCAAATCAATATTGTTTGTTCGATAAATTAAGTGAAAACGAAAACGACAAATCTATAAATATGGAAAATTTGGGAAAGTAATATAAATGATTAGATAACTGAATAAACAATGAATATAGTACAAAGAAGATAATAAAGATGCACGTTATACGAATTTATCAGTTTTTATGAGCCTGTATTACGATTTGTATTTAATAGAACATCCCAGTAAACAGGCTGCAATTTATAAACTATGCAATCAGTCTTTGATAGTAATTTAACATTATTATCTAAATATTTGAAAACTTAACATCAATATAATATTATAGTATTGTACAATATCGTTTGTAACTTATTGTATACATGTCCAATATTTTACCAATATTACCCGCTATTATCATGATATTTTTAAATATCTCATATCGGTACTAGACTGACGTACTTGATACCTATATTAACTACTTAGCTCCCACCGCATTAGCTGCAACCAGGGAATTCCTTGCAATACCATATATAGTAGCACTATTTGGTGCATTTAGTCATGTTCTTCTTTGAGTATTCATCTTGACCACCTGAACATAGTAAAATTTCCTTAGAATGCTTTTTAAAAAAGGATTATAAATAGGGAATTATTGTGTAGTAAAAAATAAAACAAATACAAGCACATGCTCTCATACACACACACTCAACTCGTTCTATGGCATCGCTTACCCTGTCCCTAATGAGCTCACACCAACCAGGCTCGGGTATTTGCTAAATCTAAGCCCTAATACCACACGTCACAACCCTCCATTGTGATACCCAAGCTTTGATAGAGTTAAGGGTAATTCCCATAGGGGCAATTCTGTAGTTAGCTACAAATTATTAGCTTTGTAATAAATTTTGTTTAAAATAAAATGTGTTTTTCTTTCTATTATGTATTGGAACCGGGCCAGCCCGCAGCGGAAGTTATGGGTGAATTTCAAAAAATTTACCCTATTGGATCTTTATTAGCCCTATGATTTTTAACTGAATTAGAACATTTTTAAATTTCATTTAAATAAAATCATTTATTTTATTTAAATTCAAATATATTAAGATATGAAATTAATTTTATTTGATTCAGTTTATACATAAATGTATCATATACATATATGTGTGGGTGCATGTGTAACATAATAATCCGTGAAAGGTATAATATGCCCATATGCAGATGTTGGGATTTACATCGCAACAAACATATTAGCTCATTTTGTATACCATGTATGTTGTCCAAATATGTACATGTATATGTGTTACAAAATACACACACACACATGTATGTATAAATATATTATATATAACATATGAACATAAAACATTTATATATAGATAAATATATATATATATATAAAGAGAGAGAACAATTATTAAAACTTATTTATAATTCAAAATTAACTTAGTTTTTCAAACATAATAATTTTAGTATTTTAATTTGTATATTATGAATAAAATAATGTTTTCATCCAAAAATAATTAACATAAACTAATATATCGATGAAAATTCAAATTTTACAATTTTAGAAAATATAGGATCATAAAATAGAGCTTAGAAAAAATCTGGAGATTTTTCAAAGTTGAAATATTATTTTAAAAACAAATACATTGATTTCGGCAATAATTATTTAATATAAAATAATATATTATTAAAAATTAAAATTTTAAATTTTATAAATTCTAGGATCATGAATGAAAGGTCACAAAAAAATTCAATTAAATTATTATTTTTAATAAATCATAAACATTTTTTTTGAAATAATATTAACTATTAAAAATAATAAACTTTATTGAAAAAAATCCTAAATTTTTTCAATACGTTTATGGAATGATATGATATTTAAAACAAATATAAAATTGAATTTTTAATGTAATAATGATTTTATATATAATAAACAATTCAAAATTCAATAAATGTTAATTTGAAAATATGAATATATGTATGATAACTAATTTTCAAATTTGTAAATTCATATTATATATAAATAAGTGTACTAAATTTTTTAAATCATATATATATATATATATATATATCTTATATATGCATGTATACTATTATGAGAGAGAAATATACACATAAATCAAATAATATAATAAACAAATTATGCACATAACCAAACTGATTTGTGACAACTACATTTACTTACCAAATCTCACCTAACTAAACATATAGTAGCAATATATTTAAATAGATATGAAATTGCTCATTATAGGATCATAGAATATAATTTAATTACTGTAATATGAATTAAAATTACCAATTTAATGATGCCTTTGAATCCACGTTGAAGTAATGACTTCCCTTCATTTTACTGTTCTTGATTCGTCAAATTGCAAGTCCGGAATCACCGACCTCTAACTATCAAATAGTATTATTTTAATTTGAAATATATTTGAGAATTTTGGAGTGGATTGAGAGCTGTGTTTTAACCAGTAATGTAAAAGGTAATGGCGGCCAAAAAAAAGGTTAGTAGTTGTTTTTGAGATACATACATACATACATATGTATGTATGTATGTATGTATGTATGTATGTATAGGGTTGTATTAGAGAGAAATGAGGAAAAACCTTTTTACCTATTCTCGCTTTATCTCAACCTATTATCTTCAAGCCAATTCCCTATGTTTTAGCCACCCCTAGACCTTTCCAAAACCGAAATTTTGCAGCCCTAATGATGGGCCTTGAACCCATCTAATCCCAAGCCAAAATACTATGCAATTAAATCTTATTTAATCACTTGTCAGTATTGTATATTAATCGATGTATTTATAACTGTTATAAATATATATAACATTATTTATTTCTTGAATCATATTCAAATTTTATAATTAATATTTCATAAATATCAATTAATTTAATTAATTTATAACAATTATAAACTAATTAAATCGTTCAGTCTTAAGGGAATTCATCATTTCGGCTGTGTAACTCTTGGGTGTAAATTTGGTCAACGATTAACATCAAACTATTCTAATGTTAACGTTCACACGACACTTAGCAGGTGGTGTGACATTATGGCCAAATTTATCGTTTACTCATTTTTGGTAAAAATCCAATTTTAGTTCAATAAGCGTTACCCGGCTGTGACATTTGTTTACACCAATTCTCTTTGTCAAAACTATATAACTTTGGACTTATGGAATTTGGTAATGGTCAAAATTCCAACCGCATCCACATTCAACTTTATAGTCCAAATACAAAGTCCTTGGTTCAATAATAACAATTATTATTAACCGAAATGATCTCGCCAGAGACTTCGACTTTAAGTTGACTTAAGTTGACTGTGATACTAACCACATATAACTGAGGAGTTGAATCCTCTCTTGAATAGTGTTTCACTTCCAATACTTCCACTCGACCCAACTATAGTCACTCGATGGACGCCGTGCCATGATTTGACTATAATCAAAGTGGAGCTTTCATATTGAAGATCCACAGTATTCTCAAGTCGAGAGAACTGTGTAAATCATTCACATCGATTTTTTCTATTTGACCTTAGTTATATTAACCAATAGAAAACTATCGAGTGAGTCGTTCCATAGTTATCTAATAACTATTAGTACGTAACCCCTAGTTGCCCCCCAGCAGTCATGAGTAATACACTGCCAAACATTTGAAGAGCGTTACGTACTTCAGTCTCAACGGATACATCGATATGAAGTCTCGATGCATCTTGACTAGCAACATTTAAAAGGATATATTTGTTTCGTTGTGTTAAATTACTCGCGATTACAACACTTTATAATTACTATTACAAAATATATCATTTATGGATTTTTCTATTAAATATACTTTTAATTAAGTTAATTAATTAATATAATCACATTATATCAAGTATATAATAGGAAGAAAATACGTTTTATTTCGAACAAGATTGGTCAACGAGTTAGATATATGTAACAAATTACATAATTTCCCCTTGGGCATACCCCTAGCTCTATCAATCTCCCACTTGCACTTGGGGTCAATTATGGAATCTAATTTTAACTTCTCCAATCAGTTTTCTCAAAACCAATTAGGTCAGTCCCTTAGTTAATGGGTATGCTATTATGTTTTAATTATCTACTTTGTTGATTAACTCTCTCTAACACTGATAAATTGCCTTTATCATGTGGAACAATTCGAAGTATGTCTTTCGACTTCTAGTGAGATTTAAGTTCTATCATGACCAATTTCAAGACATTGTTATCTTATAACGATATTATGGGATTCTCAACATTTTGAATCACCTTTGGCTCAATTATAAATTTGTGCGTTTATATCTATATACATTGGTTTATTGTAGCGCTATTCAAGTTAATGTTCTCCACATTTCGTTGAACCGACCACAATCACCTTTATTTTGAAACATTTTCAAATTAAAGGTTTTAACTTGAATTTTATCATTGACATGTTATACTCAATATCACTTATAAAAATTTGTGTCCAAACGTTCCATCATAACGAGTTCGTTGTTTCTATAAACAATTCTTTAGTATTTCATAAATACGCGAGAACACCTCAAATAACCATTTAGTGATATCAATTTGGATTTTATATTTGCTCCATGTATCAAATACATAAACAAAACACAATATCATACACAACGTAACCTGTATGATAATTCCTATTGCTAATGCATAAGGAATCCAACTTACATGTTCTCTTTTTAATAGGGTGCTCTTGTATATCGTTTTGGGACAATCCCTATATCTTTCATACTCAACATAAAAGACATCATTTACAATCCAAAATTGAGTATTAAAACAACTAAAGTTGATTTTAATACAAGCATACTGTTAAAATCAACAACGTGTTGTTTACTTATAGTTTAGAAATATCAATGTACCTTTTAACGTTCTTTCTTATGAACACACGCTTCCTTTGCACTTTGATTGAAAATCAAACTATTTGATATTTCTATCAAAATACTTATTCAATCTTGATGCTTATAAAATGGTACATTCGTATCATTTCTTGGATCAAATCCAAAGACTCACAAACCCAATATCGCTCCCACTGACTTTGAGGCGTTTTTGGTTAATATGTGTAAACGACTTATTATAAATCATTATTTAGAATTTTCTGTTTCAATACATAAGTAGCAAACACTAAGTCTTATCGAGCGATAATTTTGTGAATAAATCTGGATTAACTTGAGCATGTTGAATACCGAATCTGTTATGCTAATTTCAATAATTGAAATTTGCGATATTATTCTTATCAACATTGCTCATTTAGTTCCAACCACATCAGTCTTTCCAATAAAGACACAATCTCGGCCGATGGATCACATCTCTTTGATTACGACCACCAAAATCATATTTTGATAGCGTACTTGAAATTCTTTCAAATTTGCGCATCATACCATATAGAGTCAACAATCTTAATGGTTTAATTGAACAACTGAGGGTAATGTATATTTTCGACATTAATAAGAAACTCATAGTTTCTCTTCGATGTACGATAATACTTATTAGACATTCTAATGCTATGTGTTCATTTAGGTTAGTTAATTTCACTTCATCTCATACAATCAGTTCTATCTATGGATCGGATCCAATTCCATTTAACTACCAAAAATTTCTCAAAGAATTTCATTCACAATGAAGTTGATATATCTTGAAACAATAATTATTTCTTAGTGCAAATAGAATAGGTATTCATAAATGCTTTATGAACCTTTTTATTTATAAAACTGATTTTAGCTTACAAAAATTATGTTCAAAACATAAATATGTCATTTGATGACAGACCTTTCCAAAAAACCTTTTGAAGATTCATACAAGATCCCCTATGAACAATTATTACGTGCAATCTTTCGACTCGCACAACCTGCCAACGCCTTGGCCTAGGATATGTTGGGATTTCTTACAAACCTTTATCTTGTATGATTTTGTAAATTGTTGTTTAGATGAAATAATATCAACCTTGCGTACTACTCTTAAGTATATGACCTTATAGAAAGAAACTATCTCAACTTCACTCACAATTAATCGTAAATTGTCCCACAATGTCTGATTACTCCTTATCGATGCATCATTATGTATCACATGGAGGAGTGACTTTTGAGATTGAATCTATATTCATTTTTAGGGTACATTTGGAACTCTTTCCAACATGCTCACTTATTCGACCAAATCAAATCATTTTATTCTATTGCATGTTATTTTATTTACTTTTCTTTTATATTCTATGATTTTATCATAAACTTACTACATGTGTATCCAATACATATGTACATGTTGGTAATAAATCATCGATGAATATAACAAAGTATGTGGAACCCTTTTGGTATTAATAGACTTGTGATTGCATACATCAATATGTATTAATTCAAAGAGCATCAACTCTTATGATGCTCCCACTGAATGGGTGCATAGCCATTAATTGTTTGAGATATAATTAGCATGTATCATATGATTCGTAATTATATAGTAAAATTACTTCTCAAAACTACGGCTTAGTCTATAATTCCAAAACAACTGTAAATAATATTAGACACATATGTATTTTTTTGTTGCATCACTTTTACTATGAAAACAAACTCCATAATATAGTTCTATTTCATAATGAATATTTATAATACTCATATGGAAATATAGTTATATTTATTTTTCAGTCAATACCAAAAATAAATATAGTTATAATACTCATGAGGAATGCAAAATCTGCTCGCAATAGTTCAGTTTTATTAAAGGATGTTAATGTGAATTATGCTGCACATCTAGACTACAACCCTACAGTTATATCTTGAACCTGATTCACATGTTATGTTGCTCTATCTTCTACAAAGTATCTCATATACTTCATGTTTTGCTTGCAGTTGGAGCCGTTTCTAAGTTTTGGCACTGCTTGCCTTTCTCTTTACTCATTAATTGCTGGAGTTTTTGGCATGAATATTCCTTACTCATGGAATGATGGTCATGGCTATATATTTAAATGGGTATGTTTCTACAGTTAATGATCAAGTACATTACAACATCATATTTTGCTTATTCGCCATATATTGATGTTTGATTACTTCAACATAGAATTGGGAAACATGTGGATCATTTTCTTAATTCTAAAATTATAGTTTTCATTCTTTATCCCATAGTTTTGCTTGAGTATACGTGAAGGGTGGATGAACAATCAAATGATTTCTCACCCTAATATATGAATTTACTTTCAATGGTTATGTATATAGTTCACTTAAACTAATTTTTTCTACAAATTCTACAGCTAAATTTTTAAGTGATGCACATATATTAGTTTAGTCTATATAGCTATAAAATCACCATGAGTTTTACTTTATTGCCATGAATTTCCCTAACTAGTTTATTTTCCAGTCATTGTCATAAATACCAATGGTAAAAAGTATTTCACTTGCTAACATTTCAGTATGCATATGTTCTTTTTTAATTGTTTATGTATTCCAATGGATTGAAAAATTCGTGATTTTTGTGAACAGATTATTGCTGAAAGAGCTGATGCGGGGGTTCAAGCTGCTAAAGTTCAAGGGCCAAGGCATACATAGTTAGATGAATCATATATTCATTATATTTCCATTCTTTTGGTAGATATATATTTCTTCTATAGGATTTGTATATAAAAGACTAAGAATACATGAATCATTTTGGCATTTAGAAATATAAATCTTTTTTGTTATTTTTAAAAGATATGAATGAATATGTTTGTTATTGGTACAATATTTTGGTTTCAACGGCAAATTTATTTTAAATTTGTGAGTGTAATGTAATAGTGTTTACATATTTTTTTCTAAATTTAAATTTTTTTAACAACGGGCAAAAACTATTGTAAAAGACCCTTATTGCAACGGACAAAAGCAGTTGTAAATCATGCTATTGCAACTGGAAAAAACAGTTATAAATGATGTTATTGCAATGGCTAGGGACCGTTGTAAAAAAGTCTACTACAACGGGCTTTTACAACAGGCATTGCCCGTTGTAAAATCTTCTAGATCTATTACAACATCGCCTAATAAGACGGGCGCTGGCCCATTGCGAAACCCCTATTACAACGGGTATTGCCCATTGCAAAAGGGTATTTTTGTTGTAGTGTTATCCCATGAAAACTAGGATAAGAAATAGGATATTGAAGTTACTAACAGGTTCTTAGTGATCTCATGAAAACTAAGTAATTGGATAGATAGTCCTTAACATTTAATAGGTTAATAATAACCCTAGAAACTGTAACTGAGACAAATAGTCAGAATGAATGGGGATGAGTAATCCAGAATTGACTTAATTGTTTTGCATATCATCATAATGTTTTGAAATACTATGTTTTAACCATTGTCAATGTAGGAGCACGATATGTTGTTTTATAAATGTTTTAGGATACTAGTGAGGGGAAAACCCGTTCCACTAAGCGACGTAGTCTCACTAGATATCCAAATTGTTTGAGATGGTAAATTATTATTTATACCAGGCTTTATGTCTAACTCGAAGTTTTTGTTTTCCCCTTAAACTCTCGGGTACTCAATTGATTTTGAGAGATTGAGAGTTAAGGTTTCCAGGTGTTTTTTTAGCCGAATAAAGCTTCTAAAGGCATGTAGGAGGCACATAGTTGTTTAAAGTTATTTTGTTTCTGCTGTATGTTTGATTGTAAAGGCAAACTGTTTTAATGCCTTATTATGTACTCTGATCAACCAATGGGGCATCTTCATATGTCGCTCTTGGCGTATTTTGTTATTATATGTTATCTGAACGTGGTCATCGAACTGGGATTATGTAATCAATTTGAAATATTTTGAGATGGAATGTGGATTTACTAGTTGTTTAATTTTTTTTCCATATTCTTGTGTTTCTATGTAGCAATGTACTTAATATTGTCGTATTTGGTCACCGAGGATTGATAACTATGGATGACTACATCATCCGTAGCCATTAATTTTGGGCCTCCAAGTAGGGAGATGTTACAAGTTGGTATCACAACATAGGTTTATGAAACTTTAAAAGAAACTTAAACCTAAAAGATTTTTCAAACAAAATCCAATGAATCAGATAATAGGATTGGGGTTTAGGTTAATGCTATGGTAACGTACTTGTATTTTCTATATGTAGTTATAAATATATATAAGTATGTATACCCCGCTCTCTTAGACCATTCTTCTGTATCTTACTAAGGCTGGTATGCGGATTTACGAGAAAAGAGATATGGAAGTAGGAAATGGAAGAGGAAATCTCCATGGAGGAAGCACCACAACTAATGGAAATGCTCGACCCACTACCAGGAGAAACCCTAGATGACAGAGTCAATGATAACCCTCGAGAGGCTCCTTTCGCAGATGAGATTATGGCCGCAAAGATTCCTTCTCACATCAAGATCTCGTCTACCAGATATAATGGAACAACCGATCCAAATGATCACTTTTAGGCCTTTGAGAGTCAGATGGACCTATACAATGCATCCAGAGCTTTGCATTGTAGGCTTTTCGCAGCTAATTTTCAAGGATGTATCATCCCTAATTTTTGATAACATTATTCACAAGATTTAATTAGATAAATTAAATAGATTAACGATGATAAGAAGATTGAGATTTGATTAAATAACTTAATAGGGCCGTGCTTATTAACAAAGTAATTAGGCTTTAAATGGGTTTAAAGGTTAATTAAACAACACATGGGCATATTAGTAAATTAACCAATTAATTATACACGGCTATTACTTCTCCTCTATGTCCATTCACATTTCATTTTTCTCACGGTCACAAAATCTAAAACCTAAATCAAAGCTGGCCATTACCAAAGCGGAAAAGAAGGAAGTTTTAATCTAAAGCCAAAGATCAAGCTATGAAGGATTAATCAACAACAAATCTCAAGTTCCTTATCAAATCTAAGGTGAATAGTAATTTATTCCATCTCATTTTGGTTTCTATAATCTTATGATTTCGGATTTATGTTTTATTTTATTTCTATGAAATTTTGGATGATGATATGCTTAAATTATGAATTGTTTGATTTAAACAATCACCTTATACATATAATTTGAATGGTTTTAAGGGTAAAACCATGAGATATTGATTTTGAAATGCCATGGAAAAATTTTGTGTAAGTAAAACATAATTTTGGAGATGATTTTTTATTTTCAGAATTTCCAAGTTATGGAAATTTTATTATGAATTTTTGATGGAAAATATGATACGATCGGGTTAAATATTAATTTTGTGAATTTCAGGAAGAAATTGGGTCTAAACTTTTAATATGTTTAATTATATGATTAATTCGAATTTCTGTGATTTTTAGGGATTTTTCCCAATTGATTTACTAGGGGAAATAAATTATTTTAAAAGAGGGGCTTTTCTACAAATGTCGGATTTAGGTTATTTTGAAAGGTTTTAACATTTAAATCCTTTAATTTAGGATCTGAATAAATGCAGCAGTTTTAGAAGTAAAGTAACTGAAAAGTTTTATGGCAGTCAATCAGTGCTTTCCAACTAGGCAAGTTGTTAAAAAGAAATTACTTAAAGTTGCTATGATTCAGCCTTCAAATCAGAAAAAGGTGTTTCGCCTTTAATGGAAGATACCCGACACCTTTGGTTCTGCCCCATTATAGTCGAAACCATCAAAGTCGAAACCTTCATAATCTGAACTAATACACATGGTATCTCTTGGAAGGTACGTAGTAGATTGGAAGATGGGTGGAAGCTTTGGCATCGAAGGGTAAGCTTCCAATGGGGTCGAAACCCTGTTTTGTTTTCATAAGTAGAATCCTTGCCTTGTTTTATTTAAAAGCTTTTGACTAAGTCAAAATGCTTGTTTTTGAATGGGTGTTTGTTTAGCTTTCAAAGCAGGTTGCCATGTTATTACCAAAGTACTAGCTTTCGATAGGGATTTCTTTTCCTTTAGATACAAGCTTTCGAAAGGGGTTGGTTTCGACCTAGTCGAAGCCTAGCTACTACTCTACCTTTCGACCATATTGTCTAGTAATGCTTTCGAAGAGTTGCCTTTGTTTTTACTTTAAACCAAACCTTTTTCCTAATTTCTTTCGAAAGGGGTGGGGGTTTCGAAGGAGATGGAGTCGAAAGAGGGTTTCGACCCAGACCTTTAAAGTTTTGATGTTTAGTCTTTTGCTTTCGAACTAGATGGCTCTGACACCATCAATCTCTTCCCCAACCTAATTTTTATGGGTTTCGAAAGAGATACTTTCGTATACAACCATCTTGACCCAAATTATGTTTTAAGAGTAAAACCCAATGCCTTCGAAAGGGTATTTCATTTGTTTTGATACTTATGTTTTAAAGAACGTTTTCTTGATACCATCGAAAGGTTTTAATTGGTTTCAAAAGGTGTATATATATACTTAGAGTTTTGGAAAGAGGGATTTTAAGCTTTTAAAGGAGGTCATTCAGGGGTTTCGAAAGTGATGTTTTAAGGTTTCAAACCAAAGAACCCATTCTCATTTTAAGGGAGAAAACCATGGCGTAAATAAATAAAGATTTTGAAATGTTATTCACTTTGTTACTAACCCATAACTATATTTTGGGGAAAAGGCAGAAAAACCAGTTAGGTTGACCCGGTAATGTATATAACTTAAAGGATGTTAAAAATTTAATTAATGATATTGGCAGGGGCTAATAGGTTCATAGTCAGCCCATGAAAACTATGATTTGATACTGGCAGGGGCCAGTAGGTTTGTAGTTAGCCCATGAAAACTATATCCAGATTAAGATATTGGCAGTCGGCCAATAGGTTCCTAGTTAGCCCATGAAAACTAGGATAATAAATAAGATATTGGAGTTACCAATAGGTTTTTAGTGATCTCATGAAAAATAAGTAATTGGACAGATAGTTCTTAACATTTAACAGGTTAATAGTAACCTTAGAAACTATAACTGAGATAGATAGTCAGAATGAATGGGGATGGGTAATCCAGAATTGACTTAATTTTTTTGCATACCATCGAAATGTTTTAAAACACTTTGTTTTAACCATTGTGGATGCAGGAGCACAGTATATGGTTTTATTAATGTTTTAGGATACCACTGAGGGGAAAACCCGTTCCGCTAAGCGGCATGGTCTCACTAGATATGCAAATGTTTGAGATGGTAAATTATTATTCATACTAGGCTTTATGTCTGACTCGAAGTTTTTGTTTTCCCCTTAAACTCTTGGATACTCAATTGATTTTGAGTAGGTTGAGAGTTAAGGTTCCAGGTGTTCTTTTAGCCGAATAAAGCTTCCGGAGGCGTGCATGAGGTAGATAGTTGTTTAAAGTTATTTTGTTTCCGCTGTATGTTTGATTGTAAAGGCAAACTGCTTTAATGCCTTATTATGTACTCTGATCAACCAAGGGGGCATCTTCATATGTCGCTCTTGGCGTATTTTGTTATTAGATGTTATCTGAACGTGGTCAGCGAACTGGGATTATGTAATCAATTTGAAATATTTTGAGATGAAATGTGTATTTTTTTTGCTGTTTAATTTTCTTTCATATTCTTGTGTTTCTGTGTAGCAATGTACCTAATATCACCGTATTTGGTCGTTGAGGATTAATAACTATGGATGACTGCAGCATTCATAGCCATTAATTTTGGGCCTCCAAGTAGGGGGGATGTTACAAAGTAGCATCAACTAAATGGTACCGTCGATACGAAGAAAGGACCATCTATTCTTAAAAGCAGTTTTCTTTTGAATTCTCAGCATAATTCTGTATCTGCGAGGATCCTACTGTTGACTACACCGTGGTAGTTAATATCAAATAGAGGCCGGGAGAGATGTTGGGTGACTATCTTAGGAGATTTAATATGGAAGCCCTGAAGGCAAAAAATATGACTGGTAAAGATAAGCTGATAGTGGTACATTCTGGGCTGATCAAACAAACCCCATTTTGGCGGGAGCTCTACATCCACAGGTGCAAAGACTTGCAAGATTTTCATTTCTAAGCTAATAAGTTCATTTGCATGGATGAAATGTATCATGCTAGAAAGAAGGCCCAAAGCAAGAAGGAGATAGGGAAGACTAACAACAGTTGCAATCATAAGAAGCTAAGATGGAAAAAAGACTCAAATGCTAACCATATTGTTGTGAACAAGCCACTATCTTATATATATGCCACAATGAAGGAAAAAGATGACTACCCTATCTCTTACAAAGCAAAGACCGATCCCGAACCAGGGAGAGGAGGAGATTATTGTGCTTATCACAAATCGGACGGGCATAAACAGATGAATGCCAAGTACTGAAGGGCATATTCCGGCATATGATCCATTCCGAACAACTAAAGGAATTCATTAAAGATGGCCAGAAGGCAATTCATTCTGAAAACAGCAACAAGAGGCCGCCAAACAATGCTGCAAATATGGTAGAAGATGATATTCAGCCTGACTTCATTCCACCTCTAAACTGATTTGATGTAATCCACGAAGGCCCACACTTGGATGGAACAACAAAGGATCTAGGAGTCAATATGTTAAGGAAGCAAAGGAAGGGAATTTCTCTATTCAAGAAGAACTGCTACTCAAGAACCTAAGATTTCAAATCCAAATGCATACTTTGACCATCACTCCTCAGGAACTATGGGGGTTCGCCATCCACATAATGGTCCACTTATGATCACCGCACAAATTGAAATTTCCGTGATCTCTAAAATTTTAGTGGATACTGGAAGTGTGGTCTATGTAATTTTCAAGAATGCATTTAATCAGATGGGACTTCCAGAAGAAAAACTTGAACCGAGCTTCGAGCCTATCTTTGGGTTCAATAACAAATGGTCAACTCCAGTAGGACAAATAAAGCTTCTCGTGCAAATGGGAGTGCCACCGTGTTCTCGAAGCTTTGAAACCCTCTTTGTCATCATTGACCAGCCTTCTTATTATAATGCTTTCTTTGGAAGACCAGCTCTGGATGAAGTTGATACTTTTGTTTCACTTAATTACTTGATGGTAAAGTTTATGACCAAAAAGGGGTGGGAACCATAAGAGGAGAGAAATGTAGTGCTTGTGAGATGTATTTTGCAATATTGAGCAATATAAATGAGACACCCTTTCTTGTTACGATTCGGAGAAAAATGAATTAATCAGAACCGATACTAGAAAGCCTTTGGATGATGTTTCTTCAAACTCATCACCTAAAGAAAAAATAACGCCCATTAAGACAGCTAAACATGTGTTGAGAATTGACTTCTCCAGAAAGGAAAGGAAAAGGAAGGAAGCCAACTTGGTAGAAGACGAAATAGAAGATGATGAAATTGACATCAAACTAGATTGTACAAACGAACAAGAAAGGATGAAACCAACATAGGATCTCGAAGAGGTATGCTTAGATTTGGCATATACAACGAAGACAGTTAAGATCAAAAAATAATTAGATCGCAAAATCAAGGGAGAGTTAATTCGGTTCCTTCAATCAAGCAAAGATGTATTTGCTTAGAATCACTCAGATATGGTCGCAATAGATCCAACAGTGTGTTATACCTTTAACATAGACCCAAATACCACACTAGTTCGGCAGAAGAATAGACAGTTTGATAAAGTCCGGTCTAGTGCTTTAAAAGAAGAAGTCAAAAGACCGCTTGAGAATGGATTTATCAGAGAAGTATTCTATCCGAAATTCTTAGCTAATCCGGTACCGGTCAAGAAGTCTAATGGGAAGTGGAGAACATGTGTCGATTACACTGATTTGAACAAAGCTTGTCCAAAGGACCGCTACCCTCTTCTAAGGATAGATCGGCTAGTTGATGCAAAGAGTGGACATCAACTCTTATCATTCTTGGACGCAAATTCTGGATACAATCAAATTCCAATGTTCGAACCAGATGACGAAAATACCAGCTTTACAATTTATTGGAGGACGCATTGCTACAAGTTGATGCCCTTTGGATTGAAGAATGCAGGAGCAACGTATCAGAGGATAGTAAATAGAATTCAAGGAACAAATCGGTCGAAACATGGAGGTATATGTAGATGACATGTTGGTCAAGTCCTAGGAGAAAAACAATCATTTAAAATACCTAGAATAAATGTTCGATGTGTTGCAGAGGTACCAAATGAAGCTTAACCGACAAAAAGTTCTTTTGGAATCCAGTACAGCAAATTCTTGGGATATATCATTAGTACTAGGGAATTAAATCAAACCCTGACTAAATTCAAGCTATTAGAGGGATGGCAGAACCCAAGACAAGCAAAGACGTAACGAGCCTTAATGAAAAAGTGGCAGCATTGAATCGGTTTATTTCCAAAGCTACCAACAAATCCATTACCTTCTTCAATGTGATCAAGAAGAAGAAGGGCTTCGAATGAAATGAGGATTGTCAAAAGGCTTTCCAAGTACTAAAAGATCATTTGGAAAATCCGTCGATTCTCTCTAGTCCTGTGGATGGAGAAGGTTTTTATCTCTATATGGTAGTTTCTGAACATGCAGTTAGCTCGGTACCGATAAGAGAAGAAAAGGGAATTCGGCTTCCCATATATTATACCAACAAAAGACTCAAAGATGCAGAAACTAGATATCTAGTTATAGAGAAATTAGCATAAAGTTTAATACTTACCGTGCGTAAACTAAGAGCTTATTTTCAAGCACATCCAATCAAAGTCCTAACCAATTTCCCACTCAAGCAAGTTTTTACTAAACCAGAAGCTTCAAGAAGTTGGTTAAGCGGGGAATTGAACTTAGTCAACACGATATCGAATTCCTGCCCCGAACGTCAATTAAAGGGCAGGCACTAGATGATTTTGTCAACAAATGTTCCAGATTCATTAAAGAGCAGTTAGAGAAAGAAAAAAAACTAAATGACAACTATTCGTAGACAGGACTTCGAATGACAAGGAGCTGAAGCCGGATATGCGGTTATAACTCCTGATGGACATCGTTTACACTATGCGACGAAGTTAGGATTTCCAGCCACTAACAATGTAGCAGAATATGAATCTATAATAGCAGGACTTACTATAGCCCACCAGTTGAAGATCCCTAGAATCTAAATTTTCATTAATTCACAATTGATGGTGAACCAGCTAAATCAAAAATATCAGACGAAAGATGTCATACTGTCATTATATGTCAAGATGATATTAAAGATGCTGACTTAATTCAAAGATTTCTTAATACACCAAGTGCCCATAGGCAAGAACTCTTAAGCCGATTCTTTGGCTAAGTTGGCTAGTGCACGAGGGGCACCAGAATCCCGAATTGTGCCGGTAGGCTACCAAGGGAATCTAAGTATTAAAGAGAATGGCTTCAATTCAAGAAATGAAGCTTTAGTGTTGATCAGGTCTCAAGCTTTAACACACAATAAAGAAAAGGAAGATAAAGCCGAGGTTCACTAAGAAAGACCCCCTCATGCGGAAATAAGCGATCAATACAAGGATACTTGGATGATACTTATCATTGAATATTTGACAAAAGGAACACTATCAATAGATAAAAAGGAGGCAAGGAGGATGAAACGTTAAGCCTCGACATTTATCATGACAAACGGGATACTTTATAAGAAGGGACACTCTCTTCCTTACTTAAGATATGTTAATCCAGGAACAGGGGCAGGATTGCTAAGGGAAGCCCACAAAGGCTTCCGTGGAGACTATTCTAATGGTATAAAGTTAGCCAAGAAAGTTATGAGACAAGGCTTCTTTTAGCCCCAGATGACTAGTAAAGCGATTGATTACGTTAGAAAGTGCAAAAAATGTCAAAAGTTCTCTAAGATCGCACGCTTACCGTCAAGTGAATTGACTTATATTTGAAGTCCATGACCCTTTGATGTATGAGGGATTGATTTAATAGGGCCATTTCCAATATCTAAAGGAGGGGCCAAATATGAAGTGGACGTTATTGATTATTTCATGAAGGGGTAGAAGCTGAGCCACTTTCGAATATTACATTAGGAAAGGTTCTCAAATTCGCGATCAAGAATATCGTTACCAGATTCGGGATTCCATACCGGATAATATCTGATAATGGAACACAATTTGAGAGTGGAGAAAAAAACTATTTTGTAACATGAATGGAATCATCATAAGCGTATCTCATCCCAAGGCAAATGGGGCCGTCGAGGCAGCCAACGAAACTGTAAAAACCATTCTAAAGAAGTGATTAGACAAGGCAAAGGAAAACTGGGTAAAAGAACTACCTCTCATTCTATGGGCATATAGAACTTCGACTAAGACTGCAACGGGTCATACCCCATATTCCCTAATGTATGGATGCAAATCCATGCTCCCAATTGAAGTTGAAGTACCTTCTCATCGAAGGATTGCGTATGCATTCAATCCAAATAAGGAATTAGAGGAAGAGTCCCTGGACTTAATCAATGAGTTAAGATATGAAGCTGCCATACGAACGGTTGAGTATCAATGAAGAATATCTAAGTACTACAACTCCAGAGTAAGAGGAAAATCATCTCCAAAAGGAGATCTAGTGTTCCGAAAAATCATGGCAAATACTAAGAATTCGGCTGATGGGCTGCTAGGACCAAATGGGGAAGGACCCTTAATCGTACATAAGATGATCCGGCTTGGGACCTATAAACTTTACCGACCAGATGGCAACATCATAGCAAGAACATGGACTAACGAACATTTGCAGCCATATTTTCTGACAATGGATGAATAAAAAGAACTTATTGAAATAGAGTATGATTCTCCTAAGGTCATCAAAGGTTCCAACCATCAAAGGCCCATGACCACAAGAGGTCCCTGGCCATCAATGGCCCTAACCATCAAAGGCCCATGACCGTAAGAGGTCCCTAGCCATCAAAGGCTCCAACCATCAAAGGGGGTCATCCCCTACCATCAAAGGCTCATGACCGCAAGAGGTCTCTGGCCATCAATAGCCTCAGCCATCAAATGCTCATGACCACAAGAGATCCCTGGCCGTCAAAGGCCCCAACCATCAAAGGCACATGATCGCAAAAGGCCAGCAAGGGAATCTTATTAAAGATTGGGCAACACAAAGTAATTCTTGGTTTTTCTCTAAAGAGTAAAGCTTCTTTCATAAAAGGGGGCTAAATGTTATCCATAAAGTTTCAATATTAAGAATAATGCTTTGAATGCTAATGTTACAAAGGAATTAGTGCCACTAGGTCCTATGTTGAAGATCAACAATGCCACACTTCTTCACTTCGGCATCATATCTCTTCGGTGACAAAACTCCTCGATGACGTATCTCACCACATTATAAAGTTAATGATGTATCTCTTCGATGTCAACCCTCAACCACTTCGTGCTTCATCACTTCGTGATTCTCTAGTGTCGCATTCCATTAACAAAGGTGTTATTACCATTATCGACTTCAAGAGTGTACGATATGAGATAGAAGAATGACATCGTCTTCCATATGGGATAACTACTCTTTGTTCACATCAACTACCACCAACATCCTCGAAGACATGAGACCAGCATTCCGCTTATAGCTTCTATGATCAATGTCAAAGACATAAGGATGGAACAACACCGAAAGAATAGGAAACCGTGTTTTACCAGTTGAAGAGGATAGATCAAAGTCGATACTGCATATAACCAAACACCTCACTTCCTTAATGTCATTCCAAGTCGAGATTGATGCTCTTCGACGTCGTCATAGCACCGCGTTTCAACAAAGTCAAGGTTGACGACGCATCGAACTAATGCCACCCCTTATTGACTTTGAAGATATACAAAAGAGGTATAGAGATGACATTGCAATTCATGATCAGGATTGCAGGGTCAAGTTATCGCGCTTCGTCAATAACAGAATACATATGGTGTTGCATGTAACTAAGGAAGCGAAGAGGACAAATACAACCACTTTGGAAGCCATCGGTGAATGTCGAATTGACCATAGCGCATTTCATTGATGCTAAGTTCTATCAGCACCACTATCAATCTATCATAATCAAAGCAAGCTAATCGACGATAACCATGAAGTCTATCTACATTGCAATTTAGTAGCGTCGCACTTCATAGCACTTCAATGATATTTCTCTACAATGACACTGCCCCTTCTTATGACATCGAACCTCGTGGAAGAATGGTAATAGAGTCAAGATAGTAGTTGAGGCCGCTTCAATTCAACATCGTTGATTAGTTGATGAAGAGCGCAATCATCAGTATCGAGAATCATCGACTTCAACACCACATAGTATGAAGACGCTCCTATACAACACTACCTAGTGACGATGACACCTCTCACCAATGTTGAGTGCCGCTTTTTATTAATATCGTTCAACAAAGAAGCTAGTGTCATACACTATCGAAGTCAACCCAGCCGAAGATAATAGAGGCGAAGTGGAGCTGTTCTACCCCTATAAATATGGACCTAGGTGTGTCATTTTGAGGGACAGTTTTTCATTCTCTCCCTCTTTTCTTAAATCAAAGCCTTGTAATCCTAAATCAAATTGGGACAAAATCTAATTGATTGTAATCGCATATGATTAATTTGAACAAGGACTTAGACATGCTTATTGCCTTTGACTATGTCTTTTTGAATGTTATTGATATGGACTTGCATATATTCGGACTCGTTCGAACTGAATTGCACATATTCGAACTGGCTTGCACATACTTGAACCCATTCGACTCATCAAGGCTGAAACTTGATTAAAGGAATTTTGAACTATGACGAACGCATATATGCATAATTATATGGACCATGTACTTCAAACATAAGGATAATATATATAGCCTATTATAATGCATAATGGACTATAACATGAATTCATCGCTTGTCTTTTATGACCATTGAACATATGACGTGATTTCGGCCTTTGTGGGATATATTTCTTTAAAGCCTATATGAACCCTTAAACACAACTGCTTTAAATAGCTTTAAAGGATCTCATGCATAGTTATCAAAGGAAACATACGACCTTTCATATAATATCTCCTCAAGGGCTCATTGACATCACAAACCCATTCTTTAATGATTTCATCAAACACTAAGTGACAAGTGACAAATTGATCTTTGATAACACTACTGTATTGATATTGATGGAGTTATGCTTAATCATGTCATGAAATATGTTTAAATCAAGGATTAATCCATCATAATTGGCTTCATGGATGTTATACCAATTTTTGGTCTAACAATAGTAATCCATTTAAAGTGTTTATAAAATTCTAATAATCTGTAAAACATTTAAACATAGTTTTAAATACCTATAAATATATAAAAAAAATTATAAAATATTTGTAAAATATATTTTAAAAGTAAAATAAATATTTAAATAAAATATTGAATAAGAGAGCATTCAAAGAAAAGAAGGTTGTTATTCAAGGACTATAACAAATTAATCTAATGACTATTAATTATAAATTATAGTCTTGAACTCTTCATGTCTTTGTCTCTATACCTACGAGTCTTTAAATATCATGATCATATATAAATCTTGATCTCTTGTCTTTTTATTGATCAATCTTTAAATTCGATTATCCTGTACTTGTGTAAACCTGTATAATATCTTGCAAAATATTTTATACAACTTGGAAGAATACTAGTACCTATATTTATATAGTCGTTGTCATCAATATCAATATCTATGGTATTAACAATCTCCCTCTTTTTGATGATGACAACCATGTAAATAAATGTATTACAAAATATAATGTAACTCCCCCTAAATTGGTTAACTCCCACTGTTTTTATAGCTCTCCCTTAGTATATGCATATATTATATTATATATTTCTCTTCCAATTTGTCATCAAGAAAATGGGTAAAGACAAATAAACTCCCCCTAAATGTGACATAAATTAGATACTATTAAATGCGATCATATTGTAGATGGAATCAAAATTAATACCAAGTGCAAAATAATATTTCTATGAAATATACATACAATTATAACTACATATGTTTTAACCATACATCATAAAATTTTCATCTATACATATTTATACAATTAATTACATAAAAAATACAAATATAACTAAAGTCAATTATACAAAATAAAATGTATAATAGATATTATAAACTACAGATACAAATTATAAATATAAATTAAAACCTAGATTTTCTTGGGAAACTTGATCCATCCTTTGGATCCAAAGATAGGGTTGGTGTTGATAACTTCCCAATCTTCATTATCTACTTTCGCTTTAGAGTTCTAGCATTCAGGATGTTGCTAAACTTGTTTGTGAAACTAGAAATAAAACGTCGAAGATAATTGAATTATTTTTCCTGTTCTTTTATTATTTTATTCAACTCCAAGTGTCATTGATTGCGAAGAATGAAGCAAAAAGCATTTTTGAAAGATTGAAGAGTTTCTTCTAGATTTTCACTTAGATTTAATTTTGAAAAATTATTTTTTGGATTCATTTTTATGAAAGGAAATGTGTAGAAAAAATTGAGATAAGAAGATGGATTGTTTTCTGAGTTTTTCTAGAAGAAAAATCATCTTATAGAAGTGAAAAGTCGGATTAGTAATTCTCTAAAAATTAACCAAATTTTGAAATTCAAAAATTCTAAAAAATTATCAGTGTATGTCGACATACATAGGTGACCTATATCGACATATATGAAGTAATTTGCATGTTTCTTATTTTTTTTTGTTTATATTTGTCATTATTTTAGTTTATGATTCAAGAGAAAAAAACATTATTAATGGTAGATATAAAGTCTTTAAGCAAATTTCATTAATAGACTAGAGAGATACATAAACATAATGAAAAATACATGAAAATAACATAAGTAAAAGCTAGAAAACATGATAGCTAAATAGATCTAGAATGATGTGGATGAAGATGAAAAATTTCCACCAAGCTTTCTAATAATCTTCCCAAAGTATTTAAGTTTCTTTTGATTATTAAGAAGCTTCTCTTGGTTTTTAATTTTTTTTGGTAGAATAGAGCGATGGTTTGTCAAAGCTTTCTAGGGAAGTATTCATTTCCTCCTCCTCTTCTTCTTGCTCTTCCTCCTCATTGATTTCCATATCTTCACTTTCTTCTTCTTGTAGAATTTATTGTTCTTCTGCTCTTGCCAATCTCTCTTCCTTTCCGGTAAGAGACTCATATGGTTCAAATTCAAGAGTGATGTGCATAAGAAAGATATTGGTTTTGTCGAAAACTTTATGAGGTAAAATATTTTCACCTCTTAGGTCGGTACCAAAATGATTGAAAATTCTAGTAAGATACACACCATGGTAAAGTGTATTTTCATGCCAATAAATTTTCTTTTGAACAAAATCATCTAAAATTACTTGAGCCCAATTTATATCATATTCTCCAAAATAGCAAAATGAGATTTGAAAACTTTTTGAGTGGGGTTGTTGTAATTCCCTGTCCTCGGTGTAATACTTTATTGTAAAATAAGACCCATTAGTCTTGATTTAGGCTTAAGATTATTACCTTTAAAACCATACTCTTCATCATTTGAAAATAAATCATGCATAACTTCTCTATTACCATAATCAATTTCAAAAGTGGAGAGGTCATTTCCACTACTTTTATAACAAAAAATTTGACCAAGAATTTCACAATCTAAAAACGGTAGCAATATATTTGACAGACTCCAAATTTGACCTTCTTCTCCTTGAAAAAACTTTCCATTTAAATTTGCATAAAATATTTTAACCAAATCAGGATAATAATCAAAATCATTTTGAGATAAATCAGTTAAACCAAAGATACCATTTTCGAAAGCAAGACCTTATAAACCATAAGAGTAAAATTCATTAAATTTTGCAAACCTTCCCAAAAATACTTTTTCATAAGTAGCATACTCAATATAGGTTTCAATTGACTCTTGATCATTGAAAAGTTGTCTTTTAATTCTTTTGGTAAGCCTAAAGGCTTTGGACGAAGAGGGTTGATTTGAGGAAGACATTATTTATTCTCTTTTTGAATGAATCGGTGTTTGGTGAATTATTATTTTTCTTTTGTTGTAGGCAGTCTCTTCGTAGGTGTCCAAATTCACCACAATCGTAACAGTTAAAAATATTTCTGGAATTTTTATTTTCGGTTTTATGGAAGTTCATCTTTCTGTATTTCAGAAATTTTATGAAATTTCGAGTCACAAGAGCAATCTTCTCATCATCATCATCATCATCATCTAAAACTTGATCTTCAGTTGTTGTGTTAAATGCAATTGGTTTCTTTTCTATTATCTTGTTTTCCCTTCTATCCTGCAACTATGCTTCATAGGATATTAGATTACCAATTATTTCTTCAATTTTCAATAAACTATATCATTGTCTTCCTCTATTGCTAATATCTTTTGATCCCATTCAGAAGAGAGTGAATTAAGGATTTTTCTAACTTGATCCTCTTTCGAGAAATTTTTCTCTGATGATACTAATGAAGTATATCCTAAAATTTAGAATGCATGTCAGAAATAGACTCACTTGGTTTCATTTTAAAAGTTGAAACTGATCAGTTAGCATGAAAATCTTAGTTTGTTTTACTTTACCAGTACCCTCATGTGTAACTTGCAATTTCTCCAAATTTCATAAGTAGACTTACAAATAGAAACTCGATTAAATTCATTTTTATCTAAAGAGAAAAATAAAATATTTATGGCCTTAGAGTTATTGAATGCTTGTGTTTTTTGGTCCGGTGTCCATGTTGAGTATTTAGTTTGGGGTTCAGTGTACGCACTCTGTGTAATGTTCCATATATCTAAACCATTGGATTGTAAATAAATTTTCATCCTACATGACCAGTAAGTATAATTACTACCATTAAATAGTTGGGGCCTAACATTTGATTGTCCTTCAACAAAAGTATTAAAAAGTGTACTACTAGTGTTACCGGCCATTTATACTTTTCAAAAATCAAATAATGAGTTTTTGAAAACCTAATGCTTTGATACCAAATGCGAGAAACTGTGTAGTACTAATGTGAATGGATCTTAAGGTCACTTTAACACTAGAAGAGGGTGAATAGTGTTTTATAGCTCATATGAAATTTTCTAAATTATTTAAAGATTTAAATTCAAACAGAAATAATCGACACAGATATATCTATTAATAGAAGTCACAGATATATGTAAATGTAGTAAAAGTAAAGTAAAAGTAAGTAAGATGACACTAGGAGTTTTACACTGATTCAGATTAGCCAATCCTACGTCTAGTCCTGTACAGTGTATGTACATATTTCCATTCCAATGCCTACTTTAAACAGGTAGCATGCAAACTAGAATACAGTCCTGATTTCAAGGCAACGAGATACACCAACCCGATTTTCCGAGTTCCAGGTAGTGTTAACCCAAAAAATGGGTCAACACTCTGGATTAAGTATGAAAGCACCGGCCCTGTTTATTAGAGCAAATAGAATAGAAAAGAAATATGGCAAGAGCAGAAATAGTAAAGAGATAAGAGAAATTTTATAGTGGTTCGGCTGTTAACGAAGCCTACGTCTACTTTATAACTTTGTTATTGACTGACTCTTGTTACAAGTTGAATTGGATTACAAAATCATTGAATATCCTAAGTTAGATTAAGTCCCCAATGTTAGAGTTCGTTGGAGAATCACAGTGAACCCTTTGGATGACTGTTGTGAGGGAGGAAAGAGTGAAGAATGTTTTCTGCAGAGTTCCAACCGCCAGTCCAAAAGATCCTCTTTATATTGTTAGTAGGATCGTATTTATAGAGGTTGAAGAGCTATTGGGCTAGGCCCCTTTGGCAGGTGCTTGCAAACGAATATATGAAGGTGCATTGAAAGTTTCATAGCGAACCGAGTCAATCTAATGGATCGTTAGTGATCCATAGATTTTGGGTCATTGGTGATTCAACTGCTTGCGATGCTTTCTTTCATCCTCTTCTCTAAATTTCATGGAAACCTGGTTCAATCATATGGATCGCTAGCTATCCATAGTGCATGGATCGCTAGTGATCCATGTACTTAGAGTATTTTTGGACTTTTCCTTCTGGATTGCATTTGTTGTCTCGTGTTGGTGTTCTCCATGTAATTTCATAGCTTGTTGCCTTGTTTTGATGGCGATCCACACACTGGTTGCATTAGACTGGTGATTGAATAATATGAATGCTCGCTTCTCGATTTAACTGCTTGGAATTCCATCAAACTTAGCCATCATTCTTGAAATACCTAATGGATCATGAAGCAAGAGAATGGATGGACCCACAAGCGAACACTATGGATCGCTAGCAATACATAGGATATGGATCGCCGGCGATCCATCACCTTACCATGTTTTGGGTTTCTTTTTCTTTGATACTTCTTGGTTAATTCTTTTAGTCCTTTTGGTTGGCTCTTGAGTTATTTTGACCCGACGAAGCTGGGTTAAAAATCCAGATAACATTTGCCCCCCAGAGTATGCCTTCGTTGGAAACAAGGCGTGTTCTAGAAGTAACTACTTTTGAGTTTCTGCTTGGTGAGGTTCAAGTGATCGTGTTAAGGCCATTACATGAACTTGGCTTTGGCTGCTCAATTGTTTGTTGAGTTTTGACATAGGTCATCATTGCTTGTCATAACAAACTAATTTTGACCCCATAACTTTTAGGTTCCCTTTATATAGCACGCAGATCGCTAGCGATCCAAAGACTTAATGATTTTTCTCTTGTGCGAGCTTCTATTTAACCCTTTCGAGCCGACCTTATTTTCCTTCATACTTTCATTTGGCGACCCAAGCTATTCTTCCTTGCTATCCGAGCTACCTTTCCAGCAACTCACTCCTAGAATTGCGAAACCTACCTCCTATCTTGCCATCGCTGCCACCTTTCATCGCCACCAGAGCTTCCTCACCGTCGACCATCCTTGACTTAGCCATGCAACTTTGTTGCTTTGCCTTTTCGAATCACCACCGGTCCTTCTTCTCTGAATCGCTACCGACCTTTCTCCATTGGATTGCTACCAACCTGCTTCCTTTGGATTGCTGGGTCGCTGCCGTCGAAAATTCCAATCATCCTTGCCCTTTGATTCTTGATTCAAGGTGGGTGATGCTAATTCTAGCATTTGTTTAGCAATTCGATGACGGGGTTGTATTGGTGATGATTATCATGGAAAATCTGAGTTGATTGTGATTTTGTGGAAGAAGATAGTAAATCGAGTCTTGAGTTCTTCATGGAACGATACTTGGGCCTTGCCCCGGTGCTTGACATATTTTGCTGTCTTCGTCCACAGAATCAAAATTGACTTGTACTAAGTTACATTGCTGATACAATCACGACATATTGCAAATTGGCCTTAATCCTTTCGGAGGGGAATAACGGCTTAGGATAGCTTCTCGCAAGCAGCTTATATTGTTATCACCTTTCGAAGAGTTCGAATTGGTCTCATTTTTGCACACTCGATGTACCTGAACTGAGAAGAGCTTTCTGTGTCGCTTCGGACAATGGATCCATTAACGATCGTTGATCGATAATGGGTAAGTGTAAAAATAATAATTTCAAAAAGTGATACGAAAAGCCCTTTTCATTCTTTACTGTGAGCGAACTATCTACACAGGATAAAGCATTTGTAGTTTTTAGGACATCGAGCTCACCACACATAGATACTTGAAATCCGATTTGTCGGTGTAGATCAATATTCCTTCGGAATTCAAGTGTTGTAGGGGAATTTTTAGTTAAAGATAGAATTTCCTGATCGCGTTGGACGTAAGTTCTGTTGTATAGAATGAAGTATCCACCTTCTCGCCGTAAGTCCAGTGGAGGAAGTCCATCACTTTCAATAGTTGAATCGATGTCCATCGCCCTTTCCTCTTCTGCTTCGCGAGCTGAATATGGTCAACTAGTTCCGGTTGGCCCGGTTGTAGACCGGACTCCTCCGAATTTCAAATTTTATTTAATCCATCGAAGAGAGCTTCCTCCATAATCTCTACTAAGGTTTGCATAACATTTACTTGCAACACGGCATTTCAGAGGACGACGTGCACCTTCCGGAGAAGAATGAGTTTGCCCATATGCTGCCTCCGGGATACACTGCCTGCCACCGATACATGTGCTTAAACAGAGCAGTTCCTCCCTTTAATGACTTCTTGAAGAAACTCTTTTGAACTTGGGAATTACCCCTTCCAAATTCATCCTAATGGATATGCAATCCTGACATGCCTTCACGTTTTGTTTATGCGGACATTTAATCGTGCCTCGAGTTTCGATGAGTTGAGATATTTTCTCTCGTTTAAGAGGAGAGACGAGTGCCTATCCCTTATCCTCATCGAGTCTCAAAGGAATCGCAAGATCATGCTGCAGCTTCAGAGCAATCTGTCTCAATTCAAGACTCGGTATTTCTTCGTTAGATATCCCGTAGGGTTTAACCGCCTTTGGACAACGGGGGGTAAGTTCCCTTCTTTACTCATTGAATTTCAATAAGTTGCTATGGGATTTCTGATAGGTCAAATTCTTCCTGCAGTTATTCGAAGGCCGAATAAAGACCTATTACTTGACCTCATTTTCCATACCTTGAAGGCCGTAGATGCTGGGGAGAGATCGGTTAATTTTTTTGCTAATGGACGAAAATTTGCTCCGGTATGGACTATTGCATCCCAGGAGTTCTGCCATAGCGGTTGAAATCTCATCGCCTTCTCATTGCTGAATACGAACACACTCTACTTCTTCATCACATGGCCCTAAAGAGGGTCTTTTTCAAGAAAAGGAAGGCTTGTCTGGCGAGTCAACCGAAGAAACTCATAAGGGAAGGGATGTCACGACTGAAGCTAGTTGTCCGACAAGAATACCCCCAATCCCAAAGGAAGAGAAAGAAGAGTTCAAGCAGCGAGAGGGCAAAGCTGCAGTGGCAATGGAAAAGGAGGAGGGTGAAATTGAGGGCAACAGTAGTTATGAATCCTCCTCTAGTGATGATGACTTCGATGCGGGCTCCGATGATGGAGACTTTGAATCGTGTGATGAGACTCCAAGAATGAGTCCAATTCTCCCAGATTCGCCTCCCCTAGAAATTCGCAATAAAAATGCTCCCCCAGCAGTCGAGCGACGTCAGGGTTCCCCGACTAAAGACACCGGCATGGACTTTAGGGGTTTAAGCAACGTTTACGTGGATATCGATGAACTTATGGAGGAAGATTATGAATTTGAGGGAATGTCTCCTTACCCTGGACATATTATGTCTAGAGTCAGCACGATTTCCACGATGGTGACTTCCCGATCCGGTTTGCGACGTCCTTTTAGGCCCTCTAAGACACATTACACATTTCACTAAGGTCACATTCACTTACATATTCATTATTTAGGTCTATTTCTTGTTCCTAAAGCTCTTTATTTATTCTTCATGTCAGGTACCATGAGAGGCCATGGACTTTACGATGATCTCGAACAATTCACTAATTCGCAACGTTGGTCGACGATCTTCAATCCGCCACCAGCCCCATGAAACCTAGGAGGAGTGGAGAAGGCGGAAAGACTCGGAAGCTGAAGTTCATCATCATGATGAAAGAGAATGAGGTCAGACGTATAAGAGTGGTTACAAGAAGATAAAAACCCCTGACGATCGAGAAGAACCGTCCAAGAAGCCGAAAGTTGATCGTGGTTCTCATCCCTCTGGGAATTTGGCTTCTGCCCGGCCCCAGTTTTTGTCAGTCCTGAAGTTCTTGTTTCTTCTAGTCAGGCTCTGTTTTTGTCTCAAGCCCCATCGACTCACGTGGTGCCCGCTTCTGGTTCCTTGCGTCCTCACATGAGGCCGGCTTACGTTCTTCCGTTTGGTCCCCCTAGACTCGAAGCTACGCTTCCCGGGTGGTTTCTAAAAGGAGTTAAGTTTGACCGCAACCTTTGCCTAGTCCACAAGGATTCCTATATGCTCCACATTCAGGCGATTCAAAGTGATTTAGGTCTTATCCAGGGATGGGAAAATCTATGCACGCAGCTGGCCGACACGAGCCAAAATAATTATCAAGTGATCATCTCCTTCGAATTGGAGAAGGACGATTTCGAGAGGGCATTAGCGGAACATGTTGCCAGAATTGAGCAATTAATATAAGAGAGGGATGCTGCACTCCGAGAGAGTAAGAACAGAGCTAGTTTGCTGAAGGAGCTGAAAGAGGCCCATGCAAAAATTGAGATCTTATTTCGGAATGAAATCAGGAAGGCCCACGTGGATGAAGTTAAGCTGAAAGAGGAGCTCAAAGCCCGTGACATGATTGTTGAAGCTCAAAAGAAGACTATTGCTGATCATGATAAAGTTGTTGAAGGACATAACAAGACAATTACTGAATATGCAGGAATTATGGAATTCCGTGATAAGATCGTTTCCGATCAAGCTCAGACGATTGCTTCGCTCCAAAAAAGAGTCGCGCAGCTGAGCGATGAGAAGACTGGAGTTGAAGTTGAGAAGGCCACCGTAATAGTGGATTACTTAGAGCTGCAGGATGCTTTCGAAAAAAAAGACGGAGAAGATGGATGATACCATCTTAAATTTCTATATTAATTCCCTACTGCATTAGGGGAGCCTCAATTATTTGGGCCCCAAATTTCCACGGACTCTTGCCATGGTTTTGAAAGAAAACCTGGCCCATTTTCGAAGTGAGGACGGGGATATATATACCGAGCAAGAGTCGGAAGATGCCTACCTCAATGAGGAATTGAAGGAAGCACTGATAGAAGGTCGAAAGGTCCTTCGAATTGAGAACGAACATGAGGCTGCTAGTGCTACTATGACTGCAACTGCCAAAACATTGTCGGAGCCTGTAATGACCCGATATTTTCAACCATTCGCATCCGCACATGTCGGACTTAAATTGCTCTAAATATCACGTTGTAAATAAAATTTTGGCAAACTCATAATATACAGTAAATAAATAATGACAGATCACAGACACAGAGTAATATAATGCAGCGGAAACAAAGAAATAGTAGTTCATGAAGCTACTATATAAATACATCAGAGTTAATTAAGATACAATAGAAATACCAAGATACAACGGGAGTAACAGTATGATAATCAGGTACAACTCAGAAAACAACTGGAATCAACTGGATAACAAAATGAATAGATATATGGTTCTTCAAAGCAAAACTCCAGCTCCAAAGGTGAGTCTCAAATGCTGTATCACTCAGTCTGACCCGAGCGTAAAGAAAAACACAAAACACTCGAGTCAGGACATACATACTTATATAATGTAAACCAACTCAAGTGAACTGTAATAAAAGGTACAAGTAACTTAAAGAATGCTTAGGATCGTCCATTCTTTAAGGATCCGTTAAACTATTTACTATGTAGTAATATTGCGCTATTATAATAATGTCTAATATAAAATAAACATACTTTAAAATAGCATTAGGGCTTTACATTTAATTTGAACTCACCCTAACACGTAATAGTCCCAGTAGTCTATCCAATATTAGCATACTCCCAAAATGGGGGTTACCTTCGATACTCCACAGGCTACGAGAGAAATCACAAATCGCAGTAAAGCTCGATATGGTAAGTGACACGGCACAACTAGGCAATGCCAGGGTAGATATACCAATTACGCATCCGGGCTGGTGGTGACGCATAGCATCCACTACCGACCACCTCGAACAACACTCCCAAATCAAGGGGTGCACCCAATCAATCACAAAGTAATAGAATGGTATCGAAGAAGTGTGTCCGATCAGAGGTGCTACCTCATTGGCCCGTCAATCGCTCCTGTTTTAGCCACTTTATGCCAACTCACGGGAGTTGGGTCCACGTATATACCTTTAGGATCGTCGCCACCATCCTACTTCATTCTGGAAACTCCACCGCGTACACAGTTGTTAAAGTGGGTTTCAGTATCGACAGAGAGTATGTCCATATCCGATCCTGGTCTCTTTAACAACCAATCGTTATTATAACCCGTGGTTATAATTTTAAAATAATATTTTATACTTCAAAATAGAATATCATTTCAAATCCAAATCTTTATCAAAATGAAGATTAAATCAATTCCAAACCATTTCAATATATTTAAAATATCATGTCATTTCAATATATCAAAATATCATATCTTTCCAAAACTTCATTTCAAATCATTTTAATATATCAAAATATCATATCTTTCCAAAACTTCATTTCAAATCATTTTAATATATCAAAATATCATATCCTTTCAAAACTTCATTTCAAATCACTTTAATATATCAAAATATCATTTGAGTTCAAATCTAAATATTCAACTTTAAATACTTTTTAAATTTAAAGATATCATTCATTTATTATCATTTCAAGTCACCTTTTAAATACTTTATATTTCAATCAAAAAAAAATTCATTTAAACCATTTAAAAGTGTAATTATTATACTTTCAAATCAAGTATTCAATTCCCAAAGTTTTAAACTATTCTGAGTTCATTTACTAAGTTAAAAACCATAAACATTGAAAATTTCAGCCTTTCACAACATTCAGAAAAGCTGTTATAAGTTATACTTGAAAACATTTTAATTCAGCAAAGACAGCATTTTAAAACTGCTGTTAAATCTCAGTTTAGTTGAAATTTAGTTTAAAACAGCAAAGACAGCATTTCCAGAAATGCTGTAATAGGTCAGGTTTCAAATTAAAGATTTTAATTAAATTCAGCAAAGACAGCAGACCACTACAGCATTTACAGAACTGCTGTAATAGGCCTTTATTAAGTTTTTAGCCTTTTAGTTTACTACAGCAACTACAGCATTTCAGAACTGCTGTAATAGCCTCTTTATAAAGCTTTTAGTTTATTTACAGAAACCATAGCATTTCTGAATGCTATTAAAAGTATTTTCCAGATTTTTGTGTATTTCCAGCAAATAATAACCTTCAATATTAAACCTTTTAAACATTATAAAAATCATATTTTGACATTCAAAAAATGTTCATTAAAATTACTCTTTTAATTTATGATTTTTATAAGAAACATTTACAGTAAAATCCAAATTTCCAATAATTTTACTTAACAAATCCAAATGTACAATTTTCTTTTCTTCACATTTTTAACAAATAAACTTAACACTTATATTTTATTTCCATTTCACAAATTAAACTAAATTTTCAATTTTATTTAATTAACTTAAACCTTTAATAAAACCAAATTCACATTTCCAAGTCAAGTTATATTTTAAAATCACACTTTTAAGCATTCATTTATTTAACCATTTTAATACATAGAAAACTCAATAACACTTTATTAAATCATTTAAATTCAAGTTCAATCAAATTATCATATTTACCATTTTCCAAATATAATTAAATTTCCATTTTATTTATATAACTTAAATATCATTTTAAAACCAAAATTCCAAATTTCCAAACTTAAGTTATATTTCAAAAATTCACTTTTACCATTCATTTAAATTACATTTTTAACGTCTAGAAAAATCCAAATTTCTTTATTTAAACATTAAAAATCCAATTTAAATCAAATTTTCATAATTTTACACTTTTAAAAATATTTAAAATATTCAAAATACTTTATAAAAATAACCACGGGCCTGTATATAGTTTTCTAACCTAGGTCAAGTGATACATATATGTATCATTTCAATCCGCAGTTTAAAAAGCAAAATCCGGGTTCTATCATTTCAAACCCGCAATCCCAAGTTAAAATAAAATAAATAAAAACCGTTCAGGCCTATCATTTCAGCCCATAACGATTTTTCCCTATTCTAAAGTCCGTTTGGGTATGTATCATTTCAACCCATAGTGAATCTAATCTACAGGGAACTTGCAGTGTGATAAACATGTATAAATGAATAGTTTAACAATAAATAACAGTAACAGATAATATGACAGGTAAAATAACAGGTTTAACATCATATAATTAATAATCATAGGCAGTTATAATATCATATATAATATTCTACACATTCAATTGTTTTCAATTCACATTTGCATGAGTATAAATGTCAGGTGAGATTTACTCACCTTTTTACGCTGGAGTTAGCGATCAAAACACACAGAATAGATTCCAGAAAGCACGACAAGCACGATAAAACATGACTTTTGATTTGAATGAATAGAGAGCCTTGATATTTATCTTGTAAACAATAACCAAAACAAGACAATATACACATAAATATTCAACACAAAACAATGTTGAAACAATGAAGATAAGAAGCAATAAAGGAATGAATGTTTTTGCCTTGCTTTCTACCATTGCTTGCTCAGCCTAGGGGATGTTTTGGCTCAGGTTTGGCATGACTTTGGCTCAGGTTTGGGTTCAAAGAGGCATGGCTACAAGGCGTTGAAGTGGTGGAGGAGTTACTACACATGAATATGAAGAGGCTTATGCAAATAGTGGAGTTTTTGTTCAACTTTTGGCTCGGTCTATGTCCCATCTAGGTTCAGCCATTTCATGTACAGGTCTGGATAGAGGTAGGAGGTGATGGTTAGGGGTGTGTCAAGGTGGTGGTGGAGCAATAGGAGGTGGCCAAGGCAATCTATGGTGATGGTAGTGCAATAGTGATCGGCTAGCATGGTTTGGAAGGGTTTTTGCAATGTTTTGAGGTGTTTGTCTTCATTTAAAGGCCATGGCCTGATCTGGTCAGAGGTGGGGAGAGAGGTTTGAAGCCGTGGAAGGGGAGGAGGAAGGTGGTGGAGGCTATGGTTGAGATGGTGGAGGGTTTGGCCGAGTAAAGCATGAATAGATCTAGGCAAAATCAATAAAAAGGGAGGAAAAAGAGAAGAAGAGAGAAGCCATTACCCATTTTTTTGTTTTAGCCATGAAAATGAGATAGAGAAGGATTTTTTCACATGAAATTGAAGCGAGAAACTCATGGCTACAATGAGGTATACGGCCAAAAACTCAAGGCAATGAAAAGACAAAGGAAAATGAAAAGACTAGCAGCCGAAAAGTCACACATTATAAAGTTAAGTCCTTTCAATTTTCATTTCTATTTTAATTAAATAAAATAAATAAAATTTCAGTAAATGAATTTTAAAACTGAAAAAAAGTATAATAAAATGGAAATAAATAATTAAATTTAAAGAAAATAGAAAAAGAATTAAGGAAATTGCTTAAAAATTGGAAATAGGGTTCAAAAATTATAATTAAATCATCACAAGCTTTAAAAAAATATCCACTTCATTTTAAAAATATTCTAAAGCAAAAATTTGAAATAAAATAATTCATTTATATTTTCAAAATGAAATCAATAATTAAATTTTAGAGAAAATAGAAAAAGAACAAAGAAATAGTTTATTTAATTGAAACTAGTCTTAAAATTACAACCAAAAAAACACTAGCCTTAGAAAATTTCTATTTCACCTTAAAACAAATAAAAGTCAAATAAATAAAATAAATGAGGAACAAAATAAAGTGGGAATGAGAATAAAATAAGATCTTAATAAAATGGAAAAATAAATAAAGAATTTCTTTAATTAAATGAAACTGGAAATTAGAAATTATAAACAAAATACAACTGACACTGGAAAATGTCAATTACACTTTTAAAAATGTTTTAAAACCAAAATATATACATAACATGTTAGTTTACCCATATAAATATAAATTAGAACATTACATGACTAGATAAAATATTATTTATATAATTTAAAATAAACAATTTTGTTAAATACAACACATTACACTCAATATTTAAAAGGGCATAACTTTCACATTATAAATCAGATTTCAACGAAACGAAAAGCAGTAATCTTAAAATATTATTTACTTTCATAAAATAAAGATATAAGTCAAAAATTCAAAATTTTAAATTAAAAGTCAAAGTTTGAACATATTGACCAAAATTCACAGTTCTGGAAAATACTCTATTTATTCATGTTTGAGATTATAATTCACATACAAATCATAATTAATAACAAAATTTCCATTTAATAAATAAAATAAAGTTTTTAAATCAGTAAATTCAATTTAAAATAATTACAAAATACAGGGTTGTTACACTCTCCCCCACTCAAAACTTTTCGTCCCCGAAAAGGAATGAGGTACGGGAAAACATAGAAAATATAAAAATGAAATAAGATTAAGACAAGATGACAAGAAGATTGAAATTGTACCTAATAACTGTTATTATAGGTATGTTTAACAAGGTGGAGATGATCTTCCCAAGATCCTCCAAAATCAAGACACAAGCACGAAAAAGATCCTCTAAAATCTGATTCACCCTTTCCGTTTGACCGACGGTCTGTGAATGGCAAGTAGTGCTCAGATTCAAAATAGGGAGAAGTAAGAACCACAGAAGAGATAGAAGAGTTAAATGATGAAGGAAAAGGAGAAAGAAAGAAAGACTAGAACAAACTTATTAAGCACAATACGAAGAACGCGATTCATCAAATCAACAAAGAGAGCAGGAGCATTAGTCAAACCAAAAGGCATGACTAACTATTCATAGAAAAACCATTCTCAGTACGGAAAGCAGTCTCGGGAATACTTTCCTCAGCAACCCTGAGTTGGTGAAAATCAGAGGCAAGATCAAGCTGAAAGAGAACAATAGCTCCAAGACTAACTAATTCGAATTTGATTTCCTACTTAGAAGGTAGGAGAATGGAAACAACCAGAAAGAAAATAGATTGGAAAACAGAATAAGATAATAAATGTAAAACCATGAAAATTTCAACTTACATTAATAATTGATTTCATTCATTTGATTTCACTTGAGTTAAATAAATCTTAGTTATTTTTAAATCTCATTATCTCATCATCAAATCAACAATTTATAAAGTCATGAATTTGAACAATCATTTATTATATTCATCTTTATTCATTAAATTTCATTCTTCTTTATTCCACTTAATATATCAAATCCTATATATATTAAGTGTATTTCACTTATTATAACTATTTCAATTTATTTATAATTTCTTTTAAATATCATTATATTGTAAGTTATTCAATTAACCCTTTTTCTCTATTTACCTCTATTGATATTTTATAAATAAAATTTAAGTGTATAACATTTATTATAACCACTCAAATTCTATTTATAAAATATTTTAGTATTGTATATTATCCAATTACATTGTTAACTTCTAAATAATTAAGGTAAGTTATATTGGAATGTAATAGAATATTATACAAATAAATTCTCCAATTTCAATTATTCAAGTTTACATATTTATTCAAACCTTGATTTCCATTTATAATTGAAATTATCCTTTAAGATAAAATTTAAGAATTAAATTTCTGATTAACTTCAAACTATTTAGAAATAAATAAGTGTAGATATATACATACACAATATATATCAAATCAAATTTAAATCATATATCAATATATTATAAGTCAAGTCATATTTAGAAATTTATCTCAATTAAATTTTGAAAGCAAAACTGTAGCAAAACTACAGTATGGTCTCTTCACTTCGAAACCCGAAAATGAACGTCGATGATGCTGCAGTCATCACCGAAATTATTTTCCAGCGACAAAGAAAAGAGTACAGATTTACAAATTAAAAATCCTTTGAAAACAATTTCTACTAGAAATACTTTTAAATAATATATCCTTTAAAAACTTTCAAAACAAGGTTCGAAATCATCGGAAATTAAATTCTCACATTCTTGATTTAAATCCATTTAAATTTCCAAATTAATTTATAACCATGTTTAATTATTTAGATATGAAACTAAAGCCAATGATTATAAAATATATGCAAAGTTAGATATTATTTCTTAACACCCAATTCCATTATTTATCAAAAATTCATAACATTAACCTTATACATATTATAATTATACAAAATTTATCCATCTACTAAATTTGAAAACCATATTGTGTCAGTTTGGTCTATTCAAGTGTTTTGGAGATCCTATCGATAGCGTTGATCAGACGAATCGATCGGAAACCCAAATCAACATCAACAACTCAAACAACACAATATATAAAACATCTTTAAAATATAAAAATTTCAAATACAAGATTAATGTTTCAAAATAAGGATAGGGATTCAAATTGATGGACTCAAATCAAAGAGAACTCTGATTTGAATATAAGTTGGAGACAAAAGATAAGATGATTAAACAACAGAATAGGGAGTATGGATAAGCCTATATAAATCGCGGGTAACCTTAACCAGGTCAACCGTGACTTAACGAAAAAGATCGTTGTGGATTTTCTAAGGTAAATCTATATTCGATCTCAAGAGATATAATTCGGAATAATAAGAGATACTAGCATCTAAACCGAGGATAAAGAAGTCTTCGGTGAATCAATGCTTTTTGTAAAGAAGTTTCACCCCTTTACAAGTCATTAGAATATTGGCGGGACCGCCAATTCATTAGAAAGATTATTCGGAGTGGAGTTATGGGACACTCCAGAATCAAGAAGACACGAATAGGGGAGGACAAGAATGGACTTTGGAACCGAAGGGAACGTTCCAAAATTCAAAGGAAATCGAATAGAAGAAGAAGGAATTCAAGTTCGAACGAAAGTGATCCTGTAATTAAATTTACTCTATATGCTGAGTTTGTCTAAAACCAGAGCTCTGATACCAACTGTAACGACCCGATATTTTCAACAATTCGCATCCGTACATGTCGGACTTGAATTGCTCAAAATATCGCGTTATAAATAAAATTTTGGGAAACTCATAATATACAATAAATAAATAATGACAGATCACAGACATAGAGTAATATAATGTAGCGGAAATAAAGAAATAGTAGTTCATGAAGCTACTATATAAATACATCAGAGTTAATTAAGATACAATAGGAATACCAAGATACAACAGGAGTAACAGTATGATAATCAGATACAATTCAGAAAACAACTGGAATCAACTGGATAACAAAATGAATAGATATCTGGTTCTTCAAAGCAAAACTCCAGCTCCAAAGGTGAGTCTCAAATGCTGTATCACTCAGTCTAACCCGAGCGTAAAGCAAAACACAAAATACTCGAGTCAGGACATACATACTTATACAATGTAAACCAACTCAAGTGAACTGTAATAAAAGGTACAAGTAACTTAAAGAATGCTTGGGATCGCCCATTCTTTAAGGATCCGTTAAACTATTTACTATGTAGTAATATTGCGCTATTATAATAATGTCTAATATAAAATAAACATACTTTAAAATAGCATTAGGGCTTTACATTTAATTTGAACTCACCCTAACATGTAATAGTCCCAGTAGTCTATCCAGTATTAGCATACTCCCAAAATGGGGGCTACCCTCGATAATCCACAGGCTACGAGAGAAATCACAAATCGTAGTAAAGCTCGATATGGTAAATGACACGGCACAACTAGGCAATGCCAGGGTAGATATACCAATTACGCATCCGGGCTGGTGGTGACGCATAGCAGCCACTACCGCCCACCTCGAACAACACTCCCAAATCAAGGGGTGCAACCAATCAATCACAAAGTAATAGAATGGTATCGAAGAAGTGTGTCCGATCAGAGGTGCTACCTCATTGGCCCGTCAATCGCTCCTGTTTTAGCCACTTTATGCCAACTCACGGGAGTTGGGTCCACGTATATACCTTTAGGATCGTCGCCATCATCCTACTTCATTCTGGAAACTCCACCGCGTACACAGTTGTTAAAGTGGTTTTCGGTATCGACAGAGAGTATGTCCATATCCGATCCCGGTCTCTTTAACAACCAATTGTTATTATAACCCGTGGTTATAATTTTAAAATAATATTTTATACTTAAAAATAGAATATCATTTCAAATCCAAATCTTTATCAAAATAAAGATTAAATCAATTCCAAACCATTTCAATATATTTAAAATATCATATCATTTCAAAACTTCATTTCAAATCATTTCAATATATCAAAATATCATATCTTTCCAAAACTTCATTTCAAATCATTTTAATATATCAAAATATCATATCTTTCCAAAATTTCATTTCAAATCATTTTAATATATCAAAATATCATATCTTTCCAAAACTTCATTTCAAATCATTTTAATATATCAAAATATCATATCTTTCCAAAACTTCATTTCAAATCATTTTAATATATCAAAATATCATATCCTTTCAAAACTTCATTTCAAATCACTTTAATATATCAAAATATCATTTGAGTTCAAATCTAAATATTCAACTTTAAATACTTTTTAAATTTAAAGATATCATTCATTTATTATCATTTCAAGTCACCTTTTAAATACTTTATATTTCAATCAAAAAAAATTCATTTAAACCATTTAAAAGTGTAATTATTATACTTTCAAATCAAGTATTCAATTCCCAAAGTTTTAAACTATTCTGAGTTCATTTACTAAGTTAAAAACCATAAACATTGAAAATTTCAGCCTTTTACAACATTCAGAAAAAGCTGTTATAAGTTATACTTGAATTAATTCAGCAAAGACAGCATTTTAAAACTGCTGTTAAATCTCAGTTTAGTTGAAATTTAGTTTAAAACAGCAAAGACAGCATTTCCAAAAATGCTGTAACAACTCAGGTTTCAAATTAAAGATTTTAATTAAATTCAGCAAAGACAACATACCACTACAGCATTTACAGAACTGCTGTAATAGGCCTTTATTAAGTTTTTAGCCTTTTTATTTGCTACAGCAACTACAGCATTTCAGAACTGCTGTAATAGCCTTTTTATAAAGCTTTTAGTTTATTTACAGAAACTATAGCATTTCTGAATGCTATTAAAAGTATTTTCCAGATTTTTGTGTATTTCCAGCAAATAATAACCTTCAATATTAAACCTTTTAAACATTATAAAAATCATATTTTGACATTCAAAAAATGTTCATTAAAATTACTCTTTTAATTTATGATTTTTATAAGAAACATTTACAGTAAAATCCAAATTTCCAATAATTTTACTTAACAAATCCAAATGTACAATTTTCTTTTCTTCACATTTTTAACAAATAAACTTAACACTTATATTTTATTTCCATTTCACAAATTAAACTAAATTTTCAATTTTATTTAATTAACTTAAACCTTTAATAAAACCAAATTCACATTTCCAAGTCAAGTTATATTTTAAAATTACACTTTTAAGCATTCATTTATTTAACCATTTTAATACATAGAAAACTCAATAACACTTTATTAAATCATTTAAATTCAAATTCAATCAAATTATCATATTTACCATTTTCCAAATATAATTAAATTTCCATTTTATTTATATAACTTAAATATCATTTTAAAACCAAAATTCCAAATTTCCAAACTTAAGTTATATTTCAAAAATTCACTTTTACCATTCATTTAAATTACATTTTTGACTTCTAGAAAAATCCAAATTTCTTTATTTAAACATTAAAAATCCAATTTAAATCAAATTTTCATAATTTTACACTTTTAAAAATATTTAAAATATTCAAAATACTTTATAAAAATAACCACGGGCCTGTATATAGTTTTCTAACCTAGGTCAAGTGGTACTGATATGTATCATTTCAATCCGTAGTTTAAAAAGCAAAATCCGGATTCTATCATTTCAAACCCGCAATCCCAAGTTAAAATAAAATAAATAAAAACCGTTCAGGCCTATCATTTCAGCCCATAACGATTTTTCCTTATTCTAAAGTCCGTTCGGGTATGTACCATTTCAACCCATAGTGAATCTAATCTACAGGGAACTTGCAGTGTGATAAACATGTATAAATGAATAGTTTAACAATAAATAACAGTAACAGATAATATGACAGGTAAAATAACAGGTTTAACATCATATAATTAATAATCATAGGCAGTTATAACATCATATATAATATTCTGCACATTCAATTGTTGTCAATTCACATTTGCATGAGTATAAATGTTAGGTGAGATTTACTCACCTTTTTACGCTGGAGTTAGCGATCAAAACACACAGACTAGATTCCAGAAAGCACGACAAGCACGATACAACATGAATTTTGATTTGAATGAATAGAGAGCCTTGATATTTATCTTGTAAACAATAACCAAAACAAGACAATATACACATAAATATTCAACACAAAACAATGTTGAAACAATGAAGATAAGAAGCAATAAAGGAATGAATGTTTTTGCCTTGCTTTCTACCATTGCTTGCTCGGCCTAAGGGGTGTTTTGGCTCAGGTTTGGCATGACTTTGGCTCAGGTTTGGGTTCAAAGATGCATGGCTACAAGGCGTTGAAGTGGTGGAGGAGTTACTACACATGAATATGAAGAGGCTTATGCAAATAGTGGAGTTTTTGTTCAACTTTTGGCTCGGTCTATGTCCCATCTAGGTTAGGCCATTTCATGTACAGGTCTAGATAGAGGTAGGAGGTGATGGTTAGGGGTGTGTCAAGGTGGTGGTGGAGCAATAGGAGGTGGCCAAGGCAATCTATGGTGATGGTAGTGCAATAGTGATCGGCTAGCATGGTTTGGAAGGGTTTTTGCAATGTTTTGAGGTGTTTGTCTTCATTTAAAGGCCATGGCCTGATCTGGTCAGAGGAGAGGAGAGGGGTTTGAAGCCGTGGAAGGGGAAGAGGAAGGTGGTGGAGGCAATGGTGGAGATGGTGGAGGGTTTGGCCGAGCAAAGCATGAATAGATCTAGGCAAAATCAATAAAAAGGGAGGAAAAAGAGAAGAAGAGAGAAGCCATTACCCATTTTTTTTGTTTTAGCCGTGCAAATGAGATAGAGAAGGATTTTTTCATGTAAAATTGAAGTGATAAACTCATGGCTACAATGAGGTATACGGCCAAAAACTCAAGGCAATGAAAAGACAAAGGAAAATGAAAAGACTAGCAGCCGAAAAGTCACACGTTATAAAGCTTAAGTCCTTTCAATTTCCATTTCTATTTTAATTAAATAAAATAAATAAAATTTCAGTAAATGAATTTTAAAACTGAAAAAAATTAAAATAAAATGGAAATAAATAATTAAATTTAAAGAAAATAGAAAAAGAATTAAGGAAATTGCTTTAAAATTGGAAACAGGGTTCAAAAATTACAATTAAATCATCACAAGCTTTAGAAATATATCTATTTCATTTTAAAAATATTCTAAAGCAAAAGTTTGAAATAAAATGATTCATTTATATTTTCAAAATGAAATCAATAATTAAATTTTAGAGAAAATAGAAAAAGAACAAAGAAATAGTTTATTTAATTGAAACTAGTCTTAAAATTACAAACATAATATCACTAGCCTTAGAAAATTTCTATTTCACCTTAAAACAAATAAAAGTCAAATAAATAAAATAAATGAGGAACAAAATAAAGTGGGAATGAGAATAAAATAAGATCTTAAGAAAATGGAAAAATAAATAAAGAATTTCTTTAATTAAATGAAACTGGAAATTAGAAATTATAAACAGGATACAACTGACACTGGAAAATGTCAATTACACTTTTAAAAATGTTTTAAAACCAAAATATATACATAACATGTTAGTTTACCCATATAAATATAAATTAGAACATTACATGACCAGATAAAATATTATTTATATAATTTAAAATAAACAATTTTGTTAAATACAGCACATTACACTCAATATTTAAAAGGGCATAACTTTCACATTATAAATCAGATTTCAACGAAACGAAAAGCAGTAATCTTAAAATATTATTTACTTTCATAAAATAAATATAGAATTCAAAAATTCAAAATTTTAAA
Organism: Allium fistulosum; assembly: GCA_030737815.1. NCBI lineage: Eukaryota > Viridiplantae > Streptophyta > Magnoliopsida > Asparagales > Amaryllidaceae > Allium > Allium fistulosum. The sequence goes on along the minus strand of CM060902.1, from coordinate 1,116,518,482 downwards.
TTTTTAAATTAAAAGTCAAAGTTTGAACATATTGACCAAAATTCACAGTTCTGGAAAATACTCTATTTATTCATGTTTGGGATTATAATTCACATACAAATCATAATTAATAACAAAAATTTCCATTTAATAAATGAAATAAAGTTTTTAAATCAGGAAATTCAATTTAAAATAATTACAAAATACAGGGTTGTTACAGAGCCTTTCATTTCTGGGCCTGGCGGATCATCTAGACAGCCTCGCAATCAGTTGGCTAGTTCTGTCGGTGCTACTTTGTCATCTGCTCCTTCGGCAGCTGTCTCTGAAGCTTCAGGTGTCCCCGAAACTTCTTTGAAGATCGTGTTACCATCGACAGAAGGAGAAGGCGGGGAATATGAGATTGACATTCTTAGCCATTCCTCTAATGCAGGCAACTTTCTTATTTTCCCCGAGTTTGAGAATTTTCAGCTCACGCCATAAGAACAAGACGAACTTAATGCTTTCATATTTGATCTTATACATCCGTCTTCGTTACCTACTGACCCACCGGTTTCCTTGATGTTTGGGCTTGCCACTATTTGAACCGCCTCGACACTTATTTCCGTAACTACTCTGATTGCTGCGTCGGTGTCTAGCTCGTAGCCAGAGCTAGAATTCGAGAAGATTGCTGCATTGCATGGTCTAAATGGCCCTTTTGTATCTCTAGAGGTTGACTTCACGACAGCTGAAGCTCGGGAGCAGGAAGACCAGACTTGCCAGCTACATAAATATGAACTACAAATGGTTATTGTTAAGAAGGAAAAAGTTGAAGAGATAAAATCTTCAAGGAGCTTCCGCAAATCCCGAAAGATCAAGGCCAAGGGGAAATCTACTAAGAAGGTCGGAGAGTAGGGAAGAGATGCCGACGCCGAGGAGATAGTTGATATTACATGCAGCGACACTACCTCTGGCCGGGATTCTGAAGAGAAACAGAATCCAACTAAAGGTGGGAAAGGGAGCGGTGGAAAGAGACATTGACAAGTCCGTATAGCAGTGGAGCTAGCTTTTGGGACATTTTGTATTGTTTGACATGTGTTTTGTTCAACTGTAAAGTCTGCACTTACTGCTTTGATTGTTGTTGCATCTGTATTTTTCTTTTTGTTGGCCGATATTATGTGGGTGCGGCCCCCACATTTTTGACTTTGTATAGAAAATGCTATAAGTAATACAACGTTGACATTTTGATTGTAACTTTACTTGTCTACTTATCAGTGTTTCATGCACTTATGTTAATTTTATTTACTGCTATTTCATCTAGTCCTGTAATTACCGCCAAAATTCCTTGTTTGGAGTAACTGAACTGTGAAGTGCTTGGTTTTTATTTTTGAGTATTTTCTTTGAGTATCGGTGTGTGCCCCCCAGTTCATGGGGCTGGTTACTCCGAACACTTGATGCGTGACTAGTTGATTTGAGTGACTCTTTTTGTTTTTTGTTTTTTTATGTTTGTAATCGGACTTGTTTTCCGTCAATTCGTGGCCGGTATACATTGCCAATTCATACCCATTACTCCTGATGGTGGGAGTGGATTGATTTTTGTCACTCTAGCGATGGACAAGTTTCCCGGCATTATTGGGACAATGTCGGTACTTAAGAATGTGCACGGCTCATGAAGTGCGTGACTTTTGGGAGTGTGCGCAGCTTATGGGATGCACGACTTTTGGGATCGATATGACTCGTCGATCCGGAACGGTTTGGAACTCCTCGATGTCACCGATCTTCGGGCAACGTGACGAATCCATGCTTTGAGAGCGTGATTCCATGGCTCAAAAGGTAATGCACGGCTTTGATTTGGTCCTTCCCGGCGCCGCCGGAGCAACACCGGTTCTTAGAAGGCGGGGATCGAGTTCCGCCGATCCAATGGTTTGAGTCGATTTGCTTCCGTCAACCCGACGGGTAAGTGGAGCGTACTTGAGCATAGTTCCACTATCTCAAGCAGTGATTGGATGGTCTTGAGCCGATTTGACCCTGTCGACTCAGTAGGTTAGTTTTATGAACGCGGTTTGATTGGTTCAGAAAGCAAAGCAATTTTATTAAGAAAAGTTGGGCAAGTTTTGCCTACTTACAATGCCCCCGGCATTCTGGGATGGCTTATTTTTTGAAAAATAAGTACATAAAATAGTTCTAGATAAAGTAACGACGTAGCGATTCGCTATTCCATGCTCGGGGAATTTGGATCCCGTCAACAGTTGTTAGTTTGAATGTTCTATCCCCTAGCTTTTGACCAATGACACACGACCCTTCCCAGTTTGGTTCAAATGTTCCCAGTATGGGATAGACCCGTTTGAGGATGAGGTCTCCCACTTCAAAGGCTCGGTTGTGAACTTTGGAGTTGAAGTATCATGCGACCCTTTTTTGGCGAGCAGCTGTCCTTAATTTGGCTTCTTCCATCTTCTCGTCGATCATGTCAAGCGACTCGAGTAGGAGCTGCTCGTTTTGCATTTGATTGAAATTCTACCACCGAAGAGAGGGGACTTGCAGTTCGATGAGGATCATTGCTTTTGAACCATATACTAAGGTGAATGGGGTATGCCCGGTTGCTACTTTATGTGTTGTTCTGTAAGCCCATAGTGCGAGTGAAAGTTCATCAACCCAACTATCTTTAACTTTAGTTAGCCGCTTTTTGATGGCGGACTTGATTATCTTGTTTACTACTTCCACTTACCCGTTTGCTTGCGGATGAGCGACCGTGGAAAAGCTCTTCTCGATTCGGGAGCGTTCACAGAAGTCTTTTAACTCAGCACTTTTGAATTGGGTCCTGTTATCAGTGATGATTTTCTATGGCACACCAAACCTGCAAATAATGTTTTTAACAAAGTTAACGACTTTCTTTGTGGTAATGGTGGCCAACGGTTCCGCTTCGGCACACATGGTGAAATAGTCAATGGCAACTATAGCATATTTAGCCCCTCCTTTAGCTATTGGCAAAACACTAATTAGATCAATTCCTCATATTGTGAATGGCCATGGGCTGACCATCTGCGTTAACTCTGTTGAGGGACTTCTTTTGATCTTGCTGAATCTTTGGCACCGGTCGCATCGTCTGGTGTAATCTGCTGCATCACGGTTTACTATTGGCTAGAAATACCCATATCGGAGAATTTTCTTTGCAAGGGTTTGCCCCCTGGTATGGTCCCCACAGTCGCCTTCGTGAACTTCTCTCAGGATCCTTTGAGCTTTGTCATTGGTCGCACATCTAAGCAGGGGGTAGAGAACCCCCTTTGGTAGAGTATCATATCCTGCATTATGAATCACGGTGCCTTCCGAAGAAGCTTTTTCCACTAGTTCCTATCTACGGCAAGAGTTCCTATAAGCAAGTAGTTTTTGATTGGTGTCATCCATGTTTCTTTTTCAATGGAGGTCTCAAATATCCAATTGACATCCATTTCGCTTATGCTCGGAGTGGTCAGGGTTTCGACCGGGGCTAGTCCCAATGACTGAGCTTTCCAGAACTGGCTAGTTTAGCCAAGTAGTCAGCTTTCGTGTTCTGCTCCCTCGGGATGCGAGTTATGGTGTAATGTTCGATGTCGTTCAACAACTCTTGTACTTTAGATAAATACGGGGGCAAGGTTCTCCCCTCGAGCTTGGTATTCGCCTTTCACCTGATAGACGACTAACTGAGAGTCGCTATAGATGTGTATGATTTTATCTCCAGCTCTTTCACAATTTTTAGCCCAGCTATCAATGTCTCATATTCTGCTTCGTTATTTGTCCATGGCAATTCTAATCGTAAAGCGTAGCAAATGGCTCATCCTTTTAATGTCTCAAGCAGTACTCCTGCCGCCGAGCAGAAGTTATTAGATTAACCATCGACAAAGAGCTTCCATCGTGTTTCCACTTCCAGTGTAAATTCCTCTTCATTATCCCGAATGGTAAATTCGGTGATGAAATCTGCTAACGCTTGCCCGTTGATTGCCTTTCTAGGATGGTAAGTGATTTCATATTGACTTAATTCGATATTCCATTTGATGAGCTGCCTGTAAGTCTTGGAACGGTACAATACCTACTTTAAGGGTTGATCAGTCAATACTTTGATCGGGTGCGCCTGGAAATAGGGCCGTAATTTCCTGGATGTGATCAAGAGACAATACGCTAGCTTTTCCAACTTCGGATAATTTTTCTCGGCTCTAGTAAAACGTTTACTGATTTAATACACAGGCCACTGGATCCTAGCTTCTTCACATACAAGAGCAGCACTTAATGTGTAAGGTGAGACTGCTAAGTAGATGAACATATCTTCTCCGTGTACTAGCGTCGATAGGATTGGCGGGGTCTCCATATGTCGCAACAACTCTTCAAACGTGGTCTGACAATCCTTATTCCATTCAAAGTTCTTCTTTCATTTCTTTAGTGCATCAAAGAATGGTATACATTTGTCGGTGGCTTTTGAGATGAACCAGCTTAGCGCTGCGACTTTCCCAATCAGGCTTTGTAACTCCTTCCTGTGCTTTGGGGCTTCGACTTCTCGTAGGGCAGTAATTTGCTTCAATGCCTCAGGCGCTCACTATGAACCCAAGAACTTTCCGAAGGCTACCCTGAAGTGACATTTAAGTGGATTGAGCTTCATTCCATATTTTCGGAGTATTTCGAACATTTTGACGAGATTATCCATGTGATTGGCAGCTATTCGCGATTTAGCCAACATGTCATCCATATAGACTTCCATGATTTTTCTGATCTTACGGTTGGATATGGCATTTACTAATCTTTGGTAGGTTGCCCAACATTCTTTAAACCGAATGGCATTATCCTGTAGCAGTATAGTCCTAGATCGGTGATGAAGCTGGTGTTTTCCTGATCAGGTTCGTGCATCAGGATCTGGTTGTATCCCGAGTATGCATCCATAAATGATAACAGTTCATGTCCAGCCGTCCCGTCCACAAGCTGGTCGATTCTGGGCAAAGGGAAGCTGTCTTTCGGGCAGACTTTGTTTAGATCCGAGTAGTCGATACAAGTTCGCCGCTTCTCATTGGACATTTTGACCAAGACCGGGTTAGATACCCATTCGGGGTAGGTCGCATCACGGATAAAACCATTGGCCATTAGCTTGTCTACCTCTTCTCTTAACGCCTTGGACCGTTCAGGGCCCAAGCTACACCTCTTCTGCTTCACCGGTGTATACTTGGGATCGATGTTGAGTGCGTGACATGCAATTTTCGGTGATACCCAACATATATCGGATTGTGTCCAAGTGAACACATCCAAGTTGGCGCGAAGAAACTTAGCGAGTTCCATTCGCACCTTATTTCCAAGGTGCGATCCAATTTTCAAGACCTGCGTTGGGTCATCCTTTTCGACTGGGACAGACACCGTCAATTCTGTCGGTGATGCCTGATCCTCCCCTGAACTCTTCTTTATAGGGTCCAAAGCATTGTCGAATCGGCTGTCCCCGAACCAGGGGCGGCTCTGTAGTTGCTATTCGGCAGGTTCACAAATATAGAGAGTTCTCCCCGCATTCTTCCCATTTTCTTTTGTTTTGGATTCACGTAGTTCTGCGATATAACACTCCTTGTCGGCACTTTGGTCTTCTTTGATCACTCCAACTCCATTTTCCATTGGGAATTTCATGGTAAGGCACCACTAGGCTAAAGCGATTCTGAAATCCACCATTGTTGGTCGTCCCAAGAAGGCATTGTATGCGGACATTTCGTTTACGATCACAAAAGTTTGGATGAGGGTGACTCTTTGGTCGCCTTCCCCAAGTTCTACGGGCAAGTTAATCATTCCGACGGGTTGTTTGGGCTCGCCGGTGAATCCTTGAATTTTGGTTTGGCAGGTGGATACGTCTTTCATGCTAATCTTCATCTGATCAAAGGTGCGTTTGGAAAGGATATTCACAGAATTGCCGCTGTCAACCAATACTCGTCGGACCATGGCAGATCCCTACTGTCGCGACCATGGGATCGAGAGTTGGAACTTCAATCCCTTCGGTGTCTCGACTTCGGAATACTATATCGTCATTTAGAGTCCTCTGCTGCTTGATAGGGGTTCCATCTTCGATCGCGAGGCATGAATCCTTCGAGACGTGTTTTAATGAGCTCGCATATCGCTTCATCTCTTCCCAACTTCTCTGTGCGGGGTGAAGTCGTCCAGATATTGTTCCAATGATGAGTCTCTGGTCGGTTCATCTAGATCCCTCTTTACTGGTTCCAACTTGGTTTCTTCGATCCCTAGGAGCTTGGGGAGCTGCGGGTTGGTCGGGATTTTTCGATTTTCTTACATATTGCCGAACCTTGTTTTCCCGGGTCAGCTCCTCAATCAAGTTCTATAGGTGATGATACTCGTTCGTGTTGTGGTCATGCGTTTCGTGGAAGCGGCAGTACTTTTCAAAATGCTTTTGCTGTTCCATTGCTTCCTTTTTAGGGTGTTTCTTGTATTCCTCTGTCCCTTGTGTTGCGAGATAGATGTTTTCTGGAGTATCCATGAGTGGGGTGTAATCTTTGGGTTTGAAGCCTTTAAGCCACTTATTGTTACTATTTCGTGTGTTGGAATTTTGTTTTTTCCTCTTTCGGTCTTCGTCTTTTCCCACACTTCCTTCAGCGGTCCAGGGGGTATTTATGTCTTAGTTCATCGCCATGCTACTCCGCCCAACGTTCATCAGTTGCAAGCTAGTTGATTTCTTTTCTAACTCCTACGCCTCCTCCAATCTCAAGAATTGACTCGCCTTAGGTTGAAGTCCTTCCTAGTGTAGGTTGCTTCATTTTGATCCATTTTTCGAATTCAGTTTCGGGGTGGATGGCGTGGACCAAGGCCATGAAAACCATATCCTCATTCAGATTGCTTACCTCTGTCATTGCGGTGTTAAACTGATTCATGGAAGACTTTAGAGATTCATTCCGCCCCTGGAACAGACCAGACAACGACATCACATCTTTAGGTTGCGCCATGTGAAGTCTGAATTGATCAAGAAATCTTGTTGCCAGGTAATCGAAAGTGGAGATGGATCTTGGCGGAAGCCTAGTGAACCACATGGAAGCAATTCCCTCTAGAAAAATCAAAAAACATCTACATCAAACGGCGTCCTAAGCATTCGCTCTGTCTATTTACCAACTGTATTTGTATAGATGAGGTTTTGGGTCTTTGTCCTATCATAGGACGGAATAGTTGGCATAGTGAACTTTTCTGGGTATCACTCATTCAAAATTTCATCCGTGAAAGGTGTCCGACTTGGATCAGATCCCCATTCATCATCTCTTCTATTCTTACTCTCATCCATCAGTTGCTTGACCATGTCCGCGATATATGCCTCAGACGTCCGGTAATCCGGGGGTCGGCTGTCAGTAACTACATCGAGTGTTTGGCTTTGCAAACGATCTTGGTGAGTGGGATGAAGCCTAGGCTCTCCTGTCTTTGAAAGAGCCACTCCCTCAGGATTTCGTTGGCTTGTGGTTAGTCTGATTGGGGCAGTTTGGATAACCCTGGCGTTATCGAATGCATTGGCTTTTCCTTCCAACCTGCCGTCGTTAAGTTGCTCTCCATCATCTAAATCGAAGAGGTCTATGACTACATCTTCTTGTAGGGTCATTGCTCCTAGATTTAAGTTCATAGCTGGTTGCCATGCGGTTGGTAGAGTTCTTGGGTTTCCTTCTACATTGATTCCCATGGTTCCACCTATCACTCCTTTCTGTGGCTACTTCCCGCTCCTTCTATGTAGGCAAGAAATTGAAGAATTTTCTTGTTCCACGGCAGCCGCAGGCTCTGTCATAGTTCTTATAGCAGCATGAGTTTGTAAAGTCAATAGGGCATTTAGTTTGTCCATTAGAGACCTTTGGCTATTTTCCATCTTCTCATTTATTTCATCAACCATCTTATTTAATTCGTCTCTAGTGACAACTTCGCGCTAAATGAAGGATCCTAGAATCTGATCACTGGAGTTAGCTCCTAACCACGGATTGTTGGGATTATTGACTTCAATTTGTTAAGGTTTTGTTTCTTCTCCAGCAATGGTAGCTCCTATGGATCTTCCAGAAGTCGTCCTCTTTCTTCCTGGGGCCATTGATTCTTAGCAGCAGATCTTTTGCTTGAGTTGGGTTCTCAGTGAAAGCACCAAAATGTTAATCCAAAAAATGGATCAACACCCTGGATTGAGTATGAAAGCACCAGCCCTTTTTATCAGAGCACACAAAATAGAAAAGAAATATGACAAAATCAGAAACAGTAAAGAGACATGAGAAATTTTATAGTGGTTTGACTGTTAACGAAGCCTACGTCCACTTTATAACTTTTATTATTGACTGACCCCCATTACTAGTTGAATTGGATTACAAAATCATTGAATATCCTAAGTTAGATTAAGTCTCCAATGTTAGAGCTTGTTGGAGAATCACAGTGAACCCTTTGGATGACTGTTGTGAGGGAGGAGAAGAGTGAAGAATGTTTTCTGCAGAGTTCCAGTCGCCAGTCCAGAAGATCCTCTTTATATTGCTAGTAGGATCGTATTTATAGAGGTTGGAGAACTATTGGGCTAGGCCCCCTTGCCAGATGCTTGCAAACGAACATATGAAGGTGCAATGAAAGTTTCATAGCGAACCAAGTCAATCTAATGGATCGCTAGCGATCCATAGATTTTGGGTCGCTGGCGATTCAAATGCTTGCGATGCTTTCTTTCATCCTCTTCACTAAATTCCATGGCAACCTGGCTCAATCATATGGATCGCTAGCGATCCATGTACTTAGAGTATTTTTGGACTTTGCCGTCTGGATTGCATTTGTTGTCTCGTGTTGGTGTTCTCCATGTAATTTCGTAGCTTATTACCTTATTTTGATGGCGATCCACACACTGGTTGCATTGGACTGGTTATTGAATTAGACGAATGCTCGCTTCTCAATTTAACTAGCTTGGAATTCCATCAAACTTAGCCATTATTCTTGAAATGCCTATTGGATCATGATGCAAGAGGATGGATGGACCCATAAGCGAACACTATGGTCACTAGCAATCCATCACCTTAGCGTGTTTTGTCTTTCTTTTTCTTTGATACTTCTTGGTTGATTCTTCTAGTCCTTTTGGTTGGCCCTTGAGTTGTTTTGACTCGACGAAGCTATTCCGACTTCCTTTGAATTCTGCTGGGTTAAAAACCCGGATAATAGGTAGTCTCTCTTGATTTAATCGGACAATAAGATCACCTACTTGACTAAACGGGCAACAATCACACCCACTTGATTTGAATGAGCAACAAGCACACCCAAACAAATAATAGTATAGAGTTGTTGATTCCAAATACAAACAGTTGTACCTTGGATACATAATATCATATAACCCTTTTGATAGCACTTTGATCTTTGAATTGATGAGAGAATACTTTCAAATCAGCGAGTAAATTGTAGAGAATGAATGTAGTGAAGTAGAGATTGAATTTGAGTGAATTTGAAGAGTATAGAAAGTGGGTTTTGTGAAATATATAATGAGAATTTGGAGTAACAAGAAAGTAGCGAAAGTTGTTAATAAAATTCGTTTTCCAGTCCCCGTTTTATAGTGTATTAAGGGATGTGTTTATTCGCAAAGAGATGTAACAAAAAATCACAACTATTCAAAATTCAAAAGACACCTCTTCAACGGTACATACGTCAACATGCCTATGTAGCCTATGTCAACATACCCTTGTTAATTTTGAAAAATAATAATTTATTCAAAGTTTTTATAAAATTCTAATAACTTGTAAAACAATTAACATAGTTTTTAAATACTTTTTAATATACAATTTTTTTATAAAATATTTATTAAACTATATTTTAAAAACAAAATAATTATTTTAATAAATAATCTGGTAGGAGAGAATGTTGCTATTAAAGGACTTTAACAAATTAATCTAATGACTATTAACTATAAACTATAGTCTCAAAGTCTACGTGTCTTTGTCACTATACTCATGAGTATTCAAATATCTTGACCATCTCTAAATCTTGATCTCTAGTCTATTTACCGATCGGTCTTCAAGTTCGATTATCATATACTTGTATAAACCTATATAACATCCTGTAAAATTTTCTATACAACTTGGAAGAACATTAGTACCTATATTTATATGGTTGTTATAATCAAAATCAATATTTGTGGTATTAACAAAATATTCAATATAAAATTTTATTTGATTTATTTAAATCGATATCGAATATAGTGCGTATATAAAAGTTATATACACGCGTATTGGTATACGATATCAATGTGCATTTGAATTTGATTTAAAAGGCAAATTTACTAATATGATTTGAAAGAACAACAAGGCCTATTGCCTGGTGGAGTGGTTGGCCATATGATAGGGGCAAGAGGGCGAGCTATTTTAGATATTTGGTTTGAATTGGTGGAGAAAGAAGTGGTAAAGGATCTATTAACGAATAAATTCATCAACACCCAAATGCATGTAGAAAAGACGGGTCAACTAGAGAGCAGCCTATTCGAAGCTAACTGTCATCGATGAAGTTATAGGTTGATGTGTACGTAGATCTAATTCCATTGCAATGCTTTGCTTTGTCGTCAGTGTCAGAGTCATAGGGAATATGGCATATGGTCGAAGTCGTTATGCAAATACAACATGAAGGTTCAAGTTCGAAGTCGAATAAGTATGCAAGTTCCTAATTTAAATCAAAGCGATGTGCTATGTTATGTAAGGTCAAGGTTGAAGTCCAATTATGAATAGAGGCGAGTATGCAAGTCTCAAGCTGAGATAAGACCAACATAATATGTTAGTCGTAAATCATAATTTAAGAATTAAGTAGTCAATTATGTTATGCAATTGTTTAATTTCCAATTCCTTATGTGTAAAAGACTCAAGTATTACAATCGGCTAAATCCCCAAATTAATTTAAGGTTTACAAAGTTGAAAACATGTTAGAAATGAGATGGGAGAATCCGGTCCCCAAAACAGCACCCTCAGGGTCACATTTACAGAGGAGAAGCGGCAAGGTCTTCGATTCGATCAAACTGCGATGCAGTCGGTAAGGTCTTCGACGACATCGATGTGGTAAAGTGTTAGGTCTCTGCTTTGCTTCTTTAGTAGAAGCATGTGACAACTACAATCCTTGGTGGCAATGAATGCTTTACCAAGTATAATGTCAGCGTCTTTCAAGTGATATGAAGATTGAAGTGCTATACTGAACAATGGCAAAGGGCAGTGCCTGTTTGCATCCTTTTGCTGTTATAGTGCGGTGTTAAGGTCTTCATAGATATTGATAGTGTCCAGTATTAATACTGCTTCGCATAGATATGCGACGTCCTTCAAATGCTGATAACACACATTAACGGAATGCCGTATCGAACGTTGCTAAAGTGTAGTGCAATATCTTCAAAGAGCTGCAAAGTGTAGTACTTCGTGACGGTTGACGGCGAGCTTGTTGTGGTAACCATTGGTGAATGATGGTGTGAACATCTTCGACACCCATTGATGGATCATGATATTGATCACTTGCAATGTTGATTAAGTTTGGAGTCATTATGATGCAGTGTCTCGAAATGCATGTAAAGTGCGGTAAGGTACACTGCACTACCTGGTAGCTGTCATGAAGGAGTTACACCATCGAAGTGCCTGTTATGCATCTCTTCGACATTCGACACTATCCTTTTTCCTTACTGGAATAGTGCAACACCGATGACTCACGAAGTGATGATGTATGGTAATTCTATTGAGTTCTCCATGTCTTCAGTGTTATTGGTCTTTGTCGAAGAGCCTCTTCTTGCAACGAGGTTCAACCTCATCTCTTTAAAGCCTTGAATCCAACACCATATCCTCATATGAAATTATGTGGATAACATTTGCCCCTTCCTTTTGTAAAAGAAGCTTTTTACTCTTTAGGGTAAAACCACGAATTTTCCTTGCTTTACTTAGCCTTTGAGACCCATTAAATCTGATGGTGTTCTTTTTTTCCTGCGATTTAAACTCAAACAAAGGAAGTTTTCGAATTATCGAAATCATTTAAAGCCATAAATTTCATACATCCGGGTTAATACTAATATAAAATACTAACATATTTTCGCTTTATAGTGTAACTCATAAGACATTTGACATCAATTTATTCACTCGACATAGTTTTACTGGCATAGCATTACATTTTGGATGCTCTATGTTAATTGTTATTACAGTTTTCGGTTCATATTTACGGAGCTATCTTCTTATCACAGTTTTAGCACTTATTTATGCTCTTCTAGTTAACGCAAAATTTTAATTTTTTCCTGTGAACTTCATATTAACTATTCAACAGTCATTGACTTGTTGTAAATGTTATTTTTAGACTTTAAACTTTTTATTGTTTGGATATCAAGTAAATCTCCCACATTCTTTCAAGGACGAGTATCCAAATTTGGAAGAATATCACTTGGTAGGCAGACGGAGGGATAGGCAATAATTTCTTTGAGAAGACCAGTACGGGTTTCAAAAAATTTCCTCTCGAGCTAACTCTTCTTGGATTGTCGGAGATTGGCTCTCAATATTTAGTTGCTTTGAATGTATCACACAGTTTGTTTTCTAAAGCTTTGATTTGGTGAAAGATGTCATGTAATAGTTTGCTTGTCTTCTCATTGTAATTTTTATCTTTAGACCTGAGACTTACAAAGAATTGAAGGAAATATTTGGTACTAATTCTGAAGAAAAAGTAAGGAAACCATTTGATAATAAGGAGGTTAGGAATTTAGTATGTCATTTGATGATAAGAAATCCAAGGTTCCTTCTTATGGCAATAAGAAATCCAGAATATCCTTCGATAATTAGAAGGGCAGAAAACCATTTTGTAATAAGAAATCCATAATTCCATCTGATAATAAGAAGACCAGAAAACTGTCTGGGAAGTGGCGAAAGAAGATCAGAAATCCATATCTGGCAATAATAATAGAAGAGAAGAAATCCATATTTGGCAATAATAATAGAAGTCCAGAAATCCCTGTTTAGTAGTAATAGAGGGCCAGAAATTTAATCCAATAACAGTATGAAAACTCAAATTACACAAGAAAACTAGAAGTTCAATAGAAAATTCAAAAATTATTAAGAGAACCAATAAGAAAACTAGAAATTCAATTGTCAAGAAATCAGAAATTCATTCAAAATAAAATCAATCAAAAGCTTGCTAAAATTTCATTTAATAACAAGAAACTCAAAAATCCATTTAATAGTCAGAAAGTCTTATAGTAACAACAAAATATTTTCAATTTCACTGACATTAATTTCTTTGTCGGGCGTTTTATCGTGAACTAACCCTCTAAATAACGATGGAGATTCTCATTGTCTAAAGAAACGCTTCTTGTTATTAGATGTATTGTTGTTAAGGCGTTTGTTATTTATTATTGTTATTACTATTATTATATTGGAGCCAAGTAGTTCCGTTCAACAATTCAACCATTCACTAAGTAGTTCCGTTCAACCATTCAACCATTCAGCAAGTTGTTCCATTTAGCTATTCAGCTTTTCAACTGTTCGGTCGTTCAGCGGGTAGTTCCATTCGGTTGTTTGGCCGTTCAGCGGGTAGTTTCGTTCAGTTGTTTGGTTGTTCAGCGGGCCTAATTAGTTTTTTTGTAGTTATTATACATAGACCTCTTTGTGAGGGTTCCCTTATTCCTAGATCTATTCTGGTCCTATTAGTGGTCTGCTATTATCTATGACTTAAATGAAGCTATCCTTACTTTTTAGTGAGGATTTGTTCTTTCATTGATTCTTTTTGCCGATCCATTAAGTTTCGGGCTCCTTTGTATCTTTTATCTTTGTCTCCTTTCGGGTTTTGGATAACTTAATCCTTTTTCTCTTTGCTTTTTCTTGTTTGAGCCACTCTTTGGGCTTCGAACTTCTTCATCCTTTCTTGTCTTTGCCCCCTTTTGGGCTATGGATTTCTTCATCCTTTTTTGTGTGGGCTACTCTTTGGGGTTTGGCTAGGCTGAGGATTACTAATTGGCACTTGTCCCTTTTCCTTTGGGGTGCTCCAAAAGAGTGTTGGAGGTTTTAACCCTCCCTCCAAGAGGTGCTCCGGATTGGACGTCGAAGGCCTTGGTCCCTCCTTTTAGGAGGTGCTTCGGATTAGGCATCGGAGGCTTTAGTCCCTCCCTCTAGGAGGTGCTCCAGATTAGATGTCGGAGGCCTTGGCCCTTCCCTCTAGGAGGTGCTCTGGATTGGGCATCAGAGTTTTTAGTCCCCCCTCTAGGAGGTGCTTCCGAAGAAGGCTTTGTGAGTCAGCGGAACAGGGATCTTAAGGCCAAATTAACACTAGAGGGGGACGGGGGAGGGGGGGGGGAGGGGGACAGTGTTTAATGGATTATATGAATATTTTTCAAATTCTTTGAGATTCTGCTTGGAATGATGTAATTAACAACCAAAGAATCAAAGTACAGGTAAAAGTAAATGTAATAAAAGTAAAAAGAAAAGAATACACCATGATTTTATACTGGTTTGGAGTTACCCTACATCCAGTCCTGCATAATTCCTTGTACGGATTTCTTTTCAACTAGTAAATGCAAATACAATCTCGATTTCAAGGCTATGAGACACACCCTCTAGAATCTCAACCTTTGGGTAGAGTCACTTGATTTCTGGGCTACAAGCACACCCACTAGATTACGGACTACTAAGCACACCCAATTGATTTTACGGGATACAATCACACCCAATTGATTTTACGGGCTACAATCACACCCACAAGTATAACAGTATGATTTGACAGAGTTTTACAGATTCGGATCTTCGATCTTGATTACAAGTGATCCTATAACTCTTGAATAACACTTTGATCTTGGTTTGAGTGAGAGAGATGAGAGAAATCAGAGAGTAGATGAAGGATAATCAAACTAGTGATGATTGAATTTGATTTGGTTGAATTTCGACAGAGTTTAGGTATATTTTGATTTAGAAAATGAGAGAATGGAAGGAGGAGAGATGAATAAGAAAATAATGATTAAAAATTCATTTGGAAGTCTAGTATTTATAGAGGAACAACGGTCATATCCATTTGCAATGAGATACGATGAAAAGACACTTCCATTCAAATTTGAATTCTGAAAATACGGCCACTATGTCGACATACATAGATAGATTATGTCGATATACTCTTCACAAAATTGAAAAACATTTAAAAAATATTATTTTGAAAATTCATTGCTTTGTAAAATAATTTGATACTTTATAGAATCATTTAAATATAGTTTATTTACATTTTAATCAAAATATAACTTAATAAAACTTTATAAAATAATTTTAAAAGATTTAATAAGAGTATTCAATATAAGGTAAATAATATATATTAAATTAATATAATTATAACTTATTAAAGTATGAACAAAAATTTAATATGTATATAAACTTAAAATCACTAAAATAATATATTTATATGTATAAGAGATTGAAAATCATTTTAAGAAATATTTTGAAAAGATTATTTTAAAACCAGGATATTTGAAAAACTATTAAAACACAATTAGAGAAGGAGAGAGAGATCAGGAAAGTGTTATCAATGTTTTAACATAAATTCTATGACTATATAACTTATTTGGAATATCTTAAAATCTTGAACTCTTCAATACACATGAGTCTTCATTCTCCAACTCTTGAAACTCTATATCAGCATCTTGAATCTACTCTTGATACCGTACAGTCTTCTTAATCAACACCCGTCTAATATCCTACACTATATACTATATATAATTTGATAAAACATTAGTATTTATATTTTATATAATGTCTATAATTGTTATCATCAAAACAAATACCTAAGGTACTAACAGGCTTAAAAGAAGTTTCTTGAAAAATTTGTTTTGTCAAAATGATTTTTGGCCAAACAAAGTATTTGTGAAAACCTTTCTGGTTCACATAATTTTTGAAATAGGATTTCCTTAATAAATTGAGAAACCATTTCTTAAATTAGTTTTTCCCTTCTGAAAAGGTTTTCGACATTTGAACCCTTTGATAAAGAAGTTTCTTCTTAGCATTTTCACTAAGAAGGATTTTTAAATCATTCTCGTGATAGAAACAGGAATCTTAAATAAGAGGCTGAGTGGTCATGATTCATAAACCAATAGTCCTTTAATCAAGAGTAGGATTTTCTAATTAGAGTTCTTGTTAATGAGCTATGGTAGTTCTAAAATCTTATCTTTGGAAGATATGTATAGATTTTCTTTTTGCAATAATTTCGAAAAGATTTGAAAATGCTTTTGTTAAGACATGTTCAATCAAAATATTTTGTGTGCATTGCTAATGCTAAGTGTTATTTTTTAAGAGATTTTATAAATCTTTCTTGAAATAGATAAATACTCGCTTTCCCCGATTCATAGGGTAAATAGTGATAATCCTTTTTGATCTTTAAAAGTAATTTTTCTCAAAAATGTGTCTAGTAAATCCTTTTGTAGTAAAATTGCTTACTTGAAAATGATGTTGGTGTATCCTACTTTCACCTTTGTATGATCTGTATAGTGGAACCATTTTAGGTTTTTCTTAGCAAAAAAGAATGTATTTTTTACAAGTCTAAGAAGTCACGATTCATGAACTGATAGACTTTACAGACAAAAACATGCTTTTCTTTAAGAATCCCTTCTTTTGGGAGGAATTTGAATATTTACCTTTTTATGGAAACCAATGACACAGGTTCATGTCTCGAGATGGAGAGCCATTTGGGTATCTGAATTTGTTATGCTTTGACAAGGGGATCCAAAATCTTCTAGATGTAACAGTTTGGTTTTGTTTTGACCTATAAAGACACTCGAATTTTATGTTAATACATGATCAATTTCAAGTACAAATCAAATTAGAAATTTTTATGAGTAATGATAATCCATGGTGGGCAATCTCCACAAAACTTCGTAGTTTGATCAGAGTTTGAATTTGAAGTTGCTAAGATGCTTTTTCCTTGAAGAAAGAATTAGGTTTTGGGCACTTGAGCTATTTTCTTCAGAACGAACAACCGTTTAAGCTTCCTTGATGAATTTCTTTAGAGATCCCAACCTGACCATATTCTGAATTATTCTTGATAGGATGTGGCATTCATCAGTCTTATGTCCATTTACTTTGCGATAATTGCAATAATCTTCTCCTTTATTCAGCTCTGGACAGCTCCATATTTTGTAGGAATTAGAGATATTTTCATCATTTTGTGTTACGGAAAAAATGTGGGAGAGGGGTTTGCTCAAATTTATATTATTGAATTCGAAAACCTGCTTTTGAATCCCTCTTCTACTCTTATTCCCTTTTGGCCTCTTGCTAAGATGCCCAGAATTGAACTTTTCCTCTTTTTGGTTTTGTAGGGATTTCTTCTTGGCATGATACATCTCGTCCATTCGAATAAAATTTTCGGCTTGGAAATAGAAGTGCTGCAGAACCTTACATCCATTAATATGAATTTCTTTCCAAAAAGGAGTTTGCTCAATTAGTTGAACGAACCGCCATTAGCTTTTCTCTATCGATCACATCTTCTGCTCTTAATGCTTCTGTATGAAATCTCTTTAGGTATTCGCCAAGCAACTCTCCTGGCCTTTGCTTGATATTAGCCGACATACTAGAATCTATAGTTGGGTCTTTGTATATGTAATACTGCACTATGAATTCATGAGAAAATTGTTCCTAAGAACAGATGGACTTTTCCTAATGATTCTTATACCACTCAGCAGCCGCTCCATAAAAAGTTACGGGAAAATCTTGCAACGGACTGCCCCAGAAGCATTATACAAATCCATTCGGTTTTCAAAAGCTTAGAGATGATCATCTGGATCAGTGGCCCCGTTATACTTTAGTGGATGGATTTTGATGTAAAGTAGAATTTTAACAGTGAATATTTTTCCTGACAAGGGATTTTTTTGAATACTATTATTTTTTCTTAGGTAAAGGACTTCTTTCCCTTTAAGCATGTACTCTATTATTTGGTCGGGAATATCCTTTTGGTTGGTTTCACAGTTGTAGTAATCTCTATTATCGCCTTGGACTGAATTATTCCATTGCTCAAAGGACCTTTTAACTTAACTCTCTTGGTTTTCATTTTGTTCTTCATCTTGGATTTTACCTAGAGATTGTGCTTCATCTCCTTCTTCCATAAGCTTCATTACGCTTGAAGATTCTTGAGATGGAGCCACTTCAATAAGTTCTCCCATTTATCACTTGTTGTATTAAATCCTGAATTTTGGTCTCATTGCTTGCAAGTCCTGTTAAAGTTGAAGGTTGTCGAACTTCCATATTCTCTAAATTAAAGCTTGGGATGATATTGTCTTAAAAAGTTGTTTGTGATGTAGCTTCTTTATTTGGGATGTCGTTACCGTTCCTGGCACTTACCATTTTCTTCCTAAAACAAAAGAACCTTATGCAATTAGTTTGTGGAGAGAGTTATAAGGAATCAGAGGTTTGAGCCTCCTTCTAGCGTCAAAATGTTAAAGAATAAATTTGTCAACACCTAAATGCATGTAGAAAAGATGGGTCAACTAGAGAGCAGCCTCTTTGAAGATAACTATTATCGATGAAGTTATAAGTTGATGCGTACATTGATCCAAGTCCATCACAATGCTTTGCTTTGTCATCAGCATCGAAGTCATAAGGAATATGGTATATGATCGAAGTCGTTACGCAAATACAACATGCAGGTTCAAGTTTGAAGTCGAATAAGTATGCAAGTTCCTAATTTAAATCAAAGCGAAGTGCTATGTAATGTAAGGTCAAGGTCAAAGTCCAATTATGATCCGAGGCGAGTATACAAGTCTTGAGTTGGGATAAGACCAACGTAAAATGCTAGTCGTAAGTCATAATTCAAGAATTAAGTAGTCAATTATGCTATGCAATTGTTTAATTTCCAATTCCTTATGTGTAAAAGACTCAAGTATTACAATCGGCTAAATCTAGGGTTTACAAAGTTAAAAACATGTTAGACGCGAGGAGGGAGAATCCGGTCCTAAAAACAGCACCCATAGGGTCGTATTTATAGAGGAGAAGCGGTAGGGTCTTCGACGCGGTCAAACTGCGATAGAGTCAGTAAGGTCTTTGATGACTTTGATGTGGTAAAGTGTTAGGTCTCCACTTTGCTTCTTTAGTAGGAGCATGCAGAAACTACAATCATTGGCGGCAATGATAGTTTACCAAGTACAATGTCAGCATCTTTCAAGTGATATGAAGATCGAAGTGCTATATTGAACAACGACAAAGAGCGGTGCCGCTTTGCATCCTTTTCTTGTTATCATAGTGCAGTATTACGATATTCGTGGATATTGATAGTGTCCAATATCAGTACCGCTTCACATAGATACGCTACGTCATTAAAATGCTGATAACACGGGCTGATGGAGTGTCGTATCGAACGTTGCTAAAGTGTAGTGCAATATATTCGAAGAGCTACAAAGCGTAGTTTTCATGATGGTTGACGGCGAGCTTGTTGTGGTAACCATTGGTGAATGATGGTGTCAACAAAGTTTAGCATCAGTGGAATGCGCTGTGAACCTCTTCGACACCCGTTGATGGCTCATGATATTGATCGATTGCGATGTTGATTAAGTTTGGAGTCATTGTGATGTAGTGTCTCGAAATGCCTGTGAAGTGCGGTAAGGTATACATCATTACCTGGTAGTTGTCATGAAGGGGTTACACCATCGAAGTGCCTATTATAGGTCTCTTCTACATTCGACACTATCCTTTTTCCTTACCAAAGTAGTGTGACACTGATGGCTCATGAAGTGATGATGTGTGGTAATTCTATTGAGTTCTCCATGTCTTTGGTGTTATTGGTCTTTATCGAAGAGCCTCTTCTTGCAGTGAGGTTCAATCTCATCTCTTTAAAGCCTTGAATCTAACACCATATCCTCCTGTGAAATTATGTGGATAACATGATCAGATCCAAATGTCATCTTTTCTCTCTTTCTCTCTACTTATTTAAAACCACCACCTCCTTCTATTTTGGGTTTACTCTTCCTAGTCCTCCCCTACCCTTATAGGCCAAAAGCACTATGGCTTCGCCCCCCTTTCTTTTTAAACCAAATTCAAATTCAAATCAGTTAAAATCAAAAGGTCTGTAGATCTCTTCGGTACTAGTTTTTCAAGAAGACATGGAACCAAAATCTAGGGGATCATTTGATTCAGCATTCTAGGTGCTACAACTAGGCTAGAGTTAAGGTACCATTTATTTTACAGTGATTTATACGCCTAATCATCATGCTATTGTGATTGTTTAAGGTATATGACCATTTAGCTTTCGGCCATATTATTAAAAAACAAATTCAAATTCAAAAACAAATTCTTAAAGTAATTTATATTTAAAAATGATTTCTTTTAAACTAATATAGAAAGATGTGTATTTACAAAATATAATAATAAATTTTGCACATATCATTTCGTATGTACATGGATTAAAAAAAGAAATTTAAAAAAAGAAATACATCTACTTGATTCAAAATACATTTCTAATATTTATTAATTTAAAATTTAAATTGTAATTTGTTACTATATAATAAAAATATAAATATGTATGTATTTTATAAAACATAATATTGGTACAAAATAAAAAACAACTCTTTTCCATGTGGAAATTTTAATTTTAATTTGAAAAATTGATTTTTTTCAAAACTTATACTTAGCCGAAAATAAATGTTAATACATATAATATAATATTATTTACATATATATAAATGATTTTGAATTTATGTAATTTAAAGTATATTTATATGTATTTTCAAATTAAAAAAAAGCATATATGTTTATATAAATATGGCTTAATTATTTATTTGTAAAATTTAAATTTGAATTTAAAGTTGAATTTTGAAAGTATATTTGTATCTATATCCAGTTTTAAATTTGAAATTCAATAGATTTAAATTTTAAATTTTAAATTTTTTTATATTTAAATTATAAACAACTATTTTGCATGTGAATATGTGTGTATATATGCTGGTCGTAAGTCATAATTCAAGAATTAAGTAGTCAATTATGCTATGCAATTGTTTAATATCCAATTGCTTATGTGTCAAGACTCAAGTATTACAATCGAATAAATCTAGGGTTTACAAAGGTGAAAACATGTTAGAAATAAGGAGGGAGAATCCGGACCCCAAAACAGCATCCAAAGGGTCGTATTCATAGAGGAGAAGCGGTAGGGTCTTCGATGTGGTCAAACTACGATAGAGTCGGTAAGGTCTTCGATGACTTTGATGTGGTAAAGTGTTAGGTCTCCACTTTTCTTCTTTAGTAAGAGCGTGTGACACTACAATCTTTGGAAGCAATGATAGTTTACCAAGTATAATGTCGGCATCTTTCAAGTGATATGAAGATCAAAGTGCTATATTGAACAACGGCAAAGAGCGGTGCCGCTTTGCATCTTTTTGTTGTTATCATAGTGCGGTGTTACGATATTCGTGGATATTGATAGTGTCCAATATCAGTATCGCTTCGCATAGATACGCGACATCCTTAAAATGCTGATAACACAGGTTGACGTAGTGCCGTATCAAACGTTGCTGAAGTGTAGTGCAATATATTTGAAGAGCTGCAAAGCATAGTTTTCATGATGGTTGACGGTGAGCTTGTTGTGGTAACCATTGGTGAATGATGGTGTCAATAAAGTTTAGCATCAGTGGAATGCGATGTGAACCTCTTTGACACCCATTAATGGCTCATGATACTGATCGCTTGTGATGTTGATTAAGTTTGGAGTCATTGTGATGTAGTGTCTCGAAATGCCTGTGAAGTGCAGCAAGGTATACAACATTACCTGGTAGTGTCATGAAGGAGTTACACCATCGAAGTGTCTATCATGGGTCTCTTCGACATTCGACACTATCCTTTTTCCTTACTGGAGTAGTGCGACACCGAAGACTCACGAAGTGATGATGTGTGCTAATTCTATTGAGTTTCCATGTCTTTGGCATTATTGGTCTTTGGTGAAGAGCCTCTTCTTGCAACGAGGTTCAATCTCATCTCTTTAAAGCCTTGAATCCAACACCATATCCTCCTGTGAAATTATGTGGATAACATGATCAGATCCAAATGTCCTCTTTTCTCACCTTCTCTCTACTAATTTAAAACCACCACCTCTTTCTATTTTGAGTTTACTCTTCCTAGTCCTCCCCTACCCCTATAGGACAAAAGCACCATGGCTTCATCCCCTTTTTTTTAACCAAATTCAAATCAATTCAAATCGAAAGGTGTGTGATCTCTTTGGTACTAGTAATTTCAAGAAGATATGGAATCGAAATCTAGAGGATCATTTGATTCCGCATTCTAGGTGCTACAACAAGGCTAGAGTTAAGGTACCATTTATTTTTCATTGATATATATACCTAATCATCATGCTATTGTGATTGTTTAAGGTATATGATCATTTAGCTTTCGGCCATATTATTAAAAAACAAATTTAAATTTAAATTCAAAAACAAATTCTTTAAGTAATTTAAATTAGAAAATGCTTTCTGTTAAACTAATATATAAAGATGTGTATTTACAAAATATAATAATATATTTTTCACATATCATTTCATATGTAGATGGATTAAAAAAAGAAATTAAAAAAAAGAAATACATCTACTTGATTCAAAATATATTTCTATTATTTATTAATTTAAAATTAAATTGTATTTTGTTACTATATAAATATATATAATATAAATATAAATATGTAAGTATTTTATAAAACATAAAATTTGTACGAAAATAAAAACAACTCTCTTCCGTGTGGAAATTTTAATTTGAAAATATGATTTTTTTCAAAACTTATACTAAGCCGAAAATAAATGTTAATATATATAATACAATATTATTTACATATATATAAATGATTTTGAATTTATGTAATTTAAAATATATTTATATGTATCTTCAAATTAAAAAAAAATCATATATGTTTATATAAATATGGCTTAGTTATTTATTTGTTAAATTTAAATTTGAATTTATAGTTGAATTTTGAAAGTATATTTATATCTATATCCAGTTTTAAATTTGAAATTCGATAGATTTATATTTTGAATTTTTTTATATTTAAATTATAAATGACTATTTTCCATGTGAATATGTGTGTGTATGCTGGTCGTAAGTCATAATTCAAGAATTAAGTAGTCAATTATGCTATGCAATTGCTTAATTTCCAATTCCTTAGGTGTACAGGACTCAAGTATTACAATCGGCTAAATCTGGGGTTTACAAAGTTGAAAACATGTTAGAAATGAGGAGGCAGAATTCGGTCCCCAAAACCGCACCCATAAGGTCGTATTTATAGAGGAGAAGCGGTAGGGTCTTCGACGCGGTCAAACTGCAATAGAGTCGGTAAGGTCTTCGACCACTTTGATGTGGTAAAGTGTTAGGTCTCCACTTTGCTTCTTTAGTAAGAGCATGCGGCAACTACAATCTTTGGCTGTAATGATTGCTTTACCAAGTATAATGTCGGCGTCTTTCAAGTGATATGAAGATCGAAGTGCTATATTGAACAACGACAAAGAGCGGTGCCGCTTTTGCATCTTTTTTTTGTTATCATAGTGCGGAGTTAAGGTATTGTGGATATTGATAGTGTCCAATATCAGTACCACTTCGCATAGATATGCAACGTCCTTAAAATGCTGATAACCCACGTTAACGGAGTGCCGTATCGAACGTTGCTGAAGTGTAGTGCAATATATTCGAAGATACTCAAAGTGTAGTACTTCGTGATGGTTGACAACGAGCTTGTTGTGGTAACCATTGGTGAATGATGGTGTCAACAAAGTTTAGCATCAGTGGAATGCGCTGTGAACCTCTTCGACACCCGTTGATGGCTCATGATACTGATCATTTGCGATGTTGATTAAGTTCGGAGTCATTGTGATATAGTGTCTCGAAATGCCTGTGAAGTGCCGCAATGTATACAACATTACCTGGTAGTTGTCATGAAGGGGTTACACCATCGAAATGTCTATTATGGGTCTCTTCGACATTTGACACTATCCTTTTTCCTTACTGGAGTAGTGCGACACTAATGACTCACGAAGTGATGATGTATGGTAATTCTATCGAGTTCTCTATGTCTACGGCGTTATTGGTCTTTTTCGAAGAGCTTCTTCATGCAACGAGGTTCAATCTCATCTCTTTAAAGCCTTGAATCCAACACCATATCCTCCTGTGAAATTATGTGGATAACAGGATCAGATCCAGATGTCCTTCTCTCTACTTATTTAAAACCACCCCTCCTTCTATTTTGGGTTTACTCTTCCTAGTCCTCCCCTACCCCTATAGGCCAAAAGCACTATGTCTTCATCCCCCTTTCTTTTTAAACCAAATTCAAATCAAAAGGTGTGCGTATCTCTTTGGTACTAGCAATATCAAGAAGATATGGAATCAAAATCTAGGGGATCATTTGATTCAGCATTCTATGTGCTACAACTAGGCTAGAGTTAAGGTACCATTTATTTTACATTGATTTATATGCCTAATCATCATGCTATTGTTGTTGTTAAATGTATATGATCATTTAGCTTTCGACCATATTATTAAAAAACAAATTCAAATTTGAAAACAAATTCTTAAAGTAATTTAAATTAAAAAATGATTTCTTTTAAACTAATATATAAAGATGTGTATTTATAAATTATAATAATAAATTTTGCACATATCATTTCGTATGTACATGGATTATAAAAAAAATAAAAAAATACATCTACTTGATTCGAAATATATTTCTAATATTTATTAATTTAAAATTTAAATTGTAATCTGTTCTTATAGAAATATATATAATATAAATATAAATATGTATGTATTTTATAAAACATAATATTTGTACGAAAATAAAAAAACAATTTTTTTCCATGTGGAAATTTTAATTTTAATTTAAAAAATTGATTTTTATCAAAACTTATACTTAGCCAAAAATAAATGTTAATATATATAATACAAGATTATTTACATATATATATATATAAATGATTTTGAATTTATGTAATTTAAAATATATTTAAATGTATTTTCAAATTTTAAAAAAATCAAATATGTTTATATAAATATGGCTTAATTATTTATTTGTAAAATTTAAATTTGAATTTGAATTTTGAAAGTATATTTATATCTATATCTAGTTTTAAATTTGAAATTCAATAGATTTAGATTTTAAATTTTAAATTTTTTTATATTTAAATTATAAATAACTATTTTGCATGTGAATATATGTGTATATATAAAGGGTTAATTTATTGTTATTTGTAAATATACATATATAAATATAAACATGTTTTATATCATATTGATATTATATATTAATTAACAAGAAATATGTACATGAAGGGGCTAACATGTTTGTTTCGATTAAATTCCAAAACTTAGGTACATGCACAGTAAACCACGTATACTTTACGTGTTGCATGTGCACGTACATGTGTATATTATACACATGTGCACTTAATATATCTTTTAAACAATTAAATAAAATTCTTTCATTAATCGATTTACTTCTCTTTAATATAATAAAAATAATTTAGAGTACTTCTCTCTAACCACAATATGATCACCCTATCATAACTCGAAAATTCTCCCATCAAGCTTCCGACTCTCTTTTAGAGTCATATGTCTAAGTGGCACGTCAATGGGCCTGATGAGTTTTATATATTTGGGAAGGAAAATCATAATCTTCAACGAATACATTTAGGATTCTTATGTTATAGGATGGACAATAACACATCATCATAGGACAACTGGGATCACAACATACAACAAAATCGTGCATGGTCCACTACTAATCTCATCCACATTCTTATCTCTGTCTAACATCATCCCAAAATAAGTCATTCGATGTATTCAAAAATAAATCCATACCTCAATAGACTCAGTACATACGTGTCACTAAAGGACACTACACTGTAAACAACAAATTTCAAATTATGGTAATCATAGATGGTTCAATCCTTTGGACAGATTAGACACCATAAAATATCTAATCACTTCGCAGATTTATGGTCTAAACTATCCGGTACGATAGTCCATATCCAAAAATAATGACTCACCTTCCACCACAGTCTGCTTCCCTTTCTCTTGTGCAGACGTCGATGTGTTTGCACCTAGAACCGCCTCTAATTCATAGGATTTAACTATATGACCTTCCTTATTCACTTCTGTTATCCCGCCTTTTGGCAAGGCCAAGATACCAAGGAACTAACTGGAAAAACAGGATCACACGTCCTCAACATTGAATGATTGTTGGACAACTACAAATATCGATGAGTTTTGCCCGAGTCCGAATCGGGCTACAATTGATAAAGCACGTCAAGCAAAGCTGTGGAAACCAACGTTGCAAATTTCGAGACAATCCAAGTTCGTATGCTCAAGTTATCGCCAGTGGAAAGTGGAAGGAATAACATTGGTTCAAACCCAACAGAGCCAACCCTTAAGTTCGAATCCATGAGAAGTACCTTAGCTTCGACTCCATCGAGCGTGCCTTCATTTCGAATCCAGCGAGGTAGAAGACCTTCGAATCCATACAATTAAGGGTGCTTCGACTCCATTGCCTTCGAATCCCTATAATGAGACAACTCCGAATCGATCCACAGTAGCACATCTAGATCGATTCGAACAAGTACCGGTTCCCTCGATTCGAAGGAAGCGAACCTTCGAAACCAACATCTCGAGTCCACCAGGTAAACGCGGCTAAAACCAAGGATTCGACCCAGTAAACTCGGAGGAAAAGGATGATCGACCCGAGGAACACGCACCACGTTATCGTTTTCACGTGCAGGAGCATGGAGTCGACCCTATGGATTCGAACCATATCGATTCGAACGAATCCATAGGACGAAGAACGTCATCTTGAATTGATCATAACTCAAGATCTACAAGTCTAAATGCTATGAAATTTTCACAGGAGCTTGCGTATGCATAGGAGAATGTTCATGCCAAATTTCATCTCAATCGGAGCAAATCTTGATCGATTCGAAGTTGAGTTCGAATCGATCCCGAAGTGGGCCCTGATTTCCTGAAAGCGGGCATGTGGGCCCCCTCACGTACCAGAACTGGTCTCCCCGATTTTTAGGCGAAATATCAGCCTCCTACACCTATAAATAGAGCCCCTGGTCATTCAGAAAAGGGGTCGGACAATTCTAAGAGCTAAAGAGCGCCCAGACTCTGCCAGATTTACTCAGAATCACCACGGTCGTCTTAGATTCAGATTTAGCTCGTAATACCAGTTGAACTACGTTATAAGAAATTGTAATCTTCAAGTATCGAGCAATAAAATCATCAAACTTCATAGTGGACGTAGGCAAAAACGCCGAACCACTCTAAATCGCTTGTCTTTGCACTTTACATTTCTGTTATCTGGAGTTTTTGTTAGATAATCCACAGTTTTAATTTTCATTCTTCACGTTTATCTCTTCAAAAACTTCCGAAGAGTGTTGTGCCCATTTTTGGTACAAACACTTTGGTGCTTTCACTGAGAAAAACCAGCTTTTTCTCCTGCTCCTTGGATCTACCATCGATACCGGATTGCATAAATCCAAGAGGAAGATCCAGATCTCTAATCCAGAATCCTTCCATTCTATTCAGATTTGCATAAAATCTAGGAAAGGAACCCACTACTCGAGATGGTTAGTACAAGAACTACCTCTACAGCTGCTGGACAAGAAGGAAGGGATGGCCAGAATCCTGCACAACAGCAGCCATCCAATCAAGACAACACTGCTCACTCAGATCCGTCTGGACCTGTCACCAGACAAGAATTCCATGTGTTGCTCCAGGAATTAACTCAAAGTCGGCAACAGTTGGTCGAACAGTTGCGTGCTAATATTGAATTGACCAACCAATTGAACCGCCGAAGGCGTAGGAGGACCAGGAGGGATGATGCTTCCCACTCGTCCACTGAAAGTTCTGCTTCATCTGACTATCATGGCAGATCCACGCGTCCCCGATTGGACGCAAGTCATACACAAGCTACCGGATATCAACCCGCTTTGACTGTAGGACAATTGAGGGTTGGACCGTCAACTAGCTTCCAGGCCGGGCCCTCGTCACGAGGAGGTGCTGTTCCCCAGCATACCACAGACAATCGCGCTGCAACCACCGCGGTAGAAACAAGGGTTGATACCCGAAATCTATCAGATCCGAATAATCAACAACGTGGGCGTACTCCTGAACCATACGTCCCAGAAGATGTGGAGCCAAGGAGGTGAGACATGGGCCGTCGACAGCATCCGGTCCAAACTCGCACTGTGGAACCCGACCGCACCTTAGCTCAGCATGCACAGAATGTGGCTATGCCCGATATTTCGACCATGATCCGTCAGATGATCCGCGAAAGCCAAGGCCTTACCAATGACGACTGGGGAATCTCCCGTAGTCATACTCCTTTCACGGATGAGATATTGTACGATGAACCTCCTCGGCGATTCAGAATGCCAACTCTCCCTATGTACGAAGGAAATTCCGATCCCAATCAACACATTTTGAAATATGAATGGTCAATGAGTGCCGCAAGGGCTGACGATGCAGTAAAGTGTCGAAGTTTTCCCATCTCTCTGGGAGGAATCGCAACAATGTGGTTTACGCGATTACCACCTAGATCTATCTCTTCATTTGATCAACTGGCTAAGAAATTTGTCGAACAGTTCCGTATGCATGTCGCCAGACCTAAAGACGTTAACACCCTATCTAGCGTCACCCAAGCTAAGGGAGAAACACTCAGACATTATTTAGAAAGATTCCACGTGGCATGTGTAGAGATTAGTAATCCTAATGATAACTCAATCTTGATGGCGTTATCCAAAGGAATCGATCCCGATTCTGAGTTTGGAAATTGGCTAGCCGGGAAGCCACCCGCATCGTTGGATCGTTTCTACTCCAAAGCCGCTCAATTCTTACGGCAAGAGGACGCGAAACAGTCTAGGAAGCAGGACGATGCGATACCCAGAACTGAAGGAATACATAGTAATGTAGCAGTTAAGCAGTCCGGTGAGAGTTCCGGAAAAGTTCAGTTAAACATACAAAACAAAAAGACCCAACCGCGAGGCAACAATGGTCAGGATAAGAAAAGAGACCAGAATCGAGGCCCACAACGTAGAACTCCAATGTTTTACAATTACACGCCATTGAATACATCGTTGGAAAACGTGTATCTGCAAACTTGCAACACTGTGCAATATAAGAAGCCTGCTCCGAAGCAATCATCGGAGAGGCAGATTCAAACAGGGAAGTTTTATAGATTTCACGAAAGTTACGGCCACAACACCAATGAGTGTCGACATTTGCAAGACCTCATCGAAAAGTTGATCAGGGAAAGAAAGTTAGAACAGTTTGTGCGGGCACCGCAGTCTGGTGGATCGGGCCCCTCAAATCAAAATCATGCACAGAATCAAGAAAGACAGGAAGAACCAGGTCGTGTCGGAGGAAGATTGGTAATTAATGCTGTAAGTGGTAGTCCTCATCCAGCGGTTCGAAGCTGGGAGGAAATGAAATCATATAACAACTTAGCTAGACGAACGGACTTCGAGTATGGTGGTAACTTGGACGATAAACCTTCGACCAAACGAAAGAGAGCGATGACTAACGACATCGCATTCCGAGACAGCGATGCTGATTATGTCGGAAGCCCGACTACTGACCCACTTGTGATATCGACCCGAGTAGGTCCGATATGGATGAAGAAGATCCTGATTGACTGTGGGAGCTCTGTGAACATCATATTTGTACATGCTTATAATCAAATGAAGATGGAAGCTGGGGATCTAAAACCCTGCCAAACTCATCTCTATGGATTCAATGGCAGTGCTGCCATTCCTGTTGGGATGGTAGAGTTACCAGTTGAGTTGGGAGCCGGAGAACGTAGGTCGATTCGGACATTGCAGTTCGTTGTGTTGGATGTAGACTCGCCATATAATGCCTTTTTAGGACGACTTGCCCTTGCTGAATTCAGGGCCATAATCGCCCCGTGGTGTTTAACTTTAAAGTTCCCAACCGTCAACGGAGTTGGGGTCTTCCAGGGCGACCGGGTTGATTTGAGAACGATCATACACCGAAATCGAGTTGCCCGATTACGCAATGCCAAGGACCGACTTAAAACTTTTGAACTCGGTGAGCTAGTCGCTAAAAAAGATTATCAAGCACTCCCACACATGAGATCAACATTGAAAGGGTCGCACAAAATCAAGCGAAAGCTCGAGGATGGTGAATTTAAGTTAGCAACCATTGATGGTCTACCTTTACCAAGGGCCTGGAATAGCGAAAGTCTTTGTCACTACTGCGACTAACAGGCTATGTTTATATATTTAGTTTAAATTTCATTTTAAAATTTGTTTTTTGCATTTCGAAATTAGAATTTGTAATAAGGCAACTGACTTTGCCATATTTTCTTATTTCAGCAATAAAATGCAACCTCTTCGAGCCAGAGCTGTGATTTACTTGAAATACTTCATACGACCATCACTATGCACGGAGAGCTAAGTCTCATCATACAGTGGGATTTATTCACAGTAGCTAAATGAAACGACCGCTCGGGGGCAAGCCATCACGTCAGGCCAAAAATGGGTTGATACACGACGATCCTTCACTTAACTCCGTACTCCCAGAGTGCGAGGCGGAGTATAAACATTCCTTAACTCCGTACTCCCAGAGTGCGAGGCGGAGTATAAACATTCCTTAACTCCGTACTCCCAGAGTGCGAGGCGGAGTATAAACATTCCTTAACTCCGTACTCCTAGAGTGCGAGGCGGAGTATAAACATTCCTTAACTCCGTACTCCCAGAGTGCGAGGCAGAGTATAAACATTCCTTAACTCCGTACTCCCAGAGTGCGAGGCGGAGTATAAACATTCCTTAACTCCGTACTCCCAGAGTGCGAGGCGGAGTATAAACATTCCTTAACTCCGTACTCCCAGAGTGCGAGGCGGAGTATAAACATTAATCAACTCCGTACTCCCAAAGTGCGAGACGGAGTATAAACATTTACTTAACTCCATACTCCCAGAGTGCAAGACGGAGTATAAACATCTACTTAACTCCACACTCCCAGAATGTGAGACGGAGTATAAACATACATCAACTCCGTATTTGTCCCCAAGACTGGGGGCAGGACCAAAACAAATATCGAATTGAAGACGAAAGAGAATATACTTTCATTTCCATTATCAACAAAAAGAATTCGATTACAAGATGATTCAAAAAATTCCTGCTAGTGGGAACCGAGTCCACATCTATACACGGCTATAGAGAAAACCAAAAGACAAAACAAAACACTACAGAAAACTAAAGAAGGAGTTCAATCTTTCTTCTTCTTTATCTTCTTCTTCGGGGTAGTCCCATTGGAGCCGCTACCCAATTTCTTCCTCACTCTCTTACTCTTCTCCGGTTTGCCCTCAGATGGCGACATGATGTCCACCTCTTCCTCGGAGCTCGAGGCAACAGAAATTCTTTTGGAGGGTGGAGCCGGAGGAATAGAAGCAGTAACAGGAGGTGGGACAGGAGCACTCGCAATTACCACAGTGCCGCCAGGAGATATCATCATTAGCGGGGCATGGCCTGACGGGTCCATACCGGCGGTCACTGCGGCCATCTCAGCCAAAATCTCATCTTCACGAGGTGCTTGGGCCGCGCTGGATATGCTAGTGGCTGGCATGGAAGAACTAACAGCCGGAGTGGTCCCGCTCATAGAAAAGGATGGATCGATGAAGGGATCGTTGGGTTGACCGAGGAGTTCCTCAATCATCTGAGCATCAAAAGATAACATATTCGCCTCCCCTTCTTCACCGACCACAGAAGATGTCATAATAGCTTTGGTGACAATAGCCCCATGCGCTTGATAAGAAGCCTGAGATGCAGGAGGCGCAGGGATAACGGCTTCAGTCATTGAAATGTGAAAAAACGAAGACTGTTAGCTATGGGTATTGATCCAGATTCACCACACTAAAGGTATACGAGAGGCGTTCCATTACCTTCCTTGGCCTGGCCCGCAGTATGGGTAGGTACCGAGGCAGGAACATTAGCGGAAGACAATTGTGGCTGGTCAGGATTATAAGCGGGGACGGACTGGGGATCGACCGCACCAGTGGTCTCAGGCAATGTTGGAATTACAGCTCCAACACTTGTTTTATGATGCTCAATCCCCGAGCCCTCACCCGTCTCTATCTGTTGAACACCAAGCCTCTCTTTCGCCACGGAAATCACCGCCTCATGAAGAATTTTCCTCTCATCCTCAGTAAGCAAGCGCATCTCTATCTCAAAATCATCAAGTGTTTCATCTGGATGCGCCGCTCTCTTATCCTCCACCAGCCTAGTCCAGGCGTTGTACAGAATCATAGAATCATCTCCCAGCCATGATAAATTTCTGTGCTCTAGCACGTTGGCGTTGTATGTAACCAGGAGATCATCGAAATCAGCATCCATCCTGGACCGCTCCACCATAATTTTTTCCTGGATTTCTGCCTCCGCAGACTTAGTCTTAGCCGCCGCCGCAGCAAGTTCGGCTCTAAGGGATACAGCTTGGTCGCATGCATCCTGAGCAGTGGTGTTTGCATCGTCTCTCTCTTTCACCACTTCAGCAAGTTTGGCCTTGAGCTCATTCAGCTCCTTAACGACCGCGTCTCGCTCAGCTACGACATTGGTGTAACGGTGGCCCATCTCTTCTACCGTGGCACAGTGTGCCTGTTGCATCCTCGCTATCTTTGCCACAGCATCATCATGCTTTTTGAGCGCTTGGAGTTCAGAGTTTCGAGACGACTCCATCTCAGATTGAAGAACCTGGTTGATGCGATCTTTCTTGACAATATCAGCATCACGCTCCTGAATGACTTTTGCCCGGTCAAAAGCTACCTTTGAAGCTTTCACGGCTGCTTTGTACCACTCCTTGTATTGGGCATAGAAGTCGCGAATATAGCTGTGCGCAGTATTTTCGGCATCCTGAGGAATCCTCTTGAGATGAGGAGGAAAGACATATGATCCATACAGATTTCTGGGAAGTCCTTTTTCATTTGAGCAAGCTGGATGGTTCCTTCGGTTGTCAACTCAGCCGGAGCCTGCTCAACGATGGCAGTTGTCGGCGGTTCCACTCTAGGCCATTGAGTCTCAGGCCTTGAAGATTGGGAAGCCTGTTGCTGCTGTGAAGGCCCAGGGATACCTATGGGGGCCCTAGGAGGCGGAGGAGAATGAGATCGTGATCGGTACTGGTGGCCCCGATCTCTGTCAGTACGATCATGGCCAGAACGGCCATGCCAATAATCTCTATCTCGATCATAGCGCTCCTGGCTAGTGTAACCTTGCCCGTGGTCCCTATCCGATTCCCTCCAACGGGACTCATAATAAGAAGAAGATTGGCGCACATTACAGAGCCTATCCAAAGTGGATCCGCGACCTGAAATCTCACCTGCGATGAGAAGGAGCTACGGATTAGAATCCTACAAAACAATGATTAATATGCGAAAGTCGTGTAGTGCGGTGGAAGTGTGTGTCAATGTGTAAACCCCCAGACCAACTGGAAGTGTTGACCGCACTCAAAGGAAAGGGCTCGCTCATATTTAAAACATCTTGAAATTCCCCCAACCCAGGATTACATGGAATCAATATAAAATCCGGGATGGGAATATTGTCAAGCCCCCTAAAAGTATCTCTCGAATGAGAAGGGGCGGCCTCAGAAATCATGGCTCCGGAAGTAGGAGGAGACACATCTACAGATTTCCACCCCTTAGACTTAAGTTTTTTGGAAACGACGGCCTTGCTTTTCCGTCTTTTTCCCAACTCTTCGAAGTTGCCCGAAAGATCAGTCATCGGCTCCACGTCTGTATGGGTCCTTTCTTCATCGCTCACTTCGGTTATTGTGATCCCGAGCATTTTCTTCGCCATTTTCCTTTTCTTCTTCTTGTTTTTCTTCTTTGAGGCAGGCTTTGACATCCCCTCGATGACTATACTCTGATTTATTTCAATCAGGCCGAGAGCTCTTAAGTTATAGTCATTCAACACCAAGTCGATGTGTCTCAGCTCACTCGGAACTTCTTGGAGACTTTGGACTATGCCCTTGTAGTACCCGCCATCAGGTCTGGAGATAATGGCTGTAAGAGAAACGAGATGTTAATACCAATGCCAAAAAGCTATCGATCAAGGAAAATCATCGGCATATGAGGACACTTACATCTAGACAACCATCGCCTAGCAAAACCAGGAGGACACCGGACATAAAACCATTCATTCTTGAAGTAGCTTAGTCTGGTCCAGGCTCCAATAATAACTTGACAATTTCTGACTGCCTCCAAAAATGTAAAGGATGGGCTATCACCCCTGCTCTTGAAATTAAATATGTATCTGATCTCGGTTGGCCTTGGCGGGAGAAAGAGACAGTCCATAAAAATGACGAAGGCACTATTCAGCAACGCATGCCCGTTGGGATGAAGTTGCGAAGGAGCAATTCCTAAGTATGACAACATTTCTCTGATGTATTGATTAAAAGGAGGAAGAGTTCCAGCCGCGCAAGCATGGCGGTATAAGGCAGTATATCCTTTGGGCGGATTATGTGGTCTGTCGTCAGCGCTGGGTAATAATACATCGTTCAGAGATATGTTGTGTTTTAAGCATATCCGGCCCAGTAAGGATTCAGAGATATTAGACTGGACAGAATCAACGGGATTCTCGATAAATATAGCCTCCGGCAATTCGTCTGGAGCTGGGTCGATTACGTCAGCAGGAATATTGGGAATCTCAAGGATCAGAGGAGGAGAACTCTGAATCTCCTGCTGTTGCGAATTCGAAGATTCCATAACTAACTAACTCATCATAAAGCAACGTTAAGTACATAAAGAGCCCGTGCATTTCCCAGTGTGGAGTGTATGAATATGTTGTGCAGTGCAAGTGCTGAACGTTACTTAAGCAGATTTTACAAAATGAAACAAGACGTCTGAACGACAA
This sequence comes from Allium fistulosum, assembly GCA_030737815.1. NCBI lineage: Eukaryota > Viridiplantae > Streptophyta > Magnoliopsida > Asparagales > Amaryllidaceae > Allium > Allium fistulosum. The sequence continues at coordinate 1,116,483,714 of CM060902.1, read as the reverse complement.
CACTTTGAAATTTGAGAACAATGACCGTCATCGCTGACCGTCACTTCCATGCCATCCAGATACTACTGGCCAAATTCAAGTATAAACCGGTCATATTGTTGGTTAAGTCACAGTTCCATCGACGAGCTTCAAAAAGGAGGTCAAGTCTTACAGTCAAGTTCGATTATGCAAGGCCGAAGCTCGTCGGAGTCAAGTATGCTAAAGTTCATTAAGTTCGACTTGAAATTGGTCATAGTTCGGATGTTGGAGCAAATCAGAAGAGTAATGGTCTCAGAGACAAAGACCTTCGAATCCATCGACTCGAATCGATACGAGTCGGATCGATGAAAATCGAGTCTAGGTACTTCGAATCCGTGTGGTTCGACTCGGCGTAACTTTGGGATGGAGAAGCACTTCGAATCCATGAGCTCTGCATGACTTCGAATTGATCAATATTGAATTCCTTCAAAACGATCGGGGTATCATTACTTCGAATCGATCGACACGAGCCTTTTTTCTTTTGTAACCATCGATTCGAAGCTATGCATCCAAAATCAATTCGAAACACTCATTCCTAGATCGATGCGAAGCAATGAAAGAACAACACTCTGGATCGATACGACTCGAATAGTTTCATTCCTCAGTCCCATCGAGTCGACCCATTTCGTTCAGATCTCACCACTCCTTAAAATTTTCAGAAGAAAAGATTGAATCGATGCTAAAAAATTCCAGTTCTATCATTCTCGTCTTGAATCGATCCTTTGGTTACCTGATTTGATTACGAATGGAAGCGTGAACGAATTCAGTCGATTCGTAGAAAGCACGTTTGTTTTGGCTCTGAGAGATCGACTCGAAGAAACAGCTAAAGCAATGGTAAAAAGTGAAAAGTGAAAATGAAATCGGCCTCGCGCATTTATATGGGTTCCAAGGACGGCTCGTGGCGCTTCGTCTCCCGGTCATTTTGACCGTTTACCACAGGTCACAACCCCATCGATACAAACAACGCAGCTTCGAATCCATCACGACGTTGAATCCTTCAACTACTTCGAATCCATCATAGCTCTGCCTTCTTCCTGAACTTCTAATCCATCCATGCAATATCGAGGCGAGGCATCATCGATTCTAAGAAGCAATTGAACAAGGGCTGGATCGAAAATCCGATCGACTCGAAGTGTTAATTCTATCGAACCATCGATTCGAAAGTTATCGATTCGGACATACATGCTTCGAATCCACCAGGAACTGTCGATAAGAATGAACGCATCGCTTCGATTTGAAAAGTACTTGTCTACCTTTTATACCGATTCAGGAGAGGATCGATACAAGAGGATGATCATAGACAATCATAAAAACAATGTTTTAAGTCGAATCTCAAATCGATTCAGGAGAGGATTGATGCAGAATTCAATAACAAACCGAACTGACAACGACTTGCAATCGCGCAACGTTAACTAGAGTCAAGGTAACACATATATGCATATATATCTGACTAATATTTGACCTTTGCCATTCACAGGAATCAAATGTCCATGTCGTCATGATTTCAACGACAGACAGCCGATCGCAACCATGCGGCGATTAATTGCAACAGTAAAGAATACAACTCTCAGCAGAGCATATCATAATTGTACAGCGCTAGATTGCAGCTTTACAAAGCACGTCACGTTTACACAAGACATACTTTGGGGGGCAAATGTTATCCCGCCTTTTGGCAAGGCCGAGATACTAAGGAACTGACTGGAAAAACAGGATCACACGTCCTCAACATTGAATGATTGGTGGACAACTACAAATATCGATGAGTTTTGCCCGAGTCCGAATCGGGCTACAATTGATAAAGCACGTCAAGCAAAGCTGTGGAAACCAACGTTGCAAATTTCAAGACAATCCGAGTTTGTATGCTCAAGTTATCGCCAGTGGAAAGTGGAAGGAATAACACTGGTTCGAACCCAACAGAGCCAACCCTTAAGTTCGAATCCATGAGAAGTACCTTAGCTTCGACTCCATCGAGCGTGCCTTCATTTCGAATCCAGCGAGGTAGAAGACCTTCGAATCCATACAATTAAGGGTGCTTCGACTCCATTGCCTTCGAATCCCCATAATGAGACAACTCCGAATCGATCCACAGTAGCACATCTAGATCGATTCGAACAAGTACCGGTTCCCTCGATTCGAAGGAAGCGAACCTTCGAAACCAACATCTCGAGTCCACCAGGTAAACGTGGCTAAAACCAAGGATTCGACCCAGTAAACTCGGAGGAAAAGGAGGATCGACCCGAGGAACACGCACCACGTTATTGTTTTCACGTGCAGGAGCATGGAGTCGACCCTATGGATTCGAACCATATCGATTCGAACGAATCCATAGGACGAAGAACGTCATCTTGAATCGATCATAACTCGAGATCTACAAGTCCAAATGCTATGAAATTTTCACAGGAGCTTGCGTATGCATAGGAGAATGTTCATGCCAAATTTCATCTCAATTGGAGCAAATCTTGATCGATTCGAAGTTGAGTTCGAATCGATCCCGAAGTGGGCCCGGATTTCCTAAAAGCGGGCATGTGGGCCCCCTCACGTACCAGAACTGGTCTCCCCGAATTTTAGGCGAAATATCAGCCTCCTACACCTATAAATAGAACCCCTGGTCATTCAGAAAAGGGGTCGGACAATTCTAAGAGCTAAAGAGCGCCCAGACTCTGCCAGATTTACTCAGAATCACCACGGTCGTCTTAGATTCAGATTTAGCTCGTAATACCAGTTGAACTACGTTATAATAAATTGTAATCTTCAAGTATCGAGCAATAAAATCATCAAACTTCATAGTGGACGTAGGCAAAAACGCCGAACCACTCTAAATCGCTTGTCTTTGCACTTTACATTTCTGTTATCTGGAGTTTTTGTTAGATAATCCACAGTTTTAATTTTCATTCTTCACGTTTATCTCTTCAAAGACTTCCGAAGAGTGTTGTGCCCATTTTTGGTACAAACAACTTCCTAATCCATCAAACCATTTTCTAAAAAATATTAACAATTTTGAATTTCCTCCTATATTAAAAAAAAGATTTACCAATCAGAAACCCGCCAGTGTTAAAATTTTAAAACTTCCGCTCGCCTTTCCTAATATTATTTTATAGAACTTAACTTTTATTCATAAATCCTGTTATAAAACAAATACTACAATTTTAGCTTCCAAAACTAATTCCCTTTCAAGAATTTCTTAAAATTATTCATTCTTAGAAATATTCCACTTCCAAAATTCAATTCTTCTACAAACTTCATCACCTCTTTATCCAGTACATCTATCAATTCAAATGCAAAAGATTAGATATTTTATCGTAAGTGCCAAGCCATGCATGCACTGCTAAATATTGTTTAGTCAGAGTCCACTCAAACTAGAGGATCCCCTACAGCTTTAGGAAATTAACAATCAAAGGTAGTCGGACAAAATCCACCCTCTATACAATGAGTGTAGGTACTACAGGATTTACACTAGTCTGCCTTATCGCTTATCACCGAAATATCCATAGTATCTATTTTGGTACCATTTCCAGTTCTAGTTTTGAATCCACCAATATTCATCTCCATTCCAGTTTCTTTCTCTGTTAAATTACTCATCATTTACCATTTGAAATTAAGATTGATTAGCAACTTCAAAATAGATAGTTATCCCAACTAGAATAGAAAATGGTATATACGTATGTACTTAATTCTTATATAAATATACATTAGTATATAAAATTACAAACACGCTCTCTCAATACAGCATAATCCTTAATTTAAGGATAAGTTTTTCTTTATATCAAATGTAACAACCCGCCCCATTCGACCCTCAGACTTAACGCCTGAACCAAGGATAAGTCATTGTGATATGATAGCAAGAAACAAAATAGAAAACAAAACAGAATCTAACTATATATTTCTGAACTTAGAGCAGAAGGAAATAATATATAATATAAAATACCTTTATAATCCAACCCAATCCAAATACATAGTCATGTCTGAACAACAAATCTGTAACACCCTGAAAATTTAATAAACGAATTAAATTTAAATGTAACAAGGGCAAAAATGGAATTTTTGCAAACATCCGAATTTGGCTACAAAACTTGTACCATTACGTTTATAGCGATTTTCTGGACAATTTTCATATATAACATTTTGAAACCAGAGCTAATATGGAAAAGTTATAAACGTTTGAAAATTTGCAATTAAAATTAATTAAATAAAAAAAATGAGAAATAAATATTAATAAATAAGGAAACCCAACGGCTGACAGATTGATTGAGACTGGTCTACCGCAATTGATCGACCATCCCAACCAATAGAGGTTGACCGGTCAAGGTATATTGGGTAGGGTTTTGCGCGGCCAATGGCCCAGATTTGATCTTATATTTTTAATTAACAGTAAAGTATATGATTAGCGATCAGGATTAAAATAAATATTCTCCATCAGTCGATCAACGGTCTATGTTAATTTGAGTCCCTATAAATAGAACGTTAGTGAAAACCCAAATTCACAAAGTAAGTCCGCTCCCTCTCTCAAAGCTGAAAGTCTCTAAACCCTCTTCCCTCTCAACTTACAAATTCTTCAAATTAAAATAAAAATAAAAGTAGAGAGATTAAGTAGGTCAAATCAAGCGAAGAACTAACGAACGGGGAAGAGATTTCTAGATATGATTCGAAGGGAAGAGCTTAGATCTAAGGTGAGTGAGTTCATTTTTAATAAGATGATTACATATAGTTAACCTTAGTATACCCTATTTAATCTAGGTTAGAAATTAAATTTGAGACATTGTTTAATTAAATCGGAAATTTAAATGTTACTATATGAATATGATTTCCCTTTCCTAACCTAGATCCATCAACATAAATTTGTAAATTAATAATTTGAAGTAACCTGTCGATGTTAGTGCTACCCTAGGTTAAAACTGGTTACTGTAGATTGAAATTGAATATACCGTGAATGAACTTGAACATAAGATTGGGTAAATAAAAACTTTGGATTCACAATTTATGGATTTTATATAAATTAGGGTTCCTATATAACAACTTACTGGAATTTGAATTAAGACGTTAACTAATAAAATTTCATACAACAATCAACGCACGGATTAAAAACCCTAAACATTGATGACTGATCGACCGCACTCAATGGAGCAGTCGACAGCAAGCTGTCGACCACTCCAGTATATAACGAACAATCGGTTGGCGTATTCCAATCGCTGTATGAACCTCAGTCTAGGGCCCAGGTTATAAATAAAAAAAATAGTTGAGTAAATATATATATTATGTGTGTGTATGGCGATGCTAGTATTAGAAGGGAAACTAGTTCCCTATGAGGCGACAGTAGAATATTGCGGGGTTGGGACAAATCCTATTTATCCAACAAGGGTCGATATTTGACTGGGTGGTGATTCTATCATAAATTGCACCTATAAAAGGTTCTACAGTGGATGCACAACACTGGCAATGATGCCTGATGAAGTGTGTGTGGCCTGACACAATAGGACTTGGTATTCATGGATGATACGACAAGGTGTTGTGGTGTTGTTAGATCCTAGCGCATGCAATAAGAGACGTTACATTACCATTGAGAGGTGGACACAGATGCAGACGATGAGACGCCTCGGCGAGTCGACATTACAGGCTCCCCCTCAATGTGTAACTGGGTTATGGGTAGTCTTAGTTGTGGGAACTTAGTTTCGTGGTAGAAATTGTAGGGAAACCTATATTGGAATAGTTATGTATAGTTGTAATATGGAAAACAATAAGGTAATCTTATGTGGAATAGTTACAGTAGCTATATGTCGATCATTAGCTGACTTGAGGTTCGATTGGTTATTCGATCCTAAGTATGGGCCAACACAAGTCTATTACTGTAGGTGTGTATTGAGTTAAACTATAGCGATCTGCCTTTCTTACACCTAAAGACGACACTTAATACATCCTCGATATTCGTGTGCCGGTCTTTTCAAGTGTCCGAAAGACAGGTCATTAGGGGTGAATGAAAGAAAAAGAACAGAATCTCACAAAACGAGACATTAAAAAAAATGAACAAGTCTTTACAAAAAGAAATTTTCTTTATTATACACATCAGCAGAGTACATTAACCTATTATCAGCTTGGACAGTTATAACAGCCCGTCCTTATAATTTCTGAAAGATACAGACAAAAACAAAATGAATAAAAATAGCGGAAGAATATAAGGCACGTGAATACGTCTTGGAGAATCCAGCTCGTCACCTGAAAGCCCCAAAGGATCCAGCTAAATCTAGAAAATATGCTCGGGCTGACCCGAGCATTATAAGAAAAATAATGCCTGGATCAGTCTGGTAAAACCAGCGTGAGAAACTCAAATCACATGGAATTAATTTATTATAACTTCTAAAATCTTTTAAAATCAAAGATATCTTGTAAGACCACGTCGCACATAAACACGGATGATTTTTTACCTTACGATAACCAAAATATTTTTATAGAAAATCCTGTGGAATTATGATAATGTCTGGAATACAAATACATATCAATCATAGCATAAATTGTTACATTATTAAATTCCAACATAATAGGTATACAATCAAGTCCGAAGGCACTAATTGGAGAATGGATTCCAACTATGAAGGGGTAAGGGTCTACCCACCGAATCCGTACACCTCTAGATAAAATGTACGAGAGGTCACAACGCATTACACCTCTACAACTCAGGACCGACCCTACCCCTTAGTGGATAGCGCTGAATATGATCACCACTTGGTTGCGATCGAACAATCGTAATGGGCCCCAATGCATATATAGAGATATCAACACTAGATCTTGGGATGATCATACCCTAATGTGAGCGACCCACATAGCCCTACCGCACATCCATGCTATAGTCATTTTCCCGGTTGATGAGGCTTGAGGCTATGATTAACGTTTTATATAGAAACCATCTTGGAATGCTATCACTGCCCTCCAGGCAGCAATGCAGTGCCCGCATTCATCCATACAAGTTCGTTCTGGGTCCGAACGAAACCGAAGGCACTACCTCTACTACATCCATTTTGGAATCACCCTCAGGATTAGTAGCAAGTAGCACTTACACTTCAAAAGCTTCATCTTCAAGATATCTTTAGTTCGAAACACTTGAGTTGGATTGAAGTGGTTTCTGGATAATTTATACTTATCCGATCTCGATCTCTTCAAAACAACTTTCGATAGTTCCGGTAAACTCAACCTCGGTTCTTTTGGAAATAATCAGACAATACATAGGAGCAGGGATCACCCCGTAACGTTTAAGTGGACGGATCTCCCTATCATTTGTCCTAGGAGAACAAAACGAGATTTATATGCATAGTACAGCATCATCAAAGATGATTGTCCCATATAACTCACGCGTTTCTCCTATATATTTTCGGAGTTATATTTTTTGTCCAGATTTGATAATCGGTTATTTAACTATCAAATAAACAAACAACAACAAATTCAGAGATTTAATTACCCATAGCAACCGCTAAGTCTCAAACTAAATCTTTCATTTATTAAAACTTTTTTCAAAAGTATTTATAAAAAACATTCATATACTTATCTCACTGACATAAGTATATTTACAAAGCATTTGTGAAAGATTTCTCATTTCCAAATCATATCAAAGGATCAAAACAAAATGTTATTTAAATTAGAGATAAAGATAACATCAAACAATATTCCTTCGATGTTAAGTGTGGAACGAATGTCCATACCACCAGAATTAAGAAGGTTAGTTAAAGGAAATCCAGTCTCAAATCCTTTTATAAATTTCCTTCTATAAATTCGCTTAATAAATCTCTTTTATTTATGAAGCTTCTTTACTTAAATTCCAAACCCATTTACAAAACTCTTTATAAATCACCAAGTTAAATTTAAAAAACTCTTTTATAAATATCAAAACCATTTATACATCTCTTTATAAATCTCCAAAATTATTTATAAACTTCCTTTATAAATATCTAAAATCATTTATAAAACTTTCTTATAAATATTCCTTATTTAAAACAAAACTCCTTTAATAAAATCATTTAATAAAGTACTTTTGATAAACAAAACGATTATTTAAAACATCTTTACTAAAATCATTACTTCACCTGAAACCATTATTAAAAGTATGATTGACCTTAAAAATCAGAAAGAAGCTTAGTGACCGCAATGGTTCTCTTTTTAATTAAGTTTACTTTTCAAGTTATACATGGGTATTTACATAACAAGTAGATATGTATAAGGGAATCGACCAGCAACAAACAAATCAACATATAGGTAAGATGTCCAAGTTACAATAATAGCAGACGGGGAATTGTTCTGCTAAACACATGTCCAAGTTAATATAATAGCAGAGTGGGTTTTTATTCTGCTTAAATAGATGTCAACATAATCTACTTGGTGAACTATGATAGAACGGCGATTTATTCAACCAAACAGATGTCAAATACAAGTTAATTAGCAGAACGGTGATTTATTCTGCTAAATGGATGTCATTGGGTTTCATATTTAATTGGGTTTACTTAAGGATAGTCGACAAAGAAATCCCTTGGATTTAAAATATTCTTTTGAAAGAAAGTTACTTTAAAACAAAACCGATCTTTAGAAATAAAGTGGTTTAAAACTTCTATTTAAAAATTAAATTACAATTAAACTCTTTAATAACAATTAAACCTTTAATTAATAATTAAATAATAATTAACTATTAAATAAATAATTAAACCCTAACAAATCTTTGTTTAATTATTAAATAATAATTTAAATTAATTAATCTCAATTAAGTAATTAAATATTCCTTAATTAAAACTTAAATAATAAATTAAACCGCCATTTAAAATAATTAAATCATGATTAAGTTTTAATTAAATCTTAACTTAATTAATAATTAAACCCTTCTCAAATATATTTTTTAATTAATCTTAATTAACTAATGATTAATCTCTAAATAATTAATTAAATAATAATTAACTATTTATTAATTAACAAATAATAATTAACTTACTTAAAAATAATTAAGTATTAATTACCCTAACTTAATTAATGATTAAGCACTAATTACCTTACTTAATTTATTAACTAAATAATCATTAAATAAATAAATAATTTATTATTAAATAATAATTGCTTTAAAATATTTAAAATATTTTTGAAAACAATTTTCAAAAATAATAATTGAACGTTTTAAATTCAAAAAGAGTTCGTTTTTCACGAACTGCATTTATAGTGACTATCACTATACGACCTGAACTTTCAAAAATTCGTTTTATACTCTAAATCACTTTTCAAACTCTTTCTTTTATGTTTAAACTACTTTATAAACTTTAGATAAAGTTTGATAAAACAAGGGTAAGGTTTTTAAAACTTTTATAAAGCATTTCTAAAAGTAAAGTTAGAAAACAAGTTTAAACCAAAGGATCTCGATGTCGTTTTAACAAGTCAAAATGCTAACTTTCTTAGCACATACATCACATACATAAGCTTATACATCCAAACACATGCCATAACAACATACATAAACAACAACTATAAACTAAAATCATAGCTTTCAACAAAACTTCAACATTAGATTTCATCTCAAGTCTAACTTCCAATCACATACAACAACATATAATACTGTCTAAACCAAACATCCAACATACTTAACAACAAAATAGCAATAACTGTTATCAAAGTAAGCATCATATTTAAAGTTAGAACTTTTAAATGAATTCGTGAGTAATACTCACCCAAAAGCTACCAACATGACTCGAACTTCCCTAACTTTTGAACCCAGCCTAGATCCATGCTTTGAATTTGGTAAGAACAATATTTGGTGGCCTAGTGGTGGCTTTATGGTTCAGCTAAAGTATAGTGCACACGGTCCAAAGGTGGTGGAGCTTGGCCTTGAAAGGTGGAGGGGGTTCGGATTATCATCGAATTCATAAAACATCCAACCTGAAAATTAGTCTTTTTCTAACCGATTTTTGGACAAGTAACTCATGGAATTTGGGAAAGTTGTCAAAATAGAAGTTCTATAAAATTCCTTTCTCTTAAATTCTAAAAAAAATCACTCAATTTAGATCATTTTTGAGGGAGATATGGTCAAAATAAAAAGAAATATTTTCAAACTTGAAAATCTGGGTCCGAAAATGCTCTTCAAAGAAATGAGATTTGCACATGGTTAAGCTAAAAATTTGAAGAATTGATATACATGAAAGTTGTAGCCATTGAAATTTTATACATTTTGAATAAAAGGAAATCTCCATTTAGATCAGATATGGGAAAGATATGAAAGAAGGAAGAGAAGGCAAAATTGAAGAAATGAAAAGGGTATTTATAAGCAAGAACAAAGTAAATTATCTAAACACCCTTGGTCCTTTACCCTCAACCTCCTCTTGCCACATCATCATGCCACCTCACCATCATGTACCTCAGCCCACCCTCATGTCCCCTCTCCTTTTCCAAGCTCTAACATGTTTTTAATGCCTGGTGTACTTATGTTTCTTTAAGTATCTTTTCATGTTAAACATTTATTTAAATTTTATTATTCACGAATGCCTCATCATTATAAATATATATCTATGCACGTATATATATATATATCATATATATCCTATTTTTTATTTATAAAGGCGTGTGTATAGATTTAAACTAGAATTCACAATGTTTTCGACAACTTTTAGTTGACGAAAATTCGAAAAACGAATTCCGGTCGCATTTTCGATTTTTTTTCGACCTAATTATTTTTGTAAACAAATTTGAAAAACTATTTCACCATCATTATTTATTATTTAAGTGAGATTTTATTTTAGTTATAAAATCCATTATTTGAATATTTAAAATTAATTAAATATTGCAAATCAAAGTGGTGAAATTCCGGATCTTTACACTCTCCCCCCTTAAAAGAATTTCAACCCCGAAATTTTACCACAGCCCTAAACCCTCAACACAAAACAACCGGGAATAATATAAATTAACCCGTATGATGTACATAGATCTTTCTTATACCAAAAATCTGATTTGATCACTCACTCGAACACATAGCTTTACATCCGAACTAGTATCGCTCTCCTGACTTCCAAATACGGACTCCGATCAGGCTTCCTTATTAAAAACCTCTGTTCTCCATACATAGCCATGTAATATGATAGAAAACTTTTGGTTCCATATTAAGAACCCTCACCAAGTGTTTGCCATTAATAATAGGGTGATAAATGCTTCTCTGGAATGGTATGGAATACCTTAAGTCATGTAGTCGAATCTTGTATCGAGAATTATGTGAAAAAGTGAAAATGATCTATGTACCGCTTATGTAATCATCTACAGGTTCTTACTATCCAACTACTTTCTATCCTCCCCAAAATATTTATGAAAACATTTCATAACAATTCTAATTTAGGTTCAAACATTTTTAAATGATACAACTTGATTTATAAAATCCTTTTCATAAAATCATTTTAATTTATTACTTGCATAATACTCTTCTACATCCTAAGAGTATATATACAAAACATCGGATTTTTAATTCTATTCAGTTTTTAACTATTCAGATGTAGATCCAAAATAATTTTGGGTCCTAAAACTGAGTCGACCAATACAACATCTTTAACCAATCGGTCTGGTAAGTAGCTAAGAAGAGTATGATGCTGGTATCCAAACTCCGTCCTAGAGTTTACTTTTTTTAGACACTTCTAAGGTAAAGATGTTTATTAGGCGGCCCACTAACATCAAATAATTTTTCACCTCTAGATGTTAAAATCAAAAGACACGGTTTAGAAAAACATAGTCTATTAAACCTCCTTATTAAGTTAATTCAGTTTTAAAACTTCATTTATTTACCCATTCTTTAATCAAAATGCCTTATTATTTTAAAACTCAGGAGCCAAATACCCGGTTTTGATTTTAAAAATCCTTTTGAAATGATACTTTATTTTTAACCCTTAGAAGATATACATATAGTCCAAGTAACTCCAAAATGATATCAAGGAACTGAGTACTACCGAATAGTATCATAAATTTTTTTACCAAGAAGGGCAATACTCAAGAGAAGTGTTTACCATCCGAACACATTTCCTGCCCATTTTTAGTCACTTTCAAATCACTCGAAATAGTTAATTATAAAAATACTTCTTACTTTTCAAATCCTTTTTTTGAAACAATACTATATACAAAAATATTTCAGCTAAATCATTTTAACAAAATATTTATCATCCACTTGCTTTGGATTCATTCAGATTTGAACTTGTTTCGATCGTATAATGACAAAGAGAATAATTTACTAAGTGTACTATCACATCTCCCTAAGCAAACATTCGGTTGTCACTTAGAAGATTATTCAGATCATCACAAAACAGATCGAGACTCGTTTCCCGAACTGTCCAAAGAAAAATCTTACTCTTAAATTATTTTTCAAAATACTTATACCTTAAAATATTTTTAAGTAAATTTATTACTATTTTCCCATAAATCATTTGGAAACTTTATCAAAGTCACCGGGATTTAGATTCTTTGAAAATCCAACTTATTTTCAAAATATATTTTATAATTCTGATTTATAAATCACTGTATATAAAATCTTTCCTCAAATATTCATTTTAAAAATATAATTTCATTATTTTTAATAAACGCCCTTTTATTAAAATTCAATTCTTTTGACCCAACATTATCATCGAACGCCTTATAGTCAAACTATGGAACTCAATTCACAAGGTGTTCATTTCAATGTTCCCACACATTCTATCTACCCAAATTATGATGGAAAATGGAAAATTACCAATAAATCAGATAATAGTCAATGCTCAAAATTGGACGATCATGGCTAATCAAACTCTATATGATAATATTAAATATTATCAACTCCTAACAACAATCACATTATATATAACTGTATTTTATTTTTGAAAATTATCCATTTATATATAAAATATAATTTAGGTAAAATTATTTCATTTACCCAATTAAAACGATACTATGTTGATTTGCCTAGTTTAAGATTTTTGAAACCTTTATCGATACAGTTGTTCCCTCTGTATCGACCAGAATTCATAACCACTTAACCGATAAATCAATATAGTATAAACATTTTTATAGCACTAACAAATACGCGTTCTTTTATATACACTCAAACTCATCCTAAGGTCTTGCTTACCCTATCTCAAATGAGTTTACCCCACCAAAGCCTAGGTGTTCGCTCAACCTAAGGTCTGATACCACATGTAACGATATGCCTTTCTTACACCTAAAGAGGACACTTAATACATCCTTGGTATTCATGTGCCGATCTTTTAAGTGTCCGAAAGACAGGTCATTAGGGGTGAAAGAAAGAAAAAGAAAGAACAGAATCTCACAAAATGTGACGAGTAATATATAAGATGAACAAGTCTTTACAAAAAGAAATTATCTTTATTATACACATCATCAGAGTATATTAACATATTATCAGCTTGGACAGTTATAACAGCATGTCCTTACATTTGCCGATAGATACAGACAAAAACAAAACAAATGAAAACAACGGAAGAATATAAGGTACGTGAATATGTCTTGGAGAATCTAGCTCGTCACTTGAAAGCTCCAAAGGATCCAGCTAAATCAAGAAAATATGCTTGGGCTGACCCGAGCATTACAAGAAAAATAACGTCCGGATTAGCCTGGTAAAACCAGCGTGAGAAACTCAAATCACAAGGAATTAATTTATTATAACTTGTAAAATCTTTTAAAATTAAAGGTATCTCGTAAGACCATGTTGCAAATAAACACGGACATGTTTTTACTTTACGATAACCAAAACATTTTTATAGAAAATCCAGTGGTATTATGATAATGTCTAGAATACAAATACATATTAGTCATAGCCGAAATTGTTACATTATTAAATTCCAACATAATAGGTATACAATCAAGTCCGAAGGCACTTATTGGAGAATGGATTCCAACTATGAAAGGGTAAGGGTCTACTCACCGAATCCATACACCTCTAGATAAAATGTATGGGAGGTCACAACGCATTGCACCTCTACTACTCAGGACCGACCCTACCCCTTACTAGACAACGCCGAATATGATCACCCATTGGTTACGATCGAACAACCATAATAGGCCCAGAAGCATACATAGAGATATCGACACAAGATTTTGGGATGATCATACCCTAATGGGAGCGACCCACGTAGCCCTGCTACACATCCCTGCTTTAGTCATTTTCCCAGTTGATGAGGCTTGAGGCTACAATCACCTTTTTATATAGCAACCATCTTGGAATTCTAACACTGCCCTCCAGGCAGCAATGCAGTGCCAGCATTCATCCATACAAGTTCGTTCTGGGTCTGAACGAAACCGAAGGCACTACCTCTACTACATCCATTTTAGAATCACCCTCAGGATTAATAGCAAGTAACCCTTGCACTTCAAAAGCTTCATCTTCAAGATATCTTCAGTTCGAAACACTTGAGTTGGATCGAAATGGTTTTCGGATAATTTATACTTATCTGATCTCGGTCTCTTTGAAACAACTTTCGATAGTTCTGATAAACACAACTCCAGTTCTTTTAGAAATAATCAGACAATACATAGGAGCAGGGATCACCCCTAACCATTTAAGTGGACAGATCTCCCTATTATTTTTCCTAGGAGAACAAAACGAGATTTATACCCACAGTGCAGCATCATCAAAGATGACTGTGCCATATAACTCATGCGTTTCTCCTAGATATTTTTGGAGTTATATTTAGGTCCAGATTTGATAGTCGGTTACTTAACTATCGAATAAACAAACAACAACAAATTCAGAGATTTAATTACCCATAGAAACCACTAAGCCTCAAACTAAATCTATCATTTATTAAAACTATTTTCAAAAAGTATTTATAAAAAACATTCATATACTTATCTTACTGACATAAGTATATTCACAAAGCATTTGTGAAAGATTTCTCATTTCCAAATCATATCAAAGGATCAATACAAAATGTTATTTAAATTAGAGATAATGATAACATCAAACAATATTCCATCGGTGTTAAGTGTGGAACGAATGTCCATACAACCAGAATCAAGAAGTTCAGTTAAAGGAAATTCAATCTCAAATCCTTTTATAAATTTCCTTATATAAATCCTCTTAATAAATCTCTTTTATTTATGAAGCTTCTTTACTTAAATTCCAAACCCATTTACAAAACTCTTTATAAATCACCAAGTTAAATTTACAAAACTCTTTTATAAATATCAAAACCATTTATTTATATTTTTTTTAAACCTCCAAAATTATTTATAAACTTCCTTTATAAATATCCAAAATAATTTATAAAACTTTATTATAAATATTGCTTATTTAAAACAAAACTCCTTTAATAAAATCATTTAATAAAGTCCTTTTGATAAACAAAAAGATTATTTAAAATGTTTTTACTAAAATCATTACTTGACTTGAAACCATTATTAAAAGTATGATTGACCTTAAAAATAAAAAAGAAGCTTAGTGACCACAATGGTTCTCTTTTTAATTAAGTTTACTTTTCAAATTATAACATAGGTATTTACATAACAAGCAGATATGTATAAAAGAATCGGCCACCAATAAACAAATCAACATATAGATAAGATGTCCAAATTACTATAATTGCAGACAAGGATTTGTTCTGCTAAACACATGTCCAAGTTAATATAATAGCATAATGAGTTTTTATTTTGCTTAAATAGACGTTAACATAATCTACTTGGTGAACTATGGTAGAACGGTGATTTATTCTACCAAACATATGTCAAATACAAGTTAATTAGCAGAACGGTGAGTTATTCTGCTAAATGGATGTCATTGGGTTTCATATTTAATTGGGATTACTTAAGGATAATCGACAAAGAAATCCCTTGGATTTAAAATATTCTTTTAAAAGAAAGTTACTTTAAAACAAAACTGATCTTTAGAAATAAAGTGGTTTAAAACTTCTATTTAAAAATTAAATAACAATTAAACCCTTTAATAATAATTAAACCTTTAATTAATAATTAAATAATAATTAACTATTAAATAAATAACTAAACCCTAATAAATCTTTGATTAATTATTAAATTATAATTTAAATTAATTAATCTCAATTAATTAATTAAATATTCCATAATTAAAACTTAAATAATAAATTAAACCTTCATTACAATAATTAAATCATGATTAAGTTTTAATTAAATCAATATCTCTGATTACAGACATATTGCTTGTGGAGTTAAAATCTATGGCGTCCTTTTCTTGCCCAAATCCGCTCTCTTTCAATCTTTCTCCGCACTTTTACTCTTCTCAATCTCTATCAACAGATGATTTACCTCCATACTTCTTTCCTCCCTCTTTTCAATCGTTTTTTCCCAATTCGGCGGCATCGTCTTCTTTTGATTTTCATTCAAGAAAGCATTCGTACACTTAAGTAGTTAAGGAATCTGCACCTTCTAACAATCAAATGGCAAATCAGAGAGACTAGGTTAATTTTAGAAAGGGAAAGAAGATTTGCTTTAGATGTGGAGATTTCACGCATGTGGCTAAAGATTGTAGAGACCCTATTAGGTGTTTCAAGTGTGAATCTTTTGGTCATAAAAGATTTAATTGTTGGAAACCAGAGAATGAATCGAAGAAGAACTCGATCGTAGACCATGGTTTTTTATTTGTGTTGAAATGCATGAAGCTAAAGAGAGTCCTTCTGGATCATTTATGGATTCAAAGAAAGGAAGGTATCGATTTGTTAGACTTATTTAAACATTTTGATGTGATCAACTTTTATAATATTGGTCGTAATTTTCATAAGAAATTCGGTTTCTCTGGTAACTTGGATGGTAGAAATTCGAATTCAAAAATTCGAAAGTCTTATCGAGATGGTTCTGTTGTGGTATCGGATGCTATTGGTCACACTAGTGACAGTACTTCAGTTGTTTTTTCGAAAGTGGATGTTTTGAATAATAAGTTTGTGGAAGATGATGCTTCAGTTTTTTCTGTTGATTTGGAAGTGAATAAGAGGGACTACTTAGATCCTTTTCTAATAGATCCTGTTGTATTATAATATAACTCAAGTTTGCAGTCTCTACCTGATGATACACTAATCGCTCCTAATAATCAGTTGCAAAACTTGGATATATTGCAGAAAATTCAAAGGATCTAATTGTTTCAGGAATGGTTTCGAGATCGAGATTTCAAACAGTTTTGATTGTTTGAAGGATATTTATGATATTGGAGTTTTTTTTGATGATTCACGAATTTTTTCGAACAATGATGGAGTTTTGGATGGATGTAAGAGGGATAAAGTGAAGGGATGTGTAGTTGTTGATATTATTGTTGAAGAGTCTGTTTTGGATTCAGATGATGAAGTGGTTAATGGTGCTATGGATAATATTGTAATTTGTGTTGGGGTGATTTAAAAAAAGTTGATCAAGGTGATGTTTTTTTTTGATGGGATAAAGAATCATGGTAATACTGGAATTATCAGAGACTTAGTAAACATAGATTTCACAAATGTTAAAACAGTGGATGAAATAGAGTCCAGCTGTTCGGATGGAGTTTTCTCTGTTGAAGATGGCATGGATATTAGAAATCTAGAGGAAGTGAATAACAACCAAATCATCCTGTTTACTGATTTGAAAATTTGGTTGGATGATATCATTCCTTGGGCTGAAGATTCTATATCTACTTTTTCTAATAACTTTGGTAGCACTATTGATCTGAAGCTTGTTGAGTGTGCTGCTGCTTCGAGTTCTGGTTGTTCAGTTTCTCTTTCTAGGGATAGAATATGACTCAATAAAAAGATGAAAAGGTCTAGTTCCAAGAACAGTTTAGGTACTAAAACAATTAGAAGAAGTGCGCGTCTTGGTAGAGCGGATTCTAGAGCTTCCGATAGCTCTAGCTCAGGTATGAATCTTCCCTTAAGTAGTACTTTTTGTGCTTGTGCTTTAAATAATTTGTCTACTAATGAAATGCATTTTCTAGCTAAGAATTCAGGTTTAATTTTTGATGATAGTCAAATAGATATTGAATATATTAAAAATAAAGAATTAGAACAGGTTAGATAATTATATAAATGAAACTGATAAGTTGGAATATTAGAGGATTGAATGATTTAGGGAAGTGTAGAAAAGTTAAATATGTTTTCTTGGATAATAATATTGATATTGTTCTACTTCAAGAAACTAAAATAGAGAGTCCTGATTATCGTATTTTTAAAAGCCTAGGAGGTCATTTTTTTGATCATTGGGCTTAACTTCCTGCTAGTGGTAGTGTAGGAGGTCTTATGATAGATTGGAAAGATAACTATGTTATACTTTTACAATCTATATTTAAAGAACATTCGATACATTTAATTTTTACCGACATTAATGATAACTCTATCCTTAATATTTCTAATGTTTATGGGGCTAACTCAAAAATAGGTCGTAGGGTGCTTTGGTCGGAGTGTTTAGATTTTAGGACATTGGCTCCTGCTCCTTGGATTATAGGAGATGATTTCAATGTTACTAGATTTTTAGGTGGGAGATCCCCTAGGGAAGGTGATTTAGAGGCTATGGAAGAATTTGATAGCTTTATTATTAATTGTAATCTAATTGAAATTAAATTGAATAATAAACATTTTACTTGATCAAATAATAGAGAAATTCCTTCCATGGCATTGCTGGACAGGTTCTTTATTAGTGATGAAATCGAGGACAAATTTCCTTCTTGTAAGGTTGTTG
The DNA here is from genome assembly GCA_030737815.1 of Allium fistulosum. Lineage (NCBI taxonomy): Eukaryota > Viridiplantae > Streptophyta > Magnoliopsida > Asparagales > Amaryllidaceae > Allium > Allium fistulosum. The sequence continues at coordinate 1,116,465,060 of CM060902.1, read as the reverse complement.
GGCTTCCATATTTTTTTGGGATCATTGTCCAGTTGTTTTATTCTGTTCTAATGTGAATTTTGGTAATAAAATTTTTAGATTTGAAAAGATATAGTTATTGGAAAATAATTTTAAAGATTTAGTGGCTAATAAATGGTTTTCTATGAATAATTATAATTCCAAATTTCCAGGTAATATTGCTAAAGTTTGGGTTAGAAAACAAAGAGATTTAAGTTTTTTCTCAAAAAAATGGAATAAAGATGTTTTCAGAATCAAAAAAGAAAAACTAATGAATGATATTCTTAAATTAAATAAAATTCAAGAAATAAGAATTTAAATATTTTTGAAAAAAATGTTCTTTATAATTTAAAAGAGGAATTAAATAAAATTATTGTTCACGAAGAAATAATATGGAAGCAAAGGTCTAGAATTCATTGGATGGATGAAGGAGATTTGAATACTAAATTTTTTCATAAAACGGCTAATGGCAGAAAACGAAGTAATTCCATTAATTCCATTTTTATTAATGATGTAGAGATTTTTGACCAAGTAGAACTTAACAAGGAATTTACTAATTATTATAGAAACATTTTTAGTACAACTAATAGGCATAGGATTAAAGCTAATTGGGATTTGCTTTACAATGAAGATTCTAAAGTTGACTTAGTTGGTTTAGATGATCCTTTTAATGAAGAGGAAATTATAAGGGCTATTAAAGATACGCCTAATGATAAAGCTCCTGGGCCGGACGGAATTCCTATTTTGTTTTACGAGAATTTTTGGAATATTCTTAAAGATGATATAATTAAAATGTTTAATGAATTCTATATAGGTCCCCTGCAGATAGAAAGATTCAGTTACGCAAATGTAATTCTTCTACATAAAAAATTAGGTGCCAATCAACTAAAAGACATCCGTCCTATTTCTTTATTAAATTGTTCTTTTAAAATTATTCTAAAGTTCTTGCTAATAGATTAAGTACTAAAATGAATGCATTAATTGATAGCTCTCAAACTGCTTTCATAAAGGGTAGGAATATTACGGATGGTATAGTGGTAGTCCAAGAATATATTAATTACTGTTGTAAAAATAATATCACTTGTTCTTTTTTAAAATTTGATTTTGCTAAAGTCTTTGATTCTATTGATTAGGTTTTCCTTAAAGAAGTATTAACAGCTAGGGGTTTTAGTACTAGGTGGATTAGTTGGATTATGTCTTTGCTATCTATAGGTAATTCTAGTATTATGACTAATGGAATACTAGGAGATAAAATTCAGTCTAGATGAGGTCTTAGGCAAGGGGATCCTCTTTCGCCATTATTATTTAATTTAGCTGCTAATGTTTTTTCTAGAGTCATTAAATTAGCTACTAATAATAGATTATTAGGTTGTATTGGTAATGAGATTACTAGCAATGGTCTTTCTGTCTTACAATTTTGCAGATTATACCATGATTTTTACGTCTCATTTACCGAAATATATTATTGCACTTAAATTTATTTTATACAGTTTTGAACTTCTTTAGGGTTTAAAGATAAATTTTGACAGAAGTTCGGTTTAGTATTAAATGATATAGATAATTTAGAAAATCATATTGCACTTACTTTAAATTGTAATATAATGAAATTTTCTGTTGAATATTTAGGTTTCTTAATTAGACCGCAAAAATTTAAACACGATGATTGAAATATCATTATTGATAAAATTAATAATAGACTTTCTAATTGGAATAGTAAATTCTTATCGGAAGCGGGTAGAATTATCCTTATTAATTTGGTTTTATCTGCATTACCCATTTACTAGATGTCGTTTTATCGCTTTCCTAATTGGGTAATAGATAAAATTGATAAATTGAGAAGAGATTTTTTATGGAGTGGTGACAATTCAAATAGTAACACTAAATGTCTTGTAAACTGGGAAATGGTTTGTAAATCTAAAAATGAAGGAGGTTTATTGATTATAAATTTGCATAACTTAAATATTTATCTTTTAGGAAAATGGTTTTGGAAATTTAGAGATAATAATGAAACTTCTTTTTGGAAAGAATTAATTTTGAACCAATGGTATGGTGGTACTTTTAATTTGGCACACTTGTGTATTAGTAACACTAATAATATATCTCATTTTTGGAAATCAGTAATTTTAAATTTTAACATAATATATATAAACTAAGAATTAATAATATTGTACATTCTGGTAATAATACTTCGTTTTGGCATGATTGTTGGTTATCGAATATTCCTCTTAAAGTGGAATTTGAAGAATTATATGAAATCTGTAATTTTAAATTCGTTCTAATTTCTGATATTTATAGACCAGATTTAAATTTTCCTTAGGAATTTAATTTTAATTGTACATTAACTAGTAATTCTTTTGTTCAATTTGCAATATTGTGTGCTAAATTAGAATATTATAATATTGATAATGAGAAAGATATTATAAATTGATATTGGGATAGTAGTAAAAAATACACTTCTAATTCCATTTACAAATTTATTAATTTTTTTAGAATTAAAATAAATATATTTAAATACATTTGGAAAGCCAATGCTCCATCTAAAGCCAAGGTGCATATGTGGTTAATTTTACATAAAAAATTGAATACTATCGAATTGTTAAAAAAGAAAAATATTTTTAATGATAAAAAAAGTTATTTTTGTAATAATGAAGAGGAGGATATTTTGCATCTATATTTTAATTGTAATAACACCAAATATATTCTTGCAAAAACTTTAAGTCTTTTCAATTTTAATATAAGTTTTACTTACATTACTTGTGAGGTATACTGGAGTAATATTAGATTTCTTTACATGGGTTCTAATAGATTTTTACTGGACACTACTTTCACCATTGTTTGTTGGTATATTTGGTTAGATGGAAGTCAACGTATATTTAATAAATCTAATTTAAATTTGGATCATGTAATATATGCTACTTCCATATTTAGTTTAAATTGGATTTCAAATCCTAGTTATAAATTAAATAAAAATTTAAAATTTAAAAATTTTCTTAGAAAACAAAATTTCATTTAGATTCTTTCAGGAAATCTATTTTTTCTAATTGTAACAACATTATAAGTCTGAATTTAGATTACTTAGACATTCATTCTATGAATTCCTTTAGCTATTTGCCTTTATTAGAATACTAATTTTAATATAATTTGTTATATACCTCTTACTTTTAGTGGTTTGTTTATTTTATTCTCAAATGCATGTTTATTTTATCTTTTAAACTTCATACTTTGTAGATTTTTAGCTTATGATATATAAGTATATGTTATTATATTTAAAGTTTTGTTGGTAGTGTTGGGTAATTTTCTTATATTTTGCAGCAATATTTTTTTTTGTTGTCCGTAAAATTCTTGGTGATGGTATTAACCGTATTCTTATATTTATCACTCAGTCTTGTAAGTTTGAAACTTAAGGTTTTTCAGTTTTTGTGAGACAATTACTTTACCTATTCTTAATTTTTTATCAAGCAGTAAAAGTTTCCTTTCTTCTTGTATTATATTGTTTTAGAATTCTTGCTTATTTCAAATGATTTTTGCTTGTTTTGTGACATAACTCTTTAATCTATGGTTAGTTGATATATTTTTTTATTTCTGGTATAACTTTACAAGATATTGTTTTTAATGAATTCTAGTTAATTTTCATTAGTATACTAATAGTTCTTTATGATTAGGTTTTTTATGCTTGCCTTTTTATTTGTCGATAATTTTTAATAGTTCGAAAATTCTAATTTTTATTGTTGTACTAATTTTATTTTCAACAGTTATGTTTTTATTGTTTTTTACTTCATGACACAGGTAGTCTAATTTTATCCTTTTTGCTGTTATTTGTAAACTTCATGGCACAGGTAGTCTTCTTGTTTTCTTGTTTCCATAATATCATATTATAGAAAATAAGAAAACAAATAGCTGCTACGATGGAAACAAATAGCTGCTATGATATTATAAAAATAGCTGTTATGATATTATAGAAACAAGAAAACTAATAGTTGCTATCATTTTCTTATTTTCTTATACTATTTTCAATAGTTATGTTGGTACTAACTTTATCATATTAAGAAAACAAATAGCAGCTATTTGTTTTTTTAATATGATATAAGTATAACTCTATTTTTTTTGCTGCTATTCTAATTTTTTATTGTAACAGATAGGGTTTTGCAAGTTTTCTTACGTATGTACCTGATGTTTGCAATAATTATGATATATTGCTTGCTGGCTTGGTTTCGTGCTTGCTTAATATGAAGTATAGGATCAATTGGTAAAAGCTTTTATGTTTTGTGAGGTGGAAATTAGTGGTAAGGTCCTCTAAGTCAGGCCCATTTATTTTCTAGGACACGGTTTCGAATGATTTATTTTGCAGGAAAAAAACATACGTCCGACCATTTTTTCAAATTAAATCGTCTCAGCTGCAAAAGGCGATTTTCCTAATCTCCAAATCTATGATTTTCTCCTAATGTACAAATCGGCAAAAGACAATTTCTCCCAATCTCCAAATCCACAAAAGGTGATTTTTCTCCGAATCTACTAATCTGTAAATGTAAATTTCTCCTAATTCGATTTTAGTTTAAATTAAACTTTGGTCTGTATTAGGAATGAAATCATGTTTGAGACATTTATGTTTTTACATGTTGCAAGAAAGAAAGGAAAATTGGATTCTTTAGTTCTTGAGCTCTGCTGCCAGCGTTTTCCATTTCTTTAGTTTATTTTCTTCTCTGCTTTCACTAGGTTCAAAGATTTGTATTCTCAACTTTAATTTACTATGATTCCTATTTATTACATCTTTATTAGTTGTTCTAGTATAAACTTTTTATGAAAGTAAATAGGCAAATGGGATTATTGGTTATGAATCATTGCTAACCAATTTCTTCTGATCGTCTAATTTGATCAGGTGATCTTTCTACGTTGATCAGGCGACTTGCGAATTTCGTAAATCGATCAGGCGATCTTTCTAATTTGATAATGGGCTCTGAAAATCAATGTTCAAGAGATCAGTTAATGGATTGTGGTGATGAAAGGTATTGTTTTTTTTTGTTTTTTAAGTATCTGTTTTGTTTGGTTGTGATAATAATTCCTCATTTTGTTATCTTTTTAGTCCACTCTTCTCACTTCCTCGTCAAATTGTTTGATAAATGAATTTGTATTTTTGTTAAAAGCAGTATACAAATAAGGTTGATTATTAGTTGCTGCTTTGTTGTTTAGTTTTGATATTTGTTGTTGACAGTGCTTCTTCTTTAGTTATTGTTGAATGTGTTAAATGGATGACATTGTAATTTTGAGTTCTGGAAAAGATAAATGGTTTTATCTTTTTCTGAAAAGTGGGCTATAAAAGTGTTTATGATGTAATTAGTTGTTAATTAAGATTTGATGTTTTCAAACATTTTCATACACATATTTATTTGTTTACATCTTTAATTGCAGGTGTTATTCATCTGTTATGGTTGTGTTTGATTCTAATAAGAATTCTTTTAGTGCTTGTTTTGGATTGGATGCTTCTATTTCTTGTGTTAGGAATAAGATTCGTGAGGAGTGGAATAATTTTACTCCATTATGCTTCGATATTTTTTATATTCGAGAATCAAAGACCACCTTTGTTGAAAGAAATAGTGATCTTTAAGCCGTGTTATGCTTATCTTGGTATAAAAAGGAAGAATATTTGCTTTTTTTTCTAAGGTTGAAGAATAATTCCATGGATACTGTTGTTGGTGAAAGTAGCAAATCTTGTTCAGTTGTTGTTGGAGAATCAATTAGTAATATGTTAGAGTATGCTGATGATTTACTGTCTGGTTTTACACCAGAAAGGGATTTACATGAGCTGATGAAGAAGAATTCAAATTTTAAATTTTTTACTGGGGTAGGTCAACAATTTGATTCTGCTCTTGGATTTTGTCGAACAGTTAGTGTTTGTTTGAAGAATGGGTTTAAAGTACAGTATATTAAGAATTGTAAGGAACGATTGGCAAATCAATGTGCTGTAGATGGTTGTCCTTTCAGGATTCATGCTTCTTGCAAATTGAAGCAATTTGACCAATTGTTTGTTAAAAATATTCATTTAAGTCATTCTTGTGGTGGTGGATTTCGATCAACTAGTAGTCCAACTATTAATAATGATCTTGTGAGAAGTTTAATTGTTAATCAAATTCATGATGAGCCAAAAAGGAAAACGATAGATATTATGAAAAGTTTTAGAAGAGATTATGATGTGAATTTGAGCTATTATTTTGCTTATAAGGTTAAGAAAATGGCTATGAATGATATTTATGGTGATGAAAGAAATCTTATAATGATTTGGTTTGGTATTTGAAGGCAATGGAAAGAAATAATCCAAATAGTTACTCAAGTATGGAAGTGGATCTGGAAACTAATCAATTTGAGAGAGTTTTTGTTTGTTATGAGGCATGTACCTTTGGATTTTGTTATTGTCGTCCTATGGTGTTTTTAGATGCAACATTTTTGAAAGGTCGAAATGGTATTTTGATGGCAGCTACTGCAAAAAATGGGAATCAAGGTACGTTTGTTATCTTTTTTTTAATGTACGTTTGTTATCTTCTTCTTTGTTGTAAATTTGGACTTGATAGTTATGCTGCTGTAATTTAATTTTATAAATTTGGTTTAGATAGTTGTGCTGCTGTAATTTATTGTTGCTGTGTGGATTAACAGTGAATGTATTTTGCTTTTTTTTGTTTCAGGTTTTTTTCCATTGGCTATGGCTCTTGTTCCTAAGGAAAATGAAGAGTGTTGGAGTTGGTTTTTGACTCACTTAAAGAATGCTCTTAGTTGTGATAGACCATTGACTTTTTTAAGTGATAGACATTGGGGTTTGCTTTTAAATATTCCTAAATTTTTTCCAAATAGTTATCATTCTTATTGTTTGTATCATATGCAAAATAATATTGCTAGTATTGTGAAAAGTGGAAGAGATTTGTGGGTAGCTCGTTTACTAGAACGTTGTGCTTTAGCTTCTAATTGTTATGAGTTTGAAAAGGCTATGTCAAAGTATAAAGAAATTGGAGGTGCGAAAGCTATTGAATATTTGAATGATAAGCCATATGACCACTAGGCTGATTTATTTTTTTCCTGGAAAAAGATATGGTGAAAATAAGTCTAATGTAGCTGAAAGTTTTAATTCTTAGATTTTGGATGAAAGAAGTCCACCTGTCACTTCATGTCTTGATGGTATTCGGGTTAAACTTATGATGCAAATGTCTAATCGAAGAGAAGAGGCTTCTAAGTGGACTAGTGTGCTTTGTCCAAAAATGGAAGCTCGTTTGTTGAAATTGAATGAAGAAGGATTTGGATGGAGTGTTTCTAAATCATCTAGGTATGTGTTTGTATTTTATTATATGTTTCTCACAGTTTCTGAAAAAGATGTATTTATCTTTTTTTTCATCTGCTATATATCCTGTGTATTATGTTTTGATTTTGTTGCTGCATGTTATTTTTTGCATTAAAGAATTCATTTTGTTATCTGACACACTTTTTTGCACATACTTTGAGGCTTATGTGTTAGAGAGAATATATATAGTGTGAATAACTTTTGTTTGGAAATTCAACTTGTTTATATATATATGCAAGATTGTGTCATATGTATGTTACAATATAATGGCAGAATTGGCAGTTGTCTTGCATATGTATGTTAGGATATTTTGATAATCATTTTTTAATTTTAATTCAACTTTCTAAATAAGAATAGGATAGACATAGATCAATGATCGTAAACTTAACCGGCACTCTTTTGCTAGAGTTTTTGTTATACAAATAATAGTATGATTGGAAATTCAGATTCAAAAATTGAGAATGATATGAAAGATGCCTTTATACCAGCATAGTGAAAGCAATACTCTTTACAATGAAAACTCTCACAATCTAACATCCCATGAAAACTATTTAGATTTACAAGAGATGTGTGTTGAAAATTCAGGTAAAATTAACATCAACAGTTCTGTCAACTTTGTCTCTGATATCAGACAGAATCTTCACTAGCCCAATGATATTTGACAACAACTGTAATAGTGGTGAACATCCTTTATTGCGTTTAGTCTTCATAGTTCTATTATGTTTCTTTTGTAATAGTGGTAAACATCCTATATTAGGATCTTCTGATAATGATTTTCCTAATATTTGTTTTGATGCTAAAATTCTCACTTTTATTTTCTATTGTGGTTGTGTAAATTTTTAGAGCATATCACTGCTTATATTTTTTGCTTTAATCTGTTGATTTTTTTATAGTTGATACATTGATTAAGTTTTTTGAAATTTTGTAGGTATATTTTTGAAGTCCATTCTCCAACGTCGCAAAAAGTTGATCTTAAAAATCATATATATAGTTGCAATCAATGGAAAGTGAAGGGTTTTCCTTGTGCACATGCTCTGAAGTGTATTTCTTTAACCAAAAATTTTGTTTATGAATATATTGAGAATTACTTTACCGTTGAGTATTATCGAGCTTTGTATTCACATGTGATCAATCCTATTCCAACTTTTGATAAGGAAGCAACTGAAGCTGAGGAATCATCTACTGTTCTTCCTCCTAAGCCTATTCGTGGAGCTGGTAGGCCTAGAATGAATAGAATTGAAGGGGCTGATTTTCATGCTAAGCAAAACAGATGTGGAAAGTGTAAAAAACTAGGACATAATAGAAAGGGGTGTTCTTTGAATAATTGAGTTGAGTGTTTTAATCCAATGTATTTGATTGATTGTTCTTTGAATATTTTGAGTTGAATATTTGAATAATTGGGTATATTGAATTGTTGCTGATATGTTTCTGATTATTTTTGGTTTTAAGCAATTTTTATGTTTAATTGTTATTTGGTATACATTGTTGTTATTTTTGTGAAAAAGATAAATTCATATATCTTTTTTTGGGTTCTGTTATAGATTGAAAGATCCATCAATCTAACAAGTGTCCTTTGCTTTCTAGAAATTATTTTTCTGTGCTGTTACACTAATAATTTGGTATGTGTACACTGTTAGATAAAAGATCGAATAATTCTAGCATGTTGTATGTTGGGATGAGAGTTTAAAATTTTTCCTTGTTATCTTTATCTGTAATTAATTGATTTTCAATCAGAACATATTGCAAGTATACAGAAAGGGTTATATGAGATACCAGGTGTTAGCACCAAAAATGGTCACTAACCTCGTAGAGAAAGATTGTGTAGAGATGTAAGTGATGCATATCAGTTAAATAAAGAAGACAATGCTAATTTAAATGCAGAAAGTAAGAACACCAGATTTATAGTGGTTCAGCGTAATTGCCTACGTCCACTTTGAGGTTAAACTTTATTGATATTCTTAATGATTGATTACAAATACAATTCGTAGATCAAATGCTTGAATGAAGTTGTTAAGTGAAGGAGATGAGTCTGAAAAAATGGCAGAGTCTCCCCAGTGTTCTCCCAAAAAGTCCCTTTGTACTGTGACCCTGCCCCTCTATTTATAGACAAAGATGGGCTAGACTTCCCAGGTAGGCTCGGTAGCCGAACACTCTAGCCCAAGTATAGTGGTCGTTGTATGCCGAACCAAGTAGGCCGAACACAATGATGCCGAACCACCCTTTCTATGCCGAACGGTATGTTTGATGTGTGGGAAGTGTAGAATGGTTGTTAGTCGAAGCCGAACGTGCCTCTGTCCGAACGAAGCACTTGACCGAACAATGCTCTCTGGCCGAACGATGCATTCTGGCCGAACGATCCCTTTGGCCGAACGATCCCTTTGGCCGAACGATCCCTTTGGCCGAACGATCCCTTTGGCCGAACGATACTGCCATGTCGAGTAGTCATATACGCCGAACGCCTTCTAATGCCGAGTACTCCTGGATGCCGAGTGCTACGCCGAGTACTCCTGGATGCCGGGTGCTACTAGATGTCGAGTACTCCTGTTGCCGAGTACTCCTGGATGCCGAGTGCTTCTGGATGCCGAGTGCTCCTGGATGCCGAGTGCTTCTGTTGCCGAGTTCCATTGGATGCCTAGTACTACTTGATGCCGAGTACTCCTGGATGCCGAGTACTACTTGATGCCGAGTACTCCTGGATGCCGAGTACTGCTTGATGCCGAGTTCTCGTAGTATGCCGACCACCAGTTGCCTGGTCAAATCTCCAGGAAACACTTGCCCCCCAAAGTGTATCACGTGACAGAACGTGGTACGCTTTGTGTCATGTAACCTTTTCATTTAGTTTTAAATCCTTGACTAACCTTGAGCGGAGATGCCTTTTTGAGAATTCCAGTGGTTTAGGTGTGTGCCGAACGTGTTCTAAATGCCGAATGAGACATTCGTAACCGAACGATGCTTTCTGGCCGAACGAAACTTTAGTGCCGGACATCATTTTACGCCGATGCCGAACGTTATGACTTTGACCGGTTCCACCGGATGTAGCCTTTTCGACTTCTTCTGTTTTCCCTATAAAAGCCAACACCTCTACCCTTCTTTCTCTTTTCACACTTCTAACCTCTGCCTTGCACCTGCCGAAGCTACCAGCCAACATACAACTAGCTGATTCTTCCCAAGTCTTTACCTTTTCCACTAGGTACTGATCCTCTCACCTAACTGCAGCCTTTACGCTCGAACTCCCTTAATTGATGGGATAAATCGAGCCTTGACTAAAGTGTCGAGTCACGCGACGAGGGTGGTAGGAAATCATTGGTAGTCATACCGTGGTTCGGCATAAGTATTGTATGCCGGACCAGATTGGTGGAAGGAGAAACATGGAGGAAATAGGAGATGATCATGGGCATCGAGCGGCATGGTCTGGCGCAACTTGCCGAACGATGTGCCCTCGTGGTTCGGTGTGGATGGAGGAAGAGATGAGGCCAATGTTAAGGACATCGTGCCGATTGTCATCTCAGCCGAACAGTCATAAACACCGTACCATACTCAGGCTAAAACATGCCGAACACGACTTACACACTGAATAATGACTTGGCCGAACCAAAATTTAGCCGAACATAGGTTTAGCCGAACAATGAATTAATCGAACAATGACTTAGCCGAACACTGACTTAGCCGAACAATGACATAGCCGAATAATGTCTTAGCCGAACCATGACTTAGCCGAACAATGACATAGCCGAACAATGACATAGCCGAACAATGACTTAGCCAAACAATGACTTAGCCGAACAATGACATAGCCGAACAATGTCTTAGCCGAACCATGACTTAGCCGAATAGTCACAAATGCTGAACACTCTTTAACTATATCTACTCGTATAGCAAAACAAGAAACAGGGCCTAAGCATTCTAGCATACGTGAAGCCGAACCGGACCACTAACTTCTTAGCTTCAGTAAACGTAAATCTGAACTTAGGTTATCATATGTTTTCTGGATCTGGAATCGCAATCGCCAAAAGGCAGGCTTATGGGGACGGTCAGCTATGACGGTCTCCGAGGGCGATGACTTGATGCTCAGTTTTATAGCAACAACTTTGCGACCTTCAAACTTTCAACGCTTTTATACGATCGCTTGCACTAGATCACACACCACACGGGGGGGGGGGGGATATTCATGTTGTTAACTCTAACGTTCAACGTTTTTTCAAGTATAGTTTTCGCAGGCACTTAAAAAGATTCATTATTTATCGGGGATGTCTATGAATTCTAGCTCCGCCACCATATCTGACAGGCCTGGGCCGTCATCAAGGCAAGAAGCCGCTGATACTTCAAATCCGTCGACTTCCCCTGCCCATAACTTAGCACCCGATGCCCTGGAGGCAACAATTCTTTTAGACAACCCGATCGATTCACAAGCTTCGAAGATCAATGAAGCCGCACTTCGACGGATATGCTCCATTCACGGGATTCCTTTCACCGATGTGTTAGTCCCTTCGCGACACGATCGTCCTCACCTGCCCCCAGTCGGATATACCACCTGCAACAAGTTCATGTGTTGGATGGGCAGCGTGCCTCCGTTTAATTTATTCCTCCGGGACGTGTTGCAGTACATCGACATTGCTCCGTCACAGCTGCATCCGAATGGTCACGCGTTTCTATATGGGACCTATCTACTCTTCATGGCCGTCTTCTCTAGACCTCCAACCTCTGGCGACATCAGATACATCTATATGATCAAGAAACGGAAAGATAGCCCTTCCTTCATGTTCCTCGAGCCATACCACAAATGCCAAATCTTGACAGGAGCATGCAGTAAATTCGCCTTGTACAAACAGGAATGGTTCTACGTGCGTTGCCCTCCTGGTTTTGCGAGGAGATGGGTTGAAGGCGGTAAGTCTCTTCGCTGAGTCATCATTCGCCTTTAATTGGAGTCATGCTTTTTCTAACTCCTCGTTTCATCTTTTCAGGTATCAACCTGCGTCCGGAGGGCCGAGGATATTCTGAGGCCGTTAGAGCTCTTCCTGCCGAGGAACGAGACATCCGAACCATCATTTCGAATGAATCATTGTCAAGGTTCGGCTTGCTAGCCCCAGGTCGTCGGATTAGCCTCCCGGAGGGCGTCTCCATTCCCAAGCCAGCATCCGGTAAAGGGAAAAAACAGGCCGGATCGTCATCACGCCGCACTCCCGATACGCACGAAGAAGGTGAGCACAAAGAGGATGAAGCTCCTGAGACTCAAGGCGAGAATGTGGGTCCCGCTTGGAATCCGGTGGTCGAAGTTCATGACATTGAAACGTCATCTTCCCCTTCAAAGGGAAAGAAGAGTTTAAAATACAAGATTCGGAAGGAGAAAGTTGGCGGCACTTCAAAAGTTATGCCTATCCCGCCAGAGAAAGAGGCTTCCTCACAGCACCTGGAGAGTTCTCTAAGGGGTTTGTCGAATCTCTCTATCTCCGACGATATACTTAATTACGGGTTTGACGATCCTGAAGCCCTCAGGTTTTCTTCACCCGCTAGAGGCAATGCGGGAGTTCAACTCCCAGTCCAGGGAGACAATACTCCGATTAGTAAAGACAAAAGAACTGGTCCGTCGAGGGGAACACTAGGACACACACGCACATACGCATTCCATCATACACTTCAAGTTTTTTCTTGTTTCCCGGATCTTTCTTAACCCGTTGTTATCTCTATTCTTTGTAGGTGACATGGGGCGCTCTCACGGATTCGATCGCCTTCACGGCTCTTCCATATTCCATCATTCCGGACGGGATTCAGGTTCGGGCAGACGCAGGGACAGAGATGATTATGAAGATAGAGACAACTGTCCCCACGATTCGTCTCATCGTAAGAAGGCATATTCCCAATCTTCACAGTCCCGTGATCCTCTTCCTCCAACTGAGCCAGATAGAGAGAAGTCTTTACAAAAGGGGTCCCAACCCGATGCTCCCCGAGAACAACACTCCGGTTCGTCGAGTACGAGGCAAATTCGGGAGCAACGAAAAAGAGCGGAACTTCCAAGGCCTCCTCCCCCTACTCCCGCGGTTGACCCAACTGTAGCAGAAAAGATGGTCGATCTTAAGGCCAAATTTCCAAAAATTTGCTTTGATGGTCTGAAATTCCTCCCAGCTATCCATCATATTCCTGGGCACGTGAAGCAGAGTGCCATTGCCTGTAACAATGACGTCTATGTTCAACATGACGCGTTTGTTCACTTGGTTGAGAAGATCTCGGAGGTGTCTGTTGAGCGACAATATGAGATTGATCGTCTGAAACTGGAGGCTGGCTGTGACAAGAACATCATTAAGCACCAAGACGAGGAGCTCGCTTCGTACAAGTCGAAGCTGGAAGCCGCTGAGCAAAGCGCAAAAGATACTGCTGAGGCAGTCGCTCGTTTAGAGGTGGCTCACAAGAAGGAACTTGATGAAGCAGTCCAGCGTAGCGGTGCCCTTGCCCTAGAAAAAGATTCCATCCAAAAAGAAAGGGACGCGCTCGCTATACAAGTCAAAGAGTTGAAGGAATTACTTTCCAAGGAGAAAGAGGACAAAGTAGCTGCTCAAGAAGAGTCACAACGATACCGTGATGAAATCGTTGCTACTCGGCTTCTGAAAACGAAGCTCGATGACGAACTTGCTGGGGTTGAAAAAATGAAGGACGAAGCCCGTGAGGAGGGCAAAAGAAAAGCTGCGGAGGAGATGGACTCTCGCCTCGAGGCGGCCGCAGAAGCCGGCAGGGAAGAGGTCAAATGCATGTTTGACCCGTTGATTGCTGAGTATGGAGCCCTCGTCCTTATGCATCGTGACTTAACATTCTTAGGCGAGGGCTATCTCGAATCCCTAGCTGAGGCCTGGGAAACCTTAGTGAAGATTAGGAAAATCGAGTCGGGCTCTGAAGAGGTCGATGAGGATGCCTTGGTGAAGGAGTTTCTTAGGGGGAATGAGCCAGCGGATTTATTCGCAGCTTTGGCGCTTTATAACAAAGGCTCTCCCCCTCCAAAAGAGAAAAGTGATGAAGCCGGCCCGTCTGGGGCTGAGACTACGGCTCCTCATATTGCTGCTCCTCCCGCTGCTTAGCCGGCCGGTCGGCCGACACTTGACCCGTTCGAGCAGCATGCCGGCTATGATCCTGAAGATCCCGGGCTTGGCGTTCACGTGCTATCTCCTATTTTGGAGGGTGAGACCCCACGCGCAACCGATAGCCAACCAGAACCCGGTAGGAAACCCTTCTTTTCTAGAAGTCGAAAGATCTTGTTATTTTCCAGCATTGGTTATTCCTTCTAATGTTCATTCTTTATGTTTTCATGCAGGCTGCTCTAATCCCGAGCCAACTCCGAGGAGCGATGGAGCCAAGGAGGAGGTAGAGAAAAAAAGCGATGTTGCTCACGCGGGAGTAACTCCTGGCCCTGACGCTCAAGTGATCGGGGCGCTAGATGATGACAAGCTTGACACTTCGTCTCCTGCCGAAGGGAGTGATGAAATCGAGATCACTGGCGCCTCTGAGCATACCTCAAAGATGAGCATGAAGGAACGCCTCGCCGAAGAGGAGAAGAAAAAGGTCAAGGTCAAAGTCGAACCTGAAATACTCGAACTTACCAACCCGCGGAACAGACCTCTGAAAATCATTCTCCCGGGCAGGTTTAAACCACTGGATGTTCCGTCTCCTACTCCTGACTCCGCTTCTTTAGTGAGCAAGAAATCCAAGAAAAAGCGTGAGGGAGAGGAGTCGTCGGAAAAAACAAAAGAAGACAAGAAGAAGAAACCGAAGAAATAATCGCTACACTCGTTCGACGAGTTCCTTGCTTAAGTCTTGTAATTACTTTTATCTTTTGTCTCTGTAGTTTGTATAGGTAGATCCTTGACTCCAAGCTTTGGAGGGATAACTGTGTAACCCCATTTTGAACTATTGAACGTGGTTTTAGTTTCTTTTTCGCTTGAATAATTCTCTTACTTTTCTTTGGTTTGCTGACTGACCGTGGTCATAACTCAAGTTTTTAGGAGTTGCATTATTTCCCAGTCCATTCTCGTGTTGTTCGAACATTTCCAGATGTGGCATACTTCTTGTCCCACATTTCTTGAGTACTTGGACTTTTTTCTAAATCCGTGCTCCAGGGATTTAGAGTAAGTTGATCCGCGTTTAAGGGATTAGGAGGTTCGTAACGTTTATACTCTAGTCCTCGCTCCGGGGACTTAGAGTACTCCGATCTGCGCTCTGGGGATTCAGAGATTTGACACCGTTTATACTCTAGTCCGCGCTCTGGGGACTTAGAGTACTCCGATCCGCACTCTGGGGATTCAGAGATTTGAAATCGTTTATACTCTAGTCCGTGCTCTGGGGACTTAGAGTACTCCGATCCGCGCTCTGGGGATTCAGAGATTTGAAATCGTTTATACTCTAGTCCGCGCTCTGGGGACTTAGAGTACTCCGATCCGCGCTCTGGGGATTCAGAGATTTGAAATCGTTTATACTCTAGTCCGCGCTCTGGGGACTTAGAGTACTCCGATCCGCGCTCTGGGGATTCAGACATTTGAAATCGTTTATACTCTAGTCCACGCTCTGGGGACTTAGAGTACTCCGATCCGCACTCTGGGGATTCAGAGATTTGACATCGTTTATACTCTAGTCCGCGCTCTGGGGACTTAGAGTACTCCGATCTGCGCTCTGGGGATTCGGAGATTTGAAATCGTTTATACTCTAGTCCACACTCTGGGGACTTAGAGTACTCCGATCCGCGCTCTGGGGATTCAGAGATTTGAAATCGTTTATACTCTAGTCCGCGCTCTGGGGACTTAGAGTACTCCGATCCGCACTATGGGGATTCAAAGATTTGACATCGTTTATACTCTACTCCACGCTCTGGGGACTTAGAGTACTCCGATCCGCGCTCTGGGGATTCGGAGATTTGAAATCGTTTATACTCTAGTCCGCGCTCTGGGGACGTAGAGTACTCCGATCCGCGCTCTGGGGATTCAGAGATTTGAAATCGTTTGTACGAGTTCGTGCATCATACAAGATAATGTAGTTCTAGTAATTCATCACCCGACTATGAGATATAGAAACATTAGTAATTCATGGAAAATACGGCTTCGAGCCTTTATTAATGAAAAACAACTAAACTGCTTGATTACATAGTTAAAAGGAAACTAAGTTGCGACTGAACGAAAACATACAGGAAACAACTGTGCCTAAAACAGGAAAGAAACATACTAAATGTAATAATGTCGCAAATGCTCGCTGTTCCACGCCCGGGGGAGTGTCACGCCATCAACAGTCGCTAGCTTGAATGTTCCCTCTCCAAGCTTCCGCTCAATGACGTATGGACCTTCCCAGCTGGGATTCATACGCGAAGGTACTGGGAAAACTCATTTCAAAATGAGATCACCCACATCAAATATCCTTGGGCGGACTCTGCCGTCGTAGTAACGCTTGACTCGGTGCCTATGTGCTGCCGCCCTTAATTTGGCCTCTTCACGTTTTTCATCGATACAATCCAGTGATTCCAACAAGAGGTCCTGATTCGTCTTGGGATCATAATATGTCACCCGGTGCGATGGAACTTCAAGTTCCACGGGTATAACGGCTTCAGAGCCGTATGCCAAGGCAAATGGAGTGTGGCCGGTCGCGGACTTGTGGGTAGTTCTATAAGCCCATAATGCTGTCGGGAGTTCATCTACCCACTTGCCTCCGACTTTCACCAGACGCTTCTTCAGTATTGACTTGATTATTTTATTAACGGCCTCGACTTGTCCGTTAGCTTTTGGGTGTGCAACGGCGGCGAACTTCTTCTCGATGCCATACTTTAAACAGAACTCTTTGAACTCTCTGCTTTCAAATTGCGTCCCGTTGTCCGTAATAATGGTGCGAGGAAGGCCAAAGCGGCATATAATGCTTCGTACAATGAAGTTAATGACCTTCTTAGAGGTGATTGTGGCCAAGGGTTCTGCCTCAGCCCATTTTGTGAAATAGTCGACTGCAACTATTGCGTATTTCGCACCACCTTTGGATATAGGCAAAGAGCCGATTATGTCGATTCCCCAGATTGCAAATGGCCAGGGACTAACCATTTGTGTGAGTTCCGTTGATGGAGTCCTCGGGATTATCGCATATCTTTGACACTTGTCACATTTCCTTGCGTAGTCTGCAGCGTCCCGATTCACGGTCGGCCAGTAGTGTCCATAGCGGAGGATCTTTTTTGCTAGCGTTTTCCCCCCGGTATGGTCGTCACATTCCCCTTCGTGAACCTCTTTCAAGACCCGCTTTGTCTCGT
The DNA here is from genome assembly GCA_030737815.1 of Allium fistulosum. Lineage (NCBI taxonomy): Eukaryota > Viridiplantae > Streptophyta > Magnoliopsida > Asparagales > Amaryllidaceae > Allium > Allium fistulosum. The sequence goes on along the minus strand of CM060902.1, from coordinate 1,116,447,487 downwards.
CATGAGCGATGCACCGTAATAAGGGGACTAAGAACCCTTTTCGATACATTAATCTATCCTGCATCACGTATCGTGCGGCCTTTCGAAGGACCTGTCGCCTTTCGTTCCTTTTTTCTGGTAAAGCCTCGGTTGTCAGGTATAGTCTGAACGGGGTCATCCACGACTCCTTTTGGATTTCTGTTTCCAACACACGGTCAACTTTCATCTCGTCTATGCTCGGGGCATGCAGGGCCTCAACGGGATACAATCCCATTTGCTGCGCGTCGCCTGTGCTTGCAAACTTAGCCAACAAGTCGGCTTCTTTATTCTGTTTGCGCGGGACATGTGAAATGTCATAACGCTCAAGACTTGACAGTAGTTCTTGGACCTGAACAAGGTACGGAGCCAGCTTCTGTCCCTTTGCTTGGTAATCTCCCCGCACTTGGTAAACCACCAACTGTGAGTCACAAAAGATTTCAACTGATTTGATCCCGAGTTCTCCGATGAGCTTCAAGCCAGCGATCAGTGCTTCATATTCTGCTTCGTTATTTGTAGCTGGGAAATCAAGCTTCAAAGCATAACAGATTGATTGATTTTCCGGAGTTATAAGAACTACACCCGCGCCGGAGCAACGGTCGTTTGATGCCCCATCAGTGTATAATTTCCAACGAACGGGGGGAATGACGTCATGATTATCTGGTTCTATGGGTATGGTAAACTCAGCAATGAAATCTGCTAATGCTTGCCCTTGTATGGCCCTCCGTGGCAAGTAGGCGATATTGAACTGGCTCAACTCGATGTTCCATTTTAGCAATCTTCCGGAAGTTTCTGGTCGTTGGAGTACCTACCGCAGGGGTTGATCGGTATAAACACTGATTGAGTGTGCTTGAAAATATGGGCGTAGCTTACGTGATGCAATCACCAAGCAATAGGCCAATTTCTCGATTTTAGGGTAATTTCTTTCTGCCCCCGTTAAACGCTTGCTAACATAATACACCGGCTTCTGGATTCGGTCCTCCTCGCGAACTAAAGCCGCACTTATCGCATGTGGGGATACAACTAAGTATACGTACAACATCTCGTGGTCTACTGGTTTTGACAACACTGGTGGACTCTCCAGATGCCTCACCAGATCCCGGAATGCTTCCTCACAACTAGACGTCCATTCGAAGTTCCTCTTCCCTTTCTTTATTATATCAAAGAAAGGGATGCACTTGTCAGTTGCCCTGGATATGAATCGACTTAGCGCAGCTACTTTTCCATTCAAGCTCTGTACCTGCTTTATAGTCCTGGGTACTTTCACATCTCGAATAGCTTGGATCTTTTCGGGGTTAGCTTCAATTCCCCTAGCATTGACGATGAATCCCAAAAACTTCCCCGACGCAACGCCGAAGGAACACTTCAGAGGGTTGATCTTCATCCCGTAATACCGGAGTATGTCGAACATTTCAGCCAAGTCTCGAATGTGGTCATTTGACTGTCGTGACTTCATGAGCATGTCATCCACATAGACTTCCATCGTCCTACCAAGCTGGTCCTTGAACATTCGATTCACCAATCGTTGATAAGTCGCTCCTGCGTTCTTCAGTCCAAAGGGTATTACTACATAGCAATATAGCCCGACATCCGTAACGAAGCTGGTGTGTTCTTGGTCCGGAATATGCATCGGGATTTGGTTGTATCCCGAGTATGCATCCATGAATGATAACAGCTCATGCCCTGTGGTGGAGTCGACCAACTGATCGATCCTTGGTAACGGGAAACTATCCTTGGGGCATGCTTTGTTCAAATCGGAATTGTCTACGCAAGTTCTCCATTTCCCATTTGCCATTTTCACCAGTACGGGGTTCGATACCCATTCAGGATAGAGGGCGTTGCGGACGAACCCATTGGCTTTGAGTTTGTCCACCTCCTCTCTGAGAGCAGCGGACCTCTCCGGGTCCATTCCTCTCCTCTTTTGTTTAACCGGGACGTATTTCGGGTCTATGTTCAACATATGACTCGTGATGGCGGGAGAAATCCCACACATATCAGAATGCGTCCAAGCGAAAACATCAAGATTCGCCTGGAGGAAGTCACTAAGGTCTTCAGTCATTGCGGGGCCAAGCTGTGATCCGATCTTCAGTATCCGCGAAGGGTCGTTTCGGCTAACTGAAATGTCAACCGTTAGTTCAGCCAGCGCTGCCTTTTCTTCCCTGGGTTTCTCATCGTCGTCTCTCGGATCTATGTCTCTGAAGATCCGAGAATTATGCCCGAGCCAGGGCTCAGGCACTACTTGTCAATTATCCGTGTTAAGGATGCGGACGGGATTGTCTGCAACCTTTCCTTTCTCCCTTCGATGGGCCTCCCGAAGCTCAGCCACATAACAGGAACGACCAGCTGCTTGGTCGCCATAAACAATACCTACCCCTTTGTCAGTTGGGAACTTCAAAGTTAAGCACCACGGGGCTAATGCTGCCTTAAACTCAGCCAGGGCCGGTCGGCCCAAGAAAACATTATACGGAGAATCCACATCCAAAACTACGAAGGGTAGGATTCGCACCCTCCGACGTTCGCCTTGTCCTGGTTCAACCGGTAGCTCAACATAGCCCACTGCATCGGTCGCTGCGCCATTAAAGCCGTGTATGCGAGCTTTGGACGGTTTCAAGTCCTTTGTTTCCATTTTCATCTGGTCATAAGCCTTCTTAAAGATGATGTTGACAGAACTTCCACAATCAATCAAAAATCTTTTCACATATGCTGGTCCGATTGTTGCAGATATGACCATCGGGTCGATGGTTGGAGCCTCCACTTGGTCAGCATCTCTGTTTCTGAACACTATATCGTCTGTCATTACGCGCTGTTGCTTAGCAGGGGTCCCATCCTCCGTGTTCGAACAACATTCGAAATCTGCATGCTTCAGGGCACTAGCATACCGCTCCATCTCCTGCCAATTCTTATCCACGGGGTGAGGCCCGCCGATGATCGTGTTTATGACTAGCCTACCCACAGTTCGGGCAGGCTCCTCGGGATGACGCGGAGCCGGTGCACGACCTGGGTTGGACGTTCCCTGTCCTCCTTCCTGTGGATCCTTCACAAATTCTTGCAACTTCTTTTGCCTAATCAACTTCTCGATAGCGTCGTGCAGGTGTCTGCACTCTTCCGTATTGTGCCCATAAGTCTCGTGGAAGCGACAATATTTCCCGGTCCGTTTCTGTTCCTCGGTTGATTCTTTTGGATGTGGCTTTCTGTACTGAAAGGCATTGCAGGTTGATAGGTAAATGTTCTCAAGAGACGCATTCAGCGGGGTATACTCGTTGTAGCTTGGAATTCTTGATTTCCACTTCCCCGCTTCTCTCTTCTTCCCTTGATTTCTTCCTCCGGACTCCTTAGGCTGCCCGGACTTATTCTGGACATTGACTTGGACCTTTTCCGAGTTGTCCCCGGACTGTTTCACAGCAACGTTGCTTTTCATGGACTCCTGGACAGGTCCTGGTGTCTTATCTCGTCTTACCCACCTAGCTTCCTCTCTCCTTATGAACTGGTGTGCCTTTGAGTAGAAACGCTCTAGCGTAGTCAGAGGTTTTCCTGCCAACCAGTCTCCAAACTCAGAATCCGGATCTACACCTCTCATCACAGCCATTAGGATTGCATGATCGTTGGGATTACTGACTTCAGTTGCCGCAACATGGAACCTTTGTAAATATTCCTTCAATGACTCCCCGGGACTTTGGATTACACTTGACAGAGACATTACGTCCTTTGGACGAGTAGTGTGTATCCTGAACTGCTCAATAAACTTCTTTGCCAACTCCTCGAAATTGGATACAGACCGCGGAGGGAGTCGGGTAAACCACATAGTAGCGATCCCAGATAGAGTAATTGGAAAGCATCTACACTTGGTGGCATCATTTGCTCTAGCTGAATCCATCATCCATTCGTACCTCATGACATGCTGTCTGGGGTCAGTCTTTCCCTCGTACGCAGGGATAGTTGGCATACTAAACTTTCTAGGGTACCCCGCCTGTAACACAACATCTGTGAACGGAGTGTGACTCCTTGATACTCCCCAATCGTCATGCCCTGATTTTCTTTCATCAATTGCCTGACCATGGCTGTCAGGTCTGGTGTCTGTATGGAAGGTGGAAGGTTAGAGTCCATTCTACGTGACTGTCCATGTTGATGCCTCCTCTCCTGGCGATCTACCAATCGTGCGTCTTGAGGTTCGACATCATTAGCATTTTGATGGTCTGGGCCTCCAGCCTCCATCTGTACTCCAGTTCCTAAGTTTCTAGCTCCGACTTGGTCATGGTTTCCAGCTGTTTGAACAGCAGCACCCGTCCGCGCAGCTTCAGTCTTACGGCATCTGCGCCTGGGAGGTTCATCAGAAGAAGTTGAGCTGTCGGATGAGGAATAGGGAGCGGGATTGCCCCCAGCATTCTGTTGCTGCTGTTGAGTGAGTTGTGCCATCAGGTTGGCGTTAGCTTGCATCTGCTCTCCTAGCTGTCTCATGCTTTCCCTGAGTTCTCTCATCAAGTCGTTGAACTCTATTCTGGTGACAACTGGAGTTTGGTCCTGGGTGACAACTGGAGTTTAATGGGCATCCGCATTATGAGAAGCTGACCTGGTACGTGGTCTCGCCATTGTAGAGTTATTGGTTGGAACTCTGAGTAGAATCAACGGATGTCCTATCAATGAGTCGGATCTTCTTTGGGGGATTCGTTCAATCCAGTAGCTTCAAAGCAGATCCTTGAGGTCTGAGAATTCAATTCTCAGTGAAAGCACCAAAGTGTTAGCACCAAAAATGGTCACTAACCTCGTAGAGAAAGATTGTGTAGAGATGTAAGTGATGAATATCAGTTAAACAAAGAAGTCAATGCTAATTTAAATGCAGAAAGTAAGAACACCAGATTTACAGTGGTTCAGCGTAATTGCCTACGTCCACTTTGAGGTTAAACTTTATTGATCTTCTTAATGATTGATTACAAATACAATTCGTAGATCAAATGCTTGAATGAAGTTGTTAAGTGAAGGAGATGAGTCTGAAAAAATGGCAGAGTCTCCCCAGTGTTCTCCCAAAAAGTCCCTTTCCACTATGACCCTGCCCCTCTATTTATAGACAAAGATGGGCTGGACTTCCCAGGTGGGCTCGGTAGCCGAACACTCTAGCCCAAGTATAGTGGTCGCTGTATGCCGAACCAAGTAGGCCGAACACAATGATGCCGAACCACCCTTTCTATGCCGAACGGTATGTTTGATGTGTGGGAAGTGTAGAATGGTTGTTAGTCGAAGCCGAACGTGCCTCTGTCCGAATGAAGCGCTTGACCGAACAATGCTCTTTGGCCGAACGATGCATTCTGGTCGAACGATCCCTTTGGCCGAACGATACTGCCATGTCGAGTAGTCATATACGCCGAACGCCTTCTAATGCCGAGTACTCCTGGATGCCGAGTGCTACGCCAAGTACTCCTGGATGCCGAGTGCTTCTGGATGCCGGGTGCTACTAGATGCAGAGTACTCCTGTTGCCGAGTACTCCTGGATGCCGAGTGCTTCTGGATGCCGAGTACTCCTGGATGCCGAGTGCTTCTGTTGCCGAGTTCCATTGGATGCCGAGTACTACTTGATGCCGAGTACTCCTAGATGCCGAGTACTACTTGATGCCGAGTACTCCTGGATGCCGAGTACTGCTTGATGCCGAGTTCTCGTAGTATGCCGACCACCAGTTGCCTGGTCAAATCTCCAGGAAACACCAGGTGTTATATTAATTTCATAAAATTAAGATTCTATAGTAAAACTGACAGCAGTACTATCCTAAATTTTACTTACATTAGTATGAAATCTGTAACTTTTTATTTGTGTAGCAATACTTTTGCCATAAATTCTTTAGTCAGTTTCTCCCTTATAAAATTTCAGGAATGAACAAACAGAATTTATACATAATATGCTTTGAAAAGAACAAGTTGTATAGGGTTTTTCTTAGGCTATCAATTCTACAAATGTCATTTTCAGGGTGGTGACTTCAGTGCAACTGAGACCATGAATGTAATTAATGTTTTTATCTATATCCTGAATAATCAGCTTAGTTCTGTAATATTGATGGACCAAAAGGTAAGTAACAAATGTTTTATTCTATTATATATGCAGTGTTTCTTCCGATGTATCCTGCATTTTGACAAACTTTTTAATTGACACGTATTATCTTCCAATGTTAATTTAAATTGGAGATTGGCAATTCTTTTGCTTTTGTAGCTATATGTATGAAGAAACATGGTTAAAACTCAAGCTTTTGTAAATAGTTTGCTCTGTAACAATGTCATCTGCTTGTTTTTAGGCTGGTTGCTCTTATAAAGACATAGGACGATATGCAGAATGTTAAATTGTACATGAATTAAAGTGAGTACTGTAAAAGATTGATACACCATACTGTTAATAATGTATTAACTTATGACATCAGAATATTATGAATAAAAGATAAATGTTTTTATCTTTGTTAACAGAGCATTAGAAACAAATTAGCCATTACAAATTCATGATCAGTTATCAGAATTTCATCATCAAATTAACATCAGTTGTGTAATTGTTTGCTATTTAAGATCAGCCATTACAAATTCATCAGTAAATTCAGATATACTGCCTAAAATCTATCATCAAATAAATTTTTAACAAATGTATGATAAAAAGACTGTCAGACATTAAAGAAATTGTTCCTATCATTCTCAGTTTGAATTTTTTGTTGCTGAAGCTGAGCTGTAAAAATTTTCAATTGTCCAGCAGTATGGTTCGTTAGAGGGAATTTGTGCAGCTATTTGTGCTCTGAATGCATTGAGTTGTTCTAGACTGATTTTTGATGTAGTGTCCATTCCTTGTGCAATCTTTTGTATAAACATCATTACAAAAACTCCACAGTCAAACCTGTATTTGTTAATTTTAGTAATTTGAATATAATTATAAAACAGATTATCTTTTGTTCATTTTGATAATGAATTGTATTTAGTAGTGTGTTTATTTAAGTAACAGTATGTGAATAATAATAGTATGTAATTCACGTAGTTATTGTGTAACATGCATTTTTGTATAAAAATCTCCAGTATCTTCAAAATTACCCATTGCGTCTTGTAGACTTCCCCAGAATTGTTTTCTCCCCTGCGTCTTGTAGCTCTTTATTGATGTTGTTTACCGCTGCTTTCTGTCAAAAAAATAATAATTCTTTTAGAATAATGATAAATCTATTTACCTTTTTTGCTTTCTGTGTATTTTTACTTACCACATTAATAGCAAACTTTGAATGTCCACTTCTTAAGGTATTAGATCTTATGGTCAAGTGTAGAGAATCGTAATGGTTCCAAGTACATGATTCCACTACTAGTTCTAGCAAGCTCCAATGTTCGTTGCCGTGTATAGGAAATAATATATTGCAACATAATGGATTTAGAAGTGTTTGTTTAATAAAAGGATTAAACATATCTCTTTTGATATTTTCCATGTTTCCATTTGTTGCACTTTTTTGTTAAAAAATAATTTCAGAAAATTTATCTTATAAACAAATTAAATTTGACATTATAGTTCACTTACCGTCATTGTTGTGTTCACGTATATAATGCTAGAACTTTGTTCTAATAATTTTGTTTTTCTGAACCAAAACCAATCAATAACCTACATTTCAAAAAGAATATGGATTAAGTATAGAATTTATAATGAAGCAAAGTATAGAATTTATAATGGAGCAAAGTATAGTTTTTTCTACTTACTTGACCAGAAATATATTCTTCATAGAGAAGTTCTTCTATCATACTTTTTGTGATGGTGATGAAGTTTCCATCATCACAAGTAAATGCTTCATCGCTGAAAAATTTGATGGTTGTTAACAGAAGAAATTAAGATTAGTATGTACTGTGTTGTTTCTATTTATTTGTTAATAAAAGAAAATAACAACGTTTGTAGAAGTTTGTATAAAAAGATAAAGATAAATTAATTTATCTTTTGTAGGTTTGTTTAGTTTTTTTATATTTGTAAATCATCAGATTTTCATGCTGAAATAAAAAGCTTTATTTGAGTTATATGTTGTTAACATATTGTACCATAAACAATATGTTATTGAAATAAATCTATAAACAATATATGACCGTTGAAGTGTAAATTTTATGCATGCCTTAATATTAAGGATGAATTTAGAACTGCTAGAGATGCTCTTAGGTGAATTTGATACATATGTGATGGTGATTTAGGATTTTAAAAAGCTTATCTGATGTGAAGTTTTGTTTGTTATTGAAAATTTTGAGTAAAACATAGGTATTAAATCAGTCCTGCTTTTAAGGCATTTACAGTATAAAACACGGATTTGATCTCTATATGACAAAAAAATATGGGGAATTTATGGACAAAAAAAGTCCATGACTTGTATATGACAAAACAAATATAGGTCGTGTTGCAAATTCTATAACTTTTATATGACTTTAGTAATATTAGCCTATACATATCAACAAAAGTTTTGCTATGATTTATATGCATATCATAAACCATGTTTGCGAAAGATATAACTAGTATGTTTATGAAAATACTAATTCTATTTGTTAATGTTACGAGTTTTTTCTGGGTAACTGAATTTGAAAGTCCAAAAGAACATGACAAACCTATACAACAGTTCATTGTTAATGTTACTGATTGTGGTTTTTACTGTTAGCTTTGAGTACATCTTCCGTCTTTTTATTACCGTTGCTTAAATTTGTGTAGTCTGTATCGTATATAATTAACAAACCTAAAAATGCAAAACGTCAAACCTAAAAATGAAAAGATAAAGATAAATTAATTTATCTTTTTTAGTTTTGTTTAGTATTTTTTTAATTTGTAAATCATCAGATTTTGATGCTGAAATAAAAAGCTTTATTTGAATTATATGTTGTTATCATATTGTACCATAAACAATATCTTATTGGAATAAATTTATATTTAAGTCAATTGAGTGAAAAGTAGTTCAGTTACTTACTTGTTTCCTCCAAGAATTTTGAAATTATTTTTGACAATTTCATTTTGTTATTCAGTAAGATATTTGAGGAGTGGACATTTCTCAACATTCCTTGGCTTCTTCTTCTTCTTTGGTTCTTTTAGGACAACTTCTTCAACAACAATAGGATTTTTGGGAGTAGTTTCTTGAGCAGGCACTTTCAGATTGTCAGATTTTAAACTTTCTTGTGTCTGCTTTTCTAGTATGAAATCTTGAGTTTGCATTATATCAAAAGTTGGAAAATTACCAGAATTGTTTATGTGAATTATACCAACAATTTTTCTTTTTTTCTTACCCTTTTCGGCTTCAGTTTTTTTGTTCAAATTATCTTTTTCCTTCACATCGTGCTTCTAAAATTTTCAACTTCTGGAACTTCATTTCAAGAATCTGGATTCCTTTTTCAGCCATTTCTCTTAAACGTCTTTCCTCATTTAATTGTTCTGCAACATTTTTCATCTCAGTAGTCAAAAAAGTGACTTTTGACTCTAGCTCCATTATGCTACTAGCACATTCTTTGGCATATTTTTTCAGACTTGTGTATTCCTGGCGCTCATCTAATTTTCTTTTGTTGTTTTGGTCTTCTTCCACCTCAATAGCTATTATTTTATTAGAAAGAATTATTTCTCTTCTTTTGTTACAACTGTAAAAAAATTTAAAATCTGCAAGGAATATATTTAAAGTTAAGCTTGCATATATATTGTCATTCAAGTACTAGACAAGTTACACACAACTGGTTTTGAGGTAATATAGTCCTGAGCTAAATAATTAATGAACATAGTTATTTTATAGAATCAAAGAGTTATATAATAGAACATGGGTAGCCCCACTTTCCCAGAACATGCGAAGTCGATCGTTTCTATTTTCTATTAGATCAGTTACAAACTTCCTAGTTGTTGTTATTATTAGCTATTTATAAAAATTAGCACCCTTAACTAACGGGAAAAAGTGTAATATGTCAAAATTATAAAGTGGAATGTGACTTCAGTATTTCAGCCTTTAATGTAATATTGTTATGCAATTCACATAGAGGTACGATCCTGTATTAGTACCAACTGAAACTAGCTTACTTTCTATACTCATTTTGTTTTCTATTATTTAGGCCACTAATATTCCAAGAAATGGCATTCTAAGAAATTAAAAAAATATACAGTTAAAAAAAACTAGCATACTTTGTCATTGTCAACTTCATTGAGGTCCAAATCTTTCAGTTTTGATAAATCCCATTTTCTCATTCTTGGGATTTTGGTTTGTAGATTTTCCTTCTCATCAATTATTTGTGTTCGTTCACAAAACCAGTACTGCAAGAAAAAGATAAATACATTTATATTTTTGTAATAAATATAAATTTGAATATATTTATATTTAGTTAAAGTTATGAAAGCATACCAATAACACCATAGTGTAAGGAAATTTGACCGTTTTGTAAGGAAATTAATACGAAAACATTAATGGTTTTCCGTTTCCTTCCTCAAACATTTCCTTCCTCATTTTGTGGTCAATAGAATCTAAAGGGTTTTCCTATTAATATGATAATCAATAAAACGGTTATAATCTAGAGCGTTAATTTTCCCCATCTTGATCTTGATGGACGATCAAGACTAAGTCTACAAATCTGGAAATTTGGTCCTCTCTCTACCTATAAATATTAACCTTTGCCCATCACAAAGGATATAGAAAAACATATAAAGAAAGATATAGGAAAAGAGAGAGAAACCATTTCCTTTCTCCATTGAAATTACTTTCGACAACAACCATTGCTGATTCATATACAAGATGTCTGGAGGTATGTTTTATTGATTCATTACATATGTGATAATCATGTAATTCTAGATCTTAGAGTTTATGTTATTTGCAAGATAAAGATTACATGTGGTATCAGAGCAAGGTTTTAGAATTCATGATTATCCATCAATATATATAAAAAGAAACTAGCATAGATCTATGATATGATGTTTGTAATTTTACTATAATAATGATGATGATTATTAGTGTTAATGTGATTCAAGTTTAATATTCATACAATTTAAGTTGCTATAGTAATCATGATCATCAATATTATTCTATTTACTGTATGCTTAGATCTGGATCTGGAAAGTTTATATTTCCGCAAAAGTTAAATTTTCTACCTTAATGTTTGACCTACTATATAATATGGAACAACTTATTGTATGCGAATACTTTTCAGAAAGCATACATATTGAAAACAATTGTTTCCTAGTTTGACATTAAATTCATGATCTGGAACTTGCAAAATAATTGTTTATATGTTAAATTCATGTATGAAATTTACTTGGAGTTACTAGACATTTATTATCCTTGCTGTGGATTATTTGAAAGAATGGCAAATGTTTATGCGGGAAAAAAAAAACTTCCGCGCTTAATTTCCTTGTTTCCTCTGGTCTGATGCATGTAGTCCCGTCCACAGGCGGCTGCTGCTTGCACAATAACGCATGAAACATTAACGTTTATCATTCTTCCATGAGTATGGTTCTACTGCCTACCCACAGGAGGCGTTAAACCTAACCTCTTATTATGACATGTGTTTTATTCTAATAAAGAAGCCTACATTTCTTTTATATCTGCAGTTGCAATACCCTCAAACCTTAATTCGCACGCTACGTCTATCATCAGACTCAATGGAACCAACTACTCAGAATGGAGAGAGCAAGTTGAGCTTTCTTTGGGCGTACTTGAACTCGACATGGCTCTCCTTAAGGAAAAGCCAGCCCCACTTACTGACACAAGTACGCCTGAGGAAAACAAACTCCATGATGATTGGGAATGATCTAATAGGCTCATCATGATGTTTATGCGAATGGTGATTGATACCAACATCAACACCTCCCTACCCAAAACTGAAAGCGCAAAAGAATATTTGCAATCCATTGAAAATCGGTTCAAGACTGCAGACAAATCCCTTGCTAGGAAACTTATGGCAGACCTTGTAACCATGAAGTTTGATGGTTCTCACTCAATGAGCGCTCATGTCATTAAAATGATTAACCTTGCTGCCAAACTTAAGAACTTGGGATTGGTTATGGACGATGCTTTTCTCATCCAATTCATTCTCACTAGCTTACCTCCTCAGTATGAACCATTCAAAATTCATTACAACACTATTATGGAAAGTGGAGTCTAAATGAATGGACTAACAAACTGGTTCAAGAGGAGTCTAGGCAGGGCTCGCAAGGCATTAAAGTTGCTTATTTCACTCAAGGGGTTGGAAAACAAGCTGGCAAAAGGAACAATTCACAGCATAAAAGAGCACCACCCAAATCTGATGACACCACTCAACCATCCAAGAAGAAAAAGAAGGATGATGTCTGCAAATTCTACAAGAAACCTGGACACTTCCAGGCAGATTGCATTAAGCGCAAAGCATGGTTCGAAAAGAAAGGTAACCCAATGGGTTTCGTAAGTCATTTTGAATCAAATCTTACTAATGTACCTTCTTCTACTTGGTGGATTGATACTGCTGCTAATGTTCATGTTTCGAATTCTATGCAGGGATTCATTACGATCCAAACCACAAACCCAAGTGAGAATTTCATTTTCATTGGGAATAAAGATAAAGCTCTAGTTGAAACTATTGGAACTTTTCGTTTCATTTTAGATAGCGGTTATCAGTTAGATTTATGTCAAACTCTTTATGTTCCGTCTATTTCCCGTAATTTGATTTCTGTAAGTGTACTTGATAAATTTGGATATTCTTTTGAAGTTAGAAATGGAAATTTTAGTTTATTTAAAAATTCTTGTCTTATTGGTTCTGGAATATTAATTGGTGGACTTTATAAACTTCATCTTAAACAAAATGCTGAAATCCAACTCACCCTGCATGGAAAAGAAACTAAAGGAAAGTCATCCAAGAATGATTCTTACTTCTTGTGGCATAAATAAATGGGTCATATATCCAGTGAAAGAATCAAGAGGTTAGTGAAAAATGGTGTCCTAATGGACCTAGACTTCGCTAACATTACAGCACGTGTTGATTGTATTAAAGGAAAAACAACAAAAAACACAAAGAAAGGAGCCACAAGAAGTACATAACTTCTTGAAATAATACATACAGATATTTGTGGACCTTTTGATGTTCCAACTTTTGGAGGAGAGAAATATTTCATCACTTTTATCGATGATTTTTCACGTTATTGCTATCTTTATCAGTTGCATGAAAAATCTCAGTCAGTGGATGCTGTACAAGTGTTCATTACTGAAGTCGAAAGGCAATTAGAAAGAAAAGTGAAAATCATTAGGTCGGATAGGGGTCGTGAATTCTATGGAAGGTATGATGAAACAGGACAACATCCTAGACCTTTTGCTAGACTTCTTCAAAAACTTGGAATTGTTGCACAATACACAACGCCTGGATCTCCATGGCAGAATGGTGTAGCTGAAAGGCGAAATCGTACATACATGGAAATGGTTAGATCCATGATGAGTCATGCAAATTTACCTATATCATTATGGATGGATGCATTACGAACCGCTGTCTACATCTTAAATAGAGTTCCAAGTAAGGCCGTTCCAAAGACTCCTTTTGAACTTTGGAAAGGATGGAAACCTAGTTTAAGACATCTCAAAATTTGGGGTTGCCCAGCTGAAGCTAGACTGTACAATCCAAATGAAAAGAAATTGGATTTTAAGACAGTCAGTGGTTACTTTATAGGTTACCCAAAAAAATCTAAAGGATATAGATTTTGTCCTCCTAACCATAGTACAAGAATTGTTGAAACCGGCAATGCCAAATTCTATGAAAATGGTGAAATCAGTGGGAGTACAAAACAACAAGAAGTGGTCATTCATGAAATAAGGGTACCCATTATCTTACCCTCTATTTCGAAAGATATTGGGAATCATCCCATTGTTGAACCTGTTCACAATGAGGGAAACCCAATAAATGATCAAGAACTCCATAATGAAATTATCACCAATCATAATGTTGGTGAAGTACCACAGGAACTAGTATTAAGAAGATCTCAAAGACAAAGAAGATTAGCTATTCATGATGATTATATGCTTTATCTGATAGAATCTGAAGGAACTATGGATCCAATTTCTTATTCACAAGCCATTAAAGATGTTAACTCTCTTAAATGGATTGATGCCATGAAAGATGAACTGAAATCTATGGATAATAATCAAGTTTAGGAAATCGTTCAATTGCCGCAAGGACATAAAGCAGTCGGTTGTAAGTGGGTCTTCAAGAACAAACGTGACTGCAATGGTAAAATTGAACGATATAAAGCCAGACTTGTTTTCAAAGGTTTTAATCAGAAAGAAGGCATTGACTATAATGAAACTTTTGCTCCTGTTTCCAGGAAAGATTCTCCTAGAATTATCATGGCATTAGTAGCTCATTATGATCTCGAGTTACATCAAATGGATGTGAAAATAGCCTTTCTAAATGGAGACTTGGAAGAAGAAGTCTACATGCGTCAACCTGAAGGCTTCATAATTGAAGGACAGGAAGACATGGTCTGCAAACTTAAGAAATCAATATATGGACTGAAACAAGCTTCTAGACAATGGTATCTAAAGTTTCATGAAATCATTACCACCTTCGATTTCACAAAAAACATAGTTGACCCTTGTATATACCTCAAGTTCAGTGGGAGCAAGTTCATATTTTTGATTCTGTATGTTGATGACATATTATTAGCTAGCAGCGACCTTGGTTTATTACGTGAAACTAAGGATTATCTCTCAATGAATTTTGAAATGAAAGATATGGGTGAGGCTTCCTATGTGATAGGAATAGAAATATTCTATGATAGATCACAAGGAATTCTAGGATTGTCTCAAAAAGCATATATTGACAAAATTCTTGAGAGATTTGGCATGACGAATTGTTCCTCTAGTCCTATCCCACTGCAGAAAGGAGACAAACTTGTTCTTGAGCAGTGCCCAAAGACTCCTATGGAACAAGAAGAAATGACCAAATATCCTTATGCATCTCTTGCAGGGAGTTTGATGTATTCATAGGTCTGTACAAGACCTGATATCAATCATGCAGTTGGTATGCTGGGTAGATTTCAAAGTAACCCAGGAATCGCTTATTGGAAAGCTGCAAAGAAGGTACTGAGATACCTAAAGGGAACAAGGAATTACATGCTCACCTATAGAAAATCAAGTTACCTACAAGTAACTGGTTATTCTGATTCGGACCTTGCTGGATGTCCTGACACTAGGATCTGCACTCTTGGCTATGTGTACCTCTTATGTGGAGGTGCAATATCATGGAGATGCCAGAAATCTGAGATGCTTTTCGGATCCACCATGATGGCTGAATACGTAGCATGTTATGAGGCTTCAATTCAGGGAACATGGCTGCGTAATTTTGTCTCACAATTTGGCACTTTAAGTTTTATCTCTAAGCCACTAACTGTCTATTGCGACAATGAAGCTGCAACCTTTTTCTCCAAGCATGATTGGATAACCAAAGGTTCCAAACACATGGACCTGAAATACCTACCACTGAAGTAAGATGTTAAACTAAAGAAAATTGTTGTTGAATCGATAAGTACAGACTTACAAGTGGCAGACATATTCACGAAAGGACTACCTCCAAAGACCTTTCAGAGACATACTGATAGCATGGGTCTTGCAGATAGTTCCTAATTATCTCCTTATTATGCCATTTATTTTGTACTTAGCCAGACATAACAATTATTGAGCTCTTAATAATTTGGACATCTTTTATTTCTGTTTTATAATGTGTACACATTTATATTTAGATAAATGATAACAGAAACCGTCTTTTGCTTCAAGACATTATGTGACCATTAAGTTATGCTCATCTACGGTCTAGTTATGAAAGTTGTCAATGTCATAGTATATGGAAGTAAGCATGTTGCAAAATAACATGTACACGTCATGACTTCCATTGACCACTGGATTAGCCAAGACACTTATGATAACTGATTAAAGAAAAGTTTAGCATATCATGCACGCCTTATGACCTTAATACGAAAACATTAATGGATTTTACTATTGACCAAGTGGTAGACTGTAAGGAAATTTGATCGTTTTGTAAGGAAATTAATACGAAAACATTAATGGTTTTCCGTTTTCTTCCTCAAACGTTTCCTTCCTCATTTTGTGGTCAATAGAATCTAAAGGGTTTTCCTATTAATATGCTAATCAATAAAACGGTTATAATCTAGAGCGTTAATTTCCCTCATCTTGATCTTGATGGACGATCAAGACTAAGTATACAAATCTGGAAATTTGGTCCTCTCTCTACCTATAAATATTAACCTTTGCCCATCACAAAGGATATAGAAAAACACATAAAGAAAGATATAGGAAAAGAGAGAGAAACCATTTCCTTTCTCCATTGAAATAACTTTCGACAAACAACCATTGCTGATTCATATACAAGATGCCTGGAGGTATGTTTTATTGATTCATTACATATGTGATAATCATCTAATTCTAGATCTTAGGATTTATGTTATTTGCAAGATAAAGATTACACATAGTACAGCCTGGTGTACTTCTAGGGTCAGCATGATACTTTTTAACATTTTTCAAAACATTTTCACATATTGCCCGTGGCCAGGAGATTGAATTTAATTTTTTTAAATTTAGCAACTTCGGCAAGAAACCCCATTGCATATAGCTTTGGTTGTTTGGAAAAAGGAAAGTTAAAACCAGCAATAATAATACCAATTTCACTAAATCTTCATTTCCTTTTTCCTCTTCTAACAGTGTATTCAATCGTTTTGTTACTGTTTTTTGGCTGATTATGTCTTCTTCTTGAAAATTGGCAGTTAAAAAATTGGAGAAACTTTCCATGGCTGAGGCTTTGTTAGAAGCTGGTATAGGAAATAAGTCTTCTACAGCTAATGGCATTCCAAATATTAGACTGACTTCTTCAGGACTTATTTTGAGTAATTTGATTCCAATTGTGAAAGCATTTTCTTTTACATCAAAATAAGTAATGATGTCATCTAAATTCGAAGCACTTTTCCTTAAATCTTGTCGTGCTATTGAATCTCTAAGAAAAACATTGAAGAAGTTTTTGAATGGTGTTTTTTCTATAAAAGCTATTACTTCAGGTGAAAAAATGTTTTTCTCCTTTATAATTGACAGCACTTTATAGATTGCATCCAAATTGCATCTATACGTACCTGTGTACTGTTGCCTTTTCTGCTTTTTGGCTATTTTTTTAATTTCATACCGATCAACATCATCTGAATCAGTAGTTTCTTCAGCCAGTTGTTGTGAAATCGTTTTTTCTTCATTAGAGTTTTCTAATTGATTATGTCTGAAGTCCTTATCTGTGAAGTCTTCTTTTTCATCAGCATCAGGTAATTCCTGTGTTGGTTCAGTATGATTCTACATTTATGAAAATCATAAAATTAATTGGGAGGTAAAAATAACAAGTTCATCAAAAAAATATCACACTGCACAAAAATTTAAATAAAAAGATAATATGCTTTATCTTTTTAATTATTTTGTATTTTTTTGGGATTAGCATATTTTTTAGTATATAAAGTACCTCTTTTTCAAAAAAAAGAAAAGATAAAGCACTTTTTTAGTATATAAAGTACCACTTTTTTCAAAAAAAAAATACAAATTAAATCTAACAGGTTTTTTTGTAAAGAACAAATGTTTGAATTTTTTTTTACACCAATTTCGATTTGCACAATTTAAAATTTTCTTATTATAGATGACATGTAGACATTAAAGCATCTTAACTAGTTTATCAATGTATAGTTGTTCTTTCACAAGGTAAATATCAAACATCTTAACTGAATATTATAGCGAATATTATTGAGAAAGTTTTTGATAATAAAGGCTATGCTAAGTTAGTTAGAAAGTTAAACTAAATAAGACTATAGGTGAAAATTAGTAAAATAGAAAAGTGATCATTCACAACTGAAAATCAACAAGCATTATTTGATGAAATGAAAATTTACAATTAGAAGCAAGTGAAGAAAGTTTCAAAGTAAAGAAAGATAATCTGCTTTATCCTTTTTAGTTGTCTAAGTAATGGTCAATTAGAAATTTGAAAACTTAAAGAGAACGAAACACAAAATAGCCAATATTCACAATTAAGAACATGTTTTTAAATAACTAAACATGTTTGTTAATATTCATAGTTTAGAACAGTTATCATTCAGAATCAAAAACATTTTTAGGGAGAAGCAATTTTGGTTGTGGTTTCAGTGGGTAGTTGTAATGTCTGGTTGTAGATAGTTGAAGTTTTGGTGTAGTATACTAACTTAATCAGTTCTGATAAGGTGTAATTGAGGGGAGGAGATTGAAGTGGTATTGAAGATGGTGAGTGGATGATGGAATTTATTATTGAAGTAGTTGAGGTGTATTGTTGAGGAGTTGTTGTCCTTATTTCAGGTTGTAGTTTAGATGGGGTATGAGGGTGTCATATTTCAGGTAGAGATTTGAGTTCAAATGTATTGGATGGCAATTGGTACAAAAGTTGTTTGAGCAATAATAGATTGTACTTTGTGAGGAAATTGAAGGATGGTGAAGTTGTGGTTGTAGAAGGTAGAGAAGAAATAGACGGTGACAAGGAAGGAGCAATGGGTGACAAAGATCAAAGGTTGTATGGATATTAGAAATAGGAGACAGAAATAGGAATAGCAATGATGAATGTAAAACATTAAGTTGAAAATGCAATAGCAACAGTAAAAACACAAAAATGATCAATGTAACAGCTGATGAACACTATAAAGTGAGTGAATAAAGATATTAATGTGCAGATATCAATGAAAATAGTGAATGGAAAATAGTGAATGGATATTGGAAATTTTCATAAAAAAATGCAGCACGATGACAATAACAAACAATTGATGAAAATAGTGAATGAATATTGAAAATTGTGGTAAAAAAATGCCAAAATATCTTTATAGGAATTTTTACGAAAAGATGATATGTTTTATCTTTTTTAGTTGGTTTAAGTTTTTTTGAAATTACGCTACTTTATAAATAGTACAAAGAGAATGAATGAAGAGTCTAATGTGTAAACAATAAAGAAAAAGTGAATACAAAGTAGTAAATAAATTTGTTTTTTTTGTTTTTTTTGAGAAAAGTTTGTGATCTTCTAGAAATAGAGGAGAGGACACATAAATTTCTACTTTTTATTATCAACTCTTAAAATAGAAGATGCAACTTAATAATAACAAGAAATAGTAAAAAAAAAGTGGTGAATGGAAATTGCAAACTAGATTACAGAAAATGCCAAAATATATGTACAAGAATTTATATAAAAAGATAATTCGGTTTATCTTTTTTAGTTGTCATAACCTTTTTTGAAATTTAACTATTTTTTTTATTTAAAATATGGAATCTAGCTTCCAATTTAATATGTATATATAAGTTGAAGAGTACAACTAAATATTATAGGAAACATAAGTAGGAAAGTAGTTACCAATGGAGTTAAAGATAATGATGGTTTCTGGCTATGTTCATTGCAGAAAGGACTAGATATAGGTCTTATGTTTATGCATTGAGTTCCTCCTTTATTTATAAATATGCAAGTAGCTTTTCGAATGAATAACTTTTATTTAGAAGACCTTGTGTGCATCTTTACGCTGCATAAAAATTGTCATATATAATAAAATGTTAGCAAGAGTGAAGAATAATATTTTTGTACTTAAAAGTTGATTAAGTATGTTTATTTCATATAAATCCTTCAGGAAAACTACAAATGACTTAAATTCAGTATTTATTATGTTATATGTAGTAGCTGATATAAAAATTTATCTAGGATTTATTATGTATTTTAATGTTTTAGATAAAAACATAAATGCTTTTATCTTTTCGAACTAGGGTTTAAATTAGTTGTATATTTTTTCTAATAACTTTAAATCATGATAAAAACAAAATCAAATCTAATAAGTAATAGTAATTATCAAACACACCTAGGGTTTAGCATGTAGTCTAAATCTTTTACATTAATAGATAGATACGTTTATCTTTTTTAACAGCTAAACAATAACTTGTTCAGTTTAACACCTAGGGTTTAGTATCATCTGCCATTTAATATTTAGGTATGCTTAATTAAACAAATGTCGATTATGTTAAATTATAACAAGAACTAAAATACCTTAAATCCATTATAAAAGCTATTATCAACATCAGTAAGAATGAATATTTAACTACGATTTATCATATAACTAAAACATTTACATTAAAATAAAATACAACTTACTTGTTCCGCATTTAAGTTTAAGGTGATTGCAGAGATTGCTCGATGAAAGTATTTAAGTTTAAGCTAAAACCGATGAAGCAGAAATCGATGATGCTGAAGTTGTTGTAATTGAAATGCAGCTCTGATAAATGATTTGTAATCGTTTTAGCAGAAATATTGGGAAGAGAAATCAATCGTTTGTTTTTTAAAACCTAGTTTTGGTTTTGGTTTGGAGTTTCGAAAAATCGTACAAAGCGAAAGAGAAAATGGAATGGAAGAAGGGCATGAAGTAACTGATTTAAGGGCTGATGTAACGTGTATAAAATTTTGCCCTGCAAAGTAATTATTTTAAAGCTGTGTCCTACAAACTTATTGTTTGATGAAAGAAGGCCCTTACGGTAAAATTCCCCTTTTGTGAGTCTGTTCTATTCATTGATATCATAAAGGACGTGTTTTTTAATTTTATTCTTTCAGTTGTTCCGGATATAGTTAAGTGTACGTTTTTGTTAAAGTTTAGGTAAATGATGTGTTTTAATTTTCATAGTGATAGGTAATTTGACGCGTCTTTACTCTTGATAAATTCTTTTGTTTAAATATGTTTTGAGTGTCTCCTTGTTGTTGCTGCCAATTGTGTCAGTTATAAGTTTTGATGTTATTAAATGTTTCACAATTGCAGTTGATAAAGTATTAGATCTCTTTTTTGTTGTTGTGGTTCTGGGTTACAGGAAAGTCATTTTTATTATCGATAATTTAGTGTTAGTTGTTCGAATCTGTTGTCTCTACTTGGTATTTATATTTGTATAACAAGTGGCCAATATTTGATGTCTTCTTCTTGCTCATTTTTCATGTTTACATTAGTTATAAATGTGTTTTTAAGTGTCAGGTGATAGTTATTTATGTTTGTGTATCGGTTTGCTTTTTTTATAATTTCTTTATACTTTACTGTTGGGCCGATCTATATTGTATTAATGTTATATAGGCTGAGATACTCTATTTTGCGGTGGCAGCTTATACTTTATTTGTTATAGTGAACAGAAGGCATCTGTTTTATGTTGATTTTTAGCTTAATTAATACATGCTTTGTATTACTTTGCGTATATATAAGATTAATATATACGTATTTATTTATGTATATATATTTGTAGTTCTGTTTCACATTTCATGTTTAGTTTTTCTTAGTAGCTACAGGTGTTGGTATTGAACTAGCGAGTTTCTACGGACATTGAAGATTTGAATTTAGTTTTTTAGTTTTTTTGTACTTTATTTTGGACCTTAGTTGTATAAGTTTTTGGGGGTTTTTTATCTTTTTTATTTTTTATTTGTATGAGGGGTATTACTATCTTCCAGGCTTGTTGGCAGCTCCTCAATAGTGTAGAATAAAATTATATGAGTGCTCTCCTTCTTGTGAGGACCACTCATTTTTCTCAAAAAAAAAGATTAACTTTTAATTAAATCTTAACTTAAATTTAACTTGATTATTAATTAAACCCTTCTCAAATATTTTTTTAATTAATCTTAATTAATTAATGATTAATATCTAAATTATTAATTAAATAATAATTAACTCTTTATTAATTAACAAATTATAATTAATTTACTTAAAAATAATTAAGTATTAATTACCCTAACTTAATTAATGATTAAGTACTAATTACCTTACTTAATTTATTAATTAAATAATCATTAAATAAATAAATAATTGCTTTAAAATATTTAAAATATGTTTGAAAACAATTTTCAAAAAATAATAATTAAGCTAAGCGTTTTAAATTCAAAAGAGTTCATTTTTCACGAACTGCATTTATAACGACTATCACTATACGACATGAACTTTCAAAAATTCGTTTTATACTCTAAATCACTTTTCAAACTCTTTATTTTATATTTAAACTACTTTATAAACTTTGAATAAATTTCTAGAAAACAAAGGTAAGGTTTTTAAAACTTTTATAAGACATTTCTAAAAGAGAAGTTAGAAAACAAGTTTAAACCAAAGGATCTCGATGTCGTTTTAACAAGTCAAAATGCTAACTTTCTTAGCACATACATCATATACATAAGCTCATACATTAAAACACATGCCATAACAACATACATAAACAATAACTATAAACTAAAATCATAGCTTTCAACCAAACTTCAACATTAGATTTCATTTCAAGTCTAACTTCCAATCACATACAACAACATATAATACTGTCTAAACCAAACATCCAACATACTTAACAACAAAATAGCAATAACTGTTATCAAAGTAAGAATCATATTTAAAGTTAGAACTTTTAAATGAATTCGTGAGTAATACTCACCCAAAAGCTACCAACATGACTCGAACTTCCCTAACTTTTGAACCCAGCCTAGATCCATGCTTTGAATTTGGTAAGAACAATATTTGGTGGCCTAATGGTGGCTTTATGGTTTAGCTAAAGTATAGTGCACATGGTCCAAAGGTGGTGGAGCTTGGCCTTGAAAGGTGGAGGGGGTTCGGATTATCATCGAATTCATAAAACATCCAACCTGAAAATTAGTCTTCTTCTAACCCATTTTTGGACAAGTAACTCATTGAATTTGAGAAATTTTTCAAAAGAAAAATTCTTGAAAATTCTTTTCTCTTCAATTTTAAAAAATAGTCACTTAATTTGGATCATTTTTTAGGGAGATGTGGTCAAAATAAGAAGAGGTATTTTTGGACTTGAAAATTTAGGTCCGAAAATGCTCTTCAAAGAAATGAGATTTGGACATGGTTAAGCTTAAAATTTGAAGAAGTGCTATACATAAAAGTTGTAGCCACTGAAATTATATACTATTTAAAAAAATCTCCATTTGGATCAGTTATGAGAAAGATATGGCAGAAGGAAGAGAAGAAAAAATTGAAGAAATGAAAGGGGTATTTATAAGCAAGAACAAAGTAAATTACCTAAACACCCTTGGTCCTTTACCCTCCACCTCCTCTTGCCACATCATCATGCCACCTCACCATCATGTACCTTAGCTCACCCTCATGTACCCTCTCCTTTTCCAAGCTCCAACATGTTTTTAGTGCATGGTGTACTTATGTTTCTTTAAGTATCTTTTCATGTTAAACATTTATTTAAATTTTATTATTCATAAATGCCTCATCATTATAAATATATATATCTATGTATGTATATATACCATACATATCCTATTTTTTATTTATAAAGGTGCATGTATAAATTTACACTATAATTCACAATGTTTCGACAAAGTTTAGTCGACGAAAAGTCAAAAATTTAAAAAACGAATTCTGGTCACATTTTCGATTTTTCTTCGAACTATTTTTTTCTCTAAACAAATTTGAGAAAATATTTCACCATCATTATTTATTATTTAAAAGGGATTTTATTTTAAATATAAAATCCATTATTTGAATATTTAAAATTAATTAAATATTCACAAATCAAAGTGGTGATATTTCGGGTCGTTACATAAACCCTTAGGTAAGGCAAACCAATCACTCACAAACACTTGTAGGACATTGTAGGTTACATAAAGTATTATGAAAGTCAACTATATGTGATCACCATATATTAATAGTGTACGCATTCACCAGACTTTATCTGGCCCACCCATTTCCTTTTTTCCCCACCATAGGAGGACATGGTAGCATGTGATAAGCCTAAAGTTAGTACTTGGAGAGGCAGCCTTGGCATCAAAGTTGCTTCTTATTTCCTAATACTCTCCATGTACTGTTTATCTATTTAGTATTTTATTAGACTATACTATGTACTTCTGTATTACGGATTTGACTACATACTATTTTGAGACCGTGTTTTGGATATTTTCTAAGATGACTATTTCCAGTATTTATATTTTATTGCCTTCCGCTGTGAGATCTGAAAGTTTAGTATATTATAGATCATATCTGTATATTCTTAGTCTCTGTAATGTTTAAAAAACCCCGACATTTCGTACTTCTTGGCATCGACGTGAGTCCAAAAGTCAACCTAGGCTTTGGATCGGTATGTCGGGAGGTGCGAGTTGCCACAGTTGGTATCAGAGCCTGAGTTTGAAATTCCTTAGGGATTAGGGGCATATCGAGGGAATGTACTTGAAAAAGCTTTTGAAAAAGAAAAAGTTTTCTAAATGTTTTTCTAAAGATTTTTTCAAAAAGGCTTTCAAAATGGGTTTCCAAAGTGTGTATGTGTGTGTGTGTGTATGCTCATCAAAAGTTTTATATGCATGTGTAATGAAAATAACTTTTCCCTTATTCTTGCTAATACTATCTGTGGAAAAGTTGCTAATAAATTCCTAAATCATATATAGAAGATGAGCGACCCCGCTGGTTCAGGCTTAGGCGATGTCATTGAGATTCCGGGCGTGAACGTCCCGATTTGGTTCCGTTGGAATCTTTAAGCAAGGGGACAAGCCAAACTTAACCTTAATAGAGGGCCCATGAAGCGAGCGCCAGGTGCAGTTCCTGCCCACCCACCTACCGCCGATTTGCTAAGTTGTGTCAGGACTTTGCGAGCTTAGGAGGGAAGCCATATGTGGGGACCAAGTCATATGTAGATTCGAGGACATGGATTCATACTTATGAAAGGGTTTTTGGATTGATGGGTCTTGCTAATGTGGTGAGGAGACAACTTGCTACTTGACATTTACAAGGAGAGGCCCTAAATTGGTGAGAGGTACTAGTGGCGGTGACTGATGAGGGAGAGATCACCTAGGGAGAGTTTAGGAGACGATTCGAGATGAAGTTTCTTTCCAGAGCCAAGGAGGGAGTACAGTTGAAGAAGTTCATACACTTGTGATAGGGAGAGTTCTTAGTGAAGGAGTATGTGAATCAGCTCAATGAGTTGGCTAGGTTTGGGATAGAGCTGATAAATACCCCTCATAAGAAAGCTTTGAAGTTTGTTAAAGGGCTGAATCAACATCCTTAGTGTTTAGCTCTTACTTATATTCCCATGGGTGCGACTTATGAGGGTTTGGTGGAGATGTCCTTGCTGAATACTATCTCCAAGGAGGAAGTAAAGAAAGAACCCAAGAAGTCTGAAGGGAAGGCGCTATAACAGAATCAGCGTAAGGGAGGAATGGGACCTAAGGAAAAGATTAAGAAGGAGGATATGCAGTGCCAAAAGTGCGGTAAGAAGGGGCATTTTGCAAAGGAGTGCTAGGTAGACAGTTCGAAGATTAAGTGTTACAATTGCAATCAGTATGGCATATGAGGTGGGAGTGTCTAGCACCTCATAAGACCTCTACCAAGGTGGTTCTAGCTTATGCACTGGACATAGTTCCTAGCTCGAGTGCGCCTCCAGTAGCGGAGAAGGAGAAGAAGGTCATGATTGAAGGTGTGTTAACTCTATCTATTTTATCCATTTGTAACTTATTTGATACTGGGGCATCACACTCTTTTATTTTCTATAGACTTGTAGATGATTTACACTTAAAAACTAGCATAGTTACAAACCCTGTGGTTGTATCAAACCCTATTGGAGGATCGACTTATTTGTCTATGATATATAAGGGTTTAAAATTGTTTATTTTAGGGGTTGAGTTCGATTGTGATGCTTTTGTCTTGGATTTTTTGGGTTTGGGTTTATTTTAGGCATGGATTGGATGACAATGTATGAGGAAATTTTGGATTGATATAGGAAGGTTGTTAGGTTTGGTACTTGTAGCCGGCGCAGTCCAGAGGTTTATTGCGATCCCAGAGGTTCAGTTATGTTGGTTACCTATTTTCATTAGACCTATCATATGACGAGTTAGATTCAATGTCTGTAGTTAGAGATTACCCAGATGTCTTTTTTGAGGTTACCGGTCTACTACCCCAGAGAGCGAGTTTTGGATTTATCTTGTGGATAACGCCAGACCTATCGCCTTACCCTTCAGGCATATGGCTCCGAAGGAGAGAAGTGAACTGAAAAATTAAGTGAATGAGATGTTGGAGAAGGGCTTCATTAGGAGAAGTATTTCAGAGTGGGGAGCACCATTTGTCTTTGCCACTAAGGCAGATGGTTCCTTGAGGCTTTGCGTCGATTATTGGGAGCTGAATAAGCTGACAAAGAAGAACCATTACCCATTGCCCCATATAGACGATGTCTTTGATAAGTTAGTTAGAGTGTAGGTGTTCTCCTAGCTTGAATCTACTACTGGATTCCATTAGTTGCACGTAGTCGAGGACAAATTTAGAAAACTACTTTTCGTACACTCGACAGACTTTATGAGTGGTTGGTCATACCTTTAGGACTGACCAATGCACCTATCTACTTTGTTGATCCGATGAGTCGAGTTTTTAGTGGGTTTCTTAATAAATTCATGGTGGTATTTATGGATGAATATCAGTCTATTTGAAAAGTGAGGAGGAGCACATATTGCATTTAGATGAAGTACTCAATACACTCTATGAGCATAAGTTGAAGGCGAAATTTTCTAAGTGTCACTTTTGGTGCAAGGAGGTACGCTTTTAGGACACATTGTCTCAAAAAGTGAGCTAGCGATCGATCCTAGTAAGGTAGCTATAGTACAAGATTGGAATGTGCCAAAGAATGCCATAGAAGTGAGGAGTTTTCTTGGTTTGGCAGGCTATTATAAGAAGTTCATTAAGGACTTCGCTAAAATCTCTATCCCTCTAACCTGCCTTACCAAGAAGAATTTGGTTTTCTTGTGGGACGTAAAGTGTAAGGATTCTTTTACTAAGCCGAAGGAGGCATTGACTAATGCACATGTTATAGTGTTACCTGATGGCATGAAGACATTTACAGTATATACCGATGTTTGTGGTTTGGGGTTGGGCGCGGTCTTGATGCAGGAAGGGAGAGTGGTAAGAAAAGCTAGTTGATAATTGAAAGTCCACAAGATAAACTATCCTACCCATGATCTTGAGTTGACAGCCATTGTCTTCATGCTCAATTCATGGAGGCATTATCTATTAGGAGAGCGGTTTGAGCTGTATACGGATCATAAGTCTCTGAAATATTTATTCTTCCAGAAGTATCTGAATTTAAGGTAACATAGGTGGATGGAGTTTTTAGCATCGTATGACTTCAGTATCTCATATACTCCATGCAAGGGCAATGTGGTGGTCGATGCCTTGAGTAAGCAACATGCAGTGTTGAGTCCTTTATTTTTAGAGTGGAAGCACTTGGAGTTTATTTCTACATTCGATTTTGGACCATCATCAGACATTGCTCTAGGATACTCAGTAGCTTTGGATGTATAACCCACAATTATGGACCATATTGGGTCAAGTCAAAAGCAAGATAAGGAGCTAGTAGATATTTTTGAGAAGCTTGGTATAGAAGAGCAGTCGAGTCACTTGAGGAATCATACTATTTACTCGAAGGGGTGGTTACGGGGAGATGATAGGTTATGTGTTCCTCTCATTATGGATTTGATCGACAAGGTACTAGCTGAGTCTCATCGCTCTAGGATGACCATTCATCCCAGCGGAAACAAAAATGTACCGTGACATGAAGAGAGTCTTTTATTGGCCGGTATGAAGCGACATGTGGCAGAGTATGTAGCCCGATGTATGAATTGCCAAAGGGTAAAGGTGGAGGAGAAGAATCCAGGAGGATTATTGCAACCATTAGATATTCCTCGGTGGAAGTTGGAGAGTATTTTTATGGATTTCATCGATGAACTACCAAGAAGTGGGAGGGGGAATGAGAGTATTTGGGTTATAGTCGATCGACCGACCAAATGCGCTTATTTCATTCCGGTTAGGAGTACGAGGACTACAACATCTTTGGCAACACTATACGTGAGAGATATCATTAGGTTACACGAAGTTCCTTATAGCATCGTTAGCAATCGAGATCCATTTTTCATCAGCGAGTTTTGGAGGAGTCTACAGAAGGCTTTGGGCACCGAGTTGAGCTTGAGTACTGCTTATCACCCGTATATGGATGGATAGATGGAGAGAGTAAATCAGGTATTGGAGGACTTACTTTGGAAGTGCATATTGGATTTCGGAGGCTCTTAGGAGGATCACTTGCCAGTAGTGGAGTTTACCTATAATAACAACTATTAGGTAAGTATTAGGATGGCACCATTCGAGGCATTATATATGAGACCCTATAGATCATCGATGTGTTGGTGGGACACTACAGATAGGATTATTCTTGGACTGGATATGGTAAGGGAGACATCAGAAAATGTAGACTTAATCCGTAAAAGGATGACAACCGCTTAGGATAGGCAGAAGTCTGATGCTGATAGGTAGAATTCGCAGTGGGCGACAAAGGTTTTGTGAAGGTCTCACCGTTTAAGCATGTTATGAGGTTTGGTAGTTCAGGAAAGCTAGCACCGAGGTTTGTAGGGCCTTTTCCGATTACTGATAGTGTTGGGAAGGTAGCTTATATAGTGAAGCTTCCTGACAAGTTAGCGAAAGTACATGACAATTTCCATGTATTGCACTTGCGAAAGTGCTTACATGATACAATCGCCATAGTAGAGCCGAGTCAGCTAGATGAGGTGGAAGTCGATTAGTTGTTTGACCCTAAGTATGAGCCTACACAAGTCTGTTAGTGTGGGTGTGTATTGAGTTAAACCCCTTAGGTAAAGGAAACCGGTAACTCACGAACACTTGTAGGACATTCTAGGTCACATAAAGTATTAGTAAAGTCAACTGTATTTGATCACCATATATTAATAGAGTACTCATTCACCAAACTTTTGTCTGATCCACCCCTCCTTTCTTTTTCCCTGGACAAGGTGGCAGGTGATAGGTCCGTCGTTAGTACTTGGAAAGGCAGGCTTAGCATCAGAGTTGCTTCTTATTTCCTATTACTCTCCATGTACTGTTTATCGTATTTAGTATTTTATCAGACTATTTTATGTACTTCTGTATTGTGGATTTGACTACGTACTGTTTTGAAACTCTGTTTTGGATATTTTCTAAGATGACTATTTTCTAGTATTTATATTTTATTGCCGTTCGCTGTGAGATCTGAAAGTGTAGTATATCTTGGATCATATCCGTATATTCTTAGTATCTGTAATGTTTAAAAAACCCTGTAGCTTGTACTTCTTGACACCAACGTGAGTTCGAAATTCACCTTAGGCATTGGATCGGGGTGTCGGGAGGTGCAGGTTATCACAAAATCCCTATCCACATATCACTTAATAATGTCAGATGATGTGTATAATATATACAATAGGATATTCCTCCATCATTCGCACCTTTGACATCACCTATATCGACCGACTCCATAGTCTATCAACCTATCAATACATATATAAAAACAAAGGTGGAGAGGATCGGACATATGCCGAGTGAGTGCAACAAATAAACTATGTCACATACTATAATTATACCCATAAAACTTTATGATTATCTATGATATCCATTAAACGTCAAACCTTAACATGCTTCACCTGCAACCATAGAGTCAGTCAAACAACAATACGTGTTTGGTTGATGAAAACATGGTTACACTCAGCAACAAACATTATGTGGATGATGACGCAGATTCCCACATTCAGACACCACCACATTAAAAAATGAACATCGTATGAACAGTGATACAGATAACCATGTACAGACACCGCCATGACCAACTCAACATTGCATGGATAGTGACATGCATAACCACGTTCAGACACCGCCACGCCATAACAAATCTCACATAGATAGTGACACAAATAACTACGTTTAGATATCGCCATGCCATATTAAAAAAATCATCCACCAAGCAATATCAATCGTTAAAAATAACACACACAATTCACACAACGAATAATGCAACATCATTCATCTAGAAATCAACATAAAATATTGGCAAGAAGCTCCACAAAAGTCCTACCCTAATTCAACAAACACATCAGATCCTAAATCTGAAACAAACACCATTCTATACAGGCCCTGCTGGGTCCAGGTTCAATCTAGCTCCCTAGTGGTCCAATCGATCGATTGGTTAGCACCAACCGATCGACTAGTTGGTGGCCTGTAGTCGTGAACCTCCTGTGCATATTACTGTATTTCTTCTTCCTTTGATTTTTGATCCTTCAGTAAATCGATCGAACCCATTCTTTTATATATTATTTCCAAATCATAACACTTCCATTCAACATAAACTTCAAGCAATACCTATATTCATTTATCCCATGATTTATTTATGTATAACTCAAACTTCACTTTATTTTCGTATTCCTCAACTCCAAAAATCATTTATAAATACATAAAAAATGTTATTAACTTCAAAATAAATTATCACTATTATCTGAAATCATCACATTTCCTTATTAAGCATTATTTCATACAATTTAACACCATATTTTTATGTATATTTGTAGTATAAATCATTTATAACAAATAACCATATCATAATATATACTTTAATTAAGTTTAATATATTTATACCAATCCATACATACATACATATATTCATTTGTATTTACTGTTTGATGTTTATAAATCTTAGAAAACATTACTATATGATTTAATAATGTATTTATATACATATGATTCGATATTGCTCGACCTATACATTATTTTATAGTTCTAGACAATTATTTCATTTATAACCAATTAAATGGTTTTATCCTTTTTAAATCTGTTTAAATCATAATTCACCATAATTATCATTTATAATTAGTTACTATCAAACCTAAGATCCAATTCATCATCTCTATATCATAGGAATCACAATATTAATTTGGTAGAATCAAGCGTATGATAAATTAGGTTATCTAAACTCACATTGATTTGTTTTAGCCCCAAATTAAAGATCCAAAGCCCTAATCTTTCGGTATCCAGAATTAGAGATGCCCATATATCTATGTTTCTTCGCTTGAAATTAATATTAACACATAGCTTTTGTCGCAGTCTTCAATTTGATGGTTTATTTGCGTGATTTAGATAAGTATGGAGAGAGAGATGATTAACTAATTGAAATATAGGAAGTGGGTTTATGAAAAACAAAGACGAAGAAAATATATGTATGTTCAGTTTCTCTTTTGAATTCAAAAATCCGTTTATTTATAGACAGAAATTATTGTCCATTCAATCTACTTGGGCTAAGTCTATTCAATTTGGAAACTTGATTACGACGATACCCACATCCTCTTGTTTGGACTTCGTTATGTACAAATTTATATACTATCCTGATCAGAAAAACAAGTCGGTCATAATTGCAAAAGTCTCGTTGTCTTATTCAACTGTTTGTAAAATTACCATTTTGCTCCTATAGTTAAAATTACTAATACCCTTGTTTAATTTAGTTATCAAAAAATAAGGGGTATTATACTCACCTCCCCTTCAACATAGACTTCATGCAATATTTATATTCATTTATCCCATGATTTATATTTATTATAAATAAAACTTCACTTTATTTCCATATTCCTTAACTTCAAAATTCATTTATAAATACATAAAAAATGTTATTAAATTCGAAATAAATCATCACTATTATCTGAAACAATCACATTTCCTTAATTAAATTCTTTCATACAATTTAACACCATATTTTTATGTATATTTGAAGTATACATCATTTATAGCATATAAACAAGGATAATTTACCATATTAGACTAGTTTTGAAAAGATATAGCAGGAATAGACCACTTTTAAAAGTATTTACAAATATAGACCAGTTTTCGTTTAACTGGTCTATAGCGTTGGCGATTTTTCAAAAATCGCCAACGTGTGATTTTTGAAAAATCGCCCAGAGATAAATCTGGGCGATTTTTGAAAAATCGCCTGAATGAATTCTAGCTATAAATCTAACCAGCAACCCTCCTTCTTCTTCACTATCAACTTTACCAAACTCATCATAAATTTTCTGAAACTCCGCAAAACCCTACTTCTTCATAAAAAACCCAAAAAATTCCGATTCTCACAAGATACAATCAAAGTTTCTCAACAAGTAAGTTTAATCTTCGGTACTAGGTAATGTAAATCGATTTATAATATGTTTACGCTATCTAAAATCGTAATTCGGAGCTGATGTGTATTCTAACCAATGTTCACGTACTCGCAGTTGGACTAATTATGGATGATTGGGAGATAGACGACGAGACGATGTTGAAATGTTACGATGATTTTGAAGCTCGAAGGGACATTACGGATCTAAGTGATGTTGAATTTGTTCCGGAAACGCAATTTGAGCCGATACGTCAAAAGTTCCATTCGGGAACATCATCTCTCAACACTCGCTTACGTGAAGTTGTAGCGAACCAAAGAATGGGCAAGCAAATTTCTATTGAAGGTAAAGTACTAAGTCCTGGTAATCCTGTAGGTCCTACGTTGCCAACAGGTGCTTATCCAACTTGCCGATGTGGCGATGAATGCGTGGTTGTCGTAGCCAGAACTGAAACCAATGCTGGACGAAGATTTTACGGTTGTGCTTCGTACGAAGATCATATGATGAATCCTGGCGTAGTGGAGTGCTGTAATTTTATGAAGTGGATCGATCCTCCATTGTGTGCTCGAGGAGTGCAATAAGCCCTCGAAATGCAAGCTGAAGTTAGGCGTCTGAAAAAATTAGTTGAAGAAATGAATAAAAAATATTGGTAGAGAAGAAAATGTCATCTTTAGCTTATGTTCGCAATGGAACCATATGACAAACGATTTCATAGCATGAACCCTATGTTGGGTACCTTATTTATGTTCATGTAATCGATGGATATTTTCAACTTTCGTAGACCGTACGCTATTAGTTTTGTGTTATTAGTTCTATATGTTGTTAGCACTCTGTAATTGAGGCATAATTTCACCTATTCGTAGAATGTATGTTTGATTTTCTCTGAAATTGATGGTTATATCCAAGTATCTCTCGTCGGATGAATTTGTCTGAAAATGTCATCTTTTAAGTGTAAACAAATAGCTGCCATAAAAGGCAGCCCACTGTTTGTTTATTGGCGATTTTTCGAAAATCGCCAGTGGGCGATTTTTGAAAAATTGCCAACTGTTTCGCCTGTTACAAAACAGACAGCCAGCCAAGCAGCTTCCACTCACTCTTTTAACATTCAACCTAGCTCCCAATAACCCATTTCGGGTTTCAACTTTC
This sequence comes from Allium fistulosum, assembly GCA_030737815.1. Lineage (NCBI taxonomy): Eukaryota > Viridiplantae > Streptophyta > Magnoliopsida > Asparagales > Amaryllidaceae > Allium > Allium fistulosum. The sequence goes on along the minus strand of CM060902.1, from coordinate 1,116,414,391 downwards.
TCCCTCCCAAAAATTAATATTTTCTTTGCTTTTTAATCAAATTCTAAGCTCATTCAGACGATGGCTTCAACATCCGGAATAGTGGAGGATATTGGTAATGCACTCATCTTCAATTTGTAGATTTAGGGCTTTTTTAGGGTTTTTAGATTTCAATTTTTGCAAGATGTAGTGAAAGTTATATGTTGTAGATTGCAGTACGAGGTGTTTGCAAGTGAATGATCATTCAATTGCGTGTACTTTAGTGTAGATTGAAGAAAATTAAATTTTAAGATAGTTAAAGGTTGAATGCTTTAATCTTTGTGTTGTAGATTACATCGAGATGGAGCCTGGTCCAGTAGACCCGAGCGTGTTGTACTTACAGCCTAGACACCACACGTCTAGTGAAGCGTATATGATGGTAATTTCCTATGATTTTTGTTTCGCAAATTGTGTGAATGTTAATATATGTACATGTAATGTTAAACAGAGCGAAGAAGCAGATTTCACCATCGATCACTCTATTTCTCTCAAGAAAGTCACTTCACATCATCCTAGAGAATTAGAGGAGATTGATCGGGCGGGCTTTTCGACAGTACTGCGGTTAGGCTACTTCCAGTTAGATCATCATCTGGTCACTGCTCTTGTCGATAGATGGAGACCGGAGACATCTACATTCCATCTTCCCGTCGGAGAGATGACGATCACATTAGGGGATGTGGCCGTGCTTTTAGGTTTGCCTATAGAAGGCAATCCGGTTATGGGTAAGGACCATCACGATTATATTCAGTTGTGCACTGATTTGCTCGGTATTACTCCTCCTCCGCAGCAAGTAAGGGGTAGCGACATGGTAGAAGTGAAATGGTTTCGACACGCTATAGCTGATGATATACCTGCCGATGCTACAGAGGTTCAAATACAGCAGCGGGCTCGAGCCATTATTCTACACATCATTACATCCCGTTTAATGTGCAATCATTCCAAAAATCGCGTGGACTTGAAATGGCTACCATATTTAGCCAATCTCGATCAGTGTGCCCAGTACTCATGGGGTAGTGCTGTTTTGGCGTACACCTATATGGAGCTCTCCAATCTCGCTCTTATGGTGACTAAGCTTATAGGTGGGTGTTTGACGCTTGTTCAGGTACAAGTATAATTTATCTTCCTACTTTGACGATATTCGAAATATGTTTTAAGTAGCTAAATTGTTTTTTCCCTATAGATTTGGTCATGGACATATCTACCTGTCGGACGGATCCAAGTCCGAAATGTTGTCGTCGATCACACACACCCTCTTGGATCTCGGTATAACTTCATGTCCTTTGAAAATTAATTTTTTAATTCGAAATTTGTTTACGCTAAAATATTGATTCTTCGCTTTTTGATAGATGGGTTGGTCCAAAAAAGACATCTCAGACCCCCCGGCGGAATGTGCGCTTTTACCGCAACGAGCTAGACGTTCTAGACCCAGTTGCAGTGACCTGGGCTCCATACACGCAGGATGTATTGGATGGTCTTCCGGCTATATGCACGGCCGCTAGATATCTATGGACTGCCAGGCTTCCACTCATTTGCACTACTCGTTTCGCACACCACCTACCCGATAGGGTAATGGCCAGTTTGCAATGGCGCAACATATTCCAGAAAACGCTCCAGTTTATAACGACGAGTACCAGGTCGGGGAAATTGCAAATGCTATGGAGATATGGAATCAGCGCCATTTGTTTACGCAATTTGAGAGAGAGCCGCTCACCCCTCTAGAGACATACATGCGGTGGTATTGGCATATCACGCGTAGATATGTTCTTCAGGCGCCTGTACAGGCTGTTCCCCACCATCCATACACCCCCCGTGCCCCTCTTGAGAGAAACATTATAAGTATACTGAACCCGGTTAATTTAACTATATTGTCGAAAAAAGATAACTAATTCTCTTTGCGTTGTACAGACTGATGGCATTTACAAGGCGTTGGAAACCGCCGAAAAGCTCGAACAACGTCTAGATCACGATGCGCAGTCGAAAGGAATGTGCATGAACATAAAAAACATTCTACGCGCAGTCTTGGGAAGAAAAAAATTAGAGAGGCCAAGACATCCTTCCCCCCTATACCTCCACCTCCAGCAGACATACCTGCACCTCAAGAGGAGGCACCGCCGCTCCTACTTACTTACAGGCGGCGACACAGAAGAGGTGAAGGAACTTCGTTCGAAGAAGGCCCTTCTCAACAACCGGAAGATTTCACTCATGGACCTTCTCAACCACCATGTACGTTTGATCCTACCACCGAGATAGAGGAAGAAGAGTACATGTCCCAACGGCCGGAACGTCGTCGTCGTCGTACGCCTATGGAAGTTCGTCGCTTGCGTAGATGATACGTCCATTATATTGGATATGTTTATGTACTTTAAACTGTGTTGTGTATTGATTGGATATGGATGCTATTGATGCTTTTGTGGACTGATTGGATATCAATATTAATGATGTTTTGCACTGTGTATGGTATGGTATTGATTGGATTGCACATTCATGTTTTGCATTTTGTATGGTATGGACTTGTAACGACCCATATTTTTACGGATCGAAACATCGTAAGACAGTTGACATTTGGTCGCATCGTTGATAAGTCGTTGTGGTTCTAAGTCTTAGGTCGTAGTGTGGATAGGTCGTAATAAACGACCTAAGGTTTTGAGCGACCTAATAGCAGTTAGGTCGTGGACGGGTTAAGTGTTAGGTCGTTTGAGCGACTTAAGGATCTTAGGTCGTATAGCAGTTAGGTCGCGTAATGGTTTAGGTCGTGTGTTAGTTTGGGGCGACCTATAGGATGTTAGCGACCTAAGGGAGATGCGAGCTAAGGAGTATACGACCTAGTGGAGTGGAGCGACTTAGTAGTTAGGTCGGCAACGACCTAAGGAACTGGTGAGTAGCGACCTAAGGATTAGTATCCTACTGTAGTTAGCGAGTTAGTGAAGTGAGCGACCTAAGATGATAAGTCGTAAGCTTCTGTGTTAATTTAGGTCGTAGGCGACCTAAGATAGTTAGGTCGTGAGTTTCTGAGTGAGTTAGCGACCTAAGGGGGATAGGTCGGTAACGACCTAAGGAAGAAGTAGTTAGGTCGTATGATCCTATGTGTAGTTAGGTCGCTAGGCCATTAGTCAGTTAGGTCGTAGCCTATCTGTTAAGTCGTAAGTCGCGCATAGTTAGGTCACGATGTGTTAAGTCGCGAGCGACCTAGGAGTTAGGATGTTAAGTCGTATCTCGTTGAGTCCTGGTTCGTTAAGTCGCGCGCATTGCGTTAAGTCGCGCGCATTATTTTAGGTCGGAGGTTGTTAGGTCGGAGACCCTGTTAGGTCGCGCGCGCATGATAGGGCATAGGTCGCGTGGGTGTTAGGTCGGAGATTGTATAGGTCGTAGGTCGTGGCTCTATAGGTCGTGTACGACCTAATTCCGAGTGACGACTTAAGGAGATTTCAGCTATAAATACTCGTCCATTTCTCACTTTTTGGGATCCGGATTTCGAAGCGACGAAGTGCTGCCATTTTGAGAGCTCGACTTCTACACTTCTTCACTTCTTTTCTCCACTCTAATCTAGTGATTCAATCCATTCAAGTTGAAGATCAAATTGAAGATTCAAGAGCTTAGATTGAAGATCTTCATCCATTGAAGTGAGATTTCATCGTTTGAAGCAGATTGGTGATAGATCGAGTTAGATCCTTCGCTGTCCAGATCTGAAGTGGGTTTCTTTTGAGGTGTTTAGGTGATTTGGTGAGTGGTGATTATCTCTCACACGGATCCAAAGGAGTATATCGGATCGTTGGCTTGATTTGGTGTTAAAATAGTGATTTCCATGCATTTTCCTAATCATATGTGTAGATCCATATAGATCCATTGCTCATGATGATTTGACATCCATTTTACTACATGTTAACCTATGCAAGTTCATTCATCAAGATTATAGAGACATTTCTCATGTTTTCATGCTTATTAGACTTTCGACTCTTTAATTACGAAATTGCCATTATTGTTATAATCGTCCATTTAGCTTATATTTGAATGCTTGACTACTTGGATTAATGTTTGACTTGATTGATTGCTATGAATTAGATGATTGATGATTTGAATTAGACACGTTGGTCGAAGATGATTCGAAAGCTTAGGGAAAGGCTCTTGAATGGGAAAGCTGCTCGTGGCATATGTAGCGGATGATGAAGCTCTTATGCATAAATTTGATGATGATGATGTTGAGATGAAGCTTTGCGAGGATGTGATGAAGCGAGGCATGATATGAGATAGTCTTAGTGTAATCCAGATGGGATCATTCCAAGCATGTTGATAACTCGGTGATATGGTTCGAGTTGAGGATAATGGTTGGCTCGAGAGGCGCTTGAGCTAGTATGGAAATAGTCGTCGAGGAGGATGACTAGAAGGCCGAGATCTCATTGTTGTTGAAGGTTCTAGCATGCTCAAAGCAAGAGTACGTTGGGCAGATTCGATAGTCCCTGAAGGCTAATGATTGATAGTCAAGTACTCTGGGCAGATTCGATAGTCCTAGGCACGGGTCACGATGACGTGCGGGAGTTATGTCTAGAACCGGGGTTTCCATTAGCCCTTGACGGACGGCTGAAAGAATGTGCCGGTCATTCAATTAACGGTGATATCGAAGCAATGATAACAGTGATAGCCAGAGTCATGGATGTTTGGTTGAATCGTCATTCGGTCTCAAGAGCGGTATTTTCTGGGTGCTTATCTGATCTTGGTTTAGGCCTTGGGGGTTTGTACTTGGAAAACATCGCCCTTGACTCGAGTGATAATTGCTTTACCTTAAATTGTGTGCTTTGCTATGTTTGCTTTTACTTAGTGTGTGTTTGGGGGCTATCACTGTAGAAAGAGGTTGGAGTGGGAGGGTTGTATTCCTATTCCTTTTCCTTTATGCTCTTTTGGTATGTTGTTAGTTAATTTACTGCTCACTAAGACTGTTGTCTGACTCAAGGCTTTATGTTTTTAACTCTTATTGCCTTGGGCTGTTCGTCCATTTTGGGACGGGCAGACTAGGTAACAGCTGACAGGTGTTGTTCTTGCTTTCCACGATGCTGATGACGAAGACGAGCTAGAGTATTGCATATTACTTCTTACTATATGTACTGGATGTTCCGCTGCTTTGTATTCTCTGAGTGATATGTAGTGAGGCTTGTTGTATTGACTATTCAGATGTTTGTATCCAACTATTATGAAGTTTTATTGATGAGATTTTATTCTGTGAAGCTTCACTATATATTTGTTCTATTGTATTTTGTCCATGCGCTGTGAGTAATACGATAGATTCTGTTGTTTTAATTTACCCCGGCAATCGTCCATGGTCGCCTGGCACACTTTATAGCGCACTTTCTCTAGATTCGGTGCAGGGTTCATGAGCGGTCGTCACATTTGGTATCAGATCCTTGGTTAATCGATTTTACCCAGCGCTCGCTGACTCAACTACGTATGAGAGACGTAATTGTATTTTGATGGATGATTACTATATATAATATAGTAGCTTAGAAGGATTTGAATTCCTTATGCAGTTGTTTTCTCTAGGTGTATTAATCATTCCTTTTTATAGATATCGAGAATGAGTCGAAGAGGGAGACCAGTTGCTAGGGAAGGCCGAGCTGTTGAAGGGACTGCTGATTATGCTGCCATGTTCGAAGCTATGATGACTTCGATCATGAGAAGGATGCCAGCTCTAGGGCCATCAGTTGATGTTGGAGTTCAAGTTCAGGCTCCAAGGCCGGTGGATTTTGCTAAGTTGTGTAAAGACTATACTGCTCTTGGAGGAAAGGTTTTCTTGGGAACAGAATCAACCATTGAGGTCCAGAGATGGATAGATGCTTGTAGAAGGATTTTTGGTGATTTGGGAATTGAGGATGCTACTAAGAGGAAGTTGGCGTCAAGACAGCTTCAAGGGAGAGCTTCTGATTGGTGGAACTCTATTACCATCAATACTCCGGAGGAAGAGATTACTTGGGAGCAATTCCAAGTCAGATTTGAAGCTAAGTTCATTTCTACTGCTCAGAAGTCTGTTCTGTTCAAGAAGTTTGTGGAGCTCAAGCAAGGTGGGAGACCAGTTCTTGAGTATGTTTCTGAGTTTGAAGCTTTGTCCAAGTATGCCCGATCGTATATTGAATCTTCGTATCAGAAGAATGAGAAGTTTGTGACAGGCTTGGACAGCTATCTTGGGAGGCAGTTAGTGGATCATTTGGACGATTCATTTGAGAAGCTTGTGGAGAAAGCTCTCAGGCATGAGAGTCTGTTTCCTAAGGAAGGATCTGTTGTTGCTGTGACCAGGGTAGAGTCTAAACCACAGCAGGGTGGAAACAAGAAGAGGAAGCAGCAGCAGCAGAAGGGTAAGGATGGCCAGAAGAGGCCGAAGGGCGAAGTGACTTGCTAGAATTGTCAGCAGAAGGGCCATTTCTCTAGGGATTGTAATAATCCGAAGGTGCTAATGAAGTGTCACAACTGTGACAAGCCGGGGCATATCAGGAAGAATTGTCCAGAACCGAGGAGGGACAAGCAGATTGTGCAAGCTTATGCTTTGGGGGCTGTTCCATCATCTTCGAAAACTCCTACCGCTGAAGAGAAGGGAAAGAGTGTGGTGGTTCAAGGTACTCTTTTCCTATGTGGTGTTCCAGTTAGAGTTCTGTTTGATACTGGGGCATCGCATTCGTTTGTTTGTAGTGAACTTGTAGGCCGGTTAGGTTTGGAACCGGATATTGTTGATAGGCCATTGGTTGTGACTAATCCAGTTGGGGGTTCATCTTGTTTGTGTATGTTATGCCGTGGTCTGATTGTATCGAGTCATGGTTGCTCTTTTGTTTGTGATTGTTTTGTTCTGAACTTTGTGGGGTTCGGAATTATTTTGGGTATGGACTGGCTTAGGAAGTATGCGGCAAAGGTTGATTGTGAAAGGTTGGAGGTGACAGTCGAGAATGTGGAGGGGCGAAAGGTTGTGATACGATGTAAGCATGAAGAAGGCATCTTCATGAGCTTCATGTATTCGCTGGTTGTTCCACGGGATGGACTGTCATCAGTGCCGATCGCTAATGGATTCGAGGATGTCTTTGACGAAGTCAAAGGGTTACCGCCGCATAGAGAGATCGAGTTTCGTATAGATCTAGTTGAAGGAGCCAGACCTGTTGTGATGCCTCTTAAGAGGATGGCGCCTAAGGAACAGCAAGAGTTGAAGGTGCAGGTTGATGACCTTTTACAGAAAGGATTCATTCGGCGTAGTGTGTCCGAATGGGGTGCACCAGTTGTGTTCGCAACCAAGGCAGATGGGACGTTGAGGTTGTGTGTGGATTATCGTAAGCTGAATAAAGTGACTAAGAAGAACAAGTATCCATTGCCGAGAATAGATGACTTGTTTGATCAGCTTCACAAAGCGAAGGTGTTTTCTCAGATGGATTTGGCAACGGGATTTCACCAGTTGAGAGTGGCTAAGGATAGTGTACCGAAGACTGCTTTTAGGACACCATCCGGTTTCTTTGAGTGGCTGGTAATGCCGTTTGGGTTGACTAACGCGCCAGCATATTTCGTAGATCTTATGAATAAAGTGTTCAGAGATCAGTTGAACAAGTTTGTACTTGTGTTCGTGGATGATATTCTGATTTATTCCAGAACTGAAGAAGAGCACAAGACACACTTGCGTATTGTTTTGGAAATCTTACGGAAACATCAGCTGAAGGCTAAGTTTTTGAAGTGTCACTTCTGGAAGAGTGAAGTGAGGTTCTTAGGCCATGTTATCTCTGGGAATGGAATAGCAGTTGATCCCGCTAAGGTGGCAGCAATCCAGGATTGGGTTAGACCTAAGAATGCATCTGATGTGAGAAGCTTTCTTTGATTAGCAGGATATTATCGACGATTTATCAAAGACTTCTCCAAGGTGGCTGCACCGTTAACAGGATTGACAAAGAAGAACCTAGTATTCAGATGGGATGATAAGTGTGAGCAAGCTTTCAGAATCCTGAAAGAGAGATTGACAAGTGCTCCTGTTTTGACTATTCCTAGTGGGAATGATGAGATGGTGGTTTACACCGACGCATGTGGTACTGGACTTGGAGCGTGCTAATGCAGAAGGATAAAGTTGTTGCGTATGCTAGTCGACAACTGAAGCCGCATGAAAGGAATTACCCGACTCATGATTTGGAGTTAGCGGCGATTGTTTTTGCTCTGAAGATGTGGAGACATTATCTACTGGGAGTTCGATTCGAGTTGTTTACAGATCATAAGTCGTTGAAGTATCTTTTCTCCCAAAAGGATTTGAATCTTCGGCAGCAACGTTGGCTAGAGTTTTTGGCATCATATGATTTTGGTATAGCTTATACTCCGGGAAAAGGTAATGCAGTAGCAGATGCGTTAAGTCGAAGACATGCAGGATTGGGAGCCATGTTTTCAGAATGGAAGAGTCTCGAGTATTTAGCTGGATTTGACTTCAGGCCCAGATGCGAATTGGAACCTGAGATGTTGGCAAACTTATCGATAAGACCGACTCTTGTGGAAAGGATTGGCGAGAGCCAAAAGCGAGATGATAAGCTTGTCAAAATTATCCATGATTTGGAATCTGGATTGGATCCAAAAAGGGTAGAGGATTCGAGGTCGATCGAGAGGGTTGGCTTCGGAAGCAAGGACGACTAGTTGTTCCCGATATCGATGAATTGAGGAATGAAGTTCTAAGGGAAAGTCATCACTCGAAGTTGACAATTCATCCAGGTGGAAATAAGATGTATCGGGATATGAAGAGAACCTACTACTGGGAAGGTATGAAGAAGGATGTTGGAAATTTTATTTCCAAATGCATGAACTGCCAGTTGGTAAAAGCCGAACAGAAGAAGCCAAGTGGATTGCTTCAGCCATTAGAAGTTCCTACATGGAAGTGAGAGCAAATATCGATGGATTTTATTGATGGATTACCTAGAACAAGAACGGGAAATGAAGGGATTTGGGTCATTGTAGATCGTTTGACTAAGAGTGCAAGATTCATTCCTGTTCGATCGACTAGGACTGCATCAAAGTTGGCAGAGTTGTATGTTAAGTGGATTGTTCGATTCCATGGTATTCCGAAGAGTATAGTGAGCGATCGAGATCCATTGTTCACTAGTGGATTTTGGAAGAGCTTCCAGGAAGTTTTGGAAACCGAGTTGTGTTTGAGTACAGCTTATCACCCTCAAACAGATGGTCAGACCGAGAGAGTCAACCGAGTTTTGGAAGATCTCCTCAGAGCTTGTGTTTTGGATTTCGGAGGATCATGGGAAGATCACCTTCATTTGGTGGAATTTTCGTATAACAACAGTTACCAGTCAAGCATTGGTATGGCACCGTATGAGGCATTGTATGGGAGACCGTGTAACTCTCCGACATGTTGGTTAGAGACAGGAGAAAAGCTGATACTTGGGCCAGAGATGATTCGACAGACTTCAGATTGTATAGAGATCATTCGGCAACGAATGAAGGCAGCCCAAGATCGTCAGAAAAATTATGCTGATAAGCGTCGTAAGGATTTGGAATTCGACGTAGGTGATATGGTTTTTGTGAAGATTTCTCCACTGAAGAATGTTATTCGATTCGGGAAGAAAGGAAAATTGACTCTGAGATTTGTTGGACCATTCCCGATCATCGAGCGAATTGGAAAGCTCGCCTATAGATTGGAATTACCAGAGAAGATGTCGGGTGTGCACAATGTTTTTCACGTATCGTATCTACGGAAGTATGTGCACGACTCGAATACAGTGGTTTCTGCTGATAGCTGTGAAGATTTCGAAGTTGATCCAGTCGATAGAAGACCTCGTAAGCCGCTTCGTGTTGTTGAAACCGACACGAAACATCTTAGGAGGAAGATAGTTAAGTTGCTCAAGATACAATGGAGTGACAATGATAACGACTGTATGTGGGAGGTGGAAGAGAGGATGAAAGCAGCTCATCCTGAACTCTTCAAGGTATGGCCCTAAGGTGTCGTGTCATCTAACGACATTGTAACTTGTTCTAAGTTTTAGAATTCTGCATGCTAAGCTAGAATTGGATGCATGGTTTGTTGATTGCTATGGATGGTAGGCATGCAGAATAGTCTTTGATTGCTCTTGTTTGTTTGGAATTTCGGGGGCGAAATTCCTAAGGGGGAGAGAATGTAATGACCCGTATTTTTACGGATCGAAACATCGTAAGACAGTTGACATTTGGTCGCATCGTTGATAAGTCGTTGTGGTTCTAAGTCTTAGGTCGTAGTGTGGATAGGTCGTAATAGACGACCTAAGGTTTTGAGCGACCTAATAGTAGTTAGGTCGTGGATGGGTTAAGTGTTAGGTCGTTTGAGCGACTTAAGGATCTTAGGTCGTATAGCAGTTAGGTCGCGTAATGGTTTAGGTCGTGTGTTAGTTTGGGGCTACCTATAGGATGTTAGCGACCTAAGGGAGATGCGAGCTAAGGAGTATACGACCTAGTGGAGTGGAGCGACTTAGTAGTTAGGTCGGCAACGACCTAAGGAACTGGTGAGTAGCGACCTAAGGATTAGTATCCTACTGTAGTTAGCGAGTTAGTGAAGTGAGCGACCTAAGATGATAAGTCGTAAGCTTCTGTGTTAATTTAGGTCGTAGGCGACCTAAGATAGTTAGGTCGTGAGTTTCTGGGTGAGTTAGTGACCTAAGGGGGATAGGTCGGCAACGACCTAAGGAAGAAGTAGTTAGGTCGTATGATCCTGTGTGTAGTTAGGTCGCTAGGCCATTAGTCAGTTAGGTCGTAGCCTATCTGTTAAGTCGTAAGTCGTGCATAGTTAGGTCGCGATGTGTTAAGTCGCGAGCGACCTAGGAGTTAGGATGTTAAGTCGTATCTCGTTGAGTCCTGGTTCGTTAAGTCGCACGCATTGCGTTAAGTCGCGCGCATTATTTTAGGTCGGAGGTTGTTAGGTCGGAGACCCTGTTAGGTCGCGCGCGCAAGATAGGGCGTAGGTCGCGTGGGTGTTAGGTCGGAGATTGTATAGGTCGTAGGTCGTGGCTCTATAGGTCGTGTACGACCTAATTCCGAGTGACGACTTAAGGAGATTTCAGCTATAAATACTCGTCCATTTCTCACTTTTTGGGATCCGGATTTCGAAGCGACGAAGTGCTGCCATTTTGAGAGCTTGACTTCTACACTTCTTCACTTCTTTTCTCCACTCTAATCTAGTGATTCAATCCATTCAAGTTGAAGATCAAATTGAAGATTCAAGAGCTTAGATTGAAGATCTTCATCCATTGAAGTGAGATTTCATCGTTTGAAGCAGATTGGTGATAGATCGAGTTAGATCCTTCGCTGTCCAGATCTGAAGTGGGTTTCTTTTGAGGTGTTTAGGTGATTTGGTGAGTGGTGATTATCTCTCACACGGATCCAAAGGAGTATATCGGATCGTTGGCTTGATTTGGTGTTAAAATAGTGATTTCCATGCATTTTCCTAATCATATGTGTAGATCCATATAGATCCATTGCTCATGATGATTTGACATCCATTTTACTACATGTTAACCTATGCAAGTTCATTCATCAAGATTATAGAGACATTTCTCATGTTTTCATGCTTATTAGACTTTCGACTCTTTAATTACGAAGTTGCCATTATTATTATAATCGTCCATTTAGCTTATATTTGAATGCTTGACTACTTGGATTAATGTTTGACTTGATTGATTGCTATGAATTAGATGATTGATGATTTGAATTAGACACGTTGGTCGAAGATGATTCGAAAGCTTAGGGAAAGGCTCTTGAATGGGAAAGCTGCTCGTGGCATATGTAGCGGATGATGAAGCTCTTATGCATAAATTTGATGATGATGATGTTGAGATGAAGCTTTGCGAGGATGTGATGAAGCGAGGCATGATATGAGATAGTCTTAGTGTAATCCAGATGGGATCATTCCAAGCATGTTGATAACTCGGTGATATGGTTCGAGTTGAGGATAATGGTTGGCTCGAGAGGCGCTTGAGCTAGTATGGAAATAGTCGTCGAGGAGGATGACTAGAAGGCCGAGATCTCATTGTTGTTGAAGGTTCTAGCATGCTCAAAGCAAGAGTACGTTGGGCAGATTCGATAGTCCCTGAAGGCTAATGATTGATAGTCAAGTACTCTGGGCAGATTCGATAGTCCTAGGCACGGGTCACGATGACGTGCGGGAGTTATGTCTAGAACCGGGGTTTCCATTAGCCCTTGACGGACGGCTGAAAGAATGTGCCGGTCATTCAATTAACGGTGATATCGAAGCAATGATAACAGTGATAGCCAGAGTCATGGATGTTTGGTTGTATCGTCATTCGGTCTCAAGAGCGGTATTTTCTTGGTGCTTATCTGATCTTGGTTTAGGCCTTGGGGGTTTGTACTTGGAAAACATCGCCCTTGACTCGAGTGATAATTGCTTTACCTTAAATTGTGTGCTTTGCTATGTTTGCTTTTACTTAGTGTGTGTTTGGGGGCTATCACTGTAGAAAGAGGTTGGAGTGGGAGGGTTGTATTCCTATTCCTTTTCCTTTATGCTCTTTTGGTATGTTGTTAGTTAATTTACTGCTCACTAAGACTGTTGTCTGACTCAAGGCTTTATGTTTTTAACTCTTATTGCCTTGGGCTGTTCGTCCATTTTGGGACGGGCAGACTAGGTAACAGGTGACATGTGCTGTTCTTGCTTTCCACGATGCTGATGACGAAGACGAGCTAGAGTATTGCATATTACTTCTTACTATATGTACTGGATGTTCCGCTGCTTTGTATTCTCTGAGTGATATGTAGTGAGGCTTGTTGTATTGACTATTCAGATGTTTGTATCCAACTATTATGAAGTTTTATTGATGAGATTTTATTCTGTGAAGCTTCACTATATATTTGTTCTATTGTATTTTGTCCATGCGCTGTGAGTAATACGATAGATTCTGTTGTTATAATTTACCCTGGCAATCGTCCATGGTCGCCTGGCACACTTTACAGCGCACTTTCTCTAGATTCGGTGCAGGGGTCATGGGCGGTCGTCACAGGACTTGCTGTTGTTTTTCAACAGCAGCAGGTTTTGGCTAGCGATTTTTGGAAAATCGCCCGTTGGCGATTTTTGAAAAATCGCCCAGTGGCGATTTTCATTTGCGATTTTTGAAAAATCGCCCTTTGGCGATTTTTCAAAAATCGCCATGATCTTTTTTCCTGCTGCTGCTGCTACTAGACAGCAGCAGGTTATTTCATACATAACAAACAATATATAGCATTTGACAAAAATTTCGAACAGCAGCAAACAACAGGACATGTTAAGTAGAAAGTAGAGTTCAATTACATAGAAGTTAAATAGTACAAACACATCTACACGGCAGTAACACATCGCTTACGATTATGGCCTAGCACACCGCATTTGGTACACCTGATTGACTTGGACGACTGGCCTTCATCCATCACACCTTTCATCCTTGTAGACCGTGGCCTCCCCGGTGGCCGTCTCACAGTCGGAGGCAATATCTGAGGACCGTTATAAGCGCCCCAAAATCTCCTATCACGCACGGGATGAAACTCCAGCTTATAAGCGGCTTTGTAGCTGTCAACGGTGTACCAACTTGACGCTAAGTCATGATGTGCTCTATTAGCACCACTTGCTTGCGCCGAACAAGCTGCCATTACATGAGAGCATGGTATCTTCTGCAGTATCGGAATGTTGCATGTGCACGAGCAGTTGGTGCCGTCGATTATAACTTTGTATTCATCACCAAAGTAGTGAATTACCTGCCATTCGGTTTGACTAAATCGTACTAGTCTGCAGCGACGTGCTTCGCTGGCTCTTTCTGCTATTTTGGCTTTCCACTTTGGAGTCAAGCGTGTCACTAGTTCATCTGCAATTTGGCGACGCTTGCAGAAATATTCAACTGAGCGATAGAATGTTTGTGCAACCAAAGCCTTTATAGGTAGCGATCTAGCTCCTTTCAATACGCCGTTAAAACTTTCAGAAGCATTAGTTGTCATTACATGAAAGCGTCCTCCATCGTCTTTGCACAAAGCCCAGTTTTCTTCAAAATTACCCAAACTCCGCTCAATCCACTCATGCGCATGTCTACTTGTTGCTTTTATCTCTTCTCTGATTTTCAGGTACTCAACTACTTCAGACGCGCCTGCTGCCGAATAAAATAATCCTGTCAAACGCTTATCTCTGAATCCTGCCGCTTGAAAGTTGGCTTTGAGATGTCTTGCACAATATCGATGTTTATGCGGTTGTCGCCATTTTCCGTGTAAAGCTTTTGGAATTCCTTTCATCCTATCGGATATGAAAGTAATACAACGACCGCGAACACTATGTATGAATTCTAGCATGCAAGAAAAAAACCAACCCCAAGAATCACATGACTCCGATTCAACTACTGCGTATGCCAAAGGATAAAGACAATCATCTGCATCTATCGCGGTTGCAACAAGCAATGTGCCTTTGTATTTACCGTACAAGTGTGTCCCGTCAATACATAACAACGGCCGACAATGTGCAAAACCTGTAATGCAAGGCCCAAATGCCCAAAAAGCGCGATCGAACACTCCCACTTCATCATGTGTCACGTGACCTATAGAGCCAGGGTTCGTTCTTTTTATCTCGTCAAAATACTGTGGTAAAGTCGAGTACGATTCTGCCCAATCACCATAAATTCTCTCTATTGCTTTGCTTAATGCTCGCCACGCTTTCATGTAACTTATGTTGATGAACAACTGATCGTGCACAAGCACCTGGACTGTACCAGCTGAAATATCCAAATCGGCTTTGACAAAAGACATTATTTTTGTCACAAGAAATTTCGATGTTGCTTGCTTATGGTTGGAATTAACTATTGGGTTGACACAAGTGTGTTCGCTTGGATACTTCCGACTTTCCCACCATCCCGACTCGGATTTTTTCAAAACTATGGCATGTATTCTCCAAGGACAAATACCTTCAACGGTGCATATAGCGGTATATTGTGTTTTGTTCGACTTTATCGGTTTGTATGACACAGCATGCAGAATTGACCATTCCGTTAGTTGTTGAAGAAACTTCTCTTTTGTCTCAAAAACCATTCCAACACTGAAACCAGCTTGAACGCAAGAGGTCGAAAATCGTTCGCCGGAAAATTGAAGATTAGCAACAACAGATCTTGCCAACATTTGAGCGGTGCAAAGATCATCATCCAAAGGCACTTCCATCTCTGCTTCATCACTATCTGCATCATTGTCATCTGCTGCAGGGAAGTCATAGTTCAACGACTCGTTGTTAACTTGCATTCTTTGTATCCAAGAGTCTTCGTTAACATTCATAGAAGCAACGACCATGCTATCTACATGACGTTCTTCATCCACGGCTGCATCCCCACCAACATCCATATCATTGTCAAAATTTGCATATGGAGAATGGGTGGATGGTCCAGCACTCCATTGCGCACCAGAATCAGCTGTCATATACCTAATTGATATAAAGTAGTCAACTAATCGACAATAGAGACCAAATGAGACGAAAAATATAGCATAATCTGTAAACATACCTTTGACTCATATCATATAGTTCGCATGGATTAGGATACATTGACTGCGACAAATTTGCATTAACATGTCCATCACTTTCGTCATGTTGAATGTCTTGTTGATGGAAGCTGTTTAAATTACGATATAGCTTCAGAAAAATTATCCACATAATATGACATCTACCAATTCATCAAATTTTTTTTACCTTGCACTCGTATTAGCATCCCTAGGCGGGTTGCAATAAATGTTGCTTTGTTGCGTAAATGGCTGCGCGTCTTCGTACGGCATAAATCCATACTGCATTGCTGGAGGACGGTGTATAACATCGTTTGGAAACGGATTGCTATAGCTAGGAGATACGTAATCAGTAGATGGATCCGCAGTCTCCAACATCTGTGTATAATATCCAATTCCACTACTCACAACGGGAGATGACACCTGATGTTCTTGTTGTTGCTTTGCTACTTGCCCTACATATAACTCAATAGATTTTGCAACAGCAGAAAACATTACTTCTACATCGTCATCGTCCGCTAATGCTATTGCTTTAGAACCCGAGTCCATAGGCCAGTTAACCACCAGCTCAAGTTCAAAATCTTCTTTATTAATCTTCGTCGTTTTGTACACAGCTTCTTTTAATTCCATCAAATTACAACCTTTTCGCACTCTTCCTGGTTTACAAATTCCACCAACATATTTACCGTTTCTTTGATCATCGACAAGTAGTTCGCCGTCGTAGTAGCAAAGCGTAGGCATCATATTTCTCGCCATTCTACAAATCAATATACAATTCGTTCAGTACGTACACATTAAACCAACTTTTTACCTTAACATAACCATTTACTAAGTTCATCAAAATACAGAAATTAGACAAAAAAAACTAGGGTTTGGTGAATTTACCTTTAACTAGCTGAAATTTGCTAAGCAACGTGAACTCGATCTATAGATTTATCACCGAACAAAAGTTTTAAAGAGCATGAAATTTGATTTCAGATCACATCTGCCATTACAGAATTTTGCATAGGTTTTGAGGAAAGGGTGAAAATGAGAGAGAAAGGTAGGCTGTTTGTGGCTATACCCTCTGGGCGATTTTTGAAAAATCGCACGTTGGCGATTTTTCAAAAATCGCCAACGTTATAGACCAGTTAAACAAAAACTGGTCTATATTTGTAATTACTTTTAAAATTGGTCTATTCACGTTATATCTTTATAAAACTGGGCTAATATAGTAAAAAATCCTATAAACAAATCATATTTTCTACTTTAATTAACATACCATATTTATACTTATATATATAAGTTCATTTTTATTTGCTGCCTAATATATATAGATCTCAAAAACCATTACCATATAATTTAATCATGCATTTATATATATTTCATTCAATATAGCTCGACCTATACTATATTTTCTTAATAAAATGATTATTCATTGATAACCAATTAAATGGTTCTAACCTTCAAATTAGATTCATTTAAATCATAATTCACCTCGCTTATCATTTCCAATCAATAATTATCAAACCTAAGACTCTATTCATTATTTCTAAATCATAGGAATCATAATATGAAATTAGAGATAGAATTAGAGATCCAATGCCCTAATCCTTTGTTGAATGGAAGTAGAGATGCACACAAATCCATGTATCTCCACTTGAAATCAATATTAGTACATAGTCACCATTGTGCTCTTCGATTTGATAGTTTATTGTGTGATTTAGAGAATGAGAGAGTTGTGATTGACTACATGAAATATAAGAAGTGGGTATCCAGAGAATGAAGATGAAGATGATGTACATACGTTTAGTTTCTCTTTTGAATTCAAAAGTCTATTTATTTATGGACAGAGGTAAGTGTCCATTCAATCTATTTAGGCTAAGGGCAGTAAAATTTGAAAAACCCTATTTATAAAGATACTTGACTATAACAAAAAATTGATTTTTTGTTATATTCTCTCTCTCTCTCATTCTGACTCCGCCCCATACAATCTTATATATTGTTGTAATGGAAAATGAGCTATCTGAAACGGCTCAAGTCTCGTTGCTCGATTCAATTGTTTGTAAAATTACCATTTTTCCCTTATGGTTGAAATTATGCAATACCTTTGTTTCATTTAGTTAAAAACAATACAGGTTATTACATAGTTCTCTAACAAGATTGATTCCCCATACATTGAACGACTAGAGGTTGACCATATGAGTTAGTTTAGAAGGTGGTAGCCATAGGATTTCCGCGAACCTCTAGCACATGCCACCCTTTTCCTCATACTAAATTACGTTGTGCAAGCATTGGCCAGAAGTATCCAGATCGCATGATTTATTAGGCTAGGTCTGCCCCCAGTGTGGTCTCCATAGCTACCTTGATGCACATTATCCAATATCTCCTCAATTTTTCTTCCAGTCACACATATAAGCAAAGGATTTGAAAATCCCCTCCAATATAAAATTCCATCTTGTATAGCGAATCTTGGAGGCTTTCTGTTGGCTAATAAATTAGCCAACCTTGGAATTATACTAATGGTTATTTTAGCAAAATGGCACTTACTAATAACAGGCTTAAAAATGTAAAACGTGAGTAAAGCAGCCAAATAATGTAAATGACACAAGATGTAGAGTGATTCAGCAGAGATTTTCCTACGTCCACTATGAAGATCTCTTACTATGTTTATGTCTTACAATTATAAAAAAATACAAGAGAATAATAAGAAATTTAACACATAGTTTCCAATGGTTCTAAAGAGCTTTGATAGGAGGTGCTTGCTGTCAATGAATTCTTAGGTTATAGATTAGCTAAATTCCAACTAGTTTTCAACCCCTTTGATGTTATATGGCATGGGTATTTATAGAACCAGATGCGAAGCATGGTTGGTTGAGATTGCATAGTAAAATATGCAGGAAACACACCTAGCCATAGATCTAGGCGGATGGGTTAAGACCGTTGTAAAGGTTATGTGATCGCATGGAATGGATGCTTGCCATCTGACATTTATACCAAGTGCATACTTTGCATTTAATGTGCATTTACTGTAGTGACATGCTATAGAAGTAGATCTTCTTTTGGTAGGCATGCTACAATACCTAGTATAACTTGTCGTATTATTTGTCATTTACTTTTTCTTGTCTAGGTGACTAGGAGGATGAGAAGCTTCCCATGCACAGTAGCGGTCAGTCGCTTATTGCCAAAGCTTGTTGAGAGCAAAGCTGGAAAAGTTAATGCTAGATCATGAAGGTACGGGCTAAGACATAGCGATGAGATGGGCTGCTTGGGATTGGTCATAGGCGGATTGAGAGAGGTGGGTCAAGTCATATGAGGTGGCCATATTAAATTATGCGGGGTCGGGCTAGGCACAAGGATATAGGCCAACCTATTTGTAACCTACTTGCTAAATTTACTTAGATGGAACTAGGTTAAATGCATGCCAGGTGTAACTAGGCCAGGCCGAGTGTTCGTTGACGTGGAATTGGTCTAGGACTTGATATGCTGACTGGCTTAATCATACTTATGAGAAATTTGAGCAACACTTTCATAATATCTTCCTTGCTTTATTCCAATATGGGGGTAAGACCTTATTGGTTAAGTGCTTAATGATGGGATGCACCCTAGTTTCCTTGCCACCAATTGCTCCCACGATGTCTACTTCCTAAGAAAGATGTCGGGGTTTTACTCGATGTGCTTGTTGGATGTGCTTGCTCTATGTGTTAGCTGACCTGGACTTGGGCCAGGCCTTGATGTGCTTGATGGATTTGCTCGAGTAGCTTGTCGTTTTATTCAAACTCGTAAGTAAGATGTCGGGGTTATGGGATGTCTACTTTAATAGGTAGAATGGCTTCGTACCCATATGAAAGCAAGGAGTATGACTGTTAAAGTGCGGTTGGATGTGCGATAGGAACAAAGAATGAGCAACAGTGCATCAGCCCAATTCCCCTTAGCTTTTGCGAGGCTCTTCTTGAGTGTTAACTTGTCCATTCACTTGAGGATGGAAACCGAAAGAGAAACATTTCTCGATCCTATTCCTTGCACAGAATTCTTAAAAGAGGTTGCTCTCAAACTAAGTGTCATTGTCGGTTATAATCTTCTTTGGCGAGCTAAAATGTTAGACGATGTTTTCGATGATGAAGTTCGGTATCTTGGGGTCAGTGACCCCGGTTAGGGGCTTGGCCTTGGCCCATTTGGTGAAGTAGTCGATGATGACTATGGAATTATTATATCCTCCTTTAGCGTTAGGTATCTTTCATATCAAGTCAATTCCCTACGCATTGAACGACCATGGGGAAGTCATAGGGGCAAGAAGTGTAGGAGAGGGTCTGATAATCTTGGCCAACCGATGACATCGATCGTACTTCTTGACATACTCCATTGAATCTTTGGTATAGTTGGCCGGTAGTAGTCTTACCAGGTGACTATCTTTGCAAAGCTTTACCCTCTTGTGTGATCCTCACAAAACCCTTCACGCAGCTCTTCTAAGATCAGGCCGGCTTCGTCTTCAAACACACACTACTGAAGTGGTGTGTAGTACCCCTGTTTGTAGAGCTTTCCATCTATGATTATGTAATGAGGTATCCAGTGGAGAGTTTATCGAGCTTCTTTACGATCAGTAGGAAGTTCTTCTATTGTTAAGTACTTAATCAAGGGCAGCATCCAGTTGCTTATAGACGACGTATCAATATCCATTGTTGTTGCCTTCGGCTCATAACAATGGGTGCTTCTAATCCCCAATTGGACCCAACGATAGGCTTCTTCTAGATTGCTTATTGCCTGGCCAATTGATCGGCCTTGGCATTCTTCTCTATGGGTATCTGTTCTAGCTTAAACTCAACGAACATGCTGATTATCTTCTTGTCCTTTGCAACATATAAGGCCAACATCTTGCCCTTGAATTGGAAGCGCTCTCCAATTTGATTGACAACCAATGATAAGTCATTGAATACATGGATGGAATGCAAATGTAACTCCTTTGCTACTTTAAGGTCGGCCAAGATAGCTTTATAATCATCTTCATTGTTGGTGGCTTTAAAAGTGAGGCTAACTGCAAAACAAAGTTCTCTTCCTTCGGGAGTGACAAGGACCATGTCGGCCCTGCCCATTCTCATTTGACACCCATCCACATACAAGCACCAAGCTTGTTGATCTATGACGGTCTCTTCTTCATCATTGTCCGAGCTTGAGTACTCAATAATAAAATCTATGATAGCTTGGCCCTTGATAGAAGGGCAAGGCTGAAATGAGATGTGATGTTGCCCAAGCTCGATGGACCACTTCACTAGTCGGTCTTTTGTATCAATCGACTGTGGATTTTCTCTAATTGCTGGTTGTTGAAGAATTTGATATGACGATCTTGAAAATACGACCAAATTTTTTGGTTTCCATGAGTAGGTAGAAAGCGAGCTTCTCCAGCCATGCATATCTTGTTTCGAGGCATGATAACCTTATGCTGACATAGTAGATCAACCATTGAATCTTTTCGTCTTCTCTGACCACTGCAGTGTTGATAGCATGGTTAGACACTACGACGTTAGAGTACAGATCCTCCCAGTTAATGGGATTGGATAGTACAGGGGTTTTCCTAAGTGCTATTTTATCTCTTCAAATGCTTTGGTGCACTCGTTGTTCCAACTAAAAGAGTTTCCTTTCTTGATTAGGTCGAAGAAGGGCAGACACCGGTCGGTTGCTTTGCGCATGCTTCATAGTTCTTGGGACTTGCATATCTTGGATGGCTAGGATTTTTCAGGTTAGCTTCAATTTCCTTAGTGCTCAAAACACAGCCGAGGAATTTTCCAAACCGGACGATATAAGAGCAATTTTTTAGGCTTCAGCTTCATGTTGTACTGGCGCAATTGGCTTAAAGTCTTGGCCAACATATGTATGTTCCCCTTAGCCTTTTTAGGCTTTACCAGCATGTAGTCCACATACACTTCCATGAAGCAACCAATCTGCTCTGAGAACATGCAATTGACGAGCCGCTGATAGGTGGCACCTGCATTTTGTATCCCAAATGGCAAGACACGATAGCAATGTAGACTAGCATTGGTGATGAAAGAAGTATGCTCTTAGTCCATGACTTGCATGGCGATTTGATTGTACCCAGAATAAGTATATATAAAGGTGGGGAGCTCATGTCCGTTGGTTGCATCTACTAGCCGATCAATGCGAGGCAATGGAAAGCTGTCTTTTGGGTAGGCTTTGTTGAGGTCGGAGAAGTCAATGAAAGTTCTACAAGACCTAGTTGCCTTTCTAACCAGCACTGGGTTAGCTTTCTAGACATGATATTTTGCCTCTCGAATGAAGTCGTTGGCTAATAGCTTTTCTACCTCTTCTTTAAGAGCTCGATGCTCTTTTGGGTTGACTGGTTAATGCTTTTGACGAATGGAGGTGGCTTTAAGATCAATGTTGAGTGCATGGCAAATGATCCTGGGATCAATGCCAATCATGTCAGCATGCCCCCAAGCGATGACGTCTTTAATCCAATGTAGGAATCTGACCGGCTCATTTCTAACTTTTAGGCTGGGTTCTGTGCCAATTTGAACAACTTTACTAGGGTCGGCATAGTCGATGGATATTGACTCCGATGGAGTAGCCATCCTACCTTCAATGTTTGAATTTTCCATGAGGGGGTGAAGCAGGTCGTCGCCAAGATTTAAGCTTATTTCCGAGTCGCATTATCCTAATGCATAAATCATGTGCTCTATGGCATCCTCGATTGGGACAGACGTTTGTTCTTGAGTCGTGGGGTTGAGATTGTCCCGACTCTCATGGATGAGTCTGTCGGCGTTAACAGTATAAGAGTCATAGTGTTGGATGTCTTCACTTGCCAATGGGGCACGACTTGCTCATTCCATGTTGTAATGAGCTCTTTGGTTCTTTGGGGAATGGCCAAGGAGATAAGATTCTTTCCATCCCAATCTTCATTATGGCGGGTTGTCCCGACACGACCTTGAGCGCTGCCAGGCTTGAGGTTACTCTCTGGCGACACATGGCCAGTTAATGTTGCTTCACTACTTTGGGTGGTACCGACATGAAGAAGCATTGATGGGCTCAAGGTTATTCCTGGTTGACACATCGTCAATAGTTGTATCTTCAAGGGCAAAGACAGTCCCGGTACAAGTATGGGTGATGCCCGACTCGAGCACCCTCTTGGGTGACACGTCATTGATTGTTCTGAACTGATCGGGTAGGTCATTGTTCACAGGTGGAGCTGCTAATGTTGATGCCTTGGCTTTTGGGTTGGGGCGGTCTCAGCACGTACCTAAGCACTGACTGACTCGAAGGTTCTCTCAAGTGACTCGTCGCTAACAGTTGCAAGTTCCTGTTGAAGCACGAGGACAACTTTCTTGGCTTGTTTGAGGGAGGTCCCATAACACTCCCTAGCTTTCTGCCGATTGCCTTGGATTTCACCGACCATGTCTTGGACAAGGAATTTCATGATGAGCCGGTTGTAGGAAACAACTGCATCTAGTTCTGCAAGTGCCGGTCATCGTATCAAGATATTGTAAGCAGATAGGCAACTGCCATAAAGTTTACCTGAATATTTACTACAAGGGGCCCTTTGCTGAATGTGGTCATGAGGGAAGTTGAACCCATTGGAATAATGCCCATACCCCCAAAGCCGTATATGGGCATGTCACAAGAGCTGAGGTTGGAGTCAAGGAGCTTGGGAGCTTCAAAAACATGCCTGAACATCACGTTGACAGAGCTACCCCATCCACGAAGGCTCGATGAACATTTGAGCTGGCCATTGCAAGAGTGATGACTATAGGATCATGGCGGGGGTAAGTGTAACGACCCAGAATTTTGGTTATTTGAAATTGGATTAGTTAATTGATTTTAAATATTTAAAAGTTAATTTTTAACTTGAATTTCAAATATAACGATTTATTGGAAAATTTAATTATTGAATTTTAATAATTGAATATTGGTTAAATTTTTGAATCTTGAGTTTTAAGCTTGATAAAAATAATTTAAAGGCTTATAAAATTTATATTAATAATAATAAAGATAATAAAACTTTTTAAATTGAATTTAAAAGTGATTTGTTAAATTTTGAAAATATATCGTTTAAATTGACATTTAAAAATAGCTTTCTGAGGCACAGTCTCGGATTTCGACGAAGCTAGTTCCATTGGATTCATAATAGAGCATTATTATCGGATTTCAAATTTCGTGGTGTTTGGAGTTATCATTTGGTTGTACGAAATATAAACGCATTGAATTTAATATCGAAAATTCAATATAATAATTGGGTTCAAAAAGCTATCTTCTCCATACGATCGAATTAGGACTCGGAACCTTTTCCATTGTGTGGGAAAGTCAACTGAGAATTCGAGCATGGGTTCGAATACTAGGGTTTCAGATATTGAGAGCTTTGGTCGATGATTGTTAACATGATGGTGGTATTTGGTTTTAGATCAGCGAGTAGCTTCAGAGGAACGTTTTTGGTTATGTGCGGCTGCTTGTAGAAAATCGCGACATCCACTGTTCACTTGGGTGGAGGCACAGGTCGCGTTTTGATAGGCTGGGGCGGAGGCGTTGAGATGGTGGCGGCTGAGTCGAGCTTGACGTGAGAGAGACGATGGCATTGTTGGATGTTGGTTTCGAGTGGTGATGCTCCGGATCAATATGGCATGCATGCGACCTTGTTTGTGTTTCTCTGTGTATCGTGTGTAGGAGATAGGAGAAAAAGGAACGAAGGGGGAAGCTGATGATATGTTGGGCCGGGTTCGATTTTGAAGTGTTATGGGTTTCCTTAAAAAAAATATAATAGAAGGAAAGAAGAAAAAAAAGAGGAGAGGTGGAGGGTTTTGAAATTCTGGTGAGCGGCAAATGTTAGGGGAAGAAAGGTGGATGGTGAGCTGGGTCTTGTGATGTTGGGTCGGTTTTAAATTTTAAAATGAATTTAAGTTAAAATTTAATTTTATTAAATCGAAGAACTTAAAAATGTATAACTCTCATATGCGAGGTCGGATTGGGATGAATATTTTTGTGTTGGGATCATAGTGTCATCATCTACGCCTAGGAAATGGTTTGGACGAATTTGAAGCTTATGGAATTTTCAGTAAAATTCAAACACGTTTGAAATTTATCGGAACCGGAACGCGAAGCGACAATAAAACTCAAAGTGAGTTAATCTCACTCAATTTTGGATTACTAGTTAAATTTTAAATAGTTAAAATTTATTATTGATTGATTTGTTGAATTGATAAAATTATCATCAATTGAATGTGATATTATATATTGTAGTATATATATTAGTAGTTGGATTGATTGTTCCCGCATATTTGGCGGATGAGACACTATACGCCCCGCATAATAGTGGATGACCCTATATACCGCGATATCCCCCTCAAAGTGGAATTGGTATTTTTATGTTGTATTAACATCTATGGATGCAGGGAAATAGGTTGGAGGGATCCAACTAGATTCCTCAAAAATGTTGAATTTAATTTCATATATAGTGATGTATGAACTATTGAATAATCTGTGATAGATTATAGTGTAATTTGAAGTTATTGGATGCTATGGTATTACTGGCGTAGATTTTGATACTTTAAAATAGCATAAATATATATATTGAATTTGAAAAGAAATTTAAAAGGGATTTTGGAAGTGAAGTATTTATATTGAAATTTGGATAAATTAAAGAAAATTTATTGGAATAAAATAAATGGTTGACTTTGTACTTGAATATTCCGTGATGTTTAAAATAAAGGCTTTGGAATAATGTAAATACAAGGTTTTAAATAATAAAACTTAAGCGATATTTGTTTAAGTGTAAAAGGATTTTAAAAATTGAGATTTAAAAATAGATTTGGGGAATAGGAGTGAATTTGTAAATAAAATGTAAAATCTGTTATACTGGATTTTGAATAAGATTTCTTAAATTACGAAATAGAAGTAAAATTGAGATTTGGTTGGTTGGTGTTCAGTTTTGGGTTATTTAAGAAATTGATTTATAAATGGAATTTAATTTATAAATCAATTTTATAATGGATTTAAATGATATGAAACCGCTATAGTCTGGGATTGAAACTGTGAGATTTATAAACAATGTTTATAAATAAAGTGAAGTGATTATCAGTGGATAAATTGAAGATATAAATTCACGGTGAGAATTTATAGCAGGGTGGGAAAAACGGTTTAAAAGAAAACGATAGATTTACTTTTAGAAATGTGAAAAGGGGGATTTACGAAATTGGGACGTAAATCAAATTGGTGATAAATCAGGAGAGATTTATAAATATTAGACTGGCTATATTGGAATTGAAAATATATTTTAACGAGAAATTGAGTTTGTTTTAAAGAGAGGATTTTAAATTATTAAACTAGGTAATTTAAAAGTGTTTAAAAATATTCCAGAAAGTTAGCTATTTAAATAATTTAAAATTTGTCAAAATGGGTTATAACTTATAAATAAGTCTTGTAAATCGATTAGAATTTTATTAATAAATCAAAATTTAATTTTTGTTTCAAAGTTATGTAATTATTTTAAATTGTTTAAAGTATATTTAATTATTAATTAAGTTAGTTTATAATGAGTAGATATTTAGTTAATTATTATTTAAGAATTAATCAGTATTATTATTTTAAAAGGATAAATTAATCAATATTAATATTATTTATTATAATAACTTTCATTTAAGAGTATTTACCTAAAATTTAACTTGGAAAATTATTATAGGAATTTATTAAGTATTATTTTGAAAATTTTTAAATAAAGTTTTCGGAAAGTAATGGTATACCTTCATGGCGAAATCGGAGGCAGAGAGTGCCTGCAGTTAAGTTTTGGATTTCTCTGGGATAGAGACGTAACCATTGAGTTGTGAATCCATGGTTGATACCGCAGTGGTGCTTTCCATATTTATTTTAAAAGGTTTTCAAATATTTTTGAAAGAATGGTTAGAGAACGTACTTACTCCGATGAGATAAGTACATACATTTTGATAAAGAGATTTAATTTATTTAAAATTAAATAAAATGAGACTTGGTGTTTCTCAGTGAAAAATGAAATATTTGGTTGAATGATTGTTTATTGATAGTTAAATAACCGACTATCAAATCTGGACCCGAAATATAACTTTGGAAATATCTAGGAGAAACATGGAAATTATATGGTACAGTGACCGTTAGAAGGTGCTATACTGTACGTATAAACTCGTTTTGCTCTTCTGGGACAATGATAAGGAGATCCGTCCACTAATGGTTAGGAGGTGATCTCCGATCTTATTTTCGTCTGTTTATTTCCTAAAGAACCGGGGTTGAGTTTACTGGAAATATCGAACTTTGTTTCGAAGTGACCGGGATCAGATAAGTTATCCGAAAACCACTTCGATCCAACAAATACATTTTCGAAGTGAAGAGAAGAGCGTGATCTTGAAGATGGAGCAGTGAAGTGCAAGGGCTAATCCCTACTAATCCTGAGGATGATCCCAAAATGGATGTAGTAGGAATAGTGCCTTCGGTTTCGTTCGGACCCAGAACAGACTTGTATGGACGAATGCTATCAGTACATTGTCATTGGAGGACAATGAGCATTCTAAGTGAAAATTCCTAAAACAGGTAATCGTAGCCTCTAGCCTCATCAACCGGGAATGACTGAAAATCAGGGGAGATGCAGCAAGGCTAAGTGGGTCGCACCCAATTAGTGTATGTTTATCATCTTTCTAGATACCCTCGGTTACTACGGTGCGCGGAAGAACTCGGAAAGGGTGGGAACACCCGGGGTGATAGCATATTCGGTCTATCCAGGTTAGGGGTAGTCCGGTCTTGTGTTGCAGGGGATCCCGACGTGGTCCTCGGTACATTTTTCTAGACGTAAACTGTGACAGGTGGTACCCCAGTGCCTAATCATTCGTGTGGAATCCATTCTCCAATACGTGCTATTACGGTTTTGGTTGTAGAGCCTAGTATGCTGGAATTTAATTAGTGTAACAATTTCAGCTATTTGAATAAGTATTTTTTCTTAAACACTATTATAATATCAGATGATTTTGATATAAAAATGTTTTGGTTATCGTAAAGTAAAAACCCATCGTGTTTATGTGTGGCGTGGTCTTACGAGATACCTTTGTTTTTCAAAGGATTTTTGTAACTTTAATAATTCAAATTGAGTGTGTTTTCTCACACTGGTTTTCCAGACTGACTCGGGTGTTATTTTATTATAATGCTCGGGTCAGACCGAGTTTTACAGATACATGATAGGATGCTATGGAACTCAGGAGATGAGTTGGATAACGAAGACGTATCACACATACTTGATTTTTATTCCGCTGTGTATTGTAGGCTGTATATTCAACATTTGTATGGATAAGTTATTATAACTGTCCGGCATTGTGTTATTGATGTGTTGTACTCTGATGATGTAATGTATAAGAAATGTTTTATATCTCTTTCTGTATAGAGACATGTTGATATCTATTATATATTGTTCCGCTACGATTGTGAGATTCTGTGTTATTGTTTTGTTTTCTTCTTCTACCTCTTTCTTCTTTTCCCTAACGATCTGGTATTCCCGGCATTCGATTGCTCGACATATAATACAGTGAACGTATTAATGTCGATTTTCAAGGGTCGAAAATCCGAGCCGTAACACTTGGTACCAGAGCTGAAGGTTAAGCGAGAACCTTGGCTTTGATGGGGTAACTCACTAGAGATAGGGTCAGTAGCACCCTAGAATAAGTTTGTGTGTATTAATAGATATGAGCGCGTATTTGTTAGTGAATATAAAATCGTTTTATATTGTGTTGGTTGATTTTTTGAGTGGCTTATGGATTCTGGTCAATACGAGTAAGTAACGTTATTGATAGGGATCTCTAAACACTATAACACAACAACTCGATACAGTATTATTTTGAAATGGTGTAAATGAAATAATTTTACCCAAATTATTTTTATATATATAAAGGAATAACTTTTTTGAAATTATTATAGTTGTATATGGTGTACTTGGTTGTTAGGAAATGATAATATTAAACTATTATCATTTGTTGTTGTGGTGATTGAAATAAAAGTTGATATTATAGTCAACAGTTAAGAAATAATTCATATAACAAAATGGGATTTTGTAAATATGGTTTTGTAAATGTGATTTATAATGAAATGGAATTCCAGAGGAATATTTAAAATATGATATGGTTTATAAAAACGATTTATAATGGATTTAAAAGTTGGAAATTTGGGAATTTAAATCCCGTTGGATTTGAAAATGATTTTCGAAGTCTTGGAAAATAATAGTGATGTTATTTGGAAAATATTTGTGAATTTGAATATTTAAAATGGTTTCAAAAGAAGAATAAATGCACTGAACTCACTTTGGTCGCTGGAAAATAATTTCGGTGATGACTGCAGCATCATCGACTTTCATTTTCGAGTTTCCAAGGGAGAATTGCTACCTTAATGATTTGCATTGAAGTTTTGGTTTGGTAAAACTGATTTGATTTTGAATTCTAAGAAATAATTTGATATACCAAGGGATTTTGGGTATATATGATTTCAAAAATGATTTGAAATAATTTGGGAATAAGGAGTTAAACTCTTGGATTTTCATTTAAAATGTTATTTGGAAAATATGATAAAATAGTTTGATAACTTATAAGAATTTGAAATTTGTTTGGAATGAAAATTAACTTAAATTAAGTTAAATAAAGTGAGTTTTGAGAAGTTAAGCCTAAGTAGGCTAAATGGAATAGTTATTGAAATAGAATTTGTCAAGTTGGAAATAAATTAGTGGATGAACTAATTAATTTAATTAGTAAGTAAATGGAATTGAAATTGAATATTGGAATGATATTTAACTTGAATCATGTTAAATAAAGTGAAATTGAAAATTTAGTTTGAGTTGGACTAAATAAACAAAATTTTGGAAATAGAATTGATTCATATAAAATGGATATAGACTTAAGTGAGGGAAATAGTATTAACCATAAGAGTTTGCATAAAATGTTTTTAAACTTAAGGAAATCTTGTGAAGTAGATTCTCAAGTGAGATTAGTATTGAAAGGAATATACTAAGTTAATATTTGAATAGAGATTAAATAAAAGGTGTGTAAAATGATAGTTGTGAATAAGTAAATGGAAATGAAGTAAATATGAATAATTTTTTTTGACATAGCTAAGAATAAATGGGAAATTAATACGAAGTTGTACGTATATTATTTAATCCACACAACGATTTGATCCAGATTCGAGCACATAATTTCGAGATGATGTATATCAATCCGAGTTAGGTTTTTTCACTCGATTTGCGACGACGAACCATGGATGTGGATTTTTGGTTGATTCTTGGAATTCTCTATCATAGTAGATTGATGTGCAAGGAGAATAACAGTTTCTAATCAAGGAACCAGATCTGAGTCCGCACTAGAAAGTCGTGTGAACGATACTAGTTCGGAAGTGAAATTGTGTGATCGAGTGAGCGATCAGATTTGATTTTGCATGCGAATGATATATGTACATCGTATGGGTTTTGGTGAAATAAATATTGGAAATTGAAAATGCTGAATTAAATGATTTGAATTGTATGATTGGAAACTATTGGTAAGTAAGATGCAGGTATTTAAAAGCAAAAGCTAAATTGATGTCTTCGATTTCAGAAGTAAAATTTGATTGCTCGACAAAAAGGTACATGTTTAGATTGTTGTTTGAAATTGATGATTTTATGATTGAGCCACTTGGCCTTTTTTTTCTTTTGATGATTTGATCCCGTAGAGGAGATTTGTAGTTGTTACGATCTAGCCGCGCAAAGGAGACGCAGGTGAAATGTTTCAAAAATTTAAGGAGTTAGAAAATTTTAAAGAAATTTTTGATAACTAAAATTTGATATTGGATTATAACTTGAAATGATTGAGGAAATAATATTATTGAAATCTATGGATAGATTTGGAAATTTGTAGTATTAATAATGTAGTTTCAATATAATTGATTTCGAAAAGTTGTTTAAACTGATTGGTTTTGAAATAGTTAATTGGGTTTGGACCATTCTTCTTACCTCGGAAATTTCGGGGACGAAATTCTTTTAAGGGGGGAGGAATGTAACGACCCAGAATTTTGGTTATTTGAAATTGGAATAATAATTGATTTTAAATATTTAAAAGTTAATTTTTAACTTGAATTTCAAATATAACGATCTGTTGGATAATTTAATTATTGAATTTTAATAATTGAATATTGGTTAAATTTTTGAATCTTGAGTTTTAAACTTGATAAAAATAATTTAAAGGCTTATAAAATTTATATTAATAATAATAAAGATAATAAAACTTTTTTAAATTGAATTTAAAAGTGATTTGTTAAAATTTGAAAATATATCATTTAAATTGACATTTAAAAATAGCTTTCGGGGGCACAATCTCGGATTTCGGCGAAACCAGTTCCATTGGATCCATAATAGAGTATTATTATCGGATTTCAAATTTCATGGCGTTTGGAGTTATCGTTTGGTTGTATGGAATATAAACGCGTTGAATTTAATATCGAAAATTCAATATAATAATTGGGTTCAAAAAGCTGTCTTCTCCATACGATCGAATTAGGACTCGAAACCTTTTCCATTGCGTTCAGAATAGGGGTATAACATTATAAATGCCTAGCGGCACGCCTCGATAGGGGTTCGAGATTTTAAGCTACGTAAGCGGGACGATTTAAAAATCTAAATAATATATTTATATGATTGACTTGACTTATATAATTACATAAGCTGTTTTCTCTTAAATTCAGGTCACTGTACATATTCACCAACATGCCAACATCTTTTCTTCCCTCCCTTCTTCTTTTTAAACCCATGCAACCTTTACAATAAGCAAAAAAGAAAAAAAAAGCAGAGCTTCAAAATCTTTTTTCTCACAAAATACTAAATTAAAAATCTCCAGACTTGTTTTAAAAATCTAGTTTTCATCAAAGCTTCGATCTAATATATATATTGTATGGTGCAGCCGTGTGTGTGAAAGTCGACTGAGAAGTCGAGCGTGGGTTCAAATACTTGGGTTTCGGATGTTGGAAGCTTTGGTCGATGATTGTTGACATGGTGGTGGTATTTGGTTTTAGATCGACGAGTAGCTTCAGAGGAACGTTTTGGTTATGCGCGGCTACTTGTAGAAAATTGCGACATCCACTGTTCGCTTGGGTGGAGGCGTAGGTCGCGTTTTGATAGGCTGAGGCGGAGGCGTTGAGATGGTTGTGGCTGAGTCGAGCTTGACGTGAGAGAGACGATGGCATTGTTGGATGTTGGTTTCGAGTGGTGATGCTCCAGATCACTATGGCATGCACGCGACCTTGTTTGTGTTTCTCTGTGTATCATGTGCATGAGATAGGAGAAAAAAGAACGAAGGGGGAAGCTGATGATATATTGGGCTGGGTTCGATTTTGAAGTGTTATGGGCTTCCTTAAATATATATATATATATAATATAATATAAGGAAAGAAGAAAAAAAAGGAGAGGCGGTGGGTTTTGAAATTTGGTGAGCGGCAAATGTTTGGGGAAGAAAGGTGGTTGGTGGGCCGGGTCTTGTGATATTGGGTTGGTTTTAAATTTTAAAATGAATTTGAGTTTAAATTTAATTTTATTAAATCGAAGAACTTAAAAATGTTTAACTCTCATATGCGAGGTCGGATTGGGATGAATCGTTTTGCATTGGGATCGTAGTGTCATCATCTACGCATAGGAAATGGTTTGGACGAATTTGGAGCTTCTGGAATTTTCAGTAAAATTCAAACACGTTCGAAATTTGTCTGAACCGGAATGCATAGCGACAATAATAATCAAAGTGAGTTAATCTCACTCAATTTTGGATTACTAGTTAAATTTTAAATAGTTAAAATTTATTACTGATTGATTTGTTGAATTGATAAAATTATTGTCAGTTGAATGTGATATTATATATAGTAGTATATATATTATTAGTTGGATTGATTGTTCCCGCATATTTGGCGGATGAGACCCTATACGCCCCGCATAATAGTGGATGACCCTATATGCCACGATATCCCCGTCGAAGTGGGATTGGTATTTTTATGTTGTATTAACATCTGTAAATGCAGGGAAACATGTTGGAGGGATCCAACTGGATTCCTCGAAAATGTTGAATTTAATTTCATATATAGTGATATATGAACTGTTGAATAATCTGTGATAGATTATAGTGTAATTTAAAGTTATTGGATAATATGGTATTACTGGCCAAGATTTTGATATTTTAAAATATCATAAATATATATATATATATATTGAATTTGAAAAGAAATTTAAAAGGGATTTTGGAAGTGAAGTATTTATACTGAAATTTGGATTAATTAAAGAAAATTTATTGGAATAAAATAAATGGTTGACTTTGTACTTGAATATTCCGTGATGTTTAAAATGGAGACTTTGGAATAATGTAAATAC
Source organism: Allium fistulosum (assembly GCA_030737815.1). Classification (NCBI taxonomy): domain Eukaryota; kingdom Viridiplantae; phylum Streptophyta; class Magnoliopsida; order Asparagales; family Amaryllidaceae; genus Allium; species Allium fistulosum. Next base: position 1,116,381,546 of record CM060902.1, on the reverse strand, counting down.
AAGATTTTAAATAATAAAACTTAAGCGATATTTGTTTTAAGTGTAAAAGGATTTTAAAAATCGAGTTTTAAAAATAGATTTGGAGAATAAGAGTGAATTTGGAAATAAAATGTAAAATCTATTATACTGGATCTTGAATAAGATTTCTTAAATTAAGAAATAGAAGTAAAATTGAGATTTGGTTGGTTGGAGTTCAGTTTTGGGTTATTTAAGGAATTGATTTATAAATGGAATTTAATTTAGAAATCAATTTTATAATGGATTTAAATGATATGAAACCGTTACAGTCTGGGATTGAAAACTGTGAGATTTATAAACAATGTTTATAAATAAAGTGAAGTGATTATCAGTGGATAAATTGAAGATATAAATTCACAGTGAGAATTTATAGCGGGGTGGGAAAAATGGTTTAAAAGAAAATGATAGATTTACTTTTAGAAATGTGAAAAAGGGGATTTACGAAATTGGGACGTAAATCAAATTGGTGATAAATCAGGATAGATTTATAAATATTAGACTGGCAATATTGGATTTGAAAATATATTTTAACAAGAAATTGAGTTTGTTTTAAAGAGAGGATTTTAAATTATTAAACTAGGTAATTTAAAAGTGTTTAAAAATATTCCAGAAAGTTAGCTATTTAAATAATTTAAAATTTGTCAAAATGGGTTATAAGTTATAATAAGTCTGGTAAATCGATTAGATATTTATTAATAAATCAAAATTTAATTATTGTTTCAAAGTTATGTAATTATTTTAATTTTTTTAAAGTATATTTAATTATTAATTAAGTTAGTTTATAATGAGTAGATATTTAGTTAATTATTATTTAAGAATTAATCAGTATTATTATTTTAAAAGGATAAATTAATCAGTATTAATTTTATTTATTATAATAACTTTCATTTAAGAGTATTTACCTAAAATTTAACTTGGAAAATTATTGTAGGAATTTTATAAGTATTATTTTGAAAATTTTTAAATAAAGTCTTCGGGAAGTAATGGTATACTTTCATGGTGAAATCGGAGGCAGAGAGTGCCTGCAGTTAAGTTTTGGATTTCTCTGGGATAGAGACGTAACCATTGAGCTGTGAATCCATGGTTGATACCGCAGTGGTGCTTTCCATATTTATTTTAAAAGGTTTTAAATATTTTTGAAAGAATGGTTAGAGAACGTACTTACTCCGATGAGATAAGTACATACCTTTTGATAAAGAGATTTAATTTAATTAAAATTAAATAAAATGAGACTTGGTGTTTTTTCAGTGGAAAATGAAATATTTGGTTGAATGATTGTTTATTGATAGTTAAATAACCGACTATCAAATATGGACCTAAAATATTACTTTGGAAATATCTAGGAAAAACACGAGAATTATATGGTACAGTGACCGTCGGAAGGTGCTATACTGTACGTATAAACTCGTTTCGCTCTTCTAGGACGATGATAAGGATATCCGTCCACTAACGGTTAGGAGGTGATCTCCGATCTTATTTTCGTCTATTTATTTCCTAAAGAACCAGGGTTGAGTTTACCAGAAATATCGAACGTTGTTTCGAAGAGACCAGGATCGGATAAGTTATCCGAAAACCACTTCGATCCAACGAATACGTTTTCGAATTGAAGACAAGAGCGTGATCTTGAAGATGGAGGAGTGAAGTGCAAGGGCTAATCGCTACTAATCCTGAGGATGATTCCAAAATGGATGTAGTAGGAATAGTGCCTTCGGTTCCGTTTGGATCCAGAACGGACTTGTATGATGAATGCTATCGGTACATTGTCATTGAAGGACAATGAGCATTCTAAGTGAAAATTCCTAAAAAAAGGTAATCGTAGCCTCTAGCCTCATCAACCGGGAATGACTGAAAATCAGGGGAGATGCAGCAAGGCTAAGTGGGTCGCACCCAATTAGGGTATGTTTATCATCTTTCTAGATGCCCTCAGATATCATTACTACGGTGCGCAGAAGAACTCGGAAAGGGTGGGAACACCCGGGGTGATAGCATATTCGGTCTCTCCAGGTTAGGGGTAGTCCGGTCTTGTGTTGAAGGGGATTGCGGCATGGTCCTCGGTACATTTTTCTAGACGTGTACTGTGACAGGTAGTACCCGAGTGCCTAGTCATTCGTATGGAATCCATTCTCCAATACGTGCCTTTACGGTTTTGGTTGTAGAGCCTAGTATGCTGGAATTTAATTAATGTAACAATTTTAGCTATTTGAATAAGTATTTTTACTTAGACATTATTATAATATCAGATGATTTTGATATAAAAATGTTTTGGTTATCGTAAGGTAAAAACCCATCGTGTTTATGTGTGGCGTGGTCTTATGAGATACCTTTGTTTTTAAAAGGATTTTTGTAACTTTAATAATTCAAATTGAGTGTGTTTTCTCACGCTGGTTTTCCAGACTGACTCGGGTGTTATTTTATTATAATGCTCGTGTCAGATCGAGTATTACAGATACATGATAGGATGCTATGGAGCTCAGGAGACGAGCTGGATGACGAAGACATATCACATGTACTTGATTTTTATTCCGCTTTGTATTGTAGGCTGTATATTCAGCATTTGTAAGGACAAGTTATTATAACTGTCCGACATTGTGTTATTGATGTGTTGTACTCTATTGATGTAATGTATAAGAAATGTTTTATATCTCTTTTTGTATAGAGACATGTTGATATTTATTATATATTGTTCCGCTGCGATTGTGAGATTCTGTGTTGTTGTTCTGTTTTCTTCTTCTACCTCTTTCTTCTTTTCCCTAACGATCTGGTATTTCCGGCATTCGATTGCTTGTCATGTAATACTATGAATGTAATAATGTTGATTTTCGAAGGTCAAAAATCCGGGCCGTGACAGTAAGAGATGGCTTCCCTGTCTTTGGCTGTGAACACGATTGGCTGATCTATATCCAGCCTGGGCGCTTTGGACACTAGGTGCTCTAGAGAATAGATCTAGCTGACTGAACCCACTTTTCTCTAATATCAGGACTATGCTCCTCGGCTGCTTTTGGTCACATGGAGGCCTCACATATAGTCAAGATGTTAATTATAGCTGCGATGTTGTTGTTAGGTTATTGAGGGTGGTGCTGGCTGGTTGTTTCGAGCCGTCCTTTATTCTACTTGATGCCAAACAAACTCTAAAAGCGTTCCTTTCTAGATTAGTCTTTAAATCTCGTCTTTAAGAACCCACACTCATTGGTGGAGTAGTAGTTGATTTGATGGAACTGGCAGTGTTTGCCATTACCACGAGGTTCCTCCTTTCTACCGCCTCTGGTGGTGGTTGGTTTTTGAATTGCACCTGGTCCTTGATTGTGAGATATATTATTTCCAAATCTGTAATGACCCACCTTTTCGACCCCCAAATATTGGCACCAATACATCCACAGTATTCACGTGCCAAGCTCCCAAGTGCCGGAAAGACAGAATGTTAGGGTAAAATGGAAAAGAAGAAATAAAAAGAAGAGAACAAAATACATAAATCTAACAACGGAATGATAACATATAATATCAAAAGACAATACAAAGTGCTACTCTAAGATGCATAACATTTCAAAGTCATAATTCTAGGTACTAACATCAGCCTGGACAGTTATAACAACTAGTCCTCACGAATGCTAATATACATACTAGTAATGCAGTGGAAATAATAATACTACAGTAGGTGAAAGTATCCATCTCGTCTCCTCGAGCTCCAAAGAATATAAATGAAAACCTTTCTTTCTCAAACTACTCAAAAGAGCACCCGAGGAATTAAGCGAAAGATAAAACCACGAGTCAGACATAAGTCTAGTATGAGAAACTCAAGAAATATGTATACAACATATAATAGTAACTTTTAAGACCAACCGATTCAGCAGAATGGTTTTCCCCTCAGAAGAAGCAAACCATCTAATAAGTACATATGGAGATATAATTGCTAATGTCTAGGGTGTAGAATATAAATCACAAAATAGCTGTGCTACATGTATAACACAACAATATTAAGTATATAATCAAAACCTCTAAGGTACGTTCGCATATGGATTTCCATTGGAGGTGTCCTCAGTACATCGAGAACGGGCCTCATGAAAAGGGTCATAAAGATCCTTCCTAACAGAGTATATCTCTACATAAAATATACCATAGGTAAACATAGCTTGTTCAGGCCTGTAACATGTGATACCGAATATCATTGCTCATTCTAGCAATCCGTAAGCATCTCTAGAATAGAGCAGATATATTTCCTTGGGTTAGGTACACCCTGTGGCCATGCATTCTACTATGGTTTCTATCATTAATGATGGTAAAGTCATGTTCAGCATCTCAATACATGAGAGTTCATCACTCGAACAGATCTCGAATCTCTCCATGGATTCCAACATCTCAAACAGATTTTGAATCTCTACATGGATTCTAGCATCTCAAACATATCACGAATCTCTCCATGGATTCCAACAAAAGTCCTTCGACTAATGCTAACGTTATCCTCTCTCTTGGAATCGCCCTCAAGATAGATATTACAACACGATAGCATCGTTCAAAATGTTAAACGCTGACCTCTACCTTGGACTTAACCTTAGGATAAATAGTGCAACTTTAAAACATTTCGCTTCATACCACTTCCAAAACATATAACATGTATATAGATTTTGAAGTGGTTACAGTTTCAAGTCATCTCAAATAAGTACAATCCCCCGTTTACCAGACGCCTCAAAACTAATCAATAGATTTCTGGTTAACTTAACTCCGGTACTTTTTGAAATAAACAGACAATGCATAAGGGTGGAGATCATCTTCTATTTGGACAGATTTCCTTATCTCTTGTCCTAGAAGAGCAAGACGACTTTATACATAGGGTATAACATCACCGAGAGGATAACCATATCGTATAATTCTCATGTTTCTTCTAGTTCCTAAGTTAAGTTTGGTCAAATTTAACAACACTGAAAATGATAGCATATGGAAACCAATTCTTATATACTTATCACATTTTCGATCTTCTCAACTTACACTATCCCTCGATCAAGAGTGAAGCCGATAGGTTAGAGCACTGTTTTCTTCAAAGCCCTACTCAAACATCATTCTTAACTCTCATAGATAGAAAAAACCTACTTTGTTGGCTTTTAGTGCTAAGTACACGACTAAATACTTCCCATAGACAAGTAAACACACAATGCATGATTAAGTCACACAAGCGACTTCTAATCCCCTTTTATTAAATAATAATTCTTTTATCATTTAAAACTTCTTTAATCAAATAATACTTCCTACATAAGTAAGTGAATGGTATATAAGAGTCCTCCCCGGGGGATCTTGAATATATACTTTTTTAAAGCAAGAGATGTTTTTTTCGAATGAGTCATCCCCGAGGGATATCAAACCATATAAATCCACGATGCTTTTATCCACTTCCCTTTTCTACCTGCAGATGTATTTAAATACCTTTACAAAAGATATGTACATGTATTCTACTATTTCACTATTCATTTGTACTCTTTTCAATACTTAAAAATACATTCATATACTTATCTTAAAGGTATAATAATATTCACAAATCATTTAACAAGATTTTCCACTTCAAAAAATATAATCAATAGGGTTAAAGACAAATGTTACTTAAACTTTGTCGCTATAAACCCAAACAGTTCACACTTATCATTATCTTTAAAACATTCTTTTGAAAGATTCACTTATATTCAAATGGGTTAAAAACAAATGTTACTAAAACACTGTTTACTATAAACCCAAAACCATTTCATACTCATCATTATCTTTAAAACTTTCTTTTTAAAGATCTAAGTATATCTACACCTATTTAACAAAGTAATGTACTTTTTAATAACTTCTGAAAACCATTTATTATAACTAAGTGTTATAACCAAAGTCACCTTTTATAAAATAGCTAACTCACTTTTCCAATCTTATATATATAAATAATTTTTAAATACTTATAAATACATTTTAAATATCCATATAAAATATTATGTAAAACTAACAAATTTATAATTTAACAAAAAAATAAATAAAGAATGTTTTTTTATATAAAACCCTATACTTTGAAAATTCATAAATAATAATTAAAAATATATTAAACTTCAAACCACTTTTAAAACACTGTAATACATTTTATCAAACACCTTTAAAAAGATTTCAAAAACATACTTTATTTAAATGTCATTTTAAAACCTTTTAAAGTCTCAAACAACATACAGCATCGCATAACAGAAGTGCTATCAAAAATCCAAAAACGATCGAAAAGTATTGTTATTGAAAAAGTATCGTCGTTTTTGGTTTTAGGCCAGAGAACAAGTTTTACAAACCTTTACCTTTAAAAATTCATAATTATATGATAAAAATATTTTTAAACTTGAAACCACTTTTAAAACACTCTATTTATGTTATTAAACATTCCTAAAAAGATCTCATAAAAATAATAAATTTAACTATCATTTTAAACTCATTTAAAAATTGCTAAAAAAACTAGTGCTATAAAAAGTCAAAACTGCTACAGTAGGTCAGAAAATGCCATTGTTAAGTGTTGTAAAAGATGCCTGGACAGAGAGTAGGTTTTCAAAAAAGCATGAAAGTTTGACCAGTTTTCTCTATTCAAACAAATGATTTAAGGTCTAATTTTTTTATAGTAAGTACTATACTTAGACTAATTAAAAAATGCAAAGAACCCCTAAGAATGTCTTCCAAAATCGTTTTAAAAATTCTAAAAAACAAGCTACAAACTTTTGCAAACTTTGTACAACAAGTTCTACAATTTTCTAAACCAATTCTTTGCAGTTACATACAATACTATAAGTGTAGAGCTTAACCAATATATATATATATATATATATCATAATATATTTACAAATCATCATTTTAAACAAGTTAATGACAAGGGAGTTTAAAGTGCACTTGTAGCGACCTTTCTCGCTTCAAACACTTTCAAACACACTTTAACTTCACACATAACCAAATCAAACATGTAAACACAAATTCAAGGTCATGTTACATATTGTATAGGGCAATAGAATTGATTATATATAATATGAAGTTGTCACTTTCTTTCCAAAGCGGGGGTCCCAAAAAGTGATAATTTGCATTAGTTCATTGCTTTAACTTTCTATTTACACAACAAACACACACACACACACAATATATACACTGCAATGTCGAGTAAACTCACCCCAAAACAAGCTAACATAAGCACAAGCTACCTAGAATCACATGAACACTTCCTACCATCGCCAAACATGCAAAAGACACCACCTTTAGCACCAACAAGCTCATGGCCTACCCCTTTCTCACTTTATTGCTCACGGCCAGGTCAAGGTGCCCATATTTTTCCTTCTCCTTCCACCTTTGAGTTTCTTTTCCATGTTTTTATGTTGCTCTAATCCCTTGCCAATGTTTGAGAGAGTTTGGGCTTGATTTTTATGATTTGAGAAGATTAAAGAGAAGAGAAAGAGGCATGCCGACGACTAGTTTTTTTTTCATTATTTCGTGAAATGATTTGTGAGGCTATTAGAGTGTTGAAATAGAAGTATTCAAGAGGTCAAAGAAACTTTCTTGGCTAGCCACAAAGAAGTTTCCCACCTCACATGCTAACTTTCCACCTCACTTGTCCATAATTCTTTCCTACCTCAAAATAACTTTTACTATTTTCCAAAAAATCTTCCCCCTTAATCCACTTGCTAATCTTTCACTAATCACATTTACTTAGCTATAATACAAAATATTTTTAGTTGCTAGTTAATGGCACATTAATTAATTAGACATGCCTAAGAAGTTCGAACAACTTGTATTGAGTAAAAAGTCTTTTGTCGATAAAACGATTTCGATCACATTATCGGTATTTCTTCAAACTATTTATTTTTGTAAACATTTTTCTAAAACAAGTTTACCATCATTAATTATTAATTAAAAGGGGGTTAATAAGGTTATAAAATCACTTTTATTGCATTATTTCAAATATTTAAATATTAAGTGTTCGAAATTTCAGGTCGTTTACAATATCCATGTTCAGAGTACCATAATTAGTGTACCTCAACCTATATTGGTGCCATTTTCTGCTCATCTTTTGGTATTGTTCTATCAACCATTTCCTTGTCGGTCGGTAGTTTCATGGGGACTAACTTGGTTGGTATGTCGGGTTTCATTTTCGCTGTTAGAAAGATTGGCATCCTCCATCCTCATAATGTTGTTTGCTCATTGACAGAAGTCAATTAGTGATGTAGTCAGCTACTTTTGGAGTTCCTTCCACATTCTTGACTTGAATCTGATCCCCAAGCAGAGGGCCACAACCAGGCTATTCTCGTCAGCACTCCTAGCCCGGGTGGATTCTTGGTTGAAGCAATTCACATACGATCAAAGACTCTTGGTTGGCCCTTGTCTAATATTACCTAGCTCACTAGCCATCATAACATGGGTCTTTGAGGCCATTAAGAATCTGGTCTTGAAGTCTGAAGGAACCAGACCAATCTGAAATGGGTAAAATATGTAGATTTCAAAATTTTCCATTTTGGATCTTTTGGGCCTATGAAGTATAAAGGTATATTAGATCCAATCTAATAAATTTTTAAATAAAATCTAATTTTATTTAAGTTGTTTAAAATGGAGTTTAAATTTGATTTAAATTGTATATATGTTGTAATGAGTGTATTAAATGCACCCATGTGTGAAAATGCAAGTGCAACTTATAAGAAGTGTTCATAGTTAATGTAAACATGTTTAGGTGCTGGGATTTACATCGCAACAGACACCTTTTCCCTTTATATATGCCTTTGTCATCCAAAATAATATATTTTTTAAGAAAATAAGATTTATTTTGTACAGACACATATGAATGCATACTTGTTTACATTGAGATAGAGTTTGATTGTCTAACATGTTTCAAAGTTAAAGTAAACAACTTAAAGTTAATTTTGATTAAGAGATAATTTAAAATTAAAATTATAATATTTTACATAAAAAGTCCATTTTTAAACCTTGAATTAGTAATTATATATGTGTGTGTGTGTGTTCATAAATACACATATATACAAATACATAATAATTAAACAAATGTTTTAAAATCAAAACAACATATAACAAATGTATTCAATTAATTTGTAGTTTAAAAACATACCTTCAAACAATAAAATTAATCTAACTTAGATCTAATAGTTAACTTAAGAAACAAATCAAAAGTTTTATGTTTTTTTGAAAAGTCCACTTATAAATTTTAAATTGACTTAATTATTATTCTCATGTAAACAATACCTAAAATTATTTTACATCAACTTGTAGTGTATGCATTCAATTCTCAACTATATAATATGAAACTTAAATCAATTAATAAAAATCGATTTCAATAATTTTTTTGTTCAAAATATAGTTTCTAAAACAAAAGAAATAAGACAACTTAGGCATATATAAATTTATGATAATAAGATTTAAATATAAACTAAACACACAACATGAACAAATAAGCAGTGATGGATCTAAAATTATTAACATAGATAACATATGAACAATAGAAGAGAAGGATAAGGAGGTGTTAAAAACATATTAACAAGATGAGCATACAACTGATACATGGGAGGAAAGTAGCGATATAAAATATATTGCAAATTCATATAGATAAAATAGATACATGTGGTGGAAGATTCAAACCAAATAAATATGATGAATTTGTATTTAAATAAAATAGAAAGTTACCTTGAGATGCATTCAAAAGAAGCACCTTGAATGATGAAAACGTTTCTGGATTCAATGAATCAATCTCTAGATTTTGCAACAATCGAGAGATAACCACCTTTTTTATTTATTTTGTTTGATTTTTTATTTTGGAATTTTTTTTCCTCACAGCCGTTAAATTTTTGGCCATGATAGATGGGAGAGGAAGAGAAATTTTTGTCAGGAAAGAATGAAAATTTAAAAAAAGAAATGAAGAGAGATTTATTTTAAAGGAATAATAGAAACCTTTCCTACTCCTTCCTTAAAACCTCCCCCTTTAATCCTCTATTAAATCTTTAATAATAGTTGTAATACCTTTGGTGTCACACTTTTTTGGTGTCAGCGTGAACTATCAAAAATGCCCCTCTAAATATTATTAAATATTAATATCACTTAAAAATAGGATCTAACATATAAGTTTTCTTTACCAATTCAAAACTCCCCTCTATATATGATTATTATCGAAATCATACTATCACTTAAAAATAGGATCTAACAAATATATATTTTTCCAAGTCGTCTTTAATTATTAATTAGTAATAGAAATAAAAATTCAAACTAAAAAATAAAATTCATTTTTTATTCATTAACAATAGAAATAAAAATTCAAACTAACCAAAAATTAGGTGTTGCAATTTAAAAAGTAAATTAAAACTAACTGCATATCATTTCAATGCAAAAAAATGATTAAATATTTGTGCAAATCATATTTTTTCGAATGAGTTAAACGTATACAATTTGTAAAAAAAACAATTCACACGTGAAGTGCGTGCCATCATCACGCGTGTAGCGCATGCCATACCACTTATCAATAAATCCTCTTTCTATTCTACATGCATGGCCGACCATAGATGGTGCCACATTAGCCCTCAAAATTTCCAAAATCCCATTGGCATTAATCCTATTTAAATCCAATTTAGATGTTCTAATGATATCGTATATCGCTATGTGCGTTTATAACTTTTATATGCGCATTTGATTAAATACTATTGTATTAAAAACAAAACAATTTTTTTATAAGTAATATTTCACAAATATTAATTCATTCAATTTATTTAAAACCCATTTACTATTTATTTTATTTAAATCTAATTTAAACATTCTACCGACTTCTTATATCGGCACACACATTTATAACTTTTATATACACACTTTATTAAATACTAATGACATTCAAACAAATTAAATAATATTTCTTTAAATATTAATTAATTTACAACAATTGTAAATTAATTAAACTATGTGATTCATTCGGAGTATTCATCAATTCGATTATACGACTCAAACGTGTAAATTTAGTCAGCAATTAATATGGAACAATTCAAATATTAATGTTCACATGTCACCTTAGCCGACATTTTGGCTGAATATATCACTTACACATCTTATGGTAAAATCCTATTTTACTTATTGTAAGCGGTAACCAATAGTAACGATTATTTAAACCAATTCTCTTCGTCAAAACAATATCACATAGGACTTATGGAATTTGGTTTTGGTCAAAGCTCTAACATCGTCCACATTCAACATTGTAAGTCTAAACACAAAATTCTTGATTCAATAATAACAATTATTATTAAATGTATTGAGCCAAAGAATTTGACTTTCAGTTGACTATTGATCGTGGTACTAACCTCATATAACCGATGAGATGAATTCTCTATTGAATAATATTTTAATTCTAATGCTTCAACTCAGACCCAACTATAGTCCTCGATGGATGACATACCATGATTTAATTACAATAAAAGTAGAGTGTCAAAATCGAAGTTCCATGGTATTCTCAAGTCGAGGGAATTACGTAATGACGTCACTTCGAGATTCACTATTTGATTTTAGTTATATTAACTAACAGAAAACTCTCGAGTGGGTCATTCCATAGTTATCCAATAACTATCACTACGTAACCCCTAGGTCCCCGCAATAGTCTTGAGTAATACACTGCCCAACATTTGGAGAGTGTTACACATTCTAGTTTCAACAGATGTATCGATATCCTGTCTTGCAACATCTTGACTATGAATATTTAAAATAATATGTTATTTTTAATGTGATAAATGTTATGGTTATAACACATTGTAATTACCATCACATAACATATTATTTAAGAATTTTCTATATAATATACTTTAAATTAATTACTTAATTAATTATATCATAATATAACAAGTATATAATAGAAAGAAAACAACTTTTACTTTAAACAAGATTGGTCATCGAGTTAGATATATGCTTCTAGGGCATACCCCTAACTCTACCAATCTCCCACTTGCACTTGGGATTAATTATGTAATGTTATTCCAACTTCTTTGGTATGTTTTCTCAAAACTAACCGGATCAGTTCTTTAGAGAATGGGTATGCTATTTTATTTTGGTTATCTGCTTTGTCAATCAACTCTCTTTGTTGCTAATAAACTGCCTTTACCAATTGAACTATTGGGACTATGTTTCTTGACTTCTAGAGAGCTCGTGGCTCTTATACTGACTATATCGCAACATTGCTATCGTAAAATAATGATATAGGATTTTCAACATTTGGAATCACCCTCAACTCAGTTATAAATTTGTGCATTTATTTATACTTCTTACATTGCTGCGCTATTCAAGGCGATGTATTTAGCCTTTGGTTGAATCAGCCACTACTTATTATTTGGAACAATTCCAACTTAAAGTTCTTAACTTAAGTTTGGACATGAATTTGGATCGACATGTTATACTAGGTATCATTAATGAAGTTAGAGTCCGCGCATACCTTCAAAAGGAGTCCATTATTTATATAACAATTCTCTAGTATTTCAAAAATACTCGAGAATACTCTAAACTGTTATTAACTAATCTTAATTCAGATTTGTTACTTGGTCTATGTATCAACATGAGCAAGTGTGACATTGCAGATAATATAACATATATAATAATTCCTATTGCCAACAAATAAGGAGTTCATCTTACATGCTCCATATTAAACAATTTTAATATCATGGCTATGTATGTCAAGTGGGACAAACCTATCATCCTTTTATACTGATTATAAAAGATGTCATTTTCAAAACCAATGTCGAGTATCAAATAAACAAACTGAAATGATTTTAACATGAATACATTATTAGCAATCATAAGTTTGTTTTTTATTTATAGTTTTAGAAATATATTTTAGTACTTATTAATATTCTTTCTTATAGACACACGCTTCCTCTGCATTTTGACTGGAATTCAAATTATTTGATTTCTCTATTAAAATATTTGCTTAGATCTAATGCATATCGAATAAGATTTTCGTATCATTTCTTGGATCATATCTAAGACTCACAGACTCGGTCATCGCACCCACTAACTTCGAGACATTTTGGTAGTTATGTGCAAATAGTCTATTCTAAATCATTATTTAGAATATTTTTGTTTCAGCATATATGTACCAAAACTCAAAGTAATATCGAGCGATAAATTTTGTGAGTAAAATCCGAATTAACTAAAGCAAGTTTAATGATGAATCGCTTACATTAGTTTCAACAATTGAAATTTATGATGTTATTCTTATCAACAAGGCTTATATTCCAACCGCATTGATCTTCTTCTTGAGGATTGTTTTGCAACGTTGGATCTTACCCTTTCGGGTACCAGTATCAAAATAATATTTTGATGATGTACTTCGAATCCATTGTGGATTTGCACATCGTTCCACATGGTAGAGTCAATGCACTTAATGGCCTACATAAGACCGAGGAAGTTCATTTCTCGACTTTAATAAAATTCATAATCTCTCTTTGATGTGCAATATTTATTATTAGACATTCTAATGTGTCATGTCTATTTTATTCGATTAATTTTATTTCATCCTTCATTATCCATTTTATCTTTGGATCGTATCTAAGTCCATTTTACTACCAATAATTTCTAAAAGAAATTCCTTTGTTACGAAGTTGGCATTTCTTAAAACAGTAATTGTTTCTTAGTGTAATGGAATTGATATTCATAAGCATTTTATGAAATACACAAATATACATATGAAATTGTTTTAGTTTATGATACTTATGTTCATAAAATAAATATCAATTAATACTGATCAGTCCCAAACTCCTTTGGGGTGGTCGACATAATATCTCTTACAATCAAGTGTTACGTGCATCCTCTCGACTCACACAACCCGTCGACTTCATGATCTAGGATATGTAGGAGTTTCTTATAAACTTTTATCTTGTATGATCTTGTATACTATGCTTTGGATGGAATTAAATTTAACCTTATGTACTTACGCTCAAGTATACGACCTTACAGAAAGAAGTTAACTCAATTTCGCTCATTATCAATCGTACTTTGTCCAACAAAGTCCAATTACTCCTTATCGATACATCATTATGTATCATGGGGAGGAGTTACACTTGGGATCGAATCTTGTTCATTTTTAGGTACTTTTTGGAACCGTTTTCCTATATACTCACCTATTTGATCAAATCAATTTTTTTTATTTCTTTTGTATGTTATGTTTTCTACTTCCATTTTATGTTTAATGAACTTATCATAGACATACTACATGTGTATCAAGTACACATGTTTATTTTTATGATAATTCATCTACGGGTTGAATTGTTTTTGGTATCATTGGACTTTCGACTGTATACATCTTTATGCACCAATCTGAACCGTTCACCAACTCTTATTTTGCTACCATTAAACGGATGCTTCACCCTTAATCTTCTAAGACATAATTCATCAGTTCCATATGACTCATAATTATATGATTTAGAGAATTATTCCTCCAAATATAGCTTTATCCATAATCCAAAAATAATTTAAAATTTTAGATACTTTTGTGTTATGCATCTAATGCAACAAATACCATTATTCTAATAGATTTATTTCATAATGAATACTTAAAATATTCATAACAAAATAATACTATATTCATTTTCAGTCAATACAGTAAACAATTATTATTTCATAAATAATATTTGGTATATTTATGGAAATGGTTTTTCATATCCAGATGCATCCACTAGTAAATATTATATGGCATGCTCTCACTCTTTTCCGCCATTACAGTGATAGCGTATGAAATACAAAGATCCATTCAAGTACTTATTATGGGCTATTTATTCCTTTTACTGTAACTAATTTACAGTCGAGAGTTTTCGATCAAACATCTTAAACTTATAGAAATGACCTTTATAGGAAACATTTTTTTATATTATAGCATAATTTTGGAATAGAAATCACATTGTTCATTCCATATCAAGCATCTTCTAATATTTTATACAATTCTCGTTTCTGATGTCCCTTATGAAACAGATGTGGCCATTCACTCTCTCAATCCCAACTGTGCCTAAGTTGCATCCACTCTTGAACATTCACTTTTCTTCCAAAATGGTTAAACCATTCTAAGAAAATCCTTATTTTAATCAATCATATTGAATACACGATTTCACATAATGATTTATTTGCATATTTCCAATGAACTAATTTCAATGAAATTTCATACATTAGGAACTACGACTGATCATTATATCACAATTATATGTGATCGAATATGAATTAAATATCCATATTCTTGTATTTCATAAGAGTTCAAAACTCATAACAGACAATACATGGTCTCAGACAAATAAATTCTTAAGCGAATGAGGCATGCATATTTTAGTGGTTTTTAAATTAGCACTTGCATGGGTTTTGAAGTGAAAACATGCCAAAGGATTTACAAGCGAGTATATTTTTTATTTCTTGTCAATCTTAATTCAGTTCAATTGTACATTTCAGCTGATAAACATTTTATCAATTATATTAGTTGCAAAATTTTATCGATGTGGATTATTTTAACATTATGTAGTAAATGTTCTTACAATATTATAAAGGTTAAATGTTACTATTTCATTTTTCTAATAAGGCTCCCACTAGATTTTTATGTTTGTCAAAACCCTAAGGAAAAACATAGAAGTCTTGCAACTTCTCCAGCGTGTGTTATAACACGCTTGCCTTGGGATTTTGAACTTGAGGAATACCAAAAAATCATATGCTTGTAAGCGATGGATAACACATTATCAGTTGTATCATATAAAACTCCTAACCCATGGTCTTTGTACTAATCTCATTTTGACTTTGAGGAATGTCAACAAATCGAAAGAGATTATTCACTCGTACCTACCATTTCACGATGACCTAAGTATAAATGAACATACCTTGAGGAATATCAATAAATACATGCATATATCTTACCTTGTCTATTTAATATATTGATAGTACTGCATATAACATCCTTAGCTTAAGGAATATAAAAAAAATAAGGAGTATGCAAGTAATCTATTAAAATATAAGTGGTAGAGGACAATGCTTGTGTTAAAGATTCATAATCTTCAATATATTTGATTGAGTGATACCCGCTTATGGAATAATGTATTTCTCATGAAATACCTTCGTGATTCAAGTGTCGAACACATTTAAAATCACGGTATACATACTATGCATACATATTTATTCCTTAAATCTAATTTAGGTTTCTTTCCGGTTCCACCTATATTATACATATATATTATACAAGTTTAATTTGTTTATAACCTTTTGTAATTTAATTAACTCATATGATATTCTTATGTAAATTATTAATTCAACCTTACTTAATTAATTTTAATTATTATTAATTGAACAATATTTAATTAATATAATTTATTTTATATAAAATTTCTAAAATTTTGCATTACTCATCTTAAACAATCTAAGATAATTAATCAATTATAGCATTTATAGTCTGTTTATGTTTACATATCAATATATATATATACATTTTAATTAATTAACTTTTAATTAATTTTATTTAATTAAGTATTTTAATTACTTTGAAATTTTAGTTTAACTTATCATAAACAATTTTAAGATAAATAAATAACCAAAACAATTATAGTTATTAAAATAAATCAACATATATGTTTTAATTAGTTAAATTTTAATTAATTAATTAATCATATTAATTAAATTTAAAATTTCAAAATTAATTATTTAATTTCTCAAAACAATTTTGAAAAATTTCAATGCGTTTTATAACTTTTACAAAATCCTCTTTTACATTTTAAACTTAACTTTTAGATTTAAAATATATTTTAAATTTTCAAATAAATATTGAAAATTATCCCAAGGCCTAAAATCAGTTTGGGTTTTTGTATTGGAGAAAAGCTTTGACCTTACTTCATCCTTTGGGCCAGGGTAGAATCTGGTAGGACATGGTACTTGATTACCCAAACTTAATCTTTTGACATTACCTTTTTAGATACCCTACTGAATGGATAGACTTTAATTAGTTAGCTCTAATATTGCTAATTTGGTGCGCATTGACTATTTGGCTCCAACACTATTGAAGGAACCGAACCTGTCGAAAGCGGATGAAATATGTAGATTTCAAGTAAAAAAACCTATGTTGGAACTTTGGGCCTATGAAGTCTAAAGGTATATTAGATCCAATCAAATAAAGTTTTAAATAAAATCTTATTTGAGGGAATTAGGGAAAAGGACAAACTTTGACAAAAAATTAGTCTAAAGGACACCAAGTTTTATTTTTTGGCTGAAGGACAAACTTTGAAAAAAATTAGGTTGAAGGACAATGCTAGTTCTAATTAGCATTGTATTCAGTTTTTACACTATACAAAATGCTAGTTAGACTAGCATTATATTCAGTTTTTACACTATACAAAATGCTAGTTCTAACTAGCATTGTCCTTTAGCCTAATTTTTGTTCAAAGTTTGTCCTTCAGCCCAAAGATGAAACTTGATGTCTTTCAGCCTTAATTTTTTTCAAAGTTTGTCCTTATACCTATTTTCCACATCTTATTTGATGTAAGTTGTTTAAAATGGAGTTTGAATTTGATTTAAATTCTATGTATGTATTAATGGTGCATAACACCCATGTGTGAAAGTGCAAGTGCAACATATGTGAAGTATACATAGTTCATGTGAACGTGCTTAGGTGTTGGGATTTACAATGCAACAGACACATTTCCCCTTTATATATGCCTTTGTTGTCCAAAATAATAATTTTTTTAAGAAAATAAGATTTATTTTGTATATACATACAATAATACATATGTATGTATCTATGTACATTTATAGACACACACACACAAATATATGCATGTATACTTGTTGACATTAAAATAGATTTTGATTGTCTGACATGTTTCAAAGTTAAAGTAGACAATTTAAAGTTAGTTTTAATTAACAGATAATTTAAAATCAGAATTATAATATTTTACATAAAATTCTATTTTTAAACCTTGAATTAAGAACATAAACATACATACACAAACATATGTACATAATATACATACATACATACATAGATATGTTCATACACACATACAAAATAATTAAATCAATGTTTTAAAATTAAAACAATATGTAACAGATGTATTCAATTATTTGTAATTTAAAAACATACCTTCAAACACTAAAATTAATCTAACTTAGATCCAACTATTAATTGAAGAAAGAGATCAAATGTTTTATGTTTTTTTTCTTGAAAATTCCACTTATAATTTTAGCAAGGCTAGCTAGCTTTAAAGTGGGCCTTCCATTTTTATTGATGAACAATAATAACAGGTGTTCGGTACAGATGCCTAAACAACTAAAGGAGAAAGAAAAATGCATGAGTTAGGCAGAAACACCTAAACTACTAACATGCAAGGGAGAGCTAATCCCCGTCATCACTACTGCTATCAACAGCAGAAACAGGTCCCATGGCATGAAAATACCCTGAAAATAAAGAATCCAGGTTTGGCACAAGGTGCATAGAATCACAAGAATAATGATACTTCCTATCCCAAGTGTCATCCTCTAAAACAAGCTTATTATGCTCGTTGTCTTCTGCATCGGTAGATAAGACCAAACCTTCCCCCTCAATATGATAAATCAGAGTACGCTCCTCATCCTCTCCTACGACAAACATAAGGAAACTATCACTCTCCAGCTTATATCTCATTTCTATATCTTTATGAACCTAGGAATTCTCTCCATATTTCCAATAAATAGGATGCTTACAAGGTTGTGTAATAGCTGGAACTGTTGAAACACAAGGCACTGAAATGGCCTTTGGATCACCAAAAGAAGCAGGGTCCACTTATAAGTTATAAATTGACTTAATTATTATCTCATGTAAACAATAACCAAAATTGTTTCAAATCAACTTGTAGTATATGCACTCAATTCTCAACCATATAACATGAAACTTAAATCAACTAATAAAAATTGTTTTTAATAAAAATTTGTTCAAACAATAGTGTCTGAAGCAAAAGGAATTTGATGACTTAGGCATATTAAATTCATGATAATGAGGTTCAAATCTGTATTATACACGCAATATGAACAAATAAAAAGCAACGATGGATCTAAATTACTAACATAGATAACATATGAATAATTGAAGAGAAGGACAAGGAGGTGTTAAAAACATATTAAAAAGATGAGTATACAACCGATTCAAGGGAGGCAAGAAGAGATCTAAAATATATTGCAAATTCATATAGATAAAATAAATACAATGGGTGGAAGATTCAAGCCAACTAAACATGATGAATTTATATTTAAATAAAATAAAAAGTTACCTTGAGATGAAGCCAAAAGAAGCACATTGAATGATGAAAGGATACCCAGATTCAATGAATCAATCTATAGATCTTGCAATAATCACGAGATAACCATTTTTTTTGATTTTTTGATTTTTGAATTTTTGCCCTCATAGCCATTAAATTTTCTGCCAGGATTAATAGGAGAGGAAGAAAAAAAAATTTATTACGAAAGAATGAAAACTAAAAGGAAGAAATGAAGGGAGATTTGTTTAAAGGAATAATAAAAACCTTTCCTATTCCTTCGTTTTCCCTTTTTAATTCTCTATTAAATCTGAGTAAATCCTATCACTCATCTATATGCATGGCCGGCTATAGGTAGTGCCAATAACAACCCCACAATTTTAACGATTGAATATTTAAATGACTAATTTAAATATTTAATCGTTAATTGATGGAATGCCCTTTATACTCAACTTTTAGAGAGGAGTGAATTGGGACTCGAAACACTATAGTTAAGTTCACTTTTCCGACATGAGCACAATGACTATAAACCTGACTATGTTTGGAGTTGATGAGTTTTTGGAGCGAATAGTGATTTTTTAAGAAAGAAACGAAATGGGCTAAGGCCCATGAGTTAGCCATAAGTTTGCCTATAATTTGACTAACCGTTTACTTTATTTCACTCCAATGTCATTGTTCTTCCTTTTCTCTAAATTCTTCTCTAATTACCCCTTAATCATCTCTCAATCTCCATGCCCTAACCCCTCTCAAATAAATTCCTAAATTCAAATAAATTCACCATAATTCCTCTTTTCCAATTCTCTACAAAACCCATGAAGGAATTAGCTTGAACAAGATTTTGGAGCTTCATCCAAGATTTAAAGAGAGCAAAATGATGGATTTTGGTGATTTTGAGCTTGGTTTGGAGAAGAAGAGGTGAGTTGGATGATTATACTACTTAATTTACTTGTTAAACTTCATATATTTGTTTAGTAATGATTATAAAGCTATGTGATGTGATTTGGAGAATTCTACATTATGATTTTGGCTTGTATTCATGTTATAAACATGATTCTATTAGCTAATTATTCGTTTGAACCCTTAATTATCATGTTTGGAAAAGCTAGTAAGCCTATAACTGGGTTTGGGGTTAATTGGATGGTTATGTGTGATGTTATAGTTTGATTGTGATTAATTAAGTAATATAATGATGTGCATGTCATTAGAAAACATTAATTAAACTATTTGAATGAGTTTTAGAAAAGTTAGTAAGCTATTAAGTGAGTTAGGAGCTCTATATTTATTATTAAAGTGATAAGAGGTCTAACAAAACTTAATTTGTATTTATAAATGTTCTTTAAGAGAAGAAATGATTTTATAAAATAATGAATTTTTTTATAAAATGAACTTAGTAAGCTAATTAAGCGAGTTATAAGCTCTGCACTTATTATTAAAGTGATTAGATGCTTAATGAAGCTTAATTAGTACTTATAAATATTATTTAAGTAAGGAAATAATTTTATAAGTGAAAGATATATTTTTAGAATATAGAATGAGATTTTATAAAATAACATAAATGATATATTTTATAAAAAGAATGAGATTTTATAAAATATTATAAATGATATATAATATAAAATATAAGGAGATTTTATAAAATAGTAATAAAGATATATTTTATAAAATAGAGGGAGATTTTATCAAAATAGTATAAATGATATTTTATAAAATGAAATGAGATTTTATAAAATAATATAAAAGAGATACTTCTTAAACTAGGAAGAAAGGATTATTTTATAAATGGACTGTAAGGTTTTATCAAATAATTATAAGATGAATACTTAATTTTAATGAAAAATTAAGTATTATAAAAGCTTAAAATGATTTATAAGCTAGTTTTGTATTTTATAAAATAATAGAATGATTTTATAAAATAGTAGAAAAAGATATTGAACTTTTATGGAAAGGATTTGAAAAATAAAAGTAAAATTTGATTATTAAATAATCAAACTGTTAACTAGAAATGCGTACATGTACATGGGTAAGTATACGTATACGTGTATTTGAAGTTATATAATAATAAATAAATTCATGTATTGTCATTTGAATTATTGAATGGTTTTGAATTGTTGATGATGGTTGTTTATTTGTGTGAATATTTGTGTACATGTATAGGAATATAGATATGTGTATATAAACACGTTACTGGCAATCTCGTGTAGCTATAGCGATTATCGGTGCGCTGTTGCGTAAGAGAATACTGGATTGAGTAATCGCTTCGGTAAAGCCTGAAACATATTTGTGTAGTAGTGGCATGTTTGCGTGTATGTGTGCATGTGCATACACAAGTTGGCATATCGACACACATGTGAGCATCACGTGAAGTGTGAAGGTCGGTTGTGTTCATTTTGGCGTGTTAGAGGAGGCCGAGTCAAAAGAATCGTCCCACAGAAATCTACATGTAAAAGAGTTATTTTACATATCGATATCGATTTTCGAATACTTAAGAAACCACTTTTAAAATATCAACCAATAGACTCTGAAGGAGTCCGATGCGGCAAAGGCAGGCTACTGGAGCTAGGCGACTCATCGGGTGAAGAAATAGAGAAGACGGGGCTCAAATCGGTGGCTCAGTAGACACCTACCCGGGATTTACTGCCCAGGAAAAGGAAACCACCTATCGACCAGTGGTAGACCACCAGTGGATCAGTGGTGCATTGGCCTGGGTAGTAAAGCCCAGGCAGGGTGCAAATTTACAGGGATTTTTCCTCAGACCCGAATTCAATGTGATGTGAAACTTTGGCGCGACTTTGAGAAGGCTTCGGTCCACTCAGGAAAGTGGAATACAAGGCAAAGCTCGGGATTTGGATGCAATGTATAGTGATTCATGGTCAATCAATAATGGTCAGATACGATATCAATGTAGTGATTGGTTGTGCACGGTCACATTTGTTGAGCGTGTACAATTGAGTGGAGTTAGTCTGTGCCTCTTGGATTTGACTTTGGGATAGACATGTTTATTGAAGGGTACCAGTCTTATATTAGTGGGCATATGTTGTGTTGGCCTTATATTAGTTCCCATGCATATTATTGATCTTTCAGTAGTGGCTATCCATATAGAAAGACAATGACGAGATATTGGTTTTCATTTATGATAGACGTATTTGATTACATGACGTTATATTTGATTAATATATATATATATATATATATATATATATATATGGTATCAGTTTTCCTTTGTGGTCTCGATAGCACATTATACGAGATACACTCGTCGTTCTCTTTTTGTAAAGGTGTAACACGAGTTAAAGAAGAAATCCATGATGGTCAAGGGAGAGATGACGATGATCATTTATAGGTGGATCATTTATCACTTATTCTCAATATAGGATATGGTGTGTAACAGGTTATTAATTATCTAATCAATTAAGTTTAATCATGGTTAATTAATTCTACTTTGTAATTTGTGAGATTTAATTGTGAAATTAAATCCAGTTTTTGTAAATAGTTGATTTGAATTATCTTAAGTAATTAGATTTTATTATGAAATTTAATCTGGTGTGAATAATTGATTTAATTTATGGAATTCGATTTAGTCTAAATATTATTTAAACCGATTATTGGATTTTTGAATTTTCTTTATATGATTTATGAATAAAAACAATATTTTCAAATTGATAATTTACTTTACTTTAACATCTATTTTGATATATCTAAAATATTGCTTTGTAATTACTTTAAAACATGAATATTTATTAGTCTATTTCTCAAAATCATTTTTTTTGAAATAAGTATATACTAATATATATGTAGAAAACAAGCTAATGCTTTAAGATGGGTGCTAAACAAATTCTTAGGTTTTTAAAACTAATTGTTCTTCGAAAATTAGATAATAACATTTCTAAAACAAATTCTAGGATTCACAAAGCAAAGCAATGCCTATGTAACAATTTGCATTGAAACTCATTGTATGGTATATAGAACCGTACATATACAAACAACATACATAGAGGGAATCAACTATAATTGCACGATTGAAATGAGCAGAGCATTCATCTAAAAATAAGCATCAAAGTGATTCAATTAACCAAGTGTTTAAAATTCTAATTAGAAAACCAAGTTTGTTGTATATAACCATCTCAATTATAACCTATCAAAACTAAAACCATAAGAGCTTATAACAAGTTATAATATATAACAAATCATACTTTAGAGTTTTAGAAATATGCATTTTCAAACCTTTAAATCTCAAAATCTTTAAGAACTGAGAACATAAAAGTTGTAGATAAAAGTACAAGCTTTCAAACAATAAAAAGAGCACCTAATTTGGATTTACAGTTCAAAAGTTATGACCAAAATAATTTTCAGATTTAAATTTATTAACTCTGTTTTTCATTTACATGACAGCGAAAAAGAAATGAGTTTTTGACTATATAAACTTCAAAATTATGCAAAACTAAAAATATAAAAGTTGTAGCACAGAGTTTAAGGTTTCTACAACTTCAATAATTATCAAATTCTGATAAGTAATGAAAAGGTTATGGCAAAAACAATTTCGTGTTTCAAAGCTAAGAATAAATCACAGGACAGAGACGTTACCTCTTCTTCAAACCCATATTACTCTTAGTAAACTGCAAATTTACAAAATGTGATGTACAAAATAGCTGTTCCTTATAAAAATACATTTCAACTGAAAAAAAAACAACCTTCACTTTTTATCTATTAATCAAAAGTTATGATGATTTTAATAGCAGGTTTCAACTAAGAAAATTGCACAGAGCAGAGCTACACCATCAGTTTCAAACTCATTTTCGACCCTCAAACAACATAATTTCGGAAAGTGATTAAAAGGGAATTTGTAGCTAACTGAAAGTACTTTCTAGTACAAAAAGAATGAGCCATTTTGGATTATTTTACATCATGATATCGCTGTTTTACTGCATATATTCTTACATCAAATTTTCAGCAAGCAGCAATCAAACAACCACCCAAGTTCACAATCACATTGCAAGCAATTCAATCAACAAATTATTCAAACAATTATGTGCAAAAAACAAAGATTTAGAAATAGATATGTGAGTGATTAACTCACCTTAAATCCATAAATTGATTAGCTAAGAGGTTCCATTTCAGTTTTGCTTAAGCTTCCAAACCCTAGACCTTGCTCTTATTTAATTCTC
This sequence comes from Allium fistulosum, assembly GCA_030737815.1. Classification (NCBI taxonomy): domain Eukaryota; kingdom Viridiplantae; phylum Streptophyta; class Magnoliopsida; order Asparagales; family Amaryllidaceae; genus Allium; species Allium fistulosum. The sequence continues at coordinate 1,116,357,128 of CM060902.1, read as the reverse complement.
CATTGCTTTCCCGCTAATTTACAAAAAATGATTTTGATTGATTAAAAAGAGGAATTAACCCTAGTTTCTTTTGTTTTTAGAGAGGAGAAAAGTAATTTAAAGGATTTAGAAAAGTAAGAAAAACGAGAAGGGTATTCTTATTCCTTTAGAAATGAATATGGGTAGACTAATGGGCTTGTACTTCACTAAGGCCCAAAATAAAATAAAATGAATTCCTTCTTTTAGCCTAATCAATAGTTTAGGCTAACCAATTAAATCACCTAATCTAAGATAGATTATCTTTTTATAAATTAATTCAATTTTTCACAAGTAAATCTTTTTCAAAATTTAAAAATCTAATAACCGATTTAAATAATATTTCAACTAAATCGAATTCCATAAATTAAATCAATTATTCGCACCAGATTAAATTTCATAATAAAATCTTAAAATGTGTTAAGATAATTCAAATCAACTATTTACAAAAATTGGATTTAATTTCACAATTAAATGTCACAAATTACAAATTAGAATTAATTAACCACAATTAAACTTAATTAATTAGGTAATTATTAACAGGGTTGTTACAGATCAATTATTTAAAAAAAATGGATTAAATTTCATAATTAAATCTCATAAATTACAAATTAGAATTAATTAAGCACAATTAAACTTAATTAATTAGGTAATTAATAGTAGGGTTGTTACAAAGAGGTTACCTCTTCTTCAAATCCATATTAGTCTTAGTAAACTGCAGATTTATAGAAAATGATGAGCATAAAGTTGTTCCTTATAAAAATACCTTTCAACTGAAAAAAACCTCACCCAATTTTGATGTAATAATCAAAAGTTATGGTGTTTTTAATATCAGGTTTCAACTAAGAAAATTGCAAAGAGCAGAGGTACACCATCAGTTTCAAACTCAATTTCAACCCCATAAACAGCAGAATTTCAAAAAGTGATTAAAAAAAAATTAGTAGCTAACTGAAGGTACTATCTACCATAAAAATATTGAGCCATTTTGGATTATTTACATCATTATATCGCTGTTTTACTACAGTGCTTCTTACATCAAATTTTCAGCAAACAACAATCAAACAATCACCCAAGTTCACAACCATATTGCAAGTAATTCAATCAATAAATTATTCAAACAATTATGTGCAGAAAACAAAGATTTAGAAATAGATATGTGACTGATTAACTCACCTTAAATCCATAAATTGATTAGCTAAGAGATTCCACTTCAGTTTTGCTTAAGCTTCCAAACCTTAGACCTTGCTCTTATTTGCTCCTCCATTGCTTTCTCGCTAATTTACAGAAGAGGATTTTGATTAATTGAAAAGAGGAATTAGCCCTGGTTTCTTTTGTTTTTAGAGAGGAGAAAAGTAACCTACATGATTTAGAAAAGTAAGAAAAATGAGAAGGATATTCTTATTCACTTAGAAATGAATATGGGTAGACTAATGGGCTTGTACTTCACTAAGGCCCAAAATAAAATAAAATGAATTCCTTCTTTTAGCCTAATCAATAGTTTTAATTAATTCAAATTTTCACAAGTAAATCTTTTTCAAAATTTAAAAATCTAATAATCGATTTAAATAATATTTCGACTAAATCAAATTCCATAAATTAAATCAATTATTCACACCAAATTAAATTTCATAATAAAATCTTAAAATTAGTTAAGATAATTCAAATCAACTATTTATAAAAATTGGATTTAGTTTCACAATTAAATCTCACAAATTACAAATTAGAATTAATTAACCATAATTGAGCTTAATTAATTATGTAATTAATAATAGGGTTGCTACATGGTGAGGTCCACACAGGTTTTAAATACAACAGTAGGTCATATAACACTTATGCTCGATATGTGGTACAGTGAGATCTACACGAGTTTGATCAATTAGGATATGGCTCGAGGTCAATGGGTACCAACTCTATTTATTTTAGACCATCGACGAGAATCATTGGATTACGATGAGACCTATATACTTGTCAAATATCTATAGCAGGTCATATATCACTTATGCTTGATATGGGTACGGTGAGATCAACACAAGTTCGATCACACTGGATGTGACTCGGGGTCTATAGTACAATTATGTACTGACTCTATTTATTTTGGACCATACATAGGGATCATTGAATCATAGTTAATGTCCACTTCGGACTTTGCTAGTTAGCAATAATGAGTATCGATTCACAGACCACTTGTTGTATATCGTTAAGTAGTGGACGATGCGTAGTATAGCAATTGGCTGAAATTGTTGTTGTGTATTCAAGGATATGCTTATATTGTGATACTTATCTTACCTCTACATTTGTATATTGGGTTACCTTTATCATTTTATACCGTCACATATCAGTCTCACTATATTAGTTGTGCTGTCTCGTTGATTACAGGAGAAGAGCAAGTTATGGTATGATTCCCTACTTTTGTGATGGGTTTACTTTACTTATTTTTAGGCTGTCCAGAATACCCCTGAGCCACGTTTGTGGTGAGGACCAGATATGCCATAGTAGCTTCATGTTTGATATATGCATATAGTTTTGATATACAGTATTTTGAGATAGTTCCCGTCATGCCAGGCTTTATGTCTGACCCACATTTTGTCTTTGTCTGTTTATGTTATGACAACTCTTGGATACTCGATTGAGTAGTTTGGAAGTCAAGTGCTTTTGAGGATACACTATTAGAGTACCGCAGCTAAAGCTTTAGAGGTGAAGACGATACTTGGATATTTATCTACTTGATATTGCAGTAGTACATGACAAATGTTATTTATATATAAGACTTATTGTATCAGATATTATAATCTGACTTTCTGTATTGATATTTATTTATCAGTTACTTCTACCGGTATAGTCTTTTATATATAGTTCATCTCATTATATTCATGTATATTCAGTATATTGTATGTTGTCATTCCGCTATGAGATTATATCGTTATGCCTTGGTATAGTGTTTTATTTCTTCTCCTTCTTCTTTCTTTCTTTTCCTGACAAGCCATCTTTTGTGGTATTCGGAAGTGAGGCATTGATGTGAGGCACTAATTTTTGGCTATTACAAAGGGCATGTTGTTACATTTGGTATCAGAGCTTAGGTTCAACACTCAGTACCAAGTAGACAGATTTGAGTTAAACAAACTGGTAGATGGGGATATGTTGAGGGAGCAACTTATATTATTTTCTACTATATAATATTGCATACAACACGTGTCTTCTGAACTCTAATTTATTTCTGTTGCTGGTTGCTTAGGTATCTTCGTTTAGGCTATCAGTATGAGCAGACATGATACACATGCAGCAGCAATAGATAGTGATGAGAGTGGTGTAGCGACCGCAAGGATTGCCACTCGAACTCAATGCATGAGCTTTCAAGTTAAGTGAGGATGGTCGATGAAGTGTGACATGGATTTTTCTTCCAAGAAGGGTTTGGGTTTGGTGAATGCCAGTAATGAGCAAAAACCGATTGGGTGACTTATTAACACTTTGCATGGAGTCATTCGTGTTTGATTTGTTTTATCTTATGCTTGTAAACCTTAGGTGATGGGAGTAATCCCATGTGCTAAAAGGGTATTTTCTAAGGATCAGTCAATTCACATACCAATTTCCAATCCCCAGTTTAGGCGCAAGCTTTCTAGGTGATTTGATCCAGTCATGCATGGTTTTTCACTTGATTCTTAGAGTCGAGCACTTGAGTCCTTAAGATCACCGATAGATTTTCGAAGCATGGCTTTGGTCGTGTGAGGGAATTTCAGTAGTCAAATCAAGGAATCAAACTGGAATTCGCACAAGAAGAGTCAAGTGGCTGACCGTAATTTAAAAAACAAATCCTGCGAGAAAATGAAGGGTTGGAATGACCATCATGTCATTTTGGGTGATCTCAAGTCGTTATAAATTATCAGTATAATAAATTTAAGGCCAAATGAAACGACCCAATTTTTCATACCCGAAAAATCGAACCATCAGGATTAAAGAAGAAGGGGGTAGAAGAAGAGAATAGAAATACAACATCAGAATCTCACAAACGCAGAGGAGTAAAATATAATGGATAATAACTGATTTTTACAGAAAAGAAACTATATCTGTTTATACATACATCACCAGAATACAACATCAGAGTACAATATAATCAACATCACAATTCAGGACAGTTATAATAACTTGTCCCACATACAGAATACACAACCTACACAACACAGCGGAATATACATCATATACGTGTGATACGTCTCGCCATCCAGCTCGTCTCCTGAGCTCCACAGCATCATATCCTGTATCTGTAATACTCGGTCTGACCCGAGCATTATAATAAAATAACACCCGAGTCAGTCTGGAAAACCAGCGTGAGAAAACACACTCAATTGGATTATTAAAGTTTTCAAAACCTTTTTGAAAATCAAAGGTATCTCGTAAGACCACGCCACAAATAAACATGCCGGGTTTTTTACCTTACGATAACCAAAACATTTTATATCAAATCCTCTTGTAACGACTCGGATTTTTCGCGTTCGAAAATCGACATCCATACTTTACATCGTACTCGAATGCCATAGATTCGACCGTTCAAATCCGATTCGCCGGAGCTTATAACACACTTAAGTAAATAACAACACGGCGGAATAAAGAAATCAATGATATCATATACAACCCCAATGAATACAATATCCAGAATGATATACAACAATGATATCCATATGATACAACAATATCAGAGAAATGATACAATGACAATAGCAGCGGAAAGAAAAGATAACATCAGCAGCGGATAGAAAATCTCCAATAGAATGCTCTAATCCATAGCTAGCTCCAGCTAACCCACTCAACCTGAATATCTGAGAAAACCCAACTCTAGACTGCCGTGTGGAAAATGGTGGGCACCCAGAGTTTAGGAAGGGAACAATAAACTCCAGGTCAGTCGTGGGACTGGTGTGAGAAAACAAAAACAGTTTATCTTTAAAACAAGCAACAAAGGATTTTAAACATTGAAATCCGCAATGCTTTTCGAAAATGAAACTACCATAAGGCCTCCCGCCACACACACAATGCAATCGCAGAATTGGAGGAGATTTCTCCTTATGATAGTCAAACATGCTTACTACGCAAAGAAAAAATTCTTTTGATATTATTACTAGTGCATAGTGTGAAAACATTTCGAAAATACAATATTAATCTTAGCCAGCATACAACATTTCATCGTATGCCTACTATAGCTACCATGTTCAATAACAGGTTACCGCCACATTCCATAGCAGGTAATACAACTAAAACCGTACAGGGTTCGTATTGTTTCTTTGGATTTCCAACAAATGATCAGGCTAAGGAACTTCCTTATCGAAATAGAAACGCCTCTGGAAAGACGCCCCGAGAACCTAACCGGATCTCTGCAAACAAAAGGCCGACGCTACCTCACGCTTTAACCAAGCTGTAACTAGGTAACTAACACACGAGTCATGTCATCCCCCGGTCGTCACCGACCTTTATCCGAGGTACCTCGATCATAAAGCAACAACCACAAAGTATAATAACCGTGCATCATCCACATAGGTAAAATATCTGGGCTCCATACCATGATATCACCTTTTATCCAGAAGGAAATGACATACCCTAGGGGCGCTACCCCTACAAACCTTTGTCGCAACATTCCTGTTTCGACCATTACCGGGTTGTGAGGCTCGACGAAGTCTCGTCCACAAAGCAACGCTTTTTCACAAAGCCACGCTTTTTCACAAAGCCACGCTTTTTCACAAAGCAACGCTTTTCCACAAAGCCACGCTTTTTCACAAAGCCACGCTTTGATCAACAAATGATCATCAGCACTTCGTATGCCACATTACCAAATTGGGAATGTATCACTAGTAACCATCAACTACATAACCTCTGAGCTCATACGTCTCAGAGAAGGGTGTTAAGCTAAGAGAATAAATTCTCCGCCACCAACAGAAATGTATTTGATAGAAACCAGCTTTACATCTCAAAGTGTAACGTCAGACACACATCCATACAAGTCTGTTCCGGGTTCGAACAGAACCGAAGGCACTTCCGAAGAAGCCCTTGCAAATCCGGATAATTTCTAATCACGTCCGAACTTCCCATCACAAAGGGTGATAAAATCTCTATACCGGGGACCAGTCGGTGCAGAGACATTCGACGAGTTGTCCTTTCGTTTTCGAAAATATCCGGTCTTCACCACCGGTCTTCAAATGCGATCCATATACGTCGTATCACTATTCGGAATGGGTTATATGACACAAAGGTCCTCTCCCGGCTAAACCGAATAACGAGCGCAATTAAAAATCATATGGATACTGGGGTCTCAGTTAAATCACAGCTTAAAGCCCAAAACTTTTCATTCGAATGGTTAAAACAAATTACCATTTCCAATCTTTTAAACAAAAAGATTCATTTCAAAAACCCTCAATGGTTTAAACAATTTCCACACTTTAATCTTTTAAACAAAAAGATTCAATTCACAAAGTTTACCCCGTTCACAAAGATCCATTCATGGATTTCAAAACAATTTCCATTTCAATTGGATTAACTCGTTAAATCTTTAAATCAAGATTTAACTTATAGCTTTCAAAACTCGTTTTCAAAGATTCATTCATAGTCTTTCAAAACAATTCCATTTCAAGTTAGATTAACTCATCCGATCTTTGAAATCAAAGACTCATTTCATAGTTTTCAAAATATTTCAATTCCATTTCAAACTTGAAATTCTTTCAACACAAATTGGAAATCCTTTCTTAAAATGAAAGCTATTATTATTTGAAAACAAGTAGTTTTCGTTTTTCGGAAAAATCCAGTTATATTTACACGAGTTAAAACTCTTGAATTAAATTCAAATTCCCAAATCAATACCTTTAAAATGGTTTAACCCATATAACTTATACAGCATCTTTAATCCCTAGTTTCAAATCACAGAATTCAATTTCAAACTTGAATTCAAATTTAAATCAAATTATTTAAATTTTCAAAACTCGATTAAGTTATTCGAAATAACTTTTATCTTTGAAATTCCATTTCAAAAGCTTTTCACTTTAAACCCAAGTTTCTAATTTCAAAATCAATTGAAATTAAAATTTCAATTTCAAAAACATTAATTTTAAATCATCTGTGATTTAACCGATTTCCACGTGAAATCCATATTTGTGTGTGTATGGTGTAGTCCAGGGGTTTCACACAATAGTGCACAACATCAATCATCACCGATATATCAATATCGATAAGCGGTATAATCCACAACGCTTATCTTCATTTACAATTTCATAGATAAAATAAATTTATCAATCACAAAGGTTCATCATTACAATTCGATGTGGGTTTCGGATAACCAACTGGAATCCGACTCCCTGTCGCATCGAAGTTTAAATGCCGTTTACGGGTCAAGGGTTTTCATATTCACATAGTAATATATCACAGAAATAGATATATAAATCACAGATAATATATTACATTCATCCCAGATAAATGAACTATAGTACAGATCACACACAAATCAGGGTATATCACAAGGCATCACATATCAGGGATATCAAACAATTCAACATTCACTAGAATCCAAACATCCATGGATAAGGTCAATTTATTATCTGATTTATTTAAATCAGATTTATTACTTATGAATAAATCACTAATCCTGGTTAATTAACATTAATTAACCTCAACCATTTTGATTAATTATTCTTTAATCATTTATTAATTAACCATTAATAATAAATAAATTAACCTTAAATTATAATTAATCAACCTTTAATTATTAAATAATTAACCTTTAATTATTTAATTCACCATTTTAATTAATTACCATTAATTAATAAATTAACCATCAATTAATCACATTGACAAATTATTCTTTAAGTAATTAAATAAGTAACCTTAAATTAATTACCTTAATTAATTACTCTTTCATTACCTCATTTATTATCAAAACCTTAATTAGATTAAGATAAAATCATTTCCTTTATTCGAGACCAAATCACATATTTAGTTTAAAACATTTAACTAGGACAGTGTTTTAAAAACTTGGTTAAGTTTTAATTCGAAAACTGTTTTGATCACCAACTTCCCAGACCCGATTTTACATGAGAATGACTCGAGTAGGGCTCGAGTTTTCCCAGCAATCTCCCCGCGTCATCCTCCTGCATCTTTCTTCTTCTTCCACGCTACTTTCTCTTCTGTTTCTTTTTTTGTAAGTTTAAATTTAAACCAAGTTATAATAGCATCAGGAAACTCACGCGATCCAACTCGGAGCTAATGCACCACTCACTCGAGCACGACTTCTTCTTCTCCAAATTAAGCGACCTGACACACATTCAAACGTGTGCACGTGCACAGCCACTCGCCAACATTCTGGCAAGCTTCAGCACCTCCACCAAGTCGCAATACCTCCCTACATTCACATCCCAAACTCGACTCGAAGGAAAAACTTTGAAATCGAATTTTAGCATCTCGAATCGAACTGTCGCCCAGACACCACCACGCAAAACCACTTCGCCAGCGCTCCTCAGTCCACCGGAATTGCCATAACTTCGGCCACATCTCGTCAACACGCTAAGCCATCATCCACCAAAACCACGCGAAGCTCGATCATCTCATGGGGCCGGAAAACAAGAATTTAAACAGAGCACAGAAAACTCAATCCCCAAACCCTAAATTCGAATCGACCCCAATATTTACGCATTAGAAAAATTCTTTAGCATTTTTCTTGGATTCATGGATGATTAAACTTGCTATATAACAAATCTCAGCATTTATAATTGATTCAATTATCAGAAATTTGTAAAAATGCCATCTTTATTCAAGTTCAAACTGCTCTGGGAATTCTAAACTAAAAACCTTCATTTTTGTTTTAAAAATTCTCGTTTTCAGTATAGATTCAAATTATAAACATGAACTAGAAATCTATGATGATGGATTTTAACATACATGAACATTTTCCTCAGTTCTATCTTGTTTTCAGGGATATTCCAACATTATTTTACCTTAGGCAAATTTTTGAACTTTACTTTAGAACTAAACAGCATGTTTAAGTTAAATCCTAAGTCCTAAAAATGGTTAAGTAAAAGATAATTAAATTTTGATTTGAGTTTGTACTCTGTAACCTGGAACCAGAGAACAACATGATGCACAAATATACTCAACAGAACAACAGTATTCATATGAGCATAAACACATGCACAAATAAAACCTGATTTAACTTTGCTCCAAAATTTCAAAGAAGAAATATTTACTCACAAGCATCAAGATATCAAAACAGGTTAAGCTTCGAAAAAAAAGGAGTTTGCTCACCAGTTTAGAAGAGGAAGAACAGAGTATCATTTTGAAAACAGGCTTTGAAATTGTGCAAGCTGAACTCCTCTAGTTTGCATTTGATTTGTTTTGATCTAAGTTGTTTGATGTTTTCAGTTGAATTTGTTTGAGTTTAGATAATAATTCACTTTAGTTTTACTTGGCTTTGCATAAACGAACTGAATGGAGATAAGTTGATATATGAGAAAAAGAAGTGTACAGGGTATTTCATATTGTTTGTACAATAGGGTAACACATTATTTTGGCTTGTACAAATATATCAGAGATATTTTTCATTGCTTGCTTGTTGACTCGGCTGAAAATCTTCTTTTTGTATGCTAGAGGATATGGCATTTAATGCATATGTACCCTATGTTCCTATACTTACCTTGTTATATTTCCATTTTATACTTTGTTTTTAGCTTTGCATTTCTTAGGCTGAGATGATTTCGACCATGCTAGAGGTAGGAGCATTAATGACTCGTACAAAGTATATATATTTTAATTTGTTTGTTCATACTTTATCTTTGACAAAGCTTACTTTGTGGTGGCTGCAGCTATGTTTTGGTGGGATGGAATGATTTGTATATGTACTTCTTTTACTTGCCTTTGCAAGCTTGTCTCGGCTGAAATTATTGTGGTGGCTAAAGACACTTATATTTGTTTTATACTTGTGCTTTTTGTTAGCTTGTTTCCCTTGGCCAGGTTGCCCTTTTCCTTTCATGTAAAAATATAAAGTTGTTATTGTCATTTGTCAATGTTTGAATGTGTTCCTTTTGCATCCTATATACTTATCTTTATATTTTTGTTTTATTTGTTCTAATATTTTATTTTGTTATTTTTACTGTAATACCAATTATATTGTATTTCTCTATATATTTATTTTAAAATCCATTTACTTGAAATTTAAATTCAAATCAATATATACTTATATATAAAATTTCAAGTTTACTCGTATATCATATATACATATATATTCACGTATATATACAATATTTTTAATTTGAATGATTCAACATCAGAATTTTATTACGATCGGGGAAACTCGCTATCAATTAATCTATTTAAAAATTTATTTTACAAACTTTTATTCAAAATCCAATAAATTATCAATTTAAATTAAATAAAAATCTGGGGTCGTTACACCTCTGATATTATAATAGTGTTTATAGAAAGTAAAATAGAATCTAGCTGAAATGCTTGCATCTCACGTTCCAGCAATAGTTGGCTACAATCAAAACTGTACGGGTGCTTATTGGAGATTGGATTCCATACAATGGCAGGGCTACTGGGGTACCGCCCGTCACAGTACCTGGCCTAGATCAGAGTACCGAGGATCACTCCCGATCCCCTGCAACACAAGACCAGAGCTACCCCTTACTGGATAGTCCGAATAAGATCACCCCGCGGTTGGGATCAGCAACCGCCCACACAGTCGAAATAAAAAGGAACATCTAGATAGGGATGACCTCACCCTAATGGGCACGACCCACTTAGCCTTGCTGCATAACCCCTGATTTTCAATCATTCCCGGTTGATGAGGCTCGAGGCTAAGCGTTACCTTTTTAGAACATATCACTTAGAATGCTCACCGTCCTCCTGACAATGTTCTGAAAGCATTCATCCATACAAGTCCGTCCCGGGTTCGAACGGAACCGAAGGCACTATTCCTACTACATCCATTTTGGAATCACCCTCAGGATTAGTAGCGACTAGCCCTTGCACTTCACTGCTCCATCTTCGATTCCAAACTCTTGTTTTCCACACGAAAACGTTCAAACCGAATCGAAGTGGTTTTCGAAAAATAAATCCCAATCCCGGTCTCTTCGAAACGATCAGCGCATTGGCCAATATTGATAGTCGGTTATTTAACTATCAAATAACATTCACAATCAACCATCAGACCTTTAAATAATTTCCCAAATTATTTATTTATCTCAAAATATCTTCGTAAGATATATTTCCACTTTCCAACCTTTTGAAATCAATTTCAAACCGTTTTCACTCACGGAATAAATTCCCCGAATATTTTCTTATTCCACTGATATACCACTTCACTTTTATGAACCCAGTTTATAAATTCCATAGTCTCACTTCTCTTTTAAAATCCCACTTTTATACACTTAAACCGATTTCAAATTGATTTCCAAATTTCTCCATTTTGAAATAAATTCCTTTACTTACTCAATTTATTTTCAAAACCCATTAACTTCCGATTTTATTTCTTTATTATGATTTAAAACCTTTTTATTTGAAAATACCAATTTCATATATATATATATATATTTCTTTTTTCCAAATTCCTTCTTTATCCCTTTTAAATAAATTCAAACCTTGAATTAAAAATAAATTCTTTATCTCTTGATATTAAACTCTTGGGTACTCAAATTTTTATGAGTAGCCAAGGGATTCAGGTTAGCTTTGACAAATTCTGGAGGAGTTTTGGAGCAGGAGGCTTCGGCGTGTAGATATATTATGTTTTCGCTGTGTTAGTATTTGTGTCTGTATTGTATTGATGTACTTGAAATGTATGATAGACAGGTGTTTATAACTGTCTAATTTGAGATGTATAAGTTGTGTAACTCTGATGTATATGATACTATGTAATATCTTATGTGATTTATTATATTTCATTCGTTCCGCTGTGAGATTCTAATATTGTTGAGTTTCTTCTTTTCTATCTTTTCTTCTTCTATCCCTTTCTTTCTTATTAAGGATGCGTCATTCAATGGAATGAATGGCGGGTCGTTACAGTTTAATATGGACTAAAGAATTTAAAGAACAGAAAATAAAGCTTGTCCTTCATTAGGGTGTTATAAATTATTAATTAAGCTTTGAAAATCAATTTTATTATTAATACTTGAGTTTTATTTGAATATATTGAGGAACAGTTAAGCAAATGATTGGGAAAATAAAATGTTAAACTTTGAATTAATTTAAGTTCCTAAGTAATTTTATATTTATAATAATTATTTAATTTCACATATAATAAATTGTCATTAAGTGAATGGTTCGTATCGACGGATGCTACGCCGTCGTACGATTCATTGTGAAGTTAAATAAGTAAAATTTTATAAGCTTGTTCAGATTGAATTTGATTACCGTTTGGTAATGAATACGGTTGTATAATTTTATACGGCCTATCTGTTAAGATGTTTCCAAACTAAATAGTTGTGTTAATTGTAGATTATTCAAACCAATTGACATCGGGTCAGCGGAAACAGACACCATTTCGCTAAATAGTTAATTTAACTTCTGTGGGTAGTTTAAGCCATCGATCTGATATTATCTGTGTAATTGGTTACTAGCAATGATAATCTATGATATGTTATTCATGTATATATCTATTATTTGTCTGTTAATTATATTTGAGAATATAATGTGAATCGATCTATGGAAGTTGATTGATTTTGAATATTTGTATTGACTATGAATTGTAGATTGATAAGTACCGTTGAGACTGATAAGCCTTATTCTGTTTGGATTGATTTTGAACCTAGTTTTGTTTTAAAAATAAATATTATTTTTAGAAATGTTTTTAAAAGAATTAATAAATATTTTTGAAATATCAAAAGTAGTTTATTTATTATTTTTGGAAATCTTTTTAAAGGTATAATTTTTATAAGTATGTATTATTTAAACTATTTCAAGTATAAAAACTATTTTTGTAATAATTATTTAAAAAGTAAATTTTTATTTAATTATTATTTATGTATATTTTATTTAATATAATCTATTAAATATAAGCTAATTTTAAAATAAAAGTTAAGTTAAACTAAATTTTACCAGGAGAGTTACAAAATCCTATACAAGTTCCAAATAAAACTTTGACCAACTACCCATAAAATAAATCCATTTTATAAAATATGAATATTAATAATATTCTTTCAAAACATAATACCAATTACCCCTTTAAAATAATTATTACTACAACTAATTTATTAAATATTTACCTTTAAAATTTCCACAACTCAAATAATTTCTTAAAACATTCTTTTAAAAACAATTTCAAAACTTCTAACTTCTGCTCAAAAATCTGCTTTAAAACGTACTTGGCTTTTCGGGGAAATACACTCCCATTTCAGAATAAACCAAAGAATTCTTTTATAAATCCTACTGGATTTATCTCAATTCAAATTTACGTTTAAATCCCGTAAATTTCTTTTAACATAAAGTTATTATATCAAATACTTATAATAAAGTTTCCTTTAGAAAACATAATACCAATTTATCTTTAAAATAAGCAAATACCATAATTAGTTAATAAATACTTATTTTTCACTTAAAGGAAATTAAAGATAATAATTTTTCTAAAATATTCTAAAAACACATTTTTTTAAACTTTCCAGTTTATACTTTGAAAGTTCTCTTTCGAGACATACTTCATTTCGCAGTAAAAATACACTTTCCATCCTTTTAAAAATAATCCCACTATTATTTTTAAAACAATTTGATAATAGTGGATTTTTAGAGAAATAGCTCTGATACCAAATGTAACGACCCGAAATTTCGACTCCGAAAATTCCGGATTGTTAGAGAAAAAGAAGAAAAGAGGTAGAAGAAGAAACAGAAACAAAACACAGATTCTCACATTCGCAGCGGATAAAATATAATATCAAATAATAGCAGTTATACAAAAGAAAACTGTAATTGCACTTTACATTCAATACATCAGAGTTACAACCATTTACAAATAGACTAGACAGTTATCAACCTGTCCTAGACTACTATCAATACAACTCTCAAATATACAGCGGTAAACTCCATACGTTCCTGCCATCCAGCTCGCCTCCTGAGCTCCAGAACGTCCTCACCTAAAAATATGTAATACTCGGTCTGACACGAGCATTACATAATCCGCCCGTATACTGCCTGGTCAATAGGCGGGTTAACACTTTGCCTCCCAAAACATATCTTGCGGTAGGAATGTGTGTCTCGAGTTACCATAAGTCCGAAGTCCAAAATCCATAATCCATCAACAGCTAAAATTTCTAATCTAAAATCCAGTCCTTTGCCAAACCAAATTGCCGTAATCCATCCCATGTTAGCCTAGGAGTTAGTTTTTGCATGCCGAATCCTCAATCTCTATGGACTGTTAGTGAAATCCGTGACTGTTCCGAGTCGATAGTCAATTCCGAAACCATTCCAAATCCATATCCATCCAAAGTCGGTAACCAAATCCACGATCTCGCCGAATCATTTGCCAAAATGCAAAGCTTCGATTTCACCGGATCATTGTCGCATTCGATCTCTCCAGATCATTAGCCAAATCCTCGATCTCACCGGATTGTTATCCCAATCCATACCTCTCTGGGTCAATATTCAAGTCTGTGACCTCAATGGGTCAATATCCAAATCCATAACTGTTTGAAATCCTGAAAGTCGGTAAGCAAATCCACGATCTCTCTGTATCGTTATCCAAGTATATGGTATCTTCAGACCGATCGATGGTCTCTCCGGACCCTTGCTAATCCCGATCCACTTGCTCTTCGGCGAGGGGACTTAACGATGAGTGAGTCAATCCTGTCGCTCTCCGACGAAGTGACTCACTCCCAGCACTCCGGTCCTTTTGTGGCATATAGCGATGTCTTAATCCTCTTGGACCGATCATAGCCTCTCCGAGCCCTTGCTAGACCCCATCCTGTCACTCTCCGGTAAAGGGAGAACAATGATAAGTAAGCCGATCCTGTCGCTCTCCAGCGAAGCGTCATTACTTCATGCACTCCGGTTCAGTATCCCTGAACATAACGCAATGTCCTGGCCTTCCTAGGCCGATCATGGTCTCTTCGGACCTTTGCTGGACCCCATCTAGTCACTCTTCGGTGAAAGGGGGAACACCGATAAGTAAGTCGATCCTTTCACTTTATGGTGAAGCGACTCACTTCTTGCACTCTGGGCCCCGACTCTTCGGTCAAGGACATAACGCGATCAATTTCGTATTGACTTCCTTTCTCTGTTCTCGAATCTCTAGTCGAGGGCTTAATCCATGACGTACGAATCTATCATATCGCTCTTCGACGAAGGGACTCGCACCTTGCAGTAATCGCCACATCTCTCTGACCATGGCGACCTCGACCTGTTTTGTTCATCGCATTAATGAGGATTCAAGTGTTTTAAGATCCATTTATTAAATTTGAATTTTAAACAACTAAAGAACCAGAAAAAACTAAGTCCTGCCCCTTCGGGCATGGCGGTTCACTGCCATCTCATAGCATGCTTAAGGATCGCTCATAATCCCGTACATTTGTAAGTGAATTAGCCGCTTTATTGTAGAGTTTATTATTTATTTGGTTAATGCCATGCCGATCAAGAGATGATGATTTATGCCCTTGAGCCGGGCCCACTCCGATTTGTTGCGGATGATGGTTGCTCCTGTTCCATCCCCACTGTTTGATTCCTTACAAACTATGGCAGCCTGCCATCCCTAACATGTTCCTTACCCATATACTGGAGGTGCCTGTAATCATTGGTAGTATGCCCATCCTGTTCGTGGAACAAGCAGTATTTTTTGGACCTACGCTCCTGCTCCGTAGGATCCCTCCTTGTCGGTTTTCGATGGGGTAGTTTCCACCTTGTGTCTAGATAAATCTATTCCAAGCTTTTCGTCAAATCCGAATAATAGGAGAACTTCAAACCCCGTTCTTTCCTTTGCCTTTCGATCCATCATATCCATCGTCCACTTTCCGCTTACCCTTATCCTTATTGGACCCTTCTCCCGGCGGTTCTTCACCTCGCACAACATTTACTTCATGTTTGTCGGTTTGTGTGTCCTCCTGGCATAGGAACATCTCCGCTTCATGGTAAAGTTTCCTGAGATCCATTGGAGGATCTCGTTCCAGTGCAATCTTAAAGTCCGTCTCGTCGGCAATCCCAGATACTGCCGCCATTAAGACCATTAATGGATCCTGTCGATCCACCGAAGCAACTACCCCATAAATCGTGTCAAGAAACTCCTCAGGGACTCTCCTGTCATTTGCCTTAGCGTCATCAATGTCATCAAATCCTTGGGTCGCAAAATATGGACCCGAAACTACTTCATGAATCGTTCCACTAGCTCATTCCATGTCCTAGTTGAGTCATTCTCCAGCTACCTAAATCAAGCGCAGCTAATTACGTCAAGTATAATGGAAAACATCTTGCTATGACTTTCTCCGATGCCCCTAGCTCTTCCATATATCGGATATGCCACATCAAGTGCACTATAGGATCCGACTATCCTTCATACACCTCCAATGTCAGTAGTTTGAACTCCGATGGGTTCCTAGCTTGCCTGATATTCGGAGCGAACGGACTCCGATTGACATCCTCCAAACTCCTGTTGGGCAATCCGCCTCTCATCACCTATCGTACTAACTCAGCGATCCTTTTTTTCTCATCCATAGGTGGTCTCCAATCAATATTACCAACCTGCCCCACGACTCCACAAGGTATTCTAAATCATACTCCTCCGGATGTGCATCCGCATTACGATCTGCATTAACATGCACGGGGCCGACCACTGTCCTACCGACATCCAATTCAACCTACCCCGAGGACATGCCCAAAAGCCTTGGGGGCTCAGTACCGACCCCTCTAGGGGGATCGATGTCGATCCCTTGATGTTGGCCGGGGGCTACTTCTAGCTACTCCGTTGCAATCTCCTACCCGTTGGCCCCATTTCCATTCTCCCCATTCTAATTTTCTACAACTCCTACTACTCCAAATCCTTGATCCAAATTGCCAATAGCCCCTACCACTCCTGCCCATCCAATTTTCCAAAGGAAATTCTGCATCATTTCCTCTTGCCTCTTCATCATCCTCTCCTACTTTAAATCCAATTTTCCAAAGGAAATTCTGCATCATTAGCCCCTTAGGAAGCCTTATGGCTTTCTCCATGGTGACTCCTACCTGCAAGCGCTCTCCTTGTAGATTGCCTAACCGTTTCTTCCTAGATCCAAGTATCCAAGCTTCCAAATCCGTGGGTACAAGTAATTCTTAGTGAAAGCATCAAAAATGGCGCCAACGCCCTAAACAGTGTAAAAGCACCAAAAAGTCCAATAACCAACTCACAATAGAATGAAGTAGAGAATAAAATATGAAGAACAACAAAGTAAAATTGAAAGAAATGAAAACACATGAAGTTTTATTGTGCTTTGGCTGACTCTAACCTACGTCCATTCCAATAATTTTCCTTTTCTTATACTGTAGATTACAATTACAGTTCGGATGATCACCTATTAATAATAACAATGGAGGAAGAAGAGAGCTAGAAAGAAGATCCCTTTCCCTCAGCCAATGATCTTGTATTTATAGAAGAAGATGTGCAAATATCCAGCTGAAAATTCACGTGCAGAGGCCCAAGACCAAAATGAACCCCTCCAATAAAAATAGGGCCCATCCGAGCCTTTTTGAGGGATCAACACCAATCCCCAACACTTGAGCATTGGGGTCGGCGACCCCTATGGTGGGTCCCCTTCCAGACTAGCTCCATGTTTCCTGAGTTGTTCTGCGATGTTACCTAGGTGAAATTGAAGATATCCATCGATTTCCGTTAAGTTGAGTTGTCGAGTTAAGTGTCCATAGTCTTAGTGATCTGATTTGATCCCTTGCCTAGGGGAAGGGATAGGTACTGATCCCTTGCCTAAGGGAAGCACCAATCCATACTTAGCCAATTCAGGGATGCCATTCGTCTGAATCCGCTCGATTATCATCCATAGCCTTGGTTATACCTGATTTCTTTCCGAACCTAATAATCACCCCTTCGGCCTTCCTGCCTTGGTGATTATGAAATTTGATTAGTTAAATCTGCTTGTATACTACCTGGTAAAAAGGAGGGTTAACATAAGAAAAATACAAATACGTCTCCAGATGATTACCTCGGTAACTATCGTATGCTCCTACTACCCCGTGCTATAGGGTAACTACCCAACATACCCAAGGGGACAGGGACTCTAAGTCTCATCTAAGGCCTGAAATCATGTCTCTTATACTATGTATTGTTCTGAACCTACTCCGAACCAACTATAACACCCTGCCACTATACCCATACCAAAAAGTATTAATATGTAATATTGTTTGATAATACTGAGAATGAGGCAATATTGGACTATCACACGTGAATATTCCCCTACACTAACATTGATACGTATTTCAGAAATCATAATGCTCACCGATATGCACTCCGTATCAGCACAAGACAATAAACATGTGAATAGGATAGAACAATACATAAATAAAATAGAAAATAGAGAACACAAAGTCACCAACACATTGTTCACATATAATAAATAACATATACAAGTCTCAATGGGTCAGTGTAAAAGAGTCAATATCCGCTTTCTCTTAAAAATATATACAACTCCAATACATACATCTCAACAACATCAACATACATGAGGCTAAACAAATACATAATGATACATAAAGCTACCAATAACAAGCCTCTGTATCTAATCCTAACAACCGTACGTCGATCATCATCATCTCTAAACCTGAAATGTCTCAAACGAACCTGAGTATTATATAAACAACACTCGGGTCAGACCATGTCTAGACTGTAGATGTTAATACATGATAATAACTGGCATGTGTCTCACAAAGTAACGTATGATTATCACAGCTGTAAGTGTATGTCCCAAACCATGCAATACATTAATAGAACCATGGCATACTGGGTGAATCAACCAAATATCCAATATCATCCAACACAGTAATGTCCCTAAAGGGAATCAACTATCAGCAGGCACAAAATCAAGTGAGGTACTACAAGTTTGGTATTGTATGTCTGTGTATCTCAAACACATATTCCAGATGGGAACCTAACAACACACATGTAACATTCCGCCTTTTTGAAAGCAGACACACGTGTCAACTCAAACCATACAGAAGGACAGATTGTTATTTGGGGTAAATAAGAAAAAGTGAAAGAAATAAAAACAAAACAGAATCTCGCAGCAGAATGACAAAATATAATAATCAAATAACAGTTCATGAAGCTATATACAAAACATTTGATTATACTTATACAATACAAAATCAGAGTTACACATATAAAAGATAAATAAATAATGCAGCGGAACAGTATGATGCGGTGGAATAATATGATAAATAATAATAATACAATCTTCGTCTTCGTCCTTCGGAAATAAGGTCTTCAAATCCTGAAATGCTCAGGCCAACCCAAGCGAATTGAAAAGACAAAACATTGGAGTCAGAACTAAAAGTCTTATGTGAGTTAAATCAACGGTAAATAAATATGAGTGTAAACGGCGTCGGAGATGTTTACGGGTTTTGACATCTCCTATCCAGTGTCTAACGTGAGTGCAGTAACTTAAGAGAGGTTCGGGATTCACATCTCCTAAGGATCCGTTAAACTATCTACTATGTAGTACAATACGCTATTATAATATGTCTACAGTAAAGTAAAAGTATTAAAATAGCGTTAAGGCGTTACCCATATCCCCCTTAACACATTTTATATATTCTCATAGTCTATACGGTACCGTAATCCCACCCATAGTGGGTGTCGTCAGAGGGCACTCCATAGGTATGGTACAAACCAAACTCGTAGAAGGCGCGCTAGGGTAGGTGACACGGCACAACTAGGCAATGCCAGGGTAGATATACCAATTACACTTCCGGACTGGTGGTAACGCATAGCAGCCACTACCGCCCACCTCGAAACATACTCCCGAGTAAAAATCGAAGGGTGGCCACCAAATAAATCGCAAAGTCAGAATATAAATCGATGGAGTGTGTCCGCTCAGAGGAGCTACCTCATTGGCCCGTTAATTGCTCCAGTTTTAGCCACCTTATGCCAACTCACGGGAGTTGGGTCCACGTATATACCTCATATAGGATCGTCGCCACCATCCTACTTCATTTTGGAATCTCCACCGCGTACACAGTTGTCAAAGTGGTCTTCGGTATTGGCAGAGAGTATGACAATATCTGATCCCGGTCTCTTTAACAACCAATCGCTTATTACACACCGGATGATTCTTTTACATTTCCAAAATCATTTCATAATTGATATCAAAATATCATATTCAATTCAAATCATATCATTTTCGAAATCATTACTTACTTCTGAAATTATATCACATTGAAATCATAGTTCGAAATTATATTTCCTTTCAAAAGTCGTATTTCCAAAATAGGTTAAACTCTCGTTTCAAAATTTTCATATTAAACCAAATATGCTATTTAGATCCCAACTTAGGTTATAATGTCGCTTAACCACATTCACTTTAAAAATCGAGAATTTGAATATAAACCCATCCATTTTACTTAGTTTGGAATTTAAAAGAAAATAGTTTTAAATAGTTATAAATAGTTAATATAGATTTAAAATAGATTAAATATAATTAAAATAGATTAAATGGCTTTAAAATAGATTAATTAGATTTAAAATAAGTTAAAACAGGTTAATTAGTTTAAATAAATTAATGGTTTAAAATAGGTTAAAATGATTTAATATAATTAATACAGGTTAAAATAGTGTAATACTTTGAAATCTTAATAATTAGAAATTTTGAAATAATATATTTTTAAAACAGTTCATATTAAAACATGAATTTGGAATTTATATCAAATTAAACTATTCATTTCATTTCAACGCATTTGGACCATTTTCAATTTCCAAGTCAACAAACCAAATTCCAAACCTTTAAATTTAACATTTCAATAAACTATTGAATTTCATATCGTTTCAATCCATGTTCAAATATCAATTCGGATTACTCCAATTTCAAAATATTTCAAAGTTATTTTCAAACAACTTCAATAACTTAATTTCGATAGAATTTCATTTATACTTAAAAGTTTAACTTTAAACTTCTAATTTAATTTCTTAAAGCAATTCCTTTTTAAACCAGTTCACATTTCAACACAAAACTTGATTTCCCAGTAATAATTCAATTCATATAAATCAAATTTTATTTCAAAATATCATTTAAATAAAATCGAAAATTAAGGATTTTAAATCATTTAATTTAACCAATCCAGTGTCCGTATATAATTCTCTACCCTAAGGTCAAGTGATACGGATATTTATCATTTCAATCTGTGATTTTAAATTTTTTATATTTACGGATATATATCATTTCAATCCGTAATCCCGAAAATATCAAATCCATAAAATCGCTTGAGTCTATCATTTCAACCCATAACGATTTTTCCTTAATCTATTGATCATTCGGGTATGTATCATTTCAACCCATAGTGAACTTGCTGTTTATAATGATATAAAATAAAACATCCATTCATCCAATATCAACAATCAATATCCATTACAAACATCATCCAAATCAATCAATAAATATCAATATAGAACTGATAATCAATAAAGGTATTTAACTGGCAATTTATATTCAATAATAAATTAAACAACGATTTAATTCAAATAAATTCAAATTAACTGAGATGATGATTTAAAATATACCAAACAGTCATAAATAAATTTCTAATCACATCATAAATTTAATTTAACAAACATAAGAAATTTTAGAAATTGTGAGTGGGTTAAAACACTCACCTTTTGAATTTAAATTGAATTTAAATCCAATTTAAGCCCAAAATTCAAACAGCCTCAGAATTCATCCAAACCAGCGTCAAAATGTCCAGAATTTCAATACGATCCTAGTGGAAGAAACCACACGTGAATTGGACCTTGTATGTGAAAGTTATAGTGATTAGAAGATTGAAGAATTTTTAAATTTCAAATAAAATAATAAAAATAAATAATACGAACCCACCTCTCTTCCCTGGCCACGTCGCCATCTCATCTTCCAAACACAAACCCTACAACACCTAGTTCGAACGCAGTATGTACATCACGATACCCTAACACGGACGCCACCTCACCCACGTTCGCCTCCATCTACCGACATGTCGCGCCACCCTCCAGAAGCGCCGCGACCCAAGGCTGCGCGATTCCCCCTGAGCATGATGAATAGATGCAGCCGCCGAAACCCACTCAAAACCCTAGCGAATTATCATGCCAAATCAAGCCGTTGAAACGATGACTAACCCACGCTGATGCACTCCATTCGCAGCTCTCCACAATACGGTAACTTCGATTCGTCGATCAGATAAAGATCATCAACCACAACGAATGGCCGAGGATTGTTCCTTGAATTCCGGACACACAGAAACCCCATTCGAAAAACAGACAACAGATTTGACTTGCGCTCGTCGAGAGCTTCAAATCGATATAAAATTCGATATATATTGAGGAGTTTGATTTTTGAGTTGAAATTTGATTTGAAATTGAAATTGGGAATTAGGGTTTGTTTCTGTCATTGGAAAGGAGGAGCCATGGAGAAATGTACGTACAGAAAATAAGAGATAGGAAGACTTCTACGGTTTATAACAGGTTATTTATAGGCAGATCTGAAATAAAATGAATGAACAATATTTGTTTTGGAAGTTGAACGATAAACGATCCGAAAAGCCCGTTCTGCCTCCGGGACGAAGATGGGTCATCCCATATATCAAAATAGATGTTTTCATTATTTTTAAATCTAATGGAATAGGTTTCAAATCCTAATTGCATCGTATGAAGAAGTTATATTAAAATCAATTTATTTCAAATTAATTTCAAGGCGTTTCGAGCCCGTACGATCAAACGACAAGTCCGAACGTTACGAAACTTGAAATCCTATAATAATTCACCGTTACGGATCTGATGAAACTGGTTTCGTCGAAATCCGAGATAGTGGCCAAAATGGCTAATTTCACATTAATTAAATAAATTAATAATTAATTAAATCACTTTTTCAGTTCTGATTCTATAATTACCAAATTTTTATCACTTTTGATTACTTAAACATTTATAACAATTTAAAACAAATCTTCATGTTAATTCAATGTTAATTATTTCATTAATTACCATGTTTACTTTCAATTTCAATAAATACAGAAATTGCAAATTTAATTTTCAATAGTTCCATTTAATTGACCATTCATCCTATTATTCAATCCATTATTATCAAATGGATGAAACTAACATTGGTTCATAATCTATTACATTAATATTCTCAAATTTCATCTTAATATCCATTAACGTAATATTTAGGTAATTAATTTCATTTGATTGCAATTAATCCAATTATTATAATTTAAATTCCAATAAATTAATAAACCTTGATTTCCATTCTTTTTATTCAACCAATTGTCATATTATGAATAAAATTAACATTATTTCCAATTATTAATTTTATTTACATTAACATAATATTAAATTATAATTATTGTAATTGATTTCCACTTTAAACTAACAGGCTAAATAAATAGGTAACATACAATAATTGTTACCGTTAGCTTTTAAATTACACTATAAGTTTATTACTTTCAAACAAAGGTTATAAATACTTACATAACATCGATTTTATTCAATTACCATTTAATATGTATTATTTCATTGGTTAATTCAATATTTCCAGTTGGTTTCCTCATATTCAATTTATAGCCAAGTATAACTTATATATGTTATTTCAATTAATTGGAATTCATTCAATTTATTAATAATTAACTTAAATGGACATTGTTACCATTCATTCTAGATATTGTTTCATTCATAACTCACAATTTTTTTTCAATTTCAACATTGAATGGCAAAACTTAACTAAATTAACAATTTTTAATTATAGAAAATTACAGGTCGTTACAACACAACACCGCTCCAGGGGACAACACTCTTAGCACACAGCACACCCTAGAGTCTTAAGTTACTCCCAGTCATTGTGACACTATGTCCATCCACATGCTATGATCACGAGCCTACTGCCCAATGGTAACAAACTGTTTGGAAAGTTTGGCATCTGGGTATATCACCACACTAACTAAATATTGACACACAACAAATAAATGGTGATGCCACGGATCCAAGGAGCAACCTTATGTTTAGCCAATTAGAATGGACACCAGCTATATGGATAAACAACACACAACACTAATAGGCAAAAAGTCAATAAACGTACCTAACCATCTCGCACATCGCAATGGTAACACCTAGTTACCACGCTTCATAAATAAGTGTCAATCACGTTTAAGAGGTAGTTAAATAAATAGTCGCTCGAGTGTCTCATACTACTCAGTGCTACTCACTTATTTACCAAATCTCACTCAACTCCCACATCATATTCTATATAACAAGTCCAATGAATTACCGAAGGAATATTATCGAAAGTCCCGTACTGGACAGTATTATAATCCGTTTATTCAAATTCCTCATTACTGAGAAAATATAATCAAATAAAGTATGCACATCATTTGGAAAAGAGATTATAACTATAGGAAAGTACAATAAAAGTTTCAAAAGCCTTTATATAACTAAAAGATAAACTACTTTTTTTCCATTTACTCAAAGTGAAATATAGGAGATATACATTGTAATAATTTTCCAAATCTCTTTTCCTTATTTAAGATCGTAGAAAACTCATTTGAAATCATGTCCTATTTATAGAAATCATGTCATAAATTTCTGTGACTAAATACATATTTTAAATGGATATATAAGCTTTATAACCAATAATTATTTACTTTTAACTGTAGAATATAGTTTAAAATCACTTACTTATTCAAAAGCCATCAAAAACTCTTTTGAAATCAAATAATACTTATCAAAAATCATTCCACAATTTTTCTAAATTCATTAGGACTTTTAAATGAATAATTAAAGTCAAAAATTAATTTCTATTTAATTTAAACCACTAATCCTTTAAATAATTAATATTTAATGAAAATGATTATTTCCACAAAATAATTTTATATTTGGAAAACGGGCTTTTTCTATTTTCCAAAACATATTTTGATCTATTTCTCAAATTTCTTTTTTAAAGCAGAGAAGTATGCAAGTGCCCGAAGCTACACGGCTCGAGGCCAGAGTCACTGGTCGACTGCCCTAGGGTGACCGATCAGTCGGTCAACCCTAGTGTAGACCGTCAATGACAGACTGAAGCTATGTAGCTTCACTCATTGCATCTTCCTCTTCAATGCTTCTTCTACAACCCATTTCGTGCACCCAATTTTCATCATGTTTAAGGCAATTCTATCTCTGTACACATAATACTCATAAACACACACATAACGAAGCATTCAGTGATGATTGAATCAAAGCCATAAGAGATGTATTTGAATATAAAAATCAAATCAACAAAGCACACTTTTTCTCACAATATCATCATTCAAATCATTAAACACATATACATTTTATTCTCGAATAGTTAAGAGTGAGAATTACTCACCTCGACAATATCAAGCACAAATTATTCCCTAAGCATTTAGTTGGTCCATCAAAAGCTCTCTTTTCCACTTACTGTAAATTGTAATTTGACTCCAAACTTCAAAATCCAACTTAGATTACTCCTCGGGGTGTAGATTCTCATTTAGAAGCTTATATCAAAATTTCATGATTTTTGGGATTTTATTTCATTTGATATGAACTTTGAAAGGAAGACCCTGGGTGAAATTTACCCTCAGGAAATGAAAATGAGATATAGGGGATGATTTATGAAGTAGAATAACGAAGTCTCTAGACTTCTCAAGACAATGAAGAGAATGAAAATATCTTGGCTTCTCTTTTCTTTTGTTTGGGCTAAATGGGATCCAAAACAATCTCTAACTTATTCATTTCCTTTCTTTCTTTTGTAAAACAATTTTATACATAACTCTAAACACCTTCAAATCCCACTAAAATTACACATGGCTTCAACTTATACTCATGCTACTTCATATCTTTTATAGCAATTATTTCCCATAATTTAACCCATATATAATTAATTATCTCTTAAACTACATTTTTATGCACATTTAACTAAAATTATCCATTAGCCATAATAATTGAATAAAAATTCATTCTTCACTATAATAAATTCCAAAACTCTTTTATTTATCATCATTTAACTTTAAAAATTTAATTCATCCATTTTAATTTATTTTAAAATAAATAATTTCAAGTTTATAATATCAATTTTAATTTAAAAAAACAAAAAATCACATTTATTGATAATTTACCACTCCAAAAATAATTGTCATATAATAATTCATTTAACAATTCTAATAAAAATTATTTTGGGCTTAAAGTATATTTATCAACTCAAAATTGCTCGAAACCACAATTTTTAATAGTTCATTTCTTCAAGAATGCTTAATATCAAAACAATTTATTTAATAACCAATTTTTATCAAATAACTTGCATAATTAAGTATTCCAACTAATTTACGCTTTCTCAAATTTCAACAGAATATTTTATTAATTAAATTCTTTACTTCACAAAATAATTCTTCGTTTAAATCCCAACCAAATTTAGATATTTCCAAATCTTCTTAAATCTCCAATATTTATAATTTAATCCCATATTATTCATGTTTTATTAATTAAAACTGATTTAATTATTTAAATCACTATTACTAATTTTACTTGATTGCTTCTCAACATCGGGTTGTTAAATTCCCTTTTTTTGAATTTTGTTTATAAACAACATATGTATAATAAATCAAACGTTAATAAGATTCAATGGCAATCAATTTTATGCTACATATACTAACTAGGGTCAGGTGTGAGCATGTATAAGCATATAAAATAAGTACATATTTACCTTGATAGGTCCAGCCCTTCATGACACTTTGGTTTGTGAATCAACTCCTAGACTTCTTGAATTAGCATCAAAATTTTCTAGAATCAAATGAACCACATTGCTTTTGTTTTGTTTGATGTTTTTTTACTTTAAAAATTGACTTTGGTCTAGGGTGGATTTAGAGGGTGGCAACCATGGTTGAAGAAGAATGAAGGAGAAAAGGAAAATAAAAAATGAGGGAGAAAAAGAAAATAAAAAATGAAATGAATGAGAGAAAATTGTTTTATGGAGAGAATGAAAACCTTTCACGTTCTCTTTTTGAAACTTCCTCTTTTAATTTCAAATTAATTCTTGATTAAGCCAAATTCTTATCCAAGCCCTTCTTCTCTCCTTGTATGGCCATTAGCACTTGCTCATACATGAATCAACATTTCCCAAAGCCCGTTAAGTAATTAACTATATTTAAAGCCCGTTTAAATATATACTGACATCGTATATCGATACATGCATATATAACTTTTATACACACACTAAATAATTACTAATAATACCCCAAAAAATCAAATATAATAATAATTAATATTTCTTAAATATAATTTAATGAATTTATAACACTTTATAAACTAATTAAATCATTTTGTTTTTTCAAGAAGTCACAAATACAGTTGTGAGACTCGAAGTTAATATTGAACAATTCTAATATTAATGCTCACACATCAACTCAGCTAATGGTGTGACTGTTTGGTAGAATTCATTGCTTATAGATCTTTTTCGTAAAATCAGTTATATCATCTTAAGTTATACCAATAGTAACAATAATTTACACACATTCTCTTTGTCAACACTATATTACTTTAGGATTTATGGAATTTGGTATTGGCTAAAACACCAATATTATCCTCATTCAACTTGATCAGTCCATAAACAAAGCCCTTAGTTCAGTAATAACATTTATTATTAATTGTTCTACTCTTGCTAGAGATTTTGACTTCAAGTTGACTACAGTTGACCATGATACCAACCTCATACAATAGCGGAAATGAATTCTCTATTGAATAGCGCTTCACTTCCAATGCTTCAACTCAAACCCAACTATAGTCGCTTTATGGTGCCATGCCATGATTTAACTATAATTAAAGTGAAATATTCACAATGAAGTTTCATAATATTATCAAGTCTAGAGAACTGTGTAACATCATAAAAATGAGATTTCTTGTTTGACCTAGTTGTTATCAACCAACATGAAACTCTTGGAAGAATCATTTCATAGTTATCCAATAACTACGAGTACGTAACCTCTTAGCGCCCTTAGAAGCCATGTATAATACACTGCCTGATATTTTGAGAGCATTACATACTTTGGTCTCAACGGATGCATCGATATCCTTTCTTAAAACATATTGACCAAGAATATTAAAATAAAATGTTATTTTATTTTATGATTAATTACTCATGGTTGCAACTACGTGCAACTATAATTACATAACATTTCTTATGAGGATCTTCTTATTATATACTTTGAATTGATTAAAGCATAATATAACAAAGTATACAATTGTTGATGCCAAAAATGGATCAACACCTAAAGATATCAGATGAAAGCACCAAAATGTAGAGATCCAAATCAAACAAGCAAAAATAAGCAGGAACGTAAAAGAGACACAAGAATTTTTATAGTGGTTCAGCAATCTCTGGCCTACGTCCACTTTATATTTTGTTATTAGTTGTCTTCTCTTCGGATTACAATGAATTATATCTATCTGACCACAATCTAGTGAATCTCAGATTTACAATGAAGTTTCTAGATTGTTTGAGAGTCACTAGTTCCAGAGATTTGCTGATCTAAGTCCCAGAATAGCAAATAGTAGTATCCTAGGTGACTTTAATGAAGGAGTGGTCAGAGGTGAAGAAGAAGAAGTCTCTTAAGTCAGAGAATCTGATCCCATTTTGGGTGCCGTAGGGTTAGTATTTATAAGAAAACAGTTGAACAGGTTCAGAAGCCCACTTGCACTGAAGTCCAGAAAATAGCCTGGTGTTGTATCAACGATCACGGAGGCCCACAAATTGAGAGAATAACTCGGTACCGACCTAAATAACTCGGTACCGACCTATTCTCTTTGTTGCAAAGTGAACTTTGTTACTTGCTGTTCTCTTCCATCTTCAACTCGATGTGTTCCAAGCATATTTAATGATATTTAGTTGATTCTATTAAACTTCCTAATAGAACTTTAATTATTATGCTTTCTTTGGTTTCTTCTCATCAAACCTTGGAATTGTCCCGTCTAACTCTGGGAAAACCACTTGATCACGAGTAGTTGGAATAGAGTGTGAGATGTATGGAGTTTGGGGGGATGAATATGGTGAATAAATAGGTCGGTACACCTATATAACTCGTTATCAAGTTATGTACTTAGTTCCAATTCAGTTGAAACTTCTCCAAGTGGCTTTTCTTCTTCTTTCGATCGTGTTTCCAAGTCTATGAATCATTTTTTCCTTGTTTTGATCTTCTAAGTCCAATCGAAATCTGCTCGGCTAAGAAGCGGATTAACACTTGCCCCCAAAGTATACCTTTTGAATGTAAGGTGTGCTTTGCCCAAGAACAAGTTCTGATAATCAGTCTTTGATAGTTGAGCTCTCTAGCCATCCATTGATCTCAATCTCGATGAATCATCCAATTCCTTTAGATTTTTTACGCAAATCAGAGGTTATTCCAAACCCAGTTTAGCTAAGGATCTATCCTTTGCTTAAGTGTCTACCATGAATCATGATCAAGATGTCTTCATTCAAGGGTATCATTTCACATCCAAGCCATCCCGTGTTCGCCTAGGATTTATCTTTCTTTCTTCGATTGCAAGGCATTAAAATCCTTTTATCAAATCTGCATCCGCTCCGAGGCTTGGTCTTGTTGGATCGTTTATCTTCCAATGTAGGGTTTGATCTCTTCGGATCATTCATTGCCCAATCTAGGATTTCGATCTCTCTGGATCCTTACTGACCCTAATCCTCTCACTCTTCGACGAGGGGACCCAACGACCAAGCAAGCCCATCCGCTCACTCTTCGGTAACATGACTTACTTTTGGTAAAGTCTATCCACTCGCTCTTC
Organism: Allium fistulosum; assembly: GCA_030737815.1. Taxonomy (NCBI): domain Eukaryota; kingdom Viridiplantae; phylum Streptophyta; class Magnoliopsida; order Asparagales; family Amaryllidaceae; genus Allium; species Allium fistulosum. Next base: position 1,116,327,184 of record CM060902.1, on the reverse strand, counting down.
TAATTCGTTTGGCCTAAACGCACATGACTAGTTCAATCCCAGTATTGGCGGTGGGCTGGTTACACTGGAGTCTCAACGTTCATTTTCTTTTCTACTCTGGAACTTTGCACTGAAACTTGGTTCTCCACCACTTGCAAAGGAACTTGCAACCTACACTCCGGTCCTAACTATCCGGCCAGGACTTAACATGATCAATATCGTATAAATCTATCCACTTGCTCTTCGACTAGGGGACTTGCACTTTGCTCTTCGGTCCCGACTCTCCGGTCGGGACTTAACGCGATCATTATCAGCCATCACAAGTGGATTTTTCAAAAATCAAATATTCAAATCAAGGAAAATAAGAAGAAATCCTAGTTATTCATCCCAAATATCCAACTCAGAGCATGCCTAGAAATCAATCTAGGCCTCGTACATGTGTAAGCGGTTTGAGGTTATTATTGTCCTAACTGGTCATCCTAGAAATCCAACTCAAAGCATACCTAGAGACTAATTTAGGCCTCATACATGTGTAAGTAGTCTAAGGTTATTATTATCTTAATTATTCAAAAAAACAAAGCGCGGGAAGTGAACCTACCTCCCGTCCATCTCGATCATGGGATTACCATCCTCGACCCAGATCCCTAATTGTTCCTTAATGCATTCGCTATAGTTGGTGGCTGCTCCAGCTGTACCATCGTAGTTTGGTTTCTCACATACTGTTGCAGCTGGTTGCTCCGAACCAGTTCTTCTATTAGATCACAAAGGTGTTGGCACTCATTCGTTTCTTGTCCATCTAGCTCATGGAAGATGCAAAACTTTCCAGATCTTCTCTCCCAATCAATGGGTTCTCTCCTAGCCAGCTTTTGATAGGGGATCTGCCCCTAGTGTCTAGGTATATCCTTTTTTAGGTCTCTATTAGATTGGTTTAGGAAGAGAACTTTGATTCCCTCCTCAATCGTTTTGGTTCACCAACATTATCATCGGCTCTCCGCTTTCCTTTATCTTGTTCCAGAGGGTCCTCTGTCATCCATAGCGTTAATTTCAACATCCTTGGCTTCGGCGTCTTCTTGGCGTAAATGTCTCTTAGCTTCATGATAGAACTCCATAAGGTCCATTGGTGGATGCCTTTCCAAAGCAATCTTAAAATCAGTCCTGCTTGCAACTCCTAAAACTTCCACCATCAGAATCATGAATGGATCTAGCCTATCAACTGCAGCAGCTGCCACGTTAAACCTAGTCAGCTAGCTCCTCGGGGTCTCTTCGGCCCTTTTCTTCACGCTTGATAGCATCATCACATTCTTTGGTCGCAAGAAATGAACTTTGAACTATATTCACTAAGTCGGTCCACGTGCTTATGGCCCCGTTCTCTAGCTGTTTGGACCACACCGCTGCTAAATCTGTCAAGTACCACTACTGGTGCTGTGTTGTTAGACCAAATACCTTTTCCCCATCAAGGACAGCATCTCTATTGAGTAACTCTCATTACTCAAAGAGCTATTCCCAATGTTTCTACGGGCGGTCGGAGTTCATACTGGATCTCTAATTAAGATAGGGTCGCAGTGATTCTCTTGATGGGATTGGGTATGATATTTATAAGATCGATGAGATTGATATTCAATATTTCTTCTTAGAACATAGGGAATTCCAACTTGTTACAACGAACAGATAAGATCACAGTTTATCTTCACACATGAGAGTGAATCTTGTTTAGTTAGTTACAATGAATACCTAAGGATAGCGAATATTAAGAATGTTACTTCTTATAGAGTCAGGAGTATGCCTTAGGGGCAATTATGTAATTTGTTACATACATCTAACTCGTTGAACAATCTTGTTCACAATAAAGGTGTTTCTTTCTATTATATACTTGTTATAATGTGGTTATATTAACTAATTAATTTAATTAAAAGTATATTTAATAGAAAATCCATAAATGGTATATTTTGTGATAGTATTTACAAAGTGTTGTAACTGTGACTAATTTATCACAATAAAACAAATATACCATTTTAAATGTTCCTAATCAAGATGCATCGAGACTGGATATCGATATATCCATTGAGACTAGAGTATGTAACTCTCTCCGAATGTTGGGCAGTGTATTACTCATGACTGTTGGCGGTACATAGGGGTTACATACTGATAGTTATTGGATAACTATGGAACGAATCGCTCGATAGTTTTCTATTGGTTAATATAACTAAGGTCAAACATAAAATATCGATGTGACTGATTTACATAGTTCTCCCGACTTGAGAATGCTGTGGATCTTCAATATGAAAGCTCTGCTTTGATTATAGTCAAATCATGGCATGGCGTTCCATCGAGTGACTATAGTTGGGTCGAGTTGAAGTATTGGAAGTGAAGCACTATTCAAGAGAGGATTCGTCTCCTCAGTTATATGGGGTTAGTATCATGGTCAACTCAAGTCAACTCAAAGTCAAAGTCTCCGGCCAGAGCATTTTGGTTAATAATAATTGTTATTATTGAACCAAGGACTTTGTGTTTGGACTATAAAGTTGAATGTGGATGATATTGGAAATTTGAATATTACCAAATTCCACAAATCCAAAGTGATATAGTTTTGACGAAGAGAATTGGTGTAAATAATTATTACTATCAAGTACCGCTTATAATAAGTAAAATTGGACTTTACCAAAAGATGTGTAAGCGATAAATTCGGCCAAAATCTCACACCACCTGCTAAGTGACGTGTGAACGTTAATATTCGAATAGTTCGATATTAATCGCTGACTGAATTTACACCTTTGAGTCGCACAGCCGTAATGATGAATTCTATGAAAAACCACATGATTTAATTAATTTATAAAATGTTGTAAATTGATTAGATTAATTGATATTTGAGAAGTACTAATTATTATTTGTTTGATGTTTGGAAGTTTTTGTGATTATTTTAACGCATTTATAAAAGTTATATTTGCGCGGATTGATATACGATATCGATGTAATTTAAAGATAATTGCATGAAATGATTTATGGAAATTTTATGTTATTTGATGACATGATTTATGGAAATTTTATGTCATTTGATGACATATCACGTGTAAAGAAAGGATTGGAGAGAGAGACAATCAAGGGAATTAATTAGAGAAATTTTAATTAAATAATGGGAAATGTTTCATTCTTTCAAATAAAATATATTCTCTAATTCATTATGTACATACAATTCATTCTTTCTCATTCATTCTGTTTCTTTCTCTCCTCCTAACTTTTCATAGAATTTTTTTTTTTCCCAAAATCTTTCAACTCCATGTAAAAACATCAAATAAAATAAATGAAAAGTGGTTCATCCATCTCTTGCAAGGATAGGATGGGGATCTTGATGATCTGAGGAGACATCATCATTCAAGGTGTGATTTCTAAGCAACATCCTAAGTTGATTCAATCGGATCTAGAATCATTCTTCATTCAAGGTGCAAATCAAAGACCACATCAACAACATGTGTTTTAAGGATTGAGCAGCAAGGTTTATCATTTTCTATATATAGATAGTGATTTTACAATGTTTGATGGAAATTTGATTTGACTTTCATAATTTGTATGATGTATTATTGTCTTGGTTAATTAAAAAAAATTGTTTATGAAAGATTGAATTATTTGTTGAATGACATGATTGAGTTTTCATTTGATAGATCAAAATTAAATTTGTTTATTTTTAAAACAATATTTAAGTGTAGATCTATGTTTTTAAAAAATTCTAATTAAAGTGTAATTCTTCAGATCTAAATGTTTACATGTTCAAATTGATTAGCTGCTTTTCTTTTCTTTATTAAATTGAAGCTAAATCTATATATGTTAAAATACAATGTTTTATTTTAGTTTTATTTTTAACATTTAATTTAAATTCCATTTTCTTAAATCTGGAAATTTACATTTTCATATTGGTTGATTGAATTATATTTAAGGTTAAAAATGAAATTTATATGGAATCAATATAGTGTTTCAATTGTATATCTATATTCTAATCTTTCATAACAAAGTGTAATTTTAGTTTTGAATTTTAATGTATGTATGTATGTATGTATGCATGTATTACTTGCACTTTTTATTGCATTAGATATATACATATGAATAAAAGGAAGTTTAACAACAAATCAAATTTTTGAAATTGACTGTAATAACTATCTAATTTATATTATTAGAAAGATTTGATTGAATTCCATATATACATATTTGGATATGCTTGTATGTGTTCATATAAAATTTATTTTTCTTTGCATATATTGTCATAGTATGAAATCATTTCATTTTTTTCAATTAAGATAATAATGTATACATACAATTCACGGTTTACCTTTTGTATTCTTACATTATGGTACTTATTGATTGTCATTAGTATGTTGCATTAATTAAGTTTACTGAAAGGAAGATTGTATCAATCACCTTTGTCATCCCTTATTTATTTCCATTTCAATTCCTATGTAATAACCATTCCAATTGTTCTTTTTATTTTATGTATACATATCAATTACCACTGACTATGCACACTCCCTATATGTTACACTTACACAATATTTACTGTGAATATATTTACAATTCATGTCATATTTAGATTAGTCATTAATGTTATTTCATTAATTAATTATTTAATTTAATTAAGAGAAGGAAATGAAAAGTTTCCTTTTCTAACTAAACTTATGATCCATCACTAATTGAATAATTTAAGAGGAAGGAAATGAAAAGTTTCCTTTTCTAAATAAATTTATGCCCCGTCAGTAATTGAATAATTTAAAAGATAGAAAATGAAAAGTTTCCTTCTCTAAATAAATTTAATATGTTACTATCACACACAAATATGTACATAAGAGTATATTTGATATACTTTAATTTACATACAAATTAAATTAAAGTAAACTTTATTTATAAAATTAAATAAAATATTGATTTATTTAAAAGAAACTTAGAAAAGTTCTAAGTATATTTAGACTTCATAGGCCCATTAAAGATCCAAAATGGCTAAAATTTTGAAATTCAACCATTCTTTCTGATGCGGGCTGGTCCAGTTCCTTCAATGGCATCAGAGGAGGTTGGTTGAGGCATTCACCTGGCACATTGGATGTCCCCGGTTTGAACTCTTCAACTAGCATGATAGGGGGTTCTCACATTATGATCTGTGATGAAGCATTGCCTCTTACCCCTACATGTCCCGTGATGGTTGTGCTAGTCAAGAGGCTACATGTAAAACTCGCTATTGAGGTATCTAGTTGTGTCACCACAAAGAAGTTTGGGCAGGAGCTTCAATGGTATCAGAGCCCAATAGCCTATGTGGTCTAAATTAGTCATGTTAGGGTTAACTAATTAAACCTGCGTACTTAGTACGGTGTCTAGAAAGGTGATGTCTAGGATTGGAATTGGGTAATCATGTACCCTGTCCTACATGGTTACCTGCCTGGCCTGAAAGGTGATGTAATCCCAAAGGTTTCCCCTGATAGAAAAGGCCAAATTTGTGTTGGCCTTGGACTAATTTTCAAAATAGTATTGAAAATCAAGACAAGATTTTAAATTTAAATAAAAACATGTTTATTATAAAAGGTTATAATATAACATAAATTTTCAAAATGTTTGAAAATGTAATGAAAATTTCAATATGTTTGAAACTATTTAAATATTAATTTCAAAATTTAAAATTTATTAATAAGATTAATAAAATAAATTAATTAAATGAGTTAATTAATTAATACTTATATGCATGTATTATATATATTAATATATGTTATGTTATTTCAAAGTGTTAAGATAACATAAGTATACATGTATGTAAAATAAATTTTGAAATTGATATAATTTAATTAAAATTGTTTACTTAAATAAATTAATTAAAGGTTAATTAATTAAATAAAAAATAAACATATATAAGATATATGTGTTATAGTATAAATGTTATAGTAGATATGTCCAATATAAATGTTGTATTGGAATACTAATGTAAAATTAATTAAAGATGTAATTAATCAAAGTTAATTAAATAAGATTTAATTAATGAAATATTATACATAAGACTATCGTATAAGTAATATGAAATATAAAAGTTATATAACAACAAAACTTATATGATATAAATGTATAAACTAACAGTGGAACATTAAAGAAACCCAAATAGACTTGAGGAATAAATACATACGTAAATGTACGTATACCTTGATTTCTGATGTGTTGACACTTGAATCACGAGGGTATTTCGTAAGAAATACATTATTTCATAAGTCAATATCACTCAATATAAATATATTAAAGATTTTGAATCTTCAATATAATGTTGTCCTCTACTATATATTAATAAATTACTTGCATCCTCCTTAGTTATTGAGCAAACTCAAGCTAGAAATGTTATGTGTAGTATTATTAATATATTGAATAGATCTGGTAAGATAACTATATGTATTTGTTGAGCAAACTCAAGGTACATATACTATACTTAGGCCGTCACGATATGGTAGGTATGAGTGAATAATCTCTTTCGATTAGTTGAGAAAACTCAAGGTCGAAATGAGATTAGGACAAGGAAAATGGGTTAGGAGTTGTATGTGATACAACCGATAAGAAGTTTTCCATCGTTTGTGGGGCTATGATTTGTTGAGTAAACTCAAGGTCAGAATACCAAGACAGACGAGTCCTAACACCCACTTGTGAAGTCGAAAGACTTCTATGTTTCATCTTAGGGTTTGGAGAAACATAAAAGACTAGTGGGAGCCTTATTAGAAAAATGAAATGGTAACATTTAACCTTTCTAATATTGTAAGAACATATGCTAAATAATGATATAATTATCTACAATGATAAATTTGTGCATATAATATTATTGATGAAATGTTTATCAATTAACATATTTAAATGAACTGAATTGAAAGTTGACAAATGGAAATATAATACCCATAATAAAATTCTTATTGCATGTTAACGTTTCAACACCCATGTAAGTGCCTGATCTTATAAGTACTGAATACATTGTGGTTTGGTCACTCACGCATTTATTTAGTCAAGACCGTGTATTGCATTCTATGAGTTTCGAACTCTAAAAGCAATACAACACTATGGATATTTGATCCATATATAATTGCATATAAAAGTTATACGGTGAATGATCAAAGTTTGTAATGTACGATATTTCGATGGAATTAGTTCATCCAAAAAACCAAATTAACCTTAGTGCGAGATCGAGTATTCAATCCGATTTATTACAAAAGGGATTGTATTGTGTTAATGTAACATAAGGCCAAAAACAACAAGATAGATCTAAGAACTTGATTGCTGAAATGTCATTTTGATCGGTTTATTTAAAGTGCAACATATTTGATGTCCTTAAATGTTAAGGATAATCGAATGCGCTTTTGTAAAGAGTTTGTTATGATATTGTAGTAAGGTTTTCTTTTGAATAGTTTGATCATATGAAAGGAAAACAAATGTGTAAGAATAGATGTAATTTAAGGTACAGTTGGGATGAAGAGAATGAATAGTCACTTCTTCTTCATAGAGAAACATTGGAAATGGGAATTGTAATAATAATTGATACTTAATATTGGAATAAGAAATATGATTTCTATTCTGAAATGTATTTTCTATAGAAAATTATTTTCTATGAGATTCATTTCTTTGAGCTCAAGATATTTGATCAACGAACTCTCCACTATAAATAGTTGTAGTGTATGAAATAAACAAATTGTATTAAGTGAATGATGGACCTTCGAATTTAGTACGCTATTATAGTAATGGTGGAAATAGTGTTAGCATGCCATATAGCACTTATTAATTTCATCATCGTATAAAATTGTTTTCGTAAAACTTACCATACATTGTTTATGAAATAATGATTATTTTTGGGTGGCGATCGAAAAAAATAGACATATCTATATTTCAAAATGAATATTATGAATATTCTTTGTGAAATAAACTATAATGTGGTAATTTTTTTATAACAAAATGATGCAATGGAAAATAAAAAAGTATCTAATATTATTTACAGTTATTTTGGAACTATAGACTAAGTCGTAGTTTTGAGAAATAATTTTGTTGTATGATTTTGAATCATATGATACTTGTTAATTATATCTCAAACAATAAAAGGTATGCACCCATTTAGTGGGAGTAACATAAGAGTTGATGAACTCTTCGGATTGATACATATAGATGTATGTAATCGTAATTCTATAAATACCAAAACGGTTCCACGTACTTTGTCATATTCACCGATGAGTTATCGTCGACATGGACATGTGTATTTGATACACATGTAGTATGTCTACGGTAAACATATAGAATATAAAACAGAATTAAATAAAATAACATGTGATAGAAATGATTTGATTTGATTGAATGAGTGAGTATATTGGAAAATGTTCCGAACGTACCTAAAATGAATAAAGATTCATTCACAAAATTACTCCTCCATGTGATACATAATGATGCATCGATATGGAGTAACCGAACTTTGTTGGACAATGTACGATTAATTGTGAGTGAAGTTGAGTTAGTTTCTTTCTATAAGGTAATGTACTTAAGGTAGTACACAAGGTTAATATTATTTCATCTGAATAACGGTTTACAAAATTTTACAAGATAGGGTAAGAAATTCTAACATATCCTAGGCCAAGGAGTTGGCAGGTTGTGCGAGTCGAAAGATTGCATGTAATAATTGTTCATGAGGGATCTTGTATGAATCTCTAAAGGGATTTTGAAAAGACTGTCATTGGATGCCATATTTATGTTTCAAACATAATTTTTGTAAATTAAACCAAATCAGTTTTATAAATAAAGAAATTCATAAAACGTTTATGAATACCTATTGTATTCTACAAAGAAACAATTGTTGTTTCAAGGTATACCAACTTCATTGTGAAGAAATTTCTTTAAGGAATTATTGGTAGTAAAATGGAATTGGATACGATTCATAGATAGAACTGATTATATGAGATGAAATGAAATTAACTAACCTATACGAACAGATAGCATTTGAATGTCTAATAAGTATTCTCGCACATCGAAGAGAAACTAAGAGTTTCTTATTAATGTCGAAAATATATAATCCTAGATTGTTAATTAAACCATTGAGAGTGTTGACTCTATATATGGTATGATGCGTAAATCCGAAAGAATTCCAAGTACGCTATCAAAATATAGATTTTGGTGGTCGTTACCGAAGGAATATGATCCATCGACCAATACTATGTCTTTATGAGTAAGAAAAATGCGTTGGAATTAAATGAGCAATGCTGATAAGAATAATATCATAAATTTCAATTGTTGAAATTAGCGTAATAGATTCGATATTCAACATGTTCAAGTCAATTCGGATTTACTCACAAAATTATTACTTGATAAGTCCTAGTGTTTTGGTACATATGTGTTGAAACAGAAAATTCTAAATAACGATTTAGAGTAAGCTGTTTACACATGTTAACTAAAAATGTCTTAAAGCCAGTGGGAGCGATATTAAGTTTGTGAGTCTTTGGATATGATCCAAGAAACGATACGAAAGTATCATTTTATAAGCATCAAGATTGAATAAGTATTTTGATAGAAATATCAAATAGTTTGATTTTCTATCAAAGTGCAGAGGAAGCGTGTGTTCATAAGAAAGAAAGTTAAAAGGAACATTGATATTTCTAAACTATAAGTAAACAACATGTTGTTGATTTTAACGATGTACTTGTGTTAAAATCAGCCTTAGTTGTTTTAATACTCAACATTGGATTAATAACTGATGTCTTTTATAGTAAGTATAAAAGGTGTCGGGAATGTCCCAAATGATATGCAAGGACACCTTATTAAAATGTTTAATACGAAACGTGTAAGATTATTTCCTATTCACTGGCAAAAGGAATTATCATACATGTTACGTTGTCTACGATATCATGAATTGTTTATGTATTTGATACATGAAGCAAATGTGTAACGGCCTGAGATTTTCGACCCTCGAAAATTGACATAAATACGTCCACTATATAGAATGCCTAGCAATCGAGTGCCGGAAATACCAGATCATTAGGGGTTAAGAAGAAAAGGATAGAAGAAGAAACAGAAACAACAACACAGAATCTCACAATCGTAGCAGAACAAAATATAATATATAACAACAGATCTTTATACAAAGAAACTGTAACTGTCAATATATATACAATCATCAGAGTACAACAATCAATATATCATTATGGACAGTTATTATAACTTGTCCTCACCAGAGCTGACTATACAGTCAACACACACAACGGGATATAATCAAGTATGTGATATACATCTGAAATCCTCCAACTCATCTCCTGAGCTCCAAAGCACTCTAACCTGAGTCTGTAATACTCGGTCTGACCCGAGCATTATAATAAAATAACACCCGAGTCAGTCTGGAAAACCAACATGAGAAAACACACTCAAATTTGAATTATTACATTTTTAAAATCCTTTGAAAACATAGGTATCTCGTAAGACCACGTCACACATAAACACGGCGGTTTTTTACCTTACAATAACCAAATTTTTTATAGAAAATCCAGTGATATTATAATAGTGTTTAAGTACAAATACTTATTTAAATAGCCGAAATTGTTACATTAATTAAATTCCAGCATACTAGGCTCTACAATCAAATCGTAAAGGTTCGTGTATATTGGATCGAAGTGGTTTTCAGATAATGCAGATATCCGATCCCGGTCTCATTGAATCCAAATGATAAATTTTAAAAGGCCAAGTCGTGTAAATAACAATTTCACAGTCAGGGTCCCAATATTCACATATGGAAATTCATTCCATATGTTCACTTTATCACGACCAGTCCATCGAAATTGATTCGCTAGTGATCATCATATTTTCCGAAAATTGGAATAGTGATCGGTATAAGTCGATTTACTTCCAATAAAACGTGTTAATGTTTTATTCTAACTACTTTAATTTGTCTGGCTAATTAATGACACAGACAATAGATAATTGAAATCAATATTCGAAAATAAAAACATCAGTCAACATGGGGCATTGACTCGGTCAGTAATTAATAGTAAATCAGTTTACAAAATCAGAACCGAATGAGTTTTCAATTAATTGAGTCGAGTTAAATTTTTAATCAAGACTATTTGTTAACCAAAGAAATAAAATAATTTATTTTTGGTTAATTAAAAATTTCACAGTTCATTTGAAATTAATTTATCAATTAACATATAATTAGAAATGAAGAAATTTGTTATTCGTTTACTTTAATTATTATAAATCATTAAATTTAACATTTCAGAAAGCTTGCTAGTACTTGTTCATATAAAATATACCGTGATAGGGTCTCGACGCCATAAACTATACGTCGATTGGATTTAAAATGGGAGAGAACCATTGTTTATAAATTTAAAGGTTATTAAATACAAAAATAAATTTAATTTACTTCATTTAAAAAAAAACAACTCGGCTCATACATTTGCAAACCCGGCCCAACTAACCAGACACAGCCCATTCCCTTCTCCTCCTTCTTCCCAGTCCCTCTCTTCTTCATTACCAAAATGCATGAAACTGTGCATGCACGTATATACATGCACACCATCTCTGATCGATCAAACACACCACCGACCATCCACACAAGACACCCACGATCCTCTCATCTCAACTACACACCTGGAAATGCGATCGAACCTCTGGTTTGAAAAGTCAAACTCCTCAACCGAAACTGGAAGGACAACCGTGCCACTAAAACTCCTTGCCCCATCACCAACGATCAGCACCCAACTTCGTCCAGAGCATCGCCACAACCTACTTTACCCATCCCCCTTAGTGCGAACGCCTCCTTGCTCCTCTCATCACCGCCATTGCCCACGAACCGAAACCAAACCCAAACTAAACCTAAACCTTAAAATCTCCTCGACTCGCCTACACACCCAACTGAAAATTGCCGCGTCATTTTTCCTCGATCCCCATCATCCCAAGCTCCTCCATGCCAACTGCCTCGCTATGAAGTCCACCACATCAGCTCAATTTGATGAAAACCCCAAAACCATTCATCTCCAAACCTCTCAACCCACATAGCCTTAAAAATTCCCAAACCATCTTCTAAAATCATATTTTTCGATAACAATTTCAACTATATAACCCATTTGTTAAATTGTGATGGTTGAATTCTTGCCTTAATTGCCCTACTTACTGTAATATGGGTTTTTCTTCCTCCCTGTTCAATGAATTTCAATGAAATAAATTTTATAGTGTTCTATACTTAAAAACAAATCACTTTGGTTATGATATCAAGTTTTAAAACTGAAAGGATTTTGAGATATAGAATTTTAAAGTTGAAAATATAATGTTTTATCAAATAGAATATGAACAGAGAAGCTTTTTCCTGGAATAAGTACAGAGTTTGAGTGCACTACCAGATCTAATACACATATACAAGAGCATGTATACATATCAAAACATGTATAATTGTCACAGATCAAAGATTAATCAATATCATAGTCACATATAAAAATATAAGCAATGTCCAGTAAACAAAATAAGTGTTTACTCACTGATTTAAAAGTGATGAACACCGCTGCCCTTTATATTTTAATCCTCCTCTTCAAGGCTTTGAGTACCCAGTCTTTTTAATGTTAATGGAAGATCTTTTTTTAGTATATGTTATACGTGAACAACAAATAAGTGACAAAGCATGGGTATTTATAGAGAAGGGGAGGGGAATAATTTCAAACACAAAGGGGGCTGAGGTTGTACATGTACAAGCTATTTTTTTTCTTTTCTTTTTATTTTTTCTTATGCTTTGGTGGCTGATTTGATTTCATTGTTTGATTTAATTTTATAAGTTGATTTGATTTATTGAATGTGATTTGATTTCATATGTATGCTTGAATTTGATGTTTGTAGGCTTGACTTGAAATTTTTGTGCTTGACCTTGAAGTTGTCATGATGATGCTTCCCATGTGAATATATATCCTACATGTATATATATAGACTTACATATACACTATTTTTACTATATATTTACATATTCACTATTCACATATACATTTTTACCTATTACCTTTAGATATATACATATTCATTTTATCATATTTACATATACATATATATAGATATATATACATATACATATATATAGATATATATACATATATATTTATATATTTACATATTCATATATACATTTAGATATACACATGTTTACATATATATATATATATATATTTATTTATTTTTCCATATGCACTATTTTTATAAACATTTACCCATATATATAGTCATAAGTTTGAAATTTGCCATTATGAAGTTTATACATGTATGTATATGTATATTTACATATACACATATATACCTATATGCGGGGTGTGATGGGTGGTGGCCTTGCCGGAACTCATCTTAGGAGTACCTGAGATTTGATATATATATGTATTTGGTTTTTTTGTTACCTGCCAGGCATGTTGGCAGTACTTTATATTAGTGATATATATATATAGATTCGCATGTGTGCTCTCCTCTATTCGAAGAGGATCACACATTTTTCTCAAAAGAAAAACATATATACCTATATACATACTTATATATATTTTTCTTATTAAGAAATTAGCGTTTTGAAAATTTAATATAGCTCTCAGAAATATATCTCCAGATATTTTCCAATATCAGAAAATTTATTTATTCGACTTATGTTCTTCTTTTATTAACAACCAACCAATCTCGTATTTAAAAATAAACATTTGTTAATTCGAATTCTATTATTAATTCCTTACAATCAATATCAAAAGGTTATATTGAAATTTATTATCCTCTTTTATCTTATTGCACATTTATTCAATTTCTTTATTTAAATTACATTTATTGTTCATACTTCAGTTATTAATTTAATATAATTGAATATTGTTTGTTTCAATTCAGATACTAATTAAAACTTTTCTCTTATATCGAATTTTGTTATTTAAATTTTTATCTAAGTTCGTATCCAATAAATTTTAATAAATCGATAAATTTTATTTCTAACCATTTTAATTCAAAAATTATATTAAATTAAATATTTTTAAATGGTTAAAAATATGGGTCGTTACAATCTCCCCTGCTCAAAAAATTTCGTCCTCGAAAAGAGCAAAATAAGAGAGCAGAAAGATAAACAGAAAGATAGAAAATTCTTTTCTAACAAAATACATTTATAAAAAAATACTTAAATGTTTGAAAATTTTCTTTGCTAAGAATTCTTTTATAAAAAAATACTTTTATATCGAAAAGAATTTTGATAACTTAATGTTTCAACAAGTTTATCCTCGTTCTTACAGAATCTAGTAATACGTTGATCAGGCGCAAGACTAGAAATCTATAAGTACTTAGTAGACCCGTTTCAACACCCGGTGAAAATACTTGAAAAACTTTTAAAAACAGATATGGAAAGTACAATCCAATCACTGAAATCAAATGAACGGGATCATCATGGAACGCAATCCCTAAGGTCGCTCTCTTGCTAAGTCGAGAGGATAGAGCGACACGGCCTCAGGTGACTTTAGGCAGTCACTGCCCCACGTCTTACGCCATGACATCCAAAACAACCATAGATCGCAGATACACAATGGATTCGCCTGGAACCCCAAGGTAACATCTGTACCTGTGAGCAATCACTGCTCTGCGAATTACGCTATGCAAAACACTCGCATGGATCGTAGTCTACTTAATAGTAACACTGGTGGTTACATCACTATCACCCATAGACTCAAGGAAATCATCAGGCCCCTCGAATTACGCCATGTGGACCGCAGATACACAATGATTTCACCTGGTTCCCCCAGGAAACATCCGTACCTCAGGGCAATCGCTCTACCCAAGCGGATTACGCCGAAAACGACCATAGATCGCAGTTACACAAAGGTTTCGCTTGGGTTCCCCAGGTAACATCCGTAACCGTAAGCCTTCACAGCCCTGCGACTTTCGCTATGCAGCCGAGTCGAAGGAAAATCATGAGTATTATGCCTGGACAACCTATATCAATTAGGACCCATTTCTGGATCCACCCAAGTCCATCTGGGATCAAATCAAAGAATCAATAGAATGTATCCACAATGTGGCCACAAAGCGGATAATCAAGCAGAAGGTACTTTCCATATCTACAATTTCAAAATGTATATCATACTATACGTAGTACCTTTTCAAATCATCACTTCAAAATCATACTTATATAAGTTCCGTTATATATAAGAGTATCACTTTCAAGATCGAGTATCTTTCAAATCAATAGTTTTCGAATTAACTTCATACTTATACAAATCATTTTTATACAAGTTTGAAAACTTCCAAATCAATATTTTTATATAGTCAAAGGTTCTCAAAATCAAACACTTTCAAATATCGGTTCAGCTTCAAATTCATATATGATTTCAACAATCATTTTTCTCAAATCGGATATCATTCAAATTCAAATTTTCATAATTTCAAATCAATAGTTTCAAATTTTTATTTCAATTTCATATTCGTAGAGTCATATTTATATAAATCCAATTTTTCTTTCTAAAATCATTTTGTAAATAAATAAGAGTTTATAAATCAAAATTACTTTTAAAATAAATTTGTAAAATAAATAAGTTTTTTGTTTTTTTAAATCTCTACATTATTCAGGAATATTGCTTAAAACATAATTTCATACTTAAATAATACAAAATATTCTTATTCATTTTGCTCACCAAAATATTTAACGTTCTAAAACTTGTATAAATTATTATTATTATTAGTTAAAGAGTTATAAACTAAACTTGTATGTACTTTTTTTTCAAAATACTAAACTATCAAATTAAATATCAATTTGGAAGTGTTCAACTGTTCAAAATAGTCGGAAAAATTAAATTCCAATTCAAAAATTGGAAATCAACAATCAATCATCTCTACGAGATGCAAAATCAATCGATAAATCAATCCTAATGCATAGGATACCTGTGTTCATAATATAATTCAATCCAAAATTCGAGAACCGAACACTGGGTTTTTTTTTCTTTTTTTTAAATTGTTTGAAATAAATATGTACATATTTCTTTCGAATATCAATTCATACTTCAGGGATTTGAATCAAATCGGTTTCATAAACAATCGAGTAGCAAAGCTACTAAAGTGGCCTCCCCCACTTTGAAACTCGAAAATGAATGCCGATGATGCTGTAGTCATCACCAAAATTATTTTCCAGCGACAGAAGTGAGTTCCGAACTTCATTTTTTTTAATCTTTTGAAAACCCCCTTTTGAAATCACTTGGAAATCATTTATAACAGTTCTATTTGGAAAATAATTTCAAATTATGCTATTATATATTTTCTGAATCTTAAAACAAATTTCAAAAAATCCTAGAATCCAACTCTCAAATTTCCAGTTTGAGTAACTTTTTATTTATTTATTTTTTTGTTTATTTATTAACCATATCTAGATAAACCATATTTCATATATCGCTTTCAAATGATATCCATTACTCTTTAAAATGATACAGGGGGAAATTCAAATATATATTCACTTCAAAATCCATGTTAAACATGCAGTTTCTCAATTGGTTAAATATTTATCAAAACCAAATTTTCCTACCATAGTCAAATGCTCAAATCAACAACCAATGGTCGATACTCATAAACTGGCCGAGCACGACTCATTAATCAATAAGCGATAATATGCACATCCATATTAATCAAACAATCAATCAACAAGAGATAACATCCAATTCATCATCAACAGTCACGAATGATTTTATCGGTTTATAGGGTTCATTATTTTATATTCTATATAAAATCCAAGTCAAAATCATTTCATTTATTAATATCAAAATATTTTTATATCACTAACAAATACGCTCTCTCTTATACATATATACACTAAGACTCATTCTAGGGTACTACTGACCCTATCTCTAATGAGTAATCCTCACCAAAGCCAAGGTTCTCGCTTAACCTGGCTCTGATACCAACTGTAACGGCCCGGGATTTTCGACCCTCGAAAATTGACATATATACGTATAGAATGCCGAGCAATCGAGTGCCGAAAATACCAGATCATTAAGGGTTAAGAAGAAAACGATAGAAAAAGAAATAGAAATAACAACACAGAATCTCACAATCGCGGCGGAATAAAATATAATATATAACAACAGATCTTTATACAAAGAAAACTATAACTGTCAATATATATACAATCATCAGAGTACAACAATCAATATATCAATATGGACAGTTATTATAACTTGTCCTCACCAGATCTGACTATACAGTCTACACACATAGCGGAATATAATCAAGTACGTGATATACGTCTGAAATCCTCCAATTCGTCTCCTGAGCTCCAAAGCACTCTAACCTGAGTCTGTAATACTCGGTCTGACCCGAGCATTATAATAAAATAGCACCCGGGTCAGTCTGGAAAACCGACGTGAGAAAACACACTCAAATTTGAATTATTACATTTTTAAAATCCTTTGAAAACAAAGGTATCTCATAAGACCACGCCACACATAAACACGACGGGTTTTTATCTTACGATAACCAAAACATTTTATAGAAAATCCAGTGATATTATAATAGTGTCTAAGTACAAATACTTATTTAAATAGCCAAAATTATTACATTAATTAAATTCCAGCATACTAGGCTCTACAATCAAAATCGTAAAGGTTCGAAGTGTATATTGGATCGAAGTGGTTTTCGGATAATGCAGATATCCGATCCCGGTCTCATCGAATCCAAACGATAAATTTTAAAAGCCCAAGTCGTGTAAATAACAATTTCACAGTCGGGGTGTCAATATTCACATATGGAAATTCATTCCATATGTTCACTTTATCACGACCAGTCCATCGAAATTGATTCACTGGTAATCATCATATTTTCCGAAAATTGGAATAGTGATCGGTATAAGTCGATTTACTTCCAATAAAACATATCAACGTTTTATTCTAACTACTTTAATTTGTCTGGCTAATTAATGACACAGACAATAGATAATTGAAATCAATATTCAAAAATAAAAACATCAGTCAACATGGGTCATTGACTCAGTCAGTAATTAATAGTAAATCAGTTTACAAAATCAGAACTGAATGAGTTTTCAATTAACCGAGTCGAGTTATATTTTTAATCTAGACTATTTGTTGACCAAAGAAATATAATAATTTATTTTTGGTTAATTAAAAATTTAACAATTCATTTGAAATTAATTTATCAATTATTATATAATTAGAAATGAAGAAATTTGTTATTCGTTTACTTTAATTATTATAAATCAGTAAATTTAACATTTCAGAAAGCTTGCTAGTACTTGTTCAGATAAAATATATTGTGATAGGGTCTCGATGCCACAAACTATGTGTCGATTGGATTTAGATGGAAGAGAACCATTGTTTATAAATTTAATGGTTATTAAATATAAAAATAAATTTAATTTACTTCATTTAAAAAAAAAACAGCTCGGCCGATACATTTGCAAACCCGGCCTAACTAACCAGACACAGCCCATTCCCTTCTCCTCCTTCTTCCCAGTCCCTTTCTTCTTCATTACCAAAATGCACGAAACTGTGCACGCACGTATATACATGTACACCATCTCCGTTCGATCAAACACGCCACCGACCATCCACGCAAGACACCCACGATCCTTTCATCTCAACTACACACCTGGAAATGTGATCGAACCTCTGGTTTGAAAAGTCGAACTCCTCAACCCAAACTGGAACGACAACCGTGCCACTAAAACGCCTTGCCCCATCACCAACGACCTCTAACCACCACCCAACTTCATCCAAAGCATCGCCACAACCTACTCTACCTATCCCCCTCAGTGCGCACACCTCCTTGTTCCTCTCGTCACCGCCATTGCCCATGAACCAAAATCAAACCCAAACTAAACCTAAACCCAAAAATCTCTTTGACTCGCCTACACACCCAACTGAAAATTGCCGCGTCATTTTTCCCCGATCCCTCATCATCCCAAGCTCCTCCATGCCAACTGCCTCACTACGAAGTCAACCACATCACCTCAATTCGACGAAAACCCCAAAACCATTCATCTACCAACCTCTCAACCCACACATCCATAAAAATTCCCAAACCACCTTCTAAAATCATATTTTTCGATAATAATTTCAGCTATATAACCCATTCATTAAATTGTGATGGTTGAATTCTTGCCTTAACTGCCCTACTTACTGTAATATGGGTTTTTCTTCCTCCTTGATCAATAAATTTTAATGAAATAAATTTTATAGTGTTCTATACTTAAAAACAAATCACTTTGGTTTTGATATCAATTTTTAAAACTGAAAGGATTTTTAGATATAGATTTTTAAAGTTGAAAATATATTGTTTTATCAAATAGAATAAGAACAGAGAAGCTTTTTCCTGGAATAAGTACAAAGTTTGAGTGCACTACCAGATCTAATACACATATACAAGGGCATGTATACATATCAAAACATGTATAATTGTCGCAGATCAAAGATTCATCAATATCACGGTCATATATAAAAATATAAGCAATGTCCAGTAAACAAAATAAGTGTTTACTCACTGATTTAAAAGTGATGAACACTGCTGCCCTTTATATTTTAATCCTCCTCTTCAAGCTTTGAGTACCCAGTCTTTTTAATGTTAATGGCAGATCTTTTTTTATATGTTATACGTAAACAACAAACAAGTGACAAAGCATGGGTATTTATAGAGAAGGAGAGGGGAATAATTTCAAACACAAAGGGGGCTGAGATTGTACATGTAAGGCTATATTTTTTTTTCCTTTTTATTTTTTCTTATGCTTTGGTGGCTGATTTAATTTCATTGTTTGATTTGATTTTATAAGTTGATTTGATTTATTGTGTGTGATTTGATTTCTTATGTGTGCTTGAATTTGATGTTTGTGGGCTTGACTTGAAGTTTTTGTGCTTGACCTTGAAGTTGTCTTGATGATGCTTCCCATGTGAATATATATCCTACATGTATATATATATATATACTTATTGTTACTATATATATATATTTACATATTCACCATTTGCATATACATATTTACATTTTTACCTATTACCTTTAGATATATACATATTCATTTTATCATATTTACATATACATATATATATATACATAAACATATATATATACACATAAACATATATATTTACATATTCATTTATATATTTAGGTATACACATGTTTACACACACACACACACACATATATATATTTCCATATGCACTATTTTTATAAACATTTACCCATATATATATAGTCATAAGTTTGAAATTTGCCATTATGAAGTTTATATATGTATGTATATATATATATATATATTTACATATACACATATATACCTATATACATACTTATATATAATTTTCTTATTCGGAAATTAGCGTTTTGAAAATTTAATATAGCTCCCAGATATTTTCCAATATCAGAAAATTTATTTATTCGACTTATGTTCTTCTTTTATTAACAACCAATCAATCTCATATTTAAGAATAAACATTTGTTAATTCGAATTCTACTATTCATTCCTTACAATTAATATCAAAAGGTTATATTGAAATTTTTTATCCTCTTTTATCTTATTGCACATTTATTCAATTTCTTTATTTAAATGACATTTATTGTTCATACTTCAGTTATTAATTTAATACAATTGAATATTGTTTGTTTCAATTCAGATGCTAATTAAAACTTTTCTCTTATATCAAATTTTGTTATTTAAAATTTTATCTAAGTTCATATCCAATAAATTACATTAAT
Source organism: Allium fistulosum (assembly GCA_030737815.1). Taxonomy (NCBI): domain Eukaryota; kingdom Viridiplantae; phylum Streptophyta; class Magnoliopsida; order Asparagales; family Amaryllidaceae; genus Allium; species Allium fistulosum. The sequence continues at coordinate 1,116,306,511 of CM060902.1, read as the reverse complement.
AAATCATTAAATTTTATTTCTAACCATTTTAATTCAAAAATTATATTAAATATAATATTTTTAAAGGGTCAAAAATACGGGTCGTTACAAAATATCAAATCCAAATTGATATCACTAAATGGTTGTTTGAAGTGTTCTTGTGTATTTATGAAATACTAGAGAATTGTTTAGAGAAACAAAACTCCTCATGAAGGAGTGTTCGAACTCAAACTTCATAAGTCATATTGAGTGAAGTATGTCAATAATAAATTCAAGTTAAGAATCTTTAAGTTGGAAATGTTCCAAATAAAAGACCGAGGCTTATCTAATATAAAAAAAGACTATGTACATTGCCTTTAATATTGCCGCAATAAAAATAATGTATATAAAATTATAAGTGCACAAATTTATAACTGAGCCGACTCCAAATGTTGAGAATCTCATAACATTGTTATATGATAACAATGTCGTGATATGGTTCATAATAGAACTTAGAGCTCACTAGAGGTCGAGAGACATACTCCGAATTGTTCCACGTGATAAAGCAGTTTATCACCGCCGGAGAGAGTTGATTGATAGAGTAGAAAATTGAAACATAATAGCATACCCATTCACAAAGGGACTGACCTAACTGGTTTTGAGAAAACGATTGGAGAAGTTGGAATAAGATTCCATAATTGACCCCAAGTGCAAGTAGAAGATTGATAGATTTAGGGGTATGCCCTAAGGGTAATTATGTAATTTGTTACATATATCTAACTCGTTGAACAATCTTGTTCACAATAAAGGTGTTTCTTTCTATTATATACTTGATATAATGTGGTTATATTAATTAATTAATTTAATTAAAAGTATATTTATTAGAAAATCAATAAATGGTATATTTTGTAATAGTATTTACAAAGTGTTGTAACCGTGAGTAATTTATCCCAATAAAACAAATATACCATTTTAAATGTTACTAGTCAAGATGCATCGAGACTGGATATCGATATATCCGTTGAGACTAGAGTATGTAATGCTCTCCAAATGTTGGGTAGTGTATTACTCACGACTGCTGGCGGCACCTAGGGGTTACATACTGATAGTTATTGGATAACTATGGAATGACTTGCTCGATTGTTTTCTATTAGTTAGTATAACTAACATCAAATTGAAAATATTGATGCGACTGATTTACACAATTCTCTTGACTTGAGAATACTGTGGAATTATTGGAAGTGAAGCGTTCCATCGAGTAAATATAGTTGGGTCGAGTGGAAGTATTGGAAGTGAAGCACTATTCAAGAGAGGATTCGTCTCCTCGGTTATATGGGGTTAGTATCATGGTCAACTCAAGTCAACTTAAAGTCAAAGTCTCCGGTCAGAGCATTTTGGTTAATAATAATTGTTATTATTGAACCAAGGACTTTGTGTTTGGACTATAAAGTTGAATGTGGATGATATTGGAATTTTGAATATTACCAAATTCCATAAATCCAAAGTGATATAGTTTTGACGAAGAGAATTGGTGTAAATAATTATCACTATCAGGTACCGCTTATAATAAGTAAAATTGGACTTTACCAAAAGATGTGTAAGCGATAAATTCGGTCAAAATCTCACACCACCTGCTAAGTGACGTATGAACGTTAATATTCGAATAGTTCGATATTAATCGCTGACTGAATTTACACCTTTGAGTCGCACAGCCGTAATGATGAATTCTATGAAAAACCACATGATTTAATTAATTTATAAAATGTTGTAAATTGATTATATTAATTGATATTTGAGAAATATTAATTATTATTTATTTGATGTTTGGAAGTTTTTGTGATTATTTTAACGCATTTATAAAAGTTATATTTGCGCGCATTGATATACGATATCGATGTAATTTAAAGATAATTTCATGAAATTATTTATGGAAATTTTATGTTATTTGATGACATGATTTATGGAAATTTATGTCATTTGATGAATATCACGTGTAAAGAAAGGATTGGAGAGAGAGAGAGAGACAATCAAGGGAATTAATTAGAGAAATTTTAATTAAATAATGGGAAATGTTTCATTCTTTCAAATAAAACATATTCTCTAATTCATTCTATACATACAATTCATTCTTTCTCATTTAGTCTGTTTCTTTCTCTCCTCCTAACTTTTCATAGCAAAAAAAAATTCCCAAAATCTTTCAACTTCATATAAAAACATCAAATAAAATAAATCAAAAGTGGTTCATCCATCTCTTGCAAGGATAGGATGGGGATCTTGAAGATCTGAGGAGACATCATCATTCAAGGTGTGATTTCTAGGCAACATCCTAAGGTGATTCAATCGGATCTAGAATCATTCTTCATTCAAGGTGCAAATCAAAGACAACATCAACAACGTGCATTTTAAGGATTGGGTAGCAAGGTATGTCATTTTCTATATATAGGTAGTGATTTTACAATGTTTGATGGAAATTTAATTTGACTTTCAAAATTTGTATGATATATTATTGTCTTGGTTAATATAAAAAAATTGTTTATGAAAGATTGAATTATTTGTTGAATGACATGATTGAGTTTTCATTTAATAGGTCAAAATTAAACTTGTTTATGTTTTAAAACAATATTTAAGTGTAAATCTATGTTTTAAAAAATTCTAATTAAAGTGTAACTAACGTAGCACGGAAGTAGATTTGACCAGCGGTCAAATCTATCCAGGATCCAATTACGAATTGCGGAAAAATGAATCGATGTAACAAGATAAATTGATGAATTGATGATACCCAAGTGCCCAAATCCGTTGATCTCTCGAGATACCAGATTCTAGCTATCTTCAACACGTTGATCGCGCACGATACCGCGTTAGAAGATCTACGATTCTTCGACGTTGATCTCGCGCACGAGATTCCGTGAATCGGCTTCAAAATCGTTGATTCGAGCGCACTCGAATATCCGAAGATGGAGAAAGGAGATCACACTCAACTTCCAATTTTAATGGAGGCACAAAGCTCTCAACAAATTTTATTCAAAATTCAACTCTTTTTACAAATGACCATACACCCCTATTTATAGGGAAAGTATAACACCACACGACTCAACACAATTACAACACGACTTAACAAACAAACAAACATTCAATGACTCAACAATACATAACGACTTAAGAAAAATAAAAAAACAAACGACTCAATCGACATACGACTTAACGACATAAGCAAGCAGTGACATAAGCAAGCAGCGACTTAAGCGAAGTAAAATACGGCAACGACATAAGGGATTTTGCGATCTACTGGAGCGAGAACGACCTAAGGAAACACGACATAAGGAATCTCGCGACATAAGAACTTCAGCGACATAAGGAAGCTCATTCGCGACCTAGGCTGGAGCGACATAAGGAGGAGTGACATAAGGAGGAGCGACATAAGGATCTCGCGACATAAGGCTGGAGCGACCTAGGGTTTCGCCGCGACTTAAGGTATGTCATTCGCGATCCCTTTCTTGGCTTCGCGATTCCTTTCTTGGCATGGGATGCGCTGCATCATCCTCCCCTGGTTGAAAAGAATTCGACCCCGAATTCACACTTTCCTCTTCTTCGACATGCTTATTCTCATGGTATGGAATCAAGTGTTTGACGTTGAAAACGTCGGCAGTATGGATATGATCCGGCAATCTTAACCGATAAGCATTCTCGTTAATCTTCTTTACGATTTCCAAAGGGCCAACCTTTCTAGCAGCCAGTTTGTTGTAAGTACCAATAGGAAATCGATCCTTAGTCAATACTGCATATACAGAATCTCCTTCTTTGAACTCAACATTTCGTCGCTTAATATCTGCAGATTGCTTATATTTCTCATTCGCCTTAAGCAATCGTTCTTGCACGGCCTTGTGGCACTCTTGCAATTCATTCACAAAATCACTAGCTCGTTTGATCACTCCTTTCTACTGTGGTACTATAGATAAATCTAACGGTCCCTTAGGCATTGTTGAGTAAACGACCTGGAATGGACTGAACCCAGTGCTACGATTAACTACATGGTTGTGTGCAAACTCAGCTTGACACAGCTTGGAATCCCAACTCTTCAAATTGTCATTCACGAGGCATCTCAATAGATTACCTAGGGATCTATTCACAACTTCTGTCTGTCCATCCGTCTGTGGATGATAAGCACTACTGAATTTCAGCTTTGTCCCGACCATTCTCCATAGACTCATCCAAAAATGACTTAGAAAACGAGTGTCTCTATCCGATACAATAGATTCAGGCAACCCATGACGACGATAGATCTCTCTAAAATTTAACTGTGCGACATTAACTGCATCTGCCGTCTTCTTGCATGCGATAAAATGTACCATTTTTGAAAACCGATCAACCACCACGTAGATAGAATCATTGCCACGTTGCATTCTCGACAATCCCAATACAAAGTCCATACTAACATCCACCCATGGTTTAGTAGGTATAGGCAACGGCATATATAAACCTGCATTTGTTGCGGTCCCCTTTGAAACTTGACAAATATGGCACCTCTGAACGAACTTTTCAACCTTCTTCCACATTGACGGCCAAAAATAAGACTTTGTGATCAACTGCATAGTACGGTCATGACCCACGTGTCCTTCTTCATGTAATTCTTTGATGATTTTCATTCGCAGACTGTAATCTGGAATACACAACTGATTTCCTTTGAATAGAAAACCATCAACCAGCATATATCCATCCACGTTTCCCTGCTTGACTTTGTCTAAGATCTTGGAAACATATGAATCTGAAGTAAGCAAATCTGGAAGTAAGTCAAAACCCATCACCTCGACATGCATGGTTGTTAGTAAATTATTCCTCCGACTCAATGCATCGGCGACGCGATTAGTTACTCCAGACTTGTGTTTTACGACGAATGTAAATTGCTGCAAATAAGCTATCCATGATGCATGCCTAGCTGCAATTTTATTCTGCCCTTGTAAATGTTTTAATGCTTCATGATCTGTATACAAAACAAATTCTTTGTGGAACAAATAATGTCTCCAATGCTTCACGGCCTGCACAATAGCATAAAACTCCACATCATAAGTACTGTATCTCATCTTTACTCCAGAAAGCTTTTCACTAAAATAGGCAATTGGACGACCCTTCTGACTCAACACTCCTCCAATTCCAACTTTGGACGCATCTGTATGTAACTCAAATAGTAACTGAAAATCTGGCAACACTAGAATCGGTGCTGATGTTAAAAGTTCCTTGATCTGTTCAAAAGCAGATCCTGCCTCTTTCGTCCATGAAAACATCTTTCCTCTCATACAATCAGTAACAGGAGCCATCACACTACTAAAGTGCGGTATAAATCTTCGATAAAATGAAGCTAACCCATGGAAACTTCTGACTTTTGTTATAGTTTTGGGCTGTGGCCAATTTCTGATTGCGGTTACTTTACTCTGGTCCACTTGTATCCCTTCCTTAGACACGACATAACTCAGAAATAAAACACACGGCGTCATGAACACGCATTTCTTCGTTACTGCATAGAACTGTTCTTGACGAAGAATAGTTAACACCTTTCGCAAGTGTTGAACGTGCTCCTCTGTGCTAGCACTATATATCAAGATATCATCAAAGTAGACTACAACAAACTTCCCGATGTAAGGTCTGAAAATTTGATTCATCACCCTCATAAATGTACTTGGTGCATTAGATAGACCAAATGGCATGACCAGCCATTCATATAATCCTTCCCGAGTCTTGAATGCTGTCTTCCATTCATCACCTGGTCTTATGCGAATTTGATGATAACCACTCTTAAGGTCGATCTTAGAAAAGATTACAGACCTACTAAGTTGATCCAATAGATCATCAAGTCTTGGCATAGGAAATCTGTATCTGACAGTTATTTTGTTGAGTGCCCTGCTGTCTGTACACATTCTCCACGAACCATCTTTCTTTGGCACCAACAGAGCCGGTACAGCACAAGGACTGAGACTCTCTCGAACACGCCCTTGCTCAAGCAACTCCTCAACCTGTCTCCTCAACTCTTCATGCTCTTTTGGACTCATACGATAATGCGGCCTATGCGGTAAAACAGCACCTGGCACTAGATCAATTTGATGTTGTATGTCCCTTAGTGGCGGTAAATCCTTGGGTAATTCCGCAGGAAAGACATCTTCAAATTCATTTAACACCAGTCTAACCTCCGTAGGAATTTTAAGATCTTCACTTGTTTCATACCCAATCAACATAAACAATTCAGCACTATCTTCCACTTCTTTAACAAATTCTCTCAAAGATAATAGACTAGTTGGTTCTACTTTCTTCTCTGACTTGCTTTCACTTTGTTCATGCTTCTTAGGAACTAAGGTGATTTGAGTGCCTTCGAACATGAAACTGTAGCTGTTGGTGCGACCATTATGTTGTACAGCTCTATCATATTGCCATGGTCTTCCCAATAGTAGATGACACACATCCATATTGACAACATCACACCATATTTCATCTTTGTACTTCTTCCCAATAGAAAATGTAACAAATGCTCGTCTTCCCACTGTCACTTCTCCACCTTTCTTTAGCCATGCTAGTTTATAAGATCTAGGGTGTTTTTCAGTCTTCAACCCTAACTTCTTGACGGCTTCTTCAGAAATAATGTTATCGCAGCTTCACGCATCAATAACAAATCGACAAACCTTTCCCAAGATAGTACATGTAGACTGAAAGATATTGCTCCTCAGCCAACTAGAATCATCCTCATGCTTTGGCGTTAAACAAGACCTCCTCATCATCAAGTTACACCCTTCGTCTCCTGACACAACTTCTTCATCTTCATCAAACTTCGGTGGATGAGAATGATCAATTTCAGCTTCCACATCCTCACACTCACATTCCTCTGCAACTAATGCTCTCTTCTTTGGCTTTGTACATTCATTACTTTTATGGCCAAACTCCTGACAATTATAGCACTTGATACTGTTATTGACCTTTGCTTTAGCGGCTTCATTGACAATTGGTTTATTGACTGTCTTGGAAATATTTTCACTGCTACTAGCACGCTTATTCTGGTTGTTGGAACTCGTAAACACACCACTTCCTCATCTCCCTTGTTTCTCCCAAGCTAGAGCTTCTGATGTGCTTCAGCAACAGACATAGGATTAAACATATTAACCATGTCTTAAATTTGCATTCGTAACCCTCCAACATATCTAGCCGTTAGATGTTCCTCGGTTTCCATAATATCATTCCTTGCAATCAATTGATAGAATTCATCTGCATAGTCATTCACTGTCTTCGTCCCTTGTCTCAAATTCTGCAAACGTTGATACATAAGAGATTGATAATTGTACAGCAAGAAAGTCAATTTCATCATCTTTCTCATCTTCTCCCAAGTAACAACTTTTGATTTTCTCATTCTCTCCCGAGTTAGTTTAGTTTGTTGCCACCAAGACATAGCTCTTCCCCTTAGTCTTGTAGCAATTAATTGGACTCTGTGATTCTCAAGCACATCCTTGAATTCCAAAATTTCTTCAACATTCGACAACCAATCAAGAAATTCTTCTACTTGCATACCACCTTTGAATTCAGGAATTTCCATCCTCATACCTGACTCCCATTTTCGATCATTTTCTAAATCCAGATATTAATTTCGCACTTGGCCTTGATTTCGATAATGAATACTACCTCCATCACCATCTTCCTCAAAATCAGATGTATTTCGATATCGATCATGACCATCTACATCCCTACGACCACGCATGTTCCTTCTACCTTGTCTTTCAGCATCACGATATGGTTCATTTTCGAAACCACGTTGAGTTCCTCCCTCTTCATTTCGGTACCCATGGTGGTCTCGCATCATTGAAACTGATGATTCTCTCCTATCTCGATAAGACTGGGGTGACATCCTCCTTTCTTCCGAAACCGATGGTGAAACCCTGTTTCCACCGTGGTTTGAAACTGGTGACGTTCTCCTTTGATTTTGATTCATGTCAATAATCAATTTCTCCAGTTTTTCAATACCCTCATTGAACTTTTCATTGATACGCTGCTCCATCTGCTCAGCTTCTTGTCTTCTATACAAATCTTCAACATTTTGATAGCGGTTAGCACGTCTCGGAGGCATGATCAAATCTTCAACAAATCCAAACACAAACTTCACTTTGATCCAAAAAAATCTTCAATCAAAACTCCCCAACTTGTTTGAAATCTCACGAACACCCAAATGAACAAACAACTCAATTCGAACTCCAAAAACTTCAAAACTTCACACCCAAAGAACTTGGAAAAGTTCGTCTCCTTGCTCTGATACCAAATGACGCAGCACGGAAGTAGATATGAACCAGCGGTCAAATCTATCCAGGATCCAATTACGAATTGCGGAAAAATGAATCGATGTAACAAGATAAATTGATGAATTGATGATACCCAAGTGCCCAAATCCGTTGATCTCTCGAGATACCGGATTCTAGCTATCTTCAACACGTTGATCGCGCACGATACCGCGTTAGAAGATCTACGATTCTTCGACGTTGATCTCGCGCACGAGATTCCGTGAATCGGCTTCAAAATCGTTGATTCGAGCGCACTCGAAAATCCGAAGATGGAGAAAGGAGATCACACTCAACTTACAATTTTAATGGAGGCACAAAGCTCTCAACAAATTTTATTCAAAATTCAACTCTTTTTACAAATGACCATACACCCCTATTTATAGGGAAAGTATAACACCACACGACTCAACACAATTACAACACGACTTAACAAACAAACAAACATTCAATGACTCAACAATACACAGCGACTTAAGAAAAATAAAAAAACAAACGACTCAATCGACATACGACTTAACGACATAAGCAAGTAGTGACATAAGCAAGCAGCGACTTAAGCGAAGTAAAATATGGCAGTGACATAAGGGATTTTGCGATCTACTGGAGCGAGAACGACCTAAGGAAACACGGCATAAGGAATCTCGCGACATAAGAACTTCAGCGACATAAGGAAGCTCGTTCGCGACCTAGTCTGGAGCGACATAAGGAGGAGCGACATAAGGATCTCGCGACATAAGGCTGGAGCGACCTAGGGTTTCGCCGCGACTTAAGGTATGTCGTTCGCGATCCCTTTCTTGGCTTCGCGATTCCTTTCTTGGCATGGGATGCGCTGCATGAGTAACTCTTCTGATCTAAATGTTTACATGTTCAAATTGATTAGCTGCTTTTCTTTACTTTATTAAATTGAATCTAAATCCATATATGTTAAAATATAATGTTTTATTTTAGTTCTATGTTTTAACATTTAATTTAAATTCCATTTTCTTAAATTTGGAAATTTACATTTTCATATTGATTGAATGAATTATATTTAAGGTTAAAAATGAAATTTATATGGAACCAATACAAAGTTTCAATTGTAGATCTATATTCTAATCTTTCATAACAAAGTGTAATTTTAGTATTGAATTTTAATGTATGTATGTATTACTTAAAAATTTTATTGCATTAGATATATACATTTGAATAAAAGGAATTTTAACAACAAATCAAATTTTTGAAACTGACTGTAACAACTATCTAATTTATACTATTAGAAAGATTTGATTGAATTCCATATATACATATTTGGATCTACTTGTATGTATTCATATAAAATTTATTGTTCTTTACATATATTGTCATAGTATGAAATCATTTCATTTTTTTAAATTAAGATAATAATGTATACATACAATTCATTGTTTACCTTTTATATTCTTACATTATGGTACTTATTGATTGTCATTAGTATGTTGCATTAATTAAGTTTACTGAAAGGAAGATTGTATCAATCACCTTTGTCATCCCTTATTTATTTCCATTTCAATTCCTATGTAATAACCATTCCAAATTTTCTTATTATTTTATGTATACATATCAATTGCCACTGACTATGCACACTCCCTATATGTTACACTTACATAATATTTACTGTGAATATATTTACAATTCATGTCATATTTAGATTAGTCGTTAATGTTATTTCATTAATCAATTATTTAATTTAATTAAGAGAAGGAAATGAAAAGTTTCCTTCTCTAACTAAACTTATGATCCATCTGTAGGATCGATTTCACCCTAGAGGGGGGGTGAATAGGGTGATACTATCAATTATAAAAATTATTGCGGAATTTTATATAAAATAATTGCAGCACTGATCATAGCAGAATAACAGCAGCACAGATAATAAATGTAGAAATATAACAACACAAATTTACCCAGCTTCGGCAAAACCCTACCTACGTGCTGCCCCCAAGGTTTCTACTAGAAATTAAGTACTCAGACGCTTACACACGTAAACTCGCGACACCCGCTATCGACTAACCTAACTCTATGCTCAAAACCTTGCCACAACTCAGCCACTGAGTTGCAAATTCTCGAACTACACCACCGTAGTTCGTCCCCTAGTCACACGACTAGAAAATTACAAATGATTAAAAGAGAAAATACAAATTTAAAAGCAATTTAAAAAAACCCTAATTTAAAAATTAAAGCTCAATTTATAATTAAAAGAAGCCGGTCCAATTAAGGAATCCGCTTTCTCTTTTCTTATGTATTCGGCATGATTCCTTGCTCTTTGATATATTGAAAATGGCTGCCTCCTTTTCGTTGCTCGTTCGTTCCTTTGTGAAAGATTATGGCTTTTTGGGAAATTGAAGTCGTCGCTTTCTGTTGATCGATCGAATAGACGATTTAGAGTTCCTTGCTTTGTCGATTGATCGGTTCTTCAATTTGCATACGGCTGATTCAATTTCGTCGAGTTCGAAATGACTTCGGTATGTAATTTCCTTTTTGCCTTTATGATTGATTTGCTTGAACTCGATGATGTAGGACGATGATGTTAATCATTTATATTGGATTCAAATTCCTATTTCTTCGTTCGTATACATCTGGTTTGAATTCGTTAGATAATATGCTTGGCCGTATGATTTTAGTTGAATGTTGGTGATTTCTCTAACTTCTTCAATTTGTATAATTCTGTGTTTACTTGATAATCACGGGCTTTGATCGATTTCGTGGCCACCACGGCTTGTTTGATTTGGTTTCTTTTTGACTTCGGTTACTTTGATTTTTATCACCTAGCTTTGACATGGATTTGTTCGAACTTGCCTTGGTTATTTCTTTTCTTTGTGCTTGTTGACTTTGGCCAGTTGATACTGCTATGTGAATTTCTGGCTTGACTCTGACTTGTTCATTGTCACTTGCTTATGCTTTGTTCACTTGTTCAAATTTGCTGTTGTCCATGCCGTGTACTTCAATATACATATTTAACTAAACCCTGTATTGCTCTGGTGCCTCTGAGCCTATTTGCACTGCCTATATATGTATATATAAGTGTATACATATGTGTGTGTGTGTGTGTGTATGGTAGTTACATTATTGTTTCACTATTTTATATGTTATTGTTTCATGCTTGCATACTCTGGTTGTACTTTGTTGAGCATGTTATGTTGTTATTTTGTGACTGCACCTGTTTGATAGCACCACTTCCATACTGTTGTATACATGTCGACATTGCATATGTATATCTTGTTGAACTTGTAGCATACTCAGTTGCTTGACCATATGCATTTGTACTGTACTGTCTGCATATCAACTTGTTGAAGTCACTGTGGCATTCATTGTTTAACTTGGTTAGTCTGCACTTCCCTGTCTACTGCCTCTGGTCATTGCATATGGCTTTGAGTCTTCTTGCTTCGAGTCATGTAAACTTGTTGTATACACTTGGTTTCCCTGTCCACTGCTCGACTCGAAGTCTGGTTGCTTCACTTTGGTATTTGCGGTCTTTGTTTTTGTTTGGTTGCCAGATCTAGTTGCTTCATTCTTGTCACTTCAAGTCTGAGTTGCATCGAGTCATGTTGGTTTTGTAATCAGTTGTCTAGGCACAACTGTGTTCATACTTGAACTGTTGTTGGTGCACCACTTCGACCAGATTGAAGTTTAAACAGTATTCTTCAATCTGGTATTTGATTCATGTGTACATATATGCTAACATATATTTATATGCATTGTTTGGTCTTGAGTCATATGCATGTTCACTACTGTTGCATTGATTTTGTACATATTGTGCTTGTATTTGCAGTGCACCACTTTTTGTACTGTTCATTTTTGATTTTGGACTGGTTGAGTTGTTTTGACTGTTTTATTGAACTTGTAAATTTGGATTGCACCTGTGTTGAGTCCAGCTTATAGCTCGGGTTTGACCTTGTGCTCATGTCGTGATTTTATTTGTATTGCACTTGAGTTGAACCCGACTTTTGATTTGGGTTTGACCTTGTTCTCACTTGTCCCTGTAACTTTATCAAGTGTATATCGGTGTGCACGGCCTTGTGGCATGTACAATGATACATTGTGCATGTCACAAGCTGTTCGTGTATGATGAATTCAAAATTAAATGATGACGAACAACCCAGATAACTGAGGCAAATAATATTTTCAAAATTACATTTTATTTTATACTGCAAAAATATCTTTTTTCAATTTTACTGTGTTAGTGTTTATTTTGTAGATTGCTCAGATGCTGGATTCAATTTGGAATAGAGTCGAAGATAAATACGAGTTAATGAGTGATATGTAGTGAGGTGCAAATTTAAATAGAAAATTGTGATGTAATCAAAATTGTATTGTAATTGAAATTGTGTGTATATATAGTGAGAGCTTAAATTTATACTATTCAAAATTGTAATAAATATTTATTTGAATAAAATATCTGTTTGAATTTAAATTCTGTGTTATTTATTTTATTCAGCAAATATTTATTTAATTATGTGAAAAATAAAATAGTACATTAACAAATACATTTAAATGAATATATATATGTTTATTATCATCAAACAAAAATCATATACTCACATATTCAACACCATCATTAATTGAATCATTTAAGAGGAAGGAAATGAAAAGTTTCCTTCTCTAAATAAAGTTATGCCCCGTCAGTAATTGAATCATTTAAGAGATAGGAAATGAAAAGTTTCCTTCTCTAAATAAATTTAATAAATTACTGTTACATACAAATATGTACATAAGAGTATATTAGATATACTCTAATTTACATACACATTAAATTAAAGCAAAACTTTATTTATAAAATTAAATTAAACATTGATTTTATTTAAAAGAAACTTAGAAAAGTCCTAAGTATATTTAGACTTCATAGGCCCATTAAAGATCTAAAATGGCTAAAATTTTGAAATTCACCCATTTCTTCCGCTGCGGGCTGGTCCAGTTCCTTCAACTTCGAGTGAAACGAAGTTAATGGGAAGCACAGCCCTATTACCTCCTCAGAAGCACCCAACACTTCCATATGTCGGATCTATCTCATTAAATGAACCGTCAGATCCATTTTCCCATCGTACATTTCTAGGGTTGGAAGCTTGAAATCTGGAAGATTCCTGGCATTTCGGAGTTTTGGGTAAATGGATTCTAGTTCACGCCTTCTAAACTCTGGTCTAGTGGTCCACCTCTAACTATTTTTTGATCATCTCAGTCATCCGATTGTTGTCATCTAACAAAAGTCTTAGACCACTAGCTACATTTTGCACCCTGCTCATGGGGGGGACTCCGGCACATATTCTGGCATATACTCCTTTGGCTGCACATTTGCGTTCTGATCTGCTCCATTGGTTTCATTCTGTCCTCCGTTCCTACGAGGAAGCTCTGGTACATACCCCTCCGGTCATTGCTCATTCACATTCTAATTTGCGTTTCTAGCTCCAGCATCGTTTCCTCCCTACATTCCAGCAGTCCTAAGCTCGGACTAACATTGCCCTCGAGTATAATTCTCTCGGCACCGAGAGGATTTGGGTCGGTACCGAGTGGTACCATTCATGGTGGAATCGTTCCAGTTTTCTCTGCTCCAACACTAGATGCTCCTGCATTAGTTCCCTGTCCTTGGTTCTGAATTCCAACGGCTCCAGCTATTCCTTATTGTCCCATCCTTTGGAAAACTCCCTTCAGGATTTCATGTTGTCCAGTTATCATTCCATCCTGCATCTCTTTCATCATTCTTTCCATCTCTTCTCTAGTCACATAGATGGATTGATGAAAATTTAAGAACACCTCCTAGCTACCCCCAGGCTTTGGTTGGCTTCCTCTACCCATAGATCTGGTGCTAGGCCTCTTCATCTTCTTCAAATCTAAGGTTAAAGCTTCAAGTCTTCAAACCTAGTTCTTTCTCGGTGAAATCACCAAAAGGTTGACACCAAAAATGGATCAACACCCAAAGATATCAGATAAAAGCAACAAAATATAGAGATCCAAATCAAACAAGCAAAAATCAATAAGAAAGTAAAACGAAACACAAGAATTTTATAGTGGTTCAGCAATCTCTGGCCTACATCCACTTTATATTTTGTTATTAGTTATCTTCTCCCCGGATTCCAATGAATTATATCAGATCTGACCACAATATAATAGATCTCAGATTTACAATGAATTTTCTAGATTATTTGAGAGTCATCAATACTAGGGATTTGTTGATCTAAGTCCTAGAACAACAAATAGTAGTATCCTAGGTGACTTTAATAAAGGAGAGGTCAGAGGTAAAGAAGAAGAAGTCTTTTAATTCAGAGAATATGATTATGTTTTGGTTAACATAAGGCTGATATTTATAAGGAAATAGGTGAATAGGTTTAGAAGATCACTTACACTGAAGTCCAGAAGATAACTCGATGTTGTACCAATGATCACGGAGGCCCACAAACCGAGAGAATAACTCGGTAGTGACCTAAATAACTCAGTACCGACCTATTCTCTTTGTTGCAAAGTGAACTCCGTTACTTGTTTTGCTCTTCCATCTTCAACTTGATGTGTTTCAAGTATTTTTTCATGATTTATAATTGATTCTATTGATCTTCCTGATAGCACTTAAATTATCCTGCTTTCTTCAATTTCTTCTCATCAAACCTTGGAATTGCTCGTCCAAACTCTGGGACATCCACTTGATCACAAGTGGTTGGAGTAGTGTGTGAGATGTATGAAACTTGGGAGGATAAATATGGTGAATAAATAGGTCGATACCGACCTACATAACTCGGTACCGAGTTATGTACTTAGTTCAATTCATTTGAAACTTCTCCAAGTTGCTTTTCTTCTTCTCCTGATCGTGTTTCCATGTCTGTGAATCATTTCATCATTGTAATGATCTTCTATGTCCAATCGAAATCTGCTTGGCTAAGAAGCAGGTTAACAATAATAGAAAACATACACCTTTATTATGACCAAGACTGATCACAAAGTTAGATATATGTAACCAATTACACAATTACCTCTGAGGTATACCACCAATTCTCACAGTTATTGACTCTCTTCTCCATCCCTTGGCTCTAATTTATTGTAAGCATCGCCTGTCGACTCAAGCGAGGATTCCTATTGTAATTTCTATGTGTTTGAGTTTTTAAATGTAGAGAGTCCCCTCTGCATTCTTTCTCTTCTTGTTATGTTTGCATTCCCAAAGCTCTACTACATTGCATTCCCTTGCAGCATATTGATCTCCTTCAATAATTCCTACCCCATTTACAGTTGGAAGTTTCAACTTTATGCACCATTAAGCCAGTGCTACTTAAATTTAGAGAAGGTTGAACGTCCCAAGAAAGTATTGTTGGCTTAGGAATCATACACCAAAACCAAGGTTTGTTTCTTAATGGCTGATCTGGGATGGTGGTACTACCTAGATAAACAAGCCAAATCACCCAAGGGGCATTTTTCCTTCCAGCAAAATAGTGTAATGTTTAGTTGCAAGGGGTAACATCTTTCATCGTTCTATTAAAAGCACTTTTGAACAGGATGTTAACCGAACTTTCACTAACTACTAGCACACAATGCACTTTCACTAGTCTGAGCATGGTGAGATTACCATCAGATTAGTGTAGGGATATTGATTCCCATGTAAATCCCACTTATTGGACATAATCTCAATGTCAATCTGATAAGGAGACATAGCATCTCGTTCCTCATCCATAACATACGTGAACTCCTCATCTGTCTTTCAACAATTTAGTGTACTTTTGCATATCATATCGACTCTTATCAGCTATATACAGTCCTCCAATGATCGTACTAACCACAATCCTTAAATTATTTCCAATAGTAGCACAGTATTTTCCTCTCCAACACCATGCAGTGGTTGCCTCGGTGGTTGACGTGTAAGGATTTGGGAAGCCATCCAGGTTCCTAACATATCTTCATAACTTCCTTTTCTTAGTATATTCCTGTAACGACCCTGAATTTTTGACATTTGAAATGTGAATATTTAATTGAGTTTAGATATTTGAATGTTAGTTAATTTGAATTTCAAATATCAAAGTTTGTTTGGTAATTAAATTAGTGAATTTAATTGTTAAAATTTGAGTAAAATTTTGAATTTGGAGTTTTAAGCTGATTTAAAATATTTTCAAGGCTTAGAAAATTCATATTTATGATACTGAAGATAATAAAAGTTTCAGAATTGAAATTGAAACTGTTTTGTTCATTTTGAAATTTATCGTTTAAATCAATATTTAAAAATAGCTTTTCGAGGCACAGTCTCGGAATTCGACGAAATCAATTTCATTGGATCCGTAATATTGTTTTATTATCGGATTTCAATTTTCGTAATATTTGGAGTGATCGTTTGGCCGTACGATAAGCAAACGCGCTGAAATTAAATCGAAAATTCAATATTATAACTGGTCCAAAAAAGCTATCTTCTCCATACGATCAAATTTAGGCTCGAAACCTTTTCCATTATGTTCGAAATCGGCGTATAACATTACGAACACCTAGTGGCACGCCTCGATAGGAGGTCAAAAATTTAAGCTACAAATTCGAGACAATTTGAAATCAATTTAAATTATATTTATTTATTCTTATTCCGACCATTCGTACAACCAGCCATCACGTTGTCTCCTTCGTACCCTTCCTTTTCTTTTCCCTACTTCTCGAATCATTTCAAAAGCAGAACAAAGAAAATATCACGAAAATAATAATGGCCGAGTTTCCCCTCTTCACATTCATTCTCGTTTCCACTCATAGAAACAACTGTAGCTCTTCCCCTTTCTATAATTTTCGCGAGTCATAAAAATGGTGGAACACTTGGAACTCGAACAGAACCTATTTTCGTTCGAATATTTGAATCTCCTCAGCTCGAATTCAAAGTCTGCCTCTTTAAAATCGAAAAGTAAATTCAATAGCTCAACTACTTTCAGTCGAGATCGTCTCTAATTCGACAAAGCCTGGGGCGTGCGTTCGAGTAGGGGGTGGCGTCGCGATCTGGAGAGGGGCGGCTGCGAGAAAATCGCGCCTGGAAGGAGTAGTGCACGCGCAAGGGAAGATCTTGACCTATATGTGCGCGTTGATGGTAGTCGTGTACGCCTCGATTTGCGGCAGAGGGGAGATAGGCAGTTGTTCGATTTTGATATTTTGGGTTGCAGTCGCGGCCGATTGGAAGGCGAAGGAGGGAAACTCGAAACTCGTACGCATGAAGCTCGGTGATTTGGTGGTTTGGTTTTCGAACTAACAGTAAGGCATTTTCTTTTACTGAATTTAATTCTTATATATGTCGGGAAATTTTATATATTTACACAGTGATAATTAGAATATAAATATGTACATTATAAAATTACTAATTATGTTGTTTACTGGAAAGGAAAATGTAAAAACAGAATTTATAATATGTTGTTTACTGGAAAGAATTTTTTTTCTTCAGTTACTAAAGATAAATTATTTAAAAGGAAATTGAGTTTAAATAAAATTCTTAGTCAAGTAAAACTATCAAAAGGAAATAAATTGTTCGAATTATTTGAATATTAATACATTGTATAAATTGTTTATACAAGGTCAAAATTGTGGAGAAAACAATCTGAAATGGAAAATGGACTGCAAATTAAAAGCAAATGTGAGATCTTCTCACTCAAATGAAAAATTGGAAATTTCAGTTATTGATTGGTTGCTGTTTGGTTGTGGTAGTATATATAGTAGTATATAGCAATATATATATATTGGAATATATATATTGGAGTTGTTGATTTCCCGCATTATATAGCGGATGAGACCCTATGCTCCGCATAATAGCGGATGATATTTTATAAATCCCATATACCGCGATATTCCACCTCGAAGTGGAATTGGTATTGTGCTAACATCTGTGGATGCAGGGAAA
The DNA here is from genome assembly GCA_030737815.1 of Allium fistulosum. NCBI lineage: Eukaryota > Viridiplantae > Streptophyta > Magnoliopsida > Asparagales > Amaryllidaceae > Allium > Allium fistulosum. The sequence goes on along the minus strand of CM060902.1, from coordinate 1,116,288,412 downwards.
CAGGTTGGAGGGATCCAACTGGATACCTCAAATTATATGAATTTGTTTCATATGTTGTATGAATTTATTTCATATGCTGTGTGATAATTTATTTATAATCTGTGAATGATTATATTTGTGATTGAATGTGTGAAGGCTAAAATTTAGCCGAATGTATTTTTGGTATCGTTGGATACCAGAAATAAATGAAATTGGATTTTTGAAATTAAAGTTGGAAATTTTAAGTAAATTTCTTTTGAAAGAATTGGTTGAATTTCAAAGAAGAAATTTAAAAGTATAAAGTTGATTTTTGAAATCTTATCGAATTATTTCCAAAATATGGGAAAAGATATTAATAAATGGATTTTGAATAGTATTATTCGAAAGTTGAAGAATTTATTGAAAAATGGAATTTTAAATAGTTTGGAAGAGATAAAGGAGTTTATTTTAAAAAGGTGATAAATTTCTAGAAATCAAATTGGTAATTGATTTGGTATTTGAAAATAAATCTTTGGGAAATCGATATGAGAACTTATTTGGTGTTAAATTAAAATGGATTTTTGTGTTGAAATAAATTTGATAAAATGACTAGGTATTTGGAAATAAATTTAGAAATCAATTTGTAATTGATTTGGTGTTTAAAAGTGAATATTTGAGAAATCGTATATAAGTGGATATTTGGAAATTTAATTTCACAATGGAAATAAATGGTATCGGGAATTTTATTCCACGAGTGAAAATATGGTTTGAAATTTGTTTTCAAAGTGATGAAGTGTGAAAAGTGATTTGAAATTGATTTTCAAAATGTTGAAGTGTGGAAAAATATATATCTGGTGAAGATATTTTGAAATTTAATAATTTGGGAAAAATTATTTAAATTGGTTGATTGTTGTGAATGTTGTTGATAGTTAAATAACCGACTATCAATATTTGCCTTTGAAATGGTACTTGATTTGTTTTTAAAACAAACGCTCATTATTCGGTTAAGCCGGGAGAAGACTTTGCATCGTATAACCCATTCCGAATAATGATACGACGTTATGAATTCCAATTGAAGACCGGTGTGAAGACCGGGTATTTGCGAAAATGAAAGGACAACCTGTCGAATGTCTCTGCACCGAGTTGCTCCGGTATAGAGATTTATATCACTCTTCTTGTGATGGGAAGTCCGGACGTGATTAGTGAATACCCGGATTGCAAGGGCTTCTTTGGAAGTGCCTTCGGTTCCGTTTGATCCTGGAACGGACTTGTATGGATGTGTGTCTAACGTTACACTTTGAGATGTAAAGCTGGTTTCTATCAAATACATTTCTGTTGGTGGCGGAGAATTTATTCTCTTAGCTTAACACCCTTCTCTGAGACGTACGAGCTCAGAGGTTATGTAGTTGATGGTTACTAGTGATACATTCCCAATTTGGTAATGTGGCATACGAAGTGCTGTTGATCATTTGTTGATCAAAGCATGGCTTTGTGAAAAAGCGTAGCTTTGTGGACGAGACTTCGTCGAGCCTCACAACCCGGTAATGGTTGAAACAGGAATGTTGCGGCAAGGTTTTTAGGGGTCGCGCCCCTAGGGTATGTCATTTCCTTCTGGATAAAAGGTGATATCATGGTATGGAGCCCAGATATTTTATCTATGTTGATGCTGCAAATTTATTATACTTTGTGGTTGTTGCTTTGTGGTTGAGGATCCTCGGATAAAGGTTGGTAACGACCGGGGGATGGCATAGCTCGTGTGTTAGCTACCTAGTTACAGCTGTACAGCGTGAGGTAGCGTCGGCCTTGTGTTTGCAGAGAGCAGGTTGACTCTCGGGGCGTCTTTCCAGAGGCGTTTCCATTTCGGTGTAAGGAAGTTCCTTTGCCTGACCATTTGTTGGAAAATCCAAAGAAACAATACGAACCTTGTACGGTTTTAGTTTTATAACCTGCTATGGAATGTGGCGGTAACCTGCTATTGAACATAGTAGCTATAGTAGGCATACAATAATGGTTGTATGTTGGCTAAGATTAATATTATACTTTCAAAATGGTTTCGACACTATGCACTAATGATAATATTAAAAAGAATTTGCGTATTAAGCATATTTGATTATCATAAGGAGAAATCTCCTCCAATTCTGCGTTTGCATTGTGTGTGTGGCGGGAGGCCTTATGGTAGTTTCATTTTCCAAAAGCATTGCGAATCTGTTTTATTTACTTTGTGAAAATAACAGTTTTACGATCTCACACCAGTCACCATGACTGACTCGGAGTTTATTGTTCCCTTTCTAAACTCTGGGTGCCCATAATTTTCCACACGGGCAGCCTAGAGTTATGTTATCAGGATATTCTGGAGCTTTGGAGATGAGCTGGATGGCGAGGCGTACTACCATACTTGTTTATTTATTCCGCTGTGTATTCTGTATGAGGACAAGTTTATATAACTGTCCATTGTTGTATTGAGTTGTATATTGACTCTCATTGTTGTATTGTATAAACTGATATAGTTCTTTGTTTAAAAGACTAGTGATTATCTATTATATATTGTTCCGCTGCGAATGTGAGATTCTGATGTTGTTTCTGTTTTTCTGTTCTTTCTTTTCTTCCGTCTTCTTCTACCTCTTCTTTTAACCCTAATGGTTCGGTTTTCCGGCATTCGATTGCGCGGCATTTGATAAAGTGGACGTATTAATGTCGACTTTCGAGCGTCGAAAGATCGTGACCGTTACAATTCCTCAATCATGGCATGCAGATGATGACACTTATTCATGTTATGTCCATGCATCCAATGGAAGCATTAGTGCTTCCCAGAATTTAAGTTCGCCTTTGTTTCCTTCTTTGATGAGCCTCTTGTATTTCAACTTCGCTTGCGTGGCTAGGTATACGTTTTTGACGATATCAGTTGGATCCATGTAAGCATCAAATATGGGTCATGGCTTCCATCTCATGTACATTACCTTCTTTCCACCAGGTTCATTTTGGTTGTTACCTTTCTTTTTCTCAACAAAATTAATTCCACCTCCTTTCATCGTCGCATTATCACTAGATAATTCTTCGAATCGTGTTGACCCATTAGGCTGTATTTTGGAAGCAACATTCTCCAATCTCATAGTAAAACTCCAAAAGAGTAATTGATTCTCCTTAGCTAACTTTCTTAAGAACGTCGTTTCTGGGTTCATCCCACCGTACAAAGCCATTAGCACTAGTTTCTCATCTGCATTTTCCACAAGTACAGTTGTGATTGAAGAGAGTCATGTATTATCGTAGGAACTCATAACTCCTTTGCTTAACATTTGAGAGAAGATATGCATCCTTTGGATGTTCCACATGCACATGGAACTGACAAATGAACTTCTTTCAAAACATTTCCCACGAACTTATCGATCCTGGTGGAAAACGACAAAACCACATAGTTGTTAGATTGGAAAAAAATAAAGGAAATCAATTACATAAAAATTCTTTCGTAGCTCCACTCAAAAGCATACGCTAAGTGTAGCATTGAAAATGCACTATAGGCTCAAAAAGTCTCTTGTATGGTTCCATAGTTGGCATTCGAAAATCCTTTAGGTTCATCGCAGTCTCTATCTCAAAGGTAAACTGAGAACTTACCGGAGCTCTAGTATTACGCTACTTGTTCCCATCAAATATATTTCCTTATCATTCTGGCCATCCTATCTCAATTCTTTCTTGCTAAGGGGATAACCCCTTTCGTTCTTCCCTATGTCGATTAAAACGTCATTCCCTAGCATGGTCATAGTTCCTATACCACTCCCTATGGTCCTCGGTCCTTTATTTTAACCTATGTTCAACATGAATAGGAAAGTTTTAATGAGAATGTAAAGTGTAGCTATATATGGACCCAGTTAGGCACTAGATGGATTCAGTCCAGTACTGAATCGTTCATCGAGTCTGGCTATAAGCTGAACTCTTGTGCACTCTCCACCCCTTCTATTCTCCTTGCTCTTCGACTGACATAATCAAATTCATTAATAGAATGTGATCTCCTTATCACCTTGTTAGGGGTATATATAACTTTGTATATTCTATTATGTAGTTATTTTAGCAGTTATATGCATCAGCAGCCTCCATCATTTGGATTTAGTTCATTGTCTTTTACCGCAAAATAGCTGCAAATGAGCTTAGATTTTACTTCTTGACATATCGATACGTTCTTAGACAGAAAAATGAAAAGCATGGAGTTGCAGGTGTATGCAATGATGGTGGTGGTGCTTCTGCTCTTGTGTTAGAGCTTGTTTAATTTTCAAAGCTTCAATTGTTTTATCATGATATTGTAACTATATTTCATTCATATACATACATGCATATAGACACAAGTCTAGAACATCCCATATTTTTACTTTCCTAGCTTAAATAATAACTCTTTCAGAGGACATTTAAGTAACTATGAACGGTTTACAATAAATAAATTCCATAGTATATTGTTTGATGACTCTGGTTGCATATTATGCATGTATGATATTTTAGCATCCATTTAGGCTACTTAGCTGGTTAAGTTATCATATTGCATGATTTTTTTCAAAGTGAAACATCATCAGCTTTTGAGATAAACTTATTTGTTATTTGTAATACAATTTTTTTTATAACTTGATCCTTTACTGTGGTTTTTGTGTGTGGTATTGTTAGACTTTAAACTTATTAGTGGAGCATACATAGGAACCTTCTTAATGTATGGTTATATAATAAGGCCCTTTAGTTACATTGAGTTCATAATGAAAGGGAGTGCGGATTAAGGATCTTAAGGCTAATTTAACACTAGAGGGGGGGTGAATAGTGTTTAATGGATTCTAAGACTTATATGGACTAATTTAAAAATTATGATATAAAAAAATGCAGAACTTAATCACAGAACAATCACAAAATCAAACACAAATGCAGAAAGTAAATAAAAAACAGTAAAAGGAAAGAACACACTGGATTTTATACTGGTTCGGAGTTACCCTACGTCCAGTCCTGCACCAAGGAAAACACCTCGTATAGATTTTTATTATACCAATGTCGAGATTACAATCCTCAATTTCTAAAGGCCTTGAGGTACCCTCCTGTCTTCGAGTCTGGGGCAAACTCTCTTGATTTACGGGACACAAGATCACCCAATTGATTTCCAAGCACAACCACACCTTATAGAGAGACTCGATAAACTTTTGATTACAAATTGATCCTATAACTCTGAATAGCACTTTGATCTTCGAGAGAGGGTAGAGAATCAAACAAGAATGAGATTCTAATTTAATTCACTTGAGAATTCGGCAGAATTTCGGCACGATCTTAAAAATATAAAAATTTTAGAATATGGTTTTGTGGAGAAGAAGGAGTAAAGAAAATAAGAAAATAGTTAGTTAAAAAATTCATTTGTGAAGGCTATTTATAGACCAGTAATGGTCATAACCATTCATAAAGAGATTTAAATTAATAGACACTTCTTTTGAAAATTGAAACTTTTGAATTTAACGGCCACCATGTCGACATGGGGTATCCCATGATGTCGACATCCCTTAGTTAAAAACAATGTAAAATTTGTTTTGAAAATGGTATTGAAAGGAAAACAAGATGAAATGATTCTGGAGTAAAATAAACTAAATTTCCTATGATTTAAAATAAAGAAGAGTAGAAAAATATATTTTTAGAATGTATATATAAATTTGATTTTAAATCTCAAGTATATATATATATATATATATATATATATTATAAAAGAATTTTTTAAAATCAGAAGATAGTTTAAAAACAAACGAAGTTTAAAACAAGAGTTTATTTAAAAACAAAAACAAAGAATATTTTAAGGCTAAAACATCTTCTTGAAAATCATTTGAAAAAATAATTTTTAAAGCTAAAACATTTTAAAAAACAGTTTTGAAAATCATTTTAAAAAACCATTTTGAAGTAGTTTTGCAAGCTTCTTCCTGCAGAATATTTCATCACATCAGGACTCGAGAACTTGTACAAAACCAGGATGTTCGTGGGTTTGTAAGCCACTTGTCGTAGGTTTGTAAGCTACTTGTCGTAGGTTTGTAAGCCACTAAGAAGGTAGAAATGGGTTCCATCCTAAATGAAATTTGGATGAAGATTTCCATGCTATTATGAAGTTTTAACAAAACTATACACTTATCTTGAAATCTTGATCTTGGTACTCATGAGTCTTCAAACTTGATTTCTTCATTCTTGATCTTTATACTGTACGGTCTTCAATAATCAGTACCTGCCTTATATATATCCTTCATAATAACATTCATATATATATCTAGACAATAGTGTTAGTATATAAGTTATAATAAAATAAGTTACAAAGGTTGTTGTCATCAAAACCACTATCTCCAGTTCCTAACACATGACAATGAATTTGGCCATTTAAGCAGTAGCTAATAGTCGTTTGAAGTTGCATGTATGAGATTATTGTGATCGTTTTTGTTCACAACATACCTTTTGAATGTAAGATGATAAATAATGAGTGATTTTCATATGTGCAGGACTCTTGTGTGGAGCTGATGAATGTAAGATGATAATCGTTTGAAGTTTTCAGTTTTCCACTTTTACTTTGTCTTAGTGACGTGCTGTAGAAAGAAGGAAAGTTACAACATTTACATTCTTTAGTTTTGTTTTTCAAGTGAAAATAAGTTATATAGAAATATATATATATATATTATAAGGATCATACTTGTTAGTATACACATCTAGGCACACATACATATACATCTCATTGCTCCAGCACTTGCTAAAGACCCATAGGAAATTATCTCCCTATATTAAGCTCATTAATCCTTGACCAAACCAAAAAATAATTCACAAAATGGCTTTTGGGTCTTAATTACTAACTTAATGTTCAACAGTTTTATTTTACCACTGTAAACAAAATTCTCCATGGTACTGTTTTATTGCAATTTCTGTTTTTTCCTTTATGAATCTAACGGTGAATTCATTCGTGATGTTCAATATGATTCTTAGGTATCTCAAGAAGAGTTGCTATTATGAGTGTTGCTACTAGTATATCTCAAGACATGGGTGTCAAACTTGGATATGAGGTTTGCTTAAAGACTAGAAAACATGTTTAGAAAACAAGTTAGTCCTCATTTGTATAGTTGTTATAATGCAGTTGTGTTGTATTATTTTTTTATATTAGTTTAGGCATGAAATATGATGATTTAAATTATGTTAATACTTTATGAATAATGTGAGTATATGATTCGTTTTAGCCTTTTAGAGTGTGAATCTATCATGTTATTTTAAATGAATATGAATGATTTTAATTGTTGTTAGTACAGTTTTTGTTTCAATTGTGAAAATATATTCAATCTATAGGTGCGCGTCACAGCGATGTGAAATTTTTTAAATTTGCATATTAACAACTGGCAAAAAGGTTGTAAATGACTCTATTACAACTAGCAAAAACAGTTGTAAAAAACCCTATTACAACGTGCAAAAATAGTTGTAAAAGACCTATTGCAACGGGCAAAAACAGTTGTAAAATGCACCACTCTATTACAGGTTCGCATAATAAGACGGGCGTTGGCCCATTCAAACCCCTACTATAATGGGTATTGCACATTGTAAAAAGGATATTTTGTTGTAGTGAATGCAATAACGCACTCGATAGTTTTCTGTTGGTTAATATAACTAGGTCAAATAGAAAATATCGATGTGGCTAATTTACACAATTCTCTCAACTTGAGAATACTGTTGATCTTCAATATGAAAGCTCCATTTTAATTATAGTAAAATTATGGCACGGCATCCATCGAGTGACTATAGTTAGGTTGAGTGAAAGTATTGGATAAGCAATATTCAAGAGAGGATTCGTCCCCTTAGTTATATGGAGTTAGTATCACGGTCAACTCAAAGTCAAAGTCCCTGACCAAAGCATTTCGGTTAGTAATAATTGTTATTATTGAATTAATGACTTTGTGTTTAGACTATAGAGTTGAATGTTGGTGATACTGGAATTTTGACCATTACCAAATTCTAGAAGTCTAAAGTGACATAGTTTTGGCAAAGAGAATTGGTGTAAATAAAGTCACAACAGGGTAACGTTTAATATAGTAAAATTATATTTTACCGAAACTAAGTATGCTTTAAATTTGGCTAAAATTTCACATTACCTACTAAATGATGTGTGAATGTTAATATTCGAATAGTTCGATATTAATCGCTGAACAAATTTACAGCTAACGAGTCACTGAACCGAAATGATGAATTCTCCTTTGACCAAACGATTTAATTAATTTGTAATTGTTATAAATTAATTAAATTAATATTTATGAAATAATAATTATAAAATTTGATTTTGATTTGATAAATAAATATTATTATATATATTTATAATAGTTATAAATATATTAATTGATATACGATATCAATAAGCGTTAAATTAGATTTAATTCCATAATATTTTATTTGGGCTCTAAATGGTTTTAAAGCCCATTAAGGGCGCTAATAGGATCGGCTCATATGGGGGGTTATAGGCGGCTATAATATGGGCTAGAGAGGCTTGATAATGGATGGCTAAAATGGAAGGAGATTGAGTAAAAGATGATATCCTAAATTCTCTCCTTCTCTTCCTCTATTTAAGCATCTCCACCTTCATTTGATTTGATACTTTTCAAGCCTACAACCTGATTTATTGCTGGCTGATCTTCTCCTTCCATCTCCCTAATTTCTGAAGTGTAAATCAAATCAAATCGAAAGGGAAGCCTTGGCCTTTCGGCCTGGATAAATAAAGGGTTTTACTTGGTTTCAAAAGAGTTGCTTTCAAAGGTTTAGAAAGGGACTCGAAAGGACTACTTTTAAGTGCTTAAATTTTTTCATCAACTAAGCTTTGAGTAAAGTATATATATATATAACATGGCAAGGTTCAAGTCCAAAATTCCAGTGTGTAGGGCTTTGTCACAGGTAAGACTAAAATTATGATTACACATAGAAGGGAATATATATATATATATATTTGTATACAGATAGGTTATTGGTGAGCCCGAAAACCCATTAGGATCAGGTAACCCTGGGAGATGATTAAGTTAGAGACAGACCATCCAGAACAGAAGTATTTAACAGATAGTTAAGGACAGACCGTCCAGAAGAGGAGTATCTAACAGATGTTAGATTAATTTTGTTTATATTGTCTGGTGGGCCCGAATCAGCCAAAGGTTAATAGTTAGCCAAACAAAACTAAAGTGTTTGAATAGATAGTTCATTTATTACCTAATATTTATGTATGTTTACATAAAGATGCTTTACATTATTTAACTAGTTTTGGTTGCAGGAAAAGATTTGCAAAAGATATGTTTTAAAAAGGATGTTAATGAGAGGAAACCCGTTCCGCTAAGCGGCATGGTCTCACTTAACATTAATAACCGGGATGTCTAGTATTATTCACACCAGGCTTTATGTCTAACTCGAAGTTTATGTTTTCCCCTTAAACTCTCGGGTGCTCAAAATAGATTTGAGTAGGCTGAGGGATTAAAGTCTTTTCAGGTTTTTAGTAGGATGACGAATAAAGCTACCGGAGGCGAGCAGGAGGCTAACAGATAGCTATTTAGGAGTTGCATTTTTTTATTGTTATTTCCGCTGTATATGTATTAAGTCAATTATGACTATATGACTCTGATTATCCAAGGGGGCATCTTCATATGTCGCTCTTGGCGTATTTTGTAATAAGTATATTTTATCATTGCCTGGGAACGTATTGGGATTATGTAGTATGAATATGGAACATCTGTTTTGAAATGTAATGGAAAATGTTGTTTCAAAATTTGTGATTTGTTTCATATTCAAGTACTTTTGATATTATAGATACCATTAACATAGCTGTATTTAGTCGCCGGAAGCTAATACTATAGATGACTGCCGCATCTATAGCGCTTAGTTTTAGGCCTCTAGATAGGGGATGTTACAGCTTGGTATCAGAGCATGGTTTATGAAATACTTTAACTAAAAAATGATTTTTGAAAACATAATCCTTAGGAAATAGAGTTAAGATTGGGGTATGGGATAACGCTATCATAACGTACTTGTATTTGCTATATATAAGTATATGCTATATCTCTAGACTCCTATCTTTGTTAGGTTATTCATCTATATCTCATGAGGCTTGAATACAGATATGGATGGAAGAAGAGGCAGAGTTAATCTTAGAGGATAAATCACCACCACAAATGGAAATGCCTGACCGAATGCTAGAAGGACACAAGGTCAAGCTCAGGTTGAGAATGTTGGTGCTGGGGTTCCCCAAGTGGATATGGGAGTCATGTATCAGTTTTTCGTAAACATGATGCAAGATGGAATTGTAGCTGGAGTTGTTCGAGGGAATGCCACTGGAGGAGGAGTTCAGGAAGCTCCGATAGTCAACCACTATGCTAACTTGAGTAGAGACTATACTAGGCTTGGGGGAAAGCCGTTTATTGGAACTGAGGACCATATCAAGATGGAAAACTGGCTGCTACATTGTGAAAGGATTTTTGCTGACTTAGGACTTAATAACGAGCAAAAAAGGAGACTTGCTTCAAGAAAGCTTCAGGGAGCTGTTCTATTTTGGTGGAATACAGTTACTGCTGGTGTTGATGAGGAGACAATGACTTGGGCAGAATTCAAGAGGAGGTTTCAAGAAAGGTTTATGTCGGTAATGGCGCAATCTGTGTTGGTTAAGAAGTTTGTTGAACTGGAACAATGGGAGATGTCTGTTCTGGAAGATTTGAAGAGTTAGCCCGATATAGGTATACCACTATTGATATAGTGATGAAAAGAAATGAGAAGTTTATTAGAGGTTTGAAGCCGGAGTTAGCAAGAGCCACCTTACCGCACATAAGGGATCCATGTGATGTAGTTGTAGAAATGGCGCTGAGGCAGGAAGAGATGTTAGCTTGTTTGGAAAAGAAGAAAGAGAAGGAGGTCCAGATTAGACAAGGCTAGAAAAGGAAATTTTTCCATAAGAAGAATGCTCAGGAGGGAGGAGCAGTGAAGAAGGGAAAATCTGAAGTGGTCTGCCATAAATGCGACAAGAAAGGACATTATGCTCATGAGTGTCGTACCGGTAAGGGAAAAGGAAAGGAGGTGATTGGAAAGAAGAATATCAGGTGTTTTAATTATGATCAGATCGGCCACTGCAAGAATCAATGTAAAGAGCCCGCAAAGGATGGAAAGGGCCAAGTGTATGTATTGGAGCCTGCAGCTTCGAGGCCAGTAGTGCAGGAGAAGGGAAAGGCTGTTCTGGGAGGCACGCTACAGATTCACAGTATGTCTGTTAGCGTTCTGTTTGATATTGGTGCATCGCATTCTTTTATTTCTCAATGTTTGGTAGATAAGCTTAACCTAGAACCCTCATATTTAGTTACTTCCTTAAGGGTTGCAAATCTGATAGGACGGTATGCGACACTTGGGATGAGGTGTGACCATTTAGAGTTTGATTTGCTAGGTCATACTTTTGTTTATTGTTTGCATGTGTTTGATTTTGTGGAGTTCAGGATTAGACTTGGGATGGATTGGTTAAGTAAGTATGATGCTAGGATATTTTGTCATGATAGGAAAATATCTCTTAGACACCCTGACTGTAGTGATCGGATAGTTTATACCGTAGAAAACCCCGGTAGCAAAGTGAATGCTTTATTGGGTATTATGGAGTTGGAGGATGAGTTGCATCAAGTTTTCATGGTTATAGAATTCGCTGATGTCTTTGAACCGGTAGTTGGATTACCACTGAAACGAGCCATTGAGTTTTGGATAGACTTAGTGCTTGGAGCAGAACCGGTAGTAGGCCGCCAAGCGTAATGACACCTACAGAGATGAAAGAGATAAAGGTACAGTTGGTGGATTTGGAAGGCAAGAGTTTTATTAGACCGAGTAGTCCACCTTGTGGAGTAGCCATAGTGTTTGCTAAGAAGCCGGATGGATCGTTAAGGCTATGTATCGATTATCATAAGTTGAATGAGAAGATGATAAAGAACTGATATCCATTGCCGAAATTAACGATTTGTTCGATCAGTTAAGTGGAGCCAAGGTATTCTCTCAGTTGGATTTGGCGATAGGATTTCATCAGCTTAGGGTGGTAGAGGATAGTATCCCTTTGACGGCGTTTAGGAGTCGATATGGATCGTACATACGAATGGTTAGTTATGCCGTTCGGACTAACTAATGCGCTAGCATTCTTTGTGGATTTAATGAACCGAATTTTCCGAGAGCACTTGGATAGGTTTGTATTAGTTTTCATAGATGATATTCTGATGTTCTCTAAGGATGATAAGGAGCATGAAGTTCATCTTAGGGTTGTGCTTGAGACACTGAGTGAGTATCAGTTGAAGGCGAAGTTTTCGAAGTGCCATTTCTAGAAGAAGAAAGTAAAGTTCCTTGGTCATGTAGTCTCAGAGAAAGGGTTGTCTGTAGATCCGACTAAGATTGAAGCGGTGAATAATTGGAAGAGCCCGAGATAGTGACCGAGATAAAGAGTTTTCTAAGATTGGCTGGATATTATCAAAGGTTTATAAAGGATTTTTCATGGATAGCTTCACCGACGACTAAGCTAATGTGAAAGGTTGTGAAGTTTGTGTGGACCGATAAGTGTGAGTAAGCATTCCAAAGCTTGAAACGCTTATTGACACATGCACTAGTGTTGGTGGTTCTGGAGGGGAATTAGAATTTGGTTGTTTATACTAATGCATATGGAACTAGATTGGGAGCTATGTTGATGCAGAAAGGTAAAGTGATTGCTTATGCTTATAGATAGCTTAGACCGCATGAAGTTCGATATTCAACGCATGACTTGTAGTTAGCTGCAGTGATATTTGCTTTGAAGGTGTGGATACATTACCTTTTGGGAGAGCGATTTGAGCTTTATACGGATCATAAGTCATTAAAATATTTGTTCTCTCAAAAGGAGCTGAACATGAGGCAGCAGAGATGGTTAGAGTTTATTGCTGCTTATGACTTTGGAATTGAGTATACACCGAGAAAAGAAAAGAAGGTAGTGGATGCACTTAGCAAGAAACATCAGAATGCAGTGTTGGCGATGATTGCTGAGTGGAAAGATTTGGAAGCATTGTCAGCTTGTAGGGTGCAGTATAGATCCAAGACAGGTTCTAGTGCAGAAAGTGCTAAGTTGTCTTGTTTAGAAGTTCGACGATAATGATTGAGAAGATTTCTTCTAAATAGGAGGAGGATCCAGTTTTAGCTGAATAGATCAGGAAGATAAGGGAAGGAACGGAGAGCGATGACCTAAAGGATTTTAGTCTTGACCAGAGAGGGTGGTTGAAAAAGAAAGGAAGGTTATGTGTTCCAAGTGTAGGAGACATAAGGAAGGAAGTTTAGAGGAATTCCATCGTTCGAAGTTCACTATCCATCCAGAAGGAACAAAGATGTAACAGGATATGAAGAAGAGTTTTTTCTGGGAAGGTATGAAACAGGACATTGGTTTATGTGTAAAGCAGTGCTTGAATTGCCAGCAGGCAAAGGCTGAACACCAGAAGCCAAGTGGATTGCTTCAGCCATTGGATGTTCCAATTTGAAAGTGGGATTCTATCTCTATGGATTTTATAGATGGGTTGCCAAGATCTAGTAGAGGAAATGAAAGTATATGGGTCATAGTGGATAGAATGACCAAGAGTGCTCATTTCATTCCAGTAAAGTCAACTAGGACGACACCTATTTTGGCGAGGTTGTTCATGAAGAATGTGGTTAGACTGCACGGAATTCCTAGTAGTATTGTTAGTGATAGAGATTCTTTGTTTACTAGCGAGTTTTGGAAGAGTCTATAGGAAGCTTTAGGAACCAAGCTCAAGATGGGTACCGCTTACCATCCATGGACTAAAGGGCAAACGGAAAGAGTTAACAAAGTCTTGGAGGATTTTTTAAGAGCTTGTGTATTGGATTTTGGGGGATCATGGGAAGACCATCTTCATTTAGTCGAGTTTTCGTCTAACAATAGTTATCAGACTAGTATTGGGATGACACCGTTTGAAGCTTTGTATGGAAGACCATGCAAATCTCCCGTATGTTGGTTGGAGACCGGGGATAGGTTGGTTCTTGGTCCAGATTTAGTGGAAAAAGCCGCGGAGAAGGTTGAGTTGATTCGAGCTAAGATGAAGGAAGCTCAGTCTAGGTAGAAAAGTTATGCGGACAGGAGAAGGAAAGACTTGGAGTTCTCTGCTGGAGATTATGTGTTTATTAAGGTTTCACCGATGAAGGGTGTGATTAGATTCGGAAAATCAGGAAAGTTAGCACCGAGATTCATTGGACCATTTCATATTGTTGAGAGGATCGGGAAACTCGCATATAGAATGGAGTTACCGAGTAGTTTGGCTGGAGTCCATGATGTTTTCCATGTTTCTCATCTTAGAAAATGTGTTAAAGACCCTAAGACTACTATTGCACCGACGGTGTTAGAGGATTTAGTAGTAGAGCCGGACTTGAATATAGTTAAAAAGCTGATTCCGATAGTTGCGAGAGATGAGAAGAGGCTAAGAAATAAGACAGTCAGATTAGTGAAAGTCCAATGGTGTGACGATGATAGAGACTGTACTTGGGAGAATGTGAGAAGGATTAGAGACGCTTATCCTGATTTGTTCGATGGTATGTTTTACCTTGTTGATTGATTTGTTGTGTACCTTATCGTAATTCCGAGGATGAAATTGGGAGTTTGTAACACCCCATATTTTTATAACATTATTTAGGATATTTAATTAGTTAAATTAAATAAAATAATGTGATGACTATTGGATTGAGAATTGATTATAACCAAGGGTAGTCGTGCCATGTTAATATGTAATTCAAAATGAGATAACATAAATATAAGTGTTAGGAAATAAGGGAGGGCAAAATGGGAAATAGGATGGCCTTATACCCTAAACCCTTAGGAGATTAAAATGCACGTTCATTTCATTTTCTCAAACATAAATATTTCAAGGCCAGCCACCATTTTTAATCTCAAGAGAAGATAAAGCTAAGGATTTTCAAGAGGAAGGAGAAAGTCAACTTATTCAACATCAAATCTCATATCTTTAATCACAAAGATAAGGTGTGATTACTACATCCCATTTTCTTATAGTTTTTGGTTTTAAAGTAAATCTGAAATGATTTTGAATGATAATGCCATGTTTGAATGATTAAAAGTTTATATATGCTTTTTGATGATTTATGTATGTTCATATTAGTTATTATGATATGTTTGATATGAAAACCCTATTAAATGACATCCAAATGCCTTAAAAATTTAAATGTAGATTAGAGATGATATTTTAGAGATGGGTTTCAATTTTCTGAATATGGTGGATTTTATATTAATTTTCTAGTGAAGAAAATGATTTATTGGGTTATAAATTATTTACGGCAAAATAAATAATTATTTGGGTCTGAAATTTATATATGCTAGAAAACATATTGAAAATGATTTTCTAGAATTTTTATAGAATTTTCCTAAGTGTTTTTATGAATATATAAAATTATTTAAGGTATGAGACTTAAATGTTTTATATATTTAATTAAAGAGAAGGGGCATTTTTCAAAATAAAATCATTGTTTATTTCTGAAAATATTGGCAACACTTTTTTGAAAAAGTATTCAGCAACCAATAAAATTTTGACAAACGATGGCAGGTTAGTTGAAAAGTTCTCTTTTAAGTTAAAAAATAACAACATGTTTATAGCATGTTCCGCCACTTTCAGCACAAAGGGTTCGGACCCAGACCTTTCGCCACTATAGGTTTCAAAACTAATGCGCATGGTATCAAGCTACTTGGTACGTAGCGTATTAGACAAAGGCGAAAGGGTAATTAGTCGAAACACTAGGTTCCGAAGGGGTTGGAGTATGCTTTGTTTTAAAAATCAAAGGAGCGCCTGCTTTGCTTTCGAAAGGGTTAGGTTTCGACTCAGTTGTTTTTGACTTGGTCAAATATTTTCAAAGGAAAGGTTTCGACTTAGTTGCACTCTTTTATTTTAAGTAATGCTTTCGAAGGGGTCGAAACCCCTAGCTGCCGCCTTTCTACCTTTCGAAGTCAATGGTTTCGAAAGGTATACTTAACTTTTCAAATTAGCCACTTCTCCCATGATTTCAAATGGATGGTTTCGACACCATCACTTCTTTACTTAGGAATAGGTTTTGAAAGGAAGGTTTCAACTTAGATGTTTTAATTGACCATTTTTGTTCTGATTGAAGTATAACCCAAAGGTTTCAAAAGAGTTGATTTAAATGGTTTCGAAAGGTGTTTTCCACATGTTTTAAATTGAACTCAAGTGCTTTCGAAAGGTTTGAGTTTCTAAAGGTTAATTCTTTCAAAAGGTGTTTAAAATGATTTCGAAGGGGTGGTTCCCCAAAGGGTTTTGAAGGAGTCGAAAGATACTATTTTCTGATGGTTTCAAAAGGGTTGAAATGGAAGGTTTTTCCAAGGTTTTCTAAAGGCAATGTTTTGAAGTGTTTTAAAATAAGATGTCTAAGGTTTTAATGCTTTCGAAAGGGTATGGTTTCAAAAGGGAAGCCTTGGCCTTTTGGGCTAGATAAATAAAGGGTTTTACTTGGTTTTGAAAGAGTTACTTTCAAGGGTTTAAAAAGGGGCACTTCCAATGGAATCGAAAGGGGCACTTTCAAGTGTTTAAATGTTTTCATTAACTAAGGTTTGAGTAAAGTGTGCGTATATATATATATATATATCACATGGCAAGGTGATTTTGAGTAAAGCATAAAGTTTACCTATTTTCCTTGGGTGAGTTTGATTTAAAGGTTTTAATTCATTTTGAAAAGGTTTTCAAGGAAAATTATGGGAAGGAATCCTTAAGTGAAAATGACTCGGATATTAGAATAATAGATGGGACTGGTATAGGGTCGCACCCTATACATTAGCTAATGGCCCCAGCTAGTTGTTGTCCAAAATTCTAGTGTGTAGGGCTTTGTCACATGTAAGACTAAAATTATGGTTACACACAGAAGGGAATATATATTTGTATACAGATAGGTTATTGGTGAGCCCGAAAAACCATTAGGATCAGGTGACCCTGGGAGGTGATTAAGTTTGGGATAGACCATCCAAAAGAGAAGTATTTAACATATTGTTAAGGACAGACCGTCCAAAAGAGGAGTATCTAACAGATGTTAGATTAATTTTGTTTATATTGTCTGGTAGGCCCGAGTCAGCCAAATGTTAATAGTTAGCCAAACAAAACTAAAGTGTTTGAACAGATAGTTCATTTATTACCTGATATTTATATATGTTTACATAATGATGCTTTACAGTATTTAACCAGTTTTGGTTGTAGGAAAAGATATGCAAAAGATATGTTTTAAAAAGGATGTTAGTGAGAGAAAACTCATTCCGCTAAGCAGCGTGGTCTCACTTAACATCAATAATCGAGATGTATAGTATTATTCACACCAGGCTTTATGTCTGAATCAAGGTTTATATTTCCCTTTAAACTCTCGGGTAAGGTCTTTTCAGATTTTTAGTAGGATAATGAATAAAGCTACCGGAGGCGAGCAGGAGGCTAAAGGGTAGCTATTTAGGAGTTGCAGTTCTTTGTTTTATTGTTATTTCCGCTGTATATGTATTAAGTCAACATTTTGTATTTTGTATTAATAGGAGACCATTTCTATTTTTCTATTGTTTATTTGTTGAGATTAATTTATTTGTGAGAAACATACTGAATAAAATCAACATCAATTTTTCTTTCGTCCCATGTACTTCTATCTCCCTCTCCCTCTTATTTGTGAAACAACACAATAAACAAACCCACCTTCTTCATTTCTTTCTCTTTAGGAATTCATTCAAAAACAAAATCATCTTATAAATATAAGTTAAACTCCCGGGTTATAATTTCTGCAAATCTCCAAATCTTTCAATCTTGAATGGAAAGTTTGAGGAATCATTGTGTTAACCTTGTGGAGTGGATGACATTATCTATTGCACCGTAGTCGTATCGAATTGTGTTTTCAAGGAAGTGACTTGTCCATGACACATCAGTGTTTTATCGATTACTCTTTACTATTCCTACTACACAAATTCTAGCATTAGTTAAAGAAGATCATCCGGTCATAGTACCATGAGTTAAACAATAAAATCCTCAGGGTAAAATTTTATTAGCATGCACAAAGTTGGCTATATCTTATTAAGAAACAAGTATAAGTGAACTCCATATTATAAACAATATATAACATAACTCATACTTAATGTGTTGCGGATGGTATAAGATCATCTGCATCTTTCTAATTTATCATAACAACATCTACGTTTGATCATTTAAACAAAGCTCCATCTTACCAACAACATGCAACAAAACAACAAATTGGTAGAATATTCCTTTTATTATTAACTGTTGCTACAATCTTTGCTACATGACATACTTATTTAAGATAAATTTTACCTTATGTTAAAGATGTTATACATGCTTGTTTACTTATAATTGCATTGCATGAATAAAACAAGACACTTACATATTTAGAGTATCAACTCTTTACTCAAATTAGTCAAAAATAATAAAGTCAACATCACCCATAAACTTTGGAATCGGTCCAATAAGTTGTTACTTTACAAGCCAAAGTAGAGTACAAACTCATTCGCAGTTCTGCTACTCAAAAGGTTTTCAGGAATGTGGTATGATAGTCTATTGGAAGCTATTATGTTTGTTAACATTACTTTGATGCTAAATGTAAAACAACTTTTTTGATGGCTTTCCACCATCTAAGTTTGAAATCATTAGTTTGAAACTGACTATTGGTAATTATCGTACTAAGGGTCCGTTCTTTATGAAGTGAGAGGGGTAGTTGAGTGGGGAAGTTAGTTGAAAGGGGAACGTTTTTGGTGATGCGAAAGGGGTATTTGAGTGGTGTATTTGAGAAGAGTATTTAAAATGCGATTTTTAATTTAATTGATTTATAGTTAATTTTTTTATTTTTTTGTGTAATATATGTCTAATAATTGCAAATAACAAGAAATAAATTGTGTAATTTCATTAAAATAAACTAAAACGTTTTCAAATTCAAATACTAAACAAATATAAAAAACATGCAAAAAAATAACTAAAACTAACGACGACGACCACGCAACAAATCCAACTCATACATTATAAATCTTGTCGCTTCTTTATCATTCAATATATCCAAGATATCTAAGTTTATAACTTCGTTGCGAAAAATTAACATACGCTCCCACCATTGAACATGTGTAATATGAGCCAGTAAACCGTAACAATGATGCATGTCATTGTTGAAACAATCCGTATTAACAATCGACCTTCCTACATCATGCCTACTCGAACTGCCTTACTCGGCATGCCTACTGTGTCTAGCCGACCGAGTAACTGGAGGAGGGTCGACGTCATCGGCTATCCAATCAGAGTAATATTCTGTATCGACGGTAGTAAAAGGCCGAGCGGGTGAGTTAGGAGCTATCGGATATCTAAAAGTCCCTTTACCTATGCCGCTGTCAAATTTTTTATCCAACTATCTGAATCTGAATACAAAGTGTTTTCTGAATCTTTTGTATCTTCGAGCAGTCGTATTCCCCCACTCTTCTAGACCTTCAATGTAATCATTCTCTAGAATCCAAACCCTTCCTTCCAACTATAGTAGTTTGATCCGGTCAACCCATGTACACATCAGATTGTCCCATTTGTTCTTGATTTGTGTCCCCGACCAGTTGAGGTTCATTCTGTCATTTAAAGTGCTTGTCATCAATGCATCAAATGAGCTGACAGAACTCTTTCTTTAACGAAAAATTTCCAAGCACAGGTCTATAAACGTTGAAAGTCTTTTAGGCATCTATAAGGCAATAAGTCGAGAGGAGCAAAAGCCAACGAACTGTGTGACATTCCGAAAATTGAAAATTACAAAAGTAAGCAAAAATGCCACATCTCGTATCTAGAGGCCAAAAGCTAAGCGCTACAGATGTTGTAGTCATCTAGAGTATTAACTTCTAGTGACAAAATACGGCAATGCTAATGGTATCCATGATAGTAAAAGCACTTGAATATGAACAAAATCACAGATTTCAAAAAGTAACACTTTGCTGATTACATTTCAAAACAATATCATATCCAAGTTACAAAAATCCCTAAAACGTTTCCCAGACAATGATCAAATATAATTTACAATAATACACCAAGAGCGACATATGACGATGCCCCCTTGGATGATCAAAGAAATATAGTCATATCTGACTAAATACATAGCAGAAATAAACAAAATAATCTGAATTCCTAAAATAGCTATCCGTCATCCACCTGCTTGTCTCTGGAAGCTTTATTCGCCAAAATTACGAAAACCAAAAAACCTCAACCCTCAGCCTACTCAAATCAATTTTGAGCACACGAGAGTTTAAGGGGAAACAAAAACTTCGAGTCGGACATAAAGTCTGGCATGAATAATACTGTTCATCTCTGTTATTTTATGTTAAGTGAGACTACGCTGCTTAACGAAACGGGTTTCCCCTCACTAACATTGCTTTAAAATGCATCTTTTGCAAATCTTTTCCTGAAAACAAAACTGGTTAAAATCTGTAAAGCATCATTATGTAAACACACACACACACACATACACACACACACACACATATATATATATATCAGGTAATAAATGAACTATCTGTTCAGGCACTTTAGTTTTGTTTGGCTAACTATTAACCATTGGCTGACTCGGGCCTACCAGACAATAAAATCAGTATTATCTAACATCTGTTAGACACTCTACTTCTGGACGGTATGTCTATAACTATCTGTTAAATACTTATATTTTGGAAGGTCTGTCCTTAACTTATCACCTCCCAAGGTCACATGATCCTAATGGTTTTTCGGGCTCACCCAATAACCTATCTGTATACAAACATATATTCCTTTCTGTGTGTATCCATAATTTTAGTCTTACCTGTGACAAAGCCCTACACACTGGAATTTTGGGCAAAATTAGCTGGGGCTAATAGCTAATATATAGGGCGCGACACTATACCAATCCTATCTGTTATTCTAATATCTGAGTCATTTTACTTCGGGATATCTTCCTAAAATTTTCCTTTAAAACCTTTTCAAAATGATTTAAACCTTTAAATCAAACTCAAACAAGGAAAATATACAATCTCTATGCTTTACTCAAAATCACTTTTCCATGTTATATATACTTTATTCTAATCTTAGTTGATGAAAACATTTAATCTTTGAAAGTCCCCCTTTCCAATCTATTGAAAGTACCCCTTTTGAAACCATCGAAAGTACCTCTTTCTAAACCAAGAAAAACCCTTTCTTTTATCTAGGCTGAAAGGCAAAAACCTTCCTTTCGAAACCATTCTAAAAACCCTTTGAAACCTCTGAAAAACCTTCTTTTTGAAAGTTTTAAAACCTTAGACATCTTTCTTTTAAAACCTTTAAACATTGCCTTTCGAAACCATTTGGAAAACCTTTCCTTTCGAAACCATCAGAAAAAAAAACTATACCTTTTGACTCCTTCGAAACCATTGGGAAACCAACCTTTCGAAACCTCTTTTAAAACCTTTCGAAAGCATTAAATCTAAACGTTTCGAAAGCACTTGGATTCAATTTAAAATATGTGGAAACCTTTTGAAACCATTCAAATTTTACTCCTTCGAACCCTTTGACAAACGTTTCGGTCGAAACTATTTGGATTATGCCTTCAAGTAGAGAAAAAGAATCATAATCCCATTAAAGTCGAAAGCACTTCTTTTCGAAATCATTTAAATCATCTCTTTCAAAACCATTTGGGTTATACTTCAATTGAGCAAAAGGGTCATTAAAACCATTTATGTTGAAAGCCAACCTTTCGAAAGCATTCCTAAGTAAAGAAGTGATGGTGTTGGTACCATCCCTTCGAAAGCATTGGAGATAAGGGAAAATTTTAGAAAACAAGTAACCCCTTGGAAACCCTCTTGGTCGAAAGGTAAAAAGGCGGCAGTTAAAGGCTTCGACTTAGTCGAAAGCAATCATTTAAAACAAAGGCGCAACCCAATCAAAACCATTTCCTTTTACACCATTTGACCTCGTCGAAACCTAACCAAGTCGAAAGCATCTTAGTCGAAAGCAAGCAGGCGTATTTTCATTTAAAAACAAAGTACTGCCTCAACCCCTTCGGAACCAATGGTTTCGACCCCGTACCTTTCGCCCACACCCAATTCACTACGTACCAGTTCCCTGATACCATGTGCATTGGTTTCGAATGTGTTGGAGGAGAAGGAATGAAGGCGGAACCTGGTGCCGAAAGCATCGAAACAGTGAAAAACCTATTTATTTGTACTTTTAAACTATTTCTTTTGTACCTAACCTGCCTTGTTTGTCTAAATCTGATTGGTTGCCATTTTACTTTTTCAAATGTGCTGCCATTTTTCAGAAATAACAATTTCAAATTATTTACAAAATGCCCTTTTCTCCTTTTAAAATATGTAAAACATTTAAGTCACATACCTTAAATAATTTTATATTACCCATCAAAACACTTAGGAAAAATCTAGAGAAATTCCATAAAATCTCTTTTAATATGTTTTCTAACATATAAAAATTTCAAACCCAAATCTTTTATTATTTACCCGTAAATAATTTATAACCAAAAATAACATTTTCTTTACTAGAAAATTCATATAAAATCCACATAAATTCCAAAAATTCTTAAAATTGAAACCCATCTCTAAAATATTATTTTTGATCTTCATAAAAATTCGCAAGGCATTTAGATGTCTTTTAATAGGTTTTTACCTTAAAACATATTATAAAATCAATATGAACATGTATAAATCATCCACAAGTATATATAAACATTCCATCGTTCCAAAATATGGCAAAACATTGCAAATCATTTCGTAATCATCTTGAAACCGAGAATAATTCAAAACAAGAGATGTAAACATTATTCACCTTAGCTTTTATGATTAAAGAAATTGAGATATGAATAGATTTGATTTGCTTAAGCTTCTTCCTAGCTTTTCTCTATCTTTTCCCCCCTTTTCCTTGTTAATGGTGGTCGGCCTTGAGTTATAAAATTTTGGGAAATGAAAATAAACGTGTATAAGATACACGGCCTAAGGAAGTAGATATAGGAATGGCCTCTTTTCTATTTTACCCCTCCTATATATCATTTTAAACTCTTCTTTAGTTCATTGTTAAATGGAACAGCTACTCCTTTAATAAAATTAAATCTCAGTCCCCTAATCAACACATAGTTTCATTTAATTTATCTAATTAAATATTCTAAATAATGTTATCAAAATATGGGGTGTTACAGACTCCCCTCCTTAAAGAATTTCGTCCTCGAAATTACAATAAGGTACACAACAATCAACAAGAAGGTAAAACCTACCATCAAACAAATCAAGATAAGCATCTCTAATCCTGCTCTCAACCTCCCAAGTACAGTCCCTGTCATCGTCACTCCACTAGACCTTGACTAATCTGACCGCCTTGGTTCTAAGCCTCTTCTCATCTCTTGCAGTTATACCAACTGGCTTTCTAACTATGGTCAAGTCTGGTTCTACTACTAAGTCATCTAGCACAGTCGGTGCAATAGCAGCCCTTGGGTCTCTAACACACTTTCTAAGATGAGAAATATGAAAAACATCGTGGACACCTGCCAAACTGCTCGGTAACTCAACTTTATATGCGAGTTTCCCGATCCTCTCAACAATCGGAAAAGGTCCAATGAACCTCTGTGCCAACTTTCCTGATCTCCCAAATCTGATCATACCTTTCATCGGTGACACCTTAATAAATATCTGATCTCCAACTGAGAACTCTAAGTCTTTCCGTCTCTTATCTTCATAACTTTTCTGCCTAAACTGAGCCTCCTTCATTCTAGCCCGAATGACCTCAATCTTTTTTGCAGCTTCTCTCACTAAATCTGGACCAAGAACCAACCTATCTCCGGTCTCCAACCAACAAACAAGAGATTTGCATGGCCTTCCATACAAAGCTTCAAACGGTACCATCCTAATACTAGTCTGATAACTGTTGTTATACGAAAACTCGACTAGATGCAAATGGTCTTCCCATGATTCCCCAAAATCTAGAACACAAGCTCTTAACAAATCCTCTAAGATTTTGTTAACTCTTTCTGTTTGCCCATCTGTCTGCGGATAGTAAGCGGTACTCATCTTGAGTTTGGTTCCTAAAACTTCCTGCAGACTCTTCCAAAACTCGCTAGTGAATAAAGAATCTCTATCACTAACTATGCTACTAGGAATTCCATGCAGTCTAACCACATTCCTCATGATTAACTTCGCTAAAACAGGTGTCGTCATAGTTGACTTAACTGGGATGAAATGGGCACTCTTGGCCAGTGTATCCACTATGACCCATATACTTTCATTTCCTCTGTTCGACCTTGGAAACCCATCAATAAAGTCAATAGAAATAGAATCCCACTTCCATACTGCAATATCTAATGGCCGAAGCAATCCACTTGGCTTCTGGTGTACGGCCTTTGCCTACTATCAATTCAAGCACTGCCTTACACATAAGCCAATATCTCGCTTCATGCCTTCCCAGAAGAAACTCCTCTTCATATCCTGATACATCTTAGTTCCTCCTGGATGAATAGAGAACTTTGAATGATGGCATTCCTCTAAGACATCATTCCTTATGTTTCCTACACTCGGAAGACATAATCTTTCCTTTCTTTCTCAACCACCCATTCTGGTCAAGACTGAAGTCCTTTATGTCATCATCTCGGTTCTTTCTCTTAACTTCCTGATAAGTTCAGCTAACACCGGATCCTCTTCCTGTTTAGAAGCAATCCTTTCGATCATCACTGGTCGAACTTCCAAACAAGATAACACTACGGTACCTCCTCTAGATCCAACCTTAGATCTCCACTGCACTCGGCAATCTGCCAATGCTTCCAAATCTTTCCACTCGGCAATCATCGCCAACACTGCATTCTGATGTTTCCTACTAAGCTCATCCGCAACCTTATTGCCTTTCCCTGGTGTGTACTCAATCCCAAAATCATAAGCGGCTATAAACTCTAACCACCTTTGCTATCTCATGTTCAGCTCCTTCTAAGAATACTTCAGCGACTTATGATCTATATATAACTCAAACCTCTCTCCTAAAAGGTAATGTCTCCACACCTTCAAAGCAAAAATCACTGCAGCCAACTCCAAATCATGCATCAGATATCTGAATTCATGCGGTCTAAGCTCTTTAGAAGCATAGGCAATCACTTTACCTTTCTACATCAGCACAACTCCTAATCCTGCTCCACACGCATCGGTATAAATCACAAAATCATGATTCCCTTCTGGAACAACCAACTCAGGTGCATGGGTCAATAAGTGCTTCAAACTCTGGAATGCTTCCTCACACTTATCAGTCCACACAAACTTCACATCCTTCCTCATTAACTTGGTCATCGGTGCTGCTATCCGCGAGAAATCCTTAATGAATCTCCGATAATAACCGGCCAATCCAAGGAAGCTCTTTATCTCGGTTACTGTCTCGGGTCTCTTCCAACTATTCGTTGCTTCAATCTTAGTCGGATCCACTGACAACCCTCTCTTTGAGACTACATGACCAAGAAACTTCACTTCCTTCTTCCATAAATGACACTTCGAGAACTTCGCTTTCAGCCGATGTTGCCTCAGCATCTCAAGCACCACTCTAAGATGAACTTCATGCTCTCTCTCATCCTTAGAGTAAATCAAGATATCATCTAGGAAAACCAATACGAACCTATCCAAGTGCTCTCGGAAAACCAAGTTCATCAAATCCACAAAGAAAGCTGGCGCATTCGTCAGTTCGAACGGCATAACTAACCATTTGTACGACCCATATCTGGTCCTAAACGTCCTCAAAGGTATACTATCCTCTACTACCCTAAGCTGATGGAAACCTGTTGCTAAATCTAACTGAGAAAATACCTTGGCTCCACTCAACTGGTTGAACAAATCATCAATTCTGGGCAATGGATATCGATTCTTTATCGTCCTCTCATTCAACTTACGATAATCGATATATAGCCTCAACGATTTATCCGGCATCTTAGCAAACACTGTTGCTGCACTCCAAGGTGAACTACTCGGCTAGAAAAATATTGCCTTCCAAATCCACCAACTGCACCTTCAACTCCCTCATCTCTGAAGGGGTCATTCTGCTCGGCGACCTACTCACTGGTTCTGCTCCCGAAACCAAATCTATCTGAAACTCAATGGCTCGTTTCGGTGGCAATCCAACTATAGGCTCAAAAACATCTGCGAATTCTCTAACCACGAAAACTCGACTCAACTCATCATCTGATTCCATAACACCCAACAAGGCATACATCTCACCACTAGAACCTTCTACGGTATAAACAATCATGTCGCTACAATCAGGGTGTCTAAGAGATATCTTCCTATCCTGACAAAATATCCTAGCATCGTACTCACTTAATCAATCCATCCCAAGAATAATTACGAACCCCACAAAATCAAACACATGCAAACTGCAAACCAAAGCATAACCTAACAGGTCAAACTCTAACTGGTCACATCCCAACCCTAGAGTTGCATACCCTCCTATTGGATTCGCAACCCGTAAGGAAGTAACTAAATATATGGGTTCTAAGTTAAGCTTATCTATCAAACATCTAGATATAAAAGAATGTGATGCACCAGTATCAAATAGAATGCTAACAGACATACCATGGATCTGAAGCGTACCTCCTAAAATTGCCTTCCTTTCTCCTGAGTTGTTGGCTTAGAAGCAGCAGGCTCCAATGCATATACCTTGCTCTTTCCATCTTCAACAGGCTCCTTGCACTAGTTCTTATAATGGCCTATCTGATCGCAGTTGAAGCACCTGACATTCTTCTTCCCGATCACTTCCTTAGCCTTTCCAGGATGACACTCATTGGCAAAATGCCCCTTCTTGTTGCACTTAAAACAGACCACCTCAGACTTTCCTCTCTTGGCTGCTCCACCCTTCTGAGCACCCTTCTTGTGAAAGAACTTCCTCTTCTGACTTTGCCCAACCCGGACTTCTTTCACTTTAGCTTTCTCCTGACAAGCAAGCATCTCCTTGTGCCTTAAAGCCATCTCCACAACCACATCACAGAGATCTCTGATATGCGGTAAAGTAGCCTTGGCCAACTCAGGCTTCAATCCCCTAATGAACTTCTCTTTTCTCTTCATCACTATATCAACTGCAGCATAACCATACCGGGCCAACTCCTCAAACCTACTGGAATACTCCAGAATGTCATCTATCCCTGTTCTAGCTCAGCAAATTTCCTAATCAAAACAGACTGTGCCATAACTGACATGAACCTCTCTTGGAACCTCCTCTTTAACTCTGCCCAGGTCATAGTCTCTTCGTCCACTGCCACAGTCACACTGTTCCACCAAAATAGAACAGCTCCCTGAAGCTGTCTGGATGCCAACCTCCTCTTCTGCTCATTATTGAGCCTCAAGTCTGCAAAAATCCTTTCGCAGTGCAATAACTAGTTTTCCACCTCAGTAGCATCCTCGGTTCCAATAAATGGCTTCCCCCGAGCTTAGTGTTGTCTCCACTCTACTTAGCATAGTCATGAACAACTGGAACTTCTGGAACTCCTCCTCCCACTACTCCAGCAGCAACTTCCGCTTGCACCATATTCACGAAGAACTGATACATGGCTTCCATTCCAACCTGCGGGATTCCAGCACCCACATTCTCTGTCTGTGCATGACCTTGACCTCTCCTCGCATTAAGCCTGGCATTCCTATCGGTGCCTTCCCCTCCCAGGTTAACTCTTCCTCTTCTACCTTCCATATATGTATTCAAATCTCATGAGATACAGAAGAATAACCTAACAAAGATAGGAGACTAGAGATAAAGCGTATATTTATATATAGAAAATACAAGTACGTTACTATAGCATTATCCCATACCCCAATCTTACTCTAATTCCTTAGGATTTTGTTATCAAAAACCATTTTTAGTTAAAGTTTTTCATAAACCTATGCTTTGATACCAAGTTGTAACATCCTGTATCTAGAGGCCAAAAGTTAAGCGCTACAGATGATGTAGTCATCTATAGTATTAACTTCAGGTGACAAAATACGGCAATGCTAATGGTATCCATAATATCAGAAGCACTTGAATATGAACAAAATCACAGATTTCAAAAAGCAACACTTTGCTGATTACATTTCAGAACGATATCATATCCAAGTTACAAAAACCCCTAAAACGTTTCCCAAGTAATGATCAAATATAATTTACAATAATACGCCAAGAGCGACATATGACGATGCCCCCTTGGATGATCAAAGCAATATAGTCATATCTGACTAAATACACAGTGAAAATAAACAAAATAATCTGAACTCCTAAAATAGCTATCCATTATCCACCTGCTCGTCTCCGAAAGCTTTATTTGCCAAAATTACGAAAACCTGAAAACCTCAACCTTCAGCCTACTCAAATCAATTTTGAGCACCCGAGAGTCTAAGGGGAAGCAAAAACTTCGAGTCAGACATAAAGCCTGGTGTGAATAATACTGTTCATCTCTGTTATTTTATGTTAAGTGAGACCATGTCGCTTAGCGGAATGGGTTTCCTCTTACTAACATTCCATTAAAATGTATCTTTTGCAAATCTTTTCCTGCAACCAAAATTGGTTAAAATTTGTAAAGCATCATTTTGTAAGCATACATATATATCAGGTAATAAATGAACTATTTGGTCATGCACTTTAGTTTTGTTTGGCTAACTATTAACCATTGGCTGACTCAAGCCTACCAGACAATCAAATTAGTATTATCTAACATCTGTTAGACACTCCACTTCTGGATGGTCTGTCCATAACTATCTGTTAAATACTTCTCTTCTGGACGGTCTGTCCTTAACTTATCACCTCCCAGGGTTACCTGATCCTAATGGTTTTACAGGCTCACCAATAACCTATCTGTATACAAACATATATTCCTTTCTGTGTGTATCAATAATTTTAGTCTTACTGTGACAAAACCCTACACACTGGAATTTTGGACAAAATTAGCTGGGGCTAATAGCTAATGTATAAGGCACGACCCTATACCAATCCCATATGGTATTCTAATATCTGAGTCATTTTACTTAGGGATATCTACCTAAAATTTTCCTTGAAAACCTTTTCAAAATGATTTAAACCTTTAAATCAAACTCAAACAAGAAAAATATATAATCTCTATGCTTTACTCAAAATCACCTTGCCATGCTATATATACTTATTCAAATCTTAGTTGATGAAAACATTTAATCTTTGAAAGTCCCCCTTTCGAATCTATTGAAAGTACCCATTTCGAAACCTTTGAAAGTACCTCTTTCTAAACCATGAAAAACCCTTTCTTTTATCTAGGCCAAAAGGCCAAAACCTTCCTTTCGAAACCATTCTCAAAACTCTTTCGAAACCTTTGAAAAACCTTCCTTTCGAAAGCTTTAAAACCTTAAACATCTTTCTTTTAAAACCTTTAAGCATTGCATTTCGAAACCATTTGGAAAACCTTTCCTTTTGAAACCATTCGAAACCATCAGAAAAAAAACTATACCTTTTGACTCCTTTGAAACCATTGGGGAACCACCCCTTCGAAACCTCTTTTAAAACCTTTCGAAAGCATTAAATCTAAACGTTTCGAAAGTACTTGGGTTCAATTAAAAATATGTGGAAACCTTCCGAAACCATTCGATGTTTACTCCTTCGAAACCCTTTGAAAACGTTTCGATCGACACTATTTAGATTATGCCTTCAAGCAGAGCAAAAGGATCATAATCCCATTAAATTCGAAAGCACTTCTTTTCGAAATCATTTAAATCATCTCTTTCGAAACCATTCGGGTTATACTTCAATTAGCAAAAGGATCATTAAAACCATTTAAGTCGAAAGCCTACCTTTCGAAAACATTCCTAAGTAAAGAAGTGATGGTGTCGAAACCATCCCTTCGAAAGCATTGGAGATAAGGGCAAATTTTAGAAAACAAGTAACCCCTTCGAAACCCACGGGGTCGAAAGGTAAAAAGGCGACAGCTAAAGGCTTCGACTTAGTCGAAAGCAATCATTTAAAACAAAGGCGCAACCCAGTCAAAACCATTTCCTTTTAAACCATTTGACCCGGTCGAAACATAACCAAGTCGAAAGCAAGCGGGGTCATTTTCATTTAAAATCAAAGTACCGCCTCAACCCCTTCGGAACCCATGGTTTCGACCCTGTACCTTTCGCCCACACCCAATTCACTACGTACCAGTTCCCTAATACCATATGCATTGGTTTCGACTGTGCCAGAGGTGAAGGAATGAAGGCGGAACCTAGTGCCGAAAGCATCGAAACAGTGAAAAACCTATTTATTTGTACTTTTAAACTATTTCTTTTGTACCTAACCTGCCTTGTTTGTCTAAATCTGATTGGTTGTCATTTTACTTTTTCAAATGTGCTGCCATTTTTCAGAAATAACAATTTCAAATTATTTACAAAATGCCCCTTTCTCCTTTTAAAATATGTAAAACATTTAAGTCACATACCTTAAATAATTTAATATACCCATCAAAACACTTAGGAAAGATCTAGAGAAATTCCATAAAATCTCATTTAATATGTTTTCTAACATATAAAAATTTCAGACCCAAATCTTTTATTATTTACCCGTAAATAATTTATAACCAAAAATAACATTTTCTTTACTAGAAAATTCATATAAAATCCACATAAATTCCAAAAATACTGAAAATTGAAACCATCTCTAAAATATTATTTTTGATCTTCATAAAAATTCGCAAGGCATTTAGATGTCCTTTAATAGGTTTTTACCTTAAAACATATTATAAAATCAATATGAACATGTATAAATCATCCACAAGTATATATAAACATTCCATCGTTCCAAAACATGGAAAAACATTGCAAATCATTTCGTAATCATCTTGAAACTGAGAATAATTCAAAACAAGAGATGTAAACATTATTCACCTTAGCTTTTGTGATTAAAGAGATTGAGATATGAATAGATTTGATTTGCTTAAGCTTCTTTCTAGCTTTTCTCTATCTTTTTCCCCCTTTTCCTTGTTAATGGTGGTCGGCCTTGAGTTATAAAATTTTGGGAAATAAAAATAAACATGTATAAGATACACGGCCTAAGGAAGTAGATATAGGAATGGCCTCTTTCCTATTTTACCCCTCCTATATATCATTTTAAACTCTTCTTTAGTTCATTGTTAAATGGCATGGCTACCCCTTTAATAAAATCAAATCTCAATCCCCTAATCAACACATTATTTTATTTAATTTATCTAATTAAATTTCCTAAATAATGTTATCAAAATATGAGGTGTTACAAAAAATTCCCAAAAATATATATGTTATAGATGCGAATAAAATATACACAAAATATAAAAATATACCTTAAAAGATAATCGGTTGGTGGGTAATTTTTTTTGAATTCTCATATTGGAGGTGAGGAAGGAGGAAATATGTAGGAAAAAGAGGAAGAAGAAGGAGTAGCCATTGGCGACCAAACTCCAGGATGTGTTGAACGCGTCGGAGGCAAATGCACCATTTTCCACAATTCGACACTACGGTCCATTTGTGGAAAATGGACCATTGCGGTGTTGGATGGGTCAACACATTAGGAGCAGAAGCATGGAAAAGAAAGAAAGCGAATGGTACCTAAGAAATGAGAAAAATGGAGTGATTTTAGTTTGTTGGCAATTAAGAGTAGACTCTCATTTGAAACCTAATATTGATAGTTGGGTGTGTAAAAGAAGAAGCCCTTGGTATGTGTACTCACTTTGTTACTTCTTTTCAGAGGCATAGATTGTTATAGATATGAAGAAAGAGCAATGTGGCCTTTATTAACGAGATGGGTAATATGATATAGGATTTCAAAAGAGTAGTGTGGTACGGCACAGATTAAATAATACCAGACTATAATATAGTTCAAATACCATTTCATCGAATAAAGTTGGCAATAAACACTTCGTTGTGCGAGAATATATTTGTTTCCAAATATTAAAATGAAATGGTAGAACTGAAAGTTCAGTAGAGCCTCTCCAACGGTTATAAATTACAAATTAAAATCACTTAATTTACAGACTCGATTATGATTGGCTCTCCCAACAGGGTGAATGGGTTGGGCACCTGTTTAACAAGCACTAGAGTAGGATGCCTATTTAACAGGTACCTAGAAGTCAGGCGACTGTTAAATAAACGCCTGAATCAATTAGCACCTATAAAGGGTGCTCGACTCTTATTTTTATTCAAATTAATTCTATTTAAGTTCAAAATTCAATTCAAAATGCATCCGAGATCAACTAAAATCAATGGAAGAAATATACGTATCATTGATGATGTTGATGCCGGTTCAACACATGGTGTGTCAGATCCTACATTGTATATTGACGATCTTCGTATTTACATCAGCTACCAGTAGGTTACACTTACCACTGCGATGGATCTTTGGATCCTTTGCTATATTTCTATTTATTTTTATCATATATACATTCATTTGCAAATACATTATAGGGTAGCGGTAACTATTATATATAATTTAATATGTAGGTCGCACATATAGCTATGTAGGTAGTTGGCATAAGTGTATTAACTATTTTTTTGTCACACTACCTTAGCTAACTAGAGATTTATTAGTTGCTACACCTTTCAATTTGTTTATTTCGATTCCATCGTGTACACTATCGATCGTTGTTTAGTATAGGCACTAACAGAGTGATGGTGGTCAACTACTCATGCTTTTCATTTTGCTGATTTTGAGCTTGCATTTGAAATTTTGCATTTATATATGCCAACCAATATTGAGATAGGATATGTTGATCGTATGCATGTCCCTTCATTATGATTTCTGAGTCCTTTAGCTCATATTATAATGACCCGCAAATTTTATTCTTTTAACATTAAAGTAATTAAAAGTGAATTTTTAATAGAAGAGTGAATTAGGTATCACGAAGGTCTTTCCAGGATAATTAATTTGATATATAAATTTTATATATTTGGAGTTACGGTTTGTAAAATAAAGGTGTTATAGTGTTTAAACATCGTACGTAGCTGTTTTGGTCCAAACTGGATACACAGCCCATAACCCAACATAAAAACGGTATAAGTGAGGCTACGAAACCCTGACATCGCCTCTATCTTCAGTTTTATTCTCTAATCCTTAAATTTGCTTAATTACTTGCTAATGGTGATTTGCAAACAAATTTAAAAGTGATTAAAACACAAATGTCCAAACCCTATCGAATTATATATCATTGGAAAGCTATCGACAAATAGAATAGACGATAAGCATTCGTTTTTGGGTATGATGTTCGAGGCGGCTAAAAATTGGTAATTAAACCTCGACTGTCCATATTAGGGCATGGTGATCGATGGTGAAACATCAATAATCAAGCGATTGGAGTGTGCGGGCTTGTAGAGGACAATGAGTAGAAAACATCTATAAGGTTGGATGGAGTTGAAATCACTGAATTTCTTTAGAAAATCCCAAAAGCCAACTAGGGCTTTGGCGACGGTGAAGGTGCCAAGGTGGCGGCAGGGTGGTTGCAAGAGGTCGGGAGGGACGGCGGTGGTGCAGTGGTCAAAGTGGTGGTCTATGGTTGGTGAGCGGAACAGTAGGGTGGCAGCAGCAATCGCTGGAAATGGGCGGTTGATGGGTTCGAACGAAATGGGGGAGAGGGAAGTACCATTCAAGCTTATTTTATAATTATTAAATTACCATATTGCCCTTGTATCCTCTAACCTGAATATCTTCTATATACGAACTCTGATTCATGTGCGATTTCTTCCATTGGATTCATGGTAAAATTCTAAATGATATGGCACAAGGTTTGGTGAGTTCGGACACAGTTGGAAAAAGCATGTTGGTATGGATTATTTATTTATTTAATTGAATTTTTAATTTATAAAATACATAACTATTGATGAAAAATAATATTTGTCCTAATATGATGTGTTCTATAGATGACCGTTTGGTATTATAATATTTGGATAAATTATGCCTTAATTGGATGATTATTGTTGATTGTCGTATTTTTGAATGTTTAATTAAAATTAATTGTTGAATTGAATTGGAACATAATTGATTGAAATAAAATGGATAATAAGGGAAGATTAGATAAATAAATGATAGATGTGATTATTTACAAATTTTGTGATGTTTGTAAATAAAATTCATTTAAAGAATTAAATGAAATTAATGGAAGAAATTTAATAAGGTTATTATTTATGAATATCTAGGAAAATTCATAAATAATAAAGGCAAAAATATTTTAAACTAAAATTGGAAAAAAAAAATTATTATTTAAATAAAATGTGATTTCATAAATAATAATATGGTTTTTATGAAAGTTACACTATTTTGAGAAAAATAGTAATAAACTGGTTTTGTTCAATATTAAGGGATTTAATATGTATATTATTATTTGACGTAAAATAACAATACTATTGGTTTAAAAGGTAATTTTTTGTATAAAATACATTGTTTGGAGAGATTTAAAGTAATGAGATTACAACAAAAAATTTCGAAGCATATCATTATTTTAGAAGAATTATTATTGTTTGGATAAGTAAAATACGCTTTTATAATAAACAATAATAAAATGATTTTATACTTAAGAGAAAACAATAGTCGTGAATAAGATGTTTTGGATGGATGTAATATATGATTAGTGGTTAATTTTGTTTATCATTTATGTTGTTTTACAACGATAAGATCGCATTTGGATGTATCTGTGATATTTTTCCATTATTACTACGTTATGTGTAGTTAGTTATGGTTTTATCGTGTTGATGTTTGTGTTACTAATATAGTGGTTTAGTACACATTTGATTGGTTTGTATTTACGTTGATGGTGTGTTACTAATAGTTGATAATTAGTATATGTGTGTATAGATGTTGTTATTAGCTTATTTGATGTTTGCTGTTGAAATTGTGTGTTGTCAGATGTTTATAATGTTTAATGGCTAAGTATTATTATTACCCATATTTATGGTGATTGATTGGAATGGTTTAGCATGAGGAGTGTTTCCTACTTGCATTGATTTCATCAGTTACAATGGTTGCATTGATTGTGATGGTTGCACGGATGCTATGGTTTTTATGTTCTAAGGACTATTTGGATGTAGGAGAAGAGCAGGAAATAGAACTACGTAGGCTCGATCCTCCAAAAAGGTTACATAGGTAGTCTTTTTCTATGCATTAACTATCGAGCTTATGACCATAGTGTATAGGGTTAGGCGCATGCCAAACAGAGTTGAAACCTTTTGCTTTTTTGTACATATTTGTGAAGTTGGCAGGTGTAATAAAGAAAAAGCAAAAGCAAAAGGAAGGAGCTTTGACGGTATGCTTCATCCACAGGTTTTTTACCTAAGATTATTTCCTATGTATCATTATTATATTGCTTCTTAATGTATATAAAGATTGAGATGATTTATTTATTGTAATGGACCTTGTTGTTCTATAGTGATATGTACATTATTTATTTTATTCCACTGCAAGGTTTCCCCTTCCTATTTTCACTATTTTAGACTCTTTTTAATTTTATATACCCATGGTCCATTGTCTTTGATATCTGAATTTAGTTGTAAGCATATCTCGATGTCATTTATAATTGAATTTAGACGTTAAAAATATCGAGCCATCACACTTAGTATCAGAGAGAGGTTTAGCGATTCCCTAAGCCGTGGGTAGGTTTAAACCAACTAGGGTTGGTCAATTTACACCTTAGGTTGGGTTATAATATCGAATGGGAGAGCGTTTTGATTGATGGTTGTATGCTTTGTATGTATGTATTTTTTTTTGAACCACCATTAACTCACTCTAAAATGGTGTTTATTTATGAGGACCCTTGTGTGAAAGATAAATAAGTAGGAGTGGGGTAAGGTGAACACTTATAGGAGGGGTTAAATATTTGGTTATAACCCGAGTGACATACACACATGATGTTAGATTATAATTGAAGCCCGACCTTAGTAAAATGGAATTATTTTTATTTTAAGTGAATAATATTTGTTTGGAAAATTTATGTTAATAATAATTTTTGATTTTAAAATACTTTACTAAAAGGGAAAATGTCTATTTGGGCATAAAAGTGATTTGTTGGACTTTTTGGTGAAAATAAAGTATTTAATTTGGAAACTAACAAATTTTTATGAAGATATTTTTGTAAGAAAAGTAAATATTGTAAAAAAAATGAAAGTAGTTTTAATAAAAAGATGTTTTAATTAGGTATTGAAAGTTGAATTTAGAATTTGGAAAAACATTTTAGCGAGAAACTTTGATTTTTTTGGAAAACTCCATCAGATTTGAAAATCACATTGCTTCTAAAATTGTGTTCTCCTTCCTCCGATTTGTTCCCTCCGGACTCCGATCTTCCATTTTTTCTCGAATCCCACAATCATGTCGACCTCAGCAGTGTTCACCTAATCACTTCTCCATTTGATGGCTACATTCGGCTTAGTTGCCTCTAGCTTCCCTCCTCTGCCCACTTCTAGGGCTCCTGTGATTCTAGGTTGGGGTTTTGGTTTGGTTGGTGCTTTCGAGCCTGGGAAACCGGATTAAGAGCTCGAGGTGTTGCTGTGGATGTTTCTCGTCCTTTTGTTGATGTCGTAGTGGATGGTTCTGTGTCGCTGTCTGTTCCTACTTCTGCTGATTCTGTTTGTTTTGTTGCTGGTTCTTATGCTAACTCAAATTCTTTGTCGTCTGCATTTTTGCTGAATGAAAAGGTGATACCTGAACCAATTATTGCTGCCTCGCCATATTGTGTTGTGAATTTGCCCTGTGCCACTAGTGACGTTGGAATACCCAGACCTGTTTGTGGTTGGTCTTCTCTGTTTAAGAAGCTTGGAAATGCAGGTTCCTTTATTGCCAAGCAATATGCTATTGATTATTCGGACAATCATATGCCACCCCAAGGAAATAATTGACGTCGGAATTGCTTTTTGGAAAGACTATTTAGTTTGTTTCTTTTTAGATGAGGTTCCCCATCCCTCTATTGTGAAAAAGCATGTCCTTAGGTTATGGCGATTGCGTGGTACAGTTAATGTCAGGTGTGATAATTCAATGTATTTTTTAAAATTTTCCAACCCTCTTGAGAGATCCCGTGTATTGGAATTAGACCCTATTGTTATTGAAGGTAAAATGTTTACCATTACCCAATAGAGTCCATCTATTGACAGCTCATGAGCAAGTTTTATCAATTCCCGTCCGGGTGCATTCCTCTAATATCCCCTCTGTTTTCCAATCACTTGAGGGGATTAATTTTTCCAAAGCTGATTTGTTTTGACATCTTGACTGAGCGTAGACAGTTACTCTATTTTTCCAAAGCTCTTATCAAAATTTCCCCCACCGGGTAATTACTAACTCATATTCCGGTTTTCCTTCGTTGATGATAGGGTTTCTTTCATTGACATTTCATATCAGTGGTGTCCACCTATTTGTGATCATTGTCATTCTTTTTGCCATAATATTTCCTCTTGTCCCCATTCTGCGAAAGCTCCTGATAACCTTTCTATCAAAAATCCCCTTCCTAAGCCCCAACTAGATGTTGGCAGATCAAATCCGCTCAACCCGTCTCTCCTACTTCACCAGACCCTCCTTATTCCCCTCCCCTGAATCCACTTCCCCTCGACATTCCAGTTGTTCCTTGTGTTCATGTGTCTCCTTTGCCTTTGGTTGTAGCCTCCCTGTTGTGTCGCCTCCTGCTATGCCATCTCCTCCATCTCCATGCTCTAGACCTCCAAGTGATCCGCCTTTATCTCCTAACTCTAGTTTGGAATTTGTAACAACCCGTAAATTAATCGCTTTATATTTGAATATTAAAATTATTATTAAATATTTAAATAATGGATTTTAATAACCAAATAAACCTCTTTTAAATAATAAGTAATGATGTTAAAATCATTTTTAAAATATGTTTACTAAAATAGTTAGTTCAAATAAAAATAGAAAATGTGATCGAAAATCATTTTTTGAAATTACGACTTTTCGGTATCGAAAAGTCATCGGAAAACATTGTGCACATTTGTGTACATATACACACATATGCACATGCCATGATAAGTTAAATAATGTATTAGTGCCTAATAATCATGCTTAGTTAAATAAAAGTTTGATTTGACATAATATGCATTAGTTTATAAAAAGGTGTATATATATATATTCATTACCTTGTATATATGCTCATACCCTTGTTTTGTGATGGTTGGTTGTATTGAAAAATGTCATATACTCGAATTTCGAACTGCCCGTATATCGATAGTCACTATATCGGCACTTTAAGAAAATCACCTTTTATCGAAACTGTTTGGTTTCATTATCGTGCTTGGAATTATTTTATAAGTTAAGCAAGTTTTGATTAATGATGTTTTTAAAAATAATTAATTATTTTAATACTGATTATTTAATTTAATTAATTAATTAATAAGGATTAAAGTTAACTAATTAACTTATTAACGATGTGTTTAAAACTAACTAATCACTTAGTTAATGATGTTTTGAAATTAATTAATCATTTTATCTAATGATGTTTAAGGTCAAATAATCTTTTGGTAATGATGGATAAAATTTAAATAATCAATTTACTAATGATGTTTTTAAATTATTAATCTTTTTAACTAATGACTTTTAGAAGTTAATAAATCTCTTTAATTAAACTTTCCTTGAATGATTTTATAATTAATAAGTCATTTTTAAAATATGAGATTTATTTATTTACTAATTAATTATATTTAAATTAATTAATTGAATTAATGATGTTTTAAAGGGCAATCTACCCCTTTTAAGGGCATTCGAAGTTAATTTATCAACTTAATTAATGAAATTTCAAAGTAAATATATCGAAGTAACAAGTATGTTTTGACTTTGTTATTCAATTTAAATAATTATAATTAATTAATTATTAATTTAATTAATTATATTTTTCTAATTAATTGAATTAATGAGGTTTTAAAGGTGATTTATCCTTTTTATTATTTAAAGACATTCGAATTTCAATAATCAAATTATGTGATGAAGTTTAAAGTGGATTAATCAAAGTAACAAGGATGTTTTAAGTTATTAATTCCTTTTTATAATGATGTTTAAAGTTAGTGAACTCCTTTAACAAAGTGTTTTAAAGCTAATACTTGTATTGTGAAGCCTAAGATGAGTTCGGTTTTAAAAGTAAAAGTTTGATTCGTTTATGGAAATGAATTAATTCCCATAAAGCAATATCATGAAATGATTTATTTGTATACTTAGCACTAAATGTCGAAGAAGTAGACTTGCTTCTATTTTGAAAGTTAAAAATAGTCGTGAGACATGACTTTGAGGTAACACTACCTTGACTTGTTCGGTATTATTGTTAACCAAGAAATAGTACAAGTTTGAGTTCAATGAGTAGTGATAAGTACACAATACTTAATTTCCATATACGATTGTTTTATATCCTCGATAGTTTGTTTCCCAACTATCGGTTACTTTAGCTTCTTTATTATCGTCATTCTAAGACGATGTGTTGCTCTGTTAAGCTTTGATATCCTTTGTCGGAAATGACTAAAACCAAAGCGCGAGAGGGGGCCAAGCTACGTGGGGTTGCTCCCATTAGGATACTTTCATATCTCTTCTTGATTGGATTCGGTAGTGCTATTAAATGTGAAATATTTAGATATGCGGCAAGGTTTGGTGGGGTCTAGCTTGGAGGTTTTCGAGAAGTGTCATAGGGTAAATGAGCTTCTCAGAAGTATATTACTAGAGGTATACTTCAAGGTGGTGCACCCTCCTAGTCATTTGTTGGAAATTTGTCTTTCTTTATTTGATTCAAACCTTCGAATTATTTTTCTATGATTGCAACTAGAAGAGTCAACCACTCTCATGATGTTTAGTTATAGGTTTTTTACATTTTATCCAGTTTAGTCTGTTATCTTGTCTTATCCATTCTATCCAGTTTGTATTTTGTTCAGACTATTTCCATTCTTTCAAGTCTGGATCTTTATACTATTTTTGCCCATCACCTATGTTTGGATTTGTTTTCTATTGTTCTTTTCCATTCTTATGGTTGGTTGTTGTTTATGTAGGAGAAAACCCATTCCATGTTAGCGACGTGGTCCCACATATTATTGTTAAATAAACTCCCTTTTGTTTTAGAGTTTTATTCATACCAGACATATTGTCTGACCCAAGTTGTTTATTTTCCTTAAACTCTCGGATACTCAATTATATTTGGGTAGTCCGAGAATAGCAGGTTTCTCTTTGGAGCTCTTTGAAGACGGTGATCGTGCAGGCGGCTCCTTAGTTATCTAGTTATTTATTTCCATTGTATGATTATATTGGTATATTTAGTATCTGAAAAATGTAAAGTCTGAATGTATAGCTGCAAATATGTTAGATGTAGTACTTTTGTATAACTCTGATAACTCCATTTAAGGAGTAACCTTTGGTACTATATCATTTTGTATTATATATAACCATTCCGTTGTGAGTTTTTTCTATTTTGTTCCTTCTGTTATTTATTTTACCCTAGGACAATTCATCTTTTTGATGCTTGTGCAATGGCACATGAACACCGAGGATGTGTTAAGTGTCGTTCCTAGGGATCAGAAAGGTGGGTCGTCACAGTTGGTATCAGAGCTTAGGTTTAGCGAACCCCTAAGCTATGCTGGGGAAAGCTCTCTAAGGATAGGATTAGTAATGTCCTAGGATAAGTCTGAGAGTGTGTGTGTGTGTGTGTATATATATTGAGTGCGTATTTGTTAATGTTATAAAAATGTTTATGTTGTGTTGTTTGATCTGTTGGGTGGTATATGTATTATGGTCGATGCATCTGATCAACGTTATCGATAGGGATTCCTAAACACTTGAACAGACCTACCGATACAGTGTTGTTTTAAAATGGTAAATGAAATAATTTTATCTAGGAATATATTATATATATAAAAGGGTGATTTTCAAAAATTAATATAGCTATATTGATGAGTTGTTTATTAGGAACTGATATTATTTTATTGTTAGATTTGTTTAGTTAAGCTCGTCCAGTTTGAGCATTAACTATTACTGAATAAGTTCATAAGAAATTTTCCTTAGTAAGTTATAGGTTCGGTCAATAGGAATTAGGGAACCTTGAGAACGAATCCCTTGTGAATTCAGTTTCATAGTTTGACTATAAGTGTCGTTGAAAGGGTTAAGTTAAAAGTCATCTTTTAATAGTGTTAAGCCGAAGGTAAACTTTTAATAAAAAGTTGTTAAATATAATCTAAATGGTAGGATAACACATTTAGAGGATAAATATATGAGAAAATTTAGTTATAATAAAGGAGAATAATTTAAATGTGAGTTTAACTCACATTCAAAATTTACTATGTCATATAGGTGATGCTATAAACTAGTGTTCATTGGTTAGATATTATTAAATTGTTTGGTTGAATTTCCGTTTGGAAAATGGATGTTTAATTGAAATTAATCTTTATATTCCATTCAAATTATTTAAGTGTCGTGATAGTGATTTTCGCTATACTGTCATTTATTGCATATCACCTCATAAACCCTTGTATGGGCGTTTTGAACTTGAGCTTGTATTTTCACAAAATAGATGTTTGAAATTCATTAATCATTTTGATTAATAATAATTTAAATTAATTAATCATTTTAACTAATGATGTTTAAAATTAATTAATTTTTTTGATTAATGAGATTTGGATTTAATTAATCATTTAACAAATGATGTTTTAATTTATCATTTTAACTAATGATGTTTGAATTTAATTAAGGGTAAGTTTGGCTCACATCCCTAATAAGTTTTAAAATAGAGAAAACATCCTTTCCAAACTAAACTTACATTTCCGGTCCCTATATTCAAATTCGCGCACCCAAAAAGACCCAAATACCCTTTTATGTTTTTAACATTTCAAACGCGTATAACTTTATGTAGAAAAATCAGATCAACATACCGTTTTCACCAAAAAATCACAAATTTTATGATCTTTAAAATGAGATCTATTGTTGATACCAAAAATTCAAATTTGTAGTAAAGGTGCAATTATTTCATATATTTGCAGACAATTCAGCAAATTTTGAACACTTTCGAATTTTTTTCAAATTTACAACATTTGCAAATAATTGCAGACATTTCTGCAACTATATGTTATAGTTGCAAAATTGTTTGCAACTATTGCATATAGTTGCAGACATTTCTACAACTATTGCATATTTGCATAAATGCAACTATATGCAATAGTTGTAGAAATTTCTGCAACTATATGATATAGTTGCAGTATAGTTGCAGAAATGTCTGCAACTATTCCATATAGTTGCAGACATTTGCATATTTGCAGAAATGCAACTATTACATATAGTTGCAGAAATGTCTGCAACTATATGGTATAGTTGCAGAAATGTCTGCAACTATTGCATATAATAGTAGATATTTCTGCAACTATTGTGTATAATTGCAGTTTTCCATTGAAATCGAGAAAGTTGAGCTCGCCATTGAAGAAGAAGATGAAATAAAAAACATAAATTCGCCAATGAAGAAGAAGATGAAATCAAGAAAGATAAACTCGTTATTAAAATCAATCGTGCAAGAAGCGGAGGGGTATTTTGGGGAAAAACAGCCGAAATGAAAAACAGGGACCTGCAAAGTATGTTTTCTTACGGGAGGAGTTTTAGTGAATTAAGTTTGCTTTTAGGGATGCGTGCCTAATATTCACTTTAATTAATCCAATTAATTTATGATTATTTGAATTTATTTATTGTCAATGGTATTTAAAATTTATTAATCATTTTAGTTAATAATAGTTGGGATTAATTATTCATTTTAATTAATGATTATTTGAATTTAATAAATCACTTGACTTGATAAATGATAATATAAGTTAGTTAACTGATTTAATAAATGAGTTTAAAGTAAATTAACTAATTTGATGAAAGTGGTTTGGAAGTAATTAACTATTTTATTAAAGATAATTGATTTGTTTATCAAAGGAAATTGTAAATTTGATTAATTATCTTTCGGGATAATTAATATTCTTTAGATTTATAAAAGAGTACTATAAATCATCCCAAAGGACGATTAACATTGTTTTAAAATTTATAAAGGTATTTAAATTGTTTTATTATCCTTTCAAATAATAAATATTGTTTTAAATTAATAAATGATGTTTTTAAATGAGCACTTTTGAATAGAATTATTTACAAATAAAGCTAAGATTCAATTGTTTTGGGATTTTATTAAACGATGTTTAAAATGACATTTGTTTTTTACCCTTGTTTTAATACACTTAGTATTATAAATTTGTCTTTTAAAATGACATTTTAAAGAGTTTTTGGAAAAATTTAAATCTCAGAATTGTTTGAAATAATTTTAAAAGGTTTTGAGAAATGTAATAGTGGTATTATTTGGAAATATTTCTAAACTATAAATATTTTGGAAAAGAAATTTTAAATGGAATGCATTTTCTTAGAGATAATTCGAGGATAAACATTTCGGTTAGTTTTATGGTAATCTAAATAATCCTCTAATGACGATCAGACGTTTGCTTAGACTAACTATGTGGAGTACTTAGTAAATTATTCTCTTTATCATTGTACAATCGAAATGAGATCAAATCCGAACGAACCCAAAGTGAGTTTTAGTAAACAAATTGTTTGAAGTTATTTCATAAAAGAAATACATGTAGTATGCTTGCAATGAGTTTTTGAAATTGAAAATCGGGTATTTCATTTTTAAGTTCCCTTCGTAGGGAATTTATTTAAAAATAAAAATTATTTTTGGTAAAAAATTATTTTGATAAATGAATTTTTACGCTTAGATAAGATAAGGGATAATTTAACACTAATTTAAATGGGTTAGATTGGATAGGAATATTTTGATAACATTGTATTATCAAAACCATAAATATTATTTAAGCACCTAAGTAGTGTAAACTAATTGGTGTTATTAGACCAGTCCATTAACATCATTCATTATAACACCTTAAGGTAAAAAGTGTAGGAAGATTTTAATAGACATTGTTTTATTAAAACCATATCTTTTGTTTAAAACATATAAGTTGTAAAACTATTTGTTGTTTTGGGTCAACCCATAAACATCGTCCATTTTAGCACTCTAATTTAAAGAGGTCGAGAGGTTGACTCGGTTTTAAAAGACTCAAATTTTGATTAGATCTTCACCTAAATTATGAAAAGTGAAATAAAATTTGTATTTGTATGTACTCTTAGGATATAGAAGAGTATTGTACAAGTAAATAA
The DNA here is from genome assembly GCA_030737815.1 of Allium fistulosum. Classification (NCBI taxonomy): domain Eukaryota; kingdom Viridiplantae; phylum Streptophyta; class Magnoliopsida; order Asparagales; family Amaryllidaceae; genus Allium; species Allium fistulosum. Next base: position 1,116,244,328 of record CM060902.1, on the reverse strand, counting down.
AGTAGAATAAGTTATTATTTGGTGTTTTATAAAGAATGACTTTATAAAATATTTTTAAACTTAGGTGAAAATTTATGAAATAATTCATAAACAATTTTGGTATTGAATAAAATACTAAAAGCTAATTTAAGTGGTTTAGAAATATTGGCATGGTTAAGAAACTAATAATTTTAGAAAGTGGTTTTTCAATTTTGTCTGAAGGAGCATAGGTAATCCTCTAAGCAATAACCAAAGGCTGATGAGTAAAATAGTACGCTTAGTAAATTATTTGTATTCTTAGGCGATCAAAAAAGTTTTGAACCTAAGTTAAGATTTATTTATTTGTCAATTGACATTTTAAATAACGTTAAGTGTTAGATTTTTCCCTTATGAAATTTGATTGATTGATAGTGTTAGTTTATTTCTTTACAGAATTTGATTGATTGTGTTATTTTATAGACTATGGTTTATAAAGTTATTGTTTGTTAGGACTTAAATCCCGGTACTTTTGAAAAATTAATTTTGAAATAATTTGAGAAAGAAATAATGAAAATATTACTTTGAAAAAAATAATATTGATGAAGTGTTATTGTTCCAAACGTTTGGAATATATTTTTTTAAGTAGTTTTTCAAATATTTTTGTTATGACTAAATTTAGGTAATTGGGTTTTCCGATTCGGGAGACTCGCCAGGTATATTTACTCTAGTGTTGTTTTAGGAGGAACCAAAATACCACTGGATGATATATGTTGTTTTATTTTAGAGTTATACCATGCTTCGGTTGGGAGATCCCTCTCCTTGTCATAATTAATTTTGGTTTTGATTTGTTCCTCTTAAAAGGAATTTGAACATATATTTTAATTATAAAAAATCGAGCATTTAGTTCTACATTTATCTTTTGAAAATATTGGATGCATAGCATTTATTATAGAATATTCTCTATGTTTTATTGCATATGTTTGTTACATTGCTTTTGGTTGCATCATCTTACCTGTTTGCATATGGTTGTTATTATGTTTATATTCCATGTGTTTATGACAGAAACAATATAACCAAGGAAATTAACTAATCAGATTTACTAAAAACCAAGTAAGTTAATTGATTTTCTTAGGTTGGTTATTACTTCTTCCACTCGGTAATAATTTTGGGGATGAAATTCTCCTAAGGGGGGAGAGTGTAACGACCCGTAAATTAATCGCTTTATATTTGAATATTTAAATCATTACTAAATATTTAAATAATCGATTCTTATAACCAAATAAACCTCTTTTAAATAATAAGTAATGATGTTAAAATCATTTTCAAAATATGTTTACTAAAATAGTTAGTTCAAATAAAAACAGAAAATGTGACCAAAAATCATTTTTCGAAATTACGACTTTTCGGCATCGAAAAGTCATCGGAAAACATTGTGCACATTTGTGTACATATACACACATATGCACATTCCATGATAAGTTAAATAATGCGTTAGTGCTTAATAATTATGCTTAGTTTAAATAAAAGTTTGATTTGGCATAATATGCATTAGTTTATAAAAAGGTATATTTATAAATAAAGAGATTCTTATCATATCTCATTCCATACCTAAGTACACACTTATGCACACAACATGGAAGCATGTTTTGGGGGTAGGGGAAGCCATGCCTAGGGGGTAATGTGTAGAGCATGGTAAGGGGGAGACATGTGGCATTTTGTGAGTGGTGGAGAAGAGGCAAGGGTAGTTTAGTAATTGCACCTGTTTCATGCTTATATATATGCATCCATTCATACATTTCTCCACTTTAATTTCTCATACTCACTTTCTCAAATTTCTAATACATCTTCATATGCATATAGCCATGGCCACCATCCACTTGTTCATAGCATAAAACACTTGCTTTTCCACTTCCATCCACTTAAAACTAGCAATTTCCTTCTCTACCACTACAAGAAAATATACCTTTAGTTGTAATAAGTGGTAGCGTTTATTGGTAAGTGCAACTAATAATATTTTATCCTATGTTACTTACGCAACCAAATATTTCACGTCCATCCCGCCTTGTGAAATTTTCACCGCTCTAATTTTTTTCCGCCTTTGTTCTGTCATGTTTCCCTCCATCATCAATACTTAGAAGAAAAAAAATTAACCCTTCCTTTATTCCTCTTCAATACTTCAAATTTTTTTGCCTTTTCACTTTAGAAAATTTAACCTCGTGCTCCGAATCCTTCATCGTCACGCTAGCGCTCTCCATCGTCATCATCGTGCTAGCCCTCTCCATCCTCATCGACTATTTTAATCGGATACCACGTTTAATTGCTCGAGATTTCTACATAAATGCTAAATAGGTATGAATTTTATATTTTAACTTGATCGACTATTTCGATCTAATTTTGTGATTCTACTGTTTGGATTATGCCGATTTTGTGCAAATATGGTTTCTATAGTGTAACGTTTTAAAGGTTTGAGTCAAAAGGGGATTTGAATTAGAGTCAGGATGGAGGCCACACTAGTCAGCAAGGATGGTGCACGGAGACCACAACGGTCGGCGGTTGATTGGACGGAATTCGAACAGGTTGAAAGTTGATAACAAGAAGGGGAAGAAGAAGTTTAAATCAGTGTCTGTTAAGAACTGAGATTGATCTACGCAACTTATGCTTGATTGGTACTGTCTTTTTCTTTCTTTTGTACCTCTGTTAATTTGTTTTCTATGGTTCACTTTAATCATTGTTTGTTTGATTCTCATATCGGGTAAAACCTTAAGAAATATAAAGTGAAAATATGTTTAGGTCCCTTGACAATTGTTCACTATTTGAATAGTTGAACTTCATTTTATATTGATAATCAGTAATAATCTAGCACATGTATTTGGATTCTTGAATCTTCAAATTTATGTATATGTGTTTCTTTCCCTAATCAACAGGTGAAGCGAGTACCGAGAGCATTGAAAGGACTGGTGAAGCTACCAGCACTAGTAAGAGGACATAATGTAAGAAAGCAATAAAATATGACATTAAGATGCATGCAAGCTCTAATGAGAGTTCAAGCAAGAGTTCGAGATCAACGGATCAGATTATCTCAAGATGGAACAGGTTGTAGTAGCACAAAGTCTTCTCTGAGTAATTGCGATACTTCTTTTCGGGACTCAAGGTACTTCCAAGAAATGGCAGAAAGAAGATCGATGGTGATGTTCCATCTCACTTCTTTTCTCTTTTTGTAATATCATATATCTTTGTTTAACAAATATTTTGAAACAGTCAAGCAGCATAGCAGATAAGTGGGATAATCGCCCTCGCATAATAGAATCGATTCAGTCAATGCTCCAGAGCAAGAAAGATGATGCTCTTAAAAGAGAAAGATCTCTTTCCTATGCTTTTTCCCAGCAGGTTTGTTCACTCCTTAAATAACTTTACAAGAAATACTCAACATAGCGGTTGAGCATCGGTGAGAGTAAAAAGTAAAATACACAATTTGAACTGCAGATATGGACGCAAGATAGGAACTTACACCAACCACTAAACGAGGAGGAATCCAAAATTTCATCCATAGATCAAGAGCCACCGAGATGGTTTGACCGATGGATGGCATCGAGATCATCATTCGACAACCGACGCAGCAGCAACAACACGACAAACAACAATCATCATGAATCAAGACAATCATTGGACCATAGATTGGACACCATCAAAACTCTTGAAATCGACACAGCCCGGCCCTTATATAATGCCAGAAAAATAATGGTATAGAATTTATCAAGCCACCGTTAATATGGATAATATATACACCTCCACTATAAAAGCTTTGTTAATTGCTAATTGCACATGCTAGTCAGCGCTTTTCAGAGTGAGGCCTTCATCGCTACATGATTGGAATTATTAGACTTCTTAAGTTATTTTGAACTAGGGAGTCTTTATTGGTAAATCATCTTTTTCAAACATTTGATGTTTGTGTTGCATACCAAAAATATGCATGCAGCATGTATGAAATATGAATATCTGCATCAACAAATAATTCTTCTATGGTGACTCGTTATATTAAACAAAAAGTACATCTTGATTGGTTTAGAATATGGCAATATGCATCTATAAAAAGACCATTGCATTTCACAAGTTCTGTCAAAATTTATCAATTCTCCTCCCTTTCTAAGCTTCTAGAGGTACATTCACAATGTGTGTAGGTGTGAGCATTTGTGTGTTAGGTTCTTCTACCAAACCTGTATCGTCGGTCGACCATAGCTTGAAACTTTCACATAAAGTATGCTTGGATTGTCCATGGAAAACTTTAACTATCATTCCATGTCACCATGGTCAAAAGAAATTCATGCCTATATTTTCAGTAAATGTTAGAAACGATTACAAAAAAAGCAATGTTGATGATGTTATCAGAACCTCAGGTAACTATGAACCTAACCAATGGGATTACAGTTCAGTTCAGTCCATAAACAACAATTGCATGGTATGATTAAGTTGGAACGTTGTGTTTTTTTCCTTTTTAATTAATAAAATTAGGTCTTAGGTGTAGAGTAGTAAAATGCTAAGACAATGTTATACCTGTGCATATATAGGAAGAAAAGTACGGGGCTCTAACAAAGGACTTAAAAGAAGAGGTGCGAGCTTTGTTCAATGTCTCGGACCCATTCGCATATATTAAGCTCATTGATTCAGTTGATCACCTAGGACTTGCTTACTATCTTGAAGATCAAATAAAAATGATGTTAAATGATTTGATGACAACTGGTTATATCAATCTCGTGCAAACAATGGACTTCATGCAATGGCGGTACTATTCAGGCTTCCCAGACAACATCGTTTTATGATTTCAGAAGGTATGATTATAAAGTCACACCACCGTGTAATGTATGTGTATGTACACACTCATAATATTTATGGGTGTGTGTTAACTTACGCTCATATTTGTGTAGGTACATTTAAATCCTTTAGTGTGTATGTGTGTAAAGGGCATTTGAAGTAAGTAAGAATATTGGACAAATGTTAATATCATCCATGGAATATTATTTAAAAACCTTTCCCTTTCATACTCTTCAATTTTATGGAGAAAAAAAGAAGAAAAAAACTTTGTTTCCAAATAAATTTTTTGTAGGTAAGTTCTATTCCACAACAAGATCCATGCAAAGTTTTGAATCATTTACTTTTAAACACTTCGAAATTCACAAATTCCTATAAACTATTGAAAATAATGATATTTCATGCTAACTTGAAATATAATTTTGAATGCCTTAGAAGTTTCCAAATATAAATATTATCGCTAACAAACAGAAATTATGCACAAATACTTATTTGCTTTTACATAAAAATGGAGATGAATCGGAAATAACCAGGGATACAAAAACGCTTGAATGTGGATTCCTTGCACACAGGCATTATGTGCGTAAATAGGTTATACAAAATTATTTTCTTATCATTATTCTACAACAAGACTTGACATATATCACTATCCACAGTAGTAAAGCAATTCAATTTGATTAAAAAAGCTATAATAATTTTAAAGAATCTTGTACAAGTTGCACCCTATTTTGAAATCTCTAGTTAGCATGTTATATGTTTTAGAAACATGTAAAGATGTCAAAACTAACTATAGCTTTAGTGGCCCTATTTTACGTGTAATGTGTGGCTAATAATTTTTCAATGACAATCTAACAAACCAATGAGCTGTAAGGTTTATACGAGCTCAGGGCTGGAAACCGTTCAGTTGAGATATGTGATCACCCTTCTACGATTCATATGAGATATGAGCTGTAAGGTTTGTACTAAAGCCATATTTTTTGTGCATACAGGTAAATCGTATTTGATGGTTTAGTTGGCGATCAAGAGATGATGGGTTGTTGCTGACGGTCATAATATGTTAATTATGTTTAGGTGAGGTGGAGTGTGCTGGTTGGGGTTGCTGGCGAACTGATGGGGTTACTGGCGAACTGTTGTTGATGATCTGAATCTGAGGTGCTTAAATACTCAGTTGAAAACTAGAAGCTAAGTTTCATCCACTGTTTCACATCTACTCTAGGGAAAACTTTACTTATGATTCTATTTTGAGCACACTACTTCATTACAGAGGACATCTCACTGTTTCCTTATTAATCTTCATATTCTTTCGTAGTGAAAACCCAGCAATGCACAACAATGATGTGAATGCAGTTAATGCTTGGCTGTTATAAACACAGTACTGAACTTTGCTCGCTGCAAAAGCTCTCTTTTTTACACTAGGGAAAAATGCTTCCAGAAATGGCTCCATAGTGGAAACTCCTCCTACAACACATAAGGTATATATATATAGTAACTAACTGCACAAACAAAAATCACATAAATCATCAGTACGTATAAGAATTCGCAACACAAACTTGAAATTACAATGTCATATCCGAAAATAAGGCCACCAGAAGCAGCCATTAAGCAAGTTATTAGTACAGATAGAGTTAGTCTTCCTTCATATTCCTTTCCAACTCCATTATAAATAATTACTCCTCCTGCCATAATCTGTAATTATGTTCTCTTTTAGTTACAGAAAACACACTGCTTATGTTTCACACACATAGTGTACTGAAATAGCTGGACTGGAGAGGAAAAGTAACTTTTATTTAGGCTTAGCACCTTAGCAAAATTATGGTATTTATGGTTTTTTTTGAAGCATTACTCGTAAGGTTATCTTTTGTTATCATTGAAATGGTCTGATCGTAGTTTGACTGTCAGATTGGTAGATAGAAGTTCAAATGTGGTCACCTAACAAATTAATAAGCCAGAGAACTTTGTGCTCAAATTATAAGTAGAGAATTTGGTAAATGTGCTCAAATATGATAGTACTTCAATTATAAGTGTGTTGGAAATCTAAATTAGAACTTTATATTGAGTAATTTATTCACTTTTATGTTTAGTGATGATTTTGGATGGTTTTGTAAAGCAATTGCATATTTGCAGCCATTATCAGTAAGAACACGATTGTTTCATGTTTTGCAGGAAGGGTGAGTGCTGCTTCAATAAACGCTACTTTGTACAAAACCAGTAGCGGTATTGAGGTCATTAGCATCTTTGGATTATAGAGTCAGGTAAAATGTACTTGCATGTGTTTTCTCCTTAAAGTTTTGTTAAACATCCTCTTAAAACATCTTATCAGCCTAACACGAGCTCTAGCGTATGTAGATTGGACAAATATACAAGAAGATGGATGAAAGCCAGTTTTATTACTACCATCCATATTATAGTAGTAAAGTTTAATAGGTGATACGTTTCTAAAATAACATGATAGTTTTTCCTTAATTATATATCAAAATTAAAATAATGCGAGATAGTGTAAAGATTAAGCAACTGCAATGAAGCTGGATCAATTTTGTATAGGCACACACCTGATCATTCTTGAATCTGTTTCACATAGGAACCAAATATGGCCAGCATTAACAAAGTTTATAAAAATTAGCTATGTTTATGATAATAATAATAATAATAGACAATAGTTTGAATAAATTAACTAAGTTTTATAAAAGTTAACAAGTTTATATAGTAGTAGTAGTAGTAGTAATAATAATAAACTAAGTTTGATAAAAGTGATGGTGTAGTGTCCTAAATGGAGGAAGGTAAGATATTTGAACTGATTACGAAATGTGAAGATGTTCCTTGAGGATGAGTAATAACAGCTGAAGTGTTTTGGTGACACGAAGGCTTGGTGGGTACCATTACTGAATCAAGGTGATGGTGGGAGGTTAATTACATCATTTTTATAAAATTTGGATTTTTTACCAGATACATGTTTTGAAATCTATTTTTATACAAGCAATTACCAACTTTCATAAATGTTTAAACTCAATAAGGATTCCTATTTTGATTTTTGGAAGAGTTTATATAGTTTAAGAATTTTCTATAAAATGATATTTCTAAAAAAAAAATTTAAGTTGATTTTGAAGAATGGTGATTAAAATTTAAAGAAGAAAAATCATTTTATAAAACAATAATGATATTTTAAAGAAGGATTTTGGTTTGAAAAGAACATGGAAGCTTTGATTTGGAAATGAAATTTTTTGGTAATTGTTTGAAGATGTATTTGAACACTTGTACCTAGGAATTGATAGTAGATCCCTCTTTGGTATTTTGGGGTGAGTGACCCTGTCATAAAAAAGGAGTTACTATAAATGGATTGTAGAAGCAGTTCGATGAGATCTAAAGAATGAACAAAGTGGGTTCCGATGTGAATGTGCGCCAAGGGATCATTGGTAACTTGGAGGTTACGAAGCTTGCTCATAAATCAAGGACAGGGTAGTATGTGTGTACCCAAGGTAGTCTTTGTGTACCTTTATTTTTGGATGACTGTGTGGGTCCAATCCCCAACCATCTGTGTGAGCATGAGTTTGAGCATTGTATAGCGATGTTGAGTAGTCGTTGATCATCTGTGTGGGTCATTCGAGTTATAACATATCTAAAAGTGCATGGTACTAGACCATCTATGTGGATCTATGCATTTTAACCATCGATGTGGGGTCTATACATTTTGACCGTATGTGCGGGATCTGTAACAATCCAAAATTTTAGTCATTTAAATTTAAAATATTTAATTGATTTTAAAATATTGGATAGTTAATTTTATAAGTTAAATAACATGAATTTCAAATATAAGGATTATTTGAATAATTGGAATTGTTTAAATTATTAAATCTTGAATTTAATGTGAATAAAAATGATTTTGAAAGTTGATTTAAAATTCTATTTAAATAAGAATGAAGATAGTAAACCTTTAAGTTAGATTTAAAGGTGATTAATTTGGTTTTTATAACAATTCGTTTTAATTAACGGGTGAAAATAGCCTTCCGGGGCACTGTCTCGGATTTCAACGAAACCAGCTCCATTGGATCCGTAATAGTGGATTATAGTATGCGTCGAATTTCGTGGCAATTGGGTGTATTGTGTAGTCATACGAGTTTGAAACGTATATAGATTAATTTCAGAAATCTTTATAATATAAATGAGGTTTGAAAAAAAAGCTAACTTCTGTATATGATCGAATTAGGTCTCGAGACTAGTTCCTTTGAGTTTGAAATATAGGTATTACATATTGAACGCCAGGCGGCATGCCTCGTTTGGAGTTCGGGATTTTTAAGTGTGTCGAGCTAGATTTTTTTGAATATATATATTTATATTCAACATACTTAGGCCATACCATTAGCCCATACCTAAGCACTTCTAAACCCATACCCCATCGGCCATATATTTTATGTTCAAACCAGAGATGGGTTTAAAATTTTCAAAATCAAACTCCTCCAATCCAACGGCCCATATCAATCCGAGCCCCTAGACGTCAAATTAGACCCCGATCCCTAAAGCAAAATTGTAGACGATGACGAGCATGACTCAATCAACGGTGGGATTGTCTTAGATGGAGGTGTGGAGGCTGAATTTGGCCGCGTTTGTGGGGCATTTTGTGTTCGGGTTCGGGTCGATTCTGGTGGCGAAAGCAGTCGGGGGGGGGTCGGCGATGGTGACGGTGGTCGCGGCGAGGTGGGTCGCAGCGAAGTGATGAGGCACGACGATCGAGTTGAAGTTGCGTTCGTGCCTGGAGCGAGCAAATGTAGGAGGGAAGAGTAATTAAGGTTTATAAGTTAATTAATTTAAAAGTTAATTATAATTTAATTATTTCAAATGCTCATTAATTCATAACTTTTCCATACGAGGTCCAAATTGAACGCGACAAGTTGCATTACGATCGTATCAACGAATTCTATGCTATAGAGTTAGATTGGATGGATATGGAACTAGTGGGAATTTGGGTTAAAATTGAATGTCTATTCAATTTTAATTCGAACCGGAGCATTTTGGCGACTATTGGAATAAACGTGAGTTAAACCCACCTTTTTGGTTAACCAAAAATATTATATAGTAGATAGGTACGGATATTTTATTATTGATTGTTATTGACTGTTTGGATGATTTACTATTTTATTTTTTGGTTTAGATATATTCCCACTCCTGGAGCGGATGAGACCCTATTACGTTCTTGTGTAAGAGCTGATGACCATTTGTATACGGTCTGGTCTCGAAGCGATTGATTTATATTATTTGGTTATATACCGTATGTGATGTGGTGGGACAAGTTAGAGGGATCCAACTGGATTCCTCACACTGTTGAATTTACTTTTCATATATTTGGATATATGATGTGTTAGACACCATATTTGATGACATGGATGATCTTTCCATATTAGTGCTATAGTAGGACTGGGCCATATTTTTAATATTTGAAATACTATAAAGTGAATATTTAGTTTTAAAATGATTTTAAGTGATTCAGAAAAAAATTATATGTTTTAATAACTATTCTTAAACGTTTATTTAAAAAAAGAATTCATTTAAAGTAAATAAAAAGTATGATTTTTAGATATTATAAATTAATAGTTTATAAAATATTTTAAATAGAGATTTTTGAACTGTGAATAAAGATTTTTAAAATCTTAAAAATAAGTCTGTCTTTTATAAAAAAGGGATATGGTTTAGAAAGAAGATAGAAATAATTTGGTATAAATATTCATTAACCGTTTATATAAAGTGATGTATACACACACACATACATATATGAAGATTTATTTATAAATGTCGAAATTTATAAATGTGATAATATATAATGTGGCAATATATAAATAAAGTGAAGATTTGTAAAATTGATTTTATTAATAAAAGGATAGATTTATAAACGGTGTTTATAAATAAAGGGAAACTTTTATCATTGGATAAGTTAGGTAAAATAAATCACAATTGTGGATTTACAATAAGATGTGGGACGCTGTTTTAGAAAAATAGTTGATTCCATTTGGAAATTGAAAGTGAGGATAGATTTGGAGATGTTAAGCGATATGTTATATAATAGAAGGAGATTTTTAAATATAACTTTATAAATATGGAAATGATTATGTTGAAACCTAAGTATAGATTTTACCAAGGGAACATATTTATGTTTTAAAAAGTTATTTATTTATATTAATATTGTTTCAAAGTTGTTTATCAATATTTTTATATTTTAAAGAGATAATTATTAAAAATATTAATATGGCTTGAGGTTAATCATGATTAATTATCAATAAGGTTTGGAAATAAATTAGTACTATTTATAATAATGGTAAAGATTAATTATTATTGTTTATTTAATAATGTTTGAAATTATTAATTTAATTTTTAAGATGTTTTAAAGTTAGTAATTATTATTTATTTATAATGTTATTGTTAATTATTATTATTATATAATAGTGTTTTGAAGTAAATGATTATTATTTATTAATAAAATGGTTTAAAGGCTTAAAGGAAGATTATTTACAAGGTAAATGAGTTTTATAAATGATTTTAGGAATGTATAAGAGAGTTTTATAGTTTATAAATGGTTTTAGAAATTTATAACAGAATTTATAAATGGGTTAGAATTGTATAAAAGGAAATCTTCCTCAGCGTTTGGTAAATATACTTACACCGTTGAGATAAGTATATGGATATTTTTCCAAGTATTGAAATATAGGGATTTGTGTGTGTATCTTTGTAAATATATTTTTGTACAAGTAATTTACAAATTGATTTTAGATAATGAAAAGATTTATTAAAAGAGGCTAGTGGTTGCTGATGTGCTTAACCAATGTTGGTTTTTCCTGTTTGAAATAAATCTCTGATTTGAATGTTTGTTATTCGATAGTTAAATAACTAACTATCGAATTTTGACCCAAAACGTAGCTTTGAAAATATCTATGAGAAACATGTGAGTTCTATGGCACAATCATCTTCGATGATGTTGTACTGTGCGTATAAATCTTGTTTCGTTGTCTTAAGACAATGATAAGGAAATCCATCCACTAACGGTTAGGAGGTGATCTTCGCTCTTATCTTTGACTGTCTATTTCCTAAAGAATCGGGGTTGAGTTTACCAAAAATTATCGAATGTTGTTTTAAAGAGACCGGAATCGGGTATGTTATCAGGAAACCACTTCGATCAAAATCAAGCATTTTGAAGTGAAGATATCTTGAAAATGACAGAATTGAAGACGGAGCTCTCAAGCGTTTCGTTCAGTCCTAGAACGAACTCGTATGGATGACTGCTGGCATTGCATTGTTGCCTTGAGGGCAGTGTTAGCATTCCAAGTGGGAAGTGCTATATAAAAGGTAAACCATAGCCTCAAGCCCCATCAACCGAGACTAACTAAAACAAGGAGATGTAGCAGGGCTAATTGGGTCGCTCCCAAGTGGGATATGATCATTCCTATCTACGAGTCGATATTATCTCTAATTTGTATGCTTCTGGGCCCATTAAACGATATGCTATAAAATAGAAGGAGATTTATAAATATAGCTTTATAAATATGGAAATGATTATGTTGAAACTTAAGTATGGATTTTACCAAGAAATATATTTATGTTTTAAAAAGTTGTTTATTTATATTAATATTGTTCTAAAGTTGTTTATCAATATTTTTATATTTTGAAGAGCTAATTATTTAAAATATTAATATGGCTTGTGGTTAATCATGATTAATTATCAATAAGGTTTGGACATAAATTATTACTATTTATAATAATGGTAAAGATTAATTATTATTGTTTATTTAATAATGTTTGAAATTATTAGTTATATTTTTTTAAGATGTTTTAAGGTTAATAATAATTATTTATTTATAGTGTTATTGTTAATAATTATTATTATGTAATAGTGTTTTGAAGTAAATGATTATTATTTATTTATTAAATGGTTTAAATGCTTAAAGGGAGGTTATTTACAAAGAAAATGAGTTTTATAAATGGTTTAATGGATTTAAAAGGGGTCATAAATGATTTTAGGAATGTATAAGAGAGTTTTATAAATGGTTCCGGCGATTTATAAAATAGTTTATAAATGGTTTTAGAAATTTATAAATGGGTTAGAATTATATAAAAAGGAAATCTTCCTCAGTATTTGGTGAATATACTTACACCGTTGAGATAAGTATATAGATATTTTTCCAAGTATTGAAATATAAGGATTTGTGTGTATATTTTTGTAAAGCTATTTTTATACAAGTAATTTACAAAATGATTTTAGATATTGAAAAGGTTTATTAAAAGAGGCTAGTGGTTGCTTATGTGCTTAACCAATGTTGGTTTTTCTCGTTTATAAATTCCTGATTTGAATGTTTGTTATTCGATTAAATAACCGACTATCGGATTTGGACCCAAAACGTAACTTTGAAAATATCTAGGAGAAACATGTGAGTTATATGGCACAATCATCTCCGATGATGTTGTACTGTGTGTATAAATCTCGTTTTGTTGTCTTAGGACAATGATAAGGAAATCCGTTCACTAACGGTTAGGAAGTGATCTCCGCTCTTATCTTTGACTGTTTATTTCCTAAAGAATCGGGGTTAAGTTTACCAGAAATTATCGAATATTGTTTCAAAGAGACCGAGATCGAGTATGTTATTCGAAAACCACTTTGATCAAACTCAAGCGTTTCGAAGTGAAGATATCTTGAAGATGATGGAATTGAAGACGGAGCTCTCAAGCGTTTCGTTCAGTCCTAGAATGAACTTGTATAGATGAATGCTGGCATTGCATTGTTGCCTTAAGGGTAGTGTTAGCATTCTAAGTAGGAAGTGCTATATAAAAGGTAAATCGTAGCCTTAAGCCTCATCAACGAGGAATGACTAAAACAGGGGAGATGCAGCAGGGCTAAGTGGGTTGCTCCAAAGTAGGATATGATCATTCCTATCTACGAGTCGATATTATCTCTTATTTGTATGCTTCGGGGCCCATTAATGGAGGGGTGGTCATATTCAGTACTATCTAGTAAAGAATAGGTCGGTTCTGTGTTGGTAGGGGTCGATAGGTTGGACCTCGGTGTTATTTTATCTAGAGATGCACCGTGACGGGTGGTACCCAAATAGCCCAGTCATTGTATGGAATCCATTCTCCAATACGAGCCTTTACGGTTTAAGTTCTATACCTATTATGCTGGAATTTAATTAATGTAACAATTTCGGCTATGATTAGTAAGTATTTTTATTTTAGACACTATTATAAATCAGAGAATTTCATATGAAAGGATTTGGTTATCGTAAGGTAAAAACCCGTCTGTGTTTATGTGCAGCATGGACTTACGAGATACCTTTATTTTCAAAAGGTTTTCATAACTTTAAAATTCAATTGAGGTGTGTTTATCTCATGATGGTTTACCGAACTGACTCGAATGTTATTTTATTATAATGCTCGGGTCAGACCGAGCATATTACAGATTTAGTTGGATGCTTTGGAGCTTCAGGAGACGAGCTGGAGGCCCAGAGACGTGTTCGTGTATATTGTTTATTTTCCCGCTGCATTGGTTATTTTAATTATCAACATTTGTGAGGACATGTTTCTATAACTGTAATGACCTAGAATTTTATTCATTTAGATTTGGAATATTTAATTGATTTTAAATATTGAAAAGTTAATTTTATAGGTTAAATTGTTAAATATAATATTTGGAATTGTTTAATCAAATTGAATCTTGAATTTTTGGTAAATGAAAAATGATTTCGAAAATTGATTTAAATTCTATTTAAACAAAAATGAAGATAGTAAACTTTTAATTTAGATTTAAAAGTGATTAATTTGGTTTTTAAAATAATTCTTTTTAATTAACGGGTAAAAATAGCTTCTGGGGCACTGTTTCAGATTTTGACGAAACCAGTTTCATTGGATTTGTAATAGTGAGTTATTGTATGCCGATGATTTTCGTGGTGTTTGGACGTGCGAGATCGACACGCTTATAAATTAATTACAGAATTTATTCAATATAACTGGGTTTGAAAAGTTATCTTCTGCATATTATCGAATTAGGACTCAAAACTAGTTCCATTGCATTCGGAATAGGGGTATAACATGTAGAACACCTGACGGCACATTTCGTTTGGGGTTCGAAATTTTCGAACGTTGTAGAGCTTGATATTTTAAATTTAAAATAATAAATAAGTATATATATTCCCATATCAGGCCCATACCCTACACACATGCCATATCCCCCACATCTTAAAGACATACCTACCACGTCTTCTTATCGTTTATTTAAACCACCTCTAGAATAAGAAAACAAGTTTGCAAAAGCTTTAAAAATTTAAGTCTTGAAATATAAGCAACCAGAAATCATGAAATAAATTCAGTTGAGCTCGTAGAAGCTTGGTCTTCGATTTGGGGTGGAAATTGTAGGTCGTGGCATCATTGAGGAGTTCGACAGTGAAGGGTTTTAGGTTTTATTAGCTAGGATTTGATTTATCTCATTGTAGAAGCATCGATTGTTCAATTGGATATCGTATTTGAGTTTGGGGAAGCGAAAAAATCTTAGCGCCGAAATTTCGATGGGTTCGGTGACAATAATAGTCGCGCAACCTATAAAGATCGACGAGGAGATGGCAAAGTCGTGTTTTGATTTGGGGGCTCGGGCGTACAGCGGATGGTACCGGAAGGTCGAGCATGCGGAGAGAAGTTGTTTGGTGAAGACGTAAGTTGATTTCGTGGAGTATCTCACCATATCATTAAAAACATGCACAACCAATGATATGGGTTATTTTCATGCATAAGGAATGTTGGTGGGGGAGGAAGAAGGAATAGGGGTACTGTTGTAATTAATTTTGTAATTAGATTAATTATTTATTAGTTTAGAAATCGATAACTTTTTAATTTAATAACTTGTCCATACGAGGTCCGATCGAGATGAAACTTTTTGCATTGCGCTCGTAATGACGAAAGCTTCGTGATGGAACTAGTTTGGACGAATTTGGAGACAATTGAAATTTGGACTAAAATTGGACGTCGTTCGATTTTAGTTCCTAACCGAAACGCCTCGATGACAACAGAAAGTTTCGGTGAGTTAAACTCACCTTTTTGATTGACTAGTATGATATATAGTTGATAAAAATTACTGAAGAACTGTTTGGATGTTTTACTATATTTATTAGTTGGTTTAGATATATTCCCGCCCCTGGAGCGGATGAGACCCTATTACGTTCCCGTGTAAGAGCGGATGACCCTTTGTATATGAATCCCGCCTCGAAGCGGTTGATTTATATTTTATGATTATATAACGTTTGTGATTCAGGGGAAACCGGTTGAAGGGATCCAACAGGATTCCTCACCAATGTTGATTTTATTTACATATATATATATATATATATATATGTGTTGATATATATGAGTTGTGATGCAAGGGGACAGGTAGGAGGGATCCAACGGGATTCCTCGTGTTGAGTTTATTTCAATAATATTCCAGTTATATGAATTATTGGATAATAAACCTAATTTTTGGAAATATTGGTTATGACATTATTATAAATTAAAAACTGAAACCCAATAGTAATAGAAAATCAATATCGATATTCGTTGAGCGTTTGGCAGCTATTAGTTTTAAATTAGTATTTTGAAATACTATAAATTGCCATTTGAGTTGGAATTGGTTTTTGAGATAGGAAATTATTTTAAATCCGAAATTGGGTTTCAGAAATACATTATTTTAAAAGATTATTTATTTATATTTGATATTGTTTTTAAAAATTATTTATTTATATTTAATATCGTTTTTAAGTTATTGATTTATATTTAATGTTGTTTAAAGGTTATTTAAAAATATTTTATATTTTTGAAAAAGTTAATTATTTGAAATAAATATGGCTTGAAATTTATAATAAGGGTTTATTAATAGTGTTTTGGAAATAAATTATTATTATTTAAAAAAATTTAAAGATAAATTATTATTGTTTATCTAACAATATTTTGAAATTATAAATTATTATTTTTAAGATGTTTTAAAGTTAATAATTTCCATTTATTTATAATGTTTATTGTTAATAATTATTATTATATAATGGGGTTTTGAAGTAAAGATTTTTAATTACTTATAAATGTTTTCGAAACCCATAAAGGGAGTTTATAAAATGGTTAAAAATGTGAAAGAGTTTTATAAATGGTTAGATATTTATAAAACGAGTAAGAAATGGGTTCATAGGTTTGTAAGAGGATGTTTTTTTTTAAATGATAACTTGATATGTGACAAGTGTTTAGTTGATGGACTTATTTTGTTAAAAGGTGTTTTGGGAAAATGAATGGGTTTATGGATTTATAAAGGATTTATAAATGATTTTAGAAAATGTACAAAAAGAATTTATAAGTGATTGAATTTTATAAAGGGATTATAAATGGTTTTTCGGAGATTTATAAAATGGTTTTGGAGAATTATAAGGAGTTTATAAATGATTTTAGAACCGAATAAAAAGAAATCTTTCTCAATTTTGTAAATATACTTATACCGTTGAGATAGGTATATGAGTGCATTTTCTAAGTTGCGAGGTGTAATGTGTGTGAATATACTTATACCATTGAGGTAAGTATATGAATATTTTCTAAGTATGGAAATATAAGGATTGGTTGATATGCCTTTGTAAAAGTATTTTTATACAAGTAATTTACAAAGTGGTTTTTATGAATGAAAGATTTATTAAAGGAGGCTAGTGGTGGCGTATGTGCTTAACCAATGTTGGTTTTTCCCATGGAATAAATCCTAGATTTGGATGTGTGTTTGTTGATAGTTAATAATCGACTATCAAATCTTGTCCTAAATACGTAATCCTTCTTAATTTTGGTGGTACGGAGATATTCCCTACTTAACACCGAAGGATTTTAACTCGAGAAATATCTAGGAGAAACACGGGAATTATATGATACAGTTACCGTTGGTGGTGCTATACTGTACGTATAAACTCGTTTTGTTCTTCTTGGACAAATGATGAGGAGATCCGTCCACTTAAACGGTTAAGGGGTGATCCCCGCTCTTGTGTATTGTCTGATTATTTCCTAAAGAACCGGTATTGAGCATTCCAGAAAATCGACAATTGGTTTTTGGAACGCCAGGGAAGCGGAAGAGTGTACTCGTAAGAGATGACTCGAAAACCATGACCACCAAAACCATATACGGTTCCATGGAGGAATTTCGTAACATATATTGAAATGTTTGAATTCATGTCTGGTTCCAAGACCCGTTGGGGGTATGGGAATCCATGTGGGATTCTATGATCTATTTTGATGGTAGCGCGTGAGCTGGAACGCCGGACGTAGTCTCATAAGCGGTAATGACTAAAATCAGAGATAAGAGGCATGGCCAGTAGGGTTGGCAAACCCATAGGGTGCAGTCGGCTCCACCTAGAAATTACTCACAGTTGTTATGCATGCATGGGGGCGATGCACTTGGTCTTAGCGGGACTAGTTATGTTTTTCCTATGGTACATCACTAGGGATGTATGCAGCTTCGGAAAGATATCTCTAATCCTTATGCATGAGGACCATTCTCGAAGTACCGGGGGCCCTTCCATGGAATCCTACACAATTAGCGAACGTGCCTTATCGGTTTTTGATTATATACCTAGTATTGTTGTGATGTACACTCACGAGCATCACGGCTACTTGATTATTATTATTTTCACCTTAGACATTATTACAATATCAATGGATTTTCTATAGAGAAGGTTTTAGTTATCGTAAGGTAAACCATGTCCGTGTTTATGTGTGGTATGATCTTACGAGATACTTTTGATTTCAAAGATTTTTATGATTTTAAAATCCAGTTGGGTGTGTTTTTCTCACGTTGGTTTTCCAGACTGACTCGGGTGATATTTTATTATAATGCTCGGGTCAGACCGAGCACATTATAAATTAGTTTGGATGGTTTGGAGCTTCAGGAGAAAAGCTGGAGGCTCAAAGATGTATTCACGTACATGGTTAATTTTTCGCTGTGTTCATCGTTGTATTTATCAGCAATTGTGAGGACGGGTTGTTATAACTGTCCTAGCTGAAATAGGTTAGTATACTCTTATTGATGTTTTGTATATACACACATTACAGTTTCTTCTTGTGTAAAAATTTATTGTATATTATAGATTATTCGTTCCGCTGTGAGATTCTGTGTTGTTTAGTTTTCTTCTTATCTTCTTCCTTCTTTCTTTTTCCCTAACAATCAGTTTTTCGGCATTCGATTTCTTGGCTTGCAATACAGTGGACGTATTAGTTTCGATTTTCGAGGATCGAAAATCCCAACTGTTAAATATCTGTCCAGGCTGATGATTGTGATTTGTTGTTGTACTTTGATGGATGTATGTATATTACAGTTTCTCTCTTGTAAAGATCATTCATATTATATTATATGTTGTTCTGTTACATTGTGAGATTCTGTGTTGTTTTCGGTTTCTTTTTCTCTTATACTTCTTTTCTTCTTTCTTCTTTCTTTTCCATAACTATCCATCTTTTCGTTCAATTTGGGTTGGACATGTGTGGTTTATTTTCAACTTGAATTGAGCGGATTGGCAAGTTGTTACAGGGTTTATACTTTTTAACTGTCTGTTTGGGGTCTATGCTTCTTGACCATCTATGTGGATCTATGCTTCTCAACCATCTATGTGGGTTTGAGAATTGAAGATCGATGCAGCTATGGTATTATTTTGAGGATATAACACGATTAGACACATGCTATTTTTTAGGATGTGACCATGAGTGTGATATTTTGGACGGTATAGGCATGAGATGGTACATAAGTTATTTTGAGGATACACAGATTATGATGGATGTGTAGTCATCATAGGAACAAACACACATGTTAATGGTTGATAGTTAGCATGGTGATGACACCATATTATTTTGAGTATGTGTGTTTATTTTGATGAACTATGCTAATTATCAATTCATGTATATTCATTTATTTGAACATGCATGTTTTTGTCAACCTATGTTTTATTGCATACTTTTATTATGGTCAATTATAGTTTATTGTTGAAATGCATGATATGCCCTGCGAATGGAAGTAATATGATTGAAATTGTTATATTCTTTATTGATGGAATGTTATTTTACATATTGTAGTTTGCATTATAAGATTGAGTAAGTGAATGTGTTACTATAGTATGTATATGTAGAAAATTGAATTTATTGCTGTGAATGAATTGTACTGTGTCATGATAGATGGTGTTATGTGTTTGTTATGCGATGCTTTCATAAGTAGTTAATCTATGGTTGGTGTATTTCTCTCTGCATTTTAAGATTAAACCTGTGATGATAATATATTGATTTGGTTGGGGTTTGTATTTAGGGAATTTAATGGTGTAATTTTTTTAAGGGGGAAGAATGTAACGACCCGCAAATTTTGTGCTTTTAATTAAAGCAATTAAAAGTGAATTTTTAATAGAAGAGTGAATTAGGTGCCATATTTATAACCGCCATGAAGGTCTTTCGAGCTAATCAATTTGATATATAATTTTGATATATTTGAAGTTACGGTTTGCGATATAAAGGCATTACAGTGTTTAAACAGTGTACATAGCTGTTTCGGGCCAAACTGGATCGCAACCCATAACCCAGCCTAACAAAACATAAGTGAGGCTATGAAACCCTAGTCGTCGTCTTTATCTTTAGTTTTAATTTCTAATACCGAAATTTTCTTAATTACATGCCAATGGTAATTAACAAACTAATTAAAAAGTGATTAAAACCCGAAATATCCACACCATATCGAATTATAAATTGTTGGAAAGCTCTCGGAGAATGTTAACATATGACAACCGTTAGTTTTTGGGTATGACATTTGATGCAGCTGAAAATCGGTAATTAAATCTCGACCGTCTGTATTAGAGAATGGTAATCGACGGTGAAACGGTGAAAATCAAGCAATCGGAGGGTGCAGGCTTGTAGAGGACAACGTGGCGAGTTCATTTGTACGGTTGGATCGAGTTGAAATTGCCTGAATTTCACCGAAAAATTTGAAAAGCCGACCAGGGCTTTGGCGACGGCGGGATGGTCATGAGGGGTCATGAGGGACGACAGCGGTGCGGGGGTCACGGTGGTGGTCTTTGATTGGCGAGCGGTGTTATAGGGTGGTGGAGACGGTTGATGGAAGAGGGTGGCTGATTGGTTCTAATGAGATCAGGGAGAGGGAAGTACTATTCACGCAAAATTTACCATATTATCCTTGTATCTTCTAACTTGAATATCTTTCATATATGACCTCCGATTCATGCACGATTTTTTCCAATGGATTTGAGGCAAAATTCTGGATGATATGGCATTGTGTTTGCTGAGTTTGGAGATAGCTGGAAAACGCGCATTGGTATGGTTTATTTATTTATTTAATTAAAATATTAGTTTATAAAATATGTAACCATCGATGAAAAAAATATATTTGTCCATGTATGTTGTGTTCGATTGACGATTGTTTAGTTATTATAATATTTTAGATGAATTATGTCTTAATTAGATGATTATTGTTGATTATCGTATTTTTGGGTGTTCAATTATAATTAATTATTGATTTGAATTGGAAAATAATCAACTGAAATAAAATGGATAATACTGAGATGATTAGATAAATAAATGATAGACGTGATTATTTACAGTTTTGATGATGCTTGTAAATAACAAGCATTTAATGAATTAAATGAAATTAATGGAAGAAATTTAATAAGATTATTATTTATGAATTTCTGGAAAAATTCACAAATAATAACGACAAATATATTTTAAACTAAAATTGGAAAGTTTATTAATATTATTTAAATAAAATGATATTTCATAAACAATAATATTGTGAAAATTACACCATTTTGAAAAAATAGTAATAAATTGGTTTGGTAGAATATTAAAGAGATTTAATATGTATATTATTATTTTGACGTAAAGTAATAATACTGTTGGTTTGAAAGGTAATTTTTGGTATAAAATACGACGTTTGGAGAGATTTAAATAAAGATATTACAACGAAATATTTTGAAGTGTATCATCATTTTAGAAGAATTATTATTGTTTTGAGATATGCTTTTATAATAAACAATAATAAAATGATTTTATACTTAAGAGGGAACAATGGTCGTGAATATAATGTTTTGGATGAATGTAATATGTGATTAATGGTTGATTTTATCTATCACATATGTTGTTTTATGACGATAAGAACGCGTTTGGATGTATATCGATAACTTTACATTATTACTATGTTGTGTATAGTTAATTTTCCTTTTGCTATGTTGATTTTTTATAGCAAAACTAACCGGCTTTTAAGTGAGCCGTCCACTTTTATTAATGGACATTTATAACAGGTGTTTGGCACAGGCGCCATAACAACTAAAAGAGAGAGAAAACATGAGTTAGGCAGAAGCACATAAACTACTAATAGACAAAGGACAACTAATCCCCATCATCACTACTGCCGTCATCAGCAGAAACAGGCCCCATGACATGTAAATACCCAGAAAATAACGACGCCAGATTCGACACAAAGTGCACAAAATCACAAGTGTAGAGATAAAATCTAATCCCACGTGTCATCCTCTAAAACAATCTTATTATGCTCACCATCTTCTCCAATAGTAGACAAGATCAACCCTTCCCCCTCAACATGATAAATCAGAGTATGCACCTCATCCTCACCCCCTACAAACATATGGAAACTATCACTCTCTGACCTATATCTCATTTCTGAAACTTCATGCACCCAGGCAAGCTCACTACGTTGCCAATAAATATGACACTTGCTAGGTTGGGCAGTAGCAGGAACTGCCGAAGAAGAAGGCAAAGAAATGACCTCCAAAATAACGGAGGAAGAAGGTTCCACGGTAGGATTAACGACGACTAAGGCATCGACCCGACGCTTAGGAGCCCACTTCGTGGTAGGAGGATGACGAAGAGGTATCTTAGCAAGGATAGTTTGAGGGGGAATGAAAGCTCCAAAACCACAAGACTCAGTAATATAACCAAAGGACTGGCATGTCGTGCAAATAGCTGGTTTTCAACTGTAATGAACTTCCACCTCAGCATCACGACCCTCAGCAATTATGACCCTAAGTTTCGAAGGCAGTGGCTTATCGGGAGTGATTTCAATCAGAGCTTTAGCATACATTAATTTTTCTCTGGCGATGGTGTTGGCATCAAAACACTTAACCTTGCCAACAAGACTGGCTAATCAGCCAAGACCAATCATGGGCTGTAGAACATATGTGATATGAGAGAAGTGTGCCCAAACAGAGATAGATAATATCTGTTTCTTTGCCTTGTCAACCATAGGACTCCAAGTTGTGATGATGAAAGGTTTCCCATCGATGATAATCGGATCAGAGTCAAGAACACAAAGTTTTTTCTCATCTCTCGAGAATTTGAAAATGAACATAGAGTTATCAAAATGCACCTCTGAGTTTCCAAACTTGACGACAACGTTTTTTTACTAGATGATAGGACGTGAGAGAATCCAAAAAGAATCCAACCAAATAGTTAGACCAATAGGCAACACCCGCTTGCAAAACTTCATCAGGAGGAACCATCACATCGTCAATCTCAACTAAATGGAAGTAACAAGGCGTATACACCCCCACCATTCCTCGACAAAGAGGTAAAAGGAGAAGACCACGGTGCAGGAGGCACTAGAGCAGGCTCAGGAGGCTGCTGCGGATTCGACGACCTATCAAACAGCGGCCAGCGGGGACTGAACAACCTGTTAACATTAGCACAACCAACATTATCAATATGCTGGCTGAGATAAGTTGGAGTTGGCATTAACACGAACAGCTCTATTGCCATTAGCACAACCAGCAAAGTGATTAGCAGCTTCCACTTCATTTTGCCATCAACGGATTTTTGTGTTCAAAATATTTTTTTTTCCAAAGAGGACCACTATTTCAAAACATGGGTTGGAACAGAATTTGCCTAACAGTATAAACACTCAACCGACCCATCCCATTAAATCGCCACCGCCTCAATTGTCGCTGCCGCCCCATCCTCCTCCCACTCCATCAAATCATCGCCGCCTGGCTCCTGCTTTTTCTTCTGACCCTGACGCCACCAACAGCACCGAAAGACCCGAGGACAACTTGAAACCTGAAGCGGAAGATGACAAGCCTTTCCAGTAATCTCTAACGTCGTTGCCGTGCTTTTTTTAAGGTATTTTTAATTTTAAATGTTTAATATTTTAAAGTTATTTTTATTATTGTAACTAAGATTTGCTACACCAGATTTGCTTCACATTAAGCCAATTAGAAAAATATGATTAATATTAAGAAAATTATATTCGAATCAACTGCAATAGTCCAAAATCAATATAAAGAAGCATCAAAACGTGCACAAAAGTAGTATATGAGTGTCACTTTTTGGATAGCAATGAAATATACCAAATGCTAATGGCAAGACTTGTGCATTAATTAGTAAGGATATTGTCAACATTAAATTTTTTCTAATGGCGTAATAAAGAGTTAACCATGAAGTTATTATACTTAATAATCAATAATGAAATATTAAATTGTAGACAATTCACCCTTTTCGTTGACTAAGATTTTCCATATATCCCTTCTGGTAGAAAATGTACAAATAACTTGATAATAAAGCTGACTATGGGATTATTATTTTTGTGTTTTTCTTGGCAATGATTGCATAATATGAAATCTATAATGCTGGGAAAATAACTTGTGTTCATAAAGCAACTTGAATCTCCAGTTAGTCAGTTTGAGTTGAAAGGTTTATTTTTGATGATTTGTATTGTACTCAATTGCATGTTTAAAACACACATAGATAACGAAAACAAAAAACATATTTAGTAATGCATGTACTCAACGATGATTTCTTTGAGGATGTTAGCTATGTTAGGGAAGGTTGTGAAGACATACTTGAGTAGTTTAATTATTTTATTATCTAGGTTTCATTGTATTGGAATTTACTATCTATCTTCTTTGGTTAAGTAATATATGTTTGTATGTAATGACTCGTTTTTACAATATAGACATAACCGCCCTCTTTTCTTTTATATGTTTGAAATATTGGAGTAAATAGAGAAATGCCATATGCCAGCTTAATGTGAGGTGCAAAATACAGGCAATAATATGTAGATGAATTACTACTTTTTCTCAATGGAGTTAATCTGAGGTCCTCTCCCGGGGTTTGGTGGTTTCTTTACAGGGCGTCTTGATAGCATCGTTAGTATTCCCCAGCTTGATTTGTTTTCCTTCAAAAAAACAAATATGAATAAATAAAAACTAAAAACCACGATCAAATTAAATACAAATTATTTGACTATATAAACCCATAGGGAAATTGACCAACCAAAATTTTAATCCCAGCTTGATTCGTTTTCATTCAAAAAAACAAATATAAATAAATAAAAACTAAAAGCCACGATCAAACTAAATACAAATTATTTGACTATATAAACCCATAGGGAAATTGACCAACCAAAATTTTAATCGATTCATGTGCTCAAAGCAAATTACAGTAAGTAGCACAAAAAAAAAAAAAAAAAGCTTACCATACTGGTAAGTGGTTCATCTTGGTTTTCTTCATCATGAGAATGACTTTGCAAAAAGCCAAAGCATCTAAAACAGCTTTTAAGCAGTAATTTAAAGAAAAAGCATGGGTGCAAACAGCAATTCCGTCTAGCTTCCATTTCATTCTCCATTTTTCCTTATCTTTCTTTCTTTCTCTCTGTCTCTCTCTCTTTCAACTTACTTATTGATGAGACTAATAAATTTGAAAATACGACTGCATATATGAGACCATGTTTTATTTTTATTTTTGAATTATTATATCTAAGTTGTATTACCTACTTAACTTGGTTTTAGCTACCTAATCCAAGAGAATTCTTAGTTGAATTTAATGTTATCTGCTAGGTAGTCACATGCATGCTACTAAAATAACATTGCTTATCATATGTTAATAAAATGTACAATGTAGTTCATGATGACATCAGTCGAAACAATAAATGTAAATAGAGTGCAAGGTGCAGTATTCATATGATAGCTGTCTTCTTCTCTGTGCATTGACGCAAAGAGTAGGTGAAAATTCATGTCAACTCTTGTCTGCAATTATAATATGAAAACGGAAATGGTCTCCCCTGTCTTTAATGAGTTTCCATTTTGTATACTCTTTTGTAAATGTTTTCAGAAATAATCACCCTGCACGATTGATATTTTTGGTTGGTTAAAACAATGGGTAAAACAGGGTTTTACTAACATATATTTCGGTAAACTAAGCCTGCTCATTAAAACAATTTGACGCAGCGGATTAATCAAAACAAATGTAAATCGATGAATGTAGTAATCGGTGGATTGGAAGATACTGAATTGCCCGAATTCGTTGATCCGAAGATACCGAATTCTAGCTATCCCGAACTCGTTGATCGCGCACGATACCGGGTTCAAAGATCTTCAATTCTTCAAGCGTTGATCAAGCGCACTTGATTCCGCGAATCGGCTTCTGCAATCGTTGAATCGAGCGCACTCGATTAACCGAAAGAGGAGATAGGAGATTACACTCAACTGCCAATTTGAATGAAAGCACAAAGCTAACAAAAGAGAATTTTATTCAAAAATCAACAACCTTTACAAATGACCCAACTTGCCTATTTATAGGCTACAACTCACGCAGTACAAAATATGCACAACTCCTAAGTCGGAACCGACTTATCACGTACGACTCAAGAAATACAGACGACATACGACTTAAAAATTACAACACAATACAAGCCCTGCCGACTTACGACTCAAAAGAGACGACCTAAGACTTACAAAAGTACGACCTAAAAAACATAAGACTCAAGACATATGTACAGAACGACTTACGAATTGTCGACTTAAGCACAAGCCGACTTACGACTTACTATAAGTCGGTAACGACTTATCAACAGCTCCAGCTTCCATCAGCGGCAGAGATTAACTCGGCAGAAGAATCAACGGCAACAAGCTTCAGCGACATAAAAACATGCGGCATCCCAGATCAACGACTTAAGGAAATCAATGGCAGAGATTAACTCGGCAGAAGAATCAACGGTTTCCATCTTTACGCGACTTACGACTTAAGGACTTCACGAGTTAAACTTCGGCGACCTATGGTAGGTCTTCTTTAGGTCGTAACTCGTCTCCGATTTATCACTTGGCTCGTTAAGTCGTTTACGACCTATCTCGTCATCAGTTTGCTTTGCCTTCTCACTGAGTAACCCGGTAGGTCTTCCTGGCGACTTAAGATCTTTGATAATCAGCACCTCTCCACGAGTTAGGTCTTCCACTCTCTTAAATCGGTCACGACTTAAGTCTTCCATCATGTTAAGTCGGTCACGACTTACGCTTATGTCTTCTGCTTCCTTGAGTCGGTCACGACTCATAGCTCCTTCCATAAGTCGCGTACGACCTATGCCTTCATCCCTGGCCTGAGCTACACCATCCTCCCCAGGTTGAGAGAAATTCGACCTCGAATTTGTAAATTCTTCCACATCAGTTCGTTCATCCCCATGATATGGTACAAGATGTTTAACATTGAATACATCCGACGTGTACACACCCTCTGGCAGCTTCAATTTATAAGTGTTTTCATTAATTCGTTTCACGACTTCCACCGGACCAATTTTCTTGGCTTTCAACTTGTTATAAGTGCCTATTGGAAAACGATCTTTTGTTAACACTGCATAAACTAAATCACCTTCATTAAAGTTAACACTTCTCCGTTTCAAATCTGCAGATCGTTTGTATTTTCCATTTGTTTTCTCCAATCGTTCCTGAACGATTTTATGACATTCCGTCAACCCCTCAACAAAATCAGCAGCTTTCTTAACTGTCTTCTTTGATTGTGGTATCACCGTTAAATCCAACGGCCCTTTCGGTAAGCTCGAATAAACAATCTGGAATGGA
Organism: Allium fistulosum; assembly: GCA_030737815.1. Taxonomy (NCBI): domain Eukaryota; kingdom Viridiplantae; phylum Streptophyta; class Magnoliopsida; order Asparagales; family Amaryllidaceae; genus Allium; species Allium fistulosum. Next base: position 1,116,216,702 of record CM060902.1, on the reverse strand, counting down.
CTAAACCCAGTACTTCGATTCACAGCATGATTATGGGCAAACTCTGCCTGGCATAACTTCACATCCCAACTCTTCAGATTATCTTGAACAAGACACCTCAACAAGTTTCCCAACGATCTGTTCACAACCTCGGTCTGTCCATTCGTTTGCGGATGATAAGCACTACTAAACTTCAGCTTCGTTCCCACCATTTTCCACAAACATAGCCAAAAATGACTCCAAAAACGAGTATCTCTATCTGACACAATAGATTCTGGTAATCCATGAAGTCGATAGATTTCTTTGAAAAATAACTGAGCAACATGAACAGCATCCGCCGTTTTCTTACAAGCAATAAAATGTGCCATTTTCGAAAATCGGTCAACCACCACATAAATGGAATCATTACCACGCTGCGTTCTCGGCAACCCCAACACAAAGTCCATACTCACATCAACCCATGGTTTAGTTGGTACAGGTAACGGCATATATAAACCAGCATTAGTCGCAGTTCCTTTCGAAACCTGACAGATATAACATCGTTCCACAAACCTCTCCACTTCTTTCCTCATCGATGGCCAAAAGTAAGACTGCGAAATCAATTGCAAAGTACGGTCTCTACCCACGTGGCCTTCCTCGTGTAACTCCTTTACAATCTTCATTCTCAAACTACAATCAGGTATGCATAATCGATTTCCTTTGAACAGAAAACCATCTACCATCACGAACTCATCCGTCACTCCATTCTTGACTTTATCAACAAACTTTGCAAAGTAAGGATCTTCAACAAATAATTCCGGCAACATGTCAAACCCTGTCACTTCAGCCTTCAATGTAGTTAACAAGTGACTTCTTCTACTCAACGCATCCGCAACACGATTCGTCACTCCTGATTTATGTTTAACAACAAAAGTAAATTGTTGCAGATATGCAATCCACGATGCATGTCTCGCTGAAATCTTGTCTTGCCCTTGTAAATGCTTCAACGCCTCATGATCAGTGTAAAGAACAAACTCCTTCTGAAATAGATAGTGTCTCCAGTGTTTAATAGATTGCACAACAGCATAAAATTCCACATCATATGTACTGTATCTCATCTTTGCTCCTGATAACTTCTCGCTAAAGTATGCAATAGGACGCCCCCTCTGACTCAACACTCCTCCAATCCCAACCTTGGATGCATCAGTATGTAGTTCAAACACTAGCTGAAAATCTGGTAATATTAGAATTGGTGTAGACGTCAAGAGTTCTTTGATTCGCTCAAAAGCAACCCCGGCTTCCTTCGTCCATGCAAACTGTTTACCCTTCATACAATCAGTCACAGGTGCCATCACACTACTAAAGTGTGGAATAAACCTTCGATAAAATGAAGCCAACCCGTGGAAACTACGAACTTCCGTTATCGTCTTGGGCTGCGGCCAATCCCTAATCGCCTCAACTTTACTTTGGTCAACCTGTATTCCTTTTTCCGACACAACATACCCCAGAAATAAAACACTATGCGTCATGAACACGCATTTCTTCGTTGCAGCATAAAATTGTTCTTCACGAAGAATAATTAACACTTTCTTCAAATGTTGAACATGCTCCTCCGTACTAGCACTGTAGATCAGAATATCATCAAAGTAAACCACCACAAATTTCCCAATGTATGGCCTAAAAATCTGTTCATCACCCTCATGAATGTACTTGATGCATTCGATAGACCAAATGACATTACCAGCCATTCATACAAGCCTTCCCTCGTCTTGAATGCTGTCTTCCATTCGTCCCCTGGTCTAATGCGAATCTGATGATAACCGCTCTTCAAGTCAATCTTAGAAAAGATTACGGACCCACTGATCTGATCCAATAAATCATCAAGCCTCGGCATCGAAAATCTGTATCTGACTGTGATCTTATTCAATGCTCTACTGTCTGTGCACATCCTCCACGTTCCATCCCTTTTGGGTACCAATAAAGCTGGTACAACACAAGGACTTAAACTCTCCTGCACACGCCCCTGTTCAAGCAATTCTTCCACCTGCCTTCGCAACTCCTCATGCTCTTTTGGACTCATTCTGTAGTGTGGTCTGTGAGGTAACACAGCTCCTGGAACTAGATCAATTTGATGTTGAATGTCCCTCAACGGCGGTAACTCCGTTGGCAACTCCTCTGGAAATACATCCTCAAATTCTTTCAATACTGGTTTAACTTCTTCTGGAATTTCAACTTCTTCACTGCTCTCACGCCCAATTAACAAAAATATTTCCGGCTCCTCTTCGACTTCTTTAACAAACTCCTTCAAGGTTAATAAAGTTTTCAGCTCTTCAATTTCCTCCAGTTTGTTTTCTTCTTGTTGACGCTTCTTGGGAACGAGAGTAATCTTCGTGCCTTCAAACACGAAACTGTAACTGTTGGTACGCCCATCATGTTGCACCGCCCTATCATATTGCTACGGTCTCCCCAACAACAAATGGCATACGTCCATGTCCACAACATCACACCAAATTTCGTCTTTGTATTTCTTCCCAATTGAAAAATTAACACAAGTCCTTCGACTAACTTTCACCTCCCCGCCTTTCCTCAACCAAGCTAGCTTGTATGGTTTCGGGTGTTTCTCAGTCTTCAATGCCAACTTCCTCACAGCCTCTGAAGAAATTATATTATCACAGCTTCCAGCATCAATAACAAATTTACAAACTTTCCCCAGAATAGTACATGTCGACTGAAAAATATTGCTCCTCAACCAACTACAATCCTCCTCTTGCTTTGGTGTTAAACAGGACCTCTTCATCATTAGATTATAACCTTCGTCTCCCGACACTTCTTCTTCCTCCTCATCAGGTGGTGAATTGGAACATTCAGCTTCTTCATCCTCATCCTCAACCTCCGCTATCATAGCTCTCTTCTTCAGCTTTGGACATTCGCTACTTTTGTGGCCCATTTCTTGACAATTATAACACTTGAAACCATTATTGACTTTCGTCTTCCCAACCTCATTCACAACTGGTTTTGCAACAACTTTTGAAACATTAGAACTTCCACTAACACCCTTCACTTGATTATTGGAATTTGTAAACACACCACCTCCTCGTCTTCCCTGTTTCTCCCAAGCCAACGCTTTCTGATGTGCTTCCGCTACAGATCTGGGATCAAACATGTTAACCATACCCTGAATCTGCATTTGTAATCCCCTAATGAATCTAGATGTCAATTGTTCTTCTGTCTCCATAATATCATTCCTTGCTATCAGTTGATAAAATTCGTCAGCATAGTCGTTCACAGATTTCGTCCCTTGTCTCAAGTTTTGCAATCTCTGATACATAAGCGACTGATAGTTATAAGGTAAGAATGTTGCTTTCATCAATTTCTTCATCTTCTCCCAAGATTCAATCTTTGACTTCCCCATCCGTTCACGTGTAAGTTTAGTTTGCTGCCACCATGCCAAAGCTCTACCCCTCAACCTTGTAGCAACCAACTTTACTCTACGATGTTCTGGAACTTCCTTGAAGTCAAAAATCTCTTCTACATTAGCCATCCAATCTAGAAACTCCTCCGCTTGCATACCACCTTTGAATTCAGGAATTTCAGTCTTCATCCCCGACTCCCACTTGTGATCATACTCAGAGTAATTTCTTCCTTGTCCTCGTCCTTGTCCTCGAACACTACCACCATCATACTCCTCTTCAAAATCAGATGTATATCGTTGTCTATCTAGTCCACCCACATCTCTACTACCTTCACGTCTACCACCATCATCCCTTCTATCTACATTCCTCCGTTCACGATCATTCACGTTCCTCCCACGCCCTTGATCATTTTCAACACTTCTGTCTCGATTGGAATGTGGCGAGACTCTACTACCCCCATGGTTAGATTCAGGTGAAACCCTTCTCCGATTTTGATTCATCTCCGTCATAAGCTTCTCTAACCGGCCAATTCCTTCGTTAAGCTTTTCACTAAAGTTTTCATTGATTCTTTGCTCCATCTCATCAGCTTCTTCTCTTCGATACAAAGCTTCTACGTTTTGGTGGCGATTAGCTCTTCTTGGCGGCATACTTGAAAACTTTACAAACTCTTCAAATTCAAACACAATTCGAACTTTGATCCAAAATGAAACGGATCGAAAACTTCCACTTTGTTGCAAATCGCGGTGAACACGATGAACACAACTTCTCCAAATGATAAGATCCGATCTCTAAACTTCAATACAAAGTCGAACAACTTCAACTTGCTCTCGGCCGTGATAAACAAAAACTCCAAAATGATTAGACTCCAAGTCTCGATCTAGCTATGATTGGCTAGAACAAGCTCTGATACCAAAACTGACGCAGCGGATTAATCAAAACAAATGTAAATCGATGAATGTAGTAATCGGTGGATTGGAAGATATTGAATTGCCCGAATTCGTTGATCCGAAGATACCGGATTCTAGCTATCCCGAACTCGTTGATCGCGCACGATACCGGGTTCAAAGATCTTCAATTCTTCAAGCGTTGATCAAACGCACTTGATTCCGCGAATCGGCTTCTGCAATCGTTGAATCGAGCGCACTCGATTAACCGAAAAAGGAGATAGGAGATTACACTCAACTACCAATTTGAATGAAAGCACAAAGCTAACAAAAGAGAATTTTATTCAAAAATCAACAACCTTTACAAATGACCCAACTTGCCTATTTATAGGCTACAACTCACGCAGTACAAAATATGCACAACTCCTAAGTCGGAACCGACTTATCACGTACGACTCAAGAAATACAGACGACATACGACTTAAAAATTACAACACAATACAAGCCCTGCCGACTTACGACTCAAAAGAGACGACCTAAGACTTACAAAAGTACGACCTAAAAAACATAAGACTCAAGACATATGTACAGAACGACTTACGAATTGTCGACTTAAGCACATGCCGACTTACGACTTACTATAAGTCGATAACGACTTATCAACAGCTCCAGCTTCCATCAGCGGCAGAGATTAACTCGGCAGAAGAATCAACGGCAACAAGCTTCAGCGACATAAAAACATGCGGCATCCCAGATCAACGACTTAAGGAAATCAATGGCAGAGATTAACTCGGCAGAAGAATCAACGGTTTCCATCTTTACGCGACTTACGACTTAAGGACTTCACGAGTTAAACTTCGGCGACCTATGGTAGGTCTTCTTTAGGTCGTAACTCGTCTCCGATTTATCACTTGGCTCGTTAAGTCGTTTACGACCTATCTCGTCATCAGTTTGCTTTGCCTTCTCACTGAGTAACCCGGTAGGTCTTCCTGGCGACTTAAGATCTTTGATAATCAGCACCTCTCCACGAGTTAGGTCTTCCACTCTCTTAAATCGGTCACGACTTAAGTCTCCCATCATGTTAAGTCGGTCACGACTTACGCTTATGTCTTCTGCTTCCTTGAGTCGGTCACGACTCATAGCTCCTTCCATAAGTCGCGTACGACCTATGCCTTCATCCCTGGCCTGAGCTACACCACAATTGGTCATATATAAAAACAGGGTTAAAACTATAACTGTGATCACGATTGATTGATTTTTTATTATAAATAAATAAAGCAGTCTGTTTGGTGTTATTTCTGTCCATTAATCCCCAAAAGGCAAAAGAAAGTAATGCATAAATGCGAGAAGCCCATCTTTGTTTTGCATAAAGATCATGATCAAATATTACTTAAAGGCAGTTGTTTACAATTCACTCGGACAGCTAAAAGAAAGGAGGAAGCAACTTTGTTCAAAAACATTTGTTTACATTAGATCACTAAGGTAAAAGTCACCTTAAGAGTATTTTAATTTTGATACAACTAAACAGTATATATATATAATAGTAAAAATTTGTAACTAGATCACATAAAGCACATTTGTATAGAAAGTTTTAAATATAGAGCAAGCTCAAAATATTTGCTTCACTAGACAGCATTTCCAATATAGAACAAAAGCCATGTACAACCATCAATCAGTCCTCCTTTATTTATTTTTATTGCCAAAAGCAATACACTCTATTCCTTGTGGTTTGTTAACAGGAAATGTGGAGGATTACTCAAAAAAACAAAACAAAGAAGCTGAAATTGTACTCAAGGAGTCTAATGAACGGAATAAACATATTGAAGACAACAACGTTTGAAGTGAAGACAACCCACAATTAGTTGAAGACAATTCAATGCAAACCAAAGAAAATTTTGAGGGTAACAATAATCAAAATAAAGACAATCTTGTGCACTTGAAGACAATACGACGCAAAATGAACAAAATTTGGAAACCGTGATGGAAACTGATGGACCTATTCAAGATGTAAGGGAAAATTTATTACGGAAAATAAGTGCCAGATGTCCTACTAAAATGAAGAGACTTCCTTCAAATTTCGCAAATCAAAATGAAGTTGAATTTAACGAGCATGTCGAACCAATAGGTGAAGGTTCAATCCACTTATCTTCTTATCTAGGGCCACTTGTACGAGAGCATGTTCTAGTTACGCTTACAGATTGGAGACGCTTTTGTGATAATTTGAAAGCTGTTTTATGAGAATGCATTAAGGTATATTCTTGAAAGGTAGTTGATTCAATTAAGAGAGCATGTTCTAGTTACACTTACTAATTGGTTTGATTCAATTAGTTTCAATGCTTAGGTTTTAAATGTGCTAGAATTTTTTGTTACTAAAATAATATAATGTTAAATTAAGATGTTTTTTCCAATAAATATAGAAATATAGAAATTGACGGGTATGATCTGAACTAGCATTATAGATAACCAGCAGTCAAATAAATACTAATGGTAATATTTTAATGAAACTGTCAAATAAATAGTAACGGTAACATAGAAATAGAAACTGTCAAATGAAACTGTCATTGATGGTGATATTTTAATGAATTTACTAATGGTAATGTCAAATGAATCTGTCAAATGGAACAGTAATAAATATAAATATCAATATAAAATAATAGTGAAAATAACATGATGTCAAATGTAACTGTCATTAATGGTGATGTTTTAACGAATTTACTAATGGTAATATCTAGTATAAAATTATTTAAATGATATTTCAATTATAGTTCGATGGTAATATTTTAATGAAACAGTCAAATAAATAGTAATGGTAATATAAGAAAGAACAAGGAATGACTGTCTAGTCCACAGAATTGAAAGATGATGGAAGAAAAGTCCCTTTCGAAAAAGTTATGAAAATTAGGTTCATATTTTTAGTTTTTAGTCAATTTATGTTACTTTTGCCCCTGATTTCGATGCTGAACCGATTTTCTGAGAGGGGACAGTTTGGTAAAAAATAACAAAATAGGAACCTAATTTACATGGATTTATAAGTAGAGACTTTTTTTGCATGAGCTTTGACAATAGGGACCTTTGGTCCAAAACCCCAGAATAGAAATAGAAACTATCAAATGAAACTGTCATTGATGGTGATATTTTAATGAATTTACTAATGGTAACGTCTAGCATTAAATTATCAAATGAAACTGTCAAATGGAACTGTCAAGTAAATATAATAATTAGTATAAAATAATAATGATAATAGCATAATGTCAAATGAAATTGTCATTAATGGTGATGTTTTAATGAATTTACTAATGGTAATGTCTAGCATTAAATTATCAAATGAAATCGTCAAATGGAACTGTCAAATAAATATAATTATCAATATAAAATAATAGTGAAAATAGCATAATGTCAAATGAAACTGTCATTAATGGTGATACTTTAATGAATTTACTAATGGTAATATCTAGTATAAAATTATTTAAATGATATTTCAATTATATTTCGATGGTAATACCACACGTCTTCTCATACACATAAGTTGACTTCATCTTTTATATGGACTTAATTCTTTGTTGAACTAAGTTTATTATTCAATTAATAGTTTGCATTGGAAATTTCGTTAATTTTCTTTGCCTGCAACATAGTAGGAATTAATGACAGGCTGTTTATTTTCAAATTTGAAATCTCAAGCAAATCCTCATCCAAAAATACAAAACTACCGAAAATTGGTACTGATTTTTTTATTTTCAAATTGATACAAACTAGATTTAAGTTGGGTGAGTAATGACAAAATGTTACCATATTTCAGCAAATGGAGTGTATTTTTAGTGCTCAAAATGTAGATTAGTTAATCGATTAGTAAAAGCAAAGTCCAAGGAGGAAAAACTTCGAATGAAACCGAATAATATCAGAAGAATGACGGAGTGGAATGATTTTGTCAACTTCAAAACTAGTTCAAAATTTAAGGTAAATTACATCTATTGGCCCTTCTTTCTGTGTATGAATTAACTATTCGGTGTACTCTAATTTCTTATTTTAGATACAAGGTGAAATATACAAAGCTCTCAGGCGTAAATAAATGTCACATACATGCAGTCGAAAAGAAATGGCTCGATCAGTTGCAGGTATGGTGAGAAAAAGGTTTTAAATATATGTACTTGTCATGCCATCTGTTTCTAGAGTTATGACCAATTGTTCTGTTCAATTTATGTTAATGTCGAAAAAAAGAGTTCCGATTCCTCTTCCATTTCTAGAGTTCATGTTTGGATTAGATCTCGCACTCGAAAATGGTGAGTCAGTGAGCTTGGTTGTTGGAGATACTATAGTATGTGCTTTTGTTTCATTTTGACTATTACAAATCACCAGCGAATGTGATAATTTTGGAGATTATAATATATGTTAACTTTTGCAAGAGAATATTAAAAAAATTGACAGCAAATCACAATCCAACTCAACAACTAACGTGAGAGAAGATGCTCTATCACTAGTGCCGAGACAAGATAAACCTGGACGATTAAGAGAAATGAGAATACGTATGACTTACACCAAATTCATTTTGTCACAAGCTAATCAAAAACAAACAACTATGACTTACACCAAATTCATTTTGTCACAAGCTAATCAAAAACAAACAACCCAACTTCAAAATAGAGTCAACGATTTGGAAAAGACAGTTCAAATGCTAATATCACAAAATCAAGTAGGTTTCATGCTTAAATAGAAGTCCAAAAATCGATAGCAAAATTTTTTAAAAAGGCAAATCGAGTATTGTCCCTCAATGGTTTCTCAAATACTGTTGATACTTGCATTAAATAATCCTCCAGTAAGAATTGAATCTCTACTTATATATTTATTGCCTTAAATGACCGTACACAGCTGATGCAGCAACCACGGAGGGACAGAGATGAGAATGCATCTCAAGCAGTATATAATGTAATTGTAGAACAGGTATATAATGTAATTGTAGAACAGGCATGACAAAACAAACGGCAAAGGTGATTTATTGGATTGGACTGGTATGTATGAAATAGCTGTTGAAGGAAGAGTTCTTTCAACTGACCTGGAAGAGCTTGTACATAACATTCCTCTTGGATCGAAAGCCATGAAAATTTTAATAGATTTTCCAAAGGAATTGAATGTTTTTTTATGAAGGTCTTGTTATGAAATAGTAGCGCTTTGCGGAAGCTTTTATCAACGAATCTTTGTCATCCAAATCACAAAAAGATAACTTGGATTGAAAACAAAACGGAATTGAAATCAAAACACAATAACATAAGATATTCCACCCAACCATCCACTTTATTGATTCACCAAAATTTTGTTTACAATTAATAGAACAAAGCTAAAATAAACGAAATATCATTGAATCAATAACCAAATTGAGAAAGGGAGCAAATATCTATATGGCTAAAATTGTTGGAGAAGAGGAATAAATATGGAGAAGAGAAAATTAGTAAATAGATTTTTCCACCACACTTTTACCCTCTCTTCTAGTCTCTATTTATATAATCAATTACTTAATGTCCAAGTTAACATTAGATGACAAAAAATAATTTGATTAGCCAATTAGAGAGAGAAATAAGCATATTCAAATATGCCTATTAATTAGGGGAAACAAAATATTCTCTCTCTTTCTTTTGCATATTTATTTCCCTCTATTTGTGATTTTGTATCACCAAAATTTAACACTCCACCTTGATGCAAAATCACATATCTCCAACATATCAAGCATGCCATATCTAGATCTATCACAAATCCTCATATCTCAACCACACTAAATTACAAACCTCAACCACCGTCTGCAAGTGATGCATCTCCCACATGAGGTGCACCACACAAATGCGGTCTCAAAAACGTTTGTAATACCGCAAAGATCTCCGTCTTGTCTTTGTGGATTTTGCAATTCGACACCCGTCTATCACTCGATCTGAGCTCATTATCTGATCATTATCGATCCCTCGAGCATCATCAACATGAAGACCCCTGTCTAAAATATGATCCTCAATGCTAGAATCATAAGCAGTGACCACATTAACCTTTCCACCTTGTTGTGGACTAGGTCTTTCAATCGCCACTCGCTTTCCATTGTCGACTACAGAACCAACCAAGCTATAAAGGTTTCCTTCTTCCAATACCCCTCGCATCCTTACACGACCACCTTTCTTCACTCTCAAAACTCCACCTTGAGTCTCATAAGTGCAACCACGGCGATCCAACTGACCGAGAGAAATAAGATTACGTGAAGAAGTGGGTACATGTCTGACTCCAGAGACTTCTCTAACCACACCGTCATGCATACGAAACCGGATAGATCCAATACCACAAATCAGTAGCTCTTCTCCATTGGTTGTCCTAATCATGCTGACACTCTTCTCATAAGAAGAAAAACAATTCACATCTCTACAAATGTGAAAACTGGCTCCCGAATTCATCTTCCAAGGCTTATTTTCACTAAAGAGGACATCACAAGAAGCATCACTATCGTTACCTTCAGCAAAACCTGCATGTGCATCACTACTAGTATCACCATGCGCACCCTTTTTCTGATCACTTTTATAAGAATAACACTTGCTGCGTATGTGATTTTTCTTATTACAATAATGACAAGTGATAACACCTTTACCTTTAGCGTCCTTCTTCTTCCAAATTGTATCTTTCTTTGAGTCCCTTGCCACCATAGCCTCACTTTGAATTGATTTCATACCTGATCCTTTTCTTCTAAGCTCCTCATTCAAAAGACTGCTTCGAACAGTTTTCAGAGAGATAGTTCCATTAGCATTGGAATTACTCAATGAAACAACCAAAGTTTCCCAACTTTCTGAAAGCGAACTCATTAATAAAAGAGCATGCAACTCATTATCAAAATTGACATTCATATTTGCCAATTGATTTGTTACATCTTGAAATTCATTCAAATGCTCTGCAACATACTTCTCTTCATCTAATCTCAGTTGTACCAACTTTCGAACCAGAAAAGCCTTACTAGTAGCACTCTTTGACTCATACAAAGATAAACTTGTCCCACAAAGCCTTCACAGATTCACAATTAGCCACATTATGGAAAACTGAATCATCAAGATACTGGCGAATCAAAGCAATCGCCTTCTTATCCATCTTCTTCCATTTTCCCTCATCTACATCAGCGGGCTTCTTTGCATCTCCATCAATCGGATCATGAAGATCATTGAGGTACAGAACATCCTCCATCTTAGGCTTCCAAATACCTCAATTTTTCCCATCCAAAATAGTCATCTTCGAAAACGAAATCATATCTGATATCAATAATTTTTCAAACCAAAATTACTTTAAGCTTTGCAATGATCTGTGCTCCGATACCAAACTGTTATGGAAATAGCAGCGTTTTGCGGAAGCTTATATCAACGGATCTTTGTCACCCAAATCACAAAGAGATAACTTGAATTGAAAACAAGACGGAATTGAACTCAAAACGCAATAACATAAGATATTCCACTCAACCACCCACTTTATTGATTCATCAAAATTTTGTTTACAATTAATAGAACAAAGCTAAAATAAACAAAATACCATTGAATCAATAACCAAATTGAGAAAGTGAGCAAATATCTATATAGCTAAAATTGTTGGAGAAGAAAAACAAATATGGAGAAGAGAAAATTAGCCAATTAGAGAGAGAAATAAACATATTCAAATATGCCTATTAATTAGGAAAAATAAAATCTTCTCTCTTTCTTTTGCATATTTATTTCCCTCCATTTGTGATTTTGTATCACCAAAATTTAACGGGTCTACCCCAGGATGATCACATATTGGAGAAGCTAAGGATGCAATAGTAGCATGACCAGCTGATAGAGTTGTTCTACACACGATGGTACGCTCGGAGAAAGATGACATCATGGTAAACTTAATTCTTTGTGTATTCAATAGCTTCACGATGGTACAAACTGCATTGTTATTGTTATGAAATTGGATATCCAATTTGACTAGGCACGTAAATCCTGCATTGTTATCCCACTCTGTCCACTGTACCTGAAACAACAATTAATGACTCATTTGATGTATCACCGTGTACCATCAAATCCTCGTACTCTTCTACAGCCGCATGCATGAGTAGATTACTTTGTACTGAAACATACTCAACCTCTCCCCACGCATTATCTGAAATAGTTGCATTAACTTCATCACATGCATGTTTATTAATATTATCTAAAACTGCCTTTTTTTTCAATCAAAATATGAAATTACCTCAACACACCTGTCTACCAAAGTATCATTATCATCAGAGAATTCCACTATTACAGTAACCAATTTATCCTTAACCACATCACTTTCAACACTTCTTACTACTTTCAAACCCCTTTCATTAAACTGCTCCTGTAACTGACCACCTTTCATCTCTTTTAACATAATACCCTTTTCATTACAGTTAATAAGACGTAGCTCATTTTCCATCAGTTCATTTCCACTTGGTTCATGCTCCTATAACCGTCCACACTTAAATCATTTTCTGACATTAAACCTGTACCCTCCTTGAACATGATGAAAATTGAGTTATCAACATCCAAATTTTCACACCGAGCACCTTCGACTCAAAATTTTCTGCACATCTTCATGTTTATTGTTATGAAATTGAAAATGCTCACACTGCATAGTTGGAGAAATTGAAAATACTCAAAACTTGATAGCTACTGCAGCTTTTCATATTAGTTTCAAACCTGCCATTCCAACCCTCTAATGTTGAACTATAGCATATCCGAGTAAACTTCAAAACCCCAACTCAACATGAATAATTGAAACAAACAAAAAGCTTCACTGATAGATCATTTTTGTGGGTAATAGGGTCATTGCAGATTTCATATTTCATCCTTTTGGTTTGCAATGAGTGTCCATCATTTCTATTTTCCTTCTCTAAAACTAACTACTTTTAACCTTCGTTCATATATTTCTCATAAATATATGTAGTTCGATCTCATTGTAAAGCTCACTGCTTTTAGTTTTTTGTGCTGATGTTTTCTATTCTCTATCCAAAAGTTGTTTGTGTTTAGGCTATTATTATAATTTGGTGCGTTGGTAATATCATTTTGTAATAAAATTGTAGGTTGATGTGTGCTATCAGATAATGTTCTTAAAATAAATGCATAAAAATTAAAGATATGTTGTAATCCATTTCAGAATAACCCAATTCGTACAGAATTTATGATTCATTATGCATTCAAATAAGTTCTTACATGCACATGAAAAATTGTCGTTTGAATGTAGTCATTGCACGACTGCTGCTTCTTTTTGCATCGTGATACTAGAATTAAGCCCCTACTGAAAGTAAGATTTTACATTTTTACTTTATCCTTTAGAGTTCCTTTAATCTCCTGTTATTATTTTTGGTCCTTCCTTCCAAGGTTTAATTTCATTTCAGGCATTCATTACCGCTCATATTATCTTGTTCTGATCTCTTCCTTCCAAGGTTTAATTTCATTTCAGGCATTCATTACCGCTCATATTATCTTGTTCTGATCTCTGAATTGATCTAAAGGCTTTAACCTCACAATATTTTCAGCCATTTTAAGTTAAAAGGAAATTATCGACTATGCAAGTCTCAGTTCCCGTCCCTTCTATCAAGTATTTCTTATGTAAATTAGCATGAAATGTTGCTTTCTTATGCTTGATAATAATTTTTGTTTTCTCATGCTTGATACTAGTTTTTATGTCTTGAATGGAAAATGAATGGACTGTTGAACTGTTGCCTTTTACTTATTCTAACTTGATAGTCCAGCTTTCTTATCCTAAATCATTACTTTTCCCAAGCCATTACAAAAAAAATGAATGGAAAATTAGCCCTGCTTTCTTATGCTTGATACTAGGAACAAATGTCTTGAATGTAATTTCTTATTTATTCTAACTTCATTTTTTACTTATAGGATATTGGACTGTTGAAGAGTACGAGTTTGGACTTTACACGATTCATATTTTGCTTTTTTTTAGTGTGCTCTTTTTGTAAAACCATATTACTATCATATTTTCTTAGAACATTGTGTACGAAATGTTATATACGATTATTGTTTATTTTGTGTATGAATTTAGTGCAACTTTAATTATGTTTAATATATAACATGTTAAGATTATATTTATTTGTGCTGTATAAATCAAGCAATGTTATTGAATATAAATTTTTATAGCTGGTATGAATGTTGTATGTGAAAAAAATTCAGGACGAGTAGGCAGTGTTTACAAAATGATGTGAAAGAACTGCGTTAACTGGTGATATAACGGAGTTTTAGAGGAGTTTTTAAAAAGTTAATAAAGATTTAGAAACGTTGTATGAAGGCAAAAGGTAAATGCTGTTAAATATTGCATAAAACGTTATAGTAAATTTAGAAACTCTGTATGAAGGCAAAATATCAATGTCGTTAAATATTGTAAAAACGCTGTTGCGAAATATGGTAAAAATGAAAAAAAAGAAAAAGAAATATGGTAAAAATGTTGTGGACTTATTTATAAAACGCTGTAGTAAAAATTTATAACAGCGTTTACTGAATTTAACATAGCGACATATGAAACGTTGACTAACATATATTTAGCAAGAACAAAAACACTGTCGATAACTTATCCTTTACAGCATTTGGCCAAGGGCTATTATAGTTCAAGGGCCTATTACAGCTTGTTGTTAGATAGCGTTCTTTGTAAGGCTGTGAAACATTTTTACAGCGTTTCTGAAGCGCTGCGAAAAGTTTATTTTGTTGTAGTGAGTACCCACTACATTATTACGAACATCAGAAACGACAGTGTTAACATCACACTTCAGCGCGCTCCCAATGACACCAAAGACAGGCAATTCAGTTTCAGACCACTTGCCAACATCTTGACCAACAGCAGCCACGATTAAATGGGACAAAGGAATTGTGTTGATTTTTGTGTTACTAATATAGTAGTTTAGTACACATTTGATTGGTTTACACTTACATTGATGCTGTGTTACTAATAGTTGATAATTAGTATAAGTGAGTATATATGTTCTGATTAGCTTATTTGAGGTTTAGGGTTTAACATTGTGTGTTGTCAAATGTTTGTAATGTTTAATGGCTAAGTGTGCTGTTATTATCGTTACCTCATATATATGATGATTGAATGGTTTAGTAGGAGTAGTGTTTCCTGCTTGCATTGATTTTATTAGTTGCAATGGTTTCATTGGTTTTGATGGTTGCACGTATATTATGGTTGTTGTGTGCTAACAACTACTATATGGATGCAAAAGAAGAGCAGAAAATAGAACTATGTGGGCTTTATTTCTTATGCAATAACCATTGAGTCTACGGTCGTAGTGTATAGAGTTATGGCGCAGTCCAAGCATAGTCGAAACCTTTTTCTTTTTTGTACATATTTGTGAAGTGTGCAAGTAAAATAAAACAAAAGGAAAATGAAGGAGCTTTAATGGTGTGCTGCACCACAGGTTGTTTACCCTAAGATTATTTCCTATGTAACACTCTTCTATTACTTTATAAATGCTTAATGTATAGAAATATTGTGACGATTTATGCAACGACCCAGAATTTTGACCAAATTAAATTGAGAATATTTAATTAATTTTAAATATTTGAACGATAATTTAATTTGAATCCCGAATATAACTTTAAATCGGCAATTAAATTATAGAATTTAATCTGTTAATAGTTCAATAAAAATTTAAATCTTCAATTTTAAGCTGAAGAAAAATATTTCAAAGGCTTTTAAAATTCGTATTTATAATACTGAAGATAACAGAAGCTTCAGTATTGAAATTTAAACTGTTCTGTTCAGTTTTGAAATTAAATTGTTCGAATCGATATTTAAAAATAGTCAATTTTCAAACAGTCTCGGAATTCGACGAAACCAGTTCCATTGGGTCCGTAATATTGAATTATTACTAGACTTCAAATTTCGTATTGATCGGAGTTGATATGTGACCATACGGTGAGTTAACGCGTTGAGATTTAATCGAATTCAAATTTAATTTTCAATTTTAAAATTTGTCAACAATCAGCCACTAAACTGTCTCCTCTCGTACAAAACAACATCATCTCGTTCCCTTTGTTTCAGCCTAAAAACACGAGAGAAATCATGAAACCCATACCTCTCTGCCAAATCACGCTTCCCTCTATTTTAAATATCAAAACCTTTACTCTCGTTCTCCCTCAGCTAAAATAAATGGCCGAAGTAAACAAAAGAAAAACGTTCTCCTTTCCTCATTTTTAAAATCTGAGACCTTTTCCCCCCTTCAAACTTCAGATGAAATCGAACTCGAGATGGAGGTAGCGCGATCTCGCGGGGAGGCGAAAATGTCTGGGCGATGATCGAAGCTAGGGTTTGGGTCGCGTGGCCGAGTGGCAGCGCGAGGCTGGGCTTTTGATGGGATGAACTGCGATGGTCGGCGATGGGGGATTGGTTTCGCACGTTGGCGAGTCGCCTGAGGAGGAAGACTGATTTCGAAGGTCGCGATGCTCGAGCTCGGCGATTTGGGGATATCGTGGCAATGACGTCGAGTATCTGGGGGTCGCGTGCGAAGCAACGAGGGCAGCGTGCGATGGCGTCTCGGCGGCGACAGCAGCGAGTTCGACTTTGTGTCGCGATGGGGTTCGTGGTGGCGTTCAATCGAGGTGGCGATTCCGGCATCGTGGGTTGTCGCGAGCCTGAGCAGCGATGGAGCTCAGGTGGTGGTCAAGCCCGGTAATGAAGGCTTGGTCATCTCGAAATCGATCGAGCAGTGAGGTATATTTTATTCTTGTATTTTATTCGAGTTTTAATTAATTTATATACTAGTATTAATATAAATAGTTATAAGTAAGATTTTATTTACAGAAAAGAAAATTTATTTAAGTTGGATAATATAGAAGGAAATCTGTTAACAGTAATGAAAGATTTTGTTTTCAATATATATACAAAAAGGTAAAGTTTATTTTATAAATTCATGTGTGTAGATATAGAGTAAGAATTTTATACAGTAAAGTATAAAATAATTATGTTTTTAATTTAATAACATGTATATATACCGACAGGATTTTGGGAAAATGTAAGTCTGGAAAGGAAAATGTAAGAACGGAATTTAAGATATTTTGTTCAAGGAGAAATTAGTTTTAAAATTAATTTCTAGTTAAGCAAATTTAGTAAAAGGAATTGGGTTGAAATAAAAGCATTGAATAATTGAAATTACCAAAGGTTGATATATTAAATTTAGTTGAAAGTAAAATTTTAGTTAAATTATTAAAGGAAAGGTTGGTTAATTTAAACAATCAAAACTGAAAATTGTTATTTGATTGATTCAAATATTAATGGATTGTATTAAATATTTATACAAGGTCTAATACAATGAAGGGGAAACAAATTGGATTGGAAAGGGATTGCAAATTTAAAGGGCTAAGGTGAGATTTTTCTCACTCAAATGAAAAGTGGAATTTTCAGTTATTTATTGATTGATGATTTGATTGCTATTGGATGTGGTATTAGATATGATAGGATATATCTATATATATAGCAGTATATACATATTGGCATATGTATATATTGGATTGATTGATTCCCGCCTCGTATAGCGGATGAGACCCTATTGCGCCGTTAGTAAGCGGATTTTTATAAAACCCATATACCGCGATAATTCCGTACTGGAGCGGAATTGGTATTGTGCTAACGTCTTTGGATGCAGGGAAACAGGTTGGAGGGATCCAACTGGACCCCTCACATTGATTGAATTTATTTCTACTGTGATGTGATAATCTGTGAATGATTATTGATGTTAGTGAATTGATATCTGGAAATTGTTTGAAAGCTAAAATTTAGCTGAATGGATGTTTGATATCATTGGATTCCAAAGATAAACAAAGTTGAATTTTTGAAATTCAAATAGAAATTTTTAAGTGAATTGATTTTTAGAAATTGGATAAATTTTGAAGAGAAGAATTTAAAAGTATAAAAGGTTAATTTTTATAATCTTATCGAAATTAATTCCAGAATCAAGTGAAAACGTTAAATAAATGAATTTCGTATAATAGTAATTTTAAATTGAAGAATTTAATTAAAATTTGGATTTCTAAATAGTTGGAAAAAGATAAAAGGGATTTATTTTCTTTAAGAGGAATTTGTTTAAAATGAAATAAGTTGGAAGTCCAAGTATAAATTTAATTGGCAAATTGAAACAAGTTTAGAAAAAAAAATCAATATAAAATGATTTGGGATGGGAAATTAATTTAGAAATGAATATTGAAATTGATGTGGTATTGAAGTAAAATTAGAAATCAATTTGGGATTTGATTTTGGGGTTAAAAGTGAATATTTGGGAATGTGGATTTAAAAATGGAAATGATGTTAAAATGGGTTTATTTACAGTTTGTAAAGTTTAAAAGAACGATTTCTTTTAAAATAAATAAATTATAAGTAGTTAACTTATAATATGGATTTTTGATGTATACGTTGAGTTATAAAATTGAATGGGTCATTAAAGGAAAGATATTCGCGATTTTGGATGGCGAATTATCTTTGAAATAAATGTGTAGAAAAGATTGAAATTGGGTTAAGTGAAGTATATTCACGATTTTGGACAGTGAATATATTATTGAATAAAATGGATTCATTTTTGAAGAAGTGATATTAAAGATGAAGTTAAACATTTTAAAGATGTTTTAAAATGTATCGTGAATCGAAATCATAGATTTCAACATTCATTGTTGAAATAGACGTTTTCGAGAAATAAGGAAATGGTGGACTATAACACTGTTGTTATAGTAAATGATTTCCAAAAGGAAATGTTTTTATGTAGTATTGGGATTTACATATCTATCTTTAAAATTCGAATCCCAATACTAGTGATTTTGAGTCGTCGTAACGATGTTTTACGTAACATTCGTTTTGACTCAAATAGATGTTGTTATAGTAAATGATTTCCTTAACGAATGAAATATATACTTAATATTGATTTAAGTATATCGAATATTTTCAAATGTTGAAAATAAATAGATTTGTGAATTACTTATTTTTAAATAAGTATGGAAATGCTTTTCCAATATGAAATGAACTGTTTTGAGATTTTATCTTCAAAGATAAAATGAAATGTGGAAATTGATTTGAAATTGTTTTCAAATGGTTAAGTGTGGAAATTATATATCTAGTAAAGATATTTTTGGAAATTAAATAATTGGGGAAATTATTTGGAATCTGATGATGTAGCGCATCTTTATTGATAGTTAAATAACCGACTATCAATAATTACCTTTAGATAGGTATTTGTTGTGAATTGGATGAATTTGAATGCCACACTTATTTTTGAATAATCGCTCACTATTCGGGTTAGCCGGGAAAGGACCATGGGGTCGTATAACCCATTCCGAATATGTGATACGTCGTTATGGATCGCATTTGAAGACCGGCGTTGAAGACCGGATATTTTTGAAAACGGAAGGATTACCGTCGAGTTACTCTACATCGGCTGATCTCCGGTTTAGAGGTTTTATCACCCTTAGTGATGGGAAGTCCTGACGTGATTGAAAATTATCCGGAATTGCAAGGGCTTCGTGAGAAGTGCCTTCGGTTCTGTTCGATCCCGGAACAGACTTGTATGGATTGTGTGTCTGACATTACACTTTGAGATATAAAGCTGATTTCTTTCAAATACATATCTGTTGGTGGCGGAGAATTTATTCTCTTAGCTTAACACCCTTCTCTGAGACGTACGAGCTCAGAGGTTATGTAGTTGAAATTTATCAGCGATATATCCCAATTTGGTAATGTGGCATGCTGAGTGTTGCTGTGTGATGATCAGTGTTTGATCATTTGTGATATGATCATTTATTTGATCATTTATCTTTGTGATCATAGGTTGATCATCTGTTGACCCAAAGCGTGGCTTTTTTGAAAAAGCGTAGCTTTGTGGACGAGACTTCGTCGAGCCTCACACCCCGGAAATGGTCGAAACAGGAATGTTGCGGCAAGGTTATGAGGGTCGCGCCCTTTAGGGTATGTCATTTCCTTCTAGAAAGGGGTGGTATCATGGTATGGAGCCCAGATACTTACTCATGTGGATACACTTTCTTTATGATGTGTGATGTTGGATATCGAGCGCTCGGATAAAGGTCCCAAAGGACCGGGTGATGACATATTCGTGAGTTACCTGTTACAGGGGTAACCCGGCCTTGTTTGGCAGAGAGCAGTTTGTCTCTCGGGACGTCCAGCCAGAGGCGATCCTATTCGGCAGGAGGAAAGGAAGTTCCTTAGCCTGACCATTTGTTGGAAATCCAAAGAAACAATACGTGACGTGTACGGTTTTAGTTGTATTACCTGCTATGGAATGTGGCGGTAACCTGCTATTGAACATAGTAGCTATAGTAGGCATACGATACTGGTCGTATGTTGGCTAAGATTAATATTATACTTTCGAAATGTTTTTCTGCACTATGCACTAATAATAATAAATCCAATGATTTTGCGTAGTAAGCATCTTTGACTATCATAAGAAGAAATCTCCTCCAATTCTGCGTTTGCATTGTGTGTGTGGCGGGAGGTCTTATGGTAGTTTCATTTTCCAAAAGCATTGCGAATTTGTTTTATTTTCTTTGTGAAAAATAACTGTTTTACGATCTCACACCAGTCACCATGACTGACTCGGAGTTTATTGTTTCCCTTCTAAACTCTGGGTGCCCACCAATTTCCACACGGGCAGTCTAGAGTTAGATTATCAGGATATTCTGGATATTCTGGAGCTTTGGAGATAGGCTGGAGGAC
This sequence comes from Allium fistulosum, assembly GCA_030737815.1. Lineage (NCBI taxonomy): Eukaryota > Viridiplantae > Streptophyta > Magnoliopsida > Asparagales > Amaryllidaceae > Allium > Allium fistulosum. Next base: position 1,116,195,743 of record CM060902.1, on the reverse strand, counting down.
GAGACGTAGTATTTGTATCTGATAGTATTTATTCCGCTGTGTATTCTGTATGAGGACAAGTTTATATAACTGTCCATTGTTGTATATTGACTCTGATTGATGTATGTATAAAAAGATATAGTTCTTTGTTTTAAAAGACTTGTGATTATCTATTATATATTGTTCCGCTGCGATATGTGAGATTCTGATATTGTTTCTGTTCTGATGTTGTTCTGTTGTTCTTCTTTTCTTTTTCTTCTATCTTTTCTTCTACCTCTTCTTTTAAAACCCTAATGGTTCGGTTTTTCTTTCACCTTGAGTAAATCGATGGAGATTAGTGTCGATTAAAAAGGGTACGGAAAAGCGGGCTATTACATTTGGTACCAGAGCATATGGTTAAGCGACAACCCTGCTCTGTTGGGTGTTACTCATTAGAGATAGAGTCAGCAGTACTCTAGAATGAGTTGAGTGTAATAATAGATATGAGCGCGTATTTGTTATTGAATATGAAATTGTTTTGTATTGTGTTGACTTATCGGTTCATTGTTTATGGATTCTGGTCGGTGCAGTCTAGCTAACTGTAATCGATAGGGGTTTCTAAACTTTAAACAAGATAAACCGACACAGTATTGTTTTAAATAGGGTAAATGAAATAATTTTACCCAAAACTATTTTTGTATAGAAAAGAAATGATTTTCTATGAATTATCATAGTATATGGTTGCATGGATGTTAGGAAAGTGATAATATTGAAATGTTATCATTATTATATGAAATTGAATAAGGAATTGAAATCGTAACCCCAAAGTTAAGAAATAAATTCACACACAAATGAAATTTAAGAATGTAAATTATAAATGTGATTTGTAATTTGAAACGGAATTCCAGAGAAGTATTTGGAAATGTTTTGAAAAGAATTTGAAGATTTTGGTGATTTGGAAAGTTTAATTCCTTTTTGGTTTGAAAATGATTTTTCAAAGGACTTTGGAAAAATGTTTTGAAGTAATGAAAAGCTCTAAACTCTTTTCGGTCGCTGGAAAATAACTTCGGTAATGACTGCAGCATTATCGATGTTCATTTTCGGGTTTCCGGAAGAGGAATTGCTGCCAAATTGTTTTAAATGGAAGTTGTTTGAAAATTTTGGATTTTGTTTTAGAAAATTCAAAGGATGATTTGAATTGTTTTCAAAAATGGTTTTGAAATGTTGGTAAACTCTGGAATACCATAATTCAAATAATTGTGAAATATTATGAAGTTGATAACTTGTAAAGTTTAAAGTTTAAAGTTTAAATAAAAATCCATTTAACGAATGAAATTTATAAATGTGAATTGAAATATAAAGAGATGAATTCATATATGAATAAAATGGTGAATATAGATTGTAAATGAATTTATAAATGAAAATAAAATTCCTTAATAAAATGGAATTGTGAATGGGAATATAACTTAAAAAATGATGAATGAATTTGATTTTGGGTATCAAAATTTATTACTGAAATGAATATGAACTTGAGTTATATAAGTGAAATTCAACTTGAAATGTTAAGTGAATTATCAATTGAATAAATAAATGTATTGGATGTTAATCAATCTAATGAAAGTAAATTGATATGGAAGAATGAATGTAAGTGTAAATTCATCAAAGCTAATTAAAACTGAATGTTGAAACCAAATTTGAATAAATGAATTAGAATCTGTGATAAATTAGTAAATGAAACTAATCTAAAATAGTGCAGTTGAATGAAAGATAGTTGATAAACATTCAATATTCAGAATAGAAGGTAAAATTGAATTCAAATGGAATTGAAATGTAAAGATTGAACGAAATTGAATATGCAACTTCAATAGTAAGCTAAAAATGATATAAGCAGTTTATATTGAAAATTTTGTAATAGAATTTGCAAAATGGTTTGAATGTGTAACTAGATATTATGACTAGTAGGACATACAGGTGTTATAAAAGGAATTGGAATTTTGATTTCGAAGATAAATTTGAATTGCTCGAAAAAGGTATGTATTTAAATTCGAATATGAGATTTGATGACTTATTTCTCTAGCCGCTTGGCTTTTTCTTTTTCTTTTTGAAATCTGAGAGTCCGAAGGGACGTTTTGTAGTCGTGCCGTATTAGCCGTGCAAAGGAGACGCTGGCGAAATTTTTTGAAAATTTCGGGTGTTAGAAAATTTTTGAGAAATTTTGAAAGTTTAAAATTTGAATTTAAACTCGAATTTGAATTGAGAAGTAAAACGATGTTGTTTTGAAACTTAGAGTTGAAATTGGAAGCTAGTTGAAATGATAACGAATCTTTAGTAGAAAGATTTGTTTTGAAAATTTTGATAAAACTATTGGATGTTGAAAATAGTAGACGAGTTAAGGACCTTTTTCCCTAACTTGTAATTTCGAGGACGAAATTCTTTTAAGGGGAGAAGTCTGTAACGACCCAGAATTTTGACCAAATTAAATTGAGAATATTTAATTAATTTTAAATATTTGAACGATAATTTAATTTGAATCCCGAATATAACTTTAAATCGGCAATTAAATTATAGAATTTAATCTGTTAATAGTTGAATAAAAATTTAAATCTTCAATTTTAAGCTGAAGAAAAATATTTCAAAGGCTTTTAAAATTCGTATTTATAATACTGAAGATAACAGAAGCTTCAGTATTGAAATTTAAACTGTTCTGTTCAGTTTTGAAATTAAATTGTTCGAATCGATATTTAAAAATAGTCAATTTTCAAACAGTCTCGGAATTCGACGAAACCAGTTCCATTGGGTCCGTAATATTGAATTATTACTAGACTTCAAATTTCGTATTGATCGGAGTTGATATGTGACCATACGGTGAGTTAACGCGTTGAGATTTAATCGAATTCAAATTTAATTTTCAATTTTAAAATTTGTCAACAATCAGCCACTAAACTGTCTCCTCTCGTACAAAACAACATCATCTCGTTCCCTTTGTTTCAGCCTAAAAACACGAGAGAAATCATGAAACCCATACCTCTCTGCCAAATCACGCTTCCCTCTATTTTAAATATCAAAACCTTTACTCTCGTTCTCCCTCAGCTAAAATAAATGGCCGAAGTAAACAAAAGAAAAACGTTCTCCTTTCCTCGTTTTTAAAATCTGAGACCTTTTCCCCCCTTCAAACTTCAGATGAAATCGAACTCGAGATGGAGGTAGCGCGATCTCGCGGGGAGGCGAAAATGTCTGGGCGATGATCGAAGCTAGGGTTTGGGTCGCGTGGCCGAGTGGCAGCGCGAGGCTGGGCTTTTGATGGGATGAACTGCGATGGTCGGCGATGGGGGATTGGTTTCGCACGTTGGCGAGTCGCCTGAGGAGGAAGACTGATTTCGAAGGTCGCGATGCTCGAGCTCGGCGATTTGGGGATATCGTGGCAATGACGTCGAGTATCTGGGGGTCGCGTGCGAAGCAACGAGGGCAGCGTGCGATGGCGTCTCGGCGGCGACAGCAGCGAGTTCGACTTTGTGTCGCGATGGGGTTCGTGGTGGCGTTCAATCGGGGTGGCGATTCCGGCATCGTGGGTTGTCGCGAGCCTGAGCAGCGATGGAGCTCAGGTGGTGGTCAAGCCCGGTAATGAAGGCTTGGTCATCTCGAAATCGATCGAGCAGTGAGGTATATTTTATTCTTGTATTTTATTCGAGTTTTAATTAATTTATATACTAGTATTAATATAAATAGTTATAAGTAAGATTTTATTTACAGAAAAGAAAATTTATTTAAGTTGGATAATATAGAAGGAAATCTGTTAACAGTAATGAAAGATTTTGTTTTCAATATATATACAAAAAGGTAAAGTTTATTTTATAAATTCATGTGTGTAGATATAGAGTAAGAATTTTATACAGTAAAGTATAAAATAATTATGTTTTTAATTTAATAACATGTATATATACCGACAGGATTTTGGGAAAATGTAAGTCTGGAAAGGAAAATGTAAGAACGGAATTTAAGATATTTTGTTCAAGGAGAAATTAGTTTTAAAATTAATTTCTAGTTAAGCAAATTTAGTAAAAGGAATTGGGTTGAAATAAAAGCATTGAATAATTGAAATTACCAAAGGTTGATATATTAAATTTAGTTGAAAGTAAAATTTTAGTTAAATTATTAAAGGAAAGGTTGGTTAATTTAAACAATCAAAACTGAAAATTGTTATTTGATTGATTCAAATATTAATGGATTGTATTAAATATTTATACAAGGTCTAATACAATGAAGGGGAAACAAATTGGATTGGAAAGGGATTGCAAATTTAAAGGGCTAAGGTGAGATTTTTCTCACTCAAATGAAAAGTGGAATTTTCAGTTATTTATTGATTGATGATTTGATTGCTATTGGATGTGGTATTAGATATGATAGGATATATCTATATATATAGCAGTATATACATATTGGCATATGTATATATTGGATTGATTGATTCCCGCCTCGTATAGCGGATGAGACCCTATTGCGCCGTTAGTAAGCGGATTTTTATAAAACCCATATACCGCGATAATTCCATACTGGAGCGGAATTGGTATTGTGCTAACGTCTTTGGATGCAGGGAAACAGGTTGGAGGGATCCAACTGGACCCCTCACATTGATTGAATTTATTTCTACTGTGATGTGATAATCTGTGAATGATTATTGATGTTAGTGAATTGATATCTGGAAATTGTTTGAAAGCTAAAATTTAGCTGAATGGATGTTTGATATCATTGGATTCCAAAGATAAACAAAGTTGAATTTTTGAAATTCAAATAGAAATTTTTAAGTGAATTGATTTTTAGAAATTGGATAAATTTTGAAGAGAATAATTTAAAAGTATAAAAGGTTAATTTTTATAATCTTATCGAAATTAATTCCAGAATCAAGTGAAAACGTTAAATAAATGAATTTCGTATAATAGTGATTTTAAATTGAAGAATTTAATTAAAATTTGGATTTCTAAATAGTTGGAAAAAGATAAAAGGGATTTATTTTCTTTAAGAGGAATTTGTTTAAAATGAAATAAGTTGGAAGTCCAAGTATAAATTTAATTGGCAAATTGAAACAAGTTTAGAAAAAAAAATCAATATAAAATGATTTGGGATGGGAAATTAATTTAGAAATGAATATTGAAATTGATGTGGTATTGAAGTAAAATTAGAAATCAATTTGGGATTTGATTTTGGGGTTAAAAGTGAATATTTGGGAATGTGGATTTAAAAATGGAAATGATGTTAAAATGGGTTTATTTACAGTTTGTAAAGTTTAAAAGAACGATTTCTTTTAAAATAAATAAATTATAAGTAGTTAACTTATAATATGGATTTTTGATGTATACGTTGAGTTATAAAATTGAATGGGTCATTAAAGGAAAGATATTCGCGATTTTGGATGGCGAATTATCTTTGAAATAAATGTGTAGAAAAGATTGAAATTGGGTTAAGTGAAGTATATTCACGATTTTGGACAGTGAATATATTATTGAATAAAATGGATTCATTTTTGAAGAAGTGATATTAAAGATGAAGTTAAACATTTTAAAGATGTTTTAAAATGTATCGTGAATCGAAATCATAGATTTCAACATTCATTGTTGAAATAGACGTTTTCGAGAAATAAGGAAATGGTGGACTATAACACTGTTGTTATAGTAAATGATTTCCAAAAGGAAATGTTTTTATGTAGTATTGGGATTTACATATCTATCTTTAAAATTCGAATCCCAATACTAGTGATTTTGAGTCGTCGTAACGATGTTTTACGTAACATTCGTTTTGACTCAAATAGATGTTGTTATAGTAAATGATTTCCTTAACGAATGAAATATATACTTAATATTGATTTAAGTATATCGAATATTTTCAAATGTTGAAAATAAATAGATTTGTGAATTACTTATTTTTAAATAAGTATGGAAATGCTTTTCCAATATGAAATGAACTGTTTTGAGATTTTATCTTCAAAGATAAAATGAAATGTGGAAATTGATTTGAAATTGTTTTCAAATGGTTAAGTGTGGAAATTATATATCTAGTAAAGATATTTTTGGAAATTAAATAATTGGGGAAATTATTTGGAATCTGATGATGTAGCGCATCTTTATTGATAGTTAAATAACCGACTATCAATAATTACCTTTAGATAGGTATTTGTTGTGAATTGGATGAATTTGAATGCCACACTTATTTTTGAATAATCGCTCACTATTCGGGTTAGCCGGGAAAGGACCATGGGGTCGTATAACCCATTCCGAATATGTGATACGTCGTTATGGATCGCATTTGAAGACCGGTGTTGAAGACCGGATATTTTTGAAAACGGAAGGATTACCGTCGAGTTACTCTACATCGGCTGATCTCCGGTTTAGAGGTTTTATCACCCTTAGTGACGGGAAGTCCTGACGTGATTGAAAATTATCCGGAATTGCAAGGGCTTCGTGAGAAGTGCCTTCGGTTCTGTTCGATCCCGGAACAGACTTGTATGGATTGTGTGTCTGACATTACACTTTGAGATATAATGCTGATTTCTTTCAAATACATATCTGTTGGTGGCGGAGAATTTATTCTCTTAGCTTAACACCCTTCTCTGAGACGTACGAGCTCAGAGGTTATGTAGTTGAAATTTATCAGCGATATATCCCAATTTGGTAATGTGGCATGCTGAGTGTTGCTGTGTGATGATCAGTGTTTGATCATTTGTGATATGATCATTTATTTGATCATTTATCTTTGTGATCATAGGTTGATCATCTGTTGACCCAAAGCGTGGCTTTTTTGAAAAAGCGTAGCTTTGTGGACGAGACTTCGTCGAGCCTCACACCCCGGAAATGGTCGAAACAGGAATGTTGCGGCAAGGTTATGAGGGTCGCGCCCTTTAGGGTATGTCATTTCCTTCTGGAAAGGGGTGGTATCATGGTATGGAGCCCAGATACTTACTCATGTGGATACACTTTCTTTATGATGTGTGATGTTGGATATCGAGCGCTCGGATAAAGGTCCCAAAGGACCGGGTGATGACATATTCGTGAGTTACCTGTTACAGGGGTAACCCGGCCTTGTTTGGCAGAGAGCAGTTTGTCTCTCGGGACGTCCAGCCAGAGGCGATCCTGTTCGGCAGGAGGAAAGGAAGTTCCTTAGCCTGACCATTTGTTGGAAATCCAAAGAAACAATACGTGACGTGTACGGTTTTAGTTGTATTACCTGCTATGGAATGTGGCGGTAACCTGCTATTGAACATAGTAGCTATAGTAGGCATACGATACTGGTCGTATGTTGGCTAAGATTAATATTATACTTTCGAAATGTTTTTCTGCACTATGCACTAATAATAATAAATCCAATGATTTTGCGTAGTAAGCATCTTTGACTATCATAAGAAGAAATCTCCTCCAATTCTGCGTTTGCATTGTGTGTGTGGCGGGAGGTCTTATGGTAGTTTCATTTTCCAAAAGCATTGCGAATTTGTTTTATTTTCTTTGTGAAAAATAACTGTTTTACGATCTCACACCAGTCACCATGACTGACTCGGAGTTTATTGTTTCCCTTCTAAACTCTGGGTGCCCACCAATTTCCACACGGGCAGTCTAGAGTTAGATTATCAGGATATTCTGGATATTCTGGAGCTTTGGAGATAGGCTGGAGGACGAGACGTAGTATTTGTATCTGATAGTATTTATTCCGCTGTGTATTCTGTATGAGGACAAGTTTATATAACTGTCCATTGTTGTATATTGACTCTGATTGATGTATGTATAAAAAGATATAGTTCTTTGTTTTAAAAGACTTGTGATTATCTATTATATATTGTTCCGCTGCGATATGTGAGATTCTGATATTGTTTCTGTTCTGATGTTGTTCTGTTGTTCTTCTTTTCTTTTTCTTCTATCTTTTCTTCTACCTCTTCTTTTAAAACCCTAATGGTTCGGTTTTTCGTTCACCTTGAGTAAATCGATGGAGATTAGTGTCGATTAAAAAGGGTACGGAAAAGCGGGCTATTACAATTTATTTATTGTAATGGACCTTGTATGTTCTATAGTGATACGTACATTATTTATTTTATTCCGCTATGAGGTTTCCCCTTCTTATGTTCACTATTTTACACTCTTTTTAATTTTATATACTCTCGGTCCACTGTCTTTGATATTTAAATTTAGTTGTAAGCATATTTCGACGTTGGTTATAATTGAATTTAGATGTTAAAAATAGTGGGTCGTCACATATATACTCAATATAAACTAAGTTTGGATGAGAAGGATGTAGCATCATAAGATATCACACTTACACTACTAGAGATCATAGAGATGATCTCGATTTTATTACTCATGTGGCTACTTCTTTTTTGTTATATCTTTTTGGTTCAGTATTCCTTTCAAACCAAAAGTGTATTATTCGTTTCAAATATCAAGCTAGATAGTCGATCTAGCTGCTATGTGGACTATCGATTAGGGAACGTGTAACAAAACTAAAATTTCAATTCAAATAAAACTAAATATCCCATTTCGATTTATTTAAACTTGAAATATTCATTTAATCACTTTAAATCAAAATCAAGTTATAAAATCATATCTTTAAAATCTCAAATTTAATAAGTTTCAAATTGATTTAATTAAATATAATTCTTAAAAGAATACGATTTCAAAATAATTAAATTTTATCTTCCAACCTTAATTTATTAAAATTATATAAATCTATTTTAAAAATATAAACTTTTAAATAAATACTTAAACATAATATATACTAACTAAATTAAATTTTATTAAATTAAATATTATTATTAAATTAAATTTATATTAAAACTCATTTTATATATTTTAAAAATAGAAAAATTATAAGTAAAATCTTAAAATTTAAAATTTTCAAAACTAACTTATAAATTTAAAATTTCCAAACATATAATTTTAAAAATCTTAAATTTAAACCTTTATGAAAATAACATTTATTTATATATAATATTTAAAATCAATATTTATTAAAACCATATATTTCCCTTTCCAAAACTTTGAAATCATTTTTAAATATATATATAGACCAACGTTGTCTGTATATAATTTTCTATCCTATGGTCAAGTGATACAGATATTTATCATTTCAATCCGCAGTTTAAATATATACGGGTATATATATTTTCAACCCGCAATCCCAAATTCAATGTCAATGAAAATCGCTTGGGTTTATCATTTCAACCCATAGGGAATTCTATACTAGCAGGGAACTTGCAGAGTGAGAACATATATGATAATAATATAATAATCAGCAACATGCATATATCATCAATAACAGATAAAATATAAATAACAGATCATGGTGTCAGATGTCACAGGTGAACAATTATAGATAATGGCATATATATATACCAGTTAAGTAACTAACATCAGCATATTTCAATTGTCGTTTCAATTGAAATCAAATTTAATAAATATAAGAACGTTAATCATGAGTGATTGCTCGCCTTTCGAGGCTAGAGATGAACGAGAATGAGATGAGTTACGAATCCCATCATGAATTCCAAAGCAAAGCAAGATTGGCACGAATTCGACGAACAGAGCTGATAACATGAATCGATGAAAACAAATCAAATCAGTTTTTGATATAAACTGAGGATACAGACATTATTATATATATATATATAATTTCAGTATTTTAGTTCAAGACAAATATTAATTTTTTTTTCAAAATCATTATTCTTAAACTCAAGTATTAAGTATCAAAGATATATATTTTATGCTTAAAATATTTACCAAAACAAAATCTTAAAACACATATGTATAAAACTGTTTCGAAACCAAATGATATATATATATTAAAAATCCAACAGAATATATTATACATACTAATATATATAAGACATTGTATACATTATTATCAAAACTGTTTCAAACATACAACATATCAATATAAGTTTATATACTAACATATATATATATATATATATATAACACTATTATAACTTTTGAAAGACTCGGCTTAAAGCAAGTAGTTAAAACTACAAAAGAGTCAATTTCTCTAGATAACGACGAAATGATAATTAAACTATTAAGTGAAAAAGATTTACGGCCTTATAGGCAAACACACAAATTTATTCATATAGGTTTGATACAAATTGCATTTAAACCTTTGACCCTTAAAGGACTGCCAGAAAGCTTTATAGCTGCTTTAAGAGATGGCAGAAATTTAGATTGGAAAAAATCATTAATGGGACTAATACAATCAAGTCTAGCACATGGTCCCGTCTATTTCAACGTTTATCCAAACTTACAACTCTCTTTTTCTGATGTTAATATTTTAGAAGCCATTACTTTAAATGTCAAAACCATGGATATAACTATATTCCAGGATCTGAAGTAATGTGTATTTGCTATAGAATTTATTATAAACCTTTATATACTCTAAATCCCCAATGTAAATTGGTTGATAAACTGTTAAATGAAACTATTTTAATAGAAACAAAATTTAGTCAGTCTAATATAACTACAAGAAGATCAATAAAATGGGAGGAAATTCCTCTTCTAGAAAATAGGAAAATAGAAAGAGCAATTCCTTCACAACCAATGACAAATAATAATATTACTAACATTATACAAACCCTGAAGGAACTATTCAAATACAAATGGATAATAACCTTTCTAGACCTAGTTCTAGTAACACATATTTATCAAGAGCAAAATCTTTTCACTCTCATATTTCGCCTTTTGATTATGCTATTGAATCTCCATCAAGAATGTCCAAATCTCAAATTAGAGAAACTGAAAGAAAATCGTCCAATGATGGATCTTTAAAAGATAACACTGTAGAAAAATTATATATAAACAGAAATAATATTGTAAAAGGTATTTACAATAATCAAGAAGCGGATATAACCGAATCAGAAATGAATTTCTCTATCTAATGAATTATATAACTAAAATTGATTTTAGCCCTGGCTCTCAGGCCAGACAAAGAATTAAATTTGAATTTAATCTTCCAAAATGGGAACCATTTAGGAAATGGTTTTTTAACAGTTTTTCGAAAGAAGAACAGAAATACTTTCAAGATGAATTTTATAAATTCACAACTGAAAGAAATATAATGTTTCCTTTCATTCCTTGGTTTACAGCAAATTATATTGAACAATACATTTCTGTAATAGAAAGAGATTATAAACTATCAAATGGAAATCTACTAAAGGTAGTTTTTCCTCCTCAACAATCTTTTCAAATAGAAAAAAATGGAAAATACTTAAGTTTTAATGCATTTTCTAAAATATTAGAAAATGATACATTACAAATTACTGTAAGACAAATAAACCAAATATTTGAACAACAAAATTATGCAAATTTGTATTTAGCTGTTATTGGTGAACAAATTACTTCATTACATAATAAAATAGAAAAAATATTTTCTGCTATTAATAATATAAAACCTACTATTTCAATTACAACTGAAGAAGTAAGCGAAGTAATTGCAACTTCAAGCCTTCAACCTCCCCCTGAAATTAAAGGTTTTAAGTTAAAAACAAAATCAGAATTAGAAAAGGTTTTTTAAATTAAAATCTGAATCTGACTTAGAGAGATTTCTAAAAGAAAGAATGGATAGTCTCAGATTAAATACTCTTGAAGAAGAATCTTCTCAACAAAATAATAGCTACCACACAGTTCAAGATGAGATAAATAAACTTGAAAAATACACATATAAGCCTTCTCAAAAATTGTCTTACTACAGGAGACCTTCTCCTATGGATACTTTACCTAAAGAACCAGATTTTATTAGTAATAATAGTTACAATGGGAAAAGTATATATGAATGGAATATTGACACATTCACTGAAAAACAAATATTTAATGTAGCTCATCGTATGCTAATGTATAGTACGATTTGCAAAAATAATGGTAATAATGATGTTACTATTGTAAGAATGATGGTTGCTTGTTTCATTGGCCAGCTTAAAGGATGGTGGGATAATTATCTACCTACATCTCATAAAAATGAGATTTACAACACAGTAAAACAAGAAGATGGACAAATGGTCCAAAATGTTGTATATACTTTAATAGTTACTATTCTAGAACATTTTACTGGAAGAGTATCTGATAATAATGAAAGTGTTCGTACACTTCTACAAAATTTAAGGTGTAAAACATTAACCGATTTTAGATGGTACAAAGATACGTTTTTAAATAGAGTAATGGAATTACCAAAGAGTAATAGCTCTCATTGGAAATCAAAATTTATTGATGGTCTCCCCTCATTATTTGCAGAAAGGGTAAGAAAGTCTTTAAGAAAGGATAAAATAAATATTCCCTATGAAAGTTATACTTATGGCAAGCTTATTGGAACATGCATCCAAGAAGGCTTATCACTGTGCAATGAAATAAAATTAGATCAACAAATAAAATGCCAAAATTTAACCGAAAGAAATCAATTAGGACAATTTTGTATTCAATTTGGAATGGATGTTCCAAACATTAAAAAAACCCCATAGAAAAGTTAATAAATCTAAGGAATTCTTTCGAAAAAAGAAGAAATTTTATTCTCATAAAAAGATGGAAAGAAAAGCCCAAAGAAAAGAGGAACGATTAAATAAAAAGAAAAATAAAATTATCCATTGTTATAAATGTGGAAAAGTGGGACATTATGCAAATAGATGCAAACTAACAAAGAAAATTAATAATTTACAGATTGATAATGAATTAAAGGAAACATTATCAAAACTTCTGCTAGACTCTATCTCTGAAAATGATTCAGAAATAGAATCTGAAAATGATTCAGACTATTCGGTTACTTCTGAAAAACTGAAAATTCTGGACGAAGAATCATCAGAATCTGATGAATGCTGTGAACCTTGTGGACAAGGAAAACCTTGTCTAAACCCAATAATAGAAAGAGAAGATGAAAAAGATGAATTTTATAAATCCTCTCACAATTTCAAGATTAAATATAAGTGTATTAACTAATAATAATATTATAGAATTCTTAAAATTAGTCAAAGACCCGGAATTAAGATCAAAAATGATAGATCAAACAAAAGATATTCCAGAAACAAGCAAAAACAGTGAATCGTCAACAGAGACATTTCAAAATATTGGAAGTTCTAAAAATCCATATTCTATGAATGAAATTCATAAACTTTTGAAAGAACGACAGAGAATTGAATATCCTACTACTATAGAAGACCTTAATATTGAAATCCAAAATTTTAAAAAAGAAATCCAAATAATAAAAAATGAAAATAGAAATCTTAATTATAGACTCTCATTTCTAGAACAGGCAAAACAAATTATTCCCATTGAAAACAATCAAATAAATTGTTCTCAAGAAGGATTTCTTTCAAAATTGGATATTATAATATCCCAAAAATGGTTTATCAAAATAACCCTTTTAATTGATAACCATTTTAAAAAGGAGTTAACTGCGCTTATAGATAGCGGTGCAGACATGAATGTAATTCAAGAAGGAATAATTCCAACAAGGTATTTTCATAAAACCACTAATTCATTAAGTCATGCAGGTGGAGGAAAACTTGATATCAAATTTAAATTACCACATGCTTATATATGTAAAAATAAGACTTGCATTCCTACAAGATTTTTACTAGTAAAAAATATTATTAATCAAGTCATACTTGGAACACCATTTATAGATAAAATCTATTCTATAACAAATATTGATAAAAATGGAATAACAGGTATTTATGAAAATAAAACTATTACTTTTGAATTTATAACTAAACCCTTTACAAAGGTCTTACATGAAATAAAAGATCTCTTGACTCAGAAAACCTATCATTTAAATTATCTAAAACAAGAAGTTATTTCTCTTAACATAGAAGAAAAACTCCAAAATTCAAAATTGCAAGAAAAAATTAAAATGATTTATAACAAATTTTCTATAGAAATTTGTAATGACCATCCAAATGCCTTTTGGGATAGAAAGAAACATATTGTTAGTCTTTCATATGAAGAGAATTTTAATGAGAAAAAAAGGGTACTTTTGGCACAGGTCCTTATTAAGTTTCAAAATTCACGAAAAGTCCTTCACTAAATTTCAGTGTAAATTAGATCCCTGTTTTTTATTCACGATTATTGCAGAGCATGATGCAACATTTCATAAAAGTTGCTGACATTTCCGCAACATTTCTCTACACTGTGAACATAGTGTATGAAAGTTGCTGAAATATCAACACTTATTTATAAAAGTTGCTGATATTTCACCAACATTTATGTACACTGTGAACACAGTTCATGAAAGTTGCTGAAATATCAGCACTTATTTATAAAAGTTGCTGACATTTCAGCAATAATTTTTTTTTGTTTTTACAATAAAACTTTGACACAAATAGTTGCTGAAATATCAGCACTTATTTATAAAAGTTGCTGACATTTCAGCAATAATTTTTCTTCGTTTTCAAAAAACAGGGACCCGCTTTACAATGAAACTTTGACAGGGACCCGCTTTACAATATGAAAGTATGATAGGGATGCTTCCCTAATTTCCACAGAAAAAAATCCCTACTAAAGCAAGACCATGTCAAGTGAATTCTGAATATCTAGAATTGTGTAAAAAAGAAATTGAATCATTATTACAAAAAGGTTTGATAAAACCATCCCAATCACCTTGGTCATGTACTGCATTTTATGTAAATAAACATAGTGAACAAGAAAGAGGGGTACCCAGATTAGTAATAAACTACAAACCTCTTAATAAGGTTTTAAAATGGATTAGGCATCCAATACCTAACAAAAAGGATTTATTAGATAGGTTATATGATTCTATCATATTTTCTAAATTTGATTTAAAATCTGGCTATTGGCAGATCCAAATTTCAAAATTTGACCAATACAAAACTGCTTTTAATGTCCTAATTGGACATTATGAATGGACAGTAATGCCTTTTGGTTTGAAAAATGCACCCTCTGAATTTCAGAAAATAATGAATGACATTTTTATTCCATATAGTGAATTTATTATAGTTTATATTGATGACATTCTAGTATTTTCAAAAGATATTGAAACACATTTTAAACACTTAGATATTTTTAGAAAAATTATTATTCAGAATGGCTTAGTAATATCAAAAGCAAAGATGTCTTTGTTTCAAACAAACGTGAGATTTTTAGGCCATAATATTGAAAAAGGAAAAATAATTCCTATAAATAGAAGTATAGAATTTGCTTCAAAGTTTCCTAATATAATAACCGATAAAACACAGTTACAAAGGTTTTTGAGTAGTTTAAATTATATATCCTCTTATTATATTAATTTAGCCACAGATGCTGCTATCTTATATGATAGATTAAAAAAGAATCCAGGCCCATGGATAGAACAGCATACTCAAGCTGTTAAAATTATAAAAGAAAAGGTAAAGAATTTGCCTTGTTTGATGCTTTCAAATCCAAATTGGGAAAAGGTAATTGAAACTGATGCATCAGATATAGGATTTGGAGGAATTTTAAAGCAAATATGCCCAAAAACAAAACAAGAATATCTTGTTAGATTTCATTCAGGTAAATGGACTAATAGTCAAAAGAACTACGCAACTATAGCCAAAGAAATTCTTGTTATAGTTAAATGTGTTTTAAAATTTCAAGATGATTTATATAATCAAAAATTTATTAAATACTGATTGTAAATCTGCTAAATACATGTTTAATAAAGATTTTAAACATAATGTGTCGAAACAAATGTTCGCCAAATGGCAAGCTCATTTAGCGCCTTTTGATGGCAAGCTCATTTAGGCCAGAAAATTTGGGGAATATAAAAGACTAGTGACTATTTGCTATCTCACTAGTGAACAGATGAATGGACAAGAAACCCAAAAGGCTTGGTTGCGGAACCGATACGCTAGGCGTTTCGCAGATTGCACCGCACACCGGATTCCGAAATTGACAATTGAATATACCGTAAGATCAGCACGATGAGACGATCAAAATGGTATACAGATATCAGTGGTACGACCAAACTATCAAAAGTCGATAATCGGTACCGAAAATGCTGCTAAAACGCCGGAATTAAGATAAACGGAGCAATAACAGTCCAAATTTGACGAAACGAAATATGACGTCTCACTCAGAAGAAGATTTAAAAATTTAATATATAAAAATATTTAGGTTTGGAAAACATTTTATTATCATCTAATATTAACTGATTTGAATTGAAAAAAAATTACACAATAAAATAAACTTCCATATTATCAGATGAAAATTTACCATTTGCTATATTTAAGTAGACGTTTTTCAAATGTCAATTTTTTTTTAAATTCAATGATTTAAAATTTCACAAAATTCAGTTAATTACGTTATTCAAAATTCGTAAAATATCTGGGTTGTTACAGAACGACTATACTTGGGGGCACTCTAAATTGCGCTTGACTTATATGTGTTTAGTCAAATGAAGCAAATGTTGGGTATGTGGTATCTTTTACCGTTCTAGTATTATGAGTACATAACGAACTTGCACTCGCAACTACTAAGAGATTCAACGATCACGTCCTATACCTTGTCCCTAGATTACATCATTGGGGTCATGCTACACATGTGTAACATCCCCACTTGAGACTCGAAGATGAATCGATGATGCTGCAGTCATCATCAAAATTATCTTCAAGCGACGTCGAAAAGTGAGTTCGGTTTATTAAATTAAACATAGATAAAGTAAACAGAGTAGCTGAATACTTTCATTACATCAAAATTCTCTTTAGCATTCATTACATATATTTCTGTCACAATTAAACCCAAATAGTTTCCTACGCAGAAGTCAACTACAATAGAAAATAACATAGTAAAGTGTTAGATCAACATATGATGATGTGGCTCGCAGTCCTTAATACAACGGAAACATAATTCTTCATAATCTATAAGCTTCTTGCTCCATCTTCGATCTTCGTACTGTGGCCCTTATTTCATACTTGTCGAATCCCATGAACTCAACCTACTCAAATGAGCACCTGTGAGTTTATTGGGAAAACATTAGTAAAAACACGTGTTAGACAAAAAGTCTGGTGTGAATAATACTTACCCCAAAAAACCATATAGTGAAACCAAACCGTACTGCACAACCATCAAGAGTGGAACATTCAAAATACTAACGCAATTGGTTCTTATCTACGTCTGCATCTTACACTTCCCTAAGCTGTCCCCTTTTACTGCTGCACCCCCGGTGTAGTCACCACTCAATCCCCAATTTAGTTCATCCTTTTAATTTGTTACAATACTTACTATTGTGTATCCTACACATCTCTAACAATGCCTCTACACATGTTGTTATGTCATCTACTTTACTTTCTGTTATTTGCAGTGTCCTTTTTCTTTCTTTTCAGCAAATGATTTAAATATGGTTTCCTGTTTCCCAACACCTATTAATATATTTTTCTATATAATTTTATTTTCAAGTATCCCCGCAGTTCTCACTTGGCCCAGCGCAGTACTTAACACTTACTAGTTTATTTTCCTTACACAAAATCTTACTATATTCCCAGAATATTCGTGAACACTTGTTCTAACATACTTTGATTTTCATTTGATATTTTAAGGGTCTTTTCCTTATATATTTTCTGGTTACGCATCCTCAATAAATCGTATAAAACTATACAGGCTTAAGAGATTTCTCAATCTAAAAACACATCTCTAAAATCATGATTAGAACATCATATAAAATTTTCACTATATTTCAAAATTATTAAAGTAGGAGAAACGCATCTAAATATCTCTTGTTTATCTATTGTTTCCCAAATCGATCATTAAGCTTTTATGTTTATTGGTAGAAACCCATATGAACCCCATCATACTTAAAAACATAGAAATATAAACCGAGACCATATATTAGGGATCGATATAGAAAGGTTAAGTATTACTCACCTAGATCTTTAAGATGTCTGGGTTTAGACTTCTTAATCTCCTTTAGCTTGCGTTTTCTTTATTTTCTTCCTATTTTCTCTCTGTAAGCCACCACCATTAAAGTTCTTCTTTAGCTTTAATTTTATTTTAGGTAGGATGAAATGAATAAATAGAAAGTAGTGTTTATTGTCCCACAATAATTTAGGATTGGGCCATCATACCCCCTTTCTATTAATTCATTTCCCCTTACTTCTCTTATTTAGCCCTCCTTGACCTTTTAATTAACATATTTGATTAATTATAAATGTAAAGTTGTTAACGTCTTCCCTCCTTAAAGGAATTTAATCCCGAAATTGAATTAAGGTTCAATATATTTGTTCTCTATTCCATGCTTACCCGAAACAGACCCATGAATTCCCAATCCATATATATGTGTGTATATATAACGTACTAGTGCTATCTACTAATATGGTAAACAACCATAATATCCATGCATACATATATATGGTCTCATGCGCTAATCTGAAATGAATAACTCTAGATAGGTCTTCTTAACCTTGTCATATGTTTCCCACGTGCAATCCTCCCGGTCTACGCTCAAATGGACACACACTAGCTTAACTACCTTGTTTCAAAGCTGCTTCTCACCCCGATCCACTATTCGAACCAGTCTGTGTACATATGTCATATCTGGCTCTATGAGTAAGTCTTCTACTGCGCTCTAATTAACTACTACGCCCGTATCTCTAATGCATTTTTGCAAATATGATATGTGAAATGCATTATGAATCCCTGCAAAAACACCAGGTGGATCTACCTTATACGCCACCTTTCCAATCCTATCTATGATCGGAAACGATCCTACATATCTGGGTGCTAACTTTCCATCTTTCCCGAAGTGCATTACACCCCTCATCGGAGAAACCTTGACGAACACTTTATGACCTACTGCGAACTCCAGTTTCTTCTTCCTTGTGTCGGCATAACTCTTCTGCCCAGACTGCGCTACCCTCATTCTATCTTGGATCAGTTTTGCCTTCTCAGTAGCATCCTTCACCACATCTGGTCCCAACACAATCCTATCCCCTGCCTCCAACAAATATGTAGGCAACTTACATGGCCTTTTATACAATGCCTCAAGTGGAGCCATCCCAATACTGCTCTGATAGCTGTTGTTGTATGAGAACTCTACCAAATGTAAGTAATCTTCCCAAGATTCACCAAAGTCTAAAATGCATGCTCTCAGCAAATCTTCCAGGACCCTGTTGATCCTCTTGGTCTGCCCATTTGTCTGTGGATGGCATGCAGCACTCATGTCCAATTATGTATCCAATACCTTCTACAAACTTTTCCAAAACGCGCCAGTGAACAGCGAATCTCGGTCATTAATAATAGTACTAGGCACCTCGTGCAGTCTCATTATTACTTTCACATACATTTCTGCTAACTTCGACACAGTCCTTTTAGCCTTCACTGGAATGAAATGAGCACACATAGTTAGTCTGTCAGCTATGACCCATATGCCTTCATTCCCTGCCCTTGTCCTCGGTAATCCATCTACGAAGTCCATAGACACCGAATCCCATTTACACATTGGAACCTCTATAGGTTGCAGGAGCCCACTTGGTTTCCGATGTTCTGCCTTCACCTGCTAGCTATGGAGTTAAAGCCCCGCTAAAACCCTAAAAAAATCCCGCTATAGCGCATAGCGCTCTTCAACCGCTATGCTATTTAAATTTAGCGCTATTAAATAGTATATCCGCTTTAATCCCCGCTATTTTTCGCTACATCCGCTAAATCAAAGCTTTTTAGTACCTGCTTCAGCAACATTACTATACAAAGGTTGATTCGACAAGTTCTCTCTTGAACCAAATCAACGAAGTTAGAATAAAGACCTAATTTTAAGACATAAGTGCTCAATATAAGTCAGAAATTTATGCTAGTCACCAAATCTAGTCTGCATAAATCTTGATATTCTTCGATTTTGTTATATAATATTAAATAATATTTCCTTTTCCTACACAAATGATGTGAGAATGAGAATAAATTAAATTTAAATATTTGATTTTATATCCAATGTATCTTTTTTCACCTCTGCTATTTTCCGCTATATCCTCACTTTATCCCCGCTATAACTTTTTGCACTTCCACCGCTATAGAACCGCTAAGTGCTTTAACTACACAGCCTATTGGCATATAAGAAATCTTCTCACATACTCTCCCACATCTTTCTTTATTCCCTTCCAGAAGAAACTCCTCTTCATGTCTCGGTACATCTTCATACCTCCAGGGTGTATGGTAAACTTTGAACGATGACATTCATTTGATACTTCCTTCCCTAGTTCTTCAGTACTTGGAACATACAACCTACCATTCTTCCGCGGTCTACCTTCTTTATCAACACCGAATCCTTTCAGGTCTACTGCTCCGACTCCTAAGTCCAAATTCCTTACTATGTCTGCGCAGAACTTGTCTCCCTTTTGCAGTTCAGCTATTCTTTCTACCAGCACAAGTTTGATTTCTAAGAACGATAGCATTCTGGATGCACTGCTCGTACCTGCACTAGACCGAAACAGCACATCTCACGTAGCCAATGTTTCTAAAATGGCACATTACTCTATCATAGCCAAAACACAACTTTGCTATTTTCGGCTTAAGGCATTAGGTACTTTGTTGCCTTTTCCTGGGGTATATTATATCTCAAATTCATATAATGCTAGAAACTCTAACCACCTATGCTGCCTCATGTTCAGCTCCTTTCGAGAGAACAAACATCTCAAGGACTTGTGGTCAGTATACAACTCAAATTTCTCCCCCAAGAGATAATGTCTCCAAACCTTCAACGCGAAGATAACTGCAGCCAACTCCAAACCATGCGTTGGATACCAAACTTCCTGGGGTCGCAACTGCCTAGATGCATAAGCAATTACCCTACCCTTCTGAATCAATACCGCCTAACCCGAAACTAGATGCATCAGTGTATACAGTCATACCATAATTCCTTTCAAGTATTACCATCACAGGTGCATTCATCAATCTATACTTCAGTTTTTGGAATGCCTTTTCACACTCCTGCGTCCAAACAAACTGCTTACCGTTCCTGGTCAGCTTCATCATCGGCGCAGCTATACGGGATAAATCTCTGGTAATAACCAGCCAATCCTAAGAAACTTTGCACCTCAGTCACAGTCTCAGGTCTCTTTCATCCTTTTACTGCATCAACCTTCATAGGATCTACTGCTAACCCTTCTTTCAAAATCACATGGCCTAGGAAATTCACTTCCCTCCTTCAAAAATGACACTTAGAAAATTTCGCCTTTAACTTATGCTGTCTCAACGTCTCTAGAACAAGCCTTAGGTGAACTGCGTGTTCCTCCTCATCCTTAGAGTATACCAAGATGTCATCTATGAACACCAACACATATCTATCCAGCTTATCTCAGAAGATCCTATTCATCAAATTCATAAAGAATGCAGGAACATTGGTCATCCCAAATGGCATAACCAACCACTTATATGAACCGTACCTTGTTCTAAACGCAATAAAAGAAATGCTTTCCTCTATAACTCTCAGCCGATGGAATCTTGTAGCCAAGTCCAACTGTGAAAACACCTTAGCCTCACTCAACTGATCAAAAAAGTCATCAATTCTTGGCAAAGGAGATCTATTCCTCACCATCCTCTCATTCATCTTCCGATAGTCTATACATAGTCTCAATGACCCATCCGACTTCTTTACGAACACCACTGCTGCTCCCCAAGGTGAACTGCTTGCCCCTATGAAGCTCTTTCCTTCTAACTCTGCCAATTTCTTATTCAACTCCTCCATCTCCTTTGGAGGCATTGTACTTGGGGGTCGACTAAACAGTTCGGTCCCAGGTAGTAAGTCAATACGAAACTCTACCGCTCTTGGGGTGGTAACCCCGAAACCGGTTCAAATACATCTCGGAACTCCTTCACTACACATACTGCTCAAAGATCTTCTTCTTCTGAAGTTAAAGAAAATAAAACACTCATGCGCAGCTCCCTACATTCTTTTAAGACCACGTATACTATATCTCCACGGTCCGAATGACGCGGAGTAATTATCCTTTCAGCATAATGCACTCTTGCACTATACTTCTCCAACCATTTCATCCCTAGAATAACTCTTAATCCTATGAAGTCAAACACGTAGGGGTCACAAGAAAACTTACACCCACCTAACTAGATATCTAAGTTAGTGCATCTCAATCCGAGGTGGCATACCCTCCTATCGGATTTGCTACACATATGGAGGTATCTAAATAGGTAACTCCTAACCCAAGTCTATCAGCCAAATCTTTAACTATAAATGAATGTGTAGCTCCGGTATTAAAAAGTACTCTAACTGAAATATCATAAGTCAAAGCCATATTTTCCAAGACTTTCCCCTTGCCTCTTTCCTTAGTCGATGGTCCTTTTCTTGGTCCCTCCAAAGCATAAACCTACAGTTTAAGCTCTAGGCAATCCTTCAAATGTCCTAATTTATCACACTTGAAGCACTTCATCTTCTAGAATTCCTTGGGCATAGGGTACCTCGAAGCATTATGCCACTTCTATCCGTAGTCAAAGCATACAACCTCTACATTAGAAACTGCACCCCTACCCCTTTTGCGCTCCTTTCTTGCCTTTCATATATGGGGTAAACTCCCTCTTCTGCTCTGCCTTGGGTCTCGCCTCCACCCTTCTCTGTTCTTGGTACATCCCAACATACCTTCTAGTCATGTCAACTGCAAACTCAATAGGAGATGCTAGATGAGCCATCACCTTATGATCAAGACTTTGCTTTAAGCCCTTGATAAACTTCTCATTCTTCTTCATCGGGGTATTGATGATCTCCCTACCATACTTAGCCAACGAGTTGAACTTCTGGATGTACCCCTCCACCGCAAGATCACCCTGCTTCAGATTAATAAACTCTCTCAGTAGCACACTTTGTTGAGATTCTGATATGAATAGCGCCTCAAACCTCTCTTTAAATTGTTTCCAAGTGATCTCCTCCTCTAGGGTCTCAGTAACTACTCTCTCCCACTATTCCAGTGCATCTTCCTACAACTGTCTTGATGCCAACCTTCTCTTCCGCGCATCATTCAATCCTAAGTCTCCAAATATGCGCTCACAACTTCTAAGCCAATTTAATACTTCTACTGCAGGCTTCTTTCCTATAAATGTCTTCCCTTCTAGATTTCTATAATCTTTGTTCACCTTTGGGAAATCCTCTCTCACCATTGTAGGTCTTGGCTGAACTACACCTGGTGTAGCTTCCCTCATAATCTGAGCCAAGAACTATCTAAATAAGACATTTACATCCATGCTTGCCTTATTTGCTGGTTATGCGGCTTCCTACCATGCCGCCATCAGAATTTTTTCCCTCGTTCCCTTTATTAGTCTACGTACTTTCAGCCTCCCTTCTTACATTGTCCCTCCTATCGTAATTCGCCCACTCCTCGGATCCATCTTGCTTCTTCTGTTAAGCAAGTCCTCCTTAGAAATGGAAAGAAAGGGAATGGAACAACAATAGAAGGATAAATATACCTTTCTATATATCTATATAGCAACATACAAGTACGTTATATATATATATATATATGCACATCCCCTCCCTAGGGTGTTCATCTTATCATAAGTATTGTTCCTATTTTCTAGCTCTGTTTTAATTAAGTGTCCCTATCCTTGCTCTGATACCAAACTGCAAGTGCAATATCCTCCACTTGAGACTCAAAGATGAACGCCAATGATGTTGCAGTCATCATCAGAATTATCTACCAGCGACGAAAGTGAGTTCAGTTTATTAAATTAAACGCAGATAAAGTAAATAGAGCAGCTGAATACTTTCATTACATCAAAATTTGCTCTAGCATTCTATACATATAGTTCTGACACAATTTAACCTAAAGACTTGCCCACGCAGGGGTCAAATATAATAAAAAATAACATAGTACAAAGTCGGATCAACATATGATGATGCAACCGGCACTTCTTATTACAGTGGAAACAAAATTCTTTATTAGCTATAAGCCTCCTGCTTCGTCTTCGATCTTCGTACTACGGCTCTTATTTCATACCTGTCTAATTCCATAAACTCAACCTACTCAAATGAGCACCCGTGAGTTTATGGAGAAAACAACAATAAAAACATGGGTCAGACATAAAGTCCGACATGAATAATACTCACCCAAAATAATTATATAGTGAGACTAAACCATACTACACAGGTTGGGTTTTCCCCTCACTATTAAACCATCAAGAGTGGAACATTCAAAATACTAACACAATTGGTTCTTACCTACGTATACATCTTACGCTTCCCTAAGCGGTCCCCTTTACTATTTCAACTTTGGTGCAATCCCCACTCAATTCCTTACTTAGTTCATCCTTTTAATTTATTATAATACTTACTATTGCACACCCTGCATAGTCCCCACTTGGTTCCTAATTTAGATCAATCTTTAATCTATTGTATGACTTACTATTGCTCGATACTACGCCCTACACATCTTCATGCTCATCCCATAATTGTTTAATACCGCGTCTTGCGCAGGTCCTCTTTTTTTTCCTTCTTTAACTGTTAAGTCATGTGTTCCTTGCAGGTCTTACTTATTTTTCTTTAACGATTTAATATTGAACCCCGTGCAGTTTTTATTCATTTTTCTTTAAAAATTTAATACTGTGCCCCGCACAGTGAATGTCTTTCTTCACCTTCCCCATGTGTGCATTCATGAATGCATATCCTCACCTTCCCAAGTTGTGCTTTCACTTAAACATTAGTTTAATTCATGGAATTACCCCGTAGTCCCTGGAAGTTGAATGCCTCTCCTCACCTTCCCAAGGTGTGCATTCGAGTGAGCATCCCCATCCGATGTCAATAACCCTTCCGACCTTTTTTTTTCTAGCACAGGATCCCTTCCCCATACTGACCTGGCCTCTCCCCGAGTCCCGCCTACTTATCTTTTATTAGGTTTCATTTACTATTTTTTTGGCGCAGTAGCACCCTGCCCCAATGCTGAGTGCTTCCCACTTTTCTTATTAAGTGTTCCCTTTCCAATTATGGCACAACATGACCCCCTTCATGCCGTGCCCAGTTCTTACTTATAATGTAGAGCCGCCAACCCAACGCCTTTTAGACAAATCTGACATCTCTAACAACATCTTTACATGTGTCGTTATCTCATTCGTCCCTATTTTACATTTTATTATTATAGTGTCCTTTTTCTTTCTTTTCAGCAAATGATTTGGTTCTGGTTTCCCTATTTCCAATACCTATTAATATATTTTCCTATATAATTTTATTTTCATGATTCCCGTAGTTCTCACTTGCCCCAGCGTAGTATTTAGCACTTATTAGTTTATTTTCCTTATAGAAAATCTTACTAGATTCCCAGAAAATTCGTGAACACTTGTTCTAACATACTTGAATCTTCATTTGAACTTTTAAGGGTCTTTTCCTTAAATGTTTTCTAGTTTCGCATCCTCAATAAATCATATAATATCATATAGGCTTAAGGGATTTCTCGAACTAAAAACCATCTCTAAAATCATGATTAGAACATCATATAAAATTTTCACTATATTTCAAAATTATTAAAGTAAGGGAAATACATTTAAACATCCCATTTTTATCTATTCTTCCCCAAATCGATCATTAAACTTTTTATGTTTATTGATAGAAACCCGTATGAACCTTATCGTACTTAAAAACATATAAATCTAAACCAAGACCATATATTAAGGATCGGTATAGAAAGGTTAAGTATTACTCACCTAGATCTTTGAAATGTCTAGCTTTTGTCTTGTTAATCCTCTTTAGCTTGCGTTTTCTTTATCTTCTTTTTATTCACCCGCTCTAAGCTACCAACATTAAATTTCTTCTTTAGCTTTTATTTTATTTTAGGTAAGATGAAATGAATAGATAGAAAGGAGTAATGTTTATTGTCCCACAATAATTTGAGTTGAACCCTCATATCCCTCTTTCTATTAATTCATTTCCTCTTATTTCTCTTATTTAGCCAGCCTCGACCTTTTAATTTATTTATTTGATTAATTATAAATTTAGGGTTATTACAACATGCTTAGAGGCTTCAATACGGGGTTGATAATGAGGTAATGAAAGATCATGCATAGTTAGATATGAGGAAGAGATGTAACATCATTCCTCGACCTTGGGAGACACTACTACAAAATAGGTCGACTCAAAGTCAAAATCTCTGTCCATAGTAGTTTGGGTAATAATGATTGTTATTATTAAATCATGGACTTTGTGTTTGGACTATAAAGTTGAATATGGATGATATTGGAATTATAACCATTACCAAATCCATATGTCCAAAGTGATATAGTTGATGAAAAGAATTAGTGTGAATAATTGTCACTACTGGGTAATGCTTAAAATTATAAAAAAATTGTTTTTACCAAAGCTATGTAAGCGAAATTTTGGCTCAGAATGTCACACCACTAGCTAAGGTGAAGTGTGAACATTGATATTCGAATTGTTCGATATTAACCGCTGACTAATTTACACGTAAAAAGTCAATACAACCGTAATGTTGAATCCTCCATCTACCACTCGATTTTATTAAATTAAAATGTTATAATTAATTAAATTGATTAATATTTATGAAATAT
Organism: Allium fistulosum; assembly: GCA_030737815.1. Lineage (NCBI taxonomy): Eukaryota > Viridiplantae > Streptophyta > Magnoliopsida > Asparagales > Amaryllidaceae > Allium > Allium fistulosum. The sequence continues at coordinate 1,116,169,320 of CM060902.1, read as the reverse complement.
TAATTATAAATTTTATTTGAATTGTGTTGGTCAGTACTAAAATAGTATGTATACAAAAGTTATGTATACACCTGTCGATATACAATGTCGATGTATGTTTAAATATGATTTAAGTGTAAAATATCTGATTTGGCTTGAAGTGATATGAGCAACAATAGGGAGACATGTATGGCTGGTCATAATGAAGAGAATTGGCTTGGAATTTGATTCCAAATGGTGTGTAAATGGCTAAGGAAAAGATATTATGTTTCTACCTTTGACTCCCTTGTTTCCTATGTTATTTAAATATCTCTTGCCACTCTTTTCTCATTTTTTCCTAGGGTTTGTGCCTCTACCTCTCTCCATCAAAAATGGATGAAAATCCCTCTCTTTCTTTCTCAAAATTAAAGTGCAAAAAAAAAACACAAATCCAATAAAAATCAAAAGAATGGTGTGTAGCTTTCTCAAAAAGGTCATGCCTTTTGGAAGTGTTGATCCAGAATTCAAGCGGAGTTTATTGATTCAACATTCAAAGTATTCTCTTAGGTAATAGAAAGAAATCGTCTTGATTTACAAATTCTTATAATCATTTACAATTGATTTTTACATTCTTTATTTAATTAATTTATCCATTATCACGAATCCCTGTACATATTTGTTGTGAACATGAGATGAAAATATGTATGTGTATATTTTTGATTAAAATTTTGTTATGTTTATATGTTTGGAGATGCAATTTTGTTGATGAAATCATAATTGCATTTTTCTTTTCAATTTTAATTTTGACAATAGTTGAAAAATAAGTTTTATTACGTTAACTTTAATCTATACAAATATTTCATATGTAAGTATATAATCAAATGGTTTCACTATTCAATTGAATTCAATCATATATGTCTGTATATGTTTAATTGTTTGTATGTATATATGTCAAATTAAATTCGTATACATATTTTATTAGATACTAATTATATGATTTAAAATAAAATAAGGAAAGTTTTGCTAATTTGTTTTGTGTAAGGAAAGCTTTGTTAAGATATTTGTAGCCATATATGTAATTGTATGTAAAGGAAAGTTTTGCTAATTTGTTTTGCACAATGAAAGTTTTATTAAGATGTTTTGTAACCATATACATGATTGTATGTAAAACTCACAGACACACACACACACAGATATATATATATATATATATATTTGTTTTTATCTTTATATTCATATACTTATATATAAATATCTTTTTAGTTATAAAGTTATTTTATGTAATTTTAAATTCAATTTAATGTGTATTAAAAGCATATTTAAAGTGCAATTAATGTTCGTTTAAAGTGTATTTCAAAACTTTTGTTTTGGTCATAATTGTATAGAATATGAATAGTCATTTGTTGCCGATTATTACTTGTTACAAGATTGCTTTACTTGGAGTTAGAAACTTAAAATTAAAATTGCAATCTAATTTATAAGTATTATGTTGATGGTTAGAAAATTTGAATTTTGTACCATAATTGTATAAGTATGTATATATGTAAACTTATATCATTTATAAACACCTCTATGTTTCACACACACACACACACACACACACACACATATATATATATACATACACACACATATACATATAAGCACATTAGATAACACTTACGTATACAAAGAGGCTAACTTTTCTATTGCAGTGTAAATCCTAGCACTTATACATGGGCAAGACAAACCATGTACACTATGACTATTACACATGCACATGCACACACAAGTGTATAAGATACACATGTTTACCTTAATTGATTCCCCTTTTACAACAAATCGAAACATAACTTATAAATTAAATAAAATATTGATTTTATTTAAAAGCAAATTTAGATTAGATCTAAATGAATTTAGACTTTATAGGCCCAATAAAGATACAATGAAGGTTTTTTTTGAAATTTACCTTTTAACTCCATTGTGGGTTAGCCTAGTTTCAACAATGGTATCGGAGCCCAATAACCTATACGGTCTAAATTAATTATGTTAGGGATAACTGATTAATCTTGCCCATTTAGTATGTTATCTAGAAAGGTAATGTTTAGAATTGGAATTAGGTAATCAAGTATCATGTCCTACCTGGTTACCGGCCTGGCTTGAAAGGTGATGTGAGCCCAAAGGTTGCTCTTAATAGAAAAGGCCCGATTTGATTTGGGCGTTAAGCTAATTTTTCAAAATTGTTTTGAAAATTAAAGTAAAGATTTTAAATTTAAAAGTTAAATTAATGATGAAACATGTATAGAATAAAAATTATAATATAACATAAGTTTTCAAAATGTTTGAAAAGATAATAAAATTTCAAAGTGTTTAAAAATTTAAAATTTAAACATTAATTTAGAAAACTAATTTATTAAAAAGATTAATAAAATAAATTAATTAAATAAGTTGATTAATTAAATATATATACATGTGCGCGCGCACGTGCGCATGTATTATATATATATGTGGATATATGTTATGTTATCTTAAAATGTTTAAGATAGTATAAATATACATGTATGTATATATAAAATTACTTTTGAAATTAATGTAATTTAATTAAAAAAAAAAAATTAATTTAATTAACCAAAGGTTGATTAATTAAATTAAAGATAATATACATGAAATTAATTAAAAATACATATACATAAAGGTTATAGTATATACTATAAAGGTTATAGTATACAACTATACATGTTTGATATAAAAGTTATATTGGAATAATAATAAAAAAATAATTAAAGAGTTAGTTAATTAAAATCAATTAAATAATATTTAATTAATATAATGTCATACATGAAATTACATATAAGCTAATGAAATATAAAAGTTATATAATAATTAAACTTATATAATATGAATGTATGAACCAAAGGTGGAACATTAAAGAAATCCAAATAGACTTAAGGAATAAATACATACGTAAATGTACATATGATTTCTGATGCGTCATGTAATGGTTGCGACTTTTCGACGCTCGAAAGTCGACATTAATACGTCCACTGTATCAAATGCCGCGCAATCAAATGCTGGAAAACCGAACCATTAGGGTTAAAAAGAAGAGGTAGAAGAAAACAGAAGAAAAGGAGAACAGAAAAAAAACAGAAACAGAAACAATATCAGAATCTCACATTCGCATTGGAACAATATATAATAGATAAATGAATAATCTTTTAAACAAAGAACTATATCAGTTTATACATTACATCACATCAGAGTCAATATACAACTTAATACAACAATGGAAAGTTATATAAACTTGTCCTCACACAGAATACACAGCGGAATAAATAAACAAGTACGGTAGTACGTCTTGCCATCCAGCTTGCCTCCAAAGCTCCAGAATATCCTGATAACATAACTCTAGGCTGCCCGTGTGGAAAATTATGGGCACCCAGAGTTTAGAAAGGGAACAATAAACTCTGAGTCAGTCATAGTGACTGGTGTGAGATCGTAAAACAGTTATTTTCACAAAGAAAATAAAACAAATTCGCAATGATTTTTGGAAAATAAAACTACCATAAGGTCTCCCGCCACACACACAATGCAAACGTAGAATTGGAGGATATTTCTCCTTATGATAGTCAAAGATGCTTAATACGCAAATTCTTTTTAATATTATCATTAGTGCATAGTGTCGAAACCATTTTGAAAGTATAATATTAATCTTAGCCAACATACAACCATTATTGTATGCCTACTATAGCTACTATGTTCAATAGCAGGTTACCTCCACATTCCATAGCAGGTTATACAACTAAAACCGTACAAGGTTCGTATTGTTTCTTTGGATTTCCAACAAATGGTCAGGCAAAGGAACTTCCTTACACCGAAATGGAAACGCCTCTGGAAAGACGCCCCGAGAACCTAACCGGATCTCTGCAAACACAAGGCCGACGCTACCACACGCTGTACAGCTGTAACTAGGTAACCAACACACTGACACTACCTCACGCTGTACAGCTGTAACTAGGTAACTAACACACAAGTATGCCATCCCCCGGTCGTTACCGACCTTTATCCGAGGATCCTCAACCACAAAGCAACAACCAAAAAGTATAATAAATGCGCAGCATCAACATAGGTAAAATATCTGGGCACCATACCATGATATCACCTTTTATCCAGAAGGAAATGACATACCCTAGGGGCGCGACCCCTAAAAACCTTGCCGCAACATTCCTGTTTCGACCATTACCGGGTTGTGAGGCTCGACGAAGTCTCATCCACAAAGCTACGCTTTTTCACAAAGCCATGCTTTGATCAACAAATGATCAACAACACTTCGTATGCCACATTACCAAATTGGGAATGTATCACTAGTAACCATCAACTACATAACCTCTGAGCTCGTACGTCTCAGAGAAGGGTGTTAAGCTAAGAGAATAAATTCTCCGCCACCAACAGAAATGTATTTGATAGAAACCAGCTTTACATCTCAAAGTGTAACGTCAGACACACATCCATACAAGTCCGTTCCAGGATCGAATGGAACCGAAGGCACTTCCAAAGAAGCCCTTGCAATCCGGGTATTCACTAATCACGTCCGGACTTCCCATCACAAGAAGAGTGATATAAATATCTATACCGGAGCAACTCGGTGCAGAGACATTCGACAGGTTGTCCTTTCATTTTCGAAAATACCCGGTCTTCACACCGGTCTTCAAATGTTATCCATTCACGACGTATCACTATTCGGAATGGGTTATATGACACAAAGTCCTCTCCCGGCTTAACCGAATAATGAGCGTTTGTTTTAAAAACAAATTCAAGTGCCATTTCAAAGGCAAATATTGATAGTCGGTTATTTAACTATCAAACAACATTCACAACAATCAACCAATTTAAATAATTTCCCAAATTATTAAATTTCAAAATATCTTCACAAGATATATATATATTTCCACACTTCAACATTTGAAAACCAATTTCAAATCACATTTTCACACTTCATCACTTTGAAAACAAATTTCCCTTTTTCTTAATAAATTCCCACTGTGAATTTAAATTTCCAAATATTCACTTATACACAATTTTCAAATCGTTTTCCAAATATTCACTTTCAAACACCAAATCAATTACAAATTGATTTCTAAATTTATTTCAACCCCAAATCAATTACAAATTGATTTCTAAGTTTATTTCAAATCCTAAATCATTTTACAAATCGATTTCCAATTTATTTCAACACAAATCAATTTTTCATTCAACCTCAATTAAATTTTCATATCGATTTCTCAAAGATTTATTTTCAAATACCAAATCAATTATCAATTTTGGATTTCAAACAAATTTATCACCTTTTAAAATAAATTCCTTTATTCCTTCCAAATTATTCAAAATTCCATTTCCAATAAATTCTTCTGCTTTTAAACAATATTATTCAAAATCCTTTTATTAAAATTCTTTCCCATATTTTGGAAATAATTCGACAAGATTATAAAAATCAACTTTATGCTTTTAAATTCCTTCCTTTAAATTCAACCAATTCTTTCAAAAAGAATTCACTTAAAATTTCCAACTTTAATTTCAAAAATCAAATTTTATTTATTTCTGGTATCCAACGATACCAAAAATACATTCGGATAAATTATAGACTTCAACACATTCAATCGTCGATATAATCATTCACAGATTATCAATAATCATCACACAGCATATGCAACAAATTCATACAACATATGAAACAAATTCATAAAATTTTGAGGAATCCAGTTGGATCCCTCCAACCTGTTTCCCTGCATCCACAGATGTTAGCACAATACCAATTCCACTTCGAGGTGGAATATCGCGGTATATGGGATTTATAAAATATCATCCGCTATTATGTGGCGCATAGGGTCTCATCCGCTATATAATGCGGGAAATCAACAACTCCAATATATACATATTCCAATATATATATATATATATATATATATTGCTATATACTACTATATATACTATCACATCCAAACAGTCAATCAATCAATAACTGAATTTCCAATTTTATTTGAGTGAGAAGATCTCACCTTGCTTTTATTTTGCAGTCCATTTCCATTCCGGCTTATCTTCTTTGCAATTTTGACCTTGTATAACAATTTTATACAATTTATTAATATTCGAATTAAATCGAATAACCAATTTTCATTTGATAAATTTTATTTTATCTAAAAGTTTGATTTCAAATGAATTTCCTTCTAAAATAACCAAATTTATTTTACTGTATAAAATTTTCCTCTGTACATATTTATGAACTGAAAATCTGCATATTTATTATTTTTTCTCTGTATATATTAAAATTCTACAATTTGAAACTAGACAGTAAACCATCTTTACTTTAAAAATATATACACATATATGTTCTTTTACTGTAAAAATTTACTTTCTGCATGTATATATATATTTGTAAAATAAAATGAATTTGGATTTAAAATTTCTATTTCTAAATCTTATGTGTATATATATGCATTTACTGTTTCAATCCTATTTTCAGTAAGAAAAAAATAACTTTCTGTTTTAGATTTTTTTCTTTTCTGCATGTACATATTCATATATACAAATTAATTTAAAGAACAAATACCTTACAGCAATCGAGTAAACCCAGACCCCGCCTGAGTTCACACGCGAATTCCACCCTCGCGACTGCACCACGATCCATCCCACCACCACGAACATCCCAAAGCCCAACGTTTCACCACCGCAACCAGCCTCGACTTCACAACCCACTGCGATCATCACCACGCGACGCTGCGATTTCCCGCCTCAGGCCTCCTCGCGACCTCCACAGTCGACATTGCGCGCTCGATTGACTCTCCGCTCCACTTTCCACAGCTAGGCGAAACCCTAGCTCAAGTTGAAGTCGCGATACCCAACATCTCACTGTCGCACGCGAGTGTCTCGACAAACCCTCGCCTTCGCCCCGCTCGATATCGTTTCTCACGTGCTCGCGAGATCCCCCTCTCTCTTTTTTTCTTCGTTTTGCTTTTCGAACGATAAAGGAAGGATTTGATTTTTTTATTTCGAATGAGGAAGGAATGAACGAAAGTCGTTCAATTTGAATTTGGCTTGACCATTGTTTTATACAGAATGAAATAAATTTCCTCTGGCCATTAATTTTCTTTGAACAAGAAAATTTTCGTTTGTTTGTTTGTTTAAACGAAAAGGGAAGGTCGGCTTTACAAGGAAAAGTTTGCGTGTTGCAGAAGAGAATAGGTCGGCTGATGGGAAAGAATTTTGACTGGTGAAATGATATTAGATATTTAAATTAAATTGATAAATTATTGTCTAGGCGTTTTTATCTCGTACGATCACACGACAGCTCCAATCACCACGAAAATTGAAATCCGATAATAATACAATATTACGGATCCAATGGAACTAGTTTCGTTGAATTCCGAGACTGTGCCCCGGAATGCTATTTTCAAATATCAATTTAACCGATGAAATTCAAAACTAAACAAAACAGTTTCAAATTCAATTCTGAAGCTTCCATTACCCTCAGATTTATCAATATAAATTTTCTAAGCCTTGAAAATATTTTTAACAAGCTTGAAATTCAAAATTTTACTCAAATTTTAACAATTAAATTCACTAATTTAATTACCAAACAACTCTGATATTTGAAATTCAAATTAAACAATCATTCGAATATTTAAAATCAATTAAATATTCACATTTCGAATGTCAAAAATTCAGGGTGGTTACAATCTTCCCTCCTTAAAAGAATTTCGTCCCGAAATTACAAGTAAAGAAGAATGATCCAATCCCCGTTTATCATTTTCCCAAAACCAAACAGTTTTATCAACTTATCACCCCATATCTTTTTATTAAAGATCATCATTATTACTTTAACTAATTTTTCACAATCAACCATAAGTTCCAACTAATATGGTTTTCTTAACAATTCAAATTTCATTTCAAATTCAAATTTTGAATTCAAAATTTTCTCAAAATTTTTCTAACTCTCTAAATTTCCGAGAAATTTCGCCAGCATCTCCTTTGCGCGGCTAGCTTGGTACAACTACAAAATGTCCCTACGGACTCCCAAATTCCAATAGAAAACAAAATGCCAAGTGGCAAAATAAAAAACCCAATCAAATTTCATACTGATATTCGAACACATACCTTTTTGTTGAGAAATTCAAATTCATCTTCGAAATCTAAATCCAATTCCATTTTCCTATAGCCTTTATAATCCCTGTATACTTTACTTAAAAATAATGTCCAAATTTACTTATTGGATTCCCAAATACCCATTTTACTTAAGAATTTCATTCTTTATTTCTTAAGTTCAATATAAGTATTTACATACTTCTTATATTTATTTTCACTTCACAAACAAGGTTATATATTCCTTTCCATTCAACTTTGCATTTTCAATTCCATTTGAATTCAATTTACTTCATTTTAGATATTGAATTATATTTACCTTTTCTCAAATTCAATTTGAAATCACTTGTCATTAAGTGAAAATTTTCAAAAATTCCAAATTTTTTCTAACTCCCAAAATTTTCAGAAAATTTTGGCAGAGTCTCCTTTGTACGGAGGAGCTTTTGCAATTTGACAAAAGATATAAATATATATACATCGACCCACTCGGTCGGAAAAACAAAAACAGTTCATATTTCCTATTTTGTATTGCGTAAGCGTACCTTTATTAGCATTTTAAGTAAAGCGGCTTATTTATTTAGCTATTTGCGCGACCAAATGCAGCCAAACGGCTTCCAAAAACCTGTACTTACTCAATTTAAATATGTAAGTGACATAGATAGAAAATCTATTAATATTTCATTTATTTTCAATAGCAAACACATAGTTTTCACAAGCAAAACATTCAAAATAAATTCCATTAGCAATTTATATGGTTTCAATGCAATTTTAATCGTTTACGACCAATTCACATACCATTTCCATTTAATTCAAGTGATTTACAACTCATTTTCTTCATTCTATTCATTTTTAGCGAAACGAGCTCATATCTAATTCAATTGATTCCAAAATCAATTTATTTCACTTCTATCAATTCATAGGATTTATTTAATTCTCGTTTTTATCAAACGATAATTCTTTCTATTCAAATTTGTTAATATTCATGCAACTAAATGATTACTTAAGCTAATAATCATTTAAATTGATTCCATTTCAATTGCATTTCATATTCACAAAACCATTCGATTTGTTTAAAACCATTGTACAAAACTCGACAACAACAATGCAAATATTTATATACACTTATTGTATTTATTTTCACTTCATTACTGAAGTTATATATTTATCACTATTCAATTTCACATTTTCAACTCATTAATCAACTAAGTTTTCATTCAAACCATTTCAAAGTTTCACTTAAATTGAGTTATTGTCAAATATTTACTTAAGTTATTTCAATTCAAAACTCAAGTTTATCATTTATTTATTTTTTCTTCCTCATAAACAATTTCCAATTTATTTTCTTTGATTGGTTTTCATTTATCAAATCTATTCCATTTACTAATTTAATTCGATTAGTACATTCACTTATCCATTTTAAATTTCACATTTCCATATTCAATTCATCCTGAATTTATTTTATCAATAACAAGGAAATTTCAAATCATTTCTACTACTTACTTGAATTTATATACAAATTCAAACCATTTTAAATTTAGCTTACAACTCAACTTTAGTTTAACCAATTCAATCTCCAATTCATTATTCCATGAATTTATAAATTATCAAACCAGTTTACTTAAACTCAATCCATTTCATTTTATTTTTTTCCAAGTTTGGATTTTTTTTTATTCAACTTGATTCAAATCAAATCTCATTCATTTATAAAACTCATTTATAAATTCACATTACCAATTTCATTCCATAAATGAATTTTATTCTTAAATACTTTCCTGGAATTCTATTTCCAATTATAAATCACATTTACAATTTACATTTACAAATCCCATTCATATATGAATTTATTTCCTTATACTTTCAATTCATATTTATAAATTTCATTTGTTAAATGAATTTATCTCCAAATCTTTGGTTATACCATTATTTCTTATTCAATTTCCATATTACAATGATAATATTTAATATTATCTCTTCCTAACAACCAAGCATCCATATACTATAATAATTCATAGAAAATGATTTCTTTTCTATACAAAAATAGTTTTGGGTTAAATTATTTCATTTACCCCATTTTAAAACAATACTCTGTAAGTTTATATTGTTTAAGAGTTTAGAAATCCCTATCGATTACAGTTGGCCAGACTGCACCGACCAGAATCTATAAACAATCGACCAATAAGTCAACACAATACAAAACAATCTTTATATTCACTAACAAATACGCGCTCATATCTATTATTACACTCACACTCATTCTAGAGTACTACTGACTCTATCTCTAATGAGTAACATCCAACAGAGCCAGGGTTGTCGCTTAACCAACAGCTCTGATACCACATGCAACGGTTGCGACTTTTCGACGCTCGAAAGTCGACATTAATACATCCACTATATCAAATGCCGCGCAATCGAATGCCGGAAAACCGAACCATTAGGGTTAAAAAGAAGAGGTAGAAGAAAACAGAAGAAAAAGAGAACAGAAAAAAACAGAAACAGAAACAATATCAGAATCTCACATTCGCAGTGGAACAATATATAATAGATAAATGAATAATCTTTTAAACAAATAACTATATCAGTTTATACATTACATCACATCAGAGTCAATATACAACTCAATACAACAATGGACAGTTATATAAACTTGTCCTCACACAGAATACACAGCGGAATAAATAAACAAGTACGGTAGTACGTCTCGCCATCCAGCTTGCCTCCAAAGCTCCAGAATATCCTGATAACATAACTCTAGGCTGCCCGTGTGGAAAATTATGGGCACCCAGAGTTTAGAAAGGGAACAATAAACTCTGAGTCAGTCAAGGTGACTGGTGTGAGATCGTAAAACAGTTATTTTCACAAAGAAAATAAAACAAATTCGCAATGATTTTGGAAAATGAAACTACCATAAGGCCTCCCGCCACACACACAATGGAAACGCAGAATTGGAGGAGATTTCTCCTTATGATAGTCAAAGATGCTTAATACGCAAATTCTTTTTAATATTATCATTAGTGCATAGTGTCGAAACCATTTCGAAAGTATAATATTAATCTTAGCCAACATACAACCATTATTGTATGCCTACTATAGCTACTATGTTCAATAGCAGGTTACCGCCACATTCCATAGCAGGTTATACAACTAAAACCGTACAAGGTTCGTATTGTTTCTTTGGATTTCCAACAAATGGTCAGGCAAAGGAACTTCCTTACACCGAAATGGAAACGCCTCTGGAAAGATGCCCCGAGAACCTAACCGGATCTCTGCAAACACAAGGCCGACGCTACCACACGCTGTACAGCTGTAACTAGGTAACCAACACACTGACAGTACCTCACGCTGTACAACTGTAACTAGGTAACTAACACACAAGTATGCCATCCCCCGGTCGTTACCGACCTTTATCCGAGGATCCTCAACCACAAAGCAACAACCAAAAAGTATAATAAATGCGCAACATCAACATAGGTAAAATATCTGGGCACCATACCATGATATCACCTTTTATCCAGAAGGAAATGACATACCCTAGGGGCGCGACCCCTAAAAACCTTGCCGCAACATTCCTGTTTCGACCATTACTGGGTTGTGAGGCTCGACGAAGTCTCGTCCACAAAGTTACGCTTTTTCACAAAGCCATGCTTTGATCAACAAATGATCAACAGCACTTCGTATGCCACATTACCAAATTGGGAATGTATCACTAGTAACCATCAACTACATAACCTCTGAGCTCGTACGTCTCAGAGAAGGGTGTTAAGCTAAGAGAATAAATTCTCCGCCACCAACAGAAATGTATTTGATAGAAACCAGCTTTACATCTCAAAGTGTAACGTCAGACACACATCCATACAAGTCCGTTCCAGGATCGAACGGAACCGAAGGCACTTCCAAAGAAGCCCCTGCAATCCGGGTATTCACTAATCACGTCCGGACTTCCCATCACAAGAAGAGTGATATAAATCTCTATACCGGAGCAACTCGGTGCAGAGACATTCGACAGGTTGTCCTTTCATTTTCGAAAATACCCGGTCTTCACACCGGTCTTCAAATGTTATCCATTCACGACGTATCACTATTCGGAATGGGTTATATGACACAAAGTCCTCTCCCGGCTTAACCGAATAATGAGCGTTTGTTTTAAAAACAAATTCAAGTGCCATTTCAAAGGCAAATATTGATAGTCGATTATTTAACTATCAAACAACATTCACAACAATCAACCAATTTAAATAATTTCCCAAATTATTAAATTTCAAAATATCTTCACAAGATATATATATTTTTCCACACTTCAACATTTGAAAACCAATTTCAAATCACATTTTCACACTTCATCACTTTGAAAACAAATTTCCCTTTTTCTTAATAAATTCCCACTGTGAATTTAAATTTCCAAATATTCACTTATACACAATTTTCAAATCGTTTTCCAAATATTCACTTTCAAACACCAAATCAATTACAAATTGATTTCTAAATTTATTTCAACCCCATATCAATTACAAATTGATTTCTAAATTTATTTCAAATCCCAAATCATTTTAAAAATCGATTTCCAATTTATTTCAACACAAATCAATTTTTCATTCAACCTCAAATAAATTTTCATATCGATTTCTCAAAGATTTATTTTCAAATACCAAATCAATAATCAATTTTGGATTTCAAACAAATTTATCACCTTTTAAAATAAATTCCTTTATTCCTTCCAAATTATTCAAAATTCCATTCCCAATAAATTCTTCTGCTTTTAAACAATATTATTCAAAATCCTTTTATTAAAATTCTTTCCCATATTTTGGAAATAATTCGACAAGATTATAAAAATCAACTTTATGCTTTTAAATTCCTTCCTTTAAATTCAACCAATTCTTTCAAAAAGAATTCACTTAAAATTTCCAACTTTAATTTCAAAAATCAAATTTTATTTATTTCTGGTATCCAACGATACCAAAAATACATTCGGCTAAATTATAGCCTTCAACACATTCAATCGTCAATATAATCATTCACAGATTATCAATAATCATCACACAGCATATGAAACAAATTCATACAACATATGAAACAAATTCATAAAATTTTGAGGAATCCAGTTGGATCCCTCCAACCTGTTTCCCTGCATCCACAGATGTTAGCACAATACCAATTCCACTTCGAGGTGGAATATCGCGGTATATGGGATTTATAAAATATCATCCGCTATTATGCGGCGCATAGGGTCTCATCCGCTATATAATGCGGGAAATCAACAACTCCAATATATACATATTCCAATATATATATATATATATTGCTATATACTACTATATATACTATCACATCCAAACAGTCAATCAATCAATAACTGAATTTCCAATTTTATTTGAGTGAGAAGATCTCACCTTGCTTTTATTTTGCAGTCCATTTCCATTCCGGCTTATCTTCTTTGCAATTTTGACCTTGTATAACAATTTTATACAATTTATTAATATTCGAATTAAATCGAATAACCAATTTTCATTTGATAAATTTTATTTTATCTAAAAATTTGATTTCAAATCAATTTCCTTCTAAAATAACCAAATTTATTTTACTGTATAAAATTTTCCTCTGTACATATTTATGAACTGAAAATCTGCATATTTATTATTTTTTCTTTGTATATATTAAAATTCTACAATTTGAAACTAGACAGTAAACCATCTTTACTTTAAAAATATATACACATATATTTTCTTTTACTGTAAAAATTTACTTTCTGCATGTATATATATATTTGTAAAATAAAATGAATCTGGATTTAAAATTTCTATTTCTAAATCTTATGTGTGTATATATGCATTTACTGTTTCAATCCTATTTTCAGTAAGAAAAAAATAACTTTCTGTTTTAGATTTTTTTCTTTTCTGCATGTACATATTCATATATACAAATTAATTTAAAGAACAAATACCTTACAACAATCGAGTAAACCCAGACCTTACCCGAGTTCTCACGCGAATTCCACCCTCGCGACTGCACCACGATCCATCCCACCACCACGAACATCCCAAAGCCCAACGTTTCACCACCGCAACCAGCCTCGACTTCGCAACCCACTGCGATCATCACCACGCGATGTTGCGATTTCCCGCCTCAGGCCTCCTCGCGACCTCCATAGTCGACATTGCGCGCTCGATTGACTCGCCGCTCCACTTTCCACAGCTAGGCGAAACCCTAGCTCAAGTTGAAGTCGCGATACCCAACATCTCACTGTCGCACGCGAGTGTCTCGACAAACCCTCACCTTCACCCCGCTCGATTTCGTTTCTCACGTGCTCGCGAGATCCCTCTCTCTCTCTCTCTCTTTTTCTTCGTTTTGCTTTTCGAACGATAAGGGAAGGATTTGATTTTTTCATTTCGAACGAGGAAGGAATGAACGAAAGTCGTTCAATTTGAATTTTGCTTGGCCATTGTTTTATACAGAATGAAATAAATTTCCTCTGGCCATTAATTTTCTTTGAACAAGAAAATTTTCGTTCGTTTGTTTGTTTAAACGAAAAGGGAAGGTCGGATTTACAAGGAAAAGTTTGCGTGTTGCAGAAGAGAATAGGTCGGTTGATGGGAAAGAATTTCGACTGGTGAAATGATATAAGATATTTAAATTAAATCGATAAATTATTGTCTAGGCGTTTTTATCTCGTACGATCACACGACAGCTCCAATCACCACGAAAATTGAAATCCGATAATAATACAATATTACGGATCCAATGGAACTGGTTTCGTCGAATTCCGAGACTGTGCCCCGGAACGCTATTTTCAAATATCAATTTAACCGATGAAATTCAAAACTGAACAAAACAGTTTCAAATTCAATTCTGAAGCTTCCATTACCCTCAGAATTATCAATATAAATTTTCTAAGCCTTGAAAATATTTTTAACAAGCTTGAAATTCCAAATTCAAAATTTTACTTAAATTTTAACAATTAAATTCACTAATTTAATTACCAAACAACTCTGATATTTGAAATTCAAATTAAACAATCATTCGAATATTTAAAATCAATTAAATATTCACATTTCAAATGTCAAAAATTCAGGGTCGTTACACGTCTGATACTTGAATCATGAGGGTATTTCATTAGAAATACATTATTCCATAAGTCAATATCACTCAATCAAATACATTGAAGATTATGAATATTTAATATAAGGTTATCCTCTACCATTTATAAATTAATAAATTACTTGCATACCCTCTGGTTGTTGAGAAAACTCAAGCTAGAGATGTTATGTGTAGTATTATTAATATGTTGACTAGGCGGGATAAGATAACTATATGTATTTGTTGAGAAAACTCAAGATACATATACTATACTTAGGCCTTTGAGAAATGGTAGGTACGAGTGAATAATTTCTTTTGATTTTTTGAGCAAACTCAAGGTCGAAATGAGATTAGGTTAAGGAACCATAAGTTTGGAGTTGGATATGATACAATCGATACGGAGTTATCCATCGTTTGTGGAGCTATGACTTGTTGAGTAAACTCAAGGTCAGAATCCCAAGACAGATGAGTCCTAACACTCACTAGTGAAGTCAAAAAACTTCTATATTTCATCTTAGGATTTGGAGAAGCATATAAGACTATTGGGATCCTTATTAGAAAAATGAAATGGTAACATATCCTTTCTAATATTGTAGGAACATATGTTATATAATGTTATAATAATCTACAATGATAAGTTTGTACATTTAATATGATTGATAAAAGTTTATCAATTAAAATATACAAATGAACTGAATTGAAGATTGACAAATAGAAATATCATATATACTTACTATTAAATACTTCTTGCATGTCAATGTTTTCTATACCCATGCAAGTACCAAATTTTCCAACTACTAAATACATTCATAGTTTGTTCGCTTGCGTGTTTATTTGCCCGAGATTGTGTAATATTTTATATGAGTTTCAAAGTTGTTTAACCTCAACTTATGCATTTTCTTTATGTATATTTTACCTTAAAAATAGTACTACACATTGCATTTTGTATGTGTTTTACAGGTTTTTAAGACGAGACTAAAGACTGAAGAATCATAAAGAAAAGCCACCAAATTGAAGATTTATTATGCAAAAACATTAGTGGTTCGGTGGTTATCCTTCAAATTATACACCAGGAGGTCAAGAATTCGAGGCTTAGATAACGCATTATTTTTATTGGAATTTCATCAACCAAAAAGTTGAAGGTTCTCCCATATAGAACATGCGTTGATGATATATTATACACATGGATTTGAGTAGATATCATATCCACCTTTTTGGTGAGGAGATATCGTTTTTATAAAGGAAAATATACTCACGGATTTGATTACAGCCAACTATGGATGTATCTATTGGAGAGAATATCTTATGGATCTACCAAATCAATCGAAATCAAAACTTTTCGATTTTCTACATCATTGGATTGATTTTATAACCATATACATTGCTCTTCACTTGGATGATATTTGGGCTAGATTCATTACTTCTACATGAAGAAAAGGGCTCTCCACACCTATAAATACTCTCAAGTGAAGACCTTTGAAGTATCTCATTTTCATAATATTCTTTCTTCTTGTTTTTATTTTATTCGCTTGTAATAGTAGTTGGTTAACAATGGCCGTCAATTAGGTTTGATAGCATTTTAACTACAACTAAGTTTTTTCTATTTTATTTGCAACCATTGTTATTTTCTTTTATGCAAACTTTAATTAAGTTATATTCTTCTTCTTTTCATTTATTTCGCATTTTCCTACATAGTTAATTGTGTTGTCTAGTCAATTAGATTTGCTAGAACACAATTACTATTTTATTTTCCGTTCTCTGTTATTCTGTTTAATTGTTTTTATTGCTTTAACTTACTATTGTATTGATATAGATCCGATTAGGTTCGAATTTTATTTCAAATATAATATTAGTTTTTATTGATTTTGTTTAAAACTTGATGGACTTTTCTATGAGATTAGAAAATCACAAATTATAATAAATTCTGCAAGTTGAGCGTATGCAATACCCCATAAATTATAATAAAAAAATGCATAAATTGAGGTCAAACAATTCCCCCATACTTGAACTTTTATTCGTCCTCGAATAAAGACCGTTTATTTACCTAACCTAACCAATTTATTCATCATGCTTTCGTAGAAAGCATGGTTGCATTGAGCGTAACAACAAGCCGTTAAACCTCTAGGTGTCCCTAGTAGGACGAGTGGTGTCTTATGAGGGTTTTCAGCGGATACTATCCATAAAATCCAAATGCAATATGCAGTTCTCTTAATGTACCTATATGAATGCAAATTTTATATACAAATGAAAACTCGATTTATTTCAGAATAGTTGCAACATAGTAATGTATATAAGTCTAAGTCAATCTCTAAAACATTTTGGTTCCTCAAATAGTGACAAATTTCCTACGTAATTCAAGTTTTCATATGTTAAACTCTAGTTTGGCCAGTTATTTCGGTTGATAGCATAGTACAACCATGTAATACATTCTTTATTTGCTTGTCATAGTTGGCAAAGTGGTATTTTTATTTCTTTCTTTATAACTAGTTAAATCAATAAAGTTAAAAAGGTGCTTGGGTTTCAATTGCTTACTCTCTCTATTAAAAATAAAAAGAAAAAAAAAGTTTTTTTAAGACACCTAACCCGAAAAACTGAGGCCATGCTATACCATCGATGCATTGCCTCGCGGGCTTACGTGAAAATGCTATAGAGCATGACTAGTGAACACAAGTAACTTAGGCATTTATTTTTATATACAAATTTTTTAAAGAGAAGAATAACATAGAGTTACACAAAATCATCTTAGCATCACTTAGCTTTAAAGATTTAAAAATGTAAGTGCATGTACTTTAAATCAACTACTTATTAAACAAAGACTACAATTTAGAATATACTTCATAACCATCACTTATGAATCTCCCTATATACTAGTTACACTATTATCGCTCGTAATTCAACTTTTCATTATATCTTTCATTCGATATTAGTGAATCACAAAATAAATTCCGGTCAAATGACTAAAACCGTTAACTTAATTGTACCGGTCTAAAACAAGTCGTGTTTGATTTTTTTTTGCTTTTTTTCAAAGAAAAAGGAATGATAAGATGGAGAGAAAAAACAATAAAAAAACGATGGAAGAAAAAAAAATTAGAAACAAAAATAAGGGGAACAAAATAAAATAAAACAACCCTTAGATAAAAAACGCAGCCGCCTTATTTCCCTCCTTTAGTTTTGTTCTCATGCAATTTTTTTTGTTTTTGTAAGAAAAAAATGTAAAAGCAAATGGCAAATGGAAAGAAATACAATGCAAAGATTTTTTTTAAACGTTAAAAATGAAAACAAAATTGCAAAGAGAAAGAAATAAGATGAGATTTTTTTGGTATTCTTGTTTAGATTTTGATTATATCATATCTAACATGTAGAAATAATATGCCAATTCTGACGATCAAGAATGATTATTTTTTTAAGAAATACAAAAACTAACCGGGAAAGAAATTAACACGAATCTAGTTTCAAAAAAAACTATAAAAATCAAATTAACTCTTAGACAGCGATGCTAAAAATTTAATGGATTTTTCTATGAGATTAGAAAAGAACAAATTATAATAAATTATGCAAGTGCACAGATGTGTAGTATGCAGGTTGAACATAGTGAGTTATTAAAAATTCATTATTTTTAAAAGAAAACCTTGGGTGTGTTAAACGAAATTGAGAGGTGATTTTTAAACAAAATCAATAAAAACTAATATTATATTTGAAACAAATTCGAACCTAATACGATCTATATCAAATACAATAGTCGGTCAAAACAATAAAAACAATTAAACAGAAGAACAACGAATAGAAAATAAAATAGTATTCGTGTTCTAGCAAATCTAATTGACTAGACAACACAATTAACTATGTAGAAAAATATGAAATAAACTAAGAGAAGAAGAACATAACTTTATTAAATTTTGCATAAAATAAAATAACAATGATTGAGAATAAAAAATAAACTTAGTAGTAGTTAAATGTTGTCGAACCTAAGTGTCAGCGCTTGTGAATCAACTACCATTACAAGCGAATAAAATAAAAACAAGAAGAAAGACTATTCTAAAAACAGGATACTTCAAAGGTCTTCACTTGAGAGTAGTTATAGGTGTGGAGAGCCCTTTTCTTCATGTAGAAGCAATAAATCTAGCCCAAACATCATCCAAGTGAAAAGCAATGTATATGGCCATAAAATAAATCCAAAGATATAGAAAATGGCAAGTTTTGATTTTGATTGATTTGGTAGATCCATGAGATATTCTCTCCAATAGGTACATCCATAATTGGCTCTAATCCAATCCATGAGTTTATTTTCCTTCATAAATGATATCGACTCAAATCCATTTGTATAATATCTCGTCAACGCATGCCATCTATGGGAGAACCTTCACTTTTTTGGTTGATGAACTTTCGGCAAAAATAATATGTTATCCAGGCCTCGAACTCTTGACCTCCTGGTGTATAATTTGAAGCATAACCACCGGACCACTAATGTTTTTGCATAATAAATCTTCAATTGGTGGCTTTTCTTTATGATTATTGATTCCGTCTTTGGTCTTGCCTTAAAATCCTGTAAAACACATACAAAATGCAATGCGTAATACTGTTTTTAAAGTAAAATATACATAAAGAAAATGTATAAATTGAGGTCAAACAAAACTCTTAAAGCCATATAAGACTATGGATATTTGATCCATATACTATCACATATCAGTGTTATATGAAGAACAATCATAGTTTGTATTGTATGATACTTCGATGAAATTAGTTCATTCAAAGTAAGCAAATAAACAGTATAGTGAGATCGAGTATTCAATCTGACAGATTGCAATGAAGATTGTGTTCTCTTAAATGTAACACTAAACCAAAACTACAAAGTAAATCTAACAACTCGATCGCTGAAATATCGGTTTAATCAGTTTACGTAAGGTGCAACATATTTGATGTCCTTCAATGTTAAGGATGATCGAGTGCCACTTTGAAAAATTTCATTATGATATTGGAGTAAGGTTTCTATTTTCAATGGTTTGACCATTTAAAAAGAAAAATAAATGTACAAGAGTAGACGTGATTTAAGGTACAGTTGGGATGAAGAGAGTGAATGGTCACCTCAGCTTCATAAAGAAACATCAGAAACGAAAATTGTAAAATAATAAGTGATACTTAACATCGGAATAATAAATATGATTTCTATTCTAAACTATATTTTAGTATAGAAAATTATTTTCTATAAAATTTATTTCTTTGAGTTCAAGATAATTGATCAAACAACTCCTCATTGTAAACTAGTTACAGTATATGAAATAAATAGTCTATATTAAGTGGATGACGGACCTCCATATTCAGTACACTATAATAGTAATGGCGGAAATAGTGGAAGCATGCCACATAGCACTTATTGATTACATCAAGTTACGAAAATTGTTTTCATAAAACTTACCACACATTATTTATGAAATAACATCTGTTCTACGATGATGACTGAAGAATAAACATAGTTTTATTCAATTATAAATATTATGAATATTCGTTAAGAAATAAAACTAAAATGTGGTGTTTTTTTCATAACAAAAGTGATATATTGGAAAGTACCAAAGAATCTGAAATTATTTACAATTATTTTGGAATTATAGACTAAGCCATGGTTCCGAGAACTAATACGATTATGAATGCTATGGTACTAGTGAACTATACCTCAATTTAAAGGCAAAGCACCCATTCAGTGGGAGTGCCATAAGAGTTGATGAACTCTTCAGGTTGATACATACAGATGTATGTAATTACTAGTCGGATAATACCAAAAAGGTTCCACATACATTCGCTGATGAATTATCGCAAGCATGAATATATATATATATATATATATATATTTGATACATATGGGTTATGCCTACGATAAGTTCATAGAATATAAAACGGACGTAAAATAAAATAACATGCAAAGAATGATTCAATTTGATTGAATGAGCGAGTATATTGGAAAGAGTTCCAATCGTACCTAAAATGAAGTAAGATTTGGTCTCAAGAGTTACTCCTCCTTATAATACATAATGACGTGTTGATAAGGAGTAATCAAACTTTGGTGAACAAATGATGATTAAATGATGAGTAAAGTTGAGTTAAATTCTTCCTATAAGGTGTGTACTTAAAAGTGGTATAAGATTAATATTGGTATCATCTGAAGAATAGTTTACAGAGTCGTACAAGATATGGGTTTATAAGAAACCACATCAAGTCCCAGGCCAAGAAGTTGGCGGGTTGTGTGAGTCGAAGGACTGCACGTAATATTTGTACATAACAAATCTTGTATTGGGGATGATAGTCATTGGATGAATGATTTATGTTATGAACATAAATATTGTGAACTAATACCAAGTCAATTTTATGTATGGAAATTCATAAAATGTTCATGAATGCCCATTCCATTACAATAAGAAATAATTGTTGTTTCAAGGAAAACCAACTTCATTGCAAAGGAATTTCTTTAAGAAATTATTGGCAGTAAAATGGATTTGGATACGGTCCAAGGATAAAACAGATTAAAATGGTTGAAATGAAATTAACCAAATATCAATGAACGCACATCATGACAGTGTCTAATGATTATTCTTGCACATTGAAGATGAAACTATGAGTTTCTTATCAATGTCAAAAATAAATAATCCTCAGTTGTTTAGTTAAACCATTAAGAGTATGGTACGATGCGCAAATCTAAAATAGATTTCAAGTACATTATAAAAATACGATTTGATAGTTGGACTCGAAGGATATGATCCATTGGCTGCAAAACTATCTTTAAGAGAAAGAAAAATGTAGTTGGAATATGGTGAGCCAAATTAATAAAAATAAAATCATGAATTTCAATTGTTGAAATTAGTGTAACATATTCTTCATTTAATGTGCTTAAGTTGATTTGAATTCTACCTTCAAAATGATCGTCTTGTATGACTTTGTGTTTTGGTACATATGTGTTGAAACGGAAAATTCTAAATAAAAATTTAGACTAGCCTATTTGCACATAATAACCAAAGTGTCTCGAAGTTAGTTTGTGCAATATTGAATTTGTGGGTTTTGGATATGATCCAAGAACCGATAAGAAAGTATCATTCGCAAGCATCAAAATTGAACAAATACTTTGTTAGAACCTCGTACTTTGATGTATAGATAGTGACAACTATACAAGTATATATCGTAACACTAACCACTTATGCAGGAAATAATATCATTTGAATGAAGAGACGAACTCGACAAAATGAAGACCAAAATGGTGTTGCACTGTAATATCAGTCTTAGTATATAGCTCAAAATATTGTTAAAATCTCTTATGGGTGGTATACGCACAAACACATATTGCACAAATCAATTTTGAAATTAAAAAACAAATTGCATCAGCACTCAGTCGGCTGAATAACAAAGGTCAGCCATCTGAAATTGTGTATGTGCACAAGTTTTCAAACATACGAAGATTCTGCCATCTAACCTATCAATTTCTGCTGGCTGAAAACTTCCTAAAATGATCTATTTTCTTACTGATTTCAAAATCATCGATAAAGCTGGCTGTTACACTCTATATAGCCGGCTGAATCTGCATAACAGCTAGTTTTCTAAAAAGGTGCATCTCCTTCGTGAAGAGTTACAACTCCTAATCAAGAGTTGCAGTCAAAACTCTTCACCGTTACTCTTCACGAATGGTTGCAAACTTTAAACACTATACAAAGAAAAGAATTCCAATGTTTTAAACAATCAATTCTATTTACAATTCTTTTTATCTTTACTATTGAACTCTCAAGCATTCAATCCCAAAATGCTTTATATTTTTGATCACACAATCATTCAAGAATATTTTCTTGTGATCAAAATTACTTCCTGTCTTCGCAAACTACACGATATACCACAAAGGAGAAGATTACAGGAAGAGTGTACTTTATTGATTTATCAGTGCTATTTAAGAGCACACTCGGTCAAATACATTTCTGCTATTTATAGTTGAAGTTCTATTGTAGTATCCTCAGGCAGTTGAAGTCCTATTTGGTTGTCTAGGTGGTTAAAGTCCTGTTTCAATTGCTCAGGCGGTGTAATACTTGTTCCTCCAGGTTAAGTGAGGGTATCGATTAAATCCAAAAGGAGTCTGGCACTAGACGTAGAACGGGAAGTTCAAACCAGTATAAAAATATCCGGTGTCATTTACTTTATTACTTTTACTTTTATATTTATATTCCGCACAAGTAAATTGTTTAGTTAATATTTCATATTACACGATCCTTAGTCACTTTCATTTGGTATCAGAGCCTGCAATTCTATTGATCGTCACAACATCATAGAATAATGGCCATAAAAAGATCCGGTCGAAAAACAATAAGAAAAAAACCTAAAACTATCAAAGCAGCGACCAATGAGGACTGCAAATTGAAGGTGACTGTGCTATAGGATCGAAATGGCCAACAGTTGTAAACAATGTAAATGCAGTGGTAGTGCGATATAAACTAAGTTATCTGCTGATGCGGAATATGAGTATAAAAAGTAAATAGTAAAGTAAATGACACCAACGATTTTTATACTGGTTCGAACTCCCGTTCTACGTCCAGTCCCAGACTCATTCTAGAATTTAACTATCAACCCTCTCTTAACCCGAAGGAACAGGTATTACATCGCCTGAGCAACCGAACAGGACTTCTACCACCTAGACAACTGAATAGGACTTCTACCACTTGAGCAACCGAACAGGACTTCCAATACAAATAGTAAAGTTGTTTCTGACTGAGTATGCTCTTGAATAGCACTAATAAGTCAATAATGTATACCCTTCGTATAATCTTCTCCTCAAGTAAAATATGTATATTTGTGTGCACGTGAAGATAAGGAAGATTAGATTACTTTAGAATTAGAGAAATAAATACGTGATTGCTCAAATATTCAAGCAATAAAGCAAGAAACTCAGAATTCAAGAAAGTATGAAAATAGAATTAGAATTGTTAATTTAATCTTGAATTGAGTATGTATATATAGAGATTATAGAGTTGTAACTCCTAGTTAAAAGTTACGTTGAAAAGAAATCATTGCAACTCTTCCTCGAAGAGATTCCTCTTCGTTGAAGACATGTGTCTTTTCAGGAAATTCGAAAAATTGGCAGTTAGAACATATTCAGTCGACTAAATATTATAGTTAGTCGACTGAATTAAAACAGAGAAAAAATAGTGCAAAAATATTCATATTCAGTCGACTGAAATTTTGGTTCAATCGACTGAATATTTTGTACAGTCGGGTCTTTGAATATTTAGTCGACTAAGAGTAATTTAAAATATATATGCATGTACATAGGTTCAGTCGACTGAATGACCTTGTTTAGTCGACTGAATTCTGTTTATAAACAAAAATTATCATAATTTGGTTAGAGCACTTGCCTTCTAAACTAGTGACCTGGGTTCGAGCCCTGCTTCATGCATTTTTTTAAAACTTGATTTTTATTTATTTAAAATATGATTTTACCAATGACCCAAGTTCAAGTCTTGCTTCATATATTATAGTTATTATTTTGTTTTGTTTTTTTAAATAAAACTTTTATTACTTTTATAGAATGTTTTGAATGTGTATGTTTGTGAACTACTTGAGGAGAGATTTTAACATAGCTAAAAATTGGACTTTGACTCTAAACAACATATATATGAACCATACTTTATACTGTTGAGTCCGGTCTTCATAGTTCTTTATCGTATATTCATGAATCTTCGCGTCGGTTGAATTTCTTGTTATTAATCAAAACATAAGATCCAACATTCTCCCCCTTTTTGATGATGACAACTCCATTTGTGATATGAATGAATCTTGATAATATTGCTTCGTAGTTCTATATCTCCCCCTGAATATATCCTAGCCTCATCTCCCCATGAATATATCCTAGCCTTATCTTTCAGTTTCTCCCCCTGAATCTGTGCTTGCATTGTTTATTCCTGTAAATAGTGTTAGAGCAATATATTTCTCCCCCTTTATCATCGACAAAATGAAGAGTTTCTATGATGACATAAATTATATTCCACATAAGTGTTAACATAGAACAATATAAAACAAAATAACTACTACTTATAATGTAAGGTATCATCAAAAAAAATAACATTTAAAGCATGCGATACCCAAGGTTCTTATAATTTCCTAATTTTTAGGAAACCATACACATTTGGGTGTGGTTGAACCTTTATAAATATAATTTTCATTATTAACTACCATATCAAAATAATGATCTACGTATTTTTCTCTATTTTTCCAATTAACAGGAACCCAAATACTTAGATAATCATTATTCATATTTCCTGTCAATGATTTTGTACTTCTAGAGATATTATAAACATTATTGGTCATAACAGTATTTGAATTTCTATAAAAATTGGATTTAGACTTACCCAAAATCTTGCACTAGCACTAACATTTTTACTATACATGAAAGCGTATCTAGTGCTATTTCTACGATCAGTTTTATTATATTCTGAACCACTTTTATCATGTAAAGGTCTAGAACTAGATAAAATCATGTTTAAATTGTTTTGACCTTTATTAAATTTTGTGACTTCAGTGTTAAGTTTATCAAATTTAGCTTTAAAGTCACAATTATTATTTTCAAAAGAAATATCACTATTTTTCAAAATATCAATTTGCTTGTTTAATTCAGAATTCTCCTTTTTTTTAACATACAGTTCTCATTTTCGAGGTGAAAAACTTGAGATTCTGAATTATCTAAAGATGATTGTAATAAATCCTTTTGTCTTTTCAAATCTGTAATTTCTTTTGAAAAAATTTCTTTTTCTTTTTCAAAAATAGTATTTTGTTCATCTAGAAAATCTTTAAAAGCCTCAAAATTATTTTTTAAAACACCATGTTGATTTTCTAAATCTAATTTCTCATTTTCAATTTTGATTGATTTAATCTTTTCTAAAATAAGAAAATTATCCTTTGAGATTTTATCGCATATACTAATTAATTCATTATTACCATTTACTGAAAATTGTAAATCATAAAGTACCTTTTTGTAGTCCTCACTGGTGGCTTTGATAGGGATTTTGCCTATTGTATTTCGATTGGATCGTTTTCTAGCCATTATTCTATGATGTTGTGACGATCTATAGAATTCCAAGCTCTGATACCAAATGAAAGTGACTGTGCTATAGGATCGAGTAATATGGAATATAATAAATAACTAGTGCGGAAAATAATAATAGCGGTAAAGTAAATTGACACCAGGAATTTTTATACTGGTTCGAATTTACATTCTACATCCAGTCCCAAACTTCTTCTGAAATTTAACTATCAACCCTCTCTTAACCCGAAGGAACATGTATTACACCGCCTGAGCAACCGAACATGACTTCTACCGCCTAGATAACCGAAAAGGACTTCTACCGCCTGAGCAACCGAACAGGACTTCCAATACAAATAGTAAAGTTGTTTCTGACCGAGTATGCTCTTGAATAGCACTAATAAGTCAATAATGTACACCCTTTCTATAATCTTCTCCTCAAGTAAAATATGTATATTTGTGTGTACGTGAAGATAAGGAAGATTAGATTGCTTTAGAATTAGAGAAATAAATACGTGATTGCTCAAATATTCAAGGAATAAAGCAAGAAAATCAGGATTCAAGAAAGTATGAAAATAGAATTAGAATTGTTAATTTAATCTTGAATTGAGTATGTATATATAGAGATTATAGAGTTGTAACTCCTGGTTAAAAGTTCTGTTGAAAAGAAATCATTGCAACTCTTCCTGGAAGAGATTCCTCTTCGATGAAGAAAGTTGTCTTTTAAGGAAATTCGAAAAATTGGCAGTTAGAATATATTCAGTCGACTAAATATTATAGTTAGTCGACTGAATTAAAACATTGGAAAATGAGAAATTAAATTTAGAAAACCAACTTGGTGTTTTGAAAAATAATTTTATAACTCTTAAATATTTTCTAGATGAACAAAACACTATATTCAAAAAAGATAAAGATAAAGTTTCAAAAGAAATTTTCGATTTGAAAAGACAAAATGATTTATCACAATCCTCTTTAGAAATTCAAAGTCTCGAATTTTTCTTCTCGAAAATGAGAGTTATACGTTAAAAAATAAGAATTTTGAATTAAATAAAGAGGTTGATATTTTGAAAAATAGTAATATTTCTTTTGAAAATAATGCTGGTGATTTTAAAGCTAAATTTGAAAAACTTAAAAATAAAGTCACAAAATTCAATAAAGGTCAAAACAATGTAAACACGATTTTGTCTAGTTCCTGACCTTTACATGATAAAAGTGGTTAGGATATAATAAAACTAATTATGGAGATATTACTAGATACGATTTCATGTATAGTAAAAATGTTAATGCTAGTACTAGATTTCGAGTAAAATCTAAATCCAACTTTTATAGAAATTCAAGTAGTTCTATAACTAGTAATGTTTATAATATCTCTAGAAGTACAAAATCATTGATAGAAAATGTAGATAAAAATTATCTAAGTATTTGGGTTCCTGTTAATTGGAAAAATAGAGAAAAAGACATTGATGACTATTTTGATACAATAATTAATAATGAAAATTTTATTTTAAAAGGTTCCACCAAACTCTCTTGAGTATGGTTACCTTCGATCTAACTCTTGGACCCTAACATAGGAAGTGGGTACCAAAATATAGAATTTTTTTTAGGTACCCAAGAAAGATAAACGAATGATATGGATTTCAAATAGCAAATGTTCCGTACAAATGATGAAGAACGAGTATTTAAGGATAATGGTACTGTAGTAAATTCGATATATCCAACCGATTTTTTTCTTTTAGTTTGAGGTTGATATTTTCAATTTTAGAGTATCTCAAAGTAAAAAAAATATTATTATTTTTGACTTAATTAATGTATGACCCAAAACCAATGATGATTTTCAACCTTTTTGTTGATGACAAAGGGGGAGAAAATTAAGCATATTGTTGTAAAACTGCTGGTTAGTTTTGTGATGTCTGAACTATACTGTGATGTTTATGAATTATATTTCATGATGTTTAAATGTTCATCCTTTTTATGTTAAATGCCTAAGATGTTATTCACAAATTTGTCTATATTTTGTGATGGTTCAATATTATTTGTCTATGATATTATTGTACTTTGATGTGATCCAAAGAAAGCTCTTTCCTTACATAATTTTTATATATTTCTCACATATATATATATATATATTTTGTCGATGACAAAGGGGAAGATTAAACTTCTGATCATATCAATAGGGGGAGTATACACTTAGGTGGAAAACTATCTAAAGATTGATTAAATTTAAAATTAAACTTATATAGTTGTCATCATCAAAAAAGGGAAGAATGTTAGAACCTTGTACTTTGATGTTTCGATAGTAAAAACTATGCAAGTATATATCGTATACACTAACCACTTATGCAGAAAATAATATCATTTGAACGAAGAGATGAACTCGACAAAATGAAGACCAAAATGGTGTTGCACTATAATATCAGTCATAGGGTCTTAGTATATAGCTTAAAATATTGTTAAAATCTCTTCTGGGTGGTATACGTACAAACACATATTGCACAAATCAATTTTGAAATTTAAAAAAATTGCATCAGCACTCAGCCGGTTGAATAACAAAGGTCAGCCGTCTGAAACTATGTACATGCACAAGTTTTCAAACTTATGAAGATTCAGCCGTTTAACCGATCAATTTCAGCCGGCTGAAAACTGCCTAAAATGAACTATTTTCTTGCTGATTTCAAAATCATCGATACAGTTGGCTGTTACACTCTATTCAGTCGGCTGAATCTGTATAACGACTAGGTTTCTTAAAAGGTGCGTCTCCTTCATGAAGAGTTACAACTCCTAATCAAGAGTGCAGTCACAACTCTTCACCGTTACTCTTCACGAATGATTGCAACCTTTAAACACTATATAAAGCAAAGAATTCCAATGTTTTAAACCATCAATTCTATTTCCAATTCTCTCTATCTTTACTATTGAACTCTCAAGCATTCAATTTCAAACTACTTTATATTTTTGATCACATGATCATTCAAGAATATTTTCTTGTGATCAAAATTACTTCCATTCTTCACAAACTACACGATATACCACAAAGGAGAAGATTCTAGGAAGGGTGTACGTTATTGACTTCTGCTATTTATAGTCGAAGTCCTGCTGTAGCATTTATATTTGAAGTCCTGTTGTAGTATCCTCAGGCGGTTGAAGTCCTATTCAGTTGTCCAGGTAGTTGAAGTCATGTTCAATTGCTCAGGCGGTGTAGTACATGTTCCCCCATGTTAAGTGAGGGTATCGATTAAATCCAAAAGCAGTCTGGGAGTGGACGTAGAACGGAAAGTCCGAACCAATATAAAAATCTTTGGTGTCAATTACTTTATTACTTTTACTTTTATATTTATATTTCGCACAGGTAAATAGTTTAGTTAATATTTCATATTACACGATCCTTAGTCACTTTCATATTTTGATAGAAATATCGAATAGTTTGATTTCAGTTAAAATGAAGAGAAAGCATGTGTCCATAAGAAAGAAAGTTGAATATACATTGATATTTCTAAACATAAAAAACAACACACTGCTATTTGTTACTTATATTAAAATCAGCTTTTAGTTGTTTAAATACTCGATATTGAATTTGCAAAGGATGTCTTTTATAGTGAGTATAAAAGAAAATTGAGAATGTCCCAAACAATATGCAAAAACACCTTATTAAAATGTTTAATAAGAAACATGTAAGATG
The DNA here is from genome assembly GCA_030737815.1 of Allium fistulosum. Taxonomy (NCBI): domain Eukaryota; kingdom Viridiplantae; phylum Streptophyta; class Magnoliopsida; order Asparagales; family Amaryllidaceae; genus Allium; species Allium fistulosum. The sequence continues at coordinate 1,116,139,465 of CM060902.1, read as the reverse complement.
GATTCATTGTGCATTGGTAATAGGAATTATCATACATGTTATGTTGCCTACAATATCGTATTTTTTTATATATTTGATACATGAAGCAAACATTAAATCCAAATTAAAGTCACTAAATGGTAGTTAAAAGTGTCCTCGTGTATTTATGAAATATAGAAGAATTGTTTATTGAAACAACGAACTTCTTATGAAGGAGTATTCAGACTCAGATTTCATATGTGACATTAAGTATGGTATGTCAATATAAAATTCATATTCAAAGCTTGGTTAAGAAGCTTTAAGTTGGAAATGTTCCAAATGAGAGATTGTGGATGATTTAATAAAAGACCAAGTACATCGCATTGAATAGGGCCATAATAAAAGTGATGTTTTTATGTAATAAATGCACAAATTTATAGTTGAGCAGAGGGTGACTCCAAATGTTGAGAATTCCATAACATTGTTATGTGATAACAATGTCGTGATATAGTTCGTAACCGAACTTAAAGCTCACTAGAAGTCGAGAGACATACTGTGAATTGTTCCAAAAGATAAAGATAGTTTATTAGCATTGGAGAGAGTTGATTTACATAGTAGATAATTGAAACATAATAGCTTACTCGTTCGCTAAGGGATTGACCTGATTGATTTTGAAAAAAAACCGAATGGAGAAGTTGGAATAAGATACCATAATTGATCCCAAGTGCAATTGGGAGATCGATAGAGTTAGAGCGTATGTCATAGAGGCAATTATGTAATTTATTACATAAATCTAACTTAATAACCAATCTTGTTCAAAAAATAAAAGGTGTTTACTTTCTGTTATATACTTGTTATAAAATGTTATAAATGATTAATTAGTTAATTTAAGTATATATGTCAGAAAGTCCATATATGATGCATTTGTGATAATAGTTACAAATAGTTGTAATCATGAGTATTATATCATAATATGATAAGCACATCATTTTAAAAATTCATAGTCAAGGTGTACCGAGATATAACATCGATGCATCCGTTGAGACTAGTATGTAACACTCTTCAAATGTTGGGTAATGTTTGTAACGATCCGGAATTTCACCGCTTTGATTTGTGAATATTTAATTAATTTTAAATATTCAAATAATAGATTTTATTATTAAAATAAAACTCTTTTAAATAATGAATAATGATGATGAAATAGTTTCTCAAATTTGTTTAAAAAAATAATTGGTTCAAAGAAGAATCGAAAATATGACCGGAATTCGTTTTCCAATTTTTCAACTTTTCATTGAATAAAAGCCATTGGAAACATTGTAAACCCTAGAGTATAAATATTCACATACATTTATAAGTTAGGATTATGCATTATAGTAGTATATATCTGTGTGTGTGTGTGTGTATTTAGGATAATATATGTTGTATTTTATAAATAAACGGAAAAGGTGAATGTCATGTCATTAAAAACATGTTGGCTCATAGGGTTTAGGGGGGACAAGCTTGTAGGCATGAGTACCATAGGGTGGAGAGGACAAGGCGATGTGGCAAACTAAGAATGGAGGGTAAGGTACAAGGAAATTAAGGTAATTTACTTTATTCTCTTGCTTATAAATAACCCTTTCACTTCTTCAATTTCACCTCCTTTTCCTTTTACCATATCATTCTAATATCTTATCCAAATGGAGTATTTTTTTTTTCAAACTATAAGAAATTCCAAGGGCTACAACTTCCATGTGTACCACTTCTTCAAATTTTGAGCATAGCCATGTCCAAATCTCATTTCTTTGCAGAGTGTTTTCGGATCCAGTTTTTTTATTCCGAGAGCACCTCTTCTTCCTCAGGCCATATCTCCCTGAAAAAGATCCGAATTGAGTACTTGTTTCTTTGAAATTGTAGAGAAGAGGTTTTACAAGAACTTTCCCTTTGATAACTTTTCCAAATTCCGTGAGTAACTTGTTCAAAAATCAGTTGGAAGATGACCCGTTTTTGGGTTTGATTTTTGTGAATTCGATGATAATATGAAATCCCTCCACCATTCAAGGCCAAGCTCCACCATACCTTGGGCCAAGCCATTTGGCAAGGAAAGGAGGAGGAGGGTGTCGTAGTGTTGTTGTTAGTCGGGAGCATCTCTGGTCGCTTTGGATAAGTTGGAGGCCTATTAGTGAGTAAAGCTCACTAATTTAATTAAAGTTTCTAACTTTAGTTATGTTAAATATTTGTTAATTTAATCATATGTGATTGGTTGGATATAGGGTTGATTTGTGTGTGTGTGTGTATTTATGTTTGGAATGTGCTTGGTTGAAAATGACATATAACTTGAATAAGCAAGTAATTAAGTCAATTTAGTTTATTAGATATGTCCTTAGTTGGTTATCTTTAATTATGGCATGTATATGTTTGTAATCATGCATGGAATGTTGTAGGAAAAAGTAAGGTTAGATATTTAGTTTGTTGTGTGGTGCGGCATCGGAATCCCTTACTTTAAAATTAATCTTAGTTAAGTGTTTCTAAAATATTTATAAAGTTTTAAAAGCTTTACTTTTTAAGATCCAAAACTTTGTTCAAGTTGTAGAAGTAAATTTAAAACTAAAAGATATTTGAAGCTATTTAATATTAAATAAGTTTTGAAATTTAGGGTCATATAGCAATAGTCGCTATAAGTGCAGTTTGTGAAAACGGACTATTTTTGAAATCTAAGTTTAATATTATTTAATTATCTTTTGAAATATTTTCAAAACTTGTTATAAGAAATAAAAAGGTAATTTTTATTATTTTATTTATTTCATGATTATTTAATTAACTAATTGAGTAAGGTAATTAGTACTTATCATTAATTAAGTTAGGTTGATTAGCACTTAATTATTTTTAAGTAAGTTAATTATAATTTGTTAATTAATAAAAGGTAATCATTAATTAATTAATTAAGAAATAATTATTATTTAATTAAAATTATTTATTTAAGTTTTAATTAAGGATTGTTTAATTAATTAATTGATATTAAATAATATTTAATTATTTTTAAAAAGTTTAATTATTATTTAACAGTTATTATTATTCAATTATTAATTAAAGGTTTAATTATTATTATGTAAAGAGTTTAATTGTTATTTAATATTTAAATAAAAGTTTTAAACCACTTCAATTATGAAGATCGATTTTGTTCTAAAGTAACTTTCTTTTTAAATAATGTTTTTAAATCCAAGGGGTTTCCATGTTAATCACCGTTAAGTAACCCCAATTGAATATGAAACCCAATGACATCTATTTAGCAGAATAAATCACCGTTTCTGCTAATTAAATTAGAGTAACATCTGTTTAGCAGAATAAATCATCGTTCTGTTATAATTCACCAAATAGATTTTGTTGACATCTATTAGACAGAATAAAAACCCATTCTGCTATTCTATTAACTTGGACATGTGTTTAGCATAATAAATCCTCGTCTGCTATTATAATAACTTGAACATTTACCTATATGTTGATTGATTGTTGTTTGTTGATCCCTTTTACATATATGTTATTATGTAAATACCCATGTTATAACACAGATAAGTTAAACTTAATTAAACGAACCATTGTGGTCAATAAGCCTCTTTCTGATTTTTGTGAAATTAATAATTTTAAATATATTTTTAATAAGGGTTTTAAAGTAAAGTTGTTATCCATTTATATTGCTTAAATTTTATTTCTATTTTAAAATATGATATTTAAAGAATAATTAAGCAATTATTTTATTATAGATATTTTGAAGTAAATTAATACTATTTAAATTATTGTTTATTAAAATCATTATTTTGTTAATATGGTTTTAAGATTATTAAATGAAGAATGTTTTAAATAATAACTTGTTTACGTAAAAGGGTTTTAAATAATTGCTTTGCTTATAAAGAAAGTCTTATAAATGATTTTGGATATTTATAAAGAAATTTTTATAAATGATTTTGGAGATTTATAAAGAGTTATATATATGGTTTTGATATTTATGAAAGTGTTTTGTAAATAAACTTGGAAATTTATAAAGTGTTTTATAAATGGATTTGGAATTTAAGTAAAAGAGATTTCATAAATGAAAGAGATTTATTAAAAGGATATATAGAAGTAAATTATAAAAGAATTTGAGATGGGATTTCCTTTCACTGACTTCTCAATTATGGTGATATGGAACATTCGTTCCATACTTAACACCCGAAGAAATAGTTTTTGGGGTTATCCTTGTCTCTATTTTAAATAACACTTGTTTTGATCCTTTTTAATATGATTTTGAAATAACAAATTTTTCACAATGTTTTGTGAATATACTAATGCTAATGAGATAAGTATATTAATACTTTGATAAATATTTTGGAAGGAGATTCAAATAAATGAAGGATTTATTATTTTAAGGCTTAGTGGTTGCTATGTGTAATTAAATCTCTAAATTATTGCTTATTTGTTTATTTGATAGTTAAATAACCGACTATCAAATCTGGATCAAAATATAACTCCGGAAATATCTAGGAGAAACACGTGAGTTATATGGCACAGTCATCTTCGATGATGCTTACTGTGAGTATAAATCTCATTTTGTTCTCCTAGGACAAATGATAGGGAGATCCGTCCACTTAAACGGTTAGGGGGTGATCCTTACTCCTATGTATTGTCTGATTATTTTCAAAAGAACCAGGGTTGAGTTTACCGAAAATATCGAATGTTGTTTCGAAGAGACCGGGATCAGATAAGTATAAATTATTCGAAAACCACTTCGATCCAACTCAAGCGTTTCGAATTGAAGACATCTTGAAGATGACTGAAGACAGAGCTTTTGAAGTGCAAGGGCTACTTGCTACTAATCTTGAGGATAATTCCAAAATGGATGTTGTAGAGGTAGTGCCTTCGGTTTCGTTCAGACCTAGAATGAACCTGTATGGATGAATGCTGGCATTGCATTTCTACCTGGAGGGCAGTGTTAGCATTCCAAGATGGTCTGCTAGAAGAAAAGGTAAACGTAACCTCAAGCCTCACACCAGGGAATGACTGAAATAAGGGGATATGCTTCAAGGCTATGTGGTTCACTACCATTAGGGTATGGTCATCACCAAATCTAGATCGATATTATAGATAATGTATGCTCCGGGCCCATTTAGGTTGTTGATCCCAACTAGGGTGATGACATATTCGGCGCTATCCAGTAAGGGGTAGGGCTGGTTTTGACTCGCAGGGAGCCCATATGAGGCTCTCGGTGTGTTTTATCAAGAGATGCACTATGATAGGTGGTACCCCAGTGCCTTGTCATTATTGGAATCCATTTTCCAATACGTTCCTTTATGGACTTAGTTGTGCCCAACTACTAAAATGTGAGATGCAAGCATTTTAGCTATATTAAATATGTATTTGTATCCTGGACATTGTTGTAATATCACTGGATTTTCTATAGAAAATGTTTTGGTTATCTTAAGGTAAAACCCGTCTGTGTTTATGATTTTAAAATATTTTACAAGTTAAATAAATAAATTCCTTATGATTTGAGCTTCTAAAGATATTCTTACCAGACTGATCCGAGCGTTATTTTTCTTATAATGCTCGGATCAGCCCGAGCATATTTTCCAGATTTAGCTGAATCCTTTGGAGCTTTTAGGAGACGAGCTGTATTCTCCAAGAGGTATTCAGGTATCTTATATTCTTCCGCTGTTCGTTCTAGCTGTAGCTATTAAATTGTAAGGACAGGCCATTATATCTTTCTAGGCTGATAATAGGTTAATGTACTCTGATGTTGTGTATAATAAAGTTGAATTCTTTTTGTAAAGTCTTGTTCATATTATATAAATTACTCATCACATTTTATGAGATTCCGTTCTTCCTTTTTCTTTCTTTCACCCCAAATGATATGTCTTTCGAACATTTAAATGATTGGCACACGAATATCAAGGATGTATTAAGTGTCGTCTTTAGGTGTAAGAAAGGCAGATCATTATAGTGTTTTACTCATGGCTTCTATCAATAAGAACCTTAATAGACCCGAATTTCGACTAAATCGAACCCCAAGTCCATTAGGGTACGGATCGTTGGTTTTGGTAACCTATAATAACAATAAGCATATCAGAGAGCGATCAATATAAATTCATAGGGGAATAGAAAAATATAATAGAATATACATACTGACTAAGGCTACCACATTGGAATCAATATTATTCCTTTAGTATCTGATTTCCTTTCCAGTGATAAGCATGAATGAGAAGGCTCCACCATCTACCGTTTATGTCTTGCACTAGTAGCGTGCATCTTTAAATTTATCATATGGGTTGTTATAAGGAGGGGGTCAGAACAACATTCTGCTGATTGGAAACTTACATATTTTATCCATAACACAAATTTATGCTGATTGATTTCCATTTAAATGTTATGTCTATTATTTATGCCTAACCCACTCAATCCTATGTGTGTGTACGATATGCCTAACTCCTTCGAGATATAACTATATATGTGCCTATATACATACATACATACATATATATATATATATAAGTTGTACTACCCAAAAACCCCGGTTGCTCAATACTTCTTAAATAAGGAGGAGGCGGACCCAACGACCATTTATGTAACAATCCGAAATTTTATCACTTTGATTTGAAAATATTTTATTCATTTAAATATTCAATTAATGGTTTTATTAATTAAAATACACTCTTTAAATTAATTATTAATTATGGTGAAATGATTTTCAAAATGTGTTTACAAAAGTATTTTGTTTAAAGAAAAATAGAAAATGTGACCGGAAATCGTTTTCCGAGTGTTAGCACCAAAATTGGTCACTAACCTCGTTCAGAAAGATTGTGTAGAGATATAAGTGATGAAAGTAAATTAAACAGAGAAGACAATGCTAATCTAAATGCAGAAAGTAAGAACACCAAATTTATAGTGGTTCAGCGTAATTGCCTACGTCCACTTTGTTTAACTTTATTGATTTCCTTTATGGTTGATTACAAATACAATTCGTGAATCAAATGCTTGAGTGGAGTGATTGAGTAGAGAAGATGAGTCTTGAAAATGGCAGAGTCTCCCCGGTGTTCTCTCTCCAAAAAAGGATCCCTTTCACTGTGACCATGCCCCTCTATTTATAGGCAAAGATGGGCTGGACTTCCCAAGTGGGCTGATTGCCGAACGTTCCAGCCCGAGTACAGTGGTCGCCGTATGCCGAGCAAGGTTCGCCGAACGATCTGCGCCGAACCATTCCTTCTATGCCGAACGGTATGCTGGTTAGTTGTGTTGAATGTCTCCTGGATGTCGAGTATTACGCCGAACACCATGGGATGCCGAGTACTCTTGTATGCCGAGCAGCCTTGATGCCGAGCGACCTTGTATGCCGAGCAGTCTTGATGCCGAGTACTCTGGTATGCCGAGCGACCTTGTATGCCGAGCAGTCTTGATGCCGAACAGCCTTGATGCCGAGTACTCTGGTATGCCGAGCGGTCTTGATGCCGAGCAGCCTTGATGCCGAGCACTCTGGTATGCCGAGCAGTCTTGATGCCGAGTACTTATGGGATGCTGAACACTAGTTGACGCTGAGCATAGGTTGTTGCCGGGTGCCAGTTGATGCCGAACACTACTTGGCGCCGAGTACCCTTGTTGCCGAGTACTACGCCGAGTAGTCTCGATGCCGAGTGCTTTTGATGTCGAGTGCTCTCGTATGCCGAACACTGCTGAGTACTACGCCGAACACTCCTGGACGCCGGACACTATGGACGCCGAGTACTACGCCGAGTACTCATGGATGACAGTTGCTTCGCCGAACACTCCTGGATGCCGGACACTCTCTGATGCCGAGCACTTATTGCCGAGTACTAGTTGCCTGGTCAAATCCCCAGGAAACACTTGCCCCCCAAAGTGTATCTCGTGGCCAAACGTGGTGCGCTTTGAATCTGGTACAATCTACCTCGGAGGTACCCTCTCGAGAATGCTAGCGAAGGGAGGTGCAAGACGAACAAGCTTGGGATGCCGAACGACACGTTCTGAGCCGAACGTTCCTAGCGTGCCGAACGTCATTCCACCTTAATGCCGAGCGCTCCGGTATTGACCGGTTCTACCGGGTATAGCCCCTTCGACTTCCACCATTCCCCTCTATAAAACCAGGTCCTTCTCTTCTTCTCTCCTTTTACTTGCCTCATTTTACTTCTTATTTCCACCGTTCTCGCAATTCTGTTCAATCGTCCGAATTTGAGACTTAACTACACCATCTCAATCTCTGATCTGCAAACTTAGGTATTTTTCATCGTATATTCAAACGAGATGTTCGAACGATGTCGTGTAGAGGGTTTTTGTATAGCTTGTCTGCATTGCCGAACGACATAGCGTGGAGGAGTTAGGAGTATGTCCGCTTATCGTCTTAGTTTCCTCGTGTTGAATCGAGGTCAAAGGGAAGAAAAAGAAAGAAGGTGTTGGAGGGGGTAATGGCGCCGTTCGCTGCTCCGGCGCATGTGGTCATGTGCCGGACGGTGTAATGGTTAGTTGCCGAACGGTACCTTGGCCGGACAATGCCAGGCCGAATGCTCACTAACATGTCAAACTATAATTGAGCTGAACGAACTAAAGCCGAACAATGCCCAAATGCTGAACGACTGACACGCCGAACATTGACTTCAGACCGAACGTTGAATCCAGCCGAACAATCCTTAGGTCGAACCGTGACTTTAGCCGGACAAAACAATCACCGAACACTTAACATGCCGAACAATACAATTGCCGAACACTTTACATGCCGAACAATACAATTGCCGAACACTTGACATGCCGAACAATATAATTGCCGAACAACTGACATGCCGAACAATACAATTGCCGAACACTTTACATGCCGAACAATACAATTGCCGAACACTTGACATGCCGAACAATACAATTGCCGAACACTCTTTAAGCCGAGCCTAACACAGCCGAACACTATACTTAGGACGATGAACATTACTTAAATGCCGATCAGTATAAATGTTAAACTACACTTAGGCCGGTTACTTTAGAAATCATATGTCTTTTGAACCTGGAACTGTAATCACCTCAAGGCGGGCTTTTGAGACGGTCAGCGATGACGGTCTTCGAAGGCGATGATCCGAAGCTAATTATTATATCTTTTTAAAACATTCTTATTGCCTGTACACAATTGCTTGCACTAGTTCACACACCACGTGGGGGGAAAACTCGTGTTGCTAATTCTAACGCTCAACGTTTTTCAAGTATAGCTTTCTCAAGCATTTAGCCAGGTTCATTATTTATTCGGGACGTCGAGAAAATCTAGTTCTGCCACCATATCTGACAGACCTGGGCCGTCAGCAAGGCAAGGAGCCGCTGATTCTTCTAACCCGTCTATCTCTCCCGCCCATAATTTGGCGCCCGATGCTCTGGAGTCAACCATCTTGCTGGACAATCCGATCGATTCTCAAGCTTCGAAGATCAACGAGGCTGCTCTGCGACGAATATGTTCCATTCACGGGATTCCCTTTGCTGACGTGTTAGTTCCTTCGAGACACGACCGCCCTCATCTGCCCCCAATCGGGTACACAGCCTGCAACAAGTTCATGTGTTGGATGGGCAGCGTGCCTCCATTCAACTTATTTCTCCGGGATGTGCTGCAGTATATAGACATTGCTCCGTCGCAGCTGCACCCAAATGGCCATGCGTTCCTATACGGGACTTATTTACTTTTCATGGCCGTCTTCTCCAGACCTCCAACCCCCGGTGATATCCGATACATTTATATGTTCAAGAGACGGAAAGATAGCCCTTCCTTCATGTTCCTCGAGCCATACCACAAGTGCCAGATCTTGACAGGGGCCTGTAGCAAATTCGCCCTGTACAAACAGGAATGGTTCTATGTGCGCTGCCCGTCTGGTTTTGCTAGGAGATGGGTTGAAGGCAGTAAGTCTCTCTGCTGAATCATTATTCGTATTTAATTGGAGTCATGTTTTTCCTAACTCTCCGTTTCATCTTTTCAGGTATCAGCCCACGCCCGGAAGGCCGAGGATATTCTGATGCTGTCGATGCGATTAGAGCTCTTCCGGCCGAGGATCGAGATATCCGAGCTATCATTTCAAATGACTCGCTGTCGGGGTTTGGCTTGCTGGCTCCTGGTCGTCGGATCAGCCTTCCATAAGGTGTTACAATTCCCAAACCTTCATCTGGTAAAGGGAAAAAACTTGCCGGACCGTCGTCGCGTCGCGTTCCCGACGCGCATGAAGAAGGCGAGCGCAAAGAGGATGATGCCCCCGAAACTCAGGGCGAGAACGTGGGTCCCGCTTGGAATCCGGCAATCGAAGTTCAGGATATTGAGACATCATCCTCCCCTTCGAAGGGAAAGAAGAAGTTGAAATACACGGTTCAAAAGGAGAAAGTTGGTGGAACCTCAAAAGTTACGCCTAACCCTCCTGAGAAAGAGGCTTCTTCGCAGCACCTGGAAAGTTCCTTGAGAGGTCTATCGAACCTTTCTATTCCCGAAGACATACTTAATTACGGGTTCGATGATCCTGAAGCTCTCAAATTCTCTTCGCCCGCTAGAGGCAACGTAGGAGTTCAACTCCCGGCTCAAAGAGACAATACTCCGATTAGCAAAGATAAACGAACGGGTCCGTCAAGGGGACACTTAGGACACACACGCACATGCGCATTCCATAATATACTTCAAGTCTTTTTAATTCGTGAATTCTCCTTAACTCGTTGTTATCTCCCTTCTTTGCAGGTGATATGGGCCGCTCACACGGACTTGATCGCCTTCAGGGGTCTTCTATATTCCATCACTCCGGACGGGATTCCGGTTCAGGCAGACGCCGGGACCGAGGTGATTATGAAGATAGGGACAATCGTCCGCGCGAGTCGTCTCACCGCAAGAAAGCACACTACCAATCTTCCCAGTCCCGCGATCTTCCTCCCACAACTGAGCCGGATAAAGAGAAGTCTTTGCAGAAGGGTTATCAGTCTGATGCTGCTCGAGAACAACATTCCAGTTCATCGAGTATGAGGCAAGTTCGAGAGCCGCGTAAAAGAATGGAATTCTCTAAGCCTCTTCCTCCTACTCCTGCCGTGGACCCAACTGTTGCGGAAAAGATGGTCGACCTTAAGGCCAAGTTTCCGAAGATCTGTTTTGACGGTTTGAAATTTCTCCCGGCCATCCATCACATTCCTGGGCACGTGAAGCAAAGTGCCATTGCCTGCAACAATGACGTCTATGTTCAACATGACGCATTCGTGCACTTGGTGGAGAAGATCTCAGAAGTATCTGTCGAGCGTCAACACGAGATTGACCGTCTAAATCTGGAGGCTGACAGCGATAAGAAAATCATCAAACTCCAAGATGAAGAACTCGCCTCTTATAAGTCAAAGCTAGAAGCCGCTGAACAAGGTGCAAAAGATACTGCTGAGGCAGTTACTCGCTTAGAGGTGGCTCACAAAAAGGAGCTTGACGAAGCAGTTCAGCGTAGCGGCGCCCTTGCCCTAGAAAAAGACTCTGTCCAAAAAGAAAGGGACGCGCTCGCTATTCAAGTCAAAGAGCTGAAAGAACAACTCTCCAAGGAGAAAGAAGACAAAATAGCCGCTCAGGAAGAATCACAACGGTATTGTGATGAGATTGTTGCTACCCGACTCCTGAAGGCAAAGCTCGACGGTGAACTTGCCGGGGTTGAGAAAATGAAGGATGAGGCCCGTGAGGAGGGCAAAAGAATGGCTGTGGAGGAGCTTGATTCTCGCCTTGAGGCGGCCGTAGAGGCCGGCAGGGAAGAGGTCAAAAGTATGTTTGACCCGTTGATCGCCGAGTACGGAGCCCGCGTCCTTATGCATCGCGACCTAACATTCTTGGGCGACGGCTACCACGAATCCCTGGCTGAGGCATGGGAAACTCTGATAAAGATCAAGAAAGTCGAGTCAGGCTCCGAAGAAATCGACGAGGATGCATTGGTGAAGGAGTTCCTGAGGGGGAATGAGCCATCGGATTTATCCGCAGCATTGGCTCTTTATGGCAAAGGCTCTTCCCCTTCGAAAGAGAAGAATGATGAGGCTGGCCCGTCAGAGGCCGACGCTACTACTCCTCACATCGCCGCTTCTTATGCTGCTCAATCGGCCGGTCGGTCGACGCTTGATCCATTCGAGCAGCATGCCAGTTACGATCCCGAAGATCCCGGGCTCGGCGTTCATGTGCTGTCACCTATCCTGGAGGGTGAAACCCCGCGCGCCACCGATATTCAACCTGATCCTGGTAGGAAATTCTTCTTTCTCTAAAAGTCGAAGAGATCCCGTCATTTTTCAGCAGTGGTTATTCGTTCTAATGCCCACTTCTTATGTTTTCGTGCAGGTTGTTCTAACGCTGAGCTAACTCCGAGGAGCGATGACGCCAAGGAGGAAGCGGGGAAAACAAGCGACGTTGCTCACGCAGGGGTAACTCCCGGCCCAGACGCTCAAGTGATCGGGGCGCTTGATGATGACAAACTTGATACTTCGTCTCCTGCCGAAGGAAGCGACGAAGTTAAAATCACTGGCGCCTCTGAACATACTTCAGAGATGAGCATGAAGGACCGTCTCGCCGACGAGGAGAAGAGAAAGGTCAAAGTCAAAGTTGAATCTGAAGTCCTGGAACTCACTGACCCGCGGAACAGACCTCTGAAGATCATTCTCCCGGGCAGGTCCAAACCACTAGATGTTCCGTCTCCTACTCCTGACTCCGTCTCTCTAGCAAGCAAAAAGTCCAAGAAAAAACGTGAGGGAGAGGAGTCGTCGGAAACACCAAAGGCAGACAAGAAGAAAAAGTCGAAGAAATGATCGATGCACTTGTTCAACAAGTTTCCTGCTTAAGTTTGTAATTGTTTCTATCTTCCATAACTTGTAGTTTGTATAGGCCCGAATTTTGTAGGAGTGATCTTGTATCCCCGTTTTGGACTTATCGAATAAAATTTTAGTTTCTTCTTGTTTGAATGATTCTCTTGTCTTTATTTGGTTTGCTGACATTGTGCTCCGAGGACTTGGAGACTTGAGACTGTTCATACTCTGGTCCGCGCTCTGGGGACTTAGAGTACTCCGCTCCGCGCTCTGGGGATTCGGAATTTGGAAATCGTTTATACTCTAGTCCGCGCTCTGGGGACTTAGAGTACTCCACTCCGCACTCTGGGGATTCGGAGATTGGAAATCGTTTATACTCTAGTCCGCGCTCTGGGGACTTAGAGTACTCCGCTCCGCACTCTGGGGATTCGGAGATTGGAAATCGTTTTATACTCTAGTCCGCGCTCTGGGGACTTAGAGTACTGTGCTCCGCACTCTGGGGATTCGGAGATTGGAAATCGTTTATACTCTAGTCCGTGCTCTGGGGACTTAGAGTACTCCGCTCCGCACTCTGGGGATTCGGAGATTGGAAGTCGTTTATACTCTAGTCCGCGCTCTAGGGACTTAGAGTACTCCGCTCCGCACTCTGGGGAATCGGAGATTGGAAATCGTTTATACTCTAGTCCGCGCTCTGGGGACTTAGAGTACTCCGCTCCGCACTCTGGGGATTCGGAGATTGGAAATCGTTTATACTCTAGTCCGCGCTCTGGGGACTTAGAGTACTCCGCTCCGCACTCTGGGGATTCGGAGATTGGAAGTCGTTTATACTCTAGTCCGCGCTCTGGGGACTTAGAGTACTCTGCTCCGCACTCTGGGGAATCGGAGATTGGAAATCGTTTATACTCTAGTCCGCGCTCTGGGGACTTAGAGTACTCCGCTCCGCACTCTGGGGATTCGGAGATTGGAAATCGTTTATACTCTAGTCCGCGCTCTGGGGACTTAGAGTACTCCGCTCCGCACTCTGGGGATTCGGAGATTGGAAGTCGTTTATACTCTAGTCCGCGCTCTGGGGACTTAGAGTACTCTGCTCCACACTCTGGGGATTCGGAGATTTGGAATCGTTCGTACGAGTCTGTATGTCGCGCAGAATAATGTAATTTATCATCCAATTAAGAGATATAGAAACTTCATAGAAAATGTGGCTTCAAGCCTTTATTAATGAAAATCAACTAAATTGCTCGATTACAACTTCAAAAGGAAACTAAGTCATTATTGAATGGAAACATGCAGAAAACAATAGTGCCTATAACAAGGAAGGGAAACATGCTAAATGTAATAGTGCCGCAAATGTTCACTGTTCCATGCTCGGGGGAGTGTCGCGCCATCAATGGTCGCTAGCTTGAATGTTCCTTCTCCAAGCTTCCGTTCAATGGCGTATGGACCTTCCCAGCTGGGATTCATGCGTGATGGTACCGGGAAGACTCGTTTCAGAACGAGATCTCCCACATCAAAGATTCTTGGGCGGACTCTGCCGTCATAGTAACGCTTGACTCGATGTCTATGCGCCGCCGCCCTTAATTCAGCTTCTTCCCGCTTTTCATCGATGTAGTCCAGTGATTCCAGCAAGAGGTTTTGGTTCGTCTTGGGATCGTAGTATGTCACTCGGTGCGATGGAACTTCAAGTTCCATGGGTATAACGGCTTCAGAGCCGTATGCCAAGGCGAACGGAGTGTGGCCGGTTGCGGACTTGTGGGTAGTTCTATACGCCCATAATGCTGTCGGGAGTTCATCTACCCATTTGCCTCCAACCTTCTCCAGACGCTTCTTTAGTATGGACTTGATTATTTTGTTAACGGCCTCGACTTGTCCGTTAGCTTTTGGGTGTGCAACGGCGGCGAACTTTTTCTCAATGCCGTACTTTAAACAGAACTCTTTGAACTCTCTACTTTCGAATTGCGTTCCGTTGTCTGTAATGATGGTGCGTGGAAGGCCAAAGCGGCATATAATGTTTCGTACAACGAAGTTAATGACCTTCTTAGAGGTGATAGTGGCCAAAGGTTCTGCCTCAGCCCATTTCATGAAATAGTCGACTGCAACTATTGCGTATTTCGCACCACCCTTGGATAGAGGCAAAGAGCCGATTATGTCGATTCCCCAGATCGCAAATGGCCAAGGACTGATCATTTGTGTGAGTTCCGTTGACGGAGCCCTCGGGATTTTTGCATATCTTTGACACTTGTCGCATTTTCTTGCGTAGTCCGCGGCATCCCGGTTTACGGTGGGCCAGTAATATCCATAGCAGAGGATCTTCCTTGCTAGCGTTTGCCCCCCAGTATGGTCGCCGCATTCCCCTTCGTGGACTTCCCTCAAGACTCGCTTTGTTTCATCATGAGCGATGCACCGTAACAATGGGACTGAGAATCCTTTTCGGTACATGGATCCATCCTGCATTACGTACCGCGCAGCCTTTCGAAGGACTTGTCGTCTTTCGCTTCTTTTTTTTGGTAAAGCCCCGGTTGTCAGGTACAGTTTGAATGGGGTTATCCACGAGTCCTTCTCGATCTCTGTTTCCAACACGCGATCGATTTTCATCTCGTCTACACTCGGGGCATGCAAGACTTCAACGGGATACAATCCCATTTGTTGAACATCGTCGGTACTTGCGAACTTAGCCAACAAGTCGGCTTCTTTGTTTTGTTCTCGTGGGATATGTGAAATGTCATAACGCTCAAGATTTGATAGTAGTTCCTGGACCTGAACGAGGTACGGAGCAAGCTTTCGTCCTTTTGCTTGGTAGTCTCCTCGTACTTGGTAAACCACTAACTGCGAGTCACAAAAGATTTCGACTGATTCGATCCCGAGTTCTTTGATGAGCTTCAAGCCAGCGATCAGTGCTTCATATTCAGCTTTGTTGTTCGTAGCCGGGAAATCGAGCTTCAGGGCATAACAGATTGATCGGTTTTCCGGAGTTATAAGAACTACGCCCGCGCCGGAGCAACGGTCGTTTGATGCACCGTCAGTGTATAATTTCCATCGAATGAGGGGAATGATGTCGTGATCGTCCGGTTTGATGGGTATGGTAAATTCAGCGATGAAGTCTGCTAACGCTTGCCCTCGGATGGCTCTCCGTGGTAAGTACGCGATATCGAATTGGCTCAACTCGATGTTCCATTTTAGCAATCTTCCAGAAGTTTCCGGTCGTTGAAGTACCTGCCTCAGGGGTTGATCGGTATAAACGCCGATTGAATGCGCTTGAAAGTATGGGCGCAGCTTGCGTGATGCAATCACCAAGCAATAAGCCAATTTCTCGATTTTAGGGTAATTCTTCTCTGCCCCCGTTAAACGCTTGCTAACATAATATACCGGCTTCTGGACTTGATCCTCCTCACGAACCAAAGCTGTGCTTATCGCATGAGGGGATATAGCCAAGTAAACGTACAGCATCTCATGGTCAACTGGTTTAGATAGCATTGGTGGGCTCTCCAGATGCCTTACCAGGTTCTGGAATGCTTCCTCGCAGCTAGACGTCCATTCAAAATTCCTCTTTCCTTTCTTTATTATGTCAAAGAACGGGATGCACTTGTCAGTTGCCTTGGATATAAATCGACTCAGCGCAGCTACTTTTCCGTTCAAGCTCTGTACCTGCTTTATAGTCCTGGGCGCTTGTACATCTCGAATGGCTTGGATCTTTTTTGGGTTGGCTTCGATTCCCCTAGCGTTGACGATGAATCCTAAAAACTTCCCTGATGCAACGCCGAAAGAACACTTCAGCGGGTTGATCTTCATTCCATAGAACCTGAGTATGTTAAACATTTCAGCTAAGTCTTGAATGTGGTCGTTTGACTGTCGTGACTTCACGAGCATGTCATCCACATAGACTTCCATGGTTTTGCCCAGCTGGTCCTTGAACATTCGATTCACCAGACGTTGGTAAGTTCCTCCAGCATTCTTTAATCCAAAGGGCATCACTACATAGCAATACAGCCCGACATTTGTAACGAAGCTGGTGTGTTCTTGGTCCGGAATATGCATTGGGATTTGGTTGTATCCTGAGTACGCATCCATGAATGACAATAATTCGTGTCCTGCTGTGGAATCGACCAACTGATCGATCCTAGGCAACGGGAAACTGTCCTTAGGGCATGCTTTGTTCAAGTCGGAATAATCTATGCAAGTCCTCCATTTCCCATTCGCCTTCTTTACTAGCACGGGGTTGGAGACCCACTCCGGGTAGAGGGCGTCGCGGACGAACCCATTTGCTTTGAGTTTGTCCACCTCCTCTCCAAGAGCGGCGGATCTCTCCGGATCCATTCCTCTCCTCTTTTGCTTGACTGGGACGTATTTCGGGTCTATGTTCAACATATGACTCGTGATGGCGGGAGAAATCCCACACATATCAGAATGCGTCCAGGCAAAAACATCAAGGTTTGCCCGGAGGAAATCGCTAAGGTCTTCAGTCATTGCGGGGCCTAACTGCGATCCGATCTTCAGTATTCGCGAAGGGTCGTCACGGCTAACTGAGATGTCAATTGTTAATTCAGCCGGTGCCGCCTTCTCTTCCCTGGGTTTCTCATCGTCGTCTCTGGGATCTATATCTCCGTAGACCCGAGAATTATGCCCGAGCCAGGGCTCGGGCACTACTTGTCAATTATTCGTATTGAGGATGCGGACGGGATTGTCCGCAACCTTTCCTTTCTCCCTCCGATGGGCCTCTCGGAGCTCGGCCACATAACTAGAACGACCAGCTGCTTGGTCACCGTGAACAATGCCTACTCCTTTGTCAGTCGGAAACTTCAAAGTCAAACACCACGGGGCTAGTGCCGCCCTAAATTCAGCCAAGGCCGGCCGACCCAAGAAAACATTATACGGAGAGTCCACATCCAAAACTACAAAGGGTAGAATTCGTACCCTCCAACGCTCGCCTTGTCCCAGTTCAACTGGTAACTCGACATATCCTACCGCATCAGTCGCAGCGCCGTTAAAGCCGTAGATACGAGCTTTGGATGGTTTCAAGTCTTTTGTCTCTAGCTTCATCTGATCATAGGCCTTCTTGAAGATGATGTTGACTGAACTTCCACAATCAATCAAAATTCTTTTTACATATGCTGGTCCGATTGTCGCAGATATGACCATGGGATCGACGGTCGGAGCCTCTACCTGATCAGCGTCTCTGTTCCTGAACACAATATCGTCTGTCATCACGCGCTGCTGCTTAGCAGGGGCCCCGTCCTCTACGTTCGAACAACACTCAAAATCTGCATGCTTCAAGGAGCTTGCATATCGTTCCATCTCTTGCCAGTTCTTATCTGCGGGATGAGGTCCGCCGATAATTGTATTTATGACCAGTCTTCCAACAGTCCGAGTAGGCTCCTCAGGATGACGTGGAGCTGGTGCACGACCTGGGTTGGACGTTGCCTGTCCTCCTTCCTATGGATCCTTTACGAATTCTTGCAACTTCTTTTGTCTGATCAATTTCTCGATAGCATCATGCAGGTGTCTGCATTCTTCCGTGTTGTGTCCATAAGTTTCATGGAAGCGGCAATATTTCCCAGTCCGCTTCTGTTCTTCAGTTGATTCTTTTGGACGTGGTTTTCTGTACTGAAAAGTATTGCAGGTGGATAGGTAAATGTTCTCAAGTGGGGCGTTTAGCAGAGTGTACTCGCTGTAGCTTGGAATTCTCGACTTCCACTTTCCCGCTTCTTTCCTCTTTCCTTGACTTCTTCCTCCGGACTCTTTGGGCTGCACAGGCTTACTCTGGACATTGACTTGGACCTTTCCCGAATTGTCTCCAGATTGTTTCACAGCAATGTTGCTCTTGATTGACTCTTGGGCAGGTCCCGGTGCCTTATCTCGTCGTACCCACCTAGCTTCCTCTCTTCTTATGAACTGGTGTGCCTTGGAGTAGAAACGTTCTAGCGTAGCCGGAGGTTTTCCTGCCAGCCAGTCTCCAAATTCAGAATCTGGATCTACACCTCTCATTACAGCCATTAGGATTGCATGGTCGTTGGGATTACTGACTTCAGTTGCCGCAACGTGGAATCTTTGTAAGTACTCCTTCAGCGACTCTCCGAGATTCTGGATTACACTCGACAGAGACATCACGTCCTTCGGGCGTGTAGTGTGTATCCTGAATTGCTCAATAAACTTCTTTGCCAACTCCTCGAAGTTTGATACGGATCGTGGAGGAAGTCGGGTGAACCACATAGTAGCGATCCCAGATAGAGTAATCGGAAAGCACCTACACTTGGTGGGATCATTTGCTCTGGCTGAATCCATCATCCATTCATACCTCATTACATGTTGTCTGGGGTCAGTCTTTCCTTCGTATGCAGGAATGGTTGGCATGCTAAACTTCTTGGGGTACACCGCTTGCAGCACAACATCCGTGAACAGAGTATAACTTCTTGACACTCCCCAGTCGTCATTTGATAAGCCCTGATTTTCTTTCATCAGTTGCCTGATCATGGCTGTCAGATCGGGTGTCTGTATGGAAGCTGGGAGGTTGGAGTCAGTTCTACGTGCATGTCCATGCTGATGCCTCCTTTCCTGGCGATCTGCCAATCGTGCGTCGTGGGGTTCAACATTGTTAGCATTTTGATGATCTGGAGCTCCATCCTCCATCTGTATTCCGGTTCGGAAGCTTCCAGTTCTGGCTTGGTCGCGGTCTCCAGCAGTTCGAACAGCAGCATCCGCCCTTGCAGCTTCAGTCTTACGGCGTCTACGCCTGGGTGGTTCATCAGAAGAAGTAGAGCTGTCAGATGAGGAATAAGCAGCTGGATTGCCCCCAGCATTCTGTTGCTGCTGTTGAGTGAGTTGTGCCATCAGGTTGGCATTAGCTTGCATCTGTTCTCCCAGTTGTCTCCTGCTTTCCCTAAGTACTCTCATCAAGTCATTGAACTCTACTCTGGTGACAACTGGAGTCTGTTCTTGAGCGGCAATCCCTGCACTCGGGATCGCAGGTTGATTGCTAGGTCCTGCTTGTTGCACGCTAGCAGTCTCTCGGGCATCCGCATTAAGAGAAGCTGACCTGGTACGTGGTCTCGCCATTGTAGAGTTATTGGTATGAACTCTGAGTAGAATCAACGGATGTCCTATCAGTAAGTCGGATCTCCTTTGGGGGATTTGTTCAATCCAGTAGCTTCAAAGCAGATCCCTGAGGTCTGAGAATTCGATTCTCAGTGAAAGCACCAAAGTGTTAGCACCAAAATTGGTCACTAACCTCGTTCAGAAAGATTGTGTAGAGATATAAGTGATGAAAGTAAATTAAACAGAGAAGACAATGCTAATCTAAATGCAGAAAGTAAGAACACCAAATTTATAGTGGTTCAGCGTAATTGCCTACGTCCACTTTGTTTAACTTTATTGATTTCCTTTATGGTTGATTACAAATACAATTCGTGAATCAAATGCTTGAGTGGAGTGATTGAGTAGAGAAGATGAGTCTTGAAAATGGCAGAGTCTCCCCGGTGTTCTCTCTCCAAAAAAGGATCCCTTTCACTGTGACCCTGCCCCTCTATTTATAGGCAAAGATGGGCTGGACTTCCCAAGTGGGCTGATTGCCGAACGTTCTAGCCCGAGTACAGTGGTCGCCGTATGCCGAGCAAGGTTCGCCGAACGATCTGCGCCGAACCATTCCTTCTATGCCGAACGATATGCTGGTTAGTTATGTTGAATGTCTCCTGGATGTCGAGTATTACGCCGAACACCATGGGATGCCGAGTACTCTTGTATGCCGAGCGACCTTGTATGCCGAGCAGTCTTGATGCCGAGTACTCTGGTATGCCGAGCGACCTTGTATGCCGAGCAGTCTTGATGCCCAACAGCCTTGATGCCGAGTACTCTGGTATGCCGAGCGGTCTTGATGCCGAGCAGCCTTGATGCCGAGCACTCTGGTATGCCGAGCAGTCTTGATGCCGAGTACTTATGGGATGCTGAACACTAGTTGACGCTGAGCATAGGTTGTTGCCGGGTGCCAGTTGATGCCGAACACTACTTGGCGCCGAGTACCCTTGTTGCCGAGTACTACGCCGAGTAGTCTCGATGCCGAGTGTTTTTGATGTCGAGTGCTCTCGTATGCTGAACACTGCTGAGTACTACGCCGAACACTCCTGGACGCCGGACACTATGGACGCCGAGTACTCATGGATGACAGTTGCTTCGCCGAACACTTCTGGATGCCGGACACTCTCTGATGCCGAGCACTTATTGCCGAGTACTAGTTGCCTGGTCAAATCCCCAGGAAACACCGAGTTTCCGACTTTTAGGTGTCTAAAAATTGTCGAAAACGTTGTGCACATTTTAGCTAACATACATAGACATATATATTAAATACATAAGTATGGTTAGTAATAGAAATGGTAAAAGATAAGTTTACTTAAGCAAAAAGTAAGAGGTGACACTTTTTCAATTAAAATTTAAATATAATATAAAGTAAGTATTATCACATTCCTCTTACATCATGGTACAAAGGAATGTTATAGCATGTTAGATAATAAGGGGGTGCCATGGACTTGCATGTGAAAGGAAGGAAGAGGGTGGATGGGATGATGTGGCAACAAATGAGTGGAGGGCATTTTAACAAGGCAATTAGGTAATTTCTTAAACTCTTTTTCCATAAAAACAAATTCAAATTTCTCTTTCTGTCCTCATTCTCATTTTCCACTTTTCATAAAATTTTCAACTTCTTCTTTTAAGCTCTTAACTCTCTTTATAGGCTTCCAAAAATATTTTCAAAGTTTTAAAAATCACTTCTTTTCTTCCTTTTAATTCCTAAAAACACTTAAAAATCACTTCTTCTTCTTACAACTTCCTCTTCCTAAAACAAGCCCACACTCACCTCCACCACCTTTGGCCGAGCCTATAACCACCCTAGGTCAAGCCTAACTCCCTCCTCCCTAAGTCAAAAATGTTGGTTTTTACAAAAAGAAAGCTAAGATCTATGCTCTTTTCAAATTCTAGTGATAGTTTGGTTTGCTACCATAGCTTTGTTAAGAAAAACTCTTTATTTTTAGGAAAAATAATATCTTTATCTTATGACTAGTGTTTTTATGTAGAATTGCTTGTGTATTGACTAGCAGTGTGACTTGAATGTGTGTGTGTATGTGCTTATGCTTGGAAATTGCCTTAGACTTGATAAAGTAGTCAAAATGTGTTGTATATGTGATAAAGTTTGGATTTTTATGAGTGTTTGTGGTTGTTGTTATGTTATATGTTCTATGGACAAATGTATGTAAGAGTTTGCTAAGGAAGGTTAGCACTTTTGTATGGTTTAGCGATAAAGAACCCGTGTGTGTAAAATTATGGTTATTAGTTTTAAAATTCAAACTGTTTTCAGGTTTCTAACTTTGTTTTACTTTTAAAAACTCTTACCTTATGTTTGTGGAAAGTTAGTAAGTTTTAAAAATGTTAGTTTTTCAAAAAGAAAGCTAAGAAACATTTTCTAGTTATGACACCCATAACGATAGTCGCTATGGATGCAGTTCCGATAAAAGCCTATTTTTTGGCAAAATTAAGTTTTATACTTAAAAGTATTTTAGAAATATTTTATAAACTTAATAAATAATGTTTAAGAAAGTTAACGAAGAATTTAATAATTAACTATTAGTTAATTAAGTTTGTAAATAATAATTAATTAAGTAATAAACAAAGTTTATTAATTATAATTAAGTGGAGATGAGTTACTAATTAATTATCTTTTAAAAGCAAGATTAATTTTAATTAATTATTGATTAAGTAAGATTAAATTTTAATTAATTACAAGTGAAGTATAAGATTAGTTTTTAATTAATTATTAATTAAGTATAGTGTTAATTATTAATTAATTATTAAGTAAGTGTTTAACTATTTTTAATTATCAATTCATTATGGGTTTGATTTATAAATAAATTATATATTAAAGGTTTAATTAGTAATTACGTTAAGTTAAGATTTAATTATGATTTAATAAAGGTTTTAACTTGTAATTAATTATTTTTGAAGAGGTTTAAGTTTTTAATTACTTTGTTTTCCGGGGATCATTTTGTTTAAAGGTAACCTTCTTTTACAAAGAATAGTTTTGGACACAAGAGATTCTATTGTCGATACTATTAAGTAACCATGCATATGTGAATAGGTTATACTAAAATTTAACATTTATTAGCAGAATAAATTACCGTTCTACTATAACCTTAATTAAGTAGATTATTTGGACATCTTTAGCAAAATAAATCACCATTCTGCTATAATTAAACTTAATAGATTGTTTGGACATCTATTTAGCAGGATAATCACCATCTACTATAATTAAACTTAATGGATTTTATTTACATATCTGTTATTTATGTAAATACTTATGTTGCGACTTGAATGTAGTTATGAAATAAAATTGGAATTTTATTTAGTACCATTATAGTCGCTAAGCCTCTTTCTAAATATACAAATTTTGGTTTTAAATTAACTCCAATTTTATTAACAATTTGTGGTTAAGTGTTTATATAAATTATAAAGGATGTTTCAAAGGTACTTAATTAACTATTTTATTAGAAATGTTTTAAAGTAAGTTGGTAACTATATTTTTAAGTGTGTTTAAAGTTAACTAGTTAATTTACTAACAATGTTTAAAATTAATTACTTATTCTAGTTATTATGATGTTTAAAGGAAATTATTTAATTAAGTAAGGGTGTTATAAAGGATAAATTATTTTATAAAAGGATTATACTTTATGAAAAGCATTTATTAAAAAGAGATTTACAAATGATATTTTGTAAAGGAGTTTATAAATCTTTTTTTAGTTTCATAAGGGAGTTTTATTAATGAATTTGGAAAGTGGAAATCTTCTTTAAGTTTTGTAAATATACTTATATCAATTAGAAAAGTATATTGATATGTTTTCTAAGTATTGGAAAGTATAATGTTTTGGTAATATACTTATACCATTGAGATTAGTATATGAATATATTCCAAGTATTGAAGGAATATAATAGGTTTGTAAATAATGTCTTTTGTAAGGTGTTTTGAATCAAAGATGTGAAAGTGATTTGATTACGAAAAGATTAATTAAATGGAGGCTTACTAGATCCCACATGGAATTGAATCTTTGTTGTTTGATTGTTGTTATTTGATAGTTAAATGATCGACTATCATATCTGGACCAAAACGTGAGTTTGGAAATATCTAGGAGAAACACGTGAGTTATATGACATAGTCATCTCCAATGATGTTGTACTGTGCGTATAAATCTTATTTTGTTCTCCTAGGACAAATGATAAGGAAATATGTTCACTTAACGGTTAGGAGGTGATCTCCGCTCTTATCTATTGTTTGTTTATTTTCGAAAGAATCGGGGTTGAGTTTACTGGAACTATTGAATGTTGTTTCGAAGAGACCAAGATCTGGTTGGTGATAGATTACATGATAGGGGGTTCTCGCTTTGTGAACTCTGATGAAGCTTAGACTCTTACCCCTACATGTCCCTTCATGGGTTGGTTTGCTAGATGCTTACAGTCGAGAGGTTGGCCGTAAAATCAGTTTTGAGGTTACCATTTGTAGTCAGCACCCTTGAGGCGGGTGATCGTTACACTTGGTATCAGAGCTAAAGGTTAAGCAAGAATCTTGGCTTTGGTGAGGTAAACTCATTAAAGATAAGGTAAGTGACACCCTAGAATGAGTTTGAGTGTGTATGTGTGTGTGTGTGTATAGAAAAGAGCGCGTATTTGTTAATGATATAAAAATGTTTTACATTGTGTTGTTTGATTAGTTGAGTGGTATATGAATTCTAGTCGATGTGCCTGATCAACGTTATAGATGGGGATTCCTAAACACTTAAATTAGGCCAACCAACACAATATTGTTTTAAAATGGGTAAATGAAATAATTTTACCTAAGAATATATTTTATATATACAAGAATGATTTTAAAACATAGTATGGTATTTTTGATGTGCTTGTTTGTTAGAAAATGATAATAATTCAATTATTATCATTTAGGGTTTGTTTAGTTGTACTCGTCCAGTTTGAGCACGGACTATTGTTGAGTGTTTTATAAGAAAATTTTCCTTTTTAAAATATGGGTTGGGTAAATAGAAATTGGGTGAAATATTGAAACAAACACCTTGTGAATTAAGTTTCACAATTTGACTATAAGGCATTCGGTGTTAATGTTGGGTTAAATTTTGGTTTACTAAAAGATATTTACTAAAAGGAAGTTAGAATATTTAGGAATGATTTTATAAAATGGATTTATAAGAATGGGTCTTTTAAATAAAAAGATTTAAGTAGGAAACTTAAGGACTTAAATTCCGTTGCTTTTGGAAAGTGGTTTTCAAGGTTTTGGAAAGTAATAATAGTATTATTTGAAAGTATTTTTTAGGTATAAAAATATTTGGGAATGAAAATTTTATGTAGATGCATTTTCTTTGGATTGGTTTGGAAAACGCGTCTCGATTTGTTTTATGATAATCAGAATAATATTTTAAGTGATGATCGATGTTTGCTTAGGCGAATGTTCTAGTGCGCTTAGTAAATTATTCTCTTTATCATTGTACGATCGAAACAAGTTCAAATCTAGATGAACCTAAAGCAGGTTGGCAATTGATTTTGCAAAAAAACTATTTGTTTGTAAATATGTAAATTATTGTTTCAGAAAGGGAATTTTGGAAAAGAAGGAGTATTTTTATGTTAACTAGTTCGCGTGGCCCGAAAATAACTAAAAATGGGAAAGAGATGTGTTCGGATGATAAGCACTTCTCTTAAGTATTTCTCTTCTTGGTAAGGGAATATATGATACTATTGTGAGAAATGCAGATTAAGGAACTTAAGGCTAGAATTAACACTAGAGGGGGGGTGAATAGTGTTTTAAGAAATCTGTTAATCTTTTTGAGTTTATCTTAATTTGTTAACAATGTATACACTAATCAGACACAGATATGAACACAGAATCAAACACAGATGCAAATATAAAGTAAAAGCAGTAAAGGAAAGAACACACCGGATTTTATACTGGTTCGGAGTTACCCTACATCCAGTCCCGCACAACTAAGTACGAATTTCCTTTCAAAGCCAATTCAACAATTACAACCCTCGGTTTCAAGGCTACGAGGTACACCCTCCAGAATAACGATCCTCTGGGTAGAGATACTTGATTTCCGGGGCAACAAGTTCATCCAATTGATTTCCAAGGCTACAATCACACCTTTTCTCGCTCAATTGATTTCCAAGGCAACAATTACACCTTTTCTCGCTCGATTGATTACAAAGAAGTTTATAACTCAGATTAGCACTTGGATCTTGTAGAAATAGTGATGGAGAATCACACTAGAAATAATCGAGTATGATTCAATGTTGATTTCGGCAGAGTAATGGTATGATTTTGTATTAAGAAATGTGGAAGAAGAAGAGGAGTGAAAACCAGAAAAAAAATATGATATAAAATTCGTTGAAACTGACCCCTATTTATAGAAGAACAACAGTCATGTCCATTCGTGAAGAGTTATGGCGAATAGACACTTCTTTTGAAATTTGAATTTTGAAACCAACCGACACTATGACGACATGGGGTATATGGGTATGTCGACATCCCAAAGGGATTTTTGGTGTTTTGATTTTCTTTGAAAATAACCTCTATTTTATATTAAAATTATTTTAAACTTTATAAATATACTTGAATATAGTTGAAATACATAAGTAAATATAAAGAACAATATATACATAATTTAACTATAATTTTATATTTAAATCTAAGTATAATTATTTAAAAGTTAAATATATTATTTGAAAAGATAGTTTAAAATCAGGAGTAATTTTGACTCTGAAAATAAAGATGTTTTTGAGGCTAAAATTATTTAAAAACGGAATCGAGGGTTTTGAATCTTTTTTAAAAGGAAAGTTTTGAAATCATTTTGAAAACAAGATAATTTTGAAAAATCATTTGAATTAAAATTAGTGGATACAAAACAATGTCCCACTAGATTTTCGTAGGTTCCATCCTACTTTGGGTTCCATCCCTTTAACGGGATCGAATTGGATTCCATTCCACGAATAAATTGGATATTAAGATGTCAGTGCCTTTCTATGAGTTTTAACAAATATTCCTAATAAAACAAACTTAACCTTGAAATCTTGAAATCTTGATAGTCTTGATAATCTTGATACTCATGAGTCTTCTACCTCTATATCTTGAATCTCTATACTGTACAGTCTTCATTCTTGATACCTACATGGTTAGATCCTGAATATACATATATATCTAAACTTGTAATGTTAGTATTTATATTTTATAATCTATTCTAAGGTTGTTGTCATCAAAACCAACTCCTCAGGGACTAACAATCTCCCCCCTTTTGATGATGACAACCTTTGTTTATAAAATATTCCTTCTATCCTAATAACACCCCCTAAAACTAACAACTCCCCCTTAATCTATGCCTAACTATCTTATTTTATACTTCTCCCCCTTTGTCATCAACAAAAACTTACTCCCCCTTATTCTTGGACTTCAATACCTGCATTGATAAACTATACAACGGAATATATACTATATAGATTAAGAAATAATGACACTTATGAGCATAATAAACTTAATTAAAAACTATATTAATTTTAGTGTATATATATATATATATATATATGTTTCACACATCAAACTTCAAACCAAATAAAATCAATCCACACAAAGTATCAAATCAAACCAAATCAAACAAATTAATTCAAACAAATCAAAGAAAGACAATTAAACGTTACGAGGAACATCAACCCATCCTTCTTCTCCAAAGATAGGGTCTTGTTTGATGGCATCCCAATTCTCATTATCAACAGATAGAGAAACAGGAGGATGTGCTTCATTATCATCCTTGTGTAGGGAGGAGATCATCCAACGAATTGCATCGAAGTGTCTCTCTTGTTCCTTGATCATCTGCATTTGACTCAATTCTAAGTGACGTTGATTACGGAGGATGATAGAGAGAATATTCTTGAATGAATTGAGTGTTTCTTCAAGATTTTCAGATAGATTGTGAATAGGATTGGTCATAATTGAATTAGAGAAAGAAATGAAGGATATAGAGAATGAAAAATAAATTTCAGTGAAGATTTCTGGAAGAAAAGGGTATATATAGGTGTAGAAATTCGTTTGAAATGAATAGACATTTGGTAGTTATTCCAATTTCAATTTCAAAATCAATAATCACTTCTGACCAGTACATGTCGACATGGTCTAGAGGGGTATGTCGACATACTATAGTGAATTTTGATGATAATTTTATTTTGTGAATAATGATGTATATATATTTCTATACTATACTAACATTTATTCAAGATATAAAATAAGCTGGATGACAGGAAGGAAATTCAATTTCATTGCATAATAGGATAATACAATGATTAAACATAAAGAACTACACGAACATTCGAAATAAAACAAACTAAGACAAATACAATAAGATACTAAAAGATAAAACTAGTTAGAGGATGAAGATGATGAAGATAATCCAAGTTTCTTGCTGACTTTTGAAAAGAACTTGTTCATCTTTGAAGACATGTTATCCAACTTCTTACTAACGGATCGTTTTAAAATCCGTTGATTCTCCACAATTATCTTTTGATTTTTGAGAAGGGTTTTGTTGGATGGATTGGAAGGATATTCAATACTTTCTATGGATGTTTCACCTTCTTCTTCTTCTATTTCAATTTCATCCCTTTCTTCTTCTTCTTCCTCTTCCATTTCTTCATGAGCCAAACGCTCTTCCTTTTCAGTAAGAGTCTCATAAGGTTGAAAAACATATGGGATTTTCATGAGAGAAATGTTTGAAATATTAAAAACTTTTCTAGAGACAAATTCTTCACCTTTGAAATCCACTCCAAAATAGTTGAAAATCTGAGTAAGGTAAATTCCATGATATAAAGTGTTTTCTCCCATTTCAAAATTTTTAGGACGAAGTTCATCCAAAATAACTTGCGCCCAATTGATATCATAGTTTCCGAAAATAGCATAAAGTGCTTTGCACACTTTTGAGGTAGGATTGTTAAAATTTCCCGATCTTGGGGTCAAAGTATGTTGTAAGAGAAGATTGACAATCCTTGCTTTAGGACGAAAGTTTCAGTTTTTAAATTCAAAGTTTTCATCTCCTTCAAAAATATGATGAAATGTCTCACGATCATGTTCATCGATTTTAAAACTAGAAAGATCCATTCCCGTGCTTTTGCAATTAAGAATGGTACCCAAAAGGTCACAATTTAAAACAATTTGAGTGCCTTTGACACTACTCCAAATTTCATTCTCATTTCCATTATAAAAACCACGGTTTAAATTAGCATAGAAGATTTTGACAAGATTGGGATAGCAAACAAAATCATTTTGAGAAGAGTCAATAAGACTTAAAACACCATTGTTTGCAAAAAGAGAATCAATTTCATAAGAAGAAAAATCTTGAAAAATAGCAAATTTTCCGGGATGGACTTTGGCATAATTAGCATAATTGATGTATGCTTTAATTGCCTCTGGATCATAGAGTAATTGCTCTTTGATTTTTCTGGAAATTCTCATGGTTGAGGGGTTGCTTGAAGAAGCCATTAGAGTAGAGAGTAGAGAGCTTGAGGATATGAAGAGAGAGTTTGAATTTGAAAATGAAAGTGAAAAGATATGATAAAAGATAGTGAATAAATAGACTTTCAAATGACATATTCTCTGGTCAAAAAGTATCTTTTCAGAGAAATAAATGAAGTGAAAAGGTGGAGGGAAATTCAAACATTTGAATTCAAAATTTGAAATTCAAATTCAGGTAGGCATGTCGACATCGTGGTAGGGGCCATGCCGACATGTGCCTTTGAATTTTCATGACATGATTTTCCTAAGTTATCTAATATACATATATATATATATATAAATATTATTATTAATGTCTATATTTCTGAAATATTATTATACTTATAATATATTTCAGAATGTGTCAAAAATAATAAAAATAATAATAAAATAATAGTAAAAATAGAAAATAAATTTTAAAATTCAAACAACATATCAATTCAAAATCAATCAATCAAACAATCAAGCAACTAATTCTATGCAAGCAATTTCAACCAATTGTATTGTAAACGTGTACCTTTTTCTGAATCCATTTCTTTGAATTCGTCGGAGTCGTGAACTGCAGTGAAACACAAATTCGAATTATCCGTCTTTTGATCATCATCACTTGAGGACGAGTCTGAGTCACCTAGAGTAGTAGTAAATGCATGCTTCCGTTTCTTTGCTGGTTCATTGTTCATAGGAGGATTATGCCGATCTGGATACGGACAATCTCTTTTGATATGACCTGGTTCGTCACAATTGAAGCATTTGACAAAGTTTGGTACTGTAGTCTGATTACCGGAATTCTTAAAGTTGTTTCTCTTGAGATTATTCATCTTTCTGTATTTCAGAAATTTCCGAAAATTCCTGGTCATAAATGCTATCTCTTCATCATTATCACTGTTTGAATCTGATCCATTGGTTAATGCATTGAATGCCATTGATTTCTTCTCAGATGCTTTGCTTTCTCTTCTCCCGATCATTTGAACTTCAAATGACATTATATTTCCAATCAATTCTTCTATCTTTAAAGTATTGATGTCATTTGCCTCTTCAATCGCAGGTGTCTTTTGATCCCATTCTGGAGTGAGAGAATTCAAAAATTTTCTGACTTGATCTTCTTCCGAAAATTCCTTTCCCAAAGATATTAAAGAATGCACAATATCTTGAAATCGACTATACATATCTGAAATAGACTCATTAGTATTCATTTTAAATAACTGAAACTGATTTGTGAGCATGGAAATTTTGGTATGTTTAACTTTGCTTGTTCCTTCGTGAGTTACTTGCAAAGTTTTCCAGATTTCATATGCAGACTTACAAACTAACACTCTATTAAATTCATTTCTTTCAAGTGAACAAAACAAAATATTCATTGCTTTTGAATTATTTTGTGCAACAGTCTTTTGCTCAGTGATCCACTGTGCAAAATTAGTTGTGGGTTCAGAATATTCAGTTTGTGTGATATTCCATGTTTCTAATCCTACAGATTGTAAATATATTTTCATCCTACATGCCCAATATGCATAGTTACTGCCATTAAAAAGTGGTTGTCTGGCAGTAGACTGACCTTCTACAAATGAACTAGTGTTGGTGGAAATAGCAGTACTAGTGTTAGTAGCCATTTTAAAGCTTTTCAAAATTCAGATTATGAAACTTTTGAAAACCTCGCTCTGATACCAAATGTGAGAAATGCGGATTAAGGATCTTAAGGCTAGAATTAACACTAGAGGGGGGTGAATAGTGTTTTAAGAAATCTGTTAATCTTTTTGAGTTTATCTTAATTTGTTAACAATGTATACACTAATCAGACACAGATATGAACACAGAATCAAACACAGATGCAAATATAAAGTAAAAGCAGTAAAAGAAAGAACACACTGGATTTTATACTGGTTCGGAGTTACCCTACATCCAGTCCCGCACAACTAAGTACGGATTTCCTTTCAAAGCCAATTCAACAATTACAACCCTCGGTTTCAAGGCTACGAGGTACACCCTCCAGAATAACAATCCTCTGGGTAGAGATACTTGATTTCCGGGGCAACAAGTTCACCCAATTGATTTCCAAGGCTACAATCACACCTTTTCTCGCTCAATTGATTTCCAAGGCTACAATTACACCTTTTCTCGCTCGATTGATTACAAAGAAGTCTATAACTCAGATTAGCACTTGGATCTTGTAGAGATAGTGATGGAGAATCACACTAGAAATAATCGAGTATGATTCGATGTTGATTTCGGCAGAGTAATGGTATGATTTTGTATTAAGAAATGTGGAAGAAGAAGAGGAGTGAAAACCAGAAAAAAAATATGATATAAAATTCGTTGAAACTGACCCCTATTTATAGAAGAACAACAGTCATGTCCATTCGTGAAGAGTTATGGCGAATAGACACTTCTTTTGAAATTTGAATTTTGAAGCCAACTGACACTATGTCGACATGGGGTATATGGGTATGTCGACATCCCAAAGGGATTTTTGGTGTTTTGATTTTCTTTGAAAATAACCTCTATTTTATATTAAAATTATTTTAAACTTTACAAATATACTTGAATATAGTTGAAATACATAAGTAAATATAAAGAACAATATATACATAATTTAACTATAATTTTATATTTAAATCTAAGTATAATTATTTAAAAGTTAAATATATTATTTGAAAAGATGGTTTAAAATCAGGAGTAATTTTGACTCTGAAAATAAAAATGTTTTTGAGGCTAAAATTATTTAAAAACAGAATCGAGGGTTTTGAATCTTTTTTAAAAGGAAAGTTTTGAAATCATTTTGAAAACAAGATAATTTTGAAAAATCATTTGAATTAAAATTAGTGGATACAAAAAAATGTCCCACTAGATTTCGTAGGTTCCATCCTACTTAGGGTTCCATCCTTTTAACGGGCTCGAAGTGGATTCCATTCCACGAATAAATTGGATATTAAGATGTCAATGCCTTTCTATGAGTTTTAACAAATATTCCTAATAAAACAAACTTAACCTTGAAATCTTGAACTCCTGATAGTCTTGATAATCTTGATACTCATGAGTCTTCTACCTCTATATCTTGAATCTCTATACTGTACAGTCTTCATTCTTGATACCTACATGGTTAGATCCTGCATATACATATATATCTAAACTTGTAATGTTAGTATTTATATTTTATAATCTATTCTAAGGTTGTTGTCATCAAAACCAACTCCTCAGGGACTAACAACTATGTGGTAATACCTAGTTCCTTGGCATCATTTTGGGGTTACTCGGGTTATACATATATATTGCATGGTTAAAATATATAATCTCATTTCAAAAGAACTTTGAAATAAAACCTGGCAGTTGGATCTTGAGTCTACTTAAGGAAGATAAATTTCAAAATGGAAAAGTTGAATCAGGTAGTTGTATATATTCTTAGGATATAGTAGAGTATTATACAAGTTGAAACTTAAGTTTAGTTTGATGAAATGTTTTCATAAATAATTTTTATCAGAAAAAGAATTAGAATTAATAAGAACCAATAAGAATAAGTACGTAAGTTGAACGTAGATCATTTCTCATTCTCACATAGTTTTTGATCCAGGATTCGAGTACATGACTTTGAGGTGTTTCACAACATTCCAAATAAGGATCTATCACTCTATTTTTGATGGTGAATACTTGGTGAGGGTTCTTGATATGGAACCAAAGTTTTCTATCATAGTGTCTGGCTATGTATAGAGAACAAAGGTTTCTAATCAAGAAGCCTTATCGGAGTCCACATTAGAAAATCGGGTGAGCGATACTAGTTCGGAAGAGAGGTTATGTATTCGAGTAGAGTTCGAATCAGATTTTGCATATGGATGATCTATGAACATCATGCAGACTTATGAATAATTATGGATACTCATGTGGTGAAATTTTGGGGTCGAAAATCTTTTAAGGGGAGAAGAATGTAACGACCTGGAATTTTATCACTTTGATTTGTGAAAATTTAATTTATTTTAAATATTCAATTAATGGTTTTAATAATTAAAATACCCTCTTTAAATTAATAACTAATTATGGTGAAATGGTTTTCAAAATGTGTTTATAAAAATATTTAGTTCAAAGGAAAATATAAAATGTGACCGGAAATCGTTTTCCGAATTTCTAACTTTTAGGTGTCTAAAAGTTGTCGGAAACGTTGTGCACATTTTAGTTAACATACACAGACATATATATTAAATACGTAAGTATGGTTAGTAATAAAAATGGTAAAAGATAAGTTTACTAAAGCAGAAAGTACGAGGTGACACTTTTTCAAATTAAAATTTAAATAAAATATAAAGTAAGTAATGTCACCTTACCTTTTACATCATGGTACAAAGGAATGTTATAGCATGTTGGATAATAAGGGGGTGCCATGGACTTGTGTGTGAAAGGAAGGAAAGGGGTGGATGGGATGATGTGGCAACGAATGAGTGGAGGGCATTTTAACTAAGGGCATTTAGGTAATTTCCCAAAGTCTTTTTTTTCCATAAAAACAAATTCAAATTTCTCTCTCCATTGTCATTCTCATTTTCCACTTTTCATAAAAAAATTAACTTCTTCTTTTAAGCTCTCAACCCTCTTTAACAGCTTCCAAAAATATTTTCAAAGTTTTAATAATCACTTCTTTTCTTCCTTTTAATTCCTAAAAACACTTAAAAATCACTTCTTCCTTTTCTTACAACTTCTTCCTAAAACGATCCCACACCCACCTCCACCACCTTTGGCCGAGCCTATAACCACCCTAGGCTGAGTCAAACTCCCTCCTCCCAAAGTCAAAAATGTTAGTTTTTACAAAAAGAAAGCTAAGATCTAGGCCCTTTTCAAGTTCTAGTTATAGTTTGGTTTGCTTTCATAGCTTTGGCGAGCAAAACTCTTTATTTTTAGGGAAAAAAATATCTTTACCTTATGACTAGTATTTTTATGTAGAATTGCTTGTGCACTGACTAGTTATGTGACTTGAATGTGTGTATATATGTGCTTGTGCTTGGAAATTGCTTTAGACTTGATAAAGTAGTCTAAATGTGGTGTATATTTGATAAAGTTTGGATTTTTATGGGTGTTTGTGGTTGTTGTTATGTTGTACGTTCTGTAGACAAGTGTATATAAGAGTTTTCTAAGAAAAGTTAGCACTTTAGTATGGTTTACGATAAAGAACCCTTGTGTTTAAAATTATGGTTATTAGTTTTAAAAATCAAATTGTTTTCAAGTTTCAAACTTTGTTTTACTTTTAAAAACTCTTACCTTATGTTTGTGGAAAGTTAGTGAGTTTTAAAAATGTTAGTTTTTCAAAAAGAAAGCTAAGAAATTATTTCTAGTTATGACATCCCTAGCGATAGTCGCTATGGATGCAGTTCCGATAGAAGTCCAATTTTTGGCAAAATTAAGTTTTATACTTAAAAGAATTTTTGAAATATTTTATAAACTTAACAAATGATGTTTAAGAAAGTTAATGAAGAATTTAATTATTAATTATTAATTAATTGAGTATGGTAATTAATAATTAATTAAGTATTAAACAAGGTTTATTAATTATAGTTAAGTGGAGACGAGTTACTAATTAATTATCTTTTAAAAGCAAGATTAATTTTAATTAATTATTGATTAAGTAAGATTAAATTTTAATTACTTATGAGTTAAGTATAAGATTAGTTTTTAATTAATTATTAATTAAGTATAAGGTTAATTATTAAGTAAGTGTTTAATTATTTTTAATTATCAATTCATTAAGGGTTTGATTTATAAATAAATTATTTATTAAAGGTTTAGTTATTTCTTAATCAGTAATTAAGTTAAGTTAAGACTTAATTAAGATTTAATTATGATTTAATAAAGGGTTTAATTTGTAATTAATTATTTTTGAAGAGGTTTAAGATTTTAGTTACTTTGTTTTCCAAGGATCAATTTGTTTAAAGGTAACTTTCTTTTACAAAGAATAGTTTTGAACGCAAGGGATTCTATTATCGATAGCATTAAGTAACCAAACAAATGTGAATAAGTTATACTAAACTTTAATATTTGTTAGCAGAATAAATCCCCGTTCTGATGTACCTTAATTAAGTAGATTACATGGACACTTTTAGAAAAATAAATCACCATTCTGCTATAATTAAACTTAATAGATTGTTGGACATCTATTTAGCAGGATAAATCACCATCTTGCTATTATGTTAGTTTGGACATGTATCTGCCAGTTGGTTTATATTGACATGTTATTCCTTGATTTTGGGTTATGGATTTTGTTTACATATCTATTGTTTACGTAAATACTTGTGTTGTGACTTGAATGTAGTTATGAAATAGAATGGTACTTTGATTTAGTACCATTGTGGTCACTAAGCCTCTTTCTAAATATATAAATTTTTGTTCTAAATTAACTCCAATTTTATTAACAATTTGAGATTAAATGTTTATATAAATTATAAAGAATGTTTCAATGTTACTTAATTAACTATTTTATTAGAAATGTTTTAAAGTAAGTTGGTAACTTTGTTTTTATGTACGTTTAAAGTTAATTAGTTATTTTATTAACAATGTATAAAATTAATTACTTATTTTAATTACTTATTTTAATTATTATGATGTTTAAAGGAAATTATTTAATTGAGTAAGGGTGTTATAAAGGATAAATTGTTATATAAAAGGATTATACTTTATGAATAGCATTTATTAGAAAGAGATTTACAATGATATTTTATAAAGGAGTTTATATATGATTTTTGAGTTTCGTAAGGGAGTTTTATAAATGAATTTAGATTGAGGAAATCTTCCTTTAGTTTTGTAAATATACTTATACCAATGAGATAAGTATATGGATATGTTTTCTAAGTATTGGAAAGTATATTGTTTTGGTAATATACTTATATCATTAAGATAAGTATATGAATGTTTCGCAATATTGAAGGAATATAAGAGGTTTGTAAATAATATCTTTTGTAAAGGTATTTTGAATCAAAGATGTGAAAGTGATTTGGTTAATTAAATGGAGGCTCAAATAGTTCCCACATGGAATTAAATCTTTGTTGTTTGATTGTTGTTATTTGATAGTTAAATAACCGACTATCAAATTTGGACCAAAATATAACTCTAGAAATATCTAGGAGAAACACGTGAGTCATATGGCACAGTCATCTCCAATGATGTTGTACTGTACGCATAAATCTCGTTTTGTTCTCCTAGGACAAATGATAAGGAAATTTGTTCACTCAACGGTTAGGAGGTGATATCCGCTCTTATCCATTGTCTGTTTATTTCCGAAGGAACCGGGGTTGAGTTTACTGGAACTATCGAATGTTGTTTCGAAGAGACGGGGGTCGGATAATTATCTGAAAACCACTTCGATCCAACTCAAGCATTTTGAATAGTAGACATCTTGAAGTGTATGGTATCAAAGATGGAGCTTTTGAAGTATAAGGGCTATTTGTTACTACTCCTGAGGGTGATTCCAAAATGGGTGTAGTAGAAGTAGTGCCTTTGGTTTTGTTCAGTTCCAGAACAAACTTGTATGGATGAGTGTTGGTACTGTATTTCTGCTTGGAGGGCAGTGTCAGCATTCCAAGTGGGTGTGCTGTATAAAGGTAAAACGTAGCCCCAGCCTCATCAACCGAGAATGGCTAAAATAGTAGAGATGCAGTAGGGCTATGTAGGTCGCTCCCATTAGGGTATGATCATCACCTTTCTAGATCACTGTTATGGATTTTGTTGTGCATGAGAGCTCTCAAGGGAAAAGTTGGAAAGCAATCTGGGTGATGACATATTCGGTACTATCCCGTAAGGGGTAGGCTAATCCTGTGTTGGCAGGGGTCGATAGGTTCGA
Source organism: Allium fistulosum (assembly GCA_030737815.1). Taxonomy (NCBI): domain Eukaryota; kingdom Viridiplantae; phylum Streptophyta; class Magnoliopsida; order Asparagales; family Amaryllidaceae; genus Allium; species Allium fistulosum. The sequence goes on along the minus strand of CM060902.1, from coordinate 1,116,102,380 downwards.
CCCCAGTACATTTTATCTAGCGGTATACCATTCGTAAGGTAGTCCCTTACCTTGTCATTGTATGGAATCCATTCTCCAATATACGCCATACGGACTTAGTTATGCTCAACTTTGTTGAAGAGATGCAAGCATTTCAGCTATTATATAAATTTATTTTCAACCCTAGACATTATTATAATATCATTGGATTTTCGATAGAAATGTTTTGGGTATCGTAACGTAAAACCCGTCCGTGTTTATGTGCGGCATGGTCTTACGAGATACCTTTGTCTTTAAAGGGTTTTATAAGATATAATAAAATTCCTTGTGATTTGAGTTTCTCACGCTGGTTTTACCAGACTGATCCGGGCGTTGTTTTCTTATGATGCTCGGGTCAGATCGAGCATATTTTCAAGATTAGCTTTGGATGCATTGGAGCTCAAGGGACGAGCTGGAGCCCAAGATTTATCTACATATTTCTTTATGATCCGCTACATAGCTTTGTTGTATTTATCGAAAATTGTAAGGACATGTGTTATAATTGTCCAAGCTAATTTAGGATAGTTTACTGTAAGTGTATATATAAACTTTGCCTTGTGTAAAGATCATTTTATATTATAGTTTATTCATTGCGTTGTGATATTATATTCTATCTTTTCTTTCTTTCATCCCCTAATGACATGTCTTTTGGATGACTAAATGATCGGCACACGAATATCGATCATGTATTAAGTGTCGTCTTTAGTAGTAAGAAAGGTAGATCGATATAATTAAATACCTCAACCCCGAAGCGGGCCCTATGCAATGTAAACGCTAGTTAAGCTGTCCTAGCTACAAAGATAGATGACCCTTAGATATGGCTTTATAATTTTAATATTGTATTACTAACGCATCTCAAAGACTCATCTAAGGGTTAACTAGCTCACCTCCGACAAACAAACAACTAACTAGTTAAACTTTGAGATCTACGCGTATCTGTAACAACCCAAAAATCCGCACAATTCGAGCTGAAAATAAACCACACATGTCCAACCCAAATTGAATGAAAAGACGGATAGTTATGGGAAAGAAAGAAGAAAGAAGAAGAGAAAAAGAAACTAAAACAACACAGAATCTCACAATCGCAACGGAACAACATATAATATAATATCAATGATCTTTACAAAAGAGAAACTGTAATATACATATATCAATCAGAGTACACGACAAATCACTAATCGTCAGCCTGGACAGTTATAACAACATGCACTACGAGAAAGTACGTTATTAGTAACGCCATTCGATAACGCATTATTCTATAGCGTTATTGTTTACGCTTGGCTATTTACTTTTTTTCACTTTATTTCTTCTCTTTTGTACATACTTAACACATAATGCTTTGGCCTAAAAGAAAATATCCCTCCCAAAATTTTCACCTCCCTCTCGAAACGCTTATTCAGTTCATCTTCTTCCCAAAACAGAGATAACACGTATTCCGTCCGTCTCCCTCCTAATCGTTCATCCCTCTCCATCTTCGATCCAGCTCGCTCCGCTCATCGAGCTTCAAGCGTTCTGAAGTATACGCGTTCTGAAGTATACGCGTCCTGAACCCTAAATCATCTGCTCGGATTTCTAGTTACGTTTCCCTCCTAATCGCTCATCACCCGCCATCTTCGATCTCCAATCCAACTGACCATCTCCGATCTTTGCACTTCAGCGGTTCCGAAGTCGACGCGTCAAGAACTCTAAATCATCTGCTTGGAATTCTAGGTTAGAAATTTATAGGGTATGTTTATTAACTGTTTTATTTTGATTTTATTGTTTGTTTATGATTTTAGGAAAAATTTATCGTTAGGGCAAGATTTTATCATTTGGTTATGTTTATTAACTGTTTTATTTACTGTTTCAAGATAATGTTTTACTAGAAAATAATTCGTTTGCTTTATTTCATATGTTTATTAACTGTTTTTCATGAGTAGGATATGACATAGCAAAGTCATTCTTGTAATAGTAGAAGACTAGATACTCAAAGCAGTCATGCTTTTTAATTCTTCAGTTAACATTAAGTGTTTTCCTTGAATATTTCTTAAACTATGTTAATATAAGTGTTACTTAAATTATTTTTGATGATAGACTTCACAAACCTTTAATGCCAATCAAATAGTGAATGATCCAAGATAATTCGTTAACCTAAATGTAATGAATAATGAGGTATTTAACAAAATTTTCGACTACTTATCATCTGTTGTAAATTTTGGCTATTTTTATCTTTGCTTTATAACTTGACTTAAATATGGTAAAGAAATCAACAAAGTTTTGGCATAATTTAAGACTTGCAAACATTTGATTTTTTCATAACTTCTTTTATATTTTTATCTTTTATAGTCTATTCGATTTCATAAAAATTTGATTCTATATAAACAACAAAAATTAAATTTATGATTTATTCTTTTTTAGTTTAATAAAACATAACCATATTTTATCGTTTCATTCAATTAAATTATTCATGCTTTAAAAATTTGGAATAATGGATATATATTGTGTGTGTGTGTGTAATTGTAGGATCGTTTTCACCCTAGAGGGGGGGTGAATAGGGTGTACTAAAAATTAATGTGGAAATAAAAATAATAACAGAAAGTAATGCAGTAAAAATCACACATAGATTTACCCAACTTCGGCAATAAACTTCTTACGTGCTGCCCCCAAGGTTTCTACAAGAAATTAAGTAGTCAGACGCTTACAAACACATGTAAACTTGCGACACCCGCTAAATTGACTAACCTAACTCTAAGCTCAAAAACCTGCCACAACTCAGCCACTGAGTTGTGAATTCTCAAACTACGGCCCGTAGTTTGTACCTAGTTACACAACTAGAATTTACACAATTTTAAAAGAGAAAATTACACAATAAACTAAACTAAAACAAAATCCTTATTTTATATGCTAAGCCCAATATAAATAAAAAGAGAATGGCCTAATAATTTCAAAATGTCTCCCCTTTATTTTCAATTCGTATATGCTGTCCGTTCCCTTTTGCTTCTCTTCAAAATTTAGGGTTTCTGGAAATTGAAGACGCCGATCAAATTTATCGATTGAAGTGATGATTTTGTGTTGAATTGCTTCGTCAATCGATTTCCTTGCTTTGTTCACTTATGGCTGCTCCAATTGTGTCGAGCTCGAACGATGTTGTGAATTGGTACATGATTTTCCTTTATTGATTACTGATTATGCTTGACTCATTAATTATACTGACGATGATAATAGGATTAAGTAGGGATAAAATCCCTAAATTTTCATTCGTATAGTTTGGTTTGAATCTATCGTGATTTTATCATCTGCGTTAATTCTTTGATCGTACGACTGTGGTGATTCCGACTTATTCATTAGTTGACACACGTTGCTCCATGAATTCGAATTTGCTTGAACATAGTTGAGTTGGTTCCGACCTGTGCTCCTATGACTTCGGCATTTGAATTTTTGATAATATTGACTTGACGAAAAACAATTCAACTCGGTTTCGATTGACAATCCTTTCTTTTTACGTTAACCATTACTATTTGAAACTCCTCCTTGACTTGTTCGAACTGCTACTGATCATGTTCGATTTTCTTCTTATATATGCTTTGTTAAACTTTTTGTTGCATATGTAATTGTATCAGTCATTGCCTCTGTCTGATGATGTGGTCTAGCTTGATTGCTTTGATGCCTATTTAGTTCAGTCCAGATTGCTTGTTTGGTTCCCTTGCATAGCTTCGAGTTGAATTGACCTGGTCTATGTTGCATTGCATTCATGTTGTCATGTGGTCTTGAATTCTTCTACTTGAACTAATATATGTGTGCTCCAGTCTGGTTTTGTTCCTCTTGAATTCTGGTCTTTGTTTGTGCATGTCTGGTAGTCTTGTTGTAAGGTTGTGCTTGAGTGATTGTGGTCTCCATGAGTATATACATATATATACATATATGTATATATGTGTGTGCTTCATTTTGCCTTTGTACATTTGGAGCTTTTGTCTCATGTCTTTGTCTGGTGCCTGGTTGTTGTGAGCCTGGTTCTTGTGCATTTTGAAGTTGAATCTAGTCTAGTTCTTTTGCCATTTGAAGTCTGGTTGCATTTCAACTTTGCATTCTCTGTTTCATGTAGCTTGTCTACACCTCCATGTGAACTGACATTCGAACTTGGTTTGCTTCGAGTTAAATTGGTCTGCACTGTGTCTTGGTTGAGGCTTCACTTGTGCACTGGTCTTATCTAGTTTCATTTGAGTGATGTAGTCTTGTTGTCTTTGCATATATATCTTGTTGCACTTGAAATATTAATGCATGTCGTATCCATGTTCACAATTGTGTTGCTATGCTCTGTCTACTGTTCTATTTCTCGAGTGCTTGCTTCGATTCATCCATGTGTTTTTGCATACGTCACTGTGCTTGTGAAGTCTGGTTGTAGTGGTGGTTTCATTGAGGTTGCTTTGTTTTTGAAGTCTTGTTTATGTTGCTCCTGACCATTGCATTGAACTTGTGAGCATGTTAGAGTGGTCTGGTGGTCATGTCTTGTTCTTTTAGTCTGGTTTCATGTTGATGATGACTGGTTGCACGAGGACTTGTTATTCAAGTGTTTACCTATCCTTGTGTTCACCACTGTTTGTCTTGTTATTTGCTAACTGGACTATTTTGGTTCCATTAGTTAAACTGCCTCTTTGTTTTTGTACATTTTGTGGCCTTGTTATATACACTGGTCTGGTTTAGTTTTTGTTTTGGTGCTGGTTGGATCTGAACTGATTTGTTGTTTTGGTCGAGACTTCATGTGCACATTGATTAGAGAACTGCCTTGATCCTTTGTACATGTCTATTGTACTTTCTGAACTGAATTTTGTTTGCATGCACCTGAGTTGAATCCAGTCTCGGCTTGGGTTTGACCTTGTGCTCACCTGTCCCTGCAATTTTAACAAGCAAGTGTATATCGGTGTGCACGACCTTGTGGTATGTACAGTGATACACTGTGCATGTCACAAGTTGTTCGTGTAAGATGAATTAAAAGAAAAAATGATGACGAACAACCCAAATAACTGAGACAAATAATATTTTCAAAACACACACTTTATTTTGCACTGTAAAATATTTTGTTTTTCAATTTTACCACGTCAATGTTTATTTTGCAGATAGTTCAGATGCTAGATACAGGCTGGAACAGTGTTGAGGATCAAATATGACTGAGAGTGAATATGTAGTGAGGTGAAAATTGTAAACTGGAAATTGTGTTGTAATTGACATTGTATTGTAATTGAAAAATGTGTAAATGTAGTGAGAGCTCAAATTTGTACTATTTAAATTTGTAATAAAATATTTGTTTGAATAAAATATTTGTTTGAATAAAATATTTGTTTAAATATGAATTCTGAGTTATTTATTTTATTCAACAAATATTTATCTAATTATGTGAAGAAATGAAATAGTACAACAACAAATATATTTAAACGAATATATATATATATATGTTTATTATCATCAAACAAAAATCATAGGCTATTGTATTTTACAGTAATCAGCTGTTTATTGCATAATCAGCTTGTTGGATGGACACCACTGACAGAAATCAAAAGCATAACAAAAGCTGACAACGTTGATGCTCGAATCATTGCAAAGCTGGAGTCCTATCAGCCTTCTAATTCTGTTAAAGATTGCAGCGCTCTCAGGTTTGAACACAATTCAATATGATTTTTGTGTCATTGTACTCCTATAAATAATCATAAAGTTATTAAAAGCTAGCTATGCAATACATTTACGTTGGGCTACATGTATTCTTATAAAAATATAGGTTTTACATATGCACCTACCTATGACTCATAGTTTAGTTAAGATGGTTAGGTTGTTTACCTTGGGAAATTCTTAGTCTTAAGTAACAAAAATTCATTTTGTCATTTTTTAAGTCTGAGAAAGTGCATGTTTATTTTTGTAGAATGATAGAAGAGCCTGAAGAGAAGGGTCTAATTAAACCGGGTGTTACCACTTTATTAGAACCAACTAGTGGAAATCTTGGAATTGCTTTGGCTTACATTGGTTTGAAAAAGGTCACAAGTTCATTGGAGTTATGACCTCTCACTATTCGATCGAAAGAAGGATGTTGCTCAAATATTTGGGCGCTGATATTGCGATAACTGGTTTGTAGACAATTTTTTTCAAAAATAAAACTTTTATACATGAAATTTCTGATATAAAACAAAATTTATGAATTTGACGCTTTTTGTTGATCCAGATACTAAACTTGGGTTCAAGGGAGTGCTTGACAAGGTAGCAGAGCTGAGTGCAAGTGATCCAAAATTTTATGTTCTCAATCTGTTTTCTAACTCGGCAAACCCTGGAGCACACTACACCACCACTGGTAATTGTTTACAGAATTTCTTTTTCATCGACATGATATATTTATATAATGCATGCAGTTATCAAATAACATGTGAAAATCAAATTGTAGAACCTGAAATATGGAAAGATACAGGAGGCAAGGTAGATATTTTCGTAGTCACATTCACTATGTAATCCATAAAAGCCATTTTTAATATTCACATGTTCGTTTTGATAATTCGGTGGATATGAGCTATCTATAATTGCCATTGAATTGGTCCAAAATTATAAGTATTTCCTGCCTACACTATATAGTGGAGTACTCTATTTGAATAACGGTTTTAGCTCATCCAAATATCTCAAAACTGACCCAATATTTATATCAACGCTATTTCAAATTGGTTCGGTAGAAAAAACTAAAGATACATTTCATTTTAGATAGTGACATAAAGTAAACAATGTACCGATTCAGGGTTTCAAGCCATGTTAGCCCAAAGAGGCAAATATTTGTCAGGAAAATTGAATGTGACATGTTTGCATACATTTTCGAAAACTGATCTGATTTTATTATTAGGTTGTGATTGTGATCCAAAGTACAGTAAAATTGCTTCTGCATTATTGATAATTAGTATATTGTCCATTGCCAATGAGCATTTCAACATAAACATCAAAATGATTATATATCAAAATAAAGGAAGATAATTTTTTACACAAATGATAGAGTGGGAATCTTAGAGAATAAATAATCATGGAATATATATCATAGACGCACACTATTTTCAGCATTGATTATTGTTTTTTACATTTTCTTTACTATAACTTTTTTTTGAAACCCAGGAGAACCCGGCGGGTCGGTAAACTCCTGAGGAGGGTATAGTAAAGTCGTCCGCTGATCCAAGCCCCCATACCCTCGGGTAAATTTTTATAGGATAGGGAAGCGCATGGTAGGAATCGAACCTGGGTCTTTTTACCAGAACCCAAGCCTCATTTCCACTACGCCGCACCTGTGGACTTCTTTACTATAACTTTTGTTAATAATAATTCAAACAATAATTTGTTAAACATATTAATTTTATGTATTCAGCTGAAACTAAAAGAAGTTTAATATTTTTTTCTAAAATTATACAGCTAAATGGTCGGTTAGCGGATAGAATAGATATTCGATATTTGTATGTAGCCACGGATGTGGATATTCGATATTTGAAAATGATCTCGGATGTGGATGCAAATATAACACTATTCGCATGCGAAAGTATCCATTGATAGACATACATACAAATTTTGTTACATTTCTAGCAAATTGTATAGTATATTTTGATTTTTTTTCTATTTTGTTTGCATTCATCCTATGGTAATACTCTAACCATACTCTTTCTATGAAGCACTCGTTATGATTTCATTTTTTTATATGATACTTTTTTGTTTGGTAATATTTGCCGACAAATTTTTCTTTTGCTAACAGAGTGGGTACAAATTTAGTATAAGGTTTATTCTTTTGTACTCTTTGTTTAAGAATTTGGAAGATGATTTATTTAAGAATTTGGAAGATACAGAAAGCCCTTAGTATCCTGATTGCGTATGAAGAGCCAGTTGAAGAGCTATGAAGACCAACATCTGAATTACAGTATATGGAAGTTGCCCTCTATTCTTTTTTATAATTTGGCATGTTGAGCATGTTGTAATGGAATGAAATTTTTAGTAAGTATTTAAATTTCAAATCTACCTTTGGTTGTCATATTTGTCACAATCTGTTTACTGTTTCCACCAACCAATATGTGCTTTGCAACATGTTTCTAGATATAGGATATAGTATATATATAAATGTCATAATCTCTTCATTCGATTGTTGAGTGTTATTTGATGCACATAACACATTATGAATAAATGTCAGGATATAGGATACAAAGAGGGAGTGCTTAGTTTATCCTTCTGTAAACTAATAAAAAATTGCATGTAGCATGTAACAGTAAGATATTTAGAGGTCGTGGTATGTTAGCTAAACTAGAATAATTGTTTGATATCAAGAATGAACCGTAAGATTTTAACACCCTCAAATTTTGGTTGGAAGGTGTTGCTTAATTATTAAATAAAGGGGTATCAGTAGGAGTATATGTTGTAATTGTGGATTATCTTCATCGGTCAAGTCAAGTAACATAAAATTTATTATTTTACTGCATGGAAGCTTCAGTGGTACATGGAAATGCTCCATCTTCTTTCAATTATGATTAGGAATGGTTAAAAATAATTGCCGAAGTGGATGGTTGTAATGACCCTGAAATCGGCCTTCGAAAATCGACACCCGTACTTCACTTGTACTCAAAATGCCGAAGATCCAAACGCCGAATCTGGTTCACCGGAGCTTATAACACAGTAAGTATAACAACACAGCGGAAGAAAGAAAACAGTGATATCATATACAACTCCAATGAATACAATATCCAAAATGATATGCAATAATGATATCAATAATACACAGCAATATCAGAGATATGATACAATGCTACAACGGAAATAACAACAATGGAAGAGATCACTCCAAATGATCTACAAAAGAGAATGACTCCAACAACTCCAACATCAGCTCGAACCACCATCACGTTGCACCAAGATAAGCAACGTCAGTCCTGATCTCCGATGAACTGAACTAGATCCAACTAGTCTACTAAACCTGATTATCTGAAAAACCCAACTCTAGACTGCCCGTGTGGAAAATTGTGGGCACCCAGAGTTTAGGAAGGGAACAATAAACTCCGGGTCAGTCATGGGACTGGTGTGAGTAACAAAAACAGTTTATCTTCAAAACAAACAACAAAGGAATTTTAAACATTGAAGTCCGCAATGCTTTTGGAAAATGAAACTACCATAAGACCTCCCGCCACACACACAATGCAAACGCAGAATTGGAGGAGATTTCTTCTTATGATAGTCAAACATGCTTACTACGCAAAACAAACTCTTTTGATATTATTACTAGTGCATAGTGTGAAAATCCTTTCGAAAATACAATATTAATCTTAGCCAACATACAACCATTATTGTATGCCTACTATAGCTACTATGTTCAATAGCACGTTACCGCCACATTCCATAGCAGGTTATACAACTAAAACCGTACAGGGCGCGTATTGTTTCTTTGGATTTCCAACAAATGGTCAGGCAAAGGAACTTCCTTACACCGAAATGGAAACGCCTCTGGAAGGACGCCCCGAGAACCTAACCGGATCTCTGCAAAAACAAGGCCGACGCTACCTCACGCTGTACAGCTGTAACTAGGTAACTAACACACTGACGCTACCTCACGCTGTACAGCTGTAACTAGGTAACTAACACACAAGTATGTCATCCCCCGGTCATTACCGACCGTTATCCGAGGATCCTCAACCACAAAGCAACAACCACAAAGTATAATAAATTTGCAGCATCAACATAGGTAAAATATCTGGGCTCCATACCATGATATCACCTCTTATCCAGAAGGAAATGACATACCCTAGGGGCGCGACCCCTAAAAACCTTGCCGCAACATTCCTGTTTCGACCATTACCGGGTTGTGAGGCTCGACGAAGTCTCGTCCACAAAGCTACGCTATTTCACAAAGCCATGCTTTGATCAACAAATGATCAACGAATGATCCGCAACACACAGCAACACTCAGCATGCCACACTACCAAATTGGGAGTATATCACTGATGACCTTCAACTACATAACCTCTGAGCTCGTACGTCTCAGAGAAGGGTGTTAAGCTAAGAGAATAAATTCTCCGCCACCAAACAGAAATGTATTTGAAAGAAATCAGCTCTATATCTCAAAGTGTAATGTCAGACATACAACCATACAAGTCTGTTCCGGGTTCGAACAGAACCGAAGGCACTTCCGAAGAAGCCCTTGCAATCCAGGTATTCACAATCCCGATCGGATTTCCCATCACTTAGGAAATCTCTATACTGGCGCGACTCAGTGCAGAGACAAACGATAGGTTATCCTATCATTATCGCAAATACCCGGTCTTCACCATCGGTCTTCAATGCAATCCATATACGACGTATCATTATTCGGAATGGGTTATGTGGCACAAAGGTCCTCTCCCGGCTAAACCGAATAATGAGCGCAATATTTAAAAACATATGGATAATGGAATTTCAGTTAAGTCACAACTTATTATCCAAAACTTTCTTTTCAAATGGTTTAACAAATTACCATTTTCAAATCTTTAAACAAAAAGATTCATTTTAACAACCTTCAACGGTTTAAACAATTTCCACACTTTAATCTTTTAAACCAAAGATTCATTCACAGATTTTCCAAATCAATTTCCATTTCAATTGGATTAACTTGTTAAATCTTTTAAAACAAAGATTTAACTTATAGCTTTCAAAACACGTTTCCAAAGATTTATTCATAATTTGGAAGACCATCTTCAATTCAAACTTGAAATTCCTTTAATTCAAATTGGAAATTCATTTCTTATATGAGAGCTTTTATCAGTTGAAAACAATTAGTTTCCCAAATCATTGAATTCAATTTCAAGTATTGAATTCAAATTTAAATCAAATTATTAAAATATCAAGTTTTATTAAGTTATTTAAAATAACTTTTACATTTGAAACTCATTTACAAAGCTCTCAATTCAAATTCCAAAACTATTTGGATTCACAAATTCAATCTTTAAAATTGTCAAAAATCTGCGACTTAACTGATTTCCACGTGAAATCCATATTTGTGTGTGTAAAAGTGTGGTCCAGGGGTTTCACACAGTACTGCAACATCATTCAATCACCACAGATCAGAATATAGAAATATAGTTGATAAGCGGTATAACTATAACGCTTATCTTTTATTCATAGATCACAGATATAAGTTACAGATAATAATTTACATTCATCCTAGATAAATAACTACAGTACAGATCACTCACAAATCAGAATATATCACAAAGCATCACAGATCAGAATATCAAGCAATTCAATCATTCAGTTAAGTCCAAACATTCACAAGTGAATTTATTAATCAACTGATTCATTTAAATCAGATGTATCAATTATTAATCCGGGTTAATTATCATGAGTTAATTACAAATTATTTGAAATAATTTCCCTTTCAAATTTATTAGTTAACTCTTAATTATTAACTAATCATTCTCAATGAATAAATTAATCTTTAATTATTAAATTAATCTTAATTAATCACCATTATTAATTAATCCTTTAATTTATTAACAAATAATTTACTCAAATTTCAAATCATCATTCAATTAATTACATTCAGTAATTATCTATTAATTACTTCTCTAAGTAATTATATTTTTCCCACATTATCAAGTGATTATTCTGAATTAATTAACTTAAGTAACTAACTTGAACAAATCAAACTAACTCAATTAATTACACTGAATAATTAATTCCTTAATTACTTTGAAATCAAATTATTACTAACTTAAAAAGGGTTTAAGGTTAATTTAATTTAAAACTTATCTTACATTAATTATCTAATTAAAGTATTAATTATATTTTAAAACATTGTTAAGTATTTACTTAATTCATTAAAACTTGAAATAAATTCTTAACTTGGTTTGTCAAACATTAATTACTTCATTAGTACTAAATTTTGGTTAACAATATTAACTTAAAATTCATTGGGCTTAATCCTTTTGAAAACAAAACCCGAGAATATCCCCCAGATTTACTCGAGTAGTCACTCGAGTTTCCCACCATTTCTCCCGAGTCATTCTTCTCTTCCTCACGTACGTTCTTCTTCCTCTTCTTTTAATTTTAAAACTTAAGTTTAGACTTTATAAACTGTTCCAGGCTTGAGGATTCGCGTTCCAACCCGAAGCAACGCATTCATTTTCTTGAGTATCAACTCGAGTTGCTCATAGCTGACTTCCTGACACCAATTCGTTGCCGTGCACGTGCACGACACTTCATTGTCGCTCCGACGAACTTCATCATCTCCGGCAAGTCGTGAAACTCCCCTACACTTAAAAACAAAACTCGATTCGAAGCCAAAAACTCGAAATCGAATTTATACCCTTTCGTTGAAACTGTAACTCGAACATACCAAAACGGAAATGCCTCGAACTCGCTGCCTCGACCACCAAAATTCGTGCAACTTCGGCCTCGACTTCGCCTACGACCAAACTTCCATTCCCCAGAATCTCATAACACTCGATCATCCCTACAAGCCATGGCGATCGAATCACTCCACCTAGTCAAATCTAGGGTTCCAGAAGAATTCTCACAGCAGCAACTTCCATGGTGATTTGCGTCACCATCCACCTTTTTTCATAGATGCTACGATCACCCCTCCATCATCAGGAAGGACCACGAGCTCTTCGATCAACTTGATCGCCAGAAAAACCAAATATTCCCATCCCAGTTCAAACCCAAACTACTACTTCAATGCTTAACTAAAAATAATAATTCTTGTTTCAAAAATCAAGTTTTATTGTTAGCTTTTAATTCATATACCTAAATTTATAAATTGACAGGTTCGAATTTTTGACAAAATTTGAGTGGTGCTCATGTTTTCTTGATTTCCAGAAACAAGATGAAGTTGTTTTAGCTCAAATTTATTTTTTAAACTTTAATATATACCATAACAAACAAATCTTGTTTTGATCTCAAGTTAAATCAGTAAGTAGAACAAATAGAAAAGATTTTTTTGAAATAAAGAATCTTGTGTTTAGAAGTTAAAACAGAGAACATGTATGAGTATCTGCCTGAACCCAAATTCTTCCATCATTCAAATTCAACCAGAGAGTCCATATGTATACCAATAGATATTCATAGATGTAAAGGCAAAAAATTCATACCTTAAAAATAAATGAAAATATATGTTACTCACCTTTTAAACAGAAGACAGAGCACCCAGATTTGAAAAATGGCTTGAAAACTGAAATCCTTTAGCTTTAAAAACCTTGCACTTGAATGCCTTTGTTTTAAACTTGAGTTGCTTTGTTGTTTAGATTTGCATGCAGGTTTTGAAAATGCAGGCAAGTTTGATAGTTGTTTAAATTTGTAAAATGGAAAATGCTAACTTATTTTCTTGTTTGGAATGAACGAAAATGGATTGAAAACGAGAAGGCTGATATAAAGAAATTTGTTGTACAGGTTGATATATTATTTTGTACAATAGGTCGGGGTTATTTCTTCAATTGGAGGCTGATATACATCTTTCTTTGGTGGCTATAGGACATGGCATTTATTACTTGTACAAATTTACATATAATTATTTATATACTTATGCTTTGTCTTCCTTTCGGCTGTACAAACTTATATTTTTTTTTCTTTTGTTTGTTTTACAAGCTAATAGATATTTACATATCTTTGTTGTCTTCATTTGCAAGCTAACACATAAACTTATATATTTTATTATCTTTTATAGGTTTATTTTTCCATTACTTGTTCATATGTATTTTGTTTGGTTCTTTTCTTTTTACTTTGTCTTTGTAATACTACTTTATAATATAAACAATTTCTATTTTTAATTTGTTGTTAGATTTTATCAAATGTTTACTTTAGATTTTATAGCTTATCTTATATATATTTATTTATTCCTATTTCTAACATAACCCATAAATTTTAAATTTTAAATTATTTACTTTTATATTTATGTCAAATGTCTATACTTTTATATTTATTTTAAACCATTTACTTAAACTTTAAATTCAAATCCAATGTATATATATAAATTCAAATCTACTCATATTTGTCCGTATACATATATATTCACATATATACACATATATACAATATTTAAAGTTTAAATAATTTATATAGAATTTATTTTAGTTTGGGGAAACTCGCATCCATTTATCCATTTATTTCACAATTTTTTATTCAAAAATTAATTAATTATCAATTTAAATATATGTAAAATCCGGGGTCGTTACAACCTTCCCCCCTTAAAAGAATTTCGTCCTCGAAATTGCACAGGGAGACACAAAGATAGATGAAGAATGTTTCATCAAATCAAACTGAATATATATTCTGCATTTGGCTTACCAAATCAAAATATCAATGATAGATACGAGAACGAATCTATTTGACACTTCACAAAATACTCGGGTTATCCGGATCTATGAAATATGCAGTGGCATCGGTTAGTTCAAAAGGTTAACTAACCATTCGTAGAATATATCCGGACCCAAAGAATAGATAGATATATGGATACAATTCCAGAACTTTTTGTTATGAACTAAAGTATACCTATCAACCATAGCAATCAAAGCAAACAATTCTGACCTATTTGGAGTTTATGTACCATATTAATATATCAAATCTTCTTCCTGGATCTACCAGAAACCACCGAAGAATTGAAAAAAGATGACGAACAAAAGAGATTGATAGAGAAAAGATTGCTTCCTTGTTGTTACAGGGTATTGACCATTTATAGTCGTATTCCCCTGTCCCTTATCTCATCCTCTTCTTGCACTCATAGTTACTATCAGTGGATAGCAAGAGAATTTACTGAGGCATACGGACGGATATCTTAAGGATTACTCATTCTAGGGTATACTTCACCCTATCTCTAATGAGTTACTTAATGTGTTATACTCCTGAGCTAAAGTTCAACCTTAGCTCTGATACCAAATGTAATGACCCTAAAATCGGCCTTCGAAAATCGGCACCCGTACTTCACTTGTACTCAAAATTCCGAAGATCCAAACGCCGAATCTGGTTCACCGGAGCTTATAACACAGTAAGTATAACAACACAGCGGAAGAAAGAAAACAGTGATATCATATACAACTCCAATGAATACAATATCCAAAATGATATACAACAATGATATCAATAATACACAACAATATCAGAGATATGATACAATGCTACAGCGGAAATAACAACAATGGAAGAGATCACTCCAAATGATCTACAAAAGAGAATGACTCCAACAACTCCAACATCAGCTCGAACCACCATCACGTTGCACCAAGATAAGCAACGTCAGTCCTGATCTCCGATGAAATGAACTAGCTCCAACTAGTCTACTAAACCTGATTATCTGAAAAACCCAACTCTAGACTGCCCGTGTGGAAAATTGTGGGCACCCAGAGTTTAGGAAGGGAACAATAAACTCCGGGTCAGTCATGGGACTGGTGTGAGTAACAAAAACAGTTTATCTTCAAAACAAACAACAAAGGAATTTTAAACATTGAAGTCCGCAATGCTTTTGGAAAATGAAACTACCATAAGACCTCCCGCCACACACACAATGCAAATGCAGAATTGGAGGAGATTTCTTCTTATGTTAGTCAAACATGCTTACTACGCAAAACAAACTCTTTTGATATTATTACTAGTGCATAGTGTGAAAATCCTTTCGAAAATACAATATTAATCTTAGCCAACATACAACCATTATTGTATGCCTACTATAGCTACTATGTTCAATAGCAGGTTACCGCCACATTCCATAGCAGGTTATACAACTAAAACCGTACAGGGCGCGTATTGTTTCTTTGGATTTCCAACAAATGGTCAGGCAAAGGAACTTCCTTACACTGAAATGGAAACGCCTCTGGAAGGACGCCCTGAGAACCTAACCGGATCTCTGCAAAAACAAGGCCGACGCTACCTCATGCTGTACAGCTGTAACTAGGTAACTAACACACTGACGTTACCTCACGCTGTACAGCTGTAACTAGGTAACTAACACACAAGTATGTCATCCCCCGGTCGTTACCGACCTTTATACGAGGATCCTCAACCACAAAGCAACAACCACAAAGTATAATAAATTTGCAGCATCAACATAGGTAAAATATATGGGCTCCATACCATGATATCACCTCTTATCCAGAAGGAAATGACATACCCTAGGGGCGCGACCCCTAAAAACCTTGCCGCAACATTCCTGTTTCGACCATTACCGGGTTGTGAGGCTCGACGAAGTCTCGTCCACAAAGCTACGGTTTTTCACAAAGCCATGCTTTGATCAACAAATGATCAACGAATGATCAACAACACACAACAACACTCAGCATGCCACACTACCAAATTGGGAGTATATCACTAATGACCTTCAACTACATAACCTCTGAGCTCGTACGTCTCAGAGAAGGGTGTTAAGCTAAGAGAATAAATTCTCCGCTACCAAACAGAAATGTATTTGAAAGAAATCAGCTCTATATTTCAAAGTGTAATGTCAGACATACAACCATACAAGTCTGTTCCGGGTTCGAACAGAACCAAAGGCACTTCCGAAGAAGCCCTTGCAATCCGGGTATTCACAATCCCGATCGGATTTCCCATCACTTAGGAAATCTCTATACCGGCGCGACTCAGTGCAGAGACAATCGATAGGTTATCCTATCGTTCTCGCAAATACGCGGTCTTCACCACCGGTCTTCAATGCAATCCATATACGACGTATCATTATTCGGAATGGGTTATGTGACGCCCCACCTCTATGCTCATAATAACAAAGAGTATTAAAAGAAATACTGTCTATTATTACGAAGAATAAGGCTGGATAGGAGCGACCATCCGTAATTTGCTTTACACTAATATTGGTTATCTCGATAGGAGTGGTATATACTTTTTATTTTTCATCTATTACTTATTTACTCCCATCGACGTATCCAATTATCAGTATAAAACAAACTACGACGGTTCATACTAGTTTAGGAAATTAGATATAATAACAACACAGATAATATAAATGCGGAACACAGATTAACAAAAATCTCATATATATATAACCGATGTCAGTTACAATATAGTTGACACGATACATATGATACAACTACAACTGTCGACCCTAGAAGTTATATATACAAGTACATTATCGACTAATATACATGAATACATATCGTTCTATACAATGACACGATTACTACAAAATGGCACTGACAACTTCAGAAGATGTGAAAAGTCTTCATATCCTGAACAGCAACTCAAAGAAGAAAATCTACAACCTGAAATAACTCGGGTCTGACCCGAGTATTACATTCAGAAGAAAATAATACACGGGTCAGTCTAATTCAAACTCAGTTATTAGTGCATAGTAGCAATAATAATCAGATAGTCAAATAGACGACAGTCACAGAAATCTCGTATATCCAACTCTCGATACGAGAATTGGATAACGGCAAATATAACACTAAATAGTGTTAAATAATAAATCAACGATCCAAATCAGAATACAACTCCAAAACATTGAAATTTACCAATGAAACAATTCAACAAATCGAAACATCAATTTAAAACTGTCAAATCTGATAGGGCTGCAGTACACGCACGCGTGTACAGCCTCGCCGCTATCGCATGAGATACACAAAAACTCAGTGAAAGTCACAAATGATCACAAGGTCAAACCCCGAAATCGGGTTCAACTCAAGTGGGATAACAACACAAATGAGACTGGCTTATACTTGAACCAGAACACAAATCCAAACCAGGCAATAAAAGAAGAACAACTCAAATGGACATAGCACATGCACCAGATACAAGGGCACATACACATAAGTACTCGAAGTCAAGACTACATGAGCCAAGACCAGGGATCAAGGCGGCAGCCATATGCAAACGAGGATGGCAAGTGGGAATAGTAGATGTACAGAACATCACTGATGAAACAAGTTCAAGAAGATAGTGGATATATACTACACCACTACAGAAACAGTGCAAATATGAAGTGCGCAACAAAGGCACAAGGCAACTGTGCCCAAGCAAATACCACTGTAAAAAGGAACAACTCAGAAGTGTTCAAGGATTAAGGTTGAAATAAGCGAAGTCATAAACCAGATAACAATAGAGCCAACTCAAAGAATCACACAAGCCAGGCCAGGGGGATCACTATGGCAAATCTAGACAAAATGAATACAATGAAGCAATGCAATAGTTCAGAAGCTAAAGCATGGATGCTACTGTGGAGACCAGAGCATAAAAATGCCCAGACTTAAGCAAACTCAACAAACCAAGGAACTGACAACAATTTAATGCACAAAGTACACAAGTGCACAGCTGCAACTAACCAGATGAACAAATGCAACTGTGTCTAACAAAATATGGAGGTACACATGCCCAGTCACAATGGTAATACAAAAATGTACAAAGGTTACAGAAACCATAGCAACATGAACTATACGACTGTACAAATCCAAATACTCAAGTGGAATACTAACTACTAAATGCAACTGAGTCATGCCTTAAAGAATAGAACAATGCCAAATGCAGACTAACCAAACTGGACAGAGCATCATTACTATCTAAGCAATGGTGATGGTCGAGGTTTACCAAGAAAATGATAAAGTTAAGACAAAGCCAGAGCTGCCAAAAGGTCAGGGAAGAACACAAAATTGCTCAGAGCAAAGGTCAGGAAAATTCGATGTTAAACAGATGTAATTTTTACATGTATGCATATATATATATATATGTGCATACACATACATACCTATCTCAAATGTAACAGTACTATAGATCAAATTAGTTCAAAACTGAGGTCGTAAGCAACCCACCGAAATCGAACGACAGTTGCAACTCAAATGCAATTGAAGATCAGTAGTGTGCAACAACACTAAAGGAAACAGTAGACATGATAAGTAAAACAGAGGTGATGTCAGAATGAACACCTGAACAAGTACAACTAGTATGCACTGTAAACTGGATAGTGCAACTATCATACACAAGGCCAAATACAACCAAATGCCAACAATGACCAGACTCAAGTAAAGTGCAGGTCAGACCAACTGTAACGAGACCAACTACAGAAACGAACCAGGCCAGACTTTAATGAAAGTCAAACTGAGAATGCATCCAAAAGAGACAATGTATGCAAATGAGCTACAGACCAGAAAATAGTGACATGGTTAGGGAATGCAGACCCAGGTAGTACACAAGTGAAATGCAAAGCCAACATCAACACTTTCACCTGCATTAGACACTTAGGTGGACAGCAGCTACACATGTGGACAGCAGAAATAGGGCTAGACTATTGACCAGACCCACATAAATATGAAGACCAAAAGTGTACAACCACTCAGACCATGTCAGTAAACAAATAAAATCTCAAATGTGCACAACCCATTTGCAAACTGAAACTGGATCAGTAAGCTAAACCAAAGCAAAATAGTGGCAACATACATGAATGAAGCAATGCAAACAACAAATCGAAAATACTCAGAGAGGAACACAAAGATGGTCAGAGCCGAAGTACACAGGGGCCACACAAAATCAAAGCCATAATGATCAGTGAAAGCCAAAAATACAGTGAACAAAAATCAAGTCAGAGACGAGATTATCAAATTCGAACAGTTCAAAGATTCACCAAATCCATATAATCGAAACAATAAGTATCAATGTATACGAATTTAATTAAAACACAAAAACATCAACATCGAAAGTTCTCGAATTATATTCATGAATAAATGAGATTAAATTAGATGTGAGTGAAGAATGTCACTCACCTTGTTCGAAGCAAAGACGAACTCGTTCACGTAGAGGCGTTCGACAATTTGAAGCAGCCAAAATCATCTCAAATTCGACCAAAATTTGAAGCAGAGACGATCACAATTCGAACGGTCGCGAGTACCACTAGAGACGAGCAACGATCGAACTAAAGTCGGCTACCACAATTTTCCAAGCCCTAATTTTTCGAAGAAGCCGAAGCCACCATTTTTTTTTGATCGATTACTCTAGGGTTTTTGAATGAATTCGGTTGAAAAGAGGAACGGGTCCAATGGAATTAAAAAGGGAAACGGGTCGAGTATAAATGAAAAGGAATATTGGGCCGAGATTAGAATTTTTTTAGAGCCCAATCAATTCTTAGCCAAAATTACTTAAAAAAGAATTTTACCTAGATTTAAATTCCAATTGCAATTGTCAAACAAATTAAATCGTCATTTGACGATAATCAACTGTTATAAAAACCCCGGGTTGTTACAGACTCCCCTCCTAAAAAAATTGCGTCCACGCAATCATAGGGAATAAATGGATAAAATGTAACAACCAAAAGAGCATGGCAATGTCGAATGTATAAGCAAAGCAAGTGTCAGCGGGGAAGTATTTGATAAGAAATAAAAAGGTTCGACTGCTTCAAATCAAAAGAATCAACATCGTGGGAATCAGGGATCAAAATCAGACGACTAACAAAAGCAAGAACAATCGAGTTCCAGCAACTAAAAGAGAAGGAAAAACAGAGCAGAAATCCCATACAGAGCACGAATTGAATGTGAGTAAATCAAATTACTCACCTGAATCGCCAGAGAAAAAGACGAAGCTCAAATCTCAAAAATCGCAAATATTCAATCATCAAAAACGATAATTGAATTTTCAAATCGCAAATATTTACTTATCTCAAACGATAATCAGAAGACAAATCAAATATCTGATTATCTCAAACGATAGTCAGAAAACAAATATTCAATTATCAAAAACGATAATCAAATTTCTCAAATCAACAAATATTCGATTATCACCAACGACAATCAAATTTCAAATTCAACAAATATTTAATTATCAAAAGCGATAATTAAATCTCAAATCAGCAATTATTTAATTATCAAAAGCGATAATTAAGTCTCATATCGGCAAATATTTAATTATCTAAAGCGATAATTAAATTCGAAATCAGCAAATATTTAATTATCTAAAGCGATAATTAAATCTCAAAGCAACAAATATTTAATTATCTAAAGCGATAATTAAATTCGAAATCAGCAAATATTTAATTATCTAAAGCGATAATTAAATCTCAAAGCAACAAATATTTAATTATCTAAAGCGATAATTAAATCTCAAGTCAACAAATATTTAATTATCTGAAGCGATAATTAAATCTCAATTCAACAAATATTTAATTATCTCAGGTGATAATTAAATCTAAAATCAACAAATATTTAATTATCTAAAGCGATAATTAAATCTCAAAGCAACAAATATTTAATTATCTAAAGCAATAATTAAATTCGAAATCAGCAAATATTTAATTATCTAAAGCGATAATTAAATCTCAAAGCAACAAATATTTAATTATCTAAAGCGATAATTAAATCTCAAGTCAACAAATATTTAATTATCTGAAGCGATAATTAAATCTCAATTCAACAAATATTTAATTATCTCAGGTGATAATTAAATCTAAAATCAACAAATATTTAATTATCTGAAGCGATAATTAAATCTCAAAGCAACAAATATTTAATTATCTAAAGCGATAATTAAATCTCAATTCAACAAATATTTAATTATCTCAGGTGATAATTAAATCTAAAATCAACAAATATTTAATTATCTAAAGTGATTATTAAAAGCAACAAATATCCGATTATCAAAAACGATAATCAGAACTCATATCAACAAATATCTAATTATCACAAGCGATAATTAGAAACAACAAATATCTAATTATCAAAAACGATAATCAGAACTCATATCAGCAAATATCTAATTATCACAAGCGATAATTAGAAACAACAAATATCTAATTATCAAAAACGATAATCAGAACTCATATCAACAAATATCCAATTACCTGCAGATAATTGGAAGCAACAAATATCTAGAAATCAATTAAGAAGACTAGAAAATCAACATGAAAGCTTGGATCGATCCCATCAGATGGTGAGTTTTTAATTCGCCGCACGTGCATCTCAGAGTGGCCGAAGCCTACCAAGTACTCAACATAATTTTTTGGCGCCCATCAGATTGACCCGAAGGTCCGCAGAGTGACCCGAAGGTCTAGTACTGGTATTTGACCCGAAGGTCCGCAGAGTGGCCCGAAAGCCCAACAAATGACCCGAAGGTCCAACAAATGACCCGAAGGTCCTCATAGTGGCTCGAAAGCACACGAAAGCATCAAAATGTTTCAATTAACGAGTCCGGAATTAACCGAAATAGCAAACGCACATGTCCCATACCACGTGTTTTACTAAATCGTTTGATTCTCTTCATCGTTTCCTTGAAAGTGTGAAATCATCAAATTCATCAAAACAACAGATATTCAATTAACGAGTCCGGAATTAACCGAAATAGTAAAAGTGTGGTTCCATACTCCGCACTTTTGCTAAATCGTTTAAATCACTTCATCGTTTCCTTGAAAGTGCAAAATTGTGTATTTTGTAAAAATACACTTTACATTCTCAAACGGACAAGTCCGGAATTAAGCGAATCAGTAAAAGAAAGGGGTCATAGTCCTCGATTTTGTTGAAACGTTTAAATCGCTTCCTCATTCTTTTGAAAGCGTAAACTGTTAAATTTCTGAAAACAATTTTATTTATTTTGTAAAAATAACAATTCACCTTCTCAACTGGACAAGTCCGGAGTTAAGCGAAACAGTAAAAGAAAGGGGTCATAATCCTCGATTTTGCTGAATCGTTTAAGTCGCTTTCTCATTCTTTTGAAAACGCGAACTGTTAAAAATTCATAAAACACTTTTCATTTTAAAACGATTTTCCAATCACGTGATTAAAGCAGCAAATCAGTAACAATTTCGATAAGGAAATTGTACTTCTCAAAATACCGTAAAAACAGTCACAAAACAGCATTGCGGAATAACCGCTAGAAAATCCACTTTTAAAATTTGACGGTTACTGAAGCCAAAGCGACAGTAATTTTAAAACGTCAAAATCACATCAAAACAATTTACATCAAAATGTAATATCAGAGAATTTTCATTCATCAAAATGCCACAAAACACCGTGCTTCAAAAATTTAGCTTTGGTGTAAAAATCCCGTTATAAAAATAACGGCAACAAAATACGTTTCATAACCTAGCATCGGTTCAACGTAAAATAAATGCAATAACGTGCAATTCAAATTTTTGCACGTACTACAAAATGAACAAAGAAATCATTCGAAGGTATCTTCAATGAAGACAATTCAAAACAACAAAATCTAATCGATAGATGATTAGTACAAAAGAAAGCCAGCGGAAATTTCAACAAAAATCACATATCTGCAATTTCTTCGAATCCTCAATTTGGATTCGAAATTCTCAAAGAAACAAAATAATTACAGCTATGTAAACAACAATTGGAATTCATATCAATTTCGTATTTTGATTTTTAAATTAAAAAGATTGTCAGTTGTACTCAGCGAAGACAGTTTCACTGTTTCCGCTGCGCACTCTGATAAACAGAACATAATTCAATCAAATCAACAAAACACAGTTTCACTATTATTTTCAAATAAAGATATTTTAAAATTTTCATCCAAATTTCAAAACTTTAGTTTTGACTCAAATCACAGTAAAACATCGACCAATAGTTGTAACATATGTTCCATCCAAGTTATGTTTTATATTATGTCCATAAACCCCAAGCTCTGATACCAACTGTGACGCCCCACCTCTATGCTCATAATAACAAAGAGTATTAAAAGAAATACTGTCTATTATTACGAAGAATAAGGCTGGATAGGAGCGACCATCTGTAATTTGCTTTACACTAATATTGGTTATCTCGATAGGAGTGGTATATACTTTTTATTTTTCATCTATTACTTATTTACTCCCATCGACGTATCCAATTATCAGTATAAAACAAACTACGACGGTTCATACTAGTTTAGGACATTAGATATAATAACAACACAGATAATATAAATGCGGAACACAGATTAACAAAAATCTCATATATATAACCGATGTCAGTTACAATATAGTTGACACGATACATATGATACAACTACAACTGTCGACCCTAGAAGTTATATATACAAGTACATTATCGACTAATATACATGAATACATATCGTTCTATACAATGACACGATTACTACAAAATGGCACTGACAACTTCAGAAGATGTGAAAAGTCTTCATATCCTGAACAGCAACTCAAAGAAGAAAATCTACAACCTGAAATAACTCGGGTCTGACCCGAGTATTACATTCAGAAGAAAATAATACACGGGTCAGTCTAATTCAAACTCAGTTATTAGTGCATGGTAGCAATAATAATCAGATAGTCAAATAGACGACAGTCACAGAAATCTCGTATATCCAACTCTCGATACGAGAATTGGATAACGGCAAATATAACACTAAATAGTGTTAAATAATAAATCAACGATCCAAATCAGAATACAACTCCAAAACATTGAAATTTACCAATGAAACAATTCAACAAATCGAAACATCAATTTAAAACTGTCAAATCTGATAGGGCTGCAGTACACGCACGCGTGTACAGCCTCGCCGCTATCGCATGAGATACACAAAAACTCAGTGAAAGTCACAAATGATCACAAGGTCAAACCCCGAAATCGGGTTCAACTCAAGTGGGATAACAACACAAATGAGACTGGCTTATACTTGAACCAGAACACAAATCCAAACCAGGCAATAAAAGAAGAACAACTCAAATGGACATAGCACATGCACCAGATACAAGGGCACATACACATAAGTACTCGAAGTCAAGACTACATGAGCCAAGACCAGGGATCAAGGCGGCAGCCATATGCAAACGAGGATGGCAAGTGGGAATAGTAGATGTACAGAACATCACTGATGAAACAAGTTCAAGAAGATAGTGGATATATACTACACCACTACAGAAACAGTGCAAATATGAAGTGCGCAACAAAGGCACAAGGCAACTGTGCCCAAGCAAATACCACTGTAAAAAGGAACAACTCAGAAGTGTTCAAGGATTAAGGTTGAAATAAGCGAAGTCATAAACCAGATAACAATAGAGCCAACTCAAAGAATCACACAAGCCAGGCCAGGGGGATCACTATGGCAAATCTAGACAAAATGAATACAATGAAGCAATGCAATAGTTCAGAAGCTAAAGCATGGATGCTACTGTGGAGACCAGAGCATAAAAATGCCCAGACTTAAGCAAACTCAACAAACCAAGGAACTGACAACAATTTAATGCACAAAGTACACAAGTGCACAGCTGCAACTAACCAGATGAACAAATGCAACTGTGTCTAACAAAATATGGAGGTACACATGCCCAGTCACAATGGTAATACAAAAATGTACAAAGGTTACAGAAACCATAGCAACATGAACTATACGACTGTACAAATCCAAATACTCAAGTGGAATACTAACTACTAAATGCAACTGAGTCATGCCTTAAAGAATAGAACAATGCCAAATGCAGACTAACCAAACTGGACAGAGCATCATTACTATCTAAGCAATGGTGATGGTCGAGGTTTACCAAGAAAATGATAAAGTTAAGACAAAGCCAGAGCTGCCAAAAGGTCAGGGAAGAACACAAAATTGCTCAGAGCAAAGGTCAGGAAAATTCGATGTTAAACAGATGTAATTTTTACATGTATACATATATATATATGTGCATACACATACATACCTATCTCAAATGTAACAGTACTATAGATCAAATTAGTTCAAAACTGAGGTCGTAAGCAACCCACCGAAATCGAACGACAGTTGCAACTCAAATGCAATTGAAGATCAGTAGTGTGCAACAACACTAAAGGAAACAGTAGACATGATAAGTAAAACAGAGGTGATGTCAGAATGAACACCTGAACAAGTACAACTAGTATGCACTGTAAACTGGATAGTGCAACTATCATACACAAGGCCAAATACAACCAAATTCCAACAATGACCAGACTCAAGTAAAGTGCAGGTCAGACCAACTGTAACGAGACCAACTACAGAAACGAACCAGGCCAGACTTGAATGAAAGTCAAACTGAGAATGCATCCAAAAGAGACAATGTATGCAAATGAGCTACAGACCAGAAAATAGTGACATGGTTAGGGAATGCAGACCCAGGTAGTACACAAGTGAAATGCAAAGCCAACATCAACACTTTCACCTGCATTAGACACTTAGGTGGACAGCAGCTACACATGTGGACAGCAGAAATAGGGCTAGACTATTGACCAGACCCACATAAATATGAAGACCAAAAGTGTACAACTACTCAGACCATGTCAGTAAACAAATAAAATCTCAAATGTGCACAACCCATTTGCAAACTGAAACTGGATCAGTAAGCTAAACCAAAGCAAAACAGTGGCAACATACATGAATGAAGCAATGCAAACAACAAATCGAAAATACTCAGAGAGGAACACAAAGATGGTCAGAGCCGAAGTACACAGGGGCCACACAAAATCAAAGCCATAATGATCAGTGAAAGCCAAAAATACAGTGAACAAAAATCAAGTCAGAGACGAGATTATCAAATTCGAACAGTTCAAAGATTCACCAAATCCATATAATCGAAACAATAAGTATCAATGTATACGAATTTAATTAAAACACAAAAACATCAACATCGAAAGTTCTCGAATTATATTCATGAATAAACGAGATTAAATTAGATGTGAGTGAAGAATGTCACTCACCTTGTTCGAAGCAAAGACGAACTCGTTCACGTAGAGGCGTTCGACAATTTGAAGCAGCCAAAATCATCTCAAATTCGACCAAAATTTGAAGCAGAGACGATCACAATTCGAACGGTCGCGAGTACCACTAGAGACGAGCAACGATCGAACTAAAGTCGGCTACCACAATTTTCCAAGCCCTAATTTTTCGAAGAAGCCGAAGCCACCATTTTTTTTTGATCGATTACTCTAGGGTTTTTGAACGAATTCGGTTGAAAAGAGGAACGGGTCCAATGGAATTAAAAAGGGAAACGGGTCGAGTATAAATGAAAAGGAATATTGGGCCGAGATTAGAATTTTTTTAGAGCCCAATCAATTCTTAGCCAAAATTACTTAAAAAAGAATTTTAACTAGATTTAAATTCCAATTGCAATTGTCAAACAAATTAAATCGTCATTTGACGATAATCAACTGTTATAAAAACCCCGGGTTGTTACAGGTTATGTGACACAAAGGTCCTCTCCCGGCTAAACCGAATAATGAGCGCAATATTTAAAAACATATGGATAATGGAATTTCAGTTAAGTCACAACTTATTATCCAAAACTTTCTTTTCAAATGGTTTAACAAATTACCATTTTCAAATCTTTAAACAAAAAGATTCATTTTAACAACCTTCAACGGTTTAAACAATTTCCACACTTTAATCTTTTAAACAAAAGATTCATTCACAGATTTTCCAAATCAATTTCCATTTTAATTGGATTAACTCGTTAAATCTTTTAAAACAAAGATTTAACTTATAGCTTTCAAAACACGTTTCCAAAGATTTATTCGCAATTTGGAAAACCATCTTCAATTCAAACTTGAAATTCCTTTAATTCAAATTGGAAATTCATTTCTTATATGAGAGCTTTTATCAGTTGAAAACAATTAGTTTCCCAAATCATTGAATTCAATTTCAAGTATTGAATTCAAATTTAAATCAAATTATTAAAATATCAAGTTTTATTAAGTTATTTAAAATAACTTTTACAATTGAAACTCATTTACAAAGCTCTCAATTCAAATTCCAAAACTATTTGGATTCACAAATTCAATCTTTAAAATTGTCAAAAATCTGCGACTTAACTGATTTCCACGTGAAATCCATATTTGTATGTGTAAAAGTGTGGTC
Source organism: Allium fistulosum (assembly GCA_030737815.1). Taxonomy (NCBI): domain Eukaryota; kingdom Viridiplantae; phylum Streptophyta; class Magnoliopsida; order Asparagales; family Amaryllidaceae; genus Allium; species Allium fistulosum. Next base: position 1,116,074,645 of record CM060902.1, on the reverse strand, counting down.
CAGGGGTATCACACAGTAGTGCAACATCATTCAATCATCACAGATCAGAATATAGAATTATAGTTGATAAGCGGTATAACTATAACGCTTATCTTTTATTCACAGATCACAGATCACAGATATATAAGTTACAGATAATAATTTACATTCATCCCAGATAAGTAACTACAGTACAGATCACACACAAATCAGAATATATCACAAAGCATCACAGATCAGAATATCAAGCAATTCAATCATTCAGTTAAGTCCAAACATTCACAAGTGAATTTATTAATCAACTGATTCATTTAAATCAGATGTATCAATTATTAATCCGGGTTAATTATCATGAGTTAATTACAAATTATTTGAAATAATTTCCCTTTCAAATTTATTAGTTAACTCTTAATTATTAACTAATCATTCTCAATGAATCAATTAGTCTTTAATTATTAAATTAATCTTAATTAATCACCATTATTAATTAATCCTTTAATTTATTAACAAATAATTTACTCAAATTTCAAATCATCATTCAATTAATTACATTCAGTAATTATCTATTAATTACTTCTCTAAGTAATTATATTTTTCCCACATTATCAAGTGATTATTCTGAATTAATTAACTTAAGTAACTAACTTGAACAAATCAAACTAACTCAATTAATTACACTGAATAATTAATTCCTTAATTACTTTGAAATCAAATTATTACTAACTTAAAAAGGGTTTAAGGTTAATTTAATTTAAAACTTATCTTACATTAATTATCTAATTAAAGTATTAATTAGATTTTAAAACATTGTTAAGTATTTACTTAATTCATTAAAACTTGAAATAAATTCTTAACTTAGTTTGTCAAACATTAATTACTTCATTAGTACTAAATTTTGGTTAACAATATTAACTTAAAATTCATTGGGCTTAATCCTTTTGAAAACAAAACCCGAGAATATCCCCCAGATTTACTCGAGTAGTCACTCGAGTTTCCCACCATTTCTCCCGAGTCATTCTTCTCTTCCTCACGTACGTTCTTCTTCCTCTTCTTTTAATTTTAAAATTTAAGTTTAGACTTAATAAACTGTTCCAGGCTCGAGGATTCGCGTTCCAACCCGAAGCAACGCATTCATTTTCTCGAGTATCAACTCGAGTTGCTCACAGCTGACTTCTTGACACCAATTCATTGCCGTGCACGTGCATGGCACTTCGTTGTCGCTCCGACGAACTTCGTCATCTCCGGCAAGTCGCGAAACTCCCCTACACTTAAAAACAAAACTCGTTTCGAAGCCAAAAACTCGAAATCGAATTTATACCCTTTCGTTGAAACTGTAACTCGAACATACCAAAACGGAAACGCCTCGAACTCGCTGCCTCGACCACCGGAATTCGTGCAACTTCGGCTTCGCCTACGACCAAACTTCCATTCCCCAGAATCTCATAACACTCGATCATTCCTACAAGCCATGGCGATCGAATCACTCCACCTAGTCAAATCTAGGGTTCCAGAAGAATTCTCACAGCAACCATGGTGATTTGCGTCACCATCCACCATTTTTCATAGATGCTACGATCACCCCTCCATCATCAGGAAGGACCACGAGCTCTCCGATCAACTTGATCGCCAGAAAAACCAAACATTCCCATCCCAGTTCAAACCCAAACTGCTACTTCAATGCTTAACTAAAAATAATAATTCTTGTTTCAAAAATCAAGTTTTATTGTTAGCTTTTAATTCATATACCTAAATTTATAAATTGACAGGTTCAAATTTTTGAAAAAATTTGAGTGGTGCCCAGGTTTTCTTGATTTCCAGAAACAAGATGAAGTTGTTTTAGCTCAAATTGATTTTTTAAACTTTAATATATACCATAAAAAACAAATCTTGTTTTGATCTCAAGTTAAATCAGTAAGTAGAACAAATAGAAAAGATTTTTTTGAAATAAAGAATCTTGTGTTTAGTAGTTAAAACAGAGAACATGTATGAGTATCTGCATGAACCCAAATTCTTCCATCATTCAAATTCAACCAGAGAGTCCATATGTATACCAACAGATATTCATAGATGTAAAGGCAACAAATTCATACCTTAAAATAAATGAAAATATATGTTACTCACCTTTTAAACAGAAGACAGAGCACCCAGATTTGAAAAACGGCTTGAAAACTGAAATCCTTTAGCTTTAAAAACCTTGCACTTGAATGCCTTTGTTTTAAACTTGAGTTGCTTTGTTGTTTAGATTTGCATGCAGGTTTTGAAAATGCAGGCAAGTTTGATAGTTGTTTAAATTTGTAAAATGGAAAATGCTAACTTATTTTCTTGTTTGGAATGAACGAAAATGGATTGAAAACGAGAAGGCTGATATAAAGAAATTTGTTGTACAGGTTGATATATTATTTTGTACAATAGGTCGGGGTTATTTCTTCAATTGGAGGCTGATATACATCTTTCTTTGGTGGCTATAGGACATGGCATTTATTACTTGTACAAATTTACATATAATTATCTATATACTTATGCTTTGTCTTCCTTTCGGCTGTACAAACTTATTTTTTTTTCTTTTGTTTGTTTTACAAGCTAATAGATATTTACATATCTTTGTTGTCTTCATTTGCAAGCTAACACATAAACTTATATATTTTATTATCTTTTATAGGTTTATTTTTCCATTACTTGTTCATATGTATTTTGTTTGGTTCTTTTCTTTTTACTTTGTCTTTGTAATACTACTTTATAATATAAACAATTTCTATTTTTAATTTGTTGTTAGATTTTATCAAATGTTTACTTTAGATTTTATAGTTTATCTTATATATATTTATTTATTTCTATTTCTAACATAACCCATAAATTTTAAATTTTAAATTATTTACTTTTATATTTATGTCAAATGTCTATACTTTTATATTTATTTTAAACCATTTACTTAAACTTTAAATTCAAATCCAATGTATATATATAAATTCAAATCTACTCATATATGTCCGTAAACATATATATTCTAATATATACACATATATACAATATTTAAAGTTTAAATGATTTATAAAGAATTTATTTTAGTTTGGGGAAACTCGCATCCATTTATCCATTTATTTCACAATTTTTTATTCAAAAATTAATTAATTATCAATTTAAATATATGTAAAATCCGGGGTCGTTACAATGGTTGTTTTGTTGCATTAAATTAAATAATGTTGATTGGTATGGTTTGTTGGGGATTTGCATGGTTGTGTTTAAAATAATTTGGTGGATTCTTTGTCCATGAAAGGGGGCCTCTTAGATCTAGGTTGGGTAATAAGTTTGGTTTGTTTCAGTTCAAATCGATAGTGGTGTTAGAATATAATGGTTGTTTAAGGATGTTGATGGAGTAGTACCCACTGCTGTTACTACTGATTGAAAGTGTGCTGTTGAGTGGAGTTTGATTTCTAGAATGGTTCAAACTAGTGTGTGTTGTTATAGGGAGTAGACGCTAGCTGTATTTGATGTTAACGATATGTTAATAGATGGTGGTGACAAGCTTATACTGTTCTGATGATCAAAGTTGTTATGAGATTGGAACTGAGTTATGTCTGTGTTTACAATGGTTGTTTTGATGAGTGCTTTGTACAGACTGAAGTGCAATGGTGACCTAAAATATATATGAGCCTGTTTCTTGTAACAAATTACACTGGTTAAAGAGGAGAAAATTATTCTTTCCTTCCGAAGTGCAGTCAATCAAAGTGCTTTGTACAGACTGAAGTGCAATGGTGACCTAAAATATATATGAACCTATTTCTAGTAACAAATTACACTGGTTGAAGAGGAGAAAATTATTCTTTCCTCCCGAAGTGCAGTCAAATACTTCAGGATAGTCAGGAGGAATGCTTAATGTGGATTAGTCAAGACTGAATTTCTTCCAACAATTGATTAACTTACATTTATTTCACCGATAAGCATTTTTCCTACCATATATATCAAAAAGATAATGCACATTTGACTCTGATTGTTCATCTAGTCTCAGCTGTAGGCATTAAGATTACAACTCTCTGTATGTTTTGATCACTTTAATTAGTTTAAATGATTCCTTTGCAATGTGACAATGTCCATAAAATATGAGTACCATTCGACTGTCATGCTTTAATATTTATATCCTTCTGTTTCAAACTTGAAACTTGACATTACCATATTCGTTATAAGTGATTACTGAGTTGTAATTTGTGGCATGTAGGGGGCTGAAGTACATATCTTGGGATGGTAATTAAGTATTCAAATTTGACCAGGATCAAACTGGAGATGCATGCATAGTAAAGCCAATTAGATCAGTGATGTGGAGCGCACTAATATAAGTATGTGTTGACTATAACACAATCATTATCTTACAAAGTCTTGATAGCAGCATGCTTCAATTAATATGCTATTTGTATACAAATTTTCTCTTTCTTTTGTTTTTAATTATACTAATCGGAGTGGTTGATTTAGAAGACTTATGTAGACTGAACAACCCATTCAGATTTGAATAGAGACGAGCGAATGAGGAAAAATACTCTTATACTGACTATTTACACTAAACAACCGTTAAGAATACTTAATTGAAGCCTCTAAAGTAAATATCAATACAGAGAGTTGCTTCTTGTGGTGCACTTTGATTCCTCGATGTTAAACTAAAAATTAGTTATCGTCTAAATTATTAGTTAATGAAGTTACTTCATATATACCTTTATCTTCTTGTTTATAAATTCTACAGACTATAGAAAGTTTTGCAAGAGAGTTCGTGGATAAGAATACTTTCAGCACTCTTGTGGCTACTGTGGTATGACATGTTAAATTATATAATAAGTAAATTTTAAACTTACGATTCATTATCATTGATGTGTAAACGTGAAAAAAACTAAACATAATTATAAACTATAGAATTTTGTTGATTTGGCTGAGAGTGAACGTGCATCTCAAGCATTACCAGCTGGTTCAAGGCTAAAGGAGGGTTGCCATATTAATCGAAGTCTGCTTACTCTAGGAACTGTTATTCGCAAGCTAAGGTTTATTATGAACTTATTTGCAGATTAAGCAATTATTAGCCAAAACTCATGTTTCAAATAGAACGTACCAATGTTATTTGTAATTTTTTGTTTCTGTGATGCAGCAAAGGAAGAACTGGACATATGCCTTATAGAGACTCAAAACTGACACACATATTGCAGTCAACACTGGGAGGAAATGCACGAACTACCATCATATGCACAATAAGCCCAGCACGATGTCACATAGAGCAATCTAGAAATACACTACAGTTTGCCATTTGTGCTAAAGAAGTGGCAACAAGTGCACAAGTTAATGTGATCATGTCGGATAAGGCATTGGTCAAACATTTACAGAAAGAGGTTGCTAGACTTGAGAATGAAATGAAATATACCGGGTTGAGTTCTTTAGCATCTACCTCGGAATGCATTAAAGGAGAAAGATGCCCAAATCAAAAGGGTAATCGTAAAATTTACTTTCAAAGTAAAACTGTAAAAATTATATTCAGCAAATATTGAATAATTATCACTAGGAGAATGTGTTTGCATATGCTTAGGCCCATATAAAATTTAGGAAGTTAAATGTTAACCTCATACTCCTTTACAATACCCATTTTGCTATTGATTAAGATTGGGAATTTAAATGTTAACCTCATATAAATAGGAGATTATAGCAGTAGAATGGCTCCCATTAGTCGGTCGGATGAGGAAGAAATAGAAATTAGTTCTCATAAAAACCAAATAAAAATTGAAAGGAACTTGCAAAAAAATTCATCCTCCAACAATTCATAGTTAACCACCAATTACACATACAACTAAAGAAGTACTATCATGGACCCGCTTTGTAGTTGATTTCCTCCAAGATATTTTGGAAATTCCTATTAGGTGCATTCTAGAAATTCCAAAAAGACTCAAAATGGAAAATTAAAGCGAAATGAAAACTGAAAAATCAAACCAGACATTACCTTAGGGTTTTCCTTTTTCTCTATTGTTTTTATTTTCATATAATGATGATCAAAATATTTTGCAATTAGTGTTGGATATTTCAATGTAATAAAAATGTGAGATTATAAAAATTAACTAAATATATATAATAATAGTCAAAATCAAAATAAATTAACTAAGATTATAAAAATTAACTTCATTAATTAAGTTTTATAAAAGTTAAGTTAGTTTATAAAAATTAAGTTTATAATAATAATAATAATAATAATATAACTAATGTATATGAAACTCAATTATTTATAATAAATTATAAAAAATTAACCAAGTTAACTTAGTGTTATAAAAATTAACTAAATTTGTATAACAACAACAACAATAATAAATTTACTAAAATTATAAAAATTAACTTCATTTGTTAAGTTATATAAAAATTAAATAAGCTTATAAAAATTAAATAAGTTGATGATAATAATAATAATAAGTCAACTAATTTTTGTAAAAATTAATGTTTATAATAATAATACTAACAACAATCATAATAGCAACAATAGCAATAAATTAACTTAGTTTTATAAAAATTAACAATGTTTAAAATAATAACAGTAATAATATTAATACTTATAATAAATCATAAAATATTAAGTAAATTAACTAAGTTTTATAAAAAATAACTAAATTTATTTTTATATAATAATAAAATTAATAAATTAACTTAGTTTATTAAAACTAATTAAGTTATAATAATATAATGCAAATAATAACAACGATGATAATGAAAGTCATACCAGTAATAATAACAGTAAACAAACCATGTTTATAAAAATTAACCATGTTTCATAACAAATAACTATGTTTAGAAGAATAATAAATTATAATGTATTTATCGACTTAACTAAGTTTTATAAAAATTAACTAAGTTTATAATAATAATAATAATAACAATAATAATAAATAATTAACTATAAATTTTATAAAAATTAACTAACTTAATAATAATAACAACAAACTATATAATATTAACCAAATTAACTAAGTTTTATGAAAATTAACTAAATTTATATAATAATACTAATATTAATAAAAAATCATAAAATATTAACCAAGTTAACTAAATTCTTTAAAATTTTATAATGATAAACTATATGTATTCTCGGTATACTTAAATTTCACTTACTAATTTTGGTGCCAAACTACTTCGCCGTAACCATTTTTCCCTTCTCGATTTGCCTAAAATATTAACAAGTTGTTAAGAAAGAAAGCACATGCAATTTTAGGTAAGGTTCAAAATCTTTTTGCGGATGCCATGCTATAAAAAAATCTTGGTCAAGAAGGATTTAAGGCATGATTATTATTGGTCTAGTATGTAAAGATATTACGGAGTGTGTAAGAAAATGCGCTAAGTGCAAAAGGCTCTCTAAAAAAGAAATAAACTAGGTGGTAAAGATGTTACGTGAACGCATTCTTAGTGTACACGCTAATATCGTCAACTGTTGTTTTAGAGTTTTGGATTGGAAATTAATGTTATTTTTTAACAACTGACCACTTTTATTTTACTTTTTCTGTTAAAAAAGGAAACGGATTGTCTATAATGTAATATGCTAAGCAGTGAATATAGATTTGCATCATGGTTGGCAGATGATAGTTTTTTCCGAATAATTGAAGGGCAATATTATACTCAACAATAATACAAAATCACATCATAGTTACAGATTCTCCGCATCCCTATACACGTACAAAGACAAAACTGTGATTTGTTCCTTAGCAATTACCACCTAGTTTTATTACAACGACATGCCCGAACACTGTTAGCATATTCTCTTGAAAGGGACTGAACAATGCATATGATCGAACCACTACTTCGAACAAGATAATGTTTTCAAAATAGAATGAAAATGGAATAAGAGGGAAGATTGAGTTTTAAGTTTAGTTGTATAAGTTCAAACATCAAAATCAAATTTAAAGTTGTCAACAAACCTTAAAATATGAATCCTTTAAATCTACGATTTATGATTTGAATCTCATATTGGTTGAAAGTTTGAACTTTACTATCTACAATATAAATCCCATTTTGAAAACCTCAGGGTGGGATGTTGCAGCAAAAGCAAATTATTTTGGAAATTAAAGGTTGCCATACCATTCCAATTTATACCCATCCAGGGTCCGAAGTAGCAAGCATTTTCCATGTTTGGTTCCAAGTTTAAAAGGTCTGAATGTAGATTTGATTATACCTCATTGGTGGTTAAAAATAGTATAATTATACAATGGTGCATTCTTATACTGAATATAATGAATATATTATATTACTAGACTCATACATTATGTAAAATATCTTTCTTGTTCAATGTTTTCTTAGATTAATCATGCAAGATACCGACATAAATTTAGGGACGTTTTGACAACGAAGTTTCACTATATTTATTGTCCAATATTATCGTGCAAGTTATTTAAATAATTTGGTTGATGCGCAGATTGTGAAGGAGATAACAAATGGTGGGGCAGATTACTCTTTTGAATGCATTGGTGATACCAGGGCTGTATCAACTGCATTGCAATTGTGATGTGATGTAAGTTTCATCCTCTTTTTTCTTTGCAATCGTGCGTTGCATTGGTGATACCATATATGCCTTGGCTACTTAGGGAATTGTTCTAGCCAGGTAAATGCAATGGGTACTTGTATTTGTATTTTGCTTAGTAGAAATTTACTCTTATCATTCAAAAGTACTAGTCATTTTATTAGACAATAGGTATTTGCAATGGAGGTCATGTTTATATGCATGTGTACCAATTTTTGCCCACTCCCTGGAAACTTTGCCTTGTCCTTTAATGGTTGCAAAATTAAAATTCATAGAAAACAGAACATTAGTTTTGTAGATTTAAGTGAAAAATAAGTAAAAATATCACAAAACATCTGTTATTATCTGTGTATTAGATCATGAATAGTAATAAACATTTCTTGAGTGCTTGAGTGTGGAGTTCTAACCCGCAACTTCAAAAATGTGCGGTAGAATGCCACTTTGTATTATGTTTTTTACATTAAATGTTGTGATTATGATATGCGATATCAAGGTACTTCACTAATTTTGTCATGTTAAAGAAACAATTGTGTCATCTACAACATATTCACATGATTTCTTTTAATTATACAAGGATTCAAATGATGGAATTCCTGATTTTGGACTCTGTGCAAAGTTGGACAGTGGATGAATCTTTTGATGCAAGTTGGTACTTTCGAGCCTTTACTTAAAAAGGTTTCATTAACAATGCATTTAAGCAGGACTTATGGTGGACAAATTAATCTATATATAACCTATGAAAATAATGCATTTAGGCAGATGCTCATTTTTCTGATGTTAATGAACACTGCTTGTAATAAGTCGATAGATACTTGAACCTGTAAATGCTTATTTGGTTAGACATATGCATTCAGTTTTGACAGTTTACTGAAGTGAATAAACAAGATCTCTTATTTTTATAATTATAAGACCTATCATGTCACAGTTTTATATAATTATTTTCAAATTGTTCTGAATTTTCAGGAAGTACTACCAATGACCGAAGACATGCATGAAGAAAGGCTTTGAGCAATTCAAGTTCTTAGTGATGCATTTGGTACTTGTAGACGTTAACTTTGAACTATGTTGTCTTTTGATATCATGAATATGTATTGAATTCGGTAACTCATGTATTGAACTTATTTTTTGTTAGTTGATACTTTATTTTGTTATCATGAATATGCGTTACATTTGTTGATTATTATATTTTTTCGTTCACACATTGTTCAAATTATTATCTATTTAAAGAAGATTCATTTTGATTGTTATTATTAAAATGTAATAGTGGGGTGCATTAAATATATAGTAAAATAAAGCATAGCTCCTAAAAAGCATTATAACTATATGACATAAGTGCTATAAAAAGATAATGCAATGTATGAAGTTACTGCCAAAGGATAGCAGCAAATAGGCGTTATTGTATCTACATATTTTATAGCGGTATATATATGCTATAAATGGATGTAGAATATACTATAAACATGTTGATATATAGCACGAAATAGGCGCTATAGAATAAATATTTTATAGCGGCTATACTATGCTATGAAATCATGCACTTTTATAGCAGTTTTTTTGTATTATAAATGTGCAATTCTTTTTATAACATGTCGATATACAACGTTTATCAAACCGCTATTAATAGCGGCTATATGCCGCTATAAAAGACTGTTTTTCTTGTAGTGTATGTCCTCACAATTGCTGATAATTTTAAACAACCAATGCAGTGGAAAATAAACATATACGTGAATACGACCTGAAGACCTCCAGCTCATCTACTGAAGCTCCAAAGCATCCAAATCTAAATTTGTAAATATGCTCGGTCTGACCTACGCATTGAAAGGGAATAACGCCTGGATCAGTCTAGTAAACTAGCGTGAGAAAACACATCTCAACCTGAATTTTTAAAGTTATCAAAAACTTTCCTTTTCAAAACAAAAGGTATCTTGTAAGATCACATTGCACATAAACACAGATGGGGATTTACCTTACGATAACCGAAACATTTCATATCAAATCCTGTTATATTATACTAGTGTCTAGTATACAAATAATATTAATCATAGCCAAAATTGTTACCATTATTAAATTCCATCATACTAGGCTTTACAACTAAAATCGCAAGCTCGTATAGTAGAATGGATTTCCAAAAGATGACCAGGTAAGGGACTACATTCCGATAGTACATCGCTAGAGGAATGTACCGAGGCCCAACTGTTGGTCCTCTACCAACACAAGACCGACCTACCTCTAACTAGACAGTATCGAATATGTCATCATCCCGGTTGTTATCGACCTATCTGATACGTCTCTTAGCATACACCAGAATAATTTAAAACCTGACGTCATACCGGGAATAAATATATCTAGAAGGGGACAATCATACCCTAATGGTTGCGAAGCACATAGCCTTGCTACATCTACCATGTTTTAGACATTTTCCGGTGTGAGGCCTGAGGTAACGATTACCTTTCACATAGCACATTTCACTTTGAATGCCACCTTGCCATTCCATAATCACACAACTAATTTCTACAAACATATAACTCCTGAGCTCGTACATCTCTGAAAAGGGTGTTAAGCTAAGAGAAGTTGCCTTCTTCGCCACCAAACAGATGATATGTTTATAGAGACCAATCAACGTGATTTAGAATGCAATGTCAGACATTCGTCCATACAAGTTGTCCAGGAACAGGATAAACCGAAGGCACTCTCCTACTACATCCTGTCGGGAATCAACCCTAGGATTTGTAGCGAGCAGTCCTTGCATCGAAGATTTTCATAACGAAGCACTATTGCCACCATATATATAATATGCATCGCGGATCTAGTGGCAAGTAGCCCTGCATCATAAAGATCTCCATCTTCAACAATCATTACCTTTAACCTGCACTTTCGAACGCATATGTTGGTTCGAAGTGGTTTTCGGATAATTCTGATCTCGGTCTCTCTGGATCAACAACGATAAAAAGGCTCTCAACCTCATACAGAAACCAAGTCTCGTAGACTTATCACGTTTCCAACTCTCAACTTGCTATCCTTCGACCAAGAAGGAAGCCCGGTAGATTGGAGTACGAAAGTCACTCCGCAATACTCGAATCATCATTCTTAACCCAACGATAATCAAGCCTATACAATTGGCTTCATGCTAAGTACACGACTAATCAGTTCCCACATCAAGTCAAGGAACTAAAAATTGGCCAAATTTGATAATGTTATTTAACTATCAAAGTAACAAATAAAATCTAGCACATAAGCAGTCAGTAGGCCCATTTAATTACTCTCTTATTAATTAAATCACTTTCCAAATATTTACTTCAAGTTATCTTTAAAAATATATATTCTCAAAACCATTTTAATCTTTCAATATTTAGAAAACATTTCCATATACTTATTTTAACGTTATAAGTATATTCACAAACCATCTCGTTTTCAACGCTTAGAAAATATCGCTGTACACTTAAATTCGTACAAAGCATATTTACAAATCATTTGAGGAAAGCTTCATATTTTCCAAAACACACTTTATTGGGTCAAAACGAATGTTGTGTAAAACACCGTTATGATAACCCAAAACAATAGTATAGGGATTCGATTACTTATGCTTAACATTTATCTTCAATGTCGAACTTCAACTATTTATTAGTTAACAATGAAGCCATTCAAGTTGGGGTATCATTACCTCTCAGACCTTGATTGAACAACATTCTTAACTTATAATTAGATAGAAGTTACACATCTCGAATATTAACATCAAATATAGGACATATATATAAATATATATAATGTAATGGCCGGGATTTTTGACTCTCGAAAATCGACACTAATACGTCCACTGTATTAAATGCCGACCAATCGAATGCCGGAAAACCCGATAGTTAAGGGAAAAGAAAAGGAAGAGGTAGAAGAAAATAGAACAACAACACAGAATCTTACAAATGCAGTGAAATAATATATAATATATAATAATATGTCTTTATACAAAAAGAGCTATAACTGTTATTTATACATACCATCATCAGAGCACAATAAATAAACAACTCAATACTGGACAGTTATAATAACTTTTCCTCACTAATGCTGAATATACAGTCTAACATCCACAACGGAATATAATCAAGTACGTGGAATATGCCTCTGTCATCCAGCTCATCTCCTGAACTCCATAACATCCTATCCTGAATCTGTAATACTCGGTCTGACCGAGCATTATAATAAAATAACACCCGAATCAGTCTGGAAAACCAGCGTGAGAAAACACACTCAATTTGAACTTATTAAAGTTATCAAAATCCTTTGAAAAACAAAGGTATCTCGTAAGACCACGTCACACATAAACACGACGGGTTTTTACTTTACGATAACCGAAACATTTTATATCAAAATAATCTGATATTATAATAGCGTCTAAGTACAAGTACTTATTCAAATAGCCGAAATTGTTACCATTATTAAATTCCAGCATACTAGGCTCTACAACCAAAACCGTAAAGGTACATATTAGAGAATGGATTTCCATACAATGACTAGGCACTAGGGTACCACATATCATAGTACACATCTAGAAAAATGTACCGAGGACCTCGCCGGGATCCTCTATAACACAAGACTGGTTCTACCCCTAACCTGGATAGTACCGAATATGCTATCACCCTGGTTGTTCGCACCCTTATCGAGCTCTCTCATGCACCATATTTATAATATTTGAATGTATCTTGAAAGGTGATAACATACCCTAATTGGGTGCGACCCACTTAGCCTTGCTGCATCTCCCTTGATTTTCAGTCATTCCGGTTGATGAGGCTTGAGGCTACGATTACCTTTTAAAGGAATTTTCACTTAGAATGCTCATTGTCCTCCAATGACACTGTGTTGAAAGCATTCATCCATACAAGTCCGTTTTGGGTCTAAACAAAACCGAAGGCACTATTCCTACTACATCCATTGTGAATCATCCTCGGGATTAGTAGCGATTAGCCCTTGCACTTCAACGCTCCATCTTCGATTTCATGCTCTTGTCTTCACTTCGAAAATGTATTCGTTGGATCGAAGTGGTTTTTAGATAACTTATCCAATCCCGGTCTCTTCGAAACAACGTTCGATATTTTCGGTAAACTCAACCCCGGTTCTTTAGGAAATAAACAGATGAAAATAAGATCGGAGTTCATCTCCTAACCGTTAGTGGTCGGATTTTCTTATCATCGTCCTAGAAGAACGAAACTAATTTATACATACATTATAGCACCTTCGAAGGTAATTGTACTATATAATTCCCGTGTTTCTCCTAGATATTTCCAAAGTTATGATTTGGGTCCAGATTTGATATTCGGTTATTTAACTATCAAATAACAATCATTCAGCCAAAGGTTCCATTTCCTACTGAAATCACTAAGTCTTATTTAATTTAAAATTTCACAAATTAAATCTCTTAATCAAAGGTATATGCTTATCTCGTCGGGATAAGTATATTCACAACCATTCCCTTCAAAAATATTTAAAACTTTTTTTAAAATAAATATGGAAAGCACCTTGCGTTATCAACCATGGATTCGTAGCTCAATGATTACGTTTCTATCCCAGAGAAATCCAAACTTAACTGTAGGCAATCTCTGCCTCCCGATTTTGCCATGAAAGTATACCATTACTTTCTGAAAACTCAATTAAATAATTATCTCAAAATAATGCTTAGAAAGTTTCTATAATAATTTTCCAAGTTTAATAAAGGAAAATATACTTTTATAAAAGTTTACTATATAATATATTATTTTTAAAGCATTATTAATATTTAAACAAATTGTCTTTGAATTTATAATAATATCTTAATACTGATTTATCCTTAAGTAATAATTAACCTTAAATAAAATCATTATGAATAACTTTGATTAATAATTAAATATACTTTTAAACAATTTAAAAATATTTAAATAACTAATTTTCTGGAATATTTTACGCCAAAACATTTTTAGATCACCTAGTTTAATAAATTAAATTCCTTTTTTTAAAACAAACTCAACTTCTCGATAAAGTATCTTTTCCAATTCCAATATAACCAATCTAATATTTATAATTCTCTCTTGATTTATCACCAATTGATTTACGTTCCCAATCCCATAAATCCCTTTTTCACATTTCCAAAATAAAATCCATCATTTCCTTTAAAACCGATTTACCATCTCATCATAAATTCTCACCGCGAATTTATATCTTCAATTTATCAAATAATAATCATTTCACTTTATTTATAAAAAATTGTTTATAAATCCCATAGTCTCATTTCCAGTCCACAACGATTTCATATCACTTAAATCCATTTTAAATGGATTTCTAATTTAAATTCCATTTATAAATCAATTTCTTAAATAACCCAAACTATATTCCAAAACAAACCAAATCCCGATCCTGTTTCCATTTCGTAAATTAGAATCTTATTTAAGATCCAGTATAACCAATTTTATTTATTTCCAAATTCACTTCTATTTCTCCAATCTATTTAAAATCTTGATTTAAAAACCTTTTATATTTAAAACAAGTATCACTTAGGAATTATTATTTAAAATCCTATATATATAGGGGCATTTCACCAGAAGGACAAACTTTGCGGTCCAATTAGTTTCTAGGACACACATTCAAAGAAATTACTTTCAAGGCCAAAGTCGATAGAATAATTACTTTTAAGAACAAAGTCAGCAGTCCAATTACTTTCAAGGACATAATTTCATAGGTTTTTAGGCCCTAGAAACTAATTATTTTATTTTTTGTCCTTGAAAGTAATTATTTCAGTTGTGTGTCCTAGAAACTAATTCCACTTGCTAATGATGCCCTTGTGGCTAATTTCCACACACACACACACACACACACACACACATATATATATATATATATATATATATATATTATTCCAAAATCTTTATTTACAATATCACGAAATAGTTAAGTACAAAATTTAAAGTCAAACCATTTATTTTATCCCAATCAATTTCTTTTAATTAATCCAAGACTTTTATAAATATTTTACTTCCAAAATCCCATTTTAATTTCTTTTCAAATTCAAATTATGTATTTATGGTATTTTAAAATACCAAAATCTAGGCTACTACCACCATAGCATTCAATAAACTCAAATCACACAATAATCTATCACATATTATAAAAACATATCATATGTCACTATATATGAAATTAAATTCAACATTTTTGAGGAATCCACTTGGATCCCTCCAACCTATTTTTCCTGGAACCACATATGTTAATACAACATAAAAATACCAATTCGGCTTCAAGGCGGGATATTACGGTAATTTAGGGTCATCCGCTATTATGCGGGGCGCATAGGGTCTCATCCGCTCCAATAGGCGGGAATAATCAATCCAACTACTAATATATATAATATATATTTTATAACATCCAACTGATAATAATAATTATCAAATCATCCAATCAACCAATAATTAATTTTAACTATTTAAAATTAATTGTAGTAATCCAAATGAGTGAGATTTACTCACTTTGATTTTCAGTTGTCGCCGAGGCGTTCCGGTTTGGAACTAAAACTGGACGATGCCCGATTTTAGCCCAATTTTTCACAGTATCCAAATCCATCTAAACTAGTTTCCTTATGAAGCACTCATCATCATGATAGCAACGCAAAAGGTCTCATCCAAAACGGACCTCACATGAGAGAGATATACATTTTATAAGATATCGATTTTTAAACTTGGAAAAACAATTTTAATTATCTTAAAAGAAACGGCCCACCACCTCAATTCCAAGACCCGGCCCATCACTGTTCCTCTTTCTCCCCACTTCTTTATTTTCAAACGCCTATGCATGTAGATACCACCCCTCCCCATGGCCACTCGTACGTGCACACATACATCACCGTCTCTCCACCATTTCCCAATTCGATCGTTGCTTCAATCCTCTCAACCAAAACTCCATCCCCTAGACCCAACGTCGCCTCGCCCGGCCCTACAAAGCAAAATGTGACATTACCAAATTACTACAGACCGTACGATGGGTCGCACCCCTTCCTAGGTGACCGCACATCACCAGAAGTCGGCCACGCGTGCGCCTTCGCCTCACGATCCCAAATCTAGCCTCAGATCCAAAAAACAATCCCTGTATCGATCTCCACTTGCAACCCTAGTTTTCGGCCATCAAGAAAAAAATGATGCCGTGCTCTAAAATTTTCACTCTAGATCGCAGACCAAGCCTAAACTAGAATTTTAGAATAAGTTTAGGATTTTTTACTTGAGCATATTGTGAGAAATGATTTTTTCTAAGTTTTCCATGCTTTTCATTTTTATTTCTGTACTCTGTTGCGTGCTTCTGGTTTAAAAGGGGGGAACGAACATGATGGTTGTGTGTTGGGGAAAGGCTACAATGGCTTGAAGTGAGATAAAGAAGCTGATGTGAAAATATAGTCAAGTCGATAAATATATGTATATTATTTAAATTTTCAAACCGTCTCGATTACGTAACTTAAAATCTCAAACCCTTATCGAAGCGTGCCGCTAGGCGTTTATAACGTTATACCCATATTCCGAATGCGATGGAAAAGGTTTCGAGTCCTAATTCGATCGTATGGAGAAGATAGCTTTTTGAACCCAATTATTATATTGAATTTTCAATATAAATTTCAACACGTTTCTATTCCATACGACCAAATGATAACTCTAAACACTACAAAATTCGAAATCCAATAATAATACACTATTACGGATCCAATGGAACTGGTTTCATCGAAATCCGAGACTGTGCCTCAGAAGGCTATTTTTACTCGTCAATTTAAACGAGATATTTTTAAAATCGAGAAAATCGCTTTTAAATTCAACTTAAAAATTATATTTACCTTCATTCTTGTAAATAGAAATTTAATAAGCCTTTAAATTATTTTTATCAAGCTTAAAACTCAAGATTCAATTATTTGAGCAAATTTCAATTATTAAATTAACAATTAAATTACCCTATAAATTATTAGATTTGAAATTCAAGTTAAAAATTAACCGTTAAATTTTAAAATCAATTAAATATTCTAATTTCAAATAACCAAAATGCTGGGTCGTTACATTGCTTTCCCTTTAAAAGAATTTCGTCCTCGAAATTACCAAGGTAAGAAGAATGGCCTAAAACCCATTAACTTTCTCAAACCCAATCAGTTTAACCAACTTCCCAAAAACAATTTATTGAAACCACATTATCACTTTTACTAATTTCCAAATCCATCCATAGATTCCAATTAATTTATTCAATTAATCATTCCAGATTATAACCCAAAATCAAATTTTAGTTATTAAAAATTTCTCCAAAATTTTCTAACTCCTTAAATTTTCGAAAAATTACGCTAGCGTCTCCTTTGCGCGGCTAGATCCGAACAACTACAAGCCACCACTATGGGCCCCAATACAACAAAATAAAACAAAAGCCAAGTGGCTCAATCATAAAACCATCAAATTCAATAAAAATTTAAGCATGTGCCTTTTTTGTCGGGCAAACCAATTTTCTTTCTTGATTTTAAATGCCTGCATCTTATTTACCAATAATATCCAACCATATAATTCAAAATCATTTTATTCAGCATTTTCAATTTCCAACATTTATTCACAAAACCCCGTACGATGTACATATATCATCCGTACGTAAAATCAAATCTGATCGCTCACTCGACCACACAATTTTCCTTCCGAACTAGTATCCTTCACACGACTCTCTAGTATGGACTCTGATCTGGTTCCTTGATTAAAAACCATCATTCTTCTTGCATAGCCATATACTATGATAGAGAATCCCAGAACCAATCAAAAATCCATATCCAGGGTTCGCCGTCGAGAATCGAGTGAAAAATCCTAACTCGGATCGATATAAATTATCTCAAAATTCTATGCTTGAATCTGTATCAAACTGTTATGCGAAATAAATAATATACGTACAACTTACGTATTTATTTCAATTGATTCTTAGCAATATCAAGTTCTTTTTATTCACATTTACTTCACATTCACCTATTTACTTGGTATATCCCTTATATACCAATTTCACTTAAGAATTCCACCATCAAATTTTCTTAAGTCAACTATAAACATTTTACACAAAAGTCCTTATGTTTATTACCACTTCACCACTTACATTTATATCCATCTCTATTCAAATTCAATTCCAATTCCAATTAACTTACTAATTAAATTAATTAGTTCATCCACTAATTTATTTCCAATCTTAATAGATTCCATTTCCAATAATTATTTCATTTAGCCTACTTAGGCTAAATTTTCAAAATTCACTTAATTCAAGTTAATTTCCATTCGAAAATCAAATTTCCAATTTTTTATAAGTTATCAAACTTACTCATATTCCATAAAACATTTTAAATCAAAACTTCAGAGTTTATAAAAATTCTTAAATATTTCAAAATCATTTTGAAATGATATATACCTAAAATCCCTTGGTATATCAAATAATTTCTTTGAATCCCAAATCAAATCAATTTTACCAAAACAAAACCCAATTGTAGCAATCCCTCCCTTGGAAACTCGAAAATGAACGTCAATGATGCTGCAGTCATCACCGAAATTATTTTCCAGCGACCGAAGTGAGTTCAGTGCTTTTATTCCTTTAAAATCCTTTCAAATACTTCCAATTCAAAAATATTCTTCAAATAATATCACTATTATTCTCCAAGATTTTGAAAAACATTTCAAAACCAACGGGAATTAAATTCCCAAATTTCCAGCCTTCAAAACCTTTTATCAAATCATATTTAAATATACTTCTGGAATTTCATTTCATTTCAAATTATAAATCACATTTACAAATCACATTTTCATAACTCCATTCCGTTATATGAAATTATTTCTTAACTTTTGATTATAATATCAACCTTATTCAATTTTCCACAACAATAAATGATAATGGGTTTAATATTATCATTTCCTAACAATCAAGCACACCATTTACAACTATAATAATTTCTGAAAATTATTCCTTTATATATAAAAATATCCTGGGTAAAATTATTTCATTTACCCAATTTTCAAACAATACCATGTCGAATTGCTCTGTTCAAGTGTTTAGAGATCCCTATCAATAACGTTAATTACTTGTATTTACCAGAATCCATAAGCCACTAAATAGATCAATCAACACAATATAAAACAATTTTATATTCACTAACAAATACTCGCTCATATCTATTAATACACTCAAACCCATCCTAGGGTGCTACTGACCCTATCTCTAATGAGCTACCCCATCAAAGCCAAGGTTCTCGCTTAACCTTCAGCTCTGATACCACGTGTAACGGCTGAGATTTCGACTCTCGAAAATCGACACTAATATGTCCACTGTATTACATGCCGAGCAATCAAATGCGAAAAACCCGATAGTTAGGGGAAAAGAAAATGAAGAGGTAGAAGAAAATAGAACAACAACACGGAATCTTACAAATGCAGCGGAACAATATATAATAGATAATAACATGTCTTTATACAGAAAGAGGTATAACTATTATTTATACATACCATCATCAGAGTACAATAAATAAACAACTCAATACTGGACAGTTATAATAACTTGTCCTCACTAATGCTGACTATACAGTCTAACACCCACAGCGGAATATAATCAAGTACGTGGAATACGCCTCTGTCATCCAGCTCGTCTCCTAAGCTCCATAGCATCCTATCTTGAATCTGTAATACTCGGTCTGACCCGAGCATTATAATAAAATAACACCCGAGTCGGTCTGGAAAACCAGCATGAGAAATCACACTCAATTTGAACTTATTAAAGTTATTGAAATCCTTTGAAAAACGAAGGTATCTTGTAAGACCACGTCACACATAAACATGATGGGTTTATACCTTACGATAACCAAAACATTTTATATCAAAATCATCTGATATTATAATAGCGTTTAAGTACAAGTACTTATTCAAATAGCCGAAATTGTTACCATTATTGAATTCCAGCATACTAGGCTCTACAACCAAAACCATAAAGGTGGAGAATGGATTTCCACATAATGACTAGGCACTGGGGTACCACCTATCACAGTACACATTTAGAAAAATGTACCGAGGACCTCGCCGGGATCCCTTACAATATAAGACCGGTTCTACCCCTAACCTGGATAGTACCAAAATTATGATATCCCCTCAGGTGTTCCCACCCTTATCGAGCTCTCCCATGCACCGTATTTATAATACTCGAGGGTATCTAGAAAGGTGATAACATACCCTAATTGGGTGCGACCCACTTAGCCTTGCTGCATCTCCCATGATTTTCAGTCATTCCGGTTGATGAGGCTTGAGGCTACGATTACCTTTTAAAGGAATTTTCACTTAGAATGATCATTGTCCTCCAATGACATTGTGTTGAAAGCATTCATCCATACAAGTTCGTTCTGGGTCTGAATGAAACCGAAGGCACTATTCCTACTACATCCATTTTGGAATCATCCTCAGGATTAGTAGCAATTAGCCCTTGCACTTCAACGCTCCATCTTCGATTTCATGCTCTTGTCTTCACTTCGAAAACGTATTCGTATTAATTAATAATTTAGGAGATAATAAGTAATTAATGGTTAATTACTGAATGAAATTAATTGGGGGTTAATTACTATGTGTAATAAATTAAAGAGTAATTACCTAAGGGAAGTAATTAGAAGATAATTACTTTATTGAAAGTAATTAAGGATTAATTAAAGGATTAATTAATGAAATTAATTAAGGGGTTAGTTAAGTAATTATAGTTTAATTAATTACTGAATGTAATTAATTAAGGTTAACTAATGTTTGTGATTAATTAAAGATTACTTGTTAAAGGTAATTAATTAAAAGAGTAATTAATTAATGAAGTAATTAGAGGAATATTAATTAATTAATGAGAGTAATTAAAGGTTAATTATTGTGAATGGTTAAGGCTAATTAATTTATGTAATTAATTAAAGGTTAATTACTTAATGTAATTAAAGGATAATTAATCAAGGATGATTAATTAAGATGGATAATTAAAGAATGATTAATTAATTGGGTTGTAATTAATTAATGATTAAGTAAGCAGGATTAAGGTAATCCAAGTAAATAAAGTTGGTGATTAATTTAATTGGAAATTAATTAAATTAATTAAGAATTATATATCTAATAAGTCTTGTTTATGGATGGTTGAATGATATTGTATGCCTTGGATTATTTGATATCTCTGATATGTGATTTATGATGCTATGTGATATGATATGTTTGGTTGAACTATGATATGGTGGGTTATCTATCTAAGATGGATGGTTATGAATATGAAATCCTGAATATAAATTGTATTGTTTAAAGTTAAACAATTTGATTTAAAGAACAACATGGGAATCGAAGAGACCGGGGTCGGGTATCAGTAAATACCCGAAACCACTTCGATTCTTTATAAATTTGAGTTTAGAAGCAAACAGGCTGGAATGAAATAAGTTAAGTATCATGGATATTTAAACTGGATAACAATTCTTGGATATTGATTTGAGATAAATGATTGACTTAAATCAGATTAGAACTCGTAGAAAAGTACGAGTTACCCTGGTAATTCACTTAAGTTATAGCTTGGTGTTTCATATTATTTAGGTTTACTCACGCTGGTTTCCAGCCTGACCCGGGTGTTACTTTGATGTAATGCTCGGGTCAGACCGAGTAATACAGATTTTCAGGTAAGGACGTTCTCGAGCTCAGGAGGCGAGCTGGATGGCAGGAACGTATGGAGTATATTCCGCTGTGATATATTGTTATTTATCTGGGACAAGTTATTTTAACTGTCCAGTGATTGTGAAATGTTGTAACTCTGATGTATTAAAATGTAATTGACTGATACAGCTTTCTTTGTGCAAAGAATATTATTTGATATTATATTTCGATCCGCTGCGAATATGAGAATCTGTGATTTGTTTCTGTTTCTTCTTCTACCTCTTTTCTTCTTTTCTCTAACAATCTGGGATTTTCGGAGTCGAAAATTTCGGGTCATTACATTTGGTATCAGAGCACAGAAAATTTTCGACCCCGAAAATTCCAGATAGTTAGGTAAAAAAAGAAAAGAGGTAGAAGAAGAAACAAAAAAACAAAACACGGAATCTCACATTCGCAGCGGATCAAAATATAATATCAAATAATAGCATTTATACAAAGAAAAGCTGTACTTGCCAACTCATATACAATACATCAGAGTTACAACCATTCACAAATAAATTGGACAGTTATAAATAACTTGTCCCAGTCTACAACAATATAACACCAATACACAATGGAAAATACTCCATACGTTCCTGCCATCCAGCTCGCCACCTAAACTCCAGAACGTCCTTACCTGAAAATCTGTAATACTCGGATCGAAGTGGTTTTCGGAAAACTTATCTGATCCCGGTCTCTTCGAAACAACGTTCGATATTTCCGGTAAACTCAACCCGAGGTTATTTAGGAAATAAACAGACGAAAATAAGATCGGAGATCATCTCCTAACCGTTAGTGGTCGGATTTCCTTATCATCGTCCTAGAAGAACGAAACGAATTTATACATACAGTATAGCACCTTCGATGGTAACTGTACCATATAATTCCCGTGTTTCTCCTAGATATTTCCAAAGTTATGATTTGGGTCCAGATTTGATATTCATTTATTTAACTATCAAATAACAATCATTCAGCCAAAGGTTCCATTTCCTACTAAAATCACTAAGTCATATTTAATTTAAAATTTCACAAATTAAATCTCTTAATCAAAGGTATATGCTTATCTCGCAGGGATAAGTATATTTACAACCATTCCCGTCAAAAATATTTTAAACCTTTTTTTTAAATAAATATAGAAAGCGCCATGCGGTATCAACCATGGATTCCCAGCTCAATGATTACGTCTCTATCCCAGAGAAATCCAAACTTAACTGTAGGCAATCTTTTCCTCCCGATTTCGCCATGAAAGTATACCATTACTTTCCGAAAACTCAAGTTAATAATTATCTCAAAATAATGCTTATATAGTTTCTATAATAATTTTCCAAGTTAAATCTAGGAATATACTCTTTTATAAAAGTTTACTATATAATATATTATTTTTAAAGCATTATTAATATTTAAACAAATTATCTTTGAATTTATGATAATATCTTAATACTGATTTATCCTTAAGTAATAATTAACCTTAAATAAAATCATTATGCATAACTTTAATTAATAATTAAATATACTTTTAAACAGTTTAAAAATATTTAAATAACTAATTTTCTGGAATATTTTACGCTAAAACATTTTTAGATCACCTAGTTCAATAAATTAAATTCCTTTTTTTAAAACAAACTCAACTTCTCGATAAAGTATCTTTTCCAATTCCAATATAACCAATCTAATATTTATAAATCTCTCTCGATTTATCACCAATTGATTTACGTTCCCAATCCCATAAATCCCTTTTTCACATTTCCAAAATAAAATCCATCATTTCCTTTAAAACCGATTTACCATCTCATCATAAATTCTCACCGTGAATTTATATCTTCAATTTATCAAATAATAATCATTTCACTTTATTTATAAACATTGTTTATAAATCCCATAGTCTCATTTCCAGTCCACAACGATTTTACATCACTTAAATCCATTTTAAATCGATTTCTAATTTAAATTCCATTTATAAATCAATTTCTTAAATAACCCAAACTATATTCCAAAACAAACCAAATCCCGATCCTGTTTCCATTTCGTAAATTAGAATCTTATTTAAGGTCCAGTATAACCAATTTTATTTATTTCCAAATTCACTTTTGTTTCTCCAATCTATTTAAAATCTTGATTTAAAAACCTTTTATATTTAAAACAAGTATCACTAAGGAATTATTATTTAAAATCCTCTATATGTATATATATATTCTTCCAAAATCTCTATTTACAATATCACGAAATAGTTAAGTACAAGATTTAAAGTCAAACCATTTATTTTATCCCAATTAATTTCTTTTAATTAATCCAAAACTCTATATAAATATTTAACTTCCAAAATCCCTTTTTAATTTCTTTTCAAATTCAAATTATGTATTTATGGTATTTTAAAATACCAAAATCTAGGCTACTGCCACCATAGCATCCAATAAACTCAAATCACACAATAATCTATCACGGATTATTCAAACATATCATATGTCACCATATATGAAATTAAATTCAATATTTTTGAGAAATCCAGTTGGATCCCTCTAATCTGTTTTTCCTGCAACCACGGATATTAATACAATATAAAAATACCAATCCCGCTTCGAGGCGGGATGTCACGGTAATTTATGTTCATCTGCTATTATGCGGGGCGCATAGGGTCTCATCCGCTCCAATAGGCAGGAATAATCAATCCAACTACTATATATATAATAACATCCAACTGATAATAATAATCATCAAATCATCCAATCAATCAATAATTAGTTTTGACTATTTAAAATTAATTGCAGCAATCCAAATGAGTGAGATTTACTCACTTTGATTTTCAGTTGTCGCCGAGACGTTCCGGTTTGGAACTAAAACCGTACGACGCTGATTTTAGCCCAATTTTTCATAGTCTCCAAATTCAACTAAACTAGTTTCATTGTGAAGCTCTCCTCATCACGATTGCAACGTAAAACTTCTCGTCTAAAATGGACCTTGCATGAGAGAGATATACACTTTATAAGATATCGATTTATAAATTTGGAAAAACAATTTTAATTATCTTAAAAGAAACGGCCCACCACCTCAATTCCAAGATCCGGCCCATCATTGTTCCTCCTTCTCCCCCCTTCTTATTTTCAAATGTCTGTGCACGCAGATTACCCCCCCCCCCCATGGCCACTCGTACGTGCACACATACATCACTGTCTCTCCACCATTTCCCAATCCGATCGTTGCTTTAATCATCTCGACCAAAACTCCACTACCTAGACCCAACGCCGCCTCGCCCAGCCCTATAAAGCAAACGCGACATTACCAAATTGTTGCAGACCGTACGATGGGTCGCACCCCTTCCCAGGTGACCGCACATCACCAGAAGTGGGCCACGCGTGCGCCTTTGCCTCATGATCCCAAATCTAGCCTCAGATCCAAAAATCAATCCCTATATCGATCTTCACTTGCAACCCTAGTTTCGGCCATCAAGAATAAATGATGTTGTGCTCTAAAATTTTCACTCTAGATCGAAGACCAAGCCTAAACTAGAATTTTATAATAAGTTTAGGATTTTTTACTTGATCATATTGTGAGAAGTGGTTTTTTCCAAGTTTGCCATGCTTTTCATTTTTCTTTTCTATACTCTGTTGCGTGCTTCTAGTTTAAATGGGGGGAACGAACATGATGGTTGCGTGTTGGGGAAAGGCTACAGTGGCTTGAAGTGAGATAAAGAAGCTGATGTGAAAATATAGTCAAGTCGATAAATATATGTATATTATTTAAATTTTCAAACCGTCTCGGTTACGTAACTTAAAATCTCGAACCCCTATCGAGGCGTGCCGCTAGGCGTTTATAATGTTATACCCCTATTCCGAACGCGATGGAAAAAGTTTATAGTCCTAATTCGATCGTATGGAGAAGATAGCTTTTTGAACCCAATTATTATATTGAATTTTCGATATTAATTTCAACGCGTTTCTATACCGTACGACCAAACGATAACTCTAAATACTATGCAATTCGAAATCCGATAATAATACACTATTACGGATCCAATGGAACTGGTTTCTTCGAAATCCGAGACTGTGCCTCGGAAGGCTATTTTTACTCGTCAATTTAAACGAGATATTTTTAAAATCGAGAAAATCACTTTTAAATCCAATTTAAATTTTTTATTTTACCTTCATTCTTGTAAGTAGAAATTTAATAAGCCTTTAAATTATTTTTATCAATCTTAAAACTCAAGGTTCAATTATTTGAGCAAATTTCAATTATTAAATTAATAATTAAATTACCCAATAAATTATTAGATTTGAAATTCAAGTTAAAAATTAACCTTTAAATATTTAAAATCAATTAAATATTCCAGTTTAAAATAACCAAAATTCTGGGTTGTTATATATAAATCCCATATGTTATATAAAACATTTCCTTTCGAGAATCATTTACTATAACAACAGTGTTATAGTCCAAGCCTTCCTCACTTTCCCGAAAATGTCTATTACAACAATAAATGTTGAAACCTATGTTTTCGTCACTTACATATTTTAAATCACTTTTAAACAT
Source organism: Allium fistulosum (assembly GCA_030737815.1). Lineage (NCBI taxonomy): Eukaryota > Viridiplantae > Streptophyta > Magnoliopsida > Asparagales > Amaryllidaceae > Allium > Allium fistulosum. The sequence continues at coordinate 1,116,047,951 of CM060902.1, read as the reverse complement.
TACTTTTAAAGATTTCCACTTTAAAAATCATTAAACTTCATATTTATATTTCAACATAAATCAACTTTATATTTTTAAAACTGTGTTTATAAATCTCATTTATATTTTATAAAATCTCTTTATTTATAAAATTCCATTTATAAATATATTCATTTCTAAACCTCATTTATTATACGAAATCCATTTATAAATCCTTTTCTTTATAAATCTAATTTATTTCTAAAATCCATTTATAAATCCATTTATAAATCCATTTATAAAATATCGATTACAAATCCATTTTATAATATTGATAAACTCCATTTATAAATCTATTTCTTTATTTATAAAATATCACTTTTATAAATCCTTTATATAAACCATTCAAAAATCTTTATTTAACATACTTCACAAAAACAGTTAATTTAGAATACCAAAAATCATAATTTTATTTCATTTAAAATAAATTCCTTCTTTTTTATAATTTAAAAATTACTAAAACATATATACTTTCAAAATCACTTTGAAATCCCTTTTAAATCAAAACCATTATTTCATAGTATTTTAAAATACCAAAATAAGGCCCAGTGCTACTAAAGCACTAAAGAAGCAAAATCATATTCATGTCATCAATTATGACATCCAACAAATCTTATATCACAATATATATGAAAAGTAAAATCAACAGTGGTGAGAAATCATGTTGGATCCCTCCAACCTGTCCCCCTACACTACATACACTATATAATCATAAAATATAAATCAACCACTTCGAGGCGGGATCATATACAAAGGGTCATCCGCTCATATACGGGAATGTAATAGGGTCTGATCCACTCCAGGGGTGGGAATATATCCAAACCAATTAATAAAATAGTAAATCATCCAAACAATCAACAAAGAACCTAGAATAAAATTATCCACACTTAAATAGAAATATAAGTGGGCCAGAGAGGTGAGTTAACTCACATCGATTCCAGTTTTCGTCAAAATATTCCGATTTGAATAAAAATCGAACAGGAATTCAATTTAACCCAAATTCCTACTAGCTCCAAATCCATCCAATCTAACTCTATATCGTAGTATTCGCTAATACGATCGCAACGCAACTCGCCACGTTCAATTTCGACCTCGTATGGAAAAGTTATGAATTAATGAACGTTGGAGATTATTTAAATTATAATTAACTTTAAATTAATTAAATTTAAAACTTTAACCTTCCCTTTTTCTCACACTCGTACCCATCTCCAGGCCGAAAAAGCGACCGTGTTTCCTTCGATTGCCATCGTTGTTCCGACCACCGTCACGTCGCCGCAGCTTCACCGTGCACTGCCCCACCTTCGACAAGCCTCCAGCTAGCTGCACCGCCCTCTAATGATCGTCGATCGCCGTGAAAACGCACACAACTGCGCTACCTTTGAATGGACATAGTCGCCACCGTAGACCATCGATCGAAGACCATGGATGAGTTCGTGGAGATGAGGACTACAAGTTTCGTGTAGAAGTCGAGGCCTAAAAACGTGTGGATTTGCCGAAGAAATCGAGGCCTTTGGATTTGGAGGTTTGATGGCGGCTGTTGTTTAGAGAGCTAGGGTTTTGCAAAACTAAAGAAAGTTAAGGTCATTTCATAAAAAAAATTCAAAGCACTATTTACACGTTAAATTTTCGAACTCCAAACGAGACGTGCCGCCTGGCGTTCTATACGTAATACCCCTATTCCGAACACAATGAAACTAGTATCGAGAGCCAATTCCACCATATCTAGAAGTTAACTTTCAAAATCAATTTATATTAACTTAAATTCCTTTAATTAATTTCTATACGTTTCGAGCTCGCATGATCAAACGATACGTCCGATCGCTATGAAATTTGACGGCATATAATAATTCACTATTATGGATCCAATGGCACTAGTTTCGTTGAAATCTGATACAGTGCCCCTGAAAGCTATTTTCATACGTTAATTAAAACGATTATTACAAAAAATCTGTCTAATCACTTTAATTATAAATTAAATTTTACTATCTTTATTCTTATTCGAATGGAATTTAAATCAGCTTTCGAAATCATTTTTATTCATATTAAATTTAAGATTTTTTTTAGACACTTCCAAATATTCAAATAACTATTATATTTGAAATTCGAGTTATTTAACTTGTAAAATTAACTTTTCAATATTTAAAATCAATTAAATATTCCAAATTCGAATGACTAAAATTCTGGGTCGTTACAGTATCCCATACAGATTCTACACTAGGAAGCGAAATTCATCAGGGCATAACCCGAGTCTTTGCTAACGACCGCTCGGGACCACTGGTGGTTATAGCATATATGCCATCCCTACTACTAAATATTGGTTCAACAACAATACTATAGCCCAACGACCTTCCACAAACTAAATCCCATTTAGACAAACCTAATATAAGTTAAGAAAAGTGCCCTTTTTCAGTTACTCAATACCTCTTATTAGAAATGAACCAGACTCCATTTCCTTAAAATTACCCGGCCATTTAATACTTTAAATCCAAGGCAAACCCTTGGTATAGTTTCCTCTACCTATATGCAAATGCGTATCCCTTCCCCACGGTCCTACGGTTGGAGATGTCCTACATCAATAGTAAGTATACACAACTGCTGGTAGCCTCTAGGTGAAGGGCAGACTTCTGTTGTGTAACTCTACCAACCTCGCATCCTAACCTACTAAACCTAATCAATCATCTTATGCCTAAATGTTAGGCCAGGCCCACTAACTCGCACTTATCGTAAACGTATAATTGAGGCTATATAATTTCCCACAATGAAAATTATATTGTCTTCTAGTATTTAATTCCTATCTTATACGCTTATTTACTATACTCCACAAATGCAAATTATTTGTAATAAATGGTCATTATTATTGTAATTAGACAATCTCTAATAACATTTATTTATTCGTTCTAATTCAGTCTATTATGCCAATTTCATTTCCCCATAAATACCATATAAATTCTTTAATCAGTCTCATTAAATACCTTTATGTCCCCATTTAATTCCTGTAACTCCCTATTAACTGCACATTTATTACCCTATTAATTTTGGAGTTACTATCTCTTTTCCTTCTACACCTCCTAGTCCTATAATTTACTATGCTATTAATAGCTAGACGTCCTAATCATAACTAATATGAATATTAAGGTATATTACACTATATATATTTATATATTTAACTGGTATGCACAGTTATGCGTGTGTGTGTGTGTACCTATTGCTAACTCATTAATTCCTACGTTTAGGAATCACAAAACATTTATTTCCTCATTTTAATATATTAGAGCTATCCTTCCTAAAACGGATTACCATTATAACTTTTCATAAACTACCCAAAAGTGAGACTGTTTCTTCATTAGAAATTACAAGGAATTATCTCTTTTATTTTATTGAAATAGACAGTACAAACTATAGATGAGAATATCTGTACTTTACACATCTCTTTCATTTTTGGTATATTCCTTATTATTTTAAATGACACGCTTTTTATACATTTGTAGAACTAGATAATTTATGGAAATTACATAGAAATAGATACAATTAAATTATACCTCACTTCCAATAAATTAAAACATAGAAATTCACATTTCAAGTCAAATTAGTGCAGCCTAAACTAATACTAACATTTTACAACCTAACTATAAATCTAGAATAAAATTTACAACTTTATCTACATTCAAATTTAACAAATTTAGGGACTGATTTTAAAATTTCCAGATTATGATTTAAATATCATTCCTATTCCAATTACCCATCTTACAGAATATATAAGGGATTTTCCTATACGTTCGTTTTAAGCCTACAACTCATCAGATCTTATATAGGAATAATAATTAAATAAAATTCAACAATATAAATTTCAATGTTATAAATAAATCATATGATTTCCACTCACCTTTCTAGCTGTCCAAATATCTTAAATCCGAATTCATCCCTTTACTTGACTCCTTTTCCATTCTAATCCAAAAGAATATGTATAACAAGATATATACATACTATTAGAATTATAGATCTGAGAAGATATTTGAGGTTAAGGGGAGTATAGATTTATATTTATGAAATTTTCCTTTTTCCGCGGTACTGATTTGCTCTTTCTCTTCTTCTCTTTTATTTTCTGCCCTTCTCTAATTATATATATACATATAAAATAATATTTTATAATTAATGGAAATAGTGGAAAAGGGAAAATGGCAGAGCTTCATTGTTTTGGTTAGAAAATATGTAAAGAGAAGTGAGGGGTTAGGCCTGTATTTATAAGCGCTTGAATCAATCGATCCGTTAGATTAAAATAATTGAATCTGGCCCGATTTACCAAGGTTCAACCCTAGCCACCACTTTCACCACCAGTCGATCACCCCCAATAGGTGGTTGACCGATAGAGGTCGACTGTGAAGGGGGTCAACTGGCAGGGTCCACGCTATTAATATTATTTATTTCATTTTTCTCGTTTTTAATTATTTCCATTTTGAAAACTTCAAACACTAATAACTTCTACGTTTGAGCTCCGATCGCAAAACTTCAAATATGAAAGTTTCTTAGAAAATCGCCACGAACGCAATGGTGCAAGTTTCGTGGTCAAATTATAACGTTTTCTCAAATTCCATTTTTTAACCTTATTAATTACCGTTAATATTTCGGGGTATTACATTCTTCCCCCTTTAAAAGAATTTTGTCCCCGAAATTCCTCAAGGGTTTAATCATGTAACATAGCGCAACCATTCTAAACTATCCAACCAATTTTGCATCCAAACGTGTACAAGTGCATGGTGTATTACAACATAAAGACATACGTGCAGAATGATTCTAAATTGGCGCCTTCTATATGAATGCATTCTTTTAAAAACATTTTGAAAGTATGATGCAAATAACCTATATATACTGACAGTTCTATATGTATGCAAGTTTCCAAAAATAAAAAACATCTTTCACACAACAAATTCCACACTTCTTCAAATAGGAGTATGGTTCACCAATTTTGCATCTAATTCCTACCATTAAATACCTAACAAACAATTTTTAACATCTAAAATCTTGAAAAATCTAATTTTCCTAAATCTATACTCCTATGCCAGAAAATGAATTTAGATGGAAAATTTTACATTTCCACTCTTCTTTTGGATACATATTCCATTCTACTTTGGAACCTTCACTTTTGCCCCCAATCTTTTCCAAGTACAATTTGCATAAGGTGGTTTATTTTTGGATGTTAAAACGTAATTATCTTAAATGCAAGTTTTGTTTACTATCAACAAGGTATGGAATTAGAAATTCCAAAGCTAAAACAGATTTTTTCCCCCTATTATTATCTATGTTTTGTATACTATCACCCTTGTTGGACAGTAAAATTCATATTTACTAACACATTCACCCTCCCTACGCTAATCGTGTAGCCCTTGAACATAAAAAATCTCATGTTTTCTCAAAAAACCCTTTTCTCCTTTCAATCAAATTTGCAAAATAGTTTGAAAAATCGAGTTCCCAAAAGCATTTCAGCCCCATTTCTTTTTTAATAGCACTCGAACAAAATTTTCCAAAAACTTTTGAACCCAATTTCTCAAAATCACTTAAACAAATTTTTATCTTCAAAAGCATTTGAACACAATTTTTCAAAACATTTGTCGCCGCATCCTTAAAAATAAATCTAGCAACATTTTAACGTAATCGGGACTTAGTCAATGAGCAAATGCATATGATTGACCCAAGCATTGTGTAGTTAATCCTAGATTTGGAGAATCTTTTCTTTACTCTAAAACAACAAAAAACCTACAAGCATATATGAGATTTCCGTATTTACATTGTTTTCCAATATATATATGGCGGTCAAAGCTCATCTAGAAAATCAACACAGTGATAAAATATGAACATATCTCATATCATACCATACCCTTTTCCAATATTCGAAGGGAGACAACTAGCGATTACAACCCAAATAACCTAGAAACCAATTGCTAGAAGCTGTTCTTTAACAACAACCGATGTTAATGATATTATGGCCCTATCACTTCTTAGTCAATTGAGACGGACATCCCAAGTATGCCATTCTACTATAATCTACTTGTCTTAACTTACATCCTTGGCTCCCAATAAATAAGATCCATCCATTACTTCAATTATTACATCCGATTATGAGATAAATTGTGCATTCCCATACCGCAGTGGGTAAGAAACATAAACTATGCACATTTAGAGTAACTCATTGGGAAAATTGGTTTGGTGGAATAACTTTCCTACCACCTATCTAGCCTTCTTTAAACTTGAGTCAACAAAAATCCTCCATGTGTGTTCGCCATTTCTTTACTCTCTTCTCTAATCAAAATATTATCTTCTTACAATCAAAGTCTCTTGATAGTATGCTCAAACTTTGGTATCTACCTTCTTTATCCATGATCTTTCATGTGAGTATATCATAGGACTCGCAAAATTATACTTTGATACCATTCCCCATTCTTTTGTGGGGTTTTCTTATGGCTTTCACACATGTCTAATCAAACAACATTCCTAAGCTCATTCCAATATTCCTTATATTCAACGGGGATTCCTTGTTACTATCCTACGAGCATCCTTAGCTACTTTATTCATAACCTAAACCTTTACCCCACCTTACCTAGGCAGCCATCCCTATCTATACCATTTCAAAAATTGGTTTGGTTTTCATTACTCTTTGTAAAAATAAAACTTTACAGTCATGAAGTAATTAATCCAAAACTTTTATCTTTGAAATATAAACATAGAAGCCTTTCTTAAAAAATTCTTGGTATCCAAAAGGAGCCATGAAAATTTTCCCTTTTCAAAGACATTCTACAATAGAAATTTACTTCTTTAAAAGTAAGATTTTTAAACTCAAAATATTTGTCGTGTTTGCATCCAAAAAGCCAATTGTGATACCAAACCATTTTTCAAAAACATCTTATATATCTTTAAACAATGAAAAGTGGAGTAGACAAGGATTACTTCCATTCTATTACTTTCCTACTACTTATGCTATTTCTGCTTTTAACCTTAGCGGAGATTCTAATAGTACATAAGGGGGGCTTTTAAAAGATACGCGCAATCATTGCACATACATCAGCGGAAACTACCCATTTCTCCTATCCTATTTCTATTGTTTTTCTCCTATATTACTTCTAACTATATTACTAATCCTATTTTAATATAAATTCCTAAGACAATTCCTATTCAAGTTTCCTAATACTACTACTATTAAAATTTCTCCTACCTAAATTGCCTTTAAGTGGCTTCTTCTTACATAGCTCTTTTCCTCTTTTATTGTTTTTCCCATTGACTCATTGCAGTGCATTCACCTATTGCTTTAGTCATTAGGCTTTTATTCCTCCACATGAACAGAGATATATAAATCTACTTCAACTGTTTTCTCCATATTTCCTTATACAGGAATATTCCTTATATCTTCATTATTAGTGTTTACACCAAAAATGGCACAAACATCCAAATATCAGATGAAAGCACCAGTTCTAGTAAAAATAAAGGAAAAAGCATAAAAGTAAAAGGAGACACAAGAATTTTTATAGTGGTTCGACACAATCTCTGGCCTACGTCCACTTTAATCTTTGTTATTAATTATTCTCTCTCTGGATTACAACTAGTTATATCATATCAGACCACAATCTAGTGGATCCTAGATTTATAATGGAGTTTCTAGAGTATTTGGGGAGAAGATAAGGGTGAAGAAGATGCTGAGTGTAAAGCCGAGTGAAGATCCTTCTTTGGTTGCCATAGGGCCGGTATTTAGAGGGAAACAGAGGTACAGGGTCAGAAGCCTACTTGCACTGAGGTCCAAGAGGTAGCCCGATGTTGCATACGTGAACCCAGGGGCCCACGAGCCAAAAGAATAACTCGGTACCGAGTCATTTGGCTCGGCACTAACCTATTTTCATTAGTGAAAAAGCTAACTCCTTTATTTTCTTTCTTTTCTATCTCCTTTTTGAGTTGTTCTAGAATCTTTTCCATCAACTTGTAGTTAATTCTAGCGATCTTTCTTATAACTGCTTTCTTCTCATTAATCCTTGGAATTGCTCGTCTAAACTCTAGAAAAACCACTTGATCATGAGTTGTTGGAGTATTATAAGAGTGTATGTTATTTAGGAGGCAAAAAGTGGAGAGGAAATAGGTCGGTGTCGACCTAAACAACTCGGCATTGAGTTGTGTCATTAGCCAAATTTCCACTCAAACTTCTTGAGTTCAACTTTCTAGTCCTTCTTAGTGTGTTTCCAAGTCTGTGAATCATTTCGTCCTAGTTTTGATCTTCTAAGTCCAATTGAAATCTGCTTGGCTAAGAAGCAGGTTAACACTTGCCCCCTTAAATTATGCCTTTCGAATGTAAGGTGTGCTTTGCTCAAGAAAAAGTTCTGATAATCAGTCCTCGATAGTTGAGCTCTCTGACCATCCATTGGTTTCATTCTCGGTGAATCTTCCAATTCCTTCCGATTCTATTTTGCAAATCAGAGGTCATTTCAGACCCGGTTTAGCTATGGATCCATTGTTTGCTTAAGTGTCTACCATGAATCATGATCAAGATGTCTTAATCTAAGGGTATCATTTAACATCCAAGCCATCCCATGTTTGCCCAGGATTTATCTTTCTTTTTCCGATTGCAAGGCTTTCAAATCCTTTATCAAATCTGCATCCACTCTGAGGATTGGTCTCACCAGACTGTTCATCTTCCAATATAGAGTTTGATCTGTCCGGATCATTATCGCCCAATCTAGGGTTTCGATCTCTCCGGATCCTTGCTGAGGTCAATCCGCTCGCTCTCCGAGGAGGAAACCCAACGACCAAGCAAGTCCATCCTCTCACTCTCCTGTGAGGGGACTTACTTTTCGTATCAGTCCATCCACTTACTCTCTGGCAAGGGAACTTGAACCCTACACTCCGGTCCCGACTCTCCGACCGGGACTTAGCACAAATAATATCGTACAAGTCCATCTACTTGCTTCCGACAAGGGAACTTGCACCCGGTACTTCGGTCTCGACTCTCTGGCTAGGACTTAATGCGATCAATATCAGTCATCACATACAAGTGGATTTTTCAAAAATCAAGTATTCAAATCAAGGCAAACAAGTAGAATCCTAATTATTCATCCCAGACATCCAACCCAGAGCGTTCCTAGAGACCAATCTAGGCCTCGTACATGTGTAAGCGATCCAAGGTTATTAATGTCCTATCTAGTCATCCCAGACATCTGACTTAGAGCATGCCTAGAGACCAATCTAGGGCTCGTACACGTGTAAGCAGTCTGAGGTTATTATTATCTTAATTATTCAAAGCAAAGCATAGAAAGCGAACCTACCTCGCATCCATCCCGATCATGGGATTTTGAATCTTGACCCAGGTCCCTAGTTATTCCTTGATGCATTCACTGTAGATAGTGGCTGCTCTAGCTGCACCATCACAATTCTATTCCTCATATACTATTGCAGTTGGTTACTCCGAACTAGTTCCACTGCCAAATCATGAAGGTGTTGGCACTCGTTCATTTCATGTCCATCCAGCTCATGGAAGATGCAAAACTCTCCAGATCTTCTCTCCCGATCAGTGGGTTCACTTATAGCTGGCTTTTGATAGGGGACCTTTCCCCCAGTATCTAGGTATACCCTCTTCGAGGTCTCTATTAGATCAGTATAGGGAGTGAATTTGATTTCCTCCTCGGCCATTTTGGTTCTCCAACATTATCATAAGCTCTTCGCTTTCCTTTATCCTTGTCATATCCTACTCCATAAAGTCCTCCATCATCCACAGCGTTAATTCAACATCCTCGTCTTTGGCATCTTCTTGGCGCAAATGTCTCAACTTCATGATAGAACTTCGTAAGGTCCATTAGCAGATCCCTTTCCAAAGTAATCTTAAAGTTAGTCTTGCTTGCAACTCCTAAAACTGCCGTCATCAGAATTACAGATGGATCCGATCAATTGACTACAGTAGCTACCGCATCAAACCTAATTAAGTAGCTCCTCAGGGTCTCTCCGTCCCTTTGCTTCATGCTCGATAGCATCATTACATTCTTTGGTTGCGAGATATGAACTCTGAACTGCCTTATGAACTTATTTTCTAGGTCGGTCCATGTGCTTATGGATCCATTCTCCAGCTGTCTGAACCACATCGCTGCTAAATCTATCAGATATAATGGGAAGCACTGCCCCCCATCACCTCCTTAGAAGAACCCAACACTTCCATGAATCAGATGTATCTAATTAAATGAACTCTTGGATCATATTGTCCATCGTACATCTCCAGTGTCGGAAGCTTGAAATCGGGAGAATTCCCCGCATTCCGGATGTTAGCGATAAATGGATTCCTATTTACGACCTCCAAACTCTAGTCTAGGGGTCCACCTCTAACTATCCTTCTGATCATTTCATCCATCTGGTCGTTGTCGCCTAACGTAAGTCTTTGACCAGTAGTTGCATTCTGCCCTCTGTCCCTGTGGGGGAACTCCGGTACATATTCTGGCACACACTCCTCTAGCTGCACACCTATGTTTCGATCTGCAACTTTGGCTTCATTCTGTCTTCTGTTGCTATGGGGAAGTTCTTGCACATATTCCTCTGGTTGTAGTGCATTTGCATTCTATCTTGCGTTTCTGGCTCCAGCATCGTCCATTCTCGGCATCTTAGCTTCCCCTAAGTCTAATCTAACATTTCCCTCGAGTAAAATCCTCTTGGTAGCTAGAGGATTCTGGTCGATGCTGAGTGGTCTTAGTCATGGGGGTACCATTCCAATCTGCTTCGTTCCAACTTCAGATGTTCCTGCATTAGTTCCATGTCCTTGGTTCTGAATTCCAACAGCTCTAGCTATCCCTTGTTGTCCCATCCTTTGGAGAAATCATTCCATCATTTCCTATTGTCTAGCTATCATTCCATCATGCATCTCCTTCCTTATTCTTTCCATCTCTTCTCTGGTCACGTAGATGGATTGATGAGAATTTGAGGACACCTCCTGGCTTCCTCTATGCTCTGGTTCACTTCCTCCAATCTTAGATCTAGTGTTAGGTCTCTTCATCTTCTCCAAGTTTTAGATCTAAGCTTTAGGTTGTGAAATCTAGCTCTTGCTCCATGAAAGCACCAAAACGTTTACACCAAAAATGGCACAAATACCCAAATATCAGATGAAAGTACTAGTTCTAGTAAAACTAAAGGAAAAAACAGAAAAAGTAAAGGGAGATACAAGAATTTTTATAGTGGTTCGACGTAATCTCCGGCCTACGTCCACTTTAATCTTTGTTATTAGTTGTTCTCTCTCTAGATTACAATTAGTTATATCATATCAGACCACAGTCTAGTGGATCTTAAAATTACAGTGGATTTTCTAGAGTATTTGGGGGAGAAGATAAGAGTAAAGAAGATGCTAAGTGTGAAGCTGAGTGAAGATCCTTCTCTAGTTGCCATAGGGCTGGTATTTATAGGGAAACAGAGGTATAGGGTCAGAAGCCTGCTTGCACTGATGTCCAGGAGGTAGCTCGATGTTGCACACGTGAATTCGAGGGCCCACAAGCCAAAAGAATAACTCGGTACCGAGTTATTTGGCTCGGCGCTGACCTATTTTCATTGGTGAAAAAGCTAACCACTTCATTCGCTTTCTTTTCTATCTCCTTCTTAAGTTGTTCCAGACTCTTTTCCATCAACTTGTAGTTAATTCTAGCGATCTTTCCAGTAACTGCATTCTTTTCTTTCTTCTCATCGGTCCTTGGAATTGCTCGTCCAAATTTCGGAAAACCCACTTGACCATGAGTTGTTGGAGTACTATAAGATGTGTATGGTGTTTAGGAGGCAAAAAGCAAAGAGGAAATATGTCGGTGTCGACCTAAACAACTCGACACTGAGTTGTGTCCTTAGCTAAATTTCCACTCAAACTTCTTTAGTTCAACTTTCTAGTCCTTCTTAGTGTGTTTCCAAGTTCATGAATCATTTCGCCCTTGTTTTGATCTTTTAAGTCCAATTGAAATATGCTTGGCTAAGAAGTGGGTTAACAATCCGGCATTCTTATCCTTCTATCTCTTTACCCCAATTTCAACTAAGTACCATTTACATTTATCCACCCTTTAGAAAAAGATTTAAAAAAAAAGGAGCTTCCAAATATACAAAAATAGGAAAAATCATTCAGCTGAACATACGCTCTCTTTTCAATTCATTTCAAAAACGAAAAACCCTTTTACCAAAAACCTTTAAAATCAAAAACTTTTTGACTCAACCAGTTTTAAATTAGTAATCTTAAAATTTCCTTGCTTTTTCAAAACAACATATTCTCTATAAATCCTTTGAAAAATCGATTCAAAACGTTTCAAGGAATTTTCAAAAATCATTTTGTTAAATTCTTTCACATGGGGTCGGACATGGAAACGAACTTTAATTGTCCTTTCTTTTGGACTTTTCTTCTCTTCCCTTTACTCTTAACCTCTTCCTATTAAGAGTGTATACTAAAAATCGGGCTATCTTCTCATGGTGAATAATGCATACATTCTTACTGGAACTTGCTCCACTCCTATTATACTTTACATACGGATGCTTACGACATGTAGATCATGTTTCACATCTGTCTGGATGAAATGTACATCTTCAATCGATAATCCATTGAAATCCCCAATAATAAGGCAGTGTAAGCCCAACAAAGAAGTCAAGTATCATCCAACTTTCGAGGTTCTTCTATGTGCCACGCTCATGCTTTTCTTGGTCAATGCCATACAGTATAGCCAACAATCCATAGGTAATCAGGGTAGGTGCAAAAATTTAACTATATTTATTATTCTAATTCATAGCTGTCTTACCCATCTTTTAAGAAGATGGTCGCAACTACTTCTATAGTCGGAATTTGTAGAGATTTGGCTTATAATATATATATATATGTAAAAATACAAATGTGTTCTCTCAGTGTATACTCATTCCTTTGATCGACTAACCTAAGCTTTGATACCAAATTTAACAACCCGCACCTAAATGGACCCGAATTTCGACTAAATCGAAAACCAAGTCCATTTGTAACAACCTGTAATTTTATCACTTTGAATTGGAATATTTAATTAATTCTAAATATTCGTATAATTTTTTTAAATGATGAATAATTCACTTTAATTATTATATAATGATAATAAGTGATTTATAATGGTTTGATAAATATATAAACATATTTAATAAAGATATGTAAACTTCTTCGCATTCTGCTAGTTTGACGTGGTATTTTTATAAATGGATTTTTATATTATTTAAAATAGTTTTATAGCTTAAATAATCTTGTTTTCATTATTTAAGGATGATAAGAAATTATTTTCAAGTTTTGCTTACGTTAATAAATAGTTTGATTAAAAACTGAAAATACGACCGAAAATCGGATTCCGGATTTACAACGATTTGACGAATTGAAATTATTTTAAGTTGTAGAAACCTTGTTTAAACATGCATATATACATTAAATGTGTATCACAATTAGTCAAATCAAAGCTAAAAGAAATATCTAAACATATATACATATAAACTCCTTATGTACAAACAAATGCAACTTTAAAAAGCGAACTCACCATCAGTCAATCAATAGAAGACAAGAACATAGAAGGGGGAGTGGGTTCGACCGAAGCTATGATGGAAAGGGAGGGGCATTTTGGTAATTTCATGCACAAGAATTTCTACCCTATAAATACACATGCATATCTTCTTTCTTAGGAGATGATCATCGCCTTTCTAGATTTCCCTATATATATCGGGTTTGTTGTGTATGTTATGGCCACGGATAGGTTGGGAACGACCGGGGTGATGACATATTCGGTACTATCTATGGTAGAGGTAGGCCAGTTCTGTGTTGGTAGAGGGCAGCGGAGCTGTGCCTCGGTACATTCCTCTAGAGATGTATTGTACGGAAGGTAGTCTCTTACCTTGTCATTGTTGGAATCCATTCTCCAATACATGCCTTTAACGGACTTGATTGTATACCTAAATATGTCATTGAATTTAAAAAATGTAACCATTCCGGCTATTTTAATATATTATTTGAAAGGATTTTCAAAGCAATGTCATTATAAATAATATCAGAAGATTTGATAAAAATGTTTTATTTATCATAAGGTAAAAACTCATCCATGTTTATGTGCGGCGTGGTCTTATGAGATACTCTTCTTTCCAAAGGTTCTGTTTGACACCAAAGTCGATCTATGACACTGTCATATATATTTATAATTCATGTCTCACGCTGGTATGCCAAGCTTGATCCAGGTATTTTTTAATACCCAGGTCAAATCCGAGTTGTTTCAGGATTAGCTGAAGATGCTTGGAGTTTCCAGAGGAGAGTTGGAGATCTTCATCAACGTATGGTCGTAGTTTACTTTTCTGTTGTGTTTGTTGTTTTTCAACATTTGTAAGGATATGTATTTATAGCTGTCCAGGCTGAGTTTAGGATAGACTCCGATATATGTATTTAAAAGTTTTTCCACTGTAAAGATTATTGAAATAATATATGTTATTCCATTCGTGTGAGATTCGGTTTTGTCTTTTTTTTACCCTTAACTATCCGCCTTTTCATTCAATTTGGGTTAGAAATGTATGGTTTATTGTCAACCTAAACTATATGGAAGTGCGGGTCGTTACACGTGGTATCAGATCTTAGGTGGAGCGAACACCTAAGCCCGATAGGGGTATAGTCTCGTCAGAGGTAGGGTTAGTAATACCCTAGGATGAGTAACTCATTAGAGATAGGGTAAGTGACACCCTATAATGAGTTGAGAGTATTATATATGAGCATGTATTTGTTAACGCTATATATAAATGATTTTTTGTTTAGGAAAATTGGCAACTAAAATAATTTTACCTAGGATTATATGTTGAATATAAAAGGGTCATCTTTTCAAAAGATATAGTTAATCATGGGATAATAATATTCGTTTATTACCATGGGTTGGTTAAAAGACATAAATTAGCATAGGAACATCTTGTGATTAGACTATAAGATGTTTCATAAAGATGATAGTTTAAGAAGTTAAGTTAGTAAGAAACTTGTAAAAATATGATATTAAATTCAGGTTAGAATAGTTAAAAAGCTTAGTATATGTTTCTAAGTATTTCGTTGCCTATTGGAGAAGCCTTCCAATTACGGTAGGAATTATTCCAAAGGAGAATGCTCAAAAGCAAATTGGGGAGAAAAGGACGACTTAATAATCCTTTCTAGTGACGATGAGGGAATAGAAAAAGGGTCCCCTGAAAACCACATGCCATAGGTAAAGGAAGAGTTTGATGAACATATGCATTACGATGAGGATGGGTATCCCATGGCTGCGACGCCAGTAGAACCCAAAACTCTGGAACTAGTATTATTATCCAGTGATAAAGAAGTGATCCGGATAACAAATAATGTAGAAGTAAGTTAGGGATCCTAAGACAAAATGATGTGGGTAACAGATCCAGAAGAATCAAAACCTGAAGAAGTTCCAGAAGAGAACCCCCAACATGATGGTGAAAGGAAGAGCCTAGATTCAACAGCATAAGATGCATGGATGGACGACATCTCCAACGAATCAGAAGAGAGCAATGATGATCACATTATCTGGGAGATGGGCATTCCCATATCTTAGGGAGAGTCACAAGTTTCAGGTATTGATTTAGAAGGATTGACAGAGAATGAGGAAGAAGAAGAAGTTTCGGACATCCTTCCCGGAAACCCTATTGCTCAGCCTTGGGTTACCCCGGGACAACCCTGGCATCCTATAGAAAGGAATCTTGAGAATGAAGAAGATGACAGAAACAAAGCAGATGATGATAGGAGGAAGAAGAGTTTGAAGTGGCCGATTGATTTGATATGCGTTTTGGTATGGTTGGAAGTTGCTAGGGAGTAATAGTATTTTGGATATCCAAGGTATATTAGGAATATGTTAACGTAATTATCATAAGTATGTAAAACAATTAATTATGGTTTAAGTATGGTTGATTGGCAAATGAAATAGTTCTAATTATAATATATATGAATGATCCTTATTATGTCTTCTCTTATCTCATGTTTAAATGACTTAGGAAAAATCTTATACGAATTTTACTTCTTTGATAATTTTCTTTATGACGTAAAGCTATATCTTTATAAAAATGTTTGAATAAAAGATATATAGTGATATTTCAAAATAATAAAATTGGTATTTGAATTCTTAAGAAATTTGATTCAAAATAAAAGTTATTTTGAAAAATGAGTGTCTTGACAACTAAGTGTTTTGATAAATGAGATTTTGATAAGTTAAACTTAGTAGAAGATTTAGTAAAGCCTATTTTATTAAAAGCGTGTTTTTGTGAAACTTTTAAAAAAGCGTATTTAAATAAAAAAAACGAATAGCCTTTAAAGATATCTTCGAAATAAGGGTTAAAAATATTTGGGATATACGAACAGGTTTAAAACATTTGGATGGGATTTTATGATATGTTTTCATAAATAATTTTGAAAAAAGAATTTTATGTAACTAAGTACGTATGAGATACGTAGATCATTTCGTCACACGATTTTGATCTAAGGTTCGAGTACGGAATTTTGAGGTGTTTACACCGGTCCAAAAAAGGATTTATCACTCGATTCTTAACGACAAACATTAATGAGGATTTGTAGTTGGATACTTGCCTTTTCTATCATATTTGAGAGCTATGTAAGGGAAGCGAGGGTTTCTAATCAAGAAGCCTGATCAAAATCCGCACTAGAGGATTGAAGGATCAATACAAGTTCGAAAATAAAGTTGTGTATTTGAGTAGAAGATCGAACCAGATATTACGGGTGATCTGTGTATATCATACGAAATTAAGTTTAAAGATAATATTTTTATTAAACTCTTTTGGATTTTGGGTTATGGTAAAATTTCGAGGACGAAATTCTTTTAAGAAGGAAGAATGTAACGACCCGTAATTTTATCACTTTGAAATGGAATATTTAATTAATTTTAAATATTCAGATAATTTTTTAAAATGATGAATAATTCACTTAATTATTATATAATGATATAAGTGATTTATAATGGTTTTATAAATATATATCTTTATTTTATAAAGATATATAAACTTTATTGCATTCTGCCAGTTCGATCTCATATTTTTATAAATGGATTTTTATATTATTTAAAATAGTTTTATAACTTAAATAATCTTGTTTTAATTATTTAAAGATGATAAAAAAATTATTTTTAAGTTTTGTTTACATTAGTAAATAGTTTGATTAAAAAATGAAAATATTACCGGAAATCAGATTCTGGATTTACAATGGTTTGACAAATTGAAATTATTTTAAGTTGTAGAAACCTTGTTTGAACATGCACACACATGCATATATATGCACATATACATATAAATGTGTATCACAAGTAGTCAAATCGAAGCCAAAAGAAATATCTAAACATATATACATATAAACTCCTAAGGTATAAACAAATGAAACTTGAAAAAGCAAACTCACCATCACTTAATCAAGAGAAGACAAGCACATAGAGAGGGGTGTGGGTTCGGCCAAAGCTATGATGGGAGGGGAGGGTCATTTTAGTAATTCCATGCACAAGAATTTCTACCCTATAAATACACATACATATCCTCTTCCTTTCTTCAGAATTTCATTTCACTTCTCTTCTTCTTCTTCTTGAGCTCTCTAATAGCTCTTCTTTAATGGCTTCCTAAATAGTAAACAATATTTCAACACCGCATCTAAGTTCTGCTAAAATTGTTTCCATACACATACGATATCAAATCGCTTCAAAAAGTTAGCCAAACTCCACCTCTTCCTCACTAAGTGCACGGACCACACCACCACCATCTCAAAGCCAAGCTTCCACTCCAAAAAAGCTTGGCAAAGCATTACTAAGGTCTGGAGGCAAGTTCCATAAGCTTCGGTATGGAGAAAGGATCGTTTCATCGATTAAAAAACACTTAGAGTCAGATAGCATGAAAGTGAGAACACTACTTCCATCTTATTTAAATTTATCTTAAATTTATCTATGATTTGTGTTATGCAAGTGTACTTGGTTGATTAGCATAGTTTGGATGCTAAAATGATTGATTATTGGATGATTGGTTGATAATATGCTTGCGTGGAATGGAAATTATTCACGGTAAAATACACGTCGAATTTATATAAAGGAATCAATTTCCTTTATGAATTATAATGGTATATATAGCATTGTTAACTTCTTTAAAAATGGTTTATAAATGTTTTATAAACATTAAAACTCATTTTGGAAAAGTTTGAAAAAGATTTGAAAATAAAGTCAAAATAAGCGCATCGCGTAACCGTAGTTCGCGATTTCGTGCCTTAAAAAGTTAAATCTATGTATAGAATGGAATATTAGTCAGAATTCTTTGGAATAAGAATTTTCCAGACCCTTATAACTATAATTTTCAAATAGAAAAGAAAAATCAAGATTTCATTTAGTAAATTTTGAAATATGTCCAAATCAAGTTTTCAAAATCGCCGCGTTTTGGCAGTTCGAAAAATATTGGTTTCAACACTTTAAAAATGGATATTTTTAATCTTTAAAAATATGGAATAAATTTCATAAAAATGTTAAAATGTTTTAAAAGGGATTTGAGTTATAAAAATGGACATAAATATCTATAATGGAATAAGTGTTTTAATCTACAAAGCTTCAAAATCACTATTCACCAGTAATTTAACAACTGAATTTGGCAATTTTTGAATAAATGATTTAAACTTGGATTTCTCTTCTCGAATCTTTTGGGAATGTTTTCCAAATAACCATACAATTATTTTAAAGGTTTAGAGTCGATCAAATAACTTGATTGTTTTATAGGTGACAGAGACGTAGTCTCTAGGCTGAAGTTTGAGAAACCAGTTGTCCACTCCCCCTAGTTATTCAGACTGGCCCGGCTGAGAGGATAGTTAATTTGATTTACTCGGACCGCATTTTTCCTAAGACAAAATAAAAGAGATTGGGTGTTTTTTCCAAAAGTTAAACAAGATTTAAAATAGAATTTTGATGGTAAAGAGAACGTTCTAGTCAATACTAATTGGTTTCACCATTATTCGATGAATAGTACAAGTTGAATACGTAATTAATATTGAGTATAATTAATCTAAAATCTATGAATCCTTTTTACTCAGTACTAATTGGTTTGGGTATACAGTACACGATGTCCTAAATAACATTGTTTTTAACCCATTAAAAGATATGTTTTGGAAATAAGTAATCTCCATTAAGATTGAAATTATACCAATAATATAAGATGGAAATATTTTTCCTAAGTAATTTAAAGGAAATGATTTGGTATTTCCAAAGTTAAAAAGAGGTTTAATAAATCTGTATATACCAAGAAGAAATGGTTTAAAATATCTCTAAAGATATTTTATTGGATATAAAGATATTAATTGATTGAATGATGATCACCAATCACCCACATACTTAACATCTTCTCTATTGATAATTAGTTGGAGAGACCGGGATCGAATTTAGGTGATTCTTATCCGAAAACCACTTCGAACCAATACACGCGTTCGAAAGTGAAGACATGTTGAAGACAATGATTCTGAAGACCGAGACCTTCATAATGTAGGGTTGCTTGCCACTAACCTCATGATTCTCATATTATATACATATGGTGGCAGTAGTACCTTCATTTTGAAATCTCCAATGCAAGGACAGCTTGCTACTAATCCTAGGGGTAATTCCTAAACAAGATGTAGTAGGAGTAGCTTTGGTTTATCCTATTCCTGGACAACTTGTATGGACGAATGTCTAACATTGCATTTCTAAGACTACGTACATTGGTGTTTACAAACGTACATCTGTTTGGTGGTGTACGAGGTAACCCCTCTTATACTTAACACCTTTCCCTGAGGCGTATTAACTCGGGGGTTGTACTTTTATGGAAACCAATTAATGTGTCGTCGGAGATGGAAATATGGCATTCAAAGTGGGATTTGCTGTTTTGAGAAAGGTAAAACATTACCTCAAGCCTCACACATCGGTAATGGCAAAAACAGGGTAGATGCGGTAGGGCTATGTGGGTCTCACCCATTAGGAGATGATCATCCTAGATTTCCCTATATATATCGGGTTTGTTGTGTATGCTGTGGCCACAGATAGATTAGGAACAACCGGGTTGATGATATATTCGGTACTATCTATGGTAGAGGTAGGTCGATTATGTGTTAGTAGAGAGCAGCGAGGTTGTGCCTCGGTACATTCCTCTAGAGATGTACTGTACGGAAGGTAGTCCCTTACCTTGTCATTGTTGGAATCCATTCTCTAATGCATGCCTTTAACAAACTTGATTGTATACCTAAATATGCCATTGAATTTAACAAATGTAACAATTCCGGCTATTTTAATAAGTTATTTGAAAGGATTTTCAAAGCAATGTCATTATAAATAATATCAAAAGATTTGATAAAAATGTTTTAGTTATCACAAGGTAAAAACCCGTACATGTTTATGTGCGGTGTGGTCTTATGAGATACTCTTCTTTCCAAAGGTTTTGTTTGACATCAAAGTCGATCTATGATACTGTCATATATATTTATAATTCATGCCTCACGCTGGTTTGCCAAGCCTGATCCGGGTATTTTTTAATACCGAGGTCAGATTCGAGTTGTTTCAGGATTAGCTGAAGACGCTTTGTGTTTCTAGAAGAGAGCTGGAGATCTTGATCAACGTATGGTCGTAGTTTACTTTTCCATTGTGTTTGTTGTTTTTCAGCATTTGTAAGAACATGTATTTATAACTGTCCAGGCTGAGCTTAGGATAGACTCTGATATATTTATTTAAAAGTTTTTCCACTGTAAAGATTATTGAAATAATATATGTTATTCCATTCGTGTGAGATTCTGTTTTGTCTTCTTTTTCATTTTACCCTTAACCATCCACTTTTTCGTTCAATTTGGGTTGGACATGTGTGGTTTATTATCAACCTAAACTGTATGGAAGTGCGGGTCGTTACACCTTTAGGGTACGAATCATTGGTTTTGGTAACCTGTTATAAACATAAGCATATCAGAGAGCGACCAAGATAAACTCACAATGGAATAAAAATATATAATAGAACATACATCCTGACTAAGGCTACTACCTTGGAATCAATATTATACTTTAGTATCTGATTGCCTTGCCAGCGTCGAGCATGAATGAGAAGACTCCATCTTCTACCATTCCTATCTTGCACCAGTAGTCTGTCTCTCTAAATATATCATATGGGTTGTTATGAGGAGCGGTCAGAACAACATTCTAGTGACTAGAAAATTACATACTTCATCCATAACACTAATTTATGATGATTGATTTCCATTTAAGTGTTATGTCTATTTTTCATGGCTAACGTGCTCATCCTATATGCACGTACGATATGCCTAACCTACTCCGAGATATAACTATATGTATATATGCCTATATACATATATATACATATACATACATACATGCATGCATGCATGCATACATACATACATACATACATATATATATATATATATATATATGTATATATCTAAATGGGTTACAACCTAAAAACCCTGGCCACTTAATACTTCTTAAATAGGGAGGATGCAGACTCGACGGCCATTTAATACCTCAAGCCCGAAGAGGGCCCTCCGCAACGTAAACACTAGTCGATCGGTCCTAGCTACAGAGATCGATGACCCCTTGATATGACTTTATAATTTAATTATTGTATTACTAATGCAACTCAAGGACTCGTCTAAGGGTTAACTAGCCCACATCCGATAAACAAACAACTAACTAATTAAACTTTGAGGTTTGTGCGTATCCCATACATAATCTACACTATTAGAAGCAAAATCTATTAGGGCATAACCCGAGTCTTTTTTAATGATCGGTCGGGACCGTTGGTGGACATAGCCTATTGATGTGCACGTAAATGTACATATTTTTACTTCCATATTTAATCGAATTTAATTAAATAAATGAGCATATAGGGTGTTTTAACATGTTTAAATCAAAATTCAAATTATTTTCAAATCGTCATTTATTCATCTTCGTATAGGGGCAAAATGGTCATTTTTGTGCATATATTAATTTGAGAAAATTTACTTGGATATTTTTATGTTATTTTATAGAAATTTTAGTGAATTTTGGAAGAGGCTTCATGGAAAATATGCATGCAAGAGTAAAGAACAAATGAAGATGAAAATAAATCATTTCATGCAACATGGAGGACCCCATCTACCCACTTACCATGATCACCTATTAGGAGCTAATGCACATGCTAATGAAGATTAAAGTTACATGCATACTTGATGATGGATTAATTAGAGGCTAATGATAACTTGGTGGCCACACTTCCTAAAGGGGTATTTTGGGTAGTCCCTAAAAATATATATTAGGGTTTTAGACATGTATAAATACCCCATATGTTCATGTAATTAATCTGTTAGCCTCCTTAGCCTCCATTTTAGTTAGTTTAGTTTGAGGCTAAAAAATAAACAAAGCTCTCTTTTCTCTTCCATGGCTACTTAGCCATTTTTCTTTTATGTAATTTTCTTTTAATGCAATTTTAATTCAATCTTTTTATATTTACATGCTTTTTCCTTTCATGTTAGTAGTGTAGATCTTTTTATTATGCAAGTAGATTAGCTTTTATTTATGTTAATTAGCTCTCTACTTACTTAGCTTGCATTTTCCTTTTGTTTTTGTTTCATGTTGCAGTCTACAATTGTTGAATTGATAACAAATATGAGAGGCTAAACCCCTTCAATTTAGGGGCAATGAAGCTCTCTTAATCATGTAGATTCAACATTTTTCTAATTAGTGATATCTTTTTGTGCTTAATGGAATTGGTGGATGTGGTTAAATTTTGTTGTTTAGCTTTGAATTTGATAGCCTATTTTGTTGACACCAAATAGGCTATGCTTAAACAAACAAAACACAAATTACCTCTTCATCTACATATGATTATGGTAATGAAGTGATTTTAAAATCTAAATTTGATGGTCTATATTTCTAATCAATAGTTAATTGGCCATGCTTAGAATAGATTTTATTTTCAATTTCATTGCAATTTTTATGAGAGTTAAGAAGTGATTTAATGGGTGTGTTATAGTTTGATGGTTTATATTGGACTAATTAATAGCACAAATATTCCATACTTATGATAAACACATCAATTAAATTCACTAATGACCAAAAAAGTGAGATCATAATTTCATATATGTTGATTTATGTGATCATGAGAAGGGATTTGCCTCTAAATTGCCTTCAAACTCTCATATTTTTATCCATTTTTTGCTAGTTTTTCTACATTTTTAGCCTAAAACAATTTCAAACTCTTGGTTAATTTGATTGAATAGAATTTTAAATCTAAACAATTCCCTGAGGATCGACCTGTACTCGCCATGTACTAACATTGTACGCCGTGCGCTTGCGGTTATTTTTATTTAAAAAAAATTCGGCGATTTTCTAACTCATAGAAAAACCGTCGTCAAACAAGTTTTTGGCGCCATTGTCGGGGAATTTAACTTGATTTTAGTTTCTATTCTTCGAATTATTTTGTTTGTTTTATTATGTGTTTGCTTTGTGTGTTGAATTGCATTTAAAATAAAATAAAAAAAATTGTGTGTGTGCTTGTTTTGTGATTTGATTTTTGTGTGCTTGTTTATTGTTTTATAGTTGCAATTGCATTTGCAAATTTATAAAAAAATCCACAATCTCATTTCAAAAATAATTTTTTTTATTCATTTTCATTTTCTTTTACATTTACAACTTTCCTTTATATATATATATATATAAAAAAACAAAACACTACACCGTGCACAATTCTTCATCTCTGCACTGTTACATCAAACAACCACAAACCAACCTTTTTCTACTCTACTGCCACTGTTACCAACTGCTGCTAACATTAACTTCTCCTCAACCACCAACCTCCAACTCATTACCCTGCCTGCAACACAAATACCTAACCATATCAGTGCACTTACCTTACTATGCAAATAAAAGCCAGTATGTCCTACCAGCTAATAAGTCTATATAAAACAAATATAGAGCATACCCTCAAAGCAGATCAGGATACGCATCTCGGATCCTGTCCTCTGTCTCCCAAGTATAGTCCTTCTCGTTGTCGCTCCACTGAACTTTCACCAACTTGACTGTCTTGGTCCTCAATCTTTTCTCATGTCTCGCTACAACCCGAACTGGTTGTCTAACAAAAGTCAAATCAGGCTCTACCACCAAGTCCTCCAACTCTGCCTGAGGAATAGTAGCCTCTGAATCATGCACATACTTGCAAAGATGAGACACATGGAATATATTATGGACACCTGTCATACTTCTCGGCAACTCTACTTTGTAAGCAAGTTTTCCAATCCTTTCTAAAATCTAGAATGGTACAACATATCTCGGGGCCAACTTTCCCGACTTTCCAAACCGTACCACACCCTTCATTGGTGACACTTTAATGAAAACCTTGTCTCCCACTGAGAACTCTAGGTCTTTACGCCTCTTATCTGCGTAACTCTTCTGCCTGGATTGAGCTTCCTTTATCTGTCCTCGGATTAATTCTATATTTTCTGACGCCTCTCTAACCAAATCCGGACCTAAGACCAACCTGTCTTCGATTTCTAACCAACATGCCAGTGATTTGCATGGTCTTCCATACAAAGCTTCAAAAAGGCGTCATTCCTATACTATTCTGATAGCTATTATTATAGGAAAACTCAATCAAATGTAGGTGGTCCTCTCAAGATCCACCAAAGTCCAATATACAAGCTCTTAGCAAGTCCTCAAGTACCTTCTTGACTCTCTCTGTCTGCCCATCAGTCTGTGGGTGATAAGCTGTACTCATCTTGAGCTTGGTACCTAATACCTCTTGTAGACTCCTCCAAAATCGCTAGTGAATAATGCATCCCTATCGCTGACTATGCTACTAGGAATCCCATGAAGTCTAAATATATTCTTCATGAACAACTTTGCTAAAATAGGTGTCGTTCTGGTTGACTTTACTGGAATGAAATGAGCAATCTTGGTCAACCTGTCCACAATAACCCATATACTCTCATTTCCTCTCCTTGACCATGGCAACCCATCTAAAAAATCCATGGATATCGAATCTCATTTCCAAACTAGAATATCTAGAGGCTGAAGTAACCCACTCGGCTTTTAATGTTCGGCTTTCACTTGTTGACAGTTTACACACTGCCTAACCCACAAGCCAACATCCCTTTTCATGCCTTCCCAGTAGAAGCTCCTCTTCATATCTTGATACATCTTGGTCCCTCCAGGATGAATCGTAAACTTGGATCGATGACATTCCTCAAGAACTTCTCTTCTCAAGTTCTCCACATCTAGAACACGTAACCATCCCTTCTTTCTCAACCATCCTCTCTGGTAAGGACAAAAATATTTCAAATCATCGACCTCGGTTCCAACCTCAAGTCTTCTGATCCTCTTAGCTAATAATGGATCCTCCTTCTATTTAGAAGCAACTCTCTCGATCAATACTGGTCGAACTTCCAAACAGGTTAACATGGTAGTACTCTGACTAGAACTAGCAGTCGATCTTAACTGCACACCACAACTGGTCAAAGCTTCCAGATCTTTCCACTCCACCAACATAGCCAACACCACATTCTGATGTCTTCTGCCGAGAGCATCCGCTACTTTATTTCCTTTCCCTGGGGTATATTCTATATCAAAATCATAAGCAGCCAAAAACTCCAGCCACCTCTGCTGTCGCATATTCAACTCCTTCTGAGAGAATAGGTACCTTAAAGATTTATGATCAGTATACAATTCAAATCTCTCCCCGAAGAGATAATGCCTCCAAATCTTCAAGGCAAAAATTACCGCTGCCAACTCCAAGTCATGAGTAGGATATCTTAATTCATGCGGTCTAAGCTACCTATATGCATAAGCAATAATTTTGCCCTTCTGCATCAATACTGCTCCCAATCCAGTCCCACATGCATCTGTGAAAACTACCAACCCTTAGTTACCATATGGAACTACTAATACTGGAGCATTGGTCAACAAATGCTTTAACTTAAGGAATGCTCCCTCACACTTGTCGGACCAAACAAACTTCACTTCCTTCCTGGTAAGCTTAGTCAAAGGCGTTGCTATCCATGAAAAATCCTTGATGAATCTCTGGTAATAGCCAGCAAGTCCAAGAAAACTTCTGATCTCGGTCACCGTTTCCGGTCTCTTCCAATTGTTCACAGCTTCGATCTTATCTGGATCGACTGATAATCTCTTCTCTGAAACCACATGACCAAGAAACTTAACCTCATTCTTCCAAAAATGACACTTGAATAATTTCGCTTTTAGCCGATTCTGCCTCGGCGTCTCCAACACCACTCTAAGATGAATCTCATGCTCTCTTTCATCTTTTGAGTATACTAAAATATCATCTATGAATACCAATATGAACCTATCCAAGTTCTCTCGGAAAACACGGTTCATCAAATCAACGAAGAAAGCAGGTGCATTTGTCAATCCAAATGGCATCACCAACCATTCATATGATCCATATCTGGTTCGAAATGCCGTCAATTGGATACTATCCTCTGCCACTCTTTGTTGATGGAAACCTGTCGCCAAGTCCAATTGGAAGAACACTCTGCTCCACTCAACTGATCAAATAAGTCATCGATTCTCGACAAAGGATACTTATTCTTGATCGTCCTCTCGTTTAACTTACGATAGTCGATACACATCCTTAACGACCCATCTGGTTTCTTTACAAATACCACGGCCGCTCCCTAAGGCGAACTGCTTGGTCTAATAAAATTCCTTCCCTCAAGATCCACTAGTTGCACCTTCAATTCCTTCATCTCTGTCGGTGACATTCTACTAGGTGGTCTACTGAGAGGTTCAGCTCCCGGTACAAGGTCTATCTGAAACTCTACAGCTCATTTCGATGGTAATCCAGTGGCCGGCTCAAATACATCTATAAATTCTCTGGCTACATGAACCTGAATAAGGTCATCTCGCACCTCCAAGGCACTTAATAAAGCACAAACACTCTTACTGGAATTCTCCATTGAGAAAATGATTCGGTTATGACCATCTGGGTGCCTCAACGATATTTCCCGATCCTGGAAAAATATCCTAGCCTCATACTTACCCAACCAATCCATACCCAAAATGATCCCGAAATCTACAAAATCAAAAACATGCAAACTTCATGCAAACATATGACCTAACAAATCAAGTTCTAACTGGTCACATCTCATCCCAAGAGTTGCATGCCCTCCTATTGGATTTGCAACCCTTAAGGAAGTAACAAGGTATGTGGGTTCTATACATAACCTATCAACCAAATACTGTGATATAAATGAGTGTGATGCACCGGTATCAAAAAGTACTCTAACAGGTATACTCTGAATCAAAAGTGTACCTTCCATCATAGTTTTCCCTTTATCGATGGCAGTAGGCCTAGAAGAAGACGGTGGTCCAATAGCAAACACCTTCCCTCTGTCTGTCCGGACTAGCACTGGACACTGGCTCTTATAATGTCCAACTTGGTAACAGTTGAAGCATTTCACATTCTTCTTCTTTGCAGGCTTCTTTCCTTTACCAGATCTGCAATCATTGGCATAATGGCCCTTCTTATCACACTTATAACATACTAAATCAGTCTTCACTTTCTTGGCATCATCTCCTTTCCGGGCTCCCTTCCTTTTGAAGAATTTCCTTTTCTTTCCCCAAGGGACTTAGGACTCAAATGGGTTCTCCCTAACAGACACAGCAAGCATCTCCTCATGGCGAATGGCCATCTCCACCACTACATGAAAAGGCTCTCTAATATGAGTCATGTTCATTCTGCCAAGCTCTGGCCTCAATCCTCTAATAAATCTTTTGTTCCTTCTGACATCAGTGTCAACCAAAGAATAACCATACCGGAATAGCTCATCAAACTTAGCTGCATACTCGATCATTAACATCTCTCCTTGTACAAGGTCCATGAACTTCCTCATCAACGCCGACTTGGCAACCTCGGACAAGAACCTCTGCTCAAACCTTCTTCTAAAATCAGTCCATGTCAGCTCTTCCTCCAGAACTCCGACTGTCGCACTCTTCCACCAGTGAAGCGCTAACCCTTGCAACTGTCTAGAGGCTAGCCTTCTCTTCTCTCCATCATCCAAGCCAAAATCGGTAAATATACTTTCATGGTTCAAAATCCAGTTCTCAACTTCAACAGCATCCTCTATTCCATGAAAAGGCTTTCCTCCCAAACTGGTATAATTCATGCTCAGCTTGGCATAGTTATTGCCAATTGGGGCCACAGGATTGGCTCCTCCAATATTCACAGCATTACCTCCAACTACCCCTGCAGCTGCTCCAGCTTGCATCAAGTTGACGAAGAACTGATACATCATCCCCATATCTACTGGTGGGGTTCCAGCACCTACATTGGCCCCTGCACTTGGATTAGCATTAGCATGTCGACCTTGGTTCCTTTTGGTATTAGGTCGAGCATTACCATTTTTTTTGGTGCTTCCTCCACCTAGATTTCCTCTTACGTATCTTCTTTCTCATAAATCTGCATACGAGCTTTAGTAAGATACAAAAGAACGGTCTAAGAGAGAGGGGAACACGTACTTATATATATATATAGCAAATACAAGTACGTTACTATAACGTTAACCCAAACTCCAATCTTATTATTTAATTCATTAAGATTATGTTTGAAAACGTTTGGTTTATTTTATGATTTATCATAGACCTGGCTCTGATACCAACTTGTAACATCCCCCTACTTGGAGGCCCAAAACTAACGGCTACGGATGCTGCAGTCATCCATAGTTATTAATCTTTGGCGACCAAATATGGCGGTGCTAGATACATTGATACACAGATCACAAGAATATGGAAAAAGAATTTAACAATTCAAAAACATATTTCCACATTCAAATCAAAACATTTCATGTTCATTACATAATCCCAAAATACGCTAACCACGTTCAGCTAAATATAATTATTAAAAATACTCCAAGAGCGGCATATGAAGATGCCCTCTTGGTTGATCAGAGTATATAGTAAGGCTAATAAATCTGCCTTTACATCCAAATACACAGTGGAAAAGAAAACACTAAATAACTATCTGCCTCCTACATGCCTCCGGAAGATTTATTCGTCTAAGAAAACCTGAAAATCCTAAACCTCAAACTACTCAAAATCAATTGAGTACCCGAGAGTTTAAGGGGAAAACAAAAACTTCGAGTCAGACATAAAGCCTGGTATGAATAATAGTCTATCATCTCAAACCAAATAGATATCTAGTGAGACCACGCCGCTTAGCGGAACGGATTTTCCCCTCACTAGTATCCTAAAACCTTTGTAAAATCATATATTGTGCTCCTACATCCACAATAGTTAAAAACATAGTATTTCAAAACATTATGATGATATGCAAAACAAGTAAATCAAATCTGGATTACCCATCCCCATTCATTCTAACTATCTGTCTTAATTATAGTTTCTAGGATTACTATTAACCTAATCGTTTTCATGGGCTACTAATAACCGGATAAACATTTAAGGACTCCCTATCCAATTACATAGTTTTCATGGGCTTA
This sequence comes from Allium fistulosum, assembly GCA_030737815.1. NCBI lineage: Eukaryota > Viridiplantae > Streptophyta > Magnoliopsida > Asparagales > Amaryllidaceae > Allium > Allium fistulosum. The sequence goes on along the minus strand of CM060902.1, from coordinate 1,116,018,451 downwards.
CTATGAACGTGTCTATCTGACATCTTCATTTACACATAGTTTTCATGGGCTAACTATGAACCTGTCTATCTGACATCCTCTTTTATACATAGTTTTCATGGGCTAACTATTAACCTATTGGTCCCTGCCAATATCATACAGTTTTCATTAGCTTACATGAAACCTATTGGCCCCTACCAACATCTTTCCTTTATATTTTAGCATCCTATATTCTGATCTTCTTGGACTCTTGGATGCAATTCTACTCATTCAATAGTTTATTCAATTTATATTCACTACTGGGTTAACCTAACTGGTTTTTCTACCCTTTTTCTCCAAAGTGCAGTTATGGGTCCATTATAAAGTGAATATATTCATAAGAAGAAGCCATATAACAACATAGCAATACCACTCCTGTGGGTTTAATTTATCAAAGATAGATTCTTTTTAAAGCATTATAAAAATTTCTTTAATATAGCCATTGTTTTTCCTTCAAAAATAGAATTTCGGTCATAAAGCCTTTCGATACCTTCAAAACATAGCTTTCGATTTCATAGGGTAACCTCCTTCGAAAGCTATTAAAAACATTAGGCTCCTGCCTTATAATACTTTAAATTTTACCTTTCGAAAATATAAAACTTGGTCAAAAGAAAACAATTTTACAACCCCTTCGAAAGTATCTCCTTCGAAGGCGAAGAAAACCAAGCAAACATATTCAAAAGCAAAGAAAACAACCCCTTAGGAAATATAAAACTTTGTTTTAGCCATAACGTTTTATAGGCGTAGAATTAAGGTCTCTAACCTATTCCATTGTGTTCAAATGATGGTTTCCCTTTCCGTAGAGTGGTCACAATAGTAACATGGGCTTATAGTCAGAAAGTTATGCCTATTTGAAGTTTACAAACAAAGCTGAAGAAAACTGCTACAAAAGGGCTTCTGCAACGTTTACAACTGCTGTTGTAAGGTAGCTTCCGACAAGATCGAAAGGTGCTTCCGACAAGGTCGAAAGGTTCATAAAAAATGCTGCATAAAGGTGCAGAAATGTCGCGGAAGGTTCTATGACGAAAGGTTGCTTCCGACAAGGTCGGAAGGTTGATAAAAATGCTGCAGAAAGGTTCAGAAATGCTGCGGAAGGTTCTACGATGAAACGTTGCTTCCGACAAGGTCGGAAGATTCATAAAAACGCTGCAGAAAGGTGCAGAAAATGCCGCGGATGTTCTATGACGAAATGTTGCTTCTGACAAGGTTGGAAGGTTCATAAAAATGCTGCAGAAAGATGTAGAAATGCTGAGGAAGGTTCAATGATGAAAGGTTGCTTCCGACAAGGTCGGAAGGTTCTGTGGCAGAGTCGTAAATAACTCGAAAACTGCCACACTTATTCTTTGTCAAATTCCTATTGGTTAATAACATACTTTAACAATTCTTTGTCAAAATTCTATTGGTTAAAGACATATTTTAGCAATTTATTTGCAGAAAATATGCTATAGATTAGATTTATTATTTTCGAAATAATTAATTATATTAATATTTTAATATAACTATTAAGCCTTTTTAGCTTAGAAAATTCATAATAAATCGAAATCACTTGAGAAAAATCTCAAAAAATCAACAAAAATCTGAAATAACATTTTCTTCATCATATAAAAATTTCGGGGCAGAATTCATTATTTTATTATTTTAATAATTAAAACCCGAAATAAATGCCTTTTTCACCTTAGGAAATTCATAAAATATTCATATTAACTCCGAAAATTATGAAATTAAAAACCCATCTCCAAAATTAAGTTTTACACAATATATTCAAAAATCAAGCCGTTTGGAGGTCGTTTACTAAAGTTTTTACTTTAAAATCCATTATTTTAATTCCATAAAAATCCCAATAAATCACCATAAATCGTTATTTTATCCAAACAATGATTATTAGATCCAAACATGATCAGCAAAGCAAAATTCATTCGGTTACTATCTATAACCGAACCAGAACAAGAAAAATGAGATGATTTACACTATTATTCATCTTGATTAGTTAATTGGAGGATGAGATAATTTCCTAACTTTATCTTCGATTTATTGTTCTTCCTTGAGCTTTTAATGGCTGGCCGAAATATAGGTGAGGAGTTATGAATTAGAAAGAAAGTTTATTAAGGTGGAGGAAGAGATTTATACTAAGAAATGTAGCATTATTTCCTAGTTTACCCCTTAGAAAATTCCTCCTTCTTACTTTAGTTAAGTCTCATTTTAGTTCATTCATTAAGACACGTCCATTGGATTTATTAATCCCATCTCCCTAATTATTCACATTATTCTATTTAATTTATCCAATTAACTATCCTGAATAATGTTAAACAAAAATTAGGGGTGTTACATCACCGTACACGGGGTTATCTGAAAAATAATCCATGATTAGTTGATTGTGGCCGATAGCATATTCTCTCCCATATCATAAGTTCTTCCTTCCAGGAACACTACCCCCTTGGGTTGAAGCAGAGCTTTCAGCATTTTCAAGGGCCATTAAGTCCTTCACTTCAAAAGCAAACATTCTTTGTTGAGTGTTCGATGAACTCTTCCAAAGATGAAGACAATGATGGCAAGCACCATAGACTTTTTAGGTAACTCATTTGATATATTAGTGATGATGAATTTAGAAGATTGAATGAGTATGTCATTGGTAGCCTTTGGCTCCACTTATAAGGTCTTTTTAAGGACTGCAGCCACGTTGCACTGCTTTTAATGCTTACCAGCCTGACCAGTGAAGACAGAATGCCATAGTGTCCCGTCACATTGAACACTGTAGCCACATTGCACTACTTTTAACATTTTCCAGTTTGGCCAGTGGAGACAAAAGGACACAGAGTACCATCATATCGAACACTGTAGCCACGCACTGCTTTTAATGTTTGCCATCCTGAGCAGTGGAGAAAGTAATGCTTGCACTGATTTTGATGCTAAGAAGATATTTAACGCTACTGAACTTGACGTTGCAGTGCATTTAATAAAGTTTGCACTGCTTTTAATGAACTGACTAGTGGATTTAATAATGTTTGCCAGCCTGAGCATTATGACAAAGTAGTGCATTTAATAATGTTTGCACTGCTTTTAACGTTGCACTTCTTTTATTGTTGCATTGCTCGACTAGTGGAGATAGAAGGCCTTAGTTCTATTTATATCATACTGGTTTCCATTATGCTCTTCACTAATATCATACCAGTAACACATAAAAATGGTGGATTACAACCATACTTCATTACCTTCATCATACTCATATGAAGATCCTTTAAGACACGATACCCCACCAGATACGTCTTCCCCCCAACCACCAACCAAGTGGTATGTTGAAATGGAGGAAAGACACAATGAGGATGTAAGGGAGCATGAGAGAGTTTTGCAAGAGCAAAGGTTGTTAGAGGATGGAAGAAGACAAAGAGCAGAGTGGTGTAGCAACAATGGCAGAAGGCATGAAACCCGCCACTAAGTACCTCAGGCAGATCAAGATGCTGACTCTGGACTCATATACCGTAACTGTGGGGTTTCTATTCTATATTCTATTATAAGAAACAAATCTGACATCGGTCGACGTCACTATAGATGCCGTAATTTTCCGGATGGTTGTGAATTTTGGCAATGGCTTGACAATCCTTTACCTCATCGAGTAGTTGTGTATGCTACTGAACTTGAAGAACAAATTGAAACACTTCAAAGGACATTTGGTTAAATTCACTTATCAGGTGATCGATGGTAGTTTTTTTAATCAATTAGTGTGTTTATTTTCGATCTATGATGTTCGCTTGTTTTAATGTTTCTAAGGTTTAACTAAGTTCAGTGTTGTAATGTTTGTTCTTATCTTGCGAACAAATTAAGTAAGTTTGTAATGGTTTAATTAAGTAAGTAAATTACTTACGTACTTGAATTTGATAACACAGACTTAACTTGAAATATCGAAAGTACATGAACTTGCTGAAGGTAATTAACTTAACTAACTAACTTAACTTGGATTCGCAAGTACATAGAACTTACTGAAAGTAAATAACTTAACTAATCCAAACATCATTCAAATTGTCTAACATAGCTAACCCAAAGATCATATCAGCATGCTCAACAAAATAAATATGATACTCCTACAAATATCGTGAATCAAACGTAGCTCGTGTTAACTGAAATATGTCTTCTTCCTCCACTATATTTATAATGCTTTTGTATCTTCCACAAGCTTTAGTAAACGTGACATAAGCACTCTGAGTTTCCAGAATCATTCGAATTAATCTACAATCAGGATGAATATTAAATACTTCGTTTAGAGTAACCCAAAAATCTTGCTCCAACTCCTCTTCTATGTTTCTACAAACGGCTTCTGCGTATGCTTTGATTAGTACCAAATAATCTTGTGGAGTCCAACTTTCATTTTCCATTGAAGTATGTTGTGAATTTTCAATATAAAACTTTCGTTTAAATAGAAAGTTCATGATTCGCGTCTCATGAATCAAGTGCTACTAAATGACCACATGGCAAACATCCATGAACTTGAATAGAAACATCACAAAATGAAGTACAAACACTGATATGAGATACATAATACAATCTAAAACTGATAACACACTGATAGTAAATCTCAAACACTGATAATACACCAATAGTAAATTTCAAACACTGATAATACATCGATAATACATTGATAGTGAATCTCAAACACTGATAATACACTAATAGTAAATACAAACAATGGTATGCAAATAATACATAATCTATGTCTCATCAAACTGACTATCATCATCCCAAAGACCAACTGCTTCATCACCATCATCTACTCTTGGTGTATAATGATATTGTTGCTCATCTGCAGTAGTAAGCTCGTTAATACGAGCAGTCGACCCATTTATGCTCCGTTGATCCTTGACGTACATGACCTGGCGTAGTCCCATCTACATCTGAAACAGATCCTCATATGAAAACGTAGTTGGATCTGGATACTACGAAATCTTAGGCCGAGGAATATCAACATATCTATCAACTCCCTACGTTGTAGGTATACCGACTGTCCAACTATGATCACTTGTATGGGATGGCTGTGAAGCATAATACACTTGAGTGCTTCGTGTAAGGTCCTGTAAAACCTGGGGTATGACACCACTCTGGATGCTTGAAGGTCCTACCAAATCAACGGATGTAGCATGAACAAAAGTAGTCGTATGCAGTGGAGTGTGTAAAACCGATGCCAAAAAGATGCATAATCTAAATCGGTGATGATGAAGTAATTAGCCGACCAGCACTCCTCTTCATACTCCTATAAAGCGACACTGTCATACACCTTCAAAAAAGTTGTATCTAGGTGTGGATCGTCAGGAACCAAATCACCTTCTATTGTATGTCTCCAACTATGATCGGTCGGTCATATAAGGAGAACCATCATAAGGATGCCAAACAATACTCTCTCGTGTAGTCTGTAACTCGGTCTGAGTTCGAGCCATAGCAAATATATGACATGCCTTGCCTCCTTGCACCATTCTATAGTTCTCGTGGGCCCATGCTCTAAGTTGAGGGAAGTAAAGAGGTAATGTAGAGTCTAACGTCAGATAAGTCATATTGCGAAAGTACTCATAATACCAGTACTGCAAAATCTCCCCGGAAACCTGTAATCACGTGGATCTGTCCCTAACAATGCACTGACGATCCAAAGAACGATACAGATATGCTAATATCGGAGTCCTCTAATCATATCTGATTGGACTATCAAACGACAACTCCACAACAGCTGCAACATGTCCAGCCGCAATGTGTTTGATGGATTTGAAAAAAATATGTTTCCCATCATGTACAGAACAAACAGTCGAGCAATTTCCAAATCGTTTTCTATGCTATAATTATGTATCAATTCAGAGATTGCTTGTCTAATGTAACTACATCTAATATGTAGTTCGGATGACAGTCCATCTTGTAAGTTAAGATGTGGAAGTACGCTAGATAAATGGTTATAGTCCTGATACTGCTCATCATAAGGTAAGGTCCCCCCGTCCGATGCCTAAACCGGTAAGTATAGTAAAGTCTAAAGGGGTCAAACCTAACTCTTCAAAATTAAAGTGAAATGTATGAGTGGTCTTCCACCAACATGGGGATAAAATTCCAGATGACTGAACATCCGAATTTAAAAGGTCGTCAATACCTATTAAAGCAATTTACGGTTATTGAAAGTACTAAAAAAGTTAAATAAATGAGAAGTGATTAAGGAAATACGCACTCAAGAAATCTCCAAATCCTATATCCTTAAGAAAAGCATGAATAATGTCGTTGGCATCAACTGCTCGAATAGATCTATAAAGAAGGATTACACTGGACTAAGAGCCACGAGTGCACTCACGACGAGCCTAATTTTAAATAGGTCGTGTATTCAAATTTATATTCTACAATTTTAACTAGAAGTAAAAATTTAAAGTAGATATCTTACAGAATCTTCGACGCACTTGCTGACATGTACTTCGTTGTTGGGAAGTATACGAAAATTGATCAAATCCTTGTTGTGTTCCAAATTTTGATCGATGTGGGGGATTCAGAATAGCATCTCTTGTATTTCTCGCCATATGTCTTCGCCTAACTATGGTGCTTCGCCGAACTCCTGTACCGGTAGCTGGGACGTCTATATGTTCTTTGGTAGGGGCGTTTTCTTCAGCCGTCGAAACATTTCCAACGCTGCAACTGCCGCTGCCTCGGATGCTCCTCTACGCTCTTCTCATATTTATTTTGGATTTTTTTAACCTTTCTTTCCCTCTTTTTTCCTTAATTTTTTTTGTTATCGGCTGAGAAAGAAGAGAGCAACGGGAAGAAGAAGAAAGCTATGTGCTCTCTTCTATGGCAATAGCCGAACTATTTATAGCCAGCTATCCACAACGTTAACATAGCTGGCTATATAAAAGCCGGCCATGTTAATGTTGTGGATCCACAACTTTGTAACATACCGCCTTCTAAGGCCTAAAACTAATCGCTACTGATGCTGTAGTCATCCGTAGTGTTATTTCTTAATGACCGAATGCGGCATAGTTAATATTGATACACTGGAACACATGAATATGAAAATTTTAAACTTCTAATAAACAGTATTTCCCATTTCATGAAAATTACAATTTAAGATTTAATTACATAATCCCAGACCTTAACCACGTTTAGATCACATATACATGTACAAAATACGATAAGAGCAACATATGAAGATGTCCCCTTATGATGATCAAAGAACTAATAAATATGAACTTTACAGTTCTTAGTACATCACAGCGGAAAACAAAAAATAGCTCCTATATAGCTAACACTACCTCCTACACGTCTTCGGAAGCTTATTCATCCAAAAACCTGAAAGTTTCCCACTCTCAGACTACTCAAATTAATTTTGAGTACCCGAAAGTTTGTGGAGAAACACAAACTTCGGGTCAGATAATAAGTCTGGTATGAATAATCCCTTATCATCTCTTATCATAAATAGATAGCTAGTGAGACCGCGCCACTTAGCAGAATGGGTTTTCCCCTCACTAGTATCCAAAATAAAACATGCAAATCATTTACTATGCCCCTACACCCAAAATGATTAGTCTTAACATAATATGAAATAAAACCATAAATCATATATATTGGATATCCCATCCACCCATTTATTACATATCCCATCTAAAAGCTAGAGTTCCCCTCTAAAATTTTTAAAATGACTATCCGTCTTGGGCTATCCATCCCAAATTCATCAAAATAAATGCAGATTATCCATCGTACATTGTTTTATAAAAGTTGGTATGGGCTATCTGTTTGATGTGATTTTTTGTTTGATGATAACAAACATATATCAATTTATATATGGGTTTGCAGATTGTACTATACACATATAGGAATAAATATTCATATTGAATAATAATACTATTGCACAGAATTTATATAATTCAATCAGTATTTTTTATTCAACATAATATTTTATTTCAACACTTATACAGTACAAAGTTTTCAGCTCTCTCTATATACATACACCGGTTTCATACATTTCACATTCACATTTTTTCTCACTACAACACTCAACACTTAGTTTTTCACTTTGTCTGCACATCTGCATCTATCTGCATTGTCCAGCTCCAGTTCTTGTCCTGTCTCCTGTGTACCTGTATAATTAGCAACTACAGCAGTAATCTGAAAATAAAAAAAATTGAATTTGCAAAAATATAAATTTGTTTTTTATTGGTGCCTCAGTTATTTGGGTTGTTCGTCATCATTTAATTCTGAATTCATCATGCACGAACAACTTGTGACATGCACAGTGTATCACTGTACATGTCACAAGGCTGTGCACACTGATATATGATATAGTAACAGGGACAGGTGAGCACAGGTCAAACCCAAACCAAAAGTCGGGTTCAACTCAAGTGCAATAAAACAATGTCACAATTTTCAGCACAAGGTCAAATCCGAGCTGCAAGCTGGATTCAACACAAGTGAAACCAAAGGTACCAGACTCGACCACAGCATATCAAACATATAAGTTCGATACAGACAATGTCTACAACACAAATGCAATACCAACACAACAGTTTTAAACTGCACAAGTGACTCAATGCAAACTCAAACTCGAAGGAACAAGTTAAGCTACACATGAGTACAAACAAGTGAAGAATGGCCAGAGACAAGACATCAAGCACAGTCTGCCTTAACAAGTGAATGGCCAAGACTAAACAATGAATACAAGCATCATATAGCAGTGCAACTGAAGTGAAATCAAGACCAACCAGTTACTGTGCAAACCCAGACTCGAGCATACATGTACAACAGAGATGGCAAACCAAAAACACTGCTTATCAACCACAAACCAAACAAGAACAACACTAATTACAAAGGTTTAAAGACACAAATGACATGCACATGTCAACAAGTCAAGGAATGCACTTCAATGAATCAGTGTTCACAAATGCAACTGTATGCAAAAAGTCTCAAAGCTAATGCAAAGTCGAGTATAATATAAATCAAAAATGAATGAAGTCAAGGTCGAACATTTTTATAGTAGAAGTTTCAAAATAATCAAGGCAAAGCAAAGCCAGACATGCCAGAAATTCGAAGCCAGATAATATCATCACACGTGAATGGTTAACAAAGGCAATGGTCAAGAGTAAGACTCAAGTTTTCAACATATAACAATACTGCAATACTACATGACCGATGTCAACAATTCAAAGAAATAGATCAAAGTCGGAACCGTGGGAAGCAAGGAATCGAACCAAGTCAAGAAACCCAAGCCGTGATTATCAAGTAATAGAAAAGCAAAATATACGCATAGGAAAAGGTCAGAAAACATCTCAACCAAGCAATCAAAATCAAACTAAATCGAACGGCAAAGAAAAGAAGTATTGACGAATTCAAACGAATTCGTACGAACGAAAATATAGGGGATCGAACCCTATATAAACCCACAATCATCACCGGCAATTAATCATCGAGTTCGAGTACGAAAATCAAAAAGCACAAAAGCATAAACTCTTACCAAAGCAAAATCGAACTCGTCGAAGCAGCAGTAAGCAACGAAGAATTGATCGAGCAAGGAAACACGCAACAAACCAGAGAATCGATCAAATCGAATCAGACGCTTCGAGATACAAAGCCCTAATTTTTCATCTTCAGATCGGAGGAAGAACAAACACGAGAGCCGCCATATTTTATCTTCCAGAGCAAAGAGGAGACCGGGTTTATTTACAAAGGAAAAGGAAAAGGGGCCGGCATTGTTAAAGAATAAAAAAAAAGGGAAGTGGCCGTGTTCTTAATTTGTTTTGGGTCGGGTTGTTTTATTTAAGGGCAAAAAAATAGTACTTAAGTTTTTATTTCTTTTTGCTCTTGTTTTTTTTTAAAAGTCTGTACTTTTCAAATCAAATCTTTGTAAATCACCACCTAGAATTTAGGTTGTGTCAGATTGTCTAGTTAGGATTAGTTCAGTAAGCAGGGTTTGCGAGTTTGCAAAACTCTATAGGCGGTAGCAGAGTTTGCGAGTCTGTTAGAGTGTTTGTAAGTGGGAGACTGTTTAATTCTAATAGTAATCTGGGAATGCAGCAGTAGGCAGGGGTTGCAGAAGCTGGGTAAATTTGTGTGTGATTTACTTTTCAGCATATTTACTTCTCTGCAGTTTGTTTAAATTCGAGAAAATTTGCTATAACCCTATTCACCCCCCCCCCTCTAGGGTTAATCTAGATCCTATAAGTGGTATCAGAGCCTGGTATTTTTCTTTAACTCTAGAGTCATGAATCCACCAAATAATGCTTTTTCTAAGGGGCAATCTATTGCTAGGCCACCTATGTTTAATGGGAATGATTATGCTTATTGGAAAGTTAGGATGGGTATTTATCTTAGTTCTGTTGATTATGATGTTTGGGACATTATTGAAACTGGCTATAAATCTCCCACTATAACTGTTGGTGATACTGAGATTCCTAAACCTAAGGATAGGTGGGACGCTAACGATAAGAAATTAAAAACTACAAATGCTAAAGCCATGAATGCTTTGATCTGTGCTCTTGATAAGAATGAATTTAATAGAATTTCTCATTGTAAAACTGCGCAGGAAATTTGGCATACCTTGGAGGTGACACATGAAGGAACTTCTTAAGTCAAGGAGTCTCGTCTAGCCCTATTCAGCAATGAATACGAGAACTTTGTGATGGACAAAGGCGAGAGCATAAAGGACATGTTTGGACGCTTTTCAACTTTGGTGTACAATGCTAGAGCGCTTGGGAAGGTATTCACTGAGGTAGAGCTTGTGAGGAAGGTGCTATGAGTCTTACCGATGAACTTTGAGGCAAAAGTCACGGCAATACAAGAATCGAAAGATCTGAGTAAACTAAGCATGGAGGAGTTGATCGGCAACTTGATGACATATGAGCTTGAGCTAAAAACAAAGGAGGAACGCAACAACTCCGAATCAAAGAAAAAGACGATTGCCTTAAAGAGCAAAGAAGAGAGCGATGAAGAAGAAGAAGATCCAATTGAAGAGCTTGCAATGGCTGTCAATAATCTTAGAAAATGGTCAAGATTCGGGCCACGCAAAAAGAAAACAAGTGGTAATAGGTCAAAAGATTCTGACAATTCTGATAATGAATTGACTTGTTATAACTGCAAGAAGCATGGCCACTTCAAACAAAAATGCCCACTTCTCAAAAACAACAAAGGAAAGAAAAAGAAGAAGAAGGCCTTTGCAGCGACTTGGGATGATGAAGAAGGAGAGGAAGTCTCGAATAATAGCTCAGAGGAGGCTAATTTGTGTCTTATGGCAAAATCAGATTCAGAAGCAAGCTTAGAGGAATCTAGTGAGGTAAGTGACTATTCTTATAAAGAACTTGTTTTGATGTGTTATGATCTTACTAAAACAATTGATACTCTTGAATCTAAAATTGAAAAACTGAAATCTGATAGGAGAGAACTTGTCCATGAAAATACTAGGTTAGAAACTGAACTTGAAAATATTCAAAACCTAGACTGTAAAAAATGCAAAATTTTAGATTCAGAATTATCAAAACTTAAGAATAGCTTTGAGAATCTTGAAAAAGAAAACTTGAGTCTTAAGGAAACCATTGACACTAGGAAAAAGGATTTTATAAATAGATGCACCTCACTTGTGACTGAAAACACAACACTAAAAACCAAAGTCCAAAATCTTGAGAAAACTCTGAATAACTTTTCAAGAGGAGAAAAATCATTCAACATGTTATTGGGAAATCAACTTTTTGCTAACAACAGAAAAGGACTAGGTTTTGGGAAAACACAAGTTGATGATAATGCAAAAGGTAAGAGTGTCTTTGCTAGATGTTGAATAATTGGACATCGTGCTGAAAATTATAGTCATAGGAACAAGAATACAAAATTTATACAAGTTTGGGTTCCTAAGAATTCTACAGACAAATTTCATGTCTATTGGAACAAGAATGAAAGGACAAAACAAGTTTGGGTTCCAAAGGGATTGTTTATTCACAATGCTTCAGTCACTAATATCATTGGACCTAAGAGTTTCTCTAGGTCATCTTCCTCCCTCTCTATGTAGGTTTGTTGGCGGGCTAAGGAGCAACAAGAATGGTTTCTAGATTCAGGTTGTTCTAGACATATGACAGGTGACAGATCGAAGTTCCTTAGCCTAGAGAATTTTAAAGGTGGAAATGTGATCATGGGAGACAATAGCAAGTGTAAGATTATTGGTAAAGGTGAAGTAGGTAACGGTACTTTTTCCTTGACTAATGTTTTATACGTCGATAATTTGCATCACAATCTCATTTCTATTAGCCAACTATGTGACAAAGGTATGAATGTGGTTTTTGATAGTGATACTTGCAAAATCATTGATAAATCTTCTAATAACATTGTTTTTATGGGCAAAAGAAAAGGAAATGTTTACACGCTTTCTTTTGATAATCTAAATCTTTCTAGATGTTTGGTAGCCACTGACGAAGAGGCATCCTTATGGCATAGGAGACTTGGACATGCTAGCATGGGCCTCTTGGAAAAACTTGAAACAAAAGAATTAGTCAGAGGGTTACCACATCAGAAATTTAAAAATAATAAAGTGTGTAAAGCATGTTCCTTGGGCAAGCTTAGTCGATCATCATTTCGCCCTAAAAACATTGTTAGCACATCAAGGGTCCTTGAATTAATTCACATGGACTTATTTGGACTAAATGAAATTGCAAGCTTGAATGGAAAACGTTATTGTTATGTATTGGTTGATGATTATTCTAGATTTACATGGGTTTATTTCTTAGCCAAAAAGTCTGAATCTTTTGATTATTTTTCAAAATTTGCAAAACTTATTCAAAATGAAAAAGGAGTTTCAATTAAAACTTTGAGAAGTGATCATGGAGGCGAATTTGAAAATTTGGATTTTGAAAGCTTTTGTGAAGAAAATGGTTTAAAACATGAATTTTCTGCTCCACGAACACCTCAACAAAATGGGGTGGTTGAAAGGAAAAATCGTATATTGCAAGAATTGGCTAGATCCATGTTGAGTGAGTATAAACTACCTCTAACCTTTTGGGCAGAGGCAGTGAATACTTCGTGCTATGTAATGAATAGAGTAATGATTAGACCAATACTTGGCAAAACGTCTTATGAATTGTGGCATGAAAGGAAACCTAACATTTCTTATTTTCGTGTATTTGGATGTCCTTGTTTCATTCTTAACACAGGTGATCAACTTGGAAAATTCGAATCAAAGGCTAATGAGGGAATTTTCATGAGCTATTCAACAAGGAGCAAGGCTTACAGGATATACAACAAACGAACAAAAACAATTGTTGAATCAATCAATGTGAAATTCGATGAATCTGACCTGGAAAGGACGACTGAAAAGGCGGTTGATGATGGGGTAGATCATGAAGGCATTGAAGAAGGGACATCTAGTGAGAAAGTTGAAAGTAGGACTGTTGATGCTGATAGATTGAAGTTCAAATCCAATCATCCTCCTAAATTGGTTATAGGTGATCCTACGGAAGGTATACGCACTCGCTCTTCATTTGATAAAAATTTGTGTGCGTTTTGTTGTCACAGTGGTTTTATTTCTGAGATTGAACCTGATTCTGTTGAAATGGCTCTTAATGATGAAAGTTGGATTTTAGCAATGTAAGATGAACTTAATAAATTTGAGAGAAATAAAGTTTGGAAATTAGTTCCTAGGCCTAATGACTATCCAATTGTTAGAACTAAATCGGTGTTCAAAAATAAACTTGATGAATCAGGTAATGTAATTAGAAACAAAGCTAGGTTGGTCGCAAAAGGATATAACCAAATAGAAGGCATAGATTTTGATGAAACATTTGCTCCAGTTGCTAGGTTAGAAGCCATTAGGATTTTGCTAAGTTTTGCATGTTATAAGGGTTTCAAACTTAAACAAACGGATGTAAAAATTGCCTTTCTAAATGGTGATTTGAAAGAAGAAGTTTTTGTTGAACAACCCCCCGGTTTTGAAAATCATGATTTTCCAAATCATGTGTATAAACTAGAAAAAGCATTATATGGTCTTAAGCAAGCTCCTAGAGCTTGGTATGACTGCCTTTGTACATATCTTTTGGAAAATGGTTTTAAAAAGGGGAGTGCTGACATGAAACTGTTTCTATTACATAAAGGAAGTGATTTTTTGATTGTTCAGATTTATGTGGATGATATCATTTATGGTGCTACTAATGAACTCTTGTGCGAGAAATTTGAACAAGTCATGCAGGCTAAATTCGAGATGAGCTTTGTTGGAGAATTGAAATATTTTCTTGGATTTCAAATCAAGCAAAGCAGTGATGGAATTTTCATTTCACAATCCAAGTATGTGTTGGAACTGTTGAAGAAATTTGGAGTTGAGAACTCCAAACCATTGAGAACTCCTATGAGCCTATCAACAAAATTGGACAAAGACGAGAAAGGAGTTGCTGTTGATCAGAAGAAATATCGAGGGATAATTGGTTCACTTCTCTATCTTACTGCTTCTAGACCTGATATTATGTTTTCTGTGTGTTTGTGTGCACGTTTTCAATCTAATCCTAAAGAATCTCATTTGAAAGCCACTAAACGAATTTTGAGATATCTTTCACACACACACAAATTTGGACTATGGTACCCTTCTTGTGAAAATTTTGATTTAGTTGGTTATTCTGATGCTGATTATGCTGGTTCATTGGTTGACAGGAAAAGCACTAGTGGGACATGTTTCATGCTAGGACATTCATTAGTTTCATGGTCAAGTCGAAAACAAAATTGTGTTGCATTATCCACCACTGAAGCAGAATATAGTGCTTTAGGAAGTTGTTGTGCTCAAATTTTATGGATGATGCAAACTCTTTCTGATGTTGGCTTAGTTTATAAAAAAGTTCCATTAAAATGTGATAGTAAAAGTGTAATAGACTTGTCAAATAATCCTGTTCATCATTCACGTACAAAACACATTGATGTGAGACACCACTTTCTTAGAGATCACATTGCTAAGGAAAACATTTGCATTGAACATATTTAACCTGAGATTCAACTTGCTGATATTTTCACAAAACCCCTCCCCGAAGACAGATTCTCCAGATTACGTTTGGATTTTGGGATTATAGAAATTGACTAATCATTTTCCATTTTTTGGTTGAAATATTCTTGGATATTTATTTTCAACTTTAATTTCTAGGATTCAAACCAGTTTTGGATATTATTCAAAGATTGATTCGAATATGGTATTCAGTAGTGGAAATATGTTTTGTTTTTATTTCTTTTCAAAATTAAAAAAAAATATTTCATAATATAATTAACTTGGTAACTTATTCCACGATCATTTCTATTTCTACCATCTTTCTATCATTCATAATGGTTTTGTAAAATGAGAAGAGTGATCACTTTTAAAATTAAAAAAAAATCTCATGCATCCATTCTCATTTAAAAGTCCTTATGGTTATGAATGGATGGAGCATGTGAGTGAATTATTTTACCATCATTCCATTCTCATTTAAAAGTCCTTATGGTTATGCATGGATGGAGTATGGTAGCTAAGTATTTTTCTGGTCTCACTTAAAAGTCCGGATGCTTAGACTAATAAGTAACTGCTAATCCCATTTAAAAGTCCTTATGGTTATGCGTGGTTAGTAAGTGCTTATTTTTTGTGCTTAAATGTCAAATTATTTTTAAAATTTCTCTCTTCTCATTATATCAAAACCGAATCATCAATCCATTCTCTACAATGTGGAACTTGTTAACTCGTTATGATATATTATGATTTTTCTTTGTTTTGCATTTGTTTTTACTTTAAAAAAAATTCACTACTATTCCATTAGTGTTGTCAGTCTTTTGATGATAACAAAAGGGGGAGAAGAACAAGATTTTGATAAGAAGGTAAATATTTTTGGAATACTTCAACAAATTTGTTAAATGTTGTTAGTTAATTTTCTTTAGTTCTTTTATTCTTCTGTAATTTTCTAAATCTTCTAAATAGGGAGTGGTCTCAGTTGTAGGGGGAGCATTCATATAGGGGGAGCTAAATATTTCATGCTCAAACACATTTATTAGAATTTCAAAATCTTTAATATATATGTTTGTCATCATTAAAAGGGGGAGATTGTTTGATGTGATTTTTTGTTTGATGTGATTTTTTGTTTGATGATAACAAACATATATCAATTTATATATGGGTTTGCAGATTGTACTATACACATATAGGAATAAATATTCATATTGAATAATAATACTATTGCATAGAATTTATATAATTCAATCAGTATTTTTTATTCAACATAATATTTTATTTCAACACTTATACAGTACAAAGTTTTCAGCTCTCTCTATATACATACACCGGTTTCATACATTTCACATTCACATTTTTTTTCTCACTACAACACTCAACACTTAGTTTTTCACTCTGTCTGCACATCTGCATCTATCTGCATTGTCCAGCTCCAGTTCTTGTCCTATCTCCTGTGTACCTGTATAATTAGCAACTACAGCAGTAATCTGAAAATAAACAAATTTGAATTTGCAAAAATATAAATTTGTTTTTTATTGGTGCGTCAGTTATTTGGGTTGTTCGTCATCATTTAATTCTGAATTCATCATACACGAACAACTTGTGACATGCACAGTGTATCACTGTACATGTCACAAGGCCGTGCACACTGATATATGATATAGTAACAGGGACAGGTGAGCACAGGTCAAACCCAAACCAAAAGTCGGGTTCAACTCAAGTGCAATAAAACAATGTCACAATTTTCAGCACAAGGTCAAATCTGAGCTGCAAGCTGGATTCAACACAAGTGAAACCAAAGGTATCAGACTCGACCATAGCATATCAAGCATATAAGTTCGATACAGACAATGTCTACAACACAAATGCAATACCAACACAACAGTTTTAAACTGCACAACTGACTCAATGCAAACTCAAACTCGAAGGAACAAGTTAAGCTACACATGAGTAAAACAAGTGAAGAATGGCCAGAGACAAGACATCAAGCATAGTCTGCCTTAACAAGTGAATGGCCAAGACTAAACAATGAATACAAGCATCATATAGCAGTGCAACTGAAGTGAAATCAAGACCAACCAGTTACTGTGCAAACCCAGACTCGAGCATACATGTACAACAGAGATGGAAAACCAGAAACACTGCTCATCAACCACAAACCAAACAAGAACAAAACTGATTACAAAGGTTTAAAGACACAAATGACATGCACATGTCAACAAGTCAAGGAATGCACTTCAATGAATCAGTGTTCACAAATGCAACTGTATGCAAAAAGTCTTAAAGCTAATGCAAAGTCGAGTATAATATAAATCAAAAATGAATGAAGTCAAGGTCAAACATTTTTATAGTAGCAGTTTCAAAATAATCAAGGCAAAGAAAAGCCAGACATGCCAGAAATTCGAAGCCAGATAATATCATCACACGTGAATGGTTAACAAAGGAAATGGTCAAGAGTAAGACCCAAGTTTTCAACATATAACAATACTGCAATACTACATGACCGATGTCAACAATTCAAAGAAACAGATCAAAATCAGAACCGTGGGAAGCAAGGAATCGAACCAAGTCAAGAAACCCAAGCCGTGATTATCAAGTAACAGAAAAGCAAAATATACGCATAGGAAAAGGTCAGAAAACATCTCAACCAAGCAATCAAAATCAAACTAAATCGAACGGCAAAGAAAAGAAGTATTGACGAATTCAAACGAATTCGTACGAACGAAAATATAGGGAATCGAACCCTATATAAACCCACAATCATCACCGACAATTAATCATCGAGTTCGAGTACGAAAATCAAAAAGCACAAAAGCATAAACTCTTACCAAAGCAAAATCGAACTCGTCGAAGCAGCAGTAAGCAACGAAGAATTGATCGAGCAAGGAAACATGCAACAAACCAGAGAATCGATCAAATCGAATCAGACGCTTCGAGATACAAAGCCCTAATTTTTCATCTTCAGATCGGAGGAAGAACAAACACGAGAGCCGCCATATTTTATCTTCCAGAGCAAAGAGGAGACCGGGTTTATTTACAAAGGAAAAGGAAAAGGGGCCGGCCTTGTTAAAGAATAAAAAAAAGGGAAGTGGCCGTGTTCTTAATTTGTTTTGGGTCGGGTTGTTTTATTTAAGGGCAAAAAAATAGTACTCAAGTTTTTATTTCTTTTTGCTCTTGTTTTTTTTAAAAGTCTGTACTTTTCAAATCAAATCTTTGTAAATCACCACCTAGAATTTAGGTTGTGTCAGATTGTCTAGTTAGGATTAGTTCAGTAAGCAGGGTTTGCGAGTTTGCAAAACTCTATAGGCGGTAGCAGAGTTTGCGAGTCTGTTAGAGTGTTTGTAAGCGGGAGACTATTTAATTCTAATAGTAATCTGGGAATGCAGCAGTAGGCAGGGGTTGCCGAAGCTGGGTAAATTTTGTGTGTGATTTACTTTTCAGCACATTTACTTCTCTGCAGTTTGTTTAAAATCGAGAAAATTTTCTATAACCCTATTCACCCCCCTCTAGGGTTAATCTAGATCCTATACTATCCACTGCACACTCCATAGTTTTCCTAGGATGACTATGAACCCTTGGGTGCCAAATCCCGAGGCTAACCACCTCTGGCAAAACATTCTTTACTCTAGAAATTTGATGTGGGTTATCCATCGCACATTCCATGGTTTTCCTAGGTTAACCAAGAACCCAACACTTGGCCAATTAAAATATCTTGATCCCCGTCATTAGGTATAAAAATTTCATGATCCCCATGATTATTTATTTTCCCCAGGTATACCACAAGTTTAACCTATTCCCATTGGTAGCCCCAATTATGTTAAATTAAATAAAAACACATTGATAGCCCCGATGTATATTTTCGAAAGCATATTTCTGTTTGTAACCCCAAACTATGTATCGAAAACATTAAATCCTCCTCGGTATCCCCAAGATTTATTTACATTCAATTTATATAAGGATCCCCTTATATATTCAAACAAAGATAAGTATTTTATGCTATAACCCTTCAAAGTAACCCTTTCAAGTTAGCAAAAATTTACTTAAGAAAAAATGGCTAAAACAACCCTTTACATCCCTTCGAATGAAGCCCCATTCGAAAGCAAATAAACATCCAAAGTTAGCCCCTTCGGAAGCCTTCCTTTTGAAAGCATCACAAAATCATACCTTTCGTCCTTGTCGAAATGTCCTACCTTTCGACCTTGTCGGAAGGTTTCTTTTCGACCTTGTCGGAAGGTTTCTTTTCGACCTAGTCGAAAGGTTCCACCTTTTGACTTTGTCGAAAACCTGGGGTATCCCCTCTATAAAACCATTTATAAATCTATCAAAATCATTGAAACTCAAAACCTTTTGAAATCATTGAAGGTAACCCCTTCGAAACCTTTCGAAACCAAAACCTTTCAAAGCCAAAACCTTTCGAAACCATTCGAAAACAGTGAAGTGTTGGTGTTGGAACCAACCCTTCAAAATCAATGGAGAGAGGCAACAAGTTTTATAAAACAAAAGATAACCTTTGACTCCATCTGGATCGAAAGGTTTGGAAGTGGCAACTATGCTTCCGACCGTGCCGAAAGCCAACCTTTCGACTTTGTCGAAAGGTTTCATTTAAAACAAGAAAGCAAACCAATCGAAACCTTTTTCTTTTAAACCATTTGACAATGTCAAAAGCTAGCATACATATTTTCTTTAAAACCAAAACAAAGTTTTATTTGCTTCGAAAGCTCTAACCTTTCGTCCCTAAACCTTTCGACCCCTTTCAATTCACTACGTACTAGTCGCCTGATACCATGTGCATTGATTTTTGACCTAGTCGAAAGGTTTGATACCTTTTGACCTTGTCAGAAAGTTTGGAATGAAGGCGGAAGCTCTTACTGAAAGAGTTGAAATAGTGAAAATTGTACTTTAAAACAGTTCTTTTGTACCTCACCTGCCTTGTTTGTCTAAATCTGATTGGTTGCCAGAATTTTATATTCAAAATTGCTTCCGACTTTCCTTATTTGGAAATTTAAATAAATTTGAAAAGGCCCCTTTCTCCTTTATAATTTTTTTTTTGAGATCATGGGAAACCTTAAGATCATGGTATTCATTGATACTCACTTAAGTAAACCACGCCGTGTGTCTACCCCGCTTTTATTTAGTCGTCGCACACGGATGCTTAACGTTGAAACTCCCACTGATGGTTTGGCGCTGGGATTCGAACCTGCCCGAACACAGTCCTTTGGTTCTCATCTCCCAGCTCCCAAACCAACCGAGCTACGAACGGTGGGTTTCTCCTTTATAATTATACAAAACATTTAAGTCTCATACCTTAAATAATTTTATATAACTGTTAAAACATCATGAAAAATTCTAGAAAAATTTCAGAAAATCAATTAATACGTTCTCTTTAACATATTAAAATTTCAAAGCATATGAAGATCAAAACCACTCGAAATTTAACCAAAACCGAATAAAAACGTGTTAATTAATCCAATAAAATTTAAACATATGTCTTATCCAAACAAAGATTTAAATGGTTATATCCTAACCAAGACACAAACATGAATCGTGTATAACCCATAGCCGATCCAAACAGAGAAAAATGAGATGACAAACATGATTATTCACCTTGAGTAGTTGATTGGAGAATGAGATAATTTCCTAGCTTTAATTCCTTAGCTTTTTCTTCAATTTATGCTCTTCCTGGAGCTTTTAATGGTCGGCTGAAAGTAGGTGAGGAGTTAATGAATAAGAAAGTGAAAATTTATTAAGGTGGAGGAAGAGATTTATACTAATGTAGCCTCATTTCCAAATTTACCTCTTAGTAAAATTCCTCCTTTTAAATTTAGTTAAGTCTTATTTTAGTTCATTCATTAAGTCACAGCCATTTGATTTATTAATCTCATCTACCTAATTATGCACATTATTCTATTTAATCTCATCTACCTAATTTTGGGTAAATTCCATCATCAAGGTAGTATTTATGGTCATATATGTTACCGTTAACGATAAATGAAACATGTGTTGTTTTACCAAGCGCTAAATCATTAAATAATGTTAATCTCTCAACAACATTATGCCAAAAAAGCATGTCAAGTCCATAAACCATATGAAGCAACTACTTCAAGAATTAAAGTCGGTTTTTGTTCTTTACTTTGATATGCTCCTTGTGGTGCTTTCAGGCAGTTTTTTATTTCCAATGCACATAGTCAATACTTCCTAACATTCCAAGCCATCCCTCGCTATCGTGCATTGCAAGTAAATTTTCGACGTCCACTTCATTTTGCCTCTGCAAATATATTTTTATTTTAAAATTGGGTACTTAGATTGTAGTACATATTAGTACTACAGGTTTTAAATGGTATATACAACATACTACATGTCAATATATGTTCGAATCACGCTGCACAAGTTTTGAACCTGACCTTTCGCACCAAAAGTTGAAGCGCTTAACCACTGAGACAATGATACTGGTCAAAGTTTATGGATATCAAGGATAGCTTAACAAAGTTTATGGAGTGATTCTAGCATTGTACTTTCCCCCAATCGCAAAGTGTCATCAAGTTTATCAACTGGGTTACCGTATGCTAACATTCTCATAGCAGCAACCACCTTTTGATGTCCAGC
Source organism: Allium fistulosum (assembly GCA_030737815.1). Classification (NCBI taxonomy): domain Eukaryota; kingdom Viridiplantae; phylum Streptophyta; class Magnoliopsida; order Asparagales; family Amaryllidaceae; genus Allium; species Allium fistulosum. Next base: position 1,115,996,904 of record CM060902.1, on the reverse strand, counting down.
TAAACCCTGAGTTTTGGAGGTGTTTGGTTTAAAGAAAAAATATTCGTAATGAACTTTCACGTTTTTAAAAATTCCGTTGAGCAATGGACGTCTCATTCTAAACTATACACGGTGTGTGTCAGATTTTGTACAAAGTAGTCGTTCATCATTTGTTGATTGAGTGAGAAATGATGATGATTAATGTATCGTCCACCCAAGATAAAGCCTCCACGCTGACGAGATGATTGTCCAATTTCTTCTTCGTGTAATTGCAATAAGCAAATTTCATACTCTAGCCGGACTTTTCTCATTTCATCATAATCAGAATCACAGTCTATTGCGAGAAATTTTGATATGGACATCGTTGTGATTTGAAGTAAAATGAGGTCTAGATACAATGAAGAATATAGACGCGTGAAAATAATTTGAATTGAAGTGTTTATACAAGGGTTTAAAAACCAACCGTCAAGTTAGTCGTTACAAGGCGCATGTTTAACATGTATCCAACTAGTTGGACCCATGTTAGGCAGAGTGAACGTCCAATTAGCGATTTCACTCCATTGCGAGGCTTTACTCTTAGAAAATACTAAGGAAGCTAAGAGCATCTTCAACAAAGGTTAATTCAGCCTTAATATTAAGCAACTGTTGAAAATGTGCCTCCAACGGTGAATATTACCCTTAATATTAAGAGTAATATTCGGGGGCCAATTCAGGATTCTGAATTGGCCCCGGGCGCTGATTTAATCAACGTCCAGCTATGGGCGCTGATTAAATCAGCGCCCAGAGCCATAACGGCTCTTTGCCCCAACAGCTCCTTTCGTCCTCCCTCCAACGGCTACTTCCTACCTCCAACGGCTACTTTCTTCCTCCTCAACTCTATAAATACACTCTGTTCACTCTTCATACCTACACAAACATCTTCACTCCTTTCTTTTCTAACCTGTATTATTATGAAATGGCTTCACCTTTTGGAGATTTTACGCATCCTTCTTAGTCTCAAAACAATTTCTTCGGCGACAGCCAACAACAACCGAGTACTCCTCCGACACAGCATTTATCCAACTCATGGAGAAGCGACGAGGACTAAGATTTATGCACCATTTACTGTCATTATACGAACGAATCAATTAGAGGCAACGATTGGAGCGGCGATAAGTTTTGGAAGAAAATAATGAATACCTTCAACCTCAAGCATCCTGAAAATACGTGATCTTTGTCGGCGATTCAAGGTCGATTCAGAAAAATCAATCGTCAAACTCAGTTTTATGAATCACAGATTTATAAAATAAAGAAAGCAAACACTAGTGGAATGGGTGACGAAGAGCATTTGGTATGTTTCTTGTTTTTATTAGTTTTTTGTATTTAATCTAATTATTAATTTATTCCTTTTTTGACTTTCAAAAAAGAATGGCGAACGAGGAATTCATAAAGCTTTTTCCAAGGAAAAGTAGTGCAACGTGCAAATAGCGCTTGATATGGCGTGACACTGTAAATAAAACATCAAAAGTCGTTTGTCGTTGTGCTGAAGTTTTAATATAGATATGCAATGTAAATAAAGCTGTATAAAGTAACAAAACAATAGTAAAATATGTCCACAATATAATACAGAAGTACATCAAGAAAGACAAACAACAGTAAAATAAATGTAACAGTACAGTAACCGATCATCCTAAGTCTACGGCACCGTCGTCGTCGTCGTCCGCTATGTCGTCAAGATGAACAGGGCTACCATGATCAAATTGAAATGCAGCCAGCTGAGCCTGCAAATCATCAATCTGTGTCTACTCGCATGCTGAGTCAAATGACTGAACGCTTGAGTATGAATGAGTGTCATATGCTGAATGGCGGCAATGTATCGCCTATGCTCATCCAATCTACCTGCATATTGTAATTACATATAATATATCAATATACGTTTGCTTAACTAATATTGTACAATTAATTATTAATACAATGAATTATTCATACAATGAATTACCTCAAAAGGCAGGTATAGTCTAGCAGTGCAGATACCGACAATCTCATGATCCGAAGGATAAACTATCGGCTGCTCGATAAGAGTACCGGTAATATCATACGCTCTATAATAGGCGTCAAGATCGAAGTCCATGGGGTGCTGAGAGTACTTGGATGGAGTGGGATCAAAAGAAAATGGAGGTGCATGAACTCTACCACGGGCTACGCGTGGGCCTATATGATCGGAGTTCACTCCTCGAGCGTAGTCAGGTAACATGTATCGTCGAGGAGCAACTCTAACCCAGTAACTGTAATAATCCCCATCGGCTACGAAAAATGCAGAAGCATCTACCCATCTAGCATGTCTCAATCCCTGTATATACCGTGATCCAATGGTTCGACGTCTGCCGAACATGTCGTCACAAGGTAACGGATCTCCAAGGATACGTAACTCCCCAGTAGTCTGGAACAAGCATCTCTCCCCAAATACCAAATAGGAAGAAACACTAGTGGGAGTAAGATCATCCTCCGCAAACCCAAATGATACGAAATAGAAAGAGGATGACCATCATGCATCTGGCCCGCATGCGTCAGGACAATTCAATATGAGTACGGGCCTCCATCAGGCCATGTCTAACACCGGTAGGCGCGCGAGAAATTAACTGAACACGCTCCCATCGTCTCATGCATGGAAAATATGTCTCTGATGCATGACTAGCTGTCTCAACAATACGGGGATGCATGTTCGCCGTGTACTCATGTACCAGCACGACAGAATATATCAAAAACCAAACATCTGTCTAACCTCCCTCAAAGCATAAGAATCAAGAACAGTGTACAAATATCCAAGTATAGAGTAACCCCAATCAATACTGTGAAGCTGATCTAAATCGGCTACTACTGCAAGGTAACATAATATAATAGTACTCTTTTGGTTTGAAAAGAAAGCCGAACCAAATAAGTACAACAGAAATGCTCTAAATACGGCATCACTCATAGCATCGGTGCCCATATGAGCTGCAATATACTCCCGTAGATATGTATTACAAAGTTGTTGGATAACCGAGAAAATATGTTAACTGCGTGTCGTTAGCTCGAATCAACTGGTGTTTTCTACACGTTTCCTGAATTTACAATTTTATCCCTATGTTAGGTCGGTCTTTCCCTATAAATATTTCCAAATCACTTCCCCTTTTTCGTCCACAATTTACCCGAAGGCAGGAAGAAAATTTCGTAAAATTCAGCAAGGTTTGATTTCTGTTCTTAATTCGTTTCATTTTAATCAAGTGTTCTCATTATGATTGGATTTTAGTTGATGTTCGTGCTCGTAGTATTGACATATGAACCATAAATAACTTTTTAATTTAGGGTTATGTTGGTTTTTTTATTTATTTTCCTTCTGAAATTCATGAATTATGGACTTTTGAGACCAGAAGAGAATTGTTCAATCATCGATTCCGTTAAACAGCCTAATTCTTAGGTTATGAATTTCTAGATTCAGGTTAATCAATATTCTAAGACCTGTGGTATAGGATTCGTCAGTAATACAGGGTTTTGACGTAAAATCTTTGATCTAGAGCGATGTCGTAATTATTATCTGTAGATTATAGTTTTTTTTTAGGTTTTTTCTTGATGGTTAGATCCACGCTCAGACTTTTCATTTTTGTTTTGTTACATAAGCTATACCTAAATGTTTATTATAAACCAATTCTACTATTCTTTTCTTCATTTCTAATTGAAACTGCATTCGTTAGTGGGTTTAGCTGTTGTGATATTATTATCGTGTACAAGCATTGTTAATTTGAACGTATAAGTCCACTTGAAATTTTGGGTTTATCTGTATTCCTTTGACACAATATTGTTCATAACGATAGTCCATAAAAGGCCTATGGTACTATGTGCCAGTTCAGCTTGACTTGAGTATGTAGGTACAGTCTCATTCGTGTTTTCATATATTCGCTTACTTTGCCCTTTAACTAGAAGTTCGATTTGCCCTTCAACTAGAAGTTCGATTGTTCGTTATAGCTCAGCTGAACTCTGACACAAAGTTTGGGTGCTGAAACTAAATTGTAGAACTTATTGCTTGACTTGATTAGATCCTAAAGTAACTCATATCTATACACACACATGATAGATGGTTTATAAGGTTATGTAAAGATTTTGTTGAACATGACATTGATGTTTCACTTAATCTGTTAGTGTGATGTGGGCAATGTCATGTTCGGCTTCATGGCATAAGCTGCTCTGGCAAATTTGCCTTTTAAAATGAGATTATAGGATTATTTGGGTTACTTTATGTATGTATGTGGCTGGCTTCATCAGTTTTTATTAGAGCCTTAGAGTGAAGTAACTAGGTTCCTGACATTGTTGTCCCTGATTGATGATACAGATGCAGATCTTCGTCAAGACACTTACAGGAAAGACCATCACTCTAGAGGTGGAGAGTTCAGATACAATAGACAATGTCAAAGCGAAGATACAAGACAAGGAGGGAATCCCCCCTGACCAACAGCGCCTAATTTTTGCGGGTAAACAACTCGAAGATGGCAGAACATTAGCGGACTATAATATTCAGAAAGAATCAACTCTCCACTTAGTCCTGAGATTGAGGGGAGGTATGCAAATATTTGTGAAGACGTTGACAGGGAAGACCATAACTCTTGAGGTTGAGAGCTCGGACACAATAGACAATGTGAAGGCCAAAATCCAGGACAAAGAAGGCATTCCTCCAGATCAGCAAAGGCTAATTTTCGCTGGTAAACAGCTTGAGGATGGCCGCACTCTTGCCGATTACAACATCCAGAAGGAATCTACCTTGCATCTGGTGCTCAGACTAAGAGGTGGCATGCAGATATTTGTAAAAACCCTTACCGGCAAAACAATTACGTTGGAAGTGGAGAGTTCTGACACCATCGACAATGTGAAGGCCAAAATACAAGACAAGGAAGGCATTCCTCCGGATCAGCAAAGGTTGATATTTGCAGGCAAGCAGCTGGAAGATGGCAGAACCTTGGCGGACTACAACATTCAAAAGGAGTCGACTCTTCATCTTGTCCTCAGGCTTAGAGGAGGGATGCAGATATTTGTGAAGACCCTTACTGGGAAAACGATTACTTTGGAAGTGGAGAGTTCGGATACGATTGATAATGTGAAGGCGAAGATTCAGGACAAGGAAGGGATTCCTCCTGATCAGCAGAGGTTGATATTTGCAGGGAAGCAGCTTGAAGATGGAAGGACCCTCGCTGACTACAACATTCAAAAGGAGTCGACCCTTCATCTTGTTCTTCGTCTTCGTGGTGGCATTTGAATTTGCTGTTTACATGATCTGTTCTCTGTAACTAACGAGAGTACATATGTGAGTTGCTTTGTTAGTGTGGTTTGTGGCTGGAGAACTATGTTGTTGGTCGATGTGGGTTGAGGGCTGGTGTTCACTTTTTTTACAGTTGTTTATAACCTTCTAATGTTGGTGGTTTCTTATTGTTTCTGAAACCTTTTGAACCTCTGAATGCTCTCGTTGCTGTTTATGGTTTGATGCTTTATAGTTCTTGTCAGGTTATAATTTCTGCTTGTTAAGAGAGAAGTACTTTCAATTGTAAAATATTTTTACAATTGAAAGTACTTCTCTCTAGCCAAATATTGGGTTGAGTTTATTATGCTATTCATCAGATGGTTGCCGGCTCTGTCGGCGTATTCATTCAATTTCGTGATGTTTTAGTTAATCCGAACTACTTGTCTATAATATTCTAGTTGAATAGAAGAAAATAAAAATAGAAAATGGGTGTTGCATGCCAGTGAGCAGACGAATTTAGTGCCAGTTGATTATTCTCCATTTTTGAGTTTTGAAGGAACCGTAGTAGACTCGAAGTTGTTGGTTTTTGGATGGGGTTACTTGTCATTGTGTCCCCTTCCCGGATAGGGGATAGCGAACGGATTGGGTTCGGCAAACGGGAAAGCGGACGGATTCGACTCAGCAAGGGTTTGAAGAGATCATGGATTTGATTAACGATCATGGACGGTCCCGAACGATCATGACTTCAATTAGCAATCCGGAGAGATCACAAATTTAACTATTGGTCCTAAACGACCTTGAACGATAAACGATCCGAAAAGATCGCACACCAAATTAACTATTGAACGATCCGAAAAGATCGCACGTTGAAAACTGGACATTAAACGACTTGAAAAAATCGTGCGTAGAACTGAATCTGAAACGATCCAGAGATCAAATTTTATAACGTACATTGATTTTGATAAAAGTATTTGAACGTCTTGAAATTAAAACGAAACAGATAAATTCGGGATGAACACGAGACGATTTTGGTATGTAATAACTCTGAATGAAACCAGAATGATAATGATGTAAATTCCGAATGAACACGGGATGTTTTTGATATGTGATGTGATGACTCCGAATGAAATCAGAATTGTGATAATGTATAGGCAACACCTAAGCAGAGTCTAGAGACTCGGGCTATGATAAGTCTGGAACGACCCGTAACTAACAAGAGAATTCGAAGGAACTGGATGATTCACCAAGACTGAAGTAGCCAGAGAGCTCAATCATCAAAGCTTGACGTCACATTTGTTCTTGAGCAAAGCACACCTTCCATTCGCAAGGCGTGCTTTGGAGGGTAAATGTTATCCCGTCTTTTGACCATGCAGTATGCAGACCAACCCGACGAATTAACTTCGAAATTATCAAGGCAAGATGCCCGGAGAGACGACCACAAAGCCCAAAATCAAAGTACAACCAAGTTCACAACAACAATGCAAATCCACCACAAAATTTCCGAAACCCCAAACTCCCCAAGTGTGGGGTCGGTACCGACTCAAAAAAACTCCACTAATGGAGTTCATCTTCTGCATACTAGCTTGACTTAATACTGGGAGCCAATTTCAATTGTTGGTTTGTCAATTCAATGCAATTCTCTATCGAACTTCGTGAACTTCTGAATCAGAAACTTCATTTTTCTACAACTCCGTCTTTGGACTTTGAAACGAAGCTATTGTTGATGCAAACAACTATGGAATCACAAAGCTAACCACAAGACTACCTAAAGCCGAGAGTTGGATGCAGCTAATTTGGCTAACTTAGGGGTCGGTACTGACTCATAACATTTGATGACGTGACACCCATATTTTTCGAGGAACCGTTCTATAGCATGGAGAACGGTCTGTAGATCTTTTGTGCGAGATATTAGGCTCCCCACCTATATGAATAGAGGGGTATGGCTCATTTGTCAGGATCTTTTAGGTTCTAGCTCTACTCTACTCTATATTCTTGTAATTTTGAAACCAAGTGTCGGAGTTGTACCAACCTCTAAGACTTCTACCCTCAAGTTAGAAATTGAGTAATAAAATCATTAAGTGAACGTAGGCCGGAGTTTGCCGAACCACAATAAAACTTTATGTGTTCGTTTCTTACTTGTTTTAATTTGTTTTTCTTTACTTTTAGTTCTCTACTTACCTTTCTTGGATGTTTTTGCCGTTTTTGGTGCAAACAGTTTCGGTGGGTGACATTTTATGTGCATGGTTTTGGATGACGTGGATACACTTGAGATACTTATGTTATTTAGGATATACTCATGTACGCTATGCCAGTTGTTACATCTACATTCCATACATAGTATGACCCGGGTGTTATTTATATAATACTCGGGTCAGTCCAAGACATTTCAGTTTCAGGAACAAAGAGACCAGTTTGTGGTTGTTGGGCTTAGTTGGAGGCTATATTATTAGAGGTATTATGTATCGTTATAGATTAATATGGCATTATGTATGTATATGATATTAAGCTGTATGTATTGGACCTATCTTGTATTTGTTTGAGAGATAGTGTGTATTGACTCTTTTTACATAGACTTATTGGTACTTATTAATCTTATTAATCTTTCTGATAATCTTTTCAATGTATTGTTAAGCATCATTCTCCTCATGCTATTCTTATTAATCTTTCTGATAACTCTTTATTAAATATTTCAAATGTTTATGGGCCTAATTCTAAAATTAATAGGAGAATCTTATGGAATGAATGTCTTGATTTTAGATCCCTAGCCCCGGGTTCTTGGATTTTGGGGGTGATTTTAATGTTACGTGTTTCATTGGTGAGCGTTTTCCTAGAGAAGGAGATTACTCTGCTATGGAGGAATTCAATCAATTTATTGTTAACTCTAGTTTGATTGAAATTCCTCTATCTAATAGAGAGTTTACTTGGAGTAACTCTAGAGAGTCTCCTTCCATGGCTCTTCTCGATAGATTTTTTGTTAGTGACGAGATCGAGGACAAATTTCCTATCTGTAGAGTTAATGGCTTACCGTATACCTTCTCTGACCATTGTCCTATTATCCTTTCTTGTGAATTCAATAGAGTTTTTATTAACAATTTTAAATTTGAAAAGATGTGGCTTTTAGAATCTAACTTTGTAAACTTAGTTATTTGTAAATGGAATTCTTTGAGTTTTCATAATTTCAGAAATAAGGATAATTCCGCAAAAGCTTTTGTTTCTAAACTTAGGGAGCTTAGGATTTTTTTTAAAAACTGGAACAAAAATGTTTTTGGCAATCTAAAAATCAAAAAAGATAATATTGATAATGAAATGCTTAAAATTAATAAGATAGAAGAATCTAGACCTCTAAATATAGGTGAACGGAATGTTCTTGCTAATTTAAAAGATGAATAAAATTCTATTTTAGAAAAGGAGGAGGTTATGTGGAAACAACGATCCAGAATTCAATGGATCAACGAAGGTGATAATAATACCAATTTTTTTCATAATATAGCTAATGGTAGAAAATGTAGTAATACAATTAACTCTATATTTGTTAATAATATAGAGTTAGTGGATCAAAGAGATCTTAACAAGGCTTTTACAGACTATTATAAGGATATTTTTGGTTCTAAAATCAAACATAGAATCAATGTGAGATGGATAGATTTGTATCAATCTGATTCTATTGTTGATTTATCAGAATTAGATAATCCTTTTACTGAAGAGGAAATTAGAAAAGCAATTAATGACATGCCAAGTGATAAATCCCCAGGCCCTGACGGGTTTCCTATTTTATTTTATATTACTTTCTGGGACGTTTTAAAATTTGACTTAGTTAATATGTTTAATGATTTTTACAATGGTAATTTGCAATTAGGGAGGTTTAACTTCGCAAATGTTATTTTGTTACACAAAAAAGTAGGAGCTAAAAATTTAAAAGATTTTAGACCTATTTCTTTGATTAACTGTTCAGTTAAAATCATTTCTAAAGTTCTAGCTAATAGACTTAGTAAAAGAATAAATGAATTAATCGATTGTTCGCAATCGGCTTTTATTAAAGGGAGAAATATCACTGATGGGGTGGTAGTTGTTCAAGAATATATTAATTACTGTTGTAAGAATAACATAACTTGTGCGATTTTAAAACTTGATTTTGCTAAAGCCTTTGATTCAGTTGACTGGGATTTTCTTGTAGATATTTTTCATGCTAGAGGTTTTAGTCATAGATGGATCTATTGGATTTTGACCTTGCTTAGAACTGGAAACTCTAGTATTATGGTTAACGGTATATTAGGTAATAGAATTCAATCTAAGAGAGGTTTAAGGCAAGGAGATCCCTTATCGCCTTTATTATTTAACCTAGCTGCTGATGTTTTTGCTAAAATTATCAAAAGAACAGTGGATAATGGATCTCTTGGACGTGTAGGCAATGAAATTTCACGTAATGGTTTATCGGTTCTTCAATTTGCCGATGATACCTTACTTTTTTCTTCCCATCTTCCAAGACACATCATTACCCTTAAGTTTATCCTTTACAGTTTTGAACTTTTATCTGGTTTAAGAATAAATTTTGATAAAAGTTCCGTGTTAGTTTTAAACGATTTTGATAAAGTTGAAAACTTAGTTGCAAATACTCTTAATTGCAAAACTATGAGCTTTCCTTTTGACTACCTTGGTTTTGTGATTAGACCCACCAAACTCAAACATGACGACTGGAATATTATCATTGATAAAATTAAAAATAAGATTTTTAATTGGAATGGGAGATTTCTTTCTAGAGCTGGTAGACTAGTTTTAATAAATTCGATTTTATCAGCTCTTCCGATCTATTGGATGTCCTTGTATTTGTTCCCAGATTGGGTTATTGATAAAATTGATAAGATTAGAAGAGATTTCTTATGGAGTGGTGAAAACTCTAATAATAATATTAAATGTCTAGTAAATTGGGAAATCGTTTGTAAAGTCAAAAAAGAAGGTGGTTTAGGTGTTATTAATTTGCGTAATATGAATTTGTCTCTGTTAGGTAAATGGCTTTGGAAGTTCAAAGATACAAATGATAACGCTATTTGGAAAGAGATCATTTCTAAATATTACTATAATGGAAATAGCAATTCATATCAAATTGCTTCTCCAGTCACTCATAATATATCTAACTTTTGGAAAAACATTTTAAAATGTAATGAAATATTTAATTTAGGAATAAATACTATTGTCCACTCTGGTAATCGTACTTCATTTTGGCATGACCGTTGGATTTCGGTCTTGCCTCTTAAGATAGAATTTAAGGATCTGTATGAAATTTGTACCTTTAAGTTTGCTTTAATCAACGATGTTTATTCTCCAGAAAATGATCCTCCTTGGAATTTCAGTTTTAGCAGAATTTTAGTTGATTCAACTTTTAGACAACTTTCTTTGCTTTATGCTAGATTAAATCTTTATAATATCGATAATGATAATGATTTTATTAGTTGGGATTGGGATAAAAGTAAGAAATATACTTCTAATTCTTTCTATAGATTCATTAATTTTTCGGGTACAATATTTAATTCATTTAAATTTATGTGGAAATCTAATGCTCCTCCCAAATCCAAAATTCACATGTGGTTAATTCTTCATGGAAAACTTAATACAATTGAATTTTTAAAAAGAAAAAATATTCAAAACGATAATAAATGTTATTTTTGTAATCTGTATCTTGAGGACATTAATCATTTATACTATAATTGCATGGATTCTAATTACATTCTAATCAATACTCTTAAATTTTTTAACTTTAATATAACAACTAAAATTTCGGATTGTGAATTTTACTGGAATAATTATAGATTCAAGTTCAGAAAGAATATTAGATTTTTACTGGACACTTTATTCATTATTATTAGTTGGTTTATTTGGTTTGAAAGAAATCAAAGAATTTTCAATAATAATAATTGTCATTTTAACAAATTGATTTTTACAATTTCTTCATTTTGTTTTAATTGGATCTCTAACCCCAAATATAAATTAGCCAAAAATATCCTTTTCAAAAGGTATCTTAACAAGGTTAATCATAATATTAATTTTTTTAAACACAACAATAATTTTTTTAACATTAATAATAGTATTATTAATATTTACTCTAGTTTAGATGATGATTTCTCTCCTAATCATAACTTACTTAGGATTAAAGGTTCATAAATTTGATCTGTCTCTATATTTGTACTAGTCTCTGTTTGGTTTTGGTTTTTAAGTTTTTTATTTTTATACTGTTATTGTCCAGTTAGTCTTAATTAGGTTTTTATTTCCTTCCTTATTAATACATATATATGTATATTTATTATATAAATATACATATATATATATATGTATCATTCTAATATTTTCTTTAGTCATTTTTCAGTTACAGGTATGGGGGATAGGATATCAGATTCATTTTGCAGGTTTCCATATCTTCATATTGTTGGACACCAGATGGTAGATAGATCAGCAGTGCAGAGTATCTTCATCCAGGACTACTAGCAGTTTCTCCTCAGATTTAGGATTCTGCTATCTTCATTATGGAGTACTTTTTTCAGGAGGATGTTTTCTTCAGTTTGGTACCCCATTCCCTTGATCAGAGGCTTTAGAGCGGTTCCTCTTTTCAGCAGTTCCACTTCAGAGCAGATGCTTTTTCACCTCTCCTGATTCAGTTGGTTGGAGCTTCCTCATTAGTCTGGGACATCATTTTGTAGTTTGTGTTTTTTTTCTTTCTTTTTCCTATAGTTATTTAGGTACTTCTAACACCTTAATATCGGGCGGTGGCCATGCCGGAGCTCGATATTGGGGTGTGATGGGTGGTGGCCTTGCCGAAACTCATCTTAGGAGTACCTGAGGTTTGATATATTTGTATTTGTTTTTTGTTACCTGCCAGGCATGTTGGCAGCACTTTATATTCGAGTTATATGTATATTCGCATGTGTGCTCTCCTCTATTCGTAGAGGATCACACATTTTTCTCAAAAAAATATATTGTGTATTGTTCTATCCTTGAAATGCACGTGTTTATTGCTTTGTGTCAATATCGAGTACATATGGATGTGTTATATGAGATTTTTAATACATGCCAGTATTAGCCAGGAGAAAATTTACGTGTGACAGCCCAATACCGCCTCGTTCTCTATACTACGAGATAGTATTACCCAATAATACTCTTTGGTAGTATGGGTATAGAGGTGGGGTGGTACAAGCTTACTACAACATAAAATTTTAAGTGCTTTTGCTTCTTTTTTTCTTTACTTTGAAAAGATGGAAAGCAACAATATATATTAATTTGTTAGCAGAATAAGAAAGAAGAAAAAACTGAAGATCCATTGGAAATGTTGGATGAAGAATTAAAATTGGCAATTAAATATTTATACCTCTGCAGTTAAAGTGCTTAGAAGTTCTATAGCGATGGAGGTGTCAAAAGTTATAGTAGGGATATAGCAGGGATATAACAAAACGTAGCGGAGGTGCAAAAGGCTTCATTAGATATAAAAAGAAAATATTAAAATTAATTTATTCTCATTATTACATCATTTGTATAGGAAAAAGAAATGTTGTTTAACCTAATATAACGAAACCGAAGAATATCATGATTTATGCAGTCCAGATTTTACGACTACAATAGATTTCTAACTTATATTGAGACTTGTGCCTTAAAATCTGGTCTTAACCCTAACTTTATTGATTTGGTTTAAAAGAGAATTAGTCAAATCCACCTTTTTATATTAATGTTGCTAAAGCGGGTGCTAAAAAGTCTTTTTTTAGCGGGTGTAGCGGAAAATAGCGGGGCTTAAAGCGGATCTACTATTTAATAGTGTCAAATTAAAAAAAAGCGTAGCGGTCGAAGATAACTACATGCTATAGTGGGGATTTGGATTTTGCGGGGCTTTAATTGCACATATTTATACAATGATCAATTTTGGTAGACATGTTAAAGGATGCAAATAGTACGGTATTGATTAAATATTACTATTATATAAATTAAATACCATTTCATTAAATAAAATTGGCAATAAAAAATAAGTTATGCGAGAATATATTTGTTTCCAAATATTAAAAAGAAAACATTAAAGTGAAAGTTCGGTAGAGCTTCGATTATGAGTGGTTCTCTTAACAGGTAGAATGTGTTAGGTGCCTATTTAACAAGGGTCAGAATAGAGTTCATATTTAACAAGTGTTTGGAAGCCAAGCACTAGTTAAATAGGCGCCCGACTCAAGTGCCTATAAATGGCATCTAACTCTCATTTTTATTCAAATCAGTTCTATTTAAATTCAAATTTTGTCAAATTTTAAATCAAAATGCATCTAAGATCAACTAAAATCAACAAGAGAAAAATCACAGACGATGTTGGTGCTGGTTCGACATATGATGTGTTAGATCCTACATTGTCTATTTACGATCTTTGTATTTACATCAGCTACTAGCGGGTTACACTCACCGCTGCGATGGATCTTTAGATCCTTTGATATATTTTTATTTATTTTTATCATATATACATTCATTTGCAAATATTTCAAAGGGTAGTGGTAACTATTATAAATAATTTAATTTGTAGGTCATGCATATAGCTATGAGGGGTAGTTGGCATAAGTGTATTGATAAATTATTTGGTCACGCTAATCCAACCGACTAGAGATTTATTAATTGCTACCCCTTTTGGTCTATTTATTTCAATTCCACCTTGTACACATATCGATTGTTGTTTAGTAGATGCACTTACAGAGCGATGGTAGCTACTACTTATACTTTTCATTTTGCTGATTTTGTGCTTGCATTTTCACCTTGGGATTTTTATATGCTATCTGGTATCGATATAGGACAGGCTGATCATATGCATGTTCCCTTCACTGCTAGCTTTGATTTTTTGGCTCATATTATCAGTATTTACCAGGTTTGGATGAGAAGGATGTAGCATCAAGAGCTATCACACTTATACGATTATAGGCTTACATTAGAGATCATAGAGATGATCTAGATTTTACTACTCCTATGGCTACTGCTTTTTTGTTATATTATTTTGGTTATGTGTAACGACCCAGAATTTTAGTAAATTAATATTTGGAATATTTTAATTGATTTAAATATGGAAAAGCTATTTCTATAAGTTAAATAACTTGAATTTCAAATATAGCGATTTATTTGATAATTAAATTGTTGAATTTAATATTTGGAATTGTTTAAATAATTAAATCCTCAATTTAATATAAATAAAATGATTTCAAAAGTTGATTTAAATTCTATTTAAACAAGAATGAAGATAGTAAAATTTTAAATTAGATTTAAAAGTGGTTAATTTGGCTTTAAATTTATTTGTTCAAATTAACGAGTGAAAATAGCCTTTCGGGCCACTCGCTTGGATTTCGACGAAACAAGTGCCATTGGATCCGTAACAGTGTATTATTATATGCGGTTGAATTTCATAACGATTGGACATACCGTTTTGGCGTGCGAGATCGAAACGCGTAGAAATTTATTTCTAATTTATACATTAATTGGATTTGAAAAGCTATCTTCTGTATATGATTGAATTAGGTCTAGAGACTAATTCCATTTCATTCGGAATAGGGATAAAACATATAGAATGCCAAACGGCACGTCTCGATAGGAGTTCGAAATTTTTGGGCGTTTTGTAACTTAATATTTTAAATTGAATATATATATATATATTAGTTTATAATACCATACTCTCCCATACCTACCCCATACCTGCCATTACTCTTCACCATGCTTACCCTCCTTTATAAAAATATGGCATTTTCTCTTCCTTTCGTTTTGCTGCGAAAACAATTCAAACACAACCCACCAAATCCAACGATCACCATCGATTCGAACCACTATGATCGCTTTTAAGCGAAGTCGTCAACTAAAGAAATGTTCGCGACATCGAGGGGAGTATATTCAACGGTTGGATTGGGTTATAATATGTGTCAATTTTCAAATGAAAGGCATTTTCTTTATTCGTCAATTCCAGCGTATTCGTTGATTTTTGGGTGATGGGTTGTGAAGGTGAAAGGAGCGTGGGGAAGAGAGCTATGTGCGGCCGAAGTTTGGTGGCCAACGGTGGTGCATGGCAGCAGCAATCGTGGGTTTAACGGATAATTCGTTTTGGGTTTTTCTTGGTGGTGGCGATGAATGGAGGGGCTAGGCCAGTTGCGTGGGAAAGAGTGGAGGTTGGACTATCGGTGGGAGCGAGGAGGCGGCGGCTGGATGACCGTAGTAGCGGCGACGTTGAGTTGAAGTAGGTGCTTGGTGGGTTTGTTTTCGCGAACGAGAAAGAGGAAAGGAGGCTTAGGCGGGGTTGATTATTTTTAAAGGTTAATAATGTTATTAGTTTATTTATTCTTAATTTAAATATCGATGCTTATTTATTTAATAACTTGTCCATACGAGGTTCGATCGAGACGAATTATTTGCATTGCGCTCGTAACATAGAAAGTTTCACGATGGAACTGGTTTGGACGAATTTGAAGACAGTTGAAATTTGGGCTGAAATTGGACGTCGTTCGATTTTAGTTCCAAACCGAAACGCTTGGGCGACAAATTTGAACAGTTGTGAGTTAAAATCACTTTTTGGTTAACTGGTATGATATATAGTTGATAAAAATTGTTAAGTGATTGTTTGGATGATTTACTATATTTACTAGTTGGTATGGATATATTCCCGCCCCTGGAGTGGATGAGACCCTATTACGTTCCCGTGTAAGAGCGGATGACCCTTTGTATACGAATACCGCCTCGAAGCGGGTTATTTATATTTTTATCATTATATACTGTATGTGATGCAAGGGGAGAGGTTAGAGAGATCCAACATGATTCCTCACACTGTTGATTTTATTTTCATATAATTTGATATATGATATGTTGGATGCTATAATTGATGACATGGACATGATTTTGCTTATTTAGTGCTTTCGTAGCATTGGGGCTTATATTTTAGTATTTTAAAATACCCTAAAATAGTAACTGAATAAAAATGGGATTTCAAAGAGATTTTGGAAATTATATATGTTTCAAATAATTATGCTGAATTATTTCAAGAAGTAATTTACCTTGAAATCAAAGGTATGATTTTTGGATATTACAATTTAATATTTTATAAAATATTTTAAATAGAGATTTTCGAACTGCAAAATAAAGATTTTTAAAATCTTAAAATAAATCCGTCTTTTACAGTAAAGGGATATGTTATTAAAGGAAAATAGAAATATTTGATATATATATGTGTGTGTGTGTGTGTGTGTGTGTGTGTATGTATGTATGTATGTATATTTACATATATTAAACATTATTTACAAATGTGAGATCTATAGTTGTGATAATTTATAAAAGTGATTTTTTTACAAATGAAATGAAGATTTGTAAAATCGTATTTTGTTAATAAAAGTATGGATTTATAAACGGTGCTTATAAATTAAAGGAAACTATTACCGTTTAATAAATTGGGGAAATAAATCAAACGGTGGATTTATTATAAGATACAGAATGATATTTTAGAAACAGTTGACTCTATTTTAGAAATTGAAGGTAAGGGTGAATTTGGAATGTTAAACGATATTTTATAAATAGAAGGGATTTGTAAAAGGAATTTATCCATATGGAAGTAATGTTAAAAACAGATGGTGATTGATGTTTTTAGATGAGATTCATGAATAAGTGAGATTCATAAAGAAAATAGAGTTATAAATGGAGTTCATAAATAAATGGTTTTATGAAAGGAAGTTCTATAAAATAGAAAGTGATTCTTAAATATAGTTTTATAAATATAGAAATGATTGGTTTGAAGATTTAAGTATGGATTTTTATCAAGAAAATATATTATGTTTTAAAGGTGGGCTACTTATATTAATATTGTTAAAGTTGTTTGTTAATATTTAAATATTTAATTATTTAAATTATTAATATGGTTTGAAATCAATAATAATAATTATTAATAATATTTTGGTAAAGGTTAATGATTGCTTTTATTCATAATGTTTTGAATTATTAATTATTATTTTTAAGATGTTAAAGGTTAATAATTATTATTTATTTATTATGTTTATTGTTAATAATTACTATTATATAATAGTGTTTTAAAGAAAGTGATTAGGATTTATTTATGATGTTTTTTAGATTCATAAATAGTGTTTTGTAAATGGACTTGGATTTTTTTAAGATGAGCTTATAAAATGGTTTGAAGAATTATAGGAAGATTATTTACAAGGTAAAGAGGTTTACAAATAAATGGATATTTATAAACGAATTTTAGAAATGAGTTTATAGATTTATTAAAAGAGTTCATAAATAATTGCATGGTTTCATAAAGGGTTTAAATGACTTGAGAAATAATTTATAAAGGGTTTATAAATGGTTTTAGAAATTTATAATGGGGTTTATAGAAGATTTTAGAATTGAGGAAAAGGGAAATCTTCCTCAGTGTTTGGTAAATATACTTATACCGTTGAGGTAAGTATATGGATATTTTCTAAGTATTGAAAATATAAGGGTTTGTGAATATATCTTTGTAAAAGTATTTTGGTACAAGTATTATCAAGATGACTTTAATTAATGAAAAGATTAATTAAGGAGGCTAGTGGTTGCTTATATGCTTAACCAATGTTGGTTTTTCCTTTGAAAATAAATCATGATTTGGATATGTGTTTGTCGATAGTTAAATAACCGACAATCAAATGTGGACCCAAACGTAAATTTGGAAATATCTAGGAAAAACACATGAGTTATATAGCACGGTCATCTCCGATGATGTTGTACCGTGCGTGTAAATCTCGTTTCATTCCTCTAGGACAAATGATAAGGAAATCTGTCCCCTAACGGTTAGGAGGTGATCTCCATTCTTATCTTTGACTACTTATTTCCTAATTAATAGGGTTTGAGTTTACCGAAAACTGTCAAATGTTGTTTTGAAGAGATCGGGATCAGATATGTTATCCAAAAAACCACTTCGATCCAACTCAAGCGTTTCGAAGTAAAGACATCTTGAAGATGATGGAATTGAAGACGGAGCTCTCAAGTGTTTCGTTCAGTCCCAGAACGAACTTATATGGATGAATGTTGGTATTATATTATTGCCCGGAGGGTGGTGTTAGCATTCCAAGTGGGAAGTGCTATATAATAGGTAGAATGTAGCTTCGAGCCTCACACTTGGGAAATGAATAAAGTAGGGACATACGACAGTGCTAAGTGGGTCGCACCTAAGTATGGTATGATCATCCCAAATCTAGAGCGATATTCATGTATGCTTCGGGATCCCATTGTATAGTTGTTGATTGCAACCAAGGGGTGATCATATTCTGTGCTACTCAAGAAGAGGGCAGTGTCGGTCCTGAGTAGCAGAAGTGCAATGTGTTGTAGTCTCCCATACATTTTATCTAGAGGTGTACGGATTCGGCGGGTAGACTTACCCTTTCATAGTTGGAATCCATTATCCACTACGAGCCTTCGGTTTTCGTTGTATACTTATTATGATGGAATTTAATTAATGTAACAATTTCGGCTATGATAAATAAGTATTGTATCTTAGACACTATTATAATATCAGAGAATTTCATATGAAATGTATTGGTTATCATAAGATAAAAACCCGTCCGTGTTTATGTGCGGCGTGGTCTTACGAGTTACTTTTGATTTCAAAGGTTTTTATAACTTTAAAATCCAGCTTGGTGTGTTTTCTCACGCTGGTTTTTCAGACAGAATCGGGTGTTATTTTATCATAATGCTTGGGTCAGACCGAGTATCTTTACAAATAGCTTTGGATGCATTGGAGCTCAAGAGACGAGTTGGAAGTCTTCAAGTCGTATTCCCGTATATGTTTAATTTCCGCTGTTTGTTGTTGAAATCATCAGCAATTCTGAGGATAGGTTGTTATAATTGTCCAGGCTGATGATTGTAATTTGTTATTGTACTCCGATGGATGTATGCATGTAACAGTTTCTCTTTTGTAAAGATCATTGATATTATATTATGTATATTGTTCCATTGCGATTGTGAGATTCTGTGTTATTTTTGGTTTCTTTTCTCTTCTTCTTTCTTCTTCTTTTCCCCTAACTATCCGCCTTTCCATTCAATTTGGGTTCGACGTGTGTGGTTTACTGTCAACTTGAACTATATGGAAAAGCGGGTTGTTACACTTGGTATTAGAGCGCCAAGTTAAGCGAGAACCTTGGTTTTGGTGGGTAACTCGTTAAGAGATAAGGTAATGAAACACCTTATTATGAGTTTGAGTGTGTATATATTGATCGTGTATTTGTTAGTGATATAAAAATATTTTATATATTGTTGGTTGATCTGTTGAGTGGCTTATGCATTCTGGTCAATACGAGTAATTAACGTTATTGATAGGGATCTATAAACATATGAAAAGTGCAATTCGACATGGTATTGTTTTGAAATTGGGTAAATGAAATAATTTTACCTTAATTATATTTTATATATAAAGGAATAATTTTTTAGAATTATTATAGTTATATGTGTTGTGTTTGGTTGTTAGTGAATGATAATATTTGATTATTATCATTGTTGTTTATTGTTCTAATAAAAGTTGTTATTATTGTAATCTAAATTAATCAACCTTTGTGAAATGATTTTATATAAGAAGTGAGGTTATATAAGTATTGTAGCGACCTGCAGTTCCGTACCTTTTGAGTTGATAATAATCCACTCTTGTCCAACCCAAAGTGTACGAAAAAGCGAATAACTAGGGTAGAGAAGAAGAAGAAAATAGAAGGAAAATAGAACAACAACAACAGAATCTCAGAATCGCGGTAGAACAAAATATAATATATAATAACAGATTTTTATACAAGAGAATCTGTAACTGTTTTATACTTACAATCATCAGAGTACAACAATCGATACATCAAACTGGACAGTTATATAACTTGTCCTTACACAACGGATTATAAGCCTAGTACGGAGATACGTCTCTGTCATCCAACTCGTCTCTTGAGCTCCATAGCATTCTATCCTGAATCTGTAATACTCGGTCTGACCTGAGCATTATAATAAAATAACATCCGAGTCAGTCTGGAAAACCAGCGTGAGAAAATACACTCAATTTGAATTATTAGAGTTATCAAAATCCTTTGAAAAACAAAGGTATCTCGTAAGATCGCGTCACACATAAACACGATGGGTTTTTACCTTACGATAACCAAAACATTTTATAGAAAATCCAATGATATTATAATAGTGTATAAATAGAAATACTTATTCAAATAGCTGAAATTGTTACATTAATTAAATTCCAGCATACTAGGCTCTACAAACAAAACCGTAAGCTCGTATTGGAGAATGGATTCCAACGAATGACTGGGCCATTGGGGTACCACCCATCATAGTACACCTCTAGAACAATGTACCGAGGATCTCACCGGGATCCCCTGATACACAAGACTGGCCTACCCGTAACCTGGATAGACCGAATATGTTATCACCCCGGGTGTTCCCACCCTTACTATCGAGCGCTCCTTCTTTCATGCACAATCATATCCATTCACATTTCAAAACCCAACATTTAAAATGAATTAAATATTCAAAATTAACGACCAGAAATCCGGGCCGTTACATTCCTCCCCCCTTAAAAGAATTTCGTCCCCGAAATTGCTAAGGTAGTACGAACGATCCAAACCCATTAACTTATCAAAACCCACTTAGCTAGCTTGCTTATTTAACGTTTCTAATCCTTTAGTTTCAACCAAAACGATTAGTTTTCAATTCTACTTCCAAACCCTTTATTTCAATTACAATTTGAAATCAAATTGTCGTTAACAAAAAATTTCCTAAAATTTTTAAAATTTTTCTAACACCCTAAATTTCCGAAATTTTTTGGCAGAGACTCCTTTGTACGAAGGACCTTTTTCAGTATGACAAGAGAGATAAATATATATACATCGACCCACACGGTCGGAAACAAAATATATATATCAATATTTTATATTTATGGTATTTAATCCGAAAACGTACCTTATTTTTTTTGCATTTTTAAGCATTTTTAAGCAAGCAAGTTTACTTCGTATGTAATTACACAACCCGAATCTAGCCCCCTAACCTCCGGGTACCTGTACTTACTCAATTTAAACTAAGTAAGTACCAGAACATGAAATTTTAACAACATTTCATTTATTTAAACAATTACAACACATGATTTTCAATAACCCATCACGCTAAACATGTATTTATAAGCAATTGTAAGGCTCCAACACCAATTTAATTACTTCCAATCAATCCATATACCATTTCATTCTATTTAAATGTTTTACAACTCACTTTACATGCATTCAATTCATTTCTATACCAAACAAACCATATCCACTCCAAATTGATTTAAAAATCAATTTTATCTACTTCTATTAATTCATAGAATTTTATTTACTTTAGTTTGCATCGAACAACAATTTTTCTATGCAAATTTGGCGCTATTCATTTAATAAAATAACCATTTCAGCTATAGCTATTTTAAATTGACTCCAAATTAATTTTTATTCAACTCCGTTCCATTTCAAATTTATTCACAATCAATTCAGTTGAATTCCATTCATATCTATTTTCATTACATTCAAATTCATTTTATAAACTCGAAATCATTCCATGCTACTTTATTTAATGACCCCTTTACAAATTTATTTGAATCAAGCCTCCATCCAAATATTTATTTAAGTTAATCCATCTATTTCCAATTAATTCACCATATAACTTAAGTTTATTTCCTTTGCAACCAAATTCCATTTCAAATTTTTGATTTGATTTTTATTCAATCAAATTTCATCCCAATTACTAATTTATTTAATTAGTTCATTCATTTTATCCACTTCATATTTTGATTCCATACTCGAATTCATTCTTGAAATTATTTAATTCGTATCCAAGGCCACATTCAATTTATTTACACTCAAGTCATCACTATTTCAAACCATTTCTGTTTTATATGGCAATATTTCCAATTATAATTAATTCGCTTACCATTTAAGTTGAATTTTATTTACAATCCAAGTTCTATTTCCAATATCCATTTTTAATCCACAATACAAATTTATTCAACCCAGTTAATATTCATTCTATATTCAATTAACTAATTATTTATCCAATTAGTTCACCTCCAATTTATAACTCAATATCTGGTTTTTATTTCAAAAATCACTTCATTTAATTTTTCTTGAGCTCAAACTCATTTTAAATCTAAGTTTGGACTTTATTTCTCCACTTTAAAATATTACACCATTTTTATTTTGTGTTTTCTATTTTACTTTTAAATTTTATAAGTCACACAAATTATTTTCCTCATTTCCATCAATTCTATACTCGAATATATTCACAATTTATTTTTACTCGAGATCATACATTTATTCATAGCCTTAGTGCATTTTTATTCAATTAATTTCAATTTTTATAAGCTATCCCAATTTTTTTTATTCACAATTCCAGATTTTCACTTAAATTTTATCTCATTCAAGATTTATGCCATATGGTTTTATAATACTTCCCTATTCAAAATTCATATTTACTCCAATTCAATATTATTTCTAATTCAATTCCAATTTTATAACTTATAGTTATATAGTCACTTTATAATTCACATTTACATGTTTAATTCAATTCAATATGATTCAAATCCAATTCACTTTTTATTTATATTTCAATTCCTTTTTAACCAACATTTCAAAACCATATTCGAGTTATTCATACTTAAGTTAAATTTCACTCCAAACAAATTTATTTTTAATTCATTCGATTTCATTATATATTCAATTACTTTGCTAAGTTAACTCCTATTTCATTAATACACTATATTAATTCAATTCAAATCCAGTCAATTAAATTTCTAAAATTTAATTTATCCAACTTAACTTAAGTTGAATTCCATTTCAACTTTCTCACTTTAAATTTTATTCCAACTTCAATTTTTCACACTTCCCTCCTTATAAATATCATCTTCTAATGGATTCTGGTTTAACAAACCATTTCCTTCAAATTTTAAAATCAACCTGAATTTATCCAAAACAATTCCTTTCGGAATTTTTAAACAAAACTTGTTTGCCCAACAAATCTGAATCAAATCAATTTCGGCAGCAATCCGTCACTTAGAAACTCGAAAATGAATACTGATGATGCGGCCGTCATCATCAGAATTATTTTCCAGCGATTGAAGTGAGTTCTGTGCTATAACACTTCCAAAATTCATTTAAAACCATTCTCCTATTCAAAAATATCTCCAAAATAATCATACTATTTTTTTTATCTTCAAACACTTTGGAAAATACTTCTAAAAATCTTTGGGATTTAAATTTTCCAAATTCTGGTTTGAACCCATTTGTAGTTTTTAACTCATTTGTATAATTCATACTTATACAATCTCCCTTTGGTTATACATAACCATTTCCAATTTTATAATCTTATTTTGATTATATAATAACAACCAAACACATCACTATAATAATTTTCAGAAAATTATTCTCTTTTATATCAAAATATAGTTTGGATAAAATTATTTCATTTACCCGCTTCAAAACCATACTGTGTCGAATTATACTATTCAAGTGTTTAGAAACTCCTATTAATTTAGTGGCGCCCCACTACTCGAACAGAATTTATATACCACTCAACAAATAAATTAACACAATATAAAACCATTTTTATTCACTAACAAATACGCGCTCATATCTATTATTACACTCAACTCATTCTAGAGTACTACTGACTCTATCTCTAATGAGTAATCCCCACCGAAGCCAAGATTCTCGCTTAACCTTCAGCTCTGATACCAAGTGCAGCGACCTGCAGTTCCGCACCTTTTGAGTTGATAATAATTCACTCTTGTCCAACCCAAAGTGTACGAAAAATAGAATAACTAGGGTAGAGAAGAAGAAAAGGATAGAAGAAAAATAGAACAACAACAACAGAATCTCACAATCGCAGCGGAACAAAATATAATATATAACAACAGATTTTTATACAAGAGAATCTGTAACTGTTTTATACTTACAATCATCAGAGTACAACAATCGATACATCAAACTGGACAGTTATATAACTTGTCCTTACACAGCAAAAATATAATCCAAGTACGGAGATACGTCTCTGTCATCCAACTCGTCTTTTGAGCTCCATAGCATTCTATCCTAAATTTGTAATACTCGGTCTAACCCGAGCATTATAATAAAATAACACCTGAGTCAGTCTGGAAAACCAGCATGAGAAAACACACTCAATTTGAATTATTAGAGTTATCAAAATCCTTTGAAAAACAAAGGTATCTCGTAAGACCGTGTCACACAAAAACACGATGGGTTTTTACCTTACGATAACCAAAACATTTTATAGAAAATCCAATGATATTATAATAGTGTCTAAATACAGATACTTATTCAAATAGCTGAAATTGTTACATTAATTAAATTCCAGCATACTAGGCTCTACAAACAAAACCGTAAGCTCGTATTGGAGAATTGATTCCAGCGAATTACTGGGCCACTGGGGTACCGCCCATCACAGTACACCTCTAGAATAATGTACCGAGGACCTCGCCGGGATACCCTGCTACACAAGACCAGCCTACCCCTAACCTGGATAGACCGAATATGTTATCACCCCGAGTGTTCCCACCCTTACTATCGAGCGCTCCTTCTTTCATGCACAACCATATCCATAATAAATAGGTTTCTGAGGACATCTAGAAAAGTGATAACATACCCTAATTGGGTGCGACCAACTTAGCCTTGCTGCATCTCCCATGTTTTAGTCATTCTCGGTTGATGAGGCTCGAGGCTAAGCGTTACCTTTCAAGAAACAAATTCTTCTCGGAATGCTCATCGTCCTCCAATGACGATGTTCTGATAGCATTCGTCCATACAAGTTGCCCTGGGTCTGGACAAACCGAATCACCATCTTCATCATCTCCACGGTATTCATTTGTTACGTTCAAACCGGATCGAAGTGGTTTTCGAATAATTAAATCTGAACCCGGTCTCTTCAAAACGATTAACGAAATTGGCCAATATCGATAGTCGGTTATTTAACTAAAACATCCATAAGTAGACACTAGGCCTATTTTATAATTTTTCAAATCTTTATTCAAAATATCTTTACTAAGATATATATCCAAATTCCTTTGCATATTCCAATATTTGAAAAGCAGTTTCAAATAATTAAATCCATGACAGGATATTTCCAAATCATCTCAACACTTAGACGTATTCCAAAATTTCCATTTTTATACTTGGGGAAATATTATAAGCCTTATTTTCCAAAATCATTTCCAATATCAATCCTTCAGAGAATATTTTCATAACATATTTCATAAGTCTCCGGAGTTTACATTAATTTCCCTACCCTTTTCAAAATTGATTATATCCACCTATAATCTCTTCTATCTATTTATAACTTCTCTATGACTTCAGATTCAGCCCAAAGTTCTTATTCCAAATATTTCAAAACCTTCCTTAAGTTCCAAGAATTTTATAAGATTTTCCCTTTATAAAATCCTATCCGTTAAATAACTTCGTTCGCAATCTCGAGAGAATTTTATAAATAAATTTTCAATCATTTCAACTATATATTTATATATGAGCATTTTTAAAGAATAGTAATTTATTTTTATTTTTAAAATATGTTTTAGGTTATTATTTAAACTATTAAACATTTTTAATAAACCATCAATCACTCATTTAAAATAAATCAATTTACAAAGCTAATTATAGAAATTAAAATTTTATTTCAATAAATATTAAATATTTGAAAATCCATTTTTCCGAAGCATTCCAATACTAACTAGTATAAAATTTCATAGTTTAAATAATAAAGTTTCCCTTTGAAATACAAACTTAACTTCTTAAAAATAAAAATATATTTTTAAATCTCAATAACCAATTTAATGTATAACTTCCTCTCGATTTCACAACATATCGATTATTTATCGATTTCCTAACCATTCCCATTTCAAAAATAAAATCTACAATTTTTTTCTCAACCCCGTTTCCATATTCTAATATAAATTCACCCTATAAATTTTATATTTCCAATTATCTTCTGATTTCGAATTTCTTTATTTATAAACATCGTTTATAATTTTTTATAACTCCTTTTGTTTACCCGTTTATAAAACAAATCTTATTGATAAAATTCCATTATATAAATTCATTTCTTATAAATTCCATTTATACTTCCAATCTATTATATTGACTTTAACTCCTTTTATATTTCCAGAATATCATTTATAAATTATCTTATATAATTCATTTTTAAAAATCTCCATTTATTAATTCGCAATAGTTAAGTATAACCAAAACTCAATATTTCTTTTATAATTCAATTCTTTAATATAACTCCAATTCCCATATATATATATATATTTTTATTAGATTCCCATTAATTCCTTAAATTTCAAAGTATAATTATAGTATTTAAATTATCAAAATTCAGGCCAGTGCTACAATAGCATCCAATAATTCCAATCACTACAATAATCTATAATAAATTATTCTACACAAATCATACATCAGTACATATGAAAAATAAACAATATATTTGAGGAATCCAGTTGGATCCCTCCAACCTGTTTCCCTGCATCCACAGATGTTAATACAACATCAAAAATACCAATCCCACTTCGAGGGGGATATCGCGGTATATAGGGTCATCCGCTATTATGTGGGGTGCATAGGGTCTCATCCGGTATAATGTGCAGGAATATCACTCCAAATACTCATATATATATATGTATGTATGTATGTATACTACTATATATATAATATATCATTCATTAGATAAAATCAACCAGGCATTCAATAATTAATTTTAACTATTTTTAAAATTAATCTGATAATCCAAATGAGTGAGAATTTTCTTACCTTGATATTTAATTGCGATCCGTTCCAATTTTTAATTAATGGCTCCCTCGTAAAAGTCTCCAAGTAATTCCAGACTATAATTCGTGACTTTTGTACCTCGCATGAAACATTATAATATTTATAGGATTTCGATTTGTTAATAAAATTAATTTTCAATAATTACAGAATAGATTTCTTAACCTTAATCCCACGTACCGTATCACTCGCTCGTCTCTTGCACAAACTCCTTCGCCTGCATCTCCTGCCCATGCTCGCATCACAACCAACCACTGTCAGTCGCGCCTATGCGTGTGCGCGAGGACTGCCAACATTCCCCTGGAATAACTGCCGCACTCTAATCCTTCAGTAGCAAGTTTGAACTGGCGCACTCCCTTTTTTCCATGACCTGCTCACATCGCGATGGCCACGATGCCCACCATTTGAAGTCGTCGACACCTCTCCTCGAGCCCTCGTCTGCCACCCCTCTTCACACCGCTCCCCTTCTCACTCGCGCGCGTCTTTGACTCCTGTCATCGTGCCGCTCCACTTCCCCAAACGGCTTCGCTCTCCACCTTATCCCCTCCGCAACCACACCTCGCCCTAGCTTCTCCTGCTCGTACAGTCGTGATCCCCCAAATCATCAACCTTAAACGCGCGACCCACTCATCGATGCCTTTCCTCCCCATGTCGTATGCGCGCTCCTCCTTTTCAGTCGTCTTCGGCCGCCACTTCGATCACGACAACAATTTTTTTTAAAGTCGAACGAGACTTTGTTCTCTCTTTTTCTCTCTCGTTTAATTCACCAAGAAGGCAAGGGTAACGAGAATTTAAGGAAAAGGATTGTGTCATCTACGAGAAGATTAACTTATATATATATATATATATAATATTATAAATCAAAATATCTCATATTGGTTAACTGAAAATCTACAACCCCTATTGAGGTGTGCCACTAGGCGATTATAATGTTATACCCCCATTCCGAATGCAATGGAAAAGGTTTCGAATCCTAATTCAATCGTATGGAGAAGATAGCTTTTTGGACTCAACTATTATATTGAATTTTCGATATTAATTTTCAACGCGTTTACATCCCGTACGACCAAACGATAACTCCAAACACTACGAAATTTGAAATCAGGCAATAATACATTATTACGGATCTAATGGAACTTGTTTCGTCAAATTTCGAGATTGTGCCCTGGATCGCTATTTTAACGTGACGATTTTCAAAATTCACAGAATCGCTCAAAATTTCAGTTTTAAAAACCTTACTAACTAATTTCTAATTCAAATAGAATTTATATAAATATCAGAAATCGTTTCAATTTCATATTCAACTCCAAATCAGTTATTTAAGTGATTTTAACTTATTAACTCCATAATTAATTTTATTAATTAAACCACTATATTTTGGAACTTAAGTTTTTATTACACTATTTTTGATCGATAAACTTCATATTGGAATCTCATTCACATTTCAAAACTCAACATTTAAAATGAATTAGATGTTCAAAATTAATGACCAAAAATCTGGGTCGTTACAAGTATGATTTATAAGTACGATTTGAGAATAAAAAGGATTTAAAAGCTGAGAATTTGAGAATTTAAAACCCGTTGATTTTGAAAATTGTTTTTTTCAAAGTTTTGGAAAATAATAATAATATTATTTGAAAATTATTTTTGAATGGAAATATTTTAAAATGGAATTTTAAAGAGTTAGAAAGCATTGAATCCACTTTAGTCATTGGAAAATAATTTCGATGATGACTGTAGTATCATCGGTGTTCATTTTCGAGTTTCTAAGTGATGGATTGCTACCATTGGAGTTTTGTTTTGGTAAAACTAGTTTTGATTTAAAATTCAAAATTATGATTTTAAATACAAATAAAATAATTATAGTATTGTTTCAAAATAATTTGAAATAAGAATAAGATGTTTAAACTCTAAAAAAATTCATTTAAGTGATTTATGAAAATATGAGAGAATAAGTTTTATAACTTATAAATTCTTAGGATTAGTAAGTTAAAGCAAAATTTTAGATTTGTTGAATATAAATCGTTAAGAAAAGTAAAATTGAAATGGAATTTAACTTAAGTTAAGTTAAACGAAATGATTTTTGGAAATGGAATTGATTTTGATTTGAAACAAGTTAATGAATGAACTAATTAAATAAATTAGTGAATCGAATATGGTTTAGAATGTTGTTTGATAGAATGGAATATTGAAATTGAACAATAAATTGAGTCAAATGAGATTGAATTTGATTTGTAAATGAATTAATAAATGGATATGGACTTAAGTTTTGAAGTGATAATAAACATGAGAAGTGTTGTAAAAAACTGTTTATAAACTTAAGTAAAATTTTATGAAACGATTCATAAATGAATTTAGTATGGAGTGAAATGTTGTTGAACATAAAAATTTGATGGAATGGTTCTTAGGTGATATTAGTATTGAAAAAAATATACTAAGCAATAAATGAATGTAAATAAAAAATCTGAATAATGAGTGACTAATTGAAATAAATACGTAAGTTGTACGTATATTATTTTATTTGCATAACTGTTTGATCCAGATTCGAGCACATGATTTCGAGATGGTTTTTATCGGTCCGAGTTAGAAATTTTCATCCGATTCTCGACGGAGAACACTGGATATGGATTTTTGATTGACTCTAGAAGTCTCTATCATAGTATATGTCTATGCAAGGAGAATGATGGTTTCTAATCAAGGAACTGGATCTGAGTCTGCACTAGAGTAGTCGTGTGAACGATACTAGTTCGAAAGTGAAATTGTGTGATCGAGCGAGCGATCAGGTATGGTTTTGCATACGAATGGTATATGTACATCGTACGGGCCTTAATAAATTAAATGTTGACATTGGAAAATGTAAATTGATACGGTTATGAATTAAATTGAATGATTATTATTTGTTTTATGGTTTCTCCGGTTACATTTGTTGCATTTGCATATGGTTTTTATATAGTCTATGTTATATATTGATATTACTTTCTATATACATGTTCTCATTGGTTGTTGAGTGATTAGTAGGTGCGGATGGCGTATGCTTCGCATTCGGAGCTCACTCTCGCATTATATTGATTGTATATGCTTGCTAATGCTAATAAAAAGGTCCACGTCGTGGATTACATACCATATTTTTATATTTTTCTCTACGGGATGCCATATCCTCGAAGATAAGATGTATATTTGTGATTATATACGTATTGTAAAAAAAATTCCGATCAAGCCGCATAATGGAGACGCGAGCGAAATTTTCCGTAAATTAAAGAGTTAGAAAATATTTGAGAAATTTTGAAAAAAAAAATTTGATGACTAAAATTTGATTTTGTATTATAACTTGGAATGATATTAGTTGGTGTCGGTGAATAAGGTTAAAGACCTAAAAGAATTTGGTAATTTATTCCAACTAATTAGTTTTGGAAAAGTTAATGGGTTTGGGGCATTTTTCTTACCTTGAAATTTTCGAGGACGAAATTTTTTTGAAGGGGAGAAAAATATAACGACCTAGAATATTAGTAAATTGGTATTTGGAATATTTAATTGATTTAAATATGGAAAAGTTATTTCTATAAGTTAAATAACTTGAATTTCAAATATAGCGATTTATTTGATAATTAAATTGTTGAATTTAATATTCAGAATTGTTTAAATAATTAAATCATGAATTTAATTTGAATAAAAATGATTTCAAAAGTTGATTTAAATTCTATTTAGATAAGAATGAAGATAGTAAACTTTTAATTGGATTTAAAAGTGGTTAATTTGGTTTTAAATTTATTTGTTCAAAATTAACGAGCGAAAACAATTCAAATACAACCCACCAAATCCAACGATCACCATCGATTTAAACCACTACGATCACTTTTAGGCGAAGTCGTCAGCTAAAGAAATGTTTGCGGCATTGAGGGGAGTGTATTCAACGGTTGGATTGGGCTATAGCATGGCATGGCGGCATCGATTTTCAAATGAATGGTGTTTTCTTTATTCGTCGATTTCGATGAATTCGTTGATTTTTGGGCGATGGTTTGTAAAGATGGAAGGAGCGTGGGGATGAGAGCTATGTGCGACCGAAGTTTGGTGGCCAACGGGGGTGCATGGAGGCAGCAATCGGGGTTGAACGGAGAATTCATTTTGGGTTTTTCTCTGTGGCGGCAGAGAATAGAGGGGCGAGGTCGGTTGCATGGAAAAGAGGGGAGGCTGGACTATCAGTGGGAGCGAGGCGGCGGCGGCTGGATGGCCGTGGTAGCGGTGACATCGAGTTGAAGTAGGAGTTAGGTGGTGTAACATTCCCCTTCTTGGAGGCCCAAAACTAGCGGATGCTGCAGTCATCCATAGTTATTAATCTTCGACGACCAAATACGGCGGTGCAAGATTCATTGATACACAGATCACAAGAATATGGAAAAAAATTAACAATTTTAAAAACACATTTCCATAGTCCATCCAAAACATTTGATGTTCATTACATAATCCCAAAATGTTAATTACGTTCAGCAAAATATAATTATTACACATATGCCAAGAGTGACAAATGAAGATGCCCCCATGGTTGATCAGAGTATATAATAAGGCTAATAAATCTGCCTTTACATCCAAATACACAGCGGAAAAAGATAACTCTTAATAACTAACTGCCTCCTGCACGTATCCGGAAGTTTTATTCGTCTAAGAAAAGAACCTGAAAACCCTAAACCTCAAACTACTCAAAATCAATTGAGTACCCGAGATTTTAAGGGGAAAACAAAAACTTCGAGTCAGACATTAAGTCTGGTATGAATAATAGTCTAACATCTCAATCCTTTTAGATATCTAGTGAGACCACGCCGCTTAGCGGAACGGGTTATCTCCTCACTAGTATCCTTAAACCTTTATAAAACCATATACTGTGCTCTTGTGTCCACAATGGTTAAAACATACATTTTAAAATATTATGATGATATTCGTATATAAAAACATTTAGGATTTCCCATCCCCAGTTTAAGCCAACACCCTGTCATAGTTATAGTTTTTAGGGTCACTATTAACCTATTTGTTTTCATAGGTTTACTAACAACCTTTTTAATTATACATGGACACTCTGTCCCATTTCGTAGTTTTCATGGGATCACTAAGAACCTATAGACTCCTTCCAATTAACTTAATTAATTCATGGGTCCCCCTTAACCTGCTGATGCTTCCACTAACTTCTTTCTTATCCTAGTTTTCATGGGTTAATTAGGAACCTACTGACCGATGTCAATTCTTAATCCGGATATAGTTTTCATGGGTTCACTACAAACCAATTAGCCCCTTCCAACTGTCATTAATACATAGTTTTCATGGGTTTACTATGAACCTTTTGGTTAGCTCCAATAACTACCTTATCATAGTTTTCATGGGTTTTCTATGAACCTATCTCGTGGACAACTTCAAAGTTTAAGCATCCCTAGGTGCAATTCTACTCATTCAGGAGTTTAATCAATTTATATTCACTACTGGGTTAACCTAGCTGGTTCTTCTACCCCTTTATCCCCTAAAATATAGTTATGGGTTCTTTATTAAGTGAATAAATTCATATTTGAAGAAGCAAACAAAACAATTTAACAATACCACTCCAATGGGTTTAAGGTCCTTGAAATGCTTTTCATATAAAACATAGTTAATCCTTTAACTTATATTTTCATCAAGGCAATACTTCTTCAAATTTGCTTACTTAAAGTCATTTCAAAACTCCTTTATATAAGCCGTAGGTTTTTCCTTTAAAATTTGAGTTTGGGTTTTAAAACCTTTCGACTCCTTCGAAATATTGCTTTCAACCTCATAGTATGATCTCCTTCGAAAGCATTAAAAGCTAACTTTAAAACATCAGGCTCCTACCTTTCGAATACTTCTAAAACAACCCTTTCGAAACCTTTCGACAATGTTAAAGTATTATCACATAAGTATAAATGTATAGCTTTGAATACATTTGAAAGTATCCTTTCGAAACCAATGAAGGTTGCCCTTCGAAACCGTTGAAAGACCCTCTTTCGAAAGCATTGTGTTTATACTTAAACATTATATTTGGGTCAAAGTGAACCTAGGCGAAAGCACCTCTTTCGAAACCATTCTTTATTTCAAAAATATTGTGGAAGTTTGATGGTGTCGAAACCATCCTTTCAAAAGCATTAAAACATCTGGGTAAAACAATTGAAGGTTGGCTTCGAACCCCTTCCGAAACTATTGCCTTCAAAACCCCTAACTCCTTTCGAAAGCATTAGGAAGTGGCTTAAATTTATAAAACAATTGAACCTTTCGACAACATTGATGTCTTCAATGCCATCGGAAGGTCATCAATTCACAGAAGGGTTTCGACTTGGTCGAAACTACCCCTTCCAAAATCTTTAAACAAAATCTAAGTAACTCTTTGGGAAGCTACTTCTTTAAAACATAGGCGGCAGCTCCCTTCGAAAGCCTATTTGAAATACTCTTTCGAAACCATTAGTTTTGACTACTTCGAAACCCATTTGTAAACAGGGAAGCGGTTTTCTTTTAAAACAAAATAAAACAAAGAAACCAACCCCTTCGAAAGCTACCTCTCGACACCCTACCTTCCGCCTTTCTCCAATCCACAACGTACCATCGAAATGATACTCTATGTATTAGTTTACTGGTTTTGACCTAGAAGGTTTCGACTAGGCTGGGGGCGGAAGGTCTGAATCGAAGGGTCCTTCTAAAGAAGGCAGAATCACTTTTTCTGAGCAAAAGGCTGTTTTTACCAAATAAAGTAAACTTTTTGTAACAAATTTGCCTACCTGTAAACATTTAATTGGCGTTCAGAAACTTTTAAATAATTTGGATAATATTTGCCACATTTTCTTAGATCTAAAACATGATAACTTTTAACAATTAAGCCCTTCCTATTAACAAAACAATTAAATCATTTAGGTCCTCTTTATAGAATAATTTAATTTCCATACTAAATCACTTAGTAAAAATCCCCAAAAATTGCTGAAATTCACTTTGATCGTTTATCTGACATATCAAAATTTCAGACCCAAATTCTTAATATATTTTCCAAAATAAATTTATAAACCCAGATAACCTTTTTTCTTTGAAAATTCATAACTAAATATCAATGGCTTGGAAAATTATAAAAATTGAAACCCAACTCCAAAATCATGTTTTCCATAACATTAAATTTTCCCATGGCATTTAAAAATCATTTAACTTCGGTTTTACCCTAAAAACGGGTATATCTCCATTTAAACATCCTTGTTTAAACCATGTAAATTATAAACCAAGCATATCATCATTCGATAAGTCATAAAAATGAATTTATCCCTTAAATCTGAAACTATATGATTATAAAACCAAAAATAGAGATGTAGTGATTATTATTCACCTTAGATTGGATAAGGAAATTGAAGATTGATTGAGATTGATTTCTTCTAGCTTGAATCCTAAGCTTTACTTTGAATTTATCTTCTCTTCTTTCTTCTTAATGGCCGGCCTTGCTCTTTCTTTTTCTTATGTTTTTATTTAGGATGAAATGAACGTGTATGACTAAGGAAATAGTATAAGGGTGGAGAATGTGGGCGGCAATTATCCTAATGTCGTTATATTTATTTAGCTAACACTTAATCATTTATAAGTTCATTTAATTTAAATAAGCACGGCCACTACATATTTATTAATCAACCTCAATCTCCTTATCTATATTATTCTATTTAATTTACTCTAATTAAATCTCCTGAATAATGTTATTAAAAATTAGGGGTGGTAATGGCTCCCCTCCTTACTGAATTTCGTCCTCAAAATTCAGTAAGGACTAACTAGCAAACATAGCAATCATCTGTAACAACTCCTAACATCCATACTAGCCTACCCGACTAGCAACTAATCTATATAAATCTAATATAGACGTACCATCAAAGCAGATCAGGATAAGCATCTCGAATCATGTCCTCTATCTCCCAAGTACAGTCTTCCTCATTGTCGCTCCACTGAACTTTCACCAACTTGACTATCTTGGTCCTTAATCTTTTTTCATCCCTCGCTATAACCCGAACTAGTTGTCTAACAAAAGTCAAATCGGGCTCTACTACTAAGTCCTCCAACTCTATCTAAGGAATAGTAGTCTCTGGATCATGCACACACTTGCGAAGGTGAGACACATGGAACACATTATGGATACCTGGCAAACTGCTTGGCAACTCTACTCTTCATACGAGCTTTCCAATCCTTTCTATAATCTAAAATGGTCCAACATATCTTGGGGCCAACTTTCCCGAATTTCCAAATCGTACCATACCCTTCATCAATGTTACTTTAATGAAAACATTGTCTCCCATTGAGAACTCTAGGTCTTTATGCCTCTTGTCTGTATAACTCTTCTGTCTGGATTGAGCTTCCTTCATTCTTGGATTAACTCAATCTTTTTTGACGCCTCTCTAACCAAATCTGGACCTAAGACCAATCTACCTCCAGTCTCTAACCAACATGCTAGCGATTTGCATGACTTTCCATACGAAGCTACAAAAGGCACCATTACTATACTAGCCTGATAATTATTATTATAGGAAAACTCAATCAAATGTAGGTGATCTTCCCAAGATCCACTAAAGTCCAATACGCAAGCTCTGAATAAATCCTCGAGTACCTTATTGACTCTCTCTGTCTGCCTATCTGTACGTGGGTGATAAGCTGTACTCCTGTTGAGCTTGGTACCTAATACCTCTTGGAGACTCCTTCAAAATTCGCTAGTGAATAAATCATCTCTGTCACTGACTATGCTACTAGGAATCCCATGAAGTCTAACTATGTTTTTCATGAACAACTTTGCCAAAACTGGTGTCGTCCTGGTCGACTTTAGTGGAATGAAATGGGCACTCTTGGTCAACATGTCCACAATAATCCATATACTCTCATTTCCACTCCTTGACCTTGGCAACCCATCAATAAAATCCATGGATATCGAATCCCATTTCCAAACTGGAATCTCTAATGGCTGAAGTAATCCACTTGGTTTCCATCATAGTTTTTCTTTTCTCTACTTCAGTAGGTCTAGAAGAAGATGGTGGTCCAATAGCAAACACCTTCCCTCTGTCCGCCCTTACTGGCTCTGGACACTGGTTCTTATAATGCCCAACTTGGTCGCAATTGAAGCATTTCACATTCTTCTTCTCTGTAGGCTTCTTTCCCTTTCCCGTCAGGCACTCATGAGCATAATGGCCCTTCTTATCACACCAGAAGCACACCAAATTACCCTTTGCCTTCTTGGCAGCTTCCTTTTCTGAGCTCCCTTCTTCTTAAAGAATTTCCTTTTCTTTCCTTGAGGACCCAGGGATTCAACTAGCTTCTCTCTAACTGACACAACAAGCATCTCCTCATGGCGGATGACCATCTCCACCACCACATTACAAGGCTCTATGACATGAGTCATAGTCATTCTGCCTAGCTTTGGCCTTAGTTCATGAATAAATCTCTTGTTCCTCCTGATATCAGTGTCTACTAAAGCATAACCATATCGAGACAGCTCATCAAACTTGGCAGTGTACTCAATCACTGACATATCTCCTTCAACAAGATCCATGAACTTCCTCATCAACGCCGACTTTGCAACCTCAGATAAGAACCTCTGTTCAAATCTTCTTCTAAAATCAACCCATGTCAGCTCTTCCTCTGGAATCTGGCTGTCACACAGTTCCACCAGTGAGGCGCTAACCCTTGCAAATTTCTAGAGGCTAGCCTTCTCTTTTCTCCATCATCCAAGCCTAAATCAGTAAAAATCCTCCCATAGTTCAAAAGCCAATTCTTGACTTCAACGGCATCCTCTGTTCCAACAAAAGGCTTTCCATCCAGACTAGTATAGTCTCTGCTCAGCCTAGCATAGTTATATCCAGATGGAACTACAGGATTAGCTCCTCCAACATTACCAGCAGCTCCTGCTTGTAAAAGATTTGCTAACAACTGATACACCATCCCTGCATCTACTGATGGATTTCCAACACCTAATTGACTTCAGCGTTTTGGTTAGCATTAGCATGTCGACCTTGGTTTCTTCGAGTATTAGGTTGAGCATTTCCATTGGTTGTGGTGCTTCCTCCAACAAGATTTCCTCTTCCGTTTCCTGCCTTCATATCTTCTTTCTCGTAAATCTGCATACGAGCCTTAATAAGATACAGAAGAACGGTCTAAGAGAGAGGGGAACACGTACTTAGATATATACCTATATATCAAATAGAAGTACGTTACTATAGCGTTAACCCAAACCCCGATCATATTTTCAAATTCTTTGGATTATGTTTCAAAAAGCTTTTAGGTTTTACTTTTCTTTTAAATTTTAATAAACCTATGCTCTGATACCAACTTGTAACATCCCCTTACTTGGAGGCCCAAAACTAATGGTTATGGATGCTGCAGTCATCCATAGTTATTAATCTACGGTGATCAAATACGGGGGTGCTAGATTCATTGATACACAAATCACAAGAATATGGAAAAATAATTAACAATTTTAAAACACATTTTCGCATTCCATTCAAAACATTTGATGTTCATTACATAATCCCAAAACGTTAATTACGTTCATCAAAATATAATTATTACACATACGCCAAGAGTGACATATGAATATGCCCCCTTGGTTGATCAGGGTATATAATAATGCTAATAAATCTGCCTTTACATCCAAATACACAGTGGAAAAAGATAACTCTAAATAACTAACTGCCTCCTGCACGCCTCCGGAAGCTTTATTCATCTAAGAAGAGAACCTGAAAACCCTAAACCTCAAACTACTCAAAATCAATTGAGTACCCGAATGTTTAAGGGAAAAACAAAAACTTCGAGTCAGACATAAAGTCTGATATGATTAATAGTCTAACATCTCAATCCTTTTAGATATCTAGTGAGGCCACGCCGCTTAGCGGAACGGGTTTTCCCCTAACTAGTATCCTTAAACCTTTATAAAACCATATATTGTGCTCCTGCATCCACAATGGTTAAAACATACATTTTAAAATTTTATGATGATACTCGTTTATAAAAACATTTAGGATTTCCCATCCCCAGTTTAAGCTGACACCCCGTCATAGTTGTAGTTTTTAGGGTCACTATTAACCTATAAGTTTTCATGGGTTTACTAACAACCTTTTTCATTATACATGGACACCTTGTCCTATTTCATAGTTTTCATGGGATCAC
This sequence comes from Allium fistulosum, assembly GCA_030737815.1. Lineage (NCBI taxonomy): Eukaryota > Viridiplantae > Streptophyta > Magnoliopsida > Asparagales > Amaryllidaceae > Allium > Allium fistulosum. The sequence goes on along the minus strand of CM060902.1, from coordinate 1,115,958,687 downwards.
TAAGAACCTATAGACTCCTGCCAATTAACTTAATTAATTCATAGGTCCCCCTGAACCTATTAGTCATTCTAATAACTTATCCCTTACCCTAGTTTTCATGGGTTGACTAGAAACCAATAGGTTTATCCAGTAACTCCCTTCTTATCCTAGTTTTCATGGGTTGACTAGGAACCTACTTATGCTTCCACTAACTTCTTTCTTATCCTAGTTTTCATGGGTTAACTAGGAACCTACTGACTGGTGTCAATTCTTAATCCGGATATAGTTTTCATGGGTTCACTACAAACCAATTAGCCTCTGCCAATTGTCCTTAATACATAGTTTTCATGGGTTTACTATGAACCTGTTGGTTACCTCCAATAACTACCTTATCATAGTTTTCATGGGTTTACTATGAACCTATCTCCTGGACAACTTCAAAGTTTAAGCATCCTATATTTTTGGTCTACCCGACTCCCTAGGTGCAATTCTACTCTTTAGGGAGTTAAATCAATTTATATTCACTACTGGGTTAACCTAGCTAGTTCTTTTACCCCTTTATCCTCCAAAATACAGTTATGGGTTCTTTATCTAGTGAATATATTCTTTGAAGAAGCAAACAAAATAATTTACAATACCACTTTTGTGGGTTTAAGGTCCTTGAAATGCTTTTCATATTAAACATAGTTAACCCATTTAACTTATACATTCATCAAGGCGATACTTCTTCAGATTTGCTTACTTAAAGTCATTTCAAAACTCCTATATATAAGCCGTAGGTTTTTCCTTTAAAATTTGAGTTTGGGTTTTAAAACCTTTCGACTCCTTTGAAATATTGCTTTCGACCTCAGAGTATGATCTCCTTCGATAGCATTAAAATCTAACTTTAAATCATCAGGCTCCTGCCTTTCGAATACTTCTAAAATAACCCTTTCGAAACCTTTCGACTATGTTAAGGTATTATCACATAAGTATAAAAGTATAGCTTTGAATCCATTTGAAAGTAGCCTTTCGAAACCAATGAAGGTTACCCTTCGAAACCATTGAAAGACCCTCTTTCGAAAGCTTTGGGTTTTTACTTAAATATTATATTTGGGTCAAAGTGAACCTAGGCGAAAGCACCTCTTTCGAAACCATTCTTTCAAAAATATTGGAGAAGTTTGATGGTGTCGAAACCATCCTTTCGAAAGCATTAAAACATCTGGGTAAAACAATTAAAGGTTGGCTTCTAACCTCTTCTGAAACCATTGCCTTCGAAACCCATAACCCCTTTCGAAAACATTAGTGTAACACCCCGACATTTCAGGGGAAAAATTTAAAAAGGAATTAAAATAGAATAAGTTATTATTAAAAGAAAATTTAAAGGAAACGTGTAAATTAAAGTACACCTCACATTTTTTACACTAATTAATTAATGGAAATATAATTAATAAACTTAGACAACTGTGAAAAATGGACATTTTGCAAATATTGGAATTTGGCCATGAAACTTATAACATTGTGTTCATGGCTATTTTCTGATTAATTTTCATATATAATGTTTTCCAAACGGAGTTCAAACGAAGAAGTTTTGGCATCAGAAACAATTACACGTATGAAATTGGTAACATACATTAATTATAATTGAATGATTGATTGCAGATGTGTGTTAAATTACATATGTACACAGTCAGCAATGAGTCGGTAGAACTTATTAAAAAGGAAAACATATTATATACACAAAGTTTGGAAATATTTTAATAGTTTACACGTTTACGCGCACATTTAAACATTTGAATTTGATTGATGAAATTAATTGGAAACAAGAGTATTGTATTAATACACACACACACACATATGTATAAGGAGAGAAATGGTAAAAAGATTTATTGACAATAATGCACATTATTAGTAATTAATGTACGTTACAATTGTAATTAAAAAGCGTTACCACATTTACTAATGTACGTTAATTGGACAGGAAATTATTGTGAAGGACAAAAAATTTCAACATTTTAGCCTCAAGGATAGACCTTCAGTATTTTAGCTTAAAGGACAACTTTCTTTAGGTATCAGTTTTTAGTTATTGATAGCATTTTTTAGGTATCAGTTTGTAGTTATCGATAGCAGTTTTTAGGTATCAGTTTTTAGTTTGGTAGCAGTTTTGGAAGAATGTTTGTTCTTTTGAATAATTTTTAGGAGAATGTTTGTCCTTGTGGTTAAAATAATGAGGTCGTGTCCTTGAGGCTAAAAATATACGAATTTTTGTCCTTTAAATTAATTCCCCCTCAATTGGAAATTAACATAGATTGTAAACATGTAAGATGAGGGAACTAAATTTGTTTATAAAATATATATTCTTGAAGTTTAAATCTTTAATGTTTATAAACAGAAGATTTAGAAAGGAGAATAAAACGTTAACAAAAAATGTTGTAACGGACAAGAATCAATGGGAAATAGTTAAAATTAGTAAGCAATCAATTAAGAAAATTAACTATGAATGGATAAAATTAACCAAGGGATTGATTAGTTTAAATTGTATATGTATATATACATATATCCTAATTAATTGTACGCATTCAAAAGTGTAAATAAATGTGTAACATACCCTATTGATAAATAGATAAGGATTGAGAATAAATTGATTGGCTGAATTAATGACATAATTGACATTAATGAGAACGTATAACAAAGGAAATTATTATGGATATAAATTTGGCAAATTAAGATGGATTGATTAACAAATGCAAATATTTAAAATAAAGATCTAATGAGATTTATAAAATGGGAAACAATTTGTAAAGTCAATTAAGAGGGAGAGTATAACCTCTCAAAAAGTGTAATGTATACACACAAACAACAAAAATGGAAATTTTGCAATGCAATCAATTAACAGGAATAACTAATGAACGCTGATTTATTTTCTGACGTGGCAGTTTTCTATTGGACTGAGTGAAGTGTTTTTCTATTTTTATCTGATCATGTGCTTCCATGCTTCCATTCGACGATTCCCAGCGAGCCTATGACGTGGTTGCACCAGATTTCATCTTCAAATCCAACGGCCTGAGATCCCCAAGTGACACTATAAATAAGACCCTTGGCCTAGCTATTTTTCTCATTCAGAATTTCTCCAACTGGGTTCATTGCCTGAGGTTGGACCCTAAAAGGAATATTTTTCCAAGGAGAAGATCTTTTTAATTAAAATATTTTATACCCTAGAAGTGGATCCGGAAATGCCAAGGAAAAGAGCTAAGACCATAGGTGAGTGTTTAAGTAATTATTTTAGATTTTTAAATAATTTAAAATAATAGGGTTCTCAATAGTTGTAGTTTTTCTGCAATTTTAAGACCGCTTTTATATAAGTTGTTTACAGTTAATTTTTAAAATTCTTTTCAGTCTACTTTATTCAGCTATTTTTATTTAGCTATTTTATTCATTTATTTAAAGATATTTACTATTATTTATAGTTATTTGTATTTTATTTACATCCGTTTACGTTAGAATTCAACCTGTAAATGTTAGTTTCTTTTTATTCCTTTTTACGCAAATAAAATAATAAAAAGAGAATAATTCGCTAATATGGATTAGAATATAAGAACACTAACTTTACAGAAATTGGATGTAAAATAAGAAGAACTGTAATAAACAGAATATAGACTGAAATAGGCAAATTTGAGGCATTTGCAAGCAAAGTTTATAACTGGAAGTTATAATTAAATAAAGAAAGAATATAAGAGAAATTATAACGTAGGTTATAATTAAGCAGAAAGAAAAAAAGAGGCTTATTTTAAAACTTAGAGTTAACTTAATAAGCAAATATAGCAGAGATAACAGAAAAGGTTTATTTTAAGACTTAGAATAAGTTAATAAGCAAACAGAGCAGAATTAACAAAAAATGTTTATTTTAAATACTTACACTAATTTAATAAGCAAAGATAGAAGTAGGACCCGTACCGGCAGCATTCCCCTTCTGTCAGGAATTGATGGTCTCACAATAGATTAGGTGGGGTTGGGACACTCTTATGCTGAAGTAATGGTAAATAAGAGGTCAATAGATAGAAGCTCAAATCAGGGGATTTGGGAAAGGGGTGCAACTAGATTTTGTTTGTTAGGACCCGTACCGGCAGCATTTCCTTATCAGACTAGGACTGATGTTCTCACAATAGATCAGGTGATGCTGGACACGTTTATATTGAAGTAATAGTAAATATGAGGTCAAAAGGGAAAGCAACAAATAGTGCGAGCCGACGGTGGCCAAGCGTGCGGCCTCGGTGCAGGGATATAAGTCGCTATTGAGTTCCAAAGTGCTAAATATGTGTCTTTTGCTGTAGGACCCATAGGATGGGACTAGCTCACAGTGGCACAACAGAGATAGAAGGCCGATCAAAGGGTAGAATTAGGATTTCAGCCTAATCAAAGCAATTTTAGAAAAGTGCAAACAATCCAATCGAAACTATCTAAGTAAAGCAAACAGTTAAACAATATTTTATTCCAGCTTTATCTTTTCCTTTATTTCCTTTTATACTAGAACTGTTGTTAAGTCTATTATCTTTATCTTGCTTAAAAATACTAGAAATTACCTCCACTCACCAGACTTCTAGTCTGACCCACTCCTCTATTTTCCCCTTTTCCCCAATAGACCAGTAGAGGCAAGGACAATAGATTTTCAGCTTTCTTGGAGATTCTTCATGTATTCTTCTTTTTCAGTTTTCTTTTCATTTGACTTTTGGGATGTACTGGTACTTGTTGAGAGGGATGATTTTATCTACGTACTCTGATATTGTGACTGAGATGGTATTTTCATGAGACATATGTATTTGGTATTTGAGACATATTTTGGTTATGACTTATTTTATGAAGTTTAATTTTTAAATGAGTTATTGTTTAAATGTTTTCGCTGTTATTATTTATTTGTCTTGTGAATCTTAGTCTCTATAAAGTTTTAGCTATACCTACAATGCACAACATCTTTTAGTGTGTCCTTTTTGGGTATACTAAGGGGTGTGGGGTGTTTCACTTGGTATCAGAGCCTAAGGTTATAAGATTTCTAAAAACTTGTTTTAAAAATAAAGCATTTTCCAAAAGTAAACTATTTTTAAAAGTAGCATATCTTTAAACTAGAAGTATTATTCAGAAAGAAACTCTTATTATAGAAATAGTTTTTCAAGTATAAAAGAGTTTTTATATAAAAAATCCCCTCAAAGTCCAGTTCAACCTTCTTTCGATTCTTTCGAGCCTAAATTTTCTTTTTCTTTGCATAGCATGGCGAATGCCCCTAATCTTCCAGAGGGTATCCATGTCCCAGGCTGGTTTCGTAGATACCTTCAAGCTACGACACCAGAGGTGCAAGGGCAAGCACCCAATCCAGCACCAGTAGGTGGAAATTGTAACGACCCAGAATTTTGAACGAATTAAATTGAGAATATTTAATTTATTTTAAATATTTGAATGATAATTTAATTTGAATCCTCAATATAACTTTGAATTTGATGATTAAATTATAAAATTTAATCGATTGAAAGTTGAATAAAAATTTGAAAACTTCAATTCTGAGCTGAAGAAAAATATTTCAAACGCTTGTAAAATTTATATTGATAATTCTGAGGGTAATAGAACTTACAGAATTGAATTTGAAACTGTTCTGTTCAGTTTTGAGATTTAATCGTTTAAATCGAATTTAAAAATAGCCGTCCGAGGCACAGTCTCGGAATTCGACGAAACCAGTTTCATTGGGTCCGTAATATTGAGTTATTATCGGATTTCAAATTTCGTATTTATCGGAGTTGTTTTGTGACCGTACGGTTAGAAAACGCATTGAAATTTAATGTAGTTCAATTTAAATTTAAAATTTTAAAACTGGTCAAATGTGAGCACGTCGTCTTCCCTGTGTTTACGCCTTAAAACACGCCAAGAATCATGAAATAATCGTGCCGACCATCCTCCTTTTGATTTTAAATATCCCTCCTTCGTCAATTCTACTGAAAACAGTTTCAAATCTGAGAAATTTAAAAATCGAGTCCCCTCTCCCCCTTCAACTTAATTCACAAATTCAAATCCTTCCCCTCCTCTACGTTCGAACGAAAATAAATGGGGAGAACGATTCTCGCATTCGCGAGAATTAGGGCATCGCGATTTCAAGCGCGAGGCGGTGCTGGGCTTAAGGAGGCTCGTAAGGGGGATTCATGTGGCAACTGGAGTAGCGCGGCGGCAGCGAGTTGTTTGTGGAGATTGGAATCGTGGGCACGACTCGCCTGAGCTCGCGTGGATGGAGGCGCGTTTGTGGCAACCCGGAATCGCGATGGCGAACAGTGAAGTCGACTATGGCAGATGACACTCGGATGGTTTTGTAGCATGCTCGAGCTAGGGCATGCGAGTTCGAGGACCTGGAAGTGGGAAGTTCGCGATCGTTTAAGGAGGAGGCGGCGATGGTCTCGGTAGGCAGGTGGCGAGGGCGTGCGATCTGGGTGCTCGCGATTGTTTCGATACAGTAAGACCATTTTTTTTCTTTTGTCTTGAATTTCAAAATATATATACACATACAGGAAAAAAATATATATACTAAGATAAACAGAAATATATATGTGTGGTTCAAACAGAAAGTATATAGATACATATAGGATTTTAAAAAAAAATTATATATACATACTGTTCGATTTTAAGATATGAAAAATGGTAAATTTATTTTGAGCATTTTTAATTGATAGTACACTCAAGTCTAAAATCCGAGTCTAATATGGGAGGGAAATTTTACAGTTTGATTTAAGAAAGGGGTTTACCATTTTATAAATATATACAGTAAAGCAGGAAATTTTATATAGATAAGATTTTGGGTAAAGTAGGAATTTTAAAATGTTAAGTAGTTATTTATAAATCAAAACCAATATAATTTATTAAGTGAAATATTTATTTAAAGGAAGAATAGTTTTGATTTAAATTTTTGTTAGATAAATTTATTAAAAGAAATCGATTTAAAATAAAATCATTGGGTAATTAAAATTGCCAAGCGGAAAATTTATTATTCGATTATTTCGAATATTAATAAGTTGTATAAATTATACAAGGTCGAAATTGCGAAGAAAACAATCTGGATGGAAATGGATTGCAAAATAAAAGGGCAAAGGTGAGATTTTTCTCACTCAAAATTAATTGCAGTTTTTGACTGATTGATTGCTATTGGATGTGATATTAGATATAGTAGGATATATCTATATATATATATATAGCAATATATACATATTGGTATATGTATATATTGGATTGATGATTTCCCGCCTCGTATAGCGGATGAGACCCTATTGCGCCGTTAGTAAGCGGATATTTTTATAAAACCCATATACCGCGATATTCCACCTCGAAGTGGAATTGGTATTGTGCTAACGTCTGTGGATGCAGGGAAACAGGTTGGAGGAATCCAACTGGATTCCTCACCAGTAGTTATTTATTTACAGATATTGATGTATATTCTGTTATCATGTTGATATATGATGTTTGATGTTGTGATTGACTAATTGGTGCTGTTGCATCATCGGATTCAAGTTTTGAACTTTAAAAATAACGACTTTTACTTTAAAAGGATTTTAAAGTGATTTTTGAAAATATACGTTTTATGGAATTTTTGAATTGATTTATAAACGTTAAGATTTTAAAGTTATAAAAGTTAAGATTTATGAATTATAACCAAAAGGTAATTTCTTTTGAAATAAATAGTTAAGAAATTTATAAAATGGTTTTTAATTGGAATTTTTGAATTATTAAAAACGATGTATGTAAAAGATGTACAAAATTGTTATTTATAACTTTAAAATGTTGGTATTATAAAACGAGTTTTTATAAGCGTTAAAATGAATTTTTAAGAAATTATAAATAAATGAAATTTATAAATTGTGAACTTATAAATGGAAATGATTTTGTAAAATAAAGGAATTATAAGTATTTAACTTATAATATGGATTGTTGGTATAAGGTTTGAGTTGTGAATCAAATTGTTAATAAAGGAGATTTATTAAATTGAAGTTGTTAGAAAATAGAATTTATAAACGTTGTTTTATAAATTCGAAATCAATTAGATTTGATAAATTAAATATAGAAGGTTGTTAAAGGAGATATATTCGCGATTTTGGATAGCGAATTATTATTGAAATAAATGTGTAGAAAAGATTGAAATGTGGATAGTGAAGTATATTCACGATTTTGGACAGTGAATATATTTTTAAGTAAAATGGATATGGTTTCGGGAAAGTGATATTTGAAATGAAGTTAATTGTTTTAAAGATGTTTTCAAATATAATGAATATCGAAATCATAGATTTCAACATTCATTGTTGAAATAGACGTTTTCGAGGAATAAGGAAATGATGGACTATAACACTGTTGTTATAGTAAATGATTTCCGAAAGGAAATGTTTTGATGTAGTATTGGGATTTATATATCTATCAAAAATCTGAATCCCTATACTAGTGATTTTGAGTCGTCGTAACGATGTTTTACGTAACATTCGTTTTGACTAAGATAAATGTGTTATAGAAATAGATTTCCTAAAAGAATGTATACATACTTAATATTGATTTAAGTATATCGAATATTTTCCAAGTGTTGAAAATAAATAGATTTGTGAAACACTTATTTTTAAATAAGTATGGAATTGCTTTTCCAATATGAAATGAACGTTTTGAGAATTTATCCTTGTAAAGATAAATTGAAAGTGAATATTGAAATCGATTTGAAGATCGTATATCAGTAGATATTTTGAAATATAAATTCAATATGGAATTTATAAAGGAAAGGGAAACTGTTTAGAAAAATAAACGTTGATTTATTTTTAAAGTGTGGAAATTTTATATCTAGTAAAGATATTTTTGAAGATGAAATAATTTGGAAAATTATTTGGAATCTGATGATGTTGCGCATCTTTATTGATAGTTAAATAACCGACTATCAATAATTACCTTGATAGGTATTTGTTGTGAATTGGATGAATTTAAATGCCACACTTATTTATGAATAATCGCTCACTATTCGGGTTAGCCGGGAAAGGACCATGGGGTCGTATAACCCATTCCGAATATGTGATACGTCGTTATGAATTGCATTTGAAGACCGGTGTTGAAGACCAGATATTTTTGAAAACGGAAGGATTACCGTCGAGTTACTCTACATCGGCTGATCTCCGATTTAGAGGTTTTATCACCCTTAGTGACGGGAAGTCCGGACATGATTAGAAAATTATCCGGATATGCAAGGGCTTCGTGAGAAGTGCCTTCGGTTCTGTTCGATCTCGGAACAGACTTGTATGGATTGTGTGTCTGACGTTACAATTTGAGATATAAAGCTGATTTCTTACAAATACATATCTGTTGGTGGCGGAGAATTTATTCTCTTAGCTTAACACCCTTCTCTGAGACGTACGAGCTCAGAGGTTATGTAGTTGAAATTTATCAGCAATATACTCCCAATTTGGTAACGTGGCATACTGAGTGTTGCTGTGAAATGATCAGCGTTTGATCATTTGCGATATGATCATTTGTTTGATCTTATATCTTTGTGATCATAGGTTGATCATTTGTTTGACCCGAAGCATGGCTTTGTAGAAAGCGTAGCTTTGTGGACGAGACTTCGTCGAGCCTCACACCCCGGAAATGGTCGAAACAGGAAGGATGCAGCAAGGTTCTAGGGAGTAGCGCCCCTTAGTGTATGTCATTCCTTCTGGATAAAGGTGGTATCATGGTATGGAGCCCAGATACTTAACCTCTGTGGTTGCTGCAAATTTATTACTTTGTGGTTGTTGGAAATCGGGGATCCTCGGGAAGATCGGTGACGATCGGGGGATGACATACGCATGTCAGTAGTTACCTATTTTTGCAGAGGTAACCCGGCCTTGTGTTGGCAGAGATCTAACCGTAACGTTAGGTTCTCGGGTCGTCTATTCCAGGGACGTACCCATCGTGGAAAAGGAAGTTCCTTAGCCTGACCATTTGTTGGAAATCCAAACTCCAATACGTGACTTGTACGGTATTAGTTATAGAACCTGCCATCTAATATGGCAGCTATAGCAAGCATACTATAATGGTACCTATGCTGGCTAAGATTTATATTCTACTTTCGAAATGTTTTCTACACTATGCACTAATAATAATATCAAAAAGAAATTGATTTTGCGTAGTAAGCATCTTTGACTATCATAAGAAGAAATCTCCTCCAATTATGCGTTTGCATTGTGTGTGTGGCGGGAGGTCTTATGGTAGTTTCATTTTCCAAAGGCATTGCGAATCTATTTTAAAATTATTTTGTTGTTATAAAGAATAACTGTTTTACGATCTCACACCAGTCACCATGACTGACTCGGAGTTTATTGTTTCCCTTCTAAACTCTGGGTGCCCACCAATTTCCACACGGGCAGCCTAGAGTCATGTTATCAGGATATTCTGGATATTCTGGAGCTTTGGAAGAAAGATGGATGACGAGACGTAGTATTTGTATCTGATATTATTTATTCCGCTGTGTATTCTGTATGAGGACAAGTTATATAACTGTCCATTGTTGTATATTGACTCTGATTGATGTATGTATAAACTGATATAGTTCTTTGTTTTAAAAGACTAGTGTTTATCTATTATATATTGTTCCGCTGCGATATATGAGATTCTGAAATTGTTTTCTGTTCTGATGTTGTTCTGTTGTTCTTCTCTATTTTCTTCTTCTCTTCTTCTTCTACTCTTTCCTTCTTCTTCTACCTTTTTCTTTTTCTTAAAACCATAACTTTTCGGGTTTCCGGCATTCGATGGCTCGGCAGTCGATAAAGGGAGTATCGATGTTGAATTTTCGAAAGTCGAAAATTTTCGGGCTGTTACAGAAATCCCATCAATCCACCTATATCAGCCAATTTCTCTAAGCTATGCAAGGACTTCGCTAATCTAGGAGGCAAGACATTTTCCGGTACAGAGGATTTTGTGGAGGCACGAGCTTGGTTGATAAGTACAGAGAGGATATTTGGGCTGTTAAGATTGGAGGACCAGTAGAGAGTTTAGCTTGCATCTTGGCAGCTAAAAGGAGAGGCTTCTTATTGGTGGGAGGTTGTTGATTTGGAAGGTAGAAACGTTGGTTGGAATGGGTTCTGTGAAAGATTTGATAGGAAGTTTTTGTCACAAGTAGAAGAAAACGTGCAGTTGGAATACACCGGTAAAGGAGTATATCAATCGGTTTAATGAGTTGTCGCGGTTTGGGATGGAGCTTTTCAATACACCGCACAAGAAGGCCATGAAGTTTGTTAAGGGATTGAATTAGCCCCTCCAAGGGTTGTTATTAACGCATGTACCGATGGGAGCTACATATGAGTCATTGGTGGAGATGGCCCTCATGTCTGATACAACTAAGGAAGGAGAGTCTAAGGAGGTCCCTAAGTTGGAAAGTTCTAAGAAGAAGTGGTGGAAGAACGACAAAGATAAGAAGAAAGGAGGAGGCCCTCAAAAGAAGATCAAGAAAGGAGAGAAGTGCAATAGCTGTGGACGGGTTGGTCATTATGCAAGAGACTGCAAGAAGGAGAAAATGAAGGAAAAGTGTTATAATTGTGGACAGCCGGTCACCTTAGTAGATTTTGCCCTCAAAAAACGGGACAGGGAGTGAGCGCACGTACATCATAGATTCAGGCTTTGGATACAGCACCTTCTAACGGCGGATCAGATAGAGGTAGGAAAGTCACCATGGAAGGTTTGATCTCTATTTCTGATTTTCCCATTCGGGCGCTTTTTGATTCTGGAGCATCACACTCTTTCATTTCTAGTTCTTTGGTTGATTGTTTGCACTTAGATATCTCCTTAGTAGTAGACCCCATAGTTGTTTCAAACCCCATAGGAGGATTGGCACATTTATCCATGATTTGTAGGGGTTTGAAAATTTTTATACTAGGCGTAGAGCTTGATTGTGACACCTATGTACTGGGATTTTCAAGGTATGGAATGGTTTTGGGATGGATTGGGTATCCACTTATGGAGTGATATTGGGCTGCGAGAGGAGAGTCGTTAGACTAGAGACATGCAGCAGTAGGACTCTCGAGGTTTCTTGTGACTCACAGGGGCCAGTCATGTTGAGCTTCCTTGATTCCCTTGATTCATCACTAGGATATCTAGATTTCGTTCCAGTCGTTAGAGATTTCCCAGACATTTTTGAGAAAGAAAATATTGGGTTTTTGAAAAAAAAAGTGGTATGAAATTTAAATTGGTTTTTATATGATGTATATTTTGTAAAAAGTGAAATTCTTTTTGAAGGATTATAGAGCATATATAGCTTGCTAGTTTCTTTATAGGTAAACTAAGATTTTAAAAATAAAACCTAGAATGTATTAAGTATCGGAACATAGATTACAACATTTATTGTTGTAATAGATGTTTTCGTGAAAAATAAAGGGAGAATAGACTATAACACTACTGTAATAGTAGGCGACTCCCAAAGGAAATGTTTTTACACAGTATATGAGATTTATTTATTTTTGAATCCATACACTAGTATTTTTGGGATTGTAGTAACGGTGTTTTACGCAACATCTGTTTTGACCCAAATAGAAATGTGTTTTGAAAATAATTTCTTAGTATAGAAATAAAGTGGTTTGTAAGTACACTTATTATTTAAATAAGTATACGGAAATGTTTTATAGTTATGAAAATATTAAAACAGTCCTAAAAATGAGTTTTTCTGAAAAGAAAAGTGTAATTTAAATGTTAGGAAATTAATGAATTTCAAAGAAATTATCTATCGAGAATATAGATTAAACATACTTTAATCTATTGGAATGAAATTAATAATGATATAATTTTCTATGAAACCAAATCACAAATAAAGATGTTTTGTGCAAGTTATAAGGAATACATAAAAGAGATGTACAAGGTATGGGAAGCACCATATTTTGTATAGCATATTTCAAAAAATATAAAATAAGTTCCTTGTAATTTCACATAAACACAAAGTCCTCTTTTAAAGGATTCATAGAAGGTTTTAGCGTTAATAGTTTCTTATAAAAGAAAGTTATTCCAATATATTAAGAAATAAAACCATTAGGTGTAATAAGAAGTGTAGTAATTAGAGACAGTGCTAGCTAGAAGAGATATTATAGAGAGCCTTTGTAGAAAGTCTCAATTTGTAGTAAGTTAGAAACTCCTCTATGGTTAGGTAATTGGAAAGTTAAGGGGTTTTTAATAAAATAATTGTTCTTATCTACTCCAGTTTTTACAAAATTGAAAATCTATGAAAAGGAGATGTTTTGAAAACACGTGAGGACATTTTAAAGATATCTTAAAGAAAAATGGTTTGGTGAAAATGTAATTAAGTTTTTGGAAGAGAAAAACTTAGTAACATTTAAATTTAAAAATCCAAATTTGTATGAAAAGCTGTAAAGGTCATTAAAAGAAAAGGAGGAATAAGTTTTGAACTTAGAATTTGTAAGTTTTCCCCTCTAGGTTTGGGGAATAATGTAAGTTCAATAAGCTGTAAGGATGCAAGTCTAGAAGGATAAAATGCTAAGTAACCAAGTACCTTTGAATTTAATAGGAACTTGACAAAAACACTTTTAAAGGTAAAAATTTTGAGATTTGATGTTTTAAAAATTTAGAAGCTTTAGTTCTTGAAATGAAATGATAAATACCAAACCAAACTTTTAAATGTGGAGTAGATAGGAGTCATTTCCTAGGTATGACGGAAAAAGTGTAAGGCTATGTAGGAGATAGCAGTGACTACTTTTAGAAGCAATAATAGAAGTTTCCGTAAAGTGTATAGGATACTAGTGAGAACCTAGGATTGTTGCTTCAGGTGTGTAAACTATCGAAGAATAGTAAGGTGATGTAAGTAAGATAATGAGACACACATGGTTGAGAATGTGTATTCTTGATTTTGGAAGAACTTGAAAGGAGCATCTTCCTTTAGCAGAGTTCGCGTATAATATTAGTTTTCAAGCTAGCATTGGAATGACACCTTTCGAAGCTCTTTATGGAAGACCATGCAAGTCGCCTTCGTGTTGGTTAGAGTCTATAGAGAGATTGCTACTTGGTTCCGACATGGTTAGAGAGACTTCGGAGAAGATTGATTTGATTAGGAGAAAATATGTATCTCTTATCTGCATCTCTTTGATAGTAAATTTTGAATTTCCTATTTCAATTTTTAGTTTTGATTATGTTCTTTCCTTTATTATCCTTTGGGAGGGTAGATCTTAGGAATTAACCTATGGATGGTAAGACTGAATGTAAACATGTTATTAGAACATGTTATGTATGATGAATGCTAGTGGCTGCAAGTGTTTGCTAGTGGATGCTAATGGACGCATATACTTACACTAGGCACTATTATCTCTTAAGGATCGGCCTAACTAGGACACTAGAGCATATGCATATGGATGTGTGCGCATTTGCATTTTATTTTATTACATGGTTGCTATAAATGGATGATTATCATATGATTGATGCATTTGGATGATGATTGTAGCACACATGTAGAACTACCAGTTATCATTAGGAAATTTGCATTCATTTGGATACACGGCACGGACATGATTTCATAAAAAGGAGGTCGACTGAATCAGTGGAGCGCCTAATCTTTTGCATTAGTTAGGGACATTGACACTACACTATTGCATATATATATATATGATGAATTACATTAGAAAAACTTAAAGACAATGGTAGAAATGGATGATGAATGAGTAGATGGATGTAGTTTTTGGATGATGGTTGTTATTTACATTCTTCCATCTTTGGAGATTTCGGGGACGAAATCCTTTAAGGGGGGAGAATATAACACCCCGATATTTCAGGTGAAAAATAATTAAAAATGAACTAAAATAGAAGAAGTTATTATTAAAAGAAAATTTAATGGAAACGTGTAAATTAAAGTACACCTCACGTTTTTTACACTAATTAATTAATGGAAATATAATTAATAAACTTAGACAACTGTGAAAAATGGACATTTTGCAAATATTGGAATTTGGCCACGAAACTTGTACCATTATTTTCGTGGCGATTTTCTGATTAATTTTCATATATAATGTTTTGCAAACAAAGTTCAAACAAAGAAGTAATGACTATTGAAAGTTTTGGCATCAGAAACAATTACACGTATGAAATTGGTAACTTACATAAATTATAATTGATTGATTGATTGCTAATGTGTGTTAAATTAAATATGTACATAGTCAGCAATGATTTAGTAGAATTTATTAAAAAGGGAAACATATTATATACACAAAGTTTGGAATTATTTCAATAGCTTACGCGTTTATGCGCACATTTAAACGTTTGAATTTGTTAATGAAATTAATCGGAAACAAGAGTATTGTATTAATACACACACTCATACACATATGTATAAGGAGAGAAATGGTAAAAAGATTTATTGACAATAATGCACATTATTAGTAATTAATGTATGTTACAATTGTAATTAACATGCGTTACCACATTTACTAATGCACGTTAATTGGAAATTAACGTAGATTGTAAACATGTAAGATGAGGAAACTAAATTTGTTTATAAAATATATATTCTTGAAGTTAAAATCTTTAATGTTTATAATCAGAAGATTTAGAAAGGAGGATAAAATGTTAACAAATAAATGTTGTAACGGACAAGAATCAATGGGAAATAGTTAAAATTAGTAAGCAATCAATTAAGAAAATTAACTATGAATGGATAAAATTAACCAAGGGATTGATTAGTATAAATTGTATATGTATATATACATATATCCTAATTAATTGTACACATTCAAAAGTGTAAATAAATGTGTAACATACTCAATTGATAAATAGATAAGGATTGGGAATAAATTGATTGGCTGAATTAATGACATAATTGACATTAATGAGAATGTATAACAAAGGAAATTATTATGGATATAAATTTGGCAAATTAAGATGGATTGATTAACAAATGCAAATATTTAAAATAAAGATCTAATAAGATTTATAAAATGGGAAACAATTTGTAAAGTCAATTAAGAGGGAGAGTATAACCTCTCAAAAAGTGTAATGTATACACACAAACAAAAAATGGAAATTTTGCAATGCAATCAATTAACGGCAATAATTAATGAACGCTGATTTATTTTCTGATGTGGCAGTTTTCTATTGAACTGAGTGACGTGTTTTGCTATTTTTATTCGATCCCGTGTGTCCGCGCTTCCATCCGACGGTTCCCAGCGAGCCTATGACTTGGTTGCACCAGATTTCATCTTCAAATCCAACGGCCTGAGATCTCCAAGTGGCACTATAAATAAGACTCTAGGCCTAGCTATTTTTCTCATTTATATTTTCTCCATCTGGGTTCATTGCCTGAGGCTGGACCCTAAAAGGAATATTTTTTCAAAGAGAAGATACTTAGTTAAAATATTTTATACCCTAGAAGTGGATCTGGGAAGGTGTGACGACCGCCCATGACCCCCGCACTGAACATAGAAATAGTGCGCTGTAAAGTGTGCCAGGCAGCCATGGACGATCGCCAAGGTTAAGTTAAAACAGCAGAATCTATCGTATTACTCACAGCGCATGGATAAAATACAATAGAGAATATATATAGTGAAGCATCTCAAAATAGAATCTCATCAATTAAGCTTCATAATAGTTGAATACAAACATCTGAATAGTCAATACATCAAGCCTCACTACATATCACTCAGAGAATTATACAAAGCAGCGGAACATCCAGTACATATAGTAAGAAAATAATATGCAAGCCTCCAGCTCGTCTTCATCATCAGCATCGTCGGAAACTAAGAACAACACCTGTCACCTGCTACCTAGTCTGCCCATCCCAAAGCGGATGAACAGCCCAAGGCAATAAGAGTTAAACATAAAGCCTTGATACAGACAACAGTCTTAGTGAGCAGTAAATTAACTAACAACATACCAAAAGAGCATAAAGGAATAGGAATCCAACCCTCCCACTCCACCTCTTTCTATAGTGATAGCCCCAGACACACTAAGTAGAAATAAACATAGCAAAGTATATTTAAAGTAAAGCGATTATCACTCGAGTCAAGGTCAACATTTTCCAAGTACAAACCCCCAAGGCCTAAACCAAGATCAGATAAGCACCCAGAAAACATTGCTCTGGAGACCGAATGACGATACAACCAAACATCCATGACTCTGGCTATCACTGTTATTATTGCTTCGATGCCACCGTTAATTGAATGACCGGCACATTCTTTCAGCCGTCCGTCAAGGGTTAATGGCAACCCCGGTTCTAGACAGAACTCCGCACGTCGTCGCAGCCCGTGCCTAGGACTATCGAATTTGCCCAGAGTACTCGACTACAATCATAGTCTTTAGGGACTATCGAATCTGCCCAACGTACTCTTGCTTTGAGCCTTCTAGAACCTTCAACAACGATGAAATCTCAGCCTCCTAGTCATCCTCCTCGACGACTATTTCCATACTAGCTCAAGCGCCTCTCGAGCAAACCATTATCCTCAACTCGAACCATTTCACCGAGTTATCAACATGCTTGGAATGATCCCATCTGGATTAAACCAAGGCTATCTCATACCATGCCTCGCTTCATCTCATCATAGCAAAGCCTCATCTCAACATCAACATCATCAAATCTATCCATATGAGCTTCATCATCCGCCACATATGCCACGAGCAGCTTTTCCAATTCAAGAGCCTTTCCCTTAGCTTTTGAATCATCTTCGACTAACTTGTCCAAATCAAATCATCAATCAACTAATTTACAACAATCAATCAAGTCAAACATTAATCCAAGTAATCAAGCATTCAAACATGATCAAATAAACAATTATAACAATAATGGCAATCTTGTAAATAAAGAGTCTAAATCTAACAAGCATGAATCATGAGCAATATCTCTACAACTTGATGAATGAACTTGCATAGGTTAACATGTAGTAAAATGGATGTCAAATCATCATGAACAATAGATCTACACTTAAGTTTATGAAAATGCATGGAAATCACTATTTTAACACCAAATCAAGCCATCAATCCGATATACTCCTTTGGATCCGTGTGAGAGATAATCACCACTCACCAAATCACCTAAACACCTCAAAAGCAACACACTTCAGATCTGGACAGCAAAGGATCTAACTCGATCTACCAAAATTCCGCTTCAAATGATGAAATCTCTCTTCGAAGAATGTAGATCTTCAATCTAAGCTCTTGGATCTTCGAATTGATCTTCAATTTGGATGGAAGGAATCACAAGATTAAAGTGGAGAAAAGAAGTGAAGAAGTGTAGAACTCGAGCTCTCAAAACAGCAGCACTTCGTCGCTTCAAAATCCGGATCCCAAAAAGTGAGGAAATGGACGTATATTTATAGGCTGGAAATCCTTAGGTCGTCCGCCCCCCTAAGTCGTCCACGACCTAACTCTTGCCGACCTACCCATCCACACAACCTACGACCTAACGCATATGCGCTTCCACGACCTAACGACCTACCGCATATGCGCATCCTCGGTCTAAAAATGTCATGACCTAAGAGTCAACACTACTGCGCGACCTACAACCTAACTATCCTCACGTGCGCGACCTAATAACCCAACGACCTAGGCCTCAACACTAATGTGCGACCTACGACTTAACTGAGACGCGACTTAACGGAAGTACTGACCTATCACACACACGGCTCACCACACGACCTAACGACTTAACACCTTAGGTCGTCTAACGACCTAACTACACGCAGGGTCTTCCGACCTAACTCCTAAGTCGTCTGGACGATCTAACTACTCATAACTGCTAAACTTAGGTCGCTCACGACCTAACTAAGCACAACACCCCATAGGTCGCTCACGACCTAACTACGACAACTCCTTAAGTCGTTAACCCGCTTATCTCCTAGGTCGTTAACTCGCTAATACTAACTTCCATAGGTCGCTGTCTTTCCTTAAGTCGCCCCAATACTTAAGTCGCTAACTCTTAAGTCATTCACTCGACATCGTGCTCCTCGCCAAATGGCTCTGGCGGTTCCTAACTCCTGGCTCCTACCTTTGGAAATTTTGGATTACCTCTCTCCACTACCACTCAAACCCTCATCTTGTCCTCCATGCCCCCACCGGAAACATACCATCCCCCTTCTGGTCCGGTATCTTATCAACCCTACCACGCATCATACGGCTCTTCCACGTCAACCTGGGTAATGGGACTAATTGCCTTTTCTGGTTGGATACTTGGCATAGCCAGCTTGCCCTCTCCTTCACCCTTCCCAACCTCTTCTCTCACACAACTAACACCTTCGCTTCCACCCTGGACATTTCTACTTCGGGCCCAGATCATCTTCTCCCGACCTCCTACTTCGAACTCGCCACCCTTGCCGAGCTTCACCTTGCCCCTCTATCCTCCGTAACATCCATTTCAACCCCCGGCCAGATACTTTCACCTGGGCCCCTAACCCATCAACCGGCTTCTCTGTTGCCTCCTGCTATGCTCACCTGAACAACCCCGGACACCTCTTCACCTTCCCCAGACTTTGGAAGTGCCGGATCCAGCCCCGCTTCGCCTTCCTGCAATGGTGCCTTATCCACGGGCGCATCAACACAAGAGACAGGCTCCTTTGTCATAATATCGTAGTTGACCCCTGCTGTGCCTTATGCTCCACCACAACAGAAAGTTTGCAGCATCTATTCTTCGAATGTGATTTTGCTGTCAGGGTTTGGGCTGCGACGACTGTTCACATTCTTGGTCACATACCCACATTTAACTCGTTTTTCGACCACTGGCAGTATAACCCCCCCCCCCCAACTACCACTTAGACCTCGTTGTAGCTATATTCAGTTGGTGCATTTGGGCCGAGCGAAATGCACGTGTGTTTTGCAAGCCCGTATCAAACTTCGATGGAACTTGTAGACGTATTATTCACTATTTCTCATCTGTATCAGGACACAGCTTCTCCGCGCCGTTCAGGCTGAGATTGCCATTCCCCAGCTCTCCACCAGCTGAATCAACAGGCAGCACAACAGCAGCTCCTTCTGGTAGGCATCGAGGACATCAGTAACCGCTATGTAGTTCTAGCCTTTTTTCATTTCTGTTGTTTGCACCATGTACTTTGTATATAAAGCTCTGTCTCGTAACGACTAGCTTGCTGTTTCCTACTACTTTTTGGCCAGCGATCAGGCTTGTTGATCGCGCTATTTACCTATTAGTATGATATCTAATCGGCTGTGTAGTATCACGCTACACAACCGTTTTGCTCAAAAAAAAAGTCATTCACTCGACCTAAGCCACCACACGACCTAACTTTTACACGACTTATCCCATAATCCTTAGGTCGCCAACTTCCTTAGGTCGCCAACTCCCTTAAGTCACTCCACCGACCTAACTACTATACGACCTAAGCTCCGAACGACCTAACTCTGGACGCTCTAGCAACAGTATTACTATGTTTCGATCCGTAAAAATACGGGTCGTTACATTCTCTCCCCCTTAGGAATTTTCGCCCCCGAAATTCCAAACAAACAAGAGCAATCAAAAACTATTCTGCATGCCTACCATCCATAGCAATCAACAAACCATGCATCCAATTACTAGCCTAGCATGCAGAATTCTAAAACTAGAACAAGTTACAATGTCGTGAGATGACACGACACCTTATGGCCATACCTCGAAGAGTTCAGGATGAGCTGCCTTCATCCTCTCTTCCACCTCCCATGTACAGTCGTTATCATCATCACTCCATTGTATCTTGAGCAACCTAACTACCTTCCTCCTAAGCTGTTTCGTGTCAGTTTCCACAACACGAAGCGGCTTACGAGGTCTCTTCTCGACTGGATAAATCTCAAAATCTTCACAGCTATCTGCAGAAACTACTGTATTCGAGTCGTGCACATATTTCCGTAGATACGATACATGAAAAACATTGTGCACACTCGACATCTTTTCTGGTAACTCCAATTTATAGGCGAGCTTTCCAATTCGCTCGATGATCGGGAATGGTCCAACAAATCTCGGAGTCAATTTTCCTTTCTTCCTGAATCGAATAACATTCTTTAGTGGAGAAATCTTCACAAAAACCATATCACCCACGTCGAATTCCAAATCCTTACGACGCTTATCGGCATAACTTTTCTGACGGTCTTGGGCTGCCTTCATTCGTTGCCGAATGATCTCTATGCAATCTGAAGTCTGTCGAATCATTTCTGGCCCAAGTATCAACTTTTCTCCTGTTTCTAACCAACATGTCGGAGAGTTACACGGTCTTCCATACAATGCCTCATACGGTGCCATACCAATGCTTGACTGGTAACTGTTATTATACGAAAATTCCACCAAATGAAGATGATCTTCCCACGATCCTCCGAAATCCAAAACACATGCCCTGAGGAGATCTTCCAAAACTCGGTTGACTCTCTCGGTCTGACCATCTGTTTGGGGATGATAAGCTGTACTCAAACACAACTTGGTTCCCAAAACTTCCTGGAAGCTCTTCCAAAATCCACTAGTGAACAATGGGTCTCGATCGCTCACTATACTCTTCGGAATACCATGGAATCGAACTATCCACTTAACATACAACTCGGCCAACTTTGATGCAGTCCTAGTTGATCGAACAGGAATGAATCTTGCACTCTTGGTCAAACGATCTACGATGACCCAAATCCCTTCATTTCCCGCTCTGGTTCTAGGTAACCCATCGATAAAATACATTGATATTTGCTCCCACTTCCATGTAGGAACTTCTAATGGCTGAAACAATCCACTTGGCTTCTTTTGCTCAGCTTTTACCAACTGGCAGTTCATGCACTTGGAAATAAAATTTCCAACATCCTTCTTCATACCTTCCCAGTAATAAGATCTCTTCATATCCCGATACATCTTATTTCCACCTGGATGAATTGTCAACTTCGAGTGATGACTTTCCCTCAGAACTTCATTTCTCAATTCATCTATATCGGGAACAACTAGTCGTCCTTGCTTCCGAAGCCAACCCTCTCGATCGACCTCGAATCCTTTATCCTTTTCTGGGTCCAATCCAGATTCCAAATCACGGATAATCTTGACAAGCTTATCGTCTCGCTTTTGGCTCTCGAAAATCCTTTCCACAAGAGTAGGTCGTATAGATAAGTTTGCCAACATCTCAGGTTCCAATTCACATCTGGGACTGAAGTCAAATCCAGCTAAATACTCTAGACTCTTCCATTCTAAAAACATGACTCCCAATCCTGCATGTCTTCGACTTAACGCATCTTCCACTGCGTTACCCTTTCCCAGAGTATAGGCTATACCAAAATCATATGATGCCAAAAACTCTAGCCATCGTTGCTGCCGAAGATTGAAATCCTTTTGGGAGAAAAGATACTTCAACGACTTATGATCTGTAAACAACTCGAATCGAACTCCCAATAGATAATGTCTCCACATCTTCAGAGCAAAAACAATCGCCGCTAACTCCAAATCATGAGTCGGATAATTCCTTTCATGCGGCTTCAGTTGTCGACTTGCATACGCAACAACTTTACCCTTCTGCATTAGCACTGCTCCAAGTCCAGTACCACATGCGTCGGTGTAAACCACCATCTCATCATTTCCACTTGGAATAGTCAAAACAGGAGCACTTGTCAGTCGCTCTTTCAGGATTCCGAAAGCTTGCTCACACTTAGCATCCCATCTGAATACTTGATTCTTTTTCGTCAATCCTGTTAATGGTGCAGCCACCTTGGAAAAGTCTTTGATAAATCGGCGATAATATCCTGCTAATCCAAGAAAACTTCTCACATCAGATGCATTCTTAGGTCTAACCCAATCCTGAATTGCTGCCACCTTAGTGGGATCAACCGCTATTCCGCTTCCAGAGATAATATGGCCTAAGAACCTCACTTCGCTCTTCCAGAAGTGACACTTCGAAAACTTAGCCTTCAGCTGATGTTTCCGTAAGATTTCCAAAATAATACGCAAGTGCGTCTTGTGCTCTTCTTCAGTTCTGGAATAAATCAAAATATCATCCACGAACACTAGTACAAACTTGTTCAACTGATCTCTGAACACTCTATTCATAAGATCCACAAAATATGCTGGTGCATTGGTCAATCCAAACGGCATTACCAGCCACTCAAAGAAACTGGATGGTGTCCTGAAAGCAGTCTTCGGCACACTATCCTTAGCCACTCTTAACTGGTGAAATCCGTTGCCAAATCCATCTGAGAAAACACCTTAGCTTCGTGAAGCTGATCAAACAAGTCATCTATTCTCGGCAATGGATACTTGTTCTTCTTAGTCACTTTATTCAGCTCACGATAATCCACACACAACCTCAACGACCCATCCGCTTTGGTTACAAACACAACTGGTGCACCCCATTCGGACACACTACGCCGAATGAATCCTTTCTGTAAAAGATCATCAACCTGCACCCTCAACTCTTGCTGTTCCCTAGGCGCCATCCGCCTAAGAGGCATCACAACAGGTCTGGCTCCTTCAACTAAATCGATACGAAACTCGATCTCTCTATGCGGCGGTAACCCTTTGACCTCATCAAAGACATCCTCAAATCCATTAGCGATTGGCACCGATGACAGTCCATCCCGTGGAACAACCAGCGAATACATGAAGCTCATGAAGACGCCTTCCTCATGCTTACATCGTATCACAACCTTTCGCCCTTCCACATTCTCGACTGTCACCTCCAACCTTTCACAATCAACCTTTGCCGCATACTTCCTAAGCCAATCCATACCCAAAATAATTCCTAACCCCGCAAAGTTCAGAACAAAACAATCACAAACAAAAGAGCAATCATGACTCGATACAATCAGACCACGGCATAGCATACATAGACAAGATGAACCCCCAACTGGATTAGTCATAACCAATGGTCTATCAACGATATCCGGTTCTAAACCCAACCGACCTACAAGTTCAATACAAACAAAAGAATGCGACGCCCCAGTATCAAATAACACTCTAACTGGAACACCACAAATGGAAAGAGTACCCTGAACTACCACACTCTTTCCTTTCTCTTCAGTGGTAGGAGCTTTCGAAGATGATGGAACAGCCCCCAAAGCATAAGCTTGCACAATCTGCTTGTCCTTTCGCGGTTCTGGACAATTATTCCTGATATGCCCCGGCTTGTCACAGTTGTGGCACTTCACCGACACCTTTGGATTCTTGCAATCTTTGGAGAAATGGCCCTTCTGCTGACAATTGTAGTAGGTCACTTCGCCCTTCGGCTTCTTCTGGCCATCCTTACCTTTTTGCTGATGCTGCTTCCTCTACTTGTTTCCACCCTGTTGTGGTTTAGACTCCTCCTTGGTCGCAGCAACAACAGATCCTTCTTTAGGAAACAGATTCTTGTGCCTGAGAGCCTTCTCCACAAGCTTCTCAAATGAATCGTCTAAATGATCCACCAACTGCCTCCCAAGATAACTGTCCAAGCCTGTCACAAACTTCTCATTCTTCTGATATGAAGATTCAATATATGACCGGGCATACTTGGACAAGGCTTCAAACTCAGAAACATACTCAAGAACTGGTCTTCCACCTTGTTGGAGCTCCACAAACTTCTTGAACATAACAGACTTCTGAGTTATAGAAATGAACTTAGCTTCAAATCTGGCTTGGAATTGCTCCCAAGTAATTTCTTCCTCCGGAGTATCAATGGTGATAGAGTTCCACCAGTCAGAAGCTCTCCCTTGAAGCTGTCTTGATGCAAGCTTCCTTTTGGTTGCATCCTCGATTCCCAAATCACCAAAGATCCTTCTACAAGCATCTATCCATCTCTGGACTTCAATAGTTGATTCTGTTCCCATGAAAACCTTTCCTCCAAGAGCAGTATAATCTTTACACAGCTTAGCAAAATCCACCGGTCTTGGAGCTTGAACTTGAACTCCAACATCTACTGATGGCCCCGGAGCTGGCATCCTTCTCATGATCGAAGTCATCATAGCTTCGAACATAGCAGCATAATCAACATCTCCCTCAACAGCATGGCCTTCCCTAGCAGCTGGTCTCCCTCTTCGACTCATCCTTAATATCTATAAAAAGGAATGATTAATACACCTTGAGAACAACTGCATAAAGAACTCAAATCCTTCTAAGCTACTATATTATATATAGTAATCATCAATCAAAATACAATTACGTCTCTCATACGTAGTTACGTCAGCGAGCGTTGGGTAAAATCGATTAACCAATGCTCTGATACCAAATGTGACGACTGCCCATGACCCCCGCACTGAACATAGAAATAGTGCGCTGTAAAGTGTGCCAGGCAGCCATGGACGATCGCCAAGGTTAAGTTAAAACAACAGAATCTATCGTATTACTCACAGCGCATGGATAAAATACAATAGAGAATATATATAGTGAAGCATCTCAAAATAGAATCTCATTAATTAAGCTTCATAATAGTTGAATACAAACATATGAATAGTCAATACATCAAGCCTCACTACATATCACTCAGAGAATTATACAAAGCAGCGGAACATCCAGTACATATAGTAAGAAAATAATATGCAAGCCTCCAGCTCGTCTTCGTCATCAGCATCGTCGGAAACTAAGAACAGCACCTGTCACCTGCTACCTAGTCTGCCCATCCCAAAGCGGATGAACAGCCCAAGGCAATAAGAGTTAAACATAAAGCCTTGAGTCAGACAACAGTCTTAGTGAGCAGTAAATTAACTAACAACATACCAAAAGAGCATAAAGGAAAAAGGAATAGGAATCCAACCCTCCCACTCCACCTCTTTCTATAGTGATAGCCCCCAGACACACTAAGTAGAAATAAACATAGCAAAGTAGATTTAAAGTAAAGTGATTATCACTCGAGTCAAGGTCAACATTTTCCAAGTACAAACCCCCAAGGCCTAAACCAAGATCAGATAAGCAGCCAGAAAACATTGCTCTTGAGACCGAATGACGATACAACCAAACATCCATGACTCTGGCTATCACTGTTATCATTGCTTCGATGCCACCGTTAATTGAATGACCGGCACATTCTTTCAGCCGTCCGTCAAGGGTTAATGGCAACCCCGGTTCTAGACAGAACTCCGCATGTCGTCGCAGCCCGTGCCTAGGACTATCGAATCTGCCCAGAGTACTCGACTACAATCATAGTCTTTAGGGACTATCGAATCTGCCCAACGTACTCTTGCTTTGAGCCTGCTAGAACCTTCAACAACGATGAAATCTCAGCCTCCTAGTCATCCTCCTCGACGACTATTTCCATACTAGCTCAAGCGCCTCTCGAGCAAACCATTATCCTCAACTCGAACCATTTCACCGAGTTATCAACATGCTTGGAATGATCCCGTCTGGATTAAACCAAGGCTATCTCATACCATGCCTCGCTTCATCTCATCATAGCAAAGCCTCATCTCAACATAAACATCATCAAATCTATCCATATGAGCATCATCATCCGCCACATATGCCACGAGCAGCTTTTCCAATTCAAGAGCCTTTCCCTTAGCTTTTGAATCATCTTCGACTAACTTGTCCAAATCAAATCATCAATCAACTAATTTACAACAATCAATCAAGTCAAACATTAATCCAAGTAATCAAGCATTCAAACATGATCAAATAAACAATTATAACAATAATGGCAATCTTGTAAATAAAGAGTCTAAATCTAACAAGCATGAATCATGAGCAATATCTCTACAACTTGATGAATGAACTTGCATAGGTTAACATGTAGTAAAATGGATGTCAAATCATCATGAACAATAGATCTACACTAAGTTTATGAAAATGCATGGAAATCACTATTTTAACACCAAATCAAGCCATCAATCCGATATACTCCTTTGGATCCGTGTGAGAGATAATCACCACTCACCAAATCACCTAAACACCTCAAAAGCAACACACTTCAGATCTGGACAGCAAAGGATCTAACTCGATCTACCAAAATTCCGCTTCAAACGATGAAATCTCTCTTCGAAGAATGTAGATCTTCAATCTAAGCTCTTGGATCTTCGAATTGATCTTCAATTTGGATGGAAGGAATCACAAGATTAAAGTGGAGAAAAGAAGTGAAGAAGTGTAGAACTCGAGCTCTCAAAACAGCAGCACTTCGTCGCTTCAAAATCCGGATCCCAAAAAGTGAGGAAATGGATGTATATTTATAGGCTGGAAATCCTTAGGTCGTCCGCCCCCCCCCCCAAGTCGTCCACGACCTAACTCTTGCCGACCTACCCATCCACACAACCTACGACCTAACGCATATGCGCTTCCACGACCTACCGCATATGCGCATCCTCGGTCTAAAAATGTCACGACCTAAGACTAAACACTACTGCGCGACCTACGACCTAACTATCCTCACGTGCGCGACCTAATAACCCAACGACCTAGGCCTCAACACTAATGCGCGACCTACGACTTAACTGAGACGCGACTTAACGGAAGTACTGACCTATCACACACACGGCTCACCACACGACCTAACAACTTAACACCTTAGGTCGTCTAACGACCTAACTACACGCAGGGTCTTCCGACCTAACTCCTAAGTCGTCTGGACGACCTAACTACTCATAACTGCTAAACTTAGGTCGCTCACGACCTAACTAAGCACAACACCCCATAGGTCGCTCACGACCTAACTACGACAACTCCTTAAATCGTTAACCCGCTTATCTCCTAGGTCGTTAACTCGCTAATACTAACTTCCATAGGTCGCTGTCTTTCCTTAAGTCGCCCCAATACTTAAGTCGCTAACTCTTAAGTCATTCACTCGACCTAAGCCACCACACGACCTAACTTCTACATGACTTATCCCATAATCCTTAGGTCGCCAACTTCCTTAGCTCGCCAACTCCCTTAAGTCGCTCCACTGACCTAACTACTATACGACCTAAGCTCCGAACGACCTAACTCTGGACGCTCTAGCAACAGTATTACTATGTTTCGATCCGTAAAAATACGGGTCGTTACAGAAGGCCAAGGAAAAGAGCTAAGAGCACAGGTGAGTGTTTAAGTAATTATTTTAGTTTTTTAAGTAATTTAAAATAATAGGGTTCTCAATAGTTGTATTTTTTCTGCAATTTTGAGACCGCTTTTATATAAGTTGTTTACAGCTAATTTTTAAAGTTCCTTTCAGTCTATTTTATTCAGCTATTTTTATTTAGCTATTTTATTCATTTATTTATAGTTATTTACTATTATTTACAGTTATTTGTATTTTATTTACATCAGTTTTACGTTAGAATTCGACTTGTAAATGTTAGTTTCTTTTTATTCCTTTTTACGCGAATAAAATAATAAAAAGAGAATAATTCTGTAATATGGACTAGAATATAAGAACACTAAATTTACAAAAATTGGATGTAAAATAAGAAGAACTGTAATCAAGAGAATATAGACTGAAATAGGAAAATTTGAGAAATTTGCAAGCAAAGTTTATAGCTGGAAGTTATAATTAAAAAAATACAGAATATAAGAGATAACGTATGTTATAATAAACCAGAAAGAACAGAAAGAGGCTTATTTTAAAACTTAGAGCTAAGTTAATAAGCAAATATAGCAGAGATAACAGAAAATGCTTATTTTAAGACTTAGAATATGTTAATAAGCAAACATAGCAGAATTAACAGAAAAGGTTTATTTTTTAAGACTTACACTAAGTTAATAAGCAAAGATAGAAGTAGGACCCGTACCGGCAGCATTCCCTTTCAGTCAAGAACTGATGGTCTCACAATAGATTAGGTGGGGCTGGGACACGCTTATGCTGAAATAATGGTAAATAAGATGTCAATAGATAGAAGCTCAAATCAAGGGATTTGGGAAAGGGGCGCAACTCGATTTTGTTTGTTAGGACCCGTACCGGCAGCATTTCCCTATCAGACTAGGACTGATGGTCTCACAATAGATCAGGTGAGGCTGGACATGCTTATGCTAAAGTAATGGTAAATAAGCGGTCAAAAGGTGGAGCAACAAATAGTGCGAGCCGACGGTGGCCGAGCTTGCAGCCTCGGTGCGGGGATGTAATCGCTATTGAGTTCCAAAGCGCTTAACAGGTGTCTTTTGCTGTGGGACCCACAGGATGGGACTAGCTCACAGTGGCACAACAGAGATAGAAGGCTAATCAAAGGGTAGAATTAGGACTTCAGCCTAATTAAAATAGGACTGGGATTTCAGCCTAATCAAAGTAGTTTTAGAAAAGTGCAAACAATCCAATCGAAACTATCTAAGTAAAGCAAACAGTTAAACAGTATTTTATTCTAGCTTTATCTTTTCCTTTATTTCCTTTTATACTAGAACTGTTGCTAAGTCTATTATCTTTATCTTGCTTAAAAATACTAGTAATTACCTCCACTCACCAGACTTTTAGTATGATCCATTCCTCTATTTTCCCCTTTTCCCCCTATAGGCCAGCAGAGGCAAGGACAGTAGATTTTCATCTTTCTTGGAGAGATATTCTTGGAGATTCTTCATGTGTTCTTCTTTTTCAGTTTTCTTTTCATTTGACTTTTGGGATGTACTGGTACTTGTTGAAAGGGATAATTTTATCTATGCACTCTGATATTGTGACTAAGATGGCATTTTTCATGAGACATGTGTATTTGATATTTTGAGACATATTTTGGTTATGACTTATTTTATGAAGTTTAATTTTTAAATGAGTTATTGTTTAAATGTTTCTGCTGTTATTATTTATTTGTCTTGTGAATCTTAATCTCTGTAAAGATTTAGTTATACCTACAATGCACCACATCTTTTATTGTGTCCTTTTTGGGTATACTAAGGAGTGTGGGGTGTTTCAATTAGGAAGTGACTTATATTTATAAAACAATTGAACCTTTCGACAACATTGATGTATTTAATGCCATCGGAAGGTCATCAATTCACAGAAGGGTTTCGACTTGGTCGAAACTATCCCTTCCAAAATCTTTAAACAAAATCTAAGTAACTTCTTCGGAAGCCACTTCTTTAAAACATAGGCGGCGACTCCCTTTAGAAAGCCTCTTTGAAATACTCTTTCGAAACCATTAGTTTCGACTACTTCGAAACCCATTTATAAACATGCAAGCGCTTTTCTTTTAAAACAAAATAAAACAAAGGAACCAACCCCTTCGAAAGCTACCTCTCGACACCCTACCTTACGCCTTTCTCCATTCCACTACGTACCACCGAAATGATACCCTGTGTATTGGTTTACTGGTTTCGACTAGGTTGGGGGCGGAAGGTCTGAGTCGAAGGGTCCTTCTAAAGAAGGCGGAACCCCTTTTTCTGAGCAAAAGGCTGTTTTTACCAAATAAAGTAAACTTTCTATAACAAACTTGCCTACTTGTAAATATTTAATTGGCTTTCATAAACTTTTAAATAATTTGGATAATATTTGCCGCATTTTCTCAGATCTAAAACATGATAACTTTTAACAATTAATCCCTTCCTATTAACAAAATAATTAAATCATTTAGGTCCTCCTGTCAGAATAATTTAATTTCCATACTAAATCACTTAGTAAAAATCCCCAAAAATTCCAGAAATTCACTTTAATCATGTTATCAGACATATCAAAATTTCAGACCCAAATTCTTAATATATTTTCCAAAATAAATTTATAAATCCAAATAACCATATTTTTCTTTGAAAATTCATAGCTAATTTTCCACGGCTTGGAAAATTATAAAATTGAAAATCAACTCCAAAATCATGTTTTCCATAACATTAAATTTTCCCATGGCATTTAAAAATCATTTAACTTTGGTTTTACCCTAAAACCGGGTATATCTCCATTTAAAAATCCTTGTTTAAACCATGTAAATTATAAACCAAGCATATCATCATTCGATAAATCATAAAAATGAATTTTTCCTTAAATCTGAAACCATATATTTATAAAACCTAAAATAGAGATGTAGTGATTATTATTCACCTTAGATTGAATAAGGAAATTGAAGATTGATTGAGATTGATTTCTTCTAGCTTGAATCCTAAGCTTTACTTTGAATTTCTCTTCTCTTCTTTCTTCCTAATGGTCGGCCTTGCTCTTTCGTATTCTTATGTTTTTGTTTAGGATAAAATGAACGTGTATGACTAAGGAAATAGTATAAGAGTGGAGAATGTGGGCGGCAATTACCCTAATGCCCTTATATTTATTTAGTTAACACTTAACCATTTATAAGTTCATTTAATTTAAATAAGCACGGCCACTACATATTTATTAATCAACCTCAATCTCCTTATCTACAATATTCTATTTAATTTATTCTAATTAAATCTCCTGAATAATGTTATTAAAAATTTGGGGTATTACAGGTGGGTTTGTTTTCGCTAACGAGAAAGAGGAGAGGAGGATTAGGCGGGGTTGATTATTTTTAAAGGTTAATAATGTAATTATTTCATTTATTTTTAATTTAAATATTGATAACTTATTAATTTAATAACTTGGTTATATGAGGTCCGATCGAGACAAAACATTTTGCATTGCGCTCACAACGACGAAAGTTTCACAATGGAATTGGTTTGGACAAATTTGGAGACAGTTGAAATTTGGGATAAAATCGGACGTCGTTCGATTATAGTTCCAAACTGGAACGCCTCGGCAACAAATTGGAATAGTGGTGAGTTAAACTCACCTTTTTGGTTAACTTGCATGATATGCAGTTGATAAAAATTGTTGAATGATTGTTTGGATAATTTACTATATTTATTAGTTGGTTTGGATATATTCCCGCCCCCGGAGCGGATGAGACCCTATTATGTTTCCGTGTAAGAGCGGATGACCCTTTGTATACGAACTCCTCCTCATCGCGGTTGATTTATATTATTTGACTATATAATGTATGGAGGAGGACAGGTTGGAGGGATCCAACAGGATTCCTCACACTATTGATGTTATTTTCATATAATTTGATATATGATATGTTGGAAGCTATAATTGATGACATGGACACGATTTTTCTTATTTAGTGCTTTAGTAGCACTGGAGCTTATATATTTTGGTATTTTGAAATACCATAAATTAGTGATGGAATGAAAAGGGGATTTCAAAGAGATTTTGGAAATTATATATGTTTTAAATAGTGGAAATTTAGATCGCATCCTTAAAACGGAAGAATATTGCAAAGCGGGTCCCTGTGTAAGTTTCATTATAAAGCGGGTCCCTGTTTTTGCTGTAGAATAATTGCTAACATTTCAGTAACTATTCAGGAATACTTGCCGATAGTAAATATTGTTGCTGAAATGCTAGCAACAATTGAATATTATTGCTGATAATCATGCAATTGTTGCTGAATAATTATATATCAACTAAAATTTATATTAGTGCAACAATATATGCAATTATTCTACATTGTTACTGATATGTGCGTCGCTATTCCATAAAATAAGGTACTTTTGGCTTATTATTGCCGATTTGTATGCAACTTTTATGAATTATTGCTCTTTTCCCTGGAATTATTGGGAATAAGCTGTGTGTTCTATGCAATATTGATTATTTTTCAATTATACGCAATTTCATCATTTATTTCCTTGATTGTTATGCAATAATGTGTTGTTTGAATAAATGTAGATAGTAAATTTGGAAGATTGAACTAAACAGAAAAAATTGCATGAAACAACGCAATTTTTTACTAAAGTTGCTGAAATATCGGCAATTTCAAGAAAAATTGCATAATTTCCTGAAGTGCGAATTTTGTTGTTTTTTTGGGTTTTGATGAATTTTTTTGTGTTATTCTTGCATTGATATGAAGATGATTATATGTTGAAATAAGTTTTGAAGTTTGGCAATTTTTTACGATGTTTTTTGTTGTTTTTTTGTTGATTTTCGAAAAACAGGGACTTAATTTATAAAGTTTTAAGACAGGGACTTTTCGTTATTTTGAAACCTACCAGGGACCTGTGCCAAAAGTACCATTTTAAATAATTATGCTGAATTATTTGAAGAAGTAATTTACCTAAAATCGGAGGTATGATTTTTGGATATTATAATTTAATAGTTTTATACAATATTTTGAATAGAGATTTTCGAACTATAAATAAAAATTTTTAAAATCTCAAAATAAGTCTGTCTTTTATAAAGGGATATGTTTTTAAAGGAAAATAGAAATATTTGATATATATACATATGTATGTATGTATATGTACATATATTAAATATTTTATGCAAATGTGAGATTTATAAGTGTGATCATTTATAAAAGTGACATTTTACAAATGAAGTGAAGATTTGTAAAATTGTATTTTGTTAATACTATGGATTTATAAACGGTGTTTATAAATTAAAGGAAACTATTATCGTTTAATAAATTTGTGAAATAAATCAAACGGTAGATTTATTATAAGATAGGGAATGATATTTTAGAAATACTTGACTCTATTTTGAAAATTGAAAGTGAGGGTAAATTTAGAATGTCAAACGATATTTTATAAATAGAAGGGGTTTATAAAAGGAATTTATCCATAGGGAAGTAATGTTAAAAAGGATGGTGATTGATGTTTTTAGATGAGATTTATGAATAAGTGAGATTCATAAAGGAAATAGAGTTATAAATGAAATTCATAAATAAATGGGTTTTACGAAAAGAAGTTTTATAAAATAGATAGAGATTCTTAAATATAGTTTTATAAATATGGAAATGATTGGATTGAAGATTTAAGTATAGATTTTTATCAAGGAAATATATTATGTTTTAAAGGTTGGTTACTTATATCAATATTGTTAAAGTTGTTTGTTAATATTTAAATATTTTGAAAGGTTAATTATTTAAATTATTAATATGGTTTGAAATTAATAATAATGATTATTAATAATATTTTGGTAATTTATTATTATTTATATTAATGGTAAAGACTAACGATTGCTTTTATTCATAATGTTTTGAATTATTAATTACTATTTTAAGATTTTAAAGGTTAATAATTATTATTTATTTATGATGTTTATCATTAATAATTACTATTATATAACAGTGTTTTAAAGAAAGTGATTAGGATTTATTTATGACGTTTTTTAGATTCATAAATAGAGTTTTGTAAACGAACTTGGATTTTTATAAGAGGTGCTTATAAAATGGTTTGAAGAATTAAAGAAATATTATTTACAAGGTAAAGAGGTTTATAAATATATGGATATTTATAAACGAATTTTAGAAATGAGTTTATATATTTATAAAAAGAGTTTAAAAATTATTATATGGTTTCATAAAGGGTTTATAAATGGCTTGAGAAATAATTTATAAAGGGTTTGTAATGGTTTTAGAAATTTATAATGGGGTGTATAGATTATTTTACAATTGGGAAAAGGGAAATCTTCCTCAGTGTTTGGTAAATATACTTATACCATTGAGATAAGTAAATGGATATTTTCTAAGTATTAAAAATATAAGGGTTTGTGAATATATCTTTGTAAAAGTATTTTGATACAAATATTTACAAGATGACTTTAATTAATGACAAGATTAATTAAGGAGGCTAGTGGTTGCTTATGTGCTTAACTAATGTTGGTTTTTTCCTTTGGAAATAAATCATGATTTGGATGTGTGTTTGTTGATAGTTAAATAACCGACAACCAAATGTGGACCCAAACATAACTTTGGAAATATCTAGAAGAAACACGTGCGTTATATGGCACATTCATCTCCGATGATGATGTACTGTGTGTGTAAATCTCGTTTTGTTCTTCTTGGACAATTGATAAGGAAATCCGTCCACTAACAATTAGGAGGCGATCTCCGTTCTTATCTTTGACTTTTCATTTCCTAAAGAACTGGGGTTGAGTTTACCAAAAATTGTCGAATGTTGTTTCAAAGAGACCGGGATCGGATATGTTATCCGAAAATCCACTTCGATCCAACTCAAGCATTTCGAAGTAAAGACATCTTGAAGATGATGGATTCGAAGACGGAGCTCTCAAGAATTTCGTTCAGTCCCAGAACGAACTTGTATGGATGAATGTTGGTATTGCATTGTTGCTTGGAGGGCAGTGTTAGCATTCCAAGTGGGAAGTGCTATATAAAAGGTAGAACGTAGCTTCGATCCTCACACCCAGAAAATGAATAAAGCAGGGACATACGGCAGGGCTAAGTGGGTCCCACCCAAGTAGGGTATGATCATCCCAAATCTAGAGCGATATTCATGTACGCTTCGGGATCCCATTTGTATGGTTGTTGATCGCAACCAAGTGGTGATCATATTCGGTGTACTCGAGAAGGGGGAGTTCCGATCTTGAGTAGCAGAGCTGCAAAGTGTTGTAGCCTCCCGTACATTTTATATAGAGGTGTACGGATTCGGCAGGTAGATCCTTACCCTTTCATAGTTGGATTCCATTATCCACTACTAGCCTTCGGTTTTAGTTGTATACTTATTATGCTGAAATTTAATTAATGTAACAATTTCGACTATGATAAATAAGTATTTGTATCATAGACGCTATTATAACATCAGAGAACTTCATATGAAATGTTTTGGTTATCGTAAGGTAAAAACCAGTCCGTGTTTATGTGCGACATGGTCTTACGAATTACTTTTGATTTCAAAGGTTTTTATAACTTTAAAATCCAATTGGGTGTATTTTCTCACGCTGGTTTTCCAGACTGACTCGGGTGTTATCTTATCATAATGCTCGAGTCAGACCGAGTATCTTTACAGATAGCTTTGGATGCATTGGAGCTCAGGAGACAAGTTGGAGGTCTTCAAGTCGTATTCCCGTACATGTTTAATTTTCGCGACTTGTTGTTGAAATCATCAGTAATTGTGAGGACAGGTTGTTATAATTGTCCAAGCTGATGATTGTAATTTGTTATTGTACTCTGATGGATGTATATATATAACAATTCCTCTTTTGTAAAGATCATTGATATTATATTATATATTGTTCCGTTGCGATTGTGAGATTCTGTGTTGTTTTTAGTTTCTTTTCTCTTCTCTTCTTTTTTTCCCCTAACTATCTCCCTTTCCATTCAATTTGGGTTCGACAAGTGTGGTTTATTATCAACTTGAACTGTATGGAAAAGTGGGTTGTTACACTAGGTATTCTTTCTAAACCAAAAGTGTAATATTCGTTTCGGATATCTAGTTGGTATAGTCAACCTGGATGTTACATGGGCTATCGATTGGGTATAACTATACTGGGGCTCCACGCTGCACTTGACTCATATGTATCTAGTCAAGTGAAGTAGGTATGGGGTATGTTGTGTCTTCTACCATTCTTGTACTATGAGTACATAACAAACATGCACCCGCGAGTTCTAAGAGATGCAACGACCAAAACTTATATGTTTCTTTATATTACGTTGTTGGGGTCATGCTACATGTTCAGAGGTTTCAATCGAAGGTTTATAGTGAGGTAATGCAGGCATGTGCACAGTTAAATATTAGGAGGAGCGGTATCATTATTCCTCTACCTTAGGAGGATTACATCATGATATATGATCCAGTCAAGGTTCATCCCACATTACTCTGAGGTTTATCGAGGCGTAAGAATTGTTTAAATATGGCTATGTATCTTCTTATAATATTTTTAAGGGTAGATGTTAGTTACAGCTATATGGTATCGTGCAGATTCCTTTAAGTCCTCCTTTAGCTGATGACATATTTGGTTTTAAGTCATCATACTGGATCAACATATATATAGCCGGTTTACGACGACATCGATGGATTGAAGGCGAGCCCTACACTATTTAGGGGCACTATGACACTTACTTGAGTTTGAGTCATACCACGTGCATTTTCCTTACCGAATTATGTACGTGGGATGAACTCTGATCATATAACTCCCCACGTTGTTGTTGACAAAGTTTCAATTCCTCATTCTTCCTTTTTGAGCCTGTATCATCTTAGATCACATAGACAACAACTATTTATCATCTCCATACATTTAGACTTATGATCATTTAGGTACCGTAGCATAGCTTCCACTTTAGTTCCCAGACGATATGATGATTTTTGGTGTGCCATCTGCTAGATTATATCAGCTACGTGAGGTAAATATCATTTTTTTTAAATTAGCACCATAGTTTATGTACAATAATGTATACAGTTTATTTGTATAGGATCATGAGAGACGAGTTATAGTTGCGTTTGATATCGTTACACAATAGTATACCCGTTGTTTGTTTGAGACTTATCAGGAGTGGACGCAAGATATACGGCAGGATATGCAACATCAGATCCATAGTATGAGGGACTATATGGGCCCCTACATTTTGACCAGTCAAACGGCGATTCTAATGATAACGACGACGATGGTCATCAATCACCTGCACATTTTAAGGATTGATGTATGTACATGATTATTCACTTTTGAGGATGTTTTGGGATTGTTTGATGTAGTTGAGTATCATGATTAGATGGATTTTGTGTTAGCTTCAACTATAATCTATTGGTGTATTTAGATTTGAGTATTCTGTATAGGGGACTTTCATATTAGCTTTATTTGAGATATTTATGTATTTACATAACTGAAATTTAAAAA
The DNA here is from genome assembly GCA_030737815.1 of Allium fistulosum. Lineage (NCBI taxonomy): Eukaryota > Viridiplantae > Streptophyta > Magnoliopsida > Asparagales > Amaryllidaceae > Allium > Allium fistulosum. The sequence goes on along the minus strand of CM060902.1, from coordinate 1,115,921,359 downwards.
ATGGTAGAACATTCGATAACGAATAAAAAGATAATTAAAATTCAGAACTGCTTTTTACGACAACATTTTGATATTACAAAAACAAATAATCAAACACAGCCAACAATATTTAAGAATCTCCATAATGATTCTAGATGTGTTGGAGAAGATATTTTTTATGTTTGTTATGTAAGGTTGATTGCGATACGCAACATGCTGCTTGATATGAAATTAGAAGTCATCATCAAATCTGGATGGAAAACATCTGGCACAGGAGTAGCGTGCTCGTAGCTAAAATTTTGTTCGTTGTCCCTTTCACCTTCAAGATTCATGTTGTGTAAAATCATACAAGTGTAATTGATCAACGCCATTTTCCTTGGAGATCATAGTTTCATGAAATGCTTATTATAACAAATCTGGACTGCAGCACACCAAATACTCATACTACATCTTTTCGTTGTCCTTCCTGCATTGCAGCAAATGCTGATTTTTTTAAAAACTAGTAATATGATTATTAGTTACTATGATACTCCATTTTGGGTAAATTCCATCATCAAGGTAGTATCTATGATCATATATGTTACCGTTAACGGTAAATGAAACAGGTGTTGTTTTACTAAGCGCTAAATCATTAAATAATGTTAATCTCTCAACAACATTATGCCAAAAAAGCATGTCAAATCCATAAACCATATGAAGCAACAACTTCAAGAATTAAAGTCGGTTTTTGTTCTTTACTTTGATATGCTCCTTGTAGTGCTTTCAGGCAGTTTTTTTTTCCAATGCACATATTTAATACTTCCTAACATTCCAAGCCATCCCTCGCTATCGTGCATTGCAAGTAAATTTTCGACGTCCACTTCATTTTGCCTCTGCAAATATTTTTTTATTTTAAAATTGGGTACTTAGATTGTAGTACATATTAGTACTACAAGTTTTAAATGGTATATACAACATACTACATGTCAATATACGTTCGAATCACGCTACGAAAATTTTGAACCTATGACCTTTCGCACCAAAAGTTGAAGCGCTTAACCATTGGGACAATGATACTGGTCAAAGTTTATGGATATCAAGGATAGCTTAACAAAGTTTATGGAGTGATTCTAGCATTGTACTTTCCCCCAATCGCAAAGTGTCGTCAAGTTTATCAACTGGGTTACCGTATGCTAACATTCTCATAGCAGCAGCCACCTTTTGATGTCCAACTAAACCTTGAGTTTTGGAGGTGTTTGGTTTAAAGACAAAATATTTGTTATGAACTTTCACGTCTTTAAAAATTCCGTTGAACAATGGACGTCTCATTCTAAACTATACACAGTGTGTGTCATATTTTGTACAAAGTAGTTGTTTATCATTTGTTGATTGAGTGAGAAATGATGATGATTAATGTATCGTCCACCCAAGATAAAGCCTCCACGCTGACAAGATGATTGTCCAATTTCTTCTTCATGTAATTGCAAGAAGAAAATTTCATACTCTAGCCAGACTTTTCTCATTTCATCATAATTGGAATCACAGTCTATTGCGAGAAATTTTGATATGGACATCATTGTGATTTGAAGTAAAATGAGGTCTAGATACAATGAAGAATATAGATGCGTGAAAATAATTTGAATTGAAGTGTTTATACAGGGGTTTAAAAACCAACCATTAAGTTAGTCGTTACAGGGCGCATGTTAGGCAGAGCGAAAGTCCAATTAGCGATTTCACTCCATTGCGAGGCTTTACTCTTAGAAAATACTAAGGAAGCTAAGAGCATCTCCAACAAAGGTTAATTCAGCCTTAATATTAAACGGCTATTGAAAATGTGCCTCCAACGGTGAACATTACCCTTAATATTAAGAGTAATATTTGAGGGCCAATTCAGGGTTCTGAATTGGCCCCGGGTGCTGATTTAATCAAGGCCCAGCTATGGGCACTGATTAAATCAGCGCCCAGAGCCATAACGGCTCTTTGCCCCAACGGCTCCTTTCATCCTCCCTCCAACGACTACTTTCTACCTCCAACGGCTACTTTCTACCTCCAACACTCTATAAATACACTATGTTCACTCTTCATATCTACACAAACATCTTCACTCCTTTCTTATCTAACATGTACTATCTTGAAATGGCTTCACCTTTTGGAGATTTTACGCATCCTTCTCAGTCTCAAAACTATTTCTTCGACAATGGCCAGCAACAACCGAGTACTCCTCTGACACAGCATTTATCCAACTCATGGAGAAGCGACGAGGACTACGATTTATGCAACATTTACTGTCATTATACAAACGAATCGATTAGAGGCAACACTCGGAGCAGCGATAAGATTTTGAAGAAAATAATGAATACCTTCAACCTCAAGCATCCTGAAAATACACGATCTTTGTCGGCGATTTAAGGTCGATTCGAGAAAATCAATCGTCAAACTCGGTTTTATGAATCACAGATTTATAAAATAAAGAAAGCAAACCCTAGTGGAATGGGTGGCGAAGAGCATTTGGTATGTTTCTAGTTTTTATTAGTTTTTTGTATTTAAAATGATTATTAATTTATTCCTTTTTTGGCTTTCAGAAAAGAATGGCGAACGAGGAATTCATAAAGCTTTTTCCAAGGAAAAACGGTGCTAAACAATCACACTACTACCAATTTCTGAACTGTTATGAGTTGCTGACGAGCACACTGAAGTGGAACTCTGATAATGCAAAGAACCTCCGAGAAGTTCCAAACAAAGGGAAAGGAAAAGAACAAAGCTTCGAAATCATCATACTCGTCTAGTCCGGGAGATTCATCTTGTAGGGAAACTCAATTCGAGGGAAAAAACGAGTCGAATGCGCTCAACCAGAGACCATATGAAGGTTATAGACCAATGGGAGTCAAAGCAGCAAAGGGAAAGAATAAGCTTGATGTCGTGGTGAACGCTAAAGTGAATGCTGCTCTTGAAATTCATGAAAGAAGGCATCAAGATAGAAGCAAGCAAGCGCAGGATGATTATGGATAAAGATCTAACGGGGATGGATGACATTCAAAAGCAGTATTGGATGGAGCGCAAAGACAAATACTTACTTCTTAGTTCCCTCAAAGTAGTTTGTTTCAATCTTAGAATTGTGTAATTTGTACTGGTTTTGGTGTACTGTGTCGTTTATTTAAATCTGTTGTATTTTGTTATTAATTAATGTCGTACTATTCTTGTTTCCATTTAGACAAAGTCGATAACCAAACTGAATAACATTTTGAAGGAAATGCAATACATATTAATAAGATAACTAAAAAAAGACTACAACACAAACACATACACACATGACAAATCAAATATAAAATTGAACTAACAATCACCAAAGTAATTCCAAATATGATTCATAAGATCTTTTTGTAGCCGGTTGTGAAGTTGTGCATCTCGGTACACAAGTTTATGTTCCACGTGAATGTTGAATGCTTCTTCGGTTATAAGAACATCATCTCGGAATACTTCTGGCATTTGCCCTGCACCATCATATTCGTAGTGATGTTGTCCTTCGTCCATATTCCTTTCGTTTTTAATAATAATATTATGCATAATAATACATGCAAACATGATTCTGGACATTTTTTCTCGAGACCACAGTCAACATGGATTACTAATAATTGCAAATATGGATTGAAGAACGCCAATATCTCTTTCTACATCTTTTCTTTGTCCCTCTTGCATCGCAGCAAACTTTGCTTGCTTTTTTGTTATTGGGTTTGGACATGTTTTCACAATGGTGCTCCATTTTGGATAAATCCCATCGCCAAGATAATATCCGTGGTCGTAAGTGTTTTTCCTAAGAGCAAACGACATTGGAGTTACTCGACCAAGTGCTAGATCATCAAATAAGTGTGACCTCTTAATAACATTTAAATCATTGTTAGATCCAGGTATTCCAAAGAAAGAAAGCCATATCCATAAACCGTATGAAGCAACAGCTTCCAAAATAATAGTTGGCTTTCTTTCTTTACCATTGTAAGCTCCATGGTATGCTTTAGAGCAGTTCTTCCATTCCCAATGCATACAGTTGAGACTTCCAAGAATTCCAGGCCATCCTCTGCTCTTGTGCATTTCTCGAATCTGCACCACATCATCCTCATTTGGAGATCTAAGGTACATGGTGCCGAAAATGTCCACCACAGATTGGCAGAATTTATCGAGAGTTTCTAATATGGTAGTCTCTGCGATCCAATATGCATCATCTAATGCATTTGCGGGGGTGCCATAAGCTAACATCCTCAGTGCAACAGTCATTTTTTATTCACCGTTAAGCCTTTGTGTTTTTGAAGCATTTTGTTTTTGAAAAAATATTTGTCATTGCTTTGAATACCTGTTAAAATTCTTAAAAATAGATCTCTTCTCATTCTATATCTTCTCCTGAACATATCAGGCCCATAAGTGCAATTTGGATTGAAGTAGTCTTGCATCAGAGTTTTGTGGAAGGAAAATTGATTACAATTTACATGTTTCCGACCCATGATCGATTCGCTGTGTTTTCTTGATGTGGAGCCATAAGCTCATGGCATATGTCAACTATTTCTTGCCATTCTTCGGCTTCCTCTTGGAGTATCTCTTCTTCATCGGAATCACTGTCAAATGCCATAACACATTTGAGGAAAGATGAAGTATTCATTGTTGTATTTAGTTTAATGCTATGTGAGAAAGAAAGAAGATGTTAAATGTGATTTCTAGAATGGAAGTCGAAGTCCTTATATAGAAGTGATACGATATGCAGAGTTAGTGGCAGACAAAAAATGCAGAGTGTAGTCAAATCAACTGTAGCAAGTGGAAGACATTATTGATACTTAGTGTGGATAGCTCGACTTTAGCAAGTGGCAGACAAAAAATGCAGAGTGTAGTCAAATCAACTGTAGCAAGTGGCAGACATTATTGATACTTAGTGTGGTCAGCTGGACTTTAGCAAGTGACAGACAAAAATGCAGAGTGTAATCAAATCAACTTTAGCAAGTGGCAGACATTATTGATGCTTAGTGTGGTCAGCTCAACTTTAGCAAGTGGCAAACATTATTGATTGTGAAGGAACAAGCAATGATTTATATAATGATATTATGAATTGCCCATTTAACTGAAAATTCCATAGTGGAAGTGTACAAAAAATTCCATGGCAAATGAAAGTTGGACTCCCCAATATTATTTGGTACTAATCAAAGCGTACATAGAAGCCGATCCAAGACATATGGAAGAGGAGATTGAGCAAGATTTTTGGGTTACTCTAAACGAAGCCTTGAACAATCATCCTGATTGTAGATTTATTCGACGGATTCTGGAAACCCGCAGTACTTATGTCACGTTTACTAGAGCTTGTCAATGATACAGAAGCATTATAAACATAGTGAAGTTAGAAGACCTATTTCAGTTAACACCAGCTACGTATGATTCACGCTATTTCTGTGAGTATCATACTAATTTTGTTGGACATGCTACATATGATCTATGGGTTAGCTATAATAGACAATTTGAATGAAGTTTATGTATTTCTCTTTAAGTACTATGTGTTTTTCTTTCAGTTCAATGTATTTTCTTTAAGTTCTATGTATTTCCTTTCAATTCAATGTACTAAGATTCAGTTCCGTGTATTTTCTTTTAGTTCAATGTGTGTTCTTTAAGTTCTATGTATTTTCTTTTAGTTCTTTAGTAAGTTGTATACAATTTCACTATCTACTGAGTATGTAAGGCAACCAAAATTGAAATATAGTGATAAAAAAAGGACAACCGACATTGAAATAAACCGATATAGTGGAACAAACTGATAATTGAAACGATGCAAACAAGATCTAAAACAAACACACACATGATGATTTAAAAAACTATCTTTGATCACGTGATAACTGAACTAAACCAACTGTCCTCCTGAGCGTTTCAATTTCTTGTTCAAGTTCAGTTGCATACACTATTGTAGGATGAGGTAAAGGATCGTCCAACCATTGCCAAAGTCCGTAAAATTACGGCATCTATAGTGGCGTCGACCAATGTCAGATCTGTTTCTTATGACAGAATACAAAACATTAACTCTATAATTGCAGTATATTTCTCCAGAATCAACCTCTTGTTCTGGTTGAGGTAGTTGATGTCGTATTTCATGCCTTCTTTGCCTTCTCACATTGTTGCTCCTCCGCTCCCCCCTCCGTCTTCTTCCCTCTTCCAAAAGCCTCTGCTCTTGCAAAGCTCTATCACGCACTCTTACATCTTCATAATGTCTTTCCTCCATTTCAACATACCATCCGGTTGGTTCTTCTAGGTAAGACGGATTAGGAGGGATCTTGTCACTTAAAGGAACTTCGTATGAGTATGATTCTGGCAAGGAAATATGGCTGTAATCCATCATTTTTTGCTTAATAGGATGAGATAAGAATGATTTTCCAAGCAATAGAATATATAACAGTAAGAAGATGTTATACGGCAAAAACTGTGCAACGTGGCTACAATGTTCGAATAATACAAAATACTGTACCACTTTGTAATAGCATTGACATCAAAAGTACTGCAATATGGCTATAGTGCTAAGGCTAGCAAACATCAAAAGCAGTGCAACGTGCAAACAGTGCTCAATATGACGTGGCAGTGTAAATAAAGCTATACAATGTAAATGTGCTATAAATAAAGATATGCAAACAGCAAAAGTAGTGCAACATGCAAACAGTGCTTGATATGACGTGACACTGTAAATAAAACATCAAAAGTCGTTTGTCGGTGTGCTGAAGTTTTAATACAGATATGCAATGTAAATAAAGCTGTATAACGTAACAAAACAATAGTAAAATATGTCCACAGTACAATACAGAATTACATCAATAAAGACAAACAACGGTAAAATAAATGTAACAGTATAGTAACCAATCATCCTAAGTCTACGGCACCATCGTCGTCATCGTCCGCTACGTAGTCAAAATGAACAGGGCTACCATAATCAAATTGAAATGCAACCAGCTGAGCCTGCAAAAATTATCAATCTATGTCTGCTCGCATGCTGAGTCAGATGACTAAACGCCTGAGCATGAATGAGTGTTATATGCTGAATAGCGGCAATATATCGCCTATGCTCGTCCAATCTGCCTGCATACTGTAATTACATATAATATATTTCAATAAACGTTTGCCTAACTAATATTTCACAATTAATTATTAATACAATGAATTATTCATACAATGAAGTAGCTCAAGAGGCAGGTATAGTCCAGAAGTGCGGATACCAGCAATCTCATGATCCGAAGGATAAACTATCGGCTGCTCGATAAGAGTACCGGTAATATCATACGCTCTATAATAGGCGTCAAGACCGAAGTCCATGGGCTGCTGAGAGTACTGGGATGGAGTGTAATCAAAAGAAAATGGAGGTGCCTGAACTCTACCATGGGATACGTATGGGCCTATATGATCGGAGTTCACTCCTCGAGCGTAGTCAGGTAGCATGTATCGTCGAGGAGCAACTCTAACCCAGTAACTGTCATAATCCCCATCGGCTAAGAAAAATGTAGAAGCATCTACCCATCTAGCCTGTCTCAATCCCTGTATATACCATGATCCAATGGTTTGACGTCTGCCGAACATGTCGTCACAAGGTAACGGATCTCCAGGGATACGTAACTCCCCAGTATTCTGGAACAAGCATCTCTCCCCAAATACCAAATAGGAAGAAACACTAGTGGGAGTAAGATCATCCTCCGCAAACCCAAATGATACGAAATAGAAAGAGGATGACCATCATGCATCTGGCCCGCATGCGTCAGGACAATCCAATATGAAGCCCATGGTGCCCGGAAAATATTATCCTTGCACCTTATATCAATCTGAGTACGGGCCTCCATCAGGCCATGTCTAACACCCGTAGGCGCATGAGAAATTAACTGAACACGCTCCCATCGTCTCATGCATGGAAAATATGTCTCTGGTGCATGACTAGCTGTCTCAACAATGCGGGGAAGCATGTTCGCCGACCGTGTACTCGTAGTACCAGCACGACAGAATATATCAAAACCCAACATCTATCTAACCTCCCTCGAAGCATAAGAATCAAGAGCGGTGTACAAATATCCAAGTATAGAGGAACCCCAATCGATAGTGTGAAGCTGATCTAAATCGGCTACCACTGCAAGGTAACATAATCTAATGGTACTCTTTTGGTTCGAAAAGAAAGTCGAACCAAATAAGTACAACAGAAATGCTCTAAGTATGGCATCACTCATAGCATTGGTGCCCATATAAGCTGCAATATACTCCTGTAGATATGTAAGGGGACCGCGCCGGAGGCATCATGACCTTCCTCAAACTGGGGTACAAGCAAATCTCGTTTCATTCCTCTAGGACAAATGATAAGGAAATCTGTCCACTAACGGTTAGGAGGTGATCTAAGTATGGCATCACTCATAGCATCGGTGCCCATATGAGCTGCAATATACTCCTGTAGATATGTAAGGGCACCGCGCTGGAGGCATCATGACCTTCCTCAAACTGGGGTAGATAAATAATGAAAACCTCGGGGCTCTCAAACATATGATCAAAAGGAAATGGTATCCTACCTGGGACTCCGATCTCAATCCCAGTCAACATATAAAAATCAACGAGGGTATTGCCGAGCACTAGTTAAACAAGTGTTATTTAACAAGTGTTTGGATGCCAAGCACTAGTTAAACAGGCGCCCGACTAAAGTGCCTATGAATGGCGTCCAACTCTCATTTTTATTCAAATCAGTTCTATTTAAATTCAAATTTTGTCAAATTTTAAATCAAAATGCATCCAAGATCAACTAAAATCAACAGGAGAAAAATCACTAGCGATGTTGATGCCGGTTCGACATATGATGTGTTAGATCCTACATTGTCTATTTACGATCTTCGTATTTACATCAGCTACCAGCGGGTTACACTCACCGCTGCGATGGATCTTTGGATCCTCTGATATTTCTATTTATTTTTATCATATATACATTCATTTGCAAATATATTAAAGGGCAGTGGTAACTATTATAAATAATTTAATTTGTAGGTCATGCATATATCTATGAGGGGTAGTTGGCATAAGTGTATTCATAAATTATTTTGTCACGCTAATCCAACCGACTAGAGATTTATTAATTGCTACCCCCTTTTGGTCTGTTTATTTCAATTCCACCTTGTACACATATCGATCGTTGTTTAGTAGATGCACTTACAGAACGATGGTAGCTACTACTTATACTTTTCATTTTGTTGATTTTGTGCTTGCATTTTCACCTTGGGATTTATATAGGCTATCTGGTATCGATATAGGATAGGCTGAACATATGCATGTTCCCTTCACTGCTAGCTTTGATCGTTTGGCTCATATTATCAGTATTTACCAGGTTTGGATGAGAAGGATGTAGCATCAAGAGCTATCACACTTATACGATTATAGGCTTACATTAGAGATCATAGAGTTGATCGAGATTTTACTACTCCTATGGCTATTGCTTTTTTGTTATATTATTTTGGTTAGTTGTAACGACCTAGAATTTTAGTAAATTAATATTTGGAATATTTTAATTGATTTAAATATGGAAAAGTTATTTCTATAAGTTAAATAACTTGAATTTCAAATATAGCGATTTATATGATAATTAAATTCTTGAATTTAATATTCGGAATTGTTTAAATGATTAAATCCTGAATTTAATATGAGTAAAATGATTTCAAAAGTTGATTAAATTCTATTTAAATAAGAATGAAGATAGTAAACTTTTAAATTAGATTTAAAAGTGGTTAAGTTGTTTAAATTTATTTGTTCAAATTAACGAGTGAAAATAGCCTTTCGGGCCACTCTCCTGGATTTCGACGAAACAAGTGCCATTGGATCCGTAACAGCGTATTATTTTATGCGGTTGAATTTCGTGATGATTGGACATATCGTTTTGGCATGCGAGATCGAAACGCGTAGAAATTTATTTCTAATTTATATATTAATTGGATTTGAAAAGCTATCTTCTATATATGATCAAATTAGGTCTCGAGACTAATTCCATTTCATTCGGAATAGGGGTATAACATATAGAACGCCAAATGGCACGTCTCCATAGGAGTTCGAAATTTTCGGGCGTTTTGTAACTTAATATTTTAAATCAAATATATATATATATACACATATATTAGTTTATAATTACCATACTCTCCCATACCTACCCCATACCTGCCATTACTCTTCACTATGCTTACCGTCCTTTATAAAAATATGGCCTTTTTCTCTTCCTTTCGTTTTGTTGCGAAAACAATTCAAACACAACCAACAAAATCCAACGATCACCATCGATTCGAACCACTATGATCACTTTTAAGCAAAGTCATCAACTAAATAAATGTTCACGACATCGAGGGGAGTATATTCAACGGTTGGATTAGGTTATAGCATGTGTCGATTTTCATATGAACGGCATTTTCTTTATTCGCCGATTCCGACGTTTTCTTTATTCGCCGATTCCGACGAATTCGTTGATTTTTGGATGATGGGTTGTGAAGGTGAAAGGAGCGTGGAGAAGAGAGCTATGTGCGGCCGAAGTTTGGTGGCCAACGGTGGTGCATGGCAGTGGCAATCGTGGGTTTAACGGATAATTCGTTTTGGGTTTTTATTGGTGGTGGCGACGAATGGGGGGCTTAGACCAGTTGCATGGGAAAGAGTGGAGGTTGGACTATCGGTGGGAGCGAGGAGGCGGCGGTTGGATGGCCATGGTAGCGGCGACGTTGAGTTGAAGTAGGTGCTTGGTGGGTTTGTTTTCACGAACAAGAAAGAGGAGAGGAGGCTTAGGCGGGGTTGATTATTTTTAAAGGTTTAAAATGTAATTAGTTTATTTATTTTTAATTTAAATATTGATACTTATTTATTTAATAACTTGTCCATACGAGGTTTGGAAGAATTTGAAGACAGTTGAAATTTGGGCTAAAATCGGACGTCGTTCGATTTTAGTTCCAAACCGGAACGCCTCGGCGACAAATTTGAATAGTGGTGAGTTAAAATCACTTTTTGGTTAACTGGTATGATATAGTTGATAAAAATTGTTAAGTGATTTTTTGGATGATTTACTATATTTATTAGTTGGTATGGATATATTCCCGCCCCTGGAGTGGATGAGACCCTATTATGTTCCCGTGTAAGAGCGGATGTTCCTTTGAATACGAATACCGCCTCGAAGCGGGTTATTTATATTTTTATCATTATATACTGTATGTGATGCAGGGGGAGAGGTTAGAGAGATCCAACATGATTCCTCACACTGTTGATTTTATTTTCATATAATTTGATATATGATATGTTGGATGCTATAATTGATGACATGGACAGGATTTTGCTTATTTAGTGCTTTAATAGCATTGAGGCTTATATTTTGGTATTTTAAAATAACATAAAATAGTAATTGAATAAAAAGGGGATTTCAAAGAGATTTTGGAAATTGTACGTGTTTTAAATAATTATGCTGAATTATTTCAAGAAGTAATTTACCTCGAAATCAAAGGTATGATTTTTGGATATTACAATTTAATAATTTTATAAAATATTTTAAATAGAGATTTTCAAACTGCAAAATAAAGTTTTTTAAAATCTTAAAATAAATCTATCTTTTATAGTAAAGGGATATGTTATTAAAGGAAAATAGAAATATTTGATATATATATATATATATATATCTGTGTATGTATGTATGTATATGTATATATACATATATTAAAGATTATTTACAAATGTGAGATTTATAGGTGTGATAATTTATAAAAGTGATATTTTACAAATGAAATGAAGATTTGTAAAATCGTATTTTGTTTATAAAAGTATGGATTTATAAACGTTGCTTATAAATTAAAGGAAACTATTATCGTTTAATAAATTAGGGAAATAAAATCAAACGGTGGATTTATTATAAGATACAGAATGATATTTTAGAAATAGTTGACTCTATTTTAGAAATTGAAGGTGAGGGTAAATTTGGAATGTTAAACGATATTTTATAAATAGAAGGGATTTGTAAAAGGAATTTATCCATATGGATGTAACGTTAGAAACGGATGGTGATTGATGTTTTTAGATGAGATTCATGAATAAGTGAGATTCATAAAGAAAATAGAGTTATAAATGGAGTTCATAAATAAATGAGTTTTATGAAAGGAAGTTCTATAAAATAGAAAGTGATTCTTAAATATAGTTTTATAAACATAGAAATGATTGGGTTGAAGATTTAAGTATGGATTTTTATCAAGGAAATATATTATGTTTTAAAGGTCGGCTACTTATATTAATATTGTTAAAGTTGTTTGTTAATATTTAATTATTTAAATTATTAATATGGTTTGAAATCAATAATTATTATTATTAATAATATTTTGGTAAAGGTTAACGATTGCTTTTATTCATAATGTTTTGAATTATTAATTATTATTTTTAAGATGTTAAAGGTTAATAATAATTATTTATTTATTATGTTTATTATTAATAATTACTATTATATAATAGTTTTTTAAAGAAAGTGATTAGGATTTATTTATGATGTTTTTGAGATTCATAAATAGTGTTTTGTAAATGGACTTGGATTTTTATAAGATGAGCTTATAAAATGGTTTGAAGAATTATAGGAAGATTATTTACAAGGTAAAGAGGTTTACCAATAAATGGATATTTATAAATGAATTTTAGAAATGAGTTTATAGATTTATAAAAAGAGTTCATAAATAATTGCATGGTTTCATAAAGGGTTTAAATGACTTGAAAAATAATTTATAAAGGGTTTATAAATGGTTTTAGAAATTTATAATGGGGTTTATAGATGATTTTAGAATTGAGAAAAAGGGAAATCTTCCTCAGTGTTTGGTAAATATACTTATACCGTTGAGATAAGTATATGGATATTTTCTAAGTATTGAAAATATAAGGGTTTGTGAATATATCTTTGTAAAAGTATTTTGATACAAGTATTATCAAGATGACTTTAATTAATGAAAAGATTAATTAAGGAGGCTAGTGGTTGCTTATATGCTTAACCAATGTTGGTTTTTCCTTTGAAAGTAAATCCTGATTTAGATGTGTGTTTGTCAATAGTTAAATAACCGACAATCAAATATGGACCCAAATGTAAATTGGGAAATATCTAGGAGAAACACATGAGTTTTATGGCACAGTAATCTCCGATGATATTGTACTGTGCGTGCAAATCTCGTTTCATTCCTCTAGGACAAATGATAAGGAAATCTGTCCACTAACGGTTAGGAGGTGATCTCCATTCTTATCTTTGACTACTTATTTCCTAAATAATAGGGTTTGAGTTTACTGAAAACTGTCAAATGTTGTTTTAAAGAGATCGGGATCGGATATGTTATCCAAAAAACCACTTCGATCCCACTCAAGCATTTCGAAGTAAAGACATCTTGAAGATGATGGAATTGAAGACGGAGCTCTTAAGTGTTTCGTTCAGTCTCAGAAAGAACTTATATGGATGAATGTTGGTATTGCATTATTGCCTGGAGGGTAGTGTTAACAATCTAAGTGGGAAGTGCTATATAATAGGTAGAACGTAGCTTTGAGCCTCACACTTGGGAAATGAATAAAGTAGGGACATGCGACAACGCTAAGCGGGTCGCACCCAAGTATGGTTTGATCATCCCAAATCTAGAGAGATATTCATGTATGCTTTAGGATCCCATTATATATTTGTTGATCGCAACCAAGGGGTGATCATATTCTGTGCTACTCGAGAAGAGGGTGTGTCGGTCCAGAGTAGCAGAGGTGTAACGTGTTGTAGTCTCCCGTACATTTTATCTAAAGGTGTACGGATTCGGCGGGTAGACCCTTACCCTTTCATAGTTGGAATCCATTATCCACTACGAGCCTTCGATTTTAGTTGTACGTATTATGATGGAATTTAATTAATGTAACAATTTCGGCTATGATAAATAAGTATTTGTATCTTAGACACTATTATAATATCGTAGAATTTCATATGAAATGTATTGTTTATCGTAAGGTAAAAACCCGTCCGTGTTTATGTGCGGCGTGCTCTTACTAGTTACTTTTGATTTCAAAGGTTTTTATAACCTTAAAATCCATTTGGGTGTGTTTTCTCACATTGGTTTTTCAGATTGAATCGGGTGTTATTTTATCATAATGCTTAGGTCAAACCGAGTTTCTTTACAAATAGCTTTGAATGCATTGGAGCTCAGGAGACGAGTTGGAAGTCTTCAAGTCGTATTCCCGTATATGTTTAATTTCCGCTCTTTGTTGTTGAAATCATCAGCAATTGTGAGGACAGGTTTTTATAATTGTCTAGGCCGATGATTGTAATTTGTTATTGTACTCCGATGGATGTTTGTATATAACAGTTTCTCTTTTGTAAAGATCATTGATATTATATTATGTATATTGTTCCGTTGCAATTGTGAGATTCTGTGTTATTTTTGGTTTCTTTTCTCTTCTTCTTTCTTCTTCTTTTCCCCTAACTATCCACCTTTCCATTCAATTTGGGTTCGACGTGTGTGGTTTACTGTCAACTTGAACTATATGGAAAGGCGGGTTGTTACACTTGGTATTAGAGCGCAAGGTTAAGCGAGAACCTTGGTTTTGGTGGGTAACTCGTTAAGAGATAAGGTAATGAAACACCTTATTATGGGTTTGAGTGTATATATATAGATCGCGTATTTGTTAGTGATATAAATATATTTTATATATTATTGGTTGATCTGTTGAGTGGCTTATGGATTCTGGTCAATACGAGTAATTAATGTTATTGATAGGGATCTATAAACACTTGAAAAGAGCAATTCGACATGGTATTGTTTTGAAATTGGGTAAATGAAATAATTTTACCTTAATTATATTTTATATATAAAGGAATAATTTTTCAGAATTATTATAGGTATATGTGTTGTGTTTGGTTGTTAGTGAATGATAATATTTGATTATTATCATTGTTGTTTGTGAAATGATATTATATAAGAAGTGAGGTTATATAAGTATTGTAGCGACCCGCAGTTTCGTACCTTTTGAGTTGATAATAATTCACTCTTGTACAACCCAAAGTGTACAAAAAAGTGAATAACTAGGGTAGTGAAGAAGAAAAAGATAGAAGAAAAATAGAACAACAACAAAAACAAAATCTCACAATCGCAGCGGAACAAAATATAATACATAATAACAGATTTTTATACAAGAGAATCTGTAACTGTTTTATACTTACAATCATCAGAGTACAACAATCGATACATCAAACTAGACAGTTATATAACTTGTCCTTACACGGCGGAAATATAAGCCAAGTACGGAGATACGACCCTGTCATCCAACTCGTCTCTTGAGCTCCATAGCATTCTATCCTTAATCTGTAATACTCGGTCTGACCCGAGCATTCTAATAAAATAACACCCGAGTCAGTCTGGAAAACCAGCGTGAGAAAACACACTCAATTTGAATTATTAGAGTTATCAAAATCCTTTGAAAAACAAAGGTATCTCGTAAGACCACGTCACACATAAACACAATGGGTTTTTATCTTATGATAACCAAAACATTTTATAGAAAATCCAATGATATTATAATAGTGTCTAAATACAAATACTTATTCAAATAGCTGAAATTTTTACATTAATTAAATTCCAACATACTAGGCGCTACAAACAAAACCGTAAGCTCGTATTGGAGAATGGATTCCAACGAATGACTGGGCCACTAGGGTACCGCCCATCACAGTACACCTCTAAAACAATGTACCGAGGACCTCGCCGGGATCCCCTGCTACACAAGACCGGCCTACCCCTAACCTGGATAGACCGAATATGTTATCACCCCGGGTGTTCCCACCCTTACTATCGAGCGCTCCTTCTTTCATGCACAACCATATCCATAAAAAATAGGTTTCCGAGGACATCTAGAAAAGTGATAACATACCCTCATTGGGTGCGACCCACTTAGCCTTGCTGCATCTCCCCTGTTTTATTCATTCCTGGTTGATAAGGCTCGAGGCTAAGCGTTACCTTTCAAGAAACAAATTCTTCTTAGAATGCCCATCGTCCTCCAATGACGATGTTCTAATAACATCCGTCCATACAAGTTGCCCTGGGTCAGGACAAACCGAATCACCGTCTTCATCATCTTCACGGTATTCATTCGTTACGTTCAAACCGGATCGAAGTGGTTTTCGGATAATTAAATCTGATCCCGGTCTCTTCGAAACGATTAACGAAATTAGCCAATATTGATAGTCGGTTATTTAACTATCAATAAACATCCATAAGTAGACACTAGGCCTTATTTTATAATTTTTCAAATCTTTATTCAAAATATCTTTACTAAGACATATATCCAAATTCCTTTCCATATTCCAATATTGGAAAAACAGTTTCAAATACTTAAATCCATAACAGGATATTTCCAAATCATCTCAACACTTAGAGATATGTGAATATTAGGCTCAGGTCTCTAATAAGTTTCAAAATACACAAAAACCCCAGTAAAAAAAGTATGTAAATTAGGTCCCTAGAATTAAGTTACTAAGTAATTGCATATAGTTATGCAATTATTCACTGAATAATTGCAGACATTTATGCAATTATATTTAAAAGTTGCATAAATTTATGTAATTTTTTCGGTGAATAATTGCGGAAATTTCCATAATTTTTCTGGTGAATAATTGCGGAATTTTCCGCAAATTTTTGATTGGTAAATAATTGCGGAATTTTCCGCAATTTTTTGAAAAATTTGCGGAAATTTTCACAATTTTTCAGTGAATAATTGTGGAAATGTCTGCAATTTTTTGATATAATTGCATAAATGTCTGCGATTATTCACTAAATAATTGCATAAGTGTATGCCATTATTCGGTAACTTAATTCTAGGGACCTAATTTACAAACTTTTTTTACTGGGGTTTTAGTGTATTTTAAAACTTATATAATTCATTTTTAAAAATCTCCATTTATTAATTCGCAATAGTTAAGTATAACCAAAACTCAATATTTTTTTAATTCAATTTTATAAGATAACTCCAATTCCCGTATATATATATATATATATATATATATATATATTTATCAGATTCCCTTTAATTCCTTAAATTTCAAAAGTATATTTATAGTATTTAAATTATCAAAATTCAGGCCAGTGCTACAATAGCATCCAATAATTCCAATCACTACAATAATCTATAATAGATTATTCTACACAAATCATATATCACTACATATGAAAAATAAACAATATATTTGAGGAATCCAGTTGGATCCCTCCAACCTGTTTCTCTGCATCCATAGATGTTAATACAACATAAAAAAATACCAATCCCACTTCGAGGGAGATATCGCGGCATATGGGGTCATCCGCTATTATGCGGGGCACATAGGGTCTCATCCGCTATAATGTGCGGGAATATCACTCCAAATACTAATATATATATATACACTACTATATATATAATATATCATTCATCAAATAATTATTAAATCAACCAAGCATTCAATAATTAATTTTAACTATTTTTAAAATTAATCTGATAATCCAAATGAGTGAGAATTTTCTCACGCTCGCATCACAACCAACCACTACCAGTCTCGCTTATGTGCGTGCACGAAGACTGCCAACATTCCCCTAGAACAACTGCCGCACTCCAATCCTTCAGTGGCAAGTTCGAATTGGCGCACTCCCTTTTTTCCACGACCTGCTCACATCGCGATGGACACGAAGTCCACCATTTGAAGTCAGCGATACCCCTCCTCGAGCCCTCGTCTGCCACCCCTCCGCACACCGCACCCCTTCTCACTCGCGCGCGTCTCCGACTCCTGCCATCGCGCCGCTCCACTTCCCTAAACGGCGCCGCTCTCCACCTTATCCCCTCCGCAACCACGCCTCGCCCTAGCTTCCTCTGCTCGTACAGTCGTGATCCCCCAAGTCACCAACCCTAAATGCACAACCCACTCATCGATGCCTTACCTCCCCATGTCGTTTGCGCACTCCTCCCTTTCAGTCGTCTTCGAGGCCGCCTCTTCGATCGTGACAACAAATTTTTATTTTAAAGTCGAACGTGACTTCATTCTCTTTTTTTCTCTCATTTAATTCACTAAGAAGGCAAGGGGTAAAGGAAATTTAAGGAAAAGGATTGTGTCGTCTACGAGAAGATTAACTTATATTTTTTTATAATATTATAAATCAAAATATCTCGTATTGGTTAACTGAAAATCAACACCCCTATCGAGACGTGCCACTAGGCGTTTATAATGTTATACCCCAATTCCGAACGCAATGGAAAAGGTTTCGAGTCCTAATTCAATCGTATGGAGAAGATAGCTTTTTGGACCCAACTATTATATTGAATTTTAGATATTAATATTCAATGCGTTTACATCCTGTACGACCAAAGGATAACTCCAAACACTACGAAATTTAAAATCCGACAATAATACATTATTACGGATCCAATGGAACTAGTTTCGTCGAATTCCGAGACTGTGCTCCGGATCGCTATTTTAACGTGTAGATTTAATTGACAATTTTCAAAATTCACGAAATCGCCCAAAATTTCAGTTTTAAAAACCTTACTAACTAATTTCTAATTCAAATAGAATTTAAATGAATATCAGAAATCGTTTCGATTTCATATTCAACGCCAAATCGGTTATTTAAGTGATTTTAACTTATTAACTCCATAATTAAATTTATTAATTAAACCGCTATATTTTCGAACTTAAGTTTTTATTACACTATTTTTGATCGATAAACTTCATACTGGAATCTCATTCACATTTCAAAACTCAACATTTAAAATGAATTAAATATTCAAAATTAATGACCAAAAATCCAGGTCGTTACATTCCTCCCCCTTAAAAGAATTTCGTCCCCGAAATTGCTAAGGTAGTACGAATGATCCAAACCCATTAACTTATCAAAACCCACTTAGCTAGCTTGCTTATTTCATGTTTCTAATCCTTTAGTTTCAACCAAAACGATTAGTTTTCAATTCTACTTCCAAACCCTTTATTTCAATTACAATTTGAAATCAAATTGTTGTAAACAAAATTGTTCCCAAAATTTTCAAAATTTTTCTAACACCCTAAATTTCCGAAATTTTTTGGCAGTCTTCTTTGCGGAGGACCTTTTGCAATATGACAAGAGAAATAAATATATATACATCGACCCACACGGTCGGAAAGCAAAATATATATATATATCAATATTTTATATTTACAGTATTTAATCCGAAAACGTACCTTATTTTTTTTGCATTTTTAAGCATTTTTAAGCAAGCAAGTTTACTTCGTATGCAATTACGTAACCCGAATCTAGCCCGATAACCTCCGGGTACCTGTACTTACTTAATTTAAACTACATAAGTACCAGAACATGAAATTTTAACAACATTTCATTTATTTAAACAATTACAACACATGATTTTCAATAACTCATCGGGCTAAACATGTATTTATAAGCAATTATGAGGTTCCAACACCAATTTAATTACTTCCAATCAATCTATATACCATTTCATTCTATTTAAATGTTTTACAACTCACTTTACATGCATTCAATTCATTTCTATACCAAACAAACCATATCCACTCCAAATTGATTTAAAAATCAATTTTATTTACTTCTATTAATTCATAGAATTTTATTTACTTTAGTTTGCGTCGAACAACAATTTTTCTATGCTAATTTGGCGCTATTCATTTAATAAAATAACCATTTCAGCTATTTTAAATTGACTCCAAATCAATTTTTATTCAACTCCATTCCATTTCAAATTTATTCACGATCAATTCAGTAGAATTCCATTCATATCTATTTTCATTACATTCAAATTCATTTTATTAACTCGGAATCATTCCATGCTACTTTATTTAATGACCCCTTTACAAATTTATTTGAATCAAGCCTCCATCCAAATATTTACTTAAGTTAATCCATCTATTTCCAATTAATTCACTATATAACTTAAGTTTATTTCCTTTGCAACCAAATTCCATTTTAAATTTTTGATTTGATTTTTATTCAATCAAATTTCATCCAATTTCTAATTTATTTAATTAGTTCATTCATTTTATCCACTTCAAATTTTAATTCCATACTCGAATTCATTCTCAAATTTATTTAATTCGTATCCAAGGCCACATTCAATTTATTTACACTCAAGTCATCACTATTTCAAACCATTTCTGTTTTATCTGACAATATTTCCAATTATAATTAAATCGCTTACCATTTAAGTCAAATTTTATTTACAACCCAAGTTCTATTTCCAATATCCATTTTTAATCCACAATCCAAATTTATTCAACCCAGTTAATATCCATTCTATATTCAGTTAACTAATTATTTATCCAATTAGTTCACCTCCAATTTATAACTCAATATCTGGTTTTTATTTCAAAAATCACTTCATTTAATTTTTCTTGAGCTCAAACTCATTTTAAATCTAAGTTTGGACTTTATTTCTCCACTTTAAAATATTACACCATTTTTATTTTGGGTTTTCTATTTCACTTTTAAATTTTATAAGTCACACAACTTATTTTCCACATTTCCATCAATTCTATACTCGAATATATTCACATTTTATTTTTACTCGAGATCATACATTTATTTATAGCCTCAGTGCATTTTTATTCAATTAATTTCAATTTTTTAAGCTATCCCAATTTATTTATTCACAATTCCAGATTTTCACTTAAATTTTATCTCATTCAAGATTTATGCCATATGGTTTTATAATACTTCCCAATTGAAAATTCATATTTACTCTAATTCAATATTATTTCTAATTCAATTCCAATTTTATAACTTATAGTTATATAGTCACGTAATAATTCACATTTACATGTTTAATTCAATTCAATATGATTCAAATCCAATTCACTTTTTATTTAAATTTCGATTCCTTTTTAACCAACATTTCAAAACCATATTCGAGTTATTCATACTTAAGTTAAATTTCACTCCAAACAAATTTATTTTTAATTCGTTCAATTTCATTATATATTCAATTACTTTGCTAAGTTAACTCCCATTTCATTAATACACTATATTAATTCAATTCAAATCCAGTCAATTAAATTTCTAAAATTTAATTTATCCAAGTTAACTTAAGTTGAATTCCATTTCAACTTTCTCACTTTAAATTTTATTCCAACTATAATTTTTCACACTTCCCTCCTTATAAATATCATCTTCTACAGGATTCCAGAATTCTTAAACACCCGGTATTTATTTCGAATCACTTCGAAATCAAATATATATATATATACACACACACACTCTTTCTGGTTTAACAAACCATTTCCTTCAAATTTTAAAATCAACCTGATTTTATCCAAAACAATTCCTTTCGGAATTTTTAAACAAAACTTGTTTTCCCAACAAATTTGAATCAAATCAATTTTGGCATCAATTCATCACTTAGAAACTCAAAAATGAATATTGATGATGCGGCCATCATCATCAGAATTATTTTCCAACGACTAAAGTGCGTTCTATGCTATAACACTTCCAAAATTAATTTAAAACCATTCTTCTATTAAAAAATATCTCCAAAATAATCATACTACTTTTTTATCTTCAAACACTTTGGAAAATACTTCTTAAAATCTTCAGGATTTAAATTTTCCAAATTCTGGTTTGAACCCATTTGTAGTTTTTAACTCATTTGTATAATTCACACTTACACAATCTCCATTTGGTTATACATAACCATTTCCAATTTTATAAGCTTATTTTGATTATACAATAACAACCAAACACACCACTATAATAATTTTCAGAAAATTATTCTCTTTTATATCAAAATATAGTTTGGGTAAAATTATTTCATTTACCCGCTTCAAAACCATACTGTGTCGAATTATTCTATTCAAGTGTTTAGAAACTCCTATCGATTTAGTGGCGTCCCACTACTCGAACAGAATTTATATACCACTCAACAAATAAATTAACACAGTATAAAACCATTTTTATTCACTAACAAATACGCGCTATCTATTATTATACTCAACTCATTCTAGAGTACTACTAACTCTATCTCTAATGAGTAATCCCCACCAGAGCCAAGGTTCTCGCTTAACCTTCAGCTCTGATACCAAGTGTAGCGACCCTCAGTTACGTACCGTTTGAGTTGATAATAATTCACTCTTGTCCAACCCAAAATGTACGAAAAAGCGAAGAACTAGGGTAGAGAGGAAGAAAAAGATGGAAGAAAAATAGAACAACAACAGAATCTCACAATCGCAGCGGAACAAAATATAATATATAATAACAGATTTTTATACAAGAGAATCTGTAACTGTTTTATACTTACAATCATCAGAGTACAACAATCGATACATCAAACTGGACAGTTATATAACTTGTCCTTACACGGCGGAAATATAAGCCAAGTACGGAGATACGACTCTGTCATCAAACTCGTCTCTTGAGCTCCTTAGCATTCTATCCTTAATCTGTAATACTCGGTCTGGCCCGAGCATTCTAATAAAATAACATCCGAGTCAGTGTGGAAAACCAGCGTGAGAAAACACACTCAATTTGAATTATTAGAGCTATCAAAATCCTTTGAAAAACAAAGGTATCTCGTAAGACCACGTCACACATAAACACAATGGGTTTTTACCTTATGATAACCAAAACATTTTATAGAAAATCCAATGATATTATAATAGTGTCTAAATACAAATACTTATTCAAATAGCTGAAATTTTTACATTAATTAAATTCCAACATACTAGGCGCTACAAACAAAACCGTAAGCTCGTATTGGAGAATGGATTCCAACGAATGACTGGGCCACTAGGGTACCGCCCATCACAGTACACCTCTAAAACAATGTACCGAGGACCTCGCCGGGATCCCCTGCTACACAAGACCGGCCTACCCCTAACCTGGATAGACCGAATATGTTATCACCCCGGGTGTTCCCACCCTTACTATCGAGCGCTCCTTCTTTCATGCACAACCATATCCATAAAAAATAGGTTTCCAAGGACATCTAGAAAAGTGATAACATACCCTAATTGGGTGCGACCCACTTAGCCTTGCTGTATCTCCCCTGTTTTATTCATTCCTGGTTGATAAGGCTCGAGGCTAAGCGTTACCTTTCAAGAAACAAATTCTTCTTAGAATGCCCATCGTCCTCCAATGACGATGTTCTAATAACATTCATCCATACAAGTTGCCCTGGGTCAGGACAAATCGAATCACCGTCTTCATCATCTTCACGGTATTCATTCGTTACGTTCAAACCGGATCGAAGTGGTTTTCGGATAATTAAATCTGATCCCGGTCTCTTCGAAACGATTAACGAAATTAGCCAATACTGATAGTCGGTTATTTAACTATCAATAAACATCCATAAGCAGACACTAGGCCTTATTTTATAATTTTTCAAATCTTTATTCAAAATATCTTTACTAAGACATATATCCAAATTCCTTTCCATATTCCAATATTGGAAAAACAGTTTCAAATACTTAAATCCATGACAGGATATTTCCAAATCATCTCAACACTTAGAGATATTCCAAAATTTCCATTTTTATACTTAGGGAAATATTATAAGCCTTATTTTCCAAAATCATTTCCAATATCAACCCTTCAAAGAATATTTTTATAACGTATTTCATAAGTCTTCGGAGTTTACATTAATTTCCTTACCCTTTTCAAAATTTATTATATCCACCTAAAATATCTTCTATCTATTTATAACTTCTCTATGACTTCAGATTCAGCCAGAAGTTCTTATTCCAAATATTTCAGAACCTTCCTTAAGTTCCAAGAATTTTATAAGATTTTCCCTTTATAAAATCCTATCCGTTAAATAACTTCGTTCACAATCTCGAGAGAATTTTATAAATAAATTTTCAATCATTTCAATTATATATTTATATATGAGCATTTTTAAAGAATAGTAATTTATTTTTATTTTTAAAATATGTTTTAGGTTATTATTTAAAATATTAAACATTTTTAATAAACCAACAATGACTCATTTAAAAAAAATCAATTTACAAAGCTGATTATAGAAATTAAAATTTTATTTCAATAAATATTAAATATTTGAAAATCCATTTTTCCGAAGCATTCCAATACTAACTAGTTTAAAATTTCATAGTTTAAATAATAAAGTTTCCCTTTGAAAAACAAGCTTAACTTCTTATAAATAAAAATATATTTTTAAATCTCAATAACCAATTTAATTTATAACTTCCTCTAGATTTCACAACATATCGATTATTTATCGATTTCCTAACCATTTCTCATTTCAAAAATAGAATCTACTATTTTTTTCTCAACCCTGTTTCCATATTCTCATATAAATTCACCCTATGAATTTTATATTTCCAATTATCGTCTGATATTGAATTCCTTTATTTACAAACATCGTTTATAAATTTTTATAACTCCTTTTGTTTACCCGTTTATAAAACAAATCTTATTGATAAAATTCCATTATATAAATTCATTTCTTATAAATTCCATTTATACTTCCAGTCTATTATATTGACTTTAACTCCTTTTATATTTCCAAAATATCATTTATAAATTATCTTATATAAATCATTTTTAAAAATACCCATTTATTAATTCGCAATAGTTAAGTGTAACCAAAACTCAATTTTTTTTAAATTCAATTCTTTAAGATAACTCCAATTCACATATATATATATATTTATCAGATTCCCTTTAATTCCTTAAATTTCAAAAGTATATTTATAGTCTTTAAATTATCAAAATTTAGGCCAGTGCTACAATAGCATCCAATAATTCCAATCACTACAATAATATATAATAGATTATTTTACACAAATCATATATCACTACATATGAAAAATAAACAATATATTTGAGGAATCCAGTTGGATCCCTCCAACCTGTTTCCCTGCATCCACAGATGTTAATACAACATAAAAAATACCAATCCCACTTCGAAGGGGATATCGCGGTATATGGGGTCATCCGCTAGTATGCGGGGCGCATAGGGTCTCATCCGCTATAATGTGCGGGAATATCACTCCAAATACTAATATATATATATATATATACACACACACTACTATATATATAATATATCATTCATCAAATAATTATTAAATCAACCAGGCATTCAATAATTAATTTTAACTATTTTTAAAATTAATCTGATAATCCAAATGAGTGAGAATTTTCTCACCTTGATATTTAATTGCGATCCGTTCCAATTTTTAATTAATGGCTCCCTCTTAAAAGTCTCCAAGTAATTCCAGACTATAATTCATGATTTTTGTACCTCGCATAAAACATTATAATATCTATAGGATTTCGATTCGTTAATAAAATTAATTTTCAATAAATTACAGAATAGAATTCTTAACCTTAATCCCACGTACCGCATCACTCGCTCATCTCTTGCACAAACTCCTTCGCCTGCATCTCCAGCCCATGCTCGCATCACAACCAACCACTATCAGTCTCGCCTATGCGCGTGCGCGAAGACTGCCAACATTCCCCTGGAATAACTGCCGCACTCCAATCCTTCAGTAGCAAGTTCGAACTGGCGCACTCCCTTTTTTCCACGACCTGCTCACATCGCGATGGCCATGAAGTCCACCATTTGAAGTCGCCAACACCCCTCCTCGAGCCCTCATTTGCCACCCCTCTATACACCGCTCCCTTTCACACTCGCGCACGTCTCCGACTCCTACCATCGCGCTGCTCCACTTCCCCCAACGGCGTCGCTCTCCACCTTATCCCCTCTGCAACCACGCCTCGCCCTAGCTTCCCCTGTTCGTACAGTCGCGATCCCCTAAATCAACAACCCTAAACGTGCGACCTACTCATTGATGCATTACCTCCCTATGTCGTGTGCACGCTCCACCCTTTCAGTCGTCTTCGAGGCCGCCTCTTGGATCACGACAACAATTTTTTTTTAAAGTCGAACGAGACTTCGTTCTCTTTTTTTTTCTCGTTTAATTCACAAAGAAGGCAAAGGTAACAGGAATTTAAGGAAAAGGATCGTGTCGTCTATGAGAAAATTAACTTATATATTTTTTTTTTTTGTAAATTGGTAAATTTTATTAAGGCATTAAAGCCCAGATCAAAATCAGCCCACGCTGAACAGTACAAAAAACAAAGTACCCAACTTTTCGACAGAAACAGAACCCTTTCCAAAAAGCAAACTAACCATCTTCCTCCCAAACCAGGTCATGGAGGTTGATGCTGATGGCTCGTTCCTGGGTTTTCTTGCAATGGAAAGCTCCGATCCACTCCTACAGCATGAACTTCGACTTGTGCCTGCCTGGTAGTAAGCTCCCTCTTAAACCTCTTCAGAATTATCTGCATGTCAACAATTGCTAATCTATTTACTTCCGTGTGTTTTCTATGCTTGCTCTGGAAAATTCTTCGATTCCTTTCTTTCCATATGCTCCACGCAGTCACCGTGATGGCGATTTTGTGCAGCTTGGATTCAACGTCTTTATCGCTTCCTCTTCGAGTCAGGTACTCTACTTGTTCAACTAAGTTATTAGAGTAAGGATTTATGTTTAAGTACTTGTTGCACGAGATCCACACCGAGTTAGCAAAATTACATTCAAAGAATAGATGTTCGTGTGATTCTAAGCTCTGGTTACATAGAACACAAACGGTTTCATTGATCACTCCCCATTTCGATAATCTATCTCTTGTCGGTAATCTCTTCAGTATTGCTTTATATGCTGTAAAAGCCATTTTTGGGGTGTTAATGTGATCCCATATAATTTTGCTCCAAGAAGCTTTACTGTCTTTTTGCCAAATTTCCTCCCAGGTAGCCTTAGTAGAAAATTCATTACCAGTAGGCTTCCAAACCCAAACATCCATGTCTCTGCCATAGTAGATAGGCATGTATTGAATGATTTCCTTTTTATCTTGATTTATTGGTAAAGAGGAGCAGTCCCACCCTTTCACCTTAATCAATTCTTTCACTTTTTTCTGCGGACAACCAAAATCAGAGAAAGTGTGCATGCCCAATATATCAATTAGTGATTCACCTTGAATCCAAGGATCACTCCATAGATCAGTATCCTGCCCATTAGCTATTTCTCGAGTACACAATAATGCTAGAGTGTCTCTAATCCTCAAGATTGCCTTCCAGTTCGCTGAGGCATTGTTATCCATAGGCATTTGCCAGAAATTCCCTTTAATGTACCTCCTTCTCATCCAGTTCCCCCAAAGACCTTTACCATTAATTATTTTCCAGGCTTGTTTAAGAGTATGCACAGCTCTCATGTCCCTAAGTCTTCTGAGACCCACTCCCCCTTCTTCTTTAGGCCTACATAAATTATCATATTTTATTTTGTGTAATCCACCCTTCCAAATGAAATCAGCACAAATCTTTTCAATTTTTTGAATGTAAGCTTCAGGAAGTTGAAATGTTTGCATCCAAAAATTGATTTTAGAGTGAATCACAGTGTGAACCAGCTCTATACGTCCTGCAAGAGAGAGCATTCTGGAGCACCATCCCTGCATTCTATCCCTGATAGACGAGATGAGAATAGAACATTCCCTATCAGTAATCTTATTAGAAGATAGTGGAATACCTAAGTATTTGACAGGCAAAGTTCCTTCCTTTACTTTTAGGATATCCAACACCTCTACTCTACTTCTACAAGTTTTGTTAAAGTAACACTTGGTTTTCAGTTCATTCAGTTTTAGTCCAGCACACTTGTCTAATTTACCGAAGATTTCTTTAATAGTTGTAGCTGCTACCTTGCTGGATTTGATACAAATGAGCAAGCCATCTGCGTAAAGTAAGTGACTAACAGTAGGATGGAAATTAAATATGGTCTGGATTAACTTGTGATGTGTAGCCAACTCCATTTGTAAGGTAAAGTATTCCATGGCAATTGCAAACAAATAAGGGGAAAGAGGATCACCCTGCCGAATGCCTCTGTTGGATCCAACAAATCCTTTTGGTATGCCCTTAATCAGGATAGAGAAGGTAGGTGTAGTTATGCATTCATTTATTTGATTCACAAATTTTAGAGGGAATCCCATAGCATTAAGCATGTGGATAATAAATTGTCTACTAATTCTGTCATATGCTTTGTGAAGATCAACCTTTAGACAGAATTTATCAGTGCCTGGTTTATTGAAATTCCTTACCAATTCATGAGCCATAAGCGAATTTTCGAAGATGCTTCTACCCTTTATGAAAGCACTTTGACACTCGGAAATGAGATCAGGTAAAATCAGCTTCATCCTATTACATAGAATCTTGCTTAGAATTTTGTATATCACATTGCAGCAGGCAATAGGCCGGTAATCTTCAATTCTTGTTGGATTATCAACTTTAGGAATGAGACAGATAAATGTGTGATTGATTTCTTTGGGAAATTTTCCTGTTTGTAAAATCTCCTGCATAGTTGAGACAATTTGATCTTTCAGGTCATACCAATGGTGAATGAAGAATTTGGAGCCGAATCCATCGGGTCCTGGACTGGAATTAATGTGGATGGAGTGCAAAGCTTCCAGGACCTCAGCTTCAGCAATCAACCTTGTCAGCGTCCTTTTACCATGAGAGTTAACCTGCCTCCTGCAATGTATGGTTGGTAAGTTAGTGCATACTTCACCATTGAATAAGTCAGTATAATACTTGATTGCTTGTTCTTCAAACTCTGCATCATTAATAGTTGATTGCCCATCCTGATTGATGATTTGTATATTATTATTCTTATTATTACGAATGGCCATTTCGGCATAAAAGAATTTAGTGCATTCATCCCCTTCAGTTAACCATTTTTCCTTTGCTTTTTGCTTGAGTTTAGTTGCTTTTGCTTTGAGAACTTCTTTTAAATTGCTTTGGTTTAAATAGTAATTATGCCACGTGATATCATCATCTGCACCATTCTCTATCATATCCAGAAGAACTTCACTGTTGCCCTGAAGCTTGGATATCAGATCACCTTCCTTCGGTCTACATCTGTTCCAATTCTTTAAGTGGATTTTAGCCTTTTTAATGAGGTGAATCAGTTTATAACATTGGGTACCCTCAACCATTGAATATTCATTTAATTTTATAGCTTCTTGGTATCCTTAAATATCATGCCAATGATTACAATATATGAAAGGCTTTCCTTTAGTGACCAATCCCTTATCTACTAGGTCAACAAGAATAGGGCTATGGTCGCTGGTAGATGGGGGAAGAATGTCTACTTTGATATTAGACAACATAGTGATACACTTGACATTAACCAGCACTCTATCTAACCTGCAAGAATTTTTTTTATTTTCATCACTTCTCCATGTGTATTTCAAGCCACTGTGGACTGGCTCGAGCAACCCTGCTTCTAATATGCAATTGTTGAATTCCTCAAGCTGGGATACTCTCATGGTAAGTCCTCCTTTTTTCTCCTCAGCTCTAAGTACTGAGTTGAAATCTCCTAATGCAATCCAAGGGTTGTTATTATGTTTGCCTATATCCTTGATGGCTCGCCACAGCCTGGTTCTTTGGGATGCCAAATTGCTGGCATAAACACAACTTAGAGTTACTTTTAGACCACCCTTATTAATAGCTTCTACTGTTATATGTTGATCATCTTTCTGTTGTAGGCTGATATTCCAACTTAGTTTATTCCATAGTAATAGAATGCGGCCTTTACCTCCTACATCATTGTTGTGCATATATGACCAATCCTCTCCCATAGTATCAGTGAAAAAGGATAGATTTTCATCATTGAATTTGTTTTCCAAAATACTTATAATAGCAGGAGAATAAGATCTCCTCAAATTTAAGAGGTCTAAACGTCTAACGTCATTATTTAGACCCCTTACATTCCAACTTATTATTGACATTTAGAGATTGAAGGCCTACTCCTCAGTTTCATAGGAGATCCCTCGCGATTCAACTTCGCCTTACCTTTAACCTCTTGGTTCTGGAATTGTTTGGAATATTCTAAGTTGGTCTTTGTAAATTTATTGGGGGTATTTTCCTCTTTATCTGTATCTGAATCCAATTTATCCAATTCAATTTTATTAAGCTCATCAATTTCATGTGTAGATACAGGCACTATCTCTGGCGGCCTCTCAACAGGGATATGGACATTTTCAGTTACCACAGTATTTGCCAGCACTGGGCCAGTCAGCTTTCCTTCATCTTCCAAGTCAACCAGGGTTACCGTATCTGTTTCCTTTTGGACATTAGCAGCGGAACTTGAAGATTCTATGTGTATAAGTGCTTCTTCAGTAGTAGGCTCAATTTGAACCTCTTTTGGTTGTATATTTTGTGTAGTCTCAGAGTGATTAGAATCTTGCATATGTTTTTGCCTCCAGGCCTGCTTAACAGGTCCTATAACAATCTCACACTGCTCTGTGGAGTGTCCAAAACACTTACAATTGTTGCAGACAGGTGGTATGTGATTATACTCTATCTCTTGTAAATATATATTACCACTTCTATCTTTGGCACGCACTTGTTTTTTGATAGGGTCACTAGCTTTAATTTCTACTAGGACTCTGGCATATCTCAGTCTTTTAACATTTCTAGTACAGTCATCCATAGCCAAGGGATTGCCTATAAGGCTTGCTATTTTACTTATACCACGCGCATTCCATAGGGATAGGTCTAAATTCATCAGTTTTACCCATACAGGATGGGTTTCCAACATATCCCTTTCTAATCTTAGATTAGGTTCCTATTTCTTAGTGAAGATGAGTTTACTGTCAATAAACCAAGGACCTCCTTCCAATACCTTCTTACAATCTAATTCACTACTAAATTTAATAAGGTAGAAACCATTTTCTCTTGGGAAAACATCCTACTTACCTTCAGGCTTCCATTCCCTTTTAATATATGCATTCAGATGTATGTAATAAGGTCTTTTCCCAGCAACATAGATATAAATGGATGTACACCACATGCTTTTAGCTGAATTGAATACCTCTTCATCCTGATCTGCAAAGGGACCCTCAGCATCTTCCAAAGGTTCAAAATTATTAACCCCACCTTCAATGCGCGTATTTCCTGCTATTGCATCAGCCCACATTCTTTTCCCCTCCTTGAATTCAGGTATATTGATTCTAGCGCCCACCAATGGGGCACGTTGAATCGTGTTCTCTCTCCTAGGCTTCTGCAGAAATTCCCCAATAGGATGCTTGCCCTTGTTTTTATGTGTGACTTGTTGCCAACCTGTGTCGTCAGCTTTAGGATTTGCGGAAGTATCTCCATTAGGGTTTCCAGCAGATGCAAGAACGGTCGCCATTTTTCCTTGATCTAAATCCAGATTAACTTATATATATATATATATAATATTATAAATCAAAATATCTCGTATCGGTTAACTGAAAATCTACAACCCCTATCGAGGCGTGCCGCTAGGCGTTTATAATGTTATACCCCCATTCCGAATGCAATGGAAAAGGTTTCGAATCCTAATTCAATCGTATGGAGAAGATAGCTTTTTGGACCCAACTATTATATTGATTTTTCGATATTAATTTTCAACGCGTTTACATCCCGTACGACCAAACGATAACTCCAAACACAACGAAATTTCAAATCCTATAATAATACATTATTACGGATCCAATGGAACTGGTTTCGTCGAATTCCGAGACTGTGCTCCGGATCGCTATTTTAACGTGTCGATTTAATTGACGATTTTCAAAATTCACGAAATTGCTCAAAATTTCAGTTTTAAAAACCTTACTAACTAATTTCTAATTCAAATAGAATTTATATAAATATCAGAAATTGTTTCGATTTCATATTCAACTCCAAATCGGTTATTTAAGTGGTTTTAACTTTTTAACTCCATAATTAAATTTATTAATTAAACCGCTATATTTTGGAACTTAAGTTTTTATTACACTATTTTTGATCGATAAACTTCATATTTCCCATTCACATTTCAAAACTAAACATTTAAAATGAATTAAATGTTCAAAATTAACGACCAAAAATCCGGGTCGTTACAAGTAAGATTTATAAGTATGATTTGAAAATAAAAAGGATTTAAAAGCTAAGAATTAGAGAATTTAAATCTCATTGATTTTGAAATTTGTTTTTTTCAAAGTTTTGGAAAATAATAATAATATTATTTGAAAATTATTTTTAGATGGAAATATTTTAAAATGGAATTTTAAAGAGTTAGAAAGCATTGAATCCAATTTAGTCGTTGGTAAATAATTTCGATGATGACTGCAGTATCATCGGTGTTCATTTTCGAGTTTCTAAGTGATGGATTGCTACCGTTGGAGTTTTGTTTTGGTAAAACTAGTTTTGATTTAAAATTAAAAATTATGATTTGAAATATAAAGAAAATAATTATAGTATTGTTTCAAAATAATTTGAAATAAGAATAAGATGTTTAAACTCTAAAAAATTTCATTTAAGTGATTTATGAAAATATGAGAGAATAAGTTTTATAACTTATAAATTCTTAGGATTAGTAAGTTAAAGCAAATTTTTAGATTTGTTGAATATAAATTTTTAAGAAAAGTAAAATTAAAATGGAATTTAACTTAATTTAAGTTAAACGAAATGATTTTTGGAAATGGAATTGATTTTGATTTGAAACGAGTTAATGAATGAACTAATTAAATAAATTAGTGAATTGAATATGGTTTAGAATGTTGTTTAATAGAATGGAATATTGAAATTGAACAATAAATTGAGTCAAATGAGATTGAATTTGATTTGTAAATGAATTAATAAATGATAAGGACTTAAGTTTTGAAGTGATAATAAACATGAGAAGTGTTGTAAAAAAATGTTTATAAACTTAAGTAAAATTTTATGAACAATTCATAAATGAATTTAGTATGGAGTGAAATGTTGTTGAATATAAAAATTTGATGGAATGGTTCTTAGGTGATATTAGTATTGAAAAAAATATACTAAGAAATAAATGAATGTAAATAAAAAATCTGAATAATGAGTGACTAATTGAAATAAATACGTAAGTTGTACGTATATTATTTTATTTGCATAACTGTTTGATCCAGATTCGGGCACATGATTTCGAGATGGTTTATAACGGTCCGAGTTAGAATTTTTCACCCGATTCTCGACGTAGAACACTGGATATGGATTTTTGATTGACTCTAGAAATCTCTATCATAGTATATGTCTATGCAAGGAGAATGATGGTTTCTAATCAAGGAACCGGATCTGAGTCCGCACTAGGGTAGTCGTGTGAACGATACTAGTTCGAAAGTGAAATTGTGTGATCGAGCTAGCGATCAGGTATGGTTTTGCATACGAATGGTATATGTACATCGTACGGGCCTTAATAAATTAAATGTTGACATTGGAAAATGTAAATTGATATGGTTATGAATTAAATTGAATGATTTTTATTTGTTTGATGGTTTCTCCGGTTACATTTGTTGCATTTGCTTATGGTTTTTATATAGTCTATGTTATATATTGATATTACTTTCTATATACATGTTCTCATTGGTTGTTGAGTGATTAGTAGGTGTGGATGGCGTATGCTTCGCATTTGGAGCTCACTTTCGCATTATATTGATTGTATATGCTTGCTAATGCTAATAAAAAGGTCCACATCTTGGATTACATACCATATTTTTATATTTTTCTCTACGGGATGCCTTATCCTTGAAGATGAGATGTATATTTGTGATTATATACATATTGTAAAAAAATTTCCGATCAAGCTGCACAAAGGAGACGCGAGGAAATTTTCTGTAAATTAAAGAGTTAGAATATATTTGAGAAATTTTGAAAAAAAAAATTTGATGACTAAAATTTGATTTTGGGTTATAACTTGGAACGATATTAGTTGGTGTTGGTGAATAAGGTTAAAGACCTAAAAGAATTTGGTAATTTATTCCAACTAATTAGTTTTGGAAAAGTTAATGGGTTTGGGGCATTTTTCTTACCTTGAAATTATCGAGGACGAATTTTTTTTAAGGGGAGAACAATGTAACGACCTAGAATATTAGTAAATTGATATTTGGAATATTTAATTGATTTAAATATGGAAAAGTTATTTCTATAAGTTAAATAACTTGAATTTTGAAATATAGAGATTTATTTGATAATTAAATTGTTGAATTTTATATTCAGAATTGATTAAATAATTAAATCCTATATTTAATTTGAATAAAAATGATTTCAAAAGTTGATTTAAATTCTATTTAGATAAGAATGAAGATAGTAAACTTTTAATTGGATTTAAATGTGATTAATTTGGTTTTAAATTTATTTGTTCAAAATTAACGAGTGAAAATAGCCTTCTGAAGCACTATCTTGAATTTTGACGGAACCAATGTCATTGAATCTATAACAGTGTATTATTATATGTCGTCGAATCTCATAACGATTAGACGTATCGTTTGGAAGTGCGAGATAGAAATGCATGGAAATTTATTTCAAATTAAATAATTTATATAATAATTGGGTTTGAAAAGCTATCTTCTGTATATGATCGAATTAGGCCTTAAGACTAGTTCCATTTCATTCGAAATAGGGTTATAACATATAAAACGCCAGGCGGCACGTCTCGATAGGAGTTCGAAATTTTTGGGCATTTTGTAACTTGATATTTTAAACAGAAAAAATATATATATATATTATTTTATAATTACCATACTCTCCCATACCTACCCCATACCCGCCATTCCTCTTCACCATGGTTACCCTTCTTTATAAAAACATGGCCTTTTTCTCTTCCTTTTGTTTTGCTGCGAAAACAATTCAAATACAACCCACCAAATCCAACGATCACCATCGATTTGAACCACTACGATCACTTTTAGGCAAAGTCGTCAACTAAATAAATGTTCGCGGCATCGAGGGGAGTGTATTCAACAGTTGGATTGGGCTATAGCATGGCGTGATGGCGTCAATTTTCAAATGAACGGCGTTTTCTTTATCACTGATTCCGGCGAATTCGTTGATTTTTGGGCGATGGGTTGTAAAGATGAAAGGAGCGTAAGGATGAGAGCTATGTGTGGCCGAAGTTTGGTGGCCAATGGAGGTGCGTGGCGGCGGTAATCGTGGGTTGAATGGAGAATTCGTTTTGGGTTTTTCTCAGTGGCGGTGGTGAATAGAGGGGCGAGGTCGGTTGCATGGAAAAGAGGGGATGCTGGCCTATCGGTGGGAGCGAGGCGGCGGCGGTTGGATGGCCATGGTAGCGGCGACATCGAGTTGAAGTAGGCGTTAGGTGGTGTAACATTCCCCTTCTTGGAGACCCAAAACTAACGGCTGTGGATACATCAGTCATTCATAGTTATTAATCTTCGACGACCAAATACGGCGGTGCAAGATTCATTGATACACAGATCACAAGAATATAGAAAAAAATTAACAATTTTAAAAACACATTTCCATGGTCCATTTAAAACATTTGATGTTCATTACATAATCCCAAAATGTTAACTACGTTCAGCAAAATATAATTATTACACATACGCCAAGAGCGACAAATGAAGATGCCCCCATGGTTTATCAGAGTATATAATAAGGCTAATAAATCCGCCTTTACATCCAAATACACAGCGAAAAAAGATAACTCTTAATAACTAACTGCCTCCTGCACGTCTCCGGAAGTTTTATTAGTCTAAGAAGAGAACCTGAAAACCCTAAACCTCAAACTACTCAAAATCAATTGAGTACCCGAGAGTTTAAGGGGAAAACAAAAACTTCGAGTCAGACATAAAGTCTGGTATGAATAGTAGTCTAACATCTCAATCCTTTTAGATATCTAGTGAGACCACCCCGCTTAGCGGAACATGTCATCTGCTCACTGGTATCCTTAAACCTTTATAAAACCATATACTGTGCTCTTGCATCCACAATGGTTAAAACATACATTTTAAAATATTATGATGATATTCGTATATAAAAACATTTTGGATTTCCCATCCCCAGTTTAAGCCGACACCCCGTCATAGTTATAGTTTTTAGGGTCACTATTAACCTATTAGTTTTCATGGGTTTACTAACAACCTTTTTCATTATACATGGACACCCTTTCCTATTTCACAGTTTTCATGGGATCACTAAGAACCTATAAACTCATGTCAATTAACTTAATTAATTCATGGATCCCCCTAAGCCTATTGATGCTTCGATTAACTTCTTTCTTATCCTAGTTTTCATGGGTTAACTAGGAACCAATCGACTGATGTCAATTCTTAATCCGGATATAGTTTTCATGGTTTCAATACAAACCAATTAGCCCCTTCCAACTGTCCTTAATACATAGTTTTCATGGGTTTACTATGAACTTGTTGGTTACCTCCAATAACTACCTTATCATAGTTTTCATGGGTTTACTATGAACCTATCTCCTGGATAACTTCAAAGTTTAAGCATCCTAAATTTTTTGTCTCCCTGACTCCCTGGGTGCAATTCTACTCATTCAGGAGTTTAATCAATTTATATTCACTACTGGGTTAACCTAGCTAGTTCTTTTCCCCCTTTATCCCCCAAAATATAGTTATGGGTTCTTTATTAAGTGAATAAATTCATATTTCAAGAAGCAAACAAAACAATTTAATAATACCACCCCTGTGGGTTTAAGGTCCTTGAAATGCTTTTCATATAAAACATAGTTAATCCTTTAACTTATATTTTCACCAAGGCAATACTTCTTCATATTTGCTTACTTAAAGTCATTTCAAAACTCCTTTATATAAGCCATAGGTTTTTCCTTTAAAATTTGAGTTTGGGTTGTAAAACCTTTCGACTCCTTCGAAATATTGCTTTCGACCTTATAGTATGATCTCCTCGAAAGCATTAAAAGCTAACTTTAAAACATCGGGCTCCTGCCTTTCGAATACTTCTAAAACAACCCTTTCGAAACCTTTTGACAATGTTAAAGTATTATCACATAAGTATAAAAGTATAGCTTTGAATACATTTGAAAGTATCCTTTCGAAACCAATGAAGGTTACCCTTCGAAACCATTGAAAGACCCTCTTTCGAAAGCATTGGTTTATACTTAAACATTATATTTGGGTCAAAGTGAACCTAGGCGAAAGCACCTCTTTCGAAACCATTTTTTATTTCAAAAATATTGGCGAAGTTTGATGGTGTCTAAACCATTCTTTCGAAAGCATTAAAACATCTGGGTAAAATAATTGAAGGTTGGCTTCGAACCCCCTAACTCCTTTCGAAAGCATTAGGAAGTGGCTTAAATTTATAAAACAACTGAACCTTTCGACAACATTGGTGTCTTCAATGCCATCGGAAGGTCATCAATTCACAAAAGGGTTTCGATTTGGTCGAAACTACCCCTTCCAAAAGCTTTAAACAAAATCTAAGTAACTCTTCCGGAAGCTACTTCTTTAAAACATAGGCGGCGGCTCCCTTCGAAAGCCTATTTGAAATACTCTTTCGAAACCATTGGTTTTGACTATTTCGAAACCCATTTGTAAACAAGGAAGCGATTTTCTTTTAAAATAAAATAAAACAAAGGAACCAACCACTTCGAAAGCTACCTCTCGACACCCTACCTTCCGCCTTTCTCCAATCCACTATGTACCATCGAAATGATACTATGTGTATTGGTTTACTGGTTTCGACCTAGAAGGTTTCGACTAGGTTGAGGGCGGAAGGTCTGAGTCGAAGGGTCCTTCTAAAGAAGGCGGAATCACTTTTTCTGAGCAAAAGGCTGTTTTTACCAAATAAAGTAAACTTTTTGTAACAAACTTGCCTACCTGTAAACATTTAATTGGCTTTCAGAAACTTTTAAATAATTTGGATAATATTTGCCACATTTTCTTAGATCTAAAACATGATAACTTTTAACAATTAAGCCCTTCCTATTAACAAAACAATTAAATCATTTAGGTCCTCTTTTTAGAATAATTTAATTTCCATACTAAATCACTTAGTAAAAATCCCCAAAAATTACAGAAATTCACTTTGATCGTTACATATCAAAATTTCAGACCCAAATTCTTAATATATTTTCCAAAATAAATTTATAAACCCAGATAACCATTTTTTCTTTGAAAATTCATAACTAAATATCAATGGCTTGGAAAATTATAAAAATTGAAACCCAACTCCAAAATCATGTTTTCCATAACATTAAATTTTCCCATGGCATTTAAAAATCATTTAACTTCGGTTTTACCCTAAAACCGGGTATATCTCCATTTAAACATCCTTGTTTAAACCATGTAAATTATAAACCAAGCATATCATCATTCGATAAATCATAAAAACGAATTTATCCCTTAAATCCGAAACCATATGATTATAAAACTAAAAATAGAGATGTAGTGATTATTATTCACCTTAGATTGGATAAGGAAATTGAAGATTGATTGAGATTGATTTCTTCTAGCTTGAATCCTAAACTTCACTTTGAATTTATCTTCTCTTCTTTCTTCCTAATGGTCGGCATTGCTCTTTCTTTTTATTATGTTTTTGTTTAGGATAAAATGAACGTGTATGACTAAGGAAATAGTATAAGGGTGGAGAATGTGGGCGGCAATTACCCTAATGTCCTTATATTTATTTAGCTAACACTTAATCATTTATAAGTTCATTTAATTTAAATAAGCACGGCCACTACATATTTATTAATCAACCTCAATCTCCTTATCGACATTATTCTATTTAATTTATTCTAATTAAATCTCCTGAATAATGGTATTAAAAATTAGGGGTGTTACAGGCTCCCCTCCTTACTGAATTTCGTTCTCGAAATTCAGTAAGGACTAACTAGCAAACATAGCACTCATCTGTAACAACTCCTAACATCCATACTAGCCTACCCGACTAGCACCTAATCTATATAAATCTAATATAAACGTACCATCAAAGCAGACCAGGATAAGTATCTCGAATCATGTCCTCTGTCTCCCAAGTACAGTCTTCCTCATTGTCGCTCCACTGAACTTTCACTAACTTGACTATCTTGGTCCTTAATCTTTTTTCATCCCTCGCTATAACCCGAACTGGTTGTCTAACAAAAGTCAAATCGGGCTCTAATACCAAGTCTTCCAACTTTATCTGAGGAATAGTAGTCTTTGGATCATGCACACACTTGCGAAGATGAGACACATGAAATACATTATGGACACCTACCAAACTGCTTGGAAACTCTACTCTACATGCGAGCTTTCCAATCCTTTCTATAATATGAAATGCTCCAACATATCTCAGGGGAAACTTTCCTGACTTTCCAAATCGTACACCCTTCATCAGTGATACTTTAATGAAAACCCTATCTCCCACTGAGAACTCTAGGTCTTTACGCCTCTTGTCTGTATAACTCTTCTGTCTGGATTGAGCTTCCTTCATTCTTGGATTAACTCAATCTTTTTTGACGCCTCTCTAGCCAAACCCGGACCTAAGACCAATCTGTCTCCAGTCTTTAACCAACATGCTGGCGATTTGCATGACTTTCCATACGAAGCTTCAAAAGGCACCATTGTTATACTAGCCTGATAATTATCATTATAGGAAAACTCAATCAAATGTAGGTGATCTTCCCAAGATCCACTAAAGTCCAATACGCAAGCTCTTAATAAATCCTCGAGTACCTTATTGACTCTCTCTGTCTGCCCATCCGTCCGTGGGCGATAAGCTGTACTCATGTTGAGCTTGGTACCTAATACCTCTTGGAGACTCCTCCAAAATTCGCTAGTGAATAAAGCATCCCTATCGCTGACTATGCTACAAGGAATCCCATGAAGTCTAACTATGTTCTTCATGAACAACTTTGCCAAAACTGGTGCCGTCTTGGTCGACTTTAGTGGAATGAAATGGGCACTCTTGGTCAACATGTTCACAATAACCCATATACTCTCATTTCCTCTCCTTGACCTTGGCAATCCATCAATAAAATCCATGGATATCGAATCCCATTTCCAAACCGGAATCTCTAATGGCTGAAGTAATCCACTTGGCTTCTGATGTTCGACTTTCACTTGTTGACAGTTAACACACTGCCTAACCCACAAGCCAACATCCCTCTTCATGCCTTCCTAATAGAAGCTCCTCTTTATGTCTTGATACATCTTGGTCCCAATAGGATGAATCGTGAACTTTGATCGATGACATTCCTCCAGAACTTCCCTCCTTAAGTTCTTACATCCGGAATGCGTAATCGTCCCTTCTTTCTCAATCATCCTCTTTGGTCAAGACTAAAATCCTTTAGATCATCGATCTCTGATCCTACCTCAAACCTTCTTATCCTCTCAGCTTAATATGGATCCTCTCTCTGCTTAGAAGCTGTTAACCCGCCTTTTGGCAAGGCTGTAGGCAGGCGGATTTAACTAAGTCGATTTCTCAGTTATCGAGGATGGAATGTGGTAGGTTTGAGTTGACTGGATGGATAGGTAACGCAGCACGTCTGGAAGTCTTGTCGTTCGGCATGGAAGTCGCTCGGCATGGAAGTTGTTCGGTAAGGAAGTCGGTACAGGAAGTCGTGCCATCGGCATGGAAGTCGCTCGGCATGGAAGTTGTTCGGTAAGGAAGTCGCTACAGGAAGTCGTGTTGTTCGGCATGGAAGTCGCTCGGCATGGAAGTCGTTCGGCATGGAAGTCACTACAGGAAGTCGTGCCGTTCGACATGGAAGTCGCTATAGGAAGTCGTGCCGTTCGGCATGGAAGTCGCTCGGCGTGGATGTCGTTCGGCATGGAAGTCGCTACAGGAAGTCGTGCCGTTCGGCATGGAAGTCGCTCGGCATGGAAGTCATTCGACATGGAAGTCGCTACAGGAAGTTGTGCCGTTCGGCATGGAAGTCGCTCGGCATGAAAGTCGTTCGGCATGGAAGTCGCTACAGGAAGTCGCTCATACCCTGATGAAGGATGTTGGCTCGGCTATGGCCCTAATGGGCTCGGACTGCTGAGGAAGCCCAGTAACTCGGGATTTGCCTATAAATACAGCATGAGGGGGTTCAGAAAGGGGATCTTCCTTCGGCTCTTTGGTTTTTTATTTTCTAAGGCTAGGACTACTCTACAGTGTTGTAACTGTAATCGATTATTACAGCAATAAAAAGAAAACTTCTGGAGTGGACGTAGGCCGGAGTTAGCCGAACCACTATAAAATATGTTATTCTTTACTGCTTTCATTTTAATTTTGACTGTTTTTCATATTATTACTCTCTACATACATTCTATCTGTTATCGGTGACTGTTAGTTGGTGCTTTCATTTACATTTGGGTGTTAGTGACCAATTTTGGCGCTAACAGAAGCTATCCTTTCGATCGGCATTGTCGAACTTCTAAACAAGACAACATGGCAGTACCCTAACTAGAACTAGCAGTAGATATCAACTTCACACCATAACTGGTCAAGGCTTCTAGATCCTTCCATTCTGCCAACATCACTAACCCATATTCTGATGTTTCATACTGAGGGCGCTTGCTACCTTATTTCCTTTCCCAGGAGTATACTTTATACCGAAATCATAAGCAGCCAAAACTTCCAGCCATCTGTGCTACCTCATATTCAACTCCTTTTGAGAGAATAAATACTTTAATGACTTATGATCGGTAATCAACTCAAATCTCTCCCCTAAGAGATAATGCCTCCAAATCTTCAAGCCAAAGATCACCGCAGCCAACTCCAAGTCATGAGTAGGATATCTTACTTCATGCGGTCTAAGCTACCTAGATGCGTAAGCGATAACTTTGCCCTTCTACATCAACATTGCTCCCAATCTGGTTCCACATGCATCAGTGTATACTACCAACCCTTGGTTACCATCCGGAACTACTAACATTGGTGCATTGGTCAACAAATATTTTAACTTGAGGAATGCTTTCTCACATTTGTCGAACCAAACTAACTTCACTTCCTCCCTGGTAAGCTTAGTCAAAGGCGCTGCTATCCAAGAGAAATCCTTGATGAATCTCCGGTAATAGCCAGCAAGTCCAATAAAACTCCTGATCTCGGTTACAGTCTCTGGTCTCTTTCAATTGTTGACAGCTTCGATCTTAACCGGATCAATCGACAATCCTTTCTCTGAAACCACATGACCAAGAAACTTAACCTCTTTCTGACAAAAATGACATTTAGAAAACTTCACCTTCAGCTGATTCTGCCTTAGTGTCTCCAGCACCACTCTAAGATGAATCTCACGCTCTCTTTCATCTTTTGAGTACACCAAAATGTCATCTATGAATACCAACACAAACTTATCCAAGTGCTCTCGGAAAACCCGGTTCTTCAAGTCTACGAAGAAAGCAGGTGCATTTGTCAATATAAATGGCATCACCAACCACTCATACGAACCATACCTAGTCCGAAATGCTGTCAAAGGAATGTTGTCCTCCGCCACTCTCAACTGATGGAACCCCGTCACCAAATCCAATTAGGAAAACACTCAGGCTCTACTCAACCGATCAAACAGATCATCTATCCTCGGCAGAGGGTATCTATTCTTGATCGTCCTTTTGTTTGACTTACGATAGTCGATGCACATCCTTAACGACCCATCTGGCTTCTTTACGAAAACCGCGGCCGCTCCCCAAGGCGAACTGCTTGGCTAATAAAATTCCTTCCCACAAGATCCACTAGCTGCACCTTTAATTCCTTTATCTCTGTCGGTGGCATCCTTTTAGGCGGTCTACTGATAGTTTAAGCTCCCGGTACAAGATCTCTGAAACTCAACAGCTCATTTTGGTGGTAGTCCTGCGACTGGCTCAAAGACATCTGCAAATTACCTTGCCACTCAAACCTGACTTAACTCTTCTCCAACCTCCATAGCACTTAACAACACACAACTACTTCGGTCGAAATTCTCTATTGAGAATACAGTTCGATTATGACTATTTGGGTGCCTCAACGATATTTCCCTATCTTGGAAAAATATCCCAGCCTCATACCTACCCAACTAGTCCATACCCAAAATGATCCTGAAATCTACGAAATCAAAAATGTACAAACTGCATGCAAACTTATGACCTAACAAATCAAGTTCTAACTGGTCACATCTCATTCCTAGATTTGTGTACCCTCCAATTGGATTCGCAACCCTTAAGGAAGTAAAAAGGTATGTAGGTTCTATGCATAACCTATCAACCAAATACTGTGATATAAATGAATATGATGCACCGGTATCAAATAATATCCTAACTGGTATACTCTGAATCAAAAGCGTACCTTCCATCACAGTTTTTCCTTTCTCTGCAGCAGTAGGTATAGAAGAAGATGGTGGTCCAATAGCAAACACCTTCCCTCTGTCCGCCCCAACTGGCTTTGGACACTGGTTCGTATAATGTCCAACTTGGTCGCAATTGAAGCATTTCACATTCTTCTTCTCTGTAGGCTTCTTTCCCTTTTCCCTCAGGCACTCATGAGCATAATGACCCTTCTTATCACACTTGAAGCACACCAAATCATCCTTTTCCTTCTTGGCAGCTTCCTTTTCTGAGCTCCCTTCTTCTTAAAGGATTTCCGTTTCTTTCCCTGAGGACCCAGGGATTCAACTGGCTTCTCTCTAACTGACACAGCAAGCATCTCCTTATGGTGGATGACCATCTCCACCACCACATTACAAGGCTCTCTGACATGAGTCATAGTCATTCTGCCTAGCTTTGGCCTTAGTTCATGAATAAATCTCTTGTTCCTTCTGATATCAGTGTCTACCAAAGCATAACCATATCGAGACAGCTCATCAAACTTGGCAGTGTACTCAATTACTGACATATCTCCTTGAACAAGATCCATGAACATCCTCATCAATGCCGACTTGGCAACCTCAGATAAGAACCTCTGTTCAAACCTTCTTCTAAAATCAGCCCATGTCAGCTCTTCCTCCAGAACTCTGGCTGTCACACTGTTCCACCAGTGAGGCGCTAACCCTTGCAACTGTCTAGAGGCTAGCCTT
Source organism: Allium fistulosum (assembly GCA_030737815.1). Taxonomy (NCBI): domain Eukaryota; kingdom Viridiplantae; phylum Streptophyta; class Magnoliopsida; order Asparagales; family Amaryllidaceae; genus Allium; species Allium fistulosum. Next base: position 1,115,877,633 of record CM060902.1, on the reverse strand, counting down.
CTCTTTTCTCCATCATCCAAGCCTAAATCAGCAAAAATCCACTCATAGTTCAAAAGCCAATTCTCGACTTCAACAACATCCTTTGTTCCAACAAAAGGCTTTCCATCCAAAATAGTATAGTCTCTACTCAGCCTAGCATAATTATATCCAGATGGAACTACAAGATTAGCTCCTCCAACATTACCAGCAGCTCCAGCTTGTAAAAGATTTGCTAACAACTGATACACCATCCCCGCATCTATTGGTGGATTTCCAGCACCTAATTGGCTTCAGCGTTTTGGTTAGCATTAGCATGTCGACCTTGGTTTCTCCGAGTATTAGGTCGAGCATTTCCGTTGGTTGTGGTGCTTCCTCCAACAAGATTTCCACTTCCGTTTCCCGCCTTCATATCTTCTTTCTCGTAAATCTGCATACGAGCCTTAATAAGATACAGAAGAACGGTCTAAGAGAGAGGGGAACACGTACTTAGATATATACCTATATATCAAATACAAGTATGTTACTATAGCGTTAACCCAAACCTCGATCATATTTTCAAATTCTTTGGATTATGTTTAAAAAATCTTTTAGGTTTTACTTTTCTTTTAAAGTTTCATAAACCTATGCTCAGATACCAACTTGCAACATCCCCCTACTTGGAGGCCCAAATCTAACGGCTATGGATGTTGCAGTCATCCATAGTTATTAATCTTCAATGACCAAATACGGCGGTGCTAGATTCATTGATACACAGATCACGGGAATATGGAAAAAATTTAACAATTTTAAAACACATTTCCGCATTCCATTCAAAACATTTGATGTTCATTACATAATCCAAAAACGTTAATTACATTCATCAAAATATAATTATTACATATACGCCAAGAGTGACATATGAAGATGCCCCCTTGGTTGATCTGAGTATATAATAACCTAATAAATCTACCTTTACATCCAAATACATAGTGGAAAAGGATAACTCTAAATAATTAACTGCCACCTGCACGCCTCCGGAAGCTTTATTCATCTAAGAAGAGAACCCGAAAACCCTAAACCTCAAAATACTCAAAATCAATTGAGTACCTGAGAGTTTAAGGGGGAAACAAAAACTTCGAGTCAGACATAAAACCTGGTATGAATAATAGTCTAACATCTCAATCCTTTTAGATATCTAGTGAGACCACGCCGCTTAGCGGAACGGGTTTTCCCCTCACTAGTATCCTTAAACCTTTATAAAACCATATATTGTGCTCCTGCATCCACAATGGTTAAAACATACATTTTAAAATATTATGATGATACACATTTATACAAACATTTAGGATTCCCATCCCTAGTTTAAGATGACACCCCATCATAGTTGTAGTTTTTAGGGTCACTATTAACTTATAAGTTTTCATGGGTTTACTAACAACCTTTTTCATTATACATGGACACCCCATCCTATTTCATAGTTTTCATGGGATCACTAATGTGACGCCCCACCTCTATACCCACGCTAACCAAGAACACTACGATGTAGTGATGTCAATTAGCACGGAGAATAAGGCTGTGGAGGAGCGATCATCCATGTAACTTCTTTGTGCGAGCACCAACATGTCAGATAGAACAGAATGCATATCTTTTAAAGAGGAAATCCGACATACCGATAAAAACATAAAGCTGTCACACGGTGGCTATATATAACCTTTGGAAACAAACATAGAAATAATCATAACATAAATCAGTCACAGACATCCATATCACAAAGGCGGAAGAAGATATGAATAAATATATATAACACATTAAAGTGTACATCAGAGTAGTGGTCAGAAAGATCCACGATAATACAAAAGAATAGCATCATGTGCTATACAAAAGAATAAGTACACAACATAGATTCTATATCTCAAATGTGTACATCCGAAAACTACTAATCTATGTAGTTAGCCAAAAGTCAGAATAATCCTGAAGAGAAGTCAAGCAGAAGCACCTGTAATATCTCGGTCTGACCCGAGTATTATTTATAAGAAAATAATAAATGGATCAGTCTAGCTATAAATATCAGATGATATGGTATAAAGTAAACGACATGACATGAACATGTAATAACCATAACGTCGTGCTACTATAAGTACGTAAATGATGATCAACAAGAGATTAATCAATTCCACAAGGATCTTCTCAAAGATCCAAACCCATAAAAAGGTAATGACACACAAATTCACCAATACACAAAAACTGATATCATATCAATGAAAACCACAAAAGTTGGTGAAGCTCTAAATCCAAAAATCAACACACGAAATCCAGAACAAATCCCAGAAATCAACACACGAAATCCAGAAATCACTAAAAGGGGGAAGTCCGTGCACACGGACGAGAAGCTATCTCATGGAAGTTATCCATTTAATTTTCCGAACACACGGATGGCCCGAAGGCCTTTGACACACGAACGGCCCAAAGACCATGGGGTGCTGCCCCATATATGTGAGTAGAAACATCACCCAAGCGAGGTCTAGTCTCCCTCACAGACAAAGAGACATCGCTCAATCGCTAGTCTAAATCACAAGAATGATCGTCATGATCATAAGGAAGTGCCAATCACACCAAGCTAGTAAATATATGAGTTTAGCTTCATGTCCCATAACCACTTGCTTAACTTAAATATTTACGAACAAGCTGTAAATCTTCACTAAGAAATTGTCACAAAAAGGGTTCAATCGAACAAGTCCAAGAGCTAACCGACGAAGTGAACGCAAGCGTTTCATACCACTCGTTTTACTAAGTCATTTAATTCGATTTCTCATCCGAGTGAAGTAAAGGCTTGTATATACTAGTAGATTAGAAAACGGTTTTGAGAAGAAAGAGCTTTGTAGTAAAATAGTGTTGAAATCGCTTTGATGAAAGAGTTTTGAAATTTACTACTAGTATTGAAACCTTCATATCTTTAAAGTGACAAGTCACAAAATGATTGTTGAAACAAATCGAATCACATAAATTCACATTCGAAGACGTGAGAAAAATCCAAAGAAATCAATTCCCAAAACCATCAAAGTAGGAAGTTCTGTTGAATGTTTTTCAGATAAGATCCCCTACGGAGGGGGGTCCAGGGGGTGGCAACCCCCTAGGTGGGGGTGCGGCCTACGACCTAAGTGGCGTGACCTAAATTGGAACAGGTCGAGCGACCTAAGAGAGGCGAGCGACTTAAGGGGTGGAGACTGAGCGACCTATCAACCCAAGCGACTCAGTGTGGCCGAGCGACCTATCAACCCAGAAGGACTAGCGACCTATAGAAGCTGCGACCTAAGGTCCAAGCGACCTAAGGTGTAGAGGTCGAGCGACCTAAAGAAAATGCGCGACCTAACTGGGTTCGCGACCTAAAATAGGCGAACGACCTAACTGGGTACGCGACCTAAAATAGCGAACGACCTAAGGTGGAGCGACCTAGAGGCCAGTGACCTAACTGGGTACGCGACCTAAAATAGCGAACGACCTAAGGTACAAACGACCTAAAGTGGTGGACGAGCTAAGTTAAGGCGCGACCTAACAAGGTGCGACCTAAAGTCTTGCGACCTAGCAATATAATGGTCAAGCGACCTACGACCTAAGCACGCGAACGACTTAAGATGACCGAGCGACCTACGACCTAGGGACGAACGACCTAAGTCCAGAGCGAGCTAAATGCAGGCAGAGCCCTCTCCATGCCAGAGCGACCTATGGCCCCGCGACCTACGACCTAAGCCACGCGACCTAACTGCAGGCGACCTAAATGCGAATGAGCTAAATGCACAGAGGCGATTTTTCCCCAGCCCGAGCGACCTAACTGTAGTAATATGCCAAAACACACGAAAATTTGGGGTTTTCACCGATTCAATCCAAACCAAATGCAAATGCATGTGCACAAGTGATAGGGAATCACTCCCAATAGTCCAATGACAGTTATAGGCAAGATGTGAGATTAAAAGTCTCACCTTTTCACTAAAATGGATGAAGATGGAGATTGAAAGCAAGGAGAAGCAATCCAAAGCTTGAATCCACTATTTTCTACTTGAATTTGATGTTGAATCTCGGATTTGCAATAGAATTTAAGTTTTGAGTTTTAATTTCCACTTCCCACCACCATTTTTGATGAAGCTTGAATGTTAAAACAAATGGTGAATGAAGTGAGAAAGAGGGTTGGGCTGAACTAAAGAAGGTGTATCCAAACCAAAGTCACAAGCGGGAAAAGTGACGAAAATTTCGCTATCTCCGAACATATCGAAGTTTACACTCAAAAAGATTGCAAACGTCATTTAGAACTCAATGGGGGTGGTCTCGAGTCCTAATTTGACCGTATGCAAAAAGTAGCTTTTTGGACTAACATCCGACTTAACTATAAAATATTTATATAAAATATTTAAATATAGAATTGATAAATATGCGGGTCGTTACAACTAAGAACCTATAGACTCCTGCCAATTAACTTAATTAATTCATAGGTCCCCCTGAACCTATTAGTCATTCTACTAACTTATCCCTTACCCTAATTTTCATAGGTTTACTAGGAACCTATAGGTTTATCCAGAAACTCCCTTCTTATCCTAGTTTTCATGGGTTGACTAGGAACCTACTGATGCTTCCACTAACTTCTTTCTTATCTAGTTCTCATGGGTTAACTAGGAACCTACTGACTGATGTCAATTCTTAATACGGATATATTTTTCATGGGTTCACTACAAACCAATTAGCCCCTGCCAACTGTCCTTAATACATAGTTTTCATGTGTTTACTATGAACCTGTTGGTTACCTCCAATAACTACCTTATCATAGTTTTCATGGGTTTACTATGAACCTATCTCCTGGACAACTTCATAGTTTAAGCATCCTATATTTTTGGTCTACCTGACTCCCTTGGTGCAATTCTACTCATTAAGGAGTTTAATCAATTTATATTCACTACTGGGTTAACCTAGCAGGTTCTTCTACCCCTTTATCTCCCAAAATACAGTTATGGGTTCTTTATCAAGTGAATATATTCTTTGAAGAAGCAAACAAAACAATTTAACAATACCACTTCTGTGGGTTTAAGGTCCTTGAAATGCTTTTCATATAAAACGTAGTTAATCCCTTTAACTTATATTTTCATCAAGGTGATTCTTCTTCAGATTTGCTTACTTAAAGTCTTTTCAAAACTCCTTTATACAAGCTATAGGTTTTTCCTTTAAAATTTGAGTTTGGGTTTTAAAACCTTTCGACTCCTTCGAAATATTGCTTTCGACCTCAGAGTATGATCTCCTTCGAAAGCATTAAAAGCTAACTTTAAAACATCAGGCTCCTGCCTTTCGAATACTTCTAAAACAACCCTTTCGAAACCTTTCGACTATGTTAAGGTATTATCACATAAGTATAAAAGTATAGCTTTGAATCCATTTGAAAGTAGCCTTTCGAAACCAATGAAGGTTACCCTTCAAAACCATTGAAAGACTCTCTCTCGAAAGCATTAGGTTTATACTTAAACATTATATTTGGGTCAAAGTGAACCTAGGCGAAAGCACCTCTTTCGAAACCATTCTTTATTTCAAAAATATTAGGGAAGTTTGATGGTGTTGAAACTATCCTTTCGAAAGCATTAAAACATCTAGGTAAAACAATTGAAGGTTGGCTTCGAACCCCTTCTGAAACCGTTGCTTTCGAAACCCATAACCCCTTTTGAAAGCATTAGTGTAACACCCCGATATTTCAGGGGAAGAATAATTAAAAAGGAATTAAAATAGAATAAGTTATTATTAAAAGAAAATTTAAAGGAAACGTGTAAATTAAAGTAAACCTCGTGTTTTTTTACACTAATTAATTAATGGAAATATAGTTAATAAACTTATACAACTGTGAAAAATGGACATTTTGCAAATATTGGAATTTGTCCATGAAACTTATACCATTGCAGATATTTCGATTCCAATCAACGGTGACGTTATAGCTTCAATTCGATTGATTCTTAACAAATTAGTATCCGCAATTTGTGAGGGTCGTTCTATAATGGAGTAAATTCTTTATTTATTACTCTTTGTGCTTCTTTTTTATTCCTCGGCGCAGTTGCTAAATCTGCACAATTTCCCCTTCACATATGGTTACCTAATAGGCCACGAACTAGATCAGAAGCATTCTCAATGCACATTATTAGTAATTAATGTACGTTCATTTGTAATTAACATGCGTTGCCACATTTACTAAAGAATGTTAATTGGAAATTAATGTAGATTGTAAACATGTAAGATGAGGAAACTAAATTTGTTTATAAAATATATATTCTTGAAGTTTAAATCTTTAATGTTTATAAACAAAAGATTTAGAAAGGAGGATTAAATGTTAACAAATAAATGTTGTAACGGACAAGAATCAATGGGAAATGGTTAAAATCAGTAAACAATCAATTAAGAAAATTAAATATGAATGGATAAAATTAACCAAGGGATTGATTAGTTTAAATTGTATATGTATATATACATATATCCTAATTAATTGTACACATTCAAAAGTGTAAATAAATGTGTAACATACCCAATTAATAAATAGATAAGGATTGATAATAAATTGATTGGCTAAATTAATGACATAATTGACATTAATGAGAATGTATAACAAAGGAAATTATTGTGGATATAAATTTGGCAAATTAAATGGATTGATTAACAAATGCAAATGTTAAAAATAAAGATCTAGGGAGATTTATAAAATGAGAAATAATTTGTAAAGTCAATTAAGAGGGAGAGTATAACCTCTCAAAAAGTGTAATGTATACACACAAACAACAAAAATGGAAATTTTGCAATGCAATCAATTAACAAGAATAATTAATGAACGCTGATTTATTTTCTGATGTGGCGGTTTTCTATTGGAATGAGTGACATGTTTTGCTATTTTTGTCTGATCATGTATGTCCGTGCTTCCATTCGACAGTTCCCAGCGAGCCTATGACGTGGTTGCACCAGATTTCATCTTAAAATCCAACAGTCTGATATCTCCAAGTGACACTACAAATAAGACTCTAGGCCTAGCTATTTTTCTCATTCGGATTTTCTCCATCAGGGTTCATTGCCTGAGGCTGGACCCTAAAAGGAATATTTTTCTAAGGAGAAGATCTTTTTAATTAAAATATTTTATACCCTAGAAGTGGATCCGGGAAGGCCTAGGAAAAGAGCTAAGGACCACATGTGAGTGTTTAAGTAATTATTTTAGATTTTTAAGTAATTTAAAATAATAGAGTTCTCAATAGTTGTACTTTTTCAGCAATTTTAAGACTGCTTTTATATAAGTTGTTTACAGTTAATTTTTAAAATTCTTTTCAGTCTATTTTATTCAGCTATTTTTATTTAGCTATTTTATTCATTTATTTAAAGTTATTTACTGTTATTTATAGTTATTTGTATTTTATTTACATCTGTTTTACGTTAGAATTCAACCTGTAAATGTTAGTTTCTTTTTATTCCTTTTTACGCGAATAAAATAATAAAAAGAGAATAATTCGCTAATATGGATTAGAATATAAGAACACTAACTTTACAGAAATTGGATGTAAAATAAGAAGAACTGTAATAAAGAGAATATAGACTGAAATAAGCAAATTTGAGGTATTTGCAAGCAAAGTTTATAACTGGAAGTTATAATTTAAAAAAGAAAGAATATAAGAGATAACGTATGTTATAATTAAGCAGAAAGAATAGAAAGAAACTTATTTTAAAACTTAGAGTTAATTTAATAAGCAAATATAGCAGAGATAACAGAAAAGGCTTATTTTAAGACTTAGAATAAGTTAATAAGCAAACAGAGCAGAAGTAACATAAAAGACTTATTTTAAGACTTACACTAAGTTAATAAGCAAAGATAGAAGTAGGACCCGTACCGGCAGCATTTCCCTTCAGTCAGGAACTGATGTTCTCACAATAGATTAGGTGGGGCTGGGACACGCTTATGTCGAAGTAATGGTAAATAAGAGGTCAATAGATAGAAGCTCAAATCAGGGGATTCGAGAAAGGGGCGCAACTCGATTTTGTTTTTTAGGACCCGTACCGGTAGCATTTCCCTATCAGACTAGGACTGATGGTCTCACAATAAACCAGGTGAGGCTGGACACGCTTATGCTGAAGTAATGGTAAATAAGAGGTTAAAAGGTGGAGCAACAAATAGTGCGAGCCGACGATGGTCGAGCATGCAGCCTCGGTGCGGGGATGTAATCGCTATTGAGTTCCAAAGTGCTAAACATGTGCCTTTTGCTGTATGACCCACAGGATGGGACTAGCTCACAGTGGAACAACAGAGATAGAAGGCCAATCAAAGGGTAGAATTAGGACTTCAGCCTAATTAAAATAGGATTGAGATTTCAGCCTAATCAAAGCAGTTTTAGAAAAGTGCAAACAATCCAATCGAAACTATCTAAGTAAAGCAAATAGTTAAACAGTATTTTATTCCAGCTTTATCTTTTCCTTTATTTCCTTTTATACTAGAACTGTTGCTAAGTCTATTATCTTTACCTTGCTTAAAAATACTAGTAATTACCTCCACTTACAAGACTTTTAGTCTGATTCATTCCTCTATTTTCCCCATTTCCCCCCATAGGCCAGCAGAGGCAAGGACGGTAGATTTTCAGCTTTCTTGGAGAGATATTCTTGGAGATACTTCATGTGTTCTTCTTTTTCAGTTTTCTTTTCATTTGACTTTTAGGATGTACTGGTACTTGTAGAAAGGGATGATTTTATCTATGCACTCTGATATTGTGACTGAGATGGTATTTTTCATGAGACATATGTATTTGGTATTTTGAGACATATTTTGGTTATGACTTATTTTATGAAGTTTAATTTTTAAACGAGTCATTGTTTAAATGTTTCCACTGTTATTATTTATTTGACTTGTGAATCTTAGTCTCTGTAAAGATTTAGTTATACCAACAACGCACCACATCTTTTAGTGTGTCCTTTTTGGGTATACTAAGGAGTGTGGGGTGTTTCAATTAGGAAGTGGCTTATATTTATAAAACAATTGAACCTTTCGACAATATTGATGTCTTCAATGCCATCGGAAGGTCATCAATTCATAGAAGGGTTTCGACTTGGTCGAAACCATCCCTTCTAAAAGCTTTAAACAAAATCTAAGTAACTTCTTCGGAAGCCACTTCTTTAAAACATAGGCGGCGGCTCCCTTTCGAAAGCCTCTTTGAAATACTCTTTCGAAACCATTGGTTTCGACTACTTCGAAACCCATTTATAAAAAGGCAAGCTGTTTTCTTTTAAAACAAAGGAACCAACCCCTTCGAAAGCTACCTCTTGACACCCTACCTTCCGCCTTTCTCCAATCCACTACGTACCATCGAAATGATACCCTGTGTATTGGTTTACTGGTTTTGACTTAGAAGGTTTCGACTAGGTTAGGGGCAGAAGGTATGAGTTGAAGGGTCCTTCTAAAGAAGGCGAAACCCCTTTTTTCTGAGCAAAAGGCTGCTCTTACCAAATAAAGTAAACTTTTTGTAACAAACTTGCCTACTTGTAAACATTTAATTGGCTTTCATAAACTTTTAAATAATTTGGATAATATTTGCCGCATTTTCTCATATCTAAAACATGATAACTTTTAACAATTAAGCCCTTCCTATTAACAAAAGGTAGAACGTAGCTTCGAGCCTCACACTCGGAAAATGAATAAAGCAGGGACATACGGTAGGGCTAAGTGGGTCGCACCCAAGTAGGGTATGATCATCCCAAATTTAGAGCGATATTCATGTATAATTTGGGATCCCATTTGTATGGTTGTTGATCGCAACCAAGTGGTGATCATATTCGGTGCTACTCGAGAAGTGGGTAGTGCCGATCCTGAGAAGCAGAGCTGCAAAGTGTTGTAGCCTCCCGTACATTTTATATAGAGGTGTACGGATTCGGCAGGTAGATCCTTACCCTTTCATAGTTGGATTCCATTATCCACTACGAGCCTTCGGTTTTAGTTGTATACTTATTATGCTGAAATTTAATTAATGCAATAACTTCGGCTATGATAAATAAGTATTTGTATCTTGGACGCTATTATAATATCAGAGAACTTCATATGAAATGTTTTGGTTATCGTAAGGTGAAAACCAGTCCATGTTTATGTGCGGCGTGGTCTTACGAATTACTTTTGATTTCAAAGGTTTTTATAACTTTAAAATCCAATTGGGTGTATTTTCTCACGCTGGCTTTCCAGACCGACTCGGATGTTATCTTATCATAATGCTCGAGTCAGACCGAGTATCTTTACAGATAGCTTTGGATGCATTGCAGCTCAGGAGACAAGTTGGAGGTCTTCAAGTCGTATTCCCGTACATGTTTAATTTTCGTGACTTGTTATTGAAATCATCAACAATTATGAGGACATGTCGTTATAATTGTCCAAGCTGATAATTGTAATTTGTTATTGTACTCTGATGAATGTATATATATATAACAGTTTCTCTTTTGTAAAGATCATTGATATTATATTATATATATTGTTTCGTTGCGATTGTGAGATTCTGTGTTGTTTTTAATTTCTTTTCTCTTCACTTCTTCTTTTCCCCTTACTATCCCCCTTTCCATTCAATTTGGGTTCAACATGTGTGGTTTATTGTCAACTTGAACTGTATGGAAAAGCGGGTTGTTACACTGGGTATTCTTTCCAAACCAAAAGTGTACCATTCGTCTCTGATATCTAGTTGGTATAGTCAACCTAGATGCTACATGGGCTATCGATTGGGTATGACTATACTGGGGCTCCACGCTGCACTTGAATCATATGTATCTAGTCAAGTGAAGTAAGTGTGGGGTATGTTGTGTCTTCTACCATTCTTGTACTATGAGTACATAACAAACATGCACCCGCGAGTTCTAAGAGATGCAATGACCAAAACTTATATGTTTCTTTATATTACGTTGTTGGGGTCATGCTACATGTTCAGAGGTGTCAATCGAAGGTTTATAGTGAGGTGATGGAGGCCCGTGCACAGTTAAATATTAGGAGGAGCGGTATCATTATTTTTCTATCTTAGGAGGATTATATCATGATATATGATCCAGTCAAGGATCATCCCACATTACTCTGAGGTTTATCGAGGCGTAAGATTTGTTTAAATATGGCTATGTATCTTCCTATATGATTTTTAGGGGTAGATGTTAGTTACAGCTATATGGTATCGTGCGGATTCCTTTAAGTCCTCCTTTAGCTGATGACATATTTGGTTTAAGTCATCTTACTGGATCAACATATATATATATATATATAGCCGGTTTACGATGGCATGGATGGATTGAGGCGAGCCCTACACTATTTAGGGGCACTATGACACTTACTTAAGTTTGAGTCACACCACGTGCATTTTCCTTACCGAATTATGTACGTGGGACGAACTCTGACCATATAAGTCCCCACATTGTTGTTGACAAAGTTTCAATTCCTCATTCTTCCTTTTTGAGCCTGTATCATCTTAGATCACATAAACAACAACTAGTTATCATCTCCATACATTTAGACTTATGATCATTTAGGTACCGTAACATAGCTTCCACTTTAGTTCCCAGACGATAAGATGATTTTTGGTGTGCCATCTGCTAGATTATATTAGCCACGTGAGGTAAATATCATCTTTTTTAAATTAGCACCATAGTTTATGTACAATAATGTATACAATTTATTTGTATAGGATCATGAGAGACGTGTCATAGTTGCGTTTGATATCATTACACAATAGTATACCCGTTGTTTGTTTGAGACTTATCAGCAGCGGACGCAAGATATACGACAGGATATGCAACATCTGATCCATAGTACAAGGGACTATATGGGCCCCTACATTTTGACCAGCCAAACGGCGATTCTAATGATAACGACGACGATGGTCATCAGTCACCTGCACATTTTAAGGATTGTTGTTAATTTCATATATTTTGATTTATGTACATGATTATTCACTTTTGAGGACGCTTTGGGATTGTTTGATGTAATTGAGTATTATAATTAGATGGCTTTTGTGTTAACTTCAACTATAATCTATTGGTGTATTTAGATTTGAGTATTCTGTATAGAGGACTTTCATATTAGCTTTATCTGAGATGTTTATGTATTTACATAACTGAAATTTAAAAAATGGTAGAACATTTCGATAACGAATAAAAAGATAATTAAAATTCAGAACCACTTTTTACGACAACGTTTTGATATTACATAAACAAATAATCAAACACGGCCAACAATATTTAAGAATCTCCATACTGATTCTAGATGTGTTGGAGAAGATATTTTTGATGTCTGTTATGTAAGGTTGTATTGCTATACGCGACATGCTGTTTGATATGAAATTAGAAGGCATCATCAAATCTGGATGGAAAACATCTGGCATAGGAGTAGCGTGCTCGTAGCTAAAATTTTGTTCGATGTCCCTTTCACCTTCAAGATTCATGTTGTGTAAAATCATACAAGTGTACATGATCGACGCCATTTTCCTTGGAGATCATAGTTTCATGAATTGCTTATTATAACAAATCTGGACTGCAGCACACCAAATACTCATTCTACATCTTTTCGTTGTCCTTCTTGCATTGCAGCAAATGCTGATTTTTTTAAACTAGTAATATGATTATTAGTTACTATGATACTCCATTTTGGGTAAATTCCATCATCAAGGTAGTATCTATGGTCATATATGTTACCGTTAACGATAAATGAAACATGTGTTGATTTACCAAGCGCTAAATCATTAAATAATGTTAATCTCTCAACAACATTATGCCAAAAAAGCACGTCAAATCCATAAACCATATGAAGCAACTACTTCAAGAATTAAAGTCGGTTTTTGTTCTTTACTTTGATATGCTCCTTGTAGTGCTTTCAGGCAGTTTTTTATTTCCAATGCACATAGTCAATACTTCCTAACATTCCAAGCCATCCCTCGCTATCGTGCATTGCAAGTAAATTTTCGACGTCCACTTCATTTTGCCTCTGCAAATATTTTTTTATTTTAAAATTGGGTACTTAGATTGTAGTAGATATTAGTACTACAGGTTTTAAATGGTATATACAACATACTACATGTTAATATATGTTCAAATCACGCTACGCAAGTTTTGAACCTATGACCTTTCGCACCAAAAGTTGAAGCGCTTAACCACTGGGACAATGATACTAGTCAAAGTTTATGGATATCAAGGATAGCTTAACAAAGTTTATGGAGTGATTCTAGCATTGTACTTTCCCCCAATCGCAAAGTGTCGTCAAGTTTATCAACTGGGTTACCGTATGCTAACATTCTCATAGTAGCAGCCACCTTTTGATGTCCAGCTAAACCCTGAGTTTTGGAGGTGTTTGGTTTAAAGACAAAATATTCGTTATGAACTTTCACGTCTTTTAAAATTCTGTTGAACAATGGACGTCTCATTCTAAACTATACACAGTGTGTGTCAGATTTTGTACAAAGTAGTCGTTCATCATTTGTTGATTGAGTGAGAAATAATGATGATTAATGTATCGTCCACCCAAGATAAAGCCTCCACGCCGACGAGATGATTGTCCAATTTCTTCTTCGTGTAATTGCAATAAGCAAATTTCATACTCTAGCCGGACTTTTCTCATTTCATCATAATCGGAATCACAGTCTATTGCGAGAAATTTTGATATGGACATCGTTGTGATTTGAAGTAAAATGAGGTCTAGATACAATGAAGAATATAGATGCGTGAAAATAATTTGAATTGACGTGTTTATACAGGGGTTTAAAAATCAACCGTTAAGTTAGTCGTTACAGGGCACATGTTTAACGTGTGTCCAACTAGTTGGACGCATGTTAGGCAGAGCGAACGTCCAATTAGCGATTTCACGCCATTGCGAGGCTTTACTCTTAGAAAATACTAAGTAAGCTAAGAGCATCTCCAACAAAAGTTAATTCAGCCTTAATATTAAGCGGCTGTTGAAAATGTGCCTCCAACGGTGAATATTACTCTTAATATTAAGAGTAGTATTCGGGGGCCAATTCAGGATTTTGAATTGGCCCTGAGCACTGATTTAATCAATGCCCAGCTATGGGCGCTGATTAAATCAGTGCCCAGAGCCATAACGGCTCTTTGCCCCAACGGCTCCTTTCGTCCTCCCTCCAACGGCTACTTCCTACCTCCAATGGCTACTTTCTTCCTCCTCAACTCTATAAATATACTCTGTCCACTCTTCATACCTACACAAACATCTTCACCCCTTTCTTTTCTAACCTGTATTATCATGAAATGGCTTCACCTTTTGTAGATTTTACGCATCCTTCTCAGTCTCAAAACTATTTCTTCGGCGACAGCCAGCAACAACTGAGTACTCCTCCGACACAGCATTTATCCAACTCATGGAGAAGCGACGAGGACTATGATTTATGCAACATTTACTGTCATTATACAAATGAATCAATTAAGGACGAGGTTTGATACCTTTCGACCTTGTTAGAAGGTTTGGAATGAAGGCGGAAGCTCTTGCCGAAAGAGTTGAAATAGTGAAAATTGTACTTTAAAACAGTTCTTTTGTACCCCACCTGCCTTGTTTGTCTAAATCTGATTGGTTGCTAGAATTTTATATTCAAAATTGCTTCTGACTTTCCTTATTTGAAAATTTAAATAAATTTGAAAAGGCCCCTTTCTCCTTTATAATTATACAAAACATTTAAGTCACATTCCTTAAATAATTTTATATAACTGTTAAAACATCATGAAAAATTCTAGAAAAATTCCACAAAATCAATTAATACGTTCTCTTTAACATTTTAAATTTCAAAGCATATGAAGATCAAAACCACTCGGAATTTAACCAAAACCGAATAAAAACGTGTTAATTAATCCATTAACATTTAAAATATATGTATTATCCAAACAAAGGTTTAAATGGTTATATCCTAACCAAGACACAAACATGAATCGGGTATAACCCATAGCTGATCCAAACAGAGAAAAATGAGATGATAAACATGATTATTCATCTTGATTGGTTGATTGGAGAATGAGATAATTTTCTAGCTTTAATTCCTTAGTTTTTTCTTCAATTTATGCTCTTCTTGGAGCTTTTAATGGCCGGCCGAAAGTTGGTGAGGAGTTAATGAATGAGAAAGTGAAAATTTATTAAGATGGAAGAAGAGATTTATACTAAGAAATGTAGCCTCATTTCCAAGTTTACCCCTTAGAAAAATTCCTCCTTCTAAATTTAGTTAAGTCTTATTTTAGTTCATTCATTAAAACACAGCCATTTGATTTATTAATCCCATCTCTCTAATTATGCACATTATTCTATTTAATTTATCCAATTAACTATCTCGAATAATGTTAATTAAAATTCATGGGGCATTACAAACGTCATGTGAATTGCAATCCACGTGAATTGTCTTAGCTGGTTAAATAAAAGACCGGCTAAGACAATTTTTTTTTCTCTGTTGGGGTTTGTTTTTTCCGACGTTGAGTGTGGGTGGAGATCATTGCAAGACGAATTGACGTGTAAGGAAACTAACCAAATGCTAATCACTTATGTGCCAAATGCCCATGAGTATGACTTTATTGAAAATTCAAATTTCTCGTACTTATAGAGTTTTAGATTCAAAATTCAAACTTTTAAATGTCAAATTATCAGTTTTACAATTCTAAATGGTCGCATTCAAAATTCAAGTTTTCAAATGCAAAATAAAAATTTAAAGTTTAAAATTTATAGAATTATATTTGAATTTTCACGTTTTTGCAATTTATAGTTTTAAATCTAAATTCATGCTTTTAAAATTTAAAATTCAAATTCAAAAATTTGGAAGTATGAATTTTAGAAAAACCCAAGTTTTCATGGTTTCAAACACTGAGCATTCCTAGTCACACGGGAAGAGAGGTCAAATGGCAAGGCCATACGCCCGCTCCTCGCGGAGTATAGCTCACATCCAAACATTTGATTGGAGAACGCCCATGAAGCGGAAAGGGAAGGCCATGGGTGCAGGATTCTTCGAAAAAGCGCGGACTGACTCGTAGACCTGGGACCTTTTCAGTTTTCAAATTTTCAAAATTTGACGACTCAAATATTATTTTCAAAATTTTCAAGTTTTGAGTGTAATTCAAATTAGTGTAAAAATGAGAAAAATATTATTTTTCGAAATTATGTAATCATAGGGGAGACTAAGCTCGTTACGAGGTTTAAATCTTATAAAATACCAAGGAAGCTAACCAAATACCAATCACTTTGCCAAATGCCCATGAGGCCATCAGTATGACTTTGAAGGGACGTTTATTAAATTTTTTACATCTCAAAGCAAGAAATAAATTACAAAGTTGTTGGATAGCCGAGAAAATATGTTAACCGCGTGTCGTTAGCTCGAATCAACTGGTGTTTTCTACACGTTTCCTGAATTTACAATTTTATCCCTATGTTAGGTCGGTCTTTCCCTATAAATATTTCCAAATCGCTTCCCCTTTTTCGTCCACAATTTACCCGAAGGCAGGAAGAAAATTTCGTAAAATTCAGCAAGGTTTGATTTCTGTTCTTAATTCGTTTCATTTTAATCAAGTGTTCTCATTATGATTGGATTTTAGTTGATGTTCGTGCTCGTAGTATTGACATATGAACCATAAATAACTTTTTAATTTAGGGTTATGTTGGTTTTTTTATTTATTTTCCTTCTGAAATTCATGAATTATGGACTTTTGAGACCAGAAGAGAATTGTTCAATCATCGATTCCGTTAAACAGCCTAATTCTTAGGTTATGAATTTCTAGATTCAGGTTAATCAATATTCTAAGACCTGTGGTATAGGATTCGTCAGTAATACAGGGTTTTGACGTAAAATCTTTGATCTAGAGCGATGTCGTAATTATTATCTGTAGATTATAGTTTTTTTTTAGGTTTTTTCTTGATGGTTAGATCCACGCTCAGACTTTTCATTTTTGTTTTGTTACATAAGCTATACCTAAATGTTTATTATAAACCAATTCTACTATTCTTTTCTTCATTTCTAATTGAAACTGCATTCGTTAGTGGGTTTAGCTGTTGTGATATTATTATCGTGTACAAGCATTGTTAATTTGAACGTATAAGTCCACTTGAAATTTTGGGTTTATCTGTATTCCTTTGACACAATATTGTTCATAACGATAGTCCATAAAAGGCCTATGGTACTATGTGCCAGTTCAGCTTGACTTGAGTATGTAGGTACAGTCTCATTCGTGTTTTCATATATTCGCTTACTTTGCCCTTTAACTAGAAGTTCGATTTGCCCTTCAACTAGAAGTTCGATTGTTCGTTATAGCTCAGCTGAACTCTGACACAAAGTTTGGGTGCTGAAACTAAATTGTAGAACTTATTGCTTGACTTGATTAGATCCTAAAGTAACTCATATCTATACACACACATGATAGATGGTTTATAAGGTTATGTAAAGATTTTGTTGAACATGACATTGATGTTTCACTTAATCTGTTAGTGTGATGTGGGCAATGTCATGTTCGGCTTCATGGCATAAGCTGCTCTGGCAAATTTGCCTTTTAAAATGAGATTATAGGATTATTTGGGTTACTTTATGTATGTATGTGGCTGGCTTCATCAGTTTTTATTAGAGCCTTAGAGTGAAGTAACTAGGTTCCTGACATTGTTGTCCCTGATTGATGATACAGATGCAGATCTTCGTCAAGACACTTACAGGAAAGACCATCACTCTAGAGGTGGAGAGTTCAGATACAATAGACAATGTCAAAGCGAAGATACAAGACAAGGAGGGAATCCCCCCTGACCAACAGCGCCTAATTTTTGCGGGTAAACAACTCGAAGATGGCAGAACATTAGCGGACTATAATATTCAGAAAGAATCAACTCTCCACTTAGTCCTGAGATTGAGGGGAGGTATGCAAATATTTGTGAAGACGTTGACAGGGAAGACCATAACTCTTGAGGTTGAGAGCTCGGACACAATAGACAATGTGAAGGCCAAAATCCAGGACAAAGAAGGCATTCCTCCAGATCAGCAAAGGCTAATTTTCGCTGGTAAACAGCTTGAGGATGGCCGCACTCTTGCCGATTACAACATCCAGAAGGAATCTACCTTGCATCTGGTGCTCAGACTAAGAGGTGGCATGCAGATATTTGTAAAAACCCTTACCGGCAAAACAATTACGTTGGAAGTGGAGAGTTCTGACACCATCGACAATGTGAAGGCCAAAATACAAGACAAGGAAGGCATTCCTCCGGATCAGCAAAGGTTGATATTTGCAGGCAAGCAGCTGGAAGATGGCAGAACCTTGGCGGACTACAACATTCAAAAGGAGTCGACTCTTCATCTTGTCCTCAGGCTTAGAGGAGGGATGCAGATATTTGTGAAGACCCTTACTGGGAAAACGATTACTTTGGAAGTGGAGAGTTCGGATACGATTGATAATGTGAAGGCGAAGATTCAGGACAAGGAAGGGATTCCTCCTGATCAGCAGAGGTTGATATTTGCAGGGAAGCAGCTTGAAGATGGAAGGACCCTCGCTGACTACAACATTCAAAAGGAGTCGACCCTTCATCTTGTTCTTCGTCTTCGTGGTGGCATTTGAATTTGCTGTTTACATGATCTGTTCTCTGTAACTAACGAGAGTACATATGTGAGTTGCTTTGTTAGTGTGGTTTGTGGCTGGAGAACTATGTTGTTGGTCGATGTGGGTTGAGGGCTGGTGTTCACTTTTTTTACAGTTGTTTATAACCTTCTAATGTTGGTGGTTTCTTATTGTTTCTGAAACCTTTTGAACCTCTGAATGCTCTCGTTGCTGTTTATGGTTTGATGCTTTATAGTTCTTGTCAGGTTATAATTTCTGCTTGTTAAGAGAGAAGTACTTTCAATTGTAAAATATTTTTACAATTGAAAGTACTTCTCTCTAGCCAAATATTGGGTTGAGTTTATTATGCTATTCATCAGATGGTTGCCGGCTCTGTCGGCGTATTCATTCAATTTCGTGATGTTTTAGTTAATCCGAACTACTTGTCTATAATATTCTAGTTGAATAGAAGAAAATAAAAATAGAAAATGGGTGTTGCATGCCAGTGAGCAGACGAATTTAGTGCCAGTTGATTATTCTCCATTTTTGAGTTTTGAAGGAACCGTAGTAGACTCGAAGTTGTTGGTTTTTGGATGGGGTTACTTGTCATTGTGTCCCCTTCCCGGATAGGGGATAGCGAACGGATTGGGTTCGGCAAACGGGAAAGCGGACGGATTTGACTCAGCAAGGGTTTGAAGAGATCATGGATTTGATTAACGATCATGGACGGTCCCGAACGATCATGACTTCAATTAGCAATCCGGAGAGATCACAAATTTAACTATTGGTCCTAAACGACCTTGAACGATAAACGATCCGAAAAGAACGCACACCAAATTAACTATTGAACGATCCGAAAAGATCGCACGTTGAAAACTGGACATTAAACGACTTGAAAAAATCGTGCGTAGAACTGAATCTGAAACGATCCAAAGAGATCAAATTTTATAACGTACATTGATTTTGATAAAAGTATTTGAACGTCTTGAAATTAAAATGAAACAGATAAATTCGGGATGAACACGGGACGATTTTGATATGTAATAACTCTGAATGAAACCAGAATGATAATGATGTAAATTTCGAATGAACACGGGATGTTTTTGATATGTGATGTGATGACTCCGAATGAAATCAGAATTGTGATAATGTATAGGCAACACCTAAGCAGAGTCTAGAGACTCGGGCTATGGTAAGTCTGGAACGACCCGTAACTAACAAGAGAATTCGAAGGAACTGGATGATTCACCAAGACTGAAGTAGCCAGAGAGCTCAATCATCAAAGCTTGACGTCACATTTGTTCTTGAGCAAAGCACACCTTCCATTCGCAAGGCGTGCTTTGGGAGATAAACGTAATCCCGTCTTTTGACCATGCAGTATGCAGACAAACCCGACGAATTTTCGAAATTATCAAGGCAAGATGCCGGAGAGACGACCACAAAGCCCAAAATCAAAGTACAACCAAGTTCACAACAACAATGCAAATCCACCATAAAAATTCCGAAACCCCAAACTCACCAAGTGTGGGGTCGGTAACGACTCAAAAAAACTCCACTAATGGAGTTCATCTTTTGCATACAAGCTTGACTTAATACTGGGAGCCAATTTCAATTGTTGGTTTGTCAATCCAATGCAATTCCCTATCGAGCTTCGTGAACTTTTGAATCAGAAACTTCATTTTTCTACAACTCCGTCATTTGGACTTTGAAACGAAGCTATTGTTGATGCAAAGAACTATGGAATCACGAAGCTAACCACAAGACGATCTGAAGTAGAGAGTTGGAGACGGCTAATTTGGCTAACTTAGGGGTCGGTACCGACCCCTACCCATGGAGTCGTACCGACTCATAACATTTGATGACGTGACACCCATATTTTCGAAGGAACTGGTCTATAGCAAGGAGAACGGTCTGGAGATCTTTTGTACGAGATATTAGGCTCCCACCTATATAAATAGAGAGGTATGACTCATTTGTCAGGATCTTTTAGGTTCTTGCTCTACTGTACTCTATATTCTTGCGATTCAGAAACTAAGTGTCGGAGTTGTACCGACCCCTAAGAACTTCTGCCCCCAAGTTAGAAATTGAGCAATAAAATCATTAAGTGGACGTAGGTCGGAGTTTGTCGAACCACTACAAAACTGTATGTGACGCCCCACTCCAAGACCCACATTAACAAAGAGTATTACTAAGTAATACTGTCTGCTAATGCGGAGAATAAGGATGGTTATGAGCGACCATCCATAGCTTTGTCTTAAACATCTATTGAAGTCGATTGGGTGCTTTAATTTTTTTTTCTTTCTCAAGTGGATCGACATATTCAATAAATGCTTAATACAAAACTACAGTGGCTAACGGTTCTATCAGACTACAACAACAATAAATACAACATATCACAGAACATCAGTCACATATATATACATATACTACATATACACAGATACATCCCAATACAATACAAAATGATACATCAGAAGTGGTACAAAGACCACAATATATACATTGAGTCAAAATAATAGATACATCTCAGAGTTTTACAAAGCGACTACAAAACTACACAAAAGGTGACAAGTAGATATCCAAAGCGGAAGCCGCATAGCAAAGTCCTATGGCAGGTATCTAACCTGAAATAACTCGATCTGACCCGAGTATATAAAAATACACGGTTAGTCTAGCTTAAACAACTTATTAGCAAGATAAATGAAGTATAAGGGTAAAGGATAACGATTCTTCTCGAATGAGAAGAAATAACACTATGAATATGTCATTACTTCATGTGAGCTAATTTCACTAAAATATATCATCGAAAGAGGCAAACTCAACGATAAAATCAATTAAGCACAACAATTGCCTCATATCATCGGCATAACACAAAAGCCAATATAATGGTTTTCATAAACCAAACTCCTAAATAGGAGTTCATAAGACTTAAACATAACCTGGTTTGAGTTGGTTTTCATTTTTATTTGGTTTTAGTTTGGATTAACAAATTTCATTGTCGGATAAACCAAATCAAACAAACGCTTACCCCTATTGACAACTAACCAAAACTTTGCCTAAAATACTAGTAGACCGTATTGAATTTATTTATGCAAGTTGAAGTGCTTGATTATGCATCTACAATTAGTTGAACCACAAATTAGTTATATCTATAAATGGTTGGTTTGTACATTGAAAATCTTTTGTCCGGAGGCAAAATTTCAATGTTGTAGTGTTTTAAAGGTTCAACGACGAAAACAAAGTGACATCAAAATTTATGTTATGGTTAAATGGGTAAATTGAATATGGTAGAAGAGGAACACAAAAAAGAAGAAAAATTTGTAATAAGTAATTAGTGGATGAAGTAAATAATTTTAATATATTTTTAAAAGTCCAATAATTCTATTTTATTGGGTGGATAAACGAACTAAACATGTGGATAGAAATACAAATTACCTATAATATCTTATGCTATTTTGTTTAATAATAACAACGGTGCTTAATTTCAACAGAGCGCTCATTGTATCTTCTGCTAATTGTAACAGAAGTTCTCTCTTTTTTTTCTTCATCTTACGTTTATAATATGAGCCAAATGCCTAAAGATATTAACTAATATCGCACATTATATGCGTCTTATGCAATCGTTGGCGCATTAAATATCGTTGCTTTCTTCGATCCGCTAATTGAAAACAAATGAATTGTTGACATCCGACGCCAATGGGCACATTTCCTTGGTTTTGAGGATGGTGTGGATAAATGATTTGTATATTGAGTTTAATTAAATTAATGTCATTTAATACACAATAAAATAATCAAATTTCAAACGTACTCAATACAATACACATTAAATATGATTTAACGTGTACAACTTTATTCTTAATCACATTATAAGATATCGTGCTAATTGTAAAAAAATATTTATTTTTTTGAAAAATTTACCTTGACCTAACATGCATAATATATAATATGAGCAAAATGCCTAAAGGTATTAACTACTATAATCTTCCCAGGGATCAACAAATAAGCACAATGAACAACAGTGCTACTACCAAACAACACATGTGAGAACAAATTATGTTACTTTCAACAAGGTACATGAGTGTGGGGTTATACTACACCTGAAGACTAGAGATGATAAGGTATGTTAGTCCTACCGACCACAGATACAGCTCAAATGGTATCCCCACCGTTGCCTACTTAAACCATGTCATGTATGTTGCATTCCAATGCTAGTGATGACAGGGTAAGTGAATAGTACTACACACACATGTCATCACCACTCAATACCCACGCATCTCATTTCGCGTGTGATGTAGAAAGTATAATATACCTCTCATTAACCTTATTCCAAACATGGATTTATACGACGGACATCGATATCGGTTCTCGGGGATACATTCAAGAGTATTAATTTTTGACTCCACAAAATGTATCATTATTAAATTATATATACCACCGGTCAGGTACCAAAACTCATCATATAGGAAAAAATCCCCATAAACCATTTCTGGTTCCTTTCATTCGATTGACCCTGAAGTTCTTATCAATAAAACTAAATAGGTTGAAAAAGCCATGACAGTAGTGCTTGGTAATGATTATTATATAGGGGCAACCCCTTAGTTGATATGAGCATGTTGTGTAATATAAGTAAAGTATAACTGCATTGTCGATTGTTTCGCCGCAATGCTCTTCTTAGCTCAAAATTGCAAGCTTATTGTGATCTGTGCTATCAGTTTGGTAACCACGGGTTAATATGTTGTCTTGGAGTATAAAAGTTTGCATATGGAAATTGTGAATTTTATTGGCTTGCCCCAAGCATTCATGTTTCTTAATCACGTCGAAGCGTGAACCGATGAACATTATTTTTGATCGCGTTAAGGATTTTATGTTATTTTTTTTTAATAATAACGATCATGGACGTCTCAACTGTTAGCCGAATTAGGCAACCATCTAGGGTCCAAATTGTTCGAGGGCCCCGATCTTATAAGTAGTATTTATGAAGTATTAAAATTTATAACATACAATAATCTGATATATACCTTCAACATAAGTGAATCAGTGTTATATTTATTCGGCTATGTGACATGTCTTTGATTCCTAATGATAACCAAGTATTTTTATATAACTTTCTCTCTAATTCAATACGAGCACGATTTTTACGAATCAGTCCAATGTATTTTTTTACAGATTTTCTTTTCAACTTTAAAGAGTGTATACTTTAAGGAATGTTTACATGTTATCTTATACAACTTTACAAAATGAGTGTAGATTATTATAAATAAATACAAATTAATTTCACTCAGTAAAACATGCATTAAGTTATTTTAGTTTAGGGCCTAAAAATATCTTGAGATGGCCTATTACAATGTCTATCTACTGGCAAATAATAGTCTGATGACAAGAATGATACAGAATCAAAACAACAGTCGGGAATGGCTCGAGATGGTTGATAATCAAAATGAGTTGTAATATGCTGATACAGTTTACATTAGATTTTTTGGAAATTACAACCGTTTTCCTTACCACAAGGTAAAAAAACACATATTATTGTTCTATAACACAGGTTGTTGAAATCATAAACTATGGTTCTAGGGTTAATATGTTGAAAACATCAATCTGTCAGTTGATTTTTAAGATCTGTGAGACTCTTAGGTTTAGAACATTTGATACTTTGTGCTTACAAATTACATATATGGGGAAAAGTAATTTACTGATGCACATTTTGGATGAATGAGTATTTTAGAAATTGGGATAGAATATCTCAAAATATTTGGGTTGAAAATGATGGAAGACCATATGAACTAGTTCGGATGAAGATAAAATAAGGGATGGTCATGCAAATATCGACTATTTTAAAATGCTAATGGGTCTAATGAATTTTCGGGTATTTCTTTTGTCTTTTGTTCTTCTTTTATATTGATTTTCCTTTTGGTTTAAAATTTTACAATATAATTAATTTAATTTTTTGTTTGCAGAATTAGCAAGAAGCGACTGGTAAATTTTTTATGTGGCAGGTTTATAGTTTAAAGCAACTTTTGTTGTATTAGCATTATGATTATGGGTGGTAAATTTTTTATGTGGGAGGTTTATAGTATAAATATGGACGTCTCAACTATTAGGCACACTAGACAATTGCCTAAGGCCCAAATTGATCGAGGGTCCTGATCTTACATGTAGTATTTATGAAGTATTAAAATTTATAACATACAATAATATGATATATACCTTCAATACAAGTGAATCGGTGTTACATTTATTCGGCTATGTGACATGTGTTCGATTCCTAATGATAATTGAGTATTTTTATAAAACTTGTTCTTTAATTCAATACGAGCGCGATTTTTATGAATAAGCACAATGTATTTTTACCGTTGTTTAAAAAGGTCTAATGTTTGTGGTTCTTGTTGTTTAAAAACATTCTTTTCCAAGATTTTGGTCCTTAGAGGATGGGATAACACTACTAAATTCCATACATGAGTTCCAATTGAAAGGGGAAGAGAATTAGATTCTTCCTCAATTGAACTATTCTGTGATTTATTGAAGGGTAGGGTAAGTTTCACCGGTGAGAGCCCCAACGGTGCAGGTATCCAGAAAAATTAGAGTTTTGAAGGATAAATATATTCATATTGTGAAGTCTTTTACATCTAAACATAACTTGAAAATGAAAAGGGTTGTTGATAGAGTATGGAGGAGAAAGTCTTCAAAGGAAAAGTTTCCACTACTGAAGGTAGAAATCCGAAAATTGTGTCCTTAAGTTTTAGAAAAGAAATTTAAGTCTAAACAAAAAACTGTAGCTTTAGAAAACAACTCAAAATCCAAAGAATCGATGATACAAAGGTGGCTCTAAAAAGGATGGCACTGAAAAAGGAGATCTTAAAGTTTCACGTTGTATATCCATATATTGGCTGGACAAAATGTGAAAAATTGAACAATAGGTGTAGCGGATTAATGCCACTATGGGGGGAAGTTGCATATCTTTGGACTACATACAAAGATTATTTGGTCATGTTCGAATGAGTTAGAAATCAAATGGCTCTTTAATGTGGGTTGACAATGACAACTAACAAAAACTTTGCCTAAAATACGAGTAGACTATATTGAATCTGTTTATACAAGTTGAATTCAAGTGCTAGATTATGCATCTACAATTAGTTGAACCACAAATTAGTTATATATATGTAAACAGTTGGTTCATGCATTTAAAATCCTTAGTCTGGAGGCAAAATTTCAATGTTGTAGTGTTTTAAATGTTCGATGATGAAAATAAAATGACATCAAAATTTGTATTCTAGTTAAATGGGTAAATTGAATATGGAAGAAGAGGAACACAAAAAAGAAGAAAAAGCAGTAATAAGTAATTAGTGGATGAAGTAAATAATTTTAATATATTTTTAAAACTCAAATAATTCTATTTTATAGGGTGGATAAACTGACTAAACACGTGGATAGAAATAAAAATTACCTATAATATCTTATGCTATTTTTTTTAATAATAACAACAATATTTAATTTCAACAGAGCACTTATTGTATCTTATGCTAATTTTAATAGAAGTTCTCTTTTTTTTCTAAACCTTACCATGTACAACATTTGATATAACGTTTATAATATGAGCCAAATGCCTAAAGATATTAACTAATATCGTACATTATATGTGTCTTATGCAATCGTTGGCGCATTAAATATCGTTGCCTTCTTCGATCTGCTTATGCAAAACAAATGAATTGTTGACATCCGACGCCAATAGGAATATTTTCTTAGTTCCGAGGATGGTGTGGATAAATGATTTGTATATTGAGTTTAATTAAATTAATGTCATTTAATACACAATAAAACGATCAAATTTCAAATGTACTCAACATAATACACATTAAATATGATTTAACGTGTGCCACTTTATTCTTAATCACATTATAAGATATTGTGCTAATTGTAAAAAAGGATTTTTTTTGAAAAATTTACCTTGATCTAACATGTATAATATGAGCAAGATGCCTAAAGGAATTAACTACCATCATCTTCTCATGCATCAACAAATAAACACATAGTGCTACTACCAAACAACACATGTTAGAACAAATTACGTTACTATCAACAAGGTACATGAGTGTAGGGGTTATACTACACTTTAAGACTAGAGATAATAAAGTATGTTAGTCCTACCAAACATAGATACAGCTCAAATGGTATCCCCACCATTGCCTACTTAAATCGTGTCATGTATGCTACATTCTAATGCTAGTGATGATAGGGCAAGTGAATACTACTACTCATAAATGTCATCACCACTAAATACCCACGCGTCTCATATCGCGTGTGATGTAGAAAGTATAATATATCTCTCATTTTGACATTATCCCAAACATGGACGTATACGACGGACATCCACATCGCTCCCCGAGGATATGTTCAAGAGTATTAATTTTTGACTCCACAAAATGTATCATTATTAAAATATATATCATCAGTCAAGTACCAAAACTCATAATATTGGACAAAATCCCCATAAACCATTTTTGGTTCCTTTCATTCGATTGACCTTGAAGCACTTATCAATAAAAATAAAGTGTTGAAAAAGCCTTGACAGTAATGCTTGGTAATGATTATTATATAGGGGCAATCCCTTAGTTGGTCAATTATATGGCTTAGCGGAACCTCTTTCTTTAAACACTCCCTGGTCAGCTTGAATTGAGACCCGCTACGAAGCATTTTAACTTCTACTTCATACAATGTACTACATGTCTTGCCCCTTAGTCAGATAAGGTACTCCACCCCATCAAGAAACTTTCCCATCTTTGTTGCATGCACCTTATAATAATGCGGAAACACTAATAGCGTTTACACTTTTCTATCTTTATTGCTTGATCGATCAATCGAGCATGGCTTGACTGATAATAATGCAATCTACACTATCTCGATTCTTCCTAAACTATTAAGTTTGTGTGACATTTTCGAAATTGCTCAGTCTACTGCACTGTATTGATCAGTCAATTGATTTATGGCATTTAAACCTATTTCAATTTTGTTGGATTTGGGCACGATTTCAAATTCCAACATCTTCACTGTTGTAGAGATTTTTGGTCTTACAACACCTCAAATGATCGTGGAAGTAATTATAACGTATTTCCATGGATTATAATCAATAAATTTAAGTAATATTAAATTCTCCTTTAAGTAGTAATTATGTTGCTGGGAGCCTACACAATTATGTAGTTGCACTTTAACTGCTTGTTAAAATGTCATGTTGAGTTTATATCCAATTAAGGAAAAAAATCTAACACTGAAAACTAGGTAGGTAAAAATGTAAGAAAAAGTAAAGACCTAGAGAATTTTACATGGTTCGAATGTTAAAGAATCCTACGCACACGGGGAAAATATCACTTTCTTCTTTTATATTCCTTGTACAAGCATTAATGGCAGAGAGTACAAAACTTTCTGTTATTAACCTTAAAAATATCAAATCGGGCTAAAAGACCGCCCACTTGCTACAATACCTTTTCTATTTATAGTATACAGATGCACGTGGATCGCCGTCATTCTTCTTCTGCTGTTTTAATTTCCGCCATTGGATTCTGCCATGTGCCATCCATCCATCTCATTTCTTTGGTGTGCATGGATTACTAACGTCTCTTTGGCGGGAAACCTCAATTTGCGCGGTTGAATTGTGGGCATTGGCGAGAAGTTTGAAATTGAAGCGGGAACATCTAAAATTGAAATTGAAATTTGAATGGACCATGCATTTCTGATCCGAGGGGCGAATGGCCTGTGTACTGCCCCTGTGTGTGAATGAGAGTGTGATGAGACATTACCCTTTTCTTCAGTGCAGCTGCGTCATTTTTGGCACTCTTACCACGAAGATGTTAAGAGATATTCCTTAATTTTGTTTTGGGGGTGTCGTTGAGACATATAGAGTCGGACTACGTTGTTTGTATGATACTGCCTTGTAGTGTTGGCTCAATACCCATATGAATTTATTATGGGTTGCTCTTGATGTTGATATGTGCAAGTTACTTGATAAAACCTGCTTGCGCCTTGCTGTTTTCTAACGAGTAAAATACTGCGGTGGAGCGATGCTTGGGTAACCCTAGTGCATCCCTTGAAATGCTTTTAATTCCTCGTGGTACTGCTTAAAGATTCCGCCGTAGGCGCAGTGCAGGTTTACACTTAAAAGTGTTAGCAACGTATAAGCTTTTAGGAATAATAGTTATCAGGTCATTTGGTATGCGGAGTGTTCATTTATGACTTGCTCGGAGTGACTCAAGAATGTGTATTAGTGAAGGGTTGAGCGTAGTGCTTGTGCAGTCCGCTGTGATCCTGTCTTGAACAAGCATTAGTGATTATCCAACATAATTTGTCTTGTCTGGTTTAGAGTTGTTAGAAGGATGGGATATGTTTACTGCAGTTCGTTATCTCTTGGCAGCACTTCCTTAAAATTACAGCGTAGTTTTGTCATTTTAAAGTCAGATAGATATGGCGGCGCATCCTTACAGCTTCAAACGTTGACGTAAGATTTCAGCCCAGACGTGGGAGGTATGTTGTAGTTCTGAGTATTAAGGCTGCAGATCATTTTCTATGCCTTGTAACCACTTCAGGTTTTTAGGATTAGCATCATAATGTAACACCAGATTTGGGAGATCAGCCCAGTCTTTGTTGTTGTCTTAAGATTTTTGAGTGCATTACCATCCGTACTTAGCCTTATTCCTTGCTTCCTTTTCATGTACTCTAACTTTTATTGTGAGAGCAGTCCTTTTGGTTTGGTGCTTGCATCATCTCGCCTTTAACCGGATTTGGGAAATACCGGTGTAACATTTGTCTCCCAAGTTTGCAGCCATCATAGATGGGTGTGGACTTGTCTTCGTTTACATTCTCTTTCCGCATCCCATCACTTCTGCTTATTCCTTTTTTCTTTTCAAGAAAAGGGAAAAAGTCCTGGTAGCCGTTTCACATTTAATACACTTGCACACGTGTCACTTCCCCGTTGGATGAACCTCTATCAAGTTATAACATCAATCTCTTCGTTTACCAAGTAAATCTATCTTGATTTTCGTGCTTATTACTCTTGCTGTTAATCATTCGATTGACGTTTCAGAAATTTTCAATCGTTTCAATTGTGTGGCAAAATTCGTGTAAGGTACGTATATTTTTTTTCTCTTCTTCCGCTTCTTGCTCTTTTATGCCCCTTAACCGATTCTTTCCTTGAGTCTAGTTTTTCTTTCAAATCGATGTAAGGATCTTGTCCTTTTGTTAACCTCGTTATATTTTAGTAATTATCCATGATTAACCTCGTAATTTTGAAATGGCCTCTTCTTCTTCTCCCTTATCTTTGCCTTCAAGGATGACCCACCTGAAAGACATTGAATGTGTTTTGAATCAATTTGGGTTCGTACGTTATGAGGTTAGGGTTCTTGATCCCTAAGAGCATATTCACACTCGCCTAGATGGGTTTACCTTTCTCACTCCCATGCATATACGATGTGGGTTGTATCTTCCCCTAAATTGAACCCTCCATGAGTGGCTGACCATAATTGACCTCATTCCTATCCAGCTCGTTCACCTTTCATATTCCCTTATGATTGCCACCTTTATTCTCTACGTGGAGAATGGTTCTTCTCCCACTAGCGAGGAGCTCCGGTTTTTATTTTATATCAATAAAATCCATACAGGGAGTGATGCCGATTTTATTACGCCCAAGATAAGAAATCAATCCTGACGTCTATCCTTCGCAAGACTCGAAGATTGATCGACTTATATTTCTTCATTTCAAATTCTGATAATTTTCCTCCTTCCTTTCGCCCACATCCTACTCAACCTATTTTTTCTGATGATGCGGTCAAGTTGTTTGAGTCTAATAGAAATTGTATTCTAGGATTAGGTGTAGAGGAGAGAAAAATACAAACATTTTTTTTACCAAACTATTGCTGGAAAAGCACGGGTTTCTGCACCCAAATCACACCTTCTCTCGTTCTATTTTTAAGCTTTCTCCGATTTCGGATGAGCCTAGGGGTATAATTTATTGAAAATAGATTAAAGATTTATTATTTTATGTTTCTGACCTCCATGAGAGCTTTTACTGATCTTGGAAAAAAAAATTTGTACAGGTAAGATGGATGATGATCTTGCATATGTGTTTCTGGAGCCTAGTAAACAGGTGAAAACGAATGCTCTAAAGAGAGGACAGGGTGATGATGATGCTTCTGGCCAAACTTCTAAGAGGCTAACTGTATCCACCTCTCTTCCTTCTTCAGTGGTTACCCCCATTCTTCTTCAACAGCTCTCTTCGTTCCTCCCTTGCAATCCCTTCCCGACCCTCACATTCGGTACTTGCCCCTACCTAGGGGTGCCATAACTGATCTTGCCGAGAAGGTAGGAAGGGATGCACTAGAAAATCTTCCTGGTATCGTTTCATCTCCTCCTTCTCTTGTTCCCCTTCCATTTCCTGGGCTCTCCTCTTTTGAGTCCATGGCCAAGATAAAAAGGTCTTGGTCTTATGTAAGTGTTTCTCTTTTTTTATTTAGTTGTTCCTTACCTACTATTTTATTTTTCAGCTTGGAGCCTTAACAAATGAGGCTCTGAAGAAATGGAAGGGAGAGAAGACTGTGTCCTTGGCTCATGTTGCCGAGCTTGAAGCAAGCCTTAATTCGGTCACTTCTGGGAAGGCTAAGGTCATGAAGGATTTTGTGGCATATCATTTCAAGGCGGAGGGGGCGGCAAAGACCGCCGAAGGCCGAAGAGGCTTTGGCATCGAAGGGTCACGAACTGGAAGAGAAAGGTTGCAAGCTGAAAGAGAAAGGTCGTGAGCTGAAAGAGAAGGATGGGGAGCTGGTGACGTCATCGAAGACGACTTACAAACATCACCTATGGTGTGGTCAATAAAAGTATGCTTCCGCTCGGCGTTAGTTTGGTGCCGAGGTCGACCTTGATTTTCCAAAGGACTAAGCTAGGATTGATAGAGCTCTCGCTCATTGTCGGGCCAAGGATCTTGCTTTAGAGAATGCCTCTCCTATCATTTTCGGGTAGCCTAGCATGGATGCAACGTCCAAGGACACTGAGGGACTGATGATACTGAGGTGTCTAAAAAAACTATGGTCCCTTCACCTCCTCGTGTAACTACTTAACTTCTTTTATATAAATTTTAAGACTTCCTTGGTATGCAATAAAAGCTAGCTTGTTGCTCTTGTTTCATTATGGTAAATTCCTTTATTGTTATTTTTTTCGTTACTGTCTTATGACTAACTAGGTCGTCCTCGTTGTTTTTTTGTTTGTTTTAGTCTTTTGAAGAAGTTTTGTTTACTAAACTTCTAAAGGTATGTGAGGACAGGCTCAGAACTCAATCCCTAGATCATCTTGATATTAGTGTTGCAGTGAGTCTTTTACAAAACTTAGGGACGAAACCCAAGGGTTGCTCTCCAGGATTGATCGAGGAGTTAATGAAAAGGAGGCACTTAGTGACTTTGTACTGCATCGATGGAAATACACCCTAGAAAGTGTCTCTTTCCCACCTGCGAGCCCTCACTTGGAATGGTTTAGGCATATTCTTAGAAATTTACATAAGGATTGAGTTTTGCTTACTTCTGACATTTTTGTATATGGCTTTGTTGAATTTGTCGTATGACGATGTAGTTAATAATACATGTTCCTATTTGGGTTTTAACATGGTGCATTCCCATTTTCTTTGAGTCGAAATTTTAATCATTACCCACTAGTTTTGCCCCCATGGGCTTTCATCCCAGTTTAATGAAGTCCTCGAGTCCAACATTCCTTCTGCCCCCATCGTTCATGGCTTTGATGGCACGAGTGTTCCTGAATTCGAGATTAAAGTGAAGACTCCTACTATGGCCTCAAAAGAGGAAACTATCTGTTTGACAATATCTAGTGAAAAGCTCGAGAAAGATTTGAAGGAGGCCGGTATGGAGCTTAAGGAGGCAAAAGATGCACTGAGTCGTCAATACCAACTTAATGTTAAACTACGTGAAGGGGTTTTGGCAGCTGAATTGAAGTTGGAGGACTTGCAGCAATCCTTTAAAGATAGAAAGGGATTTTATGGTGTGGTTTATCAGGCAGAAATATCGAAACTAAATAAGACTATAGAAGATATATCTGCTCATCTTGCCCATCAAATTGAGGAAAAGGAAGGTACTGAAGAAGGAAGAATGATAGAGGGGTCCATTATGGGTTTGGTTCCTGCTCCCACTACGAGTGTGAATCCTTCTTTGGAAAACGAGTGGAAGAAGAGGGTGTAGCCAAAGGTGATTTCTCATCTACCAAGGGGAGAGTGAAGGACTTACGCCCTTAGATATTGTAACAACCCGCACCTTAATGGGCCCAAATTTCGACAAAATCAAAACTCAAGTCAATCAGAGTACAGATCGTTTGTTTGGTACCTGCGATAAGCATGAGCATATCAAAGAATGATAATTCTAAACTCATAGTAGAACAGAAAATATAATAGGTTATAAATATTGATTGAGGCTGCTACCTCGAAATCAATAGCATTCCTTGGACATCAATTCGCCTTGTCAGCATCGAGCATGAGAGATAAGATGACTTCTCCATCAACCGATCACATCTTGCTCCAAAGACCCATTTGTCTAAATCTATCATGTGGGTTGTAATGAGGAGGGGATCAGAACAATGTTCTAGTGAGGGAAAATCTATACTTTGTCCATAACATAAATTTTAACCGATAGGTTTCCATTTAATTGTTATGCCTATTATTTATGGTTAATCCGTTTAACCTAATGTTGCATGCACAATATTTCTAC
This sequence comes from Allium fistulosum, assembly GCA_030737815.1. NCBI lineage: Eukaryota > Viridiplantae > Streptophyta > Magnoliopsida > Asparagales > Amaryllidaceae > Allium > Allium fistulosum. The sequence goes on along the minus strand of CM060902.1, from coordinate 1,115,844,391 downwards.
CTAATATGATTCGTTCATCTAACATTCTCCAAGGTACAAAATACTGGCGTATGTCTATCAGCCACTTAATACTTTCAAATATGAAGCAGGCTCCTAGCATCGCCATCGTTGGTTCATTGGTCCTAGCTACAGAGTCCTTTAACCACTATTTATGGCTTTATAATACATAATAGCCATACTACTAATGTATCTATCGTTCTCAATGTCTTAGCCATGTGAGAGATAGTACCCAATCCACTTAATACCTTTTTAATAAGGACTAGGCAGACTTCTAACCATTTAATAACTATATTTAGGCTGGTCCCCATCAGTTAATACCTAACCCCAAGGTGGACTCCTCACTGGTATTATCTAGCTGACATTGCTTAGAATCTCATTAGGCCACTTAATACTTCTTTATAGGAGAGAGGCAGACTCTATAATAGTCACTTAATACCTCAAACCCGAAGAGGACCTCCCTGAGATACCCACTACCACTCCTAACCATTAACTCAGACCGTTTATCTACTTATTAATTAGGGAGAAGGCGGGCCCTCAAACAATCACTTTATACCTCCAGCCCAGAAGTAAGTCATACGGTCGCATATTCATTTTTGATGGGTCTTATGGCTGGAGATGTCTCACATCAGTAGTAAGTGCACACAACTGCTGGTAGCCTCAAAGTAAAGGGCAGACTTTTGTTGTGTAATTCTACTGACCTCGCATTCCAACCCACTAAGTCCAATTAATTATTCTAAGCTTCATTCTTAGCTTTTATTATTCTAAGTTGAATATTGGACTTAGCTACTAATCTCCTCTAATTTATTTAAGGCTATAATATCTATCTTAAATGTTCAATTATTAACTATTCCATATTATTCGGTTTTTCCATAAATGTCAACTTGTCCAAAATAAATGATTTTCTTTATTATTCCAACGGGCATTTCCTAAGACATTTATTATTTACTAAATTTCATTTAGTAATTATCCTCTAACTATTCCATAGTTATTAGCCTACCGTCTTTATTTTATCAGTCTCATTAATCCACTTACCCTATTAATTTTCTATAACTCCTGAATTCATTTCACATTTATTACTATTAATTGAAGTTACAACCTTTTCTAACTTTCTTTCCTAATTCCTTTATTCATTACCCGATTTATTCCTACGTTTAATTTATCGTTTAAGCGAATATTATGTGTAAATCATCGTATTAGTTAACTTTTATTTTTATTGATTAGCGCGGTTAAATACGTATAAATATTGATTTCCCTTATTTATAGTTCTAGTTATAAACTTCTAACTATAATATCATTTTTCATATTTAATTGTTGGAATTATATATCTAAAGAGATTCTTCGTCATAATTTCCATAAATTAGCCAGATTCAAAAGGGTTAACTTTTCAAATATAAAAGATCTACCTTGTTTGTGTTAGTATCTTAGGCATTGGTTTTGATGACAACAACCATATGATATTATATAAAATATAGTGTAGGATATTAGATAGGTGTTGATTTAGAAAACTGTACAGTATCAAGAGCAGATTCAAGAGGCTGACATAGAGATTCAAGAGTTAGAGATTGAAAACTCATAAGTATTGAAGATTCAAGATATCAAGATAAGTTATAGAGCCATAGATTATTTTGTTAAAACTCCGGTAGCACTTCTTTGATCTCTCTTCTATTTTTCAAAAAGGTTTTTAAAATCTATTCTCTAATTTTAAATGATTTTCAATTATCCTGAATTTTAAAAACGATTTTATAAAATCACTGTTTTCAAAATAGCCTTCAAATGATTTCTAACTTATTTATTATTTATTTACAAGATTATTATATTTTGAATAATTAAGTTTTTAAGAATTTATATTTTAATACACTTTCAATTTATTATATTTATATATAGTTTTAGTTTTATGCTTTACAAATTTTTATAGTATTTAAAAGTATATTTTGACATCTATTAATACTTTGATTTTAAATATATATTCACTATACTTTATATATATATATATACTTTCAAAATAAATTCATATTTAAATACTTAATATATTAAAATATTTAAAAATAATTTTATAAAGTTTTCTTAAGATTTATTATGATTAAAATGTGTATAAACTATGTTTAGATGATTTTACAAAGTATCAAAATATTTTACAAAACTTAACATTTTCAAAACAATTTTTATTTAATGGTTTTTCAAAATTACAAAGGATGCGTCGACATATCTCCATCATGTATGTCGACATATAGGCAGGCAATTTCAAAATTCAAATTTGAATGGAAGTATCTTTTCGTCGTATCCCTTCACGAATGGACATGACTATTGTTTCTTTATAAATAGGGGTTTTCCAAACGAATTTTTTTAACTATTTTCTCCCCTCTTTTACTCTCTTGATTTCTAAAAGAAAATCTACTCAAAATATTCTCAAATTCAACCAGAATCAAATTCAAACTTTATTGATTTGATTCTCTATTGTTTACTCTTTCATCTCTCTCATTTCTCTCACTCAAATCAAGATCAAAGTGATATTCAAGAGGTTATAAGATCATTTGCACTCAAGATAAAGAAATTGAGTCTGTAAACTGTATCAAATCATACTCTTATACTCTTGGGTGTGCTTGGTGTCCCTGAAAATCCAAGAGGGTGTGCTTGTGTCCCATCTAAATCAAGTTGGTTTGCTTCGTGTCCCATTTGAATCCAAGTGGGTGTGCTGGTGTCCCGTCTAAATCCAGTGAGTGTACCCATAGCTCGAAAAATCTGGAGGGTGTGTCCTTTTATTTGAAATTACAAGGAATGGTTTTTTTCTTTTCATTTGAAATAGACAGTGTAAACTATGACAAATAACTGAGTACTTTACGCATCTCTTTCTTTTATTCGCATATATTCCTTGTCAAATCAAACGCTGTATTTTTCTATTGAAATGAGAAAATTAAACCAATTTATAAAAATTAACAGATCTTAATTCCAACAGTTCAAACATAGAAAATTTTCACTCCAACAAGATTAGGGTAAGAATCAAAACTATACTAATATTTTTACAACCCAATTATGAATCTGGAATAAATTGTACAACCTATCAACCATCAACTATTATAACTTCTGGGACTGATTTCCAGATCTGGGTGTAAAATACAATTCCAATCAAATTCCCGAAATTATAGGATAAGAATATGTAGGCAATAGTTCTATACATTTAATTTGAGCCTACAATTCACATATATTTATTGATTTAGGCATAAAAATCAATTAAATACCAACGGGATAGATCTCAATATCATATTTTAAATTTCCCACTCGCCTTTTGAAAGCGTTCCAAATCTCCAGATCTGAATTAAATCCTTTGAATCAACTCCATCTGCTTTTCAGTCCAAGAAATATGTATAAAAATGGTATACACGTATATTAGAATTTCAGACCTGAGAAGAGATTTGGGGTTGGAAGGGAACATAAATTTACTACATTGAAATTTACTTTATTATCGCATAACATTGATTCACTTCTTTTCTTCTTCTATTTATTTTCTATTCTTCTCCAATTTTTATAAATATAATTTATTTTATAATTTGGAAGAACAGTGGAGAAGAAGAAATGGCAGAGCTTCGCTGATTTCTCCAAAAATATGAGAAGAGAAAAGAGGGTTAGGCCTAAATTTATAGGCACATGAATCAACTGTAGTCGTTAGATTAAAATATATTAAATCCGAGCCATTAGACCAAGGCAAACCCTAGTTCAGTCCCGCAAAACTATCCCCATCAGTTCAGTCCCGGCTCTGGATTGCGCACCTTAGGAGTTTTCAGTGTAGTATTTTTATGGACTTATAACTATGAGTGACTTTGTAATTTTATATTGTTGGATACTTTCTTTAGGTTGTATATATATTATGAAATTAAGATTTGTTTGCAAAATTTGTGAATTTCTTGCACATTCTTTGCTTAGTTGTACTTCTCCTTAATTTCGCTTTGTATGGGCTCGTTTGATTTTCAGCTTGCTTCTTTTGATCGAGATACAGAGATGGCCACCCTTGAAGGGAAGCTTAATTCTGCTTTGATCGAGGTTACTGAATTGGAAGGTTTATTAAAGGATGCTGAAGGTGTATATGAGTTCGTGCATATGAACGAAATTAAGGCTCTAAAATGTAAAGTTGGGGAATTAAATAAGCAAATCATGAAGCGGATTAGTGTTGAAGATGCACCTTGTATGGCCTTAACTCAAGATCCCGTTTCAAAGTCGCATGTCGCTCCTGCTCCTCCACCTGGGGCGGACCTGGATGCTATCCTTACGTGGAAGAGTGAACTGTAGGATTATCATGAGGCTAAGTTTATTGAGTTGGAAGATCGTTACAAAAAGGAATCGAAAAATGCTGGGAGTAGCAACTCGCCTTATATTTCTACCATGCAAGAGCTTTTTGGCCCCTATTGGAGAACAACTAACAAAACAAAGAATCAGCTTTTGGATGAGATTAAGCGGGTTAGGAGAGTGGCCATGGAATGTGCAAACGTTCTTGAGAAAAAAATTCCCTAGAATTAGAGGCTCACCTTGATGCTGCTTCCACTTCTCTAAGTGAGTGGACATTTGTCGCATCTTACCAAAAATTCCCTTGCATCCTGGAGTGCTATAGGCTAGTAATAGACATGCCTCGGTACCTTCTTTGCCAACTCATCTCCCCTTGAGTGATCCCTGCACCGCCCCTCGTGCACTTCTCTCATGACCTGTATCCCCTTTTCGTTGGAAACACATCTAAGATAAGGTGTTGAGTACCCTCTCTTGTACAATGTGCCATTAAAGAAGGAGTAATATGGAGCCCGATATCTTATTTTTTAGGCTTTATCACTACAAGAAAAACTATTTTTAGTTGCATTAATTGGTGGCGTTTTAAATTTTGTGCAACTGTTGGTAATTTTACAATATAAAAATAAACAAAGAAACGCGGCTAATTCTCCTGCCAGTAATTCATGGAATTTTTTGCTAAAGTTTTTTGTGGCCGCTCAAATTTCCTTTACCGTTTCTTCTTCTTCTCAAACTACTCCACTTAAAAAAAAATATTCGTCGCTTTCAATTTACTCCACAAGCCCTAATTTTCCTAATTCAAAAACTACGACCGAACTAAAATAAAGCAAACGCGATTTCTCTACCTTCATCGATCCCAAATCCCTAAATCCCTAATCAATATGTGCTGCTTCTTCACCTTCATCGCGACTTGCTTCTCAGCAGCGGCTCAGCACATGCGGCGCTTTTCCCATTTCATCAACATCGGAACTCGACGGCGGCTTCTCACGGTGCGTCCTTAAGGCGACATCAAGTGCCGGCTCAATACGTGATGCGTCATCTCTCCAGGCGACATTACCAGGCATCGACGACTCTCGCGACTTCAGGTTCCGCGCATCACCAGAAAGCGACCAATGGCCAAATATTTCAGACGGTGCAAAGGATTTTGTTAAAAGGACACTTTTCAAAGATCCTTCAAAACGCCTGATAGCAGCTTTTCAGGTTGGCAAAAGCAGTTTATAAATTGGTACTGTAGATAACTGAATCTGTCTAAAATATTGATAGTGCTGATTGTAGGTTTAGGTTGCATGAAAGTTTTATAACATGAGAGTGTATGTTCGAGATATCTTAGATAACATGTCAAACTAGGGAGACACACACACACATATGTTATAGCAATTCCAAGCCTTTGTTCCTTGAGTTTGAACTTGTTGGTTATATAATTCTGTTCGTTAATTTTATTAAGGTTAATCTCATTCATAAAGATGGCGATATGTCCTTTTTTTGCCGCCTTCATCAATTTTTGGGTCTTGTTATTGTCATGACTTGATGTGTGCTTACATACATCCATATAAGTGGTAATGTTTGTTGGAGTGTTAAGGTTAAGATGGTTATGTAATTTGCAATTCCAATTTTTTACTCTCAGTTGAAAGCCCCAACTACATGTCTGCTCTATCTAACCCCAATAACACATGGCTGATTTAATAGTAAGATATGCACTTCATCAACTAGTAAGATATTAAAAAATTTCTGCTACAAAATTTGCAGGAAAATATATTAATATAATCTGATTTATATGGCTTGAAAACCACAGAATTACCGTCGGTTGACATTCACAACTATTATCAATTACTACTCATGCTAGGTAGTCATAAGAACCTGAAAACACTCAAACCTGTATTATTTCATTTCTTTGCATTAACTATTTGTTATGTATGCGTGATATTTAACTAACATCACATAATATGTTCATTTTATTCTCTTGAATAGCTATCACCCACCCGATAGCTCATTCCGTTTTTTCTGATCATGTCTTGAAGTTTACTATGACCACATTTTTCTAGCCTTAGAAACAGGTGAATATGTTTTGATATATTCAAATCACCAATTAAAACAATTAATGAAACATTTAATCTCCGTTGACTTGTATTAGCATGTAGCAAGAAAATGTGGTCGAACATATTAACAATCCTGTATCTCCTTCTAATTTTTTTAATTAATTAATTCCACTTGAGCTTTCTGGTCTATTGGCAGAGAGCAGCTGCAGATCAAATATTGAGGGAGTTGCAGAGCAACCCTGACACATGGTTGCAGGCAGTTCATATATTACAGAACTCTCAAAATCTGAATACCAAGTTCTTTACCCTTCAGGTAATTTACGTTCCATCTTACAACAGACACAATTACAAAGTAAATCTGACTTTGTAATTATTATTTTGGATGAAACTGAACTGATTTCTTTCATGTTATGGACACATACAACACAGTGCTTGTACTTCTTCAAATCTTGCATGCCTTATATATATATGTACATAAAGAGAGCTGAGCCCTGCTTCTATATTATAAGACGTCAAAATATGCATGTTATGTGCGTTATTATCTACTACTTCCTCCTTCCCTGAAAATTATGACATTTAAATTTATTTATAATAAGAGATAGCCAAACCCTATTTATATATTAGTATACATATTTTATGCCCTATAGTTTAGTACTCCTCCCAGACGGATGGCATCTTAAGTTTTAGTTTTTGTCCCAAAATAGACAACTTTTTAGAAACGTATGGTTGGAATCGATATGGAAGGATGTGAAAAAGTATAATATATGGTGCTTATTTCATTCAGAAACTTGCGATTTTCATAATTTGTGCGAAGTCTAAAACGATTTGTTTTGGGGGTCGGAGCAAGTTTACTTAAATCTCATTTTATTTAACCTCTGCACTTCTGAAACAATATAATTTAGTCGTAATTCACACTAGAAAGCTATCAAGTTCAACATCATCATCTTCCTTTTTTCTTGTGATCAATGATTAATTTTTTGGATTGAAGTTTTTATTTTTTATCTTTTTCTAAACTAAGTATTTGATATTATGTTTGATTAACTGCAAGATACGTATAGCGGATGATCCTTCCACATGTCCCATCCTTAATCTCTCAGGCTTTACAGTCAACTTTAATTTGTATTTGAAGTGCGTGTTGTCTTTTTTTGTTAACTACCAATGTTAATGCAACGACAATTTTTTCTTTCAATAAAATTCCTAGGTTTTAGAAGGTGTCATTAAGTATAGATGGAATGCATTGCCAGTTGAACAAAGAGATGGAATGAAAAATTACATATCTGATGTTATTGTACAGGTATATAGGCTATTCCCTGTAACGTACATATATCAATATATTATTTCCAATTTTGTATAGTCAGTTCACACTCACATGAAGGCCAGTGATTATTATCTTGTCATTATTTGGTGATTTTGCCAGCTTTCAAGCAATGAAGCCTCTTTCCGGCGAGAAAAGCTATATGTCAACAAGTTGAATATTATCTTAGTTCAGGTAACACTTAGTTTAATCCTTTCCATTAACTTATTTGTAAAATGTATGTTTGCAAACGTGGACTATTTTTTTATTATAAAATTCGGTATCAAGCCTAGTTGTAAGAATATTCTATCATCTATTTAACAATCTTTTTACGCTTGCAACACAAATTCTGAAGAACTTATTTTATTGACAATAATAACTCCACCCCCCCTCTGTTTTTGCTTCAACATATTTTGAAACATGAATGGCCGGCTAGATGGAAAAGTTTCATTCCAGATCTTGTTTCGGCAGCTAAGACTAGTGAGGCCATATGTGAGAATTGTATGTCTATATTAAAGGTTTGCACATTATAAAGATCCTTCTTATAATGGTGCTGTTTTTGGCAGCTTTTCAGGTTGCCTTTTATTTGCTACTTTTTTGATAGTTATAGTTCTCTTTCATTGGTTTCGTTTTTGCTTGCATTTTGGTAAAAATCCTCTTATAGCATGTTTTCTTAAACTATACTTTCAGCGTATCAAATACAAATAACAGAATATAATTTCAATTTCAAAAATTCAGCGTCATTTCATATTTCACCCTCATTATCTCATTCATTGCATCAAAAGATTCCCATGTATGTTTTCAGATGGAAAAGAGTTACAAGGCAAATGATATAATGATCGTTTTACTGTTACATGGCAAAAGAGTTAAAAAGATTGATTATACTAAAAATTATTATCTTCTTTAGCTTTGGGAAGACATATTTTGTGTAAATAATTTGCTATATGGTTATTTTACTATTATCTCAATCAACAAAATGGTAAGCTTGAAACAAATTTCAGGTAGGGGAATTCTCATTCGTATCTCATAAATGATGCTTTGTGTATGCATTATATACTAGCAGAAACCTGAGTAACTCAAATAAAGAAAACTCACAATGAATCTAATATAAACATTTGCTATTTTTAAATGTGTTAAATAAATAAAGTTTGTAAACTTAATAAATCATTATATGGTTTGAGTTGCAATATAAAAAACTTGGTTGTTGTTAATGCAGAGTCTCGATTGTATATACTTGTATAATGTTGTAGATGTTTGATCTCATATTTGAAGTCCTACGAGTTAACGTAATTGTTTGACTATCTGTTGTGCTTTCACTTGTGTAGGCATCGGACTTTTGAAGAGAGCAAATTTGGACTTGATGATGCTAGCTTTCACTTGTGTATGCAACAAAGAATTATGGGTAATCAAATGTTTTGTTAGCACTAGTTAGATATAACATTTATTAGTACCCGATGTGTAAATTTGTATACAAATGGTTATTGTATGTGAGTTAGGTCATTTTGTCGAAAAACTATTGTATTGGAATGGTTATGGATATTTTATTTGATTATATGGTTAATGTGTTTTTTAACTTATTTGAATATGATGATTATGTGAGTGATTGTTGATTGATATAATAGAACCAAAATAGACCATTAACAGGAAATAATAGCATGAAAAAATGGTGTAAAATAATAAACAACTTTTAGTAGCGTTTCAAAAACGCTACCGAAATATATATAGTGGCGTTGAGTAAATGAAACCGTAAAACAGGGGTAAAGTTGGAAATTCTATTAGTAGCGCCAAAAAATCTTTTGGTGGCGTTTTTAAACGCTACAAAAAGATTTATGGTGGCGTTTGAAAAACGCTGCCAAAAATGCATTTATAGTGGCGTTGAAATAAATGCAACAAAAAATCATGGATTTTTAGTCCCATGTTTTCTCGCAGCGTTTATCAAAACGCCACCAAAAGTTTTTGTAGCATTTTTTGAGCGCCACAAAAAATAAAATTTCTTGTAGTGTATTTCGGTTTAAAGGCAAGACTCCATTTAACAGGTATTGTTTAATGGGATCATATAAGTGTTCTCCTCAGTTTGCTAGAGTGTGGGTTCAATAGGAGACTGTCCTCGGGTTTCCTTGGTTTCCTGGTCCTGAGATCCCTGGATCATTGCCCATTGAGCTCGGGTTAGGACCAGTATTTGGTTAGCTTCTGTGATGCTCGGTAATGCCTGATGCCTTATTGGAACTTCTTTCATTTCATTTGCCACTTTGGTACTCATGAGTTTAGCTAACGAATCGACAGAAGAATCGTTCTCACATGGAATCTGTTCTATACTAAATAGTTCAAACTACTATAGTAATTTCTTGGAAAGTTCCACATATTTAGCTAAGTTTGTCTCCTTTGCTTAGTAATTTCTCTACACTTGATTTAAAACTAATTAGGAATCATTGTAAATTTTTATATGGGTTACATTTATTACTTGAGCCATTCTCAATCCTGCAAGGAGAGCTTCATACTCCGCTACATTGTTGGTCGTCTCGAACCCAAATTGCACCACTACATACAATTTCCGCTTATCTGGAGTAAGCAACATATATCCAATTCCTGCCCCATGTTCATTTGAAGCTCCATCTAACAACAGTTGACAGAACTTCAGGGTAATCATTTCTTCCTCTAGTTGGGGCTCGGCCAGAAGTGTGCATTCGTTAATGAAGTCTGCTAGTGTTTGGCCTTTGATCGCTTTTCTTGAATAATAGGTGTATATTGGCTGAGCTCCATTGCCTATTTTAACAAGCGACCCGATGTCTCTGGCTTCTGCGGTATTTTCCTTAAGGGTTTATCTATTAGGACTTTAATGGGATGTACTTGGAAATAAGGTCGTTGTTTTCTTGCCGTGAGGAACAGATTGTAGGCTAACTTCTCAATGATTGGGTAATTTAATTCTGCCCCTAATAAATGCTTGGTTGTGACGTAGATGGGCATTGGGTCCCTTCATCTTCTCGAATCACTGCAGCACTAACAGCTTTATCAGTTACGTCTAAATATGCATACAAGTCCTTAACTGTTATCGATTTAGATAAAATGAGAGTGTTGACCAGATGATCCTTTAGGTTTTGGAACGCAGCTTTACATTCCTCTTTCCATTCATAACTTCACCCGTTTTTTTATCTGATCGAAGAATGGTATGCACTTGTCGGTTGCTTTTAAGATGAACCTGCACTGTGCTGCCACCCTACCATTTAAGCTCATAAGATCCTTCGGCTTTGTTGGGATTCCCTTTTTCCTTATGGCTTCAATCTTCTCTGGGTTTGGTTCATTGCCATGAGCACTTACTATGTATCCTAGGAATTTTCCCGATTGAATAGAAAAAGTGCATTTTAATAGGTTCAACATCATACTATATTGCCTCAGGACTTCGAATGTTTCTCCCAAGTCTTGGACATGATCTAATGTTGGTTTTGACTTAACCAGCATGTCACCCACATATACTTCCACGTTCTTTCCTATTTGATCAGAGAACATAATGTTAACCAGTCGTTGGTAAGTTGCCCCGGCGGGTTTAAGCCCAAATGACATGATGTGTAGTAAAATCCTTTGTCCATCACAAAACTAGTATGCTCCTGACCCGGTTTGAACATAGCTATCTGATTGTACCATGAATATGCATCCATAAATTAGAGTATCTCATGTCCGCCGGTCGCATCTACTAGCTAATCGATTCTAGGTAGGGGGAAGCTGTCATTAAGGAAAGCATTGTTGAGGTTGGTATAATCAATTAAGGTCCTCCATTTTCTGTTAGATTTCTTCACAAGCATTGGGTTGGCGATCCATTTTGGGTAGTATACCTCCTAGATGAATCCATTTTCCTTCAACGTTTTGACTTCTTCATGCATAGCGTTGTATCTCTCTTGATATAAGGTTCTACACTTTTTCCTGACTGGATGAGCATCGGGATCAATGTTAAGTGCATGGCAGATAACATTTGGATCTATTCCTACCATGTCATAGTGTGTCCAAGAAAATATGTCTGCCGATTTCTTTAAGAAGTCTATTAGTTTATCCTGGGCTTCTGCACCGAGGTTCTTCCTTATTTTGAGAACCTTTGTGGGGTATTTTGGAACTATTTATACATCTTCAAGGTCATCTACTCGCTCTAATTCTTTCTTGTTCGCTCCTAATCTCAGGTCTATCTCATTTTCTATTTCCTCCTCGGGTTGAGAATTGACTGAGAGTGTTTGTTTCCAAGCCTCTTTGGAGAAGTACTACGCATAGACCAAATTATATTTATCAGTGCCAATCATGTGCATATATGTCATTTTCTCTCTTTTTTGGTTGCATGATGACTTATTTCAGCATTAGTATTGGCACTTGGTACCGATACAGTTTTTTGAGCTGGTTTAATTTCTTATTTATTACTATTACTGCAAATATTAGAAGAGACAATAGAGTAGTTTTGAACAAACTTTTTGCTAGAGTTAAGATATACATTGTAAAGTTCCCTAGCGAAAAATTGTTCTCCCCTCACTGATCCTATCCCCACAAGAGTGTTGAATTTCATAAGCAGGTCTTTTTGAGAGATGATTTCCCCCAAGTCTATCGACACAAGTCTTCCTAGGAAGGAATTATTTGGTGATGGCTAGTCAATGGCCAAGAAACTTACATAGAAGGATTTATGTAGAGATGTTGTTCCGACTGTGACAAGCAGGCGTGTTGACCCAACGGGAATAGTTGTTGTGTTGTTGAAGCCATAAATTGGCTCAGGATTGCGCTTTAGAATTTCTGATGGAAGCTTCATCTGGTCGTATGCTGACTTGAAAATTCCATTGACTAAGCTTTCAGAATCTACAAAGACTTTTTTCATGACACAATTCGAAATCTGCACCGTGACTATGAGTGGATCCTGGTGTGGAAAAACGACTCATGTTACATCAACTGCTGTGAAAACTATTTCCTTCGCTGGCTTTTGCTTGATATGGAAAACTATCTTCTGTTGCGCTTTAGCCTCTTGCACATACTTCTCTCGTGCTTTCTTTCTTATTCAAGCGAAGTGTGGTCCACCATAAATTGAGGCTACGAGGTTAGACATATTTCCTACCTGGTTTTCATTTGGGTTGGTAGTGAGGTCTTTGGCCCCGTTCTCGTTGTTGGTTTTCTGAAAGCTGCCCAGGTATCCTTTTTGGATTAGTCTTTCTATCTCTTCTTTAAATGTCTGCAGTTGTCAGTATGGTGTCCATTTTCCCTGTGGAAATGACAGTACGCCATACCTCGATTTTGCTTTGTCTTCTTCCCATTGTTGGGGGCACATTAAATGCAAGCTTTGTCCTGGTCATCTCATATATATGTCCAAGAGTATGAGTAAGGGGTGTTTTTACTGTGAGGTTAAGCTCGTTTTGTCGCTTCATAGGTGGATTGAATCCCTCTGCCCCTTTTTCTTCTCATAATGAGGGGCAGTAGTTCTTTGAGATTGCACTGCAGATCCGGCTTCTTCCATCTAACATAGCTGCTGGCCCTCTCATAGAAATCCTTCATGCTGCTACATGACTTTCTGCAGTTTTTATCCCACATGGTAGTTCCTCTTCTGATTCTGAAGTGTGCTCCCATCAGTAATGCTTCTTCCCTGCTTACTCCCATCCGGAGCGCCTTAGATTTGAAGCATTTGATGAAGTTATGCAGGCTTTCATTCTCACTCTGCTTTATGCAGGACATGGTGTTTACATGTGAGGAGGCCTCTCTCCCCGAGTTGAATTGCATAATAAAATCTGTAGATAGTTGTCTCCAAGAACATACCTCCCTTGGTCCATATCTCCTGAACCATCGAGAGGCTGCACCGACTAAGAAAACCGGGAAGTATTTAGATTGAGTCATTCTTCCCACCTTCAGAATGTCCATGTAATAATCAAAATTGTAGATGTGATCATCTGGGTTGGTAGTCCCTTCGAACTTGTCGACTGATGGGGCTTTAAAGTTGTGTGGAAAATCGGCTTCTATAATGGTATCACTGAATAGGGAAGAATATTCTTCTCTGACCTTTTCTCCTGAATTTTGTTGGCAGAGCCTTACCAGTTGTTCCACATGAGTTCTTAGTTATTGGATCTCATTTTCCTTGGGAACAATCTGGGATGAATCACTCACATATAGTGAAGACGCATCATCATCAAGAGTAGGTCGGGCCTATTTTATCAATAGGAGTGGGTTAATATTGACTGGCTTGGATTTGATTTGTGGGTTGATCCGGATCTTGCCTTTTAGTTTGGAATTGGTTTTCTGGCCAGTTTCATTGTTCTTATTTATGGGAGTGCCGTTTTCACTTACCCGCTGCACATTCAGCACAGTTGGCGAGTGATGGTGGTGAGCTGTGAAATGTGTAGGGGAGGTTGGTCTGAGAGCAGTATGTTGGGCCATCGTTTTCTCCAACCCCTCCATATGTTTGTTTATTTGGTTCATAAAGGATTGAATTGCGACCATGATGGGACCTACTAGGGCTTCAGTTGAAGCTCCCACCTCAGTTTGAGCTTTTGCGATTATAAGTGGCTTCTTCGATATTTTCGAAGTCAAGTGTAACTATTCTTGTGTAGGGGAAGTATTGGAATCCGCAGGATTCATGGTGTGGGAAGGAAAACAAGGATAAGATTTGCTCGGAAAAGACAAATGGAGGTTCAGACCCTCCTTCTAGCGCCAAAAATGTTGCAGAGATTTTTGGTCTCACAACACCTCAAATGATCACAGAAGTAATCATAGCATACTTCTGTGGATTAAATCAACAAATTCAAGTAATATTAAATTTTCCTTTAAGTAGTAATTATGTTGCCGGGAGCTTACACAATTATGTAGTTGTACTTTAACTACTTGTTAAAATGTCAAATTGATTTTAATTCCAATTAAAGAAAAAAAAGAAAAAATCTAACACTGAAAGCTAGGTAGGTAAAAATGCAGGAAAAAGTAAAGGCAGAGAGAATTTTTCGTGGTTCGAATGTTAAAAAATCATACGTCCACGAAAGGAATATCGCTTTCTTCTTTTATATTTCTTATACAAGAATTAATGGCAAAGAGTACAAAACTTTTCGTTAGTAACCTTGAAAATATGAAATCGGGCCAAAAGATCTCTCCTCTTGCTACAATGTCATTTCTATTTATAGTATAGAGATGCACATGGATCGTCGTCACATTCTTTTGCAGTTTTAATTTCCACCACTAGATTCTGCCACGTGTCATCCATCCATCTCATTTATTTGGTTTGCATGGATTGCTGATGTGTCTTTAGCGAAAGCCTCAATTTGAGCGGTTGAATTCTGGGCATTGGCGGGAAGTTTGATATTGAAGCGGGAACATCTGAAATTGAGGCGGGAAACTAAAATTTGAATGGACCATGCAATTCTGATCCGAGGGGCGAATGGCATGTGTACTGCCCCTATGTGTGAATGAGAGTGTTATGAGACGTTCCCCTATTCTTCAGTGTTGCTGCGTTATTTTTGGCACTCTTATCATGAAGATGTTGAGAGTTAGTCCTTTGCTTTGTTTTGTGGTGTCGTTGATACATATGGAGCGGGACTGCACCGTTTGTTTGTATGATACTGCCTTGTAGTGTTAGCTCAATATATGTATGAATTTATTCCGAGCTGGTCTTGATGTTGATATGCGCAAGTTACTTGATAAGGGCTGCTTGCGCCTTTGTTGTTTTCTAACAAGTGAAGAACTGCGGTGGAGCGATGCTTGGGTAACTCTATGTGCATCCCTTGAAATGCTTTTGATTCCTCGTGGTACTGCTTAAAGAATCCGCAGTAGGTGCAGCGCAGGTCTGCACTTGAAAGTGTTAGCAACATATAAGCTTTTAGGAATAATAGTTGGGCTTATTAGGTCATTTGGTATGCGGAGTGTTCACTTATGGTTTGCTCGTAGTGACTCAGGAATGTGTATTGTTGAAGGGTTGAGTGTAGTGCTTATGTAGTCCGCTGTGATCTTGTCTTGAACAAGAATTAGTGATTATCCAGCATAATTTGCCTTGCCTGGTTTAGAGTTGTCAAAAGGATGGGATATGTCTAGTGAAGTTCATTAGCTGTAGGTAGAACTTCCTTAAAATTGCAGCGCAATTTTGTCATTTTAAAGTCAGATAGAGATGGCAGTGCATCCTTATAGCTTCATACGTTGATGTAAGATTTCAGCGCAGACTTAGAAATACAGTAAGTCCGATTTATAACTCATTTATCCTAACAAATTCACCATATATTACATAATAAATTCTATTCTTCTAAAATAGTTGTAACATTATTTTTATACAACATACCGTATGCAACGCACAAGTTACGCACTAGTTCAAATGATAACAGATTTATTTTGAATAAGCCTCGACTTTATTGAAAATTCAAATTTCTCGTACTTATAGAGTTTTAGATTCAAAATTCAAACTTTTAAATGTCAAATTATCAGTTTTACAATTCTAAACGGTCGCATTCAAAATTCAAGTTTTCAAATGCAAAATCAAATTTTAAAGTTTAAAATGTATAGAATTATATTTGAATTTTCATGCTTTTGCAATTTATAGTTTTAAATCTAAATTCATGCTTTTGAAATTTAAAATTCAAATTCAAAAATTTGAAAGTACGAATTTTAGAAAACCTAAGTTTTCATGGTTTCAAATTTTCATATTTCAAATTTTCAAAATTTGATGACTTAAATATTATTTTCAAACCAAAATTTGACTACTTAAATATTATTTTCAAAATTTTCAAGTTTTGTGTGTAATTCAAATTAATGTAAAAATGAGAAAAATATTATTTTTCGAAATTATGTAATCATATGGGAGATTTAGCTCGTTATGAGGTTTAAATCGTATAAAATACCAAGGAAGCTAACCAAATACTAATCACTTTGCCAAATGCCCATGAGGCCATGAGTATGACTTTGAAGGGACGTTTATTATTTTTTTACATCTCAAAGCAAGAAACAAATTTCAAAGTTATTGGATAACCGAAAAAATATGTTAACGGCGTGCCGTTACCTCAGATCAACTGGTGTTTTCTACACGTTTCATGAATTTACAATTCTATCCCTATGTTAGGTCGGTCTTTCCCCATAAATATTTCAAAATCGCTTCCGTTTCTCATCCACAATTTACCTGAAGACAGGAAGGAAATTTCATAAAATTCAGCAAGGTTAGATTTTTGTTCTAAATTCATTTCATTTTAATCAAGTGTTCTCATTGTGATTGGATTTTAGTTCATGCTCGTAGTATTGACATATGAACCATAAATAACTTTTGAATTTAGGGTTATGTTGGTTTGTTTTTCCTTCTGAAATTCATGAATTATGGACTTCTTAGACAAGAAGATAATTGTTCAATCATCGATTCTGTTAAACAACATGTTTGTACCAAAATTGGGCACAACACTCTTCGGATGTGATTGAAAAGATTAGAGTGAAGAAATTAAATGGAAAAAGAGGCTAATCTAACAATCACACCAATAAAAGCTTGCAGAAATGAAAAGATGCAAGAAATTATAGTGGTTCGGTGTTGTAGCCTACGTCCACTTTGAATGTTTTTCCGTTTTATTGCTGATTGATAACTGATTACAACAGTACAACACTCGAAGACTCAAGTTACAATGGAGTTGCGGTAGAGTAACGGCGTAGCAGAGTCAAAAGGTCCTTTTTCTGTTGGCATTGGAGTGTTATTTATTGGCGTAGTTCTGAAATATCTGCCTTTGAACTCGGAATACTCCTTCTCACACGTGGGAGGGCCTACCAGATCGATCAGGGGTCATTTGAGATCGACAGGGATCGATCCCCATTTTATTCGTATCGATCAAGATTTGCTCCTTTTGGGCTGAGATCGATCAGAGACATTCTTGAGGTGGTAAGAAAGCTCCTGTGAAAATTTGGTAGCATTTGGACTTGTAGATTTTGAGTTATGATCGATCCTAGATTCACATTGTAGGTTGGCTAAACTGTACGTATCGGTACCTTCGTATCGATCAATGTTCGTATCGATCTTCTGTGTATCGATCAGCTGTGCAGTGATGACGTGGAGCGATGGTTCTGGGAAGATCCACATTTCATGTCGAGTGACCGTTTCTTTTACTTGACTATGCCTTCTCCGTATCGATGCTTGGAAGTCCCTTTCGTATCGATGCTCAGGATGTCAGTTCGTATCGATGGAAAGTGTTGGTTTCGTACCGATCTACAGCTGACCCGAAATGTATAAAGGTAGCCGATCGATACGAATTTGACACACGGGTAGCTGCCGATGGATACGAAGGGAATTGACTTCGATGGATACGAAGCCGCATGGATACGAAGAAGGGTGGCTTTTGATGGATACGAACTGAGGTCTTCTCTCTTGATTTTGATCGATCTATAACTTGAGCATATGAACTCTGATTGACCCGAAATTTGAAATGTTGGCTTTCATAGCTTTGCTTGTCACATATTGTCAATTGTAACTCGATCCGGACTCGGACCAAATTTGCCAGTATCCATGTGAACCTCTGTATAACTGATCTTCGGGACGGGTTATCCATGGTTTCCACTCAAGTCCTTGGTGCCATGGCCTTGTCAAAAGGCGGGATAACATTTGCTCCCTAAAGTACGTCTTGTGTGATCATGACATGCTTTGAAAAGCTGCATTCTTTATTCCGAAAAAGCTCTATCCAATTCGTTGAATAGTCGCTACCTTTTCATCAAGAGATGTAAGCTTTGATTGATTTCCAGCATTATAAATGTTGAACTGTTGACTGCCAATGATCATGCAGTGTTTTGCTGTAACTCAAGGTCGAGTGCTACTAATTTGTTGTTCGTTGTTTTGATTGTCATCAGGTGAGCATTCAATTCCTGTTAATTTTGAAAATTGAATGTTAATTCGTCATACATGTACGTATGTTAACTTGACTCCTGTTCACGTTTGTACATTCACGGGTCGTTGTCAAGTCCTTTAGTTTTTGTTTGGATCAAGTTTCATATCAATCCTCTCCTGGATCGATGTGAAATTCGAGTTGTAACAACGTTTGATGGTCGTTTTAAGGCATTCCTTCGTATCGATCCTCTCCTGGATCAATCTAAGAAGTTGGAATGCATGCTTCGTATCGATGGATATGATCCCTCATGGTCTTCAAACGGATGGATACGAAGTAGACACTTCGTATCGATGGAACTGAGTGGTCTAAATATGACCTTGCAGTGGTGATTCGTATCGATGGGCTTAAAGGCTGAGCGTTGATGGATACGAACTATTACACTCTGGATCGATCCAGGCAAATGGATACGAAGATGGTTCTTCATATCGATGGAATTTGTGACCGCTTCATTCGATTTTTACCGCTGGGAAACGAAACATTTTTTTCCTGGTTCCGAATCCATATAAATACTTTCTGGACTTAGCCAAATTTTCTCACTTGCTATCATTTTAGTCTTTCCTTCATATCGATAGAGAACTCGAGAAAGAGGAACTGTCTTCATCCCCAAATCAAATTAACTCATTAATCTCTCAAACCGATCCCTTAAATTAGGTAATTGACCAATTAAATCAACTTTAAAACGACGAGACTCGAGTTTTAATGCTGTTCCATCCATGGTCGTTGCCGATTTCGGTGTTGTTGATGCCGGAAGCTGGTCGGAGTGAGGTCGAGGGAGGAGCAATGGAGTTTCAGCAGCTTGAGGAAGAAGAACCGTTGATGGATACGAAGTAGTCATGGGAAGAATCCCTGGCTTCGATCTCGTATCGATGAAGGATTGAAGAAGCACCTTTTGTATAGATCCGAAATGGGGAACTCGTATTGATCTGGAACCGATGGATGGTTGGAAGAGCTTCATATCAGTATGGAATGGTGGAAGTTTGTATCGACCTGGAGCGATCGATATGAAGCCTTGGCCGTGTGATCGATAGGAAGTCGAGGATCTGGTTATCGATACGAAATTATTAGCTGGAGATCGATACAAAATTGAGGGTCTTGGATCGACACGAAACCTAATTTTTCCTGATCGGTACAAAACCAGACCTTTGTGGAACGATCTAAGTTTGAACTTTAATGGATACGAGACTTGTATATACGAACATTTGACTCCGACGAGCTTCATCCTTGCATATATGGACTTAATTGTTAAACTGCATATTTGACCGCCCTTCGAAGTCGATGGAACTGTAATTTGACAAACTTTATGAACTCTAGCATGGATCATTCTCTGAAGTCAGAATGGTACGGTTGCGACGATCAGCGATGACAGTCACTTCGATTGAATCTCGAAGTTTTGTCATTTTAACATTTTTCAGACTTGAAGAAATTTAACGTATTATGTAGCACTGCACTACATAACACGATCACTTGCTTCACAATCACGGGGGGAACACGGGTTTCTTGCCATCTAACAATAGTTTTTACTGAGTTCAATAGCTATGGATCCCGAAAGCTCTGAGCCGTAGGATATCCAAAGTCCTCCACTTCCAGTTATAGAAATGCCAGAGATCGCAACTGAAGTAATAAGTCCCGCTCCGGACGAGATGTCAGGTGCAACTTTAGTTTTAAATCCGGAGGATTCAATATGCTCCAAAATTTCCGAAGACATGCTAGATAGGATCTGCCTCATACATGTTTATCTCTAGAAGATGTTTTAGTACTGGGCATGGAAGACAGAGCCCATAATCCCCCAGAAGGGTATATTGCTTGCAATAGATTCATGTGCGTTGCTGGAATGCTGCCTCCTTTCAATCAATTTATTCGGAAAGTGCTGCTTTTCTTGAGGATCGCTCCATCTCAATTACATCTGAATGGATATGCTCTGCTCAACAGCTTGTTCATTATCTTCATAGAGCATCTATTTTGACCTCCAATTGTCGAAGAAATTAGATATCTATTCAACATTAAGAGCCGTGGGGACAACCCTTCTTTCACTTTTCTAGAGGCAATTAGAAACTTCCAAGTAGTGGTAGGACCCTGGAGTAAACTAAGCTACTTCAAAACCGAATGGTTCTTCGTTCGGTGTCCACCGGGATTTGCCAGACAGTGGCTAGTTAGACATAAGTGTTCTAACTTCTTCGTCGATTAATTGAGTAATTTAAGTTGATGCCGAGTCTAATACTTTGCTTCTTTTACAGATTCGATCCCACAGCCTGAAGGAGAGCGATTCAAAGAGATTGTACGACTCTCCAATTGGTATCAGCTGAGCTTAGAGATATCGATGAAGTTCTCACCGACGAAAACTTGATCGTTGTTGGCCTTATAGAAAGAGGCCAAAGCATTGGATCGGCGGGATTTCTCAGAATGGCTCCTATGAGGCATGGAGGGAGAAGAGCTCTTAGAGTCATTATCACTGAACAGGGCGATGATGAGAGTGTGCCTGCTGGAGATGAGCCTGCAGCTGTGGCTTCGCAGAGGCTTCGATCTTCAAAGTTGAAAAGAAAAGGAAAGACTATTGCCTGCAAATCCACGAGATGCAAAACTGTTGTGATGTCTCTGCCTATATCAACTGCTATAAGTCCGGAGACTTCTCCTCCGCGAATGGAGAGTTATTTGAAAGGACTGGTGAACATCCCTATTCCAGATGACTTGTCTTCATATCAAGACCTTGGATTAGTGGGACTTCAAAGTGCTTTAGATATAGGGGAGCCAACTCTTGCGGGCAAGAATACCACAACCGGTTGGTCGGGGGGTTTGCACATGCACACACACACTTCACGACAGCACACAACTTCTAATCACATGTTTCTCAATCCCTGGAGATAACTAACTCTTCTTCTCCTTTCATTTTACAGATACGATGGTGAGACAAGGATCTATGCTTAGCAGTCTTCATTCTACGCGCCATTTTTCCAGCTCATATTTCGAATCCCATAGGCGTGAATCCGAAAGAGACCATGATCGCGGCCACCACTCCAGCCAGGAGCGTGACCGTTACGAAAGGGAGAGGGAGAGGCAACATCAAAGTAGACACCGTTCCCGGTCGCGATCTCCACTACCTAGAGGTCCCTCGAAACCATCAGGCTCTAGCAGGCAACCTTCTGAGTTTGCGCGCCAAGTAGTGCCTCCCCATAATTCGACATACGGTGATCAACGCCGTAGAACAGAGGCAGAAACTCCCATTGTCACTGCACCAACTGCTATGGAGCCCACGGGGGAGGGAGCCATCAGAATTGCTAAGCTAAAAACTGACTTCCCAAATATCTGCTTCGATGACTTCCATTTTTCCCCCAACTTGAAGTGAATTCCCAATGATGTGGAAACGAAAGTTTATAATTACGTGCACAATGTCTACAATCAGTACCGGGAGTGGGTGAAGACTGCGGGAAAGGCTTCAGCGGTAGCCTTCGAGCGGGCAAAAGTAATTGAGAAACTGGAGAAAGATCTCGCTCAGAAGGACCGTATAATACAAGTGCTTAACAATGAGACTGTATCTTCCAGGAAATCGAAAATAGAGGCCAACAAGAAAGCCGACGAGGCAAATCAGTCTATGGAAACAATGCGACAGACGCATTTTGCCTTGGTTAAGGAGATGTGCCACCGGAACATCACTGTTATGGCCGAAAGAGATGCTGCGCTCAAAGAGCTTGAGGAGCTAAAGGTGAAATTTGCTGTGGCCATCAAGGAGAAGGATGACGCCAACAAAGCTACCTAAGAGGCATGCGAACAGACGATGGTGCTAAAGGATGAAAGGGATGCGGCAATTTTAGAGGCTCAGGAAGCCGAGGCGAGGATTGAGGGGGAAGTTAAAGCGGCGGACGCCAGGATGGAAAATGAGATTAAAGATCTCCTGGTTACCTACAACGTCAACATCTTAAAACACCGCAATCTCAGCTAGCTCGAAGATTATCCCTTCCATCTGTATAAGGCCTGGAGCCGCCTGGTAGAGGACGATAAGGTGGATCTTAATACTTCAACTATTAACAACTTTGAACTGGAAAATCAGATATTAGTTGGAGATGAGGCATAAGTTCTTCACAACACCATCGTCGCTCTCGAAAAGGAAAAGCTCGCCGCTAAGTATTAGGGTGTTGGAGAAGGATCCAAAGTCCAGCATCATGAAGTAAGTTCTGAAGCGCTTGCAGCGACCCAACCTGAGCTTACTTCTGCAATTGATCCTCCAACTGTTTCGGCGTACGACCCCGACAGGTCACGCATATCTCCGTTACATGAACATGGTTATGAAGGCACATCGGCTCAACACATGAGTCAATCTGAGGAAGCTACTCCGAACACTTCTTCAATTCGTCTAAATGCAGGAGCATTGTCGATAGATGTCACTAATATTTTCTTCTATCTTTATTCAGTTATAGATGCTGCATCACTTGATCCTCCTGCAACTCAAGGAATGCATTATGACCAGGAGGCACTAATGACTACATCGGTTGCCGCATCGGCCGAGGAGATGCACGAAAGTAGTTGCGTGCTCGATGATCAAATGCTGGAAGCACTTCTCGGCCATCAAAGCGACCCGATCACTGAAATACCTTTCATCATGGATGAAGATGTGGTGATTACTAGCTCTTCGGGCCCGACCAGTAGCATTCCTATGGGCATACGTGCGGAGCGGGCTGACGAGATAATGGAAGAGATTAAAGCTGAGAAAGAGCAAGCCCAGCGGGTTAGCAGCGCTGGTGGTGGCATGGCGGGTCCTGGTCCGGTCCCGATAATTATTGTTTCTCCGGGAGGTACTAACATCAATACCGGCGTGCCCCCTTCTTCCAACATTGAGAGTGCCACTATTCCTCCAGCTCCGCATGCGGAGAACATTCCGATCGCCGTAAGTTCCAAGGAGGAGATAGCTATTATTCCTCCGGCCGAAGACAAACCAGTGAAAGGAGGCCGGGGAGGTAAGGGCTCGAAGAGGCAGTTGAGCGGTAGTTCGAACGGGTCTACGCCGAAGAAGAGCAAGAAAGATAAAAACCAAAGGTGTAGACTTGAACTTTTGCTTCTTCTTTTTGCAGATAGCTTGGAACAAGACTTTCTTTTGCTTTTGTAGGCCGTGTATAGATGCGGTTTCGGCCCCTGCTTATAGGAATTCTTCGAATAAGTTTTTGTACTTGTCTTTTTCAAAGAATAGTGGAAATAAAACTTCATTTTGTTTTTTCTAGCATAACTCTATGTTTATTTGTTTAAGTATTTCACCAGTCGCGTTTCCATTCAATGTACCAGTGAGGCTTTAGTTTCTGAGTCAAACTTGTGTCCGATCGCTAGGTCCTGAAGTCATGGCTTTGGGTCATAATCAAACGTCATGTCATGGCTTCGGGTCATAATCAAACAGTTGTTTATAACCATCTAATGTTGGTGGTTTCATATTGTTTCTGAAACCTTTGGAACCTGGATGCTCTCGTTGTTGTTTATGGTTTGATGCTTAATAGTTCTTCGTCTTTTTAATTCTTGCCAAATATTGGGTTGAGTTTGTTATGCTTTCATCAGTTGGTTGCCGACTTTGTCGGCATATTCATTCGATTTTGTGATATTTTAGTTAATCCGAACTACTTACTTATAATATTCTAGTAATTTGATTTCCATCATTCCAATTGTGTGGCAAAATTTGTGTAAGGTACGTATATTTTTTTCTCTTCTTCCTCTTCTTGCTCTTTTATGCCCCTTAACCGTTTCTTTTCCTAAATCCAATTTTTCTTTCAAATCGATGTAAGGATCTTGTCCTTTTGTTAACCTCATTATATTTTAGTAATTATCCATGATTAACCTTGTAATTTTGAAATGGCCTCTTCTTCTTCTCCTTTATCTTTGCCTTCCTTCAAGGATGACCCACCTGAAAGACATTGAATGTGTTTTGAATCAATTTGGGTTCGTACGTTATGAGGTTAGGGTTTTTGATCCCCAAGAGCTTATTCACACTCGCCCAGATGGGTTTACCTTTCTCACTCCCGTGCATATACGATGTGGGTTGTATCTTCCCCCAAATTGAACCCTCCATGAGTGGCTGACCGTAATTGACCTCATTTCTATCCAGGTCGCTCACCTTTCATATTCCCAGATGATTGCCACCTTTATTCTCTACGTGGAGAATGGTTCTTCTCCCACTAGCGAGGAGCTCCGGTTTTTATTTTATATCAATAAAATCCATACAGGGAGTGATGCCGATTTTATTATGCCCAAGATAAGAAATCGATCCTGACGTCTATCCTTCGCAAGACTCGAAGATTGATCAACTTATATTTCTTCATTTCAAATTCTGATAATTTTCCTCCTTCCTTTCGCCCACATCCTACTCGACCTATTTTTTCTGAAGATGCCGTCAAGTTGTTTGAGTCTAATAGAAATTGTATTCTAGGATTAGGTGTAGAGGAGAGAAAAATACAAACATTTTTTTACCAAACTATTGCTGGAAAAGCATGGGTTTCTGCACCCAAATCACACCTTCTCTCATTCTATTTTTAAGCTTTCTCCGATTTCGGATGAGCCTAGGGGTATAATTTATTGAAAATAGATTAAATATTTATTATTTTATGTTTATGACCTCCATGAGAGCTTTTACTGATCTTTGAAATTTTTTTTGTATAGGTAAGATGGATGATGATCTTGCAGATGTGTTTCTGGAGCCTAGTAAACAGGTGAAAAAGAATGCTCTAAAGAGAGGACACGGTGATGATGAGGCTTCTGGCAAAACTTCCAAGAGGCTAATTGTATCCACCTCTCTTCCTTCTTCAGTGGTTACCCCCATTCTTCTTCAACATCTCTCTCCATTCCTCCCTTGCAATCCCTTCCCGACCCTCGCATTCGGTACTTGCCCCTACCTAGGGGTGCCATAACTGATCTTGCCGAGAAGGTAGGAAGGGATGCACTAGATAATCTGCTTGGTAACATTTCATCTCCTCCTTCTCTTGTTCCCTTTCCGTTTCCTGAGCTCTCCTCTTTTGAGTCCATGGCCAAGATAAAAAGGTCTTGGTCTTATGTAAGTACTTCTCTTTTTTTATTTAGTTGTTCCTTACCCACTGTTTTGTTTTTCAGCTTGGAGCCTTGACAAATGAGGCTCTGAAGAAACGGAAGGGAGAGAAGACCATGTCCTTGGCTCATGTTGCCGAGCTTGAAGAAAGCCTTAACTCGATCACTTCTAGGAAGGCTAAGGTCATGAAGGATTTTGTGGCATATCGTTTCGAGGCGGAGGGGGCAGCAAAGACCACCGAAGGCCGAAAAGGCTTTGGCATCGAAGGGTCACAAACTGGAAGAGAAAGGTTGCAAGCTGAAAGAGAAAGGTCGTGAGATGAAAGAGAAGGATGGGGAGCTGGTGACGTCATAGAAGACAACTTACTGACATCACCTATGGTGTGGTCTATAAAAGTATGTTTCCGCTCGGCGTTAGTTTGGTGCTGAGGTCGACCTTGATTTTCTAAAGGACTAAGCCAGGACTGATAGAGCTCTTGCTCATTGTCGGGCCAAGTGGGCCAAGGATCATGCTTTATTGAATGCCTCTCCTATCGTTTTCAGGTAGCCTAGCATGGATGCAACGTCCGAGGACACTGAGGGAATGATGATACCGAGGTGTCTAAAATAACTATGGTCCCTTCACCTCCTCGTGTAACTACTTAACTTCTTTTATATAAATTTTAAGACTTCTTTGGTATGCAATAAAATCTAGCTTGTTGCTCTTGTTTAATTATGGTAAATTTCCTTTATTGTTATTTTATTTCGTTGCTGTCTTATGACTGACTGGGTTGTCTTCATTGTTTTTTATTTATTTGTTTGTCTTTTGAAGAAGTTTTGTTTACTAAACTTCTAAAGGAATGTGAGGACAGGCTCAGAACTCAATCCCTAGATCATCTTGATATTAGTGTTGTAGTGAGTCTTTTACAAAACTTAGGGACGAAACCCAAGGGTTGCTCTCCAGGATTAATCGGGTAGTTAAAGAAAAGGAGGCACTCGGTGACTTTGTACTACACCGATGGAAATACACCCTAGAAAGTGTCTCTTTCCCACCTGAAAGCCCTCACTTGGAATGGTTTAGGCGTATGCTTAGAAATTTACATAAGGATTGAGTTTTGCTTACTTCTGACATTTTTGTATATGGCTTTGTTGAATTTGTCGTATGACGATATAGTTAATAATACATGTTCCTATTTTGGTTTTAACACGGTGCATTCCCATTTTCTTTGAGTCGAAATTTTAATCATTACCCACTAGTTTTTCCACATGGGCTTTCATCCCAGTTTAATGAAGTCCTCGTGTCCAACATTCCTTCTGCCCCCATCGTTCATGGCCTTGATGGCACGAGTGTGCCTGAATTCGAGATTAAAGTGAAGACTCCTGCTTTGGCCTCAAAAGAGGAAACTATCCGTCTGACAATCTCTAATGAAAAGCTCGAGAAAGATTTGAAGGAGGCCAGTATGGATCTTAAGGAGGCAAAAGATGCACTGAGCCATCAACACCAACTTAATGTTAAGCTACGCGAAGGGGTTTTGGCAGCTGAATCAAAGTTGGAGGACTTGCAACAATCCTTTAAAGATAGCAAGGGATTTTATGGTGTGGTTTATCAGGAATAGATATCGAAACTAAATCAGACTATAGAAGATATATCTGCTCAGCTTACCAGTCAAATTGAGGAAAAGGAAGGTACTGAAGAAGGAAGAATGATAGAGGGGTCCATTATGGGTTTGGTTCCTGCTCCAGCTACGAGTGTGAATCCTTCTTTGAAAAATGAGTGGAAGAAGAGGGTGCAGCCAAAGGTGCTTTCTCGTCTACCAAGGGAAGAGTGGAGGACTGACGCCCTTAGATATTGTAACAACCCGCACCTTAATCGGCCCAAATTTCGACAAAATCAAAACTCAAGTCTATTAGAGTACAGATCGTTTGTTTGGTACCTACAATAAGCATGAGCATATCAAAGAATGATAATTCTAAACTCATAGTAGAACAGAAAATATAATAGGTTATAAATATTGATTGAGGCTACTACCTCGAAATCAATAGCATTCCTTGGACATCAATTCGCCTTGTCAGCATCGAGCATGAGAGATAAGATGACTTCTTCATCAACCGATCACATCTTGCTCCAAAAACCCATTTGTCTAAATCTATCATGTTGGTTGTAATGAAAAAGGGATCAGAATAGCGTTCTAGTGATGGAAAATCTATACTTCGTCCATAACATAAATTTTTACCGATAGGTTTCCATTTAATTGTTATGCCTATTATTTATGGTTAATCCGTTTAACCTAATGTTGCATGCACAATATTTCTACCTAATATGATTCGTTCATCTAACATTCTCCAAGGTACAAAATACTGGCGTATGTCTATCAGCCACTTAATACTTCCAAATATGAAGCAGACTCCTAGCATCGCCATCGTTGGTTTATTGGTCCTAGCTACAGAGTCCTTTAACCACTATTTATGGCTTTATAATACATAATAGCCATACTACTAACGTATCTATCGTTCTCAATGTCTTAGCCATGTGAGAGATAGTACCCAAGCTACTTAATACCTTTTTAATAAGGACTGGGCAAACTTCTAACCATTTAATAACTATATTTAGGCCGGTCCCCATCAGTTAATACCTAACCCCAAGGTGGACTCCTCACTGGTATTATCTAGCTGACATTGCTTAGAATCTCACTAGGCCACTTAATACTTCTTTATAGGAGAGAGGCAGACTCTATAATAGTCACTTAATACCTCAAACCCGAAGCGGACCTCCCTGAGATATCCATTACCACTCCTAACTGTTAACTCAGATCGTTTATCTACTTATTAATTAGGGAGAAGGCGAGCCCTCAAACAATCACTTAATACCTCCAGCCTAGAAGTAAGTCATACGGTCGCATATTCATTTTTGATAGGTCCTATGGCTGGAGATGTCTCACATCAGTAGTAAGTGTACACAACTGCTGGTAGCCTCAAAGTAAAGGGTAGACTTTTGTTGTGTGATGTGCACGTAAATGTGCATATTTTTACCACCACATTTTATCTATTTAAATTAAATAAATGATCATATTGGGTATTTTAACTTGTTTAAACCAAAATTGAAATTATTTCAAATCGTCACATATTCATCTTCATCTTCATCTAAGGGAAAAATGATCATTTTTGTGCATATATTAATTTTCTAAATTTTAATTGAAAATTTCTATGTTATTTTGTAGGAATTTAAATTCATATACAAGTGGTTTCATGAAGATATATGCATGCACAAGAGTGAAGATAAAGGAATGAAGATGGAAATAATTCAAAGGCATGATAATGGAGGACCCCACTTAACCAAACTACCTTAATGTACACTTAGGAGCTAATGCACATGCTAAAAGGCCATCAAATCTTCATGCACACTTAATGGTGATTAGGGGATGCTAATGATTACTTGGACACCACACTTCCTACAAGGGCATTTTGGGCATTCCCCAAAAATATGGATTAGGGTTTCTAACTTGTTTAAATACCCCATATCTTCATGTAACCCTCTCTTCCTCTTAGTTAGTTTTAGTTTAGAATCAAAAATAAAAGACAAGCTCTCTTTCTCTTTTCATGGCTACTTAGCCATTTTTATTTCATGTACTATTTTTTGCAATGTAATTATTGTTTCCTTTTAATTACATGTTCATTTCCTTTCATGCTAGTAGTGTAGATTTTCTTTTATGCAATTAGAATAGTTTTCTTTTTCATTAGCTTTCATTTCCTCTTCTTTTTGTTTTTGTTTATTTCATGTTGCAAGCTACAAGTGTTGATATGATAACACAAATGAGAGGCTAATCCCTTCAATTTAGGGGTAATGAAGCCTCTAATCATGTAGCTTCAACATTTTGATATTTATGCTCTCTATTTGTGCTTAATATGAAGTGGTTTAACTTGTTGTTTTTGATGTGAATTTGATAGCCTATAATGTTGACACCAAATAGGCTATGCTTAAACAATCACAAACAATGTTTACCTCTTCATTTACATATGATGATGGTAATAAAGTGATTGTTTAAATTGAAATTTGATGGCCTATATTTCTAAACAATAGTTAATAGGCCATGCTTAAAATAGATTTTGCTTTCAACTTTGTTGTCATATTTCATGAGAGTTAAATGTGTATTAGTGATTGTGTTATAGTTTGATGGTTTATATTGTGCTAATTAATAGCACAAATATACCATACTTATGATAAGCACATCACCTAATTACACTAATGACAAGAAAAGAAAGATCATAACTTCATTTGTTGATTTATGTGATCTAGAGAGTGGAATTATCTCTAAATTGCCCTCAAACTCTCATACTTTTATCAATTTCTTTTGCTCATTTTTCTACATTTTTAGCTTCACACTTTTCAACTTTGGTTAATGTGATTGAATTGAATTTTTAAAACCATCAATTCCCTACGGATCGACCCATACTCGCCACGTACTACGATAGTACGCCGTGCGCTTGCGGTTATTTTATTTCTAAATTAGTTCGACGGTTTTCTAAACCGATAGAAAATCCGTCGTCGAACAAGTTTTTGGCGTCGTTGCCGGGGATTTGATTGATTTTATTTTCTATTCTTCGAATTTTTTTTTTGATTATATTGTGTGTTTGTTTTGTGTGTTGAGTGCAATTAAAAAAAAATTGTTATGTGTGTTTGATTTGTGCTTGCATTTGTTTGTGTGTTTGTAGTTTTTCATTTTGCATTTGCATTTGCATTTCTTCTTTTTATAAAAAAAAATAACATACACAATTAAAACGAAATTTTTTTTATTGCATTTTCATTTTCATTTTACAGTTTCTGTTTTGATCTTTACATCATTCATTTTCATTTACAATTACTGTTCATTTTGATTTTTACACTGTTTTGGTCTCACATACAACCACCAACCCTGCACAATATAGTGCACTGCTACAGAGCATAAATACCAATGCAACCGCTCCTGTCCAACCCCTGCCACCACTTCGAACAACATCCACCTTCATCTCCAATCTGCACCAACAAAAATTAATTCTTCCTCTGCTAACATTCCCCATCTTCCTTCTACTCGACTGTCATCCTCCTTTTCAAACACTTCACCACAATCAAACTGACCAACATCAAACTGCCCAGACCAACTTCCACTTACTCCATCTTCTTACAACTGCTTCACATACTTCATCAATCTTCACATACTTCAATATACCGTCGACAGCCCAACACTTCACTACACTTCTGCCTACCTGCCATCCTTCCAGACTTGCCACCACTGCCAAATACTCAACATATCACCATTCACTGTCAATTCCCATCTACATACATCCCCAAACTGCTAGCCACAACCACTGTTCGACTGTTTCTTTGCCACCACACCACTGCCTTATACTACTTCAACAACAAACTTACACAAACACCTCTCTGCCAAAGCTTCTACCCTGCATCGTCTTCCCTGTGGCACTGTCACCAACCTTCATTACTTCATCAACATATAATACTTGCTACCACATTCATCTACCACTACCATCCCACATTCATCTACCACTACCATCCCACATTCATCTACCACTACAACCACCATATCATACATATAGCATTCAACCCACAAACTACTACTCAATCACGGCAAAACACTGTTTCAACCTTTCAACCATTCACTGTCCTGCCCTTTCCCATACTAGTCATCCACAACCCACCTCTGTGCAACCCCCTTCAGCAACTTCTGCCTTACATATACCAGTTCATACAAACGCCATCCATTTGCCTGTACATCAACTATCACGTCAAAATCTCCTACCAGCAACACAAAAGACTGCCTTAAACACCCTTCCTCGCTGTTCAACCTCCAACCCACTGCTATCTTGCAAGCAATTATATTACCACCCCTGTCCTCCTTCGATCGCAGACAAAGCTCATCACACTACTGCTACATCCTTCACCACCCAACATACATCCTACACAATACTACTACTAGTGTCTCACTCCTACACTTCTAACTGCTCGCACATTTTCATCCATCCACTGAAATTGCACCTAGAACCGAACGAAACCACCAGAAACCCGCAACCAGTTTCTTCAATACCTGAAACCATCTCGACGAATACCAAATCCCCAAATTCTTCGATACTCACAATTGAACCACGAAATCAAACGCCGCTACAAAACCACCTCAACCGCAACGTCGCCTGAATCTGAACATCATCACCGAACAACCCAAATTGAATAACCCCAAACTCATTGCCGCGACCACTTCCTCCCACTATCGCCACCCAATCGAACTCGAAATCGCCACTTCAACCCAATTCTATCGCCTCACCGAATCACCCAAATCATCAATCGCCAAAATCGAAGACCTAATTGATTGCCAGCAATTACTTTTTGAACGCTAATTTGAACGAATTTCACTTTGGATTTGTTTTCGATTCAGTGCTGTTTTGTTTTAAAAGAAAATTTAGGATGCAGGAATGTACGTGTGAGTTTGGGCTTCGGGTTCTGTTTGTTTGGGCCGTGTGAGTTTCTTCTTTGGGTTTAATTTTTGAAAATTCTTTCTAATTTCTAACGAAATGTTTTTAAAAAAAACTTAGAAGTCCAAAAAAAGAGAAAATTGTATATATCAATTGTTTACAAGGTTCTTTTGTAAACAAGTTTTGTTTACAAGTTCTAGTTTTAGTTTTTTTTCTTTTCATTTCAGATTTTCTTTTGTTTAAAAGTTCGACACGTTTTGATTTACAAGTTTCTTTTGTTTGAAAATATATAGAGTTGCTTTGTTTTTAATTTTCTTTTTGTTGTTTTCAACTTTCTTTTGTTTTGAGTTTTGTTTTGCTCTATTTATTTCTCCTTTAAAAAAACTGTGTATTTATCTTGTTTT
Source organism: Allium fistulosum (assembly GCA_030737815.1). NCBI lineage: Eukaryota > Viridiplantae > Streptophyta > Magnoliopsida > Asparagales > Amaryllidaceae > Allium > Allium fistulosum. The sequence goes on along the minus strand of CM060902.1, from coordinate 1,115,812,113 downwards.
TATTTCAGATTGCCAAAGCAGATAGAGGAAGGAACTGCTGCCAAAAAAAATAAACTGCTTTGCGTGCTCGCTTATATAAAAAAAATTTGCTGCTTTTAACACCTATATATTGTTTTTATTTGTCTTGCATTGTTGTTTGCTTGCAATTAAAAAAATTCAAAATTTCAAAAAAAAATTCATTTGTAGTTGCATTGTTAATACACGTTTATTTTCTGCTTTGCATTTCATCTTAGAATTTGATTAATAATAACGGTTAGACATCGATATTACTTAATTGTATATTGACAAATTGTCTTCTTTGAACAATTTACTTTCTTCGTGTCTAGGCTACGGCAGAGCAATAACCATTTATAAATATTACGGTGATTCAAAATGATTTTTCAAAATAGCCTTCAAATGATTTCTAACTTATTTATTATTTATTTACAAGATTATTATATTTCGAATAATTAAGTTTTTAAGAATTTATATTTTAATACACTTTTATTCTATTATATTTAGATATAGTTTTAGTTTTATGCTTTACAAATTTTTATAGTATTTAAAAGTATATTTTGACATTTATTAATACTTTGATTTTAAATATATATTCACTATACTTTTTATATATACTTTCAAAAGAAATTCATATTTAAATACTTAATATATTAAAATATTTAAAAATAATTTTATAAAGTTTTCTTAAGATTTATTATGATTAAAATGTGTATAAACTATGTTTAGATGACTTTACAAAGTATCAAAATATTTTACAAAACTTAACATTTTCAAAACAATTTTTATTTAATGGTTTTTCAAAATTACAAAGGATGCGTCGACATATCCCCATCATGTATGTCGACATATAGGCAGGCAATTTCAAAATTCAAATTTGAATGGAAGTATCTTTTCGTCGTATCTCTTCACGAATGGACATGACTATTATTTCTTTATAAATAAGGGTTTTCCAAACGAAATTTTTAACTATTTTCTCTCCTCTTGATTTCTAAAAGAAAATCTACTCAAAATCTTCTCAAATTCAAACTTTATTGATTTGATTCTTTATTGTTTACTCTTTCATCCCTCTCATTTCTCTCACTCAAATCAAGATCAAAGTGATATTCAAGAGGTTATTGGATCATTTGCACTCAAGATCAAGAAATTGAGTCCGTAAACTGTATCAATCATACTCTTATACTCTTGGTTGTGCTTGGTGTCCCTGAAAATCCAAGAGGGTGTGCTTGTGTCCCATCTAAATCAAGTTGGTTTGCCAAGTGGGTGTGCTGGTGTCCCGTCCAAATCCAGTGAGTGTACCCAGAGCTCGGAAAATCTGGAGGGTGTGTCCTTTTATTTGAAATTACAAGGAATGGTTTTTTTTCATTTGAAATAGACAGTATAAACTATGACAAATAACTGCGTACTTTACGCATCTCTTTCTTTTATTCGCATATATTCCTTGTCAAATCAAACACTTTATTTTTCTATTGAAATGAGTAAATTAAACCAATTTATAAGAATTAACCGATCTCAATTCCAACAGTTCAAACATAGAAAATTTTCACTCCAACAAGATTAGGGTAAGAATCAAAACTATACTAATATTTTTACAACCCAATTATGGATCTGGAATAAATTGTACAACCTATCAACCATCAACTATTATAACTTTTGGGACTGATTTCCAGATCTAGGTGTAAACAACAATTCCAATCAAATTCCCTAAATTATAGGATAAGAATATGTAGGCAATAGTTCTATACATTTAATTTGAGCCTACAATTCACATATATTTATTGATTTAGGCATAAAAATCAATTAAATACCAACGGGATAGATCTCAATATCATATTTATAAATTTCCCACTCGCCTTTTGAAAGCGTTCCAAATCTCTAGATCTGAATTAAATCCTTTGATTAAACTCCATCTCCTTTTCAATCCAAGAAATATGTCTAAAAATGATATACACATATATTAGAATTTTAGACCTGAGAAGACTTTTGGGGTTGGAAGGGAACATAAATTTACTACATTGAAATTTACCTTATTATCGCATAGCATTGATTCACTTCTTCTCTTCTTCTATTTATTTTCTATTCTTCTCCAATTTTTATAAATATAATTTATTTTAAATTTGGAAGAACAGCGGAGAAGAAGAAATGGCAGAGCTTCGCTGATTTCTCCAGAAATATGAGAAGAGAAAAGAGGGTTAGGCCTAAATTTATAGGCACATGAGTCAATTGTAGTCGTTAGATTAAAATATATTAAATCCGGGCCATTAGACCAAGGTAAACCCTAGTCGTCACCCCTTGGACCGATCGATCGCTCCCTCTATAGGGGTCGACTGCTCCATGTCGACCTATCTAATGAAGGGGGTCGACCTGTGGGTTCTGGTGATTAATTATAAACGTAAATTTTGTTTTATTTATTATTTTCATTTCGAAATCGTTTATCGTGTAACTTCTTCGTTTGAACTCCGATCGTGAAACTCCAAATATGAAAGCTGCATATAATTTCGCCACGAATGCAATGACACAAGTTTCATGGAAAATTCCACCATTTGCACAGATTCCATTTTTGGAGCCTAACTAATTATTAATTAGCTAACGTAAATTTACCGGGTGTTACAAGTATTTTGGTGGCTTTGCCAGAAACACCAAGTAATGCTCAGGTAATTGACACTTTAGAAAACATGAAGGAGAAAGCTGTATTCAAGATTTATGAGCTTGAGGATTCTTTGTGTGAAGCTTGAGATAGGATTGCCTCCTTCTAAGAAAAACATAGATGAGAGAAAGTTAAAAACAAGATGGGGAAGATTTTCTTGTAGCACGTAGAGCACGTTTTTACTCTATGCTTGATTTGAGCTTCCCACGCGATGTCGTGACTTCGAGGTAGCCGCAGAGGAGCCAATGGGTCATTGGGCAGACGTTTGCTTTGACCCCCGCAAAACTATCCTCATCAGTTCAGTCCCGACTCTGGATTGCGCACCTTAGGAGTTTTCAGTGTAGTATTTTTATGGACTTATAACTATGAGTGACTTTGTAATTTTATATTGTTGGATACTTTCTTTAGGTTGTACATATATTATGAAATTAAGATTTGTTTGCAAAATTTGTGAATTTCTTGCACGTTCTTTGCTTAGTTGTACTTCTCCTTAATTTCGCTTTGTATGGGCTCGTTTGATTTTCAGCTTGCTTCTTTTGATCGAGATACAGAGATGGCCACCCTTGAAGGGAAGCTTAATTCTGCTTTGATCGAGGTTACTGAATTGGAAGGTTTATTAAAGGATGCTGAAGGTGTATATGAGTTCGTGCATACGAACGAAATTAAGGCTCTAAAATGTAAAGTTGGGGAATTAAATAAGCAAATCATGAGGTAGATCAGTGTTGAAGATGCACCTTTTATGGTCTTAACTCAAGGTTCCGTTTCAAATTCGCGTGTCGCTCCTACTCCTCCACCTGGGGTGGACCTGGATGCTATCCTTACGTGGAAGAGTGAACTGAAGGATTATCATGAGGCTAAGTTTATTGAGTTGGAAGATCATTACAAAAAGGAATCAAAAAATGCTAGGAGTAGCAACTCGCTTTATATTTCTACCGTGCAAGAGCTTTTTGGCCCTTATTGGAGAACAACTAACAAAACAAAGAATCAACTTTTGGATGAGATTAAGCGGGTCAGGAGAGTGACCATGGAACGTGTAAACGATCTTGAGAAAAAAAATTCCCTAGAATTAGAGGCTCACCTTAATGCTGCTTCCACTTCTCTAAGTGGGTTAGCTAGGGCTTCTTTGATGGAGCAGCTTCATGATGAGATGGTAAGAAGGGTATGGTAGATATTGCTTCAAAGCGTGCGATTGATGTCTTCGCTTGCTTTTGGCTTGGACTTTGTCTGACCTTTTTATACAATCATGCAGACTATGAGTATGATCCGCAGGATTATGGTGATGTTTGGGCCGGTGCTAATTACAACCCTCGTATCGCTTATGGTCGTGCTGCTCCTAATCGCTTATCAATCATTACCACTAATTGAATGACTCATTTCCTACCCTCCAACTTAAGGACGGTTCTCCTCAGCGTCCAGTACCAAATTCCCATAGATCATATCGCCGAAGAAGGATTATAACCAACTCTTCCTCTGAGTCAGAGTTAGATTTGTGATGTTGTTTAATTTTATTATGGCTTGTTGTTTTTTAGCACTTTCAAAGTGTTTGTAGAAGTGTGGATTGTATAAATATAAGTGCGGCATTCGGTGAATATTAATAGGACTAAATAAATATAATAAAATCCTTGTTTTTCGATGTTTACCTGGCAAGCTTTAAGTAATTTCTAGGATCGTCTCTATTTCGATAGTTGTCGTGCATCACATGGACTGTTTCTTTCTTGCCATCTTCGGGTTTGTTGCCTGCATAGGTCATGCTTCTTGAATGTTGCTTTTGGTGTTTGAACCTTGTCGTGCACTTGGCATGGTCAGCCTCGCTATTTGGAGGTGGAATATTGTTTCGACCGTAAAGTCAGTTCTTGTATTTACAATTTTCTCAATTCATGAGCATGGTTTTTTGTACTGGTTCGGGCTGTCTAATATCCTTATGTCTAGTGTGGCTATGCTAACAAAATTAACATAGAGGGATTTTGATACTGGTTCAGGCCATCTAATATCCCTATGTCCAATTTAATTATTTGGCCGAAAAAAGCTGAGCGGAGTTTTGTGCACTTTTATTTTGATAGCTGGTTCGGGCTGTCTAATATCCCTACATCCAGCATGATTATTTAGCTATGCCAAAGAGATTAACACAGATAGATTTTTATACTGGTTCGGACCATCTAATATCCCTACGTCCAGTTCATTGTATTATTACTTTTCATTAACAATTACAATATTTATTACATAAGTAATGTAGATTATACGAAATAAGGCCCACTACAACAAAAAGTGTCTTTTATAGCGGCATATAGCCGCTATTAATCACAACCATAGCGGTTTGATAAGCGCTGTATATCGACATGTTATAAAAAACTGTTGAATATTTATAACACAAAATATGCTGCTATGGTTGAGCTTAGTTTTATAACGCAAATTCGCTGCTATGGTACGTTAATTCAATAGCTCATTATAGCCGCTATAATACAGCTAAATCTCAACGGAACTGGAAATCTTTATAACACCATTTTGCCGTTATAAAATATTTATTCAATAGCTCATTGTAGCCGCTATAATACAGCTAAATCTCAACGGAATTGGAAATCTTTGTAAATGAAGTTTCGTATGTAATGATTTCATAGGGCAAAAGATTTTGAAGGACAACATAGTTCAAAGTTAACGTATGTAAAGCATACTCATGATAACAAAATAAAATATCAACTAACAAAAAATAAATTCAATGCATGTGTTACCAAATTCAATTCATATTCATGATAACAAAAGACAACATAGTTCAAAGTTAACGTCTACAAGTACTAAATGCATCACTAAGAACTTGAACTGCTCAAAGCCTTTCTTTATGCATGTCTCCGGTCATTGGTAGTACTTCCTAAAAATTCAGAAAAAATTGAAAATAATTATATAAAACTATGATGAAAATTACAAGTTATTGGTAGTAACAACTAACAGATGACTTAATAAGAATTTCTTATACAGAGTGTTAGTTGAAATTGATATCAATATTAAGTTTCCTACTGAAGTTCCTATCTACTGCCAAGATAATCAATTGTATGGCAGCAAGTTGAAATTGAATGGTTTTCATCTATTTGTTCTACTTGTAAGATTTTTGGTGGTAATAATGTAAACTGCAATGCAATTTTTTTTTGGAAATAGAAGGTTATTGCTGTTAAAGACTTTAGCATGGAAATAAAGGAGGTGATTCTGCAAATAACAGATGAACAAACTAATTCAGTATCTAACTTGAACATTTTTACTGATATGGTCGCAAATGAGCAGGACAATAATCGTTTGAGAAAGGATAAATCTCTACTAGCTAATTTTTTGAAGATAGTATGGATGTGGAGGATTGCAATATGGTTATAAACAATAAAATCCTGAAACAACAAATTTCAAACAACATGGAAATACATCTATCTAATGCTTTTTCTACTTTAGTAAATAATGATTTTGATATACAAGAGGAATGTGAAAATATGACTAAAATTTTACGGACCTTGATAAAAAAAATTTATTGAAGTAAAAGGAAATAAAGAATTACCTGCAGGAGAATCTTCTTCGATTGCAAAATCCTAAGATAGCATTGCTATAATTCCTGAGAATAAAAATGGTAATGATATGGATGCATTGGATGTTAATATGAGTGACTTGGAAAATTCTAGGTCTACTGCAAAGATGAAAAAAGGGAAATTTAAGCTTGAACAACTTAAAAGGGGAAGAAGTCTTAATTAATGGAGAGCTATTTGTCTAAACTAATGAGCTATTTGTTGAAACTAATCAAAAATGGAACAATTTAGTTTCACAAATCAAATCCAAATCTAAGTCAAGAAAAAATGAAGGAAAATAGTGGCTATCGTAGTGGTGTGTCAACCAGGGGTATCTCAAAGAATAAGTATGACTTTGCTATTCTAGAATGTGAGCGGATTGAACTCTATCATGAGACAAAAAGATTTGTATGATCTGTTAAGAAGCAAATAAATCAACTTTATTCTATTGTTGAGCATTAACTCTCTACCCAATCTATTGCCAACTATGCTTTAAAATTTAACAATTGGTATTTCTTAAACGATAATTCAAATGACTCCAAGTCAGTGTTCTCTAATAAAAGTAAAAGAGGATGTAAGATTTATACTTTAAGAAAAAAACGTTCAACAATAAGGGAATCCAAGTCAATTTCGGATTCCAAGTCAATTGCACGAATCCATCTCATTTGATCTATTTTTCTTCCTATTAGCTTTCCTATTCAAATGTCTTGTAGTTATAGGTACCAAAGAATAATGTTTAAAAAACAGGATGCTTCTGGATACATTCAGAAGATTTGTTAATGATAAACTTTACATTAAAATTAATTTAAAAAAATTCAAAATTTCTCCCATTTGAATTTTGTAATGTTCACTCGAAAATTTACATGTAGTTTTTGATGTATCTTAGTCTACTTTGATTTTAAACATATACTCATCAAATTTGGATGTTAGAAACGTCAACCGTAAATTTCTTGAGCAGATAATATAAACGATAAATAAAAAAGTATCAGTGTAATACAAAAAGAGCAAGAAAAAAAGATAAAGAAACAAGAAGAATAATAGAAAGACTAAACTGACCCGAGCCGTAAATTTCTTGAGCAATTCCTCTTTCTGCATTTATTCACTAGTTGAAAGGCCCATAAGTTTCTGCCTCTGATCAAGCTGCATTACATTTCTTATTTGAAATTTACATCATAAAATGGAAAGATAGTCGATCTTAATCAAGAACCTAGGTTGTAACTTAATTACCATTATTTTTTCAACTGTCAGGCGAGTCTTCGGGTCCAATTCAAAGAGTCTGCTATTTGCAGGTTCAACTTTCTTAGTATCGATTTCAGGGTCACCTTTCACCAATGAATGAGTTCTACCACTCCATTCGATTCTAGTTAACAATATCGATATATTTTTTCCATTTCAATGTTTAAGAAACAGTGATCAGACCTGACAGTATTGTATAGTTCACCGTATAAAAATGATAGTTCAAATAAGTCCGCATTTAAGTCAGTAATTCATACATATACGATGATTCAAATGTAAGTGGAAAAGTGAAGTTCATGAATAGAATACAAGTAGAAATTACTAATTACGTGAATAACAGGAATATTATTTCATTGATCTAATAGACCTAATTAATCAATTTATTACATATAGAGAATCATGGTAGTTTACACATAGAGAGCACATCAAACTGCTGCTGCATTTTAACTGACAAGGTATTCAAATAAGCGATAGCGACAAACAAACCAAAGTTTGATTACAAGCCCACAAATATATAGTATCAACTGGGCCAGTGAGTCTTACATGGATTTCTTTCGACATATAATCAATATGTTTATCTCGGTTCATGTGTAGTTGGTCAAGACTTAGGATTGCTTTTTTCCTTTCCCTTTTGTTTTCTGGTAAAAAATAAACCACATAAAATAACTACATGAAGGTATAGTTACAAACTAAGATCTAAAGCAAATATAGTAAATTTGATAATCTCATCGACAAACTATCAATTGAATACCAATATGATGACTGTGTTTGTTTAACATCAATATCAAAGTTCGCATATATCCTTAATTTATTCCTACATAGTTCACACTGGATGCTTGCATGTATCCTTAATTTGTTCCCAAATAGTTGACACTGGATGCTTAATTAAAAGACTGCATATAGCAAATTATAGACTTGTATGGAAATTGCTTTATGTAAAACTATACTTCAGATTTATACATGCAAACTAGTCATATAGGAGACTCCACACTTTTAAAATAAAGATATTTGAAATTGAATGCTTTTAAAACCATGTATATATGAAAGTGCATATGCATATGAGACCTTATATACATTTAAATATATGCTATAAACACAAGTTTTTATCAACTTACTATAGTATCTGCAACAGTCATATTCACTGGTTCACCGTTTTTCCGTGTGCGAGATTTGATCCAAACTTGACTTCTCATGATGGAAGAGCAATCGCCACTCTGCTTTTTCTGCATTCAAAAGAACATCAAATAACAAACGTATTAACTAAGAAGTTCGCAAATATTACAGTAAATAAAATTACTCCTTTTTTACCATATCTTCAACAAGTCGAGCCATTCCTTTACGACTGCATGTATGTGGCAACTGTTTGTCTCTAATAGCTCTGTTCTTCATGCTTAATGCCTGAAATAAGAGATTTAAATACATTATCAATATCGTTTATGTTCTTAAACTTTTATAAAAAAATAGATAACAGTAATAAAAAATACCTGAAATTCCACACTTGTTTTTGACTTTACAAATTTCTTCCATTCATTCATACTTTTGATGTTACTTGGTTTCAACTGAAGTTTTTCCTCCATGGACTTTGCTTTTACTATTTGGCAAACTAGTCTACATTTTGACGCCTTCCAAATACCTCCCAGTTGCTTAAATATCAATGTTTTTTGCCAATTTGCATCCAGTTTAAACCTCGCCTGCAACATTTTTCATAACAAGTGTCAAAAAGTAATAATGGGTGCTCTTACCTACATAACACTCAGCAACATTCAGTCATACTTTTGAAATGGATTTTGATTTTTAAATTTCTACATCTATAATAAACATATGTCTTTCTTCTTCTATATTTATTTTGTTTAGAAAACATTAAAGTAGGAATCGTCAATTCAAATAAACATATTGAATATATAAGTACGGATCGATCGATTACGGATTTAATTAACTTTAAATCAAAATGGAGATCGAATTATAAAGCGAGGGATCAGATTTAAAACATGATCTGAATCGTTAGATTTTTAATAACAATGGTCCATATAGGCATACTAACTTCGCTGTTGTTCATCACCATGCACCTGCCCCAATAACTGTTCTCAGTTTAAGTGCCCCCTTTCTTCCTATGATTCAAGTCAGCAAATGCACAAAAAAAAAGTTCACCAAAATGCACTGCAATATCAATTGCAAAACACACAGCTAAGGACATTTCTATCCTTGCCTAATGCTACATGCCACTTATGTAATGCAAATTGCAGTGCACAACATCAATATTCCAACAGCTTTTGTCACTTCAACCCGGTTGCAGCATGTCACTTATGAAGATCAGACAATTATTATTCTACGAATGAACTTAGACATTATCATATCTAGTAATGTATCATTCTTGTGCTTATCACAATCTTTTTCAAAAGATGTATAAATAATCATACTTAAATTATGAACTATAAGGACTGAAAATGAGAATTCCAAATTTATTATAGTTTGGTTTTCTTATAATATGAAACATCGAATACATCATTTGTTATATGTGGGTTATCAAAATGTATATTTGACTATATAAAAGTATGCTAAATTTTTTGCACTATGTATATTACTAAATGACATTTGACTATATAAAAGTATTGATTCTTATTTCCATAGTACCAATTTATATATTTGAAATTGTTTTTGATAGTTAGCTTCTACATCTAAACCTAAAACTTAAGGTTCTAATTTTTTTCATTTTTATTTGTCTAGGAAACAATAAATTTGAATTGTATATTTAACAACCTTGACCCTTTTCAAACCAGTACGGTTTAACAATTTTTCTTAGTAATAGTTTTAATTGAGTTTTGGATCGAAATTTAGGAATTAATAGTAATTGGAGAGATTCGATTTGAAACAATATTTATATCATAATGTATTAAGAATTCTGGAAATAATATCAGGAACTAACTGAACCATTCTGAAACACCAAATGAATATAAAAAGATTATGACCAAAAATGCATACCTATTAAATCTGACATTAACATGGCCAAAAGTACCTCGTCCAATCATCTTCCCTTTTTTCCAGCATGAACTTGGACCAAGTGGATTCTCCGTCCTCCCCAGACTCCACGGTGTTGCCGAAGAAGTACTTGACTGGATAGTATTAGTAGAATAAGGACATACTTTATTAACATTAATATGCAGCAATGGAAAACGATGGCTCTGCTTTGTTGGTGATCATGGAGTAGTCCCGCTTGCACGCGGATGCAATGGAGATACAGCTCCACCATGTATTCTAAAACTATAACCAGGGCTTGTCATTCTAGGGCTAGGTATGGGAGAATAGTCTGCAACATGCAAAGTAAAATTATGATTATTCTTATCTTTGATTAAATTATGATTTTTCTTTGATAAAGTAAAATTGAGTGCAGATTTGAAAATTTAAAGTGGATACGATTTATTTGCAACATGCAAACACAAATGGTAGAGAATAAGATAAACATTAAACCCTGTACTTCTATTATAACATGATCATGATTTTCTTCATCCTAATTTTCCTAAATTGTTGTTGGACAAAATGAAAAATATAAAGAATTACAAACTATTGTCTATCATCAATGGAAAATGACATTCTCTTACACAAATTTTAAAAAATCCTAATATTCAATTATAGCCGACTATAGTCCGCTATGTTATTGTCTTTAACAATGTACCACTTTGAAATTCCTAATCATGCCATCTACTGTCTAGCAAAGTTGAAAAGTTTTCATAAAACAATCCTAACATTCAATATAAATCGAAGCTAATTAGCCTGGAAGCTCACTGATTTCTGTGTTCGAACTAATAGAGGCAGCGACGACGAGGCTTAAGACGGAGCGATGGCGATTTGGGCAAGGGTGATTTAGGGCTATTTGGGGGAAAGCGATTGTGAATTTGGGAGAGAGACGGAGTTGAGAATTTTGCTAGGATGGTGTAGCTTTAGAAGTAAAGACGATAATTGGAAGGAGGATAATAGTTTGGCCGATTTTATTAAGGAGAGAGAATAATTTGAGAAAGAGGGAAGAGGAGGAAGAGCGAAGAGCAAAATAATTAGACGAGGAATTGGCCAAAGGAAATAATTGGCGCTAAAAGCGTTATGCAAGCTCCAAATAAAAAAAATTAGAATAAACGATAACACAACGAAACAACGCGTTATAAATTAGCGTTACAAAAGACTGTTTTTCTTGTAGTGGCCTGAGGTGCTCTGAGTTCCATGTTCTTGGAACTAGGTTGCCATCATGTCTTGATAGTCGGTATGCGCTATTGGCTAGAACTTCTATTATGACTAATGGGCCTTCCCAATTTGGGTCTAGAGCTTCTTCCGCTGAATCTTTTGTGTTGGCCATTACCTTTTGCAGTACTAAATCCCCCTTACAAAAGTTTCTTTCTTTGAGTCTCGCATTGTAATTTCTTGCCATTCTTTGTCAGTATGCGGTAGATACTATTATTGTCTCATCTCTTCTCTCTTGAATGAGGTCGAGGGCAGTTTACTTCAGTTTCTTGTTTTTCTCTGTAGTATAAGATATTCTTCTGTGCGAGGGGACTTCTACTTCAATAGGGAGCATGGCCTCGTATCCATAAGTTAATGAGAAAGGGGTTTGTCCAATTGGAGATTTGGTCGAAGTTCTATAGTCCCATAGTACTAAAGATAATTCCTTTGCCCATTTCGCTTTTGCCTTTTGCCTTTTATAGTCTTTTCTTAAGCAACTTCCTAATGGTTTGTTCGCTGCTTTAACCAGCCCATTTGCTTGTGGGTCCAGGACAGAGGAGAAACTTTTGATTATTCCATTCTTCTCACAAAGTTTTGTGAATTCTTTACTTTAAAACTGGGTTCCATTATTAGAGGTTATCTTGTGGGGGATTCCGAACCTGGTGATTATGTTTCTTACAACAAAGGTGACTATCTTCTTTGCGGTGATTGTAGCTAAGGGTTCTACCTTCATCCATTTAGTGAAGCAGTCTATCATCATTATTGTGTACTTCGCTCCTCCCTTTGACATAGAAAGTGGACCTACTAAGTCTATGCCCCATATATCAAAGGGCCATGGGCTAGCTAGTGGGATGAGCTCGTGGGATGGTTGTCTAGGGATATACGCAAATCTCTGACATTTGTCGCATCTTACCACAAATTCCCTTGCATCGTGGAGTGCTATAGGCCAAGAATAGACATGCCTCAGTACCTACTTTGTCAACTCGGCTCCCCTCGAGTGATCCCTGCACCGGCCCTCGTGCACTTCTCTCATGACCTGTATCCCCTCTTCGTTGGAAACACACCTAAGATAAGGTGTTGAGTACCCTCTCTTGTACAATGTGCCATTAAAGAAGGAGTAATATGGAGCCTGATATCTTATTTTTTAGGCTTTATTTCGGTTTAAGGGCAAGACTCCATTTAACAAGTATTGTTTGATGGGATCATATAAGTTCTCCTCAGTTTGCTGGGGTGTGGGTTCAACAGGAGACTGCCCTCGGTTTTCCCTGGGTTTATGGTCCTGAGATCCCTGGATCATTGCCCGTTGAGCTCGGGTTAGGACCAGTATTTGGTTAGCTTATGTGATGCTTGGTTCTGCCCGATGCCTTATTGGAATTGCTTTCATTTCATTTGCCACTTTGATGCTCATGAGTTTAGCTAACGAATCGATAGAAGAATTGTTCTCACATGGAATCTGTTCTGTACTAAATAGTTCGGACTACCCTAGTAATTTCTTGGAAAGTTCCACATATTTGGCTAAGGTTGTCTCCTTTGCTTAGTAATTTCTTTACACTTTATTTACAACTAATTAGGAATCATTGTAAATTTTTATATGGGTTACATTTATTACTTGAGCCATTCTCAATCCTGCAAGGAGAGCTTCATACTCCGCCACATTGTTGGTCGCCTTGAACCAAAACTGCACTGCTACATACAATTTCCGCTTATCTGGAGTAAGCAGCATATATCCAATTCCTGCCCCATGTTCATTTGAAGCTCCATCTAGCAACAGTTGCCAAAACTTCAGGGTGATCATTTCTTCCTCTAGTTGGGGCTCGGCCAGAAGTGTGCATTCTTTAATGAAGTCTGCTAGTGTATGGCCTTTGATCGCTTTTCTTGAATAGTAGGTGATGTTATATAGGCTGAGCTCAATTGCTTATTTTAACAAGCGACCTGATGTCTCTGGCTTCTGCAGTATTTTCCTTAAGGGTTTATCTGTTAGGACTTTAATGGGATGTGCTTGGAAATAAAGTCGCAGTTTTCTTGCCGTGAGGAGCAGGTTGTAGGCTAGCTTATCAATGATTGGGTAATTTAATTTTGCCCCCAATAAATGTTTGGTTGTGACGTAGATGGGAATTGGGTCCCTTCGTCTTCTCGAATCACTGCAGCACTAACAGCTTTATCGGTTACAGCTAAATATGCATACAAGTCCTTAACTGTTACCGATTTAGATAAAATGGGAGTGTTGACCAGATGATCCTTCAGGTTTTGGAACGCAGTTTTACATTCCTCTTTCCATTCAAAACTTCACCCGTTTTTTTAGCTGATCGAAGAATGGTATGCACTTGTCGGTTGCTTTTAAGATGAAACTGCACTGTGCTGCCACTTTGCCATTTAAGCTCATGAGATCCTTTGGCATTGTTGGGATTCCCGTTTTCCTTATGGCTTCAATCTTATCTGGGTTTGGTTCAATGCCATGAGAGCTTACTATGTATCCTAGGAATTTTCCCGATTGAATAGAGAAAGTGCATTTTAATGGGTTCAACGTCATACTGTATTGCCTCAGGACTTCGAATGTTTCTCCCAAGTCTTGGACATGATCTGATGTTAGCTTTGACTTAACCAGCATGTCACCCACATATACTTCCACATTCTTTCCTATCTGATCAGAGAACATCATGTTAACCAGTCGTTGGTAAGTTGACTCGGCGGTTTTGAGCCCGAACGACGTGATTTGTAGTAGTACAATCCTTTGTCCATCACAAAACTAGTATGCACCTGATCCGGTTCGAACATAGCTATCTGATTATACCATGAATATGCATCCATAAATGAGAGCAGCTCATGTCCGCCGGTCGCATCTATTAGCTGATTGATTCTAGGTTGGGGGAAGCTGTCTTTAGGGAAAGCATTGTTGAGGTTGGTATAATCAATTAAAGTCCTCCATTTTCCGTTAGGTTTCTTCACAAGCATTGGGTTGGCGATTCATTTTGAAAGTACGAATTTTAGAAAACCCAAGTTTTCACGGTTTCAAATTTTCAGTTTTCAAAATTTGACGACTTAAAAATTATTTTCAAAATTTTCAAGTTTTGTGTGTAATTCAAATTAATGTAAAAATGAGAAAAATATTATTTTTCGAAATTATGTAATCATACGGGAGATTTAGCTCGTTATGAGGTTTAAATCTTATAAAATACCAAGGAAGCTAACCATATACTAATCACTTTGCCAAATGCCCATGAGGCCACGAGTATTACTTTGAAGTAGGGCTATCAATGGATATCCGAAAAATCTGAAATCTGACCGCATCCGCATCCGAAAAGCGGATAAATATCCGATATCCTGAAAAACGGATGCGGATGTAGATACGAAGACATACACATCCGAAAATTATCCGTCCGGTTTTTATCAAGATTATAATTCAAATTATGTGTATTTTAGTGCAGTGAAAGATATTTGTTTATTATTTTATTGTGTTAGTAGTTTATATTATATGCACTTAATGCTTTTTAACTGCTCGAAACTATTTATTATCATCATATTTGTTAATTTTTAACACTTTTATAATCAATGAGACTGAAAAATATTTATGTTAAACTAAAATTTTCTTTTTATAGTTCTTGATTTATCAGTTGTTAGCGGATAAGATAATTATCTGATATCCGTCCGTATCCGCGGATGTCCGCATCCAACAAATTCGATATCCGAAAATGATTTTGGATGCGGATGCGAATATGACACTATCCGCATCCGAAAGAATCGGTTCGAAGGCCTTCTTTGAAGAGGGACGTTTATTAAATTTTTTACATCTCAAAGCAAGAAACGAATTACAAAGTTGTTGGATAACCGAGAAAATATGTTAACTGTCGTTAGCTCGAATCAACTGGTGTTTTCTACACGTTTCATGAATTTACATTTTTATCCCTATGTTAGATCGGTCTTTCCCTATAAATATTTCTAAATCGCTTCCCCTTTCTCGTTCACAATTTACCCGAAGACAGGAAGGAAATTTCGTAAAATTCAACAAGGTTAGATTTCTGTTCTTAATTCGTTTCATTTTAATCAAGTGTTCTCATTATGATTGGATTTTAGTTGATGTTCGTGCTCGTAGTATTGACATATGAACCATAAATAACTTTTTAATTTAGGGTTATGTTGGTTTTTTTTTTCCTCTGAAATTCATGAATTATGGACTTTTGAGACCAGAAGAGAATTGTTCAATCATCGATTCTGTTAAACAACCTAAATCTAAGATTATGAATTTCTAGATTCATGTTTCATAGATCTGTGGTATAAGATTTGTCAGCAATACAGGGTTTTGATGTAAAATCTTTAATCTAGAGCCATGTCGTGATTATTGTCTGTAGATTGTAGTTTTGTTTTTACGTTTGTTCTTGATGGATTGATCCACACTCAGATTTATCATATTTTATGTTACATAAGGTACCCAGACGTGCATTGTAAACCAATCCTCCTCTTCATTCCTTCATTTCTAATTGAAACTGCATTCGTTAGTAGTTTTAGCTGCTGTGGTATTCTTATCATGTACACAATATTGTTAATTTGAACATGTATGTCTACCTGAAACCTTGGCTTTATCTGTATATCCTTGGACAATATTGTTGGTAACAATAGTCCCATAGAAGGCCTATGGCAGAGTATACTTTTAACTAAATGAATAATTAATGGAATCAAGGCAGGCACTATCAATGTGCCAGTTCAGCTTGACTTGAATATGTAGGTACAGTCTCATTCGGGTTTTCATATATTCACTTACTTTGCCCTTCAATTAGAAGTTCGATTGTTCGTTATAGCTCAGTTGAACTCTGAAACAAAGTTTGGGTGCTAAAAATAAATTGTAGAACTTATTGCTTGACTTGATTAGATCCTAAAGTAACTCATATCTATACACACACATGGTAGATGGTTTATAAGGTTATGTAAAGGTTTTGTTGAACATGACATTGATGTTTCACTTAATCTGTTTGTGTGATGTGGGCAATGTCATGTTCGGCTTCATAGCAAAAGCTGCTCTGGCAAAATTTCCTTTTAAAATGAGATTATAGGATTATTTTGGTTACTTTATGTATGTATGTAGCTGGCTTCATCCGTTTTTATTAGAGCCTTAGTGAAGTAACTAGGTTCCTGACATTGTTGTCCCTGATTAATGATACAGATGCAGATCTTCGTCAAGACACTTACAGGAAAGACCATCACTCTAGAGGTGGAGAGTTCAGATACAATAGACAATGTCAAAGCGAAGATACAAGACAAGGAGGGAATCCCCCCTGACCAACAGCGCCTAATTTTTGCGGGTAAACAACTCGAAGATGGCAGAACATTAGCAGACTATAATATTCAGAAAGAATCAACTCTCCACTTAGTCCTGAGATTGAGGGGAGGTATGCAAATATTTGTGAAGACGTTGACAGGGAAGACCATAACTCTTGAGGTTGAGAGCTCGGACACAATAGACAATGTGAAGGCCAAAATCCAGGACAAAGAAGGCATTCCTCCAGATCAGCAAAGGCTAATTTTCGCTGGTAAACAGCTTGAGGATGGCCGCACTCTTGCCGATTACAACATCCAGAAGGAATCTACCTTGCATCTGGTGCTCAGACTAAGAGGTGGCATGCAGATATTTGTAAAAACCCTTACCGGCAAAACAATTACGTTGGAAGTGGAGAGTTCTGACACCATCGACAATGTGAAGGCCAAAATACAAGACAAGGAAGGCATTCCTCCGGATCAGCAAAGGTTGATATTTGCAGGCAAGCAGCTGGAAGATGGCAGAACCTTGGCGGACTACAACATTCAAAAGGAGTCGACTCTTCATCTTGTCCTCAGGCTTAGAGGAGGGATGCAGATATTTGTGAAGACCCTTACTGGGAAAACGATTACTTTGGAAGTGGAGAGTTCGGATACGATTGATAATGTGAAGGCGAAGATTCAGGACAAGGAAGGGATTCCTCCTGATCAGCAGAGGTTGATATTTGCAGGGAAGCAGCTTGAAGATGGAAGGACCCTCGCTGACTACAACATTCAAAAGGAGTCGACCCTTCATCTTGTTCTTCGTCTTCGTGGTGGCATTTGAATTTGCTGTTTACATGATCTGTTCTCTGTAACTAACGAGAGTACATATGTGAGTTGCTTTGTTAGTGTGGTTTGTGGCTGGAGAACTATGTTGTTGGTCGATGTGGGTTGAGGGCTGGTGTTCACTTTTTTTTACAGTTGTTTATAACCTTCTAATGTTGGTGGTTTCTTATTGTTTCTGAAACCTTTTGAACCTCTGAATGCTCTCGTTGCTGTTTATGGTTTGATGCTTTATAGTTCTTCTTCTTTTTAATTCTTGCCAAATATTGGGTTTAGTTTATTATGCTATTCATCAGATGGTTGCCGGCTTTGTCGGCGTATCCTTTCAATTTCGTGATGTTTTAGTTAATCCGAACTACTTATCTATAATATTCTAGTTGAATAAAAGAAAATAAAATTAGAAAATGGGTGTTGCATGCCAGTGAGCATACGAATGTAGAACCAGTTGATTATTCTCCATTTTTGAGTTTTGAAGGAACCGTAGTAGACTCGAAGTTGTTGGTTTTTGGTGGGGACTATTGTGTTTTTGGTGGGGACTATTGTAAAACTGATGGAGAGATCATGGATGGGGTTACTTGTCATTGAGTCCCCTTCCCGGATAGTGAACAGATTGGGCTCAGCAAACGGAAAGCGGACGGATTGGGTTTAGCAAGGGTTTGAAGAGATCATGAAATTGATTAATGGTCATGGATTCACTTGTTGGTCTCGAACGACCATGACTTCAATTAGCGATCCGGAAAGATCGCAGATTTAACTATTGGTCCCGAACGACCTTGAACGATTAACGATCCGAAAAGACCGCACACCAAATTAACTATGGAATGATCCGAAAAGATCGCACGTTGAAAACTGGACATTAAACGATTTGGAGAAATCGTGCGTAGAACTGAATCTGAAACGATCTAGAGAGATCAAACTTTAAAACGTACATTGATTTTGATAAAAGTAT
Source organism: Allium fistulosum (assembly GCA_030737815.1). NCBI lineage: Eukaryota > Viridiplantae > Streptophyta > Magnoliopsida > Asparagales > Amaryllidaceae > Allium > Allium fistulosum. The sequence goes on along the minus strand of CM060902.1, from coordinate 1,115,793,473 downwards.
TTGAACGTCTTGAAATTAAGACGAAACAGATAAATCCGAGATGAACACGGGACGATTTTGATATGTAATAACTCTGAATGAAACCAGAATGATAATGATGTAAATTTCGGATGAACACGGGATGTTTTTAACATGTGATGTGATGACTCCGAATGAAATCGGAATTGTGATAATGTATAGACAACGCCTAAGCAGTGTCTTGAGACTCGGGCTATGACAAGTCTGGAACGACCCGTAACTAACTAGAGAATTCGAAGGAACTGGATGATTCACCAAGACTGAAGTAGCCAGAGAGCTCAATTATCAAAGCTTGACGTCACATTTGTTCTTGAGCAGAGCACACCTTCCATTCGCAAGACGTGCTTTGGAGGGTAAATGTTATCTCGTTTTTTAACCATGCAGTATGCAGACAAACCCGACGAATTAACTTCGAAATTATCAAGGCAAGATGTCCGGAGAGACGACCACAAAGCCCAAAATCAAAATACAACCAAGTTCACAACAACAATGCAAATCCACCATAAAAACACCGAAACCCCAAACTCCCCAAGTGTGAGGTCGGTACTGACTCAAAAAAACTCCACTGATGGAGTTCATCTTCTGGCTACTAGCTTGACTCAATACTGGGAGCCAATTTCAATTGTTGGTTTGTCAATCCAATGCAATTCTCTATCGAGCTTCGTGAACTTTTGAATCAGAAACTTTATTTTTCTACAACTCCATCATTTGGACTTTGAAACGAAGCTATTGTTGATGCAAACAACTATGGAATCACGAAGCTAACCACAAGACGATCTGAAGTAGAGAGTTGGAGACGGCTAATTTGACTAACTTAGGGGTCGGTACCGACCCCTACCCATGGAGTCGTACCGACTCATAACATTTGATGACGTGACACCCATATTTTCTAAGGAACTGGTCTATAGCAAGGAGAACGGTCTGGAGATCTTTTGTACGAGATATTAGGCTCCCACCTATATAAATAGAGAGGTATGACTCATTTGTCAGGATCTTTTAGGTTCTTGCTCTATTATACTCTATATTCTTGTGATTCTGAAACTAAGTGTCGGAGTTATACCGACCCCTAAGAACTTCTGCCCCCAAGTTAGAAATTGAGCAATAAAATCATTAAGTGGACGTAGACCGGAGTTTGCCGCACCACTACCAAACTTTATGTGACGCCCCATTTCGAGACTCACGTTAACAAAGAGTATTACTAAGTAATATTGTCTGCTAATGCGGAGAATAAGGATGGTTAGGAGCGACCATACATAGTTTTGTCTTAAACATCTTTTGAAGTTGACTGGGTGCTCTAATTTTTTTTCTTTCTCAAGTGGATTGACATATTCAATAAATGCTTAATACAAAACTACAGTGGCTAACGGTTCTATCAGAACAAAATACAGCAACAATAAATACAACATATCACAGAACATCAGTCATATATATACATATACTACATATACACAGATACATCCCAGTACAATACAAAATGATACATCAGAAGTGGTACAAGGACCACAATATATACATTGAGTCAAAACAATAGATACATCTCAGAGTTTTACAAAGCGACTACAAAACTACACAAAAGGTGACAAGTAGATATCCAAAGCGGAAGCAGCATAGCAAAGTCCTATGGCAGGTATCTAACCTGAAATAACTCGATCTGATCCGAGTATATAAAAATACACGGTTAGTCTAGCTTAAACAACTGATTAGCAAGATAAATGAAGTATAAGGTAAAGGATAATGATTCTTCTCGAATGAGAAGAAATAACACTATGAATATGTCATTACTTCATGTGAGCTAATTTCACTAAAATATATCCTCGAAAAAGGCAAACTCAACGATAAAATCAATTAAGCACAACAATTGCCTCATATCATCGGCATAACACAAAAGCCGATATAATGGTTTTTATAAACCAAACTCCTAAATAGGAGATCATAAGACTTAAAATTCGTCAAAGAATGGCAATCTCAAATAATTCCCAAAATAGGAAATCCCAAAATCTCAAAATACGCCATAAGTTGGCAATCACATATAACTCCTAAAAAGGAGATTATAAATCTCAAAATAAACGCCAAAGATTGGCAAACACAAATCTCAATGTATAGAACTCGATAAAGAGTTCAAACTCCAAAATGTAATCGCCACATAGTAGTGTCTCGAACGGCTCAAATAGCCAAATAATCTCGAAATGGCGATATATTTGGAAAATCACAAACAAATCATAAAATCATCACAAAAGATAGCACGTGCTTATAAAAATGGCCGAAGCCCGCCAAGTACCGTCTCTCAAAATATGGCGCCAAATACGTCTCAATGAACAAACATCCCGAAGGACAACATCTCGAAGGACAAAACATCCTCAAGGACAACATCCCGAAGGACAAATGACCCGAAGGTCCAGTACTGGCAATAACTCGTGAATGTGTCACAAACTCTCCGATAGGAACCCGAAAAGTGTTAACTATGTGTCCCATGCCACACGTTCTCACTTATCGGTTTACTAACTGTTAGCCAATGCCACACTAGAAAATAAAATCATTTAAATCATAGTAATCGCCTCATATCATCGGTATATACAACCCGAAGGTCAATGAATGTGTAGCTTCGAACAGACAAGTCCGGAATTAACCGAAAAAGTAAACGCATGTGTCCCATACCACATATTTTTCTAAATCGTTTAATTTTCTTTCTCATACTCTCGAAAAGTGCAAAAATGTGTATTTTATATAGAAAATACTTTGCTTTGAGAAAACGAGTTTTTAAAACTTGAAATCATTTGGAATTTGTTTCTTTGAAAATCTCTATATTTTGGAAAATATTGTATATTATATATAGCTTTGAGATAATTATAATTTTTTTTTAAAACAACTTAGAAAGCATTTGTCTCAAAGCAATAATTTATATGCAGGAAATCTTTTAAAAATCGGTTTATAAAAACGTGCACAGTGTCAACAAATTCATTAAATCATTCAAAAAATCATCATACGAAAATCACCTAAAAACTCACCAATCCGAAATACGGATAAGTGGTAATATTGGCTCTTCTATCTTAGGATCAAGCCAATCAAAAACAACATGAAAATTTGCTTCGGAAATTTTCAAATGGAGCAAAACATGCTCCGATACAAAGTTACAGGCTGGTTTTCAACTGGTTGCAAATGTCTAAAAGCCTTGAAATTTTACAGGCATAGAGTTCAACAACTCTACTTTCAATAAAAAAAGAATGAAAACAATCGGACAAGAAACGAGAGAGATGTAATGTCACAAAGTTGAACTCACAGCCAGATTTTACCGTAAACGACTGGAGCAAAACATGCTCTGATTCAAAGTTCCAAGCAAGTTTCAAACTAGTTACAGAGGTCTAAAAGCCTTGAAATTTAATAGGCATAGAGTTCAACAACTCTACTTTCAATAAAAAAAAAGAATGGATACAATCGGACATGAAACGAGAGAGATATAATGTCACAAATTTGAACTTACAGCCAGATTTTTACCGTAAACGGCTGGAGCAAGAAATGCTCTGATTCAAAGTTCTACAACAGATTTCTATAAGCTACAGAGATCGGAATGACCTGAAATTTGACATGCATAAAGTTCAACAACAATACTATCAAGCAAAAAAACCTGACTCAAATCAGATAAGAAGTGTGAGAAATATAAGCTCTCAAAATTGGACTCACAACTTGTTTTTGCTGTAAACTTCCAAACAACATAAATTTGTTTACAGTAAGCAATTTCTGAGCAATTTCAACTTCCAAACTTTTGTTTCAGCTAGAATTCGTGAGTTAGCAACTCACCTTTGCAAAATCACCGAGCAACTTGAACAATTTGGAGGAAGATGTGAGCTTTTCTCTTGAATATGCTTCAGGAACCTGTAAATAGAAATTACACAAACATTGCAAAAGAGAAAGCTCAACTTACAGACAATCCAACTTTTAAAGATTTGAAATTAATGAAATAAATTTGGTTTTTGAATGGATTACCTATTTTTAAAAGCTTTAAATTGATAAATTTCAGCAAAGATTTGGAGAAATAGGAGATTGAATTAAGTTTTGAAGAGAAAAGTTCTTTACTGGTTTCTCCTTTTGTTTACAGCTCAAAAACTTGTTGTACGTACTAGTGTTTGAGAAGAAGAAACCTCTCTTCACAGTTTGGATTGTAAATGGGCTTAGACCCAATTAAAAAAAAGAATTAGCTATATAATCTAATTAACACTTAAAACACTTATATCTTATTCAAACCAACTTATATTTAAATGATTTCAACACTATAAAATCATACAAACTTATTTCTATGTTTAACCAAATATTTTATCAATCAAATAAAAAATAATTTAGCCATAAAATTATTTTTCATCGTTAAAAACTCTATTTTTAATTAAATACACAATTTACACTATAATTTACATAAAAATACTATTTTTAACACCAAAATTTACACAAAAATTATTTTCTTGTATAATTAAATGCAACAAACCATATTAACATCATTTTACATCCAAAAATTATTTTTAAACAAAATTCCACCTTTTTATTTACATTATAAAACATATTAAATCCAAATACTTCATTTAAAATTTCCAAAAACCAGTATTTGGCAATAATTTGATAAATTATTGCATTATATCAAATTCAAACCATGTATTGCTCATTTTTATCACAAACAACCAAAATAAAGTTTTTAAAACCTTATTTTCAACATTTTACATTTAAAAAAATCCATTGTTTATTTAAAATAAACGATTTTAACAAATTATATCCCCAATTTATTTTATTTCTCCAATATTAAATTATAACCACCGTTATAATTTAATATTACAGGTAATCACCAAAACCAGGGTTGTTACACTTTATGTGTTCATTTATTACTTGTTTTTCTTTACATTTAGTTCTCTACTTACTTTTCTTAGGTGATTTTGCCATTTTTGGTTCAAACGGTTTCGGTGCGTGACATTTTATATGCATAGTTTTGGATGACGTGGATACACTTGAGATACTTATGTTATTTAGGATAAACTCATGTACACCATGCCAGTTGCCACTACATATGGACATCTACATTTCGTACATAGTCTGACCCGTGTGTTATTTATATAATACTTGGGTCTATCCAAGACATTTCAGGTTCAGGAACAAAGATACCCGTTTGTGATTGTTGGGCTTAGTTGGAGGCTATATTATTAGAGGTATTGTTCATCGTTATAGATTAATATGGCATCATGTATGTATATGATATTAAGCTGTATGTATTGGACCTATCTTGTATTTATTTGAGAGATAGTGTGTATTGACACCTCATACCATTGATGTTATTTTCATATAATTTGATATATTATATGTTGGATGCTATAATTAATGACATGGACACAATTTTGCGTATTTAGTGCTTTAGTAGCACTGGCGCTTATATTTTGGTATTTTAAAATACCATAAAATAGTGATTGAATAAAAAAGGGATTTCAAAGATATTTTGGAAATTATATATGTTTTGAATAATTATGCTGAACTATTTGAAGAAGTATCTTACCTTAAAATCGAAGGTATGATTTTTGGATATTATAATTTAATAGTTTTATAAAATATTTTAAATAGAGATTTTCGAACTGTAAAATAAAGATTTTTAAAATCTCAAAATAAGTCCGTCTTTTATAATAAAGGGATATGTTTTTAAAGGAAAATATCTGAACTATCAGATGGTTGCCAGTATTTGCCAGGAGAATATTTACGTGTGATTGCTCAATACTGCCTCGTTCTCTGTACTATCAGATAGTATTACCCAATAATACTCTTTGGTATTATGGGTATAGAGGTGGGATGGTACAAGCTTACTACAACATAAAACTTCAAGTGCTTTTGTTTTGTTTTTTCTTTACTTTGAAAAGATGGAAAGCAGCAATATATATTAATTTGTTAGCAGAATAAGAAAGAAGAGAAAACTGAAGATCCATTGGAAATGTTGGATGAAGAATTAACATTGGCAATTAAATATTTATACATGTGCAGTTAAAGTGCTTAGAAGTTATATAGTGATGGAGGTGTCAAAAGTTATAGTAGGGATAAAGCAGGGATATAACAAAAGTAGCGGATGTGCAAAAAGCTTCATTAGATATAAAACAAAAATATTTAAAATTAATTTATTCTCATTCTTACATCATTTGTATAGGAAAAAGAAATATTGTTTAACCTTGTATAACGAAACCGAAGAATATAATGATTTATAAGTCTAGATTTTATGACTACAATAGATTTCTAACTTATATTGAGAACTTGTGCCTTAAAATCTGATCTTTACCCTAACTTTATTGATTTGGTTTCACTACAACATTCAGGGCTTTTAACAGCGTTCAAAAAACGCTATAAAAGGCTATAATAGCGTTTTTCATGATGTTGTACAATGACATGCCATTAAAAGTTAGGGATCTAACATAGCATTAGATTAAACGCTATAAAAGCATATCTTTCAATAGCGTTTATGATATGCTGTTAAACACTTTTTCATAGCGTTTTTCCAGAGCTAATCATAGCATTTTGATCAATGTTGAGAGTATTTTTTATAGCGTTTGCAGTCCATTGTTAACAGCATCTGAAGAATGTTGTTAAAAGATCTAACAGCGTTTTTATGTATGCTGTATAACATGTCATGGTAGCTTCATGGCCTATTATAGCATAAAGGAAACGCCATTGTATATTTCCTACAACACAACAAAAACGCTGTTGTAGATTTTTACAGCATATAAAAAACGCCATTATAAATTTTCTATGCTATTCAAAAACACTATTTTCTTTACCCCGCTTTGAGTTTACAATAACCCATCTATACATTAGAATATCGAACAACATGATATATTTACCTTAATTAATGAACAATTCAATCAACTCAAACAACAATAATGTAAAACTTTTGATAATCAACACATATTATATATTATACACAAACAGAATTACACCAAATTCAATATTGTATACAATATTTCATAATTGATATTTTTAAACATACATGATAATAGTACCATTAGGACTCTATAAAAGAAAATACCCAAATATCATGATCGTATAATGTCCATGTTTGTCATCTTCAAACATCCAATTCCCTAAAAGAAAAGAAGAGAGCATTTAAAGCATATGTACGAAAACATACATAAAAGGATATATATGAATAAGGCATAAACAAAAACATACATATTAAACATATTGACATGCTTAATGTCGATACACATTCTACATAATCTTATGTCAGATATATAATGCTATCACGGTTAAGGATTGTTTATATTACTTATTATTCACAATTCAAACTCAAATTAGAATAAATACATGCTGACCTTATATATATAATAGTCACGTTTTATGGTTGAACTTAATTAATTTTTATGAATTTATTTAATTATTATAAAACTTAGTTAACTTAGTTGATTTATAATAAAATATACTTCATAATAGTGTATACATTCAAATGCATAAAAACATACCTTTTATTAGCAACTTTAGCTAGCAATCTTCCATATAGAAAAGGAATGTTTTATGTACCTATATAGCAAAGTAAAGGGAATAATTAGGATGCAAATCTACAAAAGAGTAATGTAATTTGCTCTAGTAAATATAAAGAGACTATTATTGTGGAACGATGCTTAAAAATATATGTATCTGCTTTTGATTTCCCTGCATAAAAAGGTGAAACGATGCTTAAAAATATATGAATTCAACAGAAATAAATATTGTGCATTGGAGGAAGATGGAATCTATTTATGACAGGGCCAAAGTTAAAAATTGAAGTTTGGAACTTACTTTGTAATCCAGCAGTTGCATGTTCATCGCATAAGCCTTGATTTATGTCCAAAGTCTTTGACTTACCAAGATCCATAGTCGTCCAATTCTGCTTTTATGGTGGTCCAGTTTGTGCCATAAACCAAATTCGTCGGGAGTTGGTGATTTTGATTCATCACCGCTGCATAATATCAGAAAAAACAGAAGTGTCAGGCTCAATAGCTAACAAATATCCTCTGTGCTTTATAAACATCCCTTATCAGATGCATATAGGCTCAATAGCTAACAGAAGTGTCTACTTAATTTATTAATAGCATAGTTGAATTATAATATAACAAAATTTGATTACCAAATGCATATAGTTCAAATCATAAAGCAAAGGCAAATGGTAAATCAAAAATTCATATCAGATGCAATTAAAGAATTGTAAAACCATTATTGCTTCAAACCATGTGCAAATAATAAACCATGTTTTACACTTACCTATTACTAGGATCTGATATACAATAATGCCAAAAGTGATTAACAGGAGCAAAGTGCAAGTGTTAAGTATCAAAATCCTACAAAAGATTAATAGATGGTACATGTTAAAAAGTGGATGTGTATATACAATGTTTATCTACACAAAAAATTGTAAAACTTGATCAGAATTCTATACTCGTTTCAGGATATAATTGTTGCAATTAGACGTTAGAGTTTGATATGTTCTCACTTATGAGCTAAACTTAAAATTACATTATTGTAGGATTTATATACATAGATTAAAACCTATTTTACATAGTCACTGAATATCAGATACTAATAGATCTAGTCAGGCATCGTTTAGCAAGTAAAATTGTTATCAGACAACTTCTTGTTGATATGTTTCAAATAACAAAGGTAAACTACAACTTTGCCATGACAAATATAGCAAACTCATATGTTACTAAGGTTTGAGGTTTCTGCGCCTGCAGGTACCTCCAGAACTCGGCCATAGATTCCAGTAGATGCCGATCCAAAACAATCAAGATGTTTTTGGTTTCAACTTGAGAATAATTGTTGATGTGTTATTTTAGTCTAAAATTATGTGAGCATCCTGGCAGTTTGGTGTTCATATTTTGAAGGACCAAGAATGAAGTTGAAACCAAATTCTAAGCCTCAGTTATTAGTCTAAATAATGGAACAATGTGACATTTTCTTAAATTATTAAGGCACATGTGTTAGGCAAATATTATGGATATAAAGAAGGAGGATATTACAATCCTTTTTTTATTTTCCTATCAAAATTTAGGGAATATTGCTTCTTTATTGCAAAGCTGCTAAAAATTATCCTTCGTCTTCATTGCTCTCGTTGTTGTCCCTTCTTTGTCGAAGTATGTAGTATGTGAATTGGAGGATTATGCTTACGACTTTGATTAAGGCAACAACGATGGAACATGAATGAGAATTAACAGAAAACTATACAAAATGAATATAACTATGTACTGCAGAAAGGATACAAATAGATCCAGTAGCACACAAACATTGGCATCTAACAATCATGGTGCATTTGCTTTTATCATGTACCATTCAACGCTCCTCACAAGTATGCTGCATAAAAAGAAGTAAAATACAATGTAAATTTTGGTTAAAAATAAGTGTAAAATTTAACTTAGAGAGGCTGTGAAGGATAGTATATACCTGGCAACATAAGAGGCATTTGCAATGAGAGCAAATATGAACATCCCTCGCTTGATCTGATTAATAGTAGAAAATAAGGTTTTTCACTGAACACCCCTCGCTGTTGGGTTGATGGTGAATATTGGCTTAGCAGGCTCTTCCCTCTTTGGATTCAATGGTTCTGTCCCATCATCATGGCTTAGCAGAGCATCACATATCAGCACTTATGTAATGAATGGGTGTTATATAGGGCTTACCAACCACCATCAGTCTAGTTGTGCAAACTGTTTGAGTGATTGATCTACTCCCGAAACCTGAAGCTGCATAGCTCCTGGTATGAAGAATCAAGATGTCTTAATTGCATCATTTTCTTTTTACATAAAATAATAATTACAGACTGCATATAAATTAACTAATATCAAAATGTCTAAAATTCAAAAACCTCAATAGGATATAGGACATTTTATATGTTACAACTACTAGCAAAGATAGAAATTAAGAAGTACATAATTGTGATATATTTGATTGTTTCATTTATGCAGGCTAAACAATAGAAAAGACAAACTAGCCCGGCTAGCGGCTGCTGCATCTGCCGAAAGCCATGCATCATGGGAAGCCAAACATTCTTCTTTTGAGAACAAAACGAACATGCCAAGTAGCACGTCTCATTTGCTCGACTCCTCAGAAAGAAGGAACAATGAACTTTCCATGTCAGTTTTGCCAAGGCGCTGGGGAGTAAAACCAGGCGAGTTAGTGATGTTGATCGATGCAGAATGGAATGAGGTAGGATAGGGAAAGGTGTTTCAAGTGGAGGGCCGATGGTAAGGATACAGTCGCTCAAAGGAGCAGAATTCTACAAGTATTTGTAGTCAATGTTTTCGAACATTGTAAGTATATGTTTCTGAAACTGCTATACATCAATTTGACTTTCTAGTAACAGTAGACATTGTACATATATTAAAACTGAATTTTGAAAAACAAACGTATTAATTATAGAAGACCAAACAAACATGGTTCGACATTTAAGTTTCAATGATGTTCATGTATGGATAAAGAAAAAAATTACCAAACAATTTTAATTAACTTGATTTCAGATAAAATTTCTTGTTATAATTTCTGTATGTTAAGAAATTATATCAGACATGAACACTCTAAAATTACTCACCTTTACACAAACTAAATCAAAATTTCTAGATTACTTGCTTTAAGCCATTTAGAGTACTCGATGAATACATGAAGAAGAAGAAAAATTTATAAAAACATGAATGAACCAAAATCAAACATACCTCGATAATGACCTAGATAAAGAGTGCCTTGATCCCCATGGTCTTGGAGAAATGCTGCACAAAAATTCAACTTATGTTTAATTGGATGCAACCATGACAAGTACGTATAAAAAATTTAACAGAGTAAATAAAACCTTCGGCTGTGGCTGCGACTCCAGCTTCTTGAGTAGCTTCTGCTACGGCTTGGGCTCCGAGAATAGCTTCTCCTAGAATCATACTCCTTCACCTGCATCAAAAGTTTGTGAAAACAATGTCAGCTTTTATCCTTACCAAGCTTAATTTTTTTTAATAAATAAAACACGTTTAAAGATGAAAAGTTTGACTCATTTTATAATTTATAAAGTTAAATCTTGTTTAAGCTGTTGTTTAACAGATAATTTTATTAACTTTACTTTTCCGATTAACTTCCAATGTATTTGCATGCTACTTATATGAATTCCATTTATAATTTCTTAACATTAAACATAAATATCAATAATTTAGGAATATGCATTGCATGTAGTGTTTATAAAGGTATTAACCAAATCCAACTGTCAAACTAAATACACAATTATCTATTTACGCTCTAATGTCAAACTAAATACTCAACGAACGCTCTTACACGATAACAGATGTATCACTAATTACCTTGTTTTCTGTATACCAATCATTAATTACTATCAATAAGATAATTTTAAAGGTTTTTAATTTATCCTTACCAATATTATTGGTACAGACCATATGATGACAATTGTTCCATATTGTTAACAGTAATTATGAAAGTTTTGTTATTTGTCCTTCTTATTAAAATATATATATTTAAATAAGGTTAACTAGCTATAATTCATCTTTTGATAACTTCTAAATATAAATCGTAAACTAAATATCACCATTGTAGTGTGTGTTGGTTAAACACTATGTTTCTATTTAGAATTAAAATAAGAAATAGGAAAATAAATATCTAAACGACAGTTTGATTTATAATAGATATACTATAAATTTTTACAAGTGCAAAAATGCCAAGTCATCGGTACGTTGGAACTCTTTTTGTGTGGAACAAAACTAAATATAGATAATCATAGAGTTGGAGGTATAATTAGTGTTGATGAATGGTACTTATTATAGATGAAAAAGGATTAATGTATCACTAAAGTCTGTTATGTTCAAACTTGGAAGTATAACTAGTCACTAATTATCTTGCAGTTACTCATTTTATTTTATAGCAACCAGGTTATCATACAACAGATAACACTACAGAAAATAGCAACTTGAACTAGCATTTATTTTATATTCAATAGATCTTGGTGATTCTTGATTTGCATGGTGCAACACAGGTCTATTACCCCATATGCTTGCAGTATGATAATAAGTTACCAGTAGTGCACATGCTCTTAAATTCGCTACTTTTTTAGTTACATGATTTGAAAACAAAATGATATAGTTTCTAAAGAAATGATATTTCACTTTTTTATCACTCTTTTACATATGATTATGACGCATTTAGTTTATCTCAGCCATTTTTTATTTGTAATTATTAGCTATTTCTACCGCTGAATCAAACAGTGAAATCAAAGTGACTCATTTCTGCAAATATTAATGAACTAATCTTAAATTGGGAACTAGAACAAATTTTGAAAAGGGACAGTTTGGCACAGGTCCCTAATAAGTTTCAAAATACACAAAAACCCCAATAAAAAAAAGTTTGTAAATTAGGTCCCTAGAATTAAGTTACCGAATAATGGCATACACTTATGCAATTATTTAGTGAATAATTGCAGACATTTATGCAATTACATCAAAAAATTGCAGACATTTCCACAATTATTCACTGAAAAATTGCGGAAATTTCCGCAATTTTTTCAAAAATTTGCGGAAAATTCCGCAATCATTCACCAAAAAAATTGCAGAAATCTCCGCAATTATTCACCGAAAAAATTGCATAAATGTCCACAATTATTCAGTGAATAATTGCATAACTATATGCAATTACTTAGTAACTTAATTCCAGGGACCTAATTTACATACTTTTTTTTACTGGGGTTTTTGTGTATTTTGAAACTTATTAGGGACCTGAGTCTAATATTCACTTTTGAAAATATATGAATATACAAAACCGTTAGCAGTAGAATTTGATTTATAAAAGGAGCAGGTTTTAAAGAGGCCAAAAATTATTTTATGGAACATATTAGCATCAATTAACTACAGATTGGCATTGATTTTATGGACCAATGATGCTATTTAAATGCCAATGTTTAACTATAAAATATGTTGCTATGTCCAAGGCTCTTAGTCTTTCTCCATCCATTTGGCTGCAAAATTAGCAACATGTATTATTATGTATGTACTGAATTCCTTAGCAAGGTTTCCAATAACTTCAGTAATAAATATATACACTTTGTTTTACTATATTAAAATTAAATAACCTAGTAGTAATTCATGCTGCTAAAAAGAGTACAATTTTCCAGACATACCACCATTAATACTTACAACATCTATTTTTATGAATTTTTTGACTAAAGTTAGATGGAAATTCTGTTCAGGTTAAACAAACATTATTATACTCGAATGGTTTGAAATAGTAAGAAGAGGCATGGAGTGCTGAGATAGGATTGAAGTGTTTGAATAACGGTGGATCACAAAACGATAAGAATATTGTTGTTGTATTACCCATCTTTTGAAGAGCGGATGCTTTGTTCAACATTATTATTTTTCCAACAGAAGTACCTATCATTGTGGTTTACAATACAAGTAATGCAGTAGGCATGGCAATAGGTTTAGACTGCAACTCATTATTGATGGATTAACAATTTTCGTATCACATTCCAACAACTCCCTGGAAAATTTGGATCGGACGTTGAATGACAGTATAAAATGCATTATTCATAGTATATTATTATAGGCTGTGTATTATGTTTAACTTACTAGTTATTTTGAGGATCCAAGTAAACAAACAAAAGTGTGCTCGTGCCAAATGGGTTACCTAGTTTAGAGGTATATTTTGCTTGCATATACAGTTTTACCTTACGTATGAAATTCATTTAGGCCGGCTATAAGCATTCCCAATTTTACCAACGTATAATTTAGCTTTCTCAATAAACATTAATTTGTTTCAAAAGGCATAGTAACACTAAATTATTGTGGATGAAAGAGTATACTGATTTGGATCCCCTCCTTATTTTCTTTCGGATGCATCAAGTAAAACTGATGATATGCTTAATTTTGGACCATTGTTTAATTTGAGGCCTCAGATTACATTTCGATTGCCAGGTAGATTAATGCCAAAATAGCTTCCTTTGATAACCATGAAATCGCATTCAGCGGTTTTGACTCGACATGAAGACTTATTCTGTTATCATTTAGCATTAGGAAAATTAAGGGGGAAAATATGATGTCTTTGGAGAGAACTATATTTCAATGTTTTGATTCTGAAAATATTCCTTTTAAATATAACGTGTTGACAACTATAGTTCAATTGATCCGCAAAATACTTTTAGAGACAAGACATGATTAAAAATCGCACAAACAGTTATGTTTCTATTATTCTTGTATGGAGGAGTAATAGTGTACACTCCTCAGGCCAGGTTATTTTACCTTTGAAGTCGATGGGTGGGTTTTGAAAATAAATGGGCCATGTGTTAATATAATAATAATAAGTTAATTAAAATCCATCATATAACAAGTGAATGTTGAGTAAGCCTCGAAATTGTTAAGTTGTATTCCCTAAATGGGCCACTATTATTTCTACCAACATGAATCATATCATAAAATCATAAGAATAGATGCTGGCAGAAATAATTATCATCGACTATGTACATAAACTTCTAGGTCATAATTAACTGTGGCCCATGTCATATTGATTATCAACCAAACCTAGAATTTCTTTGCCCGTAAAAAGTTGGCAGTACCCACATCCAGCTCTTCTTTATCTGTCTATCCATTTACATACTACAACGACTTTAAATTGCTTACAGTCTCCAATTTTAGTACAGCATCTACATTGATACATATAATTTATAAGGCTTAGGAAAAAGAAAGAGAAAAGGGAAAAAAACAAATGAGCAACATGTATATAAGAACATCTACACTACCTGGATATAAGGATATTCAAGAGTTGTCTGAAAATATGTATTGTTGAGTATTGAGTAAAGTACTTAAACAGGTGTTGCCAAGTGACCTTGTAATTTACAAGAAGCAGCGCTTGCATCTAAAAATAATTAGCCCAACTCGTATGAAGTAGTAAGTTGAAGTTATTGGCAGGCATAATTATTAACAAGGGATAGACATGTGTCTGTTATAAGAAGTAGCTGGTGCATGCTTCGGTATTAAAAACTCATTCTTTCCGCAGACAACACATATTCATAAGCACTATACAACTTAAAAGCATCCTAAATTTTAACACAACAATTTTAGTGAAGCTTCAACTTGAATCACAACAATTTAACACCAATCAACCCATCCTAAATTTTGTACAATGTGTATAATCAGCTCATTTTTGATAGCAATGTGCAATAATGAATAACTGCAATGTTTTGTTTGAAAAAAAAATAAACAGCAAAAATTAGATACCTTATTAAGGCCAGTATTATTATTACTAGGTCGATCCCAGCCATCGATGAAATCAAAAAAATCACGATCACTGTCAAGCTCTTCAATAATGCTAGAACTACCAGTGCTACCTTTTTCACTAGCATAGCCACTGCTGTTGGAATCACCTATGTCGCCACTGCCTCTTTGAGTATTTCTTCAGTCTCAACTTCATCAACATCTTCGAATTCAGCTAGTAAGGATCTGTTATTATTACTTTGGGCAATTTAGAATTCCAGCGATAAGGCAGCGATTGTAGGAACGATGGCTAGTACCATCGTCGAAGCTCTTGACGATAATAGCTTTTCAACCAGCAATAGACGAGGGTATGGGGTTGTGCAAGATCGATAAGGGCAAAGGGCAGGGAATAGATTTGATGAGCATTAGCGAGATTTGAAATCAAATTTGGGTATTTTAGGAAAATTTTAACTCGCGGTTAATGTAAAATTTTAAGGTTGGTATTGGAGGGAACGTGAAATTTACACCGCCTAGGCTGGAATGGCAGTGAACAGCGTGTTTGACTTGTCATCTTTATAAAAGTAAAATCAACTACAGCAACATGTATCCACATGCTATCCCTCTTTGCCATCAAAAGTGAATTTTGTTGTAGTGTTTAAAAGAGAATTAGTCAAATCCACCTTTTTATATTAATGTTGTTAAAACGGGCACTAAAAAGTCTTTTTTTAGCGGGTGTAGCGGAAAATAGTGGGGCTTAAATCGGTCTACTATTTAATAGTGTCAAATTAAAAAAGTGTAGCGGTCGAAGAGAACTACATGCTATAGTGTGGATTTGGATTTTGCGGGGCTTTAACTGCACATATTTATACAATGATCAATTTTTGTAGACATGTTAAAGGATGCAAATAGTACGGTATTGATTAAAAATTACTATTATATAAATTAAATACCATTTCATTAAATAAAATTGGCAATAAAAAATAAGTTATGCGAGAATATATTTGTTTCCAAATATTAAAAAGAAAACATTGAACTGAAAGTTCGGTATAGCTTCTTCAATAGTTTAAAAATTACAATTATGTAATTTATAGATTTGATTATGAGTGGTTCTCCCAACAGGTAGAATGTGTTAGGTGCCTATTTAACAGGGGCCAGAATAGGGTGCATATTTAACAAGCGTTTGGAAGTCAAGCACTTGTTAAACAGGCGCCCGACTCAAGTGCGTGTAAATGGTGTCCAACTCTCATTTTTATTCAAATCAGTTCTATTTAAATTCAAATTTTGTCAAATTTTAAATCAAAATGCATCCAAGGTCAACTAAAATCAACAGGAGAAAAATCATTGACGATGTTGATGCCGGTTCGACATATGATGTATTAGATCCTACATTGTCTATTGACGATCTTCGTATTTACATCAGCTACCAGCGGGTTACACTCACCGCTACGATGGATCTTTAGATCCTCTGATATATTTCTATTTATTTTTATCATATATACATTCATTTGCGAATATATTAAAGGGTAGTGGTAACTATTATAAATAATTTAATTTGTAGGTCATGCATATAGCTATGAGGGGTAGTTGGCATAAGTGTATTGATAATTATTTTGTCACGCTAATCCAACCGACTAGAGATTTTTTAATTGCTACCCCTTTTGGTCTGTTTATTTCAATTCCACCTTGTACACATATTGATCATTGTTTAGTAGATGCATTTACAGAGCGATGGTAGCCTATTGCTTATACTTTTCGTTTGGCTGATTTTGTGCTTGCATTTTCACCTTGGGATTTTTATATGCCATCTGGTATCGATATAGGACAAGCTGATCATATGCATGTTTCCTTCACTGCTAGCTTTGACTGTTTGGCTCATATTATCACTGTTTAACAAGTTTGGATGAGAAGGATGTAGCGTCAAGAGCTTTCGCACTTATACGATTATAGGCTTACATTAGAGATCACAGAGATGATCTAGATTTTACTACTCCTGTGGCTATTGCTTTTTTGTTATATTATTTTGGTTAGGTGTAACGACCCAAAATTTTAGTAAATTAATATTTGGAATATTTAATTGATTTAAATATGAAAAAGTTATTTTTATAAGTTAAATAACTTGAATTTCAAATATAGTGATTTATTTGATAATTAAATTATTGAATTTAATATTCGGAATTGTTTAAATAATTAAATCCTGAATTTAATATGAATAAAAATGATTTCAGAAGTTGATTTAAATTCTATTTAAATAAGAATGAAGATAGTAAACTTTTAGATTAGATTTAAAAGTGGTTAATTTGGTTTTAAATTTATTTGTTCAAATTAACGAGTGAAAATAGCCTTCCGGGCCACTCTCTCAGATTTCAACGAAACAAGTGACATTGGATCTGTAACAGTGTATTATTATATGCGGTTAAATTTCGTAACGATTGGACGTATCCTTTGGGCATGCGAGATCGAAACGCGTAGAAATTTATTTCTAATTTATATAATAATTGGATTTGAAAAGTTATCTTCTGTATATGATCGAACTAGGTTTCGAGACTAGTTCCATTTCATTCGGAATAAGGGTATAACCATGCATACCCTCCTTTATAAAAATATTGCCTTTTTCTCTTCCTTTCATTTTGCTGCGAAAACAATTCAAACACATCCCACCAAATCCAGCGATCACCATCGGTTCGAACCACTATGATCACTTTTAAGCAAAGTCGTCAACTAAAGAAATGTTTACGCCATCAAGGGGAGTATATTCAACGGTTGGATTAGGCTATAGTGTGTGTCGATTTTCAGATGAACGACGTTTTCTTTATTCTCCGATTCCGGCGAATTCGTTGATTTTTGGGCGATGGGTTGTGAAGATGAAAGGAGCGTGGGGATCGATGAGAGCTATGTGCGGTCGATGTTTGGTGGCCAACGGCGGTGCATGGCCGCGACAATCGTGGGTTTAACGGATAATTCGTTTTGGGTTTTTCTGGTGGCGGCGGCGAATGGAGGGGCTAGGCCAGTTGCGGGGGAAAGAGTGGAGGTTGGACTATCGGTGGGAGCGAGGAGGCGGCGGCTAGATGGCCATGGTAATGGCGACATTCAGTTGAAGTAGGTGCTGGGTGGGTTTGTTTTTGTGAACGAGAAAGAGGAGAGGAGGCTTAGGCGGGGTTGATTATTTTTAATGGTTAACAATGTAATTAGTTTATTTATTTTTAATTTAAATATCGATACTTATTAATTTAATAACTTGTCCATATGAGGTTCGACCGAGATGAACTTTTTGCATTGCGCTCGTAATGAAGAAAGTTTTGCGATGGAACTGGTTTGGACGAATTTGAAGACAGTTGAAATTTGGGCTAAAATCAGACGTCGTTCGATTTTAGTTCCAAACCAGAACGACTGGGCGACAAATTGGAATAGTGGTGAGTTAAAATCACTTTTTGGTTAACTGGTATGATATATAGTTGATAAAAATTGTTAAGTGATTATTTTGATGATTTACTATATTTATTAGTTGGTATGGATATATTCCCACCCCTGGAGTAGATGAGACCCTATTACGTTCTCGTGTAAGAGCGGATGACCCTTTGTATACGAATACCGTCTCGAACCGGTTTATTTATATTTTTATCATTGTATACTGAAATGTGATGCAGGGGGAGAGGTTAGAGAGATCAACATGATTCCTCACACTATTGATTTTATTTTCATATAATTTGATATATGATATGTTGGATGCTATAATTGATGACATGGACAAGATTTTGCTTATTTAGTGCTTTAGTAGCATTGAGGCTTATATTTTGGTATTTTAAAATACCATAAAATAGTAATTGAATAAAAAGGGGATTTCAAAGAGATTTTGGAAATTATATATGTTTTAAATAATTATGCTGAATTATTTCAAGAAGTAATTTACCTTGAAATCAAAGGTATGATTTTTGGATATTACAATTTAATAGTTTTATAAAATATTTTAAATAGAGATTTTCGAACTGTGAAATAAATATTTTTGAAATCTTAAAATAAGTTTGTCTTTTACAATAGTGGGATATGTTATTAAAGGAAAATAGAAATATTTGATATATATGTGTGTGTATGTATGTATGCATATGTATATGTACATATATTAAAGATTATTTACAAATATGAGATTTATAAGTGTGATAATTTATAAAAGTGATCATCTACAAATGAAGTGAAGATTTATAAAATCGTATTTTGTTAATAAAAGTATGGATTTATAAACGGTACTTATAAATTAAAGTAAACTATTATCGTTTAATAACTTGGGGAAATAAATCAAATGGTAGATTTATTATAAGATACATAATGATATTTTAGAAATAGTTGACTCTATTTTGGAAATTGAAGGTGAGGGTAAATTTGGAGTGTTAAACGATATTTTATAAATAGAAGGGATTTGTAAAAGGAATTTATCCATATGGAAGTAACGTTAAAAACGGATGGTGATTGATGTTTTTAGACGAGACTTATGAATAAGTGATATTCATAAAGGAAATAGAGTTATAAGTGGAGTTCATAAATAAATGGGTTTTATGAAAGGAAGTTCTATAAAATAGAAAGTGATTCTTACATATAGTTTTATAAATTTGGAAATGATTGGGTTGAAGATTTAAGTATGGATTTTTATCAAGGAAACGTATTATGTTTTAAAGGTCGGTTACTTATATTAATATATTTAAAGTTGTTTGTTAATATTTAAATATTTAATTATTTGAATTATTAATATGGTTTGAAATCAATAATAATAATTATCAATAATATTTTGGTAATTTTTTAATTATTATTTATATTAATGCTAAAGATTAACGATTACTTTTATTCATACTGTTTTGAATTATTAATTATTATTTTTAAGATGTTAAAGGTTAATAATAATTTTTTTTTTATTATTAATAATTACTATTATATAATAGTGTTTTAAAGAAAGTGATTAGGATTTATTTATGATGTTTTTGAGATTCATAAATAGAGTTTTGTAAACGGACTTGAATTTTTATAAGAGGAGCTTATAAAATGGTTTAAACAATTAAAGGAAGATTATTTACAAGATAAAGAGGTTTACAGATAAATGGATATTTATAAACGAATTTTAGAAATGGGTTTATAGATTTATAAAAAGAGTTTATGAATAATTGCATGGTTTCATAAAGGGTTTAAATGACTTGAGAAATAATTTATAAAGGGTTTATAAATGGTTTTAGGTGATTTTAGAATTGAGATAAAAGGAAATCTTCCTCAGTGTTTGGTAAATATACTTATACCGTTGAGATAAATATATGGATATTTTCTAAGTATTGAAAATATAAGGGTTTGTGAATATATCTTTGTAAAAGTATTTTGATACAAGTATTCACAAGATGACCTTAATTAATGAAAAGATTAATTAAGGAGGCTAGTGGTTGGTTATGTGCTTAACCAATGCTAGTTTTTCCTTTGGAAATAAATCCTGATTTGGATGTGTGTTTGTCAATAGTTAAATAAACGACAATCAAATGTGGACCCAAACGTAAATTTGGAAATATCTAGGAGGAACACATGAGTTATATGGCACAATCATCTCCGATGATGTTGTACTGTACGTGTAAATCTCGTTTCATTCCTCTAGGACAAATGATAAGGAAATATGTCCACTAACGGTTAGGAGGTGATCTCCATTCTTGTCTTTGACTATTTATTTCCTAAATAATCGGGTTTGAGTATACCGAAAACTGTTAAATGTTGTTTTGTAGAGATCGAGATCAGATATGTTATCCAAAACACAACACCAGAACTGTCATTTTGTAATGGTTATAACCGTTGGTAATCAAATTCCCAACGGTTATAACCGTTGGTAGCAGATACGTTATAATTTTTTTTACATATTTTGTAACGGTTATAACCGTTGGGAATTTTGGTCATTCCCAACGGTTATAACCATTGGGAATTACTTCACGTTCCCAACGGTTATAACCATTGGGAATATTTTAATTTCCAACGGTTATAACCGTTGGGAATTCCTTGCATAAGTAAATAACAAAATTACCAACAATTATAAGTGTTACAAATTTGGTATAGCTGAACCATATCTTATTCAGCATCCAATAGTATTTCATTCAACTATATCTATACGAATTTATAACAATAGTAAACACAAGACTAAATTTCAAAACTAACATATCATCAAATCATTAAAAAACATCAAACGTACGAAATAGAACATATCAAATTCTACAAAGTTCATTGTGACAACTTCAAATTTCACTAGTACAACATATCTTGAAGCTTACAAACAAAAAATATGACACTCCGGCCAAACTACAAAACCACCATCAACCAACTCGGACAATGTATAATGACCATTTTGAGGTGCATCAAAAAGTGGCTCGTTCGGATTAAGAACATCCTCCACCCAAACAATCTTTTCTCCATCTCCAACCTTTCTACCATGACAAATCTTTTGTCTCCAAGATGCCCTTTAGCTACCACTTCCAGTTTTCGTGACAATAATTGCACCGCTTGTCTTTCAACCGTAGAGGATCCTGAATATTTCTTGACAATAATTGCACCACTTCCAGTTTTCGTGATAATAAAATATTTCTTCATCCTCGGGTACTCCTCTAAGATATAGAACATTGTTGCATCTGCAGAATAGAACGCGGAATGAAATACCAATATACACATTACAGCATCCAAGTATTACACATTCGAGAATTGTGGTTGAAAACATCTTCAACCAAGTACTGGTTATAGTTGCCTTTCCTTTTGTAAAGTTGGTAGAAAAACTTAAAACTCATTTGTGCACACCATGTATAAAATATCTATCGTTACCAGCATCTATGGACACGCGAAATTTTTTTTAAAAAAAAAGGAAGAACAACAAGAATCCAAACCAGGACAAAATGCAGAAAGAAAAGCATCAAAAATCAGTGCTGGGTTGGGTCTCAAATCGTGACATAGTAGTAGCATTTTTCTATATAATGTGATGTAGAATTTCCCCCAGATTTCCTGTGAACTGCCCATCAATGTATTCCTCAGTGTTGGCAAGCTAGAAAGATGAAATTCAAGTTTAGATGAAGGAATGCAAATCCAAGCTACATAGACATGATTTATATTTGTACACTTAATGGTTTTTAATATTTACCTGCAAATTCATATAGGAATCCACAGAGACAAGAAAACCTATGAAAATATGCAGCAACCAATACAAACAATTATGCCAGTTTTATCAATATACAAGGGAAAAGTACTATTTGTACTAACATGTGATGGTATTTAGTATTGACATATTCAAATGTGTACCTTTGTATTCCATTCCTCATTTAAGCCTTGCAATCACAGGCTTTCCGATTAAGTTATTCAAGAAAGGTTTCGGGTTAACAAGTATAGCCTAAACAATATTGAGAAAGTAGAGAGTGAGAAACCAAGAATAATTGGTTGCTTCACCTAGAAAAATTGATTGATTCCATAAACATGAGTGAAAGTGCAAGTCATGTCATTACTTCGTTAAATTGAAAAGAAAAGGAAAAGAAAAATTATTACTGAAGGTAATAATAGAAGTGCCCATAGTGAATCTCGTGGTTCTATTTACTAGCCTTCCATTAATTTACTAATTCTGCTGATAGCCCACCGAAGTTAATATAGTGACCAACAATAAAAATATATTTCTGCATACAAAAGGAAAAGATAAAAAATGAAACATTTTATATAAGGGGCTACATAGTAAATTCCTATGTTTGAATAGAGTTTGCCCAAAAAGAAAAGGAAAAGATAAAAAATGAAACATTTTGGTAACTGCTCCAAGATAGTTCATGACAGTGAGATTATAATAATGGTTACAACAATAATTAAAGGAAAAGGAAAACGAGACAGGAATTGCAAAATAGGCAAAGTTTTGAAGATATAGATAAATGGATATATGATCCAATTTTAGAAGGCATTTTACCTCAAGTTTTCATGTAAACATATAACATCAATGTGAATGAACAAAAACAAGTTGATTCTTATCACCTTTCCACCATCTTTTATAGATCCGTCTCTATCTCGTACATGGTAGATTTGCTGTGTTTGAAATTAAATTTACAAAATTACAAGATAACATATTGTTCTTCAACTCAATTGCGTAGATTTTTGCCTAACAAATAAAATTAGCCAAAAGATTGTACAATATACTTATACCGATGATGATAATGGGAGTTGTTGATCCCATCATTTTGGTTTCCCTTACATCTATTTCAGAAATGTGTAGAATCTGCAATTAAAGTAGATGTATTATGAAGTGAGAATATATATATAAACCAAAAACTTGAATTCATGTTGCAAACATGGTTAAACCAAAGCAATGTATTACAATTTTGTACTTATACTGTGAATAAGATACAAAGAGATTATATATTTGAAGCATCCGTGCCTTGCTGTCAATAAACATATTTTGACTTTCATATGCCTGGCGCCCACCTTTGCACCTTTCAACCACTTCAAGGTAGCAATACTTTTTCAAAATTTCTATATCACCCTGTAGAAAACATTTACTTGTTAATATAGTAGAATATATTGATAAAACTCAAAAGAAATCCTCATAAATTATCAAGGAAACTTCCATTAGCAATTGCATTAAACATGAGGATTTACATGAGAGCACTCACATAATTTACATGAGCTAAATATCAAAACTGTTCAATAATATGTTTTTGCATAAATGATAAGTCTGAATATTAAAACTGGAAAACAATGTGCCTTCAATATGAACTAAATGCTCTAAAATGCAAACCTCCAAAAAGGTGATCTTCAACTGATTAGTTGTGCGGATAACTACACTTACAACTAGTGATCTATAGGGGAGGGAAAAAAAGATTATCGTACACAAGAGAGATAACATTTTGCTTTGAAATGAAAAACACCTCTGAGTACTATAATTTGGCAGGATATTATGACTTCAGTTTTGCAAAAATATATTACTTGTATTTGTGAAATCTTACTATACATTTTACTAAATTAAAACCATCTGCTGTCGTTGATACGGTCATTCCTGGTACTTGCTGGTGCCAGTGTATTTCCTTCAAATCTGTTTGCCCCTGTTCACACAACCAAATTAAATAAAAAATCAATACATACATTTTCCCAAACAAATCACAAATTAAAAGTTGATATAATGTCATACCCAATGAATAAATTGAAGCTGAGGTGGTAAATCTTGGGGTGCATCTGCTTGTTCTTTACTCTTAGCTTTGAACTCAGCTTCTTCTTCCTCGTCTCTTACCAATAAGAGGTCCCATATTCTTCGAGTATATGAAAGACGCCAGTAGTTTAATAGAAAATATGGATAAAAATATATACTGAAAAGACAATGAAAATTATTGTTTTATGGTAGGATTTATGGTAACTTACGTTAATTGATAGTCAACAGATGAAATAGCCAATATTTTTGTATTGCTAAATTTAGTTTTATTCAGATGGCTATTAAATCAGACATGTGAACCATGCCACAATAGGGAAACAAAACAGACAATATGCTATCAGTAGAAACTGTATGCACTATAAGTGGTAATATCATATACAATTAATTTTGAAAATGTGCAAGATATATTTATAAGGAAAAATTATTGGAAGAATGAATCAAGCCTATCTAGAAATATGAAGGAAAAAAATAGCAATGAATTTGAAATAAATGTGTTTATTAATTTACCATGTAACCAGGGAAAATATTACAATATTTTCATATATAGTCAAATCTTAAGTGTGAATTTTAATTTACCATATCCTTCGCCGATTTTAATTTCTTTCCCTCCTAAGTCATTAAGTTTCCAATAAAAGCTTTTGATTTGTTAACAAATAGATTTCATGACATTTAACAAGGAAAATAGGACAAGTCAAACTCATTAATGTATATACAAAACTATGTTAAAAAAATTATATCACTCAGTCACCATATCACTTTTATATTTATATACAACCTCTGAATAAGTGTAACAAACAAACATATAGACAAGAGAGTCATTTCAAAAAAATCCAGTTCAATCATGTAAATTATATATAGAAACCAAATAAAAATCAATTCAAACACGTAAATTACATAGAATCTAAGTGTATCAAGAAAATAACTTTATATATGACATGTGAGTCATTTCAAAAAAAATCAATTCAAACATGTACATAATGTTGAATTTTTTGCATAAATAGTTCATGTGAATATGCATAACAATTAATAATTAAGGCACAACATTGTTTGTAGTTAAATATAAACACAACTACAATAAATTTTGAGTTTTAGTTAATATGCTTCAGTTCTCACTATATTATATAGCATTATATTTGCGCAAAATTCAAAAACAAATATAGGTAGGCAAATAAGAAAAAAGGACATTAGAAACATTTATTTCTAACTTTTCATAGTAAATGTATCCAATTTAATTTATAATTTTATACACCTAATATTAATCGTTATGGAGATAAATAAACTGTTATTTATCTTTTCCATAAATGACAAAGTTAAGAAGATCTTCTCGAACATATAGGTATCAAAAAACCTACACTTTTTAATTTTCTATCGATTATTTGAAAAGAATCATGAATTTGGAGCATAATACCATTTTAAAGAGAATCTCAATAGTATTTCCAGATATAAGCATTGGAATTACAAAGCTAAGAGTCATTCATCTAAAAATCAAAGAATAAGATCCATTTTCACATCAGCATTACCATGTATATATGAAACTGGATTTGATAATTATAAAAAGGGATTTTGACTGCTAAACATTTCTGTCCTAAGTATATGTAGAGTAATATGTTGTATACATATGTTTCAGTTTTATTTTCTTTTATTTTCTTATGGGCTTTATTTTGTTATACTGTTTTTTGGGCCATTGTTAAAATAAGCCCATTCAAACTTTCTGTAAATAAGCTTTGTGACTCGAGAGATAGAAACAGTTTGAAACAATGTAATTTTTCTGCTTTACTCTTTTCATGGTATCAGAGCGAAGGCCGATTCAGATCTAGGGTTTTCTCTATAATTTTTCTTCTTCTTCTCTTTTGATGGCGAACGATCAATCGGATTCGGTTCAGTCTGGTGTTCTTCCTCAAGCAAATCAACCAATTAACTTCCATGATCCCTATTATCTTTCTAATTCAGATCATCCAGGTATGCAACTTGGAAACCACATATTATTTGGATCGAACTAACTTAATTGGTGTAGGACTGTTAGGATGGCGTTAATTGCTAGAAATAAGTTGCAATTCGTCAATGGAGCACTTCCTATGCCAGCAATTGATTCGCCTGATTATCAAAAATGGGTCAGAAATGACTATATGGTGATGTCCTGGATTATGAATTCTATGGATAAAGTTTTCTCAGAGAGTTTTATGTTTGTCGATTCATCAGCGCAATTATGGAGAGAATTAGCAGAAAGGTTTGGGCAAACTACTGCTCCAAGATTGTTTGAATTGCACCAGAAGTTAACATCAACGTATCAGAATGAAATGAGTATTGCTGAGTATTATGGAAGTTTGAAAACTATTTGGGATCAGTTACAAATGCTTGAAGGGTTTTCGGAGTGTACTTGTGGTGTTCTAAAAAATTATTCATGTGGAATTCTAAAGAAAATTCTTGAAAATGATCAACGTAACAAGTTAATGCAACTGTTATCTGGACTCACGAAGGAGTATGATCAAGTGAAGACAAATATTTTAAGTTCGGATCCTTTGCCTACAGTCCATAAAGCGTACTTTATCTTGCAGCAAGTTGAACATCAGAACAAGTTAGGAGATAAGAATGCTAATCAATCAGAGATGAGTGCTTTCAATGTCATGAAGACATTACCTAAGTCAAATTTTCAGAACAATAAAAGAGAGAGTAAAAGGTAGAAGAGTGAACTTCATTGTGATCATTGCAAAAAGAAAGGACACTCGATTGAACAATGTTTCAAATTAATTGGATATCCAGATTGGTGGATTAAGGATGGGTTTGGAAAAACAAAGCCAAATCAAAAGAATGCTAATGTTGCTGAGACCTCTTCTGATCAAGGAATTCTTGGATCTCGTCCTCCATCAGGAAATATTTCAAGTGCTATGGTGAATACTGTTGTTTATGAAGCTGAACAATTTGATCCAGTTCTTGTTTCTGCATTGTATAACCAGGTTATGAAGATGGTTCAAGATTCAAGTTCTACTTCACATATTCAGGATAATCCGCTGGGTACTTCGATCAATTATGTAGGTAGTTGTTTTTCAAAGGTTGAAAACAATACTGCTAGTTTATATGATCAAAATTCTTGGATAATTGATACTGGAGCCACAGACCACATGACTTCTAACATAACACTTTTTGCTTCACTTAGAAAAATTAAAAATCCTATAAAAGTAACACTGCCTGATGGTTCTACAGTTTTTGTCAATCATATCGGAACTGTAATTTTAAATTCGAAATTGTAGTTACAAAATGTGTTATATATTCCTATTTTTAAAAACAACTTGTTGTCTGTAGGAAAATTTCTTGACCAGAACAATATTGTTGCACAATTCACTCGTTCTTATTGTTATTTTCAGGACCTTGAGTCAAATCAAGTTCGAGCTCTTGGATCAAAGATTTCTGGTCTTTATAGACTTTCTTTCTCATCTGTTTTACATAATTCTTCAGACTTATGTTCTGTTTCTAGCAGTAATTGCTTTGTTGCTTCTTTTAATAATACTGTTACATCTTGTAACAAGCCTAGCATTGATGTTTTACATGCTAGGTTAGGTCATCCATCTGTTAACAAAATGAAACACTTTCAAAACTCTGTATCAGGCAGTTTGCTTAATAAAAAAATTTCTTGTGAAGCATGTGTGTTAGGAAAGCATCATAAATTGTCATTTCCTCATTCTGATTCATATGCAAAGTCTTCTTTTGATCTGGTTCATATTGATTTATGGGGAAAATATCATAGGCCAGCACTTTGTGGTGAGACTTATTTTTTAACAATTCTCGATGACCACACTAGAAATACTTGGACATATTTACTTCATTCAAAGGTTCAAGTAGTTTCAGTTGTTACTGCTTTTATTGAATATGTGCTAACTCAATTCGAGAAAAAGGTTAAAGTCATCAGGTCTGACAATGGAACTGAAATTATTCAAGAGTCATGTAGACAACTTTTTGAATCAAAAGGAATAGTTCATCAAAGATCCATACCAGGCAATCCTCAGCAAAATGGCCGTGTTGAAAGAAAACATAGACATTTACTAGAGACAGCAAGAACGATCAGAATCTATGCTGGTATGCCTTTTAAATTTTGGGGTGATTGCATTATTGTGGCTACACATCTTATTAATTTAATGCCAAGCTCAGTTTTAAACTAAAAGACACTATACGAGTTGTTGATGAACAAGACTCCTCATTATGAACATCTTCGAGTCATAGGATGTTCGTGTTTTTCTTTCCAAAAATTACATGACAAATTTGCTGAAAGGGCAAGAAAATGTGTTCTAATTGGGTATCCATTTGGACAAAAGGGCTATAAGCTATATGATTTAGAAACTCATAAAGTTGTGTTTAGCAGGGATGTTCATTTTATTGAAAATATTTTTCCTTTTAAATCCAAACAAGTAATTCCTCCAAATGTTGTTTCCTCATCACAAAATTCAAACTTTGTTAATCCAGCTTTGGATCAAAGTATCATTCCTTCCTCTTCAAATTCATATTCTAACCCTGACACAAATCAGTTTTTACCTGTTTTGTCCACTGAAAATGTTTCTTCTACCAGTTCCCAATCAAATGATGAAAATACTTCTCAATCAAATACTGAAAATATTCATTTTGCTCATGATCAATCTAATTCATTGAGTCATGATTCAGTATCAACATGTCCTACAATTTTACCCAATAGAACTTCTTCAAGAGTTTGTCATGTGCCTAAAAAATATGATGATTATATAGTTGGAAAATTTCCTTCGAGAAAATCTAATAATATACAGCAAGATGATTCTATGTCTTTTAATGTTTTTACTGAACCTTCTCTTGCTTTTTTGGGAGATAATGAGTTACATAGCCTTGCAAATGTTTTATCTTCATTCGAGCCATCCTCTTATAATCGAGCTAAAGAGCATCCAGAATGGATTCAAGCCATGGAATCAGAATTGAAGGCTTTAGAAAATAATGATACTTGGGAGTTAGTTTATCCTCCTATTAACAAGAAACCCATAGCCTGTAAATGGGTTTTCAAGACAAAATTCAAACCTAATGGTGATGTTGATAGATATAAAGCTAGGTTGGTGGCAAGGGGAGATAAGCAAGTTTTAGGAAAAGATTATAAATACACTTTTAGTCCAGTTGCCAAGTTAACAACAGTTCGAGTTGTATTGGCACTAGCTGCTGTTAAAGGCTGGAATATTCAACAATTGGATATTAATAATGCTTTCTTACATGGAGATTTGGAAGAGGAAGTGTACATGTCTCCTCCTGTTGGGTATACAAAAGCATTGCCAGGACAAGCATGCAAACTGAAAAAATCTATCTACGGCTTGAAACAAGCTTCAAGATGTTGGAACCAAAAATTAAGCAGTTTTTTACTTCAGTGGGGATTCCTTCAATCTAAGCAGGATTATTCCATGTTCACTTTTAAACGAGACAATGATTTTATTATAATTGTGGCATATGTTGATGATCTATTGATCACTGGTAATAATATTTCACTTGTTTCTACTTTGAAGGCAGACCTGCATACAACCTTTACTATCAAGGATCTTGGTGATATTAAATATTTTTTGGGTATTGAAGTTTCAAGGTCACGATCTGGTATTTTCCTTAATCAAAGAAAGTATGTTTTAGATCTTCTGAGAGACTATAACTTGAAGGACTGCAGATCAGTTGCTTTTCCTTTGGCAAAAGGCTTGAAGCTTAGCAAATTTGAAGGTGATGAATTATTGGATCCAGAAGTTTATCACAGATTGATAGGTAAACTTTTGTACTTAAATTTGACTAGGCCTGATATATCTTATGCTATTCAACGGTTAAGCCAGTTCCTTCAAACACCTAGAACTCCTCATTTTAATGCTGCTTTACATGTGTTGCGGTATTTGAAGGGTACTATAAATTTGGGTTTAAGTTTTCCATCAAAATCAGACCTTACTCTTTCTGCTTATTGTGACGCTGATTGGGGAATGTGTGTTGACACTGGTAAATCATTAACTGGTTACTGCATATTTCTTGGAAATGCTTTAATTTCGTGGAAAACTAAGAAGCAAAAGGTTGTATCTAAAAGCAGCACTGAAGCGGAGTATCAGAGTATGAGTTATACAACGAGTGAAATAGTTTGGATTGAACGTTTACTAGCTGATTTGGGTGTTTCAGTTGCAACTCCAACCATTCTTCACTGTGACAATACTTCAGCAATGCACATTGCCAATGACCCATGTTTTCATGAGAAAACCAAACATATGAGGACTAAACATCATAAGCTTGATGTTCATTATGTACGAGAGCATGTTCAGTCCAATTTTCTGATTCCAAAATACGTTAAATCTTCATTGCAGTTAGCGGATTTGATGACTAAACCTCTTGGAGCCGATCAACACAAGATTTTAGTGTGCAAGCTTGGTATGATTTATCATATATCTTCTCAAGATTGGCCTTCTTTCACTGAAGTCAATCTTGAAGGGGGGTGTAGAGTAATATGTTGTATACATATGTTTCAGTTTTATTTTCTTTTATTTTCGTATGGACTTTATTTTGTTATACTGTTTTTTGGGCCATTGTTAAAATAAGCCCATTCAAACTTTCTGTAAATAAGCTTTGTCACTCGAGAGATAGAAACAGTTTGAAACAATGTAATTTTTCTGCTTTACTCTTTTCATAATCCTTATATCTATTTATATCATTTAATAGTTTTTATTCTAAAATATACCTTATATTTTGTCTAATCCTCACAACCATGTAAACAAATGTCAAAAATGGAAGGAAAAATTATTTGCAAGTGATAAAGTTTCAAAAACGATGATGGTATTTCCATAAAATAAATAAGGGTATTATTAGTGGAAATGTCTTCAAATCGATGGTGATATTTAAAAAAAATGGTTGAAGTACTTTTAAAAGTGACTATGCATAAACATTGGCTATGGTTGCAATAAATTTGGCCTTTGAAGGAGTAATCAAATTAAGCTAAACCAATCTAAAATAGATAGCTATTGTAATTATAAGACAGTTATCACAATTATAAGATAGCTATCACAAGTATAAGATAGCTACCTTTAAAACTCAATATCTATCGCAAATGTAAGATATTTATCGCGCTTTTAAAACTAAATAGTTATCGCAAGTATACGATGACTCCATGAAATCCATTGAGAAGTATAGGACTGAACTAAAGGAAAAAAAGTTTTGGTTTTCAAATAGTGATGTTACTCAAGCACGATGCAAAGGCAATCCGTGCTAGCTTGCAACGTGGTTCTTATGCAAATATTGATAGACCATAACATGGTTTCTAAGAAAATCACTCTCCTTGCCAGCATTGCTCTTCAACAAACAAAACTAATATATTATTAGATTTCAAAGTCCTAGATAATATAACCTAAATTGAATTTTTGTAATTAAGTGTGACGAAGTAAATCAAAATTTTAATTAGTTGATTTCTTCACTCATCAATTGAATTGAATCTACTTTAAAAAGAAACAAGAAAAAATTGAAGCAAGAGCTATAGATTTAGTATTCATGAAGAAGGACATGTTTGGAATATATGGGGTGAAACAGAAATAAATGGGGTTTGATATACTGGGGATGTAAGGGAAATGTGTGGGGACAAATAGATTTTCCCTTTTCCACTAATGATCCTATTTTTATAGCAACTCTTTTGCCTAAGATAATTCCTTTGTGTTGGGCACAGAATTTGTCTTAATTTGATCCTTGCAGTATCAATTATACATTTTGCAGGTTGTCAACTCTTCAGATAAATCAAAGCTTAAAGCTTCAAAGAGTGATGATGCCATTTCACCTAAAATAGTTCCACCTTAACCTTCATATCATCTAGCCAATCAAGAAATCAGGTCGTCTCCTATCAAACCAGATATTTTGAAGACTTCTCTGTCTTCCGGTGTTGCTGGCGTTGTTGCGGCTTATAAAAGCTTAGCAATCATTAGCTATCAGTGAAAGATCGTGAAGGATAAGAGTCAAAGTTAGATTACATATACATGCAAGCGCCAGTTAGAGAAAATAATTCTTGACATGCACAAAGACACAATGAGCAAGATCAGGGCCATCTTAGCTTCTGGAATTCTTGATGTTGGTGATTCTGGAATTCTGTCCATGAATTAATATACTTGTATGAATTTACTTTGGGAAGGAACTATATAACCGGATATAAAGTAAAAACAAGTAGCACTAACCCCCACCCCCTCCCCTACCTGTCTGGCAATCGATCTCAATTTGATTTGCCAACAAAATGTACTGTTCTATACTACTTTTAGAAGCTTTTTTAATATTCATGTATTTTTCAAAAAGAAAAAAAAGCTTTAACTGGATATTTATGGTTCTATACTACTATTATAAATAACCATCTATACAGAAGAGGAGAAAGTGTGTAGGATTATTAAGTGACTGAGTGACCAATGTGGTCCTTCAATATTCAAATTACTGAAATCACCAACCTATCCTTCAATACGAAATTATGAATATGATGTGGCTTATATTCTTGGTAATCTTGTGGTTTATGTGAACTACCATGGACTTATATCCTAAAAATCATGCATGGAACAGACTAGCCTTAAAATTTGATGTTTTGGACTCTCTTTTGTCCTTATGGGCTGCATACAAAACCAACTTTTTCCCGGTAAAAATACTATCACTCGTGATAAAATTAATAAAATTTGAAAATGGATTATGAATAAACATTTTTAATATTGTAAATATTTATAGTCATTCAATATCATTTGTTTATATTTAAATTTCAATTAAAGATAAATTGTACATTTTGTTTCAACAGATTAAACAAACATGTGTAATTATGTGAATATTACATGACAAAATCCAAAACTGGAACCAAAATTGTCGAAATTTGCAAATTAGATCGGAATTCCTAAAATTAAGAAAGACCGAAACTGACATTGAAACTAAGATCTCAAACCTTGATTTATACCTCCTTGCTGCTTTTACACATGTATTTATTTGTTTTTTGTCAGAATTTATCTTTGTAAACTCCAATTTCCATTGATATTACAAAAATTGGTTTCACTCACTAAATTAAAATTTTCTTTAATTTTCTGTTATATTTATAGTTAAGGGTTATGCTAGGGAAGATAATGGGAGCAAAATCATACAATTTGCTGCACATTGAAAAATTGGGTCCTTCCTCTCATATACAAAAAAATCGAGTCTTCTATAATGATAAAAAAATCGAGTATTTTGAATTGACAGAAAACAACTATTCTATACAGGAAACAAAATTCAAAATCAAATCGAAATATTTAACTATTTGGTACACAAAACAAAATTCAAAAATCAAAACCTATACATAAAACGAAATTTTCAACTATTCGATACATGAAACAAAATTCGACCTTGAATTAGAACTGGAACCAAAATTGAAAGTTAAACTGATAATAAAACTACAATTTTACAAATAGAAAAATGAAAAATACCTGAAAGATTGAAGAGGCAGTGATGGTTACCCTAGACGAGGTGATGGCAGGGGGTTATAGGCAATGGCGATTACTAATTTCATATGGAAACCATACCAGCGGATCTTAGATGCAACCTCCTATTGACTGACCAAATTGACGTTCTTCAAGCAACGTTAGATCCGAGGTTGATTTGGCCGCTAAAGACTTAGGGCTTAGATCCGTGGACAAGGCGGCAACCCTAGATTGAAAGCAAGAAGGAAGAAGTGTGAAAGCGATCAAACGTTAGAACGATAGGTAAGAATATGAAAAATTACCTAGATTTATCACGGTAATAACCGTTATAATTGATTGCAACGGGAATATCTGTTAATAATTTATAACAGTATTAACCGTTACGAATTATAGGGAAAAAAGTGTTACAAAATGATATGTTTGGTGCAGTGAAAAACCACTTCGATCCAACTCAAGCATTTCGAAGTAAAGATATCTTGAAGAAGATGGAATTGAAGACGGAGCTCTCGAGCGTTTCGTTCAGTCCCAGAACGAACTTGTGTGGATGAATGTTGGTATTGCGTTGTTGCTTGGAGGGCAGTGTTAGCATTCCAAGTGGAAAGTGCTATATTATAGGTAGAACGTAGCTTCGAGCCTCACACTTGGGAAATGAATAAAGTAGGGACATACGGTAGTGCTAAGTGGGTCGCACCCAAGTATGGTATGATCATCCAAAATCTAGAGCGATATTCATGTATGCTTCGGGATTCCATTGTATGGTTGTTGATCACAACCAAGGGGTGATCATTATCGGTGCTACTCGAGAAGGGTGTAGTGTCGGTCCTGAGTAGCAGAGGTGTAACGTGTTGTAGTCTACCGTACATTTTATGTAGAGGTGTACGGACCCTTACCCTTTCATAGATGGAATCCATTATCCACAACGAGCCTTCGGTTTTAGTTGTATACTTATTATGCTAGAATTTAATTAATGTAACAATTTCGGCTATGATAAATAAGTATTTGTATCTTAGACATTATTATAACATCAGAGAATTTCATATGAAATGTATTGGTTATCGTAAGGTAAAAACCCGTCCGTGTTTATGTGCGGCGTGGTCTTACGAGTTACTTTTGATTTCAAAGGTTTTTATAACTTTAAAATCCAATTGGGTGTGTTTTCTCACTCTGGTTTTTCAGATTGAATCGGATGTTATTTTATCATAATGCTTGGGTCAGACCGAGTATCTTTACAAATAGCTTTGGATGCATTGGAGCTCAGGAGACGAGTTAGAGGTCTTCAAGTTGTATTCCTGTATATGTTTAATTTATGCTGCTTGTTGTTGAAATCATCAGCAATTGTGAGGGCAGGTTGTTATAATTGTCCAGGCTGATGATTGTAATTTGTTATTATACTCTGATGGATGTATGTATATAACAGTTTCTCTTTTGTAAAGATCAATGATATTATATTATGTATATTGTTCCGTTGCGATTGTGAGATTCTGTGTTATTTTTCGTTTCTTTTCTCTTCTTCTTTCTTCTTCTTTTTCCCTAACTATCCGCCTTTCCATTCAATTTGGGTTCGACATGTGTGGTTTATTGTCAACTTGAACTATATGGAAAAGCGGGTTGTTACACTTGGTATCAGAGCGCAAGGTTAAGCGAGAACCTTGGTTTTAGTGGGTAACTCGTTAAGAGATAAGGTAATGAAACGCCTTATTATGAGTTTGAGTGTATATATATTGATCGCATATTTGTTAGTGGTATAAAAATATTTTATATATTGTTGTTGATATGTTGAGTGGCTTATAGGTTCTAGTCAGTACGAGTAATTAACATTATTGATAGGGATCTATAAACACTTGAAAAGAGCAATTCGACTTGGTATTGTTGAAAATGGGTAAATGAAATAATTTTACCTTAATTATATTTTTATATATAAAGGAATAATTTTTCAGAATTATTATAGTTATATGTATTGCATTTGGTTGTTAGTGAATGATAATATTTGATTATTATCATTGTTGTTTGTTGTTCTAATAAAAGTTGTTATTATTGTAATATAAATTAATCAACATTTGTGAAATGATATTATATAAGAAGTGAGGTTATATAAGTATGATTTGAAAATAAAAAGGATTTAAAAGCTGAGAATTTGAGAATTTAAATCCCGTTGATTTTGAAAATTGTTTTTTTCAAAGTTTTAGAAAATAATAATAATATTATTGGAAAAATATTTTTGAATGGAAATATTTTAAAATGGAATTTTAAAAAAATAGAAAGCATTGAATCCACTTTAGTCGTTGGAAAATAATTTTGATGATGACTGCAGCATTATCGGTGCTCATTTTCGAGTTTCTAAGTGATGGATTGCTACCACTAGAGTTTTATTTTGGTAAAACTAGTTTTGATATAAAATTCAAAATTATGATTTGAAATACAAAGAAAATAATTATTGTATTCTTTCAAAATAATTTGAAATAAGAATAAATGTTTAAACTCTAAAAAAATTCATTTAAGTGATTTATGAAAATATGAGAGAATAAGTTTTATAACTTATAAATTCTCAGGATTAGTAAGTTAAAGCAAAATTTTAGATTTGTTGAATATAAATTGTTAAGAAAAGTAAAATTGAAATGGAATTTAACTTAAGTTAAGTTAAACGAAATGATTTTTGAAAATGGAATTGATTTTGATTTGAAACGAATTAATGAATGAACTAATTAAATAAATTAGTGAATTGAATATGGTTTAGAATGTAGTTCGATAGAATGGAATATTGAAGTTGAATAATAAATTGAGTCAAATGAAATTGAAATTGATCTGTAAATAAATTAATAAATGGATATGGACTTAAGTTTTGAAGTGATAATAAACATGAGAAGTGTTGTAGAAAAAATGTTTATAAACTTAAGTAAAATTTTATGAAACGATTCATAAATGAATTTAGTATGGAGTGAAATGTTGTTGAACATAAAAATTTGATGGAATGGTTCTTAAGTGATATTAGTATTGAAAAAATATACACTAAGGAATAAATGAATGTAAATAAAAAATCTGAATAATGAGGGACCAATTGAAATATATATGTAAGTTGTACGTATATTATTTTATTTGCATAACTGTTTGATCCAGATTCGAGCACATGATTTCGAGATGGTTTATATCTGTCCAAGTTATATTTTTCCACCCGATTCTCGACAGAGAACACTGGATATGGATTTTTGATTGACTCTATAAATCTCTATCATAGTATATGGCTATGCAAGGAGAATGATGGTTTCTAATCAAGGAACCGGATCTGAGTCCGCACTAGAGTAGTCGTGTGAACGATACTAGTTCGGAAGTGAAATTGTGTGATCGAGCGAGCGATCAAGTATGGTTTTGCATACGGATAATATATGTACATCGTACGGGCCTTAATAAATTAAATGTTGACATTGGAAAATGTAAATTGATATGGTTATGAATTAAATTGAATGACTATTATTTGTTTAATGGTTTCTCCGGTTACATTTGTTGCATTTGCATATGGATTTTATATAGTCTATGTTATATATTGATATTACTTTCTATATACATGTTCTCATTGGTTATTGAGTGATTAGTAGGTGCGGATGGCGTATGTTTCGCATTCAGAGCTCACTTTCGCATTATATTGATTGTATATGCTTGCTAATGCTAATAAAAAGGTCCACATCTTGGATTACATACCATATTTTTATATTTTTCCCTACGGGATGCCTCATCCTCGAAGACGAGATGTATATTTGTGATTATATACATATTGTAAAAAAAAAATTCGATCGAGCCGCACAAAGGAGACGCGGGCGAAATTTTCCGTAAATTAAAGAGATAGAAAATATTTGAGAAATTTTGAAGAAGAAAAAATTTGATGGCTAAAATTTGATTTTGGGTTATAACATGGAACGATATTAGTTGGTGTCGGTGAATAAGGTTAAAGACCTAAAAGAATTTGGTAATTTATTCCAACTAATTAGTTTTGGAAAAGTTAATGTGTTTGGGGTATTTTTCTTACCTTGAAATTTTCAAGGACGAAATTATTTTTAAGGAGGGAAGAATGTAACGACCTAGAATATTAGTAAATTGATATTTGGAATATTTAGTTGATCTAAATATGGAAAAGTTATTTCTATAAGTTAAATAACTTGAATTTCAAATATAGCGATTTATTTGATAATTAAATTAATGAATTTAATATTTAGAATTGTTTAAATAATGAAATCCTGAATTTAATATGAATAAAAATGATTTCGAAGGTTGATTTAAATTCTATTTAGATAAGAGTGAAGATAGTAAACTTTTAATTAGATTTAAAAGTGGTTAGTTTGGTTTTAAATTTATTTGTTCAAAATTAACGAGTGAAAATAATCTTCCGAAGCACTATCTCGGATTTTGACGGAACCAGTGACATAGTATACGTAACAGTGTATTATTATATGCCGTCGAATTTCATGACGATTAAACGTCTCGTTTGGGCATGCGAGATCGAAACACATAGAAATTTATTTCAAATTAAATAATTTATATAATAATTAGGGTTGAAAAGCTATCTTCTGTATATGATCGAATTAGGCCTTGAGACTAGTTCCATTTCGTTCGGAAT
Source organism: Allium fistulosum (assembly GCA_030737815.1). NCBI lineage: Eukaryota > Viridiplantae > Streptophyta > Magnoliopsida > Asparagales > Amaryllidaceae > Allium > Allium fistulosum. The sequence continues at coordinate 1,115,755,058 of CM060902.1, read as the reverse complement.
AGGGTTATAACATATAAACGCCAGGCGGTACGTCTCGATAGGAGCTCGAAATTTTTGGGCATTTTGTAACTTGATATTTTAAATTGAAAATATATATGTCACTCCTGTGGGTTTAAGGTCCTTGAAATACTTTTCATATAAAACATAGTTAATACCTTTAACTTATATTTTCATCAAGGCAATACTTCTTCTGATTTGCTTACTTAAAATCATTTCAAAACTCCTTTATACAAGCCGTAGGTTTTTCCTTTAAAATTTGAGTTTGGGTTTTAAAACTTTTCGACTCCTTCGAAATATTGCTTTCGACCTCATAGTATGATCTCCTTCGAAAGCATTAAAAGCAAACTTTAAAACATCAGGCTCCTGCCTTTTGAATACTTCTAAAACAACCCTTTCGAAACCTTTCGACTATGTTGAAGTATTATCACATAAGTATAAAAGTATAGCTTTGAATCCATTTGAAAGTAACCTTTCGAAACTAATGAAGGTTACCCTTCGAAACCATTGAAAGACCCTCTTTTGAAAGCATTGGGTTTATACTTAAACATTATATTTGGGTCAAAGTGAACCTAGGCGAAAGCACCTCTTTCGAAACCATTCTTTACTTCAAAAATATTGGGGAAGTTTGATGGTGTCGAAACCATCCTTTCGAAAGCATTAAAACATCTGGGTAAAACAATTGAAGGTTGGCTTCGAACCCCTTTCGAAACGATTGCCTTCGAAACCCCTAACCCCTTTTGAAAGCATTAGGAAATGGCTTATATTTATAAAAAATTGAACCTTTCGACAACATTGATGTCTTCAATGCCATCGGAAGGTCATCAATTCACAGAAGGGTTTCGACTTGGTCGAAACTACCCCTTCCAAAAGCTTTAAAAAAATCTAATAAGTAACTTCTTCGGAAGCTACTTTTTTAAAACATAGGCAGCGGCTCCCTTTCGAAAGCCACTTTGAAATACTCTTTCGAAACCATTGGTTTCAACTACTTCGAAACCCATTTATAAACAGGCAAGCGCTTTTCTTTTAAAACAAAATAAAACAAAGGAACAACCCCTTCGAAAGCTACCTTTCGACACCCTACCTTCCGCCTTTCTCCAACCCACTACGTACCATCAAAATGATACCCTGTGCATTGGTTTACTGGTTTCAACCTAGAAGGTTTCGACTAGGTTGGGGGCGGAAGGTCTGAGTCGAAGGGTCCTTCTAAAGAAGGCGGAACCCCTTTTTCTAAGCAAAAGGCTATTTTTACCAAATAAAGTAAACTTTTTGTAACAAACTTTCCTACTTGTAAACATTTAATTAGCTATCAGAAACTTTTAAATAATTTGGATAATATTTGCCGCATTTTCTCAGATCTAAAACATGATAAATTTTAACAATTAAGCCCTTCCTATCAACAAAACAATTAAATCATTTAGGTTCTCCTTTCAAAATAATTTAATTTCCATACTAAATCATTTAGTAAAAATCCCCAAAAATTTCAGAAATTCACTTTAATCATGTTATTTGACATATCAAAATTTCAGACCCAAATTCTTAATATATTCTCCAAAGTAAATTTATAAACCCAAATAACCATATTTTTCTTTGAAAATTCAAAGCTAATTCTCCACGGCTTGGAAAATTATAAAAATTGAAACCCAACTCCAAAATCATGTTTTACATAACATAAAATTTTCCCATGACATTTAAAAATCATTTAACTTCGGTTTTACCCTAAAACCGGGTATATCTCCATTTAAACATCCTTGTTTAAACCATGTAAATTATAACCAAGCATATCATCATTCGATAAATCATAAAAACAAATTTATCCCTTAAATCCGAAACCATATGATTATAAAACCAAAAATAGAGATGTAGTGACTATTATTCACCTTAGATTGGATAAGGAAATTGAAGATGGATTGAGATAGATTTCTTCTAGCTTGAATCCTAAGCTTTACTTTGAATTTCTCTTCTCTTCTTTCTTCCTAATGGCCGACCTTGCTCTTTCTTTTTCTTACATTTTTGTTTAGGATAAAATGAATGTGTATGACCAAGGTAATAGTATAAGGGTGGAGAATGTGGGTGGAAATTACCCTAATGCCCTTAAATTTATTTAGCTAACACTTTACCATTTATAAGTTCATTTAATTTAAATAAGCACGACCACTACATATTTATTAATCAACCTCAATCTCTTTATCTACATTATTTTATTTATTTATTCTAATTAAATCTCCTGAATAATATTATTAAAAATTAAGGGTGTTACAGGCTCCCTTTCTTAAAGAATTTCATCCTCGAAATTCGGTAAGGACTAACTAGCAAACATTGCAATCATCTGTAACAACTCCTAACATCCATACTAGCCTACCCGACAAGCAACTAATCTATATAAATCTAATATAGACATACCATCAAAGTAGATCAGGATAAGCATCTCGAATCATGTCCTTTGTCTCCCAAGTACAGTCTTTCTCGTTGTCGCTCCACTGAACTTTCACCAACTTGACTATCTTGGTCCTTAATCTTTTTTCTTCCCTCGCTACAGCCTGAACTGGTTGTCTAACAAAAGTCAAATCGGGCTCTACTACCAAGTCCTCCAACTCTGTTTGAGGAATAGTAGTCTCTGGATCATGCACACACTTGCGAAGATGAGACACATCGAACATATTATGGACACCTGCCAAACTTCTCGGCAACTCTACTCTGCATGCGAGCTTTCCAATCCTTTCTATAATCTGAAATGGTCCAACATATCTCGGGGCCAACTTTCCTGAATTTCCAAATCGTACCACAACCTTCATCTGTGATACTTTAATGAAAACTCTATCTCCCACTGAGAACTCTAGGTCTTTACACCTCTTGTTTGTGTAACTCTTCTGTTTGGATTGAGCTTCCTTCATTCTTTCACGGATTAACTCAATCTTTTCTGACGCCTCTCTAACCAAATCCGGACCTAATACCAATTTGTCTCCAGTCTCTAACCAACATGCTGGCGATTTGCATGACTTTCCATACGAAGCTTCAAAAGGCGCCATTCCTATACTAACCTGATAATTATTATTACAGGAAAACTCAATCAAATGTAGGTGATCTTCCCAAGATCCACCAAAGTCCAATATGAAAGCTCTTAATAAATCCTCGAGTACCTTATTGACTCTCTCTGTTTGCCCATCTGTCTATAGGTGTAAGCTGTACTCATTTTAAGCTTGGTACCTAATACCTCTTGGAGACTACTCCAAAATATGTAAGTGAATAAAGCATCTCTATCGCTGACTATGCTACTAGGAATCCCATGAAGTCTAACTATGTTCTTCATGAACAACTTAGCCAAAAATGATGCAATCTTGGTCAACTTTAATGGAATGAAATGGGCACTCTTAGTCAACCTGTCCACCATAACCCATATACTCTCATTTCCTCTCCTTGACCTTGGCAACCTATCAATAAAATCCATGGATATCGAATCTCATTTTCAAACTGGAATCTCTAATGACTGAAGTAATCCACTTGGATTCTAAAGTTCGGCCTTCACTTGTTGACAGTTAACACACTGCCTAACCCACAAGCCAACATCCCTCTTCATGACTTCCTAATAGAAGCTCCTCTTCCTGTCTTGATACATCTTGGTCCCTCCAGGATGAATCGTGAACTTCGATCGATGACATTCCTCCAGAACTTCCCTCCTTAAGTTCTCTACATTCAAAATGCATAATCGTCCCTTCTTTCTCAACCATCCTCTTTGGTCAAGACTAAAATCCTTTAGATCATCGATCTCTGATCCTACCTCAAGCCCTCTTATCCACTCGGCTAAATCTGGATCCTCTCTCTGCTTAGAAGCTATCCTCTCGATCAGCACTAGTCGAACTTCTAAATAAGACAACATGGCAGTACCCTGACTAGAACTAGTAGTAGATATCAACTGCACACCACAACTGGTCAAGGCTTCTAGATCCTTCCATTCTGCCAATGTAGCTAACACCACATTCTGATGTTTCCTACCGAGAGCGCTTGCTACCTTATTTCCTTTCCCAGGAGTATAATCTATACCGAAATCATAAGCAGCCAAAAATTCCAGCCATCTTTGTTGCCTCATATTCAACTCCTTCTGAGAGAATAAATACTTTAATGACTTATGATCGGTAAATAACTCAAATCTCTCCCCTAAGAGATAATGCCTTCAAATCTTCAAGGCAAAGATCACCGCAGCCAACTCCAAGTCATGAGTAGGATATCTTACTTCGTGCGGTCTAAGCTACCTAGATGCGTAAGCAATAACTTTGCCCTTCTGCATCAACACTGCTCCCAATCTGGTTCCACATGCATCAGTGTATACTACCAACCCTTGGTTACCATCTGGAACTACTAACATTGGAGCATTGGTCAAAAAATATTTTAACTTAAGGAATGTTTCCTCACACTTGTCAGACCAAACAAACTTCACTTCCTCCCTGGTAAGCTTAGTCAAAGGCGCTGCTATCCGCGAGAAATCCTTGATGAATCTCCGATAATAGCCAGTAAGTCCAAGGAAACTCCTTATCTCGGTTACTGTCTCTGGTCTCTTTCAATTATTAATAGCTTCAATCTTAACCGGATCAACCGACAATCCTTTCTTTGAAACCACATGACCAAGAAACTTAACCTCTTTCTTCCAAAAATGACACCTAGAAAACTTCGCCTTCGGCTGATTCTGCCTCAGCGTCTCCAGCACCACTCTAAGATGAATCTCATGCTCTCTTTCATCTTTTGAGTACACCAAAATGTCATATATGAATACCAACACTAACCTATCCAAGTGCTCTCGGAAAACCCGGTTCATCAAGTCTAAAAAGAAAGCAGGTGCATTTGTCAATCCAAATGGCATCACCAACCACTCATACGAACCATACCTAGTTTGAAATGCTATCAAAGGAATGTTGTCCTCCGCCACTCTCAACTGATGGAACCCCATCGCCAAATCCAATTGGGATAATACTCTGGCTCCACTCAACTGATCAAACAGATCATCTATCCTCAGCAGAGGGTATCTATTCTTGATCGTCCTTTCGTTTAACTTACGATAGTCGATGCACATCCTTAACGACCCATCTGGCTTCTTCACGAAAACCGCGGCCGCTCCCCAAGGCGAACTGCTTGGTCTAATAAAATTCCTTCCCTCAAGATCCACTAGCTGTACCTTTAATTCCTTCATCTCTGTTTGTGTCATCCTACTAGGTGGTCTACTGACAGGTTCAACTCCTGGTACAAGATTTATCTGAAACTCAACAGCTCATTTCAGTGGTAGTCCTATGACTGGCTCAAAGACATCTACAAATTCCCTTGCCACTCGAACCTGACTTAACTCTTCTCCAACTTCCATGGCACTTAACAAAGCACAACTACTCCGGTCGGAATTCTCTACTGAGAATACAATTCGGTTATGACTATCTGGGTGACTCAACGATATTTCCCTATCCTGACAAAATATCCTAGCCTTATACCTACCCAACCAGTCCATACCCAAAATGATCCTGAAATCTACGAAATCAAAGACATACAAACTGCATGCAAACTTATAACCTACCAAATCATGTTCTAACTGGTCACATCTCATCCCTAGAGTTGCATACCCTCCTATTGGATTCGCAACCCTTAAGGAATTAAAAAGGTATGTAGGTTCTATGCATAACCCATCAACCAAATACTGTGATATAAATGAATGTGATGCACCGGTATCAAATAGTATCCTAACTGGTATACTCTGAATCAAAAACGTACCTTCCATCACAGTTTTTTCTTTCTCTACTGCAGTAGGTCTAGAAGAAGATGGTGGTCCAATAGCAAATACCTCTCCCTCTGTCCGCCTTGACTGGCTCAGGACACTGGTTCTTGTAATGCCCAACTTGGTCGCAATTGAAGCATTTCACATTCTTCTTCCCTGTAGGCTTCTTTCCCTTTCCCGTTAGGCACTCATGAGCATAATGGCCCTTCTTATCACACTTGAAGCACACCAAATCAGTCTTTGCCTTCTTGGCAGATCCCTTTTCCGAGCTCCCTTCTTCTTAAAGATTTTCCTTTTCTTTCCCTAAGGACCTGGGGATTTAACTGGCTTCTCTCTAACGAACACAGCAAGCATCTACTCATGGCGGATGACCATCTCCACCACCACATTACAAGGCTCTCTGACATGAGTCATAGTCATTCCGCCTAGCTCAGGCCTTAGTTCATGAATAAATCTCCCGTTAGTCCTGATATCAATGTCTACTAAAGCATAACCATATCGAGACAGCTCATCAAACTTGGCAGTGTACTCGATCACTGACATATCTCCTTGAACAAGATCCATGAACTTCCTCATCAATGCCGACTTGGCAACCTCAGATAAGAACCTCTGTTCAAACCTTCTTCTAAAATCAGCCAATGTCAGCTCTTCCTCCGGAACTCCGGCTGTCACACTATTCCACCAGTGAGGCGCTAACCCTTGCAACTGTCTAGAGGCCAGCCTTCTCTTTTCTCCATCATCCAAACCTAAATCAGTAAAAATCCTCTCATAGTTCAAAAGCCAATTCTCGACTTCAACAGCATTCTCTATTCCAACAAAAGGTTTTCCACCTAGACTAGTATAGTCTCTGCTCAGCCTAGCATAATTATATCCAGTTGGAACTACAGGATTAGCTCCTCCAACATTACCAGCAACTCCTGCTTGTAAAAGATTTGCTAACAACTGATACACCATCCCCGCATCTACTGGCGGATTTCCAGCACCTACATTGGCTTCAGCATTTTGGTTAGCATTAGCCTGTCGACCTTGGTTTCTCCGAGTATTAGGTCGAGCATTTTCGTTGGTTGTGGTGCTTCCTCCAACAAGATTTCCTCTTCCGTTTCCTGCCTCCATATCTTCTTTCTCGTAAATCTGCATACGAACCTTAATAAGATACAGAAGAATGGTCTAAGAGAGAGGGGAACACGTACTTAGATATATACCTATATATCAAATACAAGTACGTTACTATAGTGTTAACCCAAATCTCGATCATATTTTCAAATTCTTTGGATTATGTTTCAAAAAGCTTTTTGGTTTTACTTTTCTTATGAAGTTTCATACTGCTCTGATACCAACTTGTAACATCCCTTTACTTGGAGGCCCAAAACTAACGGCTGCGGATGCTACAATCATCCATAGTTATTAATCTTCAGTGACCAAATACAGTGGTGCAAGATTCATTGATACACAGATCACAAGAATATGGAAAAAATTACAATTTTAAAAACACATTTTCGCAGTCCATTCAAAACATTTGGTGTTCATTACATAATCCCAAAATGTTAATTACATTCAGCAAAATATAATTATTATACATACGCCATGAGCGACATATGAAGATGCCCCCTTGGTTGATCAGAGTATATAATAAGGCTAATAAATCTACCTTTACATCCAAATACACAGCGGAAAAAGATAACTCTAAATAACTAACCGCCTCATGCACGCCTCCGGAAGCTTTATTCGTATAAGAAGAGAACCTGAAAACCCTAAACCTCAAACTACTCAAAATCAATTGAGTACCCGAGAGTTTAAGGGGAAAACAAAAACTTCGAGTCGGACTTAAAGCCTAGTATGAATAATAGTCTAACATCTCAATCCTTTTAGATATCTAGTGAGACCACGCCACTTAGCTGTAACGTATCGGGTTTTGCCCGCTCGAAAATCAACATCCGTACTTCACATTGTACTAGAATGCCGCAGATTCGACCGTTCAAATCCGATTCGCCGGAGCTATAACACAATTAAGTAAATAACACAGCGGAAGAAAAGAATAATACATTGATATACAATATCTGATACAACAGAGTGATACAATGAATATCAATATACATCAGAGATATGATACAAGAAATAGCAGCGGAAAAGAAAATGATAACATCAGCAGCGGAACAATATCAATAGAAGTGATAACTCCAAAATGATCTTCAAACAAGAATGAATCCACAACTCCAAGATAAGCAACTCCGATGAATGAACTAGCTCCAGATAATCTACTAAACCTGAATATCTGAAAAACCCAACTCTAGACTGCCCGTGTGGAAAATTATGAGCACCCAGAGTTTAGGAAGGGAACAATAAACTCCGGATCAGTCATGGGACTGGTGTGAGCAACAAAAACAGTTTATCTTTTAAACAATCAACAAAAGAATTTAAACATTGAAATCCGCAATGCTTTTTAGAAAATGAAACTACCATAAGACCTCCCGCCACACACACAATGCAAACGCAGAATTGGAGGAGATTTCTTCTTATGATAGTCAAAGATGCTTACTACGCAAAATCATCTTGATATTATTATTAGTGCATAATGCAGAAAACATTTCGAAAGTATAATATTAATCTTAGCCAGCATAGACATTCCGAACTATGCCTACTATAGCTACCATCTAAACAGTGGGGCGCCACCATAAGTAAATGGCAGGTTCTACAACTAAAACCGTACAAAGTTCGTATTGGAAGAATGGATTTCCAACAAATGGTCAGGCTAAGGAACTTCCTTCCGCCGCATGGGATCGCCTCTGGCGGGACGTCCCGAGAGACAAACTGCTCTCTGCCAAACAAGGCCGGGTTACCCCTGTAACAGGTAACTCACGAATATGCCACCCCCCGGTCCTTTGGGACCTTTATCCGAGGCCTCGATATCCAACATCACACATCATAAAGAAAGTGTATCCACATGAGTAAGTATCAGGGCTCCATACCATAATACCACCCTTTTCCAGAAGGAAATGACATACCCTAAAGGGCGCGACCCTCATAACCTTGCCGCAACATTCCTGTTTAGACCATTTCCGGGTTGTAAGGCCCTGACGAAGTCTCGTCCACAAAGCTACGCTTTTTCAAAAAGCCACGCTTTGGGTCAACAGATGATCAACCTATGATCACAAAGATAAATGATCAAACAAATGATCATATCACAAATGATCAAACACTGATCATCACACAGCAACACTCAGCATGCCACATTACCAAATTGGGAGTATATCGCTGATAACCTTCAACTACATAACCTCTGAGCTCGTACGTCTCAGAGAAGGGTGTTAAGCTAAGAGAATAAATTCTCCGCCACCAACAGAAATGTATTTGAAAGAAATCGGCTTTATATCTCAAAGTGTAATGTCAGACATACAATCCATATAAGTCTGTTCCGGGATCGAACAGAACCGAAGGCACTTCTCACGAAGCCCTTGCAATTCCGGATAATTTCCAATCACGTCCGGACTTCCCGTCACTAAGGATGATAAAACCTCTATATCGGGGATCAGCCGATGCAGAGTAACTCGACGGTAATCCTTCCGTTTTCAAAAATATCCGGTCTTCAACACCGGTCTTCAAATGCTATCCATATACGACGTATCACATATTCGGAATGGGTTATACGACCCAAAGGTCCTCTCCCGGCTAAACCGAATAGTGAGCGTAATATTTAAAAACATATGGATATGAGATTTCAATTAAGTCACAACTTAAACCCAAACTTTCTTTTCAAATGGTTTAACAAATTTCCATTTTCAAATCTTTAAACAAAAAGATTCAACCTTTACGGTTTAAACAGTTTCCACACTTTAATCTTTTAAACAAAAGATTCATTCACAGATTTTCCAAATTAATTTCCCTTTCAATTTGATTAACTCGTTAAATCTTCAAATCAAAGATTTAACTTATAGCTTTCAAAACAATCCCATTTCAAATGATTTAAACCAATCATTATTTTAAATCTGTTAAAGATAACAGATTCAAATCATAGCTTTTCAAAACAATTCATTCATAACTTGGAAAACCATTTTTCAATTCGATATTGAAATTCCTTTAATTAAACTGGAATTTCATTGCTTATCTGAAAGCTTTTATTCTTTTAAAACAAACAGTTTCATTTCAGAAAATCTGATTCATTTATACGAGTTGGAATTCTTGGGTTAAATTCAAATTCTCAAAATTTTACTTTTAAATGGTTTAACTTTATATAAACACATTTATAACATTTTCAATCCCTAGTTTCAAATCATAGGATTTAATTCCAAACTTGAATTCAAATTTAAATCAAATTATTTAAATTTTCATAACTCGATTAAGTTATTCAAAATAACTTTTATCTTTGAAATTCTATTTCAAAAGTTTTTCACTTTAAACCCAAATTTCTAATTTCAAAATCAATTGAAATTAAAATTTCAATTTCAAAAATATCAAATTTAAATTATCTATGACTTAACCGATCTCCACGTGAAATCCATATTTGTGTGTGTAAAGGTGTAGTCCAGGGGTTTCACACAATAGTGCAACATCATACAATCATCACATATCAGAATACAGGAATATAATTCGATAAGCGGTATAAGAACAACGCTTATCGTTCATTCACAGATCATAGATATATAAAGGTCACAGATAAGTAAACTACAGATCACAACATAAATCAGGATGTATCACAAAGCATCATATATCAAGGATATCAAACAATTCAATCATTCAATAGAATTCAAACATTCATAAGTAAGGTCAGTTAATTGTCTGATTAATTTAAATCAGATTAATTACTTATGAATAAATTACTAGTCATGGTGAATTAATAATCAATTGATTACAAAACATTTAATAATTAATCATTAATTAACCCTTAATCAATAAATTAACTTTTAATTAATTACTCTTAGGTAATTACATTTATTAATTAATCACTTTAATTAATTGACCTTTAATAAATTATTCTTAAATTAATTACCTTAATTAATCACATTAATTAGTTGTTCTTTAGAGTAATTAACCTTTAATTACTTTGATAAAAAAAAATTATTTCATTAATTAATTACAAACCAATTAATCCATTTATCTTAATAATTAAATGAATTACATATCATAAATTCAAATTTTCATTAAGATAAAACTTCTCTAATCTATACATTTGAAAACATTCATTTCAATTTCTACCTTTGGATTTCATTTTAAATTTGAATTCAAAAATTAACCTGGATTCACTTCAATATGGGTTTAATAAAACTAGTTTACAATTTAAAGTTTCATTTGAATTAAAAAAAACTCAAACAAACTGCTGCCAGTTTTTTCTCAAAGTCTGGAACAATTTGACCCGAGCCCAGACTCGATTTGCTTCGCGTCTCTTACTCGATTTACTCGAGTACCACTTCGGGTAAAACCCACTGGAACGTTGCTTCTACCCAAACAACATCACCAGGCTACACTTCAGACTCGTGCACGTGCACGTCTGCCGGAGCCACCTCCGATCTTCGCCACACCCTCCAACCTTTCACCCTTCATCACCGCAACACACTTCGACCCCCCCCCCAAATCATCAAAAACCCTCATGAATCAAAATGGAGCTTCAATCCTCAACCTGGAACTTCATCACCGAAGTCACCCAAACCTGAAACGTTGCCGTTCGCCCAACCTCGACCACCAGAAAATTCAAAACTTCGGCCACGAACTCGTCACCTTCCATACTATCATCCCACAAACCCATGTGCAACTCGATGCACGCGCGAAACCCCAGCGACCCCTTTTCCAACCTCGTCCAAAATTAGGGTTTAAAACTTAACCACCCTTTCGCCGACGCCATGGTCACCATGCACCCCTTCCACCATTTTTCTCGACTTCCACGCTCGCTCACCTAGCCTCGGCCCAAACCCCGACCACGGCAGAGCCTCTGACCACCTGGAATTGGTCGAAACCCATATTCCGATTAACTGGAAACCGCTCTATGAATACATATCTAAAAATCATCGTACTTATTTTAAAAATCCTATTTTTAGTTGTTTATCCAAGTTATGAAATCAAACCAATAAATTAAAATACTCGAAATAATTCGTATGATTTATTTCTACTGTAAATTTTAGTTACAGGGTCAAGTTCTTTCACTTTCAAGCAAATTTTTTTTTTCAGACTATGGTTTAAGTTTAAACAACTGCTTTGGTTCAAAAATCTCAAGTTTAAAAGGTTCTATATGAAGATGTATTAATTTTCTTTAGATTTCTTTGCTCAGAACTTTAAATATTAAAGAACATCCCATACTAATTTTTTTTCCAGAGAACATCTCAGAAACATACCTTTGCATCATACAGCAACACCAAAGTTTATAAACTAATTACCAAACTTTAAAGAAAAGAAACTGTAAGTTTACTCACAGATTCTCAAACATTGGATTCAAAGAAATGGTTTTAAAGATTAAAGTTGCTCACCTGTTTTCCAGAGAAGAAAGAATAACAGAGTATATTGTTTTGATTTGGTTCGAGCTTTGATTTTTTTTCCAGATTCAAAACTTGATCAGGTTGAAGTTGAAGTCCTTTTTGAATTTACAACGTTGAAATCTGGTTGAGTTTGCTAGTTGGAAGTCTCCACTCGATCTCAGGTTTGCAGTGATGGTTGTTTTAAGTTGAATCTTTGCTTTAATTTGAAATGGTATTTACTCCATTCATTTTTTCTTCCTTTCAGTTTTTTTAAATGGTGAACGAAAACTGGGATGCTAAGTGATGTTGTTTATTGTTTTTAAGCTGAGATGAAACGTGACAAGTGATATAATTTGTTGTACAATGGTTTATATTTAAAAAATTTGGACAGGGATATTTTTCTTGGTGGCTGATATATTGATTTGGGTGGCCAAGCATTAATTAGGCTTTTGTACAAATGGTTATTTTATTTGATTGTATATTTGAATATATACTTGCATTTCGGCTGAAGGTACTTGAACATGATGGCTTCATTAAATTGACTTTGTCTTGCATTCTACTACACATACTTACCTACTTGTTGAATACTTGAATATATTTGCTTTGCCTTTGTTCATACTACTTTATAATATAATTACATTTCTATTTGTTGTTAAATCTTTCTAATGTATTCACTTTATATTTTTACAAAGTTTATTAACGTGTTATTTGGATTTATCTATGTATTCATTTTATTTTATTTATCGCCTTATATTTTTAATTTATAAATTCAAATTATTATTAACCATTTATTTACAATTTAAATTCAAGTCAAAATATATATTATTATTTCAAATTTAGTCAGATATGTTCAAATACAGATATATATTCTCATATATACAATATTTACAATATTTAAAGTTTAAATGATTTATACCAAATTTATTTGAGTTCGGGGAAACTCGCATCACCTAAATCAAATTTATTTTACTATTTTTATTCAAAAATACAATTAATTATTAATTTAAATATATATAAAATTCGGGGTCGTTACAGACTTCCCCCCTTAAAAGAATTTCGTCCTTGAAATTACCAAGGAGACAAAAAGATAGATGAAGAATATTTCATCAACTCAAACTGAATATCTATTCTGCATTTGGCTTACCAAATCAGAATATCAAAAATAGATACAAGATCGAATCTGTTTAACACTTCACAAGATACTCGGGTTATCCAGATCTACGAAATATACAGTGGCATTGGTTAGTTCGAAAGGATAACTAACCATTCGTAGAATATATCCGGACCCAAAGAATAGATAGATATATGGATACGATTTCAAAAATTTTTAGTTTAGAACTAAAGTATACCTATCAACCATAGCAATCAAAGCAACCAATTCATCCAAACAAGCAATTATGGCCTATCTGGAGTTTATGTCCCATATTTATATATCGAATTCCTTTCTGGATCTACCAGAAACTATCGAAGAATTGAGAAGAGATATTTGAACAAAAAAGATTAATAGAGAAAAGATGGCTTCCTCGTTGTTACAGAGTATTGACCATTTCTAGTCGTATTTCTCTGTCCCCTATCTCATCCTCTTCTTTCACTCATACTTACTATCAGTGGATAGCAAGAGAATTTACTGAGGTATTCGAACGGATATCTAAGAATTACTCATTCTAGAGTTTACTTCACTCTATCTCTAATGAGCTACTTAATGTGTTATACTCCTGAGCTAAAGTTCAACCTTAGCTCTGATACCACCTGTAACGTATCGGGTTTTGCCCGCTCGAAAATCAACATCCGTACTTCACATTGTACTAGAATGCCGCAGATTCGACCGTTCAAATCCGATTCGCCGGAGCTATAACACAATTAAGTAAATAACACAGCGGAAGAAAAGAATAATACATTGATATACAATATCTGATACAACAGAGTGATACAATGAATATCAATATACATCAGAGATATGATACAAGAAATAGCAGCGGAAAAGAAAATGATAACATCAGCAGCGGAACAATATCAATAGAAGTGATAACTCCAAAATGATCTTCAAACAAGAATGAATCCACAACTCCAAGATAAGCAACTCCGATGAATGAACTAGCTCCAGATAATCTACTAAACCTGAATATCTGAAAAACCCAACTCTAGACTGCCCGTGTGGAAAATTATGAGCACCCAGAGTTTAGGAAGGGAACAATAAACTCCGGATCAGTCATGGGACTGGTGTGAGCAACAAAAACAGTTTATCTTTTAAACAATCAACAAAAGAATTTAAACATTGAAATCCGCAATGCTTTTTAGAAAATGAAACTACCATAAGACCTCCCGCCACACACACAATGCAAACGCAGAATTGGAGGAGATTTCTTCTTATGATAGTCAAAGATGCTTACTACGCAAAATCATCTTGATATTATTATTAGTGCATAATGCAGAAAACATTTCGAAAGTATAATATTAATCTTAGCCAGCATAGACATTCCGAACTATGCCTACTATAGCTACCATCTAAACAGTGGGGCGCCACCATAAGTAAATGGCAGGTTCTACAACTAAAACCGTACAAAGTTCGTATTGGAAGAATGGATTTCCAACAAATGGTCAGGCTAAGGAACTTCCTTCCGCCGCATGGGATCGCCTCTGGCGGGACGTCCCGAGAGACAAACTGCTCTCTGCCAAACAAGGCCGGGTTACCCCTGTAACAGGTAACTCACGAATATGCCACCCCCCGGTCCTTTGGGACCTTTATCCGAGGCCTCGATATCCAACATCACACATCATAAAGAAAGTGTATCCACATGAGTAAGTATCAGGGCTCCATACCATAATACCACCCTTTTCCAGAAGGAAATGACATACCCTAAAGGGCGCGACCCTCATAACCTTGCCGCAACATTCCTGTTTAGACCATTTCCGGGTTGTGAGGCCCTGACGAAGTCTCGTCCACAAAGCTACGCTTTTTCAAAAAGCCACGCTTTGGGTCAACAGATGATCAACCTATGATCACAAAGATAAATGATCAAACAAATGATCATATCACAAATGATCAAACACTGATCATCACACAGCAACACTCAGCATGCCACATTACCAAATTGGGAGTATATCGCTGATAACCTTCAACTACATAACCTCTGAGCTCGTACGTCTCAGAGAAGGGTGTTAAGCTAAGAGAATAAATTCTCCGCCACCAATAGAAATGTATTTGAAAGAAATCGGCTTTATATCTCAAAGTGTAATGTCAGACATACAATCCATATAAGTCTGTTCCGGGATCGAACAGAACCGAAGGCACTTCTCACGAAGCCCTTGCAATTCCGGATAATTTCCAATCACGTCCGGACTTCCCGTCACTAAGGATGATAAAACCTCTATATCGGGGATCAGCCGATGCAGAGTAACTCGACGGTAATCCTTCCGTTTTCAAAAATATCCGGTCTTCAACACCGGTCTTCAAATGCTATCCATATACGACGTATCACATATTCGGAATGGGTTATACGACCCAAAGGTCCTCTCCCGGCTAAACCGAATAGTGAGCGTAATATTTAAAAACATATGGATATGAGATTTCAATTAAGTCACAACTTAAACCCAAACTTTCTTTTCAAATGGTTTAACAAATTTCCATTTTCAAATCTTTAAACAAAAAGATTCAACCTTTACGGTTTAAACAGTTTCCACACTTTAATCTTTTAAACAAAAGATTCATTCACAGATTTTCCAAATTAATTTCCCTTTCAATTTGATTAACTCGTTAAATCTTCAAATCAAAGATTTAACTTATAGCTTTCAAAACAATCCCATTTCAAATGATTTAAACCAATCATTATTTTAAATCTGTTAAAGATAACAGATTCAAATCATAGCTTTTCAAAACAATTCATTCATAACTTGGAAAACCATTTTTCAATTTGATATTGAAATTCCTTTAATTAAACTGGAATTTCATTGCTTATCTGAAAGCTTTTATTCTTTTAAAACAAACAGTTTCATTTCAGAAAATCTGATTCATTTATACGAGTTGGAATTCTTGGGTTAAATTCAAATTCTCAAAATTTTACTTTTAAATGGTTTAACTTTATATAAACACATTTATAACATTTTCAATCCCTAGTTTCAAATCATAGGATTTAATTCCAAACTTGAATTCAAATTTAAATCAAATTATTTAAATTTTCATAACTCGATTAAGTTATTCAAAATAACTTTTATCTTTGAAATTCTATTTCAAAAGTTTTTCACTTTAAACCCAAATTTCTAATTTCAAAATCAATTGAAATTAAAATTTCAATTTCAAAAATATCAAATTTAAATTATCTGTGACTTAACCGATCTCCACGTGAAATCCATATTTGTGTGTGTAAAGGTGTAGTCCAGGGGTTTCACACAATAGTGCAACATCCTACAATCATCACATATCAGAATACAGGAATATAATTCGATAAGCGGTATAAGAACAACGCTTATCGTTCATTCACAGATCATAGATATATAAAGGTCACAGATAAGTAAACTACAGATCACAACATAAATCAGGATGTATCACAAAGCATCATATATCAAGGATATCAAACAATTCAATCATTCAATAGAATTCAAACATTCATAAGTAAGGTCAGTTAATTGTCTGATTAATTTAAATCAGATTAATTACTTATGAATAAATTACTAGTCATGGTGAATTAATAATCAATTGATTACAAAACATTTAATAATTAATCATTAATTAACCCTTAATCAATAAATTAACTTTTAATTAATTACTCTTAGGTAATTACATTTATTAATTAATCACTTTAATTAATTGACCTTTAATAAATTATTCTTAAATTAATTACCTTAATTAATCACATTAATTAGTTGTTCTTTAGAGTAATTAACCTTTAATTACTTTGATAAAAAAATTTTATTTCATTAATTAATTACAAACCAATTAATCCATTTATCTTAATAATTAAATGAATTACATATCATAAATTCAAATTTTCATTAAGATAAAACTTCTCTAATCTATACATTTGAAAACATTCATTTCAATTTCTACCTTTGGATTTCATTTTAAATTTGAATTCAAAAATTAACCTGGATTCACTTCAATATGGGTTTAATAAAACTAGTTTACAATTTAAAGTTTCATTTGAATTAAAAAAAACTCAAACAAACTGCTGCCAGTTTTTTTCTCAAAGCCTGGAACAATTTGACCCGAGCCCAGACTCGATTTGCTTCGCGTCTCTTACTCGATTTACTCGAGTACCACTTCGGGTAAAACCCACTGGAACGTTGCTTCTACCCAAACAACATCACCAGGCTACACTTCAGACTCGTGCACGTGCACGTCTGCCGGAGCCACCTCCGATCTTCGCCACACCCTCCAACCTTTCACCCTTCATCACCGCAACACACTTCGACCCCCCCAAATCATCAAAAACCCTCATGAATCAAAATGGAGCTTCCATCCTCAACCTGGAACTTCATCACCGAAGTCACCCAAACCTGAAACGTTGTCGTTCGCCCAACCTCGACCACCAGAAAATTCAAAACTTCGGCCACGAACTCGTCACCTTCCATACTATCATCCCACAAACCCATGTGCAACTCGATGCACGCGCGAAACCCCAGCGACCCCTTTTCCAACCTCGTCCAAAATTAGGGTTTAAAACTTAACCACCCTTTCGCCGACGCCATGGTCACCATGCACCCCTTCCACCATTTTTCTCGACTTCCACGCTCGCTCACCTAGCCTCGGCCCAAACCCCGACCACGGCAGAGCCTCTGACCACCTGGAATTGGTCGAAACCCATATTCCGATTAACTGGAAACCGCTCTATGAATACATATCTAAAAATCATCGTACTTATTTTAAAAATCCTATTTTTAGTTGTTTATCCAAGTTATGAAATCAAACCAATAAATTAAAATACTCGAAATAATTCGTATGATTTATTTCTACTGTAAATTTTAGTTACAGGGTCAAGTTCTTTCACTTTCAAGAAAAAATTTTTTTTCAGACTATGGTTTAAGTTTAAACAACTGCTTTGGTTCAAAAATCTCAAGTTTAAAAGGTTCTATATGAAGATGTATTAATTTTCTTTAGATTTCTTTGCTCAGAACTTTAAATATTAAAGAACATCCCATACTAATTTTTTTTCCAGAGAACATCTCAGAAACATACCTTTGCATCATACAGCAACACCAAAGTTTATAAACTAATTACCAAACTTTAAAGAAAAGAAACTGTAAGTTTACTCACAGATTCTCAAACATTGGATTCAAAGAAATGGTTTTAAAGATTAAAGTTGCTCACCTGTTTTCCAGAGAAGAAAGAATAACAGAGTATATTGTTTTGATTTGGTTCGAGCTTTGATTTTTTTTCCAGATTCAAAACTTGATCAGGTTGAAGTTGAAGTCCTTTTTGAATTTACAACGTTGAAATCTGGTTGAGTTTGCTAGTTGGAAGTCTCCACTCGATCTCAGGTTTGCAGTGATGGTTGTTTTAAGTTGAATCTTTGCTTTAATTTGAAATGGTATTTACTCCATTCATTTTTTCTTCCTTTCAGTTTTTTTAAATGGTGAACGAAAACTGGGATGCTAAGTGATGTTGTTTATTGTTTTTAAGCTGAGATGAAACGTGACAAGTGATATAATTTGTTGTACAATGGTTTATATTTAAAAAATTTGGACAGGGATATTTTTCTTGGTGGCTGATATATTGATTTGGGTGGCCAAGCATTAATTAGGCTTTTGTACAAATGGTTATTTTATTTGATTGTATATTTGAATATATACTTGCATTTCGGCTGAAGGTACTTGAACATGATGGCTTCATTAAATTGACTTTGTCTTGCATTCTACTACACATACTTACCTACTTGTTGAATACTTGAATATATTTGCTTTGCCTTTGTTCATACTACTTTATAATATAATTACATTTCTATTTGTTGTTAAATCTTTCTAATGTATTCACTTTATATTTTTACAAAGTTTATTAACGTGTTATTTGGATTTATCTATGTATTCATTTTATTTTATTTATCGCCTTATATTTTTAATTTATAAATTCAAATTATTATTAACCATTTATTTACAATTTAAATTCAAGTCAAAATATATATTATTATTTCAAATTTAGTCAGATATGTTCAAATACAGATATATATTCTCATATATACAATATTTACAATATTTAAAGTTTAAATGATTTATACCAAATTTATTTGAGTTCGGGGAAACTCGCATCACCTAAATCAAATTTATTTTACTATTTTTATTCAAAAATACAATTAATTATTAATTTAAATATATATAAAATTCGGGGTCGTTACATTAGCGGAACGGGTTTCCCCTCATTAGTATCCTTAAACCTTTATAAAACCATATATTGTGCTCCTGCATCCACAATGGTTAAAAGATACATTTTACAATATTATGATGATACTCGTTTATAAAAACATTTAGGATTTCCCATCCCCAGTTTAAGCCGACACCCCGTCATAGTTATAGTTTTTAGGGTCACTATTAACCTATTAGTTTTCATGGGTTTACTAACAACTTTTTTCATTATGCATGGACACCCTGTCCTATTTTATAGTTTTCATAGGATCACTAAGAACCTATAGACTCCTGCCAATTAACTTAATTAATTCATGGGTCCCCCTGAACCTATTAGTCATTCTAATAACTTATCCCTTACCCTAGTTTTCCTGGGTTGACTAGGAACCTATAGGTTTATCCAGTAACTCCCTTCTTATCTTATATTTCATGGGTTGACTAGGAACCTACTAATGCTTCCATTAACTTCTTTCTTATCCTAGTTTTTATGGGTTAACTAGGAACCTACTGACTGATGTCTATTCTTAATCCTGATATAGTTTTCATGGGTTCACTACAAACCAATTATCCCCTGCCAACTGTCCTTAATACATAGTTTTCATGGGTTTACTATGAACCTCTTGGTTACCTCCAATAACTACCTTATCATAGTTTTCATGGGTTTACTATGAACCTATCTCCTGAACAACTTCAAAGTTTAAGCATCCTATATTTTTGGTCTCCCTGACTCCCTGGGTGTAATTATACTCATTTAGGAGTTTAATCAATTTATATTCACTACTGGGTTAACCTAGCTGGTTCTTCAACCCCTTTATCCCCCAAAATACAGTTATGGGTTCTTTATCAAGTGAATATATTCATATTTGAAGAAGCAAACAAAACAATTTAACAATGCCACTTCGGTGGGTTTAAGGTCCTTGAAATGCTTTTTATATAAAAAATAGTTAATCCCTTTAACTTATATTTTCATCAAGGCGATACTTCTTCGGATTTTCTTACTTAAAGTCATTTCAAACCTCCTTTATACAAGTCGTAGGTTTTTCCTTTAAAATTTGAGTTTGGGTTTTAAAACTTTTCGACTCCTTCGAAATATTGCTTTCGACCTCATAGTATGATCTCCTTCGAAAGCATTAAAAGCTAACTTTAAAACATCAGGCTCCTGCCTTTCGAATACTTCTAAAACAACCCTTTCGAAACCTTTCAACTATGTTGAAGTATTATCACATAAGTATAAAAGTATAGCTTTGAATCCATTTGAAAGTAACCTTTCGAAACCAATGAAGGTTACCCTTTGAAACCATTGAAAGACCCTCTTTTGAAAGCATTGGGTTTATACTTAAACATTATATTTGGGTCAAAGTGAACCTAGGCGAAAGCACCTCTTTCGAAACCATTCTTTACTTCAAAAATATTAGGGAAGTTTGATGGTGTCGAAACCATCCTTTCGAAAGCATTGAAACATCTGGGTAAAATAATTGAAGGTTGGCTTCGAACCCCTTTCGAAACGATTGCCTTCGAAACCTCTAAACCCTTTCGAAAGCATTAGGAAGTGGCTTATATTTATAAAAAATTGAACCTTTCGACAATATTGATGTCTTCAATGCCATCGGAAGGTCAACAATTCACAAAAGGGTTTCGACTTGGTCGAAACTACCCCTTCTAAAAGCTTTAAACAAAATCTAAGTAACTTCTTCGAAAGCTACTTCTTTAAAACATAAGCGACAGCTCCCTTTCGAAAGCCACTTTGAAATACTCTTTTGAAACCATTGGTTTCGACTACTTCGAAACCCATTTATAAATAGGCAAGCGCTTTTCTTTTAAAACTAAATAAAACAAAGGAACCAACCCCTTCGAAAGCTACCTCTCGACACCCTACCTTCCGCCTTTCTCCAGTCCACTACGTACCATCAAAATGATACCATGTGTATTGGTTCACTGGTTTCGACCTAGAAGGTTTCGAATAGGTTGGGGGCGGAAGGTCTGAGTCGAAGGGTCCTTCTAAAGAAGGTGGAACCCCTTTTTCGGAGCAAAAGGCTGTTTTTACCAAATAAAGTAAACTTTTTGTAACAAACTTTCCTACTTGTAAACATTTAATTGGCTTTCATAAACTTTTAAATAATTTAGATAATATTTGCCACATTTTCTCAGATCTAAAACATGATAGCTTTTAACAATTAAGCCCTTCCTATTAACAAAACAATTAAATCATTTAGGTCCTCCTTTCAAAATAATTTAATTTCCATACTAAATCATTTAGTAAAAATCCCCAAAAATTTTAGAAATTCACTTTAATCATGTTATTTGACATATCAAAATTTCAGACCCAAATTCTTAATATATTCTCCAAAGTAAATTTATAAACCCAAATAACCATATTTTTCTTTGAAAATTCATAACTAATTCTCCACGGCTTGGAAAATTATAAAAATTGAAACCCAACTCCAAAATCATGTTTTTCATAACATAAAATTTTCCTATGGCATTTAAAAATCATTTAACTTCAGTTTTACCCTAAAACCGGGTATATCTCTATTTAAACACCCTTGTTTAAACCATGTAAATTATAAACCAAGCGTATCACTATTCGATAAATTATAAAAATGAATTTATCCCTTAAATCTGAAACCATATGATTATAAAACCAAAAATAGAGATGTAGTGATTATTATTCACCTTAGATTGGATAAGGAAATTGAAGATTGATTGAGATTGATTTCTTCTAGCTTGAATCCTAAGCTTTACTTTGAATTTCTCTTCTCTTCTTTCTTCCTAATGGTCGGCCTTGCTCTTTCTTTTTCTTATGTTTTTGTTTAGGATAAAATGAACGTGTATGACTAAGGAAATAGTATAAGGGTGGAGAATGTGGGCGGCAATTACCCTAATGCCCTTATATTTATTTAGCTAACACTTAACCATTTATAAGTTCATTTAATTTAAATAAGCACGGCCACTACATTTTTATTAATCAACCTCAATTTCTTTATCTACATTATTATATTTAATTTATTCTAATTAAATCTCCTGAATGTTATTAAAAACTAGGGGTATTATAGGTGGGTTTGTTTTCGTGAATGAGAAAGAGGAGAGGAGGATTAGACGGGGTTGATTATTTGTAAGGGTTAATAATGTAATTAGTTCATTTATTTTTAATTTAAATATTGATAACTTATTAATTTAATAAATTTTCTATATGAGGTCCGATCGAGATGAAACTTTTTGCATTGTGCTCGTAATGATGAAAGTTTCACGATGGAATTTGTTTGGATGAATCTGAAGACAGTTGAAATTTGGGCTAAAATCGGACGTTGTTTGATTTTAGTTCCAAACCGGAATGCCTCGGCGACAAATTGAAATAGTGGTGAGTTAAACTCACCTTTTTGGTTAACTTTCATGATATACGGTTGATAAAAATTGTTGAATGATTGTTTAGATGATTTACTATATTTATTAGTTGGTTTAGATATATTCACGCCCTCGGAGCGGATGAGACCCTATTATGTTTCCGTGTAAGAGCGGATGACCCTTTGTATACGAACCCCGTCTCGAAGCGGTTGATTTATATTTTTATGATTATATATTATATGCGATGGAGAAGGACAGGTTGGAGGGATCCAACGGGATTCCTCACAATGTTGATGTTATTTTCATATAATTTGATGATATGTTGGATGCTATAATTGATGACATAGACACGATTTTGCTTATTTAGTGCTTTAGTAGCACTCGAGCTTATATTTTGGTATTTTGAAATACCATAAAATAGTGATTGAATAAAAAAGGGATTTCAAAGAGAGTTTGAAAATTATACATGTTTTAAATAATTATGCAGAATTATTTGAAAAATTAATTTATCTTAAAATCGAAGGTATGATTTTTGGATATTATAATTTAATAGTTTTATACAATATTTTAAATAGAGATTTTCGAACTGTAAAATAAAGATTTTTAAAATCTCAAAATAAGTCTATCTTTTATAATAAAGTGATATGTTTTTAAAGGAAAATAGAATTATTTGATATGTATGTGTGTATGTATGTATATGTACATATATTAAAGATTATATACAAATGTGAGATTTATAAGTGTGATGAAAATATAAGGGTTTATGAATATATCTTTGTAAACATATTTTGATACAAGTATTTACAAGGTGACTTTAATTAATGAAAAGATTAATTAAGGAGGCTAGCGGTTGATTATGTGCTTAAGCAATGTTGGTTTTTCCTTTGGAAATAAATCCTGATTTGGATGTGTGTTTGTTGTAGTTAAATAACCGAT
Organism: Allium fistulosum; assembly: GCA_030737815.1. Taxonomy (NCBI): domain Eukaryota; kingdom Viridiplantae; phylum Streptophyta; class Magnoliopsida; order Asparagales; family Amaryllidaceae; genus Allium; species Allium fistulosum. The sequence goes on along the minus strand of CM060902.1, from coordinate 1,115,731,259 downwards.
AATCAAATGTGGACCCAAACGTAACTTTGGAATATCTAGAAGAAACACGTGCGTTATATGGCACATTCATCTCCGATGATGATGTACTGTGCGTGTAAATCTCGTTTTGTTCTTCTAGGACAATTAATAAGGAAATATGTCCACTAACGGTTAGAAGGCGATCTCTTTTCTTATCTTTGACTTTTCATTTCCTAAAGAACCGGGGTTGAGTTTACCAAAAATTATCGAATGTTGTTTCGAAGAGACCGGGATTGGATATGTTATCCGTAAAACCACTTCGATCCAACACAAGCATTTCGAAGTAAAGACATCTTGAAGATGATGGAATCGAAGACGGAGCTCTCAAGCGTTTCGTTTAGCCCCGGAACGAACTTGTATGGATGAATGTTGGTATTGCATTGTTTCCTGGAGGGCAGTGTTAGCATTCCAAGTGGGAAGTGCTATATAAAAGGTAGAATGTAACTTCGAGCCTCACACTCGGAAAATGAATAAAGCAGGGACATACGGCAGGGCTAAGTGGGTCGCACCCAAGTAGGGTATGGTCATCCCAAATCTAGAGCGATATTCATGTACGCTTCGGGATCCCATTTGTATGGTTGTTGATCGCAACCAAGTGGTGATCATATTCGGTGCTACTCGAGAAGGGGGCAGTGTCGGTCCTGAGTAGTAGAGCTGCAAAGTGTTGTAGCCTCCCGTACATTTTATATAGCGGTGTACGGATTCAACGGGTAGATCCTTACCCTTTCATAGTTGGATTCCATATCCACTACGAGCCTTCGGTTTTATTTGTATACTTATTATGCTGAAATTTAATTAGTGTAACAATTTCGGCTATGATAAATAAGTATTTGTATCTTAGACGCTATTATAATATCAGAGAATTTCATATGAAATATTTTGGTTATCGTAAGGTAAAAACCGGTCTATTTTTATGTGCGGCATGGTCTTACGAATTACTTTTGATTTCAATGGTTTTATAACTTTAAAATCCAATTGTGTGTATTTTCTCACGCGGGTTTTGCAGACTGACTCGGGTGTTATCTTATCATAATGCTCGGGTCAGACCGAGTATCTTTGATGATAGTTTTGGATGCATTGGAGCTCAGGAGATAAGTTGGAGGTCTTCAAGTCGTATTCCCGTAAATGTTTAATTTTCACAACTTGTTGTTGAAATCATCAGCAATTGTGAGGACATGTTGTTATTATTGTCCAAGCCGATGATTGTAATTTGTTATTGTACTCTGATGGATGTATATATATAACAGTTTCTCTTTTGTAAAGATCATTGATATTATATTATATATATTGTTCCGTTGCGATTGTGAGATTCTGTGTTGTTTTTAGTTTATTTTCTCTTCTCTTCTTCTTTTCCCCTAACTATCCATCTTTCCATTCAATTTGGGTTCGACATGTGTGGTTTATTGTCAACTTGAACTGTATGGAAAAGCGGGTTGTTACACTGGGTATTCTTTCCAAACCAATAGTGTACTATTTGTCTCGGATATCTAGTTGGTATAGTCAACCTAGATGTCACATGGGCTATCGATTGGGTATGACTATACTGGGGCACTCCACGCTACGCTTGACGTCATATGTATCGAGTCAAGTGAAGTAGGTGTAGGGTATGTTGTATCTTCTACCGTTCTTGTACTATGAGTACATAACAAACATGCACCCGCGAGTTCTAAGAGATGCAATGACCAAAACTTATATGTTTCTTTATATTACATTGTTGGGATCATGCTACATGTTCAGAGGTTTCGATCGAAGGTTTATAGTGAGGTGATGGAGGCCCGAGAATAGTTAAATATGAGGAGGAGCGGTAACACTATTCCTCTACCATGGGAGGATTACATCATGATATATGATCCAGTCAAGGTTCATCCCACATTACTCTGAGGTTTATCGAGGCGTAAGATTTGTTTAAATATGGCTATGTATCTTCCTATTTGATTTTTAGGGGATAGATGTTAGTTACAGCTATATGGTATCGTGCGGATTCCTTTAAGTCCTCCTTTAGCTGATGACATATTTGGTTTAAGTCATCATACAGGATCAACATATATATAGCTGGTTTACGACCACATGGATGGATTGAAGGCGAGCCCTACATTATTTAGGGGCGCTATGGCACTTACTTGAGTTTGAGTAACACCACGTGCATTTTCCTTACCGAATTATGTACGTGGGATGAACTCTGATCATATAAGTCCCCACGTTGTTGTTGACAAAGTTTCAATTCCGCATTCTTCCTTTTTGAGCATGTATCATCTTAGATCACATAGACAACAACTAGTTATCATCTCCATACATTTAGAATTATGATCATTTAGGTACCGTAGCATAGCCTCCACTTTAGTTCCCAGACGATAAGATGATTTCTGGTGTGTCATCTGCTAGATTATATCAGCCATGTGAGGTAAATATCATTTTTTTAAATTAGCACCATAGTTTATGTACAATAATGTATATAATTTAATTGTATAGGATTATGAGAGACGTGTCATAGTTGCGTTTGATATCATTATACAATAGTATACCCATTGCTTGTTTGAGACTTATCAGTAGCGAACGCAAAATATACGGCATGATATGCAACATCTGATCCATAGTACGAGGGACTATATGGGCCCCTACATTTTGACTAGCCAAACGGCGATTCTAATGATAACGACGACGATGGTCATCAGCCACCTGCACATTTTAAGGATTGATGTAGATTTCATATATTTTGATGTATGTACATGATTATTCACTTTTGAGGACGTTTTGTGATTGTTTGATGTAGTTGAGTATTATGATTAGATGGCTTTTGTGTTAGCTTTAACTATAATCTATTGGTGTGTTTACATTTGAGTATTCTGTATAGAGGACTTTCATATTAGCTTTATCTGAGATGTGTATGTATTTACATAATTGATATTTAAAAAATGGTAGAACATTTCGATATCGAATAAAAAGATAATTAAAATTTAGAACCGCTTTTTATGACAACATTTTGATATTACATAGACAAATAATCAAACACAGCCAACAATAACTAAGAATCCCATACTGATTCTAGATGTGTTGGAGAAGATATTTTTTATGTTTGTTATGTAAGGTTGTATTGCGATAAGCGACATGCTGTTTGATATGAAATTAGAAGTCATCATCAAATCTGGATGGAAAACATCTAGCACAGGAGTAGCGTGCTCGTAGCTATAATTTTGTTCGATGTCCCTTTCACCTTCAAGATTCATGTTGTGTAAAATCATACAAGTGTACATGATCAATGCCATTTTCCTTGGAGATCATAGTTTCATGAATTGCTTATTATAGCAAATCTGGACTGCAGCACAACAAATACTCATTCTACATCTTTTCGTTGTCCTTCTTGCATTGCAACAAATGCTGATTTTTTTAAATAGTAATATGATTATTAGTTACTATGATACTCCATTTTGGGTAAATTCCATCATCAAGGTAGTTACTATGGTCATATATGTTACCGTTAACTGTAAATGAAACAGGTGTTGTTTTACCAAGCGCTAAATCATTAAATAATGTTAATCTCTCAACAACATTATGCCAAAAAAGCATGTCAAATCCATAAACCATATGAAGCAACTACTTCAAGAATTAAAGTCCATTTTTGTTCTTTACTTTGATATGCTCCTTCACAACACCAAAAAGGCCATTTTATCACACTTATAACCGTGATAAATTAAATTCCCCACGGTTATAAGCGTTGTCCCAAGTGGCGTGGGCAAATATTATCACAGAAAAAATAACGCTTATAACCGTGATAATTTTGGGTATTGCTCACGGTTATAAGCGTGAGAGTTATGGTGTTTACTCACGGTTATAAGCGTGAGAATGATGAATCACGGTTATAAACGTGGGAAATTTCATATCTATCACGTTTATAAGTGTGTTAAATCTGGATTTAATCGTAATTTGAAGTATAACGGTTATAAGCGTGAGTTTTCTGGGGTTTCACCACGGTTATAAGCGTGAGTATTCAAAACATTCACAAATCATTACCTACCATCCATATCGTTGATAATACGTATCAGCACACTATGTTTTATAATATGCATATATACCTACCAACACATGCATTAATATGGACGTCAATATTGCACATGCAAACAAATAAACTTCATATAGCAATTGACATGTGCATTACTATGGATAGTTTTTGTAAATACATAAATCTCGTACAAAACAGCTAAAAAGAACTAATTAAAACATGACCATAAATATTTTCAGTTCTCCTAGACATAATGGTAGGAGTTACAAACTACTATTTTAGCATCTATAGGACAATGCCATTTTCCAAACTATTGAGAGCTGCATATTGAACTGGAACCTGAAAGTTGCTGTGGGATAGTCGAAATCTTGAAAGTATCTCTGTAAATACAAACAGATATTTAGTGTACAGACAAGAACACAAATATGTTACATGGATGGAAATGAGGACAAATATGTTACAAGAACATCATCAACAGCAGGTGGAAACATCTGGTGTTTTAGATTTAAACGTAAGAATTCAAGATCTACATGGGCAAGCTGTTAGAGAAAAATGGGTACAACAGCATGACATGATCTTTTTTAAGGATTGTCTAATAGCATTTTTGTCTAGAGAACATGAAATAACTCAAAGCATACAGCGTTTAACATTTAAAAAGTTGACAACCTTAGCAACTTAATGGTTATATAAAATATTGTTAAATGGAATTTAATTAAAACAAAAACATGCCTCATGCATAGTTGCAGTTTGCAATTTCCTTATGAGACTTTAAAATTATGTCAAATAGTAGACTAAGTAAAATTAAAAATTATCGACGGCATTTGAGCCATCCAGATTACAACACCGACATCTATTTAAGGGCCCCATATGCATGGCCACAAAGATGAAACTTTTATTTTTCTTCATCCAGAAAAGAGCAGTAAACTCCAACTAAGAATTGTTATAGCAAAAAAAATATTTATTCCAAATTTGTAACTGAAATCAGTCAAGTTTAAGGAAAAAGCTTTAAAATCTGAATAATCTATATCTTAAATATTCAGATATTTATGCATAACAATGAATTTTGACAAAATCATAAGAGTTAAAAAAATTCAGAGGTTTTGCATACTTCTGCAATTGTTTAGTAACATGACCTTGCAAATTGCAATGGAAGTAGACAAGGTAGGCATATGCAATTATTATATCATACGGTTACCGTTTCTTAATGAATGTATAAATTAGAAATTATATACACCTGGGCCATAAAAACAGTGGCTTGGTGTAAAAAAATCTAATGTTGTTACATATAGTTCAACTATAAACATTCATGTTACACAGGGACTGGACTCAACCTAATGTTGTGTGTGTACATATATTAAATGATAGTATGATACACATGCCATAAATAAATCAGATCAGTCAACCAAACAAAGTCTTGGAACTCATATCATGCAAATAAACATAAATTACCATGTAGATGTAGTAATTCTGGAAATTTGTGCAACAGAAAATGCAAGGTCTTCAACAGATCTATGGAACTGCACCGCCAAATGATTGAAACCTAACATAGAAAGGTAAAATAAGAGATTAAATATTAATGAATTTATACAATCACAATTAAAGAATAGGAAAAGGTAGGAAATTAAATCAAAATTATGCTAATCACAAAAGAATTAACAATAAAGGACAGATGCACAATTTGTTGAACATAAATAATGAATCACTAATGATGAAAATCACTTAATATGAATAACTTTTCAAGATTAAAAGCATCAGTTCGACAACACATTCAATTAAGAGCATATGAAGCACAGACACAAGGAAAAGGTACAAGTATATGGAACAGACTCTAATATTGTCGAATTATATTATATATAATTAATCCCTACGTAAGAGAGACATCCATGTTACAACATTTAGTCATTTATAGAAGTATTAACTCACATTTAAGAATAATGAATTTAATTTTATAAATGAGTGATGATTCTTATTGGGCACAGGTTATGTACTAGCGTACTAAAATCTAATGCATGTTGGTCACACTCAAATGTACATTAAATCAAGCCATCTATGATTTGAATAGACACGTAAAATTGGCATAACTGTTCCATCCGAAGGAAATTTGCTTAACAACTGCATTTTATATGATGTCATTTGTCCACAATATCAACTAAGTTATTCAGAATGCAACATGTGCAAATTATGGACATTTCTCGCACTAAGGTGATAATAAATGACATGCACAAAAGTCCATCATCCCATCTATTTTGGTATTAAGAATAATAAAATTAAATTTTAATTGTATTTTATAAAAATGGCAATAGAAAGTGTAAATTGAGGTGCCCTTAGCAGCACAAATTCATTTTATCGCAAACGATACTAATTAGTAACTAATTCAAGTCTAGAAAAAATTAACTTACTAAATTGCATATTCATTTTATCTTCATTTAGCTTCCAAACGATACTAGTTAGTAACTAATTCAAATCTAGAAAAAATTAACTTACATATTTTCACTGATATCGCAAACGATACTCAGGCCAGATCACAAAACCCCCATCAACTAGCTCGGATAGCGTGTAATGGCCATTTTGCGGTGCATCAAAAAGTGAAGCTTCTGGATCAATAACATCTTCAATCCAAACGACTTGTTCTCCTTCAACCACCTTTCTACCATGGCACATTTTTTGCGTCCCAATGTGCCCTTTTGCTACCTCCTTCAAATCTGGTGCTAGCAGCTTTACTGATTGTTTTTCTCTAGTAGAAGATCTCGTTCCTTTATCTAATGAAGCACTTTTGCTAGGATCTCTATCTAATGAAGCACTTTTGCTAGGACCTCTATCTAATGAAGCACTTTTGCTAGAACCCGGATTGTTGATATTCTCATTATTCTGCTCGGTGTTCGAAACATCTTCCGGTCTTGATGTTGACACGTTTCCCTCAATTTGATTCACAAGCAACTGCATACATTGTTTCATATCAATGATAGCCGAACTCATTGTTTTAATCTCTTCATACATTTGATTGTGTTGGTTCTGCATTTCTGTTCTCCATTGTTGATTTCCACTCTCTTGGTAATTGAGTATTGCTTTCGAAGCTTGCGCGAGTTTTACTTTCTTTACATTAGCCGTAGAGCTGATAGCACGATAATAACTTCTCTTTCTATCATCTCCAAAAACTTCAGCAACGGGATCTCTTTCAAACTCTTCTAAACTTCTTATGCCATCACCTCCATTGACACTAGATTCTGATTTTTGTCTTTCTTCTACTGCTTCTATCAATGCCTACATATATAAACCAAAGTCAGAAAAAACAAAATGAGTTTATTTCAGGTTGTGTCGTTTGTTATTTAAAGAAGAGGGACTTCAAAGCTATTACATTTAGGATTTTAGTAATTTGTACAAATACTGTATGTACAGATACTGACTTGTTCAAATAAACTATGCCTGCATTACTATTTTTTTTAACAAGTTCTTCATATGTAGAATGAAGATTTCATATCCAAATTGGAAAGGTTGATTTGCTAATGCAAAAACACTATTACAGCACTTACCGTTCAAGTGCAGAAACAATCACAAACCAAATGAAGAAGCCAGTATGTGTTTTTGAAGGGTTGATATGGCAGCATATTCAGGCAAGTATGTTCCCTTAAACCAAATGAAGAAGCCAGTCAGAAGAACTATACATATGTGTTGCATTTCTTGCATACATAAACTAAGTTTGTATGGTTGATTTAAGTTATAACCGAATCATTTTTTCAAGGTTATCTATTCCTTCTTTGTATAAATTTCTTGATGATTTTGGGGCTTTTTTTTTGGAGGAACCAGGTTTTGTTTGGTTAGCCTCCCGTTGATACTTTTGCTAGGTTGGTTTTTTGATAATAAAAATGATATTTTAGTTAATCAGAGTACTCATTTTGATGTCTTTAAGGTATGAACTCGTGATTTCTATGACTTCGGCTTATAACATCATATTACTTGATATTTGAACTAATGGTTCTTGACATGATTGATGTTGTTTGGGTCTTTTTCTTATATCCTTTTGTTTTTATGTGCTGCTCGAACCAAAATAACACCGAGAACACCGGCTCGGTTGGGCCATTTAGCAGGTATAGTTAACTTGTTCAAATAAGTGAACAAGTTAAAGAAAATGAAGGTAGGAAAATTAACTTACATATTTTTCAGCAGCGCAAGGAATCACATCTCCGGTTTTTTTACTTGTGTGTGCCACTTTCCACGCCTTAGTTCGTGAAACTTTACTATTAGGATCTTCCGCTTCCTATACAAATAAATATGAATATATTCAAGAGCCACACAATATTATCGAAAATTACCGTAAAAGACTTGATACGAACCAATTCTTCATATAATCGAGCATAAGATTTTCTACCCAATGTGTGATTTATAGTGTTCTTTGCTTTGTTATCACTGTTCGTCTTGCATTGTTTTTTCTTCTTATCCGTGTATTCATTGTCGATGAACCCCTCCCACTGAACTTTATCGATGTCATCGGGTCGGTTTTCAATTGCAAGATGTCTAGGCAAAAACTCCTGCTCTTTTGTTTTAATATATGTCTTCCTCAATTTTGCTTTTGCCGTTTTGAAATATTGTGGAAAAAACTGCTCCAAAATTGGTCGAGCAACATCGGGATTTATATTCAACTCAAACTCCTTCTATTAAAAAAATTGTAAAAAAAGTATTGATTATTCACACATCTCACATAAAAAGATTGTAAAAAAAGTAAAGAATTCTAGAAAGTAGGCACAAGAGTAAAGGTTGTTTTCTATAAACGATAAAGTAAAATACCATAAGCGCTTTCCATAAATTGTTTTTGTAAAACATATCCACTTTCCTCCAATCGTCGTAGTTAATAGGAATATGCCTCCGAATCAAAACGCCACAACGGGATGCCCACTTTGATGAGTCTTTACCTTTTGCACCATCCATTTCAACAATTATTGAGTATTTTTTGTTTGGAGGAGGAGGAGGAACATCTTCTTCTATGCTTTCTGCTATATGTTGCGATGGATTGCTGCAACTAGCCGACATTCTGCAAATATACATTAATACATCTTCTTTTTCAAAATGACAGTTCACATGAGATTACTTTTAACTACTGCACAAAAAATTAAGATTATACAACTTGGATTTTTTTTTTCCGGAACTAGAAATCGCATAAAATATCATATAACAAATATTTTATACCAGGATGAGCTCGGTCAGCGTGCTGCTAACATATAACCTCAAATAACAACTCAGAGATATAACTTGTAACACATATTCAAAAATAAATTTCAGATCATTGAATAAACTTTAGAAAATGAGCCTAATATGCAAAAGAGAGTAACAAAATAAAGTCCACAGTGAGATAATAAAGTGGACATTTTCAACACACATGTAAAAACAAAAACAAATATGCATATATACAAATATATACTTCACAGTATCCAAATATATAACAAAGAACAAGACAATGAAAGAAAACATTGAATGACTATGAGATATTTTGTGAATGCATAATTATTTCTGATAATGAAGATCAATATTCTTTACTATAAGAATGCTATGTAAGCATTACTATTTCTGGTAAGTAAAAGATTCCATGTCAGTAAAATAAATGTGTGCATACACGGTGTTTTCCTTTGTTTATACATACATGTGTGTAACATTGATTGACATTTTCCTAAGGTTCATTACTGTTTCTAACATTGATTGACATTCTTTTACCAAGTACTCCATACACGGTGTTTTCTTTGTTTATACATACATGTGTGCATGCAATATAGAAATGAGAGTGCTGCAAGAATCTTAGGTGGTCATTTGCTGAACAGAATTGAATTAAGCTAATTTATAGCAAAGTCTATGAAACAAGCCTGTAGTTTTATTGCAGGCTAATGTGTAACATGTTTCTAGTTGACAAGTGTGAAAGAAGTGTGTATCAATCCAGTCATATGTTTAATGTCAACAACTTAATAATTTAAAAAAAAGGAAAAAAAAAAAGAAATAAAGTGCATATCTTGTTATGACAATGTTGCTAGCCATGGGAGATCATAGAGAAATAAAGTGCATACCATGTTATCAAATAGCAATATAATTCAAATAAAGTACACAATCAACTAGAGAAATTGTACTTTTATTAGTACATTGAAACATATAGAAATCATATAGAAAACCATAATACATTCATCTATTTGACTTCAATACATTTTGACAACGCTACTAAATTAGGTTGCTCATTTAAAGTTGATTGAAAGTTTGTTGGCATCTTGTAATCATCCACGCTATCGGTCAAACGTTTAGGTGAACGTCGTACAACAGACCAATCGGGATTTTGTATGTCTTTTATGTAAAAAACTTGACTTGCTTCTGACGCAAGAATGGCAGGCTCATCATACTCCCCATCACTGCTTTTAAGTTTGTTAAGATTCACCATCAACAAATTAGAATCTGAACAAATCTTACAACCATGTATTTTGTCAGCAATATTGACCCACTCGCAATAGAACACTACATGTTGAAATTCATAATAATCAACTTCAATGATCTCTTTAATAATACCATACCAAGTAGCGTCATCATTTGTAGGATTTAAATCTTTTGCACTTGCTATAAATGTTGTAATAGCATCCATACAAACACCACTATCTTGTGTTGAAAGGGTGTCATCATAGTGCTGTGGAGAGAATACATAGCCATTGATTCTATACTTAAGGTGAGTTTTGGCTTCCCACGTTGGTCCACTAACATAATACCATAACAGTGAATTCATGCATTTTTCTTCTAGTAACTGCCAAATTCATTTAAATAAGTTAAATAGTATAAATTTTATTATTGAAATATGAGCTTTGTAAAATCTAACAAACCTTCTTGTGCAACCAATCAATAAATTCAGTTTGTACTACAACTTCTGTCCTTGTGTGGTGCTTTTTTTTACTCTGTTGAACATCTTCTAACAATGATCGATATTCACTACAAATAAAAATGTTGTAGTTTAAGTAAATATCGAAATTAGATTTTATAACGTATCAAAAAAATACAAACCTATAATAATCATCTCGGTCTGGGATGTCCATCCTAAAGAGTATCCACCTTCGAATTTGCGTACGTTGCACGCCAGATAGCTTGATAATTTTACCCTCGATGATGGAACATTCATAAGTATCATCTCCGTTCTCATCTAAAAACGGTGCTTGTTTACAGCTATGATTACCGGTACGTGGATTTGGCATATATTCCATGGCATATCTAACAGATTCTGAAACAAGATATGCTTCAGAAATTGATCCCTCCACGTAACGCTTATTGCTTGGTATGTTCTTACACTCCTTCATAGCTCTAAAAAAAATTACATTTATTGAATAGATCGTGCAATTATTATACGAAAAAATAGTGTACCTTTCAAATGGATACATCCATATATAGCTAACTGGTCCACATAGCAATGCTTGATCAGCTAAATGCACCATTAGATGTATACTTATATCAAAGAATTGAGAAGGAAAATAATGCACCAATACACACAATGCCTCAGCAATCATATCTTTGGCAGCTTGGACATGCTCTCGAACTAAAACCTTCGAACAAATAATATTGAAATACAAGCATACTTGTAATATTGCACGTCTTAAGTCACGATGCTTTGGATATGCATGTTGCACCATAATAGGCAGAAAATACTGGATAATAACATGATAGTCATATGACTTTCTAATATTCAAACCAGGTGGTTGAATATTTACTAAGTTGCTTAACTTAGTCCCAAAGCAAGAAGGATGTTTTACCTCTTTTAGGACTTGACAACAGCGAATTTTGTATGTTTTATCGAATGCAAATTTGGGAGATTGTTTGCTTCTATCAAACAATAAATTAATAAAATGCTCCGATACATTCTTCTCGGTGTGCATCACATCAATAGTATGTCGCACTTTATGACTACTCCAATACTCTAAGGTAAAAAGAATCGACTTTTTATACCATGCTGGTCTTTCATCATCGGCTTTTTCATTAACATAATATTCATCATCAGGATCAACATCATTTACCACGCGCTTTCTTTTTTTTGGTATTTTACCTGGTACATAATTGATATGAGCAAGCTTTTCTACAAGTGTTGATCCTGTCAATCGTGTTGGAGGTTCCTTATCCTCTATGCACTTATACCATCCATGTTTCAGTGCCCTATATGGATGACCATTCTTCAAAAATCTTCTATACTTCGTATAAACTATCTTATTACCGATGCGTTCCGATTCAGTCTCCACACCACAAATTGGGCATGCTTTATAACCATGTGTTACACAACCAGATAAATTACCAAATGCAGGTAAATCATGTATTCCCCATAATAACATTGCTCTCAAAGTGAAATGCTCTTTTTTGTCCATGTCAAATGCAGACACTCCTTCTACCCATAGCTGCTTCATCTCATCCACAAGAGGCTCCAAATACACATCAATATCTTGACTTGGTGCTCTTGGTCCAGGAATTAACAAGCACAACATTTGAAACTCTGGTTTCATGCATAGTGATGGCGGTAAGTTATAAGGAACCGTATAAACAGGCCAACAACTATAACTATTAGACTGGGTTGTACTAGGATTGAACCCGTCGGTAGCAATACCAAGCCAAACATTTCGTCCATTTCTACCAAACTCTGGCCACTTGTTCTTGAACGATCTCCATTCTGCCGAGTCAATAGGATGACGCATGTAATTCCAACAAGGTTTTGCTTCACTATGCCATAACATTTTTCGAGCTATCCATGGTATAGTGTACAACCTTGTTAATCTCGGAGTTATTGGGAAATATTTCAAAACTTTTCGAGGTTGTTTTGTGATTTTTACCACTTCTCCTTGAATTTTAGTTTTAAATCTTGAAGTGTGACAATGAGGGCATTCCAATGCATTACTATGCTCCTTCCAAAACAACATGCAATCATTTTCACAAGCATGTATACACTCTGCTTTCATTCCCAAATCTTTTAAAATTTGCTTCATTGTCGAGTACTTCTCTGGTATCGTATTTTCCTTTGGAAGCCATCGTTTCAATCGCTTCAACAACTCGGTCATACTATTTCCTGACCAATTAAAATCTTTTTTCAAATTATGAAGCTCTACCATAACACTTAATGTTGTAAGACCATCTTCGCAAGAAGGGTATAATTTTTCATTTGCTCTTCTTTTGTACTCCTGGTATTTTTTCCAATGGTTACCATCACCAAGTCCTACGCTATCATACACTCCATATGCATCATCAACAAGGTCTCCAAGTGCATCTCCTACGTGGTTTTGCTCTTGAAATTGGTTAGAGTTGTAAGCCTCATAATTGACATGTCGCATGGGATTGACCACTGTGTCATTGTCGCTTCTCTCACCATGAAAAACCCATTCATCATATATTGGATCCATACCATAAACAATCAAGTGTTTCTCTACTGTATTAAAATGCAACTTTTTTGAGTTTCTACACTTTATGCAAGGACAACTGCATAGTTCGAAGTCCGGTGGTGAATGACACTTAACGAACTCCATAAAATTTTGAACTCCTTGTATATATTCATTATTATTTCTATGTCGAATTCTAATCCACTCTCTCGACGAAGACTTCGACATTAGCAAGATTTAAAAAGCTGCAAATATAACGAACCATTATTTTAATTTATCATTTCAAGTCTAAACTAAAAAGCTGCAAATATAATTTAACATGATTTTTTTAATACACGAAGCAACCCACATATTTGCTTTTTTATTTAATTTAGTTGTTAATTGTTGCAATTGAATTTCAAAATCGAATTTATTATTACTATTTATTATTCAAAAATTGTTAAATAAAACTATTAAATCTATTAAATAGATATTCAATTTAAAATACAATTATTAGAGATGCTATCCAAATCCAAATTCACTAATCCAAATATTTTACAAAATTTAAATGTTTGAATTCGAGTTTAAAATCATGAAACCATTTATTCAATATTTAAATCAATCAAATGTTCAAAATCAACGACTATAATTATTTACATGGTAAACGAACAAAAAATCATATGTTTTTTTAAATTTGATGGTCGGTCATCCTACTTCCCACTACAAACACAATAATGTAATTACATTTTATAAATCATTTCAGATTAAACGATTTAACAAAATTTCGGCAGCACTTCCCTTTTGTTCCCTGTATCGTACACAAATGCGTGTACACAGGGAACAAAAAGGAAGTGCTGTCGAAATTTTGTAAACCGTTTAAAATGAAATGATTTATAAAATGCAATTACTTTATTGTGTTTGTAGCTTGTCCAATACAGGGACAAATCCGACAAATATTGTATCAGATGAATATAGATGTCCGTTCTGTTAAAAAACGAATATCCATATAACGATCATATACAATACTTGTCAGACGGGGCCAAAAACTCTCTAAATGATCAAAAAACACATTTTACAATTACTATTTTAACAACTACAAACCTTCTAAAGGAAAAATGGATCGAAGAAAAATGATCGAAAGGAGCGGCTACGGCATAGGGATTGGGAAATAGAATAGAGAAAATATAATTGTAAATTGAGAAATAGAATAGAGAAAAAGGACAACATAAATATAATTATCTTTACATTGTTCAATCGTTCATTTATGATCAGATTCTATTATTGTCATTCTTCTATGATTCAAAACTGATTTCTTATTTTATTGTATCAAAAGTTACTAAGTTAGCATCATTAAGATTGTACTAAGACAAATGAGCATCTTCAAAGACGTATAAAACTTTGATGAATTCTGATTTTATAGAATTTTGTCATCCTTGGAATCAACTCTAGATAAAATCAAAGTGTTGATAATTATATATGCAAACAAATGTTTTAGCTATATATATTTTCAGTTAGGCACCAGCCATGATTCATCTATATGATTTAGTCGAACAAATAATGTATACTTGTGCTGAAACACTGAAAAGAATTGAATCTTGGAGCTTGGGTGTAAACATATCATGGAAGAATATGATGAATAACTTAGATTTACAACTAAAAATTAGGAAATCTACCTGATAATGCAATAATTATTTGAGTGCAACACAACTACGATAGGAGAAAATGTTGTAGGATTAATACTCTCAATGCAGGCAGAAACTTAATTTTTTGTCAAAAGCATGCATTCAAACAACTTTCAAGGAAATAAATGCATATTCACTGAAATGACTGAAAGGCATTTCATGCCAAAAAATATATTTAGGAATTGCTGCTGGCAAGTTATAATGAATCCTATAAGCTACACCCACCAATGTTTCTTTTTTAGACTAAATTACTAGAAATTAATCAACATATGAGAATCATTCAAATATATTGTAGTTTGTTTGCACTTGGTACTAATCAGACTATTCAAAATTTGGTTGGCACTATCAGAAAACCAGGTGATGTCTTATATGCAATTCCTCAGAAATCAAGGAATATTATTCATCCATGAATAATCATAAAGCATAAAAATAAAGATACGAGTATGATATTGTTCTTTTGTAAATTGATTGTAATGATCAAAGGAGGCTTGCACATATTTCAAATGCCCAGAATCACACATCTACCACTTATTACAAAACCAAATATTATAAAATTCGCAAAAGAAAAGAGATATATTGGAGGAGAATGAGAATCTCAACGAGGCAGAAGTGTTGAATTTCGAAAAGAATAGGTACCTCGAGAAATTATTCTTAGTAATACTGGTACCTCGAGAATCTCAACGAGGCAGAAGAAAGATAAATGGTAACCAAAATAGCACACGCTACAACATGAATCCAACCCCTCGCATACCTCTCAATTATTCTTAGTAATACTGGTGGTAATTAATCTTAAATCAGGATACGGAAATTATAAGAAAGAAACGAGACGTAATAATGGATTACCTAACTTTAAAGAAGCTGGAGTGACGAAGGAACGCTGGAGTGACGAAGGAAATGGACGGAGGCTTTGAAATTACGGCAGTAGGCAGGCGACTTGTTTGGATCGAAGGAAAGCGGAAGATGGCTGCTTAAACCTAATTTTATTTAGGGAAGAATGATAGAGCCAGAAGCGTGACAAACATCTCAAGCAACAATTGAAATAGAATTGACGAAACTATCCAACGTCTTTGAGTTATTTACGAGAAGCCCAAATTGTTTCACGGAAATAACCGTGAGAGTATAAAATCACAATAATAACCGTTATCAATTGCTCACGGTAATAACCGTTAGAAAATAAAACAAAAAAAGTGTGACAAAATGGCCTGTTTGGTGTAGTGCTTGTAGTGCTTTCAGGCAGTTTTTTATTTCCAATGCACGTAGTCAATACTTCCTAACATTCCAAGACATCCCTCGCTATCGTGCATTGCAAGTAAATTTTCGACGTCCACTTCATTTGTCCTTTGCAAATATTTTTTTTAAAATTGGGTACTTAGATTGTAGTACATATCAGTACTACAAGTTTTAAATGGATATACAACATACTACATATCAATATATGTTCGAATCACGCTATGCAAGTTTTGAACCTATGACCTTTCGCACCAAAAGTTGAAGCGCTTAACCACTGGGACAATGATACTGGTAAAAGTTTATGGATATCAAGGATAGCTTAACAAAGTTTATGGAGTGATTCTAGCATTGTACTTTCCCCCAAACACAAAGTGTCATCAAGTTTATCAATTGGGTTACCGTATGCTAACATTCTCATAGCAGCAGTCACCTTTTCATGTCTAGCTAAACCCTGAGTTTTGGAGGTGTTTGGTTTAAAGACAAAATATTTGTTATGAGCTTTCACATCTTTAAAAATTCCATTAAACAATGGACGTCTCATTCTAAACTATACACAGTGTGTGTCAAATTTTGTACAAAGTAGTCGTTCATCATTTGTTGATTGAGTGAGAAATGATGATGATTAATGTATCGTCCACCCAAGATAAAGCCTCCATGCCGACGAGATGACGTCCAATTTCTTCTTCGTGTAATTGCAATAAGCAAATTTCATACTCTAGCCGGACTTTTCTCATTTCATCATAATTAGAATCACAGTCTATTGCGAGAAATTTTGATATGAGCATCGTTGTGATTTGAAGTAAAATGAGGTCTAGATGTAATGAAGAATATAGATGTGTGAAAATAATTTGAATTGAAGTGTTTAGACAGGGGTTTAAAAACCAGCCGCTAAGTTAGTCGTTGCAGGGCACATGTTTAACATGCGTCCAACTTTGGACACATGTTAGACAGAGCGAACGTCCAATTAGCGATTTCACTCCATTGTGAGGCTTTACTAGTAGAAAATACTATGGAAGCTAAAAGCATCTCCAACAAAGGTTAATTCAGCCTTAATATTAAGCGGCTATTGAAAATGTGCCTCCAACGGTGAATATTACCCTTATTAAGGGTAATATTCAGGGGCCAATTCAGGATTCTGAATTGGCCCCGGGCGTTGATTAAATCAGCGCCTAGAGCCATAACGGCTCTTTGCCCCAACGGCTCCTTTCATTCTCCCTGCAACGGCTACTTTCTACCTCCAGCGGCTACTTTCTTCCTCCTCAACTCTATAAATACACTCTGTTCACTCTTCATATCTACACAAACATCTTCATTCCTTTCTTTTCTAACCTGTATTATCTTGAAATGGCTTCACCTTACGGAGATTACGCATCCTTCTCTGTCTCAAAACTATTTCTTCGACGACAGCCGGTAACAACCGAGTACTCCTTCGACACAGCATTTACCCAACCCATGGAGAAGCGACGAGGACTACGATTTATGCAACATTTACTGTCATTAAACGAACGAATCGATTAGAGGCAACGATCAGAGCGGTGATAAATTTTGGAAGAAAATAATGAATACCTTCAACCTCAAGCATCCTGAAAATACGCGATCTTTGTTGCCGATTCAAGGTTGATTCAGGAAAATCAATCGTCAAACTCAGTTTTATGAATCACGGATTTATAAAATAAAAAAAGCGAACCCTAGTGGACTGAGTGGCGAAGAGCATTTGGTATATTTCTTGTTTTTATTAGTTTATTATATTTAATCTGATTGCTAATTTATTCCATTTTTGGCTTTCAGAAAAGAATGGCGAACGAGGAATTCATAAAGATTTTTCCACGGAAAAACGGTGCTAAAAAGTCACACTATTGCCAATTTCTGAACTGTTATGCGTTGTTGATGAGCACACCAAAGTGGAACTCCGATAATGCAAAGAGCCTCCGAGAAGTTCAAACAAAGGGGAAGGGAAAGAACAAAGCATCGAAATCATCATACTCGTCTAATCCGGGAGATTCATCTTGTAGGGAAACTCAATTCGAGGAAGAAAACGAGTCGGATGCGCTCAACCAGAGACCATATGAAGGTTATAGACCAATGGGAGTTAAAGCAGCAAAGAGAAAGAATAAGCACGATGTCGTGTGAACGCTAAAGTGAATGCCGCTCTTGAAATTCATGAAAGAAGGCATCAAGATAGAAGCAAGCAAGCGCAGGAGAAGATCGATGTGATGCGTAAGTTCGCAGAAATTGAGCAACAAAACCTGGATATCGAACAGGAAAATCAAGAACAAATGATTATGGATAAAGATCTGACGAGGATGGATGACATTCCAAAGCAGTATTGGATGGAGCGCAAAGACAAATACTTATTTCTAAGTTCCCTCAAAGTAGATTGTTTCAATCTTAGAATTGTGTAATTTGTATTAGTTTTGGTATACTGTGTCGTTTATTTAAACAAGTTGTATTTTGTTATTAATTAATGTTGTACTGTTCTTGTTTCCATTTAGACAAAGTCGATAACCAAACTGAATAACATTCTGAAGGAAATGCAATACATATTAATAAGATAACTAAAATACGACTACAACACAAACGCGTACACACATGACAAATCAAATATAAAATTGAACTAAAAATCACCAAAGTAATTCTAAATATGATTCATAAGATCTTTTTGTAGCCGGTTGTGAAGTTGTGCGTCTCGGTACGCAAGTTGACGTTACACGTGAATGTAGAACTCTTCTTCGGTTATAAGAACATCATCTCGGAATACTTCTGGCATTTGCCCAGCATTATCATATTCGTAGTGACGTTGTTCTTCGTCCATATTCCTTTCATCTTTAATAATCATATTATGCATAATAATACATGCAAACATGATTCTGGACATTTTTTCTCGAGACCACAGTCGACATGGATTACTAATCATTGCAAATATGGATTAAAGAACGCCAAAAGCTCTTTCTACATCTTTTTTTATCCTTCTTGCATCGCAGAAAACTTTGCTTGCTTTGTTGTTATTGGGTTTGGACATGTTTTCACAATGGTGCTCTATTTTGGATAAATCCCATCGCCAAGGTAATATTCGTGGTCGTAAGTGTTTTTCCCAAGAGCAAACGACACTGGAGTTACTCAACCAAGTGCCAGATCATTAAATAAGTGTGACCTCTTAATAACATTTAAACCATTGTTAGATCCAGGCATTCCAAAGAAAGCATGTCATATCCATAAATCGTATGAAGCAACGGCTTCCAAAATAATAGTTGGTTTTCTTTTTTTACCATTGTAAGCTCTATGGTATGCTTTGGGGCAGTTCTTTCATTCCCAATGCATACAGTCGAGACTTCCAAGCATTCCAGGCCATCCTCTGCTCTCGTGCATTTCTCGAATCCGCACCACATCATCCTCATTTGGAGATCTAAGGTACTCAGTGCTAAAAACGTCCACCACAGATTGGCAGAATTTGTCGAGAGTTTCTAATGCGGTAGTCTCTGCGATCCGATATGCATCATCCAATGCATCTGCGGGGGTGCCATAAACTATCATCCTCAGTGTAGCAGTCATTTTTTGTTCACCGTTAAGCCCCTGTGTTTTTGAAGCATTTTGTTTTTGAAAAAAATATTTGTCATTATTTTTAATACCTGTTAAAATTCTTAAAAATAGATCTCTTCTCATGCTGTATCTTCTCCTGAACATATCAGGCCCATAAGTGCAGTTTGGATTGAAGTAGTCTTGCATCAGAGTTTTGTGGAAGGCAAATTGATTACAGTTTACATGTTTCCAACCCACGATCGATTCGCCGTGTTTTCAAGATGTGGAGCCATAAGCTCATGGCATATGTCAACTATTTCTTGCAATTCTTAGGCTTCCTTTTGGAGTATCTCTTCTTCATCGGAATCACTGTCGAATGCCATAACACTTTTGAAGAAAGATGAAGTATTCATTATTGTATTTAGTTTAATGCCATGAGAGAAAGAAAGAAGATGTTAAATGTGATTTCTTGAATGGAAGTTGAAGTCCATATATAGAAGTGATACGATATGTAGAGTTGGTGGCCGAAAAAAATGCAGAGTGTAGTCAAATCAACTGTAGCAAGTGGCAGACATTATTGATACTTAGTGTGGATAGCTCGACTTTAGCAAGCGGCAGACAAAAAATGCAGAGTGTAGTCAAATCAACTGTAGCAAGTGGCAGACATTATTGATACTTAGTGTGGATAGCTCGACTTTAGCAAGCGGTAGACAAAAAATGCAGAGTGTAGTCAAATCAACTATAGCAAGTGGCAGACATTATTGACACTTAGTGTGGTCAGCTAGACTTTAGCAAGTGGCAGACAAAAAATGTAGAGTGTAATCAAATCAACTTTAGCAAGTGGCAAACATTATTGATGCTTAGTGTGGTCAGCTCTACTTTACCAAGTGGCAAACATTATTGATTGTGAAAGAACAAGAATTGATTTGTATAACGATATTATGAATTGCCTATTTAACTAAAAATTCTATAGTGGAAATGTACAAAAAATTCCATGGCAAATGAAAGTTGGACTCCCTAGGATTATTTGGTACTAATCAAAGCGTACGTAGAAGCCGATACAAGACATATGGAAGAGGAGATTGAGCAAGATTTTTGGGTTACTCTAAACGAAGCCTTTAACAATCATCTTGATTGTAGATTGATTCAACGGATTCTGGAAACTCATGGTACTTATGTCACGTTTACTAGAGCTTGTCAACGATACATAAGCGTTATCAACACAATGAAGGAAGAAGACCTATTTCAGTTAACACGAGCTACGTATGTGTAACGACCCGCAGTTTCGTACCCTTTGAGTTGATAATAAATCACTCATGTTCAACCCAAATTGTACGAAAGAGCGAATAAATAGGGTAAAGAAGAAGAAAGAGACAGAAGAAAATAAAAAAAACAACACAGAATTTCACAATCGCAGCGGAACAAAATATAATATATTTTAACAGATATTTATACAAAAGAATCTGTAAATGTTTTATACTTCCAATCATCAGAGTACAAAAATCAATACATCAATCTGGACGGTTATAGTCATTTGTCCTCACACAGTGGAAATATAAACCAAATACGGAGATACGTCCAAACTCCTCCAGCTCGCCTCTTGAGCTCCCAAACATCCTATTCGGAATCTGTAATACTCGGTCTGACCCGAGCATTATAATAAAAAAACACCCGAGTCAGCCTGGAAAACCAGCGTGAGAAAACACACTCAATTTGAATTATCAAAGTTATCAAAATTCTTTGAAAACAAAGGTATCTCGTAAGACCGCGTCACACATAAACACGATGGGTTTTTCCCTTACGATAACCAAAACATTTTATAGAAAATCCAGTGATATTATAATAGTGTCTAAGTACAAATACTTATTCAAATAGCCGAAATTGTTACATTAATTCAATCCCAACATACTAGGGTCTACAAACAAAACCGTAAGCTCGTATTGGAGAATGGATTCCATACGAATGACTGGGCCACTGGGGTACTGTCCCTCACAGTACACCTCTAGAACAATGTACCGAGGACCATCGCCGGGATCCTCTACTACACAATATCGGCCTACCCCTAACCTGGATAGACCGAATATGTTATCACCCCGGGTGTTCCCACCCTTACTATCGAGCGCTCCTTCTTTCATGCACAACCATATCCATAATATAAAGGTTTCCGAGGACATCTAGAAAAGTGATAACATACCCTAATTGGGTGCGACCCACTTAGCCTTGCTGCATCTCCCCTGTTTTAGTCATTCCTGGTTGATGAGGCTCGAGGCTAAGTGTTACCTTTCAAGAAACAATTCTACTTAGAATGCCCATCATCCTCCAATGACGATGTTCTGATAGCATTCGTCCATACAAGTTGTCCTGGGTCTGGACAAACTGAATCACCGTCTTCATCACCTTCACGGTATTCATTCGTAACGTTCAAACCGGATCGAAGTGGTTTTCAGATAATTAAATCCAATCCCGGTCTCTTCGAAACGATTAACGAGATTGGCCAATATTGGTAGTCGGTTATTTAACTATCAATAAAACATCCATAAGCAGTCACTAGGCCTTATTATACATTTTCCCAAAATATTTATTTTCAAAATATCTTTAAATGATATATCAATTCCTTCCAACATTTGAAAACAATTTTCAAATACTTAAATCTGTAAGAGGATACTTCCAAACATCTCAACACTTAGAAATATTCCCAAATTTCCATTTTCTATACTTAGGAAAATATTATAAGTCTTATTTTCCAAAATCCTTTCAAATATCAATACTTAAGAGAATGTTTCGCGACTTATCTCATAAGTCTTCGGAATTTACATTAATTCCTTTTTCCTTTTCAAAATTGATTATATCTACTTATAATCTCTTATATCGATTTATAACTTCTCTATGACTTCAGATTCAACACCGAATTTCTTATTCCTAATATCTCAGAATCTCCCTTAAGTTCCAAGAATTTTATTATAAGATTTTCCCTTTATAAAATCCTATCCGTTAAATAACTTCGTTCGCAATCTCGAGAGGATTTATAAATAAATTCCAATCTTTTAAAACTACATATACAAAATAAGTATTTTTAAAGGATAATAGTTTATTTTTAAAATATGTTTAAGTAAATTAAAATATGAAAACATTTTAAATAACATTGATAACTCTTTTTCAAATCATTTTTAAATAACTAATTAATTTACAAAGCTGTTTAATAAAATTAGAATTTATTTCAACAGATATTAAATATTAGGATAACTAACCTTTCGGAATATTCTAAATCCAAATAGTAGTTTAAGTTATATGGTATAGCAATTAAAAATCCCATTTAAAACAATTTTTAATTTCTCGACAAAAATCTATTTTAAAAATCCAATATTGCCAATTTCAATTTATAAATCCCTCTCAATTTGTATCACATCGATTGTATCTCAATTTTATCACCATTCTCATATTCAAAGATAGATTCCATTATTTTTTTCCCAAACTTTTTCCATAACTCGATATAAAATCACATCGTAAATCTATATTTTAAATTTATCAACTGACCATCATTTTCCTTATTTATAAACATCGTTTATAAATTTATAAACTCCTTTGGGTTTCACTTATTTATAAAACATTTTTTTTTTTAGAAAAGTCTCATTTTATAAATCCCTTCCTTAATAAATCCCAATTTTATTTCAAATCTATTTTTAATATCGATTTCAACTCCTTTCATTTTTCCAGAATATCATTTATAAATTCCTTTATATAATTCATTTTTAAAATCTCTATTTTAACAATTCATGAATAGTTAAGTATAACCAAAATCATATATATTTTTTTAACTCAATTCCTTTAAAAGTACTCCCAATTCCAATATAAATATTCTTATATCAAAAAATCTTCTTTTAATTCCTTTAAGAATTCGAAATAATAATTATGGTATTTAAAATACCAAAGTTCAGGCCAATGCTACTATATCATCCAAAAATCCAAATCACAACAATAATCTATGATAGATTATTCTACACAATCCATATATCACAATATATGAAATTAAATTTAACATTTTGAGGGATCCAGTTGGATCCCTCCAACTTGTTTCCCTGCATCCACAGATGTTAATACAACATAAAAATACCAATCCCACTTCGAGGGGTCATCCGCTATTATGCGGGGCGTATAGGGTCTCATCCGCTATAATGTGTGGGAATATCACTCCAAATACTAATATATATACTACTGTATATATTTAATATCCAATAGATGATAATTTTATAAATCCAACCAGGCACCCAATAATTTATTTTTAACTATTAAAAATTAAATTGGAAATCCAAACGAGTGAGAATTTGCTCACCCTTGATTTTCATTTTGCAATCCGTTCCAACTCGACTTGTTTTCACGATTTTTAGACCTCGCACGAGTTCGATAGGAATTTATGAATGTCTGAATTAATTAATTATTAACTTAATAAAACAAAATTTAAAACTTAACTTATCTCTCCTCTCAAACAAGCTACAGCTCCAGGCTGTGAACACCTCCCATGGCCGATGCTTTTTAATATATTTTTCATCATGCTCGAAATCCTGATGTCGCCGACCACTTGAGTTAGTGCAGCTTTCACACGCCTCCTCTGACCCACCGCCGCTTCCCTGACCTACCGCCGCCACTGCCTGTTCCTAGAAACAGTCGCAACTCGCGACAACTTCGATCATGGCCTGAACCCTAGTTGAATCTGGAATCACGAACGCAATCCACGAACCCTAGTTGATCGAACTCAATCCATGAACGCAGCCAAATCTGGAATCTTGACTTTATCGTGATTTGATTTCTTCCTTTATTCGTCTCTTTTTTCTTTTCTGCTGTAAAACGAAGAGGAAAAGAGGGACGCGGCTTTATTTTTATCTCAATTGATTTGGAGCGAACTCTTAATTTTCTTTTTTATCA
Organism: Allium fistulosum; assembly: GCA_030737815.1. Taxonomy (NCBI): domain Eukaryota; kingdom Viridiplantae; phylum Streptophyta; class Magnoliopsida; order Asparagales; family Amaryllidaceae; genus Allium; species Allium fistulosum. The sequence goes on along the minus strand of CM060902.1, from coordinate 1,115,706,558 downwards.
GAAGATCGATTTCGATCTGTATATTTTTTTTCTTTTTTCGTGTTTGAATTCGTGAGGAAGGAAGAGAGGAGCATTTTGTTCTTTTAAACGAGAAGAGGCATGTTTGAAATGGTTACGTGTGATAATGGAAAATGTTAGCTGATGGATGGAGAAGTCAGATTTGAAGTGTAGAAAGAAATATATATATACTAAATTAATTTTCAAAATATCTTGATTTTCGTAGCTTAAAATTTCGAACCCCTCTTGAGACGTGCCGTCATGCGTTTATAATGTTATACCCATATTCCGAACGCAATGGAAAAGGTTTCGAGTCTTAATTCGATCGTATGGAGAAGATAGCTTTTTGGACCGAATTATTATATTGAATTTTCGATATTAATTTCAACGTACGACCAAACGACAACTCCAAACACTACGAATTTTGAAATATGATAATAATACAATATTACGGATCCAATAGAACTGGTTTTATCGAATTCCGAGATTGTGCCCCTGATAGCTATTTTAACGCGTCGATTAAATCAACCATTTCCAAAATTTACGAAATCGCTCAAAATTTGAGTTTTAAAATCTTACTAACTAATTTCTAATTCAAATAGAATTTATATCGACATTAGAAATCATTTTGGTTTCATATTCAACTCCAATTTCAATTATTTAAGCAACTTTTAATTATTAACCCAATAATTAAATTTATTAATTAAATCACTATTTTTGGAACTTAAGTTTTTATTACACTATTTTTGATCGATAAACTTCATATTGAAATCTCATTCACATTACAAAACTCAAAATTTAAAATGAATTAAATGTTCAAAATTAACGATAAAAAATCTGGGTCGTTACATTCCTCCCCCTTAAAAGAATTTCGTCTTCGAAATTACTAAGACAGGAAAAATGCTCCAAACCCATTAACTTTTCCAAAACCCACTTAGTGAAAATTCGATATTCACTTTTCTAATCTTTTCGTTCCAACCAAAACAATTTGTTATTAATTCCAATTCCAGAATCCTTTATTCCAATTTTAATTTGAAATCAAATTATCGTTAACAAAAAAATTCCAAAAATTTTCAATTTTTTTTTCTCACACCCTATATTTCCGAAATTTTTTGGCAGAGTCTCCCTTGTACAGAGAGCCTTTTGCAATATGACAAGAGAGATAAATATATATACATTGACCTACACGGTCGGAAAACAAAAAATATATATCAATATTTATAATTTGCAGTATTTAATCTGAAAACGTACCTTATTTTAGCATTTTAAGTGTTATTAAGCTAGCGGCTTATTTTATATGCAATCTGCGCGACCAAAATCTAGCCAAATGGCCTCCGGGTACCTGTACTTACTCAATTCAAACACGGAAGTACAAAAACATGAAATTTAATCACATTTCATCCATTTAGATGGTTAAAACACATAGATTTCATAAACAATGCATTTTTACACATAATCATAAGCAATTATAATGTTCCAACACCAATTTAATTACTTCCAATCAATCTAAATATCATTTTATTCAATTCAAATGATTTACAACTCACTTTATAGGTATTCAATTTATTTTTATATCAAACAAACCATATCCACTTCAAATTGATTAAAAATCAATTTATTCACATTCTATTTATTCATAGAATTTTATTTACTTTCGTTTGCATCGAACAATAATTTTTCTATGCAAATTAAGCGCTATTCATTTAATAGAATAATCATTTAAGCTTATAGCTATTTTAAATTGATTCCAATCAATTTATATTCAATGTTATTTCATTTCAATTTGATTCTCAATCAATTCACTTACATTTCATTCATATCCACATTCATTATATTCAAATCCATCTTATTAAACTCGGAATCATTTCATGCCAATTTATTTAATAGCCATTTCATAAATTTATTTAAGCCGAGCTTCCATCCAAAATATTTACTTAAGTTAATCCGTTATTTTTAAATTATTTCCACCTTATAAATTAAGTTTATTTTCATTTCAACCAACTTCCATTTCATTTAATAATTAATTAATTAGCTAGTTCATTCATTTAATCCTCTTCAATTTTAATTCCATACTCGAATTCATTCTCGAATTTTTTTAATTCGTATCCAAGGCCACATTCAATTTATTTACACTTTTAAACTGAATTTATTTATAACTTAAATCATTACTATCCCATTACATTTCTATTTTATTCGACCATATTTCCAATTATATTTTATTCGCTTACATTTTGTCAAAATTTTTAATTTATACTCAAGTTCCACATTCAATTTCTGATTTTTATTTCAAAAATCACTTCATTAAATTTTCTTGAGTTCCAATTCATTTCATAATTCAAGTTTGGATTTTATTTCTTCACTTTAAAATATCACACCATTTTTATTTTGGCTTTTCTATTTCACTTTTCAGTTTTATGAGTCACGCAACTTATTTTTCACATTTTCATCAATTTTAACACTCAAGTATATTTTTATTCCTTAACTTCAATTTTTATAAGCTATTCCAATTTATTTATTCACAATTCCAGATTTTTCACTCAAATTTTATTTCATTTAAAATTCATGCCATGTGGTTTTATAATATTTCACAATTCAAATTCATATTTACTTCAATTCAATATTATTTCTAATCCAATTCAAATTTTATAACTTATAGTTATATAGTCACTTTGTAATTCACATTCACATATTTAATTCAATTCAATATGATTCAAATCCAATTCACTTTTTATTTAAATTTCAATTCCTTTTTAACCAACATTTCAAAACCAAATTCGAGTTATTCATACTTAAATTAATTCCACTCTAAACCATTTTATGTTTAATTCATTCAGTTTCATTCTATATTTCAATTACTTTGCTAAGTTAACTCCCATTTCATTAATACACTATATTAATTCAATTCAAATCCAGTCAATTAAATTTCTAAAATTTAATCAATCCAAATTAAGTTGAATTCCATTTCAACTTCCTCACTTTAAATTTTATCCCAACTTAAATTTTTCACACTTCCCTCCTTATAAATATCATCTTCCACGGGATTCCAAAATTTTTAAACACCAGGTATTTATTTCAAATCACTTTGAAATCAAATATATATAGGTACTCTTTTTGGTTTAACAAACCAATTTCTTGGATTTTCAAAATTCACTTGGTTCCATTTCAAAATAATTTCCCTTCGGAATTTCCAAAACAACACTTGTTTTCACCCAAAAATCTCCATATTAATTCACTATGGTAGCAATCTGTCACCTAGAAACTCGAAAATGAATACTGATGATGATGCGCAGTCATCACCAGGATTATTTTCCAGCGACTGAAGTGAGTTCAGTGCTATGTCTCTTCCAAAATCCATTTTAAACTATTTTTCCTCCAAAGATATCTCCAAAATAATATTACTATTATTTGTCTTCAAACACTTTGGAAAATACTTCTAAAAATCTCCGGGATTTAAATTTTCTAAATTCTGGTTTGAACCCATTTGTAGTTTTTAATTCACTTGTATAATTCATTCTTATACAATCCAATTTAGTTTTAATAAACCATTTCCAATTTTATAATCTATTTTTGATTAAATAATAACAACCAACACATCACTATAATAATTTTCAGAAAATTATTTCTTTTATATCAAAAATATAATTTGGGTAAAATTATTTCATCTACCCGCTTCAAAACAATACGGTGTCAGTTTATCCCGTTTAAGTGTTTAGAAACTCCTATTGATTTAAGTGGCATCCCGCTATTCGATCAGAATTTATATACCACTCGACAGATAAATTAATACAGTATAAAACCATTAATATTCACTAACAAATACGGGCTCATATTTATTATTATACTCAACTCATTCTAGAGTACTACTGACTTTATCTCTAATGAGTAATCCCCACCAGAGCCAAGGTTCTCGCTTAACCTTCACCTCTGATACCAAATGTAACGACCCGTAGTTCCGTACCCTTTGAGTTGATAATAAATCAAACCTGTACAACCCAAATTGTACGAAAGAGCGAATAACTAGGGTAAAGAAGAAGAAAGGGACAGAAGAAAATAAACAATAACACAGAATCTCACAATCGTGGTGGAACAAAATAAAATATATTTTAACAGATTTTTATACAAAAGAATCTATAAATGTTTTATACTTCCAATCATCAGAGTACAAAAATCAATACATCAATCTGGACAGTTATAGTCACATGTCCTCACACAGCGGAAATATAAACCAAATACGGAGATATGTCCGAACTCCTCCAGCTCGCCTCTTGAGCTCCCAAGCATCGTATCCAGAGCCTATAATACTCGGTCTGACCCGAGCATTATATTAAAATAACACCTGAGTCAGTCTGGAAAACTAGCGTGAGAAAATACACTCAAATTGAATTATTAAAGTTACCAAAATCCTTTGAAAACAAAGGTATCTCGTAAGACCGCGTCACACATAAACACGATGGGTTTTTCTCTTACGATAACCAAAACATTTTATAGAAAATCCAGTGATATTATAATAGTGTCTAACTACAAATACTTATTCAAATAACTGAAATTGTTACATTAATTAAATTCCAGCATCCTAGGGTCTACAAACAAAACCGTAAGTCGTATTGGACAATGGATTCCATACGAATGACTGGGCCACTGGGGTATCGCCCATCACAGTACACCTCTAGAAGAATGTACCGAGAACCATCGTCGGGATCCTCTGCTACACAAGACCGGCCTACCCCTAACCTGGATAGACCGAATATGGTATCACCCAGGGTGTTCCCACCCTTACTATCGAGCGCTCCTTCTTTCATGCCCAACCATATCCATAATATAAAGGTTTCCGAGGACATCTAGAAAAGTGATTACATACCCTAATTGGGTGCGACCCACTTAGCCTTGTTGCATCTCCCCTGTTTTAGTCATTCCCGGTTGATGAGGCTCGAGGCTAAGCGTTACCTTTCAAGAACCAATTCTACTTAGAATGCCCATCGTCCTCCAATGACGATGTTCTGATAGCATTCGCCCATACAAGTTGTCCTGGGTCTGCACAAACTGAATCATCGTCTTCATCATCTTCATGGTATTCATTCGTAACTTTCAAACTGGATCGAAATGGTTTTCGGATAATTAAATCCAATCCCGGTCTCTTCGAAACGATTAACAAGATTGGCCAATATTGATAGTCGGTTATTTAACTATCAATAAAACATGCAAAAGCATTCACTAGGCCTTATTATAAATTTTCCAAAAATATTTATTTTTAAAATATCTTTAAAAGATATATCAATTCTTCCAACATTTGAAAATAATTTTCAAATACTTAAATCCGTATGAGGATACTTCCAAACATTTCAACACTTAGAAATATTCCCAAATTTCCTTTTTCTATACTTAGGAAAATATTTTAAGTCTTATTTTCCAAAATCCTTTCAAATATCAATACTTAAGAGAATGTTTCGCGACTTATCTCATAAGTCTTCGGAATTTATATTAATTCATTTTTCCTTTTCAAAATTGATTATATCTACTTATAATCTCTTCTATCTATTTATAACTTCTCCATGGCTTCAGATTCTACCCCGAATTTCTTATTCCTAATATCTCAGAACCACCCTTAAGTTCCAAGAATTTTATTATAAGATTTTCCCATTATAAAATCCTATCCGTTAAATAACTTCGTTCGCAATCTCGAGAGGATTTATAAATAAATTCCAATCTTTTAAAACTACATATACAAAATAAGTATTTTTAAAGGATAATAGTTTATTTTTAAAATATGTTTAAGTAAATTTAAAATATCAAAACATTTTAAATAACATCGATAACTCTTTTTCAAATCATTTTTAAATAACTAATTAATTTACAAAGCTGATTAATAAAATTAGAATTTATTTCAATAAATATTAAATATTAGGATAACTAACCTTTCGGAATATTCTAAATCCAAATAGTAGTTTAAGTTATATGGTATAGCAATTAAAAATCCCATTTAAAACAATTTTTAATTTCTCGACAAAAATCTATTTTAAAAATCCAATATTGCCAATTTCAATTTATAAATCCCTCTCGATTCATATCACATCGATTATATCACAATTTTATCACCATTCTCATATTCAAAGATAGATTCCATTATTTCTTACCCAAACGTTTTCCATAATTTGATATAAATTCACATCGTAAATCTATATTTCCAATTTATCAACTGACCATCATTTTCCTTATTTATAAACATCGTTTATAAATTTATAAACTCCTTTGGGTTTCACTTATTTATAAAACATTTTTTTTATAAAAGTCTCATTTTATAAATCCCTTCCTTAATAAATCCCAATTTTATTTCAAATCTATTTTTAATATCGATTTCAGCTCCTTTCATTTTTCCAGAATATCATTTATGAATTCCTTTATATAATTCATTTTTAAAATCTCTATTTTAACAATTCACGAATAGTTAAGTATAACAAAAATCATATATATATTTTTTAACTCAATTCCTTTAAAATACTCCCAATTCCAATATAAATATTCTTATATCAAAAAATCTTCTTTAATTCCTTTAAGAATTCAAAATAATAATTATGGTATTTAAAATACCAAAGTTAAGGCCAGTGCTACTATAACATCCAAAAATCCAAATCATAACAATAATCTATGATAGATTATTCTACACAATCCATATATCACAATATATGAAATTAAATTAACATTTTGAGGAATCCAATTGGATCCCTCCAACCTGTTTCCCTGCATCCACAGATGTTAATACAACATAAAAATACCAATCCCACTTCGAGGGGGATATCGCGGTATATAGGGTCATCCGCTATTATGCGGGGCGTATAGGGTCTCATCCGCTATAATGTATGGGAATATCACTCCAAATACTAATATATATATATATATATTTACTACTGTATATATATTTAACATTCAATAGACGATAATTTTATAAATCCAACCAGGCACCCAATAATTTATTTTTAACTATTAAAAATTAAATTGGAAATCCAAAGGAGTGAGAATTTTCTCACCTTTGATTTTCACTTTGCAATCCGTTCCAACTCGACTTGTTTTCACGATTTTTAGACCTCGCACGAGTTCGATATGAATTTATGAATGTTTGAATTAATTAAATATTAACTTAATAAAATAAATTTTAAAACTTAACTTATCTCTCCTCTCAAACAAGCTACAGCTCCAGGCTATGAACACCCCCTTTGGCCGATGCTTTTTAAAAAAAAATCATCGTGCTCGATATCCTGATGTCGCCGACCACTTGAGTGAGTGCAGCCTTCACGCGCCTCCTCTGACCCACCGCCGCTTCCCTGACCTACCGCCACCACTGCCTGCTCCTAGAAACAGTCGCAACTCGCGACAACTTCGATCGCGGCCTGAACCCTATTTGAATCTAGAATCGCGAATGCAATCCACAAACTCAATCCACGAACCCTAGTTGATTGAACTCAATCCACAAACCCTAGTTGATCGAACTCAATCCACGAACCCTAGTTGATCGAACTCAATCCACGAACACAGCCAAATCTGGAATCGTGACTTTATCGCGATTTGATTTCTTCCTTCGTTCGTCTCTTTTTTCTTTTCTGCTGTAAAATGAAGAGGAAAGGAGGGACGCGGCTTTCTTTTTATCTCAATTGATTTGGAACGAACTCTTAATTTTCTTTTTTATCAGAAGATTGATTTCGATCTGTATATTTTTTTTCTTTTTTCGTGTTTGAATTCATGAGGAAGGAAGAGAGGAGCGTTTCGTTCTTTTAAACGAGAAGAGGCATGTTTGAAACGGTTACGTGTGATAGTGGAAAATTTTAGCTGATGGATGGAGAAGACAGATTTGAAGTGTAGAAAGAAATATATGTACTAAATTAATTTTCAAAATATCTCGATTTTCGTAGCTTAAAATATCAAACCTCTCTCGAGGCGTGCTGCCAGACGTTTATAATGTTATACCCCTATTCCAAATGCAATGGAAAAGATTTTGAGTCCTAATTCGATCGTATGGAGAAGATAGCTTTTTGGACCCAATTATTATATTGAATTTTCGATATTAATTTCAACGCGTTTCTATCCCGTACGACCAAACGACAACTCCAAATGCTACGAATTTTGAAATCCGATAATAATACAATATTACGGATCCAATGTAACTAGTTTCGTCGAATTCCGAGACTGTGCCCTGGATCGCTATTTTAACGCGTCGATTAAATCAACCATTTCCAAAATTTACGAAATCGCTCAAAATTTCAGTTTTAAAATCTTACTAACTAATTTCTAATTCAAATAGAATTTATATCGACATTAGAAATCATTTCGGTTTCATATTCAACTCCCATTTCAGTTATTTAAGCGATTTTTAATTATTAACCCAACAATTAAATTTATTAATTAAATCACTATTTTTGATCGATAAACCTCATATTGAAATCCCATTCACATTACAAAACAAAACATTTAAAATGAATTAAATATTCAAAATTAACGACCAAAAATCTGGGTCGTTACAATATGATTCACGCTATTTCTGGGAGTATCGTACTAATTTTGTTGGACATGCTACATATGATCTATGGGTTAGCTATATTAGACAATTTGAATGAAGTTTTATGTATTTCTCTTTAAGTACTATGTGTTTTTCTTTCAGTTCAACGTATTTTCTTTCAGTTCTATGTATTTCCTTTCAATCCAGTGTATTAAGATTCAGTTCCATGTATTTTCTTTTAGTTCAATGTGTGTTCTTTAAGTTCTATGTATTTTCTTTTAGTTCTTTAGTAAGTTGTATACACTTTCACTATCTACTGAGTACGTAATATAAGAAACTAGCGATGAAACAAGGCAACCAAAATTGAAATAGAGTGATACAAAAAGGACAACCAACATTGAGATAAACCGATACAATGGAATCAAACTGATAATTGAAACGATGCAAACAAGATCTAAAACAAACACACAGAGGATGGTCTAAAAAACTATCTTCGATCACGTGATAACTGAACTAAACCAAGTGTCCTCTTAAACGTTTCAATTTCTTATTCAAGTTCAGTTGCATACACTATTGCAGGATGAGGTAAAGGATCGTCCAACCATTGCCAAAGTCCAAAACCATCCGGAAAATTACGGCATCTATAGTGGTGTCGACCAACGTCAGATCTGTTTCTTATGACGGAATGCAAAACATTAACTCTACAATTGCAGTATATTTCTCCAAAATCAACCTCTTGTTCTGTTTGAGGTAGTTGATGTCGTATTTCAGGCCTTCTTTGTCTTCTCCCATTGTTGCTCCTCCCTCCATCTTCTTCCCTCCTCCAAAAGCCTCTGCTCTTGCAAAGCACTCTCATGCACTCTTACATCTGCATAATGTCTTTCCTCCATTTCAACATACCATCCGGTTGGCTCTTCTGGTAAGATGGATTAGGAGGGATATCGTGACTTAAAGGACCTTCGTATGAGTATGATTCTGGAAGGAAATATGGTTGTAATCCACCATTTTTTGCTTAATAGGATGAGATGAATTTAGCACGATTTGCCAAGAAATAGAATATATAGTAGTAAGAAGATGTTATATGGCAAAAACTATGCAACGTGGCTCCAGTGTTCGAATAATACAGAATACTGTACCACTTTGTAATAGCATTGACATCAAAAGTACTGCAACGTGGCTGCAGTGCTAAGGCTTGCAAACATCAAAAGTAGTGCAACGTGCAAACAATGCTCGATATGACGTGATAGTGTAAATAAAGCAATGCAACGTAAATGTGTTGTAAATAAAGCTATGCAAACATCAAAAGTAGTGCAACGTGCGAATAGTGCTTGATATGACATGACATTGTAAATAAAACATCAAAAGTCGTTTGTTGGTGTGCTGAAGTTTTAATACAGATATGCAATGTAAATAAAGCTGTATAACGTAACAAAACAACAGTAAAATATGTCCACAGTACAATACAGAAGTATATCAATAAAGACAAATAACGGTAAAATAAATGTAACAGTACAATAACTGATCATCCTAAGTCTACGGCACCGTCGTCGTCGTCGTCCGCTACGTCGTCAAAATGAGCAGGGCTACCATGATCAAATTGAAATGCAGCCAGCTCAGCCTGCAAATCATCAATTTGTGTCTGCATCGCATGCTGAGTCTGATGACTGAACGCCTGAGTATGAATGAGTGTCATATGTTGAATTGCGGTAATATATCGCATATGCTCGTCCAATCTACCTACATACTGTAATTACATATAATATATCAATATACGTTTGCTTAACTAATACTGTACAATGAATTATTAATACAACGAATTATTCATACAATGAATTACCTCAAAAGGAAGGTATAGTCCAGCAGTGGAGATACCAGCAATCTCATGATCCGGAGGATAAACTATCGGCTGCTCGATAAGAGTACCGATAATATCATACTCTCTATAATAGGCGTCAAGACCGAAATCCATAGGTTGCTGAGAGTACTGGGATGGAGTGGGATCAAAAGAAAATGGAGGTGCCTGAACTCTACCACGGGCTACGTGTGGGCCTATATGATTGGAGTTCACTCCTCGAGCATAGTCAGGTAAGATGTATCATCGAGGAGCAATTCTAACCCAGTAACCGTCATAATCCCCATAGGCTAAGAAAAATGCAAAAGAATCTACCCATCTAGTCTGTCTCAATCCCTGTATATACCGTGATCCAATGGTTCGATGTCTGCCGAACATGTCGTCACAAGGTAATGGATCTCCAGAGATACGTAACTCCCCAAGAGTCTGGAACAAGCATCTCTTACCAAATACCAAATAGGAAGAAACACTGGAGGGAGTAAGATCATCCTCCGCAAACCCAAATGACACGAAATAGAAAGAGGATGACCATCATGCATCTGGCCCGCATGTGTCAGGGCAATCCAATATGAAACCCATGGTGCCCGGAAAATATTATCCCCGCACCTCATATCAATCCGAGTACGGGCCTCCATCAGGTCATGTCTAGCACCCGTAGGCGTGCGAGAAACTAACTGAATACGCTCACATCGTCTCATGCATGGAAAATATGTCTCCGGTGCATGACTAGCTGTCTCAACAATACGGGGATGCATGTTCGTCGTGTACTCATAGTACCAGCACGATAGAATATATCAAAACCCAAACATCTGCCTAACCTCCCTCAAAGCATAAGAATCAAGAGTGATGTACAAATATCCAAGTATAGAGCAACCCCAATCGATAGTGTGAAGCTGATCTAAATCGGCTACAGCTGCAAGGTAACCTAATCTGATGGTACTCTTTTGGTTCGAAAAGAAAGTCGAACCAAATAAGTATAATAGAAATGCTCTAAGTACGGCATCACTTATAGCATCGGTGCCCATATGAGCTGCAATATACTCCTGTAGATATGTAAGGGGGACCGCGCCGGAGGCAAAATGACCCTCCTCAAACCAGGGTAGATAAATAGTGAAACCCTCGAGGCTCCCAAACGTATGATCAAAAGGAAATGGTATCCTGTCTGGACTTCCGATCTCAATCCCAGTCAACATATAAAAATCAGCGGGGGTAATGCCGAGCTCAAAATCTGGAAAATGAAAAGTGTGTATCATATGCCACCACCTCACAACTAGGACTGATATGAGTGGACGATCAAATGACGGTGGTGGTCTAATCTGTAAGAAATATGCAAAAGGACTGGTTTGGAGCCTATCTACTAAACCCTGAGGTAGTGTGTCATACTGCTGTGCTATACACTTTGTCTAACTACCCTGATAGCCGACGTACTGTGATTAAAAAATTTAAAGGTTATTCGAGATTTTTGTACAATTTAAATTCAAACAACTAAGTAATACACTTTATAATATCACATATCTATCTAATAAACATTATTTCATGGTTAATATAAGACAAATGTATCCATAATGTATTGATAGTTATTTATTATTTAAAATTGTACCTCGACCGCATCCAATGCTGTGAAGATACGATGAGTGTATCTCTCTGGCAGCTCGTGCAGAATCCGTAGCTGGAAAATCGTCGTCTCTGGTGCTGAAGCAATGTGTGCTGGACCCACAAGCTCCTATGTATGCTGTCGAATAGTACATCTTCCAATTTTCGTTACACGTGGCGGCATTTCGACGGTACTTTAAATAAAAAGGTGAAAAAAAAGATGAAATTGTAAGGGAAAAGATGCTGTGCGCATACAAGCAGACGTCCGGCCTCGAACGCTGATTAAATCAGCGTTCATAGCTGTTGGGCGCTGATTAAATCAGCCTTCGCCTGTTGGTGTTAACCCTAAATATTCAGGACGATGCCCTGAATACGTTGCAGTTGCCCTAACCGAATAGTAACCACTCTTGCGCCAGATGGCCAAAGAGTATGACTTTGAAGGGACGTTTATTAAATTTCTTTCAACAATTCTACAAGACCCGAAACCGAGACCAGGGAATAGACCCGAAAAGATCTCTACCACACAGCAACAAAATTGCCCCCGAAATCCACCTTTAAACCCATTTTCGCACCTTTTGTACAACTGCTTTTCGGGTCCTGTAGCAGGTTTCAATTTCTTTACATCTCAAAGCAAGAAACGAATCACAAAGTTGTTGGATAGCCGAGAAAATATGTTAACTGCGTGTCGTTAGCTCGAATCAACTGGTGTTTTCTACACGTTTCCTGAATTTACAATTTTATCCCTATGTTAGGTCGGTCTTTCCCTATAAATATTTCCAAATCGCTTCCCCTTTTTCGTCCACAATTTACCCGAAGGCAGGAAGAAAATTTCGTAAAATTCAGCAAGGTTTGATTTCTGTTCTTAATTCGTTTCATTTTAATCAAGTGTTCTCATTATGATTGGATTTTAGTTGATGTTCGTGCTCGTAGTATTGACATATGAACCATAAATAACTTTTTAATTTAGGGTTATGTTGGTTTTTTTATTTATTTTCCTTCTGAAATTCATGAATTATGGACTTTTGAGACCAGAAGAGAATTGTTCAATCATCGATTCCGTTAAACAGCCTAATTCTTAGGTTATGAATTTCTAGATTCAGGTTAATCAATATTCTAAGACCTGTGGTATAGGATTCGTCAGTAATACAGGGTTTTGACGTAAAATCTTTGATCTAGAGCGATGTCGTAATTATTATCTGTAGATTATAGTTTTTTTTTAGGTTTTTTCTTGATGGTTAGATCCACGCTCAGACTTTTCATTTTTGTTTTGTTACATAAGCTATACCTAAATGTTTATTATAAACCAATTCTACTATTCTTTTCTTCATTTCTAATTGAAACTGCATTCGTTAGTGGGTTTAGCTGTTGTGATATTATTATCGTGTACAAGCATTGTTAATTTGAACGTATAAGTCCACTTGAAATTTTGGGTTTATCTGTATTCCTTTGACACAATATTGTTCATAACGATAGTCCATAAAAGGCCTATGGTACTATGTGCCAGTTCAGCTTGACTTGAGTATGTAGGTACAGTCTCATTCGTGTTTTCATATATTCGCTTACTTTGCCCTTTAACTAGAAGTTCGATTTGCCCTTCAACTAGAAGTTCGATTGTTCGTTATAGCTCAGCTGAACTCTGACACAAAGTTTGGGTGCTGAAACTAAATTGTAGAACTTATTGCTTGACTTGATTAGATCCTAAAGTAACTCATATCTATACACACACATGATAGATGGTTTATAAGGTTATGTAAAGATTTTGTTGAACATGACATTGATGTTTCACTTAATCTGTTAGTGTGATGTGGGCAATGTCATGTTCGGCTTCATGGCATAAGCTGCTCTGGCAAATTTGCCTTTTAAAATGAGATTATAGGATTATTTGGGTTACTTTATGTATGTATGTGGCTGGCTTCATCAGTTTTTATTAGAGCCTTAGAGTGAAGTAACTAGGTTCCTGACATTGTTGTCCCTGATTGATGATACAGATGCAGATCTTCGTCAAGACACTTACAGGAAAGACCATCACTCTAGAGGTGGAGAGTTCAGATACAATAGACAATGTCAAAGCGAAGATACAAGACAAGGAGGGAATCCCCCCTGACCAACAGCGCCTAATTTTTGCGGGTAAACAACTCGAAGATGGCAGAACATTAGCGGACTATAATATTCAGAAAGAATCAACTCTCCACTTAGTCCTGAGATTGAGGGGAGGTATGCAAATATTTGTGAAGACGTTGACAGGGAAGACCATAACTCTTGAGGTTGAGAGCTCGGACACAATAGACAATGTGAAGGCCAAAATCCAGGACAAAGAAGGCATTCCTCCAGATCAGCAAAGGCTAATTTTCGCTGGTAAACAGCTTGAGGATGGCCGCACTCTTGCCGATTACAACATCCAGAAGGAATCTACCTTGCATCTGGTGCTCAGACTAAGAGGTGGCATGCAGATATTTGTAAAAACCCTTACCGGCAAAACAATTACGTTGGAAGTGGAGAGTTCTGACACCATCGACAATGTGAAGGCCAAAATACAAGACAAGGAAGGCATTCCTCCGGATCAGCAAAGGTTGATATTTGCAGGCAAGCAGCTGGAAGATGGCAGAACCTTGGCGGACTACAACATTCAAAAGGAGTCGACTCTTCATCTTGTCCTCAGGCTTAGAGGAGGGATGCAGATATTTGTGAAGACCCTTACTGGGAAAACGATTACTTTGGAAGTGGAGAGTTCGGATACGATTGATAATGTGAAGGCGAAGATTCAGGACAAGGAAGGGATTCCTCCTGATCAGCAGAGGTTGATATTTGCAGGGAAGCAGCTTGAAGATGGAAGGACCCTCGCTGACTACAACATTCAAAAGGAGTCGACCCTTCATCTTGTTCTTCGTCTTCGTGGTGGCATTTGAATTTGCTGTTTACATGATCTGTTCTCTGTAACTAACGAGAGTACATATGTGAGTTGCTTTGTTAGTGTGGTTTGTGGCTGGAGAACTATGTTGTTGGTCGATGTGGGTTGAGGGCTGGTGTTCACTTTTTTTACAGTTGTTTATAACCTTCTAATGTTGGTGGTTTCTTATTGTTTCTGAAACCTTTTGAACCTCTGAATGCTCTCGTTGCTGTTTATGGTTTGATGCTTTATAGTTCTTGTCAGGTTATAATTTCTGCTTGTTAAGAGAGAAGTACTTTCAATTGTAAAATATTTTTACAATTGAAAGTACTTCTCTCTAGCCAAATATTGGGTTGAGTTTATTATGCTATTCATCAGATGGTTGCCGGCTCTGTCGGCGTATTCATTCAATTTCGTGATGTTTTAGTTAATCCGAACTACTTGTCTATAATATTCTAGTTGAATAGAAGAAAATAAAAATAGAAAATGATTTGTATATCGAGTTTAATCAAATTAATGTCATTTAATACGCAATAAAATAATCAAATTTCAAACGTACTCAATACAGTACACATTTATGATTTAACGTGTGCAACTTTATTCTTAATCACACTATAAGATATTGTGCTAATTGTAAAAAAGGATTTATTTTTTATTTTTTTGAAAAATTTACCTTGACCTAACATGTATGATATGAGCAAGATGCCTAAAGGTATTAACTACTATCATCTTCTCTTGCATCAACAAATAAGCACAATGAATAATAGTGCTACTACCAAACAACACATGTTAGAACAAATTATGTTACTTTCAACAAGGTACAGGAGTGTAGGGGTTATACTACACATGAAGACTAGAGATGATAAGGTATGTTAGTCCTACGGACCAGAGATACAGCTCAAATTGTATCCCCACCGTTGCCTACTTAAACCATGTCATGTATGATGCATTCCAATGCAAGTGATGTAGGGTAAGTGAGTAGTACTACACACAAATGTCTTCACCACTCAATACCCACGCATCTCATATCGCGTGTGATGTGGAGAGTATAATATATCTCTCATTGACCTTATCCCAAACATGGACGTATACGACGGACATCCACATCGGTTCTCGGGGATACACTCAAGTTAATTTTTGACTCCACAAAATGTGTCATTATTAAAATAAAATATATATACTGTTAGTCCTTGAGATGATGGTTTTGATGACAACAACCTTAGAATAGATTATAAAATATAAATACTAACATTACAAGTTTAGATATATATGTATTTGCAGGATCTAACCATGTAGGTATCAAGAATGAAGACTGTACAGTATAGATATTCAAGATACAGAGATAGAAGACTCATGAGTATCAAGATTATCAAGATCTGTAACGACCCTGAATTTCGAACAAATTAAATTGAGAATATTTAATTAATTTTAAATATTTGAACGATGATTTAATTTGTATCCCGAATATAACTTTGAAACTGACGATTAAATTATAAAATTTAATCGATTGAAAGTTGAATAAAAAATTGAATCTTCAATTTTAAAGCTAAAGAAAAATATTTCAAACGCTTGTAGAATTTATATTGATAACACTGAAAATAACAGAAGCTTCAGAATCTAATTTCGAATTGATTTGATCAGTTTTGAATTCATATCGTTTGATCGATATTTAAAAATAGTCATTTTTCACACAGTCTCAGAATTCGACGAAACTAGTTCCATTGGGTCCGTAATATTGAATTATTGTCGGATTTCAAATTTCGTATTTTTCGGAGTTATTATGCGAGCATACGACACGTAAACGCGTTGAAATTAAATCGAGTCCAATTTAAATTTAAACTTTAAATTTGTCAACATCAACACGTTGTCTCCTTGATTCATGCCGAAGATCACGAAATTTATTGTGCAGAGCTTACCCCTTCGTTTCAAAGCATGGCCCCGTATCCTTTTCTTTCGTTTAAATCAAAACTTCAACATCTCGTTCAAAAGTAAAGAAAAAACAATGGCCGAAGCCCAGGAAACAAAACAAGAAAATTATAAATGGCCGTTCCTTTTTCTTTAGGAATCGATTTTCTCCCCAGTTCAATCCCTCTTATCAAAATTCAAATCGAGCAGTTCGAAAACAAATCGTCCCTCCTCTCTCTAATTACTCTCCCATACCACGACGAGATCAAAATTTGGACGAACGAAAACAGGGGCTGCGAGTAGTTCGAAGGCGACACCGCGATTGGGTCGCGATTCAGAAGGCGCGCGCGAGGCACGGAGGCCACGAGGGGGAGCTGGAAGCTTGCGGCAGGTTAGGCGAACTCGATTTCGTGTGCAGTGTCGCGACATGGCGATGCTTGTTCGAAGGGGGTTTCGCGACAGAGATGACGACTCGCGATTGTTCGCGTGAGGCAATGCGGCGACAGTGATGAATATCGGGGTGGTGGCCCACGAACGGCGGCGCGTTCGACTGGGAGGCGAAGCTAGGGCAGCAGCGAAGTGGATTCGCGAGATGGTGATGAGGGCGTCGCGACAGAAGGATGGCGGCATGGCAGCTTGGGCTCACGAATGATAACCTGGAACGACGTAGATGGGTTTGGGGATCGGGGTTCGCGAGTAGCTCGTGATGGTGATCCTCGCTTGAAGGAATTGCAGGCGACGAGGGCAGTGAAGGTATTTCTTGCTCAGTTTGTTTAAGTGTAATTAGAACGAAATATTTACAGAGAAATGGATTACTGATTTGATAATTTCTCTAGTTTAAATTATCGAATTTGGTTTTGTGAACTTTATCAAAGAAAAAGGTATATCACAGGAAATATTAACAAATTTTTTTTTCAAATAATATATAAGGTTCAAGCAGTAAGTTTTTAACATAGATTTGTTTTTTTTTAGTTATTTCTGTTTTAAATTGCAGTAAGAGATTCAAGAAAATCCTATGTTTTATTTAGAAAAGAAGAAAAAATAGTTAAGTAATTTATTAAATAGTAATGGATTTTTCGAGTTAGTTCAAATTAAAAGTATTAATTAATTTAATCTATTGAAAAGAAATTAATTGTTCGATTTATTTCGAATACTGATAAATGATGTAAATTATTTATACAAGGTCGAAATTTGGAGAAAACAAACTGGATTGGATTGGATTACAAATATAAAGCTAAGGTGAGATTTTTCTCACTCAAATGAAGTTGGATTTTGATTGACTGATTGATTACTGTTTGTATTAGATATAGTAGGATATATCTATATATATAGCAATATATACATATTGGCATATGTATATATTGGATTGATGATTTCCCGCCTCGTATAGCGGATGAGACCCTATTGCGCCGTTAGTAAGCGGATATATTATAAAAACCCATATACCGCGATATTCCACCTCGAAGTGGAATTGGTATTGTGCTAACGTCTTTGGATGCAGGGAAACAGGTTGGAGGGATCCAACTGGACCCCTCACATTGATTGATTTTATTTATACTGTGGTATGAATCTGTGAATGATTATATTGATGTTATAAATCATATTGATATCTGGAAATTATTTGAATGCTAAAATTTAGCTGAATGGATGTTTGATATCATTGGATTCCAAAAATAAATGAAATTGAATTTTTGAAATCAAAATAGAAATTTTTAAGTAAATAAATTTTTAGAAATTGAATAAATTCGAAGAAAGGAATTTTAAAGTATAAAAAGTTAATTTTTATAATCTTATCGAATTAATTCCAGAATCAAGTGAAAATGTTAAATAAATGAATTTCGTATAATAGTGATTTTAAATTGAGGAAAATAATTTAAAATCTGGATTTTTAAATAGATTGAAAGAAACAATTGAAATTTATTTTCTTAAAAGGGAATTTATTTAAAAGGAGATAAGTTGGAAATCCAATTAGAAATTTAATTGGTAAATTGAAATAAATTGGGAAATCAATGTAAATGATTTCAATTTGAAGAATCCATTTTAAAACAGAATATTGAATAATTAGAGAAAAATGAGGAATTTACTTAGTAGTGATAAATAAAAAATTAGAAATCAATCTATAATTGATTTAATATTGGGAAATGAATTTTTGAGAAATCAGTATGGAAATTTTATTCAAAGTTGAAAATAAATTTAGAAATCAATATTGAAATTGATTTGGTATTGAAGTTTTTATAAATAGAATTGAAATTTATAAAAGTTGTTTATAAATCCGGAATCACTTATTTTGATGAGTTAAATATAGAAGTTAATAAAAGAAGATTTATAAGTCGAAGTTGTTATTAAAATGGAAATAGAATTTATAAACGTGTTTATAAATTCGGAATCGATTGAATTTGATAAATTAAATATAGAAGGTTATTAAAGAAGATATATTCGCGATTTTGGATAGCGAATTTTTATTGAAATAAAATGTGTAGAAATGATTGAAATTGGGTTAAGTGAAGTATATTCACGATTTTGGACAGTGAATATATTATTGAATAAAATGGATTCATTTTTGAAGAAGTGATATTAAAAATGAAGTTAAACATTTTAAAGATGTTTTAAATTGTATTGTGAATTGAAAGCATAGATTTCAACGTTCATTGTTGAAATAGGTGTTTTCGAAAAATAAGGAAATGGTGGACTATAACACTGTTGTTATAGTAAATGATTTCCGAAAGGAAATGTTTTATGTAGTATTGGGATTTATATATATCTATCTTAAAATCCGAATCCCTATACTAGTGATTTTGAGTCGTCGTAACGATGTTTTACGTAACATTCGTTTTGACTCAAATATATGTTGTTATAGTAAATGATTTCCTTAAAGAATGAAATGTATACTTAATTTTGATTTAAGTATAACGAATATTTTCCAAGTGTTGAAAATAAAAGATTTGTGAAATACTTATTATTAAATAAGTAAGGAAATGCTTTTCCAAAATGAAATGAAACGTTTTGAGATTTTATCTTCTTAAAGATAAATCGAAATTGAATATTTGAAATCGATTTGAGAATCGTATATCAGTAGATATTTTGAAAATATAAATTCACTATGGAATTTATGAAGGAAATGGAAACTGTTTAGAAAAAATAAATATTGATTTATTTTTGAAGTGTGGAAATTTTATATCTAGTAAAGATATTTTTGGAAAATAAATAATTTGGAAAATTATTTGGAATCTGGTGATGTTGCGCATCTTTATTGATAGTTAAATAACCGACTATCAATAATTACCTTGAGTAGGTATTTGTTGTGAATTGGATGAATTTGAATGCCACACTTATTTTTGAATAATCGCTCACTATTCTGGTTAGCCGGGAAAGGACCACGGGGTCGTATAACCCATTCCGAATATGTGATACGTCGTTATGAATTGCATTCGAAGACCGGTGTTGAAGACCGGATATTTTTGAAAACGGAAGGATTACCGTCGAGTTACTCTACATCGGCTGATCTCCGGTTTAGAGGTTTTATCACCCTTAGTGACGGGAAGTCCGGACGTGATTAGAAAATTATCCGAATGTGCAAGGGCTTCGTGAGAAGTGCCTTCGGTTCTGTTCGATCCCGGAACAGACTTGTATGGATTGTGTGTCTGACGTTACAATTTGAGATATAAAGCTGATTTCTTTCAAATACATTTCTGTTGGTGGCGGAGAATTTATTCTCTTAGCTTAACACCCTTCTCTGAGACGTACGAGCTCAGAGGTTATGTAGTTGAAATTTATCAGCGATATACTCCCAATTTGGTAACGTGGCATGCTGAGTGTTGTTGTGAAATGATCAGTGTTTGATCATTTGCGATATGATCATTTGTTTGATCTTATATCTTTGTGATCATAGGTTGATCATTTTTGTTTGACCCGAAGCAGGGCTTTGTAGAAAGCGTAGCTTTGTGGACGAGACTTCGTCGAGCCTCACACCCCGGAAATGGTCGAAACAGGAAGGATGCGGCAAGGTTCTAGGGAGTAGCGCCCCTTAGTGTATGTCATTCCTTCTGGATAGAGGTGGTATCATGGTATGGAGCCCATATACTTAACTTATGTGGTTGCTGCATTTTTACTATGTGGTTTGTTGCGAATCGGGGATCCTCGGGAAGATCGGTTACGATCGGGGGATGGCATACGTGTGTCAGTAGTTACCTATTTTTGCAGAGGTAACCCGGCCTTGTGTTGGCAGAGATCCGGTTAGGTTCTCGGGTCGTCTATTCCAGGGACGTACCCATCGTGGATAGGAAGTTCCTTAGCCTGACCATTTGTTGGAAATCCAAAGAAACAATACGTGACCTGTACGGTTTTAGTTGTATTACCTGCTATGGAATGTGGCGGTAACCTGCTATTGAACATAGTAGCTATAGTAGGCATACGATACTGGTCGTATGTTGGCTAAGATTAATATTATACTTTCGAAATGTTTTCTACACTATGCACTAATAATAATATCAAAAATGATTTGATTTTGGCATAGTAAGCATCTTTGACTATCATAAGAAGAAATCTCCTCCAATTCTGCATTTGCATTGTGTGTGTGGCGGGAGGTCTTATGATAGTCTCATTTTCCAAAAAAGCATTGCGAATCTATTTTGAAATATTTCTTTGTTGTTTTAAAGATAAACTGTTTTACGATCTCACACTAGTCACCATGACTGACTCGGAGTTTATTGTTCCCTTCTAAACTCTGGGTGCCCATCAATTTCCACATGGGCAGCCTAGAGTTATGTTATCAGGATATTCTGGATATTCTGGAGTTTGGAGATAAGCTGGATGACGAGACGTAGTATTTGTATCTGATAGTATTTATTCCGCTGTGTATTCTGTATGAGGACAAGTTTATATAACTGTCCATTGTTGTATATTGACTCTGATTGATGTATGTATAAACTGATATAATTCTTTGTTTTAAAAGACTAGTAATTATCTATTATATATTGTTCCGCTGCGATGTGTAAGATTCTGATATTGTTTTCTATTCTGATGTTGTTCTGTTCTTCTTTCTTTTCTTTTTCTACTCTTTCTCTTCTGCTTTCTTCTTCTTCTACTTTTTCTTCTTTCTTAAAACCCTCACTATTGGAGTTTCCGGCACTCGATGGCTCGGCAGTCGATAAAGGGAGTATCGATGTCGAATTTTCGAAAGTCGAAAAATCCGGTACGTGACAGCTTGGTATCAGAGCATATGGTTAAGCGACAACCCTGCTCTGTTGGGTGTTACTCATTAGAGATAGAGTCAGTAGTACTCTAGAATGAGTTGAGTGTAATAATAGATGTGAGCACGTATTTGTTATTGAATATAAAAATTGTTTTATATTGTGATGATTGGTTTGTTGAGTGGTATATGGATTCTGGTCGGTATTGTCCGTACAACTCTATCGATAGGGATCTCTAAACACTTGTATAGAACAATTCGGCACAGTATTGTTTTAAAATAGGGTGAATGAAATAATTTTGCCCAAAACTATTTTTATATAGAAAAGAAATAATTTTCTGTAAATTATTATGATATATGGTTGCATGGATGTTAGGAAGTAATAATAGTGAATTATCATAACTGAAATTGAATAAGAAATAAATTCACAAATAAATGAAAATAAAGAATGTAAATTATAAATGTGAATTGTAATTTAAAACGGATTTCCAGAGAAGTTTTTGGAAATGTTTTGAAAAGAATTTGAAAATTTTGGAGATTTGGAAAGTTTAAATTTCTTTTTGATTTGAAAATGAATTTCAAAGGGTTTGAAAAGTATTTTGGAGAGTTGAAAGCTCTAAACTCTTTTAGGTCGCTGGAAAATAATTCCGATGATGATCGCGACATCATCGGTGTTCATTTTCGGGTTTCCAAAAGAGGAATTGCTGCCAAATTGTTTAAATGGAAGTTGTTTTGAGAATTTGGATTTTGTTTTAGAAAATTCAAAGGATAATTCAAATTGTTTTCAAAATGATTTTGAAATGTTGCTAAGACCCTGGAATACTATGAAATATAACTAAGTTGATAACTTATACAATTTGAATTTTGATCGAATAAATTTAACTTAAGGAATGAAGTTAAATCAAAGTAAGTATAAGTGAATCAATTAAATGAAGAGTGAAATTCTTTAAGTGAAACTTGATATTGAAATTATTCTAAGTTGATGATTGAACAAAAGAATAAAATTGGGATTCGAATTGAAAATGAAAGAATGTGAGAACGAATAAACAAATTTGCAATTTCAAGTGCAAGAAAATGAAATTGAATGTTAAAATTCATTTTGAATTTGAAAGTAAATAGAACTAGAATTGGAAATGAATTAGTAATTGGAACTAATTTAAAATAGTGCAGTTATGAATGAAAAATAATTGATAAAATTCAATATTCAGAAGTTAAATAGAATCCAAATAAGGTTGGAATTGTGAATTAAATTCAAATGAAATGTGAAATGTAAAATTGAATGAAAATGAATACATGTAACTTCAATAGTGAATTAGAGATGATATAAAAAGTGTGAATTGAAAATTTTGTAATAGACTTTGCAAATTGGTTTGAATGTGTAACTAGATATTATGGCTAGTAGGACATACAGGTGTTATAAAAGGAATTGGAATTTGATTTCAAAGATAAGTTTGAATTGCTCGACAACAAGGTAAGTATTTGAATTATAATATGAGTTTTTGATGATTTCTTGTCTAGCCGCTTGGCTTTTTCTTTTTCTTTTTGAAATCTGAGAGTCCGTAGGGACGTTTTGTAGTAGTGCCGTATTAGCCGCGCAAAGGAGACGCTGGCGAAATTTTTCGAAAATTCCGAGTGTTAGGAAAATTTTGAGAAAATTTTGAAAGTTGAAAGTTTAAATTTGAATTGAGAAGTAAACAATGTTGTTTTGAAACTTTAATTGGAATTGGAAATTTAGTTGAATTAATAACGAATCTCTAGTAGAGAGATTTGTTTTGAAAATTTGGAAAAAAACTATTGGATTGTGAAAAATAGTAGACGTGTTAGGGACCCTTTCTTCCTGACTTGTAATTTCGAGGGCGAAATTCTTTTAAGGGGGGAAGTCTGTAACGACCCTGAATTTCGAACAAATTAAATTGAGAATATTTAATTAATTTTAAATATTTGAACGATGATTTAATTTGTATCCCGAATATAACTTTGAAACTGACGATTAAATTATAAAATTTAATCGATTGAAAGTTGAATAAAAAATTGAATCTTCAATTTTAAAGCTAAAGAAAAATATTTCAAACGCTTGTAGAATTTATATTGATAACACTGAAAATAACAGAAGCTTCAGAATCTAATTTCGAATTGATTTGATCAGTTTTGAATTCATATCGTTTGATCGATATTTAAAAATAGTCATTTTTCACACAGTCTCGGAATTCGACGAAACCAGTTCCATTGGGTCCGTAATATTGAATTATTGTCGGATTTCAAATTTCGTATTTTTCGGAGTTATTATGCGAGCATACGACACGTAAACGCGTTGAAATTAAATCGAGTCCAATTTAAATTTAAACTTTAAATTTGTCAACATCAACACATTGTCTCCTTGATTCATGCCGAAGATCACGAAATTTATCGTGCAGAGCTTACCCCTTCGTTTCAAAGCATGGCCCCGTATCCTTTTCTTTCGTTTAAATCAAAACTTCAACATCTCGTTCAAAAGTAAAGAAAAAACAATGGCCGAAGCCCAGGAAACAAAACAAGAAAATTATAAATGGCCGTTCCTTTTTCTTTAGGAATCGATTTTCTCCCCAGTTCAATCCCTCTTATCAAAATTCAAATCGAGCAGTTCGAAAACAAATCGTCCCTCCTCTCTCTAATTACTCTCCCATACCACGACGAGATCAAAATTTGGACGAACGAAAACAGGGGCTGCGAGTAGTTCGAAGGCGACACCGCGATTGGGTCGCGATTCAGAAGGCGCGCACGAGGCAAGGCGGCACGGCGGCCACGAGGGTGAGCTGGAAGCTTGCGGCAGGTTAGGCGAACTCGATTTCGTGTGCAGTGTCGCGACATGGCGATGCTTGTTCGAAGGGGGTTTCGCGACAGAGATGACGACTCGCGATTGTTCGCGTGAGGCAATGCGGCGACAGTGATGGATATCGGGGTGGTGGCCCACGAACGGCGGCGCGTTCGACTGGGAGGCGAAGCTAGGGCAGCAGCGAAGTGGATTCGCGAGATGGTGATGAGGGCGTCGCGACAGAAGGATGGCGGCATGGCAGCTTGGGCTCACGAATGATAACCTGGAACGACGTAGATGGGTTTGGGGATCGGGGTTCGCGAGTAGCTCGCGATGGTGATCCTCGCTTGAAGGAATTGCAGGCGACGAGGGCAGTGAAGGTATTTCTTGCTCAGTTTGTTTAAGTGTAATTAGAACGAAATATTTACAGAGAAATGGATTACTGATTTGATAATTTCTCTAGTTTAAATTATCGAATTTGGTTTTGTGAACTTTATCAAAGAAAAAGGTATATCACAGGAAATATTAACAAATTTTTTTTTCAAATAATATATAAGGTTCAAGCAGTAAGTTTTTAACATAGATTTGTTTTTTTTTAGTTATTTCTGTTTTAAATTGCAGTAAGAGATTCAAGAAAATCCTATGTTTTATTTAGAAAAGAAGAAAAAAATAGTTAAGTAATTTATTAAATAGTAATGGATTTTTCGAGTTAGTTCAAATTAAAAGTATTAATTAATTTAATCTATTGAAAAGAAATTAATTGTTCGATTTATTTCGAATATTGATAAATGATGTAAATTATTTATACAAGGTCGAAATTTGGAGAAAACAAACTGGATTGGATTGGATTACAAATATAAAGCTAAGGTGAGATTTTTCTCACTCAAATGAAGTTGGATTTTGATTGACTGATTGATTACTATTTGTATTAGATATAGTAGGATATATCTATATATATAGCAATATATACATATTGGCATATGTATATATTGGATTGATGATTTCCCGCCTCGTATAGCGAATGAGACCCTATTGCGCCGTTAGTAAGCGGATATATTATAAAAACCCATATACCGCAATATTCCACCTCGAAGTGGAATTGGTATTGTGCTAACGTCTTTGGATGCAGGGAAACAGGTTGGAGGGATCCAACTGGACCCCTCACATTGATTGATTTTATTTATACTGTGGTATGAATCTGTGAATGATTATATTGATGTTATAAATCATATTGATATCTGGAAATTATTTGAATGCTAAAATTTAGCTGAATGGATGTTTGATATCATTGGATTCCAAAAATAAACGAAATTGAATTTTTGAAATCAAAATAGAAATTTTTAAGTAAATAAATTTTTAGAAATTGAATAAATTCGAAGAAAGGAATTTTAAAGTATAAAAAGTTAATTTTTATAATCTTATCGAATTAATTCTAGAATCAAGTGAAAATGTTAAATAAATGAATTTCGTATAATAGTGATTTTAAATTGAGGAAAATAATTTAAAATCTGGATTTTTAAATAGATTGAAAGAAACAATTGAAATTTATTTTCTTAAAAGGGAATTTATTTAAAAGGAGATAAGTTGGAAATCCAATTAGAAATTTAATTGGTAAATTGAAATAAATTGGGAAATCAATGTAAAATGATTTCAATTTGAAGAATCCATTTTAAAACAGAATATTGAATAATTAGAGAAAAATGAGGAATTTACTTAGTAGTGATAAATAAAAAATTAGAAATCAATCTATAATTGATTTAATATTGGGAAATGAATTTTTGAGAAATCAGTATGGAAATTTTATTCAAAGTTGAAAATAAATTTAGAAATCAATATTGAAATTGATTTGGTATTGAAGTTTTTATAAATAGAATTGAAATTTATAAAAGTTGTTTATAAATCCGGAATCACTTATTTTGATGAGTTAAATATAGAAGTTAATAAAAGAAGATTTATAAGTCGAAGTTGTTATTAAAATGGAAATAGAATTTATAAACGTGTTTATAAATTCGGAATCGATTGAATTTGATAAATTAAATATAGAAGGTTATTAAAGAAGATATATTCGCGATTTTGGATAGCGAATTTTTATTGAAATAAAATGTGTAGAAATGATTGAAATTGGGTTAAGTGAAGTATATTCACGATTTTGGACAGTGAATATATTATTGAATAAAATGGATTCATTTTTGAAGAAGTGATATTAAAAATGAAGTTAAACATTTTAAAGATGTTTTAAAATGTATTGTGAATTGAAAGCATAGATTTCAACGTTCATTGTTGAAATAGGTGTTTTCGAAAAATAAGGAAATGGTGAACTATAACACTGTTGTTATAGTAAATGATTTCCGAAAGGAAATGTTTTATGTAGTATTGGGATTTATATATATCTATCTTAAAATCCGAATCCCTATACTAGTGATTTTGAGTCGTCGTAACGATGTTTTACGTAACATTCGTTTTGACTCAAATATATGTTGTTATAGTAAATGATTTCCTTAAAGAATGAAATGTATACTTAATTTTGATTTAAGTATAACGAATATTTTCCAAGTGTTGAAAATAAAAGATTTGTGAAATACTTATTATTAAATAAGTAAGGAAATGCTTTTCCAAAATGAAATGAAACGTTTTGAGATTTTATCTTCTTAAAGATAAATCGAAATTGAATATTTGAAATCGATTTGAGAATCGTATATCAGTAGATATTTTGAAAATATAAATTCACTATGGAATTTATGAAGGAAATGGAAACTGTTTAGAAAAAATAAATATTGATTTATTTTTGAAGTGTGGAAATTTTATATCTAGTAAAGATATTTTTGGAAAATAAATAATTTGGAAAATTATTTGGAATCTGGTGATGTTGCGCATCTTTATTGATAGTTAAATAACCGACTATCAATAATTACCTTGAGTAGGTATTTGTTGTGAATTGGATGAATTTGAATGCCACACTTATTTTTGAATAATCGCTCACTATTCGGGTTAGCCGGGAAAGGACCATGGGGTCGTATAACCCATTCCGAATATGTGATACGTCGTTATGAATTGCATTCGAAGACCGGTGTTGAGAAGATCGGATATTTTTGAAAACGGAAGGATTACCGTCGAGTTACTCTACATCGGCTGATCTCCGGTTTAGAGGTTTTATCACCCTTAGTGACGGGAAGTCCGGACGTGATTAGAAAATTATCCGAATGTGCAAGGGCTTCGTGAGAAGTGCCTTCGGTTCTGTTCGATCCCGGAACAGACTTGTATGGATTGTGTGTCTGACGTTACAATTTGAGATATAAAGCTGATTTCTTTCAAATACATTTCTGTTGGTGGCGGAGAATTTATTCTCTTAGCTTAACACCCTTCTCTGAGACGTACGAGCTCAGAGGTTATGTAGTTGAAATTTATCAGCGATATACTCCCAATTTGGTAACGTGGCATGCTGAGTGTTGCTGTGAAATGATCAGTGTTTGATCATTTGCGATATGATCATTTGTTTGATCTTATATCTTTGTGATCATAGGTTGATCATTTTTGTTTGACCCGAAGCAGGGCTTTGTAGAAAGCGTAGCTTTGTGGACGAGACTTCGTCGAGCCTCACACCCCGGAAATGGTCGAAACAGGAAGGATGCGGCAAGGTTCTAGGGAGTAGCGCCCCTTAGTGTATGTCATTCCTTCTGGATAGAGGTGGTATCATGGTATGGAGCCCAGATACTTAACCTATGTGGTTGCTGCATTTTTACTATGTGGTTTGTTGCGAATCGGGGATCCTCGGGAAGATCGGTTACGATCGGGGGATGGCATACGCGTGTTAGTAGTTACCTATTTTTGCAGAGGTAACCCGGCCTTGTGTTGGCAGAGATCCGGTTAGGTTCTCGGGTCGTCTATTCCAGGGACGTACCCATCGTGGATAGGAAGTTCCTTAGCCTGACCATTTGTTGGAAATCCAAAGAAACAATACGTGACCTGTACGGTTTTAGTTGTATTACCTGCTATGGAATGTGGCGGTAACCTGCTATTGAACATAGTAGCTATAGTAGGCATACGATACTGGTCGTATGTTGGCTAAGATTAATATTATACTTTCGAAATGTTTTCTACACTATGCACTAATAATAATATCAAAAATGATTTGATTTTGGCGTAGTAAGCATCTTTGACTATCATAAGAAGAAATCTCCTCCAATTCTGCGTTTGCATTGTGTGTGTGGCGGGAGGTCTTATGATAGTCTCATTTTCCAAAAAAGCATTGCGAATCTATTTTGAAATATTTCTTTGTTGTTTTAAAGATAAACTGTTTTACGATCTCACACCAGTCACCATGACTGACTCGGAGTTTATTGTTGCCTTCTAAACTCTGGGTGCCCTTCAATTTCCACACGGGCAGCCTAGAGTTATGTTATCAGGATATTCTGGATATTCTAGAGCTTGGAGATAAGCTGGATGACGAGACGTAGTATTTGTATCTGATAGTATTTATTCCGCTGTGTATTCTGTATGAGGACAAGTTTATATAACCGTCCATTGTTGTATATTGACTCTGATTGATGTATGTATAAACTGATATAATTCTTTGTTTTAAAAGACTAGTAATTATCTATTATATATTGTTCCGCTGCGATGTGTAAGATTCTGATATTGTTTTCTATTATGATGTTGTTCTGTTCTTCTTTCTTTTCTTTTTCTACTCTTTCTCTTCTGCTTTCTTCTTCTTCTACTTTTTCTTCTTTCTTAAAACCCTCACTATTGGAGTTTCCGGCACTCGATGGCTCGGCAGTCGATAAAGGGAGTATCGATGTCGAATTTTCGAAAGTCGAAAAATCCGGTACGTGACAGCTCAAGGTTAAGTTTGTTTTATTAGGAATATTTGTTAAAACTCGTAGAAAAGCACTGACATCTTAATATCCAATTTATTCGTGGAATGGAATCCACTTCGAGCCCGTTAAAGGGATGGAACCCTAAGTAGGATGGAACCTACGAAAATCTAGTGGGACATTGTTTTGTATCCACTAATTTTAATTCAAATGATTTTACAAAATTATCTTGTTTTCAAAATGATTTCAAAACTTTCCTTTTAAAAGATTAAAAACTCTCTATCCTGATTTTAGATAATTTTAGCCTCAAAAGATCTATAATTTCAAAGTCAAAATACTCCTGATTTTAAACGTCTTTTCAAATAATATATTTAACTTTTAATATTTATACTTAGATTTAAATATAAAATTATTGTTAAATTATGTATATATTGTTCTTTATATTTACTTATAAATTTCAACTATATTCAAGTATATTTATAAAGTTTTAGATAGTTTTTATATAAGATAAATATTGTTTTTATAGAAATTCAAATTATCATTTTTGGCTGAGGGATGTCGACATGCCCCTAGGTAGTATGTCGACATAGTGACAGTTGAAGTTCAAATTCAAATTTCAAAAGAAGTGTCTATTCGCCATAACTCTTCATGAATGGTCATGGATGTTGGTTTTCTATAAATAGGGGTCAGTTTCAACGAATTTTTAATCACTTTTTCTGTTTTTCACTCCTCTTCATCTTTCACATTTCTTATTACAAAATCATACCATTACTCTGCCAAAATCAACATCGAATCATACTCGATTACTTCTAGTTTGATTCTACATCACTATCTCTACAAGGTTCTCAGTGCTATTCAGAGTTATAGGTTTCTTTGTAATATATTAGCGAGAAAAGGTGTGATTGTAGCCTTGTAAATCAATCAAGCGAGAAAAGGTGTGATTGTAGCCTTGGAAATCAATTGGGTGAACTTGTTGCCCCGGAAATCAAGTATTCCTACCCAGAGGATTGGTATTCTGGAGGGTGTACCTCGTAGCCTTGAAATCGAGGGTTGTAATTGTTGAATTGCTTTTGAAAGGAAATCCGCACTTAGTTGTGCGGGACTGGATGTTGGGTAACTCCGAACCAGTATAAAATCCGGTGTGTTCTTTCCTTTACTGCTTTTACTTTATATTTGCATCTGTGTTTGATTTGTGTTCATATCTGTGTCTAATTAGTGTATACATTGTTAATAAAGTAAGATAAACTCAAAAAGATTAACAAATTTCTTAAAACACTATTCACCCCCCCTCTAGTGTTAATTCTAGCCATAAGATCCTTAATCCGCATTTCTCACATTTGGTATCAAAGCATTGGTTTTCAAAAGTTTCATAATCTGATTTTTTGAAAAGTTTTCAAAATGGCTACCAACACTGGTACTGTTTCTAACACTAGTTCATTTGTAGAAGGTCAGTCTACTGCCAGACCACCACTTTTTAATGGCAGTAACTATGCATATTGGGCATGTAGGATGAGAATATATTTACAATCTGTAGGATTAGATACTTGGAATATCACACAAACTGAATATTTTGAACCCACAACTAATTTTGCACAGTGGACCACTGAGCAAAAGACTGTTGCACAAAATAATTCTAAGGCAATGAATATTCTATTTTGTTCACTTGAAAGAAATGAATTTAATAGAGTGTCAGTTTGTAAGTCTGCATATGAAATCTGGAAAACTTTGCAAGTAACTCACGAAGGAACAAGCAAAGTTAAACAGACCAAAATTTCCATGCTCACAAATCAGTTTCAGTTATTTAAAATGAATACTAATGAGTCTATTTCCGATATGTATAGTCGATTTCAAGATATTGTGCATTCTTTAATATCTTTGGGAAAGGAATTTTCGGAAGAAGATCAAGTCAGAAAAATTTTGAATTCTCTCACTCCAGAATGGGATCAAAAGACACTTGCAATTGAAGAGGCAAATGACATCAGTACTTTAAAGATAGAAGAATTGATTGGAAATCTAATGTCGTTTGAAGTTCAAATGATCGGGAGAAGAGAAAGCAAAGCATCTGAAAAGAAATCAATGGCATTCAATGCATTGACCGATGGATCAGACTCAAACAGTGGCTGATGAAGAGATAGCATTTATGACCAGAAATTTTAGGAAATTCCTGAAGTACAGAAAATTGAATAGTTCCAAGAGAAACAACTTTAAGAATTCCGGCAATCAGACTACAGTACCAAACTTTATCAAATGCTTCAATTGTGACGAACCAGGTCATATCAAAAAGAACTGTCTGTATCCAGATAGGCAGAATCCTCCTATGAACAATGAACCAGCAAAGAAACGGAAGCATGCATTTACTGCTACTCTAGATGACTCAGACTCGTCCTCAAGTGATGATGATCAGAAGACGGATAATTCGAATTTGTGTTTCACTGCAGTTCACGACTCCGACGAATTCAAAGAAACGGACTCAGAAAAAGGTACACATTTACAATATAATTGGTTGAAATTGCTTGCATTGAATTAGTTGCTTGATTGTTTGATTGATTGATTTAGAATTGATATGCTGTTTGAATTTTAAAATTTATTTTCTATTTTTACAATTATTTATTATTTTATTATTATTTTTATTATTTTTGACACATTCTGAAATATATTATAAGTAAAATAATATTTCAGAAATATAGACATTAATAATAATATTTATATATATGTATATTAGATATCTTAGGAAAATCATATCATGAAAATTCATAGGCACATATCGACATGGCCCCTACCACGATGTCGACATGCCTACCTGAATTTGAATTTCAAATTTTGAATTCAAATGTTTGAATTTCCCTCCACCTTTTCACTTCATTTATTTCTCTGAAAAGATACCTTTTGACCAGAGAATATGTCCTTTGAAAGTCTATTTATCCACTATCTTTTATCATATCTTTTCACTTTCATTTTCAAATTCAAACTCTCTCTTCATATCTTCAAGCACTCTACTCTTTACTCTAAAGGCTTCTTCAAGTAATCCCTCAACCATGAGAATTTCCAGAAAAATCAAAGAGCAATTATTCAATGATCCGGAGGCAATTAAAGCATACATCAATTATGCTAATTATGCCAAAGTCCATCCCAGAAAATTTGCTATTTTTCAAGATTTTTCTTCTTATGAAATTGATTCTCTTTTTGCAAATAATGGTGTTTTAAGTCTTATTGACTCTTCTCAAAACGATTTTGTTTGCTATCCTAATCTTGTCAAAATCTTTTATGCTAATCTAAACCGTGCTTTTTATAATGGAAATGAGAATGAGATTTGGAGTAGTGTCAAAGGGACTCAAATTGTTTTGAATTGTGATCTTTTGGGTACCATTCTCAATTGCAAAAACACGGGAATGGATCTTTCTAGTTTTAAAATCGATGAACATGATCGTGAGACATTTCATCATATTTTTGAAGAAGATGATAATTTTGAATTTAAAAACCGAAACTTTCGTCCTAAAGCAAGGATTGTTAATCTTCTTGTGCAACATACTTTGACCCCAAGATCGGGAAACTTTAACAATCCTACCTCAAAAGTGTGCAAAGCACTTTTTGGTATTTTTTGAAATTATGACATCAATTGGGCGCAAGTTATTTTGGATGAACTTCATCCTAAAAATTTTGAAATGGGAGAAAACACTTTATATCATGGAATTTACCTTAGTCGGATTTTTAACTATTTTGGAGTAGATTTCAAAGGTGAAGAATTTGTCTCTAGAAAAGTTTTTAATATCTCAAACATTTCTCTCATGAAAATCCCATATGTTTTTCAACCTTATGAGACTCTTACCGAAAAGGAAGAGCGTTTGGCTCATGAAGAAATGGAAGAGGAAGAAGAAGAAGAAAGGGATGAAATGGAAATAGAAGAAGAAGAAGAAGGTGAAACATCCTTAGAAAGTATTGAATACCCTTCCAATCCATCCAACAAAACCCTTCTCAAAAATCAAAAGATAATTGTGGAGAATCAATGGATTTTAAAACGATCCGTTAGTAAGAAGTTGGATAACATGTCTTCGAAGACGAACAAGTTCTTTTCAAAAGTCAGCAAGAAACTTGGACTATCTTCATCATCTTCATCTTCTAACTAGTTTTATCTTTTAGTATCTTATTGTATTTGTCTTAGTTTGTTTCGAATGTTCGTGTAGTTCCTTATGTTTAATCATTGTATTATCCAATTATGCAATGAAATTGAATTTCCTTCCTGTCATCTAGCTTATTTTATATCTAGAATAAATGTTAGTATATTATAGAAATATATATACATCATTATTCACAAGATAAAATTATCATCAATTTTCACTGAAGTATGTCGACATACCCCCCTTGACCATGTCGACATGTACTGGTCAGAAGTGACTATTGATTTTGAATTTGAAATTTGAATAACTACCAAATGTCTATTCATTTCAAATGAATTTCTACACCTATATATACCTTTGTCTTCCAGAAATCTTCACTGAAATTTATTTCTCATTATTTATATCCTTCATTTCTTTCTCTAATTCAATTATGGCCAATCCTATTCATAATCTATCTGAAAATCTTGAAGAAACACTCAATTCATTCAAGAATATTCTCTCTATCATCCTCCGTAATCAGCGTCACTTAGAATTAAGTCAAATGCAGATGATCAAGGAACAAGAGAGACACTTCGATGCAATTCGATGGATGATCTCCTCCCTGCACAAGGATGATAACGAAGCACATCCTCCTGTTTCTCTATCTGTTGATAATGAAAATTGGGATGCCATCAAACAAGACCCTATCTTTGGAGAAGAAGGATGGATTGATGTTCCTCGTAACGTTTAATTTTCTTTCTTTGATTGACTTGTTTGAATTAATTTGTTTGATTTGATTTGGTTTTGATTGATACTTTGTGTGGATTGATTTCATTTGGTTTGAAGTTTGCTGTGTGAAACATGTGTATATACATTAAAATGAATATAGTCTTCAGTTAAAGTTATTATGCTCATATGTATCATTATTTCTTAATCTATATATATTCCGTTGTATAGTTTATCAATGCAGGTACTAAAGTCCAAGAGTAAGGGGGAGTAAATTTTTGTTGATGACAAAGGGGGAGAAGTATAAAATAGGGTAGTTAGGCATAGATTAAGGGGGAGTTATTAGGATAGAAGTGATATTTTATAAACAAAGGTTGTCATCGTCAAAAAGGGGGAGATTGTTAGTCCTTGAGATGATGGTTTTGATGACAACAACCTTAGAATAGATTATAAAATATAAATACTAGCATTACAAGTTTAGATATATATGTATTTGCAGGATCTAACCATGCAGGTATCAAGAATGAAGACTGTACAGTATAGAGATTCAAGATACAGAGATAGAAGACTCATGAGTATCAAGATTATCAAGAGTTCAAGGTTAAGTTTGTTTTATTAGGAATATTTGTTAAAACTCGTAGAAAAGCACTGGCATCTTAATATCCAATTTATTCGTGGAATGGAATCCACTTCGAGCCCGTTAAAGGGATGGAACCCTAAGTAGGATGGAACCTACGAAAATCTAGTGGGACATTGTTTTGTATCCACTAATTTTAATTCAAATGATTTTACAAAATTATCTTGTTTTCAAAATGATTTCAAAACTTTCCTTTTAAAAGATTCAAAACTCTCTATCCTGATTTTAGATAATTTTAGCCTCAAAACATCTATAATTTCAAAGTCAAAATACTCCTGATTTTAAACGTCTTTTCAAATAATATATTTAACTTTTAATATTTATACTTAGATTTAAATATAAAATTATAGTTAAATTATGTATATATTGTTCTTTATATTTACTTATGAATTTCAACTATATTCAAGTATATTTATAAAGTTTTAGATAGTTTTTATATAAGATAAATATTGTTTTTATAGAAATTCAAATTATCATTTTTGGCTGAGGGATGTCGACATGCCCCTAGGTAGTATGTCGACATAGTGACAGTTGAAGTTCAAATTCAAATTTCAAAAGAAGTGTCTATTCGCCATAACTCTTCATGAATGGTCATGGCTGTTGGTTTTCTATAAATAGGGGTCAGTTTCAACGAATTTTTAATCACTTTTTCTGTTTTTCACTCCTCTTCATCTTTCACATTTCTTATTACAAAATCATACCATTACTCTGCCAAAATCAACATCGAATCATACTCGATTACTTCTAGTTTGATTCTACATCACTATCTCTATAAGGTTCTCAGTGCTATTCAGAGTTATAGGTTTCTTTGTAATATATTAGCGAGAAAAGGTGTGATTGTAGCCTTGTAAATCAATCAAGCGAGAAAAGGTGTGATTGTAGCCTTGGAAATCAATTGGGTGAACTTGTTGCCTCGGAAATCAAATATCCCTACCCAGAGGATTGGTATTCTGGAGAGTGTACCTCGTAGCCTTGAAATCGAGGGTTGTAATTGTTGAATTGCTTTTGAAAGGAAATCCGTACTTAGTTGTGCGGGACTGGATGTAGGGTAACTCCGAACCAATATAAAATTCGGTGTGTTCTTTCCTTTACTGCTTTTACTTTATATTTGCATCTGTGTTTGATTTGTGTTCATATCTGTGTCTAATTAGTGTATACATTGTTAATAAAGTAAGATAAACTCAAAAAGATTAACAAATTTCTTAAAACACTATTCACCCCCCCTCTAGTGTTAATTCTAGCCTTAAGATCCTTAATCCGCATTTCTCACATATACCACTGGTCAGGTACCAAAACTCATCATATAGGACAAAATCCCCATAAACCATTTCTGGTTCCTTTCATTCGAGTGACGCTGAAGTTCTTATCAATAAAATTAAAGAGGTTGAAAATGCATTGACAGTAGTGCTTGGTAATAATTATTATATAGGGGCAACCCCTTAGTTGATATGTGCATGTTGTGTAATATAAGTAAAGTATGACCTCATTGTCGATTGTTTCGCCGCAATGCTGTTCTTAGCTCAAAATTCCAAGCTTATTGTGATCTGTGCTATTTTTTTAGTAACCACAGTTTAATATGTTGTCTTGGAATATAGAAATTGGTGCATGTGGAAATTATGAACTTTATCTGCTTACCCTAAGCATTCATGTTTTCTTAATCATGTGGAAGTGTAAACAAATGAACTTCATTTTTGATCGCGTTATAGGATTTTATGTTTTTTTTTAATAACAACGATCATGGTCGTCTCAACTGTTAAGCAGATTAGGCAACCGTCTAGGCCCAAATTGTTCGAGGGCCCCGATATTATAAGTAGTTTTTATGAAGTATTAAAATTTATAACATACAGTAATCTGATATATACCTTCAACATAAGTGAATCGGTGTTATATTTATTTAGCTATGTGACATGTCTTCGATTCCCAATGATAACCAAGTATTTTTATATAACTTTCTCTCTAATTCAATACGAGCACGGTTTTTACGAATCGATCCAATGTATTTTTTACAGATTTTCTTTTCTAACTTTAAAGAGTGTATATTTTAAGAAATGTTTACATGTTTTCTTATACAACTTTACCAAATGAGTGTAGCTTATTATAAATAAATACAAACTAATTTCACTCAGTAAAACATGCATTAAGTTATTTTAGTTTAGGGCCTAAAAATATCTTGAGATGGCCTATTACAATGTCTATCTACTGGCAAATAATAGTCTGATGACAAGAATGATACAAAATCAAAATAACAGTCGGGAATGGCTCGAGATGGTTGATAATCAAAATGAGTTGTTATATGTTGATACAGTTTACATTAGATTTTTTGGAAATTACAACCGTTTTCCTTACCACAAGGTAAAAAAACACATATTATTGTTCTATAACACAGGTTGTTGAAATCATAAACTGTGGTTTTAGTGTTAATATGTGGAAAACATCAATCAGTCAGTTGATTTTTAAGTTCTGCGAGACTCTTAGGTTTAGAACATTTGATACTTTGTGCTTACAAATTACATATACGGTGAAAAGTAATTTTCTGATACACATTTTGGATGAATGAGTATTTTAGAAATTGGGATAGAATATCTCAAAATATTTGGGTTGAAAATGATGGAAGACCATATGAACTAGTTCGGATGAAGATAAGATAAGGGATGGTCATGCAAATATCGACTATTTTAAAATGCTAATGGGTCTAATGAATTTTGGGGTATTTCTTTTGTCTTTTATTCTTCTTTTATAGTGATTTTCCTTTTGGTTTAAAATTTTACAGTATAATTAATTTAATTTTTTGTTTGCAGAATTAGTAAGAAGAGACTGGTAAATTTTTTATGTGGCAGGTTTATAGTTTAAAGCAACTTTTGTTGTATTAGCATTATGATTATGGGTGGTCAATTTTTTGCGTGGGAGGTTTATAGTTTAAATATGGACGTCTCAACTGTTAGGCACACTAGACAATCGCCTAAGGCCCAAATTGATCGAGGGTCCTGATCTTATATGTAGTATTTATGAAGTATTAAAATTTATAACATACAATAACCTGATATATACCTTCAACACAAGTGAATCGGTGTTATATTTATTCGGTTATGTAACATGTGTTCGATTTCTAATGATAACTGAGTATTTTTATAAAACTTCTTCGCTAATTCAATACGATTACGGTTTTTACGAATCAGCACAATGTATTTTTACTGTTGTTTAAAAAGGTCTAATGTTTGTGGTTCTTGTTGTTTAAAAACATCCTTTTCCAAGATTTTGGTCCTTAGAGGATGAGATAACACTACTAAATTCCATACATGACTTCCAATAGAAGGGGGAAGAGAATTAGATTCTTCCTCAATTGAACTATTCTGTGATTTATTGAAGTGTAGGGTAAGTTTCACCGATGAGAGCCCTAACGGTGTAGGTATCCAAAAAAATTAGAGGTTTGAAGGATAAATATATTCATATTGTGAAGTCTTTTACAACTGAACATAACTTGAAAATGAAAAGGATCGTTGATGGAGTATGGAGGAGAAGGTCTTCAAAGGAAAAGTTTCCACTACTGAAGGTAGAAATCCAAAAATTGGGTCCTTATGTTTTAGAAAAGAAATTTAAGTCTAAAAAAAGGCCGTAGCTTTAGAAAACAACTCAAAATCCAAAGAATCAATGATACAAAGGTGGCTCAAAAAAGGATGGCACTAAAAAAGGAGATCTTAAAGTTTCACGTTGCATATCCATATATTGGCTGGACAAAATGTGAAATATTGAACAATAGGTGTAGCGGATTAATGCCACTATGGAGGGAAGTTGCATATCTTTGGACTACATACAAAGAGAATTTGGTCATGTTCGAATGAGTTAGAAATCAAATGGCTCTTTAATGTGGGTTGACAATGACAACTAACAAAAACTTTGCCTAAAATACGAGTAGACTATATTGAATCTTTTTATACAAGTTGAATTCAAGTGCTAGATTATGCATCTACAATTAGTTAAACCACAAATTAGTTATATATATAAACGGTTGGTTCGTACATTTAAAATCCTTAGTCTGGAGGCAAAATTTCAATGTTGTAGTGTTTTAAATGTTCGGTGATGAAAATAAAATGACATCAAAATTTGTATTCTGGTTAAATGGGTAAATTGAATATGGAAGAAGAGGAACACAAAAAAGAAGAAAAAGCAGTAATAAGTAATTAGTGGATGAAGTAAATAATTTTAATATATTTTTAAAACTCAAATAATTCTATTTTATAGGGTGGATAAACTGACTAAACACGTGGATAGAAATAAAAATTACCTATAATATCTTATGCTATTTTGTTTAATAATAACAATGATATTTAATTTCAACAGAGCAGTTATTATATCTTATGCTAATTATAATAGAAGTTCTCTTTTTTTTCTAAACCTTATTATGTACAACATTTGATACAACGTTTATAATATGAGCCAAATGCCTAAAGATATTAACTAATATCGTACATTATATGTGTCTTATGCAATCGTTGGCGCATTAAATATCGTTGCCTTCTTCGATCTGCTTATGCAAAACAAATGAATTGTTGACATCTGACGTCAATAGGAACATTTTCTTAGTTCCGAGGATGATGTGGATAAATGATTTGTATATTGAGTTTAATTAAATTAATGTCATTTAATACACAATAAAACAATCAAATTTCAAATGTACTCAACATAGTACACATTAAATATGATTTAACGTGTGCAACTTTATTCTTAATCACGTATACCGCGGACATCCACATCACCCCCCAAGGATACATTCAAGAGTATTAATTTTTGACTCCACAAAATGTATTATTATTAAAATATATATCATCAGTCAAGTACCAAAACTCATAATATAGGACAAAATCCCCATAAACCACTTTTGGTTCCTTTCATTCGACTGACCTTGAAGCACTTATCGATAAAAATAAAGTGGTTGAAAAAGCCTTGACAGTAGTGCTTGGCAATGATTATTATATAGGGGCAACCCCTTAGTTGGTCAATTATATGGCTTAGCGGAACCTCTTTCTTTAAACACTCCCCGATCAGCTTGAATTGAGACCCGCTGCGAAGCATTTGAACTTCTACTCCGTACAATGTACTACATGTCTCGCCCCTTAGTCAGATAAGGAACTCCACCCCATTAAGAAACCTTCCCATCTTTATTGCATGCACCTTATTATAATGCGGAAACACTAATAGCGTTTACTCCTTCCTATCTTTGTTGCTTGATCGATCAATCGAGCATGGCTTGACTGATAACAATGCAATCTACACTATCTCGATTCTGCCTAAACTATTAAGTTTGTGTGACATTTTCGAAATTGCTCAGTCTACTGCACTGTATTGACCAGTCAATTGATTTATGGCATTTAAACCTATTTCAATTTTGTTGGATTTGGGCACGATTTCAAATTCCAACATCTTCACTGTTGTAGAGATTTTTGGTCTTACAACACCTCAAATGATCGTGGAAGTAATTATAGCGTATTTCCATGGATTATAATCAATAAATTTAAGTAATATTAAATTCTTCTTTAAGTAGTAATTATGTTGTTGGGAGCTTACACAATTATGCAGTTGCACTTTAACTGCTTGTTAAAATGTCAAGTTGAGTTTATATCCAATTAAGGAAAAAAATCTAACACTGAAAACTAGGTAGGTAAAAATGTAGGAAAAAGTAAAGACAGAGAGAATTTTACATGGTTCGAATGTTAAAGAATCCTACGCACATGGGGGAAATATCACTTTCTTCTTTTATATTCCTTGTACAAGCATTAATGGTAGAGAGTACAAAACTTTTCGTTATTAACCTTAAAAATATCAAATCAGGCCAAAAGGCCGCCCACTTGCTACAATGCCTTTTCTATTTATAGTATACAGATGCACGTGGATCGCCGTCATTCTTCTTCTGTTGTTTTAATTTCTGTCATTCTTCTTCTGTGCCATCCATCCATCTCATTTGTGCATGGATTGCTAACATCTCTTTGGCAAGAAACCTCAATTTGCGTGGTTGAATTATGGGCATTGGCGAGAAGTTTGAAATTGAAGCGGGAGCATCTAAAATTGAAATTCAAATTTGAATGGACCATGCACTTCTGATCCGAGGGGCGAATGGCCTGTGTACTGCCCCTGTGTGTGAATGAGAGTGTGATGAGACATTACCCTTTTCTTCAGTGCAGTTGCGTCATTTTTGGCACTCTTACCACGAAGATGTTATGAGATATTCCTTTATTTTGTTTTGGGGTGTCGTTGAGACATATAGAGCTGGCCTACGTTGTTTGTATGATACTGCCTTGTGGTGTTAGCTCAATATCCATATGAATTTATTCCGGGCTGCTCTTGATGTTGATATGTGCAAGTTACTTGATAAAACGTGCTTGCGCCTTGCTGTTTTCTAACGAGTAAAGTACTGCGGTGGAGCGATGCTTGGGTAACCCTATGTGCATCCCTTGAAATGCTTTTGATTCCTCATGGTACTGCTTAAAGATTCCCCCGTAGGCGCGGTGTAGGTCTACACTTAAAAGTGTTAGCAACGTATAAGCTTTTAGGATTAATAGTTGGGCTTATCAAGTCATTTGGTATGCTGAGTGTTCACTTATGACTTGCTCGGAGTGACTCGGGAATGTGTATTAGTGAAGAGTTGAGCGTAGTGCTTGTGCAGTCCGCTGTGATCCTGTCTTGAACAAGCATTAGTGATTATCCAACATAATTTGTTTTGTCTGGTTTAGAGTTGTTAGAAGGATGGGATATGTTTAGTGCAGTTCGTTAGCTCTTGCAGAACTTCCTTAAAATTACAGCGTAGTTTTGTCATTTTAAAGTCAGATAGATATGGCGGCGCATCCTTACAGCTTCAAACGTTGACGTAAGATTTTAGTCCAGACTTGGGAGGTATGTTGCAGTTCTAAGTATTAAGGTTGCAGATCATTTTCTACGCCTTGTCATGTATGTGCATGTATGTTAAAATGCACAGATTCAGTCGACTGACTGACTGTATTCAGTCGACTGAATTCTGTTGTTAAACAAAAACTACAGTAGCTCATTTGGTTAGAGTACTTGTCTTCCAAGCTAGTGACCTGGTTTCGAGCTCTGCTCCATGCATTTTTTGAAAACTTGATTTTGATTAAAATATGCATGCAAGTTTATTTGAATGTGAATGATGATTCTTGAGGAAAGATTTTAACAAAGCACTAAACTAGACTCTATATACACATTTGATGACTCTTGTTAAAATATATAACTATACGAACCATACTTGGAGTCGTTGAGTCCGGATGTTGTCGTAGTCGTAGATTCGTGAATTGTTGTTTCATGTCAGCAATCAAAACCTATGATCCAACATTCTCCCCCTTTTTGATGATGACAATTCCATTTAGTACGGACGAATCTTCGACAAGCTTTGTTGACTTATCTCTCCCCCTTGAATATATTTGTGTAATTGTGCTATAGATTTCTCCCCCGAATCTACGCTATATATTCCAGTAAATAATTAATCTTTTCTCCCCCTTAATCTGTGCTTGCATCGTTTATTCCTGCAAATAGTGTTAGAGCAATATCTTTCTCCCCCTTTGTCATCGACAAAAAGGAGAGTTTATATGATGACATAAATTATATTCCACATAAGTGTTAACATAGAACAATATAAAACAAAATAACTACTACTTGTAATGAAAGATATAAAAAAAAATTAACATTTAAAGCATGCAATACCCAAGGTTCTTATAATTTCCTAAATTTTAGGAAACCATACCCATTTGGGTGTGGCTGAACCTTTAAAAATATAATTTTCATTATTAACTACCATATCAAAATAATCATCAATGTATTTTTCTCTATTTTCCAATTAACAGGAACCCAAATACTTAGATAATTTTTATTCATATTTCCCGTCAATGATTTTGTACTTCTAGAGAAATTATAAACATTATTGGTCATAGCAGTATTTGAATTTCTATTAAAATTGGATTTACACTTTACTCGAAATTTAGTACTAGCACTAACATTTTTATTATACATGAAAGCGTATCTAGTGCTATTTCTACAATCAGTTTTATTATATCCTAAACCACTTTTATCATGTAAAGGTCTAGAACTGGATAAAATCATGTTTAAATCGTTTTGACCTTTATTAAATTTTGTGACTTCAGTGTTAAGTTTATCAAATTTAGCTTTAAAGTCACAATTATTATTTTCAAAAGAAATATTACTGTTTTTCAAAATATCAATTTGCTTGTTTAATTCAAAATTCTCTCTTTTTATCGTATAGTTCTCATTTTCGAGAAGAAAAATTCGAAATTCTGAATTATCTAAAGATGATTGTAATAAATCATTTTTATTAATATCTTCTAACTTAGTTTTGAGACTAGATTTTTCTAACTCTAATACTTTAGTGTTAGATTT
Source organism: Allium fistulosum (assembly GCA_030737815.1). Classification (NCBI taxonomy): domain Eukaryota; kingdom Viridiplantae; phylum Streptophyta; class Magnoliopsida; order Asparagales; family Amaryllidaceae; genus Allium; species Allium fistulosum. The sequence continues at coordinate 1,115,663,198 of CM060902.1, read as the reverse complement.
TAAATCATTAATTTCTACTGATAATTCATCATTTTTATTCTTCTGAATTTCTAATTCCTGAGTGATCATAGATAGTTGAGATGTTAAATTAGAATTAGATTCTTGAAATATTTCAAGTTCTTCTTCTAGGATTTTCTTTTCATCTCTTAGCATACTAATTTCTAATTCAGATCTATTTAATTTTCCTTGTAACTCCTTTTCTTGCTTTTTAGTTTGTTTTACAAATTCCACTAGTTCTGAATTAATTTCAACCAAATCTTCAAAACTTAGTTCACTTACATCATCACTTGTACCCATGAAGCATTTGCTTGTTTGCTCCTTTGATTCTTCTTTATTGTTCTTCCTCTTCCTATTGCCTTGACTAGATCTCTTTATAGCCATTTATTCTAGGATGTTGTTACGAACTCTAGAATCCCAGGCTCTGATACCAAATGAAAGTCTGTAGGACCGTGTAATATGGATATATGATAATACAGAGTATAGTGATGATAGTAATACTGTAAATGGTGCGGAATATAAAAGCAGTATAGTAAAATGACACCAGATATTTTATACTGGTTTGGAGCACCGTCCTACGTCCAGTCCCATACTCCTTCTGGAATTTCACTAACAACAATACCCTCACTTAACCCGGAGGAACATGTTTAAACAACCCCTGAGCAGCCGAACAGGGACCTGAGCAGCAGAATAGGATTTTGCCTCAGCAGCCGAAGAGGACTTCACACGCCTGAGCAGCAGAACAGGACTTCGCTAATACAAAAGAATATCTGACATTGTGTGTTCTTGAAAACACTGATTTGTCTCTGATAGTACAAACTTCCTATAATCAAATCCTCAAGTGTATGAAGTGTATGTGAAGATATGAAAAGAAAGTGTTGCTAAGAATCGAAGATTATGAAAGTTAATTTAGAGATTCAAAGCAATAAAATGCTTGTATGTTGTTTTGAATGTGAGTATAAGAGCAGAAGAATAATACAAGATAGTTAGAAAGATTTTCGGTAAATGTGAAGTGTTTGGGGACATGTATTTATAGTAGTCAGAGAGTTACTGCCATTGGTGAAGAGTTCTGACCAAAAGAAGCATCTATTTCCATTCAGAGAAGGATCACAACTCTTCGCAGAATGAAGATGTCTATTCAAAATATGACAGTTGGGTTCAGGTCAGTCGACTGGTCGAAAATGGTCAATCGACTGGTCGAAAATGATCAGTCGACTGAAAAGTAAAATCGTGTAAAAAATTCGTGTACAGATGTGCATGTATGTTAAAATGCACAGATTCAGTCGACTGAATTCTGTTGTTAAACAAAAACTACAGTAGCTCATTTGGTTAGAGTACTTGCCTTCCAAGCTAGTGACCTGGTTTCGAGCCCCGCTCCATGCATTTTTTGAAAACTTGATTTTGATTAAAATATGCATGCAAGTTTATTTGAATGTGAATGATGATTCTTGAGGAAAGATTTTAACAAAGCACTAAACTAGACTCTATATACACATTTGATGACTCTTGTTAAAATATATAACTATACGAACCATACTTTGAGTCGTTGAGTCCGGATGTTGTCGTAGTCGTAGATTCGTGAATTGTTGTTTCATGTCAGCAATCAAAACCTATGATCCAACAGTAACCACTTCAGGTTTTCAGGATCAGCATCATAATGTAACACCAGATTTGCGAGATCAGCCCATTCTTTGAGTCTTTGTTGTTGTCTTAAGATTTTTGAGTGCATTACCATCCGTACTTTGCCTTATTCCTTGCTTCCTTTTCATGTACTCTAACTTAAATTGTGAGAACAGTCCTTTTGGTTTGGTGCTTGCATCATCTCGCCTTTAACCGGATTTGGAAAATACTGGTGTAACATTTGCTCCCCAAGTCTGCAGCCATCATAGATGGGTGTGGACTTGTCTTCGTTTACATTCGCTTTTCGCATCCCATCACTTCTGCTTGTTCCTTCTTCTTTTTCAAGAAAAGGGAAAAAGTCCTTGTAGCCGTTTCACATTTAATACACTTGCACACGTGTCACTTCCCCGTTGGATGACCCTCTATCAAGTTATAACATCAATCTCTTCGTTTACCAAGTAAATCTATCTTGATCTTCGTGCTTATTACTCTTACTGTTAATCATTCGATTGACGTTTCAAAAAAATTCCATCATTCCAATTGTGTGGTAAAATTCGTGTAAGGTACGTATATTTTTTCTCTCTTCTTCCTCTTCTTGCTCTTTTATGCCCCTTAACCGATTCTTTTCCTCAGTCCAGTTTTTCTTTCAAATCGACGTAAGGATCTTGTCCTTTTGTTAACCTCATTATATTTTAGTAATTATCCATGATTAACCTCGTAATTTTGAAATGGCCTCTTCTTCTTCTCCTTTACCTTTGCCTTCAAGGATGACCCACTTGAAAGACATTGAATGTGTTTTGAATCAATTTGGGTTCGTACGTTTTTTATAAAATTTTCTAATTCAAAACGAGAGTGGTTTTTACGAACCAGCACAATGTATTATATACTCTTGGTTGTGTTTTGGCATGCGTATGAGAAATTGTTAACGGATTTTGACGATCAACACATTGAAACAAACGTGGAGACGAGTGCTACGATTTGGTAACGGAATATTGGCGAATTTATAGGGTTTCTGAACGCAAATGGCACAAGATAGCGGAGACAGTGTTGAGTTCTTCTTTATTTGAGAGTTTTGGCGAGTGGGACTCTTCCTATATGTGTACATATTGATAAGACGTAGTAATTCATCTGTAATGATCTTAAATCAAATTATAAATGATGAAATTGTTAAAAAATTATATACACATGATTATGATGTCGTATGTCATGGCTAGATAATTAAAAAATGATTTTTTTTAATATTATAAATAGACAAATTTGATCTCTCCCTAATTAAAAAATATAAAACACACAAGTACTCTAAATTTGATATATTATATATTAAAATTGTAGTTCTCAATGACGTGAATCATTTGGCGGTGTTCGTTCGACGATGTAAAGTAACATCATTTAATTAAATTATTTAATAAATTACCAAAATGGCTTTGAGCTCTAAGTGCTTATAACTCTCACATATGACCTCTGTATCACATGAGGTTCGCGGCTTTGGGATCGTGGCTAAACAAGTAACGTTTGGGTATGTTGTTTGATGTGTGTTGGGATACTTTAGGAAATGCCTTATTTTAGTAAATTCGTTACAGGGGATTCCATTAGGGTGTTTTAGCATGTGCATGAGAAATTCGGTCCTAGGTTGTACTAATCACGATTAGTGATGACGGATGGGGCTTGATCCAGTAGCTTTGTAAAGGTGAGGCGATAACGAGTTTTGGACTTGATCCCAATAGTGTTGTAGATCGTTAGGAAAATGATTGGCATGGACTTGACCTCAATATACGATAGGTCGAGGTGTCGAGTCCTCAATATATGATAGTCCAAGAACCGAGTCCTCAATATACGATAGTCCAAGAAGTTGAGTCCTCAATATACCATAGTTCGAGGAGCCGAGTCCTTAATATATCATAGTCCGGGACTGTGCAACTAAAGCCCCGAAAAATCCCCCGTTATAGTCCATAGCGTTCTTCAACCGCTACGTTATTTCAATTTAGCGTTTAAACAATAGATCCGCTTTAAGTCCCGTTATTTTCCGCTACATCCGCTAAATCAAGGCTTTTTAGCACCCGCTTTAGCAACATTAGTATACAAATGTTGATTTGACTAGTTCTTTTTGAAACCAAATCAATAAGGTTATGGTAAAAACCAATTTTAAGGCATAAGTTCTCAATGTAAGTTAAAAATCTATTGTATTTACTAAATCTATTATGCATAAATCATGACATTCTTCTGTTTTGTTATATAAGATTAAAAATTACTTCTTTTTCCTACACAAATTATGTGAGAATGAGAATAAATTAACTTTAAATATTTGGGTTTTTATCTAATGAAGATTTTTGCACCTCCGCTATTTTCCGCTACATCCCTACTTTATCCCCGCTATAACTTTTTGCACATCCACCGTTATGTAACCGATAAGCGCTTTAACTGTACAGGTCCTAGAAGCTAAGTCCTCAATATACGATGGTCCGAGGAGCTGAGTCCTCGGTATTCGATTAGGCGCTACGACACGGTTAGAGGAGCTGAGTCGTAAACAATTTAACGATAGCGAGTTGAGGTTTTGGGGTCATTCGTGGGCATGTGAATATGCATAAAATATATTTTAGTGAGAACTTAGCATATGATGTCACCATAGTGTTATATTATATTTAGCTAATTTGTTGGGTACATGTGACAAAGGTTAAAGTATGGTTTTCGAGCATTAATGTTGTTTTACTATATTATTAATATTATACACTTATATGATGTGTTTCACTCACCAGATGTATGTCTGACCCTCTCTATTATTTTATCATTTTTAGTTATACTCTGATAAGTCGATAGAGATGATTGATGGTGCTTGAAGACAAGATGGTGCTACAGAAACATGCATTTATTTATCTATTAGTTATATGTTATTTATTTGATATTTTCTGAGACATTTATACTCTTTATTTAGAGATATTGTGTGACCGAAGACTATTAGATATAGTCTATTTTATTCATATGAAGTTATGATTTTTCTTTTTTTGTATTTTATTTTGTTGCTTCTGCTGTGAGTTTCAAAAAGTGTAAAATATTATAGATGGCTCTATGTTATATTTTATATTTTACCTCAAAACGATCTGCCATCTGCGAAATCAGCAATGTCCGTGTCATTTTATGCATGAATCAAGACGTCATAAATAGCAGGTCATTACAAAGGCTCCATTTAGTCGAAGCTAAGATCAACCAAAGCTCACCATACAAGACAAAACCCCAACAAATCATTTATGGTTCCTTTAAATCGTTTGACCCCGCAGTGGCGATCGATTGAGAGTAATGCAATTACACCCTTGGTTGCTAAGTTTATGCAACATTCATGAAGCAGCTCAATTGACCATGACCAATCAATTGAACCTATATCCGTTTTATTGGATTTGGGAACGGATTCAAATTCCAACATCTTCACCTTTTACCTTTTTTTGGGAATAATAACTCTTAGATCTTTGACCATACATTTAAATGGAACACACACATATATGGGATATCATGATGCAAAATAACACAACAAATACTGATCTTTGGATCTCCTTGACGGAGTTGAATACATTGGAAGATCCCATAAATAACATCACGCCTCCATCGCTGAAGTTCAAAGGGATAACCGAAATGGGACCTTTGTGATCTTAGCACCTAATGTTGCAGACAATGCAAACAGTAGGAACATCTAACACGGCAAACGAACGCATACTTCCACAAAGTCAAAACTGAAAAGGGCAAGCAGCTCAATTTATAAATATAAATAGATGAAGCTTGAGCCAAAACAATGATCAAGCGAGCAAGATCGTAAAAACAAGAATATCATCGTTAGTCTGATCAAAATTCAAGCACAATAACAAAAGGTATCCAGTTTAAGCAACTAATAGAATTTTATCCGAAATAAACAAAAAAACATGAAGCAAAATTAAATAATGATCTAATAACCACCCTTGAGATCATTGACAACATCATACGGAATAGGAGTGACGGTCTCAAGCATGGCACCTCCGACCATGAAACCAGGCTTGGGTCCTGCAGGCTGTCTCTTTGTGCTGATAATTTCACCGCGTGCCTTTGCTTCTGCCTTCAACTTGTCGTTCTTCATCTTCCTAAGGCGGAAATCTTCAGTGCATCTTGATGGTTGCACATGCTCTACTCTAACATGAATCCTCTTCTTTATGATTCTGTTGCCAACCTGTTTGACGCAAACAAAGTGTTACGGTCTTCTACCTGAGTACATGATCGATATAACATGATTCATATTTCATGGCATAGCATATCAGGTTAACCAACACAAGCAACATGGGAAACATCGCAGTGCAATTATTCACTCTAGCAAACAAACATATAAATAAAACTTGGAATTGTCACTTATTTGGAAAGATACATATATAGTTAGTTATATTGGCTTAGTAATACAATGCATGAGGTTGTAAAAGGCGGGGCAGATCTTTAATGGTCTAGGCGTTAACTAAGCTCTAGGTAAACAACAAAAAATAAGTAACTCAAAGCTAGTTGCATGGTAGAAAAATATTGAAATAAAATTAAGATTGATTTGCCACATACAGCCCAAATTCTGTCAAAGAATCAGGTTATACACAATAGAGCATGTTACAATGTAGAACCAATTTAAATTTTACTTGTGGTAAACCCTTAATTTAGACCCATCAATCACCTGATTGATCTACAGCAAAAAAAGAAGAAGAAAAAAACTTAGAATGCGTCCTAAGCTTTTAAACTGACACAAACACTAATAACATTCACCGAAATTAAATATAATTCGATAAAATTTATTTATACGAGTATGTGTTAGGCAGAAAGATCAAAGAGATTGGAGTGAAATACATCCTACTACTAGTTAGCCCCAAAACCTCACTTGCTTTTAAAGACATTCAGGCTCTATTCAAGGACAAAGAAAACGCTCAGGGAAAACAGACAGCTGGGGTTATAACGGACGTTCAGCGGTTCCATGAAAAGCGTTTTACACTTTAAAAATACTCAACGGCTGGGGATAATGTTACATTTATGTCCAATGTAACCCCAATATGTCGGACGTATTACAAACATAAGTAAACCCGAGAAATGCAGCTGAAAACATATCAAAATATAGAATTCCTGTTTTTTCTCCTCTTTAACAAACAAGTAAAAAATGTCTTTGATCGCCTTCTGCTCCATCCAACAAAAAACCAATTGAAATAATGGTTCGAAGCGGAAACGGCAGTCTTATATGCAAACTTTTTATTACATGCACTTTTTCTTTTTCGACCTGGGAAGAAGACAGAGTTCATCTCTGTTGTCCAAAGATACCTGCTCAATAATTATGGCGCTGAGTTAACTCTATTCTAGTTCTGATTCACAAATGGGATAATTATGCCCGAATTTGCGCTCATTTTCACAGGTTAAAAGGTTGATGATGGTGGAAAGAGCCAGACGAGATGCTAAAAGGAAAATCGTTACAGATGATGATGATTTCTCGGCCCAAAAAAACACAAGGCTTAAAGTTTTTGACGGTTTTCAGACAACTTTCTCCATACCATTGGAAGATGATGGATTATCTGTTGGAGGAACATGTAGTTAAGAGAACATGTAGATTCAACGATCAAATTGATTTTACTGTCCCTCTAATTCTATCATATCCTACAAGGAAGCTTTGCGTCTGGTCAAATCAATGGTAAGTGCTAAAAAATAATGATGGAACTTGATGAGAATGACTATATTCGGTTTGACAACGTATTTTTCACTCCAAATGAATGTTACCGACCAACCTACTCGTTCTATTGTACATCACCGTCCTAGTCAAAAAGCTAAGCATCATGATGCTGCTGAACCTTCCTCTGCCTTTCTCTTGCAACCTTCAACCGATCGAGGGAAGTTGTGATAATCATCTAACAAGAAATACGCTATTGTTGATCTCTTGTTGTTGGATCCAGAGATATTGGACTTGGCTACGTCGATGTTGGAACCCAACGGTCCTGAGATGTTTCTTGAGACTATCAACGTTCTTATTGCGGATTACCATCGTTAGTTTTACTATTTTTTAAAAGTTTTATGTATTTGGCATCGTTAATTTGAACTTGTGAATAAATTTGTGGTAGGTGTTTGAATTTGTAAATTTTACTTTTAGTTTTAATTTTGGTTTCTATTATTTCTTATTAAGCATTAAATACGAAATATTCATCAATTAATTTTATAAATTAATGATTAATAATTATTGCAAATAAAAAGAAAATCTAAACTCTAACCTATCTGCAACAGGTAGCATGTGTTGTAAAATCAACATTTATAAAGACCCATTTTGCTCAGGAAATGAAAGAGCAAGTACAATAAATACTCCGAGATAGAAGATGCATGACAGTTAGATATTCATCTACCATTTTATAATTTATGAGAAAAATAAGTAACACATAACACAAGCACATTCGATATACACATAACCTATGTACTGCTCGGTCCATACTGCTAATCAGTAGAGCTTGGATAATGGATACGGGTGCTGAAGTTGATCTATGATATTACAATTAAAACTGCTGGAAACGCTCTTAAATTAATGAAACATGAAATCAACATAGTTTATTAATATCTGTAATCACTCAAGCACATTGGAGTGCTTAACTCTAAAATTGCATTCGTTGATAAAGGCATTGCTAAAGGGACCAAGGCTTTAAACTTTAAAGGGTAAAAAAACATGTGAAAAAGGTTAAATTTTGATCATTTTTTGTTAGCGTCAAAAACACAAAATAACATACGGGAGTGCATAGTCTATGTCTTTCATGAAAGAAAAAGGAATAAAAACCATATTTCTATCATTTTTAACTTACCACAAAAGACCTCTTAATCTGAGTCAAATACGGGATTATCTTCAGCAGCCCTAAAATTTAGTCAAAATCATCAAACGCCAAAATTTGCCGTGTAACGGTCACCTAACAGTACTGCAAGTTCAATGATCTCGCTATACAGTAATGGAAATTTTAAGCTCGATGCTGATAGTAGATAACTACATTAAAACTTTTATATCTTAAAACTTAGGTACCTCTTACTCCGGCCGCAATTTTATACCGCATCTATCCTAACAATCGATGTCAATGAGTCGGAAAAAAAATCATTTCAAAAGAAATAAAAATAAAACCTGTTTGTTGATCTCCACGCCGATAGCTCGCTTGGTAACATTCCAAACTTTTCCGGTACGGCCGTGGTAAAATTTGTGGGGCATTCCCTTGTGGATGGCACCATTCACTTTCACGTCGACATAGTCACCGATTCTGTAGGTTCTGAGATAGGTGGTCAAGTTAATGTATCCCTTCTTCCTGAATGGACGTGCGAAAAGATCACGTGTCCGCGAACGGAGACCGTGTCCTGCAGGCATTTGTATGAGATCTGTGGAAATGGAGGAGTGGCAGTAGGCGGCTAGGGTTTGCGTTATGAAGGGAGCTAAATAGGTTAAATTTGGAGAATTGTCTCAATTGCCCTTGCGCTTGTTGGCCTTTGTTAGAGCAACTGTTCTTTAATTTGTATGCTACATGGCTTAATGTTGACATTCAATTCCAGATCTATTGCTATTAAATAAATTTTGACCCAGTTATGTATGAAGGGATAAACGAGTTTGTTTTTTTTTCTCTTTTTTTTAATGAATATTAGGCTCGGGTCCTTAAAATCAAACTTAATATACGAAAACTCCTCTCAAAAAAAGACTGTAAATTAGGTCTCTGGAATTATTCAGTTAATAATTGCAGACATTTATGCAATTATATTTAAAATTGTATAAATGTATGCGGAAATTTCCGCAATTTTTTTGTAAATAATTACGGAAATGTCTGCAATTTTTGGATATAATTGCATAAATGTCTGCAATTATTCAGTAACTTAATTCTAGCGACCTAATTTACATACTTTTTTTGGTAAGAATGTTTGATGTATTTTAAAACTTAATAGGGACTTTAGCCAAACTGTCTTTTTTTGTAATGAAAGTATGTTCATGTACTGAGGATGTCTAATTTATTTATTTTTTATTATTTTATTTTTATTTTTTGTGTTCTTAAGCAAAATTAAAGGGTTCATCCCTTTCGATTAGGATGAAACAAGCATAAAAATTTAGGGCAAATTGAACAGAAGGAATACACATCCGGGCAACTCCAACGGCTACCGTCTTGAATTTTTTGGGCTGAATGCTCAATTTTCGTCCAACAAAAGAGCGTTCAAAAATGACCGCTGTCATATTTTAAATATTTCAACGGGCAGTTCCATCATTTATAATAGAAAAGACAATTTACAATATGTTTTTCAAACCAAAAATAAGTTTACTCGACATTAGGCTTCCCAATTCTCAATTATGTTTATAGATGCACTTTAGTTTTAGTACCCTTTTCTAGGTTCTCCTGGACGTCCATTTTTTTGGGTTTCTATCGTTGGACGTCCAGAAAATGGGCGTACAACGTTGGACGCCCAAAAATTAGACGTCCTATCCCGCTTCAGTTTTATGACGTGACGCAAACCAATTCAGCTAAATGTTCAGCTAAATCGGGTCGGTTGGCCCTTGAAAATTCACTTGAGTTGAATATTCAATTGAAATTTGTGTTCTTGGATCAAATTAACAAGCTAAGCTGCATTAAGCTAAATATTCAGTGTAGTCCAATATCAATTAACAACTCATCCCATATTCGTAATTAAATTTTCCTCAAATCTCATTATATTTCTTCTCACTACCAAATGCATGACCTTGCAATACATTCCAAGTAGATGACATTCCCCAAAATGCTCTAACATTTTGGCCAGGCAAGCCGGTTTTATAGTGGACCGTTCGCTTTATTACCAACAAATCAATAGTTAATACTGAAGAAAGGCAGAATACCTTAACTACTCGAAAAGGAATAACACATAGGAGTTAGGCAATGATGCCTAAACTACTACAAAAGACGTAAAGCTAGGTCGTCTCAGAACCGGAGGGAACACCTTCTATGTCTAAAGAAACATGGTAAATGACATGAAGAAAATCCTCAAAGAGAGTGACAATATCCGAAATATATCAAGAGTAATCCTTACAATATATAAACTTCCTATCCCAACTTTCATCGTCAAGAACAACTCTATTCATAGAACCATATTCACCATCAAATGAAGGTACAAGATCTTTCCCATCTAAAGAGTAAAAAAGTCGTCTAGATTCTTCGTCAACTTCACTAACAAACATTTGAAATTCATTTCAAACTGGATCATATCTCATCTCAGTTGGCACATGAGTCCACGTTTTTTCATAAGGGTTCCATACAATAACTGAGGCCTGAGCAGCACAAGAAGTCGAAGTGTCAACATAAGCATCAGTCGAAGGAATAACCGGGGAAACAACACGTTCAATAGGAGGGGAGACAAGATGGGAGAAAGTCAAGGGGAAATAGTAGCAGCTTCAGGAAGAGGTGCTAAAGGAGGCACTAGACGCACTTTCGGGACCCGCTTCATGACCGGTGGTCGAGGAAGGGGGTCCTAATAGATAGCTGCATCGTCGGAACAAAAGACTTACGAGGACAAGCTTCCAAACGGTGACCAAAAGACTGACAGGATGAGCAAATATCTAATCGTCATCTGTATCAAACAACAACCTTGGCAACTTGACCTAAGAAACTTTACCTTAATCTTATTAGGAAGCGGCTTATACGAAGTTATTCCAATCAATGCCTTAGCATAAACTAGGTTTTCCCTAGCAACAGTATTGACATCAAAGCATATCAATTTCCCAACAGTACTAGCAAGTAAATTAAGCCCGATCAAAGGTTGCAAAATATGCTCTAACATTTATTTGAATCCAAACCATTTTCACCAATTTCTATGGTACCATTAAGTAGAATATGAGAATTTAAGTTCTTTTATATTTGTCAAACTATATATATAACATGGTTATTATGTATGTTTAGACTCGAACAAAAATTCCGATTGTTTATTAAAAAAGGAAGTAGAAATGGGACCTAGAATATGGGGAGTCGTATTATTACTTTAGTCTTCTTAAAAGATATTTAAATTTTAACCTATTATTTCATACTTCGGTAACTTCCTTTCGTAGTCAAACATTTATTTTAAACAAGTGAAAAAAAGTATAGCAAACAAAAGTTTCAATGTAAAAAGAAATTCCGTAAATGGGTACATAATTATATTTTTATAACTCAATATAGCCACTAAAAGCACAAAACCACCAATCATTATATGGTAACCAAAGGTCAAAACCATTGTTAACCTACTTGGTCATTAGACGAACTATTCAGTTTACAAATTCTTATGGTCGTGGTTGGTAGTAAATATCATAACATTTTACCTCTTTAAAATGTAAAATGATTTAATTTGTTATCATACATGCTTATTATTTATCCATACGGTTAGGCCTGGCTGTTTATAGACCCTAGGCCTAAAAAGCTTCTAAGGCATAGAAATACAATTAATGAGGCCCTAAAAGTAAAAATTGTCTTTCCAAAGAGGTAAATTTGTAGGAGATGGGAATCGAACCAAGGTGGTCCGTAATGAAACCAGGTATCTTACCTGTAAGGCATAATAATTTTCAATATATTCACTACAAGAAAGTTTGTTATTAATGGTGCCATTAGATAACACGTTACTCTAAAGCGTTATTTTTCAATTTTAATGGTTTGTTACTTTACGTTACGCAACGCTTTAGCAAAAAGCGGCCCCAAAACAAAACATCCCGCTCCCAAATATTTTGTTTCCCTCCAAGCCAAGCAAGACCGTAACAGCTTACCCATTTTCAATTTTATTCCAACCCTAAATCGAAACCCACGAAGCAATCTATAACCCTAAATCGAAACCCTGAACATTCTCGATCTTCGGCATCTCTAAAAAACGCTCTGAATTCCATGATGAGCTGATTCGAAGAAGTCGAGCTGTTGTGCGCGTTTTAATTTGAGGAGTGCGTCTAGAACCCTACATCGATTGAGGTGCGCATAATTTGATTTTTTTTCTTCTGCTTTTTTTGTTTTTGATTTGGTTTGATTTTTTTAATTGTTTAGTAATTATAGTTAAACTATTTTTCGAAATCAGCCTGGGACTTTAATCGTCATGAACAGAGTAAACTGCTTCCTTTATTTCCTCAATTTGTAAAGGCTGCAGTAGTATCCTTTTCACATCTTCATCAATACATGCTTGGCATTGCATTTTAGCAAGAATATCCTTTTGGTATACATTATATAAGTTAGTGTAATAAGATATAGCTTCTTTCTCTATTTCTTCTCGATTGTCCATACACTGTCCATTAGCCTTGATAATGTGAGAAATGCGGATTACGGATCTTAAGGCTGGAATAACACTAGAGGGGGAGTGAATAGTGTTTTATGTATTTTTTAAATCTTTTTGAATTTTGTTCAATTTAAACACCAACAAATGCAATTCACAAACACAGATATAATCACAGAATCAGACACAGATACAAATACTAAATAAAAGCAGTAAAGGAAAGAACACACCAGGATTTTATACTGGTTCGGAGTTACCCTACATCCAGTCCCGTACAATCGTACAGATTTCTTTTCAAAATAATCTCTCATATTACACCCTCGGTTTCAAGTCTACGAGGTACACCCTCCTATATTCGAGTTCAGGGCAACTCTCTTGATTTAACCAGGCTACAAGATCAACTAATTGATTTCCAAGGCTACAATCACACCCAATTGATTTCAAGGCTCAACCGCACCTTTTACTCAACAGTTTGATTTACAAAAGACTCTATAACTCTGAATAGCACTGAGATCTTATGGAGAGAGTAGCAGAGAATCAAACAAGAGATAATCAAGTTTGATTCACTTGGTATTTCGGCAGAGTATAGTTTAGGATTCTTTAGAATAAATGTGGAAGATGAAGAGGAGAGAAAATAAATGAAATCTGATAAAAATTCGTTTAGAACTCACTAGTATTTATAGTAGTGCAACAACCATATCTATTCGTGAAAGGATACGACGAATAGGCACTTCTTTTGAAAATTGAAATTTGAAAATAACAGACACCATGTCGACATGGGGGTTGAGGTATGTTGACATGCTCAAGGCAAAATTGATGTTTTGATTTTCTTATTAAATTGGTTTCTATAATTTGTCAAAACAATTTCTAAACTTTGTAAATATATTTAAATATAGCTTAAACATATAAAAGAGTTTAAAAAATAATTTTTAATATATATAATTTTAATTTATAAAGTGATTTAAAATCTGAGTATATAAATATTTTAATGCTAAATATTTAAAATAAGAGATGGTTTAAAAACAAGGACAGTTTTGAAATCAAAATATTAAAAATGATAAAAATAGTTTTGTGGCTAAAATATTTCAAACAAGAGAAATTTCTTTTTGAAAAGAAAGTTTTGAAAACATTTTAAAAAAAACAAGAGATATATTTTTGAAAAACATTTTTATAAAATTAGTGGATATCAAAATAGGACCACTATATGTTCCACTAGATATTGTCGTGGGTTCCATCCCACTGGGGTTCCATCCCTTTAATAGGCTCGAAGTGGATTTCATTCCACGAATAAATTTCGAATAAAGATGTAAGTGCTTTCAAGAAGTTTTAACATAATTCTAGACCAACTACATTATCTTGGACTGTTTGAAATCTTGAACTCTTAATAACTTGATTTCTTGATACTCATGAGTCTTCAATCTTGATATCTTCGATCTTTAAATTCATCAGTCTTGTATCTCTATACTGTACAGTCTTCATTCTTGGTACCTGCATGTTTATATTCTGCATATACATATATATCTAAACCATAACGTTAGTATTTATATTTTATAACAAGTCCAAAGGTTGTTGTCATCAAAACCATCATCTCAAGGACACAATCTTCCCTTTTTTGATGATGACAACCTTTGTTTATAAAATACACTCTAACTATATTCTTACTCTACTCTAACTCCCCTTAATCTAACAAATCCCCCTTAATCTACTAACTCCCCCTTAATCTATGCCTAACTATCCTATTTTATAATTCTCCCCCTTTGCCATCAACAAAACCATCCTAAAACCATAAAACTATAAAACTCCCCCCTTAAACTAATACCAGAACAAAGTATAGTAAATGGAATGTGAAAGACATTAACATAATTATATTATAATTATTCAATACATAAATATGTATAAGTATATTTCAGACAATCCAATCAACACACACATCAAATCCAATCATGTCAAACAAGTCAAACAAATCAATCATCTCAAACAAGTCAATCAATTCAAACAAGTCAATCAATTCAAACAAGTCAATCAAGTCAAACAAATCAAAAATTAATAACCCTATACTATAAGACAATAATATAAACTCCCCCTAAATAAAATACACTTGTTATGTGTACATGTATGCAATATATAGTTTGTAATGCAGTATGAAATGTATGGCATATGCAATGTAGCATGAGATGATATGCAGAATGAAGTGCAACTTATGATGCAAATGATTATGATATTTCATGCATTGTAATGTATGATGTAACATGCAATTAAATGTGATATGAAATAGGATGCATAATGATATGCAATATGAAATAAAACTATAACGAAGTAAAAATAATAATATGCAGAATGATATGATGATATATATATACTATGGTAAGAGATATTCAGAATATAAGATAAACATGAGTGATAAGTAATATCTAATTGACAAGCATATATGTGTGTGTGTGTGTATGTATGTATGTATGTATACATATATCAAACTATTTATTATAAATCACTTCAAAGGTAATACACACCAATTACTAGACTTAGGTTAAGGAAACTAATGAATGGGACTGAAAGAGTAGTAAAGACAAGAGTTTAAAGGTAATAAATGATATTAAAACTATAACATATTCATGAAAGGTAGTAATCAAAATCAATATCAAAATCAAATTGCTAAGAAATATGGATTTAAACTATATATAATATCTTATTCTCTTTATGAGGGAGAAATAAAATTGAGGAACCCGCGAATATTGGCCAAACTACAAGTATTGTTAACCAAGGGAAATAACTCGTGATAAAGACAAGATGCGTTTTGACCAAAAAGCCCGTGCTCAAGAAAATATATTCTTTTGAGCACGGGCTTTTATCGGTAAAAAGGAATCAAATGATTCAAGTGGAATTTATTATAACGTATCAATAAGATAGACCCATGCTGCGAGTTGTTTCATGCCATAAATAAACACGGACACTCAAAAAATCTGTTGGACAAGCAGATTCACATCAATATGGTTTTTTAAAAATTAATACCCTCCTTATTTAATTTCTTTAAAAATTTTTTTTAAAATTAATTGTTTTTTTAAGAATCCAAACTTCCATGTTTATAAAATACTTAACTTACTAATTAAAACCTATATATTAAATTATTATTGATTAAAATATTTAAAAACATGTTTAAACAGCTTTTTAAAAAAATATCATAATGAAAAATAAAAAAATAACAAAGATTGAAAAACTAAAATAAACATGTGTTATATTAAGGCCTCTTACATTAAAAATTTTAGTTAATTATTAAAAAATATTTAAACATGAAATTAATTTTAAAATATTCTAATATAAGTTAGAAAATAACTCTAAAAAGAATAGAGAAAAATACTTAATTTAAATATCATTTTTACATAGTTTAAAGTTTCAAATAGAAAAGACAGCATTTATAGAATGCTATAAAAAGTTTTTGCAGTAAAATATATTCAAAACATTATAAAACAGAAACTACAGCATTTAACAAATGCTGTGAAAAGTTTCTGAAACACTACAGCGTTTCATAGCACAGTAATACTATAAAAATGAATTTGCAGTGCTTAAAAAACGTTAACAGAAGCAAAGACAGCATTTCAGAAATGCTATCTAAAGTTCTGGGCCTGTTTTTAACATGATTTTGCACTAATTTTACGACTAGATTTTGACATGTAAATAATTGATTTTTGACCCAATTTTTTTATAGTAGTTAATATAATTAAAGTAAATAAAAAACATAAAGAAAAATAATGAAAAAACATGTGTAAAGACACTTGGCATTATGCATGTAAAAATGCTTTTATTAAAGAACAAGTGTAATGACACGTGTCATTTTGCATGTATGTCACTATCTATTTATATTACAAGTGTCATGTAATGTGGCGCAATCTTATTAAATGAAGAAATCTATAAATAGAACCTTATTCTAACATTCTAAATTCATTCTATTAATTTCTTAAAGACATAAAATTAGTATCTTAAAAGAAATAGAGCACGAGAAGTAAAAACAACATTTGAAAAGTTGTAATCACGAATGAAGATACGATTTTCTACTTAGTATAGTTGTAATAAACTAGTAGTAAGATTTTATTTGAAAGGAAACACATTTTAAAATACTTCAAAAAAATTTAGACTGGTATATCGATATGTATACCATGGTGTATCGATATATGGACCAAAATATCAAAACTTATAAAAGAGATAATTTTTTATACCTAACTAAATGCATAAATATATATATTCCTAAATGCAACAATAAAGATGAAATAATAGTAAAGTGTACCACTTTTTGCACTCCTCTATCTTTCAACTTTGTTGTTTTTCCATTGTCGTGAACCACACATTTATATCTTCAGAATTTGACGACGAGATATGTTCTATAGCAACGGGCTTGTTTTTCTGATCATCGTAGTATATTCATTTGCTGAATTTGAACACCATATGAGAAAGATACAGATGATTTAGTAGATTGACCAACTTGGCGCCAAAACTTTGAATTTGAATTTTGAATGAATGGACATTTCAACCACTATAAATAGGCCCAACAGTCACCACTTTTCATAAAACTTTATCTTCTTCTTCTTCCCGTTTTTCTATTTACTATCAAACTTCTAGGAGGCATATCTCCTTCGTTTTTTAACGGAATTGGATGAAACCAGCGGAAAATCGAAGAGGAAGGCAAGGGCTACGATCTAGTAATAATTTGGTGATGAATTTGGACGGTATTGTGGTGCAACAGGCCGAACAGTAAGAGAAATGCAGGAAATCCCGTACACAGTTTTCAGTTTTGGATAGCCAACTTCAAACTGTCATATCTCACTCAATTTTGATCGGAATTTGATGATCCACCCATCAAAACAACCGTGAGAACAATAACTACAATCTGGATAAGGAGTTGGGACAAAATACTCAAATATCTGGATGCAATTTGAAGAATATCATTGATAGTTTTGCTTTCTTTTTCTCTTTGTTCACCAAAACTTCATTTGACCATAACTTGGTCATTTTTTGACGGATTCGCACGAAACCAGTGACATTGTGAAGCAAATGGAGAGAAGTATAGTATCAAATCAAGTTATAGATGAGAATCAAAAGTTTTGTATTGATTCGGTACCCATTTCATTGTCGATCACCATTATATATCCATTTGTTCTTCTTGATCGATGCATGATTACGTGGTATATTTTAACCAACAATCATTAGACATAACTCTTCTACTACAAAACAACATAACCTTTTAAAGAATCAAATGACTTTTCAAAATAACTAAATATAGTTTTAAACAACAATATCATGATGATTCTATGACATATTCATATGAAAATAGTGTTAATAATTTCATCAAAAAAAATTGCCATTTTAAAATTTTTCGAAAATCAGATTATGAGAATTTTGAAAACCAATGCTCTGATACCAAATGTGAGAAATGCGGATTACGGATCTTAAGACTGGAATGACACTAGAGGGGGGTGAATAGTGTTTTATGTATTTTTTAAATCTTTTTGAATTTTGTTCAATTTAACACCAACAAATGCAATTCACAAACACAGATATAATCAAAAAATCAAACACAGATGCAAATACTAAATAAAAGCAGTAAAGGAAAGAACACACTAGTATTTTATACTGGTTCGGAATTACCCTACATCCAGTCCCATACAATCATACGGATTTCTTTTCAAAATAATCTCCCAGACTACACCCTCAGTTTCAAGGCTACGAGGTACACCGTCCTGTATTCGAGTTCAGGGAAACTCTCTTGTTAACCAGGCTACAAGATCATCTAATTGATTTCAGGGGCTACAATCACACCCAATTGATTTCAAGGCTCAACCGCACCTTTTACTCAACAGTTTGATTTACAAAAGATTTTATACCTCTGAATAGCACTAAGATCTTATGGAGAGAGTGGCAGAGAATCAAACAAGAGATAATCAAGTTTGATTCACTTGGTATTTTGGCAGAGTATAGTTTAGGATTCTTTAGAATAAATGTGGAAGATGAAGAGGAGAGAAAATAAATGAAATTTGATAAAAATTCGTTTAGAACTTACTGGTATTTATAGTAGAGCAACAACCATATCTATTCGTGAAAGGATACGACGAATAGACACTTCTTTTGAAAATTGAAATTTGAAAATAACGGACACCAAGTCGACATGGGGGGTTGAGGTATGTCGACATGCTCAAGGCAAAATTGATGTTTTGATTTTCTTATTAAAATTGGTTTCTATAATTTGTCAAAACAATTTCTAAACTTTGTAAATATATTTGAATATAGTTTAAACATATAAAAGAGTTTAGAAAATAATTTTTAATATATATAATCTTAATCTATAAATTGATTTAAAATTTGAGTATATAAATATTTTAAAGCTAAATATTTAAAA
Organism: Allium fistulosum; assembly: GCA_030737815.1. Lineage (NCBI taxonomy): Eukaryota > Viridiplantae > Streptophyta > Magnoliopsida > Asparagales > Amaryllidaceae > Allium > Allium fistulosum. Next base: position 1,115,643,979 of record CM060902.1, on the reverse strand, counting down.
CAAGAGATGGTTTAAAAACAAGGACAACTTTGAAATCAAAATATTAAAAATGATAAAAATAGTTTTGAGGCTAAAATATTTCAAACAAGAGAAATTTCTTTTTGAAAAGAAAGTTTTGATAATATTTAAAAAAAAACAGGAGATATATTTTTGAAAAACATTTATTTAAAATTAGTGGATATCAAAATAGGACCACTATATGTTCCACTTGATATTGTCGTGGGTTCCATCCCTTTAACAGGCTCGAAGTGGATTCCATTTCACGAATAAATTTCGAATAAAGATGTAAGTGCTTTCAAGAAGTTTTAACATAATTCTAGACCAACTACATTATCTTGTACTGTTTGAAATCTTGAACTCTTGATAACTTGATTTCTTGATACTCATGATTCTTCAATCTTGATATCTTCGACCTTTAAATTCATTAGTCTTGTATCTCTATACTGTACAGTCTTCATTCTTGGTACATGCATGTTTATATTCTGCATATACATATATATCTAAACCATAACGTTATTATTTATATTTTATAACAAGTCCTAAGGTTGTTATCATCAAAACCATCATCTCAAGGACTAACAGATTAACGCTTGTACTTTGTTTGAGTACGTTTGTTTGGACATTTTAGCATGGAATGTGAAGAAGTATTACCTTGTTGAAGCTATTGTACCTTGGCCTTTAGTTTATTACTCCAATACTTGTATTTTTGTTGATTTTGAAATATGTGTCTTGCCTGCAACATTAATTCATATATGTTCAAATTTTCAGGTTCTTGATCAAATAGTTCTAACAATATATTGTTCTCCTTCTCAGCTTCAATAAGATAAGTATTTTCTTTTATTCGAACTTTGTTCCATTACTTCAACTTCTTTTTACATTCCTTGAGTTTATTTAGAAATGTATACTTAAAGTCCTCCCAAGCGTGCATGTTTAAAGCATCTGCAACACGTTGTTCATACCCATCGTGTTGAAACCACGAGTTATCATACCTGAAAAGGCCTCCCTTTTTGTTTGAATGTCTGAATTAAATACACTAACAAAGGATTATGATCAATAGAAAAGTTAGGTGGTATCAATGCTTTCATGAGAGAAAAGGTCTAAAGTAAATACGAGTTCACCAATATCTTATCAATATTATTAGCCACACCATTCCTTCCCTAAGTGTAACTAAAACACAAAGCTTTTAATTCAGTCAGCCCTGAATGTAATGGACAGTTATTAAAACTTCATAACCGATGAAATGGAATAGGCGGTCCTTCTCACTTGTCAGTTGAAGATAAAGAGTTGTTGAAGTCACCCATAAGTAGTCATGCAGTCGCAGTTTCTTTTGATACAAATATGATTTGCTGCTATAGTCTTTCTTTTTTGATTTGAATATTGCTTGCATAGATGGTTGTCAATACAAAATGGGAACCACTAGTGTTTGTGATATCCACCGAAATATGTTGTGTTGATTTAAAAATCCTTATAAATTGCCAAACATGCTTGTCCCAAATAAGTAAAATTCCACCCCTGCAACCACTGTTACTATTTGTAATCCCATCCCAGTGTGATAGGAGTTTTGCACAAAATGCTATAAATTAGTCTCATTCAATTTATTTTCCAACAAACCATAAATTTATTTTCCAATAAACCAACTATGGTTGGTTTAAATTTTGCTAGGAGTAAGAATATGTCTTGTATACAATTGTCATTATTCATACCTCTAACACTCCAGGTGATGATACTCATCTACTACTAATCTACCTTTTGAACTGCTCCGTAAGTGTCTTTTAGTAGGAGCGTGTGATTTGACATTAGATTTGGATGATGATGAAGTCATGTATGATTTATTGGTAGTAAAATATGCTAACATATCCTCACTCTCTATCTCTTCGGGAACAGACTCTTCAATTTCATCGGCAACAAGCTCCACAATGTCATCCAATTTCATCAGCAACAAAGTTCGCAATGTTATCTTCCTGAATTTTATCAGGCAGTTCGGTATTGAGGAAGTTGAGTGAGTCAACATTCTCTTGTTACTTTTTTGAACTTTCAGGTTTTTCAAGTTTATTGGCATCTATTTCAAATACGAATTCTCCATCAGTTTGTTGCATAAAAACATGAACATGTTCCTTTCCCTTAACTATCGTAGCCTGTTTTATAGTTTGAATTGCTCACAGTCATTATCTTCCTATGCATGCACCTTTTCAGGCTGTTTATTTTTCAAAATCGAATTACTCTTAGATGGATTTATGATTATACATTTCATTCTCTCTTGCCCTCTCTCTGTCACACACAGAGCCACATAGGTACATAGAGACAAACACACACACACACATACACAAACATACCCCAACAAGTACACATTTGCATGAACACACATTCTGATTCTCAATAACCTCAAATAGAGATATGTTAAACAAATTACGCTTATGAATTGCTTCATCTTAAATTATGCATGAAATTTGTTACAAATTACACTGGAGAGAATTGTAATGATTGAAAAACTACGCTAGCACACCAGGGGACAATACAAATATTGTATCAAACTCAGTCACCTCTTCTACATCAGTCAAATTAAACTGTAGATTCTGTTGTCAGGTCTTAACAATGTTTAAATAGAGTGGTGGGTATTTATAAGCCAGATACAACTGTACTGTCATTGCCACCGTGGACGATATTTCCCCTATGGTATAGGAATATTGTTATTATTTCTTGTAAATATTTAACTCGTTTATTTTCAAGTGTAATATTTTTGTAATTTTTTAAGTGTAAATTTAACGTATTACTTTTTTGCAAGTAATCTGCCAATCATCAAAGTACATAAATATATTCTCTTATATTTATCTACTTGATGTCATTTACTTATAATATATAATTATAAGAATTTGGTGGGTAGATCAAATTATTTATGCGCACTAGTGTGTGCCTGGTCATGTTTCATATTATATACAGTTGTATGTTATATCCAAGCTTGGAGGTTTCACTAATATCCACATTGGTGAAGTATTAACTCTATGATGTATAATTCTGTTGTTTTTGTAAATTGTTTTCAAGTCTTAAGAATATGTATTTCATGTTGTGCATGTTATCAATATTGATAATTTTGGCTAGATTTGGAGTGGACAGCCAACTTCAGTTCATACCTTTCAGTTTTTTTTACTCATTTTCATACTCTCAAATGTCAATTAGATTGCTGTAGTTAATTACTTACTAGCAACCGTTTCCCTACATCTATATCTCTTGTATGCTGTCAGGCTCTGGACTTGATAAAAGGCTGGAACTTCATGAGTTAACAGATTCATGTTTGGAAGGGCAGTTTTCAAATAAGGATGGGACTGAAATAGTACGTATTGCCTCAAAATGTTTGCAACTTAAGCAGCGAGAACACCCCACTGTGAAGTCGCTAATTCTTGCATTGACTCCTCTTCAAAAAGACGACGAGGTAATTTTCTTTTTGCTTGTATATTTGGAAATAAATTTATATAACTACAGAACTACTTTATACATTTTGAATCTGATTACCTGGTATATAGGCACATGACCATGGCTTTTTCAATGCCAGTATTAAAATAAAATATTATTTTATAAGAAATGAAATAATATTAAGTAGCAGACCATAGCTTCATTATTGTATTTTGCTGTTGTAATTTCAGAGTTTGGTCGACCGCGATATCTGAGCAGATTATAGTTTGTTAAGACTGAGGCTTGCGACTTCGAGTTTTGCTGTAGAGAATATAGTTTCAGAGCATGGTGAGAAAGCTCCTAACATTGTTTATAATGGGAAGCTTGATGCACAAAGGAGGATCGCAGTTAAGAGATTAAGTAGACTGGCATGGCCAGATCCTCGACGGTTTATGGTAGTTTTTGTTTCCTATATTTCCTTTTCATTAAATTTTGATTAGTTACCATGTTTGCATACGTGTGTTATCAATTCAATGCTGCATTTGTAGTGTGCATGCTATGTTAAGAGATTATAAGGTAGAATTGATTGGATGACCATTCACTGTACAAAATTTGTTTGCATGCACACACACAATCTTTAGCAATTAGGATTACATATTATCATTCGTATGTTCTGTTTAAGTTTAAATGAAAAGACTGTCAGCCTGACAGTGAAATTTTGTTAAGCTAAAAATAGCACATCCCATTTTTTGTTCCAAAACAACGAGCTGTAATCTGCCATTTGGCGAAACCAATGACAAATCTGCATTTATGAACGAACAATAGTGTTCATTCTGCAAATGCATCTAAGCACAATTGCAATAATTATGAAGTTAACATGCATATATACAACTTTATGAGGTGCTTATACCACATCTATATAACTTGTATTATAATAATAATAAATTAACTTAGTTTATAGTAATAATAGTAACAAGAACAACAACAATAGTCATAATGATAATAATAACAACAAACAAACTAAGTTTATAAAAATTAACTAAGTTTCATAAAAATTAATTAAGTTCAGAACAACAACAATGGTAAATGATAAAGTATTAACCAATTTAACTAAGTTTTACAATATTAACTAATTTTATATAATAATAATAATAATAAATTAAATAAGTTTATAAAAATTAACTTCATTAGTTAAGTTTAACAAGAATTAAAGTTTATAAAATTAACTAAGTTTATAATAATAATGAATTAACTAAGTTTATAATGGTAACAATAACAACAATAAAAAATTACAAAGTTTTCAACATCTTTACATCTAATTCATTTTATAAATTTCTAAATTATATAAAAATAACTAAGTTTATAGACGATGATCAACGAATTTTATAAATATAACTAAGTTTTATAAAAAATAACTAAGTTAATAATAATAATATATAATAATAATTAAGTTTATAATAATAACAATGATAATGAATTAACTAATTTTGTAATAATAATAAAGTAATAAATTATAAAATATTAACTAAGTTAACTAATTTTATAAACAATTACTAAGTTTATGTATAATAATAATAAATTAACTTAGTTTATAATAATAATACTAACAAAAATGACAAAAATAGTCATAATAGTAAAAATAATAAACAAGCTAAGTTTAAAAAAATTAACTAAGTTTAGAACAACAACAACAATGGTAAATGATAAAGTATTAACCAATTTAACTAAGTTTTACAATATTAACTAAATTTATATAATAATAATAAATTAAATAAGTTTATAAAAATTAACTTCATTAATTAAGTTTAACAAGAATTAAAGTTTATAAAATTAACTAAGTTTATAATAATAATGAATTAACTAAGTTTATAATGATAAAATAACAACAATAACAAATTACAAAGTTTTCAACATCTTTACATCTAATTCATTTTATAAATTTCTAAATTATATAAAAAATAACTAAGTTTATAGATGATGATCAACGAATTTTATTAATACAACTAAGTTTTATAAAAAATAACTAAGTTAATAATAATAATAATAATATATAATAATAATTAGGTTTATAGTAATAACAATGATAATGAATTAACTAATTTTGTAATAATAATAAAGTAATAAATCATAAAATATTAACAAAGTTAACAAAGTTAACTAAGTTTTATAAACAATTACTAAGTTTATGTATAATAATAATAAATTAACTTAGTTTATAATAATAATACTAACAAAAATGACAAAAATAGTCATAATAGTAATAGTAATAATAAACAAGCTAAGTTTAAAAAATTAACTAAGTTTAGAACAACAACAACGATAAATGACCGAATTCACCTCAAAGTTGACTTAAATTAAATGTTAAATAGACCATGCCATCATAATAATATTTTTAGGACGATAATATTTCTATGGGAAAACAAGGATTCGATTATAACACTAAAGTTATAGTAATAACCCATATGCGTAACATCAGTTCACACTAGTTGACTTTAAATAAGAGTTTCAATGATATCCCATTTAGCACATCGGTATATCTCTAGGTTGTACATTTAGGTATCGTAGGATCGATTCTCATTGACATTAATTAAACTATGTTCAAAAGAATACGAGGTTCAAGATGTCAATGCTCTTGGTCTAGTAATACTTCCAAGATCTATGTAGACCTTATAAATTCAATTCAACTTTCAATGGATTGTGTTATGGTGTGAAATGATATCCAAATGTAACCATTATATTTCACAAATTGAATTTTCTTCATATCATGTAAAGTTTTCCCTTTTTCTATGACTTTATTGTTTTCAAAAGGAAGCTTTAAGCTTAGAAGGACTTTTGATTTTTGGCTGCAAACACAACGAAATAAGTGGACCGTCTTTTGATATATTATAAATTAGTATATGACTCATCACTGTTAATCATGTGCAGGGTTTTAATGATTTCCATAACATTTGCAAGATGCCAATATCCCATCAGTAATGTTTGTACCAGTCTGGAACTGGTACCTTCAGTAAAGCATTGAACATGTGACAATTGCACCAAAGGTACATGCTTTGTTAGTCATTAATTCGCAAGTTTCTTTAAATATTATGTATATATATACTGCTATTCTGTTGGTACTTGTCATTATGAAAATGAGATATTTTAATTAGAGTACGAGATTTGAAAAAATTAACTAAGTTATGTAAATATTCGTCCATCTAATAATAGAAGGTACTACCAATAACCTGTAATTTTCATCACAGTTTTATATAATTATTTTCAAATTGTTCTGAATTTTCAAGAAGTACTACCAATGACCGAAGACATGCATGAAGAAAGGCTTTGAGCAGTTCAAGTTCTTAGTGATGCATTTGGTACTTGTAGACGTTAACTTTGAACTATGTTGTCTTTTGTTATCATGAATATGTATTAAATTTGGTAACTCATGTATTGAACTTATTTTTTGTTAGTTGATACTTTATTTTGTTATCATGAATATGCATTACATTTGCTGATTATTATATTTTTTGCGTTCATACATTGTTCAAATTGTTATCTATTTAAAGAAGATTCATTTTGATTGTTATTATTAAAATGTAATAGTAGGGTGCATCAAATATATAGTAAAATAAAGCATGGCTCCTTAAAAGCGTTATAACTATATGACATAAGTGCTATAAAAAGATAATGCAATGTATGATGTTACCGTCAAAGGATAGCAGCAAATAAGCGTTATTGTATCTACACATTTTATAGCGGTATATATATGCTGTAAATGGATGTAGAATATACTATAAACATGTTGATATATAGCATGAAATAGACGCTATAGAATAACTATTTTATAGCGGTTATACTTTGTTATAAATATTCTGTTATTTTCGTTAAGATTGAGATGTTTTATAGCGGTAATTGTAACGACCCTAGATTTTAATTTAATTTAAATTGATGATTAAATGAATTTTTGAATAAAAATTTGTAAAATTAATTATAAATGAAAGCGAATTTCCCCGATTCAAATAGAAAATATATTAAGTCATATGGATTTGAAAATTTGTATATATATGTATATGTTGGATTTGAAATAAAATCTTAAAATAAATGGTTTTAAAAATAAATATAGAGATATATATATATATATATATATATGTATATACTTTGGATACAAGATAGTTAGTAGTAAAGTAAAATAATCTAACAACATAATAAAATAGAAATTTATTTATATTATTAAGCCATAAGAAAAGAAAAGAAATAACACTTAAATATGAAACAAAGTTGTAAATAAATATGCAAAGTAAAATAACAAACAAAAACATTTCAACCGAGACAAACAATGCAGGCAAGACACAATGTAAAAATAAACATATGCATGTTAACAAGGATGGGGAGCATGAAGCATTTAATGCTATCTACCTTTCAGCATGGCAAAGGTCATTTCAGCCGAAATAAGTATGGCTTAGTCAATAAAAAAAAAGTCTCTGCCTAGTATTATACAAACAAAAGAAACATCACCCTGTACAAAATATTGTATACTATACCCTGTCAACTTCATTTATATATATATCCAACTCCTCATCATCAGTTCGTTCACCTTCAAAGCTAAGAAAAACTGAAATGAATATCAACTCAAACATAAACAAAAGCTTCAACTCGAACAAGAATTAAAGCCTGGAAATCAAAAGCAATCAATCATCACAGTTTTAAAGCTTCCAGAATACATTCCCAGGCGATCTTTTGTTCTCTGTTTGAATTTTATTTCCAGGTGAGTAAACATAAAATTTTAAAGTTTAAGTTTTGGTAATTAGTTATGTGAATAATTGTGGTTGCTATGTATTGGAAGTATGTAGTTCTGTGATGTTTTCTGGTAGTTAAATATGTGATGTTCTCGGCAGATTTAAAGCTTCCGAGCAAAGAAGTGTAAAGAAGCTAATACTTCTTCATTTAAACCAATTTAGACTTAGGAATTTAAGCTAATTAAGTTTGTTTAACTTAACTTATAAACCTGGAAATTGTTTTGAAGCATAACAGTATTATATAGATACTGTTTATTCAAGTTACAGTATTAAGAAATTAATATGTCAAAATTCAAATGTTTTAATTTGTTAAATTGATCCCATATCTTGATTTAACATGCAAAGTTAAGATTTTTAAACCAAAAACAATGATTTTTAGATGATTAAACATGGTGCAATTTCTATATGAACTCAAATTGCATTTTTATCAATTCCTGTTGAATTAACAAATGTTAGCTGCTAAAATTTGTTATACAACAAGTTTAATAATGCACGAATCCAAGAAAAATGCTAAATAAATTTTCTAATGCAAGGATTTGTGGTTCGAATCAAAAGTAGGGTTTGGGTTCATTTTGTTTTGTGGTCTGTTAAATTCTCGTTTTCGGCACCATGGATTGATCGAGTGCCATGCGGTTTTGAGGGAAGGTAGAGGGGAGGTAGACGAGGCTACGGCCGGAATTGGGGAGCCTTCGGTGGTCGGAGCAGGGAGCATAAGGTGATGACAGGTTGAAGTGTGATGTTCCAGTGTTTTCCAGGTTTTGAATCTTTCTGCTCGATCTCGAATTCGAAACAACGATGGAGTTCAGGTGACCGAGAGTTGATCTATGAGCGATCGTCGACTTGTTCGACGTTGCGGTGTCGGCTGGAGGAGATGGACGGTGATGTACACGTGCACGAGCGCGTTGCTTAGGATCTGGGTGTTGTTGGCCTGGGAAGAGCAGGGGAAATTCTCGTGTTTAATCTCGAGTAATTGCGTGGTTTACTCGGAGCAGTTTGAAATCGTGTTGTGTTCGAGTGGAGCTGGGTAGTTCGTGGGTTTACTCGAGTATTACTCGAAGCACTGGGTAGTTTTTCTTGGGGCAGTGGGGCATTGGACTCGAAGTAAAAGGGGGAAGGCTCGGGTATAACCTGTTTTCTAGGTTTGGATAGAATCTGTTAATGTTTTGGAAATTTAAAAACTAAAATTTGAATCTATAAATCCAGGTTTAAACTGAGTTTAAATTCAAGTTAAAATGTAAATTCAAGTTAAAATGTAAATTCAAGTTCAGTTTTGAAACTTAGTTGAAAATTTAAATTTAAAATTGTTCTAAATAATTTGAATGATTAAGTGTATTTTTAAATTAATTTGAATTTAAAATTTAAAGGGTAATGTTAAAAATACACTTAAATATTAACGAAGCCATTAATAAAGAAATTAATTATCTTAGAGATAATTAAGGTAATTAAGTGATTTAACTAATATGATAATTAGGAAAGTAATTAAAGAAATGTTATTAGTTATGAAGTTAATTAACTAAGGATTATTAAGTATTGATTAAGGTGATTAATTTTAATAATTAAATTGGATTAATTTATTTAGATAATCAGTTATAAATTGTTTAAATGAAATTACTAAATGAAAGTAATTAAGGATTAATCACTTATAGTAATTAATTTTGGATATTTTGATTATTTAAAGTTAATTAATTATGTAATTGGTTTAAAAGGTTGATATAATTAATATGATTAATTAAGAATAATTTAATTTATTAAAGTGTTTGATAAATAAATTTAAATCAAATGATTTGTAATTAATTAATCAGAATATGATAATCAATTCATAAGTTATAAATTTAATTGGAAATAAATTGAATTAATTAGGATTAAACTATTCATTAAATCCAGCTTATAAATGTTTATTGAATGCTTGACCTTACTCATGAATGATTGCATTGTATGAGATGCCTTGAATTGATTGTCTTATCTGATCTATGATATTTTGTTCTGTAAATTGTGCTATGTATAATTTATTCATTTATTGATGATACATCTGTATATTATCTGTAATCTATGAATGAACGATAAGCGTTATAGCTTATATCGTTTATCAACTATATTTCTGTGTTTTAATCTGTGATGATTCATTGACGTTGCACTACTGTGTTAAACCCCTGGACCACACTCTTACACACACAAATATGGATTCCACGAGGAAATTGGTTAAGTCACAGATGATTTAAATTTGATGTTTTTGAAATTGAAATTTTAATTTCAATTGATTTTGAAATTGGAAATTTGGGTTTAAAGTGAAAAGCTTTTGAAATGGAATTTCAAAGATAAGACTTATTTTCGAATAACTTGATTAAGTTTTGAAATTTAAATAATTTGACTTAAATTTGAATTCAAAATTTGAAATTGAATTCTGTGATTTGAAACTAGGGATTAAAGATGTTATACTAGTTATATATGGGTTAAACCATTTTAAAAGCATGGTTTTCCAGGTTTCGAATCTTTCTGCTCGATCTCGAATGCGAAACAACGATGGAGTTCAGGTGACCGAGAGTTGATCTATGAGCGATCGTCGACTTGTTCGACGTTGCGGCGTCGGCTGGAGGAGATGGATGGCGATGTACAAGTTCACGAGCGCGTTGCTTAGGATCTGGGTGTTGTTGGCCTGGGAAGAGCAGGGGAAATTCTCGTGTTTAATCTTGAGTAATTGCGTGGTTTACTCGGAGCAGTTTGAAATCGTGTTGTGTTCGAGTGGAGCTGGGTAGTTCGTGGGTTTACTCGAGTATTACTCGAAGCACTGGGTAGTTTTGCTCGGGGCAGTGGGGCATTGGACTCGAAGTAAAAGGGGGAAGGCTCGGGTATAACCTGTTTTCCAGGTTTGGACAGAATCTGTTAATGTTTTGGAAATTTAAAAACTAAAATTTGAATATATAAATCCAGGTTTAAACTGAGTTTAAATTCAAGTTAAAATGTAAATTCAAGTTCAGTTTTGAAACTTAGTTGAAAATTTAAATTTAAAATTGTTCTAAATAATTTGAATGATTAAGTGTATTTTTAAATTAATTTGAATTTAAAATTTAAAGGGTAATGTTAAAAATACACTTAAATATTAATGAAGCCATTAATAAAGAAATTAATTATCTTAGAGATAATTAAGGTAATTAAGTGATTTAACTAATATGATAATTAGGAAAGTAATTAAAGAAATGTTATTAGTTAATGAAGTTAATTAACTAAGGATTATTAAGTATTGATTAAGGTGATTAATTTTAATAATTAAATTGGATTAATTTCTTTAGATAATCAGTTATAAATTGTTTAAATGAAATTACTAAATGAAAGTAATTAAGGATTAATCACTTATAGTAATTAATTTTGGATATTTTGATTATTTAAAGCTAATTAATTATGTAATTGGTTTAAAAGGTTGATATAATTAATATGATTAATTAAGAATAATTTAATTTATTAAAGTGTTTGATAAATAAATTTAAATCAAATGATTTGTAATTAATTAATCAGAATATGATAATCAATTCATAAGTTATAAATTTAATTGGAAATAAATTGAATTAATTAGGATTAAACTATTCATTAAATCCAGCTTATAAATGTTTATTGAATGCTTGACCTTACTCATGAATGATTGCATTGTATGAGATGCCTTGAATTGATTGTCTTATCTGATCTATGATATTTTGTTCTGTAAATTGTGCAATGTATAATTTATTCATTTATTGATGATACATTTGTATATTATCTGTAAATCTATGAATGAACGATAAGCGTTATAGCTTATATCGTTTATCAACTATATTTCTGTGTTTTAATCTGTGATGATTCATTGATGTTGCACTACTGTGTTAAACCCCTGGACCACACTCTTACACACACAAATATGGATTCCATGAGGAAATTGGTTAAGTCACAGATGATTTAAATTTGATATTTTTGAAATTGAAATTTTAATTTCAATTGATTTTGAAATTGGAAATTTGGGTTTAAAGTGAAAAGCTTTTGAAATGGAATTTCAAAGATAAGACTTATTTTCAAATAACTTGATTAAGTTTTGAAATTTAAATAATTTGACTTAAATTTGAATTCAAAATTTGAAATTGAATTCTGTGATTTGAAACTAGGGATTAAAGATGTTATACTAGTTATATATGGGTTAAACCATTTTAAAAGCATGGTTTCGAGAATTTATATTTAACCCAAGGATTTTAATTCGTCTAAATGAATCAGTTTTTTCGAAATGAAAACTATTTGTTTTCAAATGATAAAAGCTTTCATATAAGAAATGAAATTCCAATTTAAGTTAAAGGAATTTCAAGATTGAATTGAAAAATGGTTTTCCAAGTTATGAATGAATTCTTTTTGAAAGCTATGAATTAAATCTGTTTATTTTTAATAGATTTAAAATGATGTTTTGTTTAAACCATTCGAAATGAAATTGTTTTGAAAGCTATGAGTTAAATCTTTGATTTAAAGATTTAACGAATTAATTAAATTCGTAATGGAAATTGTTTTGGAAAATCTGTGAATGAATCTTTGTGAAAACTGAGTGAACTTTGTGAATTAAATCTTTTATTTAAAAGAATAAAATGGTAATGTGTTTAAACCATTTGGAGGAAAGTTTTGGGTAATAAATTGTGACTTAATTGAAATCCCATTATCCATTTGTTTTTGAATATTACGCTCACTATTCGGTTCAGCCGGGAGAGGACCTTTGTGTCACATAACCCATTCCGAATAAGTGATACGTCGTATATGGATAGCATTTGAAGACCGGTGTTGAAGACCGGGTGTTTGCGAGAATGATAGGATAACCTATCGATTGTCTCTGCACTGGGTGGCTCCTGGTATAGAGATCCCCTAAGTGATGGGAAATCCGATCGGGATTGTGAATACCCGGATTTGCAAGGGCTTCTTTTGAAGTGCCTTCGGTTCTGTTCGAACCCGGAACAGACTTGTATGGTTAAATGTCTGACATTACACTTTGAGATATAAAGCCGATTTCTTTCAAATACATTTCTGTTGGTGGCGGAGAATTTATTCTCTTAGCTTAACACCCTTCTCTGAGACGTACGAGCTCAGAGGTTATGTAGTTGAAGGTTATCAGCAATATACTCCCAATTTGGTAATGTGACATGCTGAGTGTTGCTGTGTGATGATCATTGTTTGATCATTTGTGATATGATCATTTGTTTGATCATTTATCTTTGTGATCATTACTTTGATCATCTGTTGACCCAAAGCATGACTTTGTGACAAAGCGTAGCTTTGTGGACGAGACTTCGTCAGACCTCACAACCCGGAAATGGTTGAAACAGGAATATGCGGCAAGGTTATAAGGGTCGCGCCCTTTAGGGTATGTCATTTCCTTTTGGAAAAGGGTGGTATCAGGTATGGAGCCTTGGTATTTAACCTATGTGGATACTCCGATCTCATTTATTGTGTGATTGTGTGTTTACCGAGGCCTCGGATAAAGGTCCCAAAGGACCGGGGGATGGCATAGTCGTGAGTTACCTAGTTACAGGGGTAACCCGACCTTGTGTTGGCAGAGAGCAGTTGTCTCTCGGGACGTCCAACCAGAGGCGATCCCATTCGGCTGTAGGAAAGGAAGTTCCTTAGCCTGACCATTTGTTGGAAATCCAAAGAAACAATACGAACCTTTACGATTGCAATTGTATAACCTGCTATGGAATGTGGTGGTAACCTGCTATTGAACATAATAGCTATAGTAGGCATACAATAATGGTTGTATGTTGGCTAAGATTAATATTATACCTTCGAAATGTTTTCTGCACTATGCACTAGTAATAATATCCAATGATTTGTTTTGCGTAGTAAGCATCTTTGACTATCATAAGGAGAAATCTCCTCCGATTCTGCGTTTGCATTGTGTGTGTATGCAAGAGGCCTTATGGTAGTTTCATTTTCCAAAAGCATTGCGGATTAAATGTTTAAAATTCCTTTGTTGTTTGTTTAAAGATAAACTGTTTTTGTTACTCACACCAGTCTCACGACTGATCCGGAGTTTATTGTTTCTTTCCTAAACTCTGGGTGCTCAAAAATTTATACACGGGCAGTCTAGAGTTGGGTTTTTCAGATAGTCAAGGTTAGTAGATTTTCTGGAGCTAGTTCAGTCTTTGGATATGGACTGCACTTGCTTATCTTGGTGCATCGTTATTGGGAGTTCAAGCTATTTCTGGATCGGTGTTTTGAAGATGGAGATCATCCGCTGCTGGTGTTATCTATTTTCTTTCCGCTGCTATTTCTTGTATCATACCTCTGATGTATATTGATATTCATTGTATCACTCTGTTGTATCAGATATTGTATCAATGTTGTATATCAATATTTTATTCATTTCTTCCGCTGTGTTGTTTACTTAATTGTGTTATAAGCTCCGGCGACTCGGATTTGAACGGTCGAATCTATGGCATTCGAATACGATGTAAAGTATGGATGTCGATTTTCGAACGCGAAAAATTCGCATCGTTACAGTAATAGTGAGCTACCATATTTATGTAACATAGCGGCTACTTTATGTTATGAAATCATGCTCTTTTATGCGTTTTTTTTGTGTTATAAATGTGCAATTCTTTTTTATAACATGCCGATATACAACATTTATCAAACCGCTATAGTTGTGTTTAATAGCGGCTATGTGCCGCTATTAAAGACTGTTTTTCTTGTAGTGATTAGAGAAACTTTCGTATATACATAGAGCTGAATAAAAATATGTGGCCTCCAAAAATGTTAAGGCCCTAGGCCATCGCCTGGGTGGTCTAGCCTCAGGACCGGACTACATAAGGTAAATGGATCATATTACTTATGAGAAAGGGTTGTATATGTTGATGATTTGAAAAGTTAAGTAAGATATAGTTAAAGAAAATTTATAGCACTTTATATGACATTTTCCTCTATGAACTAGTTAAGGAGAATAACTCTGACATAATCGACATTATACAAGTTGCCATGAATCATTAGAATGAAGATCTTATGGTTTAGGGGTAATTAACTTACACTATATAAGTTGGGGAACGTTGTATTACGAAATAAATAACATTATATATTTTGTAACACTTGCTTGATTTTATCACATTACATGTAATTGTTTTGATCATCTTGACTTATGAAACCATTATTGTTATGAGATGTTGACATTTTAATGTTGACTTTAGCGTTTAAAAGTTTGACTTTTCAAATCAAGAAGATATAAAGAGGCAATATTTTACAATGTTTGGAAACCTCTTAGTAAGTCTCTGCCATAGGCATAGGACATCAATATCTAAATGGTCATCCCATTTGGAATCCTCATAGGGAGGTGCTTCTAGATACATTAGCATTTATTTTCAAAAGAATCGAAATTAAGTTAACAAGGGCAACCAATCATAAGATTCGAAAAGTCCACAATCGGGTCAGTACATTGAAATATGTCATAACCGATACAATTTTGAAACTAATAAACGAATTATGTTGAGTTGTAGAGAAATGTATGTGCATGTGCATTTTTGGGATGACATACGGTTGTTTCGGACAGTTTGTATGCTATGAATAATGCTTTTTGTATGTACTTGACTACATTGGTCGGTCAAGATAATGATAGATGTTTTGAGTAATTGATTGGCTTGTTTATGCATAAATGCATAATTGAAATGTTTTCACATTAACCAGTATATCACCTAGTTGACATAGGGATTGACTTCGATAACCTAGATATTACTTTTGAGTAAGTATGAATCGACAAATACTCTGAGAGAGTAACATACCAACATACCTACGACATTATTGTTTAAGGTGGAAAGGCCAATATGAAATGACTGAAGAGTATCAGGAATACGATATTAGTGTTTTGATGATAACAACAATATGACAATGATTACAATGCATTTATCAAGATACTAGGGTATTTGTAATACTATACGAAGAACGATGCATAAAGAAAGAAGGCAATGGTGAAGAAAACAACAAAAATGGAGCGTACAAAACTATAATGGAGCAAATGAGCTTTCGCGGTATTATAGTAGAGTCAAAAATCTATTGGAGCACATATATTTTGAAGTTATACTCGAAGATGGATTGTAAAGCCATAAAAAGAGTGTTTTGTATCAAGTCCTTCATCGTTTGGATTTGTTAAAAATTGAAAAATAATATCCAAATCACTCCAAACTTCATCATATAATTTAAAATATGATATACTATGTTTAAGTTTTTTTTTTGGATTTTTCAAAACTTAAAAAGGTGAAAACGAACGAAAAATGGGTGAAATATGGGAAAATAATCCCTACGCGGTCGAACCGGTTAACCTTAACTGGTCAACCGATTAGGAAGAACCGGTCATCCAATTATGGAGCTTTGTGCCCCTGTCTGCTTTGTTTCATCACGCCATCTTGCTTTGATGTCTCTCCTCTTCTTTCTAAACACCGCTTCTCTTTGTTTCAGATCTTTCTCAAGCATTACAACTCTTTAATTGAATCTCTACAAAGCTTATTTAAACCCTAAAATCCAAATTAGAGACCACCTTGTTATGCTAATTGCTCTACTTTTACTTCCTGATTTTTGCCACTTTCAAAATTTATTTATCCATTTCCAAATTCAATAAAAATATGCAACCAGTGGTCATTCAATTGCAATACCCTTAGATTCTGGTCATTTACCCTCCTAAGCCTTTATACCTCTGCTAAAAATCATATGTGCTGGTTAAAGAATTTTTTACTACAGTGTTAACATATCGGTATATTCAAATATAGTAAAGTCATATTTTGTACTACAATTAGTTGTTGAAATCCAAGTAGTCGGTAGAATCAAAGTCTTGGCGTAGTGTCCTCATGTAGTCATGTTGAAGTCCAGTTTGGTTGTTCTAGCAGTTGCGGAAACCTATTCCCTTCGGATGAAGTAGGGCTTGTTTGGTAAGAAGTATAAAGGGAATCGTAGAACAGATGTAGGATAAGGAGTCTGAGCTAGTATGAAATTCTTTGTGTTATCTACTTTACCATTTTTGATGCATTTATCGTTATATTCTCTGATTATACACATTCGATCATATTCGATCCTTGACATTTTAGACTCTATAGTGGTATCTGTTGGAATAGGGTCAACCCGTAGCAAAAGTTATGGGTGAATTTCAATTTTTTTTACCACATTGGATCTTTATTGGGCTTATGAAGTCTAATTTATTTAGATCATTTCTAAATTTGGTTTAAATAAAATCATGTATTTTATTTAAATTTATATATTTTGTAATATAAACTTATTTTTTGATTAAATTTATATACATGTATTATATACATATATTTGTGTGTGAATGCGCGCACGCGTGTAGAACATAATAATCCACGGAGGGTATAACATGCCCGTATATAGATGCTGCGATTTACATCGCAACGAACACATCAGCTCATTTTGTATGTATTGTATGTTGTCCAAATATGTGCATGTATGTGTGTGTGTACGTAACAACCCAGAATTTTGGTTATTTGAAATCAGAATATTTAATTGATTTTAAATATTTGAAAGTTAATTTTATATATTTAGTAACTTGAATTTCAAATATAACGATTTATTGGATAATTTAATTGTTGAATTTAATAATTGAAATCGTTTAAATAATTGAATCTTAGATTTTTATTTGGATAAAAATGATTTAAAGGCTTATTAAATTTATATTAATGAGAATGAAGATAATAAAACCTTTAAAATTGATTCAAAAGTGATTTAGCTAATTTTGAAATTAACTCGTTTTAATTAACAAGTGAAAATAGCCTTCCAGGGCACAGTCTTGGATTTCAACGAAACTAGTGTCATTGGGTCCGTAATAATGAATTACAATACGCTGTCAAATTTCGTAGCGATCAGATGCACTGTTTGGTCGTACGGGATAGAAACGCGTTGAAATTAATATTCAAAATTTAATATTATAATTGGGTTCAAAAAACTATCTTCTGCATACGAGAAAATTAGGTCTCGAAACTTGTTCCAGTGCGTTCGGAATAGGGGTATAACATTAGCAACACCAAGCGGCACGCCTCGTTAGGGGTTTGAGATTTTAAGTTACTAAACGAGATATTTTGGAATTAAATAATATTATAAAATTTAAGCCAACATCTATTCAGCCGTTATTCTTTCATTTCAGCCACCTTATACTGTTTCCTCATTCCTCCCCTATGCGTACCTTCCCACTTTAAATGTCGTTCTCCTTTCCAGAGAAGAAAGAAAAGGAGAAAGGGGATTCAAAAATTTATTTCTATAGAATTACTTAATTAAAAAAAATCTAAAACAAATTTTAGAAGTCTTGTTTGGCCTAGACTTTGTTTTGAGATAGGCATGAGAGGGCGCTGCCTTATTTGCTATTCGACAGTGGCAGTTTCAGGCGTTTTTGTAGTTAGGGTTTGGAATTTTAGCTGATTTGGTCGACGATGTGATAAGTGGAGGATGGAATCGAGTTCGTGGGGTGAAGGGGAAGCGGTGGTAGTAAGTTGAGGTGGTCCGGTCGTATATTGAAAGTCGCCACTATATAGAGGAGAAAGGTGGAGCGTATAGGTCGCGGGGAAGGAGACGGGCGCGGATTCAAGGTGGTGGTGTTCGGTGGGGGAGATTTCGATGAGAAGTCCGACGGAATCGAGTTTCGCGGAGTGTAGCTCCGTGTCATCGCCAGGTGGTGCACGTCAATGGTGCATAGGATGTTCGACTTCGTTTTGGATAAGGCGGGATTGTGGCAATTTTGTAAATAAGGTGAGGATTTTATTATTTTATTTTAATTAATTTAAAAATGTTCAATAACTTATAAAATTCATAACTCCTACATACGAGGTTCGATCGAGACGAAACTTTTTGCATTGCGCTCGTGTCGATGAAAGCTTCGAAATAGAACTATTTTGGACAAATTTGGAGACAGTTGAATTTTGGGCTAAATCAGACGTCGTCCGGTTTTAGTTCCAAAATGGAACGTTTCGGTGACAATAGAAAAAAAAAGTGAGTAAATCTCACTCATTTGGATTACTAGTTTTAATATAAAATGTTAAAAATTATTTATTGGTTTATTGGATGGATTGAAAATAATTTATTAGTTGGATGTCATATTATATTATTATATATAGTATATGTTAGTAGTTGGGGATATTTCCCATCGATTGGAGCGGATGAGACACTATGCGCCCTGCATAATAGTGGGTGACCCTTTTTTATTTGCGATATCCTGCCTCGAAGCAGTGAATTGTTTTTGTGATTATATGACATCTGTGGTTGCAGGGAAACATGTTGGAGGGATCCAACTGGATTCCTCAAAAATGTTGATTTTAATTTCATATATAGTGATATATGATGTGTGTGAATAATCTGATATAGATTATGTTGTGATTTGAATTATTGGATGCTATAGTAGCATTGGACTTAATTTTGGTATTATAAATACCATAGATAATATTTTTGAATTTTAAAAAAGGAAATTCAAAGGCGATTTTGGAATTGATAATTTTTATATTGAATTTTGGGATTATATAAAAAAGAATTGATTTGGATAAAATAAATAAATTGATTTTGGATATTTATTTAGCTATTCCGTACAAGTGTTTCAATAGAGAATTTTAAATTAAGGATTTTTAAAATAATGGATTTTTAAACGAGATTCTTAAATTACGGAATGGAAGTCGAAATCAAGGTTTGATACGTTTTGAAATATAGTTTGGATTTTATAAGAAATGGATTTCTAAATGGAAATTTAAATAGAAGTCGGTTTATAAATGAGATTTGTTTAATATAAATCTGTTATTAACAGAGAAAAACTGGGAATGAGTTTATAAATTTATAAACGATGTTTATAAATAAAGTGGAATAATTATCATTTTATAAGCTGGAAATATAAATTCACCGTGTGAATTTAAAGTGAGATACGAAAATCGGTTTAGGGAAAGATAGTGGATTCTATTTTTGAATTTGGAAATAGTTGTGAAATTAGAAATGAAAATCGATTTGGGATAAATCGAGAGAGACTTATAAATATAAGAATGGCTATGTTGAATTTTAAAAATAATTTTTTTATCAAGAAGTTAAGTTTAATTTGTTTAAAAAGATATTTTATTTATTAAACTATGGGGTTTAAAATTGTTTTAGTATTGAAATATTTCGGAAAGTGGATTATTCAAAAATTTAATAAATTTGAAATGAATTCAAATTTTTTTAAAATAAAATAAGCATTGTAAATCATTTAGTTTTATTTAAAAATGAATTGGAAATGAATTATCGATGTTTATTTAAAGTGTTTTGATATTTTAAATAATTACTTAAACGTGTTTTAAAAATAAATTATTATTCTTTAAAAATACTTATTATATATAGAGAGTTTTAAATGATTGAAATTTATTTATAAATCCTCTCGAGATTTGTAAATAGGATTTATTTAATGGATATGATTTTGATAAAAGGAATCTTTTATGGAATTTCGGGAGAAAATGGAATTTCCAAAATGTTGGAATATGGGAACTTCGAAAATGAATCCGAATTCATAAAAGAAATTATAAATTGTTGGTTGGGTTTATAAAAGAGTATAATCGGTTTTGGAAATTGTAAAAAGGAATTTATAAATAATTTCGAAAATTTATGAGATAAGTTATGAAATATTTCCTAAGTTTGATATTAAACTAATTTTGGAGAATCTGCAAATATTCTCCTAAGTATTGAAAAGGGGGTTTTGGAAAATATTTTAAGTGTGAAATGAATTATATAGTAATATTTTTCTATGTGTTATAAATTGAATTCGGAAATATTTCTAAGTGTTGAAATGGTTTAAAATATCCTGTTATGGATAAGTATTTGAAATTATTTTCAAATATTGAAAAACTGGAAGAGATTTGAACATATATCTTTGTAAAGATATTTGAAATAAATGTTTTGAAAGATTTATAATATGGCCTAGTGACTGCTTATGTGTGTAATTTGGTAGTTAAATAACCGACTATCAAGTCTGGCCAATTTCGTTGATCGTTTCGAAGAGACCGGGATCAGATTTAATTATCCGAAAACCACTTCGATCCGATTTGAGCTTTGCGAATTGTGATATCGTGAAGATAATGAAGATGGTGATTTTGGAGATTCGGTTTGTTCATACCCAGAACAACTTGTATGGATGAATGCTATCATTGCATTGTTGCCTGGAAGGCAGTGTTTGCATTCCAAGCATGAATGTTGTTCTTAAGGCAAAACATAGCCTCAAGCCTCATCAACCGAGAATGACTGAAAATCAGGGGAGATGCAATAAGGCTAAGTGGGTCGCACCCATTAGGGTATGTTGTCACCTTTCTAGATATCCTACATCTACATATTTATGGATTGGTTGTGCATGAGATCTCAAAGGTTGGGAACAACCGAGGTGATGGCATATTCGGTACTAT
Source organism: Allium fistulosum (assembly GCA_030737815.1). NCBI lineage: Eukaryota > Viridiplantae > Streptophyta > Magnoliopsida > Asparagales > Amaryllidaceae > Allium > Allium fistulosum. The sequence goes on along the minus strand of CM060902.1, from coordinate 1,115,622,435 downwards.
CCAGTAAGGGAAAGGCCTGTCTTGTGTTGGCAGGGATCGATAGGTTCGATCTCGGTACATTTTTCTAGAGGTGTACTGTGATAGGTGGTACCCCAGTGCCTAGTCATTGAATGGAATCAATTCTCCAATAAGCACCGTACGGTTTTGATTGTGCCCAACTATGTTGAAATGTGAGATGCAAGCATTTCAGCTATTTTAATAAGTATTTGTATTTAGACACTGTTACAATATCATAGGTTTTTTATATAAAAGTGTTTTGGTTATCGTAAGGTAAAAACCCGTCGTGTTTATGTGTGGCGTGGTCTTACGAGATACCTTTGATTTTCAAAGATTTTCTTATGACTTTAAATCCAATTGGGTGTGTTTTCTTACGCTGGGTTTCCAGACTGACTCGGGTGTTATTTTATTATAATGCTCGGGTCAGACCGAGCATATTACAGATTAGTTTGGATGCTTGGAGCTTCAATAGACGAGTTGGTGGCCCAGAGGTGTATTCACGTAGATGATTATATTTTCGTTGCATACATTGTTGTATATTATTCAGCTATTGTGAGGACAGGTTGTTATAACTGTCCGTGCTGGATAGGTTAGTATACTCCGATTGATGTCTGTACATACATATATTACAGTTTTGTTTTTGTGTAAAGACTTGTTATATATTATAGATTATTCATTCCACTGTGAGATTCTATGTTGTTTAGTTTTCTTCTTACCTTCTTTCTTCTTCTTTTCCCTTAACAATCGGGTTTTCCGACATTCGATTGCTCAGCATGTAATCCAGTGGATGTATTAGTGTCGATTTCCGAGGCTTGAAAATCCCGGTCGCTGCATTTGGTATCAGAGCTGAAGGTTAAGCGAGAACCTTGGCTTTGGTGGGGTAACTCGTTAGAGATAGGGACAGTAGCACCCTAGAATGAGTTTGTGTGTGTGTATATTTATATATATACGAGCGCGTATTTGTTAGTGATATAAAATTGTTTTATATTGTGTTGATTGGTCAGTTGAGTGGCTTATGGATTCTGGTCAATACGAGTAATTAACGTTGATAGGGATCTCTAAACACTTGAACGGAGCAGTTCGATATGGTATTGTTTTGAAACTGGATAAATGAAATAATTTTACCTGGATTATATTTTATACATAAAGGAATAAATTTCAGAAGTTATATAGTATATGTGGTGTGCTTGGTTGTTAGAAAATGATAATATTTTATTATCATCATTTGTTGTTGTTGTGATCAAATAAAAGTTGTCATTATTGTAATGCAAACAAGATTAACACTTAAGGAGTGATTTTATATAACCAAAGTGAGATTATATAAATATATGATTTATAAATTGGAAGGGAATGAAATTTCAGAAGTATATTTTAAATATGATTTATAAAAAGGATTTAAAAGCTGGGAATTTGGGAATTTAGTTCCCTTTGGTTTTGGAAATGGTTATTCAAACGTTTTGGGAAATAATAATAGTATTAATTGGGAAATATTTTTGGATGGAAATATATTTAAAAGGATTTTAAGGAGACATAAAGCACTAAACTCACTTCGGTCGTTGGAAAATAATTTCGGTGATGGCTGCAGCATCATCGACGTTCATTTTCGAGTTTCCAAGCGAGGAATTGCTACCAATGGAGTTTTGTTTTGATAAAACTAGATTTTATTTTGAAAATCCAAAAGAATGTTTTGATATACAAATGGAATCTTGTGTATATGATTTCAAAAATGATTTGGAATATTTAAGAACAAGGTGTGTAAACTCAGGGGTTTTCATTTAAATGTTTTATGAGAATATGAGAAAATAAGTTGATAACTTATAAATTTTTGGAATTTGTAAGTAAAACAAAGCTTTAAAATTGTTGCATGTGAATGTTAAGGAAAGTAAATTTGGAATTGAACTATTAAGTTAACTCAACTTATGTTAAGCATAAAATGAATAATGGAAAGAAAATTAGCCTAAGTTAGGTTAAATAAAATAATTTTTGGAAATGAATTAAGGAATGAACTAATTGAATAAATTAGTGAGTGAATATGATTTTGGAATATGGATGAAATATTGAAATTGAAACAAATGGATTGATTAAATGGAATTGAAATTGGATATTATTTAAAATGGATATAGACTTAAGTGTGAAGTGGTAATAACCATAAGAAGTTGTATAAAGTGTTTTAAAATGAACTTAAGTAAACAAAATTCTATGGAATGATGTTTAAGTGATAATAGTATTATGGAATATATTATGTAAAGAAGTGAATATGCTAAGTAAATAAGGGATGTGAATAATGGATCGTGAATAATTGATTGTAAATGAAATGAATGTGAATAAGAGAATTTGGGATAGCTAAGAAATCAATTGGAAACAAAGACGTGATTTGTACGTATACTATTTTATTCACATGACGGTTTCTAATCAAGGAACCAGATCTGAGTCCACACTAGAGTGGTTGTGTGAACGATACTAGTTCAAAAGTGAAATTGTGTGATCAAGTAAGCGGTCAGATTTGATATTGCGTACGGATGATATATGTACATCGTACGGTTTTAGTAAAACAAACATTGGAAATTGAAAATGCAAAATGATATGATTATGAACTATATGATTGGATATCATTGGTAAATAAGATGCAGCAAGAGCTAATTTGATGCCTTTGATTTCATAAGAAAATTTGGTTGCCCAACAAAACGGTATGTGTTTATATCGTTGATTGATTTGATGATTTTATGATCGAGCCACTTGGCTTTTGTTTTCTTTTGCTGATTTGGGCCCGTAGTGGCGATTTGTAGTTGTTCTGTTCTAGCCGCACAAAGGAGACGCTGGCGAATTTTTTTTAAAAATTTAAAGAGTTAGAAAATTTGATGAAAATTTTTAATAACTAAAAACTGATTTTTGAGTTATAACCTGAAATGAGAATATGGATAATATTATTTGGAATCTATGGATGAATTTGGGAACATAGTAAAATTAATAATAAGGTTTCAACAAATTGATTTTGGAGAAGTTAAAGGCTTTAATGGATTTAGGAAGTTATTTCAACTAATTTGTTGTAGAAAAGAAATTGGTTTAGGCATTTTCCTACCTTGGCAAGTTTCGAGGACTAAATTCTTTTAAGGGGGGAAGAATGTAACGACACAGAATTTTGGTTATTTGAAATTGGAATATTTAATTGATTTTAAATATTTGAAAGTTAATTTTATAGATTTAATAACTTGAATTTCAAATATAACGATTTATTGGATAATTTAATTGTTGAATTTAATAATTGAAATCGTTTAAATCATTGAATCTTGGATTTTTATTTGGATAAAAACGATTTAAAGGCTTATTAAATTTATATTAATAAGAATGAAGATAATTAAACTTTTAAAATTGATTCAAAAGTGATTTAGCTAATTTTGAAATTAACTTGTTTTAATTAACAAGTGAAAATAGCCTTCGGGGGCACAGTCTCGGATTTCGACGAAACTGGTGTCATTGGACCCATAATAATGAATTATAATACGATGTCAAATTTCATAGCGGTCAGATGCACTGTTTGGTCGTACGAGATAGAAACGCGTTGAAATTAATATTGAAAATTTAATATTATAATTGGGTTCAAAAAACTATCTTCTGCATACGATCAAATTAGGTCTCAAAACTTATTCCGTTGCATTCGGAATAGGGGTATAACATTAGGGACGCCAGGCGGCACGCCTCGTTGGGGGTTCAGGATTTTAAGTTACTAAATGAGATATTTTGGAATTAAATAATATTATAAAATTTAAGTCAACCCCTACTCAGCCGTTATTCTTTCATTTCAACCACCCTATACTATTTCCTCATTCCTCCCCTACACGTACCTTCCCACTTTAAATGCCATTCTCCTTTCCAGAGAAGAAAGAAAAGGAGAAAAGGGATTCAAAAATTTATTTCTAAAGAATTGCTTAACTAAAAAAATCTAAAACAAATTTTAGAATTCTTGTTTGGCCTAGACTTTGTTTTGAGCTAGGCACGAGAGGGCACTTCCTTGTTCGTTGTTCGACAGTGGCAGTTTCAGGCGTTTTGCAGCTAGGGTTTGGAATTTTAGCTGATTTGGTCGACGATGTGATAAGTGGAGGATGGAATCGAGTTCGTGGGGTGAAGTGGAAGCGGCGGCAAGAAGTTGAAGGGGTCCGGTTGTATATTGAAAGTCGCGACTGTACAAGGGAGAAAGGCGGAGCGTACAGGTTGCGAGGAAGGAGAGGGGCGCGGATTCAAGGTCGTGGTGTCCGGTAGGGGGAAATTTCGATGAGAAGTCCGATGGAATCGAGTTTCGCAGAGTGTGGCTCCGTGTCATCGCTGGGTCATGCACATCAATGGTGCACAGGGTGTTCGGCTTCATTTTAGGGAAGGTGGGACTGTGGAAAATTTGTAAATAAGGTGAAGATTATATTAGTTTATTTTAATTAATTTAAAAATGTTCGATAACATATAAAATTCATAACTCCTTCATACGAGGTCCAATCGAGACAAAACTTTTTGCATTGCGCTCGTGTCGACGAAAGCTTTGAAATGAAACTAGTTTGGACAAATTTGGAACAGTTGAATTTTGGGCTAAAATCGGACGTCGTCCAGTTTTAGTTCCAAAACAGAACGTTTCAGCCACAACAGAAAAAAAATTTTGAGTAAATCTCACTCATTTGGATTACTGGTTTTAATATAAAATGTTAAAAATTATTTATTGGTTGATTAGATGGATTGAAAATAATTTATTAGTTGGATGTCATATTATTATATATATAGTAGTATAATAGTTGGGGATATTTCCCGCCGATTGGAACGGATGAGACACTATGCGCCCTGCATAATAACGGGTGACCCTTTTTTATTTGTGATATCCTGCCTTGAAGCGGTGAATAAGTTTTTGTGATTATATGACATCTGTGTTTGCAAGGAAACAGGTTAGAGGGATCCAACTGGATTCCTCAAAAATGTTGATTTTAATTTCATACATAGTGATATATGATGTGTGTGAATAATCTGATATAGATTATGTTGTGATTTGAATTATTGGATGCTATAGTAGCACTAGACTTAATTTTGGTATTATAAATACCATAAATAATATTTTTGAATTTTAAAAGGAAATTCAAAGGTGATTTTGGAATTGATAATTTTTATATTGAATTTTGGGATTATATAAAAAAGAATTGATTTGGATAAAATAAATAAATTGATTTTGGATATTTATTTAGCTATTCCGTACAAGTGTTTCAATAGAGAATTTTAAATTGAGGATTTTTAAAACAATGGATTTTTAAATGAGATTCTTAAATTACGGAATGGAAGTCGAAATCGAGGTTTGATACGTTTTGGAATATAGTTTGGATTTTATAAGAAATAGATTTCTAAATGGAAATTTAAAAAGAAGTCGGTTTATAAATGAGATTTGTTTAATATAAATCTGTTATTAACAGAGAAAAACTGGGAATGAGTTTATAAATTTATAAACGATGTTTATAAATAAAGTGGAATCATTATCATTTGATAAGATGGAAATATAAATTCACTGTGTGAATTTAAAGTGAGATACGAAAATCGGTTTACAGAAAGATTGTGGATTCTATTTTTGAATTTGGAAATAGTTGTGAAATTAGAAATGAAAATTGATTTGGGATAAATCGAGAGAGATTTATAAATATAAGAATGGTTATGTTGAATTTTAAAAATAATTTTTTATCGAGAAGTTAGTTTTTGTTTAAAAAGAGATTTTATTTATTAAACTATGGGGTTTAAAACTGTTTTAGTATTGAAATATTTCGGAAAGTGGATTATTCAAATATTTAATATTTATTGAAATGAATTCAATTTTTTTTAAAATAAGCTTTGTAAATCGATTAGTTTTATTTAAAATGAATTGGAAATGAGTTATCGATGTTTATTTAAAGTGTTTTGATATTTTAAATAATTACTTAAATGTGTTTTAAAAATAAATTATTATTCTTTAAAAATACTTATCATATATATAGAGTTTTGAAATGATTGAAATTTATTTATAAATCCTCTCGAGATTTGTAAACAGGATTTATTTAACGGATATGATTTTGATAAGAGGAATTTTTTAAGGGATTTTGGGAGAAAATGGAATTTCCAAAATTTTGGGATATGGGAACTTCGAAAATGAATCTGAATTCATAAAAGAAGTTATAAATTGTTGGTTGGGTTTATAAAAAAGTATAATTGGTTTTGGAAATTGTAAAAAGGAAATAATTTCGGAAATTTATGAGATAAGTTATGAAATATTTCCTAAGTTTGATATTAAACTAATTTTGGAGAATCTGCCTATAAATATTCTCCTAAGTATTGAAAAGGGGGTTTTGGAAAATATTTTAAGTGTGAAATGAATTATATAGTAATATTTTTCTATGTATTATAAATGGAATTCGGAAATATTTCTAAGTGTTGAAATGGTTTAAAAATATCCTGTTATGGATAAGTACTTAAAATTGTTTTCAAATATTGAAAAACTGGAAGAGATTTGAACATATATCTTTGTAAAGATATTTGAAATAAATGTTTTGAAAGATTTATAATATGGCCTAGTGACTGCTTATGTGTGTAGTTTGATAGTATACTCTGATTGATGTTTGTACATACATATATTACAGTTTTGTTTTTGTGTAAAGACTTGTTATATATTATAGATTATTCGTTCCGCTGTGAGATTCTATGTTGTTTAGTTTTCTTCTTACCTTCTTTCTTCTTCTTTTCCCCTAGCAATCGGGTTTTCCGACATTCGATTGATTGACATGTAATCCAGTGGATGTATTAGTGTCGATTTTTTAGGGTCGAAAATCCTGGTCGCTACTATATATATATATATATTATAAACTCCAAATAATTATACACACACATACATATCTATGTATGTGTTTGTCTATTATAAATATGTTTCATTATTAAAACATTACAAAATATATTTATATATCTATAAATATGTTTATATATATATAATTACATAATATTATAATTAATAACTTAAATCATTTACGTTTATATATATAGATTAATAAATGCATATAATTTTTTAACACATGCGAAATATAAACTAACTATTTGATTATATATTAAATATAATTAAATATATAATTAAAGGTAAACAATTTCATGATTTATTATATATACATAAATATAATATATATATATATATACATAATAATTTTATAATTTCTTATAGTTCGAAACTAACCTATATCTACAGATATTATAATTTGAATATTATATAAATTAATTAGTAGTTTTGGCCAAAATTAATTGATATAAAATAATTTTATGACAAAAATTCAAAATTTAAATTTTTTGAAAATCTTGGACCACATATTAGTGGTTGAGAAATAAAGTTGAAATTTTTCTGAATTAAAATATTATTTTTAATTAAATAATCACTATTTGGTCGAAATTTATATTAATTATTAAAAAAATGAATTAATGTTAAAAATTCTGGAAAATTTTCTGAGAGCTTCTGATATGATATAGTAATTTAAAAAAAATATGAAATCGAATTTTAGAATCATTAATTATTTTAGATAAAATAATCAATAAATATTGATAATAAAATATATAATATAATATAAAATTAATTTTTGCTGTTTATAATTCATAATTAACATAAAAAAGTATAAGAAAAATTCTGTATCAATATTATATAGTATATAATCATATATGCTTTTATATGAATAGTGTATATGTATTTATATACAAATTAATATATTTATACATATGTATTAATTAAAACAATATTAAAATAAATTTTATATAACAAATAATGTCCGATTATATTTGAATAATGAACATAAATATCAAAAATCATGCACATAACCAATCTAATTGTGACAACTACATTTACATACAAAAATCTCACCTACTAATTATATATAAGTAATATATACATATGTATTCAGGTGTCCATAATTAACAGATTATAAAATTGATATTGTATCTATAATATGAATGAATATTACCTATTACAGATGCCTTTGAGTCCACGTTGAAATAGTGAATTCCTTTCTCTGGATATCTCCGAATACATCAGATTGCTAGCTTGGAATGGCCGACCTTTCACTATCGAATAGCTTTGGATTTTACTAGAATTTGATTTGAGATTTTGGGATGTGTTTTGGCCAGCAAACAAGATGATAATAACGGCTAAAAAAGGTGTAGAGATCAGGGTTTAGAGATCCATATATATATATATATATATATATGATTGCATAAGAGAGAAAATAGATTAATCTTATTACTTGTTCTCTCTTAATCTTAACCATCTATCTCAAAGCATATCCCCATGTTTTAGCCGCCTCCTATATTTACCCAAACCAGCCGATTTCTCCCTGATAACATCATGGTCCATGAGCCTATTTGGCCCAAATTAAATATATACAATTATATTTAATTTAATTTGTTATCAATATCTCATATCGATCGATATATTTATAACTATTATAAATATATATAACATTATTTATTTCTCAAATCATATTCAAATTGTATAATTAATATTTCATAAATATTAATTAATTGAATTAATTTATAAAATTATAAACTAATTAAATCGTTTGGTCTTAAGAGAATTGATCATTTCGGTTGTGTAACTCTTGGGTGTAAATTCGATCAGCGGCTAACATCGAACTATTCAAATGTTAATGTTCACACGTCACTTAGCAGGTAGTGTGACATTATGGTCAAATTTTCTCTTAAGTAGTTTCCGTAGAATCTCATTTTAATTTAATAATCGTTACCAGTTAGTGACATTTATATACACTGATTCTCTTCGTCAAAACTATATCACTTTGAACTTATGGAATTTGTTGATGGTCAAAGTTCTAACATCGTCTATATTCAACTCTATAGTCCAAACACAAAGTCCTTAGTTCAATAATAACAATTATTATTAACCGAAATGATCTGGCTAGAGATTTTGACTTTGAATTGACTTGAGTTGACCGTGATACAAACCCCATATAACTGAGGAGGTGAATCCTCTCTTGAATAGTGTTTTACTTCAAATACTTCCACTCGATCTAACTATAGTAACTCAATGGACGTCATGCCATGATTTGACTATAATCAAAGCAAAACTTTCATATTGAAGATCCATGGTATTCTCAAGTCAAGAAAATTGTGTAAATTAGTCACTTCAATATTTTCTGTTTGAACTTAGTTATATTTACAAATAGAAAACTATCGAGTGAATTGTTACATGGTTATCCAATAACTATCAATACGTAATCTCTAGGTGTCACCCGGTAGTCATGAGTAATATACTGCCTAACACGTGGAGAGTATTATGTACTCTAGTCTCAACGGATACATCGATATTCAGACTCGATGCATTTTGACTAGAAACATTTAAAATGGTATATTTATATTCATGGTGATAAATTACTCACAATTACATCACTTTGTAACTACTACCATAAAATATACCATTATGGATTTTCTATTAAATATACTTTAAATTAAATTAATTAATTAATATAACACATTATATCAAGTATATTCTAGAGAAAAAAATACCTTTTATTTTGAACAAGTTTGGTTGACGAGTTAGATATATGTAACAAATTACATAGTTACCCCTAGGGCATACCCCTAACTCTATCAGTATCAGAGCTATAGCACATAGCACTTGAACTTTCATTTGGTATCTGAGCATGAAATTCTGTTGATTGTAACAAAATCACAGAATAACAACCAACATGAGAAGAAGATCTAATCGAAGCACATGTAACAACAAAGGATGGCACTCTTGCTACACTGCTAATATAAAGGCAATTCCAAGTGATAATGAGGTACCACAACTTGATTCTGATGATTTAGTTAAATTTTATGGTTATATGCATATAAGTACAAACATGTTAAGACAATAAATGTTGATCCATTAGGGCACTTAGATAGTACAAAATTAGAAGCGGTCTTGTTAAAAGGCAAAAAGAGATTTTAGAGGAGAATTGTTAAAATCTCAAAATTTCTGTGACAATCTGAATTCTCAACTCTACGAGCTTAACGAGGAAACTAAAAACATTAGGGAAGAGAGGTCAAAGTACAACAAGAAAAGTGTGAATTCTATTCTTTCGCAAAATCATTTCGAAGTCAAATAAGTGAACTTATGACCTAAATTAACAGTTTGAAAAGTGATTTTGAAATTTCATTCAATAGTTGAATTATTAACTTTTCTCTCTTGAAAAGGAGAATTGGGTTTTAGAGAATGAGAATTAACCAAGCCTAAAATGGACACAACGTATTAGAATGTCTAATAATAATTCTCAAAAGAGAAAGTATGTGTTCCTTATCAATGTCGAGAAAGAGAATCGATAGTAATAATAATTTCATCAATTGTTAATATGCTATGAAGCATATAGATTATGCCATATGGCACGATGCTTCAAATCCGAAATGAATTCCGAATACATTATCAAAATATGATTTTGATAGTTGTATTCGAATGGATATGATCCATCAACCGCAAATGTATCTTCAAGATGATCAATGCATAGAGCTAAAATTATATAAAGAGGTCTTGATAGGAAATGACTTCATCGATTTCAAATATTGAAATTAATAAAGTAATTTCACATGTCAATATGCTTAAATCATTCAGGTTCTATATGCAATTTTCACATAATTTAATTTTGAGTTTTGGCACATTGATGTTGAAACAGAACTTTTAAATAGTGATTCAGAAGAGTTTGTTTGCACAAAAATACCAAAATGTCTCAAAATTAGTGGGAGCGATAACATGATTTGTATGCTTCGGATATGATCCAAGATCGAATACAAAAATGGCATCCGATAGGCATTAGAGTTGAATGAGTATTTTGGCAGGAAATATCAAGTATTTTGTTTTTCGATTAAAATGAAAAGGAAGCGTGTGTCTGTAAGAAAAAATGTTAAAAGGTGCCAAAATATTTCTAAAACTATAAGTAAATAACCCACTACTGGTTGTTAACAATATACCCGTGTTTAAACCAGTTTTAGTTTGGTTGTTTAATTCTTAATACGCGATTTGAAATAATGTCCTTTATGATCGGTGTAAAAAGATATTGGGATTATCCAAAATGATATACATGGACATTATATTAAAATATTTAATATGAAACATATATGATGGATACCATATGCATCAGCAATAGGAATTCTCATATATGTTACGTTATCCATGATATCATAATTCATTTATGTAATTGGTGTATTGAGCAAGCATCAAATCCTAGTTAAGATCGCTAACTGGTAGTTAAGACTATTCTTAAGTATTTATGAAATACTAAAGAATTATTTCACTCCTTATGAAGGAGTGTTTGGACTCGAACTTCATAAGTGATATAGAATATAGTATGTCAATCTTAAATACATTATCAACCTTAGTTAAAGAGCTTTAAGTCAAAAATGTTCCAAATGACGATTCAGCCAAAGTACTAAGTAAATCGCCTTGAATAACGCTGCAACAAAAGTCATTATAATATATACACACACACACACACACATACGAGTACATACGCACGCCCAGATGGGCCTGCATCTAATCATAATGTGTATGTATAATTCAACAATGTGAATTATCCTATTTGGCAGATATAGTCAAGTTTACATGTATCAAGCATTTTACAGGAGTCAAGAAAATTCTTATTTTCTTTGAAATGCTTGATGGAGAAATGAAAGAAGTTTCCAAAAGATTGAATATAAGCTGCTTTTTCAGGTTGTAGATGTTAACAAAAGAACTCAAACGTATGAACCGGTTGTTTTTTGGAGAAAGATAAACATCGAATGTCATTTGCAACACGTTGGATCAAGGGCCATATTTTGATATATTGTCATAATTTGTGCATTAATTGGGCATAATAACTGATAATCATATAGACCAAGTGGTTCAACCCCTTTTGAAAGCATTATTATTACGTTTATCGAAAACAAATTCTTTTCAAAAGAAATTTGAGTTTGTTCTCAAGGAAAACAACATTTAACGGTCCTTTATTATATTTCATAAAGCACATAGAAACACATGAAGGAGGCAGGAGAAACCTCAACCATTGCAACTAACGCATAATTCACTGTAAGCAGGAGTTATAAACTCAACACACTCAGCCAAAATACACCTTATGTGGAAAAACCACTATGCATGGTAACATTACCTGGAAAAAAATCACTATACATGATTACATCACAAGCATTTGGCGTTACAACATTGTGAGAGTTTTATGAAGGTGAATCTATTGGAGTTATGGACATTGCATTATACTTCCTTACTGTTTGTTCTGAATCTCTTCAGAAGGTTTCTGGAATAAACTTAGTAAATTATGAAAAATACCCCAATATTTGCAACTGGACTCAGTAATTCATCAGTTGTGACGCTGTCAAGGAAAGCACTCCTGATAAGCAAAATCTTCAAGCTTTTTTCCAAGTTAGAAAGGATTCATCTTAATTACTCTTCTACTTATAACTCAGGTTTATTTTTCAAACTTAAGTTATAATAAATAAAGAGCTTTTCACGATGTAGAGGGCCTATTAATTCTTATGTTTAATGTATTCTCCTTAATATTTTGGGGATACTAATAAGCATGAACTTGGCTTTGTAATTTATTATCGTTATAATTTACAGTTTATTAAAACAACAATCAGATCTTGTATTTATTCTCATTGCCTCATTGGATACATATCTTTGAACCATGGTTCGAAATTCCGACGAAATTCCGGTGGTTCCGTTTCGGTTCAGCTCATAACCGGAATAGAATTCGGTCAAAATTTCGGTTACGATCTAAATTCCGAATTTGATTTTCAAATATTGAAAAAAACTTATAAAAAATAAAAAAATACAACAAATATATAATAATTAAAAAAAAAGAAAACAAATTAATCGAAACAATAAATAAATGGAGAAGAAATCATATAGTTTTATAAAAAAATTGTTATACTTTTTAATTTAGATCGAATCATAATAAAAATTTCAAAATTTTCAAAATTGATCAAAGTTTTAAAATCTCAAATGAACAATGCAGAATCTTACACAATGGATTTTTAATTAAAGTGTGTATTTTATATGTAATGTAAAAAATGTACTATAAATTTATGGCAGTATTGGATATTTAATAGCGTATATAGCAAATTAAAGAAAATAAGTATCGGAATTAGAAAACCGGAATTAAAGCGGAACTTCCAAAATTTTCAGAACGGAACCAGAAATTTTAAAATTACCAATGGCCGGAACGGAAACTAAAAATGGAATTTTGAACCTTGCTTTAAACATTGTTCTACAAATAACATAATAGTTGAATAATTAAAATGGTACTGACAAAATGTGTAATTGAATTTTCTTTTATAAAAAACTTAAAGGATTAATTAACTCTTAGCCGAAAATTTGTGTTTAATTGAATATCTTAGTAAATGGATTTTAATCTGTAATTATATGAAATTAGTTGTTGATTGTAATTTGGCATTATTTATCCAATTATTTGAAAACTTTAAATTAATATAACATTAAAACATAGTACAATATTATTTGTAACATGTTCTGCACATGTCCGATATTTTATTGATATTATCCGATATTATCATGATATTTAAAATATCTCGTATCGATACTTGACCGATACGTATCCGATATCGATATTAACTACTTAGGTTTCCATAACTATTTTTTTCTTTCAGTTGGAGTCATCTTAAAAATCTTATTCAAAAGTTGAGTGCCTTTAACAATGCTCTTTTGGAGACATTTAACTCTACTGTATTGTCCTTTGAGTCAAATGTGTTCTCTTCCTTATTTTTCATTTTCATTTTTTTGCGAACCATGAAGCTTTTATGAATGTAATTATGGGCCTGCTCTAGAACCTCGGGTCATTTTTATGAAACATAAACATCACTATGTATAATGAGTTTTTAAGCATGTTCAGGTGGATCTGCATTTAATCACAACGTGCATGCATTATAGTTGCACATGTGGAAGTAGATTTGACAGTACCATTGTCAGCATAAACTGAACCTGAAACAATGATCGAGAACGTCGAGACAACTGAAGAACGTTCATAGAATCAATAACTTGAAGCATTCCTATTTTATCATTCGTTTCTTTTGTTTTAGTTTATTTTATACTACTAAAAATGAAAATAATACTTGTACTTTTATATGCATATGCTCTTTTAGCTAACGTGGGTTGTGATCCTGCATCTAATCATAATGTGCATGCATTAATTCAACAATGCACTTGTGTAGCATGTTTCAAAACATGTATAATATTTTGTTATTTTTAGCATGTACAATGCTTTGTTTACAAATATAGTATGCATTTTCTCCATTCATGTCACAGTGCCAATAAATAATTCTTCTTTTAAAGGTATGGACCACATGTAAGCATTATAAAGCATTGATTAGCCTTCTATAATAGTCGCATCATGATTTAATGTTGGCTTATTTCATATTTATTTTTCATATAAAATCAATACGATGATTTTATGTTTGCCAAGAGCATGTTCAGTACTACCATTAACTTCAAGTTACTAATTTTGTATATCATTTATGTAAAAGATGGTATTTTTAAAGCATTTTTTGGGTACGTTTTTGTTATATTTATAAAAAAGAAAACTATGTTAAATGCAAATTATGGATTTAATTAATAATGCACTATGAACTTTATTCGTTTAAATTGTATTTCTAATACTTCAGAGAACATTGTCATAAATTTAAGATTGTCCATCCATCCAATTTTATCAAAGAACATAAACTGCTCTTCAAAGATCAAATTTAAATGATTTATTTGTGCAACACTTCATAAAGCATTGATTAGACATGGTATCAACATAATTAAATTTTGTAATTTTATACCCTCCAATATATATATATATAAAGAATAATGTAAACTTTTTAGCATTTCCCCTCATTTAATCACACAGACAACGTATTTTGCCAGTTCCCATAATATGATGTAAAAGTGTAGCCTCCTAAACTTTCAATTATGACATCATGAACAATCGAATTCCAAGTGCTTACTATTTCTTCCAACGACGCTGGATGGTTTATGCATCTTGTGGATCTTTCAACTCTTGAATGTACTTTTCCATTGAGACTATCCTCACTGTTTATTGAAGAAAAAAAAGTTCAGCAAAACAAAATTGTTTATATATGTGGAGAAACTACTATCAAGATCTACTAAATTCTGAATACATTTTTTCCTCCTAATTTTGAATACTAATCCTATAATGACAATTTACCAACAATTCAGTATAGGATGCTAACAAATATTGAAAATTACTTCTGTCACATTTTAAATCAACAAAATGAAATTCATATCACAAAGGTAGAATTATCCTACATAAAGATTTAAAGAATTATAAATGAACAATCTATAGATACATTGGTGAAAGTATAATAAGGAGTAGTATGCATAAATCCTGTTGTAAGTTCTGCCAAAAATATGCAACTGCTAGTGAACTACTAAATTCTTTTTTGGATTATTGTACAATAATAATAGTGATAAGTGCAGATATGAGCTGTGAAAAGAAAAAAAACGAAAGAAAAAAAATGTCAAAAATAATTCCAAGGGTATTTCATGGATTGCGTTTTTGAGAAGGAGAATTGGCTTATTTTGAAACTTTTGGACAGTGTGGCAAAACTTTCCTAATTACTATTATTATATTTCTTTAATTAATATCATAGATATTCACTATCATTTAGTGCTTCTTCCCAACAACTTACTGCAGTTCAGCATCAGTTAGTTGATTAAGAAGTATATGAGAATCATTCGGATAACTCAAAGGAATATGTAAACTGAGAGGCTTTATCTGACACTGAAAAAATAAGAATCTGAGTAAGAAACGAATTTACAACTACATATAATCAGAATACATAAGTTTCTCTTTGGAACATTTTTCACTGACCTCAGATGAAGAAAGAAGCAATTCCATCTCTGAACTATACGTAATAGGTGTGAATGAGCACTTGATAAACGTCCCTTTCCCAACTTCAGACAACCTATCGTTGCCGTAATCAACAATATTTTCTTCTATTTCTACTTTTGTATTGAACAACTTCTGGTTTATTTTTAATATCTCTTCTTGTAATGAACGATTAATCTGCAGAGAAAATATCATCAATTTTGTCAATCCAAATAGAGTAAAAGTGAACCCGCATAAAGATAATAAAGATTCACCTTAATCTCTCATATCTTAGATGGGAGAACTCAAATCAAATATATAATTGCCACTTCAACCTTTAGCTTTTCATTATGTAGATGAGTTGTGCATCCTAGATTGATATAATTGAGCGTGCGTGTGTGTATAGTATGAGAAGCTTTTGTATATATAAAAAAATCACCATTCGTATCATACTTTTGGTTCATTATGGATAGAACGCCATACATTTCTTTAAAAACTTATTATACATAAATACAAATTTCGTGCTAAATGTAATTGCACCATCTTAGTATATACTTGTTTTAAATCTATATGATGATATAATTTTCCATATCAAATTAGGAACACCATAAACATAATATAACTGAGGATACATGGCACCAGCTCATGGATTTTAGGCGATGTGTAAATGAGAATCTTGAGGGCTATGATTCAAAAGGTAATAAAAATTTTCAAATTAAACTTGAGTCATTCACAATTTATCTTGAACCTTAACTCTTCCTATCAAACTGCAGGTGCCTGGCATGTTGTAATTGATGATTTTGTCACCACATGCACAGGTTTTTATTTTTTCATTGCTAAAATTGATGGCGGTTCTTACTCATTAATGTTTTAATTTTTTGGTGGGATTTGTTATGTTTAATCGGTCCCAGTTAACTAAAAGTTAAGTAATGTAACATGCTACAATGAAATAAATGGATAGTTCAAAGAATTTAATAGTTCCTTCATCGGTAATCTGTAATAAACCTTCAGGCACCCATACTTATAAATGAGAAGTTCATGTCTAAATTAGGACTAAAATTGAATTCAACAGCCATTGTTTGAGACTTGGCTTTGTTGTATTATTTATGCAAGTATTGCAAGAAAAGTAACATCAACGTGATAAATCACATTCATGTTAATGATGCAGAGTAAACAAACCGAGCAAATCTATACCTAAGAGTCGACAGTCCAGCAAGCAATCTAAGAAAATAAATATAATAACTAAATCGAAATTGATCTCTTAGATTATAATTAAATTAAGCATCTTCAAAAAACACAATCTGACAGAATTATCAATATTAGATTGGCATCCACTCTTAAACCCTTCACTTTTTAGGGTTAGTTTAGCTAAAATTAATTCGGTGTAGAAATCCGAAGCATATATTTTTGTAGGTAGAAATCCAAATCGGTAATTCCTTTAATAGCCATAGTTTGGATTCAAACTCAGAACGGTCCTAGAAATTGTAGCAACTTATTTTGTCACATAATTCTCGAACAGAGCTGAGAAAAATGAATGAATCAATATGAAGTAATACCTGTGTTGTAGCAGTAAACAGTGGAGGAAGGGAGCACTAAGTTAGAGGAATGGGGTTGCGGTGTGGACTGATTAGGCAGTAACCACTGGTGAATCGTGTGCTGCGATCGAGAAGAAAGGTGATGGGCGCTCAGATTTTCGTTTGAGCTCGGCGGTGGAGGGGCTGTGGATTAGATTTAGAGATTTGGAAATAATGCGGGGTGGAAAGAGGGTAGAGGATGATGAAGAAGTTTGGATCTGAAAATGATTTAGGGTTTGATGAGAAGTAACGAAGTGATTTTCGCTGAAGGGTATTTTTGGCAATTCAGAAAGACACAGTTGAAATTAGTTCATGGAACTATCATTATTAGTAGTAAAGATATATATATATATATATATATATATATATATATATATATATACAATGCACAAATGCATAACCAAGCTAGTGATGATTCTAAAAATTGAGAATCCTATAGCAATATTTATGATAACAATATCACGGTATAGATCATAAAAGAAATAGAGCTCACAAGAAGTCAAGAAACATACTCCAATAGTTCCACATGATAAAGATAGTTTATCGATGATGGTGAAGTGTTGATTGACAGAGTATGTAAGAAAACAATATAGCATATTCATTCCCGAAGGGACTAACTTGATTAATTCTGAGTAAGACGATTAGAGCAATGGGATTGAGAATCCATATTTGGGCCCAAATGCAAGTGGGAGACTGAGAAAGTTAGTGGTATTCCCTAGGGGCAATTATGTAATTTGTTACAAATATCTAACTTTGTAATCGATCTTGTTCGTAATAAAGATGTTTGATTTCTAGTATATATATACTTTTCTATATAGTGATATAATTAATTAAGTAATTAATTTAAAGTATATAAATAAGAAAATCCTTAAATAATATGTTAAGTGATAAAACTTACAAATAGTTGTAATCAAGAGAATGTTGTCACAATATAGTATAACATATCGTTTTAAATATTCCTGGTCAAGATGTTTCAAGAAATGATATAAGTACATCTATTAGGACAATACAGAACGCTCTCTAAATGTTGGACAGTGGATTACTCATGGCTGGTTGGGGCCATAAGGGGTTACATACTCATAGATATTGGATAACTACAAAATGACTTATCCGATAGCTTCATGTTGTTAATAACAACTAGGTCAAATGGAAAATCTCGGAGTATGTTACACAGTTCTCTCGACTTGAGAATATTGTTGAACTTCAATATGGATACTCCACTTTGATTATAGTTAAATCATGGCATGGAGATCATTGAGCGACTATGGTTGGGTTTGAATTGAAGGATTGGAAGTGAAACGCTATTCGATAGAGAATTCGTCACCATGATTGTACGGGATTGGTATCATGGTCAACTATAGTCAACTCAAAATCAGAATATCCGGCCAGTGTAAAAAGGTTAATAATAAATGTTATTATACCAAAGATTTTGTTTATGGACTAATCGAGTTTAATGCGAATAATATTGAAATTTAGACCAATATTAAATTCCTTATATCCTAAAGTGACATAGTTTTGACGAAGAAAACGTGTGTAAATTATCACTACTAAATAGCACCGCTTAAAAAATGTAAATTTAGACTTTACCGATGAGATTTATATGGGATGAATTTGGCCAAACTATCACAACATTAGCTAAGGTGATGTGTTAACGTCAATGTTTGAATAGTTCGAGTATTAATCGCTGACCGTGTTTACAACGGTGAGTCGTACAACTGTATTTATTCAGTCTTCGAAATACCACCTGGTTTAATTAGTTTATAATAGTTATAAATTAATTAATATTTAGAGAAATATTAATAATGAGTTTATTCAGTATTTGGGGTGCCTATACTAAGTAGGTAGCTCTTAGAACTGTTCTAGGTGCTTTTAGTAGTTATTATGTGTATATATAATTGTTATGTGTACATGTATCAATATACGATATCAATTGGTATTTAATTGGTTAAATATAACTTAAATAATTGCAAAATGATATGGATTGCCTCATCATCAATCAAGGTCGATCATGTTTGGTAAGGTAATATGTTCGAATTGGTATGAGTAGATAAGAGATAAGTGGGTAGATATTTGTTCAAATATCTCCTTATCCACCTCTATAAATACATGGCAGTTCACTCATTCTTTTGGTTCCTCCCTTCCACTACTTAGCCGCCTACATCTTGTACCATGGTCAAGCTCCACTTTTCCCTAAATTCAAATACAAACAACTCAGATTGAAGTGGTTATATGCTAAAGATTGTAACTTCAGGAAGTGACCTAGGAGACCGTTTATATCAAGGTGTGTTAATCAAGCTGCATCTTCATTACAGTATAATTATAGTTTGCATATATAATTGTTGTATCCTCATTATCACCAATTTTTGCTATATATTATTGCCTTTGTAATTGAAAAATAATTTAATAATTAATCAAATGTTTTTGATTCAATTCAATTAAATAAAATATACATAATTTTGGTTTTGAATCCACACACATATACATATATTAAAATATATAAATAATTTTCCTAAACATAAAAAATATTTTTTTAATAATTATTTATTACTTATAATCATTTTAATCTATAAACACATCTCGCCTCGAACGAAACCCGACCTCGAACGGTCACATCTCACCTCGAACGGCACCCGACCTCGAACGGTCACATCTCGCCTCGAACGGCACCCGACCTTGAACGGTCACAGCTCGTCTCGAACGACACCCGAACTCGAACGGTCACATCTCGCCTCGAACGGCACCTGAACTCGAACGGTCACATCTCGCCTCGAACGGCACCCAACCTCGATTGGTCACATCTCGCCTCGAACGGCACCCGACCTCGAACGGTCACATCTCGCCTCGAATGGCACTCGATCTCGAACGGTCACATTTCGCCTCGAACGGCACTCGATCTCGAACGATCACATTTCGCCTCGAACGGCACACGGTCCCGAAAGATCGTTATTAACAATCAGGCAAGATCATTAATCTCTTTACAGGTCATCCACATATTTCGAACATCGGGTTTATGGCAATACAAAACATGCCTTCATATCGCAAGGCATGTTTTGGGGAGCAAAGTGTTAACCCGCCTTTTGGCAAGGCAACATACATGCGAATTTAACCCAACCAACTGCACGGTTAGCGAGGCTGGAAGATTATGGGTTTGATTCGAATGGACGGATGGACAATCAATTACAGATAATAAATATGAATATGAAGTCAGGATACAACAAGTCGATGGATAAATGATGTAGGGTACTTGGAATATGGATTTTGACAAAGATCGAGTTGCTTCGGGACATCCAAGGAGTTGCTTCGAGTCATCCAAGGGTTTGCTTCGGGTCAAGAAAGGGTTCACTCCGGGTCGGCATTTGATTGGCTTCGGGTTAGCATTTTGCTTGGGGTCGGCATTAACTTCGGGTCGGCATAGCCCCTGCTTCGGGTCGGCATTGAAGTGGAGGTCGTATCACATGGGGTCGGCATTGAGGAGAAGTGCTTCAGATCGGCAAAGACTTAACTTCGGGTCGGTGTGGCCTTCACTCCGGGTCGGTGTTGACAATGCTTCGGGTCGGCAGACATGGATTCAGGTCGGCATTTGGTTGGAGGTCTTATCACTTTGAGGGGTCGGCTACAGGAAGTAACATCGGGTCGGCGTGGCTTTAGCTCCGGGTCAGCATGAGCTACACTTCGGGTCGGCATAGAATTAATCTCGGGTCGGCATGTGAATCTGCTTCGGGTCGGCACTCGGGTCGGCACTCAGGTCGGAAAATAAGAAGGAGCTTCGGGTCGGCATATGGAAGAGCTTTGGGTCGGCATTGTCTTCACTTCGGGTCAGCACTCGGGTCAGCACACGAACTACTTTGGGTTAGCATAGGATGGACGAGTTGGGCTCGGCGATCGTCGTAGCGGGCCCATGTAGGTGAGGAGGCCCTATAGCCGGGATTTCGTCTATAAATACAGTATGTGTGGCTTCAGAAAGAGGGATCTTCCACCTAGAGGCTACTCTGCCATTTTTATTTGGAAATTCCAAATTGTAACTGCAATCAAATTTCTGATAATAAAAGGAATTTTTCTAAAGTGAACGTAGGCCGGAATTAGCCGAAACACTATAAATTCTATCTTTTTTACCTGCTTTCATTTTAATTTTGGTTATTCTTCATATTATATTCTCTACCTATATTCTATTTGTGATCTGTAACGGATATTGGTGCTCATTTATAATTGGGTGTTGGTGGCCAATTTTGACGCCAACATATATATTACTAAATTTAAATTCCTTTTGGCTAATTTTATTCAAATAGAAAAATTGCGAAAAGATATTTTACATACATACCCACGTACGTACATACCCACGTACGTACATACGTACTTATATATATATATATGTATGTATGTATGTATGTATGTATATGTATGTATGTATGTATATATGTATATGTAAATAATATTAATATTTTATATTATAATTAAATATGATAACTTCACATTAATATCAATATATACATTTTGATATATATATATATATATATATATATATAATAATAAAATTACTACCGGCCTTTATTTAAAATGTTTGATTTTTTCTGATTGAAAGTATATATTGTATATATATTATTTATACCAATAAATATACATTTAAAAAAAATTAATTCAAAATATATTTTAGAATTAGTAAAAAAATCTTTACGGCTATATTTTAATATGTATGTGAAGTATTAATACTTAGTCAATTGAAGATATTTGTAAATGGCAATTAATTAACTTAGATTTAAAATTTGAATTCGAATATAAATTTACCAAGTCAAATTTAGAATATTTAATTTTAAATTTGAATTTGAATATTTTGACTTAGTCAAATTGTACTTGAAATTTTACAAAGTCAAATTTATTATTTCATTAAATATAAATATTCAAAATATAACACACACAGTTATGTGTGTGTATTAAATAATTTAAATAAGGCAATTAATATATAGAAATGCAACATGGCAAATACAAATCTTATCGTCCACATATGTATATGTTAAACCATGTTTAAATCTTTCATGCTATATGGCACACATGTTTGTCATTATATGTGTGTGTGTGTATGTATGTATGTATAAATATGTATAAATATATTAGATATATTTATAATCATACACCAATTATATTTAATTAATATTGATTAATTAAATGAAAAAAATAAAATAATCAATATAAAATATGATTTTATTAAATAACTAGATTGGACCTAATGTTAACTAGTAGATCTCATAGGCCCACTAAGATCCAGTAATGATTTTTTTTTTAATTTACTCATTTTACCCCCACCAACATGGCCGTTTCTAACAGATACAACCTTGGTTGATATCATGAAGTATCTTATTCTCATTGGGCTCGAGCAACAATTATGTTTGGGATAGAACAACAAAGATACCCTGGTCTAAAACACCATAATCAAATCCATCTACTTCACTTTTACTATTGAAACATATGAGACACGCACTTATGTATATTGATATACCGAATCAAATTTCTATAGTGTACATGAAAGTAAAATTGAAAACGTGCAAAAGAGCTAAACACACGTCGATATGATCAAATAAAATAAGTATACTGGATATAGAGTTTCAACAAATACCTAAAATAAAATATGGTTTTATCTCAAATGTTTCTTCTCTATTTTTATATTATGATATATGAGTAATCAAATTGTGATTTGACTTGCATGAGTAAAGTTGAGTTAAACTTTTACTATAGAATACGTATCTATTAGTAGATACGTATATTAATTTGATATTATCTAGAGTCAAGTTTTGCGATTTCATATATGATACAATGATACATGATAGGTTGCATCTTAAAAGAAGTTACAAAGTTTCCAACACACTTTTAGTACGTAAATTGCGTAAACTGAAAACTAGGTTTATTGTCATGAGAATTATAAAGTTTATGAAAGCTTGTTCAATCGCATTGAAAAATAAAACGTTGTTTCAGGAAATGTCATCTTCTAAACGAGGAAATTCAATCTAAATGAAATTAGTGACAATGTGGTTGACTTGGATACAATGAAATGAAAACAAATAATACAGAATTAAGCTATAACTCTACGCAAGTAAGTAATAATCTTCAAGTGTTTGACCCAAAATCCTGATAATTTGTTCATATGACATACAAAAACTTTGATCATTTTACCATTATCATCTAGTGCGATCCTGTAAAAGGACCAATTGTATATCAAACCTGCAACTAATCGAGTTCAATAGCTTTCAAAAGTATAAGTTGAGCTCTCTTAACTACAGGATACAGATGAATGTGCAAAACTATCAAAAGTAAAAGCACTTAAAGAACTGTACATCTTATAGATATAATCTTAAAATCATCAGTACTTTTATTTGACTTGAGAGTCACTTAACCAAGTTGACAAACTAGCATCAACAATACACTCATTATTGCTACGACGTTGAGATGGATTCAAACTACCAAGATTTTCAGGCACATTCACTTTATTCCCTGGATCACTTTCATGCTTCTCCTCACTAGTCTTTATATGAAGCACGTTCAGGCTATCATCTTTCACACCATTAAATTTTTCAATGAGATCAAGTATAGAATTAGCTTTAGCAACTTCCTCATTTTTACCATTTTGCTTCTCATTCTCCAACGGTAAAGAGAAGAAAGAATCATATGACTCTGCTCCAATACTAACAGCATCGGCCTCTTTACCAACATCATTCAAAACAATATCGTCCAATTCATCATCTAAACCTTCATCGTCGCTGCTCTCACAATTTTCATATCTATATTTTGAGACCGAGAACACTTTTTCCTTTTTGTCTTCATTTTTATCATCAGAACTACTAAGAATTTCATTGGATTCTTCTTCTGATTCACTGGTTCCTTCATACTCGTATGATTCTCTAGCAGTTTCATATTTTGTGACATTAAGATCAAAAGTAACTTTCTTTGAAGATACACTATATTTCACCCGCTCGTTATTTTCCCTGCATAAAAAGTGAAAAAAAATTCAAACATGTTTAATGCTGTGATGATAGAACATAATTGAGATATATGAAGAATTTGCAGGTTTGAACTAGGAATTTTTATGGACATAATATGCAAGTACAAATATTACCTCGGCTCTGAATTTGAGACAGGAGATTCATCTTTCAAGATGGATTTTTGAGGAGATGGGTTTATTTGGCAAGGTTGATGGTCATGATTTACCTGAAAAGAAAATGTAAAATTGCATCAAGAACGTAACTTGAAATCAAACTAAGACAAAAATGTTGAATTTTTACTAAAGATGATTACTTTATTTCTTGATGTTACTCTTTTGCAACCTTTTCTTTGATTTTGATCTTTATTACATGCAAAACATGAAGAAAAGAAACCCATCAAGGAATCTGATGAACTGAATTTAATATTGCTAGGGTTTGGATCAAATTCAGAATGTGGAAGGAAAAAAAAGCGTGTTTCAATGCGTTTACTGATTAAATATTGTAAGGAGAATGAAAAATTAAAGTAATTGAATTGGGAAGCAGATGGATAATAACGGATCGTAATTTGTAGGTGATTTAAAAATCAAAGGGTCGTAATTGCAGGTGATTTGAAATTAACGGATCGCTCAAAAATAGGTGACTGAATCGTTTTTTAATATACATGGTCCACTACAATTTAATTATTTACAAAAATTAGAGTAGAACGGTCTTGAACACGCTAAAACTACTTATCATTACGAAGGCCCCATATATTAATAAATATCAAATAAAACATAATAGATAATACTTTATTAAACTAGTATCAGAAAGCTAAGTTAAATTAGCATCGGATGAACTGCACAAGATGGACTTAAATAACATTCATTTCACCGTTAAAGAAATGCTAAATTAATATATCATTACAGATAAATAATGTTTACTTTATATAAATTCCGTTTTCATAGTTCGTATAACATCTGTTTTATTTGATGCTATATTAATATATCATTCAGAGTAAATTTTAAAACTCATATGTTTCATTCAAAAATGTGACTGAAGTTTTTCTTTCCCCCAATTTTTATATTACCAAAATTGATCGGTGATACACTATCAATTAGGATCATGGCACATAAACAACTTGGATCAACCGAACTATGTAATATAAGATTTTAATGTTTCTTTTAGTTCATAGACTTTGATCAATAATAAAATACTAACATCATCTAGCTGTCAAGGTAGAATGTATCAAATTGTTTGCACCAAAAATGGACAAACACCCCACAATCAATCAAAAATGAATTAAACAAACGAAAAAGGTACGAAATTCAAAGAAAAAGAGGAAAAACACAATCTTTTTATGGTTGTCCGGCAAAATCTTCGGCCTACGTCCATTTAGTTATCTTTATTTCTCTTGAGGATACACAATTTACAATCATGATTATAGTCAATCGGATCTCAGTTTTCACCCAAAAAGGTTAAGAGAAGAAGGAGTGACAAATCCCCAAAAGTCCTTTTTTAGTTGATGAAGACTCTCAATTTATAGCCCCAATCCTACTAGAAAATTGCCATATCAGATTTGAACGAGCAAATATCTTCAAGTCTATATTTCCAGCATGATGAACAAGTCAACGTGCACGATTCCCAAAACACACAAATCGATCGGTATCGAATAATACTGGTCAGTGTAGACCGATTTTCATGGCCTCTTCTTCAAATTTCCATCATAGTTGAGATCCCTTAGTTATAGGCATGCAGATTGAGAAGCATAAATCGTTCGATACTGACCAAAATCTATCAATACTGATCGATTTTCCCTCGTTAAAATTTAGCCAATTTTGTTGAGTTGATTCATAACATTCATCTAGATGATTTCCAAGCTCCGTGATCCATTCCTTTATCACTTTATAGTCCAATTTATCTAATTTTTGTCAACCATGGAATAATGATAAATTTACCTAAAACACTTGACCTTAAAGCATGCTTTTATAGATACAAAGCGTGCTTTGATTAATTACACATATTGTGATTGGAAAAATACATCAGTTGTGCTCTTCGCCTCTAATGAACCAACAATGATGAATTATCCGGTTCCTTCATATTCACCTGCAAATCAAAGGTTGTTCTAGATCCATCATATCTTAGGACTCAATCCTCGCCTAAATGTAAATCATAAATCATTATCGTCCCATGTTCTCTCGAGATTATATTATCAAGCATGAATCGTATATTTTGTTATCATGCAACATAAATCAAGGTGGAGCATTGCCCCCGATTGAAGTGTCACCTATAAATTGTCTAGTATCTTCTAGCATTCCATTATAAGCAAGTCTAACCGGATCAAGTCAATAATATTCATCGATCATTCAGTAATCATTATCAAATCATTTCAAATCAAAAGGTGTTAATACCTTAAAGTTAAATCTTTATCCCTCTAGTTTGTATAATTGCAAATTTACATTGAGCACATCCTCTCATTCTTTGACCAGAGGGCTCAAAGTCTAAGGCGAGTCCATCATTCACTCTACGATAAGGGGGCTCGTCATCCTATATAAGTCCATCCACCCACTCTCCGGCGATGGGGCTTTTATTTCACAGTTCATCGCCCGTCTCTCCAGTAAGAGGAACCATATTATATTAGTTTATATATCAAACATAAAGGATAACAAAGTTCGTTCAGTGTCCCATATCAATATCAATATCAAATATCATATCTAGTCAATATCTATCATCAAATCATTCAAGTGTCCTTGTTCAAATTAAAATGCATCAAATGAAGATCAAAACATCTAGTCCAATCGGGGGATACCTTCGACCTCGAACTCATAGCATGCCTATTGGACCGATCGAGATAGCATGCATGTGTAAGTGGCCCGAAGGTAAACCATTATAGTTTATTTAAAAGTGAAAGAAAAACGCAGAACCTAAACCTAATTCCCACCCATCCCGATTATTGATAACCATTCCCGACCCAAATCCTTGGTTGTGGCCAGGCATATCTGCCATAATTGGTGGTCGCCTCTTCTACACCATTATGGTTTGTCCTGCTATTATCTAATTCCTCATACATCATTGCAATTAGTAACTCCAAACTTGTTCTTCAATCAGATCTCACAAATGCCTGCACTCATACGTTTCATACCCGTCCAACTTATGGAGTAGGCAGAACTTCTCAGACTTTCTTTCGTATTCCATCGGATCTCTCTTAGGAGGTTTCCTATATAAAATATGCCTCATAATATCCAACTAAATCCTCTCTGGGATTTTAGTCAAGTCGGTATAAGAGGACAATTTTGGTTCCCTCTTTGGTTGCTTTGAAGATCCGAAGCTACCATCATTTTTTGAGTCGTGCCTCGGATGGTCCTCCATCTCCACAATATTAAATGCACCATTCTAGGTTTCTGCATCCTCCTGATGCAAGTATCTTTCAGCTTGATAGTAGAAATCTGCAAGATCCATTAGCGTGTCCCTTTCTAAAGTCTTCTTGAACTCTGTCTTACTTGCAACCACTACCATAAAAACGATCGATGGGTCTGGCTACTGAGCTGCAACAGCTTCAGCGTTAAATTTCACTTTCCCACTGCTTCACATTTGAAAGCATCATAACATTTCTCGGGAACAATATAAACTTTTAACAAGCTCATATATCCCTTCACTAACTTCATCCAGGTGCTGATGGATCCATTATCAAGTTGGCGAAACCACAATGCAACCAAATTAGTCAACAACAATATGAAACATCATCCCATCACTTCCTCCAAAGCTCCTAACACTCCCTTGTGTTGTATGTACCTCATTAAGTGAACCGTGGGATCAGTCCTTCCATCATATGGTTCCATGGTAGGTAGCTTAAAATCAGGAGGATTCCTAGCATACCAGATGTTTAGGGTGTAGTGGTTTCCTCCAAACTCCGATCTGGGGCTCCACCTCGAACCACTTGCCTTATTATCTCAGCTATTCTATCATCTTGATTCAGTTGAAATCTCTAAGGCTTAGCATGCCTTTGATATATAGCTTTCTAATGCCTCTGTTTATGCAAGGACCTTCTACCTCTAATTCATGCTATTGTAAGTTTGTTTTTGATCTTCGTTCCTTGCTCTAACATCACCCATCCAAGGCACTCTTGCTTTCTTACTTTTCAGATGGACTCCACGCCCTTGCTCAGATCGATCGATACTGATCGGTTGTGGAGGTTGGAGTTTGTATGAATCGAATCTATCTCCCGAATCTAGACTCTGGTTCCATTGTTCCTATTTTTTGACCTCCTTTTGTCTTGGTTTGCAGCATCTCTAACCGCTCTTTGCTGCTTCATCCATTGGAAAAAGCCATTCAACATCTCCTCTTATCAAGCTAACATCTTGTTTGCATTTCTGCCATCGTTCCCTCCATCATCTCTCCGATCACACAGGTGGAAGATGAGTTTGAACTTGAGGACATCTAATAGCTGCCCCCATGCTCTAATTGACTCCCTCCATCAATTGCTTTCCTTGTTATAGGCTTCTTCATCTTCAATCAGATCAGATCCAAGTTGTTCTCGGTGAAAACACCAAAATTGTTTGCACCAAAAACGAGCAAATACCACAAAATCAATCAAAAAAGTTAAGCAAATGAAATATGTAATAAATTCAAAGAGAAAAGAGGAAAAATACAATCTTTTTACAATGATTCCAGAAAATCTCCGACATATGTCAACTTAGTTATCTTTATTGAGAATTCTCTCAAGGGTCTTAAGTTACAATCAATTTCCAATTACAATCAATTAGATCTCGGTTTTCACCCAAAAAGCTTAAGATAAGGAGCGCCAAATCTCCAAAAGTCCTTTTCTAGTTGATGAAGGTTCACTATTTATAATTGGAATCCAAAACGAAAATCTCCATATCAGGTTTATATAAGTAAATATCTCCCGATCTGAAGTTCCATCACGATGAACACGTAAACACACATGATTTTAAAGACACTCAATTGATCGGTACTGACCGATACTAGTCGATACCGGTAGATTCCCATATAGCCCTTCTTTATGTTTTCTATTAAAGTTGAGATCCTTTGGTCCTAGGAACACAAACCAAGAAGCAAAAATCATTCGATACGGATAGGTTTTCCCCTGTCAAAATTTAGCAAATTTCGTTGAGTTAATTTATGTAATATCTCAAAGGTCTCCAAGCTCCATGGTCCATTCCTTCATCACTCTATGGTCCACTTTATCTGATCTGAGTAAATCCTAATAACGTAGTAAAGTTTCCAGAAACAGACATATCGTTTTATAAGATTGAAGAAGAAGAAAGAAGAAAAATACCTCATTCAGCGTACTAATGCCTTCTTAAAGCAACATTTACATACTACTAACCGTCGAACGTCGCTTCTTTCCTTTTTCCAAAATAATCGCTTGAACGACTAACCATTACCCAAAAATGTATATTCAAATCAACTTGTAGCAATCATAAAAAAAACTTAACAAAGGATTAAAACCTTATTTTTCTTTAATTATAAGGACTCCATCTTTCAATAAGAGACGTATAATTGGAGGGGGATTCTATCTTAGAATACAATTGTTATGAGAAAATATGATAAATAGAACCAAGTCAAGCGATTTACCATTTTACCCACCTTTAAAGAAAAATCAGCAATATCTTTTCAAAAATATAAAATAAAAACAAAGGATAGTCCGTCGAAACTAAAATTTAGGAGAGGATGGAGGGTTAGATCAAAAATATTGAAAAATGGTGGGGGTCCAACAAAAAAGTTGCATACTGTGGATTGTAACATAATAATATTTGATTTTGTTATGAGGATGCGAATTTTTTTGGTACCCATTGTAATAATTTTAAGAATATTGAAAAATGGCCCTTTTATCAAAAACTGAAATCCCTTTAACAATGCCCTCAATTATTTGTATTTGATATATTTTATTAGCCGGTATCCTGACCCGACTATATTGAACTGATTGCACAAGATAGATTCGAATATTATCAAGAACGATGACCACAGAGCAATGGTTGTAGGACCTGAAAGTAAAGTACATATGGTTATATGAAGCTAGAATTGAATGGAATTGATAGATAAACAATGCAGGATGTTTGAAATATGGAATATAGCTTAAACTAGTGAATGGGTCAACATGGCTTGGTAACTTCAGTGAGATCGGCACGATTGGATAAGCAAGGGATCAACGTAGTTGAATGGTAATGGATCGGCATGATTGAATAATGGAGGGATCGGCGTAGCTGAATGAGAATGGATCGACATGATCAAGCGAGGAAGGGGTCGGCGTGGTATGTTGACTCGAATATGCATACTTTAGCTCATAAAGGAGGGCTCAGCATAGATGGTTGAATATAGGTCAGCATGGTCGAGTGAGTAAGGAGTCGGCATGATTAAGTAAACGAGGTATCGACGTAGTCAAGTGAGTATGGTTTGACATAGATTATTGACTTGGAAAGTTATACTTTAACTCATAAAGAAGGGATCGGCATAGCTTATGAAAGGAGATGGATCGGCAGCCAACCTATTAGAGGGATCGGTAGGAAATAATGGCATAAACAATCTTAAATCAAAGGTCATGCAATAATTCGAGCTTTGTTAATCCAAATGACTTGAAAGTTGAAGAGCCAATATGTTTAAGCATGCAAAAGCCACCATGGGATCGCTGACCAAAAATCGACCAATGAAGGGATCGGTACCGATCCCTCTTCATTGGGATTTGAGCCTAGCGGCCCTTTTAGTGGGCCCACATAGGTTAGAAGGTCCTATAGCCGAAGTTTCAGAGAGATTGGTGATCACCTTCACCTATAAATACTGACATAAGGGGCCATTTTGAGGATCTTTACGCTGTTGGTTACTTTAGTCTTTATTGTAATCAAGTTTTTCCTATTTCTTGCTGCTGTAATCAGACTATTAGTGGATTAGTAAAGATAATCTTCAAAGTGGACGTGTGCATACAACGCCGAACCACTATAAATTTTTGTGTTTTTTATTATTGATTTTATTAGTCTGTTAGCTTATTCTATTCCTTGGTTTTAATTTTACTTTCTTCATTTACTTCTCTACATAAATCTACTTTTAGGTGTTTGTGACCAATTTGGTTGCAAATATTTTTGTGCTTTCGCTGAGAAACTTGATTCTCAACATGCTAGGATCCCCTTTGTTACTACTAGATTGGGCAAATCCCCTGAAGGAGGTCCGTAGTTATCTTCATAAAGTTTCTTATACTACTCAAATTTGCTGAAATCTAAGTAAGAAGATTGATAATGGTGAGACATACTAGATCTACTTCTCAGAATGTGGATGGAAATGAGACTGCTAGCATTCAGCAAGGAGACCCAAGCGATCAACCTACAAATTTTAATGCTGATCCGGTCGAAGTTCAAAACCCTACATATTCTATAACCAGAGCTGAATTTCATAATCTAATGAGAGAGTTGATGGAAAACCGTCGATAACTAAATCTGCAAATTCATACTAATATTAACTTGATGAACCAGATTACTCAGCAGCAGCGTGGGAAGGCCATGAGGGATCCCACTCCTTACTCGGCACCGGAAATTTCAAGCTCATCGGATGAGTATCATAGGCATAGGCATCGCAGGGTCGAAGAAGATCGCGCAGAAACTTCAAAGCGTCGCTTGGCAAACCATCATGATCTGCCAAGACTGATCGGTGTTGATCCCTCCCTAGGGATCGGTATCGATCCCCCCTCCAGAGGAGGGATTCCCCTCTTACACTTGGGGAATCATGCCGGAACAATTCCTGGAGGCTTGGATGGTGGAGTTCGATTGAATGTTGATCAGGTGTGCCTCCGGAATGATGACGAGATGTAACGACCCAGAATTTTTGATAATTAAAATTCGAATATTTAATTGATTTTAAAAAATTAATAAAAGGAATTTAGAAGTCGGATAATTTATTTATCGAATATTGGATTTACCTGGGTAATTAAATCGATAATTTAATAGTTGTAATTCCAGAAATAATTGAAATCTGGATTAAATATGATTGAAATTGATTTGGAAAATTTGATTAAATCATACTGGAGTTATAGAAAGGTTATAGAACTTTCAGAATTGAATTTGGAGTTAAATTGTGAAAATTGAATATTTTAATATTTAATTATCGACTGTAGAAATAGCCAATTTTCGAACAGTCTCAGAATTGAACGAGACCAGTTCCATTGGATCCGTAATAGTTAGTTATTATCGGATTTCAATTTTCGTATCAATCGGAGTTGTCGTTTGACCGTGGCAACTCGAAACGCATCGATATCGTTTTAATTTTAATTCGGCGAGTTAAAATAGTCATTTTTCGAAAAGTCTCGGATTTCGACGAAACCAGTTTCATCGGATCCGTAATGTGAGATTATTGCATGGTTTCAAATTTCATAATTTTTGGATTTACCATTTGTCCGGTGCGAATCAAAACGCCTCGAAATCGATTTAAATCGGTTTAATTTAAATTGATCGTTTATTGTCATATCTCACACAGACGATCGAATTAGCTTCCGAAACCTGTTCCATTGCGTTCGGAACGCGGGGTAAACCTTAGAAACGTCAGCCGGCACGCTCGAATCGGAGTTCGGAAAATTTCGATGAATAGTAAATTGGGCAATTTTCTATATAAGCACCTCAATATCTTCACTTTGCAAACAAGAAAAACTAGGGTTTCAGCTTAAACCCTGGCCGCCTCTAACTCGTTCAATGGCCGAAAATCTCTTTCATTCCTCCCTTAAGATCTCTCGATCCATCAGTTTATTCAAGAAAGTGTCAACTGCAAAGTTGTAAATCGTCTCAAGACCTACGACTTCAACGGTGATGATGGATTTTCGTGCTAAGGATCGTCGTCAATTTGAGTTTGAAGTGCTGCCGTTCACCACCGTTTCGCGCGCTGGGGGCGTGACCGAGTGGGGCCGGTCTGGGGGCGGTAGTAGGTGGAGGCAGAGGCGTTCGAATGGTGTAGGGATGATGGACTCTCGACGTCTGTAGGAGGAGCGGTTCTAAACCCTAGGTGGCGGCATGGGTTCAAATTTCACCTGGTAATGTCGCGCGTGTGAAATAGAGGAAGAAGATGAGATACGCGGCCCAGATCTGCTCATTTGAAATCAACGGCCAGATGAAGTTTAGGTTAAATTAAATATAAAAGAAATTGAAATTTAATTGTTTTATAATTCGTGTGTGTTTAAAATGATGTATCTTTGTCATACGATATCAGATTTCGACGAGATTTTTTGCGTTGGAACCATCTCGTCGAGCTCTACGCGATGCAACTGATTTGGAGTCATTTGGAGCTAGTTTGAATTTTGGGTAAAATTAAACGCCGTTTAATTTTATTCGAAATAAACGCTGAAATCAGATTTAAAATCAAGGTGAGATCTTCTCACTCAAATTGAATGTGGAATTATTTACAGTTATTGATTGATGATTGACTGTTTGGATGTGATATTAGATATAGTAGGATATATACCTATATATAGCAATATATACATATTGGCATATGTATATATTGGATTGATTGATTCCCGCCTCGTATAGCGGATGAGACCCTATTGCGCCGTTAGTAAGCGGATTTATAAAAACCTATATACCGCGATAATTCCGTACTGGAGCGGAATTGGTATTGTGCTAACATCTGTGGATGCAGGGAAACAGGTTGGAGGGATCCAACTGGATTCCTCAACTGTATTTACTTATTTACAGATATTTTGATATATTCTGTTATCATATGATGATATATGATATTGGACTGTTGTGATGGACTGATTGGTGTTGTTGCATCATCGGATTCAGTTTTGAAATGTAAAAATAACGACTTTTACTTTAAAAGGATTTTTTTAAAGTGATTTTGAAAATATACGTTTTATGGAATTTCTGAATCGATTTATAAACGTAAAATTTAAAAGTTAAAATTTTTAGTGAATTATAACCGAAGTGTCGTTTTTGAAATAAAAGTCGATTTTATTTATAAAAGGGTTTAAATAGAGATTTTTGAATTTATTATGAAAGCTCTATATATAAGATTTATAAAATTTGATTTTTATAAATCAAAGTGATGAAATTATAAAGGAGTTTTAAAGACGTTTTAAATGATGTTAAAATGGGTTTTATAAAGGACAGAATAAATGCTTTGTGAAGTCCTAAAAGAACGATTTTTGGTAAATGAACGAATTATAAGTGTTTAACTTATAAAATGGACTTTTGGTAGAAAATTGAGTTATAAATTGAATTGGATAATAAAAGAAATTTATAAGTTGAAGTAGTTATAAAATATAAAATTGTGATTTATAAACGTTGTTTTATAAATCCGAAATCACTTATTTTTATAAGTGGATTATTGATAGTTAATAAAATGAGATTTATAAACCGGAGTTGTTGTAGAAAATAGAAAATGGAATTTATAAACGTTGTTTTATAAATTCGAAATCAATTGGATTTGATAAGTCAATTATAGAAGATTATTAAAGGAGATATATTCGCGATTTTGGATAGCGAATTATTATTAAGATAAAATGTGTAGAGATGATTGAAATTTGGTTAAGTGAATTATATTCATGATTTTGGACAGTGAATATATTGTTAAGTAAAATGGATATGGATATGGTTTTGGGAAAAGCGATATTACAGAAATAAAGTTAATTGTTTTAAAAGATGTTTTAAAACGTGTTAAATATCGAAATCATAGATTTCAACATTTATTGTTGAAATAGACGTTTTCGAGAAATAAGGAAATGATGGACTATAACACTGTTGTTATAGTAAATGATTTCCGAAAGGAAATGTTTTAATGTAGTATTGGGATTTATATATCTATTAAAATTCGAATCCCTATACTAGTGATTTTGAGTCGTCGTAACGATGTTTTACGTAACATTCGTTTTGACTCAAATAAATGTGTTTAAAGAGAATGATTTCCTTAAAGAATGAATATATACTTAATATTGATTTAAGTATATCGAATATTTTCTAAGTGTTGAAAATAAATAGTTTTGTGGAATACTTATTTTTAAATAAGTATGGAAATGCTTTTCCAATATGAAATGAACTGTTTTTGAGATTTTATCTTTTAAAGATAAAATTGAAATGTGGAAATTGATTTGAAATTGTTTTCAAATGGTTAAGTGTGGAAATTTTATATCTAGTAAAGATATTTTTGAAGATAAAATAATTTGGGAAAAATTATTGGAATCTGATGATGTTGCGCATCTTTATTGATAGTTAAATAACCGACTATCAATAATTACCTTTAGATAGGTATCTATTGTGAATTGGATGAATTTGAATGCCACACTTGTTTTTAAATAAACGCTCACTATTCGGGTTAGCCGGGAAAGGACCATGGGGTCGTATAACCCATTCCGAATACGTGATACGTCGTTATGGATCGCATTTGCTATATTACAGCATGATAGGGGGTTCTCGCTTCGCGGTTTGGTGGCGAACGGGAGACTCTTACCTCTACATGTCCCTGAGTGGGATGGGTTGGTTGTGACAGTCGAGAGGCTGGCCGTAAAAGCAACTGCGAGGTGCCAGTGTAAGCCACGGTGGGGCTGGGATGGTTGCAAAGCCTACCGGTCGCTGCTGCCGGAAATGCCGGATTATTACATTTGGTATCAGAGCATATGGTTAAGCGACAACCCTGCTCTGTTGGGTGTTACTCATTAGAGATAGAGTCAGCAGTACTCTAGAATGAGTTGAGTGTAATAATAGATACGAGTGCGTATTTGTTAGTGAATATAAAATTGTTTTATATTGTGATGATTGGTTTATTGAGTGGTATATGGATTCTGGTCGGTATTGTCCGTACAACTCTATCGATAGGGATCTCTAAACACTTGTATAGAACAATTCGGCACGATATTGTTTTAAATTGGGTAAATGAAATAATTTTACCTTGATTATATTTTGTATATAAAGGAATAATTTTTCAGAATTATTAAAGTGTATACAATTAATTGATTGTTTGGATGTTGAAATTATAAATATATATAAGTTAATAAAAGTTGTTTGAATAAGTTGAATGAAAACAATGATTATAAAAGAATAAATTGTATAAGCAAATGAATTATAATGTATGAAGTTATAATTAAAATGATTTACAATGGTAAAATAATCTTATATGTAAGAAGTGAAATTATGTGCAAAGAGATTTATAAATGAGATTTATAAATCAAGAAAATTTTTGAAAAGAATTTAAGCACTAAATTCACTATGTTGCTGGGAAATAGTACGGTGATGACTGCAGCATCATCAGTATCATTTTCGAGTTTCTGTGTGATTGATTTGCTACCATAGTAAATTGGAAATTGAGGTTTTGTTGTGATAAACAAATTTGAAAATTAAAGTCCAAATTTAAATATGGTAAATATAAGTGAAATAAGATTTATACTTATGATATGAGATAATAGATTTAACTTTGGTAAAGTTAATGAATTTGAGTAGCATAATGAAATATGATGTGAAATTTAACTAAAAGAAAGTCAAATGTGATATAAATTTGAATGATTGAAGAAATTTGACCTTGGTAAAAGTTAAATAGGATTAAAATTTGAATTTGGATTTATAAGTGGAAACTTAAGTTAAGTTAAACAAATGTTGTTTAATTGGAATATAACTTAAGTAATGTTGAACGAAGTTGATTTTGATATCAAAGTAAATTAATAAAGTGAATTTATTAAATGAATGTGAACTTGAGTTATATAAATGAAATTCAATTTTATTGTTAAAATGAATTAGCAATTGAATAAATTTGGTTATGATTGGTTATACATTGGTAGTTAGATTGATTGTTAGTTGATTGTGTGTAATTCATTAAGTATTAATGAAATTGAATCAGCAAATTGGAAAGCTATGTGATTAAATTCAAATTGGAAGTGAACGAATGTGAATTAGTTAATGTAAACTAATTGAATTGAAAGAGAATGTTGATTAAATCCAATGTAAATGAATCGAATATGATTTAAAATTGAAAACCAATTCAATGAATGTTAATAAGAAGTGAATCTATATTGATTTGGTTATAAAGTTGTTGAATGTTTATTGGATGATGATGGTTTGATGGTTGCATTGTTGCTTCTGAATGCATTTGTTGTTTGTTGCATTTGCTATGTTGACATATGTAGTATTATGTTGCTATATGATGTATATTGACTATATTTTCATATCTACATGTTCTCATATGGTTTGTTGAGTGTTTAGTAGGTGCGGATGGCGTTGCTTCGCATTTGGAGCTCGCTTTCGCGCAATATTAGCCGTATACGCTCGCTAAAAATATAATAAGGTACATATCTCGGATTAAATATTGTACTTTTACACTTTTTCCCTACGGGATGCCTCATCACTTGATGGGATGTATATTTGTGATATATATACACTGTCATTTTTTTTCGGATCGAGCCGCGCAAAGGAGACGCTGGCGAAATTTTCTGAAAATTTAAGGCGTTAGAATATTTTTGAGAAATTTGAAAATTTTGAAAACTAAGTTATGATTTGAAAACTTAGTAAAGATTTTGTGAGAAGTTAACTATGAATTTTGGAAAAGTTAAACACTTAACAGATTTGAAAATCTAATTTGAATGGTTTGTTTTGGAAAGTTAACGGATTTTGTATCTTTTCCTTACTTGGTAATTTCGAGGACGAAATTCTTTTAAGGGGGGAAATTTGTAACGACCCAGAATTTTTGATAATTAAAATTCGAATATTTAATTGATTTTAAAAAATTAATAAAAGGAATTTAGAAGTCGGATAATTTATTTATCGAATATTGGATTTACCTGGGTAATTAAATCGATAATTTAATAGTTGTAATTCCAGAAATAATTGAAATCTGGATTAAATATGATTGAAATTGATTTGGAAAATTTGATTAAATCATACTGGAGTTATAGAAAGGTTATAGAACTTTCAGAATTGAATTTGGAGTTAAATTGTGAAAATTGAATATTTTAATATTTAATTATCGACTGTAGAAATAGCCAATTTTCGAACAGTCTCAGAATTGAACGAGACCAGTTCCATTGGATCCGTAATAGTTAGTTATTATCGGATTTCAATTTTCGTATCAATCGGAGTTGTCGTTTGACCGTGGCAACTCGAAACGCATCGATATCGTTTTAATTTTAATTCGGCGAGTTAAAATAGTCATTTTTCGAAAAGTCTCGGATTTCGACGAAACCAGTTTCATCGGATCCGTAATGTGAGATTATTGCATGGTTTCAAATTTCATAATTTTTGGATTTACCATTTGTCCGGTGCGAATCAAAACGCCTCGAAATCGATTTAAATCGGTTTAATTTAAATTGATCGTTTATTGTCATATCTCACACAGACGATCGAATTAGCTTCCGAAACCTGTTCCATTGCGTTCGGAACGCGGGGTAAACCTTAGAAACGTCAGCCGGCACGCTCGAATCGGAGTTCGGAAAATTTCGATGAATAGTAAATTGGGCAATTTTCTATATAAGCACCTCAATATCTTCACTTTGCAAACAAGAAAAACTAGGGTTTCAGCTTAAACCCTGGCCGCCTCTAACTCGTTCAATGGCCGAAAATCTCTTTCATTCCTCCCTTAAGATCTCTCGATCCATCAGTTTATTCAAGAAAGTGTCAACTGCAAAGTTGTAAATCGTCTCAAGACCTACGACTTCAACGGTGATGATGGATTTTCGTGCTAAGGATCGTCGTCAATTTGAGTTTGAAGTGCTGCCGTTCACCACCGTTTCGCGCGCTGGGGGCGTGACCGAGTGGGGCCGGTCTGGGGGCGGTAGTAGGTGGAGGCAGAGGCGTTCGAATGGTGTAGGGATGATGGACTCTCGACGTCTGTAGGAGGAGCGGTTCTAAACCCTAGGTGGCGGCATGGGTTCAAATTTCACCTGGTAATGTCGCGCGTGTGAAATAGAGGAAGAAGATGAGATACGCGGCCCAGATCTGCTCATTTGAAATCAACGGCCAGATGAAGTTTAGGTTAAATTAAATATAAAAGAAATTGAAATTTAATTGTTTTATAATTCGTGTGTGTTTAAAATGATGTATCTTTGTCATACGATATCAGATTTCGACGAGATTTTTTGCGTTGGAACCATCTCGTCGAGCTCTACGCGATGCAACTGATTTGGAGTCATTTGGAGCTAGTTTGAATTTTGGGTAAAATTAAACGCCGTTTAATTTTATTCGAAATAAACGCTGAAATCAGATTTAAAATCAAGGTGAGATCTTCTCACTCAAATTGAATGTGGAATTATTTACAGTTATTGATTGATGATTGACTGTTTGGATGTGATATTAGATATAGTAGGATATATACCTATATATAGCAATATATACATATTGGCATATGTATATATTGGATTGATTGATTCCCGCCTCGTATAGCGGATGAGACCCTATTGCGCCGTTAGTAAGCGGATTTATAAAAACCTATATACCGCGATAATTCCGTACTGGAGCGGAATTGGTATTGTGCTAACATCTGTGGATGCAGGGAAACAGGTTGGAGGGATCCAACTGGATTCCTCAACTGTATTTACTTATTTACAGATATTTTGATATATTCTGTTATCATATGATGATATATGATATTGGACTGTTGTGATGGACTGATTGGTGTTGTTGCATCATCGGATTCAGTTTTGAAATGTAAAAATAACGACTTTTACTTTAAAAGGATTTTTTTAAAGTGATTTTGAAAATATACGTTTTATGGAATTTCTGAATCGATTTATAAACGTAAAATTTAAAAGTTAAAATTTTTAGTGAATTATAACCGAAGTGTCGTTTTTGAAATAAAAGTCGATTTTATTT
The DNA here is from genome assembly GCA_030737815.1 of Allium fistulosum. Lineage (NCBI taxonomy): Eukaryota > Viridiplantae > Streptophyta > Magnoliopsida > Asparagales > Amaryllidaceae > Allium > Allium fistulosum. The sequence goes on along the minus strand of CM060902.1, from coordinate 1,115,582,257 downwards.
ATAAAAGGGTTTAAATAGAGATTTTTGAATTTATTATGAAAGCTCTATATATAAGATTTATAAAATTTGATTTTTATAAATCAAAGTGATGAAATTATAAAGGAGTTTTAAAGACGTTTTAAATGATGTTAAAATGGGTTTTATAAAGGACAGAATAAATGCTTTGTGAAGTCCTAAAAGAACGATTTTTGGTAAATGAACGAATTATAAGTGTTTAACTTATAAAATGGACTTTTGGTAGAAAATTGAGTTATAAATTGAATTGGATAATAAAAGAAATTTATAAGTTGAAGTAGTTATAAAATATAAAATTGTGATTTATAAACGTTGTTTTATAAATCCGAAATCACTTATTTTTATAAGTGGATTATTGATAGTTAATAAAATGAGATTTATAAACCGGAGTTGTTGTAGAAAATAGAAAATGGAATTTATAAACGTTGTTTTATAAATTCGAAATCAATTGGATTTGATAAGTCAATTATAGAAGATTATTAAAGGAGATATATTCGCGATTTTGGATAGCGAATTATTATTAAGATAAAATGTGTAGAGATGATTGAAATTTGGTTAAGTGAATTATATTCATGATTTTGGACAGTGAATATATTGTTAAGTAAAATGGATATGGATATGGTTTTGGGAAAAGCGATATTACAGAAATAAAGTTAATTGTTTTAAAAGATGTTTTAAAACGTGTTAAATATCGAAATCATAGATTTCAACATTTATTGTTGAAATAGACGTTTTCGAGAAATAAGGAAATGATGGACTATAACACTGTTGTTATAGTAAATGATTTCCGAAAGGAAATGTTTTAATGTAGTATTGGGATTTATATATCTATTAAAATTCGAATCCCTATACTAGTGATTTTGAGTCGTCGTAACGATGTTTTACGTAACATTCGTTTTGACTCAAATAAATGTGTTTAAAGAGAATGATTTCCTTAAAGAATGAATATATACTTAATATTGATTTAAGTATATCGAATATTTTCTAAGTGTTGAAAATAAATAGTTTTGTGGAATACTTATTTTTAAATAAGTATGGAAATGCTTTTCCAATATGAAATGAACTGTTTTTGAGATTTTATCTTTTAAAGATAAAATTGAAATGTGGAAATTGATTTGAAATTGTTTTCAAATGGTTAAGTGTGGAAATTTTATATCTAGTAAAGATATTTTTGAAGATAAAATAATTTGGGAAAAATTATTGGAATCTGATGATGTTGCGCATCTTTATTGATAGTTAAATAACCGACTATCAATAATTACCTTTAGATAGGTATCTATTGTGAATTGGATGAATTTGAATGCCACACTTGTTTTTAAATAAACGCTCACTATTCGGGTTAGCCGGGAAAGGACCATGGGGTCGTATAACCCATTCCGAATACGTGATACGTCGTTATGAATCGCGTTTGAAGACCGGTGTTGAAGACCGGATATTTTTGAAAACGGAAGGATTACCGTCGAGTTACTCTACATCGGCTGATCTCCGGTTTAGAGGTTTTATCACCCTTAGTGACGGGAAGTCCGGACGTGATTGGAAATTATCCGGATTTGCAAGGGCTTCGTGAGAAGTGCCTTCGGTTCTGTTCGATCCCGGAACAGACTTGTATGGATTGTGTGTCTGACGTTACACTTTGAGATATAAAGCTGATTTCTTTCAAATACATTTCTGTTGGTGGCGGAGAATTTATTCTCTTAGCTTAACACCCTTCTCTGAGACGTATGAGCTCAGAGGTTATGTAGTTGAAATTCATCAGCGATATATCCCAATTTGGTAACGTGGCATACTGAGTGTTGCTGTAAAATGATCAGTGTTTGGTCATTTGTGATATGATCATTTATTTGATCTTATATCTTTGTGATCATAGGTTGATCATTTTTTTTTTTTTTGACCCGAAGCAGGGCTTTTTGAGAAAGCGTAGCTTTGTGGACGAGACTTCGTCGAGCCTCACACCCCGGAAATGGTCGAAACAGGAATGTTGCGGCAAGGTTATGAGGGTCGCGCCCTTTAGGGTATGTCATTTCCTTCTGGAAAGGGGTGGTATCATGGTATGGAGCCCAGATACTTACTCATGTGGATACACTTTCTTTATGATGTGTGATGTTGGATATCGAGCGCTCGGATAAAGGTCCCAAAGGACCGGGTGATGACATATTCGTGAGTTACCTGTTACAGGGGTAACCCGGCCTTGTTTGGCAGAGAGCAGTTTGTCTCTCGGGACGTCCAGCCAGAGGCGATCCTATTCGGCAGAAGGAAAGGAAGTTCCTTAGCCTGACCATTTGTTGGAAATCCAAACTCCAATACGTGACTTGTACGGTATTAGTTGTAGAACCTGCCATTTACGTACGGTGGTCACCACTGTTTAGATGGTAGCTATAGTAGGCATACGATACTGGTCGTATGCTGGCTAAGATTAATATTATACTTTCGAAATGTTTTCTACACTATGCACTAATAATAATATCAAAAAGGATTTGATTTTGCGTAGTAAGCATCTTTGACTATCATAAGAAGAAATCTCCTCCAATTCTGCGTTTGCATTGTGTGTGTGGCGGGAGGTCTTATGGTAGTTTCATTTTCCAAAAGCATTTCGAATTGACTTTAAAATTATCCTGTTGTTTATTTTAAAGAATAACTGTTTTACGATCTCACACCAGTCACCATGACTGACTCGGAGTTTATTGTTCCCTTCTAAACTCTGGGTGCCCACCAATTTCCACACGGGCAGCCTAGAGTTATATTATCAGGATATTCTGGATATTCTGGAGCTTTGGAAGCAAGCTGGATGGCGAGACGTAGTATTTGTATTTGATATATTTATTCCGCTGTGTATTCTGTATGAGGACAAGTTATATAACTGTCCATTGTTGTATATTGACTCTGATGATTGATGTATGTATAAACTGATATAGTTCTTTGTTTTTAAAAGACTAGTAATTATCTATTGTATATTGTTCCGCTGCGATATGTGAGATTCTGATATTGTTTCTGTTCTGATGTTGTTCTTTTGTTTCTTCTTTCTCTTTTCTTCTATCTTCTTCTTCTACCTCTTCTTTTAAAATCCTAATGCTTCGGTTTTTCGTTCACCTTGAGTAAATAGATGGAGATTAGTGTCTATTCTAGGGGTACGGAAAAGCGGGCTATTACACGAGATAAATGTTCGAGATGCGCACCAAGAGGATGGTGAACCAAGAAGGCGTGAAACGATACATAGATGTCGACCAGACCATTCACGTGAGGTGGAGCGTGACCACCGCTTGGAACCACCCATCCAGACACCGGACTTATCGGCAATGGTCAAACAGTTGGTGAGAGAGAACCAAGGCTTTACTAATGATAACTGGGAAATTTCGAGAAGCCATACCTCGTTTACTGATAATGTTCTGCATGTAGAATATTCGAGAAGGTTCAACATGCCATCAATGTCTGCCTATGAAGGAAAAACCGAACCTAGGTATCATATTATGAGATACGAATGGAAAATGAATTCTGCGCGAGCCAATGATGCGACCAAGTGCAGATGCTTTCCCATAACCCTTTTCGGGATAGCGGCGATGTGGTTCATGAGACTACCCCCGCGATCAATTTTAAGATTCGATGAGTTGGCAACCAAGTTTGTGGAGCTATTTCAAATGCATGTGGCTCGTCCTAAAGACGTAATGACCCTTTTTAGCGTGATCCAAGCTCCAGGGGAATCGTTGAATGATTATTTTGAGAGATTACATACCGTTGCCACGGAGGTCAGTAACCAAAATGATCATGCTATACTTTTGGCCGTGACGAGAGGGATTGACCTGGAATCTGAGTTTGGCGATTGGCTGGCTGGAAAACCGCCTGCCACGTTGGAGCGCTTCTATTCAAAGGCGACTCAGTTTCTGAGAAAGGAGGAAGCCAGGTCCTCTAGGAAAAAACGTTGTTGGACCGAGTAGAGAAGTAGTATAGAGTAATATTGTAATAAAACAATCCGATGACAGTTCCGGAAAAATCCAGGTAAACGTTCAGAATAAGCCGAATCAGCAAAAGAGAGAGGGAGATAGGAATTGAGAGCGAAAGAGGGATTCTGGGAGATTAAAACCTAGGATTCCAGTGTGCAACAACTACACGCCGCTAAACACGTCCCTGGAGAATATCTATCTATCTACTTGAAATACTATGCAATACAGGAAGCCGCCTCCAAAGGAGTCAATGGACAAGCAAAAGCTGACCGGGAAATATTGTCAGTGTCATGAGTGTTATGGGCACAATACAAATGAATGTAGGCATCTCCAGGATGTTATAGAAAAGCTAATTTGGAAAAGGAAATTGCAATAGTTTGTGAAAACCCCGCAGGATGGCGGGCAGGGGACATCTGACCCCAATCGAGGACAAGCTCCGCGTAGGGTTGAGGAGCCTGCATGGACCGGTGGAAGACTGGTGATAAATACGATAGTTGGAGGACCGCACCCTGCAGACAGGAGTTGGCAAGAGATGGAGCGCTATGCTAGCGCGATTAGGCATATAGATTTTGAATGTTGTTCAAATAAGGAAGATGGAGCTCCGGCAAAATAGTAGCGCATAATGGCGGATGATATTGTGTTTAGAAACAGGGATGTAGACAAAGTAGAGACTCCAACAATTGACTTGATGGTCATTTCAGCTATGATTGGTCCTGCATTGGGAGAAGGATTTTGATTGATTGCGGAAGTTTGGTGAATATAATCTTCAAAAAGGCATATAATCAGATGAGGATGGAAGCCAAAGATTTAAACCCATCTAAAGCTCGTATTCATGGTTTTAATGGCATTGCGACCGAGGCTGTTGGTTATGTGGAATTACCTGTTATATTGGAAGAAGGTGAACGAAGGAGAGTGCGAATCTTACCATTTATTATTTTGGATGTTGACTCTCTGTACAATATTCTTCTGGGCCGACCGGCCCTGGTTGAATTTCGTGCAGCTCATGGTGTTTAACTTTGAAGTTTCCGACGGATAATGGCGTAGGAGTTGTTCATGGCGATCAGGCTACTGGATATGCCTGTTATGTAGTTGAGTTGAGGGAAGCTCAGCGCAAAGAAAAAGGAAAGGGTGTGGACAAGATTGTCCGCATCCAAGCTATCGAAGATTGACAACCAGCCTGAGCCTTGGCTCGGGCACCATAGTCGGTTCAATAGAGATATAGATCTAAGAGATGACGAAGAGTAGCCCAAAGAGACCAAGGTTGCACCGGCTGAGATGACGATTGATATCACGGTCAGCTACGACGACCCATCACGAGTCCTAAAGATTGGGTTACAGCTCAGGCCCCGATGATGAAAGAACTCGCTGGTTTTCTTCGAGCGAATCTAGATGTATTCGCTTAGACTCACTCCAACATATGTGGAACCTCACCTGCCATCGTTATCCATGCATTGAATATTGACCCGAAGTATGTTCTGGTGAAGAAAAAAAGATGCGGCATGGATCCGCAGAGATCAGCTGCTCTCAAGGAGGAGGTGGATAAACTAAAAGTAAACGGGTTTATCCACGACGCCATCTATCCTAAATGGATATCTAATCCTGTATTTGTGAAGAAGGCGAACGGGAAATGGAGAATATGTATTGATTATTCAGATTTGAACAAAGTTGGTCCAAAATACAGATTTCCCCTTCCAAGGATTGACCAGCTGGTTGATTCAACCACAGGGCACAAATTGCTATCTTTTATGGATGCGTGCTTGGGATATAACCAAATCCCGATGCATATCCTCGATCAGGAGCACACTAGTTTTGTTACGGATGTTGGACTGTATTGTTACATAGTAATGCCGTTTGGATTGAAGAATGTCGGAGCAACCTATCAACGTTTAGTTAACAGGATGTTTAAAGATTGGATTGGAAAAACGATGGAAGTGTATGTGGATGATATGCTCGTGAAGTCACGGCGATAAAGTAACCACATTAGAGACTTAGCAGAAATGTTTGACATTCTCCGATATTACAAGATGAAAATCAATCCTTTAAAGGGTTCATTTGGTGTTGCATTAGGAAAATTCTTGGGCTTTAGTCAATGCTCGTGGAATAGAAGCTAATCCCGAGAAGATTCAGGCTATTCGTGATATCAAGCGCTAAGAACTATTAAACAAATGCAGAGTCTGAATGGGAAGGTTGCTTCCTTAAGTCGATTTATCTCCAGAGCTACCGACAAATGCATCCCTTTCTTTGATTTGATTAGAAAAGGAAAAAGAAACTTCGAATGGACGCAAGATTGTAAAGACGCATTTCAAGCTCTGGTGAATCATTTGGAGAGACCCCCTATATTTTTAAAGCCGGTAGATCATGACGAGTTGTACATTTATTTGGTTGTATCGGCACACGCTATAAGTGCCGCCTTGATTCGTGAGGAGAATCGGGTTAAGAGGCCCGTGTATTACATCAGTAAACGATTAACGAGAGCAGAAAGGAACTATCCAAAAATAGGGAAATTGGTGTACTACTTACTAGTTGCATCACGGAAGCTTCGTCCATACTTCCAGGCACATCCAATCAACGTTTACACTGACTGGCCGTTACGACAGGTCCTACAACGACCTGAGATGTCTGGAAGGTTACTCAAATGGAATATTGAGCTCGACCAATTCGACATTACTTATCTCTCTCGAAGAGCTATCTAGGGTCAGGCATCGGTGGAATTTATAGCAGAGTTTACTGTGCAAGATGATTTTCCAGAAGGTAGCGAAATCCCTACTATACGATGGAAATTGTATACTGACGGAGCATCTAATGATCAGTGTTTTGGAGCTGGGATTGTACTTGTAATCCCTAAGAACCGGTCAATCTGTTATGCTTTGAAGTTTGATTTCCCAGCAACAAACAACAAGGCTGAGTACGAAGCTTTGATTGCTGGACTTAAATCACTATAGAACTTGGAGTTAAATCTCTTTAGATCTTTTGCGATTCGTAGTTGGTGGTGTATCAAGTTAGGGGAGACTATTAGGCTAAGAGACAACGGCTTGCCCCATACGTTACCCAAGTTCAGGAGTTGTTGAGAGAATTTGGGTACTATGACATTTCACATATTCCACGCGATCAAAACATAGAGGTTGATTCATTAACAAAGTTTGCTAGTACCGGCGATGCACAATAGATGGGCTTGGTCCCGGTCAAAGTATTGAATACCCCAAGTATAAACATGATGGAGAACGACCAGACACTGGAAGCAGAATCTAAACGGGAATCATGGATGACTCTGTTAGCACCAAAATTGGTCACTAACCTCGTAGAGAAAGACTGTGTAGAGATATAAGTGATGAAAGTAAATTAAACAGAGAAGACAATGCTAATTTAATTGCAGAAAGTAAGAACACCAAATTTATAGTGGTTCAGCGTAATTGCCTACGTCCACTTTGAGGTTAAACTTTATTGATCTTCTTAGTTGATGATTACAAATACAATTCGTGAATCAAATGCTTGAATGAAGTTGTTAAGTAGAGAAGATGAGTCTCAAAAATGGCAGAGTTTCCCCAGTATTCTCTCTCCAAAAAAGGATCCATTTCACTGTGACCCTGCCCCTCTATTTATAGGCAAATATGGGCTGGACTTCCCAAGTGGGCTTGGTGGCCGAACACTCTAGCCCCAATTCAGTGGTCGCTGCATGCCGAACCAGGTATGCCGAACACCCCAATGCCGAACGATCCTTACTATGCCGAATGGTATGATTGATGTGTGGGAAATGCAGGATGGTTGTTAGTTAAGGCCGAACGTGCCTCTGTCTGAAGCTCGTAACCGAACAATGCATTCAGGCCGAACGATACTGTCACGTTGAGTAGTTATGTACACCGAACGTCTTCTGGATGCCGAATACTCTCGTTGCCGAGTACTATGCCGAGTACCATGGGACGCCGAGTACTCTTGTTGCCAGGTTCAACTTGATGCCGAGCGCTCTCGTTGCCGAGTTCTCCTTGATGCCGAGCGCTCTCGTTGCCGAGTTCTCCTTGATGCCGAGCGCTCTCGTTGCCGAGTTCTCCTTGATGCCGAGCGCTCTCGTTGCCGAGTATTGGTTGACGCCGAGTAGCTTTGTATGCCGAACACTATGGATGCCGGACGCTCTCTGATACCGAGTCCCACTGGATGCCGTGTGCTACCTGATGCCGAGCACTAGTTGCCTGGTCAAATCTCCAGGAAACAGACTCCAATTAAAAACTATTTACTGTGTGGAGTCTTACCTGACAAAAGAAATGAAAAGCGACAAGTCCTTCGCAAAGCTTCATGGTATATTATGCAAGAAGGAATTATGTACCGAAAAGGTTTCTCAGTCCATCTACTCCGGTGTATCGCTCATGGTGAGATAAAGCATGTTCGAAAAAAGGTTCATGAAGGAGAGTGCGGCAATCACACTGGGGGGCAAACTCTAGCAAAGAAAATACTCCGTTATGGGTATTATTGGCCAACCGTAAATCGGGACGCCGCTGATTATGTAAGGCGATGTGATAAATGCCAGATGTATGCAAAAGTCCCAAGAACTCCGCCAACATAAATCACGCAAATGGTCAGCCCATGGCCATTCGCTATGTGGGGCATATATATTTTTGGTTCTTTACCGATCTCTAAAGGTGGCACGAAATACGCTATCGTTGCAGTTGATTACTTCACCAAATGGACCGAGGTAGAACCTTTAGCTACAATCACAACCAAAAAAGTAATCACCTTTATTGTCTGAAACATCATATGTCAATTCGATCTTCCACGGACTATTGTAACTGATAATGGGACTCAATTCGATAGTGCTGAATTTAAAGACTTTTGTCAAAGAAATCGTATTGAAAAGAGATTTGCAGCGGTCGCTCACTCAATTTGATAACGGGGCAATGGTTGTAGGACCTAAAAGTAAAGTACAGATGGTTATATGAAGCCAGAATTGAACGGAATTGGTTGATAAACAACGCAGGATGTTTGAAATATGGAATATAGCTTAAACAAGTGAAGGGGTCGGCATGGCTTGGTAACTTCAGAGGGATCGACATGATTGGATAAGCAAGGGATCGACGTAGTTGAATGGTAAGAGATCGACATGATTGAATAATGGAGGGATCAGTGTAGCTAAATGAGGATGGATCGACATGATCAAGCGAGGAAGGGGTTCGCGTGGTATGTTGACTCGAATAGGCATACTTTAGCTCATAAAGGAGGGCTCAGCATAGATGATTGAATATGGGTCGGCATGGTCGAGCGAGTAAGGAGTCGGCATGATTAAGTAAACGAGGAATCGGCGTAGTCAAGTGAGTATGGTTCGGCATAGATTATTGACTTGGAAAGTTATACTTCAGGTCATAAAGAAGGGATCAACATAGCTTATGAAAGGAGATGGATCGACATCCAACCAATTAGAGGGATCGGCAGGAAACAATGACATAAACAATCTTAAATCAAAGTTCATGCAATAACTTGAGCTCTGTTAATCCAAATGACTTGAAAGTTGAAGAGCCAATATATTTAAGCATGCAGAAGCCACTATAGGGATCGCTGTCCAAAAATCGACCAATAAAGGGATCAGTACCGATCCCTCTTCATTGGGATTTGGGCCTGGCGACCCCTCTGGTGGGCCCATATGGGTTAGAAGGTCCTATTGCCAAAGTTCCAGAGAGATTGGTGGTCACCTTCACCTATAAATACCTAAGGGGTCATTCTGATGATCTTTACGCTGTTGGTTGCTTTAGTCTTTATTGTAATCAAGTTTCTCCTATTTCTTGCTGCTGTAATCAGACTATTAGTGGATCAATAAAGATAATCTTCAAAGTGGACGTAGGCATACAACGCCGAACCACTATAAATTTATGTGTTCTTGATTATTACTTTTATTATTCTGTTAGCTTATTATATTCCTCAGTTTTAATTTTACTTTCTTCATTTACTTCTCTGCATAAATCTATTTTTGGGTGTTTGTGACCAATTTGGTTGCAAACATATTTCAAATTACTTTTTTATGCCTTCGGGACGTTTTCAATGTGTGATCTTTAATCTCTAAGGGATAGAAACTTAAGATTTATAGGGGAAATAAGTTAAGATGGAACGTTGATTAGGTTTTTTATGTTTGATGCCGCTCACTACTAGGATGATAATCAATCAGTGTTAATTAAGGTTCCTGATAAATACGAGAAGCAATTTGTAGGTTTTAGAACGTTTTCTATTGGGCAAAGAAATTTGACTCTTTATAGCTAAACAAAAGGCGTAGGTATTGCAAACTTTTAGTAAGTTGTGAAATGAAGTACATACAGATTTGAGATGTGGAAAAATGAAGAATGAGTTTGTTGGAGAAAGTTCCCATGTGCATTTTGCATCACTCTAAAAATAAAGTTGGATCAATACTACATTGTTATGTCATATTTGAATAAAGTAGAGTGTGTTGCAAACTATAAGGCAATCTCCAATCAATTCCCGATTGTCATAAGTTTCAGCCTCGAATCAATAGGACTTCACCAACAATTATTCGGTTATTTTTTAGCTACCTACCTATAAATGGGTAAAAGATGACTGTCTAAAGTGAGTATTTTATTTATTTAACTATGTTGCATGTTGTTAGAAAAAGCCGTTGTGACACCCCCACTTCTATACCTATACTACTCAAGAGTATTACTAAATAATACTATCAAGTAATATAGAGAATGAAGTGATATAAGGCACACATATGAATATTCCCTTGGATCAACACCGGTACGTATCACAATAACAAGTTACTTACCATATTCATACTCGGTCTCGGTACAAAGTAAAAAACATGTGTGCCCCCAGGATGAACAATACACAATCACATAAAATAAATATCAATCATAGATCACAGTGTTAGAATGAAGCAGATAAAATATAATATATATCGCATAATACAAAACATAAGTCCATGGGCTACAAATTGAATGTCTCTAGCCTAATACATCATATATCATCAACTAGTATATAATAAATGCAATAATGAGGCTACAGAAATGTATAGGAAATGTATCATCCTATATCTCTTACTAGCCTCCTATAGGTCCATACTATGCTCCATCAACCCTTAGTACTAGAAGTCGCTCGGACTGACCCGAGTATTGCAAAGAACACATGGATTAGACTATGTCAATTTATAATGTCAAATAATATATGGCAAAGGAATGTCCAAAATAAAATGAGAATATCATATAAAGCAAAATATAATATAAGGTAGCCTATCAAAATGTCCGATCAAAATCCCACATCATATAAATCATAAAGATAAATAATCACCATCCAAACCACAAATAATACACAAAGGCTATCTCAAAAATATCAAATCATCATAAGTACGGATGTAACGTGGATTGATTAAACTTTAGATACATGGTCTCTAGTATAGCTAACTCATTGGATAGTGAATAATATATGTCATCCACAACACACATATATACCGGAATCAGATGAGAGATTGACAGAAACACTTACTTTAGGAGACTACACACATAACTGGCGAACACGACACATGTGCCCATCCAACATGACTTTTATAGTCATTGGTTACTACTACATCTCTCCTCAATATCATGAAAATTATCCACCATAGGCTCGACTACACATAGTGTATTTGGTCACGACTACCGATACATTCCCCCACGGTAACTGACTGCTGGCATGCATGATAAAAAGGGCTACACCTCATTGACACGTGGTTTAATTCACTACCGACACACGGTTATAATAAATATGTGTCACAGAACTAGGGTGCGGCCACCGTGATCAGGCTGCCAGAGTGGATTCTGGGTGATCTGGTTCACTCTTGAAAAATAAAGGGAGATGGACAAAGTGGACGACATATAATATTCATATCCGATAAAAAAAATTATTTAGCTCTAGATGCAAATTGAAACACAATTCTATATATATATATATATATATATATATATATATATAAGTCAACACATGACTATGGAACACTAGAGCTCTAAACTTATGCCGACACATGGCTCCATCTATTAGTCAACACATGACTATACAATATTCACCGCCGCGAGTATCACACATATAAATATTAGCAATTCCCCATTAAAGTGACATTTACTTACAGAGAAGAATCAAACAAAAAACATAATGGCATCCCATATCACTGCGTGTTATTAAAATAATTATTTAAAATTCATAAGCTACACTCGATTCATACTAGTTATCTCTATATGATAAGTCCGATGAATAACCAGAAAAGTGTTACCAAAAGTTCCATACCAGACGGTATCACTGAACCGTTTATTCGAATTCCTCCTCACACAGAAATGTAAAATCAAAAGTAAAAATATATAGTCCATATACAAAAATGCAATAAAAGTTTTCTATAACAAATATAATATAATATTGGTTGGTATTGAAGTAACATTAAAGCAAAAATATATATTTAAACTTCCTTTGCCTTAGTCTTTTGTCATTTTTTCCCTTAGTGGCTGCTTGGCTCACTTAGTATTACAAGTGGGCCAACAACTCACTTACGCAACACATGTCCACTTGCATGCACAGGTGGACAGATATGAATTATAATTCATATATCCACCTGCGCATGCAGGGGAGATATGAATTATATTTCATCTATCCCTGGACATATGAATACATTCATATGTCTTGCTACTTTGCTGCAATTGTAGCAGCAAGCTGCTACTAGGTGGCAGTTAACAAACAAAAGAATACATCCAGGAAATACACACAGCCATGTATTCACGCACACAACACATGTACATAAACAAGCATCCATTTTAAACACTGACTTGCTTTTCTTCTATTCCTAGTTCTGCCTTCAGGGTAAACACGAACACACATCAGAGTATATACATGTATACTTATAAGTTTATAATAATGTGTGTATATATATTTATTTAGTTTATTATATATAGATAAAACATTTAGTTAACTTGGGAAAACCAACACCACCATGCATACCCACATAATACATACATACACATAGGCACCCCTATTTAAACATAGGTTTGCCTTCCTTCTATTCGCAGTTTGCCTTTAGGTAAATACACACACGGTAATATATATACACGTTCACACTTACTTCATTATCAACTCATGCATAGGGAATACTCATGCAAGGACTCACGGCCACACACCCAAGAGAACATGCACGCACAAGGGAAATGCACTAAAGGGACACAGGCATGCTCGCAAGTACACAAGGCTACACGATCCAAATCTTATCCACCCATGCCCAAAAACTCGGCCACACTCATATAAAATGACACTGAAAGGAGGTCGACCAGTAACCTTCACCAGTCGACCGCCATAGGTCGATCAGTGGCCTTTACAGGTCGACCGATCAGCGACCTTCTTCCCTGTTTTATCGCCGCAGTAGGCGTTTGCTCTATTTAACTTGATCATTCCATTTCCATACAAGGTACATATGAAATTCACTCCCTTATTCAATGATTTAGCTACTTCTAAACATCAATTCCAGACTTCCAGTGCCTAATGTTGAACATTCTTATATTTGGAGATTGCATTATTTGTTTCAATAAATTGGGTCCCCATAAGAACGCACAGATAATACTTCATCTTAGCATCGAATATAAATATTACAGACATAGTATTGAGTTTGTATTACTTACCTGAATCAATGCTCCTCCTTTATGCTTCCGTGCTGCTTACTGTAAACGCCCACTTCTTCCATCAGTGAACGATTCTTTGATTGTACTATGGTGTAGTGATGTTGAGAAGCTTTGACAGGGAACTATTTTAATTTATAGAATTTAATTTGATTTTTATTTGAATTATTGAGGGGTAGGGTTTGGGGATGGAGATGATTTCTCTAAAGTGAATTAACGTTAAGGCTTAGGGTATATCTATCATTGTTGTGGAAATATCAGAAGAATGGAAATATCTGGAATTTAGAATCATTAGGAGATGGAGAAGTTTGGTTTTAGAGTTCTTAAGAAACAAGATATTAGAGTTTTGTTTGGTGTTTGGGTTATTGGGCTTCTTTGTTTTACTTTTTATTTCTTTTCTTCCTTTTGTTTATTTCATGAAACAAAGCATAGAAGCCCAAATAAACTTCATTTATATCACTAAATCACTTTCCAATAAATAACAACTTTTTATATATTATAAAATAATTTTCCAAAAATTTATTTAGTTAATTAATACTTTTATTTAAACCTTTTGCTAATTAGTCTCAAATTTATATTACTGAAATTTTTCTTTCAACCCAATATTACTTTTTAATTCCAAAATTACCACCATAATTCTAATTACTTAATTCAAATCCTAAATAAATTCATTAATTATTATTAATTAGTCGCTTCTCAACTAAGGGTTCTCACAAACTCCCCCATCTTAAGAAATTGCGTCCTCACAATTCCTACTTAAGGAGAATCAATAACTAGCTAGATATATTCTAGATCTCTACACCATTAATTAATAAATAACAGATGAATAATAGATTACATACCTGGCTCATGTGCGTCTCTAAATTACTTAGGATAAGTCTGTGTCGTCTGCTCCTCGATCTCCCAGGTACAATCTGACGGGTCGTCAGACCACTGCACCTTCATCGATGGGACCTTCTTTCCCCTAAGCCAACGGACTTCCAAATTGACTATATGAATCAGATGTTGCACATAGGTCAAGTCAGGAGATATCTCAATATCTGGAATGTCTCTTGATTCAATAACCATCTCATTATCTCTTAAACACCTTCTCAATTGAGACACATGGAAGACATTATGAATACCAAAGAAGTTTTCAGGCAATGCTACATATACGCCATCTGCCCAACACATTCAATAATCTGGTATGGTCCTACATATCGAGGCGCCAACTTCTCCGATTTGCTGAACCTCATTACTCCTTTTAGTGGAGATATCTTCAAATATACCCAATCTCCAACTTTAACTCCAACTGTCTCCTTCTACGGTCTGCATAAGATTTCTGACGATACTGGGCCTATTTCATCCTTTGTATGATTTACTCTATCTTCTCTATAGCTTCCCTTATAGAATCAGGACCCAGAACAAACTTGTCTCCTATCTCCAACCAACATGCTGGTGATCGACACGGCCTTCCATACAAAGCTTCGAATGGTGCTATGCCAATACTGGATTGGAAGCTGTTGTTATAAGAAAACTCAACAAAATGGAGATGATCTTCTTAACTTCCAACAAAATCGAAAACACGTGCGTAGAGTAACTCTTTGAGTACTTGGTTGACTCGCTCTGTCTGCCCATCTATTGGGGATGGTAGGCTGTACTGATATTCAGTTTAGTCCCCAATGCTTCCTCAAAGCTTCTCCAAAATCGGATTGCATATAGCAGATCACGGTCACAACCGATGGAGTAAGGAACTCTATGTAATCTCACTACTTCTTTCATGTACAACTTGGCTAAGTATGGCGTGGTTTGAGTTGACTTCACTAGAATGAAGTGTGCTGATTTGGTCAACCGATCCACTATCACCCATATGCTATAATGACCACTTATAGACCGTGGTAACCTATCCATAAAATCCATCGACATTTAAAATTGCAAGAGTTAAAACTATTCTATTGGGATATATAAGTGAATCATTGATTACCAATTTACTCATACCTGATCCCACTTCCATTGAGGAATTTCCAATGGTTGTAGAAGACTACTGGATCTTTGATGTTCTGCCTTTACTAGTTGATAGGTCATACAACCTTTGACATACTACCATATATCGTGCTTCATCCTTTTCGAATAACATAGACGCTTCATGTCCATATACATCTTGCTTCCTCTAGGATGAATGTAACATGGTCGATGACAATCATGCATTACCTCTTTACGGCGATTATCAAAGTTAGGTACCACTAATAACACCCCACCTCTATACCCATACTATCCAAAAATACTACAGAGTAATACTGTTAGATAATACGGAGAACGAGACTATATAGGGTACACACATGAATATTCCATTGGACTAACAGTAGTACGCATTATACATCGAATAAATAATTCATCAATACATACATAGTATCGGTACAAAGTTATAAACACGTGTGACACCAAGACAGAACAATACATAATATACAGTGAATTACAGAGAACACAGAGCCAATTGCATTGATAATATATAATATATATAATATGAAAGTGACTGTGCTATAGGATCGTGTAATATGGATAAACTACTTGTGCGGAATAACAATTAAGTAAGTAAATAATTAAAGCAGTAAAGTAAATGACACAAGAGATTTTTATACTAGTTCGAACTCTCGTTCTACGTCCAGTCCCAGACTCCTTCTGGAATTAAACTAGCAACCCTCACTTAACCCGGAGGAATAGGTTTATACCGCCTGAGCAACCGAGCAAGACTTCTACTGCCTAAGTAACCGAATAGGACTTCTACCGCATGAGCAACCGAACATGACTTCTTTATAAATAGACAAAAGTATCTGACTGTGGTATTTGATTTATTGGAGTGCCAGGATTTAAGAATGAAATCAATTTTCCCCTCCCTCAAGAAAACGTATGGGTTTGGTTTATAAATTAAGTAGTAACATCACGAAATGGAAAATTCCGAAGATAAAATAATCTAGATATCAAATTTTTGGGTCCGTTTGGTTTCATTTTATGTTCTGTGTTTTTAATTTTCAACATTCATAACAAAATATGAGGATAACAAAATATAAATTTCAAATTTTAGGCCATTACGATGACGGTGGAGAGACGACGTAGGGGATGGAGGGACGACGGAGGGGATGGATTGTTTCCATTTTTTGTTATTTCCCATAGCACAAAAACAAAATATATTTGTTTTTTATTTTATATATTAGTGTCATTTTCCAAATCGGTTGTTTTTTTAAAAATGCATGCTTCTTGTGCACACTTTTTGGACGGAAATACAAAACTAAATGGCAAACCAAACGGAGCCTTAGTATTTAGGTGGAGAAATTTGGGCTTGGATTTGGGATATTGGTTTTTTGGGCTTTAAATATAAATAAGTAAATGAAATGAATATATATATATATATATATCTTTCTTTCTTTCTTTGTTATATAAACAATTTTATACAAGCCCAATTCTAAAATCATTTCTTTCACGCAATTTATTATATGGTTATACAAGCCCAATTCTAGTATCCACCTTCAAATATTTCTACTTTATTTATTTTACAATAGTATAGATGGTTCTATAATTTATTAAATTTAAATACTCAAAAGTTCATATTTTAAACCTAACATTAAATGCCTTTCAAATTAATTAATTTCATAATTATTAAAATAATTAATTATCTTTAAACCATTTAATTTCATTACTAATTACGTTGTAATAATTTCCGATGTTCTAAAATAAATTCAAACTGTTCATTTTAAATTTCCAAAAAATCATTAGAAAATTCATTATTAATTCCCCTAAAAACCAGGTTGTTACAACCAGTCTATTTCTTCTTCGTAAACAACCTTGTGCATCCAAATAATAGTCGATGAGATCTTCGTCTTTCTCTCTAGACTCTAATCTCTGAATTATAGCAAGAGTAGACGGATCTCGCCTTTGAGCATCAGCCATCCAATCTACCAACGATGTTTTGGGCAATGAGACAAGCCATTATCGCTCTAGTACCAACATCTGAGCCTCTTTCCCGAATATCACATATGGAGAGTAGTTCTAAATCCTTCCACTCTAGTATCATCATAGAGACCATAGCTTGGTGCTTTCTATTTAATGCATCAGCAATAAGATTCCCTTTACCGGGAGTATACTGAATATCGAAATCGTAGGTCGCCAGAAATGCTAGCCATTCCTGTTATCTCATATTCAAGTCTTTCTGTGTGAATAGATACTTCAGCGACTTATGATCTGTGTATAACACAAATTGTTCTCTAAGTAGGTAGTATCATCATATCTTCAATGTGAACACTATAGCTATTAGCTCCAAGTTATGCCTAACATATCTTACTTCATTTGGTCTTAACTGTCACGATGCATATGCTACGACTCTACTCTTCTGCATTAGAACGACACCCAAGCCTGAGCCACAAGCATCTGTATAGACTTCCAAATCCTTATTGCTTTCAAGCACTTTTAATATAGGTGCATTAATAAGTAGCTCCTTTAACTTCTGGTAAGCTTCCTCACACTTGTCCTTCTATACAAAGTTAACTTCTTTTCTGGTGAGATTAGTTAGTGGCCACACTATCTTCGAGAAGCCCTTAATGAATTGTTGATAATAACCAGCTAATCCCAAGAAACTTCTGTTCTTAGATACCTTCTTTGGCCTCCTCCAATTTTGTATCGCTTCAACCTTAGCTGGGTCTACTGAGATAACTTCTTCAGAAAAACCATGGCTAAGAAACTTCACTTGCTTCTGCCAGAAATGGCATTTGGAGAACTTAGCTTTTAGCTTATTCTATCTTAATGTCTCCAATACCTTCTTAAGGTGCTTTTTGAGCACTTCCTCAAAATTTGAGTATATTGAATGTCATTGATAAATAATAGGACAAACTTATCCAAATAATATCCGAAGACTCTATTCATCATATCCACAAAAATAAGCAGAAGCGTTTGTCAGGCCAAATGGCATCGCCAACCATTCTACGAGTCATATCTAGCTCTGAACACTGTCAATGGAATGTTGTCTTCAGTGATCCGGAGCTGATGGAATCTAGTAGCTAGATCCATCTATGAAAAGGTTTTGGCTCCGCTCAACTGATTGAATATATCATCGATTCTAGGGAGGGGATATTTATTATTGATGGTCAAACCATCAAGCTCCCTATAATTGATGCATAATCTGAGAGAACCGTTTTCCTTCTTTATAAATACTGTTGTGGCTCCCCAAGGTGAAATATTCGATCTTATGAAATGCTTCGACTCCAGTTCTGTCAGCTGCTTCTTAATTTTCTCATTCTCCTTCACTAACATTTTAGTCAGAGGTCGACTTATAGGTTGAGCTCCGGGAACAAGGTCTATTCGGAACTTTATAGCTCATTTATGAGGTAAATCAATAATCGACTCAAAGATATCAAGGTATATCTTAACCACTAGAATCCGAGCGATATCATCCTCGTCTTAAGCTTCAATAGCAAAAAGGGATCCTCCAAAATTCCCATTGATACTTCTAAGGGCTATATGGATTCTTTTTTATGAATCCGAATGGCTTAGGGTCACGAATCTTTCAAGATATAGAAGATGTGCTTCGTAACCCTCAAGCCAATCTATTCCAAGTATAATACCAAAGCCCGTATATTCAAAAACGTGCAAATCACAATAAAAGGATTAACCGTCCAAAAGCAGTTCAACATCTTTACACGCCATCCCAAGGGTTGCATATCCCCTAATGGATTTGCAATCCTTAAAGATGTGACCAGGGAAAAAACATCAAGATTATCCACTAATTTTTTCGATACGAATGAGTGTGACACACCCATATCGAAAAGAAACCTAATAGGTATATATTTAAATAGAATCGTACCTTCAAATACTGCAGGTGCCTTCCCCTTGTCCTGTAAGGAACTCCCGGCTGTCTCCAATGCATTAAGCTTTTCGGTCTTCTTCTGAGCTGTAGGGCAGTTATAACTAAGATGTCCTTCCTTGTTGCAAATCCTGCACTTCTTTGAAAATGAAATGGAGCGTGATTTGGTGCACCCCCTTGAGTAATGCCCATGCTCTCCATAGTTATAGCACTTCACGGTATCTTTGTCCTGACTCTTAAACTCCAATGTACCAGCTCTTGAGATCTTTCTGTTCTAAAATCTGGGTCTTTACTTCTTGAAAGGAAATCTATGCGTCTGACTAATAGCTTCTTTTCCCCTTAGAAGATTCCACTTCATTGCGGCCTTTCTCTTCTTCCGCAAGCCTCGGTGCAGCGTCCACAAGCTTCTAAAAAGTAGTTTCCAACTGAAGAAGAAGAAGGGGTTTCCTCAAAGTCTTAAGCCATATACTAATTTTTGATTCTTCTTCATAGGTGTACAGATAATGTAACAACCCGCATATTTATCGATTTTATATTTTTATATTTTATTTAAATATTTTATCGTTAGTCGGATGTTAGTCCGAAAAGCTACTTTTTGCATACGGTCAAATTAGGACTCGAGACCACTTCCATTGAGTTCAAAATGACGTTTGCGATCTTTTTGAGTGTAAACTTCGATATGTTTGGAGATAGTGAAATTTTCGTCACATTTTGCTTTGAGCTTTGGTTTGGACTGCACTTGTTAACTCAGTCCCAAGACTCCCAACCCCCTCTCCTCTTCATCACTTCATCAAACACTTCAAGCTTTATCCAAAAATGGTGGAGGGAATGGGAAATTAAAGTTCCAAGCTCAAGTTCATTAGCAAATTCAACATCTAACTCCAAATTCAAGAAGAAGACATTGATTCAAGCTTGGGGCTGTTCTTGCTTTGTTTCAAGCTTCATCTTCATTGGCTTTTGGTGCAAAGGTGAGATTTCTAATCTCACATCTTGCCTATATCTGTCATTGGACTGTTTGGGATGTATTCCTATCACTTTAGCACGAGTACTTACATTTGGTTTGGATTGGATTGGCGAAAAACTCCAAATTTTGGTGTTTTGGTGAATTTCCTGCACTTAGGTCGTTCTGCCTCGGAACTGGCTCGTCCCACTTAGGTCGTTCGCCCCTAGGTCGTAGGTCGCTCGGCCACATATTGCTTAGGTCGTTCTGCCTTGAATATTTAGGTCGTTCGTTTTTAGGTCGCGAGCTTTAGGTCGCGTGTCTTTAGGTCGCGAGCTTTAGGTCGCGTGTCTTTAGGTCACGAGTTTTAGGTCGCGAGTCTCTTTTCCCTAGGTCGTTAGACCTTATTTTCCTTAGGTCGCTAGGCCTTGCTTCACTTAGGTCGTTGGACCTTATATCCATTAGGTCGCTGGACCTCACGTCTCTTAGGTCGCTCGACCTGTTCCACTTAGGTCGCAACCCCTTCTCCTTAGTTCGACCGAGTTAGGTCGTTCATCCCTTAGGTCGCGCCACTTTAGATCGCGCCACATAGGTCGTGGACCCTTAGGTCGTAGGTCGCTCGACCTTATTACCTTGTTAGGTCGCGAGTCCCTTAAGTCGCTCGCCTCTCTTAGGTCGCTCGCTTCTGCTAACTCGCGAACACCTCTAGGTCGAACCCCGTAGCGGGGGTGTTGCCCCTACACCCCCACCTTGGGGGGTTGCCACCCCCCTGGACCCCCCCTCCATAGGAGATCTTATCTGAAAAACATTCAACAGAACTTCCACTTTGATGTATTTTGAGATGATTTCCTTGGATTTTATTCACGTCTTCGTATGTGAATTTCTGTGATTGATTATTCTACAATCATTTTTGTGTTTTGTCACTTTAAAAATATGAAGGTTTCAATACTAGTAGTAAATATCAAAACTCTTTCATCAAAGCGATTTCAACACTATTTTAAATATCAAAAGTTCGTTTTCTCAAACCGATTTCCAATCTACTAGTATATACAAGCCTTTGCTTCACTCAGATGAGAAATCGAATTAAACGACTTAGTAAAACGAGTGGTATGAAACGCTTGCATTCACTTCGTCGGTTAGCTCTTGGACTTGTTCGATTGAACCCTTTTGTGACAATTTCCTAGTGAAGATCTACAGTTTGTTCATAAATATTTAAGTTAAGCTAGTGGTTATGGGACATGAAGCTAAACTCATATATTTACTGGCTTAGTGTAATTGACACTTCCTTATGATCATGACGATCATTTTTGTGATTTAGACTAGCGATTGAGAGATGTCTCTATGTCTGCGAGGGAGACTAGACCCCGCTTTTGTGATGTTTCGCCATCACATATATGGGGTAGCACCCCATGGTCTTCGGGCCGTTCATGTGTTAAAATTTAATGGATAGCTTCCATGAGATAGCTTCTCGTTCATGTGTTATACGCGTTGGTGAGTTTTCATGCTCCCGTTCATGTGTTAGGCCTCCCCTTTTTTATGTGTTTTCTGGATTTCTTGTGATGATTTCTGGAATTTTGTGCTTCACCAATTTTCATGATTTTCATTGATATGATATCAATTTTTGTGCATTGGTGAATTCATGTGTTATTGACTTGTTGTGAATACAAGTTTAGGGTATGATACCCTATTTTATCTTTGAGAAGATTCTTGTGATATTGATTTATCTCTTGTTGATTTTCAATTACGTACTTAAAGTAATATGCTATGATGGTTATTACATGTTCATGCCATGTCTTTTAATTTATACCATATCATCTGATATTTATAGCTAGACTGATCCGTTTATTATTTTCTTATAAATAATACTCGGGTCAGACCGAGATGTTACAGGTGCTTCTGCTTGACTTCTCTTCTGGATTATTCTGACTTTTGGCTAACTACATTGATTAGTAGTTTTTGGATGTACACATTTGAGATATAGACTCTATGTTGTGTACTTATTCTTTTGTATAGCACGTGTTGCTATTCTTTTGTATTATCGTGGATCTTTCCGACCACTACTCTGATGTACACTTTCATGTGTTATATATATATTCATATCTTTTTCCGCCTTTGTGATATGGATGTCTGTGACTGATTTATGTTATGTTTATTTCTATGTTTGTTTCCGAAGATTATTTATAGCCACTATGTGATAGCTTTGGGTTTGTATCGGTATGTCGGACTTCCTCCTTAAACGAATTCTATCTGACATATCAGTGCTCGCTCAAAGAATTTACATGGATGGTCGCTCCTCAACAGCCTTATTCTCCACGCTAGTTGACAGCATTACACCGTAGTGTTCTTGGCTAGCGTGGGTATAGAGGTGGGGCGTCACAGATAAGCTTCAGATCATATTTGGATAATGCTTCAAATTCAGCTACATACTTGGCCACAAACTTAGTGCACCGCTTCAAGCCAATAAATTTCCGAGCCATGGCTGCTTTCTCAGCTTCTAGAAGGATTTCCTCTCAAATATTCCTTTGAAATCCTCCCAAGTCATTTCTAATTCATCAATCTCAACTGCAAACAGTTTATACCAGTCTGACTCTCTCTCATGAAGCTGTCTCGATGCTATTTGGACCTTCTATTGGTCAGTGATACCCATACATGTAAAATACGTTTACACATCTTAAACCAATTTTGCATTCCTATCACTCCCTCCGTGCCCTTGAAAGGTTTACCTCCAAGCTTAGCATAGTCACCGCATAGCCTGGCGAAATCAAATTGAGGAGTGGGAGAGTTTGGTGTTGTGGAAGAACTTGACTGTTGGATGCTTCTCACCAACTCCATAAGTTGTTCGGTGGTAATATGAATTCTCCACCAGATCCAGTATCGGAATATTGACCTGGTTCACCTTGACCTGAGCGTGGTCTTTCCATTTCTCACTGAAATGAAGTGAGATATTGGTTAAGAATGTCCAAAGATAATAATAATATATAACAACCACAAATAACAAGTATGCACCCTGATAACTGCACCATGTAATCATTGTATGTACCTAGGTAATACTGATTTATCTACCCGCTACCCCAAGGGACAAGGTCTCCTAAGTCCATTTAGGCCGATGACTCATGTCTCTTTATGATCTGTATTGTTCAAACCTGCTCTGGTACTAACTTTTAACGCCCCCACTTCTATACCCATAGTACTCAAGAGTATTATTAAGTAATACCGTCGTGTAATATAAAGAATGAAGCAATATAGGGCACAGACGTGAATATTCCCTTGGACTAACACCGGTACGTATCATAATAACGAGTTGCTTACCCTATTCATACTCGGTCTTGGTACATGCAATAAACACATGTGCCTCCACGATGAACAATACATAATCACAAATAATAAATAACAATTAGAGATCATAGAGTCAGAACGCAGTAAATAAAATATAATATATATTACATAATACAATACATAAGTCCATGGGCTACAAAATGAAAGTCTCTAGCCTAATACATTATATATCATCAACTACTACATAATAGATGCAATAATGAGGCAACAAAAATGTATAAGGAATGTATCATCTTATATCTCTTACTAGCCTCCCATAAGTCTATACTTTGCTCCATCAACCCCGAGTACCTGCACTATAAGTCGCTCGGACTGACCCAAGTATTGCAAAGAACACACGAGTCAGACTATGTCTATTTATAATGTCAAATAATATATGGCAAAGGAATGTACACAATAAAATGAGAATGTCATATAAGATAGAATATAATATGAGGTAGCCTATCAAAATGTCCAATCAAAATCCCACATCATATAAATAATAAAGATAAATAATAACAATCCAAACTAGAAAAATAATGCACAAAGGCTATCTCTAAAATATCAAATCATCATAAGTATGGATATAACGGGGACTGACTACACTTTAGACACACGGTCTCTAGTATAGCCAACTCAGTTGATAGTGAATAATATATGCCGATCCACAACACATATATATACCGGAACTAGATGGGACACCGACAGACACACTTGCTCCAGGAGACTACACACGTAACTGGCTAACATGACACACGTGCCCATCCAGACGGCTCTTACAGTCATCAATTACCATTACCACTCTCTCTCTCCATTATTGTGACAAAGATCCACTATAGGCTCGACTACATGTAGCCTTTTCGGTCATGACTACCGACATGTGCCTATATGTAACTAACTGCTGTCCTGCATGACAAAAGGAGGCTATAGATGACCAACACACGGCCATAAGAAATAAGTGTCATAGATCCGAGCTGCGACCACCACGATCAGGCCACCAGGATGGATTCTGGCTGTTACCCGGCGGTTTGGCCCAGTTACGAGAGGCTCGTCAAGCAAGCACATCGTTCGGCATAGACGTGTGGTTCGTCCTGGATGCCGTTCGGCATAGGCATGTGGTTCGGCATAGACGTGTGGCCCGGCTTGGATGCCGTTCGGCCTGGATGTCGTTCGGCATAGGCATGTGGTTCGGCATAGACGTGTCGCTCATCCTGGATGCCGTTCGGCATAGGCGTATGGTTCGGCCTGGATGTCGTTCGGCATAGGCATGTGGTTCGGCCTAGACATTTTGGATCAGCTTGGATGTCGTTCAGCTTTAAAGAGAGGATCAACACTCAACCTTAAGGAGGGTGTCGTCGTTCAGCATATATCGCTCGGCATACCTCACACGACAACTACGCCCGGTCATGACAGTGCGGCATGCCTGGCTCGGTGCATACTGGAGGTGTTAACAAGTTGTCAAGCCCACGACAGAGTAAGGGTGATCGGCATGACTTCGCTTCGAGTCAACTCACTACTTGCTTTGGTTCTCCTGAGGGTTTACTTCAAGTCACTTGATGCTCGACCAGACAATTCTCGATCGGCATTTCTCGCTCGGCATGAATTGTTCGGCATGCCTGGCTTGGTGCACAGAAGTCACCTACTATAGGCCAATATACCTTGTTCCTGGGCCCATGAGGGAAGTCCAGCCTATCTTCACCTATAAATAGAGGGGGCAGGGGCGTAGTGAAAAGGGACCTTTTTTGGGAGAACACTGGGGAGACTCTGCCATTTTCAAGACTCATTCCTTTTCAATTAGAACTTGTATTCAAGTTGTTAGTGTACGGATTGTATCTGTATTCAATTATTTGAAAAGGCAATAAAGATTAAACTCAAAGTGCATGTAGGCAGTTACGCCGAACCACTATAAATCTGGTGTTCTAGTTTCAGCAGTTAATTTTGCATACATTCCTCTATTTCAATTTTCTATCTTCATTAATCTCTATACACAAATATCTCTTTGGGTGTTAGTGACCAATTTTGGTGCTTTCACTGAAAAGTCATTCTCAGGTTATTAGGATCTACTTTGTAGCTACTAGATTGAAGAAATCCCCTGAAGGAGATCCAAGTCATTCATAGGAAGTCCGTTGATTCTACTCAGAGTTTCTACCAATAACTCTACAATGGGAAGACCACATACTAGATCAGCCTCCCACAACGCATATGACAACGAGACCACTAGTGTCCAACAAGTAGGACCCATCAATCAACAGGTTAATCTAGGCGTAGGGACTGTCACCGCCCAAAACCAAATGGAAGCTGTCACTAGGACAGAGTTCAATGAGCTGATGAGAGAACTCATGGAAAGCAGGAGACAACTTAGCGAACAGATCCAAGCTAACGCCAGCCTTATGACTCAGCTTACTCAACAACAACATCAGAATGCTGGAGGAAGCCCTGCTCCTTACTCCTCATCCGACAACTCTTCTTCGTCCGATGAACCTCCTAGGCGTAGACGTCGTAGAACAGAAACAACACAAGCAGGTGCTGCTGATCGATCAACCAGGGATGCTCCGGGTTCCCTACCTGGAGCAATGGCCCCTCACTTACACTAAGGAAATCACACTCAAGCTGGAACGGAAAATTTAGGATCTAGAGTACGAGTGGAAGTTGGACAGCCGGCACACCAAAGTCCTAATGATGCTGGTCCCCAGGATACACACTTGGTAGATCACCAACAGAGGAGACACCGACCAGAACGGTCTCGCAGGACATAAACCAACTTGCCATCTTCCATACAAACCCCAAACCTATCAGTTATGGTCAGACAGCTGATGAGAGAGAATCAAGACTTATCAAATGATGATTAGGGGATATCCAGGAGTCATACTCCGTTCACAGATGCTATCTTACAGGCCGAGTACCCCAGGAAGTTTAACATGCCGGCCATTCCGGCCTATGAAGGAAAGACTGATCCCCGACAGCATGTGATGAGATATGAATGGATGATGGACTCAGCTAGAGAAAACGACGCAAGTCACGCAACTAAGTGTAGATGCTTCCCAATAACTTTATATGGAATCGCTACCATGTGGTTCACCCGATTTCCTCCGTGGACTATCTCCAACTTTGATGAGCTAGTGACAAAATTTGTGGAACAGTTCAGGATTCATGCCACCCGTCCCAAGGACGTGATGTCCTTGTCCAGTGCGATTCAGGCTCCAGGGGAGTCGTTAAAAGAGTATTTACAAAGATTCCACGTTGCCGCAACTGAAGTTAGCAACCCCAACGACCATGCTATTATAATGGTCGTAATGCGAGGAGTAAATCTGGATTCAGAGTTTGGAGATTGGCTGGCGGGAAAGCCTCCGACTACGCTAGAACGTTTTTATTCAAAGGCACACCAATTTATAAGAAGGGAGGAAGCTAGGTGGACGAGGCGAGACAATGCACCCGTACTTGGAAAGGAGACAGTGCAGAGCAACATTGCTGTAAAACAATCCGGTGAAAACTTTGGAAAAGTACAAGTCAATGTCCAAAACAAGCCTGAACAATCTAAAGGACCTGGTAGGGGAAATCCCGGAAAGAAAAGGGAGACTGGAAAGTGGAAACCAAGGATCCCAACTTACAATGAATACACTCCTCTGAACGCATCTCTGGAGAATATTTACCTATCGACTTGTAATACTTTCCAGTATCGAAAGCCACGACCAAAAAGTCCACCGAGGAGCAAAAGCGGACTGGTAAGTATTGCCGCTTCCATGAAACTTATGGGCACAATACCGAGGAGTGTAGGCACCTCCATGACGCTATAGAAAAGCTGATTCAACAGAAGAAGTTGCAGGAATTTGTCAAGAATCCGCCGGAGGGTGGACAAGGAGCATCAGACCCCGGTCGTGGGCAAGCTCCATGCCATCCTGAGGAATCAGCTCAGACCATAGGAAGACTAATCATAAACACGATAGTCGGAGGGCCTCACCTGCAGACAAGAGTTGGCAAGAGATGGAACGTTATGCTAGTTCCCTAAAGCATGCAGATTTCGAATGTTGTTCAAACACGGAAGATAGTACCCCATCTAAACAACAACGAATGATGACGGATGCTATAGTGTTTAGAAGTAGAGATGCCGATCAGGTGGAGGCACCTACCATTGACCCGATGGTCATCTCGGCCACTATCAGGCCAGCGTTTGTGAGAAGAATACTGATTGACTGTGTAAGTTCTGTTAATATCATCTTCAAAAACGCATATGATCAGATGAAGATGGAGACAAAGGACCTAAAACCATCTAAAGCCTGTATTCATGGCTTTAATGGTGCGGCTACCGATGCGGTGGGCTTTGTTGAATTGCCAGTTGAACTTGGGGAAGGTGAACGTAGGAGAGTACGGATCCTGTCATTCGTTGTTTTGGATGTCCATTCTCCGTATAATGTGTTTCTGTGTTGACCGGCCTTGGTAGAGTTTAGGGCAGCTTTGGCCCCGTGGTGCTTAACCTTGAAGTTTCCGACCGATAAAGGAGTTGGTGTTGTGCATAGCGATCAGGCGACTGGTCGTGCGTGTTATGTGGCTGAGCTGAGAGAGGCCCAGCGAAGAGAGAAAGGAAAGGTTGTGGACAACTCCGTCCGCATCTGAGCCACTGAAGATTGACAAGTAATGCTCGAGCCTTGGCTCGGGCAACATGATCAGATCTATAGAGACATGGATCCGAGAGATGACGATGAGGAACCCAAGAAGGCAAAAGCAGCACCGGCTGAACTGACAATTGACATTCCAGTCAGCCATGATGATCCATCGCGACTACTTAAGATTGGATCACAATTTGACCCCTCGATGATCGAGGATCTTACTGATTTCCTCCGAGCAAATCTGGATGTTTTCGCTTGGACATATTCTGATATGTGCGAGATTTCTCCTGCCATTGCGAGTCATATGTTGAACATAGACCTAAAATACGTGCCAATAAAGAAAAAAAGGAGAGGGATGGACCCAGAGAGGTCCGCCGCTCTCAGAGAGGAGGTGGACAAACTCAAAGTCAGTGGGTTCGTCCGCGACGCCCTCTACCCTGAATGGGTACCCAACCCCGTGCTAGTAAGAAAAGCGAATGGGAAATGGAGGACCTGTGTTGATTACTCAGACTTGAACAAGGCTTGCCCTAAGGATAGTTTCCCTTTACCCAGAATTGACCAGCTGGTCGATTCAACTGCTGGGCACGAGCTATTGTCGTTTATGGACGCGTACTCGGGATATAATCAAATCCCAATGCACATTCCGGATCAGGAGCACACTAGCTTTGTCACGGATGTCGGACTATATTGCTATGTGGTGATGCCTTTTGGGCTGAAGAACGTAGGAGCGACTTATCAGCGCTTGGTGAATCGGATGTTTAAAGACCAAATCGGTAGAATAATGGAAGTCTATGTGGATGACATGCTTGTGAAATTACGACAGTCAAACGACCACATTCGAGACTTGGCGGAAATGTTTGATATACTCAGGTGTTATGGAATGAAAATTAACCTACTGAAGTGTTCCTTTGGTGTCGCATCGGGAAAGTTTTTGGGTTTTATTGTTAATGCACGAGGAATTGAAGCTAACCCAGAAAAGATTCAGGCTATTCGAGACATTCAAGTGCCTAGAACTATAAAGCAAGTGCAAAGCATGAACGGAAAAGTGGCCGCGCTGAGTCGATTCATATCCAGAGTGACCAACAAGTGCATTCCTTTCTTCGATGTAATAAAGAAAGGGAAGAGAAATTTCGAATGGACGCCCAACTGCGAGGATGCATTCCGAGCTCTGGTAAGACATTTGGAAAGTCCCCTGGTGCTGTCGAAGCCTATAGATCACGAAGTGTTATATGTATACTTAGTCGTATCTCAACATGCCATCAGTACGGCTTTGGTTCGCGAGAAGGACCGAGTTCAAAAGCCGGTGTACTATGTCAGTAAACGTTTAACGGGGGCAGAAAGAAATTATCCTAAAATTGAGAAGCTAGCCTACTGCTTGGTGATTGCATCACGCAAGCTTCGTCCGTACTTTCAGGCACATCCGATCAGTGTTTACACCGATCAACCTTTGCGACAGGTGCTCCAACGTCCAGAGACCTCAAGAAGGTTACTGAAATGGAATATTGAGTTGAGTCAATTCAATATAACCTACCTGCCACGAAGAGCCATACAAGGGCAAGCGCTATCAGATTTCATCGCGGAATTTACCGCATCCGACGAACCGGACGGAGATGATGTTATACCCACTATTCGATGGAAACTATACACCGATGGGGCATCTAACGACCGTTGCTCTGGAGCTGGAATCATTTTAGTAACCCCTGAAAACCGATCTATTTGTTATGCTTTGAAGCTTGATTTCCCAGCTACGAATAACGAAGCAGAGTATGAAGCATTGCTCGCTGGTTTAAAACTTGTCAGGGAGCTCGGAATAAAAACGATTGAAATCTTTTGTGACTCTCAATTGGTGGTGTACCAAGTGTGGGGAGATT
Organism: Allium fistulosum; assembly: GCA_030737815.1. Lineage (NCBI taxonomy): Eukaryota > Viridiplantae > Streptophyta > Magnoliopsida > Asparagales > Amaryllidaceae > Allium > Allium fistulosum. The sequence goes on along the minus strand of CM060902.1, from coordinate 1,115,552,130 downwards.
ATCAAGCAAAGGGACAAAGGCTTGCTCCATACCTCGCTCGGGTTCAAGAACTTTTGGCAGACCTTGAATATTATGATATTTTGCATGTCCCGCGTGAACAAAACAGGGAAGCCGATTCATTAGCAAAATTCGCAAGTACTGGCAATGCACAACAAATGGGCTTGGTTCCTGTTGAAGTTTTGCAATTTCCAAGTATAAACGAGATGGAAATAGGCTTTCTGCTAGAAGAAGAAATTGAAAAGGAGTCATGGATAACCCCATTCAAGCAGTACCTGTTACACGGAGCTTTGCTTGAAAAGAAGAACGAAAGACGACAAGTCATTCGCAAAGCCTCAAGGTATGTGATGCAAGACGGAATAATGTATCGAAAAGGGTTCTCGGTTCCATTACTTCGTTGCATTGCCCACGACGAGATAAAATGGGTCTTGAAAGAGGTTCATGAGGGCGAATGTAGCGACCATACTGGGGGGCAGACACTGGCAAAAAAGATCCTCCGCTATGGATACTATAAGCCCACTGTAAATCGGGATGCTGCAGACTACGTAAGAAAATGTGACAAATGTCAAAAGTTTGCGAAAATCCCGAGAGCTCCGCCAGCGGAACTCACACAAATGGTTAGTCCCTGGCCGTTTGCGGTTTGGGGGATCGATATAATCGGTTCCTTGCCCATTTCCAGAGGTGGTGCAAAATATGCAATTGTTGCTGTCGATTACTTTACTAAGTGGGCAGAAGCAGAGCCTCTAGCCATGATCACCACCAAAAAAGTAATTAATTTTGTGTACGAAATATCATATGCCGTTTTGGCCTCCCACCAACTATCATCACGGACAATGGAACTCAATTTGAAAGTAGAGAGTTCAAAGAACTCTGCCAAAATATCACATTGAGAAAAGGTTTTCGGCGGTCGCTCACCCTAAAGCGAACGGACAAGTGGAAGCCGTAAATAAACCAATCAAGTCAATACTAAAGAAGAGTTTGGAGAAGGCTAGAGGCAAGTGGGTGGATGAGCTTCCGACGGTGCTCTGGGCTTACAGAACCACCCACAAGTCCGCGACTGGCCATACTCCATTCACCTTGGCATACGGCGCTGAAGTTGTGATACCCGTGGAACTTGAAGTTCCTTCTCATCGGGAAACTTATTATGATCCCAAAACGAATCAGAACCTCCTATTGGAATCACTGGACTTTGTTGACGAAAAACATGAAGAAGCTGATTTAAGAGCAGCTGCACATATGCACCAAGTTGCTCGATATTATAATGAAAAAGTTCGACCAAGAATTTTCAACGTGGGTGATCTCGTTTTGAAGCAAGTTTTTCCGACCCCATCATATCTGAATCCCACATGGGAAGGTCTGTATGTCATCGAACAGAGGCTTGGAGAAGGAACTTTCAAGCTAGCGACCGTAGATGGCGTGACACTTCCTCGCGCATGGAATAGCGAGCATTTGCGTCGTTATTACACCTAGTCTATTTTCTTTTGCATTGTAGTTGCAATTATTTCCAATGTATGTTCGTTTTATTGTTTTTAGTTTTTGGCACGTAACAAGACATTCCAGTTTGATCCCATTTATTATAATCAATAAAGGCTCGAAGCCATCATTTTCGTTAACTATTGATGTTTCTGTATGCGGCAATTCCGTAACAGAAAATTAAGTTACATTAATCTGCCTGGCTTATGAATACACACACCGACTTGAAAAAATCTCTAAGTCCCCGGAGTGTGGACTAGAGTACTCTGAGTCCTCAAAGTGCGGACTAGAGTATAAACGACTTGAAAAAATCTCTAAGTCCCCGGAGTGCGGACTAGAGTACTCTGAGTCCCCAGAGTGCGGACTAGAGTATAAACGACTTGAAAAAATCTCTAAGTCCCCGGAGTGCGGACTAGAGTATAAATGACTTGAAAAAATCTCGAAGTCCCCGGAGTGCGGACTAGAGTACTCTGAGTCCCGGAGTGCGGACTAGAGTATAAACGGCTTGAAAAAATCTCCAAGTCCCAGGAGTGCGGACTAGAGTACTCTGAGTCCCCAGAGTGCGGACTAGAGTATAAACGACTTGAAAAAATCTCTAAGTCCCCAGAGTGCGGACTAGAGTACTCTGAGTCCCCAGAGTGCGGACTAGAGTACTCTGAGTCCCCAGAGTGCGGACTAGAGAATAAACGACTTGAAAAAATCTCTAAGTCCACAGAGTGCGAACTAGAGTACTCCGAGTCCCCAGAGTGCGGACTAGAGTATAAACGACTTGAAAAAATCTCTAAGTCCCCGGAGTGCGGACTAGAGTACTCTAAGTCCCCAAAGTGCGGATGAGGGTATAAACGACTTGAAAAAATCTCTAAGTCCCCAGAGCGCGAACTAAAATTGAAGCAATTCAAAAGACTCCGAGTCGCGTAGAAGTGAGCAAGTGCTTGCCTGACCCACGTAACTTTGGATTTCAAACACAAGACGAATGGTGAAACTAATCATCGAACATCATCAGAAAAACAAAAACTTTATTCACTAATCCCAAAATAGAGTTCCACTACAATTCCTCCTAAACTCGAAGTTAAAAGTCTATTAACATCGACTACGAAAATAAATAGAAATAATTACATGATCTGGGATTATTCACGTTAAATGAAGCATGATAGCTACTTCTTCGACTTCTTCTCCTTCTTCAGTTTCTCTGAAGACTCCTCCCCCACGCGTTTTTTCTTGGACATTTTGCTCACTGGAGAAGGGGTGTCAGAGGAAGGAGGAGGAACTTCTAACGACCTGGTCCCACCTAGAAGGATAACTTTTAAAGGCCTGTTCAGTGGGTCATCGAGTTCAACCACTTGAGGCTTAGTCTTAATTTTGGTTTTCTTTTTCCCCTCTTCGATGATCTGTTCCTTCATGCTCAGCTTTGAAGTATGTTTGGAGGCGCCTGTAATGTCAACTTCATAATGTTCTTCTAAAGGAGAAGGGTTTTCAGACTTGTCTTCATTGAGCGCCTCGATCACTTGAGCGCCAAGTCCAGGATCCTCTTCGGTTTGAGTAGCCTCTCCCATTTTTTCTTCCCCCTCCGTGGCGACATCGCTCCTTGGAGTAGGCTCGGGATCAGGATGGCCTACACGAATTCGTAAAAACAAATGTTAGAATACATTTATCACTCGCTGAAAACGAGAACCCTTTGAACTTTGGAGGAAAAGTTGTGTACCAGTCTCTGGTTGACTCTCAACTATTCGGGGAGTTTTGCCTCCTGGAATAGGAGATAGAATGTGAATATTAAGTCCAGGGTCCTCTAGGTCATAGCCAATATGTTGCTCGAAGGGTTCAAGTGATAGGCGACTAGACGACTGAGTAGGGGGAGGAACCGGAGAGTCGGTTCGGACGGACCGGCAATGGCATCTTTTCCTTTTGATAAGGGGGAGTCTCTGCTGTAAAGAGCCTTCGCCGCGGGCAAGTCTGAAGGCTCATTCCCCCGAAGAAATTCCTTCACTAAAGCGTCTTCGTCAATCTCTTCCGTTCCTAACTCAACCTTTTCGATTTTGATTATAGTGTCCCATGCTTCGGCCAAAGATTCGAGATAACCCTCGCCAAGAAATGTTAAGTCGCGATGCATGAGAACTCGAGCATTAAATTCGGCTATGAGCGGATCAAACATACACTTGATTTCCTCCCTACCAGCCTTAGTAGCCTCCTCAAGGCGGGAATCAATTCCTGAGAGCGCTATTCTTTTACCCTCCTCACAGGCTTCATCCTTCAATGCTTCAACTTTGGAGAGTTCTTCATCGAGCTTTGTTTTCAGGAGTCACGTAGAAACAATTTCGTCGCAATATCGTTGCGACTCCTCCTGAGCAGCAATTTTTTCTTCCTTCTCTTTGAGAAGTAGCTCTTCCAACTCTTTGACTCGTTGAGTGAACGCATCTCTCTCCTTTTGAATGGAGTCTTTCTCTAAAGCTAGAGCGCCACAGCGTTGGACAGCTTCATCGATCTCCTTTTTGTGTGTGGCCTCCAGGCGACTGACTGCCCTAGCAGTATCTTTAGCGTTCTTCTAGGCAGCCTCAAGTTGAGATTTATACATGGAAAGCTCTTTATCTTGGGCTCTAATGATGTATTTGTCATGGATGGCCTCAAGCTTCAAACGATCGATTTTGTGTTGGCGTTCCATAGAAACTTCAGAAACATTTTCTGCTAAGTGAACGAATGCGTCGTGTTGGACGTAAACATCATTGTTGCAAGCAAGGGCACTCTATTTAACATGCCCCAGAATAAGTGGATGGTTGGAAGAAATTTTAGTTCGTCAAAGCATATCTTTGGGAATGTGGCTCTAAGCTCGACGAGTTTCTCCGCTATCGACGGATCATGTGCAGGAGTAGAGGAGGTTTGTTTAGTCGAAACCACGGACTTCTTGTGAGCCTCCCGAGATTGCCTAGTACTTGAGGAACCCGAGAATTGGTCGCAAGGAGTTTCAGATTGTGATCCCCTTTGACCTGATTTCTCCCTGCCTTGTTCCGGTGGAGGAGGATCGTTGGAGTACGATGAGTGACTGTGAATTTTCCTTTGAGAAGATGAATCTCGGGGACGATAATCTCTATCGTTGTCGTCATCTTTATCTCGACGTTTGCCATATCCAGAGTCTTGGCCGGAAGGATGGAAAATAGAAGAGCCGTGAAGGCGGTCGAATCCATGTGAGCGTCCCATATCACCTGCGCAGAAGTTAAGTGAGGACAAGTTAGCAAAAATGGCATGATGGCTGAAGTTTAAGTACAAGGTGACGTGTGAGTGTTCGGTGTGTCCTAGTGTTTCCCCCGACGGACCAGTTTCTTTAGCTTTACTTATTGGAGTTTTTTCTCCTTGGTGATGAGCTTGAACGCCTTCACTGCCTCTCACCGGCGAATGAAGTTTTATGGCTTCCGGGTCATCGAAACCGTAGTTGAGCAAATCATCAGGAATTGTAAGGTCTGACAAGCCTTTCAATGAACCCTCTAAGTGTTGTGGAGACGGCTCTTTCTCCATTGGAGTAATTGTCACTTTCAAAGCTCCCTCCTACCTTCTTCCTCAGCTTGTAAGCTAGTTTCTTTGTTCCTTTTGAGGGGGGAGGTGGTTTATCAATGTCGTGTGCTTCAATTGCTGGTTCTGGTGTAGGACTTACACTCTCGCCCGGAGCTTCAGCCTCTTTTATTTCACCTTCCTCGGATGCATCGGGAGTCTCTCTTGTAAAAGGCACTGAAGGCCCTACTTTCCTTTTGCCTTTATCCAAGGCAGGTCCGGTTGTGGTGGCACTATGAGGAAGACTTATTCGGCGACCTTCCGCAAACAATCAAAATCTTGAAAGCGATTCATTGGAAATGATGAGTTTGATGTCCCAGTCTCCCACGGGAACAGCTCGAATAGCTTCGATGGCCTCGGAGTACCCGGAGCCTTCGGGACGTGGGCTAATACCTGTAAAAATCGGAAAAAGGTTTAAAAAGAATGCACTTCCTGCCACGTACAACTATTGATCTAGAAAAGGAACTTACTCCCTTCGAGCCATCTCCTCGCAAAGCCAGGGGGCAGCGCACATAAAACCATTCCTGCTTGTATAGGGCAAATTTTCTCCACGCCCCTGTTAAGATTTGGCACTTGGAGTGTGGCTCGAGGAATATGAAGGATGGGCTATCAGACCGTCTATTGAAACGATAGATATATCATATATCACCGGGTGTGGGTAGTCTGAGTAGAACACTCATGAAAATAATACACGTGCCGTAGAGGAACGCATGACTATTGGGATGTAATTGTGCTGGGGCGATCTCCATATACTGCAGCACATCACGAAGGAAGGAGCTAAAAGGTGGCACACTACCAACCCAACACATGAATTTGTTGCAAGCCGTATACCCAGCTGGGGGCAGGTGGGGACGATCTTGTCCCGATGGAACCAGCACATCATCAAAAGGGATTCCGTGGATGGAGCATAGTCGGCGAAGGGCGTTTTCGTTGATTCTCGAAGCTTGAGAATCGACCGGATTGTCTAGGATAATTGCTGCATCTATGGCATCAGGAGCTAAGTCAATAGTCGCAGTCATTGGACTCGGGATATTTTGTGCAGGAGTCGTCGATGGTTTCGAAGTTTCCACTACTTCCTATCGAGAACTCGGCCCGGGTTTATCTGAAACTGTTGCAGAGCTCGACTTTCTAGACATCTTTAACGAACGCCAAATTTGAGTAAATTCCTGTTTGAACTATACTTGAAAGACAATTGATATTAGTCATACCGACAAAAGTGCTTCCCCCATGTGGTGTGTGGACTAGTGTGATGGTTCATATAAAGAATATAAATAAATTAGGGTTCTGAAAAGTAAAGTGCAGCACGACGAGCTTTAAGTTGCCCTCTTTACAGAATTTTAAGTTCACATTTATTATGGTTTCAATCGTGAAGTTATCAGTCCGAATCAGTTCGATATGCTTGTTTGCTTAAGTTCTTGTCCTTGTTGGTAGTCCTACGATTAGGCATGGGAGATAAGTGGACTTGACATGTGTTGTGTTCAAGTTGGAATGATTTCGACTGCCATTGCCTACTTCAAGGCTTAATGTCGAGCGACCCTCTAAACCAGAGAAGCCGACCCACTCACTCTCACTCACTTCCTATCTCTCTAACAACCGAACGACCCTCTAAACCAGAGAAGACGACCCACTCACTCTCACTCACTTCCTATCTCTCTAACAACCGAACGACGCTTTGGACTGGAGACACTGACCCACTCACTCACCTCCACCTCACTTCCTCAGATCGCCTCAACACTCTCTTTCCCTAAACCGAATGACATCCCATTCCACTACCTCTTTAGCATTACTCCCACGAGGCGATGACCGAGCGACAGACATCCACCCAAAACGCTAATACCGACTCGCCCGTCCTCTCTCCTCTCTCGTTCCCTGATTACCGAGTAGCTTCAATCACACACTTAGCCCTATCTCACAAACCTAGCGACCACTCTCCCTCACTTAGTGGCTTGATAAAAAACCTATGTCCAATTCTACCTCCCTTTCCTACAACCTTTTCTGCTGAGAAATACTCGAGAACTCGAGCCTCACGCAGAACCCCTAATACGGAAAAGTCGGTTGGGTGAAGAATTCGTACCTAAGGGAATGAATCAAAGCTTGGGGGGCTGTTGGATTTAGGATTGAAGTTCGTTTAGATTTGTTATCAGGGGAGTTGAGGAGCAAGTGTACTGGGCTCAAGATGAAGGAGGAAGATCGAAGAGGTAGCTGAAATTTGGAGGAAGGTAGGTTGTGAGATCCTGTAGAGTCGAAACGAAAGTAAAGAGAAAAAAGAGAGAAGTGTTGGCTTTTATATATGAAGAAGGGGATGTGAACAGGCATTCACTAGTGGCCCGGTCAACAAGACTCAGTGGGTCGGTAAGCAATTGTGACGAGTGGTTCGGTATCTATATGCCGAACGACCCCTTGCTTATGTATAAAAGAAAGAAGGGGAGAGAATAGACTTGGGACTGTACAAAGGACTGCCGTGTTTTGACCTTCATTGAACACATTCAACTTTTGATGGTAGGAATTGGATATTGGCTCAAAGCGTGTCGTGTTGCCTCACACGACACACTTTGGTGGGCAAATGTTACCCGGCTAATTGGCCCGGTTATGACAGGCTCGTCAAGCAAGCACATCGTTCGGCATAGACGTGTGGTTCGGCCTGGATGCCGTTCGGCATAGGCATGTGGTTCGGCATAGACGTGTGGCTCGGCCTGGATGTCGTTCGGCATAGGCGTGTGGTTCGGCCTGGATGCCGTTCGGCATAGGCATGTGGTTCGGCATAGACGTGTGGCTCATCCTGGATGTCGTTCGGCATAGGCATGTGGTTCGGCCTGGATGTCGTTCGGCATAGGCATGTGGTTCGGCCTAGACATTTTGGATCAACTTGGATGCCGTTCGGCTTTAAAGAGAGGATCAACACTCAACCTTGAGGAGGGTGTCGTCGTTCGGCATATATCACTCGGCATACCTCACACGGCAACTACGCCCGATCATGACAGTGCGTCATGCCTGGCTCGGTGCATACTGGAGGTGTTAACAAGTTGTCAAGCCCACGACAGAGTAAGGGTGATCCGCATGACTTCGCTTCGAGTCAACTCACTACTTGCTTCGGTTCTCCTGAGGGTTTACTTCGAGTCACTTAATGATCGACCACAATTCTCGATCGACATTTCTCGCTCGGCATGACTCGTTCGGCATGCCTGGCTCGGTGCACAGAAGTCACCTACTATGGGCCAAGATACCTTGTTCCTGGGCCCGTGAGGGAAGTCCAGCCTATCTTCGCCTATAAATAGAGGGGCAGGGGCGCAGTGAAAATGGACCTTTTTTGGGAGAACACTAGGGAGACTCTGCCATTTTCAAGACTCATTCCTTTTCAATTAGAACATGTATTCAAGTTTTTGGTGTACGGATTGTATCTGTATTCAATTATTTGAAAAAGCAATAAAGATTAAACTCAAAGTGGATGTAGGCAGTTATGCTGAACCACTATAAATCTGGTGTTCTAGTTTCAGCAATTAATTTTGCATACATTCCTCTATTTCAATTTTCTATCTTCATTAATCTCTCTACACAAATCTCTCTTTGGGTGTTAGTGACCAATTTTGGTGCTAACACTGGCCAATCTGGTTTACTCCCGAAAAACAAAAGGGAGCTAGATAATATAAACGACATATAATTTTCATATCAGTTGATCTTTTTACTTATCTCTAGACGTAAATTGACATACAATTCTATATATATATATATAAGTCAACACATGATTATGAAACATTAGAGCTCTACTTTTATGCCGACACATGGCTCCATATATTAGTAGACACATGACTATAAAACATTCACCACAGTGAGTATCACACATATAAATATGAGTAATTCCCCATTCGAGTGACATTTAATCATGGAGAATAACTAAACAAATAACATAACAGCGTCCTATACCACCGCGTGTTATTCGAATATTTATTCAAAGTTCATAAACTACACTCTATCCACACAAGTTATCTCTATATGACAAGTTCGTTGAATAATTAGAAAAGTGTTACCAAAAGTCCCATACCAAACGGTATCACTAAACTGTTTATTCAAATTTCTCGTCACACAGAAATGCAAAATCAAAAGTATAAATATATAATCTATATACAAAAATGTAATAAAAGTTTTCTATAATAAAATATAATATAATATTAGTTGGTATTGAAATAACATTCAAGAATATATATAGACTTCCTTCACCTTATTATTATTTTTTCCACTTAGTGGGTCAATGGCCCACTTGCCTAGCACGTGTCCACCTGCATGTGCAAGTGGAAAGATATGAATTATAATTTGTATATCCACCTGCGCATGAAGGTGGACATATGAATTATATTTCATATGTCTCTAGATGTATGAATACATTCATATGTCTTGCTACTTTAAGTAGCAACTTGGAGCTGCTACTTAAGCAGCTCACGCATGCTGCAATGGCAGTAGTGAGCTGTTGCTAAGTGGCAGCTAATAAACAAGAGAATACATCTAGGAAACATACACGCGACCACGTATTCATGCACACAACACATGTGCACACACAAGCATCCATTTTAAAAATTGACCTGCTTTTCTTCTATTCCTAGTTCTGCCTTCAGGGTAAATGTGCGCACATAGTATAATATATATATATGTGTGTATGTATATGTATATGTATGTATACCTATAAGTTTATAATAGTGTGTGTGTGTGTATATATATATATATTTAATTTATTATATATAATATATACATTTAATTAACTTAGGAAAACCAACACCACCATGCATACGCACACAACACACACACGTAGGCCCTCCTATTTAAACACACCTTGCCTTCCTTCTATTTACAGTTTGCCTTCGGGTAAACACTCACACCACAATATATATACACGTTCACACTTACTTCATTATCAACTAATGCACAGGGGATACTTACGCAAGGACTCATGGCCACACACTCAAGGAGACATGCATGCATAGGGGAAATGCACTAAAGGGACACATGCATGCTCGCAGGCATATAAGGCTACACGATCCAAAACTTATCCACATATGCCCAAAATCCCAGCTACACTCATATAAAATGACACTAAAAGGAGGTTGACCGGTCACCTCTACCGGTCGACCGGCACAGGTCGACCAGTGGCCTTTACATGTCATTCAATCAATGACCTTCTTCCCCACTTGATCGCTTGTAATAGGTATTTGCTTCCCTTAACTTGATCATTCCATTTCCATACAAGATACACATGAAATTCGCTCCTTTATTCAATGATTTAGCTACTTCTAAACATCAATTCCAGTGCCTAATGTTGAACATTCTTATATTTGTAGATTGCATTGTTTATTCAGCAAATTGGGTTCCCAGAAGATTGCACAAACGATACTTCATCTCGGCATCAAATATAACTATCACAGACATAGTACTGAGTTTGTATTACTCACCTGAATCAACGCTTCTCCTTCCTGCTTCCCTACTACTCACTATAATGCATACTTCTTCAGTTAGTTAATGATTCTTTGATTGTAATGTGGTGTAGTGATGTTGAGAAGCTTTGGTTGAGAGCTATTTTAGTTTGTAGAATTTAATTTGATTTTTATTTGAATTACCGAGAGGTAGGGTATCAGGATGGAGATGATTTCCCTATAGTGAATTAACATTAAGGCTTAGAGTATATTTATAGTGGAAGTATCAGGAGAATGGAAAGCTTTGGAATTTAGAATCATCAGGGGATGGAGAAGTTTGGTTTGGAATTCTTAGGGAATAAGATATTAGAGTTTTGTCTGGGCTTTGGGTTATTAGGCTTCACCTGTTTTACTTTTTATTTCTTTTCTTCCTTTGGTTTATTTCATGAAACAAAGCATATAAGCCCAAATAAAATTCATTTACTTCACTAAATCACTTTCCAATAAATTACAACTTTCTATATGCCATAAAATAATTTTCCAAAATTTTATTTAGTTAATTAATCCTTTTATTCAAATCATTTGCTAATTAATTTCACATTTATATTATTGAAATTTATTCTTTCAACCCAATATTTCTTTTTAATTCCAAAATTACCACCATAATCCTAATTACTTAATTTAAATCCTAAATAAATTCATGAATTATTATTAGTTAATTCTTAATCAATTGCTTCTCAAATACGGGTTGTAACATACTCTCCCCTTAAGAAAATTACGTCCTCGCAATTCCTACATGAGAAGAATCTATAACCAGCTAGATATATTCTCGCTCTCTACACCATTAATTAATAAATAAAAAATGAAGAATAGATTACATACCAGACTCATGTGCATCTCTAAATTACCTAGGATAATGTAACATCCCCTATATGGAAGCCCGAAGCTAAGCGTTGCAGATACTGCAGTCATCCATAGTATTAACTTCCGGTGACCAAACACAGTAATTTAATAGTATTCATAATATCAGGAGCAATTGAAAATCATCACAGATTAAAACACATTTCTGATTACATTTCCTAAAACATGTTTCATATCCAAGTTACATAATCCCAAACGTTTCCCAGGTTCAGACCAAATATAATTATTACAAAATACGCCAATAGCGACATATGAAGATGCCCCTTGGTTGACCAGAGTACTAAATAGTCATAACAGATTTAATACAACACAGTGGAAATAAAAACATAACAACTCCTACATAGCTAACTTCAGCCTCCTACTCGTCTTCGAAAGCTTTATTCGTCCACCTACTAAAACATGTTTCATATCCAAGTTACATAATCCCAAACGTTTCCCAGGTTCAGACCAAATATAATTATTACAAAATACGCCAAGAGCGACATATGACGATGCCCCTTGGTTGACCAGAGTACTAAATAGTCATAACAGATTTAATACAACACAGTGGAAATAAAAACATAACAACTCCTACATAGCTAACTTCAGCCTCCTACTCGTCTTCGGAAGCTTTATTCGTCCACCTACTAAAACCTGAAAATCCTCAACCCTCGGCCTACTCAAATCAATTTGAGCACCCGAGAGTTTAAGGGGAAAAATATAAACTTCGAGTCAGACATAAAGCCCGATGTGAATAAAACTATACATCTCGGTTATTTGATATTAAGTGAGATCACGCCGCTTAGCGGAACAGGTTTTCCCTCACTAATATCCTTTTAAAACATATCTTTTGCAAATCTTAATCCTGTAACCAAAACTGGTTAAAACAATAATATCAGTATCATGAAATCATATAAATCAGGTAACAAATGGACTATTTGTCCGAACAATATAGTTTTGTTTAGCTAACTACTAACCTTTGGCTGATTCGGACCTAGCAGACAAAACAAACAAATAATCTAATTTATGTTAGATACTCCTTTTCTGGATGGTCTGTCCCTAACTTACTTCTCCAGGGTCAACCGATCCTAATGGTTTTACGGTCTCACCAATGACCTATCCTCACTCTGTATATTCCTTTCCGTATGTAACATCATTTTAGTCTTGCCTGTGACAAAGCCCTACACACTATAATTTTGGACTAAATTAGCTAGGAGCTAATAGCTAATGTATAGGGCGCGACCCTATATCAGTCTCATATGCTATTCTTATATCTGAGTCATTTTACTTAGGGTTAACTATCCATAAATTTTCCTTGAAAACCTTTTCTCTCAAATTGATTTAAACCTTTAAATCATACTTTAAACAAGAAAAATATACTCTATGCTTTATTCAAATCACCTTGTCGTGTTATATATACTTTAAACAATTCTTTGTTGATGAAAACATTTAACCCTTGAAAGTACCCCTTCGAATCCATTGAAAGTACCCCTTTTGAAACCAAGTAAACCACTTTGATTATAACCTTAGGCCGAAGGCCAAAACGTACCCTTTCGAAACCCTCCATAATAAACCTTTCGAAACCATTGAAAAACATCACATTCAAAAGCTTTAAAACCTTAGACATCCTATCCTTAAAATACTTAACATTGCCTTTTGAAAACATTAGAAACCTTCCTTTTAAACCTTTTGAAACCATTGGGGAACCACCCCTTTGAAACCTTTATTTAGACCTTTTGAAAGCATTAAAATCCTTTGTAAACATCAAACCTTTCGAAAGCATTTGGGTTCAAGGAAAGCATGTGGAAACCTTTCGAAACCATTTCAAAACCTTTACTTTCGAAACCTTTGGGTTATACCTTCAAAAGAATAAAAGGGTCAAAAAACAACTAAGTTGAAAGTACTCTTCCGAAAGCAATTCCTAAGTAAAGAAGTGATGGTGTCGAAACCAACTCTTTGAAAGCATTGGAGAAGTGGCTAGGTTAAAAACAAAGTATCCTTTCGAAATCATTTCTTTGAAATGTGGAAAGCGGCAACAAGGGGTTTCATCCCCTTCGAACATTACTTAAAAACAAAGGCACGGCCTCTTTCGAAACCATTCCTTTAAAACATCTTGACCCAGTCGAAAGCCAACCAAGTCAAAAGCATTCCTTTCGAAAGCAAAGCAGACGCATTTTCATTTGAAAGCAAAGTAAGGTTTCGACCCCATTGGAACCCATTGTCTCGACCCAATACCATTCGCCTATATCCACTTCACTGTGTACCAAGTCTTTGACACTATTTGCATTGGTTTCGATGGCGATGTAGGCGAAAGTACTCAATCGAAACCTAGGTGCCAAAAGTGGCGAAACATGTAAAAAGCATTTAAAATCTAATTTTTAGCTTTTTAAAGTAATCTTTTCAACTAACCTGCCTTATTTGTCAAAGTATTATTAGTTGCTAATTTTCTTTTCTAAAAATTCTGCTGAAATTTCAGAAACAAACAATTTAATTTATTTACAAAATACCCCTTCTCCTTTTATAAATATATAAAATATTTAAGTCCTATACCTTAAATAATTTTATAAATTCATTAAAACACTTGGGAAGATTCTACAAAAATTCCTATAAATCATTTTTAATTTGTTTTCTAATATATATAAATTTCAGACCCAAAACATATATAATTTAGCCTTTTTAACCCAAATATCCATTTTCCTCACTAGAAAATTAATATAAAATCCACATTAATTCAGAAAATTATGAAAATTAATACCCATCTCTAAAACATCATTTCTGATCTAAATCTAAAATCGCAAGACATTTGGATGTCATTTAACAGGGTTTTCACACTAAAACATATCATAAAATCCATATGAAATATCATAAATCATCAACATGCATATATATAAATATATATATATATATATATTTCTAACAATCAAACATGTCAAAACCTTGCAAAATAATTTGGATTTAACCTAAAACCAAAAACAATTAGAAAACATTAGATGTAGTCATTATTCGCCTTAGCTTTGTGATTAAGGAGTTTGAGATTTGAGAATGGACTAAGTTGATTTAGCTTCTTCCTTTTGCTTATCTTCCTTTTGTTCTTGCTTAATGGCAGCCAGCCTCTTAATTTTTATTTTTGCAAATGAAGGTATGAAATGAATGAGTGCAAGGGTTTAGGGTATAAGGATCTACTTATTCCTATTTTTCCCCTTATCTAACTTCCCTAACTTATTTTGTTTTAACTCATGTTAGTTCATTTGTTAACATGGCATAGCTACCCTTACTAATAACAAATCTCAATCCCCTAATCATTACATTATTTTATTTTATTTAACCAATTTAATATCCTAAATAATGTTACTAAAAATTAGGGTCGTTACAGACTACCCTCCTTAAAGAATTTCCTTGAAATTACGATAAGGTATACAACAAAACAATCAAAAAGGTAAAACATACCATCAAACAAATCAGGATAAGTGTCTCTAATCCAGCTCTCAGTGTCCCAAGTACAGTCTCTCTCATCGTCACTCCATTGGATGTTAACTAATTTGACTGTCTTGTTCCTTAGCCTCTTCTCATCTCTCGCGACTATACCAACTGACTTTCTAACTATAGTCAAATTCGGCTCTACTACTAAGTCTTCTAACACAGTCGGTGCTATAGTAGTCTCCGGGTCTCTAATACACTTTCTTAGATGAGAAATATGAAAAACTTCGTGGACTCCTGCCAAACTGTTCGGTAACTTTAATCTATATGCGAGTTTCCTGATTCTCTCTACAATAGGAAATGGTCCTACAAATCTTGATGCCAACTTCCATGATTTCCCGAATCGAATCACACCCTTTATCAGTGATATCTTGACGAACACATGATCTCCAATCAAGAACTCCAAGTCTTTGAATCTCTTATCTACATAATTCTTCTGCCTAGACTGATCTTCCTTCATCCTATTCTGAATTAACTCAATCTTCTCTGCAGCTTCTCTAACTAAATCCGGACCAAGAACCAATCTATCCCCAGTCTCTAACCAACAAATTAGAGATTTGCATGGCCTTCCATACAAACTTCAAATGGTGTCATCCCTATACTAGCCTGATAACTATTGTTATACGAAAACTCGACTAAGTGTAGATGGTCTTCCCATGATCCTCCGAAATCTAACACACAAGCGCGTAACAAATCCTCTAAGACTTTGTTAATTCTTTTCGTTTGCCCATCGGTCTGTGGATGGTAAGCGGTACTCATCTTGAGCTTGGTTCCCAAAATCTCCTGTGGACTTCTCCAGAACTTGCTAGTGAACAAGAATCTCTGTCACTTACTATGCTACAAGGAATTCCGTGTAGTCTAACCACATTGTTCATAAACAACTTAGCCAAAATAGGTGCCGTCCTGGTTGACTTAACTGGAATGAAATGGGCACTCTTAGTTAACATGTCTACTATGACCCATATACTTTCATTTCCTTTATTAGATCTTGGAAACTGTCTACGGATTCTGATGTTCGGCCTTTAATTGTTGGCAGTTCAAACACTGCTTAATCTATAAGCCTACATCCCTCTTCATACCTTCCCAGAAGAAATTCCTCTTCATGTCCTGATATATCTTAGTTCCTTCCAGATGAATAGTGAACTTCGAACGATGGCATCCCTCAAGAACCTCATTCCTTATGTCTCCCACACTTGGAACACATAACCTTCCTTTCTTGCTTAACCACCCATTCTAGTCAAGACTAAAATCCTTCAATTCATCGCTCTCTGTTCCATCCCTTAACTTCTTGATCCACTCAGCTAATAATGGATCCTCTCATTGCTTAGAAACAACCCTTTCAATCATAACTGGTCGAACTTCTAAACATGACAACATAACAGTTTCCTTACTAGATCCAGCTTCAGATCTCCACTGCACTCTGTAAGTTGTCAACACTTCCAAATCCTTCCACTCAGCTATCATTGCCAACACTGCATTTTTATGCTTTCTGCTAAGCGCATCCACAACCTTATTGCCTTTTCCTGGTGTGTATTCAATTCCAAAGTCATAAGTAGCAACAAACTATATCCATCTCTGCTGTCTCATGTTCAGCTCCTTCTGAGAGAACAAATACTTCAACGACTTATGATCTGTATATAGCTCAAACCTCTCTTCCAAAAGGTAATGCCTCCACACCTTCAATGTAAATATCACCGCAGCTAATTCAAAATCATGCGTTGGATATCTAACCTCATGCGGTCTAAGCTGTCGAAAAGCATAGGCAATCACTTTACCTCTCTACATTAACACAGTTCCTAACCCAGTTCCACATGCATCTGTATATACTACCAAATCCTGATTCCCTTCTGGAACAACTAGTACAGGTGCATGAGTCAATAAGTGTTTCAAGCTCTGGAATGCTTCATCACACTTATCGGTCCAAACAAACTTCACATCCTTTCGCATTAGCTTAGTCATCGATGCTGCTATCTGCGAGAAATCCTTAATGAATCTCCTATAATACCCAGCTAATCCAAGAAAACTCTTTATCTAAGTCACTATCTCGGGTCTCTTCCAATTATTCACCGCTTCAATCTTAGTCGGATCTACAGACAACCCTATCTCTGAGACTACATAACCAAGAAACTTCACTTCCTTCTTCCAGAAATGACACTCTGAAAACTTCGCCTTCAATTGATGCTGCCTCAACGTCTCAAGCACCACTCTAAGATGAACTTCATGTTCCCTTTCATCCTTAGAGTATATCAAAATATCATCTATAAACACAAAAACAAACCTATCCAAGTGCTCTTGGAAAATTCGGTTCATCAAATCCACAAAAAATGATGGCGCATTAGTTAGTCCGAATGGCATCACTAACCATTCGTACGATCCATATCTAGTTCTAAATGCCGTCAAAGGAATACTATCCTCTGCTACTCTAAGCTAATGGAAACCTGTTGCTAAATTCAACTGAGGAAATACTTTGGCTCCACTCAACTGATCGAACAAATTGTCAATTCTAGGCAATGGATATCGATTCTTTATCGTCTTCTCATTCAACTTACGATAATCGATACACAACCTTAACGATCTGTCCGGCTTCTTAGCAAACACTGCGGCTGCACCCCAAGGTGAACTACTTGGCCTAATAAAATTCTTGCCTTCCAAATCCACCAACCGCACCTTTAGCTCCCTCACCTCGGTAGGTGTCATCCTACTTGGTGGTCTACTCACTGGTTCTGCTCCCAATACTAAATCTATCCAAAACTCGATGGCTCCTTTCGGCGTTAGTCCCACTACAGGTTCAAAATCATCCACGAATTCTCTAACCAACAAAACTCGATTCATCTCGTCTTCTACCCCCACAACACCCAACAAAGCATTCATCGTACAGCAAGGGTTTTCTACGGTATATACAATCTGATCACTACAGTCAAGGTGTCTAAGTGATAATTCCTATCATGGCAAAATATTCTAGCACCTTACTTACTTAACCAATCCATACCCAAAATAATTCTGAACCCTACAAAATCAAACACATGCAACCTGCAAACAAAGGTATGACCTAACAAACCAAACTCTAGGTGGTCACACTTCATCCCAAGTGTCGCATACCCTCCTATTGGATTTGCAACCCTTAAGGAAATAACTAAGTATGAGGGTTCTAGGTTAAGCTTATCTACCAAACAACGAGATATAAAAGAATGTGATGCACCAGTATCAAACAGAACGCTAATTGACATACCATGAATCTGAAGCGTACCTCCCAACACAGCTTTTCCTTTTCCTCTGCCGTTAGCCTCGAGGTAGCTGGCTCCAATGCAAACACTTTTCCTTTCCCATCCTTAGCAGCACTGGTTCTTGTAATGACCAATTTGATCGCAGTTGAAACACCTCACCTCCTTTTTCTCTATAGCTTTCTTTTATTTGCCTGTCCGGCACTCATGGGCATAGTGTCCCTTCCTGTCTCACTTATAACCAACTACTTCTGCCTTTCCCTTCTTAGCAGCTCCACCTTTCTGAGCTCCTTTCTTATGGAAGAACTTCCTTTTCTGACTCTGCCCCACCTGGACTTCCTTTGCCTTGTTTCTCTCCAGAAAAGTAAGCATCTTTTCGTTCCTCAAAGCCATCTTTACTACAACATCACAAGGATCCCTGATATGTGGTAACATTCCCCTAGCAAGCTCAAGCTTCAACCCCTAGATGAACTTCTTATTCCTCTTAATATTAGTATCAACCGTAGCATAGCCATATCTTGTTAGCTCCTCAAACCTCCTCGCATACTCAAGTACAGTCATATCTCCCTACTCCAACTCAGCGAACTTCCTGAGCAAAGTGTACTTCGCACTCTATAACATAAACCTCTCCTCAAATCTCCTTTCGAACTCAACCCATGTCATCGTCTCTTTATTAACTCCAACTGTAACTCAGTTCCACTAGTACAGCGCTGCTCCCTGAAGCTGTCTATAAGTAAGCCTTCTCTTCTGCTCATCATTGAGCCCCAAATCATCGAAAATCCTATCGCAATCAAGCAGCCAATTCTCTATTTCGATCGCGTCCTCGGTACCAATAAATGGTTTTCCACCCAACCGAGCATAATCTCTACTCAGAATAGCATAGTTGTTAACCACTGGAGCTTCCTAAACTCCTCCTCCAACTACTCCAGCAGCAACATCCACCTGCATCATGTTGACAAAGAACCGATACATTGCTCCCATGTCAGCTTGCGGGACTCTAGCACCCACATTTCCAACTTATGCCTGACCTTGGTTTCTCCGGGTAATTGGTCTGGCATTTCCATTTGTTGTGGTGCTTCCCCCTCCAAGATTAACTCTTCCACTTCTAGTGTCCATATCTGTATTCAAGCCTCGTGAGATACAGAAGAATAGCCTAAGAGAGATAGGAAACTAGAGATATAACGTATACTTATATATAGTAAATACAAGTACGTTACTATAGCGTTATCCTATACCCAATCTCACTCTAATTACTTAGGATTATGTTTTCAAAAATTATTTTAGTTTAAAGCTTTTCATAAACCTATGCTATGATACCAAGTTGTAACATCCTCTATCTGGAGGCCTGAAGCTAAGTGCTACAGATGCTGCAGTCATCCATAGTATTAACTTACGGTGACCAAATACAGTAATGTTAATGGTATTCATAATATCTGGAGCACTTGAATATGAAATAAAAATCATCACAGATTAAAACACATTTCTAATTACATTTCATAAAACATGTTTCATATCCAAGTTACATAATCCCAAATGTTTCTCAGGTTCAGATCAAATATAATTATTACAAATACGCCAAGAGCGACATATGAAGATGCCCCTTTGGTTGACCAGAGTACTAAATAGTCATAACAGACTTAATACAACACAACTGAAATAAAAACATAACAACTCCTACATAGCTAACTTCAGCCTCCTGCTCGTCTTCGGAAGCTTTATTCATCCACTTACTAAAACCTGAAAATCCTCAACCCTCAGCCTACTCAAATCAATTTGAGCACCCGAGAGTTTAAGGGGAAAACATAAACTTCGAGTCAGACATAAAGCCTGGTGTGAATAATACTATACATCTCGGTTATTTGATATTAAGTGAGACCACGCCGCTTAGCGGAACTGGTTTCCCCTTACTAATATCCTTTTAAAACATATCTTTTGCAAATCTTAATCCTATTACCAAAACTGGTTAAAACAATAGTACCAGTATCATGAAAGCATATAAATCAGGTAACAAATGGACTATCTGTCCGAACAATATAGTTTTGTTTGGCTAACTACTAACCTTTGGTTGGCTCGGGCCTACCAGACAAATTGAACAAATAATCTAACTTCTGTTAGATACTTCTCTTCTGGACATTCTGTCCCTAACTTACTTCTCCATGGTCAACTGATCTAATGGTTTTGTGGGCTCACCAATAACCTATTCTCACTCTGTATATTCCTTTTTGTGTGTAACATCATTTTAGTCTTGCCTATGACAAAGCCCTACATACTGTAATTTTAAACTAAATTAGCTAGGTGCTAATAGCTAATGTATAGGGCGCGACCCTATACCAGTCTCATCTCGTATTCTAATATCTAAGTCATTTTACTTAGGGTTAACTACCCATATATTTTCCTTGAAAACCTTTTCTCTCAAATTGATTTAAACCTTTAAATCATACTTTAAACAAGAAAAATATACTCTATGATTTACTCAAATCACCTTGCCATGTTATATATACTTTACACAATTCTTTGTTGATGAAAACATTTAACCCTTGAAAGTATCCCTTTCGAATCCATTGAAAGTACCCCTTTCGAAACCAAGTAAACCACTTTGATTTATAACCTTAGGCCGAAGGCCAAAACATACCCTTTCAAAACCCTTCATAATAAACCTTTCGAAACCATTGAAAAACATCACCTTCGAAAGCTTTAAAACCTTAGACATCCTATCTTTAAAACACTTAACATTGCCTTTCGAAAATATTAGAAACCTTTCGAAACCATTGGGGAACCACCCCTTCGAAACCTTCATTTAGATCTTTCAAAAGCAATAAAGTCCTTTGTAGACATCAAACATTTCTAAAGCATTTGGGTTCAAGTAAAACATGTGGAAACCTTTCGAAACCATTTGAAAACCTTTCTTTTCGAAACCTTTGGGTTCTACCTTCAAAAGAATAAAAGGGTCATAAAACAACTAAGTCGAAAGCACTCTTTCGAAAGCAAATCCTAAGTAAAGTAGTGATGGTGTTGAAACCAACTCTTCGAAAGCATTGGAGAAGTGGCTAGGATTTAAAAACAAATTATCCTTTTGAAACCATTTGCTTCGAAAGGTGGAAAGCGGCAGCAAGGGGTTTTGGCCCCTTCGAACATTACTTAAAACAAAAGGCGCAACCTCTTTCGAAACCAATCCTTTAAAACATCTTGACCCAGTCAAAAGCCAACCAAGTTGAAATCATTGCTTTTGAAAGCAAAGTAGGCGCATTTTCATTTGAAAGCAAAGTAAGGTTTCGACCCCATCAGAACCCATTGTCTCGACCCAGTACCTTTCGCCTATATCCACTTCACAATGTACCAAGTCTTTGACACTATGTGCATTGGTTTCGATGGCGATGGAGGCGGAATGTAACGACCCGTAAATTTTAACTGTTTTGATAACGTAATTAATTGAATTTTTGTGAAATTTTAAAAGATAAAATTTTGAAATAAAAATTTAATATTTGGAATACGTCTACTTAAACATAGCAAATGGTAAATTTTCACTAGATAATATGGAAGTTTATTTTCTTGTGTAATTTTATTTCAATTCAAATCAGTTAATAGTTGATGATAATAAAATGTTTTCCAAACCTGAATATTTTTATACAATAAATTTGTAAATCATCTTCTGAGTGAGACGGCATATTTCGTTTCGTCAAATTTGTACTGTTATTGCTCTGTCGACCTTATTTTCGGCGAAATAGCAGCATTTCTTGTACCGATATTCACTTTTGATCGGATGATCGTACCACTGATATCCGTATATCGTTTTGATCGCCTCGTCGTGCTGATCTCTGCGGTATATTCAATTCTTTATTTGAAGTCCGATATGCGGCGGAATCTGTAAAACGTCGGACCATATCGGTACCAGAATACCAGATTTTGTGACTTTTTTTTAGTGAACTTTTGAAATCTTTGACCATTCATTTTCTGCTGTGTTAAACCAAACTGACATTAGCATTTAATTTCTCTATGAATTCAACGTACTACTACCCTTTTACTATTCCCTATATTCATTGTATTTCTTCCTTCTTTGAATTGAATTCTACTACCAAGAAATTATTTAACAAAGCTTTATATATTTTCATTTTTTTTGCCAAACTATTCCTCTTCCCCTATTTTTCTGTTCTCGGCCTTGTTTTGACAACTTACACCTTCCATCTCCTCAACGACCCGACGTGCCGCCTCACCCTGTGCTCCGCCCTACCCTTCCCCATTGCCGAAACTACCCCAGCCAACCATTCATCACCTCGTCTTTGCCTCGACCAGTTTTCCAATTGCTAAAGCAATCCTCCACCCTTCCTCTCCAAGCCTTTCACCTCCTTGTCACGCACGCTCCTTCCGCCTGACGACTTGCCAGGCAGTGCTCGAAAACCCCAAACCCTCCAGCTCGGTCCCGATCACCTGTCCTTCCTCCTCTCGGCAGCAATCTAGCTTGTAAGTCTGTGTTTACATATATGTTATTTGTTTTGTTAGGTATATATATTACGTTTATATGCTGTGTTTTTAAATAATAATATCTATTGTTTACAAAAGCATTTATATATATATTCTAAGTGTTCATCTATTGTTAAGTATTTTAGTAAGTGTTTAAAAGTATATATAATATGCTCTGTTAGATATTAGTCTTCATACAAGAATGTTTTATATGTTTCGGTTGGATTTTATATATGTTTCTGGTGGGGTTTTAATGTAACAGTATATGTTTACTGTTATATATATATATGTGTGTGTGTGTGTATAGATTTGGTTATTTATGTGTATTATGTTGTATAAAATATTAATCTATATTTGGGTCAGTATTAAAGTTGCGTTTGATGTTATTTATATAATGTATGTAACTTGTGCATATATATGTATTATGCAACAGTTTACAAGTTATATGGTTCTGTTGAAAACATTATTTGGGATTTAGATGTGCAAGTTCATGTTAGTATTTTATATTTTCTGTTTGTATAAATAAATTATTAAGTCAAGCTATGGACCTCTTCTTTACGGTTAGTATGTATATATTGTTTTCGTTTCTGTATATATATAAATTACTTCAAGTTACAGTATAGGTTTATATATAACTTGTGCAGATTTTATAATGATAGTTTATATAAATTTTTATGATATGTTAGTTATATAAGATTTTCTAAATTTGTATGTGGTTTACTTATACATTAAGCGTATGATGACAGTGTTTTATAAAAATATTATTAAGTGTTTGATATATTGTATAGTTGTATGTAATTTATAATATAAACTATTTGATTTTGAAATATATATGTGGGATATTAACATACTAGGTACGTATATATATATATTGTTAAATTATATAAATTTTGTAATATGTTTGTTAGCGCCAAAATTGGTCACTAACCCCCAAATCCAGATGAAAGCACCAAATATCAATCACAGCTCAGAGATAGAATATATGTAGAGAGTAATAATATGAAGAACAGTTAAAACTAAAATGAAAGCAGTAAAGAACAACAGATTTTATAGTGGTTCGGCTAGCTCCGGCCTACGTCCACTTAGAAGTTTGCCTTTTATTGCTGTAATAATCGATTACAGTTGCTAAATGGCAGAGTTGCCTTAGCCTTAGAAAAGAGAAAGTAAGAGAGCAGAAAGAAGATCCCCTTTTACCGTGCCCCTGCCTCTCTATTTATAGACAAAGATGGGTTGGACTTCCTTGGTGGGCCTGGCAGCCGAGTACCTCAGCCCAAATGGAGTGGTCTCCATATGCCGAACCATAGATGCCGAACGCTGAATGCCGAACAAGGCGTGAATGCCGAACGATCTCCTCATGTCGAACGTTGGGAGGTGCGAGGTACAGAGGTATCGAGGTGCGAGGTACCGAGATATGGAGGTGTGAGGTACCAAGGTATGGAGGTGCGAGGTACCGAGGTATGGAGGTGCGAGGTACCAAGATATGGAGGTGCGAGGTACCGAGGTATGGAGGTGTGAGGTACCAAGATATGGAGGTGCGAGGTACCGAGGTATGGAGGTGCGAGGTACCGAGATATGGAGGTGCGAGGTACCGAGGTATGGAGGTGCGAGGTACCAAGATAGGGAGGTGCGAGGTACCGAGGTATGGAGGTGCGAGGTACCAAGATATGGAGGTGCGAGGTATGGAGGTGCGAGGTGCAATGCCGAGCGAGGTGAGGTATGCCGAACGACCCATCCAATGCCGAACGCTCCTTGATGCCGAACGATCCATCCGATGCCGAACGTCTCCAGATGCCGAACGAGATTTATGCCGAACACTCCATCCAATGTCGAACGACGATCTCTCTATGCCGAACGCTCCTCTAATGCCGAACGATCCACCTATGCCGAACGCTCGTCCAATGCCGAACGTTCCCTCTACGCCGAACGCTCGTCCAGTGCCGAACGATCCTTCTATGCCGAACGTTCATCCAGTGCCGATCGATCCTTCTATGCCGAACGTTCTTCCAATGCCGAACAATCCTTCTAATGCCGAACGTTCGTCCAGTGTCGATCGATCCTTCTATGCCGAACGTTCTTCCAACGCCGAACCATCCCAATGCCGAGCGATATCTGCCAAAATTGCCTAGGCCGAGCCATGCAATTTCTCCACTCCTTTTCCCAACGGCATATCCAAGTGAACTTCATCATTTTAAACCGAATCCATCATACTTTAGTCTCGATAGTTGTGAAGTTGTTTAAGTTAAATCCGTCTGTCCGCGGCCTTGCCAAAAGGCGGGTTAACAATGTTAATATTATATTTTATATGATTTATACTAATAATAGCCGTACGTGTAATATATGTATACTGTTTATTTAGAGATTTATATATAGATGTGTTTGTTTTAGATATTTATATTTCCAAACTTGTATAGATTAATATTTATATTTCCAAACTTGTATAGATTGTTAGCTTACATTTTTATCTATGTTGGCCTGCCTACTTTTATACTAAAGTATATACATTTAATGTTTGTTACAATATGAGGTGATGGAACATATTATATATATAATATATTTTGTGTGTTAATATATGTTAAGTATGTAGTATAAGTTGATCTGTTGTTATATAGTATACATATATTGTTCTGAGTTATATATTTTATAAGTTATATAAATGTATATATTTTATTTTATGAGTATGGGATTTAATATACATTTGAAAATAAATATATGTTTTAAATTTATTTTAGAGAACTAATATATATTTAGTTCAATTTATATCAACTGACTCTAATCGTTCTCATCGATTTTCCATTATCAGCCTTGTTCGTCCAATTTGCATTCAATCTTAATTTTCTTTGAAATTCGCAGCTTATTCTGTCATCTATTCTCTCTAGCCTCGAAAGGTGAGCAATCACTCATGATTAACGTTCTTATATTTATTAAATTTGATTTCAATTGAAACGACAATTGAAATATGCCGATGTTACTTATTTACATTGTTATATATATGCCATTATCTGTATCAGTTCACCTGTGACATCTGACACCATTATCTGTTATCTATATTGATCATATATGTCTGTTATGTTATTATCATATCTGTTATCACTCTACAAGTTCCCTGTTAGTATAGAATTCCCTATGGGTTGAAATGATACATACCCGAACGATCTGTAGAATAGGAGGAAATCGTTATGGGTTGAAATGATAAACCCAAGCGATTTTCAATAAATTGAATTTGGGATTGCGGGTTGAAAGGATATATACCCGTATATATTTAAATTGCGGATTGAAATGATAAATATCCGTATCACTTGACCATAGGATAGAAAATTTTATACAGACACCGTTGGTCTATATATAAATATTTTGAAAATGATTTCTATGGTTTTGAAAAGGAATATACGGTTTTTAATAAATATTGATTTAAAGATTTATTAAAGTTGATTTAATAAAGTTGATATATAATATGTTTAAGTATTTATTTAAAATATATATTTTCAAATATAGAATTTATATTGATTCAGGTTGGAAAGATAAATTTAAAATTGATTTGAAATGTTATTTATTTAAGAATTTTACTTAAATAAGTTTGATTTGAAATTTATTAAATTTGAGATTTTAAAGATATATTTTATAACTTGAATTTGATTAAAAGTGACTTAAATGAATATTTCAAATTTATATAAATTTTAATGGGATATTTTGTTTAATTAAATTTGTAAATTGAAGTTGTATTTAGATGTTATTGAAATGATTAAGTAAATATTTCAAAACTAAATAATAGTAAGTGAATTTGATATATATATATATATATATGAAATTATCGAATTTAGTTTTGAAATGTTGAATATTTAAAGCTTTGAAATATATTGAAATTGAAATGGCTTATTTTGTGGTTCAAATATGTATTTGAAATTGATAATTTGAAATGGTCTATTTAGAAACTGAATCGAATTGAAATTAATGGTTTGAGATTTGATTAAATTTGAATTTTGGAATCCGAGTTGAGTTGAATCGATTTGTGAAATTTGAGGAAACTATTTTATTATATAAAGTATTTTGAATTATATTTAAACTATTTTATATTATTTTATAAACTATTTTTAATATAAACTATTTTAAGTATACTAATTATTTTAATATAAATTGTTTTAACTTATAACTATTTTATATAAAACTTTTTTTTGTAAACTATTTTATTTTATATACCATTGTTAATATCTAAACTGTTTGAAGGAAAGTGTTATGATTCCAAAGCATTATGATTTCTAAATTTTGATTTCCAAAGAATTATGATTTCCAAAGTGTTTGATTTAGAAAGTGTTATAACTTTGAAGTACTAAGATTTGTAAATGGATATATATTTGAGATGGATATATTTGAAATGGAAATGATATCGTATTTGGTTTTGAAATGGAAGTGATATCATATTGATATGGTTTTGAAATGGCAATGATATTTTGGTTTTGAAATATAAACTATTTTGAAAGTTTATTAAATGACCAATCGATGTAATAATTACGTAGTTATTAAACAGTCCAGGATCGGTTTGGGACATACTCTCTGTCTAAACTGAAAACCACTTTAATAACTATTATATGCGGAGTGTGATCCAGAATGAAGTGGTTGGAATGATGACGTTGCTGGATTTGAAGAAAGAGAACGATAATGGATGACCTTGACACTTGTGTCAAATTGGAAATGACTTAAACAGGAGCCGTATCGGGCCAGTGAGGTTAGCTACCTCTAGCGGACACACTTCTTCGTAAACTACTCATTACTTGTTTTTGATTGGTGCGCACCCTTGAATTGGGAGTGTTGTTTCGCGGTGTTGCGATCGTTGCGGCGATGCGTTCTCACCAGTCCGGATCAGGCAAACGGTAGTTTCACTACCTTGGGTATTGCCTCATGTGCCTTGTCATACTCGTATCCCTATGCGCGACCACTACGATTTGTTTCGTGTTATACCTATGGAGTACTCCCTGATAGCCCACTAGTTTACAGTGCTGTATAGACTATGGCGCTTATATAAAATGTGTTAAGGGGGGTAATGGTAACGCCTTAACGCTATTTTGATACTTATATTACTGATAGGCATTATCTACTTAGCGTACACTACTATATATAAATATTTTAACTGATCCTTAGAGGATGGTTATCCCAAACATCCTTTGAGTTACTTGTATTTTTAGTTGTTATTTCGCTTGAGTTGGATTTATTGATATAAGAATGTTAATCCTGACTCGAGTGTTTTGTGCTTTGCTTTACGCTCGGGTCAGACTGAGTGTACCAGTATTCTAGGCTCACCTTTGGAGTTGGAGCTTCGCTTGGAGATCCAGCTATCTATCCAGCTTTCAGATATTCAGTTGATTCCAGTGATGTATTCTGATCTTGTATTTGACTATTGTATTCGAGACTTCTGTTGTACCTTGTTTAACTCTGTTATATATATATAGTAGCTTCATGAACTACTATTCTTTTGTTTCCGCTGCACTATTGTTATATTACTCTGTGTCTGTGATTGTGTGATTATTTATTTACTGTATATGCTGAGTTTTGCCAAATTTAAATTAACAATCTGTTATTTTGAGCAATTCAAATCCGACATGTATGGATGCGAATGGTTGAAAATTTTGGGTCGTTACAGTTGGTATCAGAGCTCTGGTTTTAGGCAAAACTCAGCATATGTAGTAAATTTGATTACAGAATCACTTTCGTTCGAACTTGAATCTCTTCCTCTTTGACTCGGTTTCCTTTGAATTTTGGAACGTTCCCCTTCGGTTCCAAAGTTCATTCTTGTCTCTCCCTATTTGTCTTCTTTTGATTCTGGAGTATCCCATAACTCCACTTCGAATGATCTTTATAATAAATTGGCGGTCTCGCCAATCTTCGAATGATTATAAAGGGGTGAATCTCCTTTACAAGAAGCATTGATTCATCGAAGATTTCTGCATCCTCGGTTTACAATGCTATCTATCTCTTGTTATCCTGAATCCTATTTCTTGAGGTCAGATATAGGTTTGTCCCAGAACTCTACATCGGTCTTATTCTTGAAATCACGGTTGACCCGATTAAGGTTGCTCGAGATTTATATAAGTCTATCCATTCCTTTCTCTCTTTGAAATCTATTTCTCCCTATCGAGCCTATTAGTTGAATTCTTTTGGTTAGGATCCCTCCAATTTGAATATTTATCCTTGTTTTGAAATCCATTCTTGTATCGTCGAGTGAGGAGTGTTTGTAATTTATATTAAAATATTTTATATATTGTGTTGTTTGAGTTGTTGATGTTGATTTGGATTTTCGATCGATTCGTTTGATCGACGCTATCAATAGGATTTCCAAAACACTTGAACAGAACAAGCTGACACAATATTGTTTTTCAAATTGGTAAATGAAATAAATTTGTATGATTATATTATATATATAAGTAAAATTTTCTGGAATTTAATAAGTTAATTTAACTGGTTCTTTGAATGATAATATTTGATTATCATTTTTTTTTATAAATGAATTTATAAACATGGTTTATAAATTGATTTAGAATTGAAATGAATTTAAATCAGGAATTTGAGAATTTGATTTCCGGTAATTCCAAACTTTGGTTTTAAAGCTTTAAATGTATATTATTTAAAGTAATTTCAAATAGAAATCGTTTCCAAAGAATTTTAAATGTTCAAATCAGCACTCTTCTCTTTGTCGCTGGAAAATAATTTCGGTGATGACGGTCGCATCATCGACATTCATTTTCGAGTTTCGAAGTGGAGAGGCCATTCAGTAGCTTTGCTACACTTTTGTTTTGGAAATTGAATTTGATTCAAAAAATTTAAAGTATGGCTTGATTTATAATATATAGGTATATGGTTGTAAATCTGATTTGATATATATAGCATATATATATATATATATATATATATATATTTATCTCTAAATTATTTGAAGTTAATCGGAAATTTAAAATTCTTAAAATTATGTTTTAAGATGAAACCAAAATTTGGATAAATATTTAAACTTGAAATAATTGAATTTGAAAATTTTATTTGTATAGTACTAAATTGCATTTCAATGTAACTTACCTAAATTATTCAGAAGTTAAAACGTAATTGGATAATATACAATATAAAATGATTTTATAAATAAAATTTGAGTGTTTATAATAAATGTTATACACTAAGATTTTAATTATAAAAAAATGCTAATAAAGATGATAGAATAATAAGTTAATTAAATGAGATGATTATAATAAATTTTGTTCTGAAAGAATTAACAAATTGAAATTAGATCAACTTATGGAAATACCTTAAATTTAAACCAATTATTGAATATAAATTAATTTAAATTGAAATTTTTATGGTTTAAATTAATTTATATGGTTTAAATATATGTAATAAGATATATTAAGTGGAATAAACTTAATAATAATTTGGAATAAAAGAATTAAATTTGTTGAATAAAATATGAGTACAATAAATGATTATACAAATTGATGATCTAGAAATTGTTAATTGAGGATGACTGGATAATAAGATAATGAATTTAGAAATAGATAGATTGATTTAACTTAAGTGAACTCAAAGGGATTTAACCAAATTGTAAAATATTAATTAATTTAAATTGAAATTTATATGGTTTAAATTAATTATTTTACTTGTATTCCAATCTATTTTCTTTCTGGTTGTTTCTATTCTCCTACCTCCTTCCTTTTCGGGGACGAAAAGTTTTGAGTGGGGGAGAGTGTAACGACCCGTAAATTTTAAATGTTTTAATAACGTAATTAATTGAATTTTTGTGAAATTTTAAAAGATAAAATTTTGAAATAAAAATTTAATATTTGGAATACGTCTATTTAAACATAGCAAATGGTAAATTTTCACCAGATAATATGGAAGTTTATTTTCTTGTGTAAATTTATTTCAATTCAAATCAGTTAATATTTGATGATAATAAAATGTTTTCCAAACCTGAATATTTTTATACAATAAATTTGTAAATCATCTTTTGAGTGAGACGGCATATTTCGTTTTGTCAAATTTGTACTGTTATTGCTCCGTCGATCTTATTTTCGGCGAAATAGCAGCATTTCTTGTACTGATATTCACTTTTGATCGGATGATCGTACCACTGATATTCGTATACCATTTTGATCATCTCGTCGTGCTGATCTCTGCGGTATATTCAATTCTTTATTTGAAGTCCGATACGCGGCGGAATCTGTAAAACGTCGGACCATATCGGTACCAAAATACTGACTTTTGTTTTAGTGAACTTTTGAAATCTTTGACCATTCGTTTTCTGCTGTGTTAAACCAAACTGACATTAGCATTTAATTTCTCTCTGAATTTAACATACTACTACCCTTTTACTATTCCCTATATTCATTGTATTTCTTCCTTCTTTGAATTGAATTCTGCTACCAAGAAATGATTTAACAAAGCTTTATATATTTTCATTTTTTTTTGCCAAACTATTCCTCTTCCCCTATTTTTATGTTCTCGGCCTTGTTTGACAACCTACACCTTCCATCTCCTCAGCGACCCGACGTGTCGCCTCACCCTGTGCTCCGCCCTACCCTTCTCCATTGTCGAAACTACCCCAACCAACCATTCATCACCTCGTCTTTGCCTCGACCAGTTTTCCAACAGCTAAAGCAATCCTCCATCCTTCCTCTCCGAGCCTTTCACCTCCTTGTCATGCACGCTCCTGCCGCCTGACGACTTGCCAGGCAATGCTCGAAAACCCCAAACCCTCCAGCTCGGTCCCGATCACCTGTCCTTCCTCCTCTTGGCAGCACTCTAGCTTGTAAGTCTGGGTTTACATATATATTATCTGTTTTGTTAGGTATATATATTACATTTATATGCTGTGTTTTTAAATAATAATATCTATTGTTTACAAAAGCATTTATATATATATATATATATTCTAAGTGTTCATCTATTGTTAAGTATTTTAGTAAGTGTTTAAAAGTATATATAATATGCTCTGTTAGATATTAGTCTTCATACAAGAATGTTTTATATGTTTCGGTTGGATTTTATATATGTTTCTGGTGAGGTTTTGATGTAACAGTATATGTTTACTGTTATATATATATATGTATAGATTTTGTTATTTATGTGTATTATGTTGTATAATATATTAATCTATATTTGGGTCAGTTTTAAAGTTGTGTTTGCTGTTATTTAAATGTATGTAACTTGCGTATATATATGTATTATGCAACAGTTTACAAGTTATATGGTTCTGTTGAAAACTTTATTTGGGATTTAGATGTGCAAGTTCATGTTAGTATTTTATATTTTCTGTTTGTATAAATAAATTATTAAGTCAAGCTATGGACCTCTTCTTTTCGGTTAGTATGTATATATTGTTTTCGTTTATGTATATATATAAATTACTTCAAGTTACAGTATAGGTATATATATATAACTTGTGCAGATTTTATAATGATAGTTTATATAAAAATTTATGATACGTTAGTTATATAAGATTTTATAAATTATATATATATATATTGAATTCATATTATATGTTTTATACTGTTATATTAATATATATTGTAAGTGTATATATATTGTATGTGTTGCGTGTAAGCTACGTTTATATAGATTATATTGTACTATATGATATCTTTGACATTGACTTTAACTTATAAGCTCTGTATATTTTAGAATAAAAGATGTTATAATTATATAGGTCTGCTGTTATAGGTATATAAAGGTTTTACATAGCTATATTACTTACAAACTGTGGTTTACTTATACATTAAGCGTATGATGACAATGTTTTATAAAAATATTATTAAGTGTTTGATATATTGTATAGTTGTATGTAATTTATAATATAAACTATTTGATTTTGAAATATATATATATGGGATATTAACATACTGGGTACGTATATATATATTGTTAAATTATATAAATTTTGTAATATGTTAATATTATATTTTATATGATTTATACTAATGATAGCCGTACGTGTAATATATGTATA
The DNA here is from genome assembly GCA_030737815.1 of Allium fistulosum. Lineage (NCBI taxonomy): Eukaryota > Viridiplantae > Streptophyta > Magnoliopsida > Asparagales > Amaryllidaceae > Allium > Allium fistulosum. The sequence goes on along the minus strand of CM060902.1, from coordinate 1,115,519,689 downwards.
TTTTTTATTCAGAGATTTATATATATATATGCGTTTGTTTTAGATATTTATATTTCCAAACCTGTATAGATTGATATTTATATTTCCAAACTTGTATTGATTGTTAGCTTACATTTTTATCTATGTTGGCATGCCTACCTTTATACTAAAGTATATACATTTAATGTTTGTTACAATATGACGTGATGGAACATATTATATATAATATATGTTGTGTGTTAATATATGTTAAGTATGTAGTATAAGTTGATCTGTTGTTATATAGTATACATATATTGTTCTGAGTTATATATTTTATAAGTTATATAAATGTATATATTTTATTTTATGAGTATGGGATTTAATATACATTTGAAAATAAATATATGTTTTAATTTTATTTCAGAGAAATAATATATATTTAGTTCAATTTATATCAACTGACTCTAATCATTCTCATCGATTTTCCATTATCAGCCTTGTTCGTCCAATTTGCGTTCAATCTTATTTTGCTTTGGAATTCGCAGCTTATTCTATCGTATATTCTCTCTAGCCTCGAAAGGTGAGCAATCACCCACGATTAACGTTCTTATATTTATTAAATTTGATTTCAATTGAAACGACAATTGAAATATGCTGCTGTTAGTTATTTACATTGTTATATATATGCCATATTCTGTATCAGTTCACCTGTGACATCTGACACCATTATCTGTTATCTATATTCATCATATATGCCTGTTATGTTATTATCATATCTGTTATCACTCTGCAAGTTCCCTGTTAGTATAGAATTCCCTATGGGTTGAAATGATACATACCCGAACGATCTGTAGAATAGGAGGAAATCGTTATGGGTTGAAATGGTAAACCCAAGCGATTTTCAATAAATTGAATTTGGGATTGCGGGTTGAAAGGATATATACCCGTATATATTTAAATTGCGGATTGAAATGATAAATATCCGTATCACTTGACCATAGGATAGAAAATTTTATACAGACACCGTTGGTCTATATATAAATATTTTGAAAATGATTTCTATGGTTTTGAAAAGGAATATACGGTTTTTAATAAATATTGATTTAAAGATTTAATAAAGTTGATATATAATATGTTTAAGTATTTATTTAAAATATATATTTTCAAATATAGAATTTATATTGATTCAAGTTGGAAAGATAAATTTAAAATTGATTTGAAATGTTATTTATTTAAGAATTTTACTTAAATAAGTTTGATTTGAAATTTATTAAATTTGAGATTTTAAAGATATATTTTATAACTTGAATTTGATTAAAAGTGACTTAAATGAATATTTCGAATTTTCGAAATATATATAAATTTAAATGGGATATTTTGTTTATTTAAATTTGTAAATTGAAGTTGTATTTAGATGTTATTTAAATGATTAAGTAAATATTTCAAAACTAAATGATAGTAAGTGACTTTGATATATATATATATATATATATATATGAAATTATCGAATTTAGTTTTGAAATGTTGAATATTTAAAGCTTTGAAATATATTGAAATTGAAATGGCTTATTTTGTCGTTCAAATATGTATTTGAAATTGATAATTTGAAATGGTCTATTTAGAAACTGAATCGAATTGAAATTGATGGTTTGAGATTTGATTAAATTTGAATTTTGGAATCCGAGTTGAGTTGAATCGATTTGTGAAATTTGAGGAAACTATTTTATTATATAAAGTATTTTGAATTATATTTAAACTATTTTATATTATTTTATAAACTATTTTTAATATAAACTATTTTAAGTATACTAATTATTTTAATATAAATTGTTTTAACTTATAACTATTTTATATAAAACTTTTTTTTGTAAACTATTTTATTTTATATACCATTGTTAATATCTAAACTGTTTGAAGGAAAGTGTTATGATTCCAAAGCATTATGATTTCTAAATTTTGATTTCCAAAGAATTATGATTTCCAAAGTGTTTGATTTAGAAAGTGTTATAACTTTGAAGTACTAAGATTTGTAAATGGATATATATTTGAGATGGATATATTTGAAATGGAAATGATATCGTATTTGGTTTTGAAATGGAAGTGATATCATATTGATATGGTTTTGAAATGGCAATGATATTTTGGTTTTGAAATATAAACTATTTTGAAAGTTTATTAAATGACCAATCGGTGTAATAATTACGTAGTTATTAAACAGTCCGGGATCGGTTTGGGACATACTCTCTGTCTAAACCGAAAACCACTTTAATAACTATTATACGCGGAGTGTGATCCAGAATGAAGTGGTTGGAATGATGACGTTGCTGGATTTGAAGAAAGAGAACGATAATGGATGACCTTGACACTTGTGTCAAATTGGAAATGACTTAAACAGGAGCCGTGCCGGGCCAGTGAGGTTAGCTACCTCTAGCGGACACACTTCTTCGTAAACTACTCATTACTTGTTTTTGATTGGTGCGCACCCTTGAATTGGGAGTGTTGTTTCACGGTGTTGCGATCATTGCGGCGATGCGTTCTCACCAGTCCGGATCAGGCAAACGGTAGTTTCACTACCTTGGGTATTGCCTCATGTGCCTTGTCATACTCGTATCCCTATGCGCGACCACTACGATTTGTTTCGTGTTATACCTATGGAGTACTCCCTGATAGCCCACTAGTTTACGGTGGAGTTTACAGTGCTGTATAGACTATGACGCTTATATAAAATGTGTTATGGGGGATAATGGTAACGCCTTAATGCTATTTTGATACTTATATTACTGATAGGCATTATCTACTTAGCGTACGCTACTATATATAAATAATTTAATGGATCCTTAGAGGATGGTTATCCCAAACATCCTTTGAGTTACTTGTATTTTTAGTTGTTATTTCGCTTGAGTTGGATTTATTGATATAAGAATGTTAATCCTGACTCGAGTGTTTTGTGTTTTGCTTTACGCTCGGGTCAAACTGAGTGTACCAGTATTCGAGGCTCACCTTTGGAGTTGGAGCTTCGCTTGGAGATCCAGCTATCTATCCAGCTTTCAGATATTCAGTTGATTCCAGTGATGTATTCTGATCTTGTATTTGACTATTGTATTCGAGACTTCTGTTGTATCTTGTTTAACTCTGTTATATATATAGTAGCTTCATGAACTACTATTCTTTTGTTTCCGCTGCACAATTGTTATATTACTCTGTGTCTGTGATTTTGTGATTATTTATTTACTGTATATGCTGAGTTTTGCCAAATTTAAATTAACAATCTGTATTTTGAGCAATTCAAATCCGCATGTATGGATGCGAATGGTTGAAAATTTCGGGCCGTTACACGGAAGTACTCAATCGAAACCTAGGTGCCGAAAGTGGCGAAACATGTAAAAAGCATGTAAAATCTGATTTTTAGCTTTTTAAAGTAATCTTTTAAACTAAACTGCCTTGTTTGTCAAAGTATTATTGGTTGCTAATTTTGTTTTCTAAAAATTCTGCTGAAATTTCAGAAACAAACAATTTAATTTATTTACAAAATACCCCTTCTACTTTTATAAATATATAAAACATTTAAGTCCTATACCTAAATAATTTTATATATTCATTAAAACACTTAGGAAAATTCTACAAAAATTCCTGTAAATCATTTTTAATATGTTTTCTAACATATATAAATTTCAAACCCAAAACATATATAACTTAGCCATAAATTATTTTAAACCCAAATATCCATTTTCCTCACTAGAAAATAAATATAAAATCCACATTAATTTAGAAAATTATGAAAATTGAAACCCATCTCTAAAACATCATTTCTGATCTAAATGTAAAATCACAAGACATTTGGATGTCATTATATAGGGTTTTCACATTAAAACATATCATGAAATCCATATGAAATATCATAAATCATCAACAAGCATATATATATATATTTCTAACAATCAAAACATGGCAAAACCTTGCAAAATAATTCGGATTTAACCTAAAACCGAAAACAATTAGAAAACATGAGATGTAATACTTATTTTCCTTAGCTTTGTAATTAAGGAGTTTGAGATTTAAGAATGGATTAAGTTTATTTAGCTTCTTCCTTTTGCTTATCTTCCTCTTGTTCTTGCTTAATGGTGGACAGCCTCTTTGTTTTAATTTTTGCAAATGAATGTACGAAATGAATGAGCGCAAGGGTTTAGGGTATAAGGATCTACTTATTCCTATTTTGCCCCTTATCTAACTTCCCTTGCTTATTTTATTTTAACTCATATTTGTTCATTTATTAACATGGCACGACTACCCTTACTAATCACAAATCTCAATCCCTTAATCATTACATTATTTTATTTTATTTAACCAATTAAATATCCTAAATAATGTTACTAAAAATTAGGGTCGTTACAGATAAGTCTGTATTATCTACCCTTCGATCTCCCAGGTACAATCCGATGGCTTGTCAGACCACTGCAATTTACTAATGGGACCTTCTTGCTCCTAAGCTGACGGACTTCAAAATCCACTATACGAATCGAATGTTGCACATAAGTCAAGTCAAGAGATATCTCGATCCCTGGAATGTCTCTTGATTCGATAACTGTTTAATTGTCTCTTAAGCACTTCCTCAACGAGACACATAGAAGACATTATGAATACCAAAGAAGTTGTTAAGTAATACTACCTTATGCGCCATATGCCCAACACGTTTAATAATCGGGTATGGTTGTACAAATTGTGGTGCCAACTTCCTTGATTTTATGAACCTTACTACTCCTTTTAGTGGAGGTATCTTCACATGTACCCGATCTCCAACTGTAAACACCAATAGTATCTTTCTGCGGTCTGCATAAGATTTTTGTCGATCCTGAACCTGTTTCATCCTTTGTCTGATTTGATCTATCTTTTCTGTAGCTTCCCTCATAGAATCAGGACTCATAACAAACTTGTCTCATGTCTCCAACCAAATGCTGATGATCAACATGGCCTTCTATATAAAGCTTCGAATGGTGCCATGCCAATACTAGATTGGAAGCTGTTGTTATAAGAAAACTCAACAAGATGGAGATGATCTTCCCAACTTCCACTAAAATCCAAAACACGGGCGTGGAGTAAATCTTCAAGTACTTGGTTAACTCGCACCATCCGCTTGTCTATTTGGGGATGATAGGTTGTGCCGAAATTCAGTTTAGTCCCAATGCTTCCTCAAAGCTTCTCCAAAATTGACTTGTAAATAATGGATCACGGTCATAAACAATGGAGTTTGGAACTCCATGTAATCTCACTACTTCCTTCACGTATAGCTTGGTTAAGTACAGCATGGTTTGAATTGACATCATTGGAATGAAGTGTGCTAATTTGGTCAACCGATCCACTATCACCCATATGCTATCGTGACCACTTCTAGACTGTGGTAACCCATCCACAAAATCCATCGATACCTATAATCTCAAGGGTTAAAACTATTCTAATGGGATATATAAGTGAATCATCGACTACTAATTCACTCATACCCGATCCAACTTCTGTTAGGGAATTTCCAATGGTCGTAGAAGACCAATGGGTCTTTGATGTTCTGCCTTTACTAGTTGACAGGTCATACAACTTTTGACATACTCCCCTATATCGCGCTTCATCCCTCCCAAATAATATAGACGCTTTATGTCCATATACATCTTGCTTCCTTTGGGATGAATGTTATAACACAATCTGTGACAATCATCCATCACTTCTTTATGGAGATTATCCAAGTCCGGTACCACCAGTTTATTTCTTCTTCGTAAATAACCTTGTGCATCTAAGGAATACTGATAAGATCTTCATCTCTCTCTCCAGACTCTAACCTTTGAATCATAGAAAGAGTAGATGGATCTTGCCTTTGAGTATTAACTTCCGATCTATCAATGATGGTCAAACAACAAGACTAGCCATTATCCCTCCAGTACCAAAATATGAGTCTCTTTCCCGAATATCACACATAGAGGGAAGTTATAAATCCTTCCACTCTGCTATCATCGTAAAGACCACAACTTGGAGCTTTCTACTTAATGTATCAGCAACACAATCCCTTTACGGGGAGTATACTGAATATCGAAGTCGTAGGCTATCAGAAATTCTAGCCATCGATGTTTTCTCATAAACAGGTCTTTCTGTGTAAACAAGTACTTAAACGATTTTACGATCTATGTATAGCACAAATCGTTCTCTAAGTAGGTAGTGTCACCATATCTTTAATGTGAACACTATAGCTGCTAGCTCCAAGTCATGCGTAGCATATCTTACTTCATTTGGTCTTAAGTGTCTCGATGCATATGCTACAACTCTACCCTTTTGCATTAGAACAGCACCTAAGCCTGAGTCACATGCATTTGTATAGACTTCCAAATGCTGATTGTTTTCAGGCACTATCAATATAGGTGCATTAGTAAGCAGCCCCGTTAACTTCTGGTAAGCTTCCTCAAACTTGTCCGTCCATACAAACTTAACTCCTTTTCTGGTGACATAAGTTAGTGGCTACACTATCTTTGAGAAGTCCTTGATGAATCGTCGATAATAACCGGCTAATCCAAAGAAACTTCTAATCTCAGATACCTTCTCTGGCCTTTTCCAATTCTGTATCACTTCAATCTTAGTTGAGTCTACTAGGATAAATTCTTCAGAAAAACCATGGATAAAAAATTTCACTTGCTTCTACCAAAAATGGAATTTGGAGAACTTAACTTTTAGCTTATTCTATCTTAATGTCGCCAATACCATCCTGTGGTGCTTTTCATGCTCCTCCTCGGACTTTTGAGTATACTAGAATGTCATCGGTAAATATTAGGACGAACTTATCTAAATAATCTCTGAAGACTCAATTCATCAGATCCACAATATAAGTAGGAGCGTTTGTCAGACCAAATGGAACCACCAACCATTCGTATGAGCCATATATGGTTTTGAACGCTATCAATGGAATGTTATCTTCAGCAATCCTGAGCTGATGGAATCCAATGGCTAGATCCATCTATGAAAAGACTTTGGCTCTGCTCAACTGATCGAACATATCATCAATTCGAAGGCGGGGATATTTATTATTGATGGTCAAATCATTAAGTTTCCTATAATTGATGCATAACCTAAGTGAACCGTCAGCCTTCATTATAAATACTACTGTATCTCCCCAAGGTGAACTACTCGATCTTATGAAATGCTTCGACTCCAGTTCTATCGGTTGCATCTTAAGTTCCTCATTCTCCTTGGCAGACGTTCTAATCATAGGTCGAGCTTCAGGAATATGGTTTATTCAAAACTTTATAGACTCATTTAGGAGGTAAATTGGTAATCAGCTCAAAGATATCAGGGTATTCCTTAATCACTAGAATCCGAGCGATATTATCCTCGTCTCGAGCTTCAATAGCAAAAAGGGGTCCTCCAAAATTCTCATTGATACTTCCAAGGTCTATACAGATTCTTCCTTACGAATCCGGATGGCTTAGGGTCACGATTCTTTCAAGGCATAGAAGATGTGCTCCGTAATGCTCAAGCCAATCCATTCCAAGTATAATACCAAACCCCATGCATTCAAACACATGAAAATCACAATAAAAGGAATAACCATCCATAAGTAGTTCAACATCTTTACACACCATCCTAAGGGTCATATATCCCCCAATGAGATTTGCAATCCTCAAAGATGTGACTATGTAAACCACATCAAGATTGAATTTATCCACTAGTTCTTTCCATACGAACGAGTATAACACACCCATATCGAAAAGAACCTTAATAGGTATATCTTTAAATAGAATCGTACCTTCAAGTACTATAGGTGCCTTCCCCTTGTCCTGTAAGGTACTTCTGGTTGTCTCCAATGCATTAAGCTTTTAGGTCTTCTTCTGAGCTATAGGGAAGTTATAACTAAGATGTCCTTCCTTGTTGTAAATCCTGCACGTATTTGAAAATGAAATGGAGCATGATTTGGTGCACCCTCTTGAGTAATGCCCTCTCTCTCCATGGTTATAGCACTTTACAGTATCTTTTTCGTGACTCTTAAACTCCAATGTACCAGCTTTTGGGATCTTCCTGTTCTGAAATCTAGGTCTTTATTTCTTGAAATGAAATCTACACTTCTGACCAGTAGCTGCTTTGCCCTTAGGAGCTTCCTCTTTATTGCTGCCTTTCTCTTCTTCCTCAAGCCTCAATGCAGCAACAATACATGAACACATGTAGCTTCAAATATACAAAATGATATACAAACACTTTATCTTCCATCTATGCCCAACATCCACAAACTGGTCAACTCATCCCTGAACCTGAAATGTCTCGGACTGAACCGAGTATTATATAAATAACACACGGGTCAGACTATATCTAGAATGTAGATGTTAATATAAAATAACAACTGGCATAGTATAAATAAGTGCAACACAAGTGGCACGTGCATATCTTAAAATGTTAACAACTCTCAAAACCATGCACATAAAAGATAACTCATCTCTAAGTAAAGTCGATCAACACATCAAATGGGTATATAACTATTAGTACCAAAATATGGCATAAACACCCAAGAATTTAAGTAGAGAATGAAATCGAAGAAAAGTAAATGAAAATGAGTAAAAAAAACAAGACACCAAACGTGTATAATGGTTCGGCTAAGTGTTGCATACATCCACTTAAGATTTCTATTGGTTATCTTGCTATTTACAAATACAGTTCTTATGGTCCGGTACCACTCCACAGGCAATTACAAGAAAATATGTTAAAAGTTACAAGGAAATGGAAAATATCCCTGGAAAAGAGCCCCTAGCCTCCTATTTATAGCTATAGGTTGGTGGGAAATGCTCCACCATGTTCTCTTCCATGATCCCCATGTTCATGCACCAGCTAGCCTCGAAAAGACTTGGCCAAGTCAGCAAGATTGATAGATAACAATACCCAATTGGATGAAACAATCAAATATCCAATCATCATCCAACATTCCCATAACACAAGGGAATCGACAATCAACAAGCACACAATCAAGTGATGTGCTATAATTTTGGTATAGTATGTCTATATATCTCAAGTTACATAATCAAATAGGGAGCCTCATAGCACATAGCACTCTCCAGTGGGTTAAGAGGTCCTCGCCTCTAAATAGATGTCTAGAAATGGTATCTAACTAGTATAGTATAACTGTATGATCTCACATATTCTAGATGGGAGCTACAAATCACATAGCATGCTCCAGGGAATAACACACAGCACTGACAGCACATAGCACACCCCATAGTCTTGGTTATTCCTAGTCATCGTGACACAATGTCCATCGATACACTATGGTCACGAGCATATTGCCCAATGGTAACATACTGTTTGGCTAGTGTGGCATCGGGGCATATCATCACACAATCTAAATACCAATACACAACATGTATATATAATAAGGTGATGCCACAGATCTAAGGTGCGACTCCATGATCAGCCAACTAGGATGGACTCTAGTCTATTTGGATAAACAGCACACAACATACCCTTCCTTTAGACATTAACCCATAAAATAAGAGTGTCCCTCACTTATAGAAGCAATAAAACAAATATCAGTGCAGGCATCCCATACCACCTTGTGTTACTCACTCATTTACTCAAGCTCATAAACTACACTCCTTACCCATAATAATATCATATACCATAAATCAAAAGAGTAATCCGAATAATATTACGAAATGTCCCATACCAGGCGGTGCTATTAATCTATTAACTCTACTTCCTTTAATCTAGAATTTTACACAATTTTATTCTATATGACAAGTCCAAAGAATAACCAAAGAAATATTACCGAAAGTCTCACACCAAACGATACTATAACTTTATTTATTCTAATTCCTCGTTACACAGAAATATAAATCTTTTTTTCCAATTGATTCGAAAGGGGTTTTAAAAATATATTTTTCCCAATATCTTCAATAGAATTTCAAATATCACTATTAAATATAAAGAAGGTTAAATTATAAAATTCTCATTTTTTTCCCCAAAATCCTCTTACGGTTCTGAAAATAAAGATTTGCAAACCTTTTGTTCAAACACAAGGAAATCTATGTATTTGACCTTAATTAAGTTCAAATCCCTATTGAATAAGCAGGAAAATATAAGGTCTTTTTTTGAATGTTTGTCTCCCGCTAATGGCGTCTTCCTCCTCTTCTTTTCCCTCATCTTCTTTCTTGTTGGATTCTTCTTCGTTTCCTCCTCTTGTTTCTTCCTCTTCTTCAACTCTATCTTCTCAATCTACTTTTGTCCCATTGATTTCATCTTCTTCCGCTTAATCTGTTTCCTCATCTCTTCCTCTTTCTTCTGTCTCCCATCAGCTTGCTTCTGAGGCGTCTTGTATCAAGAATGTCTCGTCTCCTTTGAATGCTAATTGGTCTTCTCTTTTCAAAACTCTCCCTCGTAATGCTGGTTCATACAAGCCGATTCATTTTAATATCCCTAGGGATAAGTCTCCCAATGTTTTACCAGACCTGGTCAAGGAGGAAGGTTTGAAGTAATGGAATAATCATTTGGTTGGATTCTTTTTGGATGGTACGCTTTCTTTTTTAACAGTGGTTAATTTCTTGAAAAGGTCATGGAAGCTTAAGGGTGAAGTTGACTTTAAATCCGATGGGTATAATTTCTATTTTAATTTTTCTAATCAAGAGGATAAAGATCAAGTTCTTAATTCTGATCCAATTTTTATAAGGGGTAGAATGTTCATAATTACTAAATGGGATCCTTCTATTGGTACCTCTCAAGCGCAAATCAAAATAGTACCTGTGTGGATTCATTTTCATAGAATTCCTCTTATTCTATGGACGCTTGTAGGGATCAATTGGTTAGCTTGTCATGTTGGTAGACTAATTTGTTTTGATAGTAGTACTGAGAAACTGCAAAGATTTAAGTATGCTAAGGCTTTAGTGGAGATTTCACTTGATTTTGATTTGCCGCAATCTATTGCCATTCCGGAGTTGGGAGATAATTGTCCAGATGTCAAATTGTCATATGATTGGAGGCCAAAAATTTGTACACATTGTAAAATTTTTGGTCATGATACTGTTAGATGTGAGTCGGTAAACAAGACTAAAGAGAATGGTGTTAAGAAGGTGGTTATTTCAGTTGAGAATGGTGATAAGAACCAAAGTGATCATGGATTTACTAATAATAACATAACAGATCAAAGCTGGAAAAATGTTGAGGGGACGAATAAGGGAGTATGGAAGAAAAAGGAGACAGTAGCTAAAGAAAAGGTTCAATTAAGTGTTGATCCTAAAATAAGCATGGAAATTGGAAAAGGAAAGAGCAGTGAAGGAATTAATGTAAATAGTTCTTCATCTTATTCTACTATAACCTTAAATGCCTTCTCAGTTTTATCAAATTCCTCTCTTGATTCAACTAATGATAATCCTGATATAATTTTGGAAAGTATACATGGTAATAGTTGTGATGCAACAACCTCTTCTTCATCTTTCTCCTTTGATACTTTATCTAACTCTTCAATTGACTCTGTTTTGTCATTTGTTTCTTCTTCCTGCAGTTCTCAATTTAGCTTTCAGTCTCCATCTATGTTTGCTTCTAACACTTCATCACCTTATCTGCATTTATCTCCACCTGATCATATTATTCTTCCCCCTTCTTCTAAATCAGGTGAATGTCTGGAAGTCATGATGAGTAAAGGTAATACTAGCACTCACTCCAATTCTGGTGATTTGAATAAAGGAAAATATTTTAAGGCTCATGAAGTTCCTCCTTTATCTTCATCAAAAAGTAACTCTCATTCAAGACATACAAGGAAAAATCCATCAACTTTGCTTCCTCCTCTCCCCTTGAAATGAATAATATTGCCTTTTGGAATATAAGGGGTGCTAACTTGCCCTCTAAACAAGTTGAGATTAGAAATTTTATCAAGGTAAATGATATTCATTTGATGTGTGTTTCCGAAACAAAGTTAGATATTCAGTCTACTCTCAAGGCTGTTAACTTGATATCACCTTCTTGGTTACATGATCATAATTTTGTTGAATCTAATTATGGCAGACTCCTAACATTATGGAATCCTTCAATCTTCAAACTTTCTAAGATTATTGCCACTGATCAATTCATTCATTATAATTGTGTTCATTTGCTCACTAATTTGAATTTTCTCTTCACTTCAGTTTATGCTCAAAATTCTTTATCATTGAGACAGCTTTTTTTGGATCAACTTCCTTCTCTAAACTCTTCTTCTGATCCTTGGTTGATTGGTGGTGATTTTAATTGTATGCTTGCTGGTAATCAAAAATATGGTGGTTGTCCCTTGTCTCTTAAGGATATTGCTCCTTTAAATAGTGCCATCAGTTAATCTAATCTCGGTCAAATCTTTTGGTTCAGTTTTCACTTGGTCAAATAGTAATAGGCGTGGAAATCCAACTCTTTGTAAATTGGATCATATTTTTGTAAATATCCCTTTCCTTCAAGTCTGGCCCAAATCACCTTATGATACTCTTCAGCCTTCTTTATCTGATCACTGTCCCTTAATTTTTCATTGGGGAGTTTATGACAATAATGGAGATAAACATTCTTTTAAATTTTTTAATTTTTGGACTAAGCATGTGGATTATCCAATTATTCTTAAACAGGTTTGGAATATGCAATTTGGCAGGAATCCTTTAGCTAATGTTTCACTCAAGATGAAGGCTCTCAAATTTCACTTAAAGGTTTGGTCTGCAGCTAATTTTGGTAAAGACTCTAAACTTTCTACTCATATTAGGAATGAGCTCATTAAGGTTCAGGAAGATCTGAGTGCTAAACCACATGATATTCTTTTACAACATGCCGAATTGGAACTAAGAAAGAAACTTGAACAAGTTATAGATAGGGAATTGTTATCCCTTAAACAGAAAGTTCACTTGAGAATGGAGAAGGAAGCTGATAGAAATACTAAGTACTTTCATAATTTTCTAAAAGTTAAGAGAGCTAGAGAAAGCATATTTCAGATTAATGATATGAATGGTAATCTGGTTAAATCTTCTGATGGTATTAGTGATGCTTTTGTTCGGTATGTTTCCTCCATTTTAGCACCTTCCAACCCTTTTGAACCTGATATACAACCTCTATTTGATATAAACCTTCCAACCTTATCCTTTTCACAATCTGCTTCTTTGATATGTGCCATTTCTGATGATGAGACTAGATCTGCAGTTTTTAGCTTGGATTCTAATAGTTGTGGAGGTCCAGATGGCTATAATGCTCATTTTTTACAGCAAAGTTGGAATATAATTGGTGCTGATATTGTCAAAGCTATTCAATATTTTTTCCTCAATAATAAACTTTCTGCTGGTCTCTCTGCTACTGCCATTGCCTTAATTCCTAAGAATGATAACCCTACTTCAGTTGCTGATTTTAGGCCAATATCTTGTTGTAACATCATTTATAAAATCATTTCAAAAGTGTTGGCTAATAGATTGCAGTTAGTTCTCCCATCCATTATATCCAATAATCAGGCTGCTTATATTAGTGGAAGATCCGTTAGTGATAACATACTCTTAACTCAAGAACTATTGTTAGGGTATGAAAGGAAAAATATATCTCCTAGATGCATGTTGAAGTTAGATATTAAGAAGGCATTTGATTCTATTGCTTGGAGCTCTATCATAGCTATTATGTCTATGATGAACTTTCCTAAACCATTTTTAGCTTGGATTTTCACTTGTATTTCATCACCAATGTATTCAATTTCGAGAGAGGGTGGTCTGTATGGGTATTTTAAAGGTGCACAGGCTGTTAGGCAGGGTGATCCTATTTCTTCCTATTTGTTCATTATTGTCATGGAATTGCTCAACTCAATTTTGATGGATCTAGCTTTAAGGAAAGTACTTGATATTCATCCTAAATGTAAACAGCCTCTCATTACTCATCTTCTTTTTGCTGATGACCTCATCATTTTTACAAAGCCTACTCATAGTAATATTCAGTGTATTATGTATTCTTTGCAATTCTTTTATTCCATTACTGGCCTTCAAATTAATCTCTCAAAATCTAATATACTTGTTGCTGGTTTGCCTATTCCTAAGAAGATTGATATTATTAAATGCTCAGGGCTTCAGGAATTACCTAAAAATTCATATTATTTGGGTTTACCTCTCATAAGCTCTAGAATTACCAAGTAGAATTGTTTGCCACTTTTTGAAAAAATAATTGCAAGGTTGTAGCTATGGCCTTGTAATAAATTGTCACAAGCTGGTAGGCTCACTGTTATTCAATCAATTGATGTGGCTATGACTACATATTGGACAAGACACTACATTCTTCCAATCAAGCTGATTAATATGATTTCAAGTGCTCTAAATAAATTTCTTTGGCATGATGACCCTTTCTCAAAAAAGCTCATACCCATATCTTTCTTCAAACTGTTTGATGCTAAAAAGTATGGTGGTCTTGGTATCACTAATATTTTCCAGTGGAATAAAGCTGCTATTTCTGTTTACTTCAATAAAAATTTTGCATCTGATCAAAACTTATGGTCTCAATGGGTTAATCAAAATCTTATTGGCAAGAGGAATTTTTGGATTATGAGAACACCCCAAAATTGTAGTTGGAGTTGGAGATGTATACTTAAGCTAAGGGAAACTTTCTTACCATTCATACAATGTAATTATGCATTGATTAAAGGATTATCTTTTTGGCATTCTCCTTGGGCTAAACCGGGTCTGATTTTAAGTTCTTTAGTGGATTATAATTTGAGAAGAAACTCTGGAATTTCAGATGAAGCTATAGTTGATCAATTTATACATGATGGTAGTATTGTATTACCTTACTCCAGCTCCTTTCAGTTAAGAAATTTGTGGAATGTTATTACCAATAATCCAATTATCAGTAGTGATAATGCTCTAATCTGGTCAAGTAAAGGTAAAATCCATTCTATCAGGCTTGTATATAATTATCTTTGTAAGAGTGATTCTGTTTTTCCTTGGCATTCAAGAATCTGGAAAACTGGTTGTTCAGCAAAGGAAAATCTGTTGTTGTGGAAGGTAATGGCAAATGCTTTGAATACTAAGGACATGCTTTGTAGAATGGGTATTATTTCAGAGGATTTATGTGTACTTTGCAAAGCAGAATATGAAACTAATACTCATTTATTTTTTGAATGTCCTTTTGTTTATCAAATATGGTACAGGCTCTTATCAATGGTAGTTTTTATAAGCCTTCTACTGTTAGTTCTATTGAATGGTTTAATGTATTCAAAGCAACTAGATGGAAGACACGTACTACCAGGCTTTTGCTCAAGTTTCTTAAGAAAATGATTTATGCTGTGTGGACTGAAAGGAAAAATAGAATTTTTGGTATTGGAGGCAAGAACTCATCTCAACTTTACTCTATGATTCATGGTAGTATTTTGAGGGATTTAAGAATTGATAATATTTGAAGACTGATGGATTGTGAGGGAAGCAAGTACCTTACTGCTAATTGAGTTGGATCGGTGATTTCTGTGGTGTTCATGTTCTGTAGATATCATGTTTTTGATGCTTACTAGCTGCTGGCAATGATTTTGTTCTGGTAATGAGGTTTGGTTTCATTACCGAAGATTACTTGCTGCATGAAATGATCAATGTACTCTATACTCTAGCATTTAGTTTGGTTTTGAATCATGGTCAGTTCAGTTTTGTTCATAATTGTTGTGACTAAGTTTGCGTGTTTGGTTTGTATTATGGTCACTGTGTTTGGTTTACAAGGTTCTGTATTTTGTTATGATAATGGGATTGTGTGAGTTGTAATTTCTTGTAATGGAACATTAGTCAATAAAATGAGCTTCTGCTCTTGCTGTTCAAAAAAAAAAGTTTCAAATCCCTTATTCTCCTTCTAAAAATAATTCATAACTTTGAAATTCTTCCTTAACAATTTCAAATAATAATACCATATTCCAATCAAAATAATTTCCCAATGCAATAATATGAAATTCCATAACCTAGTGTGTTTAAAACCCACGTTACAATTGAAAGCCCTTTTTAAATTACCCTACAAAAATAATTTATCAAACTAAAGTTCTCCTTTATAATAACTCTTCTAAATATGTAACATTAAAATATAGATTTATATAATTTACTTGTACAACAAAATCTCAAAATTTCACTTTTCAAAATAATTTAATTCAAACACTTTATAAATATTTCTAAAGGAATTTAAATCTATTTCACATTATTTAAAATAATCAAATACAAAATAAATCACTTCAAAAAGTTATACTTAATGTTAATCTCGTAAATAATAATTTCCATATAATAAGTAAATTGCATTCAACTTACTATTACTTCCAAAATATTATCTTACAATCTTCCAAATTTATTAAATTCAAATAGAATTAACAAAACACACCAAAATATAAAATTTGAATACTATTTTAAATATTTTTATAATCAACGATAAATGAATAAAAATAAAAATATTCAAAAATTCACTTATTTAAATAAATTCCCCAAATCATCACTTTCCAAATAATTTTTATTCACAATATTCTCAAAATTATTCCATTTTTCTATTTTCTATCAATAATAACATTTCTGATATTATATAAAATAACTTATTCCAAGATCACTATTTATATTAAAGAATATATTTCTTTTACTCTCAAAGCTTTCAATTTTAATTCATATATTCTTTTCTAATCAATTTCTAGTGTCTTGTGAAACTAATGCAATTATATATTTATTTTGCAACAATATATAATGTGTGTACTAAACAATCAACAAATGTTTCATCATAACGATAAATTGATAAGGATATATCAACCAATTCCAATCAATGCAAACCATTTCAACCATTAGTCATCATACAACAATCACATAAATCATGGTAAGGGATCTAGACAATAGTAGTAAGTTATAGAGATAACTCACCAAAATGATGTGTCAATCCTTCTTAGCAATTTCAGCCCTTATTCTCTAACATCTGCCCACTGTCGCTCCCCAAATGCAGACCCTAAAATGGCCAAACCAAGGTCGCTCCAACATTCAGCAACGTTATTTTGTCTTCCTCTTCGCGTTAGCACCATTTTCCTTTGCCCATGTACTCAACATCGCATGCACCTCATAGGTCGTCAGCATCTTAATAATGTGCGCTTGACTGCATGCACAGCCCATGCACCATATTGCCGCCCTAGAAGCGCCTAGTCGTTGAAATTATCACCTTATTCGTGTTTCCTCCATATGTGCATGCGTAGCCCTAATCGCAGCCTGACTGTGCGATTTTTTTTAATGTAACATCTAATTAGGGCATGGATGGGTAGGAGATGATGGATGCAGGTTTAGTTATGAGGATCACATGCCGGATAGAAGGATCTAGAATGTGAAAGTAAAGGTAGTGGGCTTGGTTGTATCAACGTAGGCTTGAGCCGTAAACAAGTAATGATTTGAAATAAATTTGATTTTGATTAAATTACTTTTTGACTTAAATTCAAATCTTAATCCTTGCCATTTATTTATAATTGCATTTTCCAATTTTAAGTTGATCGATCATATATTTGAGTACATATTGATAAATTCTACAAAAATTTTAATTCAACAATTATTTTATCTTCGCTGATTTATTGATTTATTCGCGTTAGTTAACTAATTTCATCTATTATTAATGTCAAATGAAATTTCTTTTCATCTATTTCAACCATATGAAAAATATTTACAATATAAAATATTTATACCCACTAGAGTATTTTATTTTATTTTATTTCAATATATCATCTGGAAAGAATTTATTGATTTAATTTAATCTATTAAAGCCAATATTTCATTAATTAGATTCCAATTAAATAAATATTTGTTTTAAAAAAATAAAAATTATCATAAATCGAATTCAAATATTTCTATTTCGATCGTATTTTTTTATTTATACGGCGTAAAAAGCAGGGTTGTTACTGACTTCCCCATTACGAAAATTGCATCCTTGCAATTTCTTATAGTAAAGACGTTATACACAACCCATATCCTTACTTTCTTCATACTCTACAACCTTCTATTAAACCAAAACTTACTCAATCCTCTATGTGGCTTTCATAATCCAACTCATCTTACCGCATGCTATTATTTTAATAGATTCAACTAACAACTTTCTATTTTTTGCATATAATATATATATATATATATATTGAAATTTATTTTCTAAGTGTTGGATTTTCCAGAAAATTTCGATAGAGCCTCTTTTGTATGGAGAGCATTCGGAAAAATCAAACTACAGTATAATCACAAAATCAATATACATCCCAACACGGGACATCCTGAAACATAAGGAAACAAGATAATATCATAATATATATCGATATAGCATAAAAACATACCTTTATTTTGCATTTTAAGCAAGTTAGCTTATTATAAAGCGAGCAAAAGTGAGCCATCATCACCATTTAGCCCAGTTATGCTTCATGTGTACCTATATCAACTCAAATTCAAACATTAGCTTCATATGACGAGATATAATAGGTATGTATTCAAAGCAACATAGAATTCTAGTTTCGACCACGTTTTGACAAGTTTCAACAGTCAAAATACCAAATCAAGCATCGATTCCAAAGAGTGAGTTATGGCATAGTGTGTTAACTTTTTAAAACAACTTCCAGATTGCAAAAATGTTGTCTACTACTTGAGTTATATCATTTTTACCAAAGATATTAAATTCTGAAATAGAAAAACATGTGCAAGTCCATCCTTTAAATCCATATTTTTAGCTTAGTAAATGTCAAAATTTTGCAAAACTGTTCCAACAAAAACTGTTTCTTAAGTTATAAGCTTTCCGGAATAGGCAAAATCATCAAAATTGGGCAAAAAGTTTGAAAGTTGTGTTCAAAATAGTTTAGCGCTCTTAAGAGGAGTTTAAATTTTTGGAACAACAATATACACCTGTTTTAATTCATGTTTAAACCATAGCTAAATTCAAAATTTTACACTACATTTCAAACAAATGTGGTTCTCTAATGGCATAGCTTTCTAACAAAATTAAAATCTCTGAAAACGAATTAATAGTTTAAGATTCAAGGTAACTAATCATAGTATTTCAAAAATAATATAAAATGACTTCACTTTCAAAAATATTTCCAAAACCAATTATCAAACAATCATTAAATATACAAGTCTCCTTCAATAATATTTTACATCACTTCAAAATATTCCACCCTCATTTCAAAATATTCCAATGCTTTGAAACTAACTTTTCAAAACTTTCATCGAATCTTTTCAAAGTAATGTTTAGCTTGCTTCAACACAAAACAATTATACCTTCCTTTTAAAAATTTGTTTTAAAAAATACTTCAAAAAAATCTAATTCATATTAGGCAAATTCTATTCGTACACCTTTGTTAACTGGGTTTAAACCAAGCAAAAATCAATAGAAGTTAGAATGTCAAGACGAAGACGAAATGACTTGAAATCTTGAATGCACATTTTGATAAGGCAAAGGAGTAGCTCAAGAAAGTTTCACCCAAAAATATGCCAAGTACAAAGGTTGATACTGACTTCATCATGTCAATGGGAACTTCTCATAGCTTCATGTTTTCCACTCAAACTTTACAGGAGCCATTTTATGCTTATTATATGTTTTCTCAAGAAATTTCCAAGGGTTTTGAACAACTAATTACCAATGTTTAGGAGTTAACAATCAGAATAGCATAACAAACTAAGTAATGAAGGAACCATCACCAATATCAACCAACTACCTATGGAAACAACATGGGAGAACTCAAAATCAAGTAGCATGAGGAGTGAAAAAGAGTTTGACTCAATTGGAGTTAACCATAGATCTCAACAACAACATGAGAGGTCGGTACCGACATGTGTGGTTAATCCAGGTGAACTTGCAACTTTGCATACTCCTTTAGGACTTCATCTGGACTCTGTGCCAACTCTCCTTCTGGCCCAATAAGACTGCTACCCCTATAAATACAAACCATAAAGCAACTAAAGCAGGATCTGGTTTCTACCATCACTGCGCGGAAGCTTTGTCTCTTCTTCATCTCTTTCCTATACACAATAGTCACCAAGGCAGCTACTTTAGGCAATTCTAGGACTCAGAATCAGTCTAGCCCCTATACTTGGGACTTATTCTCGCTCAAACCTCTTGTAATCTCAAGCAAACTCTATCAAATCTATAAGAAACAAAGCTATAAAGTGGACATAGGCCAAAGTCTATCGAACCATTATAAAATCTTATGTCTCTATTTCTTATTGTTGTTTATTTTCCTCTACTGTTACTATTGTCTGCTAGATCTAGGTCTCACATGTTTCCTACAACCTATTATTGGGTGTTGATCCATTTTTGGCATTAACATTTTGGTGATTTCACTGAGAAAATCTGAATCCAGGCTTAGTTCTAGCCTGCTATTTTGGATTAGAAGAGATCCAATTGTTAGATCCACGGAATTCACTTTGAAAATTTGTAGGCTTGCTGTTGGAGATCAATGACACTTAGAAAATAGAGAACTACTCTGGAAGATCCATGGGAGAAATAATTGGTGGTGATGAAGCAAACCCTCAATAAAGTGAAGTGAATAATGCTAAGAATCATCAAACAGAGGTTAATACTGGAAATCTAGCACCAAGTTCCTCCACTCAACAAGTTGTTGTGACTGAAAGGGAGCATAACCAGATGGTTAATGAACTTAACCAAAAAATGACCGATAGCCAATAGGCTCTCGTGGATAAGATTGATGCTTCGCTAGTGTTAACCGGGGTTTTTAACCCAGCATAATTCAGAAGGAGTTGGAACATTCAAACCGATCCAGCACGACTCGAAACTTGATCGAAAGACCAAAAAGTACATGACAAAGAAACACTGGGAGTTTGAACCAAAAATACGCCAAGTATTTCGATTGGCACCAATCTCATCCAATTGGATCGGTACCAATCCAAATTATTGACTTGTGGAGTCTCCAATCAACATGCATTATATTCCTACATCTCTCCTAAACATATCTACCAAGTTTGATAACATTCTGAGCATCTGAGTTGAAGAAGTCAAGACATATCCGAATCGGATTACAGTTCAATCTAATTTATAGGTGAACCATCATCAAAACAAGTCAATAAGCTATAAAATCACATAAGGAACCTCGCATGCAAGAAAAGAAGCCAATGAAGAAGGAGTTGTGCAAAATTTTCACAATGTTTTGGATCGGCACCGATCCGATCCAATTGGATCTGTACCGATCCAAAAAGTTGGTTCGAAATTGCCCCAAACTTTACGTGCCTCCTCCTATGGATAACTACAGGCTTCTGGTACTCTGGTTCTGATCCAAGTTCTATCTAAATCCCATAAATACAATCCTATCTTCAACAGAAAGGGGGCTGGCTGCTCTGATCATTGGGGAAACTCTGCTACTAAGTTTCTTCAACCTTCTTCCTCCTCACAATGGCTACCATGGGACAATTGAGATCCTTCCTTTTGTCTCCAACAATGGTGGTCTGATCTTTCTTCATTCAATTATTATAATCATAAATAGCTTGTACTTGTGATCAACAATCAATCTATCAATAAAATCTATAAAGTGGACGTATACTTTGTTAACAGCCGAACCACTATAAAACTATCATGTTTCCCTACTTTATTTTGTCTTTTCGGCAATTTGAAGAGCGTTTAGCTCTACTTTATTTGTCCTGATAAATAGGGATGGTGCTTTCACAATCATATCAGGGTGTTAATACATTTTCTGGATCAATATTTTGGTGCTTTTACTAAGAAAACTGAATCCAGGTTTAGATCTAGCTGTCTACTTTGGATCAGATAGGATCAAAAGTTAGATCTTCAATCTCTGCTTAGAAGGTCTGCTGCTAAGAATCAATGGCACTAGAAAGAAGGAGAACTACTTTCGGAAGATCCATAGGAGCTATAATTGCTGGAGAACAAATCAATCCTCAACAAAGTGAACTCAATGGCACCAACATAGGAGATCGGGTGTCGGGATCCTCTATCCAGTGTGAAGTTGTCACTGGAGATGAATTAAATAAAATGTTTGATGAAATTAACCAGAAGATGGAAAACAGCCAAGGCACTTTTATGGACAAATTGAATGCTCTATTGACCTTACAGTCACATGTTGCTCTAAGAAACATGATAGAGCCCGCGGCTACCAAGGAACAAGAAAATTCTTCCGTCTTTGGCATAAATAGAAAGAATGGAAAGCAGTAGCATAAAGAGTGATAGGTGGAACCGTAGGAATTAATATGGAAGGAAATGTAAGCACTCCACCAAATGCAAGGCAACCAGCTACAAACTCGAATCTAGGGCCAAAAACCCCACGAGAAGATATAGCAATGGATCACTCTGACTCAGAGGATGGTGAGCGACTTGACAACTGTAACAACCCATATATTTGGACTATTTAGATTGACAATAATCCACACATGTCAACTTAAATAATACAAAACACGAATCATTATGGGATTATACATACATCAATGTAAATGAGAATCAATACAACATCACAGACACAGAACAGTCACAGAATAATGCAGTGGAAAATACATCGTCATAATAGCAGTTCATGAAGCTACTACAGGAAATACAACAATGTCTCAACATAAAGTGACTGAGAGGAAATACATAAATGTCCAACAGACTAGTACATCAATACTAGAAAAACGATAAAGATAAATGCAAAGTCTTCAGCATCTTCAACCAACCTCGATCAGCAATTGGATAGCTTCAGACTGACCCGAGCATATACAAAAGAAACACTCGAGTCAGGACTCAAAATCTTATACAAGATAATCATGTGCAAGGAATAAAACCCATAACTCAAAGATGAAATAAACATCTCTAAGGATTCGATAAACTATCTATATATACAATAGAATACGATATGTAGATAATGTCTAATCAGTAAAGTACGATATTAAAATAGTGTTAAGGCGTTACCATAATTCCCCTTAACACATTTTATAATGCCATAGTCTATACAGCACCGTAAACCCCACCGTAAACTAGTGGTTATCAGAGGGTACCCCATAGGTATAACACAAAACAAATCGTAGTGGTCGCGAATAGGATAATCAATATGACAAGGTACATGAGGCGATACCAACTAGGATACTAGTAGTTGCGTGATCCGGACTGATGTTGAGCATAGCAGCTACTACCTCAACGCCGCGAAACAACACTTCCAAATCAAGGGTGCACCCAAATCGAATCACATAAGTAATAGATATGGTATCGAAGAAGTGTGTCCGCTAGAGGTGGCGAACCTCAATGGCCCGGCGCGGCTCCTGTTTTAGTCATGTCAGGGGTCATCCAATATCGTTCTCTTTCTTCAGTCAACGCGTTCACCAAACCATCCACTTCATTCTGGATCAACACTCCGCAAATATTAGTTATTAAAGTGGTTTTCACTATCGACAGAGAGTATGTCCATATCTGATCCCGGTCTCTTTAATAACTATGTATTTATTACCCGATGGTCGGTTAGATTTAAGTTTAAGCAAATCAAAGTCCGAAAGTCAAGTTGCAAATTTGACTTCCAAAATTTGACATTTCCCGATTCAATTTATTTCAGATATTTAAAATCATATTTCCAAATGAAATTTTTTAGTTCAAACATTTGAGTTAACGATATAATTAAGTATTCAAGTTCAATTTAATAAGATCCAAATTTCACCTATTAAATTTTGTTAATAATCAATGGATTCAATTTAATGGTCAATTTAGTTCAAATCATTAAATCAAATTCTATTCATTTCAATTCATATTTACATTCATCGTTACATTAAATATAATCATAAATTTGATTAAATCAATTTCATTAACTAAATTCCTTTTATCAAAAACTTCATTTGATTTATTTACCAAATTCAATTAAATTTCTATTTAAAGAAATCCAATTCCACTTATTTGATTCCATGATCTATATATAAAAATAAGTTAGTTCCGAGTTACAAATCAACTCAATCCATATCCAGTTTACAATGTCCTGATTTAATTAATTCGTTAAATTTAAATCTTTTAAATTTTAAATTATCACTAAAATAAATCCATAAAACTTTAATTAGTTTTATACTCTTCTTAAGTCAAATTTCACTTAATCTCAAATTTAATTTATAACAAGTTCTAAATCTATTTAATTTAAAACCGAGTTTTAAATCTTAATTCTAACAAATCTAATAAATTTTCAAATTCATTAAATTCTAAAACTTTACTTGTTTCTACTTCTCGTTTGAATTATTCAACTCACTTAACTTTAAATTTTCCTAAATCAAATTACAAATTTCTCAAATTAAATTTGTCAATTCATTTTATTCAATTAAATAAATTTATTAATCCGTTTCAATTAAATCCATTAATTATTTCAATTGAATCCATTAATTTATTTCAATTAAATCCATTAAGTTCGTTACTTAATTTAAAAACAAATTGTTAAGTTCATTCCTTAATTTCACATAGATTTCAATTTCAAAATGATTTTGTTGACCAATCGGGTTTCTTATTTTAATTATCTATCCTAGGCCAAGTTGTTTAATTGGGTATTTTATCATTTAACCCAATATCATTCAATAAAAAAAAATCAAAGCGTAGTAAAGGGAACTTGCAGTGTGATAACTGGGATGGTGTCAAAGTAAATAAACAAGCAATAGCAACCATACATAACAATTCAACAATTTATTTAAATAATCCCGAAATAATCGTATTAATTTACATTTGTTATTTATGCAAATTAATATAATTATTCCTAGAATCCACACTATCATTTCATGCAGATTAAAGATTATTACATTATAGTTTTTCACTTGGTGTCTATTATCAAATTTCTAAATCAATCATACATTAAATGGTTCAATGTGTAGTTAACACTATTTCTACGTGTTGATTTATTTAACATTCAAAGGGATCAAGTTCAACATATATAATCCATTTAAAATTTTTAACTATCCTATATCAATTCCAATTTCATATTAATTATCACTTATATTAACAACCAAATTCAACATCACATAACAAATTTAGTGTCACAACTATTTACCATAAACTAACATCAAATCACAATTTAACACGTTAAATCTATTTAAACAGTTCATGGCGTCAATTTAGCAATTTTAAACTCTAACAATATTCAATTTCAACTTGTATAGCAATTAACAGTTTATGTGAACAATTTTAACATCAACTAGTTTAACATCCAAGTTAATATTAACAACATCTATCACTTGATTATCATAGCATAATAGATTGAGTCATGAATGAAATATTCACCTTGCGTGGTTAGAGATTTGACGACGAAACACGAAGACGAATAGATACGAAGCACTAACAAGAACGACACAAAAGGCGAACACAAACTGCAACCAAACAAATAATTAAATTGACAATTTCGTTCAATACAATATATATATATTTCATTTATAATCATACTAAAACAAAGAAACTAGGTAGATTCGCCAAGCTGAATGGAAGCCTAATTCTCCGAAGCAGTAGCTGGAACAAACACATAAAACAGACTGTATGTGAGCAAGCAACCGGAAATTTCGAAACTATATACTGTTATGAACATAACAGGTTACTCATTCATATTATCATATATAAAATAATGCAACAGTTTTCAGAAATTTTCTCCGCATGAACTACACAACGGAAACTTCAGGGGCTTCGATCGTGGTCAGGCAGTGGCAAGGGGAGATGGACGTGGGACGATGGTGTTGGGTTGGCCGTGAGTGGGTTCGGGTGGTGGATGGTGGACTGGGCGAGTGGGGTGGTCGCTGTAGTGGTCAGTGGAGGCGGGCGAACTGGGTGGGGTGCGGGTCTGGACGTGGAACAGTGGGGTGGGTGGTCGCTGTGGGGAGCGGAGCGGGTCTGGACGTGGAATAGTGGGGTGGGTGGTCGTTGTGGGGAGGGACGCGGTGGAGGCAGTGGGTTGTGGCGCGCGTGGCGCAGGTGGGTGGGCAGTGGGACGCGAGCGAAGTGCGGAGGCGACGTGGAGGAGCAGTGGAGGCGGAGCGGGTGGACGTGGGTGGCGTGGCGGAGAGGGATGGAGGCGACGTGGCGGCGGCGTGGCCGGGCAGAGGCGGAGCAGGCAAGGGCGGGGTGGGTAGTGGGTGACGTGCATGGAGGAGTTTGCTTCGTGAGTTTCTTACTGGAAGTAAAAAAAATATGAAGGAGGAAGAAGAAAGGAAGAGCAGAGCAGGAGTATACTAACCAGTAGATTATAGAGTGTAAGCAACGAATGAATAAATGGAACGACAGCTAGCTTATATAAAATGGTACAGAAATTGACAGGGCTGCACTTGAGTGTCTTGGTAACTGAAAAGGCTGGTGGCTTTCCAAGACAACTGAATAGTCAAAGACTCCTAGAATTCTGAGCGTTGGAGAAAGTTGGGTACCGGTTTGTGCTGCGCAACAGACCAGTTTGTACTCCGTTAACAATCATAATTCGCGACGCCGAACTCCGATTGACACAAATAAATACACTGTTTTGATCAGCGCAACGAGGCGAACCCAACGGTATATAGATATCAGGGGTACGATTAAATTATAAAATTTTGAATTTTTCTATTACGGAGAATGCAGCTAAAACGCAGAAGAATAAGATCGACGGAGCTGAAGATGTCCGAATTTTGAAAAAAAAAATGATGTCTTGGTCAGAAGATGATTTAGAATTTTTCTATGTAAAAATATTCAGGTTCGGAAGATAAAAAAATTCACGTTTAAATGAACTGATGTGCAATAAAACACGAACGAAATTTACTACGGTATTTTCCAACAAAACTTTACCATATCTATAACCATTTAGGCGCAATTTATAACCAAAGTTTGGACGTTAATTGAAATCGTAGGTAAGTTTCACATTTTATATTAAAATAATGGATTTAAAGTTTTTAAATTGGGTCGAAAATTCAGGGTCGTTACATTCTCGCCCACTCAAAACTTTTCGTCCTCGAAAAGAAACGAGACGGTGAAGTAAGAATGAAGTAAACAGAAAAGTCAAGATAGATTTCAAGAAAATTGGATTTATACCTGAAATCAGTAATTCAGGGTTTGAATCCCGAATACTATCCTCGGTTTCCCATGTGCAATCTCGCTCATCCGCACTCTACTGGACTTTGACTAGATTTACAAACTTCCTTCTTAGTTTCTTTGTTTCACGATCGACTATCCGAAGTGGTCTTCTTTCGATAGTCAAATCTGGCTCAATATCTACTTCATCTAACTGGGCAATAGGAATGGTCATGGATGGATCACGCACGACTTTCCGGAGATGTGAAACATGGAATACGTTGTGTACGCCCTCAAATTTTTATGGTAATGCAACTCTATAAGCTAGTGTACCAATTCTCTCGGTGATAGTGAATGGTCCAACAAATCTAGGAGCAAGCTTCCCTCTACGACCAAATCGAATAACATTCTTCAAAGGTGATACCTTCAGAAAACCTCATCCCCAACCTGGAATTCCAAATCTCTTCTACGCCTATCTGCATAGCTCTTTTGCCTATCCTGTACGGTCTTCATCTTCCTTCTGATCTCATTTACCTTCTCGGATGCCTCCATAATCATATCTGGGCCAAGAACTAATCGATCACCAGGCTCAATCCAACAAGCTGGCGATTTGCATGGCCGTCCATATAAAGCTTCGAACGGTGCCATATCGATACTTGCCTGATTATAAAGGTGGTTAAATTCCAATTCAAGTTTGCTTGTTCAAATTGAAAATTTTGACATACCTGATAACTGTTATTATAAGTGAATTCAACCAAATGGAGATGGTCTTCCCAAGATCCACCGAAATCAATTATGCAAGCTCGGAGCAGATCCTCCAAAATCTGATTCACCCTTTCAGTTTGGCCATCTGTTTGAGGATGATAAGCTGTGCTCAGATTCAGTTTAGTGCCTAAGACGTCCTGAAATGCCTTCCAGAATTTACTAGTGAATATAGGGTCTCGATCGCATACAATACTAGATGGAACCCCATGAAGTCTAACAATCTCTCTCATATAAATCTCAGCCAAACTCGAAGCAGTACGAGTGGTCTTTACAGGAATAAAATGAGCAGATTTGGTCAACCTATCAACAATCATCCATATACTCTCGTTACCTTTTCTGGTCCTGGTAATCCATCGATGAAATCCATAGAAATCTGATCCCATTTCCAACAAGGAATCTCTAGGGGTTGAAGTAAACCGGCAGTCTTCTGGTGATCGGCCTTGACTTGTTGGCAAGTGGTGCATCTACTGACATATATAGAAATATCCCTCTTCATCCCACTCCACCAATATAAACGCTTCATATTACGATACATCTTAGTGACACCAGGATGAAATGAAAGTGATGACTGATGGTTCTCTCTAAACACTTCTTGTCTCAATCCATCGACATTAGGAACACAAATACGGTTGTCGATCCTCAGAACTCCATTACTATCTACTTGTGCCCCCACTTTACTGTCAACATTTCCGACTCTACCAAGAACTAACTCCTTCATACGATAGAGCAAAGTGTCCTCATATTGTTTAGCTTTGATGCGATCCATAAGAGATGGAGAGATGACAAGCTGAAATAACATGCCTTCAACAAGATTACAGCAAGACAATGCTTTGCTGCGGCTCAAAGCATCTGCTACGACATTTGCTTTTCCTGGAGTGTAAGTAATGTCGAGATCATATGCAGCTAAGAATTCAAGCCATCGGACTTGTCTCTGGTTCAAATCCTTCTGAGAAAAGATATACCTCAAGGACTTATGATCAGTGAATAATTCGAATTTTGTTCCCAAAAGATGATGCCTCCATAGTTTCAAAGCAAATACAACGGCAAGAAGCTCAAGATCATATGCGGCATAGTTTAATTCATGGGTCTTCAATTGACGACCCGCATAAGCAATAACCTTTCCATTTTGCATAAGAACAGCGCCTAAACCTTCTCGGCAAGCATCTGTGTAGACAGTTAATCCTTCACTTCCATCGATTACCGCAAGAACTGGGGTTGAAGTTAACTTGCGCTTCAACTCATTAAAAGCTGATTCACACTTCTCACTCCAAATAAACTTAACATCCTTCCGAGTTAAAGCAGTAAGTGGGGCAAAAATCCGGGCAAAGTGCTCAATAACTCGGCGATAATAACCTGCTAAGCCCAAGAAACTACGGATATCTGTAGGAGTTTTAGGAGTCTCCCAATCCTGTAGATTAATTGATTCAAATTAGCAAAAGATAAGATTATTTGAACAGAAACAACGAATAAGATAGAACTTACATTGATTATGGCGATCTTAGCTGGATCGACCGAAATCCCATTTCAGAAACAATATGGCCAAGGAATCTCACTTCGTCTCGACAGAAGTGGCATTTAGAGAACTTGGCTTTAAGCTGATGGTTTCGGAGAGTTTCCAGAACATAACAGAGATGTGTTTCATGCTCTTTCTCGTCTTTGGAGAAGACGAGAATATCATCAATGAATACAAGAACAGACTTGTTAAGGACATCGCGAAAGACTCGATTCATCAAGTCGACGAAATAAGCAGGTGCGTTGGTCAACCCGAATGGCATAACCAACCATTCATAGAATCCATTCTCGGTACAGAAAGCTGTCATATGGATACTATCTTCTGCTACTCTGAGTTGGTGGAACCCAGTGGCTAGATCAAGTTGTGAGAAGACTTTAGCTCCATGGAGCTGATCGAATAAATCATTGATGCGAGGCATCGGATAACGATTCTTGAGAGTGTGTTTGTTTAGTTCTCTGTAATCAACACACATGCAAAGAGATCCATCTGATTTGGTGACAAATACAACTGCGGCTCCCCATTCAGAACAACTTCTCCTAATCAAACCCTTAGCAAATAGATCATCAATTTGAGTTTTTAGTTCAGCTTTTTCTTTAGGAGCCATCCTTCGGTGTGGGAGAACTATGGGAGTAGCTCCAGGAATAAGATCAATGCGAAAATCGATTTTCCGTTTAGGCGGTAGAGAGTTGACCTCTCCAAATACATCGGGAAATTGCTGAACAATAGGAGTGGAGTCAAGATCATCCGGGTGAGCATCAAGAGAGAATATGAAGCTTCCGGCATATTTCTGAGGTGATTTACATTCAATGACAAGTGGTAGACCCTTGTCACTGACTAGAGAAACAGAACGAGCTTTGTAAGAAATAACAGCGTCGAATTTTCTTAACCAATCGGCACCTAACAAGATGTCAAATGCTTCGAAGCCAAGCACATAAAAATTCCAAGTGAATCGATATCTTCCATACATAAGTACAACCTCATTACAAATTCTACTAAGGTTGGCAAGTCCTCCAATAGGGTTGGAGACACATAAGGAAGTAGTGGTAAAAGTAGGTTCTAATTTGAGTTTACTATAAAGATCAATAGATATGAAGCTATGGGAAGCGCCAGTGTCGAATAATACTCTAATAGGTAAATCATGTAATGAAAAAGTACACCGTAAGGTACCTTGGTCATCTTGGGCGGGTGGTGCAGAGGGTGCAGGTGTGGTGATAGCAAATACTCCATAAGTGGTGCCATGCTTATGCATTGGGCAGTCTTTCTTGAAATGTCCAGGCTGGAGGCAAACATGGCATAAATCTCTCCTAGTCATAAAAGGTGGTGGGACAGCAGCTTCGGTAGATGGACAGCTATTTGCATAATGGCCCTTCTTATCGCATTTGAAGAAAGTGATATTAGCAAGGTCGATTGGGCTTTTCTGGGCGTATCCCAATTCAGTAGTCTTCTGCCAAGCTTTCTTTTGTTGATCAAAGTTCATCTTCCTCTTTCCGGGCTGGCTAGAAGAGGGCTGAGTAGGAGTGGCCTTGGCAGTAGGTCCCTTAGGCTTCACCTCATATCTAAGAGCATAGTCAACAAGCTCTGTGAAGGTGCAGTGGGTGTGGCCAGTAAGCAAGTCATAATATTCTGGTCTAGCTCCCAAAATGAATTTCTCGTTCTTCAGAAGTGGCGTATCGATCAAACCAGGTCCAAACTTGGAGAGTTCGTTGAATTTCCTCTCATACTCAGAAAAGGTCATACGGCCTTGCTTAAGATCCATGAAAGCTCTATAAATTTGGGTTTTCCCAGCAGTTGGCATCCATTGTGCCGAGAAAGTATCCCTAATCCAACAGATGGACTAGATTAATAACATTCCAAAGATTTAAAGAAGAATTTATGTTACGAAATCCAAACGAATTTATACCTAAACTGGGCCCAAGTGATGGTGTTCTCCTCGATACGAGAAGTAACTGATTCCCACCAATCTTGTGCGGCATCCTGAAGTTGCCAGGCAGCAAGCTGACGCTTCTGAGCATCAGTGATCTCCAGACCAGAAAATATCTTCTCTAAGCCTTTAAGCCATTGCTGAGCCTCGACAATGTTCTCGGATCCAGAAAACTTAATACCTCCAAGCTGTGTATACTCCTTACTAAGAGTGGTGAATATGACTGGAGCTAGTGCGGCAGGTGCAGCTTGAGTAGGACCATTGCCTCTTCCACCCCTATTGTTTCTTCTGGTACTCATCCTGAAATACCAAAAGAGATTTAGAACCAAGGATAGAAACCATAGAACTCTAAGGAAAATCCAATCAACGAATCAAAGAAGTTTGAATTGAAAGGATTTGGATATTGAATCGATTCTCCTCATTCTAGGGTATTGCTACCCTATCTCTAATGAGTTTATATAACCCCAAACTAAGGTTTTTAGGGAAACCGAAGCTCTGATACCAACTGTAACAACCCGTATATTTGGACTATTTAGATTGACAATAATCCACACATGTCAACTTAAATAATACAAAACACGAATCATTATGGGATTATACATACATCAATGTAAATGAGAATCAATACAACATCACAGACACAGAACAGTCATAGAATAATGCAGTGGAAAATACATCGTCATAATAGCAGTTCATGAAGCTACTACAGGAAATACAACAATGTCTCAACATAAAGTGACTGAGAGGAAATACATAAATGTCCAACAGACTAGTACATCAATACTAGAAAAACGATAAAGATAAATGCAAAGTCTTCAGCATCTTCAACCAACCTCGATCAGCAACTGGATAGCTTTAGACTGACCCGAGCATATACAAAAGAAACACTCGAGTCAGGACTCAAAATCTTATACAAGATAATCATGTGCAAGGAATAAAACCCATAACTCAAAGATGAAATAAACATCTCTAAGGATCCGATAAACTATCTATATATACAATAGAATACGATATGTAGATAATGTCTAATCAGTAAAGTACGATATTAAAATAGTGTTAAGGCGTTACCATAATTCCCCTTAACACATTTTATAATGCCATAGTCTATACAGCACCGTAAACCCCACCGTAAACTAGTGGTTATCAGAGGGTACCCCATAGGTATAACACAAAACAAATCGTAGTGGTCGCGAATAGGATAATCAATATGACAAGGTACATGAGGCGATACCAACTAGGATACTAGTAGTTGCGTGATCCGGACTGATGTTGAGCATAGCAGCTACTACCTCAACGCCGCGAAACAACACTTCCAAATCAAGGGTGCACCCAAATCGAATCACATAAGTAATAGATATGGTATCAAAGAAGTGTGTCCTCTAGAGGTGGCGAACCTCAATGGCCCGGCGCGGCTCCTGTTTTAGTCATGTCAGGGGTCATCCAATATCGTTCTCTTTCTTCAGTCAACGCGTTCACCAAACCATCCACTTCATTCTGGATCAACACTCCACGAATATTAGTTATTAAAGTGGTTTTCGGTATCGACAGAGAGTATGTCCATATCCGATCCCGGTCTCTTTAATAACTATGTATTTATTACCCGATGGTCGGTTAGATTTAAGTTTAAACAAATCAAAGTCCAAAAGTCAAGTTGCAAATTTGACTTCCAAAATTTGACATTTCCCGATTCAATTTATTTCAGATATTTAAAATCATATTTCCAAATGAAATTTTTTAGTTCAAACATTTGAGTTAACGATATAATTAAGTATTCAAGTTCAATTTAATAAGATCCAAATTTCACCTATTAAATTTTGTTAATAATCAATGGATTCAATTTAATGGTCAATTTAGTTCAAATCATTAAATCAAATTCTATTCATTTCAATTCATATTTACATTCATCGTTACATTAAATATAATCATAAATTCGATTAAATCAATTTCATTAACTAAATTCCTTTTATCAAAAACTTCATTTGATTTATTTACCAAATTCAATTAAATTTCTATTTAAAGAAATCCAATTCCATTTATTTGATTCCATGATCTATATATCAAAATAAGTTATTTCCGAGTTACAAATCAACTCAATCCATATTCAGTTTACAATGTCCTGATTTAATTAATTCGTTAAATTTAAATCTTTTAAATTTTAAATTATCACTAAAATAAATCCATAAAACTTTAATTAGTTTTATACTCTTCTTAAGTCAAATTTCACTCAATCTCAAATTTAATTTATAACAAGTTCCAAATCTATTTAATTTAAAACCGAGTTTTAAATCTTAATTCTAACAAATCTAATAAATTTTCAAATTCATTAAATTATAAAACTTTACTTGTTTCTACTTCTCGTTTGAATTATTCAACTCACTTAACTTTAAATTTTCCTAAATCAAATTACAAATTTCTAAAATTAAATTTGTCAATTCATTTTATTCAATTAAATAAATTTATTAATCTGTTTCAATTAAATCCATTAATTATTTCAATTGAATCCATTAATTTATTTCAATTAAATCCATTAAGTTCGTTACTTAATTTAAAAACAAATTGTTAAGTTCATTCCTTAATTTCACATAGATTTCAATTTCAAAATGATTTTGTTGACCAATCGGGTTTCTTATTTTAATTATCTATCCTAGGCCAAGTTGTTTAATTGGGTATTTTATCATTTAACCCAATATCATTCAATAAAAAATAAATCAAAGCATAGTAAAGGGAACTTGCAGTGTGATAACTGGGATGGTGTCAAAGTAAATAAACAAGCAATAGCAACCATACATAACAATTCAATAATTTATTTAAATAATCCCGAAATAATCGTATTAATTTACATTTGTTATTTATGCAAATTAATATAATTATTCCTAGAATCCACACTATCATTTCATGCAGATTAAAGATTATTATATTATGGTTTTTCACTTGGTGTCTATTATCAAATTTCTACATCAATCATACATTAAATGGTTCAAAGTGTAGTTAACACTATTTCTACGTGTCGATTTATTTAACATTCAAAGGGATCAAGTTCAACATATATAATCCATTTTAAATTTTTAACTATCCTATATCAATTCCAATTTCATATTAATTATCACTTATATTAACAACCAAATTCAACATCACATAACAAATTTAGTGTCACAACTATTTACCATAAACTAACATCAAATCACAATTTAACACGTTAAATCTATTTAAACAGTTCATGGCGTCAATTTAGCAATTTTAAACTCTAACAATATTCAATTTCAACTTGTATAGCAATTAACAGTTTATGTGAACAATTTTAATATCAACTAGTTTAACATCCAAGTTAATATTAACAACATCTATCACTTGATTATCATAGCATAATAGATTGAGTCGTGAATGAAATATTCACCTTGCGTGGTTAGAGATTTGACGACGAAGCACGAAGACGAATAGATAAGAAGCACTAACAAGCACGACACAAAAGGCGAACACAAACTGCAATCAAACAAATAATTAAATTGACAATTTCATTCAATACAATATATATATTTCATATATAATCATACCAAAACAAAGAAACTAGGTAGATTCACCAAGTTGAATGGAAGCCTAATTCTCCGAAGCAGTAGCTGGAACAAACACATAGCAACAGACTGTATGTGAGCAAGCAACCGGAAATTTCGAAACTATATACTGTTATGAACATAACAGGTTACTCATTCATATTATCATATATAAAATAAAGCAATAGTTTTCAGAAAGTTTCTCCGCATGAACTACACAACGGAAACTTCAGGGGCTTCGGCCGTTGTTAGGCAGTGGCAAGGGGAGATGGATGTGGGACGATGGTGTTGGGTTGGCCGTGAGTGGGTTCGGGTGGTGGATGGTGGACTGGGCGAGTGGGGTGGTCGCTGTAGTGGTCAGTGGAGGCGGGCGAACTGGGTGGGGTGCAGAGCGGGTCTGGACGTGGAACAGTGGGGTGGGTGGTCGCTGTGGGGAGCGGAGCGTGTCTGGACGTGGAACAGTGGAGTGGGTGGTCTCTGTGGGGAGGGACGCAGCGGAGGTAGTGGGTTGTGGCGCGCGTGGCGCAGGTGGGTGGGCAGTGGGACGCGGGCGAAGTGCGGAGGCGGCGAAGTGGGCAGGCGACGTGGAGGAGCAGTGGAGGCGGAGCGGGTGGACGTGAGTGGCGTGGTGGAGAGGGACGGAGGCGACGTGGCGGCGGCGTGGCCGGGCGGAGGCGGAGCAGGCAGGGGCGGGGTGGGTAGTGGGTGACGTGCATGGAGGAGTTTGCTTCATGAGTTTCTTACTGGAAGTAAAAAAAAATATGAAGGAGGAAGAAGAAAGGAAGAGCAGAGCAGGAGTATACTAACCAGTAGATTATAGAGTGTAAGCAACGAACGAATAAATGGAACGACAACTAGCTTATATAAAATGGTACAGAAATTGACAGGGCTGCACTTGAGTGTCTTGGTAACCGAAAAGGCTGTTGGCTTTCCAAGACAGCTGAATAGTCAAAGACTCCTAGAATTCTGAGCGTTGGAGAAAGTTGGGTACCGGTTTGTGTTGTGTAACAGACCAGTTTGTACTCCGTTAACAATCATAATTCGCGACGCCGAACTCCGATTGACACAAATAAATACACCGTTTTGATCAGCGCAACGAGGCGAACCCAACGGTATATAGATATCACGGGTACGATTAAATTATAAAATTTCGAATTTTTCTATTATGGAGAATGCAGCTAAAACGCAGAAGAATAAGATCGACGGAGCTGAAGATGTCCGAATTTTGAAAAACGAAAAATGACGTCTTGGTCAGAAGATGATTTAGAATTTTTCTATGTAAAAATATTCAGGTTCGAAAGATAAAAAAATTTCACGTTTAAATGAACTAATGTGCAATAAAACGCGAACGAAATTTACTGCGGTATTTTCCGACGAAACTTTACCCATATCTATAACCATCTAGGCGCAATTTATAAACAAAGTTTGGACGTTAATTGAAATCGTAGGTAAGTTTCACATTTTATATTAAAATAATGGATTTAAAATTTTTAAATTGGGTCGAAAATTCAGGGTCGTTACAACAACAACAAGTTAGAAGGAAATGCCAATGCGTTCAATAATGCTAGGGAGATCCAAACTGCCCCTACCGGACTAACCGCAAACTAATGGAACCTAAGGGAGTGGCTCTCCCAAAGATAGAAGAGCTTAGGCTTCATTCCACTCACCAAGATCGTCTGCATAATCAAACACTTAGTGTAGTCACCGACTATCAACCCGCATATTACCAAACATATGAGGCATATATCATATACATGGTCAAGCGACTAATGGATGAAAGTAAGGATAGAAGGGATGATGAACGGGGATCCGCTCCAAGTCGGACTTCCTTCACTGACATTCTGAATGAGCGATACCCTGAAAAGTTCACTATGCTAACTATTCCGTCTTATGATGGCATGAAAGACCTAAAACCCCACTTGTATAAGTACTGTTGGTACATGGACGGATCAAATGCTTCAAATGTCGTTCAATATAGATGTTTCCTGACTTTCCCAGAGGGAATTGCTTCCATGCGGTTTACCAGGCTTCTGCCAAGATCCATCTCCACCTTCATCAACTAGAAACAAGATTCCTTGATCAATTTAGGCTTCACAAGACACAACCAAAAGATGTGATGTCCTTATCCGGCCTATTCCAGGGACAAAATGAATTTCTGAAGTCCTTCGTGAATCATTGCAACACGGCGGTGACTGAAGTAAGTAATCCAAACGAGGATATGGTTTTCATAGCCTTGGTCTGCGCTATCCACCCCAAAACTGAATCTAGAAAATGGATCAAAATGAAACAACTTACCACTAGGAAGGACTTCAATCGAAAGGCGAGCCAGTATTTGAGATTGGAAGAAGCATAGGAATTAGAAAGGAAATATGCTAACTTAAAACCAACCATCATTAGGCAGAGTGGTATGGTGACAAACTAAGACATAAACACTTCCGGGACCGCTGAACGAAAAGTAGGGAAAGATGGAAATCAGAAATGGAAGAACTAGAATTCAAACAAGCGCAACAGAAGTAACAAGCAACTTAAAGGTTTGAGGCCCGAATAATACACCCTGCTCAACGATACGCCAGAAAACATCTATCTCGCGACACAGGGGATGGAAGAGTATAAGAAGCCGCCTAAAAAGGAAGCAACTGAACAGCAAAAGCGCTCCTAAAAGTACCGCCACTTCCATGAAACGCATGGCCACAACACAAATGAGTGTCTTCACCTGAAGAACATGATTGAGGAGCTTATTCGGGAAAACAAGCTTCAATAGTATGTGAGGAAACCATAGAATCCTGACCAACCCACAATGCCCCAAGCTCCTAGAGATAGAGGGAATCAAGCTAGAACCAGTGAAGAGGGACCCAGACGGACTAACCAGAGACCCATCCTATGTAGAAGAGTTGGGGAGAAATGGAGCGGTATATAAGCTCACTAAAGCATGCTCCGAAAGGTTCATACTTTGCGATTGAAGATAGTACCGCTGCCAAGCAGCAGAGAACCTTGAACGATGACACGATATTCCAGAATTGAGACACTGAAGGGATAGAAGCTCCAACTCTCGACCCCATGGTCATGACAGTAGGAATCGGACCCGTCGTGGTCCGACGAGTATTGGTAGACAATGGCAGCTATATGAATATCCTTTTCAAACACACCTTTGATCAAATGAAGATCATTATGAAAGATGTATTCGCTTGTCGAACGAAGATCCAGGGATTCACTGGTGAACCCAAACAACCTGTCGGAATAATTAATTTACCCATAGAGCTCGAAGAAGGCGATCGAAGAATCACCCTCATCCAAAGCTTTATTATCATAGATGAAAGTTTCGCCTACAATGCCTTCTTGAAGAGGTCCCGCCTTGGTAGATTTTAGAATCGCTTTAGCTCAATGGTGCCTAATTATGACGTTTTCGACAGAGAATGGAGTTCGGGTGATCAAATCAGACAAAAGTGCCGCTAGAGAATGTTATATCGCAGAACTACACGAGTCTAAAAGAAGGGAAAAGGGGAAGAATGTGGGGAGAACTCTCCACATTCGTGAACCTACCGAATAACAACTACAAGGCCGCCCCTGGCTTGGGGACCACAACCAATTCGATAAGGCTTTGGACCCTAGAAAGAAGAGTTCAGGTGAGGAATGAGCAGCACCGATAGAACTGACGGTGTCTGTCCCAGTTGATATGGATGACCCAACATGGGTCCTGAAAATTGGATCACACCTTGGAAACAAGATACGACTAGAACTCATCAAATTTCTTCGTACCAACCTAGACGTATTCGCTTGGATGCATTCCGATATGTGCAGGGTTTCACCAGGGATTGCATGCCACGTACTTAATATTGATCCTAAGTATACACCAGTGAAGCAGAAGAGACGTAGCCTAGGACCCGAACGGTCCAAAGCGCTGAGAGAAGAAGTGGATAAGCTGATGGAGAATGGTTTTATCCGCGATGCAACTTACCTCGAATGGGTATCCAACCCGGTCTTGGTCAAGAAGTCCAATGGAAAATGGCATACTTGTATCGACTACTCGGACATAAACAAAGCTTGCCCAAAAACAGCTTTCCTCTACCTAGAATTGACCAACTTGTGGACGGGATAGCTGGACATGAACTACTATCATTTATGGATGCTTATTCGGGGTACAACCAGATCATGATGCATGAACGTGCCAGGAAAATACCAGTTTCATTACTGATCTGGGACTATACTGCTACAAAGTGATGCCATTTGGCTTAAAGAATGTTGGGGCAACTTACCAATGACTAGTGAATGCCATGTTTAAACATCAGATCGAGAAGACTATGGAAGTTTATATAAATGATATGTTGGTTAAATCGTGCATTGCTACAAATCACTTGGACAGCCTCGCCGAAATGTTTGATATACTCCGCAAATATGGAATGAAGCTTAATCCACTTAAATGTCACTTCAGGGTAGCCTTTGGAAAGTTCTTGGGATTCATAGTAAGCACCAGAGGCACCGAAGCAAATCCCGAACAGATTACCGCTTTACGGGAAGTCGAGGCCCCGAGGAACAGGAAGAGTTACAAAGGTTGAATGGAAAGGTTGCAGCGCTAAGCCGATTCACCTCAAAAGCAACCCAAAAATGTATACCGTTCTTTGATGCGCTAAAGAAGGGAAGAAGAACTATAAATGGAATCAAGCTTGTCAAACTGCGTTCGAAGTGCTACTGCAACATACGGCCGGAAACCCCGCCAATCCTATCCAAGCCGGTGGACGGAGAAGACCTGTTCATCTACTTAGCAGTCTTACCTCACGCATTAAGTGTCGCACTTGTACGTGAAGAATCTAGGATCAAGCGACCTGTATATTACATCAGCAAACGGTTCACTAGAGCCGAGAAGAACTATTTGAAATTGGAAAAGCTAGCATATTGCCTCTGATTGCATCTATAAAATTACGACTATATTTTCAGGCGTACCCGATCAAAGTACTTAAGGATGAACCCTTGAAGCAAGTGTTGTTCCGCCCCGAGACCTCCGGGCGGCTTATCAAATGGAACATCGAATCGAGTCAATATGAAATCATTTACCACCCTCGAAAGTCGATCAATGGGCAGGCATTGACAGATTTCATTACCGAATTTACTATACGCGATAAAGAAGGAGAAATTACTCCAGAAGTGAAAACACGCTGGAAGCTGTTCGTCGATGGTGCGTTTAACAACTTCTGCTCGGGAGCAGGGGTAGTGGTTGAGACTCCTAGAGGACGATCTATTTGCTATGCCTTATGCTTGGAATTCCCTGCAATAAATAATGAAGTAGAATACGAATCATTGATAGCTGGGCTAAAGATTGTGAAGGAACTTGAGATAAAATCCATACACATCTATAGCGACTCTCAGCTAATCGTTTGTCAGGTGAAAGGAGAATACCAGGCTCGGGGGGAGAACCTTGCCCCGTACCTATCTAAAGTGCAGGAACTATTGAATGACATTGAACATTACATCATAACTCATATCCCGAGGGAACAAAACACGAAGGCGGATTATCTAGCCAAACTTGCTAGTTCCGTAGAAGCTCGGTCATTGGGGCTAGTCCCGGTTGAAACCTTGCCCACTCCAAGCATAAGAGAAATGGATATCAACTAGATTTTTGATACAACCAAAGAACCAGAAACATGGATGACGCAAAACAAGGACTACCTGCTCACAGGAACTCTCCCCACGGATAGGAATCAGCAGAAAAAGTTTCTCTAAAAGGCACCGTGATTCGCAATACAGGATGGGATAATCTACTGAAAAGGATTCTCTACCCCCTTGCTCAGATGTGCTGTTAAAACCATATATATGGTGTTTTGATAATAATAACCATACAACAATGCTACTAATATATTTATTAAGTTATTTCAGATCAAAACGACGATGGAAGAGGTGAAAAATAAATTGGCTAAAAAATATATGAAGCTGGGATTCGAACCCGGGTGGGCTGAGAGATGAGCGCATGCTTCTACCACTGAACTAAGCAAGCTTTTAGAAATTATGCTTATTCAGTCGATTGAAATCCTTGCTTAGTCGACTGAACTAGCCTAAGTTGCCTAACTTATAAAAAAACAGCCGACTGAATCAAGCCTGAAGTTCTGGACCGAAATTGGCCACTTTCAGTCGACAAAATTTGATCCTCGATCGACTGAGTTAGTACAAAAATGGCTATTTTTTTGAATTGATGCCTTCGTGTCTCTTCGCTCCAGAAGTTGCATCTCTTCTCTCCTGCAGCCACTTCTCTTCATCAATGGCGAATTTGAAAGGTTGCACCCCTACATTAGCATCCCTATAACAACTATATAATCCCCTAGCCATTCCTAAATGAACATACATTGAAACACAACTCTATGCTTTGAATTGTAGGCCTCAAACTCTTAATTCCTAAGCAGTACTCCGAATTCCACAAAATTCATGTGATTCAGAGATTTCGACTAGTGTACTTTATCTTCACATCCCATATTCTAGTCGAATAAACTCCTTATCCTCTACACCTCCACTCAATATAGTTTGGTCTGGTTATAAGAGTTATTGTACATCAAAGTGATATTCTGTATATCAAGATACGATGTGTCAGAAAGCAACATTTGTTACACTACTTGTAACTGTTGTTGAAGTCATGTTTGGCTATTCGGGCGGAGTCTGTAAAGCTGTTCCTCTGAGTGAAGTGTTGATAGTGAAATTCCTAAGAGGTGCTTAGGGACTGGACGTAGGATGGGAGGTCCAAACCAATATGTGCAACCAATGACGAAGCTCGAAGGATCCTAAGAGAAGTTCATGAAGGTGACTGTGGAGATCATACGAGGGAGAACTCTTGCAAAGAAAGTTCTCCAATATGGGTATTTTTGGCCAACAGTAAACCGCGATGCAACAGATTACGCCAGACGATGCAATCAACGCTAAAGATTCAGCAAAATCAAAAGAACTCCTTCGACGGAGCTAACATAAATGATCAGCCCAAAGCCATTCGCAATCCGAGAAATCGATCTGATTGGTGTATTACCAATGGCTAAAGGAGGAGCCAAATATGTTAT
This sequence comes from Allium fistulosum, assembly GCA_030737815.1. Lineage (NCBI taxonomy): Eukaryota > Viridiplantae > Streptophyta > Magnoliopsida > Asparagales > Amaryllidaceae > Allium > Allium fistulosum. The sequence goes on along the minus strand of CM060902.1, from coordinate 1,115,478,043 downwards.
TGTTGTTATTGGCTATTTCACCAAATGGGCCAAAGCGGAACCACTGGCCACTATTACCACAAAGAAAGTTATTGACTTTGTTACTAAAAATATTATTTGTAGATTTGGTGTGCCACAAAAAATCATCATGGATATCGAGACTTAATTCGAAAGTGCTGAGTTTTAAGACTTTTGCAAACGCTTCCAAATCGAGAAAAGCTTTTCCCTTGTCGCACTCCCGCAAGAAAACGGGAAAGTGGAAGTAGTAAACAAGATCATCAAGTCCACCATCAAAAAGCAGCCAACTAAAGCGAAAGGAAATTGGGTCGATGAACTTCCACTTGCACTATGGGCTTACAGGACAACGTACAAATCTGCAACTAGGCACTCTTCGTTCGCCCTGGCAAATGGTTCGGAGGCAATGATCCTAGCTAGGTTAGAAGTCCCTTCTCATCGAAGACAAAACTTTGATCAAAGGTAGAACGAGCAGCTCCTACTCGGGTTACTTGATATGATCGAAGAGAAGGGGAAAGAAGCCTAATTAAGGACTACCACTCGCCATAAAAGGGTTTTAGGGCACTTCAACTCCAAAGTTTATAATCGTACCTTCAAAGTGGGAGACCTTGTCCTCAAGAGGGTCTACCCTGTACCAGGAGCATTCAGACCAAACTGGGAAAGACCCTGTGTGATCAGTTAGAAGCTAGGGGATGACACATTCAAGCTAACAACCATTGCTGGAGCCCAAATTTCCCTAGCATGGAACAATGAATCGCTGCATCCTTACTTTATCTAAGACTATCTTATGTATTTCCTATTTCCAGCAAATAAGCCATCCTGGAATACCGGAGGCATTGTAAATTGGAAAAACTTGCCTAACTTTCATTAATAAAATTGCTTTGCTTTCTGAACCAATAAAACTATGTTCACAAAAGTAACCTACTAAATTGACAGGGTCAAATCGACTCAAAACCATCCAATCGTTGCTTGAGATAGTGGAACCACGCTCAAGTATGCCCCATCTACCCACCGGGTTGATGGAAGCAAATTGGCTCAAACCGTTGAATCGACGGAACTCGATCCTTGCCTTCTAAAAACCGGTGTTGCTTTGACAACACCGGGAAGGTCCCAATCAAAGTTGCGCATTGCTTCCTAAGTCGTGGAACCATGCTCTCGAAATTGGAAAAACTCGTGTTACCCGAAGATTGATAACGCCGAGAAATTCCAAACTGTTCCGGATCGACAGGTTATATCGATCCCAAAAGCCATGCATCCCATAAGTCGCGCACACTTCCAAAAGCCACGCATTTTGTAAGCTGCGCACACTTTTAAAAGCCGCACATTTCATAAGGCGCGCACACTCTTAAGTACCAATATTGTCCCAGCAATGCCGGGAAACCTGTCTATTGCAGGACTAACAAGAATCAATTCACTCCCACTATCAGGAGTAATGGGCATGAATCCAGCAATGTCGCACGAGTACGTATCGGCAAAGAATTCTGATTATTGACCGACGAAATCCCTGGAATCGAGACGCTCAAATCATAAGTTCTCGAAGATAGGAACCGCAAAATAGACTCGGTTACAGACATTCGAAGAATCAAACAGATCAATCGGTCATTTGTCAAGTGTTTGAAGTAAACATCCCTGTGAACTAGAGGGGCACACACAAATAGTCAACCAAAAACCAAGTACTTCAAAGTTCTGTTACACCAAACAAAGAATTTTAGCGGTGATTATAATACTAGATAAAATAGTGATAAATAAAATTGGCATAAGTGCATGAAATATAGATAAGTAAACAAATAAAGTCATAATCAAAATGTCGATATCGTATTACTTATAACATTTTCAATCTACAACAACAAACAGCGGGTGACGTGCCCGCACAATATCGGCAAAAAATAGGAAAATACCATATATCACTGTGACAATAACAAGAAGAATGCTAAGTGCAGAATCTGCACTTGTACAAAAGGTGACCAAAAACAATAGAAGGAGGAAAAGACAAATCAAGATGTCTTCTCACCGCTTCCCCAGACGCCTTTCTTGCCTCTAATTTGTAATTTCTCAGGCTTATCCTTTCCCGGGGCAATCTCACTCTCTGAAGCATGGCCGTTGGCGGATCTTCCTTTCCTTTTATGCTTGTGGGATCAATGAGAGCTTCGATGACATCTTCTATGCCTCAACCTTCTCCTTTTTCACCGCGATCATCTGTTGCTTAGTCTTCGACTGCTCAGCCTCTACTTTTTCTGGTTAGCTGCCTTGGCCTACTTGTTCTCATGTATCACCAGGTACCAAGATCTCCTCTTGGGAAACAAAAGGGTCGTCCAAATCATGTACCACCACAATTTGCTCAGAATGCGAACCGGGCTGCAAGCCAGAAGCGAAGACAACGGTTGACGTAGTTAAAATATCAACGGACCCAACATCGTGATGAGAAAACAATTTAGCCGAAAGAGAAGATTGATCTACAATATCAGAATAAAGGGCGGCAATCTCAGCAATTTCTTCAGGCGTGAATTGAAAATCTTCAAGCACAGGAGAGATAAGAAAGTTACCTGCTGTGGGTGTTTGTTCGTGTGCAACAACTTCAAAGAATTCGCCATTGCCTTCCTTCGACGGCTGCATGACTATAAGAGAAGTTGCAACGATCCCTTCGTCTATATGAAGATGCGAAGATGGCTCACCCGGGCCCGAAGTAAAATATTCAGTAGCAGCCTCGGTGGCGGCCGTGACATTGATGGTTTCACGCTCCCTCTCCAGCATTAAGATTTTCTAGCCTTCCACTAGTGCTAGGTGTGATTCTTTGTTCAAGTAGGCCTGAAGCAGCTCCTCTTCGGTGTAACCAACACCCATATCTCAAAACTGGGCCCGAACTTCTTCCCAAACTACAGCGAACGTGCGAGGGAACAATGGATCCAAGTAACTAAGGCTACCCTGATGAAGCATAGAATTAACATAGAAGTCTAAAATGGTAGCATCCAAGCCTTTCATTTTCTTAGTGAAAGTATCTTGGGGCTCTGAAAGGCTAGCCTCCATGCTGGCCTTCTCTACTGCTAATTGATTCTTCCCGACATCCAAAGTCAAAATTTGCGCACGTAGAGAGGCAATTTCTTGGGATTGTTCGGCGACAACTTTCTTCTCTGCCTCGACCACTATCTCGCTTACCTTCAGTTTTTTTCAGAGCCGCCTCATCGGTGTGGCACTTCTTTATTTCGTCTCTAAGTATGAGTGTGATTTGGTTGGTAGACTCCTTTAGCTCCTTGAATAAGGAAGCACTCCTACTTTCTCTCTTCAGGGCGTCATCGCTTTCCTTCTTCAATCTCTCAATCTCCAAGTCACGGTCCGCAAGCTGCTTCTCGTATTCATCTTTTTCAGACTCGAATGAGAGAATTTCCAAGTAATTATTTTTATTAACGGTAGAAAGCTGCATGCACAATTTCTCCCACCTCTCGACATACTCCAAGCCGCTTTAAATCGCATGGAGATGAGATGAATAAGATTCTGCGCAAACCGACTTCAAGTTGGGTTTATCGAAAAAAATCCCTTAAGGACAAGTCGGGAAATGCAGCCTGTAGGAGCGGCGGACTAGTAGAGAGAATGTAAGGGGCTCGCCTTGAAATTGGGAGAGAAGCAGCCACAGCTGTGTGAGTGGAGGACATCAAGACTCCGGAAGCGGGAACGGCGATCCCAATAGAAGTAGGAAGCTGAACGATGGGTACATGTTCCTGATCTTTCTTCAGCTTCTTTGATGGGTCTTCCCGTTCAATCGAGCTTTTCCTTTTTTCATGACCGCTTTCTCTACCGCGGTCTTGATCCTTCTCGACTCGGTGGTGCTCTTCTACCTCCCAATCTTTTCTCCTCCTTCTCTCTTCGTCAGTTTCACGGGAGGCATAGTATCTGGATGAATGCCTTTGCGAATGCTGAGACTCAAGTGCTTGGTTAAGATTGTTGTAGAAGCCACAAGACATGATCCCTACAGAAAATAACAAAATGACTTCAGGAAAAAGGCACTTGATGGATTAAAATATTCTAAGAGAATAACAGTGAAATGCGTGATCCTAGTGTAGTGTGTGCTACTGTTTAACGACCTCGGTAGAATACACAAACATGATCGATCGTCAACTAACGTTAGGACATCCATTTCTATAGGAATGATTTGGGTAGGCTGGGGAGGCAACCCTTTTGAAGGTGAAGTCGCCCATTTGGGCACCCATATCTACAAAAATGTCGCTCGCATCTCCCAAGTCAAAATCGGCACCCTCTGGCAAAAGGCTGGGAACGGGCTCGTTCTTGGGAGGAGCTTCTTGAAAACATTCTTTAGAAGGAGGTGAGGGAGTATGTTCGGGACTCAACTCTAGGGCCTTGTCACCTAAATCAACATCGCCTTCTTCGGTACCTGTATCCCAATTTATTTCTTCTTCGATTAAAGGGAGCCCCTCATCGACCTCTCCTTCTTCCTTTCCCTCGATAAACGGAGCTTTGCATGTCCGATGAACAAACTCTTCTTCTTTCTCCTTTGGGATCGAAGGCATACTGGGAAGGCTGTCAACCCCAAATTAAATATGGGCCTCTTCATAATTTTTCTTTGACCCATAGGATGAGTCACCGTCTTCTTCTCATCATCATCATCACCTTCATCAGAATCATGGAAAGAGGAAACTGAGCGAGTCAGGGTTTTGGAGCGAGAACGGGCACTAACGAATCCAACAGACCTCCTGGGATAAACGAGCCAACTCCAGTGAAGATTTTCATCCGTAAGCATAAACTTGATCGTGCGCTCTCGAGCATCGACCACTTTCAAGGCGCTGAGAACATGACCGAGTGTCGGATCTTTCTTAATATTCGGGAGAACTGCAAAAGAATAGACGATCGTTCAAAATACTTTTTAGCAGCTAAAGGAAATTCCATGCGTGTGAAAGAAACTTACCCCTCGTGGTCCACAGACGGGTGAATCTCTCTGGACACTTAGCAAAAAAGAACTGATTTTTGAACGAGGGAACCTTGCTAGAAAGTTCAAGTATAAGCTTTCGGCTGCGTTACGCCTCAATATAAATGAGTGACGGGTTAGCCTCCCTCTTTTTAAATAACAGAAGATATTGCAGCTCGGCAAAGCTCAAGGCGTGGTTAAGTGTTTGCATGAATATAATATATAAGCAAGTTAGCTTGGCGTAACCATTTGGGAGGATTTGGAATGGAGCCAACCCTATGTTCTGAATAGTTTCCATAAGAAATTAATTGAACGGGGGCACCACACAATACATACACATGTAGCGATGGCAAGCCACGTATCCAAAAGGTGGCCTATGAGCGAATTCCCCTTTGGACGGCAGAAGCACGTCATCCTTCGGGATGCCGTATTGTGAGCAAATGCTTTGCAACACCCTGTGTGTAAGGATCGAAGAGGCTTTCTCCGGAGGATCAAGAAAACCCTGAAGTTGGGGGGAGTGCGGTCGACAATGGGGCCAACTGGGATCAGACGACCATATTGCACCGAAGTTATGGAAGTAGTAGGTCTAGCCAGGATCGACGAAGACTCCGCTTTAGAAATAGGTGAGCTTCCTTCAACTGACTTGTGCCTGGAGGATTTGTGCACCATTCTATATAAAAAAGCTTGTGTTAAAAATAGTCAGGTGGGCCAAATCCGTAAATTATAAACACCTAATCTGGCTAATACTTGGAATTCGGAAGGTAATTGAAGTGTACCAATCATCGATTGGATTCCAAATATTAACCGTGAGTGTGTGTGATGTGTAATCTGTGTGAGAACGGGTTTGGCATCCTAAACGCTGTGAATAGACCATTCCGTGTAGATGGCTCACTCACACTGGAAAAACGATCCGTATCAGCTATTAGATCTTTTCTTCTACACTAATCCGTTACCGATCAACGATCGATAACGGGTCCGTTGTTCGAAGCAACATGGAAAGCTCTTCCTATTCCAGATACACCGATTATGCAATGGCAAGATCAAACCAATGCGAGCAACTATAGACCGATGAGTCGAAACGGGAAGAAAATTATCAACATAAGTCGATTTTAGTTTCCTAGAAAGTGATAACAACCTAAACTGCATGTAAGACGCTATCCTAAGTTATTAACACCTCCTAGAAAAACCAAAATCAATCCACAATCCGCAAGATGTCATGCTGGAATCGACTGTGAAACTTGGTACAAGTTAATATTGATTCTGTGGATGAAGATAGCAAAACATGTCGAGCACCGGGGCAAAACCCTAGCTTCGTTTTGTGAAGAACTTTGGACTTGATTTACCATCTTCTTCCCCAAAATCACAATCAGCTCAAATCTTCCACTTCATCGGTCATCAACATAACCTCACCATTAATTGATGATGTAATAACACATCAAAATCCACTTCAACGACCTTTGAAATTGAGAAAAGTGATGAGTTCTTCAATTCAGGATGGCCCGAACCAGATTATTTGGATCAACAACGCCTCAAGGCAGGCAAAATCAAGGCAGCGGGTGGCACCAGGTGTGAGGATCGACGGCGCTTTGGTGATGGCAGAAGATGGATCGGCTAAGTTTGGTTTCCTTTGAATCGGCTCGGTTAGAAAATGTAAAATGGAAGAATGGAGATCCGATCCCACTTATATAAAAAAAGAGAAAGGCGAAAAAATTTCCTAAGTACTTGGATCGGTACCAATCCAATTTATTTCCCTCAAATTACCTCAAGCTTTCTTTGTTTTCCTAACTCGATGTTCATATTCATTATGGAAGTTATCAAGTCAAGGTCACTCCGTAATTGCCACTAAAGAAGATTTCCACCAAGGACTGGATAGTTAGCCGGAACGTCATAGGAAACTACTCAAGGAAAGCATGCTCTGGGGATAAATAATTCCAGAGCACGTCTTGTTTCCAACGAAAGCATGCTCTGGGAGGCAAATGTTAACCAGGTTTTTAACCCAGTAGAATTCAGAAGGAGTTAGAACATTCAAGCTGAGCCAGAACGACTCGAAGCATGGCCGGAAGACCTAAAAGTACATGACAAAGAAACCCTGGGAGTTTGAACCAAAAATACACAAAGTATTTGGATAGGCACTGATCTAATCCAATTGGATCGATATCGATCCAAATTATTGACTTGTGGGTTCTCCAATCCATATGCATTATATTCCTACATCTCTCCTAAACTTATCTACCAAGTTTGATAACATTCCGAGCATTCGAGTTGAAGAAGTCAAGACATATCCGATTCGGATTATAATTCAATCTAATTTACAGCTGAACCATTGTCAAAACAAGTCAACAAGCTATGAAATCACATAGGGAACCTCGCATGCAAGAAAAGAAGCCAATGAAGAAGGAGTTGTGCAAAATTGCATAACATTTTGGATCGGCACTGATCCGATCCAACTGGATCAGTACTGATCAAAAAGGTTGGTTCGAAATCGCTCCAAACTTTACGTGCCTCCTCCTATGGATAACTACAGGCTTCTAGTACTATGGTTCCCATCCAAGTGCTATCTAAATCCTATAAATACCATCCTATCTTCAATAGGAAAGGGGTTGGCTACTCTGATCACTGGAGAAACTCTGCTACTAAGATTCTTCAACCTTCTTCCTCCTCACAGTGGCTGCCATGGGACAATTGAGATCTTTCCTTTTGTCTCCATCGATGGTGGTCTGATCTCTCTTCGTTCAATTATTCAAATCATAAACAGCTTGTACTTGTGATCAACGGTTAATCTATCAATAAAATCTATAAAGTGTACGTTGGCTTTGTTAACAGCCGAACCAATAAAAAAATCTTGTGTTTCTCTACTTTATTTTGTCTTTTCAGCGATTTGAAGAGTGTTTAGCTCTGCTTTATTTGTCTTGATAAATATGGCTGGTTCTTTCATAATCATATCAAGGTGTTGATCCATTTTTTGGATCAACCGCTAGCACTGCAGCCACCAAGTACTCCGAGAGCTAGACATGAAACTGCAGATGTTATGGAACAAGAGAATTCCTCTATTTCGAGCTTGAATAGGAGGAACTATAAACAAAAGAAGGCGGAGGTTGTTGGTAGGAGTGGTTCTCCTGGAGAATGAAGTACGTAGGCTTCAGCTGGCAAACCGAGACCGTTTGCGGAGTCAAACACTTGGTGTAGCCTCTGATAACTAACATGTAGACCACTGTGCTAGTAAGGAATACATCGTTGACGTGGTCAAACGGATAATGGAGGATAGTAGGGGTAGAAAGAATGAAGACTGGGGTTCTGCGCCAAGCCGAACTCCATTCACTAAAAATGTTCTAAGAGAAGAATATCCTAAGAAGTTCACTATATCGACTATATCATCATATAACGGAACGATGAGCCCTAAATAGCACCTGTACAAATATAAGTAGCATATGGATTGACCTAGGGCGACGAATGTGATCCGCTATAGATATTACCCTATCTTCTTGGAAGGAGCGGCTTCCATGTGGTTTACTAAACTTGCATCGAGGTCTATTTCCACTTTTGACGAATTAGCGAAAAGATTTCTAGAGCGGTTTAGACTCTGTACTGCACGACTAAAAGATGTGATGTCCTTATCTAGCTTTTTCCAAGGACCCAATGAGTCACTGAAATCTTTCATGAATCGGTTTAACATCGCAGTTACTGAGGTAAGCAATCCAAAGGAGGATATATTTTTATGGCTTTGGTCCGAGCCATTCACCCAGATACGGATTTTGATAGATAATTAAAATGAAATAATAGAGGAATTCCATCGAAAGGCAAACCAATTTCTAAGACTGGAAGAGACAAGTGTAGTCGAAGGAAAAACTGTCGGCGAGCAACCAAAAGAAATGGTTCAGATAAATGTCACGGTTAAGTAGGATGGAAACAATTTTGGAGCTACAACATGTAAGAATTCGAATTAGAAGAAGAGGAATCGAAACTCTAGTAGGTTCAATGGGAATGGGAAACATTTAAGGAATCTTAGACCCGAGGATTATACGCCGTTGAATGTTAGCATGGAAAACATCTACCTTGTCACTCAAGGAACCGAGCAATAAAAAAAACCACCCAATCGGGAAGCATCTGAACAACAAAGGAATCGGGGAAGTTTTGTCGCTATCATGAGACTCGCGCGCATAACATAAATTAATGTCGACATCTGAAGGACTTAATTGAGGAAACTAATAAGGAACAATAAGCTCCAACTATTCATGTAAAAATCGCAGAATATTGACCAACCTTCTGGACCCTAAGTTCTGAGCGATCATGGAAATCGATCTGGACCCAACAGAGAATGGCCCAGACAAACTGATTAAAGGCTAGTGATAAGTACCATAATTGGAGAACCTTACCCAGTGTAGAAAAGTTAGGGCGAGATGGAGCGATATGCTAGTTCTTTAAAGCACGCTCCTTAGGAAACTTGTCATGCCATTGAGGATGGAACCCCGGCCATACAACAGAAAATGATAACTTATGACATTATATTCTGAAATTGGGATACTGAAGGAATAGAGGGGCCAACTCTTAACCTAATGGTGGTAACAGTTGGAATCAGCCGGCAGTTGTGTGTAGATTATTAGCTAATAGTGGAAGTTCGGTTAACATTCTTTTCCGATAAACTTTCAATCATATGAAGATCAATCGAAGGATGTGACCGCTTGTAGAATGAAGATTCAGGGATTTACAAGAAAACCAAAATAGCCAGTCGGGATGATTGACTTACCTATGGAACTTGGAGAAGGAGAATGGAGGGTTGTACTTATTTAGACCTTCATGATAATTGATGAATTCTCAGCTTACAATTCTTTCTTGGGCCGACTAGCCCTTGCTGATTTCAGAATAGCTTTGGTTTCATGGTGCCTCACAAAAAAGTTCCCAATGGATAATGAGGTTGGAGTGGTAAGAGGAGACCAAAGTGCGGCAAGAGAATGTTACATCGCCAAATTGCATGAAGCTAAGACGTGAGAAGGGGAAGAATATGGGGAAAACTCTCCACATGCATGACCTGCAAGCATAGCAATTACAGAACGACCCTTGGCTCAGGGACCATAGTCATTTCGACAAGACTACGGATCCTAGGAAGAAGAGTGCATGGTGTTAGAACCTTGAATTTTGATGTTTTGATTGTGACAACTATATATTATATGAACTAATCATATTTGTAGGAGAATATACTGTTTTACTCAAGATATAATCTAACAGATTGCAGGCCAGGTTTCAGATAGAAGCTTCAGTAATATATTTAGTCTATGGTCTAAGTCTAGTAGTGAATTCATGTTAAAATCTCTCTGAAGTGGTATATGCATGCACACGCAATCTAAAGTTTTTTAAAAATATAGTTCATATGCTAAAGTTTTTCGAAACATGGTTCATTTTCAGAAAATTCTTTGATATGGCAAAAAAAAGGCAATTCAGCCGACTGAACAGTAGTTCAGTCGACTGAATGCTATGCATGTGCACAACTTATCTTGAACATTCAGACGGCTGAAGTTGATAATTCAACCGGCTGAATTGTATGAATTTTGCACTGTTTTCTTGCTGATTCGATTTTAAATCGATTCAACAAGCTGAATTGTTCTATTCAGACAGCTAAATCTTCATAACGGCTATATTTTGAAAAAACACTTCATTTTAGAGAATAGAAACAACTCTTGATTTAGGAGTTGCTTCCATATTCTTTCCTGGCTACTTTTCACGAATGATTGCAACTCTTAGTTCCTATATATAGCCATGAAAACCATTGTTTTAATCAACAATTCTGATTCTAATTCTCATTTTTATTGTCTAAACAATCTTGCCATTTGTATTTAATATTTTCGTTCTAATCACTTGTTCATTCAAGCAAACTTCATTAGTGATTGAATAAACTTCCTATCTTCTCGAATTACACGATATACCACAGAGGAGAAGATTATATGAAGGGTGTACGTTATTGACTTATCAGTGCTACTCAAGAGCATACTCAATCAGAAACAATTTTACTATTTGTATTGAAAGTCATGTTCGGTTGCTCAGGCGGTTGAAGTCCTATTTTGTTGCTTAGGCAGTAAAAGCCCTATTCAGTTGCTCAGGCGGTGTAATACCTGTTCCTCCGAGTCAAGTGAGAGTTGATAGTTGATTTCCAAAAGGAGTCTGGGACTGGACGTAGAACGAGTGTCATTTACTTTATTATTTACTTTTATATTCCGGACTAGTAGATAACTTGGTAAATATTCCATATTATACGATCCTTAGTCACTTTCACTTAGTATTAGAGCGAGGTCATCATATAACCATAACACAGTTATTTGATATTCAATTAATATGGAAAATAACATTAGCACAGGTTTTATTGAAGGTTAATCCACTGCACGACTACCTCTATTTAACGGTTTGAATTATAATTATTGGTTAACTCACATGAGAATTTATATGCAAGCAAATGGATATAATGCTTGGAATATCACTCAAAATGAATACACTATACCTACTACACAATATGCACAATGGTCAAATGCACAAAAGATGGATGCTGCCTCAAATGAAAAAGCCATGAATATGTTATTTTGTGCTTTAGATAAGAATGAATTTTATAGAGTTAGCATGTGTCCAACTGCTTATGAAATTTGGTGAACTCTTAAAGTTACACATGAAGGAACAAACAAAGTTAAACAAAACCAGATTTCTATGCTTAAAAATTAGTTCCAAAATTTTAGAATGAAACCAGATGAGACTATAAATGAAATGTATTCTAGATTCCAAAACGTATATCATTCACTATTAACATTAGGAGAAAAATACAATGATTTTGATTTTGTTTCGAAAATTCTAAACTCTTTAACGGATGAATGGGAATGAAAAGTCTAAGCAATTAAAGAAGATAAAGGTATCTCTACCATCAAACCTGAAGACATGATAGGAAATCTCATGTCGTGTGAAGTAAATTTGTAGGCAAAACGAGATCAAGCCCAAGGTAGAAAGAATATAGCATTCCAAGCTAAACAAGAAGATTCGGATTCGAATGAAGATGACATGGCCTTTATAGTAAAGAATTTCAAAAGTTTTTAAATTTTTGAAAGAACAAGAAATTCGAAAACAACAGGAGAGACAATACTAATAACCACCAGGTTCAAATCTCGAATGTTATGAATGTCATAAGAAGGGTCACATAAAGAAGGACTGTCCTGATTGAAAGAAAGACAGATACAAGAACAAGAAGGGCAAGTATAAGAAGAAGCAAGCATTCTTTGTTACATGGGATGATTCAGAATCGTCTTCATCATCAAATAGTGACACTGACAGTGGTTCTGAACAAGCCAATATATGCTTTATGGCTTCAACTGACGATGTAAGTGATCTAGCTTTTGATGATTTAATTGATATAAACTCAGAGTTATTGGATAAACTAAAAGAAGTTAAAAGAAAGTATAAAGATGCTTTAGAAAAACTAAACAGACGTGAAATAGAAGTTGATACGCTCAGAGATGAAAAGAAAATCTTAAAAGAAGAACTTGTTAAAACACAAGAATCTTTGTCTAATGTATCTTCTCAACTCACTATGCTATCAAATGAAATTGAAGTTCAAAAAGAAAAGAATATGACATTAGCTTTAGAAAATCACGATTTAAAATCAAATGACAAAATTCTTGAATTAAACAATACCAGTCTCAATACCGAGTAAGAAAATATTACTAAAAATATTTCTAGATTTAATAAAGGTAGAGAAAATCTCTCTAAAATTATTAAAAACTCTCAAACTGCTTTTAATAAGAAAGGGTTAGGATATATAAATTCCTCAAAATCAAGTTCAGAGAGAAATAATTCACCATATAAAAATTTCAATATACATAAAAAATTTGTAAAAGCAAAACCAAAACCAAAGGTTTTCTCTCAAAAGAAGGATATTTGCAACACAAACACTATAAAGGTTTGGGTACCAAAAACTAATAATAATTCAATTAGAAATAAGTATATTAAGTCTTTTATAAATTCAGTTCATAAAAATGAAAATTTTACTTATAAAGGGAGTTCTAAACCCACTTGGGTTTGGTTTCCTAAAATCTAACTCTTAGGACCCTAATAAAAAGTGGGTACCAATGTCATCTTGATATTTTTTGCAGGTACCAACTAAGAAAAGAGGAAAGTGGATACTTGATAGTTGTTTCTCAAAACATGTGACAGGAAACAAAGATATGCTGACTAACATTATCTACTCAAATGGAGGATTTGTCACATTTGTAGATAATTCCAAAGGTTATATCATCGGCAAAGGCGATGTGAGCAATGAATGTACATCTAACTTACCTTTTATTACAAATGTTTTACTAGTTAAAAATTTAAAACATAATTTGCTTAGTATAAGTCAACTATGCGATAAAGGTTTTAATATATCTTTTTCGGAAAATAAATGTAATATATTTGATCAAAAAAAGAATAATCTTTGAAGGAACTAAAGAACGAAATATATACATATTAAATATGAAAGTTAATCATAACACAAATATGTGCCTAGTAGCCAAAGAAAATGATCCTTGGTTATGGCGCAAAAGATTTTGTCATATAAACTTTAAAGCAATAGGCAAATTATCTAAAAATAATTTAGTAAAAGGTTTACCGAAAATGAATTTTAAAGTAAATAGTATTTGTGATGCTTGTCAGTTAGGAAAATTAACCGAATCTACTTTTAAATCAAAGAAAATTATTTCAACAGTACAATCACTTGAGTTATTACATTTAGATCTTTTTGGACCAACTCAAGTTCAATCTATAAATCATAATAGATATGTTTTCATGATTGTGGATGATTTCTCAAGATACACTTGGATAATATTTATGAAAAATAAAAGTGATACTTTTGGAAATTTTAAAATCTTTGCTAAGAGAAGTCAAAATATTGAGAATATAAAAATTAAAAACATTCGAAGCCATCACGGTGGTGAATTCAATAATGATATTTTTGAAAAATATTGTAATAAAAAAGAAATTGTTCACAATTTTTCATTTCCTAGAACTCTGGAACAAAACGGAGTTGTAGAAAGAAAAAATAGAACACTTTAAGAATATACTAAACCTTATTAAATGGAAGCACTCTACCTAAACATTTTTGGGCAGAAGCTGTAGCGACTGCTTGTTATGTTTTAAATCGAGTCTCCATTAGACCAATAACAAAACATACCCTATATGAACTTTTTAATGGAACAAAACCTAACATATCATATTTTAAAGTTTTCGGTTCAAAATGCTTTTCATTAAATACTAAAGACCAACTTGGTAAATTCGATCCCAAATCCGAAGAAGGAATATTCATTGGATACTCGGAACGAAGCAAGGCATATAGAATTTATAATAAAAGAACTAAAGTAATTGAAGAAACACTTCATGTGTCATTCGATTAAAATTTCAAACTTAATAATAAAATGAAGATGAAAAAACAATTCCTAAATCAAATATCACAGGAGATGGTATTGAAAATACTGAAAATAATGTTGAAATTGAAAACAATAATTTACCAAATGAAAATGAAATTCGAACTCCAACAAGACTTCTAAGAAATCACCCAATTGAAAATGTCATTGGAGAAGTAAATAATAACGTAAGAACTCGAAATCAATTAAATCAAATGGGTCATGTAGCTTTTCTATCAAACATTGAACCCAAAAATGCTAAAGAAGCCTCAACTGATGATTACTGGATTATAGCTATGCAAGAAGAGTTAAATCAATTTGAACGAAATGAAGTTTGGGACTTAGTTCCTAGACCTAGTAATCTAACAGTTATCGGTACTAAGTGGGTTTACAAAAATAAAGCCGATGAGCAAGGGAATATTATTCGAAACAAAGCTAGATTAGTTGCTCAAAGATACAATCAAGAGGAAGGAATAGACTACAAAGAAACATTTGCACCTGTAGCCCGACTAGAAGCAATATGTATTATATTAGCTTTTGCTTGTTTTCATAACTTTAAACAATATCAAATGGATGTAAAAAGTGCTTTTCTAAATGGTTTTATAAAAGAAAATGTGTATACCTTTATTTGCGCATGAAAAATTTCTAGACCATGTTTATAAGTTAGAGAAAGCTTTATATGGTTTAAAACAAGCACCTCGTGAAAGTTATCTTATAAATTCTGGTTTTAAAATTGGAAAAGTGGATCAAACTTTATTTATAAAACAAGATAAAAATGATATTTTAATAATACAAATTTATGTAGATGACATCATTTTTGGTTCCACGAACAAAAAATTATGTCACGAATTTTCAAATATTATGACAAGAGAATTTGAGTGTCTCATATGGGAGAACTTTCATATTTTCTTGGATTACAAATTAAACAATTAAATAATGGAATTTTTATTAATCAAGAAAAATATTGTAATAATCTAATAAAACGTTTTGGTATGGAAAATACTTCTGCTAAACCAACACTTATGAGCACTATGGTACATCTCGATCGAGATAAAAATGGCAAAAGTATTGACCAAAAACTATATCGAAGTATGATCGGATCCTTACTTTACTTAACTGCTAGTCATCCAGATATAACGATGAGTGTATGCTTATGTGCACGATTTCAACCAAATCTCAAAGAATCACATTTGCGAGCAGTGAAACGAATTTTGCGCTACTTAAGCAAGACTAAAGACTATGGTTTCTTTTACCCGAAAGAATGTCCCTTTGAGTTAGTATCGTATAGTGATGCTGACTTTGGAGGATGTTGAACGGATTGAAAGAGTACAAGTGGTACTTGTCATTTCATTAGGAAATCTTTAGTACCTTGGTTTAGTAAGAAACAAAATTGTGTTTTACTTTCGACGTGTGAAGCAGAATAATATATTTTTGCTGCTTTGGCATGTTCTCAAGTAATATACATGCAACAAACACTACAAGATATTGGTATAAATTTATCTAAATCAACAATTCATTATGATAATACAAGTGCTATAAATTTATCGAAAAATCCTATAAATCACTCCAGAACTAAACATATTGATATTCGACATCATTTTGTTCATGATAATATAGAAAAAAGTATTGTTTCTCTTGATTTTGTACCATCAGAAAATCAAGTCGCAAATATATTTACTAAACCTTTAAATGAAAATAATTTCCTTAAATTAAGACATGAACTTGGAATTATGTCATTACTTGATTTATAATTTGATATTAAAGCGTAAAAATTGTAAAATAAATAAAAAGGTAATGGAAAAAAATTTGGAGATGATGGCACTCAAACTCTACACTCTTGGGAGGAAGTCACATGTCTTTCCAATGTTCTATTGTGTTACTTGATTTAAGACCTTACATTCCTTTTATTTTATATACGACTAAAATCCTTCCATATTTTTAACCTTACATTTTCTCTTGGTTGAAGCTTTCTAAGGAATGTTAACCATAAAACAAAAAACTTAAATAGAAAATCAAAATAATATATATAGGTGATCAGAATTTTTTAAATTCATATACAAACTTTAAGAATAAATGTACATTCTCCTTACATCATGTCGTCTCAAGAAAGTTCTGATCTCTCATCGATCGTTTTCATCACTCCTACTACGAATGCATCAAACAAATTTACTCCGGTATATATTTCAGTAAAGATTACTCCATCTTTGAATCATTATACCGGATATACACCGAACGGGAAATGAGCTAAGAAAGACTTAGACTTTGGTTCACCATCTACCAAGGAGAAAATTGACAAAACCCATCACTATCAACGTGATACTTTAAGTTTACAACGTGAGATGTATTATGAATAAAAACACCATGGAAGATATTAAATTTCCTTGAACAATTCACTCTCAAATTTTGCGGAACGTCTCCTAAGCAAGGTGTGCACAATCCTTCTCCCCAATGAGCTCACGTGTCTATGAATTCTTGGGAACAAGGTGCCTGGCGTAATGTTTGGTCTCCTATAAATCCATTACATGATATCACCAAAGTTGAACCAAGCTCAGACAAATCTAAGACTTTGGAAAATTATTTTTATTTTTATAAAATTATGTTCATAAATTTTGTACTGTAATATGGTTATGTAACATGTTTATTGAAATAAAAATTATATTTATTTTAACATGAGAATAAAGCTCACAACAAACATATATATCTAGCTTGTTTAAGAATGAACTAAAAATAAGCGTGACCTCAGAAAAACAACAGTTTCAACCGGTTGACCATAGGGATTCAGCTGACTAAAAATTCATATAAATTTAAAATTCTTTCAGAATTCAGTCGACTGAGTACTCCCAGTCAACCGGTTTAATTATACCAAATTTGATTGATATTCTTGCGGGTTGCAATTTTCTGCACTTCAGCCGGCTGACTCAACATCTCAGCCGACTGAATATTCAAAACTGCCAACACACAACCCAGAATTCAGCCGACTGAGCACCCCCCTTCAGCCGACTGAATTATGGCAATTTTTAACTATAAACTTGTGGGTTGAAATCTCTACATTTCAGCCGACTACCTTTACCATTTCAGTCGTCGAACTGTCTGTTATCAATTTTAAAAATAGATCTGCATGTTCTACAACTCACCTATTCACTCAAACCCTACATAAGTCCCATCTACCCCTTCATTCTTACCTTACCTAAACATTCTGTATTCAAAATAAACCCAAAAACAAACCCTAGCTTCATCAAAAATTTCAATTTTTCATCCAAATTTCATAAACCAAATGGCTCCAAGATCAAAACGAGCACGGGAATCAACAACTGGACCTTCCGAGAGCCAAATTCGAGCTTGGTTGCACAATGAAACAGCTGTTAATAGATTCAACACCATGATAAATTCAAAGTTTTTCGAAGGAGCATTCATGAAATTTCCCGACTTCAACGGCTACCGGATTAGGGAAATAGCCGAAGCTCACGGTTTCGATTCGCTAATTGGGTAAGATTCCAATGATGTTAAAATATACCCTATTTTAATTAAGCTTTTCTTTGTCAATATGAATCTCGACCACCAAGATCCCCGAAATAAAGATGATTGCATATGGACATTGGTTTGTGGAGTAAAGAATTATTTATCTCTACAACAATAAGGCCATATTCTAAGATGTCCATCCGAATGGTTGGATATTGACGATGTTGATAATGATATATATAATCATGATGAATTATCACATCTCTTCTTATCGGACGATTTAACCATTTTGAAATCTAGTGCCTTACGTCCGAAAGCACGAATCATCCATCGTGCACTTATTCGATCGTTAGAACCCTGGACTGGAAGTTACGAAAAGGTCTACAAAAGGGATTTTCAAGCCTTATATGTTATTTACTCATCCCAATGAGTAAATTGGGGAAAAATAATATTGGGTGAATTTCTCACCGTCAATGACAAGAGAAGCTACAAGATGATTCACTGTAGAACTTAGATTATGCGAATTCTACAAAATTTTGGAGTTCCATTGCCCGATTCCAATTTCATGACTATCGGAGAGGTTAACTCCAAGACTCTAAGTCTAATGGGTCTTCCTAAGCATCCCGAACACCAACAAATCATTAGCTTTCAACAACGGGTTGCTAATCGTAACCAAGGAATCCCACAACCGAGAGACACAAATATTGCTTCTTCCTTCTCTCAAATTCCTCAACAAGAAGAAGAGGAGGAGGACAACGAAATTCAAGAATTTCATGTTGACGTGCCTCCAAAGAAAGCTCTTGTGACATTATCGCGGAATCAAAGCAAACTTGGTCGACGTTTAGCTAATGTGGAAAAGAACATTTCTAAAACTAACAAAATGCTAAACTCGGTAAAGGGCTTTTTAAATAAAATTTGGGAAAAGGTCTCTTGTTACGGGTCCACTTCAACCGGTGTTGTTGAAAATCCGGCACCATTCTCTTGGACGACTTCAGAAGAAGAAGAAGATGAAGTACAAGATAGTGAGGAATTCTAGACTCTTTTTGTTTCGTTGCTATTTAATTCATGAAAAAATTGTAGTACTATTATTTTGTTTAAGACATATTCTTATGTGTTTGTTGTACTTTGAAGTTCTTAAGTAAGATGGTCATTTATTTATCATATCTATATGCTTATATGTCTATATTTCTTGTATCAATTTTTTCCCTTTTGTTGATGACAAAGGGGGAGAATATGATTGATAGGGGGAGTATTCAGTTAGGGGGAGTAAATTGCATTTCTATTTTTACAAACTTACATAGTTGTCATCATCAAAAGAGGGTGAATATTAGAACCTTGAATTTTGATGTT
Organism: Allium fistulosum; assembly: GCA_030737815.1. Lineage (NCBI taxonomy): Eukaryota > Viridiplantae > Streptophyta > Magnoliopsida > Asparagales > Amaryllidaceae > Allium > Allium fistulosum. Next base: position 1,115,458,921 of record CM060902.1, on the reverse strand, counting down.
TTGATTGTGACAACAATATAAGTAAATATTATATGAACTAACCATATTTGTAGGAGAAGATTTTGTTTTACTCGAGAAATAATCTAACAGATTGCAGACCAGATTTCAAATAGAAGCTTTAGTAATATATTTAGTCTATGGTCTAAGTCTAGTAGTGAATTCATGTTAAAATCCCTTTGAAGTGGTATATGCACGCACACGCGATCTAAATTTTTTTAAAACATAGTTCATATGCTAAAAGATTTCAAATAATAGTTCATTTTCAGAAAATTCTTCCATATGGCAAAATAAACAAGCAATTCAGCCAACTGAACAGTATAGTTCAGTTGACTGAACGTTGTGCATATGCACAACTTATTTTGAACATTCAGACGGCTAAAGTTGATAATTCAGTCGACTGAATTGTATGACTTTTGCACTGTTTTCTTGCTGATTCGATTTTAAATCGATTCAACTGGCTGAATTTTTCTATTCATATGGCTGAATCTTCATAATGGCTATACTTTGAAAAGTCACTTCATTCGGCGAATAGAAACAACCCCTGATTCAAGAGTTGCTTCTATATTATTTCATGGCTACTTTTCACGAATTATTGTAACTCTTAATTCCTATATATAGCCATGAAATTCATTGTTTTAATCACCAATTCTGATTCTAATTCTCATTCTTATTATCTAAACAATCTTGCCATTTGCATTCAATATTTTCGTTCTAATCATTTGTTCATTCAAGCAAACATCATTAGTGATTGAATAAACTTCCTATCTTCATGAATTACAAAGGAGAAGATTATAGGAAGGGCGTACGTTATTGACTTATCAATGCTACTCAAGAGCATACTCAGTCTGAAACAATTTAATATTTGTATTGAAAGTCATGTTCGGTTGCTCAGGCAGTTGAAGTCCTATTTTGTTGCTTAGGCAGTAGAAGCCCTATTCGGTTGCTCAGGCGGTGTAATACTTGTTCCTCCAAGTCAAGTGAGGGTTGATAATTGAATTCCAAAAGGAGTCTGGGACTGGACGTAGAATGAGAAGTTCGAATCAGTATAAAAATCTCTGGTGTCATTTACTTTATTATTTACTTTTATATTCCGTACTAGTAGATAACTTAGTTAATATTCCATATTATACGATCCTTGTTCACTTTCACATGGGATGAACAGGCAACATCGGCGAAGTTTACAGTTGCTGTCCCTATTTACATGGATGGCGCAACTCGGGTCTTGAAGATAGATTCACAGCTTGGAGTCAAGATGAAAAACGAACCGATAAAATTTCTTTATGCCAATCTAGATGTATTCGCTTGGACGCATTCCAATATGTATGGGATATCGCCAGAGATAGCGTGTCATGCACTTAATATCGACCCCAAATTACATCAGGAAGGCAAAGGAGACGCAGTCTGGGTTTGGAGCTATCCACTGCATTGAAGGAGGAAGCGGATAAACTATTGGCCAACGGCTTTATCCATGTTGAAACATATTCTTAATAGGTGTCAAATCCATACTGGTCAAGAAATCGAATGGGAAATGACAGACTTGTGCCAACTATTCGAACTTGAACAAAGCTTGCTTGAAGGATAGCTTTCCACCACCTAGAATCGATCATCTATTGATGGAACCAAGGGGCATGAGCTACTCCTATTTATGGATGCCTACTCAGGATACAATCAGATTATGATGCATGAGCCCAATCAGGATTACACTAGCTTCATTACCAACTTAGGACTATACCATTATTGTGTAATGTCGTTCAGCTTAAAGAATGCTGGCGCTACTTACTAAAGATTAGCGAATACAATGTTCAAGAATCAGATCAAACGGACGATGGAAATATATATATGTGGATGACATGCTTGTGAATCTACATGCTTGTGAAATCATGAGTATCTAGAATCCATCTGGATAATCTCTTGGAGATGTTTGAAATCCTTCGGAAGTATGGATTGAAATTGAACCCCTTGAAGTGCTCGTTCGATGTTTCGATGGGAAAATTTCTAGGATTCGTCGTAAATGTGAGGGGCATTGAGACCAATCCAGAATAGATCACTACATTACGGAATGTTAAAGCCCTATCGACAAAAAAGATTTGTAGAGTCTAAATGGGAAGATCGCAACATTGAGCCACTTCATGTCAAAAGTGATAGATAAGTGTATACCATTCTTCGATGCATTGAAGAAAGGTAAGAAGAACTCCGAATGGAATCAAGACTGTCAGACAACATTAGAGGAATTACTTTGACACATGGAAACACTATCGGTTCTATCTAAACTAGCAGATGGGGAAGATCTATTCATCTACTTGGCAGTATCTACCCATGCGCTAAGTGCAGCATTTGTGCATGAGGAGGCTAGGATTCAACGACCCGTCTACCACATCAGCAAACGGTTCACTGGAGCTGAACAAAACTACCCAAAGTTAGAAAAGTTAGCGTACTGCTTGTTGATAGCATCAAGGCAGCTACGACCATATTTCCAAGCTCACCCCCATCAAGGTATTGACAGATCAAGCCTTGAAATAGGTATTTTACTGACCGGAGACTTCGAGACAACTTCTGAAATGGAATATTGAGTTAAGCCAGTACGACGTGACTTATCATTCCTAGAGAGCTATTAACGGACAGGCGTTGGCTGACTTCATCGTCGAGTTCACAATTCAAGATGAGGTGGAGGAGGACACAACGGTTGTAGAATCACAATGGAAATTGTTTATCGACGGTGCATAAAATGAATTCTGCTTAGGAGTGGGAGTTGTGCTTGAAACTCCCAAGGATGGTCGATCTGTTATGCTTTAAGGTTTGAATTCCCTATAACAATGAGGTGGAGTATGAGACTTTAATAGCGGGGTTGCAACGACTCTAAGTTAGTCTTCTGTTAAGTAAACTGAGAGTATCAGGCTAAGGGTATGAACCTTGCCCCTTACCAATCAAAAGCATGGGAATTGCTCAATGATATTGAACACTACATGATAACTCATATTCCCAAAGAATAGAATATGAAGGCCGATCACTTGGTTAAAATGTTTGGTTCTGGAGATTCACATTTGCTAGGATTGGTTCTAATGGAAGTATTGTCGACCCCTAGCATAGATCAGATGGATTTCGATTGGATTTTAGAAACCGTGGAAGAGGAGGAATCATGGATGATGCCGATCAAGGACTACCTACTTAGAGGAATACTCCCAAGGGACCGGAATGAACGAATGAAGCTCCTTCGGAAGGCACCACGATTCGTAATGCAGGATGGAATGGAGAGGGTTCTCCACTCCTTTTCTTAGGTGTGACTAAAAATGAAGCCAAGTAAATCCTTATGGAGATTCACGAAGGCGGTTGAAGCGACCATTGCGAGGGGCAAACATTGGCGAAAAAGGCTATCTGCTATGGATACTCTGGCCAACAATAAATGAAGATGCGGAAAACTATTCCAGATGATGCGACCGATGCTAGAGATTTGCAAAGATTCTGCGAACCTATCTACGAAACTTATGCAAACCGTCAGTCCATGACCGTTTGCAGTCTGGGGATTTGATTCAGTCGGCATGTTACCAATAACAAAAGGAGGAGCAAAATACACCATCGTTATAGTTGATTACTTTACAAAATAGGCCGAAGCGGAACCACTTGCAATGATTACTACATAAAAAGTGGTTAACTTTGTAACTAAAAACATTATTTGCAAGTTTGGGGTGTCATAGACAATTATCACGGACAATGGAACTCAGTACGAGAGTGCCGAGTTCAAGGACTTCTACAAGCATTATTGAATCGAGAAATGCTTATCCATGGTAGTGCATCTGCTAGCAAACGGGCAAGTGGAGGCAGTGAACAAAACCATCAAATCCACCATAAAGAAGAGGCTGATGAAAGCTAAAGGAAATTGGATTGATGAGCTTCCACTTGCACTATGGGCTTACAGAACGACACACAAATCTATGACTTTACACTCCCTCTTCACTTTAGCTTATGGTTCAAAAGCTATGATACCAGTGGAGGAAAGTCCAAGTACTTGAGCTATTCAAAAGTTTCCGGAGACAGAAACTGATAATAGGAACTCAACACTGAACTTGGAAGAACTCGGTCACAGTTAAGGAATGAAATGCTCAGAATCGAGCATCAGAACCACGGTTTTCTAGAGACAAGAGCCTACTGCATAACCAAGACTACGGGCAACCGAACGAGTTGCCCAAAACAACCGATCTCTAACCAATTGCTTAAACCCTGAGTTCGGAGTAACCGGCCCTATGGAGTAAGTGCATACATACACCAACATATGATCGAGACGGGCTAAACTAAGATACACAATAGTTCTATTACATCGTACATAGTATTTTGGCAAATCATAACAAAGCTAAGTAATATAATATACTAAATAACTATAGGAATACCATTTACATGCACATAGTTGCGGTAAATAAAGATATAACATAGACATGGAAGTATATGATATAGGAAGTTGCAATATATGCAATCGTATTATATACACAGGTGGCTATTTATAAACAAGCACAGTACATAGAATGCAAGGAAAGCACACATGAGAGATTACAATAGAAATGATAATCTTTCATTACTAATATCATTTTATGTACAAATTCAACAAATAACAGGGGCCGTTCTCGCACAACGCTGACCAGTTTTAGACATTACATAAAAAAACCCAAAAAAAACAGAATGTACAGAGTCTATACTTGTACAGACTCAATAGACTCAAAAGACATATTCAAACCATAAACGTTCCACTTCACTGGAACTTGGTCACATCATCATTTCTTTCCACCGTTGCTACCTTTACTGTCCTTGTCGGAATGAATCAGAATCTTCTTCTTCTTGCTTTCCTCACCAAGGGCATTGACACCCTCCAAGGATGCAGACTCTCCTCAAATGGCAGGGCCAGACCCCTCAGAACCTCCTGCAGCGATGTCTTCATCCTTTGACCTTCAAGATTGTAGTCGGAGTCTTGCGCTTTGCTTCCCTTTTCTCCTTCTGTGCCTCCAGCCCCTTCTTTTCCTTCTTAAGTCTCCCAGCCATCGTCTCCTTGTCAGAGGTTTGCCTCACTGATCATTATCACTTCTTGTTCTAGAGACATCCTCCAAGTTCTACAATGCCACTATCTGCTTAGAGTCGGGCCTCGGCCTGGAGATCGAGATAGGAATCATACCCGAAGCCACTGTGGAGATAGCAGTGGAAGCAGTAAAGATTGCGGTGGCTCCCAAATCCTGTGTAGCTGGAGGAGGTGGCGGGAGAAATGGTTAACCTATAAGTTGGGAAACGTAGTTGTATAGTTTAGTAAAGGACTCTGAAGTGAACTGAAGCTTTTGGAGTACTGGAGAAACAAGGGAAATACCTGAGCCGGGAGTTTGTTCTTGGACTTAAACTTCGAAATCCTCTGCTCCTATCCCCGTTTTAGTGGGTCGTACGACAGTTGGAGGAATGTATGGATTACCCAGAGATTCAGAAGATGGATGTGTATGGGATGCTTCATAACTGATAGCTGTCGACGTCGGAATGGTTGTTGCTTTCCCTTGAGATTTAGGAGCAGATATTTCACCTTGACCTAAAGAGCTTGGGCTAGCAAGAGATTTAGCGATGGCATCAGTAGTGTCCTTCCTTCTCTTTTCTTATAGAATCTCCCTACCAACGCTAGGAAGTTTATGTCCTTAGAATTGAGATAAGTCGCCATTAACTCTTCTTCAGATTGCATATCCCTAGCTCACTTTGATCTAACCAACAATTCGTCCCAAACTATAGCGAGAGTTCGAGGATAATCATTTCTGAGACACTTCAAACTGCCTTTGTTCATAACATTGCAAGTATAGAGATGTAGCACACAGGCATCTATCTGGCTCACCTCTTCATCATGCTCCTCTTGAAGGTCTGAGAGCTCGATCGTGTGACCAAATGCTCGATCTCGGGCGCCAGTTTATCGGATGCGACTTATTCTTTCTCCTTGTCCAGCCTTGCATTCTCCTTGTGAACTCAAGTGAGTTCAGCAGCTTTCTCAGCAATGATGGCGGCATATTCAACAATAGTTTGGTCCTGGGCCTTGACAGCCATTTCTCCTTCAGTGACGTGCTTTTTTAGTTTGCCAGACTCCATATGAGCTTCTTTGAGCTGATCATTGATCACGATAAGTGCTCTGTCATGAGCTCGGTTTGCCTTAGTTAGAAGCTTTTCACTAGCAGCTTCTCCTATCAAGGCCCCATCTCTCTCGGTCTTTAACTAAGCTATCTCATTGTTGCTATCCTTAATCATTTTATCATGGTCTTCCCTTTCTGCCTCAAACGAAAGAATTTCCTAATAGTTAATACGGTTAACATCAGAAAGGACTCACATAACACTCTGCTACTCTAACCCAGCTTCCAGGTCCTCGCGGACCGTCTCGAGATTCTGATGGGAAGTAGCTTTATTGGTGGGCTTTATGTTCTTATCAAATTTAACTCCATGCAAGAACAGATGCGGGTAAGCAGCTTGAAGCTGGGGCAAATCCAATGGAAGTGTGAACTTTTTTCCCTGACTAGAAGAAGCACGAGCAGCTATAATAGTTATGGCCTAAGATGATGGAATTTCCTATATCGCAACATTCTGAGCTTGGTGTGGGGAGGAGTAATTGATAGCGAGATCCTGCGACGATCATGAGAATCCATGTAGTGCTTCTCACATCATTGGGGGCATCACCTTCATTGTCCTGTTTTCTCTTCTCTCCATATTACGCTCTCTCTCCAAGTGGCGGGCCTCATCATCTTTTCTCTTCCTCCTCCCCTCGACAGTTTCACGATGAGAGCAATGGGCTAGATCCGAAGTTTGATCCCTTTAGTAGCCAAAATGTTGACGTGGTTGATGGTATAGTCCACGACCCAAGGAACTTGAAAAGAAAATAAAAATGAAGTTAACACTCGAATTCTAAAACCTAACTCGATGCAGAAATGTGTGTCCTTGATCCTAAAGTGGAGTTTGTAGTGCCGATGACCCCCAATATACTCTACAAACCGTATCTGCATGGTTTCAAAGTTGGAGTCCTACCACCTTCGCTTGTAAAGGCACTAGAAGATATGTAGATATGCGAGCCAATTTTGCATATCATTCTACTAATCGAGAAATCCCCAAATTCATTCAATTGAATGGAGACGTCTCTTAGAAGATCAAAAGGTAGCGTATCTCCAACAGGGGTTTCAACAGCTTGATCTCCAATTGATTGAGGAATTTTAGTGGTTAATTGTTCTTAAGAAGAAATGGGAAGCTTAGGACTCAAATCCTCAATAGTTAGCAATTCCGGAGAAGGTAAGAAAGGAAGATTAGGACTCATTGTGAGGGATTCACCAAATAACTCTCCCCCCTCCTTGCTAGCATGGTAATCGCTATCGGCATCATCCGACTCATACTCCTCTTCACCAATGGCTGGCTCTTTTCCTGATCTCCTCACAAATCCCACGTCCTCCTTAGGGATTGTGGGCATTCAAGCACCACCACCCTCGTTGCCAGGGGCATCATATCTCATGGGCTCATCTGCCCCTATCTCGATAGCCTCTTCCTCATCACCCCTCGTAGGTAAATCAGCCTCTGTATTAACAGTCCCCGCATTATGTTTATCGCATGATCCACTGTCTTCCTCTTCCCTTTGAGGACCCTTGTTGGAGCTACAAGTGGAGGCAGTGGAATGAGTGCATGATCCAGAATTGCTCAGTGTTAAGGATTCTATGTCGGCTATTCTTTTTGGCTGGAGCAGTCCAAACTTTTACAAGTTATTATTCCTTATAAGGAACTTGACAGTACGTTAGTTCTTTCTGATGGCCTTAAAGTCTTCGAGCATTATCTCATGCTTTAGCTTCCTTACCTACTTGGAAATACCTGTTAGGGACATACGTTAAGTTAGGAACTTATAGATTCCAATATGGGAGAGATCGATAGAAAGAAGTTTACTTCCTCTTAACCAAAAGTGATTGAATCCTTCTGGACAGTGTACGAAGAAATATTCGTTTTTGAAGTAGGAACGCTTGTTGTGGAGGTTCTCAATGACCTTGCATCTTGTCCAAGCCTTGATAATCATGAAAGATGGGAATTCCTGTCTCCTTTTGAACTTGAGAAGATATGTGAGCTTGTTGAATCATGGAGGATGGCCAAATCTTTGCATAAATAGGATATATAATGAACTCAACAAGGCATGTCCGTTCGGGTGAACCTGAAATGGTGCGAGCCCAATTTATCCTAGAAAACTCTTCAAGAAAGGATTAAAAGGTGGGACAGTGATGCTAAGACACGTGTAGTGACTGTAGGTTGTGAAGCCAGGTAGGGGATGATGAGTGAATTCATTTCCTGTTGGCAGACAGACGTCCTTTTTGGGAATGTCGTGTTGTAGGCAAATGTTCTTAAGCATTTTTTCTACCAAAACAAAAGGCCCTCATTCTGATGGATCATTTATAATCAACTCTGGAAACAATGGACGTAGAACAGGATCGATCGATACTATCCGACCCTCAGACTCAAAGGTCGTAGGTTGGTTGGTTCTAACCAGAATGGATAGTGAAACCGGAGCAGTAGTGGATGCAACTTCAAAGGGTATAGATAATACTTTGCCAAGTTTGAGGCAAGGCGATTGACAAGTCATTCTAAATAGGGGAACTTGGCGTTCAATACAGTCAGGTAAATTTAACTTAGACTAAAAGAAACCATGTGACTAACACTCGAAATCCAAAAGAAATCAACGTGTGTTGACCGATCGGATTTTGAGTGTTGGCCAGAGCAGACATAGTGTGTTGTCTACGTGGAGTGAGTCCAGTGCGCCGAGCATCGCGAATGGACTATCCCTTGTAGATAGCTCATTTGTGCTAGAAAAACAAGTCGCATCGCATCTCGAAATTTCTTCCTGTTGGACTTACCTGCTATCGATGAAAACCGATAACGGATCTGTTATCTGGAGTGACGTGGAAAGTCTTTATTCTGAGGATCCTTGGAAGTACATAAATAGAAAGGCAGAGTGGTGAATCATTCAATACACCCAAACTCAAGGTCAATCGTCGTATCGAAGTCCACTCGATGATTGAATTTAACTAATTTCACGAAAGAGACAATCAAAGTCGAAGGATCAATCTTTCTTTCGTAGTCATACATGTTTAACTAAGTCAAATCCAAATTCCATCATCGGTTAAACAAGCAAGAAACTAATTGCCTCCTTCCATGTTGAAATCAATCAAGACCATCTCATCTCCTCCACCATCAGCGCCTCATAATCCAACAGCGTCTACCTTAAAATCAAATCAAAAAAGATCTCGGTGTAGGGTTTCAAAAACAATTCGGGTCTAAGAATCTAGAGTTCGATCTAGAGATAGTGGCGGGTCTTGATGTTGGCAAGTAGACCATAGAGGCGACAGCAAGTGGCGCAAGCACGTGGAGGATCAGCGGTGGTGTGGAAGTCTTGTTGAAAGTTAATTCGGCACTTGGAGATCTCTGGTAGGAAGCTCAAATAATCAGCAGTAGATGGAAAGTAAGAAATGAAGACGTAGGAGGATATGTGACCAAAGTGTTTACTTATAGGAAATGGATGGAAAATTTTCTAAAGTATACATGTCGGTATCGACATGAACATGTCGGTACCGACTTGCCACTTTTCGCCCAAATTAGTTCATACCCAATGCTAAGAATCTACTCAGTAACATGATGTCGAACGTGGACTCCAATATGCAAATTACATAACCAATAATGAAAAGAGAAATTTGGGTTCGAACTAAAACAAACAGTTAATGAAAATCGGTTAATCGGAGCCAAATAAAAGCAATATCTTGATACGACGCTCAAGCAAACAACTGGAATTTACAGGATAATAGTGCATGACTAATGTCAATCCAGAGCACACTTTGTTTCAACAAAAGCATACTCTGGGGGGGCGAATATAAACTGGTTTTATAACAAAGCAGAAATCAATAGAAGTTAGAACGTCGAGATGAAGAAGAAACGACTTGAAATCTTGGAGGCGCATTTGGATAAGGTAAAGGAGTAGCTCAAGAAAGTTTCAGACAAAAATATGCCAAGTACAGAGGTCGGTATCGACTTCATTATGTCGGTGGGGATTTCTCATAACTTTGTATTTTCCACTCAAACTTTACAGGAGTCATTCTATGCTTCTTTTATGCCTGCTCAAGAGATTTCCAAGGGTTTTGAACAACCAATTACCAGAGTTGAAGAGTTAGCAGTCAAAACAGCATAACAAACTAAGCGATAAAGGAATTATCACCAATATCAACCAATTACCTACGGAAACAACATGGGACAACTCAAAATCAAGTAGCATGAAGAGTGCGACTCGGTTGGAGTAAGCCATAGATGTCGGCACCGACATGAGAGGTCGGTATGACATGTGTGGTTAATCTAGATGAACTTGCAACTTTGCGTACTCCTTCGGGACTTCATGTGGACTTTCTGCCAACTCTCCTTCTGGCCCAATAAGACTGATACCCCTATAAATACAAACCATAGAGCAACTAAAACAGGATCTGGTTTCTGCTATCACTACATGAAAGCTCTATCTCTTCTTCATCTCCTTCCTCTACACAATAGTCACCAAAGCAGCTACTTTAGGCAATTTTAAGACTTAGAATCAGTCTAACCTCTGTACTTGTGACTTATTCTCTCTCAAACCTTTTGTACTCTCAAGCAAACCCTATCAAATCTACAAGCAACAAAGCTATAAAGTGAATGTAGGCCAAAGATTGCTAAACCACTATAAAATCTGGTATCTCTCTTTCTTATTGGTGTTTCTTTTCCTCTATTGTTACTATTATCTGCTAGATCTCGGTCTCAATGGTTTCCTACAACCTATTCTAGGGTGTTGATCCATTTTTGGCGTTAACAACCGTAAATTGCTATAGATACACCGAAAAATTTATTAAAATCAAATACAACATTTTTTACTTAATATACACCACACATGTTACAAAACTACCCTTAATTTGAAATAAAATAAAACCCTTATGTCATTTTAGTAACTATCTCTCTTTCATGCATTAGTTAAAATAAGGTTCTCAAATCGGCTTTTGTAATTTTAGTTTTCAAATTCAAATAACTTAAATGGAATTCAAATTATTAATCATTTGTATATAGCAAATTTAGTTTAATTTTTGAATATTATGATGTTAAATTATTTCAATTTTGATGTTAAATTTAAATTGATTTCATTTAAGTAAAAGATAAAGAAGAATTCAATACATTGCGTATTATATTGATTTCAGTAATAATTTTAAATTTTAATTTTTCTATTTAATTGAAGTGGAATTTTTTAAAATTGAATATGCATGAATACAACCTGAAAGTGTATAAATAGAATTTGATACCTAAATGGAATTCAAATTTAATTCACCTAATGATGTATAGAAATTTTAGTTACTTTATGGATGAAATTATATTGATTATACTATGAATGTGTTAATTTTTATTGTTGATTTTATTTTTATTTTCTTAAATAGGGGCATATTTGTCTAATATTTTATAAAAAATTATGGTATAGGTAAAGAAATTAATAGTGTATGAATAGAATTTGCCTTCATATTATTTACTCCCTCTCAATTTTTCTTCTTCTTCTTTTTTTCCCTTTTCTAGAAAGCATTCTTTATTCATATATTTGAATAACATATTTATTTTTAGAGTTACTTTAAATTCGAAATTCATAAGTGCATTCATAACTTAATGCATTTTATTATAACAAATATATATATATATATATTGCTCATTCCAATTGCAACAAAATCATTCAATAGTTCACACACAATTCACATCCATATAATTTTCGATCAATACATTTCCCAAAGTCTAGAAAAATAATCTTTATTACCAAATTCAAATAATAACCCATATACCCAGCCTAAACAACTACTCATCAACCATTCGTGAATACAAACAAGCAAAATTTTCTATTTAAATTTTTGTCTCAATATATTCAATTAAATATTTATTTTATACTAAAATATTTTCAATCACCTTATAAAATGATATTCCTATTTTATTAAATCATATGCTTGTTTGAATAAAAATATTTATTTTTAAAATTCGTATATACATTTAATTTAGCAACCATTAATAACAATACAAACCATCACACATCATTCATCCATAATATCAAACAAGTATTAATATAATAATACACACATTACGAAAGAAGCAAATAAACGCCTTCAGCTGAAAGTTATCAATCAATTTCCACTATGCAACTTTGATCACTACTGGATTGACTTACTCATCTCACCTAATCACAATTTGGATTTGTGAAGTATTCAATACGAGGTTCGAATTAGGGTATTTTATAGCTTTCTTAACCAAACAACTCCATTCTTACTTCAAAGCAACACAAAGGTCCCACATTCACCATCAATACCGACACTAATGGCTGAACTAACTACTTCTACCTTCTCTACAACTGTCAGTTACTCAATATCTCATACAAAGACTTACAATGAGAAAAATGTAGAAGAAATATATTATATAAAAAGCAAAATACAAATACGTCCCCAAAAGATCATCCCAGTAATCATCGTGCACTTCTACAATCACTTAAGTATAAACAATAATCTACCACAAACCACGAGGACAGGGACTCTATGTCTAATCTAAGACCAAGACTCGTGTCTCTTATACTCTGTACCATTCTAAAGCTACTCTAATACCAAATGTAACCCCCCACCTCTATACCCATACTACCAAAGAGTAATACCATGTAATACTGTCAGATAATACGAAGAATTAAGCAATATTGAGTTGTCATACATGAATATTCCCTTGGACCAAAATTGGTATGTATTTCAAAAATCATAAAAAACTCACATATACGTACACTATATCAACACAAAGCAATAGACACGTGCATTTCCAGCATAGAACAACACAAAATATAAATTTCAAAGAACATAAAATCATCCACTCAACGATAGCATAAAATAATAAATATACACGAGTCCAAGTGGGTCTAAAAAAATAGTCAAATGCCCACTATCATAATATATACATAACATGACCAATATAAACATGTCAACAATACATGAACACATGTAGCTACAAATATACAAAATGATATACAAATACTCCATCCTTCATCTATGCCCAACATTCACAAATTAATCAACTCGTCCCTGAACCTGAAATGTATTTGACTGACCCAAGTATTATATAAATAACACACTGGTCAGACTACATCTAGAATGTAGATGTCCATATAAAATAACAACTATCATGGTATAAACAAGCATAACACAAGTGACACATGCATATCTCAAATGTCAACAAATCTCAAAACCATGCACATAAAAGAAAACCTATCATTAAATAAAGATGATCAACACATCAAACATGCATATAACCAAATGGGTGAAGCAATCAAATATCCAATCATCATCCAATACGCTCTTAACACAAAAGGTAATCAATAATTAATAAGTGCATAGTCAAGTGATGTGATATAAGTTTGGTATAGTATGTGTATATATCTCAGGTCACATAATCCAATTGGGAGCCTCACAGCACACAACATGATCTAGTGGGTTAAGAGGTCCTTGCCTTTGAATAGATGTGTAGAAGGGGTATCCAAATAATATAGTATAATTATATAATCTCACATATTCCAGATGGAAGTTACGCAGCACACGGCAGCTCCAAGGAACAGTATACCCCACAATTTTGGTTACTCCCGGTCATCGTGACATTATGTCCATCGATACACTATGGTCTTGAGCCAACTGCCCAATGGTAACAGACTTTTTGTGTAATAACCCGTCTCAAAATGGGTCTAATTTTTGACCCAAAAAAGGCTCATCGAACCTTAGACGTATTCCGAAGCTAGCTGTTGTTGGTAAAATTGATATAAAGAACAAAACATAAAGCTTTCTATCTACATATTCAGAATCTCACAGTGAAAGGATAAAATATAGTATCAAAATAGTACCCATTTATTAAAAATTCAAATGTCAAAAACAAATAACATAATCCCACACACTAACGCCAAATATTCGTGGTACAATATCTCAAAATACATCATATCTTAATGGATACATCGGAAATGTAAAATTAACATAGATAGCTAAATAACCGCCACAAGTCTATGTCTCCGCCACCATCTTCGAAAATCTGCATCATCATCTCTAACATGTGTTGTAAAGAGGAGGGAGTCAGAACAACAATGCCTAGTGAATAAAAATCTCGAGCCTTTCTATAATAGTACTTATGCATTTAATTTAAATAAGAATATGTCTTACGTATCCTAACTATATTGTAAGTCTTCCAACTATAAGCCCTAAAGCTTTCCCAGTCTAATTCCATATCCATTACTCTTTCAATCCAATAACTTGTATCTATCGTCAATAATGTCCTAACAATGTAAGAGGCAGCACCCGAGCCACTTAATATCTTTTTATTGGGAACTATGCTGACTCTAACCAATTTATACCTCATTCAAGGTTGGTCCCCATCATTTAATACATATCCCAAGGCGGACTCCTCTCCGGTACTATCTAGCTGATATTGCATGAAATCTCTTCAGGCCACTTAATACTTCAAATCTGAAGCGGATTCTCCTGAGATATCCACTACGTGCCTAACCGCTAACCCTAACCATTTAATACTTCATTCATAGGGAAGGGGTAGGTCCTCAACCAGCCACTTAATACCTTCAACCCTGAGAAGGTCCTTCATATTATGATCTATAACCCAATAAGTGACGTCTCATATAAGTCCGACTATTCCTAGATAATGGTAGCCAGATTAACTAGGCAGGTTTACCCTATAGAATTCGAGACTAACCTCGCGTTCTCCATATGGTACTTATTATAGGCGATGTCTCACATCAGCCTCAAAGTCACACTATTAGTAGTTAGATAAGCTGGGTAGACTTCCGTGTGCTTTTGATTTACCTCGCATCCCTGTCACTTAGTCATAATTTAACACACTCTTTTAACATATTATCACACATCTCACCGCATTCCATATCAAGGCCTTATAAGAAAACTCTAATTTTCCTCTACGATTAACTTCTTTCTTAGGGGGGATATAATGATAATTAATACCCTATTAACTACGTAATTAATACATTATAATTATACGTTACTTACGCTAATATATATATATATATATATACATACGCGTCTAAAATATTTCTAAACGTGCGAATTTTGCGCCCTAAACTAACGTTTAAATATCAAAATTTTAAATTTATACAAGTCCAATTCCATATCACAAATATACCACATATCCAATATCCAAAATTCAATCAACAAACTTGTATAAAATAGAATCCATGCCAAGCTTATTAAAATGGAGGAATCAACATTAACAGAAACTTATAATTCAAATACTTTTACACTCTATTCAACCTCTTTGCATAAAATTTGAAAAGGGAATTTTTATTTAAATTGTGAATATTGGTAGTGCAAACTATGAATAAAAGAATCTGTACCTTACACATCATTTTCTAATTTATACTTTTCAAAACCCTTAATCAGATCCAAAGAAAAAGATAAGAAGTGGAATAGAATATAAAACGTTAAAATTGCAATATTTACACAATTCCATTATTTTAATATATAATAATTGAGATTTCAATTTAAGAATTGACATTTCTTTTAAGCGCGAATTTTGGGGTTTTAGTGTGATGTTTTCATAAACAACATTCCCCAAAGGCATATCAAATCCAAGTTATACTATACAATTACTAAAATAAGAAAGACTAAGATTTCCACTCATAGAAAGTCCTTAGCTCTTCCTTTTTGGATTTGTTTACGCCCACTTCAATCTGTTACAGATCTCCCCTTTTAAAAATATACAACAACGAAATTGTATATGAATTAGATTCAAAAATTTAGGATTTGAAGGATAAAAGGATTAGAAATTGAATAATAAACATCTAAAATTTCTTACTCGCAACCCTAGAGTATTTTTTGAATCTTTGAGGAGAGTGACTAATAGAGCTTCGCTTAGTTCCCAAAATAATTTATGAATAAAAGTGAGGGAGCTAGACTCTTATTTGTAGTGCTTAGAAGGCACCAGAACCATAGGATTTAAGTCAGTTTAAAATAGTAAAATCTAGACCGTTCAAAATGTGAAAACTCTAGCCTCCACCATCGTTCATCGATCGACCACCCATCCCCAAGCGGTCGACCGCTAGCGGTGAGGGAGTTAGACATTTATTTACAGTGGTTAGAAGAAAGCACTAGAACCGTCGGATTTAAGTCAGTTTAAAATAATAAAATTCGGACTGTTCAAAGTGCAAAAACTCTAGCCTCCACCATCGTTCATCGGTCGACCGCCTATCCCCAAGCGATTGACCGCAAGCGGTCGACTGGCCCATGGAAGGCGGTCGGCTGGTATTGTTTATTTTGGGAAGATTATTTTGTTGCAGTTAATAAATTTGTTTAATTCCCTAATTACTTTTTAAAATTAACATTTATTTTAACTTTTACTTAACCCACAAGCCTAATTATTGTTACTTTTTAGATTTCAAATTTAAGAATTGATTTTTTATTTGAATTTGAATTTCATTTAAATTATTTTGAATTCAATAATTTCAAATGTCCACAACTTTTTCTTTTGAGCTTCATTTTCAAAACATTATATATGGAAATTGATCAGAAAATAGCCACAAATGCAAAGACATAACTTCTGTGGTCAAATTCCGACTTTTACAAAATTTCCATATTTAGCCTTATCATTAATTTATTAATTATTTCTTTTCTTATTAGATAGTTTCCTATTAACTTTTACAGGGTGTTACATTCTCCCCTCCTTAAAAAGGATTTCGTCCCCGAAATCCCTAAGGGATGGATAGCGTAACATGTACTAAGCATGCATGTAATACAACCATGTTATCTACACAATCATCTACTCGACCCAAAGTGCAATGTGATTATGTATGCGTACATACTATAATGAGCCCAATTCTAGCGTGAATGTAAGTATCATGACATATATGCATGTATGCAACATCCTAAACATGCAAAAAAATCTATATGAGAGTAAATATTACAGTGAAAAGTGTGGCAACCATCTCCTATAATCCAATCTAGCAACCATGATTCAACCAAAATCAAAGTTTGGAGAGAAAGGTTTACCAGTGAAAAGCTTAGGATGAAAAGTCCTTAGGCTTTATGTCGGATTTTCCCTCATTGTACTTGAACCAGCCTAATTTTGCAGAGCTTCTTAGTTCCATACTCCATAATGCTTGTGGTGGCATGGGATTATATTGGCTCTGTCTTAATGTTCCCTAATTGATTAGGCTCTACCATAATGGATGTGCTATAAAGGCATTTCCTCAAGTGAGAAAAGTAAAAAAACATCATGGACTCTTGCCAACTTATCTAGTAGCTCTTTGATAAGCAAGTCTTCCTGTTCTTTCTAAAATCGAGAAAGGCCCAACAAATCTTGGTGCCAACTTTCCCGACTTTCCAAACCTCACCATCTTCCTAAGTAGGGAAATTTTAACAAACACCATGTCCCTTACTTCAAACTCTAACACTTTTCTTCGCTTGTCCACGTAGGATTTCTGGAAATCTTGCACTATCTTCATTTGCTGCCTAAGCAATTCTATCATTTTCAAAGTCTCGCGAATTAAATCTGGTCCGAGTAGGATTTTATCGGTGGTTCTCCAACAGCAATTTGGTGATTTGCATGGCCTCCCATAAAGTGCTTCATAGGGCATCATACTAATCGTTGCTTGAAGACTATTATTATAAGAGAATTCGACTAAAGGTAAGTCCTGCTCCTAATGTCCTCCAAAGTCCATGGTGTAAGCTCTCAACAAATCTTCCAAGATCCTGTTTACCCTTTCAGTCTGTCTATCGGCCTATAGGTGGAAGGCAGTGCTAAGATTTAATGAAGTTCCTAAAGCTAACTACAAACTCCTTAAAATTCGCTAGTAAGTAAGGGGTCCCTTCACTAACTATGCTTACCAAAATTCGATGAAGTCGAATTACCTCCTTGATATAAATCTGTGCTAGCAATGATGCAATCCTATTGCTCCTGCAGGGAATAAAATAGGCGCTTTTAGTGAGTCTATCCACTATGAACCCAGTTGCTTCATTGCCTCCTTGGCTCCTAGGCAACCCATCTATAAAGTTCATCGATATATGCTCTCATTTCTAAGTTGGAATCTCCAATGAGAATAACAATCCTCCAAGCTTTCCTTGCTCAGCCTTAATCCTTTAGCACATCCAACATTTGGAAACAAATTTAGCTACTCTCTTTTTCATCACTGGCCGATAGAAAATTGTCTTCATATCCTTGTATGTCTTATATCATTCGAGATGAATGGTCATCCTTGAATGTTAATACTCCGCAATCTAAAATTTATATTTCCCCAAAACCCTAAAGTTGATTGAAGCATTCTTTATTCCCAGGCACTAACCTAATTTCTTCATTAATTTCCAGTCTTACCTACAATTTATCACTAGTTAAGTGTCCCTATGAAATTTTCTTATTTATGTTGTTTCTCAATATGTATATATTTATAAAGCGGACTAATCCCATCCATTAAATCATCCTAATGATAAAACAGGAACATTCTTTATACCATATCGTGCGCTTTTCCAATAATCTAAGAGAGACAACTAGCGATAAAAATCCCAAAATATCTAAAAGAAAATTTTGCTAGAAGCTGCCATTCATGATCAACTGGTGTTATTGATGTCCTGATACTCCTTACTAAATTAAGATGGACATTCCTAGAATGTCATTCCACTATCACCCACCTTCTTTAATACTTCCTTTTAGTTTCTAATAAATGTCTATCACCTGTAATAATTGGTCATTAATGTCAAATTGGACAATCTCTAATCAATCCTTATTTAACCCTTTTAATCTATTTAGCAGTTTCAAAATCCACCTATTATGCCTATTCAATTCCTTTATAAATATAATATTAAATTCCTTAATTAGTCCACATTTAATTCATTTTAGTTCTCTATTAATTACAAATTTATTTCCTATTAAATCGGTAATTAATGCCATAAATCCTAGTCCTATAGTTACTACGCTATTAATAACTAAAATGAATACCGTTGTAAATTACACTATTCATGTATTTTTATTTTTGTACGTTAAGCGTGGTTATACGCGTGTATATATATATTATTTCTAATCACTAATTTCTAAACTAGAACATCCATTTCCACATTTTAATTTATCAAAGCTATCCTTCCAAAAAGGATTACCATTAAAATGTTCCATGAATTAACAAAAAGTGATATATTTGCTTCGTTTAAAATTACAAGGAATTATTTCTTTTCTTTTATTGAAATAGACAGTATAAACTACGAAGAATAATATCCATACTTTACACATCTCTTTCCTTTTTGGTATATTCTTTATTAATTCAAACGACGCACTTTTATTCATATTTTGGAATTTGATTATTTATAGGAATGACATGGAACCCATCCTAAATAAATCAAAACATAGAAATTCACATTCTAAGGGCAACGTAATTTACAATCCAATTATAGATCTGGAATAATTTTACAACTTTACAAAAATTCTATAGTTAAATACTTGGGACTGATTTCAAATTTTCAAATCAGTTTGTATATATTATACCTATTTTATTCATATCCTAAATCCTTTACCATGTCTTACCTAGGTATTGATCCCTATCTACTCCATAAATTTTTTGGTTTAGTTCTCACCATTCTAAAAATTCACAATCATGAAGTACCTAATCTTAAACCGTTATATTTGAAAACATGAAATTTAAAAACCCGCATTATGCTAATATGTGGCATTTTGAAATTCCAAAATTTTCTCATTTCAAAAGAAAACTTTTAAACATATTTTCCAAAAGAATTTCCAACTTGCAAAACTGTTTGAAGAATCGAATTCCCGAAAGCATTTAAACGCAATATTTTATTTTATTCTGTATATATCTATTCCATTTTTATTAAACACATGGACAAAACCTTCCAAAAACATTTGAACCCAACATCTCAATAGAAGTTAAACAAAAACTTTCAAAAGTATTCAAACATCCATAAACAACCACTTATCAACCATTCGTGCATACAAACAAGCAAAATTTTCAATTTAAATTTTTGTCTCAACACTTTCAATTAAATATTATTTTATACTACTAAAATATTTTCAATCGCCTTATAAAATGATATTCCTATTTTATTAAACCATATGCTTGTTTGAATAAAAATATTTATTTTCAAATATATACATTCAATTCGGCAACCATTAACAACAATACAAACCATCACTCATCATTTATCCAAAATATTAAACAAATATTAATATAACAATACACACATTACCAAACAAACAAACAAACACTTTCAGCGGAAAGCTATCAATCAGTTTTCGGTACGCAACTATGATCACCACTGATCCACTTACTCATCTCACCTAATCATAATTTAGATTTGTGAAGTATTCAATATGAGATTCGAATTAGGGTATTTTACAACTTCCCTAACTGAACAACTCCATTCTTACTTCAAAGCTACACAGAGGTCCCACATTCACATCAATACCAACAATATTGGTTAGACTAACTACTTCTACCTTCATTACCTTCATCAGCTACTTCGTATATCATACAAAGACTTACACTCGGAAAAAGATAGAAGAAATATATTATATAAGAAGAAAAATACAAATACGTCTCCATAAGATTGCTTCAATATCATCGTATACTCCTACGATCACTTAAGTATAAACAATAATCTAACGCACACCCATAGAGTCGAGACTCTAAGTCTCATCTAAGACCAAGGCTCGTGTCTCTTATACTCTGTATTGTTCTAAACCTACTCTGATACCAAATGTTACCCCCCACCTCTATACCCATACCATCAAAGAGTATTACTAGGTAATACCGTCTGATAATATGGAGAATGAGGCAATATTGAGCTGCCATACGTGAATATTCCTTTAAGCTAACACCGGTACGTATTTCAAATGTCATAAACAACTCACCTATGCATACACAGTATCAACAAAAAGCAATAAACACATGCTTTTGTAGGATAGAACAATGCACAATATAAAATATAAATTTCATAGAACACAAAGTCATCCATACAGTGATAACATGTAATAATAAGTGTACATGAATCCATGTAGGTCTACAAAAATAGTCAAATGCCCACTATCATCGAAATATACATAACATGACCAATATATACATGTCAACAATATATAAACACATGTAGCTACAAACATACAAAATGATATACAAATACTTTATCCCTCATCTATGCCCAACATCCACAAACTGGTCAACTCTTCCTGAACCTGAAATGTCTCGAACAGACCCAAATATTATATAAATTACACATAGGTTAGACTATGTCTAGAATGTAGATGTCAATATAAAATAACAGTTGGCATGGTATAGACACGTACAACACAAGTGCCATTATGCATATCTCAAATGTCAACAAATCTCAAAACCATGCAAATAAAAGATAACCCATCTCTAACTAAAGTCAACCAACACTTGAAATAGGCATATAACCAAGTGGGTGAAGCAATCAAATACCAAATCATCATTCAACACACGCATAACATAAAATGGAATCAACCGTCCATAAGCACACAATCAAGTGATGTGCTATAAGTTTGGTATAGTTTATCTATATATCTCAAGTCACATAATCCAATTGACACCCTCACAACACATTGTTAGTACCTTAGGTATTGGTTTTGATGATAACAACTATAGGACATTACATAAAATATAGATATTCATGTTTTAATAAGATATATATATATATATATATAGTATATAGTGTAGGATATTAGACATGTGTTTATTAAGAAGATCGTACAGTATCAAGAGTAGATTCAAGTTGTAGATATAGAGTTTTAAGAGTTGAAGAATGAAGACTCATGAGTATTGAAGAGTTCAAGATTTTAAGATATTCCAGATAAGTTATAGAGTCGTAGAATTTATGTTAAAACCTCGATAGCACAGTCCTGATCTCTCTCTCTCTCCCCTTCTCTAATTTTGTTTTAAGTTGTTTTTCAAATATCTTGGTTTTCAAATAATCTTTTCAAAATATTTCTCAAAATTATTTTCAATCTCTTATACTTATAAAGATATTATTTTAGTGCTTTTAAGTTTATATATATATATATATTGAATTTTTGTCTATACTTTAATAAGTTATAATTATATTGATTTTATATATATTATTTACATTATATTAGATACACTTAATAAATATTTCAAAATTATTTTATAAATTTTTATCAAGTTATATTTTAACTAAAATGTGTATAAACTATATTTAAATGATTCTACGAAGTATCAAATTATTTTGCAAAGAAATGGATTTTTAAAATAATCTTTATAAAGTGTTTTTCAATTTTGTAAAGGATATGTCGACATATCCAATTCCTATATATCGACATAGTGGCCATAATTTTCAAAATTCAAATTTTAATGGAAGTGTCTTTTCGTCGTATCTCTTCACGAATGGACATGACCATTGTTTTCCAATATATACCAGACTTCCAAATGAATTTTTAACAACTATTTTCTTATTCTTCTCTCTTTCCACTCTCTCATTTTCTATATCAAAATATACCCAAACTCTGCCGAAATTCAACCAGAATCAAATTCAATCATCACTAGTTTTATTATTCTTCTTCTGATTTCTGATTTCTCTCATCTCTCTCACCCAAACCAAGATCAAAGCGCTATTCAAGAGTTATAGGATCAATTGTAATCAAGATCAAAAATCTGAGTTTGTAAAACTCTATTAAATCATACCGCTATACTTGTGGGTGTGATTGTAGCCCGTAAAATCAATTGGTTGTGCTTGGTAGCCCGTAAATCTAGTGGGTGTGCTTATAGCTTAGAAATCAAGTGACTCTATCCATAGGTCAGGATTCTACAGGGTGTGTCTCACAGCCTTTAAAATCGAGATTGCAATTTCATTTACCAGTTGAAAAGAAATCCGTACAAGGAATTATGCGGGACTGGATATAGTGTAACTCCGAACCAGTATAAAATCCTAGTGTGTTCTTTCCTTTTTACTTTTACCGCATTTACTTTTATCTGCACTTTGATTCTGTGATTGTTTCTATGATTGCTAATTACATCATTTCAAGTAGAATCTCAAAGAAGTTGAAAACTATTCGTATAATCCATTAAATACCATTCACCCCATCCTTTAGTGTTAATTTAGCTTTAAGATCCTCATTTCGTTGATTCACATTTGGTATCAGAGCATTGGTTTTCAAAATATTCATTATCAGATTTTTGAAAAAGTTTAAATGGCTACCAACAGTGGTAATAGTACTGTTAGTAACACTACTAATACACTTGCTAATAACTCATTTGTTGAAGGACAATCTATTACTAGATCCCCATTTTTTAATGGTAGTAATTACACATATTGGTCATGTAGAATGAAAATTTATTTACAGTCAACTGGTTTAGATACTTGGAATATCACACAAACTGAGTACACTGAACCCGAGACTAATTTTGCATGGTGGACTGCTGACCAAAAAGTAGTTGCACAAAGTAACTCTAAGATCATGAATATATTATTTTGTTCACTAGATAGAAATGAATTTAATAAAGTGTCTATATGTAAGTCTACATTTGAAATTTGGAGAACTTTGTAAATTACAGATAAAGGCAAAAGTAAGGTTAAGCAGACCAAAATTTCCATGTTAACAAACCAGTTTGAATTATTCAAAATGAGTCCAAATGAGCCCATATCTAATATGTATAGTAGATTCCAAGATATATTACACTCACTTATTGCACTGGTAAAAGTTTTTCAAAGGAGGATCAAGTTAGAAAAATCCTCAATTCACTTACTTGTGAATGGAATCAAAAGACTCTTGCAACCGAAGAGGCTAATGACATTAGCACTCCAAAATTTGAAGAGTTAATTAGTAATTTAATGTCTTTTGAAATACAAATGCAGGGCAGGAGAGAAAGCAAAGCAATAGAGAAGAAATATATAGCTTTTAATGCAATGAAGAATAAGCTGGATTCAGACAGTGATGACGATGAAGAAATTGCTTTCATGACAAGGAATTTCAGAAAATTTTTGAAATATAGGAAGATGAACAATTTCAAAAGAAATGACTATGAAAATCCAGGAAGCGAAAGTGAAAGCGGAAATGGCATTAGATGTTATAACTGCGATGAACCCGACCGTTTAAAACGAGACTGTCCACATCCCGATAAGCTGAAAATTACACCAAATACCGATTCATCCAAAAAATGGAGAAGGGCTTATGCTGCAACACTAGACGGTTCAGATACTTCCTCAAGTGATAATGAATTAGATACAGAAATTGCTAATATTTGCTTCACAGCAATACATAGTTCAGAACAAAATGGTGAAATGGATCAAAAAAGGTACGCTTTTAATATATTAAAATTTTTAATTTCCTGAATTTTTTGGTTGCTTTATTAGTTGTTAGGAATATCCTATAGATTAATAATAATATTGATTGAATATTGTGTAATTATATTTTAAATTTAAATATTTTAATAATATAATAATATTATAAAATATTTTTAAACTTATTTTTCTAAAAATAGAATAACTATAAATGGATATATATATATATATAATAAAATAGGATATAGTTAAACAAAAATCATTTTGGAAAATTCTACATATATGTCGACACAAACCCCTAGCATATGTCAACATACTTAGACAGGTTATGAATTTCAATTTCACTTTCAAAATTTGAATTTCCCTCCACCTTACCTAACTCCTATGTTCTGAAAAGATGTCCCTTGACCAGAGAACATGCCCTTTGATTCTCTATTTATCTACTCTATCTCCATTCATTCATTTTTCACTTTCATTTTCAAATTCAGAAATCATAAACTCTCTTATCTCTTCAAACTACTCTTCAATGGCATCCTCAAGCAATACTAAGACAACCATGAGGCTTTCTAAGAAAATAAAAGAATATCTTTTCAATGATCAAGAAGCTATGTAAGCTTATATTGAGTATATATCTTCTGGAAAAGTCTTTCCCATAAGATTTGCTATCTTTGAAGAGTTTCCTACTTATGATCTTTTTAATCTTTGTTTGCAAAATGAAATTCGTGGTTTAATCGATGCTTCTCAAAATAATTTCGTTTGGTATCCAAAATTAGTGAATATGTTTTATGCAAATTTAAAAGGAAAGTTTTATGATGGAAGAGAAAAAGTTTGGAGTAGTGTCAAGGGGACACAAATTGTTTTAAATTGTGAACTTTTGGGTCACATCTTGGATGCAAATCTAGTGGAATGGACCTTTCAACTTTTCAAATTGATTTTCAAAATCGTGAAGTAATTCATGACATTTTCGAAAATGATGATGATTTTGAATTTAAAAACAAAAAATTACATCCAAAAGCAAGAATTTTAAGCCTTCTTTCGTAACAAAGTATCATTCCTAGAACGGGTAATTATAATAAACCGACATAAAAGGTTTTCAAAGCTCTTTTCGCCATTTATGGTCAATACGACATAAATTGGTCTCAAGTCATTTTGGATGAACTTTTTCCTAAAAATCTTTCTAAACATGAAAACACACTATTTCATGGTGTGTATCTTACTCGTGTTTTCAATTATTTTAGTGTCGACCTTAAAGGAGAGAAAACAATTCCTCGAAAAAATATTTGACAAGGCCAATATTTCACTTATGCATATTTCACCCTTTTTCGAGCCTTATGAAACGCCTGCTGAAAAGGAACAAAGGTTGGCTTGGGAAGAGGAGCAAGAAATAAGAGAAAAGGAGGTAGAGGAAGAGGAAGGAGAGGAAATGGAAGTCGAGGAGGAGGAACAGGAAGAGTAGGAGGATACTTCCTTGGAAAGTATCAATATTCCACCTAATCCATCCAACAAAGATCTTCTCAAATTAAGAGAAGATCATTCAAAACCAAAGAAAGCTTAAGAAATCATTCTCAAAGAGATTTACCTCAATTTCCAACAAAATGGATAAATTCTTTGGAAAGATCGTCCGCAAGCTTGGTGGTTCTTCTTCATCTTCATCTTCATCCACATCTTTCTAATTATTTGTTCAAGCTATCTTTGTATTTGGATTTTCTAGTTCTAAATTTATGTTAAATCTCATGTATCTTTCTTTTATTCCTTATACTCATCCTTATTATCAATGAACATTCTATTTCTTGCTGGTATACATCGTCAATTATCTCTGGAAAGTCAAACAAATTAATATTATAGGCCAAAATAATAGAATTGTAAAATAAAGTAGTTTTGAAAAATGTATAGATTTTTTAACATATGCAAATCATGTATGTCGACATATAACGGCCAGTTTTCAAAACTTTTTAAAATTAAAAAAATGATAACTACCAAACACCAATTTATTTCAAACAACTTCTTACCCCTATGTATACATATTCACTCCAAAAAATCATTATTTTCAGTCTCTATCTTCACTCTTTTTCATATATAAACTTATCTCTTCAATAATGGCTTCCCTACATCAAGGAGCAAGAAAGAAATTTTAACGTAATTTGGTGGATGATATCTGCCTTGAACAAAGAAGAGCCAACCACCAATCCAAAGTGTACCATCAACAAAAATGATGAAGATGGTAGAGTTAGGGGTATGCCCTAAGGACAATTATGTAATTTGTTACATATATCTTACTCATTGAACAATCTTGTTCATAATAAAGGCGTTTCTCTCTATTATATACTTGATATAATGTGGTTATATTAATTAATTAATTTAATGAAAAGTATATTTAATAGAAAATCCATAAATGACATATTTTGTGATAGTAGTTACAAAGTGTTGTAACCGCAAGTAATTTATCACAATAAAACAAATATATCATTTTAAATGTTCCTAGTCAAGATGCATCGAGACTGGATATCGATGTATCCGTTGAGACTAGAGTATGCAATGCTCTCCAAATGTTAGGCAGTGTATTACACATGACTGCTGGGGGTACCTAGGGGTTACGTACTGATAGTTATTGGATAACTATGGAACGACTCACTCGATAGTTTTCTACTGGTTAATATAACTAAGGTCAAACAGAAAATATCGATGTGACTGATTTACATAGTTCTCTTGACTTGAGAATACCGTGGATCTTCAATATGAAAGCTCCACTTTGATTATAGTCAAATCATGCAATGACGTTCCATCGAGTGACTATAGTTGGGTCGAGTGGAAGTATAGGAAGTGAAGCACTATTCAAGAGAGGATTCGTCTCCTCAGTTATATGGGATTAGTATCATGGTCAACGGAAGTCGACTTAAAGTCAAAGTCTCTGGCTAGAGCATTTCGGTTAATAATAATAATTATTATTGAACCAAGGACTTTGTGTTTAGACTATAAAGTTGAATGTGGATGATATTTGAATTTTGACCATTACCAGATTCCATAAATCCAAAGTGATGTAATTTTGACGAAGAGGATTGGTGTAAATAATTGTCACTATTAGATACCGTTTATAATAAGTAAAATTGGATTTTACCAAAAACTGTTTAAGCGATGAATTCAGCCAAAATGTCACACCACCTGCTAAGTGACGTATGAACGTTAATATTTGAATTGTTCAATATTAATCGCCAACTGAATTTACATCTTTGAGTCGCACAATCGTAATGATGAATTCTTCGAAAAACCACATTATTTTAATTAATTTATAAGAAGTTGCAAATTAATTAAATTAATTAGTATTTGAGAAATATTAATTATTATTTATTTTATTTGATGTCTAGGAGTTATTTGTAATTATTTGAATGCATTTATAAAAGTTATATTTACGCGCATTGATATGTGACATCATTGTAATTAAATAAAAGATAATTACATGCGTTAATTTATGGAATCTTATGTCATTTGATGGCATGTATTTTCAGCCATACCATGTAAAGAAATAAAATGAAAAGAGAAAGTTAATCAAGAGAATTAATTAGAGAAGTTTTAATTGAAGAATGAGAAAGGTTTCCTTCTTTCAAATAAAACATATTCTTTAATTCATTCTGTACGTACAATTGAGTTTCTCATTTTTCATTCTTCTTTCTATAACTTTTTTTGGTTCTCTCCTTCTCTAATGGCTGAAAATATGAGATCTTCCATGGCTTTAATTATTCCTAAAATCAAATACAAATAAAATCAATTATGAAAAGTGGTTTATTCCTCTTGATCCTTGCAACATCTGGAACCCGATTTCTGAATCTGTGAGATTTGATTCATCATTCAAGGTGCAAATCATTGACTTTATTTTTGGCAATTCTAATTTCATTTATTTGTATACTCATCATGTTGAAATGGTCCAGATTTATTCATATTATACATCTTCTATCTCATCATGTTTAAAAGGTTTAGATTTATTCATATTATATCTCTTCTATCTTGTGTATTCATCTTGTAATATAACTTAGATCCCCTTTTGTTCATCTTATTTAATTATATGATCATTATGTAGATTTAATTTGAATCTCTCCTTATTTACATATCCATTGACTATATGTTTCTTATGATTGACTTCAAATCCTTTATCTGTTTTATTGTGTGTTCCATTTTTATAGTCAGATCTGATTTATCACACAACAAATTTGTATATGCCCAAGTTGTCCTATATTTTTTCTGTCATTGTTTTGGAATTGAAAAAAAAAGGAATGTGAAAATATTTTATTATGTTGTAATGTTGTATATAAAATTTTGTAACATCTATATACATAAACATTAATAAACTATATTTGTTGGTGGTTTAATACGGTAAATTAAGTTTCCAATGTTGCATAGTTAATTTCCAAAATGATTTAATTTTACTTGTTTTAGTCATAAAAGTAAAATTTTCCTTTTATTTTAGAATTCATAAGTGGTCGTTTATGTAAAGTTATAGACTTTTATTTCATTCCTAAGATTTAATTGAATCATTTTTTTAGCATTAAATTTAAACATATATTTTACTTAAATTGCAAGCTTCATACATATATATAAATATATGTGTTATTTTAAAATGAATACAAAACTTGCAATTATCTATACATACAAATATATATACGTGTTTATGTTATTTTAATCTAAATCAAAACGGACCTTTTTGTGAAACTGTAGAATTTAATTTCAAGCTCTTCCTTAATTGAAACCTTTGTTACAATTGTTAATTCTTGTTTTGACAAACTCATATATATAGAAAAACTTATTTTAACATGTGTATGTGTAAAATTATCAATTGTTATACATGTATATTTTATTACTTAAAAAAACTTGGACAACAAAGGCATATGAAAATTCTATTGTAAATGTCATTTAATATGTCATTCAATGTAATTAAAAAGAGAGAGAAACGTAAATTTATATATATTATACATAAATTTATTATAGAGGAAATTAGTTAAAAGGACAAACTTATTAAAATAATTGGTTAACAGACCACGAGTTTAATTATTTGGGCCGAAGGACCAGCTGTTTCAAACTAACCACGTAACATTGTTTCAGTCTCTAGGGTTTTACCAAATCAGGGTTTTGCAGTCGTTTTCATTTGAAATCATTTCAAATTCTTCATCCAGAACAAATTACGTCGACAAAAACATTCAAAACAACAAATCAACAAACTCATTTAAATCATTCGTACATTCCAATGGAAACTAGATCAAAATCTTCTCCATCGACCAACAATCAGTCTCCTACTTCTTCAGTAAAATCGAAATCCCAAATTGTGTCGTCAAAATTATCTTTAGCAGCATCAAAGGCTAAGAAGACTAGAGAAATGGAGAAGAAAATGCAAAAACAGGTATAATACTGAATTATTCTGTATGTATTGCCGATTTAGAATTATTTTCTAAGAAATGCTATATTATTTTTCATCCTTTTTGTCTAGCGAACGTTTTGTGCTATGGTTTTATCTTTAATGTCGAAATTGTAGAGTTACTGAATGATTTTGTCGAAATCTGTTGTGATTTTGTGTTGTGGTTTTATCATTGTTTTCTGACTTCAGCAACAACGATTATGTTACTATTGAAGTTTGTTATGACTCATTTGATCTGAATTCAGATTACTGAAATCAGTGTATTTTAGTAACCAAATCAGATCAGTCAAAGTTATTGCTGTTATCTTTCATCACTTTAAACCTGTTTTGTTTTCTATTAGTTGCATTTGACTAATTTATCAGATTTTACTCATTGATTTAATAAAAATGCTAAGACTAGTATCATATTAATTCGATTGGGAAAACATATTCTAAAGGTGCAGAAATGCTGAATAACTCTAGCATTTCCAATGGAAATTAGCATTTAGGAAAAATGCTAAGACTATTTATCATCTTAATTTAATTTGGAAACAAAATCCATTGTTACAAAAATATGCTAAAATATTGTAGCATTATGATTTAGCTATTTTATAAATTAAAATCATTTTTAATTATGCTAAATAAATTAACATCTGTTAAAAATGCTAAGACTACTTATTATATTAATTCGATTGGGTAAACATATTCTAATGGTGTAGAAATGCTAAATAACTCTAGCATTGCCAATAAAATTAGCATCCATTGAAAAAATGCTAAGACTAGTTACAACCATATCCAATAAATGCTAAAGAAATTACCATTTAGGAAAAATGCTAAGACTGGTTATCATTTTAATTTGTAAACAAAATCCAGTGTTACAAAAATATGCTAAAACATTGTAGCATTATGATTTAGCTATTTTATGAATTAAAATCATTTTTACTTATGCTAAGTAAATTAGCATCTAGTAAAAATGCTAAAACTATTTATCATCTTAATTTAATTAGGAAACAGAATCCACTGTTACAATAAATGTTAAATCCACTACAGCATTAAAGTTTAGGTATTGCATAAATTACAATCATTTCCAAAAATGCTAGAAAAAACTAGCATCTACTAAAAATGCTAAGACTAGTTATCATCTTAATCTACTTTGGTAAACATATTCTAATGTTACAAGAAATGCTAAATCACTATAGCATCATGGTTTATGTATTGCTTATTGATGTTAAATACTTGCTTATTATACCATCATCATTTATTTACTGTGCAAGTCTATAAAATAATTTTGCATAAATATAGCTAACACTGTTTCATTATTTGTATTTTGTAGAGTACAAAATCTTCACTGCAAGCAAAGGACAGTAAAACACCTAAAAGAAAGAGAAAAGATAAGGAAACTATGCAGTATAGATGTAGCTTATCTGCCTTGGTTAAAATGCTTGAAAAGATTAAAAAAAGAAATGGTTTTACTGAAAATCAATTGAATTTTTTAAAACAAACACCTTTCTACAACTTTTTTAATGCTTTCTTTGAAGGTGATATAGGAAGCAAAAACATTAGAAAATGTTCAAAAAATTTAGATGATTTAATAGACTCTTACTGTGTTGAAGAAGAGTGTTTTTTTGTAGGAGGGAAAAAATTACAGATAACAACAGCAGACATTTCTTTAATTTTTGGTTTACCAATGCAAGGAAAAAACATTTTTCCCCTTCCTAAAGTTTCTTTTCAAAGCACCCCTGAAAACTGCCAAGAATTTGTTTTAAGAAACTTTGGCATAATTGACCATATAACAAGAGATATTATTATTCAAAAGATAAAGAAAGAATTAGACAAAGAAATTCAAGAAGAAGAAAATGATTTACCAAAATTTATCATCCTTCTTTCTTTCATTACATTTTTTTCCCTGACAATCAAAGAATGTTAAGTTGGGGATATCTCAAATATGCAATTGATTTGAATAAAATGAATCAAGTTTCATGGCCTTTAAGCATTCACTATTCTTTGATTAAAGCATTAAATTTTTTCAAGCAAAAACCAAGGCATATGTCAGGTTGCTCGATGATACCATTGGTAAGAAAATAATTCTACATTCTACTATATTATAATAAATTCTGAAATAACATTTTTGTTTTTTATATATTAGTATTTTTTATGTGAACACGTGGACATGATGAAGCCAAGGAAGGAATGGTCGAAGGACTTAGCAAGATTTGCTAAATGGTCACTGAATGGGATAAAAAACATAGTCTCAAAAGACTATTTAAAGAATGTGGAAAGCAAAAAGGTATATACATCTAATATTGATTGTTATTTATTTTTTTCATATAAACAGGAAAAAAATGCTATATGGTGTTAGTAATATTTTTGGTGCACTACATTATGCAAACATACATATAAATGAAAAAAAAATGCTAAATGATGATAGCATTAAAACATAATACATGTTACTGAAACAAAATCATTAGTAGAAAATGCTACATAATTTTAGCATTAATAAAATCTGTGATGCTCATTGAATACAGGTCTCAATTGGACTAAAAAATACAACATCCAAAGAAAGGCTACTGCTTGATTCTTCCAAATTGCAAATGGCAATTATAGAAACGAAACAACAAAAAAATGAAACAGAGGCTGAAGAAGAATCAGAATTGAGTGACAAAGAAAAACAAATTCAAACACAAAGCTACCACATTAAACAATTGGAAAATGATTTGGATCAAACAAAAAGAGATCTGGAGAAGGAAAAAGAAGTAAGAAAAAAGAGGGAAAAAGAGTTAACTGTAATGGAGAAAGAAATGGAATTGTTGAAATCAAAACTTCAACAATTTGAGAAAGAGGAACAAAAAAGAAAACGAAAGGAAGCTTTTGAAAGTATTATCCCTCCATCATTCAAGCTGTTGAACACACAAGATCTTGAAGTACATCAAGAAGAAAACAAAGAAGAAGATAAACAAGATGAGAAGAATGAAAAAAGAAGTCAGCGATTGAAAAATATCTCACCTCCTTCAATGATTAAAAGACTAAAATCAAAGAAAAGAAAGGCAAAAGTAGATCCTCATTATCAGTTTGAGATAGTGTACCACAACAAAAGAGTGAAAAGTGAAGATGACAGTGAAAAACAAGAAGGGAAAAAGGAAGATAAAACAAAAAATGAGGATGAAGGAGGAGAAGACAGTAAAGAAAATGATGAGGCGAGTGAAAAAAACAGTGGAGAAAATGAAGAAGAAACCAGTGAAGAAGACAGTAAAGAAGGTGAATATTATGAAGGAGAATATGCAAAGGAGAATGAACAAAATGAAGAAAAAACTGACACAGAAGATGAAGATGAGAATGAAGAATTTGTCGATGTTGATAATTACTCACCTCAAAGAAAGCAATATCGTCAAAGAAACATAGTAAAAAGCCACATTTTTCAAATGCTAGAAACACAAAAGAAGGATATAATAAGAGCTTTTTTTGCATGTGAGGACACATCAAAGTAAGTAGTTCATACACAATAAAAACTTAAATAATTTAATTGGAGTTATAATTTTATAATAATTTGAAATTTACAAATTATATAGCACGGTAGCATGGCACAAAGATGATGGTAAGAAAGGAGGGATAACAGTGGTTCAGTCCATGCTAGAAGCTTTGCTATTTGAAGAATTTACAGATGGACAGGTATGACATTTAAAAATGCTAATAGTATCAATAAATTTTGACATTAGGAAATGCTAACTTGCTCTAGCATTGTGACATTTGAATTATAACAACACGCCACTAATATAATTTTTTGTTTTGTTTTTATTTTTGTTAGTAAAAACAGTATCAATAAATGTTTTAATACCAAATGTATAATATTAGCCTGAAAATATAGAATGACTATAAATATTTTTATTACACAACATAGACCTTAAAAAATGCTAATTTTTCGTTACAGTATATGAAATTATTAAAAGATGGTAGCATATATCTATCACTGTCTCTATGTGTATATATATATATATCTCATAGTATATATATAGTTATTATAAAATGTTTATAAAAATTCAAAATACTTTATTACTATATGCTTAACCGATATTCTTTTTGTAATGCAGATTATTGATTGGTTTGTTGAAAATATACCAACATATGAACATAACTACACTTTCAGCACAATCATGACGGTAAACAATGTTATTTTGCTTTGAAATTTAATATAATAGAAAAACAAACTAATATTCAATTTTCATTTGCAGCATGCATTGCAAACAGACACTGAAAATGTAGTCCAATCATTGGTGTACCCTATGGTACAAAATATAGTCATGGATTCATTTACAGAGATGATATTTTTCCCCTTGCATTACATCAATCATTGGACATTGCTAACCTTGGATTACAACCAAATGCAATGGTGCCATTATGATTCTTTAAGGCCCAGAAGATCAACAGCGGCATCAAATCAACATTACAAACAAGCTCAGCTACTTGTAAGACCATATTTTATAACCAGAAAAAATGAAAAAAAATCTAACTCTGCTTTGTTTTTTGTAACAGAGAAAAAAGATGGAAAAAATATTACAAGAAAACTGGAGAGAGAACAAAATCTTAAATAAGGAAGTTGGTACGAAGACGATAAAGCAACCACGTTGTCCACAGCAAGACCTTTCCTCGTAAGCATTATTATGTTTTTAATCTTCTTCAAGTAAACTACACATGTATTATATTAAAAATTGCAATGCCATAATGATCAATGCATCAAAAAAAGAAAAAAAAGACAAGGTACACTGTATGTTAAAAAAGTGCTAAATGGTAATAGCAGTAAAAAAGTATAATGTATTACAGGGTTTATTTTCATGTAAATGCTAAATAATCATAGCATTGCAATGTTGCAGTGTTCAATAAACCAAAAAAAGTGACAGGTTGCATTATGATTATGCAGTACGAAATGTATGTTTATTGATACCCATAGTGTTAACAAAATACTTAATGATAATAGGAGTAAAAATGTAAAATATATTTTACTGTATATTTTTTTCTAAATGCTAAATGACCATATCATTATAACATTACACCACTGCCATTTTAGTCCATTGATCTGAAAAAAATTCTTCATACATTCCTATATGAAGCCCAATTTTATATATGTTAAGAGAAATACTAAATGTTACTCAAGCTGATGTATAATTCTTTTAACATATCACAATTATTAAATACTTACCATGTAAAAATATTTTTAGTCTGTCTGTAATGATAAAATTGTTAGCATAAATTGATAACTAGTTAACAAACAATTTTTCATGTTTTTTTTTCTTTTTTAAATCAACAGGAATGACTGTGCTCTATATGTCATGAAATTCATTCAACATTTGGACAAAGACTCAAACCTCCCCACAGAATACAGCAAAAAAGATATCAACCTCATGCGAGCTGAAATGGTGTATAACATACTAAATGATCCACATAGAAGTTGGAATGTCATGACTTTCTTTACAAATGCAACTCCTGAAGAAGCTGAAAAAGCAGTGAAGAAAAAGAACTAAAGTAAAAAGAAAAGTTGAAGACTTGGAAAATTTGAAGAAGTGATAATTGTAGTTGAATTATCTCAATTTAAGTTGAAGTACTGATTATAGTTAAATATGAATTGGCTGAAATGAAGATGAAGTGCTAACTGTAGTTGAGTTGATACTATTATTTTACTGAACTTCAAATTCAAGTGGAATAGTGTTAGTACTTGCATAGCTGTAATTTGTTATACGTATGTTCTCGTAAAGGTTTGATTCTTTTGCTATAGATGTCTTGTTGTATTACTAACTGAAAAAATGTAATTGCTTAATCTCTATTTTGCTCTGAAAATTTTATGCTTCCTGTGCTTGTATATCATAATTGCTAACTGTAGAACTGCTTTGAAATATTTCTGTACATAATGATTTTGGACAAAAAAAACTGCATTGAAATGCTATAATGAATTAACATCAATGTTGGAAAATGCTATATTGAATTTGCAATCAATTTTTTCTACTTGAATTATACCACGTCTATAAGAAAACAACATAGCTCATTCTTTCAAATGTTCAACGAAATAACAGCTAATCAATAATCTGAAGAACTATAGCCAAGTAGAATAAATAAGATTTAGGACCTGAGCATGTGATATATGCAAATCTAGTAGTTGTCATATTTATCAGAATGATTTATTTTCTTTCCTTGCCTCTCTTATAGGGAAGTTAAAATTGATGATAATCATCTGTATATTACTATCCCTTTATTTCAGCACTGTGAATTTGCATTCCATGCTATACTATGACATGCCACAAATTTATTTCATGCCAGTTTTTTGATTGACTGTACATGCTTTTGATTACATCTTGTAAATAAAAATTGAGGACTCGCTATTTTCTCTTAGTAACTTGATATTAAATTCAAAGGAAGAACCTCTATAAATTATGAACATTGAATTAGAAGAAAGAAAACAGACAGAAAGAAAAAGACAGAAGATAAACAACATAAATACATCAGCTTCCAACATGGACAAAGAAAAACACTCATTTATTTGACCTGAATGTCAATGCTCACAACAACACTTTATTAAAATCTATTGCTGTAATTTTACCTGAAACAACATCACTGAGTTTATTAATATATAACTGATAACCAAATTTGCCAACCTTTCTAGTCTATACTATAAAAAAATGCTAAATACAAATAGCATTATTCTAATGAATTCTTAAATAACAGAAAACATCTGATACTAACATAACAATATTTTTTCCTCACAATACAATACTACAGTAAAAAAAAGATAATGTACAAATGAAAATAATATGCTCCGTAGACAAATAAAAATCACAAAAAATCAACAACAAAAAAAGAAAACTTCTTATTAAAACAACCAATCATCACAGTACATGTACTAGTATCAGAAATTAAAAAAAGTATGACTATACCAAAAAAGTAAACAGTCAAGAAATACAATGAAAAAAATGACACAAATAAAAGAAAAAAAATAAAATTCAAATTTATATCTTCATTGAAGCTTGGCAATTCCGCTTGTTATGTCCACCTTGATTGCAATTACTACATTTATTCCGCTTACTCTGAGAATAAGAAAAACCGCCATGTCTTTTAGTAGAAGGTCTTCCAGCACCTCGAAATTCTTTAGGCGGTTTAATTATGACTTCATCTCCGCTAACAATTGGCTTACCAACATTAGGAATTGGATTAATAGCATACGCATAACTCGATCTAAAAGCATCAGCTGTAAAATAATAATCCACATAGTCATATACTGACTGCCTTGATTTATTCATACACTTGATGGCATGTGCACATGGAAAACCGGTAACTTTCCACTGATTACAAGTACACAATCTTTTTTCAAGATCAACATGATGTGATATTGGAGATCTAACTTCAAAAACATTTTCCGAAGACCTATATGTATCCCATCCAAAACCTTCATTAACTAATTGCGACAACCGTTGCTCCATAACCGGACATAAAGCAGTAGTCCAGCGATGACAGTCTTCTCTCCTCTTCGCCATTTGTTCCATTATTTTAACCCGGATTCCATCTAGACAAGACGTAATAGGCATAAATCTATCATCCACAATCCAAGAGTTAAAGCTTTCAGCCACATTAGATGAATATTCTCCATACCTCTTGCCTTGAAAAAACAAATCAGTCCAATGTTCAAAAGGTTTATCCTTTAAAAAGTTAATTGCAGCAACACCACCAATTTCTTTAAACTTTAACATATAGCGATCAAAATCATATGGATTTGAAGCTCGAGTCAAAAGTTTAAACAAATCAACAATAGAAGTATCGCCCTTGCAAGCTTTAACTACTGAACCAATGTTTTGCTCCATATGAAATGTGCAATAGCTATGAAAAGAAGATGGAAACACTTTTGGAACACCTAACAGCAAACCCCACTGGCGATCAGATATGAAAACCAATTCACGATCCTCGTTAAGCATCTTTTTTAAATGCTCCAAAAACCAAGACCAATTTGACTCATTCTCATGTGAAACTACTCCCATAGCAAGCGGAAAGAAACCTTAAAAAAAACAGTAGTTTTTTTTCAAATGCTAATACAAGAAAATAGTACACTACAATTAGTAAAGTATATTACTTTCACAGCATAAAATTTCATATATTTACATGAATGCAGGAGTGAAAAATAATATATATGATTAATCCTAAATTAATATAGCACTATGTGTTTGATAGTAGAGTCATATAATATACAGAATAAAAAATGCTAAAAAATACTAGCACTATGACATATAATACAATATCAAATGTTAAATTCATGTAATATTATAATTTCATATAGAGTAACAATACAGTCAGCATATAATTGTTAAAATGACAATGGAATGCTAAAATATATCAAAATCCACCAAATGTTACCATACTACATAACTAAAACAATATACTAAATAACACATGGGAAAAAACAGAACAAAAATCAAAAGTCAAACCTTGATTGCCATTTTTTGCTGTAGCAGCTAATAAAACACCTTGTCGGCCCTTCAAAAATGCCGCATCTAAAAATATCATGGGACGGCAATGCCTAAATCCAAGTAAACAAGCACTAAACCCAATGCAAATTCTTTCAAATTGATTAGTTGACGAATCCACTTCCAAAGCAACATAACTTCCCGGATTAGTTTTTTGTATAGCCTCTAGATACCAATTCAAGTCGTTATACGACATTGCATCATCTCCATAAATTTCCTTCAACGCCAATTGTTTCCCGGTGTATGCATAATAATAAGAAGGAGTGAAATTAAATTCTCTTCTGAAATCATTAATAATGTCTTTCGGTTTCTTCATCGGGACATCTCTAATTTGATCAATAATTAGAGATTTTACAAATCTACTAGTTATATGAACTTTCTTAACATCTCTTAACCCAGCACCACATGAATGTTCAAACCTGTAAGTCCTAATAAAAAAACGAATAAGATGTCCAGGATCTGAAGATGCATACATGGTGAACTTACAACCTTCTTTAAACCATGAACAAATAATAGATATTCTTTCTGGACAATTCTTAACAAAAATCAATTCACGCCCTTCTTTTATTTGATAAGCCATAAGAAATTCTCTAAAATCTTCAGCACCATTGAAACAATAGCCAATAAAGTCCGCAAGATTTAACTGAGATCCTTTCTTCATAATATCCTTCAAATAAGAACTTGACTCACCACAAGATTTAATATTCAAACAACCACTAGAAACTGAACTGCTCTGATGATCAGAAGTAATTGATAAACTATTACCCAAATTGAACTCCAGTGCACAAACGCTTGACTTAACACTAAAAACAAAATAAGAACTTTTCTTGTATATTTGAAAGCATAGTATGGTATGCAAATCCGAATCAGTATCAACTGTGATAACCTTATTTTCCAAACTATAGGATATACCAATAGAACAGGGGGTAAGATGTGGCCAATGTTCACATATACTATTTTTAACACCAATCAAAGAACAAGTCATGTCAAGTCGAATAGAGTAGCTGTTTTCATCAAATAAAAACAATACAAGAATACTATCATCAACATTCCTGCCAAAAAGAAAAAAGAGTGAATTAAACAGGCAAAAGCTAACTAAAATGTAAAACAATACATGTACAGTTAAATATAAACGCTATTAGGCATAAAATACACTCTGCCAAGACAACAACAACAGAAAATGGAAAAAATGCATATAAAATATTGTTATAGCTTCAAACAGTTTGAAAATGCTAAATGAACATAGCATCAAGGATAATGAAATCATACCCGATTTCGCCTCCCAATCTTGTATCCAGATCAGACATATTACATGCAAATACTGTAAGAATTTCAAAACGCCAGTAAAATAGTAAGAAAAGAAAAGAAAAGTAACCAAATCAAGCATAAAATTCAAATCGACGTCGAAACATTA
Source organism: Allium fistulosum (assembly GCA_030737815.1). Classification (NCBI taxonomy): domain Eukaryota; kingdom Viridiplantae; phylum Streptophyta; class Magnoliopsida; order Asparagales; family Amaryllidaceae; genus Allium; species Allium fistulosum. The sequence continues at coordinate 1,115,419,303 of CM060902.1, read as the reverse complement.
GGTTAAATTTACCTTTGTTGCTTTATAGCGAGAACAAAAGAATTAAAGAAAGACAAAAAATCCAAATCGATATTGGTTACTCAACGATCTTAGAATTATAATTTGCATCACGATTTGAAAGAGAAAAAAACGAGGGAAAACGAGAAGAAAGCAAAGAGGAAGAAATAATGTTTGCTCGACAAAGAAAATAAAGATGTTTGGACTTCAGCCCAAAAATTTGTACGCGCGTTTTTTAGCCCAAAAAAAACGAATTGTTTGTCCTGGAGCCTATTTTCCACTTTATTATACATGTCAAGAGAAAGAAAACCAAAAGTTTTCCTTCTCTAAAATTTCTCATGCATAGTTACACAAATTACACTTCTTATATGTTACACTTATATTTCACAACATGAATGTATTTGATACATTCATTCCATTACACATAAATATGTACATAAGAGTGTATTTGATATACTCTAATTTACATAAACATTAAATTAAAGTAAAACTTTATTTATAAAATTAAACAAAATATTGATTTTATTTAAAAGAAATTTATAAAAGTTCTAAGTATATTTAGACTTTATAGGCCCATTAAAGATCCAAAATGGAATTTTTTTTGAAATTCACCCATTTCTTCCGCTGTGGGTTGGCTTAGTTCATTCAGAAGATTGGGACGCTATCAAAACAGATCCAACCTTTGGCGCTGATGGATGGGTTGAAGTTCCTCGAAATGTCTAGTTTAAATAGGTTTGATTGTATACAAATAATAATACTTGATTTGGTTTGGATTTGATTAGTTTGATTTGTGTGGATTTGTTTGAACGGTGTGGGACATTAACTTTGTTAAATTGGGTGAATGTTTAGATTGATTACGATTGTTTCATGATTATCTAATTTTACATATCGCCTTTTGTTTTTATACAATCATTCTCATCATCATTGTATATAATTCTTATATATATATATCAATTAGTATTTTATTTTAGGGGATTTAAAGTTAGAACTAGACTAAGAGTTAGTGTTTGAATTATAATTTTAGGTGGTTATTTTCGTTGATGACAAAGGGGGAAAATATATACAATCTAGGCATAGATTAAGGGGGAGTTTTATAACTCGGGGGGGGGGGGGAGGGGTTTATATTATATTTTATATATAGAGTTGTCATCATCAAAAATGGGGAGATTGTTAGTACTTAGGTATTGTTTTGATGATAACAACTATAGGACATTATATAAAATATAGATACTAATGTTTTATCAAGATATATATAGTATATAGTGTAGGATATTAGATAGGTGTTTATTAAGAAGACTACACAATATCATGAGTAGATTCAAGATGCTGATATAGAGTTTCAAGAGTTGAAGAATGAAGACTCATGAATATTGAAGAGTTCAAGATTTCAAGATATTCCAGATAAGTTATAGACTCATAGAATTTATGTTAAAACCCTGATAGCACTTTCCTGATCTCTCTCTCCTTCTCTAATTTTGTTTTTTTTCTTTAAATATCTTGGTTTTCAAATAATCTTTTCAAAATATTTCTCAAAATGATTTTTAATCTCTTTACTTATAAAGATATTATTTTTGTGTTTTTAAGTTTTTATATATATATATATGTGTTGAATTTTTGTCCATGCTTTAATAAGTTATAACTATATTGATTTTATATATACTATTTACATTATATCAAATACTCTTATTAAATCTTTCATAATTGTTTTGTAAATTTTTATTAAGTTATATTTTGATTAAAATGTGTATAAATTATATCTAAATGATTATACAAAGTATCAAATTATTTTACAAAGCAAAGGATTTTCAAAATAATATTTATAAAATGTTTTTCAACTTTGTGAAGGATACGTTAACATAGTGGCCGTAATTTTCAAAATTCAAATTTGAATGGAAGTGTCTTTTTCGTATCTCTTCGCGAATGGACATGACCGTTGTTTTCCTATATATACCAGACTTCCAAACGAATTTTTAACAACTACTTTCTTATTCCTCTTTCCACTCTTTCATTTTCTAAATCAAAATATACCCAAACTCTGCCGAAATTCAACTAGAATCAAATTCAATCAGCACTAGTTTGATTCTCCTTCATCTAATCTCTGATTTCTCTTGATCTCTCTCAGTCAAACTAAGATCAAAGTGCTATTCAAGAGTTATATGATCAATTGTAATCAAGATTGAAGATCTGAGTCTGTAAAACTCTATCAAATCATACTACTATACTTGTGGGTATGACTGTAGCCCTTAAAATCGACTGGGTGTGCTTAGTAGGCCATAAATCTAATGGGTGTGCTTATAGCCTGAAAATCAAATGACTCTATCTAGAGGTCAAGATTCTGAAGGGTGTGTCTCGTAGCCTTGAAATAGAGATAGCATTTGCATTTACTGGTTGAAAAGAAATCCATATAGGGAATTGTGTGGGACTGGATATAGGGTAACTTTGAACTGGTATAAAATCCTAGTGTGCTCTTTCCTTTTTACTTTTACTGCATTTACTTTTATCCGCACTTTGATTATGTGATTGTTTCTATGATTGTTAATTACATCATTCCAAGTAGAATTTTAAAGAATTTGAAAAATATTCATATAATCCATTAAACATTATTCACCCCCTCCTCTAGTGTTAATTTAGTCTTAAGATCCCTATTCCGCTAACTCACATACACATCACGCTCTAATGGGTTAAGAGGTCTCTCCTCTGAATAGACGTCCAGAAGGGGTATCTAAAAGATATAGTATAATCATATAATCTTACATATTACAGATGGGAGCTACACCACATTAGCATGCTCCAGGGAACAACACACAACGCTGACAACACACAACACACCCCACAGTCTTGGTTACTCCTAGTCATAGTGACATTATGTCCGTCGATACACTATGGTTATGAGCCTACTGCCCAATGGTAACAAACTATTTGACTAGTGCGGCATCAGGGCATATCATCATGCAACCTAAATATCAGCACACGGCACATATATATAATATGGTAATGCCACAGATCTAGGGCATGACCCCACGATCAACCAACAAGGATGGACTCTAGATTATTTGGATAAACATTAACTCATAAAATAAGAGTGTCCTTCACTTACAGAATGTAACTGAACAAATATCAATGCAGGCATCCCATACCACCTAGTGTTACTCCCTCGTTTACTCAATGCTCGTAAACTACACTCCTTACCTATATTAATATCATATACCATAAGTCAAAAGAGTAATCAGAATAATATTACCAAATGTCACATACCAAACGGTGTTATTAATTCGTTTACCCAGCTTCCTCACAATCTAGAATTTTACATAATATTATTCTATATAACAAGTCCAAAGAACAGCCGGAGAAATATTACTGAATGTCTCATACAAGACGATACTATAACTCTATTTATTCTAATTCCTCGTTACACATAAATATAAATCATTCTTTATTCAATTGATTCATAAGGGTTTTAAAAATATATTTTTCCCAAAATCTTTAATATTGTTTCAAATATCATTATTAGATTTAAAGATGGTTAAATTATAAAATTATCATTCTTTTCCCGAAATCCTTTTATCGTTCTAAAAATAAAGATTTGCAAATCTCTTGTTCAATTACAAGGAAATCTATATATTAAACCTTAACTCAGTTTCAAATCCCTTATTCTCCTTCTAAAAATAATTCATAACTTTGAAATTCTTCCTTAATAATTTCAAATAACAATACCATATTCCAATCAAAATAATTTCCCAAAGCCATAATATGAAATTCCATGACCAAATGCGTTTAAAACCCATGTTACAATTCAAAACCCTTTTCTAACTTATCCTAGAAAAATAATTTATAAAACTAAAATTCTCCTTTATAACAACTCTTCTAAATATTTAACATTATAATATAAATTTATGTAATTTACTTGTATAACAAAATCTCAAATTTTCACTTTTCAAAATAATTTAATTCAAACACATTATAAATATTTCTAAAGGAATTTAAATTTATTCACTTTATTTAAAATAATCAAATCCAAAATAAATCACTTCCAAAAGTTATACTTAATAATAATCCCGTAAATAATAATTTCCATATAATAAGTAAACTACATTCAACTTATTATTACTTCCAAAAATTCATTTTACAATCTTCTAAATTTATTAAAATCAAATAGAATTAACAAATCACTTTAAAGTATAAAATTTAAATACTATTTTATAAAAATCATTTAAATATTTTTATAATCAACGATAAATGAATAAAAATAAAAATATTCAAAAACTCACTTATTTAATCAAATCCCGCAAATCATCACTTTCCAAATAATTTTTATTCACATAGTTCTCAAAATTATTCTACTTTTACATTTTCTGTCAATAATAACATTTCCAGTATTAAATAAAATAACACATTCCAAGATCACTATTTATATTAGAAAATATATATTTATATTACTCTCAAATGTTCTAATTTTATTCATATATTCCTTTTTGATTAATTTCTGGTGTCCTGTTCGACTAATGCAATTATCTATTTATTTTGCAACAATATATAACGTGTGTACTAAACAATCAATAAATGTTTCATCACAACGATAAATTGATAAGGTTATATCAAACAATTCCAATTAATACAAACCATTTCAACCATCTGTCATCAGACAACAATCACATAAATCATAACAAAGGATCTAGAAAATAATAACGAGTTATAGAGATAACTCACGAAAATGATGTGTGTCAATCCCTCGTAGCAACTTCAGCCCTTATTCTCTAAGTTTGCACACTACCTCTCCACAAATGCACATCCTAAAATTGCCAAACCCGTGTCGCTTCACCTTTCAACAACGTTACAGTGTCTTCCTCCTCGCGTTAGCACCATTTTCCTTTGCCTCTATACTCAACATCACACGCACCTCCTAGGTCATTACCATCCCGATGTCATGCGCTTGACTGCAGGCACAGCCCATGTCACTACGTTGCCGCCATAAAAGTCCCTAGTTGTGGAAATCATCACTTTATTTGTGTTTCCTCCACCTGTGCGTGCATAGCCCTAATCGTAGCTTGGTTATGTGATTATTTTTAATAATTTTTTTAATGCATCATCTGATTAGGGCGTGATAGATATGATATAATGGATGTGGGTTTGGTTTTGAGGGTCGCATGCTGAAAAGAAGGATCTAGAATGTGAAAGTAAAGGCAGTTGGTTTGGTTGTATCAATATAGGCTTGGACCATACATAAGTTATGATTTGAATTCAATGTGATTTCGATTAATTTACTTTTCCACTTAAATTCAAATCTTAATCCTCATCGTTTATTTATAACTGCATTTTCAATTCTAAATTGATCCACCATATATTTGAATATATATTGATAAATTATACAAAATATTAAATTCAACAATTATATCTTCATTGATTTATTAGCGTCGGTAAAAATAATTTCATATATTATTAATTTTATTAATGTTAAACGACATTTCTTTTCATCTATTTCAACCATATGAAAATATTTACAATATAAAATATTTATACTGATTAAAATATTTTATTTGATTTCAATATGTCAGTTGGGAAGAATTTATTGAGTTAATTTAATTTATTAAAACCAATATTTCATTAACTAGACTTCAATTAAATAAATATTTATTTTTTAGAATAATAATTATTTTTGATGAAAATAATAACAATAATAATTATCAAAAATCGAATTTGAATATTCCTATTTTAATTATATTTATTTATTTATACGACATAAAATTCAGGGTTGTAACAATGTATGTACGTGTATGTTTGTGTATGCATGTATACATTGATGTTTAAATTTTGATGTGACGTTTCCCATTTTGTTCATTGCTTTTAGAAGTTTTTTAACTTTATATACCCATGGTGCATCGACTTTAACATTTGGCATTTATAATTATTTTTAGACGTTGAAAATAACGGGTCGTCACATATATAAAATTACCTTGTATATGTAAGTATAATATAGATGTGTGTGTGTGTATATATATATATATATACAATAGTATAAATTCTAATATTTATGTGTGTATACGTGTGTGTATTTATTATCATGTAATGTTAACTTATGAATATATGTGATATATTCAAAATATACTTCTTTTAAATATTTAATTAATATAATTAGTTAAAAAATAAAAATATTTTATATGTAACAAAACTTTAATTTAAAATGTAGATTGGATCTAATGCTAGTTAATAATTTACATAAGCTTATTAAGATCCAAATATGGAATTCTTTTTGAAATTGATTAATTTCACACGCTGTCAAACGGGCTGGTTCCAACAACCAACGAAGCTTTAATAAGATGATATAACTACTCGGTTTAGTGTAAACATGATTTGGTGTTAAGATGAACTATCAATTCCATTCATGTGATTATGAGGGTTTCAAAGACATCGAGCTTTTGGCTTTCTTCGACTTCACTTTACGGATATGGCTGATTGGGTGAAGAATGGGCAAAGTTTCAGTTTTAGGAAAATGCTCTATGGATTCAGTTGTTGTTGAAGCTTTTACGAAAGTAAGTTCCACCTGCTCGGATAAGATTCTTTGAGTTGTACAACTCTCGTCAAGCAAAATGTTCAATGTTTTGTTTTTTTGATAAAAGTGATACTTTATTCAAGCTGAACACTAATTTTGATGTTCTCGTTAGTTGTATTGAAACATGGACTTTATGATTTTTTTCGTTGATGCTCAGCAGAACACCTTTTTTGATTGACAAATGTGTAACAAATTATATATATATTGAATAATTAAGAAACTTTTATTGTAGCTCCTCTGGTCCTTCTAACATGCATCTTACATTGTAATAGTTGGTACAAAAAATAAGCGTATTGGAAGGAAAACACGAGATGAACTTAAAAAATTAGCAATTAGGGGCTAATTTTGCTGTATTGGGGTAACAGGTGATGTGTAAATTCACTTGCCAACGAAATCTGACATTAACATTGGAGAAATCATTCCAGTCGTAGGCTAATTTCATCCTTTTGTAGCGTTCATGTCAAAAAACAACTATTTTTCATACCCTAGTTTTCTCCTTTTACGATTCACTACTTTGCCATTTTGCCATTTTTCTACTGCTTGTTACTTTTTTTATTTCCCATCACACTAAACGGAAAGGTGGGTCATAACTGCACCCGTGTCCGAGCCGGACGTGAGTATCAAAAAAACATTATGCTTGACTACTGACGTGAGTTAAACTAGCATTCTCGTCTCGACCTAACGTGGTTTTTCTTGAAAAAATAACACCTCCGTCTACCATAAACGTGGATGTTGTTGCCACCCACGTTAGTATCAGACGAGGGTGTTATTATCACACACATCCGCTACAGACGACGGTGTTGTTATTATACATACCCGACAGACGGTGTTAGCTGAAGCGACTTTTTTTAGATTTTCGAATCAGGTTTTGATTAATTTTACTATTAATTCAAAATGGCCAAAATTGATATGAAAATATGATTTTTGTTTTCAGAAAAAATGATGGGGCGTGGACAGTAATGGATGATCACTTTGTTTAATGCTCCTTTCGAATAGTTCGGGCGTGTATTGAGTACTACATTCACAATCCACAATTCGATTACTCTTGAAGGACATATAAAGCAAATTTAAACGGGTTATAATAATATGAATTTACCCGGCCCATTCAATTAGGACAAGCTGAGCTGGTATCGCCTACCTACCACCAGTGCCAACCTCTGTTTTCTTCAACTGTTCAAAAACAATGACAGAGTCACAGAAGAGTGTTCAATGGCTGAACAAATTTATTTCTCTCATTCGTTTCCCAATGTCACCAAATATCCAAATATTATTAGTTGCAAAGGTAAGTTCTCATCTTTAAATTTATTACAGCTTTCCATTATTCGATTTTTACATATTTGGGGGTATTTTACGTTTAAAAACAGCTGCTGTGGCATGGGGCCCTGGAGAACCTCTGGTGATAGAAGAAGTCGAAGTAGATCCTCCGATGCCTATGGAAATCAGAGTTCAAATCATATCCACTTCTCTTTGTAGGAGTGACGTCACTCAATGGGAATCCAAGGTTACTTTTGCTGTTTTACCAAAACGTATAAAACAATGTCATTTTCTGTATCCACTGTCGAAATTGCATGATGTTTCATTTGTAAGTTTTAGAACTTAAATAGCGAGATAAAGGGAATCAAATATGCAATTCGTAAGACATCAATAGATTTTGCTTGGAAAATGTTTAATCTATTTTACACAATATATGCACATTTTTTTTCCTTCACTTATTTAGCTTTCTGTTTTTATGTTTGCAGTCCCAGATAGGTCTATTTCCCCGAATATTTGGTCATGAAGCATCTGGGTATGCTCTCTCCCTCTATGAAACACACACACACTCACCTGTGGAAGATCAAACACTTATTTACATAAGTGGTCAAATAGATAAATTATGCATGATTCACCATCTCTACCTGGTTATTTGATAAATTATTTTGACAGGATTGTCGAAAGCAAAGGAGAAGGAGTAACCGAGTTTGAAGTGGGAGATCATGTACTCACTGTATTTATTGGAGAATGCATGAACTGCAAGCACTGCATTTCCAATAAGAGTAACATGTGTCAGAAGTTGGGTCTTGAAAGAAAAGGCGTTATGCATTCTGATCAGAAAACTAGATTTTCAATCAGAGGAAAACCTGTTTACCATTATTGTGCTGTCTCAAGCTTTAGTGAATATACAGTGGTTCACTCTGGATGTGCAGTCAAGATAAGCCCAACTGCTCCCATGGATCGAATTTGCCTTCTTAGCTGTGGAGTAGCTGCAGGTATGTTAAATGATCATAATCACCTCTAACAAGCTTGATAATTTGAGGATCATGATATCTTTAAATCTATTAATAAGTTCAGTGTCTGCAAAAGTCATTAGCCCATTTTCCTAGAGTCATATAACCTTACTGCGTAATGCACTCCAACCAAGACAACTTCACAGTTTTTCTCATCTAATCTATTCTGAACGAGTGTGTTACTAACATCATGTCATTTTATGGGTTGATGCAACGACGTGTTACACTTGGCCTCACTTTAATCAAATCTACCATTAATGCAATGATTCTGTTCTATATGTCTCTTGCTGCTTCCTTCTTTGTACTCTTCTTGGGATTATTTTAATTGGAGGCGTTTGATGTAGATGTTTTCAATCATGTAAGTAGAAGGACTATTAGTACAATATTTGTTTTTTCAGATAGAAAAGGTGAGGAACTAGTTCTCAACTGATAGATAGATACTAAATAGGGAGTCTTGCATAATTATTCCCTGGATATGTCTAGAGCACAAAAGGCAAAATACATGAAATATTTACACAATATCATCAACATGACTAAACTACAGAATTTTTATAAAAGGCAAGGGAAGATATAAAAGAAAGCTCCATTTGTTGCCAGTATAAGCTTCTTTCTTTCCACACTCCCACTGCCCACAGTTGCATACTCATCTACTTCTGAATTACGATTATCAGCGACCTCTAGCATAACATGATAAATTCTTGGCTTTACAATTCCAAATGATGCATGGTTTATTATAGAGATTATAATAAATTATTTGACCTACTTTTCATGCTAAATTATTGTTGTCGAGAATCTTTAAATCGTTCTATCTGAATCCTGTTTTAAATTGAATTTCTTCCATTGCAGTTCGATTCTCAATTTCGGATTCAAAAGTAAATTGAAACCACAATCGAGAAAAATCATTCAATCCATATTAAAATAGAAAATATCAAGATAGTTACTTGAAATTGCAATTTTTTTTTATAAAATATAAAAATGAACAAGGATGAAAATTAGGTTCTAGGTTTAAATGTAGAAAGTCAAACCTTAAAATCAATTTAAATACATAAATCATCACTATGAAAAGAAATATCGATGCTTTTAGTATTCAGGTGTCATTTATATATATATATATATATATATATATATATATATATATAAAGTTGGAACCCAGTTCACGAGGCTCCCGCACAATAGCGGGATCTGGGGAGGTCGATAATGTACGCAGCCTTTCCCTTGCATTGCGATGATGCTGCCTCTGGACTCGAACCTGAGCGTTCAGATCACCATGAGGGTGATCTAACCATTGCGCCAAAGCTCCACCTTTAATTGCTTTTGCTAAAAATTAAAATATAAATATGTTGAGTCTAAAAAAAACCTTTGAATCTACGCTTTACAACATTTTAGTTTCAATTTAAAATTTGAACTTCACAAGTTGAATCTTGTTTAGAAAACCTTCTACTAAAACATCTCTAATTGCTTTCAAATCAAATTATCATTTTGATGCCAGTATCAGTAATTTCCATTTTGTCCACGATCCAATGTTGTAGTTGATTGCCGCCAGTCATTATGTTAGCACCAGTCGGCACACAGTTAGCATTTATATTATGATCTAAAGTTTTTTCTTCCAAGCCATAATAAAGATATAATGGGTTCGAATACATATATTTTTTCTACAACATCTCAATAGCATTCAATTTAACTTAAATGAAGGACCAAGTATGTTATCTTACTTTAGGAGGTGCTGCTAAATTCCACAAAATTTTATGATATTTCACCTGGACTCCAAAAATAATAATTACGAGACAGTGATTTGACCTGAAAACATGGTTATCTCAGGTGCGCAGAAAACTGTTCATGGGCATTCATGTTCGAATGAACATAGTGTAACAGTGACACATGCTTGCCATATTGAACAAGATATCCTCCTAAGCAAGCATAACTACTATTTAATGTCAATTATCTAGAATTTTAGATTATCTGGCTTGCAAAGATCTTTGACATTTACGGCTTGGTTTTCATTGATATTGAGAAGATCAGGAAATTTCAAGTTAAAGTGGCCTGGGTAAAAGCCATGAATGTGCCTAAAATAATGTTCTTTCCAGACTCATTGTCTTGTTAATTCCTAGGTCAAAACTGGAATAAGACTAGTAATGTTTAACTGTCACATTCCTCAGCAGCAGAGTAAAACTTCAAAGCCATCATTAATCATCAGGTCACCTATTAGAACGAAGCTGCTGAGTAAAACTTCAAAGCCCATCATTGATCATCAGGTTACCTGTTAGAATGAGTGAGTGAATAGTCAGGTGTATGTGTCATTGTATCGAACAGGTTGTGAGCATTATAAATTGTATTGCTTATTGGGCTGATGGTGGCTCATGTGTATGGTGTAAGTTGTATAAAAACAGTATGACGCGAACTAGAAAGATGAATAATTAAAAATCAAACTATCCTCTTTACATTTTCCCTCCAAAACTTCTGCAACTTTCTCCTCCTACTTTTTACTTTCCTTCTCATCTTCTCTTCAGTTCTCAACTATCACCATGGTCAAATCTGTGAAAACCGATGCTCTGCGATATCGGATTTTGCAAACGATCTTGAAGATTTAGATCCAGCTCAATCTACTCAAATCACTGATGAGATTGCTGTACGCGCAACCTTGGAGAAGCTAGAAGCTCAATTACAAAAACAAGAGCTTCTTAATTCTTATTTTGCATCTCAGATCAGTGCTAATGGCAATCACATTCAATCTTCAATACAAGAATTTCAAAATTCCTTGCAATTAAAATTTCAAGAGTTAAAGGACCTGAAGCAAGCTCAATTGCACAAATCTCCACTGGAAAACATGCAACAAATACATGGTACTCAAAATTGTTGGTGTGGATTTCTGGTGAAGTGGCGTAGCAGTGGTAAAATCAAAATATGTAAAGATCGCTCCAAGGTACGTCGATGACGCTTTCCTTAAGACATTATTTGTTATCACCACTCGTTTGAATAAACAAATGGATGATATAAGTTAAGACAAATCATCTCTCAAGATACAATGAGACGAGATGATTAATCTGTTTAATCGATTACGATAGCACCGTCGAAATCGATTCAAACTATCTTCTGAATTGGCTGCAGTGACAAAAGTATCGAGTTTGCGATCTGCAATATCACAAACCGAAATAGTATTGAAAAAAATAAGAGAGGAGAAGAAAATGAGATCTGAAACGAAGGAAAATTGAATCTGAAATGTTTTTCAGGCGTTTTTGTTTGCAAAGAGAAATGTAATTCTGAAACGCTTTTAAGGCGTCTCTATTCATAGTTGCGAATATGCGCCTTTTCGTTTTTAAGAAGACGCGACAAGTCCATTCGTTTCAAACGTCACGTCGTTTGTAACAGTCACGTCTCCCGCCGTTTCTGTGTCATTTGTGACATACATCTTCCACCGTTTCTATCCATTTAATTTTGAATTTTGGGTTTGTTAACAGGTTAAGATCCGGTCTGTTTTAATTAAAATAATTCTGTCCAAAATTATAATTTGGACCCAAACCCGACCAGGTCCAGTTGGTCGGTTGGACGGACGGCGGCGGCACGCACACGTGTGATGATTATGCATGGTCCCCCTCCTCACACAAGAGTAAGCATTGGGTACCCAAAGAGCCCAACAATCTCTTGAGGAATCTATATTTAAACAAATATAATTCATACTCTTCTATGATGTGAGAGTATCTCCAATCCCACTTCTTCCTCTTCTTTTTATCTTCTCATTTCAAAACAAAAACTAACACAAACAATTTTATAAAAAATTTAACTAACAGTCCTCCATCAAATTTTAATAAAATTTCTTTTGTCATATGTTGTAGGAAAACTTGTGCATAAGTATAGATGTCTTATGGACTTGAATCTATACATAGTGATACTCTATTAGAACACGCCATGATGGATTGGTTAATTGAGCATTGAACCAACGGTCATATGTGACGTATCGGATGTGTTTCACACACTCGTTTTCTTTTCTTCGGATAGTTCACAAGTCGACACGTGGATTGATCTTATGTCTTTATCTTGATTTCATGAAATGCCCTTAGAGACTTAAGCCATAGTCTCGCAGAAGGCGGTACCATCTTCGTGCATTCATATAAGTAGGTTTATTGCTAGTGCCCTGTAACTATGCATTTCAACGGTACTTCTGTTATAAACCTATTAAGTACTAAGTAGTACAACCTCGATCATATCATTATAGGTACTAAGCGCTCTTCTTGGAATGGATATAATATTAGTTGTTCAAACTAATATTATAATGCTTCAAATCACATCGTATAATATACTTTTGCTCATTAAACTCAAGATAATAAATTTTATGTTGAGTTGGGTTTCCATCATGGTTAACTTCTATGTTGGCTTTAAACATATTACTTTTGATGTTTTCAACACCAAATCTTTTGCAAGTCTTTTTGTAAATGGATCAGTCAAGTTTTGGCTAGATTTCACAAAATCTATGGTAAGTACCCCATCAGTGAGCATTTTATTCACTGAACTGTGCCGTAGGCCAATATGCCTAGATTTGCCATTATATACCTGGCTATATGCTCTTGTTAGTGTTGCTTGACTATCACAATGCATATATATATATATATCAGAAGCATTGGTTTTGCCATACATGAATTTCTAACAACAATGTTTTTAACCATTCTGCTTCTTTGCCACAAAAAGCCAGTGCTATAAATTCAACAACCATGGTAGAATATGCAATAAACATATGTTTCTTAGACGCTCAGGATATCACTCACCCACTAAGAGTGAACACTTATTCATTTGTTGATTTATTGTTATCTTCTCTTCCATTGTTTCAACTGGCATTCGTGTATCCTTTTATTACACTTGGATACCAAATGTACAATATACCATAATTTATGGTTCATTTCAAATATTTTAAAATTCTTTGTACAGCTAGCCAGTGAATACGACTAGGGTTACTGGTATATCTGCTCATTTTGCCAACATCAGAGACAATATCAGATCTTGTGCATGTCATGACATACATCAGACTACCAATAACTTTAGCATATTCTAGTTGATCTTTTGAGCTATCAGTATTAGAATATAGTTGCATATTTGGGCCAAATGAGGTGTTTATAAGTTTGCAATCAAATCGATTAAGCCATTTTAGAACGTTCTCTATGTAATGAGATTGGGTAATGACCAACCCTTGTGCTATTTTTATAATTCTTATTCCTGAAATCACTCCAACTTCCTCTATATCTTTCATGTCAAAACATGAAGATATAAGATAGTGTTTGGTTTAAAAACGATTTTGGGTTTTCTGTTTTTAAATGTATGTCAAATATGAGAGGAGTGAAGTGATGACAGAGGTGATGGAAGGAAAATAGAGGGATGATGGAGGGGATAGAAGGACGACAGAATGATGGATTGTTTCTCGTGCTTATATTATTTTTTAAAACACGGAAAATAAAAAAAGTTTTTTCTATTTTGTATGTTAATTTCGTTTTTTAAATTGGTTGTTTTCGACAATATACATATGTTGCGCATTTTTGTATGGACAAAAACCAAACTAAAAATGAAACAAACACAACCTAAATCTTTTCGTATCTTCAATAGTCGAGGTATTAGTCTCAAATATCAACATATCAGCAACATAAAAACATGTAATTGCACCTTTACCAGCACAGAATTTGCTATAGACACATTTGTCTGATTCGCAAATTCTAAAACCATTTGATACTATGGTTTTATCAAATTTCTCATGTCATTGTTTTGATGCTTGTTTAAGACTGTAAGTGATTTAATAAGTTTACATATACTTCTTCATTAAGTTCTTTATTTAAAAATGCAGTATTGACGTCCATTGATGAATTTCAAATTTATAAATAAATGTTAGTGCAATTAATGTTCTAATTGTTGAGATTCTAGCTACAGGTGCATATGTATCAAAATAATTTATTCATTCCTTTTAGGTAAATCCCTTAGCAACCAATCTAGCCTTAAAATTTTCTATCGTACCATCCACTCTTAATTTCTTCTTAAATATCCAGTTACATTCTATTGATTTAGAACCAAGAGGTAAATACTAGTTTTCATGTTGATTTTCTATAATAGAATCCATTTCATCATTTATAGTTTCTTGCCAAAAGGCTGAATCCTGAGATTCTATGGCCTCAGTATATGTTAAAGGATCAGAATACATGGTTGTAGAAAGCATGACTTGATGTCTAATACCATCTCTTGATCTTTTAACCAAATAAATGATAAAATCTAGTCCGAATGACCTTTCATTCCTCATTCTTTTTACTTTTCCTAAGAGTTTCACTAGTGTCATCATTATTTTCTTGGGTTTTCTCAAATTCATTGCGTTCAGTGACCTCCACCATTTCACGTATAGGTGTATAACCTCCACCGCTTCACTAATAGATAGATTGGATGAAATAAACATGAATCTATTTTCATAGAACACCTCATCTTCAGATTCTATTATTGTGTTTACCTCAATCGAATTATTAAGTCCTATTACTAGAAACCTATAACCTTGCTGTGTTGAGCGTATCCTAAGAAAATACACGTAATGCCCTTTTGTCCTAATTTTTTGATTTTTGGTTCAGGTAATCGAACAATGGTTCTACAGCCCCAAACTCGATAATAATCCAGATTTAGTTTGTGTTTCTTCCAAAGTTCATAAAGTGCGACTTTAGTTTTTTTACGAGGTATTCTATTTAAGATGCAGCAGACGGTAAGTAATGCCTCACCCCAGAAACTAGTATTAAGATCAAAATTACATAACATAGCATTAACCATTTCAACAAGGGTTCTATTTTTACGTTCCGTTGTTCTATTTTGTTGTGGAGTATAAGCTACAGATGTCTCATATATAATTTCTACAGATTCACAAAATACAGGAAAACGATATTCACCTCCCCTATAAGATCTAAGAGTCTTAATTTTAACATCACATTGGTATTCTACTTCAGTCTTTTAGGTCATAAATGAATTTAATACTTCATCCTTAGTATGTATTAAATAAATATAACAGTATTTTGAATAGTCATCTATAAATGTGCAAAATATTTCTTTCCTCATCTAGTAGGAGTATTATGCATATCATAAACATCACTATGAATCAATTGTAACAGATTACTGGTACTAACAGATTTTAGTGGAAACTGTTTTCTAGTTATTTTGGTTAAGAGTATATCCTACACTTATCATCAAATTTATATCATTTTTAGGTATCATGTTTAATGACATCATATTATCTATACTTCTAATGTTAACATGTTCTAATCTACTATGCCATAAAGAACAAGTGTCAAGAATATAAGCAGAAGCAACCATGTTTATTAATATTCAATTTGAACATTCCATCACACATGTACCTTTTCTCAACAAACATTCCGCCTTTGGTCAATGCATATTTATTTGACTCAAAGACTTGTTTGAAGCGAAACTTATTTAATAGACTACTAGAAACAAGGTTCTTTCTAACCTTGAGCACATAATATACATTATTTAATGTCAAAATTTTCCCAAACGTGAACCCCAAGTCTACTGTCCATTTCCCTTGACCGCTGCTTTCATCGAGTTTTCCATATAGAGATAATTTTCATCCTCAGACGGTTCAAGTTTCTTGAATAAACTCTTGTTGTTGCAGATACGCTTAGTAACACCAGAGTTGATCCATCAAGAATCATCTCTTTCAATCATGTTAATCTAAGAGATTACGGTCACAAAGTTTACTTTTATCGATTGAGGTTTCTTTTTAAGGAAATAACAATATCTTTTAAAGTGATCAGGTTTTCTACAACTGCAGCATCTATTCACTTTCTTGACCTTCTTGCTATCAAAGTTTTTCTTATTCTGAAATTTCATCTTTTGATTAAAAGAGTGCTCAGAGGTTTTATTTTTCTCTTTTTCCTCCACCATGAAGATTTTAGATGGAAACACTATTGGTTCAGTGGTTTTTCTGCTTAAGTTATTTTTCCACTTGCGAACGCTGTGCAAGATTATTCAAGCTCATATCCTCCTTGTGTTTAAGGATTTTCTTTTGATCCTTTCAAGAGAGGGAAGTTTGTCTATTGTGGATAAAATTTTTGTCTCCTCATCCATATTCATGTTATGCTGGTTAAATTGGTTTAAGATATACGTAATATCATTAAATTGCTCTATTACTAGACTAGCGTCAAGTCATTTTATAATGAAAAAATTTAGGAGCAAAAAATTTCTTGTTGCATTCTCCATTAGATACTTGGTCTCCAGCGCATCCCAGACTTCTTTAGCATTTGATTTATTGTGGTACATATTGAACAGAGTATCCGTCATTGTATTGCATGTGCGCCCTTGCATATGTAATCATCTTGCTTCCATTTTAGTCTTGATCGTGCTTGCGCAATAGTCTTGTTTTTTTGTTTTCTCTGGCTTCGGCATCGTAGGAGCATAAACCACTTTTTGTCCGGCCAACAAGAAACACATTTTCTTCTGTCGACGCATAAAATTAACTTCATTTAACCTTTCCAATTTGGTGAAATCAAAAGCAAACTCACTCGAACTGTGCGGTGCCATTGTCGGATAACGTCTTAAAATTGTTGGTGTAAATTTCTGGTGAAGTGGCACAGTAGTGGTAAAATCAAATCTGCAGAAATCGCTTCAAGGCACGTCGATGCTGCTTTCTTTAAGACGTTATTTGCCCTCACCACTCGTTTGAATAATCAAATGAGTGCTGTGAGTTAAGACACTGTCTTCTAAGATACAATGAAGCCGAGATGATTAATCTCTTTAATCTATTGTGGTAACACTGTCAAAATTGATTCAAACTATCTTCTGAATTGACTGTAGTGATAAAAGTATCGAGTTTGTGATCTACAGTATCACAAATCCGAAATAATATTGAAAGAAATAAAAGAGGAGAAGAGAAAGAGATCTGAAACAAAGGAAAAGTGAATCCGAAATGCTTTTCAGGCGTTTATATTTATAATTGCAAATAGGTGTCTTTTCATTTATGAGAAGATGCGTTCATTCGTTTCAAATGTCCTGTCCTTTGTAACAGTCAAGTCTTTCACCGTTTCTGTGGACCTGTAATAGTTATGCATGGTCTCCCTCCTCACACAAGAGCAAGCATTAGGTAGCCAAAGAGTCCAACCTTCTCTTGAGAAATCTATATTTTAACAAATATAATTCTCACTTTCTATGATGTGAGACTATTCCCAATCTCACTTCTTCCTCTCATTCTTTTCTTTTTCTCATTTTAAAACAATTAACCCACACAAACAATTTTATAGAAAATTCCACTAACAAAAATCCAACCTCATTTTCTAGCATTTTAGGATGCTCTCCAAATTCAGGCGATGGATCTATACCTCACATTTCTGTGAATGAGCAAGCTCTAATCAGAAAGCAACTGAAGATTTTCAGCACTTTTTAAGTCAATTTCCTCAAAATTCATAGTCCAGTCAACACACATCTTCTCCATTCCTTGATCACAAATCTATGAAGTTAGAATTTCACATGTATGATAGATCTAATGGTGTTTAGCTTTGGTAAAACAAACAAAGTTTGTATTTAGGTATTATCAGTTACCTGATTCAGATGAAGTACGTATATACTCATTTCATCTTAGAAACGAAGCTTTATAGTGGTTTCATTTGTTATCTATTAATGTTGATAGTTATCAAAGAGGAGTTTTCAAAGAGGATATAACAAAAAAATTTCAGCACAATTGATTTCCAACGATTTGAAGCGCTTTCATCTATTAAACAAACCTCCATCGTCAGAGAATAAATAAGTAAATTTGAACAAAATTTATGTTTACTTGATAAATTGCCACACAATTATATACTGGATAGATTTATTGGTGGTCTTAAGGATGATGTTAAGTAAGAATTGCTATCAAATCAGCCAAAAAGCAAAGAGATGTTATTGCCTTGGCAATAGTAAGTGAAGAAAAGTTCAATCATCTGAAAAAACTTTTTACAAAATCTTACTAGTTTCCTTACCGATCTTACTTCCACAATCAACAAGCTTCATTACCATCTTTAAAACAAATTCCATCTTAGATTCCTCAAGAAAATCTTCCAAAACATCCTCTAACTCATCAAATCAAGAAACTATTATTAATATTATACAAAAATAGTCAGGAAGTGTCCAGACCATAAATATCAACATAAGCACATTTTTGTTTTAGAAGGTTTATTACAAAGGCGATTGGTCAATTTTACCTGATGAAAAATCAAGGCAAATCATAGAGGAACTGTAGGGAATTGTGGATCAGGTTGAAGATACTAAACCACATATTTCTTTGCAAGCAAGATGTGGAGTTTCTGCAAATAATACCGTCAGAATTCGAGATAGTATTTATGTTCACGTTATTACATAGTTATGAAAGGCGCTTCATGGCGCATGGCGTGGCGCAATGTTTGCGTCTTTTTTATATGGCGTGGAGCACATGGAAAGACGCAATTAACACTTACAACGTAAATGGCGCACAGTGCAAAATGATGTGCCTTTTTGTTTTTTTATTGTATTTTACTTCTTTTTTTATTTATTTTTCATTTTTTACAGTTAAAACCAACCTTCAACAATAGTTATATGCACTATATATTTTTTATACGATGATATGATTGCAGTTTGAACTATTTGTTCATATTGCTGCATCATCAAACTACAATGTGATATTGGAACCGAGATTTGCAAATCTGAACTAAGTCGATCCAAATCCGACTGAACCAGATGGGTCTTGGATCGGTTTAGATGATGAAAAATAACATGAAAAACCGATCCGGCCGAGAAGATTAACAAAAGGCAAGAAAATATATGCAATTTTTAGTGTTATTACCGAATCCGACCCGAACCAGGAGTTGGGTTAAAGTTTTAAAATATACAAGTTAGACTCAACAAAACCCAATCCGACTAGAATTGAGACTGGCCGGGTCAGATCCACGTCCACCCGACGGGTTTAATTGCCACCTCTGCACCGAACAAATAATATTGAACGATTGCATTCTTTAAAGTAATATCGAACGAACTTCGTGCGAGAACTGCGGATTACGGTTCTTAAGGCTGGAATAACACTAGAGGGGGGTGAATAGTGTTTTATGCATTTTTAAATTTTTTTGAAATTTGTTCAATTTAAATACTAACAAATGCAATTCACAAACACATATATAATCACAGAATCAGACACAGATGCAAATACTAAATAAAAGCAGTAAAGGAAAGAACACACCAGGATTTTATACTGGTTCAGAGTTACTCTACATCCAGTCCCGTACAATCGTACGGATCTTTTCAAAAAATAATCTCTCAGATTACACCCTCGGTTTCAAGGCTACGAGGTACGCCCTCCTGTATTCGAGTTCATGGCAACTCTCTTGATTTAACCAGACTACAAGATCACCTAATTGATTTCCTCAATCACACCCAATTGATTTCAAGGCTCAACCGCACCTTTTACTCAACAGTTTGATTTACAAAAGATCCTATAATTCTGAACTCTGAATAGCACTGAGATCTTATGGAGAGAGTGACAGAGAATCAAACAAGAGATAATCGAGTTTGATTCACTTGGTATTTCGGCAGAGTATAGTTTATGATTCTTTAGAATAAATGTGGAAGATGAAGAGGAGAGAAAATAAATGAAAATCTGGTTAAAATTCGTTTAGAACTTACTGGTATTTATAGTAGAACAACAATCATATCTATTCATGAAAGGATACGACGAATAGACACTTCTTTTGAAAATTTGAAAATAACGGACACCATGTCGACATGGGGGGTTGAGGTATGTCGACATGCTCAAGGCAAAAATTGATGTTTTGATTTTCTTATTAAAATTGGTTTCTATAATTTGTCAAAACAATTTCTATACTTTGTAAATATATTTGAATATAGTTTAAACATATAAAAGAGTTTAGAAAATAATTTTTAATATATATAATCTTAATCTATAAAATGATTTAAAATCTGAGTATATAAATATTTCAAAGCTAAATATTTAAAACAAAGAGATGGTTTAAAAACAAGGACAATTTTGAAATCAAAATATTAAAAATGATAAAAATAGTTTTGAGGCTAAAATATTTCAAACAAGAGAGATGTCTTTTTGAAAAGAAAGTTTTGAAAACATTTTAAAAAACAAGAGATATATTTTTGAAAAACATTTTTATAAAATTAGTGGATATCAAAATAGGACCACTATATGTTTCACTAGATATTGTCGTGGGTTCCATCCCACTAGGGTTCCATCCTACTAGGGTTCCATCCCTTTAACAGGCTCGAAGTGGATTCCATTCCACGAAGAAATTTCGAATAAAGATGTAAGTGCTTTCAAGAAGTTTTAACATAATTCTAGACTGACTACATTATCTTGTACTGTTTGAAATCTTTAACTCTTGATAACTTGATTTCTTGATACTCACGAGTCTTCAATCTTGATATCTTCAATCTTTAAATTCATCAGTCTTGTATCTCTATACTGTACAATCTTCATTCTTGATACCCGTATGTTTATATTCTGCATATACATATATATCTAAACCATAACGTTGGTATTTATATTTTATAATAAGTCCTAAAGTTGTCATCAAAACCATCATCTTAAGAACTAACACTACGAACTATTTGTTCAAATTAATGTTGCTACGAACAAATAATCTCGATCGTATGTTTTTGTAAATTAATCTTCAATGAACTTTCAAGTGTCTGTTACCATTACAGTCCTATTGAATAAATTGTCCTTCAATATGAGACGGATGAGGAAGATGCCGAAGCTTATAAATTTGATGATGTAGATGTTGGTTTTAGAAGTTATGATTGTGAAGCACAATCAAATTTTTAGTTTATCAGTGATATGTACTATTATTTTAAATTTTGAAGACGATTATGCTTGAAATTTTATTCTTATGATATTATATTTGTTTTTTTAAATGTCTAAAAATCTTTATTAAATGTGTTTTCCTTATTTGATTTTGGGGCATAACCCCTTATTATAATGTTGAAATTTTCTAATTTGGTCCTTCAAAAAGTTAGAATTGCTATTGGTATTTATGCATTAATACCATAATAATTAGATTCTTTACCCTTTTAATTTTAATTCATAATTTTATCACTTCAAGTAGACTTTACATCGAAATAGCATAACACATTTTATTTTACATGTGTGGTCCACATATTGTAATATTCCAACAATCTTATGTAATAATCTTATAAATGTATTTTTCTTTATGAGCTTCAAAATTTGTTATTCATAACATAAGGTGTATTCGAAACAATTTTGTACATCAACTGTGTTGAAAAAGGATCAAAGCGGCATTCATTACATTTATCAATACTAAACTCGTCAATGGTCAAATGCCAATATAATCAAATGATATAGATCAATCATGGATACGTAGCATGAAAATTACATAATATGTGATCTATACATGTCTATTTCCAACTGATCCTACTTTAATAAGATCAAAACGTTCAATATTCGAATAACATAGTGCAAAGAAAAGTTTATTGTTTATTTCCGATCAGAGAAATAAAATACCAAAATATATCCATAACAGAAGTATAGAGCAACATTATATGATTATGCCAAATACAAACTCCATCTGAATCAAAATACCATTACATGAAAGGTACACCCATTTAAGCAACATGCTCGTGAAAGACCTCGGATGACAATCCTTTTGTAAACGGATCCGCTATCATGGAGCCTTCCTCGGATTAGCCATGTAGCGATTAACCATACTGATAGCATGAGCAATATCTGGTCTCATATAGATCATGACATACATCAAACTCCTAACTGCACTTGCACAGGGCACCCACTCCATATAAGTCTTGTCTTCGGCTAAAATGGGAGATCCTTTTTTCAAAAGCTTTAAATACAAAGGCATGGGTGTCGAAATAGCATTTGCAGTATCCATGTTAAAGTGAACAAGCACCTTCCGTCGATGCTCCTTTTGATTCGGTCTCAAAAGCTCAAACTTTCTATCGCTGAAGATTTTCATGTCTAAAATCTTTTTTATTTCTCTAAGGTCTTTCATTTCGAATTCTGCTTCCAAACGCATCTTCAATCGATCGATTTGTTCTCTATCTTTGGAAGCAATAAACATATCATCCACGTACAAGAGTAAGTACACTCAATCATCACTTTTCAAGTGTTTATACTAAACACAAGCGTCTTTTATGCTTCTATCAAAGCCAATGCTCAGCATAAAAGAATCGAACTTCTTATACCAGACGACTGCTTCAGACTATACAACAATTTCTGCAGTTTGCAAACCCAATCTGACTTACCATCCACCACAAACCCATCTGACTGTTTCATGTAGATTGTCTCTTCCAAGTCTCCATGTAGAAAAACCGTCTTCACATCTAGCTGCTCCAACTCCTAATCGTGAGTAGCATTTATAGCTAACAAAATCCTAATCGATGTATGTCGCATAACCGGAGTAAATATTTCACTGTACTCTTTCCTCTTTCTTTGTGCAAATCCGTTTGCTACCAATATAGCCTTGTGCCTTCCATCGTCTTTTACCTTGAATATCCATATGCAATCTATGGCTCTATTTCCCTGAGGTAATGGGACCAAATCTCATGTCTTGTTCTTCTGCAAAGGCTGTATTTCTTTCTCCATGGCGCAAATCCACTTTGAACTGTCCATTGACTTCAAAGCATCTTCAAGGTCAAATGACTCCTCGTGAACCACATGCAAAGCGTAATCGAACTAATCACCGAGGCTAAGGTTTGCAAACTGTCAATCTCCATATCTATCAGGTGCCTTCCTAATTTGCTGAGTAGCACGGGCGACTCCAGCATCGTCTGCCACTCTTTCAGCATCACTTTGAACTGAATCTTCTCCAGCTTCATGACCATCACCATCACTGTTAGAGAAAATATGTGGACTATTATATGATGGTTCTTCGACTGCATTTACTATGTCATCAATAATATCAACTCTACTCTTTGGTTGAAATGTGGGAACAAAATCCGTCTTCTTAAGCTTTTCCCCTTCCAAACCTGAGCTATCTGATGTCTACTTCAGCGGTTTGAACATGGTTGACTCATCAAAGGTAACATGTCCGGAGTGTATCACCTTATTTGTTGTTGAATTCCAAATACGATATCCCTTTATTCCATTTATATAACCTAGCAAAACACGTAGCTCTCGGCTTCAACTTATCAAATCATGTGTTATGTACATAAACAGGGCAACCAAAAATACAAAAGTAATCGAGTATAATAGACTTTCCTCTCCACAACTCTTTTAGAATCTTTCCACCAATAGATGAACACAGAATCCAATTAATAATGTGAGCAGCAGTCAATGTAGCTTCAGTCCAAAAGCTTTTAGATAAGCCCGCAGTCAATCTCAAGCCACGAGTCTTCTATAATAGAGTTTTATTCATCCTCTCAGCAACCCTATTGGATTGTAGATCACCGGCTGTAGTAAAACGTCTCCTAATACCATGCCGTCTGCAGTATCTAAGGAACTCCTTCGAGACATTTACAGCCATTGTCGGATCAAAGTCTTCAATTTCCTTCCAGTTCGTTTTTCGATTAGAGCTAACCATTCTTTAAACTTTTCGAACACTTCCGACTTAACCTTCATTACATACACCCAAACATTGTGCAAGTAGCCGTCAATGAAAGATACGAAGTAGCGAGCTCCTCCAATGGAAGCTGTGGAAATTGGTCTCCAAACATCTGAATGCACATTGTCAAGTACCCTCCTAGAAGTATGCTAGCAACAAATGATACTTTGGTTTGCTTACTCAGAACACACTCCTTGCAGAAATACAATTTGTTGAAGCTTTCTTTTCCGATCTTCTTCCTCCTACGAAACAATTCTAAGTTCTTCGAAGTATGACCTAATCTTTAGTGCCAATGCTTAGTAGCATCCAATTATATAGCGCTATCAACTCGAACACGATTCCCCTTGAACAGTGGTACCCTTCAGCAAATAAAGATTTCAGGCCTCTATACCCTTCATTACTGTAAGTGTCCCGCAAAAAACTTCAAACCATCCTTGTCGATGGTAACCTTACATCACAGTGATATTGGCTACCCTAACGATATCAAAGACTTCCAATGACCTGGTACATAACGAACATGTGAAAGAGTGCGAACAATCCCGTCGAACATGCGAATGCAAACTGAACCAACTCCCATGAATCGATATGTAACATCATTACCCATAAGGCTGAAACTTCCTTCATTAGCGACAAAGGAAGAAAAATAATCCTTATTGGGTGTCATATGGAATGAAGCCCCCCAATCAAGGATCTAATGGTTCACAACATCCGTAACTACAACTGTCAACACATCGCTATCTTTGTTCTCCACCACAATAGATGAAAGACCCAGTCTTCTTCAAATTTGTACAGTCTCTTATTCAATGAGCCGGTTTCTTACAATGATGACACTTTCCATCTTTAGACCTACTATGCCAGTGGGGCTTCTTCAAATTAGAACGTCCCCTGAAATTCTTTTTCTCCGTTTTTTTTCTCTCAACATACAAGCCTGAACTACTATCACTTCCTCCACTACCATTTCCTAAACCTAAACCCTTCATCTGATCTCTCAACTTTCCACTAAGCACACCTGTCTTCACATTGTCCAACATCAATGTTTCTTTATCGTAGATGAGGCTGTTAACGAAATTGGTGAACCGCTCCGGAAGCGAACACGATAGAACCATGACTTTCTGTTCTTCGTCAATCTTCAAATCAGCTGACTTCATCTTCATCAACAGGTCATCAAATATACTCAAATGTGCTTTAATGTGAGAATCTTCCTTCATCTTTTATGTGAAGAAGGTCTTCAGCAAGATCAATTAGTTGGTTAAAGATTTCTTCATGTAGAAGTCTTCCAACTTATTCCAAATTCCTCTGGCGGTAGTTTACTAACTAATTTCAAAAATAATATTCTTATCCATAGCAAGTTGGAGTGTAGTATATGTCCATTCTTCCATCTTCTTCTTCTCTACAATGGATATAGTTGGATATAAATCCTTTAAGTCATAAACCACGTTGTGGACGCGATTTTTCCTTAGTACCGTCTTCATCGTCCACTGTCACTTCTCAAAAATCTCATCCTCCGTTACTTCTCTATCAATAACTGTTAACCTAAAGCCATGTTGGAGCCTCTAATATACGCAGCAACTACTGGTGCTAAACTAATCTCTGATGTATCATCTTCACCTACCATTCTACCCAACACTTCTATGCAACAACAAACCTGAAAGCTCCGATATCAGTTGTAGAGGGGTGATCAATCCCTCTGTAGCGGAAAGCCTAATTATAGGATCGTGCTATGGCGCAGTAAAATAAAAAGATCTATCAATTCTCCAATCAGATCACAACTATTTCAAAAGCAACAGTAAATAGCTATAAAAGAGAAAATGAACACAATATATTTATAGTGGTTTCACTATCGTCGTGATAGTGTACGTCCACTTTGGAGAAGAAGAGCTTTATTATTTTCAATAAACAAGAGAAATTACAGAAGATTACAGAAGAAGAATAAAAAAAATCACTAATTTGGTTAATTAGAATTACAATTTGTTTTTTTATTGACTCATTATTTCTTTCTAAGTTGTGTGGATGATAAACTCCATGTGACTATCGCTCTATTTATAGTCTTCTCCAAGTGGAGATGTGAAAAGTTTTAAATAATGTAAGATTGTAATTAAAGAAAGTTTTTTTTATAAATTCTAAATTTGCAAATTAAAAAAGTTTTCATATATTAAATCATACAAAAAAATTCAACACATCTTAAAATTAACCATATTAAATTCAAATAACTGGCAAGTCTTCTTTCAAGATACATAGTACAACATTAATATCAAATCTTTGGACACTAATATTAACTGTAAGTGATATTCTTGTTGTAATGATTAAATACTAACAATAAATTCTAGTCGCATAATAATATTCTTTTAGGCCGATTAATTATTGACTTGAAAAATCTTATAATTACCGCATATTTATCATCATACATGTAAGTAATTCGAGAAAATATTAATTTTTCTTCGAGCCGGTTAACATCCACATGAATACATACACACAAATATCAAACACCATTTATAACAATCAAAACAAAAGAGGCCACTTTGATGATATGTTGTATCAATTAGTTCCCTTGTAATGTAAAATATTTATATTTAATTTACAAACAGACACCTAAATGTATTTTTTTCTCTAGAAAATAATACGAGTAGTGGGATCATTATTATAAAGACTTATGTTCATCTTCTCGAACTTTATGAAAAAATTAAAAGAACTAAAAATAAAACTGCGATGTTTATAATAATGTCCACTTTTAACTTATAATGATGTTCCTGAACTAAGTTTAGGTTTATACTCTTAACCAACTAACACATCAACAACATTATCTTATTCAATACATACTTTGATGAATTGATACAATTATGTGCTAAATTCTACTTTATATCAAAATGATTAAGACAGTACAAAAATTGTCCCTTTTGTTATCCTAACCTATAGAGTTGTGGTCTACAAGTGATAGATATTCATTATCTTTTAATCTAAAACACTTTAAGCCATGTGCAAGTAGTTTATAATTCCTCACAAGAAATAATAAAACCAAGCCGTTTGACAAAGGTCGGTATAAACCATTATGAAAGTAAATCAAACATGACATGTACATGCCAAAGAAAAGAATATTTGTATAGCAACTATGAAATATCATGCATTATCTGAGTTGATATATTTTATAACAGTACAATGTTGCAACAATGGTTCAATTCTATTTCAAAACAGTGTAACATTTAAGTTATTCAACGCTGATGACAATTACTTCATGATCTAGTACTTCTATAATTCATAAGCAGGAAGAAAAATTACACGGAGCATGTAAACCGGGTGAGCTAGAAACAAATCCATATATTTTTTAATTTTTAATCTAAACTTATATCTGGTCATCTTCACACATATGCTACTAGATGTATATCTACTGTATATTTAATCTAAATCCAAATATAGCCAACGATGCACATATTCAAATATATAAAGTATACAACTTTTTGATTGGGTAAAGTCAATGATGAAACATATTCACCTAGTCAATGATGGAACTGAAAATGTACGTGCAGTACTAAGGATCGTGTAATATGATATATAAATGCGGAAACTGATAATAGCAGTAAAATAAAAATTAAAGTAAGCACATCAGGAGTTTTTATACTGGTTCGAACTTCTCGTTCTACGTCCAGTCTCAGAATACTCTCTGGATTTAACTTTGACTAAACCCCTCACTTAACCCGGAGGAATAGGTATACAACACCTGAGCAGCCGAACAGGAATTTTTCCGCCTCAACAGCCGAAGAGGACTTCAACTTAATACAAATAACTTGTTGACGAATGTGTTCTGAATAACACGGATTGTCTTCTGATAGTACAATTCTCCTATAATCAAATCCTCAAGAATATATAGTGTGTGAAGATTTAGAAGGAAGATAATCGTGTAGAATTGAAGTATATGAATTAATTCAGTGATTCTAGCGATATTGAATGAGAATGAATGCTTTTATTTGTAGAAATAAATAGAGAATAGATTCCAGAATTATAAACAAGAATTGATGATGGTAGAAGTGAATTAAACATGTTTATATATAGTTGTAGAATAGTTACAATATTTCATGAAGAGTTTCAATCAAAAGTTGTGACCATATCTCTTGGATTGAAGGTGATTCCTCTTCACGAACGATCGCAACTCTTCAGAAAAATAGCCGTTATTTCCAGGTCGGTTGACTGAAAATTCTGGCCAGTCAGCTGAGTTTAAAATCGTGCACAAAACAGTGCATATCTGTGCACTAACACAGGTTCGGTCAGCCTAGTTTACTGGTCGGTCGACCGACCTGCTGTTATGTGTACAGATCACATTTTTTCAAGTATAAAATAATATACAACTATTTGTATGTGTGTGTGACTACTTGAGGAATGATTTTAACAATATTCTAAAACTCAATGTAATAAAATATTCATACTAATCTCTGGATTGTAGTCTTGTCTCCTTTGTAGTGCACAATATACGTTTATTCTTTTTTTGTCGCCTTCGTATATCATTCTCTTTGTAGTTCGTCTTATGATCTCTGAAGCTTGTGTCATGAATCAAAACACATGAATCAACATTCTCCTTCTTTTTGATTGATGATAATACTTGATGAAGTAGTATATACATATATATTGTAATTCTCCCCCTGAATATATGGCGACTTTTCTCCAAAAACTTGTTAGCTTTCATATATTTCTCCTCCTTTGTCATCGACAAAAAGGAATACTTATGATACATAAAATGTAAAAAAAACAATACGGAACATGTATCAAATTTAGGAACATAGAATTAAATTTACATACCGAAACCAAATAAAATGTTAATGATACCATTACTTAAAACGTCATAAAATAGAAATATTGTTCACAATAAAAACAGAATACTTGAAATAATCCAATAGCAAGACAAAAAAACAACAAGATCACTCCTCACACTGGTCGGTTCCCAATATTCTGGACGAATATTTTCATCAGGAGGAGCATGTTCTTTACCACGACGCTGAGAATGAGAAGTATGAGTTTCTGATGTTCCGAAACTTGTATTCTCCGAAGTTGACCAAGAGAAATTAGGTGCTGGTCTTTTTCCGGGAGCAAGATGAGAGGTACCGGCTTCAGAAGTGCATGACAAAGCATCCCAAAGATTAACAAAGAAGCCTTTGATTTTCTTGAATCTTCCATCTATTTTCCGTAGACGGGCATCTAAAGCTAATTGATTTCGAGCCAAAAGATCAATAGCCGCTTCCGTACCAAGTACGGGTGTTGGTCTTTGAATTGTGGACTGGCGAGTTAAGCGTTCCGTAGAATGAGTGGTTGGTTGTGGTGTGGAATAGCTACGACGTAGTTGATCTCTAGGAGTAGCACGCCATTGGTTAAAATTTATAAATCTTGGTGGAGCATCCGGCAACTTCATTAATTTAATGGTCCTTGAATCAAAATGATGAACTTTGGTAGTTTCAGATTCTGGAGCATGTACGACTAAGTCATTGATTAATCTCATTATATATTCTCCATAGTAAATATGAAGCATCTTGCCTTGGTTAAATGAGAGAAATTCATCCATAAGTAATTGTGCCAAATTGACTCGAACATTCCCACATATAGCATATAATGCTTTAAAATTTTCAGGATACACTAAGTGATAAGAGCCGCCTCTTGGAACAATGAATTTCATCATGAACCGATGAAAAAGTCTAGCTTTTGGTCGAATAGATGATGTTTGTATGAAATCTATAACATCATCTTCGAAAAAGAGATGGCTTATTTGGTCGCGTCTCATTACATTGTAATCCACATCATGTAACGATATTCCACCCGGTCGAGCATTCAAAATATGATTTATTCTATCTAGTGAAAGGAAAATTGCCGTACCACATACCGACGTCCAAACATAATTTTCAGTGTTTCTAGGAGGATTAACAAGGTTTAGGTTAGCAAGAAATAATTTGACCATAATGTGGTTAATTTTCAAATTGTTCTTTCTATGGTCAAGAAAAGTGTCAAGCCCACTTTCAATTGCGGCATTTTCAATACCGTAAGAAGAGAAATCGGGGTAACTTACGAAGGATTCCTCGAAGATCTTGGCATTTTGAAGCTTTATCCATCTTTCGAGTGCTCTATCACTCACAAGCCATGAGGCTATTTGAGAATCAACTGTAGTTGATGAAGAAGCGCCGGTAGTTTTAGTTTTCTTTCTAGGAGCCATTGATTTTGAGGAAAAATATAAAATTTGAGAAAATTTTAATGGAGTTTGGGGTAAAAATCTGAAATTGGGAAAGTTAAAATGAAGAGGTAGTTGAAAAAAGTGAATAAGTGGTCTAAATATTTGAAGAGGCCGCAGCAGATTTTTGTCGTTCGGTCGACCGAAATGTCTGGTCGGCTGACCGACTCTGTTAACTGAAACATATGAAACTTTCGGGAAGTGATTCGACTGACCGACTCAGTATTTCGGTCGACCGACCTTTATGTTTTGCTCAGTTTTGCTGTTTCTGTTAAAAAATTGTATAAAGAGAAATTTTATTATTTTTGCATGATATTAATACAACTTATAGAAAATCAGCAACACACATATATATATATATATTAAAAAATGCTTAGACACTGGTTGTTAATATCGACGTTCCCAAAAATTTGGAGATGAAGCATTCTCTATAGGTGACCACGTAGGAGCTACTGGAGATTGAGCATGATTTGAGGAGGTTGAGGGTCTAGATGTGGGTTCAACAATGTCTTCCTTTTTCGACGAACAAATTTTTATGGTCATCCGTTCTAGAAAGCTCAAACGTCTTGCCGTAATTTTTTGTTCATAGTATAACTCCTTTTGTAGATCCATTTGTTGCTGTTGATAGTGGTGCATCTCATCTATTTTTTGTTTAGTTGAAGGAGATATGACCATAGCATTCTTGACTTTCTTCTTTTCCGGTGTATAACCGGTATGAGTGTTCTCCCATGGTTTCCAGCCATGTCGGGGGTCTTTATCCGGGGAAGAAGAGAAGTTAAGGACACGGTTAGGTAAGGGAAAAATAGGATATGGTCCTTTTTCAGGAATACGATCGGAATCATCGTCCGGAGATGTATACGATAAACGAGAGTTTTCGGAATTGTAAAAATCATTGTTGGATGACATTTTCAAATAATTTTGAATATAAACTTTCTTAGTATTTGTTTGAAAACTAAACATAGTTTATATAAGTATTTGTTTACTAAAAAACAAGTGGATAAGAATTATTATTTAATTCTCATCACAGGTAATTAATAGCAAAACAATTTGTAAATGGATGATTACAAATTTTAAAACTAAAAATAGATTTCTGAAAATACAATTTAAACTAAAAAGGAGATTGAGACAAGAAACAACTATAGCTCAAGTGGTTATAATACACCATTTAACAAGCAAGTAAATTTTTTTTTGTTTTAAACATTTTGCATATTTTTAGTTATAACTCTTTTAGAGACATTATTCCTAAATCTCGTCTAAGTTTGATAAAAATATTTTCATTTAATGGTTTAGTAAAAATGTCAGCAATCTGATTTTCAGTATTAATAAACTCTAAATTTATCAATCCTTTTTCCAAACAATCACGAAGAAAATGATGACGAATATCTATGTGTTTTGTTCGTGAGTGATTGACAGGATTTTTAGAAAGATTTATTGCACTAGTATTATCACAATAAATTATAGACTTTTCAAGATGACAATTAAAATCCTGAAGTGTTTGTTGCATGTAAATGACTTGTGCACATGCCAAAGCAGCAGATATATATTCTGTTTCACATGTCGATAAAGAAACGCAGTTTTGTTTCTTACTGAACCAAGAGACTAAGGAACGTCCAATGAAGTGACATGTTCCGCTAGTATTTTTTCTATCCGTCCGACTTCCTCCAAAATCAGCGTCGCTATAGGAAACTAATTCGAAAGGACATTCTTTTGGATAAAATAGTCTGAAATCTTTGGTTTTAGTTAGATAACGAATAATGCGTTTAACTGCTCGCATATGTGATTCTTTGGGATTTGCTTGAAATCTAGTACATAAACAAACACTCATCATTATATCAGGTCGACTAGCTGTTAAATATAATAAAGATTCAATCATACTACGATATAGTTTTTGATCAACACTTTTGCCCTCCTCGTCTCTATCGAGATGAATCGTTGTGCTCGTAGAAGTTGGTTTGGCAGAAGTGTTTTCCAGACCAAATCGTTTAATTAAATTATAACAATATTTTTCTTGATTAATAAAAATTCCATTTTCAACTTGTTTAATTTGTAATCCAAGAAAATATGACAATTCTCCCATATGAGACATTTCAAATTCATTTGTCATTATAGTTGAAAATTCCTGATATAACTTTTCATTTGTCGATCCAAAAATAATATCATCAACATAAATTTGAATTATCAAAATATCTTTCTTAGTTTTCTTAATAAAATGAGTTTGATCTACTTTACCAATTTCAAAACCAGATTCTAATAAATAGCTTTTAAGACGATCATACCAAACACGTGGTGCTTGTTTTAAACCGTATAAAGCCTTTTTGAGTTTATAAACATGATCCGGAAATTTTTCATGATAAAAAAGAGGTGGTTGTTCAACAAAAACATTTTCTTTTATGTAACCATTTAAAAATGCACTTTTAACATCCATTTGATAAAGTTTAAAATTATGAAAACATGCAAACGCCAATAAGATTCATATTGCTTCAAGTCGGGCGACTGGAGCAAACGTTTCTTCGTAGTCAATTCCCTCTTCTTGATTATATCCTTGTGCAACTAATCTAGCTTTATTCCTAGTTATATTTCCTAGTTCATCTGCTTTATTTTTGAAGACCCATTTAGTACCAATGACTGATTGATCACTTGGTCTAGGAACAAGTTCCCAAACTTCGTTTCGTTCGAATTGATTTAGTTCTTCTTGCATGGCAAGAATCCAGTAGTCATCAGTTGAGGCATCTTTTATATTCTTAGGTTCTATGTTAGAGAGAAAAGCTACATGACCAACTTGATTTAATTGATGTCTGGTTTTAACATTCGTATTTACTTCTCCAATTATATTTTGTACAGGATGATCCCGTAAAATTCTAGGTGGAGATTTTATATTAAGAGTAATGTTTTTATTTTCGGTAAATTCATGATTATTATCAAAATTTTCACTAGTATTACTGTTTTTATTCTGAATCGTTTCATCATCAGAATCGATAGTAATATTTGGATTTATATTTTTAAAATTTTCGTCAGATGAAAGATGTAAACTTTCTTCAATAATTTGAGTTCTTTTATTAAAAATTCGGTAAGCTTTACTTCGTTCCGAATATCCTACGAATATTCCTTCATCGGATTTTGGATCGAATTTGCCTAACTGATCTTTAGTATTCAAAATAAAACATTTAGAACCAAAAACTTTAAGATATGAAATATTTAGTTTTCTTCCATTTAGAAGTTCATATGGAGTATTTTTAGTTAACGGTCGAATGGAAACACGATTCAATACATAACAAGCAGTAACTACAGCTTTTGCCCAAAAATGTTTTCATATAGTGGTTCCATGCAACAAACACTTCAGGATTTCTTTATTGACATGTGAAGCAGAATATATATTTGCTGCTTTGGCATGTGCACAAGTCATTTACATACAACAAACACTTCAGGATTTTAATTGTCATCTTGAAAAGTCTATAATTTATTGTGATAATACTAGTGCAATAAATATTTCTAAAAATCCTGTCAATCACTCACGAACAAAACACATAGATATTCGTCATCATTTTCTTCGTGATTGTTTGGAAAAAGGATTGATAAATTTAGAGTTTATTAATACTGAAAATCAGATTGCTGACATTTTTACTAAACCATTAAATGAAAATATTTTTATCAAACTTAGACGAGATTTAGGAATAACGTCTCTAAAAGAGTTATAACTAAAAATATGCAAAATGTTTAAAACAAATTTTTTTTACTTGCTTGTTAAATGGTGTATTATAACCACTTGAGCTATAGTTGTTTCTTGTCTCAATCTCCTTTTTAGTTTAAATTGTATTTTCAGAAATCTATTTTTAGTTTTAAAATTTGTAATCATCCATTTACAAATTGTTTTGCTATTAATTACCTGTGATGAGAATTAAATAATAATTCTTATCCACTTGTTTTTTAGTAAACAAATACTTGTATAAACTATGTTTAGTTTTCAAACAAATACTAAGAAAGTTTATATTCAAAATTATTTGAAAATGTCATCCAACAATGATTTTTACAATTCCGAAAACTCTCGTTTATCGTATACATCTCCGGACGATGATTCCGATCGTATTCCTGAAAAAGGACCCTATCCTATTTTTCCCTTACCTAACCGTGTCCTTAACTTCTCTTCTTTCCCGGATAAAGACCCCCAACATGGCTGGAAACCATGGAGAACACTCATACCGGTTATACACCGGAAAAGAAGAAGACAAGAATGCTATGGTCATATCTCCTTCAACTAAACATAAAATAGATGAGATACACCACTATCAACAGCAACAAATTGATCTACAAAAGGAGTTATACTATGAACAAAAAATTACGGCAAGACGTTTGAGCTTTCTAGAACGGATGACCATAAAAATTTGTTCGTCGAAAAAGGAAGACATTGTTGAACCCACATCTAGACCCTCAACCTCCTCAAATCCTGCTCAATCTCCAGTAGCTCCTACGTGGTCACCTATAGAGAATGCTCCATCTCCAAATTCTTGAGAACGTCGATATTAACAACCAGTGGCTAAGCATTTATATATATATATATATATATGTTGCTGATTTTCTATAAGTTGTATTAATATCATGCAAAAATAATAAAATTTCTTTTTATACAATTTTTTAACAGAAACAGCAAAACTGGGCAAAACATCAGGGTCGGTCGACCGAAATACTGAGTCGGTCAGCCGAATCCCTTCCCGAAAGTTTCATATGTTTCAGTTAACAGAGTCGGTCAGCCGATTAGACATTTCGGTCGACCGAACGACAAAAATCTACAGCGACCTCTTCAAATATTTAGACCACTTATTCACTTTTTTCAACTACCTCTTCATTTTAACTTTCCCAATTTCAGATTTTTACCCCAAACTCCATTAAAATTTTCTCAAATTTTATATTTTTCCTCAAAATCAATGGCTCATAGAAAGAAAACTAAAACTATCGGCGCTTCTTCATCAACTACAGTTGATTCTCAAATAGCCTCATGGCTTGTGAGTGATAGAGCATTCGAAAGATGGATAAAGCTTCAAGATGCCAAGATCTTCGAGGAATCCTTCGTAAGTTACCCCGATTTCTCTTCTTACGGTATTGAAAATGCCGCAATTGAAAGTGGGCTTGACACTTTTCTTGACCATAGAAAGAACAATTTGAAAATTAACTATATTATGGTCAAATTATTTCTTGCTAACCTAAACCTTGTTAATCCTACTAGAAACACTGAAAATTGTGTTTGGACGTCGGTATGTGGTACGGCAATTTTCCTTTCACTAGATAGAATAAATCATATTTTGAATGCTTGACCGGGTGGAATATCGTTACATGATGTGGATTGCAATGTAATGAGAAGCGACCAAATAAGCCATCTCTTTTTCGAAGATGATGCTATAGATTTCAGACAAACATCATCTCTTTGACCAAAAGCTAGACTTTTTCATCGGTTCATGATGAAATCCATTGTTCCAAGAGGCGGCTCTTATCACTTATTGTATCCTGAAAATTTTAAAGCATTATATGCTATATGTGAGAATGTTCAAGTCAATTAGGCACAATTACTTATGGATGAGTTTCTCTCATTTGACCAAGGCAAGATGCTTCATATTTACTATGGAGAATATATAATGAGATTAATCAATGACTTAGTCGTACATGCTCCAGAATCCGAAACTACCAGAGTTCATCATTTTGATTCAAGGACCATTAAATTAATGAAGTTGTCGGATGCTCCACCAAGATTTATAAAATTTGACCAATGGCGTGCTACTCCTAGAGATCAACTACGCCGTAGCCATTCCACACCATAACCAACCACTCATTCTACGGAACGCTTAACTCGCCAGTCCACAATTCATAGACCAACACTCGGACTTGGTACGGAAGCGGCTATTGATCTTTTGACTCGAAATCAATTAGCTTTAGAAGCCCGTCTACGGAAAATAGATGGAAGATTCAAGAAAATCAAAGGCTTCTTTGTTAATCTTTGGGATGCTTTGTCATGCACTTCTGAAGCCGGTACCTCTCATCTTGCTCCCGGAAAAAGACCAGCACCTAATTTCTCTTGGTCAACTTCGGAGAATACAAGTTCCGGAACATCAAGAACTCATACTTCTCATTCTCAGCGTCGTGGTAAAGAACATGCTCCTCCTGATGAAAATATTCGTCCAGAATATTGGGATACCGACCAGTGTGAGGAGTGATCTTGTTGTTTTTTTGTCTTGCTATTGGATTATTTCAAGTATTCTGTTTTTATTGTGAACAATATTTCTATTTTATGACGTTTTAAGTAATGGTATCATTAACATTTTATTTGGTTTCGGTATGTAAATTTAATTCTATGTTCCTAAATTTGATACATGTTTCGTATTGTTTTTTTTTACATTTTATGTATCATAAGTATTCCCTTTTGTCGATGACAAAAGAGGAGAAATATATGAAAGCTAACAAGTTTTTGCAGAAAAGTCGCCATATATTCAGGGGGAGAATTACAATATATATGTATATACTACTTCGTCAAATATTGTCATCAATCAAAAAGGGGGAGAATGTTGATTCATGGGTTTTGATTCATGACACAAGCTTCAGAGATCATAAGACGAACTACAAAGAGAATACTATACGAAGGCGACAAAAAGAGAATAAACGTATATTGTGCACTACAAAGGAGACAAGACTACAATCCAGAGATTAGTATGAATATTTTATTATATTGAGTCTTAGAATATTGTTAAAATCATTCCTCAAGTAGTCACACATACATGCAAATAGTTGTACATTGTTTTATACTTGAAAAAATGTGATATGTACACATAACAGCAGGTCGGTCGACCGACCAGTAAACTAGACTGACCGAACCTATGTTAGTGCACAGATATGCACTGTTTTGTGCACGATTTTAAACTCAGCTGACTGGCCAGAATTTTCAGTCAACCGACCTGGAAATAACGGCTATTTTTCTGAAGAGTTGCGATCGTTCGTGAAGAGGAATCACCTTCAGTCCAAGAGATATGGTCACAACTTTTGATTGAAACTCTTCATGAAAGATTGTAATTATTCTACAACTATATATAAACATGTTTAATTCACTTCTACAATCACCAATTCATGTTTATAATTCTGAAATCCATTCTCTATTTATTTCTACAAATAAAAGCATTCATTCTCATTCAATATCGCTAGAATCACTGAATTAATTCATATACTTCGATTCTACGCGATTATCCTTCTTCTAAATCTTCACACACACTATATATTCTTGAGGATTTGATTATAGGAGAATTGTACTATCAAAAGACAATCCGTGTTATTCAGATTACATTTGTCAACAAGTTATTTGTATTAAGTTGAAGTCCTCTTCGGCTGTTGAGGTGGAAAAATTCCTGTTCGGCTGCTCAGGTGTTGTATACCTATTCCTCCGGATTAAGTGAGGGGTTTAGTCAAAGTTAAATCCAGAGGGTATTCTGGGACTGGACGTAGAACGAAAAGTTCGAACCAGTATAAAAATTTCTGGTGTGCTTACTTTAATTTTTATTTTACTGCTATTATCAGTTTCCGCATTTATATATCATATTACACGATCCTTAGTACTGCACGTTACCGTTGCTGTTGACATTGCCTTTACCGATGGTATATCCTTTAGAGTTATCTTCAAAAGTGACTGATCCTCCATTTGAGTAGATAATATTTGACAACATTTCTTTGTTTTCAGTCATGTATTTTGAGCAATCGCTATCTAAAATTCATTTTCCTCTCCTTTTATGTGGTATCTGCAAAAATTTATAAAAAGTTGGTACCCATTTCTTTTTAGGGTCCTAAGAGTTAGATCTTAGGAAGCCAAACCCATGCGGGTTCAGAATTCCCTTTATAAACGTAGTTTTTGTTATTATGAACAGTTTCCATGAACATTTTGATATGTTTATTCTTTATCAAAACATTATTTGATTTTGGAATCCATATCTTAATGTTTTAGTGTTTGAACAAACTGTTTTCTTAATATCCTTTTTAATATTAATATTAATCCTACTTTTAGCAAAATTATTCTGTTTCTTAAATCTTAGTCCATATTTATTGTTAGTGGATTGAGAATTTTCAAGTATTTTAGAAAGATTCTCTCTTCCTTTATTGAAATTAAAGACATTTTTAGA
This sequence comes from Allium fistulosum, assembly GCA_030737815.1. Classification (NCBI taxonomy): domain Eukaryota; kingdom Viridiplantae; phylum Streptophyta; class Magnoliopsida; order Asparagales; family Amaryllidaceae; genus Allium; species Allium fistulosum. Next base: position 1,115,380,595 of record CM060902.1, on the reverse strand, counting down.
GATGTCATCAAATTTTATTTTTAGACTAGATTTTTCTAAATCTAAATCTTTAATTTTAGAATTTAAACTATTATTTTCCAAAAATAAAACATCATTTTTATTTTTCTGAATTTCTAGTTCTTCAGATATTGAAGAAATTTGAGAAGATAAGTTAGAATTTGATTGTTGAGAAATTTCAAGTTCTTCTTCTAATATTTTCTTCTCATCTTTCAGCATATCTACTTCTAAGACTGTCCTATCTAATTTTCTTTGTAAATTTTTATTTTTCTTTTTAAGTTGCTTTGCTAAGTCTACTAATTCAGAATTAATTTCAATTAAATCTTCAAAACTAAGATCACTTACATCGTCTGACGAAGCCATGAAGCACACATTTGCTTGTTCATTTTCATTGTCATTTTCACTCTCTGATGAGGATGATGAGTCTGTGTCGTCCCAAGTGACTGAAAAAGCTCTTCGTTTGGTTCTGTCCTTCTTAAAATTACTCTTTTTACGTTCTGGACAATCCTTCTTCATGTGACATTTCTTGTGACATTCATAACATTCCATTGCTGAAGATGATGGTTTGCTACTGTTGGTATTGTTGTTGGAATTATTTTTGTTTCCCCTGAATTTATTTCTTTTGAATTTCAGAAACTTTTTGAAATTTTTAGCAATCATTGCTATATCTTCATTATCTGAGTAGGAGTCATCTTTTTCTGCTTGAAATGCCACATTCTTCTTTTCTTGTGCTCCATTTATCTTTGCCTGCAAATTTACTTCGTAGGACATTAAATTGCCTATCAATTCTTCTGGTTTTAATGTTGACAAATTACTTGCTTCTTCAATGGCTAGGACTTTTCTTTCCCATTCGTCCGTTAAAGAATTTAAGATTTTTGTGACAATATCAAAATCAGTAAATGTTTGTTCTAATGATAGTAGAGCATGATAAATATCCTGGAATCTAGAGTATATATCATTTATAGATTCATTTGGCCTCATTTTGAAATTTTCAAATTGATTTTTCAACATAGAGATTTTTCTTAATTTAACTTTGTTCGTTCCTTCATGTGTTACCTTAAGTATTCTCCAAATTTCATAACCAGAAGTGCACATGCTAACTCTATTGAATTCATTTCTATCTAATGCACAAAATAAAATATTCATAGCCTTTGCATTTGTTGTAGCATCTAGTTTTTGTGTGTTACTCCAAGTTGAGTATTCTCCAGTAGGAGTTGTGTACTCTCTTTGTATAACATTCCAGATATCGAATCCACTAGATTGCATATAGATTCTCATTCTAGTTGACCAATAATTATAATTTATACCATTAAAAAGTGGAGGTCGTGAAGTTGATTGACCCTCTGTGAAACTAGTATTAGTGTTAGTGCCAACATCGTTAGTTTGTGTCGTTGCCATATTACTAGAAATAGATATCAAATAACTTTGTGACGGTTATAGGATAACCTTGCTCTGATACCAAATGAAAATGTACGTGCAGTACTAAGGATCGTGTAATATGATATATAAATGCGGAAACCGATAATAGCAGTAAAATAAAAATTAAAGTAAGCACACCAGGAATTTTTATACTGGTTCGAACTTCCCGTTCTACGTCCAGTCCCAGAATACCCTCTGGATTTAACTTTGACTAAACTCCTCACTTAACCCGGAGGAATAGGTATACAACACCTGAGCAACCGAACAGGAATTTTTCCGGCTCAACAGCCGAAGAGGACTTCAACTTAATACAAATAACTTGTTGACGAATGTGTTCTGAATAACACGGATTGTCTTTTGATAGTACAATTCTCCTATAATCAAATCCTCAAGAATATATAGTGTGTGTGAAGATTTAGAAGGAGGATAATCGCGTAGAATCGAAGTATATGAATTAATTCAGTGATTCTAGCGATATTGAATGAGAATGAATGCTTTTATTTGTAGAAATAAATAGAGAATGGATTTCAGAATTATAAACAAGAATTGGTGATTGTAGAAATGAATTAAACATGTTTATATATAGTTGTAGAATAGTTACAATCTTTCATGAAGAGTTTCAATCAAAAGTTGTGATCATATCTTTTGGATTGAAGGTGATTCCTCTTCACGAACGATCGCAACTCTTCAGAAAAATAGCCGTTATTTTCAGGTCGGTTGACTGAAAATTCTGGCCAGTCAGCTGAGTTTAAAATCGTGCACAAAACAGTGCATATCTGTGCACTAACACAGGTTCGGTCAGCCTAGTTTACTGGTCGGTCGACCGACCTGCTGTTATGTGTACATACCCAGAATATGGGGCCAGAAATTGCAGAGGAGCAGGATCCGAAGCGGTGATATCACATTTTTTCAAGTATAAAACAATATACAACTATTTGTATGTGTGTGTGAGTACTTGAGAAATGATTTTAACAATATTCTAAGACTCAATATAATAAAATATTCATACTAATATCTGGATTGTAGTCTTGTCTTCTTTGTAGTGCACAATATACGTTTATTCTCTTTTTGTCGTCTTCGTATAGTATTCTCTTTGTAGTTCGTCTTATGATCTCTGAAACTTGTGTCATGAATCAAAACCCATGAATCAACATGAACATATTCAAATATATAAAGTATACAACTTTTTGATTAGGTAAGGTCAATGATGGATCAAAGATATATTAGGACTACCGATTCGCATATGAAGTTTTATCCTATCACAGCCTATACATAATGTATTTGTTGCCACTGTTATTTTGTCCTTCGTATTGTTTATTAAGAAATAAATGAACATGTTGACCCAAACTATGTATTAACTGATGTGTGTGCAAAATAGACTGTAATGGATACAATGCAAATGTATTCCAAACATGTTTCTTTTCTCTAACAATGGCCGTACAATTAAAGTAAATTTAAACACAGTAATTGTTTGAAACATAATAAATTACTATTAATATTCAGTTTATCAACCTTGGGATTATATAGTACTGTAATAATTTTTTTTTGTGGAAATTAGCCACAAGGGCCTCTTTAGCAAGTGGAATTAGTTTCTAGGACACACAACTGGAATAATTATTTTCAAGGACAAAACGTAAAATAATTAGTTTCTAGGGTCTAAAAACTTATGAAATTATGTCATTGAAAGTAATTGGACTGCTAACTTTGTCCTTAAAAGTAATTATTCTGTTGACTTTGGCCTTAAAAGTAATTTCTTTGAATGCGTGTCCTAGAAACTAATTGGACTGCAAAGCTTGTCCTTCTGGTGAAATATCTCTTTCTTTTTCCTACTGATCCATCTGCTGATTCTTTATCAGACATAATCCATATTGAATATTTTATAATTTCCCAAATCAAAAACAATTTTTTTAATGTACTTTTCTCTAATCTAGATAGAAAACCTCAATGAAATCAATAATGGATTCTTAAGCCTTAATAATTAGAATTGTATCCGGTGTCTACGCATTAATACCATAATAATTAGATTCTTAAGCCTTTTAATTTTAATTCATAATTTTATCATTTTAATCTGGCTTTACATCGAAATAACATAACACATTTTATTTTATATGTGCGATCCACATATTGAAATATTCCAACATAAAAACGTTGTGGCATTGATAGGATTTTTGGGTCTTGCTGGTTATTATAGAAGATCTGTGAAAAAATATGGCATTGCTGCTAAACCACCGACAAATCTGTTGAAGGAAAATTCATTTTGTTGGAATGTAAAAGCTCAAATAGCATTTGATACATTGAAACAACGCTTCACCTCTCCTCTAGTACTTGTTAAGCTCAACTTTTCACAAGATTTCTTAGTTGAATGTGATGGTTCTGGTGGTTTGTATTGGATCTGTATTACTTCAAAATGGCAAACCAATTGCTTTTATATGTCAAGCATTAAAAGGGAAGAGTATTCATCACCCATCCACATATGAAAATGAGCTATTAGCTCTTATATTAGTCACAAAGAAATAGACAGAATATATACTTGTCAAATCTGATCATAGAACACTTAATTATCTTTTAGAACAGAACTTCATTCAAGAGTTCAAAGCAAGTGACTTGCAAAACTACATGGCTTTTGTTGTAAGGTTGAATATAAAGCCGGTAAATAAAATACGGTAGCTGGTTGCTTATCTAGAAGAGATGAAGTGGCCAATACCACACTGGATATTTAAACTTATACTAAATTAGAAATTCATGTTAACATAATGTGATTGACTTGAAGAATAAAACTAGAGTTTTATCAGATCCTTATTTCCATGACTTGGATACTAAGCTGCAATCTGGAAAACTCGATGTTACTAAGTATAAAAAGTTGAAGGCTTATCTTTTATAAAGGGAAGATAATCATTAGTCCAGAAGATGATAAAATAAAGAAAATTTTGCTAGATGAATATCATTCTACACCTCTTGCTGGTCATTCAGGAGTTGAAAGGACATTAAAAAGACTGAAATATGTATTCTTTTGGCATGGTCAAAAAATAATGTGCGACAATTTGTTAAATACTGCGATATGTATCAAAGAGTTAAACCAGGAAAATGTTCAATATACTAATTTGTTACAACCCTTACCAATAACGGAGGGAGTTTGGGAGGATATGAGTTTGGACATTATTATAGGCTTAACTAAATCCAACAAATACACAGTTATATTTGTTGCAGTTGATAGATTAACCAAATATGCACATTTCTTTCCTCTTTCTCACTTGTATACAACACAACAAGTAGCAATTTTTTTTGGCTTTTGTAGTGTATATAAATTACATGGATTGCCAAAATCCATTGTCAGTGACAAAGATTCTATATTTACTAGTAAATTATAGTCTGAACTCTTTAAAATACAAGGCTACTCTCTTGTTATGAGCTCTTCCTATCACCCACAATCTTATGTGTAGACACAGATAACTAACATTAGAATGTTATTTTGAGATGTTTTTGTGGTCAGAAACCACATGAATGTGTGAAATGGTTAAGTCTCGTTGAGTTTTAGTATTAACATTACATGGAAACTACACATTCAATCTACACCATTTGAAGCACTTTAGGGTAGAAAATCACCTACTTTACTCTTTTATGTGCCACAGTTAAGTGTATGTGTCATTGTATCGAGCAGGTTGTGAGTATTGTAAATTGTATTGCTTATTGGGCTGATGGAGGCCCATGTATGTGGTGTAAGTTGAACAAAAACAGTACTACGTAAATGGGAAAGATGAATAATTGAAAATCATATTACCCTCTTACATTTTCCATCCAAAAATTCAGGAACTGTCTCCTCCTACTTTTTCCTTCCTTCTCGTCTCCTCTTCAATTCTCAACTGTCACTATGGCCAAATCTAAGAAAACCGGTGCTCTGCTGTCACATTATCAATTCAGTTCAATGGTTTGATTTACTCTATAACCACATTTTACAAGTTTTTGCTATGTTCACACTAGAGAATTAACTCGAGCTTTAAAGGAGAGGTTATATAACTAAATACTTCTGTGCATTGGCGCTTACTAAAGAATAAGACTAAGGGATGGGGTAGATGATATTAATGACCACAAGCTTTACTGGTTCATACAATCACTGCATATGTACAATCATATTTCGTCTGTACGTTTAATAGGTTTAGTCTAGTTTATACAATCAACGAGTAGACCACAAGTTTTACTGGTTGATACAATCACTGTGTATGTACAATCATATTTGGTCCGCATGTTTAATATTCGACTAGTTTATACAATCAATGAGTAGAAATTTGAAAACCATGACTTAAAAGTCGATCCTCTTTCCTATAAGAGATCTGCAGTCAGCCGAGTATTATTATAGCCAACCAGATCTTCAAGTATTACTGGTACTGGGCAGGGTTTGTGTGCATTTTAACATATATCAGTTACTGTTAGTGGGCTCCGAGTTTCATATTGTAAATGATATAACTGATTGCTTAATATTGTGTATGCTTTTATATATATATATATATATATATATATATATATATATATATATATATATAACCTTGATGCATTTGACTTTGTTATTGCATATATTTTTGTACAATGTCCTTGTCTTATATTTATTTGGCAGTTCTACTTGTCATTAATTTATTGCAATGTATTCCATATTATTTGGGATTCATGGATTCATCTCTATTACAAGCATTTATTTCCTTTTTACTCTAAATCAATAGGCTATGGTGCAGCTTGGAAAGTTGCTGACATATCTGAAGGGTCAAGTGTAGTTATATTTGGTCTTGGAACAGTGGGCCTTTCAGTAAGCATGAACCAAAGCTTAATCATTTCATATTTGCCATGCTAAGATCCAATCTTTCAAATCAACTTAATCATGTAGTACATGTATAGGTTGCACAAGCTGCCAAGCATAGAGGAGCATCCATGATTATTGGAGTAGATAATAATCCCGACAAACATGAGAGAGGTTTAAAAGAGAGTTTATACTTTATTTACATTTTATTTATTTATTCTTGTGTCCAATCATTTGATAGGAAATATAATTTTGTTGTATAGGAAAGGCTTTTGGTGTAACTGAAGTGATAAACCCAGATGAATGTCATGAACCTATTCACCAGGTATTTTGTTTTCATTGCATTGGCACTACTTTAATGTGTTGCACACTGGAAGTTTGGAGTCGTTAAGTTTGCAACATATCAAATAATTTTAAAACTGAAATCTTATCATATGAAAACATTTTAGAAGGATTTGTACGAGTTTGGGTACTAATATTTCCTAAATTTGAGGGTTTTAAAACTTGAAACTCGGATCCACATATTTGATATACTTATCTGAATTCACAATTCCAATTATAATGTTCTCAAAATAGAATGAAAATGGAATAAGAGGGAAGATTGAGTTTTAAGTTTAGTTGTATAAGTTCAAACATCAAAATCAGATTTAAAGTTGCCAACAAACCTTAAAATATGAATCCTTTAAATCTACGATTTACGATTTGAATCCCATTTTGGTACTTTACTATTTACAATATAAATCTCATTTTGAAAACCTCGGGGTGGGGTGTTGCAGCAAAAGCAAATTATTCTGGAAATTAAAACGTCGCCATACCATTCCAATTTATACCCGTCCAGTGTCCAAAGTAGCAAGCATTTTCCATGTTTGGTTCCAAGTTTAAAAGATATGAATGTAGATTTGATTATACCTCATTGGTGGTTAAAAATAGTATGATTATGCGCCGGTGCATTTTTATACTGAACATAATAAATATATTATATTGCTAGACTCATACATTACGTAAAATATCATTCTTGTTCAATGTTTTCTTAGATTAATCATGCAAGATACCAACATAAATTTAGGGACATTTTGACAACGAAGTTTCACTATATTTATTGTCCAATAGTATCGTGCAAGTTATTTAAATAATTTGGTTGATGTGCAGATTGTGAAGGAGATGACAAATGGTGGGGCAGATTACTCTTTTGAATGCATTGGTGATACCAGTGCTGTATCAACTGCATTGCAATCGTGCTGTGATGTAAGTTTCGTCCTCTTATTTCTTTGCTTGCTATCTGTTAATCAAGCAGTCTATTCTTTTCAATATTTGCAGGGATGGGGAGTAACTGTAACTTTAGGTGTTCCAAAAGTCAACCCTGAAGTTTCCACTCATTATGCATTACTTCTTTCGGGACGAACATTAAAAGGATCTTTATTTGGAGGGTGGAAGCCAAAATCTGATCTTCCATCGTTAGTAGACAAATACATGAACAAGGTATGCTTCAAGTTATAGTACACTGACTTCAGCCATATCATGTTATGTGCATTCTACAGATCTATGAGGCCCAAGCAAGTAAATAAATTCTTATATTAATTTGCACTTTGACTATGCTCGCAATTAGGGCCGTGGCTACAAACTAATAGAATCTTCTTCATCCTCATTTGGTACCAACACCTATATTTAGGCTATATTCGTAACACTGTTTCAAGTTATAGTGGACGTTTATAAATTTGGTATGAATATTATTTAATTTATTTTCCATGTAGGAAATACAAGTTGATGAGCTGGTGACACATGACTTGCCATTTAGCAGTATCAATGAAGCATTCAATCTGATGAGGGAAGGAAAGTGTTTGCGATGTGTCATTCATATGAACAATCCATAAAATTACAGAAAAAAGAAGGTATATTATTTCTGCTGTCATGAATTATTTATTATATTCAAGCTTACATGTTCTGTATTCTAAAGATTAAAAAAATGTTATGAATGATGATTAAGCATTAACTTTGAATGAGTTTGCTGGGTATCAAGGAACGAGTAGATCTTTGTTTCTATATATATCAATAATTTCGTATCTTTTGTCCAATAAACAAATGAATTGCTAGTTGCAACTCATGGAGGTTATAGCTGCAGTGCAGTCAACATAGGTGATTTTGGCGCTTTGACTGAAGCAAGGAAAATCATGATTAATCTATGCAAATTTTCAGTACAAGAACTTATCACTTTAAAACAACTAGTATAATCACACAGCAATGAAAAAGCAATCGTTCGGTTGTTTAGATTCGGAAAAAATCATATAGTGTGTTCATTTTAGCAATCATATGATGATATACTAAGTGCTGGAATTACATATGTACCTACATGATGAGAACAAACATGATATTCATAATCATGTTTCATTGTATATGTAAAATGCCATTTAAAATAAGAGATGAGAACAAATATGTCCACACAAGCCTCAAAAATCATGTCCCCTACTTTGTCCACGCAATAAATCGAGCTCGTTTTGTATGGTTGACATGTGCAGTCCTAATTTCTTGATTTGTATACAAAATTGAATGCATGATTTACAATTAAATCTGCCCACCAACCATTAGTACTATACAGTTAACAAACGTTCAAATGTGTTTGAATATTATGCGAAGGAAGCGTGACTTGGAAACTAGTTTATGCATAACTTGTAGATCCCAGTGTATCAGAAGTAAGGTAGGACAACGGTACCATCAATCTATTTTCTTTATGGGTAAGTTTGGCTCACATGTCTAATAAGTTTCAAAATAGAGAAAACATCATTTTCAAACTAAACTTACATTTCCGGTCCCTATATTCAAATTCGCGTACGAAAAAAAATCCAAATATCCTTTTATGTTTTTAATATTTCAAACGCGTATAACTTTATGTAGAAAAATCAGACTAACATACCGTTTTCATCAAAAAATCACAAATTTTATGATCTTTAAAATGAGATTCATTGTTGATATCAAACATTCAAATTTGTAGTAAATGTGCAATTATTTCATATATTTGCAGACAATTCAGCAAATTTTGAACACTTTCGATTTTTTTTCTTCAAATTTACAACATTTGCAAATAATTGCAGACATTTCTGCAACTATTGCATATAGTTGCAGAACAACTATATGGTATAGTTGCAAAAATGTCCGCAACTATTGCATATAGTTGCAGACTATATGGTATAGTTGCAGAACAACTATATGGTATAGTTGCAGAAATGTCCGCAACTATTGCATATAGTTGCAGACTATATGGTATAGTTGCAGACTATATGGTATAGTTGCAGAACAACTATATGGTATAGTTGCAGAACAATTATATGGTATAGTTGCAGAAATTTCTGCAACTATATGGTATAGTTGCAGAATCTGCAACTATTGCATATAGTTGCAGAACAACTATTGCATATATTGCAGACATTTCTGCAACTATTGTGTATAATTTCAGTTTCCATTGAAATCGAGAAAGCTGAGCTCGCCATTGAAGAAGAAGATGAAATCAAGAAACATAAGTTCGTCAATGAAGAAGAAGATGAAATCAAGAAAGATAAACTCGTTATTAAAATCAATCGTGCAAGAAGCGGAGGGGTATTTTAGAGAAAAAAACAGCCGAAATGAAAAACAGGGACCTGCAAAGTATGTTTTCTTGCAGGAGGAGTTTTAGTGAATTAAGTTTGCTTTTAGGGATGCGTGCATAATATTCACTTTCTTTATTGTATTTGATTCCATAGTATTTACACTAAATTCATTCATTATTGGCAGTTATTTTCTTAACTACCGATAACAGTTACTATAAGATATAATATGCTGCTATGAGATGATTGCCCCAGTCTAATATACTATAGAAGTTGCTATAAAATTCTATATAAAGTGATTAAACAATTATAATATCCTAGTAATTTGTAGGATATTTTTTTCCTGAAAAAACAAATATATATGGCTTACCTATTTAGTACAATTTACGACAAATATACAGTTTGTAGTATATTTACTAGTAAATTGCCGAAGGGTTAGACATTAAAGAACAAAATTGATAACTTTTAAATACAACCTCGTCAAAGAATAACACGAATAGATTACTGAAAATTATTAAATTTTTATTTATTTTCACCAATACAAGTCAACTTTAAAAGCGCGCATGTACAATTTTTATTAAAAAAATAATATGTACGTGTGCACTTTAAAAGTGCGCATGTACAAAATACAAATCTATACATGCATACTAAAAAAGCACTAAAAAAGTGAGCATGTACAAATTATACTCCGATGAAAACCAAATCTGATGATGAAACTTATTTCACAAATCTTTTATTTTTTATAGTCTAAATCTAGAGTTTGTCCATAACTAATTCATTTCTTGCCTCGTAAATAAGTGAACTAAATTATTTTTCTATACCTCGTAAATAAAATAATTATGGCTAGCAAGAAAAAGATACAACATGAAGGTGGAATAGGCTGAAGGACAAAGCTTATGACTTTTTTAGCTTTAAAGTTTTAATTTTGGCTGGAAGAACAAACTTTGGCACAATATTTGACACAAAGACAAAATCGTCGTTGAATCTCCCCTCCAGTTTTGCGCCAACTATAAGCAGCAACAACAGAAATTACAAGCAGTGGCGAGTGTAGGTGGGGACGTGAAAAACCGAGATTGATGGTGATGGCACGACAACATGGTGGGAACCTTGCTAAATATAACTAGCATTGTTTGAGTTGCATAAATTAATATAGTATTATTGCACACCTATAATGCTAGTTTAATTTAGCATTTATTGAACTGTAAAAATCAATATAACATCATATTCTATAATGCTTGTTTAATTTAGTATTATTTGAAATGTAAAATGAATGTAATTGTTAACTGAGTTTTTAATCAAGCAGAATTCAACCGGAAGTTGAAGGACAAGACGAACACGAAACAACCTACGAACTTGGAAACACGATCAGAAGGACAGAAGAATGGAATACAAAAAGTTCCACATGAATTTGAGATTAAATCAACCACTCGGTACCAAGAGATTTCTCTCGGTATCGAGAGGTCCTTTTCATCTATTTGGGTAACATGAACTTCATATATATACTTCACACTCTACTCCAACCTCTCATGGTCAATTGTTTTTCTCAGAGTTTGGACAAACAACTTCAAGGATTGATGAGAAAAAAGCTAATAAAGTAGGATAGTTCAAATGTTATCGGAAGAATCATCAGGATCACCTTGAAGTCTATAAAAAAGAGCATGAAACACATCTACTTGGAGATGAGAAAGCAATGCAAGTAAGAAGATAACAATCTCACCAAGCAAAAGCTCTTGGTACCGAGAGAAACCTCTCGATACCGAGAGGTCTTTTCGGCATACATGCTCATGTGTGTGGTTAGGCCTTCTCCTGGACTTCGACTCAAGTTGGCTTCTGACTCTATGCATCCGTTTCTCTATAAATATCAACCTAACTTTGAGTGGTATTTCTACGTCCTCTTTATTTGACTACGTACTATTTTTCTGAGACTGTGTTTTGAGATATTTTTTGAAAGGCTACTAATCGGAAAGGCTACAAATGTTTGAACAGTAATGGAAAGATCATTGTGTCAAGGCATGTAGTGTTTAATGAAAAGGTCTTTCCATTCTCAAGTGCAGAAGTGAAAACTACAGAAAAGATACATAATCCAAGAGTATATTTACCAGCCATACCTTTGCAACAAATTAAAGAAACTGTTGAGAAGACTCAAGATGGATTAGCTCCACAATTCACAGCGTCAGATTTCAGACCAGATCATGGAAATGATACTTCATCAGAGTCTCTCAGACAAGCTCATAGCGGTCATGATGTTGCACCTGAAAGTACTCCCAGTCCACAACAAGAAGCTACTGAAAGTACTCCCAGTCATAATGTTGTACCTGAATGAACTCAACACCACATGATCACAATGGCAAAAGGTGGTATATTTATACGATAACTGTATTCAGTAAATCTTGAAACTGAAGAACCATAAACATATGAGCATGCTATGAAAAGTGCACAATGAAAAGCAGCAATGGAAGAAAAGTATAATGCTCTTATAAAAATAACACATGGGAAATTGTTGCTGCACCCAAGGATAAAAATATAATAGGATGCAAATGGACATTTAGACTCAAGAAAAATCCTGATGGAACAATTCACAAATACAAGCCACGACTTGCAGCAAAAGTTTACACTCAACAACAAGGCTTTGATTTTACAGAAACCTTCTCCCCAGTGGTCAAACCAACTACAATCAGAATAGTACTAACAATTGCACTGCATAACAATTGGAAAATCAAACAATTGGATGTACACAATGCATTTCTAAATGGTGAACTTTAGGAAGTGTCCATGGAATAACCATATGGTTTTAGACAGACAAATAACAAGAATATGGTGTGCAAGCTAAACAAAGTGATTTATGGCCTCAAGCAGGGCCCAAGGGTTTGGTTTGATAAACTTAAAACAATCTTAATTGAGTTGAATTTTCAACCAATTAAGTATGATAATTCGCTGTTTACAAAGTTTAATTGTGAAACAGTTATATACATACTAATATATATTGATGATTTTATTATTACAGGAAGTAATGGGGATGAAATCATCAAACTCATACAAAATTGGACAAACAATTCTCAATCAAAGACTTTGGAGAGCTCAACTATTTCTTGGGCATAGATGTTAAAAGAATTTCAAATACACAAATGCACTTATGTCAAAAGAGGTACATTTCAGAAATACTCAACAAAGCAAAGATGGATCAAGCCAAACCACTTCCAACACCAATGATCAGTGGACTAAACTTATCAAGGTAACAAGGAGAAGCAATCTCAAATGAAAAACAGTATAGGAGCATAGTGGGAGCATTGCAGTATGTCACAATTACAAGACCAGAGATATCATACAGTGTAAACAAAGTCTGTCAGTTTATGCAAACACCACTTAGTGAACATTGGAAGGATGTTAAAAGAATTCTCAGATATCTAAGAGAAACAATGAATTATGGTCTAGTTCTCAAAACTTGCAATAACATCAATATAAATGGATTCGCTGATGCAAATTGGGCTAGAGACATGGATGTAGAAAATCAACAACTGGTTATTGCATTTATTTAGGAGAAAATCCAATTTCATGGTGCTCTAAGAAGCAGACTGCAATTTCATGATCCACTACCGAAACAGAATTTAGAAGTGTAGCAAGTGCGACAACAGAAGTCTTGTGATCTAGTCACTAATAGGTCAACTTAGAGATAAACAACTAAAAAATCAGTGATTTGGTGTGGTAATTTAAGTACTGTTCTACTTACTGCAAATCTGATTCTACACTGGAGAACAAAAAACATGGAATTGGACCTGTATTTTGTGCGAGAGCAAGTATTAAAGGGAAATTTGAGTGTGAATCATTTACCTGCGACTTACCAGAGAGCCGACATTCTGACTAAGCCATTAACTGCAAAAAGCTTCATCAAATTGAGACGAGACTTGAAGATCGAAGATGCAGAAAGTGATCTGAAGGAGAAATCGAAGAAATTATAGGCAAAATCATAATGGCGGCGATAAATTAGGGGAAGAGCAAAACCCTAGTTTCGTTTGAGGGTGGATATTAGAACGAGTAAACAAAATAATATGAAGACTGGTTCATATATCATAAGTAGGAATGGTCCAAGCAGCTAATGGGTACAAAAGGCTTACAATCCGACCCACCATCAAGACCAAGCACATCTCCTCATTATAAGTACAAATAGAAATGAATGTATCAGTGCATTAAAAAATTTGTACAATCATTTTCAGAGTTGAAAAAGCAATTTCAGTTCTCTCTTATAAACATATTGCTACTTCTTTCATATTGCTTATGAAAACGTCTTTCAAGACAGTGGTCTAATAGACGACTCAGCCGAAGATTATTTGTTTCCAACAAAATCCTTCACTGAAAATTAACATGTATTGCACAATAGTAGAAAAAGGCAAAATTTTGTAACTATCATACTCCCAAAGTGACAAAATTTTGTTAAGATATCTGAAGTGTTTGGTGTTTTTTCAAAAATGGCTTTGTGTGAAATAAGGTTAGTGTAGATTTTTAGATGCACAAAATGACCACTACTGTCATGCTTTAAGAAAATGATCTTCGTTTTTAACAAGTTTTCAAAATAGTCTTAGTTCCATCGTAGACTTGGAAAAGTGGTACAGAAGGAAAGCAAAACATTATACATAACTAAAAAAAATAAAGTCTAAATCTAAGTGTCATACCATAAGTTGTTCACGAACCTTTCCAAAAACCGCAGGTTGCAATCTGAGTGATCAACTAACTCCACCAGGCGACCTGAGCATGAAATGTGCAACAAAAGTAGTAGTTTTTGTATGCCTGTTCATCTCAGGGTTCACGTGGTCATGGGGCCACTTGGATGGCTGATACCCAGCGAGACATTCCCAGTGGAGGTGAGGACAGCAGGGTTTGCATGCGCTGTAGGGTCCAACATGCTCACCACGTTCCTCATTGCTCAAGTTTTGCTTACCATGATGCTCCCATCCCTTAACAGCTATAATATTTCTTCTTCACGGTGGATAGTCATCATGTCTCTGTTTGTCTTGTTTTTCCTGTCCGAGGCAAGAAACGTGCCTATAGACGAGATGAATGATTTTATTTGAAGGCCCACTGGTTTTGGAGATGGTTCATGTACGATGAGCAGCATAGCACTAGTGTAGGTCTCGCTCCCTTCAGACCATCCATAGACCCCCACTGAGTTATAATATGATTGCTGTGAGTAGTTGAAATTCTCTTTAAAGATGAAGTAGTGAAGTGCCCACTCTGATTTCATAACTTGTGAATAGCACACATACACGCACATAACCACTACGTGTGTCAGTAAAATAAACTAGCTTTACTGTTATCATCACAAGGAAAAGGCAAGTACTGCACAACAGCTTGGAAGAGCTTGTATTTAACATGGACACTGTAATATAGCATTTATCAACAAACAAATGAGTTCAGCGCGTTACCGCTACAATTTAGAATTTCGTGCAACTGTTAGAAACTTTGAGCATTGCCAAACCCATTACACTATACTGTCAGTTTACTATACATTAAACTGACTGGTGTGGAAACAATAAGAATAATTCAGAAATAAATTCCATTATAAACTAGGGTCATGAATAATCCAAATGAAGAAACAGTATCCACCCAGACGGAAGCGAAACCTGTTGATGAAGGGACAGTATAGGATATGAAATCAAATATATTTGCTCCAATTAAGTTGGATCTGGTTTGAACTCAGCCCACTCAATTATAAATCAATTTTAGTCTGAGCCCCAAGACAAGCCAAATCAACCCGCACATCCATAGGATTTTACTTAATTTTAATGTAACTATATAACAAAACTAAGAGGTCGTTTGGTTTATTTTGTATTTTATGTTTTGAGTTTTCAACATTAATTACAAAATATGAGAAGAATGAATGGAGGTCGAAAGGGATGAACGGAAGATTGGAGGGGACCACGAAGTGGATGGAGGAACGACGGAATGATGAATTGTTGCTCGTGCTTCCGTTTTTCTCAAAACACGAAAAATGAAAAAAAGTTGTTTTCTATTTTGTGTGTTAAATTTGTTTTCTAAAATGACCATTTTTCATAATATACATGCGTTGTTCGTATTTTTGCATGGACGAAAACTCAAAACTAAAAACGGTAAACCAAACATAGCCTAAAATTCCTTATAATGGTCGATTTTAGGTTTTTTACCTTTGTTCAGTGGCATTTTTAGTTTTTTCTTTCATGTACTTACTGAGTGTACACTAGCTTGCAAGTAGATTATAAGTGTTACCCACACACCCATGCGTGCACACACATATATTGTCTGAAAGTTGCTCCCCCATCCATGTATCTAATAAAAAAATAACTATAATTCAATAGAAAGGGGAAAATTATGTACCTACTAATAAGCCTTAATTCCACCATGTTGACAAAAAGGTCAATGCAAGCCGAGATGCATATATTCCCACCAACACTTCATGCTGTTTGGAAAATAAAAACATTGCATAACTGAAATTCATTTTGTTTAAAACGTATATTATATACATCAAAGAAGTAGTTCATACAAAATGATCATTTAGATTTTCCACTGAAAATCAAAGTTAGCCATTTTTTTAAAGGAAAAGATAGGCAAATTTAAAAATTAGACTAATAATCCCTCCAGGAAATTATTGTCAAGGACAAAAAATTTCAGCGTTTTTGCCTAAGGGCAGACCTTCAATATTTTATCCTGAAGGACAACTTTCTTTAGGTATCAGTTTTTAGTCATTGATAGTATCAGTTTGTAGTTATCGGTAGCAGTTTTTAGATATCAGTTTTTAGCTTGGTAGCAGTTTTGTTGTCCTTATGAATAATTTTGGAAAATATTTGTCCTTATGAATAAATTTTAGAACAATGTTTGTCCTTATGATAAAAATATTGAGGTTGTGTCCTTGAGGCAAAAAATATTCAAATTTTTGTCCTTTAAATTAATTCACCCTAATCCCTCCTACTAATGTTTCTTATAACGGTAATTCGAATATTGCATTGCCTTGAGCAAGGTTTTAAAAACGGAATTCAAATCATAAATCGTATATTCTAAAAGTTATATTAGACTATGTATATATAATGTATATACACTAGTTTAAGTATGGTTGTTATGATAATGATAAATTTACCATTACCATACCAATATCAAACAATTGATAATCAATATCGAACTACATTAGTATATCGATGCTATCGGTATGCTACATGTAAATTTATCACTATTAACAGTAAATGTAGCAGTAAAGAAATGTTAAAATCAGTGGTAACGGTAAATTTACCAGTTCTATTAATTTTGTTCTTCGCTATTTTAATTAATCATAACCACAAAAACTTTTAAAGATGTATCATATTTTAAAAAAATGTTTATAGTATAGTATTATGCATGATTATATTTCTTTTTGGCTTTATTAATTTTAAAGTTTAAGATTAATAAAATTATTATTTCATGTTATTATAAATAATTTGTGAAGAGTCAAGAAAATTTTCTCCATCAACTAAAATAAATTAAATTTTTTATACAAGCATTAATGGAGTTGAAATTGGTAACAAAATATTTACTTTTTGTATCATTACCAAAATTTTAATGTAATTTTTTTAATGTTTTATATATTGGTAAATTTACCATTAGCAATCAACGGTTTACCGGTTTATCGGTATATCAATGAACATTTTATCAATGGTAACGGTAAAATATTGATAGTCATTTTTGACATACCAGTAGTATCGATACAGTAACGATTTTCTCGTATGGGTAGCGGTTATCATTACCATAACAGCCCCAAGTTTAAGTATGTGAAACCATGAGTTCTTTTTTTCATACTAATTTGATTGTTATCCGGGTTTTCGACCCAACAAAATTCAAAGGAAGTCAGAACATCTACATCGAGTCAGAGCAACTCAAGAGCCAACCAAAATGACCAGAAGAATCAACTAAGAAAGGTTAGAAAAAAGAAAGCAAAAATATGCTAAGGTGATGGATCGCCAACGATCCATCTCCTATGGGTTGCTAACGATCCATAAGGATCACTCGTAGATCCTCCAATCCTCTTGCACCATGATCCAATAGGTATTCTAGGAATGATCGCTAAGTTTGATAAAATTCTAAGCTAGTTAGATCGAGAAGTGAGCATTCGTCCGATTCAATCAGCAGTTCAATGCAACCAGTGCATGAACCATCATCGAAACAAGGCGATTACCTACGAAATTACATGGAGACCACCTACATAAGACAAGGAGTGCGACCCAAAAGAAGAAGTCCAAAAAACCCATAAGTAAATGGATCGCCAGCAATCCATGCCCTATGGTAGGTTTATGTTAGTTTGCTATGAAATTTTCGAAAAGGATAAAGAAGTATCCAAAGTAATTGGATCGTTAGTAATCCAAAACCTATGGATCGCTGGCGACCCATCAACTATGGATCGCTAGCGATCCATCATGTTAGCTCGGGTCATCATGAAACTCTTTGAACTTCTTCGTGGCATCATGTGGAGGCTACTGGCAAAGCGTGCTAGCCCAATAGTTCTTCAACCTTTATAAATACAATCTTACCTGCAACATAAACATAATCTTCTGGACTGGCTGCTGAAACTCTACAGAAACTATTCTTCACTCTTCTCCTTCCACACAACAATCATCTAAAGGGTTCACTGTGATTCTCCAGTGAACTCTAACACTGGTGACTTGATTTAACTTACAAGATCCAATCAAATTGTAATTAGATTAAACTTGTAATTGCAGCAAGTTAATAACAAAAGTTATAAAATGGACGTAGGCTTCGTTAACAGCCGAACCACTACAAAAATCCCTAGTTTCATTACTTTATTTGTAAGTTACTATCTCTTGTTTCTATTTATTTGCCTTGATCAACATGGCTAGTGATTTCACACTCAATCCAGGGCGTTGATCCATTTTTTGGATTAACATTTTAGTGCTTTCACTGAGAACCCAAATCAGAGCTTAGATCTAGCTATCTACTTTGAATCAGATAAGTGCAGAAGTTAGATCATCAATCGCTGTGTGGAAGATTTGATGTTGGGAACCAATGGCACCAGGAAGAAAGAGAACGACTTTCGGAAGATCCATAGGAGATACTATTGCTGGAGAGGAAACAAACCCCTAGCAAATTAAAGTCAACAATTCCAACAATCCACGGTTAGGAGCTAACTCCAGTGATCAGATTCCAGGATCCTCCATTCACCGTGAAGTTGTCACTAGAGATGAATTAAATAAAATGGTTGACGAAATCAATCTGAAAATTGAAAACAACCAAAGGGCTCTAATGGACAAACTAAATGCCCTATTGACTTTGTAGACTCATGCTGCTCCAAGAACTATGACAGAGCCCGCGGCTGTCGTGGAACAAGAAAATTCTTCCATTTCTGGCCTAAACAGAAGGGATGGGAAGTAGCCGTAGAAAGGAGTAATAGGTGGAGCTGTGGGAATCAATATAGAAGGAAACACAAGCACTCTATCAACTGTGAGGCAACCGACTATGAATTTAAGTCTACGGGCGAAGACCCCATAGGAGGATATCGTCATGGACCTCTCCGATTTATAAGATGGTGAGCAACTTGACGACGGCAAGTTGGAAGGAAATACCAATGCATTTGATGACGCCAGGGGAATCCAAACTGCCCCAATCAGGCCAACCGCAAGCCAACGGAATCTCGAGGGAGTGGCTGTCCCGAAGACAGGAGAGCCTAGGCTTCAACCCACTCATTGAGATTGTTTGCAAAGCCAAACACTCAGTGAAGTTACTGACAGTCGACCTCCGGATTACTTGACATATGTGGCGTATATCGCGGACATGGTCAAGCGATTGATGGATGAGAGCAAGAATAGAAGGGATGATGAATGGGGATCCGCTCCAGGTCGGACTCCTTTCACTGATGAAATTTTGAATGAGCGGTATCCCGAAAAGTTCACTATGCCAACTATTCCGCCTTATGACGGAACGAGAGACCCAAAACCCTACTTATATAAGTATAGTTGGTAGATGGACGGAGCGAATGCTTCGAATGCCATTCGATGTAGATGTTTCTCGATTTTTTTGGAGGGAATTGCTTCTATGTGGTTCAGTAGGCTTCCGTCGAGATCCATCGCCACGTTCAATCAACTAGCAACAAGATTCCTTGGTCAATTCAAACTTCACACGGTACAACCGAAAGATGTGATGTCCTTATCTGGCCTATTATAGGGGCGAAACGAATCCATGAAATCTTCCATGAACCAATTCAACAATGCATTAACTAAAGTAAGCAATCCAAATGAAGATGTGGTTTTCATGGCTCTGGTCCATGCCATCCATCTCGACACTGAATTTGGAAAGTGGATCAAAATGAAACAACCCACTACTAGGAAGGATTTCAACCGTAAGGCGAGCCAGTACTTGAGGCTGGAAGAGGCACAAGAACTAGAAAGGAAATCTGCTAACTTACAACCGGCCAACGTTGGACAGAGTGGTGTAGCGGCGAACCAAGATATAAACACCTCTTGGACTACTGAAGGAAACACGAGAAAAGATGGAATTTAAAAAAGGAAAAATCAAAATTCCAACAAGCGGAACGGAAGTAATAAGCGGCTTAAAGGCTTCAGGCTCAAAGATTACACCTTGCTCAATGATACTCCGAAAAACATCTATCTCGCAACACAGGGGATAGAGGAGGACAAGAAACCTCCTAAAAAGGAAGCAACTGAACATCAAAAGCATTCCGGAAAGTACTGTCGCTTCCACGAAACACATGGCCACAACATGAATGAGTGCTGTCACCTAAAAAACTTGACTGAGGAGCCGATTCGAGAAAATAGGCTTCAGCAATACGTGAGAAAATCACAAAATCCTGACCCACAACTCCCCAAGCTCCTATAGATCGAGGAAACCAAGCTGGAACTAGCGAAGAGGGATCAAGACGAACTCATCATTGGAACGATATCTAGAGGACCTCATCCCATACAGAAGAGTTGGGAAGAAATAGAGCGGTATGCGAGCTCATTAAAACACGCTCCGAAGGATTCGTGCCTCACGATTGAAGATGGAACCCCTGTCACGTAGCAGAGAACCCTGAACGATGATATAGTATTCCGAAATCGAGACACCGAAGGGATAGAAGTTCTAACACTTGATCCCATGGTCATGAAAGTAAGGATCAGACCCGTCATGGTCCGACGAGTATTGGTTGACAGCGACAGTTCTGTGAATATCATTTTCAAACACACCTTCAATCAAATAAAGATCAGCATGAAAGATGTATCTGCCTGCCAAACCAAAATTCAAGGATTCACTGGCGAACCCAAATAACCCGTCAGAACGATTGACTTGCCTGTAGAACTTCAGGAAGGCGACCGAAGAGTCACCCTCATCCAAACTTTCATAATCATAGATGAAGCTTCCGCATACAATGCCTTCTTGGGATGGCCTTCACTAGCAGGTTTTAGAATTGCTTTAGCCCAGTGGTGCCTTACCATGAAATTCCCAACTAAGAACGGAGTTGGAGTGATCAAAGGAGACCAATGTGCCGCTAGGGAGTGTTATATCGTAGAACTGCGCGAATCTAAAAGAAAGGAAAATGGGAAGAATGTGGGGAGAACTCTCCACATCCGCGAACCTGCCGAATAGCAACTACAGAGCCGCCCCTGGCTTGGGAACCATAGCCAATCGATAAGGCTTTGGACCCTAGAAAGAAGAGTTCAGGGGAGGATTGGGAAGCACCGGCATAATTGGTGATGTCTGTCCCAGTCGACATGGATGACCCAACGTGAGTCTTGAAAATTGGATCGCACCTTGGAAACAAGATGCAAATGGAACTCACTAAATTTCTTCACACCAAATTGGATGTGTTTGCTTGGACACATTTCGATATGTGTGGGGTATCACCAGAAATTGCATGTCACGCACTCAACATTAATCCCAAGCATACACCGGTAAAGCAGAAGAGGCGCAGCCTGGGCCCTGAATGGTCCAAGGCGCTGAGAGAAGAAGTAGACAAGTTGATGGCCAATGGTTTTATCCATGATGCGACCTACCCCGAATGGGTATCTAACCCGGTTTTGGTCAAGAAGTCCAATGGGAAATGGCGAACTTGTATCGACTACTCGGACTCAAACAAATCCTGTCCGAAAGGCGGCTTTCCTCTGCCCAGAATTGACCAGCTTGTAGATGGGACGGCTGGACATGAATTGTTATCATTTATGGACGCATACTCGAGATACAACCAGATCCTGATGCACGAACCTAATCAGGAAAACACCAACTTCATCACCGATCTAGGATTATACCGCTACAGGGTAATGCCATTTGGTTTAAAGAATGCTCGGGAAACCTACCAAAGATTAGTAAATGCTATGTTCAAGCGGCAGATCGAAAAAACCATGGAAGTTTATATGAATGACATGTTCGTTAAATCGTGAATAACCACCAATCACTTGGATAATCTCACAGATATGTTTGAAATACTCCAAAAATATAGGATGAAGCTCAATCCACTTAAATGTCACTTTGGGGTAGCCTCCGGAAAGTTCTTGGGATTCATAGTGAGCGCCAGAGGCATCGAAGCAAATCCAGAGCAAATTACTACCCCGTGGGAGGTCGAAGCCCCAAAGAACAAGAAGGAGTTACAAAGCCTAAATGGGAAAGTCGCAGCGCTAAGCCGGTTTATCTCAAAAGCCACCGACAATTGTACACCATTCTTTGATGCACTAAAGAAAGGAAAGAAGAACTTCGAATGGAAAGAAGCTTGTCAAATCGCGTTTGAAGGGTTGCTGCGACATATGGAAACCCCGCCAATCCTATCAAAGCCAGTAAGCGGAAAGGAATTATTCATCTACTTAGCAGTCTCACCTCACGCATTAAGTGCTACTCTTGTATGTGAAGAAGCTAGGATCTGGTGACCCGTATACTACATTAGTAAACTGTTCAGTGGAGCTAAGAAAAATTATCCGAAATTGGAAAAGCTAGCGTATTGTCTCTTGATCGCATCTAGGAAGTTACGACCATATTTCTAGGCATACCCGATCAAAGTATTGACCGACCAACCCTTAAAGCAAGTATTGTACCGCCCCGAGACTTTCGGGCAACTCATCAAATGGAATATCGAGTTGAGTCAATATGAAATCACTTACCATCCTAGGAGGGCATTCAACGGGCAAGCGTAGGCAGATTTCATCGCCGAATTTACCATACGGGATAATGAAGAAGAAATTACTTCGGAAGTAGAAACACGATGGAAGCTCTTCGTTGATGGCGCATCTAATAACTTCTGCTCGGGGGCAGGGGTAGTGCTAGAGACTCCCGAAGGACGAGCCGTTTGCTATGCCTTACGATTAGAATTCCCAGCAACAAATAACGAAGCAGAATATGAGGCATTGATAGTTGTGCTAAAAATTGTGAAAGAGCTGGAGATAAAATTCATACACTTCTATAGCGACTCTTAGTCTTCTGTCAGGTGAAAGGCACATACCAGGCTCGAGGGGAGAACCTTGGCCCATATCTATCTAAAGTGCAAGAGTTGCTAAAAGAAATCGAACATTACACCTTAACTCACATCCCGAGGGAGCAGAACACGAAGGCTAACTACTTAGCTAAACTAGCCAGTTCCGGGGAAGCTTAATCGTTGGGATTAGTTCCGGTTGAAATCTTGACTACTCCAAGCATAAGCGAAATGGATGTCAATTGGATTTTTAAGACCACCATTGAACCAGAAACGTGGATGACGCCAATCAAAGACTACTTGTTTATAGGAACTCTTCCCAGATATAGGAACCAGTGGAAAAAGCTTCTCCGAAAGGCACCACGGTTCATAATTTAGAATGGGATACTCTACGAAGGGGATTCTTTACCCCCTTGCTAAGATGTGTGACCAATGACGAAGATCAAAGAATCCTAAGAGAAATTCACGGAGGTGACTACGGAGACCATACTGGGGGTAAACCTTGTAAAGAAAATTCTCCAATACGGGTATTTCTGGCTAACAGTAAACCGCGATGCAGTAGAGTACACCAAACAGTGCGACCGATGCCAAAGATTCAGCAAGGTCAAAAGAACTCCTTCAACAGAGCTAACGCAGATGGTCAGCCCATGGTCGTTCGCAATATGGAGAATTGATCTGATTGGCGTATTGTTGATAGCTAAAGGAGGGGCTAAATATGCTATAGTTTCCATTCACACTACAAGAAAAATCAATATTAACAGCAGCACCTAACAACATTGTAAGTGAGCATGCTGTTATAGTCTTATTAAATAAGAAAAAACCTTAATAAAACGCTTTAAAGTTAGCTAAAAACTTAGGCGGCTTAGCAAAACTTAAGCGGGAAATTAATTCTAAATTGGTGGCCGCAAAAAACTTTTCCATCTCTCTTATGTCAGCAGTTCTCTCTTGTCGAACACATTTCTCCAATTCATCACTGGTTTTTCAATCTAGAAGAAAAAATAAGAAAAATTCTCTTCACCATATACCGCTTTACCCCATCAAAGCTGAAGCAACAATTTCTTATTGGTGCAGTCTTCACCGCAAGTACCAAACCCTAGAAGACTTAAATAGGTACTTTCGGTTGTTGTTTTTCAAATTAAAGTGAATATTTCTTGTAATCCAATATTAAGTCATTATTCTGACTAATTTTTTTCTTCCTGAACTTGTGATTTGGAGAATATTTACTTATATTTTGCTAAAATGGTAGTGATATGCATTAGCTGAAATGATTTTTTTTCAGATATGGGCACTATTCATTAATTTAATTGTTTTATTATCTTTCTATTTCTAGATATTGGAATAACTAGATATGCTTTTGAAGTGATATGGTATAGAGATAACCTTTTGTATTTAATTTTTATACATAAAATCGACGTTGTTATTCAAGTTTGTGGTATCCTGAAATAAAATGTTTGTTTGGAACAAGATTTCTAGGTAAAGTTGCATAACTAAATTTTATTGAAATTATTTTCAGTGCAATGTCACTAATGCAAAAAAGAAAAAGGGGAAAACACAAATTCCTTTCACTTCCAAACCATTATTCACTTATGATATTTGGTAGGGTTAGGTTAATTTAATGTTTGTAGAGAATCATATTATGCAGTATATAATGCTATTTTACGTTAATACCATCTTAATAATAGATTTGATTAAAAAACTGTTAATTAGCTTAAAATTTCATTGTTTATATACAATAAAAGATATGTTTACATTGTTAAGCTTAGATAAAATATAATTAAGTCTAAAATATAATCTGGCATGACAAAGATGCAAGTTTAGCAATGTACACAAAAAACAGTTCATGCCCTCTGGTCCTATTCATTGAACATAACATTTAACCAAGTAACTAGTTCCCTAACAAATCACTCTCAACCATTAAGTAAATATCAAACATAGTTATAATAATATATTTATGAATAAGTTACAGCTTCTTTTATTTGAAAATGTTATAAAGTTGTACATTGTCCAAAGCATTAGCTACTAAAATATTATGTCTTTAAACTTTAATACCTTTCTTTTCCGTTTATATGCACCCGCTGCTTTGTTGTAACTTTTCCTTCCCAATCCCACCTTAATTTTCTATTGCCTCCCCTAACACAGCACCATTACTCCATATACATCATGCTTCGATAGAACACAATTTTTCCATATGGATTATTCTT
Organism: Allium fistulosum; assembly: GCA_030737815.1. Lineage (NCBI taxonomy): Eukaryota > Viridiplantae > Streptophyta > Magnoliopsida > Asparagales > Amaryllidaceae > Allium > Allium fistulosum. The sequence goes on along the minus strand of CM060902.1, from coordinate 1,115,355,218 downwards.
TGATGGTACATTGATCCATAAGTTTTTGCTGATGTTTCCAAAAATCACTGATGTCAACTTTATCAATCTTGCAAACTAAAGAGTATGGTATGTTTGTGCATTGTGCCAATAAATATTGGCTAACAATATCATACAAATGAATGCATCATATAGATTATGCCAAGTTTTTTCACATAATGCTTGAAGTTAAAAAGATACAGATTCTTGGCTAAGGGGAAAAAAACTACAAGCCTTAATTTCAAAATGTGTGATGAATATTCAAGACAGTTTACGGAATCATTCTGTACAAGTTAGTGATGATAATTTTTGGTTTGGCTTTGTACCGTCTCTCATCCACTTCTCTTAATTTTGGTTTGAAGCATACATCATTATTTTTCTAATTGGAAATATTATTCAGTTCTAAAGATTTTATTGTTAAGGCTTATGCAATATACATAATGCATTTAAAATAACACAATTTATGTTTGCTGAAGGAGTGTTGCCACGTGGAACAATTTAGTGCATTGTAGTATAACACCGGTATCATAGAACTTCCATCTATACAGGTGTTGGACTGTGTTGAAAAATATTTTACGATGATGCACCAATGCAGAAACTAAGTTAACAGTGACTATTGTTTTTGTTAGATACTTGGAAGAGCAGCAAGTGTTGGTGCATTTGTGAAGAGAGGAGACGAAAAAGGATATGTAAAAATATCACTTAGAGGGTTTACACCGGATGAGATGATTACAATTCAGACGAAAATTGATGTTCATAACAAATCTGATTGGACACTCAATGGTAATTTTGTAATGTTTATATTTTGAAGTTTAGAATACTTTTATGTTATGACTGTAAATTTCTTAATACTAGGTACTTTTCCTAAATTGCGAGAGCCTGACTTGAAAGTTTATAAAGATAATTTAAGACTGGAGAAAAATAACAATGGTTCATTTGGGATAATGACCTTATTTGATGTCAAGGATATGTTATTTTTTTGTACTTCAGTTGCTTTTCCTAATTGAAATAATATCTGGGATTCTAGCTGAAATATTCTAATGCTCAGGATTTCTTAAGCGGTAGGTTTATCTCAATTTTTGCATATACTAGCGATCTAATTCTAAGTTCTACTGTTATATGTTTGACACAGTTAACTTCATTTTATTGTATAGAGCTACATTTAAATTAGGCATCAAGACTATCAGATGTGTATTAATCATGTCTGGTAGTAATTCCGTTTGTCAGTATATGATTGCATAGATCGCATGGAGCATCATCAAGTTCAATTTTGGTTGTAATTTGGCAAATCGATTGTAATTATGTAAATATGGATTTTGGTTTACTTTCATTTGTTGATCTCCTCATTTTTTCACTGATTGATGAGGTATAGCTGGTTTGAATTGTCATGAGGATCTACAGTGAAAATTTTCTATTATGGCTCCAACACTACCAAATGTGTTCTATGATAACATATTATTTCTTGAATAATCTACATAGAGCCAGATGACATGAGTTCATCTAAATTATAAATGCACAATTAAACATACGTTGATTGTATGTTTGGTTAACCAAAGGATAATACAAGTAAAAATGTCCTCTGCAGGTGCAACAGCAACAAAGCGTGAAGTCATTGAAATTATTCAAAAGTTCAATATCCAAGTTAATAATTTGACTCAGGTAAGTGATAGATTTTACATTTGTTTTTATAAATTGTACATGTGAAATTATTTCATAGTCTCTTTATTGCTGGAAACTCTTTTCGGTTTATGCCACCTGGTAATTAGAAACACAAAATCTACAACCATTGTTTAATGGCTTTGTAATAAATTGTCACACTTGTTAACATAACAATAGTCAAATTGTTAACATAGCAGCATAAATGGAATCATCACAAATCTTGCTAGTGGTTTCAGTCTTCAAGCGTAGGAAAGTCTTCACACTCGGGTATTTTCTAAATTTCCACCCTTCAAATTCTTGTGTTGTTAAGTCTTCATTGATCACTTCCTTCAACTGTTGGCTCAGGTCGCATAATGTTACACCCACTTGCTACTCTTTGAGCATGCATGTGTAGCCTGCGCTCATTACTCTTACCCATACCATACACACACTTTTTTTTTGAGTCTCCACTATGCATCCGATCTTAACACATCCATTCTAGTCTTTCTCTGTACCCACACGGCAATTATTGCACTATATTGGACCAAACACTATAAACATCGAGCTGACCCAAATTTTACATTTTGTATGAAAATGAATTAAGATGTATATATTGTTGTAAATAGAAATGGACCACAGTGTTGTAAGAATTAACCGAACTACAGTGATATCATTATTTAACTCGGACAAATATGTCGTTTATTGCATGTGAGGAAATATTATACAAGCTAAAATAATCTACCATATAGATTAGTAATTTATGCGATGATTTTTTATTTACTAAAATTATTATCACCATTATCTATATTGAATTTATCCATGTGTTTTGAAAATTAACACTACAAGAAAATAATCTATTAATGCAAACAGCGATAGCATCAAAACGTATCTTGCTATCGTTAACTATTTATTAGCCATTTAGACTAAAAATACAGCTCAAGTCACGCTGTTATTAATAAAAATAAAAAGCTGGCGGTAATTTTTGCTTTCCCTCTCTCTTTTTCCTTTTCCCACGTATCCCACTTTCCACTCTTCACTTCCAAAATCCCTAATTTATCATGTTCACTCTAAAATCCATTAGCTACAGCGAGATGCCGCTCTCTTCTCACATCCAGCCTGCTTTTCGATTGGTATTTACGAGGTACGGGGATCGATACCCCGCATCTCCATCTTTTTCCCTCTGCCGTTCTTCGGCGCCATGATCTTTTGTACGAAGATTAATAAACACGGCTGCTTATTTCTTTTGCTCACTTCTCCGGTCCACTGATTTATCAATCCAGGTAACTGCTTGTCGTCTCTTAAATTTGTATTTTCTAATCAATTCAGAGTAGGAATCGATTAGATTTCTTACGCTGCATTCTTATGTATAGATTAAGGGTTAAATAATGATCGTTAAAGCGATTTTCATGATTACATTTGGATTTTATTTTGTGTTATTGATAGACACTTGAAGTTGTTTGAAGAAAACCGATTCTTTATTGTTTCATATTGACTGCTAATTTTAGGTTTTTCTTATGCTATACTCCATGTTTGCTACCAATGATTTTTTCGTTGGGTCTTGTGAAATGATTTGTAGCAATAGTGTAAATTATATAATTTCGATGAATATCAAAATGATACATGCGTGTTGGTATTAAAATAATAGTTTGCGGCATTTGATGTAAATTAAGTCAGAGCGTAGATTTTAGCTTTGCGCCAAATTGATGAAAAATATCCTTACCTTCCTTTCTTTCAAGAATAGTTATGCGAGTACATGACAATAGAAACAGTATATTAGGTTTTTTCATTGGGATTGCTTTGGCTGACTTCTTAGTTGAGAATTTTTGTGGGTTCTTTCAAATGTGGATGTCGAATTTCTTAATTTCGTACAGTTGCATGACCAAATAACTTCAAATTGATGAGAGACTACAAGCATGATTGGCTCAGTGCATGACCAAATAACCCCAATTTCATACAATACAAATAAATTTTAATACAATATAAGTTAATTCAGTAAAAGTCTAATGATACTAACATATTATGAAGTGTAGTGTTACCTGTGGGTTGGCATATTTGTCTGGACACACATTATGAAGATGAAAACTGTGTTTTCCCTCTTCTTCTATGCGTGTCATTTCCGATAAGAACCTATTGTAGAGTCTCACTGTACACGGTTCACTATCTGGGTTCTTAGATACGTTTCTGTCGTGTAGATGATACTGTTTGATGCCTGAAAATTTTTAATAGAAAGGAAAGTAAAGTTTGAGATTCATTTATGTAAAGAAAATGTAAACGAATTCAGATGTCATACATGTACAATGCAATCATTTATGTAAAGAAAAAGTAAAGTTTTTAGGAGAATGAGTCTTGGTATCCTTAGTACATGCAGTCATGAGTCTAAATTTCTCATACATGTATGTGTAGTAGTCTAAGATGTCATACAGTTTGCATTAATTTTGTAGAATATGGATACTGGTGAATATGATAGCTAAGCAAGGGACGTAGAAGAACTGGAGGTTGATTTTTATTTGCTTTAGTAGTTTCATGGGAAGTAAAAGAAAAAAGACATACTTATTCTAATCGAGCTGCTGCGTTATCTTGAGGTATGTAATATTTTCGAGCCGCACCTCCTCTCTTTTTAAGATTCAATAACTCTGCATCTAGTATTATTTACAACAAAAATATATGAGATTTTGTTTTTTTTAAAGTGCACGGTTTTCGAAGGTTAGTTTAAAATATACTGTTAAACTGTATACAAAATATTGTATACAAATATGTTTATTTTGTTCACAGTAATGTTTAAACTCATCTTTTATTTGAAACATAATCATGTAGTATTTGTACTATTTATGCTTTTAGTGTGATTAAAAAAAAGATAATCATGTGTCCAAAATGTGGTATTGATACAATATGTTGATTTTGAAATGTGGTATTGATATAATATGCTAATTTTGAAATGTGGTATATATACACATTGTGACTGATGTTTACTGAAATGGAATTTACAGAAAAGTAGAAAAAGCCTAATGGACTTAGCTTTATATACAATTTAATGGTGTTTTTAAAACGCTGTTAAAACATTCCACATCGGTTTTTAACCGCCGTTGAATGTTTTAACAACGTTTTAAAAATGCCGTTAAATTAGACCAAACGCTATTAAATGATTTCATGACACTAGGTAAACGTTGTAAAAAAGGAAATTTAACTGCGTTTATTCCTTGTCATTGTATATCTCTGACATATAACTGCATGTCGATATACAACGTATGTAAATGCTGTTAATAGCTTTTATAGCGTTTTTGAAACGCTGTTAAAGGTCCTGTTTGTTGTAGTGTCACTATTTCACCAAATGGGCCGAAGCAGGACCGCTGGCCACCGTTACCACAAAGAAAGTCATTAACTTTGTTACTAAAAACATTATTTGCAGGTTTGGTGTGCCATAGAAAATTATCACTGATAACGGGACCCAATTTGAAAGCGTCGATTTCAAAGACTTTTGCAAACGCTTCCAAATTGAGAATAGCTATTCCGCGGTCGCTCATCCGCAAGCAACTGACACCTATCGTAATGATAAACGGCTCGTCTCACCGTGACCTTATCTTGGATTCTCAATACTTCTGTCGCTCCATCCCTGTAAGGGGCAGAGAACCCATCGTTGTCTCGGCTGTGCTACCGGAGGCTCTAGGGAAGTCGGAATAGGAGAGCACTAATCTTTCAATCAAATTTTTTTTATTTAAAACTTGGATTTATAGACCTTTTTGGTAGTTCAACTATGGTATTTCATTTTTGGTATTTCCGGAATATGAGCGTGTGGCTTGTTATAATTGATCCTATTGATAATACACAGAACGACCTTATCATCTCTATTAAGATGATTCCACCCCGTCGAATATTTATTCTAATATCTGGAACACGGAATATTATATAAAAAAGTAAGAAAATGGTTAAATTCGATGTTTTTAAGGGGAAGTTAAAACATAAGTGTGAGCTAACTAAATCAATGATATATCCATTTTTTCAAACGGGTATTATTCTTGGTGCTTAGCATCCCGGTGGAAGTGAAGAAAAAGATACTGAAAAAAACATTTCTAGGTGGAGTGATAGTAATAGGTATAGTTTCAATGATATTGATATAAGGAATATTTGGAGTTTGATCTTTGATAACACTTTTTTGGTTAGGGACAACAATGGTGATAGTTATTCTGTATATTTTGACATTGAAAATCATATTTTTGAGATTGACAATAATAGTTTTTTTCTGAGCGAATTCAAAACTTTTTTTTCCAGTTATTTGAATAGTAGGTCTAAGAGTAACAATCACGACTATTATCATTACATATATGATACTAATGATGATTTTCGGTTGTACCAAGTCTGAAACCAAGTGTATTTATTTTTTGTCCCATATTTTTTATTATATTATCTTTCCATCTATTTTTTTATAAATATGAATCTAAATCTTAAATTCATCGAACGATAATTTTGATTTATCTTTTAATACAATTGTTATATGACAAGTTGGCCTTTTTATACGAAATTCTTTTTGTACATTCATCTGTAATTCTTCGATTCCTCGTGTTCGGCCCTTTATTAATAAATTTGGGAATCCAATATGAATTATAACCTAGATTAAATCAATTCTTTTTTGAATTTCTATATGCGCAATTCCAATTCCTTCGAAACCTGAGGATATTTTTTTATTTTTTTGTACATATTTCTTTATACAATTCCGTATTTTCTCATCTTCTTGTAGACTACAGATTTTTTTTTTTGGGCAGAATAAGAGAGCAAGTACAAGTATTAGTAGCATAGCAAAAATTCATTTCTCATCATTAATATGTTTGCTCGTGTTAATTATGGTCTGTCGGGAGAATCGATGACTGCATCTTTGATGCACTACTAGTACATCATCTGAGAATTCTTAATTGGCTAGTTATAAATAGACACAGGGCTATTTACAAGGGATTGCCTCGGCGTAGAGCACATGATTTTTGGTCAAAACACATCTTGTCTTTATCACGAGTTATTTCCCTTGGTTAATAATACTTGTAGTTTTGCCAATATTCGCGGGTTCCTCAATTTTATTTCTCCCTCATAAAGGGAATAAGACATTTAGATGGTATACTATATGTATTTGTTTATTAGAACTCCTTATAACAACCTATGTCTTCTATTATCATTTCCAATTGGACTTTCCATTAATTCAATTAGAAGAGGATGCTAAATGGATAAATGTTTTCAATTTTCACTGGAGACTGGGAATCGACGAACTTTCCATAGGACCTATTTTACTAACAGGATTTATCACTACTTTAGCTACTTTAGCAGCTTGGCCTATTCCTATTCTTGAAAGAACGGACTAACAAGGTTAGCTACCTCGCTAACTTTCATAATTAAATGTCGTCACTGTACAGATAACCCTTTTGTGAAAAGAACTATTACCGATTGGTAGAGATAAACTAAGGAGTGTGAACTATACAAATTCACAATAACATTTGGTTAAATGAAAGAAATTCAAGAACGGACTAACAAGGTCAGCTACCTAGCTAACTTTCATAATTAAATGCCGTCACTGTATGGATAACCATTTTGTGAAAAGAACTATTACTGATTGGTAGAGCTAAACTAAGGAGTGTGAACTATACAAGTTCACAGTAACATTTGGTTAAATGAAAGAAAAGGCTTCGGTGTATAGAGAGGACCTCACCGTTTACGAAGTAACCATAGAAGCGATGGAACCCACTATTTTTTTTCGTTAGAATTTATTCTTTCCGGGTAAAATACCCGGAAAGAATAAAAAATCATGGTTGGGAAGGTCATAGTAGCAAAAGCCATTGGAATTTATATTTTATATATCGGAATAATCCGTTTTGGTATTAATTAACGAGAGGGGGGATAAGAGGATGACTGAAAGAAAAGAAATCAATTAGTTCCACCCAATAGCATGTTGCCACCAAAAGCAGAACCCTTATCTCTTCCAAAGAATCTCCTAATTATTCCAGAGCAACTAGAAAGAGATTCTTTAACCAAAAAGAATTCAGTTCAGATGGATCTGGGCGGTCCGAGGAGGGACCACCGCGAATCCTCTCTTCTCGAGAATCCATATAACCCTTATCAGTGTATGGACAGCTATCTTTCGAGCACATGTTTAGGTTCGGCCTCAATGGGAAAATGGAGCACCTAACAATGCATCTTCATAGACCGAGAACTAGGAAATCGCCCCTTTCATTCTGGGGTGACGGAGGGATCGTACCATTCGAGCCTTTTTTCATGCTTTTACTGGAGGTCTGGAGAAAGCATCAATCAATAGGATTTCCCTAATCCTCCCTTCTCGAAAGGAAGAACGTGAAATTCTTTTCTTGATAAATGATTAGCTACAAAAGGTTTTTTAGTGAACGTGCCACAGCTGATTACTCCTTTTTTTACATTTTAAAGATTGGCATTCTACGTCCAATAGAATATCTCGATCTAAGTATGAACGTACAAATAAATACAATAATGATGAATGGAAAAAAGAGAAAATTCTTTAGCTAGATAAGGGGCGGATGTATCCAAGTGGATCAAGGCAGTGGATTGTGAATACACCACACGCGGGTTCAATTCCCGTCGTTTGCCCATCACATTATTTCAAATTCAAAATATTCTATTTTCATTATTCCTATTTACGGCGACGAAGAATAAAACTATCACTATTTTTTTTCCTTTTCCGACTTCTTCTTCCAAGCGTGTCGGTTTCGGATACAGATACCCTTTTGTTGAAGGTCGTTCGAGCTTTTCCTGGGAGTATGGCATGGGTTACTTCAGTGACGTAGTGCCTGGTACTCGGACATTGGCTTGAGGCATTTTCTCTACCCCTTCTTACCGTGCAAAAGCAAAGTCACCTTGCGTCCTTAAACCGATAACCATCTTTTGGTTAACCTAGCCTCCTTTGTCCCTCGGGACCAACAAGGGGTAGTGAGTTTCATTCTTGCGAACGTACTCCCCAGGCGGGATACTTAACGCGTTAGCTACAGCACTGCACGGATCGATACGCGCATCGACTAGTATCCATTATTTACGGCTAGGACTACTGGGGTATCTAATCCCATTTTCTCCCCTAGCTTTCATCTCTCAGTGTCATTTTTGGCCCAGCAGAGTGCTTTCGCCATTGGTGTTCTTCCCGATCTCTATGCATTTCACCGCTCCATCGGAAATTCCCTCTGCGTCTACCGTACTCCAGCTTGGTAGTTTCCACCGCCTGTCTGGGGTTAAGCCTTGGGATTTGACGGCGGACTTGAAAAGCCACCTACAGATGCTTTACGCCCAATCATTTCGGATAACGCTTGCATCCTCTGTCTTACCAAAAAAATTCCCTTTTCCTTTAAGAAGTTCTGGATGAATTTACAATTGAAATTTAAATCGAATAATTCAACCTATTCCACATTAATAGGAGTCCATTAATGTTTCTGCTTCACGAATATGATATTTTCTGGGCATTTCTAATAATATCGGGTGCTATTCCTATTTTGGCATTTGTAATTTCTAGAGTTTTAGCCCCAATTAGTGAAGGACCAAAGAAGCTCTCTAGTTATGAATCAGGTATAGAACCCATAGGAGACGCTTGGTTACAATTCCGAATCCTCCATTACATGTTTTCTCTAGTTTTTGTTGTTTTTGACATTGAAACAGTCTTTCTTTATCCACGGGCGATGAGTTTTACTACGGATAATTCAAATCGAAGCAATCTGATGTCTGACTCGGGTCTATATGGCATAACCGATCGATAGAAATACCCCAACACTCCATCCACCTTTGTCCATATATTCCATATATCACACTAGATAGATATCATATTCATGGAATAAGATTCACTTTCAAGTTGCCTTGATGGTGAAATGGTAGACATGCGAGACTCAAAATCTTGTGCTAAATAGCGTGGAGGTTCGAGTCCTCTTCAAGGCATAATATTGAGAATGCTCATTGAATGAGCAATTCAATACAAATAAATAAAGTGCAGCCGGTTGGGTCTAACCTATTCTTGAAATATACAACTCGCACACACTCCCTTTAAAAAAAATCAATACTCCAAGCACTACACATAGATTTATTGCTAAAATATCGGTATTAAATTCGAAACTCCCGGTAGGTAGCCAGTGGCCTAAGGAAACGAAAGAATCAGTTACATTTTTCATATGCTCTCCTCTTATAGATAGGACTAACAAAGAACATAGTTCTTTTTGTATCACTTGACTTGCCCTTTTTTGATCGATTTCTTTTTCTTAATTTTTTTCTTTGTTTTAAGTTTCCGATAAGATACTTACTAAGTTGGGTCCTAGGTCTTGTAGAAATTGCAAAATATTTCCCTTGTTCAAACACTTCTTAATAAAATACCCGAAAAGAATAAAAAATCGTGGTTGGGAAGGTCATAGTAGCAAAAGCCATTGGAATTTATATTTTATATATTGAAATAATCCCTTTGGTATTAATTAACGAGAGTGGGGATAAGGGGTGACTGAAAGAAAAGAAATTAATTAGTTATTCATTAAAGTTTTTCTATGTATCAATTCTTACATCCCTTACAACTAGTGGAGTAAGGGCCAGCTTTGGTATGTTGGGAGATGTCATTATTGCTAAACCTAATGCGTACATTGCTTTCGCAGGTAAAAGAGTAATTGAACAAACATTGAATAAAACAGTACCCGACGGTTCACAAGCAGCTGAGTATTTATTCCATAAGGGCTTATTCGACCCAACCATACCGCGTAATTTTTTAAAAGGCGTTTTGAGTGAGTTATTTCAGCTACACGGTTATTTTCCTTTGAAATAATTTTATGTGAGTAATACAATTTTTTCTAATTATCAATTATTCTTTCCAGTATTTCATTTAAGTATCCTTTTTTCTATGCTATGATTTCGTGGAATTTTTTACCCTATACAAGAACCTCTTTTCCATTTCTATTCTCCAAAATAAAAAAGGAATTTAAACTATAATTAAAAAAGGGGAATGACAAAGGTGCAACAGCGCTTCCTATCTGATAGAAAAGGACCCCATGATCCTGAATCGATCTTACCTGGGATCGCAAATCCCAAGTTTGTCTATGAAGAGCGGATCTAATTGTATTAGTTTCTATAATTGATTTCTTCTATGTAATAATAATTGATAGGGCCTCATTGATATAAAAGACTCGTTTTCTAAAAATCTTGTTTTTAGTCTACTTTTTAATGTATTTAGTGTATTAATATTTGTTATTTGTTATGTGCATATTTTAAATATAGAATAATACTTAGTAAACAAAACAAATTTCATTTGATCTTGAGATAGACATATAATAAAACAGTTTTAATATTCATTATAATTACATTTTATTTATTTTCCTAATCAGGCAGATTCACATCTTTTACAACCTACACAGTCTTCCGTTCTTGGCGCGGAAGCAATTTGCTTAGCTTTACATCCGTCCCAAGGTATCATTTCCAATACATCTGTGGGGCAGGCTTGTACATTGAGTGCACCCTATACATGTATCATAAATTTTTACTAATTGTGACATTGGGTCTATAAATTCCAGTTTTGAACATAAAAAATCCAAAAAGTCATGATAAATGATGATTGAAACGAGATTCGGCATTTTTGAACCAGGAAACACTCGGTTTCCATTTAGGTTATAGGTGTAACCAACTCGCTATTAAGGATATAGTTGAAAGAAATAATAAAAAAAGAGCTCCGGTATAAAGATCTTCGTTAGTGTGTAATCCAATTGTATACCACCACGGATAAACATCTGAATAAGCGATATTTACTGGGCTAGTAGCACCTCCTCGAGTAAAGGCTTCTACGGCCGGTTGACCAAAATGAGGATCCCAAATTGCATGAGGCAAATGGGCAAGCGAAAGTAGCAAACAATATCATCAAGTCCACCATTAAAAAGCGACTAACTAAAGCTAAAGGGAATTGGGTTGATGAACTTCCACTCGCACTATGGGCTTACAGAACAATACAGAAATCAGCAACTGGGCATACCCCATTTGCCTTGGCATATGGTTCAGAAGCAGTGATCCCTGTTAACTAGAAGTCCCTTCTCATCGAAGGCAGAATTTCAGTCAGAAGCAAAACGAGCAGCTCCTACTCGAGTCGCTCGATATGATCGACGAGAAGAGGGAAGAAGCTGAGTTAAGGACTGCTGCTCACCAAAAAAGGGTCGCACGGTACTTCAACTCCAAAGTTTACAACCGAACCTTCTAAGTGGGAGACCTCGTCATCAAACGAGTCCATCCCATACTAGGAACCTTTGGATGAAACTGAGGGCCGTATGTGATCAATCAAAAGCTAGGGGATGGAACATTCAAACTGACAACCGTTGGCGGAATCTAAATTCCCTGAGCATGGAATAGCGAATTGTTGCATCGTTACTTTATTTGAAACTATCTTATCTACTCCTTATTTTAAGAAAATAAGCCATAAGGGATACCGTGGGCATTGTAAATAGGTAGAACTTGCCCAACTTTTCTTAATAAAATTGCTTTGCTTTCTGAACCAATAAAACTGTGTTCATAAGAGTAATCTGCTGAGTCGATAGGGTCAAATCAGCTTAAAACCATCCAATCGCTTCTTGATATAGTGGAACGACGCTCAAGTATATCCCACTTACCTGCCGGGTCAACGAAAGCAAATCGACTCAAACCATCAGATCAGTTGAACTCGATCCCCGCCTTCTAAGAACCAGTGTTGCTTCAGCGATGCCGGGATGGCCCAAATCGAAGCCGTGCATCCCATAAGCATGGAATTACCTTTTTAATGGTGGAATCACACTCTCGAAGCATGAACTTCTCACATTGCCTGAAGATTGGTTACGTCGAAAAGTTCCAAACCGTTTCGGATTGACAAGTCATATCGATCCCAAAAGCTGCGCATCCCATAAGCCGGACCCACTCCCAAAAGCTGCGCATTTGATAAGCCGTGCACATTCTTAAGTACCAGTATTGTCCCGACGATGCCAGGAAACTCGTCTATTGTAGGACTAATAAAAATCAATCCACTCCCACTATCAGGAGTAATGGTTATGAATCTGGCAATGTCAAACGGCTACGAATCGGTAGAAAATTCCGATTGTTGACCGATAATATTTTTGAAATCAAGGCGTCCAAATCATAAGTTCCGAAAGGTAGGAACTGCAAAATAAGCCCGATTATATACATCTAAAAAAGTCACTCAGATCAACCGGTCATTCGTCAAGTGTTTGGAGTAACCAGCCCCACGAACTGGGGGGGCACACACAAAAATACTCAAAAATAAAAAACCAAGTACTTTACAGTTCTGTTACTCCAAACAAAGAATTTTGGCGGTAATTACAGGACAAGATAAAATAAAATAGCAGTAAATAAAGTTGGCATAAGAGCATGAAATGCAGATAAGTAGACAGATAAAGTTACAATCAAAATGTCAACATTGTATTACTTATAGCATTTTCTATACAAAGCCAAAATATGGGGGCCGTACCCACAAAATATTGGCCAACAAAAAGAAAAATACAGGTACTACAACAATCAAAGCAGTAAGTGCAGTGTGACGACCCGGGTTTTCGGACCAGTAAAAATCGTCGAAAAGCCCATTCGTTCTAAAACTACGAATGAAAACTACCAACTTAATGCACAATATTTGATGACTTCCCTCCTTAAAAGAATTTCATCCCCGAAATTACCCAAAACAAAAACCCAAAGGTTTTTCCCAAAATATTTATTTTTAACTTACATCTGTATGATGAATATAGATCATCCGTACACAATATCTGATTCGGTCTTTTATTCGAATTCACAAATACACTTCCAAACTAGCATTGATCCCCCGATCCTTTAGTGCGTACTCTGACCAAGCTTTCTGATCAGAACTTTAGTTCTCCTTGCATAGCTCTCAACTATGATAGAAAACTCAAGCATCTTTCCATAAACCCTCATCAATGTTCGTCGCTAAGAATCGAGTGATAAATCCTCTTTCGGATAAGTGTTAAATACGTCAAAGTTCTGTACTCGAATCTTAGATTAAATCGTACGACGTAATAATCCATACACTTCATATGTATTTATTAACCATCCCAAAAATTGTTTTTTTTTCAAAAACATTTCATGAAACTTTTATCTTTTATTCAAACTTTTATAAAGATACTTCTTTATACATAACCATTTTACCCTTTTTTCGTTTCAAATTTTTATTCACAAAAATATTTCAATCTTTTTTCCAAAAGAAATCGATTATCCTTTATTTGGAATAATACCATTATAATTCTTACTTTAAAATTCCATCGAAATTTCTTTGTTAATAAATCTCCTTATAAATTTAATTCCAAACTTATTTTATATTCCATAACTTTCCCTTTTATATTTTTTCAAAACATTAGGATATCCATCTTTCTCAAACATCATTTTATTTTTGCTAATCACACTTTAATTTATAAAATATATTCTTAAATAATTTATTAATTTAAACACTTTTTATAAAGTCGCTTCTTTATATTACATAATCTTTTTATCATTAAACATATCTTAATGGTTTCTCGAAACTTATTTCTACAATAACTCATTTAATTTATAAATCACCATAAACTTCCTTTAACTAATATCAAATGTGAAAACATTCTTTATTTAGTTAAAACTTTCTTTATCAATTAAACTTCCTTTATACATATATATTCTCTTTACTTAACAGTTTTAATACTTAAAAGTATTTATATACTTAGTCAGTTGCTTTAAGTATATTCATAATTTACTTGACAAGTTTTACTTTAATATATAATCGAAGAGATTAAAACAACTACTACCAAAACATTATTAAAATGAACTTCTCTTTATAATATGTTAATTATAATATTTTCCATCTTTTTATAAAAGACTCCAATACTTGTTATTATCTTTAAAATACTTATTAAAGATCTAAATATACTTATAAGATTTCTTCCAAAGTGTCATTTAAGGGTTTACAAACAAATGTTGCTAAAACATCGTTTACTACAAACCCAAAACCATTCATTATTAACTTTAAATGTTCACTTTAAAGATCAAAGTATACCCATACTTATCAATTAAGATAATATGCTTTGATAAAAATTGACAACCATTAATTTGTCAAATAAGTGATTCACATTATCTCCTTTTTTTAGAAGATTATGTTGACCGAGTAACTAAAAAATGATATCAAGGAACTGGGTACTACAAATAGTATCACATATTTCCTTAATAAGAAGGGGAATACTTAAGAGAAGTGTTTACCATCCGTGTGCCATAGAAAATCATCACCGATAACAGAACCTAATTCGAAAGTGCCAAGTTCAAAGGCTTTTGCAAACGCTTTCGAATCGAGAAGATCTTTTCCGCGGTCGCTCATCTGCAAGCAAACAGGCAAGTGGAAGTAATAAACAAGATCATTAAGTCCACTATCAAAAACGACTAACTAAAGCAAAAGGGAGCTGGGTTGATGAACTTCCACTCGCACTATGGGCTTATAGAACAACACACAAAGCGGCAACCAGGCACACTCCTTTCGCCTTGGCATATAGTTAGAAGCAATGATTCCCGTCGAACTAGAAGTCCCCTCTCATCGAAGGAAAATTTTCAATCAGTAACAAAATGAGCAGCTCCTACTCGAGTCGCTTGATATGATTGGCGAGAAGAGGGAAGAAGCCGAGTTGAGGACCGCTGCTCACCAAAAAAGGGTCGCACGGTACTTCAACTCCAGAGTTCACAACCAAACCTTCAAAGTGGGAGACCTCGTCCTCAAACTAGTCTATCCATACCGGGGCCTTCGGACCAAACTGGGAAGGGCCGTATGTAATCAATCAAAAGCTAGGGGATGGAACTTTCAAACTGACAACCGTTGACGGAATCCAAATTCCTCGAGCATGGAATAGTGAATCGCTGCGTCATTACTTTATCTGAAACTATCATATGCACTTCCTATTTTTCAGCAAATAAACCATCCTGGGATACCGGGGGCATTGTAAATAGGCAGAATTTGCCTAAATTTTCTTAATAAAATTGATTTGCTTTCTAAACAGAAAAAACTGCGTTTATAATAGTAACCTGCTGAGTCGACGGGGTCAAATCGGCTCAAAACCATTCAAATACTGCTTGAGATAGTGGAATCACGCTCAAGTATGCCCCACTTACCCGTCGGGTCGATGGAAGAAAATTGACTCAAATCATTGGATCGGGGGAACCCGATCCCCGCATTCTAAGAACCAGTATTGTTTTGGCAACATCGGGAAGGCTCAAATCAAAGCCGCACATCCCATCAGCCATGCACTACCTTTTCAAGCCATGGAATCATGCTCTTAAAGCATAAACTCCTCACATTGCCTGAAGATTGGCAACGTCGAGAAGTTCCGAAACCGTTCTGGATCGACGGGGCATATCGATCCCAAAAGCCGTGCATCCCATACGCTGCGCATACTTTTAAAAAAGACGCTCATTTAATAAGCCGTGCACCCTCTTAAGTACCGAAATTGCCCCGGTGATACCGGAAAACCCGTCTATTGCAGGAATAACAAGGATCAACCCACTCCCATTATCAAGAGTAGTGGGCATGAATCCAACAAAATCAAAGTGCTACAAATCGACAGGAAATCCAATTGTTGACCAATAATAAATCTATAATTAAGCCGTTCAAATCATAAGTTCCCAAGGATAGGAACCATAAAGCAAGCCCGATGATAAAGAAGACATAATAAACAAACACTCGGATCAACCGGTCATTTGTCAGGTGTTTGAAGTAAACAGCCCTATGAACTGGGGGGCATACACCGGTACTCAAATTGAAATGCTCAAGAACAAAAACACTTCACAAGTTATGTTACTCCAAACAAAGAATTTGGCAGTAATCACAGGACTAGATAAAATAAAATAGCAGCAAATGAAATAGACATAAGTACATAAAACACTGATAAGCAGACATGTAAAGTTACAATCAAAATGTCAGCATTGTATTACTTATAACTTTTTTGTACAAGGTCAAAATATGTGGGTCGTACATAAACAGTACCGGCCAACAAAAAGAAAAAGTACAGACGCTACAATAAAAGCAGTAAGTGCGGATTCTGCACTTGAACAAAACAAAACAAAATGCCTCAAAAATCAGCTCCACTGCCATCCAGGCTTCTCAACGCCTCTTTCCGCCGCTCCCCTTCCCACATTTGGATGAAAGTTTTTGCTTCCCATCAGAATCCCGGCCAGGGGTAGTGTCGCTGCCGGTGATATCGACTATCTCCTCGGTACTGACATCTCCTCCCTACTCTTTTACCTTCTCGAAAGCCTCCCCTTTTGTCTTGTGCTTTCGGAATTTGCGAGGGCTTTTCGAGGATTTTATCGCTGCAACCTTTTCTTTCTTGATGGCAACCAGTTGCTGTTCGGATTTACACAGCTACTCAATCTAGACCTCCTGTTCCCGATCTTCGGCTACTGTAAAGTCGCCCTCCAAAGATACGGAAGGGTCATCTAAGCCATATAGTGCAGCGATCTTCTCAGACTCCGGCCCTGGCTGTGAACCGGACACAGACACAACAACTGGAGCAGCTACGGAGATGAGTACGGAAGCGGTTGAAATAGTGACGGGTCCGGGTATCAAGGAAACCGGCGGATCAATGGGTAAGGATGACGGTCCTATAAGATCAAAAATGAAAGCATTAAGTTTGTCTTGCTCTTGTAGTGTAAGTTGAAAATTCTCAAACTCGGAAGAAACAAGAAGGTTATCTGCATCAGAGGAGTGGCCGAGAATGTCGATCACATATTCACCGCCTTCTCCTTCTTTGGATGGTTGCACAATCTACGGAGAAGTTTCAAGCCCAGAACTCGCCAATTGATCGCAAGGCTGTCTCAATGATTCGCCAGGTCCAAAAAAAAGGGGCTCCGGCGTAATTTTGGCAGTCGATGCCATAGCAACATCGGCAGCTTCCCATTCATTTTCAATATGCAAAATTTCTCGGCCCTCTATCCGCGCTTTCTTTGACTCCCCATTAAGGTAGGCATCATTTAGCTCCCGCTTAGTGTAGACATCCCCACTATCTCGGAAACGGGTCAAAGTTTCCTCCCAAACCACGACGAGAGTGCGTGGGAACTTGGGGCCCAGGTAATTGAGACTCCTCTGATGCAACAGGGAGTTGACGTAGAAGTTTAAGATGGTATCGTCCATCTACCTCTCAAAAGTGTTATGTAGCTCCATATAATCCACCGTAACGACGACCTTTTCAACTTCAATGCGAGTTTTGTCGGCGCTAAGCTGTGCAACTCTTTCTTGGAGCAGGGCAATCGTCTGGGCCTGATCGGAAATGGTCTTATCACGCGACTTCATGACCTCCTCGTATTCCGCGATTGTTTTGTTATGCCCTTCAAAAATCTTGTCGTGGTCAGCAATGGTCTTCTTCTGGGCTTCGATAATCATGTTGCCAGCTTCGAGTTCCTCTTGCAACTTAACTTTGTCCGCATGTGTCTTAATTTCATCTTAAAGGACGATCTCTATCTACGCATGGGCCTCTTTCAACTATTTTAGCAAGTCGGCGTTATTCTTACTCTCCCAAAGCACCGCGTCCCTTTCTTGTATCGGTCGTTCAATTCTGGCATCGCGTTCCGCCAACACCTTCTCGAAGTCATCCTTCTCCAATTCAAAGGAGAGGATCTCTTGGTAATTGTTGCGGTTCGTATCATCTAGCTGCTTGCATAGTTTTTCCCATCCCTCGGCTTGCTCCAAATCACTTTGGATCACTTGATGGTGGGGCGTATATGAATCTTTGTGGACAAGGCGAAGGTTGTGGCCAAACTTAACCCCTTTTAAAAACCATCCAGGGAGCGTTGCTTCAAGTTTAGGAGGACTAGATGGAAGAACGTAAGCCGATCTCTGGTGAGGGCATGAAGAACCAGAGGCAAGCACCACGTGGGACGATGGAACTTGGGATGAGGATGGAGCTTGAACAGAAGAAACTGGAACTTCGAGACTGACTGAAGGTGGGGCCGGGGCAAAGGCCTGTTGCTCTGAAGGATGAGAACTACGATCGACCTTTGACTTTTTGGATGGTTCCTCTCTCATCAAAGGTCTTTCTCTTCTCGTAACCGCTTTTGTACGTACGACTCTATTCCCTATTGTTTCGACGACGAGCTTCAGCCTCTAAGTCCTTCCGTCTTCTTCATTCCTCCTCGGTCTAACGAGACTGATGACGGCTGGTGGACCTTTTCGACCAGCGTTGATAATTGGTGAACTCCTCGAGATCGTCATAAAGACCAAGTCCTCTCATGGTACCTGGCGTGAATAATAGATAAAGAGCTTTAGTAATGTAAAATAGGCTTGAATAATGTGTGTGCAAGTGAATGTGACCCTAGTGAAATATGTAATGTGGCTGGAGGGAGCCTAAAACGACGTCACAAACCAGATCGGGCAGCCATTATGGTAGAAATCGGACTGGTTTTGGGCGCAACATGGCCCAAGCGAGGAGATGTCTCTTCAAATCTGAAATCTTCCCCCATAAGTTCATCAAAATCGACGTAGACGTTGCTCAGATCCCCAAAGTCTACGCCGACATCTTTAATTGAGGAATCCCGATGTCGCTTGACTTCTGGGGCAGCATCTTTATTGCAGTTCTCTTGGGGAGGCGAGTTCGAAATAACGGGACTCATCCCCGGAGTCTCCTCACATGATTTGGAGTCTCCGTCATCGGAATCTGCATAGAAATCATCATCACTAGAGGAGGACTCATGACTACTACTCTCAACTTCACCCTCCTCTTTTTCTGTTGCCATTGTAGCCTTGCCGTCTTGTTGTTTAAACTCTTCTTCCCCTTCGTCCGGAATCGGGGGCATTCTGGTCGGGCAGCTGGCTTCGGTCGCGACATCTCTTCCCTCATGAGTCTTTTTAGCCGACTCGCCTGATAAGCCTTCCTTTCTTGAAAAACACCCTCTTCAGAACCATGAGACGAAGAAGTAGAGCGCCTTCATATTATGGAACGAGAACGAGAAGGAGACAGGACCTCAACCGCTATGGAAGATCTCCCTAGATGCAACAGTCCATACCGAACAAGTTTTCATCCGTCAATAAGAATTTAACCGATCTTTCCTTGGTATCTACAACATTCAGGGTATGGAAAGTTTGGTCAAGTGATAGGTCTTTAATTGGCCTCGGAATAACTGTAGGAAGTATTTTACTTGTCAGAAATTCCATAGCGCCATATCGAAACTTAATAAATAAGGATGAGAACTTACCCCTCCGTTGTCCAAAGGAGATTGAACCCTTCGGGACATCTAACGAAAAAGTACCGAGTCTTGAATTGGGATAAATTTCTTTGCAGTTGCAGCATGATTTTGCGATTCCTCTAAGCCTCGATAATGACTAGAGATGGACACTCGTCTCTCCTTTTAAACAAGAGAAAATATCTCAGCTCGTCAAGACTCGGAGCACGCTTAAATGTCCGCATAAATAGAACGTGCATGCAAGTTAAGATAGCATATCCATTAGGGTGAATCTGGAACGGGGCAATTGCTAAGTTCAAAACTCTCAAGAAGTCATTTAAAGGGGGCACTGTTCCGTTTAGGCACATATATCGATGGTAAGCGGTTTATCCTGGAGGTGGCATATGGGTGAATTCATTCTTCTTCGAGAGGCGCACGTCATCCTCCGAAATGCCATGTTACAACCAGATGTTGTGAAAAACCTTGGCGGAGATCATAGAGGAAGCTCTCTCCGGTGGATTAAGAAGAACTTTGAAGTTCGGAGGAGTTCGATCCACTACGGGACCAACAAGAACTAGTTGACCGTATTCAGCCTGCGAAGCGGAAGAGGAAGGGGCGACAGATGACGACTCAGCTTTTGAAAGTGCTAGACTTCCTCTGCTAGACATATGGCGAGAAGACGGGTACTTTATTCTAAACAATAGGACTTGCGTCCAAATCAGTCGGGTAATTCTACTCTAAACTAAGAATCCCCCTACAACACTTGAATTCTGAATTAATATCGATTCACGCCGACACGTCGGATTTCAAGTATGTACCGGGGTAAGTATGGTGTGTTATCTATGGGGGGTGAGCTCGGTGTCCTGAACACTACAAACGATCGATCCTGTGTAGATAGTTTGCTTGCAGTGGAAAGGGAAAAGGACTTTTCATGTCGTTTTTGGAATTACTTTTACTACACTTACCCGTTATCGATCAACGATCGATAACAAATCCGTCGTCCGAAGCGATGCGGAAAGTTCTTCCCAGTACAGGTACACCGAGCATGCAAAAAACAAGACAAATCCAAATCCTCCTGAAGGGTAAAACCAATTCGCAATGCGTCCTGCTGTATCGGCAAGATAACTTAGTACAAGTCAATTTTGGTTCTATGGACGAAGACAGAAAAACATGTCAAGCACCGGGGCAAGGCCCGAATGTCGTTCTATGAAGAACTCAAGACTCGATTTACTATCTTCCTCCATAAAATCCCAATCAACTCAGACTCTTTGCTATAATCATTACCAATATGCTCCGTCATCAAATCGCTAAATAAACGTCAGAATCAGTATTACCCACCTTGAATTAAGGATCAAAAGGCAAAGATGGTCAGAGTTTTCAACCTAACGATCCAAGCACGGTGGGTCGGCGGTGATCCAAGGAAGAAGATGATGGAGTTAGGGTTTGGTCGGGGGTGATCCAGAAGGAGCTATGTTAAAATCAAGGCGACAATGAGATTCAGGCCAATCAACGGCGAAGGGCTCTGGTGGTGAATGGTCGGGGACGGTGATAGGTCGGATAGACTTAGGTCTTGGACGAAACTTGGATCGAATCGCAAAGGGAAGGCTTGGGTCGCAAGAAGAAAGTAAGAATGGAGATAAGGTCGGAACGAGGTAGTTATATAGGAGGATTGCACAAAAGAAAAAATGCTAAGTTATTAGGTTGCTAGCGATCCATTGGCTATGGATCGCTAGCGATACATCGAATCACGTGCGATCAATCTCGAATTTATCCAGCGAGATCAATGTGTTGCTTCAAGGCATTCTAAAAAGTTATGGGGTAAAATTTGGTCTGTTATGACAAGCAACGACAGTTCAGGTTAAAACTTAATGAGCACCTAAATAGCCAAAGTCAAATTCGTGTGGCTCTAACACGATTACTTGAACCTCACCAAACAGAAACTGGAAAGCAATTACTTCCAGAGCACGCCTTGTTTCAACAAAGGCATGCTCTAGGGGGCAAATGTTATCCGATTTTTTAATCCAACAGAATCGAAAGGAAGTCATAACTACTTGGTCGAGTCAGAATAGCTCAAGAGCCAACCAAAAAGACTAGAACAACAAACCAAGAGAAATCAGAGAAATATAAAGTGAAAATACGCAAAGGTGATGGATCGCTAGCGATCCATAATCTTGGCTCGTGGATTCATGAATTCACTTGCATCATGTTCCAATGGGTATTCTAAGGACAATAGCTAAGTTTGATGGGATTCCGAGCTAGTTAAATCAAGAGACAAGCATTCGTCTTGTTCAATCACCAGTCTAATGCAACCAGTAAGCAGACCGTCATCAAAACAAGGCAACATGCAATGGAATTACTTGGAGGACACCAACATGAGACAAAAAATGCACCCCAGAAGACAAAGTCCAAAAATCAGCTAAGTACATGGATCGCTAGCGATCCATGTACTATGGATCGCTAGCAATCCATACCATCTCACCAGGTCGCTACGAACTTTAAAGCAGGAGGCAAAGGGAAGCATCTCTAGAAGTTGGATCGTAATCAAGCCAGAAGCCATGGATCGCTAACAATCCATCAAGTTAGCTAGGTTCGTGATCAGATTTGCAGTGTGTCTTCCTATGGTCATTTGTAAGCATCTGGCAAGAAGGCCTGGCCTAGTAGCTCTCCAACCTCTATAAATACTCTTATATCTGCAACATAAAGTGGACTCCACTGGACTGGCTGCTGAAACCCTATAGAAACTATTCTTCACTCTTCTCTTCCCTCCTCTCCTCCCTCCTCACAACAGTCATCTAAGGGGATTACTGTGATTCTCTAGTGAACTCCAGCATTGGGGACTTAGTCTAACTCGGGATATTCAACAACTTTGTAATCCAATTTACCTTGTAACAACAATCAATCATTAATAATAAAAAGTGGACGTAGGCTTCATTAACAGCCAGACCACTATAAAAATCTTCTTGGCTTCTTACTATCTCTGTGTTTTTTTATATTTATTCTATGTATTATTGCTCTGTAAGAACAGGACTGGTGCTTTCACGCTCAATCCAAGGTGTTGATCCATTTTTTGGGTTAACAAACACCTTTATATCACTTCAAAATATTTACTTCCAAATAATTCTACTTCCTTTAAAGGAAAACATTTCATAAAATTTTCTAAAAACCCACTTTCAAAACAATTCATTTATTAGAAGTGAACCAAATATTATTGCTAAACACCTTATAGTCAAATCATGAAATAAATCACAATGTGTTAGCCTACAATTGTTTTCTATCCAACCCATGCCAAATAAAAATTAATTGATCATAAACTGGCCGAGCAAAGTTCAACAATCAATAAGCAATAATCAATGGTCATAAACTGGTCGAGCGCAATTCAAACAACCAAACAATCAACCAAGAACAATAATAAATAGCGAACACATCCATTTATCCAATAATAATTAATCAACCTATTAATTAACTTTAAATAATTATTTTACTTACAAGCACAGAACGAGAATTTATTCTACTTTACAAATGTCCAAATGAAGTATAATTATTTTAATTACATAAACTGTAATTAAATTATATTACTATTAATTTATCACTAAATTATACTTCGCCAAATGTGTCAAATAATTTTACTAATGTGTTCGACTCGTCCATATGAATCTAGTGTCGAAATCCGCGAGTTAAACGGATTCCGTATGGGTGAGTTATTAATTTTCTAAGCTAATATATTAATTAACTAAATTAATATAATCAAAACAAGCTCACCCAAACCTTGGCCCAAGATCCACACCCGCAAAGAATAGTGCCTTCTCCCGCATTCTCAATTCCAGGCCGCGCACGTTCAAACTTGCACACCATTTTCGTGCACGCTCAACCCCTCATACGGAGCTATGCTCCATGAAATCCAACGCCGATTGTGGAAACGAACTTCTCTTCGCGAACTAGACGAGCCGGTCCCATCATCTTTGAGCTCAACCACCTCTTCACTGCCGTGACCTGTAGCTCCCCTTTCACTGTTCAAAATGTCGCAACACCCAAACACAATCGTGCTTACCAATTTCAGGCCGCAAGGTAGTACGCTTCAAGCCAGAGCCAACGCCACTCTCCGTTACACATATCGTCGCCTCAATCTCCACCAATGCTCAACCCTAGTTTTCGACGATCGTCATCAAACTCCATCAAAGTTTCACCAAAAATACTACGTCACACCATGAAACCAACAACGCAAATGGCGTCGTCTAATTCCAAGCGGATTAAGAGAACTTAATTTTTAAAGTTTATAGCAAAACTTTCTCGTTTACTGTCATTGAGCAACCACGACCCTTACGCTCAACCAAAACTCAGGCGATCAATTTTATAAAATAATAGAGACTAAGACAAACAACTTTCATGTAGGAAGTTTTTGCTAAAAGTGGATGGATTGGGAGACATCGATTTTTTAAGTGGAAAAATGGTTTATTTTCATGTTATAGTAAAAAAATTAAAGAAGAAGAATATGCTCTCTGTGTATTTATGTTTCCCCCCATGTGTTCATGCATGCATAAATATACATGCAATAAACTAATTTACTTATAGGCTAAGCAAAACAACATCCACAAAAGAAGGCAAGAAAGAAGACACGAAATGGTCAAGGACAAAGGAAGAAATGATATGGTACAGCGAAAGTGTGTGGCAAATGTAACGAACGGGCCTATCGACCCTCGAACATCGACACTAATACGTCCACTATATTGCGTGCCGAGCATTCAAATGCCAAAACGATCGATCATTATAGGAAAGAAAGAATATAGAAGATAAGGAGAAACTAAACAATCATAGAACCTTACAACGCAACGGAATAACATATATTAATCAACATAATTCTTCATAAAGTTATTTCTGGAATGATACATCAGAGTCATACTAATAAAAATTCTAACCTAGGATAGTTATAACAGCCTGTGCCTATCTAACTAATACATAGATCATACATATGTACACTGCGGAAATAGATAATAACTAGCTAACGCTGAAGCCACCTTCTCCAGCTCCTCCAAAATGCAGTCATGAGAAACTTGGATCACTTGGCTACTCATACAAATTTGAGTACCCAAGAGTTTTAGGGAAAGAAAATAAAACTTCAGGTCAGATATGGATCTTGTGTGAGTAAACTCAAACAACTGAATTATTTCTTTTAAAATAATTTTAACATCAAGGGTATCTCGTAAGACCACGTCGCACATAAACACGGATGATTTTTTACCTTACGATAACCCAAACGCTTTAATAGAAAAACCAATGATATTATAATAATGTCTAAATGCTCAAGTAAAATATGAATATAGCTGAAATAATTGCATCTCACATTTTAACATAGTTGGGTACATCTAAAACCATATAAGCACGTGTTGGAGAATGGATTCCATACTATAAAAAGATAAGGAACTACCATCCGATGGTATATCTCTAGATAAAATGCACGGGGGTATGACAAGAACATCTTGTACCCCTGCCACACAGGACCGGCCTACCACTTGACTAATAGTACCAAATATGATCATCCCACTTTGAGCCTCGAAGCATACATGAGTAGATAGTAATCGATTTAGATTTAGGATGACCATACCCTAATGGAAGTGACCTACATGGCCCTGCTGCATGCCCAATTTTTGTCATTTCTCGGTTGATGAGGCTTGAGGCTACGTTTTACCTTTATATAGCACTTCCCACTTGAAATGCTAACATTGACGCAATGTCAATATTCATCCATACAAGTCATTCAGGTGATGAACGAACCGAAGGCACTACCTCCACCACACCCATTTTGGAATCACCCTTAGGGTTAGTAGCATATGGCTCTTGCACGTCAAAAATTCGTCTTAGATTCCATGATCTTCAAGATGTCTTCAATTCAAAATGCTTGAGTTGGATTGAAGTGGTTTTTGGATAACATATCCGATCCCGAACTCTTCGAAACACCTTTCGATAATTTTCGGTAAACTTAGCCCCAGTTCTTTAGGAAATAAACAGACAGGATAAGAGCGGAGATCACCTTCTTACCGTTAGTGGACGGATTTCCTTATCATTAATCCTAAAAGAACGAAACGAGATTTATACGCATAGTACATCATCATTGGGGATGATTGTGCCATATAACTCACGTGTTTCTCCAAGATATTTCCAAAGTTACGTTTTGGTCTAGGTTTGATAGTCGGTTATTTAACTATCAAATATAACAATCATTCAAACATTGATTTAATTCCATATGGGATCCACTAAGCCTTTATTAATTTAATGTATAGTTAATAAAATCACTTTATAAAACTTAATCAAAAGATCTTTACACAATACTATTTACAAAACCCTTACTTCCCCTTTTACTTGGAAAATATTAATACTTATCTTAGGGGTATAAGTATATTATCAAAACATTTGGCAAATTTCCTCCTTTCAAATTCCTTATTTTTTTACAAACATCACTTACTATAAACCGATTCACTTATCCTTTATAAAAAGTTCCCCTTTAAAAGCTCCCTTCACATTTAAATACCTTTATAAATTTCCAAAATCAATTTATAAAACACTTTTACAAGTTTACAAGTCAATTTACAAAACCTTTTTACAAACTATAAAACATTTCCCTATTTAAAACTAATTTGATAAATCTTCTTTAAGAAAAATCCTTTACAAATATCTTTTGCAACTCATCCTTTTAAATCACTTTAAATAAACCTTTTTACTTAGTAAAACCCATTTTTATAAACAAGTTATTACTTATAAATACTGTTATAAAATAATAATATAACTTGAAAAATCATTTATGAACCTTAACCCAAATTGATTAAAGGATTGAAATTAATTCAAAACCATTCTTTATAATTTCAAAAGGAGGCTTAGCAATCCTAATGGTAGTTATTTAAGTTACAATTAACATTAATTTCACTTTCAAGTCACTTAACCATTTATTCATAGAAGTCAACATACATGTAAATGCAATTCATATCCAAATCACAGAATAACATGTCAATACAACTCAACTAGCATACACATGTCCAAATAATATAATAGCAGGATGGTGATTTATTCTGATATATAGATGTCCAAACAATTCACTACTTATAGCAAAATGGGAATTTATTCTACTAAACATATGTCCACACTATAAACAATTATATTATAGAAGAATGTGGAATTATTCTAAAATCAGATGTCCAAACAATTAAACAATCAACTTATAGCAGAACGGAGATTTATTCTGCTAACACATATAAACATAATCAAACCATTTACATAACTCATTCATAATTGTTTGTCTACTTAATGATATCGACATTTGAATCCCTTGTGTTCAAAACCATCTTTGGAAAAGAAGTACCTTTAAAACAATTTGATTCGTGGAAAACAAGGATTAAAATTAAAACTCCATTTTAGAATAATTAATCACAAGTTAAACCCTTTATTAAACCATAATTAAACTTAATTAAATCTTAACTTAATTTAATTAATAATCAAGAAATAATAAACCTTAAATAAATAAATAATTATAAATTTAAACCCTTAATTAATTTATAATTAAAAATAAATCAAACACTTGATTAATAAATAATTAACCCAATAATTAATTAATAACTAATTAAAAATAAGTGGAATTAGGGAGGCATCCCTATCATACTTTCATATTGTAAAGCGGGTCCCTGTCAAAGTTTCATTGTAAATCCGGTCCCTATTTTCTAGAAACAAAGAAAAATTATTGCTGAAATGTCAGCAACTTTTATAAATAAGTGCTGATATTTCAGCAACTTTCCCTGTCAAAGTTTCATTGTAAATCCGGTCCCTATTTTCTAGAAACAAAGAAAAATTATTGCTGAAATGTCAACAACTTTTATAAATAAGTGCTGATATTTCAGCAACTTTCATACACTGTTTTCATAGTGTACATAAATGTTGCTGAAATGTCAGCAACTTTTATAAATAAGTGTTGATATTTCATCAACTTTCATACACTATGTTCATAGTGTACACAAAAGTTGCGGAAATGTCAGCAACTTTTATGAAAAGTTGCATCATGCAGAGAATAAAAAACAGGGACCTAATTTACACTGAAATTTAGTGAAGGACTTTTCGTGTATTTTGAACCTTAATAAGGACCTGTGCCAAAAGTACCCTAAAATAAATCATATACTTAAGCCATAATTAATTAAAGATTAATCTTGCTTAAACAAAAATTTATTTAAAATAAATCTTACTTTTAAAAGATAATTAATTAGTACTAATCTTTAATTAATTAAAATTAACAAACCTTGTTTAATACTTAGTTAATTATTACTTATCAAAACTAATTAATTAATAATTAATTATTAAATTATTAATTAATTTTTTTTGATCATTATCATTAAGTTTTTAAAACATTTCAAAAACACTTTAAAATATAAAAACTTAGGCCCCGTTTGGTTTGCTGTTTTTAGTTTGGTGTTTTCGTCTAAACAAAAATGCGCACTTCTTATGTATTGTTGGAAAACAAACAATTTTGAAAAATGAAATTAACATAGAAAATAGAAAACCAGTATATTTGATTTTTCATGTTTTGGGATATAACAAAAGGACGGAAAATGATTCATCTCCTCCATTGCCCGTCCATCGTCGTAATAGTTAAGAATTGTGAAAAAAATTCTCACATTTTTTTGTACTTTGTAGTGTATGTTGAAAACACGAAACACAAAACTCAAAACGAAACCAAATGGGCTCTTAACTTTTCAAAAATTGGACTTTTTATCGAACTGCATCCATAGTGACTATCGCTATGGATACCATAACTTCCAAACATGATTAACATCTCAAATAGTCTTTTAAAACACTTACTTTTTAAACTTAATATAAAGTTTTGAAAACAAAACAAAAGGTTAGAAACTTTAGAAAACTTTTTTTATTTAAAACAAAGTAAGTGATCAAATTTAAAATACTCAAAGGATCGCTATGTCGAACACAAACACCTTTCAAGTGCTAACCTTGCTCACTAACTTTTTCATTTACTAATTTTACTTACTAACTTTCCATATCACTTCCAATCACAAGATAAAGATCACAACTTTATAACCAAAACACATCACTTTAACATTCAATTCACAAATCAACACTAAATCATAAACTAACAACATATGTTCATCCAAACCATATGATAATTCAACCATCCAAACGATATATTCCACAACAAATAGGCAACATATTAAAGGTTGAATCTTTTCATAAAAAAGTTATAAGTTTACTCATCGGAACTTACTAACTCGAAGCAAACTCTTTTGAAAACTTGAAATACTTAAGAACTTGCAAAGCTTGGAAAACCACAAAAATCAACTCGAAAATGTGTCATCTTCTCCTTGATTTTTGGTCATATTACTCTCGAAATTTGGTAAAAATGTCAAAAGAAAAGCTCTTGAAAATTCTTTTCTCTACGATTTCAACAAAAGAATCACAAAATTTCGATTTTTTCAGGGAAATATGGTCAAAAGAAGGAATGCTATTTTCGGGCTTGAAAATATAGGTCCGAAAATGAGTCAGAAAGAAATGCATTTTTGATCCAAAAATATTCGAAATTTGAAAAAATGGTTCAAATTAAAGTTGTAGCCACTGGAATTCTACGTGGTTTGACAAAATGAAAATCTTGATTTGGAGTAGTCTAAAGGAAGTTATGGCAGAATGAAGTGGGAGGAAAAATGGAGTAAGTGGAGTATTGAATGTAGAAGTGTTTTAGCAAGCTTTTAAAGAGATTCATGTAGAAAACTATAGTTTTTATAACTTAGGAAATATTTAGTATCCATGGATGATATTTCAAAAGCTTAGTAAGTTTCAGCATGATAAACAAAATGAGAGAAAAATGGAAAAGAAATTAGGAAAATTAGTTTTTATATAAATGGAATAAGTGGAATTACTAATATACCCTTGTATCATGCCTTCCATTAGCTTCACGCCACCTCACCACTCTTGTTCCCTCCATGTTTCCACACATTTTCCCCTTTTCCTCCTCTTACATTCCTAAGCCAACATGCCATTAAATACCTAAAGTACTAAGAGTTTCCAAAATGTCACATCTTGTCTCTTAAGGCATCTTTATATTTTATTTTGTTTTAAACCAACTTAATTAACTTAAGCAAACTAATAAATCTCATTATATCATAACCATCTTATGTTTGTAACACACACACAGATATATATATATACATATATATGTGTGTGTGTGTGTGTGTGTGAATATGTCTACTAAGGTGTTTACAGTATGTCAAACAACTTTTATACGATGAAACGTCAAAAATTCGGAAAACGAATTCCGGTCACATTTTCTGTCTTTCATCGAACTAATTATTTTTGTAAACCAATATTAAAAAAAATTCATCATCATTATTTATTATTTAAAAGAGTTTTATTTTCATTATAAAACGTATCATTTGAATATTTAAAGTTAATTAATTATTATTCTGATGGGTTAAAAACGTGATTAACAGTTTCAAAAGTACCGACGTTTAACATAAAATACATTAAACGAAAATTTAATTATTTTTCAAATTAAAAATTATGGAAAAATCCTATAAATTAAAGTAAAAATATATCACCAAAAATCATGTCAAAATTTGAAACATAGATTTTATTATAATTAAATTCAAATTTGAATATTTAAATAAATTAAATATTCAAATTCGAAAATTCAAAATACGGGTCGTTACAAATTTAATATATAGAATATAGTTAAAATTATATTAAAGTCTTAACTTATTTCTTATTTCAAAGTTTCCATTCAAAGCTTTTAAAAATGAGTAATATTTAATTATAAACCTTTTTAAACTTACTATTTTAATTATATAATTTTGGAAATGTTTTAGAGGCAAAAGATAAAATATGGTATAAATTTATAAAAGCGGTTGTGAAAGTAATAATTTTAATTTCAAGTGATTTTTTATAAAAGAGGTTCAAAATGGTTTTGAAAAGGTTCAAAAGCTTTTGTAAATAAGCAACTCTCCTTTAAAACGAGTTTAAGGATTTAAAAGTGATTTTGGAAAATTATATCTTTGTGTGTGTGTGTGTATCTGTGTGTGTGTAAATTAGTTTTAAAACTGTTTTATTTTATTTATTGTGGATTTGAGATTTTAGTTATATTTCATGCTTTTCTATGAAACAAAGAATTTTAATAAACGATTCAATTGACGGATTGGTATGGGACATTTCGTACAATTCTTTCACTTACTATTATAATATGTTAAATAGAGTTTGAGTGGATTTTACTAGCTTTTAGTAAATACTAGAGTTTCACTTTCTGGTGTGGGACAATTAGTTAGATTCTAGTGATTACTAAAGTGAAAGTGAGCTACATTTAGCGTTGTATTATATTAGGGTGTTCGGATTTCAGACCGATAGATCCCCAAGAGAAGCTGATTCATTTTACTATCGATCTGTAAGTCGATACATTTTTAGATTTGGTAGGCAAGTCTCTTTCGGTAGATCTGTTTATGGTGTAAATACGACTGTCTCTTTTGGTAGGCAGAGTTTTATTTGTATGAATTTTCAATTTAGTAAGAGTTTGAAATGAAACTAGAATTCAATTATGAGTATAATAAGTTATTAATTGTCAAATACTTTGATCTACTGGATAAATATTTTTCTCATTTGTAAAATAAATGAGTTTTAAAAGTACTTTTATAAAGCTAAGATAAGAGAGAAATTTTGCGAAAAGATTTCTTTTTGATTTTTATATATATATATAACTTCTTGCTAGAAGTTAGCTTTTCCATGTTATTAAATTTCAAAAATAAGAATTTAATTTAAAGAAAAGAAATGATTGGATTTCTTTTTATGTTTCCTTTTTGTAGAAAATGATTCTTTGAGAAATGAATTTTGTGTTCAAATAATTTAAAGTGTGAAGTAATGGTATTTTTATAGGAGAAACCTTTAAAATTATTTCACATCCTTATTTAGAAAATATTTAATGAGTTGAATATCTTGAACACCTCAAAATGTTTAATATTTAAAATTTGTATAAGGTGTTTATATGTGTAAGGGTGTAAAATGTTTGTATAAACTATTTTCAAATTAGAAAATAAGGAAGTGATTAAAGGAAGATATATATTTATGAATTTAAATTTCAATTTAAAATTTCTAGATGAGAATTTGTAATTTGACAAAGGTTGTTGAATGATCAAAAATAATATTACAAGGAATTGTTTGATCATTTGAAACATATTTTTTTGTTATTCTTGTATTTATGGTAAAATATTTGATATATATATATACCCATATGTGTGTGTATGAACCAAGAAAAATGAAATGACATTGTTTGATAGTGTTAATAATTAATGATTTCTCTATATGAAAATGCATTGATATAGCATTATGTGTAAATTGAAATTTAAAATGAGATTTGGAAACTCTTGTGCTTTTCAATATAGCGATATATAGGTATATGTATGAGTTTTGAAATTTGAAAAGTGACTTTTAAGTAATGCATCGCTTGTAAAATGTAAAGCAATTTAAATGCTTCCCTACCACTAGTTTTTTTATATAGCACATTAACGTTGTGTAACTTACAAACAAATTTCAATTTTAAGCGATTGTGTTCCAGGCCTTTGTTTCCAATTTCCTAGGATTGAATTATATTTTTGTGATAATTTTGAATTAGGTTAGGCCTAGTACACACTTGATATCCTACTGAAAATCAAGTCCAAAATATTAAAATGGGGTTTGAGGCATTTTCGTTCATTGTATATTTAAAAGGCAATTTTCAAGAAATATATAGAATTTTGATAAAATGTTTAACAAATATGGACATAGCTTTTGATCTAGCCGTCTAATTATGATGGTTCTTTTTTATTGAAAGATAATTTAATATAGAGCAATTTTCTTGTTAGTCACTTAGCAAAATTTTGAAGATAACTATGGTTAAAACATGAGTTCGTAAAAGAAGTGCTCGTTGTTCAAAAAAGCGAACTTTATAGAACATTGCTGAATTTTTTTGTTCATAACTTTTGAACAGTTCATCCTATTTCGAAGATTTTTCACATTTCGAAAAACTAAGGCAATAAGTAACAACTTTTGTGTTACGAGTCTAGTGAAATTTTGATGTTTACTATGCGAAAACTCTACTTCGAAATGACGAACCTGCTATGTAAATGCAACTTCATATTTTTGTGTATTGCGAACATGACCATAAGTTTTGATATATTTCTTATCTTCACAATTCGAAAAATGTTTTAGAAAGCTAATGAGTTGCGCAAGAACTCAACCTTGGAAACCATTACATGATTCTATGATTTTGACATTCAAAACATTGTTGGAAAGTTGCCAAAATAAGAATACTCAGATGTTTCTTTAATTTTTGAATGTGATGTTTTTTTTATATTCATAAAAGTGATCTTATATAGTTTATTTGAGTTAAGCACAGGTACATGAAGACTATTTGGATTTATTTTGCACGTAGTTGCATACAAATTGAGCGAACTTTCTTAAAAATACTAAAATAAAGGTACGCTTTCGGATTAAAATATAGAAGTGTTAGAAATATTGTTATATATTGTGTTTTCGACCATGTGGTCGATGTATATCATGTATATTATATTTGTGAAATTGAAAATGGCTTTTCGTACAAAGGAGACTCTGCCGAATTTTATTCTAAATTATAACACTTAAGAAAAAATTTCAAAATTTCATATGCAAAGAAATAGAAGTTAATAAATAAGCTATTTAAATGTATAACATATGATAAGTGATTCTAATGTTAACCACTAAGAGGATTATATGAATTTCAACCTGGTTGTAGATTTCGAATTCAGTTAATGCTTGTGTGTGAGTGACATCTCCCTATAAGAAATTGCGAGGATGAAATTTTCATAAGGGGAAGGTTTGTAATAACCCTATTTTCAAAGCCGTTATATTGGACAAAATTAATTATGGTAAAAGTATTCAAATTCGATTTTGATAATTAGTATTTTGGAAATTAGATTTTATTTAATTGAAGTCTATGTAATAATAAATTTTGTTTTAACAAACTGAATTATTAACAAAGTATTATGGTTAAATATAAAATATTTTAAGGTGTAAATGATTTTATTTAATTGGAATAGGTGAAAAAAAGTCTTGTGTGATATTTAATAAAATCATTAAATCGACGAAGATGGATAAATTTATTTTATATTAGTACATTGAATAACTGAATAGAGTAAAACGATATTGGAATAAATGAAGTTACGCAAATATCGAAATGTATTTCTAGAATGAAATTTAAACCAATTTAAACTAGATTGAATTATATTTATAAATAAATAACATGGGTTAAGTCTTAACATCAAGTGTGAAGGAATTTATTAAAACTAAATTGAAGTGGAATTTAAAGGCCCAAACCAACCAAAGCCCATCTTCTCTCTATTTCAAAAGCCTGATATCATTTTTCCTTTGTTCCCCATTTCCTTGTTTAGCCTAGTTCAATCCATTCGAAAATTAGAAAAAAAAACCCTAACTAATCGCGATGGACCAAAGCAAGGGAAGGCGACGAGCGAGCTTCAAGGCAAGAGTGGCAACTACGACTTAGTTGGTGATGACAGCAGTGGGCAAGCGCGGTCTGGTGGCGCGCTCGTGGTGGTGACGCGAGTAAGGGGCTTGGTTTAAGGCGATAGGGGCGATGTGGCTGGTGATGGCGCATTTGGTTGGCGGAGGTCGCTTAGACCTAAGGCTAGCAGTGGTGGTCATTGGCGTCAGGTGAGGTACGGATGTAGGCACGAAGCTAAGGACAGCGGCACCACAGTCATAAATGAGTTGCGAGCTAAGTCGAGGAAGGGGTAAGCTAGGCTTAAGGTTGCTGATTCAGGAAGAATTCAAGCATTGTCCTTGGCAAGTTAAGGCAGCGAATGAGAAAGTGAGTTATTTTATCAACTCATACATCTATATTTGAATAAAATATTGGTTAAGTGGTTTGGTTGATTGTTGCATACTAGTATTTGGTTGACGAGTGAATTGAATGAAATATTATTGATTACTAGTATTTCATTGATTGTTTGGTGATAAATGAATTATTGTGTGGATTGATGGTGAGAATTTACAAACAGAACTTCGTTCATCTATGAAATAAATTTTATGGTATGTTGATACTTGTATTTCATCGTATCATCGGAGTTGTTGGAAAGCAACTCGAATCTCTAAGATAATTTATATTATGAAATGATATTTTATATAGAGCGATGTTGGATCTAGAAGATGCATTTTAGATGGATTTATTGTTTGAATTGATTAAATGTTTTAAAAGATTCTCAAAATGAGATTTTTTTCTATTTTGATCCTTATGAGAATTTAGTTTGTAGAATATAGTTAAAATTATATTAAAGTCTTCACTTATTTCTTATTTCAAAGTTTCTATTCAAAGCTTTTAAAAATGAATAATATTTAATTATAAACCTTTTTAAACATACTATTTTAAGTATATAATTTTGGAAATGTTTTAGAGGAAAAAGATAAAATATGGTATAATTTATAAAAGCAGTTAGGAAAGTAATAATTTTAATTTCAAGTGATTTGTTATAAAAAGTGGTTTAAATGGTTTTGAAAAAGTTCAAAAGCTTTTGTAAATAAGCAACTCTCCTTTAAAATGAGTTTAAAGATTAAAAGTGATTTTGGAAAATTATATCTTTTTGTGTGTGTGTATAAGTTAACTTTTAAATTATTTTATTTTATTTATTTTGGATTTGAGATTTTAATGAGATTTCATGCTTTTCTATGAAGCAAAGAATTTTAATAAACGATTGAATTATCTGATTGGTATGGGACATTTCGTACAATTCTTTTGCTTATGATTATAATTTGTTATATATAGTTTGAGTGGAATTTACTAGCTTTTGGTAAATACTAGGTTTCACTTTATGGTATGGGACAGTTTGTTAGATTTTAGTGATTACTAAGGTGAAAGTGAGATACATGTAGAGTTGTATTATCTTAGGGTGTTCGGATTTCAGGCCGATAGATCCCCAAGAGAAGATGATTCATTTTATTATCGATCAGAATCGATACATTTTTAGATACAGTAGGCAGGTCTCTTTCGGCAGATCTATTTATGGTGTAAATATGACTGTCTCTTTCGGTAGGCAGAGTTCAACATGCATCGTAGTCTATATACCGGATGACTACAACCTATTAGTTTATTTTTAGTATACAGTTATACGATGTTTACCTCTTTCGGTAGGTAAATTTGCATAGGAGAAATTATGAATACAGCTACTCTTTTCTTTGAGTAGGTGTTCCTAATTTGCAGTCTCTTTCGGTGGGCTTCCTTTCTATGTAGCGGATCTCTTTCAGTAGATTCTGTGTTGCTGTATTAAACCGACAGTTGACTATCATTATTATTTCATTAGTGATGGTTATTCTTCATAGATTTTAGGATGGATATTTAATATCATTTGGCGTTGAAGAATTTTGAATTTTTATCACCATATTTTTTATGATAGTCCATTTGAAACTTGATATAGATTTATGAAATGGTGATTTTGATCGACATGGCTTATTATGATTATTTGGTTTCAACATATTTCTATTATGGCTTATTTGATCCGTAACGACCCGTAATTTTACCGCTTTGTAGTTGAAATATTTAATGTATTTAAATTTTTAAATATAGAATTTTCAAATTTAAATAATCATGTTTTATATAATAAATAAGAATGGTGAACTTATTTTTAGAATTGAATAATGATTTTGGACTTTTACCGTAACATTGACAAAATTGACAAAAGCCGGTTTTTGATAAAATTGAATATACAGTCCAATAATTGTTTTGAAGGATAAATAATTGCTTTTAAAATCATTAAATACTTAGTTGATAAAAGTCCGATAACTGTATATATATACTTATGTTATAGTGATTGACAAATTTCGTCGTGCATTGACAAAATCAATGTCGTATATTTGCAAATGAGTTTTGATATTGTTTTATATTATTTTATAAGTAAAATACACTCGTTTTAATTATTTAAAGATGATAAGAAATTTATTTTTAAGTTTAGTTTACATGAATAAATAGTTTAACAAAAACATCAAAATGTGACCGTAAAACATTTTGTCGAAAATCAATGTTTTGTCGAATAAAAGTTGTCGCAACGTTGTTGCACCTTTATGTACATATACATGTACACATTTTAGATATGTTAAGTATTAACAATTAACTAATCAAATTTACTTTTGCTTATTAAGGTTAGAAATTCCTAGAAAATCATTAAGAAAAAGTAAACATAAAAGGACAAAATCATGTCAAATCAAATCAAATAAAATCTTTGTAGGATCGATTTCACCCTAGAGGGGGGGGGGGTGAATATGGTGATACTAATAATAATAAAAATTAATGCGGAAATAAATATATAATAATTGTAGCACAGATAATAGCATAATAATAAAAGCAGAAATAGAACAACACAGATTTACCCAGCTTCAGCAAAACTCTGCATACGTGCTGCCCCCAAGGTTCCTACTAGAAATTAAGTAGTCAGATGCTTACACATGTAAACTTGCGACACCCGCTAATGACTAACCTAACTCTACGCTCAAAACTCTGCCACAACTCAGCCACTAAGTTGCGAATTCTCAAACTACACCACCGTAGTTCGTAACCTAGTTACTAAACTAGAAATTCACCAAAATAGAAAAGTAAGTTAAATTAAAAATAAAACTATAACAATAACTAGACAAAACCCTATATGATATATTGAAGCCCAAATAAAAATGACCGGTCCAAAATTTAAAAGAAAAAAGTTGAATGTTTTTTTTCTTATTATTGTGGTTGCTTTGTTCTATTTATCACTCTGGTCTGGAAAATTAGGGCTTGTGTAATTTTGGGGTTTTGCTCAAAATCGAAGTCGCCGAATGGAGATTAGAAGCTCGAATCCTCTGATGGTATACTCTCAATTCAATTTGAAGCTTCTTCGATCAGTTTAATCCTTTCTCGGCTGCTTCAAGCGATGAGTTCGAATGGATAGAAATTGGTAATTGATTTTTGCTCCTTTTCGATTTTACTTAAGCTTGACTTGATTGCTCTATTGATTTTCTTGGGCTCGAACTCATGTATTTGCCGATGATGTAACGGGTTTAATTTATAGGGATAAAATCCCTAAATTTTCATTCGTATAAATCTGTTTGAATTCTTCGTGAATTTACTTTGGCCGTGATTTTTTAATCGAACGAGTGCTGTGATCTCTGACTTGTTTATTGTTGAATTTGCTTGAATAATTTTTAAGTCGGTTCCGTTCTTTTTCCTATGACTTCGGCATTTTAATTTTTGAGATAATTTTTGGGTAAATTTTGATTGACTTGTTCGAATTACTCCATGAATTCAAATTAGCTCCATTCCTTTTGACCTTGACTTGTTCATCGAACTGCTACTTCACTGTTTTGTAGAACTATAAACTTGTCTGGTTCTATGTTCATCATGTTCCACTGTTTCATCTGTTGT
This sequence comes from Allium fistulosum, assembly GCA_030737815.1. NCBI lineage: Eukaryota > Viridiplantae > Streptophyta > Magnoliopsida > Asparagales > Amaryllidaceae > Allium > Allium fistulosum. Next base: position 1,115,316,991 of record CM060902.1, on the reverse strand, counting down.
ATTGAGTCTGGTGTGTGTTCATGTGGCCATTGATTTGGACTTTGTACAATTGGTTGCAGGCCTTGTGTGTTGCTTATTTGCATGCATTATTGAACTGGTCTGCATTAATGAGATTGTAGTCTAGGCTGCTGCTTTGTACATGTCTCTCAAACCATGTCTTTATTCTCTGGCATCACTCTATGTCTGGTTTTCTTGATACATGCCATTTCTTTGAGTCTGGCGCTTATTGTACATATGACCAACCATGTATGCCTGAGTGCCATTACTTTATTCCTTGTACATGTGGTGTGATGCTTTCTGAACTATATACATGTATATATGTATACATATGTATATGACACTGCATATAAACTTGTAAATGTTGAGGATTGCTTGATGTTTCTGGTCCATCGAACTAGCTGCTCCCTTGCTCGAAACTGTTTTACTGGGTTACCCTGTTTAGCCTTCACACACCTGAAATGTTGAAATTGTAGTCTGCACTTGTGATGTGCATGCTCATGTCTATTGCACTTGCCTTGAGTTTGAATGGTTGAGGCTTATACTGTATGTATGTTGTCACATGTATGCATTTATGTGTATAGTCATTGTTGAGTTGTGCATTTTGTTGGCACCTCTTGAAATCTGGTTTTTGGTTCACTTTCATGTTGAAATTTGAAGTGGTCTTGTATTTGAAACTACCTTTGTTCTGATCTCTATTTTCATGTTCATGTAGTGTTTCACTTGACTATATGTGCTAGTTGCTATATGGACCACTTTGGTCTGGTCTGGTAATCGTGACATTTCATTGTTTTGAACCTGCATTTGCTTATTGAAGGTATGGTGCACATATTCATGTATATACATGCATACATATGTGAGATGCATGTATATATGTATGTTGTATGGTTCCTGCTTCTGGTAATTGAAGTTGTACATTAGAATTTGGCCATTGTCTTGGACTTTTATTCATGTTCATTAACTCTCGTACTTGACCATTCTATTTTTGTTTTACATTGCACCTGAGTTGAATCCACCATTTGGTTGGGTTTGACCTTGTGCTCACTTGTCCCTGTAATTTTATCAAGTGTATATTGGTGTGCATGGCCTTGTGGCATGTACAGTGATACACTGTGCATGTCATAAGTTGTTCTTGTAAGATGAATTCAAAAAAAATGATGACGAACAACCCAAATAACTGAGGCAAATAAAATTTTCAAAACACATGCTTCATTGTACACTGTAAAAATATTTCTTTTTCAATTTTACTGCGTCAGTGTTTATTTTTGTAAATAGCTCAGATGCTGAATACAGGCTGGAACAATGTTGAAGATAAAATACGAGTGTGAGTGAATATGTAGTGAGGTGAAAATTGTAGATTGAAATTTGTAATGGAATCGAAATTGTATTGTAAAATGATAATGTGTAAATGTATAGTGAGAGCTTAAATTTGTACTATTCGAATTTGTAATAAATATTTGTTTGAATATGAATTCTGTGTTATTTATTTTATTCAACAATATTTAATTAATTATGTGAAAAATAAAATAGTACAACAATAAATACATTTAAACGAATATATATATGTTTATTATCATCAAACGAAAATCATATGCTAGCATATTCTACAATCTCCCCCTTTTGATGATAACAAACATATATTAAGATTTTGAATTTATTAAATGTATTTGGTCATTGATGAATTCTATTTGCTCCCCCTATTTGAATGCTCCCTCTACAACAAAGCTCCCCCTTCATATATGCATGAATATAAATAAAAATATGCAAATAAAAAATAATAAACCATGCAAATGAGCCTAGATAAGAATATGAAATTAAAAAATAAAATATTTGAGCTTTATTTGCCAAAATCTTAACTTTTATCTCCCCCTTTTGTTATCAGCAAAAGAGTAATAGTGTTAGAAAAATAGAGACAAAGTGATAGACATTAATACAACATTAATACCTAATCGAGTATAAATATTAAATTTCAATAAAAAATCAAACAAAAATCATAAATACTATGTTAGGCGCATATTCCACTTTAGAGTGATAGGGGTGATGTCGGCATATAAAACCTTATAGTTGTGTCTATTTGTGGTATATTTATAACAGGAATTTAAATACTTACTAATCATGCATAACCGTTAGGACTTTTAAATGAGATTAGTAGTGTTCTTTAAATTTTATAAAAAAAATGAATTTCAAGCATCTTCTAACCACGCATAACCATGAGAACTTTTAAATGGGATAAGAATCAACTCGTCTATTTAATAATCAATTTTGATATGTGTTCCATACATGCATAACCGTGATGACTTTTAAATGAGCATGAAAGCACATAATCAAAAATTCCAAGTAATTCACCTATACATAACTGTGAGGATTTTTAAATGAGAGTGAATATTCAGATAATTTTATTAATTTAGAAAAATGAATAATTTCCCATTTTAAATACCACATTTTGATATAATATATTGGATTTTGATGAGCGGTGGTCGTTAGAAATATGATAGAAATAGAGATGGTCATGGAAATTTTACCAATCAAAGTTATTACAAATTTTGTTTAAATTTTTAAAGAAATTTACTACATATACTGTCTCAAGTCATAATGTATGATTAATATCAACACTCATCACATTTTTCAGTCACTATTTTCCTTTTCGATAATCTGTAGGGAGTCAGATTAGTTAATGTATTCATTTAAGATCAAATCCAAAAATAAATATAAAATCAAATTCTAAAATGTCTAATTTGAAACGAAGTCAACAAAAACTATTTTCTGAAAGGGGTTTTATGAAAAAATGTCTGCCAATCGAAAATCAGTTAAAATGAAATTATGCAGATATTTTATTTGGAAATGTGATGCAACTTATGAATGTCCCTACATAAAAACACATTCCACTAGTAATTTTTATATCAACTAGACTACCAGCACAATCTGCATCTGAATACCCCTTTAAATAAAACTTATCATAAGTTGAATACCATAGACCAAAGCGTGAAGTGTGCAACAAATACCTTATAATCATTTTTCAACTTTTAAAATGAATTTTATTTGGATTTGATTGAACCCGTGTACACAAGTAAGCAGAGAACACAATGTCTATAAGTAGTAAGATGAAGAAGTGATCAATCATACCTCGATGTTTCTTTTGATCAACTACCTTACCAATTTCATCCTTGACAATTTAATTGTGGTGCTCAAATTTTCTCAGTTGATCGCTAGCTGATTGAAATCTGATTATGGTGCAGATTTTCAACATATAATACATCGTTTGACCCATTTTGACTCTGCCACCTTTGTACTTCTCTAGGCTAAGGAACTTTGATTTGTCACCCGTCGTGTGCTTGGAACAGCCAGAATCCAGGTACCACTCTTGTTGTTCCTTAGCCTGCCACCATACCTACACGAGGAAAGATTTTTGTGACCTATTTGTTTTTATAGGTCCATGATTGTTAGTGACAGATGATTTTGAAAAACAAGTTTGCATAGAACCAAAACATTCTATATTTGTTCCTCTTGGCACCCAGATTTGTTTGATAAGGGATTTAACATTTGTGCCTTTAGGAACCCAAATTGGTATGGTTTTAGTGTGTTTGGGTCTAAACCAGCAATTGTTGTGATTGTGTCCAATTTTTCCACAAATCATGCACTTTGAGCTGACAGGATTAGTTTCACTTCTAACATTTTCAGATTGAGTATACCCAAGTCCTTGTCTAACAGTATTAACAGTTTGTTTCCCTAATAGCATATTTAGTGATTTTTCTCCTTTGGAGAATTTCCTTAAAGTTGTAGACAATTTTTGGACTTATGTTTTGAGAGATACATTTTCATTCAATAACAAGGTGCACTTTTTAATAGAATTTTCTCTCCTAGTGTTTTCACTTTCTTTCAAAATCAGAATTTCATTTTCAAGTGATTTAATTCTAGTTTCTGATTTTTTCATTTCCTCTTCAAATGATGGACACTTATCACACTTAGGGCTTTTGTTTCGATAGTTTTTAACCAATTGATCAAGCTGTTTATTTAGTTCTATCAAACTATCTTTTTGTGATTCAATTTTAGTGTACTTCTCCCTAAGTCGTTCAAAATAGCCATTTACCTCGTGACGATATACAAGTAATTCTAAATGAGTAAGTTTTGATGCCTCGCTTGGCTCATTATCATCACCGTCAGTTGTTTCTCCTTGAAGACACAGTTTTGCTTTTTCATTCTCACTGCCAGTGCTTTCATCTTTATCTTCATCACTCTCATCCCACGTGGCTGCAAAACTTCTCCTCTTCAGTTTCTTTCCTTTGCTGAGTCGATTCTGAGGGCAATTTGGCTTGATATAACCGGTTTATTGCACTTGTGACAAATAATCTCTTGCTCTTCTAAGTTGTCCAGTACTTTGACTATTCTGCTTTTCAATTGTTGATTTAGAGCTGGATTTCCATACTTGTGATTCCACCTTTTGAATTTCTTTATTATCAGCGCCAGTTCTGCTGCACCATCATCATCATCATTATCATCTTCACTTTCAGTTGTTCCTTTGAGAGCTATTGATTTTTTTCGAGTGTCACCTCCTTCACGTTCTTCCTTGAATTTCATTTCTAGCTCATAAGTGGTGAGATTTCCAATGAGTTCTTCAACTTTAACTTGTTTCAAATCCTTTGATTCTTGAATGGCAGTAACTTTTGCTTCAAATTTTCGTGGAAGGACTCTGAGCATTTTTCGGACTATTTCCAATTCTGTGTATGGTTTTCCGAGAGCTTTTGATTTTTATACGAGATTAGAAAGCCGTCCATACATTTCTTTGACACTTTCATCCTTTGCCATTGTGAAGTTCTCGGATTCTCTACTAAGCATGGCAAGGTGAGATACTTTGACTTAGGAAGTTCCTTTGTGAGTTACTTCAAGTGTGTGTCAAATTTCCTACGCAGTTAGACAATGTGAGATACGATTAAATTGAATTTGATCTAATGAACAGATAATAGAATTCATGGCTTTAGCATAGCATTTTGTAGTTTATTTTCAAGATCTGTCCATTGATCCGTAGGTTTTTCGATTTCCTGATTATCTATAATTATTGTTGGTGTCCTATATCCCGTTTCAATAATATTCCACGCATCTATGGTTTTCAGAAAGATTTTCATTCTATTTTTCCAATAAGCATATTCACCATGGAACACGGGTGGTCTAACTATGGACTGACCCTCAGCAAAAGCATTATTAAAAGAAGCCATTTAAAAAATCAAAATTTTAATTGAAAATTTGGTTTTTGTTCCTAGCTCTGATACCACTTGTAGGATCGATTTCACCCAAGAGGGGGGTGAATAGGGTGATACTAATAATAATAAAAATTAATGCGGAAATAAATATATAATAATTGCAGCACAGATAATAGCAGAATAATAAAAGCAGAAATAGAAAAACATAGATTTACCCAGCTTTGGCAAAACCCTGCCTACGTGCTACCCCCAAGGTTTCTACTAGAAATTAAGTAGTCAGACGTTTACACACGTAAACTTGCGACAACCGCTAATGACTAACCTAACTCTACGCTCAAAACCCTACCATAACTCAGCCACTGAGTTGCGAATTCTCGAACTACACCGTAGTTCGTAACCTAGTTACTAAACTAGAAATTCACCAAATTATAAAAGTAAGTTAAATTAAAAATAAAACTATAACAATAACTAGACAAAACCCTATATGATATATTGAAGCCCAAATAAAAATGACCGGACCAAAAATTAAAAGATAAAAGTTGAATGTTTCTTTCTCTTATTATCGTGGCCGCCTTGTTCTCTTTATCACTCTGGTCTGGAATACTAGGGCTTGCGTAATTTTGGGATTTTGCTCAAAATCAAAGTCGCCGAATGGAGATTAGAGGCTCGAATCCTCTGATGGTATACTCTCAATTCAATTTGAAGCTTCTTCGATCAGTTTAATCCTTTCTCGGCTGCTTCAAGCGATGAGTTCGAATGGATAGAAATTGGTAATTGATTTTTGCTCCTTTTCGATTTTACTTAAGCTTGAATTGATTGCTCTATTGATTTTCTTGGGCTCGAACTCATGTACTTGCCGATGATGTAACGAGTTTAATTTATAGGGATAAAATCCCTAAATTTTCATTCGTATAAACCTGTTTGAATTCTTTGTGAATTTACTTTGGCCGTGATTTTTTAATCGACAAATGTTGTGATCTCTGACTTGTTCATTGTTGAATTTTCTTGAATAATTTTTAAGTCGGTTTCGTTCTTTTTCCTATGACTTTGGCATTTTAATTTTTGAGATAATTTTTGGGTAAATTTTGATTGACTTGTTCGAATTACTCCATGAATTCAAATTAGCTCCGTTCTTTTTGACCTTGACTTGTTCATACTTCACTATTTTGTAGAACTATAAACTTGTCTGGTTCTGTGTTCATCATGTTCCATTGTTTCATCTACTGTATTGAGTTTGGTGTGTGTTCATGTGGCCATTGATTTGGACTTTGTACAATTGGTTGCAGGCCTTGTGTGTTGCTTGTTTGCATGCATTATTGAACTGGTCTGCATTAATGAGATTGTAGTCTAGGCCTACTGCTTTGTACATGTCTCTCAAACCATGTCTCTATTCTCTGGCATCACTCTAAGTCTGGTTGTATTGATGTATGCCATTTCTTTGAGTCTAGAGCTTGTTGTACATATGACCAACCATGTATGCCTGAGTGCCATTACTTTATTCCTTGTACATGTGGTGTGATGCTTTATGAACTATATACATGTATATATATATATATATATGTGTGTGTGTGTATGTATGTATGTATGTATACATGTGTATATGACATTGCATATAAATTTGTAAATGTTGAGGCTTGCTTGATGATTCTGGTTCATTGAGCTAGCTACTCCCTTGCTCGAAACCGTTTTACTGGGTTACCCTGTTTAGCCTTCACACACCTGAAATGTTGAAATTGATGTCTGCACTTGTGATGTGCATGCTCATGTCTATTGCACTTGCCTTGAGTTTGAATGGTTGAGGCTTGAACTGTATGTATGCTGTCACATGTATGCATTCATGTGTATAGTCATTGTTGAGTTGTGCATTTTGTTGTCACATCTTGAAATCTGGTTTTTGGTCCACTTTCATGTTGAATTTGAAGTGGTCTTATATTTGAAACTACCTTTGTTCTGATCTCTATTTTCATGTTCATGTAGTGTTTCACTTGACTATATGTGCTCGTTGCTGTATGGACCACTTTGGTCTGGTCTGGTAATCTTGACATTTCATTGTTTTGAACCTGCATTTGCTCATTGAAGGTCTGGTGCACATATTCATGTATATACATGCATACATATATGAGATGCATGTATATATGTATGTTGTATGGTTCCTGCTTTTGGTAATTGAAGTTGTACATTAGAGTCTGACCATTGTCTTGGACTTTTATTCATTTTCATTGACTCTCGTACTTGTCCATTCTATTTTTGTTTTATTGCACCTGAGTTGAATCCACCATTTGGTTGGGTTTGACCTTGTGCTCACCTGTCCCTGCAATTTTATCAATTATATATCAGTGTGCACGGCCTTGTGGCATGTACAATGATACATTGTGCATGTCACAAGTTGTTCGTGTAAGATGAATTCAAAAAAAATGATGACGAACAACCCAAATAACTGAGGCAAATAACATTTTCAAAACACACGCTTCATTGTACACTGTAAAAATATTTCTTTTTCAACTTTACTACGTCAGTGTTTATTTTTTTAAATAGCTCAGATGTTGAATACAGGCTGGAACAACGTTGAAGATAAAATACGAGTGTGAGTGAATATGTAGTGAGGTGAAAATTATAGATTGAAATTTGTAATGGAATCGAAATTGTATTGTAAAATGATAATGTGTAAATGTATAGTGAGAGCTTAAATTTGTACTATTCGAATTTGTAATAAAATATTTGTTTGAATAAAATATTTGTTTGAATATGAATTCTGTGTTATTTATTTTATTCAACAAATATTTAATTAATTATGTGAAAAATAAAATAGTACAACAACAAATACATTTAAACGAATATATATATATATATGTTTATTATCATTAAACGAAAATCATACACTAGCATATTCTACAATCTTTACTTTATTTTCCTTATGCATTAAGTGATTAAGACATAAAGTAGTGATGTGACAAAGTGATGGTAAGTGTTGAAAAAGTTAGATAAAGTAAGGATATTTTGGTAATTTTGTAAAGGGTTAATTTTGTAATTCACCACTTCTTACTTTTCCTATAAATACCCATCCATTCTTCTCATTTTCTTCACACTTCTCATTCTTTTTCTTCACTTTTGAGCTTTCTTTTGCTTATTAATGGTTTCTCTTCTTAATTCACTTTTTCTTCTTCTTTTCTTTAAATGGCCTTAGGCCATGAGTATTGGGATGTGGAGGCTATGGCCATGAGCTATGGAGGTGGGAGGAAGGTTTGGGCCGAGAGCAAAGTGGAGGAAGGATGGTCGTGAGCATGGGCAAGGTGGTGGAGTTGTTTATGGATGTATTAGTGAAGTATAGGTTAGTTTAGTGAAGTGTGGTTGGATAAGAATGTTGGTAGGAAGTTAATCAATTTAGTTAAAGGTGAGTACTCAATATTTATTAAATAATAATTAATCTCTATAAAAAAAATTAAGTATGATAATACGACCATTTAATCTCTTAATGATTTGTATGAATGGTTGATAACTTGAATGATTTTATGGTTGATTATATGGATGTTGATATGGTTAATAACTTGTTTGTGATAAATTATGAAAAATCATAATAAAATGGTTAATCAATAGAAATAAATTCAAATAATATGTGTATGAAGTTTATTTAGCCTCTTAATGGTTTTGAAAATATAAAAAGGTTGAAAATGAATATTATAACAATATAATATTATGAAATAATTTAAAAGTGAAAAAGAGATTTAATATGGAAAATATTGGTTTAAATGTTTGAAAATGATTTATAAATGTTTTATAAACATATGAAAGAGTGTTGGTGAAGTTTGAAAGGTAAATGAAAATTTAGTCAAAAGTAGGTGTGTCACGTAATGGTAGTTCGCTATTTCGCACCATAAAAGTTAAATAAGTGTACAAAGTGGAATATAGCTCGGAATCCTTTGAGATAAGAATTTTATGAACTATTATATCCATAGTTTTCCAATGAAGAAAGAAAATCAAGATTTCATTGATTAGATTTTGAAATATATCCAAAACAATTTTCTAAAAATATCACGATTTTGCAGTTCGGAATCCAAGAAGGAATTTCTTTATAAATGATATTTTTAAATGATTAAAAATATGAAATAAATTTGATAAATCTGTTAAAATGGTTTGAAAGAGATTTGAATTGGAGAATAAGAATTTTCAAACATTAAAAAGTTGTTTTAATCAAATAAGCTGTTTTAAGCACTTTTCGCAGCACTTTTCTGTTGCAGTTTCTATAACTTTTAAAATAAAGATTTAAACTTAACGATTCTCTAGAATCATCTATAAATGTTTTTAAATAAATAATTAAGTGTTTTAAAGATAAATTGGAATTTTTATAATTCCTTTAGAAAGAGTTTAAATAAATGGTTATTATAACACTTAAACAATATAATAGAAATCACTTCCTTGAATGTAATAACAAACCGAGTATGCGGAAATGACTAGTATATTTGTCCCGCCTGTGAGATCTAAACGGTAAAACAAGGTGTGTAACTAAGGTTAGGAATGGAGCAACTAGTGCCCTGAACTTACCTGACCTCTGTTTTCTTTATTTAGACGAGGGTTGGAACAAATCGAATAGAAAGCCCGGATGCTCTAAAAAGGTTTTCCCAAAGTAAAAAAGTAAAGAATTTTCCAAGAGTTAAAAAAGGATTTGAATAAAATGGTTTTGGGTTTGTTGTAACGATGTTTTACATAACATCATTTTTAACCCATTTAAATGAGGATTTGGAAATAGAAAATCTTTATTAAAGGTTTAAATGTGATTTTAAATAAGATGACTTGGTATTTCCCAAGATTAAAGAGGAGTTTTAAATGAAAGATTTAAAGTAATAATGTTGAAATGTTTTCCTAAGAAGAAGAGAAAATAATTTGGAATCATTACAAGATTTAAGAAAGGTATAAATAAACCAAATGATTTGATAAATGAGGCTTAATGATTCCGTATACTTTTGAAAAGAAAATGGAATAAATTGAAAAGAATATATCTAAGAAAGATATTTGATTTAAATAAAAGATGAAGAAATTGATTGATGATTGATATCCATATATGAACTAAACATCTTTTTAATCGATGATTAGTGCGAAGGAACCGGGGTTGGATTTGGGTAACTCTTATACGAAAACCACTTCGAACCAATGTATACGTTCGGAAATGAAGACATTTTGATTATGAAGACATGTTGAAGATGATGATTATTGAAGACCGGAGAACTTCATAGCGGAAGGACTGCTTGTTGACATTCTCTGGGTAGCTCCCAATATAGAGACATTTATAGCAGTGGTCCTATCATATTTTGAAATCTTCGGATTACAAGGACTACTCGCTACTAATGGTGGTAGGAGGAGTGCCTTCGGTTTCGTTCAGTCCTTGAACGAACTTGTATGGATGAGTGTCTGACAGTGCATTTCTAATCACATAAATTGATCTGTATCAATGTATTATCTGCTTGGTGGTGGAGAAGGCAATTTCTCTTAGCTTAACACCCTTTTCTGAGACGTACAAGCTTAGGAGTTATACGTTCGTAGAAATCAGTTGTGTGATTAAGGAATTGCAATGTGGCATTCAAAGTGGAACCTGTTATGATCAAAGCATGGTTTTGTATGAAAACTTGGCTTTGTCTAAGTTGAGCATAACCTCACTCCCAAGCCTCACATCTTGGAAATGATACGGGAACTATGTTACATATTTCAGGCATAGTATGACGAGGGCGGCGTATGATCCCTCAGGGTGACTGGCGGCGTATGATCTAGGTCACCAAGGTGTCCAGACGGGACCCTTATTGTATGGTATAGTGGCATGTGAGTCCTTGCATGAGAAGCCAATGGATATCAAGAAGTGTGGTAATATGAGGAATAGTGGTGTGTGAGTCCTTGCATGAAAAACCACTGGATTCCGGTTGCTATGCGTGGTTATCGAGGTTCCCTATCATATTGGAAAATCCATTTCCAATACGAGCTTTACGGTTTTGATTGTAATCCCAAAATAGCTGTAATGCTTTGCAAACATTTCAGCTACCCCTTTTGGTATCATATATTCTGTCCGGTATATTTCGTTTGACCTAGTCCGGATATATTCCCTTAGACTTAGTCCGGGTATTGATACCTTATTCGAATATGCTTATTTGAAAGATGTTTTCCAAAAGAATTAAAGATAATATCAAATTATTTTGGTAACAAAAGTGTTTTGTTTATCATAAGGTAAAAACCCGTCTGTATTTATGTGTGGGTGTGGTCTTATGAGATGCCATTCTTTTCAAAGGTTTCGGTAACATCTTCATTTTAAATTTTGAGTATCTCATGCTGGTTTATCAAGCCTGATCCGAGTATTTTTAATACTCGGGTCAGATCCGAGTAGTTTCAGGATTAACTGAAGACGCTTGGAGTTTCCAGAGGAGAGCTGGAGATCTTCATCATCGTATGGACGTATTCTATTATCCGTTGCATCTATTGCATTTGTTTTGTCAGCATTTGTAAGGGCAGGTGTTATAACTGTCCAGGCTGAATCTAGGCTAGACTCTGATATATGTTTTAAAATCCGCTGTAAAGATTATGGTTGAAATAATATATGTTATTCCATTCGTGTGAGATTGTGTTTTTCTATTATGTTCTATCTTTATTTTTTCTTTCTACCCTTAATGATCCGCTTGTTCGTGCAATTTGAGTTGGACATGTGTGGTTTATTGTCGATTCAAAGGGTTTGGAAAAATGGGTCGTTACACTATTGTTAACTCATATATTAATGATATCAGTATCTTGCCTTTTTATTAGATATAGTATGACCAGTTTATTTTATAATACTTGGGTCAGGCAGAGACTCTACAGGTACAGGGACTCGCTGACTTATGGATTTTTGTGCTAGCACTGGAGTAGAATATTTTGACCGTTTCAGTTTACTCCATTATTGTATATATTTACATTTAGGATAATGTAACGCCCCAAACCCCTTAGTATACCCAAAAGAAGGCATGGTGCGGGTATAACTAAAACTAGCAGAGACTAAGATTCACAAGACAAAATAGATAGATAATAACACAGCGGAAGTAATTAAAATCAATAAGTGATTTTAATAATTAATACTTCATAAATACCTCAGACAAACCACATATGTTCCAAACACCAAATACAATTGTCTTATGAAAATAAAATCTCGGTCTCATCAGAAAAACCAGAGTACAAACACAAGCTTTCCCTCAATACAGTGCCAGTACAATAAAAGAACAAAAGGCTGGAAATAAAAAGAAGGAATACGTGATAGGGTCTCCAAGTCTCCAAGAAGCTGCGGTTTATCTTCCTTGCCCCCGATTTGCCTATGGGGGGGGGGGGGAGGGGAAAATAGAGGAGTGGGTCAGACTAAAAGTCTAGTGAACGATAGTAATTACTAGAATCTTTAAGCAAAGTAAAAGTAATAGACCTTACAACAGTTCTAGTATATATGAAGGAAATAAAGGAAATATGAAGAAGGAATAAGCTGGAAATAAATACGATTTACTAAATTAACATAATTGTTTAACTTTGATTGTTTGCACTTGTTTTTGACAGCTACTAAGATTAGGCTGAATCCCTAATACTACCATTTGATCGACCTGCTACTCCATAGAATCTACTGTGGACCGGACGCTAAAGCTCCCTCCGCAGTAGACATCGGTGCCTACGAAAGGCACACACTAAGCGCTTGGAACTCATAACGATTACTGAGCACCCGAATGGAAGTCGCACGCATAACCGCCACCGTGCTCATGTTACCTGTTGTTCCACCTATTGGGTCTTCTTGTTACCTCAAGCTCCAACATAAGCGTGCCCCTCGTCTCACTTCAGGATTATGTGAGACACCTCGTCTCACTTTAGGGTTATGTGAGACACCTCGTTTCACTTCAGGGTTATGTGAAACACCGTGTCTATAGAAATAAAAAGGGAAATGCTGTTGGTACTGGCCCGTCATCCAAACAATATCTAGTTGCACCCATTGCCCAAATTCCCATGATTTGGACTTCTACTTATTGACCATTTAATACCATTATTAAAATAAGCGTGCCCCTCGTCTCACTTCAGGGTTATGTGAGACACCTCGTCTCACTTTAGGGTTATGTGAGACACCTCGTTTCACTTCAGGGTTATGTGAAACACCGTGTCCATAGAAATAGGGGAATGTTATTTGGTACAGGTCCTACTTTAATTCTTCCCTATTAACTTAGATAAATTATTTAAATAAGCCTTTACTTTTGTTCTTACTATCTGTGCTTATTAATTTATCCTTAGTCTTAAAATAAGCCTCACTCTGTTCTATTTCTTATTATAACCTACGTTATAATTATGCTTATTACTTAACCCAAGGTCTAAGTGTAAAAATAAGCTTCTTTCATCTTATACTCTTTTTAGTTATAATTCTAAGTTATAACTAGGCAAATTATCTTTAATTAATCCAATTCTAACATCAATATCATAATTAGGCTCAATTTCAGTCTTAATTCCATTTTTATTACAGTCTTTACAATTTACATCTTATCTTCCGTTATTTCAGCATTCTTATAATTTTAATCCATATTTGCGTTTAATCTATTCTAATCCATACACGAAGAAGAAGGAGAGATAAAAGAAAACTAAAAATAGAAGAAAATCCAAAGCATAGGAAAAAGATGTAAATAACAGTAAATAAATTAAAATACTGTAAATAAACTGTAGATAAATGGAAAAGCTATAATTAACAGAAATAAATTAAAATTAACTGAAAATAATTCTAAAAACTGTAAATAAACTACTAAAAAGGTTATCCCAAAAATCGTAGTAAAACTACAACTATTGGAAACCCTATTATTTTAAATTACTTAAAGAAATCTAAAATAATTACAATCACTCACTTGTGGTCCTAAGCTCTTCCCTTTTGGTCTTCCCAGATCCACTTGAGGATATTAAAATATTTTTATTAAAAAGATTCTCTCCTTGGAAAATTATTCCTTTTAGGGTCCTTCCTGAAAAGGTGAACCCAATCGGAGAAAATCTAGAATGAGAAAAGGTGTTAGGCCTGGGGTTCTATTTATAGGTGTAGAAGTGGATCTCGGACCGTTGGATTTGAGGATTGAACAGGAATGCAACCACATCATAGGCTTAATAGGAGCCATCAGATGCAAGAACGGAAGAACCAGATTGGTTAAAAGACTGCAAATGACGCGTACAACGTTCGAATGAATGAAACAAACTTTCATTCGTTCAAAAGGTGAGGCGGGTCGACTGGGCGATCGACCGCCTTGGTGCCTAAGTCGACCGGCCGGTCGACCTAGCCTATATTATATATTTTTTCCGATTCTTCTTTTTTTTAATTCATAACTTGCTCATATTAACTTGGATTCTGACGTTCTATATATGGAAATTGACCAGAAAATTACCACGGACACAATGATTCAACTCCCGTGGCTCAATTCTGATAATTTCACAAAGTTATTTTATTATTTCATTAATTAATGAATTAATTATTATGGATTAAATTTCGGGTTGTTGCAGATAATATGTCATGTATATTATTCAGGTGGCTTGTACCTAATATAGTATTTTGGCTTTGATGTATATATTTATGTGAGTCCAGTACTGATATTTTGTAGACTCACATTTTATTATGTTATATGATATATATTATTCCGCTATGTTATGTGACTCTAATATTGATTATCTATATTATATACTGTTCTGAATATTTTTAAATCGGTGTGTTTATTACTTTATATTAATGTTGTACACGTCAAATTTTCGGTTCAGATCCTCCTAATGGTAATAAAGACGTGTCAGTGTTATTCCAAAGATATATTCATATTTGATCACCCTTAACCAGTCGTATTCTCCATGTTATTAGACAACATTACCTGTAATGTTTTTTAATAATATGGGTATAGCGGTGGGGTCGTTATAGCTTGGTATCAGAGCTAATTCAGAACATTGTAGTTAATTGACATAGAGTCGAGATCTAAACCTAGATAGACTTAGAGTCTCGTCCCTTGGGTGTGCAGGGTAGAATTAGAATTTATATTCTTATTTAAGATATAAATATAAATGATTATTGGGAACGATCATTGGGACGTATTTGTAAAATTTTTGAATTTCTATACCAATTATTGTTATGAAGATGATTCTAAAGTTGGAACTCACTTCCGTGAAGAGTGAGATTTAATGAATATTATAAATGAGACCTTAGATGGTTTAGAATCGAATATAATTATGTCCTGGTCTATTAGTGATCAGAGTGTGCAATGGAAGCTGGAAGATAGCTTTCCACTGAAAGCGATTGTTTGTTTATTTGACTGAAATGTATGTTGTTTGCATCAATGTTTGTTTTAGTTTATGCTTAGTTTAAAATTATGAAATTGAATAAGACATTATCACTCAAAGGATATATAATCCCATTTGAATCTGGAAGAACCCAATATTAATAAAATCCAGCGGTTTCTACAAAATAGAATCGCTGGGGAAAAATAAAAATGTTAAGCAATTAATAGTTATAAAATATAGAATGATAAATAATATGTATCTAGTTAAATTTGGAATTGGAAAATATACTTAATAAATAAAAAAAAATATAATAAAAAGTGATTGGTTGTTTTAAAATTGTAAATGATTGAGCAAAATTAATATTGAGTAGGAATCACTATTGAGAGTTGAAACCTACTCAATAATAACAATAAGAACTTGCGGCGTCTTTAGTATATTGTTGTGTATATAATTGTCTTTGTATTAAAATATAAATAGTACAACGAATAATGCAAGTTATTGGCTTTGGACCCCTCGTTGTTTTTAAAAGCAAATGTAAAAAATATATGCAGTATAATCTCTCTTTTAATCATCTATAACATGTATTGTGGCCTAGACTACTTGTTTACATGTTTGATATTGTTATTTGATTAAGTTGGAAATTATGTTGTGAATGTTTATAGTGATATGGTCGCTATGGATGAATTTTGAAATCGATGTGATCAGTGATTTTAAAATTAAAGTTGAAAGACATCCTTGGGCTTCTTCGTATTTTTAATAAGTACTATAAACGTACTTATTTTTAGAAAAATATCAAGGTTTATGTATTACTAATAATCATTTATGTATTTTTAAAGTAATGGTTTTAAATTATAAAACAGGTTTTTTATGTTTTAAATAAATTATAAAAATAAGTATTTTTAAGTAATATTTCATAAATGTTTTAAACTATAGTATAAGTATTTTAAAAGTATATTTTTTTGGTATATATAGTTTTTAGAAAATTAGTTAAATGTTTTATTTAAAATAAATAGAACCTAATGTAATATAATATCTTTTTAAATTATTTTTATTATTAAATATTTTACCTTATAAAGGAGTTAGTATACATTTAAGTATCATTTTAAAAAGGGTTTTTTTAGTAAATACGTAAATTGGAAATAGTAAGTTAAGTATTTTGTGAAGAATATGAGGAAGTTTTGGATTATAACACTTATGTTAAAATCAACGGTTTTGCAAATTTATTAAAAAGTATATTACCTTGTTTAATAAATGTTGACATATCGGAATCTTTAAAAGAATGCTTTAAAAGAAAATAAAAAATATGAAATAGTCTTGGTTTTATAGTGGTAATGTTTGAGTAACATTCGTCTTAAGCCCTTTGAAATAAATTTATGAATGTATTTGGAACTTTTAAATGGATATTTTAAAAGGAAAAACAAGTATGGAATCTTTTGCAAAAAAGATAGAAAAAGACAGGTTTAAAGTAAGAGACTTTTAATGACTTATGAATATATTTATACCATTGAGATAATTATATGGATACTTTTTAAAATATTGAAAAGGATATAAACAAATAGTGAAATATTGTTTATATTAATTAATAAAGGAAGTTTTAAATCAATTAGAAGTTTTGATTTACAAAGAACGTTTTATTAGAGAAAATGAGTTTTACTAATATAAGAGGTTTTAATTAATAAAAGTATTAATTAAGTAAAAAGGGGAATAAAAGTCATTTATGCGACTTAATCGTGCTTTGTTTGTTTACCTGTTTATGGAAAATATTTAGTCGTATACTTAGCACAAAAAGCCGATGAAGTAGGTGTGTCTATCTATGGAAGTTAAGACTGATGTTTGAGTAGAGATATGAGCAATAGAGCTCTAACCTACCAGCTTCACTCTTGACCGAGGGATAGTGTGAGATGAAAAAAACCGAAAACGTGATAAGTGTACGAGACTTGGTTTCCATATGCGATCGTTCTCATTATTGTTGAATATGACCAAATTCATCGAATTGGTTTTGAAGAGACCGGGATCGATAAGTGTTTTACTTACCAAATACCATTTCAAAACTAGTATACGGGTTCTATGTTTTAGGAGCGGTTGTGAAGTGAAGTGTTATAGAGTTGAACTGTTAATCCTATGGTTAAGTCCAAGGGAGAGGTCAGCGTTAACATTTCAAACATTGCTATCATGTGGGACTGTCTATCTTGAGGAGTATTCTAAGAGAGAGGACGACATTAGCATTTGTTGGAAGACTTATGCGGGAATCTATGTGAAGATTCGAGATCCGATCAAGATGCTCGAATCCATGTAGTGATTCGTGATCTGTTCAAGATGGTGGAATCCATTTGGTGATTCATGTTCTGTTCGAATGATGAAGACTCATGTGGAAGAAGCCGAACGTAACCTCGACATCTAAAATGATAGAAAACGGAGTAGTATGCACAACCCGGGGTTTAGTCAACCTTCGTCAAGGTATTATCAACTCCATATCTAAGGATACTTATTGGTTGTTAACCGGTGGAAGTTGATGATATTTGGTTCATGTTGTTCATGTTTATGTTCGGCCGCTGGCCGCTTGTTTTTACCTTCATGGTATATTTTATCTAAAGATATACGATGCTCGGAAGGTACTTTTGACCCTTGTGCAAGGGATTGGATCCTACTAAACTAGAGATATCTCTATGGAAAATCCATTATGATAACGTCCCTTATTGGTTTTGATTGTACCCTAAATACGCTGTAGAATCTAAGCATTGTAACAATTCCAACTATTTTATATGATTTATTTTCTACACCCTAGACATTATCTATCATATCACTATATTAAACCTAATGAATGGTTGGTTGTTTTGAAGGGAAAACCGTTACGGTAATCCATATAGTCTCAAAAGGTGTTATTATATGTCACACGTATTTCTTGAGTTTCTCACGCTGGTTTATTAGACCGATTCGAGTGTTATTTTTCCTAGAATGCTAGGGTAAGCTCCATGTATATTTCCAGATTTAGCTATGGATGCTTTGGATCTTATGGAGATGAGTTGGATGTTTCACCTATCGTGGTATTCTTATTTCTGCTGCATTACTATTGTATATATCGACATTTGTGAGGACATGTTATTATAACTGTCCATGCTGATGATAGTATTTAGAATTGTAACTCTGAAATGCTTTGTATCTTAGAGTGATAGTTTTGTACTGCCTTTTGATATTATATGTTATCTTCCACTGTGAGATTCTAATATTGTGTTCTCTTCTTTCTTATTCTGTGTTCTTTTTTTTATTTTACCCTTACAATCTGTCTTTTCGGCACTTGGATATTTGGCATATGAATACCATGGATGTATTAGTGTCAACATTTGAGGGTCGAAATGGCGGGTTATTACAGTCATCCATCTCTTGCAAAGTTGGGAGTTGGTCTGCTTGGAGATATGGGTAGAAATCTCGAATCAAGGTGTTATAAAAGGAAATACTTTTCAAATTGGATCTAGTTTGATCTACCATTCAAGATGTGACTAATGATGACATCTTCAAGGTATATCTTTGGTTTACGTTTTAATTAACTTATATCATTTATTGGATAATTTGAAAACGATTCCATGTTCGAATATGTTGTCTCACCCAATTGTCAATGATTAAGTTGATGTGTTTTATTTATTAAGTAACATTGTATTATAGATATTTGATTTAAAAGAAAAATTATTTTGTATTTAAACATCACATTATATATATCTGTGTGTGTATTGTGTGTGTGTTTGTGTGTGTATGTGTGTTTCTTAATTTAAAAGTTAATAAAAATATATTTCAGTATCTCAAAATCATTGTCTTAATTTTAGTTTCAAATTTAAAATCCAATATGTTATTTTACAAAATGGTTTGATTCTATATCCATGGTTGAATTAAACCTTAACGTATACAATTAAAGATTTCAAATAGCCTAATAAATGGTAGTTATGATTCAAATGTTTTGAATTTAATTTCTCAAAATTATTCATGAGGTAAATAGTTGGGTTATCCTGAAGGAGTTTGGGCCAGACCTTCAATGATATTAGAGCCTAAATTGTCTATGCTATCTAATTAGAAACTTTAGAGGAAACTAGTTAAGCATACCTATCCGATGGTTGTCTAGAAAAGTAGAGTCTAGGCATGAGGTTGAATAATCAAGTACGTTCTACTCCCTGGCTACTGGCATGGCTCCATGGGCGGAACATGTCCAAAAGGTTGGCCCAATTATAAAGTCCCAAATTGATTTGGGCCTTCGGCTAATTTTCAAAATTTGGTTTGAAAATTCAAAATATATTTCAAATTTAAAATTTAAGTTTAAAATATAAAATAAATTTTATAAATGCTATACCAAAATTAATTTAAAAATAAATTTTAATAATTTTGAAAATTATTTAACTTTAATTAATTGAATTTATAAAATAAATAATGAATTAAAAGTTAACTAAAATAAAACAAATATTTTAATATATATATAATTGTAAATGTTATAGTATAATATATATATATGACTGTAAATGTCATAGTATAATATATATATATATATCTTAAGTTGTTAAGGTAAATTAAAATAAATTTGGAATTTATTAAAATATATAATTAAAATTATTTTATTAAATAAAGTACTTTTTTGATAAATTAATTAATTAAATGTTGATTAACACATGTGGGTGTGTGTATATAATTATACACGTATACATAACAATAAATTTTATAGTTTACATTCATCTTGAATTGGTTAGGATGAAAAAAAAAATTTGAATTTAAAAATAATTTAATTAATTTGTTAATTAAATTAATAAGAATTAAACCTAATTAAATATGATTTAATTAATAAGAACTAAACTTAATTAAATAAGATTTAACTAACAACATACATAAGAATATTATATAAGGTGATTAACTTGTAAACAGTTATAAATGAATTAAACTTATATAATATGAACGTATAATCTTAAGTGGAACTGAAAAAAAACCCAACCTAGATTTTAGGAACAAGAACACACATATTGTATGTATATTGTGATTACATATGTGTCCGACACTTGAATAACGAGGGGTTTTCAAAAGAAATACACGGTTCCCTGAATCGATATCACTCAATATACATGTGTACATATATACATTAATGATTATGAATCCTTAATATATAGGTTGCTCTCTACTATTTATATCTTAATAGATTACTTGCATACTCTTTATTTATTGATATTCCTTAAGCAAGGATGCTATGTGTAGTACTATAAATACATTTCATAGATGAGGTTGTTAGTACCTTAGGCATTGATTTTGATGACCACAACCATATGACATTATATAAAATATAGATACTGATGTTTTTATCAAGATATATATATATATATATATATATAGTGCAGGATATTAGGCAGGTGTTAATTAAGAAGACTGTACAGTATCAAGTGAAGATTCAAGAGGCTGGAATAAAAATTCAAGAGTTAGAGATCGAAGACTCATGAGTATTGAAGAACTCAAGATTTCCCAGATAAGATATGGAGTCATAGAATTTTTGTTAAAAACCTTATAGCACTTCTTTGATCTCTCTCTCTCTCTCTCTCTCTCTATTTTTCCTTTCAAATGATTTTTAATTTCAAATATCTTAAAATTCAAAAATAGTGTTTACAAAAAGAATTCTTGTTTTCAAAATAATATTTCAAAATAGCCTTCAAATTATTTCCAACTTTTTGATTTTATTATACTTGGAGAAATATGTTTTTTAAGTATTTTTCAATATACATTGAATATTGTACTTTGTTATATTTTAATTTTAAAGCTTTCTCAATATTTGTAAGTATATTATAATATTTGTTATAACTTTGATTTCAAATATATTTACTTATACTTTACTATTTATATTTAAAATCCTTTATATATATATAAAATATTCTAAAAATAATTTTATAAACTTTTCTTAAGTTTTGATATGATTAAAATATGTATAAACTATGTTTAAATGATTTTACAAAGTATCAAAATATTTCACAAACCTTAATATTTTTAAAATAATTTTTATAAAGTGTTTTTCAAAATTACAAAGGATATGTCGACATACCCCCATAGAGTATGTCGACATATACACCGAAATTTTCAAAATTCAAATTTTGAATGGAAGTGTCTTTTCGTCATATCTCTTCATGAATGGACATGACTATTGTTTCTTTATAAATAGGTGGTAAACCAATGAAATTTGGTTAACTACTTTCTCATATTTTCTATCCTCTTTCACTCTTTTATTTTCTAAAAGAAATTCTACTCAAATTCAATTAGAATCAAATTCAACTCCACTGATTTGATTCTCTATTGACTATTCTCTAATCTCTCTCATCACTCTCACTCAAACAAGATCAAAGTGCTATTCAAAAGGTTATAGGATCATTTGTATTCAAGATCAACGATCTGTGTCTATAAAACTTTATCAAATCATACTCGTATATTGATGGGTGTGATTGTAGCCCGTGTAAATCAATTGGGTGTGCTTGGTGACCCAAAAATTCAAGTAGGTGTGCTTGTGGCCCGTGTAAATCAAGCGAGTCTACCCAGAGCTTGAAAAGTCTGGAGGGTGTGTCTCGTTGCCTTGAAATCGAGATTGTATTGACATTGCTATTTGAAAAGAAATCTGTACAAGAAATTGTATAGGACTGGATGTAGGGTAACTCCGAACCAGTATAAAATCCTGGTGTGTTCTTTCCATTTTACTTTTAACTGCATTTATATTTATCTGTGTTTGAATCTGTGATTGTTAATTCCATTGTTTAAACTATAATCTTAAAAGAATTCAAAAAGATTCATAAAAATTAGAAAACACTATTTACCCACCCTCTAGTGTTAAATTAGCCTTAATATCCATATTCCGCTAAATAACTTGGTATCAGAGCATTTGTTTTTCATAATTTGATTTTTGAAAAGTTTTAGTGGCTAACAACACTGTTAGTAATACTTTTTGTAGCACTGTTAATCCACTTTTTAGCAATTCCATTATGGAAAAACAATCTGCTACTAGACACCTACTTTTTAATGGCAGTAATTACACATATTGGTCATGTAGGACGAAAATTTATTTACAGTCAATTGGTCTACATATTTAGAACATCACACAAAATGAGTACACTGAGCCCGAGACTAATTTTTCAACTTGGACTACTGACCGAAAGGCAATTTCACAAAGTAACTGTAAAGCCATGAATGTTTTGTTTTCCCATTGGATAAAAATGAATTTAACAAAGTGTCTATCTGTAAGTTGCATTTGAAATATGGAGAATATTGCAAGTTACACATGAGGGCACAAGTAAAGTCAAACGGAGCAAAATTTATATGTTAACTAATCAGTTTCAATTATTTAAAATGAGTCCATTTCGGATATGTATAGTAGATTTCAATATATAGTTTATTCACTAATTTCACTTGGCAAAAAATTTTCTACAGAGGATCAAGTTAGAAAAATCCTCAATTCACTTACTCTTGAATGAAACCAAAAGACTCTTGCGATTGAAGATGCTAATGACATTAGCACTCTGAAAATTGAAGAGTTAACTGGAAATTTAATGTCATTTGAAGCACAATTGCACGACAAGAGAGAAAGTAAGGCAATAGAGAAGAAATCCATCGCTTTCAACGCCGCAATTGATGATTTGGATTCAGACAATGATGATGATGAGGAAATCGCTTTCATGACAAGAAATCAAAAAAAATTCTGAGGTACATAAAGATGAATAATCTAAGGAGTGATAACAAAAGTCCAGGAAGTGAAAATGGAAGCGGAAATGGTGTTAGATGTTTTAACTATGATGAACCTGGTCATATAAAAAGAGACTGTCCACATCCCGAGAAACCGAAAAACACACCAAAAACTGATTCGTCTAGAAAACGGAGAAGGGTTTATGCTGCAACACTATATCAGACACTTCCTCAAGTGATAACGAACCAGATACAGAGAATGCTAATATGTTCTTCACGACGATAATTAATGAGAAATTCGGGGAAACAGAACAAATATAGGTATGCATTTAAATAAAAAATTTGAATTTTTGTTGTTGTTGATTGTAGTTTATTGCTAGGAATAGCCTATAGATTAATAATAATATTGGATGAATATTGTGTGTGTATATTTTAAATATTATATATATATATATATATTAATAAAATATTAAATAATATAAAATATTTTAAAATATTTTTTTAAATTATTTAAGGTATATATTAAATAATTGTTATAAGTATAGATAAATAAGAATTATTTATTGGATTTCTCTTTTTGAAATTTTCGACCTATATTTCGATATACCCTACATGCATATGTCGACATATGCAGACAGATTTTGAATTTCAAATTCAAAATTTGAATTTCCCTCCACCTTTTCACCAACCCCTATGTTTTGAAAAGGTGTCTATTAACTAGAGAACATGTCCTTTGATTCTCTGTTATTTACTCTATCTGTATCCATTCATTTCATTTTCAAATTCAAAAATCATTAACTCTCTTATCTCTTCAAACTCTCTTATCTCTTCAAACTATTTTGGGTCACATTTTCGGATGAAAATCTAGTGGAATAGATCTTTCAACTTTTCAAATTGATTTTCAAAACCGTGAAGTGATTCATGACATTTTCGAAAGTGATGACGAGTTTGAATTCAAAAACAAAAACTTGCATCCAAAAGCAAGAATTTTAAGCCTTCTTTTGCAACAAAGTATTACTCCTGGAACGAGTAATTATAATAACCTGACTCAAAAAGTTTTCAAAGCTCTTTTCGCCATTTATGGCCAATACGACATAAATTCGTCTCAATTTATTTAGATGAATTTTTTCCTAAAAATCTTTCTAAGCATGAAAACACACTATTTCATGGTGTGTAGCTCACTAGAGTTTTTACTTACTTTGGTGTTGACCTTAAAAGAGAGGAAACCACTCCTTGAAAAATATTTGGCAAGGCTAACATCTCACTTATGCATATTTCACCCTTTTACGAGCCTTATGAAACGCTTGCGGAAAAGAAACAAAGATTGGCTTGGGAAGAAGAGAAAGATATAAGGGAAGAGGAGGAGGAGGAAGAAGATGAAATGGAAGTCGTAGAGGAAGAACAAGAAGAGGAATAGGTTACTTCCTTTGAAAGTATCAATATGCCTTCCAAACCATCCAACAAATATCTCAAAAAATCAAGAGAAGATCATTCATAATCAAAGAAAGCGTAGGAAATCATTTTCAAAGAAGTTTACTTCACTTTCCACCAAAATGGATTAACTCTTTCGGAAGGTCATCCGCAAGCTTAGTGGTTCTTCATCTCCATCCACATCTTTCTAGCTGTTTGTTTAAGTTATCTATTTTGAGTTTGTGTTAATCTTATGTATCTTTCTTCTATTTCTAATGTATTTCATGTAATCATCTTTATTATCAATGAAATTCTATTTTCTACTGTTATACATTGTTAATCATCTTTGGAAAGTCATACATGTATAATAGTATAGGCCAAATACAATAGAATAGTAAAATAAAGTATTTTGAAAATTATAGTGCATATTCGACATATGCCAACATGTATGTCGACATATAACGACCAGTTTTTTAAAAAAAATTATGCAACATCCCGGAATTTTACAACCTTGATTTGCGAAAATTTTATAAATTTTAAATATTAAAATAATAGGTTTTATAATTAATATATATATATATATAATTCTTTTTAATAATAACAAATGATGGTAAAATAGATTTGTAACAACCCAGGATTTTACCACTTTGAAATAGGCTATTGAAATATATTTTTTTATAATCGATAAATTGATTTTTGTTAGCAAATAAACATATTTTAATTATTTAATAATGATGATAAAATAGTTTCCAATTTTTTTTACCAATATAGATAGTTCATAGAATAATAGAAAATGTGAATGAAGAGCGTTTTCGAAATTTCAACCTTTCGACGCCGGAAAGTTGTTGGAAACGCTGTGCACGCTTGTGCACCATGTACACACATTTAAATGATATAATTAGTGATAATAAATCTCACTTAAAAATATATTAACTTATATATATTTATTTAATCATGAAATGAAAAGTTATGGTTAAAATATAAACATATATATATTTATTTACACATTTTTATACATATACATACATACCTCCTTACCTCAAGTAGACACACATGGCTTTACTTGCATGATTTAGGAAGGTAGAGGAGGGGCAACGTGTGCTAGGAAGGTGGAGAAGTATGGCGTAGCATGCATGCATATATATATTATTTAATACAAAAGTGTAGTGTAGTCTTTTACCCATTTCCTAACCTATAAATATTCCACCATCTTCACAAAAATTCATTTACATTCCATTCTCCATTTTCTTCATTTCTTTTCTTCTTGCCCTTATCCATTCTAATGGCTTCTTAGAAAAGTATTTCAAGAAGAAACTAGTTCAAAATATACTAAAAAAACACTTCAAAACAACTCTAAATCACTTCTAAGCTTCATACCACCAAACAACACCCCATCACCTCATTTCTTTACTACCCGAGCCCACCAAACTCCCTAGACCGAGCTATATTGACCCACTTTAGCACCCAAAGTCCACAAATTCCAAAGCTAGGAGGCTCGTTTAGGTCGTGTTCGAATTCCGGTGAAGTTCGACCTTATTTTAACACGTTTTGGTGAGTAAAGTTAACACTTTTTAAACAATTTGTTAACTTTATTAAAGTTAGCAAATTCATGATGTATATTGGTGTATGAATGTTATATATGATGTGTGCTTGATCATGTGATGATTTGGTGATAATAGTGTATGCCGAAGTTTGAGTAGGCAAGAATGTCTATATTTTGTAATTTGGGAAAAAGTTAGTGATTGTGAAAAAAAATATCATTGCTTATGTTAGTGTTATGATGTATGTTGTGGTATGGTGTTTGAAATGATTTATTTGTTGCATATGGGTTCGTGACATGAAGTTAGCAATTAGCTAACCAAAAGCGACGTAGAAATCTACTTTTGTCGAAGGTATGAATTTGTTTTCAAAAGTGAAACGTTTTCAGGTTTAAACTTTAGTTTTGCTTCCAAAAGTTCATTTTTATATTTTAAAGGAAATAAGGGTTCAAAGATGAAGTTGAAGTTTTTATAACTTGGAAATCAAAATTTAAAAAGTTAGAATTACGGGTCTGTATAGCGATAGTCGCTATACGCGCAGTTCGGAAAAAGTTAACTATTTTTCTATCTAAACTTGATTTAACTTAAAATATTTTTTAGAAATGGGTTTCTAAATTTAATTTAAGTGATTAGGAAATAATTATCTAATTAATTAATTATTTATATAATGATTATTAAATTAATTAATTTATTAATCAGGATGATTAGTACTTAATCAATAATTAACAAAGGTTATTTATACTTAAATGTTAATCAATTAAGTTATACATGATTTGTTACTTAATTAAAGTTAATTATTAATTAAGGATCAATTAATTATTATTTAATTATTTATTTAAGATAATTATTAATTAATTATTATTTTAAAAAGGGCTTTATTTAATTAATCTTCAATTAAAGTTAATTATATTTTAATAAGATTTAATTACCTTTAATTAGAGTTTAATTACTATTTAACAAGGATTTGATTCTCATTTACAAGAGTTTTAATTTATTTTAAAATCGCTTTGAGTTAAGGTAATCAGTTTTGTTATAAACTGCTTTTCGTTTCAAATTTGTTTTTAATCAAGGGATTTCTATGTCGCTTACCCTTATGTAACTCCATATGATTAGGAAAACTAAATGACATCTATTAGTAGAACAAAACACCATTCTGCTATTATAATTAACTTGGACATTTACTTAAGTTGATTGATTGTTATGTGTTGATCCCTTATAACCTGTTGTTATGTGATGCCATGTTAAATTGGATAAGTAAAACCAAATTAAAAGCACCATGGTCATTAAGCCTTCGTTTGATTTTGTAAGGGTAAATATTTCGTTTTCTTTTTGAAATAGTTTCAAAGTTAGTGTATTTGAACAATATATTTAAAGAATGATTTGATAAATGGTTTTACTAAAGATATTTTAACCAATGGAAATGGTTTTCCATGTTATAAAAAAAAGTTTTTATAAAGAGTTTTATAAATGAATTTGGAAATTTATAGGGTGTTTTGGGTAAATGGATTTGAGTTTTTAAGCAAAGAAGATTTCATAAATAAGGGAGATTTATAAAATGGATTTGCTTATTAAAGGAAGTTAATTTGATTTAAGGTTTTCTAGGAAGTTGTATGAATAGGAAAGGTTTACAAAGAAATTTTATAAATGAAGTGGCGTATTTATAAAAGAAGTTTTAGAAAATGATTTGGATATTCATAAAGGGAGTTTTAAAAGGTTTGGATATTTATAAGAAATTTATATAAATGGTTTTGAATATTTATAGAAGGGTTTTATAAATGAATTTGGAAGTTTTGGAAAGAATTTTGAAATGGTTTTGATTTGAAAAATAAAAGGAGATTTCATAAATGAAATAGATTTGATTAAAAAGGAGTTATCGAAAGAAGTATAAAAAGAATTTGAGATCTAGGTTTCTCTAAACTGACCTTTTAAAAATTGTGGTATGGAACATCAGTTCCACACTTAACACCGTAGGAGTAGAGTTTAGGGTTGTCCTTATCTCAAATTTAAACAAAATTTGTTAACCCTTTTAAACATGATTTGGAAGTAAGAAGTTATTCGCAAAGGTTTTGTGAATATACTTATGTTAGAAAGATAAGTATATGAATGTTTTTTTGAAAAGAGATTTGTTAAATAAAGATTTGATTTTAGGCTTAGTGGTTGTTATGGATAAATAAATCTTAAATGGAATTGGTTGTTCTTTGTTTATTTGATAGTTAAATAACCGATTATCAAATCTGGACCTGTTTTAAGTCAAGAGATATGTTGGGTATATTCAAGTTCCCCGGTGAGGACTCGATTGCTTAGTGCATACCTCCAAAAGAACCGGAATTGAGTTAGCCGAAAATTGTCGCTTAGTTTTGGAGACAGCGGTCTCCGGATTTATCCAAACCACTCCAAACTAATAACGAACGATGTTAAATCATATTGAAGTATGTTGTGGAGTTATACTATTCTTCCTGAGGGTGATTACAAAATGGAAGATAGTAATGTGGAATGTTTGTTCGATCCCGAAACAACTTGCATGGATGAATGTTGGCATTGTATCTCTGCCTAGAGGGCAGTGTTAGCATTCCAAGATGGTCTGCTAAGAGGAAGAAGGTAAAGACGTGACCTCACGAACCTGACAACAGAAATGGCATAAACAGGGTATGCAACAGAGCTATGTGGTCAGCTACCATTAGGAGCCGCCATCCCATTCTAGATTGTCCATATTCGAGTTGTTTTGCGCGCAAACACCATAGTAGTATAAAACCTCGGTTTCAAAAAGGGATGAGGTAATCTAGTTCGCTATATTAAAGGGGCAGCCAGCTCTGTATAATAGGGGTACAAGAAGTTCTTGTCAGACTCCGGTGCATTTTCTAGGGGTGTGCCATCGGAAGGTAGTCTCTTACCTTGCCATAGTATGGAATCCAATCTCCAATATGTGCCTTTAAGGTTTTTATTTTGGATCCTAGTATGCTGGAATTTAATATGGTAAGTGTTAACCCGCCTATTGGCAAAGCAACATACAGGCGAATTTAACCCACTCGACTGCATAATGATAGAAGTTGGATTTTCACAGATAATAAACATGATCATGAAGCCAGAATATAGCATAGTCGATGAACAAACAGCACAAGATGTTTGAAATATGGTTTTGAAAAAGATCGAGTCGTTTAAAGTTGCTCGGAGTCTGCTCCGAGTCACCTTCTTGTTCACTTCGGGTTTTCAGGCATGTTACTTCAGGTTAAAGAAGGGTTTGCTTCAAGTCCTTGATGGATTAGCACATTTACAAGCTACTTTGAGTCAGAGATAGGTCTACTTCGGGTCAGGGAGGCAGCTACTTCGAGTCAGAGCTATGGATCGAGCAGTTGCCAATGTCCCCATCAATCTCATATCCATCCTATTCGTATCCATCAAGGTGGCACTCGTTTCTTTCATATCCATCAGGCAAGTGTATCTTTCAGATCGATCATGGTCATTCACTTCATATCAGTCAATGTTGGCATATATCTACGAAGCAGTTATTCACTTCGTATCGATCCATGTTGATGAATGTTTCGTATCAATCAACCAGATGATCGATACGAAACCATCACTTATTATCGATACGAAACCAATACCAAACGATCGATACGAAGTAGATGGAGTTCGATACATGCTCATTTGCACATCAACTGCCTACTTCGTATCGATCCTCCTATGTGACTCATATTGATCAATCAGATGATCGATACGAAATCAAAAACCATTTAATCGATACGAAAAGCAATCATAAGCTGTTTCGTATCGATCGGTTTTGTATCGATCGATATGAAGAAGCAGGTCAAGTGATGAAACGTTCAACATGGATTGAGGTGTGAAACTCGAATCGATGCGTAATTGGCGGACGATGGATATGGCAATGTTCGATATGAAAAAATATCGATATGAACTAGATCGACAACCATGGATACGAACGTGACAGCCCGTTGCAAATTCAACTTGGATCGATCATAACTTAGGATCAACAACTCCAAATGCCTTCAAATTTTCACTGTAGCTTGCATACCACCAGAATAATGTTCTTGATCGATCCCATCGCCATTGGACCACTTTTGGATCGATACGAAATACCTAGGGATCGATCCCAAACCACCCCAGATCGATCACGTAGGCCCACCCACATGTGAGAGGGAGTATTCCGAATTCAAAGTCAGATATTTCCATGCCACGCCTATAAATAGTAGCCATATGCCTCCAGAAAAAAGGAATTTTTGCTCTTCTACACCGTTACTCTGCTGAACTCCATTGTAGCTCAGATTCTACCAATTGTACTCTTGTAAATCAGTAGAGAATCATCAATAAAACAACAACTCTTTAAAGTGGACGTAGGGTAAAACGCCGAACCACTATAAATCTTGTGTTTTTACTGCTTTCCCTTTTAAATTTGGAGTGTTCTTCATATTTATATCCTCTACATATTGTCTACCTGTGATCTGTGATTGTGAGTTGGTGCTTTCATCTGCAATTGGGTGTTTGCGACCAATTTTGGCACAAACATTTTGGTGCTTTCATTGAGAAAGCCAGCACTCAAGGGTTCTACATCTTGGATTTTGGATCTGAAGGCTTAAGGACTTGGATCTGAAAAGCTATGGTGAAGCAATCAGCAAGGGGACCAAGAGTAGAAAGGAGTCAGCATGAAGGGAGTCAGGAGGCCTCTTTAGGAGCTAACCAGACTTCAGTTTTCATCACCAGAGACGAGATGGAGATGATGATGGAGGCTATATAGGAAGAGATGCTAAAAAGGAAGGAAGAGATGATGTAGAACCTACTCCGACAGGTTGGACCAGCTGGAGCACAGAATCAAGAGAACAAAGCAGCAGGAATAGAGGGAGCCCAGAATCAGAGTCAAGGACACGGAGCAACCAGGGTTCAGAATAGAGCTGGACCATCAGGGATAGCCCCTAAGCTAGGGGCATGCCCCCGGAGCATGTTGTTCCAATCCTAGGTAGGATACCAGGCAGTACTGTACAACATGGCATTGATAGAGGAGTGGATGCTCGTCCAGGGGAGCAGATTCCAGGATTCCCTCATGAACTCAGGGGCCAGATCGGAGGCAACATACAAGGACCATTGCTTGATGACAGTGACAGATTGGTGGAGATGGTCAAATGAGCCATGAGGGGAGAACTAGTGAATAGAGATCTGGAAGATATGGATAGGAGCCCTTTCGCCCCTACAATCAAGCAAGCTCGAAATCCACCTGAATTCAAGCCACCGACATTGAAGACGTATGATGGTAGGACATATCCTGCCATTTATCTAACAAGGTATATGAGGCACATGGAAGTATTGGAGGCATCAGAGGAGGTCATGGCCCGGTGTTGGCCCTTGTATCTGACGGACATAGCAGCACTGTGGTTCAGGCAATTGGAAAGCGGTTCGATTGGAACATGGACCGAGTTGATTGAGAAGTTTATGAGGCAGTTCATAGTTTATATCTCAAGGCCTAAGAATGTGATGAGTCTGACGGCACTGAAGTAAAAGATCAGGCATTATTTGAGGAGTTTTCTAACACAATTCAATGCGACGGCGACATCAGTGGATCGCCCAGATCCATCCATGGTCTTGATGGCAGCTGTATCTGGCATAGTCGATGGCATAGAATTCAAGAATTCATTGACAAGGGATCCACCTATGGATCTATGGGAATTTTACCATGAGGCAGAAAGACTCCTACAACAAGAGGATGCAAAGCTGAGAGAGAGGAAGGAGATGAATTTGGAGTTTATGCAGTCAAAGGCGGGGATCCACCTTGAAAAGATTCAAACAAGGACAAAGGAAAGCGAAAGGCAGAGAATAGTTTTGATGAGTTGAGGCGACCGCGAAAGGAGCCAAGATTCACTTCTTATTCGGAGTTGAGCGAGACTTTGGAGCGAATATACCAAGATACCAGAGGGCAAGCTCCCTACCAGAGGCCAATGAGGAGGGATCCAACCAATAATTAAAGGAAATCAGACAAGCACTGCTTATTCCATGAGCTAAGCGGCAACAGTACCAATGATTACTATAAACCACAACAGTGGAGGTGTTTGCACTTTAACGTTTTTGTTGTAAGACTTTTTTGAATGTAATTCTGATATTTATAATTTCAAAACTCGACCGCGAACGGTCACAATTTGCCACGAATGGCATCCGACCTCGAACGGTCACAACTCGCCACGAACGGCACGCGACCTCGAACAGTCACAATTTGCCTTGAACGGCACCCAACCTCGAACGGTCACAACTCGCCATGAACAGCACCTAATCTCGAATGATCACAATCCGCCTCGAATGGCACCCGACCTTGAATGGTCACGTATCACCTCGAACGGCATACGATCTCGAACGACATACGATCTCGAATGATCACAATTCACAATCAGGCAAGATTATCAATCTCTTTATAGGTCATTAACAGGATACGAACATCCAACTTCTGGCATTGCAAAACACTCCTTCCTATTGCAAGGCATGTTTTGGGGGGCAAAGTGTTAACCCGCCTTTTGGCAAGGAAACATACAGGCGGATTTAACCCACTCGACTGCATAATGATAGAAGTTGGATTTTCACAGATAAGAAACATGATCATGAAGCCATAATATAGCATAGTCGATGAACAAACAACACAGATGTTTGAAATATGGTTTTGACAAAGATCGAGTCGTTTCAAGTTGCTTGGAGTCTGCTCTGAGTCACCTTCATGTTCGCTTCAGATTTTCAGGCATGTTACTTCAGGTTAGAGAAAGGTTTGCTTCAAGTCCTTGATGGATTGGCACATTTACAAGCTACTTCGAGTCACCGTGGCACTTGCTTCGAGTTAGAGACAGGTCTACTTCGGGTCAGGGAGGCGACTACTTCGAGTCAGAGCTATGGATCAATCAGCTGCCAGTGTCCCCATCAATCTCGTATCCATCCTATTCGTATCCATCAAGTTGGCACTCGATTCTTTCGTTTCCATCAGGCAAGTGTATCTTTCAGATCAATCAAGGTCATTCACTTCGTATCAATTAATGTTGGCATATGTCTACGAAGCAGTTATTCACTTCGTATCGATCCATGTTGATGAATGTTTCGTATCAATCATCCGATGATCGATACGAAACCATCACTTATTATCGATACGAAACCAATACCAAACGATCGATACAAAGTAGATGGAGTTCGATCCATGTTCACTTGCACTTCAATTGCCTACTTCATATCGATCCTCCTATGTGACTCATATCAATCAATCAGACGATCGATACAAAATCAACGACCATTTAATCAATACGAAAAGCAATCATAACCTGTTTCATATCGATCGGTTTCGTATCGATCGATATGAAGGAGCAGGTCAAGTGATGAAACGTTCAACATGGATCAAGGCGTGAAACTCGGATCGATGCGTAATTGGTGGACAATGGATATGGCAATGATCGATATGAAAAGATATCGATACGAACTAGATCGACAACCATGGATACGAACGTGATAACCCATTGCAAATTCAACTTGGATCGATCATAACTCAGGATCTACAACTCCAAACGCCTTCAAATTTTCACTATAGCTTGCATACCATTAGAAGAATGTTCGTGATCGATCCCATCGCCATTGGACCACTTTTGGATCGATACGAAATACCTAGGGATATATCAGGGATCGATCCCAAACCACCCTGGATCGATCACGTAGGCCCACCCACGTGTGAGAAGGAGTATTCCAAATTCAAAATCAAATATTTCCATGCCACGCCTATAAATAGTAGCCATATGCCTCCAGAAAAGGGACTTTTTGCTCTTTTACACTGTTACTCTGCTGAACTCCATTATAGCTCGGATTCTATCAATTGTACTATTGTAAATCAGTAGAGAATCACCAATAAAACATCAACTCTTTAAAGTAGACGTAGGCTACAACGCCGAACCACTATAAATCTTGTGTTTTTACCGCTTTCCCTTTTAAATTTGGAGTGTTCTTCATATTTATATCTTTTACATATTGTCTATCTGTGATCTGTGATTGTGATTCGGTGCTTTCATCTGCAATTGGGTGTTTATGACCAATTTTGGCGCAAAAAATAACAACTTTAGCTATTTGATATACATTTGAATCCATGGACATTATTATAATATCACTTGATTTTATATAAAAATATTTTGGTTATCGTAAGGTAAAAACTCATTTGTGTTTATGTGTGGCGTGGTCTTAGAAGATGCCTTTGATTTAAGGGTTTCTATAAATGTATAAAATGTTTATAATAAGAATGGTTCTTAAGTGATATGAGTATTAAAAGAAATATACTAAGTAATAAATGAATGTGAATAAAGCAATGTGAATAATGATTATGAATAAATGAATGTAAATAAAAGAATCTAAATAAAAAAAGAATGGGATATAATAAAAACCAATTGAAATAAATACATAAGTTGTACTTAGATTATTTAATTTGCATAATTGTTTGATCCATATTCGAGTACATGATTTCAAGGTGATTTATACCAGTCTGAGTTAGGATTTTTCACTCGATTCTCGATGGCAAACATTGGACATGGAATTTTGATTGATTCTGATATTCTCTATCATAGTATATGGCTATGCAAGGAGAATGAAGGTTTCTAATCAAGTAATCAGATCTGAGTCCGCACTAGAGTGGTCATGTGAATGATACTAGTTCGAAAGTGAAATTGTGTGATTGAGCGAGCAATCAGATTAGATATTATGTACGGATGGTATAGTACATCGTATGGGCTTTCATGAATTAAAAGTTGACATTGGAAAATGTAAATTGATATGGTTATGAATTAATACGATGGATAGTATTTGTTGGATGGTTTCTCTTATTACATTTGCATATAGCTATTGTATTATTACATGTTGTCTATTGATATTATTTTTCCTATACATGTTCTCATTGGTTTTTGAGTGATTAGTCGGTGCGGATGGCGTATGCTTCGCATCTGGAGCTCGCTTTCGCATTATATATTGATTGTACATGCTTGCAAATATAAGAAAGGTACACATCTCGCATTACATATCGTATTTTTATATTTTTTCCCTACGGGATGACTCATCCTTGAAGACGAGACGTATATTTGTATTTATGTATATTAGAAATTTTTCCGATCGAACCGCGTAAAGGAGATGCTGGCGAAATTTTCCGTAAATTTAAGGCGTTAGAAATTTTTTGAGAATTTTGAAAAAAGTTTGATAACTAAAAAATTGATTTTGAGTTATAACTTGGAATAGTATTAGTTGGAATCTATGAATGAATTTTATAGACTTAGAAAATTTTATAATCTGTTTTAGCTAATTAGTTTTGAAAAGTTAATGGGATTGTGGCATTTTTTTTACTTGCTAATTTAGAGGATGAAATTCTTTTAAGGGAGGAAGTACGTAACGACCCAGAATTTCAGTCATTCGAATTTGGAATATTTAATTGATTTTAAATATTGAAAAGTTAATTTTATAAGTTAAATAGCTTGAGTTTCAAATATAAGGGTAATTTGAATATTTGGAATTGTTTAAATAATTAAATCTTGAATTTAATATGAATGAAAACGATTTCTGTGACGTCCCGCCCCAAGATCCACACTAATAAAGAGTATTACTATGTAATACTGTCTGCTACTGCAGAGAATATGCTGGTTAGGAGCGACCATCCGTGAATTTTGTCTTAAGCGAGTATCAAATACGTCGATTAGGTGGTCTGAGTTAAAAAATTGCTTTTGAGAAATCAACGTACTCAATTCAGGCTTAACTCAAAATTACGGTTGGGTAAGGATCAATTCAGAACAATACATGATAATATAACCGTTCACAGATCACAAAACATATACATGCATATACAGACAATGGAAACATGTCAAAAGAGTTACATAAGTTGTGGCTATTATGATCCACATATACAAAACATAGCCCGATCAAAAGAATATACATGAAGGAGTCTAGCTCGATAAACATATACGACTACATATGGACACGAACACTAGGAAACATAAGTAGAACAACTTCCCAAAACATGAGCAAAGCTAGATAGAGTCCAATGCAGTAGACGACTAACCTGAAATGACTCGGTCTGACCCGAGTATTATATAAAATAATAAACGGGTCAGTCTGGCTTAAACAGAGATGTAAGTGCATGATATTTGAAGGGAATATACAAGGGAGAGTTAAATAGCCTCCCTTCAGTTGAGACATCATATTTACAATATCAACATAGTTTACAAGAGTCGCGTTCATCAAATTCACCACAAAAATCCCAACATATTGAACTCTCTAAGGAGTTCAAATCAACAAAATGTAATCACCAAATTTCATCTCAAATTAGCACTAAGGCTATGTATATGTTCACAAGAGTCACATCCATCAAAATCACCATAAAAATCCCAACATATTGAACTCTCTAAGGAGTTCAAATCAATAAAAATGTAATCACCAAATTTCATCTCAAATTTGCACTAAGGCTATGTGTATATCCAACATCCAACATAATGGTGAAAACATTTAAAACTCATCAGATTTTAGAAATCAACAATAAAGAAATCTAGGAAACAGCACAAAGTGGATCCCAACAAATGGCGAGTCTAAGCTACGCCGCACGTGCATTAACAACAAATTGGCTGAAGCCTGCCAAGTACTATCAACAAATTTTGGCGCTCAAACAAATGGCCCGAAAGCCTAGTACTGGCAATATCAACATGCCCGAAGGCCCAACATAAAGTGTTACCAACTTCCCAATTGTAACCTAATCAGTGACAACAGTGTGTCCCATACCACACATTCTCACTTAACCATTTACTATAAGTTAGTTAATTTCACTCTCGTGTAACTTCAATTGAACAAGTCCGGAATTAACCAAAAAAGTAAACGCATGTGTCACATACCACATGTTTCACTAAATCGTTTAAATCCCTTTCTTATTCACTCGAAGAGTGCAAAAACATGTGATTTTAAGAAAATATTTTACTTTAAGAAAACTAGTTCTAAAACGATTTTTCGAAACATTATAAAAATTCTTTTCTTTCAAAATCTCTTCATTATTGAGAAATATATACTATAAATACATAAAATATGCTTTGAAAAAATATTATTACTAATAGAAATTGAATTAGAAAAATATTAATTCAAAACTAACTTTTAATCGAAAATTTCCTTAAGAAATCATTTCCAAATCACGTGCACGAAAACATCGAATTCAAGAGGTATTCAATTCAAATATTTTACAAAAAATGATCCTGAAAACCCATAAATTCATAGCTTAAAATGTTAACAATACTTAGCTTCTGAATTTATAAAGAAATGATCACGAAACAGCAATTAAAACTGCACAAAACTTAACAATAGAACTCAGGACTGCGGCTTATTTAGCCAGTTCGGCCTTTAAAAACCCGCAATCTGATAAAATATAAAACATAAAAGTTGAATATGATTGCCATAGATCGAAGTCAGAAAAAGAATCACCTAATTCGGACTTACGAATCAAAAGTCATGCCAATTTCATTATCAAGACATAAAATTGCAAAAGTTGAAAATCGACAGGTTTGCGGCTTAATAAGCCAATTAGACCCTTTAAAATACATAATCTGATAAAAAACAAAACATAAAAGTTGAAGATAATTGCCTTATATCGAAGTCAGAAAAAGAATCACCTAATTCGGACATACGAATCAAAAAGTATGGTAATTTCACTCTCAGGACATAAAATTACAAACTCTGAATAATTTGAAAATTTTACAGGGCTGCGGCTTAAAAAGCCAATTAGGCCCTTTGAAACCCAAAATCGAATAAAACATAAAACATAAAAGTTGAATATGATTGTCTTATCTCGAAGTCAAAAAAAGAATCAACTAATTCGGACTTAAAGATCAAATGATATGTCCAAAACAATTCTCAGGTTTAAATTCATTGTTGCTGTCGTTTATTCTCAGGACAGCAACAAAGAAGTACAGTTTAGACCCATTAAAATTCAAAAATTTTATAAAACTCAAAACATGAAACTTATAGTACAAAGTCTATGCTTTTCAGAACATCAAAAACTATCAAATTCTGATAAGTAACAAAGAAGTTGTGCCTAAAACAATTTCTGTGTTTCAATGCTCAGATTAAACACAGGGCAGAGAGGTTGCCTCTTATTCAAACCCACATCACTCTTAGTAAACTACATATTTATAAAAAATGAGAAACATAAAAGCTGTTCCTTATAAATATACCATTCAACTGAAAAAAACCTCACTCTATTTTGATTTACCAATCAAAATTTGTGATAATTTTAATATCAGGTTTCAACTTAAAGAAATTGCACAGAGCAGAGCTACACCATCGGTTTCAAACTCAATTTCGACCCTCTAAACTGTAGAATTTCGACATGAAATTAAAAGATAATTTGTAGCTAACTGAAAGAAATTTGTACCACAAAAAGAATGAACTCAAACGGGTTTGAAACATGTATGGTATCACTATTTTACTTCTGCGCATTTTCCTAATGCATTTTCAGCAAGCATAGAAACCAAAAATCATCTTCCAAATTCACAAATTCATCCAATACAACCAAAACGAACATGAAAAATGAATTAAGCCAAAATTATGAGTTATCACTCGCCTTTTCCTTCTCAATTTGATAGTGAATCAACAACAGCGACTATTATTTTAACAAGAAAAACCCTAGAATTGACAATTAATCAAAATAAAGAGAAACTAGTTTAATCATCGTAATTACCTCATACAATAATTAAACAATAAGAACTAAATTCTAAAATTCTCATTTAAAATTAAATTATTTATTATTTAATAAAAATACAAACTTCTTATAAATTATTATTTAACAAAATACTTAAGTTCTAATTTCTCAACTTCAATAAATGAGAAGTCAAATTTCTCATTAAAATTTCTAGTTAATTTTTTTTAATTTATTCTAACAATACCAAAAATCAAGGTTGTTACAATTTCGAAAGCTGATTTAAATTCTATTTGAATAAGAATGAAGATAGTAAACTTTTGAAGTTGAATTAAAAGTTAATAAACTAGTTTTAATAATAATTCATTTTAATTAACGTGTGAAAATAGCTTTCGGGACACTGTTTCGGATTCCAACGAAACCAGTTCCATTGGATTCATAATAGTGAATTATAGTATGCCGTCGATTTTATGACGATTGGACGTATCGTTTAGTCGTCCAAGCTTGAAACGCGTAAAAATTAATTATAGGAATTTAAATTAATATAATTCGATTTTAAAAGCTAACTTCTGTATACTTTGGGATTGGGTCTCGATACCAGTTCCATTGTGTTTGGAATAGGGGTATTACATATAGAACGCCAGGCGGCACGTCTCGATTGGAGTTCGTAAATTTAGTGAGTGAATAGTGCTTTGAAATTTTCTATAAAAGGACCTTGAAAACATTCATTTGCAAAACCCTTACCCTAAATAAACGCGGCCGCCATTAAACATCAATCCCATCCAACGATCCACAACGATCGGCACCAGCACAATCCCTATCGGAGCTCGATCTCTAAATGAAAAATGTCTGCGACGTCAAGGCAAGCAAGTTGAACGGTGGAGATGAGGCACAGCGGCCTAGGGTGGCGGCAGTTCTCAGTTGAAACGGTGGCATTTGGGTTCGATTTTATGGCGACTGGCGGCAAATTAGGAGGGCGGAGTAGGAACGATGGGAAGAGACGAGGTTGGGCTATCGGAGGGTGCAGTGTGGTGTGGTCCGATGGATGTTAGGCGTCGCGGTGGATGGTCAAAATCGCGGTCGAGTTTGGGTTGGCCTGGGTTATGAACGTGAGTTAGAGGGAGGGAAGATAATTAGTTTAAAATTTAATTAATTTAAAGTTAATTATAATTTAAATAATCTCAGACGTTCATTAATTCATCTAATTCATACGAGGTCAAAATCGAACGCGACAAGTTGCGTTGCGATCGTATCAGCGAATACTATGTTATGAGTTGGATTGGATGGATTTGGAACTAGTAGGAATTTGGATTAAAATTGAACGCTTGTTCAATTTTAATTCAAACCAGAACGTTTTGACGAAAACTGGACTCAATGTGAGTTAACTCACCTCTCTGGCCCACTTATTTTTTTTATATAAGTGGGAATATTTTTATTTTTGCTATTTGTTGACTGTTTGGATGATTTACTAATTCATTAGTTGGTTTGGATATATTCCTACTTCTGGAGCAGATGAGACCCTATTACGTTCTCGTGTATGAGTGGATGACCCTTTGTATACGATCCCACCTCGAAGAAGTTGATTTATATTATTTGATTATATACTTTATGTGATGCAGGGGGACAGGTTGGAGGGATCCAATAGGATGCCTCACCCCGTTGATTTTATTTCTTATATATTTTGATATATGATGTTTTGGATGCCATATTTGATGACATTGATATGATTGCCCTTATTTAGTGCCATAGTAGCACAGGGCCATATTTTTAGTATTTTGAAATACTATAAAATAGTGATTTTGAATTAAAATGATTTTAAAGTGATTTTGGAAATTTTATATGTTTTAATAATTTTTAAATTATTTAAAAGAATGAATTTATTTTTATAAATAAAAATTTATGATTTTTGATGTTATAAAATTTAAGTTTTGAGAAATACTTTAAATAGAGATTTTTGAATAGTTTATATAAAAGATTTATAAAAGTGATATTTATAAATAAAGTCTTAAATTTTTAAACGGAATTTATAAATATATATAAAATGGATTTGTAACCGATATTTTGTGAATAGATTTATAAATGGAATTTTTATAAATAAAGATATTTTATAAAAATAGAAGTTTTATAAAATAGAAGTGAAATTTATAAACATAATTTATAAATATAGAAATGATTTATGTGGAGATTTAAATATGGAGTTAATCATTTTAAAAGTGATTTAAAATGTGTTAAGTGACATAAACAAAGATTTCAACATTTATTGTTGTAATAGACGTTTTCGGAAAAGTGAGAAAGGCATGGACTATAACACTATTGTTATAGTAAATGATTTCCGAAAGAAAATATTTTATATAGTATATGGGCTTTATATATATATATATATCCTATATTTGAGGTTAATATTTGAGGTGTGTAACTTCTATCTAATTAGAAGCTAAGAATATTGTTCAATCAAGGTCTGAGAGGTAATGATACCCCAACTTGAATAGCTTCATTGTTAACTAATAAATAGTTAAAGTTCGACATCGAAGATTAATGTTAAGCATAAATAATCGAATCCCTATACTATTGTTTTGGGTTGTCGTAATAATGTTTTACGCAACATTCATTTTGACCCAATAAAGCATTTTTGGAAAATATGAAGCTCTCCTCAAATGATTTGTAAATATACTTATTACAAATTTAATTACATAGAGATATTTTCTAAGTATTGAAAACGAGATGGTTTGTGAATATACTTATACCGTTGATATATGAAAATGTTTTCCAATATCGAAAGATTAAAGTGGTTTTGAGAAAATATTTTTTAAAGATAATTTGAAGTAAATATTTGGAAATTGATTTAATTTATAAGAGATTAATTAAATGGGCCTAGTGACTGCTTATGTGCTGATTTTATTTGTTGCTTTGATAGTTAAATAACCGACTATCTAATTTGGCCATTTTTATTTCTTTGACTTGATATAGGAACTGATTACTCGTGCACTTAGTACGAGGCATATTGCATATTTGCATCATCTAATAGTCTATGGTTAAATTGATGTGTTTTATTCATTAAATAATATTGTAGTATAGATCATTGATTTAAAAAAAAATTGGGCATCGTAATATGTATATACACACATACCCATACATATGCATATATATATACATACATATACATATACGTATACATACATACATACATATATATATATATATAT
Organism: Allium fistulosum; assembly: GCA_030737815.1. Taxonomy (NCBI): domain Eukaryota; kingdom Viridiplantae; phylum Streptophyta; class Magnoliopsida; order Asparagales; family Amaryllidaceae; genus Allium; species Allium fistulosum. The sequence continues at coordinate 1,115,275,044 of CM060902.1, read as the reverse complement.
ATCTGTGTGTGCGCGCGCGTGTGTTTTATTTTAGAAGTGATTAAAAATATATTTCAATATCTCAAAAACATCGTTTTAATTTGAATTTCAAATCTACAATTCAATATGTTATTTTACAAAATGGTTTGATTCTACATCCATTATTGAACTAAAAGTTAACACATACAATTAAAGCTTTCAAAAAGCCTAATAATGGGTAGTTATGATTTAGATGTTTTTAATTTGATGCCTTAAAATCATTCATTATTCAAAATGTTATTTTACCAAATGTATATACAAAAGTTGTAATTACAAGCATTTGAATTTTAGATTTAGATCTAATAAATGGTAATGAATAAAGGAGAGAATTAAGGAAAACTTGTCTTACAAATTATTTACCAAACCTAGGTTTGATTTTTTATTAATATTAAATTTCAAATCTAAGTTTTAACTTGGCCAAATTAAAATAAAAACATTGGATGAAAACTTTATACACACACACACTTAAATCTATTTATTTAAATAGTCAAAGAGGCATTTGAATTACTAGATCTGATCTAGTAAATGGTAATAAAGGAAAGAGTAAATTATAAAGAGTTTATCTCTTAATGTCAAAACAAATCCATGTTTTCAATTTTGTATATTAACATATATAATTAAGTGCATACCTATTCGATAATAGTTTTGAGACAGCATATGAGTATGTGGATGCTGAATGTGTCCATTATAGATGTAAAACACAACATCATATATTTACACATTAACTACGTACACTATATTATATGTCGCACATGCACTATATACATGAATATATTATGATATATCCATATAATATATATACTAAATAATCTAATTCATTTGTTGACTAATCAGAAAATTAAATAAAGTTGGATTTTTATTGAAAGTAATTAGATAAGATCAAGTAAACCCATTTGGACTTCATAGATTCAATAAAAGCCTAAACAGGAATTTTTTTTTGAAATCCACCTATTTCACCGGTTATAAATCAACCTGGTTCCTTTATGAGGATTGCGTGAGAAAGAAAGTAGACAGTAACAAGAAATGTGCTTGTGTAAAACTAAGACTAAGACATTTGGGTTGATAAGTAATGGAACCAAGGATAATGTTAGGATAGTCGGAACCTAACCGGGATAGCTTTGGCAGGTTGAACCGCTGAGATGAAAAGCTAAAGATTGAATTTTGGTATTTTCCAACATAACAATATTATATATTGTTACCTTCTGTTTTGAGTTCGAAAGGAGATAGATAGTGTTACCAACATATTTTATGACTACTATGTTAAGAGAATGAACAAGAGGATATGGAAGTAACTGAATATAGTGTTATCACAAATATGTATATGGATATCGAACATGAAGATATCGAACCATAAAGGATGTTGAATTTAAAGGAAAGAAAGATGTCAATACTTTATAACCTAAAGAAGTGGTATCGAGCCCATAAACATAGAAGTAATTTTAAAGAGGTGACATCGAGTTTATAGAACGATAAAGTTGGCGAACATGTAAATATAAAACGCCTCAAGCTTATAAAACTGAAGATAGTGAGCTCCTACAATGGAAGAAAGGATGTCGAGCTGCTATAATGAAGAATGTTGCCGAGTAATGGGATAGTGAACATTTAACATTAAAGAAAGATATCGAGTTTCAAGGAGATGTAGAACATATAAAGAGAATTGTCAAACTTTAAATAGTCAACGAGTTGAGGAGTGATGTCGAGTCTCTATAGGTAACAGGTCTCTACAAAAGAAGATGTTATCGAGCATTTAACAAGAAACAAATGATGTAGAACGACAACAATGAAAAAGGTATCGAAGCTTAAAAATAAGAAGATATCGAGTTTTTAGAAGGTAAATGAAGATGTTAAACTAAGAGATATCGAGCTACAATTGATTTGAAGAAATAGAGGATATCGAGTCTCTATAGCCCAAATGATATCGAGCCTTTACAACATAATGTTGTAGAGCATGAAACAAAGGAAGAGTGATGTACAATTTGAAGATGTAGAGTTTCTAACATGAAGCTATTATGCTTATAACGGTAATGTTAAGCTTCTATGAAAGCCCATCAGATGGTGACAGTCAAAGATGGCGAATTTATCTAAGTCTTTGCTATAACAACTGATATCGAACCTCAACAGCAAGAATATGATAGTGTTAAACATCTAAACGTAAAGGAGGATATCGATTTTTTGGCTCAATAGAAATTATCAAATCATTACAACACTAACTATTATAAAGCATTTGCAAACGGCCAAAATTAGCCATACAAAGAAAGTGCCGAGTATTAACAGTACAAAGAGGGTAGCAAATATGCAAATTAAGAGGACACTTGGCAACTATTCCACTACTTCTACCACTATAAATAGACCCCCTTGGTCATTCAGATGGGGGAACTCATTTTCTTTCCCTCTCTCACAAATTAAAGAATTATAAACCCTAAATTTATTTGGGGAAATTGAGAAACGATTGTAATCCTTGAAACTTATGCGGACAAATGACTTGGACAATTTTACATAACCTACTATCTTTGAATTGTGTATATTAAATTATTATCGGATTATAGACGTGCGTATAACTAATTTTAGACTTGGACTTAGACTTATACATTAGAAAAGGCTATTTAAACCCTTGTCTAAATTAAAGATTACTTTGCACAATGACTACCATGCCTGTTGACATATGAACAATGGACTATAACTTATGTGAAACGCCTATTTTGTCCGTTAACAAATGGTTAATGGATTATTGCACATTTATGTGACTTACCTATTTTACCCTTAGATATATGTCATGAACTTTTAAATAACATCATGACCATACTAAATTCCATGGGCATTATAGGGCCATTCTGAATAATATTATCTTGTACAAACGTCCCGGGTGTTAAACCAATTTTTGGTGTAACATTTTGGCCCTAGAAGAAGGGCTTGAACCTTCGACCCATTATTTCCCTACTTAGAAAACTTATTATGTAAAGTTTTGTTGCAGGAAAATGGTGAGAGCTAAAAAGGTCAATGTTCTGAATGAAGAGATTGTGCAACGAACAAACTTGGAGGAAAATATCACTCCAAACTTTAATTCAGAAAATGTGGAACTTGGGCATCCTTCGACACCAATGAAGGGCAAAGATTTAAGATTTAACACAATGGCTTACAGTGATGCAGGAACTCCTTGAGAAGGATCTTTCTCAGAAGTATTGTAAAACAACAAAGCTTACTGAAGGAGGAGAAGAAGTGGAATCTCCAAGGAGGTATCTAGACACCTTGCTACTCAAGAGCAAGGATAAAGGTAAAAGCATCATGGGTCCGCAAAGGAAGAAAGAAACTAAAAATGGAGGGCCAACAGTGTACTACCCAAACTCGCAGGACAACGAAATTAAGATGAATCGTCAAAGAGAAAGCCAAGAAAGGAGAATAAGAAGTTTTTTCGAGCAGTCAGGCAGCTCAATGTCAAGCAACGAATACAAGCCCTCCAAAGGGATTATCATGATGACAAAGCATACCTGAAAGACATGGCCAATAAAATAATAAATGACATGCTTGATCTTAATGGGAAGAGGACCTTGGACCCTAGGGTAAATAATAATCCTCGTTAAGCTCTATTCATAGAGGAAATAATAGAGGAAATAATGTCTGTTAGAATTTCGTTGCACATTAAAATCCCATCATTAAAGTATAATGAAACCACTGAACCCGATTACCATCTTTTGGCTTTTGAGAGCCAATTGGATTTACACAATGCTTCTAGAGCAGTATTGCAGACTCTTTCTACAACTTTTCAAGAAGCAGCTGCCAAATGGTACAGACACTACAGAGAGAAAACTATTTACTCTAAGGAACAATTTTCTTATGAGTTTTCAGCATAATTGTGCATATGCAAAAATCCTACTATTGACTCTGGTGTGCTGGAAAATGTCAAACGAAGACCAGGAGAGTTGCTCAGCGAATATCTGAAGAGATTCAACACTGAGGCACTAAAGGTGGAAAATATGATTGATAGAGAAAAACTAATGGCAGTGCGCTCAGGGTTAATTGAACATACCCCATTCTAGAAGGAATTCTACATCCATGGGTGTAGGGATCTTCAAGATTTTCAATTCCAGGTTGATAAGTTTATCCGTATGGATGAAATGTACCATGCTAAGAAGAAATCCTAGCAAAAGAAGGAAGGGGGAAATTTAGCTATGATCACCCCAACAAAAACCAAAGATGGGATGCAAATAGATGAGGGAGATGGGAGGAGATCCCTAAATGTAACTATGTAGCATTGAATAAACCCATTTCCTGTATTTTTACCATGGTTAAAGATGGAGGAAACTTCCCTACTTCCTACAAGGCAAGGAACAATCCAAAACCGAAGAAGGGGGGAGATTATTGCGTTTATCATAAGACGAACCGACATAAAACTGATGAATGCATCGTTTTGGGTGGAATAATCTAGAACATGATTAGATCTTGATCTTTGAAGGAGTTTGTCAAGGAGAATCAAAAACCCTCCAATCCTAAATGGAAAAATCATAGGCCCCTAAGCTGCTATAAATTTCATAGAGAATGATTCTCAACCAGACTTTATTCCTCCGATCAACCGCATAGATGTCATCCATAGAGGTTCCTATCTCATTGGAAGCAGCAAAGGATTTAAGACAGATAAGCGTGGGAGGCAAGAGATGGAGTCCTTTCTATTCAGGAGGAGCCACCCCTAAAAAATCCTAAATATCAACTTCAAATGCCCAACTTAACAATAACCCCATAGGAGCTAGGAGGGTCCGTCACTTGCATAATGATTCACTGATGAAAACATCACAAATTGGGCTCTCTATGGCAACAAAGATCTTAGTGGATACCAAAAGTGCAGTAAATGTCATCTTTAAGCATGCTTTCGATCAAATGAGTATTCCAGAGGAGAAATTGGGGCCAAGTTTTGAGCCAATCTTTGGATTCAACAATAAAGGGTCTACTCTAATAGGACAGATCAAGATTTTGGGAATTCCACCACATTCTAGGATTGTTGAGACCCTATTCGTAATAATGGACCAACCTTCCTATTATAAAGCTTTTTTAGGAGGCCGACCCTAGATGAACTGGATGCGTTCGTATCATCGAAAAATCTAATGGTAAAGTTTCTAACTAAGAATCGTTAGGGGACAATAAGAGTGGAGAAATTTAGCTCTCGAGAACTTCGCTACACTTGAGCGATTCAAAAGAGATGGTGTTTCTTATTACGATTCGAAGAGAAGTGAATTAAGTAAAACTAAAATTGAGAAGCCCTTGGATGATAGTCCTTTAAGCCGACTATCCAACGCAAATAAGAAGACAAGTATAGCTGAAAAGCACGAGACTATGCGGAAAAGATTTAACTTTTCCGAGAGGAAATGAAAACAAAAGGAGGCAAACTAGGTAGACAACGAAATAGATGGTGATGAGATCGTTACCGAATTAGATTGTAGAAATGAGCAAAAAGAATAAAGTCTGCCGAAAACTTAGAAGAGGTAACCTTAGATTCACTTGACCCAACAAAAACAGTAAAAATTGGAAAAGAGTTAGGCGACAAGCTCAGAGGGGAACTTATCCAATTTTTTTGTCAAGTAAGAATGTATTCGCTTGGACCCATTCAGACATGGTCGGAATAGACCAAATAATCATGAGCCACGCTCTAAACATAGAACCAAATATTGCTCCCATTCGACAAAAGAAGAGGCAATTCGATAAAGTCCGGACTGACGCATTAAAAGAAGAAGTCAAAAGACTACTTGAAAATGGATTCATTAGAGAGGTACTCTTTCCTAAGTGGTTAGATAATCTTGTGTTGGTTAAGAAATCTAATGGAAAATGGTGAATATGTGTTGACTATACAGACCTAAGTAAGGCATTTCCCAAAGATTCTACTCCTTTCCCAGAATAGATCAGTTGGTTGATGCCATAAGCAGACATAAGCTCTTATCCTTTATGGACGCATACTCAGGTTATAACCGAATCCCTATGTTCAAACTAGATGAAGAAAACACCGGTTTCATAATAAATTAGGGAACTTACCGCTACAACATCATGCCTTTTGGACTAAAGAATGCAGGAGCTACCTACCAAAGGCTGGTAAACAGAATGTTCAAAGAACAAATCAGATGGAATATGGAACTATATGTGGACGGTACACTGGTTAAGTCCTAGGAGGAAAATAACCAATTAAGTGATCTTGAAGAAATGTTTGGGGTGTTGAGAAAGTAATAAATGAAGCTCAATCTACATAAATTTTCTTTTGGAACACAATCTGGGAAATTTCTACGATACATTATTAGTGCTTGAGGAATTGAGGCTAATCCTGACCAAATCCAGGTAATTAAGGACACGGAAGAACCAAAAACAAGCAAATATGTGATGAGCCGAAATGGAAGAGTGGCAGATTTGAATAGATTTATCTCTACAATCACCAATAAGTGCATCCCTTTCTATGATGTGATCAGGAGAAATAAGAACTTTAAATGAGGAGAGAATTTCCAAAGGGCCTTCAAAGAATTGAAGGCCCTTCTTGAAAAAGCTCTGATCCTATCTAGCCCTATAAAAGGGGAAAATTTATATCTTTACATGGTGGTCTCCGAACATGTAGTAAGTTCAGTCTTAGTAAAAGAGGAGAACAAAAATCAATTTTCGGTATATTATACTAGTAAAAGGCATAAAGGTGCAGAGGAGATATCCAGTTATAAAGAAGTTGGCATACTATTTAATTCTCACTGCACGAAAGTTAAGAGCCTACTTTCAAGCACACCCAATCAAGGTCTTAACCAATTTTCCACTTAAACAAGTTTTCAGTAAACCCGAGGCGTCGGGAAGACTAGTAAAATGGGGGATAGAGCTTAGCCACTATGGTATTGAGTTTCAACCCTGAGTGGCGATTAAAGGTTAGGCCCTGGCCGATTTTGTTAACGAATACACATGATTCATTAAAGAATAATCAGAAAAGGAGAAGGATTTAAAGCCTAAATGGAAAGTGTTTGTTGATGGGGCCTCGAATGAACAAGGAACTGGCGTAGGTTACATAATAATTACCCCTGATAGACACCGATTGCAATACGCAATGAAGTTAGATTTTCTTGCTACTAATAGTGTAGCTGAATATGAATTAATGGTGGCAGGAGTTACGTTAGCCCTTCTGTTGAAGATCCCAAGGGTCGAAATTTTTAGTGATTCTCAATTGATGGTTAATTGGCTGAATCAGACATATCAAACAAAAGATGTCAAATTGATCCTCTATGTCAAAAAAATGCTATAGATGTTAACTCAATTTGAAGATTTTTCAATACACCAGGTACCTAGAGGGAAAAACTCCCAAGCCGATTCTTTGGCCAAACTGTCTGGTTCACGAGGAGCACTAGAGACCCGAATTGTGCCAGTAGGCTTCCAATAGTCCCAATATTGAAGAAAAAGCCCTCGAGCTGAAAAATGAGGCAATGGTATTGACTAGATCCCAAGCTCTGACGCAGGTGGAAAAAGGAAAAGAAATGGGAGGTGGAAGTGATGCTGTCCAAGAAGGAACCATTCATACGGAATGAAAACCGAATATGAGAATAATTGAATGACAAATATTGTTAAGTACCTGGTAGAAGAAAAACTACCGGAGGATAAAAGGGAAGCTAAAAGGATAAAACACCAAACTCCAATATTTTTATGATAGAGGGGACACTCTACAAAAAAGGATACTCACTCCCATACTTGAGATGTGTCAGTTCAGAAAATGACACAAAACTATTAAAAGAAGCCCATGAAGGATTTTGGGGGGAGACCATTCAAATGGCATAAAATTAACCAAAAGGTCATGGGACAAAGTTTTTATTGTCCCCATATGACCAATGATTCGATGAATTATGTAAAGAGATGTAAGAAATGTCAAAGATTCTCAACGATTCCACATATTACACCGAGTGAATTAATCCCGATGTCAAGCCCATAGCCCTTTGATGTATGGGGAGTTGACTAAATAGGACCTTTGCCTATATCAAAAGGTGGAGCTAAGTATGCGGTAGTGGCCATCGATTACTTTACCAGATGGGTAGAAGTAGAGCCATTACCAAATATAACATCAGGAGAAGTGCTAATTTTTGTGATTAAAAACATAGTCACTCGTTTGGAATACTGCAAAAGGTAATATTCGATAATGGAACTCAATTTGAAAGTGAGGAGTTCGGTAGATTCTGCAACAAGAATGGAATAATCAAAAGTTTTTCGTCTATAGCTCATCCTAAGGCTAATGGAGCAGTTGAAGCTACCAATAAAACTATTAAGACCATCCTTAAGAAGCGATTTGATAAAACAAAAGAAAATTGGGTAGAAGAATTACCGCTTGTGCTTTGGGCATACCGAACCTCTGCTAAAAGTGCAACGGGGCATACTCCATTTTCTTTGACATGTTGATATGAGGCAATGCATCCAATCGAAGTTGAAATTCCATCTCAGCAGAGAATCGCATAGGCTTTTAACATTAATCAAGAGCAAAGAAAAGAGTCCTTGGATCTAATAAATGAATTAAGGGATCAAGCGGCCATGCGGACAGCCGGATATCAACGAAGGATACTGAAGTACTATAATTCCAAGATTAAGGAAATATTATTCCAAAAAGGAGACTTGGTACTCCGAAAGGTCATGTCAAATACCAAAAGCCCAACGGATGGGCCACTTGGACCAAACTGCGAAGGACCCCTCGTTATCCACAAAGTAATCCTATCGGGGACTTATCGACTATGCCGACATGATGGCAATGTAATAGCAAGAATATGGAATGTCAAACATTAGAGACCATACTTTCCACAATGGATGAGTAAAGAAATTAAGACAAGTATATCTACAGAATCGATAATCAAATGGAAAAAAAGAACCATAAGTAAATCAAAGCCTAAATCTTACCTATAATGTAATAAGGGGTGAAGGAAAAGCCTTTGATCCCACCATGAGGGCTTGGTCGAAGCACCTCCTAGAGGGTGGTCAGAGTAAGCCTTTGGTCCTGCCTAGGATGGCCTGGCCAAAGCACTTCAAGCCTTCGGTAAACCGTCTATGTGGCCTGGCCGCAATGCCTTCTAGAGGGAGGACAGAGTAAACCTTTCATCCCGCCTAAGATGGTCTTGCCAAAGCACCGAACCAGCCTTCCGTTCCGCCTATAAGGCCTGACTAGAGCGCCTCCTAGAGGGAGGACGAGTAAGACTTTGGTTATGCCTGACTGCTAACCAAATGCACTGCCTAACCTAACTCATTACCCATAAGGTAATAAGGGGCTCAATCAAAACCTAAATAATCACCCAAAGAGTGATAAGGGGAAAAAAGAATCAAAGCCTAAATCATCACCCAAAGAGTGATAAAGGGCAAAAGAAATAAATCAAGCAAGTTTAAACTTATCCTAAAGATGGGTCAAAGCAATCTTCTAGAGCAAGAAAAGTCAAACACATTTAGTTCTGCACCAAGGCAAAGTTAAAATAACCTTCAAATGAAGGATCAAGAACTATTTATTATCCAGAATCAAAGATTTTAATGTCAGATATGGACTTCTGAGAAATTTTGATTTATTACTTAGGCTCAAGGCTTCGTTCTTCGAAATATTGAATTAGCTCTTAGTCCTTGATTTCTAGATTGGAATTCAAATTATCAAATAACAGAATCTCTGTTAATAATCGGATTTCTAATCCTCCTACCACATGGAATCCTAGACTTGTTATCCGAAGAAATTCCGATCTTGTTACTAGATGAAGTACTGATCTTATTATCAAATAGATTTATGATTTTCTTACCAGATGGATTTCTAGTCCTCTATTCAAATGAAATTACGGTATCATACTAGATGGATTTTTTATCTTCTTAAATAATGAATTCATGATCTTCTTACCATATGTATTTCTGGCCTCCTTATTAAAGAATTTATGGATTTCTTACCAGACGAATTTATTGATTACAAACCAGAGGGGTTTCTGGCCTCTTATCAATTGAATTTTTGGAGTTCTATCAAACTAATATATGGGACTTCTTGGATTTCTGGTCTTCTTATTAATTGAATTTATGGCCTTCTTATCGAGCAGATTTTTGGTTTTCTTAATTAAATTTAGCTTTACATTGAAATAAAGAAAGCTCCTTTATATAAAGAAGGAGATAAATTAATCCATGTCTTTACCAAAACCCAAAAGAGTTTATCTAAAATTCAATTTAAAGAAAATAATGAAAGTCATCATCCTTTACTTTATGTTTTTTCTAGGAAAATAAGATTGAAGAACTCATAAAAAGTTGGAAAGGTGAAAAGATACTTGATTTTACACTAAAGTGTAAAAAGTTTCTTTTATACAAGGAGGGGGCAAATGTTATCCATATATTTTTTGACTACTATGTTAAGAGAATGAACAAGAAGATATGGAAGCAATGAAAGATAGTGTTACTACAAATACGTACATCGAGTATGCAAAGAAAATATATCGAACCTATAAATGCATATGTTGAGATAATAAATCTATGATTATACATTGAGCCTCCAAGTCAATAATATAGCAAGCATCTAACATGAAGATATCGAACCACAAAGGATGTCAAATATAAAAGCAGTATGGATGCAAGACTTTAAAACCTAAAGAAATGGTATCGAGCCCATAAACATAGAAGTAGTTTCAAAGAGCTGATATCGAATTTGTATAATGATATCGAACATGTAAATATAAAACGTCTCAAGCTTATAAAAGTGAAGACAACAAGCTCCTACAACGGCAGAAGGGATGTCGAGCTACTATAATGAAGAATGTCACCAAGTATGGGGATACTGCACATTTAACATTAAAGAAAGATATTGAGTTTTAAGGAGATGCAGAACATTCTTTAAATAATCAATAAGTTAAGGAGTGATGCTGAGTCTCTAGAGGTAACGAGTCTACACAAAAGCATATGTTATCGAGCATTTAACAAGAAACAATTGATGTCGAATGACAACAATGAAAAAGGTGTTGAACGCCTAACAATAAGAAGATATTGATTTTTAGAAGGTAAATGAAGATGTCAAACTAAGAGATATCGAGCTACAACTGATTTGGAGAAACAGAGGATATCGAATCTCTATAGCCCAAATGATGTCGAGCCTCTATAACATAATGTTGTAGAGCATGAAACAAAGGAAGAGTGTTGTACCATCTGAAGATGCCGAGTTTCTAACATGAAGCTATTATGCTTATAATGATAATGTTAAGCTGTTATGAAAGCCTATCAAATCATGACAATCATGTGAGCTTATCTAAGTCTTTACTATAACAACTGATATCGAATCTCAACAGCAAGAATAGGATGGTGCCGAACATCTAAACGTAAAGGAGGATATCGAGTTTTTGGATCAATATCAATTATCGAACCATTACAACACTAATAATTGTAAAGCATTTACAAATGTCCAAAATTATCCATAAAAAGAAGGTGCCGAGTATTACAGTACAAAAAGGGTAGCTAATATGTAAATTGGGAGGACACGTGGTAGCTATTCCACCTACTGCTACCACTTTAAATAGACCCCCTTTGTCATTTAGATGGGGCAAATCATTTTCTTGCCCTCACTCTCTCAAATTAAAGAATTTTAAACCCTTAATTGATTTAGGGAAATTGAGAACCGATTATAATCTTTGAAACTTATGCAGACAAAGGACTTGGATAATTTTGCATAGCCTACTTCCTTTGAATTATGCATATTTAATTATTATCGGATTCTGGACGTGCATATGACTAATGTTAACAATTTTTTTTGTTAACCCAAAATGTGCAAGGCAAATAGATCTAGTCTAGTAACAAGCTAGGTCAATCTTGTGTTAGCCCGAAATAAGTATGCAAGTCCAAAGTGAAATATGCTTGCTCATGGTTTTAGCTTTGGAAAAAATCACATGGATATCATAAATGTAAAATCATAAGAGGCTTATATAAGTCATGAAGCAAGCCATAATCAAATCACTTTATTCACTTATAATATGCAATGAAAGATTCATAGTTCAAGTCCTTATGTTCAAAGTACAATAAGCTCTAAAATCCCAAATTCAATTTAGGGTTACAACTTTAAAATGTAAGAAATGTGAAGAGAAGAATTTGCCCTTTTCTGAATGACCTTGGGGGTCTATTTATAGTAGTTGCAGCAGACGGAATAGCTGCCACGTGTCTATCGGCATCATTGTTTTTCTACATCCTTCATTGTATTATCGAAATGCGGCAACGTTCTTCATACTGATGACTTATCGCAACCCTCTTCACACTCATAATTTTTGACATCATTTGTTATTCTGATGAAATACGGCACCTTTATTTACATTGATGATTTACGGTATCACTTTAATTACTGATGACTCATGACTCCTTCTCTCTAGATTAATGACTTATGGCATATTTGCTCTATTGATGGTTTACGACATCTTTGCTCTATTAATGGTTTACGACATTTATTGTTATATTGGTGAAACATAGTGTCCTCACTTGCATAGTCGACTTTTGGCATCTTTGATGGTACTGATGATATGTGGCATCTTTGACAGCTGTGTGTATCTGATATCTCTCATACACTTTGGAGCCCGACATCCTTTGCCACTAGTACATGACTTACAATAGATATAATTGTAAAGGCCCGATATCTACTGAGTTCCAATATACCCTCCTTATGGTTATATATTCAATATCTTTCAATGATGTGGTATCTCCTGCTAAAGGTTCCACTCCTTTTGACATCATGAATTCTGACATGTCTTCTACATATTAAGCATCTTTATTTGTAGCAACAATTGCCCCTCTAGTGTAGAAGGAATGTTTTTTAAGTCAACTCTTCGATATTAGCACTTGTCGCCTTGATAAATGCATTGCCGCCTATTGGCATTCCATCTAAATCTGAGCTCTTCATTTAAATTGAGATCAAAGGGTCTTTTTCTTCATTTTTCCTCTATAAATACCTGTTCTTTTCTTTCTTCTTCCTTTTACCTGCGAATCGATTCTTAGAGCATAGTTTTGAATCATACTTGAAAATTTTCAATCTTCTTCTACATTCAAGCGTATTTCAAGGTTTTCCATTTGAATTAATCAAAAGAATTAAGTTGGGGGTTTTCAATTTTGAATTGAAATTAGAGTTTACTAATCGGGTACCGATTGTAATTTTTAGATTGTAAGTTAAACGTATATTCATTATGCTTCTAGGTGAACTTAGTATTCAAATTAGCATGTTGTTTGCGGTTTTTCTCTTTGTTGATTGATTAAAGACCGATGGTGGTAATTTGAAAATTTGGAGCTTTCCTATTAAGAATTTGGTTGGCTATTAGAAACCAAAACCCGCTTCAAACCTAGACAATTGCTTAGTTTTTGAAGTTATTAACGCTTCGAAACTTGACATTTAACTTGAAGTCCGATGCCCTGATGGTTTCACCCCTTAGTGGTTGTTTCGACAGCTATTTGGAAGCTCTGAATCTATTTAGAATTTCAACAATTGATTTATATTTCGAAACCATTATTGTGTCGGAATTCGGTATCTATTTAGAAGTACGCCGTTTGTTTTGATGGGTTGTCGCTTAGGTTACAAATTCGATGTCCCCATATTTTTTCATTACTCTTTTATAGATTTGACAACTACCAATAGAGTTGATATATAGGTTAGAAATTCGATCTCTGATACGATATCATTAGTTCGTAGTTATTGTGTCGTTGACCTATAAGCATTTAAGTTTTTGACATCTTCAAGTTTGACAATAAGTTAAAATATTTTTAAACAATTTTAACCTTAATTGTGATCTATGAACTTGATAACCTTATAAATTTGATATTAGGTTATTATACCAACATCCCATTATGATTTTTACCAAATGTAATACATATGACACCTTGATTGTACCTTATTGGTTAGTCATAAACTTAGCATCTATTCATGAATTCGATGGTTGTTAATGCATTTTTGGTTCGTTATAAATTTTCCTAGTATTTTATAAGTTCAACTTCTTATTACAAATTAGATACCTAGAGATGGACTATTCAATAAATTGTTAGCTTGTTATAAGTTTTGCACTTAATTTTGGTTTTGCTAATCTATAAATTAACTAAGTACCGATTGATTAGGTATTTAGTTGTTTGTCTTGCTTCTATATTTATGATCATTTCAAAAAAAATGTAAAATGCGAGATACTTCCCCTGGCTGCATGTAATATCACATGGCAGACAAATGAATAGCAAGAAGCCCAGTAAGAGCTCTAAACCTTCTCCTTCTAAAAAGAAAGGAGGCTTAACGAGTCCCTAATTACCACTCAGGAGGAGGTAGATACGATCCTTCAGCAATTCGGAATCATAGGCATAGAGTCCATGGTTGCCGGTCCCTTTGGTCGGATAGACAATCCTTTGGAGGGATTTTTGGCTTTTACTCCCATCCACATATGGCATTATGGGTACTTACCTTTTCTGGAATTTCTTCTGCGATTCCTGGAGCATCTGAACATTGGTCTGATCCAACAAACTCCTAACTCATATACATACTTAAGCTATCTGGAAGTCCTTGCTATGAAGGCTAAACTTCCATCTCTTAGTGTTGAGACTCTCCATTCCTTGGTAAACCTTGTAAGGATAAATGAACAACCAGATAGTCCAGTGTACCATCTTCTCCACTTTCCAAAAAGCATAGTCCCTCATCTAATCAATAAGACAAAGGACTGGAAGAGCCATATTTTCTATATCAGAAGTTACACCCCTAAGATCAGGGGGTCTTTCTCTGTATTCAATAAGTTTCCGCTTTCCATAATATATGTTTTATCCATCATTCTCCTTTGATGAGTGTTTTTCTTTTAGGTTCTGCTTCCAAACAACCTAGCCCTTCCGTCGCTACTACTACTGAGTCCCTGACTCAAGCTTTTAAGAGTATAGATGATAGGTTTAAACTGCTGACAAAAGAAAATCTCCATAACATTCTTTGATCTTAGACAATCACAAGGTACTGGAGGACCACCGATGGTAAAGGGGAATGCCCAGGGGAAACGATCATTGTTTATTGGTAATCGGAGGACTCTTTCTGCTTACTCTCTTATTCAGCTTGAATCCTCCAGTAAATTTTCATTACAACTTAAATGAAATTTCTTGTGTCGGTATCTTATAAACTTCCGTTTTTGATTTAGATTCATCTGCGCTTATTGCGGCTTCCAAGCATAAGAAAACTAAAGATCATGCATCTACTTTGGTCAGACCAACTAAACCTAATTCTATCAAAGATTCCATTACCAAAGACGTTGACGAAAGGCGAGCTCTAGTGCCCCAGCTGACGCTTCAACTCTTCTCCTGAGGTAAAAGCATAAGCTAAGGGATGACCAGACTTCTATTGCTACGGTTGAAGTTTCAAATGCAGATATTAACTTGATGGCTAAAGACCCTTATTTGATTAATTTAGACTTTTAAGGTCGTGAAATTCAAATGAACACTGAAGGGGTTCAAACTCTAATCCCTTGCTTAACATCTCACTTCCTACCTCTCCGTCTAGTTTTCGTCATTTGTACGAGGGGCTCGGTTTGACTCCTCTCCCTAATGAATCTCTCCCTTTGGAGGCTCATGTTCAAACTCCTACAACAAGCTCTGATAATCTCCTTCGTTTGGCTTCCAAATCTCTAACCTTGACTTCGTTTACGTCGTTGCAGCCATCGACCTTCTCGAAAGATCATCTTTCCATCATATATCAGTAGCTCTTACCGGTATGATTTATCTTTTTCTTGGTTCATATAGACTTTTAACTTTGTATATCCTGATTTAGTTTATGTCTACCGTATGTTTTAGGTGGCCAAACACATGTTCTCCCTTCAGCAGGCCTCTCAAGGGCCTTCCAATCAAGTTGCTAAACTCAAGGAGCAAGTTTATTCGCTTACAACTCAAATGATTGATATTACCGTGGAAAAAGATAATGCTAGTCTTGAGAAGGGAAAACTTGTCTCCATCCTTGATAAGGAGAAGAAAGCCAAACTGCTACTGGCAGAGGAGGTGAAATCTCTAAGAGCAGATCTTGAACGAGCTAACAAAGAGAAGGCCAAAATGGTCGGTAAAGTGAATTTTTTTAAAGACAAGTTGCAAACTAAGGATGCCGCCCTGTTTTATGCCAACGACATTATTAAAGACGCTAAGAAGAAAGTTTCCTTCTTTTTCGATCAGGCACTCACTATAATTATAGAAAAGTGCTATGAAGGTGCTCTCTTCGTAGCATATGGTGATAATATTGACAAATGCCTAGATTTGGATTTTCATTCCCTTCCAAAGTTAAATGACAAATTTAAGAAGAAGTTCGACCTTATATTGGGGAGAGCTGAGGGATCGCTTCAAGACGAATTCCTCGAGTAAGAAGCTGTCGAACTGAAGTGGTTCTTATCTTTTGATGATCGCTCATTCGAAGGTGGTAGAGATTCAGATAAAGGGGAGGATGATAATGAAGATGATGATAACAATTATGATAATAGCGACAATAATGATGATGATGATGATGATAATCAAGATGGTGGTGGTGGCGGCAAGGATAAAAAAGGGCAAAGAGATGAGGGCAAAGGATCAGGTACCATGACTCTTCTGCCCATGATGTAGATTTCCAGACTCACCCAATCTTTAGGGTAGTCCACAGGAAAATATCACTCCAAAAGATGCTACTTCCTCCATTCAACCGTTGAAAGAAAAAGCTTAAATTCTAGCTTCTCAAGTGCCGGTTGCATAGGTATGGGACTAATTATTTAAATGTTTAAAGTTATTTAACGGCTCTTAGTTAATAATTTATTACTTTGGTTAAGAAAAAGATCCAAATATTACTATGATACATTATATGAAAAGAATGAAAGAGAGGTGCATCGATTGAATAGAGAACTTGAAGGGTTAATTGAGGAGAAAAACAAATTATCTGATAAGTATAGGCGTCTTTCTTTTTACCCCATATGGTTAAGGAGCTTTAAAGGTAAACGAGTAGCCCCGTTACTGAAGAAGTCTCGCCTTCATCGGGAGAGAGTCATAAGAGTAAATGCTAAGCCAACTACTCCCTTCTGGATGCTCATTGATGATAGAGATACTTTGGTGGAGTTCCTCTACAAAGTTAACTCTAGTAATTTTCTTACTGATTTTTCTTTCTTAGTGGAAAAGAGTGGAGGTTTGCTCAGGTGCTTGCATAGTAGATATTTGGATGAGCATGGAATCAATCCCCATCCTAGAGAATGCTGGAATCTTCCCAGGGTTGCGATCGTTCCTCTTTCCTAAAATACTCTTCCTCCCGAGAAAGTTAAATTTAACAAAGAGAGATTTATTTTTGACTTTTACAAAGGACCAATATTATATGAGTTCAAGTGATTTTTTTTTAATATGTAACTTGGATAGTTTTATGAATTATAGTGTTTTCATTTCTTCGTAACTTAGTTTATTTTTCATAAATCCTACGGATTAGGGAAACGTCGGGTAGTCCTGTTTCCACGGAACTCTTAAGTAAATTTATCAAATTAAAGAGGGATTTTAAAGAGAAATAATTAATTCTCAAAACTTCTCGGCTAGCAAAATATTATTTCCTTAGAGATCTCCAAGAGGTTTACACACAGTTTCCACACTTTAGCTTCAATTTCATTTCTGATGAGAAGGATAGAATGCTTAGTGAAATATGAATCAATCATGCTAAATTATTATGTGGCGAGATTAGCCCTCCGGCTAGAAAATGGGAATACCATCAATTCCCTTCTATTAATACCCCTCTAATCTTGAATGTTTCTTTTGATTCTACCCTTTCTTTGTCCATGATATCACTTAAAAAGGCTCACATTGCTGTCTTTATACTTTATGAATATAGAACTTGTATCCACTTATGCTTCTAAACTTTTTTGTTGTTATTATAGAATACATTTTCCTGCGTATTGATTTCTTCTTCTGTTTATTTATTTTAATAGAAGAACAACTAGCGCTTACACTAAGCAGTCCAAATCTTCTTTCTCGATTGGACTATGTCACAACTAAGATAAAATTAGTCATTGAGAAGAAACGTTCTTCTCAAGACATCTCAACATTATTGTTTCCGAATAACCCGGATGCACAGAAAGGGCATAAAAAGTTTTATCAATTGAAATCTACATTAAGTAGCATAAAGGAGATGGTTTCTAACTTGAAAGAGAAAATTAAAGAGAAAGATAGAGAAATTCTAAAGTTGAAAGGGAGCATGAGTAAGGTCGGTCAGTTTGAACTTTTAGTCCAAAAGATTGATGCTGATGCAGAAATTGCTCATCACCATCAAAGTATTATGGATCTTTAGTAAACTTACTAATAAGCCAAGCATTGTGTCAATCCTTTAAACTTATTACGAGCGAAGGCGAATCCAGCCTTCCTACTCCTACCCCGTTGATTGGCAAAGAAAAATTCTCTCCTTAATTTATTGAACCCACCTTTGAGTCTAGATGATAGTGAGATCGCTCGATGGAGTCAATGGGTCAAATATGGATGCGTTCAATTTTTGAACAAGCAATCAGATGAAAAAGTTTCTTTATATCTTAACAATTATCAGGGTCAGGTGGAGAAACTTGAGTGTGAAAAATTTGCTCTTGGATTGGATGTTAAGAAATTAAAAAGCAAGATTCAGACTTTAAAAGGAGCCGATAAGACGCTCAATCGTGCTTTGGAAATTCAAGTTGATTCGATTGACGCTGCGAACATTATTCGGAGAAAAGAGAAGAAGCTTAAACAACTTTTGGATGAGGCGATTCACCATATTACCGATTCTCTTTCAGTCGCTAAAAATTTGAAAAACGAGGTGCAAAAACTTGATATAAAATAAAGAATCACTTATGAGTCCTCCCTTTTTGCAGATTTACCTTTTGACTACCCTTTTTGGTACCTGTAACTCTTGTGCATAACATATAAAATAAACAAATTTATATCCAAATGATGTTACCTTGAATGAATCCTTGTATTCTTTGTTTTGAATTTTTTGAATTGTTTGTAACATACAACTTGTTTTCCACAGCTTGGATTTGATTGTAATATGATAGGTAGCCTTTGATTGAGCATTTGGTTGGTCTTCTTGATATAAACTTTGTTGCTAAACCTAAAATCTATTTTGGTAAAAAGATTAGCAACTTGTGAATCAAAAGTTCGGGAAAATCCTTCCCTTATTTAACAGGAAATTAGAAGTCTATCTAATAACGAAGATTCTTATTATTAGAAAATTTGAACTCCATTTTAGGAGAACTTAATTTAGCTCTTTGAGGTGTGAAGTTTTTAATAACTTCGCCTTTTAGCCTTATCACCTAGAAATCTAAAGCCCAATGTTTGAAGCTTTAGTCTCGAAGAGTAGATACTCAAAAATCCATTTGGTAATTATAAATTCTTATGCAATGAAGATTAAAAATCTTCCAGTAGCAATATTGTTTGGATAGAAGACCAAAAATTCATCCGACAAAAGTTTTAATAGGAGATAGAAAACCTTCTGACAATGACTTTGAAATAGGAGACTAAAAAACCTTCAAGTAACATTGTTCGACCTGAAGACCAAAAACCGATCTGGTTATAATACTATAATTTAATCTGAATAGAAGACCAGAAATCCATCTGGTTTAATTTAGAACTCAATTTGATAAGAAGATCGATTTTTTTTTGATAAAAAGTCTATAATTCTAACTAGATATCCGATTATTAATGGAGATTACCATTATTTGCTAATAGAAATCGTGGTTTAAAAGTTAATCCGATATTTCAAAGAATGAAGCCCTAAGCTTGGATAATAAGTCATAGTCTTTTAAGTGTTACTATCTGTCATCAAAATTCTCACTTCTGCATGATAGATAGCTTTTGATCCTTTCTTTGAATGTTACTTTAACTTTGCCTTGGTGCGAAGCTACATATGTTTGACTATTCTTCCTCTAGAAGATTGCTTTTGTATTTGACTGATCTTCCTCTAGAAGACTTCCTCGATCCTTCTTTAGGATAGAGTTTGATTTGATCTTACATTTGGTTGATCTTCCTCTAGAAGACTGCCTCTTACTACTATTTGGGTAGTGATTTAGGCTTTGATTGGTTTCCTTTGTTACCATCTTTAGGTAATGATCTAAAATTGGATCGAACCCATTATCACCATCTTAGGTGATGATTTAGGTTTTGGTCGGTGTGTTTGGTTAGCTATATTGAGCAAAAACAAAGTCTTACCCATTCTCCCTCTAGGAGGCGCTTCGGTCAGGCCTTATAGGTGGAACCGAAAGCTGGTTCGGTGCTTTGGCCAGGCTATCTCAGGCGGGATCAAAGGCTTACTCTATCCTCCCTTTATGAGGTGCTTCAGACATGCCTTATAGGCGGGACTGAAGGCTGATTAATGCTTTGGTGAGGCCATCTTAGGCAGGATAAAGGCTTATTCTATCCTTCCTCTAAGAAGCGCTTCGACCAGGCCACTTAGGCAGGATTGAGGGCTTGCAGTGCTCTAGCCAGGCCTTATAAGCAGGACCAAAGGATTAATCCGACCCCCTCTAGGAGATGCTTTGACCAGGCCATCTTAATGGGATCAAAGGCTTTTTCCTTTATTTTTTAAATCCTTCTTATGAAACATTCCTCTTTATCGAGTATTTGAACCTTGTAGATAAATTGGTTAAATCTCTTTAACAAACTCTTGAGCTCTCCTTTGGCTAAGAAATTATCAATCATTCCTTTTAGAGCTCGGTGTTGGTTGGTTTCATGTCCATTTGCTTTATGATATTGGCAATAAGCACCTCCAAGATTCTATTCATTTTTAGGTTGCTTCTTCTTAGAAGGCCAGTAATTCAGTCTTCTCTTAGTTAGAAGGTAAATGTTCTCATTGGAGGTGGTAAGGGAACGGGTTCTAGTGAATCGAGAGTTTTTAGGGAATCGTGTCCTTGATTCCCTCTTGGCTTTCTTACAACATTGGATTGGTGCATTAGTATCATCCGTGAATTTTTTTTGAAGATTCTTGAGTTTTAACTAGAGCAAGATAATGATCAATTGCTTTATTCCATTTTTGGGCGAACTTGTCAAAATCGCTTATTATTTCCTCTTCAAAGATAGTTCTTTTGGATTGAGATGGAATGGCCCTCCTCATTTTTAATAACAAACTATCTCTCTTTGGGCTCTCTTTTCCTAAGTCAAAGATTAGGGTAGGACTTATGTGGAATGGGTTTATACTCCATTTGTACGGATTATAAAGAGCTACTTGCTTCTTTTCTTCAATAATTTGCAAAGCCAACAATCGTAACACTTGTTCTTCATGAAACAGAGGGTCTTGAGTGACTTGATAAATTGGTTAGGCCAAACGAGGCTTAGAAGATCATTGTTCAGAAATAGTCATTATATCGTCTAAAGAAGGTTATGCAAAATTTGGAAGGTTCCTTTATGGAATATGCAGGTTAGGGTAAATCTTTTTAGACCCCTCATATGTAGGCTAAGGGAAGTTCGATATGAAATATATGGGAGAGCGGAGGTTCATGCCCTCCTTTTAGTGTCAAAAATGTTAACAATTTTTCTTGTTAACCCAAAATGTGTAAGGCAAATAGATCTAGTCTAGTAACAAGCTTGGTCAACCTTGTGTTAGCTCGAAAGAAGTATGCAAGTCCAAAGTGAAATATGCTTGCTCATGGTTTCAGCCTTTGGAAAAAATCACATGGATATCGTAAATGTAAAATCACAAGAGTTCTATATAAGTCATGAAGCAAGCCGTAATCAAATGACTTTATTCACTTATAATATGCAATGAAAGATTCATAGTTCAAGTCCTTATGTGCAAAGTACAATAGGCTCTAAAATCCCGAATTCAATTTAGGGTTATAGCTTTTAAAATGTAAGAAAAGTGAAGAGAAGAATTTGCCCTTTTCCGAATGACATTGGGGGTCTATTTATAGTAGTTGCAGCAGGCGGCATAGCTGCCACGTGTCCTTCGACATCATTGTTTTTCGGCATCCTTCATTGTTCTGTCAACATGCGACATTGTTCTTCATATGGCGACTTACCACAACCCTCTTCTCATTGATAATTTACGACATTATTTGTTATTTTGATGAAATACGACACCTTCATTTACATTGATGATTTACGGTATCACTTTAAGCACTAATGCCCCATAGCATCCTTCTTTATATTGATGACCTACGACATCTTTACTCTATTAATGGTTTACGGCATCTTTGCTCTATTGATGGTTTACGACATTTATTGTTATATTGGTGAAACACGGTGTCCTTACTTGCATTGTCGACTTTTGGCATCTTTGATGGTGCTGATGATATGCGGTATCTTTGACAGCTGGGGATATCCAATATCTCTTATACCTTTCGAGCCTGACATCCTTTGCCTCTTGTACATGCTTTATAATGGATATAATTGTAAAGCCCTGATATCTACCGAGTTTCGATATACCCTCCTTGTGGTTATATATTCGATATCTTTCAATAATGTGGTATCTCCTGCTAAAGGTTCCACTGCTTTCGACATCTTGAATTCCGACATGTGTTCTACATATTCAGCATATTTATTTGTAGTAACAACTAATTTTATACTTGTGGACTTATAAATATGAGAAGGATATTTATGCCTTTGTCTAAATTAAATATCACTTTGCACACTAACTACCATGCCTATTGACAGATGAACAATGGACTGTAACTTATGTGAATCGCCTATTTGTCCATTAAAAAATAGTTAATGGATTATTGCACATTTACGTGATATTTTACCCTTGGACACATGACACAAACTTTTAAACAACATCATGATCATACTAAAATTCCATGGGCATTATAGGGCCATTCTGAATAATATTATCTTGTACAAACGTCTCGGGTGTTAAACCAATTTTTGGTGTAACAGATAGTATGTGTTTTCTTTTTTCCTCTTATTATCTTAACCTAATGACACATCATTTTTGATTTTTAGGATTTATATATCGTGAGTTGTGTTAAATCAAAGGGTCAAAAATGGCGGGTTGTTACATTTGATATAAGAGCAAAATTTCCCTTAATTAAAGACAAGGAATGTATTGAGAGAGCATATTTGTATATATATATATAAGTTGAGTACATATGTATATACCGTTTTTTGTTCTAATTAAGTCAACTTTCTATTGGGGAGTCGGTAGTGAATCCTAATTTAGGATAGTGTTGTGCTAAAAATTGATACAAGACCCAAATTCGAATAAAAACGAGAATAATAAAGTGAAAAATGAAAACAAAATGTAGAAAGACAAGATTTTAGAGTGGGCTGGCCACAATTCGATTGCCTGCGTCCACTATTAATTTATTTTGGATGATCCTTGCAATTACAACCACTTTTAACATCGAGTCTAGCTCAAAACTAGTTGACAACAAAAATGGTAGCAATTCGATGTAAGGATCTCAATAGTTGGTGAAGAAGTCCTTTTCACTTTGCTGAATCATGTATATTTATTATCGAATTCATCCTCCAATGTCACTAGCTCGCGAAAAAACAGGTAAAAACATAGATCTAAGCTTACAGCAGGAAGAATGAGTGAAATTTGGTAGTCTTAAGAACTCGGTACCAATGGATCATGTTGGTACCGACATGTTTTGTTAACTTGCTTCTTCGATTTTTCTTTATATTTATTCAATTCTTCAAGCTTCTAATCTTTTCTAACAAAATTGCTCCTCCAGATCATGTCAGTGCCGAGATAATTTGCCGTACCCAGTTCTGTCTTTTTCCTCAGAGTACGAGGTAACTTCATCTGTAGTTCTACGACAACCCGCACATTAATGGCCCTGATATTTCGACTAGATCGAAAAACCAAAGTCCATTAGGGTGTCAACCGTTGGTTTTGGTATCATGTAATAAACATAAGTATATCAAAGAGCTATGTATATGAACTCACAGTGGATTAATAAAATATAATAAAACATATACATACTGACTAAGGCTAATACCTTAGAACCAAGCTCAATTCTTCCATAAGAAAATGGGGCGGGATTGCACGTGAGCCGAGTGAGGTAGGTACAGAAGAGTACTTGGTGCCACAACCATTTCTTAACATTCCTCGGATATGTAGTGCCCTTGTCAGTTCAGAGCATGAATGAGAAAATTTGCCTTCTCACCGTTCCCGCCTTGTACCAGTACATGTCCTTCTAAATCTATCATGTGGGTTGTAATAAGGAGGGGGTCAGAACAACATTCTAGAGACTGGTAAATTACATACTTTATCCATAACACTAGTTTATGCCAATTTGTTTCCATTACCTGTTATGTCTATTATTCATAAATTAGTCATTTTGACATTATATACTCGTATGATATGTTCAGCCTACCTGAGGTATAAAATAGATATATGTATACATAAGCATCGCTGTCACCAATGGACAAGGGTATGTTTACCGCTAGTATTCGTAATTATACCACCACGGATTCCCCAAGGAACCTTTCGTCGATGCCTAATAACAACATTACAACAGATTAGCCATATTACTAACTCGTCTCAAAGACTTATCTAAGGGTTAACTAGCCAGACTCTTGACAAACAACAACAACAAAAAAACTTTGAGGCAACTGCATATCCCATATGAAACCTACATGTAACGACTCTACCGCGAAACCCATATTATTAAAGAACATTATAAATAATGTCGTCTAATCATACAGAGAATATGGCTTGTTAAGGGTGACCAAATGTGAATATAACTTTAAACTAACACTGACACATCATACTTATCATTTTACTAAATCTCTGGCATAAAATTTAATGTGTATAGTCTCAGTTCAAAGTAATAACCATATTGGCTTCTTAGAATCAGAATAGTATGTCATATAAAATAGTAATCACATATCATAGTGGAATAATAAATCTCATATACATATACAAACTGTGAGCCTATAAATAAAATACTAGACCCACATAATATACATGTGTCACAAATCACTAACTCAAATATACATCTCAAATACAGACACAAAATCCTACATGAGATAAACTAAAGGTCAAAACAGTTTATCTCTCCTTGCTAGCCCAACCATCCAAAGGTCAACCTGTCATGTAACCTAAAAAGTCTCGGCCTAACCCGAGTATTATATAATAAATGGTCAGACTATCTCTTAATATCCAAAAGGGTGAGAACAAAATGTAACATAAGAATAAAAGGAATATAACTAAATCCAGATGTCCAAGATATAACAAGTCACAGAATTAATTTAACTCAGAATTTATCTCAAGGCACATGGTTATATATTTAGGTCATAAACACATATTAGTCACTAAACACAGAAATACAGAATAATGCACAATATCTCTAACACATAGAAACCAATTCCATACCGATCACCTTGATCATCCATACCAATCTTAATGATTGTCCATACCGTGGCAAACAAATGTGGTATCACTTGTACCGATCAGATACCAAGGATCGTCCATATCGTGAAACAGAATCACAATCGATCACAAGGATAGTAACAACCATGACTCGAAGATTCTAGATTATTCATTACTATTATATATTTATAATTGTGAAGAAATCCATAAGTATACCTCTTAAGGATCTATTTGTCCCACTGAACACCAAAAGTAGAAAACTCTAAAGGGTCAAATACTATCACTTTTAGTAATCATAGGAACTTAACAAAAACATCTCATACCGTCCGGTGAAAGTAAAGTATTTACTAGAAGCTAGTAAATCTCACTTATTACGGATATACCGGAAAATCTAAACTATATTCCCTTAAGGATCTATCAGTCCCACCGAACACCGAAAGAGAATACAAACCTATGTTAAATACTTCCTAATAGCAATCACAAGAATTTAACCAAGGCATCCCATACTACTCGGTGAAATTCGAGTATTAACTAATAGGCTAGTAAGTACCACTCAAACATTCTATTCAATGAGTTGTACAATATTCAATGAAGCGTTGCTCAAGAGCATTTAAACCAATCGATAACACTTAGTCGATTATTAGTACTCCCTATATTATAGAACCAAGGCTCTCAAAACATTTACCTTATAAAATTTTATAGTTTATAAATCCAATATTATAATCTTTATATAGGAAATGATTTTTAAATACTTTATTTATAAACTTATCTTTAGAATTCTCTTTTAAAATTCATAGTCTCATTTATTTCCCATATATATATATATATATATATATATATTTCCATAGAAACAATAACACAATATGTCACTTTTAATATCAAAATACTCTCATATATATATATAGTTGTTCCATATTCCTTTTTAAAAGATCCATGGTTCACAGATTATTTTCTAAAGGCTACATATATAAGTAATATGTTAGTTTTATCAAAATATAATACTCAAAATCAAACCTATATCGATGTTGAAGAACTTGTTTAAATAAAACACTTAGTTTATAATTTACCAAAAACATATGATAAAGATCCATATCTTTCTTACTAACAAGATATGCTATAGGTATATAACTACTCATAAAATCATTTATAAAAGAACTAGATTAATTTATAAAACAAGTTTGATATTTGTAAACTAAATAACTCTCTTTGATGAAATTATTTATATATAAAATTTTGTGTTTATATTTATAAAATAGATAGATATAAGTTTATAAAACTCCAAACCTTTGAATAGAAGTGATTCAAAGTCCATAACACACAATAGAATTCACCACAACAAAATACTAAGTCATTATAAGATTATAGCAATGAATTGGTCCATATAGTTCTAACTATATATCATCTCCAAATCAATTTTTATAATTTTATTCTACTAGCAAATATGAGTTAAAATTGCCTCCATAACATATTACAATCATCCATCCAAAGCATAGTAACAAACAACAACAACTGGGACGACGAACGAGCGAACAAAGAGGTAATTTCCTAGACTTGAACATCGCCAAGCTGCTACCCACAGGTCCACCGGTGGGGCACCACCAGTGCACCATGGGTTGCGAATCCTGGAGCTGTTTCAACTACAGGAAGCCCTCCGACGGATCTCAGATGATGGTAGTTTGGTCTGGTGTTTCGCGCAGTTGATTAGAGGTGCATATCTAGCATTTCAAATGATACAAGACATATAACATCAATTAGATCATCTTGTTTACTAATTATATATAACCATAACTTTCATTAAGTAGGAAATAAAATGGAGGTCGAAAACATCTCAATAAAGGAGATCAAATCAATCACATATTCATCCAAACAAATAAACAGCAACATGCATACTATTTAGAGATAGTGTAAGGTAAACTCACCTTGTTCTACTAATTAAGCAGCTAATTGCAACCATAATACTCTAGCCTTCTTTAATTCATCAAGCCCTAGAATCCATACTTCAAACAAAATGCAACAAGGATCACTACACACTCAAAACAAAAATAAATGGATTTAGATTACAGATTAGAGCTGAAATAACACACCTTTATTTTTATTAGCCTCTAAAATGATTTGATTTGCAATAGAATAAAATAAGATTAGGGAAAATGATGTAACACCCCTAATTTTTAATAATATTATTCAGGAGATTTAAATAGATAAATTAAATAGAATAATGTAAATGTTAAGTGATAATGGGATTGAGATATGAAAATAAATTAAGGACGTGCTCAATTAACTAATTAAATGGGCTTAAGAATGGGTTATAAGTTAATTAATTTACATAAGGGTATAATGGGAATTAGCCGCACATAACCCTTACACTTATATATATTTTCGTTCCCATTCACGTTTCATTTTCTCACTCACGTTCAAAAACAAAACAAAAACGTAAAGAGGAGCCGGCCATTAACAAGGAAAAGAGAAGAGAAATCAAAGTAAAGCTAAGGATTAAAGCTAGGGGAATAAATCTCAATCCAATCTCCTTATCATAATCAAGGTGAATAATAATTTATACCATCTTTATTTTGTTTTATGAACATATGTTTTTTCGGATTTAAGGGTAAATTCGTTTTTATGATGATTTGGATGATGATATGCTTGAATAACAATTTGTTTGATTTAAACAAGAATGTTTAAATAAGATTATATGCGGTTTTAACCGATTGATATTGAAGTTTAAATGCCATGGAAACATTTTATGTTATGTAAAACATGATTTTGGAGTTGGGTTTTAATTTTGATAATTTTCCACACTATGGAAAGATTACTATGAATTTTCAAAGGAAAATATGGTTACATAGGTTTATAAATTTATTTCAGAAATTATATAGAGAATTTGGATTTGAAATTTTGATATGTTAGATAACATGATTAAAGTGAATTTCTGGAATTTTTGGTGATTTTTCCTAAGTGATTTGCTACGCAAATCAAATTATTTTAAAAGGACTTATTTGCAATATTGGTTTTGCTTAATGGAAGGGCTTATTTGCTAACTTAACCATGGTTTAGATTTGAAATTAAGCGGTAATTATTTTGGTAAATAATTTGAAAAGTTAAGGCAACCAATTATAGATTTACACATGGTAGGTTAGTTAGATAAAATTTACTTTAATTGACATTAATCAGCTTTTGCTCAAAAAAGCAAGTTCCGCCTCTAATAGAAGTACCTTTCGACTCTGAGCTTCCGCCTTCAATCAAGTCGAAACCCCACTAAGCCAAAACCAATACACAAGGTATCACTTAGATGGTACGTAGTGGATTGGAAAACGGCGGAAGGCATGGTGTCAAAAGCATTGCTTTCTATGGGGTCGATACCTTTGTTTGTTTTAAAAAAGCGAAGTACCTGCCTTTGTTTTATTAAAGCCTTCGAAGGAGTCGAAGCATATGTTTTCGAAAGAGGTTTTCTAAATGCTTTCGAAGGGGTTTCTATCATCTTATGTTTTAAGGAATAAGCTTTCGATTGGGTTTCTTTATTTATAAAAATAGTACTTTCGAAAGTAGGGGTTCCGACTTAGTCGAAGCCCTGCTACCGTTCTTTTGCCTTTGAAGTATATTGAGGTCCTCAATGCCTTCGATGGGTAGTTTTGTTTTAAAGATGTTTTAAGCCACTTCCTAAATGCTTTCGAAAGGGTCCAAGGGTTCGAGGCAATGGCTTCGAAAGGGGGTTTCGACGCTATCCTTTAATGTTTTGCTTAAATGATTTAAAGCTTTCGAAAGGGATGGTGCCGACGCCATCAATTTTTCCCTAATATTTTTATATGATAAAGGATGGGTTTGAAAGAAATACTTTCATTTATTTTCACTTTAACCCAAATGATATTTTTAAATATATACCCAATGATTTCGAAAGGGGGACTTTTAATGATTTCGAAAGGGATACTTCGAATGGTTTCGAAAGGAGGACTTTCAATGGTTTCGGAAGGGGGACTTTCAATGATTTTGGAAGGGATACATCAAATGGTTTCAAAATTAGGATTTTCAATGGTTTCGGAAGGGATACTTCCAAAGGTTTCGAAAGAGGTTCTTTCAATGGTTTCGAAGCATGCTTCTAAGAGTTAATAACTAATACTTTATCACATTCAAAAGGTTTCGAAAGAGAAGTTTTAAAGTGTTTTCAAAGGCATGGGCCTAATTTTTTGAAAAGAGATTTATATACTTTCGAAGGAGGTTATCCAAGGAGGTCGAAAGCAAGGTTTTGAAGGCTTCGAAAGCCTTAGTTTTCAAAGAAAATAACCCAATCTCATTTCTAAGGAAAACCATGGCATAAATAAATAAAGTGTTTTGAAAAGGAGTTTTTGAAGAAGTTTTCTTTGATTTAAAAAGGTTAAAGGGATTAACCAAGTAATTGTGTTTGCTTCTTCATATATGTGTATATTCACATTGTAATGGACCCATAACTGTATTTTGGGGAAGGGCAGAATAACCAGCTAGGTTGATCCAGTAGTGAATGTAAATTAAGTTAACTCCTGAATGAGTAAAATTGCATCCAGGAGGTCAAGAAGACCAGAATATAGGATGCTAAAATGTTAAAGGAAGGTATTGGCAGGGGCCAATAGGTTCTCAGTAAGCCCATGAAAACTGTGTATTGGATAAGATATTGGCAGGGGCCAATAGGTTCATAGTAAGCCCATGAAAACTATGTATAAAATGAAGATGTCAAAAAGACAGGTTCATAGTTAGCCCATGAAAACAATGATTTGATATTGGCAGGGGCCAATAGATTTATAGTGAACCCATGAAAACTATATTCAGATTAAGATATTGACAGATGTCAATAGGTTCCTAGTTAGCCCATGAAAACTAGGACAAGAAGAAAAGATATTGGAGTCACCAATAGGTTCCTAGTCAATCCATAAAAACTAGCATAAGAGTAAAGATATTGGAGTTACCAATAGGTTCTTAGCGATCCCTTGAAAACTATGTAACTAGACAGGGAGTCCATAATCGTTTTACTGGTTATTAGTCAGCCCATGAAAACTATTAGGTTAATAGTAACCCTAGAAACTATAATTATGACAGATAGTCAAAATGATTGGGGATGGGTAATCCAGAATCGAATCACTTGTTTTGCATATCATCATATCATATTGTTTAGAATTGCTTTAACCATTTTGGTTGTAGGAGCACAGTATATGGTTTTATAAAGGTTTTAAGATACTAGTAAAGGGAAAACCCGTTCCCCTAAGCGACGTGGTGTGACTAGATATCTAAATGGTTTGAGATGGTAGGTTATTATTCATACCAGGCTTTATGCCCGACTCGAAGTTTATGTTTTCCTCTTAAACTCTCGGGTACTCAATTGATTTTGAGTAGTTTGAGAGTTGAGGTTTTCAGGTACGAATAAAGCTTTCAGACACGTGCAGGAGGCATGATTGTTATCTAGAGTTCTCTTTTATTTTGATTCCATTATATTGTTTGTAATGGCAAAGTTGTTAAAATGCATGTATATACTCTGATCATCCAAGGGGGCATCTTCATATGTCGCTCTTGGCATATTTTGTAATAAATATATTTTCTTTGAACGTGGTTAACGATTGTGGGATTATGTAATGAATTGGAAACGTTTTGAAATGGAATGTGATCTTGTTTCATGTTTTAAAAAATTTCCATGTTCATGTGTTCCTGTGTATCAATGTATCTAACATCACCATATTTGGTCACCGAGGATTAATAACTATAGATGACTGCAGCATCTGTAGCCATTAGTTTTGGGCCTCCAAGTAGGGGTATGTTACAAGTTGGTATCGGAGCATAGGTTTATGAAAACTTAAAAGAAAAGTTAAACTTAAAAGTTTTATGAAACATAATGCAATCAATCAGAAATATGATCGGGGTTTGGGATAACGTTATAGTAACGTACTTGTATTTGATATATATATATATATATATATAAGTACGTATTCCCCTCTCTCTTAGACCGTTCTTCTGTATCTTACTAAGGCTTGTACGCAGATTTACGAGATAGAAGATACGGAAGCAGGAAATGGAAGAGGAAATCTCGGTGGAGGAAGCACCACAAAAAATGGAAATGCTCGACATAATAACAGGAGGAACCAAGGTCGACAGGCTAATGCTAACCAAAATGCTGATGCCAATGTGGGTGCTGGAAATCCACCAGTAGATATGGGGGCGATGTAGCAGTTCTTCGTCAATATGATGTAAGCAGGAGTTGCTGCTGGAGTTGATGGTAATGTTGGAGGAGCTAATCCTGTGGCTCCAGTTGGGAATAATTATGCTAAGCTGAGAAGGGACTACACCAGTCTTGGTGAGAAACCGTTTATGGGAACGAAGGATGCCATAGAAGTAGACAATTGCTTATTGCATTGTGAGCGTATCTTTGCCGATTTAGATTTAGATGATGAGCAGAAGAGAAGGTTGGCCTCTAGACAATTGCAAGGGTCAGCACTTCATTGGTGGAACAGTGTTACTGCCGGAGTTTCGGAGGAAGAGTTGGCATAGGCTTAATTCAGAAGGAGGTTTGAATAGAGATTTTTATCCAAGGTTGCTAAGTTAGCGTCAATGAGAAATATTATGGATCTAGTCCAAGGAGAGATGTTGGTTATCGAGTATGCCACTAGGTTTGATGAGCTGTCTCGATATGGATATGCTATTATAGACACTAACATCAGAAGCAATGGAGGCTCAATCGGGGATTGAGACCTGAGCTTTCTAGGGTGACCCTGACACATATCCGTGTTCCTTGTAATGTAGTTGTGGAGATGACAATTCACCATGAATAGATGCTTGTTGTTTGTACTAGAGAAAAGCCAGTTGAAACCCAGGGTTCTCAGTGAAGGAAAATAATATTCTTTAAGAAGAAGGGAGCCCGGAAGGGAGAAGCTGCCAAGAAGGAAAACCTGATTTAGTTTGCAACAAGTGTGACAAGAAGGGTCATTATGCTAATGAGTGCCGGTCAAGCAAGGGGAAGAAGGCTGCAGACAAGAAGAATGTGAAGTGCTTTAACTGTGAACAAGTTAGGTACTATAAGAACCAGTGTCCAGAACCGGTCAGGATGGACAAGGGGAAGGTTTTTGCTGTTGGATCATCTACTAAGCCAACTGCAACTGAAAAAGGAAAGACTATAATGGAAGGTACGTTTTTGATTCAGAGTATACCAGTTAGGATACTATTTGATATCGGTGCATCACATTCATTTATATCCAAGTGTTTGGTTGATAGGTTATGCTTAGAACCCACATACCTTGTTACTTCCTTAAGAGTTGCGAATTCAATAGGAGGGTATGCAACTCCAGGGATGAGATGTGACCAGTTAGAACTTGATTTGATAGGTCATAAGTTTGCATGCAGTCTGTATGTTTTCAATTTCGTAGATTTCGGAATCATTTTTGGTATGGATTGGTTAAGGAGGTATGAGGCTAGGATATTTTGCCAGGATGGGGAGATATCACTAGGACACCCTGATAGTCATAACCGAATTATATTCTCAGTGGAGAATTCTGATCGGAGTAGTTGTGCTTTA
The DNA here is from genome assembly GCA_030737815.1 of Allium fistulosum. NCBI lineage: Eukaryota > Viridiplantae > Streptophyta > Magnoliopsida > Asparagales > Amaryllidaceae > Allium > Allium fistulosum. The sequence goes on along the minus strand of CM060902.1, from coordinate 1,115,242,285 downwards.
TTAAGTGCAATGGAAGTGGGAGAAGAGCTAAGTCAGGTTTTGGTAGCAAAAGAGTTTGCAGATGTCTTTGAGCCAGTCACAGGAGTACCACCGAAACGAGTTGTTGAGTTTCAGATATATCTTATGCCAAGAGCTGAACCTGTGAGTAGACCACCTAGCAGGATGACACCTACTGAGATGAAGGAATTGAAGGTGCAGCTAGTGGATCTAGAAGGAAGAAATTTTATTAGACCAAGCAGTTCGCCTTGGGGAGCGGCCGTGGTATTCGTGAAGAAACCAAATGGGTCGTTGAGGATGTGTATCGACTATATTAAGCTGAACGAGAGGACGATAAAAAATAAGTATCCTTTGCCGAGAATTGATGATCTATTTACTCAGTTGTGTGGAGCCAGAGTGTTTTCCCAGTTGGATTTGGCGACAGGCTTTCATCAGTTAAGAGTGGCAGAGGACAATATTCCTTTGACAGCATTTCGAACTAGATATGATTCGTACGAGTGGTTAGTAATTCCATTCGGGTTAACGAATGCACCTGCTTTCTTCATGGATTTGATGAACTGAGTCTTCCGTTGTTGGTGTTTATAGAAGACATTTTAGTATACTCTAAGGATGAAAGGGAGAATGAAGATCATCTTAGAGTTGTGCTTGAGACGCTGAGGCAGCATCAGCTAAAGGCAAAGTTTTCCAAGTGTCATTTTTGGAAGAAAGAGGTTAAGTTTCTTGGGCACGTGGTTTTAGAGAAGGGTTTGTCAGTCGATGCAGATAAGATCAAAGCTGTTAATAATTGGAAGAGAACAGAGACTGTGACCGAGATTAGAAGTTTTCTTGGACTTGTTGGCTATTACCGGAGATTTATTAAAGATTTCTTATGGATAGCAGTGCCTTTGACCAAGCTAACCATGAAGGAGGTGAAGTTTGTTTGGTCTGATAAATGTGAAGAAGCATTCCTTAAGTTAAAGCATTTGTTAACTTATGCACCAGTGTTGGTGGCTCCAGACAGAAACCAAGGGTTGGTGGTGTATACTGATGCATATGGAATTGGATTACGAGCTGTGTTGATGCAGAAGGGTAAAGTGATTGCCTATGCTTCACGACAGCTTAGACCGCATGAAGTGAGATATCCTACTCATGATTTGGAGTTGGCTGTGGTGATCTTTGCATTGAAGATTTAGAGGCATTATCTCTTAGGAGAGAGATTTGAGCTATACACAAATCATAAGTCTTTAAAATATTTATTATTTCAAAAGGAGTTGAATATGAGATAGCAAAGGTGGCTGGAGTTTTTGGTTGCTTATGATTTTGGTATAGAGCATACACCAAGGAAAGGCAATGAAGTAACAGATGCTCTTAGCAGAAGATATCAAAATGTGGTGTTAGCTATGTTGGCAGAATGGAAGGATCTAGAAGCTTTGGCCAGTTGTGGTGTACAGTTAAGATCGACTGCTAGTTCTAGTCAGAGTATTGCCATGATGTCCTGTTTAGAAGTTCGACCAGTGTTGGTCGAGAAAATTTTTTCTAAGCAGAAGGAGGATCTATTATTAGCCGAGAAAATCAAAAGGCTTGAGGTTGAAACTGAGATCGATGATCTGAAAGATTTTTGTCTTGACCAAAGAGGATGGTTGAGAAAGAAGGGACGATTATGTGTTCCGAATGTTGAGAACTTGAGGAAAGAAGTTCTTGGAGAATGTCACTGATCCATGTTTACGATCATCATGGTGGGACCAAGATGTATCAAGATATGAAGAGGAGCTTCTATTGGAAAGGTATGAAGAGGGATGTTGGCTTGTGGGTTAGGCAGTGTGCAAACTGTCAACAAGTGAAAGCCGAACATCAGAAGCCGAGTGGGTTGCTTCAACCTCTAGAGATTCCAGTTTGGAAATGAGATTTGATATCCATGGATTTTATAGACGGGTTGCCAAGGTCGAATAGGGGAAATGAAAGTATATGGGTCGTGGTGGACAGGTTGAGCAAGCATGCCCATTTCATTCCAGTAAAGTCAACCAGGACAACACCTGTTTTGGCTAAATTGTTCATGAAGAACATAGTTAGACTACATGGAGTTCCTAGTAGCGCAGTCAGTGACAGAGATGCTTTGTTCACTGGTGAATTCTGGAAGAGTCTACAAGAGGTGTTAGGCACTAAGCTTAAGATGAGTACTGCATATCACCCTCAGACAGATGGGCAGACAGAGAAAGTCAATAAGGTACTCGAGGATTTGTGGAGAGCTTGTGTATTGGACTTTGGTGGATCTTAGGAAGATTACCTACATTTGGTTGAGTTTTCCTATAATAATAGTTATCAGACTAGTACAGGAATGGCGCTTTTTGAAGCTTTGTATGGAAGGTCATGCAAATTGCCAGCATGTTGGTTGGAGACTGGAGACAGATTGGTCTTAGGTCCAGATTTGGTTAGAGAGGCGTCAGAGAAGATTGAGTTCATCCGAGAAAGGATGAAGGAAGCTTAATCCAGATAGAAAAGTTACGTAGATAGAAGGCATAAAGACCTAGAGTTCTCAGTTGGAGATAGATTTTTCATTAAAGTATCACAGATGAAGGGTGTGGTACGGTTTGGGAAGTCAGGAAAACTGGCACCAAGATATGTTGGTCCATTCCAGATTATAGAGAGGATTGGAAGGCTCGCATACAGAGTAGAGTTGCCGAGCAGTATGGCAGGTGTCCATAATGTATTTCATGTGTCTCATCTTCGGAAGTATGTGCGTGATGCAGAGACTACTATTCCTCCGACAGAGTTGGAAGATTTAGTAGTAAAGCCTAATTTGACTTTTGTTAGACAACCAGTTCGGGTTGTAACGAGAGATGAGAAAAGATTGAGGAACAAAACAGTCAAGTTGGTGAAAGTTCAGTGGAGCGACAACGAGAAGGAATGTACTTGGGAGACAGAGGACAAGATTCGAGATACTTATCCTGATCTGCTTTGAGGGTATGTCCATATTATATTTATATAGATAATTCCTAGTCAGGTAGACTAGTATGGTTGTTAGGAGTTGTTACAAATGATTGCTATGTTTAGCATTTAGTCCTTACTAAATTTCAAGGACGAAATTCTTTAAGGAGGGGAGCCCGTAACACCCCTAATTTTTGATAATATTATTCAGGAGACTTAATTAAATAAATTAAATAGAATAATATAAATGTTAAGTGATAAGGGGATTGAGATATGAAAATAAATTAAGGCCGTGCTTAATTAACTAATTAAATGGGCTTAAGAATGGGTTATATGTTAATTAATTTACATAAGGGTATAATGGGAATTAGCCGCACATAACCCTTGCCCTGATATATATATATTTGTTCCCATTCACGTTTCATTTTCTCATTCACATTTTCTCATTCACGTTCAAAAAAAATGTAAAGAGGAGACGGCCATTAACAAGGAAAACAGAAGAGAAATCAAAGTAAAGCAAATGATTAAAACTAGGGGAATAAATCTTAATCTCAATCCAATCTCCTTATCATATTCCAGATGAATAATAATTTATACCATCTCTATTTTGTTTATGAACATATGTTTTCGAATTTAAGGGTAAATTCGTTTTTATGATGATTTGGATGATGATATGCTTGAATTACAATTTGTTTGATTTAAACAAGAATGTTTAAATAAGAATATATGCGGTTTTTGGGCAAAACCGATTGATATTGATGTTTAAATTCCATGGAAAAAATTTATGTTATGTAAAACATGATTTTGGAGCTGGGTTTTAATTTTGATAATTTTCCAAGCTATGCAAAGATTACTATGAATTATCAAAGGAAAATATGGTTAAATGGTTTTATAAATTTACTTTAGAAAGTAGATTGAGAATTTGGGTTTGAAATTTTGATATGTTAGATAACATGATTAAAGTGAATTTCTAGAATTTTTAGGTATTTTTCCTAAGTGATTTGTTGTGCAAATTAAATTATTTTAAAAGAAGGGCTTATTTGCAATATTGGTTTTGCTTAATGGAAGGGTATATTTGCTAACTTAACCATGGTTTAGATCTGAAATTAAGCGGCAGTTATTTTGGTAACGAATTTGAAAAGTTAAGGCACCAATTACAGATTTACACGTGGCAGGTTAGTTAGATAAAATTTGCTTTAATTGGCATTAAACAGCTTTTGCTCAAAAAAGCAGGTTCCGCCTCTAATAGAAGTACCTTTCGACTCTGAGCCTCCGCCTTCAATCAAGTCGAAACCCCACTAAGCCAAAACTAATACACAAGGTATCACTTAGATGGTATGTAGTGGATTGGAGAAAGGCGGAAGGCATGGTGTCGAAAGCATTGCTTCCAGTGGGTTCGATACCTTTGTTTGTATTGAAAAAAGTGAAGCGCCTGCTTTTGTTTTATTAAAGCCTTCGAAGGAGTCGAAGCATATGTTTTCGAAAGAGGTTTTCTAAATGCTTTCGAAGTGGTTTCCATCATCTTATGTTTTAAGGAATAAGCTTTCGAATGTGTTTCTTTATTTATAAAAACAGTGCTTATGAAAGTAGGGGTTCCGACTTAGTCGAAGCCCTACTGCCGTTCTTTTTCCTTTCGATTATATTTAAGTCATCAATGCCTTCGAAGGGTAGTTTTGTTTTAAAGATGTTTTAAGCCACTTCCTAAATGCTTTCGAAAGGGTCCAAGGGTTGAGGCAATGGCTTCGAAAGGGGGTTTCGACGCTATCCTTCAATGTTTTGTTTAAATGATTTAAAGCTTTCGAAAGGGATGGTGTCGACGCCATCAAGTTTTTCTCAATATTTTTTATATGATAAAGGATAGTTTCAAAAGAGATACTTTCATTTATATTCTCTTTGACCCAAATGATATTTTTAAATATAAACCCAATGGTTTCGAAATGGGACTTTCAATGATTTCAAAAGGGATACTTCCAATGGTTTCGAAAGGTGGACTTTCAATGGTTTCGGAAGGGATACTTCCAAAGGTTTCGAAAGGGGTACTTTAAATGGTTTTGAAACTATGCTTCTAAGAGTTAATAACTAATACTTTATTACATTCGAAAGGTTTCGAAAGAGAAGTTTTAAACTTTTTTGAAAGGCACGGGCCTAATGTTTTGAAAAGAGATTTATATGCTTTCGAAGGAGGTTATCTAAGGAGGTCAAAAGCAAGGTTTTGAAGGCTTCGAAAGCCTTAGTTTTTGTTAGCGCCAAAATTGGTCACTGACACCCAAATCCAGTTGAAAGCACCAAATACCAGTCACAGCTCACAAACAGAATGTGTGTAGAGAGTGATGAAGTGAAGAACAGTAAAAATTAAAATGAAAGCAGTAAAGAACAAAAGATTTTATAGTGGTTCGGCTAACTCCGGCCTACGTCCACTCTAGAAGTTTCCTTTTTATTGATGTTAGAATCAATTACAGTTACAAAATGGCAGAGTAGCCTCCGCCTTAGAAAGTAGAAAGTAAGAGAGCAAAAAGAAGCCCCCTTTTTCTGTACCCTCACATGCTGTATTTATAGGAAAATCCTGAGTTGTTGGGCTTTCTGAATGATCCGGGCCCATCAAGGTCATAGCCGAACCCTACTTCATTATGCCGACCGATCCTGAGCAGTTGGAATGCCGAGCGTGGGGAGGTGCGAGGTATCGAGGTACCGAGGTATGAAGGTACGAGGTACCGAGGTATGGAGGTATGGAGGTGCGAGGTACCGAGGTATGGAGGTGCGAGGTACCGAGGTACCGAGGTATCGAGGTATGGAGGTATGAGGTACTGAGGTACCGAGGTATGGAGGTACTGAGGTATGGTGGTGCGAGGTGCAATGCCGAGCAAGGTAAGGTATGCCGAACGACCCATCCAATGCCGAACGCTCCCTGATGCCGAACGATCCAACCATTGCCGAACGAGATTTATGCCGAGCGCTCCATCCAATGCCAAACGAGATTTATGCCGAGCGACCCATCCAATGCCGAACGAGATTTATGCCGAGCGATCCATCCAATACCGAACGATCCTTAATGCCGAACCTCCATCATGCCGAACCATGTCTGATGCCAAACAGTTTCTAATGCCGAGCGCCCATCATGCCGAACGATCTCTAATGCCGGGCGCTTCTAAATGCCGAGTGCTCCTGGATGCCGAGCTCTACTGAATGCCGAGTGCTCCTGGAATGCCGATCCACTCATGTATGTCGGACGCTCTATGTATGCCGAGTACTCTTGAATGCTATTCGAACGTGAATGACATACGAACTATTTGTGCCGAACCTCCACCATGCCGAACCATGTTTCCTAGACCCAAATTATAGTTGATCCATCTTTATCCAATCATATTTCCATCTCCCAAGCATGTTGCGTCATCCATCCATCCAGTCGACTAAATCCATCATACACCAGTCTCGACGAACGTGCAGTCGATTAAGTTAAACCCGCCTGTCCATGGCCTTGTAAAAAAGCGGGTTAACACTTGCCCCCTAAAACATGCCTTGCTATTGGAAGGTGTGTTTTGAATAGCCTCAAATCCGATATCCAAAGTCCATGTTTCATCCATATCTAATAACCAATAACCGACTTTAGGACCTCTCCGGGTCAATATCCAAATCCTTTGCCGTCCATAGCCGATATTCATATCCGTAACCTCTCCGGGTTCTTGTCAAGCACAATCCACACCTGACGACCGTACTCCAGTGTCCCTAAACGTTGAGTAATGCATGGCTTAAGTCCTAAGCCGAATCATGGTTGCTCCGGACCCTTGCCGAGCATTGTCCATACTCGACGACCTGAAATAGTAACCGATAATATGGGGGCCTAAGTCCTAGGCCGAGTCATGGTCTCTCCGGACCCTTGCAGATCATAGTCCATATTCGACGACCTGAAATAGTAACCGCTAATATGGGGCCTAAGTCCTAGGCTGAATCCTGGTCTCTCCGGACCCTTGCCGAGCATAGTCCATACTCGACGACCTGAATAAGTCGATTTGCCGTGCTTGGACAAAGCGACCTACCCCTTGCCAGGTATAATCCATACATGACGACCATTTATCAAAAACCAGATAAAAAATTCAATTGAAAGCCAATCCAAAATCCAGATCAAATCAGAAAACAAAAAATCCATATCGAAAATCCAAACCGATATCCAAACCAGAAAACAATCATCCAAATATAAGTCCAAACCAAGAAACAAACAAAACTAGAAGTTCAAACCTAATTAGAAAAAAGCAAATGTCTAAGCCAAAAAAGAGAAAGCAGATTTCACAAACTAGAGCGTCGCGGTTTATCATCATCTCAGAGCATGCCTAGGGGCTATCTCCATCCACGTACATGAGTAAGTGACTTGGCCGTTTTCCCATAGTTTGCTACTTATTTCATAATATCCCAATCAATTGATGACCAATCGACCATCATTCCTATGCCTCGTACCATCACTGTGTGAGGTAGACGGTGGTTGCTCCTGCCCCACCGCTGCATTCCGAGTTACGACGTATTGTTGCAACTGTCCATTCCTTACATGCTCCTTAATTATGTCCTTTAAGTGCCTACAGCTGTTGGTATCGTGCCCGTCCAAATCGTGGAAGAGGCAGTGTTTTCCTGATGCCCTCTCACGTTCGGAGGGTTCTCTCCTAGCCGGCCTTCGGTAGGGAAGGCAATTCTGAGTCTCCAAATAAATCCGTTCCAGTGTCTCGTTCAACCCTGTGTAGGTGGAGAATTTTTGCTCTCTCCCCCGCTTTCTAGCCTTTCCTAACTCGTCATCCAGCTTCCTTTTTCCTTTTTCCAAGCCTCCGCTGGATGGTCCTCCATCCTCAGCCGCATTCACCTCCTTTAACTTCATATCTGAGCATGCATCTTCCTGTCGAAGGAATTTCTCAGCTTCGTGAAAGAATTCCCCGAGATCCATCGGAAGGTCCCATATCAGTGACACTTTGAAATCTGAATTTTCTCTAACTCCTGACACTGCCGCCATTAAAACCATCGATGGATCCGGCCGATCCATCGAAGCAACCTCTGCATTGAACCGAGTTAAGAAAGCTCTGAGTGATTCGTTTGTCCTCTGTTTTACCGATGTCAGCGTCATTACATTCTTTGGCCTTTTGATATGTACCCGAAACTGCTTCAGAAACCTATCCACCAACTCTGTCCATGTCCCGATAGATCCTTCTTCCAGCTACCTGAACCACATAACAGCTATGTCCGTTAAGAATAAAGGGAAACATCGAGCCATAACTTATTCTGATGCCCCCAGCACCTCCATGTGTCTGGTATATCTCAACAAGTGATCTGTTGGATCGGCCTTGCCATTGTACATTCCCACGTTAGGTAGCTTGAAATCTGGCGGATTCCGAGCTATCCTGATTTCATGAGAGAACGGACTCTTGTTTACTCCTTCCAGATCTCTATTGGTCAAACCCCCGCGCATGGTTCGCCTGATAATCTCAGCTAATCCAGCATTGTTCGTCAAGGGATGCCCCCCGAGTTCCCGAGGGAATTCTGGTACATACTCTTCATCTCTTGCTCTTACATTCCTGCCAGCATCCTGTTGCGTGGTGTTAGCTGGAACCCCTCCATGAACTGGTTCAGCATTATCTGATGGTGCGCCCCTGAATCCAGCTCCATCCGGATTGTTAGTTGTATGTTGATTGGGGGTTGCCCCTTGCTGAATCATTCCCTCTGCTTGCTGGTTGAGCACTTCTGATCTGGCTCCATGGATCTGAGCCTCCGCATTTCCTACTTGCGTAAATTGTCTGAGAAGAGCCTGCATCATCTCCTCTTGTCTTTTCATCATGACTTCCATTTCCTCTCTGGTGATGTAGATGGATGATTGGCCTGCTCCAGCTCCAGAGGAAGCCTCTTGACTTCCCTCCTGATTGCTCCTTTCTGTCACTTGCTTTCTTGTTGATGGCCTAGCCATTGCTTTCTAGAGTCCAAGTTCCTAGCTCCAAAATCCCTGAGTGCTTGCCTTCTCAGTGAAAGCACCAAAGTGTTAGCACCAAAATTGGTCACTGACACCCAAATCCAGTTGAAAGCACCAAATACCAGTCACAGCTCACAAATAGAATGTGTGTAGAGAGTGATGAAGTGAAGAACAGTAAAAATTAAAATGAAAGCAGTAAAGAACAAAAGATTTTATAGTGGTTCGGCTAACTCCGGCCTACGTCCACTCTAGAAGTTTCCTTTTTATTAATGTTAGAATCAATTACAGTTACAAAATGGCAGAGTAGCCTCCGCCTTAGAAAGTAGAAAGTAAGAGAGCAGAAAGAAGCCCTCTTTTTCTGAACCCTCACATGCTGTATTTATAGGCAAATCCTGAGTTATTGGGCTTTCTGAATGATCCGGGCCCATCAAGGTCATAGCCGAACCCTACTTCATTATGCCGACCGATCCTAAGCAGTTGGAATGCCGAGCGTGGGGAGGTGCGAGGTATCGAGGTATGAAGGTACGAGGTACCGAGGTATGGAGGTATGGAGGTGCGAGGTACCGAGGTATGGAGATGCGAGGTACCGAGTTATCGAGGTATGGAGGTACGAGGTACCGAGGTATGGAGGTACTGAGGTATGGAGGTGCGAGGTGCAATGCCGAGCGAGGTGAGGTATGCCGAACGACCCATCCAATGCCGAACGCTCCCGGATGCCGAACGATCCATCCAATGCCGAACGAGATTTATGCCGAGCGCTCCATCCAATGCCAAACGAGATTTATGCCGAGCGCTCCATCCAATGCCGAACCTCCATCATGTCGAACCATGTCTGATGCCGAACAGTTTCTAATGCCGAGCGCCCATCATGCCGAACGATCTCTAATGCCGGGCGCCTCTAAATGCCGAGCGCTCCTAGATGCTAAGCGCTACTGAATGCCGAGTGCTCCTGGAATGCCGAGCCACTCATGTATGTCGGACGCTCTATGTATGCCGAGTACTCTTGAATGCTATTCGAACGTGAATGACAGATGAACTATTTGTGTCGAACCTCCACCATGCCCAACCATGTTTAATGCCGAACCATGTTTCCTAGACCCAAATTATAGTTGATCCATCTTTATCCAATCATATTTCCATCTCCCAAGCACGTTGCATCATCCATCCAGTCGACTGAATCCATCGTACACCAGTCTCGACGAATGTGCAGTCGATTAAGTTAAACCCGCCTGTCCACGGCCTTGTAAAAAGGCGGGTTAACAGTTTTCAAAGCAAATAACCCAATCTCATTTTTAAGGAAAACCATAGCATAATTAAATAAAGTGTTTTGAAAAGGAGTTTTTGTAGAAGTTTTCTTTGATTTAAAAAGGTTAAAGGGATTAACCACGTTATTGTGTTTGCTTCTTCATATATGTATATATTCACATTGTAATGTACCCATAACTTTATTTTGGGAAAGGGCAGAATAACCAGCTAGGTTGACTTAATAGTGAATATAAATTAACTTCTGAATGATTAGAATTGCATCCAGGAGGTCAGGAAGACCAGAATATAGGATGCTAAAATGTTAAAGGAAGATATTGGCAGGGGCCAATAGGTTCTCAGTAAGCCCATGAAAACTGTGTATTGGATAAGATATTGGCAGGGTCCAATAGGTTCATAGTAAGCCCATGAAAACTTTGTATAAAATGAAGATGTCAGAAAGATAGGTTCGTAGTTAGCCTATGAAAACTATGATTTGATATTGGCAAAGGCCAACAGCTTTATAGTGAATCCATGAGAACTATATCTGGATTAAGACACTAACAGATTTCAATAGGTTCCTAGTCAGCTCATGAAAACTAGGACAAGAAGAAAAGATATTGGAGTCACCATTAGGTTCCTAGTCAACCCATGAAAACTAGGATAAGAGTAAATATATTGGAGTTACCAATAGGTTCTTAGTGATCCCATGAAAACTATGTAACTGGACAAGGAGTCCATAATCATTTTACCGGTTATTAGTTAGCCCATGAAAACTATTAGGTTAATAGTAACCCTAGAAACTATAACTATGACAGATAGTCAAAATGAATGGGGATGGGTAATCCAGAATCGAATCACTTGTTTTGCATATCATCATAGCATATTGTTTTGAATTGTTTTAACCATTGTGGATGTAGAAGCACAGTATATGGTTTTATAAAGGTTTTAAGATACTAGTGAGGGGAAAACCCGTTCCGCTAAGCGGCGTGGTCTCACTAGATATCTAAATGGTTTGAGATAGTAGATTATTATTCATACCAGGCTTTATGTCCGACTCGAAGTTTATGTTTTCCCCTTAAACTCTCGGGTACTTAATTGATTTTAAGTAGTTTGAGAGTTGAGGTTTTCAGGTACCTCACCAGACGAATAAAGCTTCCGGAGACATGAAGGAGGCATGACTGTTATCTAGAGTTCTCTTTTATTTTGATTCCGTTGTGTTATTTGTAACGACAAAGTTGTTAAATTTCCTGTATATACTCTGATCATCCAAGGGGGCATCTTCATATGTCGATCTTGGCGTATGTTGTAATAAATATATTTTCTCTAAACGTGGTTAATGATTGTGGGATTATGTAATGAATTGGAAATGTTTTGAAATGGAATGTGATCTTGTTTGATGTTTTAATTTTTTTCCATATTCATGTGTTTTTGTGTATCAACGTATCTAATATCGTCGTATTTGGTCATCGAGGATTAATAACTATAGATGACTACAGCATCCGTAGCCTTTAGTTTTGGGCCTCCAAGTAGAGGGATGTTACAAATGATTTCTAGGTTTTCAAGTGGATGTTGTTTTCTGTTTTGAACTTAGAAGTGAACGTACTGAAGTTTTGCTAAGGAGAACTTCTCTTTAACTAAATGGGCTTGGGTAATTCAACAAACCCAATAAGAAGAATGTTACAATTTTATTTCATTTTCTCTTTATAAAATACCAATTTACACTACAAACAATGTATTATTTAATACACAACGATTTCTCAAAATTTACCAGAACCCATCACAACTTAAAAATCCTCATTTATATTGATATTGAGATATTTTATAAATCTAAATATAACCTTTGAGAATAAAAGCTATTCTCATTATTTTTAATAAAATAACTACTATTTATAAAAATATCATTTTTAAACAATAACTCTAAATATTCACATTTTATTAAATTTACAATACTTGTTGAAATAATTTGAGACAGAAATAATTTATCACAAATCTCCACTTATAATAAATAAATAAATAAAACTTTATAATTAATATTTTAAATTGCAAATTATATCCATATATTTAATTATCACATTTTCCAAAATTATTCTTATATTATCAAGTATAAGAATTAAGTTTCACAAAAGGATATTCATTGAATTTCCAATTTATTTAATCCCAAACCCATTTTAACTTGGAAATTACAACTAATAAAATTCCCAATTTTATATTAAGATTAAGTAAATAACCCAAATCATATTTTTAAGTTTAATTCCAGGTAATCTTGACTAGGGTTGGTGTATTAACATTTGGATTTTGAATATTTAATTAATTTTAAATATTTAAATAATTGGTTTTAAAGTTTAATAACTTATATTCAAATATATGGGTTATTTAAACATTTGAATGGTGAATTAAATATTCAAATTTTGAATTAAATATTTATCAAATGGATTTAATAGCTTTATTTAACTCCTTTTAATTGATAAATAAGGACGGTGGACTCACTTTATAAATTTATTTATAGTAATAAATGGTTCGAATAAATAACAAGTAAACAATTTGTTAATAAAACGACTCGATTTTTTTTAATGTATTTTAAAATGAATCAATTGGATTTTTCCATAATTTTTAATTTGAAAAATATTTTAATTTTCATTTGTCGTATTTTACGGCAAACGATGGTATTTTTGAAAATTCACAGAATAAAATAATCTGTGTATTTTATTGTTGATTTGCGATCGTGTCGAATTTTGGTGCACGATCATATTTTTATTTCTGTCATTCGCGGTCCGTACGTGAACGAGATTTTGTACGATGGAGCACCGCAAATATTTCTTTTCAATACTTTTTATAAATCAAATCAAATTCAAATTTTGAACTTAAATTAATAGTGACTTGATTTTGATTAGATACCTTGCTTGGAAAAATTGTTTAAAATTGACAGTGATGGGATGATTGCTTTTGAATGTTGACTTGGTTATACTTGAGAATTTTGCGTAACTTAAGTTATAAGTTAACTAAATAAATTTTTGTTATAAAATCAAATTTCAACACTTACACTTTCACATTTTCCTCCCATTATCTTCTTCTTTCATTTAACTTACAGTAAAGCAATTAAATATTCAAAAATCAAAACAAAAATATCTACTCAACCAAAAATTTAAAGTTAGATTCTTTTGCTTCGTTTAAGTATGAGCTTCAATATTATATGGGTATAGTGATGTTCGACGTCAATTTGGGGATGATCGATTATCCTAGCCGATCTAGGGTTTCATATAGATGAAGATCTTGGCGGCTATATGTAAATCAAAGGGCAGATTTAAATTTCCCGTGACAAAGAGCAGCTACCCCTCAATTTCGTAGTGATCGATCCTCCCTAGGTGAGAACGACTGTTAGCATGGGAGATGATGACCCTCTAGGTAGTGTTTTAGTTGAGTGGGCCGAGTGGGGATTAATGGGTATGGATGCATGGAGATCGGTGAGAGAGGATCAACGGAGAAGATGGATTTAGAAATAGTTAAGAGATGGTGGAGAAATTCTTAGTTGAAGTATCGGCTATGGGTATATCATTGTGTAGGCGTGCACAAATTAGTGGTGGACGAGATAGTTTAGTGGTAATTATAACTTAATTGAAGTAATTAGTGTTTTAATTGTTTTAATTAAATTGAAATTTTTTTAATTGAATAATTTTTGCGTACGAGGTCGGATTCGGATGCGGTAAGTTGCATTGGAATCGTAAAAATGTTAGCTTCGCGGTGGAAATGGTTTGGTCGAATTTGGAGCTAGCTAAAATCAAACGATGTTCGATTTTAGTTCAAACCGGAACACGAAAACGTCTATTGGAATTTCGGTGAGTTAAACTCGCCTTTTTGGTTAATCAGTACATTATATAGTAGACAAAAATTATTTATTGCCCGCTTGGATGTTAGTTTATATTGTTGTTTGATTGATTATTTGGATTGGATTCCCATTTTAGAAATTCATATAACTATATATTATTGTTCGTTCCTACCTATTAGCGGATGGCATAAATAACCATTTTGTTGTAGGGCACAAAAAGAAGAAGTCGGAGTGTTATTGCAGCGAACAGGTCACTACGGAACACATTGAAATATACACATACATATGTATGATTTACATGGGACAATTGTAGAGAGACCCAAAGGGGTTTCTCACTATTATTTATTTACTATTATCTGCATCTCATTTATATTCTTTTATTTCTTATATTGATGTTTAATTAAAATAATTTGTGACCATCTATTTGAATTGTTTAAGTGTCGTTATAGCGATTTTTCACTATATCGTCACTTACTGAATATCATCTCCCTAAACCTTTGTGTGTTGAACTTGAGCTTGTATTTTCACAAAATAGATGTTTAAAAATTCATTAATCATTTTGATTAATGATATTTTAATTTAATCAATCATTTTAATTAATGATGTTTAAAATTCATTAATCATTTTAATTAATGATGTTTTAAATTTAGTCAATCATTTTAATTAATGATGATTGAATCTAATTAATCATTTTTAATTAATGATATTTGGATTTAATTACTAATTTTAATTAATGATGTTTGAATGTAATTAATCCATTTAGTTAATGATATTTGGATTTAACTAATGATTTTAATTAATGGTGTTTTTAAAAGTTAATTAACTAATTTAATAAAAGAATTTAAAGTAAATCAACTGATTTAATAAAAGTGTTTTAAAGTTATTTAATTGATTTAATAAAAATGTTTTAAAGTTAATTAATTTATTTAACAAAAGTGCTTAAAGATAATTGATTAATTTATTAAAAGATTATAAAGTTGTATATAAATTATCCTTTGGGACAAATTAACATTGTTTTAAATTTATAAAGGTATTTAAATTGATTTATTATCCTTTGGGATAATAAGTGTTGTTTTAAATTTGTAATTGCTGGTTTATAAATGAGAAAATCTTTTAATAGAAATTGTTTAAAAACAAAGCTAAGTGTAAATTGTTTTGGGTTTATAGTAAACAATGTTTTAATGACATTTGTTTTTAACCCTTGTTTTAATACACTTAGTATTATAATTTTCCCTCTTAAAAGAATATTTCAAAGAGTATTTTAAAAATGTTTTAGAATATTTGAAATGTGAAAATCAACCCCAAGTGTATTATAATTTGCTCCTAGTCATTGTTGTGCTTCGTCATTTTGAGCATTGGTATCCAACACCGAAAAAACTAAAACCAAAGCGCGAGTGGGAGTCAAGCCATGTGGGTCTCACCCAATAGGATATATTCACATTCATTTGAGAACTCGATAGCATGCATGCATTAATGTGAGTATATGCAGATGCCTGTGGATTTAATGGGGTCCAACTTGGAAGTTCCCAAGAGTGACATGTGTGCTCTCAGTTATATTTTATTTAGAGGTATACTTTAGTTGAAGGGGGAGTACCCTCCTAGTTATGTTGGATAACTTCATCTTCCTTGTTTCTATCTCAAACCTTAGAATTCATATCTTCATCTTTTGCATTTCATCAATTATTTGTTGCTTATTTGAGTGTTGCTATCCTTTGCCAGAAATGACTAAAACCAAAGCACGAGTGGAAGCCAAGCTATATGGGATTTTCCCATTAGGGTATCTTCACATCTACTCTAGATTGGATTCAATGGTATGCATTTGGGATGTGAAATATTTAGATTCTCAGTAACCATTGGCGGGGTTCGGTTTGGTATCATCCGAGAGCCATCGTAGCTCTCAAGTATATTTCTAGAGGTATACTTTCGGTAAGGAGGGTACACCCTTCTAGTCATTTGTTGAAAAAATTCCTTTTCCTTATTTAATTCAAATCTCTGAATTGTGTTTCGTAATTTGCATCGAAAAGTGTCTGAAACTCTTCTCGATGACTAATTATATTTTTTCATTATATAACTTTGGATTTTGTCGTTATCCATGCACATCCTTTCTTGTTTGGATTGTTATTCTGATTGTTTCTCATTTCTTAATATATGGATGTTTTCTTATGAGGTAAAAACCCGTTCCTCGTTTAGTGGCGTGGTCTCATAGAATAATTAAATGTTAGCTTATTACTTGAGTTTTCTCACGCTGGTTTTCCAGACTGATCTGGGTGTTATTTTATTATAATGCTCAGGTCAGACCGAGTATTTTTCTAGGTTGTCGTTGGTGGGACGTAGAGCTCATGGAGTAGAGCTGGGTGTTCACTTGTCGTGGTATTTTACTTTTTGTTGTATTATATATACTTATCAGCAATGGTAAGGTCAGGATTTTATAACTGTCCAACTGATAAGGTTTATTTTTAACTCTGATGTACTCTGTTATTTGGAGTGATAGTTTAATTATCTTTGTTATATTATATGTTGCCAATTCTGCTATGAGATTCTGATTTCCCTGTTCTATGTTCTTTTCTTTTTATTTTACTCTAAAAATCCGCCTTTCCGGCGATATGATGTTCGACATTTGAATATCGTGGATGTATTCGGTGTCGACTTTCGATGGTTAAAAAGGCGGGTTGTTACATTTGGTAGCAGAGTTGTAGGTTAAGCGAGAATCTTGGCTTTGGTAGTGTATGGCTCATTAGAGGGAGGGTAAGTGACACCTTAGAATGAGTTTGAGAGTATTATATATACGAGAGCGTATTTGTTATTGTCGTAAAAACGTATTATGTTAATTGATTTATTGAGTTATTTATGAATTCTGATCAAGACGTGGGACGTCATGGTGTCAATAGGGATTTCTAAACACTTGAACAAGGCAAACAGACATGATATTGATTTTTGAAAAATTTGGCAAATGAAATATTTTTCCTAGGATTATATTTTTTATATATAAAGGAATATTTTCAAAATTTATACAGTTATTATGGTGTGTTTGTTTGAAAATGATAATATTTATTTATTATTATAACTGTTTGATTTGTCGTGCTCGAATAGTTTAGGAGCGTTGACTATTGTTTGTTAATTTACGCTCATCCAATTTATGAGCGTTTATTGTTTAATAATTGCGAGTGTATTAAAACGAACCCCTTTGTGAATTAAGTTTCACAATTTGACTATAAGGTGTTTGTAACGACCTGTAAAATTATCACTTTGATAAATTATATTTATTTCTAAAATATTCAAATATAAGTTTTTTTAACATAGATTATGATGTTGTGAACAATAAATAATAATGGTAATAATTATTTACAAAAATATATACTTTGGAAAAATAGCGTTAAAATGACCGAAAACTGTTTTATCTAAATAGCTCTATAATCGTAAAACATCACGCACGGAGCTGGATAGCACACTTTTTTTTATAATTGAACAAGAATATGAAATAATTTTTTTTGGGAAATAAAATGTATTTATGACATCATCAGTGATGTCATCATATTTAATAATTGATTTATGATTTTAAATTAAGATTTAAGGATTAAATAATTATTTTAATTATTCTAATAATTGTTTTAAATGATAATAATTTATTTTAAATAGTTATAAAGTGATAATAAATCATTTATATAGTTTTATAAAGATATATATTTGAATTGAAAATTATAAGAAATGGATATCGCTTTATCGATATAATAACACTTTTGTAAACAATTATTTAATATTGATTTATATGGTTTTATAATTCAAATGAGATCATGTTAATTTATTAATAATGATAAGAAATTAGTTTTCATTTTTTTTTACAATTATATGTATTTTAATTAATAAGTGAAAATTTGACTGCGAATCGGTTTCCCATTTTCAACGGTTTAACAAACGGAAGTTGTTCAAAGTCGATGCAGCGTTGTTTATTTTCTTGTGCACATACATGTATATATATATACATGTTACATGCATACATGAACATATATAAACATATAAATATACATGCACACATATATATACATATACATATGAAAATATCTAAGATATTAGAACCTTAATACTTAAGCATCCATAAGTCAATGCACATGGCTCGGAAATGAAATGAAGTGATGGTGGAACATAGGAGGGGGGGTTAAGCTTTGTAAGGTGATAGGAAAGGAGGGGTGTGGGTTGAGGGTAGGAAGGTAAATGCACTTGTAGACATTTGTTTTCAAACTTTGGTTATAAGTACCCACCTTCACAATTCATTTTCCATCTTCTTCATTCTATCATAAATTCTTCAAAAGCAAAATAAATGGAGAAATTATTTTTTTCAAACCATGTAAAATTCCAGTGGCTACAACCTTCATGTGTACCACTTCTTCCCATTTTGAGGTTAGCCATGCCCAAATCTCATTTCTTTGTAGTGCATTTTTGGGCCCAGATTTTAAATCTGAGAATACCTCTTATTCATTTGATCTATCTCCCTCAAAACAAATTGGAATCAAGTGTTTCTTTTCTTCAAATTGTATAGAAGAGAATTTATAACAACTTCCCCTTTGACAAATTTTCAAAATTGCTTGAGAAACATGTCCAAAAATCAGTTAGAAGATGACCTATTTTCGGGTTTGATTTTTTTTGTGAGTCCGAGAATGCCTCTTCTTCTTTTAACCATATCTCCCTCAATACCACTCGGAATTGAGTAATTATTTGTTTTAAATTCATGAGGAGAAAATTTCCAAGAAATTTTATTTATACCACTTCTGCAAATTCAGGGTGCACGGTGGCCAAAAATTCGAGTAAAGATGACCCATTTTTGGGTCCAATTTTTGTGAACTAAAGACCTTTTCTTTTTTTTCAATAGCCGAGCTCTTTTGAACCTAGACCGTTAGGCCGAGAGCATTGGAGATGGAGTTTGGGAGCTATGGCCATAAGCAAAGCAAGGTGGAGAGGTGTGTGGCCGAGGGCAAGTGGAGATTGAAATGATGGCCGGGCACTTGGAAGAGAAGTGGAGTTGTTTAGTGATGTATTAGTGAAGTTTATGTGATGATTTAGTGAAGTGTTATGGTGATATAAATGTTCGTAGGAAGTGAATTGGTTTGAATAAAGGTGAGAACACTTGCTTAAGTAAATTTTAAATTTAGTTAATGATATAAATGTTTAATTAATAAATTAATATGCTTGGTTGGTAATTGGTTGATAACTTGGATGATAACTTGGATGATTATATTGGAATATATATATATATATATATATATTTGGCTATGTTTGGTTTTGATGATTTTTCATCAATTATGGATGAAATAATACGTTTTTTGGATGTGTAAACCATTCATGTATAATACACGTCGAATATACACAAGGAAATCACTTTCCTTTAGAAAATGAAATGGTATAAATGGAATGGTTAAACCTCTTTAAAATGGTTTAAAATGTTTTAGAAATGTTTTCTAAACACTAAAATATTGTTCGGTGAAGTTTTGACAAGTTATGAAAGTTAAGTCAAAAATAGGTTCGTCGCGTAACGGTAGTTCGTGATTTCGCGCCTTGATAGTTTAAATCCATTTATATGATGGATTCAGAGTCAGAATTTTTTGGAATAAGAATTTTCCAAACTCTTATAATCATAGTTTTCAAACAAAAGAAAATGATCAAAATTTCAATTATTAGATTTTGAAATATGAGTAAATCAAGTTTTAAATAAAAATGGCGCTTTGGCAATTAAGGAGCCAAAGCGGTAAATGTTTAAAAATGGATATTTTTAAATGTTTAAAAATATGGAATAAATTTTATAAATCTTTTAAAATGTTTTTAAAATGATTAAAGTTATAAAAATGAATTTTCAAATGATGGAAAAGTCATTTTGATCAAATAAGCTTTAAAAGCACTATTCGCAGCACTTTTTGCAGCACTTTTTAATAACTTTTTAAATATGGATTTAAACTTAACAATTCTTTTCCAAATCTTTTATAAATGTTTTCAAATGAATAATTAAGTATTTTAATAATGATTTGGAGGTTTTGTAGTTTATTTAAAAGAGTTTAAATAAATGATTTGAAGGAAAGCTGTTATAAATAAAGTGATTTAATCTTGGCTCTAAAGCCGAAGAGTAGACTAGATTTTTCTATTCATGAGATCAGGATGTAGGATGCTTAAACTAAGAAGATGTTCAGGAGCAACCAGTGCCCTAGCTCACCTGTCCTCTTTCCTGGGCGAGGGATAGATGAGGTCGAAATGTCGGAAACTAGTCAAGTATAAAAGATTTAAAATTTATAAATTTAATTTAATACAACTTGGATTGTATGGAGATAATCTTCTTATACTTAGTGTTAAATTCTAAGGAGGGAACTCGTACTAACCGTATGAATTTAAAAGGTGATTTCACCGTGATTCGACAGATAGTACTTGTTGAATATAGAAATTGATATTGAGTAAAATCAGTATAATTTCCATAGATCCCTTTTTACTCAATAATGTTTTCCAATATGACTTAGGAGAAATGATTTGGTATTTCCAAAGTTAAAGGAGAGGTTTAATGATTCTGTATATACCGAAAAAGAAAAGTTTGAAAGTTATATATCTTTAAAGGTTTATCGATAATTGGTTCGGAGAAATCGAAATCGGACTTGCTATCCGAAAACCACTTTGAACCAATATACACGTTCAAAAGTGAAGACATGTTGAAGAGAATGATCTTGAAGATAGGAGATCTTCATTTCGGAAGGACTTCTTGTTGATAATCTCCGGTTAGCTCCCAAAATAAAATGAATAGCAATGGTCCCTTCATTTTGAAAATCTTCTAAATGCAAGGAATATTCGCTACTAATCCTAGGGGTAATTCCTGACGGAATGTGGTAGGAGAGTGCCTTCGATTTGTCCTTTTCATGGACCACTTGTATGGATGAGTATCTGACATTGCATTTCCAAGACCACATATATTGATCTCTATAAACGTACATCTATTTGGTGGTGTAGGAGGTAACTCTCTTACACTTAACACCCTTCTTTGAGATATACGAGCTCAGAGGTTGTACATTTATGGAAATCAATAGTGTGATTAGAAATGACAATGTAGCATTCTAAGTGGAACCTGTTATGAGAAAGGCAAAGCGTGGCTTTGTTTCAAAACAAAGCGTGGCTTTGTAGAAATTGAGCGCACCCTCACTCACTAGCCTCACATCCCGATAATGATACGGGAACCATGTTACATATATTTCGGCCTATCGGTATAGAGGTGACCAGTGGTATTTGGGCCTCAAGGCAAGGCGTGCCTTATGGGCAGTTATTGGAGGCATGCTTGCGAAAAGTGAATAGCCACCGTAATACTCTGTTCCATTGTAGTGTAGCAATGTAGTACGGAGGCATGCTTGCGAGAAGTGAATAGCCACCGGGTGTACTAGTTGTTTATGCATGGTTATTGGGGGTTCCCTATCATGTTGGAAATCCAAATTCCAGTAAGTGCCTTCGGACTTGATTGTAGAACCTGCTTTGTAGCTAGTATGCTGAAATTTAATCAATGTAACAATTTCAACCTATGATTAATACATTTACTTGAAAGGTGTTTTCAAAAGTAGACACTATTATAATATCCAATGGTTTTAAAATATAAAAATGTTTTGGTTATCATAAGGTAAAAACCCGTCTATGTTTATGTGCGGCGTGGTCTTATGAGTACTCTTCTTTTTCAAAAAGGTTTCGACTACATCAAAGTTTCTCTATAACACTTTCATATATATTTAAAAATCATATCTCATGTTGGTTTATCAAGTCTGATCCGGGTATTTTTAGTACTCAGGTCAGATCTGAGTAGTTTTAGGATTAGCTGAAGACGCTTGGAGTTTCCAGAGGAGAGCTGGAGATCTTCATCAACATATGGACGTATTCTATTTTTCCGTTGCATTTATATTGTTGTTTTTCAGTAAATTGTAAGGACAGAGATTTATAACCGTCTAGGCTGAATCTAGGTTAGACTCTAATATGGAACTTAATTTTCCATTGTAAATATTATATATTGAAATAACATATGTTATTCCATTCATGTGAGATTCTGTTCTGCCTTTATTTTCTTTTTTCCTTTAACAATCGGTTTTTCCGGCACTTGAATTTGCGGCACGTGAATACCGAGGATGTATTAGTGTCGATTTTCGAGGTTCGAAAATCCTGGTCATTACATGTTCAGAGAAAAAGTTAAGATTCACCTTTTTATAATGTTGAGTAGAAGTAAAACTTTTAATAAAAGCTGTTTAATTTAATCAAAATGGTAGGATAAGACATTTAGAGAATAAATATTAGAGAAAATTTTATTATAATAAAGGAAAATTATTTTAATATGAAATGATTTATATAAAGGTAATTTTATATAAATTTAATTCATAAAATGGGTTTTAAAAAGGATTTTTGAATTTAAATTCTGGAGTCGTTTGAAATAATTTTGAAAGGTTTTTAGGAATATATATATATATATATATATATATATATATGTTAACCCACCTTTTGCCAAGGCAGTATACAGGCGGATTTAACCCAAGAGACTTCACGATTATCAAGGCCGATGAGTCCAGGGTGAAAGTGACCGTGCTATAGGATCGAAATGGCCAACAGTTGTAAACAATGTAAATGCAGTGGTAGTGCGATATAAACTAAGTTATCTGCTGATGCGGAATATGAGTATAAAAAGTAAATAGTAAAGTAAATGATACTAGGGATTTTTATACTGGTTCGAACTCCCATTCTATGTCCCGTCCCAGACTCCTTCTGGAATTTAACTATCAACCTTCTCTTAACCCGAAGGAATAGGTATTACACCACCTGAGCAACCGAACAGGACTTTGACCGCCTGAGCAACAGAACAGGACTTGACCGCCTGAGAAACCGAATAAGACTTTCTTACAAACTGGATTTTAACTTGACTTTGTATGTTCTGAATAACACGGATTTTTCACTTGTAGTACACCCTTCCTATAATCTTATCCTCAAGTATGATGTGTATGATTGTGTGTATATGAAAAATAGGAAGTTTCAAATTGCTTGAAAGATATGAAATTGAGATCGTAAACAATAAATATACGAAAGCAAGAAAGCAATAGATTCGGAGAATATAATTCAAGTTAGAGCAAGAGAGAAAAGTAATTGAAGTGATTTGATCATTAGAACACAAGAATATATATAGTAGATAAGGAGTTGCAACTGTTGGTGAAGAGTTCTCAACGAATAGCAATGGCTGCAACTCTTCGCGAGGAAGAAGGCTATTCAAAAAGAAAGTGTCTTTTCAAAAAAAATAATAGTTACATACAGTTCAGTCGACTGAATTCAAAAACATGCATGTGCATTCAAAAGTGCACAGATTCAGTCGACTGATTGAATGAATTCAATCGACTGAATTCTGTTATTAAACAAAAACTACCATAGCTCATTCGGTTAGAGCACTTGCCTTCTAAACTAGTGACCCGGGTTCAAGCCCTGTTCCATGCATTTTTCGAAAACTTGATTTTAATTAAAATATGCATGCAAGTTTATTTGAATGTGAATGATGATTCTTGAGGAAAGATTTTAACAAAGCACTAAACTAGACTCTATATACATATTTGATGACTCATGTTAAAATATATAACTATATGAACCATACTTTGAGTCGTTGAGTCCGGATGTTGTCGTAGTCGTAGATTCGTGAATTGTTGTTTCATGTCAGCAATCAAAACCTATGATCCAACATTCTCCCCCTTTTTGATGATGACAACTCTATTTGCTACAGACGAATCTTCGACAAGCTTTGTTGACTTATCTCTCCCCCTGAATATATTCCTGTAATTGTGCTATAGATTTCTCCCCGTGAATCTATGCTATATATTCCTGTAAATAATTAATCTTTTCTCCCCCTTAATCTATGCTTGCATCGTTTATTCCTGCAAATAGCGTTAGAGCAATATCTTTCTCCCCCATTGTCATCAACAAAAAGGAGAGTTTATATGATGATATAAATTATATTCCACATAAGTGTTAACATAGAACAATATAAAACAAAATAACTACTACTTATAATGTAAGGTATCATAAAAAAATTAACATTTAAAGCATGCGATACCCAAGGTTCTTATAATTTCCTAATTTTCAGGAAACCATAACCATTTGGGTATGGTTGAACCTTTATAGATATAGTTTTCATTGCAAATCACATTCTTATAATAGTTGCTAATATAAAGTTGTTTATCATGATCAATCATATTGGCTGGAATCCATATCTTAATACTATTAGTCATTAGCTTAGTACTTGAAAAATAATTTCTACCATTTCTAAACAAAGTATAATTATGATTGTAAGTGGTTTTAGAACTATCTTTGTTACTAGTACTATCATTAAAAAATTTATATAAGAATGCATATCTAGTACTATTTTTACTTTTAGCTTGTTTATAGCCTTAACCGCTTTTATCATTGTGAGCTTTAGAATTTGTAACTAAGGAAGATAAGTTATCTTTACCTTTGTTAAAATTTATGATTTTTGTATTTAATCTTTCAAAATTTGCCTTAGAATCACAAACTTCTTTTTGCAAAATATTACTATTAACTTTTAAAATCTCACATTCTTTAGATAATTCTAAACTATTTTTAATTAAAGCTTCATTCTCTTTTTCAAGAGACAAAATTAAAGAACTAGAATTGTTTAAAGAATTTTTCAAAAATGTATTTTTATTTTTCAAAAAATTGACTTCCTCCAAAAGATTAGTGTTTTTCTCTTCTAACTGCTCATTTTCTTTTTGTAGGAAATCTTTTTGTAAAACAAGTTCTTCTACGGTATTTTCAAGACATTTAGTTTGTTTTATTAAAAATTTATTTTCCCCTTTTAAATTGGAAATTTCTTGCTCACAAACTTTTAACTTAGCTAAAGCAATTCCATTAACTTTATTCAAAGTTTTATAATCTTTTAATAATTCATCATGTGCTAACAAAAGATCTTTATATAAAGAATCTAAGCATACCGATTGTGATCTGAGTTTAGCCATGAAGCATTTGCTTGTTTGCTCCTTTGATTCTTCTTTATTGCTCTTCCTCTTCCTATTGCCTTGACTAGATCTCTTTATGGCCATTTATTCTAGGATGTTGTTACGATCTCTAGAATCCTACGCTCTGATACCATATGAAAGTGACTGTGATATAGGATCGAAATGGTCAATGGTTGTAAACAATGTAAATGTAGTGGTAGTGCGATATAAACTAAGATATCTGCTGATGCAGAATATGAGTATAAAAAGTAAATAGTAAAGTAAATGACACCAGGGATTTTTATACTGGTTCGAACTCCCATTCTACGTCCAGTCCCAGACTCCTTCTGGAATTTAACTATCAACCCTCTCTTAACCCGGAGGAGCAGGTATTACACCGCCTGAGCAACCGAACAGGACTTTGACCGCCTGAGCAACAGAACAGGACTTGACCACCTGAGCAACCGAACAGGACTTTCTTACAAACTGGATTTTAACTTGACTTTGTGTGTTCTGAATAACACGGATTTGTCACTTGTAGTACACCCTTCCTATAATCTTATCCTCAAGTATGATGTGTATGATTGTGTGTATATGAAGAATAGGAAGTTTCAAATTGCTTGAAAGATATGAAATTGAGATCGTAAGCAATAGATTCGGAGAATATAATTCAAGTTAGAGCAAGAGAGAAAAGTAATTGAAGTGATTTGATCATTAGAACACAAGCATGTATATAGTAGATAAGGAGTTGCAACTGTTGGTGAAGAGTTCTCAACAAATAGAAATGGCTGCAACTCTTCGCGAGGAAGAAGGCTATTCAAAAAGAAAGTGTCTTTTAAAAAAAAATGACAGTTACATATAGTTCAGTCGACTGGTATAGAAGCTTCAGTCGAATGAATTCAAAAACGTGCATGTGCATTCAAAAGTGCACAGATTCAGTCGACTGATTGAATGAATTCAGTCGACTGAATTCTGCAACAAAAACTACCATAGCTCATTTGGTTAGAGCACTTGCCTTCTAAAATAGTGACCCAGGTTCGAGCCCCGCTCCATGCATTTTTTGAAAACTTGATTTTGATTAAAATATGCATGCAAGTTTATTTGAATGTGAATGATGATTTTTGAGGAAAGATTTTAACAAAGCACTAAACTAGACTCTATATACATATTTGATGACTCATGTTAAAATATATAACTATATGAACCATACTTTGAGTCGTTGAGTTCGGATGTTGTCGTAGTCGTTGATTCATGATATTGTTGTTTCATGTCAGCAATCAAAACCTATGATCCAACACATAGTGATATTTGTGGGACCCAGAAGTCAAGTACAAATGATTATATAAAGTCATGATTGAAGGGACTTGATGAATGTACAATGTAGGATGCTCAAAGTATGGAATATGGCTCATTAGATGGAAGGGATCGGCATGGATTGGTTCATTGAGAGGGATCAGTATACTTCATGAAGGAGGGATCGACGTACTTCACAAAGGAGGGATCAGCATACTTCATAAAGGGGGGTCGGCATACTTCATGAAGGAGGGATCGACATACATCGAAATACAAGAGCTTTATTGCAGAAAACAATCAATATCTTAAGATTTACAAGTTCAAAGCATATCAAATTTGGAAAGCAAGGTATATGGATCCTAGGGAACCTACCCTAGGGATCGCATATCAAATGGACAAAGTAGGAGGGATCGGTATACACCCCTTGAGAGGGATCGTCAGAAGGCAGCATCCAAGTCATGTTGACTCAAAGATCAAGCAATAACTCGAGTTCTACTAATCCAATTGACGTGAAACTTGGAGAATAAGCTAATTACAACATATGGAACATCCCGTAGGGATTGCAAATTATTTGGAGGATTCGGGAGGGATCAGCACTCTTCCCTTGGTAGGGATCGGCATCTATCCCTATTCAGAATTGGTTTAGTTGGATTTGCAACAAAGATTGATCAATAACTCGGGTTCTACTAATCCAATTGGCATGTGTTAGCGCCAAAATTGGTCACTAACACCCAAGTCCATATGAAAGCACCAAATCACAGTTATAGATCACAGATAGAGTGTATGTAGAGAGTATGAATGTGAAGAACAATGAAAATTAAAAAGAAAGCAGTAATAACACAGGATTTATAGTGGTTCGACTGACTCCAGCCTACGTCCACTCCAGAAATTTCCTTTTTATTTGATATGATAATCAATTACTGTTACAATCCGAAGTTCTTAAAACAATAATGGCAGAGCAGCCTTGATGAAGAAGAAGAAGGGAAACAGAATGAAGAGCCTCCTCCAGAAGCCCCGCCTGCTGTATTTATAGGCAAAATCCAGGTTACTGGGCTTCCTGAGTGATCCGGGCCCACCAAGACCCAATCCCTTCCTTCAATATACCGACTCCTTGTTGTCTCTTCTGACCCGGAGTAAACCCATCATTGTCCTGAAGTAACAGCCTCACTGACTTGAAGCAGCATGTTCCATGACTTCGAGCACAATCCCTATGGCCGACCCCTTTTCTTTTCCTACAGCCGACCCCATATCTTCATAATCGACCCAAAGATAAGAAGTTGCTGACCCAAAGCACGAAGTCCACCGACCCAGAGCAAACCAAAGTCGTCGATCCAATCCGCCATGCCGACCTCGAGCCACTCCAACATGCTAATCCCACCATCCTGCCGATCCAAAGCTTTCACAACACCGATCCAGTGTTTATGCGATACCGACCTAAGGATCCACGAATGCCAACCCCTTTTCCTACTCACAACCTTCTGCTATGCCGACTGACCCACTACGGCCAAACCACGTATGGTCGACCCATATGTTTCAATCCCTTTGGAACCAGAACCATTCATACCGAACCATGCGTGACCTTCCTTCCTTTATCCGACCGACCCTCCTAAACTGATCTACTCCGCTGTCGATCCACTCCAATACCGACCGACCCATAAATGCCGACCCAGATTACCACCGAGCCACATCTGCCGACCCACTCAGGCCGAGCCACTCGTGACTTTCCACCCTTGACCGAGCCATACTAGCCTTCATACCTCCAATCCTTTCCTAACTCGACACTTGTTCGAGCCCAATCATATCTTCCGCAACTATCATCTTGTAGCCGGGTAACACTGTTGATTTTAGTTAAATCCGCCTGTCCACGGCCTTATCAAAAGGCGGGTTAACATTTGCCCCCCAAAACATGCCTTGCGGTAGGAAGGCGTGTTTTGAATAGTTTTAAATCTGATATCTGAAGTCCATATGTTATCCATAGCCATACCTTCTGATTCATAATACAATCCATTTAATCCAAGTGCCATTGGTGTATCCTTATCCAAATCTACGACTGCTCCGAGTCGATATCTGATTCCTATCCAGTAACCAAATCCTTATCCAATTCCACATCCACCCGAACCCGACAACCGAGTTCTAATCCATCCATATCCAATAACCACATCCATGACCTCTTCGGGTCGATATCCAAATCCGGGACCGCTCCGGGTCCATGCCCAAATTCTTAGTTGTTCATAGCCAATATCCAAATCTGTAACCTCTCCAGGTTCCTACGAAGCATAATCCATGCTCGGCGACCTGTGTTTAGCGATGCTTTGGTGTTCTTGGTTCAGTGTTACTGAACGTTGAATAATGCCATGGCTTAAGTCCTAATATAAATCCCGGTCGCTCCGGACCTCTGCCGAACATAATCCATGTCCTAGGCTGAATCCTGGTCTCTCCAGACCCCTGCCAAGCATAATCCATACTCGAAGACCTGAAATAGTAACCGATGGATATCATGGGGACTAAGTCCTAGGCCGAATCCTGGTCCCTCCAGACCCTTGCCGAGCATAATCCATACTCGACGAACTTTTAGCCAAAAAACCAGGGGAAACTCCAATCAAAATCCAATCCGAAATCCAAATAAAACCAGAAAACCAGGAATCCCCATCAAAAATCAAACCAAAAGACAAACGTCCAAACCAGAACCCAAATCAAAAAACAAACAAAACCAGGAGTTCAAACCGAACTCCAAAACCAAACCAGAAAAAGGAAGTGTCCAAGCCAAAAAGAAAAAACTGATTTCACAAACCAAGGCGTCACGGTTTATCATCATCTCAGAGCACGCCTAGGGGTTGTCTCCGTCCCCGTACATGAGTAAGTGACTTAGCCGTCCGCCCAGAGTTTGCTGCTTATTCCAAACCATCATGATTAGTTGATGACCAACCGACCACCATTCCTGGGCCTTACACCATCGTTGTTCAAGGTAGGCAGTGGCTGCTCCTGTTCCAGCGCCGCATTTCGAGTTTCGACATATTGTCGCAACTGACCATTCCTTACTTGCTCCTCGATTATATCCTTTAGATGTAAGCAACAGTTAGTATCATGCCCGTCTAGGTCATGAAAAAGACAGTGCCTTCCTGATGACCTTTTGCATTCTTAGGGTTCCCTCCTTGTCGGCCTTTGATAAAGAAGGCGATCCCGAGTATCCAAGAATATCCGCTCCAATGTTGCATTCAATCCTGTGTAAGTGGAGAATTTTGGTTCTTCCCAGTGCTTCCTCTTCCCTTTATCCTTTTCTTTACCTAAGCTTTCACCGGGCGGTTCTCCAGCCTTAACCATGTTTACTTCCTTTGACTTCATATTCAAACATGCATCCTCTTGTCAAAGAAATCTCTCAGCTTCGTGAAAGAATTCCCCGAGATCCATTGGTAGGTCCCGTATCAACGATACTTTGAAATCCGAATTATCCCTTACTCCTGAGACGGTCGCCATTAGAACCATTGATGGATCCGGCCGATCCACCGAAGCAACTGCTGCATTAAACTGAGTTAAGAAAGTCCTGAGCGATTCATCTGCCCTCTGCTTAACTGACGTCAGTTTCATCACATTCTTCGGTCTTTTTATGTGAACTCGAAATTGCTTCAAGAACGCATCCACCAATTCTGTCCATGTTCTAATAGATCCATCTTCCAGCTGCTAAACCACATAGCAGCTATATCTGCCAAATACAGGGGAAAACGCCAGGCCATAACCTCCTATGATGCCCCTAGCACTTCCATATGCCTTGTGTACCTCATGAAGTGGTCAGTGGGATTCGTCTTACCGTTGTATACTTCCAGAGCGGGCAGCTTGAAATCGGGTGGATTCCTAGCCATCCTAATGTTACGGGTAAACGAACTTCTGTTTACTCCCTCCAAATCCCTGTTTGTCAGACCTCTATAGATAGTTCGCCTGATGATGTCAGCTAATCCAATGTTACCTGCCAAGGGTTGCCCCCCATTTACATTTCCTAACCGTCCTCCAAGTCCTCGAGGGAATTCTGGTACATACTCCTCGTCACGCACTCCTGTATTCCTATTGGCGCCGGGCTGAGCAGCTTCATCTAGGATCCCTCCATGGATTCATCCAGCATTACCTGGTGGTGTTCCACCGAGTCTAGGTCCATCCAGATTGAGAGTTGTTTGCTGATTGGGGGTTGCCCCTGCTGAACTACTCTATCTGCTAGCCTGTTGAGTCCTTCTGATCCAACTCCATGGATCTGAGCTTTTGCAACTCTTGCTGTTCCTGCTTGTCCAAATTGTCTAAGAAATGTCTGCATCATTTCCTCTTGCTTTTTCATCAGCTCCTCCTGCATGGAATTAATCATGACCTGCATCTCGTCTCTAGTGATATAGATCGAGGCTTGATTAGCTCCAAAGGAAGCCTCCTGACTTCCCTCTT
This sequence comes from Allium fistulosum, assembly GCA_030737815.1. Classification (NCBI taxonomy): domain Eukaryota; kingdom Viridiplantae; phylum Streptophyta; class Magnoliopsida; order Asparagales; family Amaryllidaceae; genus Allium; species Allium fistulosum. The sequence continues at coordinate 1,115,211,684 of CM060902.1, read as the reverse complement.
GCTGACTCCTTTTCGTCCTTTGTCTCCTAGTTGATTGCTTTGCCATAGACTCCAGAATCCAAGTTCCTAAGCCTTCAAATCCAAAATCTGAGCTTTCCAATCCCTGAGCGTTAGCCTTCTCAGTGAAAGCACCAAAATGTTAGCACCAAAATTGGTCACTAACACCCAAGTCCAGATGAAAGCAACAAATCACAGTTATAGATCACAGATAGAGTGTATGTAGAGAGTATGAATGTGAAGAACAATGAAAATAAAAAAGAAAGCAGTAATAACACAGGATTTATAGTGGTTCGGCTGACTCCGGCCTACGTCCACTCTAGAAATTTCCTTTTTATTTGATATGAGAATCTATTACAGTTACTATCCGAAGTTTTTAAAACAATAATGGCAGAGCAGCCTTGATGAAGAAGAAGAAGAAGAAGAAGAGAAACAAAATGAAGATCCCCCTCCTGAAGCTCCGCTTGCTGTATTTATAGGCAAAATCCGGGTTACTGGGCTTCCTGAGTGATCCGGGCCCACCAAGACCTAATCCCTTCCTTCAATATACCGACTCCTTGTTGTATCTGCTGACCCGGAGTAAACCCATCATTGGCACGAAGTAACAGACTCATTGACTCGAAGCAGCACGTTCCATGACTCCGAGCACAATCCCTATGGCCGACCCCCTTTCTTTTCCTACAGCCGACCCCACGTCTTCATAATCGACCCGAACACAAGAAGTTGCCGACCCGAAGCACGAAGTCCACCGACCCAGAGCAAACCAAAGTCACCGATCCAATCTGCCATGCCGACCTCGAGCCACTCCAACATGCCGATCCCACCATCCTACCGATCCAAAGCTTTCACAACACTGATCCAGTGTTTATGCGATACCGACCCAAGGATCCACGAATGCCAACCCCTTTTTCTACTCACAACCTTTTGCTATGCCAACTCACCCACTACGGCCGAACCACATATGGTCGACCCATATGTTTCAATCCCCTTGGAACCAGAATCATTCATACCGAACCATGCGTGACCTTCCTTCTTTTGTCCGACCGACCCTCCTAAACCGATCCACTCCGCTGCCGATCCACTCCAATGCCGACCGACCCATAAATGCTGACCCAGATTACCACCGAGCCACATCTGCCGACCCACTCAGGCCAAGCCACTCGTGAATTTCCACCCTTGACCGAGTCATACTAGCCTTCATACCTCCAATCCATTCCTAACTCGACACTCGTTCGAGCCTAATCATATCTTCCACAACTATCGTCTTGTAGCCGGGTAACACTGTTGATTTTAGTTAAATCCGCCTGTCCACGGCCTTGTCAAAAGGCGGGTTAACATTTGACCCCCAAAACATGCCTTGTGGTAGGAACGCGTGTTTTGAATAGTTTTAAATCCGATATCCGAAGTCCATATGTTATCCATAGCCATACCTTCGATTCATAATACAATCCATTTAATCCAAGTGCCATTGTTGTATCCTTATCCAAATCTACGACTGCTCCGAGTCGATATCTGATTCCTATCCAGTAACCAAATCCATATCCGATTCCACATCCACTCGAACCCGACAACCGAGTTCTAATCCATCCATATCCAATATCCAATAACCACATCCACGACCTCTGCGGGTCGATATCCAAATCCGGGACCGCTCCGGGTCCATGCCCAAATCCTTGGCTGTTCATAGCCAATATCCAAATTCGTAACCTCTCCGGGTTCCTGCCAAGCACAATCCACGCTCGGCGACCTGTGTTTGGCGATGCCTAGGTGTTCTTGGTTCAGTGTTCCTGAACATTCCTTACATGCTCCTCGATTATATCCTTAAGATGTCAGCAACTGTTAGTATCATGCCCATCTAGGTCATGAAAGAGACAATGCCTTCCTGATGTCCTTTCGCGTTCTTAGGGTTCTCTCCTTACCGGCCTTTGATAAGGAAGGCAATCCCGAGTATCCAAGAATATCCGCTCCAATGTTGCATTCAATCTTGTGTAAGTGGAGAATTTTGGTTCTTTGCAGTGCTACCTCTTCCCTTTATCCTTATCTTTACCTAAGCTTTCACTGGGCGGTTCTCCAACCTTAACCATGTTTACTTCCTTTGACTTCATATCCAAACATGCATCCTTTTGTCGAAGAAATCTCTCAGCTTCGTGAAAGAATTCCCCGAGATCCATTGGTGGGTCCCGTATCAACGATACTTTGAAATCTGAATTATCCTTGGCTCCAGACACCGCCGCCATTAGAACCATTGATGGATCCGGCAGATCCACCGAAGCAACTGCTGCATTAAACTGAGTTAAGAAAGTCCTGAGCGATTCATCTGCCCTCTGCTTAACTGACGTCAGTTTCATCACATTCTTCGGTCTTTTTATGTGAACTCGAAATTGCTTCAAGAACGCATCCACCAATTCTGTCCATGTTCTAATAGATCCATCTTCCAGCTGCTAAACCACATAGCAGCTATATCTGCCAAATACAGGGGAAACGCCGGGCCATAACCTCCTTTGATGCTCCCAGCACTTCCATATGCCTTGTGTACCTCATGAAGTGGTCAGTGGGATCCATCTTACCATTGTATACTTCCAAAGCGGGCAGCTTCAAATCGGGTAGATTCCTAGCCATCCTAATGTTACGGGTAAACGGACTTCAGTTTACTCCCTCCAAATCTCTGTTTGTCAAACCTCCGTGGATAGTTCGCCTAATGATGTCAGCCAATCCAATGTTACATGCCAAGGGTTGCCCCCCATCTACATTTCCTAACCGTCCTCCAAGTCCTCGAGGGAATTCCAGTACATACTCCTCGTCACGCCCTCGTGTATTCCTATTGGCGCCGGGCTGAGCAGCTTCATCTAGGATCCCTCCATGGATTGATCCAGTATTACCTGGTGGTGTTCCCCCGAGTCTAGGTCCATCCAGATTGAAAGTTGTTTGCTGATTGGGGGCTGTCCCTGCTGAACCACTCCATCTGCTAGTCTATTGAGTCCTTCTGATCCAGCTCCATGGATTTGAGCTTCTGCAGCTCTTGATGTTCCTGCCTGTCCAAATTGTCTAAGAAGTATCTGCATCATTTCCTCTTGCTTTTTCATCAGCTGCTCCTGCATGGAATTAATCATGACCTGCATCTCGTCTCTAGTAATATAGATCGAGGCTTGATTAGCTCCAGAGGAAGCCTCCTGACTTCCCTCTTCCTGACTCCTTTCCATCCTTTGTCTCTTGGTTGATTGCTTTACCATAGTCTCCAGAATCCAAGTTCCTAAGCCTTCAAATCCAAAATCCTAGCTTTCCAATCCCTGAGTGTTAGCCTTCTTAGTGAAAGCACCATAATATTAGCGCCAAAATTGGTCACTAACACCCAAGTCCAGATGAAAGCACCAAATCACAGTTATAGATCACATATAAAGTGTATGTAGAGAGTATGAATGTGAAGAACAATGAAAATAAAAAAGAAAGCAGTAATAACACAGGATTTATAGTGGTTCGGCTGATTCTGGCCTACGTCCACTCCAGAAATTTCCTTTTTATTTGATATGAGAATCAATTACAGTTACTATCCGATGTTTTTAAAACAATAATGGCAGAGCATCCTTGATGAAGAAGAAGAAGGGAAACAGAATGAAGATCCCCCTCCTGAAGCTCCGCTTGCTATATTTATAGGCAAAATCCGGGTTACTGGGCTTCCTGAGTGATCCGGGCCCACCAAGACCCAATCCCTTCCTTCAATATACTGATTCCTTGTTGTCTCTACTGACTCGGAGTAAACCCATTATTGGCCCGAAGTAACAGCCTCACTGACTCGAAGCAGCATGTTCCATGACTCCGAGCATAATCCCTATGGCCGATCCCTTTTCTTTTCCTACAGCCGACCCAATGTCTTCATAATCGACCCGAAGACAAGAAGTTGTCGACCTGAAGCACGAAGTCCACCGACCCAGAGCAAACCAAGGTCGCCGATCCAATCCACCATGCCGACCTCGAGCCACTCCAACATGCTGATCCCACCATCCTACCGATCCAAAGCTTTCACAACACCAATCCAGTGTTTATGCGATACCGACCCAAGGATCCACGAATGCCAACCTCTTTTCCTACTCACAACCTTCTGCTATGCCAACTCATTTATGGAAAACGCGATATCTCACAAACCGTAAGCCGAAATGGCATGAAATTTGGAGGGAAAGTAGTTAACATCATGGAAAACCCTCTAGATGGATCGCAAATCACTTGGATACAAAAATAGGGATTGGTACTGATCCCTACTGTGGGCCCCAATGGACCTAGAAATTTTTGGGTCGCCTCGTCTTGGTATCCAGAACCTTCTGTCAAAATTTCTACCCGATCTGTGCACGTCTTTCCTTATAAATATAGCCGACATGGTGTCAAAAAAGGTTCTTCTTTCTTCTTCTCTTTATCTTCAACCTAGGCTACACTCTACCAATTTTATTCTTGATTTCGGATTGTAACTGTAAACAAACTTCAGTATAATAAAAAGAATTATTTAGGAGTGGACGTAGGCCGGAGTTAGCCGAATCACTATAAACCTTGTCACCTTTTACTTGCTTTCTGATTGTTTTAATTTTGTTTTTCATTTATTTCTCTTCATATTTCTGTGATTGGATTGGATATTGGTACTTTTACATAATTGGGTGTTGGTGGCCAATTTTGATGCCAACATCTTGGTGCTTTCATTGAGAAAGCTAGCCCTCGCGGATTTGGAGTTTATATTTTGAATCAATTAGAGATATTGGATTTGGAGTAATGGTGAGACAATCAACAAGGAGACAAGTAGCGGATAGGAACCAACATGGAGGGAGTCATAAGGCTTCCTTAGGAGCTGGAACTAATCAAACATCTATCTACATCACCAGAGATGAAATGAGAACAATGATGGACGCTATGCAATAACGGATGCTGAAAAGATAGGAGGAGGACATGCAAAATCTATTCCAATGGATCGGACAAGCTGGAGCCATAAGGGATGTTGAATGCAAAACTAAGGAGTTAGAATGATAGGGACTACTAGGGCTATGGATCAAGGACTTGAGGTGTCAAGATTCGCTGGAAATCAGAACCGGGAACATGGAGACCGAGCTATTGGACAAAGGAGTGGAATAGAGCAGCTGGGGGCAGTCCCCGGCCATTCTAGAGGGATCAGCACCGATCCTCAAAGGCTAGGGGGCATGCCCCCAGTCTGGTTGGTCGCGATGCTGGAGGACCTGTGGTCTCCCATGGAGCTTGATGCGAATTGGAATTTGGATGCTCGTCTAGAGGAATACGTTCTAGAATTCCCTCGTAGACTCGGGGGGTAGCTTGGACATGATGATAGGAGACTACCATTAGAAACAGTGACATGTTTTCAGAGATAATCAGGCGAGCTATGCATGGAGGATTAGGAAACAGAGATCCGGAGGATGTAAATAGAAGTCCATTTGCTTCTAATATCATGAAAGCAAGGAATCCATCATAATTCAAACTACCAACACTGGAATCTTATGATGGAAAGTCGGATCCAACTATGCATATGATGAGGTATATACAGCACATGGAAGTACTAGGGGCTTCAGAAGAAGTCCTGGCATGATGCTTCCCCGTATACTTAACGGATGTAGCTGCGCTATGGTTTAGACAGTTGGAGAGCAGTTATATTAGCACATGGAAGGAATTGGTCGAAAGATTTATGAAGCAGTTTCGGGTTCACATTAGAGACCTAAGAATGTGATGACATTGACATCAGTAAAGCAGTGGGCAAGAGAATCACTCAAGAATTGTTTAACCAGGATCAATGCGGCAGTTGTTTCGATGGATTGACCAGATCCATTGATGGTTTTAATGGCGGCAATGCCAGGAGTTGCAGATAATTCAGATGTTAAGATATCACTGATATGAGATCCACCGATGGATCTCGGGGAATTCTACCATGAAGCAGAAAGGTTTCTACGATAAGAAGATGCGAAAGCTGATAAAGATGCAATAGAAGTTAATATGGTACGGGGTGGATAGCAGCCCGATGAAAGCTCTAGAAAGGGCAAGGATAAATGAAACATGGATAATAGCTTCGATGGATCGAAGTGACAGAGGGGGAACCAAAATTCTCTTCTTACTCGAAATATAATGAAACCATAGAACATATATATCTGGATACTCGAGGACGCCTTCCGTATCGAAGGTCGGCAAGGAGGGAACCCTCCAAACGCGATTGGATACCAGGAAAGCGCAGCCTATTCCATGAGCTGGATAGCCACAACACAAATGACTACAGGCATTTGAACGATATCATTAAGGAACACGTGAGGAATGGTCAGTTACAACAATATGTAAGGGCTCGGGCTGGGGCGGTGGAACAGTAGCGGCCACCATCCACCTCGAATGAAAATGACACTAGATCAAGGCATCATCATTAACTTGTCATTAAGTGATTGGGATGGAATGGAATAAGTAATAAACTCTGCAATAGGACGGCTAAGTCACTTACACATGGATAGGATCGAGGATGGTCCCTAAGCATGCTCTGAGATGATGATAAACCGATATGCTCGCGTTTGTGAAATTTGTTTTTCTTCTTCTTGTTTTCTTCTAACTCTGGTTTATTGGTTGTACAAACTCTTATTTTATATTTTGGCAAATGGACTTAGGAATGTTTAAATTTGGATCAATGTAATAGATAACACAGGTCGTCAGGTATGGACTATGCTTGGCAAGGGGTAGGTCGCTTCGCTCGAACGTGATGGATCAGCCTACTCAGGTCGTCGAGTATGGATTGTGCTCGGCAAGGATCCAGAGAGATCAAGGTTTAAAGGTATGGACTATGCCTGGCAAGGGGCAGGTCGTGTCGCACGAATGCGCTGGATCGGCCTACTCGGGTCGTCGAGTATGGATTGTGCTCGGCAAGGATCCGGGAGATCAAGGTCGTCGTGTATGGACTATGCCTAGTAAGAGGTAGGTCGCTTTGCTCAAACGCGATGGATCATCCTACTCAGGTCGTCAAATATAGATTGTGTTTGGCAAGGATCTGGTGAGATCGAGGCTTTGGATTTGGCAAACGATCTGGTAAGATCATGGATTTGGCTATTGGCTTTAGATAGATATGGATTCGGTTAAGGACTTGGAATGTATTCGAAAATGGATATCGACTCGGAACAGTCATGGATTTCATAACAACCCGGAGATATCATGGATTTGGATTGGCAACGGATTGGATTCTAGATTGGAAAATACGGCTATCAATGGATCATGGATTTTGGATTTACGGCAATTCAAAACACACCTTCCTATCGCAAGGAAAGTTTTGAGGGGAAAAGTGTTAATCCACCTTTTTCCAAGGCAGTATACAGGCAGATTTAACCCAATAGACTTCACGATTATCGAGGCCGATGAGTCCAGAGTGATGTTTATGGGACCCGGAAGTCAAGTATAAATGATTATATAAAGTCAAGATTGAATGGACTTGATGAATGTACAATGTAGGATGCTCAAAGTATGGAATATGGCTCAATGGATGGAAGGGATCAGCATGGATTGGATCATTCAGAGGGATCGGCTTACTTCATGTAGGAGGGATTGGCGTACTTCATGAAGGAGGGATCGACATACTTCATGAAAGAGGGTCGGTATACTACATGAAGGAGGGATTGGCATACATCAAAATACAAGAGCATTCTTGTAGAAAACAATCAATATCTCAAGATCTGCAAGCCCGAAGCATATCAAATTTTGGAAAGCAAGGTATATGGACCCTAAGGAACCTACCCTAGGGATTGAATATCAAATGGACAAAGTAGGATGGATCGGTATACACCCCTTGAGAGGGATCGGTAGAAGGCAGCATCCAAGTCATGTTGACTCAAAGATCAAGCAATAACTCAATTTCTACTAATCCAATTGAGGTGAAACTTGGAGCACAAGCTAATTACAACATATGGAACACCTTGTATGGATCGCAAGTTATTTGGAGGAGTTTGGAGGGATCGGCATTCTTCCAGTGGTAGGGATCGGCACCTATTCCTATTCAGAATTGGTTTAGTTGGATTTGCAACGAAGATTGATCAACAACTCGAGTTCTACTAATCCAATTGGCATAAAGATTGGAGGCTACGCATAATACATTATGGGGAAGTTCCCTAAGGGATCTCATGGTATTTGGAAGAAGTTGGAGGGATTGGTACCCATCCCTCTATAGGGATAGGCACAAATCCAGATTTAAACAACAACACTTCATGGAAAACACGATATCTCACAAACCGTAAGTCGAAATGGCAACAAAATTTGGAAGGCAAGTAGCCAACATCATGGGAAACCCCTCAGAGGGATTGCACCCCATTTGGACACTAAATTTGGGATCGGCACCGATCCCTATTGTGGGCCCTATTGGACCTGGAAATTTTTAGGTGGCCTCGTCTAGGTCTCCCAAACCTTCTGTCAAAATTTCAGCCCGATCCGTGCACGTCTTCCCTTATAAATACAACAGGCAAAGCGTCAGAAAAAGGATCTTCTTTCTACTTCTCTTTATCTTCAACCTAGGCTACACTCTGCCAATTTTATTCCTGATTTCGGATTGTAACTATAAACAAACTTCAGTATAATAAAAAGGATTATTTAGGAGTAAACGTAGGTCATAGTTAGCTGAACCACTATAAATCTTGTCTCTTTTTACTTGCTTTCTAATTGTTTTAATTTTGTTCTTCATTTATTTCTCTTCATGTTTCTGTGATTGGATTGGATATTGGTACTTTTACATAATTGGGTGTTGGTGGCCAATTTTGACGCCAACAATATATATATATATATATAGCAATACTACTTGGTAGTAATTTCTAAATATAAATATTTTGGAAGAAATTTTTTAAATGAAATGCATTTTCTTTAGGGCAATTCGTAGGAAATCATCTCGATTAGTTTGTGGTAATCTAAATAATCTTCTAAGTGACGGTCGGATGTTTGCTTAGGCGAATGTTGTAGGGCACTTAGTAAATTATTCTCTTTATCATTATGCGATCGAAATAGGTTCAAATCTGGACGAACCTAAAGTTGGTTTTAATAAATAAATTGTTGAAGTTATTTCATTTAGAAATATTTGTGGAATGTTTTCAAAAAAGGAGATTTTAAATAAAAACCAGGTATAATTTAACACAGGTTTAAAGATGGGTTAAATTTCATAGGAGGACTTTAACAAACATTATTTTATTAAAACCGTAGCTTTTGTTAAATCATCTAAGTTGTGTAAACTAATTGGTTATATTGGGCCAACCTATAAGTGTCTTCCCTTAGTATACTCTAAGGTAAAGTAGTACAAGGGTTGACTCAGTTTTAAAGACCCATATTTTGTATGGGCCTCCAGTTAAAATTTGAAAATAACAAAAATAAATTAATAACAAATGAAAAAAATAAAATTTATATTTTGTATATACTCTTAGGATGTAGAGGAGTATTCTACAAGTAAATAAGAGTGGAATAAGTTTTGATCTGATGTTTCATAAAGATGAGTGTTTGAACAAAAAGTTGGCCAAACACCCAAAGATTATGTAGAGAACAAAGTGAAGAATTATAATAGAAATACAAATAAAAAAGAAAAGAAAAGAGACACAGTCGTTTATAGTGGTTTGGCAAAGCAAGGCCTACGTCCACTTTAAGATTTTATTACTGATTTACAACTTGGGGGCAGAAGTTCTTGGGACTCGGTACAACTCCAGCACTTAGAATTTCATAGTTACAAGAATATAAGAAATAATGGAAATAGAGCCAAAAGATCCTCAAAAATGAGCCATACTTTCCTATTTATAGAGGTAGAGATCCTAAAATCTCAGACTAAATATCTCCTAGCCATTAGCCATGATTTAGACCAGTTCTCTCCATAAAGTAGGCGCCACATCATTAGTAACTAGGAGTCATTAGTTAGGAGTCGTCATTTGGGAGTCATCAGTTGGGAGTCATCATTTGGGAGTCGTCATTTGGGAGCTGTCATTTGAGAGTCGTCATTTGGGAGTCATCATTGGGAATTTATGGAGGTCGCTAGAGGATCGTATTGAAACAACAAAACAGCTTTGGAAATAGGCTTTTGGCATCGAGTTAGGCATGTATGCAGAAGGTGGGTCTACCCAAGCTATATATAGGAGTCGGTACCGATCCCTGGGTAGGAGTCGGTGTCGATCCCAACCTTAGGGGATCCAATTGTTGTATTGTCTTGATTTGGGTTGTTTTGGCTTTGGTTGAACTTGCTTGGAGTCCGACCCGAGAAATTAGAGCATTTACTTAGGGCTTGACCCAAGATTTTCATGTTCTGAGTTTTCTTTTGCCTGCTTGGTGTCAGACCTGAGTTTTTTGACTATTTTCTCCTAGTCATCAGGAGTCGATATCGAGTTGTTCCCAGAAGTCGGTACCGTGTCATGCTTGGAGTCAAACCTGAGTTTTTTGAGTGTCCGACTCAAGTTTTCAGGAGTCGGTACCGATCACCAGGTAGGACTCGGTACCCGACCCCTGACTTGAGGTTTCTGCATGGTTTACTCTGGCTCACGCTTAAAGTTTTTCCAAGATTATCCTACTTCGAGTGATGCTTCCGTTATCCTTCCGTCGAGTGGATTTCACGAAAGGTCGATCTCAAACTATCTGTTGTGATGCTTGGTCGATATGTGACATTGTAAAATTGGAATGTATTCTCTCGGTAATTGTCTGTGTTTGATTCCATTGAGATAGTTGATCGAACTAGTAGGCCCTAGTTATCTGAACTGGTTTCTTTTTCAAAAGTTACAGATAAGAATTCGATTTTCGTCGAGTCGGGAAATTATTTAGAGGATCACCTTATTTACCTATGATATGTAGGGGTTTGAAATTATTCATTTTGGGTATGGACTGGATGACAATGTATGTGGCTATTATAGAGTGTGATAGGAAGGTTTTTACGTTGGGTACTTGTAGTGAATGTAGTTTAGAGGTTTATTGCGATACTATAGGTTTAGTTATGTTGAGTTACCTGTATTCACTAGACCTATCACATAATGAGTTAGATTTAGTGCATGTAGTTAGTGATTCTACATGTCTTTTTCAAGGTTACCGGTCTCCACCCCAAAGAGAGGTCAAGTTTTGAATTTATCTTGTGGAGAATGTCAGACCTGTTACCTTACCCTTGAGGCATATGGCACCAAGGAGAGACGCGAGTTGAACAAGTAAGTGAATGAGCTGTTAGAGAAGGGCTTCATTAGAAGGTGTATTTCATAGAGGGGAGCACCAATTTCATTTGCCACCAAGGTGGATGGTTCTCTGAGGCATTGCATTGATTATCAGGAAATGAATAAGCTGACAAAGAAGAATCGTTATCCATTGCCTCGTATAGACAATCTCACTATTCAATTAATAGGAGCGAAGGTGTTCTCACACCTCGATTTGGACATCGGATTCCACCAGTTGCATGTAGGTGAAGATAGTATTCAGAAGAATGCTTTACGAACACCCGACAGACTTTATGAGTGGTTGGTCATGCCCTTCGGACTGACCAATGCACCCACCCACTTTGTTGATCCGATGAGCCGAGTTTTCAAAGGGTTACTAAATAACTTCGCTGTTGTATTTATGGACGACATTTTGGTCTATTCAAGAAGTGAGGAGGAGCACAACATGCATTTGGAAGAAGTGCTCAATACACTCTGTGAGCATAAGTTGAAGGCGAAATTTTCTAAGTGTCACTTTTGGCACGAGGAAGTATGCTTTTTTGGACAACTTGTCTCGGAAAGTGGGCTGGCATTCGATCCGATTAAGGCTGTTGTAGTTCGGGATTAGCATGTGCCGAAGAATGCTATGGAAGTGAGGAGTTTCCTTGGTTTGGCGAGATACTATAGGAAGTCCATTAAGGACTTCGCGAAAATCTATATCCCTCTGAGCCGGTTCTCAATGAAGAATTTAGTTTCCTCGTGGGATGGGAAGTGTGAGGACGTTTTTATTAAGTTGAAGGAGGCGTTGACTAGCGCACCTGTTTTATTATTATCTGATGGTACGAAGGCATTACAGTGTATACTGATTTTTGTTGTATGGGATTGGTCGTGGCCTTGATGCAAGAAGGAAAAGTGGTGAGCTACGCTAGTCGACAGTTGAAGGTCCATGAGAGAAACTATCCTACCCATGATCTTAGTTGCCAGCCATTGTATTTGGGCTCAAGTCATAGAGGCATTATCTTTTAGGAGAGCGGTTTGAGCTATATACGGATCATAGGTATTTGAAGTACTTGTTCTCCTAAAAGGAGTTAAATTTAAAGCAGTAGAGGTGGATAAAGTTTTTGGCATCATACGATTTCGATATCTCATATACTTCGAGGAAGGGCAATATGGTGGTCGACGCCTTGAGTAGGAAACATGCGGTGTTGAGTCCTTTGTTCTTAGAGTGGAAGCATTTAATGTTCATTTCTATATTTGACTTTTGACCTTCGTCGGACATTACTCCAGGATTTCTAGCAGCTTTGGATGTATAGCCTACACTTATGGACCGTATTGGATTAAGTCAAAAGCAAGACAAGGAGTTGGTGGATATTTTTTAGAAGCTTGGTAAGAGAGAGCAATCGCGTCATTTGACGCGTTATTCCATTGACTTGAAAGGGTGGTTACGGAGGGATGGTAGATCGTGCGTTCCTCACATTATGGATTTGATCGACATGGTGCTAGCAGAGTCTCATCGCACTAGGATGACCATTCATCCTGGCGAAGAAAAAATGTACCGTAACATGAAGAGGGTCTTTTATTGGCCTGGTATGAAGAAGTATGTGGTGGAGTATGTGGCTCGATGCATGACTTGCCAATGGGTACAGGCGGAGCAGAAGAAGTAGAGAGGATTGCTACAGCTATTTGATATTCGACAGTGCAAGTGGGAAAGTATTTCTGTGGACTTCATTGATGGACTATCTAGGAATATGAGAGGGAATGAGAGTATTTGGGTCATAGTTGATCTACTGATCAAACGCGCTCATTTTATCCCAGCGAGGAGTACAAGGACTGTGTCGTCGTTGGCAACATTATACGTGAGAGAGATCATTAGGTTACATGGAGTTCCTCCTAGCATCGTTGGCGATCAAGATCCGCTTTTCACCATCGAGTTTTGAAGGAGTCTACAAGAGACTTTGTGCACCAAGTTAAGCCTAAGTACCGCTTATCATCTGCAGATGGATGAACGGACAGAGAGAGTGAGCCTAGTGTTGGAGGACTTGCTTTAGATGTGTATCTTGGATTTCAGAGGCTCTTTGGAGGATCATTTACCACTAGTGCAGTTTACCTATGATAACAGCTATAAAGTGAGTATTGGGATGACACCATTTGAGGTGTTATACGAAAGACCCTATAGGTCACTATCGTTTTGGTTGGACACTACGAATAGGATTATTATTGGGACAGATATGGTGAGGAAGACATCAGAGAAGTTAGACTTGATACGTAGAAAAATGAGAGCCGCACAAGACAGGCAGAAATATGATGCTGATAGAAGACGTACGAAGTTTGAGTTCGCAGTAGGTGACATGGTGTTTGTGAAGGTCTCACCGCTTAGGCATGTTATGAGATTTGATAGTTCAGGTAAGCTAGCACCGAGGTTTGTAGAGCCTTTTCCGATTACTGGTAGGGTAGGGAAATTAGCTTATAGAGTGGAGCTTTCTGAGAAGTTCAAGAATGTTTAATGGGGGTACATATAGTCGTAGTTATGGGAAACTTAGTCTCATGGTAGGAGTTGTAGGGAAACCTATGCGGAATAGTTATGCTAGTCGTAATGTGAGAGATGCAGTCCCATAAAGGAAATTATAGGACAACTCTATGTTGGAAAAGTTTCAAGAATTATTAGTCGACCACTAGTTGTTTGTAGGTTTGATCGGTTGTTCAATCCTAAGTATAAGCATGCACAAGTAGTTAGTGTAGGTGTGTGTTGGGTTAAAGCCCTTAAATAAAGTAAACAAGTAAATCACGAACACTCTTAGGACGCCCTAAGTCACATAGAGTATCATTTTATCAACTGCATGTGATCGCCATATATTAATAATGTACTCATTCATCAGACTTTTGTTTGACTCGCCACTTTTCCTTTCTTTTCCCCCATCAAAAGAGGATAGGGCAGCATGTGATAGGCCCGTGATTAGTACGTGGAGAGGCGATCTCATCGTTGGAGTTACTTGTCATTTTATTTTACTCTTTATGTAACTATCTATCTTATTCAGTACTTGGTATTTATCAGACTATGTATCTTATGTCTGTGTACTCTGGATTTAATTATGTACTATTTTCCGAGACTGTGTTTTGAGATATTTTCTGAGATGTTTATTTTGTTTATTTATATTTTGTTTCCTTCCACTATGAGTTTAGAAAGTGTATTATATCTTAGGTCATATTTGTACATCTCTAATCTCTATAATGTTTTAAAAACCCCGACAGCTCATATTTCTCGGCACCGACGCGAGTTCGTAGTTGCCCTAGGTTTTGGATCGGCATGTCGAGAGATGCAGGTTGTCACACCTTGCAACTGCCTTGTAGCTAACTTCCTTTTCTGGTCGTCATTCAACCCTAGCTAGTATAATCCCGACTTAACGTGACATAATTATTACGGACAATCAGATCTGGTGTGGCAACTCCTACATTACCAGTGTTACCTCTACTTAGTCTAGCAGCTACTATGGCTTGCATCATTTTAACAAAGAACTGACACATCATCCCCATATCAACTAATGCGGCTCCAGCACCCATGTTAACATTAGTGTTTGCATTAGCATTGATAGTTCGGTTAGCGTTCCTAGCATTAGCCCAAATATTTCCATTAGTTGTGGTGCTTCCATCCCCCAAGTTTAGTCTTCCACTCCTGGTATCCACTTCTCAAAATCTGCATATGAGTCTTCATAAGATATAGAAGAATGGTCTAAGATAGAGGGAGGAGTATAGATAGATACATGTACTTATATATATATATATAACGCTATTATATCGCTATCCCATACCCTAATTTTATTCTTTCTTATTTCCTTTAAGTTATGTTTTATTTTCCCAAAAATCTTATTAAGCTTTATGTAAACCTATGCTATGATACCAATTTGCAACATCCCCATTTTGAGGCTAATAAATAGATACCAGTGATGCTGCAGTCATCCTTAGCATTATTTCCAGTGATAAAATAAGATCAGCTAGTATAGCATTAACATCGAGGCACGATAATTTACAAATTTTAACAAAACAATTTCATTCATTAATTTGCAAATTCATTACATTTTAATCTCATAACCCCACGATTACATCGTGCAGAAAAAATATAATAATTACAAATATATTCCCAAGAGTAACATATGAAGATTCCCCCTTGGATGATCAAAGTCTTAAGTACTTAGACGGTCATAGTACTCATCATTATATACATCCAACAATAATAAGAAGTAGTTAATCTACTGCATAGTGGAAATAAATTTTAAATGGTAGCTTGCCTTATGCACATCTTGGGAAGCTTATCAATCAAACAACTGAAATATCCTATTCTCAGCCTACCCAATTCCAAATTGAGTACCCGAGAATTCAGGGGAAATCAAGAACATCGGATCAGACAAAAAGTTTGGTGTGAATAATATTAGTCCATCTCAAATTAAAATATAGGTGTTTAGTGAGACCACAACACTAAGCGTAATGGGTTCCCCTCACTAATAACCTATCAAACAATTTGTCATTTATAACATATTATGCATCCAAAGTGATTAGGACATAATCATAACATCAATAACATATCATCCAGGCATGGGTTAAAATGAATAGTCCGTCATTCATAAGAGCCAAAGGGTTACACATTCCTATATTACCCAATCCCATAAAATGGTCCATTCAGCAGCATGATTTTCTCCGGGTCACTATGAACATATATTAGTTTTCTCAAGCCAACTAAAAACCTATCAGGCTGACTAGGACTAAGATTTACTAGGTAATCCAACGATCTTCTAGTCCATTCAAAAGAAAATTTGATGATCTCCTAATATTAGTAGGAGAAAATATTCACGGTCTCCTAAGAATGATAGGAGAAAAACATTAATGGTCTCCTAAAAACCGTAGGAGAAAGATATCAACGGTCTCCTAAGTACAGTAGGAGAAAAATAT
This sequence comes from Allium fistulosum, assembly GCA_030737815.1. Lineage (NCBI taxonomy): Eukaryota > Viridiplantae > Streptophyta > Magnoliopsida > Asparagales > Amaryllidaceae > Allium > Allium fistulosum. The sequence goes on along the minus strand of CM060902.1, from coordinate 1,115,195,614 downwards.
AGGTGAGCAAACTGTAACGAGTTCCTTCGGATGCATAACTCTAAATTTTTACCCTTAATAATGGCAAAGCCCTACAAATTGGAATCGCGGACCAGACCGACCGAGGGTTTAATGGTAGGAGGATAGGGCATGACCCTACCCAGTCTATACCAAAAATTTGGTTTTAAAAATATCCTTTGAGTCATGTCTTTTTATCAGTCTACGGCATCCTAACACAATTTGATCTTCCCAATCTCCTGCGTACAATTCTATTCACTCAATAGTTTATGTCTGACTATACCTACCACTGGAACAACTCGATCTGGTCATCGGTTCCCAAATCCCCAAGATCAATTGTTGGATGATAACATTCAATACATAAGTGAGTATGTCAACAATTTACCATATGCAAAAATAACTGATCAAAGTACAAAGAAGAAGAACATATAACACATTAGTAACCATTCAAATATATGTTCATGTTATAGCCAATGTATACATAAGATTACTCATTCAAAGTAGTAATTTTCTTCATCAATAACTCTTTAAAAATGGGCTAAAACACTCTTTCTTTCCCTTGAAAACCTATAAAGGTACATAACAAAATCATCTATTTTGTTTAAGTAAAACTTAACCCGACATAGAGTTGAAACTCTTCCAAGTGTTATAAAAATGGCTATCTTTCCTCTCAAAATCACATGTAATTGCATCTTGAAAAATCTAATGCTTTCGCATGTTTAAGACATATGTCATCGCATGCGAAAAATTTATAACTATCCAATATTGACTTATATACAATTATCGCAAGTTAAAAATATAGCTTTCAAAAGTTGACCGTATATAGTCATTGAACTTTGTAATGACCCACCTTTTTGGACGGTTTAAATCGACAATAAACCACACATGTCAACTCGAACTATTCAAAAGGGAGGATTGTTAATGGGGTAAATTAGAAAATAAGAGAAAAGAAAGAAAACCAAAACACAGAATCTCACAGTGGAATGACAAAATATAATAATCAAATAAACAGTTAATGAAATTGTTTTACAAATAATATTTGATTACACTTTTACAATACAGATCAGAGTTATACATATAGCAGGAATAAATAAATAATGCAGCAGAACAACATGATGCAGTGGAATAAATAAAATAAATAGTAGACTAATCTCCATCTTCATCCTCTAAATAAAATGGTCTTCAATACACTGAAAAGCTCAGACTAACCTGAGCATAATGAAAAGACAAAACACTCGAGTCAGAACTAAAAGATCTTATGTAAGTTAAATCAAAATAAGTAAATATGAGTGTAACGGCTTCAGAGATGTTTACGGGATTTTACATCTCATATCCAGTGTCTAACGTGCGTGCAATAACTTAAGAGATGTTCGAGATTCCATCTCCTAAAGATCCGTTAAACTATATACATACATAGTACAATACGCTATTAATATGTCTACAGTAAAGTAAAGTATTAAAATAGCGTTAAGGCGTTATCCATATCCCCCTTAACACATTTTTATATAAATATCATAGTCTATACAGATACTGTAAGCCCCACCAAACCGGTGGGATACTCAGGGAGCACTCCATAGGTACGATACAAACCAAACTAGTAATGGGCTCGATAAGGCATATGACAAAGCACGCGAGGCAATGCCCTGGGTAGGATACTACCGTTTTGCGGATCCGGACTGGTGGTAACGCATAGCAGCTACTACCGCCCACCTCGAGACACACTCCCATAATCAAAATTGAGGGGTGGCCACCAAATCAATCATAAAGTAATAAATATGGTATCGAAGAAATGTAGCCGATAGGGGGAGCGACCCCACTTGGTCCGACGTGGCTCCTCTTTTAGTCATATCAAGCTGAGCTAGGGAGGGTCAGGGCTGCGATCATACCTCATGTAGTAGTGTTTGCTAAACCATCCTACTTCATTCTGGATTCTCCCCCACGTGCACAGTTGTTAAAGTGGTTTTCGGTATTGGCAGAGAGTATGGCAATATCTGATCCCGGTCTCTTTAACAACCAAACACTTATTTCACACCGGTTGGTTCTTTTACATTTCAAACAGTTCATACTTTATATCAATATATAATATTCATTTCAAAATCATATCACTTTCGAAACCATTATTTACTTCAAAATCATATTCACTTCCAAATCATAATCATAACCACAAAAATGGTTAAACCATCATATCAAAATATTCGCATTTGAATTAATTAAATCTAAATCATAATAGTTCCAACTTTAACTAATTTAAATATTGAAAGTAGTTTATATATTGAGATAGTTATACATTAAAAATGGTTTATATTTTAAAAATAGATTATATATTAAAATGGTTTATATATTAGAAATAGTTTATATATTAAAATAGGTTATATATTAAAATAGTTAGTTATATTATTGGAGTAATGGTGTAAGTAATTGGTCATTAGGTCTTCATGTTGATGAATGGTTGTTCTGGATCTTGTCTGACCTTGGTTTGCATAGTGATGTGTTGCTTTTGTATGGCCTTCCAGGTGAATAGTGTTCTGCTTTGACAAATTGTTTATGGGTTGTAATATTAGTTGCTGAGACGCTATGTCTCTCACTTGTTAACTGCTCTTGTTTTCTGGAATAATTTCAAATTAAGTTGTTGATTGACAATCCGTCTATCTCTTGTAATGCTTGTATTTATTATTTGTTATAATAAAATGGTAGGGTCCATTCAACCCCGTCTGCTTTGCCAAAAAAAATGTTAATGTATTAAAATAGTTTATAATAGTTACAGTAGTTAAAAATAGTTTTATTAGTTTAAAATAATTTAATAGTTTAAGGATTTTAAAACAGTTAAAAATAGTTTAGTACAAAATGGTTTGATTATTGGAATGGTTTATATAGTAAATAGTTTGAAAATCTAAATAATCTAAATTTTAAAGTAATAGATTTTTCTAAACTTTTATATTAAAATAATTAATTTGAAAATAATATCAAACTAAACTATTGCTTCCATTTCAACAAATCTGGACCATATCCAGATTTCAGATTGATAAAACTCAATTTTAAATCTTTCAATTCAAATTCTCAGTAAAACCATTTCAATCTATATCGATTACAAATCCATGTTTGAACTACAAATTTAAACCACTTCAAATTCAATAGATTTCAAAGTTTAAATATTCCAACGTTTACAATAACACAATTTTGATAAAGTTCACTTATATTTCAAAATTCAACTTTAAAATTTCAATTTCAATTATGTAAACAATTCGTTTAAACCAATTTCAATTTCAATACTTTATAGCTTGAATTTTGAAAACAATTCAGTTCATATAAATAAAAAAAATATTTCAAAATATCATTTAACTGGATTTAAAATTTTAGGATTTAAAATCATTTAATTTAACCAAATCCGGTGTCTGCATATAATTTTCTATCATATGGTCAAGTTATACGGATATTGTGACGCCCCACCTCTATACCCACGCTAACCAAGAACACTACGATGTAGTGCTGTCAATTAGCGCGGAGAATAAGGCTGTGGAGGAGCGACCATCCATGTAACTTCTTTGTGCGAGCATCGATACGTCAGATAGAATAGAATGCATATCTTTTAAGGAAGAAATCCGACATACCGATACAAACACAAAGCTATCACACGGTGGCTATATATATAATCTTCGGAAACAAACATAGAAATAATCATAACATAAATCAGTCACAGACATCCATATCACAAAGGCGGAAGAAGATATGAATAAATATATATATCACATGAAAGTGTACATCAGAGTAGTGGTCGGAAAGATCCACGATAATACAAAAGAATAGCATCATGTGCTATACAAAAGAATAAGTACACAACATAGAGTCTATATCTCAAAGGTGTACATCCAAAAACTACTAATCTAGGTAGTTAGCCAAAAGTCAGAATAATCCTGAAGAGAAGTCAAGCAGAAGCACCTGTAACATCTCGGTCTGACCCGAGTATTATTTATAAGAAAATAATAAACGGATCAGTCTAACTATAAATATCAGATGATATGGTATACAGTAAAAGGCATGACATGAACATGTAATAACCATAGCGACATACTACTATAAGTATGTAAATGATAATCAACAAAAGATTAATCAATATCACAAGAATCTTCTCAAAGATAAAATAGGGTATCATACCCTAAACTTGTATTCATAACAAGTCAATAACACATGAATTCACCAATGCACAAAAACTGATATCATATCAATGAAAATCATGAAAATTGGTGAAGCACAAAATTCCAGAAATCATCATCAGAAATCCAGAAAACACATAAAAAAGGGGGGAGGCCTAACACATGAATGGGAGCATGAAAACTCACCTACGCGTAAACACATGACGAGATGATATCTCATGGAAGCTATCCATTAAATTTTCACACAGGAATGGCCCGAAGACCGTAGGAAATGTGATGGCGAAACATCACATAATCGGGGTATAGTCTCCCACGTAGACAAAGAGACATCGCTCAATCGCTAGTCTAAATCACAAAAATGATCGTCATGATCATAAGGAAGTGTCAATCACACCAAGCTAGTAAATATATGAGTTTAGCTTCATGTCCCATAACCACTTGCTTAACTTAAATATTTACGAACAAGCTGTAAATCTTCACTAGGAAATTGTCACAAAAAGGGTTCAATCGAACAAGTCCAAGAGCTAACCGACGAAGTGAACGCAAGCGTTTCATACCACTCGTTTTACTAAGTCGTTTAAGTCGATTTCTCATTCGAGTGAAGTAAAGGCTTGTATATACTAGTAGATTGAAAATCAGTTTGAGAAAACGAACTTTTGATATTTAAAATAGTGTTGAAATCGCTTTGATGAAAGAGTTTTGATATTTACTATTAGTATTGAAACCTTCATATATCTTTAAAATGACAAGTCATTAAAACGATTGTAGAAACAAATCAATTCACGTTCGAAGACGTGAGTAAAGTCCAAAGAAGTCAATCCCAAAACCATCAAAGTAGAAATTCTGATAAATGCTTTGTCAGATAAGATTGCCTACGCAGAGTAATTCGGGGTTCGACCTAACTTGAACGACTTAACTGGGGGATAAGTCGGAGACGACCTACGACTTAAGGTTTAACTCGCGAACGACTTAACTTGGCCTGGGGATTATAGGTCGGCAACGACCTAAGACATAAGGTTTAACTCGCGAACGACTTAACTTGGCCTGGGGATTATAGGTCGGCAACGACCTAAGACATAGGTTTAACTCGCGAACGACTTAACATCTTGCCTGGGAATTATAGGTCGGCAACGACCTAAGACTTAAGGTTTAACTCGCGAACGACTTAACTTTGCCTGGAGATTATAGGTCGGCAACGACCTAACGTTTTGCCTGGGGATTTTAGGTCGGCAACGACCTAAGACTTAACAAAATTCGAGCGACTTAGTGGTTTGCCTTGGAATTTTAGGTCGGCGACGACCTAAGACTTAAAGCTGTTTCGACCTACGACTTATTTCCCTGCGACCTAAGCCAGAACGACCTAAGCACGCAAGCGACCTAAGTCCTAACTCGGGGACGACCTAAGATGTTAACTCGTGGACGACCTATGGCTTTAACTCCTGAACGACTTATCATTTTGCCTGGAAATTATAGGTCGGCAACGACCTAAGACTTAGAGACTTTTCAACACGCGAGCTAGCAGCCTGGACGACCTAAGGAGTTAACTCGAGGACGACCTAGGGATGGCCAGAAACGACTTAAGGCCAGAAAAATCACCAAAACGCTGAAAATTGAAGTTTTTCGCCAATCCAATCCAAACCAAATGCAAATGTTGATGCAAATGCAATAGGGGATCATTCCCAACAGTCCAAGATAGATATAGGCAAGATGTGAGATCAAAAATCTCACCTTTTCACGGAATTTGATGAAGATGGAGATTTGAGAGCAAAGCAAGAACACCAACAAGCTTGAATCAATGGTCTTCACGTGAATTTGATGTTGAATCTCGGATTTGCAATGGAATTTGTGTTTGGAGTTTTAATTTCCACTTCCCACCACCATTTTTGAGAAAGCTTCTAGTGTTTTGATAGAGTGAGGAAGATGGTTGGGCTGAACTAAAGGGGTGCAGTCCAAACCAAAGTCAAAGGCGGGAAAAAGTGTTGAAAATTTCACTATCTCCAATTATATCGAAGTTTACACTCAAAAAGATCGCAAACGTCATTTTGAACTCAATGGGGGTGGTCTCGAGTCCTAATTTGACCGTATGCAAAAAGTAGCTTTTCGGACTAACATCCGACTAACGATAAAATATTTAAATAAAATATTTAAATATAGAATCGATAGATATGCGGGTTGTTACAGATATATATCATTCAACCCACAATAAATTTAAATTTACGGGTATAACATTTCAACCCGCAATCCCGAGTAAAATTCAAAATCCATAAAATCGCTTGAGTTTATCATTTCAACCCATAAAGATTTTTCCCAAATCTATAAGATTGTTCGGGTATTTATCATTTCAACTCATAATGATTTTCCTAACAGTAACTAAGGGAACTTGCAGTGTGATAACAACATATAAAATAAATAAAATATCTAATCATCCAAATATCAACAATTAAATATCAATAACAATCATCATTCAAATCAATCAATAAATCACAACAAATAAACTGGTTATCATTATCAGGTATTTAACTGGCAACTAGATCCAATATTAATTCAAATGGCAATAATTCAATATAAATTCAAATTAAATTTAAATGATAATTTAAAATACCAAATAGCAATCAATATATTTACAATCACATCATATATTTAATTTAACTAACATAGGATGATTTAGTAGTTTTGAGTGGGTTAAATCACTCACCTTTGATTTATCGACGATTTAAAATCCAATTAAAGCCTGAAATTTCAACCATCTCAGAATCTAACCAAACAAGTTCCAAATTGTCCGAAATTTCGATACAATCGCAACGGAGAAAACCGCTTGTAAATCCGACCTCGTATGAAAAAGTTATGGATATTAGAACGTTTAAAATTTTAAAATTAAATTAAAATAAACAAAGCTTAACAGAATTGCCACGTCACCTCAACTCCATCAGGCGAAACCCTAGCCGCTTCTTGTACGCGACTCTTGAGCTCAACCGCCATGCTTTAAAACATCGTCGCGCCACCTGCGATCTCTTCCACCACGATCGACAGCCACCACCATGACGCTCGGCCACAGCCGCCCACCCCCATACTCGCACGATCGCCTGCGATGTCCCTAGGCACGTGCGTCGCCGCGCTGCTTCTTGCCTATTTTTGGCGATTTCTAGCAATCATTGAGACGAACGAACCATGTCGATGCACACTACTCGATGACCTCTACAAGCCCATACCCTTTGATCGTCGTAAAATCGACGATCCACCGTTGGATCGGAAACCGTAGAAATGGACATCCGAGGTTCTTCATCGATTTCTGGTCAAATGATGCATCAAATCAAAAAACGAATTGTTGTAGTAGATTGCGCTCATCGAGAGCTTTCCAACGATATATAATATGATATAGTTTGTGGAGTTTGAATTTTGATTTGGATTTGAATTTGAAATTAGCGTTTTGGATTTTACAGCCATTGGGGAAGGAGGAAGAAGCAGATAGATTTAAGATGACGGTACATACAGAAATAAGAAATGGCTGCTAGGGTTTCAGAAAAGAAATCTATTTATATGGACGAAGATAGATAAGAATGAACGGACATATCGAATTTGGTCGAAACGATAATAACGACTCGAAAAGCCCATTTCGTTTCCGAAATGGAAATGGGTCATCCAATATATCAAAATATAGGTTTTCAATATTTTTAAACTCAATGGAACTAGCTTTAAACCCTAATTCCGTTGTATGCAGAAGTTAGCTTTTTACAAATCAAATTATTTCAACCGAATTCATTAAATTGATTTATATGCGTTTCGAGCTCGCACGATCAAACGATAAGTCCGATCGCTACGAAACTTGAAATCCTACAATAATTCACTGTTACGGATCCGATGAAACTGGTTTCATCAAAATCCGAGCCAGTGGACAAAATAGCTATTGTCTCATAAATTAAATAAATTATTATTAAATTAATTTAATCCGTATTAAATTCAAATTTTATATTTAACAAATTTCATCATTCTAGATTACATAGAAATTTATAATCTATCAAAATAAATTTTCTATGTTAAATTCACTATTAAAATATTTCATTAAATTCAATGTTCAATTACACTGTAATAAAATCCTAGTTAATTATAATTTAAATCCAAATAAATTCTTTTATTTTGATTTCCACTCTTATTATTAAATCAACTATCACCTTATGGATATAATTAACATTGGTATATATTTTATTACATTCATATTTTACAGTTATCATCTTTTATCAAATTAACTATAATATTTCAATTTCATTAATTCTATTAATTACTAATTTTATTTCCTTATTTACAATTATAGCCAAATTAACTTTACAATTATTTCAATTGGTTGAAATTACATTAAAAATAGTTTCAATTAACATCCAACAACATTATTAAATCATATTCTAAATATTTTCTACAAATAAATCATAAATTTTAATTTCTTACAATATTAAATTAAATTTTTTTAATTATCGAATAATACGGGTCGTTACACTCTCCCCCACTCAAAACTTTTCGTCCTCAAAAAGGAACGAGAAGGAAATAAGAACTAATATGTTTTTTCTTTTTTTCTTTTTTCTATTCAAAATATTCAATTTATAAACTATTTAAACTTACATAATTAATTATTTTAAATACAATATATCAATTCATAAACCATTAAATCTTTCATATTCAAGTTTAACAAAAGTTTGAAAATATTTTCTCTTTCACAAAATTTTCTATGTCCTAAATTTATGGAAAATTTCGGCAGAGTCTCCTTTGTACGGATAGGTCCGGAAAAATAATAATATCAATAACAAAAATACATATATCATATTTCAAAAATAAAACATCCCAAACATTGGGAAAAACAATAAAATATCGCCATAATACCACAATCCGAAAACGTACCTATTTGTCGAGCAAACAAACTTTATTTATGAAACCAAAAGCAATAGCTATTACTTCCATAAACCTGTATTTCACTTATATAATCCAAAAGAGTGAGAATTATGTAAAAGAGAAATATTTAATTACTTCAAATTAATAGCACAAACAACATAACATAACAACAGTCACTTGCAAACAAAACAGTTCAACCATTATATGAAATCAAAGTATCCATCATACATCCATAGCAACCAAAACTAATGGTTTATTCAGGTTCAGAAACTTTTAATCGTACAAGGGTGATGAATAAACTACTAAGTGTATCATATGCTCAACAGCCTTAGATAATGACTTAATAGATTATTCATACAACCTTAAACAATTTGAAGTATCATTTCCCTAACTTCCCATTAGCCAAACAATCCAGAATTTAAATATTATTTAAGTTTATCCGATTGGTTTCTTTTCACATCATTATTTACTCTTTTCTTCTTTTTTCTTTTTTTCATTCATTCATACAATGTCATCTTTTGTTAATTTACATTCATTTACATATGTTATTTCCACTCAATTATTTAGAACATCAATAAATCAATTCTTAAAATATTATATAAGTTTCCTTGCAATTTAATTCACACAGTTGTACCACTTTATTCAAGTTATAATTATCTCAAAAAGTTATAATTTAATTTCAAACATTATTTACAAATTTACATTTTCTTTACACAATTTAGGACAATATAACTTTATTTATAATTTGTTCGCTTAAGTTTATGTTCATTTTTCTCCAATAGAATTTCTTTTGCTATTCAATTTATTTATTAACTATTTCTTTGAACCCATTCTTATTACTTAAGTTTGATTTACTTGTATAATATTCTATTGCATATTCATATTAGCATTTTTAACTTCTTAAACATTTTGGTAAGTTTTATTTATGCTTTAGAATGCAATTGAGTATTATACAAATTTATCTTATTCAATCGAGTATTGTACATATTTAATAGTTTCCAGTTTGTTTCAAATTTATTATCTTCCAATTCTAAGAGTTACAACTTCAATTCATATTTTCTCTTAAACACTTAGATTTATTTTATTATTTCACAATTTAGAAGTTTCTAATAATTCAAGTTTTCTTCATTTCAATAATTGAAAACAATTAATAGAGAACTTGAGAACTCAAACATCGAGTTCATCTCAAATCAATTTTTGAAATAATATACTTATATCTCTTTTTTTTATATCAAACTATACTTTAGGAGTTTAAATCAAAATTCTATTTTGTCAAAACAAGGTTTAGTAAAGCCACTAAGTGGTCTCCCCATTTTGAGACTCGAAAATGAACGTCAATGATGCGTGCACTCATCACCGAAATTATTTTCCAATGATAGAAGAGGGGAGTACAGAACTTATTTCCTTTAAAATTTCTTTTAAAACATTTCTTTCAAATCACATCGAAAATATTTATATCCGAAAATGCTTCCAAATAATACTAATACTATATTCCAAAAATCCTTTGAAAACAAATTTCAAAACCCCGAAACTTAAGTTCTCAAATTTCCAGTTAAATTCATTTTATTTGTAAATCTTATTTTGCAACCAATATTTATAAAATTTCACTACATAATAAACAAACATATCACATACAACTATATTCATTTATAAAATTTATTCTTTTATATCCAAAATATAATACTAGGTAAAATTATTTCATTTACCTATATTTCAAAACCAATATTGTGTCGGTCTGCCCTATTAAGTGTTTAGAAATCCCTATCGATGTCATAGCGTCCTATGTACGATCAGAATTTCTAAATACTAAGCAGAACAAATTAGCACAATATAAAACATTTTATAACACTAACAAGTACGCTCTCTCATATATATACGCTCAAACAACTCATTCTAGGGTATTAACAACCCTATCTCTAATGAGTCAGACCCAACAAAGCTAAGGTTATCGCTAAACCAAAGCTCTGATGCCAATTGTAACGACCCACCATTTTGGACGGTTTAAATCGACAATAAACCAAACATGTCAACTCAAACCATTCAAAAGGGAGGATTGTTAATGGGGTAAATAATAAAATAAGAGAAAAAAAAGAAAAACAAAACACTGAATCTCATAGCGGAATGACAAAATATAATAATCAAATAAACAGTTCATGAAGCTGTTTTACAAATAATATTAGATTACACTTTTAGAATACAGATCAGAGTTATACATACAGTAGGAATAAATAAATAATGTAGTGGAACAACATGATGTAGTGGAATAAATAAAATAAATAGTAGACTAATCTCTGTCTTCATCCTCCAAATAAAATGGTCTTCAATACACTAAAAAGCTTAGACTGACCCGAGCGTAATGAAAAGACAAAACACTCGAGTCAGAACTAAAAGATCTAATGTAAGTTAAATCAAAATAAGTGAATATGAGTGTAACGGCTTCAGAGATGTTTACGGGATTTTACATCTCCTATTCAGTGTCTAACGTGCGTGCAATAACTTAAGAGATGTTTGGGATTCCATCTCCTAAGGATTCGCTAAACTATTCACATACATAGTACAATATGCTATTAATATGTCAACAGTAAAGTATTAAAATAGCGTTAAGGCGTTACCTATATCCCCCTTAACATTTTTTTATATAAATATCGTAGTCTATACAGATACTGTAAGCCCCACCAAACCAGTGGGATACTCAAGGAGCACTCCATAGGTATGATACAAACCAAACTCGTAATAGGCTCGATAAGGCATATAACAAGGCATGTGAGGCAATGCCCAGGGTAGGATACTACCGTTTTGCGGATCTGGACTGGTGGTAACGCATAGCAGCTACTACCACCCACCTCGAGACACACTCCCATAATCAAAATCGAGGGGTGGCCACCAAATCAATCACAAAGTAATAAATACGGTATCGTAGGAATGTGCCCGATAGGGGGAGTGACCCCACTTGGCCCGGCGTGGCTCCTGTTTTATTTATATCAAGCTAACCCAAGGGGGTCAGGGCTACGTTCATACCTCATGTAGTAGGTTCGCCAAACCATCCTACTTCATTCTGGATTCTCCAACACGTGCACAGTTGTTAAAGTGGTTTTCGGTATTGGCAGAGAGTATGGCAATATCTGATCCCGGTCTCTTTAACAACCAAACGCTTATTTCACACCGGTTGGTTCTTTTACATTTCAAACAGTTCACACTTCATATCAATATATCATATTCATTTCAAAATCATATCACTTTCGAAACCATTATTTACTTTAAAATCATATTCACTTCCAAATCATAATCAATTCAAAATCATAACCACAAAAATGGTTAAACCATCATATCAAAATATTCGCATTTGAATCAATTAAATCTAAAACATAAAAGTTTCAACTTTAAACAATTTGAATATTGAAAGTAGTTTATATATTGAGATAGTTATACATTAAAAATAGTTTATATTTTAAAAATAGATTATAGATTAAAACAGTTTATATATTAGAAATAGTTTATATATTAAAATAGGTTATATATTAAAATAGTTAATGTATTAAAATAATTTATAATAGTTACAATAGTTTAAAATAGTTTTATTAGTTTAAAATAGTTTAATAGTTTAAATAGTTTAAGGATTTTAAAAAAAGTTAAAAATAGTTTAGTACAAATTGGTTTGATTATTGGAATGGTTTATATAGTAAATAGTTTGAAAATCTAAATAATTTAAATTTAAAAATAATAGATTTTTTTAAACAGTTTATATTAAAATAATTAGTTTGAAAATAATATCAAATTACACTATTGCTTTCATTTCAACAAATCTGGAACATATCCAGATTTCAGATCGACAAAACTCAATTTTAAATCTTTCAATTCAAATTCTCATTAAAACCATTTCAATCTATATCGATTTCAAATCCATGTTTGAACTGCAAATTTAAACCACTTCAAATTCAATAGATTTCAAAGTTTAAATATTCAAACGTTTACAATAACTCAATTTTGATAAATTTCACTTATATTTCAAAATTCAACTTTAAAATTTCAATTTAAATTCTGTAAACAATTCATTTAAACCAATTTCAATTTCAACATTTTAAAGCTTGGATTTTGAAAACAATCCAGTTTATATAAATCAAATTTTATTTCAAAATATCATTTAACTGGATTCAAAATTTTAGGATTTAAAATCTTTTAATTTTACCAAATCTGGTGTTCGTATATAATTTTCTACCCTATGGTCAAGTGATACGGATATATATCATTTCAACCCGCAATAAATTTAAATTTATGAGTATATATCATTTCAACCCGCAATCCCGAGTAAAATTCAAAATCCATAAAATCCCTCGAGTTTGTCATTTCAACCCATAACAATTTTTTCCAAATCTATAAGATCATTCGGGTATGTATCATTTCAACCCATAGTGATTTTCCTAACAATAACTAAGGGAACTTGCAGTGTGATAACAACATATAAAATAAATAAAATATTCAATCATCCAACTATCAACAAATAAACATCAATCACAATCATCATTCAAATCAACCAATAAATCACAACAAATAAACTGGTTATCATTATCAGGTATTTAACTGGCAATTAGATCCAATATTAAATCAAAGGCAATAATTCAATATAAATTCAAATTAAATTTAAATGACAATTTAAAATACCAAACAGTAATCAACAAATTTCCAATCACATCATATATTTAATTTAACTAACATAGGATGATTTAGTAGGTGTGAGTGGGTTAAATCACTCACATTTAATTTATCGACGATTTCAAATCCAATTAAAGCCCGAAATTTCAACAGCCTCAAAATCTAACCAAACCAGTTCCATAATGTCCAGAGTTTCGATACGATCACAAAGGAGAAAACCGCCCATAAATCCGACCTCGTATGCAAAAGTTATGGATATTAGAACGTTTAAATTTTTTAAATTAAATTAAAATAAACAAAGCTTAACAGAATTGCCACGTCACCTCAACTCCATCACGCGAAACCCTAGCCGCTTCTCGTACACGACTCCTGACTTCAGCCGCCACAGTTCAAAACGTCGTTGCGCCATCTATGATCAATTCCACCATGATCGACAGCCACCACCATGACGCTCGGCCACAGCCGCCCACTCCCCTACTCGCGCGATCACCTGCAATGTCCCCAGGCACGTGCCCCGCCGCGCCACTTCTCGCCCATTTTTGGAGATTTCTGGCGATCATTGAGACGAATGAACAATGCCGATGCACATTACTCGACACCTCTACAAGCCCATACCCTCTGATCGTCGTAAAATCGACGATCCACCGTTGGATCGGAAACCCTAGAAATGAAAGGCTGGGGTTCTTCATCGATTTCTGTTCAAATGGTGCATCAAATCGAAAAACGAATTAGTACAGTAGATTGCACTTGTCGAGAGATTTCCAACAATATATACTATGACATAGTTTGAGGAGTTTGAATTTCGATTTGGATTTGAATTTGAAATTAGGGTTTTGGATTTTGCAGCCATTTGGAAAGAGGAAGAAGCAAATAGATTTAAGATGATAGTATGTACAGAAATAAGAAATGGCTGCTAGGGTTTCAGAAAAGAAATCTATTTATATGGACGAAGATAAATAAGAATGAACGGACATATCGAATTTGGTCGAAACGATAACGACTCAAATAGCCCGTTTCGTTTCCGAAACGAAAATGGGTCATCCAATATATCGAAATATAGGTTTCGATATTTTTAAACTCAATGGAACTAGTTTCAAACCCTAATTCCATTGTATGCAGAAGTTAGCTTTTTTAAATCAAATTATTTCAATTGAATTCATTAAATTGATTTCTATGCGTTTCGAGCTCGCACGATCAAACGATAAGTTCGATCGCTACTAAACTTGAAATCCTACAATAAGTCACTATTACGGATCCGATGAAACTGGTTTCATCGAAATCCGAGCCAGTGGCCAGAATGGCTATTGTCACATAAATTAAATAAATTATTATTAAATTAATTTAATCCCTTTAAAGTCAAATTTTATAGTTAACAAATTTCATCAATATAAATTACATAGAAATTTATAATCTATCAAAATAAATCTTCTATGTTAAATTCACTATTAAAATATTTCATTAAATTCAACATTCAATTACACCGTAATAAAATCCTAGTTAATTATAATTTAAATCCAAATAAATTCTTTTATTTTGATTTCCACTCTTATTATTAAATCAATTATCACCTTATGGATATAATTAACATTGGTTTACATTTTATTACATTAATATTTTACAGTTATCATCTTTTACCAAATTAACTATAATATTTCAATTTCATTAATTCCATTAATTACTAATTTTAATTCCTTATTTACAATTATAGCCAAATTAACTTTCCAATTATTTCAGTTGGTTGAAATTACATTAAAAATAGTTTCAATTAACAACCAACAACATATTAAATCATATTCTAAATATTTTCTCAAAATAAATCATAAATTTTAATTTCTTACAATATTAAATTCTAAAATCTTATTAAATTAATTTTTTTTTAATTATCGAAAAATACGGGTCGTTACAAACCTTGATAAAAACATAGCTGTCGAATGTTGAGAAAATATAGCCTTCGAACCATGAAAAAAATACAGTTGTCAAACCGTAACAAAATATTTTTCGAAAGTTGATTAAGATATAGCTATCGGTCCTTGACAAAATAGCTTTCGAAAGTTGACAAAGTATAGCTATCGTATGTTGATAAAAATACATTTTTTGAATGTTGACATAATATAGCTTTCGAAAATTGATTAAAACATAGTAGTCGAAGGTTGTTATAAACATAGCTTTCGAACATTGATAAATTAGTAGGTACCGCGACTTGAAAATGCATGTTGTCGCATGTTGAAAGCAAATGGCTTACGAACCATGAGAAATGATGACTTTCGAATGTTGAAAATGGCAATTTTGTAATAATTTGCATAACATATTTGATGCCTTTAAAAATATAAATTTTTACCAGCCCACCATTATTTGTCAAAATATCATTGGCCAAACGAAATATTTTTAGAATTCTTGTAGAAATTTAATCAGATAAATTTACTCTACTTTCCAAAATAAATTTTCCTCAAATTAAGTCATTTATTATCTTTTGCAACCAAGCCCTTTTGCATAAAATAGTTTATATTAAACTGTACACACTTGGGAAAAATCCATAAAAATCCCAAAAATCAATATTTACTTCCTTATCAACATATTAAAATTTCAGACCAAAATAATTAATTTTGGTACTTTCAATAATTAAATTCTGAAATCATTCATTTTCTCTCTTAAAAAATTCATAATAATTCCAAAAATTAAAAAAATTAAAAAATCATCTCTAAAATAATATTCAAAATATTACATCAAAATTTTAGAACATTTAGAGATCAAAAACTTAGGCCTCGTTTGGTTTGTCATTTTCAATTTTGGATTTTCATCCAAACAAATGTGCACACGACGCATGTATTTTTTAAAAACAACCAATTTGAAAAATGAAGCTAACATACGAAGTAGAAAACAAATTTATTTTTCTTTCCGTGTTTTGGGAAAATAACACAAGAAACAATGCACTCCACCATCGTCCCTTCATCCCTTCCATCATCTCTTCATCCCCTCTGCTGTACCTCGTCATCGTTATAATGACTTAAAGTTTTAAATTTTCTCCTTCACCAACCTCCTATTTTGTAATGAATGTTAAAAACTCAAAACCCAAAACTCAAAATGAAACTAAATGGTTCCTTAGTTTTTCATACCCAAAACCCTTTAGGAAAATTCCTAAAAATACATAAATGATAACCATACTTCCATATATGATTATCTACTCCAAATGTATGATATATAGCAACCAAAAGATCAGATCTACACTTAATTCGAATCAAACACATCACAAGCAAAAGATGGAAATATTATTCACCTTAAATAGTTGAAATGATGGAATTTGTCTTAGCTTCTTTTCTTACTAAGCTTTTCTTCCTCTTTTCTTTGTTGAATTAGCTTAACGGTTGTCGACCTCTGTAGTTTTAGTTTATGTGTGAGAATGTAAAATGAAATGAACAAAGAAGAGGGATAGAATAGTACATGGTTCATCTTCCATTTTTACCCTTGCTTACTGTTGTTTATGTTAAAATTTCTCTTCTTTAAAACATTCTCTTCGTTATATTTCTCAAGGAAAAAATTAATTAGTTAATTATAGCAATTCCCACATTTCCAAATTTCCATTTAATCATCCCATAATTAAATATTCAAAATAATGTGCAATAAAAATTGGGGTATTACACTCATCATCAACGTAACATAAATGAAGATGACATAACCGAGGTTTTAAATCTCCTTCATCTCACCCGAGATATCAGCCCGAGATTTTCTCCAAAATATGATATTTGATAACTTGGTTAGTTATCAGAGTTTTAAATCTCCTTCTTTTTAGCCTGAGAATTTCTCCAAAATCCGAGATTTGAAACCTTGGTTGTAATTAAGTAGAATCTGAAACATTAGAATTAGTAGAAACTAGACACTGCCAAGATTATCCCTCCCTAAAGCACATAAATATCATCAACTGCATCCTCTTCGTCACTACCGAGGAACACTTCGCCACCATCTATCATCTACTACTATCTTTATACCAAGTCTACTCAATGCTCCCACAGACAGCAAACTCCTACGAAACATCAAAATATGACTAACATCAGTGATAGTTCTAACAACACCTTCAAACATCCCAAACCTTACACTTCCAATGGCCACAACATGCAAGATGTGCCATTCCCCATACGAAATGCTTCCCCTTCAATATCCCTATAACCGACAAAACAACTCCCATATGGGGTCATATGACCAAAATCTTCATAATCAAACCTAACTTATACTCTCTTGAAATACTGGCTGAAAATAATGATGTATCACTACTATCTGCATCTAAACTAACTATTATCAAAACTGAAGTTTTCCCCTTCTTCTCTCTCTTTTTTCTACGCATTCCCTCTCTTCTTTCAAAGAGCTAGAAATTCTTGTACGAAATTCCCCTTCTTTGTTTAATAATAAACACCCCTTCTAGAATCTATGAAATGAGACCTATGCATGTCTCTCTTACCTCCAAGGTGCTTCTGGCTCTTATCTCTTCTTCTAACCAAGTTTTTTTTAAGAACACCATCAATAGTCTTTATCTTCTATGTCCTAAAAAATCCTTTTCCAACAAATCTGGCGATGCCATAATTATTCATACCACTTCTAGAAGAATTAGCAATTAATGACTAATCTAGAACAAGACAGCTAGCTCGATATCAAACTGCTGAGAAAATTAACTGTTTTTGACATCAAACTATTGTGCATATTAATTACTCTAATACCAAACTACTGTGAAAATTAAGGCTTATGTATGGAATACCCAAAGATCTAGCTTATCGATTAATCATCTACAATCAATTCAATGAACAATAACCATCAAACAAAGAAAAATAGTAAAGTAGAAAACACAAAGATTTAACGTGATTTGGCCAAATTGCCTACATCCAGGAATCCAACAACTGGTCCGTATTTTATCGAAGAAAGTTTGTGTATAAGAGAGATATCATAAAATTAGAGATAAAAAATTAGAGAGACTAACATATAATTACAAATTGAATAATCAATTTCTCCAATGATCTGACTATGCTCAAAACCCCTAATGGTTGATTGCAAAATTTAGGGCTTGTTAAAGAAGAAGATAATGGTGGATGCTGTCACACGTCAATATGTAATGAACTTTCTTCATTTAAATAGACTTAAGAATGAAGACATTACTTAAGACTAAGTAAATTAATTACTTGATTATTTTGAAACCTTCCAAATTTCCATGATTTGATGAAAGTGTAAATTAATAACTATTGATCTTTGTTTCCATAATTTTCTTTACTTGATTAAATCTCCATGCATAATATTTACTTTCTCCATAATGAAAAATTAATTAATTAAAGCAAATCAACTAAGTACTTTTCTTTCCTTTCTTTCTTTCTTCCATATATAGTCCAATTAATTGATTGATTGAATCAATTAATTCCTTTTTACTTTTGGCAAATATTTGAATCACTCAAATTTAAAAAGATTAACTAAGATAAATATAGCATAATTTTAATAGTTTTTATAGTTCCTTCTTGCTTTAATTTTTTACCTCTAATATTTTAAAAGTGTAATTTTAAACATTACAAGTCCAATAATTCAAATTTTATTTCATATTTTCGATTTCTATAACGATTCAACTAAATAAAAATGATGATGATGATGATTGACAATATGAATAAAAGAAAAAATAAATGAATAATATTGAATTGTAATAACAGTGACCAATTAAAAATATAAAAAGTGCAATATCTATTAGTTTCACATTATTCAGTCTGTTTGGAACTAAACAATATTAATTTTTAAATTGCCTCTGTACCTATAGGTTGTATTGTTGAATGTTTTCTTTCTTCTTCATTTATTTCATGCCTCCGTTAAAGAACTGCATAAAATTCCATTTTTATGTGATTGTATTACAATTCCGTTTATAAGCCAAACTCGATTTATTCCTTTTGATTCGGTTAGCAAAGTCTAAACTTAATTATTTGATTTTAAGAAAATCAAAAGTGTTATAACTCTAACCTTGGAAGTAGTACTAAGATTTTCTTATAATGATTTTCCTTTCGTTTCCTTTTCTTATTTCATTTTGACAAATATTGATGATAAAAATTGTCAGTAAATCTTGAATCAAAATTTCGTGAATTGGAGAATGTAAGCAACAAAGAGGATAAATTAACTAAAAGAGATAGAAATTATCTTAAGATGTAACTTTTGTTTACAAAATATTGGGATATGAATATAAAATTATAGGAATTAACAAATTGGGTACATTTATTAACACCCCTCAATCCTTCTTTCACACCCTAGTATATAGTAAAAATGAACGACACTTTACAATTTGTTTTCTTACCCCGTCTTTTATCAATTTTATCTTTTCTTCTTTTGTTTTCTTTTTCCATTTTAATGCATTTAATTTCTTCTCTTTATCTTCTCACCTTCTTCAATTCATGAAAGTTAGAATAAAGACTTACCTTAACTTTTATTATCCTCAAAAAAATTAAAAATTGAATCATTAAAAGAAAATATTGGTTCATCTAATACCATTGGTATCAAATTTTCGACATATCATTCCAACTTTTTATTTCTAATATAGTCCTCAATAAGATTGTGCAAGTGGCGACACTCATTGGTATCACGCCCATGAGACTCATGAAATCAACCATACTACCCTGAATTTAGGCCTATTGTACATTAATTCTACTTGCGTCGTTAGGTAAATGTTCTCTATAGTATCATTCATGTCTGTGTAAGCATCAAACCTCGGTCCAGACCTAATACTTTTCTGTTCTACCCTTTTTCCAACTGTACCACCCTAGTTGTTGTCCTTCTTCTTTTTAGTAAAACTGTTTGCACTTTCCTTTGCCATAACATTCACAAAATTAGATGTCTCTACAATCCAAGCTACCATACTAGGCTGCCTTTTAGATGTGGCATCTTTCGGTCTTATATATTTTGTCATTTCATAGAAGAAATCATTTAGGGTGGTTAACTTTTCCTTAGTCCATCCCTTAGCGAACTTTGTCTGGGATGCACTCCTCCACACAGCGCCATCAAGCTTAGCAATTCGTCTTTATTCTGAACCCTAACTAATATGGCGTTAAATTGACTCAAGTATTGCCACAGCGATTCATCTTCCATTTTCTTCACATCGGACAGTGAGTGCACATCATTTAGTTGTTCAATATGCACCTAGAATTGGCTAATAAACTTCCCCTTTAACATCACCCAAGAACGAATCAAACCAAGGGTAAGCAACTAAACCACATAACGACTAAGTCTATCAGAAATAAAGGAAAGCATTTGCACACGACCTCCTCCGTAGCCCTGTTAATCAGCATGTGTAAAGTGTATCGATGCAGATGCACTAAAGGGTCTGTCAATCCTTTATATAGGCTCACAGCAGGCATCCTAAAATCTTTAGGGTTCCGAGCGGTCTCTATCTCCAGGGAGAAAGGGCTACCAATTCTGCCTCCTATACCTCGCTCCAAATGTTCATGTTGGATACATCCTTTATTGATTCATGTCATTCTATCTTCTGGCTTACATTATTGTCAACAATGGGTTGACCTTTCCCTTCGAGGCTTTCTCTACGACGACTCAATTGTCAGTCCCCACCTTAATCTTGGCTCTTTGACCGTTCCCAATTACCAACATGTCCTCCATTGATAGGTACTTCAACAAGTGTAGGGGATGAGTAGTGTTAGCTACAGTTGGCCTGGGTTCGATATCTCCCTTGGTCAATTTGGTACCAAACTGATCCATGGGCCTGGATTCGGGCTGAACGCTTACTCATTCCATTCCCTCAATGTTCCTTCATTGAGTCCTTTGATTCTCTTGATCAGATTCACCATTGGAATGCGACCTCCTTTGTCTCATGGATCCTCTAGACTGAGATCATCCTCATGCTTTAGTATTATGACCAACGGTTTGTGTCTATCCCGAGCATGTCATAATTTAGTCCACGATAGCTTGTTGTTAGGGAGTGAAACGTTCGTTGTGCTCTATCACAACTTTGTTCAAGTCATCTCTGGTGACTGCATTGGCTAGCACCGGGGTGCTTATTGATTGATTATCCTAATTAGGAGCATTGGTGTTACCCACGTTTCTGCTGATAATAACATTCTTGGACTTTGATCTAAAAAGCATGTTTGAGAGGAATAGCTCTCAAAGAAAGCACAACAAATATTTGCTAAAAATTAGCAAACACCTCCAATTCAATGGTGTAGAACCGTGTGTACGGGGTGTAGAACACAACTATTATGTTTGTAGCCCGATAGTTTATTAGAGAGCAGATCGCATATATGATAAGCATGGAAATAAGTGTAATAAAGTAAAGAACACTAGAATTTATAGTGGTTTGGCCAGAATATGCTAACTTCCACTATCCATTTTCATTACTTTTCTTATAGATCCATTGTACAATGATAGAAAAGAAAAATACAATGATATGGTGCTCAAAAGAAAGTAAAATGTAGATCTCGTAAATCCTGTTCGTTTACAAGTGTTTGACTATTTTTACACTTTGGATTGTCGCCCATTACTGTTCAAAGCTTGGGGTATTTATAGAAGTGAAGATATATAGGAGCTAAGCCAACTATTCCACCAAAATAGCTTGTTTCTGTATATATCGTGCTTGGTTCGGTAGGCAGTGCTCAACAATTCTTGGTCCAGTAGGTGAGCTTGGTTTGGCACATGGTGATTGGTAATACTTGGTCCCTGTGCTCGGTTTGGCACATGGTGATTGGTAATATTTGGTCCGTGTGCTCGGTTCGGCAGTGACCATCGAAAAAAATTTCTTGTTCGGTTGTTCTCTATCGGACAAGAAAATTCTATTTGGTAGACTACCAAACTCACCCCTGTTTTTTGTAAAACTTCTATTTCTCCTTGTTTCTTTATGTGCGTCCTTTGGGCCTTCTTTCCTTCTTATCTTAGCTTCTTGGTCAAGTGATGATGCTTCAATTACAGACTTTACAACCTTTTCTTTAGCATCTTTTCACATCCACCGTCTAGTGGGTGAAAACCCACATAACAACAATTAATTACATATACAGGGGATAGTGACGTGCGCTTACTCATCGACGATTAACAACCATCATTTAATTCTTTTGGATGGTGGTTTATCATTATTTGGATTTTATTCATTGATGCTCATCCATTGTCATTGTTCAACTTGGTTCTGCGATGGAGCTTGATCTCAATAGCATATAGTTGTAGCTAACGATCTCTGTAAAATGCGAGTTGATTTCCTATGGATCGACAACAAGTCAAAGGCCAATAGAATTCAAAGGGAACTAGAACATCTGCAACAAGTCAAAATATCTCAAGGATCGACCAAGAAGACCAAAAGGAAAAGAAGAGAAAGGCCAAAGAAGAAAAATGCTAAAACAAGCTAAGGTGATGGATCGCTAGCGATTCATAAAGCTTGCTCGTGGATCCTCCAGTCCTATTGCATCATTGTAACAACCCATAATTTTGATAATTAAAAATAGTTAATTTAATAAGGTTTGGTGATTTAATGTGGGAAAAAATAAAAATTTGTTATTTTAATAATAAGAATATAACTAGAATAAAATGTAATAGTATTAATTTAAGGTAATTGATCGCTGCTTTAAATGTAATTCTAATTGATTAAAATGATTAAAAAGTTATAATTGGTGATAGATTGTAAATTTATTGTAATAATGTGTGTATTAATTGATAATTGGATTAAAAGAGTTATTGGTAATTTAAAGGTTGTATCAATTAATGAAATAATGTGCAATAAATTGTAATTGGATAGAATTAGTATTGTGTAAGTTGTTATAACATTTGTTTGTAAATAATAAACTTATAATGTGATTAAAAGTTAATGGTGACAATTATTATATGTTACCTATTTATTTAGTCTATTAAATTAAATTGGAAATCAATTGCAATCAAATGTAATTAAATATCACGTTAATATGAGTTAAGATGATAACTGTAAAATGTGAATGTAATAAAATGTATAGGAATGTCAATTATATTCATTAGGAAATAATTGATTTAATAAAAAGAGTGAAACCAAGATAAATTAATTTATTGGGATTTTAAATTATAATTAATGTGAAAATCGACAAAAATTCAATATAGTTGGAAAATTGCAATTAATAAATAAAAGATGGTAATTGTGGAATACTAACGTAATAAGATATAACTCAATGTTAAAATATGCATAGAGTAATGAATGATGAAATAAAAAGGACTAAAATCAAGTATAATCAATTTATTGGAATTAAATTATAATTAATTGGATTTAATTACAGTTGAAATTGAACACTGTAATTAGTGTAATATTTAACACTTAACTGATATGTAAATTTGTGTTAAATCATTTTAAATGTCTAAGTGATCAAAAAATGATGAAATTTGTTGATTATCGAATTTGAATGGAAAAAGTAATTTAATTAATTTAATATTAATTTATTTAAATAGCGTGAAAATAGCCATTTTGGCAACTGTCTCGGATTTCGATGAAACTAGTTTCATCGGATCCGTGATGGTGAATTATTGTAGGATTTCAAGTTTCGTAGCGACCAGACTTGTCGTATGATCGTACGGACTCGAAACGTGTAGAAATCAATTTGAAATAAACTGATTTTAAAGCTAACTTCTTCATACGATGGAATTAGGACTTGAAACCTGTGCCATTAAGTTTAAAATTATCGAGAACATCTATTTTGATATATAGGATGACCTACTTTCGTTTCGGCGTCAGAACGGACTTTTCGGGTCGTTATTGTCGTTTTAAATCAATTTGATACGTGTTCATTTTTCTTATCGGGCCTTGTCCATATATATAGACCTTTCTAAACCCTAGCAGCCTTTTTATTTCTCATTTCTGTACGTATTTGTCTATTCCATCCATCAGTTTCTTCTTCTTTCCATTGGCTGCAGATCCAAACCCAAATTCAATTTCAAAACCAAATCCAAAAATCAAACTCCTCCAAAACATATCAAATTATATACTATTTTGAAGCTCTTGATGAGCGTAGTCTAGATCTGCAATCCGTTTTTGCAATTGATTCTCAGTTTGGCCAGAAATCGACAATTTATCCCCGGCCGTTCATATTGGGTTGTCGGAGTTGACGGCGGATCGTCGACTATAGGATGATCGAAGGGTATTGACGCATAGAGGATGATGTATGGAGTCGATCGGTATGGTTACATCGTGCCAGAGAGGTCAGGATTCACCAGAATTGGGTGATCTAGGGAGCGGCGGCGGCACGGCCATGGGGGTTCTGGCGATGCCGCGCGTACGTGGAAGGGGCGGTTTTGGTCGAGGCTTTCAACGATGGCCTCTGATCTAGTCGTTGATGAACGTGGTAGCTTGCATTCGTCGATGTAGTCGGCGGCTGGATGGTGTCGACCGCTTTCGAACTATTTGCGGCTAGGGTTTCGAATATTAGAGCGAGGTGACGTGTAATCTACTTTTTATTATTTTATTTTAAAATTTAATTTAATTTTGAATGTTCTAACATGTATATCTTTTCCATACGAACTCGGGTTTAGGCGCGGTTTGTTTCATTGAGATCGTACCAGAATTTCGAATATTATTGTATTGGTTTGGACGAATTCTGAGAATGTTCAAATTTGGGCCTTTATTTGGATTTCAAATCGATTTGAAATCCAAAGGGCAGTGTTTTAACCCACTCACAACTATTAAATATTCTTATAGTTAAATTATTTATGATGTAATTTGAAATTGATTGATTGATGTTTGGTATGTTTAAATTGTCGTTCTAGTTAAATTTTACATTTATTGCATTTAATCGCTATTTAATTTAATATTGAATTTTAAATTGTCAATCAAACACTTGTTATAGATAATCAGTTAATTGTTGTTATTTATTGGTTGATTTGAATAATGATTGTGATGATTGTTTGATTGCTAATATTGGATGACTGGATGTTATATTTTTATATTGTTATAATACTGCAAGTTCCCTATGAGTTAAAATGATACATACTCGAACGATCTGATGGATTAGGGAGAAATCGTAATGGGTTGAAATGATAGACTCGAGCGATTTCATGTATTTGAAATTAAATTATGGGATTGCGGGTTGAAATGATATATACCCATAAAATTTTAAATTGCGGATTGAAATGATAAATATCCGTATCACTTGACCATAGGGTAGAAAATTATATACGGACACCGGATTGGTTAAATTAAATGATTTTAATTCTTTAAATTTTTGAATTCAGTTAACTGCCATTTTGAAATAGAAATTGATTTATATAAACTGAATTATGGTCGAAAATCCAAGCGTTAACGTTGAAATTGGAATTGATTTAATGAATGTTCAAGGGATTTAAATTGGAATTTCAAAGTTGAATTGTCACAAATAAATGAATTTTATCGAAATTGAGTTATTGAAAATGTTTGAATATGACTTTAAAAATCTATTTTAACTAATTTAACTATTTTAATCAATTTAAACTATTTTAATTTATTTTAATCTATATTAACCTATTTAATCCAATTTAATCTATTTTACCTATTTAAAAATAATTAAATGTATTTAATCTATTTAATATAATTTAAATCTATTTAATCTATTTTAAATGTATTTAATCTATTTTAAATCTATTTAATATAATTTAAACCTATTTAATCTATTTTAAATTTATTTAATCTATTTTAAATCTATTTAATATAATTTAAATTTATTTAATCTGTTTTAAATCTATTTGTCTAATTAAACTATTTTAACTATTTTAACTATTTTAATCTATTTTAAACTATTTTAAATCATGTAAACTATTTAGAATATTTTAACTATTTTAAACTATTTTTAAAAACCTATTAAAAATATTTATGACAATCTAAACTATTTTTTTAATTTTAGACCATGAAAAGTTGAAGTGTTTATATTTAAATTATTGATGATGATACAACCTAAGTTGAGATTTGAAATTGATACCTTTTGTGAAATGACATATTTGAGTAAATATGATGATTTTAAAGGAGGATTTAATCTATTTAGGAATTTTGAATTTGAAAGTGATATGATTTCAAATGTGATATAATTTCGAAAGTAAATATGATTTCGAAAATGATATGGTTTTGAGAATATGATATTTTGATATCAATTGTGAATTGACTTTGAAATGTAAAAGAACCATCCGGTGTGTAATAAGCGTTTGATTGTTAAAGAGACCGGGATCAGATATTCTCATACTCTCTGCCAATACCGAAAACCACTTTAACAACTGTGCACGCGGTGAAGATTCTAGAAATGAAG
The DNA here is from genome assembly GCA_030737815.1 of Allium fistulosum. Classification (NCBI taxonomy): domain Eukaryota; kingdom Viridiplantae; phylum Streptophyta; class Magnoliopsida; order Asparagales; family Amaryllidaceae; genus Allium; species Allium fistulosum. Next base: position 1,115,168,715 of record CM060902.1, on the reverse strand, counting down.
TAGGATGGTTTGATGTACGATTCTGTATGAGGTATTTACGTGACCCTGACTCCCGTGAGTCAGCTTAGATGTGACTAAAACAGGAGCCATGCCGGGCCAAGTGAGGTCATTCCTCCTATCGGACATGCTTCTTCGATACCATATTATGACTTTGTGATGATTTTGTGGCCACCCTTGATTTTGATTATGAGAGTTTGTTCCGAGGTTGGTAGTAGCTGCTATGCGTTACCACCAGTCCGGATCCACAATTGTTATATCTACCCTGGCATTGCCTCGAGTGCATGTTCACATGCTCTATCGCGCCTTCTACGAGTTTGGTTTGTACCATACCTATGGAGTGCCCTCTGATAGCCCTCCAGTTTACGAAGGAATTACGGTACTGTATAGACTATGGGAATATATAAAATGTGTTAAGGGGGATATAGGTAACGCCTTAACGCTATTTTAGTACTTTACTGTAGACATATTATAATAGCATACTGTATTACATAGTAGATAGTTTAACGGATCCTTAGGAGATGGTAATCCCGAACATCCCTTAAGTTACTGCACTCATATTAGACACTGGATAGGAGATGTCAAAACCCGTAAACGTCTCTGACGCCGTTACACTCATATTTATTTACTGTTGATTTAGCTTACATAAGATCTTTTAGTTCTGACTTGAGTGTTGTCTTTTCAATTCGCTCAGGTCAGTCTGAGCTTTCAGTTTATCGAAGGCTGCTTTCTGGAGGATGAAGACGAAGATTTTGTACTATTATTATGTATTATATTTATTCCACTGCATCATGTTGTTCCACTGTATTTATTTATTATTTATTCTTGTTTTATGTAACTCTAATTCGTATTATAAAAGTTTAATCAATGATATTTGTAAACAACTTCATGAACTATTTATTTGATTATTATATTTTGTCATTCCGCTGCGAGATTCTGTATTTGTTTTCTTTCTTCTCTACCTTTTCTTATTTACCCCATAACCATCTGCCCTTTTGAATGGTTTGAGTCTGACGTATGTGGTTTATCATCGATTTAAACCGTCCAAAAAGGCAGGCCTTTATAGTTAGTATCGGAGCTTTGGTTTAGCGATAACCTTAGCTTTGTGGGGTCTGACTCTTTAGAAATAGGGTAGTAATTCCCTAGAATGAGTCACTGAGTGTATATATATGAGAGTGCGTATTTGTTAGTGTTATAAAAGGTTTTTGTATTGTGTTAGTTTGTTTTGTTTTGTATTTATAAATTCTGGTCGGTGCATAGGACGCTATGACATCGATAGGGATTTCTAAGCACTTAATAGGGCAGACCGACACAATATTTGTTTTGCAATATAGGTAAATGAAATAATTTTTCCTATTATATATTTTGTATATAAAGTAATAGATTTTATAAATGATATAGTTGGATGTAATATGTTGTTTGTTAGGTAGAAACTTTTTTATGAATATTGATTTGAAAATAGGATTTACAAACAAAGTAAATATAAATTGGAAGTTTAGAACTGAAGTTTCGGGATTTTTTTGAAATTTTCTTTCAAGGAATTTGGAATATAATAGTAGTATTATTTGGAAATATTTTCAAATATAAATATTTCAAGATGATTTGAAAGAAATGTTTAAAAGAATTTTGGAAGGAAATATGTTCTGTACTCCTCTCTCTGTCGCTGAAAAATAATTTCGGTGATGAGTGCACACATCATCGACGTTCATTTTCGAGTTTCAAAGTGGGAAGACTGCTGTAGTGGTTTTACTACACATCTGTTTTGATGATTAAATCTTAATTTTTAATTCCTAAATATGATTTGATCTATAAAGGATATAAATATATATTTTTTACTTTCAAATTGACTGATATGAATCCGGAATTTAGTTCTTAAACTCTCGGATTATTAGTAGTTTTCAGTTATTGTAATAGAACGAAATCTTAATTATTTTAATTGGAAACTTCTAAATTGTGTAATTAGAAACTAGATGCTAAGTAATAAGTAATTAATGGAATATATAAGAAATTGGAAATCTGTAAATGGAAAATCAAAAAGATATGTAAAATAAGGAAATGTAACTATTGAACATTTTGTTAACTGAAATGAATAAAGATAAACTTGTGTAATATTGAATTACATTCTAAAAGACATATATATAACTTACCAAAATGTAAAAAGTTGTAATGATAAATAGAAATATGTGATAGAATATTATACAAGTAAACTTAAGGTAATGAAAGTGTTCAATGGAATTATTTCAATAAATAAGAATTTTGATGTTATAAACTGTTATAAACTTAAGTTAATAGTTGAATTGCTACTAATTAAATGAAAAGTAAAACTGATTACTATATTAATTGAATGATTATAACTTCAGAAAATGTTAAATGATTTAGAAATGGAACTAATATTCAACAACATTATATATGAAAGAAATGAACGTGGAAAAGAAAATATCTATTAGTGATGAATTAAATTGTAAAGAAACTTACATAATAATGGATAATCTAGATAATTGAATGGAAAGAGTATATGTAAGCAAATGAATATAATTTAATAGAAAATGGTATTGTATAAATGAATGGGAAATGGATTTTGTAAGTAATAAATGCAAATTAAAAGAAATAACCATTGTATGAATGAAAAAATTGACCAGTAAAGGATGTGAAACGAGATTAATAAGAATAAACTTAAATTACATTTGAAATTTATTGTTTGTTTTGGCTTATGGGATGATTGGGAAAAGATACTTCTAACTGTATAAAGATGTGTAAATAATCTATTGAGTTTTGTCTAAGACTGTTGAGTGTATGATATACTTAGTAGTTTATTTATCATTTTATATAATTAAAAGTGTCTAAACCCGAACAAACCATTTGTTTTGGTTGCTACGGATGGATGGTTGATTTATTTGATTGCATGTGATGATTGTATGTTTTGTTTGCAAAGTGACTATTGTTATGTTGTGTTAATTTATTTGTTATTTATTGAAACAACTTAAATATTTCTTTTTTATATAATTATTAACTTCTTTGGATATATAAGTGAAATACAGGTTATGGAAGCAATAGCTATTGCTTTTGGTTTCAAAAATTAAGCGTTGTTTGCCCGACAAATAGGTACGTTCTCGGATTATGGTTTTCTAGCGATATTATATTGTTTTTCCCGTTGTTTGGGATATTTTATTTTGAAATATGTAATATATATTGTTATTATTAATATTATTATTTCTCCCAGACCTCTCCGTACAAAGGAGACTCGGCCGAAATTTTCCATGAATTTTGAACTTAGAAAATTTTTATGAAAGTAAAAATGTTTTCAAACTTTTATTTACTTGAATATGAAAGGAAATTAAGTATTTATAAATTGATATATTTTATTTAAATTATTTAATTATGTAAATTGATTGTTTATAAATTTAATATTTTGAATAAGATACATTGATTTCTTTTCCCTTCTTTTCCCTTTTCAGGGACGAAAAGTTTTGAGTGGGGGAGAGTGTAACGCCCTGTAATTTTCGATATTAAAAATAGTTAATTTAATAAGGTTTGGTGATTTAATGTTGGAAGAAATAAAAATTTGTGATTTAATAATAAGAATATAACTAGAATAAAATGTAATAGTATTAATTTAAGGTAATTGATCGCTGCTTTAAATGTAATTCTAATTGATTAAAATGATTGAAAAGTTATAATAGGTGATAGATTGTAAATTTATTGTAATAATGTGTGTATTAATTGATAATTGGATTAAAAGAGTTATTGATAATTTAAAGGTTGTATCAATTAATGAAATAATGTGTAATAAATTATAATTGGATAGAATTAGTATTGTGTAAGTTGTTATAACATTTGTTTGTAAATAATAAACTTATAACTGTGATTAAAAATTAATGGTGACAATTATTATATGTTACCTATTTATTTAGTCTGTTAAATTAAATTGGAAATCAATTGCAATCAAATGTAATTAAATATCACGTTAATATGAGTTAAGATGATAACTGTAAAATGTGAATTTAATAAAATGTATAGGAATGTCAATTATATTCATTAGGCAATAATTGATTTAATAAAAAGAGTGAAACCAAGATAAATTAATTTATTGAGATTTTAAATTATAAATAATGTGAAAATCGACAAAAATTCAATATAATTGGATAATTGCAATTAATAAATAAAAGATGGTTATTGTGGAATACTAACGTTATAAGATATAACCCAATGTTTAAATATGCATAGAGTAATAAATGATGAAATAAAAGGGACTGAAATCAAGTATATTCAATTTATTGGAACTAATTTATAGCTAATTGGATTTAATTACAGTTAAAATTGAACACTGTAATCAGTGTAATATTTAACACTGAACTGATATGTAAATTTGTATTAAATCATTGTAAATGTCTAAGTGATCAAAAAATGATGGAATTTGTTAATTATCAAATTTGAATGGAAAAAGTGATTTAATTAATTTAATATTAATTTATTTAAATAGCGTGAAAATAGCCATTTTGGCAACTGTCTCGGATTTTGACAAAACCAGTTTCATCGGATCCGTGACGGTGAATTATTATAGGATTTCAAGTTTCGTAGCGATCGGATTTGTCGTGTGATCGTACGGACTCGAAATGCGCAGAAATCAATTTGAAATAAGCTAATTTTAAAGCTAACTTCTTCATACGATGGAATTAGAACTTGAAACCTATTCCATTGAGTTTAAAATTATCGAAAACATCTATTTTGATATATGGATGACCTACTTTCGTTTCAGGGTCAGAACGGGCTTTTCGGGTCGTTATTGTCGTTTCAAATCAAGTCGATACGTGTTCATTTTTCTTATCGGGGCTTGTCCATATATATAGACCTTTATAAACCCTATCAGCCTTTTTATTTCTTATTTTTGTACATATCAGTCTATTCCATCCATCAGTACCTTCTTCTTTCCAATGGCTGCAGATCCAAACCCTAATTCAATTTCAAAACCAAATCCAAAAATCAAACTCCTCCAAACCATATCAAGTTATATACTATTTCGAAGCTCTCGACGAGCGTAACACAGATCTACAATCCGTTTTTGCAATTGACTCTCAGTTTGGCCGGAAATCGACAATTTATCCCCAGCCGTTCATATTGGGTTGTCGGAGTTGACGGCGGATCGTCAACCATAGAATGATCGGAGGGTATTGACGTGTAGAGGATGATGTATTGAGTCGATCGGTACGGTTACATCATGCCGGAGAGGTCAGGATTCGCCAGAATTGGGTGATCTAGGGAGCGACGGCGGCCACGGCCACGGGGGTTCTGGCAATGCCGCACGTACGTGGGAGGGGCGGTTTTGGTCGAGGCTTTCAACGATGGACTCTGATCTGGTCGTTGATGAACGTGGTGGCGTGCGTTTATTAATGTAGTCGGTGGCTGGATGGTGTCGACTGCGTTCGAACTATTTGCGGCTAGGGTTTCGACTATTAGAGTGAGGTGACGTGTAATCTACTTTTTATTATTTTATTTTAAAATTTAATTTAATTTTGAATGTTCTAACGTGTATATCTTTTCCATACGAACTCGGATTTAGGTGCGGTTTATTTCGTTGGGATCGTACCGGAATTCCGAACATTATGGAATTGGTTTGGACGAATTCTAAGACTGTTCTAATTTGGGCCTTTATTTGGATTTCAAATCGATTTGAAATCAAAAGGCGAGTGTTTTAACCCACTCACAATTGTTAAATTTTCGTATGTTAGTTAAATTAAATTTATGATGTAATTTGAAATTAACTGATTGATGTTTGGTATGTTTAAATTGTCGTTCTAGTTAAATTTGACTTTTATTTAATTTAATCGCTATTTAATTTAATATTGAATTTCAAATTGTCAATCAAACACTTGTTATTAATAATCAATTAATTGTTGTTATTTATTGGTTGATTTGGATGATGATTGTGATGGATGTTTGATTGCTGATATTGGATGACTGGATGTTATATTTTTATACTGTTATAATACTGCAAGTTCCATATGGGTAGAAATGATACATACCCGAACGATCTGATAGATTATGAAGAAATCTTTATGGGTTGAAATGATAGAATCGAGTGATTTCATGTATTTGAAATTAAATTCTGGGATTGCGGGTTGAGATGATATATACCCGTAAAATTTTAAATTGCGGATTGAAATGATAAATATCCGTATCACTTGACCATAGGGTAGAAAATTATATACGGACACCGGATTGGTTAAATTAAATGATTTTAATTCTTTAAATTTTTGAATTCAGTTAACTGCCATTTTGAAATAGAAATTGATTTATATAAACTGAATTATGGTCGAAAATCCAAGCGTTAACGTTGAAATTGGAATTGATTTAATGAATGTTCAAGGGATTTAAATTGGAATTTCAAAGTTGAATTGTCACAAATAAATGAATTTTATCGAAATTGAGTTATTGAAAATGTTTGAATATGACTTTAAAAATCTATTTTAACTAATTTAACTATTTTAATCAATTTAAACTATTTTAATTTATTTTAATCTATATTAACCTATTTAATCCAATTTAATCTATTTTACCTATTTAAAAATAATTAAATGTATTTAATCTATTTAATATAATTTAAATCTATTTAATCTATTTTAAATGTATTTAATCTATTTTAAATCTATTTAATATAATTTAAATCTATCTAATCTATTTTAAATTTATTTAATCTATTTTAAATCTATTTAATATAATTTAAATTTATTTAATCTGTTTTAAATCTATTTAAATCATCTTAAACCTAATTTAATCTAATTTAAGTCTAATTAAACTATTTTAACCATTTGAACTATTTTAATCTATTTTAAACTATTTTAAATCATGTAAACTATTTAGAGTATTTTAACTATTTTGAACTATTTTTAAAAACAGGAAAATGGGCACAAGGAAGAAGTTGCTAAAAAATTTAGTCTCAGGGACAACAAGTTTGCTTTTTAGTTTGAAGGACATTTTTTAGTGTAAACAGAAAATGATAGTTACAACTATCATTCTGTGATTTGCACTAGAAAGTGTCCTTCAGTCTAAAAGGCAAACTTGTTGTCCCTAAGACTAAATTTTTTTTCAACTTTTTCCTTGAGCCTAAAAACCCCTTTTAAAAACCTATTAAAACTATTTATGACAATCTAAACTATTTTTTTTTATTTTAGACCGTGAAAAGTTGAAGTGTTTATATTTAAATCTTTGATGATGATACAACCTAAGTTGGGATTTGAAATTGATACCTTTTGTGAAATGACATATTTGAGTAAATATGATGATTTTAAATGAGGATTTAATCTATTTAGGAATTATGAATTTGAAAGTGATATGATTTCAAATGTGATATAATTTCGAAAGTAAATATGATTTCAAAAATGATATGGTTTTGAGAATATGATATTTTGATATCAGTTGTGAATTGACTTTGAAATGTAAAAGAACCATTCGGTGTGTAATAAACGTTTGGTTGTTAAAGAGATCGTGATAGGATATTGTCATACTCTCTGCCAATACCGAAAACCACTTTAACAACTGTGCACATGGTGGAGATTCCAGAAATGAAGTAGGATGGTTTGTTGTACGATTCTATATGAGGTATTTACGTGACTCTGACTCCCGTGAGTCAGCTTAGATGTGACTAAAACAGGAGCCACGCCGGGCCAAGTGAGGTCATTCCTCCTATCGGACATGCTTCTTCGATACCATATTATGACTTTGTGATGATTTGGTGTCCTCCCCTTGATTTTGATTATGGGAGTGTGTTCCGAGGTGGACGGTAGTAGCTGCTATGCGTTACCACCAATCCAGATCCGCAATTGGTATATCTACCCTAGCATTGCCTCGAGTGCCATGTTCACATGCTCTATCGCGCCTTCTACGAGTTTGGTTTGTACCATACCTATGGAGTACCCTCTGATAGCCCTCCAGTTTACGGAGGAATTACGGTACTGTATAGACTATCGGAATACATAAAATGTGTTAAGGGGGATATGGGTAACGCCTTAACAATCTACCCTTTTGAATGGTTTGAGTCTAACGTATGTGGTTTATCGTCGATTTAAACTATCCAAAAAGGCAGGTCGTTACAATCATGATCTAATATGTTCCCTAAAACACTTGCCAAGTTTCATAGCATACCAAACAATCTGGCTCGACTCACCTAATTTAAGCTGTTTACCAAAAGCAGCTAACTTAAAATGAATCTACATAACTCATACGAAGTCGGATTGACTTGAAATTTTGGAAGAACATTTAGAAGACATAGAAGAAGGCTCACAAAAAAATGAGATTATTTGGAGTTGATTTGATGGATCGCTTGTGACCTAACTAGATGGATCGCCAGCGACCTATCTAGAGTAGGCCCCACCACCTCAAATTTTTATGGTGGGTCCGTAACACCCTCTATAGTGTTCCTGCAAATTTTCATTCGATTTCATTAAGACTTGAGTGAGTTATAGATGATTCTTCTAGACCAGATGACCCATGAAGACGGATAATCAAACTAACTCCAAACGATTTGATATTTGGACAAGGCATTTAAATAGAAGATAGGAAGACAACCAAACAAAGATCGCTCAAAAATATGCTAAGTGGATGGATAGCTAGCGATCCATCCCATATGGATAGCTAGTGATCCGTCAAGATAGGTCGAATCGCCCTCAAACTTTCTGAGCTCCTTCATAGCACTAAGTAAAGACATGGTAGAAAAATATGCTAAGTTGATGGATAGCTAGCGATCCATAGAAATGACTTAGATTGATTTGAGATTTTCGATGATGACTTGACATAACAACTGGACTCTTCTACACTTCTACTTCTGGCCCAACACTCACTGAATTCATGTATAAATACTCACCTACCTGCAACTAGAGATGGATCTTTTTCGAGGAGAGAGCCGCCATTACTCTACTGGAATTCCTTTACTTCTTCAACTTTCTTCTCTCTCACAACAGTCATCAAGAGGGTTACTGTGATTCTCCAGTCGACCCTTGTACTTGTAACTTATTCTAAATCATTGTAACTTAGATCTAAGGACTAACTAGTTGATATCCAGAGAGATTCAACTAGTATAATCATAATAAAGATTGATTAAAGTGGACGTAGGCCAGAGTCAGCCGTACCACTATTAGAATTCTGTATCTCTTTTCTTACTTCTGCTCTTTATTTGTTGTTTATCTGAGATTTGTGCCGCTAATTTCTGCACTGGTGCTTTCACACTTGATCCAGTGTGTTGATCCATTTTTTGGGTTAACATTTTGGTACTTTCACTGAGAACCTTGAACGAGATCTGAAAAATTGAAGTTTAAATCTAAGATTTAGAGAAGATGAGTTTGCCTAATACTAGATCTCGAGCTGTAGCAAGTCAACCGGAGCCTGGGGGCAGCCAGGAGGTGTCCTCAAATTCTCATCAACCCAACTATGTGATCAGAGAGGAGATGGAAAGGATGATGAAAGAGATGCAGGATGGGATCTTAGCTAGACAACAGGAGATGATGGACGGCTTCTTCCAGAGGATGGAGCGGCAAGGGATGGCTAGATCTGCAAGGAATAGGGATCAAACTCCAGGGAACAACACATGAGCTGCCGGAGTTAGATTGGATCAAGATGGAATCTTGCCCCCACGTCCAGAGCAATCGATACTTTGGGGCAATGTTGGAATCAACAATAGGACTCAATGCAAGAGCATCTAAAGTTAGATCAAAACAAACTGAAACAATACCCACATGACTAGGGTCACGATAGATTTGGATCTAGGATGAGCTCTAATGCCTAGAACGGGTGATGTTGGAGCTAGAGTAGCAAATCAGAATACGAATACATGGCCGCATGAGCTGAAACCAGAAGCCCACAGTTGGAACAGGGGGCAGGTTCGTCCCTTTCTCTGTGCCTTCTGATTTTTCTGCCTTCAATAACCTCAGGCCGCTTACACGTGTACGGGATCCCTAATGGTCCCTAGCCATGCTCTGAGTCAGATGCCTGAGATGACTATTGAAGACAACAATGACCCCAGATCGCTTAGACTTGTGCTAAACCTAGATTGGTTCCTATCATGCTCTAAGTCGGATATCTGGGATGACTGCTTAGGATAATAATCTTAGACCGCTTGGACATGCACAAAACCTAGATTGGTCCCTTGTCACGCTCTGAGTCGGATGTTTGGGATAAACATTCAAGATTTCTGCTTGTTTGCTTTGTTTTGAAATTTTTATTTTGTAAAATCCATATTTAATGTGATGACTGATTTTGAACGCCATAGAGTCCCGACTGAAGAGACGGGACCGGAGTGCAAGGTGCAAGTCCCCTTGCCAGAGAGCGAGTGGATGGACTTGTACGATACCAAACACCATAGAGTCCCGACCAGAGAGACGAGACCGGAGTGCAAGAAGTAAGTCCCCTCGCCGAAAAGTGAGCGGATAGGCTTACTTAATCCCCCTTAACTTAATAAGCAAATGATCCGGAGAGATCATCCACCTGAATTGAAACAATAAACAATCCGGAGAGATCGTCCCCTTAACTTAAAACATTAAACGATCCGAAGAGATAGCACATTAAACTAAACACTAACTTATCCGGAGAGATCGCGCATTAAACTTAAACGGTCCGGAGAGATCGAACCTTAAAACAGATTTGATTTTGCAAAAAGGATTTGAATGCCTTATAAATAGAATAAAACGGATAAATCCTGGATGAACACAAGACGACTTTGATATATGATGTATAATGTGATTTTGATATATGATGTGATATGATGTGATGTGATTTTGATATATGATATTATAACTATGAATTAAATCTGAGCGGTAATGATGTAAATCCTGGATGAACACGGGAGGATTAGAGATGTGTAATGTAATTAGAGACATGTGATGTAATAATTCCGAATGAAACTGGAATGATTTTGATGTATAGGTTGCAGTTAGGTAGAGTTTAGAGTCTTAGGCTATAACATATTTAGAACGACTTGTAATTGATGAAAGAATCCAAAGGAACTGGACGGTTTGCCAAGACTATAGCCATTGGAAAGCTTAACAATTAAAGACTCATTACTGAAACATGTTCTAGAGCAAAGCACACCTTTCATTCAAAAGGCGTACTTTGGGGGGCAAGTGTTAACTGGGTTTTTAACCCAATAGAATTCAAAGGGAACTAGAACATCTACAACAAGTCAAAATATCTCAAGGATCGACCAAGAAACCAGAAGGAAAAGAAGAGAAAGGCCAAAGAAGAAAAATGCCAAAACAAGCTAAGGCAATGGATCGCTAGCGATCCATCACCTATGGATCGCTAGCGATCCATAAAGCTTGCTCGTGGATCCTACAGTCCTCTTGCATCATGATCTAATATGTTCCTTAAAGACGCTTGTCAAGTTCATAGCATGCCAAACAATCTAACTCGAGAAGTGAAGACTCACCTAATTCAAGCTGTTTAATCAAAAGCAGCTAACTTAAAATTGACCTACAGAACTCATACGAAGTCAGATTGACTTGAAATTTTGGAAGAACATTTAGAGGATATAGAAGAAGGCTCACAAAAAAATGAGATCATTTGGAGTTGATTTGATGGATCGCTAGCGACCTAACTAGATGGATCGCTAGCGACCCATCTAGAGTGGACCCCACCACCTCAAATTTTTATGGTGGGTTCCTGACACCCTCTAGATTGTTCCTGCAAAGTTTTGTTCGATTTCGTTAAGACTTGAGCGAGTTATGGATGATTCTTCTGGACCAGATGACCCATGAAGACGGATGATCAAACTAACTCCAAACGATTTGATATTTGGACAAGACACTTAAATAGAAGATAGGAAGACAACCAAACAAAGGTCACTCGAAAATATGCTAAGTGGATGGATAGCTAGCGATCCATCCTCTGTGGATAGCTAGCGATTCATCAAGATAGGTCGGATCGCCCTCAAACTTTCCGAGCTCCTTCGTAGCACTAAGTAAAGACCTCTGGTAGAAAAATATGCTAAGTTGATGGATAGCTAGCGATCCATCCCCTATGGATAGCTAGCGGTCCATAGAAATGACTCAGATTGATTTGAGATTTACATACCTGCAACCAGAGATGGATCTTTTCCGGGGGAAGAGCCGCCATTAATCTACTGGAGTTTCTTCACTTCTTCAACTTTCTTCTCCCTCACAACAGTCATCAAGAGGGTTACTGTGATTCTCCAGTCAACCCTTGTACTTGTGACTTATTCCAACTCATTGTAACTTAGATATAAGGACTAACTTGTTGATATCCAGAGAGATTCAACTAGTATAATCATAATAAAGATTGATTAAAGTGGACGTAGGGCAGAGTTAGCCGAACCACTATAAAAATTCTGCGTCTCTTTTCTTACTTCTGCTCTTTATTTGAGATTTGTGCCACTGATTATTTGCACTAGTGCTTTCACACTTGATCTAGAGTGTTGATCCATTTTTTGGGTTAACGGTGGTTTATCATTATATGGTTGTTAATCATTGATGCCCATCCATTATCATTGTTCAACTTGGTTCTACGATGGAGCTTGATCCCAATAGCATATAGTTGTAGCTAACGATCTCTGTAAAATGCGAGTTGATTTCCTCATTGCGTTTATGGTATAAGAGGAGATCCCACAAAAAAAAATACATGGTGCAATGCATCTTTTAGTACGTCTCTAGTATTAGGAAGCAAATAAGTAGAAATTGGTGTGGTAGTATTTTGTTCTGGTATTCAAAAGCATAATTTTGTATGTCATTAGCTCACGCATTAAATAATCGTTTTAGTTGTGTAACATACACACAATTTTAGCTCCAACTAGTTGTAGCACCTACAGTATACAAAATACTAGAAATGAGCCACAGATCATTATTTTTTATATTGTTATAAGAAAAGTCAACGTAGAAATGAATATGTAAATTTGATTTCTATTTTTTTTTAAACGTAAGATGTCTTGCATATTTGTTCGCCATTATTAATTTTTGATCATTCGTATACCCTCTCGTTGATATTTTATACTAAAAGTAAGCGTATCTTAACAAAAAACACATTTTATCTATCACTCATCTCCAAAGGAGATGCTTATTTTTTTCATCGAAAACAATGAGTGTTGTTCAATGACAACTGCAAATTTTTGTTTACATCAACATCTTGCACTTATGATTCAAATCTCTATCTAAATTACACTTTAATTGTGTACCCCAACACTTGGAGCATTAGTAATGTCATCCACAGAGTCTCCTCTTTCAAAAACCGCAGCTGCCCCCATTCCAGATCCTAGACATGGTGAAATTTTAGAAGTAGATCTCTTTAATATTATCATGTATAATATTAGATCACAACATGAATGTTTATGCATAATAGTCTTTACTAATAGTGTTAAATACTGATGATGCAAATTCTACACATGATTAATCAACCAAATCTCTAGGCAACAAAAAAAGTACAAGAAAGGAGGTGAGACTGACCAATACACATAGAGATGACCCCAAATCTAGAGTCTTTTCCTCTCCTTTTCATCTCATTTAGTAATGTACTTACACACCTTGCACCTGCGAAATGAAAATGAACAGAGATTAAACACCACCACCGTTGAGATATAATAAGTAAATAATCTATCTTTGATACCTGTTGCGCCCAAGGGATGACCAAGAGCAATAGCACCTCCATTTACATTAACTTTCTCTGGATTGAGCTCCAGCTTCTTGCAACAACACACATATTGTGACGCAAATGCCTGTTAGTGTTTTCCATGGTAAAGCTTCAGATTAATCAATATGTCAAACAGCAGAGCCGGGTAAGACTGACAAAATAATCAAATGGTGATACCTCATTTATCTCAAAAAGGTCAATATCGTCAATTTGGAGACCAGCTGCTTTGACCGCAGCAGGTATTGCCACTGCAGGGCCAATACCCATTACTGCTGGATCCACTCCAACAGCAGCAAAACTTCTACATTTTTCCATAAACTTAGTCAAGAAAATTCACAAGTATAGTTAAAACAAACTGGAAAATAGTCTAATTTTATCCCAAAGCACAATGAAATGGTTTTGGTATTCAAGTATAGCTATAATTTTGTATTGCAAACGTATTTGCATGATCAAGGTCATGCTTTTTAGTCTATTTTTCTAGGAGAACAAGGTCTGTTAAGTCTAAGAAACCGATGCATTCTACAAATCATGAATAGGTTATTCTAATTGAATATATCCAGTTGCAATTAAACGGAGCTATTCATACAGAAAACATATTTTCATCTATCAGTAAACTTATCCATTGTTCATTGTTCTCTTGGTGTTTGTTATGGGCTAGAGTTTTACATCACAGGTACATAAAAATATTTCAAGTTTTTTTTTTCAAGGAGAAAATAGACTGTTAATGGAAACACTTATTTGAATACAGTTCTACAAAACCAATATATGACGATATATTTTCGAACGACCAAAACCATATTCATGAATACTTTCAAAAATTTTAAGGAGTGTTTGAACCTGAATACACCTATTATAGGAAGCGCCTTTCGCATTGCCACACTTCTTTTCATGAGAAGTACAGCACCCGCACCATCACTTACTTGACTAGCATTGCCTATAAAAAACATAAGCATCAATGCGTAAAACTGCAATTTAAAAGATGATGCACTTGAGAATTCACTGGAAACACTGTTGCATATAATACCAGCAGTTGTGCTCCCATCTTTCGTAAATGCAGGTTTTAGTCTTGCAAGACTTTCCATAGATGTGTCAGGGCGAATTCCTTCATCAACATCAACTGTGATTTTCCTTTCTTCTCCAGTTTTCGGATCCAGAATCTTTAGCAGAAAATATTGGTTAAAATTTTGAATTCAGTAACAACATAACTTAATATTTCAAATTTCTAATAGTTACAAAACATTTTAACCTCCCTCCTGGATTGGAGGTAGTTTTTGGTTATTTTTTAACATAACATTTGTATTTTTGACACATTAGCAAAAGCAGAGAGCCAACAAGAGTTCAAAATATTTTTCTCTACGCATTAAGATGACAGTGTTGATTAATTTGATAGGCAAAAGCAAATGATTATTGTTACGATTTACATATATATAGTGGGAGTATAATGCTTTGCACATTGTTGTCAGAAAGATTGAAAATAAAGAAAGAATAAGAAAAAGGAAAAGGACTTGCACCTTTGTGTACACAGGCACGATCTCTTCCTTAAATTTACCAGAAGCAGAAGCTGCAGCTGCCTTCTTATGAGATTCAACCTAACATATTATGCAAGAACCACTATGTTAAGCATGACATACTTATATAACTCAGAAGAAAAAAAAAGTTTCAAAGAAACTCACTGCGGCAACATCTTGCTCCTGTCTGGTGACATCATACTTATTAGCAACGTTTTCAGAAGTGATGCCCATGGGTAGAAGACAATCTCTAGCTTGTTGATATAGTTGTGCCTAAGAAATAAATAATATATTATAACAAATGGAAAAGGCTACTACAAGAATATAGCTTGATAATAAATTACACACTCTTGGATTAAAAGGTCCCTGTAATGCAATGGAATTAACAGTCATAGATTCCAAACCAGCTGCGATGCCTGCAAAGAAAACATATCGAATGTGTGAGGCATCAAAAACAGTACCATGCTATCAGTAAACAAAATAATCATATTTAAAATTGTAACAAACATACCAATGTCATAGAATCCAGCTTTTATAGAAGCAGCAACATCAGCAACTGCCTGAAGGCCAGAAGAGCATTGGCGATTAACGGTTCTTAATGGAACATTCTCTGGGTATTCAAAATAAATGAACAAAAAGTGTATGTATTAATATAAATGGATAGTGCTTAATCATATGTAAATAGTAATTAATGTATACCAGGAAAACCAGCATAAAAGGCAGCCATTCTACACTCGATTGCTCTTTGTGACCCAGGAGCCAAAACAGTACCAACAATAATATCACCAACTTCACTAGGATTCAACTTAGTCTTATCCAACAATGCCTATAAGAATCCAAATGTATTGTGTTTTAAAGTAGATATTATGTTGGTAGAATGACTGAAATGTTAGAAAGAAGAAAATGATACCTTGAGAACAGGGGCTAGCAAGTCTTCAGGATGAGTATCCTTGAATGCCCCACGCTTTGCCTTGCAGATTGCAGTTCTGTAGGCACTGGATAGCACATAAAGGTGTAAACAAATTTGAGCAAAACAAATTGATAAACTAAATTTCATAGGAAACATATTATTATTTGAAGATATGATCGAGCGAGTGACTGTCACCGTACGATATAAAGTGCCAAATTACTGCAGCAACGATGATAGAAATCATGATAATTGGAAATAAAACTACTACTATAACTATAGCGAGGCATCAAAATAAATGCCCACTAATTGCAGCCTGCAGGGTTACTGCTACTACGTACATAAGAGAAAAACACTTACGCGACGATAACAACATCATCTCCAAAGGGAGCCTTCCCCTCATAATTTACACCTCTACAAACAGATGCCTGGTCAAATCGAAAGCAATAGCAAAATTAATATATTTCTGTCATGAATCACGAATCTAAGAAATAGAGAGTGTTAATTACCGAGACAATACGAGAATCGCTCGGATTTGGTGAAGGATTCAAGTGCCGGTGCAAAATGTTCTGCCTAGCTATCGCCTTCTCCATATTTTTGAATTTTACTTATGTTTATTTGAATGCGAAGGGAGGAGAGAGGCAAAGAGGGTTTTAAATAGAGGAGAACGTACTTGTTGCGAAATGCATCGTGCCCACGCTGACATTTACGGAGAAAATTCAAACTATAGACTTGACTTTGACCATTGGGGTTTTCACATTTGCTCTGAGCTTCCGTGTACTTCATTGGGTTTATGATACATATAAAACCAAAGTTTGTGGGATTTCTAATGGACCATTTGGATTATTTCAAAAACTAACCAAGATCAATATAGCTTACCATGTTACATTGCTTTCTACTAAAAAATAATAAATAAGGATGTTTCATTTTATCCACATGGGACAGTCATATACAGTCCAATGATTGTATATATTGTTAAATTTGAACGATTTAAATTTATTTTAAATTTATAGAAGAGAATATATTAATTGGTTTTTATAATCAATCAAATATGCAAAACAAATTGGAAAGATAATCAAGTAGTATCAGAAGATATATTAATTGATTTGAGAAATCAAACAAATAAGAATATATGTGAAAATAAACACAAATATGCTAAATTTGTGTTAAATCAAATCAAGCAAATCCAAAAATATTTCATCCTTATCTCCAAGACAGTCTTCATCCTTGCACCTACAAATATGAAGACATTTGCTCATCTTTTCATCACAAAACCAACAGTGTTCTTCACCAAAATATCCTCAATGTGATCCCTATTTGTAACATCCCTCAAAATGGGAATAATAATCTCACATCGTGGAACACTATGAAGTGGATGCTTATATACCAAAGTTTTCACATTGTAACAACGTCAAGGCCTTTTGAGGAACAAAACCTCAAACCTTGGCTTGACCCACGAGGCGAAGGTGGCTAAGTTGGAGACAATATCTGTGTTAAGTGAGGTGCGGACTGTTATACTATTTCTATAATTTTTAGAGTGCGTGAAATTTATAGAGTGATTCATACTCTTCTCATGTTGTACTCTCTCTAAAAATGGAGAAATAATAAAGGGCTATTGGGTCTCCGTAGACGTATGATACTTATATCCGAACCATGTTAAATCACATGTGTCTCTTTCTCCTTTTCTTTTCATTGTTTGTTCCTGTATGATTTCATAGTTGATTTTAAGTTGCATTGGATTCAAATAGGCAATACTAGATCCTGATCAAATACGCTTCGGCTCATTCAAAATTTTCACAACAGTTTGGTATTAGAGCTAGTGTTATTATTCTGTTTGGATATTAATGGTTACTTCTGAAAAGTCTATTGATAGATCTGGTATCAATTATGTCGTTACATGTTTTGATGGAAAAAGTGATTTTAGAATTTGGAAGATGAAGATGAAGGCAGTGTTGAAGAAGGAGAAGACTTTTAAGATTGTTTCTGCGCCCGAGAAGGCAGCTATTTTGAAAGAGATAGAAGATGAAACTCTTACAACAATTCAGTTGAGCCTTTCAGATGAAGTTCTTATAGAATTCTCTCAAAAGAAGACGGTGAAGGAATTAGGGGATGTATTATCTATTGTATATCAAGAAAAGTCTCTCACCAATCAAATTATTATTCAACAACAACTTTATTCGTTTAACATGAAGCTTGCAGCCGACCTTATGGAGCATGTAGATGCTTTGACCACTTTGATTATGAACCTAAAGGCAGCAGATGTTGATATTACTGATGAGGCTCAAGCAGTGATCCTCTTGTGTTCCTTGCCTAAGGAATATACTACTTTTGTTAATTCCATGATATACGATTGCAGTAAGATTAATCTATTAGATGTAAAGGCTAGTCTTCATAATGAAGTGTTGAGAGGTAGATTGGCAAGCACTAGTTTGGATAGTGATACAGAGGGCTTATCTGTTCAGAGAGGTAGAAGCCAAAGCAGGTCAAATAATGGTAGAGGTCGAAGTAATTCAAGGTCTCAGTTTACGGGGCCTAAGCGATTGACTTGCCCTTATTGTAAGAAACCGGGGCACTTTATAGCTCAATGTCCCAAGCTCGAAGGAAGAAGAAAAAACCCAAAACAAGCTTCAACATCTACTGCAAAGAAATCAGATATATAGAGTGATACCGATGTGTTTACAGCTTCTGGCTCTTCTGAGAAGAGCAACTTATGGCTTATTGATTCCGGCGCATCCTATCATATGACACCTGATAGGAACTTCTCTACATACCGTAAGATTGATAAAGGAGAGGCTCTGATGGGCAATGATGCTTCTTGCCATATGGTTGGTGTTGGAAGTGTGAAGATCAGGATGTTTGATGGTGTTATTCATACTATTACGGATATTAGACATGTACCTGATTTGAGAAGAAGCTTGATTTCTATTAGGGCTTTGAGTAGGCTTGTATTGAAGATTGTAGTTGAGGGAGAGAAGATGAAGTTATCGAAGGGTTCCATAATTGTTATAAAAGGTGTAACGACCCAAAATTCTGTTCATTTTAAGTTGATAATAAACCACACATGTCTAACCCAATTTGAACGAAAAAGTGGGTAGTTAGGGGAAAAAGAAAATAAAGATAGAATAGAATCTCACACGAATGGAATAACATATATTATTTTAACAATAATCTTTACAGTAGAAAATTTTGAATACAATATCAGAGTCTAACCTAGATTCAGCCTGGACAGTGATAAACCCTCTGTCCTTACAAATGCTAAAAATAAAAACAAATGCAATAAATGCAGCGGATAATAGAATACGTCCATACGTAGATGAGGGTCTCCAGCTTTTCTCTGGAAACTCCAAGCGTCTTCAACTAAACCTGAAACTACTCGGGTCTGACCCGTGTATTAAAAATACCCGGATCACACTTGATAAACCAGCGTGAGATACTCAAAATTTAATGTATAGATCATGCTGATGTCAATCAAAACCTTTGAAAAGAAGGGTATCTCATAAGACCATGTCCACACATAAATACATATGGGTTTTTGTCTTATGATAACCAAATCACTTTTATACCAAAATAATTTGATATTATTTTTAATGACATTCCTTTGAAAACACTTTTCACATACCTTAAAAATAGCCGAAATTGTTACCCATAACCAAAATTTTACAGCATACTAGGTTCTACAAACAAAACCATAAAGGTTCATATTGGAATTGAATTTGCAACATGATATGGCCATTCAGACCCAAAATCCACGTATGACAATCCTAGTTCACACCAATGGCTTTACACGACACCCGTCAGCCTCCAAAGTATACTGCTACTGTAACATCCCCTATTTGGAGGCCCGAAGCTAAGCGCTACAGATGCTGCAGACATCCATGGTATTAACTTCCGTGACCAAATACGGTAATGTTAACGGTATTCATAATATCATAATCATATGAATATGAAACAAAACTACAGATTTCAAAAACTACTTTTCTCATTACATTTCACAAAACATGTTCCATATTCAAATTATATAATCCTATAACATTTCCCAAGCATTGATCAAATATAATAATTACAAATATGCCAAGAGCGACATATGAAGATGTCCCCTTGGATGATCAGAGAATACTAGACTAACTGTCTTAACACACACAGCGGAATTTAAAACAAATCTCATTATATATCTAGAAATCTACCTCCTGCACATCTTCGGAAGCTTTATTGTCCACATGCTAAAACCTAAAAACCTTCAACCCTTAGTCTACTCAAATCAATTTTGAGTACCTGAGAGTTTAAGGGGGGAAACATAAACTTCGAGTCAGACATAAAGCCTGGTGTGAATAATACTATACATCTTGGTTATATATGATATTGAGTAAGACCATGCCGCTTAGCGGAACAGGTTTCCCCTCACTAATATCTCTTTCAAAACATATCTTTTGCAAATCATAAACCTGCAACCAAACTGGTTAATTGAACTGATTATATCAAAATAGCAATGTCCTTTATGCTAAAATCAAGTAATTTACTGGACCAGCCATTCGAAACAAATGTAGTTTTGTTTGGCTGGCCACTAACTTTTGGCTGACTCGGGCCTACTAGACAAAATATTCAATATGATCTAACAACTGTTAGATAAGTCTTCTAGACTGTCTGTCCCTAACTTACATCTCCAAGGGTCTTTCGATCCTAATGGTTTTGCGGGCTTACCAATAACTTTTTTCTTCTTTGTACCTATATCTCATTTCGGTGTGTAACTATCATTTAAGTCTAACTGACTAAGCCCTACAAACTGGAATTTGGAATAAAATTAGCTTGGGGCTAAAGCTAATGTATAGGGCGCGACTCTACACCAGTCCCATCTAGTCTTCTATATTTGAGTCATTTTTCTTAGGGTTAACTACCCTTTAAAATTTTCCTTGAAACCTTTTCAAAATGATTTAACCCTTTAGATCATACATAAACAAGGAAAATATACCCTTTGCTTTACTCTAAGTTATTTTCCATGTTATATATACTTTACCCAAAATAATGTTGATGAAATACTTTAAGGATTTCTCATCCCTCCAAAATAAGTTAAACTCTTTTTAACTTAAACACTTGGGCTATATTGCCAAAAGCAATTCATTCGAAACCTTTGTTTAAAACCTTTAAACAACCCTTTCGAAACCATTGAAAGTACCCCTTTCGTAATCATTGAAAGTAACCCTTTCGAAATCATTGAAAGTAACCCTTTCGAAACTATTGAAAGTACCCCATTCGATATAAGTAAACTATATTACTTTATAACATAGGCCGAAAGGCCAAAACATAGCTTTCGAAACCATTTACAAAAGCCCTTTCGAAAACATTACATACTCTTCCTTTCGAAAGCTTTAAAACCTTAGACATCCTTTTCAAAACATAAAACTTGCCTTTCGAAAGCAATTGGAAACCTTCCATTTAGAATGCTTTAAATACCTTTCGAAACCATTTGGGAAACTCCCCTTCGAAACCATAGTTTATACATTTCGAAAATATCGGGGATCCTCCGCTTCGAAACCATAATAAGTAGCTTTCGAAAATACTGGGGAACCTCCCCTTCAAAACCTATATTAGATACCTTTCGAAAGCATTAAAGTATACTGTTTAATACAAACCTTTCCAAAGCATTGGGTTAAAGTAAAAGCTTGTGAAACATAGTTTCGAAACCATTAAGTCGAAACCTTTGGGTTTATCTTTCAACATAACTAAGGGTCATAAAACATCTAAGTCGAAGCCCTCTTTCAAAATCATTTTTCCTAAGTAAAGAAAGTAGATGGTTTCGACACCATCCCTTTCAAAAGCATTGGAGAATGGCTTCTTTAATAAACGAGAGCATCCTTTCGAAACCATGTTTAAAGGCAACGGCCTCAACTGGGTTGAAAGGTAGAATAGCGGCAACGTTGGTTTCAACACTGTCGAAAGTCAATTTAAAAACATAGGCAGCAACCTGAGTTGAAAGCTCTTCTTTAAACCAATCGAGTCGAAAGCCATCTCATTTGAAAGTAAAGCAGGCGCATTTGTTTAGAAAAAAAAGCAAAGTCTTGACTCCTTTCGAAACCCTTAATTTCGACACCACACCTTTCGCCTGAGTCCAATTCACTATGTACCAAGTCTTGATACTATGTGCATTGGTTTCGACCGAGGTTGGAGGCAGAGGAATGAAGTCGAAAGGTGGTTTCCGAAGGAAGTAAGATAACAGAACCTTATAAAACCCGATTCTTTATTTAAAAAGGTAACTCTTTTCAACCAACCTGCTTATTTGTGAAAATCTAATTATTTTCCAATTCTTTTCTAAAAGCTTTTCTAAAAGTGCCGCCGGATTCAGATTTTGTTTAATTAAAACATTTGCAAAATGCCCCTTCTCCTGTTTTAAACATATAAAACATTTAAGTCTCATACCTTAAATAATTTTATATACTTAACAAAACACTTAGAAAAATTCTCCAAAATTCCTGAAAATCTCTTTTAGTATGTTTTCTAACATATTTATATTTCAGACCCATAGTCATTATATCATGGCCGTAAATAATTTTAAACCCAAAATAACATTTTCTTTACTAGAAAATTCATAATAAATCCACAATAATTCAGAAAATTATAAAACTTGATACCTCTATATAAAATAATATATCTGACCTCATATTAAATTCGCAAGTCATTTGGATGTTATAAACTAGGTTTTCTAAATCAATTCTCATCATAAAATGCATATAAAATAGCCTAAATCATCAACAAGTGTGTGTATATACTTCTTGGACACGTTTGTGATACACGTATTGGTGAGTTTTCATGCTCCCGTTTTGTGATAGGCCTTCCCCTTTTTGTGATTTCTGGATTGATGATTTCTAGAATTTGTATTTCACCGATTTTTATGCGATTGACATTGATATGTTTTATCAATATTTGTGTTTTGGTGAATAATTTAAAGAATATGACATTCTTTTTAATGTTTGAGAATATTTGAGGTATTGTATGATTTTTGTTGTTATCTGATGTATACTTGTCACAGTATGGTACTTTTGTTATCATACGTTTTTGTCATATCTCTTATCCTATCTCATTTTATATGATATTTATAGCTAGACTAATTTGTTTATTATTTTCTTCTTAAATAATACTCGGGTCACACCGAGGTATTTCAGGTGCTTCTTCTTGACTTCTTATCAGGGTTCGTCACCTGACTTTTGGCTAACTACTTTAGCTTAGTAGTTTTTGTTGTTATACATTCGAGATAGAGACTCCTTAATGTATACTTATTCTTTTGTCTAGCACTTGGACCTATTCTTTGTGATGTAGTGGATCTTGTATGACCACTATTTTGATGTACACCTTTATGTGTTATATTCATATCTGTTTCCGCCTTTGTGATATGAATATCTGTGACTGATTTGTGTTATGCTTTTCTCTATATTTTCTTTCGAAGGCCACATAGCCACTGTGTGATAGCTTTGAGTTTGTATTTGATATGTTGGATTTCCTCTTGAAACGAAATGCTTGTCATACTATTTGACATATCGGTACTCGCATAAAGGAATTACACAGATGGTCGCTCTTCAACAGCCTTATTCTTCGTGCTAGTCGACGGCATTACCCCATAGTGTCCTTGGCTAGTGTGAGTATAAAGGTGGGGCGTCACAGCTTAGTATCAGAGCCAAACTTCGGAACAATGTAGAATAATCTAGCAAGGATCATTGTTCTAAGTCTTTCTTAGGAATCGTGCCATAGGATTTAATTCGAGTCTTCGTACTGTTCTATCCTATTTCTTTTTATGATGCCTTGTTTTATCAATCAAGTTTGTGTGATATTCATTTTGAGAATAACCTTTTTCGTCTTCTTTCTTTCTTAAAGAAGAGAAATGGTTAGATTAGGCCGTCCCAGCGCCGGTCAAGCCAGTGCTACTCCTCAGGATGGAGTATTTATGTCTGCCCAGCAGCTCTTAGTTCTTGTGAAGAATGCTCAAGCTGTCGGACTCATTCCAGAGCCTACTCATCCTAAATCAGGGTTTGCACGCTTGTGCAGAGATTATACCGATTTGGGTGGAAGGCCATTCAAGGGTTCCGAAAGCGTTATAGAAATCCAAGCTTGGCTTAGAACATGCGATCACATCTTTTCCCGCATGAATCTTATTGATCTACATCGAGTCCAGGTGGCTTCTAGCATGCTCCAGGAGAGAGCATTAGATTGGTATGAGCTTTTGATTTCTGAAATTATTGAAGCGGATCTTACTTGGGAGAAATTTCGGGAAAGATTCGAATTGAAGTTTGTGCCGGAGGCTGAAAAAGTAACTTTAGCCCGACGCTTTATTGACCTTGTTCAAGGTGAATATTCTATGGCAGATTATTTCGCACCTTTTGATTCTCTCTCTAAATATGGGGTCGAGTATATTAATACCCCATTTAAGAAAAATTAGAGATTTGTCTATGGGTTGAATAGGAACCTCAAAAAGCCTTTACTCCTGAAACTAGAAGTTTCTTTTGATCAGCTTGTTGATATCGCTCTTCGACTCGAAGAGGCCGATAAAGAAAGTGATGTTGAAGTTGTGGGTGCCAAACAGAACTTCAAAAACAACAAGAAGAGGCCTATTAAGTTCAAAGGCCCCAATCCCAACAAGAAAGGGAAGCAAGAAACTTCGGTAGCAAAAACTCATATCTCTAGTAGTGGACAATGCTACAATTGTGGTTCTACGGACCACTATGCAAATGAGTGTCTGAAACCCTTTTTTTGTCGTTATTGCAAAAGTTTGGGCCATCTTATATCTACATGTCCCATACTCCAAAGTAGGAGAGAGGGAGAGTTGAATGTTGTGCAAGCCCCTAGTAACACTTCTCTTGGCCAAGGTATTTCTCATTCTATCCTTGATAGTATTATTTTGTTTCGTGATTATCCTATTCGAATTCTTTTGATATGGGTGCATCTCCTTCTTTTATATCAAAAGAACTTGATGAAACCTTTTCTTTAAATATTATGGGCTTGATGACTTCATTGAGAATTGCGAATTCGATTGATGGATCCGCAACACTCAGTTTATTTTGTAAAGATGTCGAGATTATTTTATGTGATTATTCTTTCCGAGCCTATTTGCATGTTATGCGTTACTTAGGCTTCAGAATTGATTTTTGGGAAAGGATTGGCTTAATCATTATGAAGCCCATATCCTATGTCCTGAGAGGACTATCCATCTTCGACATTCTAAATCCGTTAAGCAAATTTCTATTGTTCTTAATGATTTTGATTTCCAAATTTGGTGGCATCATTTTATTCTTTAAACCCACATGATGAGGAAGATGTTATTCCCATTACTCAAGTAGTTCATGAATTTTCTGGTATATTTGAGCTTGTCTTAGGATTATTGTAACAACCCGTAAATTTAGCGATTTTATATTTAAATATTTTATTCAAATATTTCATCGTTCGTCGTATTTTAGTCCGAAAAGCTACTTTTTGCAAACAGTCGAATTAGGACTCGAGACCCCTTCCATTGAGTTCAAAATGCCGTTTGCGACCTTATTGAGTATAAACTTCGATATGTTTGGAGTTAGTGGAATTTTGCTACTTTTTCACTACGGGCTTTGGTTTGAGTTTCAGCTCATTAACCCCAACTAAGACCCAAGCTCCACCCCCACTCCTCTTCATTCCTTCATAATTTCCTAATACTAAAGCTTCATCAAAAATGGGGGAAAAGATTGGAAATGGAAATTCCTAAGCCCTAGTTCCATTGCAAACCCAAGTTCTAGCTCCAAATTCAAAGAAGAAGCTTTGGTAAGCCTTCTCTTCTTCTTCTCCAACTCATTCTCTTATCAATTTCAGAAATTCCTAAACCTAACTTAGGAAATGTTTCTCTTTTAAGCTTAGATTCAAGCTTGTTGGGTTGGAATTGAAGAGTGATTGTTCTTGCCATTGCTCTATAGCTTCTTCTTCATTTGTTTTGGGTTTAAAAGTGAGATTTTTATCTCACATCTATGTTTATAATTATCTTTGGTTGTTAGGTATGAATTCCTAACACTTCTTCATGTGCATTTGCCCTTGATTTGGATTGGTTTTGTGAATATTCCAATTTTTGGTTTTTGAAGTCAAATTTGTGTGTAAATCCTTTTATGGATGTTTGAGCATGGTTTGGTAATGCATCGAAGAGCTTATAGGGCCGGGTCGTCGATTGGCATAAACCCCTAGCGCCCATTGCTCGTCCGGTTGCATTTGCAAAGAGATTGCCTCTTCATTTTTAGGCTGAAAATACTGGAAATCCCAGTTCAGTCGACTGACTCAAAGCGTTCAGTCGACTGAGCTGAAGCCAGGAAATTTCCTGGGACAGTATCAGTCGACTGAAATCTCTGTTCAGTCGACTGAACCTGGAACCCGAAAGTTCCCAGGCATGATTCAGTCGACTGAAATCTCTGAGTCAGTCGACTGAACCTAGAAATAGAAAGTTTCCAAGACCTGAGTCAATCGACTGAAATCTCTGAGTCAGTCGACTGAATTTGTTGTTTCTGCCCAATTTGCCTTTTTGGGATTGAATTTCCAATTAGATTCAATTCGTGATGATCCTATTTGTTGTTATCATTTATTATGACTTTAATGACTCCTTTTTCGGGATTTTTGAATATCCATTTCGATGGATTCTTTATCGGTTTAATTGGATTTCATTCACGTCTTCGAATGTGAATTTTAATGATTAATTGTTTCTAGAATAATTTTTTTTGTGGTGTGTCACTTTAAAATACAAAGGTTTTTATACTAGTAGTAACTATTCAAACTCTTTCACAAAGATGATTTCAACTCTATTTTTAATACAAAGCTCGTTTATAAAACCGTTTTCCAACCTATTAGTATATACAAACCTTTACCTCATTCGTATGAGAAATCTAATTAAACGGCTTAGCAAAACAAGTGGTATGAAACGCTTGCGTTTACTTCGTCGGTTAATTTATGGACTTGTTCGATTGAAACTCTTGTGACAATTTTCTAGTGGAAATCTACAATTCGTTCGTAAATATTTAAGTTAAGCTAGTGGTTATGGGACATGAAGCTAAACTCATATATTTACTAGCTTAGTGTAATTTACACTTATGGGTCTGCGAAGATCCTTTTTGTGGAGCTTCGGCTCAATTTTTGTGGGGTAGCGACTCATGGTCTTCGGGCCGTTTTTGTGGAGCTTCAGCTCATGGTCTTCGGGCCGTTTTTGTGGAGCTTCGGCTCATGGTCTTCGGGCCGTTTTTATGGAGCTTCGGCTTATGGTCTTCGGGCCGTTTTTGTGGAGCTTCGGCTCATGGTCTTCGGGTCGTTTTTGTGGAGCTTCGGTTCAAAATTGATGGTTAGCGACCATGAGATAGCGTCTCATCTTGTGATACACGTGTTGGTGAGCTTTAATGCCCCCGTTTTAGTGATAGGCCTCTTTCCCTTTTTGTGATCTTTCTGGATTTCTAATTTACGATTTCTAGAATTTGTGTTTTCACCAATTTTGTGATTTTTATTGGTAAGCTCTATCAATTTTTGTGTTTGGTGAATAAATTAAAGAATGTGATTCTTTTGGGTGCTTTGAGATTCTTGAGGTATTGTATGATTTTGTCATTGTTAAATGTATACTTTTCATAGTATGACGTCTTTTTGTTATCATACATTTTTATCATATCTCTTATTCTTATATCTCATTTTATCTGATAATTGTATCTAGACTGATCCGTTTATTATTTTCTTATTAAATAATACTCGGGTCAGACTGGGATATTACAGGTGCTTCCTCTTGTCTTCCTATCTGGAACCATCATCTGACTTTTGGTTAACTACTTAGCTTGTAGTTTTTGTTGTATACATTTGAGATTTAGACTCCTTGATGTATACATATTCTTTTGTCTAGCACTTGTATCTATTCTTTTGTGATATTGTGGATCTTGTTAGACCACTACTCTGATGTACACTTTCATGTGTTATATTCATATCTATTTCCGCCTTTGTGATATGAATTGTCTGTGACTGATTTGTGTTATGTTTATTTCTATATTTGTTTCCGAAGAATATATACATAGCCATCGTGTAGTAGCTTTGAGTTTGTATCAGTATGTCGGATTTCCTCTTGAGATGAAAAGTTATATTTTTATCTGACATATCGGTACTCGCACAAAGCAATTACATGGATGGTCGCTCCTCAACCGCCTTATTCTCCACGCTAGTCGACGTCATTACCACGTAGTGTCCTTGGCTAGCGTGGGTATAGAGGTGGGGTGTCACATCTTGGCATCAGAGCCAAACTTCGGAACAATGTAGAATAATCTAACAAGGATCATTGTCCTAAGTCTTTCTTAGGAGTCGTACCTTAGGATTTTATTCGAGTCAATTGGACCCATTCTATCCTATTTTCTTTTATGATTCCTTGTTTTATCAATCAAGTTTGATTGAAATTCTTTCTGTGAATAACTTTTTCTTCTTCTTTCTTTCTTAAAGAAGAAGAAATGGTTGCATCTGGCAGTCCTAGCGCTGGTCAATCTAGTAGTCCTTCACTGGATGGCGTATTCATGTCTGCCCAACAACTTTTGGATCTTGTAAAGAATCAAAGGTTTATCTGTGCTTTGTGTAAGAACCCCGAAATGGTTTTACCTCTAAAACTTGAAGTTCCTTTCAATCAGCTTGTGGATATCACTCTTCGACTTGGAGAGGCCGATAAAGGAAGTGATAGTGATGTTGGTGGTTCCAAAAAGAGCCTCAATAACAACAAGAAGAGACATATTAAATTCAAAAGTCCAAATCCCAACAAGAAAGAGAGATTGGCAACTTCGATAGCAAAGACTCTAATTCCTAATCGTGGAGGATGCTACAATTGTAATTCTACGGACCACTATGCAAATGAGTGTCTGAAACCCCTTACTTGTCGCTATTGCAAAGGTCTAGATCATCTTTTATCTTCTTGTCCCAAACTTCAAGGTAAGAAAGGGAAGCAAATAATTTCGGTAGCAAAGACTCCAATCCTTGATCGTGTACAATGCTACAATTGTGGTTCTATGGACCATTATGCTAATAGATGTCCGAAACCTCTCTTTTGTCGTTATTGCAAAAGTCCGGGTCATCTTTTATCTTCGTGTCCCAAGCTTCCAAACAAGAGAGAGGGAAAGCTAAATGTTGTGCAAGCCCCTAGCAACTCTTCTCTTGGTCAAGGTATTTTTCATTCAATCCTTGATGACTTCTTTAAGAATTGCGAATCCGGTTGATGGATCCACAACACTCAGTCTAATTCTTTCAAAAGATGTCGAAATTATTTTATGTGATTTTTTTTCTTTTTCCGAGCCAATTTGCATGTTATGCGTTACTTGGGCTTTGGAAATTTATTTTTGTGAAAGGATTGGCTTATTATGAAGCCCATATCCTATTTCCCGAGTGAACTATTCATCTTCGACATTTTCGGTCTGTTAAGCAGATTTCTTTTGTTCTTAATGATTTTGATTTCCAAATTCGGTGGCATCATTTTATTCTTTAAGCTCACATGATGAGGAAAGTGTTATTTCTCTCATTCATCTAGTTTGAGAATTTTCCGGTATTTTTGAGTTTGTCTTAGGATTATCACCTAAGCAATCTTTTGAGCGGTGTTAAGGTCTTTTTAGCTCGACCTTGCCACCAATTTTCATTTGCTACCAGTTGCGGGAGTTAGCATTCCATTTACCGCATTCCGCACTCATTATGGTTCTTATGAATGACTTATTATGTCATTCAGTTTGTCCGGCTTATTTCATCCATTTTATGAATCGAGTATTCTACGAATATCTCGATGACTCCATTTTTGTATTTATTGATTTTGGATGAAAATAGCAATTTAAAATTTTGCATATCTTTTTCATAAGATTTATTTATAAGTATAATTGGATTTTTTTGTTCTTAAAACGAACAAAGAATATTCTTAAGAGTTTTTTTTGAGACATTGTTATCATAAAGAAGATGATTTTGTGATTGTATTGCCCGTTGAGTGCTTTAAGAATTCTGGTCGGTGCGCTTGATCAACGTTATCGATAGGAATTTCCTAAACGCTTTGATGAGACAATCAGACACATTAAATTGACTTATAAAATGTAAATTTTTCTGAAAAGATAATTTCATAAAGGTAATTTAATTTTGAAAGTTTTAGCTTTTCGGGAAAGAAGATTATCTAAAAGAACTTTTTTCCGATACTTCTATTCTTGTGATTCCCGAGGGGAACCAAGATTTTATCTTTTGTACCGATGCTAATAGTATTGGTTTGGATGTCGTTCTCTTGCAAAAGAGAACGTGCTATCATTTGTGC
Source organism: Allium fistulosum (assembly GCA_030737815.1). NCBI lineage: Eukaryota > Viridiplantae > Streptophyta > Magnoliopsida > Asparagales > Amaryllidaceae > Allium > Allium fistulosum. The sequence goes on along the minus strand of CM060902.1, from coordinate 1,115,138,408 downwards.
TTCTAAATCATTAAAGCCGATCGAGACTAGATATGCCACTCATGATCTAGTGCTCGCGGCTATTGTTTCTGCTTTTAGAGTTTGGCATCATCATTTTGGGGGAGAAATTTGTTCTCCACCTTGATCATAAATCTTTGGAATATTTATTTTCTCATAAGGAACTTAATTGGTGTCAACAATGTTGGCTCGAGTTCCTTGCATCTTATGATCTTGATATTCTTTGTTTACTCCCGGATGGGAGAATCGTGTTGCCGATGCCCTTAGTCTTAAGCAACAAGCGGTTATTTCTTTGATGATATCCAAATGGAATGATCTCGAGATTTCCTCCACTTGTGAGATTCGAGATCGTGAATTCCAATTCATGTTCATCTCTTGTTTTATGTAGCCTTGAGGCTCATCCTTCTCTTTTGACCGCATCCTTGAAGCTCAAAAGCTAGATCCCGAATTGGCTCTTCTTAGCCGAAATTTTAGGGATAAAATTGATATTGAAGGTATGAAAGACTTTGATATTGATTCTCGTGGCGGTATTCGAAAATTTGGTAGACTTGTCGTGCCAAATATTAGTGATCTTCGCAAAGACATATTAGAAGATTCCCATCGTTCTAAATTCACCATTCATCCCGGTAGTAGTAAAATGTACGCAGATATGAAGCGACTTTATTATTGGAAGGGAATGAAATTTGATATCGCTAACTTTGTTAAGCGTTGCATGACTTGCCAACTCATTAAGGCCAAGCATCAAAGGCCCGGTGGGTTATTGCAACCTATAGACATCCCAATGTGGAAGTGGGATCAAATTTCCATGGATTTTATTGACGGCCTTCCCCGTTCTCGTTCGGGTCATGATAGCTTGTGGGTGATAGTTGATAGACTTACTAAATCCGCCCATTTTATTCCCGTTCGGTCTAATCGGACCGTTCCTCTTTTGGCCAAACTCTTTATTAAAGAAATTGTTAAATTGCATGGAGTTCCTACTTCTATTGTTAGTGATAGTGATCCATTATCTTATTAGTGGATTTTGGAAGAGTCTTCAAAAGCTTTAGGAACAAAGCTTAAAATTTTAGCATCGCTTATCATCTTTGTCCGATGGACAAACCGAGCGTGTGAATCAACTCTTGAAGATCTCTTTCGTTCATGTGTTCTTGATTTTTGGTGGAAGTTGGGAAAATTATATTTCTCTTGTTGAGTTTTCTTCCAATAATAACTTCCAACCTTGTATTGGTATGGCACCTTTAGAGGCACTCTACGGAAGGCTATGCCGATTTTCTTCGTGTTGGCTTAAAGCCGGTGAGAACTGGTTTTAGGTCTAGATCACATTGGTGTTCATTCATGTTTCACCTATGATGGGTGTTGTGTGTTTCTGTCGATCGGGAAAGTTAGCACCTTGATACGATGGTCCATTTCCCATCACCGAACGTATTTGTTCCGTGGCTTATCGTCTTTTTATTACTGACTCAATCTTTTGCTATTTATGACGTTTTCCACGTCTCTTTACTGCGGAAATACCTTGGAATTCTGATTTTTATTCTTGAGCCCGGTGTTGTTGAAGAAATTGAAGTTTCACCAAATTTGACTTATGAGCAACATTCTATTCGTATCATTACTTCGGAGGTTAAACGCCTTCGAAATAAAGATGTTCTTCTTATGAAAGTTCAATGGTCCTCAAATCCTTAGAATTTCTCTTGGGAATCTTGAGAATTCATCGAGCAAACATATCCGAACTTACTCTTTCGTGCTCTTTTTGGTGAACTTCTTATTTCAAATTTTCTTTTGTGTAGATATGCTTTTATGGTTGTTACTTTTATTTTCCTCTTAAGTATTGCGTGGACGCAATTTCTTTAAGGAGGGGAGTCTGTAACAACCCGTAAATTTAGCGATTTTATATTTAAATATTTTATTCAAATATTTCATCGTTCGTCGTATTTTAGTCCGAAAAGCTACTTCTTGCAAACAGTCGAATTAGGACTCGAGACCCCTTCCATTGAGTTCAAAATGCCGTTTGCGACCTTATTGAGTATAAACTTTGATATGTTTGGAGTTAGTGGAATTTTGCTACTTTTTCACTACGGGCTTTGGTTTGAGTTTCAGCTCATTAACCCCAACTAAGACCCAAGCTCCACCCCCACTCCTCTTCATTCCTTCATAATTTCCTAATACTCAAGCTTCATTAAAAATGGGGGAAAAGATTGAAAATGGAAATTCCTAAGCCCTAGTTCCATTGCAAACCCAAGTTCTAGCTCCAAATTCAAAGAAGAAGCTTTGGTAAGCCTTCTCTTCTTCTTCTCCAACTCATTCTCTTATCAATTTCAGAAATTCCTAAACCTAACTTAGGAAATGTTTCTCTTTTAAGCTTAGATTCAAGCTTGTTGGGTTGGAATTGAAGAGTGATTGTTCTTGCCATTGCTCTATAGCTTCTTCTTCATTTGTTTTGGGTTTAAAAGTGAGATTTTTATCTCACATCTATGTTTATAATTATCTTTGGTTGTTAGGTATGAATTCCTAACACTTCTTCATGTGCATTTGCCCTTGATTTGGATTGGTTTTGTGAATATTCCAATTTTTGGTTTTTGAAGTCAAATTTGTGTGTAAATCCTTTTATGGATGTTTGAGCATGGTTTGGTAATGCATCGAAGAGCTTATAGGGCCGGGTCGTCGATTGGCATAAACCCCTAGCGCCCATTGCTCGTCCAGTTGCATTTGCGAAGAGATTGCCTCTTCATTTTTAGGCTGAAAATACTGGAAATCCCAGTTCAGTCGACTGACTCAGAGCGTTCAGTTGACTGAGCTGAAGCCAGGAAATTTCCTGGGCCAGTATCAGTCGACTGAAATCTCTGTTCAGTCGACTGAACCTGGAACCCGAAAGTTCCCAGGCATGATTCAGTCGACTGAAATCTCTGAGTCAGTCGACTGAACCTAGAAACAGAAAGTTTCCAAGACCTGAGTCAGTCGACTGAAATCTCTGAGTCAGTCGACTGAATTTGTTGTTTCTGCCCAATTTGCCGTTTTGGGATTGAATTTCCAATTAGATTCGATTCGTGATGATCCTATTTGTTGTTATCATTTATTATGACTTTGATGACTCCTTTTTCGGGATTTTTGAATATCCATTTCGATGGATTCTTTATCGGTTTAATTGGATTTGATTCATGTCTTCGAATGTGAATTTTAATGATTGATTGTTTCTAGAATCGTTTTTTTTGTGGTGTGTCACTTTAAAATACAAAGGTTTCTATACTAGTAGTAAATATTCAAACTGTTTTACTAAAATGATTTCAACTCTATTTTTAATACAAAGTTCGTTTATAAAACCGTTTTCTAATCTATTAGTATATACAAACCTTTACCTCATTCGTATGAGAAAATCTAATTAAATGGCTTAGCAAAACAAGTGGTATGAAACGCTTGCGTTTACTTCGTCGGTTAATTTATGGACTTGTTCGATTGAAACTCTTGTGACAATTTTCAAGTGGAAATCTACAATTCGTTCGTAAATATTTAAGTTAAGCTAGTGGTTATGGGACATGAAGCTAAACTCATATATTTACTAGCTTAGTGTAATTTACACTTGTGGGTCTGCGAATCCTTTTTGTGGAGCTTCAGCTCAATTTTTGTGGGGTAGCGACTCATGGTCTTCGGGCCGTTTTTGTGGAGCTTCGGCTCATGGTCTTCGGGCCGTTTTTGTGGAGCTTCGGTTCAAAATTGATGGTTAGCGACCATGAGATAGCGTCTCATCTTTTGATACACGTGTTGGTGAGCTTTAATGCCCCCGTTTTAGTGATAGGCCTCTTTCCCTTTTTGTGATCTTTCTGGATTTCTAATTGATGATTTCTAGAATTTGTGTTTTCACCAATTTTGTGGTTTTTATTGGTAAGCTCTATCAATTTTTGTGTTTGGTGAATAAATTAAAGAATGTGATTCTTTTGGGTGCTTTGAGATTCTTGAGGTATTGTATGATTTTGTCATTGTTAAATGTATACTTTTCATAGTATGACGTCTTTTTGTTATCATACATTTTTATCATATCTCTTATTCTTATATCTTATTTTATCTGATAATTATAGCTAGACTGATCCGTTTATTATTTTCTTATTAAATAATACTCAGGTCAGACTGAGATATTACAGGTGCTTCCTCTTGTCTTCCTATCTGGAACCATCATCTAACTTTTGGTTAACTACTTAGCTTGTAGTTTTTGTTGTATACATTTGAGATTTAGAGTCATTGATGTATACATATTCTTTTGTCTAGCACTTGTATCTATTCTTTTGTGATATTGTGGATCTTGTTAGACCACTACTCTGATGTACACTTTCATGTGTTATATTCATATCTATTTTCGCCTTTGTGATATGAATTGTCTGTGACTGATTTGTGTTTTGTTTATTTCTATATTTGTTTCCGAAGAATATATACATAGCCACCGTGTAGTAGCTTTGAGTTTGTATCAGTATGTCCGATTTCCACTTGAGATGAAAAGTTATATTTTTATCTAACATATCGGTACTCGCACAAAGCAATTACATGGATGGTCGCTCCTCAACAGCCTTATTCTCCGCGCTAGTCGACGTCATTATCATGTAGTGTCCTTGGCTAGCGTGGGTATAGAGGTGGGGCATCACAATTATCACCTAAGCAATCTATTGAGTGGTGCTAAGGTCTTTTCAGCTCGACCTTGCCACCATTTTTCATCAGCTACGAGTTGCAGAGGATAGCATTCCACTTACCGCATTCCGCACTCGTTATGATTCTTATGAGTGACTCCTGATGTCATTCGGTTTTTTCTAGCTTACTTCATCCATTTTGTGAATCGAGTATTCTGCGAATATCTCGATGAGACCGTCCTTGTATTCATTGATTATGGATGAAAACAACAATTTAAAATTTGCAAATCTTTTTAATAAGATATTTATAAGTATGATTGGATTTTGTTCTTAAAACGAGCAAAGAATATTCGTAAAATTTTTAAGAGTCATGTTTATCATATAGAAGATGATTTTGTGTTGTTTTTCCCATTGAGTGCTTTAAGAATTCTGGTCGATGCGCTTGATCAATGTTATCGATAGGAATCTCCTAAACGCTATGATGAGACAGTCAGACACAGTAAATTGACTTGTAATAAGTAAAATTTTCTAAAAAGATGATTACATGAAGTTCATTATAATTTTGAATGTCTTAGCTTTTCGGGAAAGAAGATCAATTAAAAGAACTCTTTTTCAATGCTTTTATTCTTGCGATTCCCGAAGGGAACCAAGAATTGATTGTTTATACCGATACTAGTCATATTGGTTTGAATGCCATTCTCATGCAAAAGGGAACGTGTTATCACATATGCTTCTTGACAATTAAAGCCTGCCAAGACTAGATATGCCACTCATGATCTAGAGCTCGCGACTATTGTTTTCGCCCTTAGAATTTGGCATCATTATCTTTTGGGAGAGAAATTTGTTCTCTACACCGATCATAAACCTTTGAAGTATTTATTTTGTCAAAAGGAACTTAATTTGCGTCAACAACGTTGGCTCGATTTCCTTGCATCTTATGATCTTGATATTCTTTATACTCCCGGAAAGGGAAATCGTGTTGCCGATGCCCTTAGTCGTAAGCAACAAGCGGTTGTTTCCATGATGATATCCGAATGGAATGATCTCGAAACTTTATCCACTTGTGAGATTCGAGATCGTGAATCCAATTCTTGTTCATCTCTTGTTTTATGTAGCCTTGAGGCTCATCCTTCTCTTTTAGCACCGCTTATCGTCCTCAATCCGATGGACAAATAGAGCGTGTGAATCAAACTCTTGAAGATCTCCTTCGTGCATGTGTTCTTGTATTTGGTGGAAGTTGGGAAGATCATATTTCTCTTGTTGAGTTTTCCTATAATAATAGCTTCCAATCTAGTATTGGTATGGCACCTTTCGAGGCGCTCTACGGAATGCCGTGCCGATCTCCTTCGTGTTGGCTTGAAGCCAGTGAGAAGCTGGTTTTAGGTCCAGATTTTATTCGTGTTTCACCTATGAAGGGTGTTGTGCGTTTCAGTCGAAGGGGAAAATTAGCACCTCGATATATTGGTCCATTTCCCATCACCGAACGCATTGGTTCCGTGGCTTATCGCCTTTTTTTTACCGGCTCAATTTTCTGCTATTCATGACGTGTTCCACGTTTCTCAACTATGGAAATGCCTTAGGGATTCCAATTCTATTCTTGAGCCGGTGTAATTGAAGAAATTGAAATTTCACCAAATTTGACTTATGAGCAACATCCTATTCGAATCATTGTTTCGGAGGTTAAACGCCTTCGAAATAAAGATGTCCCGCTTGTGAAAGTTTAATGGTCCTCAAATCCTAAGGATTGCTCTTGGGAATCTAGAGAATTCATCGAGCGAACACATCCGGACTTACTCTCTCGTGCTCTTTTAGGTTGAACTTCTCATTTCAAAATTTCTTCTTTTGTGTTGTTATGCCTTAGTATGATTGTTACTTTTTAATTTCCTCTTAAGTATTGTGAGGACGCAATTTCTTTAAGGAGGGGAGTCTGTAATAACCCGCATATTTTACGATTGTATATTTAAATGTTTTATTTAAATATAGCATCGTTAATCGGATTAAAATCCAAAATGTTACATTTTGTAAACATTCGAATTGGGACTCGAGACCACTTCCATTGAGTCCAAAATGGTGTTTACAACTTTTTTGAGTATAAACATCGATATGTTTGGAGTTGAGTAGAATTTTGCTATTTTTCTATTTTGGGCTTTGGGTTTGGGTTTCAGCCCACTAACCCATCATAATACCCTAACTCCTCTACTCTTCATCCATTCACTCATTCTATTTCCTAACACTCAAGCTCAAGAGAGAAATGGGGGAAAGAAAGGGAAATGGAAATTCCTAAACCCTAGTTTTGATTAGGAAACTAAAATTCAAGTCCAAAATCAAAGAGAAGCTTAGGTAAGCATCCTCTTCATCTTCTCCATCTCAATCCCTCTCCAATTTTAGAAATTTCCTAAAACCAAACTTAGGAAATATTTGCTTATGATCTTAGATTTGAGCTTCTAGAGTTGAAGTTGAAGAGTAATTTATCTTTCCTTTGTTTTTAAGCTTCTCATTCATTGTCTTTGGGTTTAAAGGTGAGTTTTTGAACTCACATCTATGTCTATATCTTTGATAGTTGTTAGGTAGTAATTCCTAACATCTATTCCTTGTCCATTTGCCTTTGAATTGAATTGGTTTGATGAATATTCCAATTTTTGGTGTTTTGAAGTCAAATCTTTAAAAATCCTATCTTTGATGTTTGAACATGTTGTTGGGGTGTATCGAAGAGCCTATAAGGCTGGGTTGTCGCTTGGCATAAATCCCTAGTCTCTGTTTCTCGTCCGATCACTTCCGGTTTGGATTTTTGCCCTTCTTGGGCTAGACTGAAAATACTGCAAATGACAGTTCAGTCGACTGAACCGTAGTATCAGTCGACTAAATCTGGGAACAGAAAATTTTCTGGCCTTGTATCAGTCGACTGAACACATAGTTCAGGCGACTGAACCTGGAAACAGAAAGCTTCTGTCCATCTATCAGTCGACTGACGTATATGGCCAGTCGACTAAACCTGGAAACCGAGAGTTTCTAGGCATGTATCAGTGGACTGACCATACAGTCCAGTCGACTGAATCTGGGAAATGTTCATTTTGCCTATTTTAGGCAGTTTTGTGTGGACTTCCAATTTTTAATCGATTCTTGATGATCTGATTTGTTGTTATCATTTATCGACTTTGATGACTTCTTTCTCGGGATTTTTTTTGGGAATATCCATTTTGATGGATTTGGTATCGATTTCTATGGATTTAATTCACATTGTCGTATGTGAATTTTTGGTGATTGATTGTTTTTACAATCAATTTTGTGATTTGTCACTTTAAAATTCAAAGGTTTCTATACTAGTAGTAACTATTCAAACTCTTTCACAAAGATGATTTCAAGTCTCTATTTTTAATACAAAGCTCGTTTATAAAACCGTTTTCCAACCTATTAGTATATACAAACCTTTACCTCATTCGTATGAGAAATCTAATTAAACGGCTTAGCAAAACAAGTGGTATGAAACGCTTGCGTTTACTTCGTCGGTTAATTTATGGACTTGTTCGATTGAAACTCTTGTGACAATTTTCTAGTGGAAATCTACAATTCGTTCGTAAATATTTAAGTTAAGCTAGTGGTTATGGGACATGAAGCTAAACTCATATATTTACTAGCTTAGTGTAATTTACACTTGTGGGTCTGCGAAGATCCTTTTGGTGGAGCTTCGGCTCAATTTTTGTGGGGTAGCGACTCATGGTCTTCGGGCCGTTTTTGTGGAGCTTCGGCTCATGGTCTTCGGGCCGTTTTTGTGGAGCTTCGGCTCATGGTCTTCGGGTCGTTTTTGTGGAGCTTCGGTTCAAAATTGATGGTTAGCGACCATGAGATAGCGTCTCATCTTGTGATACACGTGTTGGTGAGCTTTAATGCCCCCGTTTTAGTGATAGGCCTCTTTCCTTTTTTGTGATCTTTCTGGATTTCTAATTTACGATTTCTAGAATTTGTGTTTTCACCAATTTTGTGATTTCTATTGGTAAGCTCTATCAATTTTTGTGTTTGGTGAATAAATTAAAGAATGTGATTCTTTTGGGTGCTTTGAGATTCTTGAGGTATTGTATGATTTTGTCATTGTTAAATGTATACTTTTCATAGTATGACGTCTTTTTGTTATCATACATTTTTATCATATCTCTTATTCTTATATCTCAATTTATCTGATAATTATATCTAGACTGATCCGTTTATTATTTTCTTATTAAATAATACTCGGGTCAGACTGGGATATTACAGGTGCTTCCTCTTGTCTTCCTATCTGGAACCATCATCTGACTTTTGGTTAACTACTTAGCTTGTAGTTTTTGTTGTATACATTTGAGATTTAGACTCCTTGATGTATACATATTCTTTTGTCTAGCACTTGTATCTATTCTTTTGTGATATTGTGGATCTTGTTAGACCACTACTCTGATGTACACTTTCATGTGTTATATTCATATCTATTTCCGCCTTTGTGATATGAATTGTCTGTGACTGATTTATGTTATGTTTATCTCTATATTTGTTTCCGAAGAATATATACATAGCCACCGTGTAGTAGCTTTGAGTTTGTATCAGTATGTCGGATTTCCTCTTGAGATGAAAAGTTATATTTTTATCTGACATATCGGTACTCGCACAAAGCAATTACATGGATGGTCGCTCCTCAACCGCCTTATTCTCCGCGCTAGTCGACGTCATTACCACGTAGTGTCCTTGGCTAGCGTGGGTATAGAGGTGGGGCGTCACAGCTTGGCATCAGAGCCAAACTTCGGAACAATGTAGAATAATCTAACAAGGATCATTGTCCTAAGTCTTTCTTAGGAGTCGTACCTTAGGATTTTATTCGAGTCAATTGGACCCGTTCTATCCTATTTTCTTTTATGATTCCTTGTTTTATCAATCAAGTTTGATTGAAATTCATTCTGTGAATAACTTTTTCTTCTTCTTTCTTTCTTTCTTTCTTAAAGAAGAAGAAATGGTTGCATCTGGCAGTCCTAGCGCTGGTCAATCTAGTAGTCCTTCACTGGATGGCGTATTCATGTCTGCCCAACAACTTTTGGATCTTGTAAAGAATCAAAGGTTTATCTGTGCTTTGTGTAAGAACCCCGAAATGGTTTTACCTCTAAAATTTGAAGTTCCTTTCAATCAGCTTGTGGATATCACTCTTCGACTTGGAGAGGCCGATAAAGGAAGTGATAGTGATGTTGGAGGTTCCAATAAGAGCCTCAATAACAACAAGAAGAGGCATATTAAATTCAAAAGTCCAAATCCCAACAAGAAAGGGAGATTGGCAACTTCGGTAGCAAAGACTCTAATTCCTAATCGTGGATGATGCTACAATTGTAATTCCTAATCTGGATTGATGATTTCTAGAATTTGTATTTCACCAATTTTTATGCGATTGACATTGATATGTTTTATCAATATTTGTGTTTTGGTGAATAATTTAAAGAATATGACATTCTTTTTAATGTTTGAGAATATTTGAGGTATTATATGATTTTTGTTGTTATCTGATGTATACTTGTCACAGTATGGTACTTTTGTTATCATACATTTTTGTCATATCTCTTATCCTATCTCATTTTATATGATATTTATAGCTAGATTGATCCGTTTATTATTTTCTTCTTAAATAATACTCGGGTCAGACCGAGGTATTTCAAGTGCTTCTGCTTGACTTCTTATCAGGGTTCGTCACCTGACTTTTGGCTAACTACTTTAGCTTAGTAGTTTTTGTTGTTATACATTCGAGATAGAGACTCCTTGATGTATACTTATTCTTTTGTCTAGCACTTGTACCAATTCTTTGTGATGTAGTGGATCTTGTATGACCACTATTTTGATGTACACCTTTATGTGTTATATTCATATCTATTTCCGCCTTTGTGATATGAATATCTTTGACTGATTTGTGTTATGCTTATCTTTATATTTGTTTCCGAAGGTCACATAGCCACTGTGTGGTAGCTTTGAGTTTGTATTTGATATGTCGGATTTCCTCTTGAAACGAAATGCTTGTCATACTATCTGACATATCGGTACTCGCACAAAGGAATTACATAGATGCTCACTTTTCAACAGCCTTATTCTTCATGCTAGTCGACGGCATTACCCCGTAGTGTCCTTGGCTAGTGTGAGTATAGAGGTGGGGCGTCACAACCCTTTTCATCGACGATACTTTGACGAAAACATAATCTCCAACTGAGAACTCCATGTTTTTTCGTCTCTTATCAGCATAACTTTTCTGCCTAGATTGAGCTTCCTTCATTCTCGCTCGAATCAACTCAATCTTCTCTGCAGCTTCTCTTACCAAATCTGGACCAAGAATCAACCTATCCCCGGTCTCTAACCAACAAACGAGAGATTTGCATGGCCTTCCATACAAAGTTCAAACGGTGCCATCTCTATACTAGTATGATAACTGTTGTTATACGAAAACTCGACTAAGTGTAGATGGTCTTCCCATGATCCCCCAAAGTCTAATACGTAAGCTCATAACAAATCTTTCAAGATTTTGTTAACTCTTTCTGTTTGCCCCTCTGTCTGCGGATGATAAACGGTACTCATCTTGATTTTGGTATCTAAAGTCTCTTGTAGACTCTTCCAGAACTCGCTAGTGAATAAGGAATCTCTATTGCTTATTATACTACTAGGAATTCCATGAAGTCTAATTATGTTCTTCATGAACAACTTAGCCAAAACAGGTGCCTACCTGGTTGACTTAACTGGAATGAAACATGCACTCTTGGTCAATCTGTCCACTATGGCCCATATACTTTCATTTCCTCTATTTGACCTCGGCACCCGTCTATAAAATCCATTGAAATAGAATCCCACTTCCAAACTGGAACATCTAAAGGCTGGAGTAACCCACTTGATTTCTGATGTTCGACTTTCACTTGCTGACAGTTCAAACACTATTTCATCCACAAGCCTACATCCTTCTTCATGCCTTCCCAGAAGAAACTTCTCTTCATATCCTGATACATCTTCGTTCCTCCTGGATGGATAGTTAACTACGAATGAAGGCATTCCTCAAGAATATCTTTCCTAATGCTTCCCACATTCGGAACACACAATCTTCCTTTCTTTCTTAACCACCATTCTGGTGAAGATGGAAATCCTTCAAGTCATCGCTCTCTGTTCCATCTTTAACTTCTTGATCCATTCAGCTAACACCGGATCCTCTCCTTGCTTAGAAGTAATCTTTTCGATCATAATGGTCGAACTTCTAAACATGACAACATAGCAATTTCTGTACTTGAACTACTCTTAGATCTCCATTGTACCCTGCATGTAGTCAATGCTTCCAAATCCTTCCACTCAGCTATCATCGCTAACACTGCATTCTGATGCTTCTTGCTAAGCGCATCTGCAACTATGTTGCCTTTTCCCGGTGTGTACTCAATACCAAACATAGGCAGCTAGAAACTCTAACCACCTCTGTTGTCTCATATTCAGCTCCTTCTGAGAGAATAAATACTTCAATGACTTATGATCCATAAATAACTCGAATCTCTCTCCCAAAAGGTAATGTCTCCACACCTTCAAAGCAAAAATCAATACTACTAATTCCAAGTCATGGGTCGGATATCTAACCTCATGAGGTCTAAGCTATCTAGAAGCGTAGGCAATCACTTTACCTCTTTGCATTAACACAACTCCTAATCCTACTCCACAAGTATCTGTGTATACAACTAAATCTTGATTCCCCTCTAGAACGATTAACGCAGGTGCATTCGTCAATAAGTGTTTTAGCTTCTAGAATGCATCCTCACACTTATCCGTCCAGACGAATTTTACATCTTTCCGAGTTAGCTTAGTCATCGGTGCTGCTATCCGTGAAAAATACTTAATAAATCTCCGATAATATCCATCTAATCCCAGAAAGCTTCTTATCTCAGTCACCGTTTTGGGTCTCCTCCAACTATTCACTGCCTCGATCTTAGCTGGATCTACTGACAACCCTTTCTCTGAAACTACATAACCAAGAAACTTCACTTCTCTCTTCCAGAAATGACACTTCGAAAACTTCGCCTTCAGCTGGTGTTCTCTCAAAGTCTCAAGCACTACTCTAAGATGAACTTCATGCTCTCTCTCATCCTTAGAGTATACCAAAATATCATCTATGAACACCAACACGAACATATCCAAGTGCTATCGGAAAACTCGGTTCATCAAATCTACGAATAAAGCTGGCGCATTAGTCCATCCGAATGGCATCACTAACCATTCGTACGATCCATATCCAGTCCTAAACGCCGTCAAATGAATACTCTCTTCAGCTACTCTAAGCTGATGAAATCCAGTCGCCAAATCCAACTGAGAAAATACTTTGGCTCCGCTCAACTAGTGGAACAAATCGTCAATTCTAGGCAATGGATATCGATTCTTTATTGTCCTCTCATTCAGCTTACGATAATCGATACATAGCTTTAATGATCCATTCGGTTTCTTCACAAAAACTGCGGCTGCACCCCAAGGCGAACTGCTTGGTCTAATAAGATTCTTGCCTTCCAAGTCCACTAACTGCACCTTTAACCCCCTCATCTTGGTAGGTGTCATCCTGCTTGGCGGATTATTCACCGGTTCTGCTCCAGGTACTAAATCTATCCGAAACTCGATGGCACGTTTGGATGGCAATCCAACTATAGGCTCAAAAACATCTACAAATTCTCTAACCACGAAAACTCGACTTATCTCATCTTCTACCTCCATAACACCCAACAACGCATTTACCTCACAACTAGAGTTTTCTACGGAATATACTTTCCAATCTCTACGGTCAGGGTGTCAAAGTGATATTTTCCTATCAAGGCAAAATTTCCTAGCATCGTATTTACTTAACCAATTCATCATCAGAATAATTCCAAACTTTACGAAATCAAACACATGCAAACTGCAAACAAAGGTGAAACCTAACAAGTCAAACTCTAGGTGGTCACATTTTATCCCAAGTGTGGCATACCCTCCTATCGGATTTGCAACCCTTAAGGAAGTAATAAGATATGAGGGCTCTAGGTTAAGCTTATCTATCAAACATCGAGGTATAAAAGAATGCGATGCACCAGTATCAAATAGTACGCTAACAGACATACCATGAATCAAAAGTGTACCTCCTAACATAGCTTTCCCTTTCTCCTGTGTTGTGGGTCTCAAGGTAGCTGGTTCCAATGCAAATACTTGGCCTTTATCTCCCTTAGCTGGCTCTTTGCACTGGTTCTTGTAGTGCCTAACTTGATCACAGTTGAAACATCTAACTCCTTTCTTCTCAACCGCCTTCTTTCCTTTGCCCGTCCGGCACTCATGAGCATAATAGCCTTTCTTATCACACTTATAACAGACCACTTTAGACTTCCCCTTCTTAGAAGCTCCTCCTTTCTGAGCTCCTTTCTTGTGGAAGAACTTTCTTTTCTGACCTTGCCCTCCTTGAGCTTCCTTGACCTTATTCTTTTCCAGCAAAGCAAGCATCTCCTCCTGCCTTAAAACCATCTCTACAACCATATAACAAGGGTCTCTGAGGTGTGGCAACATAACTCTAGCAAGATCAGGCTTCAGACCTCTTATGAACTTCTTATTCCTCTTCATTACAATGTCCACTGTAGTATACCCATACCTTGCTAGCTCCTCAAATCTCCTAGCATACTCAAGAACAGTCATTTCTCCCTGCTCCAACTCAGCAAACTTCCTGAACAAGGTAGAATTTGCAACTTCAGACATGAACCTTCCTTCAAATCTCCTCTTGAATTCATCCCATGTCAAAGCTTCTTCGTTAACTCCGACTGCAACACTGTTCCACCAATGCAGCGCTGCTCCTTGCAACTGTCTAGAAGCAAGCCTTCTCTTTTGCTCATCATTGAGCCCTATATCTGCAAAGATCCTTTCACAGTGCAGTAACCAATTCTCTACCTCAATAGCATCTTTGGTACCAATGAATGGCTTTCCTCCTAGCTGGGTATAATTTCTACTCAGTATGGTATAGTTGGTCACTACTGTAACTTCCGGATTCCTTCCTATAGCATTACCTCTAACTACTCCAGCATCAATTCCCTCTTGCACCATGTTTGTGAAAAATTGATACACTGCTCCCATATCCAATTGCGGAACTCCAGCACCCACATTCTTTGCTTGTGCCTGTCCTGGATTTCTCCTAGTACTCGGTCTGGCATTTCCGTTTGTCGTGGTGCTTCCCCCACCAATGTTAACTCTTCTAGCATCCACATCTGCATTCGAGCCTCATGAGATACAAAAGAATAGCCTAATAAAGGTAGAAGACTAGAGATATATCGTATACTTATATATACCAAATACAAGTACGTTACTATAGCGTTATCCCATACAACATCATTTCCCTAATTCCTAAGGATTATGTTTTCAAAACCATTTTTAGTTAAACTTTTTCATAAATTATGCTCTGATACCAAGTTGTAACGTCCCCTATCTGTAGGCCCGAAGCTAAGCGCTACAGATGCTGCAGTCATCCATAGTATTAACTTCCAGTGACCAAATACGGTAATGTTAATGGTATTCATAATGTCAAAATCACATGAATATGAAACAAAATCACAGATTTCAAAAACTACTTTTCTCATTACATTTCACAAAACATGTTCCATATTCAAATTATATAATCCCATAACATTTCCCAGGCATTGATCAAATATAATAATTAAAAATATGCCAAAAGCGACATATGAAGATGTCCCTTTGGATGATTAGAAAATACTAGACTAACTATCTTAACACACACAGCGGAATTTAAAAACAAATCTCTTTATATATTTAGAAATCTGCCTCCTGCACGTCTTCGGAAGCTTTATTCGTTCACCTACTAAAACCTGAAAACCTTCAACCCTTAGTCTACTCAAATCAATTTTGAGCACCCGAGAGTTTAAGGGGAAAAACATAAACTTCGAGTCAGACATAAAGTCGGGTGTAAATAATACTATACATCTCGGTTATATATGATATTGAGTGAGACAACACCGCTTAGCGGAATGGGTTTTCCTCACTAATATCTCTTTCAAAACATACCTTTTGCAAATCATAAACCTGCAACCAAACTGGTTAATCAAACTGATTATATCAAAATAGCAATGACCTTTATGCTAAAAACAGGTAATTTACTGGACCAGCTGTCCGAAACAAATGTAGTTTTGTTTGGCCGACTACTAACCTTTGGCTGACTCGGGCCTACCAGACAAAATATTCAATATGATCTAACAACTGTTAGATAAGTCTTCTGGACGGTCTGTCCCTAACTTACATCTCCAAGGGTCTTCTGATCCTAATGGTTTTTGGGGCTCACCAATAACTTTTTCTTCTCTATACATATATTCCATTTCAATGTGTAACTATCATTTAAGTCTAACTGACTAAGCCCTACATACTGGAATCTGGACTAAATTTAGCTTGGGGCTAAAGCTATTGTATAGGATGCGACCCTACACCAGTCCCATCTAGTCTTCTATATCTGAGTCATTTTTCTTAGGGTTAACTACCCTTTAAAATTTTCCTTGAAAAACTTTTCAAAATGATTTAACCCTTTAGATCATACATAAACAAGGAAAATATGCCATTTTCTTTACTCTAAGCTATTTGCCATGTTATATATACTTTACCCAAAATAACGTTGATGAAATATTTTAAGGATTTCTCATCCCTCCAAAGTAAGATAAACTCTTTTTAACTTAAACACTTAGGCTATATTGCCAAAAGCAATTCATTCAAAACCTTTGTTTAAAGCCTTTAAACAACCCTTTCGAAACCATTAAAAGTACCTCTTTCGATATAAGTAAACTATATTACTTTATAACCATAGGCCGAAAGGCCTAAACATAGCTTTTGAAACCATTTACAAAGGCCCTTTCGAAAACATTGCATACTCTTCCTTTTGACACCTTTCAAACCTTAGACGTCCTTTTCAAAACATAAAACTTTCCTTTCGAAAGCAATTGGAAACCTTCCATTTAGAATACTTTAAATGCCTTTCGAAACCATTGGGGAAACTCCCCTTCGAAACCATAGTTTATACCTTTCGAAAATACAGGGGATCCTTCTTTTCGAAACCATAATAAGTACCTTTCGGAAATACTAGGGAACCTCCCCTTCAAAACCTATATTAGATACCTTTAGAAAGCATTAAAGTATACTACATAATACAAACCTTTTGAAAGCATTGGGTTCAAGTAAAAGCTTGTGGAACATAGTTTCGAAACCATTAAAACTATTTAAGTCGAAACCTTTGGGTTTATCTTTCAACAGAATTAAGGGTCATAAAACATCTAAATCGAAAGCCCTCTTTCGAAATCATTTTCCTAAGTAAAGAAAGTAGATGGTTTCGACACCATCTCTTTCGAAAGCATTGGAGAATGGCTTCTTTAATAAAATCATGAGCATCCTTTCGAAACCATGTTTAAAGGCAACGACCTCAACTGGGTCGAAAGGTAGAATAGCGGCAACGTTGGTTTCGACACTGTTGAAAGCCAATTTAAAAACAAAGGCGGCAACCTGAGTCAAATTCTCTTCTTTAAACCAATCGAGTCGAAAGCCATCTCATTCGAAAGCAAAGCAGGCGCATTTCTTTAGAAAACAAAGCAAAGTCTCGACTCCTTTCGAAACCCTTAATTTTGACGCCACACCTTTCGCCTGAGTCCAATTCACTATGTACCAAGTCTTGATACTATGTGTATAGGTTTCAACTGAGGTTGGAGGCAGAGGAATGAAGTCTAAAGGTGGTTGCCGAAGGAGATGCGACAGCGGAACCTTATAAAACCTGATTATTTACTTAAAAAGGTAACTCTTTTCAACTAACCTGCTTATTTTCCAACATCTAATTAGTTGCCAATTTCTTTTCTAAAGGCTTTTCTCAAAGTGCTGCCGAATTTAGATTTTTTTTTAATTAAAACATTTGCAAAATGCCCCTTGTCCTATTTTAAACATATAAAACATTTATGTCCCATACCTTAAATAATTTTATATACTTAACAAAACACTTAGGAGAATTCTCCAAAAATTCCTGAAAATCTATTTTAATATGTTTTCTAACATATTTCAAACCCATAGTCATTGTATCTTGGCCGTAAATAATTTTAAACCCAAAATAACATTTTCTTTACTAGAAAATTCATAATAAATCCACAATAATTCAGAAAATTATGAAACTTGAAACCCCTATCCAAAATAATATATCTGACCTCAAATTAAATTCGCAAGTCATTTGGATGTCATAAACTAAGTTTTCTAAATCAATTCATATAAAATAGCCTAAATCATCAACAAATATATATATATATATAAATCATTTAAAACATGGAAAAACATTTGCAAATACTTTCGGAATCATCTTAAACCGAAATCAATCAAAAATAAGAGATGTAGTCATTATTCACCTTGCTTTGATGTTAAGGAGATGCGATTTGATCTTTGATTTATGTTGATTATCTTCTTCGTCTTGATTTAGCTTGATTTCCCCTCTTTTCTTCTTAATGGTGGTCGGCCTCTAGGTGTTTTAGTTTTGGTGAATTATGAATGAACGTGAAAATGAATGTAGAGAGGGTTTAGGGTATAAGGTTATTTCTCTTTCCTATTATGCCCTTGTCTATTCACCCTAACTTATTTCATTTTAATCCCTTTACTTCATTAGTTTATTTAGGTAAAGCTACCCTTTACGAATTACCAATCTCATTCTCTTAACAAATTACATTATTTCATTTAATATACCTAATTATACTAAAAATATGGGGTTTTACAGCAACACTGCCATGGAACAGAGTATTACTCGGTGGCTTTACACGATCTCCACCAGCCTCCATACCTTTCCATTCATACAATAAGGCAACAAGTGCCTAGAGGGACATCTTCCTCCAATCATAGCCTGAAATTTGTCCTTCAGACCACATAATATCCCGTACCATTCATGGGATGTGAGGCTCGGAGGTTACGTTCCACAAAGCCTTATTTTTTTCACAAAAGCCACTCTTTGATCATATCAGGTTCCACTTTGAATGCCACATTTCCATTCCTTCGATCGCTATTGACTTTCATGAACATACAACCTCTGAGCTTGTACATCTCGAAGAAGGGCGTTAAGCTAACAAAAGTTGCCATCTCCACCACCGAGCAGATGTACATTTGTAAGAGTCAACGTTATGATCTCAGAAATGCAATGTCAGACATTCGTCCATACAAGTTCATTCTGGGACTGAACGAAACCAAAGGCACTCCTCCTACTACATCATGTCGGGAATTATCCCTAGGATTAGTAGCGATTAGTCCTTGTAATCGAGATTTTCATAACAAAGCACTACTGCCACCATAAATATATGATATGGTAAATTTCACCCTGAGGGACTAGTGGCAAGTATCCCTTCATCTTGAAGATCTCCATCTTAAAAAATCATCATCTTCATCATGTCTTCGCTTCCGAACGTATACATTTGTTCAAAGTTGTTTTCGGATAGGAGTTACCCAATTCCAACTTCGGTTCCTCCGAACCAATCATCGATTAAAAGATGTTAAGTTCATATGTGATTATCAATCATCATTCAATTTAATTCATCTTTTTATTCATTCATAAATATCTCAGTGAGATATTTTTTTTAAAATTATTCCATTTATCTTCTTAACAGTATATGGAATCATTAAGCCTTATTTATCAAATCATTTGGTTAATTAAACCTTTTTGAATCTTGGAATAACTCCAAATCGTTTCACCTTTTATTTAGGAAAATATTTCCAAATCATTTATTTAAATCTTATATTGGAAAACATTATTGAGTAAAATGGATCATAGAAATTATACTAATTCTACTCAATATCAATTTCCATATTCAACCTTTATTATACATCGAATAATGGTGAAATCACATTTTAGTACGAATTCCCTCCTTGGAATTTAATAACAAGTATAAGAAGATCATTTCTATGAAATCCAAGTTATTTAAATTTGGAAAATTATATCTTTTATAATTTGGGAAATTTTGATCCGAGTAAATCAAATTTACTATCCCCTCCATCGGGCCAGTCCGGGTAGCTAGGGAGGGAAGACAACTGATTTCTCAAGCCCAAGCCTAGAGACTACTTCTCTGTCACCCACAAGATGGTCAAGCTATTTGATCAACTCTAAATCTTTTAACCTGCTTAATTTACTTTTAATTATTTTAGAGCATCTAAACTTTCCCTTCGATGTGTTCCATTCCTCAGTCGGATTTTCTATGACACTCACAAATGGAACAAATGTACTAGTCGTTTCTGCATACGTATTTTTAAACCTCTTAATCATCTTTAAACTACTTAATTATTTATTTAAGAAGGTTCATAAAAGATTTGGGAAAGAATAATCAAGTTAAAACCATTGTTTGCAAAAGTTATTAAAAAGTGCTGCGAATAGTGTTTTAAAAGCTATATTGATCAAACGACTTTTCTATCTTTTGGTAATTCATTTATATAACTCAAATCTCTTTTAAAACATTTTAAAAGATTTATTGAATTTATTCCATATTTTTAAAGAATTTAAAAATATCATTTTAAAGGAATTCCCTTTATGGATTTCGAACTGCAAAACCGCGATTAATTTAAAAATTTGATTTGCTCATATTTCAAAATCTACTAAATAAAACCTTGATTTTTTAATTTTGTTTGAAAATTATAAATATAATAGTTCGAAAAATTCTTATCTCAAGGAATTCCGAGCTATATTCCACTCTATATTTTCATTTAACTTTTCCGGCGCGAAATCGCGAACTGTCGTTACGCGATGCGTCTTATTTTGACTTATTTTTCATAATTTGTCAAAACTTCTCTAAATTGAGTTTTATTGTTTATAAAATATTTATAAACCATTTAAACAAATATTTTCATATTAAATCTCATATTCACTTTTAAACCATTTCATAATATTATATTATTATAATATTCATTTCCAAACTTTTTTATATTTTAAAACCATTAAGAGGCTCAATAAACTCCATACAGATATTTATATGAATTCATTTTCTATTAATTAACCATGGTTAATTACTTAACCATTTTTATTATGATTTCTCATAATTTATCACAACCAAGTCATCAACCATATCAACATCTATATAATCAACCAAGTAATCAAACATTCATATAAATCATTAAGAGAATAAACGGTTATACTATCATAATTAAAAAAAGTTAAAGAGATTATTTATCATTTAATGAACATTGAGTACTCACCATTTCCCAAATCAAAACTTCCTACCAACATTCAAACAATCAACACATCACTAATACCATCACCTAAACAACTCCTCCACCTTTTCCAAGTGCTCGACCATCACCACCATTCCACTTTGCTCTCGGCCATAGCCTCCTTAGCACACGTCATCGCCTCCTCTTCCTTCCTAGACTCCATGGCCGAAGCCCCCCCTTTACCCTCCAAAACTCACGGCCTAAGGCCATTAATAAGAGAAGAAAGGAGTGAGAAGAAGATTTGATTAGCTTTTTAAAAAGTTAGAGAGAAATTAGTGAATTAGTGCTTAAGCACTTCCACCATTTTTATCCCTCCTACTTCATCTCAAACTTTAGGAAGGAGAAGAGAATGGATGTGTGAATTTGTGAGAGAATGGGGTAGGTATTTATAGGAAATTTTTTGTAAAAATATCTAAATGTGATATTACCATCCTACCCCTTGCCCACTCCCCTCCCATCCCCTCATTCTACATGTTAGTCCTTCCCCCCATGTGCTTCATCATCTTATTTCACTTCCAAGCCATGTGCACTGACTTATATATGCTTAAAGATTAAGTAAATGAATAATATCTTAGATTTTTCTTTATATATATATAAATGTGTGTGTGTGTATATGTATATGTTCAAGTGCAAGCTAAAGTATGCATATATATGTTATATATGTGGACATGGCATATAAATAAGGTTGCAACAACCTTTGAACAATTTACGTTCGTTAAACCGTTGAAAATCGGGAAACCGATTACCGGTCACATTTTCACTTATAATTTAAATTACATATATATGCAAACAAAATTTAAAAATAAATTTCTAATCATTTTTAATTAATAAAAATGATCTTATTTGAATTATAAAATCATATAAATTGATATTAACAATTATTTACAAAAATTGCTATTATACAGATAAAGCGATATCAATTTTCCTTATATTTTCAAAACGATTATATATCCTTATAAAACTATTATAAATTATTTATTATCACTTTATAACTATTTAGATGAATCATTATCATTTAAAAACAATTATTTGAATAATTATAATAAATATTAAATCATTAAATCTCAATTTAAATTCGTAAATACCTTTTTTTTCCCAAAAATACAATAATTTTTTTTATTTCATATTCTTGTTCAATTATAAAAATAAGTGTATGTATCAAGTTCCATGCATGACATTTTACGATTATAGAGCAGTTTATCGATAAAATGGTTTTCAGCCATTTTATCGCTGTTTTTCCAAAGTATATATTTTGTGAACGTTTTTCCAAAATAAGTTCATGATTACTATTCATTACTAAAAACTTGGTTATTTGTTGAAAAATAATCTATATTTGAATATTTAAATATCTTTAATTAAAGCGATCAAATTACGAGTCATTACAAAAGGTGCGAGGGCAGGAAATCTTTATTTATTGAAGTGCACTACTGTAGTTGGTGAATCAAGTTCTGCTACTTCTGTTGATCCACATTCTTCTAGATTGTGACACTTACGGATGAGACATATTAGTGAATGCAGTTTGGATGAGTTGAGAAAGCGAGGTTTGGTTGATGGTATTCAGCATTAAAGCTTGGCTTTTGTGAAGAGTGTATTCTTGGAAAGCAAACAAAGATTTCTTTTGGCATTGGCGAGCATAAAGCAAATTAAGGCTGTCTTGAAGTATGTTCATACAGATATTTGAGGTCCCTCCCCTTGCCCATCCTTAGGTAGAGCCAGGTACTTCATTTCATTTATAAATGATTTCTCTCGTAAAGTATCAGTATGCTTCCTACAGTCTAAAAGTGAAACCTTTGCTAGGATTCGAATGTGGAAATCTATGGTTGAAATGTAGTCTGGAAAGAAGTTGAAAGTTCTCCGTTCAAATAATGGCGGTGAATTTGTATCACGGGAATTCATCGACTTTTATGAGTCCGAAGGCATTAACAGGCATTACACCACACCTGGCGACCTTTAGTCTAATGGAGTTGCTGAAAGAATGAATCAAACATTATTGAAGATAACTCGTTGCCTCAGATTGACTACTAAGTTGAAAATGGGATTTTGGATAGAAGCTTTATCTATGAAAGCTTTCCTCATCAACAACACACCTTCTACTATCATAGATATGAAGATATTTGAAGAAGTATGGAAATGAGCACTTGTTAGCTATTCATTCCTTAGAGTGTTTGGATGTCCAACTTATGTACATGAGAGCAAAGGAAAGATAGTTACTAGAGCTCACAAATATATCTTTCTAGGTTATAGGAGAGGAGTGTAGGGATATAGGTTGTGGTGTCTTATTAGCAAGAAGGTCATTATCAGTAGGCATGTGACTTTTGATGAGAAGGCAATATTGAAGGAGGAGCCTTCCTTGTAACGACCCGTAATTTTACCGCCTTGGTTTTCAAATATTTAATAAATTTTAAATATTCAAATAATAGGTTTTATAAATTAAAAATAATATGACTCTTTTAAATAATAACAAATGATGGTAAAATAGATTTGTAACAACCCAGGATTTTGCCGCTTTGAAAGAGGCTATTTAAATATATTTTATATAATCAACAAATGGATTTTTATTAACAAATAAACCTATTTTAATAATTTAATAATGATGATAGATTAGTTTTCAAAATCTGTTTACCAAAATAGATAGTTCAAATAAAAGTAGCCTTTCTTCACTTCTAAACTCACTACATTCCCTTATATACTCTTCTCTACTAAAAACAAGCCCACATCCACCTAACTCATGCATGGCCAAGCCCAATTTTCCTCTTGGTCGAGCCATGTTGCACCCTATAAGCCCACACTAGGTCATATATCGGAGTTAAGGCGGTTTGCTAGTGTTGTAGCCAAGTTCGGTGGAAGTTTAGTTTGATTTAGATAAGTTACGGTGAGTAAAGTTAGCACTTTTAAAATCAAATTTATTTACTTTATAAATGTGTATATTTATTGGTAAAATTTATGTTTGGTTGTGTAACATTGAAGTTTGGTTTGGTTATAATTAAATATACTTGAAAATGGATGTGATTTGGTTGTATGTGAATGTGCTTAGTAGTCGGAATATAGTTGATTATGAAAGTTGATTAATCATATTCGATTGCAAGTTGGTTCTTGTTGTATGCATATCATAAACATGTATATGAGATGTGGTAGTGTAGTTTGTGATGATATTGGGTTATGTTGTTTATAACATAAAAAGTTAGTGCCTTGCTAACTAAAGACGAGCATTTGAAATCCATTTCCGAAATAATTGGTTTTATAAGTTGAATTTTACAAAGTTTTAATCTTTGTTTGTTTTCAAAAGTCTACTTTTTTTTAAAGTGATAAGAGTTATAAGTTAAGTTTTGATAGTTAGAAAAAGGGAAAAAAATCATGTTTTGAAATTACGGGTCGTATAGCGATAGTCGCTATACGCGCAATATGCAAAAATCAAACTATTTCCAAATCCAAAACTTATTTCCACCTAGAAACTTTTTGAAAGGTGTTTTTTTAACTTTGTTATAAGTTTTAAAGTGTGAAAATAGAGTTTTGAAGTTAATTTGCTTTAAAACCAAGCTTTGAAATTACGGGTCTGTATAGCGATAGTCGCTATACGCGCAGTTCGGAAAATCTAATTATTTTTTTGATCTAAACTTGTCTTAACTTAAAATCTTTTTTGGAAATGTTTCTAACTTTAATTTAGTAATTAATGAATTTTTTTTTAATTATTTATTTATTTAATGATTAATTAATTAATTAATAAAGGTAATTAGTACTTAATCATTAGTTAAAAATGATTTTTAAACTTAAATGTTAATCAATTAAGTTAATCATGATTTTTTACTTAATTAAAGTTAATTATTATTTAATTATTAATTAAGGATTTATTAATTATTATTTAGTTACGAAAATTATTAGTTAATTAGAATTTTAAAAGGGGTTTTATTTAATTAATCTTTGATTAAAAGTTAATTATGTTTTAATAAGGTTTAATTAAAGTTTAATTACTTTTAATTACTATTTAACAAGAATTTGATTCTCATTTACAAGGGTTTTTAATTTATTTTAAAATCGCTTTAAGTTTAAGTAATTAGTTTTGTTTTAAACTGTTTTCTTTTCAAATTGTTTTAAATCAAGGGATTTTTGTGTCACTTACCCTTAAGTAACCCCATACGATTAGGAAAATTAAATACATCTATTAGCAGAACAAATCACCATTCTGCTATTACAATTAACAAGGACATTTACTTAAGTTAATTGATTGTTATGTGTTGATCCTTTATCTACCGTTGTTATGTGATGTCATGTTAAACTGGATAAGTAAAATCAAAATAAAAGCACCATTGTGGTCGCTAAGCCTCCATTTGATTTTGTAAAGATAAATAATTAATTTTTTTTGAAATGGTATCAAAGTTATTGCATTTTGAACAAGATATGTAAAGAATGATTTGACAAATGGTTATACTAAAGATGTTTTTAACTAATGGGAATGGTTTTCCATGTTATAAAAAGAAGTTTTATAAAGGACTTTGGAAATTTATAAGGTATTTTTGGGTAAATGGACTTGAGTTTTTAAGCAAAGAAGATTTCATAAATAAGGGATATTTATAAAATGGATTTGCTTATTAAAGGAAGCTAATTTGATTAAGGTTATTTAGGAAGTTGTTTAAACATGAAAAGTTTAAAAAGAAGTTTTGTAAACAATTTTGGGTATTTATAAAAGAATTTTCAGAAAATGATTTGGATTTTAATAAAGGGAGTTTATAAAAGGTTTGGGTATTTATAAGAAATTTATATAAAATTTTTGGATACTTATAAAAGCAATTCATATAAATGATTTTGAATATTTATAAAAGCGTTTTATAAATGAATTTGGGAATTTGGAAAGCATTTTGAAATGGATTTTGCTTTCAAGTAAATGGGATTTCATGACTGAAATAGATTTGATTAAAAAGGTTTTATCGAAAGAAATATAAAAAGATTTTGAGATCTGGGTTTCTTTAAACCGACCTTTTAAAAGTGGTGGTATGGAACATCTGTTCCACATTTAACACCGAGGGGATAGTGCTGAGGGTTTTCCTTACCTCTAATTTAAACAACATTTGTTTAATCCTTTTTAATAAGATTCAGAAGTAAGAAGTTAATCACAAATGTTTGTGAATATACTTATGTCAGAGAGAGATAAGTATATGAATGTTTTAAACAAACGTTTTTGAAAGAGATTTATCAAAAAAAGATTTGTTTTGAGGCTTAGTGGTTACTATGGATAAATAAATCTCAAATGGAATTGGTTGTTGTTTGTTTATTCGATAGTTAAATAACCGACTATCAAATACGGACCCAAAACGTAACTTCGGAAATATCTAGGAGAAACACATGAGTTATATAGCACAGTCATCCCTGATGGTGCTGTGCGTATAAATCTCGTTTTGTTCTTCTAGGACAAATGACAAGGAAATCCATCCACTAACAGTTAGGAGGTGATCTCCGCTCTTATGTTTGACTATTTATTTCCTAAAGAATCGGGGTTGAGTTTAACGGAAACTATCAAATATTGTTTCATAGAGACTGGGATCGAATATGTTATCCGAAAACCACTTCGATCCAACTCAAGCGTTTTGAAGTGAAGACATCTTGAAGATGATGGAGTTGAAGATGGAGCTCTCAAGCGTTTCGTTCAATCCCGGAACGAGCTTATGTGGATGAATGCTGGCATTGCTTTACTACCTAGAGGGTAGTGTTAGCATTCCAAGTGGGAAGTGCTATATAAAAGGTAAAACGTAGCCTCAAGCCTCATCAACCAGGAATGACTAAAACAGGGGAGATGCAACATGGCTAATTGGGTCGCTCCCATGTAGGGTATGATCATTCCTATCTAGGGTCGATATTATCTCTCATTTATATGCTTCGGGCCCATTAATGGAGGGGTGAACATATTCGATACTACAAGTCAAGTGGTAGGCAAGTTCTGTGTTGGTAGGGGATCCTGGCGAGGTCCTCGGTGTTATTTTACCTAGAGATGCACCATGACGGGCGGTACCTCAGTAGCCCAGTTATTATATGGAATTCGTTCTCTAATAAGCACTGTACGGACTTAGTTGTGCCCAACTATGTTGAAATGTGAGATGCAAGCATTTCAGCTATATTCATATTTTACTTTGACCCCTAGATATTATTATAATATCAATGGATTTTCTATAGAAAATGTTTTGGTTATTGTAAGGTAAAAACTCATCCGTGTTTATATGCAGCATGGTCTTACGAGATGCCTTTGATTTAAAGGTTTTTATAAAGTTAAAATGTATGCTTTACTCACACCAGACCCATGTCTGACCTGGAGTTTATTTTCTCTTTTCCTAAACTCTTGGGTGCTCAAATTTGAATGGGCGGTCAAGTAGTTCAGATTTTCTACAGATTCATCTTGGAGGAGCTTGGAGCAGGTGGCTTCATCGATAGCTAGTTATTTTTATTATTTCTGCCGTATTATATGTATATTGTATCTGTTTGGTAGGGACAGACCGTTATAACTGTGCTAGGGTAGAATTTGTATTAGCATGACTCTGATGTAACATTTTGAAATGACTTTGTAATATATTATGTTGAGTAATATATATTGTTCCGTTGCGTTGTGAGATTCTATGTTTTTTAGTTTCTTCTCTTCTTATCTTTCCTTTTCTTTTACCCTTAATGGCCTGTCTTTTGGAGTTAGAAAGTCGGATCGTTACATTTGGTTTCAGAGTAAAATCATTATAGATAGGGTCAGTAGTGCCCTAGAATGAGTCTGAGTGTAATATATATGAGTGTGTATTTGTTAGTGAATAAAAATATTTTATATTGTGTTGTTTGACCTATTGAGTGGCTTAAGAATTCTGGTCGATGCGCCTAATCAACGTTATCGATAGGGATTTCTAAACACTTGAATAAGTTAAATTGACATAATATTGTTATAAATTCGGTAAATGAAATAATTTTACCTAGGAATATATTTTCTATATATAAAAAGGGATGATTTTCAAAATCTATGTAGTTATCTATGAGGAGAGTAGGTTAGGAGTTAATAATATTTAAATTATTAGCATTTAGGGTTTAACTAGTCATGCTCGTCCAATTTTGAGCATTAACTATTGTTAGATTTAACAGTAGATTTTCTTTTTCCATCAAGGGTTGGGTAGATAGAATTTATAGGAACATTGAATCGAACACCTTATGAATTAAGTTTCACAATTTGACTATAAGGCGTTCGACGATATGTAGGGTTAAAAATTGAATGCTAACAAAGGTGTTTATTAAAAAAAAATCTTCAGATAGTTTTATAAGATGAATTAAAAGGGATGATTTTACAAATCAAAACTATTAAATGTATTTTAAAAATGAAAAGGGTTTTGAGAATGTTAAATCCCGTTGGCTTTGATAAATTCCAAATGATTTTGGAAAATAGTAGTAATCTTTCTTAAAAGATGTTTTAAGATATAGATATTTATAATGAAGTTTGAGAGGAAGATTTTCTTTGGACAGTTCGAAAATAAGTCTTGATCTATTTTGTGATGATTAAAATAATCTTCTAAGTGAAAATAGAATGTTTGCTTAGGCAGATATGATAGTGCACTTAGTAAATTATTCTCTTTGTCATTGTACAAATCGGAACAAGTTCAAATCCGAATGAATCCAAAGCAAGTGGATGATTTTGTTAAAAACTATTTATATATAAATAGTATTGTTTCGAGAAGAAATTTGGAAAAAAGAGAATTTTTTATTAACTATTTCGAGTGTCTCGGAAATGACGAAAAATGGGTAAGAGATGTGTTCGGATGGCTCTTGAGTATTGCACTTCTTAATTAAGGGGTATATGATACTATTTGGTAGCACCCAGTTCCTTGATATCGCTTTGGAGTTACTTGGGCTATATGTATGTTTTCAAAAGATTTTTAAAATAAAACCCGGATATTGTGTTCTTGGATCCCTTAAAAGGAAGAGTTTTCAAAATAAAAAGATATTTTGATTAAAAAGGTGGATTAATAAATGAAGTTTTAATTAGATTAAATTTAATAATGGAATTTAATAAACTTTGTTTATTTAAACCATGTCTTTTGATTTAACATCTAGGATGTGAAGAATTATTTGATGTTATTAGGCCGGCTAACAGACATTTTTACCATAAAAGTGTCTAAGAAAAAGTAGAATTAAAAATCAGATGTTTGTATATACTCTTAGGAGGTAGAAGAGTATTATATAAGTTAATAAATTTAAAAATTGATTCTTATGAAGCATGGTGGGAGGATAGAAAGTAGTTAGATAGTAAGAATTTTTAGATTAGTACGTAGGTTGTATGAAGATCATTTCCCCTTTTCACGTAGTTCTCGATCCTAGATTCGAGTATATGACTGGAGGTGTTTTACACCATTACGAATAGGGATCTATCACTCGATTTTTGACGGCGAGCGTTAGTGAGGGTTCTTACGTGGAACCAAAAGTTTTCTATCATAGTTTATGGCTATTCAAGGAGAACAAAGGTTTCTAATTTAAGAGGCCCGATCAAAGTCCGCATTAGGAAGTCGGGTAAGCGATGTTAGTTCGAAGTAAAGTTATGTGTTCAAGTAAAGAATCAAATCAGATTTTATGAAGGGATGATCTATGTACATCATACAAACTGATGAATAGTTTAAGTGTTTCTGGGAATTAGGGTTGTGGTACAATTTCAGGGATGAAATTCTTTTAAGCGGGGAAGAGTGCAACAACTCGGGATTTTACCGCCTTGATTTGCGAATATTTAATAAATTTTAAATATTCAAATAATAGGTTTCATAAATTAGAAATAATACGACTCTTTTAAATAATAACAAACGATGGTAAAATAGGTTTGTAACAACCCAGGATTTTGCCACTTTGAAATAGGCTATTTAAATATATTTTATATAGTAAGTAAATGGATTTTTATTAGCAATAAACCTATTTTAATTATTTAATAATGACGAAAAAATAGTTTTTAAAATTTGTTTACTAAAATAGATAGTTCAAATTAAAATAGCCTTTCTTCACTTCTAAACTCACTACATTCCCTCACATACTCTTCTCTACTAAAAACAAGCCCACATCCACCTAACCCATGCATGGTCGAGCCCTTACTAGCCCAGGCCAAGCCTAATTTTCCTCTTGGCCGAGCAATGTTGCACCCTATAAGCCCACACTAGGTCATATCTCGGAGTTAAGGCGGTTTGCTAGTGTTGTAGCCAAGTTCGGTGGAAGTTTAGTTTGATTTAGATAAGTTACGGTAAGTAAAGTTAGAACTTTTAAAATCAAATTTATTTACTTTATAAATGTGTATATTTATTGGTAAAATTGATGTTTGGTTGTGTAACATTGAAGTTTGGTTTGGTTATACTTAAATATACTTGGAAATGGATGCGATTTGGTTGTATGTGAATGTGCTTAGTAGTCGGAATATAGTTAATTATGAAAGTTGATTAATCATATTTGATTGCAAGTTGGTTCTTGTTGTATGCATATCATAAACATGTATATGAGATGTGGTAGTGTAGTTTGTGATGATATTGGGTTATGTTGTTTATAACATAAAAAGTTAGTGCCTTGCTAACTAAAGACGAGCATTTGAAATCTATTTTCGAAAGTTTTGAAATTGGTTTTATAAGTTGAATTTTACAAAGTTTTAATCTTTGTTTTTTTCAAAAGTCTACTTTTTATAAAGTGATAAGAGTTAGAAGTTAAGTTTTGATAGTTAGAAAAAAGAAAAAAAATCATGTTTTGAAATTACGGGTCGTATAGCGATAGTCGCTATACGCGCAGTTCGTAAAAACCAATCTATTTCCAAATCTGAAATTTGTTTCCACCTAGAAACTTTTTGAAAGGTGTTTACTAACTTTGTTATAAGTTTTAAAGTGTGAAAATAGATTTTTGTAGTTAATTTGCTTAAAAACCAAGTTTTGAAATTATGGGTCCGTACGCGCAGTTCCAAAAATCTAATTATTTTTCTAATCTAAACTTGTTTTAACTTAAAATATTTTTTTGGAAATGTTTCTAACTTTAATTTAGTAATTAGAGAACAATTATATAATTATTTAATTGTTTATTTATTTAATGATTAATTAATTAATTAATAAAGGTAATTAATACTTAATCATTAGTTAAAATTGAATTTTAAACTTAAATGTAAAACAATTAAGTTAATTATGATTTGTTAATTAGTTATAGTTAATTATTATTTAATTATTAGTTATAGTTAATTATTATTTAATTATTAATTAAGGATTAATTATTTATTTAAGAAAATTATTAATTAATTATTATTTTAGAAGTTAATTATGCTTTAATAAGGTTCAATTAAAGTATAATTATTTTTAGTTAGAGTTTAATTACTATTTAACAAGGATTTGATTCTCATTTACAAAGGTTTTTAGTTTATTTTAAAATCACTTTGAGTTTAAGTAATCAGTTTTGTTTTAAACTGTTTTCTTTTCAAACTGTTTTAAATCAAGGGATTTCTATGTCACTTACCCTTAAGTAACCTCATACGATTAGGAAAACTAAATGACATCTATTAGAAGAACAAAACACCATTCTGCTATCACAATTAACTTGGACATTTACTTAAGTTGATTGATTTTTATGTGTTGATCCCTTATCTACCTGTTTTTATGTGATGCCATGTTAAACTGGATAAGTAAACTAAGAATAAAGGCACCACCACTTTGGTCGCTAAGCCTCCGTTTGATTTTGTAAAGATAAATATTTCATTTTCTTTGAAATGGAATCAAAGTTATTGCATTCTGAATAAGATATGTAAAGAATGATTTGACAAATGGTTTTACTGAAGATGTTTTTAACTAATGGGAATGGTTTTCCATGTTATGAAAAGAAGTTTTTATAAAGGGTTTTATAAAGGAATTTGGAAATTTATAAGGTATTTTTGGGTAAATGAATTTGAGTTTTTAAGCAAAGAAGATGTCATAAATAAGGGAAATTTATAAAATGGATTTGCTTATTAAAGGAAGCTAATTTGATTGAGGTTATTTAGGAAGTTGTTTAAACAAGAAAGTTTATAAAGAAGTTTTGTAAACGATTTTGGGTATTTATAAAAGAATTATTAGAAAATGATTTGGATATTCATAAAGGGAGTTTATAAAAGGTTTGGGTATTTATACGAAATTTATATAAAATGTTTGGATACTGATAAAAGCAATTTATATAAATGATTTTGAATATTATAAAAGGGTTTATGAATTTGGAAGTTTGGAAAGCATTTTGAAATGGATTTGGATTTTAAGTAAATGGGATTTCATGAATGAAATAGATTTGATTAAAAAGGATTTATCGAAAGAAATATAAAAAGATTTTAAGATCTGGGTTGCTCTAAATCGACCTTTTAAAAATGGTGGTATCGAATTTCCATTCCACATTTAACACCGAGGGGATAGTGCTGAGGGTTGTCCTTGCCTCCAATTTAAACAACATTTGTTTAATCCTTTTTAACAAGATTCGGAAGTACGAAGTTAATCGCAAATGTTTGTGAATATACTTATGTCAGAGAGATAAGTATATGAATGTTTTAGACAAACGTTTTTGAAAGAGATTTATCAAAAAAAGATTTGTTTTGAGGCTTAGTGGCGGCTATGGATAAATAAATCTCAAATGTAATTTGTTGTTGTTTGTTTATTCGATAGTTAAATAACCTACCATCAAATACGGACCCAAAACGTAACTTCGGAAATATCTAGGAGAAACACGTGAGTTATATGGCACAATCATCTCCGATGATGCTGTACTGTGCGTATAAACCTCATATTGTTCTCCTAGGACAAATGATAAGGAAATCCGTCCACTAATGGTTAGAAGGTGATCTCCGCTCTTATCTTTGACTAATTATTTCCTAAAGAACCGGGGTTGAGTTTACAGAAAACTATCGAATGTTGTTTCGAAGAAACCAGGATGGGATATGTTATCTGAAAATCACTTCAATCCAACTCAAGCGTTTCAAAGTGAAGACATCTTCAGGATGATGGAATTAAAGATGGTGCTCTCAAGTGTTTTGTTTAGCCCAAAACGAACTTGTATGGATGAATGCTAGAATTGCATTACTGCTTGGAGGGCAGTGTTAACATTCCAAGCAGGAAGTGCTATATAAAAGGTAAAACGTCGCCCCAAGCCTCATCAATCGGGAATGACTAAAACATGGGAGATGGAGCTGGGCTACGTGGGTCGCTCCCAAGTTGGGTATGATCATCCCTATCTAGGGTCGATATTATCTCTTATTTGTATGCTTCGGGTCCATTAACGGAGGGGTGATCATATTCAGTACTACTATTCAAGTGGTATGCCGGTTCTGTGTTGGCAGGGGATCCTAGCGAGGTCCTTGGTGTTATTTTATCTAGAGATGCGCCGTGATGGGTGGTACCCTAGTAGCCCAGTCATTGTATGGAATCCATTCTCCAATAAGCGCTGTACGGACTTAGTTGTGCCCAACTATGTTGAAATGTGAGATGCAAGCATTTAAGTTTTATTCATATTTTACTTTGACCCCTAAACATTATTATAATATCAATGGATTTTCTATAGAAAATGTTTTGGTTATCGCAAGTTAAAAAGCCGTCCGTGTTTATGTGCGGCATCGTATTACGAGATGCCTTTGATTCAATGGTTTTTGTAAAGTTAAACTGTATGCTTTATTCATACTAGACCCATATCTAACCCGGAGTTTATTTTTCCTTTTCCTAAACTCTTGGGTGCTCAAATTTGAATGGGCAGCCAAGTAGTTCAGATTTTCCGCAGATTCATCTTGGAGGAGCTTGGAGTAGGTGGCTTCGTCGATAGCTAGTTATTTTTCCTATTCCCACTGTATTATATGTATATTGTATCTATTAGGTAGGGACAGGATGTTATAACTATCCTAGGGTAGAATTTGTATTAGTATGACTCTGATGTAACATTTTGAAATGACTTTTTAATATATCATATTGAGTAATATATATTATTCCGTTGCGTTGTGAGATTCTGTGTTGTTTAGTTTCTTCTCTTCTTATCTTTCCTTTTCTTTTACCCTTAATGGCCTGTCTTTCGAAGTAAGAAAGATGGATCGTTACATTCCTCAACCGATGACAGTATGAGGACGGATTCATAATATCAAACACAAGGTAAGTCATCTTCACATTCTTTCCGTAGAGGTACATATGGTATTTCCGATGACACCATGGTTGATGAGGAAAGTACAGATGTTGGTACAGAGGATCAGACTCAAGGTGGAGCTCATTCAGAGACAAGGCCTATCAAATAGAGAAGGAATCCTAAGTGGCTTGAAGATTTTATTGGATTGAGCATCGAAGACATCGACTTCGATGACATGGCAACATATGAATTGAATGTTGTCCATGATGAGTTCAGAAAAGCAGATCTCAATAAGGAGTTTGATATGAGAAAAGCACAAAAAATTTTGGAAATGGAAATATTCTGAGATAGGAAGCGAAGAGAGTTGAGACTCACTTGGGCGTAGTATATTGAGAAGGTTCTTGCTCGATTTGATATGGAGAAAGCTAAACCGGTTGGCACTCCATTAGGCTCTCATTTTAAGTTATCGAAAGAATTATCTCCTACACCAGATGTAGACAAGAGGTATATGGATGGTATACCTTATTCTAGTGTTGTTGGTAGTCTTATGTATGCTATAGTGCGCGCAATACCATATTTAGCCCATGCAGTGGGTGTTGCGAGTCAATATATATCTTACCCAGGTAAAGAGTATTGGCAGGCAGTGAAGTAGATACTCAGATATCTTTATGTCATTTCTTCAGTTGGATTGTTATATGGTGGAGTTGGTGGTGACATCTCTCTTAGAGGTTACTGTGATTCAGATTATGCTGGTGATAGAGATACACAAAGGTCGGTGTCGGGCTATGTTTTTACACTTGGCATAGGCTCGATTTTGTGGAGATCAAAGTTGTAGTCTATAGTAGCTTTGTCGACTACCAAGGCCGAGTTGATATCGATTATGGAAGCAACCAAGGAGGGATTGTATTTACTTCAGCTGTTGGATGATCTTTCTATGATGCAACAGACAGTAGAAATGTATTTAGATAGTCAGAGTGCGTTTCATCTTGTAAAGAATCATGCTATTAGTTTTCGGACAAAGCACATTGATGTAAGAGGGTTCTTTCTTATTCTTGAGGAAGAATGAAGAAAGATCAAGTTGATAAAGAGGAGTACTATGGATAATCCTTCAGATACGATGACAAAGTCACTTTCTAAGGACAAGTTTGAGCATTGCTCAAATTTGATCAGTTTGATTTCAGCTGCTTGGGCGCCATGGGGCGCTGACCCGACAACCAAATTTTTTGATTCATGAATATATTTAAATCGAGGCGGAGTGTTAAATTTGGACGATTTAAATCTATTCCAAATTTATAAGGGAGAAGATATTAATGATTCCCGTAATCAATCAAATATGAGAAACAAATTGGAAGGATAATCCATTAGTATCAGAAAAGATATTAATTGATTTGAGGAATCAAACAAATAAGGATACATATGGAAATAAACACAAATGTGCTAAATTTATGTTGAAATCAAACCAAGAAAATCCAGGAACATTTCATCCTTATCTCCAAGGCAGTCTTCATCTTTGCACCTATAAATATGAAGACATTTGCTCATATTTTCATCACAAAACCAACAAGAGTATTCTCCACCAAAATATCCTCAATAGGAACCCTATTTTTGTAATTTTAGGATGAGTGAAATTTATTGAGTGATTCATACCCTTCTCATGTTGTATTCTCTCTCGAAGTGAATAAATAATAAAGGGTTGTTGGGTCTCCGTGGACGTAAGATACTTATATCTGAACCACGTTAAATCTTTTGTGTCTCTTTCTCTTTCTCTTTCCATTGTTTGTTCTTATATGATTTTATAGTTGATTTTAAGTTGCATTGGTATTTAAATAGGCAATACTAGAACCTAGTCAAATACGCTTTCGCTCATTCAATTTTTTCACAACATATATGAGTATAAAAGAATTGCATTTCATACTGCATTATAAAATTGAATGTTATCCATATGCAATAAATATTATGATGCTATGTGATTTATATTCAAAATAAATTTCATTCAGTAATACAACACTGTAGCCAAACCAACTACAAACAATTTTCATGTTGCTGGATGATTTAAAACCTATATGTATATATATATATATGTGTGTGTGTGTGTATGTATGTGTGTATATATATGTATGTATAATGAATCATTTGGCAATATGAAAATTGTACAAAAAATATTATGCAAAATTTCATAATACAAAGTCGCATTCGAGCTTTAAAAAAATAGGGTTGTCGGATTTTCAACGTCAAACCATCAATACCAAATGCGATGTACAAATTCAAAACAAAAAGTAGAATTGAAAAAAATAATACAAAATAATACCTTCATGCAATGGCAACGGCTGTGATGACGTGAAATGCGGTGACATCGGCTTCGATTTCTTCGAGGCAACTAGTTTTCTTCTATGTTGGAGAAGAAATGAAGGCGTAAAAGTGAAAAAATTAGGTTAAGAAGGATGGGTAAAAAATTGTTACGGGCTTGGGTAGTGTAAAAAAAAGTGGGTAAAATGAAGGATGTAAAGTTACGGGCATGGGTAAAATAAAGACTTTGTAAAAAGTAGTCCATAATTGGATGCATTTAACATCACTCTAAGTTTAGTTGTTTCTTCTATTCCTTGTTTCTTCAACACTTTTCACCTCTAATATTTTAAAAATACAATTTTGAAATATTACAAGTCCAACAATTCAACTTCTATTTCATATTCTTGATTTCTATAACATTGTACACATTTTTTTACCTCATCTACACTCTGAAATTTTCAATTCTACATTTGGTAACTTTTAATCTTTTACGATTTAATTTCTCTTCACTTATATAAATTCACCTATACCCTAACTAAAACCGGGCCGCCTACTGGGGCAGCTATGAGGCAAATATTAAATCCTACTAAGCTCTTTGAATGGTTCTTTTATGTATGCATATTGAATCTATGTTCATCTCGCATCCAAGTACCACCTCCCTTGCCCTAAAAAAAGGGAAAAGAATTTAAACTCCTTTTCAAATTCTATTACAAAATCATAATTCTTCTCTATTGCTACTCCAAATACATAACCTTTTTGATTCTAACCCTTAATTAGTCTATTCTTCCCCAATTTTCATTGCAAGACAATATGAATTTTATTTACTGTTTTTATTAGATTAATTAGGATTTGAGCGTTTTTATCAAAAAAAGGTAAAATAAATAGAATGTATTATATACTACCATTGTAAATAAAGGTATTTTTGCCTTTAATTTCTATTTTAAAAAACCCGATGTACGTAAAGCAAATTTTGTGCTACATACAGAATTAGCCATAAGAATAATGATGATGGTCAACAACCAAAATAAAAGTAAAAATAAACGAATAATAATTTATTTTAATGATAATAACCAATTAAAAACCACTAGAAGATAAGCTGAAAATAATGACGACAATAGCGACATAATTTTCCATCGCTAAATCTACGACGGAATGCTGAGTGATTTATAAAGGATAATTTTAAGTTTTGTGCATTTCGAATTTTTTTTTATTATCACCGTCTTCTTATTACATCCGTCACTAAACCGTTGCAACTTGCATCAATTTACCGACGGATATATTTTGACACTAAATTCCATTGCAAATTGAGGCAGACTAGTGACGGTATTCTTTAGAAGCTATTTTATAGCAGTTTTCCAAGGAATTTGCAAGGGACGCTTATTTTTAAGTATAAAATTTTAGGGAAATTTAACCATCATGAATTTTGTAATATACGTATTTAATAATTAATAACTAATGATTAATAATTAATAATTTAGTAGTATTTCTAGTTAATTTTTATTAATTAATAAGTATTACTAAATAATTGATAATTAATAATAATTGTTAAATAATCACTATTAATAATAATTAATTAATAACATAAATTAAATAATTACTATTAATAATAAATAATATTGTTTAATTAATAATTACTATTAAATAATTAAGAAGTTATAATTAATAATTAAGAATAATGTGACCTTAATGTGACCTTCTTAATGTGACCTTCTTTACAGCAACATGGAGTGTTCTAGGCCATGAATTCTGTCAGGCAATCCACAATTTCTTCTCTAAATGCAAGTTACTCGGGGAAGTTAATTGTACTAATATTGCGCTAATCCCTAAAGTCTCTCCTCCAACATGTGTCTCCTCCTTCAGGCCAATCTCTTGTTGTAATGTAATATATAAATGTATCTCTAAAATTATTGCTTCTCGTCTGGTCAGTGTAATGCCTACCATTGTCTCCATGAATCAAGCTGCCTTCATACCTTCCAGAAATATACTTGATAATGTGCTTCTAGCTCAGGAGTTGCTAAAGGGTTATAGTAGAGCCAAAGTGACTCCTTCTGCTGCTATTAAAATTGATATATCTAAGGCTTATGATTCTATTCATTGGGCTTCAATTGTTAGGATTATGGCAGTTATGGGGTTTCCTAAAATATTTGTGTCTTGGGTATATGTATGCATTTCCACTCCAACCTTCTCAGTTATTTTAAATGGAAGACCTGTAGGATATTTCAGAAGTAGTAAAGGCATTCGATAAGGTGATCCTATATCATCTTACTTATTTTTGTTGGTTATGGAGGTGTTTACTGTTATTCTTAAATCTAGATACACTCAGAAGATAATTAAGTACCATCCTAAGTGCTCTTCACTTCAAATTAATTCTATAATGTTTGCTGATGATGTTATGTTGTTTACTAAGCCTGAATTTCCCTCTTTGACTGGTATAATGGAGGCCCTGCAGTCCTTCTATTGTATGACAGGCCTATCAATTAATAAAGTAAAATCTTCCATGTTAATGGCTGGAGTTAGTGGTATTCAGGCAGCTGCTCTTTACCAACACATCGGTTTCTCTTGCATGGATAATGATATGAGGTATCTAGGTCTTCCCTTAATCTCTAAAAGAATTACAAATGCTGACTGTATTCCATTATACAATAAAATTTCATCTGTTATGAATGCTTGGTCTAATAGGCAATTGACTCAAAGTGGAAGACTTGTCCTAATTAAAACTGTTGTTTTTTCCTCTTTAATCTACTGGGCATGTACCTTAATCCTCCCAACTAAGCTGTTGCAACTAGTTAGGTCTGCAATGAATAGATATTTTTGGTCAGGCAGTATTCACAATAGGAAGCTAATGCCTTGCTCATTTGCAAAATTTGAAACTCCCCTGAGTCTGGGTGGGCTTGGTGTTATTAATGCTAGGAAGTGGAACTATGCAGCAATAAGTACACATTTTGATGACCTCATCAACAAGAGAAGTAGCTTATGGGTTAAGTGGATATGGCAGCATTGCATAAAGACTAAATACTTTTGGTGTATGGATATACCACAAAACAGCAGCTGGATTTGGAGAAATATCCTTAAGTTAAGAGAGATATATCTCCCAATCGTACAATATCATCTTGCTGCCAACAATGTTGTAAGCTTCTGGCATGAACCATGGTCTTGCAAAGGAATAATTTTATCAAAGGTGTGTGACTATCAACAGATACAGCAATCTGGTATACATTATGATGCAAAAGAAAATGATTATGTGCATGCAGGGAATTTGCAACTGCCAACTAGTAGTAATCAACAGCTCAGGCAGTTGTGGAGTGAAATTCAAGTCAACTACTGCTCTGCTCATCATCTGGATTCTATCACATGGAATATGAAGCCTCATACTGTTAAGGGTGTGTACAATTTTGTTATTGATTATGCTCCTCTGCCTACCTCCAGGTGGACTTTTATAATCTGGTCCAATGACTCTGTGCCTTCTGACAACTTGATGTTGTGGAAAGTCATAAATCATGCTCTTCTCACTAGAAGTAATTTGATTAAATTTGGTCTGGCTTGCTCCCCTTTATGTCTTTTTTGTGAGTTGCATGAGGAGACTACTGAACACTTGTTCTTTGACTGCCCTGCTCTTAAAACCTTGTTGAACAAAATTAGTGGCATTACTGGTTATAATCTTTCAAGTGGTAGTTCTAGCATGGTGTGGAGTATTATTTACAAAGCAACTAGATGGAGAAATGATAGGCCTAGAGTTTTAGCAGTATGTTTGAAAATATACCTGAGGGTTATATGGAAGGAAAGGAATGCAATTGTTTTTGAAAATCAATGGAAGAAGATTGATATTCTATGGCATGAAGTTAAGATAGGCACCCTCAAGCAATTGAGGAATGGCAACAGAGTTTATCCCGACAATATTATGCTTGGTTGGGTTTGATACTTGTTGCTTTGTCAATTGTTTTTATTTTTATTTTCTTTGCTCTCTTTCTTTTTGCTTTGAATTGTACTCTTTTATTGTGTTGCAATAAAACTGGTAGGGGTCCAGTCAACCTCGCTGGCTTTGCCAAAAAAAATAATTAAGAATAATATTTACTACAATATATCAAAATTACCGATGAACTACCGATATATATTTAATAATAAAAGAACATATATCAAAGTTATCGGTTGTTAATCCCACAAAAAATAGGAAGGGTTTATCGTCTGGTATGTATTAAAAAAAATTTTTGTTATGTAGATGTCGGGAAAATGTCGCTAATTGTTTTAAAATTATTTTATTATTTGAAGGATAAAGAAAAATTATCGATGAAATCACGCTAAATTCTATCATTAAATTAACACAAGATTACTGACTTGAA
The DNA here is from genome assembly GCA_030737815.1 of Allium fistulosum. Lineage (NCBI taxonomy): Eukaryota > Viridiplantae > Streptophyta > Magnoliopsida > Asparagales > Amaryllidaceae > Allium > Allium fistulosum. Next base: position 1,115,097,889 of record CM060902.1, on the reverse strand, counting down.
ATTTACAGACCAATGATATCAGTCATACATCCATCGCTAAATTCATTTTAGCGATGGATTTCGCTGCTGCAAAATCAATATTTTCTTGTAGAGTGTTTGTACCAAAATTGGGCACAACACTCTTCGGAAGAGTTTGAAGAGATAAAAATGAAGAAATTAAATGGAAAAAGAGGATTATCTAACAAACACTTCAAAAATAAATGATAAAAATGCACAGAAACACAGGAATTTAGAGTGGTTCGGCGTATTGCCTACGTCCACTATGAAATTGATCACTTTATTGATGTTTCTTTGATGATTACAACTGATTTCAGCAGATAACAGCAAATTACAATGGATTACGGTAGTGCAATTCGAGTATAGCAGCAGCTTTAAGTGCAAAAGCGTTTCCGGCAGAGTCTGGACGTCGAAGAGCCAAAAGATCCTTTTTCTATAGGCCCTGGGGCTCTATTTATAGGCGTAGGAGGCTGATACTTTGCTCAGATCTCGGGAGACTTCTTCTGGCACGTGAGTGGGCCCACGCGACCGAGCCCATAAAGTTTCGGCTCGATCCGTGATCGATACGAACGAATTTCGTATCGATCAAGATTTGATCCAATCGAGTCAAAACTTGGCATGAGTCTTCCTTATGTTGTACGTGAGCTCTTGTGAAAATTTCATAGCATTTGGACTTGTGGATTGCGATATATGATCGATGCAAGATTACGTTTCCTCTAGTCTGTCAAATTCGAATCGATGATTTCGAATCTATCGTTTCGAATCGATCAACGCACGTGACCTGGGGATGACGTGGCTCGTGATTTATGGATCGATCCACTTTCAACGCTGAGTTGACCGAGTCGTTTCCAGAGATCTTGCCTTGTTCGTGTCGAAGGTTGTTGTCACGCTCGAATCGATGGGAGTTGTACCATTCGTATCGATGGATCTCTCCCGTTCGTATCGATCCAAATGTATGGCATGTATTGGTTGTAAGGTTTTGTTCGCATCGATAGATCGAAGCACACTTCGTATCGATAGGAAATGTTGATTTCGCATCGATCCGTGGTCGATCGATGCAAAAATGTCTAAAGCCCAATCGATACGAAATGTGGATTTGTATCCATCGATGGATACGAAGTGGACTTTGCTTTATCGGTACGAACCAAAGAAAGACTGATCGATGCGAAGTGGGCCATAGTCGATCGATACGAACCAAGGCTCTAAGATGGATTGGAAGGCGATCGATATGAATCGAGGCTTGACGATGGATACGAACCAGATCGATTCAAACCAAGGCTTGACGGTGGACACGAACCAGATCGATTCGAACAGAGGCTCATCGATGGATTCGAAATGGGGTTATTTCCTTCAACTTGCATCGATCATATCTTGAGCATACGAACTCGGATTGACTTGAAATTTTGAATGTTGGCTTCCACGGCTTTGCTTGTCGTATCTTGTCAATTGTAGCCTGATTCGGATTCAGCAAAATTCACCGAAATCTATAGCGAACCTGTGCGTACTCGATATTCGGGACAAGCGATCCTTGGTTTGCTGCCGATTTCTTGATATCTTGGCCTTGCCGAAAGGCGGGATAACATTTGCCAAAGTATGTCTTGTGGAAGCATGGCGTGCTTTGAAAAGATGTAATCTTTACTCTGAACAGTTATCGTCTTTTCGTTTGAAAGTTGCAATCTTTGACTGGCTTCCTCAGTAATGTGAATCGTTGACTGCCAACTGTTGTACCGTGTACTGTTGTAACCGATTGGTGTATGATGTTGATTAGCTGTTTGTCATTGTAACCGTTCATCAGACAGGCATTCAACCTGTGAATTTTGAAAATTGAAAATCGCAAATTAGTCTGACATACTTGCGTATATGTTGACCTGACTCTCGTTAACGCTCACGCGTTCACAAGTCGTTGACAGTTTTTTTTTCGCATCGAATTCTGTATCGATCCTCTCCTAAATCGATGTGAAATTCGAGTTGAACAACACTTGATGGTTGCTTTGAAATGCCCCTTCGTATCGATCCTCTCCTGGATCGATGTAAAAACTGAAAGGTGGTTTTCGCATCGATGTGGCTCACATCGATGGATATGAAATAAACGCTCGTATCGATGGTTACGAGCTTCGGTGGACTCCATTGCAGTGGACTTCATTTCGTATCGATGAACTTATGCTATTGTAGGTCGAGTTTTGATGGATACAAAATATACATTTCGCATCGATGGACCCTGTGTTGTTGGATACGAAATAGCCAATTCAGATCGATGGATACGGGCCTTTGGAGGCTGTGACTTGATAGATTTGAACAGTGAAGTCCGTATCGATGAACTGTGGATGGAGTCGAAAACGATGGATACGAACATGTGCTTCGAACCGATGGAATTCAATGCTTTAGAAAAGTCTTCGTCGCACACTTCGTATCGATAGAGTTCGAGTTGTTGGATACGAACAATCAATTCGTATCGATGCGGGATGACATCGGTTGGAACCGGTCAAGATGACTGGGAGGTGAATGGTCATTTCTTTAGTATAAATAGGCTCGGTACTTCGTCATTCTTCACTTTTCTGCCTTCGTCCACCCTTGCCTTCGCATCGATAGAGAGACCAAGAGAAACCCTCCTCGCCTTCGAATCGAACCAAAACCTTCGATCCCTTGAACCAATTATCAAAATCAGATAATTAATCGATGAACTCGCGTTAAGAACGATGAGACTCGAGTCCAATTGCTAATCTATTCTCATACATGGCCAATTTCTGGCGATGTTGAGGTCGGAGTTGGTTCGGAGCATGGTCGAGGGAAGAAGGAGGAAGAGCAATGGCGTTTATGTCATTTGGAGAAGAAGGTGCCCGGAGGGTTGCGAAAAATTTGGCAGATTGTGGTTTGGTCTTCGTATCGATTGATTGGGGAAGAAGAAGGCACTTCGTTTCGTATCGACCTCTATCGACCTTATTCTCATATCGATTGGGAATCTCGTATGGTCATCTGGCTTCTCGTATCGATCGTGGAACGAACACTTAATACCAGTTGCATCGAATCGTTACCGGTCGATGCGAAGGTGGTACACCTCTGATCGATACGTCTTTGATCGATACGTGGATGGTTAGTTCGATCGATGCGAGGTCGACAACGTTTGACCGGCATGATATGGATGTTAATTGATCGATACGAAATGGGGGTTAAAATGATCGATACGAAATGGAGGATGGGTTGATCGATACGAAATGGTCACTCTGGATCGATTCGAAGTCTTCGGCCTTGATCGATTTGAACGCGTATCTTGATGGGTACGAATGACCGTTATGAACCCGGGCTTTTGCGACCAATACGAATCGTACTTTAACAAACTTGAAATCTCTTGCATGCTTGAAAACCTAACTTCGACGAGCTTTAAACTTGCATAACTGGAATTGACCATAGAATTGCATACTTGACTACTCCTAAAAGCTCGTCGATGGAACTGCAATTTGATTGAACTCTAATAAACTTTTAACGAACCTTAACTCGGATTGGTCTCTGAAGTCTAAATGGCACGGTTGTGACGGTCGTCGATGACGGTCACTGCCGTTATGACTTTCGAAGTCTCATCGTTCAGACATTTTCTCTAACTTTGTATAATTTCTTAAGTATTATGCAGCACTGCACTTGCACAACACATTCACACACTTTACACTAGGGGAAGCACAGGTGTTATTATTGTCTAATGATGATTTCTCATAAGTTAGTTAGTTATGGAACCTTCAAGCTCACAACAGCAGGATGTTCAGGATTCATCTTCTTCCGTCCTAGAGATTCCGGCCATCGCAGCCAGAGTTATAGACCCAGCTCCGGATGAGCTGTCTGGGGCCAGGTTTATTATGAATCCACAGGATTCTGCGCCTTCTAACGTTTCTGAAGACATGCTGGGATGGATATGCCTGAGGCATGGTTTGTCATTGGATGACGTTTTATTACCGGGGCCAAATGATAAACCGCACGCTCCCCAGAGGGGTTTACCGTCTTCAATCGCCATGCGTGCGCAGTAGGAACACTCCCTCCATTCAACCAATATATTAGGGAAGTGTTGTCTTTCCTTGGAATTGCCCCATCTCAATTACACCCCAATGGATATGCTTTGCTGAATAGCTTATTTATTGTGTTCATGGATCTTCTTTTCCGGCCAACGGCCCCAACATAAATCAGATATCCTTTTAACTTCAAGAGTAGGGGAGATAGTCCGTCTTTCACTTTCCTGGAGTCAGTCAGGAACTGCCAAGTAGTAATCGGATCCTGGGGAAGGCTGAGTTACTTTAAAACAGAATGGTTCTACGTCCGGTGCCCCCCAGGATTTTCTAGCCGATGGCTAGTCAGACCTAAGTGTTACAGTATTCTTCAGGAGTTATTCAGATGATAGTATTTGACATACACTGACGTCTTTTTTTACTTTTTACAGCCGTAATTTCACGACCTGAAGGCGGGTATTTCAAAGAGATAGTAAGGGTCCTTCAAGAAGTTCCGAGCGAGATGAGGGACATTGATTCGGTTCTAACCGACAGAAATTTGAGAATCGTCGGGCTGATTAAGCAGAATCAAAGCATAAGGCTTGAAGGGACACTGAGGGCAGTCTCGAAGAAGCGGGTGAAACGTAAAATGCCCGGTGTCGTAATAGCCGAAGGGGTTGATTCAGAAAAAACACCTATTAATGACGAACTTATAGCCGGGCCTTCTAGCGGTTTTCAGGGCTCGGAAGGAAGGAGAAAAGGCAAGGCAGTTGCTCATAAGCGTTCTAAATCCATGAGATTGAAATCTGTAGTTGTGTCTTTGCCTATTCCTAGAATTAGAATTTCGAAGGCTCCTCCCCCGCAAGTAGAGAATCCTTTCGAAGGGCTTGCTGATATTCCTATTCCAGATTATGTGTTGTTTCAACATGACACTGGTTTGGAGGAGCTTGACAGTGCTCTTGATCTGAGCGAGTCGCTTGCTATAAGTGCGGCCGACATTTCCGGTTGGTCGGGGGGTTGCATATACATACACTTCACGGCACTACACGATTTCCAATCATAAATTGTTCAATTCAAGAGATCACTAACTTTCCTTTCGTTTCTCATTTATAGGTACGATGTCTGGGAGAGGATCAATGTTAGGGAGCCTTCGTTTGGCTCGAAAGTCCTCTACTTACTATGAGTCTCGCAGGAGAGATTCGGATAGAGACTGCGATCGCGGGTACTCCAATCAAGAAAGATACGAGCAGGATAGGGATAGAGATTATAGATACCGATCCAGGTCCCGTTCTCCACCTCCTAGAGTTCCATCACCACCTCTTGTCCACGCTTCACATCCATCAGAGCCTCCGCGACACAGACCGTCTTCTCAAATTTCTAGGCCCGAAACTCATCGCCAGAGAGCTGAAACTATGGCCCCCATAATTGTAGAGCAGGACATAACCGAGCCCACGGGGGAAGGTGCAATAAAGATTGCCCAACTTAAGAAAGATTTCCCAAACATTTTCTTTGACAGCTACATCTTCCCCCCTCACCTAAAGAGAATCCCTTCGGAAGCTGAAATACAATGGATGATTACATTCATGACATATACGCCCAATATAGAGAGTGGGCGAAGGCCGCAGAAAAAGCTTCGAAGGTGGCCTTTGAGCGAGCTAAAGCGATTGAAAAGATAGAGTCTGAACTTGCCCAAAGGGATCGAATCATCCAAGTGCTTAATACCGAGGCCGAGTCTTCTCGGAAATCTGAAATTGAGGCCACCAAAAAGGCTGATGAGGTGAACGTGGCGATGGAGAGATTGAGGCAAACACATGTTGCCTTGGTGGAAGAGATGGGCCACCGAAATACTACAGTCACCGCCGAACGAGACGCTGCCCTGAGAGAACTTGGCGAACTAAAAGCTAAATTTTCCGAAATCGCCAAGGAAAGGGATGACGCGAACAACGCAGCCTAGGAGGCATGCGAACAGGCTGTTTTGCTTCGGGGTGAACGGGATGCGCATGGCTAAGGTTCGCGAGGTGGAGACCAAGGTTGAGGAGGAGGTGAAATCGGCTGAGTCCAGGCTAGAAGCCGATATTGAAGATCTTCTTATTGTTTACAATGCTAACATGCTGAGGCACTGAGGCCTGGCCTGGCTCGACGACCACCCGACACATTTACACAACGCCTGGGGCCGGTTGGTTGAGGAGGAGAAGGTGGTGCATTTGGGTGAGTCAATCAATGAGTTTGAGCTTGAGAATCGTTTGCTGAGTGAAGATGAACGAAAGATTCTCCACGAGTCGATGATTCTGCACGAAAAGGAGAGGCTTGGCACCCAACACTTAGAAGTGGGAGAAGGCTCAGGGGTTGAACACTATGACGCAAGTCTTGAAATTCCTGTGTCAACCCAGCCTGAACCCTTACCTGCGGTTGATCCCCAAGCTGTTCCTACCTACAATCCGGATCAGCCGCAAATGTCTCCGGCTATAGAGCAAGTTGCTGAAGCTGTTCAGCCATCCACAAGCCAAACTGAGGAAGGTACTCTGAACATCCTATATGTCTATCTTAAGTCGGAATCATCATTCGAATTAAGTACTAACAGTTCTCTTGTTTTTGTTCAGTGATTGATGCTGCACCGATCGTGCCTCCTGTTACTCAAGAATCACATCATATGCAAGAGGCAATAATAACTGAAGCCACCACCACAACGACCACGGCTTCGACCGACGGAACACAAGGGTGCACTCTAGTTTTTGATGAACAGATGATGGAGGAACTTCTTGGTCATCACAGCGATCCTTTTGCGGACCTGCCATTTGTCATGGCTGGAAGCGCCCCTGCTACAGGCTCTTCAATGCCAACCACTGATGCTCCTAGCGAGGCCCAAGAGATTCATGAAGAAGAAATATTGGCCGAGATTGATGCTAAAATGGAAGCAGCGACTCGTAGTGGTAGTTTTGGAGGTGGAATGGCGGCACCTGGTCCAGCTCCGCTTAGAATGATATCACCTGGTGGTACAGTTATTGACACTAGTGTGTTCATTCCGCCTCCTACAATTGATCCTGTTCCTCCAACTCCGCCCGCGTGAAGCATCCCTATACATTCGAGCTCGGAGGAGGACGTCGAGATCATGCCCCCGCCTGGAGACCGACCACCGAAAGGTAAAGGCTTAATGAGGAAGTTAGTGGCGGCTCCGGCGGGTCTACACCGAGGAAGAAGCCGAGAGAGAAGAAGAAATAGATAGGCCTCTTTAGTTTGTTCTAAGTAGATAGGGATTTATTTTTGGTTTTCCTTTCGTAGGCCGTGTATAGATGCAGGTTCGGCCCCTGCTAGTAGGAATTTTTTGGAATAAACTTGTACATGAATTTCTTTCATAGATAGTAGAAACGAAACTCTTCTTTTTTGGCTTCTTCTCAGTTATTGTGTATTTACTTAAGTGTTTCAATATTTGAAGTGCACTTGTGAAGTTTCAGCTTCCGAGTCAAGTTTGTTTTTATTCGTCAGGTCCGGAAATTGCGGGTACGATTCATGATCAGGAAGTGAGTTGAACTTTGATGTCGCACTGCTTCAGTCGATGGTCGACACTTAAATTCTGCCCCCCAGTCATGGGGACGAGTGGTAGCACATCAGCCAGTGATTACATCTCACTTATAACATGCTGAGTTTAGTGCCACTGAATGGATGTTTGAGACAAGTGGAGATTGAGTGGTTCAACCACACTTGTACGATTATCGATGACCATATTCGCACTCCGGGGATTTACATTTGTTCACTGGCGGTTGGTTACGCCGGTTTAAGTTTTTATTATACGTCCGCGCTCTGGGGACTTGGAGTCGACATTTACACTCCGACTCACATTCTGGGAGTTCGGAGCTGGTGTTTATACTCCAATTCGCACTCTAGGAATTTGGAGTTGATGTTTATACTTCGATTCGCGCTCTAGGAATTCGGAGTTGATGTTTATACTCCAATTCGCACTCTGGGAATTTGGAGTTGATGTTTATACTCCAATTCATGCTCTGGGAATTTGGAGTTGATGTTTATACTCTAATTCGCACTCTGGGAATTCGGAGTTGATGTTTATACTCCAATTCGCACTCTGGGAATTTGGAGTTGATGTTTATACTCTGATTCGCACTTCGGGAATTCGGAGTTGATAAAAAGACGGTCAGTCACATCTATCGTATGTTTTTGGATTTCGTTCACACTCTAGGAGCGAAAGGTGTATCAGGATCATGGATGGTCGGATCACATCCACTCTGAGTTAACAAATGAGGTCGTTAGATGGACAGGTCCACCCTCCTCAAACTCGGTTCAGATACGGGCGAAGTCGTTAGGTAGACGGATCCACCCTCTTCGAAAACGTATTTGTAAGTTTACACTCCAGTTCGCACTCTGAGAATTTGGAGTTAGGTGAAGGATTGTCGTGTATCAATCCATTTTTGACTTTGGTGTGATGGCTTATCCCTGAGCTCGGGTTTCACTTAGCGAGTGACCGGTTGCATCACGGTCACTCCCTATTTGAATAAATCCCACCGTATGATGAAACTTAGCTCTCCGTGCATGGTGATGATTATATGAAGCATTTCAAGTAAATCACAGCTCTGGCTCGAAGAGATTGCATTTTATTGCTGAAATAAGAAAATATGGCAAAGTCAGTTGCCTTATTACAAATTCTAATCTCGAAATGCAGAAACAAATTGCAAATGAAAAATAAACCGAATGAATAAACAGGGCCTGTTATGTGTAGTAGCGACGAAGACTTTCGCTGTTCCAAGCCTTTGGTAGAGTAAGACCGTCAACGGTCGATAATTTGAATGTGTCGTCTCCAAGCTTTCGTTCAATAACATACGGCCCTTCCCATGTTGGCTTTATATGCAAGGGAACCAGATAGATTCTTTTCAGGACGAGATCGTCGAGTTCAAAGGTTCGCGGGCGGACCTTGGCGTTGTACAATCGGGCAACTCGACTTCGATACGCGGCTGCCCTTAAATCAACCTCTTCACGTTTCTCATCTAGTAAATCGAGAGATTGAGCAAGTAATATAGCATTTGTCCTCGGATCATAGTATGTCACACGATGAGAAAGTACTTCTAGCTCGATTGGAATAAGAGCTTCTGAACCATAAGAGAGAGAGAATGGAGTGTGACCAGTCGCGGACTTGTGGGTTGTTCGGTAAGCCCATAAAGCCATAGGAAGTTCATCGACCCATTTGCCCCCGGCCTTTTCCAGTCGTTTCTTCAAAATGGATTTTATAACTTTATTGACTGCTTCGACCTGTCCATTCGCTTGAGGGTGCGCAACTGCAAAGAATTTCTTTCGAATGCGAAACCGTTGGCAGAAATCTTTAAATTCAACACTGTCGAATTGGGTCCCGTTATCAGTAATAATGGTGTGTAGGAGACCGAATCGACAGATAATGTTGCGGACTACAAAGTTGATCACTTTTTTCGTCGTTATGGTAGCAAGGGGTTCAGCTTCAGCCCACTTTGTAAAGTAATCAACTTCAACGATGGCGTACTTCGCACCACCTTTTGCCAGAAGTAGAGAACCAATGATGTCGATGCCCCATACTGCAAACGGCCATGAGCTGACCATGTGAGCTATCTCGGTAGGTGGGGCTCTAGGAATTCGAGCATGCTTTTGACATTTATCACATTTCTTAGCATAATCCGGCGCATCACGATTTACAGTCGGCTAAAAATATCTGTATCAAAGTACTTTCTTGGCAAGTGCTTCCCCTCCGGTGTGATCGCCACATTCTCCCTCATGCACATCACGTAATACTCGTTTAATTTCATCGTGAGCGATACACCGGAGTAAAGGAACAGAGTACCCTCTTCTGTACATGACTCCATTCTGGATGGTGAATCGTGAAGCCTTCTGGAGGACTTGTCTTCTTTCACTCCTGCGCTCCGGCAATATTCCATGCTCAAGGTAATTTCTGAACGGAGTCATCCACGACTCCTTATCGGGAGCGACTTCACATATCCAATCTACTTCTGCCCGGTCAATACTTGGGGAAGATAACGTCTCTACGGGAACGAGTCCCATTTGCTACGCTTCACCCGTGCTGGCTAACTTTGCCAACGAATCGACTTTCTGATTGCGTTCTCGAGGATACAATAAATGGCGTAATAATCAAACTGATTCAGTATTTCCTGAGCCCGAGCTAAGTAAGCAGCCGGTCTTTGATCTCTCGCTTGATATTCTCCCCGAACTTGACACACAACTAATTGTGAATCACAATAAATTTCCACAGCGATAATTCTCAAGTCTCTAGCAAGTTTCGATCCAGCCAAGAGGGCTTCATATTCAGCTTCATTATTGGTTGCATGAAAATCGAACTTCAATGCGTAACATATAGATCGTCCTTTAGGGGTTCCAAGTACAACCCCAGCGCCCGAGCACCGGTCGTTTGATGCATCATCGGTGTACAGCTTCCAAACGTATTCGGGAGATTCACTGGTTTTGGGCAAGTCCTCTGGGATGGTAAATTCAGCTATGAAATCGGCTAGGACTTGTCCTTAAATGGCTCGCCTTAGAGTATAAGTAATATCAAACTGGCTCAGTTCGATATTCCACTTGAGTAACTTACCAGACGTCTCAGGCCGCGTAAGGACCTGTCGTAACGGTTGGTCGGTGTAAACAATAATAGGATGGGCATGGAAATATGGAAGGAGCTTCCTTGATGCAATAACAAGATAATAAGCCAGCTTCTCTAGTTTCGGATAATTCCTTTCAGCTCTGGTCAATCGTTTGCTGATGTAATATACTGGCTTCTGTATCCTGTCTTCTTCGCGAATTAAGGCAGCGCTGATAGCGTTTTCTGGTATCGCCAAGTAAACATACAACTTCTCATGATCAATAGGTTTTGACAGAATAGGTGGTGTGGATAGATGCTGAATTAATGCTTGGAATGCGCCCTCACACTCCGTGGTCCATTCAAAGTTTCGTTTTCCTTTTTGGATCAGATCGAAGAAGGGAATGCATTTGTCAGTGGACTTTCAGATGAACATGCTCAGTGCTGCTACTTTCCCATTGAGACTCTGGACTTGCTTTATAGTTTTCGGAGTTTCAAGACTTCGGATGGCCCAGATCTTTTCAGGATTAGCTTCGATTCCTCGAGCATTGACGATAAACCTAAGGAATTTTCCGGATGCAACTCCAAAGTGACATTTTAGTGGGTTGAGCTTCATTCTGTATTCTCGAAGTATGTTGAACATTGATTCCAGGTCTTTAATATGGTCAGTGGAAAATCGTGACTTCACAAGCATGTCGTCTACATACACTTCCATGGTTTTCCCGATTTGATTGGCGAACATCTGATTGACCAATCGTTGATAAGTAGCCCTGACATTCTTGAGTTCGAATGGCATAACTTTGTAACAGTAAAGTCCCAGATTGGTTACGAAGCTGGTATGTTCCTGATCAGGTAAATGCATTGGTATCTGATTGTAGCCAGAATACACATCCATGAAGGATAAAAGTTCGTGTCTGGTTGTTGAGTCCACAAGCTGATCAATTCTGGGAAGTGGGAAACTGTCTTTAGGACATGCTTTATTCAGATCAGAGTAATCGAAACATGTTCCCCATTTTCCATTTGACTTTCAGACAAGCACGAGGTTTGACACCCATTTGGGATATAGTGCATCTCGAATGAACCCATTCGTTTTAAGCTTCTCTACCTCTTCTTTAAGGGCGGCAGATCTCTCTGGATCCATACCGCGCCTTTTCTGTTTGACCGGGACATGCCGCGGGTCAATATTCAAAGTGTGGCTCGCGATGTCCGATGAGATCCCACACATATCAGAATGCGTCCAAGCGAATACGTCAAGATTCGCTCGTAGAAACTCAACCAATTCCTCTTGAGTCTGCTGGCTTAGCTGAGACCCAATCTTTATCATCTTTGAATCATCATCATCGTCAACTGGGACATCGATCGTCAGTTCGGCCGGGGAAGCTTGACTTTCTTTAGACTCTCCTTCACCTTCAGTTTCTCTTGGGTCAAGATCCCTTTGGAATTGGCTGGGGTGCCCGGGCCTAGGCCCAGGCATTAATTGTCAATTATCAGCAAAACGGACGTAGAGAGATTCCTCTACACCCTTTCCTTTCTCCTTTCGCTGCGCCTCCCGCAGCTCGGCAACGTAACAGGCTCTCCCAACAGCCTGATCTCCTTGAATGACTCCCACTCCACGATCAGTGGGAAACTTCAGAGTCAAGCACCATGGGGCAATGGATGCCCTGAACTCAGCAAGGGCCGGTCGGCCCAAAAAGGCATTATACGGGGAGTCTATATCCAACACGACAAATTGCAGTATCCGGACTCTCCGGCGTTCTCCAACCCCCAACTCCACTGGTAGTTCCACTACTCCAATGGGTATAGTAGCGCTCCCATTGAAACCATGGATTCGAGATTGGCAAGGCTTTAAATCTTTAGCCTCCATCTTCATCTGATCATAAGCTCGTTTAAACAGAATATTCACTGAGCTTCCACTGTCAACTAAGACCCTCTTCATCCTAGCAGGACCTACTTGAGCCGAGATGACCAGTGGATCGATAGTGGGGGCTTCGACTTTATCAGCATCTCTGTTTCTGAATACGATGTCATCAGTCATCGTCTTCTGTTGTTTGAGCGGAGCCCCTTCATCAAAACTACTACAACACTCGAAGCCCGTATGCCTAATAAAGCTGGCATACGACTCCATTTCCCTCCAACTTCGGTCTGCTGGATGAGGACCACCACAAACAGTGTTTATCACTAACCTCCCGCCGGTACGAGCGGGTTCCTCCTGCCTTTCCTGGTTTGGTGCACGATTCTGATTCGATGGGCCCGTACCTCCTGACTGCGGCGCCCGCACAAACTGATCCAACTTTCGTTCACGTATCAGTTTTTCAATGAGATCTTGTAAATGACGACACTCATTTGTATTATGGCCATAACTTTCATGAAATCTACAAAACTTCCCTGTTTGGATTTGTCTTTCCGACGACGGCTTCGAAGCAGGTTTCTTGTATTGCATGGTATTACGGGCCTGCAAATACACATTTTCCAGCGACGTATTCAATGGAGTATAATTGTCGAACATGGGAGCTCTACGTCGTGGACCACGATTTTGATCTCGTTTTTACCTTGATTTCCACTGTCCCTCTGCTGGTTATGTTTGTTTTGTATATTCAACTGAATTTTTCTGGAACTCTCCCCAAATTGTTTAACTGCAATGTTACTTTGAATTCCTTCCATGTTGGGCCCTGCGTCATCCTGCTTCCTAGACTGTTTCACATCCTCCCTTCTCAAGAATTGGGCTGCCTTGGAATAGAAACGGTCCAAGTGGCTTCCTAGCTAACCAATTTCCGAACTCGGAATCAGGGTCAATCCCCTTAGTTAATGCCATCAGGATAGAGTTGTCATTGGGATTGCTTATTTCTGCACACGCAGCATGAAATCGCTCCAAGTAACATCTGAGTGTCTCTCTGGGAGCTTGAGTGACACTAGACAAAGTATTAACATTTTTAGGTCTCGCTACGTGCATATGGAATTGTTCAACAAACTTGGTGGCCATCTGGTCGAAATTAGAAATGGATCATGGCGGCAAACGAGTAAACCACATAGTAGCAATGCCCCCTAAGGAAATGGGGAAACTACGGCATTTAACTACATCATCAGCTCTCGCAGCATTCATTAGCCATTCATACTTCAGGATGTGTTGATTGGGATCAAAATTTCCTTCATAGACTGGCAAAGTTGGCATCCTGAAGCGCCAAGGTGGTTCAGCATATAATATGTCATCAGTGAAAGGGGTATGACTCCGGTAAATCCCCCAGTCGTCATTAGTGAGACCCTGACTTTCACGGATTATCTGACGAATCATCATTGGTATATCTGGCATCTGGATATTTGAAGCGTGCTGTGCCAAGGTATGGTCGGGTTCCACAATGCGAGGTTGGACCGGACGCGGTCGACGGTCCGTGTCTCGCCTCCTTGGTTCAAGATTTTCAGGGACATAAGGTTCTGGAGTGTGTTCTCGTCGCCGACGATGCGGATCAGCTTGATTTCTAGCATCAATTCCTTGTTCTGTAGTGGTGGTGGTAGCGAGGTTGCCTGTGACATGGTAAGGGATGGTACCCCCTCGGGAGGTGGGTCCGGTCTGATGGCTGGTGGATGGTCCCGTCCTGGGTTGTTCAAGATTTAAGGCAGGTTGGTGTCCGGTGGCCTGGGTGTAGCTTACGTCCAACCGTGGGCGTGTAGATCGGTGATGGTCATCGGAAGAGGCTGAGCTCTCGGTTGAAGAGTAGGAAGCCTGATCTCTCCTGGATCTCCTTCGCTGTTGACGCAACAGCTGGTTGGTCAATTCCGTGTTAGCATAGAGTTGCTGAGTAAGTTGTTGATGGCTCTGAGTTAGCTCTTGCATTAGCATTTGGAATTCATCCCTGGTAACAGGTCCGGTCGGGTTCGATGGTCCGGCAGCATTCTGGTTGGATGGAGGCGGTTGTACGGGATTCTGTCTATCCCGTCCTTCCTGATCGGCAGCTGTGGAAGCAATTCGTGTGCTCACCATGATGAATTAACGAAGCCCTTTCCTAGATCTGACGCAAATCTGAATAGGATGGAAGGGCATTAAGGTTTGAGATATGGATCTTCTTCTTGGATTTATGCAATCTGATATTGATAGCAGATCCAAAGAGCAGGAGAAAAACTGGGTTTTTTCAGTGGAAGCACTAAAGTGTTTGTACCAAAATTGGGCACAACACTCTTCGAAAGAGTTTGAAGAGATAAAAATGAAGAAATTAGATGGAAAAATAGGATTATCTAACAAACACTTCAAAAATAAATGATAAAAATGCACAAAAACACAGGAATTTAGAGTGGTTCGGCGTATTGCCTACGTCCACTATGAAATTGATCACTTTATTGATGTTTCTTTGATGATTACAACTGATTTCAGCGGATAACAGCAAATTACAATGGATTACAGTAGTGAAATTCGAGTATAGCAGCAGCTTTGAAGTGCAAAAGCGTTTCCGGCAGAGTCTGGACGTCGAAGGGCCAAAAGATCCTTTTTCTGTAGGCCTTGGGGCTCTATTTATAGGTGTAGGAGGCTGATACTTTGCTCAGATCTCGGGAGACTTCTTCTGGCACGTGAGTGGGCCCATGCGACTGAGCCCATAAAGTTTCGGCTCGATCCGTTATCGATACGAACGAATTTCGTATTGATCAAGATTTGATCCAATCGAGTCAAAACTTGGCATGAGTCTTCCTTATGTTGTGGATTGCGATATATGATCGATGCAAGATTGCGTTTCCTCTAGTCTGTCTAATTCGAATCGATGATTTCGAATTGATCGTTTCGAATCGATCAACGCACGTGACCTGAGGATGACGTGGCACGTGATTTATGGATCGATCCACTTTCGATGCCGAGTTGACCGAGTCATTTCCAGAGATATCGCCTCATTCGTATCGAAGGTTGTTGTCACGCTCGAATCGATGGGAGTTGTACCATTCGTATCGATGGATCTCTCCTCGTTCGTATCGATCCAAATGTACGGCATGTATTGGTTTTAAGGTTTTGTTCGCATCGATAAATCGAAGCGCACTTCGTATCAATAGGAAACGTTGATTTCGCATCGATCCATGGTCGATCGATGCGAAACATGTTTAGAGCCTAATCGATACGAAATGTGGATTCGTATCCATCGATGGATATGAAGTGGACTTTGCATTATTGGTACGAACCAGAGAAAGACTGATCGATGCGAAGTAGGCCATAGTCGATCGATATGAACCAAGGCTCTAAGATGGATTCGAAGGTGATCGATACGAACCGAGGCTTGACGATGGATACGAACTAGATCGATTCGAACCAAGGCTTGATGGTGGACACGAACCAGATCGATTCGAACAGAGGCTCATCGATGGATTCGAAATTGGGTTATTTCCTTCAACTTGCATCGATCATATCTTGAGCATACAAACTCGGATTGACTTGAAATTTTGAACATTGGATTCCACGGCTTTGCTTGTTGTATCTTTTCAATTGTAGCCTGATCCGGATTCGGAAAAAATTCACTGACATCAATAGCGAACCTGTGCGTACTCGTTATTTGGGACGAGCGTGTTACCTGGAGGTTTGACCAAGCAACTAGGTCGGTCGGCATTTCAATGGTCGTTCGGCATTTCAGAGGTCGTCCGACATTCAGAGGCCGTCCGGCATTTCAATGGTCGTTCGGCATTTCGGAGGTCGTCCGGCATTTCAGAGGTCGCTCGGCATTCAATGGTCGTTCGGCATTTCGGAGGTCATTCGGCATTTCGGAGGTCGTTCGGCATTCAGAGGTTGCTCGGCATCCCAGCTCCGTTCGGCAGTCATACCTCGTTCGACATTCATACCTTGCTCGGCATTTCAGCCTCGATCGGCATCTCCCCTCATCCGGCATTGATCCTCGTTCGACCTGCACTCTCCACTCAACACATTACCTCGATCGGCATAGAGATATCGTTCGGCATTTTGCCGTTCGGCATTTGTGGTTCGGCACGTAGAGTTTACTCGCTTTGGGCTAAGGTATATGGCTACTAAGCCTACCAAGGAAGTCCAACCCATCTTCGTCTATAAATAGAGAGGCAGGGGCACAGTGAAAGGGACCTTTTTTTTTAGAACACTGGGGAGACTCTGCCGGTTTCAAGACTCATTCTTTTTACTTAGCAATTGTATTCGAGTAGTTGGTGTACGGATTGTATCTATAATCAATTATCAAGTAAAGCAATAAAGATTAACCTCAAAGTGGACGTAGGCAGTTACGCCGAACCACTATAAATCTGGTGTTCTCGTCTTTGCATTCAATTTAGCATATTGCTCTCTGTTTAAATTTACTTTCCTCATTTATCTCTCTACACAATCTTTCTCAACGAGGTTAGTGACCAATTTTGGTGCTAACACTTTGGTGCTTTCACTGAGAGTTGAACTCTGGCCACAAGGATCTGCTTTGAAGCTACTGGATTGAATAAATCCCCCGAAGGAGATCCGAGCCATTCATAAGACGTCCGTTGATTCTACTCAGAGTTCCTACCAATAACTCTACAATGGGAAGACCACGCACCAGATCAGCCTCTCATAATGCGGACGCCCATGAGACCGCTAGCGTATAACAAGTAGGACCTAGCAATCAGCAAGCAAATCTGGGTGCAGGGACTGCCACCCAGAACCAAATGCAAGTTGTCACCAGAACAGAGTTCAATGACTTGATGAGAGAACTCATAAAAAGTAGGAGATAACTTGGAGAGCAGATGCAAGCTAACGCCAACCTTATGGCACAGCTCACTCAACAACAACATTAGAATGTTGGGGGCAGTCCAGCTCCTTACTCTTCATCTGACAGCTCAACTTCATCTGATGAACCCCCTAGGCGTAGACGCCGCAAGACTGAAACTACGCAGGCAGGCGCTGCCGATCAAACAACTGGGGACCAGTTACACCTCGGAGACCGTAACCGAGCTGGAACGGGAAACTTAAGGGCTGGAACGTAGGTGGAGGCTGGATGCCCGGCTCACCAAGATGCCAATGATGCCGAACCTCAAGATGCACGTTTGGCAGATCGCCAGCAGAGGAGGCATCAGCCTGATCAATCCTGTAGGATAGACTCCGACCTTCCATCTTCCATACAAACCCCAGACCTAACATCTATGATCAGATAGTTGATGAAAGAGAATCAAGGCTTGTCGAATGATGATTGGGGGGTATCCAGGAGTCATACTCCATTCACAGACACTGTCCTATGGGCTGAGTACCCCAGGAAGTTTAGCATGCCAACTATCCCGGCCTACGAAGGAAAGACTGATCCCAGGCAGCATGTGATGAGGTACGAATGGATGATGGATTCAGCTAGAGCAAATGATGCAACCAAGTGCAGGTGCTTTCCAATAACTCTATCTGGGATCGCTACCATGTGGTTCACCCGACTTCCTCCGCAGTCCGTATCCAGTTTCGAGGAGTTGGCGAAGAAATTTATAGAACAATTCAGAATACATACTACTCGTCCAAAGGACGTGATGTCTCTATCAAGTGTAATCCAAGCTCCTGGGGAGTCGTTGAAGGAGTATTTGTAGAGATTCCATGCGGCTACTGAAGTCAGTAGTCCCAATGATCACGCAATTCTTATGGCTGTGATGCGAGGTATGGATCCGGATTCAGAGTTTGGAGATTGGTTGGCAGGAAAACCTCCAACTACGCTCGAGCGTTTTTACTCAAAGGCACATCAGTTCATAAGAAGAGAGGAAGCCAGGTGGATAAGACGAGATAAGGCACCGGGGCCTGTTCAGGAGTCCGTGAAAAGCAACATCATTGTGAAGCAATCCAGAGACAACTCGGGGAAGGTTCAGGTCAATGTCCAGAACAAGCCCGGGCAATCTAAGGAATCCGGAGGAAGAAATCAGGGGAGAAAGAGAGAAGCGGGGAAATGGAAGCCGAGAATTCAAACCTACAACGAGTACACCCCACTGAATGCCTCTCTTGAAAATATTTACCTATCAACTTGCAATACCTTTCAGTACAGAAAGCCACGCCCAAAGGAGTCAACCGAAGAACAAAAGCGGACCGGGAAGTATTGCCGCTTTCATGAGACTTATGGGCACAATACTGAGGAGTGCAGACACCTACACGATGCTATAGAGAAGTTGATTAGGCAGAAAAAGTTACAGGAGTTTGTAAAGAGTCCGCAAGAAGGTGGATAGGGAACGTCCAATCCTGGTCGTGCACCAGCTCCACGTCACCCTGAGGAGCCTGCTCAGACCGTGGGCAGACTAGTCATAAACACGATCATAGGCGGACCTCACCCTGCAGATAAGAACTGGCAAGAAATGGAGCGGTATGCTAATTCCCTGAGGCATGCAGACTTTGAGTGTTGTTCCAATGTAGAGGATGGGACCCCTGCTAAACAGCTGCGCATGATGACAGACGATATAGTATTCAGGAGCAGAGATGCTGACCAGGTGGAGGCTCCTACCATTGACCCGATGGTCATATCTGCGACAATCGGGCCGGCTTTTGTGAAAAGAATTTTGATTGATTGTGGAAGTTCTGTCAATATCATCTTCAAGAAGGCTTATAACCAGATGAAGATGGAGACGAAGGATTTGAAGCCATCTAAAGCTCGTATACATGGCTTTAATGGCGCAGCGACCGATGCAGTAGGATATGTTGAGTTGCCAGTTGAACTGGGACAAGGTGAGTGTAGGAGGGTGCGAATCCTACCTTTCGTAGTTTTGGATGTGGATTCTCCGTACAATGTGTTTTTGGGCCGACCGACCTTGGCTGAGTTTAGGGTAGCATTAGCCCCGTGGTGTTTGACTTTAAAATTTCCGACTGACAAAAGAGTAGGTGTTATTCATGGCGACCAGGCGACCGGTCGTGCATGTTATGTGGCTGAGCTTCGAGAGGCCCAGCGGAGGGAGAAAGGAAAGGTTGCGGACAATTCCGTCCGCATTCAGCATACTAACAATTGACAAGTAATGCCCGAGCCCTGGCTCGGGCATGATTCTCGGATCTTCAGAGACATAGATCCGAGAGACGACGATGAGGAACCCAGGGAAGAAAAAGCAGCACCGGCTGAACTAACGATTGACATTTCAGTCAGCCGAGACGATCCATCGCGAGTGCTGAAGATTGGATCACAACTCAGCCCCTCGATGACCGAAGACCTTAGTGATTTTCTCCGAGCGAATCTCGATGTTTTTGCTTGGACACATTCCGACATGTGCGGGATCTCTCCCGCTATTACGAGTCATATGTTGAACATAGACCCAAAGTACGTCCCAGTTAAGCAAAAGAGGAGAGGAATGGACCCGGAGAGGTCCGCTGCTCTCAGAGAGGAGGTGGACAAACTCAAAGCCAATGGGTTCATCCACGACGCCCTCTACCCTGAATGGGTATCAAACCCCGTACTGGTGAAAAAGGCGAACGGGAAATGGAGAACTTGCGTAGATTATTCCGATTTGAACAAAGCATGCCCCAAGGATAGTTTCCCATTACCTAGAATTGATCAGTTGGTCGACTCCACTGCAGGACATGAGTTGTTATCATTCATGGATGCATACTTGGGATACAATCAGATCCCGATGCACATTCCGGACCAGGAGCACACCAGTTTCGTCACAAATGTTGGGCTATATTGTTATGTAGTAATGCCTTTTGGATTGAAAAACGCAGGAGCGACCTATCAGCGTTTGGTGAATTGAATGTTCAAAGATCAGATTGGTAGAACGATGGAAGTCTATGTGGATGACATGCTCGTGAAGTCACGACAGTCAAACGACCACATTCGAGACTTAGCAGAGATGTTCGGTATACTCAGATATTATGGGATGAAGATCAACCTTCTGAAGTGTTCCTTCGGCGTTGCGTCGGGGAAGTTTTTGGGATTCATTGTTAACGCCCGGGGAATTGAAGCTAACCCGGAAAAGATTCAAGCTATTCGAGATGTACAAGTGCCCAGAACTATAAAACAGGTACAAAGCTTGAATGAAAAGGTGGCTGCGCTGAGTCGATTTATATCCAGAGCCACAGACAAGTGCATTCCCTTCTTTGATATAATAAAGAAAGGAAAGAGAAATTTCGAATGGACATCCAACTGTGAGGAAGCGTTCCGAAATCTGGTGAGGCATTTGGAGAGTCCTCCAGTGCTGTCGAAGCCAGTAGACCACGAAATGTTGTACGTATACTTGGTCGTATCCCCGCATGCTATAAGTGCGGCTTTGGTCCGCGAGGAGGACCGAGTTCAAAAGCCGGTGTATTACGTTAGTAAACGTTTAACGGGGGCAGAAAGAAATTATCCTAAAATTGAGAAATTGGCCTATTGCTTGGTGATTGCATCACGCAAGCTGCGTCCATACTTTCAAGCACACTCAGTCAGTATTTATACCGATCAGCCCTTACGACAGGTACTCCGACAACCAGAAACTTCTGGAAGGATGTTAAAATGGAATATAGAATTGAGTCAGTTCGATATTACCTACCTGCCACGAAGAGCCATACAAGGGCAAGCATTAGCAGATTTCATCGCTGAGTTTACTGTATCAGACGAACCAGATGGTCACAGTGTCATTCCTCCCATTCAATGGAAATTGTACACCGATGGGGCATCAAATGACCGTTGCTCCGGGGCTGGTGTAGTCCTTGTGACTCCAGAAAATCGATCGATTTGTTATGCTTTGAAGCTCAATTTCCCGGCTACGAATAATGAAGCAGAATATGAAGCATTGATTGCTGGTTTAAAGCTCGTTGGAGAACTCGGGGTAAAATCAGTTGAAATCTTTTGTGACTCGCAGCTAGTGGTGTACCAAGTGCGAGGAGACTACCAAGCAAGGGGACAAAAGCTTGCTCCGTACCTTGCTCTGGTTCAGGAACTATTGGCGAACTTCAAACATTATGACATTTCGCATGTCCCGCGTGAACAGAACAAGGAAGCTGACTCGTTGGCCAAATTCGCAAGCGCTGGCGATGCACAACAAATGGGATTAGTTCCCGTCGAAACCTTACATGCTCCAAGCATAGATGTGATGGAAGTCGATTTTGTGTTGGGAACGGAAATCGAGAAGGAGTCGTGGATAACCCCATTCAAACAATACCTGCTAAACGGGACTTTGCCCGAAAGAAGAAGCGAAAGACGACAGGTCATTCGCAAAGCCGCACGATATGTGATGCAGGGAGGAGTAATGTATCGAAGGGGGTTCTCGGTCCCCTTACTGCGGTGCATTGCCCATGATGAGACAAAGCGGGTCTTGGAGGAGGTTCACGAAGGAGAATGTGGCGACCATACTGGGGGGTAGACACTAGCAAAAAAGATCCTCCGCTACGGGTACTATTGGCCAACTGTGAATCGGCATGCTGCAGACCATGTAAGAAAATATGACAAGTGTCAAAGATACGCAAAAATCCCGAGAGCTCCACTAACGGAACTCATGCAAATGGTTAGTCCCTGGCCGTTTGCTTTCTGGGGAATCGACATAATCGGTTCTTTGCCTATATCCAAAGGTGGTGCAAAATACGCGCTAGTTGCGGTCGACTACTTCACAAAATGGGCTGAGGCAGAGCCTTTAGCCACAATCACCTCCAAGAAGGTCATTAACTTTGTTGTACGAAACATTATATGCCGCTTTGGCCTCCCGCGAACCATCATTACAGACAACGGAACTCAATTTGAAAGTAGAGAATTCAAAGATTTCTGTTTAAAGTACGTAACTGAGAAAAAGTTCGCCGCCGTTGCTCATCCGAAGGCTAATGGACAAGTTGAAGCCATGAACAAAATAATCAAGTCCATATTGAAGAAGCGTTTGGAAAAGGCTGAAGGCAAGTGGGTGGATGAACTTTCAACAGCGCTATGGGCTTATAGAACTACCCACAAGTCCACGACTGGCCACACTCCATTCGCATTGGCATACGGCTCGGAAGCTGTTATACCCGTGGAGCTTGAAGTTCCATCACATCGGGTGACACATTATGATCCTAAGATGAATCAGGATCTCCTGTTGGAATCACTAGACTTCGTTGATGAAAAACGTGACGAAGCCGAGTTAAGGGCAGCAGCATATAGGCACCGAGTCAAGCGATATTACAATGAAAAAGTCCGCCCAAGAATCTTTGATGTGGGTGATCTCATTTTGAAACGAGTTTTCCCGGTACCATCACGTATGAATCCCAACTAGGAAGGTCCATATGTCGTTGAACGGAAGCTTGGAGAGGGAACTTTCAAGCTAGCGACCGTTGATGGCGTGACACTCCCTCGAGCGTGGAACAGTGAACATTTGCGACGTTATTATGTTTAGCCTATTTCTTTCATGTTTTAGGTGCAATAATTTCTCGTATGTTTTCATCCCATTGATTCTTAGTTTCCTTTTAAGCATGTAATCAGATGATTTAGTTTGTTTTCATTAATAAAGGCTCGAAGCCATCCTTTCTATGAATTACCGATGTTTCTGTACCTTATAGTCTAGTGACAAACAACTGGAGTTGCATTATTCTGTCTTACGTACGAACTCGCATAAACGACTTAAATCTTCGAGTCCCCTGAGTGCGGACCGGAGTACTCTGAGTCCCCGGAGCGCGGACTAGAGTATAAACGACGTGAATCTCCGAGTCCCCTGAATGCGGACCGGAGTATTCTAAGTCCCTAGAGCGCGGACTAGAGTATAAACGACTTAAATCTCCGAGTCCCCTGAATGCGGACCGGAGTACTCTAAGTCCCCGGAGCGCGGACTAGAGTATAGACGACTTAAATCTTCGAGTCCCCTAAGTGCGGACCGGAGTACTCTAAGTCCCCAGAGCGCGGACTAGAGTATAGACGACTTAAATCTCCGAGTCCCTTGAGTGCAGACCAGAGTACTCTAAGTCCACAGAGCGCGGACTAGAGTATAAACGACTTAAATCTCCGAGTCCCCTGAATGCAGACCGAAGTACTCTAAGTCCCCGGAGCGCGGACTAGAGTATAGACGATTTAAATCTTCGAGTCCCCTGAGTGCGGACCGGAGTACTCTAAGTCCCCGGAGCGCGAAATAGAGTCTAAAAGACGTGAATCTCCGAGTCCCCTAAATGCGGACCAGAGTACTCCAAGTCCCCAGAGCGCGGACTAGAGTATAAACGACTTAAATCTCCCAGTCCCCTGAGTGCGGACCGGAGTACTCTAAGTCCCTGGAGCGCGGACTAGAGTATAAACGACGTGAATCTCCGAGTCCCCTAAATGCGGACCGGAGCACTCTAAGTCCCCGGAGTGCGGACTAGAGTATAAACGACTTAAATCTCCAAGTCCCCTGAACGCGGACTGGAGTACTCTAAGTCCTCGGAGTGCGGACTAGAGTATAAACGACTTAA
Organism: Allium fistulosum; assembly: GCA_030737815.1. Taxonomy (NCBI): domain Eukaryota; kingdom Viridiplantae; phylum Streptophyta; class Magnoliopsida; order Asparagales; family Amaryllidaceae; genus Allium; species Allium fistulosum. Next base: position 1,115,074,089 of record CM060902.1, on the reverse strand, counting down.
ATCTCCAAGTTCCCAGAATGCTGACTGGAGTACTCTAAGTCCCCGAAGTGTGGACTAGAGTATATACGACTTAAATCTCCAAGTCCCCTGAATGCGGACTGGAGCACTCTAAGTCCCCAGAGTGCGAATTAAAAAGTATTCTAAGTACCAGAAATGTGAAATAAGAGATGTACAATTCAAAGAATGTCCGAGCAATGTGAAAATGGATTGGGAATTTATGTAACTCATAAGAACTTGAGTTTTGACCACAGTTATACAGAAAGCTAAAAAGCAGAAATCATCCGAAAGACAAAGAAACCAAAATTTATTCATTAATCCGAAATGGGGTTATACAACCACTCCTTCAAAGCTCGGAGTCAAAAGTCTATCTACATAAACAATGAAAATGAATAAATAAAAGTAGTTGCATGACTTAAGCTAACCCTCGTCGAACGAGTGTAGGGGCTACTTCTTCGATTTCTTTAGCTTCTTGTCTTCCTTCGTTTGTGCGGACGACTCCTCCCCCTCGCGCTTTCTCTTGGACGTTTTGCTCGCCATAGAAACGGTATCAGGAGTGGGAGGAGGAACATCCAGTGGTTTAGATCTGCCAGGAAGAATGACTTTTAGAGGCCTGTTCAACGGATCGTCAAGTTCTACTACTTGAGACTCGATCTTGACCTCAACTTTCTTCTTTTTCTCTTCCTCAAGTTGTTCCTTCATGCTCAATTTAGAAGTATGTTCAGAAGCGCCCGTGATTTCAATTTCACAACTCTCTTCAACGGGAGACGAGGTTCTAGACTTATCCTCGTCAAGCGCCCCAATCACCTGAGCATCAGAACCGGGGGTTACTCCCGCATGAGTAGCCTCACTTGTTTTCCCCATCTACTCCTTGGCGTCATCGCTCCTTGGAGTCGGTTCAGGGTCAGAGCGGCCTGTATAAAAACACAAAGGACGAACGTTAGAATCAATAACTTCTCGCCGAAAGCGACAGATTTTTGAACTTCAAGAAGAAGAATTTTATACCGGTTTCTTGTTGGCTTTCAGCCGTGCGAGGAGTCTCACCCTCTAGAATGGGGGATAGCACGTGAATGCCGAGGCCGGGATCTTCTGAATCGTAACCAACATGTTGCTCGAATGGGTCAAGTGCTGGCCGATCGGCCGGTTGAGTAGAAGGAGGAGCCGCAGCCTCGGTTCCAGATGGACCAACTATGTCATTTTTCTCCTTTGATGGAGAAGATCCTTTACTAAAGAGATCCATAGCTGTAGACAAGTCCGATGGCTCGTTCCCCCTGAGAAACTCTTTCACTAAAGCATCCTCGTCGACCTCCTCGGTGCCCGACTCCACCTTTCTAATCTTTATTAAAGTCTCCCAAGCCTCGGCTAAAGATTCAAGGTAGCCCTCGCCTAAGAAAGTCAAGTCCCGGTGCATGAGGACACGGGCGTTGTATTCGGCTATCAGTGGGTCAAACATACACTTGACCTCCTCTCTGCCGGCCTCTGTAGCCGCCTCAAGGCGAGAGTCGATCTCCGCGGACGCTATTCTTTTGCCCTCTTCGCGGGCTTCGTCCTTCATCATCCCGACCTTAGAAAGCTCGTCGTCAAGCTTTGCCTTCAAGAGTCGTGTAGCAACAATCTCGTTGCAATATCGTTGAGACTCCTCTTGAACAGCCATCTTCTCTTATTTCTCCTTAGAGAGTAGCTCTTTCAACTCTTTAACCTGTAGGGAGAGTGCGTCCCTTTCTTTCTGGACGGAGTCTTTTTCTAAAGCCAGGGCTCCACAGCGTTGGACCGCTTCGTCAATTTCCTTTTTATGAGTCATCTCTAGGCGGGTGATGGCCTCCGCTGTGTCTTTAGCACTCTGTTCGGCAGCCTCGAGTTGGGATTTATATAAAGAGAGCTCTTCATCCTGATTTTTGATAATGTCCTTATCAAAGATAGCTTCAAGTTTCAGGCGGTTGATTTCCTGTTGACGCTCGACCGAGACTTTCGAGACTTTTTCGACTAAATGAACAAACGCATCATGTTGAACATAAACGTCGTTGCTGCAAGCGATGGCGCTCTGCTTGACTTGCCCCGAAATATGATGAATTGCTGGAAGGAACTTCAGACCGTCGAAGCAGATTTTGGGAAATTTGACTTTAAGCTCGGCCAGCTTCTCCGATATCGTCGGGTCTGCTGCAGGAATAGGGGGAGGTGGCTTTGAAAGTTCCGTTCTCTTGCGATGTTCCCGAGACTGTCGTGTAATAGACGAACCGGAATGTTGGTCACGGGAAACATCAGGTTGAGACCCCTTATGCAAAAATTTCTCTCTACCTTGCTATGTTTGAGAAGGGAGATCGTGGGAGTATGAAGATTGGCTATGTGATTTCTTTCGATAAGTTGACTCTCGGGGACAGTTATCTCGGTCTCCGAAGTCGTCTCTGTCCCGGCGCTTGCCGGAGCCCGAAACCCGGTCGAAATGATGAAAAATGGATGAGCCGTGGAGACGATCGAATCCGTGGGAGCGTCCCATGTCACTTGCATAGAATAAGAATAACGACGAGTTAGGAAGAATCGGGGTGATGGCAAAAATTGAAGTGTTGGGTGAAGTGCATGTGTGCGTGTGTGTCCTAGTGTTCCCCCCGACGGACCAGTTTCTTTATCTTTACTAATAGGAGTTTTATCTCCCTAGACATGGGCTTGAGCGCCTGCATTGCCTCTGGCGGGCGAATAAAACTTAAGCACCTCTGGGTCGTCGAAACCATAATTGAGCAGATCGTCAGGGATAGTGAGGTTCGACAGACCTTTCAATGAACTTTCTAGGGGTTGAGGGGAAGGTTCTCTCTCCTTTGAAATAAGCATAACTTTAGAAGTTCCACCCACTTTCTTCCTCCTCAACCTATAGGTCATTTTCTTCTTTCCCTTTGAAGGGGAAGATGACGTCTCAATATCGTGGACTTCGACCATCGGGTCCTGAGTGGGACTCATATTTTCACCCGGTACTTCGGGCGTCTTGCCTTCTCTAATTTCACCCTCTTCGTGCGTGCCAGGGACGTTACGTGTTGAAGGCCCAGCCTGCCTTTTTCCCTTGCCTACAGCAGGTCTGGATAGAGTGACGCCTTGGGGAAGGTTTATTTGGCGACCTTCCGCCAGCAGCCTGAATCTCGCAAGTGACTCATTTGAAATGAGGGATTTGATGTCCCGATCTTCTGCGGGAAGAGCTCGGATAGTTGCCACTGCTTCAGAGTATCCAGAGCCTTCGGGACGTGGAGTGATACCTGAAAAAGTGGATAAAGAGTCAGAAAAGATGCAGATTCTGCCAAATTCAAGTGTTGATCTAGAAAACGAACTTACTCCCTTCCACTCATCTCCTAGCAAAACCGGAAGGACAACGAACGTAGAACCACTATTGCTTGTACTGGGCAAATTTGCTCCATGCCCCAGTTAGGATTTGGCATTTACTATATGGCTCCAGAAATATGAAAGACGGGCTATCCGACCGTCTCTTGAAGCGATAAATATAACGGATATCGCTTGGAGTCGGAAGCCTGGAGAAGACACTCATAAAGAGGATGCAAGTGCCATATAAGAAAGCATGACTGTTCGGAGGCAGTTGTGAAGGGGCGATCTCGATGTATTGCAATAAGTCGCGAAGGAAGGAGTTGAAGGGTGGAACGCTGCCGACCCAGCACATAAACTTATTGCAGGCTGTATACCCGGCTGGGGGCAAGTGCGGACGATCATTCCCCGAAGGAACTAACACGTCGTCGAAAGGGATTCCGTGGACAGAGCATATCCGATGGAGTGTACTTTCATTAATCTTTGAGAACTGTGAATCGGTTGGGTCGTCTAAGAAAATAGCTGCCTCCAGAGCGTCAGGAGCTAAGTCGACGGATGTTATCGCACCGCTCGGTAAGTTTTGAGCAGGGGTAGTTGACGGATTCGAAGTATCTACAACTTCTTATCGAGAGGATGGCCCAGGTCTGTCTGAGATCGTAGCAGAGCTAGATTTTCTAGACAGTTCTGATGAAGATCGAATCCGACAAAGCACCTGTTTGAACTATACTTGAAAAACAATTAACATTAGACTTAACAACATAAGTATTCCCCCCGTGTGGTGTGTGAACTAAGTGCGATTATTCAAACGTAAGTGCCAAGCGAATGGAAAGACATTGGATTGAGAAAATAAGTTTGAGCTTCAGATTGTCGTCTTCGAAGACCGTCATCGCTGACCGTCTACGAAGGCTTATCACAAGACGGTTTATATTTTGAACTCGGCATCGTCACTGCATTTGAAAGGTTATTAACGATTAAGCAGGATTACGTCCAAGTTTTCAGCTATTTAAAAACACAGAAGTTATCAGTCCGGATTATTCGATATGCTTTATTGTTTAAGTCAGTCCTTGTTCATTAACATATATTCAGGCGTGGGATGTGTTAAGTCAACTGTACATCAGGTTCGACTAGTGTTGCTGTTGTGCACAACTCTCCTCCCATCCATCATTGTCGTTCGGCATGCGGCATGACATGCCGAACCACAATCATGCCAGGCTGTAACGCTCGGCATAAGAGAGTCATGCCGAACCACACTCATGCCGAGCCGCCTCGCTCGGCACTTCACCCTCAACATCAACACTCTTCTACCTATCCACTTCATCATTCGGCATTCGTCTAGTCATGCCGAACCGCTATCACATCGAGCCCCTTCGATCGGCATTTTGCCTAGTACTCACTTTTCTCCAACACTCCTTCCTACCTCGTTCGGCATAGAAGAATCGTGCCGAGCCAAGAGCATACCGAGCCGCATCGCTCGGCATCTAGGCTCAATCCTCGTTTCTCCTCCGATTCCCCCTCTTCCCTTGCTCGGCATAACTCACTACTCTTCTCTTCGTCGCTCGGCACGAGTGAGTAATGTCGAGCCAAGGTCATTTTTTTCCGAATCTCACGCCATGCTAACTGCACACCACCAAACTTTACTACTCCCTACTCCCTCATATCCTAAACACCTATGACACCTCCATCCTTCCATCACTCCGCCTAGCCCTAAAGCATGTTTCGACCCCAAATTCAATGTCCTTATCCACGCGGTTCCAATCGTCCTATGTCTTACAAAGATTCACGAGTCTGAATCTCGTGTTATGTTTTCTCTTCGAGATGAAATGTTTGAGGTTAAGGCCATTACCTAAGAAATCACTCAAAGCTTGGGGATATTCTGGAATAGGAAGCGCGATTTCAGTCGGGTTCTTTGATTTGGAAAAGGAGGAGAGGTAACTTATCGATTTCGAGGAAGGAAGGGAAGGGTAAATAGTCTGCAAGAGTTTGAGACGAATTCATAAGAATATTAGAGCAGAGGTAAAAGGTGAAAAGGGAAGAAGGAGAGAAGTGCCAACCTTTATAGTGGGAAGGAAAGAAGGTGAAAGGACAGAGACCAGTAGAACCGGTCGAGGCATAATGTCGTTCGGCATCCATATGTCGTTCGGCATCCATGTGTCGTTCGACATCTAATCTCGTTCGACATCTATATGTCGTTCGGCATCTAATGCCTCACTCGGCATTCAGGGAGACGCTATTGAAAAGACAGAATGAGGGCTTAAAGGAAAGCACGGAGGACTCGTGATTCAAAGCGCATCACAATCGACCACCTGATGCACTTTGGGGGGCAAGTGTTACCTGGAGGTTTGACCAGGCAACTAGGTCGGTCGGCATTTCAATGGTCGTTCGGCATTTCAGAGGTCGTCCGGCATTCAGAGGCCATCCGGCATTTCAATGGTCGTCCGGCATTTCGGAGGTCGCTCGGCATTTCGGAGGTCGTTCGGCATTCAGAGGTCGCTCGGCATCCCAGCCCCATTCGGTAGTCATACCTTGTTCGACATTCATACCTTGCTCGGCATTTCAGCCTCGATCAGCATCTCCCCTCATCTGGCATTGATCCTCGTTCGGCCTGCACTCTCCACTCAACACATTACCTCGATCGGCATAGAGATATCGTTTGGCATTTTTCCGTTCGGCATTTGTGGTTCGGCACGCAGAATTTACTCGCTTTGGGCTGAGGTATCTGGCTACTAAGCCCACCAGGGAAGTCCAACCCATCTTCGTCTATAAATAGAGAGGCAGGGGCACAGTGAAAGGGACCTTTTTTCAAGAACACCGGGGAGACTCTGCCGCTTTCAAGACTCGTTCTTTTTACTTTGCAATTGTATTCGAGTAGTTGGTGTACGGATTATATCTGTAATCAATTATCAAGTAAAGCAATAAAGATTAACCTCAAAGTGGACGTAGGCAGTTACCCCGAACCACTATAAATCCGGTGTTCTCGTCTTTGCATTCAATTTAGCATATTGCTCTATGTTTAAATTTACTTTCCTCATTTATCTCTCTACACAATCTTTCTCAATGAGGTTAGTGACCAATTTTGGTGCTAACAGAGCGATCCTTGGTTTGCTGCCAATTTCTTGATATCTCGGCCTTGCCAAAAGGCGGGATAACATAGAGAAATATAAAGAATGCAAAAATTTGTTTGTTCCATTTTATTTGGTTCAATTGGAACTAAACAGTATTGATTTTCAACTTACCTCTATACCTATAAGCCTGTAAATGGTATGGGTTTCAGACTGAACTCGATTGGAACTCATCCTGTTAATATGGATACTGAATGTTTTCTTTCTTCTTCTTTATTGCATGCCTCCATTTAGGGCATCCCCAGCTACTTCAACCTTGAAAATTTAAGTGCCCAAATGCCCCTTTTTTCCAACATCTGGTTAACCAAAATATCATAATCAATCTCTTTTTGCATATGAATACGATTTGCCTTAATCTATGCTTTAATCAACACTAAGTAATCTGATGGAGTCCACAGTTCTATGTCATTATGATGATGAGATAGAAGTGTATAGAGTTATATTAGTTTAATGATAATGAACTAAATATCAAGTGTTTAAATAAAAAATCATGAAACTATGGTCGAGAAAGTAGTCGTTTTATGGCTGTTGTGGCCAAATGGTAGTAACACTTTGAAGACCCATTTTTTGAGCGTCCAAAATGCACGGGACTTCAATTTCTTTGTTTCTTGTTACCTATCGCATGTACCAAAAGAAATCACAGTTATTTATCACATCAAAATAATTTTGGTGATGTACCAAAGGGGCACAGGTGGTTTTGAACTCATACACTGGTGAGCATTTGCCTAAACCTATGCAGTTAAAGTGCTTAGCGGTTCTATAGCAACGGAGGTGTAAAACATTATAGCAGGAATATAGCAGAGATATAACAAAAAATAGCGAAGGTGCAAAATTCTTCATTAAATATAAAACCAAATATTTAAAGTCAATTTATTCTCATTTTCATATCATTTGTATAGGAAAAAGAAATATTGTTTGATCTCATGTAATGAAACCGAAGAATATCATGATTTTTATAGACTACATTTGGTGACAACAATAGATCACTACCTTATATTGAACATTTATACCTTAAAATTAGGTATTTACCCTAAATTTATTGAGTTGGTTTAAAAGAGAAATAGTTAAATCAAACTTTGTATATTAATGTTGCTTAAGCGGGTGCTAAAAAACCTTGATTTAGCGGATGTAGCAGGGCTTAAAGAGGATCAACTATTTAATAGCGTTAAATTGAAATAACATAGCGGTCGAAAGAGTGCTATGCGCTAAAGTGGGGATTTTGCGGGGCTGCAGTGGGGCTTTAACTGCATAGGGCTGAACGTGAACTAATTTTTATCCTTGAGTGGGAGTCATAGGAAATGTGGAGTGGTAAACAAAATTAAATGGTGTGATTTGAATAACCATATTATTAACCGTCATTGAATCTTAACTTACACTATAGGAAAAACACCATATAACAATGCTGAATATACAATGGTTCTACAAGACATTGCATACAAGGTAGATCTTTAGCAACTTATGTTAAAGAAAAAGTTGTAATTAGTTTTTTATGACAACATTTTTGTATAAATGTTGTAATAAAAATAATATCTACAGTGTTGATTTAAATAATTGTTAAAAACAATATTTGACAAAGTTTTGTTTGCATTGTAACATATTTGGTTTTTTTATAGCACTTGCAATGCTATTGAATTTTAATATTTAATTAGAAAAAATCAACATTTTAAATCTTTTATTTAAGAATATTTATAATGCATTATAATGACTAACTAGATGTACCATAATTGAAGATTTAAAATTCAATAATCTTAGTTGACACATTACACCAGAAAATTATAATATTCTTTACTAATTTTTTTCATAATGTTTTGAACTAAACAATAAATATCATGTTGAATAAAAGAAAGAATTCTAAAAATATTCTTTACACGGTGCATCTTCATCCTCCTTCTCTGATTCTCCAACTAATCCCAATATCCCTCTTTCCCAAATCAAAAGAATAAGCCCCTCGACATAGATAATGTTGGGTTCCAACCTGTAAGATTTCGCCGTGGGATCCCACCAGCAATGATCCAAAGACTTGCCTCTATATTCTGGCAAGATTTCAGCCGAAAGTCCCAAATATCAATAAGAGTTTATCAAAATAGCAATCGTCTTGGAACAAGCAAGCTCAGAATATCAATAGAAACTCAAGAAATCTCTTAATTGAAACAATAAATCAAGATAAAGCTTCATCAACTTGGGCAGATCTTGTTAAAAATGGAAGGCTTAACTCCAATTTTGATTTAGGGTTTGTTGCGCCTATCAAATTAGGTGATAAAAGAATTGTTGCTGTGAAGGAAGCGATTAGTCAAAGAATCAAAGACAAATGGGGGAATTCTGTTATTGCTTATGTCTCTGGATCCCACCTCTATTATCATCACTTCAGTGAATTTGTGTTTAGAACATGGAAGGCAATGGAAAAAATTGAAATCTACACAAGAAATAATGGTTTCTTTATTATCAGATTTTTAAATGCAGCTGATTGCAATAAAGTTTTTAATGGAGGTCCTTATTTTATTAATGGAATACTGATCATACTAAAAAGATGGAGCAAAAAGATAATTCTTGATAGAGATCTTTTGTCTACTTATCCAATTTGAATCAGATTACTAGAGTTAAATCTTATACTCTAGGACAAAGAAGCATTCAGTGTTATAGCCAGTGTAGTGGGTATACCACTGAAGCTATATGAGCCAATGGCTAATGAGACTAGACTTAGTTATGCAAGAATTCTTGTAGAGATTAGAGCTGATGAAGAACTGCCAGAGGAGGCTTATATCACAATGCATGACAGAGAAACTATAATTCAGAAAATAGAATATAAATGGATACCGCCAAGATGTATGAACTGCGCTTGTTTTGGACATCTCTTAGAAACATGCTCATCAAAGCAAGTTTGGAAAGAAAAAGTAAATCCCAATTTGGCTTCTGAAAAATCGCAAGTTTCAGAGAAATCAAATAAAGAACAAAATTCTTCAAATCAAGAAATAGTTGAATAGGTTTGTAATTCTGAAAACCTTGAAAATAATGTTCATACAGAGGATCCGATTGTTCTTGAAAACAATTCAGTTATAGAAAAAATTCAGTTTTTCGAAGAAAAGAAAAAAGAATCAGATTTGAAAAGACAACTTATGGTATGGAAATCATTAGCGATGATGAGCAAACCGAGAATACCCTTTCACAAGCTACATCAAATTTTAACAAGAATGAAGAACATAGCATTAATGTAGCCATTGAAACTAATCAGCAAAGCCTTGAAGGCAAAATTGTTGAGGGCAATGTTTCCTATGGCGAAATGAATAATAATGTCCCAGAGATCTAGCAAAAGAGTTCAGAGGATTTTAATATACAGTTCATGACTCCTCCCCCTGTAGGAAGAGCCAAGTTTAATAACAAACAGTAGTAGCCCAAATGAAAGGATAAATTCAGCAAATATGGAAAATATTGGTATGCATAAAGCTACTATATCCAATCCCGAGCTGCTGATAGAGAATGCAGCAATCCCGCTGTCCTCTTCTTCCTCTCCTGTCAATAACAAAAGAAAGAAGAACGGGAAGAAAAGTATACATGAAATTATGGACAATAACAATAATGTCATTGTTGACTCAAAGAGCTTTGAAGAAAAGTACATTACTAAAAATCCCGAATGGTATAAATATCTGAAAGTTCAAGACAAGAAAGATTTCAAGAAAAGAGGGGGACCTTTGAAAGCATGGAAGTCAGCAACACTAATCTTACATTGTAGCTGCAGAGATATCCTTTATAAATATCCTCTATAAATATTTTAATTATGTCAATTATTGCATGGAAGTTTAGGGGACTACATTCCCTGAAAAGGAAACTTGATCTTTCTAATTTACTAGCTACCTATAAACCTTGTATTGTTGGTATTTTAGAACACAAACTTGATGACCAATGTCTTACTGACTTTCAAAATAGACAAGTAAATAATTGGAGTATGGTTAACAATAACTCTATGGGTGGCAATGGTAGAATAATTGTATTTTGGAACCCCAATGTTTGGGAATTATATCAATATTTTCTAAATTTACAATATATACATTGTAAATTTAAAAATGAAGGGGTTTACAATTTGATATAACTTTTGTTTATGTACTTAATATTGAAAAAGATAGGCTATTACTTTGGAATCATTTAGAACAATTCAATCAATAACTAATAACCCATGGGTTTTAATTGGGAACTTTAACACAGTGATGTATGCTTCAGAGAAAAGGGGAGGAATTCCAATTCCTTTTAAAAAATGGAATTCCTTAACAATTTCATGTTAAAAAACTTGGTTAATAGATCCCTCAATAATGGGTAATAAGTTTACTTAGAAGTCGGGGGAATTTAAAAACATACATTGCAAGCTAGATAGAATCTTGATTAATCAAGTTTTTGCTAATATTTTTCCTAATTTTAAATGCTATACTTTACCCTAAGCAACTAGTGATCACAATCCTTCGCAATTAATATTTTCTCAGAGTAATTTAATTAAAATTAATTTTCCTTTTAGGTTTAAAAATGGATGGACTTTTGACAAGGAATATAAAGCTGTTGTCAAAAATTGTTTTCAAAATCAAATAGCAGGTATAATCAATTTAAATTTAGTCAACTTTTACAAAGCACAAAGAAAACTTTAAGGCTTTGAAATAAGAATAAAAGCAACAACAAAATTAATCAAATTGGGAAGGAATGTGAGAGATTGAAAGATAGTATAGATTTTGATAGTTCAGATTCCATGCTAATCAATAAAAAAATTATATGCAAAAGGAATTAATTAAAGAGCTGCATGTAGAGTCTGCTAATATTAAGCAGAAAGCCAAAGTTGATCGGCTTATTGGTGGTGATACTTCTAGTAAATTTTTCTATACCAAGATGTCTTGTAGGAAGCACAGAAATGACATTGAAAAATTAGTCAATGAAAAGGGTGATATATTTAATGATGTCTCTCAATTAGAAAAGGAAGCTATTAGTTATTTCACTGATCTTTATAATACTGATAGGAGTCCAAATAATTTCCCAAACATTACTGTAAAATTTATGCTTAATGATAATAGCAAGGAAATTCTTCTTGCTCAAGTTTGTTTGGAAGATATCAAAAATATTATTTTCAGTGTTAATGATGATAAAAGCCCATGCCCAGATCGTTTTAGGGCTAAGTTTTATAAAACCATTGGGAGGATATAAAGCATATGCTCTTTGAAGCTATAAATGAATTTTTTAATATTGGGAAGCTTTGAAAAATATTAATCACACTTTTATTACCCTAGTACCAAAGTGAAGGTCTCAAACTATCTGGGTGATTACCGGTCTATTGCCTGCTGTAATTTCTTGTTTAAAATTATTTCTACCATTTTAAGTAATAGAAGAAAAGTTTTTCTGAAATATTTAATATCTAAAAACCAAAGTGCTTTTATCTCAGGTAGACTAATTGTTGAAAACACGTTATTAGCACATGAAATGCTAAGAAATTTTAATTAAGGGGGTAAGAATAAGATGTGCATTAAAGTGGACTTGTATAAGGCTTTCGAAAAAATAAATAGAAAATTTATTATTTTTATGATGAGGTAATTCAGTTTCAATGAAAAATTCTACAATTTAGTGAAAAAATGCATTTGTAATGTAACATATTCCATTCTTATTAATGGCTCCTCATGCGGATTTATTCACAGTAATAGAGGTATTAGGCAAGGAGATCCTCTTTCTCCTTACCTATTTACTATAGCTATGGAATATTTTTCATTATAAATGGAGAAGGAACGGTTGCTCAAAAATATAAAACCATTAAACTCAACTGCTCTTTGTATAATGCATCTTTTATATGCAGATGATTTGCTAATATTTTTAAATGCAGATTTACAAAATGCAAGAATCATTGGAGAAATTTTTGACAAGCTCAAGACTTTTGCCGGTTTACAAATTAATGAAAACAAGAGCAAGATATATTTCAGCAAAGCATGCAGCAGAAAGGAAGAAATGATCAACAGTATTAAATTTCAATAGAATGAACTCCCAGTAAAATATTCGGGTCTCCCTCTCAGTTCAAATCAGATCAAAGACAAGACTGTGCTAGACTACATGATATCATCCAAAGTAAAATAGATCGCTGGTCTAGTAAGTTATTATCTATTGCTGGTAGATTGGAAGTCATGCACACAGTTACTACATCTATTATCATGTACTAGATACAAGCACACAACATTCCAACCAAGGCATTAGATAAAATTGAGAAAATATGTGCAAACTTTGTATGGAAAGGAAAGTACCACAAAGTAGCATGGATCATAGTCAAAAAAACAAAGAAATTTGGTGGTTTAAGTCTAAGAAGCTTCAAAGATTTGAGTGATGCATGCAACTTAAAGTTATTTTGAAAATTCATTGAAGGCAATTCTTTATGGGCTAGATGGATGAAAGCCAAATATGTTAAAAACAATACCTTTTGGAACTTGCCAATGGAAAATCACTACTCTCATACTTGGAAAAGCATTCTAAAATGTGGAGAAGCAGATGCAAAATTAATAGTAAGAAAATTCAAAGAAGGCAATCAAACTAGCCTTTGGTTTGATCTTCGGATTAATGGAAATTTCTTAATAAATTTGCTTGGTTGGAACAACTTATATAAATTTGGAGGAACTAATGAGAAAGTTAAAAGTATCATTCAAAACTCAAATTGGAAAACACATTTACAACCAGCAGCATCAATCTTCAATTCAGCAACCAATAAATTAGAAATAGACACAAGTCTAAAAGAAGATATTTGAGAATGGAAACTCTCAACAAAAGGAAAATTTTCGTTTAAAAACACATGGGATTATATCAAAGGTGAAGAAGTGGAAGTAGATTGGCACAAGGTAATCTGGAATAATGTAAACTGTCCAAAAATGGCTCATTGTGCCTATTTTGCAACTATAAACAAATTACCAACAAAGGACAAGTGTATTAAATGGAGAAAAAATGGAAACATCAACTGTCTTTTATGTAAAAATGAGCTTGAAAACATAGACCATCTATTCTTCGACTGTATTTATTCTAGACACTTATGGTTCATTGCAAAATATAAGTTAAAGCTCAACCAACAAAAGGCTCTTCAAAATACAGAGATAGCATCCAACACATACAAGAAGTATTCAAAAATAATAAGAAGGAATTTAACAGAGCAAGCATTGTTCTTACTATAATGATCTACTTTATTTGGAAAGAGCAAAATAGCAGATTGCATAAAGAAATTGATATAGACAGCATCAACTTTGGATAAACATAGAAACATAATACAATATTTTGTTTCTAAAAAACAGCAACAATGCCAATCATAATAGTTACATTTCAAGCATATGCGAACTAGACAACTACGAAGAAAGGATGGAGGATTACTTACAATGTGGGAAATTTAATTCAGAGATTTCCCGAGGAAGAAACAAATGCGTTCAACTCAGTGGTGGTCACAGGTCAAAGGACTTTGAAGCTAGTCAAAGCAATCCCTCTTCAGGCTATCTTCCTAGGGGTAGCCATTCCAGAATCCAAAGCATGATTGAACCCTACAAGAGAACTAAACAGGTTCTCAATGTTTTAAATTCAATTAATTATAAGTATGCAAATTAGAATTCTAATAGTAAATTATACTCACATGCTTTGGACAGCAGCTACCACTCGCCAAATAGTGTTCTCGAAGAGGTTAAATCGTTGTAACAAGAAAGAAGTTTCCAGCAATCAGATAATTGGAGCAAACTTCTATAGAAGCAAGATTAACAAGCATACTAACACTTCTAATAGCAAGGAAAGTCTTTGAAGACTTTACGATAGAAGGATTTGCAACGATTGATGGAGATTGAAGAGAATTGCCCTAAATCGCCTGATGCCCTAATTTGTTAGGGATTGTTTTTTCTTATGTTTCGATACAGTAATGTAAAATGAGAGGTTAATGTAGCTAGGGTTAGATAAGATAGTAGCGGGAGGTCGAGTAAGTATTATACCCGATCCATTAACGAGTAGTATTATGGGCCTTGGGCCATTCTTTATCTATTTCAAAAAGATAATATAATGTAATATACATTGTTAATTATATAGTTTATAGGATATAAAATAGCAGTTGTATTTTTACATATTTTGTTTTTTAACCTTTTAAAATAGAATTTTTTTTGAACATGTTAAAATAATAATTTAATAATGATAAAAAAATACTAGGACGTATGTAAAATATCCTTTTGACATTGTGAGATGGAAATAAGAAAATTTATTTAATGTTGATAAAAATATTTGTGAATAGATGATTATGATTACAATTGAATGCAAATGTTGTCTAAAAGCTTTAACAATGTTTCTTACATCGTTTAAACTCTATGGTCAATGTAACCTCTTTTATGCAATTGCTGAATAGTCAATGTTAAGAAAAATGTTGTCCACGATCTTTTTGACGTTTTTAAACATTGTTAAATCATTATTTTCTTTTAGTGTAGGAACCCTCTTTAAATGAATGTTATGGTTTGCATATGTTATTGCTCCTTTAATGTTATGTGTATGAGTGGATTTGGCTCAACACCAAAGGCAAACCAATGTGTCAAGGAGTAGGGTTTAGCATTGAGGGCAGCTCAATTCTTCCATCTTCAATTATGTGTCCTCATGTGCTCCATTGAATACTTATCATATATTTCAATTTTTTAATTTGTATGTAGGGCCTACCATATGAATACATATGACGATGATGGATAAATGAATGGCTGATATGTAGTAAGCACATGATGATAAGTAAAATGAGAACAGAGGAATAGTTCTACGTGCTAAACAGGTAAATTTTTTTTGTTATTTTAGAAGGTTGGTGCTATTATGGCCCTCCCTGAACCCTTATGTAGCATAGAACTTGTGCAGGTCTGTTCTTTAACTCCGATGACTAATTCTGCACTACAAATGATTATGCATCCACATATCTTACGAGCTGCTCGAGTCAACCTTAGGACATTTCTACATTTATTATATAATGCTTTCTATAATCGTCAAGACCACCATTATTAGAAACCTTAAAATCTTAGGATTTGAATCTCATTTCAAATCAAATTTCTTAGTATACAATTCGATTTTCATAGTCTAATTTTGAACTTAATCAAAAAAATTTGTAGTCAAGTAGAACAAAGAGAGATAATATAGTTTAAATATAGAAGCTTAAGCAACAATGTTAACCCAAAAAATGGATCAACACCCTGGATAGAGTGTGAAAGCACCAGCCCTGTTGATCAAGGGAAATAAAATAGAAATAAGAGATAGTAAGTTGCAAATAAAGTGAAGAGACAAGGGATTTTTATAGTGGTTCGGCTGTTAATGAAGCCTACGTCCACTTTATAACTTTTGCTATTGACTGACTGTAATTATAAGTTGAATCTGATTACAATTTGATTGGATCTTATAAGTTAGATCAAGTCGCCGGTGTTAGAGTTCACTAGAGAATCACAATGAACCCTTTAGATGACTGTTATGTGGGATGAGGAGAATAAAGAATAGTTTTTGTAGAGTCTCAGCAGTCAGTCCAGAAGATCCTGTTTATGTTGCAGGTAAGATTTTATTTATAGGTGTTGAAGAACTATTGGGATAGCCCGCTTTGCCAAAAGCCTCCACATAATGCCACGAAGAAGTTCAGAGAGTTTCATGACTACCCGAGCTGACCTGATGGATCGGTAGCGATCCATAGGTTCTGGATTGCTAACGATCCAATTACTTTGGATAATTCTCCTTTATCCTTTCCGAAAATTTCATAGCAAACTAACATGATCCTATGGATCACTAGCGATCCATAGGGCATGGATCACTGGCAAATCATTTACTTAGGGGGTTTTTAGACTTCTTCTTTTGGGTCGCACTCCTTGTCTTATGTAGGTGGTCTCCATGTAATTTCATAGCTAGTCACCTTGTTTTGATGATTATTCATATACTGGTTGCATTGAACTGCCGATTGAATCAGATGAGTGCTCACTTCTCAATCTAACTAGCTTGGAATTTCATCAAACTTAACAATCATTCCTAGAATACCTATTGGATCATGGTGCAAGAGGATTGGAGGATCTACGAGCGATCCTTATGGATTGCTAGTGACCCATGAGAGATGGATCGTTGGCGATCCATCACCTTAGCATATTTTTGCCTTCTTTTTCTCTAACCTTCTTGGTTGATTCTTCTAGTCCTTTTGGTTGGCTCTTAAGTTGCTCTGACTCGACGTAGATGTTCTGATTTCCTTTGAATTTTGTTGGGTCAAAAACCCGAATAACGTTTGCCCCCCAGACCATGCCTTTGTTGGAAATAAGGCATGCTCTGGAAGTTACTACTTTTGAATTCCCGCTTGGTGAGGTTCAAGTGGTCGCGTTGAGGCCACTCTGCGAATTCGGTGCTGGCCATTCAACCGTCTATTGAATTCTGATGAGAATCGTCATTGCTTATAACAACAAATCAATTTCAATCCGACAACTTTCAAGTGGCTTGCAAAAGACACTTAGATCATGCTTGGTGAATTGGGAAAAATTTGATTGCAATTCCATAGTTCGCTAGCAATCCATGGACTTAGCGAATTTTTATTTCTGCAATGTGCTACTTAATCTATTCGAGCCGACCTTATCCCATTCAAGCTTTCATTCGCGATTCGACTCTTCTGCCCTACGACCATCACCACTGTCATTCTTTGCCATCACCACTGTCGTTCTTCACCTCCGACTATCCTCAACTTTGCCGTCACCTTGACTTAGCCATGCATTCTTGCTGTTTCGCCTTTCTGAATCGCCACAGACCTTCCCCTTGGGTCGCCGCTGACCCTTCTTACCATAGGCCACCAACATTCCAAGTTCATTTGTGCCCTCTTTTTGATTCTTGATCATTGGTAGGTAATGTAGATTTTGGCATTTGTTTAGCAATTCGATGACAGGGTTGTATTAGCGATGATCGTTGCGAAGAATTCGAGTTGATTGCGATTTTATGGAAGAAGGTAGTAAATTAAGTCTTGAGTTCTTCACGAAACGATACTCGGGGTTTACTCTGGTGTTGGACATGTTTTGTTATCTTCTTCCAAAGAATCAGAATTGACTTGCACTAAGTTACATTGTTGATACAACACGATGTCTCGCGAATTGGTTTTAGTCCTTCCGAAAGGGAATAACGGCTTAGGGTAGCGCCTCCTATGCAGCTTATGTTTTTATCGCCTTCCAGAGAGTTTGGATTGGTCCTGTTATTGCACACTCGGTGTACTTGAAATGGGAAGAGCTTTCCACGTCGCTTCGGACAACGGATCCATTATCGATCGTTGATCGATAACGGGTAAGTGTAGGAGAAATAATTTCAATAAATGATACAAGAAGCCCTTTTCATTCTTCACTACAAGCGAACTATCTACACGGGATAGGGCGTTTGTCATGTTCAGGACACCGAGCTCACTCCATATAAATAACACACTGCACTTGCCTCAATCTATGCTTGAAATCCGATGTGTCGGTGTAAACCGAAATTCCTTCAGAATTCAAGTGTTGTAGGATAATTTTTAGTTAAAAATAGAATTACCTGACCACGTTAGATGCAGCTCTAATGTATAGAATGAAGCATCCATCCTTTTATTGTAATTCCAGTAGAGGAAGTCCAGCATTTTCAGAAGCTGAATCGTCATCCGTTGCGCCTTCCTCTTTAGTTCTGCGGGTTGAATACGGTCAACTGGTTTTGGTTGGCCCGGTTGTAGACTGGACTCCTCTGAATTTTAGAGTTCTACTTAATCCTCCAAAGAGAGCTTCCTTCGTAATCTCCGCTAAGGTTTTACATAACATTTGCATACAACACGGCATTTCAAAGGACGATGTGTGTCTTCCAGAGAAGAATAAGTTTGCTCATATGCCACCTTCAGGATACACCGCTTGCCACCGGTATATGTGCCTAAATGGAGCAGTGCCCACCTTCAATAACTTCTTGAAAGAAACTCTTCTGAACTTGGGAATTGCTCCATTCTAAAGTCATCCTAATGGATATGCAATCTTGACTTGCCTTCACGCCCTGTTTATGCAGACATTTAATCGTGCCTCGAGTTTCGATGAGTTGAGATATTTTTTCTCATTTAAGAAGAGAACGAGTGCCCATCCCTTGTCGCCATCGAGGCCCAAAGGAATCGCAAGATCGTGCTACAGCTTCAAAGCAATCTATCTCAGTTCAAGACTCGGTACTTCTTTGTTAGGTGTCCCGAAGGATTTAACCACCTTTGGACGATAGGGGGTAAGTTCTCTCTTTTACTTATTGAGTTTTGATACGTCACTATGGGATTTCTGATAGATCAAAAACTTCTTGCAGTTATTCCGAGGCTGAATAAAGACCCATCACTCGATCATATTTTCCATACTATGAAGGCCGTAGATGCCAAGGAGAGGTTGGTTAAATTTTTGCTAACAGATGAGAATTTGCTCCGATATAGGCTATTGCATCCTAGGAGATCCATGGTGGCCATTGAAGTCCCGTCTCCTTCCCGTTCCAGAATACGAACATGCTCCACTTCTTCATCACATGGCTCTGAAGAAGGTGGTTTCCCCAAAAAAGAAGGCCTGTTTGGCGAGTCAACTGAAGAAACTCATGAAGGAAGGGGTGTCACGACTGAAGCCAGCTGTCCGGCCAAAATGCCCTCGATTCCGAAGGAAGATAAAGAAGAATTCAAGCAGCATGAGTGCAAGCCTGCAGTGGCAATAGAAAAGGAGGAGGGTGAAGTTGAGGGCAGTAGTAGTTATGATTCCTCCTCTAGTGATGATGATTTCGATGCTGGCTCTGGCGATGGAAATTCCGAATCTTGTGATGAGACTCCAGGAATGAGTCACATTCTCCTGGATTCGCCTCCCTGAGAGATTCGCAGTAAAGATGCTCCCCCAATAGCCAAGTGACATCCGGGTTCCCCGATTAAAGATACCGGGATGGACTTTGGGGATTTGAGCAACGTTTACGTGGATATCGATGAACTTATGGGAACAACTCTTCGCCTTGGTCATATTGTGTGGACTTTGGGGATTTGAGCAACGTTTACGTGGACTTTGGGGATTTGAGCAATGTTTACATGGATACCGAGTGATGTCAGGGAACAACACTTCGCCTTGGTCATATTGTGTTTAAAGTCAGCCCTATTTTTACCACGGTGGCTTCCCGATCCGATTTGTGATATCCTTTTATGCCACCTAAGACACATTTCACATTTCACTACGGTCACATTCACTTACATATGCATTTTTTAAGCCTATTTCTCATTGCTAAAGCTCTTTATTTATTCTTCATATCAGGTACCATGAGAGGCCGTGGACTTCACGATGATCTTGAACAATTCACTAATTCGCAACGTTGGCCAAGACGATCTTCAAGCCGCCACCAGCTCCGTGAAACCGAGGAAGAGTAGAGTAGGTGGAAAGACTCGGAAGCCAAAGCTCATCACCGGGATGACAAAGAATGGGGTCAGACGTATAAGAGTGGTTACGAGAAGAGAAAAACCCCTAACGACTGAGAAGAACCGTCCAAGAAGTCGATGGTTGATCGTGGTTCTCATCCCTCTAAGCATCAGGCTTTTGCCCCGGGCCCAATTTCTATCGGTCTTGAAGTTCTGATTTCTTCTGTTCAGGCTTCGTTTTCATCTCAAGCCCTATCGACTCATGTGGTTCCCACTTCTGGTTCCTTGTGTCCTCACAGGAGGCCGATTTACATTCTTCCATCCGATCCCCTAGACTCGAAGCTGCGCTCCCCAGGTGGTTTCTAAAGGGAGTTAAGTTTGACCACGACCCTCGCCCAGTTCGCAAAGATTTATATATGCCCCACCTTCAGGCAATTCAAAGTGATTTAGATCAAGCTGAGAGATGGGAAAAGTTATGCAAGCAGTTGGCTGACACGAACCTTAATAATTATCAAGAGATCATCTCCTTTGAAACGGAGAAAGACAATTTTGAGAGGGCGTTAGCGGAACATGACACCCGAATTGAGCGACTAATACATGAGACTGATGCTGCACTACGGGAAGCGCCAGCTTGCTGAAGGAGCTGAAAGAGGCCCATGCAAAAATAGAGATCGTGTTTCGAGATGAAATCAAGAAGACCCACGCGGACAAAGTTAAGCTGAAAGAGGAGCTCGAAGCCCATGATATGATTATTGATGCTCAAAAGAAGACTATTGCTGATCATGACAGAGTTGTTGAAGAACATAACAAAACAATTGTTGAATATGCGGGAATTGTAGAATCTCATGACAAGACCGTTTCCGATCAAGCCCAGACGATTGCTTCGCTCCAAGAAAGAGTTTCGCAGCTTAGCGCTGAGAAGACTCGAGTTGAAGTTGAGAAGGCCGCCATAACATCGGATTACTTAGAGTTATAGAACACTTTCGAATAAAAGATGGAGAAGATGGACGATAACATCTTAAATTTCTATGTTAATTCCTTGCTGCATTAGGGGAGCCTCGGTTATTTGGGCCCCAAATTTCCACATACTCTTGCTGTGGTATGAGAAGAAATCCTGGCCCGTTTTTGAGAAAACGAGGATGTATGTACCGAGCAAGAGTTGGAGGATGCCTACCTTAATGAGGAATCGAAGAAAGCACTGATAGAGGGTCGAGAGGTCCTTCGAATTGAGAAGGAACAAGAGGCTGCCGATGCTGCTATGACTGCAACTGCCAAAACATTGCCGGATCCTTTTATTTCTGGGCTTGGCGGATCATCAAGACAGCCTCGCGATCAGTTGGTGATTTCTGCCCGTGCTTCTTTGTTGTCTGTTCTTCCGGCAGCTGTCATTGAAACTTCAGGTGGCTTTGAAACTTCTTCGAAGATCGTGTAGCCATCAAAAGAAGGAGAAGGCGGGGAATAAAAGATTGACATTATCGGCCATTCCTCTGATGTAGGTAACCTTCTTGTTTCCCCCGAGTTTGGGAATTTTCAGCTCATGCTGCAAGAACAAGACAAACTTAATGCTTTCATTTTTGATCTTATATGTTCGCCTTCTTTACTTACTGACCTGTTGGTTTCCTCGATGCCTAGGCTTGCCGCTATTTCAACTGTCTCGGTGCTTATCTCTGTAATCGCTCTGATTGCTACGCCTGTGTCTGGCTTGCAGCGAGGGCCGAAATCTGAGAAGATTGCTGCTTTGCATGGTCTAGACGACCCTTCTGTATCTTTGGAGGGTGACTTCACGGCAGTTGAAACTCGAGAGCAGGAGCACCTGATTGGCCAGTTGCATAAATCTGAACAACAAATGGTTGCCGTTAAGAAGGAAAAGGTTGAAGAGATAAAATCCGCATGGAGCTCCCGCAAATCCCGGAAGCGCAAGGGCAAGGGGGAGTCTTCCGAGAAAGTCGAAGCATAGGGAGGAGATGCCAGTGCCGAGGAGATAATAAATGTTTCGGGTAGCGACACTACTCCTGGTGGGGATTCTGAGAGGAATAACAAACTTCCAACCAAAGGTGGGAAGGGGAGCGATGGGAAGAGGCATTGATAGGCTCAGGCAACGGTAGAGTCAGATTTCGAGACATTTTGTTTTGTTCGATACGCTTTTTTGTCAAGTGCAGAGTCTGCATGTAACGACCCACAAATTTATCACTTTGATAAATTATATTTATTTTTAAATTTATTTAAATAAAAGTTTGATAATACAAATAATATTGTTTGGAGTAATAATAATTAATAGTAATTTTATTTTGAATGAATATTTACAAAAATATTTTCCTCGAAATCTAAATCGATAAAATGGCTGAAAATTATTTTATTGATAACCAGCCCTATAATCATAAAACATCATGCACAAAGCTGCATACATGCACTTATTTTTATAATTAAACAAGAATATGAAATAAAATCAATTGGTTTGTTTTTGAAAATAAAACGTGTTTATAACATTAGTAATAATGCCCTTAAATATGATAATTGATTTATTTAGATTAAATTGAGATTTAATGATTAAATAATTATTATAATTATTCAAATAATGATTTTAAAAAGGTTATAATTCATTTTGAATAGTTATAAAGTGATAATAAATCATTATAATAGTTTTATAAAGATATATATTTGATTTGAAAATATAAGGAAAAATCGATATCGCTTTATCGGTATAATAGCGATTTTTGTAAATAATTTTTAATATAGATTTATATGGTTTTATAAATCAATTATGATCATTTTAATTCATTTAAAATGATAAGAAATTTATTTTGAAATTTTTTTTACAAATATATGTACGTTAAAGTATAAGTGAAAATGTGACCAGAAATCGGTTCTCCCATCGGCAACGGTTTATCGAACGAAAGTTGTTCGGAATCAATGCAACGCTGTTTATATGTCATGTACACATATGTAACATACATATGCATCCACTAACATGCGCATGAACATATGTATACATACATATATACTTATACACTTACAAATACGTACATAGTACAAAAATCTAAGATATTTTAAGTAAAGCTTCCTCCTTAAGCTTAAACAAGTCAAAATATGCATACATTGATGGAAATAATGTGCACACGGGGGAGGGGTTATGGCCGTGTATTTTAAAGGAGTAGTGTGTTGGAGAAGCTTGGAAAACGTGGTGTATGCATATATTCCTTTATGCTCCTCTTTCTTCCTATAAATACCCTACTCTCTTCTCTTCTTTTTCATTCTTCTTCTTCCTTCTTCTTAAGCATCCTAAGAGCTTCTTTAATAGCTTCCATGCCTTAGGAAAATATTAGCAAAGTTATAGCAAAATATTAGTGAAATATATACACATGTATATAATATCAATCCACTTCAAAAACAAGTCAAAACACCTCCTTTCCACCACTCAAACTCATGGCCACCATTAGATCCACCCTAGACCGAGCCTTCCCTCCCATACACTCATGGCCGTGAGCACCTCCTACACTCCCAAGGCTATGCCTAGCCACTTCAAGGCTTCAGAGCTCGATTCCGTAGAATTTAATCCGAGATAGCGGAGCTATAATCGATTTAAAGTTAGATCGTTCGAATCTAAGGTGAGAACCCCTATAACTATTATACTATATATTAGATGATGACATGATGTTGCAAATGGATGTTTAATATGCTTTGATCATCAAGTTTGGTTGGTTTCATATGAATATGGAATATATGCAAGTCACGAATATACACATCGGTAAAAGCAAAAGGAGATCACTTTCCTTGAATTAATAAATTGGTGTATATGGAATTGTTTAAGATCTTAAAAATGATTTAAAATGTATTTGAAATGTTTTATAGATATATAAAAGTGTTTTGGTGAAATTTGGAAAGAAATAGAAAATTTGGTTAAAAATAAGCGTGTCGCGTAACGGTAGTTCTCGATTTCGCGCTATTAAAGTCAAACAAATGTAAAAGTTGGAATATACCTCGGAATTCTTCGAGATAAGAATTTTCCGAACTATTATATCTGGAGTTTTCCAACGAAGAATGAAAATCGAGATTTCGATAAGTAGATTTTGAAATATGGGTAAAACAAGTTTTTGAAAAATCCTGATTTTGTAGTTCGGAATCCAAAACTGGATTTCATTGAAAATGATGTTTTAAAATGTTTAAAAATATGAAGTAAATCTTATAAATATTTTAAAATGGTTTAAAAGTGATTTGAGTATTAAAAATGAATTTTCAAATAATAAAAAGTCGTTTTGATCAATATAGCTTAAAAAGGCACTTTTCAGAGCACTTTTCCGCAGCACTTTCTATAACTTTTGAAATATGGTTTTAAACTTATCGATTCTTATCCAAATATTTTGGAAATGTTTTCAAATAGATAATTAAAAGCTTTTCATAATAATTTAGAGGATTTCTAGCTCATTGAAGAAAGATCAAATAAATGAATTAAAGAAAAAGCTATTATAAATAGTAGTTTAATCTTGGCTCTAAAAGCTGACGATTAGACTGGGTTTTTCTATTCGTGAGATCCGGATGAGGTGCTTAAACTAAGGAGATGTTTAGGAGCAACCAGTGCCCTGGCTCACCTGGCCTCTTTCCTAGGCGAGGGATAAATAAGGTCGAAATGTCGGAAACGGGTTAAGTATAAAAAGATTTAATTTTCCAAATTTAAATACAACTTGATTTTATGGAGATGATCTTCTTGTACTCGACGTTAAAGCCCGAAGAGGGAACTCGTACTATTCATGGAATTAAAAAGGTGATTTCACCGTTAGTCCGCCCATAGTATTTGTTGAATACGAGGATTGATATTGAGTAGAATTAGATTATTTCTATAGATTTTGCTCACTTAATATTTACCGGTTTTTGGATTAACATCCTAGATAACATGGTTTTTAACTAAATAGAATTTTGAGTTTTAAATTAAGAAATATTTGTTAAGATTTAAATGAAATGATTTGGAATATTTTCCTAAGAAAAGATGAAATGATTTGAATTTAAAAAGGGTTTCAAGTAATCAAAGTTTGATAAGAGAAGTTTGATAATTCCGTATATACCGGAAAGAATGTTTCAAAAAAATATCTCCAAGGGAGATTTTTGTTAAAAAGAACTTAATCAATTAAAGAATGATTCCCTATTCACAAAACCTCTTTTTATCGATGATTGGATCAAAGGAACCGGGGTCGGATCTGGGGTAATCCCTATCCGAAAACCACTTCGAACCAATTTATGTTCGAAGTAAAACATGCTGAAGATGAAAGTATTGTAGATGGAGATATTCATGATTTAGGGCTACTTGCCACTAGTCCCTCGAGGTAAAATTTACCATATCATATATCTATGGTGACAAGTAGTGGTCCGTTATGAAAATCTTTGATGCAAGGACTTCTCGCTACTAATCCTAGGGTTAATCCCCAACAGGATGTGGTTGGAGTACCTTCGACTTCGTTCAGTCCCAGAATGAACTTGTATGGATGGATGTCTGATATTGCATTCTTGAGATTTCATCGTTGACTTATATAAACATACATTTTTTTGGTGGTGGAGAAGACAACTTCTCTTAGCTTAACACCCTTCTTTGAGACGTATAAGCTCGAAGGTTGTATGTTTGTGGAAGTCAACAAGTGATCGATAGAATGGTAGTGTGGCATTCAAAGGAAGATGATGTGCTATGTGAAAGGTAATCTTTACCTCAAGCCTCACACCCGAAAATGACCGAAACAGGGTTGGATGCAGCAAGGCTATATGGTTTGCAACCATTAGGGTATGATCATCCCCTTCTAGATATATTTCTACCCACTATGATGTTCGGGTTTAAATTAATGTGGCGTATGCGAAGAGAGCTCTCGGATAGGTCGATAACGACCGGGGTGATGACATATTCGGTACTATCTAAGGAAAGGTAGGCCGGTCTTGTGTTGGTAGAGGTGCATATGTTCTGTTGACCTTGGTACATCCCTCTAGAGATGTACTGCCAGGACCAAAAATGACTTGGATTTAAAAATGGTTTTAAGTAATCAAAGTTTGATAAGAGAAGTTTGATAATTCTGTATATACCGGAAAGAAAGTTTCAAAAATAAATATCTCCGAGGGAGATTGTTGATAAAAAAAACTTAATCAATTAAAGAATGATTCCCTATTCACAAAACCTCTTTTTATCGATGATTGGATCGAAGGAACCAGGGCCGGATCTGGGGTAATCCCTATCCGAAAACCAGTTCGAACCAATTTACGTTCGGAGTAAAACATCCTAAAGATGAAAGTATTGTAGATGGAGATATTCATGATGTAGGGCTGCTTGCCACTAGTCCCTCTAGGTAAAATTTACCATATCATATATTATGATGACAAGTAGTGCTCCGTTATGAAAATTATCGATGCAAGGACTTCTCGCTACTAATCCTAGGGTTAATCCCCGACAGGATGTGGTAGGAGAGTACCTTCGGCTTCGTTCTGTCCCAGAACGAACTTGTATGGATGGATGTCTCACATTGCATTCTTGGGATTTCATCGTTGACTTTTATAAACATACATTTGTTTGGTGGTGGAGAAGGCAACTTCTCTTAGCTTAACACCCTTCTCTGAGACATATGAGCTCGAAGGTTATATGTTTGTGGAAGTCAACAAGTGATCGATAGAATGGTAGTGTGGCATTCAAAGGAAGATGATGTGCTATGTGAAAGGTAATCGTTACCTCAAGCCCCACACTCGGAAATGACTGAAACAGGGTTGGATGCAGCAAGGCTATGTGGTTCGCAACCATTAGTGTATGATCATCCCCTTCTAGATATATTTCTACCCACTATGATGTTCGGGTTTAAATTAATGTGGAGTATGCAAAGAGCTCTCGGATAGGTCGGTAACGACCGAGGTGATGGCATATTCGGTACTATCTAAGGAAAGGTAGGCCGGTTTTGTGTTGGTAGAGGTACAGATGTTCTGTTGACCTTGGTACATCCCTCTAGAGATGTACTGCCAAAAGGTGGTCCCTTCACCTGGTCATTTGTATAGAATCCATTCTCCAACAAGTGCTTGCCATTTTGTTTGTAGAGCCTAGTATGCTGGAATTTAAAAATGGTAACAATTTCGGCTAAGATTAATAAGTTTAATTGCAAATGTTTTCGAAGATATGTCGCTAAAAATAATATCAAGTAATTTGATGTAAAATGTTTTGGTTATCATAAGGTAAAAACCCGTTCCGTGTTTATGTTTGGCGTGGTCTTATGAGATACCTTTTTGTTTTCAAAACGCGTATTTTGAGTTCTCACACAAGTCCCATGACTGACTCGGAGTTTATTTTCCCTTTCCTTAAACTTTAGGTGCCCTAATTTTCCCCGGGAAGCCTAATAGTTGGGTTTAGTTTAGAAGAAAGCTGGATTGAGCTTGAAGCATGGAGTCTGAAGATTTTCTGAAGATTTGTTATATATTTCCACCATACTTGAGTAGTATTGTGTTCTACATTTGTAAGGATAGAAATTTATAACTGTCCATGTTTTTAACTCTAATAAATGTATTTTAATTTCCACTGTAAAATTTATATTGAAATAACATATGAGAGATTATGTTCCGTATTTAGTTTTCTTTCTTAACCTTAATGATCCACTTCTCTGACACTTGGATTTACGGAACGTGAATACCGAGGATGTATTTGTATCGATTTCTAGGAGTCGAAGAAATGGGCTGTTACATCTGCTATAGAGCTTAGGTTAAGCGAACAC
Source organism: Allium fistulosum (assembly GCA_030737815.1). Lineage (NCBI taxonomy): Eukaryota > Viridiplantae > Streptophyta > Magnoliopsida > Asparagales > Amaryllidaceae > Allium > Allium fistulosum. The sequence continues at coordinate 1,115,046,601 of CM060902.1, read as the reverse complement.
CTGAGCCTGATAGGGATAAAAGACTCACTAGAGATAGGGTTAGTAATGCCCTAGGATGAGTTATTCATTAGAGATAGGATTAGTAACACCCTATAATGAGTTTGAGAGTACTATATATGAGTGTGTTTGTTAATAAAAGATACAAATGAATTTGGTTTTATATAAAATCATTTTACCTAAATATATATATATATATATACACGTATTTGAAAAGGAAAGAACATTTTAGTAAAATGTTCAAAGATTTTTTTTGAATAAATAAACATTATACAAAGAATTTTAACAGCTATCTTTCGAAATAAATTCAAACATCCTTTCTAAGTATTGACCAAACCTCTCTACCTAAGAATACGCTAGCAAATACCTACTACTTGTGTCTAAAATATTGATTGTTTTCCATATGGGGGAAGTTACGCAAAATGGGAGTCCTCTCGAATGAATTGGGGCGAGAAGGATAGCCTCATAGTTCTCTCTAGCGATGAAGAGGAACAGACAGAATAACCACCTAGAAATGGTGGGTTTCCGATTGAGGAAGATTATCCCCATATGATCCAAATGATTTTAGCTTTGAAAATTGGTAAATGAAATAATTTTACCAACGATTATATTTTGAATATAAAGAATATTTTTCAAGTAATATAGTCATTTGATTAAGGAAAGGATAATACTCATTTATTATCATTGATTGATCGGTTGTTTAATTTAAAAGTTTTAAGCACGAACACCTCGTGAATTTAATTTCATAATTTGACTATGAGGTATTCAATAAATAATAAATGGTTATTAAAGGAATTTATTTAAGATAAATAAACCTTACGATAACGTTTTATATATATAATTTTATGAACTGGATTTCTAAAACGTGCTTTATAAAGGAATTTGTGAGAATTTAAATTTCGGTATTTTTGGAAGGAATTTCAAATGATTTTTGGAAACGGAATAATAATAGTATTATAACTAAAAAGGGATTTTGAAAACGAAAAACGAACTTATGATTAATTGATTCAAGTGGCTCGAAAGTAACTAAAAATGGGCAGGAGATATGACCAAACCTGCAAATAATGTTTTTAGTAACAAAATTAATGACTTTTTTTGTGGTAATGGTGCCCAGCGGTTCCGCTTCGGCCCGTTTCGTGAAATATTCAATGGCAATTGTAGCTTATTTGGCCCCTCCTTTAGCTATTGGCAATACGTCAATCAATTCGATTCCTTATATTGCAAATGGCCATAGGCTGACCATCTGCGTTAGCTCTATAGAAGGGGTTCTTTTAATCTTGTCGAATCTTTGGCATCGATCACACCGTCTGGCGTAGTCTGCTACGTCACAATTTACTGTTGGCCAGAAATATCCGTACCAAAGGACTTTCTTTGCAAGGGTTTGGCCCCCCCAGTATGGCCTCCGTAGTCGCCTTCATGAACTTACTTCAGGATCCGTCGTGCTTCGTCATCGGTTACACATCTAAGCAAGGGGGTAGAGAATCCCCTTCGGTAGAGTATTCCATCCTGTATTATGAATCGCGGTGCCTTTCGGAGAAGCTATTTCCGTTGATTCCTATCAGTTGGAAGAGTCCCTGTAAGCAAGTAGTGTTTGATTGGCGTCATCCATGTTTTCGGTTCGACGGTGGTTTCAAAAATCCAGTCGACATCCATTTCATTTATACTTGGAGCGGTCAGGGTTTCAACCGTGACTAGTCCCAATGATCGAGCTTCTCCGGAGCTTGCCAATTTAGCTAAGTAGTCAGCCTTCGTGTTTTTCTCCCGCGGGATGTGAGTTATGGTGCAATGTTCGATGTAGTTCAGCAACTCTTGTACTTTAGATAGATATGGGGCAAGGTTCTCCCCTTGAGCCCGGTATTCACCTTTCACCTGGTAGACGACTAGTTGAGAGTCGCTATAGACGTGAACGGACTTTATTCTGAGTTCCTTCACAACTTTCAGTCCTGCTATCAACGCTTTGTATTCCGCTTCGTTATTTGTTACATGGAATTCCAAGCATAAGGCGTAGCAAATGGCTCGTCCTTCGGGGGTTTCAGGCACCACCCCTGCCCCCGAATAGAGGTTGTTAGATGCGCCGTCGACGAAGAGTTTCCATCGTGTTTCCACTTCCAAGGGTATTTCTTCTTTGTCATCTTGTATGGTAAAGTCGGCGATGAAATCTGCTAGCGTTTGCCCATTGATTTCCCTTCTTGGATGGTTAGTGATATCATATTGGCTCAATTCGATATTCCATTTGAGGAGTCGTCTGAAAGTTTCGGGTCGGTACAATACTTAGTTCAGAGGAAGATTAGTCGGTAGTTTGATCAGATGCGCCTGGAAATATGGTCGTAACATCCTAGATGCGATCAAGAGGCAATGCGTTAGCTTTTCCAGCTTTGGGTAATTTTTCTCGGTTCCAGTAAACCGCTTGCTAATGTAGTATACGAGTCGCTGAATTTTTGCTTCTTTACACACAAGGGCAGCACTCAACGCATGAGGTGAGACTGCTAAGTAGATGAACATGTCCTCTCCGTCCACAGGCTTTGATAGGATTGGTGGGGTTTCCATGTGCTGTAACAACTTTTAAAATGCGGTTTGACAAGATTCATTCCACTCGAATGTTTTTTCCTTTCTTTAATGCATCAAAGAACGGTATACATTTGTCGGTGGTTTTCGAGACGAATTAGCTTAGCGCTGCAACTTTTCCATTCAAGCTCTGTAATTCCTTCTTGTTCTTCGGGGCTTGGACTTCTCGTAGGGCGTTTATTTGCTCTACATTTGCTTCAATGCCTCTGGCGCTCACTATGAATCCTAAGAACTTTCCGGAGGCTACCCCGAAGTGACATTTGAGTGAGTTGAGTTTCATTCTATATTTTTGAAGTATTTCAAACATTCAGCGAGATTGTCCAGGTGGCTGGCAACTACTCGCTATTTAACCAACATGTCATCCAATAGACTTCCATGGTTTTTCTGATCTGACACTTGAACATGGCATTGACTAATCTTTGGTAAGTTGCCCCAGCATTCTTTAAACTGAATGGCATTACCCTATAGCAGTATAGTCCTAGATCGGTGATGAAGCTGGTGTTTTCTTGATCAGGTTCATGCATCAGGATCTGGTTATATCCAGAGTATGCGTCCATAAAGGTTAGCAGTTCATGCCCCGCCGTCCCATCCACAAGCTGGTCGATTCTGGGCAGAGGGAAGCTATCTTTTCGGCAAGCTTTGTTTAAGTCTGATTAGTCGATACAAGTTCGCCACTTTCCATTGGACTTTTTGACTAAGACCAGGTTAGATACCCATTCGGGGTAAGTCGTGTCACGGATAAAACCATTGGCCATCAGCTTGTCTACTTCTTCTTTTAATGCCTTAGACCGCTCGGGGCCCAGGCTGCGCCTCTTTTGCTTTACCAGTGTAAACCTGGGGTCAATGTTGAGTGCATGGCATGCAATTTCTGGCGATACCCTACACATATCAGAATGTGTCCAAGCGAACACATCCAAGTTGGCACAAAGAAATATGGTGAGTTATAATCGCATCTTGTTTCCAAGGTGCGATCCAATTTTCAAGATCCGTGTCGGGTCATCCATATCGACAGGGACAAACACAGCCAATTTTGCCGGTGCTACCCGATCCTCCCCTGAACTCTTCTTTCTAGGGTCCAAAGCCTTGTCGAATCGGCTATGGTCCCCAAGCAAGCGGCAGCTCTATAGTTGCTATTCGGTTGGTTTGCGAATATGGAGAGTTCTCCCCATATTTTCCCTTCTTCCTTTCTTTTGGATTCACGTAGTTCTGCAATGTAACATTCTCTTACGACGCATTGATCTCCTTTGACCACCCCGGTTCCGTTTGTCGTTGGGAATTTCATGGTAAGGCACAATTGGGCTAAAGCAAGTCTAAAACCCGCCAGCGTGGGCCGTCCCATGAAGGCCTTGTATGCAGAAGTTTCATCTATAATTACGAAAGTCTGGATGAGGGTGACTCTTCGGTCGCCCTCCCCAAGTTCTACTGGGAAGTCAATTGTTCGTACAGGTTGTTTGGGTTCGCCGGTGAATCCTTGGATTTTGGTTGGCATGCAGATACGTCTTTCATGCTGATCTTCATCGGGTCAAAGGTATGCTTGAAAAGAATATTCACAAAACTACCGCAGTCAACCAATACTCGTCGGACCACGGCATGTCTGATCCCTATTGTCACGACCATGGGATCGAGAGTTGGAGCTTCAATCCCTTCGGTGTCTCGATTATAGAATAATATATCATTCAAATTTTTCTGCTGCTTGGCTGGAGCTCCATCTTCGATTGAAAGGCACGATTCCTTCGGAGCATGCTTTAACGAACTCACATACCGCTCTATTTCTCCCCAACTTCTCTGCTCGGGATGTGGTCCTCCAGATATCGTTCTAATGATGAGTCTCTGGTCAGTTCGCTTTGATCCCTCCTCGCTGGTTCCGGCTTGGTTTCTTCGATCCCTAGGAGCCTAGGGAGCCACAGGCTGGCCGAGATTTTGTGATTTTCTCAAGTATTGTTGAAGCTTGTTCTCCCAGATCAGCTCTTCGATCAAGTTCTTTAGATGACGATACTCGTTTGTGTTGTGACCATGCGTCTCGTGGAAGCGACAAAACTTCCTCGAGCGCTTTTGTTGTTCAGTTGCTTCCTTCTTAGGGGTTTTTTTATACTCCTCTGTCCCCTGTGTTGCGAGATAGATGTTTTCCAGAGTATCATTGAGCGGGGTGTAATCCTCAGGCCTAAAGCCTTTAAGTCATTTATTGTTACCATTTCTTTTATTGGAATTTTGGTTCTTCCTTTTTTGGTTTCCGTCTTTCCCTGCACTTCCTTCGACGGTTCCAGAGGCATTTATGTTTTGGTTCATCGCCATGTTACTCTGCCCGATGTTCATTGGTTGCATGCTAGTAAACTGCCTTTCCAACTCTTGCACCTCTTCTAATCTCAAGTATTGACTCGCCTTACGGTCGAAGTCCTTCCTAGTGGTAGGTTGTTTCATTTTGATCCATTTTACGAACTCAGTTTTGGGGTGGATGGCGCGGACCAAAGCCATGAAAACCATATCCTCATTCGGATTTCTTACCTCTATCACTGCGGTATTAAGCCAGTTCATGAAATACTTCAGAGATTCATTTCGTCCCTTGAATAGGCCAGACAAGGACATCACATCTTTAGGCTGTGTTGTGTGAAGTCTAAATTGATCAAGGAATCTTGTTGCTAGTTGGTCGAAAGTAGAGATAGATCTTGGCGGACGCCTAGTGAACCACATGGAAGCAATTCCTTCCAGAAAATTGGAAAACATCTACACCGAACAACGTTCGAAGTATTCTCTCCGTCCATGTACCAATTGTACTTGTACAAATGGGGTTTTGGGTCTTTTGTTCCGTCATAGGATGGAATAGTTGGCATAGTGAACTTTTCTGGATACCACTCATTCAAGATCTCATCAGTGAAGGGAGTCCAACTTGGAGCGGATCCCCATTCATCATCTCTTCTATTCTTATTCTCATCCATCAACCGCTTGACCATATCCGCGATAAATGCCTCTGATGTCCGGTAGTCCAGGGGTCGGCTGTCAGTCACCACATCGAGCGTTTGGCTTTGCAAACGATCTTGGTGAGTGGGCTGAAGCCTATGCTCTCCTGTCTTCGAAAGAGCCACTCCCTCGGGGTCCCGTTGGCTTGCGGTTGGTCTGATTGGGAGCAGTTTGAACATTCCTGGCATTATCAAATGCATTGGCATTTCATTCCAACTTGCCATCATTAAATTGCTCTGCATCTTCTGAGTCGGAGAGGTCTATGGCTATATCCTCTTGTGGGGTCTTCGCTCCTTGGTTCAAGTTCATAGATGGTTGCCTTGCGGTTGGTGGAGTACTAGTGTTTCCTTCCACGTTGGTTACCATGATTCCAGCTATCACTCCACTTTGTGGCTGCTATCCGTTTCTTCTGTTTAGACTAGAAACGGAAGAATTTTCTTGTTCTACGGCAACAGCGGGTTCATCCATAGTTCTTAGTGCAGGATGTGATTGTAAGGTCAAGAGGGCATTAAGCTTATCCATCAAAGCTCTTTGACTACTTTCCATTTTCTGATTGATTTCATCAACCATTTTATTCAACTCATCTCTTGTAATAACTTCACGTTGATAGGAGGATCCTGGCACCTGATCTCCTACGTTGGTGCCATTTACTTCAGTTTGCTGATGATTCATCTCTTCTCTGGCTATTACTACCCCTATGGATCTTCTAAAGGCAGTTCTTTTCCTTCCCTGAGCCATTGATTCTAAGCAACAAAATTTTTAAGCAAAGATTGAGGATCTAACTTCTGAACCTATCTAATCCAAAGTAGATAGCTAAGTCTAAACCCTGAGTTGGGTTCTCAATGAAAGCACCAAAATGTTAACCTAAAAAATGGATCAACACCCTGGATCGAGCGTGAAAGCACCAGCCCTACAGAGCAATAATACAGAGAATAAATATAAAAAACACAGAGATAGTAAGAAGACAAGAAGATTTTTATAGTGGTTCGGCTGTTAATGAAGCATACGTCCAATTTTTTTATTAATGACTGATTACTGTTACAAGGTGAATTGGATTACAAAGTTGCTGAATATCCTGAGTTAGACTAAGTCCGCAAATGTTAGAGTTCCCTGGAGAATCACAGTAAACCCCTTGGATGATTGTTGTAAGGAGAGAGGAGATGAGTGAAGAATAGTTTCTACAGGGTTTCAGCAGCCAGTCCAGCGGAGTCCACTTGATGTTGCAGATAGAAGAGTATTTATAGAGGTTGGAGAGCTACTGGACCAGGCCTTCTTGCCAGATGCTTGCAAATTCCCATAGGAAGACACACTACAAATCTCATCACGAACCGAGCTAATTTGATGGATCTCTAGCGATCCATAGCTTCTGGCTTGATTATGATCCAACATCTAGAGATGTTTCCCCTTGCATTCTACTTTAAAGTTCGTGGCGACCTGGTGAGATGGTATGGATCGCTAGGGATCCATAGTACACGGATCGCTAACGATCCATGTACTTACCTGATTTTTGGACTTTGTCTTCTGGGGTGCATTTGTTGTCTCGTGTTGGTGTCCTCCAAGTAATTTCATAGCATGTTGCCTTGTTTTGATGACGGTCTGCTGCTTACTGGTTGCATTAGATTGCTGATTGAACTAGACGAATGCTTGTCTCTTGATTTAACTAGCTCGAAATCCCATCAAACTTAGCCATTGTCCTTAGAATACCCATTGGACCATGATGCAAGTGAATTCATGAATCCACGAGCCAAGATTGTTGATCACTAGTGATCCATAGATGATGGATCGCTAGCGATCCATAACCTTTGCGTACTTACGCTTTCTATTTCTTTGATTTCTCTTGGTTTGTTGTTCTAGTCTTTTTGGTTAGCTCTTGAGCTATTCTGATTCGACCAAGCTGTTCCGACTTCTTTTGGATTCTGTTGGGTTAAAAATCCGGATAACAGTGTTTATATAATATTTGGAAATAAATATTTTTGAAGTGAATAAATATTTTGAAGTGATTTTATATAAAAGTGATTTATATGAAGGTATTTATAAATTTTCCAATATTACGGCTTCGAAAACAAGGTTGTTACACTTACCCTATCTCTAATTTGTCATACCTCACCAAAGCCAAGGTTCTCGCTTAACCTTTAACTTGGATATGAGCTGTAACGACCCACCTTTTCGACCTTTAAATGTCGACACTAGTACATCCATAGTATTCGTGTGCCGAACATCCAAGTGCCGGAAAGACAGATTGTTAGGGTAAAATAAAAGAAAAAGAAGACATAATAAGAAAGAAGAGAACATAATATCGAAATCTCATAGTAGAACGATAAAATATAATATCAAAAGATAGAACAAAACTGTCACTTTAAGATACAAAGCATTTCAAAGTTACAATTCTAAATACTATCATCAGTGCGGACCGTTATAACAACATACCCTTACAAACGCTGATATATACAATAGCATTGCAGCGGAAATAACAATACTACGATAGGTTAAATATCTTTCTCGTCTCCATAGCTCCAAAGTGTCCATAGCTAAATTGGAAATATACATGGAGCTGACCTGGCCATTATGATAAAATAATACCCGGATCAGTCTAGTAAACCAGTATGAGAAACTCAAGAAATATATATAACATATAATAACACTTTTTGAGACCGTACGAATTACCGTAACGTTTTTCCCTTCAAAGCAACCAACCATTCATTAGGTTTAATATAGTGATATGGTAGATAATGTCTAGGGTGTAGAATATAAATCATATCAAATAGCTAGAATGGTTACATTGGTTAAATTCTACAGCATATTTAGGGTGCAATCAAAATCGATAAGGGACGTTCGCGTAATGGATTTTCCATGGCGATCTCTCGATGGAACCAAATCTAATCCCTTGCTTAAGGGTCAGAAAATACCTTTCGAGTACCGTATATCTCTAGATATAATGTTAAGGTAAACACAAGCGGCCATCGTTCGAACATAAACATGAACAAAGTGAACCAAATATCATTAACTTCCACCGACCAACTATCAATAAGTATCTCTAGACATGGAGTTAATAATACCCTGATGCCTCGACTAAACCCCGGGTTGTGCATCCAACTCTATTTTCTATCATTTTCAATGTCGAGGTTACGTTCGGCATCTTTTACACGATCCTTCATAACTCGAACATAATAGAATCCCCAAATGGATTCCACCATCTCAAACAGATCACGAATCGCTACACGGTTTTGAGCATCTTGATCAGATCTCAAATCTCCACATAGGTTACCGCATAAGTCATTCGACGAATGCTAACGATGTCCTCTCTCTTGGAATAATCCTCAAGATAGACAGTCCCATACATCGTCTGAAATGATAACACCAACCTCTCCCTTGGACTTAATCCCAGGATTAACAGTTCAACTCTATAGCATTTCACTTCACAACCGCTCCCAAAACATAGAACTCGTATACTAGTTTTAAAGTGGTATTTGATAAGTAAAGCACTTATCAATCCCGTCTCTTCAAAACTAATTCGATGAATTTGGTCATATTCAACAATAATGAGAACGATCGCATATGGAAACCAAGTCTCGTACACTTATCATGTTTTTGATATTTTCATCTCACACTACCTCTCGATCAAAAGTGAAGCCGGTAGGTTGAGCTCTACTGCTGATATCCCTACTCGAACATCAGTCTTAACTGCCACAGATAGACTAGCCTACTTAATTGGCTTTCAGTGCTAAGTATATGACTAAATGTTTTTCATAAACGGGTAAACAAATAAAGCACGATCAAGTCGTACAAAGCACGATCAAGTCGCTTAAATGGATTTTAATTCCCTTTTTACTTAATTAATACTTTTATTAATTAAAACCTCTTTTATTAGTAAGACTCCTTTTCTCTAATAAAACAACATTTGTAAATCAAAACTTCTAACTGATTTAAAACTTCCTTTATTAATTAATGTATACAATATTTCACTATTCGTTTATACCCTTTTCAATACTTCAAAAGTATTCATATACTTATCTCAATGGTATAAGTAAATTCACAAGTCATTAGAAGACTTCTTACTTTAAACCATTCTTTTTCTATCTTTTTCCAAAATTTCATACTTGTTATTCCTTTTAAAATATTCATTTAAAAGTTCCAATTACATTCACAAATCTATGTCATAGGGCTTAAGACAAATGCTACTCAAAAATTGTCACTACAAACCCAAAACCATTTCATACTTGTTATTCTCTTTATTAAACAAGGTAATATACTTGTTAATAAATTTGCAAAATCATTGATTTTAACATAAGTGTTATAATCCAAAACTTCCTCTTATTCTTTCACAAAATACTTAACTTACTTTTTCAAACTTATACATTTACTAAAAAAACCCTTTTTAAAATGATACTTAAATGTGTACTAACTCATTTATAAGGTAAAATATTTAATAATAAAAATAATTTAAAAAGATATTATATTCCAAAAGCTTTTATTTATTTTAAATAAAACATTTAACCAATTTTCTAAAAAGGGCATTTCACTAGAAGGACAAACTTTGCAGTCCAATTAGTTTCTAGGACACACATCCACATAAATTAATTTCAATGCCAAAGTCAGTAGAATAATTACTTTTAAGGACAAAGTCAGCAGCCCAATTACTTTCAAGGACATAATTTCATAGGTTTTAGGCCTTAGAAACTAATTATTTTGCATTTTGTCCTTAAAAGTAATTATTTTAGTTGTGTGTCCTAGAAACTAATTGCACTTGCTAAAGAGGCCCTTGTGGCTAATTTCCACTTTCTAAAAACTATATATACTAAAAATATACCTTTAAATACTTATACTATGGTTTAAAACATTTATGAAATATCAGTTAAAAATACTTATTTTTATAATTTATTTAAAAACCATAAAAGCCTGTTTTATAATTTAAAACCATTACTTTAAAAATCCACAAATGATTATCAGTAATATATAAACCTTGATATTTTTTGGAAAAAAAGTACGCTTATAGTACTTATTAAAAATACAAAGAAGCCCTATGATGTCTTTCAAAGTTAACTATAAAAATCGCCCATCATAGCGATTTCAAAGTGTGTGACGAATGAGATTTTCGACCCTAAAAAATCGACACTAATACGTCCACTGTATTGTGTGCTGAGCATTCAAGTGCCGAAAAAACCGATTGTTAAGGGTAAAAAGAAAAATAAAGACAGAACAAAATCTAACATGAATGGAGTAACATATATCATTTCAATATATAATCTTTACAGCGGAAATTTTGGATACATACATCAGAGTCTATCCTAATCTCAGCCTGGACAGTTATAAATCTCTGTCCCTATTAGTGCTAAATACAAATAGTAAACAAATGCAGTGAAAATAGAAATGGATAACTATCTACAGAGGAAATTCCAGCTCATGCTCCAAGCCCCTCCAAAATGTTCCAAGCTAGATCTAAACTACTTAGCTGCCCGGAAAAATAGGACACCCGGAGTTTAAGGGAAAAGAGAATAAACTCCGGGTTAGTCATGGTACTGGTGTGAGAAAACTCAAAACACGGGTTTTTGAAAACAAAAGAAATCTCAGAAGACCATGCCACACATAAACACGGACGAGTTTTTACCTTATGGTAACCAAAATATTGCTACGTAAAATTAGAGATATTATTTTATGATATTCATTAAAAACTCTTTCAAATAAATATATATATAATCTTAGCCGAAATTGTTACATTTATTAAATTCCACTATAATTTGTTTACAACTAAAACCATAAAGGCTCGTATTGGAGAATGAATTCCATACAATGACAAGGTAAGAGACTACCTTTCAACAATACATCTCTAGAGGGATGCACCTGAGGTTCCATCCTCTACCAACACAGAACCGACCCACATCTACCATAGATATTACCGAATACGCCATCACCCCGGTTGTTCCCAACCTATCTGTGGCCATAGCATACACAACAAGCCCGAAATATGGAGGGTAATCTAGAAAGGTGATGACTATATCCTAATAGGTGCGACCCACTTAGCCCTGCTGCATCTACCCTGTTTTTTCCATTGCCGTTGTGTGAGGGTTAAGGTAACATTTTACCTTTCACAGAGCAAATCCTACTTTAAATGCCACATTTCCATTTCCACAAAAATACAACTGTTGAGCTCATACGTCTCAGAGAAGGGTATTAAGTATATGAGAGGTTACCTCCTACACCACCAAACATATATACGTTTGTAGAGGTCACTATACATGAGGAAACCATAGAATCCTGACCAGCCTGCAGCACCGCAAGCTCCTAAAAGCTGGGGAAACCAAGCCGGAACCAGCGAAGAAGGATCCAGACGATCGGACCAAAGACTTATTATCGGAACAATATCTAGAGGAGCACATCCCATACAAAAGAGTTGGGAAGAAATGGAGCGATATGCGAGCTCGTTGAAACATGCCCCGTGTATTAGTGGATAGTGGAAGCTCTGTCAATATCCTGTTCAGACACACGTTTGATTAGATAAAAATCAGTATGAAAGATGTATCCACCTGTCAAACAAAGATCCAAGGATTTACCGGTGAACCTAAGCAACCCGTCGAAACGATTGATTTGCATGTAGAACTTGGTGAAGGCGACCGAAGGGTCGTCCTCATCCAAACCTTTGTGATCATAGATGAAATGTCCACCTACAATGCTCTCTTAGGTCAGCCTGCCTTACCAGATTTCAGAATTACTTTAGCCCAGTGATGCCAAACCATGAAATTTCCGATAGAGAATGGAGTTGGAGTGATCAAAGGAGACCAAAGCGTCGCTAGGGAATGCTACATCGCAGAACTACATGAGTCTAAAAGAAAAGAAAAGGGGAAGAATGTGGGGAAAAATCTCGACATTCATGAACCTTCCGCATAGCAGTTACAGAACCGCCCCTGGCTTGGGGACCATAGCCGATTTGACAAGGCTTTGGACCCTAGAAAGAAGAGTTTGGGGAAGGAACGGCCAACACCGGCAAAATTGACGGTAGCTGCCCCAATCGATATGGATGACCCAACACGGGTCCTAAATATTGGATCGCATCTTGGAAACAAGATGCGACTGGAACTCACCAAATTTCTTCGCGCCAACCTGGACGTATTCGCTTGGGCACATTTCGATATGTGTGGGGTTTCACCGAAGATTGCTTGCCAGGCACTTAATATTGATCCTAAGTATACACTAGTGAAGCATAAGAGACGCAGCCTAGGACTTGAACGGTCCAAAGTGCTAATAGAAGAAGTGGATAAGAGATGGCGAATGGTTTTCTCGCGATGCGACATACCCCGAATGGGTATCCAACCCGGTCTTAGTCAAGAAGTCCAATGGACAATGGCGAACCTGTATCGATTATTCGGACCTAAACAAAGCGTGCCCAAAAGACAGCTTCCCTCTGCCTAGAATCAATCAATTTGTGGACGGGACAGCTGGACATAAACTACTATCATTTATGGATGCTTAGTCTGGGTACAACCAGATCATGATGCATGAACCTGACCAGGAAAATACCAGTTTCATTACCGATCTGGGATTATACTGCTACAAAGTAATGCCATTAGGCTTAAAGAATGCTAGGGCAACCTACCAGCAACTGGTGAACGCCGTGTTCAAACAGCAGATCGGGAAGACAATGAAAGTTTATGTAGACGATATGTTGGTTAAATCGTGCATAGGTGCAAATCACTTGGATCACCTCGCCGAAGTGTTTGAAATACTCCACAAATATGTAATGAAACTCAATCCACTTAAATGCCACTTCATGGTAGCCTCTGAGAAGTTTTGGGATTCATTGTAATCGCCAGAGGCATCGAAGAAAATCCCGAATAAATTACCACATTATGAGAAGTCGAGGCCCCGAGGAACAAGAAGGAGTTACAAAGCTTAAATGGAAAAGTTGTAGCATCAAGCCGGTTCATCTCAAAAGCAACCGACAAATGTATATCGTTCTTTGACGCGCTAAAGAAGGTAAAGAAGAACTTCGAATGGAACCAAGCTTGTCAAATTGCATTCGAAGAGCTGCTGTGACATATGGAAACCCCACCCATCCTATCCAAGCCAGTAGACGGAGAAGACTTGTTTATCTACTTAGAAATCTCGCCTCATGTGTTAAGTGCCGCACTCGTACGAGAAGAAGCTAAGATCCAGCGACCTATATATTACATCGGTGCGATTCACTGGAGTCGAGAAGAACTATCTAAAATTTGAAAAATTAGCATATTGCCTCTTGATCGCATCTAGAAAGTTACGACCATACTTCTAGGCACACCCAATCAAAGTATTAACAGATCAACCCCTGAAGCAAGTGTTGCACCGCCCCTAGACTTCTGGATGGCTTATCAAATGGAACATCAAATTAAGTCAATACGAAATTGCTTACCATCCTTGAAGGGCGATCAATGGGTAGGCGCTGGCAGACTTCATTGCTGAGTTTACGACACCAAATAGTGAAGAAGAAATAGATACGAAAATGCAAACACGTTGGAAGTTGTTCGTTGATGGTGCATCTAACAACTTCTGCTCGGGGGTAAGAGTAGTGCTCGAGACTCCCGAAGGCCGATCCGTTTGATATGCCTTGTGCTTGGAATTTCCTGCAACAAATAACGAAGAAGAATACGAAGCATAGATAGCCGGGCTGAAAGTTGTGAAGGAACTCGGGATAAATTCCATACATATCTATAGCAACTCTCAACTAGTCGTGTGCCAAGTGAAGGGCAAATACCAAGCTATGGGAGAGAATCTCGCGCTATATCTATCTAAAGTACAGGAATTGTTGAATGACATCGAGCATTACACCTTAAGTCATTTTCCCAAGGGAGCAAACCACAAAGGCAGACTATATAGCAAACTGGCCAGTTCTGGAGAAGCTCGATCCTTGGGGCTAGTCCTAGTCGAAACTCTGGCCGCTCCAAGGAGAAGCCAGATAGATATAGATTGAATTTTGAAACAAACGAAGAACTGGAAACATGGATGACATTGATCAAGGACTACCTACTCAAAGGTACACTCCCTGTAGACAAGAACCATTGGAAAAAACTCCTTCGGAAGGCGCTGCGGTTTATAATACAGGATGGGATGCTCTACCGGAGGGGATTCTTTACCCCCTTACTCAGGTGTGTGACCAATGACAAAGCCCGAAGAATCCTCAGGGAAGTTCTTGAAGGCGACTACGGAGATCACACCGGGGGCAAACCCTTGCAAAGAAAGTCCTCTGATATGGGTATTTTTGGCCAACAGTAAACCACGACGCAGTAGATTATGCCAGACAGTGTGAGCAACGCCAAAGATTTGGCAAGATCAAAAGAACTCCTTCAACAGAGCTGACACACATGGTTAGCCCGTGCCATTCGCGGTCTGGGAAATTTATTTGATTGGCGTATTACCAATGGCCAAAGGAGGAGCCAAATATGCTATAGTTGATGTTGACTATTTCACCAAATGGGCCGAAGCGGAACTGTTGGCCACTATTACCACAAAGAAAGTTATTATTTTTGTCACTAAAAACATTATTTGTAGGTTTGGACTGCCACAAAAGATCATCACGGACAACGGGACTCAATTCTAAAGCGTCGAGTTCAAAGACTTTTGCAAACGCTTTCGAATCGAGGAAAGCTTCTCCGCTGTTGCACATCCGCAAGCAAATGGGTAAGTGGAAGCAGTGAACAAGATCATCAAATCCACCATCAAAAAGCGGTTAACTAAAGCTAAAGGAAATTGGGTTGATGAACCACTCATGCTATGGGCTTACTAGACAACGCACAAATCTACAACCGAGCACTCCCCATTCACCCTGGCATATGGTTTAGAAGAAATGATCCTAGTCGAGCTAGAAGTCCCCTCTCATTGAAGGCAAAGATTTAATCAAAGGCAAAACGAGTAGCCCCTACTCGAGTCACTCGATATGGTCGATGAGAAGAGGGAGGAAGCCGAGTTAAGGACTGCTACTCACCAGAAAAAGGTCGGTCGATATTTCAATTCCAAAGTCCATAACCACACTTTCGAAGTGGGAGACCTCGTCCTTAAATGGGTCTACCCTGTACCAGGAGCATTCAGATCAAATTGGAAAGGGCCCTATGTGATCGGCCAGAAGCTAGGGGATGACACATTCAAGCTAACAACCATTGATGGAACCCAAATTCCCCGAGCTTAGAACAACAAATCGCTGCATCATTACTTTATCTAAGACTATCTTATGTATTTCCTATTTCCCACAAATAAGCCATCCTAGAATATCGGAGGCATTGTAAATTAGCAGAATTTGCCCAACTTTTATAAATAAGACTACTTTGCTTTCTAAACCAATAAAACTGTGTTCACAAAAGTAACCTGCTGAGTCGATGGGGTCAAATCGACCCAAAACTACCCAACCGCTACTTGAGATAGTTGAACCATGCTCAAGTATGCCCCATCTACCCACCGAGTCGACGGAAGTAAATCGACTCAAACTGTTGAATTAACGAAAGAAAATCAACTCAAACCATTAGATCGACGGAACTCGATCCCCGCCTTCTAAGAACCGGTGTTGCTCCGGCGACACTGGGAAGGTACAAATCAAAGTCGCGCATTTCGTAAGCCATGCACCATTCTCGGATTGTGGAATCATGCCGAAACAAACATAATTACTTAAGTCGCGCATAGCTTCTTGGCTTGCAAAACTGCGACCA
This sequence comes from Allium fistulosum, assembly GCA_030737815.1. Taxonomy (NCBI): domain Eukaryota; kingdom Viridiplantae; phylum Streptophyta; class Magnoliopsida; order Asparagales; family Amaryllidaceae; genus Allium; species Allium fistulosum. The sequence continues at coordinate 1,115,030,420 of CM060902.1, read as the reverse complement.
TGTAAGTCTCGATCCCACTGTGCGCACTTCGTCAACCGCGCACTACTACTTGGGTCAGCAAAGTTGTGTCCAAAAACAAGGAACTCTCATATTGTAAAAAATTGCATACCACCCCCCGAGCCAATAAAATAGCACTCCAAGGGGCATGTGTGCGCGACAGTCTGAATATCGGCATCATGGCGAAATCACTTAACAAGTAACCAAGTAATCGGTGTTGCTCCGGTAACACTGACCACTTAAGTACTAATATCTCAAGTCGGAAGCTCCCAAAGATAGGAGTTGCAGTACAAACCTGATTGGGAGCACCCAGTCTCACATCAATTATTCGAAGTAAACAGCCCCGTGAACTAGGGGCACGCAAACACCAACACTCAACCAATGCAACAAACACTTCATAGTTCTGTAACTCCAAACAAGTAATTTTAGCAGTAATTACGGGACTAAATAAAACAATGATGGATAAAAAGTGGCATAAGTGCATGAAACATAGATAAGTAGACAAAATAAAGCTACAATCAAAATTTCAACAGTTTTATTACTTCTAGTGTTTTTGATGTACAACAACAAATAGCGGGGGCCGTGTTCGCACAATTTCGGCCAAGAATGGGAAAATAAAAATACCACTGTGGCAATAATAAGCAAAAATGCTAAGTGCAGACTCTGCACTTGTACAAAAATTAATCAAAAAAAGGAGCAAAAGACAAATCAGGACTTCTTCTCACCACTTCCCCGACCGCCTTTCCTGCCTCTGATCGGCAACTTCTCGGCTTGTCCCCTCTCGGGGTAATCTCGCTCTCCGAAACATAGCCACTGGCGGATCCTCCTTTGCCTTTATGCTTTTGGGATCCATGAGAACTCTTTGATGATCTCTTTATTTATTCAGCCTTCTCTTTCTTCACCGCTATCATATGTTGCTCGGCGTTTGCTTTGTCTAGTTGGCTAGCTTGATTTTCCTACTCTTGTGCATCAGTAGCTACCAAGCCTTCCTCTTGAGATACAGAAGGGTTGTACAAACCATACAGCACTGCAATTTGTTCGGAGTGCGAACCAGGCTGCAAGCTAGAAGCGAAGATGACGATTGATGCAGTCAGAATGGCGGTAAACCTTGCATCGTAACAAGGAGGTAACTCGACAGGAAGAGAGGGTTGATCTATAATATCATAATAAAGAGCGGTTATCTCAGCAATTTCGTTAGGCGTCAATTGGAAGTCTTTAAGCACGAGAGAAATTACCTACTGCGGGGGTCTACTCGTGCGCCACGACTTCAAAGCCATTGCCATTGCCTACCTTTGATGGCTGCACAACTATGGGAGAAGTAAAAATGATCTCCTCAGCACGAAGATGGGAGGACGACTCCCCAAGGCATGAAGGGAAATGCCCGGATACAGCCCTAACGGTGGCCTCGGCATCAATAGCTTCCTGTTCCCTCTCCAACTTCAAGATTTCATGGCCCTCTAAAAAAGTTAGGTAGGATTCTTCATTCAGGTATGCCTGAACAAACTCTTCTTCAGTGTAACTGCCACCCATGTCTCGGAATCAGGCCAGAACCCCTTCGCAGATGGCAGCAGGTTTACGAGAGAACGACGAACCCAAGCAACTGAGGCTCCCCTGATGCAGCATGGAATTGACATAGAAGCCTAAGATAGTAGCATCTAAGCCTTCCATTTTCTTTGTAAAGGTATCGTGAAGCTCTGAAAGCTGGCTTCAGTGTAAGCTTTCTCTACTGCAAGCTGCTTTTTCTCAACATCCAAAGTCGAAACTTGTTCGCGAAGAGAAGCAATTTTCTGGGCCTGTTCGGCGATGGTTTTCTTTTCCATCTCAACCGTCGTCTCGCTTATCCTCAACTTTTCTTTCAAAGCCGCCTCATCGGTGTGGCACTTCTTTATTTCATCCCTATATATGTGTATATATATGTATGTGTGTATATATGTATGTGTATGTTATATATGTGTATATGTATATGTTAGTGCATGTATGTGTATGTTAGATATGTGCACAAGACATATAAACAACGTTGCAACGACTTTAAATAACTTCCGTTCGTTAAACCGTTGAAAATCGGAAAGCCGATTCCCGATCACATTTTCACCTATTAAGTAAATTACATATAAATGTAAACAAAATTTGAAAACTAATTTCTTATCGTTGGTAATAAATTAAAATGATCACATTTGAATTATAAAACCATATAAATCAATATTAAACAAGTGTTTACAAAAAGTGATGTTGTTTCGACAAAACGTTATGTATTTTCTTATATTTTTAAAACAAGTATATATCTTTATAAATCAATTATTTTTACTATATAATAATTAAAATGAATTATTATCATTTTAAAACAATTATTTGATTATTTAAACTTAATTTAAAATTCCAGAAAATATATAAAATTGATGATATCCCTAATGATGTCACAAATATATTATATTTTCAAAAATAAAATAAATAATTTTTATTTCATGTTCTTGCTTAAATGGATAAATAAGTGTATGTATCCAGTTCCGTTCGATTTCATATTGAGAATATCTCAATTTTCCCATAAACTGATTTTCGTTATTTTTCTAATGAAAACCCCCAAATATCCATATTTGTTAATATACCTTTAAAACAAGTTTACCATCATTATTTATGGTTCAAAACATTATAATTTGTTTTATAAAATCTTGTATTTGAATATTTCAAATATAAATATAATTTATCAAAGTGATAAATTTGTGGGTCGTTACAAAGTGCATCCACAGCGACCTTTTCGCTTCAACTTTCACAAATTCCATTCACAATTTCTATAACTTTCCAAACTAGTTCCTATATGTCAAACACACCAAAAAATTGTAGAATAACCCGATATATATATATATATATTCACACTATATCACAATATAACCAATTTAACATATGTCAAATACCAGGGATTTCAAAGTGCGTTATAGCGACAATATCGCTTCAAACATTCATAACATAATTTCCAGCTTAATCAAATAACAATACCAAACATGTAACTCTGGGCTATGATACATGTTATATATGATTAAAAGAGAGATTATACTATATATATTATTGTCATTTGCTTTTAAAAGCAATTGGGGGTCCAAAGGTAATAGCTTGCATTATTCGTTGTACTATTTATATTTTAATACAACAATAATTATATGCGCAACAATATGCAATCAACTTATAAGTAAACTCACCCAAGCCCAAACTAATCCAAGACGTAGATAATCTTGATACAAGTGTAACGGCAAAGACGGCGTCTCGATTGGACCTCATGTGCAAAAGTTATGGGTTATATAAGAATTGAGATTTAAACGTAATTAGTTAATATAATTAACTAGCATTAACAAGATAATCACCTCCTCCAAATCCATCTTCCCCAAACCCAGCAGTACCCATGTGCATGACATATCAATGCATGCATAACCCAAAACTGCCCACTTCCATCTTCGATTTCTCCACCAAAACTCAACGATATCGCTTGCCGTCTTTGCTAACCATCCCCTCTTCGCATGCTTGTTGCAATGGTCTCCTCAATTTAAGGTCCGAGCCTCCCCATCAAAAAGTGATCGCTGCCCTACCATCACATGTAGAGTGTCGTACTGTGCCTCTGTGCATCACAGCTCCTCCGACCAATGACTTCTGACGTCTCTTTGTGCCCTGAGTCCAACGCAATCATCAATTTCACCTCTGGCCTCCATTTGCAAGTTGCAACCTAAAGCTCCATATATGACAATCCCAATGTCGCGCTCCACAATCTTTGGCCGCACTCAGCAGACTATCACCATCCACCTCTCTCGGCACCTCGAGTTCAACGCCATACCCTGTTTTGATCAGTTCCACTTAAACCAAACTCAAAGTCGAACCCTAGTTTATAGCCACATATGGTCACTACCCCGACCTCTATCGCACACATCATCACACATACCAAAATAAATCTCACTCTCCTACGAGGCCAGCGAATCCAAAATCATTGAATTTCGTTGATCCTAGCTCATTAAAAAATTGGAAGAAGAAAGTTTTGAGTGGTGGCTGATTTTTAAAGAAGGAACATTGAGAATGAAAATAAAGTGAGAGAGGGAAGGAAGTTAAGGATTATTTATAGTAAAATTAGATTATAATTAATTCTCTTAATTTTATCGTCTTGCATTTAGAGCTCGCACAACCACACAGCACATCTGATCGTCACGAAACTCGTCGACGTACAATAACTCATTATTTCGGACCCAATGGCACTAGTTTCGTTAAAATCCGAGACATTACCCCGGAATGATAATTTCATAAGTTAATTAAAAATAATTATTAATTAAAACCAGTTTAATCCCTTTTTAAAAGTTTATCATCATCATTATTATTTAAAAAGAATTTAAATAAGATTTCGAAATCATTTTTATTCATATTAAATCCACGATTTAAATATTAAATTAATTCCGATATTTAATTATAAAACATTCAAAATTTCGGGTCGTTACAATAAACCACTTGGTTTTACTTTTATTTGATGTTTGAATTAGATTTTGAGTTGGTAAATTTTTTGAAATGTCTTATTTTATTTTCTTCCATGTTATTTCTTTAGAACTTCCACTTTTAATTCTCAATTAATTTTTAATCAAATCTCACATATATCTCTTCCCCTCTCTATAGCATGGCAGGCCACATCATTCCATCACATGGATAATTACCAAAAGCTTGTTACAAATTAACTATATTTAAAGCTCATTTAAATATACGCGGATATCATATATCAATATGCGCATATATAATTCTTATATATGTACATCCAAATTATTACTAACAGCACCAAACAGTCAAATACATTTAATAGTAATTAGTATTTCTCAAATATTAATTAATTTATTAATTCTCAATATTTTATAAATTAAGTAAATCATGTGCTTTTTCAAAGAATTCACAAATACAGTTATGTGACTCGGAGGTGGGAATTCAGTCAACAATCAATATTGAACAATTCAAATATTAAAGTTCACACATCACCTTAGCTAATGGTGTAACAGTTTTCCGAATTCATCGCTTACGGACCTTTAAGTAAAATCACATTTTATAATTTCTTAAGCAGTACTATTTAGTAATGATTATTTACTTATCCTATTATACGTTTACCCTAAAAACCCCATATAAAAATCCCTTGCTTATCATTATTGATTCAGTCTCAGGTTATATAGCACAAATCCTTTGTTTTAAAGGTCCAACTAGTCTTTCTTATTCATTTAACCTTTTTATGTCCCAATATAACCTCTTTAAGTGATTTAATTCATAAACCAATGATAGAAAACAACTTGCAAATATCCTATTTAAGAAAATCCAAATTATTCAAGCATATATTTTGTATTAAGGTAGTATTAATCACCTAAAGATGAAGAAGATCTTAAGCTTCCGTGTCTTTTGCCTTCCTAAAGTAGCTAGTTTTTCTTCCTTTTCTATGATTATTTCGATATGGTTTCGTGTATAGCCATTAATGGGTTTTCATTTTGCAAATGAGAAGAATAAAATAAGGATGGAGGAAAAAGGGTTTTCATGGGATATATGGTCGAAAATGAATGAATTAAAGATGGAGACAAAAGGGATTATTTTGATCCTTTCCTTTTCTTTTTCTCTCCTTAAGCTGTTGCCACCATTAACTAGTTTTTAAAGCTTATGTTTTCTTATAAAGATATAATGAATAAATGAGAGAGTTATTATGTATTATTATTCCATAGTAAATTGGTCCACTAGCCCTTCTTGGTCTTCCCTATTTTATTACATTTTGCTTAAGCCCAATCAGTTTGCAGTACGATAAGTAAATATACATCCAATTACTTATTATAAGTGACTATTAATTTTTTAGTACAAATAATAACAAGCAAATAAATGTCCCTGAAATATTTACATTGCCAGTGCCTACTTTACTTTTCAAGTTTTCTCAAATAATTTTCTTAATCAATAATTTAGGTCTTTAATCCCATAATTAATTATTTATAATTTGTGAGGTGTTACGGGCTTCCCCTAATAGGAATTTCATCCCCGAAATTCAAATAATGTACGATAGTGATTCATTCTTTCCCATGCCCACTCTAGCATAAACACATAAGTCCTTTACTCATGTTCCATAACAAAATGTATTATTCCATCTACTAATGGATATAAAAATCAACCATAATAACAATACACACACATATGATCTTTAACAACATAGCAAACATACATGCTAAGTATAAACAAATAACTCTGGATAAGTTCACCTGACTTTATCTTCTATTTCCTAAGTATAATCCTCTCGGTCCTTACACCATAGGACTAGTACAAGCTTCACTTCTTTATTTCGAAGCTTCTTCACATCTCGGTCTACAACACGAAGGGATTTTCTAACATAAGTCATGTTTGGCTCAATAACCACGTCATCCATAGCTCTTGATTTACTACTGCCAAGGTCTCGGACGCACTTCCTCAAATGTGATACATGAAACACATTATGTACCTAAGCTAAAGCATTTGGTAGCTCAAACTGTAAGCTACATTACAAATTTTCAAGTATCAAAAAGAAGTCAATGTACCTAGGTGTTAGCTTTCCTACCTTTTTGAACCTCATAGTGCCCATCATTGGCAAAACCTTAACAAACACTTGATCTTCCAAAACAAACTCTAAGTCTTTCTGCCTCCTATGGGCGTAGCTATTCAGCCTCAACTGGGCATCATTCATCCTTTGCCGAATTATCTTGGCCTTTCTTAAAGATTCCCTTACAAGATCTGGTCCTAACACGAACCCATCTCCCGTCTCACACTAACATACATATGACAAACAACGTCTTCCATACAAAGCTTTCGAAGATGTCATCCCAAAACCCAATTAGTAACTATTGTTATATGAAAATTCCACTAAGTGTAGGTGAACTTCCCAAGATCTACTAGGTTCTAATACACAAGCTCGCAACAAGTGCTCCAACACTTGGTTGACCCTTCTGGTTTGTTCATCTATTTATGGATGGTATGTTTACTCATACATAACTCCGAACTCAAATCACTCTATATGCTCTACTAATACTCACTGGAAACAATGGGTCTCATCCACTGACTATAGTACTTAGAACTCCATGTAATCTCACTATAGTCTTTAAATGAATCTCGACCAACTTTGTTGCCATCCTTGCAGGTCTCACTGGGATAAAATGGACACTTTTAGTCAGTTTATATATTATGATCCATATGCTCTCATTCCCAACCCTGGATATCAGCAAACCATCTATGAAATCCATAGAAACCGAGACATATTTACAATCCCGAACTTCCAAAGGCTGCAAAAGTATGCTTGGCTTCTGATGCTCTGTCTTAACCTATTGGCATGTAAAACATCTCTTTAGACACTCTCCAAGATACCTCTTTATTCCTTTCTAGAAGAAGCTTCTCTTCATGTCTTAGTACATTTTAGTACCTCCTAGGTGAATAGAAAACTTTGAACTATGGCATTCGTTCAAGGCTTCTTTCCAAAGGCCTACTAAACCTTCCCTTCTTCCGAAGCCTACCACTTTTGTCAACATCAAAACTTCTCAACTCATCTGTCCTGATTCCACAATCTAGACGTCTAACTCTCTTAGCACAAAGTGGATCTTTCCTTTTCTTCTTGGCAGTCCTTTTCATGAGAGTTGGTCGAACTTCCAAGCATGATATTTTCCTAGATGCTCTACTCGAACAAGCACTTGATGGAATGTGAATACTGCAAAAACTAATGTCTCCAATGCGTTATACTTCTGACTCATAGCCAAAATACAACTCTGCTGCTTTCAGCTCAAAGCATCTACAACATTATTCCCCTTCCCTGGGGTATACTCTATCACAAAGATCATAAGATGCCAAAAACTCTATCCACCTTTACTACCTCATATTCAACTCCTGAGAGAATAGGGTTTTCAAGGAATTATGGTCAGTAAATAACTCAAACCTTTCCCCTAAAGGTAATGTCTTCAGATCTTCAATGCGAAGCTAATAGCTGCCAACTTCAAGTCATGTGTCGAATATCGAATTAGTAGCATCGTAGCATTCTAGATGCATAAGCTATTACTTTGCCTATTTGCATCAACACTACTCCTAAAACCGAATCTAAAGCATATGTATACGGAACCGTATCTTTATTACCTTGGAGTATAACAAATATAGGAGCATTCGCCAAACAAACCTTCAACTTTTGGAATGACGTCTCGCACTCCTTCGTCCAAGCATATTTCTTATTCTCCCGAGAAAGTCTCGCCATTCGCATTGCTATCCGGGAGAGGTCCCTAATGAATCTCCGATAGTAGCCTACTAACCCTAGAAAACTCTGGACCTCCATAACCGTCTCGAGTCTCTTCTAACCATTCATAGCTTCAACCTTCAAAAGGTCTACGACCTAGCATCTCTCCAAAACCACATAGTCAAAGAACTCAACTTCTCTCCAAAAATGACACTTAGAAAATTTTGCCTTTAGCTTATGTTGTATCAACGTCTCCAATACAAACCTTAGGTGAACCCTATTATCTTCTCATCCTTTGAGTACACTAAGATGTCATCTATAAATACCGACACATATTAGTCTTATCAATATTAGAAGATCCAATTCATCAAGACCACAAAGAATGCATGCGAATTTATTAGTCCAAATGGATTTACTAATGCTTATATGAACCATAGCTCATTTTGAAAGAAGTCAAAGGAACACTTTCCTTTGTTACCTGTAACGACCCGGAATTTCACTACTTTGATTTGCAAATATTTAATTAATTTTAAATATTCAATATATAGGTTTTATAATGAAAATAAAACTCTTTTAAATAATAGATAATGATGGTGAAATAGTTTTTAAAATTTGTTTACAAAAATATGTAGTTCAATGAAAAATAGAAAATGTGACTGGAAACCGTTTTTCGAATTTTCGACGTTTCATCGTATAAAAGTTGTTTGAAATGTTGTGACCCTAGTTTACATTTGGAAACAACATTTAAATACTTTTAGACATTCTTAGTTAAGATAAAATAAGGTTTAGGGTAATATATATATGTAAATATACTTAAGTTAATTAAGAAATAAATATAAAATGTCACATCAGGGAGACAAAATGTGACATATTGGAAACTTGAAGGGGGACATGAGTACATTGGCCATCTTTTCATGTTTATGCATGAAAATTTCGAAATTTAGAAGGGGACACATGGCATGGTGAAGTGGAAGTAAATTTGTGGAGGATAAAGGACATAAGGGTAAAAGGATAATTCAACTTGTGACTTAGTATTTAAGCAATTTTTCATATCTTTCTCTCATTCTTTTCTCATTTCTTCTTTTCATTTCAAAATTTCCTAAAGGTTTTGAGAAACTCTAATGGCCTTTAATGGCTTCTCTTTAAAAATTCTAAAGTTTAAATTCAAGGTTTTTATTTGTTTAAAATGATTTCAAACTTGTTTAATCTCCTCCTTCTCATTTTAAAAACTTCTCCGGCCATTTTTCCTCCTACTTAATTCGGCCATAACTTTCTACATACTACTCCAAACCAAGATTTTTTTTTCAAACCATATAGAATTCCGGTGGCTACAACTTCCATTTGAATTACTTTTTCAAAGTTAAACTATTTTTGGGTCAAAATTGCTTTTTTTTCAACTCATTTTTAGACCCATATTATCATGACCGAAAATACCACTTCTTATTTTGACCGTATCTCCCTTAAAAAATCCAAATTAAGTGATTCTTTAGTTCAAATTGTAGAGAGAATAATTTTATAAAACTTTTCTTTATTTCTTATCCAAATTTCGAGAGTAACATGATCAAAAATCAGTGAGAAGATGACCTATTTTCGAGTGATTTTTTGTGGTTTTCCAAGATTTCCAAATTCTAAAGCATTTCAAGTTTTAAAGATTCTTGGTGAGTAAACTTCTAACTTTTTGTGGAAAGATTCAACCTTTATTTTGTTTCCTATTTGGTTGTAGAATATATTGTTTGGATGGTTGAATTATCATATAGTTTGGACGTACATATGTTGCTAGTTTATGGTTTAGCGTAGATTTGTGAATCGAATGTTAAAGTGATGTTTTTAATTAAAAAGTTGCAATCTTTGTCTTGTGATTGGAAGAGATATGAAAGTTAGTAAGTAAATTTAGTAAATGGAAAAGTTAGTGAGCAAGGTTAGCACTTGAAAGGTGTTTATGTTCGACATAACAATCCTTTGAGTTTTTAAATTTGATTACTTACTTTGTTTTAAACAAAAAGATTTCTAAAGTTTCTAACGTTTTGTTTTGCTTCCAAAACTTTATATTAAGTTCATGAAGTAAGTTAAAGTTAAAAGTAAGCGTTTTAAAAGATTATTTGAGATGTTAGTCAAGTTTGGAAGTTATGGTATCCATAGCGATAATCGCTATGGATGTCGTTCGATAAAAAGTCCAATTTTTGAAAAGTTAATTTTTATATTTTAAAGTGTTTTAAAATGTTTTAAAAACTTAATAATAATGATTAAGGAAAGCTAATTAAGAATTTAATAATTAATTATTAATTAATTAGTTTTAATAATTAATAATTAACTAAGTACTAAACAAGGTTTGTTAATTTTAATTAATTAAAGATAGTACTAACTAATTATCTTTTAAAAGTAAGATTAATTTTTGATTAATTATGAGTTAAGTATATGATTTATTTTTAATTAATTATTCATCAAATATAAGGTCAATTATTTATTTATTTAATTAATTAAGTGTTTAATTATTTTTAATTATGAATTAATTAAGGTTTTAATTTAAATAATTATTGATTAAAGGTTTAATTTATTATTTAAGTTTTAATCAAAAGATTATTTAATTAAGATTAATTAATATTTAATTATTAATAAAGGTTTTAAATTATTATTTAATAATTAATAAAGGATTAATTAAGGGTTTAATTTATAAATAAATTATTTATTAAAGGCTAGATTATTTATTAATTTATAATTAAATTAAGTACAATTTAATAAAGATTAATTATGATTTAATAAGAGTTTAACTTGTAATCAATCATTTATGGAGTTTAAGTTTTTAATCCTTATTTTCCAAGAATCAATTTGTTTTAAAGGTACTTCTTTTTTCAAAGATGGTTTTTAACACAAGGGATTCAAACGTTGATATCATTAAGTAGACAAACAATTGTGAAAGAGTTATGTAAATGGTTTGATTGTGTGGACATGTGTTAGCAGAATAAATCCCCATTCTGCTATAAGTTGATTGTTTGGACATCCGATAGCAAAATAAATCCCCGTTTTGCTATAATGTAATTGTTACTTGTTTGGACATATGTTTTAGCAGAATAAATTATCGTTCTGCTATAAACTGATTGAATTGTTTAGACATCTATTTAGTAGGACAAATCACCATCCTGCTATTATATTATTCGGACACGTATATGTTGGTGTTTTTATTGACATGGTATTCCCTGTTTTGGATATGAATTGAATTTACATACCTGTTGACCTATGTAAATATCTGTTAAGTGAATTGAAATTCAAATTGAAATTGAATGGTAATTTAAGTTAGTAGCATTGGGATTGCTAGGCCTCTTTTGAATTTATAAAGTGGGTTTTTGAGTTAACTTAAGTTCTTTAACCAAATTGGGTTATAATGTTTATAAATGATTTTCAAGTTTTACTATTGTTTAATAAAGGTATATATAAGTAATAACTTGTTTATAAAAGGAGTTTTTACTAAATAAAGTGTTTTCCTAAAGTGTTTCACAAATGATATTTTATAAATGATATTTTATAAAAGGATTTGTTAAAGGAGTTATATTTTCGGAAAAGGTTTGAACTTAGAAAATAAGTTGGGTTTTGAATGATTTTAGAAAAGAGGTTTTATAAATGGTTCAGTGATTTGAAAAGGGAAGTTTTATAAATGGTTTGATATTTATAAAAGAGTATTTTTCTAAATTAAAATTAGGAATTTATTAAGAATCTTGGTAAATAGATTTGGAGATATTTATAAAATAAAGAGATTTGGAAAGAAATGGTTGATTTTTCATGGCGTAATTCAAGGGGTTGGTATTGCCTACATTTTACTATGGATTCGCTGGGATAGCGACGTAACCATTGAGTATACTGTGATCCATGTTTTATATGGGATGGTGCTTTCCATATCTATTTTTAAAATGTTTCAAGTATTTTTGAAAGAAATGGTTTGTGAATATGCTTAGACTAATGAGACAAGCATATGAATATTTCGATAAATGTTTTGGAAAGAGATTTAATTAATCAAAGATTAATTTTAAGAGGCTTAGTTGTTTCCATGGGAAATGTAATCTTTGTTTGGAATGTTTGTTTATTTGATAGTTAAATAACCGACTATCAAATCTTGGCCTAAATATGTAATCCTTCTTAATTTTGGTGGTAGGGAAATATTCCTACTTAACACCGAAGGATTTTAACTTTGGAAATATCTAGGAGAAACATAGAAGTTATATGGTACAGTTACTGTCGGTGGTGCTATACTGTACGTATAAACTCGTTTTATACTTCTAGGACAAATGATAAGGAGATCCATCCATTTAAACGGTTAGGGGGTGATCCTCACTATTATAAATTGTCCGATTATTTCCTAAAGAACCGGTATTGAGAATTCCCGGAAATCGACGATTGGTTTTTGGAGCGCCAGGAAAGCGGAAGAGTGTACTCGTAAGAGATGACTCGAAAACTGTAACCAGTCTAAAACCATATACGATTCTATGGAGGAGTTTCATAATTTATTGAGATGTTGGAATTCATGTGTGGTTCCGAGACCCGTTAGGGTATGGGAATCCATGTGGGATTCCGTGTTCTATTTTGATGGCGATGCATGAGCTGGAACGCCGGACGTAGCCTCATCAGCGGAAATGACTAAAACCAGAGATAGGAAGCATGTCCAGTAGGGTTGGCAAACCCATAGGGTGTAGTCGGCTCTACTTAGACGTTACCTACAGTTGTTATGCATGCATGGGGCGATGCACTTAGTCTTAGCGAGACCAGCTATGTTTTTCCTATGGTACATCACTAGGGATGTATGCTGCTTCAGAAGGATATCTCTGATCCTTGTGCAGGAGGACCGTTTCTCGAAGTACTGAGGGCACCTCCATGGAATCCTACACAATTAGAGAACGTGCCTTATCGATTTTTGATTATATATCTATTATTGTTGTGATGTACACTCATGAGCATCACAACCACTTGATTATTATTATTTTCACCCTTAGACATTATTATAATATCATTGGATTTTTTGATATAAATGTTTTGGTTATCGTAAGGTAAAACCCATTTGTGTTTTATGTGTGGCGAGGTCTTACGACATACCTTTGATTTTAAAAGGGTGTTAAACATAATAATTCAGTTGTTTGAGTTTACTCACACCAGACCCATGTCTGGCTTGGAGTTTTCTTTTCTTTTCCTAAAACTCTTGGGTGCTCAAATTTTTATGGACAGCCAAGTAGTTTAGGTTTTCCCCGGATGCATCTTGGAGGAGCTTGGAGTAGGAGGCTTCATCAATAGCTAGTCATTATCTTGTTTCCACTGTAATATATGTATCTTGTATCAGTTAGGTAGGGACAGGCTGTTATAACTGTTCAAGGGTAGAATTGTATTAGCATGACTCTGATGTATCATTTTGAAATGACTTTGTAAAGCATTATGTTGATTAATATATGTTATTTCATAGCACTGTGAGACTCTGTGATTGTTTTTGTTTCTTCTATCTTCTATCTTCTTCTTCCACCCCTAATGACCGTTTTTTCTGGCACTTGAATGCTCGGCACATAATACAGTGGACGTATTAGTGTCAATTTTCAATGGTTGAAAACCCCGCCTGTTACACTACTCTTAGTTGATGGAATCCCGAAGCCAAATCTAGCTGCAAGAATACCTTAGCTTCATTCAATTGATCAAACAAATCATCAATCCTTGCCAAGGGATATCTATTCTTCACCATTCTCTCCAACTTCTGATAGTCAATGCGTAGTCTCAATGATCCATCAGACTTTTTCCCAAACATCGTTGAAGCTCCCTATGATGAATACTTGGCCTTACAAAGCTCCTGCTTTCGAACTCTACTTGTTGTTTCTTCAACTCCTCCATTTCTTCAAACACATCGGGAAGTCGCTCACCACTTGTACTTCTCTAATTCTCTCCTCCTCTGAAACTAAGGCAAACTACCCTTATTTGCACCCAAGTCTTAGTTCTTCCAAAGCTACAAGTACTCTCAAGCTTCGGTCTATGTGTCTCAATACTATAGTCATTTCTTCATAATATACCTTTGCATTGAAACATTCCAGCTAATCCATTCCAAAGTAACTCTGAAGCCTATAAAGTCAAACATATAGGGATCACACATAAACTTACACCCACCTAACTCAATTTTTAAGTTAGTGCATCTAAATCCAAGAGTGGCATATCCCCTATTGGATTTACTACACGTTTGGAAGTGACTAAATAGATAACCTCTAATCCAAGTCTATCAACCAAGTCTTTAGCTATAAATAAATGTGTAGCTTTGGTATTAAACAATAATCTAATAGAAATAAGAACAATCAAAGTCATACTTTTTAGGATGACACTTCTGCATTTTTCCTTAGCAGATGAACCTCCTTTCGGCCCTTCGAAAGAAAAGACATTTTCCTGCTTCATCTTCGGACAAAATTTCTTCTTGTGGACAAACTTATCACAATTAAAGAACTTGACTTAAGCAACACCTTCCAGGTACGGGCATTTAGATGCAAAATGTCCCATCCGGCTACTGGTGTAACTGCTTAATTTGGAAACATCCTTCCGTACTCCACCTCTTTAAGCCTTCCCTTTTGGTTGCTGGCCCTTCTTCACATTATGGTATGGAGAAAACGTTTTCCTTTTATCAATTTGAGCCATATGTCTCATAATTCTTCTTTCAACATACATAAGCTCGTGGTGCCGTGCTACATCTACCACTTCGTTGATGTTGGATGGGCCATGGTCATATCACTTATCCCTGGGCTCAAACCTATATTAAACTTCTCTACTTTCTTCCTCGACTTCTAAATAAGGACTTCTCCATACCTTGATAAAGTGTTAAACTTCTACACTTACTTCGACACGGTCATACTTCCTTGTTGCCACCCAAAAAATCTCTAAACATGGTCGCAACTCCGACCCCAGAATGAAATGCTCTTCAAAAATCCCTTTAAACCTTTTCCAAGTGATTTCTTGCTCGGGAACTTCTACCCTCACTATTTCCAACCAAGTACTAGCTAGCCCATTAAAGTGCTAACATTCTAACTTCACATTTTGAGCATCAGTAAACTCCAAATCCTTAGAGATTCTCTCACACATCTTTAGCCAATCACTAGCTTCCAAAGTTAGTTTATCCCATCAAACATCTCTACACCCAAGCTCCAAAAGTCCTGATTCATCTCAGCAAAGTTCTACGTAACATCTTGCACTAAGCCCTCCAGAACATGCTTGACTTGTTATGGCACTTCTTGTCGAACCTTCTTTTGCACAAGTTTTGCTACGAATTACTAGAAGATTGCATTCATATCGACATTTCCCATGACCAGAGCTGGCATTTGAACCTCAATTCAGGCATTCGAGGTCGTTTCCCCACTTTGATCATTAGTTTGAGTACTCTTCACTCATCTTCTTGCACTTGCCCATCGTATTATAACTCTTCTACTCCTCATCTCTATCTCGCTTTTTTAAGCAAGTATTTATTTGAAATGAAAGGAAAGAGAGTGAAATAACAATAGAATAATAGATATATCAACCTATATACGTATGTAGCAAAGTAAAAGTACGTTATATAATAGCGTATACCCTCCCAAAATGTTTCTATTTAGTTTCCACTAGACTTTTACTTAGCTCTGTTTTATTTAAGTCTCCCCTAACCTAAGCTCTGATACCAAACTGTAACTTCCCTATTCAATAACCCAAAGATGGAACCCCAAAACGTTGCAATCAGTTCAGAATTATCTTTCAACGATAGGATAAGATCAGTATTTTTCAACTGTTTAAAGTTAACAAAGAAACTAAAACAATTCATTACACATAATTATCTTAATAGGCATTACATTTTTTTATAAAGCCAAAAACATGCCCACATGTGGGTCAAATGCAGTATAACGTAAATAGAATGTTGTACCCGATATATGAAGACGTTGTCATGGACACTTAAACAGTGGACATAAAACAACTATTATTTGCAACCAGGCCTCCCGATTCGACTTTGGCTCACTTCACTCGTCCTTCAAAAGCATCCTATCTAAACCTATAAAATTAGGCAATTCAAATGAGTATATGTGGGTTTATGAAGATAACAATAATAAAAATACGGATCAAACATAAAGACTTGTATCAGCAATACATTACCCTAAACACAACATATAGTTAAACAACGTCGCTAAAGCACGCGATGGGTTTTCCCTCACTATTCAACAATCCCAATTTATCAATATTAACAATAGCACAAGTCATTTCCATTCCAAATGTCCCTACACTTATTGCCACATCAATGCTAGGTTTTAAATTTAGCCTACCACCTTGCCACTTAGGCTTTGATCTTATTAACTCATAGTGTCAAGTTTATTACACTCTCGACTCTCACTATGGGCTTATGCTATCCTCTCTATTTTAACACGATGAATAGACTCTCGGGTTCCCACTTAAGGCCTTACTCTATTGCATTCTCCTACTGTCGTGAATAGACATTCAAATGCCACCTATAGCCTTAAACCGTTGATTTTATTTCATGCCGTGAGTAGGCTTTTGGATGCCACTTATGGCCTTATACCAAAACCAAAGCTCATTGCCATGAATAGACTCTCGGATGCCACTTATGGTCTTACAACGATTCATTCGTCGAATGTTGTGAAATAAGATTTTGGATTCCACTTATGGCCTTACACCAAATCATTTGCTTAATGCCATATATAGGCTTTCAAATGCCACTTATATCCTTCCACTGACGTTTTTTATTTAAAGTCATAAATAGGCTTTCGGATGCCACTTATGAACTTACATCGGTGTTTTCGTTTAATGCCTTGAACAGGTTTTCGGATGCCACTTATGGCCTTACACTGAAACCATATAAGTCCTTACACCGTCTAAAGCCGTGAGTAGGCCTTCGGATGCCATTTAAGTCCTTACACCGATTCCATTATCTCGATATTGATTTTCTTTCGAAAGTCAATAAGTCTTAGCTAACACTACCCTGTCATCTATGGAAGCCTGATTTATTCATGGGTTCGTTTTCTCATCACAACTTGTCACTATAATAGGTCTCGGTTCATTTCTTTCATCTTTTGGCGACTATTGCCTTTGTTTGTTGCTCTTACATTGGCCTTCGGTTATAGCCTCCTCCTTCAGCAATCACCTTTGGCTCTCTCTTTTGTATTCTCCTAATTTGTTATACCTAGACTTTACTTAGTCTTTTACAAGTTCATTTTACACTTTAGTTCTGGTCTAGTCCTCCCAGCAATCTACTCTCATTTGCCACTTCAGCTTTGTTACAAGCAGTAAAGCCAGAAATCTGAACATACCTGCCACGTGCATTTATGCATGTCGCCTCCAGATTCATTCTACCTCTACTTTGAGTTAGTAGTTAGTGATAGAGTCTTTTATATCATTTTTATAGCACTTTTATAGATCTTGTGCCCTTATTACTTAATCATGAAATTTACATGCATAATTGGGTTTGATTGTCTTAATATTTTGTTTCGGCATTCAATTGTAACCTTCAGTAATGGTTATTTTCGATGGGAAAATACTTATAAAATTCTAGAATTATGTAAATAAATTCTTTAGCACATTTTTACCAACATTTTTATATTTGCACCATTTTCTCTGATTTATTTAATACACGGGTTCCTTCAAAAATTCATAACTAAATATTTTGATGTAGGAGAAATCTCCTAACTTAAAACCCGTCTCTAAAATTATGCTTATAACATCATATTAAATTTCATATCATTTCAAAATCATTAGAGTGGGATTCATAACTAAAAATCATTTAGTATAGTCGTTTCAACCCCTAAAAAATTTAGTAAAACATTATTCATTACTCATAAACACTTAATATATAAATCTCCAACATATTAATCCCTACCATGTTCAACATGTATGAAAATGGTAAAATGGGTATCATATTACACACCTAGATCTTTGGATTTACTTGATGTTGATGCCAAAAATAGATCAACACCCAAAGATAAATTATAAATAACCTATGTGACCTAGATCTAGTAGATAATAACAAAGTAATAGAAGAGGAACAACAAGACATAAGATTTTTATAGTGGTACGACAATCTTTGGCCTACATCC
This sequence comes from Allium fistulosum, assembly GCA_030737815.1. NCBI lineage: Eukaryota > Viridiplantae > Streptophyta > Magnoliopsida > Asparagales > Amaryllidaceae > Allium > Allium fistulosum. The sequence goes on along the minus strand of CM060902.1, from coordinate 1,115,012,138 downwards.
ATTTTATAGTTTTATCGATTGTTGTTTACAAACAATTAGAAGTCGCTAGTACAAGGGTTTGACAAGTTTTATTGCTTAGAACTGCCAACAGTAGCTTTCTAGGTGACTATTGACCGAGGAATATAGGAGATGATAAAGAAGCAGAGTGTAGATCAGCCAAGATCCTTCTTTAGTTGCAGTCGAGTTGATATTTATAGAGAAACAACTGCATAGAGTCAGAAGTCCACTTAAGTCGAACCCCATAAGAAAGCCCAATGGAGTACATGTGAGCACGTGGGCCCAAGTGCCAAAAAACACTCTCAATACCGAGAGATTTTGCTTGGTGACTGGTCAACTTTCCCACTTGCTTCATACTTCTATATCCTTCCTGATGCGTTTCTAGCTCTTTTCCATAGACTTTGAGTTGATTCTGATGTTCCTTGTGATAACTCTTGAACTATCCTAGTTTCCTTGCTTTCTTCCCATCAATCTTGGGAATTTCTCGTCTAAACTATGAGAAAAGCAGTTGACCATGAGTGGTTATTATTGTATACGAAGTATATGGGTTATTGGGCAACCCAAACTTGGGAAAGGACCTCTGGATACCGAGAGATTTGTCTCGGTACCGAGAGCTTTCCTTAGCCAATATCCAAGTGGAATTTCTTGAGTTTCATTCCTTTGTTCTTCTGAGTGTGTTTCTAAGTTCTTGAGTCGTTTTGTCTTCATCTTGACCTTCTACTTCTGGTTAAATTATGATTGGTTAAAAATCCAGTTAACATTTGCTTCCCAGAGTATTGTTTCATTGAAAACAAAGCGTGCTCTAGATCAAGACAAATTGGGACTTGCTATCTCTTGAATTCCAGTTGATTGTTCAAGTTCTACTTTGAAATGTTACTTTCATTCGGTAGATATTGCTTCAATTGTTTTGCACAGCTAGAATTTTAATCTTCATGCTAAGGACCAAATCTACGCTCTAAAGATGAGATATATGCTCTAAATGAGTATTCCCTCCATTTGCTGTGCATTCTGCTTGATTTTGGAGGTAAAAAACCTCTTGGTACCGAGAGCTTTGTCTCAGCACTGAGACGTTTGGTCTCCCATGATTTCCTACTTAAGTCCTCTGGGACTTAGAGAATTCTTATGGTTTTATTAAATCTGTGCTCTATTTTCCGCTGAGACGGTTCTTCCGGCCACTAATTCCTTCAAGTCTTCGATCTTCAAGCCACCATCGTTCTCTACATCACCATCCAGCCGATCGCCAATCCACGTGCTCCAACTGCCGCTGATCAAGTCACCGCCTCCACTCGCTTCAATTTGTCGCCAAAAGTTCTGGGGCTTGAGAATTTCGACCTTTCACCACTGACTTATCTCGAGACTCAAGTTGGATTAGGTGGGTGATTAGGTAATGTTTTAGAATGGTGATGATAGTGATGGTATGGTCGATTGCCAATGAAGGGAGATGGTTGGAGCTTGGGTTGCGTACGACCTTCGAGTGAACTAGGGTTTTGCCTAGGTCTTATGTGCGTCAACTCAGAGACAAGTCTAACTCTATGACTTTGGCCATCGCTCAACAAAAATCGGTTAAGATCTCACCATTGCTTGAGCTTCAGTATGACAGTTTATTTCAAGAATGGTCATATTGGTTGAATCCATTGCACTGCTTTTCCTTATCGTTGTACTTATAGTGTTTCTAAAAAGAAAAGCTTCCACATCACTCTGGATAGCATTTCCTTTATCGATTATTCATCGATAATGGGTAAGTTCCGATATATAATTTCATTGCACGAAACAGCTTGTTTTTCTAGCATGAGCGAGCTATCTACACAGATTGGTCTGTTCATCACATACGGGACATAGGACTCATAATGCATAGAGCAACACTTCTCACTTGCCCTGGTCAATACTCAGAATTTGACTGGTCAATACACATCGACATCCTTTGGATTTCAGGCATCTATCACACAAGCTAATTATTTAAAATAAAAAATACCTGACCATGTTGAACGCCAAGTTTTTTGTTTTAGTATGACTCGTCGTTCGCTACGATTCAAGTCCATTGAGGGCACTTCTACTTCTCTCGAAGCTGGATCTTCTACAGCTCAGGCTTCACCAACCATTCCTGCTAGACCGTGTCATCTTATTACTTCTGAATCACAAGGCTCGACGATTCCATTAGTGTCGGTAGCAAATCAACCACCTCATTTGAATGAGCTTTTAGGCCTAAGAATTCTGAATAATCCACTGAAACAAGTGCCAACGATCTTGACGGCCATGGTGTTCCAAAATATCTGTCATCAGCATAGAATTTCCACAGATGACGTTTTTCTTCCTACAAGGGCCGAGTTTGCACACCAACCCCTGCCAGGATACACAACATGTCACCGATACATATGCTTAGGTGGTGTTTTCTTGCCTTTCAATCCTTTCCTTCTAGTGGTTCTCTAGGAACTCGAGCTGGCTTCATTCCAAATTCATCCGAATAGATATGCACTTCTAAGCACTCTCTACGTCCTCTTCATGAATCAGTTTAATCGAGCTCCCACCTTCAACAAACTTACTTACTTACTTACCCCACTTCAAGTAAAGAGAGGACTCTCCTTCTTTCATGATCGTTGAAGCCTGGTGTCAGTGCAAGGTCATCAAAAAGCTTCACAATAAGTGCTCGTACTTCAAAAACGAGTATTTTTACGTACGATGTCTATACGGCTTCAACCGACTCTGGCTTTCTAGAAGTAAGTTTTCTTTCCTCGGCCCCTTCCATACTTGGATTTCTTTAACTCAAGATATCATCCTGATGTTTATTGCTTTATAAGCATTTTGGTTCGGGATGACCGTGAGGAGCATGAGACCGCTCAAGGGACTTCAAGAAGTTAGGTTCCAACAATGCACCATCGTATTCCTCCTAACGAATGAAAACTTACGGCAGTGCGGTTTGCTGAGTCCTAGTAGATTTGCTGTTGTAGAGTAACCTACTCCTAGTGGTTCCAGAGCTCGTACGCGCTCTTCCATCCCAGCTCGCAGCTCCGGCAAGAGTCTTCCTGAGGATGTTGTAGGTCCATCTAGGGCGATGCACTTAGATGAGTCCATTGAAAGAGAGTCTAAAGAGCATGTAGACGCTGATGTATCAAGTAACTGGGGTGAAGATGTAAGGATGTCCCCGATTCCTGTAGAAGATGAGAGGGCCATAAGGAAAGAGGAAAAAGAGATTATGTGTTAATTGAGTTTTTAACCCAGTAGAATTCAACAGAAGTTAGAACATCTAGACTAAGCCAGAATGACTTGAAACTTGAACAAGGCATCTAAAAGAACAAGCCAATGGAACTTAAGAGAAACAAGCCAAAAATCCACTAAGTAGATGGATCGCTGGCGATCCATCATCTATGGATCGCCAGCGATCGAAAAGGAAGAATCATGAGTTGTCAAAGCCTCTTGCATAATGATCCACTACCTCTTCTAAGAATACTTACCAAGTTTCATAGCATTCCAAGTAGCGTAGTTCAAGAAGTAAAGACTCATCTAATTCAAGTTGTTTCCCTGCTTTTTGACCAAAGCAGCTAACTTAAAACGGACCTAGAGAACTCATACGGAGCCAGATTGACTTGAAATTTTGGGAGAACACTTAGAAGACAAAAAAGAAAGCACTCGCCAAAAATGAGCTTGATTGGATAAGGCTAGATGGATCGCTAGCGGTCCATGTAGATTGGGCCCCACCACCTTAAATTTTTAGGGTAGGTTCCATGCACCCTCTAGATTGTACCTGCAAAGTTTGTTTGATTTCGTTAAGTTTTGAGTGAGTTATGGATGATTCTAATGGACTAGATGACCTATGAAGATAGATGATCAAACAAACTCCAACTGACTTCATGTTTGGATAAGGCACTTAAATGGAAGATAGGAAGACAATCAAACTAAGATCACTCAAAAATATGCTAAGTGGATAGATAGCTAGCGATCCATCCCCTACGGATAGCTAGCGATCCATCAAGATAGGTCGAATCGCCCTCAAACTTTCCAAGCTCCTTCGTAGCACTAAGTAAAGACTTCTAGTAGAAAAATATGCTAAGTTGATGGATAGTTAGCGATCCATCCCCTATGGATAGCTAGCGATCCATCAAGATAGGTCGGATCGCGCTTAAAATTTCCGAGCTCCTTCGTAGCACTAAGTAAAGGCTTCTGGTAGAAAAAATATGCTAAGTTGACGGATAGCTAGCGATCCATCCTCTATGGATAGCTAGCGATCCATAGAAATGACTCAGATTGATTTGATATTTTCAGTGATGACTTGGCATAACAATTGGACTCTTCTGCACATAAGCTTCTGGCACAAGTGCTCTCCAACCCCTATAAATACAATCCTACCTGCAACATAAACAGGATTTTCTGAATTGACTGCTGGAACTCTGCAGAGATTATTCTTCACTCTTATCCTCCCACACAATAGTCATCTGGGGGTTCACTATGATTCTCCAGTGAACTCTTGTACTTGTGACTTGATATAACTTAAAAGATTCAATCATATTGTAATCTGATTCAACTTGTAACAATAGTCAGTTAATAGAAAGTTATAAAGTGGATGTAGGCTTCATTAACATCCGAACGACTATAAAAATCTTCCTGTCTTTTTACCATTTCTGCTCTTTTTACATTTATTTTCTATATTATTGCTCTGTAAGAATAGGGCTGGTGCTTTCACATGCAATCCAAGGTGTTGATCCCTTTTCCGGGTTAACATTTTGGTGCTTTCACTGAGAACCCAACTCAGGCTTTGATCTAGCTATCTACTTTGGATCAGATAGATTCAGAAGTTAGATCCTCAATCTCTGCTTAGAAGATTTGCTGTTGAGAACCAATGGCACTAGAAAGAAAGAGAACTACCTCCAGAAGATCTATAGGAGCTAACATTGCTGGAGAAGAAGCAAACCCTCAGCAAATTGAAAGTCAACAACCCCAACAACCTGCTGTTAGGAGCCAACTCTGGAGATCAGGTTACATGATCCTCCACATTGAATGAAGTTGTGACAAAGGAAGAATTAAACAAGATGGTTGATGAAATTAACCATAAATGGCAAACAGTCAAAAGGATCTTATGGAAAAGATAGATGCTCTCTTACCGCTCCAATCACTAACTACTCCCAGAACGGTGCCTAAAGTTGTGGCTACTATGGAGCAAGAGCATTCTTCTATTTTTGGCTTGAATGGGAAAAACAGAAAAGCAAAAGGAAGCAATGGGCGGAGCTCCAAGAATCATGACGGAAGAAAACATTAACACTCCACCCACTGCAAAATCACCTGCTACAAACCCGAACTTAGGGGTGAAAACCCCACGGGGGGATATAACGATGGCTCTCTACAGCTTTGAAGATAACAAACAATTTAAAGAAGACAAAGTGGATGAAAATGCTGACGTGTAAAACGCTAGAAGACGCTCTAAAACTCGTGCCGCAGCACAGTGCCAAGCAATGGACGAGGAACTGCTACTCAAACGGTACTCTTGGAGGTAGGAGATCCAAGAAGGTATGACATAAACCGAGATCGATTACAAGGTTAAGCTCCCATAGTATATTGTGACCACTCCCAACTGACCAGCTTCTAATCCCATCATGGAGCTCCATCATTGAATCATGAATGGTCGTCATCAAAAATCATCAGAAATCGTCAAAATGGTCGTTGAAAAACTCACTTTAGGGTTGACTCGAAGTCAAACTCGGGTTATCACCTATTTGACTTGAAGCAGATTCTGGAAGTCTTGACTCGAAGTCCAACTCGGGTAATCACCCATTTCACTCAAAGTAAACCTAGGAAATTCTGGCCCGAAATCAGACTCGGGTAAAACCAAGATTTTCTCCAAGTAAACATGCATATGGCTCCAAGCAACGTTTTTCACCAACCAACACTTCAAATTCTGTGACTCCAAGCGAACCATGTGCTGACTCCAAGCAAATGGAAAATTTTCTCGGGTCGGAATCCAAGTAAAATACCATCAATCTATTTTCTTTTGCCCATAACTCGAACATGCGAACTCCAAATGCCTTGAAATTTGGAATGCCACCTTTTAGGGCTTTCTTTGTCACCTCAGACCGATCTCACCTAGTTTGAAAATTTTTGGGGATCGTCACTGATCCATAACCCCATCATAAGTGATTTGCCATTCAATCGGCATTTTCAATCATTCAAGCATAGGACAATCATCACTACGCCATAAATGGCCTTCTGCAACACAAAAAAATGTTGGGTCAGGCCCAAAAAATGTTGCCATAGGTCTATGGCAACACTTTTCGGGTGATGCAATTTTTGCCGTTGCCTTAGACCTCAAAGGCAACATTTTGACTATCTAAGGCAACATAAGTAATATTGTTGCAATAGAACGCTATTTGTGTCTATAGCAACACCCATAGGTATCTGTAGCAACATTCCAAAATGTTGCTACATATATTAACTTTCTGAATTTATGGGGCCCACAATGTAGAGCATATTCGATTTTTTAATAAAAATAAATATTTATTTAATAAAATGCTATTGCACAGAATTTGATATTTAAACAGTAATTTATTTAAATAAACATTTTATTTCAACATTTGAAATAATACAAATTCCTGACTCCACTATTTTACAATTCAATGATATATAACACTGATATTCACATATACAAATATTCCTCACTACATCACTCAGTTCACTCATTACATATGCAGTTTCAATTTATACAGACACCGACACTGACAAATATATGACGAGCCGAGTGTCAAGCCGAAGGCGAGCCGAGTAGCGGGTCCGGGCGCAGCGCCGGCGGGGGTCTGATGGCCGGTATAAGCTACTTAAGATACAAGCCACATGAAAAGGGTAGACCACAAAGTCAGCGAAACAGAAGCTAAGGCATACGTCCATAGTAATATAACTGAGCACTCACTTTCTCCAGCTCCAAATAACCGTGTAATGGTACCTGCCATTATCAAAAAATTTGATTATAAATCACTGTTATATCTCGGGAAATATGACTAATATATGTATAAATCTTAAGCATTACTTATGTTCATTGCAGGTGGTAAACAGTACTGCAGCAGTAGGATAAACTGATACAATGGATCAGCATGCACAAGTCCTATATGCACTGCTCCCTTGACTATAACTATGCCGAATAAAGGCAGCAAAATATAACGAACAACTAGAACTCCAAATATGAGCGATAAGCAAAGGTTTGATCCCCTTAAACCTGAAAATCATATTATTAAAAACATAATTTTTATCACATCATTTTCTATAAAAAAGAAACATTGCTTGACTAATAAAAACTTCACCTTTGATAGGGTTTCCTCCCATTATCAGAGTGGTAGCAGGAATTGCTCCATCACTGCATTGAATAATTTGGAAAATAATCAACACCAGCTAAGTTTTAGAATAATAATCAGCATTTACTTTGGGTTAAATCAGTAGAAAATGCCTTAATAATGAAGCAGAGTCTTGAATTACACGAACATGAGCACCTTCACCAATCAATGTGTTTTTGATTTGAGGTATTAGTCCAATGACAAAACCAACAATCTATAAGAAGACAGTGTGATCAGACATGTTGAATATCATACAATAAACCAGCACTGCCTTCATACATCACCATTCAACACTTCCTTCATCCCACCTGAAACTACCCAAACCCTCAAACCACCTCACAGCATTCACGACACCTACATTCACAGTCTACCACCACAACAGCCTTCACTCTGTCTACATCGACCATTTTCTCAGCGATCCCGACCACCAATTCAAAAAAAACACAAAAAATCTAAACGACCTGAACCGGATTCCATTAGCGACTTCATTCAAACCACAAATCATCAAGCCACAAATCGTCGATTGCATTCGCGACCAGACCCAATTCACGATCTCCAAATCTAAAACCACCTCCGTACCCCCTCTAATTCCAGAAACTCTTAAACCGCAACCTCAAATTCTTCGAACCCTAAACCTTAAATCACCTAAGTCGCCTGAATCAAACAATTTTATTTTGATTGAGAATTTTGTCTGGGTTCGAACAAGTTTGGATTGAGTGTTTTTTATTTCGATTTGAGAAATACACGTTCTTTTCGCGCTTTGTCATTTTAACAAGTTTGGAAGGACGGCAAATCTGGCGGCGGAAGAAGAGGGTGTTGAAAGAGGAGAGGGCTACAGATTCCATGATTTGAACGGTGATGTTTGCGATTCAAATCGATGAACACAGTGCGAGTAATCATTTTAGGATTTTTGAAATTCCATTGAAGTATTCTATTTGCTTTTTGATTTGAGAAATGAAAACCGAAAGGGATCTACTGGAGTTCAGGCGGGAAAACGAAAATTTGGGGCAAATTGTAGCGGTGATCCATTTTAACAATCAGATTAAATATAGATCGTTGGATCGTATTCACGCGGATTGCTAATTTTATTAATTTTTTAATTTGAATACATCTATAGCAACACTATATAAAAATGTTGCATCGTGTTACACTTGTTTAGCTAGAGCAACACATTTTTATGGCTAAGGTAACACCAAAAATACAACGTTGCAGTAGGACCAAAATTTTATATCTATCAGAACATTTTAGCTGGCAACACCTTGCAAAAATGTTGTAGAAGGTCATCTATGGCGTAGTGCATGCATATATCATTCTCAACATTATAAACAGTCGTAACTTGAAAACGGACCGGACTGACAATGATTAGAGTACCTTTCCCAATCAAAACCCATTCACCGAAGTCATTCAACATGCAAAATATCCAAAGAAGTCTATCATGCCAACTATACCTTCCTACAACTGTACAACTGATTCGAAATTTCTTTTTTACAGGTATGACTAGCATATGGACGAAGTAAAGGTGACGGATGCAGTCTACTGCAAGGCCCTCAGGAATATTTAGAGGATGAAACAACCTACTCCCCTGGAAGAATTATATGGGAAGGAAAACCAGGTCTAGAGACTAGAGGTAGTGTAATTGGCAGAAGGCGAACCCAGCAATTTGCCAAAGAACATATCAAATGGTGAAGGAGCTACTGGACCTTAAGGACCTTCTGCCCAAGCATGGCCACTAAGACCCAGTAGAAAAGCGCCCCATGAACTAACGAAATCAGACAAAAGGATGATTATCAAATAACACTATGGCTAGCTAGTTACTAAGGAATGGGGCAGCAACCTAAAGTGATGCCTTCTCATCCATCCTTGTCTACTTTCCTTTTCCAAATGAGCCGTATCGGGACATTGGGTGCATTGTAGACACACGGCGAAAGAAATGCTTCTATGCCCTCAACGAGTCATGTCGATCCCCCTTCTAAGAGCCGACGTTGCTCTGGTAGCATTGAGAAGGCTTGTCTAAAGGATCTTCGAACAAACAGATCCAACCCTAGTCTCCAGGAACCGATAAAACTTTATTCCCATGAGCTGAATCCCAAAAATTCCTCTTGAAGTTGTTGAATCATCGCTTTAATACCGTCGGGCGATTGGACACACGACCCAGAACTCTTCTTGGTGTCGGTGAATTATCGTTCCAAGGCCGTCTAGTCACTGGACATCCAACCAAAATTTCTCTTGAAGTCGATGAATCATCGCTTTAAGACCACCAGCCATCAGGCACATAACCCAAAACTCTTTTTAGAGTCGATGAATTATTGCTCCAAGGCCATCTTGTCACCGGACATCTGACCAAAATTCCTCTCGGAATCGATAAATTATCGTTCCAAGGCCGTCTGGTCGTCGAACATTCGACTACAAAAGCTCCTTCATGAACTAAAGCATCGTGAAGGTCCTTTACAACCTAAAGTGTCATGAAGGAAAACCGATAGATCAACAATCATCTGATCCAAAAATCCTTCACGGACTAAAGCATCACGAAGGCCAACTGGAAGATCAGCGGTCATCTTATCCAGAATTGCCTGAAGTCGGCGAAGTCATGCTCTGGGGCCACAAATCGACAATCACATCAGTCACTTTGCAAAATTAACAGAATCACTTACAACGACCAATGAGACAAACAACGCTAGCTCAAAGAAACTAAGCCAAAACTGAACTGACCTTGTGATCAATCAGAGGCCGACATGAATCAAGCCAAGTTCGGCACCGAGGAGAACAAGTATCTCAAATCACTAATATATAAGTCTCAGAAGATAAAGGCTTTACCACACTTTAATCATCTAGAAGACATAGTTGCATCCACTGGACCGCGTGCAACCAAATGGGTTGTGGAGAAACACCGGATGAAGTTAAGCGTGCGGATAGTCCTATGGCATAGGGGAACCACACATACTTGAATAGCTATAACGAAAGCGAAGGCTAATCATACCATAGTTTTGTTGTGCTTGATCAAAAATTCTGGTATTTTGATAACTGCAGACTTAACGACCTAGCTAGCGCAACAAACGAAATAGAAGCATAATTCTTGCTTACTTCTTCCCAACTCCTCCTTTACCACCCTTGGTGACTAGTTCCTTTCCTCTTAGACCGTATGCCAGTTAAAGACCAATTCTCTAAAGGCAGTTTGGACCAAAAACTGAGAGTCTTGCCATGAACTCCCATAAGCTCTTTCTTCATAACCTTCTCCATGCGGTCGATTGTAGATCTCTACACCATGGAAAATTTATCAGTTTGGCCATGCACATCTTCCCAAAATACGAGAGGATCGTCCAAGCCATGGTTACCCGATCCGAAAACCATTTATCTCTTAGAACTGACGAAATGGCGTTCCAGCGAAGTCAAATCACCAGATTGATGGAAAACTCGATCCTTACCTTCTAAGAACTGGTATCGCTCCTCCAGCACCGGGAAGGCCCAAACCATTGTGCGCATCACTCCTTGAGCCGTGGAACCATGCTCTCAAAACACGAACTCCTCACATTATCCGAAGTTGGCATCGTCGAGAAGTCCCAAACTGTTCTGGATCGACGGGCCATATCAATCTCATAAGCCATGCACTCCCATAAGCCACGCATCACTTCTTGAGCTATGGAACTGCGCTCTCGAAGCATGAACTCCTTACGCTACCCGAAGATTTTGCGACATCTAGAAGTTCCAAACTATTCTGGATCTACGAGTCATATAGACCCTATAAGCCGTGCATTTCATAAGTCGCGCACTCTCAAAAGCCACGCATTTCGTAAGCCGCGCACTCTCAAAATCCATGCATTTCATAAGCCGCACACTCTCAAAAGCTATGCATTTCGTAAGCCGCGCACTCTTAAAAGCCCACACATTTCATAAGCCACACAAGCATTGCTTGATGTTGCTCCGACATCATCAACAAACCGTTAAAATTTTCTAAGTACAGGTGTTGTCTCGACAACACTGGAACACTTTTCTATTGCAGGATTAACAAGGATCAACTCCCGCTGCCCGAAAGAACAGACATTGCTCTAGTAGTGCCACAAAGTTCACAAACCAAGAAGTTGGCATAGAATTCTGATCTTTGACCAAAGTTGATGTACAAAATGTCTAAATTCAAGACATCCAAGTCATGAGTTCCCAGAGATAGGAGCTGCGATGTACCTCTGACTGGGAGCATCCAGGGAGCCGCCCAGAACATCAAGTCTCACATCAATTGTTCAGAATAATCAGCCCTATGGGCTGAGGTGCACATAACACATTAACACTTGGTCAGGATAAAATATCGCTCCAACTTGCAATAAAAGGAAGAACTTACCGTCGTCCAGAGATAGACGACGACGGAAGGCATTTCCAGAATCAAATCATCAATGCACAAGTTTCCAAAGACAGAAGCAGGTGCACAACTGAGGTCTTAAATCCCAACTTGCAGAAAACCATCTGTTATCCAAAGACAGACAACGGCAAGGAGAGAATGCTCGAAATCGAGCAGCTAAACCATTGATTCACGAAGATTGGAACCAACGAATAAGATTGATATCCGCAACAATGCTATTAGCCCAGCATAACTCATATGGCCTGAAACAAGCAAGGTTAAGTGTCACGGATTTAAGGCAAACACTACTGAATTCTACCGGTCCGTGATCAGGATAAAGAATGAGCTTGGTCATACCGGGAGCAATGTAATGACTCGCTCCACAATTTCTAATTTTCTATAAGAACCTGGAATTTGAAACCTAGAAATGAAGGGTTTCGCCTAGAAATGAAGGGTTCCGCAGATAGATGTCAAATCATAACAAAAACCCGTTGGAGGAAATCTGATTTTTCATGAATAAGAATAACCATGGAATTGGTTAAGATACAACCCTGCATTTCCAAGGGTAACACTTGACGGTGATAAACAATGCTAGGCAATGGAAACGCCTCGGACTCACATCCTTCCAAAACATGGCGTATTGATGTGCACGTAAATGTGCATATTTTTACCACCATATTTAATCTATTTAAATTAAATAAATGATCATATCGGGTATTTTAACATGTTTAAACCAAAATTCAAATTATTTTCAAATCGTCACATGTTCATCTTCGTATAGGGGCAAAATGGTCATTTTTGTGCATATATTAATTTAAGAAAATTTAATTGGAAATTTCTATATTATTTTGTAGGAATTTGACTTCATATACAAGTGGTTTCAATGAAGATATATGCATGCACAAGAGTGAAGATAAAGGAATGAAGATGCAAATAATTCAAAGGCATGATAATGGAGGACCCCACCTACCCACATACCTTAATGTACAAATTAGAGCTAATCCACAAGAAAATGGCCATTAAATCTTCATACACACTTAATGGATGATTACTTTATGCTAATGATTACTTGGCATCCACACTTCCTAAGAGAGTAGTTTGGGCATTCTCCAAAAAAAAAATTAGGGTTTTAAACTTGTATAAATACCCCTTATGTTTCATGTAACCCTCCTCTTCTTTAGGCTCTCTTCTCTTAGTTAGTTTAGATCAAAAATAATATGAGAGCTCTCTTTCTTTTCATGGTTACTTAGCCATTTCTTTTATGTAATTTTTTTATGCAATTTTAATTCAAGTCTTTTCTTGTTTATTTACTTTTATGCAAGTAGTGTAGATCTTCTTTTATTTTATGCAAGTAGAATAGCTCTTCCTTTACTTTGCTTTCATCTTCTTCTTTTTTGTGTTTCATGTTGCATGCTACTTGTGTTGATATGATAACACAAATGAGAGACTAATCCCTTCAATTTAGGGGTAATGAAGCCTCTAATCATGTAGCTTCAACATTTTGACAATTATGGCTCTCTTTTTGTACTTAATGAGAATGCTTAAAGTGGTTTAGCTTGTTGTTTTTGCTTTGAATTTGATAGCCTATATTGTTGACACCAAATAGGCTATGCTTGAACAATCACAAAACACAAATTGCCTCTTCGTCTAAATATGATTATGGCAAAGAAGTGAATGTTGAAATTAAAATTTGATGGCTTATATTTCTAATTAATAGTTAATAGGCCATGCTTAAAATAGATTTTGCTTTCAACTTTGTTGTCATATTTCATGAGATTTAAAAGTGTATTAGTGGTTGTGTTATAGTTTGATGGTTTATATTGGGCTAATTAATAGCACAAATATGTCATACTTATGATAAACATAACAATTAATTTCACTAATGACCAAAAGAGAGATCATAATTTCATGTTTGGTTGAACTATATGATCTAGAGAGTGGAATTATTTCTAAATTGTCATTTTATTCTCATAGTTTTCATTCACTTTTGTAGTTGTTAGTTTTGCAATTTTTAGTAGTTAGCTTAAACATCTTAAATCTTGGTTAATTTGATTGAATAGGTTTTTTAAAATCTAACATTTCCCTGTGGATCGACCCGTACTCACTATGTACTACGATAGTACGCCGTGCGCTTGCGGTTATTTTAATTTGAAATTTATCGGCGATTTTCTAAACTGATAGAAAATTCGTCGTTAAACGAGTTTTTGGCGCCGTTGTCGGGGAATTGCTTTGATTTTATTTTCTATTCTTCGGATTATTTTTTGTTTGATTTCATTGTGTGTGTTTACATTTTTTTTTTTTTGTTTATGTGATTGTTGCTAGCATTTGTTTGTGTGTTTATTTGCATTTGTTGCTTTCCTATTCTGCATGTGCAATTTGCATTTTATTTTTTTTTTAAATTTTATTTTTACACAATTTCATTTGTAAAAGAAAAAAAATTTCCATTCCATTTTTATTTCACATTTTACATCAATTTGCATTTCATTTTAAAAAAATACACAAACATTTGCAGTTTCTCTCTGTGCCTCAACCTGCCTGCACATTTCTTGCATATAACAGTGTACATTTCACAAAAGCAACTTCTATTCTCTGGCATTCATTATAGTCACCACCACCAGTCATTGTAGTCACTCACCCACCCCTGCCATCGAGTCACTGCACAGCCCAAAAAACTGTACAACATACAACTCCTTCACAAAACTCTCAACAGTCTACAGTTCAACTGCAACACATTTCAATATCCCCACATCTCAACTACCAGAGCTCAACATTACTGTCAAACAACTCACCCTCTGATCATTCAAACACATCATAACAACACAGCATCTCCACCGTGCTACAACCACTACACAGTGCATACAAACTCCACATTCTACCACCAAAAACTGTTGCTGCCACTTCAAACAGACCACTTCCAAACTCATACATCCCACACTTACATCTCCACTATCACATATACCCACAAATCAATCTCACATACAACAGCACCATCCAATTCCTCCTCGCAACACTTCTAATTGCCCACTGCCTTCAAGTGCAACAACCATCATCCACATATCCTATTATTGCATCATCCCACTAGAACCAGATGATGTGCACGTAAATGTGCATATATATATATATATATATATACACACACACACACACACATCCATATTTTATCTCTTTTTTATTTAAATAAATACCATATTTGGGCATTTTAACATGTTTAAAACCAAAATTCAATTGTTTTCAAATCATCATATATTCATCTTCATTCAAGGGAAAAATGGTCATTTTTGTGCATGTGTCAATTTGAGAATTTTTACTTGAACAATTTTTTTGATTTTTATAGGATATTTTGATGCATATGGAAGAGGGATTCATGATGATATATGCATGCACAAGGAAATACAAAGGAATGAAAAGGAAATAATTCAAGTTCAAGATCATGGAGGACCCCACCCACTTACCTAAATCTACAATTAAAAGCTAATGGACAACTAAGTGGAGGTTAAAGCTTCATGCACATTTAATAAGGGATTAATTTGTGGCTAATGGTTACTTGGTGGCCACACTTCCTAAAGGCATTTTGGGAAGCTCCCTAAAAATAGAATTTGGGTTTTATGCATGTTTAAATAGCCCTCTTATGTACATGTAAACATGTTCTACTCTTTCACATTAGTTAGGAAATTAAAAGAGCAAGTTGTAATGGCAATATTTCATGAAATAAAAATGGCTTCCAAGCCTCTTCCTCTTTTCTTTTCTACATGTTTTTCTTTGCTTTTATGTTAATGTTTATTTTTATGCTCTCTTTCTTTTAATATTCATAGCTTAGATTTACATTCATGCAAGTAGTGTAGCTTTAATTTTTATGCAAATAGTTAGTAGTTAATCTCTCTTTCCTCCTTTGCTTATCTTTCATTTCTTTGCTTTTTAATGTTGAAATTTACAAGTGTTGATTTGATAACACAAATGAGTAGCTAAACCCCTTCAATTTAGAGGTAATGAAGCTCTCTAACTTTATGTAATTTCAACAGTTTTATGATTTATGATCTCTTTGTTTGTGCTTCATGAAAGTGAAACTTGATGTAAGTTTATACAAGTGGGTATGATAGCTTATATTGCTTATGCAAATGAGCTATTCTTATTCAACATAAACACAATTTACATCGTCATTTGCTAATTAATTTTTGATTTTGAAATGAAAGTAAAAATGAAATTTGATGATCTATATTACTAGTTACAATAGTAAATAGATCATACTTAAAATAGCTTTTGCTTTGGCTTCATTTTCATGAGAATTTCTAAGTGGTATAATTGTTGTATTATAGTTTGATGGTTTGAGTTATGTTAATTAATAACATAAACAAACAATACTTATGATAAATACAACAATTATTTCACTTAATATCAAAGCTAGAGATCATAAATTATTTGTTTGTTGATTTACAAAAATATGAGAGTGGATTTGCCTCTAAATTGTTCTCTAGTCTAATAGTTTTTAAATCACATTTTAATTCTAGTTTTAGCTTCTTTTTTTTGTAGTTAACAATTTCCTCTCACTTTGGTCTAATTTGATTGAATTGAAAATTTTAAAAATTCCATGTGGATCGACCCATACTCGCTACGTACTAAAATTGTATGTCGTGCTCTTGCGGTAAATTTAATTTAAAAAATTTTGGCAAATTTCTAATCCGATAGAAATTTTGTCGTTGAACAAGTTTTTGGCGCCGTTGCCGGGGAATAGTTCTGATTTTATTTTCTATTTTTTGAATTATTTTTTGTTTGATTTTTGCGTGTTTTAATTTTTGTGTGTGTATTGCATTTCAAAAAAAAATATTGTGTGTTTGTGTGTGAATTTTGAGCATTTCAAAAAAAAAATTGTGTGTTTGTGTGTGAATTTTGCTTTCATTTTATTTAGTGCACCTCTTGTTTACAATTTGCATTTACATTTCATTTTTTTAAAAAAAATTTTATTGCATTACTCTTTGCACTTTATTAGTTTGCATTTTATTTCCTTTGCATTTTGTAGTTCATTTTTGTCTTCTACTATTAGTTACCATTTCATTCAGCAATTCATTTGTTTCAGAGTTTGTGTGCATTCTTGTTTGCAATTTTCAGCTCTGTATTCAGTACTTCATTCTTGTTTGCATTTTTTTATTTTGTACAAAACTGGTACAACATACAATTCATTGATATTTTCAAAATCGAATACAATTTTCAAACTTGATCACTGATATGGATACAATTCACTGATACAAACTGTTGCCTCAATACAAACTGTTGCATGTTCATTACAAGCTACAGTAACAGTATCAACTACCATCAACTCTTCTATTCATATCACAAACGCCATTGCCTTGCCTTCAACACTTACTTCTGCTTTTCTTAACTGCCAAACAACAACCAGAAAACTTTAATTGACACTACAACACCTCCTTCACAACCCTTTACTCATCAATCAACCCTCCACAATCACTGCCTGCAACCGCTACTGCCTCCATAACCACCTGCTCCTCCACCAAAACTGCCACAAACCATTTATTGTTGCATCTCGCCACCCACAAACATACAACTCTTCCAATTTCACTCATCACAACCTCCATCAAACTCCACAAAGCTGCCACATATCATCATAGCAAACCATAAAACCCTGCAACACTTCAGTTCAAATACATTACATTTCCACATATCACAACATTTCTCCTTCATTTCTCTGTTTACCATTTCCATCCATCACTGATCACCTTTCTGCCAGCATCACAACGAACTGCCATTGCATTGCCTTTCAAACCACTTTGGCCATACTGCCATCAATCTGCAGCCTACTTCTCTTCTACACTTCAACCGCTTGCAATAATCACCGCCATTAGACTCTTCTAACAACCACCACAGTTTCATTTGCTTCGTCTCCATAGCCTACAGCAACATTTCCCACTTGCTAAATCCCCTGGCCTTCCAAAACCATTAGACTTCATCTCCAATTTCATTCAACCTATCACCCTACCCAGTCACAACTACCATCCACATTGTGCCATTGCTCGAATTATACATGCTGCCACCATAGACTCAAGTTGCAAACTGCTTGTCACAAACTGCTGACCGAAACTCCACCACATCTCACAAACTGTTCACCAGAGAGCAGCACTTTGACCACCTCTGTGCACATCCCCTCCTCATTGCCACTATTCAACGATACTCACTGCACATATCAAACCACTTCACCACCACTGTTCAAACCAAATACCACTCGCGAACCACCTCCAATCGCGACCTCAAAACAATCCCCAATTCAAACCACCGCACCCAATCTTCTCCAACACTTCAGTCACTCTGTCCCCTTACTTCCAGCCTCAAAATCCCTCGGACCAGAAACGTAACCTACCTTCACTTCCTGATATCACGCTCACCAGAAACGTCACCACAGCAACCCCAAATCACTATCCTCTTCACTAAACTCCACTGTGAACCCATCCCCTATTTCCAAATCGCCAGACACGACTGCCTCGATCGCACTCTTCTGCAAACCCACGAATCGACTCCAATAAAAAAGAGAAAAGCTTTGTGTGAAAATGAAGTCGATTTGAGATTGAGGATTGAGAAGCAACAGAGATAAACTTTCGATTCGATTGAGTGTTAAAAAAACACTTTCTTTTGTTTATTTTAAAGCGGGCCGGGTTAGGGTTACTTTCGAAGCCTGTCTTTACCAAAAAAAGAAAATTGTTTTGTGAAATAAGTTTTAAAGTTGTTGTTTTGTTTTAAAAAAAATCTGCTTCACATATCTTTTAAAAAAAGATCTCATTTGTTTTTATTTTCATTCTACCCTTATACATATATGTTGAACATATAAAAAAAATTATTTTCAAGTTGTTTCATTTTAATTTGTTGTAGTTCTTTCTTGCTAAAAAAAAAATTGTGTTTGTTTTAGGTCATTTTAATTTTGTTCTCGTTTATTTTATTTTCTTCTTTGATTTAAAACAAAAATCCAAAAATAAATAAATAAACATTTGTATATATCTTGTTTTTCGTTTCAGGTTGTCAAAGCAGATAAAATCAAGAGAAATTGCTTGCTTTGCTTAAAAAAATCGCCGCTAAAAAAATTGCTAATAATCTGCACGCTCTAGTATCGTGCTTTCATCCTTTGTTTTTATTTGGATTGCATTATTGGTTGCTTGCATTTGCATTTATATATAAAAAAAATTTCAAAATCCAAACAACAAAAACAAAATTCATTTGTAGTTGCATTGTAAATTCACGTTTAATTCCTTGTTTTGCATTCATCTTATTTTATTTTCTAAGGGCAATACCTAGATTCACATAAGTTGAGGGATTTCATCACCCTTTTCTTAGCCCACAAACGCATTTCATCGTAGAATTTGACTAATAATAAAGGTTAGACATTCAACTTATGGGTGTCGCGAGCTCATCTAGGGCTTAATTGTATCTTCATAATTGTTTTCTTTGAACAATTTTATTTCTTGGTGTCTAGGCTACGACAGAGTAATAACCAGTTATAAAAATTACGGTGATTCATAAATATTATACTAGTTGTTCCTCTGAAGGTACTTAAACCTTCGGCTGCATTGCTACGGTGATTCGTGGTGCACCGATAACTCCTGTCCGTTACCTGGCTGAGAAATATTTTTGTTGATTTATAACAAAGTGTGATTATACAATTTTGGGTTAGGAGCTACTAAGGACACAAAATTGTAATTAAGTCCTTTGCATTCATTTAGTTGCATTAGTTCATGCATATTTTAAAAAAACAAAAAAAATCAAAAAAATCCAAAATCCAAAAAAAAGTGTAAATTTTACTTAACTTAGTTTTTAATTCAAAAAAAATTACTTTTTTCCTTTCCTTTGAAAATTTTCAATCAAAAAAAAATATTAAATCTTTTCAAAAAGAAAAAAAAATTCAAAAACAAATTTTTTTTTTGAAAATTAAAAAAAAAAATCAAATTTCCATTTTCTAAAAACAAAAATCCTTTCAGTAAATATTTGAAAATTCAAAAACAAAAACAAAAATCAAATTTCCATTTTCTGAAAAAAAAACAAAAATCCTTTTGGTAAATATTTGAAAGTTTGAAAATTCAAAAACAAAAAAAATATACAAAAACAAAAACATATAAAAAAAATTTGAAAAGCCAAAAAAAAAATCAAACTTCTCTTTTGAAAATAAATTTCACTTGGTAAACAGTTTTCTTCCTTGTAAAAAAAACAAACAAATTTTTTCACTTCATTTTTCAAATCTTCTTTCATTCTCTAAACTCGATTCTAACTTCTTTCTCTTCTCGAATTTCACTTGTGCATGAGTACTTGGACTCGTGACACAATAACAAATCGTTAGACTCGCGACTCAACCACTAATCGTTTAACCCGAACAGACGATCCTCTCGAAATGGCGAACGAGAACGCCCCACGAACTCTTACGGATAGAATCTTTCCCGATAGAGTTTCTATTCCATCTTGCATCACGTTACCCGCCCCTACGGGTAACCATTTTGAAATTCACTCGAATCATATTGCAACACTTTCGAAATTTGGCAATTTTGAGCATGATGACCTATACATCTTTTTGACTAAATTCGAACAAGTGTGTGCAACCATTAAACTCCAACAACTTTCCGATGATGGAATCAAACTTCGATTAATCCCATTCGCTCTTACGGATTACGCTGAAAAATGGTTGTACAGCTTACCAACAAACTCGATTAAAAATTGGGAAGAATTCGTAAAAGCTTTCTTAAAAAAGTTCTACCCCTTGGAAATAACGAGTAGAATTCGAAACGAAATTGTAAATTTTCATCAATTCAAGGGAGAACCATTCGGAATATATTTTGAAAGATTCAATGAGCTTTTGATAAAATGTCCACACCATAACTTTGAAAAATGGACGATTTGCCAAATCTTATACGATGGACTCAAAAACAGCTCACGAACCATGCTCGAATCAATGTGCCAAGGCAACTTTCTAGCCCAACATCACGACGATGCTTGGCAATTTCTTGAAAACCTCGCTGAAAAGTCATCCCAATGGGAACGTTCGAACGAAAAATCAATTTACTCTCAATCGAGTGCACACTCGATAGGATCTTCTTTTGCTTTGGAAGCTAAGATCGACGCAATGATTAAAAAATTCGATAATGTTTTCTCATCGAATCAAAGGAATCAAGCTTCCCAACCCATGTGTTATAAATGCAATGATCCTAATCATATAGCCGATCAGTGTCCCAATTCTATCGAACAAATCAATGCTTTCAATAAATCCAAAAACAACCCGTTTTCTCCAACGTACAACCCTGGTTGGAGAAATCATCCGAATTTTGCTTGGAACCAAAACAATCCCAATACGATACGGTTCGTCCCAATTTTCAAGCATTCCTGAATAATGCTTTGAATCCTCCCTTTCAGCCCAACAATTTTCAACCAAACTTTGTAGGTCCGTCCCATAATCAACCGCAACAATCAAATTTTCAACCAAATGCTGCTTATCATCCCCAAGACGATAAACGTTTAAGTTCACTTGAGAAAACTCTTGAGATTGGCTAAAGCAACTACTCAAAGCCTTCAATCAAACAGCAATTTGCAAAATTTATTGACCTCATATATGCAAAACACAAACCAATCAATTGCAAAACTCGAAATGCAAATGAGTCAATTAGCCACTTCTTTAAGTGAACACGAACGAGGAACATTCCCAAGTCAGCCCTTTCGAAATCCCAGAACTCAAAACGCAAATTCAAATCAGGCCCATGTTGTTCAAGATAGCAATGTCACCCAATTGAATGCT
Source organism: Allium fistulosum (assembly GCA_030737815.1). NCBI lineage: Eukaryota > Viridiplantae > Streptophyta > Magnoliopsida > Asparagales > Amaryllidaceae > Allium > Allium fistulosum. The sequence continues at coordinate 1,114,990,735 of CM060902.1, read as the reverse complement.
ATCACAACTCTACGTTCCGGTAGACAAATCGATAATCAAGTTGTTAATCCAAACGATTTACCGGAAACCTCTCTCGACACTTCTAAAACAACGAATGAATCTGAACAGAACGTGGAGCCAAACGCTGAATCGAATGTCAATCAAAATTCTTCTTCTACTCGAGTAGACCCGCCTACCGAGTATCGTATTCCATTTCCACATCGTCTTCGACCAATGTAACACTTGGACCTAATGGAAAAGATGTTAGAAATTTTTAAACAAGTCAAAGTTAACATTCCGCTTCTTGACATCGTTCAGCAAGTCCCCACTTACGCAAAATTTCTTAAGGACTTGTGTACCCAAAAGCGACACACTCAAGTGCCCAAAAAAGTCTTCTTAGCCGCCAGTTTGAGTGAAGTCCTGTCCCAATCCATGCCCGTCAAATACAAAGATCCTGGATGCCCTATGATTTTGTGTACAATTGGAGACAAGACGATTAAAAAATGTTTGATAGACTTAGGCGCGAGTGTCAACTTGATTCCATACTCCGTGTACGAAAAATTAGGTTTAGGTGAGCTCAAACCCACAAAAGTCACGCTTTGCCGACTGCTCCATTAAGAAGCCCGTGGGAGAAATCGAAGACGTGCTCATTCGAGTAGGGCAATTCATATTCTCCATTGATTTTATCGTTCTCGAAACACAACCCGTGACAAATCCCGCGAGTCAAATTCCATTGATTTTAGGCCGACCATTTTTAGCCACCTCAAATGACTTAATCAATTGTCGTAACGGTTCAATGAAAATCTCTTTTGGAAATATGACGTTGGATCTTAATATTTTCAATCTTGAAAGCCAATCGAATGAACCTCGTGACCAAACGTTGGAAGTTAGTACCATTCACGAAAAACTTCGAAAATGAGACACTTGATCTTAACGATGAACGCGAAGCTGAATATGAAAAATTGTTTCACGAAATCCCCAACGAAATTGAATACACTCTTCCCTTTGAATCGCTTCCAATTGAGTCCGAATCTCAACCCAATTCTTTAATCGAGAAACTCCCGAAGTTGGACCTCAAACCACTTCCTGATCACCTTAAGTACACATACTTAGGTGATAACAAAACGTTGCTCGTCATAATTTCCGCAAATCTCTCTCTTGATCAAGAAACTTCCTTACTTTCTATTCTTTCGAAAAACAAGGAAGCGATGGGATGGTCAATCTCCGATATAAAGGGAATTAGCCCTGCTATTGTTCAACATCGCATCCATTTAATCGATGATGCCAAGCCTGTTCGTGACGCGCAACGAAGGCTTAATCCAAAAATGAAAGATGCGGTGCGTGATGGAATTATTAAACTTCTCGACAACGGAATCATTTACCCAATCTCTGATAGTTCATGGGTTAGCCCAATTCACGTTGTATTGAAAAAGTCTGGGCTAACCATTGTCAAGAACGATTCAAACGAACTTATTCCAACTCGTAATCAAACGGGTTGGCGTGTTTGCATTGACTATCGAAAACTAAATGCCGCAACACGAAAAGGTCACTCCCCTCTTCCTTTCATTGACCAAATGCTCGAACGTTTAGCCGACCATGAATTCTACTGCTTCCTCGATGGTTATTCCGGCTATAACCAAATTCCAATCGCTCCCAAAGATCAAGAGAAAACGACTTTCACGTGTCCATTTGGTACCTTTGCTTATCGACGTATGCCATTTGGACTATGTAACGCTCCTGCGACTTTCCAACGATGCATGGTTGGCATCTTTTCTGACTTGATTGATTGCTTTCTAGAAGTTTTTATGGACGATTTCTCAATTTTGGTGACTCTTTTTCCCAATTTTTACATCACCTTGAGTTGGTTCTAAATCGATGTAAAGAAAAACATTTGATTTTGAATTGGGAAAAATGCCACATTATGGTCAAACAAGGCATAGTCCTTGGACATATCATCTCAAATAAAGGCATTGAGGTAGATAAAGCGAAAATCGACGTAATTGCAAACCTACCCATTCCCAAAACTGTTAAGGACATTCGATCATTTCTAGGACATGCTGGCTATTACCGACGCTTTGTGAAAGACTTTAGCAAAAGCGCTCGTCCATTGAGGACTCTTCTTGGAAAAGATGTTCCTTTTGATTTCAACTCTGATTGTATCTCTTCTTTTGAACGTCTTAAGAACGAACTCATTTCTACTCCAATCATTTGCGCACCCAATTAGGATCTTCCTTTCGAAATAATGTGTGATGCTTCGAACTTTGCCGTTGGTGTTGTCTTAGGACAACGCATCAACAAGATCTTTCACGTTATTTACTACGCGAGTATGACTTTGAACGATGCTCAACTCAACTACACAACAACCGAAAAAGAGCTTCTAGCTGTCGTTTTTGCGCTCGAAAAGTTTCGACCTTACTTGATAGGTTCACACATTACTATGTACACGGACCACTCTACGCTTCGATATCTCTTCGGTAAAAAGGATGCTAAATCCCGTTTGATTCGTTGGATCCTTTTACTTTAAGAATTTGACCTTACAATTAAAGGCAAAAAAGGATCCGATAACGTCATAGCCGATCACTTGTCTCATCTTCCGAATGCACCATCTTCTTTGCCAATCAATGAAAACTTCCCCAATGAACAACTTCTTTCAATTTCTATTGACCCATGGTACGCTGATATAGTGAACTACTTAGTCACCAAAGAAACTCCCTCATCTTGGGCCAAACAGGACAAATGTAAATTCATGTCCCAAGTGAAATATTTCTATTAGGACGATCCATACTTGTTCAAATATTGTCCTGACCAAATCATCCGACGTTGCATTCCGGATAATGAGATCAGGAGTGTTCTTTCAGTTTGCCACGATCAAGCATGCGGTGGACATTTCGGTCCTCAAAAAACTGTGGAAAAGGTGCTTCGGTGTGGTTTATATTGGCCTTCTCTTTTCAAAGACTCATTCGAAGTTGCAAAACTTGCGATCGATGTCAAACTCTTGGATGAATTTCTCGATGAGATATGATGCCTCTAAACCCCATTCTTAAGATCGAACTCTTTGATGTTTGGGGTATCGACTTTATGGGACCTTTTCCCAATTCTTTTGGAAACTTGTATATCCTTCTCGCTGCCGATTACGTCTCAAAATGGGTCGAAGCTGTTCCTTGCAAAACCAACGCCCATAGAATTGTTGTGAAATTTCTCAAAGAAAACATCATTTCGAGGTTCGGCACACCTCGCACAATAATCAGTGATAACGGAACCCATTTTTGCAACCGTTCTTTTGAAACTTTAATAAAGAATACTCGATAACCCACAAGTTATCCACTCCATATCATCCTCAGACTTGTGACCAAGTTAAAGTTTAAAATCGACAAATAAAATAAATCTTGGAGAAAACTGTCAATAAAAATCGAAAAGATTGGTCTCGGAAATTGACCGACGCGCTTTGGGCTTACCGTACTGCTTTTAAAACTAACCTTGGGATGTCCCCATTTCGTTTAGTTTACGGTAAAGCTTGTCGTTTACCCGTTGAAATTGAACACAAAGCGTTGTGGGAAATAAAGAACTTAAACTTTGATCTTGAGAAAGCTGGCGAAGATCAAAAACTACAACTCAACGAACTAGAAGAGCTTAGGAACGACGCGTATGAAAACGAGAAAATTTACAAAGAAAGAACCAAAGTTTTTCATGACAAGTCAATCCTAAGGAAAACGTTTTGGCCTAACCAAAAAGTTCTTTTATATGACTCAAGACTTCATTTATTCCCTGGGAAACTTAAATCAAGATGGACCGGACCATTTATGGTATGAACTATTTTTCCACATGGTGCCGTAGAAATAGAAAACCCCAAGGATGGATCGAGTTTCAAAGTCAACGGTCATCGTTTAAAACCTTTCTTGGAATTTCTCGATAACCAAGAGGAGGAGCTCATGATTCTTCATGAGCCAAGCTACGTCTAGTAAGAATGTTAACCCTCTTTTGTATATATGTACATATTTTCCCCCGTTACACTCATTATATCATGCATTGACTGTGATGACACAATCAAAATTAAGTGGGGGGTCTCAATTTCATTTTCATTTTTTTAGTTTCATGGCATTTTTTTCATTTTCTTTTAACTTAAAAAAATCTCAAAATTTCTAAATCTCAAAAACATTTCCTTTTTAGCATTTTGATTTATTTTTGAAGAAACACTATGGGATAAGTATAAGTTTTGGTTAATAAATTGAAATTTTTGAAAATTTATTTGTCTTAACAAAAATAAAAATGAAGTTTGATTACAAATAATAATGGTTTAACTAGTATATAGGAAGGTTCATATGTGTTAATTATGAAGTATGTTCTAATTGAAAATCTTTGTTTAAAAAAAGTGGTAAATTTGATGTAAAGGATATAACATTTTTATCTTCTAAGTTAAATGGTACTAAGATGATTTTGAAAAATGCTCTCTTTCTAAAAAAAATATAGAAATATATATATATATATATAAAATTTGTATATATGTATATATATATTTTTAACACCTAGAGTCATGTGTTCACACTCGTGTGTTCACTCTCCATGCTCTGTACCCTTCTCACGTAAGCCCGAAAGGCAGTGCATGATCGGTATATCTGGCCTCAGTTTATCTAAGTTAGGTGTATGTATATAAAAATTATTTTTAATAACGCCTACAGTCGATAAGTGTTCACACTTGTGTTCACTCGCCACGCTCTATATTTCCCTCACATTAGTCCGCAAGGCAGTGCACGGATAATATATCTGGCCTCAGTTTACCTGAGTTAGGCATATGTAAATATTGTTAATATCAATGAAATTTTCAAGTAAGAGAGAGTAAGCAATTGAAATCCAAGCACCATTTTAACTTGTTTGATTTAACTTGTTATTGAAAAGAAATGAGAATACCACTTTGACAAACTTTGATAATCAACTAAGGATTTATTTCATAGTTACACTTTGTTATCAACCGAAACAACGAGTTAAATTATTGTCTATTTGCTATGATAACTTGAATTTTGTTGGAAATTTTGATGAGTAAATGACTTAAATTTTCAAGATAATGACCAAAACTTATATTTAACTTATTTGTGTCGATTTAAAAGTAAATCCTTCATTTGTAAATATTTTCAAAAACTCGCATTCATTTCTTTGTAAATAAATCTTGCATTTTGTAAATATTTTCATCCTGCATTTGGATTTTGTGGGTAGTATCCGCTGAACACCCTCACGAGACAACACTTGTCCTACTGGGGACACCCAGAGGTTTAACGGCTTGTTGCATACACTCAATGCAATCGTGCTCCCTATGAAAATGGATTTATCTTAGTTTTCCTTTATTCGAGGATGAATAAAAAGATAAGTGTGGGGGTATTTGATGTGCACGTAAATGTGCATATATATACATCCATATTTTATCTCCTTTTATTTAAATAAATACCATATTTGGGCATTTTAACATGTTTAAAACCAAAATTCAATTGTTTTCAAATCATCATATATTCATCTTCATTCAAGGGAAAAATGGTCATTTTTGTGCATGTGTCAATTTGAGAATTTTTACTTGGACAATTTTTATGATTTTTATAGGATATTTTGATTCATATGGAAGAGGGATTCATGATGATATATGCATGTACAAGGAAATACATAGGAATGAAGAGGAAATAATTCAAGTTCAAGATCATGGAGGACCCCACCCACTTACCTAAATCTACAATTAAAAGCTAATGGACAACTAAGTGGAGGTTAAAGCTTCATGCACATTTAATAAGGGATTAATTAGTGGCTAATGGTTACTTGGTGGCCACACTTCCTAAAGGGCTTTTTGGGAAGCTCCTTAAAAATAGAATTTGGGTTTTATGCATGTTTAAATAGCCCTCTTATGTACATGTAAACATGTTCCACTCTTTCACATTAGTTAGGAAATTAAAAGAGCAAGTTGTTATGGCAATATTTCATGAAATAAAAATGGCTTCCAAGCCTCTTCCTCTTTTCTTTTCTACATGTTTTTCTTTGCTTTTATGTTAATGTTTATTTTTATGCTCTCTTTCTTTTAATATTAATAGCTTAGATTTACATTCATGCGAGTAGTGTAGCTTTAATTTTTATGCAAATAGTTAGTAGTTAATCTCTCTTTCCTCCTTTGCTTAGCTTTCATTTCTTTGCTTTTTAATGTTGAAATTTACAAGTGTTGTTTTGATAACACAAATGAGTAGCTAAACCCCTTCAATTTAGGGGTAATGAAGGTCTCTAACTTTATGTAATTTCAACATTTTTATGATTTATGATCTCTTTGTTTGTGCTTCATGAAAGTGAATCTTGATGTAAGTTTATACAGGTGGGTTTGATAGCTTATATTGCTTATGTAAATGAGCTATTCTTATTCAACATAAACACAATTCACATCATCATTTGCTAATTAATTTTTGATTTTGAAATGAAAGTAAAAATGAAATTTGATGATCTATATTACTAGTTACAATAGTAAATAAATCATTCTTAAAATAGCTTTTTCTTTGGCTTCATTTTCATGAGAATTTCTAAGTGGTATAATTGTTGTATTATAGTTTGATGGTTTGAGTTATGTTAATTAATAACATAAACAAACAATACTTATGATAAATACAACAATTATTTCACTTAATATCAAAGCTAGAGATCATAAATTATTTGTTTGTTGATTTACAAAAATATGAGAGTGGATTTGCCTCTAAATTGTTCTCTAGTCTAATAGTTTTTAAATCACATTTTAATTCTAGCTTTAGCTTCTTTTTTTGTAGTTAACAATTTCCTCTCACTTTGGTCTAATTTGATTGAATTGAAAATTTTAAAATCTTAAAAATTCCCTACGGATCGACCCGTACTCGTCACGTACTAAAATTGTACGCCGTGCTCTTGCGGTAAATTTAATTTAAAATTTTTCAGCAAATTTCTAATCCGATAGAAATTTTATCGTTGAACACCAGACCATCACTGCCATACCAACACCATCCAAAGCAACACTTGGCTTCCATCCTCCAAAGCAAACAATCCTAAACTCTATCAACTTCTGTAACAGACTTCCCTGTCAAACAACTCGACAACAATCAACACTCCATAGCACCTCTTCTGGTCACTGCCACATTTCCATTCTCTGTTACAAATTGTTTCTGTTACAAACTGTTACTTCTATTCCTCCACCCGTCTGATCAAACCCACTGTCACACTTCCTTCCCCTGAATAACTTCCAGTCACGACCAAAGACAACCAAACACCACTGAAACAACCCCAAGCAGAACTCACTGCCCATCACTGATCATCACTCACTGCCCAGAGAACATCACTCATCATCTCCATTGCTACTCAAAACTACGGTAACAAAAAAAAGGGGTTGTCAACCTACCAGAACTGCTGCCGAAACCAGCCTCATCACCCACCACAACCGAAGCATCGAATAGGCAATCGATCAACCATTCAGACACAACACTGCAACAATCCTCTAACCTTCAACATCAAGTCTCCCCCACACTTGATACAACTGATACAAATCCAACCAACAACCCCACTGCTCACCAGAATCCAACTCGTCGACCACCCTCCAATCCAAGTCAAGAAGCATAACCACGACCCCAAGCGCAACCTCACCACAATCCTCCAATCACCAAAATCGAACAAACCTCAAATCAACATGAATAACCACCGCCCTGAATCCAGAATCGTAATCACCTCCTTCAGCGCTAATTATCCCCAATCATTGCAATCAATTCCTCAGCAGTATTTGACTTTGCAAATTCATACGTTTTGGTTTCGTAATTTTATTTTATTTTTCTCTGAATTCGCCCATCCCTTTGGCTTGGAATTTTTTTTAACAGAGAACAGTGACATAATTTGAGGGTGTTTGGGTTTGTTTGTTTTGTAGGGTCGGGTGGGTAATACCACTTTATTTTTTATTTTGTGACTTAAGTGAATTTTGTGAATTAAGTGATTATTTGGGTCCTTTGCAAGGTATTTTGTTTAAATTGTTTTCTTTCATTTTTTTGTTCCATCTTATTTAAAAAAAAAGAAACGAAAGAAAAGAGAAAAAAAGATTTTTTTTTTGTTTTGTTTTGGTCTTAATTTGTCTAGTTTTAACTTGTTTTACGTTCCACCCATTCTTTTCTTTCAAAAAAAACCCATTGTTCAATATTTTTGTTTTCATTTGATTTCTCTTCTTCAAGTACAAATTCATTTGCTTTTGTTTTTCATTTTAGTTTTGTCTAAAAAAAAGTGTGTATATATATATATCTTGTTTTTATTTTCAGGTTGTCGAAGCAGAGACTCAAAAGAAAACCGCTTGCCAAAAATAAATTGCGTGCTTATAAAAAAATTCAGCACCTTTATCTATTGTTTTTATTTGCTTTGCATTGTTATTTGCTTGAATATTTTCAAAAAAAAAATCAAAAACAAAATTTTCATTCGTTTTTGCATTGTTAATACACGTTTAATTTCTGCTTTGCATTTCATCTTAGAATTTGATTAATAATAACGCACTTAATTGTATATTGACAAGTTGTCTTCTTTGAACAATTTAAATTCTTGGTGTCTAGGCTACGGCAGAGCAATAACCATTTATAAATATTACGGTGATTCGTAAATATTATAGTGGTTGTTTCTCTGAAGGTACTTAAACCTTCGGCTGCATTGCTACGGTGATTCGTGGTGCACCGATAAATCATGTCTGTTACCTGGCTGAGAACTATCTTGTTGATTTAAGACAATGTGTGATTATACAATTTTAGGTTAGGAGCTACATAAGATAAATCATTTGTAATTAAAACCTTGCATTCATTTAGTTGCATTAGTTCATGCATATTTAAAAAAACAAAAAAAATTCAAAATCCAAAACTAAAAAAAATTGTAAATATTCTTCAACTTAGTTTTTTTAAATCATTTTCCTTTGAAAATTTTCAAAATAAAAAAATATTCAAAAATTTTAATTAGTTTTTTAGAAAAAACAAAAATCCAAAAAAAAATATATAATCTTTTTGAAAAAGCCAAATTTTTTTTTGAAAATCCAATAAAAAAACAAGAATCAATTTTCCATTGTGAAAAATAAATTCTATTTGTAAATATTTTTCTTTATAAAAAAACCAAAAACATTCTTGAAAATGTCCGAATTTCCATATTCACATGAATTCTACGATAGTTGTGAAAATTAATATAATCCATATAATTTTCACAGTAAATTCTTATGGATATTTCAACAACAACTATTGTTTAAACGATTCAAATTTTGAACCACAAAATTTTCAAAATGATGACAAACCTTCAAATCTTGAAAATAACATTTCGTCTTTACTTGAAATCTCTACACAACAAAATCAAATGATAAATGATTTGTGTAATTCTTATTTGTGTGATAACTCCAGTCAAAATTTTCAAAGTAATCAAGATTTGAATTCACCTCAAAATGCAAACGATTTCGAGTATAACCCATGCCAATTCAATTTTGAACTCCAAAATGAATTTCAAAATCAAACCGAAAATGTGATCCACTTTTCAAATAATTTTGGCAATGGTAATAATCTCTACTACGATACGAGTGAAAATTTTTGTTCTCAATAAATCCAAATCAAAAATTCTCAAGTTAATAACTATAAATTGGATTTGGACATATACATATTCTCTTATTTTAAATATTAAAATACAGAATAAATAGCAAGGTCTTCTCATGTCTTCTCATGGTGTCCTTCCCTCATCCCCCCCTGTACCTTTTTCTGCTACAACCATTCCTTCTGCCCCTGCCTTTCTCTCTTGTCCTTCAATTAACCAGTTGTCGGCCCCTTCACCTCCAGTCCCTCCTCCTCCACCATTGCCTGATGACCCTCCATCTCCTCTTCCTTCTCCTCTAATCCCTGCTCTGCCTATTCCTCCTTCTTCTTCATTACCTTCACATGATCACTTTCCCTCCCTCGGGTCCAATACTTCTTCTTCTCCATCTGTGTCATGGTCCTCTCTTTTCAATACGAAGCCAAGGAATGCTGGTTTGTATGTCCCTACTCACTTTGATATTGCTTACTCTGGAACTCCCATTACTCCACCTCAGGAAATGTTCAATGAAGGCATTAAAGCTTGGTCGGAATGCCTGGTTGGATCCTTTTTGGCTGGTAATGTGAACTATATGGCTGTTAAAGCTCATCTCCAAAAGGCTTGGAAGCTCAAAGGCTCCTATGAAATCTTCTTTGATAAACAAAAATATTTTTTTAAATTTGCCTCGGAGGAAGATAAAAACATGGTTCTTCGTAGAGATCCCATGTTTATTAGAGGTCAAATGTTTATTATTTCTAAATGGAACCCATCCCTCTCCTCAGCTCGGGCTGCAGTTAAATCTGTGCCAATTTGGGTTCACTTCTATAGAATTCCAATAATGTTATGGTCCCTGCTAGGCATCAACTGGATAGCCTGTCATCTTGGAAGGCTTGTTTGCTATGATGAGAATACTGAAAGAATGAAAAGATTTGAATATGCAAAATGTTTAATTGAAGTGTCGCCTGACAAAGAACTTCCTGAATTTATAGCAGTTGGTGATGAATCTTGCCCCAATATTTTGATAGAATATTCATGGAAACCTCTAATCTGTGTTACATGTAAAGTTTTTGGTCATGCAACAAAACAGTGTGAGAAGAATAAGGAACTGCCTGATGGAGGAACACATGTGAACTCTGATAAAAGAAATGAAATTTCTGATGAGATAATCAAGGATAAAGAAGATATACAAGATGATAAAGATAAAAGGGTGTTTCATGTGAGAGCCAAAAGGAGAGTTAAAACAGGGCATAAGGTCTGGAGAAAAGTAGATAGGGAGATAAGTAATAATATTAAGATGAAAAAAATTATTGATGATAACCCTTCTGCTGAGGCTCTTGCAAATATAAGGAATGAAGATGATGCTGGCCAAATTGGTATTGATCAAAATGAAATAATAACTGTGACTTTGTTGGAAGGTAACATAACTGGAAATAATGATAATGAAAATGCCACTACGAGTCAGCAATTGGTTATTCAAAATGATGGTATGAAGCAACCTGCTTTCCCACCTTGGCTGATAAGTGTAATACTATAAGTAAAACTGGAGTTATTCAAATGGAAACAATATGTTCTGATAATAATGAAGTACTGCATGGTAATATTGTTGATATGCAATCTGAATTTGAAATGGTGTCTACTCACAATGCCTTCTTAGTGCTACAGGAAATTACTGAAGGTGGTGATGAAGTTCATCACAATTTTCACTCTACTGACATGCACAATGATAATCCATGCCCTGACATGCACACTTTACCTTCAGATAATACCTGCTCATCTCCTATTGCTCTTATTAATCAGCCTCTTACGTCTACTCCCTCTTCTGTATTACAAGCTTCTCCATACTCCTCGCTTTCTCTTCCAAGTCCAATCTTCAATGACTTACTTAATTCTGTTTCTTCAGCTAATCCAAATATTCTCCAGCATCCCCAATCTTCAATTCCAGACTCCTCATCTAAAAGAAAGAAAGTTCGACCAAAGAAATCCAATAGTAACTCCTCAACTGACCTAGATAATGGGATGAATTTTTCCTTTGAACAAATTGGTTTGAATATGTTGTCTCAACATAACATGGCAAATCCTTCTTCTGGGGTTAAAACCAGAGCATCTTCAACATTAATATCATAATGACTGGAAATATAGGCTTTTGGAACATTAGGGGTGCTAACTCCATTGTCAAGCAATTGGAAATCTCTAATCTTATTTCTTCTCACAAAATTAATCTTATGGCTATTGCTGAAACAAAACTCAATCATAGTTCTACTATCAATGCTGCTTCCATTATTAGACATGGTTGGAGCTTAATCCATAATCTTTCTCAAGCTCCTTTTGGTAGGCTATTAATCATATGGAATCCCTTAATCTTCACTCTCTCTCCAATCACTATTCATAGGCAATTCATCCATTCTGAGATTTTTCACATCCCTTCCTCCACTTCCTTTCTTCTTACTACTGTTTATGCTGATAACAATGCTTCTCAGAGGCAAACTTTTCTTGATATCCTTCCATCTCTTCATCAGACTAGTCTGCCTTGGCTTTGTCTTGGTGATTGGAACTGTATGCAATTATCTTCTGAGAATAGTGGTGGTACTCCTTTAACCTATAATCAGACTCGTCCCCTCAACAAAGCTATCTATGATGCAAACCTTATTCCTTCCCCTGCTAGAGGAGCTTTTTTCACTTGGAATAACTCAAGTAGAACTGGAAAGAGAACCTTCTGTAAACTTGATAGAGCTTATATGAACTATTCCGCTATTCTCAAATGGCCTAATCTTTCCACCAATATTCCCCCTCCATCCTTATCTGATCATTCTCCTCTTATTATTGAATGGGGCAAGGATCCTGTGAGAAGGCGTTCCTCCTTTTCATTTTTTAATATTTGGTCTAAGCACCCTGATTTCTTAAGTATTGTTAAAGATAACTGGAAGTCTCATATTTTTGGCAACCCTATGTTTATTTTGCAGGCTAGGCTCAAGCATCTGAAGATTATTTTAAAGAAGTGGGATCAGCAAGCTTTTGGCAATGGTAATAGTATGTCAGCTGTAATTCGTGAAAAATTATATCAAATTCAACTTCATATCCAAAGAAGTAATGATCAGTCTCATATGACTGCTCTTGAGACTTCTTTACTGAAGGACCTCTCTAAAGCTCTTGTTGAAGAAAATATCATGGCAAAGCAAAAATCTAAACATGATTGGCTTTTGAATGGTGATAAAAATACATCCTCATTTCATAAATCATTAAAATTCAACAGTCTTCTAAAAATATATCTTCCATCCTTGATATGCATGGTTTGCCTTGTGATACTCATGAATCTGTTCATGAAGCTTTTTGGATTACTTTCAGTTTAATCTTGGTAATCCTTTAACTCCTTCCATTTCTCTGGATCAATTTACTTCCCATCACCTTCCTTCCATTTCTGATGCCATGGGATCTGACTTAATCAAGGAGATCACTGAGGATGAAATTAAGCAGTCTATCTTTGGTATGAATTCTAATAGCTCTCCGGGTCCTGATAATTTCAATGCTCACTTCTTTAAAGTTACTTGGGATATTATTGGTAATGATGTGACTAAAGCAATAAATAATTTTTTCAAGCATAGTAAGTTAATCTCTGGCATTAATGCTACCAAGTTAGCTCTGATTCCTAAAACTGGCCATCCTATATCAGTAAGCCAATTTAGACCTATTGCTTGTTGTAATGTGATCTACAAATGCATATCTCGTATATTGACTACTAGAATGAAAATCACGATGGGTGGTTTAATCTCTGCTAATCAAAGTACTTTTCTTCCCGGTCGTGACATCACTGACAATATCCTGCTTGCTTCTGAGCTTCTAAGGGGCTACAGCAGGAGTCTCATATCCCCTAGATGTGTTCTTAAATTAGACATTCAACAGGCCTATGATTCTATTCAGTGGAAATCTGTTATTTACATTCTTCATAAGATGAACTTCCCTGTCCCCTTCCTGTGTTGGATATATACATGCATTTCTACAGTTAACTACTCCCTTAGTATTAATGGCTTCACATTTGGCTACTTTGGAGCTACTCAAGGAATTAGACAAGGTGATCCAATCTCTCCCTACCTTTTTATATGTGTCATGGAATTGCTCACTTCTCTATGTACTGCTGCTATGTGTAATAAGCTTTTTGATTATCATCCATTGTGCAAGAAAAATGGTATTTCCACTCTTCTGTTTGCTGATGACCTACTCCTTTTCACCAAGCCAACTTATAACTCTATTAGTGGGGTATTAAATGTTCTAGCTTCCTTTCAGGACTTGACTGGTCTTACCATTAACAGAAGTAAATCTAGATTGTTCATTGCTGGCTTGCCTGATGAAGATAAAGGAATATTGTATGCAATGACAGGTCTCTCCCCTTTTAGTGAAAATGAATCATATCTTGGTATTCCCCTATGTACTTCTAGAATAAGAACTTATCAATGCCTACAACTATTTGAAAAAGTTACTGCTAAGTTATCTAGTTGGAAGAGCTCAAAGTTCTCTATGGCAGGAAGGCTAGTTATTGTTAAGTCTGTTGCTATATCCATGTGTGTTTATTATGCCAGAATATTCATCCTTCCAGCCAAACTTATTAGCATGATTAACTCTTCCTTGAATCATTTTCTTTGGCATGCTAACCCATTCTCCAAGAAAATGATTCCAATTGCCTTTCGACATATATGTTGTTCTTTTGATAAAGGTGGTCTTGGAATTATAAATATCAAGAAATGGAACTTTGCTACCCTGTCTTATAGAATTGACAAAATTCCGAGGCATGATAATAATTTGTGGGCTTCTTGGTGTAGAAACTATCTCATCCGTGATAATAATTTCTAGATTATTCCTACTCCATCTGACTGCAGTTGGACTTGGAGGAATATCTTGAGAAGCAGGGTTATTTTCCTCCCTATGGTCCAGAGGAGAATGAAAGACATTGCTAACATATCTTTTTGGTATGACCCATGGTCTGCTAAAGGTGTCATTCTGGCTAATGATATTGAGTATGAATCTAGACTTATCTCTGGCATTAATGATAATGCATCTGTTGAGAGATACTGGGCTGATGGGAATGTTTCTTTACCCTACTGCAGTTCTTCTATGATTAGAGCTGCTTGGAATATTATTCAGAATCAGCTATATAATGTTAGCAATCATCATGTTTCTTGGAATGACAAGGTTCATACTCTTCATACTGTGTATGCTGCTCTTGATTCCACTGATGAGTATCCTCCCTTTTTATGGTCTTCCAGAACTTGGGACTCTCATTTTGTGCCAAAGGAAAACATTTTCATGTGGAAAGTTCTGAAAAATGGTATCCTTACTTTACATAAACTTAGGTCCTATGGTATTATTCAAAGTGATATCTGCTTATTTTGTGGTACTGGAGTTGAGACAGTGTCACACTTGTTCTTTGAATGTGAGTTCTGTTTTCATATTTGGAATAAGCTGTTACTTCATTTTGGGTTTCAAAGGCCAGTATGTAGTTCCACCATGGAATGGTACAATATTTTCAAGGCTACAAGATGGAAGAATGAAAGAGGTTGCTTGTTACTAAGAATCTTTAAGAAGGCTTTGTACTTCATTTGGATGGAGAGGAACACTAGGGTGTTTAAAGGGCAAGCTACCTCTAAACATGTAATGGTCCTCTCTATTATTAGATCTTTATAACTATTCCCTATCTTTTGAGTTGACCCCTTGTTTTTGGTGTTTTCCTTGTTGTAATATCTTGTAATTCTCCTTTTGTTAATAATAATTATGGTAGGGGTCCATTCAACCCCGCTGGCTTTGCCAAAAAAAAACAAAAAAAAAACTATAAATTGGATTTTGTTGAACAAATGGATGAAATCTACAATGATCACATGGATTTGTTGTTCGAAACATATATGAAACAACGTGAGAAACAAAACCAAATTCCAACATATAACTAGTCAAATGATAATCCATCTTTTACCCAAATCGACGATTTTCGAACAACAAATTTTGAAATTGAAAATGATGATTTTAATGAAGTTGTTGAAAACACGGTAACTGAGTTGGAATTCAATACTTTTGAGCGTGAAAAACTCGATTTAAGAGTCGATCTTCCTTTTCCCGATTTTGAAAATTTGAACACAACAACTTTGGATTTAGAACTTGACACATGCAATGAAGTTGTTGATAATCCAACAAAGGAAGACGAATGTAATGAACATGAATTTTTTGGACTTTTCGACGACGAGTTGTCGAATTCTGAAGGGGATGATTTAAATCACCATTTTGATTTTGAAGTCGATAATTCTGAAAATATTTTCAATGATAAATTTGGATTTAAATTTGGTGAAAATAAACTTGAACTTAAATCAATTGTTTTATCAACCCCGAAAATCATCAAAAATAAAACAACTCGTACGATTTTTAATAAAACGACATTCGTTTTTCCAAATCAACATTCAACTCCGAAATATTTTTTGGTTTGGTTTTTCGAGCTCAAGTTGTGTCTTACACACTTGACGAGACAAATGAATCGGTCTTTGGAAGACTGGTCCATTTACTCTTTAACATCATATTTTCTGATGTCTTGTAAATAACCATCATTTTATTTTCATTTAAATGAAGGTTATATTTTTGTTTAGATTTCTCCTTCCACTTGGGTTGACTGTGGGGACACAGTCAAAATCAAGTGTGGGGGTAGTCTCATCTTCATTTTTAATTTTTCATGGTTTATTTTTACATTTCTTCCCAAAACATAGAAGAAAAAGAAAAAAAATCTCAAAAAATTATTTTTTAAGCATTTTTGATTTATTTTTAAAGGAACACTATAGGATAAATATATGGTTTTGGTTTATTAAATTGAAATTTTTGAAAATTTATTTGTGTTAACAAAAATAAAATTGAAGTTTGATTACAAATAACGATGGTTTAACTAGTATATAGGAAGATTCATAGTGTAATTATGAAATATATCCTAATTGAAAATCTTTGTTTTAAAAAGTGGTGGATTTAAACTAAAGGATATAACATTTTTTTTGTCTTCTAAGTTAAATGATGCTAAGATGATATTGCGAAACTCTCTCTTCAAAAACAAAAAAAACAAAAAAAACAAAAAAAAACAAAAAAAAACCAAACAAAAAAATATATTTCTTGTATATATGTATTTTTTTTAAAACACCTAGAGTCATCTGTTCACACTCGTGTGTTCACTCGCCATGCTCCGTACCCTTCTCACGTAAGCCCGAAAGGCAGTGCACGATCGGTATATCTGGCCTCAGTTTATCTAAGTTAGGTGTATGTATATAAAAATTCTTTTTAATAACGCCTACAGTCAATAAGTGTTCACACTTGTGTGTTCACTCGCCATGCTCTGTATTCCCCTCACATCAGTCCGCAAGGCAGTGCACGGGTAATATATCTGGCCTTAGTTTACTTGAGTTAGGCATATGTAAATATTGTTAATATCAATAAAATTTTCAAATAAGAGAGAGTAAGTAATTGAAATCTAAGCATTATTTTTACTTGTTTGATTTAACTTGTTATTGAAAAGAAATGAGAATACCACTTTGACAAACTTTGATAATCAACTAAGGATCCATTTCATAATTACATTGTGTTATCAACCGAAACAACTAGCCAAACTATAGTCTATCTGTTATGACAACTTAATTTTTGTTGGAAATTTTGACAAGTAAAAGGACTTAAATTTCTTGATAATGACCAAAACTTATATTTAACTTATCTGTATCTATTTAAAAGTAAATCTTTCATTTGTAAATACTTTCAAAAACTTACATTCATCCCATTGTAAATAAACCTTGCATTTTGTAAATATTTTTACTTTGCATTTGAATTTTGTAGGTAGTATCTGTTGAAAACCCTCACGAGACAACACTCGTCCTACTGGGGACACCTAAAGGTTTAACGGCTTGTTGCATATGCTCAATGCAACCGTGCTCCCTACAAAAATGGATTTATCTTAGTTTTCCTTTATTCGAGGACGAATAAAAAGATAAGTGTGAGGGGTATTTGATATGCACGTAAATGTGCATATTTTTACCACCATATTTAATCTATTTAAATTAAATAAATGATCATATCGGGTATTTTAACATGTTTAAACCAAAATTCAAATTATTTTCAAATCGTCACATGTTCATCTTCATATAGGGGCAAAATGGTCATTTTTGTGTATATATTAATTTGAGAAAATTTAATTGGAAATCTCTATATTATTTTGTAGGAATTTGGGTTCATATACAAGTGGTTTCAATGAAGATATATGCATGCACAAGAGTGAAGATAAAGGAACGAAGATGAAAATAATTCAAAGGCATGATAATGGAGGACCCCACCTACCCACATACCTTAATGTACAAATTAGAGCTAATCCACATGAAAATGGCCATTAAATCTTCATGCACACTTAATGGATGATTACATTATGCTAATGAATACTTGGCCTCCACACTTCCTGAGAGAGTAGTTTGGGCTTTCCCTAAAAAAGTGAATTAGGGTTTTAAACTTGTATAAATACCCTTATGTTTCATGTAACCCTCCTCTTCTTTAGGCTCTTCTTTTAGGCTCTCTTCTCTTAGTTAGTTTAGATCAAAAATAATCTGAGAGCTCTCTTTATTTTCATGGCTACTTAGCCATTTCTTTTATGTAATTTTTTATGCAATTTTAATTCAAGTCTTTTCTTGTTTATTTACTTTTATGAAAGTAGTGTAGATCTTCTTTTATTTTATCCAAGTAGAATAGCTCTTCCTTTACTTTGCTTTCATCTTCTTCTTTTTTGTGTTTCATGTTGCATGTTACTTGTGTTGATATGATAACACAAATGAGAGGCTAATCCCTTCAATTTAGGGGTAATGAAGCCTCTAATCATGTAGCTTCAACATTTTGACAATTATGGCTCTTTTTTGTGCTTAATGAGAATGCATAAAGTGGTTTAACTTGTTGTTTTTGCTTTGAATTTGATAGCCTATATTGTTGACACCAAATAAGCTATGCTTGAACAAACAAAAAACACAAATTGCCTCTTCATCTAAATATGATTATGGCAAAGAAGTGAATGTTAAAATTAAAATTTGATGGCTTATATTTCTAATTAATAGTTAATAGGACATGCTTGAAATAAATTTTTCTTTCAACTTTGTTGTCATATTTCATGAGATTTAAAAGTGTATTAGTGGTTGTGTTATAGTTTGATGGTTTATATTGGGCTAATTAATAGCACAAATATGCCATACTTATGATAAACACAACAATTAATTTCACTAATGACCAAAAGAGAGATCATAATTTCATGTTTGGTTGAACTATATGATCTAGAGAGTGGAATTATCTTTAAATTTTCATTTTATTCTCATAGTTTTCATTCACTTTTGTAGTTGTTAGTTTTGCAATTTTTAGTAGTTAGCTTAAACATCTTAAATCTTGGTTAATTTGATTGAATAGATTTTTAAAACCTAACATTTACCTGTTGATCGACCCGTATTCACTACGTCCTACGATAGTACGCTGTGTGCTTGCGGTTATTTTAATTTGAAATTTATCGGCGATTTTCTAAATCGATAGAAAATTCGTCGTTAAACACGTATCCCGAAGTTAAGCAACGTTGAGAAAAACAACCACATTGGGTTGAAAGGGATCTACTCAACTATACAGGATCGGTTGAATGATTCAATCCTAACCAATATGACTTTAACATTGCCCAAAGACAAGCAGCACTAAAAAAAGACTTCTACAATCCAATCATCGAGGTGCAAGTTTTCGAAGACCGAAACTAGTACCACCTAGATTAAAAGAATTGCCGGATCAACAGGGAAAATCGATCACAACCTCCTGGGTGTCGGTACGGCAAAGCTAAGGCCTTTTCTCATTTCCTGAGTACTGGTATTGCCCCGACAATGTTGAGAAACTTTCTATTTCATAATTATCGGTATTCCCTCGGCAACGTCGGGAAACCCTCTATTTCCTAAGTACCAACATTTCCCCGGTAATGCCGGGAAATTTGCTATTCACTATGTACTGGTGTTTCCTCGGTAATGCTAGAAAAAGTTTAATCAACAGGTTCAGTGAGAAACACTGATCGTAGTAAACCATCAATACACTAGGTTCCGGGGATAAAAGTTGGTCCTCAACTGAGATTCTACCCTTGTCTTCAGAAAACTACCATTGCTCGAAAATGGGCAACAACAAGAAGACATAACCTTTCATAGGTCAACCGGATGGTTTGACCTTTCATCACAGGAATAAAGCAATGTCGAAAGGAAATCCCTGGATTGAATTGCTCGTGTGCTAATTTCTAGGGATGAAAGCTGGTGCACAACCGAATTTCCTGAATTCAATTTAGAAAGAATTTAGATACAACCAAAAGATAAGCAGCCTCAAGGAAGTGTTGCTTGGAACCAAGCAGCTGGGTTTTCAATTCCCGAAGACAGGAATTGGCCTATGAACATAACTTCTATGACAACAACAATCAAGCAAATCATGCACAGCTAAGGACATGTAGGGACAATCATGGAAGGTCAAAACTAAAACCATCAGACTTCCTCAATCCTAGAATAGGATTGAGAGGCAGACCGGGGGCAATCGAATCATTTATCCCAAACCTCTCCATCTCTTACAATCACCCAAATACAGGCATTCGAAATAGCTAGTCCCTCGAGCAGAGATAGACGCATAGATACTTGATCGAAAGAAATGTTGCAAACTCCAAAAACGAATAACCGCGAGGTTGGTTATATAATGGTTCTGTATCGCAAAATAGAGTATTCTGGCAACAAAATTGCTAACAAAGGAAATGAACAATTTAACATTTAGAAATCAACCGTCGCTCGCAATCTGGCGATGACGAGAAGGATCGATGACCTACTTATGGTCTAACTAGATCATTTGGTTCCAACTTGCAGGAATATGCCATTACCTGAAGTTTGGTGATGCTAAGAAGAAACCCTCGGACTGAAACTATCGATACATCGGCTTTCTAAAATAGAAGAAAGAGTTTGATTGAATCTTCAGCCCTACCTTCTGGCATCTCATGCTATCTGAAGATTCACAACATTAAGGAAAACTCCACATAGTTGAGTCAACTACGCATGAGTTTCTGGAGATAGAAACTGATACATGATTAGGGTCTCAACAGTGGACTTGGAAGAATTCACTTTAGCAAAAGATGATGGCGACGCGTCTTTCCAGCACATGTACCCAGAATGACATTGGATAACGATGTCAACTTGGAGGAATTCAATTACAGTCAAGAAATAGACATAATTGAAAAAATCATAGCTTGGAATCAAGCAGCAAAGTCCCTAGTTCCTAGAGATAGGAGCTATCGTGTCAATCAAATTGGAGTAATCGAACGTATTGCCTAGGAGACCCAATTTCTTGAAAATATATAGACTTAGTATTCAGAGAAATCAGCCCTATGGACTAGGGCAGATTCACCAACACTTTGTTGAAACGAACTCAATTGAGCATGAGTAGAGATTAGCTATAGAACTGGCTAGACCAAGCTACCTCATAATTCCGAACAAAACTATAGAATCAAATATGCCGAAATGACCGCAGAAGTATTACTTACATGTATAAAATTATAGCAAACGAGTATGCTGCACATGAACACAAGAGGTGCAACAGCAAGAAAAAGAAATGCCCAGAATAGAGCAATTAAACCAATAGTCCCCGAAGATAGAGACTGGTATGCAGGTTGAATTCGGAAAAACGCAAAGGAAGGACAATCGCTGTGCTAGTTTCCGAAGATTGAAACTGTGCCTGATCGAACTTCAACTACAACTCTACAAGAGCAGCTGTGCCTTGTAATTTAACTGTAATCAATCATCCTAATATGACAGGAATAATAAGTGAAGCCTAAGTGGCAAAGGACCCAACTTCTGGAGGAGTGGAAGTCCCTCCACCAGACTAAAGATTGGATGATTAGAAAGTCATTTTCAACAATAAAACTTGGCATTCAACCCTATCGGGTATGTTTTACTTTAAATAATATTCTCTTATAACCAATGCTCGGAATCCGAGGGAAGTCGACGTATGTTGACCAGTCGGGTTTTGAGCATTGACAGGGGCAGATGCAGTGTGTTATCTACATAAGAAGAGTCTGGTATCCTGAATACTGAAAATGAACAATCTAGTGTAGGTAGCTGCTTACATTTGAAAAACAATCCATATCGTCCTTTGAAATTATATTTCCATACTTACCCTTTATCGATCAATGATCGATAATGGAGCCGTTGCCCAAAGAGACGCGGGAAGCTTTTCTTTTCAGGATCATTGGAGTACAGAAATGGAAAGAGCGATACGATTGAATCATCCACTATATTAGATTTTAGGATAAATTGTCGCATTAGAATTCAAAATGGCGATAGGAACTTAACCAAGTCCTCGAAAAGAAATAGTTAAAGACAAAGAGCAAGACTTGCTCCAGAACGGTGTACAATCGTTTAAGACAAAACTTAGCTTCACCGCCGGTCGAGTTAAAACTATATAAGTCGACTCCAAACCTACGTCCTGCACCCACTTACCAACCTAAACCCTTGTGTAAACTATGGAGCAAAGATTGCATCATCAATACTAGGAATTGAAATTCAGATCGAAATCAAAAAATGAAAGGCTACGAGAAGTCAGTCAATTGAAAACAACATCTTGAGATGGACTCCGACGATTCACTGAAATTCACATAATAGTAATCTGAAACTTGTCTTGCTCTAGAGCACACTTTGTTTACAACGAAAGCATACTCTAGGAGGGAAATGTTAATTGGGTTTTTAACCCAGCAGAATTCAACAGAAGTTAGAACATCCAAACTAAGCTAGAATGACTTGAAATTTGAATGAGGCATCTAAAATAACAAGCCAACAGAACTTAAGAGAAATAAGCCAAAAATCCAATAAGTAGATGGATCACTTACGATCCATCATCCATGGATCGCTAGCGATCCAAAAGGAAGCATCATGAGTTGCGAAAGCCTCTTGCATCATGATCCACTACCTCTTCTTAGAATATTTACAAAGTTTCATAGCATTCCAAGTAGCGTAGTTCGAGAAGTAAAGACTCATCTGATTCAAGCTGTTTACCTGCTTTCTAACCAAAGAACCTAACTTAAAACGGACCTAGTGAACTCATATAGAGTCGGATTGACTAGAAATTTAGAGAGAACACTTATAAGACATAAAAGAAGGCACTTACTGAAAATGAGCTTGATCGGATAAGCCTTGATGGATCGCTCGCGACCTAACTAGATAGATCGCTAGCGATCCATGTAGATTGGACCCCACCACCTCAAATTTTTAGGGTAGGTCCCAGACACCCTCTAGAGTGTACCTGCAATGTTTCGTTCGATTTCATTAAGCTTTGAGTGAGTTATGAATGATTTCTTTGGATTAGATGATCTATGAAGACAGATGATCAAACAAACTCCAAACGCCTTGATATTTGGACAAGGCACTAAAATAGAAGATAGGAAGACAACCAAACTAAGATGACTAAAAATATCCTAAATGGATGGATAACTAACAATCCATCCGCTATGTATAGCCAACGATCCATCAAGATAGGTCGGATCGCCCTCAAACTTTTCGAGATCCTTCATAGCACTGAGTAAAGGCTTCTTGTAGAAAAATATGCTAAGTTGATGAATAGCTAGCGATCCATTCCCTATGGATAGCTAGCGATCCATTAAGATAGATCGGATTGCCTTCAAACTTTCATAGCTCATTCGTAGCACTAAGTAAAGGCTTCTGGTAGAAAAATATGCTAAGTTGATGGATAGCTAGCGATCCATCCCCTATGGATAGCTAGCTATCCATAGAAATGACTCGGATTGATTTGAGATTTTCGGTGATAACTTAACATAACAACTGGAATCTTATGCACTTAAACTTCTGGCCCAAGTGCTTTCCAGCCCCTATAAATACAATCCTACCTGCAACATAAACATGATCTTCTGGATTGACTGCTGAAACTCTATAGAGATTATTCTTCACTCTTCTCCTCCCACACAATAGTCATCTAGGGGTTCACTGTGATTCTTGAGTGAACTCTTGTACTTGTGACTTGATCTAACTTAGAAGATTCAATCATAATGTAATCCAATTCAACTTGTAACAGCAGTAAGTTAATAGAAAGTTACAAAGTGGATGTAAGCTTCATTAATAGCCGAACCATTATAACGATATTCTTGCCTTTTTACTATTTCTATCCTTTTACATTTATTCTCTATATTGTTGCTCTGTAAGAACAGGGTTGGTGCTTTCACACTCAATCCAGGGTGTCGATCCATTTTTTGGGTTAACATTATTGTTAAAGAGGAAGGAGAGGGTGTCGGTAATAGCGATATCGACTATCACGATAGCGAAGAAGGAGAGGGTGAATCATTTGATGAGACGTCATATATGTTGGTTGTGGAATTATGGATCTTAAAGCTAATTAAACACTAGAGGGGAGTGAAAAGTGTTTTCTAACTTTTGTAAATCTTTTTAGATTTCTTTCAAGTTTAATATTAAATCATAGATTTTCAACACAGAATTATATCAACACTCAATCATAGATAAAATAAAAGCAATAAAGTAAAGTAGAGAGTTAAAGAGATGATTCTAGGGATTTTATATTGGTTTTGGTTTCTCCTAAATCCAATCACGTATAATTGCTTGTACAAATTTCTTTTCAAATGCCAATCTTTAAACGGGTAGAAAGTAAACCCAATTAAATTCTCGATTTGGAGACTATGATACACACGTTCCTGATTTTCCCGGTTCAGGGTACACCCATTTGATTTGGATGGGCCACATTGGATTTTCGGGCTAACAAGCACACCCAATTGATTTGAACGGGCAACAACCACACCCAAGAAAATCCAAATAGAGTTTGATAGTTTTTCCAAAGACAATTCCTTGAAATTTGGATACAATTGAACCTATAGCCTCTTGGACAACATTTTGATCTTTGATTTGAGAGAGAGAGATGATTTCAAAACAGTAAGAAAGTAATATTGAATCTATATTAAGAAGTTTTAATTGATTCTATTTGATTTTGAAGAGAAAAGAGTATAATTTCAATGGAGTTTTCAAGAGAGTAAGAGGAGGGAAGAAAATAAGATAAGAACTAACCGAAAATTCATTTGAAACCCCCTAAATATAGTGTATAAACAGATATCTATGTTCGCGAAGAGTTGCGACGAATAGACACTACAATTCAAAATTAGAAAAACTGTTTTGCGGCATGTATGTCGACATACCATCTGGGTATATGTCGACAGATGCTTGTGAATTTTGAAAACTCTTTTCGTTTTAAAATATTTTGAAAATGCTATACTTTGTAAAATAATTTGATACTTTGTAAAATAATTTAAACATAATTTATAAACATTTTAAACTTTGAAAATCTTTATAAAATATTTTTAAATACATTTGAAAATATATTTTGTTTGAAAATATAAAAGATAAGAAAATAGGAGATAGAGATCAAAGGTTGTTACTAGCAAATTTACCAAAATTCGATGACTCTATACACTATATTATAATATTGATATCTTCATATCTTGATCTTCATACTCATGAGTCTTTATGTCCATTTCTTGAGTCTTTATATTGTACAGTCTTCGATTTAACACCTGTATAATATCATGCACTATATACTATATAACTTGGCAAAACATTAGTATCCATATTTTATATTAATGTATATTGTTGTTATCAAGGTTATTATCATCAAAATCAATAATTGAGGTATTAACAATTTCCCCATTTTTGACGATGACAACAATTAATTATTCCTGTATATAAATTAGTTAAATAACTCGACGTGAATGAACGCATCTGTATATTTTATATTTTTTCCCCCTTCGTCATCAAGAAAAATGGGTGAAAAGAATAAAAAAATCCCCCTAAATCAAATACTTAGAAACTATAGAGTCAAAATCAATAACTAAGTACTGAAATAATTAAGTATAAAAAACATGATATGATAATTATGATATGTATATGATATACTCAGAATTTATACTATCTTATACCAAACATGATACATGTTTTAATAAGATAACACAACCTATTTTTATTAATTTAAAATCAATCTTATACAATAAATCCAGACATTCAAAAACACATAAATCCAAATGTAAATTATAAACAATCCAAACTTAAGATAAACAAATCCAATCCAAATGTACATGTCAATCCAAACCAAATCCTAACAAACCAAACTAATGTGTACTAAACTTAAGTCTATGGTTTTCTTTTGATTATGGGAGACTTATAGATGTGGCAAAGGGGATAGTGAAGAAAAAAGTTCCCTTTTTGTTCTACGAGATTTCCATCCCGGTCGAAGCATACTCGCCAACGCATTTGGCTTTGTCATCATCTTCAGCCTCATCTTGTTCTTCTTCTTCTTCCCCCTCGTCTTCCTCATTATCCACAGGATTGTGAATGACAAGGTTAGGAACATCCTCTTCAATTACAATAGGATTTTCTTCATTATCCAACATGTGCTTCTAGAGATTGCGTAGAATGTGCCCTTAGTTTTATTGTTATTTTAAGTGGTGTAGTTGAATGACCTCTATTTCTAAAAGCATATTGAGTACATGCTTCAGATCATCTTCAATCTTGATAGCTTTGGCAAAGGTGGTGGTTTGGAAGGGGCCAAGAGTGGGGGTTTCAAAGGAAAAGGGTGCGGTCTTTTCTTTTGGACGTTTAGAACTTGAGGAAGCCATAAATTTAATTTTCTTTTGAAATTACAGAAAGAAGAAGACGGGAGAACGAGGAATAAATCAAAATTTTGTGGTTAATATGCCTTATTTCGAATTTTGAATTTTAGAGGGAAATCTGTTTTCAGATTTTACCAATATATGTCGACATATACAAAAGGTGCATGTCGACATACATGTCTAAATTTTATCTTCTTATTTTCTTTTTAAATATTCATTTTATGTTGTTATATTTTATATTTCAGAGAAGGAACATATTCCTAACTCTATTCTAAGTTTAATAAAAGATGTTTGAGTTAATGATTTTGTTAAAATATCGGCTATTTGGTTTTCAGTATTAATAAATTCGAGTGAAATTACTTCTTTATTTATGTTATCTCTCAGAAAATGATGTCTTATATCTATATGTTTGGTTCTAGCATGATGTGTTGGATTTTTACATAGATTTATTGCACTAGTGTTATCACAGTATATTGGTGATTAGTAAAATTTAAGCCAAAATCTTTTAAAGTATGTTGCATATATATTACCTATGAACAGGCTAAAGCAGCTGAAATATATTCTTCCTCTGTTGTAGATAGAGACATAATTTTTCTTTTTGCTAAACCAGGAAATAAGAGAATGTCCTAAAAAGTGACAAGTTCAACTTGTAATTTTTTGGTCCGATTTGCTTCCAACATGGTCAGAATCACTATATGAAATTAAATCGAAAGAAGCTTCTTTTGGATAAAAGAGTACATAGTCTAATGTGTTATTTACATATCTTAGTATTCTTTTTACTAATTTTAGGTGAATTTCTTTATGTTGAGATTAATATCTTACACATAGACATACACTATGCATTATATTTGGTTTACTAGCAATTATATAGAGTAATAATCTTATCATACCTCTATATAATTTTTGATCTACATCTTTTGAGTTTTCTTCTTTATTTAATTTCTCATTTGTTGCCATGGCAGTTGGCTTTCCACTAGTATTTGACATATCAAATTTCTTAACTAAATCTTTAGCATATTTTTATTGACTTATAAAATTCCATTATTTAATTATCTTATTTGTAATCTTGAAAAGAATGTTAGTTCTCCCATATGACTCATTTCAAATTCCTTTAGTCATTATGTCTGAAAATTCTTTAATTAACCGTTCATTTGTTGATAAAAAAATAATATCATCTACATATATTTGTATAAGTTGAATATTTTTATTATTTCTTTTAATAAATAGAGTACTTGCTTCTTTTCCTATCTTAACATTATATTGTAATAAATTGGATTTAAGACTATCATACCATGCTCTAGAGCTTGTTTTACCATATAATGCTTTCTTTAATTTATAAACGTGATTTGAAAGTTTTTCATCTTCAAAGAGTGGGGGTTGTTCAACATAAACATCTTCTTTAATAAATCCATTTAGAAGGGCACTTTTGACGTCCATTTGAAATAATTTAAAATTATTATAATTTGCGGAAGCAGGTAGAATTATGATAGCTTTTAATCTAGCTACAGGAGCAAAGGTTTCATAAAAATCTATACCTTCTTCCTGACCATAACCTTAAGCAACTACTTGTGCTTTATTTCTAATGACTTCTTCTTGTTCATTAATTTTATGTAACACCCTTAATTTTGATCAACATTATTATGGAGATTTCATAAATTAAATAGAATAATGTGGAGTCCAGTGTGATATGGAAACTGAGATCTAAAAGCTAATTAGGGTTGGGCCTTAACTAAATGAATCTATAGGAATGGTTTATAAGTTAAAACTTAAGAGAATAAGGCAAAGACAATATAGGAATAGCCGAACCCCATAACCCATAAAACCCCTTACCACATTCTCATTTTCATTTACATTCTTACAAAACAAAAACATAAATAAAAGAAAAACAAGGCCGGCCATAACCCTAGGAGAAGAGGAGGTCAAAAATCAATTAGAGGCTAAGATTCAAGCTTGGAAGATTAAATTGTAGAACAAATCTCAAGTTCATTGTCCAAACAAGGTGAATAATTATCTAAACCATCTCATATAAGTCATCTTGAATGCTTTAATTCAGGTTTGAGGTTTAAAACCGTATGATTGGATGCATAATGATATGTTTTGATTTAAATGCCATGTTATAATTTAAAGAAGGATTTTGTGGAATAATATAGTTCGGTTTTAAGGCTAAAATCGTACAAAATGATTTCCAAATGCCATGATTTTGAATATATTATGTAAAACATTATTTTGGAGATGGGTTTAAATTTTCACAATATTCCAAGCTATGGATAATTTATTATGAATTTCCGAGTGAAAGAAATGGATATTTCGGGTTTTAATTAATTGAAGAAATTAATTACTTTCGTGCTAAAAATTTTATATGATAAAGATATTATCATTTTGGAATTTATGTGAATTTCTGAGATTTTTCTCAGGAGATTTGGGTGAGTTTTGGATTTAATTAGAAAGACTGGTATTTAATGATTAATTAAATACAATGGGTTAGTTAATAATTTTTAATTACACATTGGAGCATTGGAAATAACATGAGGCAGCAAATTCTGAAAAGAATTTTATAAAGGTTTTGTTATCCAATAGAAAATTTACAACAAAAGGGGTAAGGTAAAAAGAAATTGTTTTACTTAGTTAGAAATCAGTTTTTATGATAATTACAGCAACGCCACTTACCTTCGAAAGCATTGATTCCTTCGACAGCATTGATACCTTCGAATGTATACAATGCCGCTTTTCTTAGAACACTAAGGGGATAGGGATGTCGTTGTAGTTAACATATAGCCTTGTCTAGGATGAAGGCGGAAGGGTCCTTCCACACTAATCAATAGTCTCGAAGGGGTCCCTCTACATACATACACTTTAACAAGAAGGCACCGTTGCATTAATTGATCCAACTATCATGGAAAGGACCTTTCGCACTAGTAGATAGTGTCGAAGGGGTTCCTTCGACTCTTATATGCTCCACAAGTATGTTAGTCAATGAGGACGGAATGGGTGTGCCGCACAAATCAATTATGTCGACAGCATACCTTCCGCACCTTTATAATTGAGTAAGTCCAATCATTACGGAAGGTACCTTCCGCACTAGTTTATAATGTCAAAAGGGTCCTTCTGCATGCATGTTTATATAGAGGTGGAAGGGTTGTGTTGCACCCAATCAATGGTGTCGACAGGGTCCTTCCGCATGGTTTCAAAGAAGTAGTGGATGAGGCATTCCACATTGCTTAAGCAATGATTTCAAAAGGTCCTACCGTTAGAGTAGAGTGGCGAAAGAGGCATAGCCGCTTGTTTCGAACCCATTAGTTAAATGGAAGGGGACGGAGGGCTTGTTTGCTCCATGATGTCAAAAGGGAGAGTGGCGGGGGGTAACTCATGATGTCACAATAATCCAAAGGATATAGTCGAAAGTCTTAGTTTTCAAATGAGAGATGTTATTGGAGAATCCAACAGGTTCATAGTGACCCCATGAAAACTATGATTGGATGATGTTATTGGTAGACACCAATAAGTTCGTAGTGATCCCATGAAAATTATAAAAGCGGACAGATAGTCCATAAGCTTGGAATAGGTTATCACTCAGCCTATGAAAACTAATAGGTTAATAGTGACCCTAGAAACTATGACTTGAGACAGATAGTCAGGTGAATGAGGATGAGAAATCCAGAGCATATTGCATGTTTGCATATCATCATTATACATTTTATTATGTTATGTCTTAACCATTATGGATGCAGGTGCATAGTATATGATTATTATAAATTGGGGTAAGATACTAGTGAGGGGAAAACCCATTCCGCTAAGCGGCATGGTCTCACTAGATATCTATATGGTTCGAGATGGTAGGTTATCATTCACACCAATCTTTTTGTCTGACTCGAAGTTTAATTTTTCCCCTTAAACTCTCGGGTGCTCAATTGATTTTGAGTAGTTTGAGAGTTAAGGTTTTCAGGTTCTCCTTTAGACTAATAAGCTTCCGGAGACGTAAAGGAGGCAAGCTAGCTATTAGGAGTTCTTTCTGTTTGATTCCGCTGTGTAATTGGATGTAATGGTAAAGTTATTTAGTGTCTATATTTAGACTCTGATCAACCAAGGGGGCATCTTCATATGTCGCTCTTGGCATATTTTGTAATAATTATATTTCTCTGAACGTGGTTTACGAATTGGGATTATGTAATGAATCTGAAATGCGATTTGAAATGGAATGAAAAATTTGTTTTAAATTTAGTTTAAATTTTTTCATATCCATGTGTTTCTGGCATATCAATGTATCTAACATTACCATATTTGGTCACCGAAAATTAATAACTATAGATGACTGTAATATCTGTAGCGGTTAGTTTTGGACCTCCAAATGGGTAATGTTACAGGTTGGTATCAAAGCATAGGTTTATATACATTTAAAAGAAATTTGAACCTAAAAGATTTTTAAAACATAACCCAATGAATCAAAGAATGAGAACGGGGTTTGGGTTAATGCTCTAGTAACGTACTTGCATTTGTTACACACACACACAGATATATATATATATAGGTCTGTATTCCCTTTTTCTCTTAGACCGTTCTTCTGTATCTTACTAAGACTCGTATACAAATATACAAGAAAGGAAGATATAAAGGTAGGAAATGGAAGAAGAAATCTAAATGGAGGAAGCACCACAACTAATGGAAATACTTGACCCAGTACTAGGAGGAATTTGGGTCGACAGGCGAATGCTAATCCAAACGCAAATGCCAATGTAGGTGTTGGAACCCCGCCAGTGGATACAGGGATGATGTATCAGTTCTTCGTCAATCTGATGCAAGCTAGAGCAGTTGTAGGAGTAGATGGGGGAAGTGCTGTGAATGCTAGGGGAGTAAATCCTATGGCCTCAGTTAGCAATTACTATGCCAAGCTGAGCAGGGATTAGACCAGTCTTGGTGCGAAGGCGTTTTTAGGAACAGAGGATGCTGTTGAAGTAGAAAACTGGTTATTGCACTATGAAAGAATTTTTGCTAACTTGGGATTAGATGATGAGCAGAAGAGGAGACTTGCTTCTAGACAGTTGCAAGGAGCAGCACTTTATTTGTCGAATGGTATTACCGTGGGAGTTCCTGAGGAAGAGTTGACTTGGGTAGAGTTTCGAAGGAGATTCGAATAGAGGTTCTTGTCTGAAGTTGCCAAGTCAGTATTGCTGAGAAAGTTCATGGACTTAGTGCAAGGTGAGATGTCAGCGATTAAGTATGCCACGAAGTTTGATGAGTTATCCAAATACTGATATGCTACCATTGACACCATCATCAAAAGAAATGAGAAGTTTATTAGAGGGTTGAAGCCTGAGATTGCTAGGGCGACTATGCCACATCTTCGAGACCCAAGCAATGTCATGGTGGAGATGGTAATCAAGAACGAAGAGATGCTCTCTACGTTTAGTAAGGGGAAGTTAGCTGAGGTTCAAGATCCCCAGGGAAAGAAGAGAAAGTTCTTTAAATGGAAATGAGCTTAGAAAGGAGGAGCTGCCAAGAAAGGGAAGGCTGATGTAGTTTGCTACAAGTGTGAAAAGGAATGACATTTTGCTCATGAACGTTGAACAAGAAAAGGGAAGAAGGTTGCAGATAAGAAAGGAGTGAAGTGCTTAAACTATGACCAGATCGGGCATTACAGGAACCAATGTCCTGAATCGGTTAGAGCAAACAAGGGAAAAGTTTTTGCCTTAGAACCATCTTCTTCCAGACCAACAACAGCTGAGAAGGGGAAATCCATGATGGAAGGTACGCTTTTGATTCATAGTATACCAGTTTGGGTACTATTTGATACCGGTGCATCGCATTTATTTATATCTCAGTGTTTGGTAGATAAGTTATGTTTAGAACCCTCATACCTTGTTACTTCCTTAAGGGTTGCGAATTTGATAGGAGGGTATGCAATTCTGTGGATGAGATGTGAGCAGTTAGAACTTGATTTGTTAGGTCATAAGTTTTCATGCAGTTTGTATGTTTTTGATTTCGTAGGCTTCGAGACCATTTTGGGTATGGATTGGTTAGATAGATATGATGCTAGGATATTTTTCCAAGATAGAGAAATATTGCTAAGAAACCCTAATAGTCATAACTGAATTATATGCTCAGTGGAGAATTCAGATCTGAGTGCTTGTGCATTGTTGGGTGCTATGGAAGTAGAAGAAGAGTTGAATCAGATTTTGCTAGCAAAAGAGTGTACAGATGTTTTTGAGCCATTCACAAGACAACCACCGAAACGAGCTATTGGGTTTTAGATAGATCTTGTGCCAGGAGCAGAACTTGTAAGTGGACCACCTAGTAGGATGACACCTACCGAGATGAAGGAATTGAAGGTGCAGCTAGTGGATTTAGAAGGGAAGAATTTCATTAAACCAAGCAGTTCGCCTTAGGGAGCGGTCGTAGTGTTCGTGAAGAAACCAGATGGGTCATTAAGGATATGTATCGACTATCGTAAGTTGAACGAGAAGACGATCAAGAATAGGTATCCATTGTCGAGAATCGATGATTTGTTTGATCAGTTGAGTGGAGCCAGAGTATTTTCCCAATTGGATTTGGCAACATGTTTCCATCAGCTAAAAGTGGTAGAGGACAGTATTCCGTTGACGACGTTTTAGACTAGGTATGCTTCGTAAGAGTAGTTAGTGATGCCATTCGGGTTATCGAACATGCCATCTTTCTTCATGGATTTGATGAACTGGGTTTTCCGAGAGCACTTGGATAGGTTTGTATTAGTAATCATAGACGATATTTTAGTATACTCTAAGGATGAAAGAGAACATGAAGTTCATCTTAGAGTGGTGATTAAAACGCCGAGGGAGCATCAACTGAAAGCGAAGTTTTCAAAGTGTCATTTCTGAAAGAAAGAAGTTAAGTTTCTTGGTCACGTGGTTTTAGAGAAGGGTTTGTCAATTGATTCGGATAAGATTGAAGCTGTTAATAACTAGAAGAGACTAGAGACGATGATTTAGATCAGAAGTTTTCTTAGGCTTGCTATTTACTACCGGAGGTTTAGTAAGGATTTCTCATGGATAGCAGCGCCTTTGACTAAGCTAACCAGGAAGGACGTGAAGTTTATTTAGTCTGACAAATGTGAGGATGCATTTCTTAAGTTAAAGCATTTATTGTCCAATGCACACGTGTTAGTAGTTCCAGATGGGAACCAAGGATGAGTAGTGTATACCGATGCATGTGGAACCAGATCAGAGGTTGTATTGATGCAGAAAGGTAAAGTTATTGCCTACGCTTCATGACAGCTTAGACCGCATGAAGTGAGATATCATACCCATGATCTAGAGTTGGAAGTGGTGATCTTCGCATTGAAAGTATGGAGACATTATCTCTTAGGGGAGATATTTGAGTTATACAAAGATCATAAGTTCTTAAGGTACTTATTCTCTCATAAGGAGTTGAATACAAGACAGCAGAGGTGGTTGGAGTTTTTGGCAGCTTATGATTTTGGTATAGAGTATACACTTGGAAAAGGAAATAAAGTGGTGGATGCTCTTAGCAGGAAACATCAGAATATGGTGTTAGCTATGTTAGCAGAGTGGAAGAACCTAAAGGCTTTGACTACTTGCAGTGTGCAGTTAAGGTCGACTGCTAGTTTTAGTCAGAGCACTACCATGTTATCTTGCTTAGAAGTCTGATCGGTTCTGATCGAAAGGATTGCTTCTAAGCAGAAAGAGGATCCATTGTTCTTCGAGAAGATTAGAAGGCTTGAGATTGGATCGGAGATTGATGATCTAAAATATTTTAGTCTTGACCAGAGGGGATGGTTGAGAAAGAAGAGACGGTTGTGTGTTCCGAATGTTGGGGACTAAAGGAGAGAAGTTCTTAGAGAATGTCATCGATCAAAATTTACGATTCATCCTAGGGGAACCAAGATGTATCGAGATATGAAGAGGAGTTTCTACTGGGAAGGTACAAAGAGGGATGTTGGCTTGTAGGTAAAGCAGTGTGTGAACTGTCAACAAGTGAAGGCCAAACATCAGAAGCCGAGTGGGTTGCTTCAACCTTTGGAGATACAAGTTTGGAAATAGGATTTGATATCCATGGATTTTATAGATGAGTTGCCAAGGTCGAACCGAGGAATTGAAAGTATACTGGTCATAGTGGATAGGTTGACCAAGAGTGCCCATTTGATTCTAGTCAAATCAACAAGGACGACACCTATTTTGGCTAAATTGTTTAAGAAGAACAGAGTTAGAATACAAGGGATTCCTAGTAGTATAGTCAGTGACAGAGATACTTTGTTTACTAGCGAGTTCTGGAAGAGTCTACAGGATGTGTTAGGTACCAAGCTTAAGATTAGTACTGCTTATCACTCTTAGACAGATGAGCAGACAGAGAGAGTCAACAAGGTACTCGAGGATTTGTTGAGAGCTTGTGTGCTAGATTTCGGTGGATCATGGGAAGATCACCTACACTTAGTTGAATTTTCCTACAATAACAGTTATCAAACTAGTATAGGAATGATGCCTTTCGAAGCTTTGTATGGCAGGCCATGCAAGTCACCAGCATGTTGGCTGGAAACCGGAGACAGATTAGTCTTAGGTCCAGATCTGGTAAGAGAGGCAACATAGAAGATTGATTTGATCCGAGGTAGGATGAAGGATGCTTAGTCTAGACAAAAGAGTTGTGCGGATAAGAGGCGTAAGGATCTAGAGTTCTCAGTTGGAGATAGGGTTTTCATTAAGGTATCACCGATGAAGGGTGTGGTATGATTTAGAAAGTCAGGGAAACTAGCACCAAGTTATGTTGTACCTTTCCCAGTTATAGAGAGGATCGAAAAGCTCGCATACAGAGTAGAGTTGCCGAGCAGTTTGGCAGGTGTCCATAATTTGTTTCATGTGTCTCATCCTCATAAGTACGTGCATGATCCAGAGACTATTATCCCTCCGACTACATTGGAAGACTTAATTGTAGAATCGGATCTGACTTTTGTTAGGCAGCCAGTTCGGGCTATAGCAAGAGATGAGAAGAGGTTAAGAAACAAGACAGTCAAGTTGGTGAAAGTTCAGTGGAGCGACAACGAGAAGGACTGTACTTGGGAAACCGAAGATAGGATTAGGGATACTTATCCTAATATGCTTTAAGGGTATGTTCTATATTTACTTTATATAGACTTTTTGCTAGTCAGGTAGGCTAGTATGGTAGTTAGGAAATGTTACAGATAATTTCATAGATACTATGCTTAGTATATAATCCTTGTTGAAATTCGAGGACGAAATTCTTTAAGGAGGGGAGCCTGTAACACTCCTAATTTTGATCAACATTATTCAAGAGATTTAATTAGATAAATTAAATAGAATAATGTGGAGTCTAGTGTGATAAGAAAATTGAATCTCTGAAAGCTAATAAGGGTTGGAACTTAACTAAATGAATCTATAGGAATGGTTTATAAGTTAAATACTTAAGAGAATAAGGCAAGGGCAATATGGGACTAGCCAAACCCCATAACCCCTAAAACCCCTCACCACATTCTCATTCACATTTACATTCTTACAAAACAAAAACATAAACAAAAGAAAAACAAGGCCGGCCACAACCTAGGAGAAGAGGAGCTCAAAAATCAATTAGAGGCTAAGATTCAAGCTAGGAAGATTAAAGTGTAGAACAAAACTCAAGTTCCTTATCCAAACAAGGTGAATAATGAACTAAACCATCTCATATAAGTCATCTTGAATGTTTTAATTTGGGTTTGAGGTTTAAAACCGTATGATTGGATGAATGATGATTTGTTTTGATTTAAATGCCATGTTATAATTTAAACAAGGATTTTGTGGAATAATATAGTTCGGTTTTAAGGCTAAAATCATGCAAAATGATTTCCAAATGCCATGATTTTTGAATATGTTATCTAAAACACTATTTTGGAGTTGGGTATAAATTTTCATAATATTCCAAGTTATGGATAATTTATTATGAATTTTCGAGTGAAAGAAATTAATATCTCGGGTTTTAATTAATTTAAGGAATTAATTAATTATTTTTGGGCTGAAAATTTTATATTATAAAGATATTATCATTTTGGAATTTATGTGAATTTCTGAGATTTTTCTCAGGAGATTTGGGTGAGTTTTCATTTTAATTAAAAAGACTGGTATTTAATGATTAATTAAATACAAGGGGTTAGTTAATAATTATTAATTACATATTGGAGCATTGGGAAATACATGCGGTAGAAAATTCTGAAAAGAATTTCATAAAGGTTTTGTTATCCAATAGAAAATTTACAACATAAGGGGTTAGGTAAAAAGAAATTGCTTTACTTAGTTAAAAATCAGTTTTTATGATAATTATAGTAATGCCACTTGCCTTCGAAAGCATTGATTTCTTCGAAAGCATTGATACCTTTGAATGTATAGAATGCCGCTTTTCTTTGAACACTAAGGGGATAGGGATGTCATTTTAGTTAACATATAGCCTTGTCTAGGATGAAGGCGGAAGGGTCCTTCCGCACTAATCAATAGTGTCGAAGGGGTCCCTCCGCATGCATACATTTTAACAAGAGGGCACCGCCGTATTAATTGATCCAAGTATCATGGAAAGTACCTTCCACACTAGTAGATAGTGTCGAAGGGTTTCCTTCCACTCTTATATGCTCCACAAGTATGTTAGTCAATGAGGATGGAAGAGGTGTGCTGCACTAATCAATTGTATCGACAGCATACCTTCCGCACCTTTATACTTGAGTAAGTCCAATCATTGCGGAAAGTACCTTTTGCACTAGTTGATAGTGTCGAAAGGTTCCTTCTGCACGCATGTTTAATTATAGAGGTGGAAGGGTTGGGCCACACCCAATCAATGGCATCGAGAGGGCCCTTCTGCATGGTTTCAAAGAAGTAGTAGAAGGGGCCTTCCATTGCTTAAGCAATGATTTCGAAAGGTCCCGCCGCTAGAGTAGAGTGGTAAAAGGGGCATAGCCGCTTGTTTCGAACCCATTAGTTAAATGGAAGGGGATGGAGGGCTTGTTTGATCCATGACATTGAAAGGGAGAGTAACGGAGGGTAACTCATGATGTCGAAATGATCGAAGGATATAGTCGAAAGCCTTAGTTTTTAAATTAAAGAACCAAATCTCATTTTTAAAGTAAACACATGGCAATGCAAAAGAGTTTTGAAATGATATTTAACTTTGAAATTTTAGAGGAAGCTTTCCTTGCTAAAGATAGTGGGTTAAGGGTATTAACCATATTTCATTAGAAAATGATTACAAGGAATTAAACCATAGATGTTTATATTGTTGTGTTATTTAATCAGTTATTGTGTATGCTTGTGTAATCATATTCACTTCATTTATAATCTATAACTGCATTTTTGGGTGTTAAGGGCAGAATAACAAGCTAGGTTGATCCAATAGTGAATATACATTGAATTAACTCCTGTGTGACCAGAATTGCATTCAGGAGGTCAGACAGACCGGAATATAGGATGCCCAAGACTAATCAAAAGATTATTGGTTTAGACAGGTTCTTAGTAAGCCCATAGAAACTATGTTAGGGATATTGTTGGCAGGGGCCAATAAATTCTTAGTGATCCCATGAAAACTATGTCCGGAACAGGTTGTCGATAGGGATCAATTGGTTCATAGTCAGCCCATGAAAACTATGACATGAGAGATGTTATTGGAGAATCCAATAGGTTCATAACGACCCCATAAAAACTATGATTGGATGATGTTATTGGTAGACACTAATAGTTCTTAGTGGTCCCATGAAAACTATGAAACCGGACAGATAGTCCGTAAGCTTGGAACTTGTTATTAGTCAACCCATGAAAACTAATAAGTTAATAGCGACCCTAGAAATTATGACTTGAGATAGATAGTCAGGTGAATGGGGATGGGAAATCCAGAGCATATTGCTTATTTGCATATCATCATGATACATTTTATTATGTTATGTCTTAACCATTGTGGTGCAGGTGCACAATATATGGTTATTATAAATTGGATTAAGATACCAGTGAGGGGAAAACCCGTTCCGCTAAGCGGCGTGGTCTCACTAGATATTTATATGGTTCGAGATGGTAGGTTATTATTCACATCAGACTTTTTGTCTGACTCAAAGTTTATGTTTTCCCCTTAAACTCTCGGGTGTTCAATTGATTTTGAGCAGTTTGAAAATTAAGGTTTTCAGGTTCTCCTTTACACGAATAAACTTCCGGAGACATGCAGGAGGCAAGCTAGCTATTAGGAGTTCTTTCTGTTTGATTCCGCTGTGTAATTGGATGTAATGGCAAAGTTATTTAGTGCCTATGTTAGACTTTGATCAACCAAGGAGGCATCTTCATATGTCACACTTGGCATACTTTGTAATAATTATATTTCACTGAACGTGGTATACGAATTGGCATTATGTAATGAATCTGAAATGCGATTTGAAATGGAATGAAAATTTTGTTTTAAAATTTAATTTAAAATTTTTCATACCATGTGATTCTGGTATATCAATGTATCTAACATTACTGCATTTGGTCACCGAAAAATAATAACTATAGATGACTGCAGCATCTGTAGCTGTTAGTTTTGGGCCTCCAAATGGGGGATGTTACATTTTATTTTTATATACCCAATTATTTCCTATTACAGACTTATTTTCAGGTCTTGGGACTAATTCCCAAACATCATTTCTGGTAAACTTATTCAATTCCTTTTGCATGACAAGTATCCATGAATCATTTAATGATGCTTCTTTTGGATTTTCAGGTTCAACAGTTGAGATAAAAGAAACTTTATTTATTTTATTTAATTGATTTCTTGTTTTAACTACAAATGATATATTTACTAGAATATTTTCTGTAGGATGATCTTTCAAATATTTATTCGTTTATGTGGATGTAAATTTTTAGAGTTATTATTATTTTCATTGTTAGTAATTTCATTATTTGTAATCTCAATAGTTTTATTAATATTTTTTTCTTCATCAAAATTTGAATTATTGATTTTAAAATTCTCATCAAATGAAACATGTAATGTTTCTTTAATGTGTTAGTTCTGGTGTTAAAAACTCTATAAGTTTTACTTCTATTAAAATAACCAATAAAAATTTCTTTATCTGATTTAGCATCGAATTTATCTAAATTATCTTTGTGTTTAATATAAAACATTTACTACCAAAAACTCTAAAACAAGATACTTTAGGCATTTTATTATAAAATAATTCATATGGAGTTTTCTTAGTTAAAGGATGTATTAAAGTTCTATTTAAAATATAACAGGCCGTAGCAATTGCTTCAGCCCAAAAACTTTTAGGTAATTCACTATCATTTAACATTGTTCCAGCACATTCTTGTATATTTCTATTTTTACGTTCTACTACTACATTTTGTTGTGGTGTTCTTAGAAATGAAAAGTTATGTGTAATTCCTTTCTTATTACAAAAGATTTTAAAATTATCATTTTAAAATTCTCCTCCATGATCGCTCCTAATCGTTTTAATTTTAGTTGACAGATTTTGAATTCTTTTAGTAAAATTTTAAACATTTCAGAAGCTTTCACATTTAAGTTTTAAGAAAATTGTTCATGTAAATCTAGAGAAATCATATACAATTATAAAGACATATCTATTATGATTTATTGATTGTATTTGTGAAGGTCCGAAAAGATCTAGGTGAAGAAGTTCAAGAGGATGAGAAGTAGAAATCATATCTTTAGACTTAAAAGAGCTTTTACAAAGTTTTCCAAATTGACAGGCATCGTATAAATTATTGACATTAAAACTCATTTTAAGAAGACCCCTAACAAGTTCATATCTAGCAACCTTAGAAAGGTGTTTAAAATTTAAATGACCAAATCTTTTATGCCAAATCCAAGTGTCATTAGATTCAGCCAAAAGACATAAATTATAATTGAACACTTTCATACTTAAAATATAAATGTTACGCTTCCTAATACCTTCAAATATAACGTTTGACTCATTATCTTCGATATGAAAATTATCCTTTTCAAACTTAATTTTAAAACCCTTATCACACAATTGACTAATACTAAGCAAGTTATGTTTTAGATTCCTAACTAGCGAAACATTAGAAATAATAGGAGTTTAAGAGTTACCGACATTGTCGATGCCAATCATATATCCTTTTGAGTTGTCTTCGAAGTTAACCGATCCTCCATCTTTGTAGATAATATCCTTCAAGATCTCCGGATTTCCAGTCATATATCTTGAGCATCCACTATCCAGTATTCACTTCTCCTTCTTGATTTGTGATGTTTGATTTTCAAGTGTCTGTTCATCATTAGCCATATAACAAGCATTTTCCTTCAATTCAAAATCATACCTTTCCAAGAAATCAAGTGACTTTTCAAAACAATTAGTTTCTAATAACATATTGTTTTC
Source organism: Allium fistulosum (assembly GCA_030737815.1). Taxonomy (NCBI): domain Eukaryota; kingdom Viridiplantae; phylum Streptophyta; class Magnoliopsida; order Asparagales; family Amaryllidaceae; genus Allium; species Allium fistulosum. The sequence continues at coordinate 1,114,950,182 of CM060902.1, read as the reverse complement.
ACAAAATAGTTTTTCTCCAAAAGTGTTCAAAATATTACTAGCCATTTAAACTTTTCAAAAATCAAATTATGATTTTTTGAAAGCCTAGCGCTCTTATACCAAATGTGAGTTGCGGATTATGGATCTTAAGGCTAATTAAACATTAGAGAGGGGTGAATAGTGCTTTTTAACTTCTGTAAATCTTTTTAAATTTCTTTCAAATTTAATATTAAATCACAGATTTTCAACACAGAATTATATCAACAATCAATCACAGATACAATCACAGATAAAATAAAAGCAATAAAGTAAAGTAGAGATTTAGGGAGATGACACCAGGGATTTTATACTTATTCAGATTTCTCCTACATCCAGTCCTGTACAATTTCTTATATAGATTTCTTTCAAATACCAATCTTAAAAGGGGCAGAATGCAAACCTAATTACAATCTCAATTTCGAGGCTACGAGACACACCCTCCAGATTTTCCAGGCTTAGGGTACACCCAATTGATTTGGATTGGCTACAAGCATACCCGGTTGGATTTCCGGACTACCAAGCACATCCAATTGATTTGAACATGCAACAATCACACCCAAGCAAATACAAATAGAGTTTGATGGTCTTTCCAAAGATAATTTCTTGAACTTTGGATACAATGGATCCTATAGCATTTTGGACAAAACTTTGATCTTTGATTTATGAGAGAGAGATGATTTCAAAATGGTAAGAAAGTAATATTGAATTAATACAAAGAACTTTGAATTGATTCTATTTGATTTGAAGAGAAAAGAGTATAATTTCAATGTAGTTTTCAAGAGTAAGAGGAGGGAAGAAAATAAGATAATAACAAGCTGAAAATTCGTTCGAAACTTCCTATATATAGTGTATGAACAGATGTGTCCATTCGCGAAGATTTGCGATGAATATACACTTCAATCCAAAAATTGTAAAACTGTTTTTTGGAATGTATGTTGACATACCATTTGGGTATATGTCGACTTATGCTTGTGAATTTTGAAAACTCTTTACTTTTTAAAACATTTTGAAAATACTATACTTTGTAAAATAATTTTATACTTAGTAAAATAATTTAAACATAGTTTAAAAACATTTTAAACTTTTAAAATCTTTTATAAAGTATTTTAAAATATATTTGAAAATATATTTTGTTTGAAAATATACCAGATAAGAAAATAGGAGATAGAGATCAAAGATTACTACCAGAGACTTTAACAAAATTCTACGACTCTATATATTATATTATAGTGTTGATATCTTCATATCTTGGTCTTTATACTCTTGGGACTTCATGTCCATTTCTTGATTCTTTATATTGTATATTCCTCGATTCAACACCTGTATAATATCCTGCACTATATAATATACAACCTGGAAAAACATTAATATACATATTTTTATATAAATGTATATTATTGTTATAAGGTTGGTATCATCAAAATCAATAACTGAGGTATTAACACTATATGAGCCTCGATCTTCCCAATTCGCCCCGTCAGGAGCATAATGTCATAGAAACTTCTAAAGTGGCTGGAGACCACACTCTGTTGCCCTTAATAGAGATCTCACCTCAATCCTGCCCCTTTCGCTACATCTTCGTTGGTTTAACTAACATCGACGAGATCGACTTTTCTATTCGAGACATTCAAGATGAAATGGGCTCTAGCTTCCCCTTCTCTCCAGGAATAATTATAAATGAAGGTGGAGAAACTCCATCTTTACGCCCATGCGGACACCGTCTGCAGAGTATTTAGGGGGTCATCGATACTATACACTTCACTAGGATCACGAACACACATTCTTACATTGAAGCTTGTCCCAAAGTTCCAATACTAACACCGTTTTCTTTCTTGTTTTAGGTTCCATGGGTCATGGCTATTACGAGAAGCTCTCCTACAATGTTAGTGCATACAAAGGCCAGATTACTAATCCCAATCCACTTCGTCCGTACTAAACCGATGAGGAGAGGCGAAGGAGGAAGGATCATGAAGGTGATGAAGCTCATAAGGCTAGAAGAGAAAAGGATGGGGGGAGAGAGAAGGAAAGAAAGAAGAGAGAGGCTGAGACTAAGCTGTCCTGCGACGCTGCCAAACGCCCAAGGGATTCCACTGAACATCGCATGCCTTCTTCTGTCGATGTTCCACCACACATACAAGCTCAAACTTATTCAGTAATACAAGTTCCAACCTCATAGTCCTTTATCATCGATGTTCATCCTTGCTTCAAGGGCATTTCTGCTACCAAGCTTACTCTTCCGGCTAGTCCCCCACACTTACAAGTTGCATTTCCTCATCTCTTCTTACACGGTGTTAAGTTCGATTAGGACATCTCAGACACCCCGAAAGGGGTGGTGGAGCGAGACTTACATAGTGTTGAAAAGAACATCAACAAGGGGCTTAAATGGAAGAAGTTATGTACCACCGTCTCTGAAGTGAATAATATCAACTACAACAATACCTGTTCCTTCGAGTATGAGAGGGCTGACTTCGAGCGGATGATTAAGAGTCGAGAGGACGACTTGTTCAAGGTCACAAGACAGAGGGATTCGGCCTTTGAAGTGACCCGCTCCGACGAATTAATTACAGAGATGAAGCAGGCCCAAACCAATGCTGAACTCATCTTTAGAGACCAGCTAAGGGTTTCCATTACTGAAGGTGTGGAGTTCAAGAAGCAGGTTGACAAGAAGGCCTGGGATCCTACATAAAAAGATGAGAACATTCAGGCCAAGGATCTGATTATCTCAGATCAAGCTACAGAACTTGCAAGGCTCCGCGAGGAGAATCAAAAGCTCTGTGAAGAGAAGAAGAAACTCAACGAGGAAATGGAGCAGTTGTCCACTGAAAAAATGCCACTGAAAAAAGATAATAACCTTGAACTTGCAATTTCCCAACAAGAGTTCAAAGAGCTTCAGGAAGAGAGGTCCAGAACTAGCAAGAGCTCGATGTAAATATGTTTCACTTCTATACCAATATAGTGATAAATAAAATATAAGATGGCTGAGGGATAATTATTGCAAGGCCCTTCCTGGCGTTTGGGAAGAAGTACTGCGTAGAGCTGTGTGCGCCGAAGACAATTGCTCTAAGGAAGTGCGAATGGTTGTATACCTCGATGCCGAAGACATAGAGTTTCTCTCCATTGGAAGAGCCCTTTTAGTTGAAGAGGTTGCTAATACCACTTTTGTTACTACCGCTAAGGCCCTTGCGGGCCCGATCTTGTCGGTTCAACGTGAAATATTCACTTCAGAATCCAAAGAGCCGACGATGACTATTCTTGAATTCACAGGGTTAGCTCCGAAACCACCTACGTGATCCCTACTTCAGCAGCAGCTACATCCATTGAGCCTTACATTCCCCTCTTGTCGACCAAACTGAGGAGCACTTAATAGAGGAAGGGGAATTTGAAGTTGATGTATGGGAAAAAAGCCCCGGCTTAAATATTTCTCTTGTTTTGCCAGTTTTCCAGAAGCTCTGGTTCACTCCCAAGTCTTTTACTAAAATGTACTACTCTGTCTGTCAACTTCTAGGTCAATCACATATGCCTCCTCTGCCTCCAGCTACGTAGGGGTTAGGAATTGCCGTTATCTTTATTGTGTCTACCACCTTCTCCATAAAGCTTAACATGACTGCTCCTGCCTTCAGTTCCAGCCCAGGTCCTGATTCTGTGAAGATTGACGCTTTGGAGAACTTGGAGTACGTTTGAGGGTCCTAGGAGGAAGATGTGACGATAATCAGTGCTTCAGACCTAACCAATCACGAGATAGTGGCTGCGAGGCTGAAGACGGATATAGGGAAAATTAAAGTGAAGAAAGCCCAAGGTCACCGAGCCTACTGCTTCTAAACCGATAAGTCCGAGACTCAAGATTCCCAACTTGAAGATCCGACTACCTAGGACAAAACCCTTTGAGACCTCAACCGGCCAATCTGAAGAGCTACATACTATGACCAATGAAGAGTCCACTCATTCCGAAGGTGAGACTCCACCTGATAGGGCAAGTAAGGATGAAAAGAAAAAACACAAGAGTCGTCCTTTCGGCGGTAAAGGTGGAAAGAGGGGGAAAAAGCGAAGAGTGCTTTGAGGCTGTTGGCACGGTAGCATGATTTCACTTGTAGAGTTATGTCATTAACGAGTCTGTAGTTTTTGCTTTTTGTTTTGAATAGGCCAAGATTGAATGGGCACGGCCCCCGTTGTCTGATGTACATAAAAACTATTAGTAATGAAATATTAACTTTTGTCTGTAATCTTTCTTCAATTTGGTTTGTCTGCATTTTTAAGTACCGTGGATTTTTATGTGTATGATATAACCACCTGTACTGTAATTATATATATTTGTTTCTAAGTAATGTGCTTATTTACTGCAACTCTATGCATGTAAATAATATTCTTGTACTTGCATTGGATATGTCTTAGATACTCGGCTTTGCTCTACCTAGTGGAATAGAATTATTATTTAACCGACTCTACGGTTATTCCTATTTGAGCTTTGTTGGGATTCTTTCGACCGGTTATCTGCATGTGTATCACTATTTACGGGATTTATTGTTCCAAATGCCAAACTTCGGGCATTTATGAGGGATTACATATGGTGGGCAATTTGTCTGATTGCCTACAATCCGGTTTCCAATCCTACTCTAGGATCGAGTAAATCCAATAATTCCAACTCTTAATTCTTTACAACTATTCCAGCCTATCCTCGATCGAGTGTGTCCTGCTTGGTGATAGCATCGTTGTAGAATTCCCATTCGCATGATAGATCCTATCTCTGGGAACTAGTGATTTCCCGCTTGATTCCAAGTGTTGTGTGTTTGATGCTGCAAACCTCTGGGCTACAACTGAATTTTCAAGCTGACATCTTCAGCTAATGTCATTCTAGATGTATGTATCGTAAAGATGCATCGTCGTCATCTTTCGTCATAATGAATTCTTCTAAGTTCGATATTGGGAGCAACTTCACCTTCCTTTTGTCGTTGTCTCCATGCAACGGCAGTTTCCTGAGGGTTGTAGAGTTCAATCGGGCACCGACTTCTATCTTCGAAAGTTTGCACGTCGATAGTTTGAATCTGAAGATCCTTTCTCGGTGTGGCTATCTCCGGGCTACGTCGAATACTAGTAGGTCGGGATCGATTTTCACCACCGACCCAGTTGTTATGACCTTTCCAGTGTCGCTTATCTTCGGGGAACATTGGTTCTCAGAAGATTATGGGTCAATTTTCCCCGTCGACCCTATGGCTTTGACCTTCCCAGCACCGCCTATCTCTGGGCAATATCGGTTCTCTAAAGGTTATGGGTCAATTTTCCGCATTGACCCGACGGCTTTGACCTTCCCGAAGTCGCCTATCTTCGGGCAGCGTCAATTCTCCAAAGGTTATGGATCGATTTTCACCGTCGATCCGATGGTGTTTATCTACCCGACATCTCCAATCTCTAAGCTACGTCGGTTCTCAAAAGGTTGTGGGTCTATTTTCACCGTCGACCCAGCAGCTTTGACCTTTTCGACATTGCCTATCTCCGAGCAACATATTAGAAGGTTGTGGGTCGATTTCCATCATCGACTCGGTTGCTTTGGCCTTCCTAGTGTCGCCTATCTCCGGGCAACACTGGTTCTTAGAAGGTTGCGCTGCTAGTCACACGACATAAGGGTATTGCTTATAAGAACACGATTCAATTGGTTCAAGAAGCTAACTTTATTGATAAGTAGAAGAAATGGTAGGTCCTGCCTATTTACAGTGCCTCCAAAATCTTCAGATGGCTTATTTGCGAGAAATAAAATAAGGAAAGCTAGATGTAATAGTGCTGGAGCAAGTCACTATTTCATGTAAGCGGGATCAGGACTCCGTCAATGGTTGCTAGCTTAAAAGTACCGTCTCCAAGCTTCTAGTCAATTGCATAGGGTCCTTTCCACTTCGGACCAAGTTCCCCCATACCCGGGAGAACTTGTTTCAGAATGAGATTTCGTACCTCAAAAGTACGGTTGTGGACCTTGGCATTGAAGTGTCGTGCTACTCTTTTCTAGTAAGCAACAACCCTGAATTCAGCTTCTTCCCGCTTCTCGTCAACTAGGTTGAGGGATTCGAGCAGTAGTTCCTCATCTTCTTTCTAGTTAAAGTGTCTCCTGTAATGAGATGAGACTTCTAGTTCCACTTAGATCATAGCTTCTGAACCATAGGTCAAAGCAAATGGCGAGTGTCCAATCATCGATTTGTGTATTGTTCTATAAGCCCATATAGTGCTAGTGGAAGCTCATCAACCCAATTTCCTTTAGCTCTAGTCAGCCGATTTTTTAGGGCAAATATGATGATTTTGTTCACGGCTTCCACTTGTCCATTCGCTTGAGGATGTGCCACTACGGAGAAGCTCTTTTTGATTCGGTATTGTTTGCAAAAGTTCTTCAACTCAAAACCTACTTTGTTGTAATTGTGGCAAGCCGTTCCGCCTCAGCCCATTTCATGACGTAATCCACTACAACAATAGCATATTTGACTCCTTCTTTCGCTATCAGTAGCACACCAATGAGGTCAATTCCCCAAATCGCAAATGGCCACGGGCTACCCATCTATGTAAGCTCTGAAGATGAGGCTATCAAAATCTTTGCAAATATGTGACATCGATCGCACCGTTTGGTATTGTCGGCATCATCACGGTTTACTATCGACCAGAAATATCCATATCGGAGCACTTTCTTTACTAGAGTTTGCTTCCTAGTGTGATCACCATATTTGCCTTCATGGACTTCCATGAGGATCTTCCTAGCTTCATCCTTAGTTACATATCGGAGCGAGGGCGTAGAGAATCCCCTCCTGTATAATACCCCGTCTTGTATTACAAATCGTGGCGCTCTTCAGAGAAGTTTCTTCCATTTTTACATATCTCTTGGGAGTATTCCCATGAGCAAATATTCCTTGATAGGAGCTGTGCAGTTAAAGCGCTCGGCATATTCAATGCGGCGGAGGTGCAAAAAGTCATAGCGGAGATACATCGAGGATATAGCGGATAACTCTAAAATAACATATAAAACTCATACTTAATGTTTTAATGAATATATAAATGGTAATTAAATGAAAAATTAACATTCAATTGAATTATAATTAATACATAAATAATTTTAAATAAAAACATGTGCGAATATACTGTAAATAAACGTAAAACTGCTATATAACATAATTGAATATAGTATAATATTAGAGTATTTTCATTTCTGAAAATATATTAAAAATTCAATCAAATAAATTAATTTCATAATTTTTATAATGTATAAATGTCATTTTTCAATTCATTTCTTTTAAAGAAGATATAGCGGAAATAGCAGAATATAGCGGGAATAATGGGATATAGCAGAAATAGCGGGGCATAAAGCGGAAAGGCAATATTTGGGGCTATATGGAAAAATCGTAGCGGTAGAAATCCGCTATGAGATATAGCAGGGTTATTGTGGGCTAATAGTGAGACATTAACTGCACATGATAGGAGTTATCCATGATTATGCTTCTTCTATTGTCTCCAAAATCCAATCGACGTCCGTTTGATCAATGTTTGGAGCCGTCAGAATCTCTACCGGAACCAGTCCCATCAATTGCGCTTCTCTAGAACTGGCTAACTTAGCTAGTAAATCGGCCTTCGTGTTTCCTCTCTGGGAATGTGAGTTATCATGTAATGCTCTAGATCTTCAAACAGTTCCACTGCCTTCGACAGGTAAGGGGCTAGTCTCATGCCCTTGGCCTAATATTCCTTCCTGATTTGGCAGGCAACTAGTTGCGAGTCGCTGAATATGTATAACATCTTCATCGCCACTTCCTTCACTATTTTCAATCCTGCTATCAACACCTCATACTCAGCTTCGTTATTAGTAGCAAGGAATTCAGTTTTAATGTGCAGCAAATCAATCGTCCTTCCGGTGTTTCGAACACTACTCCCACCCTCAAGCTAAATTTATTTGAAGCAGCATCGACAAGTAATTTCCAATGAGAAGCCGCGACCGCAACATCCTCCTCTTCTTCGTCACCATCCTACGCAATTCAGCGATGAAGTCTGCCAAAGCCTACCCATTTATCGCTCTCTTCAGATGGTAAGTGATGTCATACTGACTTAACTCGATATTTCAGTTTAGCAACTTTCCCGAAGTTTCGGGTCGATATAATACCCGCTTCAAATACGGATCTATCAGTACTTTGGTTGGATGATCCTGAAAATACGGTCATAACTTCCTTGATGCAATCAGCAAGCAATATGCAAGCTTCTTCGGCATTTGGTAATTCTTTTATGCTCCCGTAAATTTCTTGCTAATGTAGTAGATAGGTCTTTGAACTCTTTCCTCCTCACGTACTAATGCTATACTTAGTGCGTAAGTTGCCACAGCTAAGTAAACAAATAAGTCCTCTTCGTCCAATGGTTTGGATAAGACCTGTGGGTCTCTATATGCCTCAACAACTCCATGAAGGCATTTTGGCAATTTGATTCCATTTTAATTTTTTTTACCTTTTTTGAGGGTATCAAAGAAAGGTATGTACCTATCTGTCGCCCCTAAGATGATTTGACTCAAAGTAGTTACGTTCCTCAGGGCAGCAATTTGCTCCAATTAGCCATAATGTCTCGTGCAATGGCGATACATCCCAGAAATTGCCTGAATGCTACTCCAAAAGAACATTTTAATGGATTTAGCTTCATCTTATATTTTCGTAGAATCTCGAACATCTCCGAAAGATCATCCAAATAATTTCGAAACATCCATGACATCACAAGCATATCATCCACGTATACCTCCATCGTCCATCCGATTTAATCCTTGAACATCGTATTTACCAATCGTTGGTACGTAGCTCCAGGGTTCTTCAAACTGAACAGCATTACCTGGTAGTAGTATAATCCCAATCCGTGATAAAGTTTGTATTCTCCTGGTCTGGCTCTGTGGCTCATGCATCATGATCTGATTGTATCTAGATTAAGCATCCATAAACGAGAGCAATTCATGCCCTGTTTTCCATCAACGAGCTGGTCAAATCTTGGGAAAGGAAAGCTGTCCTTCGAGCAAGCTTTGTTTAGATCCTAGTAATTAATGCACGTTCGCCACTTTCCTTTTGACTTCCTGACCAATACGGGGTTAGATACTCATTAAGGGTATAAAGCATTGAGAATAAAGCACCAATAGCTTATCCACTTCTTCCTTCAACGCAGTGGATTGCTTCGGACGCCCACTGCGCCTTTTTCGTTTTACTGTTATGAACCTGGGATTGATATTTAGTGCATGACACACTATCTTCAATGATATCCCGCACATATTGGCATGCGTCCAAGCAAACATGTCCAGATTTCATCGGATGAAATTAATTAGTTCCTTGCGTAATCCAATTCCAAGTTGAGAACTAATCTTCAACACTCGAGTCGGGTTATCCAATTCAACAGGGGCATTCACCGTAAGCTCCGCTGGTGCTACCTGTACTTCGCCTGAATTCTTCCGGGGATCCATAGACTTGTCAAATCGGTGATGGTCCCTGAGCCAGGGACTTCTTTGCAATTTCTATGCTTGTGGTTCCTGAATGTGGAGAGTCTTCCCTACATTCTTTACTTTCTCCCGACGTTTAGCTTCTCGTAGTTTTGCAACATAGCATTCTCTTGCTGCACCTTGGTCCCCTTGCACCACTCCAATTCCATTCTCCATTGGGAACTTCATCGTTAAATAACATAGAGCTAAAGCAATCCTAAAATTAGCTAGGACTAGTCGACCTAAGAAAGCACTGTATGCTAAGTACTCATTGATAATAGAAAATGTTTGAATGTGCATCACCCTATTTTATCCTTCACCAAGCTCTACGGGCAAGTCGATCGTCCCAATTGGTTGTTTAGCTTCACCCGTAAATCCCTGAATCTTTGTCTTACAGGCAATCACATCCTTCATACTGATTTTTATCTGATGAAAAGTTTTTCTAAATAGAATGTTAACTAAGCTTCCGTTATCCACCAAAACTCGATGCACAACTGCTGGTCCAATTCCGACTGTTATCACCATGGGATCGAGGGTTGGTGCCTCAACCTTATTAGAATCTCGATGTCTAAACACAATATTGTCCATTACATCTTCTGTTGCTTAGCCGAAGCTCCATCTTCGACGGCATAGAAACTCTCCTGTGGTGTGTGTTTTTATGAACTCACATATCTTTCCATCTCACCCCTAGCTCCTCTCTACTGGGTGAGGTCCTCCAGTTATAGTATTAATCACTAGTCTTCCATTCGTACCCTTGGGCCCCTGTCCACTAGGTCCAAGTGGTTTTCCTTGAGCTGATGGACCTTAGGGTCTGACAGCTTGGTCAAATTTTGTTGTTGCTTCACATACTGCTGAAGCATGTTCTTCTGTATTATCTCCTTAATCATATCCTTCAAGTGATGGCATTCATTGATGTTATGCCCATGCATTTTGTGGAAGTGGAAGTACTTCCCAAATTGCTTCTGCTGCTCCATCGCTTCCCTCCTTACTGGTCTCTTATACTACTTAGTTCCCTAAGTAGCAAGATCAATATGCTCCAGTGTGTCATTCAAAGGCGTATAATCTTCTGGTTGCATATTCCTAGGACGCTTCCTAGTCTCTTTACGCCTGCCACCAGGGTTTTGGTTCCTCTTTTTCTGATTTCTAGAATTTCCATAATTTTTTGCAACTCCACTAGAGTTTTCCCCATCATGTTTAACTGCCACATTGCTTTGAATTACCTCCTTCGACTGCATGTCGCTGACCTTTCCTTCAACCAAGCTTGCTTCTTCTAATCGCAGAAACTGGTTTGGCTTTTGATGCAATTATTCCATAGTAGTTGGTTGTTTCATCTTCAGCCATCTACCAAAACCGTGTTTGGATGAATGCTCCGGACCAAGGCCATGAATACGAGACCTTCCTTCGAATTGCTAACCTTCGTAACCGAGATGTTGAATCGATTCAATAAAGCCTTTAGCGACTCCTTGGGTCTTTGTGATAAGCCATATAGGGCATCACGTCCTTCGGCTAGGCAGCATGAAACCAAAATTGTTCCAAAAACTTCTTGATCAACTAATGAAAGGTAGATATGGACTTCGGTGCAACCTTAGTGAACCACATCGAGGCAACCCCTTCCAAGAAAATGGGAAAGCATCTGCAACAAACAACATCCGTAGTTCTTGCTCCATCCATACGCCATTCATACTTGAGCAAGTGTTGTTTAGGGTCGGCAATTCCATTGTATGATGGCATCGTTTGCATAGTGAACTTTCTAGGGTATTCTTCTCTCAAGGTATTTTTAGCGAGTGGAGTTCGGCTCAGTGCAGAACCTTAATCCTCATTCTTCCTACCCCTGCCTTCCTCCACCAATTGTTTGACTATATCAGTGATGTACTCCTTGCTGGCATGGTAATCCGAAGGTTAACTATCAAGGGCTGCGCTGATTGACTGACTCCGCAAACGGTCTTGGTTTGCTGGCCGACGTCTAGGTCGTCCTGTCTCTTGGAGAACCACTCCGTCGGTATTTCATGGATGTGAGGTTGGTTGAGCTGCGGTTGTTTGAACTCCACCTTTATCAGCATTAACATCCAACTCCAAATCATCATCATTAAGCTGCAAGTCCACCTCCTCATCTGAATCCATCATTGCATCCACTTCCTGGACACAATCAATCCGTACATTCCTATCGGTATCGAGAGAAATCTCCTCAGTACCGGTTGATTTTCTTGTGGGTGGAAGACTCATGCTTCCTTCTGCAAGTCCATTAACAACTCCATAGTTTCCCGACTTCTTTTTTTGCTTCCCATCTCTCCTGTATTGATCAGAAACAAAGGAATTCTCTTTTTCAATGATAGGTGAAGTTTCCCTTCTACCTCTCCTGAATCTTGGTGGTTGCATGGTTAGCAATGTGTCCATTTTATTCATTAGAGCTTTCTGGCTATCTATCATCTTCTGGTTAAGCTCCTGTATCATCTTATCAAGCTCTCCTCTGGTAACTACTTCATGTTGATTATTAACTTGAATTTGGTGAGCGTTCCCTTCATCACCACCAGCCATAGCTCTTGAAGATTTATTAAATCTCCTTTGTGCCATTACTTTCTATTAACAATTCTTTAAGTTCTTCAAGCAAGTTTTCCGGATCTAACTTCTTGATCTTTCTAACCCAAAGTAGAGAGATAGATTTAAGCCTAAGTTTAGTTTTCTCAATGAATGCACCAAAATATTGATGCCAAAAATTGATTAACACCCAAAGATAACATGTAGGGAACCTGTGAGACCTGGATCTAGCAGATAATAGCAAAGTAATAGAAGAGGAATAACAAGATACAATAATTTTATAGTGGTTCGACAACCTTTGTCTTACATCCACTTTATAGTTTTATTGATTATTGTTTACAGATAATTAGAAGTCACTAGTACAAGGGTTTTATAGGTTATATTGCTTAGAACTGCCAACAGTAGCTTCCTAGGTGACAATTGATTGAGAAAGATAAGGGATGATATAGATCAGCCAAGATCCTTCTTTAGTTGCAGTATGGTTGATATTTACAAAGAAACATCCGCATAGAGTCAGAAGTCCACTTGAGTCATAGCACAGAAGAAAATCCAATGGAGTACACATGAGAACGTGGGCCCACAGGCCAAAAAATCCTTTCGGTACCGAGATCTTTTGCTTGGTGATGGGTTAACTTTCCCACTTGCTTCATACTTTTATCTCCTTCTTGATGTGTTTTAAGCTCTTTTTCATAGACTTTGAGTTGATTTTGATGTTCCTTCTGATAACTCTTGAACTATTTTATTTTCCCTGTTTTCTTCTCATCAATCCTAGGAAATGCTTGTCTAAACGCTGAGAAAAGATCTCGACCATAAGAGGTTATTGTTGTATACGAAGTATATGGGCTGTTGGACAACCCAAACTTGAGAAAGGACCTCTCGCTTCTTAGAGGTTCATCTTGGTACTGAGAGCTTTCATTAGACAAAATCCAAGTGGAATTTATTGAGTTTCATTCCTTTGTTCTTCTGAGTGGGTTTCTAAGTTCTTGAGTCATTTCGTCTTTGTCTTGACCTTCTGCTTCTAGTTAAATTCTGCTTGGTCAAAAACCTAGTTAACACTTGATCTTTAATCTTCTTAGATTTCTTTGGTTTTTCTCTTCTCCTTCTTCTTTTTCTCTCCTCGAGTCTTTGCCATCATTAACAAGTTTAAAAGCCCATGTAATCTTGTAAAGAGAGAATGGATAAATTAAGAGAGCTATTATGTATTATTATTCTATAATAAGTTAGGCTAACGCCCATCCCTAGTCTTCCTCATTTTATTACATTTTTCTTAAGCCCGATTATTTTGTAGTATGATAAGTAAATATACATTCAATTGCCTATCATAAATGACTATTACTTATTTTAGCATGAATGATAACAAGCAAATAAATGTCCTTCAAATATTTACATTGTCGGTGCTTACTTTACTTTATAGATTTTCCTAACTAATTTTCTTAATCAAGACATTTAAGTCTTTAATCCCATAATAAATTGTTTATAATTTATATGGTGTTATATCCACATTACCCATAGCAACATATAAAAATACAAAACATTAAATCAAGCATGGTCATAATTGAATGATAAATCAAATAGGTTTAATCGAACTTAAATGCATCATAAAGCTAACTAGGGCTAACACATGCAAATGGTATAATGAGATAAATCTTAGCCGACTACTCTTAGGGAGATAAGATTCTCAACTAATAGTCTATAGGAAAATAATAATAAGACATGCAGACAACACAATAAGATAATTTTTGACTGATGGTTCTTGGAGAGGTACCTAAGATTATCTTTCAATGATCACTTATAAAGAGGAGCACACAACTGGTATTGGGGGTTTAGACTATCACAAAAAATCTCGAATGACTGACGAGCACACAAGTCTCTAAGTCATGATGGCTCTTTCCTAATAACCATCATCTCTGGAGAGGTAATTGCAATAAAATATGCCTATATAATGTAAATGGGAGACCGATAAGTGCATGGCCTTGCTCCAAAAGTCTTACAAGCACACAACAATGCTCCTATAGTCTCTTATACTCTCGTTCATCATGACACTTATATCCATCTGCATATCGTAGCATGCGGCAAGTCTACGCAATGCGACGGTCATGACCCTGCTTTCGTATGGTAACAAACTACTGGCCTAGTGTGACATTGGGGAAAATAACTCTAGGAAAGTATATAAATCTCAGCTAATTAACTCATCAAATTAATTCCATGGATTTGGAGCTCGACCCTGCAATCAGGGTATTAGTATAGATACTAGCATATTTAGTGGATAATCATGCAGCTCAACATATATGGAGTGAACCCAATTAATATAATACTCAGCTTGATATTCTCTAGGAGAAAAATGGAATCTCTTAGAGTATAATGTGATAAATCCACCAGATTCTCTCAACGAATAGCTCTTAGAAAGTAATACTTCTAGACATCTTCCCAAATTCCAATCCCCACATCAATATTAATAAGTGACATTTAGTTACAAAAACTAACCAAATAAATATCAACTCAGGTGTCTCATATCACATGGTATTATTTTCTCGTTTCCCCAATATTCGTAAATTACACTAAAAACATATAATATTCTATATGACAAGTCCAAAGAAATATTGTCGAACGTCTGATACCTCTCATTATTATAACTTCATTTATTTGGAATTCTCATTATACATACAATTCATCCAATTCACTCTATTTCAATTTAATAGTGCTTTATTTATTTGGTATTTGAAAATTCTCTTTATTCAAGTCCTTTATTTAAATTTCAAAAAACTAATTTGAAAAGAAGTTTACTTCAAAATAAATATTAAAATATCCATATTTATACTCAAAATTGTCTTTAAAAACCCTATTATCTCTTCTTTTTAAAAACAGTACTTGGAGCAGAATGCTTTAGGTTTATACCAACTGGTCGACTGATTGAGTCCTAACCGATTGATCGGTCAGAACATTTGCTGGAGCATTCTTATTCCAAGCTCAACCGTGATCGATTGTAGCCCCTTCAGACTATCTTCGACCTAAACTTAGGCCATCTATATATCATTCTATAGCATGCACACACAATATCCCATGTTGAACAAAAATTGGGCATGGCCTGGCTATATAACCCAACATTGTCAATGTTATAAATCATATTCCATCAAAATTCAACCATGCAATCAAATAATTCAATCAAAATAGCATAATTTATCATGTATCTTATATTAGATCATAGTTACGAGTATAAACACTCACCTTGATTATTTAGCTTTACAAAACCTTCTTTTCTTCTTGATTTTGTCTAAGCACTTTTACTTTTCAGTCCACTTCTTCTTCTACGCCTGATTCTTATTAATTAGCTCACCCAAAACCAATCAAAACTAAACTTTTGTAGATCTTAGTGGTGTAGTTATGGGTTTAGAAGCATACCTTCAAATTTCAAAATTTTGGAAATTTACGAAATTTGATATGAAATTTTTGTTCAGGTTAGGTTTAATTTCTAAACAAGAGAATAAAGCTTTGCTTCCATTTTGTGTTGCTTGAAAATTAATGTGCTAGAATGTTTGAGAGAGAGTGAGGGGAGAGAACTTAGTTATCTTGCTTTATTCGGGCCTAATCGGTTTAAATATAAATCCTTAACCATCTCTATTTTATTTCTACTTTCTTTTACTAAAAAAAATCAATTTCAACTCAAATAAAATTAATTCAAGCCTTTCAAAAAATATATTTCACATAATACTTTTATTCATACAGAAAGTTACATTTTTATAAATCATATTTCCATAGTTTTAACAATTAAAATTGAGAACACTTCATTTTATACAAATTAACCAACTTTATAAATCTATTTAAAATTCAACATTCATCAGAACAAATTTCAAAATAATTTTGTTCTCACTGTTTAGCATTACAAAA
This sequence comes from Allium fistulosum, assembly GCA_030737815.1. Lineage (NCBI taxonomy): Eukaryota > Viridiplantae > Streptophyta > Magnoliopsida > Asparagales > Amaryllidaceae > Allium > Allium fistulosum. Next base: position 1,114,934,290 of record CM060902.1, on the reverse strand, counting down.
ATTATTACTTCACTTTTGACCTATATTTAAAAATCATTTCAAAATTAAAAATTTCAATTTCAATTTAAAACAAAAATTATCTTATTTTAAAAGAAAATTCCCAACTTCAAAAAGTTACTCATTCTTATATTTTCAAATCTCAAATTTCTACTATAGTTTTACCATTTAAACCCATTTAGTATTAAAATTCACATTTTAAAAATCTCAAATTATTGGTTCTCAATATTGATTTGTTACATTGTCATGTGGACAATCCTTCTTGATATACCCAGGTTTATTGTAGTTGAAGTACCTCCTTTCTTCACTCTTGCAATTCTTACTGAGCAGTCCTTTCTCTCTACAGTTATAACAAGTTGTCTCTCATTTGCCTTTCTTATAATAAACTTTAAATTGTTTCTTTCCCATGTTGTTCCATGGTTGCTTCCTCTTCCCACCTTCGCGTACTTGCGATTTAGGTTCCTCCTTAGGAACCAAGACTAGCTTTGGCTTTAGGTACAAACTCTCATTCCTCGAAGCCTTCTCTGCTATCTTTCCAAAACACTCATCAATATGATTTACTAACCATTCTTCTAAATAATAGTTTAAGCTAATTATGAACTTATTATTCTTTTATAGGTGAGCATCGATGAAAGACATCCCATTGGTCGACAAAGAGCCGAACTTAGTTACATACTCAGTTACAAACATATTATCCTACTCTATATATGTGCAAACTTCCTAAACAAGATGGATTCTGAAGAAGCATGAGCAAACTTCTCTAAAAGCCTGCCTTAAACTGATCCTAAGTTAACTAATCCTCAACAGTAGGAACTTTGATTGTATTCCACCAACCCATAGCTCTATCCTAGTGTTGCCATGATGCTAACTTCCTTTTCTAAGCATCTTTCAACATACGAGTATCAAAATTACCCTCATAACTGTTAAGCCAATCCTGCACCTCTATAGCAGATTTTATCCCCATGAATGGTTTTCCTCCGAGGTCAACATAATCCTTGTTGAGCTTAGCAAAATCAATTTGTTGCACTTGCACCTAAGCATCGCCACCAGCTACTACACCAAGAGCTCCTTCATGAATAGTTTTCATATTGGGGTTACATGCTGCCCAAGTGCCCGCTAACTTCCATCCCTGATAATGAGTTCTTGGTATGTTCCTTTTCCATGGCTCGTTCTTATTATTTGTAATAAAAATGATCAGCCTCTCATAAAGGATATCAGCATAAATGGTACTTGTGTGTGCAATATGTCTTACAATACACACACTATATAGTTTTGAAAACTAAAATAAAACAGGTCGCTCTCTCATAAATTGCTTTTATCCACACTACCAAATTTTAATCTATTAGAGGCATAATAAAAAGGGCAAAAAAACAATTCTTCCTCTATTAAAAAGTAAGTAGAGGCAAAATAATTTAACGCCTTCAATAACACTGTTGAACACGCATTAAAAATCCTCGTTACTTTCCTTAATTAAAACACAAACACATCCGCCCATAAATCTTACAAAATCAAATTATTTCAAAAACAAATCCCACTAGATCAATTAGAAAGATGTGCGTAGAAAATTGCAATCGAGAGAAAAGAAAGTTCGTTCTTAGTAGTATTCCTTCTTCCCCGCCAAATTCCCATACATCGTCTTAAACCTGCAAGATTTGCGTTGCCGAAACCCTTCTCAAAACCCTAGATAGCATATTTACAGGTAATTTTTGTTTATTTTGTACTTTTATTCGCATTTGAAAATATTTCAAATTGATTTCTCATGATTGAATATATTTTTACATTATTTGGTGTAGGGCCAAGTTATTTACTGCTTGGATTCCATAGCTTTATTTAATTTTTCATAGGATTAAACTATCAGCCTTGCCATTGTTAAATAATACTTAATTTTGTAATGGTTAAAATGATTTTTGTTATTCTAATTTATTTAGATGAAAGTGAAGTATAAAATTATATTTTTTATAGTCTGTAGTAATGTTTGCATACATAACAAGATTTTTTTTTAGTTGTGTAAATTTGTATTAACCATAATATCTTCTCTACTTCTACTTCTATGTTGAATAATTTGTATTTAAAAAACAAATCTACCTTAATTGGTTGGATATGTATTACACACACCGGTTTAGGGCCTTGCCTTTTGGCTGTTAGGGGCATGAATGGTTTGATTTAATTCATAAATTGATAACTAATAATTTTCATGGTAATAATAGTCCATTAATAAAGGTAGCCTCTATAATTTTAAACAAATTTAAATGGTCTTGAGGTTCTATGTTTTGCCATTTATTTTTTGAAATGATAATACTAAACAAAGAAGATCGACTTTTTATTTAAGAGGATCTCGTTCTTTGGGATTTATATAAATCTGCTACGTGCTCAGGTTTTTGTACTCCTATCGGGAGCGTTTATACTTACTGTAGCAGTGACGGTTGAAGTTATAAAAGATATATTTTTATTACTTTCCTACTAATGACTTCTTTGTCAGTCAGGTAAATAAGGTAAATAGGTATGTAATTTTATACATTAGCCAACATATAGGCAATATGTGTGTAGGTATATATGTTTGACCGAACTGATGATATATAATGTGCACACATATATACTTATGCGTGTATATAAGCTATATATGGTTCATTTTATTTTTTACGTACTGCATCTTATCCATATATCTAGATAATTATTAACCTTTTGTTATGATGTTGTCCCATCTTTACCAACTTTAAGAAAACGAAGTTTTTTTATGTCTATATCAATGCAAAAAAACATATTTGTAAATGTTGTTGAAATGCATATATACGCACATACGTACGTACGTACATGCATATTCACGCACACGCGGACATTCTTATGTTTTGTGAATACTATGTAGAATTTCAAAGCTAAGTCGTTATTTGATGTTATAACCATGCCGGAAGCAATAAAAAACCAACTGGGGCTGAAGCCCATGCTACAATTTAGGTAATAGCTCATTAACTATTAACTTTCCACTTTGATCTTTTTATAGATGATACCATTTACCATAATTTTCTACGTCATCCTAAATATTTTGTTACTCATAAACTATGATACAGACCTAGATTAAATTCTAGTTTTAAATAATTATTGTAGACAAGAGTATTATAATAAGGATTTCAATAATGGTTTGGCATTTCGACCAAAACACCGAGATTCTAGTCGTTGCATTTCGGTTTCAGTAAGGGTTGAAAACGAAACTAAATTGAAACTACAATCAACAAATAATGATATTGAACTTCAAATTTTATAGGATAAAAACTCAATAAATCACAAAATTTATAAATAAGACAAGGCTTACAACGTCATACCACTAGCCACTTGAGTTAGTGGTCCTCAAAACTTGAATTTCAACTTAGAAAACCTATAAAATGCAAAATTTATAAATAATTTAACAATAAAAATTCAAAAAGGAAGTAATGAATAAACATTTCTAATGTTATACATATTTATGATTAACCAATATTCTTCGTTAATACTACATCTTAAATAGTATATCTGATAGTTTTTAAAAGAAAAGGATCATTTTTTGTTATTTAGGATCAATAATTGATATCAAAAGTCCTATGATTTGAATCCCTCTTCAAAATGATTCTCTTTAATTACGACCGGGTTCTCAAAATATTATTCAAATCAAAATTAAATATTTAAACTCATTTTTTCAACTGATGCTGAAATAAATAATATCAAGATTACTATTGATAGGTTGCACAAAGCTATACTATACTATTTAGTATGAATCCATGGAATCTATGATTTATGATTTAAATTCAATTTTTGTTAAAAGTTCAAAGTTTATAACTAACAATTTGAATCTCATTTTGAAATAATTGGGAGTGCTTTGAACATAATAAAAATGCAAGGGGAAAAATACATATTATCCATTAGAACTCAAACATACATAGAAACACAAGTAAATTTAATAACATGGTATAACATAGGTTGAATTATGGTTTCCATTTTACAACATTACATCAAAATATATTTTTCAAAGAATTCGAGAACACAAAATTCATTATTAATGAGTTCTTTGTAATCATATAGGAGAAAAAAAATTCAAACAAAAAATACCATAAGTTATACCCAAAAAACTAGTTCAAGAGAACAAAAATGTTAATCAAATTCTTTTACAAAGATTAAGATAACCAAGCCTAATTTGTAAACTTTATGGAATTGTGCAAAGATTGCTAATCCATTTCAAAATAATATTAATAATAACATAATTTTTTAACCCTGTAACTTTGACTTGATTGCACTACTGATATAAAGCTCATGTTGGGAACTAATTTCGAATTCGCCACTAATTGTAACAATGACAAATAACTATGAAAATTGTTATAAATATATATAAGCTCTTTTGATAATGTAGCATTATAATAATTTACATTGAAAATATGTAAGGTTTTTTGGTAATCTTATCTGTAATAATTGGCATCCATAATGATACAATTGCATAGTTTTTACAGAATAATAACAACTATGAGCACAATAATCTTATAAACCGTACTTTTTATCTTTGCATAATACAACCACTCATTGTTCCAATTATATGCATTTTTGTCATTGGATAAATATGTTAGGTCATTTGGCAATAATAAAACATGTATTTGATTATGATGTTAGATAAGAATCTTTTTTTCATGTGTTTGATATGCTTTTTACTTTTTGACTGTAGTTAACTTGTGGACAAAAATTGGGTGAATTTGGAACGTAATGTTATTACGACTACACCCAAGACCACTCGAATACAATCGCAACGCGCAATGCGGAAAAGCCAAATCGTGCTAGATAGTGCAAAACAACCAAACACTCGAAGAATTCAATAAAACCAAATCCGAACACGATCACAACACCAATACAAGCAATATATGAATGCAATAACAATAAGTAAATCACACATGATTTTATAGTGGTTCCACTAACGTTGTGTTAGTGTACATCCACTTGAGAGAGCTTTTATTATATCACCAATAGAAAGAGTACAAGAGATTGTTAACAATGATCACAATATTCTATCAAGAATATATTTTGTGGAGATTAGAATTGAAGAAATAAGATTTGCCTAAACCCTAGATTTAGAGGATAAAACCCTTGATTTGGAATTAGATTAGGTCTCTCATGTTTTACCCCAGAAAATAGCTTATATACTGTGTTAGGAAACCAAGGCAAATCCCCGAAATGCCCTTAGCTAATGACCCAAACAGCTGCACCAAGCCCAGGCCCGAAAACCAGGAAACGCCGGCTCAGACGTCTGCAGGTAGGGCTCAGACGTCTGACCGAACTCTCGGGCATCTGGCCCCTGTAGGGCCAGACGTCTGACCCAAACCTGCAGACGTCTGGCAGCAGCCTGCAGGCAGCCAGCACCACAAACTCCCCTCCAGTTTACTCCTCCGGACTCCGTTTCGCAAACCGTCTTCTCCGACACGAAGCTACTTCCATCCTCTTCAATTCTCCTATATATTGTGTCGCCAAATTTCAACACTCCACCTCGACACTATATCCATCTCCAACACCAATGGTACCATACCATCAACAACCGATAGCTCCAACTTCCAACACTTCTACCTTCAACCAAACGTGAATGTTTCCCCAACGGGTTCCGGCAAAGCCACCCCCCATTGCACTCCATCTACGAGTTCAGGCACAAAGCCCCCACCCTCCAACGAAATGTTGAAAACATTCAAACACCGTCTCACCAAAGACAAGAGCACTAGGAGTGTACACTAGCACTATACCAAGAAGATAGAACGACAATCTCATACCAATACTCTTCCACATCTACAACCAAGCTACTCTCTCACCCGTGCCACCTAGTGGCACCTAGCACTTCTCCAAGCGAATCAAGTCCGAGCAATGCTCGAACTTCCCAATCGGCAATGCCTTAGTGAACATATCCGCCGCGTTCTCCTTTGTGTGCACCTTCCGAAGACATACTTGCTTATCCTCATCCATGGCTACCAAGAATGACTCCCTCACTTCTATATGCTTAGTCTGTGAGCTAAACGCCAAATTCTCCGCCAAGTGAATAGCACTTTGGCTATCACATTGAACATCAATGCTATCGTGTTCAATACCCAAGTCGCACAACAAATGCTTCAAATAGAGTGCCTCCTTAGCCGCCTCCACCGTGGCTATCAACTCCGCTTCCGTAGTGGATAAAGCTACTACGGTTTGCAATCTCGATCTCCAACTTATGGCCGTACCACCTAGTGTGAAGACATAACCGGAAGTTGATTTTCTCCTATCTCTATCACCGGCGTAGTCCGAATCACAATAACCAACTAAGTTGCAACTCCTTTTCCCACTACCGCCAAAAACAAGACCATGAGATGATGTACCCCTAAGGTATCTCAATATAAGCTTCATGGCTTCCCAATGCGATTTTTCCGGATTAGACATAAAACGACTAACCACCCCGACGGCATTTGCAATATCGGGTCTTGTACACACCATAGCGTACATCAAACTACCAACCGCACTTGCATATGGCACCTTTGCCATATAAGCCTTGTCTTTCTCCAAGATAGGTGAATCCTTACACGAAAGCTTCACGTGCAAAGGTAATGGTGTATTTGACACCTTTGCATTCTCCATGCTAAACCGGCAAAGCACCTTCTTTATGTACTCCTTTTGAGTCAATTTCAACTCAAAACGCTTTCGGTCCCTTTCAATCTCCATGCCCAATATCCTCTTTGCTTCTCCAAGGTCTTTCATTTCGAATTCCGACTTTAATTTCAATTTCAACTTGTTGATTTCATTCTTGTCCTTCGAAGCAATGAGCATGTCGTCCACATACAAGAGCAAGTACACCCAACAATCATTTCCCAACTTCTTGAAATAAACACAAGCATCTTTGATGCTCCTATCAAAGCCACTTTCAAGCATAAAATGATCAAATCTCTTGTACCATTGCCTAGGTGATTGCTTCAACCCATATAGCGATTTCTTTAACTTGCACACCATATTTGACTTACCATTTACAACAAACCCTTGCGGTTGCTCCATGTAAATGTCTTCATCCAAGTCACCATGCAAGAAGGCGGTCTTCACATCAAGTTGCTCCAACTCCAAGTCGTGAATAGCAACTATGGCAAGTAATATCCGGATAGAAGTATGGCGCACAACCGGTGCGAATATCTCATCATACTCCTTTCCTTTCCTTTGTGCAAACCCCTTAGCCACTAACCTAGCTTTGTATCTTCCATCGTCCTTCACCTTATAAATCCATTTGCACCCAATACCACGGTTTCCTTTAGGAAGTGGAACCAAACTCCAAGTTTGATTCTTCATCAATGATTGCATCTCTTCCTCCATGGCACAAATCCACTTCGAGCTATCACTCGAATTCATGACGTCATCAAGGTCCATCGGCTCATCTTGGACTACTATAAGCGCATAGTCCATATTATCACAAAAGCTAAGATAATTCCAATCACCATATCTCTCGGGTGGTCTTATAAGACGACGACCCACCCGAGTAGCAATACCATCACCCGGACTCCTTTCGGCTCCACCTTGAGTCGAATCTTCTCTAGAATCGTGCACATCACCTACACTACTAGAGGCACCTTGTGGACTATGTGATGTACCATCAACCGCTCCCTCCTCACAAGCATCTTCTACTACTCTACTCTCTCTACCCCTTGGACAAAATGTGGGAATAACTTCCTTCTCCTTCGATTCACCATGAACCAAATCCGGAACATCCGATGAGCTCTCATTCTCCTTGAACATTGCTGACTCATCAAAAGTAACATGACGAGAGTTTATTACCTTCTTCGTTTCCGGATTCCAAACCCGATAGCCTTTCACTCCTTCCGTATAACCAAGCAAAACCCCTTTGAAAGCTCTAGGTTCAAGCTTATCATTTCCCGGATCATGCACATAAACGGGACTTCCAAAGACACGAAGATAGCTCAAGTCAATACTCTTACCTCTCCACACTTCCTCCGGAATTTTGTTATCAATAGCTGAGCACGGAATTCGATTAATAATGTGTACCGCGGTTGACATAGCTTCGGCCCAAAATCCCTTAGACAAACCCGATGTCAATCTCAAGCATCGAGCTTTCTCTAGTAGAGTATGGTTCATCCTCTCCGCAACTCCATTTGATTGCGGATCTCCCGGTGTAGTAAAATGTCTCCGAATGCCATGATGCTTGCAATAATCTAAGAATTCTCCGGAAACATACTCCCCGCCATTATCGGACCTAAGAACCTTCAAAGATTTACCACTCTCATTCTCAACAAGAGCCTTCCATACTTTGAACTTAGCAAATGCCTCCGACTTGGCCTTCATTACATACACCCAAACTTTGCGAGAAAAATCATCAATAAAAGAAATATAATACCTTGCTCCACCTAAAGAAGAAACCGGTGCCGGTCCCCAAACATCCGTATGCACATACTCAAGAACGCTTCTTGAATCATGTTTTCCTTCACCGAATGAAACCTTTGTTTGCTTCCCCATGACACACTCTTCGCAAAACTCTAGCTTGTTGAAACTCTCACCACCAATCATCTCCCTTTTCCGAAGAATATCCAAACTCCTCTCCGAGACATGTCCTAACCTCAAATGCCACAATCTAGTTGCATCTAAGTCGCGAGAACTATCAACCCCAATGCTAGCTTCACCTTCTATGGTCACACCTTGAAGCAAATATATACCATGAGCCCTAGCACCTTTCATAACCACAAGCGCCCCCTTCGAAACCCTCAAGCCATCTCTCTCAATAGTGATCTTGCACCCCAAAGAATCTAATTGCCCCAAAGAGATAAGGGACTTCCTAAGTCCCGGAACATAGCGCACATTAGTGAGAGTACGAACTACTCCGTCAAACATCCTAATTTGCACGGAACCAATGCCCTTCGACTTACAAATAGCACCATTTCCCATAACAATCGAATTTCCCTCTCTAGCTTCGAAAGAAGAAAAACAATTCCTTTTCGGCGTCATATGATAAGACGCCCCCGAATCGAGAACCCATTCGCTACCCGAAACATTTGATGCTACCGCCGTCAATACATCCATGTCTCCCTCACCAACACCTCTCTCCACCGCGACCGATGAAGATGCTACTTCCTTCTTGGCCTTCTCCTTGTCCGGACACTCATTCTTCCAATGACCGGGCTTCTTACAAATATAGCACTTGCCTTTCTTTTCCTTCGACTTTCCTCTCCAACCGGGATTTCTAGATTTGGAACGCCCCCGATTCTCCTTCTTCGCATATCTCTCCTTCTCCACAAACAAACCTTGACCATTTCCGGCACTACTACCACCAACACTCAACTCCTTCATTTGATCTCTCAACTCCTCACTAAGAAGACCCATCTTGACATCATCTAATGTCAATGTATCCCGGCTATAGATCAAGCTATTTGAGAAACCCGTATAACGGTCCGGCAACGAACATAACAATATCATCGCCTTTTGCTCTTCCTCAATCTTCAAATCTACCGCCTTCATCTTCATTAGCAAATCATCAAACACATTCAAGTGTGCCTTAAGCGAACTCCCCTCTTTCATCTTATACGTGAAAAACGTTCGCAACAAGATCAAACGATTAGTTAGAGACTTCTTCATATACAATTCTTCCAACTTGTCCCAAATTCCCTTAGCGGTGGTCTCACCACTAATTTCGGAGATCACATTCTCTCCCATAGCAAGTTGAAGTGTAGTAAATGCCCACTCTTCCATTTCTTCTCTCTCGACATCCAAGATGTCCGCCGGCAACAAATGTGTATCAAACACCACCCTATGAACTCGATTTCTTCTTAAAACCGCTTTCATCTTCCATTGCCATTTTTCAAAATCATTATCGCCATTCCACTTGTCGATAACCAATTGCGATCCCGACGCCACATACGAACCACGTACATACGGCGCTATACTACTTGGACCAACCATTGAATTTTCAGAGGTATCCGTTTCCGGCATTTCAACAACCACCTAGCAACACCAAAGCTCTGATACCAAATGTTATTACGACTACACCCAAGACCACTCGAATACAATCGCAACGCGCAACGCGGAAAAGCCAAATCGTGCTAGATAGTGCAAAACAACCAAACACTCGAAGAATTCAATAAAACCAAATCCGAACACGATCACAACACCAATACAAGCAATATATGAATGCAATAACAATAAGTAAATCACACACGATTTTATAGTGGTTCCACTAACGTTGTGTTAGTGTACATCCACTTGAGAGAGCTTTTATTATATCACCAATAGAAAGAGTACAAGAGATTGTTAACAATGATCACAATATTCTATCAAGAATATATTTTGTGGAGATTAGAATTGAAGAAATAAGATTTGCCTAAACCCTATATTTAGAGGATAAAACCCTTGATTTGGAATTAGATTAGGTCTCTCATGTTTTACCCCAGAAAATAGCTTATATACTGTGTTAGGAAACCAAGGCAAATCCCCGAAATGCCCTTAGCTAATGACCCAAACAGCTGCACCAAGCCCAGGCCCGAAAACCAGGAAACGCCGGCTCAGACGTCTGCAGGTAGGGCTCAGACGTCTGACCGAACTCTCGGGCATCTGGCCCCTGTAGGGCCAGACGTCTGACCCAAACCTGCAGACGTTTGGCAGCAGCCTGCAGGCAGCCAGCACCACAAACTCCCCTCCAGTTTACTCCTCCGGACTCCGTTTCGCAAACCGTCTTCTCCGACACGAAGCTACTTCCATCCTCTTCAATTCTCCTATATATTGTGTCGCCAAATTTCAACACGTAATTCAAAAGAATATAGAGATGGGATGGAATTATTTTTAAACGAAGCTTTTTTTAAATCCATTCGAAAGATAAGACTATATGTCCTTGTAAAAAGTGCTGCAATCGTTATTTCAATGATAGAATTCATATTGTTGGTCATCTCCTTTCATACGGAATGGACCTGCTTTATATGACAGCTCGTTGGACACATTATGGTGAATCATATGATGAGGAGTCTTATGTAAAGGCTGGGACTTACATCAACTTGGGAAATGATATGCAAATGGACAATGATCAAAGGGGGAGAGGTGAAATGCATGATTTTCTCGATGAGACATTTATGCCCTTTATTGGAAAAAGTGTAAGTTCGTCGGATCATTCTCCTATTTTTAAAGGTCAAACTCCCAAGGCAGAACATTTTTTCATGTTGGTAGAAGAAGCTAATAGGGAATTGTATGTTGGCAGTAAGTATAAAAAAATAGATGCAATTTTTAAATTGTACCAGATCAAGTGTTTGGGAAATGTGAGTAATTCAGCTTTCTCTATGTTCTTGGAAGCATTTAAAGATACGTTGCCTGATGGAAATTTTATACCAAAGTCAAATGCATAGGCAAAAAAAAATTGATGATTTGGGTCTTACTTACGAGAAGATTGATGCATGTCCGAATGATTGTATGTTATTTTGGAAGCAAACATCACACTTGCAAACTTGCTCTCATTGTAGCGTTAAAAGGTACGAAGTAAATAAAGAAGATGAAATTATTAAAAAGAAAGTATATGTTAAAATGCTTTGCCATTCTTTTAATTCCTAGGCTAAAGAGGTTGTGTATGTCAAAATATACAACAGAACATATGAGATGGCATACAGATGGTGGTTCGAATGATGGTTTCATGAAACATCCACCAGATTCTCCAGCTTGGAAACATTTGAATTATCTATACCCTGATTTTGCATCTGAAATTCGTAATGTTCATTTTGGCCTTGCAAGTGATGGTTTCAATCCATTTGCGCACTTAAATAGTAAACATAGCACTTGGCCAGTGATTATCTCTGTTTATAATTTACCTCCGTGGTTGTGTATGAAGCAACCTTATCTGTTTATGTCTTTATTAATTCCGGGACCTCATGAACTAGGAAAAGACGTTGATATTTATATGCAACCACCAGTAGATGAGTTAAAAGAGTTATGGGAGGTTGGCACGAATACATACGATGTTTTTTCGAAACAAATATTCAATATGAGAGCGGCTATTTTATGGACTATAAACGATTTATGCGCATATGCTAATTTATTAGGATGGAGTACATCAGGAAAGCTTGTATGTCCGCATTGTAACCACCAAACATATTCAGTGCGTTTACCAAATAGCAAAAGGCAAGGTTATTTGGGAAATCGTAGGTTTTTGCCTATTACACATAGGTTTCGACTTGATGAACGTTTGTTTAATGGTAATTGTGAGAAAGGTCTTGCCCCTAAACCACTAATAGAAATCGAGTGTTTAAAGCAACTATCAAAATTAAGATTTACATTTGGTAAATCATCGGCACTTGAATCTGTTAGTGGTCAAAAACGACGGAGGAGAATGAATGCCAATAAGGAAACTCGAGTTGTTGGACCTTGGAAGAAAAAAGCTTAATTTTTACTTTACCTTATTGGCAACATCTGTTGATACGACATAACATTGATTTGATGCCTAAGTGAAAACATTTTAGGAACTTTACTTGGAAACTCAAAAAAAAGGAAAGGATGGAGTTAAGGCCTGGGCTAATTTAGATATTTTACAAATAAGAAAATCACTTCATCCTGTCCGGGAAGGCAATAGGACATATATACCTCTAGTGATATTCTTCATGACCAATGAGGAAAGAATGTTGTTTTGTAAAGCATTCTTAGTTGTACGTGTTCCGGATGGATATTCAACCAATATTTCTCGATGTGTAGATATGAAGGGAAAAAGGTTACAAGGATTAAAAAGTCATGATCATCATGTAATTATGCAACATTTGCTCCCACTTGCAATTCGAAGGGTTTTGCCTAGACCTCTTGTCCTTGTTTTGGTTGAGTTATATGCAATTTTTAGACAATTTGTAGTAAAAAGCAACATGTTGCGTCAATGAACCAACTAAAATATAGGGTAGCATTAGCCTTATGTATGATGGAGAAAATGTTCCCTCCTTCTTTTTTCACTATATCAGTTCACCTAATAGCTCATTTAGTCGATGAAACCGCAATTGCTGGACCGGTTCAATACCGTTGGATGTATCCTATTGAAAGGTAATCAATTTTTCTTCATTTCATTTTGATATTTTGTTTTCCAGTTTCTTATTACATCTTAATTTATGAACCACATTTAAAATTTGAAGGTGAACCAATAAGATTGAGAGTTGGTGCTAAAAATATGATAAGTATACAGTAGGAATTAAAGTAAATATAACTTTAATTACGTATGTAATGAAGCATTTTTCATAACATCCACATTAATATTACAATTATTATAAGTATGTGCACATGGATTTGAGAAAAAACTAGAGATTTCTATCATTACATGTAAAACCAATGTAGAAACTTTTGGACAATGATAAATGAATGAAAAAATATATAGTTTATTCGATAGCATCATCACAAAAGTAGATTTGTTGATCCATTTGTAAGCGTAATCAGTTATCTCAATTAGGTCCTCTTACGGTAGTGATATGTTATAGGAAAAATGGGTATTTATTTATTTCTTCAGATACTTGCAAACATTAAAAATATATGTTCGCAATAAAAGTAACCCAGAAGGAAGTATTGCAGTACGATATCTTGTAGAAGAATGTGTTTTGTTTTGTTCAATGTACTCGAAAGGTGTAGAGACTCGTTATACACACCGTGGCCGTAATGTCGATGCATCATTGCCTCATGATGTTGATGGGGGTCTGTCAATATTTGCAAATTTTGGCCGTCATTTAGGAAAATTCTCAGAGATTAATCTTGAAAAGAAAATCTAGGAGCAATGTCATACTTATATCTTATTCAACTGTGGCGAAGTGATTTGTTTTTTGAAGTAAGACCATTATGTTAGTCTAAAGTATCTACTTTTAATTTCAGCATTGAATTATAAACAAACATTTCTTCTTTGACTTGTTTTTTGGTAGTAAAAGATTGGGAGAGCTACGTAGAATCCATCATCGGAAAACTATTCGAGAAGCCGAGAGTTTGAGAAACAAGGAATTCCCTACATGGTTTAGGAACCATGTATGCGTCTTTATATTTTAACATGCAATTTTGATAATTTTTACTATAAAATGACGTATAATAATATATTGATCATATTGGCTTAGGTAAATGATCTTCATACTACCGGTGATTTTGCAGTATCAAATGATTTACTTCGATTAGCTAACGGTCCAAGCAGGATTGTGAGATAATATAAGAAGTATGTGATAAATGGTTATAGGTTTCGAATTAAAACGATCGATGACAAATACAAAAATCAAAATTGTGGTATCTTTTTGAATGCTGAAACATCAAGTTATTCGAGATTTAGAGATTGTAATCCAATCACCGGTAGTATCGACTATTATGGTGTCTTAAAGAATATATATGAGCTTGATTATAGATTCCCTGGTGAAAGTGACAATCAAGCTTGTAAAGTTGTCTTGTTTGAGTGTGATTGGGTAAATAAGTCCGGGAAGAAAATTGATAGATATGGCTTCAATTTAATGAACTTTAACCATGTGGCACAAAATAATGAATGGTTTATACTAGCATCACAAGCTATTCAAGTGTTTTATGTTGCTGATCCAAAACAACCGGACTGGGCTGTTGTAGTTAAAACAAAACCGAGAGATTTCTATGATTTAATTGTGGATGATAACGAAGCTAATGTCGACGATTACTATGGCACACCAAATCTTGATGATCTTAATCTTGACAACGAAGAGCTACAAATAATAACTGATGTTCCCGGTGTTTATGTTAATAAAGTGTTACCAACGCCTAATATGGATGTTTCCATACTTGAAGATGATGACAATGATGAAGAAAATATTGGGAATGAGAATGAAAATGAGAGCATCAACAAAACATAGTACTTGAATCATATTTATGTTTTTGTTAAACTTTGTTCATTTAATATTTCATTTGAAGTTGAGTTGTATTCTAACTATGTTCTGATGTCATTTATTTCTATTTGTCATGTACAGTTTGATACCTTTTTGCAGAACCATAGTACAAATTGATTGTTAGATTTATTATGTATAATCACTTATTATAAATTAGCATACATTAATTGTCCTTTCCTTTTATTTAAAAGTATAATATTTGTACATTACCGTTTATTTTACAATTACTAAGATGAGTAGCTTTGAAACTTCTCATTCGGATGAAATGAATCCTTTGGATGATGGCATATATGAAGACTGCGGCTCTTAAAACAATAGTATTTTCATATTTTAGTACTGATCACTTTAATGGAATAAGTTTACAAAAGTTTGAAAGTGCAATTTTTGGCTGTAAAGAAACACTGTTAAGAGATCAATTTATGTGGCTAAAAATACCATTCTGACAAGCACCATTGTCCCAGTGGTTAAGTGATTCGGCTTTGGTACGAGAGGTCACAAGTTCGAAACTTGCATAGTGTGATTCGAACATATATTGACATGTGATTTGTGTTTTGTTGTCCCAGTGACATGTTGTATCAAAGTACCATTTTAAAAAAAATACCATTCTAGAAACAGCTTATGACATGTTGTTGGTTTAGTAGACTGTTACTATTGAAAATATTATATTATTACTTTGGAAGGGTCAAAGAGTAGAAAAGGGCATGGCTATAAAAAACAAACATGGGGTAAATTCGAAAAAGAAAAAATTGGGTTTACAAAGGATGGTTTGTGCATTGTTCCAGAAGATGCCAAATTAGCAAGGTACTTAGGTAGTTTGGCGAGAAACTACAACTGTATTCCTCTTTCTCCAAAAGACTGGCGATCCCAAGAAGATGCTTTTTTGGAAAATATGTGGAAAATAATATCGGTATGATGGATCTTTTTAAATTTTACTTAATATTGGAAAATGGCTTTTATGGTTTGAATATTGGTTATTCATCTTCATATTTTATGGTAGCTTTTAAAATGTAGATTAGTAAGTGATATATTCCTAAACTGAAATTTATTTCTTGACACGAAAAACTAAATATGCATGAACTCTGGTTGAAAAAAACATACTCAATTTTGCAAAACTTACAAGTTACAGTATTTCAGTCAAAGAAAAAGAATATGGAGATGAAAAAATAACAATCATAATTATTCCGATCCTAGAGTTCTATATTGTTTCTACCATGAGTTATTATTTTTAATTACAGTAGAGTTGTCACATTTGATAAAAAAGGAGTTTACATAATTACTATGATAATGTGGATTTTGTTGTGTTTATGTTGTAGTACACTAGTACAAATGCATAAAATGTTTAAATTAATTACTAAAGAATCAATTACAAAAACTAACCTCATTAATAGTGATGCACACATTACAGTAATCTTAAAAGCCAATTTCATACTTATAATATTGAAGTGTCCTACAATTTCATCAGTTGAGAGTTTCTTTCGTTGATTAAATCAAGGAATTTTTTTAATAGCCTAAACATAATAGTTTTGTATTATCGCACAACATTGTACTTTTTATTGTTTTATCAAACTTGAATAGGATTTCGCAAGTTTTTTTAGCTCTTTATTGTATTACTTCTGTAATGATATAATTATCCGATCATCAAGCTGCATTAGAATTGGTCATTTCAAATTATATTCTTACAATTTTTTGTGTCTTTGATTTCGTCAATTTTCCCATGTTTAACATAAAAGATTTATATCTTAAAGGATACAATAGACTGGCATCCTGAAGACATACCCCACATCCCCACAATTCGTCATGTACTACTAAAACGACTAGCTAAAAGAGTGAAACAACATAGCTAATTTAAAAAATACTACGCTCAGTATATTGGCTCACCGTCGCGCTTTATGTGTGGAGATGATCGCGTGGATGGCGAACAATGGAGGAAAACGGTAAACTATTGGGATAGCGATCATAAAAATAAAGTAACTATCTCATACTCTTATTCTTCTCTATATGTTTTGGTTTGGTAAATATTACATCTATGATTGTTATTCACTATTTTTTTTATTGTTTTGTGAATAATAGATAAAAGTTGAAAAAATTATTGAGAACTGCAATAAGTTGAAAATGAGTCACACAGGTGGCTCAATGTCCTTCATAAGACACCATGCAAGATTTGTAAGTAACCACTTCTTTACACAAACGTTATTTGCTTAGCCAATTACATTGTTATAATCAAGAGGCAATATATTCGATTATAGTATAAATCATATATTCTTATTATGCTACTATATGATTTATATGATTATAATATAATTTTTATATTCTTATTATGCTACTACCTTGGAACAGAAACAAATTTATGGTCATGAACCCGATTTTATTGATGCATTTGATTTGGTTCATAAAAGAAAGGATAAAGATAGAAGCTGGATTGACGACACATCTGAGCATACAGGGGTAAGAGAAATATTAATCTAGTTATTTTTATCTTCTTCTTACAAAGTGTGATAAGTAAATAATATGTATGATGCACTATAGTTACACCATTTCCATAGAATTTGATAATATTACTTATATCCAATATAAATGGTTTTATCCTTGTTATCACATCATTTATTGCCCGTATATTGTTTCTTTTCAAAGCATTAGGTAGAATAAGAAGCAAATAAGTATTTTAATATCAGTTTCTACAAGTGGGGGAAACATTTCAAATTATGTGGCTTAGTGGCTCAAGTATAGAAATAAAGTTAAGAAAAATCTTGATATACTTAACTGTCATTTGAGAGGACAATCTGAACTAGTTGAACTAAAGTGAACAAAATTCAAGAGCACTAAACTGAGCTGAAGTGAACAAGATCCTCGTCCATAATAAGCCGAAGAGAACAAAATTCAAGAGAAAATTCTAAACACGTTGAAGCATGCACCGAACATGAGAAAATATGAGACTGGTCCAAGCACACACCAAAATTCCTGATATTTGTAGTATCACTACCAGCTAAAACCATACAACAAATATCATCTGCTATTTTTTTATGTGTCATATTATTTGAAGAAAGCATTAGGCCTTGCTAATTACCTTTTGATCTCTTGCTTTCGATATGAACCCTCTTAAGGATTAATTCATTTAGTTTCTCAACCTCTTGCTTTAGCCAATGGCTTCTACGGTTAAATTTTGTAGGAAGAAATCCGAGCGCAAAAAAAAGCATGAATCATTCATAGCCATCAAAAAAACATGTGTTTTTATTTTCTGAGGCTAGTAGTTAATAGTTTCCTAAATTCTTTGAAAAAATATACATAAAAAGTATAATTTTGTTAAATGATATCTATGATAGTGCTTCAAAAATGGATTCGAACTGGAACCCATATAAGTACTACGTAATTTCACTGGAACTACAATATATATTTAACACCTTGGCTAAACTTTAGAGACCTTATTATTTGATATGGAAAAATATTATGTGTTCATTTGTTATTAACTCGAACCAAGGTATAGAACGTTTTTACCGATTGAGAAGAGAACATAGCTTGTTCATCTTGTAAATGGACAATATGTAATCCTTAGTCCGCATCGTTACCAAATATGGTTCTAGTTATGATACGTTGCATAGTATCTTCGAGTTCTTTGTGTACATCTATCTCTGAAGTTTCCAACAGTTTGTGCCATGTCTCAAGTTTAATTTCTACTTCATGGGGTATCATAAAGCCTACTGAAAAAGTAAATGAAAATAATTAATTTCCCTGCATTTGCGGTAAACTTTTCTAGATAATACCTTAGTTTGAAAGAAAAGGGAAAAAGCAAGTATGGTATCGTTTTGCAGTTTTTTTCTTCTTAGAGGAAAAAAGCATCGAACTCGCAACATATTTTTAAAAAATTAACAAAGTGAATTAATGACGTTGTTGGAATTTTGCACCTCTTAAGGTAAACTGATAATGTTGGAAGTTATGGAAGCCCAAATATTCGAAGATCACTAACTACAGAAACAAGTAACAAAGATAGATACGAAAGAAATGAGTATCATAATGAAGTTATCTTGTCGGGTCTTCAAGAAATACAGGCTTGGATGTCACTTGCTGGCTGTCTTCTGTGTGCGACAGTATCCGAGCTATGTTTGCGGACCTATGCTATTCTGGATGAGGTCTTTTTAGCTTACTTTTATATTTCTAGTTTTCCCTTGCCTTCTTCTTGGGATAACTTATTCAAGCTGCATTTCTTATGGAATATTTAAGCCAAAATGAGCAGGTGTTTTTCTCTCCTATACCAAAGCTTTTTAGCCACTCTTCCTGATAGCTTCTGTAGCTGCTTTTATTGTTAGCCAAGCTATGACAACAGCCACATTCTCATGCATAAAGCAAGCAACGGCTCTTGGCTGTTTTCCTCGCCTCAAAATAGTACACACATCTCGAAAATCATGGGATATATGTGTGTGTGTAAGAATTTTCCATTCTCACAATTTGCTGGTATCAATAATAAATGATTTGGAGCATAAGCATCTTTTAGCTTTACGAATATTTGATGAGAGACCAAACAGTTGTTGCTAAAATCACAATGGCCAGAACCGAAAAGAGCATACACATGCATGAACCACACCCCCTTTGGTCCCTTGTTTATAATCGCCAACCTCTTTTGTACCCTCTATAGTCTCGAGTCTAATTTGAACATGCTGATCCAAATCATCTATTAATTTTGAATGCAAATCCAGTTCCTCATTTACTGCTAGTGCAATATCCTTTATGCTCAAAACTGTCTCCTCGAGCTTTTCAAGTCATTCATCTTTTGCTCTTATTATTTGTTGTTGTAAACCAACAATTCCACGATTATCTAATCCTGGAATTCTGTTTGCTGTCTCTTCTGATCTTTTACTTTCTCCAAGTAAATCTTCCCTACTCGCAGTTTGACACGTTCAAAGCAGATGCCATCTGTTTTGTTTTTTTATCTTACATTTGTAATCATGTATTTATGCTTATTTAACTCCTTTCCTATAATATTTTGCTTACTGGAAGCTTGGAAAGGAGAGATTCCAAGTTATCTAGTTTAGTTCCAAGGATTAATATCTTTCTTCGGATAACAGATAAATGCTTTTGAGCATCCGGACTAGATGGAAGAGGGCATCTTTCAGATATCATAAAAGAATATCATCAGCAAGTTTTGATGCTTCATTCAAGTCCCTGATCCATGGATCTGAAGATGATGCCATCTCTGCATGTCTTATGGTTTTCTCTATTGCTTTTATTGCAATGTTTGGAAGTATAATTGAGCAAGGTGATGCTTATGGTATCGCTGAACGTGGAGTTATGATAATGACAACCACATTAGTGAGGTTCAAATTAAAATAACATTTTGGTTTCCACAGCTGAAGCTTATCACCTAAGACGTAATATTTCTAGAATGGACAGAAACAGTTATCGCCACTATGGTGATGAACTATAGTCTATTCGAGACTGTTACAAAGAAGAGGACAAGCCTAGCTGTTCAAGACTGGACTACACTAGACTGAGGAGTTGTCGGGCTACAGAATATTGTTAACATATGAACTTTATACTGAACTGAATGTCGCGGTGAGGAATATCTGAGCACTGAGATTGTGGTCAGTCATAATATACTTGTCATTTAAAGTAGAGACAGAGACAAGGCTTGTTTGTTTAGCACTAGTATTTTATCTCAACGTCTTGACTAACTTTGATTGATGGCTTCTTTTGCTTTTTAACTTGTCACATGATCATTTTATTTAAAATTTTCTCATTAATAATTAACTTTTACAGGCACTTTTATCCCAAAAGCTAAGGGAATTAGTTGATACTCATGGTAAGGAGACACCGAAATTGAGATTGCAAGCATACGTGTCTGTAAGAGGTTATGAGACCGGTGGTAGAGTTCGACGCTATGGAAAAGTTGTAGTGCCAAGCATGGTTCCATGGGTGCAACAAACTCAACATGTTTCAGTTATTCGTAGATCCCGAAAAGGAAGAGATTATGCATCACTGTAGTCGGAATATCTTGACCTATGGGAAATGTATTAACAACAAAGAAAGGAAATTGATGAGTAGCGGCGTATGATTTTATCTTCACAGCATCAGTCTTCTACTCCAGATACTTCTTCTGGACAACACTCATCTCCAGTTTACATATCCATGCAACATCAATCACCCATCCAACATCAAGTGTCTGCGCAAAATAATTCGCTACCACGACATCAGTCTCTCTTACATCTACAATCGACATATCCACAAAATGGACCTTTTTACTATCCTCATCCATATCACGCACCTTTATATGCACCAATTTCTCGTCCTGTGGGGAATTTCACATCAACTCTAAATGATATGGATTTTCTACAACAACTCATGTCTCCACATCATGTAAGTAGTTAGTTTTAAAAAACTTGATGTTATATTATTATTAGTTTCCTTGTTATGTAAGTGGTTTAGTCAAGGTACTTATGAATTATGTATATATGGGATCTAAAATTTCAAGTTTTCTTTGCTATTTGAAATGGGAAATAAATGTAGTTTTTTTGTGTTTCATGTAGTACAGAGATATTTGATTGTTGAACATGTGGCAATGGAGTATGAGTTAGCTATTTAACTTGCTGTTTGTATTCTTAATGTGTGCATATGCTTAGATGAACTTATATTCTCCTTTTGCTTTGATTTGAATTTGTAATATGAGTTATATTTTTAAGCATGTACAGCATGTTGAATATCAGATTATAATATTCTATTCAATAGGGGCATTTACAAAGGACAGTGTATTTTTTTAGATCCTGCAACTACTTTTACATGAGAGGCAATTATAAAAGCCTTAAATTTTTTAGAGGCTCTTGTGATTGTCTTTAATGAAGTGCTTTTGGTGTTTGGATCCGCATACAATGGAGGCAAATTTAAAAACAAATCTGCTGCTATTTAGCAATGGAGGCTACATTTTTTGGGGCAGATATTTATTTGCCTCTCATAGTTGTAGAGGCAAATATACATAGATTTAGCCTCTAGTTAAAATTTAAGAGGCATTTCTAAATGCCTCTGCTAATTTTATTTTTGCTAGTGCCATTATAAGGCATATCACTGTCCCCATCTCTAATGGATCTACTCATCGAGTCTTAGGGGCTCGCTCAACCTAAGCTATGATATAACATGTGACGACTTACCTCTACCTTTGGTACCCAAATACCTAATATAACATGTGCTTTGTAGTGGTACTCGACTCATGGCGGGAAACCGTCAAGGTAACAAGCAATCAGTTCATAACTAGTAGTATATCTCATAGAGCATAAACAAAATATAATATCAATATAGATATACAATGGGTGAGACAGTAGCATAATCAAATGAAACAAAATAACATCATAAGGCAACACAAGTTCATCATATTATACAAAACGGAATATTTGAGTTTAAACATCTCCAATACATTATGTAACTTTAGACCATTACCAACAATCTATTCTGTTTACTGCGCTCTCTCTCCTGATTTTCAACTGAGCGAACGAGCGGCGTACCCCAGGTAAGATGGCGACTAGCCACGGGTTGGTTGGAGAAAGGTTTATAACGACGAAGACTTCGCCGTTATAAACTTATAATGGTGAAATCTTTACCGTTATAAGTTTATACCCTAACCTCCGAAGCCAGCCGCCACAACTCCTATCTTCCTCCTCCTTTTATTTTTCAGCCGAGATAATCACCAAAATTACCAATTTCCGCCTCAAACAATCAATATCCGCTAGTTTATACCCAAATTAAAGCTCATTTTTGAGATCCATACTCGAAGAGATGTCTAGATTGCTAAAAATTTTTGCCAAAAAGTTCATGCACAGAGAAGGCAGTAGCAGCGGCGTCGGAAGGAGCGGCGAAGAACATAATATTGTATTGTATGGGCACGAGCAAGAAATTGATGATTTGCTAGAAGCCGCCGAAAATCTCGATAACCAGGGCAGAGGCAAAGAAGAAGGCGGTCGCCGCGGTCACGGAGGCCGCAGGGGTGGTCGAGCGGGCAGGACACGCAAGGGTGTGGGGAAGATTTTCGCTAGAGTGATTTCAGGATCCGAACCTTAGCGCGGCGAAATTGCCTATGCTTTCCAACTTTCGCGCACTTCCAAAAGGCGAAATACATGTCAGCACACAGACGAATTTGGCTGTAAGTATTTCTTTATATGATTAAAATAATTGCAATACGTTGTTAGTTTAAATATATAGTATGATTTTATTTAACTTTAACAGTTGCGAAATATCCATTCACGGGGTTCTGTAGCGAACACGCTTAGATATTTTCATGCACATTTAGCAAATAAGGATAGAGTCGTAGCACTTTTACACAGGTTTGGATTCCACCATTTCTTAGGTAATCTAATGAACCATTTACTTAAAAAACTAGTTAATTGCTCACTCCGTAATTTAACTTGTTATGTACTCTACAATTTTAGGACTCAACAATGTTATAAAAGGTGATGTGCAATTGTGTGCTGCTATTGCTTTACGTGGTATAAAACCACTCACACGTTTCACTTTCCTTGCGGTAAGCTAGGAATTACACCGCTTGATTTCTCTATGCTTACCGGCATTAGCATTGGAGTAGCCGTTTTTCTATCGCTTCCGTACGATGATGCTCGATGGCATGATCCTGAACGTGTTCATAATCTTCTACCTCACTTTGACACTTCCGCTACATCGTATCAAGCCGTAGGCGCTATTAGAGTCAGCGCTATTCGTGCTGCCATGGACAGCATACTCAGTCATTACTCTCCTGATGATGATCTGGAGCTTGTGCGATTATTTGTTCTATACCTCATGGGTAACTTGTTTTTCAGCACATCAAGCAGTAGTTTGGCTGTCGGGTTTATTGAGGTCGTAACTGATTTGGATTTTAGCGGTGCTATTTTATATGACTGGGGTATACCTATTCTTGCGTACTTGTATAGATGTCTCGATGTACAGTGCACCATTTCACACGTATAAGTTTCATTATTTTAGCTTCTGGGAGTTATTACAGTACTGGTATTTTGAGTATTCTAGGAATTTTCATTTCTTCACTTTGACTTCAGACACGTCTACTTTTTTCCCTCGTCTATCATTTTCGTGCGCAGACAGTAGGAGGCCCAGGGATAATGAATCTCATCATGTTTATTCGGTTGCCCACAACCAAATCGATTTGAGGATGTATAGACACCGGATTATATTGCATCCATTTCATGATAGTGTATCGATTGGCCTTGATTTATAGAGATTGCTAGGATGCTTGCTGGACGGAGATCTCCACTCCTATCCTATCCCTCGGCGTTTGGTGCATATTGGTATCTTGGTGAGAGGTGTTGGAGACAGTTGTACGACTTTAATGATATTCCTGATGATCCATACCCTCATACCTTTTGCTGTATGA
Source organism: Allium fistulosum (assembly GCA_030737815.1). Taxonomy (NCBI): domain Eukaryota; kingdom Viridiplantae; phylum Streptophyta; class Magnoliopsida; order Asparagales; family Amaryllidaceae; genus Allium; species Allium fistulosum. Next base: position 1,114,910,101 of record CM060902.1, on the reverse strand, counting down.
TTTACCCTTCAGAGCAGCTAGACTTGGCGAGGGCAAGAGGTTGGTGGCCGGTCGAGGCCTTTGTTATTACCGGTCCACCATACGTTGACTTCTGGCATAGACTTTATAGTGGGTCCACTGATACCATTACCCATGCAGCGGCGATAGATTTAGTCGGTCCGTCTGCGATACGCCACGGCATACATCCCCCTGTTGTCGAGGATCTTACCCAGCCCAGTCAGGGTTACCATGCACCCGATCACGTGGCGTCTTCTTCTCACTTCGGATGGACCATGGCAGTTCCTACCATTGGACCAGACCGTTATGTTGACGTGACGATCAGTACCCAGATCCGAGCTAGATATCCTACACTGATCTATACGATATGCAGATGGGGATTAGACATATAGGATATGTAGAGCATAGGAGTAGCCTAGACTACTATGATGGTGAGCTACGTCGGTAGGAAGAGGTAGCAGCACGACTACAGGCACAGCTGGAGGAAGAGCATAAAAGATTTGCTGACATGAAGATGTACTATGAGCATTTAGTTGGTCCGAGTAGCGGTGGAGATGATGATGATGAGAGGCGTCATCGACGTCATACACGTCCACGTACAGATGGATGATCTTATGTATCATATTTCATTTATGTTTATGTATCAATGTTATTATCATTCATGTTTCTGTGTCGTTGTTGTTGTTATTCATGTGCTGCGATGTATGATATTACTGTTGTATTCAGTTTATGCATTGACGTCATTATTTTTCATGTTTATGTGTTATTGGCAACCATACAGATATTTTCCCAAAAGCATAGATAACCATAAACTAATAGTACAGACAATTACATTCATTGGCAACAAGTATACCACTTTCTATAATTACCATAACCTTGCTCTCTTCTTCTCATAATTACCAGTTTTCCATTTTCCGCTTCCCTTTTATATATACACATACCAGTTTACATCTACTTCTTCACAATCATCTACTCCATCTTTACTACTATCTACATCTTCCTCACATTCATTTACATCTCACACCGATGCCATCCTGGCCTTTTTCTATTGACTCTGATATAGGAGGCTATGTGCCTTCGGAAAGTCGACGAACCGATGAGGATTGGCTTATCGAGTATCAAGAGCAGCACTACGAGGACATTCGAACCGAGTTCCCAGATCTTAGCCAACTAAGACTCCAGAAGGACGTTCAACCTCCATATGAACAACAGGTTGTACAGCATCCATATGAACAAGAGATAAGACTTCCTACAAACACACAGGAACGCCGGGAAGTCCGTAATGAACGGTTCAGTTGGAGCAGGAAGTTAACTCTCCTCCATTACCATATTGTGTTTGCGGAGTGTCAGTTACATATTCCGTCATGCCAAGCGAAAACGACATTGGACGGTGCCATTACAGATGCCATAACTTTCCAATTGGTTGAGGTTTATGGGAATGGATTGATGATCCATTCCCTCATCAAGTAGTGGAATATGCAAACGAACTGGAACAAGAACTAGCCGTGCTACGTGACAGGCCGAGTGCACTGGAATTTCAACGTAGTGGTGGGCATAACTAACATGCTGAAGTATGTACTATGTTTTCGTTGTATGTTTAAGTATGTTATGGTATATTGTAGTATGTTGAAGTATGTCGTATGATGTGGTATGTTCGAGTCTATCGTTCATTTAAGTATGTCTTTTGTTGTATGTTTAAGTATGTTGCGGTATGTTCAAGTATGTTGAAGTATGTCGTATGTTGTTGTGCGTTTAAGTACATAATTTAATCTCTAAATTACATCGAACATACACAACTCATATTACTACATGTGGACATGCATTAAACTAATACAAATCATAGAATACAAGTTACCTAAACTAATACTCAAGGACATAAGCAGACCTAAGACAGTTGGATAAACACATGGACATACATCGTTCGTTGACATAGTACTCACTCAAACTGCCTAATATAATTTACCTACAAATCGTACACAGCATGACCAACAAAGTGTGTTTGATGATCCATAAAATATAGCGAGTCAAAAGTTGATCGGGTCAATTGAAAAACATTGTCTCATTCTACCTCGGTTGAAAAACATTGTACTCACTCAAGAATCTTATGCTCATATAATCATGCTCATATAGGCTCGCTGCTAATTAGAACTCGACATGGTTGACCATGCCGAAGCTATACTTTTGTTATTGTTAGTGGGTCATCGACGTCGACATTGGTCTTATCGAGCTTTGATCTTTACGACATGTTTATCTTAGTTTAAAGCTCGTCGAGGTTGTGGCCATGTTGAGCTCCGAACTTTATGACGCATTGATCTCAGTTTAGAGCTCGTTGAGGTTGTTCATGTCAAGTTTCAAACTCAGCGAGTCTACATATTTGCAAGCCCAAGTTGATAATGATCATTGAAATCATAGTCGAAATCCAAATGCAAATTAAAGCCCTTAATGTTATTGATTGAATATAATTACAATCAAGTACAACTTTCCCCAATTTTATTTAGGATTTTCTGGAATGTGACTTTAGTACAAGAGAGAGAGAGAAAATGAAGAATCGGCCTCGGTATTGATGGCGTTGTCGCATTCCAGGGCTTCTTGTTTCTCGGTATCGGGCTTGCATCATCAATGCTCGACACCTCTCTTTTTCGATAAACCTCGATGTCAATGAAGTGAGGCATCGAGGTTATTGATGAATCTCGACAACAACAGTTGTTGACATTACTTATATAAGATTGAGGTTATGAACGTTTCTTAGTCCTCGACGATGTCTATAGCTTTTGATTTCTTGCCATTGATATGAAGTAGCCTGTTTTGAAGAAGCTCAACATCATTGGGTAGGAGCGGTATGGTTCTTTTTACCACCATTTTGTGTTATTTCGATGCCAATAAAGACTTTGATGTCGATATTTATCTTTGCAACGGAAGCCCTAAACCTTGACATGATCCCTAGCTTTGAACCTCGACATGAACTCTTAATCTCTCCATTGATTCCTTTGCTCGTACCCTTTGAAAATTATTGGGATAACATTTAGCCCCTTTAGTATAAGAGAAGCTTTTTACCCTTTAGGGTAAAACCCAAAATTCCTTTGCATTGTCATATCCCCAATGAGATTTTTCTGCTAGCTTTGTTTTCCTGTAAAACATGAAGGGAAAGATATTATTTGTTATCAATTCTCCTTTTGAATTTAACTAAGTTATACTAGCATTCATTGCCTATATTATTTGTGTGAGTTAAAATTATAATTCTGCTATAATAGAAAGTGCAACAAATAATAATAAGTTTTCGAATGGAAGCCCAGAAGATCATCCGGTAACATCATAGGAGGGAGCATCAAATTATTTTCCTAGTTGAAGTCTAGAATCTTATTTGATAATGAGAGACCAAAAATTCATAGCTTGCAATAGAAGAAGAAGATCAAACATCGATCTGATAATTGTATAATGGAAGACTCGAATTCCATCTGGTAACGATTAGAAAACCATAAATCCTCCTCTGAAACCCTTATTTGGCGATAATAATAATAATCAAAAATCCATATCTAAAAATAATTATGGTAGTAGATCAGAATCTCTTCTGATAATAATGAGAAAACTAGAAATCTTCATCTAGCAATAATAACAGAAGACCAGAAATCCACATTTGGTAATAATAAGAGAAGACCAGAATCATCATTTAGAAATAATAATAGAAGTCCAGAAACCCTCATCCGAAAATAATAGTAGAAGTCTAAAAACCATCATTTGGAAATAATAATAAAAGACCAGAAATCCATATCTGGTAATAATAATAATAAGAGAAGACCGGAAATCCATACCTGGTAGTAATAATAGAAGACTAGAAATCCATATTTGGTAATAATAATAAGAGAATACCAGAAATCCATATCCGGTAATAATAATAATAATAAGTGAAGACCAGAAATCCATATCTGGTAATAATAATAGAAGACCAGAAATCAAAATCTGGTAATAATAATAATAAGAGAAGAATACAAATCCATATTTGGTAATAATAATAGAAGATCAGAAATCCATATCTGGTAATAATAATAATAATAAGAGAAGACCAAAAATCCATATCTGATAATAATAATAGAAGTTCAAAAATCATTATATGAAGATAATAATAGAAGTTTAGAAATCATCATCTGAAAATAATAATAGAAGTCTTGTTTTGCACCACTCTCCGGGCTTTGGATGTCTAAATCCTTTGTGTGCCACTCTTCGGGCCTCAGATGTAGTTAATCCTTTGTGTGCCACTCTTTGGGCCTTGAATGTCGTTAATCCTTTGTATGCCACTCTTTGGGCCTCGAATGTTGTTAATCCTTTGTGTGCCACTCTTTAGGCTTCGGATGTTGTTAATCTTTTTTTGTGCCACCCTCCAGTCAATGGATGTTTTAATCCTTTTTTTGACCCCTTACCACCATCTTAGGTGATGAATAAGGTCGTTCGGTTCATTTGGTTAGCTTTCATCAAGCAGGACCAAAGACTTACCCGACCTCCCTCTAGGAGGCACTTCAAACAGGCTTTATAGGTGGGAGTAAAGGCTGGTTCGGTGCTTTGGCCTGGCCATTGTTAGGCGGGACCGAAGGCTTATTCCATCCTTCCTCTTGGAGGTGCTTCAGACAGGCCTTATAGGCAGGAATGAAGGCTAGTCGGTGCTCTGACCCGACCGGTTAAGGCGATGTCAAAGGCTTACTCAATCCTCCCTCTAGGAGGTGCCTTGATATGGACATATAAGCGCTATCAAGGGCTTGTAGATGCTTTAGCCTGGCCATTTCTGGCGGGACTAAAGGCTTACTCTTACCACCCTCTAGGAGGCGCTTTGATCTAGCTATCTTGGCACGATCAAATGCTTTCTACCATTTTAGGTAGTTCCGTTGTTTAAGGAGAATCCTACTCCCATCCATGTAGATACACTTGAGAATCTGATCTTTATTCATCCATTATTGGGAAATATGGTTGTAAATGTTTTGTGTTCCATGTTCTAGGGACTATGTTGCCATCTGGTCGGCATAATTGATAAGCCCCTGGTGGAATTACTTTGTGTACAATTAGAGGACCTTCCCAGTTTGGTCCAAGTGGTCCATCTGCCGGATTTTTAGTGTTAGCCATTACTCCGCGAAGCACTAAATCCCCCTTTTGGAATGATCTCGTTCTCACTTTCGAGTTGTAGTATTTGGTCATCCTTCTCTGGTACTTAGCAGTTCGTATGGTCTCGTCATCTATTAATTCATGGATTAAGTCTAAAGATTCTTTCTTCAACTCTTGGTTTGGGTCAAATGTATATGAAATTCTTCATTAAGAGGGTATTTTGACTTTGATTGGAAGCATTGCCTCACATCCAAATGTTAAGGAGTATGGAGTATGTCCCATAGCAGTTTTAGCGAATGTTTAGTTGGCCCATAATAAATTGGCAGTTCTTCTACCCAACTTCCTTTGGATTTGTTTAACTGGTTCTTAAGAATAGTTTTGATAGCTTTATTGGCAGCTTCGACGGCTCCATTAGCCCTTGGATGTGCTATGGAAGAGAAACTCTTGATAATTCCGTTCTTATTGTAAAATCATGTAAACTCTTCACTTTCAAATTGCATCCCATTATCGGATATTATTTTGTATGGGATCCTAAATCTAGTAACAATATTCTTAATCACGAATTTGAGCACCTTTCTTGAGGTAATATTTGGAAGTGGTTCTGCTTCCAACCACTTGGTGAAGTAATCAATTGCGACTACCGTGTACTTGGCTCCTCCCTTAGTTATTGGCAAGGGTCCGATCAAGTCAATTACCCATATATCAAAGGGCCATAGTTTGAGATCGTGGTTAATTTGCTTAGCAGCAAACAAGGTATTTTGGAATACTTCTGGCATCTTTCACATCTTTTCACGTTGTCGATGGCTTTATTGGTCATCAGGAGCTAATAGAAAACTTGTCTCATGATCTTCTTGACCAACTTTGTCCCGTTAGAGTGGTCTCCACAAAATCCTTCATGTGCTTCCTTCAATAATCTCAATCCGTTTTCTAGACATACACACCTCAATAAGAAAGGGCATATCCTTTTTTTTAAATTATTCCATCCATCATGGAAAAAGTTGGAGCCCGATGTCTGGTTCTTCTTGCGTCTGACTTATGAACTGGTAATGTCCCATTAATAAGGTACTCAACAATTGGCGTCATCCAATTGTCCTCATATTGATTATCCATTTCTAGGTGAACAAGTCTCTCCTTATTGTGAGGAATACGGAATATGGATCTTAAGGCTAGAATGAACACTAGAGGGGGGTGAATAGTGTTTATAAGAAATTACTAAATCCTTTTGAGTTATTGTTGATTTGTACACAAATGTATGCAATATTCAGACACAGATATAATCACAGAATCAAACACAGATGCAGAAATAAAGTAAATGCAGTAAAGGAAAGAACACACCGGATTTTATATTGGTTCGGAGTTACCCTACATCCAGTCCTGCACAACTAAGTACGGATTTCCTTTCAAAAGCAATTCAACAATTACAACCCTCGATTTCAAGGCCACGAGGTACACCCTCCAGAATCACAATCCTCTAGGTAGAGATGCTTGATTTTCGGGCAACAAGTTCACCCAATTGATTTCTCAAGGCTACAATCACACCTTTTACTCTATTGATTACAAAGAAAGCCTATAACTCTGAATAACACTAAGGATCTTGATGAGATAGTGACAGAGAATCAAACCAGAGATTATCTAGTTAGATTCAATGTTGATTTCGGCAGAGTAATGGTAAGAATATGTATAAAGAAATGTGGAAGAAGATGAGAAGTGAAAAACCAGAAAATCTATATACAAATTCGTTGAAACTAACCCCTATTTATAGAAGAACAACAACCATGTCTATTCGTGAAAGGTTATGGTGAATAGACACTTCTTTTGAAATTCAAATTTTTGAATTGTCACTATGTCGACATGGGGTACTAGGGCATGTCGACATCCCAAAGCATTTTTTGAAGATTTGATTTTCTTTGAAAATAACCTTTATCTTATATTAAAAACTATTTAAACTTTATAAATATACTTGACTATAGATAAAATACATAGATAAATATAGAGAATAATATATATAAAATTTTATTATAATTTTATATTTAAATCTAAGTATAAATATATTATAATTAAAAGATAGTTTAAAACAAATGAAGTTTAAAATAAGAGTTTATTTAAAACAAAAACAAAGAATATTTTAAGGCTAAAACATCTTTTTGAAAATCATTTGAAAGGATAATTTTTAAGGCTAAAACATTTTGAAAAGCAGTTTTGAAAATCATTCTGAAGTAGTTTTGAAAATCATTTTGAAGTAGTTTTGCAAGCTTCTTCCTGCAGAATATCTCATCATATCAGGACTCGAGAACTTGTACAAAACTAGGATGTTCGTGGGTTTGTAAGCCACTTGTCGTAGGTTTGTAAGCTACTTGTTGTGGGTTTGTAAGCCACTAAAAAGGTAGAAATGGGTTCCATCCCAAAAGAAAAATGGAGTGAAGATTTCAGTGCTATTATGAAGTTTTAACATAATTCTAGACTTAATACTTATCTTGAAATCTTGAACTCTTGATAATCTTGATACTCATGAGTCTTCAATCTTGATATCTTGAATCTCTATACTATACAGTCTTCATTCTTTGTACCTGCATGGTTAAATCCTGCATATACATATATATCTAAACTATAATGTTAGTATTTATATTTTATAATCTTATTCTTAGGTTGTTGTCATCAAAACCATCATCTCAAGGACTAACACTAATGAGCTTTGTCTTTGGCTTCTCTTTCCTCCCTTTTATGTGCTAAGGCCTGAGGCCTAGTTAGGACTAATGATTCCTTTCCTGATTCGGGCACTTTGTCCTCGATACCGGGGTGCAATTGAAAGCCCACCGGTACGATTCGAGTTTCTGGGGCTTCTCTTGAACTAGCCAACATCGGTAATGAATATGCTTGGGAATTCTTTCCTCTGAGGACCTGATGTATAGAGAAATCAACAAATTGATTGTTCAACACTTTCTTCATATATAAGATCAACTTAGCATCCTTGGTCTGGTATGTCTGCTTTAGTTGGTTCACCATTAACTGAGAGTCAATAAAGACTTCAATTCTTTGGATTTTAGTTGCAAGGCCAAAGTTAGCCCTACCACCATCGATTCATATTCCGCTACATTGTTGGTAGCTAGGAAGCCCAACTTTATTGCATAGTGCAAACGATGCCTATCAAGGGTGATAATGATGTATCCTACTCCTGCCCTTTGTTTATTTGATGCTCCATCTACAAACCATTTCCATTTGGGCTTTTAGTCCTTTTCCTTTTCTAATTTCTCTTTGACGAAACTTGTGCATTCATTGACAAAATCAGCTAGAGCCTGCCCTTTGATTGCTGCTCGGGGTAAAAAAATAATTCAACATCATATTGACTGAGCTCTATTCCCCACTTCACTAATCTTCCTGAAGTTTTTGGTTTACTAAAGACCCGTTTAAGTGGAAAATTGGTTAGCACTTTGATTATATGCGCTTGGAAGTAAGCTCTTAATTTCCGTGCCGTAAGTATCAGGTAATAGGCTAGCTTTTCTATGACTGGATACCTGGTCTTGGCATCTTGTAGTCTTCTACTCACATAGCATACAGGAAGTTGAGTTCTGTTTTCTTCCCTCGTCAACACGGAACTGACCGCATGTTCTAAGACGGCCATGTATAGATAAAGATTTTATCCTTCTATGAGACTGGATAATATTGGTGGCTTCTCAAGATGACCTTTTAATTCTTTGAAAGCTTTCTGGCAATCTTCCCCCCATTCGAAAACTTTCTTCTTTTTAATTACCTCAAAGAATGGGATGCATTTATCGGTGGCTTTAGAGATAAATCTATTCAACGCTGCTACCCTTCCATTTAAACTCATTGCATCTTTTCTTGTTTCTAGTTCTGCCATGTCTTTTATAGCTTGGATTTGATCTGGGTTGGCATCAATTCCTCGAGCGCTGACGATGTATCCCTAGAACTTTCTTGATTGCACTCCGAAAGAGCACTTCTGTGGATTAAGCTTCATTTGATGCTTTCACAACAGTTCAAACATTTCTTTAATGTCTTTTAAATGCTTGCCTTTTTCATGAGATTTCACCAACATGTCATCAACATATACTTCCATATTTCGGCCAATTTGTTCTTTGAACATCCTATTCATCAATCTCTGGTAGGTAGCACCTGCATTCTTTAACCCAAAAGGCATCACCTTCTAACAGTAAGTTCCCCATTCTATAATGAAGCTTGTATTTTCTTCATCGGGTGGGAACATGGGAATTTGATTATAACCTGAGTAAGCATCCATGAAAGACATAAGTTTATGCCCACTGGTTGCATCAACTAGCTGATCTATTCTTGGTAAGGGGTAGCAATCTTTTTGGGCATGCTTTGTTTAGGTCGGTGTAGTCAACACAATCCTCCATTTGCCATTTGATTTTTTAACTAATACGGGATTGTCTAACCATCTTGGATAGAATACTTCCTTGATAAACCCATACTCAAGTAACTCTTGACTTCTTCTTTCAAAGCAACAGACCGAATTCTATCGAATTGCCTCTTCTTTTATCAAACTGGGGTTATACTTGAATCGATGTTTACAGAATGGCACATAACTAATGGATCAATCCTAGCGATATCTGAATGAGTCCATGCAAATACATATTTACTGGCTTGAAGAAACCGAATTAACTCTGGCTTAAGGTTTCTTTCTAACTCCCTTCCAATTTTGACTATTTTGTTGGATCAGTTGGATCTACACATATCTCCTCAAGATCCTCTATGGGCTTTATTCTTTCCATTTCGCCTTGAAAGTCTAATTCAGTGACTATCTCCGCATTTTTTTACCTCTTCTTACACCAGGTTAGCATTCGCTCTCTTCCTTTTTCTTTCAAAAGAGTTATACCTTTTAAGTACATGCTTAGTTGTTATATTGGGTCTCGCTTTTGCTTTAGATGTTAGATGTAGAAATCCCTCATTCAAAGGATGAAAAATAGTAGATGAATCGTAACAGGAAGAGTGTTCTCGTTTATATTGTTCTAGAGTAACAAAATACATTTTGTGAGAGATGAACTGCTCCCCTTTTATAGTTTCCCAACCACTTTTTGTCAGGAACTTCACTATTAAGTATTTAGGTGAGAAAAATGCGTCAACTTCATCCAGGGATGGTTGCCCAAAGAAAGCATTGTAGTATGAAGGTTGATCAATGATCACAAATAGCATCTCAAAAGTTCTGCAACATGGTGGCATCCCCATTTGCACCAATAGTTTTAATTGTCCTACTGGTGTTGATCCTTTATTGTTAAACCCAAAGATGGGTTCAAGTATGGGTTCCAACTTGTCATCTGGGATTCCCATTTGGTCAAAAGCGTGTTTAAATATCACATTGACAACACTTCCAGTGTCCACAAGAATCTTCGTAACTATGGAGAGTCCAATTTGAGCAGTGATCATGAGAGGGTAGATATAAGGATGCCGGATTCCCTTTAATTCATGTAGAGTAATAGTAAGATTAGGCATTTGGATATTGAATCGAGGGTTCTTGAGCGGCGGCTCTTCTTGGATAGAAAATACTCCTTTCGCGTCCCTAATGTATCAGTTCTGTGCGCCTCTACCGCTTCCAGCCAAATATGGCCCTCCATGGATCTCATCAATCCTGTTGAGAGGTGGACTGAGATTTAGCTGATCCTCATCTTCCAATATGTCCACAACATTGCTGAAGAGTTTCTGTTGACCGTTATCAGAGCGAGCAACCTTTTGTTCCTCCTGAATGAACTCCTTCAAGTGTCCTTCATGGATTAGCTTCTGAATAACGCTTGCTAGCACACAACATTCATCTGTCTTATGGTAGTTCGCCTTATGGTAGGCTCAGTAGTCACCTCCCTTTTTCTACTCTGGATAAGTCTTGGCTATGAATGAGACTGGAAAATTAACCTTCTCCTTTGTCATTGCATAGATATAGGATAGTGGTTATTCAAGGCAATGGAATTAGTGTTTGGATTATCCTCCCATCTTGATCTCCTATGACTACGGTCGAAGCTAGCTTTTCCAGTCTCCCTCTTAGTTTGATTCTTTTTCCTAGCATGATACATCTCTTCCATTCGAATAAACTTGTCTGCTTGAAAGTGAAAGTCCTAGAGATCTTTGCATCCATGGACATAGAGTTCCTTCCAAAACGGGGTATGTACAATCAGCTCTGAATTCAATGCTATCAGCTTATCTCTATCATTCATCCCTTTAGCTTTTGTAGCCTCCACATTGAACCTTTTGAGGTAATCGCCTAACAGCCTCACCGGGAAACTATCCTCATCATTCACATGCCTGTGCGCATGCTTTCACCTCTGCGCGTTTTCCCCGTTATGTCTTCATTAATCGATTTGGGGTAAAGCCAGAGACAAGGCGATTTTGGAAGGTGAAGATGAGGAATTTGATTGATGATTGATAAAAGAGGAGAAGAAAGAAAAGGAGTAGAATTTTGTTTTGGGGTTTTCATCATTATGTTGAAGGAGGATAAGAAAATTGATAAGAGTTAAAACAAATATGAGCGGTCACGTAAAATTTTAGCAAACTTTTAGTGAATTGTTGGCGGGATTTTTTTTGGCCGCGTTTATTTTTTAGTTTTCGTATTTTAAAGTGGTTAAAGGTTGCGTATAGCCTTAAACGCTACCAATAAATGCAACTAATAACAAGTTTTGTTGTAGTGTATGTTGGCTAGCACCGTGTAATCTATAGTAGGGTCTTTGCAAATGCAGAACAGAGTAGAGAACTCTTAAGAAAACTGTTTCCAAGAATATATAGTCTTTTCACGGTACTATCGGTACCACTTAGCGGCCGCTCCTTGGAGAGTGACAGGGAAGAGTTTACACCGTACTGCTCTAGAAGCGTTATAGAGATCCATCCGACTCTCAAATGCCATCAGATGATCATCAGGATTGATAGTTATGTTATACCTCAAGGATGACCTCTCATCGAGAGTTCATTTTCCTTTATTGGTGAATACATCTTTGGCTATCTTTCAACCATGTCCTTCAAATAAGCATATTCATTGCAGTAGTTGTTTCTTTCATGTTTGTATTCTTCAGTGGTTGAGCTTCCAGATTACTCTTTGGACTTCTCATCTATTCTCCCTTGGTAATTTAGCTTGGCAGGATGATTGTCTTTCTTCTTTTGCGGAGTTATGTTGAGCTTGCTTTTACTTCTAAGTAGAGAAGCATTTAAATCCCTCCTCGAAGAGTTTACCTCGTCTACTGCCATATGTCTAGCACTTTTGGATGACTTTTGAGTAAGCACCATTTCTAAAAGCCCTTTTATTTCGAGCACTTATTGTTCCAAGCTCTTTATCTTAGCTTTGTTGTTGTTGGGTTGCGCTGGAGTTGAAGGTTGGCCCATTTCCGTGCCTTCTAAGTTGAAAGTGGGAGCAACATTTTCCTCCAAAGTTGCCGTGTGTACTACATCCTCATTCATATGACTAAGCTGTTTCGATTTCATTTTTCCTGAAATAAAAATTTGATTCATTAATTCCGAAAAGGAAAATTAAATAAGTTGAAGGTTCAGGCCCTCCTTCTAGGGCCAAAAATGTTAGACCATAATATTGTATAACACCTCGGATACTGATAATACAAGTTGGCCCTTGACTTTAACATATGTAGGCAGCTAACCACATATCATTGATTACTGACGTTATCAAAGACACCAAGACCCAACTTGTTATCATAATACTAAGTGTTTGATTAGATCATTGCCCAAACTTGCCATGAGTAATACATTGCCCAAACTTTGGAGAACGTTACATACTCTAGTCTCAACATATATACATAACAAACCACGATTCAGACTAGAAATTTAGTTTTGAGTATAACAGTGCAATAATAAAAATGTACAAGTGTGGTATCGGGTATATACAATTGATATATCGATCATTACACAATGTCACTCACTCCATACAAAACTCGCCTATTATCATTAATGAAAAATAGTATAACCATACCATTGTCATGTCATGATTCAAAGTAACCTACAGTTGTAACTCTAATCAACTAGGATATCACATCACATCCCCATGCATAAGCTGCCATCAATTCAAATCCAATTATATTATTTTTGGATTTCATAAATCTGATTTCATTATTTACCATAATACATTCTTTTTCAACCCATATCTAAAATAATTAACAATTCAAGTATAACCATTCCTAGAGTTCCCAGTAGGAATACTCATTGGTAACCCCTTCTAGATTCTCTAACTACTAGACTAATAGCCTCGACAAGCTTATGTAGTCTTTTTCACCCACTGCTTATGACCAGTTGTAAGTGCGCTTCACATGATCTCTTAGTTGCACTACCTCTTCGAATTTTAAAGACATATACATTTTATATGTTGTAGTCACCTGCCCAGTTCTATCTTGAGACACTTGCTCTCATGCATTATGTCTTTGATTTCTCATTAACTATCATCATATCGTCTGTGCAACAGATCATTGGACTCTATGACAAGGGACATAGTCGTCATGATTCGGGCTATGATCTTCTAATCAGTCCGCCAAGATGGATTCTAGTTGTTTTATAGTCAATACCTCGTATCATTCTCGTCAAATGTTAAATTTTCAACTTTTAAAAACATTTGACTTCCCAAAACATCATTTATTTCGAAAATGATATTATATCCCATTTTCCATCAAATTAATGTCATATATATATTCATTTCATTTCATCAAGAAATAGTGCATTCAAAACATTTCAATTCAAACATGACCAAGCATATATTCACGCCAATGTCAATAGGATATTCTAAATTCATATCATGGGTGAAACTATCATCATAATATATAATTGTATTTCTAAAATCAAACAAGTATTTAAAGTCACCGAATTCATTCAAAGCATACTATTAATCTATTTAACTTACATTTCCTTCATTCATTTCGTAGCATACTTGCATTTCATTCAAAGCATACAAGTCATTTTTCCAACTTTTGAATTCGACAATGAGTGTACCATTGCGACCATCTCGTTTTTCTGATCAAAATGAAATATAAGGTTGTTCAATTTGGAAGTCGTATGAAGGAGATACAAATGAATTAATAGCCAAGTGAAAATTTTGGCATGTATGTTGATATATCGTAAGATATATGTTGACATATGTGTAATAATTAAATGTATGTCAATATATCATTTCTTAACACATATGTTGACATACATCTGGGGATATGTCGATATATATGCACCGATTTTTGTTTTTGATTTTTTAAATTAAAGAGGGATTAGTTAATTTAAATTCTTTGTTGGAACAGTTATTTAACCGAATTTAACACCATAAAATCCTATTTTTGACAAAAAATTAATTAATCTTCTCTCTTTTCATCACCATTCTTCCTCTCTCATTTCATATTCTTAAAGTGGCATAACGCCCTCAATTTTCAATGGATTTTGGCGATTTACCCATCAAAACGAGCATAGAGACTAGTACTATGGCCTTATGCAAGAATTTAGGAAAATTACAGAGGTTTTTGTGCACTAAAGGAAAAGAACAATGAACAACATAAGTAGTTTGGAGCATTTCTTGATATTTTGTGAGTGGTTCATTCCTTACTTGCTATATAATGCATAGTTAGTATCATGATGATGATTTGCGATCTATAATCTAAGTCAATAAACATTAATACTGGAATTAAGAGATTTAAATCATAGGCTTGGGTAAAAACATGATAAAAAGTATGTAAAATCAACTATATAATTATAATTACAATATAAATGATTATTTCTATAGTTGCCATATAATCTTTGATAACACTTTAATGATGCTTAGGAATCTATATACAAAGGAAATTGAAAGATTTATTCCTGAACTAAATAAACTTCAAAAGGTAGAAGAGATTGGCCCTTAAACTGAATTTTACATGAAAAAGATGCGCTAAAAATGAAAGTATAAGTTATCATTTACTATTGTATAAAGATGGATTGATATTTTTACTTTTCAATAAAATTGTTTGATGTCGATATAAACGGTACAAACCTATGGCATAAGTAAGTGTCCCAAGGTACAATGCTCCCATGAAGTGCTTTGGCATGCCAAGAAGAGGATTGGATAGCAAGCGGTTCTATAGGGCCTCGTGCTAGTCCAGAGCATGACTCTAATTTTTGTTCGGAAAAGGATGTGAAGCATTCTGTAAGGCCTCAGGCTGCTCCAGGACATGCGTTCCTTAGGTAGACATTGTTAATACAATCTGGTATCACCTCCGGCTATTCTAAGATGTATTTACCCACGAGTTAGGTATCCAATGATAATACAACCCTATAGGGCCTCGAGCTTGTCCAAGACGTATCTACTTATGCATTAGACATTGATCATATTATAGTATTATTGTAGTATAGAGGAGTAGGAATGACTCACTTACTTAGAATTATGTCTGACTTGCTCTTATTTTCCTTTTTTATTTATATCACTAGGTTGATGGAGCTTGGAATCATATTGTAGCATGTGAATTATATTTATTCTAAATAAGTGTTAGACATGTTTTTACCTATGTATGTGAATTGGGTTTGAATAGTGTAGTAAAGACATATGTATATGACAATGTTGATACACTTCTGTGTTGGAGATAGTGATGGTTATTTTATATTCTATTTTGTTTCCTTCCACTGTGAGATTCAAAAAATTTATAGTTAGAATTGTATTTGTTTCTTGTTATCATCCTGCAACGACTTGTCTTTTCAGCTTGTCATAGTTTGAACGTCGCTTTGGGCGTTAATTCAGAGGGTTGAAAAGGGGAGTTGTTACATTTGGTATCAGAGCAAAAATCATCCTTAAGTCAAGGATTAAGGCATATCAAGAGAGTGTATTTCTATTCTATAATATATATATATATATATATATATTATGTGAGGACCAAGTATATCTGTACACATCATTTACTATTCTAGTTTCATTTACTATCTATTGGGGAGGTGCTAATTAATCCCATTTTACAAATAGATGATAATGAGTGATTCAGTTAAAATTGGAATGGAGACCAACACCGGTGGGGTGGAAATAAGTGTAGAGACTAGTATAGAGTGGATGCATTGGATATCCTAGGAGTTAATATCCCTACATGGTTTAGATGCTATCTGCGAGCAATAAGCCAAACCAGTATTGGCCCCACTGAGCTTGTGGCTACTACTACCACCAATGAGTGGTTCCTATCCAAGTACCACCAACTGTGGATTACCTAAAATTATGTAAAGACTATTCCAGCCTAGATGAAGATATATGTTGGAATGGAATGGTATGTAGTAACTCAAGCATGGCTTAATTCTTATGAAAATATCTTTAATGATTTAGGACTTAGTGACATTACTAGGAGGCAACTAGCTTCTTGAAATTTGCAAAATGAGGAAGCGAATTAGAGAGAAATGGTTGCTGCAGAAGTGAAAGAGGATAGTATTACTTAGGCAATGTTTAAAAGGAAGTTTGAAGCAAAGTTTTTCTTAGGAGCAGAGAAGGGTTTGCTATTAGAGAAGTTCATTCACTTGAAGAAAGGAGACATGACCATTGGAGAGTATGTAAAATAGCTTAATAAATTAGCAGGGTTTGGATTTGACTTGATAAATGCCCTAAAAACAACGAAATTTGCAAAAGGATTGAACTCGCCACTAAAGGAGTTGGCGTTGACCCAGATCCCATATGGAGCTATTTCGAAGGGCTAGTAGAGGTATCTTTGTTGAACTCAATTGATGGAGGGGTGAATAAGGAGCAATTTAGGGTAGAAGAGAATCATGAGTAGGGTAAGTGTAAGGTAATAGGCCCTAAGGAGGACAAACCAAGAAGCAAGTGATCACTTGTAATAAGTTATCAGAAGGTGGGTCACATCATGAAGAACTGTAAGATGAATATTTTGAAGGTCAAGTGCGGTAACCGTAACCGATTGGGTCATGTGACGAAGGACTGTAAGTTAGATTTTCAGAAGATGAAGTATTATAACTACGATAAAATTAGTCATATGAAGAGAGATTATCAGACCCTGAAGAAGGAAGGTCAAGTGGTTCAACCATATGCTTTGAATGTCATTTCGACCATCAGCATTACCCCAGCATCAACTTAGGAGAATGGAAGGTAGATTGTAAAGGAAGGTGTGTCATTACTAATTGATCCCCCTAGTCATATCTTTTTATACTTATGCATCTCATTCATTCATAGCAAGTGCATTGGTTGATAGTTTAGCTTTAAAATCTTACATCGTTCAAGAATCCATTTCGATGTCGAATTCTGTCATGGAATCGACCCATCTATCTATGATAACCAATGATTTAAAGTTGGTCATACGTGGTGTGGAGTTCTCCTGTAATGCATATGTATAGAGCTTTTTGGGGTATGGATTAATTTTGGTAATGAATTGGATGTCTCGATATGGGGTAATATTGGATTGTGATAAAGAGTGTTCGGTTGAGAAGTGAAGAAGGGCATGATTTGATTTTATGTTATGACCCAATATTTCTGTTATGAATAGCTATTTGTATTCACTCAACCTATCATGTAATGAGTTATCGTCTATCCCTATAGTGAAAGAATTTCTATATGTTTTTGATGAAGATTTCAATCTTCCACCCCTAATAGAAATTGAGTTTAGGATCAATCTCGGGAAAGATGCTAGACTAGTAGTGATGCCTCTTAGGTATATGATCCGAAAGGACATAAGAGATTGGATAAGCAGGTTTCAAAATTATTACAGAAAGGATTTAGTTGGAAAAGTATTTCGAAGTGGGGAGCGCCTATCATTTTATCCACTAAGGCAGACGATTCCCTTTGGTCATGCGTCGACTATCGAGAATTAGATAAGCAGATGAGGAAAAACTGATATCCCTTGCCTTGCATTGATGGCTTCTTCAATCAACTTATTGGGACAAAAGTTTTCTCTCGCTTGACTTGGCCACCAGATTTCATCAGTTGAGAGTGGCTGAAGATAGTATCCTGAAGACTGCATTCCACACAACATACAGATTATTTGAGTGGGTAATCATGTCGTTCGGGCTAACTAATGCTTTGGCTTATTTTGTTGACTTGATGAGTACAGTATTCAAAAGCAGTGGAATAAGTTTGTATTGGTCTTCGAGGATGATATTCATATATATTCTAGAATTGAAGAGAAGCACAAGCTACATTTGAGAGATGTACTAGATGTTTTGAGGAGGAATCAACAAAAAGCAAAATTCTCAAAATGTCTCTTCTAGAGGAAGGAGGTTCGTTTTATTGGGAATGTAATATATTTAGACTGTTTGGTGGTAGATCCAGGAGAAGTGGTAGCTATTAAGGATTAGAAGATGCCAAGGAAGGTCCATAGCTTTTTCGGATTGGAAAGATTCTATAGGAGGTATATTAAAACCGTTGCAAATATGTGACGACCGCCCTACACCTCTGGCACATAAATATAACTTGTAGAGTGCGCAGCAACAATGCCCGGTCGATGGAGGACCATTGTCAAAGGTTTGTACAGTAAAGTAACTAAGCATCATAGACTTTGTTGTATATCTCATAGCACATCGAATAAAATATAATAATCATCACAAATACAACATAGGCAAGACAACAATAACTAAATGAACTATAGAAATCAAAGTACACAAATCCATATAGCTATATAACATAAGTGATAGAGTTTATACAACTAATAATAAACTCAAATAAATTATTGTCATTAAATAGATAAAAGCACTAGTAGGCCCCATAGTGCTGCACAGCAGAATGATAAGCAATAAAAGCTAAATATATTAATACGTGAGAGTGTAGCCTTCTGCTCGTCACTGGTCCAGCTCCATGTGCTCACTAGACCCGATATCCCCAATCCACTCATTTAAGAGTACCCAAAATAATAGGAAGCAAATCATAAAATCCCAAGTCAGACAATAATTTAGTGTAAGCTGTAGAGAACCTTGAATAATGTAAAGTCAATATATTATGACATAGGATATGGGGAATCATAGCTAACATGTCCTTGCATCCAAAGAGTTAGCACATAACATAATATATGCGCTGCTCTGTCATAGTCGTCATGTGTGTACTATATGTCAGAGTGCTAATGGGTGTCCCATATCTATATCAATAATATCTACATCTATGACATTCCTAGGGTGATAAACTACCAAAGCAAACATAGCATCTATCATCCATCCTCACATTCATTCATTCAGTGCGTTAAATATATGATACTCACATGACCCGTCTGGTTTAGGACTACTCAACGTCCTAGTTTCTTGGTACTCGAATCCATGCCACTCGGTAGGCCAGGAGCTAAACGACCAGTTTGAGAGTCCATGGAAACACCCAGATCTTGAATGTCGATTGGATTTTGTGTCATACCCATCCCAAGTCTATAATGTTGATTGTCTCTTGGGTGCATGTCGATTAGTTATAAACGTCGACTGACTCTGATCACGTCCTCATTACCCTTGCTTTATGAGTACACATCAAAACCTTTAAGTATCAATGATCCATTTGCACACATCATTCATAGAAGAGTGTACCTTGGAACTGATTCTCAAGTCATAATACAACTCCCATCTAAAGTCGTCATGATTAGGACGATCCTCGACAATCATGATTTGACGTAGTATATCATATTTGCCCCATGATCATCGATTAACAATTCCTTAAACCAGGCCCGTAACCCTAAACTCTATGTTTTAAAGTACATATATCCCATCATCGATGCCATCACTCTCCATCACTAAGCTACGCATCGTCGAATTCCACGTTTCAATGTCTAGTGGCACAACTTGGTGTCGATCTGGGCCTTAGCCAAATTTGGCCAGGCAATTAAGTTGTTCGAGCTCACAGGTAACACACGAGAGACCCAAAGAAAACATAGCCAAGAATCGAAGCAAGCATGTGCAAAACGTGAAGTAGCCTTGGTTTCTTGTCATCACAAAACCATTAACCCTGAACTATGGCCATCGGTTTGACCACAATCGAACTATGCACTCCTACCTGACCCCTATCGATCCATGATCCTCCCGAACCAACACTTGAACCATTTCATTCCCCTAAGTATAACTCAAATAAAGGTGCAAACAACCCGGAGTAGCTTCCTATGTGACTTGAAGAAAAACATTGTTGTCCTACTCCATAATACCACCATTATCCCATACTTGTACTCGAAGTGACCCCTGTGCAACCCGAAGTGAGACCCACAACCACCCCCTATGCGACTCGAAGCACAACCCAGAGAAAATTTTCCACCAATCCAATTTCTTTCGACCATTACTCAAGCAAACAAACTCCAAATGACTTGTAATTTGAAGTGTAGCTTTATGAGGCCTTTCTTCTCGCACTACGTAGTTCGCATCAAATTTGGCGACTTTATGGATCAGCGTCGAGTTATAATATTTTTCCTATTTCTAAGTCACCGTTGGATCGGCGTTTTCAACCAAACAAACAACATACATTTAAGCATTCATCATATACACTATATCCAAACAAGAAAACATTCACATACATCAAATTATAGCCAAAATCTATGGGTAAGAAAAGGGAAGAACCATAAGAACAAGGGAGATCCATAAGAACACAATTTCATAAAACTTCACCAAATCGTTTGAAATAAATATATGTGATTAAATATGGTTTAAAAACCATTTTAGGATCCAAAAATCAAACATCTTTTACAAGCATATAATGATTAATTAGTAAGTGAGCGGTTCTAACCGCTTACCTAAATCTAAAGTAATCCAAAACAAGCACGAATCCCAATATGAACAGCAGATCCAAGGTGTCTCCAATAGAAAATCCCTAAATCCAAGTGCTAATTTCGCTAATCTCCTCTTTAATTACAAGATTTGGTTAATTAAAGTAAGATTTAAGGTGGTTTTAAGATTAAGAATGTTAACGGTGGCTTCTCTAACAATTTTGGAAAATGTGAGATGAAAAGAAGGCCAATCAGCCCTCTGTGAGTCCTAATCCCGAAATGGGCTTCAGGCTTAGCCACTAGTCCTCATAATTAACATTAAGCTGTTCAAAATCAAGTGTAACTTTAAACAATCATATCTCCGAAATGGTAAATCCGTTTTCCTACTATGACCACTCCACGGAAAGAAAAACCATCATCCTAAACTACTGGAAGTGGTTTCAAACCCCAATTTGGCTCCTATCAAAAGTTATAGGCCTTACAAGATTTTCAAGGTTAGAATCGTCCGATAAAATTCTAAGGATGGAAAATGTCTTTAATAGTCATTTCCTAAAGTTATAGAATCATACAACCCTATATAAAAATAAAATTAATATTTTATGATCCTTCAGTATATAAAATACAAGTCATTCCATTCTCCCTCCCGAAATTCCAGACCAAATTAGTAAGGTTATCCAACATGCCTAACAATCATATCTAAGCATAGGCAACCATCACACATCAAACATGCATACACAACAACAAATATAAAAGGTAACATCCTAGCCTATCCTAACATGTAGGATACTACACTAAGGTATATTTTGTGATAACATAAGTGAAAGTAAAAGCGATAAATTGAAAGTCTTACCATGTAAAGAGCTCCATATAAGCTGTCCCCACGCTCTCCTCGGTCTCCCAGGTGCAATCTCTTTCGCTTTCACTCCACCGTACCTTCACCAACCTTACCATCTTCCTCTTAAGCGGCTTTGTATCACATCCAACTACACGAATATGCCAATGAGGTATCGAAGCTTCTGGTTCAATCTCGTTATCATCTAGTTGATCTAGTGCGATAGTCATGCCCGAGTCGTGCACAAATTTCCATAAGTGAGAAACGTGGAACACATTGTGCACTTCCGCCATTATTTAAGGTAAGTTGACCCTATAAGCAAGGTTCCCAATCCTCTCTAGTATTCGAAAGGGACCTACAAATCTCAATGCCAACTTCCATTTACTGCTGAACTTAATTACATTCTTCAAGGGAGAGATCTTGAAAAACACCATAGAGTCGACAGAGAACTCTAAATCTCTACGTCTCTTATCAGCATAGCTCTTTTGTCTGTCTTGAGCGGCTTTCATCCGTTGTTGAATGATCTTGATCTTATTTGAAGTTCCTCTAATCGTAATTGGCCCAAGTATCAACTTTTCGCATGCTTTCCACCAACATGAAAGAGCGTTGCACGGTTGGCCATACAATATTTCAAATGGTGTCATACCGATGCTAGATTGGTAACTGTTGTTGTATGCAAATTCAACATGATGTAAGTGATCATCTCACGAGCCTCCAAAGTCATAATATGCAATCCCACAGGAGATCCTTTAAGAATGATTCACTCCCTCGGTTTGGTCGTCATTTTGTGGGTGATAAACTATACTCGGATGCAACTCTGTCCCTAGTGTCTCATGTATGCTATTCCAAAAACCACTAGTAAACAATAGGTCTCAGTCGCTCACAATTCTCTTCAACACACCATGGAGTCGCACTGTCCATTTCACATACAAGTTAGCCAGTTTGGCTGTCGTTCTACTTGACTTGATGGTTATAAATCTAGCACTCTTGGTCAACCGATCGATTATGATCCAAATGTTATTGTACCCTTTCTAGTCCTTGGCAGTCCATCGATGAGGTCCATCGACACTTATTCCTACTTCCACTGGGGAACTTCTAGTGATTGCATCAAAACACTAGGCTTCTTCCGCTCTTCCTTCACAAACTAAGAGCTCATGCCCTTTGAGATGAATGTCCCAGCATCTTTCTGCATCCCTTCCCAATAACAGGTTTGCATCATATCATGGTACACTTATTATAGCTAAGATGGACAATCAATCTTGAGTGATGGCACTCTCGTAGCACCTCATCCCTCAACCCATCAATGTCACGTACAAAAAACCTCAACTCTTTATGGAGCCAACTATCTCGGTCGAGCCCATACTGCCTCATCCCTCAGACTCTACTCCAGCTTCAATCTTATCAATAATCTCAGCTAAGCTGGCATCATGTCTCTGACTAGTACTAATCTACACCATCAAAGTAGTCCTGATAGTCAAGCTCGCTAATATCTCTATCTCTAACTCGCATCTCGATCGAAAATCATAACCAACAATAAACTTTAACCACATCCATTCTAGAAACATATCTCCCAAGTTGGAATGTCTCCTACTTAATGCATTTGCGACCACATTCCCTTTCCCCGATGTATATGCAATATTAAGTCATAGGAGGCTAGGAACTCTAACCATCGCTGCTGGCAAAGATTAAGATCCTTTTGCGAAAAGAGATACTTCATTGATTTATGGTCAGCGAACATCTCAAAAATCTTTCCTAAAAGATAATCCCTCTAAATTTTTGATGCAAACAAAATCACGTCTAACTCCAAATCATGGGTTGGGTATTTCTTCTCATGTAGCTTCAGTTGCTGACCAGCATATGCAACAACCTTGCCCTTTTACATCAATACCGCACCTAATCTTGTACTACAAGCATTGGTGTATACCATCGTCTCTTCATTCCTTCTCAGAATGGTGAACATTGGTGCACTTGTTAACTTTTCTTTCAGACTCACAAATGCCTGTACACACCTTGCACCCTAAGTAAAAGTCTGATTCTTTATAGCCAAATGAGTCAACGATGTCGCTACCATAGAGAAGTCTTGGATGAATTGTATATAATATCCCACTAATCCTAAGAAACTTCTCACTTATGTAGTGTTTTTGAGTCTGGTCCAATCTTGAACTGCTGCAACTTTTGCAAGATCTACAGCAATGCCCTGCTCGAAAATAACATCGCCCACAAATTGCACTTCTCTCCTCTAGACGTGACACTTAAAAAACTTTGCTTTCAGTCGGTGCTTTCCCAACACCTCGAGTACGATCATCAAATGTGTCGTGTTCCTATTCCGTCCATGAGTATACAAGAATATCATAAACGAAGACAAGTATGAATTTATTTAATTGACCCCTTAAAACACGGTTCATAAGATCAACAAAGTATGTCGACGCATTGGTCAACCCAGACAGCATAACCAACCACCCAAAGAATCCGGATGGTGTGCAAAGCGTTGTAACCGGCACACTCTCCTTCGCTACTCCTAATTGGTAAAATCCCATCGCAAGATCCAATTGAGAAAATACTCTAGCACCATGGAGCTAATCGAAAAAGTCAACAATACGTGGGAGTGGATAATTGTTCTTCCTCGTCGCTGTATTCAGCTTACGGTAATCGACACACCGTCTGAGGGAACTGTCCGCTTTCATGGCTAATACTATTGGCGCTTCTTGCTTAGAAATTTTTTTGTGAATGGACCATTTTCTCATTAGGTCATTAACTTGTGCCTCAAGCTCCCTTTGCTCTCTAGGCATCATCCGCCTCAAAGGCGTTACTATCGGTCTGGCATCTTTTACTAAGTCAATACCGAACTCGATTCTCTATGAAGCAAAAGTCCAGTCACCTCCTCAAATTTGTTCAGATACTCCCTAGCAATAGGCATTGATGACAACTCATCATATGGGAGGTCGAGCAAATATAGAAAGCTAACTATCACCTCATCATTTGGTAGGTGGCCTAACACTACCATCCACCCATCATCTAGCCCTATCGTCACCAATGACTTCTTGCAATCCTCCATCACTCCATATCTATAAAGCCAGTCCATACCTAGAATAAAACTAAACCACATAAAACCCAAAACAAAGCAATCACAAAAAGGACATCCATAACTCGATAAGACCAAACCACGAAAAATCATATATTGGCCAGTGGACTATCTATCCAGGTTAGTCATAATTAAAGGGCGGTCAACAATTTTATGTTTCAATCCTAACCTATCTACCAAGTCACTATATATAAAGGAATGTGAAGCCCCATATCAAACAAAACACGTATGGGAACATCATAAACAGAAAGCATACATTAAATAATGATTCTTTTTCCCTTCTCTTTCGCCGATGCAGCACTCGACAAAGTCAGGACGACATTGAGAGCATATACTTTCACCACCTGCTTCTGCTTAGGTAGCTCTGGACAATCCTTTTTTATATGCCTAAGTTTATCATAATTATAGCACTTTCACCCCTCGGCTTTGCAGTCTCTACTATAGTGACCCTTCTCTCTACAGTTATAGCAAGTTAGTCCACCTTTGATCTTCTTCTTTTGACCGTCTTTATTCTGAAACGACTTCCTCTAATTATTATTATTCCACTTTTTCTTGCCTCCCCACCCGATTGCCGCTTTGGCTCTTCTTTAGTAATAACGGTCTTCGACTTCAAATAAAGACTCTCATGCCTCAGGGCCTTCTCGATTATCACCTAAAATGTCTCATCAATGTGACCCTTGAGTCTCTCTCCCAAGTAGTCATTCAAGCCAATAATAAATTTCTCATCCTTCTTTAGCGAGGCATCTATGAAGGACATCCCATACTTTGATAGGGCATCGAACTCGGCAACATACGCGAAGACTGTCATATCCTTTGCTTCAGATCCATGAACTTAAGAAATAAAACTGGTTTTAGAGCTGTCGGAATAAACTTCTCTTTGATCCTGGCTTTGAAATGGTCCCAAGTGAATCGGTTCTTCAGACTGGTGAGCTTTACAAAGTTCCACCAGTTTATGGCCCACTCCAGAAGTTGTTGGGAAGCCAATCTTCTTTTCATAGCATCATTCAGCTCCAAGTCATCAAAGATCCTTTCGCAGGGGTCAAGTCAATCTTGCACTTCCATCATCGATTCTATTCCATGGAACGGTTTTCCACCCAGACTGGTAAAGTCGTTATTCAGCTTAGAAAAATCGGCTTTAGGCGCCTGCACTAGAGAACCACCATCAAAAGAAACATTTGGAGTGGCTAATTGAGCGTTTTCTAGCATATTCCTCATCATGGTATTGAACATCATCTGCAAGTCGGGATTAGTAGCTTCAATCCAACTCCCTCTTCTTCGACTCCAGAGACGAAGTTCCTACCAAGATTCCTTATGTGACGACTCATCATTCAATCTGTAATAAGGACGATCGGTCTCTCTATAAGGAATTTTGCTTAAGTAGTACTCGTGTATGAAGTGCGACTTCATACTATATATATACTTAGTTTTGAAAACCAAAATATATAACAAGTGTTCTGGTGCGTATACCGAACACCTGTTTCTAATTCATTCATATATCTGGATGGCCCACAATAAATTTCGACTAGATTTGCTGAAAAATTATAAAACAAGTACACTAATAACTCCTCCTTATCACTAATGAATCCTAGTATCCCTTAGGTTAAACTATGCAACCTAAGCTCTGCCACTAAATGTGATGACCGTTGTTCTCCAACCTTTTGAATAGGCAATATACATACGAACTTGACGAGTCACACTTGAAAGCTATCAAGACAGGAAGCCCAGAGAGATAGTCATAGATTACAGAGACCAAGTACAACTAAAGTCACAGGAGGCAAGCACAAACCATCCCAAGAATCCAAAGTTCAAAAATCCAATAAAGTGTTGGATCGGTACCGATCCAACCACTTGGATCGGTACCGATCCACAACACTTCACCCACTTTTTCCCCAACTCCTCCTATTCGCAAGTGATGATGCTAAAAGTCTATTTCAAGTTCCTTTGCATTGATTCCCTACGATTCTCTATCGTACTCCTCGAGCACTTGAAATCAGCAACTCCATTCTTCCACCGATCCATCACTTGGAATCAGAAACAAGCTAATGATATTGCAAACAAGATGGAAATCACGAAGCTAACAACAAATCGAGCCCGGACAAGGCATTCAAAGCAATCCATATGAAAATATTACGCATCGGTACTGATCCAAGCCCATGGATCAATACCGATCCATGAATATTGATGAGGTGTCCACCTATTTCTCGAGAGAACTGGTCTTGGGCGTGGAAAACAAGGTGAAGATCATGGGGGTGAGTTTTCATCTAATCTACAACTATAAATTTTATGGCAGGGGCTCGTGTTTGGGGATCTTTTTGCTTATTTGCATCCCTAACTACATTCTCTTGTAATCACTCATGGATTTATACCGATTCGTAAGAACTTGTACAACAAGCCAGCAATCAAAACAATGAAATTACTAAGTGGACATAGGCCCATATTAGCCGAACCATTATATAACATGTATGTTCTTTTCTTGGTTTTTTAATTTACTTTTCTTCAATTTTTATTCTCTACTTAATCTCTTAGGTGTTTGTGCTATTTTTTTGGTTCAAAAGTTTTGGTGCTTTCATTGAGAGCCACTTGAATTCATTGATTTGAGATTTGAAAGGGTTCGAAATGATGAGACAATCGACTAGGAAAACCAGCAATGGAGAAAATGAACAAGGGGGCAGCCAAGAGGCGTCCTTAGGAGCCAAACCCCATCCATCTACCTAACTAGGGATGAGATGGAAACTATGATGAATACAATGCTGAAAAAGATGATGGCTCGTCAAAAAGAGATGATGGAAAATTTCTTTAGGAGAATGGGATAAAAAGGAACAGCCAAAGTTGCGACAAATCATAACCAAAGGCCAGAAGGTGGAGCAAATGCACCTTAGAGCCGAGTAGGTCAAATCAGAATGAACCTTGAACAAGTTGTAGGGGTCGGTATTGATCCATAGGTACGGATCGGTACCGATCCACAAGAATACGGGGGCATGGCCAATGTTGACTTGGGTGGAATTGATGCAAGTCCAAAAGACAATGTGGAGCGTTTGAATGTGAATCAGAATGAAGAAGCACGACTAGAGGAACATGTGCCGGAATTCCCTCGTGGAAACGGGGGTAGGCTGAGAATGCAAACTTGAGAATACCTTTAGATGACAATGACAAACATGCTGAGATGGTGAGATGAGCAATGAGGGGTGGACTGCCTAACCGGAGCCTGGAAGATGTGAACAGGAGTCCATTCACTTCGAACATTCGGTATGCTAGAAATACGCCTGATTTCAAGCTGCCTACATTAGACACATATGATGGAAAGACTGATCCCACAGTTTACTTGATGAGGTACATCTGGCATATGGAGGTGCTGGGTGCTTCTGAAGAGGTCATGGGATGGTGTTTCTCTTTATATCTAACAGATTTGGTGGCATTATGGTTTAGGCAGCTGGAGAACAGTTCCATTAGCACATAGGTCGAGTTAGTGAACAGATTCATGAAGTAGTTCCAGGTCCATATTTCATGACCTAAGAATGTAATGATGTTGTCCAGTGTGAAGCAGAGGGTCTGAGAGACCCTTGGGAGGTTTTTGACAAGCCTCTGCCACGGTAGATAGGCCAGATCCATCAGTGATTCTGATGGAGAGTTTCAAGAGTAACGGATAAGACGAATTTCAAGATCGCCTTTGAGCGGGATTCACTGATGTACATCGTCGAATTTTATCATGAGGCCGAAAGATACCTACGTCAGGAGGACGCTGAAGCAGATAAGGAAGAAATTAATGTTGTGGATGGCAAAGGACCCATCGGAGCAGGGTCTAGTAAGGATAAAGGAAAAAAGAATGATAGATGATGGCTTTGAGGGATCAAAGCGGTAAATGAGGGAACCGAAATTCTCTTCTTACATGGATTTGAATGAAACCCCAAAGCAGATTTACCTTGATATCAAGGGACAGATCCCCTATCGAAAACCAGCAAGGAGAGAGCCCACAGACCGTGAAAGGTCGTTCGATAAATATTTCATATTTCATGAGCTAGATGGGAATAACACAAATGACTACAGACACTTTCACAATCTAATCGAGGAACAGGTCAGAAACAACCAATTACAGTAGTATGTGAAAAGCTATGTTGCGTTGGTGGAATAAGAGTAGCCATCATCCGCAATGAACGGAAACGGCCTAGCATCAAGGTCATGGATATTCATCTCTTATTGGGATGGCAGGGAATCAGGTTCAATTCTCACATTCTATCTTCGCTTTCAATAAACAACGCAATATTACAGTCGAGCCACTCACTTGAGTATGAGATCTTGAACGGTCCCTAGGCACGCTTTGAATAGGATGCTATGCTGTAACACCCGGTGAGGCGGCTATCATGATGTTTGACTTTATTTATTTTAATGTTTGAATTATATTCCATTAGATGAATCCCTAATTATTGAAATCCACATGAATGTGATGACCGATATTGGTCATGGTAGTCCCAATTGGAGAGACAAGGCGATGACCACAAGGTACAAGTTCCCTTGACAAAGAGCAATTGAATGGACTTCTACGATATTGATCTCTTTAAGTCGCGATCGGAGAGCAGGGGCTAGAGTGCAAGAAGTAAGTCACCTCGCCGGAGCGTGAGCGGATGGGCTAGATTATCGTTGAGACCCATCGTCGGAGAGCAAGCGGATTAGGCTTAGCAAGGGTCCGAGGAGACCATGGTTTTGATTATCGGCCCTGAACGACCATGGATTTGATTAATGGTCCAAAGAGACCATGGATTTAATTATCGGCCCCGAAGGGCCATGGATTTGAATAACGGTTCAGAGAGACCATGGACTTGATTATCGGTCCTGAACGGTCATGGATTTGATTAAAGGTCTAGAGAGACCATGGATTTGAATATCGGCCCTGAACGACTACGGATTCAATTAATGATCCGAAGAGATCGAGCTTTAGATTAACGATCCGAAGTGATCAGGAATTGAAATGGTCATTGAATGCATGACTTGGGAAAATTAGGATTTATATTCTAGCTTTGAACGCCATTTGACCTTGGAGCGGTTCATTAGCAATTACCGAATGGAGTCATTGATCTCGACACGTGACTGCTAGCCCCCGGATGAACACGGGACGATCCTAATTAGTGATACAGCCAATGGCTTACCAATTGCGGGAGAACACAGGATCATTGCATATGACTGACACTTAAGTAAAGACTCAAATCCATAGCTATCACGGTCTGGAACGACCTTTGATTTACAGGTGAATCCAAAGGAACAGGATGATTCACAACAGCTTGATCGGCTGTTAAGCAAAAGATTAAATTACTAATAATCCATTGACTCAACATTTGTTCTTAAGCAAAGCACACCTTCCATTCGCAAGGCATGCTTTGGAGGGCTAGTGTTATCGAACCTTTTGACCAGGCAGTATACGAACGAAATTGAGAGGTAAAACTTGAAAGCTATCAAAGTAGGAAGCCCATAAAGATAGCCATAGAGTCTAGAAACAAAGTACAACCAAAGTCATAGGAGGCAAGCACAAACCATCCTAAGAATCCAAAGTTCAAAAATCCAACAGTGTTGGATTGGTACCGATCCAACCACTTGGATCAGTATCGATCCACAGCACTTTACCCACTTTTGCCCCAACTCCTCCTATTTGTAAGTGATGGTGCTAAAAGTCTATTTTAAGTTCCTTTGCATCAATTCGTTGTGATTCTTTATCGTTTTCCTCGAGCACTTGAAATCAACAACTCCATTCTTCCACCGATCCATCACTTGGAAGAACAAGCTAATGATATTGCAAACAAGATGGAAATCATGAAGCTAACCACGAATCGAGCCAAGATGAGGCATTCAAAGCAACCCATATGACAATCTTACAGATTAGTACCGATCCAAGCCCGTTTATCGGTACCAATCCATGAATATTGATGAGGCGTCCACCTATTTCTCGGAAAAACTGGTCTTGGGTGTGGAAAACGAGGTGGAGATCATGGGGGCGAGTTTTCAGGCAATCTAAAGCTATAAATAGAAGGTCGGGGGCTTATTATATGGATCTTTTTGCTTCTTTGCATCCATAACTACATTCTCTTGTAATTACTCACGGATTTACACCAATCCATAAAAAAATGTACCTGCAAGCCAACAATTAAAGCAATATAATTACTAAGTGGGCGTAGGCCTAGATTAGCCGAACCATTATAAAATATTATGTGTTCTTTTCTTGCTCTTTTTAATTTACTTTTCTTTACTTTTTATTCTCTACTTAATCTCTTGGGTGTTTGTGCCATTTTTTGGTTCAAATAAACCGCCCTACACCTCGGTACCTAAACAAAACCTGTAAAGTTTTCTGCAATGGTGCTGGGCCGATGCAGAATGATTGTTAAAGTTTTGTAAAGTAAAGTAACTCAACATCACAGAACCTGTCGTATATCTCACAGCGCATCAAACATAATATAGCAGTCATCACAGATATAAAAATAGGCTAGACATCAATAACTGAATGAATCATAGAAATCTGAGTACACAGACCCATACAGTTATACAACATAAGTGATAAGTTTATACAACTGATAATTAACTCAAATAGGCAACTGTCTCTAAATAGATAAAAGCACTAGTAAGCCCCGTAGTGCTTTATAGCGGAATATAAGAAACAACGGATAAATTAGTAATACGTGACAGTATAGCCTCCTGCTCGTCATCGGTCTAGCTCCATGTGCTCACTGGACCTAATATCCCTAAAATATTCATTTAAGAGTACCTAGAATAATAGGAAGCAAAGCATAAAATCCCAAGTTAGACAAAAATCTGGTGCGAGCGGTAGAACATCTTAAAAACTTTAAAGTCGATATACTAGAACATAAGGTATGGGAAATCATACCCGATCTGCCCATACATCCAAAGAGTTAGCACATAACGTAGGATATATGCCACTCAATCATAGTTGTCATGGGTGCACTATATGTCAGAGGGCTAATGGGTGTCCCGGTATTTACATCAATAATATCTACGTTAGGGTAATTAACAACCAAAGCAAACATAACATCCATCATCCATCCTCACCATTCATTTAGTCCATTGGATATTTGATACTTGCACGACCCATCTGGTTAGGGACAAATCAATATCTCAGTTTCTCGATACTCGATTCCATGCCACTCTATAGGCCAGGAGCTAGAACACTATTTGATAGTCGAGGGTAAAAAAACAGATCCTAAATGTCGATTGGATTCTGTGTCAGGCCCTCGTAGGTCTAGAATGCCAACTGACTCGGTAGTGCATGTCGATGAGGTATAAACGTTGACTGGCTCCGATCACATCCTCATTACCCTTGCTTTACGGGTCTACATCGAAATCTACGAGTATCAACGATCCCTTTGTATTGTCATTCATAGCAGAGCGCATCCTAGAATTGATTGTCAAGTCATCATACAACTTCCGTCTAAAGTCATAACGATTGGGATGATTCTCAACAATCATCGTTAGTTGTAGAATATCATCGTTTGTCCCCTAATCATCCTCTAACGGTTCCTTAAACCAGACCTGTAGCCTTATACTTTACGTCCTAAAGTACAACTATCCCATAGTCTAAGCCGTAACTCCACATCACCAAGCTATGAATTATTGATGTCCACGTTTCAACATCGAGTGGCACAACTTGGTGCCAATCTAGCCCTTATCTAGATTTGGTTACGCACTTAAATTGGATCAGACTTGGTGTAACACACGAGACTCGATGCAAATGTAGCCAAGGCTCGAAGTAAGCACGTTTAAAACGTGAAGCAACCTTGGTTCTTCTCATCACCGAATCGTGAACCCCAAACTGTGACCATTAATCTAAAGACCACCGAACTATGCACTCCAACTAGACTGCCCACCCCCATCGATCCATGCTCCTCCCGACCCAACATTTGAACCATTTCGTTCCCTAAAGCGCAACTCCAAGTAAAGGTGCAAATTGCCCAGAGTAGCTTCCTATGCGACTCAAAGCAAAAGCACACCGATCCTACTCCTTAATACCACCACTAGTCCCATACTTGTACTCGAAGTGACCCATATGCAACCCGAAGTGAGACCCAAAGCCATCTCTTATGTGACATGAAGCACAACCCAAAGCAAGTTCTCCACCGATCCCAGACCTTAGCAGCACCACTGATCTAACTTCTTTCAACCAAAACTTTAGAAAACGAACTCCAAATGACCTGAAATTTAAAATGTAGCTTTGTGAGGCCTTTCTTGTCACTCCACACAACTCGCATCAAATTAGGCCACTATCACCTTTATGGACCGACAACAAGTTGTGACTCTATTCCTATTTCTATGTCTCCATTTGATCGGCATTTTCACCCAAATAAACAACATACATTCAAGCATTCATCATATGCATTATATTCAAACAAGCAAACGTTCACATACATCAAACTATAGGCTAAATCTAAAGGTAAGAAAAATGAAAAACCAAGAACAAGGGGGATCCATAAGTACACAATTTGATAAAACTATACCAAATCGGTTGAAATTGACATATGTGATTAAATATGGTTTAAAACACATTTTAGGGTCCAAAAATCATTCATAAGCATATAGTGACTAATTAGTAAATGAGGGGTCCTAACCAATCACTTAAATCCAAAGCAACCCAAAAAGAGCAAGAATCCTAAGATGAACAGCAAATCCAAGGTGCCTCCAACAGAAAA
The DNA here is from genome assembly GCA_030737815.1 of Allium fistulosum. Taxonomy (NCBI): domain Eukaryota; kingdom Viridiplantae; phylum Streptophyta; class Magnoliopsida; order Asparagales; family Amaryllidaceae; genus Allium; species Allium fistulosum. The sequence continues at coordinate 1,114,876,822 of CM060902.1, read as the reverse complement.
TCGCCAAATTCAAGTGCTAGTTTTGCTAATCTCCTCCTTGATGACAAGATTTGGTTAATTATAGTAAGATTTAGGGTGGTTTTAAGCTTAAAAAATGTATATAGTGGCTTCTCTAACTATTTTGGGAAGTGTGAAATGACAAGGAGAAGTCCCATCAGCCTCTTATGGGTGCTAATCCCGAAATAGGCTTTGGGCTTAGCCATTAATCCCCATAATTACCCACTAAGCTATTCAAAATCAATTGGAACTTCAAATAGCCATATCTTCAAAATGGTAAGTCCATTTTCCTACTATGATCACTCTACGGAAAGGAAAACCATCATCCCAATCTAATGTAAGTAGTTTTATACACCAATTAAGCTCCTATAAAAAGTTATAGGCCTTACAAGATTTTGACGGTTAGAATTGTTCGATAAAAATTATAAGAATGGAAAATGTCTCCATTGGTCATTTTCCAAAGTTATAGAATCGTATGATCCAATATAAAAATAATATTAATATTTTACGATCCTCCGATACGTGAAATATGGTCATTACAATAGATTTTAGCACCTCTAACCCGTCTAACTAAGAAGAACTTAAAAGCGGCATTTGTTAAATTGAAGGAACTATTGATGATTGCTCCAGTTTTGACTATTCTTGATGGTACCAAAACCTTTCACCATGTATACTGATGCATACAGTACTAGTCTTAGTATTGACCTTATGTAGTCTGGAAGGTATTGGCATACATGAGCCATCAACTTAAGATTCATGAGAGGAATTAACTGCCACATGACCTTAAAGTGGCTACTATTGTATTTGCATAAAAGTCTTCGAGGCACTATTTGTTAGGAGAAAGATTCGAGCTATCTATAAATCACAAGTCCCTTGAATACCTTTTCTCCTAGAAAGACTTGAACCTAAGATATAAATGTTGGATGGATTTCTTATTATTATATGAATTTGGGATTTCTTATACTCCAGGGAAGGGAAATGTAGTTGTTGATGCTTTGAGTATGTGGCATGCTAAGTTAAATGTTATTCTATTGGAATGGATGAATTTGGAGTTTACTTTAGATTTTTGATTTCCGACCTCAATCGTAGTACACACCTGGCGACGATGGAGGTTAGACGTGCATTAATGGATCATATTGGGTTGAGTCAAGGAGAAGGTGCATCGTTGGTTGGTATTATGGACAAATTGGAATGGGGTGAATGATCAAGTCACTTAGATATTACTACAAGGATAATAAGGGTTATCCGAGTCAAGATGGGGGGTTGTATGTGTTATATATTAAAGAATTGGTAAAGGAGGTCATTGGTGACTGTCATCATTCTAGAATGACTATTCATCCAGGAGGAGATAGGATGTACTACGATACTAAGAGAATATTCTACCGCCCGAGGATGAAGAGGCATGTTGCAATGTATGTCGCAAAATGTATGACATGTCGAAGAATAAAGGCAGAGCAGAAGAAGCCGAGTGGGTTATTGCTTCAATTAGATGTATCGCAATGGAAGTGGATGTATATTTATGGACTTTATGGATGGACTACCTAGGAGTAGGCGGGGAAATAAGAGTATTTATTTTATAGTAGATTGACTTATCAAAAGTGCGTATTTCATTCTATTTAAGAGTATAAGAACGATAACTACATCGGCCACATTGTGCATCAAGGAAGTAGTTAAAAGTCATGGAGTTTTTGAGAACATAGTAAGTGATCGGGACCCACTTTTCATGAGTGAATTCGAGAGAAGCCTACAAGATACATTAGGGATTGAGTTGAATCTTAATATGGCTTATCACTCTCAAGCCAATGAACAAACTGAGAGGTTGAACCGTGAATTGGAGGATTTGTTGGAGGCATGAAAATGGGATTTTAGAGGATCTTGGGAGGATCACCTGCCACTAGCGGAAAAAAACTTCATAAATCAACATGGTGATAGGTCGACCCGAGGGAATTGAAGGTCGACCGGTAACGGTCGACCTAGGGAGATATGCGGTCGACCATGCTTGTGTGAAATCGGGCGATTACTGATATCTGATGACATAGTTGAATGGCTATGATTGCTTACTTGGGTCTGAAGGCTTTGATAAGTGAACGTGATTATAGTAAAGATTCTCCAACCTAAATCTAACGGCCTAAACTATTTTGCAAACCTTATAAATTCTAGCCTAATCTAACTATAATTCTCACACAACTCTTTATAGTAACCGGATCTACCAAAATTTATTCTCTTCTCTCACTCTATAAATTTTTAAAACCAAATAAAACCAACTTAGAAGAACACAAGCGTTTGAATCAAGGTGGATCAAACTGAGATAACACATGGAGGGGCGATTCTCAGGCAAAAGCGGATAGGAAAGCTTAGGCTTGAGGTGAGTGGAAATAATTTTAGCAAGATGATTGTTACAATTAGTTTAATTTGTTATAGTTGATTAGGGTGCTAGAAACCTAATTTGAAGTATGTAAACTCTAATTTGGAATATGCAAACTAGACTAGAGTTGAACCACTGTAAACTATTAAACTTGTACTGATATATACAACTCTTTTATTATTAATTTTGCTAAATCAGTAAACCCTAAATTTAATTGCAAGTTGAAACATGGACTGGTAATCTAGTAATTACGGTTCACCAATAACTAGTAACGACATGGATTAATCAATAAACAATCGACTGTTAAGAAATGCAGAAAACATAATTTTAGTAGCGACCAATCGACCTTGACCCCTGGCAGTCGACTGATAGCGGTCGACCGATTAGGGTTAGCGGTCGACCGGTAGACGTGTAAAATACGCAGTCTGAACCTCAGTCTAATAGCCCAAGTTTACTAATAAAAGTATATATAAATGTTAACTGTTTAGGGGCCTACTTAAAGGTATTTAGATGTATGTTAGGACTTGTAGGAAGCTAGTTCCCTAGGAGTAGACGCTAGGTCGTTGTGGTGTTGGGTAAATATTATTTACCCAATTCAGTAGCGAGTAATGGACTAGAGGCGAGATATTTTTTCAAATGGTACTCACAGAAGGTTTCACGATGGCGTAACACTGAAGAGGATGCCTGATGGGAGTGGTCCATCACAACGGGAGTCCTAGTATGCCCGAATACTGAGGCACCGTGATATAGTTTGAATGGAGGATCCTGGCATGTGCGATAACAGGCCAACACTATGATCGAGAGGTGGACACAGATGCAGACAATGAGACAGTTCAACGAGTTAGCATGTGGGTTCCCTCTCGATGCGCCGTGGAGTTACGTGTAATTATGGGAAAAATCGGTCCCCCAATAACCTAGAGGTGATGATATTGATGGGAGTAGTTCCCTAGTTGCCTAGTAGCAGCGTTTCCATAGTCAGTAGCTAAGATGGTGGTGTCTTACATATTGAGTAGCTCTACGAGTGGTAGTTGATCGTTAGATATAAGATTCATTCCTTAGTTCGATACATTGTAGTAGCCTACGCAAATTGTAGTGTAGGAATGTATTAGACAAGAACCCTTAAGTAACATGTAACGATCCGAAATTTTATCATTTTGATTTGTAAACATTTAATTTAATTTAAAATATTCAATTAATGGTTTTTAATAATTAAATAACCATCTTTAAATTTATAACTAATGATAGAAAATTCATTTTTAAATTTTGTTTACAAAAATAGGTAGTTCGATGGAAAACTGAAAAATGTGATTGAAACCCGCTTTTCTAATTTTCAACCTTTTATCGAACGGCAGGTTGTAGAAAGTTGTAATACCTTTGCATATACTATAACACAACATTTGATTAACTTTGTAAGTATGAACACTATTTTTCAAATGAGAAAATAAATGAATACTAATAATAATAAAATTAATAAATTTGAAATATAATAAAGTAAATATGAAGTAATGGATATGAAGTTTGAATTTACATTTCATGATTCCTTAAGTGTCAAAATTAACAAAGGTACATGAATCATTCTAATATCCAACATGTTTTCAAATGGTTAGTACTTTAATGGTTTAGTAAATGATGCCAAGGTTGATAAATGAATTAAGGGTAATTTGGACTTTAGCCTTCTTTACTTTTATTTTATCTTGTAGACATTCTTGTCATTACATACTTCATTTTCCATACTTCTTAACTTTTTATAAATTTAGAAAAATCACATCTTTTAGTTCAAAAATTCTTACTTCACTCAAAGATTTAAACTTGAAGCATTTTAAACCATGTGGAAGGTGAGCTATTCAAACCTTTGTTTAGTATTTATGATGAAATAATAAATGTTGAATATTTTGTTAGTAGCTTGATTTGAAAATGATACTTATGTTTTCGTAATTGTTAAAAATCATATTTTTGTTGATATTTGCTTTGAAAAGGAATGATATGCTTGCTGTAAGTTGAACATATACAAAGATAAGAGACACAAGTTACCATTACATCATTTTCTTTGTCTTCCTGTTCTATAAAAAAATGAATCAAACATTCTCGTCTTGGATTCAAAAATCATTATCTTCAAAACTGTTTAAAATTAGCCAAAATGATCAACAGTAAAGTTGTTCGTCGTAGCCTCTAGTTTTTTAAATAGTTGGGGGTTGTTTCATCGAGTATGGTGTGAGATATTGATCGATTATAGTAACTGGTCGAGTGATGTCAATTTTTCAACAAGCTCGAATTGATGAACAGATTATACGGTCATGTTCGTATCTACAAATCATGATTTTCAAGGAAAGTTGCATGATTTTTTAGGTTAAGGGTGTGTCGTGATAGTTAAATGAGTATTTTATGTTGGTTTGTGAAATTCAGGCGATGTGGATAACTGGAGGCAGAGCGGCGGTGCTGGAGGCAGCGTTAAGTCATGGCCAAGGCAATGGAGGCAATAGCATAGTGTACGGTGGTCAGAGTTGATGGAAAGAGCTCGATCTAGGGTTTTGGGTTGCTTGGTTTTTGCGTTTGGAAATTTGGATCGTGATGGTGCCTAGGTGCACCGAGTTCAATGTGGACTGGGATGGAGGTGCGGGGGTGGATGGCGGTCGCGATGGCTTAGGCGGCAGCAGCAAATGTTGATCAAATTGATGGCGATTGGTGGTGGTACGTGGTTCGGTTTGGGTCGAAGGGTTGGATTTTGATCCAGGGCACTGGAGGTGATGTTGGTGGGTCAAGCGAGTCGAGCATGGCGATTGGAGTTTGTGGGCAAGTTTGGTTTCGTCGATGGTGATCGACGGTGGGGAGTCAACATGTGCATGCGTGCACGTTTTGTTGCACAAGCAATGGGATTTGGGCAGTTTGATTTTGAGATTAATTTGGGGGTTTAAGTAGAATGAAGAAGAGAGGAAGTTGGGTTCGGGTGCGGGTTCTTGGGCATGAGTTTAAGTGGGGTGGTTGAATTGTTTTTTTAAATTTAGTTTTAGGTTATTTTATTTAATAGTTTAAACTTTGAAAAATTTTATCGCACCCATACGGAGTCCGTTTAACCCGCAGTTTCTTGCACTAGGCTCGTATTAACATGTACAATACTATAATATAAATGGTTGATAATTTTAGTGAAGTATAAAATAATGATAAATTGATAGTGGTAGAAATAATTGCATAGTTAGTTAATTATGTTTTAGCACTGACATTCCATTAGCAAAATAAAACATCGTTCTGCTATATTTAAATTAAATAGATTATTTTGGACATCTACTAAGCAGAATAAATCCTTGTTCTGCAACTATATAAATTTGGATATTTACTGGTATGCCGTTAATTAATATTGGAAAAGTGATGTGTTGACTATTGATTGTTAATTGTGGATTTTATTTACATATATGTTACTTATGTAAATACATGTGATATGACCTGGAATGTTGAACTGAAAATAAGTGGTAGCTTGTTAAAAGTGTTTTTATGGTTGCTAAGCCTCTTTCCAAAATTATAAAGTTATGGATTTAAATTAACTTAAGTTTATAACAATTTGAGTTTAATTATTTTATAAATAATGTTTTAAGTTAAGTAATTATTTCATAGTCGATGTATTAAGTTAATTAATTATTTTATAAATGATGTTTTAAATTAATTATTATTGTATTAATGAGGTTTAAGTTAATTACTTTATTTTACGATGTTTTAAAATTTAATTAATTATTTATTTAGGAGGTTTAAAGGTGATTAATTAATTAAATAAAGGTGTTTATAAACAACAAATTATTTTATAAAAGGAATTTTACTTAATAAAAAGGATTTATTTAAAAAGTTTATAAATTTGAAAGAGATCTTAGAAATTGGAAAAAGAGTTTGGTTTGAAAAACTTTCATTTTAGATGAATAATATACGGAGATTTTGGAAACCATATACTTGACGTTAAACTTCAAGGTAGGGAAACTTCTACCTATCCTGAAAGGTAAGAATGTTGTTGAGTCAATTTTTGGGAGGTAATAATAATACCTCAACTTGAACGACTTCATTGTTATCCAAAGGATAGTCTAAGTTTGAAATCAAAGATTGATGGTCGATGTATAAAGTATTTTTCCATATACGAATTGGATTACTTATGAAAATCAAGTTTATGAAATTAATAAACAATCCTTCTTAATTATGGTGGTATGGAAGTATTCTCCCATTCTTAACACCGAAAGATATGTTGTTTGGGTTTATAGTAAACAATGTTTTAAATAACATTTGATTTTGACCCATTTAATTTGATTTTGGAAAAATAGGAAACCTTTCGTAATGTTCGTGAATATACTTATACCATTAGATAAGTGTATGAATATTTTTCCAAGTATTGAAGGAGTTTTAATTAATGGAAGATTAATTAAATGAGGTGTAGTGGATTCCATTTGAAATCAAATCAATGTTTGATTGTTTGTTTATTTGATAGTTAAATAACCGACTATCAAATCTTGACCAATTTTTAAATCTTGAAATATCTAGAAGAAACATGAGAATTATATGGTACAGTTATCATCGGTGAAGCTGTACTGTACATATAAACTCATTGTGTTCTTCTAGGATAAATGATAAGAAAATCTGTCCGCTTAAAAGGTTAGGAGGTGATCTCCGCTCTTATGTATTGTCTGTTTATTTCCAAAAGAATCGGAGTTGAGTTTACCAGAAATCTATCGGTTGTTGGTTCGGAGAGACCGGGATCAAATAAACGTGAGTTATCCGAAAACCACTTCAAATCGGCTTAAGCGTTTCAATTTGAAGACATCTTGACGATTATGGAATCGAAGATGGACTTCCTCTAAGTGCAAGGGATACTTGCTACTGATCTTAAGGATGTAGTAGAAGTAGTGTCTTTGGTTTGTTCATATCCTAAACAACTTGTGTGGATGAATGCTGGCATTGCAGTGCTGCTTGGAGGGCAGTGTTAGCATTCTGAGTGGGATTTTCTATATAGAAGGTAAAACATAGCCTCAAGCCTCACAATCGGGAATGAATAAAATAGGGGATATGCAGTAGAGCAATGTGGGTCACACCCTTTAGGGTATGGGCATCACCCTTCTAAATTGATATATGTGGATTTGGTATGTGCATGTGAGCTCATGAGAAAAGGTTGCAAAGAAACTGGAATGATGACATATTCGGTACTATCCAATAAGGGGTCGGCTAGTTCTTTGTTGGCAGGAGGTCCATGTGAGGCCCTCGGTACATATTCAAGAGATGTACTATGGCAGACGGTACCCCATTAGCCTTGTCATTGTATGGAATCCATTCTCCAATACATGCCTTTAAATATTTAGTTGTATACCTATTATGCTGGAATTTAATTAATGTAACAATCTCGGCTATGATTCCATATTTATTTTAAACCCTAGTCATTATTTATAATATCACTGGATTTTCTATAAAATGGTTTGGTTATCGTAAGTTAAAAACTCATCCATGTTTATATGTGGCGTGGTCTTACAAGATGCCTTTATTTTAGAAAGGTTTTATAAGATATAACAACACATTTGGTTTGAATTTCTCATGCTGGTTTACCAGACTGATCTAGGTGTTATTTTCTTATAATACTTGGATCATACCAAGTATTTTTCCTGAGTTAGCTTTGGATGCTTGGAGCTTCAGGAGATAAGCCGGATGCCTTCAAGATGTATTTTTGTATTTTTATTTCCGCTGTGTTTCTTGATCAGCATTTGTAAGGATAGACTGTTATAACTTTCTGGGCTAATGATAGGTTAGACTCTGATGTTGTTGAATATTAAAGTTTTTCTTTTGTAAAGATAATTGGTATATTATATGTTACTAGTCACGATGTGAGATTTTATTCTATCTTTTCTTTTCTTTCACCATAACAATCTATCTTTCCAGCACTTGGATATTCGGCACGTGAATACCGTGAATGTATTAGTGTTGACTTCTGAGGATCAAAAATGCATGTTATCACATGTGGTATCGGAACTGAAGGTTAAGCGAGAACCTTGGCCCTAGTGGGGGCAAACTCATTAGAGATAAGGTAAGTGACACCCTAGAATGAGTTTGAGTGTATTATATATTCGAGAGCGTGTATTTGTTAGATCTATAAAAAAAATTATACTATTTTGAAATTAGTAAATGAAATAATTTTACCTAGGATTGTATTTTATATAAAAGGACAATTTTCAAAATTGTTATATAGTTATTCTTGTTGTTGTTAGGAAATGATAATATTTATTTATCATCATTAGTTGATTGTTTATATGCTCGGCTAGTTTATGAGCATGTGTTATTTAATTGAATTATATACAAACATCTTTTGAATTCGGTTTCATGATTTGACTATAACGCCCTCATTAATAAGATAGGGTAACAAGTTTACTTGGTTAAAAGGATTACTATAATTAAGAAAGTTGTTATATAAAGATGATTTTACAAATGTGGTTTATAAGGTGTGATTTATAAGTTAAAGAGAATTTTGAGAAATCAAATTCTGTTGCTTTTGAAATAGATTTCAAATGACTTATGGGAAGAAGTAATAATAGTATTACTTGAAGTATTTATGAGTATATTTCAAAGAGAATTTTAAGTAATGTACATTTTCTTTAGGTAGTTCGGGAAAAGGTCTCGATTTGTATTGTGGTAATCTGAATAATCTTAAAAGTGACGATCGGTTGTTTGCTTAGGCAAATGTTGTAGTGCATATAGTAAATTATTCCCTTTATCATTGTACGATCGAAATGAGTTCAAATCCAACCAAACCCAAAGACAGATGGAAATTGATATTTTGTTAAAACTATTTGTTTAGGAATATATACAGTATTGATTCAAAAAGGGAATTTTGAAATAGAAGAAGTATTTTTATGTTGACTAGTCGAGTGGCCCGAAAATAACTAAAAACGGAAAAGAGATGTGTTCGGATGGTAAGTACTTCTCTTAAGTATTACCCATCTTGGTCAAGGAACGTATGATACTATTTGGTAGTCCCGGGTTCCTTAGTATTATTTTGGAGTTACTCGGGATATATATGTATTTTTTTTAAATATAGAGTATCATTTCAAAAAGGGTTTTGAAATAAAAACCAGGTATTTAGTTCTTAAGTTAAATCCAAAGTAAAAAGGTTTGAATCAGATAGTTGTATATACCCTCAGAATATAGTAGGGTATTATGCAAGTATAAACTTAAGTTGGGTTTTATGAAAATGTTTTCATAAATAGTTATGGGGAGTATAATGGTTAATTTTTTGGGTTGGCTGGTTAGCTTCTTTTTTTAATTGAGATGAAATTTCGGGGTCAAAATTATTTTAAAGGGGGAGAACATAACTACACGAAATTTTATTATTTTGAGTTGCGAATATTTAATTTAATTTAAATATTCAATTAATGATTTTTAATAATTAAATAGCCCTCTTTGAATTTATAACTAATGATATAAAATTCATTTTTGCATTTTGTTTACAAAAATAGGTAGTTCGATGGAAAACTGAAAATGTGACCAAAACTCGCTTTTTGAATTTTCACCTTTTTTTCAAACGGCAGGTTGTAGAAAGTTGTAATACGTTTTCATATACTATAAAACAACATTTAATTAACTTTGTAAGTATGAACACTTTTTTATCAAATGAGAAAATAAATGAATAATAAAAAAATTAATAAATTTGAAATATAATAAAGTTAATATGAAGTGATGGATATGAAGTTTGAATTTACATTTCATGATTCCTTAAGTGTAAAAAATTAACAAATGTACATGGATCATTCTAATATCCAACATGTTTTCAAATGTTTAGTACCGTGATGGTTTAGGAAATGATGCCAAGGTTGAAAAATGGATTTAAAGGTAATTTGGAATTTATCCTTCTTTACTTTTATTTTATCTTATATATACACTCTTCCCATTACATACTTTATTTTCGATACTTCTTAACTTTTTACAAATTTACAAAAATCATAACTTTTAGTTCTAAAATTCTTACTTCACTCAAAGATTTAATCTTGAAACATTTCAAATCATGTGGAAGGTGAGCTATTCAAATATTTGTTTAGTATTTATGATGAAATAATAAATGTTGAATATTTTTTTAGTAGCTTGATTTGAAAATGATAATCATATTTTTGTAATTTTTAAAAATCAAATTTTTGTTGATATTTTCTTTGGAAAGGAATGATATGCTTGTTGTAAATTGAACATATATAGAGATAAGAGATAGAAGTTACTTTTACATCATTTTCTTTGTCTTCCTATTCTTTAAAAAAATGAAATAAACATTTTCGTCATGGATTCAAAAATCATTATCTTGAAAACCGTTTAAAATTAACTAAAATGATCAACTGTAAAGTTATTCATCTTATTATCTTGTTTTTTTTAAATAGTCTGGGGTTGTTTTGTCTAGTAGGTTTGATATATTGGTTGATTACAGTAAGTGGTCGGGTGATGTCATTTTTTCGGCAAGCTCGAATTGACGAACGGATTATACAGTCATGTTCGTATCTGCAAATCATGATTTTTAAGGCAAGTCACATGCTTTTAGAGGTTGAGAGTGTGTCGTAATGGTTAGAAAAAGTTTTTCTGTTCATTGGTGAAATTCAGACGATGTGGATAACTTGAGGCGAAGCGGCGGTGTTGGAGGTAGCGTTGGGTCATGGTCGAGGCAATGGAAGTGGTCGCATAGTGTATAGTGGTCAGAGTTGATGGGGGAGAGCTCGATTTAGGGTTTGAGTTGTGTGGATTATGCGTTTGGAAATTTGGATTATGACGGTGCCCGGGTGCACCGAGTTCAATGTGGGTTGGGGTGAAGGTGCGGGGGTGGATGGCGGTCGCAATGGCTTAGGCGACAGTGGTAAATGTTGATCGAAGCGATCAGTGGTTGTTCGTGGCTATACGTGGTTCGATTTGGGTCAAAGGGTTGTATTTTGATCTTAGGCACTAAGGGTGATGGTGATGGGTCAGGTGAGTCAAGCGGGGCGATTGGAGTTTGTGGGCGAGTTTGGTTTCGGCAATGGTGGTCGGTGAGGTGTCAACGTGTGCACGCATGTACATTTTGGTGCATAGGTGATGGGATTTGGGCAATTCGTTTTTGAGATTGATTTGGGGATTTAAGTAGAGGGAAGAAGAGAGGGAGTTGGGTTCGGGTTATTAGGAATGGGTTTAAGTAGGGTGGTCGAATTGTTTTTTTAAATTTATTTTTAAGTTAGTTTAGTTAATTGTTTAAACTTTGAAAATTTTTAACGTGCCCATACGGAGTCCGTTTAACCCGCGGTTTCTTGCACTAGACTCGTATTGACAAGTACAACACTTTAATATACATGGCTAATAATTTTAGTAAAGTATAAAATAATGATGAATTAATAGTGGTAGAAATAATTACGTAACTAGTTAATTATGTTTTAGCACTGACATTCTATTAGTAGAATAAAACACCGTTCTACTATAATTATATTAAATAGATTATTTTGGACATCTATTGAGCAGAATAAATCCCAATTCTGCTACTTTATAAATTTGGACATTTATTGATATACCTTTAATTAATATTGTAAAAGTGTTGTGTTGGCAATTGATTGTTAATTATGGATTTTATTTACATATGTTGCTTATGTAAATACCTGTGATACGACTTGGAATGTTGAACTGAAAATAAGTGGTAGCTTCTTAAAAGTGCCATTGTGGTCGCTAAGCATCTTTCCAAATTTAAAAAGTTATAGATTTAAATTAACATAAATTTATAATAATTTGAGTTTAATTATTTTATAAATAATGTTTTAAGTTAGTTAATTATTTTATAAGTAATGTTCTAAGTTAGTTAATTATTTTATAAATGATGTTTTAAGTTAGTTAATTATTTGATAAATGATGTTTTACGCTAATTAATTATTGTATTAATAAGGTTTAAGTTATTCACTTTATTTAATGATGCTTTAAATTTTAATTAATTATTTATTTAGGAGGTTTAAAGGTGATTAATTAATTAAATAAAGGTGTTTATAAATAACAAATTGGTTTATAAAAGGAATTTTACTTAATAAAAAGGATTTATATAAAAGAGTTTATAAATTTGAAAGAGATCTTTGAAATTTGAAAAGAAGTTTTGTTTGAAAAACTTTGATTTTAAATGAATAATATACGAAGATTTTGGAAACCATACACTTGACATTAAAGTTCAAGGTAGGGAAACTTCTACCTATCCTGAAAGGTAAGAATGTTGTTAAGTCAAGGTTTAGGAGGTAATAATAATACCTCAACTTGAACGACTTCATTGTTATCCAAAGGATAGTCTAAGTCTGAAATCAAAGATTGATGTTTGATGTATAAAGTATTTTTCCGTATACAAATTGGATTACTTATGAAAATCAAGTTTATGAATTTAATAAATAATCCTTCTTAATTATGGTGGTATAGAAGCATGTTCTCATATGTAACACCGAAGGATAAGTGGTTTGGGTTTATAGCAAACTATGTTTTAAATGACATTTGATTTTGACCCATTTAATTTCATTTTGGAAAAATAGGAAACCTTTCGTAATGTTCGTTAATATACTTATACCATTGGATAAGTATATGAATATTTTTCCAAGTATTAAAGGAGTTTAATTAAGGAAGATTAATTAAATGAGGTGTAGTGGATTCCATATGAAATTAAATCAATGTTTGATTATTTGTTTATTTGATAGTTAAATAACCGACTATCAAATCTTGACCAACTTTTAACTTTGGAAATATCTAGAAGAAACATAAGAATTATATGGTACGGTTATCGTCGGTGAAGCTTTACTGTACATATAAACTCGTTGTGTTCTTCTAGGATAAATGATAAGGGAATCCATCCACTTAAAGGGTTAGGAGGTGATCTCCGCTCTTATGTATTGCCTGTTTATTTCCAAAAGAATCGGAGTTGAGTATACCGGAAGTCTATCGGTTGTTGGTTCGAAAAGACCAGGATCGGACAAACGTGAGTTATCCAAAGACCACTTCGAACTGACTTAAGCATTTCAATTTGAAGACATCTTGAAGGTGATGGAATCGAAGACGAAGTACTTTGAAGTGGATGTGCTGCTTGCTACTAATTATAAGGATGTGGTCGAAGTAGTGCCTTCGGTTTGTTCATATCTTGAACAACTTGTATGGATGAATGTTGGCATTGCGATGCCGCTTGGAGGGCAATGTTAGCGTTCTGAGTGGGATTTGCTATATAAAAGGTAAAATGTTGCCTCAAGCCTCACAACCGAGAATGACTAAAACAAGGGATATGCAGTAGGGCTATGTGGGTCGCACCAATTAGGGTATAGGCATCACCCTTCTAGATTGATATTTATGGATTTGGTATGTGCATGTGAGCTCACGAGAAAAGGTTGCAAAGAAACCAAGGTGTTGACATATTCGGTACTATCCAGTAAGGAGTAGGCCGGTCCTATGTTGGCAAGAGGTCCATGTGAGGCCTCGGTACCTTTTCTAAAGGTGTACTGTGGTATGCAGTACCCCAGTAGCCTTGTCATTGTTTGGAATCCATTCTCCAATACATGCCTTTACGAACTTAGTTGTATACCCATTATGCTAGAATTTAATTGATGTAACAATTTCGGCTATGATTCCATATTTAATTTAAACCCTAGTCATTATTTATAATATCATTGGATTTTCTATAAAATGGTTCGGTTATCGTAAGGTAAAAACCCATTTGTTTTATATGCAGCATGATCTTACAAGATACCTTTACTTTTGAATGGTTTTTGTAAGATATAACAACCCATTTGATTTGAGTTTCTTACGCTGGTTTACCAGACTGATCCGTGTGTTATTTTCTTATAATACTCGAGTTAGACCGAGTATTTTTCCAGAGTTAGCTTTGGATGCCTGAAGCTTTAGGAGATGAGTTGGATGCTTCCAAGATGTATTTTTGTATTTTTATTTCCGCTGTGTTACTTGTTTGTATTTATCAGCATTTGTAAGGACGGGTTGTTTAAACTATCAAGACTAATGATAGGTTAGGCTTCGATGTTGTTGAATATTAAAGTTTTCTTTTGTAAAGATAATTGGTATATTATATGTTACTCGTCATGATATGAGATTCTATTTTCTCTTTTATTTTCTTTCACCCCCAACAATTCGTCTTTCCAACAGTTGGATGTTCGGCACATGAATACCGTGGATGTATTATCCTCGACGTCTGAAGATCAGAAAAGCGGGTTGTCAAATAGCAGACCTTAGGAATTCATGGACACTTGTATAATCTAGAGTATTATTGAAGTAACTACACATGATCATCACATATTAAACTTGTACTCACTCACAAAACTTTCGTCTAACCCATTCTCTTTCCTTCTTTTTCTCCACCATAGATGGACAAGGCAGTAGGTGATCAGACTATTCTTGATACTTAAAGAGTTGAGTTTATCTTTGGAGAATGCTTATTTCCATATTGGGACTCCATGTATTTACTTGTCGTATCAATACAGTTTATCTCTTTTATCATACTTGGAGTGATATTTTCTATGTACTTTGTATTAGACCATGAACTGATTTTCTAAGACCGTGATTCGGATATTTTCTGAGATGGATATTTTTTTATGTTATATATTTTGTTCCTTCCGCTATGTGCTCTAAAAGTTTTGTATATCTTAGATTATATTTGCTTGTATTAATATCTATGATGTAAAATGTTATAAACCACAACGATTCACATTTCTCGGCATGGCGCGAGTCTGAAAGTCACACTAGGCTTTGGATCGGGGTGTCGGGATGTGCGGGTTATCATAGTTTGTATCAGAGCTTAGGTTCAAAATTTCTTAGGGAATTAGACTGTACTGAAAGAACATATTTGAAAAGAAAATGGTTTTCGGAAAGAATTTTCAAAATATTCCCCAAAAGTTTTCAAAATGGACTTACTAAAAAAGAGTGTGTGTGTATTCTCCAAAAAGTTTCAAAATGTAAGTATAGGTAAACTATTTCAAAAAAAAATTCAAATTTTTTTGTATATATAAAAAATCTCTCTTGTTCGTGCCTCTGTTATTTCTCATTCGTTCCTATGTTATCTTTTACCTCTTAATCGTATTTAAGCTATTTGTGAAATGTTGCTAATAAAATTCTTAAAGTCCATAGATAGAAGATGAGCAATCCCGCAAGTTCCGGCTCCGGCAATACAGTCGAGATCCCGAGCATGAACATCCCGATATGGTTCTGCCGGTGCCTACAGGCAAGGTGACAGGCCGAGCTAAATCCCACTAGAGAGCCATGGAGGGAGCGATGGGTATGGCTCCTACCGCCCACCTATCGCTACAGACTATGCTAAGCTATGCAAAGATTTCTCAAATCTTGGAGGAAAGCCATATATGGGGGCAGAGTCTTATGTGGATTCGAGGTTATGGATCCACATTTGTGAGAGGATCTTTAGTTTGATGGGTTTGACTGATGAAGCGAGGATGCAATTAGTTACATGGCAGTTACAAGGAGAGGCATTAATCTGGTGGGTGGTAGTTGAGGCTGAATCTGACGGAGAAGAGTTCACTTAGGAAGAGTTTTGTAGGTGATTCGAGGTAAAGTTTCTTTCTAGGGTATAGGAAGGTGTTCAGTTGGAGAAGTTCATTCACTTGAAGTAAGGAAATCTGTTTGTTAAGGAATATATCAACTAGTTCAATGAGCTAGCAAGATTTGGGATGGGACTGATTAACACACCACACAAGATGGCTCTAAATTTGCTAAAGAGCTGAACTAATCTCTTTAAGATTTAGCTCTGAGTCATATTCCTATGGGTGCTACGTATAAGGGTCTAGTGGAGATGGTCTTTCTAAATACCTTCTTCAAGGCGGAGGCCAGGGAGGAGGAACCCAAGAAGGCTGTTGAGAAAGCACAGTAGAACCAGTGTAAAGGTGGAGGTGGACCCAGATGAAAGGTACAGAAGAAGGATATGCAATGTAGGAAGTGTGGTGGGAAGAGGAATTTCATAAAGGAGTGTAGGACAGATCTTTCAATGGTTAAGTTCTACAACTACGATCAGTATAGACATCTGAAGCGAGCTTTCCCAATATCACTGAGAGCTTCTACTCAGACTTCTACTCTGGTGGTTCTGACTTATGCATTGGAGGTAGTCCCTAGCTCGAGTGCACAGCCAGTGGTAAACAAGTGTAAGAAAATGGTGATCAAAGGTGTTTTGACTATTTTCGGTTTATATATTCATACATTATTTGATACCGGGGCTTCACATTTTTTAATTTCTAGTAGACTTGTTGATGACTTACACTTACACACTAGTATAGTCACGAACCCTGTAGTTTTTCAAACCCCGTAGGAAGATTGGCGCATTTGTTCATGTTATGTAGTGGTTTGAGGTTGTTAATCTTAGTGGACGAGTTTGATTGTAATGTCTTTGTATGATTATCTTTGTTTGGGTTGATATTAGCATGGATAGGATGACGTCGTATGGAGCTATTTTAGACCGTGATAAAAAGGTCGTTAGATTGAGCACGTATTGTGGATGTAGCTTGGAGGTTTATTGCGATCCTCGAGGACCAGTTATGTTGAGCTATATATATTCTTTGGACCTATTCCATGATGAGCTAGACATGGTGCTTGTAGTTAGAGATTACCAAGATTTTTTTGCTGAGGTTATTTATCTCCCACCTTAGAGAGAGATTGAGTTTATGATCTATCTTGTTGAGAATGCCAGACCCGTCGCCTTACCATTATGGTATATGGATCTAAAGGAATGATGTGAGTTGAACAAGCAAGTTAGTGAGTTGTTGGAGAAGGGTTTTATCAGGAGGATCATTTTTGAGTAGGGAGCACTAGTCGTCTTTGCCACCAAGGCGGATGGTTCTCTTAGACTTTACATTGATTATAGGGAGCTAAATAAACTGACAAAGAAGGATCGTTATCCACTACCCCGAATAGACGATCTCTTTGATCAGTTGGTTTGACTTAAGATGTTCTCACAGCTTGACTTGGCTATCAAATTCCATCAGTTGTGTGTAGTCGAGGACAGTATCTAGAAGATGGCATTCTGTACACGCGATAGATTATATGAATGGTAAATCATTCCCTTCGGATTGACCAATGCACATGCATGCTTTGTTGATTTGCTGAGCCAAGTATTTAGGAGGTTGCTTAACAAATTCGTCGTAGTATTTGTGTATGATATTCTTGTATACTCGAGGAGTGAGAAAGAGCATGCGTTGCATTTGAAGGAAGTGCTAAGTACACTCCATGCGCATAAGTTGAAGGTGAAGTTTTCGAAGTGCCACTTTTGGAGAAAGGAGGTATACTTTTTAGGACACGTCGTCTTAGAAAGGGTATTGGCAGTTGATCCCAGTAAAGTGGCAGCGGTTTAGGATTGGCATGTGCCAAAGAATGCTACGAAGGTGAGAAGTTTCCTTGGTTTGTCAGGCTATTATCAAAAGTTTATTAAGGACTTGATGAAGATCTCTACCCCTCTGACACTAAATGCAAGGATGCTTTTATCAAGTTAAAGGAGGCATTGACTAGTGCATCAATTTTGGTATTACCTGATGGGATAAAACCATATACAGTTTATACTGACACCTATGGTATGGGGTTAGGTGCGGTTTTGATGCAAGAAGGAAGGGTGGTGAGCTATGCGAGTAGGTAGTTAAATGCCCACTAGAGAAACTACCCTACCATGATCTTGAGTTGGCGGCCATTGTCTTTGCGCTCAAGTCATAGAGGAATTACCTTTTAGGAGAGTGGTTTGAGCTATATACGGATCACAAGTCCTTGAAGTACTTGTTTCCCCAAAAGGACTTGAATTTGAGGTAGAAAAGGTGGATAGAGTTCTTAGCATCCTATGACATTGATATCTGTTATACCCCAGGCAAGGGTAATTTAGTGGAAGATGCTTTGAGTAGACAGCGTGAAGTGCTGAGTCCCTTATTTTTGGAGCGGAGACATTTGGAGTACATTTTTGCCTTTGATTTTAGACCATCATCATATATTAATCTAGGGTTGCTAGCAGCTTTAGATGTGCGTCCTACATAAATGGAGCATATTGGGTCTAGGCGGAAGGAGGATAAGGAGCCAGTAGACATTATTAAGAGCATTGGTAGAGGAGAGTCATCGAGTCATTTGAGGCATTATGCCATTGACTCGAGAGGATGGTTATGGAGTGATGATAGGTTTTGTATTACTTGTAGTGTGGACTTGGTAGATATGGTACTAGCTAAGTCTCACCGTTCTAGGATGACCATTCATCTCGGGGTTGACAAGATGTACCATGACATAAAGAGAGTCTTATATTGGCCCGATATGAAGAAGCAAGTAGCAGAGTATATAGCCAGATGTATGACTTACCAGACGTTAAAGGCAGAATAGAAGATGTTGGGAGGATTGTTGCAGCCATTGGACATTCCTCAGTGGAAGTGGAAGAGTATTTCTATGGGATGATTTACCGAGGGGTAGGAGAGGGAACGCGAGCATTTGGGTCATAGTTGATCGTTTGACTTAGTGCGCTCATTTCATACCAGTAAGGAGTACGGGGATGGCGGCATCGTCGTTGGTGGGTCTATACATGAGAGAGGTTGTTAGGTTACGTGGAGTTCCTATTAGCATGGTTAATGGTCGAGATTCGCTATTAACTAGCGAGCTATGGAAGAGTCTATAGGAGGCTTTAGGGACTGATTTGAGCTTGAGCACCGCATATTATCCAAAGACAGATGGACGGATGGCCGAAGAGAGTGAATCGGGTATTGGAGGATTTATTACGGATGTGCATCTTGGACTTTAGATTCTCGGGAGGATCACTTACCGTTGGTGGAGTTTACTTACAACAATTGTTATCAGGCAAGCATTAGGATGGCACCATTCAAGGCATTACATAGTAGACCCTGTAGATTATCATCGTGTTGGTGGGACACTACAAATAGGATTATTTTTGGGCCAGATATGGTGAGAGAGACATCGGAGAAAGTGGACTTGATCCGTAGGAGAATGAAGACCGCTCAGGGTAGGCAGAATTCTTATGCTGATAGAAGACATACGGTGTTAGAGTTTACGGTGGGAGACATGGTGTTCATGAAGGCTTCACCCATTAGAAATGTTATGAGATTTGGTAGATCGTGGAAGCTAGCACCAAGATTTGTAGGACCTTTCCCGATAGTGGCAAGAACTGGGAAGTTGTCGTATAGAGTAGAGCTTCCTGAGAATTAGCGGGGGTACATGATGTTTTCATGTATCGCACTTGCGGAAGTGCTTACACGATACAACTACTGTGGTCGAGCCAAGTCAGTTAGAGGAGGTTGAGATAGAGCGAAAGTGACTTGTTCGTCATGCACCCACTCATATTATAGAGCATGGCACGAAGTGACTCCGCAACAAGGAGATCAAACTTGTTAAAGTCTAATGGAGAGGCGATCCAAAGTAGAGCACATGGGAGCCCAAGGAGAAGATCTGTGCTACCCCTCCCCTCCCCACAACTCTTTTCTAGTACGGTTACAATTTACGTCTTATAAGTATAGGTTACTTATGTGTAGGACTTAGGTGGTATACCTTTCAGGTAGAGACCATTGGATGGTAGGAATGGTTGTAAACATGTCAGTAGGACATGTTATGGATGATGGATGCTAATGGATAAATTTGGATGTATTGTTTGAATTGTTCTCTTTTGCAGGTTTAGGATAGTATATCCTCTAGGTATACACACGAACTCATACTTGACAGCATGTTAATCTCAATTATTATTGTGCCAGTGGATGTTATGCATAAGGATGTTGCATATGAGTTGTGTGGTTGAGCATACATATAGAATTGCAAGTATACTTATTTAGGATGTTGCATACATTTGGATGCATGGCATAAGCATTTTCATGATAGGAAGTCGACTAGACTAGTAGACTGCCTACTTTTTACATTAGCATAGGTTCACTTGCATTTCATGATGCATATATATGATATTGCATTCGAAAATTTCTAAGGATAATGATTGCTCGTGTATGATGGATGAGTAGATGGTTGTAGCCATTGGTTGCTGTGTGTGTGAGTTACATTTTTTCGTCCTTTGAGATTTTGGGGACAAAATCCTTTTAAAGGAGGGAGAATGTAACATATCGGAAATTTAATGAGAAAATTTAATTAAAATAATACTAGGATTAAAAAGAAATTTTTTACAAACGTCCGAATTTGACTACGAAACTTGTACCATAGCGTTCATAGCGATTTTCAATATAACACTTCGTAATTAGAGTTAATACATAAAATTTATGGTCGTTAGAAGAATTGGAAATATAATTTTAAAAAATTCACAAATCAACACGGTGACCGGTCAACCCGAGTTGATCAAAGGTCGACTAGTAGCAGTCGACCTAGGGAGATAGGCGGTCTACCGTGCCTATGTACAATCGGGTGATTACTGATAACCGATGACATGGATGAATGGCTATGATTGCTTACTTAGGTCTGAAGGCTTTGGTAAGCGAACGTGATTATAATAAAGATTCTACAACCTAATTCTAGTGGCTTAAACTATTTAGCAAAAACCCTATAAGTTCTAGCCTAATCTAACCCTAATTCTCACACAACTCTTTACAGGAACCAAACTCTGCCAAAATTTATCCTCTTCCCTCACTCTGAAAATTCTTAAAAACCAAATAAAATCAACTTAGAAGAACACAAGCGCTTGAATCAAGGCGGAGCAAGAGAAGATGACACACGGAGGGGCGATTCTCAGGCAAAAGCGGATAGGTAGAGCTTGGGTTAGAGGTGAGTGAGAACAATTTTAGTAAGATGATTGTTATAGCTAGGGTGCTAGAAACCTAATTTGAAGTACGTAAACTCTAAATTGGAATATGCAAACTAGACTAGAATTGAACCACTGTAAACTTGTACCGATTTATACACCTCCTTTATTATTAAATTTGCAAACCCTAAATCAGTAAACCCTAAATTGAATTGCAAGTTGAAACTTGGACTGGTAATCTAGTAATTAGGGTTCACCAATAACTAGTAATGACATGGATTAATCAATAATAAACAATCGACGGTTAAGAAATACAGAAGCTCTAATTTTAGTACACGACCAGTCGACCTAGACCCCTGGCGGTCGACCGGTTAGGGTTAGCGGTCGACCGGTAGAAATGTAAAATGTACAATCTGAACCTCGGTCTAAGGCCCAAGTTTACTAATAAAAATATATATCAAAGTTAACTGTTCGGAGGCATATTTAAGGGCATTTGGATGAATGTTGGGACTTGTAAGGAAGCTAGTTCCCTAAGATCGGATGGTAGGTTGTTGCAGTGTTGGGTAAATACTGTTTACCCAATTCGAAAGCGAGTAATGGTCTAGAGGGGAGGTATTTTCATGAATGGTACTCACAGGAGGTTCCATGGTGGTGTAGCACTAACGAGGCCTGATGGGAGTGGTCCGGCACAATGGGAGTCCAAGTTTGCACAAACACTGAAGCAATGTTATACAGTTCAAATGGAGGATCCCTGCGCGTGCGACAAGAGGCCAACACTACGGTCGAGAGGTAGATACGGAAGCAGATGATGCGACACTTCAGTAAGTCATCCTTGTGGGTTCCCCCTCAATGTACAGTGGAGTTACATGTAGTCAGGGGGGAAATAGGTTCCTTAATGGCTTAGGAGGGGTGATATTAATGGGAGTAGTTCCCCAGTAGCCTAGTGGCAGCGTTTCCACAATCAATAGCCAAGTGGGCGGTGTCTTACATATTGAGTAGCCGATTGTTAGATATGAGATTTGATCCTTAGTTCGATCTATTGTAGTAGCCTACACAAATTTTAGTGTAGGAATGTATTAGACAAGAACTCTTAGGTAACAGACCTTAGAAATTAACAGACAATTGTATCACATCCTATATCATCTAGAGTAATATTGAAGTAACTGCACATGATCATCACATATTAAACTTGTACTCATTCACCAGACTTTCATTCGATCCATTCTCTTTCCTTCTTTTTGCTTACCACAGGTGGACAGGGCATTTGGTGATTGGCCCATTCTTGATACTTGGAGAGCTGAGTTTATCTTTGGAGGCTGCTTTTTACCATATTTGATCTCTGCGTATTCACCTATCTTATCAGTACAGTTTATCTATTTTATCAGATTGGGAGTGATATTTTCTATATACTCTGTGTTTGACCACGTACTGATTTTTTGAGACTGTGATTTGGATATTTTTTAAGATGGATATTTTGCTGCGTTATATATTTTGTTCCTACCACTGTGATTTCTAAAAGTGTAGTATATCTTAGATTATATCTGCTTGTATTAGTCTCTGTGATGTAAAATGTTATAAACCTCGACGATCCACATTTCTCGGAATGGCGTGAGTCCAAAAGTCACACCGGGCTTTGGATCAATGTGTAGGGAGATGCAGGTTATCACAAACGAAGGCCTTACATCCTGAACTCTTTTCCAATATGTTCTTCAATTTGGTTACTTTGTTGGGACTAAGTTGCTAGATAGTTCATTATTTGGATTAGGATTGTTATGTATATTTTTTATTTTTATGACATGATTGTTGCATTCATGTAAAAATATATGTTGATATTAGGATGTTGTACGTTCATGCCTAAAATGTCATACTATCACATCTCATATAGGATGCATTAGTTACATTTCTACATTATAAATATAGAACTGCAAGTTATAGTTCATTGCTTATATCTATATGTTATACATTTTAATAAGTTTGACTCATTTAAGCTTATTGGAAACACTAGATGCTATGGTTGTTTACTTGGTTGTTGTATGTTTGACAATACGCAATGCCAGCGTTACATCACATTTTTTGTTCCTTAGGAATTTCGGGAATGAAATTCTTCTAGGAGGGAGAATGTAATACCTCAAAACTTTGAGATATATTATTTAATAATATCACAATGATAATTAATTAGATTAAATTAGTGGATAATCTTATCTAAATTAAGGAAGGGCAAATAGTCATTTTTTTGAATTTTGGATTTGAAAATGAGACTTGTACCAGTGCAACCGGCTCGTTTTTCCAATCAAATGGTAAATAAGTTTGTTCAATTTTGAAGGTCGTATGAAGAAGATATACATGAATTAATAGCTTGGTGAAAAATCTAGCTTGTGTGTTGACATACATGAAATGATATGTTGACATACATCCAATCATTACACATGTGTCGACATACATCCAATCATTGCACATAATTTGACATACATCTAGGAATATGTCGACATATAGACGATAGTTTTAGTTTTTGAAATTTTAAATTAAGAAGGGATTGGTTAATTTAAAGTATAAGTGGGAACAATTATTTTAACCGAATTTAACACTAGAAAAAATATGTCGACATATAGACGAATTTCTCGCTTTTCATCATCATTCTTCCTTTTCCATTTCATAACTTTAAAGTGGCATACCCCTTTCAATTTTCAGCAGATTTTGGTGATCTACCCATCAAAATGATTGAAGAGACAAGTAATATGATCTAATGAAAGAATTAAGACAATTTACGGAGGTTTCTATGTACTAAAGGAATAGAATAGTGAAAGGCATAAGTAGTTTAGAGCATTTCGAGAGATGTTGTGGGTGATTCATTCCGATATAATTCACAGATAGTATCATGATGATGATCTGTGATCTATAATCTAGGTAAATAAACATTAATATAGGAATTAGGAGATTTAAAACAAGGTTTTGGATAAGAATAGGATAAAAAGTAAGTAAAATCAACATATAAATATAATTACAATATGAATGATTCTTTCTATGGTCACCATATAGTCTTTGATAACACTTTAATGATGATTAAGAATCTATATATGAAGGAAATCGAAAGATTTATTCCTAAACCAAATAAACTTCAACACTGGAAGGATTGACTCTTAAACTGAAATGTACACAAAATAAGATGCACTAAGAATGAAAGTATACATTAACATTTTCTCTTGTATAAAGATTGATTGATATATATGCGTTGCGATATATATCAATATTAGGCACGAACCTATGGCACGAGTAGGCAACCAAGGATATGATGCTCCCCTGTAGTGCTTTGGTGGGCTAGGAGGAGGACTCGATGGAATGCTGGAATTAGGCCAGCACGCATGGTTGAATTTTAATTTTTTTACCATTTTAGATCATATTAGGCTTATGAAGTCTAAATTAATTTAGATCTAATCTAAATAAATTTTAAATAAAAACCTTATTTTATTTAATTGTTTAATAAAATGATTATATTTGTTTATATAAGTGATATATAATGTGTATGTGTGCATCAAATACACATGTATGTGTACATGCACATGCACATGCAACATAAATATATACATGGTTTAACATGCGCGTATCTAAGTGCTAGGGTTTACACCGCAACGGACACACAAGCCCCTTCATACGTGTAATGGTTGTTTGTTGATATATAATAATATTACATATGAAATATGCTTATATATACAGATAATATAAATGTAACTATATATATATATATATATGAATATATATGTATTTTTTGAAAATAGTTTTCTTTTATTGCTTTAACATAAATAAGATTAGAAAGTACAAGCACACATAGCCCAAGCAAACAAGGCTATTGTCTTATTTACAACCAAATATATAATTACATATATATACATACATATATATATATATATGTACGTATATTTATATATGTAAAATAATTATATATACAAATTTAAATATAATACAATTTAAAAATTCAAAATTAAATCATTAAAAAAAATTCAAATTTGATATTTGATCTTGATTTAAAATATTCTTTCAAAATTAAATTCAGATTTAAATATCTTTCTTTCAATTTTAAAATTATATTTATATATATACATACAAAAAAATGTTTTTATCGTTGAAAATGCATAAATAATATATGTAATTATTATAAAATTCTAATTTTTATCTAAATAAAAATATTATAACATAATAATTTATAAAATAAAATATAAACAAATTTTTTCCTATTCTGCCATAAAATTTTAGCAGAATGAGTTTTTTTTTAAATTGATTCATATGGATTAAATATATACACACTAATTTATTTTTAAATGTCAATTTCCGTATGAAAATAATAAAAATATTATTTTTAACTATGAACTCAATACGTAATTAATTTAATATTATATATATATATATAAAGTCATGGCGAACAAGGCTTTCTCAGTGGGAACGGTTACCATTGATGATCCTACTCCTAAACCATCAGATCCGTCCTTTCATCTTCAGGCATTCAAGAACACAACCCTCCTATTACGTACGGATCCAAATCATGGTAGAGGCAGTTAAAGGTTATGGCACTTCTACCATTGAAGAATCGGAGACTGACTTATAGTTTTTTGCACCAATTAAGGTGGAAGGCAAGCTAGTAGTTTTCATGCCAGATTCAGTTATTTCTGAAAATGCGGGCAAATGGTCCCATACTATAGTGGCATACATAATAGGACGCAGTCTAGGGGATGATCATTTCAAGCAGTTTGTTACTAAAGTTATGAAACCAGTTAATGATTTTGATATGTATTATAAACCTAATGGTTTCATAATCATAAAGTTCTCTTCAAAAGATGATTTTGACAGTATTATTAAGGGGGGTTCATGTACTTGTTGAATATGCAAGTATATGATTTTTGTTTGATGATAATAAACATATACATATTCATTTAAATGTATTTGTTATTGTACTATTTTATTTTTCACATAATTAAATAAATATTTGTTGAATAAAATAAATAACGCAGAATTTAAATTCAAACAATTATTTTATTCAAACAAATATTTTATTACAATTTTGAATAGTACAAGCTTGTGCTCTCACTATACATACAAAATTTCAATTACAATACAATTTCAAATCACTATACAATTTTTCACTATACAATTGTCATTTACATTTGTACCTCACTACATATCACTCGTTCACTCATATTTGTTCTTCAACTATATTCCAATCTGTATCCAACATTTGAATTATCTACAAAATAAACACTGACGCAGTAAAATTGAAAAAGAAATATTTTTGCAGTGTAAAATAAAATGTGTGTTTTTGAAAATATTATTTGCCTCAGTTATTTGGGTTGTTCATCATCATTTATTTTTGAATTCATCTACATGAACAACTTGTGACATGCACAGTGTATCATTGTGCATGCCAGAAGGCCGTGCACACCGATATACACTTCATAAAACTACAAGGACAGGTGAGCACAAGGTCAAACCCGAGCCGAGGCTGGATTCAACTCAGGTGCAATACAAAAACATAAAACGAGCTTCGACCAAAAATTCAATGTGTACACTTGAAAAATACTCAAACATTCAAACTCAAGGCAAGTGTAGACCTAAACTTCAATCTGTTTGAAGTGGTGCACTAAACAGTTCAACTGTTCAGGCTAGTGGCATGGCACAAAGGCAAAGACCACATAAACATATATGCACATATATATGTATACACATATAAGAGCTCAACTGAATACAAGTACTTGACTGCATAGACCAAGCTAATGAAAAAATAAAACAACCAGACCTGGCAACATGAACAACATGATCTGGCTCGAATCAGTAAACAACATGTATACATGTGCAGTGGAAATATGAGATACAATGGAAGCAATTCAATATTCAAGCAAGAATACAACTTCAAGCAAACTACATGGTGCAACAAACATACATATATATACATATGTATACACACATGTATACATATATATATGCCAATGAATCAAATGACCAAGACCAGACACAAGAAAGAAGGCAACAGAGATCAATACAGCAAGTACACCAGATTCCAGAATGCAAATGGAATACAAAGCAACATTGATACCAAAGACTACAAGAACATGAAAACCAATAGACCACATACATATATACATATGTTTGCACACATGTATACATATATACATGCAGTCTGACACATCATCCAGACAGTTTTCTAAAGCAAACGGGTGCAGATACACAACAACCATGTGAAGACTTCAAGAGGAACAAGTGAAGACATAAAAAACATACATATATACATGTATTTATATGCAGTGATAGGATGCAGTGATGTAGTAAACAAAATGGCATATATATACATATGTATAAGGACATGACTCATGCAACACATGAACGTGTACACAATGTCAACCAAAATTCAACACAAAGTGCACAAATGCACACACCAGTACAACAAGGTATATATGCACAAACAAAAAGTGGCGGACAAGACACAATGCTACAGAGGTGACATCAATATACATGAAGACCAAAAGCAGCTCAACAATCATGTAACATGTTCAATAAAATGGACAGAGCACTAATATAGATATATACAAACCAGAGCTCAATGCAACACAGACCAGAGCATCACAATCATACATATATACATAGATATATGTATATATTTATATATGGATATCATAATGCATCAATGAAATATAAATGCAACCAAACAGTCCAGGCTCTTAATAACCCAGTGCAAACTCAAGTGAAACAAAGTCAGAATGAGTCATCAAGGGATTAGATCATGTAACCTGAACCAAAGCCCAGTTCAAATGTACATATTCAAGTAAATGAGTCAGTGCAGCATGAGTCACAATATACACACACATACATGGAGTAATGCAACAAGCAAGTCAGAAAATCAAGGCATGTTTAAGTAGCAGTTTCAAACAAAGTCAATGATCATGCCAGAATCAAAGCCGTGGTGACCAAGATAATAACAAGTTCGAATTGAACAAATAAAAGTGTCAAAGTCACAGTAGAAACAAATTCAAATGCCAAAAAGAACGGAACCAAATCCAAATCAAATGCAAGCCGTAGTGACCAAGCAACCATAATGGAAAAATATACGAATTGAACCAGTCGGGATTAATCACCAACATTCGATTACAAATAAATGGTCGAGCATAGAAATTTGAAGAATTCAAATGAAATTTTAAGAACAATAACTAAGGGAATTGAACCCTATTTAAACCCAATCATCATCGGCAAATCAAAATTATTTGAGTTCAAGCAAAAAATCAGAAATCAAGCATCAATCCAAAACTCGAATCAAGTCGAGTATAATATAAATCGAAAAGGGGACAAACGTACCAATTCAAAGCATCATTCGATCTCGACAAATTGAAGCAGCCGAAGTTGAACAAAGCAGCAATCAATCCAAAGCAACTCCATATTTCAATCGAAGCAAAAGAACAAGCGGCGGCTTCAATTTGCAAAGCCCTAAATCTGAAAGAGGAACGAATGAAGAAACAAAAGCATACGTGCCGAACAAAAGAAAAGGAAGACAAGTTTATTTTCTTAAGCCTTAATTTTGGGCCAGGTTATATTGATTGAATATATTAAAAGGGATTTGTTTTTGTATTGTTTAGTTTATTTTGTAAGTTTTCTTTTAAACTTTTGTAATTTTCTAGTCGTGTGACTAAAAACAAACTACGAGGCGTAGTTTGAGAATTTGCAACTCAGTGGCTGAGTTGTGGCGGGGTTTTGAGCGTAGAGTTAGGTTAGTCGATAGCGGGTGTCGCGAGTTTACGTGTGTAAGCATCTGATTACTTAATTTCTAGTAGAAACCTTGGAGGCAGCACGTAGGCAGGGTTTTGCCGAAGCTGGGTTAATCTGTGTTGTTCTATTTCTGCTTTTATTATTCTGTTATTATCTGTGCTGCAATTATTTTATATATTTCCGCATTAATTTTTATAATTATTAGTATCACCCTATTCACCCCCCTTCTAGGGTGAAATCGATCCTATAGTAACATCAACTCGAAGATAGTTATTCTAAAAAAATAGACTCAAGATTTAAAGTTAACTCGAGAGTACTTTACTACAATTCTGATATGGAACGGACTTGTAGATTTAAATTTGGCTTATTAGAACAAGGAAGGAATAAGTAGAGTAGCAAGTGATTTGGGAAAACCGATCAGAATGGATAATACTACTACTAACGAAATACATCTAAATTATGCAAGAGTTCTTGTCAAAGTAGATTCAAAATTTAAATATCCTTATAAAGTTCAAATTCTCAGATTAGATAATCATAGAGAATACATATCACTATCATATGAATATAGGCCAAAACCATATACAACATGCAAATTATATGGTCATAATGAAGAAAATTGCTCCATAAGTACAAAAAAGGATTGGCAACCAAAGATAACAGTCCTAAATTTAGAAAGAAGTTCAATTACCGACGGAATTGATCTTACACAATCGGTTAATACAATAAAACAGATCGAAGATATAACATATCGGAAAGGAAAACAATCCATGCAAGATGTTATACAACATGTTGCACCTACGATCTCAGTTTCCAATAGATCTGATGGCTTGAATTTGGAGAGTTGCCCATCTACATTAATTACATCCGCACAAGAAGATGATGGCCTCATAGCAACAAACCTACCTACACATACACCAGACCAACAATAGTACACAAAGTTAAATAAGGTTATAGTTGAGGTCTGTAACAACCCGCACTTCAGTGGGCCTAGATTTTTCGCTAACTCGAAAACCCAAGTCCACTAAAACACGGATCGTTGGTTTGGTATCCTGCAAAAAGGAAAGTATATCAAAACACTAATGGTAATAACTCACAATTGAAATAAGAGAATATAACAGATCTCTATAATTACTGACCAAAAATCGATATCTCAGATGTCAAGAACCTCAACCGAGACAACTACTCCAAATCAACACCAGTAACTGCCCTTCTAAATCCTATGGGTTATAATGAGGAGGGGGTCAGAACAATGTTCTGCTAATTGGTAAATTATACATCTTATACATAACACTAGCTTATGCCGATTGTTTGCTATTTCATGTTATATTAGATTTTATTATTAGTTGCTATGACTCCATTGCTACGTACGAACCGCACCCATCTACACCATATAGATCTATGTCTATATAGGTATAGACACACACACAAACACACACACACACACACACATATATATATACCCCAAGTCCACTAATGGACCTAGATACTATCCCCACTAGTATCATTCGCTAAGAACCTCGTAAAGATCCATCGCCATCGTATCACCGAGGAAATTCTGCCGTGCACACCAACGACCTCCAGTCCACGACCTCTAATCCATAAGGTCCTAATGCTATGGGGATTTTTCATCATGTACGCCAGCCTTTTGCGTACCCTTGTCTACTTCTTATCATTGATTTTAGGCTCCACGCACCACCACCTCATCTATGTTTTGAAGGAACCTTTGTATTGGTTAACTAGCCTTGCTCTATCAAACAAACTAACAAACAACTGTGGCATTTCATAACCCAACTGAACCAATTCTGGTAGGCGGAAGAGATTAGTTAGGTGTAACCCTGTCCTTCCCGTTGACCGCAAGAGACCGATTCTGAGCTCGAGAAATATGCAATTCCTACTCTAGTTTATGGTATCCAAGTACGTCAGCCGTTTACGTACGCTTGCTGCAACTCATTTTGGTATCCAAGCACACCAGACTTTCCGTGCCATGTTGCATAAGTCCGATCTCACTCACCGTCCATTTGGATAGACTAGTGCAATCAAGACTATACCCCCACTTAAAAACTTAAAAACTTTGAAGCATACCTAATTTGACTGTGCACCTTTGGCCTTGACATATTCATAGCATATATTTATAATTAAGATAGACAATTTATAATCAAGGCAATAAGCACAGTACAGACCTGGGGGTACCCCTCTAGTACGAAATCGCACACTCACCACGAGTCATATTAGTTGGATATGTTTTTAGCTTCCCAACCCATCCTAACGACCTTTAGACATTGGTCCACTGTAATTATAACAGAAAATTTATAATTATTCACACCTGTCATAATTGTATATCCGAGGCTACTTATATACATATTCAGGCTTATATTCCTCTTTTATTTTCTTTATTGCCTCAACACCATTTATGTTTGACTTTAAGTCACCAATCTTGTTATGCGTTTATTTTTTATTTCACTAATTTTGTTTACCGCTTCTCAAATTTAGACATCAATATTGTTGCTACAACATTCATTAGTTAAGCCTTTGATTTCTATTCTAATTCTTATTTCTTTTCCATTCCTATAATCCAGACTTACTTTTTCATTAGTTTCCATTTTATTAACCTTTAAATTACATTCTTATTTCAACACTCCACTTTTTGAATTTACTATATTTTAATAAATTGGAATCAAACTTTACTAATTTAACTGTTACACAGTAAATTTCCATATCTTATTCTAAAAGGTGGCTTGTGCGATGTTTGTAATTACAAGAAATTCTCTTTTATTTAATGAAATAAAGAGCATAAAATATAGTAATCATCTCTATTTTATACATCTCTTTCTTTTTCTAAGTATATACTGATTACTTGTCATTTTAAACATCACACTTTTGTTAAGTTTGAATTTGATAATATATGGAAATCCACTTCTAATAACATACATTCCAATAAACTAAAATATCATTAAAATCCCAAAAGTCTAGTTAGCTTTATTTTCAGTCACATTCATCAACATCAAATAAAATGGAATCTCAATTCATTGTGTTTTCAGTTAATAAATCTGACGTAAAACTGATAATTTAAATCATTTTGCAATCGCAGAATTAAATCTAATCGTGACGTATTTATAGAAATAAAACTAATCATTACGTAAATGCAGAATTAAAACTAATCATTACACTTCTGTAATTATCACTACAAATTTATAGGCAAGTTTACAGTGTTCAACATTTCATATATGTGAATTCATTTGAAATTAAATTATCGGACTCATGCATATAGGAATAGATATTCAACGATATAATCTAGTATTGTGTAAAATATATAATGTTCCCACTCCCCTTTAGTTAGCGCTCCCAAATCTCTAGATTTAATCCAGATCCGATCCTATTATCTGTATTCTCCACTTTTTGACTCCCTATTCGGATCCATAGACAGTATTTTATGCAGATCCGTTAGAGATTGGATTAGAGAAAAGAGATTTGGATTAAGATTTATTAATT
Organism: Allium fistulosum; assembly: GCA_030737815.1. Classification (NCBI taxonomy): domain Eukaryota; kingdom Viridiplantae; phylum Streptophyta; class Magnoliopsida; order Asparagales; family Amaryllidaceae; genus Allium; species Allium fistulosum. The sequence goes on along the minus strand of CM060902.1, from coordinate 1,114,844,555 downwards.
AGAACCAGATCTAAAAGCTTACCTTTGATGTAGCAATCTGATTTGAACCTATTTCCTATCCTATATTCTATTCCAAAGTGTAACCGTGCTATCTAGATCCATTTCTATGTATTTAGAAATTTTGGAGGAGAAAGGAAAATGACAAAGCTTTCGTGCTGATTAGAAAAATAATGAGTTGGAAGATAAGCCCTAGGTCCTAACTTATAGAGGTTCAAATCAGCGTTAATCGTCGGATGGGAACACAATTAGATCTGGGCCACACGACCTCCATTTACTGTTGCCTCCAAGACAAGGCGGGTCGACCGCCTCAAGCCCAAGTCGACCGGCCACAGTCGACCGTGGATAGGTCATGGTCGACCTGACCCATGAATTTTGGTGCGTTTCGATCTCATTTGATTTCTGGTTGATTTGTTTCCTTTAACACTCAATTAACTTATCTCCTGCCTTAGTAAATTTTCTTAACAGTTAAGCAACTGTTAACTATAACGGTGTTAGTCAATAATTAATTTATTTAAAATTATTTTTTTAATTACATATATCATTATTTCCGACTGTGAAAATTAAAACGTTAATAACTTTTTCGTTTGAACTTCGATTGGAAAAGTTTATATATGAAAATTGATTAGAAAATCGCCATGAATTAAATGTTATAAGTCTCGTGGCCAAATTCCAACAATTGTAAAAATTCCATTTTCACATTTTATTATTTATTAATTAATTTCAATTTTAATTAATTAACGTAAAAACGCGGGGTGTTACATTCTTCCTCCTTTAAAATGATTTTGTTCCTGAAATTCCGCAAGGGTTCGATCATGTAAACCATTGCACATCCATCCTACACTAACAATCACTTAGTGTACAACCGATTTTGCAACAATCGTGTACATGTACACAGTGCATCACAATACATATGATATGCATGAACAATAATTTCTAATTGGCACCTCCTATATGAATGAATTTTTTTAAGTCAACTTCGAAAATATGATGATAACATCCTAAATATACTGGTAGTTCTACATGAATGCAGCTTTTTGAAAAATCAAAATGGTTTTTCATCCAAAATTTTCCATACTCCTATAAATAGAAGCATAGTTCAGCCAATTTTCCATCCAATCCTTACCATCCAAATTTCTATCACATCATTACTAACATCCAAATTTAGAAAAATACAGTTTTCTAAACTTATTTTCTTATGCTTGGAAAGGGTCTAGATGAAAATTTCATACTTCCATCATTCTCTTATGTAACCGCTTTCCACAGTACCTTGGGATCTACTCATTTGCTGCCAATCCTTTTCCTACTTTTCCAAGCACAGTTTGCACAAGTAACTTTTATTTTTAAAGTTCAAAAACATTATTGTTTCAAAAATCATCCCTTTTTATTTTTTTCACTCATCGACAAGGTATACAGGGAAAAATGCTTCATTTGCAAAACAGCTTCCTTGTCGCTCACTGTATCCCTTTTACTACAAATACAACTACGTAGCAAAATCTACACTAATCAACTTACTGAATATTCCACAACGTCAGGATGCGGTATTTTTAAATTTCTAAAACTAAAAATCTTTAGCTTTAAAAATCTTTCCAAATATATGTGTGTATTTTTTTTCAAAGTCATATTGCTTATAATGAAAACTTTTCATAAATAAATTTTGCATAAAATTTTTTATTTTCAAAATATATGCATAATTATATTTTACAAATAATTTTTCGCATTTCTAACATCAGGATTTAGCCAAGCATCCATCGTCCATAATGAACTCCACTTAATTGTGCAGTAAATTTCTAAATTCTCAAAAACTTTTCCTTCTTATTAATATCAACCAGCAAACATGTTAAATTTTAAATTTTAGTCTTCGAGGAACAGGAATCTTGACCCATAGCTCATCTCTCAGTAATACTGTCCTCCGTCTTCTAAAATTTATCGTCCAAAAAATCCTATTTTTCAAAACTTACATTTTCATTTTACTTTTATTTAGTAGTTAGATAAATAAATCTTCTTAATTTATTACTTAACTTCAAGTTTCAACTATTTTTTTCCTTGCATTGGTTAAGTGACTTCATGAAATCTCCTTTTTATTGTTTTCTCTAATCATTGTGGTCTACCTAGAAAACACATAAAAGGAACATTTTCCTAAACATACGCAATCCATTGCAACAAAAAATGCTTACAACCCAAGAAAAGAAAAACTAACACTAGAAAAAAATACAACACCACTAACTACTACCACAATTAGAACAGACCTTCCTAACAGGCTATCTCTCAGCAAAAATCTTCAAATTTTATCCTTCCTTTATTACTTACGATGAATAAGGTCTATTCATCTCTTTCATTCCATACCCAATTATGGAATAACCATGCCTTCTCTCACTGTAGTGGATAAGAAATACAATCTATGCAGTCTTCATATTAAGTGGAAACTAAGCTTGGGGAAATAATCTTGTCCATTTCGTCTTTTGCTTACCCAACTTAAGTCTACCAATATCTTACATGTGTGTTGACCATCTCATAACCATCTGTTAATATCTTATATTAATCCCATTTTTTTTTATAGTATTCTCAATCCTTGGTATTTCCTTTACTCATAAGCTTCCTACAAGCATATTCCAAAACTTATAGAAGTGCATCTTAATATCATCTTTATGGTTTACACACATATCAACATAATATTCCTAGGATTTTTCAAGTGTCCTCACACTCCATGGGGATTCCTTTTTACTTTTCCAAAAGTAGTCACCGCTATCTCCTTCATAACCTTATTCTTTTTCCCCAACTCACTTAGGCACTAATTCCTAAGTACTCCATATTTAAAATCCTAGTTTGATCTTTATCGTTTTTCTTCAAAAATGAAAACTTCAAAAAAATTGATATATCTAATCCCAAAACCTTATCTTTAAAATTGTTGCTTAGAAACTTTTATTAAATTTAAAAATACTTGTTGTTTTTAACTCTTTTCAAAACTTATATTTTTAAGATTTTTGATTTTAATTTATTCCCTAAACTTAAAAGGGAACGTTAGCAATTATAAGTTTAAAATCAAATCAACCTTTTCTTTTAAAGACTTTTATTCATAAAAATCTGAGATTTTTGATTCAGTCATTTATTAAGTTCTTTCAAAAATTTATTCATTTCACCAAACCATTTCTTCCAAAAACATACTTTACATGTTTCTAAAACACCTTTCATAACTTTTAAATTATAAAACCTGGAGTAGATAAGAACAACTCACATTCTATCAATTCCTTTACATTTCCTACTCTCCTAAACATCCAATATTAGGCAGAGTCTCAATTATCATAAAAGGGGGACTTTTAAAAGATTCCTAAATTAAATGCGCATAGCAATGGAAAATGTGTGTTTTTCTTTGTTTAGCTTCTTTAATTAGATTACTAGCATTGTTTAATATAATTTACTAACACTACTTCTAATTATTACACTTAAGGATCATATATTTTAACGCGTTAGAACTATTTCTCCCTTAAAGGGAATTATTAGTGCTATAATTCTCTATGAATAACTTAAAAGAGGATTTGTATTTTGTGTGAAATTACAAGGAATTATGTTTCATTTTCTTTATTGAAAAAGACAGTAAAAAATACGAGTTTCCATATTTTGTACATCTTTTCCTTTGCATTTACATTCCTTATTATTTCAAACAAAACACCTTTATTTGTAACTTGATTAATTAACAGAAACTTATTTTGTTATCCCTTTTTATTCCAATGAATTAAAATATGTCAAATGTGAACCTAATTAAAATAAATTAAACCTCTCTTTTATTTAATTTCAAAACTTCCTACTAATCAACCCTTCGGCCTAAACTGTACTAGCTCTAATTGTTTCTCTTAATTTACCATCTCCTTATTACTGTAGTGTAGCCACTTATGGCTAAATTATAAGATTCTAAATCTTCTTTTCTAAACCATTTACTCTATTCCAACTCCGTACCACTTATATTGTCCACCCATATAGATATCTTTATATCTTAAAAACTTCCATTACATTGAAAGATTCACGAGATATATTGCTCCATTATTTCTTTTCAAAAGAAAAAAGCCTCATACAAAAATTTCCTTTATTGAAATCTAAACATACATATTTTCTTACAAAACCTTTAATATCTATATATATTCTCAAAATTTAATGCTTCTGCTTTTTTCATTAAAAGTTATTTTAAAGCATACAATTTATACTTTTCCTCAATCTCCAAAAATTTATTATTATTGGGTTGGACTCAAAGTGGACTTCTGACTATTCTCTTAAGAACGTCCTTCGTTCCATTTCCAAAGATCCAAAAATCCAGTCATAAATTAGGAGTGACCATCTCACACCCTTTTTAGAGACTTCTCCATCCGCCACTTTCTATAACATATGAACCCTTATTTTCCCTTTATCTAGACTTACACATCATCAATCGGCAATCAAAATAGGGATCAACAAACATTGGGCTATCAATTCCCGATTAGAGAGTCAAGTACCATCTAGTTCTAGGGATATTTCATATGCAACTACTCTATAGATGGAATTCTTAGGACTTTAGCATATACTATATTTATATTTATAGTTAAAATACAAATACGTTCACTCATTGTTTCCTAATTTTTAAGGAATTGACTAACCTAGGCTTTAATACCAAATGTAACAACCGACACTTCAGTGGGCCCAAATTTTTCGCTAACTCGAAAACCTAAGTTCACTAAAATATGGATCGCTAGTTTGGTATCCTGCAAAAAAGGAAAGTATATCATAGCACTAATGGTAATAACTCATAGCAGAAATAAGAAAATATAATATATCAATATAATTACTGACCAAAAATCGACATCTCAAATGTCAAGAGCCTCAGCTAGACAACTGCTCCAAATCAACACCAGTGACTTCCATTCTAAATCTTGTGGGTTGTAATGAGGAGGGGGTCAGAATAACATTCTGGTGACTGGTAAATTATACATCTTATACATAACACTAGCTTATGTTGATTGTTCACTATTTCATGTTATGTTAGATTTCATTATTGGTCACTATGACTCCACTGCTACGTACGAACCGTACCCATCTACACTACGTAGATCCATGTCTATATAGGTGTGTGTGTGTGTGTATACCCCATGTCCACTAATGGACCTAGATACTATCCCCACTAGTATCATTCGCTCATCACCTCGTAAAGATCCATCAGCATCGTATCATCGAGGAAATCCTTCCATGTACACCAACGACCTCCAGTTCATAAGGTCCTAATGCTTCTGGCATTTTTCACCACGTACGCCAGCCTTTTGCGTACCCTTGTCTACTTCTTATCGTGGATTTTAGGCTCCATGCACCACCACCTCGTTTATGTTTAGAATGAACCTTTGTATGGTTAAACTAGCCTTGCCCTATCAAACAATCTAACAAACAATTATGGCGTTGCATAACCCAACTGAACCAATTCTGGTAGGCGAAAGAGATCAATTAGGTGTAACCCTGTCCTTCCCGTTGACCGCAAGAGACCAATGCTGAGCTCGAGAAATATGCATCTCCTACCCTAGTTTATGGTACCCAAGTATGCTAGCCTTTCACGTACACTTGTTGCAACTCATTTTGGTACCTACCCACACCAGACTTACCGTGCCACATTGCATAAGTCTGATCTCACTTACCATCCATTTAAATTGCCTAGTGCAATCAAGGCTTTTAAATAACATTATTCTGGAGATTTAATTAGATATATTAAATAGAATAACGCAAAGATTAAAGTGGTTAAGAGATAGGGATTTGTAAAATTATTAGGTAGTCGTGCCTTAAGTAATGAATAAACAAATGGAAATTTAAAATGAAGTAAGTAAAGGTAATAAGATAAGGGAAAAATTGGAATAGGTTATATTCTTATACCCTAAACCCTTATCCCATCCTCATTTCCAACATTCACAAACTAAACTAAACATAGAGTGTGCTTGGCCACCATTAGAAGAAAACAAGGGGAAGATAAGCAAGAATTTAAGAAGGAAGCTTAATCAAATCAATTCAAGGGCAAATCTCAACCTTCTTAACAATCAAGCTAAGGTGAATAATAGATTACATCTCATTTTTATTGCTTTCGGTTTCTAGATGAGATCCGAATTTATTTTGCAAATAAAATGCCATGTTTTGATTGTTTAAATGGATATATATGCTTGTTAGTGATTTATGTTGTTTCATATAGATTTTATGATAAGATTTGATTTGAAAAGCCTATTAAATGATATCCAAATAGCTTGCGTTTTTTATGTAAGGTCAGAAACATTATTTTACAGATGGGTTTCAAGTTTCACAATTTTCTAAATTGTTGTGCATTTATTATGAATTTTCTAGTAAAGAAAATGGTTAAATTGGGTCTAAATTATTTTTGGCTATTATATGTTAGCTTTGGGTCAGAAATTTAAATATGTTTGAAAACATATTAAAAGTGATTTATGGGAATTTTTGGAGAATTGTCTTGAGTATTTTATTAAAGATATAAAATTATTTAATGTATGAGACTTAAATGTTTTATATGTTTAGAAAAGAAGAAAGGGCAATTTGTTAAATGTTTTAAAATTGTTAATTACTGAATTCGGCAGCACTTTTAGGAAAAGGTTTTGTAAAAGAATTGGCAACCAATTATATGTTGACAAATAAGACAGTTAGTTGGAAAGATATTGCTTTAAAAGGTTATAATTCAGTTTTGTAAAGGATTACCGCTTCGTCACTTATAGCAGCTAGCTTTTGACACCATACATCCGCTTCCAACTAAGTCTAAACCAATACACATGGTATCAATGTCTTGGTATGTAGTGGATTGGAGGGAGGCGTAAGGTATAGAGTCGAAACATGCTTTCGAAGGGGTAGAAGTAGCTCTTATAAACTTGGAACTATTTTGATTGCAAATGAGGCTTTCGAAGGAGTTATATTAGCTTTCGACTAAGTCAAATGTGCCTTTGTTTTACCAAAAGTTCTTTCGAATGGGTTGCCTTTTGTTTTTAAAATAAGCTTTCAAAGGGGTCGAAACCCCTGCTGCCTCATTCAACCCTTCGAACCAATGCTTTCGAAAGGGTGCTTTTACCTTTAAACCTGGAAGCCGCTTCTCCATGCTTTCGAAAGGGTTGGTTTCGAAACCATCCACTTTCTTTTACTTAGGAATAATGCTTTCGAAAGCAATGCTTTCGCCTCAGTTCTTTTAAGACCCTTAGACATATTGAAAGTTAAACCCAAAGGTTTCAAAAGAATGGTTTTAAATGGTTTCGAAGCTATGTTCCACAAACTTTTACTTGAACCCAATGCTTTCGAAAGGTTTGTTTTAAGTAAAGGACTTTAATGCTTTCGAAAGATATATAATGAAGGTTTCGAAGGTGAGATTCCCTAATGTTTTTGAAAGGTCTACTTTTAGTATTTGAAAGGAAGGTTTTCAATGCTTTCGAAAGGCAAGTTTAAAGTATTTTGAAAAGAGGATCTCTAAGTTTTTATAAAGCTTTCAAATGGACACTTTCAATGATTTCAAAAGGTCTATTTTTAGAGGTTTCGAAAGGTATGTTTTGGCCTTTCGGCCTAGTGTTTCAAGGTAAAGTGGTTAACCTAATTTGAAAGGGGTACCTTTCAATGGATTCGAAAGGGACTATTTAAAGTTTTTAAACAAGAGTTTCAAAGGTGATAGCTTGGATTTAAAACCTAATGTTTTCTAAGTTAAAGAAGGGATTTAAGTTGTTTTAAAGGGATAGATAACCATATTGATTTAGGTTTTCATCAACATTGTTTTGTGTAAAGCATTAATCATGGCAAAGATATTTGAGTAAAGCAAAAAGTATATTTTCCTTGTTTAAGTATGATTTAAAGAGAAAAATAAATTTGAAAGAAATGTTTTCAAGGAAAATTTGATGGGTAGGTAACCCTAGGTAAATGACTCAGAAATTAGAATACCAGATGGGACTGGTATAGGGTCGCGCCCTATACTTTAGCTACTAGCCCCTAGCTAATATAAATCCAAAATTCCAGTGTGTAGGGCTTTGTCCTAGGTAAGACTAAGATGATGTTACACATAGAAAGGAATATACAGAGAAAGATAGGTTATTGGTGAGCCCGCAAAACCATTAGGTTCAGTTAACCCTGGTAGAAGTAAGTTAAGGACAGACCATCCAGGAGTGTGTCTAACAAATGTTAGATTATTTAATTTGTCTGGTAGGCCCGAGTTAGCCAATGGTTAGTAGTTAGCCAAACAAAACTACATTGTTTGGACAGATAGTCCATTGATTACCTAATTTATGTGCATATATGATAATGCTATTATTGCTTTAATCAGTTTGATTGCAGTATTCTCATTTTCAAGAAGATATGTTTTAACAGGGATATTAGTGAGGGAAAACCTGTTTCGCTAAGCGGCATGGTCTCACTAAATATCAGTAAACTGAGATGTGATAGTATTATTCACACCAGGCTTTATGTCAGACTCGAATTTTATGTTTTCCCTTTAAAATCTCGGGTGCTCAAAATTAATTTGAGTAGATTGAGAGTTAAGGTTTTACAGGCTTAGTAGGTGGACAAATAAGCTTCCAAAGACGAGTAGAAGGCAAAGTTAGCTATGTAAGACTAATTAGTTCCATTTCCGCTGTGATGTATTTAAGACTAATATGTATATTTACTACTTTGATCATCCAATGTGACATCTTCATATGTCGCTCTTGGCGTAATTTGTAACAATTATATTTGATCAAAACCTGAGAATCGTTTTGGGATTATGTATCGGAATATGAAATATTGATTTAAAATTTAACCAGAAAAGTTTTTTTTTAAATCTGTGTTGATTTTATTTCATATTCATGTGCTTTTGATATTATGGATACCATTAACATTATCGTATTTTGTCACCTGATGTTAATACTATAGATGACTACAGCATCTGTAGCGCTTAGCTTTGGGCCTCAAGATAGGAGATGTTACAACTTGGTATCGGTGCATAGGTTTATGATAAACCTAAAAGAAATTTCAAACTTAAAATGATTTTGAAAACATAATCCTAAGGAATTAGAGAAAAAGGTTGGGGTATGGGATAACGCTATAGTAACGTACTTGTATTTGCTATATATAAGTAAACGCTTTATCTCTATTCTCCCATCTCCCTTAGGCTATTCTTCTGTATCTTACAAAGACTCAAATGCAGATTTTACGGACGTAAGATATGGATCTTGGAAGAGGGAGAGTTAATATTGGTGGGGGGAAGCACCATAATTAATGGGAATGCCAGACCAAACACGAGAAGAAATTCAAGTCAGGCACAAGCTGCTAATGTGGGTGCTGGAATGCCGCAAATTGATATGGGAGCTATGTATCAGTTCTTCGTTAACATGATGTAGGCTGGAGTTGCTGCGGGTTTAGTTGGAGGAAATGCTAAAGGAGGAAATTAGAGAGCCCTAGTGGTCAATAACTATGCTGTATTGGGTAGAGATTATGCTTGGCTGAGAGGAAAACAGTTTATTGGAACTAAGGACGCAATTGAAGGGAGAACTGGTTACTTTATTGCTAGAGGATTTTCACTGATTTGGGACTCAATGATGAGCAGAAAAGGAGGCTTGCCTCTAGGCAATTATAAGGAGTAGCAATGTACTAGTGGAACAGTGTTACAGTTGGAGTTAATGAGGAGACCATGACTTGGGCTGAGTTCAAGAGGAGGTTTGAGGAAAGATTTATGTCAGAGATTGCGAACTCAACTCTGCTTAGGAAGTTCGCTGAGTTGGAGCAGGGAGATATGATAGTGCTTGTAGTGTTTGCAAGGAAACCGGACGAATAATTAAGGTTATCACCGCGGCAATGTTGGTGGATTTGGAAAATAAGAACTTTATAAGACCAAGCAGTTTGCCACGGGGAGCAGCCGCAGTGTTCGCAAGGAAACCGGACGAGTAATTAAGGTTATTTATCGATTATCGTAAGTTGAATGAGAAGGCGATAAAGAATCGATATCCATTACCTAGAATGACAATTTGTTCGACCAGTTGAATGGAGCCAAAGTATTTTCCCAGTTGGATTTGGCAACACGGTTCCATCAGCTTAGAGTGGCTGAGGATAGTATTCCTTTGACGGCGTTTAGAACTAGATATGGATCGTACGAATAGTTATTAATGCCATTTGGACTAACTAATGCGCCAGCATTCTTTGTAGATTTGATGAACCGAGTTTTCCAAGAGTACTTGGATAGGCTCGTATTGGTATTCATAGATGATATTTTGGTATACTCTAAAGATGAAAGAGAGCATGAATTTCATCTTAGAGTGGTGCTTGAGACGTTGAGGCTGCACCAACTAAAAGAAAATTTTTCGAAGTGTCATTTTTGGAAGAAGGAAGTGAAGTTTCTTGGTCATGCAGTCTCAGAAAAAGGACTGTCTGTAGATCCGGCTAAGATCGATGCGGTGAATAATTGGAAGAGACCTGAGACAGTGACTGAGATAAAGAGTTTTCTTGAATTAGCTGGTTACCATCGAAGATTCATTAAGGATTTTTCGCGGATAGCGGCAACGATAATTAAGCTAACTCGGAAAGATGTGAAGTTTGTCTCGACTGATAAGTGTGAGGAGGCATTCCAGAAGCTGAAACACTTATTGACAAATGCACCTGTGTTAGTTGTTCCAGAGAGGAATTAGGACTTAGTGGTGTACACATATGCATGTGGAATAGGGTTAGGAGCTGTGTTAATGCAAAGAGGTAAAGTGATTGCCTATGCTTCTCGATAGCTCAGACCGCATGAGGTTAGATATCCAACTCACGATTTGGAGTTAGCTGCGTCAATTTTTGCATTGAAGGTATAAAGACATTACCTTTTGGGAGAAAGATTCGAGTTGTATACAGATCATAAGTCATTGAGATATTTATTATCTCAGAAGGAGTTGAATATGAGACATCAGAGATGATTAGAGTTTTAGCCGCTTATGACTTTGTATTGAGTACACACCAGGATGGCAACAAGGTTGCGGATGCACTTAGTAGGAAACATCAGAATGCAGTATTGGCAATGATAGCTGAGTGGAAAGATTTGGAAGCATTGACTACATGCAGAATACAGTGGAGATCTGATGCTAGATCAAGTAAAGAAACCGCTATGTTGTCCTGTTTAGAAGTTCGACTAGTGATGATCGAAAAGATTGCTTCTAAGCAGAAGGAGGATCCATTATTAGCTGAATGGATCAAAAATTTAAGGAATGGAACAGAGAGCGATGACTTGAAAGATTTCAGTCTTGACCAAAATGGGTGGTTAACGAAGAAAGGAAGACAGTGTGTTCCGAATGTGGGAAACATTAGGAAGGAAGTTCTTGGAGAATGCCATCATTCAAAGTTCACCATTCATCCGAGAGGAACTAAGATGTATCAGGATATGAAAAGGAGTTTCTTCTGGGAAGGTATGAAGAGAGATGTAGGCTTATGGGTGAAGCAATGTTTGAACTGTCAACAGGTAAAAGCCGAGCATCAAAAACCAAGTGGGTTACTTTAGCCTTTAGATGTTCCAGTATGGAAATGGGATTCTATCTCAATGGATTTTATAGATGGGCTGCCAAGGTCGAGTAGAGGAAATGAAAGCATAAGGGTTATAGTGGACAGATTAACCAAGAGTGCCCATTTCATTCCAGTCAAGTCAACTAGGACGACGCCTGTTTTAGCTAAGTTGTTTATGAAGAATATAGTTAGACTGCATGGGATTCCTAGTTAGTAAGTGATAGAGATTCCTTATTCACTAGCGAGTTCTGGAAGAGTCTATAGGAGACTTTTGGTACCAGGCTCAAAATGAGTACCGCTTACCATTTATAGACAGATGGGCAAACAGAAAGAGTTAACAAAGTTTTAGAAGATTTGTTAAGAGCTTGTGTGCTAGATTTTGGGGGATCATGGGAATACCATCTACACTTAGTCGAGTTTTCGTATAATAACAGTTATCAGACTAGTATAGGGATGGCACCGTTTGAAGCTTTGTATGGAAGGCCAAGCAAATCTCCCGTTTGTTGGTTAGAGACTAGGGATAGGTTGGTTTTTGGTTCGGATTTGGTTAGGAAAGCTGCAGAAAAGATTGAGTTAATTCGAACTAGAATGAAAGAAGCTCAGTCTAGGCAAAATAGTTATGCTGATAAGAGATGGAAAGACTTAGAGTTCTCAGTTGGAGATCATGTTTTCGTCAAGGTATCACCGATGAAAGGTGTAATTCGATTCAAAAAATCAAGAAAATTGGCACCAAGATTTGCTGGACCATTTTCTATTATAGAAAAGATCGGTAAACTCATATATAGAGTAGAGTTACCGAATAGTTTGGTAGGAGTCCACAATGTTTTTCAAATATCTCATCTAAGGAACTGTATTCGAGACCCAAAAACTACTATTGCACCGACTATGTTAGATGATTTAGTAGTGGAACCGGATATGACTATAGTTAGAAAGCCAGTTTGTATAGTCACGAGAGATGAGAAGAGACTAAGGAACAAGGCAGTCAGATTAGTCAAAGTCCAGTGGAGTGACGATGAGAGAGACTGTACTTGGGAAAGTGAGAGCGGGATTAGAGATACTTATCCTGACTTGTTTCATGGTATGTTTTACCTTTATGATTGATTGTTATGAGTACATTATCGTAATTTTGAGGACGAAATTCTTTAAGGAGGGGAGTCTGTAACACCCCTAATTTTAAATAACATTATTCTAGAGATTTAATTAGATAAATTAAATAGAATAATGCAAAGATTAAAGTGGTTAAGAGATTGAGATTTGTAAAATTATAAGGTAGTCGTGCCTTAAGTAATGAATAAACAAATTGAAATTTAAAATGAAGTAAGTAAAGGTAATAAAATAAGGGCAAAATAGGAATAGGTTGTATTCTTATACCCTAAGCCCTTATCCCATTCTCATTTCACAAACAAAACTGAACATAGAGTTTGGCCGGCCACCATTAGAAGAAAATAAGAGGAAGATAAGCAAGAATTAAAGAAGGAAGCTTAATCAAATCAACTCAAGGGCAAATCTCAACCTTCTTAACAATCAAGTTAAGGTGAATAATAGATTACATCTCATTTTTATTGCTTTCGGTTTCTAGATGAGATCCGAATTTATTTTGTAAAGAAAATGCCAAGTTTTGATTGTTTAAATGGATATATAAGCTTGTTGATGATTTATGTTGTTTCATATAGATTTTATGATAAGATTTAATTTGAAAAACCTATTAAATGACATCCAAATGGCTTGCATTTTTGATATAAGGTCAGAAACATTATTTTAGAGATGGGTTTCAAGTTTCATAATTTTCTAAGTTGTTGTGAATTTATTATGAATTTTCTAGTAAAGAAAATGGTTAAATTAGGTCTAAATTATTTTCGGCTATTATATGTTAGCTTTGAGTCAGAAATTTAAATATGTCAGAAAACATATTAAATGTGATTTATGAGAATTTTTGGAGAATTTTTCTAAGTATATTATTAAAGATATAAAATTATTTAAAGTATGAGACTTAAATGTTTTATATGTTTAGAAAAGGAGAAGGGGCAATTTGTTAAATGTTTTAAAATTGTTAATTACTGAATTAGGTAACAATTTTAGAAAAAGGTTTTGTAAAAGAATTGGCAACCAATTATATGTTGACAAATAAGGCAAGTTAGTTGGAAAGATATTACTTTAAAAGGTTAAAATTCAGTTTTGTATAGGATTACCGCTTCTTCACTTATATTAGCTACCTTTTGACACCACACATCCACTTCTAACCAAGTCGAAACCAATACACATGGTATCAATGCCTTGGTACGTAGTGGATTGGAGAGGGGCAGAAGGTATAGAGTCGAAACATGCTTTTGAGGGGTAGAAGTAGCTCTTATAAACTGAGAACTATTTTGATTACAAATGAGGCTTTTGAAGGAGTTATATTAGCTTTTGACTAAGTCAAATGTGCCTTTGTTTTACCAAAAGGTCTTTTGAATGGGTTGCCGCCTTTTGTTTTTAAAACAATCTTTCGAAGGGGTCGAAACCCCTGTTGCCGCATTCAACCTTTCGAACCAATACTTTCGAAAAAGTGCTTTTGCCTTTAAACCTGGAAGCCACTTCTCCACGCTTTCGAAAGGGTTGGTTTCGAAACCATCCACTTTCTTTTACTTAGGAATAATGCTTTCGAAAGCAATGCTTTTGAAAGCAATGCTTTCGCCCCAGTTCTTTTAAAACCCTTAGACATATTGAAAGTTAAACCCAAAGGTTTCGAAAGGAATGGTTTTAAATTGTTTTGAAACTATGTTCCACGAATTTTACTTGAACCCAATGCTTTCAAAAGGTTTGTTTTAAGTAAAGGACTTTAATGCTTTCGAAAGATATATAATGAAGGTTTCGAAGGGGAGATTCCCCAATGTTTTTGAAAGGTCTACTTTTAGTATTTGAATGGAAGGTTTTCAATGCTTTCGAAAGGCAAGTTTAAAGTATTTTGAAAAGAGGATGTCTAAGGTTTTATAAAGCTTTCGAAGGGACACTTTCAATGATTTCGAAAGGTCTATTTTTAAAGGTTTTGAAAGGTATGTTTTGGCCTTTCGGCCTAGTATTTCAAAGTAAAGTAATTAACCTATTATGAAAGAGGTACTTTCAATGGATTCGTAAGGGACTATTTAAAGTTTTTAAACAAGAGTTTCGAAGGTGATAGCTTGGATTTAAAACCTAATGTTTTCTAAGTTAAAGAAGGGATTTAAGTTTTTTTAAAGGGATAGATAACCATATTGATTTAGGTTTTCATCGACATTGTTTTGTGTAAAGCATATATCATGGCAACGATATTTGAGTAAAGAGAAAAGTATATTTTCCTTGTTTAAGTATGATTTAAAGGGTTAAATCAATTTTAAAGAAATGTTTTCAAGGAAAATTTGATGGGTAGGTGACCCTAGGTAAATGACTCAGATATTAGAATACCATATAAGACTGGTAAAAGGTCGCGCCCTATACTTTAGCTAATAGCTCCTAGCTAATATAAGTCCAAAATTCTAGTTTGTAGGGCTTTGTCACAAGTAAGACTAAAATGATGTTACACGTAGAAAGGAATATACAGGAAAGATACGTTATTGGTGAGCCCACAAAACCATTAGGTTCAGTTGACCCTGGGAGAAGTAAGTTAAGGACAGACTGTCCAGGAATGTGTCTAACAGATGTTAGATTATTTATTTTGTCTAGTAGACCCAAGTCATCCAATGGTTAGTAGTTAGCCAAACACAACTACATTGTTTGGACAGATAGTCCATTGATTACCGGATTTATGTGCATATATGATAATGCTATTATTGTTTAATCAGTTTGATTGTAGGATTCTCATTTGCAAAAAGATATATTTTCAAAGAGATATTAGTGAGAGGAAATCTGTTCTGCTAAGCGGCATGGTCTCACTAAATATTAGTAAACTGAGATGTAACAGTATTATTCACACCAGACTTTATGTCCGAATCGAAGTTTATGTTTTTCCTTAAACTCTCGGGTGCTCAAAATTAATTTGAGTAGATTGAGAGTTAAGGTTTTACAGGCTTAGTAGGTGGACGAATAAGCTTCCGAAGATGAGCAAGAGGAAAAGATAGCTATATATGAGTAATTAGTTCCATTTCCGCTGTGATGTATTTAAGACTAATATGTCTATTTAGTACCCTCATCATCCAAGGGGGCATCTTCATATGTCGCTCTTGGCGTAATCTGTAATAGTTATATTTGATCAAAATGTGGGAATCGTTTTGGGATTATGTATATGAACATGAAATATTGATTTAAAATGTAATCAGAAAAGCTGTTTTTTAATCTGTGTTGATTTTATTTCATATTCATGTGCTTCTAATATTATGGATACCATTAACATTATCGTATTTTGTCACAGGAAGTTAATACTATAGATGACTGCAGCATCCGTAGCGCTTAGCTTCGGGTCTCAAGATAGGGGATGTTACAAGGAAATACTTCCACTTGAAAAATTAAAAACTTTGAAGCAGACCTAATTTGACTGTGCCACTTCGACCTTGACATAATTATAGCAAATATTTATAATTATGACAGACAATTTATAATCAAGGCAATAAGCACAGTACAGACCTGGAGGTACCCCTCTAGTACGAAATCGTACAATCACCACGAGTCCTATTAGTTGGATATGTTTTTAGCATCCCAACCCAGTCTAATGAACTTCAGACATTGGTCCACTATAATTATAACAGACAATTTATAATTATTCACACCCATCATAAACGCATATCCAAGGCTACTTATATACATATTCAGACTTATGTATACTTATTCTTCTCTTATTTTATTTATTGCCTCAACATCTTTTATGTTCGACTTTAAGTCTCTAGTCTTACATGCGTTTATCTTTTATTTCATTAATTTCATTTACCGCTTCTCAAATTCAGACATCAATATCGTTGCTACAACATCCATTAGTTCAGCCTTTGATTTCCATTCCAATTCTTATTTCTTTTCCTTGCCTATAATCCAGACTTACTTTTTCGTTGGCTTCCATTTTATTAACCTCTAAATTACATTCTTGTTTCAATATTCCAATTTTGGGGTTTACTATATTTTAACAAATT
Organism: Allium fistulosum; assembly: GCA_030737815.1. Taxonomy (NCBI): domain Eukaryota; kingdom Viridiplantae; phylum Streptophyta; class Magnoliopsida; order Asparagales; family Amaryllidaceae; genus Allium; species Allium fistulosum. The sequence goes on along the minus strand of CM060902.1, from coordinate 1,114,828,008 downwards.
GGAATCAAACTTTAACAATTTAACTATTACACAGTAAATTTCCATATCTTATCCTAATAAGGTGGTTTGTGTTATGTTTGTAATTATAGAAAATTCTCTTTTATTTATTGAAATAGACAGTATAAAATACAGTAACATCTTTATTTTAGACATCTCTTTCTTTATATAAGTATATATTGATTACTTGTCATTTCAAACATCATACTTCTGTTAAGTTCGAATTTGATAATATATAGAAATCTACTTCTAATAACAACATTCCAATAAATTAAAATATTACTAAAATCTCAAAAGTCTGGTTAGCTTTATTTTCAGTCTCATTCATCAACATCAAATAAAATGGAATCTCAATTCATTATGTTTTCGGTTAATAAATCCGACGTAAAACTGATAATTAAAATCATTTCGCAATTTCAGAATTAAATCTAATCATTACATTGTTACAAAAATAAAACTAATCATTACGTAATTGTAGAATTAAAACTAATCATTGCGCTTTTGTAATTATCACTACAAATTTATAGGCCAGTTTACAGTTTTCAACAATTCATATATATGAATTCATTTGAAATTAAATTATCAGACTCAGGCATATAAGAATAGATCTGCAATGATATAATCTAGTATTATATAAAAACATATAATATTCCCACTCACCTTTAATTAGCACTCCCAAATCTCTAGATTTAATCTAGATCTGAACCTATTATCCGTATTCTCCACTTTTTGACTCCTTATTCGGATCCATAAATAATATTTTATACGGATCTATTAGAGTTGGATTAGAGAGAAGAGATTTGGATTTAGATTTATTAACTAAAACCAGATCTAAAAGTTTACCTTTGATGTAGCAATCTAATTTGAACCTATTTCCTCTCCTCTGTTCTTTTCTATTCTTCTCCAAAGTGTATATGTGCTATTTAGATATATTTCTATGTATTTAAAAATTTTGGGGGAGAAAGGAAAATGGTAGAGCTTCCACGCTCATTTGAAAAATAATGAGTTGGAAGTGAAGCCCTAGGTCTTAATCATAGAGGTTCAAATCAGCGCTAACCGTCAGATGGAAACTAAATTAGATCTGAGCTACACGGCCTCCATTTACTGCCGCCTCCAAGACAAGGCGGGTCGGCCGCCCCAAGCCCAGATCGACCGTGGTGAGGTCATGGTTGACCTGACCCATGAATTTTAGTGCGTTTCGATCTCATTTGATTTCTGGTTGATTTGTTTCCTTTAACACTCAATTAACGTTATCTCTCGCCTTAATAAATTTTCCTAACCGTTAAGTAGCCGTTAACTTTAACGATGTTAGTCAATCATTAATTTATTTTGAATTATTTCCTTAATTACATATATAATTATTTCTAACTACGAAAGTCAAACGCTAATAACTTTTTCATTTGAACTCTGATTGGAAAAGTTTATATATAAAAATTGAATAGAAAATCGCCACAAATCCAATGGTATAAGTCTCATTGCCAAATTCCAACATTTGTAAAAATTCCATTTTTCACATTTTATTATTTATTAATTAATATCTATTTTAATTACTTAACGTAAAAACATGGGGTGTTACAAGGACTGTAATAATGATGATTCAAGTTCAGAAAATTATTGCCCAACAGACGATTTCTTTAACAATACAAACTAGCAATTTATTGAAAATGTTGTAATACACATTCAAGAAAATCCAACAGTTGAAGAAAAAGTTGATGTTTCCCATATGGTTGCAATATACATTAAGATGCATTAAAAAGTACTCCTAAGTCTACAGCTCCTCCTTAAAGAAGAACAAGGAGCTTGGTTCTTAAAAAATGAATATAATGTCCTGGAACATTAAAGGAATGAATATAGATGTCAAAATACATCATGTATTCACACTACTAAATATCCACAAACTCACTGTTTTGGGTTTGTTGGAAAATAAATTAGACACAATTAATACTTTCAAGTTTCTAGCACAGTTGCCAAGGAAGTGGGAAATACTCCATAATAGTGACATGGGTTGTAAGGGACGAATTCTCATACTAACTAACTCAACTGTATGGTCATTTGAACTTCTGCATAAGAGTGAACAATATATTACTGCACATATTACAAACAAATGAGGTATACAATGTGTTTTTACATTGTTATGTGCAAGCAATTTTTATGGAGAGAGAGAGAGATAAACTTTGGGGGCACTTATGCATGAATGCTACTAACATAGAACTACCTTGGATTGCAATGGGAGATTTTAATAATGCTTCAAGCCCAAAGAATAAAAGGGGAGGTTTACCAATCCCTTTTCCTACATCAATAATTTTAAAAATTGTATGCTCATGTGTGGTCTAGTTGAAACTGTTTTGCAGGGTTGCAAATATACATAGAGAAGAAGAGGTGCGACAACAAGTATTGACAAAGTTCTTGTCAACTACGAAGTACGAATTTATGATTAAATTTCCTTATTTAGTTACAAATGCTTTGCCAGACTAGTTCAGTGATCACACCCCACTTTTGATACAACTTGCAACTCAACAGCTACAACCAAAAGGAAAACCATTTAAATATGTCAACACTTGGTATCAATTACAATGCCATTTTGAATGTGTAATAGAGGGATTTAAAGCAGTTACATGGAGACTAAAATGCACAAATTTATAAACATATTGCAAACAATAAAAAACAATCTAAAGCAATAGAACACAACAAGGACAACAAATAACTCTTTGCAGCAACTAGAAGAGGAATACATGAAGGTTTTCCTCCTACCTGATGCTACTCCAGAGGAAGAAGAACAACAATAATAAAATTTTGAGTTTGCATCTGCAACTCTAATAACATCTCAAAATTCAAAATGAATTTAATAAGAAACAAAGCAAAATTTCATAGTTACAAAGTTGGGATACTAATCCAGAATTCTTTTATGCTTAGATGGTAATGAGGAAACATAAATACAAAATCCATGCTTTGCTAGATTTAGAAGGAAATTTCATTTTTGACCATCGAAAAATTATTGATCATGTAGTTGACTACTACTCCAAGTTGTTTAATGGTTCAGCATGAGGGATATTCCCTTATATTCAACCTAGAAAGATTATAAATGCAGAAGGAAGAAAGTACTTATCTGCCGCTATGACCATTTCAGAGCTAAAGGCTGCTTTATTTTCTATTGAGAAGTCCAAAAGCCCTGGCCCAGATGGTTTTTCATCAAAAATTTTTAAAATACACTGGGACTTAATGCAGTATAATACTGTTTGCTTCCATTACATATGTTTTTCAATTTAGGAAGATAGCACAAGGGTTGAATCACAATTTCATTACCTTGATACCTAAGAAAGATAAGCCACAAAATATCTCTAATTATCGTCCAATCTCTTGTGCTAATGTTTTATATAAAATAGTACCTAAAATAATATGCTATAGAATAAAACATTTTTTTGCCTTTTCTTATTGCAAAAAACCAATCAACATTTGTACCTAATAGAAATATTTGGGAAAATATCTTGCTTACTCATGAATTGTTTAGAGATTTCAAGAAAAGAGGAAAGGCCAAAATGTGTATAAAAATTGATTTGCAAAACTCTTATGACATGGTGAATACAGAATTTGTGTGTTATATGCTATTCAGTATGGTATTCCCTGTGTCACTTGTTAACCTGATATATGAATGCGTAAGCACTCCTTCTTTTTCCATCATGGTTGATGGGATACCCCATAGATTTATTACATCCTCCAAAGGCCTACCACAAAGTGATCCACTATCACCCTAACTATTCTGTGCTGCAATGTAAAATTTTTCACTTCAGATGGAAGATACTATCACAAATAAAAAACTACAGCCTATTTCAATAGTTTAGCCAGTTATATCACACCTATTATATGTTGATGATGTTATGATCTTCTTAAGTGCTACTACATCTAACGCGGTTACTATGACTACTATATTTAATTAACTAACAAGCATAGTGAGATTACATATAAATCGGCTTAAATCAAAAGTCTATTTCAGTAGAGAGGTAATTCTTAAAGATCTAATATTGTCTACTTTGGGAATGGTGGAAGACATCTTACCAATCAAGTATTTAGGTATGCCCTTATCTTCTGACTACATACATGCCTCACATTGTACATCATTGTTAAACAAGATGCTTTTGAAATTGAAAGGGTGGGATAGCACTTTGTTATCAACTATAGGAAGGGCTGAATTAATACAAAGTACTATCACACCAATAGTGCTATATTGGTTAATAATATACCACTTACGTACCCACCTCATCTATTATTTAAATAGGAAAGGAGAAACTGCACTCTACTTTTCTTCCATGTGTCAAATAAAGAAGCCATTTCCTTTTCTTACGAAATCAAATGGACCTCGCGACTATTTCTTTCTCAAAAATTAAAAGACGGTTGCGGTTTCTGAAATCCCTTATTTCTCTTTTACTCGAATCAATTTCGCCATCATTCTACTAGCTTTCCATCATTTAATTGATATACAACAAATTACTCTTATCATCTTTCTTTCCCGATTAAAGGAATCAATGTTTCAGTTGAGAGCTTCTAGACGCGATGCGGATGTCATTTACTTTCCATATAAAACCTATTCGTGATTCCGTCTTAAAATAAACCAACTATTGTTAACATATAGTTGATTGCATCCATGCTTTTAATCGACTGAATCTATCAAAATTGGATTTTTGTAACAAATTCAAAATAATGTCTTTCCAGGTATTCTACTTTTGCAAGTACTATAATTCTATATTATTACCAATTTTATTACCTGCATTTTTTTATTCCCTAATTTAACTTCTACTATGTAACATGTGAATACTCTATTTGATTTTGCCCAAATTTTTGGATATTGGTTATATTTCAGAAAACCGACGCCAATTTATGTTCGCAACGAAACATTGATGAACTTATGTGCCTATTTGTTGCAGGTTTAACCTAATTCATGTTACATCATATGTAGCGTACAATACTATTTTTTGGTAAAAATATTTACATGATGTTGTGTTGCTGATGCCTTCACTATTACACTACAATCTTTCTATGTGCAACCGTTTCCAATTTTCATTGTTTTTGGTATTACATTATTCCTCATGTCAATTTATCTCAAAACTATCTGTACTTTCTTGTTATAACTAAATGAACTAATCGACAATGCAATATTTGTTTGGCCAGATTCAGTGGTATAGGAATGCTGATTTTTTATTTATGCTACAAAGAGAGGGACTGTTGGTTCTTTAATATGTTTCATACCTCCAACTATGTATGTTGATGTTTAATCTAATGATTTCGGTAATTGACCAATTGTAAAATAATTTGCTGAACTTTGTGAAAGTGTGCTATGGATCGTGTAATATGGATATATGATAATACAGAGTGTAGTTATGATAGTTATACGGTAAATAGTGCAGAATATAAAAGCAGTATAGTAAAAATGACACCAGAGATTTTTATACTGATTCAGAGCATCGTCCTACGTCCAGTCCCAGACTCCTTCTGGAATTTCACTAAAACAATAACCCTCACTTAACCCGGAGGAACAGGTCTATACAACCCTTGAGCAGCCGGACAAGGACCTGAGCAGCAGAACAGGATTTCGCCTCAGCAGCCGAAGAGGTCTTCACACGCCTGAGCAGCAGAACAGGACTTCAACGAATACAAAAGATTGTTTTGACTTTGTGTGTTCTAATAACACTAATTTGTCACTTGTAGTACACCCTTCCTATAATCTTCTCCTCGAGTATAAATATATATATTTGAAGTATATGAAGAATAGAAAGGTCTAGTATTGCTTTAATGTAGAATATTTGAAAGTGTATTGCAAATAGATAGAAGAGCAAAGATAAGAGAATTAGATTATGATTCAGTGATTTGAAATGAAGTTGAAGTATGTATTTATAAAGATTAGAAAGCAGCGACTGTTGTTGAAGAGTTTCGATCGAAGTGTTGCATCCGAATCTTTTTGTTAGAGGTTCGCAACTCTTTACAAAAAGCCGTGTCTTTTCGAAAAGTGGCTGTTATAGAAATTTAGTCAACTGAGCCTCTGAGTCAGTCGACTGAATATTCAAAATAATATTTAAATTTAAACTCGTATACTTATGTAACTGTGCATGCTTCACAAAAATCCCAGTGTCAGTCGACTGGTTTAGAAGGTCAGTCGACTAACCTGGTTAATTTTGTGCAGTTTACACAATTTACATAGATATATTAATTTCTATAACTTTAAAACACTTTTATAATTTAAATGTATGCATATATATATGTATAGAATATTTAATAAATATTATGATTAAATATATAAGCTAATGTAGACGTAATCGAGGAGAGATTTTAACAATATTGACCTAAGACTTAAAAACAAACAAAATACCATAGTTGATGCACTAGTTTTTAAAGCCTCGTAGCAGTCGTCAAATCTGTATGCCGTAGTGATAGCTTTGTGTCATGAATCAAAACCAAGTCTCAACATTCTCCCCCTTTTTGATTGATGACAACCTGTAAATATATATAGATTTCGACTGTATATATATAACATAAATACTTACTCCCCTTGAATCTTCGACGCTCTATATCCTGCATTCTTATTGTTAGCAATAATATTCTCCCCCTTTGTCATCGACAAAAAGGAATAAATAATATGAATTCATAATGTTGGAAAAAAAATACTAGAAACATATAATCATCCATACATTAAAAACTTCCATAATCAAGAGTGTTCAAAATAAATAAACTAGAATGGCCATTTAGTACAAGCCATATGAATTGAAAACAAATGTTTTGATAAGAAAAAGAACATCTTACGCCACCGGTTACTTACCCCTACCACTGTAACCTTCATCACCATCATCATCAGTACTACTTGCTTGATCGTTGTCAGAAGAAGAAGACCATGTAAAGACGGGTTGCTTACCCGGATCGCTTATAGTAGCAGTAGATGTCCCGGAAGAGCATGATATAGCTTGCCATAATTTGGTAAAAAATCCTTTGACCTTATCAAGCTTCTTATCAACTTTGGTGATGTTGGATTGTAGAATTTGTTGATTTCAGCAAATTATAGAGATGGATTCATGTGGTTGAAGACCCGGATTTGGAATTATAATTTCGTCTTGTTGATGGCGAGTCGATCATTGACGAGATGGTCCTTGAGATGGCGCGCCATATTGTTGTGGTTGGTCTTGAGCTGTTTTCCTTTGTGTCCATTCTTCAAAAGATATTATATGAGGGGGTCGGGCAACCAGTAGTTTCATCAAGGCTAAAGTCCGAGCATTCAAACATCCAACGGTAGAAATCGGTGAATCCGGTTCCGGAACTTCACAAGCTTTTAGAAGACGCATAATGTATTCACCATAGTAAATTATATTCATTCTACCGTTGTTGAAATGTAATTGCTCACATCACCTTTGCCGATGATATATCCCTTGGAATTATCTCCAAAAGTTACAGAACCTCCATCTGAGTATGTAATTTACCAGCATATCTTTGTCTCCTGTCATGTGTTTTGATGTGTGCCTACCACAATTCTGGGGTTTTATTCCGAGTAAAAGTAATAAACTATTCAAGGAAGTAATCTTCTAAAAAGATAGATGGAAATTCATCCTTATTTAACTTTTTATACTTTTCTTTTGTCAACAAATTAGATGATCAAGTTTTCTATTGTTGTCGGTTAATGATTTAGGTCATATATCTAATGTTTTTTTACATTCAGTCTTATTATTTGTACGTTTCTTTTTTGTCCATTTTATGTAACTCATAGTTTGCTGTAAAAGTACTTAACTTTAGATTGATTCAACTTTAAATTAGAGTTAGGACATAAACATAGAAAACAAATGTTTATATATCAATGTATACTAAATATATATAACCTTGAATTTATGTTAACAATGTACTAGGATGAACAATGGTTATATTGTTGAGAGAAAACTAATATGCTTTCCATCTAATATATTAATTAATAATTCGGGAGAATAAAAATAATATATAGATTTATATTTTAAACTAATACCTTAAGGTGCTCCAATTTCAGGCCTTACCACAACTTTTATGTATCAAGTTTTATGTTTTTGTCACAACTGGTCTATAACATGCTGCAAAAATAAAGCTCATATAACAGTTAACATGTTTTTAAATTCTCAATAGTTATATTCTCTGTTCTAAGTTATTTTTGTGTGTAAAACATATTTGTAGAAGATAGATCATTAAATTAATACCACTATAGTAGATTTATGATCAAAAAATGGTATTTAGATAAATATGATAGATGTCGACAATCCTTATTCAAATCAAATATAATATTTTTGTTTATGTTCGTTTTCTTATTCCTTTTGATTTTTGAATTTGATTTTTTTAATTTAAACTGTACAAAATAGATTTAAAAGCTACGGTATCACAAAAAAGTAACAAAAGCTTCAATTGTAGAGCTTATCAATCCATTTTTAAAAAGAAGTTTACATAGTCAAATTTCAAAAGGTAATTTGTTTTATTTTACATTTTCATTAATTATTCATAAACCCAATATAAATTTTTTCTTACATATGCATAGCTCATGTTGAACTTTTCTAAAATAAATTCATTTATTTGCAAACGAAGTAACACAAAATACTTAAACGTTTATCAACTAAGGTTTACGATTAACTAAGTTTGTTATTAACTCATCTTGATTAAATTTCATGCCATAGTATGATTTCATCACATTTAAGGTTATGATTAACTAAGTTTGTTATTAATGGTTCAATCATTGCAAACTATATATTCTTATGAGTTACCTAAAGATATTCGAAGTTTGGTGCATAGTTCCTTAGAGCTTACAGTCGAAGTTTGGTTCTATGAGTTTTAAAAATAAAGGAATGTGTATTGATTCACATTCCATGTAAGTTCTTATATTGGGATAAATAAGGATGATCGCCTCAATTATAAATGTTTGATAATTTCTATATGTATCTTTTTATTATTCTAATTGAAGGAAGTTATGCTTATTGTATGTGATCTCATACCATGCACATACATAACACATACGCACACTCTCTCTTATGCACACACTTCTTTGTATGACAAGTAGTTGTACCTAAGTCTAAAAGACTTTGTCGGTGTACTACTTCAGCCATCCAAGAATATGGACTGTGAAATATTGAAGTATGGTTTTTTTTTTCTTAAACATGGATCATATAGATTAAGTAACGGGTTAGTTTTCTAACTGTAACTATACTTTCTTGGTCATATACAAAAAGGATTTAAGACATGCTTTATGAGTTATGGTGAACTTTTGTAAAACACCCTTTTTAAGTTTCAAAATACACATCCATCACTACTTAAAAACATGTTTTAGAAAAAATCCCTATCTTTAATTTTCAGCATATTTGCAGAAAACTCTGCAAGTTTTGCAGAGACTACAATTATTTATAGAGAAAATTGCACAAATTTAAAATTTTTGAACTGCAAATATTTGCATGTATTTAAAAAAAATAGTTTTGATTACAAAAAAATGCGATTGAAGTTCAGATTTAATTTCCTAAAGCAACGATTTTTTTTACCAAAGTTAAAAATAGGGTTGTAATTTAAAACATATTTTTGGGAAGGATTTTTCACCTACGAAACCTAAAACCTAAGGACGGATCCTATTTTCCACTAATTTATATGCAATTGCATGCATTATATTGATAATGCATATGGTAGCAAAACATTCTTAATGAATAACTAAGTTCGATTTATAGATCTTGAATTTGGATAGAAAGTTCTTGATTTGGACATATGGTTATCTCTGTTTCATATGTTATTGACTATAAGTTTTGTTTTATTATAGAGTGATTTTCATGTTTCCATAAATAAGCATAATTTGTGGACATGATTTATGTATGATGCATAATATAATCATTACCAGATTCTTTCACTTACAATAGATATACTCTTTTGTTAATTTATATATAACATAAATTTCAAAGAAAACATGAACATATATATTTGTCGTGAGTCAAATTTATCCATTACTTTCCACTATCATGCTTTTTGGATGAGATAATTTATTAGCAATGTTAATGATCATTTATAAAATCATAAAATGTAAGATGATACTTATGTAATAATTTTTGTTTGTCAGTTAAGGTGCTTATGTTGTAACATAATATTTGTTTACTGCATGTTCTCTCTTATCTGTAATTATTAATATTTCAGTTTTTATTGAAGGTAGTTCACAATTTGATGTTGAGTGGTCTTATGGCATACAAATCTTAATACATATACCCATATGTCATAGACTACAAATATTTTTACATATGTAGGTGGATGTATTTTCTCACTTAGTAAGCAACATTTTTCTATTTGTAGACTTCCTACAATCCATATAAGGCAATCTTCATTTTGTTAGATTTCTATTTAAAGGTCAAGATGCAACGTAATAACTATCTATGATCGAGATGTATATAGTTAGTTTTTAAATATATATTTTTAACCAATATTGAAATATTACTCATTCAACATCAGTAATTGCATTGTGATAATATCATTATACCACATTTTTGGTTAATATGAAATTGTTGATCATTTCACATAGGTCACTTGATATTAATGGAGGGCTTTGTTTGAAAACAATATTTGTATTTTGTGTCTTCAACATTTAGTTTAAAATGCCAGGGAGTGGAGTAGGGCAAAATAGATTTGAAAAATGGGAAAATAATAAAGTTTCCACTATGTCTAGGATTTTGCGACACCTCATTCTCTTCCATGCATTTTAGCATAGATAATGAAAACATGAAACACAAAAATTATTTTCAAGTTGTAATATTAATGATATTCGGTTTCCTTATTTTGAAAATATCAAAGTTTCTTTCTTAGCATACATATTGAAAATATCAAAGTTTCCTTCTTAGCATACATATTGAAAATATCAAAGTTTCCTTCTTAGCATACATATCAAAAATGTAAAAGTTCCCTTATTTTATTCTCATAATATTAATAATATTTGGTTGAATCATATTTTATTTTTACTCCCTTGGTATGCGTCTATGTCACATTTTTAACTAGATGCATCTCAAATGTAGAATTACACAAACTTCAGTGTACAACATTCACCTTTTATTGGAAATATGCAAAATTTCCACATATGACAGAAACACGTTTGTATAATGTAAGACAATGCAAATTAAATTGTGCGACTGAAGGATGAGGCAAATAATGAACGATTATATTATGGTTAAATCAAAAAATTTGTATTGTATTGAAAGAAAAATCACGGTAAACTGCTTACTAACTCAACTTGGACAACAACTAATGCTCAAGTTTTATACAAATAACTTGGAACCACATACTTAACACCTTCAAGCTTTGCCTTAATACCTCCATACTTTACCAATCGTTTTGTAAAATAAAAATATATGTGTAACCACATGATATAGTGTATAAATTTACATACAACAAATGGAAGGTAATCATTGAAGTTTTCCATACATAAATTTTAGGGGTTTAATGAGTCTCATGGTATTACTTCCAATTAACCAAGAGATCTCAATGCCATCTTCTAAAAAGGGTAGAACTTGTGTACAAAAATTATAACATGGTTGTACTCCACATATTGAGTTGACATAAATAGATAGATATTTTTACTACATCATATAACGACACTCATACTTACAGCACCTACACTATCCCGTATGCGTAGCACGGGTCACTCACTAGTTTTTTTAATAAGATTGAAACCATATGCGCCAATTTTTTCTAGGGTGGTAAAACTCGTAAAATTGCATGAGAATTTTGGTGTCATCCAAAATTATAGGGTGGAATTAGGCTCTAATTAATCAAGGATCTTCGTAAAACAGCATTATTGAAACTACTTTGGACACTACTGATAAAAGACTGTATATGGAGCATATGAATGAGAAATAAGTATCTACACAATAAAACTTTTTGGGTGATGGCAGTAAAAAATAACTTTTCTTGCATAATGAAATACATACTACGAGAAAGAGATACTATAGTAAAATTAATGCAAAGAGTTATAGTGAATGGTGATACTACTTCTTTATGGTTTGTCACATGGTTAAACCACAAATCTATGGTTGATGTCTTTTGATGGAACAGGGTTAGCATATGTGGAAATGCTAGCTCTAATGTCAACTGTATAATGGTGGGGAGTACTTTAATAAGATAAATTCAAACTTCAAAAGATCAGGCAGATGATTACTGGAAAACTAAGGATTCCACTATTTTAAATTCTCTAAAGTCTAAAACGACATTAGAGAATCTTCATCAACAGTACTATGGGTAAAATTATCTGAAATTGATACACTGCAAAAAATCTAGTTTCATGGCTTATAAAGCATGAATAGGTAGACTACTAACAAAGGATCGATTATGATCGTGGAGAATAATGGACAATAATGAATGTGTTCTATGCAACCAGGATGACGAATCTCATATGCATTTATTTTTTAAATGTAAATATAGTACTTATCTATGGAGTCAAGTACGATGTCGACAATTACTAACAACCGACTCGTTCTTACTCAAAGAACTGGAGTTCATTAACAAGCAATTAAACTGGAAAGAAAGCGGAAGAGATATTGCGCTCACAGTAGTGACAATGACGATTTACCACAAAATCGCAGAATCTTTAAAGGGAAGAAGTATAGCATGGAACAGAGGGAAAAGTTAATCGAAGTGGACATGCGAGCCCAATTTTACAAGCGAATTGTTGTTGAGATAGAAGAGGACGTGAGGTTAATAAGGAGCTAGAAAATTGATTATGATCCTGGATAGAGAATGCAGTGGTGTATTTAGGGTTTAGAGATCGGTTATGGCTAGGCAGGGTTGTGTTTTGTTTTTGTAATGAAGAGGAGTTCTATTGTATTTGTATATATTATTTATGAAGATGTTTAAAGATTGTTGTTCTCTTTTTCCTTGCTACTCTGATAAGGTTCTTTAAGGAGGTGGAATCTTTAGTGTTCTTTTACGTCATTAATAAAGAACCCATCTTCAAATACATACATACAGACATATATATACATATATATATATATATGTTTACAAGTTATAATTTAATAATTAATTTTATTAAATAATTATATATTTTGCATAAATAATTATATATATACAGAAAATTAATTTTTTTAATTCAAGTGCATATGACATAACATGTTTTGAATTTATTAAAATAATTATATATATATTCATATATGTATAATAGTTTTAAAATTAAAATTTTAATTTAAAAAGCTTTTTATAATTATTTTAGATTTTAATTTATTTTATTTTATTTAATATGGTTGAAAGTTAATAAGAAAATCCTTTTCTTTAATTATTCAATACATTCAAATGTAAATCGACCGTAAATACATATGTGAATTCATGATATAATCTAACCCATACAAGAACAATAGCACAAGGATCACACATATAAATTGATATAAAATAAATGTTACCTTAGTTGTAGCCTAGTAGTAACAACTTGAACGCTGAATCAAAATTACTCATCGAATCTGATTCGGTCTCTTCCAGAAAATGCTAGCAATTGAAGAGATCTACGCATCTTTAATTATATATGATTTAATTTGAATTTTTATTAAAAATGAAGAGGGGAGATGGCAATGACTTGTGGCCAAGTGGAGAGGAGTGAAGCAAGAAATGGTAACATCAAAAATAAAGAAGATGGTGGGTTTAAATAAGAAGATAGAAGGAGAGAAAAGAGGAGAGTCGGGTCTAGTTTTTACCCTTTCTTTCTCCACCAATTCAAACCCTTGTTTCAAAAATAACACACCCCCAAGCCCCCCCCCATATATGGCTGACCATTCCCATAGGCTTAAGGGCATATATACATTTTCAAACTGGACCAGTAAATTCACATTTAAATCAATATAAAATGCACATCGATATCATATATAGATATGTGTATATATAACTTTTATATACACACTACTTTCAGTACTAATTAGAATTAATTAAATAAAATTTTATAATTAATATTTCATAAATATTAATTAGTTTATAACAATTATAATTCAATTAAATCATGTGGTATTCAGAGTATTCAACATTGTAGTTGTGTGACTCTTAGGTGCCAGTGATTAATATCGAACAATTCGAATATTAATGTTCACAAGTCATTTTAGCTACTGGAGGGACAGTTTGGTCGAATTTTTGCTTACACATTATTGGTAAAATCCAATTTTACTAATTTAAGCAGTTCTCGGTGGTGATAATTATGTACACCAATTATATTGTCAAAAAATATATCATATTAGGACTTATGAAATTTAGTATTGGTCAAAATTCAAATAACGTCAACATTCATCTTGCATAATCTAAACACAAAGTCCTTGGTTCAATAATACTAATTTTTATTAACCAAACCGCTCTGGCCAAGGACTTTGAATTTGAGTTGACTATAGTTGACCATGATACTAACCTCATATAACTAAAGGGATAAATTCTCTATTGAATAGTGTTTCACTTCCAATGCTTTAACTCAGACCCAACTTGTAATGACCTAGAATTTCAAACACTTCGTTTTTAAATATCTGAATTATTTAAGTATTTGAATCTTAGGTTTATTTTGATTAAATTGATTTAATAACCTTGTTAACCCCCTTTTTAATAATAACTAATGATGGTAAACTTGTTTTTGAAATTTTTTTACAAAAATAAATACTTTAAAGAAATATCGAGAATGTGACCGAAAATTGTTTTATCGATAAATAGGTTTTTATTCAACAAAAGTTGTTCAAAGTTATTTTACATACACTAAAAAGCTTAGGAAATCCTTAATAAGAAATAAAAATTAATTTGCCATTATGGAAAAGAATATATGAGTGATGTCATGCATGAGGTCACAAAAGATATTTTCGAGAGAGGGGTAGTATGATAATTGGCTAAGGAGATATTTTACTTTACTTTAGAGGTGTAAAGTTGCACACGGGCTATCACATAGGGGGTGAGCCTTCTTGGCCATGTAAAGGAGGTGGGGAGGAGGGGGTGAGTGTAACACCCCCCCATTTTGAGGCCCAAAACTAAGTGCTACAGATGCTGCAGTCATATATAGTACTAATTTCCGGTGATAAAACGCGGTCATGTTAATGGTATTCATAATATCAAAAGCAAAAGAATATGAATTAATTTTAAACATAATTCCAAAGAAAAACTTTCACATTTCATTTCAAAGATAATATTCCATATTCGTTACATTATTCCAAATGTTGCCCAGGTTCAGATAAAATATAATTATTACAAAATACTCAAAGAGCAACATATGAAGATGCCCCTTGGTTGATCAGAGTTACTAAACAGGTAGATACATCTACTGTCAATACATTTATAGAAAAACTGACATAACACAGCGAATAATAGTACTAAATAGACTCCTACATAGCTAGCTTTGCCTCTTACACGTCTCCGGAAGCTTTATTCGCCAAAACCTACTTCACCTATAAAGCCCTTACTCCCGACCCACTCAAACCAAAATTTGAGCACCCAAGAGTTTAAGGGGGAAACATAAACTTCGAGTCGGACAAAAGGCCTAGTGTGAATAATAATATGCCATCTTAGTTTATAGACATTAATTGAGACCACGCTGCTGAGCGGAAAAGGTTTTCCCCTCACTAATATCCCTTTTTAAAATATATCTTTTGGAAATCAATTCCTACAACCAAACTGGTTAAAATAAACAATATAAACAATAATGTGCATGCATGCTATGTAGTTAATAATGACTATCAATCAAATTAGTGGACTACCAGATATACCAAATTTTCTAACTGACTGTTAGAAGAAAACTGGATGGTCTGTCCAAATACACTTATCATTGTGTTTACCTGACTATCTGTCAATTTCATAGTTTTCCTAGGCATATTATGAACCTAAAGGTTTTGCAAGCTAACTTATAACCTATCTTATCTTTATGTATTCCTTTCTGTACGTAAACCTACTTTTTGTATTACCCTTGACAAAGCCTTACACACTGGATTTTGGACTTATATCAGCTAGGGGCTAATAGATGAAGTATAGGGTGCTACCCTACACTAGTCCCATCTGATTTTCTAATCTCCGAGTCAATTCATCCTATCATGATCTATCCAAAAGTGATAAGAACAATAATTTCTTTAGTAAAATTCTAGGCTAAATACCTTTTTCTATTTCCTTGAAAACACTTTCTTTATAAATGATTTAACCCTTGAAATCATACTTTCAAAACAAGGAAAATATAGGCCTTTCCTTTATCCAAAATAATTATGCCATGATATATGCTTTTATAAAACTTTATTGATGAAGTTCGAAGTCAATGGGGGTCTTCACCCCTTAAACATATGCCATAAGGCCAAAACTATAAACCTTGTATAGTGATAAAGCTCGGCGACCTCATCGCCACTATGGGTTTTCATCCCTCTTTCATATAAAAGTAAGTTAAATTCTTTAATGTATAAAACATAAGGTCATAGGGCTGCTAATATGAACATCACACTTCATGGAGTGTCGATGTCGTAGGATATAAAACATAGATTGCATAGTTTAAGGTCTTAAAGCTTATTGTCAACATAGTTAAATCTCAGCATCAAATGCCTAAAAGAAAAATGGCAGCTTCATTAGGGTCGAAGTCAATATAAGAGGCATCATAGCCCTGTTCGAAAATAGGTTACTAGTTTTAAAAGCGGCAACCATTAAAGTCGAAGTTATAACACACGACACTATTTTGTCGAAGTCATTAATAGCGGCATAATTGCCTATAGAGTCGAAGTTGATATGTTTAAAACATGCGACATCATTATCATCGCTATAAATTACTTCGAAACCAATGGAGTCAGCATCCTTAATAAAATTAAGTGGCATTGCTTTCGTCGACATTGACAAGGATAAAAGCGGCATAATTTAAAGTGTTTGAGGGAAACAAGCGACGCCATTCTCTTTGAAGCTCATGATGTCGATAGTATCTATGCCGACGTCAACTCCAACCTTCTTGAATTCATTCCATATCATCTAGAATGATATCATATGTATTCATCAAGGTCGGCAACATATAACAGCGGCATCATGGACTTCGGCAACCATGACTTCGAAGTGACAATGTCATAAGTAACCTAAAAACTGCAATTTTGCTATTCAAAATAATTTCTTTTCACCAACTCCTTGTATTTGTCAAAATACTATTGGATAACAAACTTCTTATCAAAATCTTTTCCAGAAAACTGATATAGAGCAGAATTTTCAACTCCAAAATGTTTTGCAAACAATACATTTATATTAATATTTTAGTATAATAATTAAGCTTTTCTAGCACAATTGATTCATAATAAATCATAAACACTTGGGAAAAATACCCAAAAATCATAATAAATCCAATTTATTATATCCTTTAAGATATAAAAATTTTAGGACCAAAAACATAATTTAAATATTTTAAATAATTAAAACACGAAATATCTCATTTTCTAACTTTTAACCCAAAAAATTGATCAGCACCCTGAATTAAGTGTGAAAGCACCAGCCCTTTTTATCAAGGCAAATAAAATAGAAAAAGAAATAGTAACTCGAAGAAAAAGTAAAGAGACAAGAGAATTTTATAGTGGTTCGGCTGTTAACGAAGCCTACATCTACTTTATAGCTTTTATTGATCAACGGCTGTTACAAAGGAGTTTGGATTACAATATGATTCTTCTTTCCTAAGTTAGATTAAGCCACCATTGTTAGAGACAACCGGAAGGATCTCAGTTGCCCTTTAATGGCTGTTGTAAAGGAGGATAAGAGTGAAGAAACAATGGCAGAGTTTCAGCAGAGATCAGAGTATACCCCCTTCTTGTTGCAGAGGTGATGGTATTTATAGGGGTTGGAAAGCTCTTGAGTCTAGAATTGCTTTGTAAGAAGCCTATAGTCGTCATTCAAAGAGAGCACAGAAAGTTTGGAGCCAATATTGGCCATCTTTTTGGATCGGTACCGATTCGATCCAATTGGATTGGTACCGATCCAAATCCTTAGTCAATTTTTGGCTTCGGTTTGTTTGGTAAAGCTTCTTACTTCATAGTGATGCCCTCCGTGTAATTTCATAGCTTGTTGACTTGTTTCGATGATGATTCACCTGTGGGTTATTAAACTATATTCTGAAACAGATGAACCACCACTTCTTGAACTCGGATGCTTGAGATGTAATCAAACTTGGTAGATAAGCTTAGTGGAGACATAAGATTATAAAGCAACTGAATCAGAGATCCAATAAAGCAACAATTTGGATCGGTACCAGTCCAATTGAATCGGATCGATACCGATCCGAAATATTTGCATAAAGGTGATCCAAACTTCTTGGGTGAGCTTGGTTGAGGCGTAGAGTCACAATGCAAAAGGATTGGGCCACCACGAACTACCAATTTGGATCGGTGCTGATCCAATTGATTTGGATCAGTGCCGATCCGAAAAGATCGCATATTTTCCACCCAAACTTCATGGAGTGCTTTGTCTTGTATTTTAGGCCTTCCGATCAAGTTTGAGTTGTTTTGGTTTAATCCGAATGTTATAACTCCCATTGAATTCTACTGGGTTAAAAACCCGGTTAACATTTGCCCTCTAGAGTACGCTTTCATTAAAAATAAGGCGTGCTCTGGAATTGTTTATCTTTGGGGTTTTCGTTTTAAGGAGTTTCATTGGTCGTATCTGGCCATCTCGAAAAGCTATTTATGATGTACCAGTTAACTGTCCAGTCCTTAGTGTGAATCTCTATTGTTCGTAATTACGGAGTGATCTTGACTTGATAATTCCCAAGATGAATACGAACATTGAGTAGGTCAAATAGGGAAAATTTGAGACCATTCGAAGGAGTAAATTTGGATCGGTACCGATCCAATTCGATCGGATCGATACCTATCCAATTCGATAAGATCGGTACCGATCCAAGTACTTTATAATTTTTTCAAACCTTTTCTTTCTTTCTTTTTTTATTTGAATTGACCCTCCTACTTTACTTTATAATTTCCATTCAATCCGAGCCTTTGTTCTCCAACCGATCTAATTTCTTCAAGCCCTAGCCTGCCGATCCAAAGCCTCCGTCCATTTAGGAGCTACCGCCGTCGATCTCCCCCACCAACGCCTTCAACCACCGCTTCCCGGAGCTACCGCCACTGTTTTAAGCAAGCTCCACTATCATGATCTCCTCCCTTTTGAGACATTGTCGATCCGAATCAATACCCTATTTTAGGTTGTTTTGAATCAGAGATCAAATCACCTTTCACAATTTTGAAGGTTGGTGATGTGGATTTTGACGTATTACTATATTAGCGATCGGTGATGAAGTTGTGTTGGTGACGGATACAGTGGAAGATTTGAGTTGGTTGTGACTTTGTGGAAGAAAATAGGAAATCGGGTCTTGAATTTTTCACGGAACGAAGCTAGGGTTTTGCCCCGGTGCTCGGCATGTTTTGCTATCTTCATCCACAAAGTCAGAATTAACTTGCACCGTGTTACATAGTCGATCCCAACACAGCGTCTTGCAGATTGATTATGGTTTTTCTGGGAGGTGATAATGGCTTGTGATAGCATCTTGTATGCAGCTCATGCTGTTATCACTTTCCAGAGAACTAAAATCGACTTATGCTGAGAATTCTCTACTCGATTCAGACCTATCGATCTATCATTGCTTGCTTTGAATCGGTCCTGTCATTGCATGGTCATTGTACCTAGAATAGAAAGGGCTTTTCGTATCGCTTTGAATAGTGGATCCGTTGTCGATAACGGGTAAGTATAGAAGAAAAGAAATTAATAGATGATACGAATCGCTCTTTCCGATGTGACTCAGCCATCTACACGGAATGGTTTGTTCACAACATTCAAGACACCGAACCCGTTCTCACTAAGATTACACATCACACACATCCCTGGTTAATACTTGAAATCCGGTCGGTGGTTGGTACACGTCAATTATCTTTTGGATTCCAAGTATCAACTACGCTAGGGTCTATAGTTTAGAGATTAGGCGTACCTAACGGTTTTGAACACCAGCTTTCTTATATAGAATAATGTGCAAATCTTATCAACGCAAATAGGTTGAGCAAAACTCACCTCTTTCCGAAGCAGAATCATCGTCAATTCCAGCTGGATCCGCCGCTTCCATAACTTTAAGTCAATATGGCCGCCTGATTCCAGTCGGTCCCATTGTCGATTGCACTACTCCTAACTTTAGAGTCTTGCTTGATCCTATGGAGAAAGCTTCTTCAATCCTAACACACCGGATGTTGCATAGAATTTGCTCGCAATATGGTATCCCAGAGGATGACATGCTTCTGCCATCAAGAGGAGATTTGCTCATAGACCACCTTCTGGATACGTGGCTTGCCACCGATACATGTGCATGTATGGTGTAGTGCCTCCGTTTAATCACTTCTTAATGACAACACTTCAGAACTTAGGATTAGCCCCATTCTAGATTCTTTCAAATGGATTGCCATGCTGACGTGCTTATATGTTCTATTCATGCAGACGCTCAATCGTGCCTTGAGTTTTGCTGAGTTGTAGTATGTTTTACTATTCAAAAAGAGAGAGGCTAACCCATCACTTGTTTATATCGAGGCGCAACATAGCTAGAAACTTATACCGGGTCTTCTTAGCAAAGTTTCTTCATTTAAGAATCAGTTCTTTTTTGCTAAATGTCCAAAGGGATTCACCCGTTTATGGACCATAGGGGGGTAGTCTCCTTCATCATGCTTGGAATTTCCTTTAATTGCTACAAGTCTTTTGAATGATCGTGTATTCCTTACAGTTCTTCCGAAGATTAATAAGGATCCGGTGCTCGGCACCATTCTTAGCGCCCTAAAAGCGGTCAATGTTCAGGAGCGCACAATTAGGTTCTTGCTCACAGATGAAAATCTTTGCCGATGTGGACTTCTCCACCCTACGAGGTCTATTGAATTCATTAGTGCTCCTTTTCGCTCGAGGGTCTGGACCCGCTCTGTTTCCTCTTCCCCTGACCATGGTGAAGATGATGATGATGATGAGGAAGAAGAAGAAAGTGACCCATCCGATAGGTCAGAGAAGACTCCCGAGGAGATCCAAATTCATGTCGGGGTCGACAGTCCGCTCAAAATGCCATCGATCCCAGAAGAGAAAGAAGAAGAGTTTATTCAATGGGAGGGCAAGTCTCTGTTGATTGAAGGGAAGGAGGAAGGAGAGATCGGTGAGGAGCATCCTCTAAATGCGGAGGAAATAGATTGGGACACTGATGAGGGTGATGTCGACTTAGGCAACATGACCTCAATGTTGAGCCCTGGACATGCTCCCTCACCTCCTATAAAAGAACTCATTGAAGGGGCTTCTCCCAAGGATGAACCTATATCCAGCTCTTTGCCGGAAGGTGCTGATATTGACTTGGGAGATACGAGCGACATTTTTGTGAATATGGGTGACTTGATGGATGAATTCACTCCCTAAGGGTTTCCTTCCCAGTTTACTTTGATCATCCCTATGGGAATCAATGTCCTAACATTAGTCGATGGCCGATCCGGTTTGTGTACTCTGCTGGGGACGTTAAACTGCAGCACACACTTACTAGGATCACACACCTTATATTACTATTATTTTCTAGGATATTTTAATTCATCAAACGCCTCTTTCCTAAAGTTGTTTTATCTTTTGCTGCAGGAATCATGTCTTATGGACTTTACAATGATCTTGGTCGAGTATTGGAGTCTCAGCGTTTGTAGTGACACTCTTCCAGGTACCATGCTCACCGAGAGACTAACTAGGAGAGGAATATGAGAAAGGATAGGGAGGCGGAAGAGGGTCACCGTAACGAGACAGATCAAGGCTGTGATAGAAGAAGTGGCTATGAGAAGAGGAAGAGCCTAATTGAGCGGGAAGGTCCTCAAAGAGGCTGAAAAGAGACCAAGAATGAGAACCGTTTCGCAACTTCCTACTTCCATTGGGATTAACGTTCCTACTTCCGGTGTCATGACCTCATCCACTCACACTGCTATGACCGCTTCTCTCCTAATTTCTAGGTCCCTTACATCCTCCCTGCTGGTCCCTTGCATCTACAAGCTGCATTCCCTGACTTGTTCTTAAGGGGGTTGTTTTTTATAAGCCCAATTTGAAGTCAGTTCATGCTGAATCTTATTCACCACATCTCCATGCGATTTAGAGCGGTTTGAGCAAGCCGATGGGTGGGAAAAGTTATGCATGCAGCTGTCCACTATTAATCTAAACAACTGCCGATAAATTCTCTCGTTTGAGTCTAAAAGGGATGAGTATGAAAACCAGCTCATGGATCATGAAGGGGAGATTAAGACGCTGAAGAAAGAGAAGGATGATGCCCGAGAGAGAGAGAGAGAGAGAGAGAGAGAGCAAAAGTGCTTCTTTCTTAAGGAGCTTAAAGAATCCACCGACCGGACCACACTCATGTTTAGAGATGAAATAAAGAAGTGCCAAACTAACGAGGCAGCTTTAAAAGAAAATTTAAGGATAAACGAGATGATGGTTGAGGTGCTGAAGAAAACCATCGCCGAACAAGCTTAAGAAATTGCCTCTCACAAGTTTCGACTTTGGATGCTAAGAAAAAGCAGCCAGCGATAGAGAAGGCTAGCACGGAAGTCAGCTTTTCAGAGCTTCAAGATACCTTCGCAACGAAGATGGAAGGCTTGGATGCTACCATTTTGGGCTTCTATGTCAACTCCATGCTGCACCAGGGGAGCCTTAGTTACTTGGGTCCGTTGTTCCCTCATACGCTTGTTATAGTCTAGGAAGAGATTCTGGCCCGATTTGAAGACATGGGTAGCGGTTACACCGAAGAGGAGTTGGTTTAGGCATACCTAAACAAAGAATCCCGCCAAGCTTTAGTAGGCTTGGAAGGCTATATATGGGCATTTCCCTTCAGACCATGGTGAGTCGTCTTCACATCTCTGAGCTGAGGAAATCATTTCTACTTCTCCTATAGTTGTGCAACTATCAAAGGTAGGCAATGGCGAAGGCTTCGAAGTCGTGGTGCACGAGTAGACCCCCTTAGCAGGTAATTTTCTTGTCTCTCATGTGCTTAAAGACTTCTAATTTACACGTGATGAAATTGCTGAGATAACCACTCTTTATCCTGATATTATAGATCAACCCTTTCTTCCTACCGAGTTACCTCCCCATCACTATGTTGGGTCTGCCGCTATTCTAACTGCATCAACCATTATCTCCACATCTAGCTCGTAGCCTGGTTCGCACTCCGAGCAAATTGCAGCGCTGCATGGTTTGGACAACCCCTCTATATCTCAAGCAGAAGGCTTGGCAGCTGTTGATACATGAGAGCAGGTGGATCAAGCTGGCCAACCAGACAAAGCGGAGGCCGAGCAGCCGACGACTGAGCATCGGATGATAGCGGTGAAGAAGGAGAAGGTTGAATAACAAATGAGTTCATCAAAGAGTTCTCACAGATCTCGCAAGCATAAAGGCAAGGGAGTGTCCGCCAGTGGCCATGTTTCGGAGAGCGAGATTGACCCGGGAGGGGACAAGCCCGAGAAGTTGCCGATCAGAGGTGGGAAAGGCGAACGAGGAAGCGGTGAGAAGAAGTCTTGATTTGTCTTTTGCTCCTTTTGTTTTTTGGTTGCTTTTGGTAGAAGTTCAGAGACTACACTTAGCACTACTTCTTGTTGTTGCAACAGTGGTGTTTGTATTTTCCTATTCTTGGCCGATATTGTGCTGGCACGGCCCCCGCTGTTTTTTGTTGTACACCAAATACATTATAAGTAATAAAACTGTTGAAATTTTGATTATAGGTTTACTTTGTATACTTATCTATGTTTCATGCATTTATGCCACTTTTTATTCATCACTGTTTTACATAGTCCTGTAATTACTGCCAAAATTCTTTGTTTGGAGTAACAGAACTATGAATTGTTAGTTACTTTGGTTGAGTGTTGGTGTTTGCGTGCCCTCTAGTTCACGAGGCTGTTTACTTTGAACACTTGATGCGAGACCGGGTGCCCCCAATCAGGTTTGTACTGCAACTCCTATCTTTGGGAGCTTCCGGCTTGAGATATTCGTACTTAAGTAGTCGGTGATGCCAGAGCAACACCGATTACTTGGATACTTATTAAGTGATTTCACCGCGATGCTGTCATTCAAGCTATTGCACACACGTATCGCCCCTTGGAGTGCTATTTTCTTGGCTTCGGGGGCGGTATGTGATTTTTTGCAATACGACAGTTCCTCGTTTTTGGATGTAACTTTGCTGACCCAAGTAGTAGTGTGCGGCTAACGAAGTGCGCACAGAGGGATTGATACATACATGGTCGCAGTTATGCGAGCCAAGAAGCTATGCATGACTTACGAGATGTGCGGCTTAAGTAATTACATTTATTTGGGAGTGATTCCACAACCCGAGAAGCGGTGAGCGGCCTACGAAATGCGTGGCACCGATTTGGGCCTTCCTGGTGTTGTCGGAGCAACTCCGATTCTTATAAGGCAGGGATCAAGTTCCGTCAATCCAACGGTTTGATTTGGGCCTTCCCGGTGTTGTCGGAGCAACACCGGTTCTTAAAAGGTAGGGATCGAGTTCTATCGATCCAATGGTTTGAGTCGATTTGCTTCCATCGACTCGGCGGGTAGATGGGGCGTACTTGAGTATGGTTCCACTATCTCAAGCAGCGATTGGATGTTTTTGAGTCGATTTGACCCGTCAACTCAGCAGGTTACTTTTGTGAACACGGTTTTTTTGGTTCGGAAAGGAAAGCAATTTTATTAATAAAAGTTGGGCAAGTTCTACCTATTTACAATACCTCCGGTATTCCGGGATGGCTTATTTGCGGGAAATAGGAAATACATAAGATAGTCTTAGAAAAAGTAACGATGTAGTGATTCGTTGTTCCAAGTTTGGAGAATTTGGGTTCCATCAACGGTTGTTAGCTTGAATGTGTCATCCCCTAGTTTCTGGCCAATCACATGAGGCCCTTCACAGTTTGGTCCGAATGTTCCTGGTACAGGGCAGACCCGTTTGAGGATGAGGTCTCACACTTTGAAAGTACGGTTACAGACTTTGGAATTGAAATATCGAGCGACCCTTTTCTGGTGAGCAGTCCTTAACTTGGCTTCCTCCCTCTTCTCATCGACCATATCGAGCGACTCAAGTAGGAGCTGCTCGTTTTGCCTTTGATTGAAGCTTTGCCTTCGATGAGAGGGGACTTCCAGCTCAACTAGGATCATTGCTTCAGAACCATATGCTAGGGAGAACGGGGTGTGCTCGGTTGTAGATTTATGCATTGTCCTGTAAGCCAATAGCGCAAGTGGAAGTTCATCAACTCAATTTCATTTAACTTTAGTTAGTCGCTTTTTGATGGTGGACTTGATGATCTTGTTCACAGCTTCCAGTTGCCTGTTTGCCTGTGGATGTGCAACAGTGGAAAAGATTTTCTCGATTCAGAAGCGTTTGCAAAAGTCTTTGAACACGGCGCTTTCGAATTGAGTCCCGTTATCCATGATGATTTTTTGTGTCACTCCAAACCTGCAAATAATGATTTTACTGACAAAATTAATAACTTTCTTTGTGGTAATAGCGGCTAGTGGTTCCGCTTCGGCCCATTTGGTGAAATAATCAACAGCAACGATGGCATATTTGGCACCTCCTTTGGCCATTAGTAATACACCAATCAGATCGATTCCCTAGATCGCGGATGGCAATGGGCTGACCATCTGTGTCAGCTTTGTCGAAGGAGTTCTTTTGATCTTGCCGAATCTTTGGCATTGGTCGCACCATTTGGCATAATCTGCTGCATCGCGGTTTATTGTTGGCTAGAAATACCCATATCGGAGAATTTCCTTTGCCAGGGTTTGCCCTCTCATGTGATCTCCGCAGTCGCCTTCATGAACTTCCCTGAGGATTCTTCGGGCTTCGTCATTAGTCGCACACCTAAGCAAGGGGGTAGAGAATCCCCTTCGGTAGAGCATTCCATCCTATACTACAAACCGTGGTGCCTTTCAAAGGAGCTTTTTCCATTGATTCTTGTTTGCGGGGAGTGTTCCTCTGAGCAGGTAGTCCTAGATCGGTATCATCCACGTTTCTGGTTCTTCGGTCATTCCGAAAATCCAATCGATATCCATCCCACTTATGCTTGGAGCTGTTAGAGTTTCAACTAGGACTAGCCCTAATGACTAAGCTTCTCCGTAACTAGCCAGTTTGGCTAGATAATCCACCTTCGTGTTTTGTTCCCTTGGGATATGAGTTATGGTGTAATGTTCGATGTCATTCAGCAATTCTTGCAATTTAGATAGATCGAGGCGAGGTTCTCTCCCCGAGCTTGGTATTCTCCTTTTACCTAGCAGACGACTAGCTGAGAGTCGCTATAAATGTGTACGGATTTTATACCGAGTTCCTTCACAACTTTCAGCCCGGCTATCAATGCTTCATATTCTGCTTCGTTATTTGTTGCAGGGAATTCCAAGCGTGAGGCATAGCAAATGGATCATCCTTCAGGAGTTTCAAGCACAACCATAACCCCCGAGAAGAAGTTGTTAGATGCACCATCGACGAACAACTTCCAACATGCCTCCACTTTCAATGTAATTTCTTCTTTTTTATCTCGTATTGTAAACTCGGCAATGGAGTCTGCCAGCGCGTGCCCATTCATCGCCCTTCAAGGGTGGTAGGTGATTTCATATTGACTTAATTCGATGTTGCATTTGATAAGCCGTCCAGAGGTCTTGGGGTAGTACAACACTTGCTTCAAACGTTGATTTGTTAGTACTTTGATCGGATGTGCCTGGAAGTATGGTCGTACTTTATGGATGTGATCAAGAGGCAATATGCTAACTTTTCTAGTTTCGGATACTTCTTCTTGGCTCTAGTGAATCTTTTACTGATGTAATATACGGCTTGCTTGGCCTTAGCTTCTTCTCATACAAGCGCAGCACTTAATGTATGGGGCAAGACTGCTAAATAGATGAAGAAATCTTCTCCATCCACTAGCTTGGATAGGATTGGCGGAGTCTCCATATGTCGTAGCAGTTCTTCGAAGGCAGTCTGGCAAGCCTCATCCCATTCAAAGTTCTTTTTTCCCTTCTTTAGCGCGTCGAAGAACGGAATACATTTGTCAGTTCCTTTTGAGATGAACCGACTTAGCGTTGCAACTTTTCCATTCAAGTTTTGTAGCTCTTTCTTGTTCCTTGGGGCATCTACTTCTCGTAAATCGGTAATTTGTTCGGGATTAGCTTCGATACCTTTGGCACTTACAATGAATCCTAAGAACTTCCCCGAGGCTACCCCGAAGTGACACTTAAATGGATTGAGTTTCATCCTACACTCGTGGAGTATTTCGAACATCTTGGTGAGGTTGTCCAAGTGATTCGTGGCTACGCGCGATTTAACTAGAATATCATCTACATAGAATTCAATGGTCTTCCCGATTTGATGTCTGAACATGGCATTCACCAATCACTGGTAAGTTGCTCCATCATTCTTTAGGCTAAGTGGCATCACCTTGTAGTAGTATAATCCCAGATCTATAATGAAGTTGGTGTTTTCCTGAACAGGTTCATGCACCATGATCTGGTCGTATCCCAAGTAAGCGTCCATGAATGAGAGCAATTCATGTCCAACTGTCCCGTCCACAAGCTGGTCGATCCTTGGTAGTAGAAAACTGTCCTTTGGGCAAGCTTTGTTTAAATCAGAGTAGTCAATGCAATTTCACCATTTTCCATTGAATTGCTTGACCATGACTGGGTTGGATATTCATTCGGGATAGGTTGCATCGCGGACAAAACCGTTTGCCATCAGCTTAGCTACCTCCTCTCTTAGTGCTTTAAACCGTTCGGGTCCTAAGTTGTGCCTTTTCTGCCTTATTGGTGTATACTTGGGATTGATGTTGAGTGTGTGGCATGCTACCTCCGGTGATACCCTGCACATGTCGGAATGCATCCAAGCGAATATGTCTACATTGGCATGAAGAAATTTGACTAGTTATTGTCGCATCTTGTTTCCAAGGTATGACCCAATTTTTAGGACCCGAGTTGGGTCAATCATATCGATTGGGTTGTTAGTTCTGCTAGTTCTGCCCGGTCCTCCCCTGAACTCTACTTTCTAGGGTCCAAAGCCTTGTCGAATCGGCTATGGTCCCCAAGTAGGGGCAGTTCTGTAATTGCTATGTGGAAAATTCACGAATGCGGAGAGTTTTCTCCACATTCTTCCCCTTTTCTTTTCTTCTAGACTCACGTAGTTCTACGGTGTAGCATTCTCTAGCGATGCTTTAGTCTCCTTTGATCACTCCAACTCCATTCTCTGTTAGAAATTTCATGGTTAGGCACCACTGGCTAAAGCAATCCTGAAATCTTCCAAGGCAGGCTGACCTAAGATAGCATTGTAGGCGGACATTTCATATATGATCACAAAGGTTTGGATGAGGATGACTCTTCAGTCGCCTTCCCCAAGTTCTATAGGCATACCAATTGTTCCAACAAGTTTCTTAGGTTCACCGGTGAATCCTTGGATCTTTTTCCAACAGGCGGATACGTCTTTTATACTGATCTTCATCTGATCAAATGTGTGTCTGAATAGGATATCGCCAAAGCTACCACTATCCACCAATACTCGCCAGACGATGGCTGGTTTGATTCCTACCGACACGACCATGGGGTCGAGGGTTGGAGCTTCCATTCCTTCAATATCTCGATTCTGAAATATGATATCACCATTCGGGGTTTTTTGCTGCTTGGCAAGAGTTCCATCTTTAATCGCAAAGCATTAATCTCTCAGGGCATGTTTCAATGAGCTCGCATATCACTCCATTTCTCCCCAACTCATTTGTGCGGGATGAGGTCCTCCAGATAATGTTCCGATAATAAGTCTTTGGTCAGTTCTTCCGGATCCTTCTTCGCTAGTTCCAGCTTGGTTTCCCCGGCCTTTAGGGGCTTGTGGTGTTGCAGGATGGTCAGGATTCTGTGGTTTCCTCACATACTGCTGAAGCTTATTTTCCTGAATCAGCTCTTCAATCAGGTTCTTCAAATGTCGGTACCCACTCGTGTTGTGACCGTGTATTTCACGGAAGTGGTAGTACTTTCCGGACTGCTTTTGTTGTTTGGTCGCTTCCTTTGTAGATGGCTTCTTGTACTTCTCTGTTTCTTGCATTGCAAGGTAGATGTTTTCTGGAGTATCATTGAGTGGGGTGTAGTCTCCGGGCCTCAAGCCTTTAAGCTGCTTGTTATTTCCATTTGGTTTGTTGGAATTCTTGTTTTTCCTTTTCTTGCTATCATCCTTCCTTACACTTCCAGCAGTGGTCCCGGAGACGTTTGTGTCTTGGTTAGCTGCCATACCATTCTGGCCAGCGTTAGTTTGTTGTGGGTTAGCAGGTTTTCCTTCTAGCTCTTCTACCTCTTCCAATCTTAAATACTGGCTCGCCTTTCGGTTAAAGTCCTTCTTGGTGGTAGGTTGTTTCATTTTGATCCATTTCCTGAATTCAGTGTCGGGGTGAATAGCGTGGACCGAGGCCATGAAGACCATATCTTCGTTTGGGTTACTTACTTCAGTCACCGCGGTGTTGAACCGACTCATGAAGGATTTCAAAGACTCATTTCATCCCTGGAATAGGCTAGATAAGGACATCACGTCTTTTGGTTATGGCGTGTGAAGTCTGAACTGATCAAGGAATTTTGTTGCCAATTCATTGAAAGTGGAGATGGATTTTGGTGGGAGTTTGGTGAACCACATAGAGGCAATTCCCCCTAAGAAGATTGGAAAACATCTACATCGAATAGCATTTGAAGCATTCGCTCCATCCATGTACCAACTGTACTTGTATAAGTGAGGTTTCAAATCTCTAGTTCGATCGTAAGATGGAATGGTCGGCATAGTAAGCTTTTCAGGGTACCGTTCATTTAGAATGGCATCGGTGAAAGGACTCCAGCTTGGAGCGGATTCCCACTCGTCATCTATCCTATCCTTATTTTCATTCATCACGTGCTTAATCATATCCGCAATATATGCCTTTGATGTTCGATGGTCCGTGGGTTGGCTGTCAGTGACTATGCCAAGTGTTTGATTTTGTAAACGATCATGGTAAGTGCGCTGAAGCCTAGGCTCTCCTGTCTTCGAGAAGGTCATTCCCTTAGAGTTCCGTTGGCTTGTGGTTGTCTCGGGTAGGGGTAGTTTGAGCCTCCCTACCGGTATTGAGGGCATTAGTATTTTCCTCCAACTTGTCGTCATCAGGTTGCTTACCATCTTCAGAGTCGGAGAGATCTACTGCTATATCTTCCGTGGGATTTTCGCCCCTAGATTTAAATTTGAAGCAAGTTGCTTTGCAGTTGGTGGAGCGCTTGCGTTTCCTTCTACGACGATTCCTGTAACTCCACCCACTAATCCTTTTTGCTTCCGCCTTCCGCTTCTCCTGTTTAGGCCAGAAATAGAGGAATTCTCTTGCTCCGCTGCAGCTTCAGCTTTAGGTTAGATTTTGGGAATGGTTAGTGATTTGAGTGCTAAGAGAGCATCTACCTTATCCATAAGAGCCTTCTGACTATTTGCCATTTTCTGGTTAATTTAATCAACCATCTGATTCAATTCTTGCTTAGTCATAACTTCATGCCGAGTGGAGGATCCTAGCACTTGACCTCCAGTGTTAGCTCTAAGTTGCAGGTTGTTGGGGTTGTTGACTTCCACTTGCTGTGGGCTTGTTTCTTCTTGGCAATAGTCGCTCCTATGGATGTTCCGGAGGTAGTTCTCTTTCTTCCTGGTGCCATTGATTTTCAACAGCAGATCTTCTAAGCAGAGATTGAGGATCTAACTTCTGAACCTATTTGATCCAAAGTAGATAGCTAGATCTGAACCTGAGTTGGGTTCTCAGTGAAAGCACCAAAATGTTAACCCAAAAAATGGATCAACACCCAAGATGGAGTGTGAAAGACCAACCCTGTTTATCAAGGCAAATAAAATAGAAAAGGCAATAGTAACTCGTAGAAAAATTAAAGAGAGAAGAGATTTTTATAGTGGTTCGACTGTTAATGAAGCCTACGTCCACTATATAGCTTTTATTGATCAACTACTACTATAAAGAAGTTTGGATTACAATATGATTCTTCTTTCCTATGTTAGATCAAGCCACCACTGTTAGAGACAACCGAAAGGATCTCAATTGCCCATTAATGTCTGTTGTGAGGGAGAAGAAGAGTGTAGAAACAATGGCAGAGTTTCAGCAGAGATCAAAGCAGACCCCCTTCTTGTTGCAGATGAGATGGTATTTACAGGAGTTGGAAAGCTCTTGGGTCTAGAATTGCTTTGTAAGAAGCCTATAGTCGTCATGCAGAGAGAGCTCAGAAAGTTTGGAACCAAAATTGGCCATTATTTTGGATTGGTACCGATCCGATCCAAATCCTTAGCCAATTTTTGGCTTCGGTTTGTTTGGTCAAGCTTCTTACTTCATAGTGATGCCCTTTCTGTAATTTCGTAGCTTATTGACTTGTTTTGATGATGATTCACCTGTGGGTTAGATTGAACTATATTCTGAATTAGATGAACCTCCACTTCTCGAACTTGGATGCTTGGGATGTAATCAAACTTGGTAGATAAGCTTACTGGAGACATAGGAGTATAAAACAATTGAATCAGAGATCCAGTAAAGCAACAAGTTGGATCGGTATCAATCCAATTGGATCGGATCGGTACCGATTCGAAATGTTTGCATAAAAGTGATCCAAACCTCTTGGGTGAGCCTCGTTGAGGCATAGAGTCACGATGCAAAAGGGTTGGGGCCACCATGAACTACCAATTCAGATCGGTACCGATCAAATTGGTTCAGATCGGTGCCCATCCGAAAAGATTGCATATTTTACAATCAAACTTCCTAGAGTCCTTTGTCTTGTATTTTTAGGCCTTCCATTCAAGTTTCAAGTCATTCTGGTTCAATTTGAATGTTCTAACTCCCATTGAATTCTGCTGGGTTAAAAACCCGATTTACACCAACCTTATAAAATTCACCAAATATTCTCATTAAATCGTAAAATTATGAAATTAAAACCCACTTCAAAAATAATGTTTCTAACATCATACCACAATCTCAAGTCATTTGGTGTCTTATGACAAGATTTCTAACTCAAACATATCACTTGATTTTATAAATAAATTTCATAAATTTACTAATAAGCATATAATCATTCAAACTATCATAGCATGGCATAATATGAGCAAAAGAATCAGTTTTATACTTAAAACCGAAAATAACAATTAAAACATGAGGTGCATAACTATTATTCACCTTGAATGGTTAAAAATGGTTGAGATTTGTATTTGGTTTGATTCCCATAAGCTTTCTACTTGCTTTTCTAGCTTTTTCTTCCTCTTGAATCTTCTAGCAATAGTCGGCCTTAACTTTAGTTTTGCTTATATAAGTGTAAAATGAATGAAGAGAAAGGAGATGGGGGTTTTTATTAGGAAAATGTACCCTTGTTTCCTATTTTACCCTTCTCATAAATTCCTTCCTCCTATTAATGTTCTAATTAATTCCATTAGTTCATTAATTAAGGCTCGACCCATACTAATTATCAAATCACATTCTCCTTAACCTTTTACATTATTTTATTTAATTTATTCAATTAAATCTTCTAAATAATGTTAATTAAAATTAGGGTTGTTATAGTGAGATTACCCTTGAAACCTATATAAGTGTGTGCACACATCTTTGATTCACTTTTGCAAATTCACAAAATAAACTAGCTCCCTTACCTTATTTCACTTCATAACTTTCCTAAGCAAAATAATTTCAAAAACACTCCAAATCTTTTCAAACTTGACCAAGGACCTTATAATAACATTATAACACCTCTTAGCAACTTAGATCTTGAAGATTTGAAGAACACACACTCAAGGAACCCTATGCCATGAGCAATATGGAAAGTAAATATTGCCTAGGGAAGTGTAAGGCAAGAAGAGGTAGGAAGTTAGGTGTTTGCAAGGTTGAGGTAGGAAGTGAAGGCTTGGAATTGCTTGATTACTTTTTAAGGGTGAGCTAACTCACCATTTGATGTGCATGAAGTGTATATAACGCTTGCTAATACTATAGTATATGTCGCCTGAAGTTATATTGTTATATGTTATGATATTGGTTTTGATTCTTGATTTGAAAAAGCAAATAGCATATGTATCCATATGTATGGACTTGAATCACTTATTATGACTTGTAGCATAACCATAAACAAAGCACATAGGTTATAGTTGGACTTTGGTTTAAATTGGACTTGGATTTGAAAGTGCTCTTATAACGATAGCCACTATAGATGCATTTAGGAATTGCCTTATGTTCGACAATTTCTAAGTAACTTTGTAGAGAGATCCTTTGAGGTTTCTCACCATAATTGTGATGTATATTGTGTATGATTACTATTATAAAAATATTGGACGATAAAAAGTTAAGTAAAATAACGAAAAGTGGTCAAACTTTCACTTGTGCAAAACTTCCCCGATTTAGCCTTTGTTTTGAACTTTAAATGTTCAGAAATAACTTTAAATTTGAGAATTTATTTCACACTTTTTATAAATGTTTTGCAAACTCATATTAGAGTATTTTAAAAGTGGTTTGGGATTTTTATGTATTTTTAAAAAGGGGCATTTCACTAGAAGGACAAACTTTGCAGTCCAATTAGTTTCTAGGACACACATTCAAAGAAATTACTTTCAAGGCCAAAGTCAGCAGAATAATTACTTTCAAGGAAAAAGTCAGCAGTCCAATTACTTTCAAGGACATAATTTCATAGGTTTTTAGGCCCTAGAAACTAATTATTTTAAGTTTTGTCCTTGAAAGTAATTATTTCAGTTGTGTGTCCTAGAAACTAATTCCACTTACTAAAGAGGCCCTTGTGGCTAATTTCCACTTTTAAAAATTAGTTATGAATTTTTAAGTGGAAGGTTTATTTTTAAATATAAGGAAAACAAGGTTTTTCCAAGTTTTTAAATACAATATAAACTTGTTATTTTTAAGTAATGTTTTTTAAACCTTAAAAGAATTTTTAAGTATATATAGTTTTTGGAAAATTAGTTAATTATTAATTAAAGTATAAATATCTTTTGTAATATAATATCTTTTAAATTGTTTTAGTAAATATCTTAGTTTATAAACAAATTAGTAAACATATATATATACACACATATCACTTTCAAAAAGGGTTTTTGAAAATTATAAACAAATAATTTAAAAAGGGGTTAGGAATTGCTTAATGGCTAAATCGTGTTTGGTTTGCATACTTGTTAGGAAAAGTAGTTAACTATGCTTAACATTAAAAACAGATGAAGCAGACTTATCTACTTGTGAGATCTAAGATTGTTGTTCGAGTAGGGTTTAAAAGAAATAATGTTGTAACCTTCCCGGTTCACTCTTGACCGAGGAATAGTTAAGTCAAGAATGTTGAAAACATATTAAAGGTGTTATTTACTTACTCGTTTATGAAAAGTATTTAGTCGTGTACTTAGCACCGAAAGCACCCTAAGTAGACTTATCTATCTGTGAGAGTTAAGAATGAAGTGTCTAGGTAGGGCTTTGATGCAACTAGTGGTCTAACCTACTTGGCTTCACTTTTGACCGAGGGATAGTATAAGTTGAGAAGTTCGAAAATGTGATAAGTATACGAACCTTGATTTCCTTAAGTGGTCGTCTTTAGAACTAGATAGCCGACTAGTCAATTATCAAACTTGACCAAATATTAACTTAGATCTTTAAATGAATGTTTTTAAAGATAATAACAAGTATAAATTGGTTTCGGTTTGTTGTGACAATGTGTTAATAACATTGGCCTTTAACCCATTTTTTATACTTAGTAAAGTAATTAGATCTTTAGAAAGTATGTTTTAAAGATAATTATAAAGGAATGGTTTTGGGTTTATAGAAACGATGTTTTGATGGCATTTGTTTTTAAACCATTAAAGTATATTGTGAAAATGTGAAATCTTGTTTAAATTTTTTGAATATTCTTATACTATTTGGGATAAGAATATGAATACATTTCTAAGTATTGAAAAGAGTAGAAATGAATAGTAGTATACATGTATGTATCTTTTGTAAAGGAATTTTATTTATATATATATAAGTATTTCAAAAGAATTTTTAATAAATAAAAGGGTTAATTAAATAAAAAGGATTAGGAGTTGCTTAAATAGCTTAATCGTGCTTTTTGTGACTTAATTGTGGTTTATTTCTTTGTGTGTTTATGGGAAGTATTTAGTCGTATACTCAGCACTAAAAGCCAATGAAGTAGGCTTGTCTATCTTTGAGAGTTAAGAATGTCGTTTGAGTAGGGTGTAGAAGCAATAGTGCTCTAACCTACCGACTTCACTCTTGACCGAGGGATAGTGTGAGTTGAAAAGATCGAAAACGTGATAAGTATACAAGACTTGGTTTCCTTTTACAATCGTCTACCTTGTACTGGAAGTTGATTAGTTGACTGTCGAAATTGAACAAAATAATTTTAGAAATATCTAGAAGAAACACAAGGGCTATATGGTACAGTTATCTTTGAAGATGTTATATTATACGTATAAACTCATCTTGCTCTTCAAGGACAAATGATAAGGAAACTTGTCTGGATAGAAGATGATCTCCACCCTTATGCATTATTTGTTTATTTCTGAAAGAATTAGGGTTAAGTTAACCGAAAAATCTATCGATTGGTTTTGAAGCGTTCGGTAAGCAGGGGAGTGTACTTATATGAGATGGCTCGAAACCGTATCCACTTCAAAACCATATATGCGATCTATGTTCTAGAAGCGGTTTTGAAGTGAAATGTTATAAGGTTGAACTGTCTGTCCTAAGGTTAAGCCTAAGGGAGAGGTCAGCGTTAACATTTCAAACTAATGTTATAGAGTTGAACTATCTATCCTAAGGTTAACTCCAAGGGAGAAGTCGGCATTAGCATTTGTTGGTCGACTTATGCTTGGATTCTGGTAGAGATTCGTGGACTGTTCGAGATGCTTGAATCCTTGTAGAAATTTATGATATGTTTGAGATGATAGAATCCATTTGGGGATTTGTTGTTCTATTCGAGCAATAAAGTCTCATGTGAGAGATGTTGAACATGACTTGACCATTGGTAAATGACTAAAACTAGAGTAGGGGCATAGCCAGGGATCGTTAGCGTTTAGCTAACCAAGGGTGCAGGCGACTCCATTCTAGTGATGCTTACGGATATGCATATAGGAGTGATGACACTCGGAGCCACGTGATCGGGCATGGACCAGCTATGACTTCCCTATGGTATATTTTATCTAAAGATATACGACGCTTAAAAGGATATCTATTATCCTTGCGTAGGAGGTCAGATCCAGCTTGACCGGAAAGTTCTCCATGGAAGTCCTTCCATATATACGAATTTGCCATCGTGGTATTGATTGTATACTATTATTGTTATGTTATATACGCGGCACGACTATTTTCTGATATATATTCTTCACCCTAGACCTTACCTATTATATCACCTTATGTTCTTATTAGATGGGAGGATCTTTTGAGGGGATAACTGTTTCAGAATAGTCTTAAAAGTACTGTTAAATGTTGATCACATATTTCTTGAGTTTCTCACACTAGACTTATGTCTAACTCGTGGTTTTATATTTCCCTTATTTTCATGGGTGCTCTTTTGAGTAGTCTGAGAAAAGCAGGTTTTTGTTGATGTTCTTTGGAGCTTCTGGAGACGAGTTAGATGATTGCAGACACCTACCGTAGCATTCTTATCGTCGTTATATTACTATTATTATATATATATATCAGCATTTGAGAGGATGGGTTGTTATAACTACCCAGGCTGATTATAATATTTAGGATTAAAACTCTAAAATGCTATGTATCTTAGAGTGACAGTTGTACAGTCTTTTGATATTATATGTTATCATTCCGTTGTGAGAATATAATATTGTGTTCTCTTCTTCCTTATTCTGTTTCTTTTTATTTTACCCTAACTATCTGCGTTTCTGGTACTTAAGTGCTGGGCACATGAATATCATGGATAGTGTTGACATTCAAGGGTTGAAAAGGTGGACTGTTACACAACTAAAGTCATTCAATAGGCATCGTGCCATAATTTAATTATAATCAAAGTGGAGTGTCCAAATTAAAGTTCAACGGTATTCTCAAATCAAGAGAACTATGTAATATTGTCACTTCGATATTCTTTGTTTGATCTTAGTTATATTAAGCAGTAGAAAGCCATCGAGTGAGCCATTTTATAGTTATATAATAACTATCCATTTGTAACCCCTTAGTTCCCAAGTAGCTATGAGTAATACACTGCCCAATGTTTGGAGAGCATTATGTACTCTAGTCCCAATGGATGTATCGATATCCAGTCTCGGTACATCTTTACTTGGAATATTTAAAATGATATATTTATTTTGTTGTGACAAATTGCTCATGATTACAAAACATTGTAATTACTATCATAAAACATATTATTTATGGATTTTCTATTAAATATACTTAAGTTAAATAATTAATATTACATATCATATCAAGTATATAACAAAAAGAAAAAAAATTATTTTAAACAATATTTTATTACAGAGTTTATAATTTACAGTAAATTACAGAACCCTAAGGCACACCCTTAACTTTGTCAATCTCCTACTTGCACTGAGGGCCTATTATGGAATCTCTATCCCATCCCTCTGATCACTTTGATTAGAAATGATTGAGCTAGTCCCTTTATGAATGGATCTGCTATACTGTTTTAATTATTTACTATGTTAATCAACTCTATTTGATGCAGATAAACTGCCATTATCATGTAGAACTATTCATACTATGTTTCCCTACTTCTAGTGAGCTCTTATCATTACATTATTATCATATAACAATTATGTAGTATTCTCACTACTTGGAATCACCCCGAGCTTAGCTATAAATTTAAGTATTTATATTTATACATTGCTTTTATTATGGCGCTATTCAAGGCGATGTAGTTAGTCTTTTCGTTGAATCAACCACAATCTTTCGTTTGGAACATTTCCAACTTAAAGCTCCTTAACTAAAGTTTGAACATGAATTTAATATTAATATATTATACTCGATATCACTTATGAAGTTCGAGTTGGAATACTCCTTTATAAGGAGTTCATTGTTTCTATAAACTGTTCTCTAGTATTTCGTAAAT
The DNA here is from genome assembly GCA_030737815.1 of Allium fistulosum. Lineage (NCBI taxonomy): Eukaryota > Viridiplantae > Streptophyta > Magnoliopsida > Asparagales > Amaryllidaceae > Allium > Allium fistulosum. Next base: position 1,114,789,989 of record CM060902.1, on the reverse strand, counting down.
ACTTGAGAACACTCTAAACTGCCATTTAGTAATCTTAATTTGGATTTAATATTTGCTTTATGTATCAAATATGATATTGTAGACAATAAAGCATGTATGATAAAACCTATTGCCTATGCATAAGGAATCTATCTTTCATGTTGCATATTAAACAATTTTAATATGGTATATGTGCATATCATTTTAGGACATTCTCAACATCCTTACATACCAATTATAAAAGATATCATTTACAAATCCAATGTTGAGTTTTAAACAATCAAACTATAATGATTTTAAATTGAGTATATCATTAGTAATCATAAGTTTGTTGTTTACCTTTTAGAGATATTATAGTATCTTTATATTTCTTTCTTATAGACACACGCTACCTTTATAATTTAACTAAAAAACAAAATATTTGATACTTCTATCAGAATACTTGTTTAACTTTTATGCAAGTCGAACGATACTTTTGTATCAATTCGTGGACCATATCTAAAACCCACAAACTTAATATCGCTCCCACTGACTTCGAGACACTTTGGTTATTATGTGCAAACAGACAGTTCTAAGTCATTATTTAGAATTTTCTGTTCAACGCGTATGTATCACGTTTCAAAGTCATGTCAGGCAATAATTTTATGAGTAAAATCCAAATTTACTTAAGCACATTGAATGATGAATCTTTTAAGTTAATTTCAACTATTATAATTTATGATGTTATTTATATCGACGATGCTTATTATATTCCAACTGTATTTGTCTTTTTCTTGGGTACAAATTTGCAGCCGATGGATCATATCCCTTTTGGGTACAATTATCAAAATCATATTTTGATACTGTACTTGGAATCTATTCAGGATTTGCGCATCATACCATATGACAGAGTCGATACTCTTAAAGATTTTATTGAAAACTAAGGAATATCCACTTTTGACATTGATAAGAAACTCATAGTTTCTCTTTAATGTGCGAGAATATTTATTAGACACTCTAATGCGTTATGTTCATTTTGGTTTGGTTAATTTCATTTCATCTGTCATAATCAATTTTATCTTTAAATCTTATCCAAAACCTTTTTACTACCAATAATTTCTAAAAGATATTCATTCGCCATGAGTTGATGTTTCTTGTAACTACAATTATTTCTCAGTGCAATAGAATAGGTATTCATGAACATTTTATGAATCACCTTATACATAAAAATGATTTGGTTTTAGCTTATAAAACGTAAGTTCAAAACAAAAATTGGTCTTCCAATGACGATCACTCCCAAACTCCGTTCGAGGTGGATCACACAAGATGCCTCACGACCAATTATTAAGTGTTGTTTTTAGACTAGCACAACATGTCAACTCTTTGACCTAGGATATGTTGGGGTTCCTCATAAACCCTGATCTTGTATGATTTTGTAAATTATTTTTTTTGATGAAATTAATTTTAACATTATGTACTATTCTAAAGTACAGGACTTTATAGAAAGATGTTAACTCAACTTCGCTCATTATCATTTATACTTTGTTCAACAAAATCCAATTACCTCGTATCTATACATCATTATGTATCAAAGGAAGAAGTGACTTTTGAGATTGAATCCTTATTCATATATAGGTATATTTGGAACTCTTTACAATATACTCACATATTTGATTGAATCGAACCATTTTATTTTCTTTTGCACGTTATAGTGAGAAATGCGGATTACGGATCTTAAGGCTAGAATTAACACTAGAGAGGGGTGAATAGTGTTTTAAGGAATTACTAATTCTTTTTGAGTTTATTAATTTGAACACAAATGTATGCAATATTCAAACACAGATATGATCATAGAATCAAACACAGATGCAGATATAAAGTAAAAACAATAAAGGAAAGAACACACCGGATTTTATACTGGTTTGGAGTTACCCTACATCCAGTCCCGCAACACAAGTACGGATTTCCTTTCAAAATCAATTCTTACAATTACGCCCTCGATTTCAAGGCCACGAGGTACACCGCTCCAGATTCACAATCCTCTAGGTAGAAATACTTGATTTCACGGGCAACAAGTTCACCCGATTGATTTTCCAGGCTACAATCACACCTTTTCACGCTCGATTGAATACAAAGAAGTCTATAACTCTGAATAGCACTGGGATCTTGTTGAGATAGTGATAGAGAATCAAACTAGAGATGATCTAGTTAGATTCAATGGTGATTTCGACAGAGTAATGGTAAAAATGTATATAAAGAAATGTGGAAGAAGAAGAGGAGTGAAATCAGAGAAAATATGATTTTAAATTCGTTTAAAACAGCCCCTATTTATAGTAGAACAACAGCCATGTCCATTCGTGAAAGGATATGATGAATAGACACTTCCTTTGAAATTCAAACTTTTGAAATAAACTATCACCTTGTCGACAAGGGGTCCTTGGGGTTGTCGACAAGCCTAAGTTATTTTTGGTAATTTGTTTTTCTTTGAAAATAACTTCTATCTTGTATTAAAACTATTTTAAACTTTATAAATATACTTAACTATAGTTAAAATACATAAATAAGTATAGAGAATAATATTTTTGTATATATAAAATTTTACTATAATTTTATATTTAAATCTAAGTATAAATATTAAAAGTTAAATATATTATAATTAAAAGATAGTTTAAAACCAAGGATAATTTGATATTGAAAATAAAGATTAGTTTGAGGCTAAAAGTATTTTCAAACCAGGATAGATGTTTTTTATTTAAAAAGGAAGATTTTGAAATCATTTTGAAAACAAGATATAGTTTTGTAAAAAATTTGAATAAAAGTTAGTGGATACAAAACAATGTTCCACTAGATTTTTCGTAGATTCCATCCTACTTAGGGTTCCATCCCTTTAACGGGCTCGAAGTGGATTCCATTCCACAAATAAAATGGATTTTAAGATGTTAGTGCTTTTCTAGGAGTTTTAAAAAAATTCCTAACTAAATTACTTATCTTGAAATCTTGAACTCTTGATAATCTTGATACTTATGAGTCTTGAATCTTGATATCTTCGATCTTGAGTTCATCAGTTCTTGAATCTCTATACTGTACAGTCTTCATTCTTTGGTACATGTATATATATCCTGCATATACATATATATCTAAACAATAATGTTAGTATTTATATTTTATAATCTTATTCTAAGGTTGTTGTCATCAAAACCAACTTCTCAGGGACTAACAATCTCCCCCTTTTTGATGATGACAACCTTTGTTTATAAAATATTACTTCTATCCTAATATCTCACCCTAAAACTAATAACTCCCCCTTAATCTACGCTTAATTATCCTATTTTATACTTCTCCCCCTTTGTCATCAACAAAAACAAAGTTTAAATCTATACAACTCCCCCTTAATCTAATACTATATTACATGTGATTATAATGATAGTGTTATCATAAATAATCAACACTTAATTCTGAAACTAAAACTTAGCCTTTAATAACTAACTCTCCTAACTAAGAATCCATATATGATAATATTTATAATAATGATAATGTGAGAATTCAAATATGAGAACACAAATCATTTATTAATTATATAATGTTATATTTACATTTGCGTAGAAAATGTAAGTAAGATCATATACAAATAACGATAAGAAAGAGAGAAAAGAAACTAATGTGTATCCTTGACAATGGGAGATCTATGAACCGAGCAATTTGGGTAGTGGAAACAGAAATTTCCACGTTGTTCGATTAGATTTCCATCCTTGTCAAAGCACACTTCGCCAACACAAACAACTTTGTCGTCATCTTCAGCGTGCTCTTCTTCCATGGGGGCTTCTTCTTCTTCCTCGCTGTCCTCTTGCACTTGAACACTTGAGAATTCTTCATCGATCAAGATGGGATTGGCGTGATTGTCCATTAGAAACTTTTGCAAGTTTCTAAGGATTTTGCCTTGTCGTTCTTGTTTTTTGGCCATTCTGATTTGCACCACTTGAATTTCAGTCATAAGTTACAGTGCATCCTTCAAGGAAACCTCCATTTTCATCACTCGTGCAAGCGTAGTTCGTTGAAATGGTCCGATAAAAGGAGAAGGGAACGAAAAGGTTGAATTTTTGTTTGATTTGGAGCAGGAGGTCATTGTTTTAATGTTTTCAAAAGTTAGAACAGAGAAAGAACAGAAAGAATGAACAAAATTTCGAAATAAGAAGAATATATAACCACCCATTTGAATTTTGGTGGGAAAAATTCAAAAGAAAAGAATTCGTTATATGTCGACAGAGGTAAAGGAGGGTTGTCGACAAGGTACTTATATTTTTGCTATTTGATTTATTTTAATTTAATTTTAATTATACTTGTTATATATTTATATTCTATATTTCAGTTATTGAACAAATACCTAATTCTCTTCTTAATTTAGTAAATATAGATTCATTTAAGGGTTTTGTTAAGATATCAGCAATTTGATTCTCGGAATTGATATAATCGAGAGTAATTACTTCCTTACTTATATTATCTCTGAGAAAATGATGTCTGATATCAATATGTTTAGTTTGAGCATGATGAGTACGATTTTTGGATAAATTTATTGCACTAGTATTATCACAATAAATTGGTGATTTTGAGATATTTAAACCAAAATCTTTTAAAGTTTGTTGCATATATATTACTTGAGAACAAGCCAAAGCAGCAGAAATATACTCTGCTTCGGTTGTTGATAAAGAAATTGTGTTTTGCTTTTTACTAAACCAGGAAACCAGAGAATGCCCCAAAAAGTGACAAGTTCCACTTGTACTTTTTCGGTCTGATTTACAACCAGCATAGTCAGCATCACAGTAAGATATTAATTCAAAAGAATCATTTTTAGGATAAAATAATCCATAATCAAAGGTGTGTTTGACATATCTTATGATACGTTTTACAACTTTTAAGTGGGTCTCTTTAGGTTGGGATTGATATCTTGCACAGAGACAAACACTATGCATGATATCAGGTCTACTAGTAGTGATATAGAGTAGTGATCCAATCATTCCTCTATATAATTTTTGATCTACATCTTTCGAGAGATCTTCTTTACATAGGTACTCATTGGTTGCCATGGGGATGGGTTTTCCACTTGCAGTAGTCAAACCAAATTTACTAACTAGGTCTTTAGCATATTTTTCTTGACTGATAAAGATACCATTATCTAATTGTTTTATTCGCAATCCTAGAAAGAAGTTTAATTCACCCATATGACTCATCTCAAACTCTTTTGTCATTATTTTAGAAAATTCTTTATTCATTTCAAAATTAGTTGATCCGAAAATGATATCATCTACGTAAACTTGTACTAGTTGAATATCATTTTTATTTCTTTTAGTGAAAAGAGATTATCTACTTTACCAATTCCAAAGTTTGATTGTAATAAGTAAGATCTTAGTCTATCATACCAGGCTCTAGGAGCTTGTTTTAGACCATATAGAGCTTTCTTAAGTTTGTAAACATGATTTGGTAATTTTTCATCTTCAAAAAGTGGTGGTTGTTCAACATATACTTCCTCTTTTACAAATCCATTTAAAAAGGCACTTTTAACATCCATTTGAAATAATTTGAAATTATTATGATTTGCGAAAGCAAGTAGAATCCTAATGGCTTCTAATCTTGCTACGGGAGCAAAGGTTTCATCACAATCTATGCCTTCTTCTTGACAATAACCTTGAGCGACTAACCGGGCTTTATTTCTAATGACCTCACCTTGTTCATTCATTTTATTTTTATAAACCCATTTAGTTCCAATTATAGTTTTATTTTCAGGTCTAGGAACAAGTTCCCAAACATCATTTCTAGTGAATTTATTTAGTTCTTCTTGCATAGGCAAAATCCATGAATCATCAGTTAATGCTTCTTTTGGATTTTTGGGTTCAATAGTTGATATAAAGGCTACATTGCTCATTTTACTTAGTTGATTTCTAGTTGTAACAACAGATTGCATATCTCCTAGTATATTTTCTATAGGATGATCTTTTAAAAGTTTATTCTTTTTATTAGGATGATTAATTTCATTATTAGTTTCAGTTGACTCCTGATTTTGAGTAATTAAATCCTCTTCATCATTTGTATCTTCAAATTTTTTGAGATTTTCATCGAATGAAACATGCATTGTTTCTTCGATGGTGTTAGTTCTTAAATTAAACACTCTGTATGCTTTGCTTCTATTAGAATATCCGATAAAGATACCTTTGTCGGCTTTAGGATCAAATTTATCTAAGTTATCTTTTGTATTTAAAATAAAACATTTACTTCCAAAAATTCTAAAATAAGATACCTTAGGTTTCTTTCCGTGAAGAAGTTCATAAGATGTCTTATCAGTTAAAGGTCTAACTAAAATTCTATTTAAAATATAACAGGCGGTAGCAACTGCTTCTGCCCAAAATTGTTTTGGTAATTTACTATCTGAAAGCATAGTTCTCGCACACTCTTGAATCGTCCTATTTTTACGTTCTACTACTCCGTTTTATTGTAGAGTTCTTGGAAATGAAAAATTGTGAGTTATTCCCTTTTTATTGTAGAATTCCTTAAACTTTTCATTTTCAAATTCACCACCGTGATCACTACGGATGGTTATAATTTTTACAGAAAGTTGATTTTGAATCCTTTTTGTAAAGTTCTTAAAACTTTCAAAAGTATCACTTTTATGTTTCAAAAATATTGTCCATGTAAATCTAGAATAATCATCTACAATTACAAAAATATATTTACTGTGATTTATTGACTGAATTTGAGATGGACCAAATAAATCAAGATGAAGTAATTCAAGAGATTTTGAAGTTGAAATCGTATTTTTTAGTTTAAAGGAACTTTTTCTAAGTTTTCCTAATTGACATGCATCACATAAACTATCTACTTTAAAATTCATTTTAGGGAGACCTCTTACTAGATAATGTTTTGACAGTCTAGATAAGAGTTTGAAATTCAAATGCCCAAATCTCTTATGCCAAATCCAAGGGTCACTTGTATTTGCCAAAAGACACAAGTTATCATTTGAAACTTTCATACTAAGAATATAAATATTCTTTTTCCTAATTCCCTCAAATATTATGGTTGAATTATTATCTTCAATGTGACACTTATCTTTTTCAAATTTAATTTTATATCCTTTATCGCAAAGTTGACTAATACTTAGCAGATTATGTTTCAGATTCTTAACTAGCAAAACATTAGTAATAATAGGAGTTCAGAGTTACCGACATTGCCAATGCCAATCACATATCCTTTTGAGTTGTCTCCAAAGTTAACCAGTCCTCCGTCTTTGTATATTATATCATTCAGCATATTCGGATTACCAGTCATGTGTCTAGAGCATCCACTATCGAGTATCCATTTATTCTTTTTGATCTGCACAATTTGTCCATTGTGGATTGATTCCTCAACACCCATAAAACATGTTTCCTGCACATCATACAATTTTGGTAGACAACTTGAATTTGAATATCGATTATATCCAGACTCATGAGACAGTGATGATCTGAATATTTCTAAACTAGTATTAACAAGTTTTTTCAAACATAGCCATTTTAAAAGCTTTTTCAAAATTCATATTATGAAACTTTGAAAACCTTGCTCTGATACCAAATGTGAGAAATGCGGATTACGGATCTTAAGGCTAGAATTAACACTAGAGGGGGGTGAATAGTGTTTTAAGGAATTACTGATTCTTTTTGAGTTTATATTAATTTGAACACAAATGTATGCAATATTCAGACATAAATATGATTACAGAATCAAGCACAGATGCAGATATAAAGTAAAAGCAATAAAGGAAAGAACACACCAGATTTTATACTGGTTCGGAGTTACCCTACATCCAGTCCCGCAACACAAGTACAGATTTCCTTTCAAAATCAATTCTTACAATTACACCCTCGATTTCAAGGCCACGAGGTACACTACTCCAGATTCACAATCCTCTGGGTACAGATACTTGATTTTACGGGCACAAGTTCACCCGATTGATTTTCCAGGCTACAATCACACCTTTTCTCGCTCGATTGAATATAAAGAAGTCTATAACTCTGAATAGCACTGGGATCTTGTTGAGATAGTGATAGAGAATCAAACCAGAGATGATCTAGTTAGATTCAATGGTGATTTCGATAGAGTAATGGTAAAAATGTATATAAAGAAATGTGGAAGAAGAAGAGGAGTGAAAGCAGAGAAAATATGATTTTAAATTCGTTTAAAACAGCCCCTATTTATAGTAGAACAACAACCATGTCCATTCATGAAAGGATATGACGAATAGACACTTCCTTTGAAATTCAAACTTTTGAAATAAACTGTCACCTTGTCGACAAGGGGTCCTTAGGGTTGTCGACAAGCCTAAGTTATTTTTGGTAATTTGTTTTTCTTTGAAAATAACTTCTATCTTGTATTAAAACTATTTTAAACTTTATAAATATACTTAACTATAGTTAAAATACATAAATAAGTATAGAGAATAATATTTTGGTATATATATAAAATTTTACTATAATTTTATATTTAAATCTAAGTATAAATATTAAAAGTTAAATATATTATAATTAAAAGATAGTTTAAAACCATGGATAATTTGATATTGAAAATAAAGATTATTTTGAGGCTAAAAGTATTTTAAAACCAGGATAGATGTTTTTTATTTAAAAAGGAAGATTTTGAAAACAAGATATAATTTTGTAAAACATTTGAATAAAAGTTAGTGGATACAAAACAATGTTCCACTAGATTTTTCGTAGGTTCCATCCTACTTAGGGTTCCATCCCTTTAACGGGCTCGAAGTGGATTCCATTCCACGAATAAAACGGATTTTAAGATGTCAGTGCTTTTTTAGGAGTTTTAACAAAATTCCTAACTAAATTACTTATCTTGAAATCTTGAACTCTTGATAATCTTGATACTCATGAGTCTTGAATCTTGATATCTTCGATCTTGAGTTCATCAGTTCTTGAATCTCTATACTGTACAGTCTTCATTCTTTGGTACATGTATATATATCCTGCATATACATATATATCTAAACAATAATGTTAGTATTTATATTTTATAATCTTATTCTAAGGTTGTTGTCATCAAAACCAACTTCTCAGGGACTAACAGTTATACTGTTTACTTCCATTTTATATTCTATGAACTTATCATAGACGTACTACATGTGTATCAAATACACATATTCATGTTTGCGATAATTTATTGGTGAATTTAACGAAGTATATAGAACAGTTTTGGTATTATTAAACTTACGATTATATACATCTATATGTATCAATCCGAAGAGTTCATCAACTCTTATGTCGCTCCCACTAAATAGGTGCTTTTCCTTTAATCGCTTCAGATATAATTCACTATTACCATCTGACACATTATCGTATGATTAAACAATTATATCTCAAAAACTATGGCTTGGTCTATAATTCCAAAATAACTACGAATAATTTCAGATACTTCTGCATTTTCCAATGCATCTCTTTTGTTATGAAAATAAATACTAATACTATAGTTTTATGTTATACCAAATATTCATAATATTCATACTGAAATAAAACTATGTCTATTTCAAAGTCAACACTGAAAATAGTTATTTCATAAATAATGTTTGGTATGTTTTACGAAAACAATTTTTATAACTTGATGCGACCAAGAAGTGCTATATGGCATGCTCCCACTATTTCCACCACTACTATAATAGCATATGAAAAATAAGTTCCATTCAATCATTTGATATGCACTGTTTATTTCATTTAGTTTAACTAGTTTACAGTTGAGAGTTTCAGATCAAACATCTTAAACTCAAATAAATAAATCTCACAAAAAACAACTTTCCATTTGAAAATACATTTTGGAATAGAATTCATATTTTTCATTCCATGTAAAGTATCTATTATTATTTACAACTCTCATTTTCGATGTTTCTTTATGAAGCAGAAGTGACCATTTACTCTCCTTATCACAATTTTGTCTTTAGTTACATCCATTCTGATACATTTTCTTTCCTTTTCAAATGGTCGAACCATTCAAAAGTGAACCCTTACTACAAGATCATAACAAACTCTTTATAAAAATTCATTCGGTCATCCTTAACATTTAAGTATATTGAATAAGTTGCATTTTATATAAACTGATCAAACTGACTTTTCGGTGATCGAATTCTTAGATCCATCTTGCAGCTCTTGGCATAGTGTTACATTTAAAATAACAAGATCACTATTGTAAACAATCATATTGAATTCCTGATCTAGCACTTTGGTTTACTTGCTACTTTGCATAAATTAATTTTATCAAGGTTTCATATATTACGAATGGCAACTATTTATCATATAACATTTATATATGATTGAATATGGATCAAATATCCATATATATATGTGTATTTTTATTGTTTGAGAGTTAGAAACTCATAGAAGACAATACTTGGTCCAACGCAAATAAATACGTAAGTGATCAAGTTACGAACGTAATTAGTAGTTGAATAGTTAGGCACTTGCATGGGTTTGGAATTGAAATTAAGCAAAATTTGTTGGTAAGTATATGTTATATTTCTATTTGTCGATATTAATTTGGTTCAATTGTATATTTTAATTGATAGATATTTTATAAATTATATTAAATGCACAAATTTATTAATGTAGATTAGTTTAATATATAGACATCGTATGTTCTTGTATTATTAGTAAGGTTATATAGTTTTATTTCATTTTACTAACAAGCTTCTACTAGACTTTTATGTTTCTCAAAACCCTAAGTTGAAACATAGAAATCTTTCTACTCCTCTAGTGGGTGTTGGGACTCGTTTTTCTTGGAATTCTGACCTTGAGTTTGCTCAACAAATTATTGGCTACTAAATAATGGATAACACTTTATCGAATGTATCATTGTTCGGACGGCTAAATGTCTATCGAGTTAGAAAATAACCGAACGAATTTTGAAATAAAAATAACCGCAAGCGCACGGTGTACTATTGAAGTACGTAGCGAGTACGGGTCGATCCGCAGGGAATTGATGATTTTAAAATTCTATTCAATCAAATTAACCAAAGTTGAAAATGTGATTAGCTAAAACTGTAGAAAACTAGCAAAATAAAATTGATAAAAATATGAGAGTGTGAAGGCAATTTAGAGGCAATTTCCACTCTCTAGATCACATAAATCAACAAAATGAAGTTATGATCTCTCTTTTCTTATCATTAGTGTAATTAGTTGATGTGCTTATCATAAGTATGGTATATTTGTGCTATTAATTAGCACAATATAAACCATCAAACTATAACACAACCACTAATACACATTTAACTCTCATGAAATACGATAACAAAGTTGAAAGAAAAATATATTTTAAGCATGGCCTATTAACTATTGTTTAGAAATATAGGCCATCAAATTTTAATTTCAACAATCACTTTATTATCATCATCATATGTAGATGAAGAGGTAATCATTGTTTGTAATTGTTTAAGCATAGCCTATTTGGTGTCAACAATATAGGCTATCAAATTCACATCAAAAACAACAAGTTAAACCACTTCAAATGATTCATTAAGCACAAAAAGAGAGCATAAACATCAAAATGTTGCATCTACATACTAGAGAGCTTCATTACCCCTAAATTGTAGGGATTAACCTCTCATATTTGTTATCATATTAACAAATGTAGAAAGCAACATGAAACTAACAAGAGGAAAAAGAGAGAAAAATGTAAGGAAAACTATTCTACTTGCATAAAAGAAAAGAAATCTACACTACAACATAAGAAAGAGAGCATGTAAATGTAAAGAGCATATATTGAATTGCATAAGAAAGAAAAGAAAAGTTACAAGAAATAAAAATGGCTAAGTAGCCATGAAAAGAGAAAAAGAGCTTTCTTTTATTTTTAAGCTAAAAACTAACTAAGAAACACTAAGAAAAAGAGGGTTACATGAAGATATGGGGTATTTATACAAGTTTTAAACCCTAATTCACATTTTTGGGGAATGCCCAAATTGCCCTTGAGAAAGTGTGGAGGCCAAGTAATCATTAGCTTCTACTAATCATCATTTAAGTGTACATGAAGCCATTAATTCCATAAGCATGTGCATTAGCCTCTAAATTGTACATGAAGAAAGGTGGGTAGGTGGGGTCCTCCATTATCATGCCTTTGAATTATTTCCATCTCCATTCCTTTGTATCTTTTTTGTGCAATCATACATCTTCAAGAAACCACTTGTATATGAAGCCAAATTCCTATAAAATAATATAGAAATTTCTAATTAACTTTTCTCAAATTAATATATGCACAAAAATGACCATTTTGCCCTTGGATGAAGATGAATATGTGACGATTTGAAAATAATATGAATTTTGGTTTAAACAAGTTAAATTACCCGATATGATCATTTATTTAATTTAAATAGATTAAATATGGTGGTAAAAATATGCACATTTACGTGCACATCAAATACCCCCACACTTATCTTTTTATTCGTCCTCGAATAAAGAAAAACTAAGATAAATCCATTTTCGTAGGGAGCACGATTGCATTTGAGCGTATGCAACAAGCCGTTAAACCTCTGGGTGTCCCCAGTAGGACGAGTGTTGTCTCGTGAGGGTTTTCGGCGGATACTACCCACAAAATCCAAATGCAGGATGAAAATATTTACAAAATGCACGATTTATTTACAAAGATGTGAAAGCAAGTTTTTGAAAATATTTACAAATAAAGGATTTACTTTTTAAATTAACACGAATAAGTTAAATATACGTTTTGGTCATTATCTTGAAAGTTTAAGTCATTTACTCATCAAAATTTCCAACAAAAACGAAGTTATCATAACAAATAGACGATTGTTTAACTCGTTGTTTCAGTTGATAACAAAGTGTAACCATGTAATAGATCTTTAGTCGATTATCAAAGTTTATCAAACTGGTATTTTTATTTCTTTTCAATAACAAGTCAAATCAAATAAGTTAAAATAGTGCTTGGATTTCATTTGCTTACTCTCTCTATTTTTTTTGATATTAACAATATTTACATATGCCTAACTCAGATAAACTGAGGCCAGATATATTACCCATGCACTGCCTTGCGGACTGATGTGAGGGGAATACAGAGCATGGCGAGTGAACACACAAGTGTGAACACTTATTGACTGTAGGCGTTATTAGTAAAATAAATTTTTTATATACACACACCTAACTCAAATAAACTAAGGCCAGATATACCGATCGTGCACTGCCTTTCGGGCTTACGTGAGAAGGGTACAGAGCATGGCGAGTGAACACACGAGTGTGAACACATGACTCTAGGTGTTTATTAAAAAATATATACATATATACAAGAAATATATTTTTTGTATTTTCTATTTTTTTTTCTTTTTAGAGAGAGAGTTTCGCAAAAATCATCTTAGCATCATTTAACTTGGAAGACAAAAAAATGTTATATCCTTTACTTTAAATCAACCACTTTTTAAAACAAAGATTTTCAATTATGATATATTTCATAATTATCACGTATGAATCTTCCTATATACTAGTTAAACCATTTTTATTTGTAATCAAACTTCATTTTTATTTTTGTTAAGACAAATTAAATTTCAAAAATTTCAATTTAATAAGCCAAAACCATATAGTTATCCTATAGTGTTTCTTAAAAAATAAATAAAAATGCTTTAAAATAAAAAAATTTGTTTTTGAGATTTTTTTTAAATTTTTGGAAAGAAAATAAACCATGAAAAATCGAAAATGATGATGAGTCTCCCCCCACACTTGATTTTGACTGTGTTCCCACAGTCAACCCAAGTGGAAGGAGAAAAACAAAAACAAAAACATGACCTTTATTTAAATGAAAATTAATGGTATTTACACGAGATCAGAAAGTATATCGTCAAAAAGTAAATGAAACAGTGTTCCAAAAATCGATTCATTTGCCTCGTCAAGTATACAAGACACAGCTTAAACTCAAAAAACCAAATCGTAAAAGATTTTGGAGTTGAATGTGGATTTGGAAAAACGAATGTCGTTTTATTGAAAATCATATGAGTTGTTTTATTTTCGATGATTTTCGGGGTTGATAAAACAATTGATTGAAGTTCACGTTTATTTTCACCAAATTGAGATTCAAGCTCATCATTGACGAATTCTTCAAAGTTATTGATTTCAAAATCGAAATGGTGATTTAACTCTTCCCCTTCAGAATTTAACAACTCGTCATCCAAAAGTCCAAAAAATTTGTGTTCATTAAATTCGTCTTCCTTTATTGGATTATCAACAACTTCATTGCGTATCTCAAGTTCAAAATCCAAAGTTTTTGTATTCAAATTTTCGGAATCGAGAAAAGGAAGGTCGAATTTTAAATTTGGTTCTACACCCTCGAAAGAATTGAAATCCAACTCAATTACCGTGTTTTCAACAACTTCATTAAGATTATTATTTTCAATTTCAAAAGTTGTTATTTGAAAATCAGTGATTTGGGTAAAAGATGGATTATCGTTTAACTCATCACACGTTGGGATTTGGTTTTGTTGTTCACGTTGTTTCATATAAGTTTCAAACAACAAATCTGTGTGTTCATCATAAATTTCGTTCATTTGTTCAACAAAATCCAATTTATAATTATTAGCTTGAGGATTTTCGATTTGGATTTGTAAAGAGCAAAAAATTTCACTTGCATCATAGTCGAGATTATTCCCATTGCCAAAATTATTTGAAAAGTGGATCGCATTTTCGTTTTGATTTTGAAATTCATTTTGGAGTTCAAAATTGAATTGGCATGGGTTATACTCGAAATCGTTTGAATTTTGAAGTGAATTCAAATTTTGATTATTTTGAAAACTTTGATTTGAATCATTATCCAAATATGAATTACACAAATCATTTATCATTTGATTTTGTTGTGTAGAGATTTCAAGTAAAGATGAAATGCTCTTTTCGAGATTCGAGGGTTGGTCATCGTTTTGAAAATTTTGTCGTTCAAAATTTGAATTGTTTAAAGAATAGATGTCGTTAAAATATCCATACGAATTTGGAGTGAAATCGTATGGATTATATTGATTTTCACAACTATTGTAAAATTCAAATGCGTGGGGAAACTCGGACATTTTCAAGAATGTTTTTTTTCTTTTTTTTATATAAAGGAAAAATATTTACAAATAAAATTTTTCAAAAGGGAAATTGGTTTTTTGGATTTTCAAAATTTTTTTTTGTTTTTGAAAATATTTTATATTTTTTTTGGATTTTTGATTTTCTAAAAAAAACTAAGTAAATTTTTTTTGGATTTTTGATTTTGAAAAAAAAAATTCAAAAGAAAGGATTTAAAAATTTGGAAAGGAATATTTACAATTTTTTTTGTTTTGGATTTTGAATTTTTTTTTTTAAAATATGCATGAACTAATGCAACTAAATGAATGCAATGGTTGATTAAAAATGATTATCCTAAGTTAACTCAAAATGTATAATCACACTTTGTCTTAAATCAACAAGATAGTTCTCAGCCAGGTAACGGGCAGGAGTTAACGGTGCACCACGAATCACCGTAGCAATGCAGCCGAAGGTTTATGTACCTTCAAAGGAACAACCACTATAATATTTACGAATCACCGTAATATTTATAAATGGTTATTACTCTACCGTAGCCTAGACGCCAAGAAATTAAATTGTTCAAAGAAGACAACTTGTCAATATACAATTAAAAGTTATTGATGTCTAATCGTTATTATTAATCAAAATCTAGGATGAAATGCAAAGCAGAAAATAAACGTGTATTAACAATGCAACTACAAATGATTTTTGTTTTTGGTTTTTTTTTTGAATATTTTTTTTAAATGCAAGCAAACAACAATGCAGGACAAATAAAAACAATAGATAAGGGTTAAAAGCAGCAAAAAAAATTTTTATAAGCAAGCAGAGCAGTTATTATTTTTTTTTTGGCAAGCTTAGCAGCGCAATCCTTCTCCTTCTGTTTTTGCAACCTGAAAGATAAAACAAAGATATATACACAGATTATATATATATATATATATATCAAAGAAGAAAGTAAGAAAAATGAAAACAGAAAACAAATGAACCTAAAACAAAACGAATGAAACTATACAAATGAAAAAAAAAATTAAATCTAACTTGTTTGTTTGTTCTTTTTTTTAAAAAAGGAAACAAAATTTTAAAGTGAAGTTTTACTTAAAAAAATTTGAAAAGGGATGGACTAAAAGCAATTTAACAAAACAAATTAAACAAAACTAAAACAAAGTAAACAAATTAAAAGAAAATGTTTTGTTTTTTTTTATTTTAAGAAAGAGATAGAAGAACTTAAAAGAACAAATTATCTTTAAGAATAAAAAAAATGATTGGCCCGTATAAACCAAAGCCCAATTAGCAACTCCTCACCAATTAATCAACCCCTCTTTTATTTTCTCTTACAAAATTATACCCAACTTCTCAAATAAGACAACAAAACGCATTTCGAATTGCTCAATGATACTCAACTTCTCAAATTATACTCAACTTCGCAAATCGATTCGAATTTCTCGATTGAAATGATTGAAGTGTTTTGGGTTGTTGCGATTGTTGAATTGGGTGAAGGCGAAGTCGCGGATGATGTATGGGTTGTTCGAAGGAGGCGATTTCAGGGAGAGGCACAGGTGATTGTTGATGGGGTTCAGTTTAGATGCACGCAGTGAATCAAGGAGCAGTTTGAAATGAATGGTATGAGCAGGGGTTGGGGATGTTATTGAGTCGTATGGCAGTGATGTGTCGTAGCAGTGATGACAGGGTATGACAGTGTTTGTGAACAGCAGTTTGGTGATGTTATTGAGTTAGGTGTGAATTGTGGTTATCAGAGATGTATGCACAACAGTCTGGCAGAGGGTGTATAAAGGAATGGTGGTTGATGGAGTTAAATGCAGAAGTGGTGGTTGATGTTGTATGGAGGTGCAAAAATTACTGTGATGAGACAAACATAACTGATGTGTTACAGCTGGTCTGATGTGTGGTAATGATATGGAGGATGGTGAAGGGGAGTAGTACTGCAGGCAGAAAGGGGGAGATATGTTGCAGTTTGAACTAATGCAACTGATGTGCACACTGGTGGTTCGAAGTGCAGGGGTATGCGTTGATGGTTTGGTGGTCTAGCAGGGCTTTGGGTTGGTCATGCCTTGATTTTGAGTGGTGGTTAGAAGTGAGGTGAAGGAGAAAGTGCGAATTGAGGGAGGTGGCGATTTGCAGGCTGTTGTTTGTAGTTGGTGATGATGGCTGCAGGTTGGTCTGTTGCTGTTGACAGAAGTGGAAACTGCTGCGTTGTAGTTTGCGATGGATGAAGTTATGTGTGGCACTGTCGGGAGATGGTGGTTGCTTCTGGCAGAGGATGGATGATATAGTATCAGTGAACTGCTGTGATGATTGGTTATAAAACAAGTTTTTGGTTTTCTTGTATGAACTGCAGTCGAAGGTGGCTTGTGGGATTGTTGAGTGGGTGTTGCAAGTTTGCAGTTTCGGTGATGATCGCAGTAAGTGGTATGAAGCGAAGGACGGTAGTTATGTGGTTTCAGGGAGGAATTTTGCTCAGGCAAGTCTGTTTGTATGTTGATGTGGTGTGGATGGGTAATGGTCTGATGGTTGATGGAAGAAGTGGATGGTCAGAAATGAAGTGGGAAATGTTGTTGATGACAGTTTCAGGTGGGTGGTTATGGTAGCAATATGATATTATGTGAAGAAGTTGTGAATGAAGTAGAGGAGCAGCGATGGGTGTGGTTTGGGTGCAAGCAGCGGTCGTAGGCAGCAAGTAAGTTGATGTCACAGCAGATGTAGAAATGTCAGAGTATTATTTGATGTGCAGTGAGGATTTGACGATGGTGAAGTGGAAGTTTTTTTGATGTGTGTAGGGAAGTATGGTCTGATATGAACAAGGTAGGAGGAAGTTTTTTTGTATCTGAATGCAAGGCAAATGATATGAAGTAAATGTGGTAGTTGTAGTGTTGAAGTGCACAATTTTTATTTGATGAACTGTGGCAGTGTTGGGAGGAGCAGAGGAGGGCTAGTGAAGAGTGTGGTTGACAGGAGTTGTTGTTGTGGATGGAAAACTGAGGAGATGACAGTAGTTTGTTGGTTGAAAGGTTGAAACTATGAAGTTTGCTATGGGTATTTTGAAATGATGTAGTTCAAACTGTGTCCAGAGCAATGATGTAGTTGTGGTGTTATATGAGGCAATGCACAGTTGATCAAGAGGTTAGAAGGGAGGCAGAGGTGAGGAATTAGTAGCAGCTTTGTTGTCAGGTGTTGCGAAATGAACCGAAGTGGTGATTTTTTTTTGGAAGTGGGAAGTAGTTTGTAGTAGAGAAATGATGGGAAGTTGTTGTGGGATCGACTGTAGTGGTATGTTGAGTGGTTATGTGCTGTGTGTTTGGGTGGTTTAGGATGACAGTTTGTATTGTAGGAAGTTGTGATGAATGCAGGGAAGGAGTGATAAAGTGTTTGGAGTGATAAGTGGGGTGGGGGTTGTTGCTTGGTAGTGTAGTAATGAATTGAAGTGTGTGGCAAATGAATGTTTGAAAAGGGTGGATGTTGGTGGATCAGATCAGTGGAATCTTGAGTGTTGTGGAGGAAGAAGTGTGAAATTGTAGCAAAGAAGTTGTTGAGGCAGTGGTTTGTGCAGGAAGTTTTGAATGGTGAAGAAAAATTGTAATTGTTTGTGATCACAATAAGGAATGTGTGCACTGGGTTATGTGATGGATGGGTGACAGGCAATTGTATTGTGAAGTGGGGAATGACTGGATGTGAAACAGTAAATGTAAATGACAGAAAAAATAGAGAGATATAAAATGCAAACTGTACAATGTAAACTGAAAATGCAAATTGTAAATGAAAATAATTTTTTTTCCTTCCCTTTTATTTTCTTTCTTTTGATATGAAATGCAAATGAAGAAACAACTAGAAAGCAATAACAACACACAAACAAAAAAAATACAAACAAAAATCAAACAACACACAACATTTTTTTTAAATGCACACACACAAAACTAAAACACACAAAATTCAAACAAAATAATTCAAAGAATAGAAAACAAAATCAAAACAAATTCCCGGCAACGGCGCCAAAAACTTGTTCGGACGGCTAAATGTCTATCGAGTTAGAAAATAGCCGAACGAATTTTGAAATAAAAATAACCGCAAGCGCACAGTGTACTATTGAAGTACGTGGCGAGTACGGGTCGATCCGCAGGGAAATGATATTTTAAAATTCTATTCAATCAAATTAACCAAATTTGAAAATGTGATTAGCTAAAAATGTAGAAAACTAGCAAAAGAAAATTGATATAAATATGAGAGTGTGAAGGCAATTTCCACTCTCTAGATCACATAAATCAACAAAATGAAGTTATGATCTCTCTTTTCTTGTCATTAGTGTAATTAGTTGATGTGCTTATCATAAGTATGGTATATTTGTGCTATTAATTAGCACAATATAAACCATCAAACTATAACACAACCACTAATACACATTTAACTGTCATGAAATACGACAACAAAGTTGAAAGCAAATTATATTTTAAGCATGGCCTATTAACCATTGTTTAGAAATATAGGCCATCAAATTTTAATTTCAACAATAACTTTATTACCATCATCATATGTAGATGAAGAGGTAATCATTGTTTGTGATTGTTTAAGAATAGCCTATTTGGTGTCAACAATATAGGCTATCAAATTCACATCAAAAACAACAAGTTAAACCACTTCAAATGATTCATTAAGCACAAAACGAGAGCATAAACATCAAAATGTTGCATCTACATACTAGAGAGCTTCATTACCCCTAAATTGTAGGGATTAGCCTCTCATATTTTTTATCATATGAACAAATGTAGAAAGCAACATGAAACTAACAAGAGGAAAAAGAGAGCAAAATGTAAGGAAAACTATTCTACTTGCATAAAAGAAAAGAAATCTACACTACAACATAAGAAAGAGAGCATGTAAATGTAAAGAGCATATATTGAATTGCATAAGAAAGAAAAGAAAAATTACAAGAAATAAAAATGGCTAAGTAGCCATGAAAAGAGAAAGAGAGCTTTCTTTTATTTTTAAGCTAAAAACTAACTAAGAAAGACTAAGAAAAGGAGGGTTACATGAAGATATGGGGTATTTATACAAGTGTTAAACCCTAATTCATATTTTTGGGGAATGCCCAAATTGCCCTTGAGAAAGTGTGGAGGCCAAGTAATCATTAGCTTCTACTAATCATCATTTAAGTGTACATGAAGACATTAATTCCATAAGCATGTGCATTAGCCTCTAATTTGTACATGAAGAAAGGTGGGTAGGTGGGGTCCTCCATTATCATGCCTTTGAATTATTTCCATCTCCATTCCTTTGTATCTTCTTTGTGCATGCATACATCTTCATGAAACCACTTGTATATGAAGCCAAATTCCTATAAAGTAATATAGAAATTTCTAATTAACTTTTCTCAAATTAGTATATGCACAAAAATGACCATTTTTCCCTTGGATGAAGATGAATATGTGAGGATTTGAAAATAATATAAATTTTGGTTTAAACAAGTTAAAATACCCGATATGATCATTTATTTAATTTAAATAGATTAAATATGGTGGTAAAAATATGCACATTTATGTGCACATCAATCATATACAAACCCTAACCTGTGGTCTTTGTCATAATCTCATTTCGACCTTGAGTTTGCCTAACAAATCAAAAGAAATTATTCGCTCGTACCTACCATTTAGCAATGGCCTAAGTATAGTATATGTACCTTGAGTTTGCTCAATAAATACATATTGTTATCTTACGTCTTCTAGTCCATATATTAATAATACTACACATAATATTCCTAGCTTGAGTTTTCTCAACAACCGGAGAGTATGCAAGTAATTTATTAATATATAAATGGTAAAGGAAAACATTTATATTAAAGATTCAAAATCTTTAATATATTAAATTGAGTGATATCAACTTATAGAATAATGTATTTCTTATGAAATACCCTCGTGATTCAAGTATTAGACACATCTGAAATCATAGTATACGTACTATACTTATGTATTTATTCCATAATTTAATTAGGGTTTCTTACCATTCCCACCTTTTATTATACATTCATATTATTTAAGTTTAATTCTTGTACAACGTTTTATAATTTAATCAAGTTATATAATATTCTTATGTTGAATCTTATATTAATTTTTTAACTAAATCTTATTTAATTAATTTAATTAATTAATTAATTTTATTTTTATTCATTTAAACATTTAAATTGAATGTGTATACTATAACATTTATAGTTACACATTTATATCTTAATATATATATATATATTATATTATTTATTAATTAACATTCAATTTATTTATTAACTGTAATTTATTTCAGAATTTATATATATTCATATTACCTTGAAAATTTTAAGTATGCAACACACGTGCGCGCATACACATATATACAATTTAATTAATTAACGCTTTAATTAATTATTTAATTTATTAATCCAATTAATTATAAATAATTTTTTTAAATAATTATTTATTTTCAAAACAATTTTGAAAATTATTTTATAACATTCGTAAAATTATTACTTATTTTAAATTTAACCCTATAAACTTAAAATTTTACTTTGATTTCAAAACAGATTTTGAAAAATTAGCCCAAAGCCCAGATTCAAATAGGTCTTTCATATTAGGGATAACTTTAGGCTTACTTCGCCTTTCGGACAGGGCCAGTAGCCAGGTAAGGCAGGTACTTAGTTATCCAAATCCAACCTAGAGACTACTTTTATAGACACCCTACCAAATGGGTAAGCTTAATTAGTTGGCCCTAATACTGCTAATTTAAATGGTATACCTATTGGAATTTGATACCATTGTTGGAATAGGGCCAACACACAGCGGGTTAAACGGGTGAATTTCAATTTTTACCATTTTTTATCTTATTGGGCCTATGAAGTCTAATTAATTTAGATCTAATCTCGATAAATTTTAAATAAAATCATTATTTTATTTAATTGATTAATAAAAGGATTTTATTTATTTATATAAGTGACATGTGATGTGTACATGTGTATCAAATACACATGTATATGTACGTGCACATGCACGTGCAATATAAATAACATGGTCGTATCTAAGTGTTAAGATTTACACTACAACGGACACATTAGCCCTTCATATATGTTTTTGTTGTCTCTCGTTATATAATAATATTTCAACATAAAATATGCTCATACATATACATATAAGTACAAAAGTAACTATATATGAATACACACACATACATTTATATATGTAAAATAATTATACATACAAATTTTAATATAAAACAATTTAAAATTTCAAAATTAAATCTTAAAAAAAATTCAAATTTGATATTAGACATAGATTTAAGATGTCCTTTTAAAATTTAATTCAAATTTGAATATTTTACTTTAAGTTGTAAAATTATATTTATATATATACATACAAAAAAAATGTTTTTTTCGAAAATGCACTAAATAATATATGTAAATATTATAAAATTCAAATTTATATGTAAATACAAATATTACAGAGTAATGATATATAAAATAAAATATAAATATATTAATTCATTTTCCACAATAAAATTTAACAAATTCAATTTTTTTAAATCATCTGTGCGGATTAAATATATATCCATACTAATTATTTTTTATATATTTAAATTTTCCTATGGAAATAAAAAAAAATTTATACTATGAATTCAGTAAGTAATAAATTTAAAATTATATATATACAAGTTATAATTTAATAATTAAGATTATTAAATAAATATATATTTTGGTTATATATATACATATACGAGAAAATTAATTTTTTTCATTCATGTGCATAAGAATTAACATGTTTTGAATTTTCAAATAATTTATGAATATATTTATATATGTATATTAGTTTTAAATTAAAATTTTTAATTTGGAAAGCTTATTAAAATTATTGTAAAATTTAAATTTGTTTTGTTTAATACGGCCAAAAGTTAATAAGAACATACATACAAAAAAATTCCTTTTTTTAATTATATAATACATTCATATGTATACGACAACAAATACATATGTGAATTCATGGTATAATCTAATCTACACAATGAATGCGCATATAAATTGGTATAAAACAAATTTTACCTTGGTCTCTTCAATTCCAACTCGGTCTCTTCCAAAAAGTGCTTGCAATCGAAGAGATCTACATGCCTTTAATTCTATTTGATCCAATTTGATTTTTTTTTGAAAATTGAAGGGGGAGATATCTATGACTTGCGGCCAAGAGGGGAGGAGAGGAGAAAGAAAAGGTAACCTCAAAAATGAAAAGGGTAGTGGAGTTAAATATGAAGAGAGAAGGAGGGAAAAGAGGAGATATGGATCTAGTCTTTTACCCTTTCTTTCTTTACCAATTCAAACCCTTATTTCAAAAACAACACATCCCCAATCCCCCCATATACTGTCGGCCACTCCCATAGGCTTATGGGCTTATATACATTTTCAAACTAGACCAATAAATTAATATTTAAATCAAATTCAAATACACATCGATATGTATGAATATAACTTTTATATGCGCACAATTGTAGCCAAATTTTCTATGGTCTCGGAATGGACTCAAATAAATGGATTAGACTTCAGAATGATAAAGGAATAGCTCTAGAGACTTTGAGGTAAGCTTGGAATGGCGGTGAAAAAGACTTCAGGTATTTTGGAGTTGATTGCTCTAAGGAAAAGTGATCAGTATCAACATGAAAAGAGGTAGGTACAAATCACTTTTTTGTGCATATTCATGGATTCTAGAGTATTGGTCAAAGGACTGTTGGCTAAAGTAATTATCTTGAGGCCCATTCTGAAGGAATAGTTGAACAACTCCAAAAGTCTCAACAGAAAAGGACAAGCACTAGACGCATCAAAACTTCTCAGCAACAACCTGATTTCTAAGGCAAAAGTGCTCGGTACTTAACATATCAATGCTAGAAGATGGAATAAAGGAAGATTGGATGATTTGCAATTAGTACGTCAGGTATGTACCGACATGATTCTAATCCATACCGATATGATTTGATGGCATGGAGGACCATGTCTCCCCTCTTACTTTCATGGATCTAGAGTTTGACCTGGTATTTCATGATCCACCGACTTCGGTGGACGATTTTCCTGTAAATAGAAGGCTTATAGCAACTTCGAAAGGACTTTTCCTTATCTTTTTCCCCTTTTGGACTTCTTTTTCTATCTTTTTATCCAAACCTTCTTAAATATGAGATCTATTATATTTTGATCAATTTGAGTTATAATCCTTGTATACTGGAGAGAAAACATAACATGACAAAATTAAAGAGGATGTAGACCGTAGAATTCTTCAAACCGCTACAAATTTGTATTCTTTTCTTTGTTTATTTTGATAGATCTATATTGTTGGTGCTTTCATCTGGTATTGGGGTGTTGTATGAATCCTTGGTGCAACTTTTCTGGTGCTTTCACTTAGAAAGGACTATGATTTGACAACTTTAAACTTGAACCTGACGTTTGGAAGAAATAAGGAGGCCTTCTACCAAAGCTATTGTAGGACCAAGTCAACCAGAGCACGAGGGCAAGACGGTGGTGTACTCAAGTTCTAATCCATCAGTCTACGTGACTAGAGAATAGATGGAGAGAATGATGAAAGAGATGCAAGATGAGATGCTAGCTTAACAGCAGAAAATGTTAGATGGATTTTTCAGAAGAATGGGACAGTAGGGAATAGTCGGAGTAGTTGGAACTCAAAACTAGAGACTAAAAACAAATGTAGGAGCATCAGGAGATAGAGTATAGCAAACTGGAACTGAGCCCCCATGACAAGTACAAATCGGTACCGACCTGAACCAATTCGATACCGATATGAATTTACTTGGGGGCACATTGGTTTTAACCTGGGATGAGCTGTGATGTCAGGAGCGACGATTCTAGAGCCAAAAATGCACATCAAAATGCGGATGCACAACAACATGAATTGGAACCGAAAGCTCATTATAAAAATAGAGGGTGGAACAAAGTTATGGATCAAAGATGACAATAACTAAATAGTTGAAATGATTAGGGATGGACCTCAAGACTAGAGTTTGAAGGATGTGAACAAAATCTGTTCACCCATAACAATCGGTACATAAGGAATCCACCCAATTTTTCAAGCTACTGACACTGAAAACACTGTTGTACAACGAGAGGACAAATTTAATTATTCATCTAATGAGATACATCCGACCTATGGAGGTATTAGGTGCTTTTGAAGAGGTAATGGATGATATTTCCCATTATACTTGACAGAGTTGGCTACAATGTTGTTCAGGCAGTTAGAGAATAGGTTCATAAGCACGTAGTCAGATTGGTAAGTAGATTCTTGAGACAGTTTAGAGTTCACATTTCTCGATCGAAGAATGCGGTGATGCTTATGAGCGTGAAGAAGAGGGCTAGGGAGACCCTAAGGAGTTATTTAACTAGATTTTATGCGGTAGTCGTTGCGGTTCATAAGCCGGATCTATCGATAGTTCTGATAGCGGTAGTGTTTGGAGTTGTGAATAAGACCGACTTCAAAGTTGCTTTAGAAAGGAATCCACCTATGGACCTTATGGAATTTTAACATGAAGCTAAGAGATATCTAAGCCAGTAGGATGTAGAGGCTGAAAATACTAAAGTTATTTTAGTGGTATGGAGGACCGTCCAACGAAGGATACAGTAAAGACAAAGGGAAGCGAAAAACTGACGACAACTTTGGAGGACCGAAGCAGTAAAGGAGGGAACAAAAAATTCTCTTTATACACTGACCTAACCGAAGCCCTAGAGAGGATATACCTAGATACAAAAGGAAAAATCTCCCATTGAAGGCCAGCTAAGAGAGAATCCACAGATCAGGAGAAAAGGTTTGGAAGATTTTTCCTTTTTCATGAGATGGATGGGTATGAAAAAAATAAGTGCACACACCTTCGTGATTTAATAGAAGAGCGGGTTTAGAACAACCAGCTATGACAGTATATGAGAAACCAAACTGCAGTGGTGCAGTGGGAGCAACTACTATCTAAGGAAAATGCATCAGGATATGACCATGGATCTAGGTCGAGAATGGTTATCCGACAATTGGGATGAGTATGGGTCAGGTTTGATTTCCTTATTTTTCTTTTTGTTTCAAATAAATAAGATTAAATTACTATTAGGTCGCTTATACGTGTATGGACCTCGATTAGTCCCTAGGCACGCTTTGAGTTGGATGACTAGTAGTAATCATCGATGGTGGGAATGTTTAGGATATTTGTTTGTGAATGAATGTACGGTTTTGAAAATCATTTAACATGATATCTGATATATAAACCGATTAGACATGGTTCTCTCAACCGGAGAGACGGGCAATGAACCATAAGGTATAAGTACCCTTATTGAAGAGCAAATGAATGGACATGTACAGGAAAGTAAGTCCCCTCAGGAGTGAGTGGATGGACTTGCTTGGACATTAGGTCCCCTCAGCGGACATCGAGCGGATTGGATTCAGCATGAATATACGATCTGAAGAGATCATACCGTAGATTGGACGTTGGTAGTACGATCCAAAGAGATCAAGTCCCATGTTTGATATTGATTGTGCTATCCAGAGAGATCCAGACTTGACCTTAGGATTTGAACGCCTTATGATTGGATAACGATTACTAATTAATTAATGAATATCATTGCCTTGATTTGGTTGGACTTACTTATAGTAACGTTCTAATCGGTAGCAATGCAGCCTTATGATAAATGATGCCTGATATATAATTCTAAAATAAACGAATCTCGGGCGAACATGGGATGACATAGATATTGATTTATGATAACTTAAACCCTAGGTGAACATGCGGTGGCTTTGATAAAGATATGCGATAAACCTCGGGCGAACACGGGATGATTTAGATGGTGATATTTGATATGATAACTCCACATGAACAGGGAGTGATTACGATTTATGACTGACCCTTAAGTAAGGACCGGAGTCCTCAACTATGATGGTCAAGACTGACCTTTGATTCACAGGTGAATCCGAAGAAAATGGATGACTCACCACAACTCAGGTCGATAGATAGCCGGAGTGGACAACTACTAATGATGGATCACTCCTAGAACTTGTTCTTGAGCAAAGCACACCTTACATTCATAAGGCATGCTTTTGGAAGCAAGTCTTACAGCCAAATTTTCCACAGTCTCAGAATGAACTCAAACATATGGATTTTACATCATAATGATGAAGGAATAGCTCTAGAGACTTGGAGGCAAGCTTGGAATGATGATGGAAAAGAATTCAAGAAGTTTGAAGTTGATTGCACTAAGGAAAAGAGATCGATACTGACATGAAACGAGGTCGGTACTGATAACTTTTTACGCACATTCATGGATTCTAGAGTGACAGTCAATGGATGGTTGGCTAAATCAATCGTCTTGAGGCCTTTTTTTGAAGGAATAGTTGAACACTCCAAAAAGCTCAACAGAAAAGGACAATTACTAGACACATCAAAAACTTCTGGACGATAACTTGATTTCTAAGGCAAAAGTGCTTGGAACTGGACGAAAGATAGAAAATAGGAAGATTGGATGGTTTGAAATTAGAAAATCGGGTTGGTGCCGACCTAATTTTGATCGGTATCAATATGATTTGATAACATGGGGGACCGCGTCTCCCCTTTTACTTTCTCGAATCTAGAGTTTGAACTGGTATTTCATGATCATGCAACTTCGGTAGGAGATTTTCCAATAAATAGAAGGCATATAACAACTTGGAAAGGACTTTTCCATGGCTTTTTCCCTTTTGGACTTCTTTTTCTATCTTCTTCTTGCCCTCCTGTATTCTCAGATATGGATCTGGACTTGGTATCTCATAGGCCTCCAGTTTTTCTGGACAGTTTCCTTATAAATACTACCTCTATAGCATCTGGAGAAGGACTTTTTGGCTCATTGCCTTCTT
Source organism: Allium fistulosum (assembly GCA_030737815.1). Taxonomy (NCBI): domain Eukaryota; kingdom Viridiplantae; phylum Streptophyta; class Magnoliopsida; order Asparagales; family Amaryllidaceae; genus Allium; species Allium fistulosum. The sequence continues at coordinate 1,114,762,103 of CM060902.1, read as the reverse complement.
TATCTTCGATCTCTCCTCCACTATAGTCACTATAGAAGCTACTATTTGTTGTTCTAGTTCTTTAAATCATTGAAAGCCCTTGTACTAGTGACTCTCAATCAAACAATAAATAAATTACTGTGGATGTAGGCCAGAGATTATCGAACCACTATAAAAATCTTGGTGTTCTCTCTGTTTTTCATATATGTTCTACTAGATTTCTATATTTTTACAAGACTTTGGATGTTTTGCCATTTCTAGGCTCAACATGTTGGTGCTTTCACTGAAAAACGGAGATTTTCAGGCATAGATCTAGCTTTTAAGGATTTAAAGAACTAGCATACTAGAATCAATGGAACCTAGGAAATCAAGAAGATCATTAGGAATAGTGGATTGAGATTAAGGAAATTCTCATTACATGGATCTTAGCAACCAACAGGCATTGCAAGGACCATCTGCTCCTTAGGAGATGGTTACCATAGTGAAGTTTTAGAAAATAATGCAGGAACTAAATCAGTAGATGGATGACAGTCAGAAGGCTCTAATGGAAAAGATGGATGCTAGCATAGCTCTACCGAACCAGCAGCCACAGAGGACCAGGATGAGTAGGGGGGAAGTTTCACCTGCCAGATATGAAGAAGAGAACTCATCTATTGTTGGTTAGAATAATCGAGATAGAAAACAAAAACAAAAGGAAAGGGCTAATGGAATAGTAGAAGGAGCTGTTGGAGGAAGTCGGGGAGCGCCCTCTAAAAGAATTTAACTCGGTACTAACCAGAATCAGGTCCATGCCGAGAAAATTTTAGGTACTTTGGGGAGAGGAGGACCAGAGGTCGTGGACTTGTCTAATTCGAAGGATGATCTATAGCACGACGGTGATGATTATGAGCTTGATGTTGTTGTTCATGATGTTGGAGTTCAAATAGCCGCAACGGAATCAATCGGACGTCAACGAGGAGCCAAGGAAGTGATTCTCCTAGCGATTGGAGAACCTAGCTGTCAACGGGTAAACTGAGACCATTTGCAGAGCCAAACACTCGACGCAGCTATTGATGGTCGAACCTTAGAGTAACAAGCTAGTGAGAAGTTTATAGCTAACATGGTTAAGCGACTAGTAGAAGAAAATAAATGGGGAAAGAATGAGGAATGGGGTTTCACACCAAGCAAAACTCCATTCACGAAGAATATTGTAAGGAAGGAATATCCTAGGAAGTTTACGGTGCCTACAATGCCATCGTACAATGGGACTACCGATCCTAAGAAACACATGTTTAAATATGAATGGCATATGGATGGTGCCAGAGCTACGGATATAGTCCGCTGTAGATGTTTTCATATCTTTATGGATGGAGTTGCAATGATGTGGTTCACTTGGCTTGTGCCAAAATCCAAATCGACTTTCGATGAGTTGATAAAAAATTTATGAAGCAGTTTAGGCTCCATACCGCTCGGCCTAAGGATGTGAATAGATTTAACATTGAAGGGGTCCTTGAGAAGATTTAACATTGCGGTAAGGGAGGTTAACAATCCGAGGAGGATTTGGTGTTTATGGCTTTGGTCCAAAGAATACATCCAGACACGGACTTTGGGAAATTGTTGAAAATGAAACAACCTATTACTATGTAGGAATTCCACCGGAAGGCCAATCAGTTCCTGCGATTAGAAGAGGCGAGTCAAGCTGTAGAAAAGACTAATGGTGGACTTTCGAAGGAGGTTATTCAAAGAAACGTAGCAGTTAAAAAAATCAGTGAGAGTTTCAGTAACATGGCTATAAATGTTGGAAATTCTAATAACCAAAAGAAAAGCAATCGGGGCTTTGGTACTAAGCGAAATGAAGCAAAAAAGCGCCTGATAAACATTAAGCCTGACGAGTATATGCCTATGAACTACACATTGGAGAATATATACCTTGCTATATAATGAACTAATTGATATAAAAGACCGCCTAGGAAGGAGGTGATCGAGAGGAAAGGTGCTTAGGAAGGTACCGTCATTTCCATGAAACTTATGGATACAACGCGAATGAGTGTCGTCATTTGAGAAATTTTATCAAAGAGTTAATAAGGAAGAAAAGGCTGCAATAGTATGTCAGAGATCCATAGGATAGCGGACAAAATACCAGACCCTAAGGGTCGAATGCCCAAGGGAGCTAGCATGGACCCATGCCCGGGCGCATTGATGGAAGGTTAGTCATAAATATGATAACAGGTGGGCCTCATCTAGCAAAGAAAAGCTGGAAAGAAATGGAGTGATACATAAGCTCATTAAAGCACGCACCATAGGAGAGTTACTTTGCCATAGAGGATGGAGCCTCGGCCAAGCAACAAAGGATGGTAACGAATGACATTGTATTCAAGAATATGAATTCTAAAGGAGTTAAAGCGACAACCTTCGACTCGATGGTGATTTTGACTGTCGTTGGATCTGCCGTAGCGCACCGAGTTCTGATGGATAACGGAAGCTCGAGGAATATCTTGTTAAAAAGGACGCTTTGACCAAATACAAATTAATATGAAGGATGTAAAGCCTTGTAAATCCAGGATTAGGGATTTATCGGCGAGTCAAAACAACTGGTTGGGACGATTAATTTATCGGTTGAGTTAGGTGATGGAGATCACAAGGTTGTGCAGATCCAAACATTTGTTGTAGTAGATGAGTATTTGGCGTAACCTTGGTAGATTTTAGGGTAGCACTGGATCCTTGGTGCCTAATGATGAAGTTCCCTACAATGAACAGGGTCGGATTTGTAAGAAGAGACCATAGCATAGGAAGAAAATGTTATGTCACGGAGCTAAGGGAAGCAAAGCGACGAGAGAAAGGCAAGAATGTAGAGATGGCTCTTTGCATTAAGAATTCGTGTGATGACCGCCCTATATCACTAGCACAAATAGTATATAAATAGTGCGCTGCTGTCATGCCCGCCTGATATAGGATGGTTATCAGGGTCTGGAATGAACCAATATAGCATATAGCCTGTCGTATCTCACAGCGCATGGATAAAATATAATATCATAGATATAACAGAAGAGACAGTAATTACAATGTGAATAGACCATCAACATCAGAGTATAATATCCATAGAGTTATACATCAATAGTAGAGTTTATATAACGGAAACAAACTCAATAACTGTCTCTAATACAAATAGTAATAAGCAAGAACTGTCACGGGCTCCACAGAGTTGCTCAGCGAAATAAGCATAGACTATATATATACATACATATATATATTATACGAGATAGCTCCATACAACTCATCCTTTGAACAGCTACAGCGTCACCTAGACCTTTTATCTAGTCTACTCATTTAAGAGTACCTAAGATAATAAGGGGCAAAGCATAAATCCTTGGGTCAGACAACGGTCTAGTTTAAGCGGTAAATAAGTCTCGGAATACTAAATAGGTAAATATAGTAAGGAACAAGAGTACACAAACCATACCTGACTTGTCCCTGCAACCCAAGAGTTAGCATACAACACTATAATATTCCACTCTACAATATCATAAAGATATACAATAAACTGAATAAAGGATATCAGTCTTCCAGGTATTCCTATCCCTAATACCTACTTCTCCTGATACCTATGAGCGATAGCCTACTAAAGAGAGTAACCAATGCAATCATAGCATCCATCAAACAATCCTAATTATCACTCCATGTGCTCTGAATATATGATAGCTCATATGACCTCCTTTCTACCAGGGTCTAAGGGAAATCCCAGTTCTTGGTTGTACTCTCTTATCTCGTAGCCCAAAGCTGGATACGTGTCTCATAGCCCAAAACTAGACACTAGTGTTGGATCTTAAGTTTTGATTTCTGACAAGAATTTCAAGCGACACAATGATTCATGAATCTACAACAACTACGAAGACCGCTCTCAACGACTCGATGTATGGTTCACATATACTATATATTTAATCTAGAGTCAAGTACTATATATTTTAGAGTCAAGTCTAGTTGCTTTGTCAAGATCTTTCCTCAAGAATCATCATTCTCTCTCATATATTCACATGCATTGCATTTGATTTGAATATTTCCACTTTTTAACTCAGTTGCACTCAGGCTTCAGAAAAGACACAGTTCAATCGACTGAACTGATGCCCTCAGTCGACTGAACCTATGCATAAATATTTTTTAATTTACGGACCAGTCGACTGACGACATCATTCAGTCGACTGAATCTGTGCATTTTCAAATGCATGTGCACCTTTTTAATTCAATCGACTGAAAACTGTATAATTGTCATTTTTTGAAAAGACACTTCCTTTTCTGAAAAGATTTCTCTCTCGCGAAGAGTTGCAGCCATTACTATTCGTTGAGATCTCTTCACCAGAAGTTGCAACTCCTTATCTACTATATATATGCTTGAGTGTCAATGATCAAATCACTTAATTTACTTCTCTCTCTTGATCTAACTTGAATAATATTCTTCGAATCTACTGCTTACTTGATTTCATGTATTCATTGCTTACTATCACAATTCCATATGTTACAAGCAATCTGAAACTTCATATTCTTCATACACACACAATCATACACATCATTCTTGAGGAAAAGATTATAGGAAGGGTGTACTACAAGTGACAAATCCATGTTATTAGAATACACAAGGTCAAGACAATCTACTTTGTAATAAGGTGCTGTTCGGTTGCTCAGGCAGTCAAGTCCTATTTGGTTGCTCAGGCAGTCAAGTCCTATTCGGTTTCTCAGGCGGTGTAAATCTATTCCTCCGGGTTAAGTGAGGGCTGCTAGTTTAAATTCCAGAAGGAGTCTGGGACTAGATGTAGAACGGGAAGTTCGAACCAGTATAAAAATCTCTAGTGTCAATTTTACTTTACTGCTATTTTATTTTACAATTATTTTCCACACTAGATTATAAGTATATATATTCCATATTACACGATCCTATAGCACAGTCACTTTTAACTAGACCTAAAGCCACGGGTCTAGGGTATACAAGTCCCTTCATTGACACATGGGCATCCCCACTTACAATAACCCTGCTTCGAATACAAAAGAAAACACTCTGAGCATCAACAATTCCTTAGAACATACACTCGAGCCCTTTTTTGCTCCGTTTGGATATCGAGTGCTTCTTGCTCAATTCAGTTTCCATTATTCATGAGGAACCCTTCCATATTCCCCAATCATACAGCCCACCCACTTTGCGACTCACTATCTTCTTAACCTACTTCCAACATGAATCAACATCCAAAGACCATAGCTTTTCATCATGTTATTGTATCGTCATCCAACCTGATACAAATGAGCCAACACCTCCAACACGATCCATAGGACCTCTACCTCACCTCCCAAAAGCTTCAACCCATTTGGACCTAACCCAAGAATTCGGCACCGACCTCTGATCTCAGCCCCGACCTCTCCATTTAGCCAATTTATGGCTAAGTTTTCTTCCACTCATCCCTTGCTTCTAGTACTCCATGGCTAGATGCTTTGACCTCGACTTAACTACACAAATCAGGTCGTCATAGAACAAGTCCTCTCTTCAAAGCACCTTACTTCATATTCTAGAAACAAGTCGTCATAGCCTCTAACACTTAGCCAATCACCCATCCATCAGCTTAGGAAACCTCTACTAGCAATATCCTCGCTCTCCCCAAAATGGCCACCACCATGGACCAAACTAGAAATGTCAGTGCCGACCTCTCAACTCGGTGCCGACTTGTGTAGTTAAAGAATTTGAACTTGTGCCTTGAATCACGAGCTCTTCCAATACTCCAAAGCCCCCCTCCAAGTTTCATTCGATTCCGACCAACTTTGCCTTCGATTTGCTCAATTCTCCGACCTAACTTTCTATGCAATCACAACATGAATAAACAACATAAAATCATATCATCCAACATATAATAACAAGCAATTTCATCCAATCAAACACGCAATCCATCAAAATAAGACAAACAAGTCAATTTCTAACATAGATTTACATATAGCATGAAAATATGAACATGAGCAAGGTGATTTTTAATCAATCTAGATCATATACATAGTTTAACATGTAATTAAAGTTGGAAAAGGTTTATGGCCAAAAATCGATTTAAAACATGTTAAATCCTATAATTTTACCATATAAACATGCATAGTATAGTGAGAAGACATAAACCACTCACCAATTACCAAATTCAACCAATATGAATGTAAATCCAATCCGGACAATAATGGAATGCACTTCAAATCAAGCAAAATGATGATCTTTATCTTCTAATTGATGATCTAATCACTAATCCACAATCTAGTTTAATTTAGAGAGCAATTTGGATGATTTTGGATGAAATTAGGATGGATCTAGGGCTAATTAGGGTTTAGACCTGATTTAGAATGAGAAGGAAAAGTTTTAACTTGACTTTTCACCCCTCTATTTATAGTATTCTTTAGTTAGACTAATGGACCAACTAATGGCTTCACTAATTACACACTAATTCTGGCCAGTAGCTTTAAAAACTTAAAATAGACATAACTTTCTAATCGTAAGTCTTTTTTCCTTTTACAACCACTCTACGGAATGGAAAACAATCATCATGGGCAGTGGAACTGGCTTGAGACCCTAATTCGACTTCTATCAAAAGTTATAGCCCAAACAAGATTTCCAGGGTTAAAATGGTCACAAAGAAATTTGATAAAAATCATAAGTGTGTAAAATGTCCCTAAAAGTCATATCCTAAAATTATAGAATCCTACAAACTCATACAAATTAAAGCCCAACCCCTCGCTTGGGAACCATAGCAGGTTTGGTATGTTGATGGATCCCAGAAGAAGTCAAAGGAAGTGCAGGCGCACTAGCTGAATTGACGGTTGACGTTCCAATTGATATGGATGATCCATCCCGGACTCTTAATATTGGATCTCAGCTCGGTATTGGACTGAGGAAGGAGTTGGTTAGTTTCCTTCAAGGGAATCTACAAGTATTCGTTTGGATGCTGTAACAACCCTGCTTTCCATGTCGTATAAATTTTTTTTTAATTAAAATAAAATATTTAAATTCAAATTTGATAACTATTATTTTTACAAGTACATATTTATTTAATTGAAGTCTATTTAATAAAAAATTCTATTTTAATAAATTTAATTAATTAATAATATCTTTTCATAAGGCATATTGAACTCGAATAAAATATTTACAATGAATGTAAAATATATTTTTATACTGTAAATGATTTTCCTATGGTTGAATTAGATAAAAAGAAATTCTACTTGATATTAATAAAAGGAATAAATAAATGAAAATCAAATAGTCATTGAATTTAATAGTTTGAATAATTTATAAAAATATATTTTTAAATGTATGGTGGATCAATTTAAATTGAAAATTCAATTATAAATAAATAATAGGAATTAAATTTGAGTCTAGATGGAAGAAATAAAATTGAATTGAATTGAATCGACATCATATCTTATCAATAGCCAAGCCATGCAAATATAACCAAACCATCTCGATTGTTCTCCCCAGACTCCTCCTAAGCCCATTATCTACTAAACTAAAGAATCAAAACTCGTTCCCAAATGGTTCAGTCTAAAATCAATTCGCAATTAAAGAAAACGAAAAAACAAACGACGGAAGCCGCGACCTAATGACGCCATGATTGGCAATGACATACGAAGCGAGTGGAGGGGACGTCAGAGCTGCAGGCGGTGTCGTGACGGAGGCGAGTGGGATTCTGGTGAGTTGAAGGCGGTTGGTGGGTTGCACGAAGGAGGAGGGCGCACAAGATGAATTGAAGTATGGATAGTGGTGTAGCTACATGGTGGTGGTGATTGGTGCGTGAGTTCTGATGTACGATGCGATTGCTTATGATGTGGGTAGCTATGACCTTTGGATGGTGACAGTGATGTGCGGCTAACAGTAGAGAACACGAAGGGTAGCGATGTTGTCATCGTTTTGGTATTTAAGCATCATTTTGATGAGTTTCTATACTTACCACTACATCTATATCTGCATTGCTATGTCATATTTTTGTTCATATTATATATTGCTTGAATTGATCTTTTGAATGAATTGTTTGGTACATTGGTTTGGGATTGATTATTGCTGGAATATTTATCGGAACTATCAATTTGCAAATGGAATTCTGCCCGATTGCAAATTGAAATATAAATATATTTATTTGTATGTTGATGTGTAAATTTTATGGATGATCGAAGTCCGACGGAACTCGGTTCAGGCACGTGATATATATTTACAGTGATGTTTGATGATATATTCATGGTGTAATTTTACTCCATATATATATATATATTTCTTATTTTAAAATATGTTTGAAAGGCTTTAAGATATTATTTAATGTTTTAAAATCTTATTAAAAATATATTATAAATATTTTACAAAATTTTGTCCAATTTAGCTATTTTCAAATTTGCAAATATATTTTATATAGCTTTCTTTTGATTGTAAATTCTTTTTAAAAATCAATATTATAATGTATTATAAGTATGGAATTGTTTTAAAGGCAAATAAAATATAATGTTATTTTACAAAATATATTATGTAAATAATACTAGTACTTATAAGTGATATTTTATTATAAATGTTAATTAAATATTCTTAAAAGAGTTTTCAGGCCTTAGAAAAAAAATTTATAAAATATAATTATAAGATTTTGGATCTGTTTTGAGTAAATAAAAATCTCTCTTTGTAATATGTGAATTTCAAAATATGGTATAATTTAAAAGAAGTTCAATTTCTAACTAGTATAGTATAAAGTGAAGATTTTGAATTAAATTCTATGGTTTGAAGTAGATATAACTTATTTTATAACTTATAAATTTATTTTGAAATAATGTTTTATTATAGAAGATTATGAAATCAAATTAAAGCAATAATTGTTGATTTTCCGTATGGGCAATTAGAGATTCTGAGTATATTTAGTGAAGATTTTGAATCATAAATTATGGTTTAAATTGAAAAGAATTATTTTGGAGATTTATAAATTTGTTCTAAAAGTATTATTAATGTAACAATCCAAAATTTTGATCATTGAATTTTTAATATTTAATTAATTTTAAATATTTAAATAATTGGATTTTGGAATTTAATAACTTGAATTCAAATATAGTGATCATTTGAATATTTAAATTATGAATTAAATAATAATTAAGTAGATTTAATAATCTTATTTAACTCCTTTTAATTAATAAATAATATTGGTGAATTGAATTTGTAAATTTAATTACAAAAATAAATAGATCGGACAAATATCGATGTTGGATCGAAAATTACAAAATGATATTTGAATGTGTGAAAATAGCATCATGGGGCATTGTCTCGGATTTTGAGGAAACTAGTGTCAATGGAACCGGAATAATAAATTGTTGTACACCGACGAGTTTCGTAATGATCAGACGTATAGTGGGATCGAGCGAGCTCGAAGCGCGTAATGATTAATTTTAGAAAATTAAAATATTATGATTTGATTTTAAAAGCTAACATCTGTATATGATGGAATTAGGTCCTGAAACTAGTTCCATTGAGTTCAGAATATGAGTATTTAGTTAGAAACGCCTATGAGCACGTCTCGATTGGGGTTCGTAAATTTTAGGACGAGAATAGTGTTAGTTAAGAATCCTATATAAGGACCCATGCCTTCATTCTCTTGGCCCAAACCAGATAATAGAACCCTAGCCGCCATTATTTTCAAATCCTAACCCTAGAAATCAATGGCCAAGCTTCACCGACGACGATCGGCATCGATTCAGGCAAAGTGATCAATTGGAAATTTGTTCGGCTAGGTGAGATGAGGGGAGTGGACAGTGTGATTGGCCTATGCTGATCTATAGCGGTGACACTCCTAGTTCATTGGTGACGTCTTTGACTGGCCAGATCTCGGCGGTGGAGGCGAGTTAGGGGATGGGATCGATGGCATTGGGTGACTCGTGGTCGGGGCGTGCTTCGGTGAAGAAGCGGGGCGGCTGGAGCGGCAGAGCGACGGCGGCGAGGTGAGGAAGTTTCATGGGTTTATAAGTGGGAGCGGCCATGATTTTGAATGAAGTGATGAATAGGGTTTGTGATTAGCTAATGATTGTAATTAAGGATTAAACTAATATTAATTATATTATTTAATTTCTAAATCTTATAAACCAGATAACTTGTCCATGCTAGGTCCAAATTGAACATGGCCAATCGCGTTAGGTTCATAATGTTGACGTCTACGTTATGGAATTGGATTGAAAGAGATAGAGCTTGTAGAATTTTAATCTAAAATCGAAGGCTGCTCGATTTTAGACAGAATTAAGGTGAGTTTACTCACCTTCAAATTTACTATGTAATATTTGTGATGCTATAGACTACTGTTGATTGCTTGGATGTTAGTTAAATTGTTGCTTGATTGATTGTTTGGTTGAAATTCCATTTTGGAAAACGGATGACATATTAACTTGATTGATGTGAACCCATATGATTATGTATATTGTCCGTAACCATTGTTTTGCAGGGAACATTTATAGAGAGACCCTGAGGGTTTTCTCACCAATAATAATTATTTATTTCTTTATGCTGCTTATATTGATGTTTAGTTGAAATTAATCATGATATTATGTTTAAATTGTTAAAGTGTCTTTATAGCAATTTTCGCTATAACATCATCTATTGAATATAATCTCCTAAATCCTTTGTGTGTGTTGTCTTGAACTTGTACTTTCCTAAAATAGATGTTTAAATTCATTAATCATTTTGATTAATGATATTTAAATTAATTAATCGGTTTAATTAATGATGTTCAAATTTAATTACATCTTTTTAATTAAAGAAAATTGAATTTAATCAATCCATCTAGTTAATGAAATTTGGATTTAATTAATCATTTAATTAATGAGACTTGAATTTAATTAATCGTTTTAAGTAATGATGTTTTAAGTTAATACATCATTTTAACTAAAGATGTTTATATTTAATTAATCGTTTTGATTAATGATATTTAAATGAATGAATAAACTTAATTAATGATATTTGAGTTTAATAAATTATTATATTAATGATGTTTAAAAGTAATTAAGCATTTTAAATAATTATATTTGAGTTTAATTAATTATTTTAATTAATGATGTTTTAAATTTAGTTAATCATTTTAATTAACAATGTTTGAATCTAATTTATCATTTTAATTAATGATGTTTTTAAAGTTAATTAATCGATTTAATAAAAGAGTTTAAAGTAAATTAATTGATTTAATAAAAGTGTTTTAAAGTAAATTAACTAATTTAGTATTTTAAAGTTAATTATCTAATTTAATAAAGGTTTCAAAGTTAATTTACCCATTTAATAGAAGTGTTTTAGAAACAATTAACTGTTTAAATAAAGATAATTGATTGATTTATTAAAAGGGATTATAAATTTGATTTATTATCTTTTGGGATAATTAATATTGTCTTTAAATTTATAAAGATTATAAAAGGATGTTATAAATTATCCTTCGGGATGGTAACCTTTGATTAATAATTTATAAATGTAATTTAATTAATTAATTATCTTTTGGGATAATAAATATTGTTTTAAAATTTATAAATATAAAAGATCTTTTAAAAAGAATTGTTTCAAAATAAAGCTAAGTGTAAATTGTTATGGGTTTATAATAAACAGTGTTTTGACATTTGTTTTGACCTTGGTTTTAATACACATATAAAATATAATTTGCCCCCTTAAAAGAATATTTTAAAGAGTGTTTTTAAAGTTCCTTTAAAAGTATTGTGTAAACAACCGTTTTATCATTCCCGATAGTTGATTCATCGACTATCGACTTTGATTCTGCTTTCTTCTTTGTATTTCATCACTCTAAGACGATGTGTTGCTCATTTGAGCTTTGATATCCTTTGTCGGAAAAATGACTAAACCCAAAGAGCGAGAGGAAGCCAAGCTATGTGGGGTTGCTCCCATTAGGGTATTTTCACATCCATTCTAGATTGGATTCGGTTGTTGCGCATCGAGATGCGAAATACTCGAATTCTCGGTAACCGTTGGCGGGGTCTGGCTCGGACGTGTCCGAGAGGCATCAGAGTTCTCAAGTATATTACTTAAGGTACACTTTTGGTAAGAGGGTTGCACCTTTCTAGTCATTGTCGGAAAAACATCTCTTTTTCCCTTGTTGTTAATTCAAATCTTTGAATTGTTTCCTTAATTGCATGGAGAACTACCTTATGTTATTCTCTATGTTCAATTATTTATGACCATTTTTTAAGTCTGGAATTTGATATTATGTATGCCCGTTCATTTAGTATAGGATTTGCTCTTACTATTACCTACCCCTTTTATTGTACTATTTATGTTGTTTATTTCCATTCTTTCTTGATTGGATTGTTGTTCTGATTTATTTTTCATTTCTTCATTTATGGATTTTATTCTTATGAGGTAAAAACCCGTTCCGCGTTAGCAGCATGGTCCCATAGAGTTTTTATATGTTCATCATATTACTTGAGTTTTCTCACGCTGGTTTTCCAGATTGACCCGTGCATTATTTTATTATAATGCTCGGGTCAGACCGAGTTTTTCCTAGGTTGGCTTTGGTGATATGGAGTTATTGGAGAAGAGCTGGTTGTTCACTAATCGTTGTGTTTTAATTTCCGCGGTACTATATTGTATACCTATCAGCAGTTGTAAGGTCTGAATTTTATAACTGTCCAGCTGATAAGATTTGTTTTTAACTCTCATGTACTATGTATTTTGAAGTAATAGTTTTTAACATCTTTGTTATATTATATGTTGCCAATTCCGCTGTGAGATTAGGATTTCGCTGCTCTATATTCTCCGTTCTTTTCTTTTTATTTTACCCTAGCAATCTGCCTTTCTGGTGATTGGATGTTCGGCATTTGAACACCGTGGATGTATTCGGTGTCGACTTTCGATGGTCGAAAAGGCGGGTCATTACAATTTAGCTATAGAAAATTATGAAATAGTTTCTATAATTAATTTTTATGTGTAAATATATTTTGGAAATTTTATCTATATATATATATATATATTTGGAAATGAAATTTAGTAATTGAATCTTACATTGAGATTAAACAAACAAAGTGAATATATTATTTAGTATTTATTTAGTGTCTATTTCTATGTATTTATTTTTGTTATAAATGATTCCTTATTAAATATTGAGTTGTTGTATGTTATGTTTAGTTATTTAAATAATCTATTTTATATTACTATTCTGATTATTCTTCTCTTGTACATTGAATTGGAATATATGAGTGATTCACCTTTGATGTTGACCTATTTAGTGATTTAGAATGATACGGTGAGGACATCCTTCTATGTGATTTTGTGATGATTTCTATTCTGTGTGACGAAGAATTTGAATAAATGGAGTTATAATACCATTTGGGATGGGGCATTCAATAATATTTCTACGATTATTCTTTGGATTCATTATATATAATATTGTGGTGATTAAGTGGAGTTTATAAGTAGTGAATAAACATTTGAGTATCACGCAGTGGTATGGGACACTATTGCGATATTTATTCGGTTATTCATTGTAAATAGATGACACTCACATGACGAGGACTTGTTGAGACTCATTGTGGTGAGTCGCATGTATTGCTATGTGTTGGCAATAACATCAAGCTATGTGGTAGTAATAATTATAGTCGTGTGTCGGCAATAGTATCAAGTCGTGTGGCAGCAACATACATAGCCATGTGTTGGCATTTTTGAGAAGCTATTTGTTAGCTATTGAGTGTAGATACTATGGGTCTATCTATCCCGTCCAACTTCCTTTCTATTACGGGAGTGAACTAGACTGGCCAGTATCCACCCTGGCGACTTGATCACGGTAGTCATGCCCCGGATCTATGACACATTTTATATATTTTGGCTGTGTGTCGACATATATTGTTGTATGCCTTAGCTGTGTACATTTGCATCTTGTGTCACCTTGGCTAGCGGTCAGTTATTATATAGGCAATATGTTGGGTCGTGATTGATGTAGAGCATAGTCCTATGACGTGCTTAAGACATGCGGTGGATATTATCATGATACTGAGGGGAAGGTGATCAATGACTATAGGAGCAGTGTTAGATGGACACATGTGAGGCCACTGGAGTAGGAAGATGTGCTATCAATCTCCCGTCTGGTTTCGGTGTGTATGGTAGATAGACATATACAATTTATATTCCTTCCTAAGACTATGTCCAGGATATAGTAAATTCCCATATCCTTCTTTGGCATGTGTCGCCAACTTCTGTTTATTGGCACGTGTTGCCAATCATATATCTTAGGCCTGTTTTGCAAATTATTCTTTACAGGTGTGTGTCGTCAATCATACTTTCATTGGATTGTGTCGTCAATTATATTTTCCTTTGGCTATGTCACCTTTACTATATTTTGGTTTATGGATGATTATTTAAATTGATATTGTGGATATTTTTATTTGAGTGATATACTTGATGACATCTCATATTTAATGATTTATGGACTTTAATGATGATTTTAGATATGGATGATTCACCTATTTGATTTTGTTTCGATTGGATAATATTCGATGTGATTTATATGGGTGATGATATCTTTATACTAGGTTTTATGGTGTTTTTTGTATATGATATTTGGGATTGTTTGAGATAACACTATTTTATTTATATCCAGCATATATAATGTTTTATATGACCTTAGATTTAGATATAGTCTAACCCATTTATTATTTTATAATACTTGGGTCAGTCCAAGACATTTCAGGTACATGGACTATGAGACTAGCTTGTATTTTTTTGTGAATAGAGGAGACTAGATGTTCATTATTATAGATGATCGTTTATCATTATAGAGTCTCATGTGTGTGTATCATTGTGATGTGTGTTGGACATTTTGTATATTTTATATTATCGTTACGATTGACTCTATGATTTTTGATATGTACTGAATATTAATTATTGTTCTATCCTTGAGGCATGCGTGTTTATTGCTATGTATTGATACTGTGTACTTTTGTTAGTGAGTTATATTCGATTTTTTAAATACGTACCAATGTTACCCAAGGGGATACTCACGTATGTACCTCATATCGCCTTATTTCCCGTATTATGTGACACTATTACCTAGTTATACTCTTGGATAGTATGGGTATATAGGTGAGAGTGCTTGCATTTGGTATTAGAGCTAGTTTAGAACAATACATTATATATATGAGGCATGAGCCTTAACCTTAGATGATACTTAGAGTCCATGTCCTCTTAGGTAAGTTGGGTAGTTATACTATATTAAAGTGATATTAGGAGTATACGACGATTACCGGGGTAATCACCTAGGACGTATTTGTTATTATCCTACTATATATATTGTTTTATCCCTATTACTTTTGTGTGTTAATCTCCTTGTGGAATTTAAGTGATTGATGTAGGTAGTGAAATAATGAGATGTTAGCTAAACCTGTAGTCTCGGCATTGGTGAAGGTTAATAAACCTTTATGTGGCTAGTTGTTTAGAAGGATCCAATAGTGATCAGAGTGCACAGAGGATGCTGATAAATAGCTTTTCGTTGAAGGTGTTTGTTTGTTTATTTGAATATGCATGTATTGTTGAATAGTGTTTGTTTGACTTTTGATGTGTGTTTGGTTCTAATAAAATTTTCTTTTCTTCTTGGCCTACTCTAGAACATTGGAAGTGGGTAGGAGTAATCACTTAAATATTAGTAAGCCCACTTGAATCTTGATGGAGCCAAATGTTAATAGAAGTTAGTGGTTTATCTAAATCCGAACCACTAGGGGATAATAAAAATCTGTTTAAGAATTAATAATAATAATGATGATAATTATAAAATATAATTAAAGATGTAAAATAAAATTTAAATTAAATTAATTGAATGCTTAAATGATATTCTAGATGTGTGAAGCTTTGTTTTGTTATTCATGGTTGTTGAATGGAATGTATATACGAATTTTGAAAATAAATATTTTTTTCAAACAAGCATATGAGTTAATAAAAATATGAAGATTGATTCATATGCCGATTGAAAATATTCAAATAGTTTATTATGATGTTAGTTTGTCCATAGAGTGATTTAAGCATTCTGGTCGATGCGGATGTACACGTATTCGATAGAAATTCCTAAACACTTAAACGAGGCGATACTGACATGATATTTTGGAATGATATAAGAAATATTTTACTTAGAATTATATATTGTTTGTCGAATAATATATTAATTGGAAAATGAAAACATTATTTTTCTAGATTTGAATATGTTTTGAACAAAGTATGCGGACATTGGGTATTAGTTTAAAGTTGAGGTCACTAGCACGGCAATGTTGATATAAAATCCTAGGCAGTCAACATTGCAGTTAATTGGAGAAATGGATCACTAAAAGTTTGTGGTGTGGCAACGTTATATATTTTAATTTAATTGCGGATTATGGTGTATGAAGTTATATTTGTTTAAGTTTGAATTAAGAGATTTTATAAATGTTATTAATAATATTTTGCGAAGTAACTAACGTTTTGAAAATTTTATTTTGAGTGATGTTGGAGATTTTGAAAAGGAAAATAATAAAGTGGTATCAGTTGTATGTTCTTCACTCTTGGGACTAGCATATCTTAATGGTGCTCTCAAATTATTTCTGTCGTCTGTTATATCATATCCAAATGATGCTTTTCTTTTTTTCAAAACTTGGTGATAAATCATAATCTTCAGTTCTACCAATGACATGTTCTCGAAGTATACCATCACTTATTATATCACTTTTAGATCGAGTTACCCTCTCAGCTATTTTTAGGATAAACAATTTTGTATAATCTTCGTCCTTTCAAATTGGTTGGTTTGGAATTTGTCTATCTCCTCTATGAATATTCGTGTTTATTCAATAATATTCCCTATATCCAAATTTTGATGCAACTCCATCTTCTATAAAATTTCGCATAGAAGTGTCAATTGCTACTTCTCTTCGCAATGACAAAATGTGACTTATATGATTGTTTGCACCAGAAATTGGCACAAACACTCAATAGAGATTTTGTAGAGAACTAAATGTATAATATAAAATGAAAATAGAGGAAACAAGTAATCAAATAACAGAAAATCAAAGCAATAACAAGAACATAACAATTTATATTGGTTCGGCGTTGTTTGTCTATGTCCACTTTGAAGAGATAGCTTTATCAATCACTTTGTAAACTGAGTACAATAGGGATCGGATGAAACCTTAGTTACACAAGAGTACAAAGCAACAAGCAACGTAAAGGCCCTGAAAATAAACAATCAAGCTTGTATTTATAAAGGAAGGCAGTGAAATGTCTCTCTGAAAATTCGGCAGATGGATCTCCAAAACCATATAGACCCATAAGAGGGATCGCATGGCCTAAATCCCAAGAAATAAGGATCAGTGTCGATCCCTATTTTGGAGGAATTTGGGGTTGCGATCCCTATGGAAGCTTCTCCTTATTGTAATATGCCTAGCTTCCAAGTTTCATGCTAATTGAATTAGTAGAATTTGAGTTATTTTCGATCTTTGTTGCAATATGTTATGCATCCTAATTCTGGCCGATCCCTATGGCTGGAAGAAGGTCAATCCCTCTTGCTTAGTCCTTTTAAGGTGTGATCTCTAAGGTAGACACCCTAAGGTCTCCACATCTGCTTCAAAAGTTTCATATGTATTGGACTTATGGATCTCAAGATATTGATTGGTTTCCATTGAGTTGCACTTGTTTGGCTGAAATATGCCTATCCCTATTGTTGAGAGTGTTTATAGTGCATCCCTTTTCTATATTAAACCATATTCCTTACTTTTAACATTCAGCATTGCATATCTCTCAACTCCGTTCGATCACGGCTTCATATTATCATCTGTACTTGATTTTTGGACCCCACAATCATCACTCTGTGCTTAGTGGCCTTGATAATTGTTGAGTCTAACTTGTCCAATCAGTTCAGATATAGCTGGGTCAAAATGCCGGATAACACTTGTCCCCTAAAGTACATCTTGTATTGAACATGACGTTCATTGAATTGAAGCAAGTTAGAGTCGCCGGAAAAAAATCCATCCAGTTTTCTCAAATGTCGCTATCCTTCCATCGAATTATTTTCCCAAAGTGTCGTATCTCTCTTTGATTGTCATGACGCTTGGTCGATTTTCAATAGTATAAATCCAAGATTATATTCCGTAAGCAGCCATCTATGTCCAGTTCTATGGGGCTAGTAAGCTTTGGCTATCAGATTCAGTCTTGACCTTGAAAATTTCAGGTTTGAATTCAATTTCTGTCGATTTCAAAATTTGAAATTTCAGAATATACATGTGCACATTCAGGTATACGTTCTTATCATTGGCTCTCGGACATGTTTGTACGCTCTCGGGTCGTCTCCAATTTTCATTGAATTAGATGCAATTTCACTACATTTTATATTTATTCACTTTATATAATTTTATGTACATGTTTGCATGCATAGAGGGTTCATAATCGATTCCTTCTTTCTCTCTCTTTCTTTTCTCTAGTTAATCCCATTTTTCTTTCTTTTTTTAATATATATATAGGGATCGGATTCGATCCCCAATTCGAGGGATTGTACCCGATCCCTTCATATGTATGGGATTTAGTCATTTTGACTTCGTGGAGACGCTAAGGCAGGTCGATCCCTTTAGTTTCATATATAAACAAACACTTTCCTCTCCATACCTCACTTTAGCTCATTTCTTTCTAGTTTCATATATAAACAAACACTTTCCTCTCCATACCTCACTTTAGCTCATTTCTTTCTAGTTTCATTTCCTTTAACACCGAACCCTCTTCTCCTTCCTTAGAGCCGAGCACCCTCTTCCTCTCTTCGAAACTATCATTATCTCCATCATTCAATCCACCACTCCCCCGAATTCAAGAACTCCTCCTAGCCCATCTCGCTCGCGACAATCTATGCTCAAATATATATAGGTAGGTTTTCGTGCTTTACCTTTAATTTGTGACGAGACCCATGGATTCGATCATGTTGGTGGGTGAGTTAGGGTTCGATGTGTTTGGAGTTGTAATTTTGCAGTTAGATGGAGAGGAGATGGTCGATATGTTTAGTGATGAAGGGTTTGGCTATTGTTCGAGGAAGATGAGGCATATGGATTAAGCGAGGGATTGGTTGGAGGATGTAGGTGAAGGAGAGGGATCGGTCTTGCGTGCTGCCTGAGGGATCGGAGTGAAGGTTCGAGGGAAGTGTTAAAATGACTAAGTAAAGGGATCGGTTATTGGAGTTTGTGGAGGAAGGAGGGATCGGTGTGAATATGAGAAAGACAGGATCGACTGCATTGGTAAACGAGGGGTCAGTTATTCGTGGAGCATGGAAGGACCGATCATGATGGAGTATGGAAGAGAGGGATCAGAGTAAAGATTTGAATGAAACATGGAAAAGGCTAAGTATAGGGTTCGGTGGTGGAGTGTATGAGGAGGTATCAGTGATGGAGGGTGTTTTCCCACCTTTTGGCAAGGCCGTGACACTAAGAACTTGACTAGAAACCAAGGACAATCCATTTCGAAGATCGGTTATACACAGGTCTACTATGGATACTGGCCAATTTTGTCCGAGTCTGGATCGAGCTACAATTAACATGGTACGATAGACGAACCTATGAAAGCCAACGTTCCATATTTCAGGTCAATCGGAGTTCGTATGCTCAAGATATGCATCGATCAAAATCTAGGAAGTCAACCTCATTCGGATCCATAGTGTTCGTATCCATCATAGGTCAACCTCCTTCATATCCATCGGAGTCAGCTTTATTCGTATCCATGGGTAGTCGTCATTTCGTATCGATCTCTTTCATACACACTTCATATCGATCCTCCCATTCACACAGTTCATATCGATCGACAAACGATCGATACGAAACATACCACCAAATGATCGATACGAAGAATTCGTGCAATGATCGATACGAAAAGAGTCAAGTTACATCAATACGAAATCAGCGTCTTCAATCGATATGAAGAGCATAAGTTCGCATCGATACGAACTAGGATGGAAGTTATCGATATGAAGCAGCTTCAAGTGAATGATACGAATGAAGTTACATTAGAACGGTACGAAGAAACATAGTCAAGAAAAGGAAACAGTCGCTCGGCATGAAAAGTGGATCGCTCCTGGACTATCGCTCCACATCACCCTGATCGACACGCATAGCATCGATACGAACAACTATCGATACGCATTGATTGATACGTACACTCTAGCAGCATACAATGTCAAACTTGGATCAATCATAACTTAAAATCTACAAGGCCAAATGCCACTAAATTTTCACAGGAGCTTGTTTATCACCTCAATAATGTCCATGATCGATCTCAGCCCAAAAATAGCTAGTTTTGATCGATACGAACGGAGTAGGGATCGATCACAAATGACCTCGGATCGATTAAGTGGACCCACCCATGTGGGAGAAGGGGTATTCCGAGATCTAAGTTAGATATTTCCAGACTACGCCTATAAATAGTAGCCTTATGCCTCCAATTGGACTTTTGACTCGATTACGCTGTTACTATGCCGGATATCCATTGTAACTTGAGTGTGAGAGTTATTCTCCGTTGTAATCAGTTAGCAAACATCAATAAAACATCAAATCTTCCAAAGTGGACGTAGGCTAAAACGTCGAACCACTATAAATCTCCGTCTTATTACATTTCTGTCCGTTTGTTTTGGCGTGTTTGTTAGATTAGCCTCTGTTTACATTTATATTCTTCATTTTAGTCTCTTCAAATATGCCCGAAGAGTATTGTGCCCAATTTTGGTACAAACAGAGGGTTCAGCTAAGGGATTGGTCGTATTGCTTGTGGGCATAGGGATCAGCCATTAGCTTTAGGAGAGGGATCGGTTGCATTGGGATTTAGGGATCAGCTATAGGGACTTAGCCAACTCTAAATCTTTGAATTGAACTTGAACACTTGAGCAAACCAATCCACAAGCACTTGCATGAACAATCAAAACCAATCCCGCCTTAACGAACATGAACATACGACTACAACAGACAACAAGATTTGCATATCCAATATCGAACTTGAAATTGAATGACTAAACTACCGGGACTTGAACATGAATTACAACCTAACATATGGACTTCAATAATGAAATTCATACTTCATCAAATCGATATTCAATCCCAAAGCTTATACAACCAGTCAATCTAAACGCTAGTTGAGACGGTCAATAATGAAGGTCACTCTGGTCGGAATCCAAAGCCTTGTCACTTACTTTCGCTTTTGATTTTGAACTGTTTATCTCTGCACTGCACAACACTGCACCACACTAGTTTACACTTAGCACAGGGGGACATGTTAATTTTTCTAATCTTGATTATTTATTGAGTTTAGTTGATATGGGCTCCAGATGTTTAGGGCTTTTAGTTGCAATGTCTTCTAGACAACCTTCACAGTGTAGCAATCTAGGTGCCGAGTCGAGTTCTACGACTATATCCGGTAGACTTTCTCCTAAACATCCAACTAAAATTTTTGAGATTTCCGGCCCATTGGTTGACCTTTTCTCTGATGTTCCCATCCTCTCGATGGACGAGATAAATCCTGCTCCTGATACTATAGAGGGTGCTGTATTTTCGGATAATCTGATGGATTCTCAGACCTCCAGAATTGGTGAGGCTGCTCTCCATAGGCTATTCTCTAAGCATGGGATCCCATTTGGAGATGTTCTAGTCCCTTCAGTGAATGACAAGGCTCATTTGCCCTCAGATGGGTATACGACATGCAATAAATTTATGTGATGGGCCTGATGTGTGCCGCTTTTTAATTCTTTTACCCCAGAGATGCTAAATTATCTAGGAATAGCTCCTACTTAGCTATATCCGAACAGCTATGATTTTCTTCATGGCACTTTCGTACTATTTATAGATGTTCTATTCCGCCCCCATCTCCTGACGACATTTGGTTTATCTACAACTTTAAATGACGGACCGGAAGCCTTTCTTACACTTTCATCGAGCCCTCGCCTAACTGTCAAGTTCTGGCTGGTGCTTGGAACAAGCTCGGTGTCTTTAAACACAAAAGCTTCTACGTTCGTTGCCCGCCTGGCTTCACGAAGCGATGGTTGAAAGGACGAAAGTGTGGCCATGACTTTATTCTTAAATTCTTTTGCCCAAGTCGTAGCCTAAACTAACTAATATTTCGAAAATTTACAGGTGTCATCCATGTCCAGAAGGTGATGGTTTTTTCAAGGGCGGTTTCTGCAATCTACGCCACCCCAGTAGAGGACAGGGACATCAGATCCCTTGTAACTGATGAGTGGCTATCTTTTTTTGGGCTGTTAGAAGAAGGTTGCAACATCGGGCTTCTTGGGAGTGTTGCACCACCAAGGAATGTTGTGTAAAAAGGAGGCGGCACTAATAGCCCAATCGTGCCCCCAATCAAGGGGGCTCATGACGATGCCGGAGAAGGTGAAATTAAAGGTGATGAAGCCAACAAGCCTAGCGAAGATGATGCAGGTCCAGACAATGCGCATGCGGTCGAACCATCACAAGGCGCGCAATCTCATGTGCCAAAAAGAAAAGGAAAAGGGCTAGTATACAAACTCTGCAAGAGTAAAGCTATTAAAAAGTCGGAGTTCACCATCACCTATGCTGAAGAAGGGTCTTCCTCTCAGCCTTTAGAAAGTTCGACGGAAGGATTCTCAAATATACCGATTCCAGACGACATCAAGACTTTTGATTTCGCAACATTAGTGTCAGGGGTCTTAATTCTCCCACCAGGACTGGTGATGACATTCCTCCTACTAGCAAAGGGAAAATCACTCCTATGAGCAAGACTACATGAACTGGTCCGTTGGGGAGACACTAGGACACTCACAATCATGTGCACTTCACTGCATGATTTCTGTCAATCTCTTATTTGATGGTTACTTATAGCTCTTGTTTGGTTTGTAGGTGCTATGTCTCATCCATGTGCCTTTGATCACTTGAGGGGCTCCTCAACATAGTATGGGTCCAGCCATGGTCTAGACTCGAGCAGGCGTTGAGAAAGGGATGACGGCCGGGAAAGAAGTCATCATTCAAGACAGTCTTCATCCTCTAAACACAAGTCCAAATCTCAATCATCTCATCAGGAAGTTCAACCCAGTCTTCTTGTACATAGCGACGATCAGACCTCTTCCTATGTTCCCCAAATTACTATGCCACTCGAGCGTCATTCGGGTTCATCTAGTTCTCGATAGCCTCAAGAGCGTCGATCGAGCCAACATCCTATTGTTACTTTCGATCCTGCTTTGACTACTACAGCTCCTGAGGCCTCAATGGTAGAAAGATTAGTCAAACTTAAGGTCAATTTTCAAAAAATCTACTTCGATGGGCTGAAGTTTCTTCGTTCTATCCATATAATTCCAGGGAGTGCTAAAGCGAGTTCACCTGCATGTGTCAATGATGTTTTTATGCAGCATGAAGCATTCCAGCACTTAGTTGATAAAATCTCTGAGGTGTCTACTGATAGGCAACATGAAATCGATCGCCTTAAGTTGGAGGTGTTCCATGATAAAGACATAATCAAACACCAATATAATGAGATCATGGAGTTAACCATGAAGCTAGCCACGGTAGAAAAGAGTGCTAAAGAAACAACTGAGGCGGTTAGTTGTCTAGAAACAGCTCACAAAAAGGAGCTGGACGCTGCCCTCAACCTCAGCGTTGTGCTTGCTTGGGAGAAAGACACACGGCAAAAACGAGAAAAACAATCTAGCCCACCGTGTTGAGGAACTCGAAGAACTCCTTAAGAAAGAGAAAGAAGAAAAACTCGAAGCAAGCACACCGCTGAGGAGTCTTAAAGGTATTGTGAAGAGGCTGTCGAAGCTTGGGGGCTGAAAATTAAACTTGTCAAGCAACTCGCTCAAATTGAAGTTCTCAAAGAAGAGGCAAGGGTAGCTGGCCATAATGAAGTCAGAGAACAAATTGAAGCCCAATTGGAGGATGCTAAAGAGGCTGGCCGGAGTGAGATTAAGGACATGTTCGATCCTTTAATTGTTGAATACAATGCTAATGTCCTAATCCATCATGACTTGAGTTTCCTCGGAGAGGACTACTGATGTGCACGTAAATGTGCATATTTTTACCACCATATTTAATCTATTTAAATTAAATAAATGACCATATCGGGTATTTTAACTTGTTTAAACCAAAATTCATATTATTTTCAAATCGTCACATATTCATCTTCATCTAAGGGCAAAATGGTCATTTTTATGCATATATTAATTTTCTAAAATTTAATTGAAAATTTCTATATTATTTTATAGGAATTTAAATTCATATACAAGTGGTTTCATGATGATATATGCATGCACAAGAGTGAAGAGAACAAATGGATATGGAAATAATTCAAAGTGAAGATAATGGAGGACCCCACCTACCCACCTACCTTAATGTACAAATTAGAGGCCAATGCACATGCTTATGGAATTAATGGCTTCATGTACACTTAAATGAGGATTATTTGAAGCTAATGATTACTTGGCCTCCACACTTCCTAATAGGGTATTTTGGGCATTCCCTAAAAATATGAATTAGGGTTTAACACAAGTATAAAATCCCCTTATGTTTCATGTAACCCTCTCCCTTAGTCTCTCTTAGTTAGTTTTAGATCAAATAAAAAAAAGCTCTCTTCTCTTTTCCATGGCTACTTAGCCATTTTTATTTTCATGTAACTTCCATTTTTTTATGCAATGTTAATTAGTGCTCTCTATCTTTTACCTGATTCTTTTGTTTATTTACTTTCATGTTAGTAGTGTAGATTTATTTTTCATGCAAGTAGAATAGTAGTTTTTCCTTTCTTTTTTTCTCTCTTTTTTTCTCTCTTTTTTCCTCTTGTTAGTTTCATGTTGTTTACTACATTTGTTGATTTGATAACAAATATGAGAGCTTAATCCCTACAATTTAAGGGTAATGAAGCTCTCTAATATGTAGATGCAACATTTTGATGTTTATACTCTCTTTTTGTGCTTTAATAGAAACACTTGAAGTGTTTTAATGATGTTGTTTAGCTTTGAATTTGATAGTCTATATTGTTCATAACAAATAGGCTATGCTTAAACAAACTTAACACAAATTGCCTCTTCATCTAAATATGATTATGGCAAAAAAGTGAATGTTGAAATTGAAATTTGATGGCCTATATTTCTAAACAATAGTTAATAGGCCATGCTTAAAATAGATTTTGCTTTCAACTTTGTTGTCATATTTCATGAGAGTTAAATGTGTATTAGTGGTTGTGTTATAGTTTGATGGTTTATATTGTGCTAATTAATAGCACAAATATACCATACTTATGATAAGCACATCAACTAATTACACTAATGACAAGAAAAGAGAGATCATAACTTCATTTTGTTGATTTATGTGATCTAGAGAATGGAAATTGCCTCTAAATTGCCTTCACACTCTCATATTTTTATCAATTTTCTTTTGCTAGTTTTCTACATTTTTAGCTAATCACATTTTCAACTTTGGTTAATTTGATTGAATAGAATTTTAAAATCATTAATTCCCTACGGATCGACCCGTATTCGCCATGTACTACAAGTGTACGCCGTGCGCTTGCGGTTATTTTTATTTCTAAATTCGTTCGACGGTTTTTTAAACCGATAGAATTTCCATCGACGAACAACTACCTCGAGTCACTTGCTAAGGCTTGGGAATATATCATTAAAATGAGGAAGAAAGCCCTTGGTGAAGCCGATTTGGATAAGGACTAACTGGTACGGGAGATCCTTCATGAGAAAGAACCTCTATCTTACTGCTACAAGGCTCCGATACTTTGATATTTTAGCACCCTCCGGCAAAGGGAATAACGTCGCTGAAGCTTCAGAGTCTGATCCCAAAGGTCCCCCTTCACTTCAAATAGCCGGCGCATCAGTTTTATTTGGCCCGGGATAGGATCTAAGCTATGATCTGGATAGACCCTGTTATCAATCAAAGGCGCTGACCCCCATTCATGAAGGGAGCACTCCGGCGACAACTGAAAGTCAGCCGGACACCGGTATCCCGCTTTATTCTTCATTATTCGAGAGGTTTTGCTCCTTATGCCCAATAGTGTTAGGCTTATTTTCATGTTACCGCGAATCTGCAGGTCTTCCAGGTCTGGTCAAACTCCAAGAAGCGGTGCCGCTGTGGAGCAACAACTGACATTTACTGAAATTCTGACGGCTACCGACATTCCAAGGCCTGATGCTCAAATTATTGGAGCACTTGATGACAAAAAGGCCGACTATCATCATCTACCAGATGAATCTGATGATGTTGCGATCACTGGTGCCTCCGAACACACTGATGAGCTCAGCTTGAAGGAGCGCATCGAGAGGGAGGAGTTATTGAAGAAGAAAGCTAATACTGAACCCGTTGATACGGACTTCGATGATCCAAGCCTTATCCCACTACAATTAATTCCACCCGGCGGGTCGGTTCCCGGAGAACTCCTTCCAACTTCTAAAAGCTCTCCTGCCAAGGGTGGTAAAGGATCAAAGAGAAGGACAAACGAAGGCTCAGGTGGTGCCACTCCCAAGAAATCCAAAAGAGAGAAGGGGCAAAAGAAGTAGCCGTCGCTTCAACTTAGTTTGTATACAGATTGTATAGCTGTTTTTCTTTTTGTTGGCCATGTATGTGTGGGTATGTCCCCTGCTTTTGAATAAACTTGTACTACGATTTCCAAGTTTAATGAGTAAATAAAAGTTCTTTATTTTATGTTGGACTCTTACATGAATTTGCTTAAGTAGTCGAGCTATTTCTTTTTTCATTCAATGTACTTGTAATCCGTTGCTCGTTCATTTGGATAATCGTCCGTTAATTTTTACTCAAGGCCTCCATGTGGTCATGGCCTCAAGTTGTACCAAACATTGGGCTCGAGCCCTAGTGTTACACCGTCAGATTCAACGGTTTAGGTGATTATACTTCTGTCCTTGGTCTCGGGTTAGCGGAGTTAGATAGTGGATGGTCGAACTCCATCCTTAGTGAGTTTATGCTCCTCCTTTCGGTTTCAAGCCGGAGTTTATGGAATTGTGAGTGGTCAAATCGCACTCATCTATTTATTTATACTCATATCCGCACTCTGGGGATAAGAGTTAGTTGAAAGGTGATCGAATCACCCCCAATTTATTTTTATACTTCAGTCCACACTCTGGGGACTTAGAGTTATTTTGAAAAATAGTCAGACCGTACTTTTCTTAATTGATTGATTTGCCCTCAAGTCCGAGGTTTGACTTAGCGAGCGATCAGTGGTGTCACGATCGCTTTTGATTCATGTCTGTCCCATCGCTTGGTGGGATTAATTGGTTATCGGATGGTCAAGTCACATCCATTCCTCGTTAGTTACTCCGTCCATCGGGTTGTGAGCGAGAATCATTGAATGAACGATCGAACCACGTTCATTTTGTTTAGTTCAATCGTGATTTTGTGCAATCGGTAGGCTCCAAACTTTGGAAACCTGCTCGAACATGTCAATATTAGTTAGTCGAGTATCGTAACTAATATGTAATGCTACATCAATCACAAATATGAAGGAAATTTCAAACTTTATTTGCCAAATGAAAAGAAATGACATAATTCGTCTTATTACATATCTAAAAAATCAAATGCTAAAGAAAATTCGGAAATCAAATACTACTGAAATGAAAAATAATAAACTAAGTGAAATAGCATCATAAATGCTCGTTATTCCATGCCCTTGGGAGTGTGATGCTGTCAACAGTCGCTAACTTGAAAGTTCCTTCTCCAAGCCTCTGTTCAATGACGTATGGTCCTTCCCAAATTGGATTCATATGTGACGGGACAGGAAAAATCCGTTTCAAGATGAGATCGCTAATTTCAAAGGTCCTAAGTCGGACTTTAGTGATATAGTATCGGGCGACTCGATGTCGATATGCAGCTGCCCTTAAATCAGCCTCTTCGCACTTCTCATCTACGAAGTCTAGAGATTCTAAGAGGAGATCTCTATTCATTCTGGGGTCGTAGTAGGTCACTCGGTGAGAAGGGACTTCGAGTTCAACAGCAATAACGGCTTCGGAGCCATAAGCAAGGGTGAATGGAGTATGGCCAGTCGCGAACTTGTGGGTGGTTCTGTAAGCTAATAATGTTGTTGGGAGTTCATCCATCCACTTGCCTCTAGCCTTTTCCAAACATTTCTTCAGAATGTACTTTATGATTTTGTTCACAGCTTCAACTTGTCCATTCGCTTGAGGGTGAGCAACTACCGCCAATCTCTTTTCAATATGACGCCGATGCAGAAATCTTGGAATTCGACGCTGTCCATTTGGGTTCCATTGTCAGTTACAATGGTTCGTGGAAGGCCAAAATGACAGATTATGTTCCTGACAATGAAGTTGATTACTTTCTTCGTCGTGATCGTGGCTAAAGGTTCTGCTTCGGCCCATTTGGTGAAGTAATAAACTACTACGATGGTGTACTTCGTACCACCTTATAAGATCGGTAAGGAATCGGTAATATTTATGCCTCATCTGGCAAACGGCCATGGACTGGCCGTTCGTGTTATTTCCCTCGATAGAGCTCTCAGAACTTTGCATACACCTAGAACTTGTCGCATCGTTTGGCGTATCAACAGCATCTCGGTTGACAGTTGGCCAGTAATACCCATAGCGGAGTATTTTGTTTACTAGGGTTTGCCCCCAGTGGGATCGCCACATTCCCCTTCATGAACTTCCTTTACACTCGTTTTATTTCATCATGATCGATACACCAGAGCAGGGGAATGGAGTAACCCTTTCTATACATGACTCCTTCCTGAAAGATATATCAGGAAGCTTTGTGAAGGATTTGTCATCTTTCATTCCTCTGTTGCGGAAGGACTCCCTGTAGCAAATAGTCTTTAATCAGAGTCATCCACGACTCCTTCTTAGGCTTCATTTCTAGTACCCAGTCGATTTTCATATGGTTATGCTCGAAGCATCTAGTACTTCGAGTGGAACCAAGCCCATTTGTTGTGCATCCCCTGACTTCGAATAAGGTACGGAGCAAGTCGTTGTCCTTTAGCCTGGTAATCTCCCCTGACTTGGTATACCACCAATTGGGAACGACAAAAGATTTCAAGAGATTTTACTTCCAGTTCAATGGCAAGTTTGAGTCCAACAATCAGAGCTTCATATTCAGCTTCGTTTTTTGTTGCAAGGAAGTCAAGTTTCAAAGCGTAGCAAATTGATCGATCCTCCGAAGTTACTAGTATGACCCTGGCTCTAGAACAGCGATCGTTAGAGGTTCCATCCATATACATTTTCTATCGGATGGTAGGGGCTTCAGTGCTCTTTAGGAGATTATCCTGTGTAGTGAACACAGCTATAAAGTCTGCAAGTGCCTGTCCCTGGATGGCTCTCCAAGGGAGATAGTTAATGTCAAATTGGCTCAGCTTGATGTTCCACTTGAGTAACCTTCCAGATGTCTCAGGTCCCTGTGGGACCTTCCGTAACGGCTGATCGGTGTAAACGTTGATTGGATGAGCCTAAAAATATGGGCGGAGCTCTCGGGAAGCAATCAACAAGCAGTATGCCAATTTCTCTATCTTCAGATAGTTCTTTCAGCTCCTGTTAACCGCTTGCTAACATAATAGACCGGTCTCTGGATTTGATTCTCCTCGCGAAGCAATGCAGCACTTATAGCATGTACCGACATGGCCAAGTAGATATACAAGTCTTCGTGATCCATCGACTTTGACAAAATGGGAGGCCTCTCTAAGAGGTTCACCAAAGCTCGAAATGCGTCTTCATAGTCCTGTGTCCATTCAAAGTTCCTTTTCCTTCTTCTAATCAAGTTGAAGAAAGGAATGCATTTATCAGTAGCTCTAGAAATAAATCAACTTAGGGAGGCAACCTTCCCATTTAGGCTCTGTACTTGTTTGATGGTCTTTGGTGCTCGGATGTTGCGAATTGCTCAAATCTTCTTAGGATTGGCTTCCATTCCACGAGCATTAACGATGAAACCCAAGAACTTTCCTGACGCAATGAAAAAAGAACATTTCAGATCCTTCATTTTGTAATATCAAAGGATGTCAGACATCTCTGCTAAGTCTCTAATGTGGTCGCTTGATCGTCGTGACTTCACACGGATATCATCCACGTATACCTCCATCGTCTTTCCAATCTGATCTTTAAACATTCGGTTTACTAGGCATTGATAAGTTGCTCCAGCATTCTTCAATCCAAATGGCATTACCACATAACAGTACAATCCAACATCGGTAATAAAACTGATGTGCACTTGGTTGGGGATGTGCATCGAGATTTGATTATATTAGTACACATCCATGAAAGATAGCAACTCATGTCCTACGGTTGAGTCCACCATCTGGTCAATTCTAGGAAGGGGAAAACTATCTTTCGGGCATGCTTTGTTTAAATTCGAATAGTCGACACATGTCCGCCACTTTCCATTCGCCTTTCTCACAAGTACAAGATAGATACCCATTTAGGGTAAAAGGCGTCATGAATAAACCCATTGCTTTTGATCTTATCCACCTCCTCTTTAAGGACGGCAGATCTCTCCAGATCCATGCCGCACCTTTTCTGTTTCACCGGGACATGCCTCTTGTTGATGTTTAAAGCGAGATCCATGCCGCACCTTTTCTGTTTCACCGGGACATGCCTCTTGTTGATGTTTAAAGCATGGCTCGCAAAGGCAGGTGAGATCCCACACATATCAGAATGAGTCCAAGAAAACACATCAAGATTCGCTCGGAGAAAACCTGCAAGTTCTTGCATCATCGAGGGGCTAAGCTGTGATCCGATCTTTAGGACCTATAACAGATTGTCGTGGCTGACCGTGATGTCAATTGTTAGCTCAGCTGGTGCAGCCTTGGTCTTTTTGGGCCCCTCCTCGTCATCCCTCGGATCTATGTCTTTATAGAACCAACTGTGGCACCCGAGCCAAGGCCCAGGCATTGGTTGTCAATCTTCATGGCTTGGATGCAGAGAGACTTATACCCTTCTCCTTTCGTTGAGCGTCCCTCAACTCAGCCACATAGAAGGCATGTCTGGTCGCTTGATTACCATACACAACTCCAACACCGTTATCGGTTGGGAACTTCAAAGTCAAATACCATAGGGCAAGAGCTGCTCGGAATTTAGTAAGGGCTGGTCGGCCAGAAAAACATTATATGGAGAGTCAACATCCAACACAACGAATGGCAACATCCGTACTCTCTTATGGTCGCCTTCTCACTCCACCGGTAGCTCGACATAGCCTGCCGCTTCCATTGCACCACCGTTAAAGCCATGAATGCGGGCTTTACATGGTTTCAAATCTTTGGCTTCCATTTTCATCTGGTCGTATGCCTTTTTGAAAATAATATTCACCGAGCTACCACTGTCAATCAAAACTTTCCTCACTAAGGCGGGGCCGATCATGGTCGAAATAACCATTGGGTCGATCGTCGATGCCTCCACCTTATCTGCATCTCTGGTTCTAAATACAATGCCATCTTCCATTGTTTACTGCTGTTTGCCGGAGCCCCATCTTTTACACTTGAACAACCCTCAAAATCCATATGCTTGATTGCGCTAGCATAGCGCTCCATTTCGTGCCATCTCTTATCAGCTGCATGTAGTCCTCTGACTATTGTATTGATAACTAATCTTCCACTAGTCCGCACATGCGCCTTAGCCCTATGCGGTGCTTATCCTCGGTTGGGGTCGGATGTCCATTGCCCGCCATCCTACGGGGCTTTAACAAACTGTTATAATTTTCTTTCCTGAATCAGTTTCTAAATAACATCCCGGAGATGCCTACATTCATTCATGTTGTGACCATAGCATTCGTGGAATTGGCAATATTTTCCAGTCTGCTTTTTTTTCTCCATCGATTCTTTCGGAGATGGCTTCCTATACTGCATGGTATTGCATGTAGACAAGTAGACGTTCTCTAGAGACATATTCAGAGGTGTATAGGTATCATACATTGGAATCCTTGACTTTCCTCTTCCAGAATCCCTCTTTCGTTCACCGTTCCTATCACCGCCTTTCTTTTGTTGACTCGGTTTGTTTTGGACATTTACTTGAACTTTTCAGGAACTCTCCCCGGACTGTTTTGCTACGATGTTAATCTACACTCCTTCTCCACTCGGTCCCACAACATTCTTCTTCCTAGAGCATCTAGCTTCCTCTTTCTCCAAATACTCGGCTGCTTTTGATAGAAACGCTCCAACGTTGCGGGTAGTTTGCCAACTAACCAATCGCCAAAGTCAGATTCAAGGCCAATCCCTCTTTTTACTCCCATCAATACTGAATGGTCATTTGGGTTACTAACTTCTATGACGGTTGTATGAAATCTCTCCGAATAGGCTTTCAATGATTCTCCCGGAGCCTGAATCATGCTTGACAGAGACATTACATCTTTGGGGCAAGTTGCATGCATACGGAACTTCTCCACAAATTTTGTTGCTAAATCATCAAATTTAGAGATTGATCATGGGGGTAATCTCGTAAACCACATCGTTTCTATGCCAGATAGAGTGATAGGAAAACATCTACATTTTGTGGCATCATCGGCTCATGCGAAATCCATCATCCATTCATATCTCATGATATGCTGCCTGGGGTTAGCTTTTCCTTCATAGGCAGGCATCGACAACATGTTGAACCTCCTTGGATACTCTTCATGCAGGATATTGTCGGTGAACGGGGTATGGCTTCTTGAGATCCCTCAATCGTCATTGGTCAAGCCTTGGCTCTCCCTTACTAGTTGTCTAACAATAACTAACAAGTATGGCATTTGGATAGTTGGAGCCAAGCGGTAGTCGTGCTCCACCTCACGTGAATGGTCCAGTCGATGTCTATGGGCCGTTCCATGCCTTCTTGGCTCAACATCCTCTCGATGCGTATCACGTCCGTTCACTTCATCGTCGTTCCGGGGAGGTAATTAGTCTACATCCATTTGAACTCCAACATTCCAAATTAACCGTGGCGACTCCAGCTCTTGCTCCACCGAGAGAAGGCATATTTCCTCCTCTGGAGGAGGGATCGACACCGATCCTTCTTGAGGGATCGGGCTCGATCGGTCCTGGCAACCCAGGTTGGTTTGCCTATTGATGTCTAGAAGCTTATGCGCGATATCCATCAATTCTGCGTCGTCTGCGTCTGTGATAATCATGTGATGAAGTAGAGCTCTCCGATGTAGAATAGGGAGTTAGCTCCCTCCTAGTTTTCCTGTGTTGTTGATCTCTGAGTTGATTCATTAGATCGATATTGGTTTGAATCTGCCGATTCAACTGTCGGCGGCTATCCAAAAGCTCTCTCTCAGATTCTGGAAATTAGCTCTTATGATGGAATCAGCTGGATTCTGGACATCAACTGGATTGGCAGCATTAACATCTACGGGTAGATTGCTCTGGCCTCCTTGCTGAATGCCAGCGTTCTCATTTCCTTCTGCATTTTGAGATGTACATCTAGTGTTCTTAACCATCATTGATAGTTTCCTTAGACTTTTGAAAATCTGAATAGAATGAATAAGCTTCTTGAAGATAATTACGGATCTCTTCGGGGGATTTATGCTATCCAGTAGCAGAAAAGGGATCCAAATAGGGCTGAGAATCTTCTTCTCGGTGAAAGCACTAAAATGTTTGCACCAGAAATTAGCACAAACATCCAATAAAGATTTTGTAAAGAACTAAATGAAGAATAAAAAATAAAAAAGAGGAAACAAGTAATCAAATAATAGAAAATCGAAGCAATTACAAGAGCACAACGATTTATAGTGGTTTGGCGTTGTTTGCCTACGTCCACTTTGAAGAGATAGCTTTGTTAATCACTTTGTAAACTGAGTACAATAGGGATCGGATGAAAATCCTTAGTTACAAAAGAGTACAAAGCAATAGGCAGCGTAAAGGTCTTGAAAGTGAACAATCAAGCCTGTATTTATAGAGGAAGACGATGAAATATCTCTCTGAAAATTCGGTAGAAAGATCTCCAAAACCATATGGGCCCACAGGAGGGATCGCATGGCCTAAATCCAAAGAAATAGGGATTGGTGCCGATCCTTATTTTGGAAGAATTTGGGGGTGCGATCCCTATGGGAGCTTCTCCTTATTGTAATATGCCTAGCCTCCAAGTTTCATGCCAATTGGATTAGTAGAACTTGAGTTACTCGATCTTCGTTGCAACATTTTATGCATCCTGATTCTGGCCGATCCCTATGGATGGAAGAAGGCCGATACCTTTTTCTTAGCCCTTTTGAGGTGTAATCCCTAGGGTAGACTCCCTAGGGTCCCCATATCTTGTGTCCAAAATTTCATATGTATTGGACTTATGGATCTCGAGATATCGATTATTTTCCATTAAGTTGCACTTGTTTGGCTAAAATATGTCGATCACTATTATTGAGAGTGTTTATAGCCGATCCCTTTTCTATATTAAACTATATTCCATACTTTGAACATTTTGCATTGCACATCTCTTAATTCCGTTCGATCACGGCTTCATATTATCATATGTACTTGATTTTTGGACCTCACAATCATCACTCTGGGCTTACTGGCCTTGATGACAGTCGAGTCTAACTTGCCTAATTAGTTCAGATATAGAAGGGTCATAATGCATGATGACAATGATCAACACTTATAGATAAACATATAATTTGCCTGGTAGAGGTTCTTCATTATAATGGCTCCATTCTCTATATTTTTGTGAATA
Organism: Allium fistulosum; assembly: GCA_030737815.1. NCBI lineage: Eukaryota > Viridiplantae > Streptophyta > Magnoliopsida > Asparagales > Amaryllidaceae > Allium > Allium fistulosum. Next base: position 1,114,727,553 of record CM060902.1, on the reverse strand, counting down.
GCAATCATAGTAGTTGTCCTACTCAACTTCAATAATTGTGATAGCTCGGTGGTACGAATAGTAAATTATTATGGAATGTAACATAAAGCTCCTAATTTACGGAACACATCACCAGAAGATGCTCATCCATGTACCTAATTGATTTGGGAACATACAAATTCATATATTATATATTTTAAACATATGTAAATTATGAAGGTTATGGATATAATATGTGCATTTTTATATTATATAAGTTGTGAATATATATAAATGCACCAATAATCGTATAAGCTACTAATTATTGCTGCTAGTGCCTATACAAAAATCAAAGATTAGGTGTTCATAATGTGTTTATATTTAAATGAATGTTTACATATCATTAACTCTCTAAAAGTAACTTAGGCTATGTTGACTGTGTGTGAGTGTGTGTGAGTGTGCTGCTGTGTATGAGTGTGTGTGTGTGTACTGCTGTGATAGTGTGTGTATGCAGGTTTTGTGTATGTGTGAATTTGTATGTGTATGTGTGTTTGTGTGCATATGCATGTGCTGCTGCATGTCCGTGTGTGCTTGTAATGTCTGTGTTGTGTTGGTGTGTGTGCGCTACTGCAAGTAGCGGCTGCAGCTGCTGCCTGTGTGCAGCATTGCTGTGCACAATCGTGATGCAAGTGGGCCACGACCCACTTACTTTAGGCGAGCCATACCATACTAAATAAAAATAAATAATAATAATAATAATAAACTAATTTGGAACACTCAAATATATATATATATATATATATCATTATTAACATGTTTTCAAATGGGTAAATTGGAACAAGAGTTAATAACATGTAATGTAAGCACTTACTAGTTTTGAAATTGTTAAGAAATAATTGCAGTCGAGAGCATTTCAGAAATATATAAAATGATTGGGTTGAACTTTGATATATACATATACACTATGAAAATTTATGTGTATTCGATAGATGTAAGCGGTTATTAGTACACGCAAGTCAAAACGACTATATGCATAAATAAGAGGTTTAATGAGTCAAATCTTTATGGAATGTGAACATTACTGGAAACCATATGCATGTTGATGAAAACCTTGGATTGAAATTATACGTTACATTTATAAGTAGATTATTCAAAAGGGCGAAGATTAATGTCTAAAGCGGACAAGTAAAGGCGGTAGCGCACACACAGGAAAATGGACAAGTGGAGGAAGTGAATAAAATCATTAAGTCCACGTTGAAGAAATGGTTAATAAAATCCAAGGGCAACTGGGTCGATGAGCTTCCACTGGCATTGTGAGCTTTTAGGACAACCCATAGGTCTGCGACTGGACATAATACACCGTTTACTTTGGCATACGGATTGGCGGCCATGATTCTGATAGAATTAGAGGTCCCTTCTCATCATAAAAGGTTTTATGATCCAAAGGAAAACAAGGAACTGTTGCTTGAGTCCCTCGATTTGGTTGATGAGAATAGGGAAGAAGGAGATTTTAGGGTAGCTGGTCACCATAAAAGAGTAGCATGACACCAAGGCCTTTAACCGTACTTTCAAAGTAAGGGATCTTGTTTTGAAATGAGTTCTCCCACATACGGGGGCTCTTGGTCCAATTTGGGAAGGTCCTTATGCAATTGAGCAAAAGCTTGGAGATGGAACGTTCAAGTTAGCAACTGTCGGTGGAATCTTGATTCTACATGCATGGAACAACGACTTACTACGGCACTATTTTGTTTAGTTTTATTTAATTTATTTTTATCAAATAAGTCACCCAAGGATTCTGGGAGTAATGTAACAAGGTAGGAATTGCTGCATTTTCGAGTTGCAAATAAAAGTTAGCTTCTTGAACCAATGGAGTCATGTTCTTATAAGAAAATTTCTTGTGTTGCACGATTAACAGTAAGGTCGGGTATAAATTCCTTTGGTCCTGGATCAAGACCAGGGAGTATAATTTCAAGGGTTGATCAGATAATTAAACCCTATACATTTAGGTACTTAGGGAATGATACCAGCTCCTTTTGTCCAAGATCCAGACCGGGGAGGATAAACACAGGGGTTTATCGAATAATTCTACCCCAACCTACAGGTATTGACTGTTGCTCGAAATTAGGCGACGTCTAGAAGGAATGCCGAGGATAAGGTAACTGAAGCACTAGTTTCCGGAGATAGAAACCGGTGCACCATTTGATTTTTAATGACAACGCTTATAGCCTGGCAGTATACGCTACGCTGAGGATAAGCGAGGACGATCAACGGACACTCTCGGTCCACACTTAGAGAAAGGTGGGACTGAGAGAGGATGCCTAGAGGTGAGTGTTACACCCATATTTCCTAAACCCCATTGATGGAAAGATGATGTAAACACCAAGCTCAGAACAGGATGCCCTCACGATAAAAGTTGGACTACAAAGGGGGAAAGCAAAGAATAAAGAAAAGTCAAGAGAATACTACACTTAGAAAATTCAAGTCAAAGTACAAGATTCAAAGCGCGTTGATCCCCCAAATTCAGTGTTATATTATGATATTGAACCCAAAACCTGACATGGTCATAGGGTGAAGAAAATAGTCTACAACCACAATACACAGAATTGCAGCACCCCCAAGATATGACAACGGGGTAGAGATGCTACACTACGATACCAGAAGCTTTATTAGTAGTGTCAAAATACAATACATTTCACTTAGAAAAAGCTATATGCAAATGAGGACGTGTTGCACTCATAAATCAATATGCAAAGATAATGGGTCAGCATTAACAATCTTACATCCAAAATCCAACAAATAGGGGTGCTGCCATCAGAATAGGCCAACAAAGAAGCGCACCGCCATAAGGATAGGCTAATGAAGAAGAATGCCGCCATCTGGACGTCGTAAACATAGGGGCACAAAGAAAGTGACAAAAGATGTAAACTATGCTACAACCAAAAAAGGAGTTATGGTCAAAAGTTAGTGAACTGCATCGGGCATACCACACCTTTTTGACAATCCCAAACCCGGATGAGACAAACTGAAAAGAATAGTTACCGATGCTTTTCCAAGATCTGGACACACCAAACTGCGCTAGGTCGGTGCAGTTGCCCACTAGCAAAAACCCACACAAGGCAGAACCACCTGGAACCCTTAGCAAAATGTTCCCCTCACATGGCCATGATAAGTCTGCCCTCCTAAAATTGTAGGCTAACCAAGTACAAGACCTACGCAAATACTGCATACAAACCTTTACCAAAATATACCCTTAATCCATTCCAAGCAAGCCCCAAGTGAACATCCATATATCAATGGGCCAGATAAACCCAACCATTATTCCTAAAAGCTAATGCGCTCTTAACACTTTCAAGTTCAAACCTGCACTACGCTTACTAAGGAATCTTTAAGCAGTACCACGACGAATCCAAAGAATTATAAAGGCTGCACATGGGGTTAACTAAATAGCACACTGTCCCAGCTCCTCATTTGTTAGGAAATAGAAAAGTCACAAGCGGCCCTTATCAAGCAACTTGTATATATCAACATCAATGGCAGCTTAGATCACATTCGTACATACATTAAGCTAACACCACAGGTTGGGCCAAAGCAACTCAAATCCATTTATCCTCAACACAAGGTCAAACGGACATTGCATACTGGATATGACAACTCAGTTGCAACCACTCCCTAAGCAGTACCACGTGGAATCTAGAGCATTCCAAAGGCTGCACGCAGTGTTTCTCAAACAAGTGCCTCAGCGGGGATCCACACATACTGGTAAAATAGTGAAGATACATGTATCCTTTGACAGCAAGTTGCACATCCCAATGCCAAAGGTAACTCGGGACAAATTCACCTAAGTATTAAGCAAGCACCATAGTACCAAGCAGACGTTGCACATCAAACAACACAGCTCAGCTCCAGATATGTCAGTGGCACCCCAAAACAAAAGAGTAACTCTCAACATCCCCCTAAGGCAGTACACAAGTCATTCACTTCATCAGATCAACATTGCAGGATCCATTTGAAATTGAGTTTCCCACCTTAATTTCAGATGTTCCCGCTTTATTATAAAATTCCCCACCAAACCCCAAAATTCAACCGCTCAAATAATGGTTTACCGCCAAAGACGTGTAAGCAATTTGTGCATGTCGAATGAACAATATAGATGCATGACATATGCATGATCCAAAGGTGGAAATTGGTATAGCAGATGAGGGATTGTGGTAATCCACGTGCATCTCCATATTATAAATAGGAGAGGCATTGTAAAGATAGGGGGATCCCCTTTTGGGAACTTAGAAAATTGTATCTTTTATTTCTTCTATTATAAACTTATACCAAGAGGAAATATGTAAACAAAGATTTGACCTGTGAACGTAGGATTCGAAGGAATCTGAACCACGTATAATTCCTGTGTCTTTTATTTTCAAGCATTGTTGCGTACTTTCTTTACATCAAATTCTTATCTATTTCATCCGTTAATCAAATACAAGTTTGGTTTGACGTTTTAACAACAGTTAAAGTGCAACCACCTAATTTTGTAAGCTCCCGGTAACATAATTACCACTTAAAAGAAAAATTAATATTACTTACATTTGCTGATTCAAATTCATGGAAGTGCGCTATTATTGATTTCGTGACTGGTTGAGGTGTTGTGAGACGAAAAATCTCATTAACATTTTTGGCGCTAGAAGGAGAGTTTGAACCTCAGTTCCCAGTTCCATGTTTTCAATCAACTCTACCTATATCCCCTTTACAAGCCATGGATCCCACTGATTCATCTATTCCTTCTAATCAAGAATAGTTACTCCTAGACTCGAAAATCTCGAAGAAACCACTCATAACCTCAAAAGCCCAAGTTGAGACAGAAGCCTCTGTTGAAGCCCTCATATGCCTCATCCTGACCACGATTCAACCCTTCAATAACCAAATAAACCAATGAGGGAAGATGTTAAAGGAAACGGTAACTCAAAATATCGCTCTTAAGCTAATTTTTCCTCCACCATTCACGGCTCTCCACCATCACTCACCAACCGCGTCGACCACGCAACGGGTAAGTGATAACGACACTCTCGGAAATGAGAATGGAGAAGCTGGCCCACAAATCAAATCCAAGCCATATAATAGTAACCTACTACTAGAAAAATGAGCTTGATTTGCTCTCAATGATGACCGTGCTACCTCATTTTACAAGGATAACTCATCCCGAGTGTTTTCAAAATGGAAGAAAACATGTCGAGTCTCGAGTGTCAATCCTCATCATCACCAAGCAAACAAGTAGCGAAGGCTCGGCAACCCATACGATCCTATAGGTCCTCATGTTGGTATTACAACAGAGAAGGAAGGGAAAAATACATGGAGCTTATTTGAGTGCACATAATTGGTTGATACAGTTCTTACTGCTCCACCACTTCAGTGCAATTCCAGTCATTCAAATAAATAGATTCCTCTGTAAGAAAATTTGTTTGGTAGTGGTGTTGCATGGAATTAAGATGAAGATCTATGACCATTTTATTATTATCCTCCTTTAACAATCAATTATTGAATATGCTAGTATATGATTTTTGTTTGATGATAATAAACATATATATATATATTCATTTAAATGTATTTGATAATGTACTATTTTATTTTTCACATAATTAAATAAATATTTGTTGAATAAAATAAATAACACAGATTTTAAATTCAAACAAATATTTTATTCAAACAAATATTCTATTACAATTTTTGAATAGTACAAATTTGAGCTCTCACTATATATATACAAATTTCAATTGCAATACAAATTCGATTACATCACAATTTATCAGTTACATTAGCACCTCACTACATAACACTCATTCACTCGTATTTATCTTCAACTCAATTCCAGATAGAATCCAGCATCTGAGTTATCTGCAAAAATATATACTGACACAGTAAAATTGAAAATAAAACATTTTTGTAGTGTAAAATAAAATGTAATGTTGAAAATATTATTTGCCTCAGTTATTTGGGTTGTTCGTCATCATTTAAATTTGAATTCACCATACACAAACAGCTTGTGACATGCACAGTGTATCACTGTACATGCCACAAGGCCGTGCACACCAATGTACACTTGATAAAATTATAGGGACATGTGAGCACAAGGTCAAACCCAATCAAAAGCCGGGTTCAACTCAAGTGAAATACAAATAAAGTCACGATATTAGCACAAGGTCAAACCCGAGCTTTAAGCTGGATTCAACACAGGTGCAATACGAAAAACAAATCCAGATGAAAGTGTACACATGAAGCCAACAATAACAGAGGCTACAACCTAGACAACAAATGCAGTAACATCATATACATGACAACCAGACTACATGGATGAGCACTAATATACATGAACATGAATGAATGCCACAGTGACTTCAACAAGTTGATATGCAGACAGTACAGTACAAATGCATATGGCAAGCAACTGAGTATGATATAACTTCAACAAGACCACATGCAACACGACAGTGGACTGATACAAGTGAATCAAACCAGGACCAGTGAGCAGTGCCAACAGATCAGAGACAAGTACACAAGTCATGTACAAAGGCACACTAGAATATGTAGTGAAACAGAGTGGATAGGTCTAGTAACTAATCTGAAGTCAACAAAGCATTATGGAAGCGAAGACTACAAGTGCAAAGCAACAATAGAGCAAACACAGTGAAACCCAAAGCAATCATACACATATACATGTGTGAAACAGCATGTATACATATAGGCAGCGTGCAAATTCAAGTGATTGTGATCAATAGACTAAAATGTATACCAGACTAGACTTCGAATCAAGCAATGTAGACAAAAGTGGTGACTTCAAATTATATAGTGATACATATATATATGCAGTCAGACTTCAAGATGACACAGAACGGTAAAAAGGTACAGGTACACAAGTGAAACTGGTACCCAAATAAATCCAGACTTCAAATACACTTCAAATGATCACAACAACATATATACATACATAAATGTATGTATGTATACAAGTGAAAATGAACAGACTGCAACACTACATATGCAAGCAAGACCACAAATCAAGACCAGACGTCAAGGGGACAACAGAGTATCAAGGCAACCAAAGCTTCACAAGAACACATACATATACCAGGATGCACTGTTCAAGGCTGGGACATAATCAAGCAAAGTAGCAGTTTAAAAAAAAGTCAAAATATCATCACAAAATTACCATAACCGAAGTCACCAGCAAAATCAACGCCGCGATGACCAAGGCAAAAAGAACGAACCAAATCAGAAATTAAACAAGTCGTGGTGGCCACGAAAGAAATCAAGCCGTGAGAAACAAGCAAACAAAATATACAAATTGGAACAAGTCAGTGATCAATCTCAAGCATTCAAGCAAAATCAAGTGGCCGAGATAAATCAAATGACAAATTCAAATGAACGAAATTATAGGAATTCGATTCCTATTTAAACCCAATCATCATCGGCCTCAAAGGTATCGAGTTCGAGTAAACTAATGAGTAAAGAAAAAAGCATAAACTACATACCGAAGTCAAGATCGAACTCGATCGAGAAGCAGCCGTGTGCAACTCAAGGAGATGGTCGATCGACAAAGCAAGCAACGCGTAATCACCTATTTGATCAATCAACAAAAGTTGACAGCTTTAAAGATTATCCAAAGCCCTAATTTATCGAAGAGGAACGAAAGTATTCGAGCAACAGAAAAGAGGAAGACAGCTTTTCAAAGGAACGAGCCGACATAAATAAAAAAGAGAAAAGGATTTTTTATCACTTTATTTATTTTGGGCCAATGTTTTTCCTCTTGGGCTTTAGTTTATTTAAAATTAGGGTTTTGATTTTAATTTGTTTTTAAATTTGTGTTTTCTCTTTTAAACATTTGTAATTTCTAGTCGTGTGACTAGGGGACGAACTACGGTGGCGTAGTTCGAGAATTCGCAACTCGGTGGCTGAGTTTTGGCAGGGTTTTGAGCGTAGAGTTAGGTTAGTCGGTAGCGGGTGTCGCGAGTTTACGTGTGTAAGCGTCTGACAACTTAATTTCTAGTAGAAACCCTGTGGGCAACACGTAGGCAGGGTTTTGCCGAAGCTGGGTAAATCTATGCGTTATGTTTTCTGATTTTTATATTCTTCTTTTTATCTATGCTGCTATTATTCTGCTGTGATCTGTGTTGAAATTATTTTATATACTTTCTCAATAAATTTTTATAATTAACAGTATCACCCTATTCACCCCCCTCTAGGGTGAAATCGATCCTACAAGTGGTATCAGAGCTAAGAAAAGAAGTCAATTTTTGTTTTAAAATTTTGATTTTTTCAAAAACCAATTTTTTAAGAATTTGAATTTTTAAAATGGCTTCTTTTAATAATGCTTTTGCTGAGGGTCAGTCCATAGTTAGACCACCAATGTTCAATGGTGAATATGCTTACTGGAAAAATAGAATGAAAATTTTTCTGAAAACCATTAATGCTTGGAATATTGTTGAGACAGGTTATAGAGCACCAACTATAGTCGTAGATAATCAGGAAATAGATAAACTAATGGATCAATGGACAGATCTAGAAAATAAATTACAGAATGCTAATGCCAAAGCTATGAATTCTATTATTTGTTCATTGGATCAATTTGAATTTAATCGTGTCTCACATTGTCTAACTGCGCAGGAAATCTGGCACACACTAGAAGTGACTCACGAAGGAACATCTCAAGTCAAGGAATCTCGCCTTGCCATGATGAGTAGCGAATACGAGAATTTCACAATGGCCAAGGAAGAAAATGTCACAAAGATGTACGGACGACTTTCCAATAACGTTGTTTGTGCCAAAATTGGTCACAAACACCCAATTGTCAATGAAAGCACCAATTCACAATCACGGATCACAGATAACAAGTATGTAGAAAATCGAAAATGAAGAACACTAAGAAGATTTAGATGAAAGCAATAAAGAACACAAGATTTATAGTGGTTCGGCGATCCGGCCTACGTCCACTTTGAAGTTTGATGACTTTATTGATATTCACTTGGAGGTTACAACTGATTTCAATGGGTTACAGCGAACTGATGTTATGAAATTCGAGTACAACAGCAGTAATGGAGTTTGAAATTGAATCCGGCAGAGTCTCGGTGTTGGAGCATCCCGAGATCCCTCTTCTATAGGCTTTGGGGCTCTATTTATAGGCGTAGGAGGCTGGTATCGCGCTCAAACTTCGGGAGACTTCTTCTGGCACGTGAGTGGGCCCATGCGACCAAGCCCGTGAAGTTTCGGCTCCATCCGTGATCGATACGAATGAATTTTGTATCGATCAAGATTTCGTCCAATGGAGTCGAAACACTATGTGAACATTCTTTAGCATGCACGTAAGCTTCTGTGAAAATTTTGTAGCATTTGGACTCGTGGATCGCGAGATATGATCAATACAAAATGGAGACTTTCGGCAGTTCGTTTGGTTCGAATCGATCATTTCGACTCGATCTTGTTCGACTCGATGGCTGCTGCCTTATTCGTATCGATGAAGGACGCACAGTTCGTATCGATGGGTTCTGTCCTGTTCGTATCGATTGTTATGCTTTGTTCGTATCGATCCAAGTTCCACTGTTCGTATCGATGGTGTGGTCTTGTTCGTATCGATCGCCTGAGTATTTGACTCGCATCCACGCATGTGGCGCTGTTCGTATCGATAATTCAGAAGCGTTTCGTATTGATTATGTTGATGAGGATCGATTACGAAACACAAGCCATTTATGGATACGAAGAAGTGCACTCCATGGATACGAATCAACATATTTGATGGGAACGACGAAGGCTTGTTTTAGGATGGACTCGAACAGGATGGCGCCAAGTAGATCGATACAAAATGGTGACGGTCGGATGGATGCGAATATGAGCTTCGATCGATACGAAGTGAGTGAACTCGATGGATATGAACAGTGTATGTTTGATGGATACGAATAGCGTACAGTTGATGGATACGAAACGCGCCATCCCGATGGATACGAACGAGAACCATATTCAATTTTGCATCGATCATATCTTGAGCGTACGAACTCGGATTGACTTGAAATTTGAAACGCCATCTCTAATGACTTTCTTTGTCGTGTCTTGTCAATTATAGCTCGATCCGGACTCGGGCAAAATTCGTCGATATCCATAGTGAGCCTGCGTACAACCTATCTTCGTGACGAGTTGTCTTTGGTTTCCCATTGATCTTTTGGTATCACGACCTTGCTAAAAGGCGGGATAACACTTGCCCCCCAAAACATGCCTTGCAGGGGGAAGGTGTGTTTTGTAATGCCATAAGCTGGATGTTCATATCCTGTTGATTTCCTGCAATGATATCGATAGTCTTATCTGACCATGAATGACGATCGTTCGGGATCGTATGTCATTTGAGGTGATATGTGACCGTTTGCGGTCGGCTGCCGTTCGCGGCGAATGGTGACCGTTCGCGGTCGGGATGCCGTTCGAGGCGATTTGTGATCGTTCGCGATCGGGTGCCGTTCGAGGCGAATTGTGATCGTTCGCGATCGGGTGCCGTTCGAGGTGAATTGTGACCGTTCGCGGTCGGATGCCGTTCGAGGCGGATTGTGACCGTTCGTGGTCGGGTGCCGTTCGAGGCGGATTGTGACCGTTCGCGGTCGGGTGCCGTTTGCAGCGAATTGTGTGTGTGCCCGGGGGGGACTTAGTGTCATCAATGCCAGATTTCATACTCGAGCGAATTTCTGACTTGTTTGTCATGGCGGTTTATTGCCATCTCAGAGCATGCCTAAGGACCGTTCGCGATCCCTTACATGTGTAAGTGGCTTAACCGTTATGGCATCACAAATGGCATACTTTTATTCGAAATGAGTTTTTCAACAGAACTGTTCAACAAAATCAAATTCAAACATCAGAAATGGAAAATAAAAGTAAAACAGGGACGTCAAAGTGCAAACACCTACACTGTTGCGATTAATAGTCGTATCAGAGCATGCCTGAGGATCGTTCGCGGTCATGTACATGTGTAAATGACTTAATCGTGTTGGTGTGGAGTTTGCTACTTATTCGTCATTATCCCAATCAATTGATGATAAGCTGACGCCTCGATCCTGAGCCGTCCCCGGTAGGTGTAGGTGGTGGTCGCTCCCGTTCCACCGTTGTTGTTCCCCTTCTTACATACTGCGATAGCAGACCATTCCGGATATGTCCCTCAACCTCATCCTTCAAGTGTCGGCAATCATTCGTGCTATGACCATTCAGCTCGTGGAATAAGCAGTACTTGTCTGACCTTCTTTCATTGTTGGTCGGATCCCTTCTCATCGGCCTTCGATAGGGAATCTGCCCCTAGTATCCTGGTAGATTCGCTCCAAAGTCTCATTCAACTCCGTATAAGAGGTGAATCTTGGTTCCTTTCGTGGTAGCATCGGTCCATCACTATTATCTTCAGCCTTTCGTTTCCCTTTACCAGTCCCTGAATCTGTTCTAGGATGATTTTCACCCTTGACTGCATAAACATCGATTCCTTCTCCTTCCTCTCTTTCAGCATTTGCTTCCTCTAATCGTAAAAATCCTTCGGTCTCGTGATAAAATTCTCCTAGATCCATAGAGGGATCCCTTGTTAACGAATTCTTGAACTCTATGCCATCAGCTATGCCAGATACAACTGCCATCAAAACCATGGATGGATCGGGTCGATCCACTGATGCTACCGCTGCATTGAATCGCGTCAGAAAGTTCCTCAAAGACTCCCCGGTTCTTTGCTTCAGTGCTGCCAAACTCATCACATCCTTGGGTCTTGAAATGTGAACCCTAAATTGCCTCATGAACCTTTCAGTCAAATCAGTCCATGTTCCAATGGAGCCACTCTCCAGTTGTCTGAACCATAATGCTGCTATGTCTGTCAGATACAACGGGAAGCACCTGGCCATGACTTCCTTTGATGCCCCCAGCACTTCCATATGCCTCATGTATTTCGTCAGATGAACGGCAGGATCCGTCCTCCCATTATACATGTCCAATGTTGGTAACTTGAATTCTGGTGGATTCCTGGCTTGCCTGATCGTAGGAGCAAAGGGACTCCTATTCACATCCTCCAGATCTCTATTCGCTAGTCCGCCTCTCATGGCTCGTCTGACCATCTCCGCCAATCTGTCACTGTCTCCAAGTTGTAGTCCTTGTCTGTTACTTCTGATTTGCCCCTTGAGTTCACGAGGGATTCCTGGAGTCTGCTCTCCTGAACGAGCATTCGCTTCTCTGTCAACGCCGCGCTGCGCAGCTCCACCTGGTACTGCGCTTGGGATTGGGTCAACATGCTCTGGGTAAGTGCCCCCTAGTTCTGGGGCTGTGCCAGATGGTCCTGCTCCATTTTGAATTCTGGTTGCTTCGTACTCCCGATTCCTGTCTCCAGCGTCTCCTGTAGTTTCATTCCACTGATTATGTACTCCGGCTTGTCCAACTTGTCGAAGTAGATTCTACATCACCTCCTCTTGTCTCTTAAACATCGTTTCCATCTCGTCCCTAGTGATAACGACATCTGATTCGCTCCTGAGGAAGCCTCCTGACTTACTTCATGCTGACTTCTCTCCGCTCTTTGTCTTCTACTTGATTGCCTTGTCATAGCTTTTCAGATCTGAATTCTTTAAGCCTTCAAATTCAACTTCCAAATGATAGAATCCCTAAATTAGCCTTCTCAGTGAAAGCACCAAAATGTTTGCGCCAAAATTGGTCACAAACACCCAATTGTCAATGAAAGCACCAATTCACAATCACGGATCATAGATAACAAGTATGTAGAAAATCGAAAATAAAGAACACTCGGAAGATTTAGATGAAAGCAATAAAGAACACAAGATTTATAGTGGTTCGGCGATCCGGCCTACGTCCACTTTGAAGTTTGATGACTTTATTGATATTCACTTGAAGGTTACAACTGATTTAAATGGATTACAGCGAACTGATGTTATGAAATTCGAGTACAACAGCAGTAATGGAGTTTGGAATTGAATCCGGCAGAGTCTCGGTGTTGGAGCGTCCCGAGATCCCACTTCTGTAGGCTTTGGGGCTCTATTTATAGGCGTAGGAGGCTGGTATCGCGCTCAAACTTCGGGAGACTTCTTCTGGCACGTGAGTGGGCCCACGCGACCAAGCCCGTGAAGTTTCGGCTCGATCCGTGAACGATACGAACGAATTTCGTATCGATCAAGATTTCGTCCAATGGAGTCAAAACTTGATGTGAACATTCTTTAGCATGCACGTAAGCTTCTGTGAAAAATTCGTAGCATTTGGACTCGTGGATCGCGAGATATGATCGATATGAAATGGAGACTTTCGGCAGTTCGTTTGGTTCGAATCGATCATTTCGACTCGATCTTGTTCGACTCGATGGCTGTTGCCTTGTTCGTATCGATGAAGGATGCATAGTTTGTATCGATGGGTTATGTCCTATTCGTATCGATTGTTATGCTTTGTTCGTATCAATCCAAGTTCCACTGTTCGTATCGATGGTGTGGTCTTGTTCGTATCAATCGCCTGAGTATCTGACTCGCATCCACGCATGTGGCACTGTTCGTATCGATAATTCAGAAGCGTTTCATATCGATTATGTTGATGAGGATCGATTACAAAACACAAGCCATTTATGGATACGAAGAAGTGCACTCCATGGATACGAATCAAGATATTTGATGGGTACGATGAAGGCTTGTTTTAGGATGGACTCGAACAGGATGGCGCCAAGTAGATCGATACGAAATGGTGACGGTCGGATGGATGCGAAGATGAGCTTCGATCGATACAAAGTGAGCGAACTCGATGGATACGAATAGCGTACGGTTGATGGATACGAAACGCGCCATCCCGATGGATACGAATGAGAACCATATTCAATTTTGCATCGATCATATCTTGAGCGTACGAACTCGGATTGACTTGAAATTTGAAACGCCGGCTCTAATGACTTTCTTTGTCATGTCTTGTCAATTATAGCTTGATCCAGACTCGGGCAAAATTCGTCGATATCCATAGTGAGCCTGCGTACAACCTATCTTCGTGACGAGTTGTCTTTGGTTTCCCATTGATCTTTTGATATCACAGCCTTGCTAAAAGGTGGGATAACAAACGTATACAAATAAAAAGCTCTCGGAAAATCATACATAGAGTTGGAAATAGTTCCAAAAATCCTCGGAGTCCTTCCACAGAGTTTTGAAGCAAAAGTCACAGCTATTCAAGAATCAAAGGATTTGAAGCAGATCAAAATTGAAGAACTCATCGTAAACCTCACCGCTTACGAGCTAGAAATGAAATTTAAGGAAGAGCGTGAAGGAGGTGATACTCGAAAGAAATCAATAGCTCTCAAAGGAACAACGGAAAGTGATGACGACGACGATGATGATGGAGCAGCTGAGCTGGCACTATTAATAAAGAAATTCGAAAGATGGAATAACAAGTACAGAAATCCAGCTCTAAATCAAAAATTGAAAAGCAGAATAGCCAAAGCACTAGACGACTCAGAAGAATGGGAGATCATCTGCCGCAAGTGCAGTAAACCTGGCCACATCAAGCCCAATTGTCCTCAGAATCGACACAGCCAAGAAAAGAAATCAAAAAGGAGAAGTTTTGCAGCCACGTGGAATAAAAGTGATGATGATTATAAAAGTACTAGCAGTGAGAGTGAGAAAAGAGATCTGTGTCTTCGAGGTGATATAACTGATAGCGATGATGACAAGCCAAGCGAGGTATCAAAACTTACTCACTCTGAATTACTTATATATTTCCACGAAGTAAATGGCTGTTTTGAATGACTTAGGGAGAGATCCGCTAAAATTGAATCACAAAGAGATACTTTGATAGATTTAAATAAACAGCTTGATAAATTAGTCAAAAACTATCAAAGCAAGAGCCCTAAGTGTGATAAGTGTCCAACATTCGAGGAAGAGATTAAAAAATCAGAAATTAAAATTAAATCGCTTGAAAATGAAATTCTGATTTTGAAAGGAAGTGAAAACACGAGGAGAGAAAATTCTATTAAAAAGTGCACACAATTATTAAATGAAAATGAATCTCTCAAAACACAAGTCCAACAACTGTCTACGACCTTAGGAAAATTTTCAAAAAGTGAAAGATCGTTAAATATGCTAATAGGAAAACAAACAGTCAATATTGATAGACAAGGACTTGGATATAATCAAACTGAACATGTTAGAAATGAAATTAAACAAGTCAATTCCATGTGCGCAATTTATAGAAAATTTGGACACAATCAAAATAATTGTTGGTATAGACCCAAACACATGAAAACTATACCAATTTGGGTTCCAAAAGGCACAAATATAAAATCCCTCAAAGTCAAACAAATCTGGGTGCCGAAAGGAACATATATAAATAGTTTTGGGTCTCCATAAACTTATTTTTCAAAATCTGTTGCCACTAACAATCATGGACCTATAAAAACAAATAGGTCACAAAAATATTCTCTCGTGTAGGTGTGGTGGCAGGCTAAGGAACAACAACAGTGTTATCTAGATTCTGGCTGTTCCACACACACAACGGGCGACAAATCAAAGTTCTTTAGCCTAGTATAAAGGTGGCAGAATCACAATGGGCAACAAACAAAAAATTATCGTAAAGGTAAAATAGGTAATGGTATATTTACCTTGAATGATTTATTAAATGTGATAATCTGCACCATAATCTGAGTTTAATTCAGCTAGTTATGTGATAATAAAATAAATGTTGATTTTGATTCTGACTTATTTTTATTTGATATATTCTTATTTGACTTGTTCTTATTTTTTGTTCTGATTTGTGCAAAATGATTGACCAATCATCATTTCATTCTTGAACTAGTTCATATTCATGATGTTGTTCTCATGATACTCGTGGATATACTTGCTTATCTTACTGCTTCTAAGACTATGGTCGTTGCTTGTAAATTTGCATGATTTCAATTCAAATCAAAAGAATTTCATTTAAAGCTGTTAAAAATGATTTCAAGAAATTGTTGCAACTTCACGGTCTGGTCTATGATACCCAACTAATGATAATCTCGAGTGAAAGAAAAATTCAGATGCAGATTACACTGGTAATCTAGTTGATAGAAAAATTACTAGTGGAACGTGATTTATGATGAGACATCCATTGGCTGCATCACATTTTCAAAGAAAATATCTGCATATTTTTCACTTGAAATAATTTTCAAATAGCAGACATTTTTTCTTATAAAACCCCTTCAAGAAAATCATTTTTGTTGACCTTGTTTCAGATTAGCCATTTTGGAAAATTTGATTTTATAATTATTTTTGGATTTGATTTTAAATTACTACATTAACTAATCTGACTCCCTATTGATTATCAAAAGGATAAATAGTGATTGAAAAAGTGATGAGTGTTGATATTAATCATATATTATAACTTGAGACAGTATAATTAGTAAATTTCTTTAGAAATTTAAACAAGAGTTATGAAAACTTTTGTTTGGTAAAAATTCCATGACCATTTCTATTTCTATCATATTTCTATCGACCATCACTCATCAAAATTCAATATAGTATGTCAATATGTGGTATTTTAAACGGGAATTCATTCGTTTTTCAATTGATTATATTTTAAAGAAATAAAAACATCCAAAGTATTCACTCTCATTTAAAAGTCCTCACGGTTATGTATGGCTGAATTACTTGGAATTGTTAATTATGTGTTTCCATGCTCATTTAAAAGTCCTTGCAGTTATGCATGTATGGAATGCATATCAAAATTGATTGATTAAATAGACAAGTTGATTCTATTCCCATTTAAAAGTCCTCACGGTTATGCGTGGTTAGAAGATAATTGAATTCATTTTTTAATAAAAATTTGGAATACCACTAATCTCATTTAAAAGTCCTAACGGTTATGCATGGTTAGTAGATATTAAAATTCTTGAAATAAATATACCACAAATAGACACAATGTGATAACCCTGATTTTTGTGAATAATTTCATAATTTAATTTAGTTTATATTTGTTTAAAATTACATTAAAAAGATAGGAATAGGAAATTGATTTGCAGATACATGGTTTAAAACATGTACATGTGCACAAGACAGTGTACACACATGTACACAGATTTCTGTGTAATAAAATTTAGCAGAAATCAATAAATAAATTAAAATAACTGATTTAGAAATACATATGCATGAAGATAGAAATTTTATCTTTAAATAAAATATGGTACAAAGAAAATAAAAGCTAGGCTGAAATAAACTTAAAATTATTTAAAGAAAAAAAAGAAAAATAAAAGACTTAGGTATGCATATGTTATACATGTATACAGTCAAACATTGCACGTAGAAAACAAGGCTTGCATGGAAATGGTATGAACCTTTAAATAGGCACTTTATCCATTTCCAGCAATTCTTTTGCTTAGGAAAATTAAAGTCATGAAGATAACATGACCCGATGTAAGATTAAAAGAATGAAGTTATTTTCTGAAGAAAAAATATATCAAGGACCACATACCCTTTTCTTGTATATATGGATCAAGTGTAGGGCAAATCACCTTATGGGGCAAAACTGACATTGGGTAATTCCCTAAAACCCTAGTGACAGTCAGGATTTTAGATACGGAAGCTTAGTATAGTGAGATCATACATTTTGCTCCTCATAACCTAAAGGAAAAATAAGAACATAAGCCAGAAAAGATAAGAAGTACTAGCCATTGGAGTTAGAGGAAGGCAGAGGATCAAAAGAAGAGTAAGGCTTAGGAAAAAGGAATTAAGGGTGAGTAACCTCACTGAAAACTTTGGCATTAAGTCCTGAATATTGAGGCAGCCTATTTGAACTAATCATTCATTTTCTTTTACAAGTTATGTTTTATGATTTGATGACTTTGGTTTGTTAATGATCTGTTTAAGTGAAAAACCCCTCACTGTGATTTACCCAAAAAGATAAGAGTCATGGATTCATGTTTTAAATGTTTATCTGTGATATGGGTTAACTTTGAGATGGAGTGATTTCTTTTATAAGTTCTCTTCATAAAGTTGTTTATAAAATCCCTGGATTCATGTGGTAGATATATGGTCTGAAAATAGAAAGAAATATGGGGCTGCAACATTGTGTTGTTGCTTATGTCTCATATTAATTAAAACAAAAGAAAATGTAGGAGTGCAATGTTGTACATGTGCTGAGCTTCTATGTTTTATGAACTACCCAAATCAAAATATACTTATGGTTTAGCCAGATCTCCAAGATTAATATGAATCTGATTGAACCAGAGGTAAGAAAAGATAACTAGTAAATTACTTAATTAGGACCATATGTGTACAACTGGATCCATTGTAACCCACAGGAAAAATGATATACTAAGAAATCACATCTGTTTTCATGATTAAATGTTTGCCTCTGAGAATATGACTCACCCATCTCTGGATGAATACTTGTGGTTGAATTATTTATTTTCTTCTGATTGAAAAGTGAGATACAGAAGGGGTTGGCACAATTATGAAAAGGGAAAATTAACACTTAGTAATTTAACTAAGGATTTTGGATCTTAGGGCTACAAAATATAGCTTGGCAAGGTGAACATTGCAAGCTCACACATGGTATGCTTATACCCAGGGGCCTGAGTGTGCTGGGTTAACAGAGAGAGATGTCCCAGGTAGTGTGTGTTTAAAAAGAGAAAGTAGCTAAAGACCATATAACATTTGATAATGAGCAATAGAAATAAGTTCAGGTGAGGCTTGGGTAAAGTCCCTGATGGCCAGTAAATTTGTAAAGGGGGTATGGTGACTGAATTGATGATTGCATTGATTGGTTTATGATATTTTATTGATGAATCTTATGATTGCTTTTTCTGAACTAAACCACTTGAATCATACATGACTTGTTTTGCACTGACCTGAATGCACATACCACACAGAAAACATGCACAGGGATGATACTGAGTTCCCTAATTCATTCAAAGTATTTGAACATAAGTAAAAGTTAATATAAAACCATGTTTTCAGGTAGATTACTCATACCAGACATTAGTCTGACCCTTTTGTATTTATGCACCATTGGGTGTCTCATATTTGTATGAGGCAGTTCATGGTGATTATGCAGGGAAATAGGAATTTTATTGATCAAGCTTTCGATGAGTTAACTGCTAAGGAAATTGGATGCCATATTTAAAGACTTTGCTGAAGTTAAATTAGATATCTATGTGGAACTATGTTAAGCTATTTTGTTTAAATTTCTTGGAAAATTAATGTATTATTATTCACTGTTTTGTAAGTATTGAACTGAAGTGGGTGTTTCAGCTGAAACTTATGGATTCTATTTGAAAATGTTTTACTAAGTGATGAAGTTTTTAAAGCTCCTTGGTTAATTAATTCATGATGATAGAAAACCTGAGATTGTGAGAATTCATAAACTAATTAAACAACTAGATATTTGGTGAGAGAAATTCATGTTTAAGTTAAAATAAAAATCTGGCAGAGTAAGGATTTGAGTAGTTTAGAAAAGAAAACAAAATGGTATGTACTTTGCTTAAGAAAAGTGTAAGTTGAATGTGGCTAACATGACCATTTCCATGAGCCTGGGTTAAGCCAGCACTAAAGAATTTTTAGTTAAGTTTTCAGCCATGTTTATAACCCAAGTATAGGGTAGACTCAGACATTTTGCTAACAAGGAAAAGAATAAGGCACCTGAACTTTCCTTCTGACACACACATGCACAGGAACATGCACACACACATGCACAAGCAAAAAGCACTGTTCATGCAGTAATAAAATTATGGGAATTCATGTAAAATGCCAAGTCTTTAGGTCTGAAATAGGGGTGGGCATTTAACCGGCCGAACCGACTTAACCGACCAAACCGACCTTAATCGAACCGCTTTAACCGAAAATATTGGTTAACCGAACATTAGGTTAACCGACCGACGTTAACCGATCAAAATTGGTTCAGTTAACGGTTAACCACGGTTATATATCGGTTAACCGTTAACCGAAACCAATTTTTAAATAATCGTTAAAACCCAAAACAATTAGTATTCGCTTCGCAACCCAGCCCAAAAATTTTTAGGGAACCCTAATCAACACTTCAGAAGACAGCCGATATTCACTATCTTTGTACTTTAGTTTAGAGAAATCGAAATTGTTCCTCCGCCATAATCACTGAATCCAAAAATAGTTGTCTGCTTTTCTAATTTCTATCATAATCACTGAATCTGCCATAATCGAATCGATCCTCCGCCATAATCGAATCGATCCTCCACCGCCTTGCTCTTCAGTCTTTGCAATCCAGATCGTCGATTTGAGCAATGATGAATGCTAAAAGGAAGAGGAAAAACGTGAGTTTGATTTATTTTTTACAAATGATTTTTCTGATTTGTTAGTTGGTAGTTAAGGTGATAGTACAACCTGATATTCTCGAGTTTGCTGAATTGTGAAGTCCTATTGTGATTAAGGGCAAGGGTTATTAACTTCTTCCTGATTATGAGCAATAGTTGCAATCCCCTCTTTGTTATGTTCAGTCTTATGCATGTTTGGATTATTAAAAGTGTTTTTTATCCTTGAGTTTACATGGTATAAGCAGTGACAATATGAGCATAAAATTCCAAAAACCACTGCTTCCTTATATAGAAAATATAAACATAAGAAATGTCTTAAAGTTTGACGGTGTTGTATCGTTATAATATGCAAGAAAGCTTTTGCCAGAAAGTGAACTCCACATTCTTAACTATTCTTCCAATATAAAAGCGTATGGTCAGTGAACTATAATTTTACAGCAGTAAATAAAATCAAGAAGCCAAAAGATTTGGAAAGAGGTCTTGACTTTATCTGTAAGGAAGCATATCAGGATTCAACTATTTAGAATCGAAGATATGCACACTAATCACTTTCACATGTTAATCAAAATAACTTTTAAACTATTTAGAATCGGAAGATATGCATCGCAATAGTATGTTATTTTCTTTTGTTTCATCAAATGATTTTTTATTTAAAGTGCATTTAATTACAAACCCCATACAAGGTTGAACACATTCTAATGTGTTTTTTTAATAACTGTAATTAGCATGAATTATATGAAACCTCAACATGGGAAACTGACCAGAGCAACAATCTTGCTGTAAGGATGCCTTACAGATCTAAGGCGATTTAGAGACCTCAATTTGCATAACACTGAAGTGTATGTGTTCTTTGAACTCTTGGTAACCTTCAATCTGTTGTCATTAAACATAAATAAAAGGCGAAAAGCTGTAGTCAATTAAAAAAAATGGTTTACGCATATGGAAAAATCATGGGAAAATTGACAATTTTATAAAATTAGTAGGCCTTAAGTAATGTACTTTCTAATATTCATCAAAGCAGTTTCAGAAGTCTTCTTCATAGAATCTATATCATGATAAGAGCCACATGTCAAACAGTGTCCTGGGCCTTTATTGAAGATGTTGCTATTTTTCTGGAGCAACATGCATGCAACATTCTTGAAATCTATTTTTTGCTGCAATCATGATTAACACAATGTTTCACATGTTGTTGTGAAAATTAGGGGGAAACATGTATTTCTCTGCTAACAAGTAAAGAAGCACTTTTGTGTCCGTGCATGTATTATAGGGGGCCATAACCATAACCCCTTTATTTTTAACCCATCTATAAACTCTTTATATCAACCATTGGATCTAACAAATTTGATAGTTGGATTTGATGACATTGTCTCTCATAGTTTATTTTTCCCTCATACATCATCGCTAAACTCAACCATTAATTTAGTCAGATTCAATGGTTGATAGCAAGGGCTTTTTTGTGTGTGTGCGCACGCACGCGTGCACATAAGGAAGGAAGGGACAGCTACACCCCTTGTGCTACACCATTGGATAAATCTGCTAACCATTAAACATTCTTCTAATTTCTAACATTGTATCAAAGTTGGATCCTTTCATGCATGCTCTTAACCGCCACACATGCTCTATGTCATCCAATAAATGTCCACGTGTTTGGCCACATGTGCAAAAGCATGTTGAGAAATTTCCTACCTTCTCGAATTAAATAACTTGGCTTTATATAAATTTTACCAATTATTTGATGCATTGCAGTTATGAGTTATATTTATTTTGTTTGCTTTGGTTATGTTTTGCTATTTAGTATTTAATATGAAGTAGGATGGTTTATCTTTATAGTTACCAATTTGGTTTTGTAAAACAGGTGGAAATAGGTGGATCTTCTAGAGAGACAATGGATGATGATGAGTACGTGGAAGAAGCGGACGATGAGGAAACCGGGGATGAAAACATCAATGTTGGAAAACCACCTCCACACCCGAATCGCAAGCCTTCTTCTAGAAAGCCTTCTCTGGTATGGAAACATTTTACTAAAGATGTTAATCCCAAAGTTAACAAATGTGCTTGCAATTACTGTGGTCAACAATTTGCATGCGATTCTAGATATAATGGCACTTCACATTTGAATTATCATGTAGCAAAATCATGTAGGTCAATTCCACGTGATAGTGATAAGAGACAAAAAACTTTATCTTTTGGAAAAAATAGCGATAGTGAAGATAGTTGCACTCTCACCATGTGGTCATTTAACAAAGAGGAATGTAGAAAATCATTAGCTCGAATGATAATTATTGATGAACTCCCTTTTAGTTTTGTGGAGGGTGAAGGTTTTCTTGAATTTTGTCGGCAATTGTGTCCTAGTTTTGAAGTTCCTTCACGTAGAACAATTTGTAGGGATGTGCTTCAATTATATTGGGACTCAATAGATTCTCTTAAAAAATTGTTCTCCGAATCTTTGCATGGTGTTTGTCTAACTACCGATACATGGACTTCTATTCAAAATGTGAATTATATGGTTTTAACCGCACACTTTATTGATGGAAATTGGAATTTACATAAAAGGATTATAAATTTTTGTGTGATTACTAGTCACAAAGGAGAAAATATTGGAAAACTTATTGTCCAATGTATCAAAAAATGGGAACTCAAAAGAATAGTGTCGATCACGGTTGATAATGCTAGTGCAAATGAAGTGGCAATCAATTATGTGAAAAACAAATTAAAAGATTATAATGGTGGTTGTGTTTTGAATGGTGAATTCATTCATATACGTTGTTGTGCCCATATAATCAATTTAATTGTTCACGAAGGGCTAAAAGAAATTAGTAATAGTATAGGCGGAATTCGTACTGCAGTTAGATTTGTGAGATCGTCTCCAGCACGATTTTCTAAATTTAGAGAGATATCTTCAACTTTAGGAATTGAGAATAAATCTATGCTTGTTTTAGATGTGCCCACTAGGTGGAATTCAACGTATTTGATGTTGGAAGCAGCTTTGAAATACAAAAGGGTTTTTAATGATATGAAAGAAAATGATGGTATTTTTGTCGCTTACTTTGATGAAGAAGTTCGTCCTCCGGGTACTATAGATTGGAAAAATGCCGAATTATTTGTTAAAAACTTAAAGAATTTTTATGATATTACTTTAAAATTTAGCAAAACTTTATCTATTACCTCAAATGATTGTTTTTCCGAGCTAAGTGGAATTCAAGAAGAATTACGAGCATTGATTATGGAAACGAATCCTTATGTTGGAAGAATGGGATTTAATATGAAAGCTAAGTTTGACAAATATTGGGGAAGCGTACGTAACATGAACAAGATTTTACTTGTTACGTGTGTGCTTGATCCAAGGAATAAATTTCAATTTTTGAAGCTATGTGTTGAAGACATGTATGATAAAGTAGTTGCAGATGATATATTAAAAAGTGTGAAAGATATTTTGATAAGGTTATTTAACTTCTACGTGAGCGATACTACATTTGGAACACAAACATGTGCTGAACCACCATCTAGAAATTCCACTGATAGTGAAAATATTATGAATGCTAGTGATGTTCTTTCTAGAAAAAGGAATACTTTTTTAAGACAAATTCGACAACGAGATATTGAAGGTAATGAACTAGAAAAGTATTTAAATGCACCGATTGAGGATGTACCAAATGATTTTGATGTTTTACTATGGTGGAAAGTAAATAGTTCCAAATATCATGTTTTATCTCTAGTTGCTCGAGATCTCCTTGCTATTCCTGTGTCCACGGTTGCTTCCGAATCTGCTTTTAGCACCGGAGGAAGGGTTATAGACCCTTTTCGTAGCACTTTGAGTCCACGAATGGTTGAGGCATTGGTTTGTACTCAAAATTGGTTAAGGTCCAAACCAATTTTTGTAGATCACCGGATTGAGGTTCCAGTCGATGATGTTTACTATTATGATGATGCATTTGCAGGTGATATTAGCATTCATAAAATAATCTAGCTCGGCATTTGTTTGATTTTACATATAATACTCTAACTAATTTATTTTCCATGTAGAATTTGTACATGGACATCAATGTGAATCGCCATTATCTTCAATTTTCAACATGGATAGTCCATCTCCATCATCGCTGTTTTCACCATGGTTAGTATACTATCTTTCATCGCTATTTTCACCATGGTCTGAGAATTTAAACAACGTAACTGAATATCTTTGATTTTTCTAGTTTCCTATAAATGCAGCAGTGTTAAATAAATTTAGGATTTATCTGATATATTAGCTATCAAATAATGGGACAGAAGTTTTGACCTTTTGGATGAATTTGCTATTGATTATTATGTTCTTAACTTTTTGTTAATTCTATCATTGCACCTGATGGAATTAAAAATATAATCTTTGGCAACTAACTAGGTTCCTATTAATATTTGTGATTATGATGCCAACTGCCATTAGTTCATATTTGTGAATTCAAATATTTTTGGTTATACATTAACACCTTCTGAACTTTGGAAACTAACTAAGAAGGCTTAGAGTAACGCGCAAGTGAAATGGTTTGGAAAGTAAATAAATACAAAACAATGTAGTATGTTCAATAACTGGATTTAATTTTTTATTAAAAACCGTACAAATAGGTACTTGACAACATAAATTAAAGGTGAAATACAGATATTAGTACCAAACACAATTTAACAGTGGCTTAAAAATGTTGTACAGAAATAAAATAACATGTAAGCAAATTAAAGTCATGTAGTTGCTGATGATGCATAAGTGGCTGTAAGTTAGTATGTTACTGCGGTATTTCAAATAGCTCTCTTGCTATGTTTTTTGTGTTGCTTGCTGTTGTTTGAATCATAACTTATCGCAACTTCTACAACATCCTGTTATTAGCAAATCAGGGTAAAATTTGTACAGTTAGTAGTATATGCTTAAGTAGGGAAGGTGCAGATGTAATCGAAGTTTACTGTGATAATGATATGTACATCAATGATGATATCTTTATGTCATCCCTTTCTTCCTGTTGGCAGCACATGGTAAAGAGATGGATAACTAATTTGGTATGATAATCATTGTTGCATGACTATTAAGTCTCACCTTGCTTTCTTCTTTTCTCCATCATTATGTTTTTGATGTCGAAAGTGTGCAAATACACAAACGGCCCAGACAGTGACTCTGGTTTCCATTTGTTTTCTTTCTTATTTTGTATCCATATATTTCCCATTATGTTTTTGATGGCTAACTTCCATTTGTTTACCTTTAGGCAGAGAGACTTGGAGAATGGAGACCGCTGGTTGTTAGCTCATGGCAGACAGGGGTTGAATCAGTTGATGGCTGTTGTAGAGTGTAGACTACAGTTGTACTTGTAATGTTTGATTTTTTATGAAATTGGTGTAGACATGTAGTTCTAATGTTTGATTGTTTGTACTTTGTAATGTGGCATGTAGGCATGTAATGTATAAACTATGAAATACGAATGCTTGTAGCTTTGTAATGCTGTTTGTGAGTCTGTTGTGGTTGCTGCCTTACTGGTTAACGACTTGTGGTTGTATTTCTATGGTTACATTTGTTTGTACTTTGTAATGTGGCAGTTCCATGTTGTTATGTATGTACTCTATTGTGGACCGTGGTATTTCTACGGTTACATTTGTCATTTTCTATTCAATGCATGCTTTTAATTTCAGTGCTATGGTTATAACTTGGTCGGTTAACCGCTGTAACTTGGCTGGTTAACCGATTAACCGTTTAACCGTGAATAACAATCGGTTAACCGTTCTATTTGAATGGTTAACCGCGGTTTAAAAGTTGCGGTTCGGTCGATACAGCTGACCATGATTAACCGCATATTGGTTAACCGAACCGTTTAATAGTTTAGGTTAACCGCAAAAATTAACCGATTTGAACGGTTAACCGACCGCGCCCACCCCTAGTCTGAAATCAACAGTCAGGCAATAATCCATGTATATTTAGAAGACCTGAGTTTTGAAACTTAATTGCTATGTAGGGATTATTTCTGTAAAATGATCCCCAAACAGATTTGTTCTTCCAAACTTTTGTACTCTGATTCAAGTAGGAAGTAGCTTATGTATCCTCATATATATAAGTTTAAATGATTTAAGCAAACCAATATTCTTATTGGCATAAAGATCCTGGATAGAAGAAAATTGGAATATAACATTTTCTTGATTAAATGGCCACTTAAAAAAAATTAAATGAAGTGGGTCATTTCATTTGGTATCAGAGTTATGTTGTTAAATAACATAGCAAAATTTTGTATGAACTTGTTTGCATTGGATGCATGGAAGTGTTGACTGCTTTGGATACTTTGTTTGTTAATGTTTACACTATTAATATCTATTATAACAGAATAGTGATAGATTAAAATGAATTAATATGTAAAGTATTAGGCAAAACAGACTAACCTAAGTATTATATCCATGGAGTTATGGTAGGACCCAGACATCAAAACGTAGGAACAAGTGAACCACCCATGGTGAATGTGCAAGAATTCCTGAGAGCCATAAGAGATGGAGTAGGCAACAGGCAGGAAAATCCACATGAGGAACTTTCCAAACTACTCAAGACTTTTACCAATCTTGGAGGCAAAACATTTGATGGCACAGAAGGAGTTATGGGGGTTCAAAATTGGCTCAGAATTTTGGAAAGAATCTTTGCAGACATGCAAGTTGAAGACCAAAGGAAGAGGCAGATTGCATCCAGGAAATTGAGAGGAGCAGCTTTGGATTGGTGGGAGGTTATCATAGCTGGAAGACCTGAAGGAGAAGTGACATGGGATCAATTTAAAGCAATGTTGGAAGGTAGATTTATCCCTGCATCAGCCAAGGAATCTTTGCTAGAGGAATTCATCAAATTAAGGCAAGGGGCTATGAGTGTCACTGAGTACACTCAAAAGTTTGAATCATTGGCAAAGTATGGTGCAGTGCTCATCACTACTGAGGAGGCTAAGAATGGCAGATGTATTCAAGGGTTGAACCCTAGCCTTAGTAGAGCTATGCTACCATACAAGGACAAGACTTTTGATCAAGTTTTAGATTTGACTCTGAGCATTGAACAACATGATAAAGCTAGAGAGAATTTCAGGGCATTCAAGAATAACCAAAACAAGAAGGGAAAGGGTAAATTTCACCCTTATGATAAGAAGAAAACAGACATAGCTTCCACCAAGAAACCAGAAGAAGTCAGGGCTACTGAAGTTAAGAACAAGATCACTTGTTATAACTGTGGCCAAGAGGGGCATATGAAGAATAGGTGCACAAATGTTAGGCCTGCATCCTTCAATTGTCACCATTGTGGGAAGGAAGGTCACATAAAGAGGAATTGTCCAGATTTTAAGCAAGGAAAATTAGGGGCTTTGGAAGGAAAAGGCAAGGCAGCTGAGGGATCAAGTGCTGAAAAGCATGGTCAAGTTGAAGGTACTTTGCTTATTCACTCAATACCTTTTGCAGTAGTGTATGACACTGGGGCCACACACTCATTGATCTCCCATGATATTGCACAACAATTAAAATTGAACTGTATGATTGTTGATAAGCCACTGTTAATTAGAAGCCCTATAGGTAGTTCATGTGTTCTGGGTATGATATGTATGCAACTGGGATTAAATATAGGGGGACATGTGTTTGAGTCAGACCTATATGTGTTGCAATATCCGGGCATAGGGATTATTTTAGGAGTTGATTGGTTGAGTAGATATAAGGCTATCATAAATATGGAGACATCCACCATATCATTGAAAGTTTCTAATGGACAAAGAATAGTTGTTCTTTGTGAGGCAAACAAGAATAGAAGTATAGCCAACCTTTCTACATTGTCTAATGAAAACCCCATGCCTGCATTAGAAGAAATCCCCATAGTGAATCAATATGATGATGTGTTTGGTGAAGTGAGAGGAGTTCCAAATCACAGACCAGTTGAGTTTTCAATTAGAATAATTCCAGGAGCTAGCCCAGTGGTTAAAAGACCAACTAGAATGGGGCCTAAGGAGTTGATGGAGCTGAAAAACCAATTAGTTGAACTAGAAGAAAAAGGTTTCATTAGACCCAGTAGCTCATCATGGGGAGCACCAGTGGTCTTTGTTAAGAAACAAGATGGATCCCTTAGGTTATGTATTGACTATAGGGAATTAAATAAAATCACAATTAAAAATAAATATCCCTTACCAAGAATTGATGATCTCTTTGATCAATTGAGTGGTGCAAAGATATTTTCTAGGCTTGATTTAGCTTCAGGCTTTCATCAGATGAAAGTAGAAGAGGAAAGCATAAAGTATACAGCCTTTAACACAAGATATGGACTTTATGAATTTTTAGTAATGCCATTTGGCTTGAAAAATGCTCCTTCCTATTTTGTTGATTTGATGAATAGGATTTTTAGAGAATACTTGGATAAGTTTGTATTGATATTTATTGATGATATACTAATTTATTATAAGTCAGTTAGAGAGCATGAAAATCATTTGCATATGGTATTTGAGAAATTGAGACATGAAGACTTGAAAGAAAAGTTTTCAAAATGCACTTTTTGGCAAAATGAAGTGAATTTTCTAGGTCATATTATATCAGAGAAAGGAATATCTATAGATTCCAATAAAGTCATTACAGTGCAAGCTTGGAAGAGGCCTACTAATGTCACTGAGGTCAGATCATTCATGGGAATGGCTGGTTACTATAGGAGATTTATAAAAGATTTTGCAAAAATCTCAATTCCATTAACCAGATTGACTAGGAAAAATCAAGTGTTTACTTGGACTGAGGAATGTGAAAAAGCCTTTGGGAAATTAAAAGAAGCACCGGTACAAGCTCCAATTCTTAAAGTACCTGAAGGAAATGAAAACTTGGTGGTGTATACTGATGCAAGTGGACAAGGGCTTGGGGCAGTGTTGATGCAACAACATCAAGTGATAGCTTATGCTTCTAGGCAGTTGAAACCAAGTGAGATAAGGTATGCTACTCATGACCTTGAATTGGCTGCTATAATGTATGCTCTTAAGTTATGGAGACACTACTTGTTAGGAGCAAAATTTGAAGTCTATACAGACCATAAATCACTTAAATATTTGTTTTCACAAAAAGAATTAAATATGAGGCAGCAAAGTTGGATTGAACTCTTAGCCTCATATGATTTTGAAATATTGTACACACCTGGTAAGGCTAATAAAGTAGCGGATGCCCTAAGTAGACAGCATGCTAAAGTGGCTAGATTAATGATAGGAGAGTTTAACACTTTATCATTATTAATTGATTCAGAGATAGAAAGTGATAACATAGAAAATATGAGCTTATGCAGTGAGAATGTAGAAATGGGAAAATTAAGTTTTATGACTCTGGGATCAGAATTGAAGAATAAAGTGTAAGGCTATAAGACCAAGATCCATTTCTATTTGAAAGGAAGACTCAGATATCAAATGGTGAGGCAGTGGAAGGTTTTCAGTTAAATGATCAAGGCCATTTGAAGAAAGGAAAAAGAATATGTGTTCCAGCAATTGATGAGTTGAAGCAAGAAATCTTGGATGCTTACCACAAAAGCAAATACACTATACACCCAGGAAGCACAAGAATGTATCACAACCTCAAGAGAGATTATTGGTGGAGTGGTATGAAGAGTGCAGTGGCAACCTATGTATCTAAATGTATGTGCCAACAGGTGAAGGCTGAGTATCAAAAACCCTCAGGGATGCTTCAACCTTTACAAATACCACAGTGGAAATGGGAAGACATATCAATGGATTTTATTGATGGTTTGCCAAGAACTAGGAGGGGAAATGATAGTATTTGGGTAGTGGTTGATAGGTTAACCAAGTCATCCCACTTTATACCAGTGAAATCAGAAAGAAATGCAAGTACGTTAACCCAGTTGTTTATTAAAGAAGTAGTCAGACTGCATGGTATACCAAAGACTATAGTAAGTGATAGAGATACCATCTTCACTTCAAAGTTTTGGAAGAGTTTTCACAAGGCAATGGGGACTGATTTATGCTTAAGCACAGCATACCATCCTCAATCTGATGGCCAAACAGAAATTGTGAACAAATTGCTTGAAGACATGTTAAGAGCTTGTGTATTGGATTGGGGAGGAAGTTGGGAGGACCATATCTTTTTAGCTGAATTTGCATACAACAATAGCCATCATAGTAGTATAGGCATGGCACCCTTTGAAGCTCTTTATGGGAGACCATGTTTATCACCCTCAAGTTGGCTTGAATCTGGAGAAAAAGTGGTCTTAGGACCAAAAAGTGTGAAGGAGACTTCTGAAAAGATAACTTTGATCAGAAAAAGAATTGCTTCTGCCCAAGATAGGCAAAAGAAATATGCAGATAAAAGAAGGAAGGCAGTATAATATGATGTTGGAGATTATGTATTTATCAAAATATCACCCATGAAAAAGGTTCTAAAGTTTGGGAAACAAGGAAAGTTGATTCCTAGATATATATGGCCATATAAAATTCTAGAAAGAATAGGAACTGTAGCCTATAAGTTAGAGTTGCCAGAAGAAATGAGAGCAATGCATGATGTTTTTCATGTGTCTCAACTAAGAAGATGGGTTCATGATAAGGAGGCAATCCTAGAATCCTCTAAGGATGTGCAGATTGATCCTAGAATGATCTATGAAAAGGAGCTAGTGGGCATAGTTTCTAGAGAAACCAAGAAATTGAGAAACAAAGAAATTAAATTAGTAAAAGTGCAATGGAGTCTTGACCCAAATGATTGCACATGGGAAGTGGAGGATAAAATTAGAAATGATTATCCACAACTGTTTGATTGAATGAAAGGTAAATATATATATATACTAATGAATGTGTTGATTGAATATGCATTGTGATTTTTGTCTTGTATTAATATGCATAGTGTTTAAATAAGTGGTTGGCTTGAGAATGGTTTTGAGATCAGAAAATTGATTTTTCTGAAGTAATGATACTTAAGTTAAGTATGCAAGAATTATGGGACACAATTCCTAAAAGGAGGGGTATATGTGATAACCCTGATTTTTGTGAATAATTTCATAATTTAATTTAGTTTATATTTGTTTAAAATTACATTAAAAAGATAGGAATAGGAAATTGATTTGCAGATACATGGTTTAAAACATGTACATGTGCACAAGACAGTGTACACACATGTACACAGATTTCTGTGTAATAAAATTTAGCAGAAATCAATAAATAAATTAAAATAACTGATTTAGAAATACATATGCATGAAGATAGAATTTTATCTTTAAATAAAATATGGTACAAAGAAAATAAAAGCTAGGCTGAAATAAACTTAAAATTATTTAAAGAAAAAAAAGAAAAATAAAAGACTTAGGTATGCATATGTTATACATGTATACAGTCAAACATTGCAGGTAGAAAACAAGGCTTGCATGGAAATGGTATGAACCTTTAAATAGGCACTTTATCCATTTCCAGCAATTCTTTTGCTTAGGAAAATTAAAGTCATGAAGATAACATGACCCGGTGTAAGATTAAAAGAATGAAGATATTTTCTGGAAAAAAAATATCAAGGACCACATACCCTTTTCTTTTATATATGGATCAAGTGTAGGGCAGATCACCTTATGGGGCAAAACTGACATTGGGTAATTCCCTAAAACCCTAGTGACAGTCAGGATTTTATATAAGGAGGCTTAGTATAGTGAGATCATACATTTTGCTCCTCATAACCTAAAGGAAAAATAAGAACATAAGCCAGAAAAGATAAGAAGTACTAGCCATTGGAGTTAGAGGAAGGCAGAGGATCAAAAGAAGAGTAAGGCTTAGGAAAAAGGAATTAAGGGTGAGTAACCTCACTGAAAACTTTGGCATTAAGTCCTGAATATTGAGGCAGCCTATTTGAACTAATCATTCATTTTCTTTTACAAGTTATGTTTTATGATTTGATGACTTTGGTTTGTTAATGATCTGTTTAAGTGTAAAACCCCTCACTGTGATTTACCCAAAAAGATAAGAGTCATGGATTCATGTTTTAAGTGTTTATCTGTGATATGGGTTAACTTTGAGATGGAGTGATTTCTTTTATAAGTTCTCTTCATAAAGTTGTTTATAAAATCCCCGAATTCATGTGGTAGATATATGGTCTGAAAATAGAAAGAAATATGGGGCTGCAACATTGTGTTATTGCTTATGTCTCATATTAATTAAAACAAAAGAAAATGTAGGAGTGTAATGTTGTACATGTGCTGAGCTTCTATGTTTTATGAACTACCCAAATCAAAATATACTTATGGTTTAGCCAGATCTCCAAGATTAATATGAATCTGATTGAACCAGAGGTAAAAAAAGATAACTAGTAAATTACTTAGGACCATATGTGTACAACTGGATCCATTGTAACCCACAGGAAAAATGATATACTAAGAAATCACATCTGTTTTCATGATTAAATGTTTGCCTCTGAGAATATGACTCACCCATCTCTGGATGAATACTTGTGGTTGAATTGTTTATTTTCTTCTGATTGAAAAGTGAGATACAGAAGGGGTTGGCACAATTATGAAAAGGGAAAATTAACACTTAGTAATTTAACTAAGGATTTTGGATCTTAGGGCTACAAAATATAGCTTGGCAAGGTGAACATTGCAAGCTCACACATGGTATGCTTATACCCAGGGGCCTGAGTGTGCTGGGTTAACAGAGAGAGAGATGTCCCAGGCAGTGTGTGTTTAAAAAGAGAAAGTAGCTAAAGACCATATAACATTTGATAATGAGCAATAGAAATAAGTTCAGGTGAGGCTTGGGTAAAGTCCCTGATGGCCAGTAAATTTGTAAAGGGGGTATGGTGACTGAATTGATGATAGCATTGATTGGTTTATGATATTTTATTGATGAATCTTATGATTGCTTTTTCTGAACTAAACCACTTGAATCATACATGACTTGTTTTGCACTGACCTGAATGCACATACCACACAGAAAACATGCACAGGGATGATACTGAGTTCCCTAATTCATTCAAAGTATTTGAACATAAGTAAAAGTTAATATAAAACCATGTTTTCAGGTAGATTACTCATACCAGACATTAGTCTGACCCTTTTGTGTTTATGCACCATTGGGTGTCTCATATTTGTATGAGGCAGTTCATGGTGATTATGCAGGGAAATAGGAATTTTATTGATCAAGCTTTGGATGAGTTAACTGCTAAGGAAATTGGATGCCATATTTAAAGACTTTGCTGGAGTTAAATTAGATATCTATGTGGAACTATGTTAAGCTATTTTGTTTAAATTGCTTGGAAAATTAATGTATTATTATTCACTGTTTTGTAAGTATTGAACTGAAGTGGGTGTTTCAGCTGAAACTTATGGATTCTATTTGAAAATGTTTTACTAAGTGATGAAGTTTTTAAAGCTCCCTGGTTAATTAATTCATGATGATAGAAAACCTGAGATTGTGAGAATTCATAAACTAATTAAACAACTAGATATTTGGTGAGAGAAATTCATGTTTAAGTTGAAATAAAAATCTGGCAGAGTAAGGATTTGAGTAGTTTAGAAAAGAAAACAAAATGGTATGTACTTTGCTTAAGAAAAGTGTAAGTTGAATGTGGCTAACATGACCATTTCCATGAGCATGGGTTAAGCCAGCACTAAAGAATTTTTAGTTAAGTTTTCAGCCATGTTTATAACCCAAGTATAGGGTAGACTCAGACATTTTGCTAACAAGGAAAAGAATAAGGCACCTGAACTTTCCTTCTGACACACACATGCACAGGAACATGCACACACACATGCACAAGCAAAAAGCACTGTTCATGCAGTAATAAAATTATGGGAATTCATTTAAAATGCCAAGTCTTTAGGTTTGAAATCAACAGTCAGGCAATAATCCATGTATATTTAGAAGACCTGAGTTTTGAAACTTAATTGCTATGTAGGGATTATTTCTGTAAAATGATCCCCAAACATATTTGTTCTTCCAAACTTTTGTACTCTGATTCAAGTAGGAAGTAGCTTATGTATCCTCATATATATAAGTTTAAATGATTTAAGCAAACCAATATTCTTATTGGCATAAAGATCCTGGATAGAAGAAAATTGGAATATAACATTTTCTTGATTAAATGGCCACTTAAAAAAAATTAAATGAAGTGGGTCATTTCACACAACTATATGGTTATATATGATGACATCATCCCTATCATTCTAAAGTGGAATATGCGTCAAACAGAGTATTTATGATTTTTGTTTGATTTTTTATTGAAATTTAATATTTATACCCGATTGAGTATTAATATTGTACTAATATCTATCACTTTATCTCTATTTCTCTAATACTATTACACTTTTGCTGATAACAAAAGGGGGAGAGAAAAGTTAAGATTTTGAAAAATAAAGGTCAAATATTATATTTTCTATTTTCTATTTGCCTCTAGGTTCATTTGCATATTTTTTTTGTTTTCATGCATATATGAAGGGGGAGCTTTATTGTAGAGAGGGAGCATTCAAATAGGGGGAGCAAATTAAATGATCAAATACATTTACTAAATTCAAAATCTTAAATATATGTTTGTTATCATCAAAAGGGGGAGATTGTTGAATATGCTAGTATATGATTTTTGTTTGATGATAATTAACATATATATATATATTCATTTAAATGTATTTGATAATGTACTATTTTATTTTTCACATAATTAAATAAATATTTTCTGAATAAAATAAATAACATAGATTTTAAATTCAAACAAATATTTTATTCAAACAAATATTTTATTACAATTTTTGAATAGTACAAATTTGAGTTCTCACTATATATATACAAATTTCAATTGCAATACAAATTCGATTACATCACATTTTATCGGTTACATTAGCACCTCACTACATAACACTCATTCACTCGTATTTATCTTCAACTCAATTCCAGATAGAATCCAGCATCTGAGTTATCTGCAAAAATATATACTGACACAGTAAAATTGAAAATAAAACATTTTTGTAGTGTAAAATAAAATGTAATGTTGAAAATATTATTTGCCTCAGTTATTTGGGTTGTTCGTCATCATTTAAATTTGAATTCATCATATACGAACAGCTTGTGACATGCACAGTGTATCCACTGTACATGCCATAAGGCCGTGCATACCAATGTACACTTGATAAAATTACAGGGATAGGTGAGCACAAGGTCAAACCCAATCAAAAGCCGGGTTCAACTCAAGTGAAATACAAATAAAGTCACGATATTAGCACAAGGTCAAACTCGAGCTTTAAGCTGGATTCAACATAGGTGCAATACGAAACACAAATCCAGATGAAAGTGTACACATGAAGCCAGCAACAACAGAGGCTACAACCTAGACACAAATGCAGTAACATCATACATGACAACCAGACTATATGGATAAGCACTAATATACATGAACATGAATGAATGCCGTAGTGACTTCAACAAGTTGATATGCTGACAGTACAGTACAAATGCATATGGCAAGCAACTGAGTATGCTATAACTTCAACAAGACCACATGCAACACGGTAGTGGACTGATACAAGTGACTCAAACCAGGACCAGTGAGCAGTGCCAACAGATCAGAGACAAGTACACAAGTCATGTACAAAGGCACACTAGAATATGTAGTGAAACAAAGTGGATAGGTCTAGCAACCAATCTGAAGTCAACAAAGCAGTATGGAAGTGAAGACTACAAGTGCAAAGCAACAATAGAGCAAACACAGTGAAACCCAAAGCAATCATACACATATACATGTGTGAAACAGCATGTATACATATAGGCAGCGTGCAAATTCAAGTGATTGTGATCAATAGACTAAAATGTATACCAGACTAGACTTCGAATCAAGCAATGTAGACAAAAGTGGTGACTTCAAATTATATAGTGATACATATATATATGCAGTCAGACTTCAAGATGACACAGAACAGTAAAAAGGTACAGGTACACAAGTGAAACTGGTACCCAAATAAATCCAGACTTCAAATACACTTCAAATGATCACAACAACATATATACATACATAAATGTATGTGTGTATACAAGTGAAAATGAACAGACTGCAACACTACATATGCAAGCAAGACCACAAATCCAGAACAGACGTCAAGGGGACAGCAGAGTATCAAGGCAACCAAAGCTTCACAAGAACACATACATATACAGGGATGCACTGTTCAAGGCTGGGACATAATCAAGCAAAGTAGCAGTTTAAAAAAAAGTCAAAATATCATCACAAAATTACCATAACCGAAGTCACCAGCAAAATCAACGCCGCGATGACCAAGGCAAAAAGAACGAACCAAATCAGAAATCAAACAAGTCGTGGTGTCCACGAAAGAAATCAAGCCGTGAGAAACAAGCAAACAAAATATACGAATTGGAACAAGTCAGTGATCAATCTCAAGCATTCAAGCAAAATCAAGTGGCCGAGATAAATCAAATGACAAATTCAAATGAACGAAATTATAGGAATTTGATTCCTATTTAAACCCAATCATCATCGGCCTCAAAGGTATCGAGTTCGAGTAAACTAACGAGTAAAGCAAAAAACATAAATTACATACCGAAGTCAAGATCGAACTCGATCGAGAAGCAGCCGTGTGCAACTCAAGGAGACGATCGATCGACAGAGCAAGCAATGCGTAATCACCTATTCGATCAATCAACAAAAGTCGACGGCTTCAAAGGTTATCCAAAGCCCTAATTTATCGAACAGGAACGAAAGTATTCGAGCAACAGAAAAGAGGAAGACAGCTTTTCAAAGGAACGGGCCGACATAAATAAAAAAGAGAAAGGGATTTTTTTATCACTTTATTTATTTTGGGCCGGTGTTTTTCCTCTTGGGCTTTAGTTTATATAAAATTAGGGTTTTGATTTTAATTTGTTTTTAAATTTGTATTTCTCTTTTAAACATTTGTAATTTCTAGTCGTGTGACCAGAGGACGAACTACGGTGGTGTGGTTCGAGAATTCGCAACTCAGTGGCTGAGTTGTGGCAGAGTTTTGAGCGTAGAGTTAGGTTAGTCGGTAGCAGGTGTCGCAAGTTAATGTGTGTAAGCGTCTGACTACTTAATTTTTAGTAGAAACCTTGGGGGCAGCACGTAGGCAGGGTTTTGCCGAAGCTGGGTAAATCTGTGTGTTCCGTTTTCTATTTTTTATATTCTGCTTCTATATGTGCTGCTATTATTCTGCTGTGATCTGTGTTGAAATTATTTTACATACTTCCACAATAAATTTTTATAATTAACAGTATCACCCTATTCACCCCCCCTTTAGGGGAAAATCGATCCTACATCAATGACTGCGGGTTGGATGAAAAATACACGGGTATTTGTTGATTTGGAAAGTGATTCCGATTATGAGAAGAAACCTAGTCCAGAGAAGGAATCTAAGAACCCCCTTTATTGTGCTAAAAGTATCAAAAAAACTCTTACTGGGGTCATGTCGTTAAGGACATTTGCACGTTCTGCTTGGAAAATAGGAGATTCAATTGCTATGATTTTAATGTTGACCGTTTTCTTGATTAAACAACAAGCTGAAGCGATTGAGATACACACCGATTTGAAAGATTTTTTACCATCCTCAGTTGAAATCAAATCCTACTAATCGTGTTGGGATTTTTGATGCTCTCTGGTTAGTACAAAATTCTCAAGCAAAAGAAGTACCAGTGTCAGAAGAGATGGCCGAGATCGAAAACCTTACGAATCTTTTAGAGGTATTGAAGTTGAAACATCTACTATAACTCAAAGACAAATGTTTAATATTGCTTAGGGGATCTCAGGACTCATTACTCTTGTAATAAACATTGTAATTATTATGAAAATATAGTAATATAAGAACTGGACGTAGAGATATTGGACAGCCCAAACCATTATAAAAACATCTCCGTGTTAATTCTTTTGACATAACTAAATAATTGTGATGGGCGTAGGAATATTAGACGGCCCGAACCAGCTGTCAAAACTGCTCACAACGCAGATCGGCTTCTTCAGCCAATTAAATAAATAATCATGATGGGCGTAGGAATATTAGACGGCCCGAACCAGCTATCAAAACTGCACACAACGCAGATAGGCTTCTTCAGCCAATTAACTGGACGTAGGGAACTGATGTGACATAGCCATACTGGATGTAAGGATATTAGACAGCCTAAACCAGTACAAAAACCATGCGCATGAAAATTAAAGGTTGTAAATACGCGACCTGACTTCACAATCAAACATCAGTCCGCCCTCAAATAGCGAAGCAGACCGTGCCATGCGTGCAAATATGAAACTACACCCGTTCAGTGGGGCAAGACATACCAAGCATACACCAAAACATGTGTGCTAAAAAAATTAAGTTCAGAATCTATGAGCTGCACAAGAAGTTAATTCAAAAAATGGCAAGAAAATATAGCGCATGGAATGTACTGCAACCTACAGATCAGGTGCAATTCCAAAAATGATTTAAAGATTGCTAGGTAAACATCAAAAACAAGGATTTTCTTATATTTAGTTAAGTCCTATTAGTATACACTTCAATAACAAGGAAAAACAACGGACTGTAATAAAACGGAACGACATTACTAATCTAACTAGGACTTAGAGGACGAACTAGTTATAATCCCTCTTCGACGATATGATCTGCGGGGATGCGATGGTAGATGTAAAGGAGAGCCAACCTCAAATTGAAGTGCAAGAGATGGGTCGCTCAATTCAATAATAACAACTGATGAACGACCGGGGCAGCGCGGCCGTAAGCAATATGAGGATCGTAGTTGGCGTTGGCCCAATAGACACCATAGTCCTGTGGATCAAATTCATAGTTCACACTATTATATATAAGAGGTCAAACCAAGCCTTGGCCAAAATTTAAAACGTCAATCGCACACTTTACACCGATCTCACCCATAACCCATCTTAACTCCTCACCACGAAGTTGCTTCAACAAGGAGGTCCTGTCTAACCCACCTCGAGAAGTAGCAGCAACATCATAGCGGGCCTTAGACTCTAGCCTGAAATTTTTTTTTAAGGCCATTAACACGTCCCATAGTTATGCTCCTAATTCGTTCAATCTCTTTTCAAATTTGAACCGTTGTTTTCCCAACCATTCTAGAGTAGGGCACAAAAGGCTTTTGCGCAGTAAAGACGTAAGGCAAGCTGCCACTACGGGTAGTTTCTAACTCCTTTTTATAATGATCTTTTAGCTCACCAAGTTTGGCCTCGTAATAATTTTTTAATTCATCCTTCCACGTAAGAATGAAGTTATGATCTGCCCAGGGTAGGGGAGCAGGAGCATCTAGAGTAAGAGCAAAACAAACTGAAATAATGCCCATATGTCTTGGGGGCACAACATATTTGGATCTAGGATAAGCTTTAATGCTTAGAACGGGTGAGGTGATGTTGGAACTAGAGTAGCAAATCTGAGAGTACGAATACATGACCTCATGAGCCGAAACCAGAATCCCACAGTTGGAACGGGGGGCAAGTTCGTCCCTTACTCTATGCCTTTTGCTTTTTCTGCCTTCAATAACCTCAGGCCGCTTACACGTGTATGGGATCCCGAACGGTCCATAGGCACACTCTGAGTCGAATGCCTGAGATGACTATTTAGGACAACAATGACCCCAGACTGCTTGGACGTGTGCTAAACCTAGATTGGTTCCTAGTCATGCTCTAAGTCAGATATCTGGGATGACTGCTTAGGATAATAATCTTAGACCGCTTGGACGTGCACAAAACCTAGATTGGTCCCTTGCCACGCTCTGAGTCGGATGTATGGGATAAACATTCTAGATTTCTTCTTGTTTACTTTGATTTGAAATTTTAATTTTGTAAAATCCATATTTAATGTGATGACTGATTTTGAACACCATAAAGTCCCGACCGAAGAGGTGGGACCAGAGTACAAGGTGCAAGTCCCCTTACCGCAGAGCGAGTGGATGGACTTGTACGATATTGAATCCCATAGAGTCTCGACCGAAGAGACGGGACCGGAGTGCAAGAAGTAAGTCCCCTCACCGGAGAGTGAGCGGATGGGCTTACTTTATCCCCTTTACCTTAATAAGCAAATGATCCGGAGAGATCATCCCCCTGAACTTAAACAATAAACGATCCGGAGAGATCGTCCCTTTAACTTAAAACATTAGATGATCTGGAGAGATCGCACATTAAACAAAACATTAAACGATTCGGAGAGATCGCACATTAAACGAACCGGGGAGATCGCGCATTAATCTTAAAATTCCGAAGAGATCGAACCTTAAAACATATTTGATTTTGCAAAAAGGATTTGAATGCCTTATAAACATAATATAACTAATGAATCCTAGATGAACACGTGATGATTTCGATATATGATATGATTTTGATATATGATGTGATTCTGATATATGATGTGATTCTGATATATTATGTGGTTTTGATATATAACGTGATTTTGATATATGATGTGACAACTCTAAATGAGAAGCAAAAATTGATAGTGATGTAAATCACGAATGAACATGGGACAATTAAAGATATGTGATTAAATGGAGATATGTGAAGTAATTGGAAACATGTGATTTAATTGGAGATATGTGATGTAATAACTCTGAATGAAATCGGAATGATTGTGATGTATAAATTACACCTAAGCAGAGTTAGAGTCCTAGGATATAACAGGTTTGGAGTGACTTGTAATTGACTAAAGAATCCAAAGGAATTGGACGGTTTGCCGAGGCTAAAGCCGTTGAAAAGCTCAACAATCAAAGACTTGTTACTGGAACTTGTTCTGAAGCAAATCAAACCTTTCATTCAAAAGGCGTACTTTGGGGGGCAAGTGTTAACTAGGTTTTTAACCCAATAGAATTCAGAGGGAACTAGAACATCTACAACAAGTCAAAATATCTCAAGGATCGAACAAGAAGACCGAAAGGAAAAGAAGAGAAAGACTAAAGAAGGAAAATGCCAAAACAAGATCCATCGCCTATGGATCGCTAGCGATCCATAAAGCTTGCTCGTGGATCCTCCAATCCTATGGCATCATGATCTAATATGTTCCCTAGAGAAGCTTGCCAAGTTTCATAGCATGCCAAGCAATCCAGCTTGAGAAGTGAAGACTAACCAGATTCAAACTATTTGACCAAAAGAAGCTAACTTAAAAAGGACCAGAACTCATACGAAGTCGGATTTACTTGAAATTTTTCAATAGAGGACATAGAAGAAGGCTCACAAAAAAAGAGCATTTGGAGTTGATTTGATGGATCGCTAGCGACCCATCTAGAGTGGGCACCACCATCTCAAATATTTATGGTGGGTCCCTAATACCCTCTAGAGTGTTCCTGCAAAGTTTCGTTCAATTTTGTTAACATTTGAGTGAGTTATGGATGATTCTTCTGGACCAGATGACCCATAAAGACGGATGATCAAACTAACTCCAAACAACTTGATATTTGGACAAGGCACTTAAATAGAAGATAAGAAGACAACAAAACAAAGATCACTCAAAAATATGCTAAGTGGATGGATAGCTAGCGATCCATCCCCTATGGATAGCTAGCGATCCATCAAGATAGGTCGGATCGCTCTCAAACTTTTCGAGCTCCTTCGTAGCACTAAGTAAAGGCTTCTGGTAGAAAAATATGCTAAGTTAATG
The DNA here is from genome assembly GCA_030737815.1 of Allium fistulosum. NCBI lineage: Eukaryota > Viridiplantae > Streptophyta > Magnoliopsida > Asparagales > Amaryllidaceae > Allium > Allium fistulosum. The sequence goes on along the minus strand of CM060902.1, from coordinate 1,114,685,764 downwards.
GATAGCTAGCGATCCTTTGCCTATGGATAACTAGCGATCCATAGAAATGACTTGGATTTATTTGAAATTTTCGTTGATGACTTGGCATAACACATGGACTCTTCTGCACTTGGACTTCTGGCCCAACACTCACTAAATTTCGCTATAAATACTCACCTACTGGCAACTAGAGATGGATCTTTTCCGAGGAGTGAGCCGCCATTACTCTATTGGAATTCCTTCACTTCTTCAACTTTCTTCTCCCTCACAACAGTCATCAAGGGGGTTACTGTGATTCTCCAGTCAACCCTTGAACTTGCGACTTATTCTAACTCATTTTAACTTAGATCTGAGGACTAACTAGTTGATATCCAGAGAGATTCAACTCGTATAATCATAATAAAGATTGATTAAAGTGGATGTAGGCCAGAGTCGGCTGAACCACTATAAAAATCATATGTCCATTTTCTTACTTCTGCTATTTATTTGTTGTTTATCTGAGATTTGTGCTGCTGATTATTTGCACGGTGCTTTCACACTTGATCCAGGGCGTTCATCCATTTTTTGGGTTAACATTAATTAATTTATACTCTTAGCTAATACTAATTTAAATCCTTTTCGAGCATAATAAATTCATAGAAATTCATGATTACTTGAGAAAAATCGTCAAAAATCATTAAAAATCAAACTTAACATATTCTTTCATATATAAAAATGTCAAGGCCGGAATAATTATTTAATTATTTTTAACAATTAAAACCCAAAATAAATCCTTTTCCTTACGTAGGAAATTCATAAAATATTTATACAAGCTTAAAAAATTATGAAATTAAAAAATCATCTTCAAGTTAATGTTTTAAACATCATATCCAAATTTCAAGTCAATTGGAGGTCATAAACTAAGTTTATACACTTAACACCTATCAAATAATTTCATAAATAACCCAATAAATGATCAAACATGCATATAATGCAATAATCATTCATAACTTGGCATAATATCATCATATAATTTAGGTTTAAGCATAAAACCGAAACAAACAAATAAAAGTGAGATGGATAATTATTATTCACCATGATTGGATTAAGAGTTGATTAAATTCCCCTTAGCTTTAATTTTTATTTCCCTTGCTTTTCTCCTCTTATTTTCCTTAGCAATGGCCGGCCTCAAGTTTGTTTTAGTTTGTATGAAGTTAAATGGAATATGGCTAATGAGAGAGGAAGAGTTATGGTTAGGAAATAAGTGATTATTCTTATTTTACCCCTCACATCATTCCTCCTTCTCCTTATGGTTTAATTAATCTTATTAACCAATTATTTAAGGCACGACCACATCTAATTATTAAATCTCATTCTCTTTATCTCAATACATTATTTTATTTTATTTATCTAATTAAATTTCCTAAATAATATTAATCAGAAATTAGGGGTGTTACATCTACTGGAAGGTTTCCCTATAAATACTAACCTTATAGCAACTACAGAAGGACTTTTTGGCTTATTATCTTATCTTTTTCATCTTCGATCTCTGCTCCATTATAGTCACTAAGGAAGCTACTATTCGTCGTTAGGTCTTTAGATAGGTGAAAACTCTTAGACTAGTGACTATCAATCAATAAATTACAGTGGACATAGGTCAGATTTTGCCAAACCACTTTAAATATATTGGTGTTTTCTCTGTTTTTCATATATTTTCTACTAGATTTCTATATTTCTATAGGACTTTGGGTATTTTTCCATTTCTGGGGTCAATAATAATTAATATTTTATAAATATTAATTGATTTAATTAATGTATAACAGTTATAATTTAATTAAATCGGGTGGTATTAGGAGTATTCAACATTACGGTTGTGTAACTCTTAGGTGTAAATTCAATTAGCAATTAATATCAAACGATTCAAATATTAATGTACGCACATTATTTTAGCTAGTGGTGTGACAGTGTGGCTAAATTTACTAATGCAATTTTGGTAAAATCCAATTTTTCTAATTTAAGCAGTCCTGGTAGTGATAATTATTTACGCTAATTCTCTTCGTCAAAACAATATCACATTAGGACTTGCGAAATTTGGTATTGGTCAAAATTCCATTATCGTCCACATTCAACTTGTATAATCCAAACATATAGTCCTTGGTCCAATAATAACAATTATTATTAATTAAACTACTTTGGCCAGAGACTTTGACTTTTAGTTGACTATAGTTGACCATGATACTGAACTCTTGTAATTGAGGAGACGAAATCTCTATTGAATAATATCTCATTTCCAATGCTTCAACTTAGATCCAATTATTGTTATTAAATGGACGTCGCGCCATGATTTAACTATAATCAGAGTGGAGTGTCCATGTTGAAGTTCAATAATATTCTCAAGTCGAGAGAACTATGTAATATTGTCACTTCAATATTCTTTATTTGACCTTAGTTATATTAACTAATAGAAAACTATAGAGTGATTCGTTCCACAGTTATCCAATAACTATTAGTATGTAACCCCTTGGTGCCCCCAACAGCCATAAAGCCTAATGTTTGGAGAGCGTTATATACTCTAATCTAAATGAAACTACCAAAATCCCATCGATACATCTTGACAAGGAATATTTAAAATGATGTGTTATTTTATTGCAATAAATTGCTCATGATTATAATACATTGTAGTTACTATCACAAAACATATCATTTATGGATTTTTTTTACTAAATATACTTGAATTAAATAAGTAATTAATATAACACATTATCTCAAGTATATAATAGAAAGAAAACATCTTTTATTTCAAATGATATTTTATTACGAAATTAATAATTTGTAGTAAATTACACAATTGCCCCTAGGGCATACCCCTAACTTTATCATGGTAAACGACCCAATAGGGCCTCGGGCTAATCCAGGGCATGAGTCTAATTTTTATTTGGAAAAGGATGTTAAGTGTTCCTATAGGACCTTAGGCTAGTCTAGGACATGAGTCCATTAGGTAGAAGGTGGTAATATATAAGGCCTCAGGCTAGTCTAGGATGTATTTACCCACAAGTTAGATATCCAACGGTGGTATGATTCTATAGGGCTTTGGGTGGGTCTAGGACATATCTACTTTTTTGTTAGACAGTGATCGTATTCTAGTAGTATCTTTGTAGCATATGTGGAGTAGACATAACTCACTTACATAGACTTATGTCTAACCCACTCCTATTATCCCTTCTTATTTATATCGTTAGGATAATGGAGTTTGGAGTCGTATTGAAGCATGTGACGAGAACCTGGATGTATAAATTCCATATATTATAAATATGTGTTAGACATGAATGTACTTATGTTGTGGATTGGGTTTGAATAGTGCTGTAAAGACATATGTATGTGACAATGCCGATACACTATTGTGTTATGAAACAATGATGGTGATTTTGTATTATATTTTGTTTTCTTTCGCTGCGAGATTCAAAAAGATTATAATTAGAATTATGTTTGTTTCTTGTTATCATCTTCCAACGACTTATCTTTTCGGCTCGCTATGGTTTGAACATTAGTTCGGACGTTAAACCAGAGGGTCAAAAAGGTCGATTGTTACGTTAACACTCCATTAATAATTGTACTCCACCCTCTAACTTCATCTGACTCCTATTTTCATTCTTTTATTTATCATTTGTTATCCGTGCATAAAAATATTCATAAGTAGCAGAATATAAGAGTAAGGAATAGGGATATATATATATATAAAGGGGGCTATTGATCCTAGCTATACACACACATCCACGTATGTACTTATGAAAATCATAAATGTTACTATTGCGTTATCCCATAACCCATGTCATTCCTTAGGATGTTCCTTTTCTATCATTTTTTAGGTCAAGTCGATTTAAATTTCTCTAAGTATTGCTAACTTAGGCTCAAATAACAAATATAGCATCCCTTATTTTTTAGACTTGAAAATGAATACCACAGTTCTTGAACAAAATAATATCATATAATAAAATGATACATAGCCACAATTCTTAAACATATTAATATCATCATTTAGATAATATTAACTACCCAACGTTCCCGTTATAGAGAGAAAAATCTAATATACAATATAGATGTTACATGTTCTTTATATGATGGTACCACTAGGAATGACCAAAGTTTACATTACAATAAGGCAACTCCAGTTACAATATAAATATAAATACTAAATTTAATAGCTTAATAAATCTACCTCTCAAAGTTATTTTCTTCGACTATTCAGAAAAAACCTACTAAAATTTCAACCCTCAACATACTCAAATGAGAATCCGAGAGTTTAAGGGTAAAACATAAACTTTGAGTCGGACATAAGCTTGGTATGAATAATATTAGCCTTAACAATTAATAAAATAAATGATATTTAGTGAAACCATGATACAAAGTGAAATGAGTTTTCCCTTCAGTAATATATTTACATTTTGAACAAGTCAGTTCTTTATATAACCAATTCCACAGCCTTGGGTTTTATTATAGACCATCATGTCATAACTACCCAAGTCAAATTCTACCTTTATGTAAAGTTATTGTGTTTCTCATCTTTTCCATGCATGTTCACAGTTTATATTTTGGGGTTACTTGGCTTTCACCTTGGTATAAAATATTTAGAAAAGTTTCTATTATTCACATAACTATAAAACACATTCAACTTAGTGTTGGGTACTTATGAAAGTTAATATCAATCGCCTAAGTATAATGTTGGTTATCTCAATGTTTCTTTTTCTTAACTTTCACGTGGGTTACTAACATTCACCTACAAGTTATTTTATTTTGGCAAATTGTTCTCATAGAGGTTGTTATTGTTGATGCCAAAAGTGGCACAATACCCAAGTATGACCTGTTATAGGATTAGATCAAGCAGAAACAGCAAGAAAGTGCAGACAAGCATAGAAAAATAGAGAGACACAAGATTTTTATAGTGGTTCGGCACTTTTTGGCCTACATCCACTTTATATTTTTATTGATTATGGATTTGGGAGAGGTTTAGAGTCACCAGTACAAGGGATTAACAGGTTCCTTAGCTTGGAACTGCTAATATTATCTGCCTAGGTGCCCATTATAAGGGAGAGATAGGGGATAAAAAGGAATCAGAGTCCAAGATCCTTCTTTAGTTGCAGTAGGGTTTATTTATAGGGAAAACTACATGGCAAAACCAAGGTTGAGTTGAACAACGTCCAAATGCATGCCCAAAAGTATATAGGAGAGCATGTGGCCCAAAAACCAAGAAAGACCTCTCGATACCGAGAGGTTCCTCTCGGTACCAAGAGGTTTGTTCTGTTGCAAAACTTCCCCTTCTTACTTGCTTTGCTATCCTATCTTCAATTTTATGTATTTCAAACTCCTTTTCATAGACTTTGGGTTGTTCCAGATAATTCCCTTGATAACATTTGTATTATCCTACTTTCTTCTCATCAATCCTGAGAATTGCTCGTCCATTCTCCGAGAAAAGCACATGACGTCGATTGCTCGAAGTAGTACTTGAAGTACAAGAGGTTGGTGGGGTCCAGAGTGTAATAGAAAGCTCTCGGTACCTAGGGGTTTCCTTTTCTCCTTTGGGCTTGTTATTTCTTTAGTTCCATCTACTTATTCTTGCAAGTGTGTTTCCAAGTACTTGAGTCGTTTCGTCTTCGTCTTGACGTTTCAACTTCCATTGAAATCTTCTTGGTTAAAAGCCAAGTTAACACTTTCCCCAGTGTTTGCTTCCTTTGAAAACAAAAAATGCTCTGGATCAAGACAAGTTCTGACTCGCTATCTTGTGATTCCAGTTGGTTGTTCAAGTATTGCTTCAAAACATTGCTTTTGTTCGGTGGATTTTCCTTTAACTACTTTGCATAGAAAAAATTCCGTTCTTTGTGCTAAGAACAAGATCGACGTTCTAGAGACCGTTCTATGCCTTGGACTAGTATGCTTCTCCCTCATGCAATGCTTTTGCCAACTTTCGAGGGAAAAAGACCTCTTGGTATCAAGACCTCTTGTCTTCCCGAAAGCTTATATAAGCTTCAAGACTTAGAATTTTTTATCCACTTTTCACTTTTGCCTTCGTGTTCACCTTCACCCCGAAACCTCTCAAACCCGAGTCCTTTGAATCTTCACATGACCGATCCTCCATCGGTTCCAATCACTTGTTGTCGTCGATTGCTTCACCACCTCGAACCTCCAGTCGCCTTCGACCTGTCTTGCATAGTCGCCAACAACCTGACAAAGTCGTTGATCACTTGAACGTCGCCACCTTATTTTGATTTGCTGCGGAAAGCTTTCGGTGCCCGAGCATTTCATGCTTCTCCTACCGATTCAAAATTCCAATTAACTAAGATTGGAAATTTATAATTGGCTCAGCGATGGTGATAATGGTGGTGGTGCGGTTAATTTCTCTTGAGAGGTGTGGTCATAGTTTGAGTTGTGCTCAATCTGTGGTGGACTCAAGTTTTCCCTAGGTCGTGTGAATGTCATTCCGAAGATAAGTCTGGCTATCTAACTTTGGCTAACTACCATAAAAGCACGGCTAATCTCACACCATTGTTTGAATGTTCGTAAGACGGTTCTTGTTTGAGAACTGTCGTATTAGATGATTGCCATGTTTTTCCTATTGCAGCACTCCCAGTGTTCCTATAAAAAAGCTTTCGCATCACGTCGGACCGCGGTTCCATTATCGATTATTCATCGATAACGAGTAAGTTTTGATAAATGGTTTCGTGTATGACAAGGCACGTTTTTCTAGCATGAGCGAGCTATCTAAATAGGACGGTCTATTCATTGTGCATAGAACATAGGACTCATACTATATAGATAACATTTTTAACTTGCCCCGGTCAACGATCGAAATCTGATTAGCTAACACACGTCGAAATCCTTTGGATTTCGGTCGGTGGTCTCACGGGTTCGTTATTTAAAATGAAACATACATGACCGGTTGAATGCCAAGTTTTATTTTTTTAGAATGACTCATCGATCACCGCACTTCAAGTCCAATGAGGGCATGTCTACTCCTCTTGAAACTGGGTTCTCCACAGCTCAGACTTTACATACTATTCCTATCAAGCCCAATAGTTCAATCTTGGACGAGTAACAGGGCGCAGCTGTTCCAATGGTTCCACTACAAAATCAACCTCCACCTAAATGAATATATTGGACTAATGGTCATGAACGATCTGCCCAATCAAATGTCGTTAATCATTCCATGAATACGCCTTGGAATATCTGTCGCCAGCATGGGATTACTGAGGGTGACATACGGATTCCTACTCAAGGCGAACGTGCACATCTCCCTCCTTTGGGATACACTACTCGCAACAAATATATGTGTCTTGATGGTGTTGTGCTGCCTTTCAATCCATTTCTTTGCATGGTTTTACAAGAGTTTGGATTGGCTCCGGCTCAAGTCCATCCGAATGTTATGCTCTCCTGAGCTCCCTATATGTTCTCTTCATGAACCGCTTCAACCGGCGCCCACTTTTCGAGAGCTTACCTCTCTCCTGCACTTCAAGCAAAGGCAGGAGTCTCCCTATTACATGATCATTGAGGTTTGGTGTAGGTGCAAAGTCTTCGAGTCTCTTCACAACAAGCACTCATATTTCAAAAACAAGTACTTCTTCGTCTGATGCCCATACGGCTTCAACGGGGTTTGGCTGTTTGGGAGTGACTTCTTTTCCTTCTATCCTTTTTGTGCTTGGGTTTACCCTATGCAAGTGCTTAATTTTTTGTTTGTTTCTTTACAGGCATTCATGCTCGAGATGTTCGTGACGAGCATGCCAACACTTTGGATGGTCTAAGGGAGGTTAAATTCTAACATCACACCACTTCCTATCTCGTAACCAATAAGAATCTTCGATGGTGCAGTTTTCTGCCCCCAGGCTGGATTGCCATTCCTGATCCAACTCCTTCGAGCAGCTCTAAGCGCCCGCCCGAACCACTCGTCGTACTCGCAGCTCCGACAAGAATCTTCATGGTGAGGTTGAAGGTCCATCGGGTGAGAAGCTGAAGGGACTATTGTTGGTGATGTCCCAGGAGAAGGAGGTGAGGGACTTGGGTTGCAGCCAATCCTTGAGGAAAGTGAGGATGTTGGAAGAAGAGAAGGGTAAGAAACTACAGTTTAAGAGGAACAACAAAGCGCCAACGACGACGATAGCAAGTACCATGCTAGTGCTTTAGGAGATGAGTTGTTTGGTGAAACATCCCCTAAAGCACCCAAGCTTCCTTCTTTATCCTGTCCATGGTGGATCGTCATTGAAACTTTTGAAACACCCGAGGGACCAACAACATTGCCTTCGGGGGAAGTCACTCCACAAGATCGCACCCTTGTTGACATATTTGTTGGCTTAAGCGACTTTGATATTTTATTAACTTTCTCGCCGAGGGCTCTTCTAGCTTTAACTTCTCTCCTGGAATAAATATAGATGAAGGTGGTAAGACTCCAACTTTACACATATGCAAACACGGTCTATAGATTTCTTAAGGGGGTCATCGGCATCATACACTTCACTAAGATAACGAACACGCATCCCTGCACTCACTCATATTTTGAAATTCCAATGCTTATTCTAATTTTCTTCATGTTTCAGATTCCATAGGTCGTGATAGGTATCAGAATCTCTCGTGCAAGGTTGGCGATTTTAGGGGACAAACTCACGACCCTCATCCCACTCGCTCCAGTTACCAGAGTCATCATGAGACCGAGGAGGAAAGGCGAAGGAGAAAGGACGGTGAAGTAGGAGACATCCGCAGGGCTGACAGGGAGAAAGAGGGAAAGGGAAAGGAGGAAAAGGGACACCAAAGAGGACTTGTAGCACGATCTCACAAAACAATTAAGGGGGCTATCCAAACACCATAGCACTTCTTATGGCGCTATTCCATTGCGCATCGAATCGCATACCTTTTCCTCAGCAGCAGATTCCTGCTTCTCAACCTTTAACTACTATATCTCCTCACCATTCTAAAGGGGTCTCTGCTTCCACTTCTCCTCTTCCTTCAGGCCTGCCATTTGTGCAGGATGCATTTCCAGATCTTTTTTTGCATGGCATCAGGTTTGATTAGGACATTGAAGATGTCCCAAAAGAAGTTGCAAATAGGGATGCTCGGAGTGTCCAAAAGCATATCGACCGTGGGTATGAGTGGAAACGGATGTATTACGCCCTCTCCAGTGTGAATGAGATTAACTACACTAACATTGAGTCCTTCAATTTTGAGAAGGAGACATTCGAACATATCATTAAGGAATGAGAGGTGGACTTGGTGAAGGTTACAGGAAAGAGAGAGAGAGAGAGAGTGTGTGTGCAGCCCTTAAAGCTCAAACTGGTTCTGATAGTTCGAGGGAGGAGATGAAGAGGGCTCACGAACGTGTTGAGATCGTGATGCAAAATGAGCTAAAAGTTGCCTATGAAGAGAGTATTGAGCTGAAAAAGTAGGTCATCGAGGAGGATTTGTCCCTCGTTAAGAAAGATAAGACCGTTACTAAGCATGCTGCAAAATTTCAAAGGCTCCGTGAAGAAAATCGCAAGCTAGCTGCTAGCTTGGAGCAACTAACAATGAAAAAGTCTAGCTCTAGCATTGAACTTGCAGTCACTCAGGGAGAGGCTAAGGAGCTCTAGGAAGAGAAGTTTTGGGAGAGAGAAGAGCTTATGGCCGAGTACCTCGATGCTGAGGACATACAAAAACATATAGAGGGAAAGGCCATCCTTGCTACTAAGGACGATGCTACTGTTATTGCCAAGGCTCTCACTAGCCCGAGTTCATCAGGTCAGCACGAATCATCTACTCCAAAGTCTAAAGGGCATGTGGTGACTGTTCCTGCATCTATAGGGCTAGCTCTGAAACGGCCTATGTGATTCCAACTTCTATAGCAGCCGCATCTGTTGAACCCTACTTCCCTCTTTTTTAGGCCAAACAGAGGCACACTTAACCAAAAAGGGGGAATTGTCAAATCCTCTATGGAGCAAAGTCCAAGCTCGGGTAATCTCTTATTTCACCAGTCTTCGAGAAGCTTCAGTTCTCTTATGAATCCGTCATTTATCTTTATTATGTTGTTCGTCAACTTGTAGGTTAACCACATTTACCTCCTCCTCCTCCAACAATCAAGGCTTGGGATCTACAGCTATCTTCACCACATCTACTTCTATCTCCATGGGACTTGCTATCTTTACTCCTCTTTCCAGTTCTGGCCTATGGCCTGATTCTAAGAAAATAGCTGCCTTGGAAAACTTAGAGGATATTTATATGTCCTAGAAGGAAGATGTTATCATAATCATAGTTGTAGACCCCATTGATCACACTACGATGATGGAGAGGTTGAAGCCTGCTTTCAAAAAAATCAAGGTGAAGTCTGAGGCTGGTACTATGAATCCCGCATCTTTGACTCCTACAAGCCCGACATTTAAGATCACCCAATCAAGATCAAGCCTCCCAAGACTAAACCAGCTAAAGCTCCCATTAGAAAATCAAGTGACTCTCATGTTACGGTAGGAGAAGAGTATACCCATTCTGAGGGCAAGACCCCTTAGGCAGGGTGATTAAAGTTGAGAAGAAGCATAAGCAACATTCAGGTGGCTCCAGCAGTAAAGGTGGAAAGAAAGGGAAGAAGTGGAGGGTGTTTGGAGTCCGTTGGTGTGGTAGCTTGTCTTCGTTTTTGAGTTGCCGAGTCTGTACTTTCATTTTTTCTTTCCATGAAACAGGCCATGCTTATGCGAAAGCGGCCCCCGCTTTATTTCGTACATAAAGGATGAAGTAATGGAAAGATTTCTTTTTGTCTTTCAATCTCTGTTTTGGTTTACTTTTCCGCACCTTTATGTACTGTGTACTGTTTAAATATAACTGCTTGTGTATATGATATAACTGCCTGTACTGCAATTACATATGTCTAGTTCCGTGCAATGTGCTTATTTACTGCAACTTTATGCATATAAAAAATATTCCTGCAATTGCTTTGGTTGTATTCCGCTAATTAGTCCTGCTTGTAATCGCTAAAGCATCCCACTTGGCAAAACAAAGGCTAACATTTAACCGACTCCGTAGTTATCGAAGCTTGTGTTCGGTCAATTATCTCTTGATTGATCACTGATCATGCATGTTCTGTGCTCCGCGCTGCTCCCGTGGTCGTGGGGCCATAGTTGGAATGCTTATTTTCTTTTCTATACAGTTTTGTTGTGCACTTGCCCCTATTCGCGGGACTTAGCATTTCCAATGCCAAGATGCAGGCATCGATGGGATAGAAATATCGTCAAGCAAATTATCTGATTGCCCCCAATCTACACGTGCCTTCCCCATCCATATTCTGGATCAGGGAAGTCGAATAATACTTGTTTTCGAGCCTACACGACCATCCTCACTTATCCTCAAATGAACGTGTCCTACTTAGTTGCCAACACGGTCGTTGAAATCCAGTCAGGCACCATTTTCAATCTTCGAAAACTAGCGCATGAGTTATCCAATTCCAAGTTTTCTTTCTTAAAGCTGCATGTTCTAGGGCAACAAGCAAATTTCCGATGATCGTGGTCAAAGATCTAGCTTTGTACTAGTTTCTATCTTCGAAAATTAGCACATTGAAATTCCAAGAGTCTCGTCTTGATGTTTCCTGTCTCTGGGCAACGGCAACTCCCTGCAAGTTGGGACCAAATTATCCGATTGATCCCTCGGTTATTTTCTGGCGAGCTAGCCTGAATTTTCCAATTCGGCCCTGAAAATCGGTGCACGTCGATATTGCCTACCTTCTGGGAATAGCAAAATCATATGAGTCAGGATTAAATTATCCGATCGATCTCGAAAGGTTGGGTCGAGTTATCCCATCTACCTAAAGCGGCTGTCCTTCCTGACATTGCCAATCTCTGGGAAATGGCAGATTCATGAAGGTGAGGGTTAAATTCTCTGATCAACCCCTTAGTTTGTCGTTCTTCCTAACGTTGCCAATCTTCGGGCAATGCCAGATTCCGGAGGGTCACGGTTTTCCTTTCTGACATTGCCAATCTCTGGGCAATGCCAAATTCCTGAAGGTTAGGGTTTTACCTTCCTGATGCTGCCAATCTCTAGGCCGCGTTAGATTCCTGAAGGTTGAAGTAAATGGGAAAACCTTCTCGTCATGGCCAATCTCCAGGCAATGACAAATTCTGAAAGTTAACCCGGATTGAATGTGGAAACCTTTTTGTCGTTGCCTATCTACGAGCAATCATGAATTATTAAAGGTTAAAGTCATTGGGAAAACCTTCTCGTCATCGTCTATCTTCGGGCAGTGACGGATTCCTGAAGGTTAACCTGAATTATCCGATTAACCCTTAGGAACACACTCCCTGTCCATTATCCGAGGCCAGAGAAGTATGTCCCCGGTTGTAATGCTTATCGTGTAGCATGAGGTTTTGCTTTCAAGAGCACGGTTCCATTGGTTCAAGAAGCTAACTTTATTTGTGAATGAAAGAAGTGGAAAGTACTACCTATTACATTGCCCCCGGTGTCCTTGGGCGGCTTATTTGCAAAAAAATAAAGAAAAACTAAGTGTAGTGGTGCCGGAGCAGATCGCTATTCCATGCATGCGGAATAAGGATTCCATCAACAGTTGGCTGTTTGAATGTTCCATCTCCAAGCTTTTGATCGATCGCGTAAGGTCCTTCCAAGTTTGGGCCAAGCGCTCCCATACTCGGGAGGACTCGTTTCAAAATGAGATCACCTACCTCAAAGGTGCAGTTGCAAACTCTGGCATTGAAGTGTCGCGCTGATATTTTCTGGTGGGTAGCAACCCTTAACTTTACTTCTTTCCTTTTCCCATCAACCAAATCGAGATATTCAAGCAAGATCTCCTCGTTCACCTTCGGTTCGAAATGCCTTTTACGATGAGAAGGAACTTCCGATTCTATCAGGATCATTGCTTCCAATCTATATGCCAAAGTGAACAGTAAGTGTCTAGTTGCTGACTTATATGTCGTTCTATAAGTCTACAGTGCTAGTGAAAGCTCATCAACCCAGTTTCCTTTAGCTCTAGTCAACCGCTTCTTCAAGGTGGATTTGATGATTTTGTTCACTGTTATCACTTGTCTGTTCACCTGCGAATGCGCCATCGTGGAGAAGCACTTTTAAATTCTGTATCGGTGGCAGAAATCCTTGAATTATGCACTCACAAAGCGATTTTTGTTGTCTATGATGATCTTCTAGGGTACTCTGAACTTGGAAATAATATTCTTCATTACAAAATTGATTACCTTTTTCGTTTTAATAATGGCAAGCGGTTCTGCTTCAAAAAGAGCTACCTTTTTATCACCCTCGGTGAACTTTCCTTTAAAAACAGACAGAAGCGCATCCAACTCCATTCTTTTGTCAACAAGTCAAATTCCCTTCTATGAGTATATCCTAGAACGTGCCACTTATATCTCTCGAGTGCTAGAGAAGATATTTATATCAATTGTTGACTTGGCCTTTCTGATCTTATTTGTCTTCCGAACCAAGAATAGAAGGCAGCTACGAACCTTGAATCAAAGGATGAGTCTTGTCGTTCCGGTTGAGGAGAACCAAGAAGCAGTCCTACAGCTGCAGACCAGTGGACTGGAATTCGTCTTCTTCTTCCTTACGATCGGGAGATTAAGAACCACTATCAAAAGGGATACGATCTCACCTGGGCTAGCTTTCTATCACTCTTACTTTTGAGACCACCGGATATTCCTCTCCTAATGAGAACTCCCCTCTCTCTATAATGGACACATTAGCTCATAAAGTGGGGCCTCTTACTCCAGTATTCAAGCCCACCAATACTAATGCTTTGATTCAACTAGCAGCGAAGGTGCCAATTGGTATCATTCCAATAGTTGTCCAAGGTTCAAAAAGGGTACACAACCGGTAAACAAATCTGTCCTTTGGAGCACTCCGAGGAAGCATGGAGGTGGTGCCGTAATGGCCCGAGACATGGCTTTTGTCCTATTCTTCTGATCTAATCGAAACTTTCCTCATCCATAGGATGTGACTGAGACACTAGCGGCTTCCCCTGCTGCTAGCTAGCAACCTCTGAAGCAAAGTAAGACCCTCTGGTATTTCACACCCGAGAAGAAATGACTTTGTTCACCATAGAGCTGCGAAACCTAATTTATATACTGCCTGGTCTTATGGATGATAGAGTGTGGAATTAGTCTGTTGCTCATAAAGTGTATGATAAAGCCGCTTGGGAGATACATTTGATAGAAATGAATAGGCGCCTAGTATACCAATTCTAGTATATTAATTAGGCGGGGTGTATTAGACTCAAGAGAGCAGATAGGCACGTAGCCTTGGAACCACTCAACCTGCTTCGACCACTTGAGAATCTTGTTACCAACTAGCCTGCTGAACCACGCTTTGAATTACAAGTTGACGACTGTTTCTTTTAATCAAAGCAATCTAGATGGCATGGTGAGTGCATAAGCAAGTTGTAACGAATAGGAATCCGCTTCTATTTATTCCACATTCATTGATCTGGAACAAAGGTACGTGACCTACTACCTCACATATGCAATGAATCACTAATCACTGCCCCTGGTCTCTTGCTCATGTGTGGCTACCGAGGTCCAAGCATATTAATTTGGGCTCCAATGTCTAGTATATTAATTGGATCTCTTGCGAGAAGGAGTTCACTGCGACACCTGCGGTGCGTCCACAAAAGAGGAAATCGCAAGTCATCTTACTCAGCAGGCTCCCGAAGGCCCATATATTCATTGGTGACCCCGATCAATTGGGAAGGCCAGTATATTAATTGGGGCGAGGCGACCGATAGGGAGGCGACTAACAGGACGACGGTTCTGCTTTGCCTTCTACTTCCCCAATTTCCTTTCTTTTGTTAGGAATCGATCTAGTTGCTTCTTCGCTTTTGGTGGGTTAGGTTAGTACAGGGAATTATATTCTGTTGCAGAAAGAACTCTGAGTAAACAAGACGAAGACTAGAATTTCTCAAGCTTGATTCGAAATAGCTATAAGTTCAAGCAGGAGAGTTCGTCTTTCTTTGTGAAATGGCCGAATCAGTCACACCCATGAAAAGGATCAGTAATGGCTACAAGGGCGCAGTAAGCAAGGAAACTATACCCGATCAGGGATGGACGTAAACTCATAAGCTACCGAGGGTAGGGATAATCGTCTAGGTCTTATTGCTCAACAAGTCGCCTTACCACGGTACGCAGGGCGACCGTAAGGAGCCTCTGTCATCGCCGAGGAGCTATTGGCGAGTAAATCGTAGCAAAACCAAGCTCCTATGATTGAAAACTTACTAGGAAATAAAATAGGGTCTTGAATAAGTCAACATTGCATAACCAGTCTCTGTACTATACTGTGAGAAAGACCTCCTTAAGAAGATGGGGGCAGACTGCATAGAAGAAGAAGTCATAATGGGGTAGGAAGAGGTAAACTAACTGCTAGTCTTTGTATTTCAAGTGTCCTCAATTGACCACCTCTGAATGGCTTTGTCAGAGTTTTATGGTAACCTAAGGAGACTTAGGGGAGACCTAAGAGCATGGAGTAAATAAGGTGGGTATTGGAGGTTCTATGGCTCTTTCTCCCGTAGCACGGCTCACTTTAGCTAACTTATTCTTCAGACAGCACAACGGTGAAGTAGAATCCATTGCGAAGGGGATGGTGTCGTGTTATTCCTTCATTGGCATTGGCCTAGTTACTTCTCCATACCTGAACTATCATTGGGAGGCCGAGGTAATGTGCTCTTCACAAGCTAGAGGAATGTTTTTACTAAGACTACGCCATCTCTTACAAAAGGATCAGTTACTAGAGTGTTGCGCTTCTTAGGGCCCTCTGCATCAGAGCGACCTCGCCGGGGTGATCCAGTTACCCGAAGTTCAAGCCCTAAGATAATAAAGCCATTAGGTTCTTCGATTTGTTCGGAAAAGAAGCTAAAGCCCTTCTTTTAAGTTCTTCCCAGATACATGGCTTACATACCCGGGCATGGCTTAACATTCTTGGAAAACGATTCCATTCTTTCATCAAAAAACATAAATGACTAAGCTTTCTGTGAAGTCTTTATCATGATGCGGTTCACCGTGGAAATAGATCCTTTTCAATCAAATCGAGAAAAGGAAGTCTCAAACCTAGTCTCTGCATTGACTTGACCTTTTTCTATGAAAAGAAGAGAAAAGAGTTCTGCTACCAAAAGGCTAATCATTCGGGCAATAGGCAAGCACCTCATCATTTTAATTGAACAAGATTGGGATCAAGCCATATAGCAGCGCTTACTAAAAACGCATGGGTCCTAGTTTCGACACCCACGGAGTTCCTAATCCAAGAATCGCATCGAAGATGAGAACAATGGATTATTTGAGTTCTTTCTAAAGTAAAGTAAAGGAGCATCTAGTTGAGCGAGAAAAGCAAGTAATGGATAATAAATAAAGGTGGGGCAGCCGCTCAGCTTTAGAAACAAAGACCGGTTCGCTCTCTCCTTTTCTCTCTACTGAAAGAGTTAGGGTTGGTGTGGACATCAGCTCCAAAGCTGTTGACTTACTTGATGAGCCTACCAATTAATATACAGCTACGCTACCTCTTCCTATGAATCCTTTACTTGTCAACCCATTTTGTAAAGTAATCCATTACAATGGCATATTTTGGCACCTCCTTCCGCTATTGGTAGCACACCGATAATGTCGATTACCCAAATGCAAATAGCCATAAGCTGACCATCTGCATAAGCTCTGAAGATGGGGCTTTCGGAACCTTTGCAAACCTCTAGAATCGATCACACCGGGGGGCAAATTTGGCAAAGAAGATACTTCGCTATGGGTTTAGCCTCATTCCATACTTTCGCAAAACTTTGAACATCTATGAAGTCATCTAGATAGTTCCATGCTACTCATGATTTCACAAGCATTTCGTCTATATATACTTCCATATTCTACTCGATTTGATTCTTGAACATAGTATTCACCAATCTCTGGTGCGTGGCTCCAGCGTTCTTCAAACCGAACGTCATAACTCGATAGCAGTATAGTCCCATATCGGTTATGAAGCTAGTATTCTCCTGGTCTGGTATATGCATCTGAATCTGGTTATTGTTCGAATAAGTATCCATAAATGAAAGTAATTCATGTCCTGCAGTCCCGTCCATAAGTTGGTCAATTCTGGGCAATGGGAAGCCGTCCTTTGGGCACACCTTATTCAAGTCCGAGTAGTCGATACAAAATTTTCATTTTCCATTTGACTTTTTGACTAACACGGGAGTAGATACCCATTCGGGGTATAAAGCGTCACAGATAAACCCATTTGTCATAAGTTTATCTTAGTCATACTTCAACGCAGCGGATCACTCCCGACCCAGACTACATCTTTTATGTTTTACTGGTGGGAACTTTGGATCAATATTCAGTGCATGACACGCTATCGCCAACGATATCCTGCACATATCTAAATGTATCCAGGTGAATACATCCAAGTTTCCTCGGAGGAAATATACCAATTCCTTTCTTAAGTTAGCATTGAACTGGGATACAATCTTCAGGACTGGAGTAGGATCATCCATGTCGATTAACACATTCACCGTCAGCTCAGCTGGTGCTGGTCGCCCTTCCCTTGGCTTCCTAGGATCCATAGCCTTATTGAACCGGCTATCGTTCCCTAGCCAAGGTACAGGTTTTGGTTTCTATGCTTGCGAGTCCTGAATGCAGAGAGTTATCTCGATGTTCTTGCCTTTCTCACACCGCTTTGCTTCTCCGAGTTCTATGATGTAACATTCCCTTCCAACACTCTGGTCACCTATCATCACTCTAACTCTGTTTTCGTACGAAACTTCATTACTAAACACCAAGTCGCCAAAGCTATTCTGAAATCAGGCAGAGCCGGTCGACCCAAAAAGGCATTGTATGTCAAATACTCGTCCATGATAAATAACATTTGAGTTTGGACTATCCTATAATCTCCTTCGCCTAATTCCACAAGCAAATCAATCGTCCTGATTGGCTGTTTGGCTTCACCGGTAAACCCTTGAATCTTGGTTTTACAAGTTGTCACCTCCTTCATGTTGATTTTCATCGGATTGAATGTCCTCCTAAAGAGTATATTCACCGAACTCCATGTTTTGTCAAGACTCAATGTACAGTTGTCGGTCCAATTCCAACTATTACCACCATGGGGTCGAAAGTTGGCACTTCGACTCTGTCAGCACCTCTATTTTTGAATATGATATCATCTGTTATCATCCTTTACTGCTTTTCTAGAGCTCTGTCATCTACAGCAAAGCAACCCTCTTGTGGTACGAGCTTCAGCGAGCTCGTGTGCCATTCCATTTCCCTCTAGCTCTTTTCAGTTGGAGGAGGTCCTCCAGTTATCATATTGATAACCAATTTCCATCATTCTACCAAGTTCCTTCTCTACTCGACCTAGGCTAATTCCCTTGGGCATGCGGCCCTTGGAATCTCGTCGCTTGGCCACCATCATGCGGTTCCTTGACATACTACTGGAGCCTATTTGTAACATCCCCCACTTGGAGGCCCAAATCTAACGGCTACGCATGCTACAGTCATCCATAGTTATTAATCATCGGCGACCAAATACGATAATGTTAGACACATTGATATAACCGGAACACATGGATATGGAAAAAAAATTAAAAGCAACAAACAACTTTCTCATTCCATTTCAAAGAATTTCAAATTCATTACATAATCTCATAATCGTTAACCACGTTCAGAGAAAATATAATTATTACAACATACACCAAGAGTGACATATGAAGATGCCCCCTTGGATGATCAGAGTATATAACTAGGCAATTAAACAACTTTGCCTTTACAATAAAACACAGTGGAATCAAAATAGAAAAGAACTCTAAATAGCTATCATGCCTCATGCACGTCTCTGGAAGCTTATTCATCTAAAGAGATACCTGAAAACCTCAACTCTCAAACTACTCAAAATCAATTGAGCACCCGAGAGTTTAAGGGGAAAACATAAACTTCGAGTCAGACAAAAAGCCTAGTATGAATAATAATCTACCATCTCAAACCATTCATATATCTAGTGAGACCATGCCGCTTAGCGGAACGAGTTTTCCCCTTACTAGTATCTTATTCAAAACTTTATAAAACTATATAATGTGCTCCTGCATCCACAATGGTTAAAACATAGCAATTCAAAATATTATGATGATATGCAAACAAGTAAATCAATTATGGATTACCCATCCCCATTCATTTTGACTATCTGTCTTAGTTATAGTTTCCAGGGTCACTATTAACCAAATAGTTTTCATGGGCTGATTAATAACCTGTTTAATTCATATGGACTCCCTGTCCTGTTTCATAGTTTTCATGGGATCACTAAAAACCTATTGGCCCCTGCCAATAACTTCATTGTTTCATGGGTTCTCTCTGACCCTATTAGTATCTCCAATAACTTCCCTCTTACCCTAGTTTTCATGGGTTGACTAGGAACCTATTGACTTCTGTCAATAATTTAATCCAGATATAATTTTCATGGGTTCACTACAAACCCATTGGCCCCTATCAATAACTCTTTCTAATCATAGTTTTCATGGGATTACTATGAACCTATTGACTTCTGCCAATAACTTTCCCTAAACATAGTTTTCATGGGTTTACTATAAACATGTCTATCTGACAACTTTTTTTTAATCTATATCTAGGCAGCCTATATTCTAGTCTTCCCAACCTCCTGGATGCAATTCTACTCATATAGGAGTTAACTTAATTTATATTCACTACCGGGTCAACCTAACTAGTTGTTCTGCCCTTTTCTCCCCAAAATGCAGTTATGGGTCCATTATAATGAGAATATATATATATATATATATAGGAAGAAGCAAACATAATAACATAATAATACCAACACCTGTGGTTGTATATCCTTGAAATCATTTTCATATAAAACATGGTTAATCCCTTTAACCTATTACTTTATCAAGGAAACCTTCTTCAAAAACTTCATATAAAAAGTCATTTTAAACTCCTTTATTATGCCATGGTTTTTCCTTTAAAAATGAGATTGGGTTATTTGTTTTGAAAACTAAGGCTTTCGAAACCTTTAACTTTTACTTTCGAAACCATTGGATAACCTCCTTCGAAATCATTCAAAACTTCTTTTCAAAACACTAAGCATATTCCTTTCGAAACACTTTAAATCACCTCTTTTAAAACCCTCAAAACATGCCTTTCGAAAGTATCAAAATATTACTTATTAACTCTTAGAAGCATAGCTTCGAAACCACTTGAAAGTACCTCTTTCGAAAGCATTGGGTTTATCTTTAAAAATATCTTTTGGTTCAAAGTGATTATATACGGAAGTATCCCTTTCGAAACTTTTAATGTTCATATAAAATTGTTTGGAGAAAAATTTGATGACTTCGGAACCATCTTTTCAAAAGCTTAAAACATTTAAGTAAAACATTTGAAGAATAGCTTCGAAACCCCCTTTTGAAGCCATTGCCTTCGAAACCCTTGAATCCATTCGAAAACTTTAGGAAGTGGCTTAGTACAGATTTAAAACAAAAGCTACCTTTCAAATTGATTGATGACTTCAATCCATTCGAAAGTCATAAGGACGGCAGAAGGATTTTGACTTCGTCAAAATTACCCTTTTCGAAAGCATTGATTTTAAAACTAAGTACCTCATTCAGAAGCTACAATTTAAACAAGGGGCGGCAACCCCTTCGAAAGCAATTTACAAAGACCCCTTTGAAAGCATTTGTTTCGACTCCTTCGAAAGCATTTAGTAAAATAGGCAAGCGCATTTCTTTGGAAAATAAAACAAAGGTTTCAACCCCGTCAAAAGCAATGTTTCGACACCATGCCTTCCGCCTTTCTCCATACACTACGTACCAATGTGTTGATACCTTGTGTATTGGTTTTGGCTTAGTTGGTTTCAACTTGGTTGATTTCGACTTGGTCGAAGCAGAAGCATAGGGTCAAAAGGTGCTTCTAAAAGAGGCGGAACCTACTTTTCTGGTTAAAGACTGAATTAATGCTATTTAAAGTAATTACTTTATAACTAACCTGCCTATTTGTAAACATTTGATTGGTTGCCATAACTTTTCAAATTCTGTACCAAAATAATTGCCGCATAATTTCAGATCTAAACAAGGATGAATTTTCACAAATAAGCCCTTCCATTAAGCAAAACAATTAAAACAATTAAATTCTTCTTCTAAAATAATTTAATTTCTAGGGTAAATTACTTAGGAAAAATCCCCAAAAATTACAGGAATTCACTTTCAATTTGTTATCTAACATATAAAAATTCCAGACCCAAATTCTTCATAAAAAAATCGAAATTAATTTCTAAACCCAATTATACATATGTTCCTTTGAAAATTCATAATAAATTTTCCATAGCTTGAAAAATTATAAACATTAAAACTCATCTCCAAAATCACGTTTTACATAACATATAATTTCCTCATGGCATTCGAAATTCATTATAATCGGTTTTACCCTTAAAACCATGTATAAACAATTATCAAATAATCTTGTTTGAATCAAGCATACCATAAAAATCCAAGCATATCCTCAATTAAAAATCATCATAACGGTTTTAATCTTAAACCCGAAAATCAAATGATCATAAAAGAAAAATAGAGATGGTTTTGATTATTATTCACCTTGATTAGGATAAGGACTTTGAGATTTGATTGAGATTAATCTTCCTTGCTTTAATTCCTTAGCACTTGATTTAATTTCTCCCTTTTTCTTCCCTATTAATGGCCGGCTATTCTCTTTTTGTTTGCGTTTGTTTGTGTTTTGTAAAATGAACGTGAAGGGGAAATGAAAAGAGAATATAAGGCAATGGTGTGGAAATTTCCTAATAAGCCCTTGCGTTAATTGTTTCCTTGTTAGTTAAAACCATTTATAAGCCCATTTATATCATTAAGCTCGGCCTCTATTTTCAAATCAAAATCCCTTATCACTCTAATATTTACATTATTCTATTTAATTTATCTAATTAAATCTCTTGAATAATGTTACTAATAATTAGGTGCGTTTCAAGCTTCCCTTCTTAAAGAATTTCGTCCTTGAAATTCAGTAAGGACTAAATACTAACATAACAATCATCTGTAACAACTCCTAACAACCATACTAGCCTACTTGACTAGCAACTATCTATATAAATCTAATATAGGCATACCCTCAAAGCAGATCAGGATAAGTATGTCTAATCCTGTCTTCTGTCTCCCAACTACAGTCCTTCTCGTTGTCGCTCCACTAAACTTTCACCAACTTGACTGTCTTATTCCTCAATCTTTTCTCATCTCTTGTTACAACCCGAACTGGTTGTCTAATAAAAGTTAAATTAGGCTCTACTATCAAATCTTCCAATCCTGTCGAAAGAATAGTAGTCTCTGGATCATGCACATACTTGCGAAGATGAGACACATGAAATACATTATGGACACCTGCCATACTGCTCGGCAACTCTACTTTGTATGCGAGCTTCCCAATCCTCTCTAAAACTAGGAACGGACCAACATATCACGGTGCCAGTTTCCCTGACTTTCCAAATCGTACCACACCCTTCATCGATGTTACTTTAATGAAAACCTTATCTCCAACTGAGAACTCTAGGTATTTGCGCCTCTTATCTATGTAACTCTTCTATTTGGACTGAGCTTCCTTCATCCTTTCTCGGATCAACTCAATTTTCTCTGTTGCCTCTCTAACTAGATCTAGACCTAAGACTAATCTGTCTCCAGTCTCCAACCAACACGCTGATGATTTGCATGGCCTTCTATACAAAGCTTCAAAAGGCATCATTCCTATACTAATCTGATAACTATTATTATAGGAAAACTCAACCAAATATAGGTGATCTTCCCAAGATCCACCAAAGTCCAATACACAAGCTCTTAGTAAATCCTTGAGTACTTTATTGACTCTCTCTGTCTGCCTATCCGTCTGAGGGTGATACGCAGTACTCATTTTGAGCTTGGTACCTAATACATCCTATAGACTCTTCCAGAATTCACCAGTGAACAAAGCATCTCTGTCACTGACTATACTACTTGGAATTCCATGTAGTTTAACTATGTTCTTCATGAACAACTTAGCTAAAACACGTGCCATCCTGGTTGACTTAACTGGAATTAAATGGGCACTCTTGGTCAACCTGTCCACTATGACCCATACACTTTCATTTCCTCTATTTGACCTTGGTAACCCGTTTATAAAATCCATGGATATCGAATCCCATTTCCAAACTGGTACCTCCAAAGGTTGAAGCAATCCACTTGGCTTCTGATGTTCGGCCTTCACTTGTTGACAGTTTGCACACTGCCTAACCTACAAGCCAACATCCCTTTTCATACCTTCCCAATAGAAGCTCCTCTTCATATCTTGATATATCTTGGTCCCTCCAGGATGAATCGTAAATTTGGATCGATGACATTCTCCAAGAACTTCTTTTCTTAAGTCCTCAACATCCGGAACACAAAATCGTCCCTTCTTTCTCAACCATCCTCTCCGGTCAAGACTAAAATCCTTTAGATCATCGATCTCAGTTCCAATCTCAAGCCTTCTAATCTTCTTGGCTAATAATGGATCCTCCTTCTGCTTAGAAGAAATCCTTTTGATCAACACTGGTCGAACTTCCAAACAGGACAACATGGCGGTGCTCTGACTAGAACTAGCAGTCGATCTTAACTATACACTACAAGTAGTCAAAGCTTCTAAATCCTTCCATTCCGCCAACATAGCTAACACCGCATTCTGATGTCTTCTGCTAAGAGCATCCGCTACTTTATTTCCTTTTCCAGGTGTATATTCTATACCAAAATTATAAGCTGCTAAAACTGCAGCCACCTCTGTTGTCTCTTATTCAACTCCTTTTGAGAGAATAAATACCTTAAGGACTTATGATCTGTGTATAACTCAAATATCTCCCCTAAGAGATAATGTCTCTAAATCTTCAATGCGAAGATCACCACAGCCAACTCTAAATCATGAGCAGAATATCTCACTTCATGCGGTCTAAGCTGTCGTGAAGCGTAGGCAATGACTTTACCCTTCTGCATAAGGGGAAGCCTGTAACACCCCATAAATTTTGAGGAAGAAACTCCTATAAGGGGAAGCCTGTAACACCCCATAAATTAATAGATAATCAATTAAGGAATTAATTATGAGAATATGAACTTAAGTCACTTAATTATGAATTAAATAAAAAAACACGAGGAGTTAATAGAGTAAATATTTAGGGGACAATTATTTACTCTATTGTCGCTTTGATTAAACTGAATAATGATATATAATGATAAACATTTGTGTGTACATTTACTTATTATGTTGATACTTAATGAAACTAAATAAAATGACTCGAATGGGAAAGTAGACTAAGAAAGGGGATGACGGCCCAACTTCTTATGAACCCACCAGCGGTAAGGAACTATGCAGAGCAAGGAAGATCACTTGATCTTAATAACCCCATTCCAATTATGCTTCCTTCTCATGTTGAGATTGCTATTTTGGCTGCTAAAGAGGACATTGCTTTAGAAGGGTCATCGAGTACGCAATCAGAGAAGGCACCCATCAGCCTCGCCAAACAGGAAACCAAACTTGATTATGTTAAGAAAGAGCAACTAGTCGTAGTGAATTCGAAGTGGGAAGATAAAGAGAAGCATAAAGAGTTGCAAAGGATTGGTAGTAAGCACAATAGGTATTGAGAAGCTCTTCCGGAAGTAAACAAGGAACGTTGCATGCTGGAATGTAAGGGGCTTTCACAAGCATAACAGATTTAGAGAGGTTTGTAAGTTGATATGTAAATACAACACTGGTTGCTTTGGTGTTCTTGAAAATAAACTGAGAATGAATGAAATTCAAGAGGTTGGTTGGAAAATGGGAAGAAGGTGGGAGACTGTTAGCAGTGTGTCTTGATATTATAAGTTCCTAATATTTATTCTAATAGATACTAAGCATGGAGATGTAATTTAGTAATCATAAACGACCGGCACATTACGTTGGATCTGTTGAATATAGTAGGTGTTAAATGCAACTGTTCTTCTGGGTATGGCCAAAATCTGAGTTCTTAAGAAGTAAACTATAGGAGAATTTGGAAGAGGATGTTGTCTCTACCTTTAGACCATGGATTATCTTAGGAGATTTCAACTGTATCGGATTTTCCAAGGAAAATAAAGGTGGAAATCAAGTGTCCTTTAAAAAGATGATGGAGTTAGATGGGTAGATGGTCAAAGTTGGAGTTACGGAGATTTCCATCCAAGATTTCCAATTTTCGTGGTGGTCCGGGTCGGAAAGGAATGTGTAAACATATATAGATAGAGGTTTCATGAATATGTTATGGCTAAATCAATTCTCGCATATGAATGATAAATATATTTCTTCTGGAGTAAGTGATCACTGCCCTATCCTGATACATCTTGTAGAGTAAAATAGACAGATCTTAAAAACATTCAGATTCATAAACCATTGGACAATATATGATGACTACTTGGGTAATTTTTTGGTGGGGTGGCATTTTGCTGTTGAGGGCAGACCCATGTATCAGTTTATTTTGAAATTGAAAGTGATTAAAGGGATTCTAAGCAAATGGTCGAAAGACAAAAATAACACAAGGAAAGAAGTGGAAGGTTTTCGTAATGAGTGTGCTAGACTTCAAAAGTGATTAGAACTGGGTCTCGACAACAATGTCAGATATGAGTTGCAGGAAGCGAAAGATAAGCTTGAAAAAGCAATAAAACATGTATACTTTGATACTAAACAAAAGGCTAAGTGTGATTGGCTGTTACTCGGTGATGAGGCTACGTCATTTTTGTATGCTAAGGTATCCAACTGGAGATGATGAAATAATTCGAGTTTGGAAGACACTAATGATGGGATATTGAATTATGATGGAAACAGTTTTGTTAATAATGCGGTCAATTGTTATAAGGAATTGTTTAATCAAAAGAGGCGTGGAGCTTTGCCTAAGTTGATCTGCAAGCATATTATCTCAGACTATGGCGGAAATATTCTTAATGATCACATTGACCTTAGTGAAATTAAGAATGCCATTTTTTCAGTTAAAGATGACACCACTCCTTGTCCGAATAGTTTCAATGCCAAATTTTATAAGCTTCATTGGGATAGTATCAAAATTTTGTTATTTGAAGTAGTGAATGATTCGTTTTGCTCTGGGCGAATCTTGAAAGAGATAAATCACAAGTTATTACATGTGTTCCCTAAGGTTAGAGGTGCATTGGAGATACAACATTTCAGACCTCATTGCTTGTTGCAACATGGTCCATAAAGTGATAGCTAAAGTTCTATGTTCCAGACTTAAACTATGTTTAGATTCATTAATCTCAGTTAATCAATGTGCATTTATACCGAACAGATCGATTGGAGATGAAATATTATATGCACATGAAATGATTGATGGTTTTAGGAGGAAAGGTAACAAAAACATGTGCATAAAAGTGGACCTTAGAAAGGCGTATGATACTGTTAATAGACAGTTTGTGGTTCATGTGCTTCAAATTATGAAATTTTCAGAAAAATGGATCATTTGATAGCAGAAATGATCAATATGCCAATGTTTTCCGTCTTCAACCAAGGTAGTGCTGAGGGGTTTTTTAAGAGCTCTAATGGCTTGCATCAAGGAAACCCTTTATCGCCAATGTTATTTACAATCGTGATGGAATTTTCCATGCTTCTCGTGGATGAGAAAGTTAAAGAAGGGCAATTAAAAGTTATGAATGCTAGAATTAATGAGTTAACTCACATCATCTTTGTAAATGATATTCTCATCTTTGTTGGAGCAGATATTATGGTGCAGAAGCTAACAAGGAGATATTCAAAACTATGTATGAAAGTACCGGGCTTCAACTTAATTGTGAAAAGTTTAATGTGTTCTTTAGGGAAGGAGGCACTTGTGCGGAAGAGATTGTACATACACTAAATATAAAACAAGGTAGACTACCGGTTAGGTACCTTGTTATGCCACTTTCGAGTGTTACTTAAGAGATAAATATTATGGGAGCCTTATAGATAAAATCAAACATCGTATTAAGGGATGGGAAGCGAAATTGTTAAGCACTGCAGGAAGATTGGAGCTTACCAAAGGAGCAATATATCCCATTATCATCTATTGGATGCAGTGTTTCCTATATCATCGAAAATCTTAGGTAAAATTAAAAGCATTATCTTACATTTCTTGTGGAACGGTAAAACTTCAAAGATTCTATGGGATTGTGTGTGTAAGAAAAAGGAGGAGGGAGGCCTAGGGCCGAGAAATCTCAATAAGCTTCATGATACATTAGGGATCAAAATATTATGGAAAGTGATCAATGAAGAAGGGCCGTAGGCGAAGTTAATGCACAAAAAACATGTCAAGAACAAATCGTTCTAGGAATTAGCAACTAACATTGATAGTTCGGGCACATGGAAATACATTTTGAGATTCAGAGTCAAAGCACTGTCATGTTTGAAAAAAAGGAGAGTGGACGGTAGAACTATGTCACTATGGTATGACCCATGGCTGGAAGGTGGTCAAATTATTAACAGATTGGGAAGAGATGCCGTTATGAGAACTAGAGCCGAGAATCTGATGGTAGGAGATATCCTAGAATATGGGCAGTGGAAAAGTGACAATTATAGCGTTCTATGTATCCTTAGGAATGAAATAGTTCGGGAGCAAATTTATAGAAATAATGACAGAGACTACTATGTATGGACCTATTCAAAAAATGGCCAACATGTCTTCAAACATGTATGGGAAAGTGTCTTGTGAACATAAATCTTGGGCTAAAAATATTTGGAGAAGAATTCATGTCCCCAAAATGGCATTGTCTTTTCAAAGAAGTTAATAACTTTCTACCAACCAAAAAAAGATTAATATAGAGACATATTGTTGTTAATCCTCTGTGTGATCTGTCTCGGGAAATGGATGAAGATACTAATCACCTATTCTTCAAATGCAACTTTACTTTATCTATATGGAAGTGGTGTAGAAATAAAATCAAGTGGCCAGTTAACTATAATGAGCAAATTGACATTCACATAGAAATCGATAGAACTGAAAATCAATTTCATGGTAGGTGTACAGACATGCAAGTATAGTTCTATCGACTTCAGTATGGATGATATGGCGTAAACGCAATGCGAGAATTTTCAAGGACATGCACTCTAATGAGAAGCAAATTTGCAGGCTTATCAAATACCATATGGCTATTAGAATTGCTAAGTCTAAGCATAAAATTATAGTCAACAATTATGATAGGGAGATCAATAAAGAATGGGGTTAGAATTGTGTTTCACCAGCCAATGCGTCAGGGGTTAAGATCAGTGAACCTTCAGCTGCATAGTCCTCTATGGTGGTGTGGTATGATATTGAACCTGTTTTACATTACATTTTATTTTTTTATTCACATAGTACATACAGAATAGATCATCGGAATACACAAATTCTCCTATGATGATTGATTCTTCAAAGATTGAGCCTGCAAACTAACAATTTGTTAGTGTATTCTTTAATGCATAATCATTAATATAACTCCACGACATCCAAAGTTCTCATCTTTGATAGTTAGTGAGCTCGGACTGAATTGAGCAGAACAACATCATATTTTTGAAGATCTGTTATAGCTTTTCATAGATCTGGAAGCAAATAAGAGGATTTAGCTATTATTGGAGTTATTTGTGAGATCTAGCTTTCTTGAATTTTTGCCATTTTCATCTCAAGCGCTAAAAAGTAAAATTTGGAGTTCAAAAGGAGATGGTTAATGAAGCGGTGGTATTGTATTCATCTAAGTAAAAGCGATAAAAGGCACGTGTTTCTGGAATCTTCGATCGGATGGGCTGCATTATGGGCTTGTGTTTTTCGAGTTGGGTCGCGATGTGTTTGGTTATTGTATATATTTGACATAGCCAGATTTGCATGTTTTTGCAAAGTGTTGTAGGACATTTTGTATAGCGTTTTGTTTTACACGTAACTAGTGTGTAACCCGTGCGTTGCACACGATAATGTTGTTAAAAAATATTATTTATATTTAGTTATTGCTAAAATATATTTTTATTATGTGATATATGATAAATTTATTGTGATATATTAATCATAGACTAAAATGATTTGCGACGCTCAGATATAAGGTTGGGGTTCAATACTCGCTAAATACATATCTCTGTAAAAATTAATGTCCTAACTAAAAAAAATTAGAAATTAAAATTGTTAATACTGTATATGTAAATAATTTATGTTATGTGATATATATATATATATAGTGAATACGTAACTTTACTATTTTGTTAATAGGTTTATATATATTGAATTATCATCTTTCTTGAAGGATCTATAAATGGATTAATAAACATTAAATAATGGAATTTATTTGAATTAATAATCGACATAACTAATTAAATATAAGGAGTTAAATGTAAAAAAGTTAAAACTGAGAAGAGCTTTTTACAAATTTGTAATTGAGAATGGCATAGATCTTATGGTTAGCTTATATGCATGTGAACTTTTTTTTGAATCAGATGTGAACTTTTATTCATTTTTAAGTTTTCATTTTTAAACAACTTTATCATTGTAGTTAACCATAGATTCATGTTCTTGTAGATGTGTTATGCTTACAACTTTGATAGTTGCAAAATAATGTTATGTAGCATTTAGTTGAGTTATAAGTTGGGTATGATTTGATAACATGTTGAAAGTGAGAATGTTTGTATAATCTAATTTTTATCGGTTTAATCTGTGTGTTCACATCATAATATTGTAAAATATAAATTTATCTTTTAATGGTTGTTAAAAATGAAATTATGTTATGTAATATATGATATTTTTTGGAATAAATGAATTGGAATAAAAGAATTATTATTATTTATGTATACATTTTATGTTATGTGATTCATATATCTTCTATATCCGAATAAAGAAGAAATAATTTTATTATTTTTCTCATATACATGAATATTGTATATAATGAAATCCTCTTATTTTTTAGGATTTATTTATTAGATGGACTAATAAATATTAGTTAATCGTATATATTTCAATAGTTTAAATATTAGATTACATAATTATTAAATATATAGACTTGAATGTAAAATATTAAAAGATAATTGAGAAAAGTTTCTAAGTAATTGTAAAAAAAAATTAAATTTTTAGGTATTTGAAGTTAATAAAATTTTACAGTGCAATTTATGATAAATTCATTTAGTAAATAATATAAAATAAATTTGTTATTGTCATTAATTTATATTATGTAATTTATGTATATTTGCATCTAGATGAATATTTTTTTACCAATTTGTTATGCGCCTATAATATACATATTGAAATTTCATCTTTTAGGATTTATTAATAAGTATTAGTTGATTAAGTTTATCAATTAGTTTAAATTTTAGATATGTAATTAATTTAAATGTGTGGACTATAATGTAAAATTTTGGGAAATAATCGTGAAATATTTGTAAATAATTGTAGATTCTTTTAATAGTAGTAATTCTAACGTTAAATAGTGTAAAAAGTTTAGTAGAATAGTTGTAATGTAGTAAATCATAAGATTTTGAAATAAAATATCCACTTGGAGAGAATTAAGGAGAACACAGATAACTCCTAGAATTAATGAGAGAGCTTCAAATTCTTCTGCTTTACTATTATTTAATAGATAAAGGAAATTTGAATCTGGTTCAAAAAAAAACTTAACCACTATCTAATTTTCTATTTGTTCACTCTTAAAACAAAAACAAAAGTTTCGAAACCCTTAATGGTGGTACGGTCTAGGCAAAGAGAAGAAAGAAGATAAAATATAGGAGAACATAAAAACTAAAAGATATCAAGTTAATCAAAGGCTTGGATGAGTAATGTATCGCTTAATTGTTGTTTTTATTTTATAATTGGGCATGGTCGCAAATTCTATGATGGATTCTTATGCTTCTTGAGATTAAAATGATGTAAAAATCTAAAATAATGCCGTGAAAAAATTCTTAGAGATGGGTTTTACTTTGTGGAATTTTTCCCATAAATAAATAATTAGATATGAATTATTTAAGGAACTTTTTGTTAAAGAAAATGGTTATAAGCGATTTTCGAAATAAAATACTTATAGGCGAAGGTGGATTTATGTGTGCCGATAGGGAAATATAGGATGGCAGGAGGCGATTTAAATTAGTAAAATATTTAAATAGTGATCAAGAGACCAGATCCACAATATATGCTAAATAAGTCAGAAAAGTACTAAAAAGCCGTAAAAGGGTGAAGTCGGAATGAATTAAATGTTGACACATGTAAAGGTGGCATTAGATGCATAGAAGGCAGGCTTGCGATGTGTACCGAGAGGCAATGCCAAGGGTAGAATAGCCAAACCAAAAGAAAAATGAACTAAAGAAAACTAAATATAAGATTTAAGCAAAATAAGATAAGAAATGCTAAGTGTGAGCCAGGATAATGTACCTAGGGAAATAACCAAGGGTCGAAGGTGAAAAAATACATGAGGGTGGTGGAGAAATTATATGTACATGAGGTGTTTTCCGAGACCTAGTAGTGAAACTCTACTTGAAGACAAAATGACACTAAAATATAAACTAGGCTTCCTTAGACGAGATTGTGGGCAGTGATTACCGAGACCTATTAACTTTTAGTGGAAAGCTAGTTACATGTATCTATTGACTTTCGAAGGGTAGTTTCAATACTAAGGCTTAAGGTAGCCGAAACAAGAACTTAAAACATTCTGAAATGGGATGAATAGCAGAGATGGTTCTAGGATTTGAAGATCAAGGATAGTTTTGGAACTTTAAGTATCTTAGTGAATAGCTAAAGATGAAACCCAATAAAAGATAGGTTAGGTGGAAGTTTGTTAGATGGCGTAAGGCTTAATGTGGTAGTCAAGAGTTGAAAGCATAGGTGTAAGGCTTATGTGGCAACTGAGACATGCAGGCATAAGTGTAAGGCCTAAGTGGCAACCAAAGCCAAAAGCGTTGGTGTAAGGCCTAAATGGAAACCGCAACTGGAACCGAAAGTGTGGAGTAAGGCCTAAAAAGGTATCCAAAACACGAAAGCATTGGTGTAAGGCCTAAGTGGCAACCAAGCAGAAGTTCAGTAGATGGCCTAAGGCCTGATGTGGCAATCAAGAACTGAAAGCGTAGGTGTAAGGCTTGTGTGGCAACTAAAACACGAAAGCATAGGTGTAACGCCTGTATGGAAACTGAAACACGAAAGCGAAGGTGTAAGGCCTGGTTGGCAACCGAAACCAAACAGTATAACTAGTACAAACTAAGGAAGCAGTGAAAGGCATAAGGCCTTAGAGGCAGCCGAAGGCTTTATAGCTAGTGGTTAGGAACTGAATGGCATACCGAGTGAAATGGCCATCGATTATTATAGTCAAGATATTACAGCATGCATAAGACCCTTAGGAATGAAATAATGGTTTGTGCTTATGCTTCAAGTTGTTAAATGAATATTGTGTTATAGTGAGAGGAAAACCTGTTCCATGCTTTAGCGACATGATCTTACTATAATTTATGTTTAAGGTAATATATTGCTCATACCAGACTTTACGTCTAACTCATGTTTGATCATTGTTCTCCACATAAACTCATGGATACTCGTTCAAGTAGGTCAAGTTTATGGATCTAGGCAGGTTACTTTTAGAAGACGAACGAAGGATTCCAAAGACAAAGCAGTAGGCTTAGATGATATAAATATTGTTTTGATTCTGCTATATGTAGTGTTCATGTCAGCATCTCCATATGTTGGACATGAAACTGTTATATATTGTGATATATTTTTTACCCCTACGTACGCACGTTTCTCGAAACAATTTTAAAATATAAGAATGGTTATGTATGATAATCATTAGCTTCTCTATATACTTAAATGATTAATATGATATTATAACTGATCTCTTCTCATCGTTGAAAGATAATTCCAAGGTGACTACAACACATTGAAGTTCCATCTTTGGGTTTCGAGATGAGGGACGTTACAAAAGCACATGATCTTCATTGTTTACACTTATTGTTTCCATGTCCCTCAGTCCTCCCGACCTTTTGATTTGGTGTTTAGTAAAAACTAGAGATTAATGATTGTACTTAATCATTTATCCATGGGGTATATTCTTACACATTTCACCATATTATGTAGTTACCATTTGTACTTAAATTCAGTAAAAGCATTTTAGTAGACTTTCTTTGCTCATTTTCAAGTACATAATCTTTTGATTAAAAACCTATTAAATTAACACTCTTGACCTCACTTCGTAAGCTTCAGTAAAACCATTTCTCCTCTTAAAAACTTATTCTGGATCATTATTGGAAATACCGATAAATTACTTTCTCGTAAAAATAGATCTGTTCTATGCAAAAAGGTGACAATTTCAATTCTTTTTTTCATTTTTAAAATCATTTCACAGCTATATATGTGTGTGTGTGTGTTAGAATTCATATTTACTCATTTTCTCATGGATCTAGAAATACATCTCAAGTGCTACTAAGCTCAAAACTAGGGTTAACCTTTATAATGATATAATAACTCACAAACCCATTTTAGGAAATACTTATAATTATCATTCATCATCAAACGAAAATTAATTAATATTTAAATGTTCATTAAGGTAATATTACTCACCTAAACACAATGATGATGGTTTCCTAAGCTCTTCCTAGCTCCTGCCTTCCTAAAGTCGCTTGCATTCTCCTTCTTTTAATTTTCATCTGAAATTATAAGATTTTCATATATGATCTTTTTAAGCTCTATTTTTTTAAATAATGAGAGATAATTATAATGAAAAAGATAACAACGCACAGTAATCTTCAAACATGAGGGTACTATTGATATTATGTAGCTAGGCTATTCGTTGATTATGGAAAAATACTTATCATGAAGACCTTGTTACGATCATAGTTGGGTATACGTTGAACTACTCAAAGTGAAACACTACCCAAGAGAGGGTTTGTCTTCTTCATTTTAGAAGGTTATTATCACCGTAATTGGTATAGGACTTAAAAGTCAAAATCACTGGCCAGAGTAAATCAGCTTATCGATAAATTTATTGGATTGAACCAAGGACTTTAAATTTTTTTTACTCAATTAATACAGATAGATTTTTTGACCTTAGACCAAACTCTAGATATCTAAGTAATACAATGATGACGAAAAGAATACATGCATAAATTATCATTATTAGGTGAGCTTATTTTAAATCAAAAATACGATTTCATCTAAATGGTTTGTAAGCATTGAACGTGACCCGATATGTGCTTCTACAAAGTTGTACTGGCTTCGGTATTTAAATTGATTAAATATTGATTAAGGACTGAGTTCACACTAGAGAGTCAACATAATTGCGTTGTTAGTTATTAAGTTTAATTAGTGATAAAATCAATTTATAAATGTTGTATATTAATATAAATGTTGTGTTAGTATTTTGTGGTTATTTTAATTATTTATTTAAAGCTTAAATCAAACGGAACGATGTATGTGTTGATTCATGAGTTTTGATTCATGACACAAGCTTCAGAGATCATACGACGAGAATATTATATGGAAGCGACAAAAAGAGAATAAGTGCATACCGTGCACTACAAAGGAGATAATCTTACAATCCAGAGATTAGTATGAATATTTTATTTTATTGAGTCTTAGAATAATGTTAAAATCATTCCTCAAATAGTTACACAAGCACACAAAACTTTTTATATCAAAATGATGTTCACTGTGCATATAACATCAGGTCGGCCGACCGACCAGGATCCTCGGTCGACCGACCCTGTATCATATGCACAGTGACTTTCTGTTTTGTATACGTTTTTCAACTTAGCTGACCGGCCAGGTTTTCCGGTCGACCGACCAGAGAAAAACGGCTAGTTTTCTGAAGAGACGCGATCTTTTCATGAAGAGTAATGTCCTCTATTTCAAGAGGTATGGACACTACTGTTGACTAAAACTTTTCATGAAAGATCACAACTCTTCTACAACTATATAAACATATTCAATTCACTTCTACAATAATCGATTCTTGTTTATATTTCTGAAATCTAATCTCTTTTCATTTCTGCAAATAAAAGCATTCACTCTTATTCAATATCACTAGAATCCTTGAATTTATTCATATACTTCGATTCTACGTGATTATCTTCCTTCTAAATCTTCACACACATACATACTCTTGAGGATTTGATTATAGGAAAGTTGTACTATCAAAAGACAATCAGTGTTATTTAGAACACATTCGTCAACAAACATTTTGTATTAAGTTGAAGTCCTCTTCGGTTGTTGAGGCGGAAAAATTCCTGTTCGGCTGCTCAGGTGTCGTATACCTATTCCTCCGGGTTAAGTGAGGGGTTTAGTTTAAATCCAGAGGGTATTCTGGGACTGGACGTAGAACGGGAAGTTCGAACCAGTATAAAAATTCCTGGTGTGCTTACTTTAATTTTTACTTTACTGTTATTACCAGTTTCCGCATTAATATACCATATTACACGATCCTTAGTACTGCACGTACACTTTCAGTATGAAAGTTCTATGATGGTTCGATCAATTTAAGAGCTGGAAATTAAATAATTAAATGGTGATTCAAATAGAAGTTAAAGGGAGGTTGACTATGCTTGGTTACCTACCAAGGCCGACCACAATTTTGAATAAACAAGACAGGGCAAAGTCTTATAGGGCATGAGAAAGAAGGGGAGAAAAATGTGCATATCTCTGGCTATAATAGCCTAGCCTCCACACCTTTCTCGAGAGACTTTTGCGCTCTCTCTCTCTCTCCCAGTCGCATGTTGCCTCTATTGGTGATGCCTTCATTTCAGCATTACAAACTGAAGTAGAGGAGATCGTGAAGCTATAAGAAGAAGTAATAAGCAAACAACATGTTAGACTCTCGGCATTACTACATCGACGAATGGTAAATCATCTAAATTAGTTTATCTATTTATATGTGTGTGTATACACATATGTGTCTGTGTATATTATATGTACATATTATATAACCTCACTGACCTAAGTATTGGGGCCATAATATTATATATATATATATATATATTAAAATTTATTTTTTGGTAAATTAAAACAAAAAATTTAGATCTGAATAGTTATAAATATATATACAATTATATATAATATATATAACAAAATCATTTTATAAAAAGTATGTTTTCGTTTTTAAAAAATCTTTAATATATACTATCATGTTTAATATATATATGTATGAGCCTTGCTAATATATATATATATATGTGTGTGTGTGTGTGTGTGCGCGCGCGCGCGCGTGTGCGTTTGCATGGGTGTGTGTGTATACACACACATGTACACACACAAATATATATATATAACTAAAATGTCCGTACGGATATTTCATATAAAAAATATATCTTCGAATCTTAGTATATATATTATGAAAATAATAAATAAATTATATATATATACATATACCAAGTCAAATTAATCTAAAATCATAACTTCCAAAATTTTCAAATTTATTTGATTCACTAAACTAAATTTATTAAAAAACTTATTTATAATGTTCTGGCGGTGGCAACAAAATAAAAAAATCATTTTTTATTTAGATATTATTTTTAGACAAAGTCAAATGTTTAAAATTTAAATTTTAAAATAGTTTAATATTAGACACTGAAAATAAGTATCATATATGTGTATGTGTGTTTGTATGTGTATGTATATATATATTTCAATTCAAATATTTTATAGTAAAACAAATTATAATTTATATATATAAGATACAATTATACACACACACACACACTTTAAATGTAAATTTTAATTGACATCTAGCTCAAGTGGTTAGAGATATGACGTTTTAGACAGAAGTTCTAGAGGTTATGGGTTCGAGCCTTTGCGACATCATAATGAGTGCTCTGCTTAAAATAAGTATTACTCTTGTTATTAAAAAAACTTGTAAATTTTAGTTGGCCGAAAAAACTATAATATTTTATTTACATTAGTATAAATATAAATACTATATATAGTTAACTTTATGACATTATATTGACATCTTATTCATCGTAGAATACAATTGTCAATTTTCCCATAAATCCCTAACATAGTGTATATATTTATATTGTTGTGATGTTCATATTGTGAATATGAATATCACATAGTATTAAAATTTAAAACTAAAATAAAATAATAAATTAATTAAAATTTTGAAATTAAAATAAATAAATTTTAAATTAAATTATTAATAGATATTTGTAACTTTTCTGTTCATGACACAACATGATCCATTATATTTTTATCATTAAGAAAAATAGTTAACACTGAATAGAGTTGCACAAATAACTACCTACTCAAACACAAACATGGCACTAGACCTTCTCGATCTTAGCATTTAAATCATCTAACAAAGTACGGATAGTAATGAAAACAACCAGGGAAAATAAATAAAGCTCCCATCCTTATTTTTATCAAATAAAACCTTAGCTGATTAGAACTCATAGTCAATTCATCATCCACCGCGGTATATTATAATAATCTAAAATCATTGTTCTCATTAGTTACCCATTTGTAGAATTAGTTGAAAGATAATCTTGGGGAGGTTCTATTTGCATTCTGCTTTCCTCCTTTCACACCCCGCTAGTTTATAAATTTTTTATATTCCAAAATAACCTATCTTCAAACCACATTCAAGAAAAACGATCATTAAATAAGCTCCAATAGAGCGAGGTTCGTGTAAAATCCTCGTTCGGTCCAAACGAGATTAATGTACTAACCTCGCTCCGACCGAACTAGATTCGTATAATAACCTAGTTAGAGTCGAGCGAGATTTGTATAATAAACTAGTTTGGATCGAGCGAGATTCATGAACCAACCACTTCATATTTGAATATGGTTTAAGAACAATGAGTGTACTTTTGGTATGAATTGATGGAGGGGACGAAAAGAAAAAGTGGGATGTGATAATTTTTTAAAACTGAATGAGGTGTGAAAGAAGGACAGTCGAGAATCTTATCTGGCTAACAACATGTGGAAGTTAAAGTTGGGACTAGTGACAAGGGTGAATAGCCTGAAATGAGACAAACAACGACTCCACAACAAGAGGAGAGGTACATGGAAGGAGGAACCATAGGCTAGAATTATTATATCGAGATATATTGGTCATCGCTGTAAAGTTGTCTAATCTAATAAAGCTCAAACATTAGAATCTATTTCAAAATTGAAAAATCTTGTTGTCGGGTGAAATTTACAATCACCAAACATGGTCCTCTGCAAATATTTGAAACTTCCACTGATTTCACTAGGAGAACTTTTTGCTGATTTCAAAACTTGAATTTCCAAACTTATAGTAATAATTTAGAATTAGAAACCATCTTTTCTGCTCCGCTGCAAAGTTCATAATCTCCTCTTCGATTTGACATTCTATCACTCGCGTAATTTAGCAAATATAACAAAAGAATCGACCTTTAGAAACCCAAATTTCAC
Organism: Allium fistulosum; assembly: GCA_030737815.1. Classification (NCBI taxonomy): domain Eukaryota; kingdom Viridiplantae; phylum Streptophyta; class Magnoliopsida; order Asparagales; family Amaryllidaceae; genus Allium; species Allium fistulosum. The sequence goes on along the minus strand of CM060902.1, from coordinate 1,114,647,487 downwards.
TTTGTAAACATATTCCAAACTGTTTAACATAGCTTTGTCAATGGGTACTGTGACGCCCCACCTCTATACCCACGCTAGCCAAGAACACTACGGTGTAGTGCTGTCAACTAGCACGGAGAATAAGGCTGTTGAGGAGCGACCATCTATGTAATTGCCTTGTGCGAGCACCGATATGTCAGATAATAAAACATTGCATTTCATTTTTAGAGGAAACCCGACATACCGATACAAACTCAAAGCTACTACACAGTGGCTATAATAGTTTAGGACAATAGATATAAAAATAACACAGATAACATAAATGCGGAATAAAGATGGAACGAAAAGTCTCATATATACAATAACTGATATCAGTTACAATACATTTGACACAATACAAATGATACAACTACAATTGTCGACTCAATAAGTTATATATACAAGTACATTATCGACTAATATACATGAATACATTATCATCTTAAAACAGACACACTGACTACTTCAACAGGACGAAGACCACTTCAAATGATATAAAAAGTCTTCATAGCTCTAGCAGCAACCCAAAGCTAGAAATCTACAACCTGTAAATACTCGGTCTGACCCGAGTATTACATTCAAAAGAAAATAATACTCGGATCAGTCTAATTCAAAATCAGTTATTATAGCATAGAAGCAATAATAATCAATCTCAATATAGATGACAGTCATAGAAATCTCGTATATCCAACTCTCGATACGAGAATTGGATAACGGCAGATATAACACTAAACAGTGTTAATCCACAAAACAGAAATCCCAAGGCAGTTTAAGCAATTGAAATGTCAATTTTAAAAAATATCAATGCTAATTGGCTGCAGTACACGCTAACGTGTACTGCCTCGCCAATACAGCCTACGAATTACGCAACAGGTCGATGAATTAAGAATAAAAGAGATATCGATTAAAATCTGTCAAATTCGGTGTGACTGCAGTGCACGCACGCGTGCACTGCCTCGCCACAACGGAATATAAAGTCACCACACGGGACAAGGGTGAAACTGCTACGAAAATGCAGCGGGTCAGCAAGTGCTCAAGGATGAACAGATGCAAGCGAAATTGACACATGGATATGCAAAAGTGAACATACATCTGAATACATACTTGAAAGTATGTATACAAATGGTCAAGTGAATCAGAAGGCAATTGAACAACTACAAATTCAAGTAGCAGCAATAATGCAATCTAGAATGTCACAGCAACAAGGCACATGCGGGTACAAGTTCAACAAGGCAAGTACAAACTGGACAAGAACAAAAGCTACCAAGCAGGCAATCTCAAATGATCGAGCCTGTCACATTATACTGCAACAACGACAGTTCAAGTAAAAATGAAATCATACAGGCTACACGAACAAATGGAGTCAAGACCAAAGTTGGTCAGAACTTATATACAGCAGCTACAACAGTGAATCAGGCATGAACCAGAGATGTGCCACGACAACAAATGCAACATGACAAGTGCTTAATGATCGAACATGGAAATGCAACTCAGTGATGTTCAAATGGCCAACACATATACAAATGAGACCAAAGAGTGATTACAACGTCTGTATAAAATCTTGAATTCATATGAAGGCAAGCATACAGGTTCAGTGAATACTTTGAATGATGACCAAATTGAGCAGAGATAGATATATGCTTATATATACGTATATAAACATACACATATCAGAGATTCCTGCCTTCACAGAATACAAGGTTGAATACAGCAGACACATGCATATAACTCAGGAGCAAGGGACACTCAACTGACCAAAGTCAGTGAAGCTACTCATGTCACCAGTAGTCACAAGCATGAGTAATGCAACCAGGCAAACCAAATTCAACTAGAGGTGCACATATAAACACTTAAACATTCATGACTACAAAAATAGAGGCATGGGTTTAAGCATGCAACAGTGGCAGGAACCAAGTGCAGATATATTTAAAAGAGTGCAACATGATCTACTACAGATGCAAAACAGTGTAAACTCAACCAAGCTACAAGGGCACGAAGCCAAGACTGTTTCAAGCAAATCAAAGTTTACAACGATGCAGTGTACTTAAAGCAAATTCAGGTCAAACAGAGACTAGTGGACACTTGTACAAGCAACTAAGTGAATGCAGGCAAACAGTGGAAGCATGAACAAGATCAGTAAAGAAAACAACAAGCAAAAGTTGAACAAAGTCAATATCACAAAAGTCGAGTTTGTATTCGAAGACTAACTGGAGTTCAAAGGTTGCAGAAGTCATGGATCAGGGATGCATATCAGACTTCAGTGAAACAACCTCAAGTGTCATCAATGACTTCAAGCAATAATGCAGACCAAGCTACAACTAAAATGCAACAATGTTTCTGAATGGATCAAGCTATGGCAAATGAGACAGTGAATCAACTAGAACCTGTGATGTGCTACGACGACAAATGCAATATGCCTCATGGACCCAGTGAACGCTTGTATACATATACAAGCAACTCAAATGAAAACAAGTTCAAGTGACGAGTCACAGCAGGTCCAAACCCAAAAGTCGATCAACAATAACATCATAAAAACCAGCAGTCAAATTCGATCGAGCATTCAAAGCCTAGCGAATTGAAAGTCTCAGAAATCAACCTCATTCAAATGAAATTAAACAGTCGAAGCTAACTTAGAAACGAACGAAAACCAACAGGGTCGAGTGAATTAGATGTGAGAAAATCTCAAATCATATATACACAGCATTTTGAGTTAGATGTGAGTGGAAGCACTCACCTTTGCCACGAACGGAGCTGTCGAAGTCGAGGCCGAAGCAATCGAAGAAAACAACAGGAGATCGATCGAGCCAGGATAAATCGCGCACAACCAACAATCGATCGAAATAGTATCGGAGCTTCGCAAAGCCCTAGCCGACCTCACGATCGAACTAAAGCACTTTCTCACAAGCCCTAGTTTTCAGATCGAAGGAGCAAGAGAAGAAGCGAACGAAACTATCTCAAGGCAATCGAGCTCGACAAAGCATCAGACGACAAGAAAACATCAAAGCCCTAATTTTCAGATCGAAGAAACGAAGAACAAAGCCGCCATTTATTTATTTTTTCAGAGCAAAGATAAAAGGAACGGGTTCGAATGAAATAATTAAGAGGGGATCGGGTCCTTAAGGCTAAAGCAATAAAAATATAAAAAAGGAACTTGGGCCCTGATTTTATTTAAAGCCCGCATACATTTCAACAAATTTTTGAAAGAATTTTAAATCAACTCAAAACTGCAATAGCGAGTAACAAACGATTAGCGAGAAAAAAAGAAATCGTCTAAAGACGATAGTTAATCGATACGAAATACCGGGTTGTTACAGACTCCCCTCCTTAAAGAAATTGCGTCCTCGCAATCTTAAGGAATAAGTGGAAACAAGGTAACAACCATAAGAGCATGGCAATGTCGAATGCATAAGCAAGGCAAAAATCAGCAGGGGAGTATTAGATATGAAATCAAAAGGTTCGACTGCTTTAAATCAAAAGAATCAACATCGTGGGGATCAAGGAATCAAAATCAGACGACTATCAAAAGCAAGAATCAATCGAGTTCTAGCAATTGAAAGAAAAGGGATCAGAGCAGAAATCACGTACTGCACGAATTGAATGTGAGTAAATCAAATTACTCACCTGAATCGTCAGAGAGAAAGACGAAGCTCGAATCTCAAAATCGCAAATATTCAATCATCTAAAACGATAATCGAATTTTCACAAATATCTGATTATCAAAAACGATAATCAGAAATCACAAAGGTTCGATTATCAAATCGAAAAATATTTAATTATCTCAAACGATAATCAAATTTCACAAATATCTGATTATCAAAGACGATAATCAGAAATCACAAAGATTCGATTATCAAATCGAAAAATATTTAATTATCTCAAACGATAATCAAATTTCACAAATATCTGATTATCAAAGACGATAATCAGAAATCACAAAGATTCGATTATCAAATCGAAAAATATTTAATTATCTCAAACGATAATCAAATTTCACAAATATCTGATTATCAAAGACGATAATCAGAAATCACAAAGATTCGATTATCAAATCGAAAAATATTTAATTATCTCAAACGATAATCAAATTTCACAAATATCTGATTATCAAAGACGATAATCAGAAATCACAAAGATTCGATTATCAAATCGAAAAATATTTAATTATCTCAAACGATAATCAAATTTCACAAATATCTGATTATCAAAAACGATAATCAGAAATCACAAAGATTCGATTATCAAATCGAAAAATATTTAATTATCTCAAACGATAATCAAATTTCACAAATATCTGATTATCAAAAACGATAATCAGAAATCACAAAGATTCGATTATCAAATCGAAAAATATTTAATTATCTCAAACGATAATCAAATTTCACAAATATCTGATTATCAAAAACGATAATCAGAAGTCATAAATATTCAATTAACGAGTCCGGAATTAACCGAAGTAGTAAAAGTATGGTTCCATACTCCTTACTTTTGCTAAATCGTTTAAATCTCTTTATCGTTTTCTTGAAAGTGCAGAATTGTGTGTTTTAAAAATAACATTTCACATTCTCAAACGGACAAGTCCGGAATTAAGCGAATCAGTAAAAGAAAGGGGTCATAGTCCTCGATTTTTCTGAAAGGTTTAAATCGCTTCCTCGTTCTTTTGAAAATGTAAGCTGTAAAAATTTTGAAAACAATTTTAATTTATATTTTTGAAACAACTTTTTAAAAATAAAGAATTTTGAAAACACGTGATTAAATTAGCAATATCAGTATTGCGGGAGAACCGCTTGTAAATCCATTTCAAAATTGACGAGTATTGAAGTTAACATGTCAAAATCTCATCAAAATAACTGGCATCAAAATACAATGCCAAATGAATTTTCATTCATCAAAAATGTCACAAGAATCTTCTCAAAGATAGAAAGGGATATCATACCCTAAACTTGTATTCATAACAAGTTAATAACACAAGAATTCACCAATACACAAAAATTGACAAAACTTGTCAATAGAAATCACGAAAATTGGTGAAGCACAAATTCTAGAAATCATCACAAGAAATCCAGAAATCACAAAGAGGGGGAAAAAGCCTATCAGAAAACGGGAGTATGAAAACTCCAAAACACCGGTTTCACAAGACGAGACGCTATCTCATGGTGGCTAACCATTAAAGTTTCACGGAGGAATGGTCCGAAGACCGTGGGTCGCTATCCCACGCGTGTGAGTCGGAATCACACAGATTGAGGTCTAGGCTAACCTCGCAGAGAAAGAGACATCGCACATTTGCTAGTCTAAACCATAAAAAGGAAAATGGAAATGCCTATCACAAAATGGGAGCATGAAAACTCCAAAATACCGGTATCACAAGATGAGACGCTATCTCATGGAAGCCATCCATTAAAGTTTCGCACAGGAATGGTCCGAAGACCGTGGGTCGCTATCCCACGCGTGTGAGTCGGAATCACACAGATTGAGGTCTAGGCTAACCTCGCAGAGAAAAAGACATGGGTGAGTGGAATCACACAAATTAAGGTCCAGACTAACCAAAAAGCAAAAAGGTATGTGTGAATGGAATCACACAAGTGGTGTCTAGTCTAACCTCGCAAACCAAAAAGATATGTGTGAGTGGAATCACACAAATTAAGGTCCAGACTAACCAAAAAGCAAAAAGGTATGTGTGAATGGAATCACACAAGTGGTGTCTAGTCTAACCTCGCAAACAAAAAGGTATGTGTGAGTCGGAATCACACTACTGCGGTCTAGTCTAACCTTGGAAACAAAAAGATATGTGTGAGTCGGAATCACACTACTGCGGTCTAGACTAACCTTGGAAACAAAAAGATATGTGTGAGTCGGAATCACACTACTGCGGTCTAGACTAACCTTGGAAACAAAAAGATATGTGTGAGTCGGAATCACACTACTGCGGTCTAGTCTAACCTTAAAATGATCGTCATGATCCACGAGAAGTGTCAATTACACTAGAAAATTGTCACAAAAGGTTCAATCGAACAAGTCCAGGAGTTAACCGACGAAGTAAACGCAAGCGTTTCATACCACTTGTTTTACTAAGCCGTTTAATTCAATTTCTCATACGAGTGAAATAAAGGCTTGTATATACTAATAGATTGAAAAACGGTTTAAGAAAAAGAGCTTTGTAGTAAAATAGTTTTGAAATCGTTTGGAAAAAGAATTTTAATATTTACTACTAGTATAGAAAACCTTTATATTTTTAAAGTGACAAATCACAAAAATGATTGTAGAAACAATCAATCACAAGAATTCACATACGAAGATGTGAATAGAATCCAAAGAATTCGATTCCAAATTTATCAAAGTAGGAATACCAAAAATTCCAGAAATAGAAGTTATCAAAATAGACAAAGGTGATAACAACTAATTAGAAAAGAAGAATCGATCATCAACTGGAAAAACAAAGCAAATCGAGCGGAAATGCATAAATGACTTCAACAAAAGTAAGAATCAAGTTAATGTCGAAGCCAACAATTAATAGCCGCAGTCGAGTACAAAATGAATCAATCATCATTATCAAAGAAACCAACGGCAAACAAAATCAGAGTCTTGAAGATCAAGAAATCAGCAATTTCTCAAAAACAAAGTGACCGAAGTCGAAGGGAAGTCCAGATGAGGAAAACACAAAATATCAAGTTTAAAATCGCTGAGATTCAAACTAAATGTGAACGAGAAATCAAAATCACTCAATTTGCAACTGGTCCAGCTATTTTTCATCACAGTGTAACAGGTACACAATGACACTCATAGCATAGAACAAAAGTGGAACAAAGTCCAAAAGTCAAAATGGCTTTAATTTGCCAAATTAAAACAAAATCAACATCGGCTAAATCAATTCAAAGCCGAAAACACAAGAATAAGCGTTAGGAATTCATACCTAACAGTCAAAAATAATCATATGTAAAGATGAGAGATAAAACATCGACAAATAGTTGTAACACAAGCTCCATCTAAGTTATGTTTTATAATTGTCCTAAACCTCAGGCTCTGATACCAAGCTGTGACGCCCCACCTCTATACCCACGCTAGCCAAGAACACTACGGTGTAGTGCTGTCAACTAGCACGGAGAATAAGGCTGTTGAGGAGCGACCATCTATGTAATTGCCTTGTGCGAGCACCGATATGTCAGATAATAAAACATTGCATTTCATTTTTAGAGGAAACCCGACATACCGATACAAACTCAAAGCTACTACACAGTGGCTATAATAGTTTAGGACAATAGATATAAAAATAACACAGATAACATAAATGCGGAATAAAGATGGAACGAAAAGTCTCATATATACAATAACTGATATCAGTTACAATACATTTGACACAATACAAATGATACAACTACAATTGTCGACTCAATAAGTTATATATACAAGTACATTATCGACTAATATACATGAATACATTATCATCTTAAAACAGACACACTGACTACTTCAACAGGACGAAGACCACTTCAAATGATATAAAAAGTCTTCATAGCTCTAGCAGCAACCCAAAGCTAGAAATCTACAACCTGTAAATACTCGGTCTGACCCGAGTATTACATTCAAAAGAAAATAATACTCGGATCAGTCTAATTCAAAATCAGTTATTAGAGCATAGAAGCAATAATAATCAATCTCAATATAGATGACAGTCATAGAAATCTCGTATATCCAACTCTCGATACGAGAATTGGATAACGGCAGATATAACACTAAACAGTGTTAATCCACAAAACAGAAATCCCAAGGCAGTTTAAGCAATTGAAATGTCAATTTTAAAAAATATCAATGCTAATTGGCTGCTGTACACGCTAACGTGTACTGCCTCGCCAATACAGCCTACGAATTACGCAACAGGTCGATGAATTAAGAATAAAAGAGATATCGATTAAAATCTGTCAAATTCGGTGTGACTGCAGTGCACGCACGCGTGCACTGCCTCGCCACAACGGAATATAAAGTCACCACACGGGACAAGGGTGAAACTGCTACGAAAATGCAGCGGGTCAGCAAGTGCTCAAGGATGAACAGATGCAAGCGAAATTGACACATGGATATGCAAAAGTGAACATACATCTGAATACATACTTGAAAGTATGTATACAAATGGTCAAGTGAATCAGAAGGCAATTGAACAACTACAAATTCAAGTAGCAGCAATAATGCAATCTAGAATGTCACAGCAACAAGGCACATGCGGGTACAAGTTCAACAAGGCAAGTACAAACTGGACAAGAACAAAAGCTACCAAGCAGGCAATCTCAAATGATCGAGCCTGTCACATTATACTGCAACAACGACAGTTCAAGTAAAACTGAAATCATACAGGCTACACGAACAAATGGAGTCAAGACCAAAGTTGGTCAGAACTTATATACAGTAGCTACAACAGTGAATCAGGCATGAACCAGAGATGTGCCACGACAACAAATGCAACATGACAAGTGCTTAATGATCGAACATGGAAATGCAACTCAGTGATGTTCAAATGGCCAACACATATACAAATGAGACCAAAGAGTGATTACAACGTCTGTATAAAATCTTGAATTCATATGAAGGCAAGCATACAGGTTCAGTGAATACTTTGAATGATGACCAAATTGAGCAGAGATAGATATATGCTTATATATACGTATATAAACATACACATATCAGAGATTCCTGCCTTCACAGAACACAAGGTTGAATACAGCAGACACATGCATATAACTCAGGAGCAAGGGACACTCAACTGACCAAAGTCAGTGAAGCTACTCATGTCACCAGTAGTCACAAGCATGAGTAATGCAACCAGGCAAACCAAATTCAACTAGAGGTGCACATATAAACACTTAAACATTCATGACTACAAAAATAGAGGCATGGGTTTAAGCATGCAACAGTGGCAGGAACCAAGTGCAGATATATTTAAAAGAGTGCAACATGATCTACTACAGATGCAAAACAGTGTAAACTCAACCAAGCTACAAGGGCACGAAGCCAAGACTGTTTCAAGCAAATCAAAGTTTACAACGATGCAGTGTACTTAAAGCAAATTCAGGTCAAACAGAGACTAGTGGACACTTGTACAAGCAACTAAGTGAATGCAGGCAAACAGTGGAAGCATGAACAAGATCAGTAAAGAAAACAACAAGCAAAAGTTGAACAAAGTCAATATCACAAAAGTCGAGTTTGTATTCGAAGACTAACTGGAGTTCAAAGGTTGCAGAAGTCATGGATCAGGGATGCATATCAGACTTCAGTGAAACAACCTCAAGTGTCATCAATGACTTCAAGCAATAATGCAGACCAAGCTACAACTAAAATGCAACAATGTTTCTGAATGGATCAAGCTATGGCAAATGAGACAGTGAATCAACTAGAACCTGTGATGTGCTACGACGACAAATGCAATATGCCTCATGGACCCAGTGAACGCTTGTATACATATACAAGCAACTCAAATGAAAATAAGTTCAAGTGACGAGTCACAGCAGGTCCAAACCCAAAAGTCGATCAACAATAACATCATAAAAACCAGCAGTCAAATTCGATCGAGCATTCAAAGCCTAGCGAATTGAAAGTCTCAGAAATCAACCTCATTCAAATGAAATTAAACAGTCGAAGCTAACTTAGAAACGAACGAAAACCAACAGGGTCGAGTGAATTAGATGTGAGAAAATCTCAAATCATATATACACAGCATTTTGAGTTAGATGTGAGTGGAAGCACTCACCTTTGCCACGAACGGAGCTGTCGAAGTCGAGGCCGAAGCAATCGAAGAAAACAACAGGAGATCGATCGAGCCAGGATAAATCGCGCACAACCAACAATCGATCGAAATAGTATCGGAGCTTCGCAAAGCCCTAGCCGACCTCACGATCGAACTAAAGCACTTTCTCACAAGCCCTAGTTTTCAGATCGAAGGAGCAAGAGAAGAAGCGAACGAAACTATCTCAAGGCAATCGAGCTCGACAAAGCATCAGACGACAAGAAAACATCAAAGCCCTAATTTTCAGATCGAAGAAACGAAGAACAAAGCCGCCATTTATTTTTTTTTTCAGAGCAAAGATAAAAGGAACGGGTTCGAATGAAATAATTAAGAGGGGATCGGGTCCTTAAGGCTAAAGCAATAAAAATATAAAAAAGGAACTTGGGCCCTGATTTTATTTAAAGCCCGCATACATTTCAACAAATTTTTGAAAGAATTTTAAATCAACTCAAAACTGCAATAGCGAGTAACAAACGATTAGCGAGAAAAAAAGAAATCGTCTAAAGACGATAGTTAATCGATACGAAATACCGGGTTGTTACAGGTACTAAAAAAATCTGAAATCCGTCTGCATCCGTATTCGAAAAGCGAATAAATATCATATATCCGGGGAAACGGATGCGATAGCGGATATGAAGGTATCCGCATCCGAAAATTATCCGTCCGGTTTTTATTAAGAATATAGGTAATATTTTGTGTATTTTAGTACAACAAAAGACATGTATTTATTTTTTAATTAAGTTAACAGTTTGCATTATATGAATTTAATGCATATTAATTACTCAAAACTATTTATTATTATCATATTTGTTTATTTTTCACACTTTTGTAATCAATGGGATTGAAAAAAAAGTATGCTAAACCAAAATTTTCTATTTGTATTTCTCAATTTATCGATCGTTAGGCTATATGATAATTATCCGATATTTGTCTGTATCCGTGCATGGGGTGCGTATGACACTATCCGTATCCGAAAGTATCCATTTACAGGCCTAATGTAACAACTAGAGAATACCTCGTTGTCGACACTGAAATATTAACCAGCCACCTAATCATTTTACCTTACAAATTGAAAATATCGATCTGCTCTCTCTGTAATTCTAGGATTTCATCATCTCTTCTTGGTTCTCTCCACGTATTTTATTTTCAAATACCTACATTCAAACATCACCATTTAGTAATGTCTACATTTATTTTCAAAATTCCCCAATTTTATCATACTATTTTATATTCAGTTTCATATACTTAAATTAATTTACCGATCTAAAATTTAAACTTTTAAAATAAATCCAATCAATTAATATTTATTATTTGGTACAATAAATCTTAAAAAAATACAATTCAACATATTTTTTTACCACATTTATATTAACAAAACAGGAAAATAGGCACAAGGATAAACTTAAAAAAAATTAGGCTGAAGGACGGCAAGTTTATTTTTTTGGCTGAAGGACAATGCTAGTTATAACTAACATTTTGTATAGTGTAAAACTGAATGTAATGCTAGTTATAGCTAGCATTTTGTATAGTGTAAAAGTTGAATATAATGCTAAATATAACTAGCATTTGTCCTTCGGTCTAAAAATAAAACTTCATGTCCTTCAGCCAAAACTTTTTTCAAAGTTTATCATTTTCCCTAATTCTCTCTTAACAAAAATTGTAAAACTTATATTTTATTTAAGTCCTTGTAACTTAAATTTTTCACAATTATATAAAAAATTATCTTCGGTTCTCTTACATTAATTTACATTCAAGTTTATATAATTGATTTCTTTCTAAAATAAGTACTTTATTACAAATAAAAATAGACATAAATTATCGGACTTAAGTTGGTATTTCATCACAAACGAACATATGCATAATTTTTTCTTTCTAAAATAAGTATATTATTACAAACATATACTATGTTTTTCTTTTTAAAATTGGTACATCAAGCAAATTCTATATCATTAATAAAATTTATTTTTATTAAAACTAACGTTAAATTAATAATAAGTGATGAATACTATAGTTGTAATTTTGAAATTAATGAATATTTCCAATTAATATGTTTTGTGAAAATGTTAAAATTTTGTTATGTATATTCGTAATTTACGTTAACTAATATAAAAAATTATACGATGTTTTGATTGAATAGTTTTCTTTCGTATTATATTGTCTTTCTGCGGCAGATGCTAATTAATTTTTGAAAAGTTTCATTATAAGTTAAAATTATCAAGGTATGAAACAATGTATTAAAAAACAATGTATTATCTTTACATAAGTAAAATAAGGATATAATTTTTAACATTTGTTTTAATCACCATTTCTTTTAGTAGTCAAATAAATATTTTGTTTATCACTTTAATAATATAATAATATCCGATGTTGATATTAACTGCAAGAGTTTTAAAGGGCGTATATAATATAGCAATTCACTACTATTACACTTTCGTTTTTATGTATTTTTGTCATCTTTAAAGTAATATTTGAAAGGCAAATTTTATTCATACACCGTAAATTTCTTTACTTACACCGTAAAATTTAAATAAAACTTTTAAACCAAAATGCCCTTATTAAAAAATATAATCAATATTAAAGAATGAAAATGGTATACAATTTCTCTTTATCTGCATTGTGTATGATAAATATAATCTCTTTCATAATGTAATTAAAATTACTATACATTATCGATTGAATTAAATTTAAATTTCTTTCGGGTATTAAAATATATTCATACTGTTTCAAGCTGTATTTATGCGTAGTCAATTTAACATTTTTCACTTTAGTTAAATATAAAATATAAATTTTAAAATTAACTACTAAAATTAATACGATTCAGAGTACTGAAAACTTCAATCTTTAATTTAAATCAAATCAAGGTTAAATTTAACATTAAAATTTAAATAGTTAACATTTTAATACCCAAAATTAAATTCAAATTGATATACATAAATAACTAAATATTTTAAATTCCATTTAAAATATATGAATTTGAAATTTGCAAAAGTGAATGTGGGGAATTTTGAAATTAGGGTTCCTTTCTTTGATTGACGCATGAGAGAGCTAGTAAAGTGAGATAAATGCTTTGTTTTATTCCAATAATATGTATGGTTTATATGATTTTAGAAAAGTGGAGTGTATGATTTTAGAAAAATTTCGGTGTATGTGTAGTAATTTACGATGTGTAAATAGAATCTGCCTATTTGAAATTCAATCTCTATACCATTTATCTTCTAGACAAATGTACTAAAAGTTAAATATTTAAAACCTATGTATATAAATATTTATTTGTTGACATGTATAAAATTATTAATTTTAAAATTAAGTAAGAATACTAATTTTCATTTGTTTTCTTAACAAATATTAAATACTAAAAAATTAATAAATAAGTATCTAACTGCTATTATCTTTCCAAAATGGGAGCTTAATTTTTATATTTTATACTGATATAAAAAAATTACATAATAAAAATTACGTACTTAAAAATAATAAGTTTAGTGCATTGGTCGACCATCTTAACAAATTTAGTATATATTGCATAATCAATTCAATTCTTTATAAATATTTATAAAACCTTTTTCCACCGTATATACTATGTACACGGGTTATAGGCCAATTCTACGTGAAATTCAAACAAATGCAAATCTAACAATATTGAAGTTGGAGAGTGTTCGAACGAACTAAACAACGTACAAACAGTTAGGAAAATACTTCACACACAAATCTTATCCTAGTTTATGAAAATCGAAGGGAGAGACAGTTTTTTGGATTCAAACACGCGCACAAAACTTGAGCACAACCTCCAAGTAAGCAAGGATAGATTGGTAACTCAGCCCCAATATGTCAAACACAAACCTATTGTAATAAGTTTTAAAACGAGTTTAAATTTATTTAATGATTTGGAAATTGTGCAAAATCGATAAGAAGATCTAAGATCGCAAATTTTCGTTGGATGCATTTTATGCGAAAAATGAGTTGAAGCAGTTACGTGGAACGAAGTATTGCTTTACACAACCTAAATAAAATAAATGAGTTATATTGGTTTAGGTTTTGATTTTTTTACAGGTTTTCATTCAGCACACGTTAATATGTTTATTCAAATTCTTATTTTTAATTCTCCTATGGAATGTCTGAAATTCAAACGTCCCCTTAATCTTACCATTTGACTAGCTAGAATCTGAACAACAGCTCTGTATACCTGTGTATTAAACTGTTAAACTATTAGCATAAACCATTGGTCATATGTTGTATAACATTACCGGCTATAGCGCCCATCTTGAAGTAGGGATACTTAAAAATTCAAGCTCCTTTGGAACTAGTTCATCAATAACAATGGTAATCACAACACAGACATGCAGCATGCTCAACAAAGATCGAAAAGGAAAGTTAGGCAGCTAGCTTTGAGTGACTTGTAATTAAAGAGATAGGAGCACATGTTCATTACATTTATCACAAGCATTCTATATACAGCATAACAATAAACATTGTAATATTAACACAAGTTCTATCATCCATAGGCAGCATTTTGTAATAGTAAACTCAAACTAATTTAATTAACTGAAAATAATTGTTCGCCGAGGTATAACTATTATAATACAGACCTATAATTCAACGATTGAAAGAGTAATTTCAAACCAAGCAACAGCAGGGGAGATAATTACGGATGATACAACAAGAATGATAGGAAATATAGACAATATCAACATTTTGCAAGTTCAAATAAAGGATCAGGCACCAAAGCACTTTATAAATGCTCTAAATGAAGGAGAATGCAGGGCCGCTCGCGTAGGAGGAGAAACTTCAGAAGGTGGTTTTGCTTTTGGAAATTGCTTGAAGAAGGCTTTCACTGCTCCTTCTACGCCATCTTCTGTTTCCATTGCTTTAGATAAAGTTACTGCTTGCTCTTTCACCTGTTATTTCACAGGAAAAAAGAACCACTCAAAATTTCATTAGAAATTTATATAACTGATATGCTGTAAACCATGTGTGCACATTAGGAGGTAAGACTAGCAAAATGGTGCATAAATTGTTGATGTACCATTCAGTTGATTAGTCCCGTCGTGATTATACGTCCCAAATGTACAGTTACTATTAAATCATGAGATTAATTATTACCCTCCTAAGCTCATTCGTCATTACCACCCAAACCGATTTATATATATCAACATTGGTTGCATTGATCAAAACACTTCTAATTTCATCATGTGTTGCAATAATCTGTTGTTCATTTCTTGAACTTGTACCACCATGTATTTGTTGATCCCGTGGACGTCAATTTTCCACGTAATATTATGGATATTTGCATTAACAATTTCTTCATTATCAAGAACTAAGCCAGCGTACATACCTATAAGATTATGAATAACACGAGTCACAATGACAATATCCATTTGTTTTTTGAAACTACATATTGTCATGTCTCGTAAAATGTTGAATTTTCTTTCCAATTTCCAAACGTTCTTCCAACAACCATACACAAACTCAAGTGATAAAAGTTGAACATTTCACTATTTCACTTTGGAACATTTGGAGTTTGTTAAAAACATGAAACTTGATGAAATTCATTGTGATAAATGGTAAATAACCATTTCTAATCTTTTAACCTGAATCTACAAGATAATATTTGTCCGGTGGAGAATGTGGAAATGTATCAACTTCTTTAATAACATGAATAACAGTCTATTATTACAGGTAGCGTCCTCCCACCAACCATTATAAAACTAAATGTTAAATTAAAATTAACGACAACTAGAATTTTCTATGTTAGAATTTTTTTTCTACCTATAAACCCGCTAATTAATCTTTTCTAACGTTAGCAGGAATATGTGTTTCATTCACGGTAACAACATTTCCATTAAAAAAGGTACAACGTATATCAGACCTAATTACATTAGGATCAACAGTGAAATTTGTTGATTTAATGCGTATCTTTGATCATGAGTAAAACATTACCTAAAACTTTATGAACACAAACATATACCTACTCTACTATAAGCAAGCACGGTTGAAATTTTCACATATCATTGTGCGTGACATATTATAGCTAATTGTGTTCATAAACATTCCAACTAATTTAGGGTTTTGCATAAGTGAAAGTTAAAGTGATACTTACAAGTCACTCTTCGTTAGAAAAATATCTTGACTTATGCTTCATAACCATTAAGAACATCATCCATCCATATGTCATATATAAGAACATCGTCCATCCACATTTTGAGTCACACACAAAGAAGCATGATGTGTAGCACAAACTCTTCGTTGAAACTCTTTCATTATTATTTCGACGATAGCTTCAACATCATCATCATACTCGAGTTTTCTAAATCAAAGATACGATCTTGTCCAAGAAAAGAACATCTGAAATAATATTCAGATATCTCTGGAAATATTAGATGATGAGAAAAGATATTTGGAATAAATGAGCAAATCGAGAAGTGAAGGTGTTTGCACACAAAAATGAGCAAACGCCTATAATTTATTTATTGTAGAACTGTGAATACGGGAAGTATAACACAGCTGTTATATTTGTATTATAATTGATTTCAAAGAGCGGATCGCATATACATTATGTAGAAAGTAAATCGTAGTAAAGTAAAGAACACAAAGATTTATAGTGGTCCCGTCAGATTGTGCCTACATCTACTGTCCATTTTCATCATTCTTCATATAGATCTTTGATACAACGTCTGAGATACAAAATACGATTATTTGTAGCTTAAAAGAAAGTAAGATATAGCCCAATAGAGTATGTTCGGGTATTCCTATCCGGCTATTCTTGGCTGTCTATTCATGTTAGGCAGTTCATGTTAGACAGTTCATGTTAGGTTGTTCCTGCTAGACTGCTCCTGCTAGGAAGATTCTGCTAGGCTGCTCCTGTTAGGAAGATCCTGCTAGGTTGTTCATATTTTTCACTGACTTGTCAGTCATTACTGTTGTACGATTGACTCTTCAGAATTGTCCCTCATTGTTGTTGGAAGCTTTGGTATTTATAGGAGTAAAGAGGTATGGTGGTCACTCTGGTAAATCAGCCAATTTCAATGGAGAGGTCGCTCGGTTCGGATATTCCAATATATATACTATATAATTAGAACTTTCCATATGTACTCAGCTTTCATTCCATAAATAGCTTGATTGGGTCCGACTGGAGAAGCACTGTTCGGGGTCTGTTGGTTCGGTGGATGCATGTGGACGCCTTGCTGGTTAGGTTCTCACACTTCCTCCCTTGGCTCGACATTCCTTGTTTCCCTTGGTTCGATCTTCATACCACACATTTGGTTTAGCGTCCACACCATGCTCTCGTTCGGTATCTGGCCTACTAAACAAGAAATCATGTTCGAGTTCGACATGGGTACCGAACAGAGGGTTCGGCCTCTCTTTTCCTTTCTTACATTGGAAATAGTTAGGCACTGAGCATTTAGATTTCCAGTCGGATCATTTCTTATGTTCTATTAAAAAAAAGTGCTTACCAAGAATTGAACTTCTAACCTCACCACTGGAAGCTTGGTACTCAACCACTCGAGCTACACACATTTTTATGTCATAATTTATTTATTTCAAAGTCAAAACTGAATGAAACTTGGACCAATAGCTTCGTATCATTGAGTAGATTATTCCACTGCATCTGATGTTCTCTTTGCATGAAGTAGTAGCTCTCCAAGGTAGGGTCTGAGTCAGTTAGGTGGTGGATAAATTTTAAAACGATCATATCTTTCAATCCGTAACTCGGATTGAGATGCCGTTTCGACTTAGGTGCATGTCTTGACCTTAGAAACATTTATCAAGGCTTTGACTATATTTCCGACTATGTCAAATTTGACCCCAGCACTTCATGTTGCCTTTGTGATTACATGATGATGCCTTTATTATGTACCTTCTGGCCATTTCTATGCTCATTAACGTCTTTTCATATTTACCATGTTGTAGGCGGAAATGCCCACAACACTTGCCCCTCAAAGCATACTTTCGTAGAATACAAAGTGTGTTTTGTTTCATTGAAACTCGTTTTTCTTTCTCATGTGATGGTTATCTCAAACCTTAAACATATATATTCTCATTCCCGTCCTTTCGGTAAATTTCCACTGCTAATATGTTGCAGAGCATTGTTCTCTCGTGGAAAGCTTGTTGATCGTTTCAAGACATCCTTTATCAGTGTGACGTTCACAGTTCACTCTTTCTTATTTGTATAATCATCCAGCATGATTTCACATTGATTTTCATCTATGTTCAGTAGGCTTTGCTCCCTCTGGTTTAACCTCCTTGTCCTCGGGGCCTCATGTCCTGAGGGTCGTGTGTCGTCTTATGAATGTTTCAAGAATGTCAAGGTGCCCTAGGGAAAGAAATATACAGTGATTCCATGAAATGTGGATTTGACGACGTGAATTTTGTTGCATTGATTGTAGTTTGGCCAATTAAGATTGTTGGTTGTGATGTATTTTTCCTACATGATTGTATAGTTATTCCACCGGTGATCCCTTCATCGCCATCATACTTGTATAGGTCCATCACCAAAATGTTTGGCTAGGTAAATGGTTTCTGTTGAAGTTTTGAACGTGTGCTTGTACCGTGAAGCTAATCTTCTTTTGATGTTTATACATTGTTGTGTCTGATATTTATTCATGTTCATATTCTCCTTTTTCTGGCTAGTAATCATGATATGTTTGTTCCACATGATTGTTTGGTTTGCTTGTTCCATTAGTAACATTTCTCGCCGCTATTGTGCATGCTTGTATAAGATCAATCACCAACAAGTTCGGTAGGGTAATCAATTTCTGTGACTAATGTTTCCCTTTATCCATACTTTATATTTCCTGTATGAACACTTACACAAGCGCATATATATCTTATAGAAATTATAAATGAAGTTATCACACCTGCTCAGGATTATTTATTGCGTTGTGTTTGTATAGTATCATTGCTTAGCCATTAGCTTGTTAGCAAGGTTGGGTCGATCGATCCTGCAAGATTGAGCCGAATTATCCGATCAGTCCTGAAAGGATTGTGCTGAATTACCCAATCAACCCGGAAGATTAGGTCGAATTATTCGATCGATCCAGAAAAGAATAGGACGGGATTATCCGATCAGCCCGGAAGATTAGATTGGATCGAATTATCAAATCGACCCTGAAAAGGATGAGGCTGAATTATCCGAGCAGGCCAAAAGATTGGATTGAATTATCTGATCGACCGTGAAAAGGATGAGAATGAATTATCTGATCACCCCGGAAGATTGGATCGAATTATCCGAACGACCTTGAAAAGGATGAGGCCAAATTATCCAATCAACCCGGAAGATTAAGCTGAATTATCCGATTGTTCCTGAAAGCATACTCCCTGTCCATTACTCGAGGCCAAAGGAGTATGTTGCCAACCGTATTGCTAATCGCGCAGTACGGAAATCTAGCTTTCAAGAACATGGTTTCATTTGTTCAAGAAGCTGACTTTATTTATGAACGAGAAACTTGACAGGTCCTGGTTAATTATTCTGCCCCTGTGGTCCTTTGATGGCTTATTTGCAAAAATAAACTGAAAGGAGCTAAGTACAGTAGTGCTGCAGCAGATCGCTATACCATGCGCGCGGGATCGGGATTTCATCAATAATTGCTAGCTTGAATGTTCCATCTCTAAGCTTTTGGTCAATTGCACAGGGTCCTTTCCAGTTCGAACCGGTTGCCCCCCTACCCCGAAGAACGCATTTCAGAACAAGATTTCCTACCTCGAAGATACGGTTTCGAACCTTAGCATTAAAGTGTCGTGCTACCCTTTTCCACGATCATGTCCTGATCATGGATAAATCCAGTTCACTGTTCCTGACCAAG
Source organism: Allium fistulosum (assembly GCA_030737815.1). Classification (NCBI taxonomy): domain Eukaryota; kingdom Viridiplantae; phylum Streptophyta; class Magnoliopsida; order Asparagales; family Amaryllidaceae; genus Allium; species Allium fistulosum. The sequence continues at coordinate 1,114,627,903 of CM060902.1, read as the reverse complement.
GGTTTGTCCAAGCTTTCCATGATGCGCCAAAGTTGGATGCCTCCAGCATGCAATTGCAGTGGCCTTGCTTGTATAGTCCTAGAAATCAAGGATTTTATTTGACATAGGATGGTTGCTCTTGTGGCAGTTTGGTAGCAATTATCTATCATCGTTTCGTGCACCATATCCATGGGGTTTGGTAAGACTACGACGATTGACAATACATCCATCCACAATCCATGTAGTTGCAATAGTCGGTGCATAAAAACGAGACAGAGGTTTTGAGCATTTCATGTTTTCCTGGATACAACTCCGTCCACGATGATGAGAATGTATGCTCCATTCCTTGGGTCCTTGCTGACAAAATATAATCCTTCCAGAATCAAGACAAGTGCCAAGGGCAAGATGAATATCTGATTTAGCACTAAGTCCCCTTCCTTGAACGGACGATGTTTGACCTTAGAGTTGTATTGTTTGGCTATCATTCGCTTATGCGTCTCAGCTTTTAAAGCGGCTTCATCACGCCTTTCATCAATTAAATCCAATGACATATTTAGCAATTTTTCATTCTCGTTCGACTCATAATGAATCCTCTTGTATAATGGCAATGCTTTCTCCACCGGTAACATCCCTTCCGAATCCACAAGTCAAGGAGAAAGGAGTATGCCATGATGCCGCTTTGAAAGAAGTGCAGTAGGCCCATAGTGCTAAAGGAAGCTCGTCCACCCATGCTCCTTTTGTCTTTTCCAACCGCTCCTTTATGAGAGTCTTCAGAATCTTATTACCCGCTTCTACATGTCCATCAAACCTATCTGTTAGCCTGTGGATATGCTACTGCAGAAAAAGCCCTTCTTTATTCCATGCTGCATATCATATTCTTAGCCCACTACTGACCATGGAATGTTCGCCAATCAGATCTATTCTCCTGACCGCAAAGGGTCAGGGGCTAACCTTGTAGGTTAGTTCGGCTAGCAGTAATATGAGGATCGTGAGATTTTCTGTTCTAGGGTCTTCCCCACAGTGTGGTCTCCTCAACTGCCTTGATGTATGTTGTTCAATATTTCCCTAGCCTCTTTAGCAGCCTTACACCTTAGCAGCTGGTTAGTGAAAACTCTCATGTATAGGATGTAATCCTGTATGGTGTAGCGAGTCGCCTTGCGCATCACCTACCTTGCTTCATTGTGGTTTAAGGTTAACATTTACTAGGGCAAACCCAAAAAGTGATCCATTTCTTGAACTGGCCAATTTTTCCAAAATCGTCAGCATCTCCATTTTCCTTCCGTGGGGTGTGCTTAACTACACAGCATTTTTGCGCATCAAGCAAAGCGTTCACTCCTTTTTTAAAAATAGTATGCCAACTGTTCTTTGACTTGGAACTCCTAAAATGATACAGTGTCTTGATTCCTAGTTCTTTTGATATTTCCAATCCTGCTATTAGTGTACTATACACTGTCGTGCGGTTTAGCCTACAAGGTAAGAAGTATATCCGACCCATAGGGGTCAAGAACATTCGTTCTTGCCTAGCCATTAGTATTTTTCTCACTTCCTCGAGTGTCACATACTCATATGGTATAGTGTTATTTATGCCTTATGTATTTTTATTAAATATCATTTGAAATTTATTCGTTAAAGTAAATCATACCTTTGCATTGTCGTCTCCGCACTCTATAGGGTATTCAATCTCTGTAGTATCATGCTTCATATGCATATGATGTTGACTGTCTCTGGGGTAGAGATGCCCGGTCCTACCTATGAAATGGATCAGAATTACACTCCACTATCTCTGGAGGAGCTGAATCTAGTCTCTCATTGTCTCTGATGGAGTTGAACCCTACCTCCGGGACTAGGGAGTTTATGCTCCGTTGTTTGATTACTCCATTCTTTACAATTTTCATGCATATTTATCTTCGAATATCTAGTAGGAGGACATGCTCTATTGTTCATGGGAGGATCCAACATCGTGCCCCCAAGCCTGCTTTACTCTCTCTTCGTAGGAACTCATTTCCGTCGAGGGACCGCGGTTTGGAGTTCGTGGCATTCTCGATGGAGTTACTCCAGTGTTTCAACCCAAAGCATACCTGCGAGATCTACATCTATATTCATTGATCTCATGACCATAAACCTCATGGAACACGAGGTATTTGTTGGTTTCCGTCTCTACTGTATTTGAGTCTTTGTCCTCAATTCGCCGTAATCAACTGTTTCTATAACAGCAAGATAGATTCTTTCTGGAGTCTTTGTAAGCTGCGAACACAAAAGCTCGTCTTGTTTTCTAAAGTGCTTTCTATTCTGAAGCTCTTCGTCTCTAACCTGGTTGATGTCTATTCATCCATTCTGCCTTGATATCAGAAACCTCCAAGCGTATGAACTTATCGACTTGATAGTGTAAGTCCTCCAAATTGACGGTTGAATTTTTCTTATGTTCCTTGTAAAACTCCATTTTCTTATCAATTCCTAAAGCAACAATCACAAGGACAATCCATTCATTAAGTTTTTGCATAGCAGCTGCTAAAGCGCTGAACCATGCAAGATTGTTCCGTGAGTTTTCTCCATCCTTTTGCTTCCTTAGGTTGCTTGGTAAGCCGCGTCGTACCCCTGTGCAAATGGATTAACCACCTATGTACCGGTCGGTTTAAACTCATAAGGTCTCATTCCAGCATTTAAGCATGTGGTTCCAACATCAACATTGACTTCTGGTGGGACATCCTCCCTTGATCCGACATGGGTTATATCGTTAGTCCGGTGCCGATTAGTTTTGCATCGAGCCAATTTGGTTCGAGCCTTAGCCGATTCGGTTTGTGGAAGTCTAGATTTCAATGGCTCATTCCTATCCTACCTGCTTCCTTATCTTCCATTCTTGATGGGTTGTAGACAGAGTTTCAAACTTGGTCACTCTGGACTTACATTGGTGCTGCTTGCTCCGTGAGTATAAGGAATGCTCCATTGTCTCCGATCACTTAGCTGGGGAAAAAACCATCGTATTTTCCATCATCATTTCTAGTCACTACAAGACTCTTCTCTAGTAGCTATACTGGATTGCCTTGATGCGGCACATTCCAACCACATGTACTTTGTCGGCTCATAGACGAACTCCTCTAACGTGGTTGGTTTCTCCATTGTCGATCTCTTAGTAAACTTCATTCCAGGGTGCACTCTACTATACAATTTATCAAGGTGAACCTCTCATCCGTGTTTCGAATTCCAACGGTTGCGGCATTAAACCGGGATAAATAGTATCGTAGCGACTCATCTTCCCTTAGCTTCACATCAAATGATGAGTATCCATCTTTTTGTTGTTTAATATGCATCCAGAATTGACTAATAAACTTCTACTTTAACATCGCACATGAATAAATTGATCTTTAGGGTTAACCACAGAACTATATAGTGGTTAAGTATGCCAAGAATCTAGGATAGCACATGCACAAGACTTCCTCTGTACTCCACTCATCAACATGTGTTGGGTATACCGTTGTAAATGTTCTATGAGGTCAGTTAGTCTTTCATATCGTTCCACAGTATCCATCCTGAAATCTTCGGGGTTCCCAATAGTCCTATCTCTAGGAAGGAGGTATTGCTAAACCTAGCTTTAATTTATCACTTCATTTGTTCACGTTGAATATATTGTCAAATGGTTCGAGCCATCCTATCCCCCGGGTTAGAGTGATTGTCAATGATAGCTCGACCTTTCCATTTGGGAGGATGTTTTCTTTCATCCTCTCCATGATGACTTGATTTTCAGTTACGGGCATGGTTATGGCTCTTAGATCGGTTCCGGTGATCATTTTATCCTCCATTGACCACAATTTCAACGAGGGAATAAGAAGAGTTGTTGTAGCCGCTTCCGGTTCAACATTATCATGTTTGATTCAACGCCGAACTGCTTCCCAGGTCTAGTTTAGAGTTGAACTCTTGCTCGTTTCATCCCTTCAGCATTCCTTATAGCTCTTGGACTTTCCTGATCAGATTCTTCATCAGACTGTGACCCCTTCATCTTCTAGATCCTATAGACTGGGATCATCCTTGTGTTCAAGTGTTGCGACCAATAGTTAGCGGCTGCCCTAAGTGTGTCATGAGTTGGTACACCATTGTTTGATGTTAGACAGCGAAACATTCGTTTAGCTTGACCACAACTCTATCCAGATTGCCTTCGGTACTTACGTCTACTAGCACTAGAATACTTGTTGAATGATCATCATGAATAACAGTTGTCTATTTGGATGCGCTGGTGTTCCGTGCATTCCCGATGGTAGCACCAACCTTGTTCTTTGATCTCGAAAGCATCTTGAGTTCAACTCTTAGTGAAAGCACAAAAATGTTTGCAAAAAGATAGACAAACACCTCCAATCTATTTATTGTAGAGCTGTGAATGCGGAAAGTCTAACACAAATATTATATTTGTATTATGATTGATTTTTAGAGAGCGGATCGCATATATATTATGCAGAAAGTAAATCGTGGTTAAGTAAAGAAAATAAAGATTTATAGTTGTTCGGCCAGAATGTGCCAACATCCACTGTCCATTTTCATTGTTCTTCTTATAGATCTTTGATACAACGCCCAAGATACAAAATACAATGATCTGTATCTCAAAAGAAAGTAAAATGTGGCCCAAGGGTTTTTTTTGGCTATTTCTGACTGCATATTCTTGTTCGGCTGTCTCTATTAGGCAGTTCCTGATAGGCGGTTCTTATTAGGAAGATACTGTCACGTTGTTCCTAGCTTTTCCTGACTTATCTGACATTACCGTTGTAAGCATGCCTCTCCAGAATTGGCCCCCATTGTTGTTTTAAGCTTGGTATTTTTAAAAGTCGAGAGGTATGGTGGTCGCTCTAGTAAATCGAACAATTTCCATCTATAACTCGCTACGTTCTCCTGCTTCCTCCCTCGGCTTGGCATCCCTTGTTTCCCTTGGTTCGGTCTTCGTATCATACATTTCGTTCGACATCCACACCATGCTCACGTTCGGTATCTAACCTACCGAAATGGAATCTTGTTTGGTACCTTGGGTGCCGAACAAGGTTTCCTGTTCGGTACCGAACAGAGGGTTAAGCCTCTCTCTTTTCCTTCCTTACATTGAAAATAGTTATGCACTCAACAGTTAGATTGCCAACCGAACCATTTCTCATGTTCCATGAAAATGATGTGTTTGCTAGGAATCGAATTTTTGACCTCTCCATTGGAAGCTTGGTGCTCAACCACTTGAGCTACACACGTTTTTGTGTCATAACTCCTTCATTTAAGTCGGAATTGAATAAAATTTGGACCAATAGCTTCATAACATTGAGTAGATTATTCCAATACCTCTGAATGTTCTATTTATTTGAATTAGGTAGTAGCTCTCCAAAATGAAACCCGATTCGGTTAGGTAGTGGACACATTTTAAGATGATCATATTTTTCAATCCCTAGCTCGGATTGAGATGCGGTTTTGACCTAGGTGCATGTCCTGACCTTAGGAACATTTTTCAAGTATTTTGACTATATTTTTTGACTATGCCAAATTTAACCCTAGAGTTTTGCCTTGCCTTTGTGATTACATGATGATGCCTTTATTATGCACCTTCCGGCCATTTCTATGCTCCTTAAGTCTTTTCGTATTCACCATGGTGTGGACGAAAATGCCCACAACTTGGGGTTTATAAGTGAATTTACGTCCAATGTACAAGAATTAAGGTCGAACGTAAAAAATACATCCTTATAAACTCCCAAATTTTGAAAGGCCAAGCTCCTTCCGAAAACACTTAATGTAATTCCTATGTCAGATGTAAACCCCTTACATTTGTAGATGCAAAAAAACAGCAAATACTAAATAAGGAGTGTTTAGATTGTTCGAGAACGGGCCTTCAATCCACTCAACCTCTATCATTTAGCAGAAAAGTTTTCGAGATAAATTTTTTATATATAAATATGTTGTATTCATTGACAGCAAAATTTTGAATCGTTTTAACTTTTTTTATGAAAAAGTGATCCTCAAAAAGAGGAGAGCGCTCATTATTATATTAATATAAAATACAACGCCACCAACCAAATGGTTCCAAAACTTTTACTTCGTAAAAAAAATATTTCACCAACAATCCAAAATTTTGAATTAAAGGTTTAAAAATTCCGGGTTAGATGATTTCGCTAACAAATACATATTCACAAAAAATATTTTGTTTTGGAATATTTTTTCTAGTAAAAGGCGAAAGGAGAATAAAAGGAGGATTCATAGTGAAGTGGATTTTTATCGCACTGCGTGCATGGATGTATGTATATACACACATGTGCGCAAGTATATATGCACATACCTAAATAAATATTTGAAATTTGGTAAATAATGTCAAGGAGACACGATTTTAGAACCTCTAGATCTAAACTCCAGCGCATTACCCCTAATCGTCCTTGAAATAGTCTTTGATACACATGCGTAGGACCTCTAGATCCAAACTCTAGGGCATTACTGCTAATGGTCCTTGAAATGATTTCTGAAACACGCACGCACGCGTGCGCACGCTTGCGTGTGTTAGGATTAGGGATGACAATTAGACCTGACCCGATGAACTCGGACCCGACCCGGCGGGTCTCAGTTCTAGGCGGGCGGGTATTGTCGGGTTCAAACTATACATTTCAAAAACCTAGACCCAACCCGACACGAGCTTCGGTTCGGGTCGGATCGGGTCTAGTTGGGAAATAACACTAAAAATGTATATATTTTAATGTTTTTTGATCGGGTCGAGTCGGTTCAGGTAGGCTTTGATCGGGTCTTTATTGTATTTTTCATCACCCAGACCCGACCCGATACACATCGGGTTCGGTTTGAATTCGGATCTTTTCGCATCGGTTCAGTTCGATTTTGCGGTTCTCGGTTCTAATTGTCAGCCTAGTTAGGATCTCATAGCCTTCTTATATAGACTCCAGTTTGTATCAAATTATTTTGAAACAAAACAATATTTTGTAAATATAATCTATTAGCTATCAAAATATGCGCATTTGGATCATTCTAAACTCTTAACTCCATCACATCTATATTTCTAAACGATGATTAAATATGCATGTTCGATGACTCATATTGGATTGCGACTTTGATTGAGTTAGAAGTTTAGAAATGATCCAAATTTTGTGTAGTTGATCGTGATAGCTAATAAATTCTATTTATAAAATCTAATTCGTTTCTAAAAATTCCAACACAAAAATACAATAGGAGGCTACAAAGGATTACCTAAAAAGAGATTTGAATGCCACCCCTATAAATGTATGCAACGATAAACATTCCCACCACTTCTCTAAATTCTTGATTCATATTTTTGTGTCCAAAACTTTCGATATCAAATATATAAAAATTATCCACTTGCTATCATGATCATATTCACAAAATTTTGGAATTTTGAAGCATTTAGCTCATTTAGAACTACGTTTTATTTTGATGGTTGAAATAAACATATCATATGGTTCGCATTGATATACAATTTCGAATGAGATACAAATTTCGAAATGATATAAACATTTGTGAGGACGATCTTGTTTTTATAAGAGATAATATCTACAATACGTTGGCGATCTTGAAGAAAATAATTTAAATAATCATGTGGGGGATTCTCATGATTCAAAGTTTGAGGGATATTATCCATCGTCATATCTATACAGGAGGAATCTACATCTCGTCTTTATGTATCCTAGATTTATGGCCAGCTCCTTTTTTGATGCTTACAATTATCTTAATTCGACATTTTTAATATGAGTGATCTATCTATCATCTCTGCAAATATCACTTTATTTTGACATATCTTGCCCACATAAATTAATACTTTAAATCAACTATTATAATAAATATTTTTAATTTACAATATATTTTTAATTTATCAATATTTCCAAAGAGATGATATTGATGATAAGTACATCATATCTACAAAATATTATGAAGGTCGGATAATCATGGATACAAAAAAATAACCAATTTAGATGCAAATCTAGGAAAAAAAGGACAAGACGGAGATACATACATAATTCTCAACACTAATTGAGATGTTAAACTTAATCAATGTTCACTTTATTTATTACTCCTTGTTTTTAAATCTTATACAAAAGATTGCAAAACTCAAATGAAAATTTTGAAGATTTTCGTGCAATGTTAGAATAAGGCAATAAATCTAATAAAACAACTATTGAAGGTTAATTTGTAATTCTAATCAAGTCAAGAATTTATAACAAACAATCCCTTAATCTTTCCAATGAAACCAATCATACATGTAGTTCTCTATAAATCTTGTATTCGGATTTTCGTGTTTGTGTAGCATATATAGAAACACGAATAAATTTTCTATAAGCATCAATAATTTGATCTCTAAAGATTAACAAAGAGAGCTACATTAACAATTATAAAGAGCATTTCACAAGTCATAGAAACTTAACCATTCAGTCTTTCAATAGACTGTCTAATTCGATGAGTGGATCCTAAAAATCCTATTATAAAACTTAGGCCATCAGTCATTGTGTCAACCACATTTTGTTGCAAGCGAGTAAAACGTGTCATATATACATACATACAGGTGTGTGTGCGCGCGTGCCCGCGTGTTGCAAACAATTTGATCAATTCTTTTACGTTATAATATATGTTGTGGATATTACCTACTGATTACATAAAGGTGTTGATTTAAACGTAATAAATAGGCAGCTATTTCACTACTCAAAGCAAACAAGATAAGTTCATTAAGATTTTACCTATAAAAGAAAAGGAAAAATTGTATGCTTAGATAGAGCCAGAGCAATTATTCTGCATATAGACAGCAATATAAATTTTGCCATATATTTTCTCTACTTTGACAAATTCGTTTGGCTAGAAAAAGATGATCTTCATAATGAATAAGAGAATGGCATTGGGAGCCATTTAGAATTGCTCTAAGAATAAAAGATATACATTATCTTTTCATAGAACCCTAATTTTCATTTTTATTGATTTGAACAACCAAAATTACAATTCATAATTTATTTAGTCGATTTTGATAAATTGAGGTCTCATGACAGTTTACACAAAAGTTGAAACTCATAATTTGACACCCTATATTATTTTGAAACGGAATCGATAAAATTATAAAAATTAAACATGTTAATTCGCAAGCCGTTAAAACAAATGTAAACTTAGATTGAGGTGGTCGGTTGACAATTGGTTTGTGCCTCAAGATCATCCCCGTGAGGTAGATCAGGACTCCAAAATAGCTGACAAATAAGGGATAAAAGGAAGCTAGTATCAACTCAAGCATGATTCATTTATCTTGACTTGGTTTTAGTCACGAGTTAAGAAATATTAGCTCAGTTTGGTTCCCCGATATAGTGTTACTCAAAAGCTCATTTCCAAACAAACCTGGTTGAAAATCGAATTAATCAAAGGTCATCTGTCACCGCAGTGTCTTACCTCATCTCATGTAATTGAGCATTAACTGTTCAGTACATTGAGCCAACTTAGCTAGAACCTCCTAAATCATCAAAGGGCCAATGTCACAAGAATTTTTGAGCAACTGCACTTGTGTTTTGAAAATCAAGGCAGAAATTTTCACCCAAAAGTTTGAGTTAATTTGGTTTTGGATATTTTCGGTGTTATAACAATGCCATCCAAGCTGAATAGAAGCATGGACATTGACAGCAGTTTCGGAGGAGGTTCTTTTGTTAAAAGGACTCACGAAAATATGATAGAGGGCAGTCATTTGTTTTCTTCTTTTCTTGACAAGTATGGCGCATCATGGAAAGGGCAATTTTTCTTGGATGGGAGGTGTCGACTTCAGGAATCCCGATAAAAATTAAAACCCTCATCCCTTATGGTCCTTTGCCATGAACTATATTTTACCCAAATAAAAATAAATAAATAAAGTTGAACTCTATTTCATCTATGTTTTGTTACCAACTGTATGATGGATAGTGACCCAAAAAAAAGAAACTTGGGTGCCTTTATTTTTGTTTGCGCAAGAATTATGACATAGATATTAGATACTAATGATCAATGACTGAAAAAAAATATTATTACCTTCGGATCCAACATAAATTTAATAGCATCAACTAACTTCTGTAAAGAGAACTGATCAATGGGTATAGGAGCAGGTCCTACTCCTCCAGCATGGACTCGATCTCCCCAAAAAGGTTGGTCGCCAAAGAAAGGTACAATAGTTGTTGGACACTGCATATAACAAACCAAATGCAAAACCAACCAGTTATATTAATCATTACTACTAACAATAAAGTAGTATTAGCGCATGTGCATAAGCTGTACACTTCTCTCCCAAAAGCTTAATGCTCTAATAAATACTGTTTATCTACCAATTATTCACAGTGTTGCTGTTTTTATAAATATAACCATATCATATGAGTGAAGGACAGCTCTGCTAAAAATATGCCAATAAAATCAAACAATAAAGACATTGCTTTCCGGAAAATCAAAACACATATTGGATATAATTTACATATAAGCATTGACTGTAGCTAAACAAGACCAATTAGGGGTTACTTTGGTTAAAAAGATTACTAATATATTATTTAAGAATGCATATTTTTTCATGAAACACTATTTGCCACTCCATAATTTTCCGATTGAAACCAGAATTGAACAATTGAATAATTTAATTTTAACTTTCCTACCATATTTTTCCATTAACACAGCAACCAATAATAAGAATTGAAAGAAATGAAAAGAAACAAAAATAGAGACCGCGGCTTTGAGGCCAGCTGCTGTTGTTCCAGCACCACCATGATGCACCTGAGGTTATCATAAACTTGGTCGGTCATATGCCTTGCTGGGAAAAGTATGCAAGGTTAATTGTGTAGTCAAAACTAGCAAAGAATACATACCACTGCTCTGCAGTGCAAGAATAACCAATCATGAGGAACATTGTCTAAAAGATATATGGATTCCTTTGGCTCTGCCACTGACATTATATTGGATGTGCGATACATAAGAGTTATTATAATAGAGAAATAAGTCCTACATATTAAAGCAGTAACACTTACAATTGCCAAGCCCACCCCATCCTTTGTTTATGATCCCTCTCTGTTTGGTAACTTCAAGCGCCTCAACAATAATTTGAGTCATTTTCTCCGGTTCTTGGACCGGCTACAAAGATAACGATACAAAGCAAAATTATTAAACAGCGTAATATTGTCTACAATTGTTTTTACATATCCAATATCAAAAGAAAAGGATCTGGTTGATGAATTCATTACTAAATCAATCAACTCATGTTCAGTGTGCTAGTAGAGAAAAATTGGATCAGTGATGAAAGAAATATTTCCTGCATGTATGAATAAAGATAGCCATATGGTTTTATTTTTTGACATGGTACCAAAAGCATATCAAAACATAATGTCCGTATACTGTTTTGTAAAAGCAAAGGGCCTAAAGAAAGAAGATGCAATAAGTGAGAAACCAAGTCACCAGGCTACCAAATCCAACATAAATAGGTGGCTCCCCAGCTTTAAGCCATTCCACAAGTGCTTCGGGTGGGTCATAATTTGATGCAAGATCAAGGAAGCAAAAACCAACAACATCAACTTTAGGTCCCCAATCTGTGAAAACATTACATTTAGATTAAGAGATGCATTGGTGCGCACACACATGTGTATATATGCATGTATATACATGGAAGGATTCTGCTACTCCCCTCTCTGCTACACCTCAATTTTTCGCTTTACACAATTTAAAATCGCATGAAAAATTGTATATATGTTCTAACATGATTCAAGATCATCTCAACAAAATTTTGGTTAATTTGAATAATCCTAACATATTCAAAATAATGTTTCGAATTGACGGCTAAATCAAAGGTTTTAATGGTTGGCGTTGACTTGACAAATTGAATACGTTGTAAGTTCTAAAAATGATCTCATTACTAGCTAACATGACGTTCACAATGTAGATAGATCATCCACAAAATTCCATTTGATTTCAATTAGTGTAGCATCAAAAATCGTAGAAGTGTAAAATAGGATGTAGAGCAAAAAGAGGTGTAGCGGATCCTTACCTACATATACATATAGGTATATGGATAAGGATCGGCTACACCCCTTATGTTACACAATTTACATTACACCTTAACGTTTTTTAGAATTATAACATTCAAAATAGAGCCAAAAATTTTATAACATTCAAGATCATCTTTACAAAAAACAAATTTGTTTGGATCATCTTAAAATTATCAAGAATAATATTCAGATCGAAGGTTAAATTTAATGGTTGAAACTAATTTAACATTTCGAACACAGTAAAAATTTCGAAATGATATCAAATTTGATACAGATGATCTTGCATAGTAGAAAAGCGTATCGTAAATTTTGGTTTCATTTCGTATTGTATAACTCAAGAAAATACTGAGCAGCAACATAGGTATGCAGTGTAAGGGGTGTAGTCAATCTCTATCCAATATATGCATATACATACGTATATGAGTTGTTATGAGCATGTAAACTTAGTACAAACAGTTTTTTATACTCGTACAGCTTTGTATGGAAATGCCCATGCTCATGGGTGATTTGAGGTCTAAACATGTCAATTTGTTTATATGGTACAGTTAACACAGAGAAATCAGGTGCAGATTCCTTTAAATGTATGTGTACACATGCGCACGCACGCACACATATGCATATAAACACACGTGGAGGTAGGCATTTTGTCATTTCTTGAATATGACAAACCATTTTTTTGAATAAAAGTAAAACAAACCAAACAAAATTAATTTTGTCAACATGTGAACACATATGCATATAAACACACGTGGTTTATTTTGTTTAAACCAATTTATATTTCACTTTATTGAATTCTACTTCTCTTCATCATGTGAATTTTCAATATCCAAAACAAAATCATAAGATCAAACAATTATCAAATTGTGTTTGTTAGATATTTATATGAATTGTGTAAACAATTCAACATTTTCTCAACGTACTAATATTATTTGATCAATCGACCAATTAAAATAGTGTATTATCAATAATATTTTTGACAAAACAAACATAAACTAGTTAATTTGGTTGTTAATTTAATAGAATTGTAATGAAAAACAATGAAAATGATAAATGATAAAATTATAATTATATCAATTTGATATAAGTGTTAATCAAGGGTTGAGAACTCGGTTTCAATCATTTAAAATTTTCTTAGTTTTGTTCGGTTTTGTAAATTTTGAAAGTTACAATTATGGTTTTTATTTTGGTCCGGTTTTGGATTTTGATGTTTACAATAAGACAATAACAAGTGTTGTAAACAAAATACAAAATATAATATCTGAAGAACTAAACATAACATACAATACACTTACATCCAAAAACTATTTCTTTAACTTGTGTTGGATAATATAATATATAACCATATTGCATTTGTTCAAAATCTAGAAATATTATGATGTTATCAAATGACGAGTGTTCATCATATTATGTTATATATGTGGTTTGACTATTTTGATCATTCGAGATATCGCTACAATATGTCTCGTTTGTTCGTAACAAGAATAACCTCTAGTACAACCAAAAACAGAATGTTTGTAGTTAGATGCTCATTCAAAATATGTGTTTGTATAACCATAATCATGTTGATGACTATCGCTTCAGCCGGGATTGTTACTCACCATTCATCTTCTTGAATAAATTTGAGCTTTATGTAAACCACCACTAGAACAAACAGTGTAATTACTCGTTAAAATAACACCGTCATCACCAACACTACTGTGATCATCATTTGACGAGTCACTACTCTTCCCACTACTTTGATTCTTGTTCCTCATGCAGATATATCATCAACATCGGCAACATCTCTAAATGTATGAATCATCCAAGGATCTTCGTCAAATGACCGAGATTCAATTTTAGTAGTCCACTCTGCTAGGGAATCATCCTTATGGAATATCATATGGTTAAAATTAATCAATTGATTATCTTAATTTTATCATTTAACATTTTTGTTTTTAACTGCATGTTGTAACGTACATAAACCATTTTTTAGGGATTTTTATTTCATTTTATTTCTTAGTTTTATATGGATTATTGAAAATGTAATCTAGTTTCTTTCACAGATTGAAGAAAAATTACTTGACTTAGAATATACATTGCTAAGCATTATACATTAAAAGTATCCTCTCTACTAATCATCGACCACCATTGAGCAAGAAAACACGACTTTACAACATTTTTGTTTTCGTGGTACCAAATGCATCAATTTTCATCTAAATTTTTCCACATGTTAATGTACTAGTTAAATATTTGATACATGTATTAAACATTCTTTTTTTATATATAAATATTCCATATGTTTATTTACATCTTTTCCAATTTCAATTTATGTTACAATATCTAGCATCATCCTTTCAACGGCGCTGTTAAACATGTTCAATACTTCATTAGTATTTTTTTAAGGAAAATGTGTGATTCTCTATGAGAATGAGAGCACTTGTATTCTATGTTTAAAAATGAGGCAACCAACAAGCCTGTAGATAGTTCTTCCCCATGATTCCGTACAATTAAAATAGAAAAAAAAATCCCTCCCAAAAAACCTAAGAAAAAGCTAGAATGCATGAAAAAGAAAAAAACAAATAACCTATATAGTGCAAAATATTATTAACAAATTGAATGATAGGATTATTGCATTATCATATATTGCATTGTTTCCATATTGAACGATAAGATTAACAAATAACCTATATAGTGCAAAATATTATTAACATGTTATGTATTTGACTATTTGTATGATTATGAAATAATATAATATACCTACCGCATAGATAAGCTGGTGTAATTATCGTTCCCGTCTTTTATCTATTATATCCCACCAATGTTTTTTCTAATTGTTTCCTTCGCATAATCCATTGCTTCATAAATAAATCTCATATCTACTTTGTCGTCGCTACTATTATTCTTAAAACTTCCATCAATATTTGTTGTTCTTTTGTCTTTAGGGTAAAGCTTAAAAACTCTCAATGTCCTCACATCAATCATTCTTCTCAACTTGTCTTTATGTTTATACAAGAAGTCTGATGTAATAAAATGAGTGGCAAACCTTGTTACTACCGTTTGAATTAGTTATTTGTTGATAACTTGTTATCTCATTACGAAAAGTAACTGATACGATTGTATATAAATGTCATTATTAACCGACAGTTTGAGATAATAAATGTTAACTTTGTTTCTTTTGAAACATATTTCAAAATCAATTCAATGTGTTGAATATGATGTCCAATATAAATGTCTTCTTTTTTGCATCAGCATTTGACTAGTAGATTCATGGTTCACCACATTATATGTAACTATTCGCGCTTCTTTATTTTTTACCGATTTGATGACTTCAACCCTCAATCCACAAATATATTCCCATTTTGGAATTCATCGGTGGCATCCATAGAGTTGAAAAATATAGTTCTATAGGCAAAGTACATGAGAAATTTTAAGAGTTTCCATCGAATTTAAGTACTTCAACCATCACACATCAACATACAACCATAGTCATCTCAGAAATTATGAAGTGTTTAATATATGATCAAACTTCTTCTAATTTCATTTCTAAATATGAATGTAATAATTCATATACAGTTGATGGTTTAATCCAATGACCCCCTTTGGAATCACATCAACCACTGTTCAAAATAAGAGTTATTTGCAATGTTATGTCGAATATGGTTTAAGTTAAAAAATTGTTCATTTTATATGTATTTAACATCTTTAATGTCTTTTGTTGCAGATTTAATGTCATCTATATTCATCCCACGTTACAAGTAACTACAACGAATCAACATTAAAATTAAACGTAACGGTAACTATTATTTAACCTGTAATATTAACTTAAATTTAAGAAAAAATTTAACTTAAAACTCAGTTAACATTATTTGCTTTAAATGCCCTAGTGGTTTCGATTCAAGGCTCGAGAAAAGGACAAAAAAGAAAAAATAGTGATGCTACAAGATTGCTTGCAAATGCTCCAATTAAGGTTTCGTGTCAGATTTTCTTTCAAACATCAAATTTGAAATGCTTAAAGAGGCCTACAGATGCTCAATGTTGGGTTTGAAGTATTTTTTATTTTGATTTGGTTGTTTCTATGAGCAAAAAAATGATTCAATCATTTAATTTTATTGTACATTCACGTTTGTATATAGAAAAGTGTTCGATTTGACAAAATTATCAATTTTGAGCATGAGTGCATTTGATTCTTTTGATTCAATTATTTATTATCTACTTTTTCTATCTTTTAGCACCACTCACCACATATGAGAACTTTGATCTTTTTTGTTGATTTTTTTGTTTCTCACTGGCTATAAGTTAGAGGGTTTTTGCCGTTAATCTCGTCTCACCTCCGACCGGAACCAAACCAAGATGGCCAAAATCCAGGCTTCCAACCCAAAACCTCATACCTTTGGAATAATTAAATAAGTTATATGATATATAGTGTGTGTGTATGTGCATGTGTATGTATGTATCGATTCAGTCAATTATCTCAATTGTTGGTCATTTATTTCTAACTGAGAAATAGTCACCACTGCATAAAATTGAACCAACCAAAATTACTGGGGGTATGCACTTCAAATAAGGATTAATCAAATGCTACAAAATGTCTCGTAATTTAAAACATGGAAATAATACCTTCATAATGTGCCAAATATAGATAGAATAATGCTGTCATGTGCTTAATGAGTGTATTATTATATCCATATCCTTATATTAAGTTATAAGGTTGTTATGGTTTATATAAAAAAGTTATGGTTACTTATATCTGCTAACATGTGTCCAATAAGCACATGCTAACATAACTCATCTCTAACACTAATCAAAATCATTATATTTCATATAATTACACTTCGTTGAAAATAGAACAATTAATAATTGTAGAAATATAATAATTTATGTACTCATTGGGAATTTTATAAGATCCTTTTACAACATGAAACGATATTTTCAAATACATGCAAAAATTAATTTATGTTGTCTATGGTACTTACATAGAAACATGTCTCACTAAGGTATGCCAAATGGCGTGCTGTAATATACTCTTTCAAGTTCTAACTCCATTTTTTTCCCATCCATTCTCAAATAGAGATTAGATTGCACTTGGACGATGCACATTTCTAGAGGCAATAAGCACTCTTAGACATTATTATTATTATTATTATTATTATTATTATTTTGCTTATTTTGTTTGGATTTGGGTCTGAATAGAAATTTATGTATTTATTTATCATATTGCAAAAATGTGTTTTAAATATAAATATACAGTTTAATTCAATAAAATGTCATTTTAAAGCATCTGTTTTTTATTATTTGGTATATTTTTTATCATTTTCTTAATGGCAAAGTTATTGGTGTGTGAATATTTATTATGTACACACATTCAGATAAGCAATGAACAAATGAAAATTCAAATCAAAACCAATCGAATTATATACAATATGCAATTATTTTGTATAGTTATTTGATGCAAGAACCATAAATAAACGATTTCTTTCGTGGCAAGCATATACTCTCCACCTGTGCTCCACCCAAATTCTGTACGAGCTTTAAGGTCATTCTTGACATAAAGTTCTTTTGTACAATAATTAGAAAACAACGAATTTGAACATTTATAGGTATGTAAATTAAATTAAAAAAAATTCCCCAAGCGAATTAGGTTAAAAAAAAATACCAAATCAACATTAAATTATTACAACCCTATAATCTTGACATGTCAATGCGGACTCCTATGCTTCTTCTAATTTCACTAAGTGATGTAAAAATAAGGGTTTTTATTGGGTATACTTAATATTTTTGCGAGAAAGATTATAAAGTACAGATTGAAGGTTCATAAATCCTTATTAGTTGCTCGTGAATTTGAATTAACGCTATGGCCTTTTGCTATAAAAAATTGGATTTGTCAATTCTACAGATTCAATCAATGTCATTAAAATTTGATATCTATCACAAAGGTATCGATTACAATTGTCTCCCAGCCTAAATTGAATATAAAATTTGAGATCAATTCTGAATCACTTCAGGCCCAAACAAAAAATGAAATCTCCATATTCTGAACCTTGATACATACATCAAAATCACATTATTGTGCTTAGATATTATCAAACTTGCCAAAATCCTTCTTTTTATGTACAGTCCAAATCAACGTACAGTGAAGCGGTAGATGTGGTGTTACACTAAGCTACAGCTGCAACCGAAATAGTGCTACGAGACTTAGCACCATTTAATTAGTTGATCTTTACATACTTAGTATAGACATCCAATCATTAGTATATGTTCTCTAATTCAAAAGTGAAGCTTAACCTTTAGGCTTAGGGACTAAATGAGGGCTCCAAATATATCCATGTGGAATGTCAGCAACAGAACCATGCGAGCCGCTTAGATATGTGACAGGTCGCAGCTTCAACTTTTTCTTCCTAAACTCGTTTATCAGATCTCTTATTCCAAGCCAAATCATTGAATCGACAATTTGATATGAAAGCTGTAAAGCAATTCAAGCTGGTAAAAGTGTGGGATTACAATTGTACATCTATGTTGCATAATATTATGTACCAAACAGGTAGGGACATAAATAAGTTATGCATAAGTGATTTTAATTGGTCTAGAGGGTAAGGGTACTTGTATCTTTATTACAGAAAAAATAATAGTGATGTAAATCCATAGTTGCACAACAGGTAGAAGACAATACATACTCTGTAACCAGCACGTGATTTAACACGAGAAAGAGGGTGCGGAAATTCACTAGTAGGACTGCAAGGAATAGAACATTAGAAAATGTATCAGTTGTAAAATCGACAAATTAAATATATCATTTAGTTAAGAACTACTGCAAAATAACAAATATACCACAGAAAATAAGACTCACGTCCATGGCATAGTGAAGAAAATGTGGATTGGTACTTTAAGTGCCTCCGCCACATGCGTATGACCTGAACAAACATTCATCCACATAAGCAATTAACTGAATATTTTGAATTTTACATAAAGCGCAAGCCAGATATTCATCCATGTAAGCAGTTGGGTCAATATCTTTAGTTTAACATATTACATAACATTTAGTTGACCCAAAGAGATGAAATGCAACATATTCCATAATTAAGTAAATTTACACAGAAGGAAACCAAAACCGTGTGAAGGGAGGTTAAACCAAAAATCTTCTCAAAACTTTAAATAAATAAGTTAACTTCTAAAAAATGAGTAGTAAGTATGCCAAGAAGTGGCAATGATTAGTGACTAACCATATGCAGGTGGATTTGCAATTATGGCATCTGCTTTGAAGGGAATGTTCGAATCCATATCAGGCTCTTTGCAAGCTGAAAGAAGTGAAAATATGATTTCCCTCATCTGTTTTCTCTGTACTGGTATTTCAGAAGGTCCAGAAGGTAAAAACCCTTTATTTTTTACCATGTCTGTTGGCAAGCAAAGCATTTTCAACAAGAAGCAACTATAATGACAAAGGAAAAGAAAACAAAAGTTAACAAGTAATATACATTCAGCGAGGATTTTTGGATCTCCTCCTAAAGGATAAAACTCCAACCCAGCTGTCAAAATGAATTCTTTGTAATTAGCATGACTTGCAAGTCTAACACGATGCCCATAATCCTGCAATTAAAATTTAGCATCACTTTAGAATGTCCAAAACAATTTTACCTTGCATAGCATGATGATTTAGTGATGGTGGTTGTGTGTGGAGATTTTTATTTTACTGCATCGAAGAGAGGAGGAGGTGGGTTGGGGAAGGAGTAGTATACCGTGTTGGAGTTGTCAACTATGACAAATAATAGATGAGTAAAAGGAAATAGAACAATAGGGACAACTGAGTGCTATCAAAGCTTACCTGTAAACGTTTTCCAATAGCAACAAAAGGCTGAACATCACCCCGAGTACCCACAATAAGAATAACTATTTGTAGCGGAGGTATACACTGATAATCAGAACACTCTATAGGTATATCATCAATAGCTTCACTATATACATCCTCGGTGCCAGCATCCAGAGAAAAATTTTCAATATCACTTGGCACTTGAACTTCAATAGTTCCATCATTTTTAACTGTAGCTATACGATTCAACATCTTAAGCTGCAAATAATAATAATAATCTAATATAAGCTAAAAGTGCACATTTGACTGATTATGCTAACAGCTCAGCTAATGATAATATAGCTAGGGAAATAAATTGACATAAAATTGAACTAATATCCTCCTTATCAACATCATCACATTAAAGTTGAGGGAAATAGTAGCAAGTCAAAAAATTGTTTTGCACGGATAACACTTGCTATGTAAAATCTAACAACACGAGTACGACAATATTGAACATATGTCTAAGATATATAAAAACATAATTATTAAATGAACAATCTACTCGAGTTTTCTTGAAGATAAAATGTCAAAAAAAAATTACCTTCTTTTTTTCGGACATTTTATCACTAAATAATGTAGTTGAGGTTTCAGTAAGTGGATTTTGTCTCCGTCTCTCAGTTTTTGATCTTCCCAAATTTGGTGGGCCCTTTGATATTTCTGGTGATCCGCCGTATCTTTTTCCCCCAGGCATAGTACTTGACCGTGGTATACTTCTATCATTTACAGCTAAACATAGAGAATGCAATGGCAATATCTCACCATTAGGATTATTTTATATAAAAAGATTTATCCCTGGAGAAATTTGTATGTGAACAAAATTAAGGGATGACGAGTATAAGGTTGTAAATTTAAAAACATGCATTCATTATCTGAGTAAGAATGTAAAAAATGGAAATAAAAGATAAGAACATTAAATGCTTTTGAAGATAATCTAAATATAAGGAAACATAGCTTATTAGAAGATGACAAGTACAACATTGTGAATTTAAATGCTTGCATTCTTTATCTAAGAGCATCTCCAACGGTGCTAAATCAAGGCTTTGTATTCAGTAGCAACACCCAACTAATCTCCAACAGCGTCAATTACCCTGAATATTCAGGGCACTATTCAGAGACCAATTCAGAATCGCGCCTATTAATTATGCGCCTAAAGTTCAGACGCTTATTTAATATGCGTCCATAAACTTTATTAAATAAAATATTGATTGTCAGGCGGCTATTTAATAGGCTCCTGAGCTCAGGCGCATATTAAATAGACGCTTGACATTATTTAATAGCGTTTTAAGTCAGACGCCTATTAAATAGGTGTCTGATTGTTGGAGATTTCACTTGTATTAAGCCTTTAATATTCGGACGATGAATATTAAAGGCTTTAGTCGTTTTGAGATGCTCTAAGTAAGAATGTAATAATATATATCAACACATAAATAACATAAGCTTTTCCATGTTAAAATTGAAATAAAAATTGAGCATCAAATACTATGGCTGTTATTGTAACCATAAATTTTGTATTACATACCATTACCAGTCATTCGATTACCCTTTTTGAGTTAAATCGGTATACCGGTATAATCGGTCGGTATGGTAACGATAAATTTATCATTTTCTAAGGTAAATCATCGGTAATTTTTTTCCGAAATCAACAATAATGATAATTTATCAGTCAATTTATAATACACGAGTATATATGTAATATGCTCTATTTCAGGCATTTAGAACTAAGCAAATGATTAAATTTGGTTCAGTGATTCAGTTCAAAATTCACGAAATACACTTCTTGTCATTGATGTTTTTAATTAAGTGATACGATAAATGTAAAATGAAGCACCGTTATGGTGTAAGAACATGTCAAGTTATTGATTTTTTTTAAACAAGCGGTAATTTATCATTACCAGTTTACTGGTATACCGGTCTTCGGTATATCGGCAATCGGTAACAGTAATGATAAACAATTTTATTTTATTAGTAAAAATTGTATGGTAACAGTATTTGTAAAATGATAACGGTAACCATTATTATAACAGCCCTATCAAATAGTGTTGAAGATTGTAAAATATTCAAAAATAAGAAAACACGGTTTATTAAACTATCCCATTAATTATCGATGAATCGCCTCCTGCATAAGTGACATCGACTGTCCTGACTCCTGAGTATACAAAAACATTAAAACAAAATGATGCATTGCTTACTAGAGCAAGTCTAGCATTAGGAATGTGAAGGTGAGATCGATTTGGACATAGATGTGTTCAAGTCAATGTTACCGGTACACAGAACGATTCGGCATATGCGGAATGAAAACGAGAACAGAAAACACTTGGCTGGAATGCAAAATGTCGGAGGTAGGCTTAACCGGAACGCTTAGCCGGAACGTGGAATATTTTTGAAAACGCTCTCTTTACATACAAATTTGTATAATATTGTTATCCACTACAAATGGGTGGACACAAAGTAAAATCATTCTTGTATAAATAAATATTACCATTAATTTTCAATATCAACTAGTTATAAATTATAGCATATAGCAATTGATGCTAAACAAATTGTAAAACGTTCAAATATTGTTGCATAAGCGCTAACATCATGTTTTTTAAGAGACTCCTTTTGATAGTTCAAGCAGTTGAAGATTATAGAAAAATTACATTATATATATACCTTTGTCAGTTCTTGATGATGACCATGTTGCATGAGCATAGATGTTGTAATAGTTTTCATGCATTGATACAACATCTTCTTCAAATATACTATCATTATTATTGATGTTTTTTCTTTTTTCAAATATCATGTTTTGATGTACTATTTATTTTTGGAAAAAGTATGTAAAGAAAGAGAATATTTGAAAGATAATTATATGAAAAAAGAGATGAATATATGAGTATAAATGGAGAGTTAGTAAATGTATAAAACAACATTTTTAGTATGCAACAAGATTTTTAGTCTTCTTGGGTTGATTTGAAATTATTTTTCATTATTTGTTTACATTTTCATTGGAAAATCATTATTACTTGATGTTTTATATTTTCAATAGAAAATCATTATTACTTCATACATATTAACATACTACACTTAAAATCGTCAAAATAAACGTTTTGAAATATCAAATTAAACGTTTCAGAACACTGAATTCGATGTCTTGGAACGTCAAAACTAGTGTACCAAATCGTGTGCGCATAGTGTTTCGATATGCTAGTGTATTGCGTTTCGGAATGCACGCACTAAAACGGAATACGACAGCCTAAGTGTGAATTGTGGTATCATAGGTTCAAGCTCTAGCCAATACTAAAGAAGGACAAATTGGAGCTCAAGATTGTCTAACTTGGGACAAGATTCAGATGGTGAATTTGGTGGTTCAGAGACAGTTTGGACAAGAAGAAAATTACATGGGTTCAAGTTTTACATAAATAAATAATAATTATAATCATGATTCTGTTTTCTAATTAGTGATTAGAATGGACATAAACATTCTTCGTATCAAGCCAGGATATGAGACTGTATTAATTACAGCCCTACCTATCCTCTTCCCCGAATTTAATCATCCAAGGTTATGAGAAGTGCTTAACAGTTTCGCATTCATAATTGTGGTAATTACATGAATTTTGATTAATGTAGCAGAAGACAAATACTCTCGTCGAAATTTAGCAACGCTAGAAGCAAAAATATGAAACAGGCATATTGAAGGAAATGTAGGCTAATTCCATTTGGGATTAATTTAGAAAAAATTCATGAGTTAATGCAAAAATCATAATGCTGGGGATATATTATTTGGTGAACTAACCCATGATTGTCTATTTGTGTGAATTACTGTTCCAAATTTATTGAGATCGAATCTAAAAGGTATAATTGTAATCCATGTTTTGATAAGCCTAAAACTAAATACTGACTATCCTGGGTAATTTGTACTAATGTGCCTGAGCTGATTCAGCTTCACAATACATTAGCTTAATCATACTTTTTCAAAACTTGAAGTTCTACACATGCAGTGGTCTCAAATCGAAGGGTAGCAAAGATACTACACAACTAATCAATAATCAATTAGACAACCGCTCAATAATTCCATTTGATTTAAAAAAAGGAACACCTCAGAACAAACCCAAATTACAATTCTGATATCAAGTCCCTAACAAAACTACCAATCCATGCACTGTCAAACAGTCAAAACCAATGACACAGTAATAAGTTCGGGTATCCACATAATTTCAACGGATTCCGCAACTAATCGAAAATAAGGTCGGATTCTAAAAATGTAAACCTTCGAACCCAAAAAAAAAGTATCAACAAACGAACCAGAGCTAGAAGATGACGAGAAGGAACCGCCAACACCAGTAAATCCGTCATCCCGGTTCGCCATTGCCAGTTTTCACGCTAGCAACGGAATCTTTTATTTTTAAGTATAAAAATCGAGAGAGATAAAAGTAGATTCTTGTGAGCGGTCTGGAGGAATAGAAAGAAATTTGAGTGAAGAAAAAGAAAGTAACAAAGTTTGATGCGTAACGGGTACCATGTGCATTAATAGGATTTAACGGTTGGGATATTCTCCTAGTTAATTATTAAAGGGACCTTACGATGCTACTAATCATTAGCTCTCAAATTTTTTAGTTCCACCCACTTCATTGCTCTTCCAAAAATTGATCTAGATCTGTCACTTCATCATCCCTCGTCCCCGCAACAGCTACCCGCTTTTTTCCATTTTTTATATAATACCTAAATTTGTATTTAAAAGAAGTAAGAAACCAGTATAGCCCCAAAATAAAAGCATCCCACCAAAAATTGAGCATTTATACTCGTTTTCTACAAATTCAACTACCCGTATCATGGACTTGCATCTAAATTATATTATATATATATATATATATATATATATATATATATATATATAATTTATATTATATATAGGTAAATTATATTACAAAACTATATTAATATATGTGTTAAATAATTCATGATTAGTTGGTGCCACAGTTGATCTTAAACTACGTTTTAACATAAACTTTTTGACTTAGCCTTTAAAGGATAGTGCAACTGGTTAAGACATGTAGTTTTCATCTCAAGGTTGAGATTTAATCTTTGTCAACTATGCATTCTCCTAATTTTAGTTTAAATTCACACTTGTTTGAGAAATGTTGGAAATCGCCCAAACAACACCATTAGAACAATAGGTATTATACACACACATACATACACTTTTGTGTTAACTTAAGTTTATATATACAATCTAATATACTATATGATTCTATCAATAATGATCTAGCAAAATGATAATTGATTAAGACAATCTTTTATAAAGTAGAACAGGTGGCTAAATGCTTTTATAAAAAGCATCACAGGTGGCTAATCTTTTATAAAGTAGTCTAAATGCTTTTATAAAAAGCATCATAGGTGGCTAATCTTTTATAAAGTAGTCTAAATGCTTTTATAAAAAACATCACAGGTGGCTAGTTAATTGAAGACAGATAAGCTACTCTAAAGATTCCTTCTCGGATTAGAAAATTTTGAAGTCCGAAGAAAAATGGATTTGAATTCCATTTAAGTTCCAACCTCAACTATATAAAGAGAGGTGCTTCTTGTGAAGAAGGCAGACTTCATTCTTCCATTCTCTGCTCTACTTAAAAACTTTCTGCCATTATATAAGTGTGTATATTAAGTTTGTAAAATAAGGAAGAACTTGCTGCTTCCACTTGTGCTATCTTTTGTAAGTTTTTATTTTCAAGTTTTAAATTTGTATTGATATATTGAATATAGCCTGAATGGCATGCTAATTTAGTTGTGTGTTGAATTACTTCTGTTCTGTATGTATGTTTTCATGTGTTCAAATGTTTAAGGAATACATAATAAACTGAGAAAATCATTCATGGGTTAAGAACAGTATCAGAGGACAGTAATTTCTGGCTATCTTCCAAGTCCATTTCAGAGCCATGGTAAGGCGTTTTTAGGACTTTCTTTTAAACAGAAATTATTGTCAGATCAATACTTGACTTGTAAAATGTTCCCATATTTGTTCTAGTCTTTTCAGTTTAATTTGTAAGATCCTGAAAACACTGTAGCAAAATTCGTACCGTAGCGGTACTGTAGCAATATGCTAAAACAACCCTTTACTCTATAATCTGTCTTAGTGTATGGCGTAGTTAAATTATTTTTGCACATACCATGTCAGGAAGACTATTTTCTTCACCTTTTTTATAAAGGATTTCAAAATCAAAAGGTGCTAGATGAGCTTGCCATCTTGCAAACATCTTGCGACCCTCTTCGATCCCTTGCCACCTCGGCCTTTCTTAGAAGAAGTTTCCCTAGTTGTATAAACTGAGGCGGTGTCATCTTTGGAAGTTGGAGGGATGAGGGCATCTTCGGCGCCAGAAGTATGAGGAACATCTTCCAGAGGAGTCGCACCTTTGGGAGGAATCATCTGAAGAGGGGAAGGCTTGGCCCCGGGAATTAATGAAAGGAAACAACAAGGGTCTTTCTACCAAACTGCAAATATTCTTTTTAACATAATACCCTTTGGGAGGAATCATCTGAAGAGGGGAAGGCATCGGCTCATCCGAGACCTGTTCAACTGGCTCTCCCTTCACTTTCCTTTTCTCGAGCTCCTCTCGCTTAATCCTTTCTTTCATACTGGTCCCACCAACGGGATCGGAGGAGCCTGTGATTACCACTTCTGCATCGAACGGGATTTCGTGATGTGGGTCTCCTCCCTCCTTGAATAATGCCTCCATGAGTTGATCGTCAAAATATAAGGCCTCTTCGTGAACACTCTGAGTGGCGGCCAAAGTTGTAACTGTAATGGATTCAGTTGCGGCCGTTTGAGACTCCAGCTGAGGTCCTCCAGGAGGGAGAGAAGCAATGTTCGATGAGTCTAAGGTTGAGAAAGAGAAAGGCAAAAAGGTTAGAAAGATTGATTAATAACATCCCAACTTTACAAGATAATGGAAAAATCGACGGAATACCTTTGTGGTGTGGATTTCAGGCTGGACCGAAGCATCCTCATAACCATGCTCAAGGATCGAAGATAGTCGTGGTTTATCCAGATCATACCCAGGGACGGTCGAGGAGCCAGTCGCAGAACCGGTTGTGATTTGAGACATCGGGGGCAGCTCAGTTGCAATATCAGAATGTGCCGACCCGGATCCTTCATCGCCTCATGTGAAGGAGTAGTCTTCACCAAGCCATGTTAAGTTCCTATGTTTAAGTACATTGGCGTTGTAGAGAACGAGAAGCGCATCGAGCTCATTCATCACATCTTCTCTCACCTTGTTCGTGAGCGTTTTCATCTCATGTTGAATGAGCGTGTTGACTATTTTAGCTTTTTCAATGGCCTCATCTCTCTCAAGCCTAACACGAACCAGCTCTTCTGTTTGTCAGATGGCAAGCTCATCTAGCACCTTTTGATTTTGAAATCCTTTATAAAAAAGGTGAAGAAAATAGTCTTCCTGACATGGTATGTGCAAAAATAATTTGACTACGCCATACACTAAAACAGATTACAGAGTAAATGGTTGTTTTAGCATATTGCTACAGTAACGCTACGGTACGAATTTTGCTACAGTGTTTTCAGGATCTTACAAATTAAACTGAAAAGACCAAAACAAATATGGGAACATTTTACAAGTCAAGTATTGATCTGACAATAATTTCTATTTAAAAGAAAGTCCTAAAACCGCCTTACCATGGCTCTGAAATGGACTTGGAAGATAGCCAGAAATTACTGTCCTCTGATACTGTTCTTAACCCATGAATGATTTTCTCAGTTTATTATGTATTCCTTAAACATTTGAACACATGAAAACATACATACAAAACAAAAGTAATTCAACACACAACTAAATTATCCTGCCATTCAGGCTATATTCAATATATCAATACAAATTTAAAACTTGAAAATAAAAACTTACAAAAGATAGCACAAGTGGAAGCAGCAAGTTCTTCCTTATTTTACAAACTTAATATACACACTTATATAATGGCAGAAAGTTTTTAAGTAGAGCAGAGAATGGAAGAATGAAGTCTACCTTCTTCACAAGAAGCACCTCTCTTTATATAGTTGAGGTTGGAACTGAAATGGAATTCAAATCCATTTTTCTTCGGACTTCAAAATTTTCTAATCCGAGAAGGAATCTTTAGAGTAGCTTATCTGTCTTCAATTAACTAGCCACCTGTGATGCTTTTTATAAAAGCATTTAGACTACTTTATAAAAGATTAGCCACATGTGATGCTTTTTATAAAAGCATCTAGCCACCTGTTCTACTTTATAAAAGATTGTCTTAATCAATTATCATTTTGCTAGATCATTATTAATCCATAATCATCTTGCCTTTGTCGTTTCCCATATTGTGGGCCTCCTTTTCCAATTTGTTGAATATTTCCGCAAAATCTTCATCATTTAGATCCGAGAATTGATCTTCCTCAATTATGTCTTTAGCTTTTGATGAAGACATTGATGCATCTGAATTTGCATCTTCCTTACCAATGTTTTTTATTAAGTCTTTCTTTATTTCTGCAATATAGGCATAAAGAATATCTTCTTTAGTGACCGTACCTTTTTGCATTTTCAATTTCCTGATAATATGTTGGAACGGGCTTGGAGCTTCCTTATGTTGAATTGTGGATTCATGTTCCCGATAAAATTCTATCTTTTTCTCTATTTCAGATATCATTTCTTGGCCAAATATCTGACATGTACTATTGTCAATTCTGGCTAATTTATCCCAGAATTTTGTAAAGAAACATCTGTGTAAACAAGGAATTTCTTTGTTGGTATATCCAATTTCCGGTTTCCATTTCCAAATCCAAGGAATGGAAAACTCAATGAAGAAATATTGCGGGCCTGCTCCTGATATCATTAGATATTGTTCAAGATTACTTAATCTTGGTGAAACATCTACCCATTCTGAATATAATTCTTTTAATTTTCCTGGGAGAATATCAAGTGGTGGACCATATCTTGTCCACCAGTCCATAAACCAATTTGGTATTGGTCGTTTATAAACTTCCCCGCAAATTTTAATAAGCCAAGAATGTTTTCGTTTATTATTTTCATAGAGAAGTACTTTTTGTAGTGCTTCTACATAATCCCGGTAGTTATACCTAATAGAAATTTTCTTATCAGGTAAAAACATTTCCTTTTCTTTTAGGGTAGATAACCCTCATTCTTCAGGCATTATTAGCCTTTTAACAATTATTTTACTGAAACAATAAACATTCGGGTCACCTGCATTGAAATGGGTTATTTCACAAGTTTCAAAGGCTTTTATTATTGCCTTATAATATGCCCTTTGTTTATATGTCGTGACTGTAAATGATAAAGTATCAAGGTACCTTTGTAATAGGTTCTAGGGATCATTCTCCCTTTTTACATCATCAAATTCTAAGAGCAGTATGACTTCTCTATGTGGGTTTTCAGCATAAGTAGTTATATTTTCCTCAACTTCTTCATTACAGGTTATGCTGACATATGATGACGAATCAGATTGGCTATTAGCCCCTTGTCTCCTTTTAAATTCTAAAAATTCCCTGAACAAAGGATCATTGGAACTATTATTCCCTGAAGTGGCTGTTAAATTTTCAGCAAATAGTTTTTTATTGCCATGCTGGGCCAGGAGGATATTTCCTCTACCCTTTCCTCTGTAAGAGGAATTACCCCTTCCTATGGGGATCATTATCCTGCAAAAATTCACGAGTTAAAAAGTCAGGAAGACTATTTTCTTCACCTTTTTTATAAAGGATTTCAACATCAAAAGGTGCTAGATGAGCTTGCCATCTGGCAAACATCTGTTTTGATACATCATGTTTAAAATCTTTATTAAACATATATCTAGCTAATTTACAATCAGTTTTTATAATAAATTTTTGATTATATAAATCATCTTGAAATTTTAAAACACATTTAACTATAGCAAGAATTTCCTTGGCTATGGTTGCATAGTTCTTTTGACTATTAGTCCATTTACCTGAATGAAACCTGACAAGATATTCTTGTTTTGTTTTTGGACATGTTTGTTTTAAAATTCCACCAAATCCTAGATCTGATGCATCTGTCTCTATTATCTTCTCCCAATTTGGATTTGAAAGCATTAAACAAGGCAATTTTTTTACCTTTTCTTTTATCATTTTAACAGCTTTAGTATGTTGTTCTGTCCATGGACTTGGATTCTTTTTTAATCTATCATATAAGATAGCAGCATTTGTGGCTAAATTAATATAATAAGAGGATATATAATTTAAGCTACCCAAAAACCTTTGTAACTGTGTTTTATCAGTTATTATATTAGGAAATTTTGAAGCAAATTCTATACTTCTATTTATAGGAATTATTTTTCCCTTTTCGATATTATGGCCTAAAAATCTCACATTCTCTGAAACAAAAACATTTTTGCTTTTGATATTACTAAGCCATTCTGAATAATGATTTTTCTAAAAATATCTAAATGTTTAAAACGTGTTTCAATATTTTTTGAAAATACTAGAATGTCATCAATATAAACTATAATGAATTCACTATATGGAATAAAAATGTCATTCATTATTTTCTAAAATTCTGAGGGTGCATTTTTCAAACCAAAAGGCATTACTGTCCATTCATAATGTCCAATTGGGACATTAAAAGCAGTTATGTATTGGTCAGATTTTGAAATTTGGATCTTCCAATAGCCATATTTTAAATCAAACTTAAAGAATATGATAGAATCATATAGTCTATCTAATAAATCCTTTTTATTAGGAATTGGATGCCTAATCCATTTCAAAACCTTATTGAGAGGTTTGTAATTTATTACTAATCTAGGTACCCTCTTTCTTGTTCACTATGTTTATTTACATAAAATACATTACATGACCAGGGTGATTGGGATGGTTTTATTAAACCCTTTTGTAATAATGATTCAATTTCTTTTTTACACAATTCTAAGTATTCAGAATTCATTTGACATGGTCTTGATTTAGTAGGGATTTTTATTTCATCAAAATTCTCTTCATATGGAAGATTAACAATATGTTTCTTTCTATCCCAAAAGGCATTTGGGTGGTCAGTACAAATTTCTATAGAAAATTTGTTATAAATCATTTTAGTTTTTTCTTGTAATTTTGGATTTTGGAGTTTTTCTTCTATATTAAGAGAAATAACTTCTTGTTTTTGATAATTTAGATGATAGGTTTTTTGTGTCAAAAGATCTTTTATGTCATGTAAGACCTTTGTAAAGGGTTTAGTTATAAATTCAAAAGTAATAGGCTTATTTTCATAAATACCTGTTATTCCATTTTTATCATTGATTAATCAACATTTATATTATTAATTACTCTTTAAATCCAATGATCAATAAATACACGCATTATGTCAATTAATTTACAATCTATACCAATTATTACTTTTTAAATCATTTCAATTAATTGGAGTTTCATTCAAATTGTTAATAATTAACTTAAATTAACATTATCACATCTCATTCTATTTATTATTTCATAAATAAATTACAAATTTTTATTTCTTCCAATATTAAATCACAAAATCTTATTAAATTAACAATTTTTAATTATCAAAAATTACGGGTCGTTACAAGTGTCTTGCATTATATGTCGGTGATGGATGCATATTGAAAAAAGAATAGTCTCACATCATGAAAAATAATGGATGTGGAGTGGTATATATATGAGTTTGGTCGCATGTGACAATAAGGGATTCTTTTTGTTAAAAGATGTAGACCAAACCATATGTTGCCTCCATGGAGGGATGTGCAAACGGATCCCGAACTTCAACATGTGAATATATATGTGCTATAGAGGGGTGTAGGGATATCAAATCACGACACTGGCACCAAAAGAGCTTCGTTCGGTGGTCTTGCCTCTTCTACACTAAATGAAGAGCGCGCATAACGAAGATGCGAGGTGGTGCCGAAAATTTCAAAATGGTAACAGATCTAGAAAATTCAACAACCTATGCTTGCTACTTCGTTTTAAGCCACATCTCTTCGCCTATTTTACTGCTCCTTTTCATTTCAAACTTCATGTCTAATGGATATACCCTTCCATTCACATCTCTACATTAATTATAAAAGCTCCCAACCCATCATAGAGCAAAAAAACTTCTTTTACTCTCTTATTCTCTAGTTTTCCTTATCTATTCTACTTTTGTACTCTACTACTTTCATTCTATTAAGCAATTGAATATTGTTCGTTTAAATTCACATCGATATTATTCAAATCATTCCCTATACTACTCATTCATTCATATTGGAGATTTATTATGTGGATTATAGGAAAATGATTGAAAAGAAGACATTTGTATATCAAGATACCAAAAGTATACGGATACACCTTTGTATTGAAGTCGAAATCCTATTGCGAAGTCATTAGATGGTCCGTAAAGTCATGTTCAGTAGCTCAGGAAAAGTTGTTGTATACTTGTTCCTCCAGATTAAGTGAGGGTTGAGTTAGTGAAATTACAAAAAGGAGTTCTAAGAGTGAACGTAGGATTAGAGTTTGAATCGGTATAAAAATTCTTGGTGTGGTATTTTTATTTATTTAACCTTCCGCTGCTTAGTAATATTTAGCTAGTTTATCCATTACTTGTTACTTATATTATTTATTGAATAGTTAGCCATATACACTAATCTGACCGCTTATAATTTCATTTGGTATTAAAGACATGGTTTTTCAAAAAGCTTACAGCCATTTTATAATATTTGATAATACGACCATAATTACTTTTACTATGATTCTAGAAGGTTAATTGTAACAACCCGACTTTTGGAATACTAGTAATAAATCAATATCGAAATTAATTATTCAAACTAGATTTTATATGAAAACTATTTTAAAGATTATTTCATCGAGTTAACATTTAGTGAATAAAAGAATTTTATTTTAATGGTTTAAATTAATTAATTCTTTTCAATGAATAGAATGAGTTCGCATAGAATTTACTATGATCATGAATTACTTGTATATGTTGTAAAATAAATTGTATTTGATTAAAATAAATGAGAATAGTAATTTTATTTTGAGGAATATAATACATAAATTAATGAAGGATTTAATTTTTTATGGTCTGGATTTTTTTTGAAAAGTAATATATATTGTTATTTGAGAAGAAAAATTCATATTACAACGATTGATTATATGGAATGAATAAATGTGAAAATTTATATAAATTAACGAATTTGAAATAGTTTAGATTATCAAATATATTTCAAAATAAATAAAAAATAAATTATTATTCGATATAAATAAATCAATAATCCAATAAAGTTAAATAAATTATTGAATTTAAATATGTTGTTTAACTTATCAAAATATACTTTGTAAAGTACATAGTAGACCAGTTTGAGTCGAATAAGAATGTATTTATAAATGATTGATGGAATTTAGAATGTAAATAAAGGAAGCAAAAGATGCTTGCAAATTTCCTAAGGGTTTATATGTAAAAATTCTTTTAACAAATAAATACATTCTTCTCTTTCTTCACTCATTTTATCTAATACCCAACCAACTCAAATCCTTTTTCCTCTTCTCAAAACCCTAAAGCTCAAATAAGAATAAAAATGAATGGGTTGCGGTGGAATTGGAGGTGCGTAGGACAGTGTGATGAGGAACTATGATCGGCTATGCACACGCGAAGAAAGGGAGCTCGACCTGGAGCATGTCGCTACCTAGTGAGAGCTTAGCTTGTTGATGCATGCACGGTTCTAGAGGAGGCTCGATCTTGGGTTTTGGAGCTTGAAGGCGCTGGCAAGGTATTATATTATAGTTGTGTATGCGAGTTGATGGTATTTTAGCAATGGTGGTTGCATGCTATAGTGAGGTTGAGGGTGATGATGCTACGATGATTTCGATGAGTAAAATTTTAATTAATTTCATACATATACACACATTTATATGTGTGTGTGTATTATGTATGTATGTATTGAATATATAATTTGAATGCATGATGATATTTTTTTAATGTGTTTAAACATTTACAAGTGAGTAAAATTGCTAAACTTAATTAACATTTGATGGTATTATTACTATATGCATGCTTGATCATGATATATAATCATTGATTTGTAAATGATAATATATAATAATAATAAGAGAACTAAATGATAAAATATGAATTGTCCTATCGTGATTGTTTATCATGAAGATCCAGACTATGTATTTGTTAATTTGCAACACTACTTATAAATTATTGATGTTTGATGTAATGGTGTTAATGGTTTAGGTATGGTTGTATGTGGATTGACATCGTTTCCTTGTTATATTGTGAGATCGAATATATAATACAAGTGTACGAGATGGTTGTTGAAATGTTATCAAGTAGGGTGTGGATATTGCTTTTGTTATATTATGTTGTTATGTTAGTTTGTTACATATATTTTGTAGTTGTAAAGAATTTTATGATAAATATACATGTATGAGAAGTGAAATTTGAAATAAAGATTTATGAAATGTGGTTCGATACACACACAAAAAACATACATACATACATACATACATACATACATACATACATACATATATATATATATATATAAATTTTAGATTATTATTGAGTTAAAGTGAAACTTTATTTTGTTTTAATAATGGTTATGTAAAAATTGAAATGTGTATCGTTTTATACCAAAATGAGTTTGTAGATAGATATCCACATAACGATAATAATATTTTCTTTCTATATAAATATTTTAAACTTTAAATCTTTTATTTGTAAAGCAAAAATGTAAAAGTTCTCTTACATCAAGATAAATGATATTTTTAACCTTGATTGTATGCTTGTCTGTTTTGTTTGTTTGCATTATTATATGACCTTTATGTCATGTTGATTACCTTGTGTTTATGTTGCACTATACACCTTTATATTTTTATTCAATAGTATATGTCATATGTATATTTTATGCTATACTATGTTTGAACCCTTAGTTACATCAGGACAAAATGACAGTTAGATGATTTATTATCATAGTTGATGGCGTGTACGCTAATAAATTGATCATAGCGATATGAGACATCGGATGGACTGGTATTCCATTCTTGTCGAACTAACTGAGGGATACGCCCAAAATCATGACAACCTAGACTCATTGTTTTTTTGAAATGGTACTTTATATACAACATGTCACTGGGACAACATATCACATGTCAATAAACGTTTGAATCATGCTACACAAGTTTCGAACTTGTGACCTCTCGCACCAAAACCGAATCACTTAACCACTTGGACAATGGTGCTTGTCCCTAGCCTCATTGTTACAAGTTCAACGATCTGCTACACAGGAACAACAAAGCAAGGTGAGGTGACCCAAAAAGGTGATGGCGAGTGATATACTGTAGTAAATATGTGACGTCCCACCTCTATACTCACATTAACAAAGGATATTACTGAGTAATACCATTTGTTAATATAGAGAATAAGGCTGGTTAGGAGCGACCAATCGTGAAAATTACTTTGGGTGAGTATTGACATGGTGATAAAAAAAATTCTCGCTAGAGCTGATTCAATGTGTATGATCCAGGCATAAAATAGTATCACGATGGCTTAATAGATTCAGAATAATATAAAATATCACGGATCACACAGAGTGCAATAGTCAAATATACATATATCACATAAGAACAGAAGAGATCGTATGAAACTATACATAGAGTGGTTTACAAAACGGGTCATACAAGATCCACACGACATACAAAAAGAGTATGAACCAACCTAAAATAATATATACAATATGAATCTCTATCTCATCAGAATGTGTATATAAACTAGTGGTCTAGTCAAAATGATATAACTAATACGTATATGTATGTGACTACCTTCAAGCTAACCAACTCAAGAAATCAACGGGTAGTTGTATATGAAATAGCTCGGTCAGACTCGAGTATTATATAAAATAACAAACGGGTCAGCCTTGTTCTAATTTAAATCAATGAGATGGTAATAAGCATAATATGTGAATTATAAGCAGCACGATCAAGTTCAATAACTTGCTTTAATTCAAAAACAATGAAATGTCATCCCTTAAGGAAAAAAAATTCACAATTCGGAAATAAGCCATAAATGAATCTAGTGGCTTTATCAAGTCCAAAGAAATCACCATGTTGAAAACTCAAAACCTTGCCTTTCATAGGTGAATACAAAAATATGGTGAATCCTATGATATAAATCAAATAATAAAGATTTAAAATGTATAAAACACAAAAAGGCGCCGATCCACATAAGACGAGCATGAAGGCTACATCATCCATATAAGACAAGCACGAAGGTTATGCCATCCACATAAGACAAGCACTAAGGCTACGCCATCCACATACGACGAACCCAAAGGTTACGCCATCCACATAAGATGAACCCGAAGGTTACGCCATCCACATAAGATGAACCCGAAGGTTACGCTGATAGAAAAGTGTTATATACTTTCAGTTAGTAATCAATTATGTTTCGTTAAATTTCCCATACCACTTGGCATACCATAAATATTTACTAAAAGGTTGTAAATCCCACTTTATATGTAAATAAGTGTTCAATCAAACAAGTTCGAGAATTAACCGATGAAGCAAACGCAAATGTTCCATACCACTTGTTTTATTAAACCGTTTAATTCAATTTCTCATTCGAGTGAGGTCGTGAGTTTGTATAAGAAAAATAGTTTATTTCGAAATTTATTTCGAAATTTTAGTTTAAAAAGGCTAGTAATCATACAGTGGAAAATGATTTTATGTGTGTGTGTCTATATATATATATAATTTAAAGTTTCATAAACGATTTGAAAACTATAAATATTTAATATGTACTTACTTTTCCAAAGATCCTCTCTTTTAGTTACTACATATATATAGAAATATCCTTTTATATAATTTATTTTAAATATTTCTTTGTAAAAACATTTGAAACTAGTGCATTAAAATTGTGTGTATGTATATGTACCATAGGGTAAAACCTCTATGGAATAAAAAACAACAAGAAAACAATTCAAAACTTGGTAATAGGAAAAGAAGTCTCATCAAAACAAAGCTCAAATTGTAGCAAAACAAGTGCCCAAAGTAGCACAGAAAAATGCGAAACAATAGCACAAAAGAGGAGAAGAAGCTACCTGGAACACATGCCCAGGCCTGTTACAAAAATTGTTGTTTTGGCCCTTTAAATCTCAAAATTTTGCAAAACTCAGAAGATGAATAGGTAAAAGTCTTCGCTTTCCATCAAAAACAAAATCATCAAACTTGGACTTACGGTTCAAAAGCTATAGTCAAAATAGGTTTTAGGTTTAAATTACTTAATCCTATATTTCATTCTCAAGGTTGTGACTAAAAACGCAGTTTCGACCATTTAAACCTCAAAATATTGCAAAATTCGAAACATGAAAGTTGTAGATATAATTCTAAGCTTCCCAGCAGGAAAAAGATTATCAAATTTGGACTTACGGTTCAAAGTTATGGTCAAAATAGGTTTCAGGTTTTAAATTACTTAATCCTATCTTTCATTCTCAGGGCAACGACTCTAAAGTGTTGTTTCGACTATTTAAACCTCAAAATTTCGCAAAACTCAAAACATTAAAGTTGTAGATAAAAGTCTATGCTTTCCAGAAAATAAAAATAATCGAATTCTGACCAGAAACGAAAAAGATACGACCAAATTACTAACAGTGTCTAGCTCGAAAAATGTAAATTTACAGCCAACCTTCATTCACAAATCCATATTCAAGCAACCATTTGACGTGCAATTCAAATTAGAGCAAGATGCGAGTTTCAACTCACCTTCCTTTCTGGAATTAGCAGCTTATACTTGTATTTTAGCCTATTTCTTTTTAGCTGCAAGCCCTGATATTGTTAGCCTTCTAATTTTCAATAATTAAACTCAAAATTAGATAGACTTAGGAGCTTTTGATTTAGGGTTTGAAAATAAGGAAGAAGGTGGAGTTACTGTCTTTAGTTTTATGAAATGAGGAGTGGAGGAAATAAATGTACAAACTTCTGTTCCAGGCTATTCCTCTTTTCTCACACTTTTGTTTTGGGCCTTGGTTTATAATTTCAATTAACAAAAGAACCCAAATATCTCTTATTAAATTTTCAAAGGAATGGGCTTAGGGTTGTTAAATTTTAATTAGCATAGGAAATTAATGCACTTGTCTAAACAAGTCTTAACAAATTATCTTTACAAAGCAAATGCAAATTTATTTATTTTATGTTATTTGCAATGAACAGCCTTAAGTCATCAATTCAAGTTTTAACAAAAGAATTTTATTCTTGTTAATTTCAATAAAATGCAATAAATGGTCTTTTATTACCAAATTTTAATTTAACAAAGACCATAATTCTATTAATTGCAATTGTTGAATACCTTTTACTATTTATTCTTACCGACAAGAATAAGATCTCCAACCTCTTTAATTTAAAATGTTTGGAAAATTCCATTTTCTCATTTAAATTTCCAATTTTAAATCTTTATTTATTTTACTCAAATAATTCCAAAACCATGGTTGTTACAGACTCTCCCTTAAAGAAATTACGTCCTCACAATTCCATTTCAGAGTAGGGTCTATAATAAAATATATTACTATAAGTATTACATTTGTTGTTCAAAATATACATTGGACTGCAGTAGCAATTATCAAAACTAATCATTTTATAAAATTATTTGCAATCATAACACAAAAGCTCTCTATTTATTTCAACATATAGGATACATCCTTAATAATTGAGCCCTGACATTATCAAATAGGGGTATTCTCCTAACAAAATTAGTTTGTACTTGAACTAATAAAATCTCTTTAATTATTTTGCATTCATAATTATCTGACTTACATTGTATTCTTTTTGAAATGTAGAAGTATAGTGTTTTATGAATCCATTTCCCTTCCAAAATCTTTCTAGGAATTTAAATCTTTTAGTAAACTCCTCGCCATAAGTTTTAATATTGATTACCAATTAAATCATTCCGAAATATTAAAATCTCAAGACTACTCTATGAAATCAATATTTATAAGTTTTAGCCCTTTTTGGTTGAAAATCAATTATAAGAGCTTAATCCTTTGTCCTAAAATTAAATTTCAAAATCTTATTTTACTAGAGCCAAATCCTTTCCAAATATTATTTACTAAGTACTTCCTTAATTTGAAATACTCCATTTAGATAGATCTTTTCCCAAAATGATTTCTTAAAAATTTGCACCTTACAATTAGTACAAATATTTTCTTCTTTAAGAAAGAGTGTGTGTGTATTTCAACATAAAATTTTGTCATTTGGTTTCTCATCCTTCTTTATATACCTACTTTCAAAACTTCATTCATTTTTTTTCAAATCCTTCTCCATTTGACATTTTAAATAAACTTCATTAATACACAACATTCTTTCAAATTTTGCATATTAATTTACAAGATTAGCACTTTATTTTTCTTATTTTCCAATTTGAAAACAAGTTTACACATACTTTCCACATTTTCCCAATATAAGCATTCTTTGTAATTTAGAACTTAGACGTTATAAGACATCCATCTTAGTTAAACTACCAAAATAGGGAAGGGAGTCAATTTAAGAATTCCTCCTAGTTTGACATTTTATAAGTTCATAAGATAAGAACAATTTATTGCAAAAATTCTTTTATCAAAGAATTATTTCCCATGAAATGAAAATTTGACATGATCCAATCATTGCTTTAACTTTTAATTTCTTCAAAACTAAATTTCTATATTCGAAATTCATAGATTGGAGGGTCAATTCCTAATGAGAAGTTGTATACATGTAAACTAAAGGATTTTTCCTTTCTGAACTTATCTTATACAAGGAATCTTTCTCTTAATTATATTTTGAAGCCTTCCCCTTCTTATTCATAACCTATTTTAGTATATATATCGAACGTATTTATTCATAAATCTAAACTTCACTCCGACAATACTCCTTTTCTTTGCTTTATGAAGGTGCTTTTATGTCACATTAGTAGAATTCTATAGAGGCAAATGTAATTAAACTATCCTTTATTTACCAAAGGTTTGGAGTATTCAAATAATTCATTAACTTATTTTGATTACATAAAGTTAGAACCATAGAGTTCAACTCGTTAATAGAAAGACAATTTATAAAGTTTAAGAGATTACCTTATTTCTAATTCATCCTTAAGGTTTATTCATCATGACTTTTATTTTTTTACTAAAGTTCCAAAAATGTCTTTTTTTTATGCCTTGCCTTTAGACTAAACTTATATTGAGTAAAAAATCTAGTATTCTTAATTATATTTCTATGATATAATTTGGATTATGCTAATTATATTTCTATGATATAATTTGGATTACGCTTGATCATATTTGCATCTTAAAGCTTCCTTTATCGAGTAAAATTTTCTTTGATAAGTTAAAACTATGCAATTTACCTTTTTAATGAGAAGGTCGTTATATAGCTAAATGAATTATTTTCATTTTGATTTATTTCCAAGTTTCACATATCACGACTTTTATTTTTCTACGAAGTTCCAAAATGCTTTTTAATTCTAAATATACCATTCCGGATAAAAAAAATTCCCCCAATCAAATTCGGAACTTTGTATTTTACAAATAATATAACTGTTTCCCAAATTATTCCTCATTAAAATTTACTTCGTCAACACACTTTTATTCTTTTAATTCAAATCACCAAATTACAAAGTTACTTTTGCTTTAATATTTTCTTAATTTAAAATTTCCAAAAATTTGTTCACACGCATGCTTTGCATCCTTTTTAACACCAGTATCTCTGAAAATTCTAAAATACTAAGACTACAAGGTGTTCAAAATATTTAATTTTCCTTTAATATCTTGATTTATACCAGGATGTGAAATAATGGAAAGACCTCTCTATAAAAAATTCAGCCTTTTATAATTCAAAATAGTTCCAATCACAAAATTCTTATTTTTTTATAAGGGGATTACTTACAATCAATATTGAGTAAGCACAACAAACTTCTTATTCATAAGATATATTATTCAAAACTCATTATCTCAAATTAATTAAGTAAGGATTTATGATTTTACTTCAACCTCCTTTAATTTTGAATTTGTAAGGATATATGTTAAATCATTTATTTAGATCACAATAGGTCATTTATAACCTATCAAGAGTATTACATAGAATTCATTTTTGTATATATATCTTATAAACGAACCTATATAAATTTCTATGTCCCAAACATTATGATGATTTTGCTTTGCCATCCGTCTACATCGAATTGTCGTATCAAATGGCTGCAATGTTGATCGTGAAATCGGCATCGCCTCACCATTGACCTCGACTATCATTAATTACCTTGTAGCTGCACTCATCATCAAAACATTAATACATATAGTGTATCTTTATTGTCTTTATTAATATTACCCTTTTAACCATTAATATTTTAAATGCATAAATTCATATATGACTATTTCCATATATATATATATATATAATACACACACACTCTCCACTATTTACTTTCTAAAATATCTTTTCAAATAATATTACAAAATCTTAAAACGTTTTCTCCTAAAATATTTACATGAGTATGCGTGTGTGTGTGTATGACCACTTCCATATACTTATACTATTATTTTATTTTCTAAGATAATTTTCTTTTAAAACCTTTGCATATGTATATATATAACTCCAAAACAACATTTCATTTTTGAATAGTATTTACTTCAAAAAATTCATTTCCTCTTTAATTATTATTCTTAGATTTCTCTTTGATGTTTCTTTACTTTCAAAATATCATAACTCATAATATTACTCAAAACAGCATGTCCAATTGTCTTGTACATGTGTTTAGGAATCCCTATCAATAACATTGGCCAGACATCTCGATCAGAATTCTTAAAGCACTCGATGAGCAATTTAACACAAATATACATATAACTTGGATATTCTTTCAAATATGGTATATATACATTCTTTTAACAATATTGACTTTACAAATATTAGCTTGCTTATATTAATCTTAATTAAACACCCTATATAGGTATATATATATATATCTTTTATTCGGAATTTTTTTAGTTTAATTAGAAGATTGCTTTTACTAAAATACTTCTTGAGTATTCTCTCTGTAAATAAATAAATAATGGTTCATTTATAATTATTCACAAATTTTAAATTCGTTTACGTTTAATTAACCTTATATAAGGTTTAATTTTCCATTTTATACAGAATAAAATTTTCAATATTCCCAGCGGTGACTACTCCTCCAAAGACACAACAAGATCTAATTATCAGTATCAAGTAGGTTGCAAACTCTCAAGTGACCATTCCTACTCAGTTTGAATTTTAATTTGTTACTAAAATTTTCTAAGCAACCATGCTTCCAACAACCAATCAATCATACGTACGTAAAAACAAACTAATTAATAGGCTCAGCGGAAAGCGGTCCAACTACTTCCACTATGCAACTCTGATCACTAAGGGATTAGACACACAATTCAATCCTAAGTCATTTAAGGTCTAATTCACACAACCCCAAGGGACGGTCTCTAAGTCTTCCTAGGCCAAGATTCTTGTCTTAAATATCGTATATTGTTTTGAACACAGCTATGATATAAAGTTGTAATGCCCCACCTCTGTACCCACATTAACAAAGGATATTACTAGTTAATACCGTCTGTTAATATGGAGAATAAGACTGGTTAGGAGCGACCAATCGTGAATATTACTTTGGCAAGTATCGACATGTCGAATTAGGTGATAAAATTTTCTCTCGCTAGAGGTGATTCGACATGTATGATCTAGGCACAAAATAATATCACGATGGCTTAATAGATTCAGAACAATATAAAATATCATAGTCCACAGAATCATAGAGCGCAACAGTAAAATATACATATATCACATAAGAACAGAAGAGATCGTATGCACATATACATAGAGTGGTCTACAAAACGGGGTCATACAAGATCCACACGACATACAAAATAAAGTACAAACTAACCCAAAATAATATATACAATATGAGTCTCTATATCATCAAAATGTGTACATAAACCAGTGGTCTAGTCAAAATGATATAACAAATACGTATATGTAGGCGACTACCTTCAAACTAACCAACTCAAGGAATCAACGGGTAGTAGTGCCTGAAATAACTCAGTCCGACCCGAGTATTATATAAAACAATAAATGGGTCAGTCTTGTTCTAATTTAAATTAGTGAGATGGTTATAAGCATAATATGTGAATTATAAGCAAGTTGATCAAGTTCAATAACTTGCATTAATTCAAAAACAATGAAATGACTCCCCTTAAGGAAAAAAATCACAATCTGGAAATAAGCCATAAATGAATCTAGTGCGTTTATCAAGTCCAAAAAAATCGCCATGTCAAAAACGCAAAATCTTGCCTTTCATAGACGAATACAAAAATATGGTGAATCATATGATATAAATCAAATCATAAAGATTAAAATGTATAAAACACAAAAAAACACCGATCCATATAAGACGAGCACGAAGGCTGCGCCATCCACATAAGACGAGCATGAAGGCCTATGCCATCTATATAAGATAAACCCAAATATTATGCCTTCCACATAAGACGAACCCAATGGTTACGCCATCCACATAAGATGATCCCGAAGGTTACGCCGATATAAAAGTGTAATATACTTTCAATTAGTAATCAATTAAATTTCCCATACCACTTAGCGTACCATAAATATTTACTAAAAGATTGTAAATCCCACTTTGCATGTAAATGGATGTTCAATTGAACAAGTCCAAGAATGAATCGATGAAGTAAACGCAAATGTTCCATACCACTTTTTTTACCAAACCATTTAATTCAATTTCTCATTTGAGTGAGGTCGTGAGTTTGTATAGGAAAAATAATTTATTTTGAAATTTATTTTGAAATATTGGTTTAAAAGGCCTAGTAATCATATAGTGGAAAATATGGTTTTATGTGTGTGTATAATTTAAAATTTTGTTTCATAAACGATTTGAAAACTATAAATATTTATATGTACTTACTTTTCCAAAGATCCTTTCTTTTAGAAATTATATATATATGTACATACATACATACATATATATGTGTGTGTGTGTGTGTATCATTTTATATAATTTATTTCAAATATTCCTTTGTAAAAGCGCTTGAAACTAGTGCATGAAAATTGTGTGTATGTATATGTACCATAGGATAAAACCTCTATGGAATTGAAAGCAACAAGAAAGCATCAAAATAAGGCAAAGAAATCCCATCAAAACAAAGCTCAAATTACAGCAAAACAAGCACAAAAAATAGCAGGGGAAAATGCAAAACAGTAGCACAAGAGAGGAGAAGAAGCTGCCTGGAACACATGTCTAGGCCTACGACAAAAATTGCAGTTTTGACCCTTTAAATCTCAAAATTTTACAAAACTCAAAACATGAAAGTTATATAAAATTCTTAGCTTTCTATCACATGAAAGATCATTAAATTTGGACTTACGATTCAAAATTTATGGTCAAAATAAGTTTCAAGTTTAAATTACTTAATCCTGTCTTTCATTCTTAGGGTTGCGACTCAAAATGCAGTTTCGACTATTTAAACCTTAAAATATTGCAACACTCAAAACA
Organism: Allium fistulosum; assembly: GCA_030737815.1. NCBI lineage: Eukaryota > Viridiplantae > Streptophyta > Magnoliopsida > Asparagales > Amaryllidaceae > Allium > Allium fistulosum. Next base: position 1,114,583,618 of record CM060902.1, on the reverse strand, counting down.
TGAAAGTTGTATATATAAGTCTAGACTTTCTAGGAAGAAAAATATTATCGAATTTGGACTTACAATTCAAAAGTTATGGTCAAAATATGTTTTAGGTTTTAAATTACTTAATCCTGTCTTTTATTTTTAGGGCAATGACTCTAAAATGCTATTTTGACCATTTAAACCTCAAAATTTTGGAAAACTCAAAACATTAAAGTTAAAGGTAAAAGTCTAGGCTTTTCGGTAAATAAAAAATTATCAAATTCCGACCAAAAACGAAAAAGACATGGATAAATTTGTAAAAGTGTCTACCTCAAAAAATGTAAATTAACAGCCAACCTTCATTCACAAATCCATATTCAAGCAACCATTCGACATGCAATTCAAATTAGAGCAATATGTGAGTTTCAACTCACCTTTCTATCTAGAATTAGCGTCTTATACTTGTGTTTCAGCATATTTCTTTTCGGCTGCAAGCCCCGATATTGTTAGCCTTTTAATTTTCAATAATTAAACTCAAAATTAGATGTAATTAGGAGCTTTTGATTTAGGGTTTGAAAATAAGGAAGAAGGAGGAGTTACTCTCTTTAGTTTTCTGAAATGAGGAGTGGAAGAAATAAACATACAAACTTTTGTTTCAGGCTATTCCTCTTTTCTCACACTTTTGCTTTGGGCCTTGGTTTATAAATTTCAATTAACAAAAGAACCCAAATTTCTCTTATTAAATTTTCAAAGGAATGGACTTAGGGTTATTAAATTTTCAAAGGAATGGACTTAGGGTTATTAAATTTTAATTAGCATAGAGAATTAATCCACTTGTCTAAACGAGTCTTAACCAATTATCTTTACAAAGCAAAAGCAATTTTTTTTATTTCCTTTAATTTGCAATGAATAGCCTTAAGTTATCGATTCAAGTTTTAACAAAAGAATTTTATTCTTGTTAATTTCAATTAATTGCAATAAATGTTCTTTTATTACCAAATTTTAATTTAACAAAGACCATAATTCTATTAATTGTAATTGTTGAATTATAAACAAAAGTTAGTTTTCAACTCCAATTTATAAAATATGCACGATTTCATAAATTATTGTTTTGTTTTGTTTTTCTTGAAAACCTTTTACCGTTTATTCTCACTTACAAGAATAAAATCTCCAATCGCTTTATTTCAAAATGCTTGGAGAACTCCATTTTCTCATTTAAATTTCTAATTTAAATCATTATTTATTTTACTCAAGTAATTCCAAAACCAGGGTTATTACAAAATAGATCATGCGAAGGCACCCACAACTCTGGACCAACATGGTGTCAAACCAGCTTCATGTAGTATGAAAATGAAACTTGAAGTGAACTAGTTATAAATATATCGATCAATTAAAATAACTGTGTGCTTAACAATAAAAGTGTCACCTAATAATTCTTTTTAGGTACGAATCTTAGTTGATTAAAGTTGCAACCATTAGTCACCGTGAATAGGGACATCACACAGATGTTGAAATTTTGTCTGTGCAATGAGATGAGGGGAGTAGATAGCAAGTGAGTGACATTTACCTTATGTACACCTTTTATTGGTTATGTTTTATCATTGTACACCATTTCACTCATCCAGATTTAACCTGACCCGGAGTGTGGTTCTTTTATAACAACCTCGGGTTCAGCATGAGGTTGCTTGCATGACACTTGTGCTATAATTTAAGATGGTGCTTTTTGGGTACGTTTTGATGGAGACATAAGAAGTGTTCATTAGCTATATTTTGGTAGTGTACTGTTACACCCTGTAATTTTATGAAATTAAATAATTAAACTAAAATAGTAAAATCGTAATTTTACATAAATGAAAAAATAGTAATTTTTTTATAGAAGTTAGAATTAGGTTTGAAGACCAATCATTGCATCTGGATTGTCCTTTACAGTTAGAAAAAATTTATAACTTGCTGAATTTGATAAAATGGATAGGAAATGGAAAGGGTTAAACCTAATGGCATTTTTGTAAAATATTGAACTTTAGTATTTTTGACTTTGGGTTAAAAGTTGAGATTATAAATAGATGTGAAGGCTAGATCTTCCTTCTACTATCTTAATCTAAATACCTCACCATTACTCTCTATTAATCTCCATCAAATCCCAACCAAATTCAAAATTTTCATTTTTCTTCTTCTTCCATCTTCATCAAACTTTGAAAATTCATAACCTCTTTGTTTCTCATTAGATTTCGACAAAACTAGAGGAAAATGGAAGCATGCAAATAATAATATGATCTTATATCATTTTTGGTGGTGGAATTATTAATGACGGGGACACAAGATACCCGGACAGCGATGAACAATTATGAAATCTTGTACACCATTTTCATCCTTCTATATCAAACTTCAAAATGATTTACCTCTCTTTTTTAATTGATTTTGGCAATATGACCATTGTAATGGTCATGGACATGATCATTAAGATTTGGTAAAGGAATATGGATGAATTTATGAGGTTTCTAGGCGAAAAAGGCACAAATAGTGGAGACAATGTTGGGTTCTTCTTCATTCAAGAGTTGCAGTGAGTGAGACTCTTCCTATTCAGGTATATATTAATAGGACATATTAATTCACCTCTTACGGTCTTAAATCAAATTAGAAATGATGAAATGATAGCAAAAAATGATTTTTATATATACATGGTTAGGATGTAGTATACCATAGATAACTTTAAAAAGCGATTGTTATTGTAATTAGATAAAGTTTAATCTCTACCTAATTAAAATGTATAAAACACAAAAGTGCTCCAAATTATTATATTATATGTAAAAGTTGTATTTCCCAATGATACAAATCCATTTGAGGTGTTCGTTTAAAGATATGAAGTAATATTATTTAATTAAGTTTATGAAAATGCCTCTAGCTTTAAACGCTTATTTCTCTTGTATACGACCTCAATTTCATGCGCAGTTCATGACATCGTGATCGTGGCAAGACGAGAAATGCTTTGGTATGTTGTTTTTTTATTTTGGAATACTTTAGAAAGATATACTATTTTGGGTAGGTTCGTTATAAATTGTTCGATTGGCAATTCCAATAGTGTGGTTAGTATACGGTAGGCGTTACAATAATTTTTTTGAGGAAATGAGTTCTTTGATGTAACCGGTGACACCAAAAGAAGGAGATTACAAGGATAGGCGTTACGGTATATTTTTCAAAGAAAATGAGTTCTTCGTTGTACCGGTGACATCTTACGATGACGACTATGATAGGATAGATGTTACGGTACATCTTGCAGAGGAAATGAGTTCTTAGGTGTAACCGATGATGTCTAACGATAGTGATTACGATAGGATAGGCTTCACGGTGCATTTTTCAGAGAAAATAAGTTCTTCCGTGTAACCGATGAGATCTAACGATGACGATTATGAGGATAGACAATATGGTTCATTTTCAAAGGAAATGAGTTCTTTGCTATAACCGGTAATGTCTATCGACAGTGTTGCAGTACATTTTTCAAAGGAACTAAGTTCTCGGTGCACGATTTAATGATGATCGACACGATACACTTTTTAGATGAAATCTATTTTTTGGGGCGACTGATAATGTCTATTGTAACAAACCGTTGTCAAGAAGCAATAAATTAGAAATTTAATAATAAAGATTAATTAATTAAATGTGTTATAATATAGTAAATGTGAAATTATGGGAATGATTTGGATATTAAATGGAAAGATCTTTTATTGCAATGAAAAGAATTTTTATATTGATATTTGAGATAAATAGTTTTGGAATTTATTTTAATAATAAAACGAAATTTATTTTATAATATTAAACGAGATTGAATTTAATTAGTAAATGAATTTAAATAGAAATGATTAAATTAAATAAATAAAATTATAGAAAGTAGTTTTATGAATTGTAAATAATATTTTAGATGTTAAGAAAATATAATATAATGTTATTTGATAAGTAACGGGCTAGAAATATGTAAATTTATTTCATGAAAAGAAAATAAGAAAAGAAAATGTAATTAGTAATGAAGCTACCCCAACCCAATTAGCATAAACCCTAATCCAATTCTTTTCTTTATGTAACTTAGACTTTTCTAGCTCCATATTCTTTACCTCATTTTATAAATATGCCATATACATTCACTACTGAATAATACTTCTCTTCATATTATTCAAAAACCCTACTTAAATTTCACTACCTCTAAATTCAAAATCAATTCAAATAAAATTCTAAAAATGCTCAAATTCAAGTATATGCTTCTTGACATCTCTCTACACCAAATAGCAAGCTGAAGCTCAAGTTTTGATCATCAATTGTATAGAGGGAAATTTTACAGTGAAGGAAACAAGAGAAGAAAGAAGGAGTTAGAGTATAATCTGCCTTCTACAACTCAATGTGAGTCCTCTAACTCACTTTCTATGCCTGTTTTATTGCTATTGTGTGTGGAACTTTGATCTTGTGCCTGAAATTGCATCTTACTATAAATAGGTTTTAACCCCTCTTTTGATAATTATGGATTGTTATGTGAATTTAATTGAATATGGTTATGATATAGTTGGAGCATGAGCATATGATCTCAGTCTAGTGAAGAAACCAAGAATGTAAATGAAATATGGTAGCAGGAAATCGCGGCCAGGGTTATCCATCGGTCGCACCATGACTTTTGTTTAATATAGGAATAGAAATATAAATAAATTATATAGAATATGAATAAAATACGTAATAACAACCTTATACTTTATACTTAATTTAGATATATAATACAAAGAGTTTTGATAATTATACGAGGTAATATAATAATAATATGTAAATGGAGTATTAATGAAATTTAGTAAATACTTATTTTAAAAAAATACATGTAAATCGTATAAATTTATACATATGATAAATTGAACTTGCTTCATGAATTATTAAATCCATTAATGAGAATTATTATTAACAAATTGATTTGGAGTTAAAACAATTGTTTAAAAATTCTATATGAATACTAATAATTAATTAAAGGCATATTGATGTTTATTTATTGATTTGGATGTAACATACCTAAAATAGTATCCAAAGAAGTTTGCGTATTGAATTAAGTATCTCTTTGTGTTATTTTAATGTAAAATATAAATATTTTATAACTCATTTAAGTAATTGTGAGTTCAACGTGATGAGGAATTTGAATAAATAAAGTTATAATGTTGTCTGGCATGAGACTATTGGTAATATTTCTCTGGTTATTCATCGAACTTGTTACATAGAAAATAGTGTGGATTGAGTGCATTTTATGAGCGTTCAAATAACATACGGTGGTATATGACGCGGTAGTGTTATTTGTTCACTTGTTCAATGTAAGTAAATGTCACTCGTACATGGATTTGTTATGTATGATGAGGCTCGCAGTATTGATAAATATTTATAATTGTATAGAGCCGTGCGTCGGCAAATGTATGGAGTCATGTGTCGGCATATATATAGAGCTATTTTTTAGCTACTGAATATAGATACTATGTGTCTATCTATCTTTTTCCAAATCCTTTTTTGATTCCAGAGTGAACCAGATTAAGTTAGTATCCACCCTAGCGACTTGATTGTGGGGTCGTGCCCTGAATCTATGACACTGTATATTTATAGCTATGTGCCATCGTTTTGTGCTTTCACCCCTATATAACCTAAGCCAGCAATCTGCTGCCATAGCGGCATGTGTTGGGTCGTGACCGAGTTGAGTCCTCGCATAGACGAGTACATTTGCAGATCTTGCCACGATTCAGAGGGGAGGTAATTGATGATTGTAGGAGTTGTGTTAAACGGACATACTTATGGCTCTTGGAGCAAGCAGACGTGCTGTGAGTCTCCCGTTTGGTTCCGGTGTGTGTGGTAGATAAACATATACTATTTATATTCCTATGAGATGATGAGTATGACTATGCTAGAGATCATGTGTCTAAAGCGTAGTCAGTCCCTATATTATCCATACTCATCCCTTGATATTATATTTTCAGCTATATTTAGGAGATAGCCATTGTTTCATAGATGTATGGATTGATGTTATGTATATGTGTATTGATTGTTTTACCCTTACATTACTCTTGACGTTGGTTGATGATTAGTTGTTTTCATTGGCTATCTCACACACACACACACACACACTTACTAATGTGACATATCTTATTAATTACCTTGGATATTATTATTTTCATTATATTATTCTTGAATTAAATTCAGACATAATCTGACCCGTGTGTTATTTATAATACTCGAGTCAGTACAAGACATTGCAGGATCAAGTACACAATAGGTAGCTGGATTTTGTTAGTTTTTAGGAGGCTGGTAGTTTTTTTGAAACAAGTTCTTAATTGCTAAAATTAAAGCATATATTTCCATGATATGCCTCGTTTAAACCTTACAATCCCCCTATCCTAAGTGGGTGCTTTGCAAGGAAAAAGAGTACATATCATGTCCATATATTAACAGAACAAAGAGCATCTAGCCGAAAAAACCAAGTTTTCAAATAGATGGAGGAGTAAAACCAAATTTAACACACTCAAAACCATCCATACGACAACTTGGGGCTAAAAATCAAAAACAAAACAACAAAGAAAATAAAAACAAATTCCATAATGCAACACATGGCCACCATGAGAACCGAAAAATGAGTCTTCGAAAAGCGAGCTTCTGTAGTGAGAGAATCAACTGCAAAAACCAAAATTAGATCTCAACTTCATCATCCAGAAAACTCAATAATGGCCGAATTCGAAATCATCTCAAAGCGAGGAAGCCAAGACATCTCTAGATGCGAGAGAAAGATACGAACAACTGATTCAAGGAGGATGAAATTCCCGAGGCGTGTCAACTCTAATTCCAAACTTAGACAAGATAAGTTCCGTTTCTCTATTAATCTTCTCTGAATTTAGTTTATTTTGAATAAGCAGCTTACAATCTTGGCTTATAAGGTTGATTCGAACTGTTAATGGTAGTTCTGTGCCTTTGAAGACCCTTGAATTCATTTCACACCATATGTGCCAAATAAGGGTAGTGAAAACAATGTTCTTAAAATGATTAAGAATGTAGTTACTTCCCCGACTCTGACATATTAATTCCAAAACCTGATTGAGTTCAAAAGAGTTTCCGATATTCAATTTAAGCTTGTGCATAATTTCTGCGGTTATTTGTCTGGAGTAAGGGCAATTGAAGAATAAATGATCTCTATCCTCATTTTGATTCACACACAGCACACACGTCTGGTTAATAGTATCATTCCATCTTTTGATTCTGTCTTTAGTATTGAGTCTGTTTAGTTTAGCTAGAAGAGCACATAGAGACATTTTAGGTGCACAATTCTTATCCCAAATGTTCTTTGCCCAATTAACTTCAGGAAGTTGATTTCTGATATGATTCCACGCCGATTTTGTATTGAACTGACCATCTTTACTAGGGATCCAATACCAGAAATCTTCTTGCCTTTGGTCATGAATTTTATGTTGTGCGCTGTATTTTGAAGTTGAATAGGAATATTGTCCATATGATATTTCCAGTCATTTCCAGAGAGTAGAGACCTTTCTATTATTCCCACCAGTGACTGTCATTGTGTTCCATCCATATATATCTAAAAGTGAATAACCATCAATCCAGGGGTCAGACCAAATTTCAGTTTGTTGACCAGTCACAATTTTTCTGTCTATAACTCCTTTACACCACTATCTTGCTTTTAACATTGTTTTCCATGTGTTTGATGCATTATTGTTCATTGCTGCAGACCAAAAATTTATGTTGTTTCAGTATTTACTATGCATCCATTTAGCCCATAATGATTCCTTTTGTATAAAAGTCCAAACCAATTTGACTACCACAACTTTTGCCATGTCTTCAATCTTTCTAATACCAAGACCTCCCTCGTATTTCGTTTTACATACATCATCCCAACTGATTTTATGGGATTTATACTTCCATATAAAATTAGCTCATAAGGAATTAATTTTCTGTGTAATAGTTGCTGGGAATGAGGAAAAATGCAGCCAAAATTGAACCATTGGGTGAATTACTGTTTTAACCAATTCAATTCTGCCACTAATATTAAGCATTCTGCTATTCCAATGATTAAATTTTTTGTTGATTTTGTCTATTAAGTGACCAAAATCTCTGGGATTAAGTTTATTATTGGATAAAGTAATTCCTAGATAGATCACAGGGAGGTTGCCAACGTTGACTTTTAAAATTTCAGCTATTTGTTGCCTATGATTGGCTCCTCTGCTGAAGAATAAAGTTGATTTATTTTCATTCAAATCTAAACTAGTTACCCTTTTCAAAATCTGAAATATATGTAAAATGCATTCAACATTCTCTTTTGTGGCTTTGGTCATGATCAGAAATCGTCCGCGTAGAGCAAATGGGTAATCATAGGTTCTATTTTATAAATAGGAGTGCTATTACCCTTCAAATATTCTACTTCGAGCTTAATTGTAAGGAATTCCATAGCAATTGAGAATAAATAAGGTGAGAGAGGATCACCTTGCCTTAGACCCCTTGAACTCTCTATAAATCCAGAGGGAGTTCCATCTACTAGTACCGAAAACGAAGGGGTGGCTATACATTCATAAATGAGGTTTGCAAATAAAGTATGGAAGCCCATGGAAATCAGCATATGATGAATAAATTTTCTATTAATTTTATCATAGGATTTATGCAGATCAATTTTCAGACAGAAGTTGTTAGAATTATTCCTATTAAAACTTCTGACCATTTCATAAGCAAGCAAAGAATTTTCGAATATTAATCTTCCAGGAATAAAGGCATTCATATAGGGTTTTAGTCGATTACAGAGAAGATTGGCTAAAATCTTATAAGTGACATTACATAGGGAGATCGGTCTAAAATCAGAGATGTCATTTGCGTCTGGTTTTTTTGGGATTAAATAGATAAAAGTATGATTGATTTCTCTTATGAATTTAACTGATTGTAGAATTCCATTCATAGCATTCCAAATTTCAGTCTTAAGTTGCTCCTAATGAATTTTGAAAAATTTCGAATTGAGGCCGTCGGGTCCAGGGGAGCTGTTGTCATTTATTTGGAACACAGCAGTTTTGATTTCTTCTAAATGAAAAGGTTTACATAGATTTACCTTTGCATTCTTTGATAGGATTTTCTTACAAATTATGTCCGGAAATTGATCTGTGGTCTGATTTGATGAAAACAACTTAGTGAAGTAATTAATAGCTTCATATGCAAGCTTATCTGGCGCTGATGTCCATGTACCATCATTATTAAGGATTAGGTTACTTCTACGTTTAGGAATATTCGCATTGACCCTATTGTAGAAAAAACTGGTAGGCTTATCTCCTTTAGTCAGCCAGTTTACTTTCATCTATTGATCATTTATGGCTGCAATTTTCCTCATCATATCATGCAATTGAGCATATTTGGAACTGTATTGTTCTATAATGTAATTATCAAAGTGTTTTGAACCATTTGGTTGTATACTAAGTTTGCTTCTTCTTTTAACTGAGAAACCACTTTATGCGTGTTACTTTTATTTTTTATCCAGCTTTTCAGAGTAGATTTTATCTCCTTTAACCTGCAAAGAAGGATGTGCAGAGGGATTCCATGAAAGTCTTTATGCAAAGCATCTTGGATAGACAAGTGGTAATCTTCTTGAAAGTGCCAAGCATTGCAATACCTGAAAGGTACTATATGGTTCCTATTATTTTGATCAGTAAATTTGATATAAATAGGAGAATGATCGCTAATAGAATGGTTTCCAAAGTTAATACCAAATTGCTGAAACATATTCAACTAAAGGGAATTAACAAATACTCGATCTATTTTACCGTGTATAGAAAAGTTTTGACCACCTCTCCAAGTAAAGTAATTGCCAGTGAAATCCAGTTCCACTAGTTTAGCTGAATAGATGCAATCAATAAAATCTTGATCGCCCGTAGAATTATAAAGACCGTTATTAATTCTATCAGATGTCGAGAGAATTGAATTAAATCTCCCGCAACTATCCATGGGAGGTTAAAGTTAGTAGATTGCTCCACAAGATATTTCCAAAGATCACTTCTCCTCACCTCATTATTGAAAGCATAAACCGCTGTGCATATAATACTAATCCCATTAGCATTATGTAAAATACAAGATATGATCTGATCAGTAACATGAAGTATAATATTTGACCATATAGTAGAATCCCAAAGGATAAGAATTCTACTTTTATGGTCATTTGAAATGTTATGTGAGAATTTCCAGTTCCTATTAATTTTTATAATAAAACTATCAATATTTTCCTTAGATAGTTTAGTTTCGAGGATGCCAATGAATGACAATTTCTTATTATTTAATATATGCAATATTTCCATTTGTTTCGATGGGGCATTCATACCCCTAATGTTCCAAAATAGGAACTCAATCGATTAACTAGGTTCTGGACTACTACTTTCTACAGGGGAAGTAGCAGCCCCCGACGTTTTATGTTTTTTAGTTTTTTTACCTTTTCCTTTCAGCTGGCTAACCATAACCGACCATGCTGGATTTTCTATGACTTCCGACGAAGTGGAAGCTTTGAATTCAAATGGAATTACCTTCGTTCGCGTGTTCCGTATGGATTTTGCTCTAGTCAGGTGCAGGTTTTCAAAGCTAGAGACTGCAAGCTCTATACAATGCTAACTGTCTGGAGAAGCCTCAGACGGAATAAAAAAATTTATGTTTCCATCTTTACTGTTATTTGATGTAGTTTGTATTTCCATGTCTGATGTGTTATTATTATTACTTTGACTTGTATTCGAGATTAAAGTCGTAGCCTGAAAGCACGACTGAACATTTGAACTGTTTATGATACTCTGATTTTACTAGTTTTTAGTTTTGTCATCAGATTGTATACTGAGTTGTATGTGTTCCTGAACTGAGCTGTTTGTTATATGGTGATAAATTCTCTATGTCTTTTTTAGCCTCATAGATGTATATATTATGATGTATTAGATAATGCTTGCATATAGTAGCTTAGAGACCATCATTTTGTTGCCTTACTGGACTTTGTATTATGTGATATATTTATATTTTATCTACTGCGTTCTAACTCTGTGTACTCCATTATATTATGTGATTATGTGTTATTCTGTCCTGGAGGCACACATTTATTTATTTCTTTGTACTGAGACTACGTACAACTATGATAATTATTATATGATTCAGGATTTATACCCAGTGTTACTGTAAGAAAGTATTCATGTGTTTATCTAATATAGCCTCATTTTTCGTATTATCTAACAGTATTACTTATTAATACTATAGGATGGTATGAGTATAGAGATGGGGTGTTAATTTTGGTATTAAATTTGGATTAGAACAATACATACTACAAATAGATACAAGTCATTAGCCTAGATGGACTTAAGATTACATGTCCCTTGGTTATTGGGTGGATTAGCCATACATATTATTTACGTATACAAGGTGATTGTAGGGAGTAGTCATCTGGGTGCATATTTGTTAATTGTGTGATTTATATATACATGTGTGTGTGTCTATATAATCTTTTGTTTATATTTTAATCTGAATCTCACTTCTGTACGGTAGTGAGAAATGGATGGTCCTCACGCTGGTTAGGTCAATCTAGTGCATCTAGGGGAGTTTATATGACTACTTTGTAGCCAATGAATTGTGAGGAGCATCCAACAATTTAGTACTTCTATAACTCCCAATCCTCCCACTTCTCGATCGGACTTTGCCAAACTGTACAACGATTATGCCAGCCTTGGAGGAAAGACTTTCAAGGGCACAGAACGAGTGATTGGAGTATAAGCTTGGCTTAAGACATGTGAGCACATTTTCACACGTATGGGGATTATAGACCAGCAGAAGATTCAAATAGCATTGAGCCAGCTACAAGAGAAAGCTTTGGATTGGTATAAGTAGTTGATTGTAGAAATATATGAAGTTGAGCTACCTTAGGATGAATTTAAAGACTATTTTAAGCGGAAATTCCTCCCTGAAGCTGAGAAGATAAGAATGATCAAGAGTTTATATATTTGAAGCAAGGATGCATGCTAGTAGTCGAATACGTCGCTACTTTTGAAGCATTGTTAAAGTATGGAATTGATCTCATTAAAATCCATTGAAAAAGAACCAGAAGTTCATGTATGGACTGAATAAAGCTTTGAGGAAGGCCCCTTCTACCTCAATTGGAAGTTATTTTTGAGAAGCTGGTGGACACGGCACTGAGGCTAGAAAAAGAGGAAAAGGAGAGCAACAAGGAAGAACCGATGAGCAAAGTGATTCTTGGTCAAAAGAGAAGGCTTTCATTCAGGAAGCAGAAGTCCGGATTTCAAGGCAAGTGAAAGCTAGTATTGCAGAGTATAAGAAACGGGGAAGAGAGGCTATAAAGTGTTTCAACTATGGAGAAAATGGACACTACTCGAGGGAGTGTACCAATCTGTGTCCTCTTTTCATTTCAGAAGAAGTGCAGGATTTGCAATAAGGAGGGATATTTTAGCTTCACTTGTCTAATGGCTGATAAAAAAAGGTGGTAAGATGAATGCTATGGAGGCGACTGGAAATACTTCTCAAGCTAAAGGGAAAACTCATGTCGTCTTATAAGGTATGATCTTATTCAAAAGAATTCTTATTAGAGTTCTTTTTGATACTGGAGCAGCTCATTCTTTCTTATCAAAGGAACTAGGTGATGAATTCGATTTAGATGTTGTGTGCCTAGTTACATCTTTAAGGATTGCTAATCCTATCGGAGGATATGCAACCCTTAGGATGATGTGCAAGAATGTGTAATTATTATTGTGTGAATTGACAGTCTATTAAGATTTGTTGTATTAGAATACTTGGGATTTGGATTTATTTTGGGAATGGATTAGCTCAACTGTTATGATGCTCATCTCTATTATCCAAAGAGAGTCATTACCTTAAGCCATCCTGATTCCACTAATCGAGTTAGTTTGGTTCTTGGGGATGTCAGTCAAGACTTAGATGGATCTTTATTTGTTCTTGAGGCAAGAGAAGAAGATGATATTACTAGGATTCATGTGGTTAGGGAATACCAAGATGTATTCGAACCAATTACAGATTCACCTCCTAAGCAACTATCGAGTATCAAATTAATTTAGTTCTTGGAGCTCAACCCTTGAGTCGATCTTCGATGAGAATGTCTGCAAAGGAAAATGAGGAGCTTAAGAAGCAATTGACAGAGTTGTAACCTAAACATTTTATTAGGTCCAGTGGTTCTCCCGAGAGCGTCATAGTTGTATTTGTGAAGAAGCCAGATAAATCCCTCAGGCTATGCATTAATTATAGAAAGTTGAATGAGCTAACTATCAAGAACAATTATCCTCTTTCCAAGATCGATGATATGTTCGATCAGCTGAGCAGAGCTAAAATCTTCTCACAGCTTGACTTAGAAACTAGATTTCATCAGTTTAGGATTGCTGAGAATAGTGTTCCTTTAGCAGCATTCAGGTTTAGATATAGATCCTATGAATCACTAGTAATTCCACTTGGATTGATGAATGCTTCAGCATACTTTGTCAATTTGATAAATAGAGTTTTCATAGATTATCTGGAAAGTTTGTCTTAACCTCCATAGATGATATTCTACTCTATCCAAAATCCAAGGCAGAAAATGAGAAGCATCTCAGATCCATATTGGAGACTCTAAGGCACAATAAGCTAAAAGCTAAATTCTCTAAATTTCATTTCTAGTAGAGGCAAGTTAAGTTCTTAGGTCATGTTATTTCAGAGGCTGGTATCTCAGTAAACCCAACTAAAGTAGAAGCTATTCAAAATTGGTAGCAGCCTTAGACGGTTTTGGAGATTCGATGTTTCTTGGTATCGGCTGGATGTTTCGACAATTCATTAAGGATTTTTCGATGATCATGCAAACTCTCATTAATCTCACAAAAAAGGAGTTAAGTTTCAATGGATAGCTAAGTGCGAGGAAGCATATTAGAAATTGAAGGAATTGCTTACTCATGCACCAGTGATTATTGTTCTAGAAGGTAACCGGGAACTAAAGGTTTACAAAAATGCATGTAGTTCTGGATTGGGTGTAGTGTTAATGCAGAAGGGAAAGGTGGTAGCGTATGCATCAAGGCAACTAAGGCCTAATGAGACTAGATATGCTACTCATGACTTGGAACTAGCTGCCATGGCCTTTGCATTGAAGATCTAGCATCGCTACTTGGTTGGAGAATGTTCTGTTTTATACACAGATCATAAGTCATTGAAATATCTATTTACCTAGAAGGATCTTAATACGAGACAATAAAAATGGCTAGAATTCCTAGCAGCTTACAACTTTGAGATCCAATATACACCAAGGAAAGGCAATCGAGTGGCTGATGCATTGAATAGGAAGGACCAAGTAGTAGTTTCTATGATTATCACATAATGGAAGGATCTCGAGGCACTATCTCTGTGCGAGATTCGTTATAGAGATTCTGTAGCTAGTTTGGGAGGAATCTTAGCTGGTCTAGTGGCTAGACCATCTTTGATGGATCGAATCGCTAATGCTCAAATGAACGATCCAGTTATTTTAGCACTTACTCGAAGATTGGAATCAGGTGATAAATGCGAAGGTCTTATTAGCTATTCTCTTAATCCATATGGATGTCTATAGAGAAGGAAAAGATTAGTAGTACCAAACATCGATGATCTCCAGTAAGAGGTAATGAAAGATTGACATCGATTACTATACATTATTGTAACACCCTGGAAATTTAACAGAAATTTAGATAGAAAATTAATAAGAAAATTATATTAAAAGAAAATAAGGACTTAAAAGAAAATTTTCATAGATATTCGAATTTGACCACGAAACTTGCATTATTGCATTCGTAGTGACTTTTCAGACGATTTTCATATATAACACTTTGAAATTGGAGTTAGTGTGAGGGTGTTACGGAAATTAAAACGAATTAAAAGCTTAAAATTAAAAATTTACATAAATACATTACTACCGGTCGACTCTTAGGGGTTCATGGTCAACCGATAACGATCGACCAAGGCATGGGCTCGGTCGACCGTGGTTCGAGTAAAATCAAGCATATCAATTTTCAAGGACGCGAAATGAAATAACGTGATTAATTGCTTGGGAACAAAGGATGAGATGTGCAAACCAGATTTTATAAAATTATTCCCTAAGCTAATCTAATGGCCCAAAACTAGACATACCTTTATAAATACTAAGCTAATGAAACCCTAATTCTCCATTAAAAACTTGCAGCAGCTAAACTCTGCCCAATTTTTCTCTAAAACCTTAATTTCTAGAATTCTAAAAATCAAATCTATTTAACCTAAGAGATTAAAGAAAGCAATTAAAGGTGAATCAAGGCGATCTAAGGAGGAGCTATCGATTTGGGAGCCAAATTTTCGAGTGCAAGCATTAGTAAGAGCTTAAGTTAGAGGTGAGTGGGCAAAAATCTGATAAGTTTATTACTGTATTTAGTTTAAACTACTATAATCGATTAGGATGTTAGCAAACCCTAAATTGAACATGTTAATATGTTAAACCCTAAGTTTGGATCTAAAACACTAATTTTAAGTTGTCGGTTAACTGTTAATTAGAATTATGCATATACTCCTTTTTCTCATTTGAAATTGGAAACTCTAAATCAACAAACCCTGAATTCATTGCAAAATGTTGATTAAATGGTAATTAGGGTTCATAAATCATTGTACGACTTGATGACTAACCTGTATAAACAATTGACAATCGAAATAGGAAAAAACCCTAGATTTTGTTCGTCAACGATCGATCTGGAAACCCTAGTGGTCGACCGAAGTGTATAAGCGGTCGACCGTTCCTCTTAAAAACTGGCTACCTGAACCTCGGTCTAAGGCCCAAATTTTATAAATAAAAATTATACAAAATGTGAATTGTTATGGGCCTATTTAAGGGCATTGGATGCATGTTAGGACTTGTAGGAAAGCTTTTTCACTAGGAGTGGACGTTAGGTTGAGACGATGTTGGATAAATGTTCTTTAGCCAATTTAGGATAGTAACTAATTCGAGGCGATGTATTTTTGCAATTGGCACTCATAGTAGGTTCCAATGGTGGGCATGCAGCTGACATGGATGCCTGATGGAGTGGGTTCGGCATAATGGAAGGTCATATTATTCACAAATTCCTGACACATGTGATACAATTAGAGAGGAGGACCCAGAGCGTGCAATAAGAGGCCAACGCTACAATCGAAAGGTGGAAGAGAATGCAAACTATGATACCTTCTGATAAGTCGGCATTTTGGGTTCTTCCTCTCCAGGCATGTGAGGAGGGACGTTTCCAATAGCCTAGTGGTGGTGATAGTAGTGGAAGTCTATGTCCACAGTAGCCTAGTGGTGGTGTCTTCCATTGTTAGTAGCTAAGAGGATGGCATCTTATACATTGAGTAGCTCTAGAAGCGATGGTCGATCATTAGATATAAAATGTGATCCTTAGTTCGATCCATTGAATTAGCCTACATAGACTATAGTAGATGAATGTACTAGACAAGAACCCTTAGGTAACAGACCTTAGGAATTCACGCACACTTGTATCGCACCCTACATCATTTAGAGTAGTATTAAAGTAACCGCATATGATCGTCATATTAAACCTGTACTCATTCACCAGGCTTTATGCCTGATCCATTCTCTTTCCTTCTTTTTCCCACCGTAGATGACATGACATCAGGTGATTGGCCCATTCTAGATACATGGAGAGTCTAGCTTATATTCGGAGTTTGCATTTATCCTATTTTACTCTCCATGTATTATTTTGGCTTGTCAGTACATTTTGCTTCATGCATCAGACTTTGAGGTATATTATTATGTACTCTATATTGGATCATGTGCTGATATTTTTCTTAGACTATGACTTGATATTTTCTGGGATTTATGTTTTTTTGTGATACATACATGTTTATTTCCTTCTACTGTGAGATCTGAAAATGTAGTATTAGATTATATCTGTTTGAACTAGTCTCTATGATGTGAAATGTTTAAAACTCGATGATCCGCATTTCTCGGCATGGTGAGAGTCCAAAAGTCACATTAGGCTTTAGAACGGCATATCGATAGGTGCGGGTTGTCATAGTTGGTATCAAAGCTTAAGTTCAAGGTCACTTGAAGCAAGGAAGTCTATCTGTTAGGGAGTATGTCATCCAGTTCAATGAGTTAGCTAGACTCAATATGTGACCGATTGACACACCACATAAGAAGGCTCTCAAATTTTTAAATAGCAGAGCCAACCACTTCAGGACTTAGCTTTGAGTCATATTCCTATGGGTACTACGTATAAGGGTCTAGTGGAGATGGCTTTGCCAAATACCATCTCCAAGGGTGAAGCTAAGGTAGAGGAACCCAAGAAGGCTAGATGGAAAGCAGAGTAGAACCAGCAAAAAGGTGGAGGTATACCTAAGGGAAAGATACAGAGGAAGGATATGCATTGTGAAGTGTGGCAGGAAGGGACATTTTATGAAGGAGTGCAGGGCAGATCTTTCTAAGGTTGTGTTATAACTGCGATCAATTTGGACATCTGAAGCGACCTTGGATAACACCACCGAGAGCTTCTACTTAGACTCCTACTCAGGTGGTTCCAGCGTATGCACTAGAGGCAGTCCCTAACTCGAGTGCACAACAAGTGGTAGACAAGGGTAAGAAAGTAATGATCGAAGGTGTGTTGACTCCTTTTGGTTTATCCATTTGCACTTTATTTGATACTGGGGCTTCATCTTCTTTCATTTCTAGTATACTTGTTGATGACTTACACTTACACACTATTATAGTCACAGACCCTGTAGTTATGTCAAACCTTGTAGGAGGATCGGCCTATTTGTCTATGTTGTGTAGGGGTTTGAAGCTGTTTATTTTACGGGTCGAGTTTGATTATGATGCCTTCGTACTAGGATTTTTTGGGTTTGGATTGATATTAGGCGTGGATTGCATGACCATGTATGGGGCTATTTTAGACTGTGATAGGAAGGTCGTTAGATTAAGCACGTGTAGTGGACGTAGCTTAGAGGTTTATTGCGATCCCCAATGATCTTTTATATTGAGCTACTTATATTCATTGGACCTATTACATGACGAGCTTAGAGCAATACCTGTAGTTAGAGATTTCCCATATGTTTTCAATGAGGTTAGCGGTCTCCCGCCCTAGAAAGAGATCGAGTTTAGGATCTATCTTTTCGAGAGTGCTAGACTTGTCACCTTACCCCTAATGAATATGGCTCCAAAAGAGAGATACAAATTGAATAAGCAAGTGAATGAGCTGTTGGAGAAGGGTTTTATCAAGAGGAGTATTTCTAAGTGGCGAGCACCAGTCGTCTTTGCTACCAAGGCAAATGGTTCTCTTAGACTCTACGTTGATCATAAGAAGCTGAATAAACTGAAAAAGAAGAATAGTTATCCACTGCCCACGTAGACTATCTCTTTGATTAGTTGGTTGGAGCTAGAGTATTCTCATAGCTTGACTTATCTACCGGATTCCATCAGTTGAGTGTAGTCGAGGATAGTATTCAGAAGACATCATTCCATACACCTGATGAACTCTATGAGTGGTTAGTCATGTTCTTCAGACTGACCAATGCACCTGCCTACTTTGTTGATCTGATGAGCCGAGTGTTTAAGGAGTTGCTTAACAAATTTGTCGTTGTATTTGTGGATATTCTTGTATACTCGAGGAGTGAGGAGGAGCATGTGTTGCATTTAGTAGAAATGCTAAGTACACTCCATGCACATAAGCTGAAGGCAAAGTTTTCTAAGTGCCACTATTGGAGAAAGGAGGTGCACTTTTTGGGGCACGTTGTCTCAGAAAGTGGCTTAGTAGTTGATCCTAGTAACGTGGTAGCAGTTCAGGATTAGCACGTTCAGAAGAATGTCACGGAGATGAGAAGTTTCTATGGTTTGGCGGGCTACTATCGCAAGTTCATTAAAGACTTCGTGAAGATCTCTGCCCCACTAACCCATCTTACCAAGAAGAATCCAGTTTTCTCATGGAATGCGAAGTGCAAAGATGTTTTTGTCATTTTGAAGGAGGCATTGACTAGTGCGCCTATTTTGGTGCTACCGGATGTAACAAAGCTATTTGTAGTTTATATCGACGCCTGTGAAACGGGTTAGGTGCGGTATTGATGAAAGAAAGAAGAGTGGTGAGTTATGCGAGTTGGCAGCTGAAGACCCACAAGAGGAACTACCATACACATGATATTGAGTTGGCAGTCATTGTCTTCGCACTCAAGTCATGAGGGCATTATCTTTTAGGGGAGCAGTTTGAGCTATTATGGATCACAAGTCCTTGAAATATCCGTTCTTTCAAAAGGACTTGAATTTTAGACAACAGAAATGGATGGAGTTTTTGGCATCGTAGGACTTTGATATCTCCTATATCCTGGACAAGGGTAATGTAGTGGCACACGCACTATACCAAAATAGTCATTTTGCAACGGTTTTGAGCCGTTGCTAAAGCATTTCGCAATGGCCCAAAGCAATTGCAGTATGAGGAACGACTAAAATTTTGCAATGACTCGGAGCCGTTGCGAATTCATATTTCACAACGGCTAAAAGTCATTGCAAAATTTACAAATTGCAACGGCTATAAGTTGTTGCAAAAAATAACTTTTTTTTGCCCCTTGGGAGACTACAAATGATAGCATAAAGGTATAGCCTATTAGTAATTTAGATATGTATATTCAGAACATTATAGTACTAATTATCTAAACCTTCACATTATAGCTTCATTAACAATTAAATGAACCACAATGACAAGCATGTATGTATGTATGTTCAGAACATTTCATCACATGTCCATATAAAACTAGTCTAAACACATCCTTCTGTTACAAGCATGTATATAGGTACAAAGAGTAATCTAAACAAATAATCACTTCATTTGAACTCATTTGGTTCCTCAGATTTCCAACAACAAGTAGGTCTAATGATAGCCAACTAGTAGGAAGTTCCTTCAACTCATGACCCTGAACACTAACGTCTCCCCCCCCCCCCCCCCCCCAAAAAAAAAGATTCAGTATCAGCAAACTGCTTCGATCCAAAGGATACAAAATTGAAATAAATAAGCTTCTAACAATCAGACGTAAGGAAGCAAGTGATTGACATCACGATGACGAGTCTCATCAGCCCTGATAACCATGACAACGTCTCAAAGCGTTGCATCCTTAGGCAACCTCCAATAGTCGATAGCAGAGCAGGAGCGGGCACATTTTCAATGTTATCGCCTATTTCTCAATCAATGACAATGTGTATAATCAAAAATAGACTTGAACATGTAAAAAAATTAGTAGAAATTGAGCAACTCCATATGCGTGCCCTGTCAGCATCTTCATGGCTATTTTATAATTTCCACATCATAAATATTGTTATGAACTAGCATTAAATATCTGTAAAATTAGGAAAATTTTACAATTGTTCAATATGAAAACTATTCAAACATATACAATACTGTACATCTGCATGACTGATCTCACTTCAAGTAATAACTCCTTGTTCTTATTACTAAAACAGCAGTGAAGAAATGATTAAATTTATAGATTAACGCAACTAATTTTTAATTGATAATTCACATAAACTTGTAGGTATAAAGGTAAATGGGTTTGTATGCAAGACAGCAATGAACATAACAGAAATCGACTTCTCGTTCATGGGCATAGCCAAAGCAGGAAACACAAGCAACATGTTTGGGTCACTGGTCACAGCCGCCAATGTCCTACAGATACCAGAGTTGAACACGCTAGGAGTGTCCATGGCAAGAATAGACTACGCACCAGGTGGCATCAACACACCTCACACCCAATCACGTGCAACTGAGATCGTTTACGTTCTACAAGGTTCCTTAGATGTAGGGTTCATCACCACTGCTAACAAGCTTGTAGCAAAGACCATAGTGAAAGGGGAAGTGTTTGCATTTCCAAAGGGCTTGGTTCATTTTCAGAAGAATAATGGGGCTGTGCCTGCTGCTGTGATTGCTTCTTTCAATAGTCAAATGGCAGGGACGCAGTCCATTAGGGTCACTTTGTTCAGGTCGACTCCACCTCTGCCTGACAATGTCTTGACTAAGGGCTTTTCAGATTAGGACCACAGAGGTTCTTAAGATCAAGGCTAGATTTGCACCCAAGCCTTAGTTACATTTATATATCATTTTTTATATACGGTTTGCAACTTTCTCTCTGCAGTTTTTTTTTTTGAGAAAAATGTGTGATCCTCTATTCTCTCTGCAGTTTTTTGAAATAATTGGAGGAATCTTCCCCTTTTTCTTCTTCCAGGTTTGTTGTTTTTCATCTTTTTATTTAATTTCAAATTATGTTACCATTAGATGGACATACCTTCGTGCCTTTTGCTACAGCTTTCTGCTTGCTTTTTTCCAAACATGCGGTCTCCTTCAAATCCCAAAAAAGCTTCTTCTTTTTTTCCATATTATGTCCCATATCTTTCATTCTCTGCAGTGCATACACAACAAAGTACCGATAAAACAAAATAAATAAACAAAAAGTTTTGATATATTGGTACAGAAATAATAGCCAGGCACATCATTAGTATGTCTTGCTTCAAATTTATAATTCAGTCTTCTGAGTACATGGACTCGGTCACGGTTTCATCCATGCTTCATTCATCAGTTCAGCTCAGTTCAGTATCCACCAACCAGCTCAGATTATGCTATTTCTGACTATGCTATGCGATCTGCCCAGATTTCTTAACCAGTTCAGATCCTCAGCTAATAATGTTCTCATAGCATCTGTAGCATTCCCAAGCCGTTCTACAAGCAATTCAAACTAGAAATTGTTGACATCAAATAATGCCTTTACATAGCAATATTTTATTATTAGAAAACTTTCAACATCTTTGTAATATCTTTTGTATAACTAAAATAATTATTTGCAATATTGCATGTAGCTAGCATTATAATTTATAACTCCATCTATTGTAGATCATCTATTGATGATCTTATAGTCAAATATGGAGAATTTTTGGCATCTATTTACTATTTTAATGCTAATCGCCAGGCATGTTGGTGGTTCTAATATTTTATTATAATAAAATAACGAGTGTTCTCACTTTGAGGACCACTTTTTCATAAAAAAAGAACAAATAACCAACTGATAAAATTCATATAATAATACATTATTTGACTTTTGAGTATAGTATAATGCAATCTTTAATTATAGTTGTAATAGCTTTGGTGCCACACTTTTTTAGTATCAACGTGAACTACCAAAAACGCCCTTCTATATATTATCAAATCTTAATCACTTAAAAATAAGATCTAATACTAAACTATTTTTACAAATTCAAACGTCCCCAAAAGTAGGGTCTAACAATTAAACATGCTTTACAAATTCAAAACGTTTCTAAAAATATGATTTAAAATTAAACTTCCTGTACACATTCAAAATACTTCTTTACAAATATACAAATCTTGATATCATTTGAAAATAAAAAATAAATTTTTTGACTGATTTAAACATATATAATTTATAAGAAAAACAATTCACGTGCAAAGCGCGTGCCGTAACGCTCGTATCCTAGAAAACATGATCAAAATGTTAGCTTAAATGTACCTCTGGAGGCAGATGTTTCAAGAGAACCAACGATGTCTATGAAATCAAATTTGAAAAGCGAGGCCCAATAGCAACATACTCTATTAACCTGAAGTGAAATTCATATGATTATGTCAATACAAAGCAAAACTACAATCATCGCATAAGAATACATGCAAATAGTAGTGGTATATAAAAATTTCAAGTTTTGTGATAGATATGAGTCCAGAATTTTACTCAAGGCTATGGAATAAAGTGTCCACCTTTAAATTTTATCACATGAGAACATAACACACCAAGTCAGCTTTCAATCCTACACTAGAATGTAATAAATAGGAAGCTGGTGCAAATTCTAAATTTTCCTTTGATAAAAAGATAACAGTGCAATGCTTTCTTAAAGACAAATAGATGAAGAACAATATTATTTATATAGAGAACTTATATATTTGCATATCAGTAATGCAATATCACACACACACACACACACACACACACACACATGGAGAAAACTGGAAAATGAGAAAGAAATCAGCAACAATAGAGATGCAAAGCGGTTTTAGTAGCATCTGAAAAGTAGAGGGCAAAGCAACGATGAAGATTTCCACCCAGAGACATATGAAGACAACTTTGTTAAGTTATACGTACGTACGTACATACATGAAAAATGAGAAAGAAATCAGCAACAATAGAGATGTAAAGCAGTTTTAGTAGCATCTGAAAAGTAGAGGCGAAGCAATGATGAAGAGTTCCACCCAGAGACATATGAAGACAACTTTGTTAAGTTAGTGAGTCGTTAAAAACTAATTACCTGAAGTTGAAGACATGTTGAAAAGCAAAACTGTATTGATGCTAGGCTGATTGCTGTAGAATACAGTCAGCAATTACATGCTAGTGCAGATGGAGCTAGGATCATATGCAGAGGGGATACATTGAAAGTTCATCATGTACCTTTCCATGCATCCTTCAGTGAAGCCTTTCTATGCATCTCTTGAATGCCTTACGAGAATATAGCCAACCACATTTTCTGGAAGTAGGTGATTGTCATGACATACATACCAGAACAAAAACTCACAGTAATTTAAATAAAATCAAGATGATGTACCGTAGAATGGAGACTATTATTAGAACCGATGACCACTGTATGAAATTATATGAGACGTGCATATCTTAAACAGAACATTTAAACATGCCAACATGATATACATCATAACAATAATACCCGAAAGGTGAAAAAATAAGTATCTTTTGGTTGTTAAGCTGCTCTAAACAGTGCTATCAAATTCAAAGCAGGACACATCGATACAACAATAAGATATATAGTTTCAGTTACATTATTGTAAATGGATATAGCTTAACCATGCCACTAATTCTAGTGAACTCAAATGTAACTAGTTCTGTCATGTATACGGAACTGCAGCTATTCCGACAAAACACACAAAGAACCTGAAACAAATGATATTAGCAGACAAACTTAGAAATCTTGGTTTCACAATATAAATCAACTTCTATTCAACAAACAATATGTAAAGATTACTCTTGACTTTCAGCTAAACCTGTGAGTGAATTTTTCAGAATGTAAAACCCTTCATACTTCCTATAAAGCAGAAACTTATGTTATCAGGTCGGGTTGGATAACAAAAATCCTAATTTTTAGGTTAATAATAACAGCTGATTTTGTATTTGCAAAATTTACCAAAATTCATCACTCAGATATTTTCTTTCTCTGAAACTGTGATGGTTCTTAAAGTTTGCATAAGAATGAATAAACAAAGCATGCTTACAAAGTTATACCTTTTTAGCTTTTTTTTTCTTCTTAACTTATACTTTTCTTAGCATGCAACTGATTATATAAACAATCTCATTTAATCCTAACAGCAAAAATTTAGGTTGCTAATGTTCATTTATTGTCGAATTTGGCCATATCCCCTTTGGCCATGGTTTATTGTAGGATTTGGCCATTATTGTGTTCAACTACCTAAATCAAAATTCAGCATGAACCATGCTAACTATACCAACACATGCAATGTTTCTTTTAGCATAGATAACATAAACAGAATAGTTAATAATTGAATATCCTGTTTATATAGTTCCATATTGTATTGCCATAAGAGCTGTTCAATCTCTAGTTGGCAAGCTATAATTCGAAGATTAGTATAAAGAAAGCAAGACTGAATAATAAAAATGATGGATAAGAAAAAAATAACACAATAAAATACCAACAATGCATTTGAGCATAGTATTTTTTTATAGTTAACTGTCTACAAAAAATTTGCCGATTTGCTATGGTTCCTATGCATTGGCGGTATATAGGCAAATAAATTTGCCTTTGCCCGGTCAATAATAGATAGGTGATTACAAAAGAAAATTATATAATCTATGAACGCTTCGAAAATCAGGTCCTAATTAGAAACAAACAAGTAACATAGAATCTAATTGCAAATAAGCAAATATGAATACCTTAAGACACGACCACTTCCATTTAGACCCGTCATCCTTAAGTCATTTCTTATTGTTTTTCCACCCTTGTGCTCTTCGTATTCATCATTTACTATTATTAATCTTTTGTTTTCCACCCCATATATCTAGTATTACAGGTTTTAATTCTAACATATCACCGACCAAATAATCTGTTTCCTTTGTCTTCACACACTTACCCACCTGTATGATTATAATTATAATAAGCTAAAACATAGAATATACACTTGCTTCATATGCTTTCAGTATATCAACATTTAGCAACAATTTATCTAAATAAAATTATTAAATTATAGCACTTACAAGAGCAGTTTGAAGACCCAAAGCTTTTCCAGCTACAATATTTCGTTCGCTATCATCCAAGAACAACTAAAAAAAATAAAAAAATAAAAACCAAATAAGTGTAAGGAAAAGGTTGCGCGGATACCAGATCTGACTACTGCTAGAAACCTTCTTGCTGCGTGTCAACATTTCAGAGCTGGGGAAAATTGTTGTCGTAGGGTTATGCAGGAGGAGGAGCGGAGGTAGCGCTGAAGAGGAGGGAAAGGACGTGGAGATAGGGTTTTGGATTGGAGAATTGCCCTATCGTCCTAGAAGAAACTAGAAAGGGGAGCGGGAGGAAAAAAATTGGGAGCTTATTATTTTGGGTACGGGTGTATTATTCACGGGTCCTTATTTTTAAACAGAAACCACAAAGGTTAGCGACGGCTCTGGGCCGTTGCAATATTGTAATGACCAATAGCCGTTGCTAAATATTTTGCAATTCTTCTAAGCAGTTGCAATATTGCTTGCAATGGTCCAAAGCCATTGTGAATTTGCCGCATGGCTGCGTTGCAAAATCGTCTATATGTTGTAGTGACGCGTTGAGTAGACAGCGTGCAGCGTTGAGTCCTTCGTTCTGGGAGTGGAGACACTTAGAGTATATTTTTTTTTTAATTTTTGACCATCATCAGATATTACCCTGGGGCTACTAGTAGCTTTAGATGTTCGGCTTATATTGATGAGCATATTGGATTTAGGCAGAAGGAGGATAAGGAGCTAGTAGATATTATTGAGAGGATTGGTAGAGAAGAATCATCGAGTCATTTGAGGCGTTATGCTATTGACTCGAGAGGATGCTTACAGAGAGATGATAGGCTTTGCGTTCCCTGCAGTATGGATTGGATAAATGTGATATTAGCAGAGTCTCACCGTTCTAGGATGACCATTCATCTCGGTGGTGACATGAAGCGAGTTTTCTATCGGTCTGGTATGAAGAAGCAAGTAGCAGAGTATGTAGCTAGACGTATGACTTGCGAGAGGGTAAAGGCGGAGCAGAAGAAACCAAGAGATTGTTGCAGCCATTGGATATTTCTCAGTGGAAGTGGAAGAGTATTTCCATGGATTTTGTAGATGGTCTACCTAGGAGTAGGAGAGGGGATGAGAGCATTTGGGTCATAGTTGATTGGTTGACTAAGTGTGCTCATTTCATACTAGTGAGGAGTACTAGGACGGCGGCATCATTGGCGGATCTATACGTGAGAGAGGTCATTAGGATACATGGAGTTCCTATTAGCATAGTTAGCGATCGAGATCCGCTTTTCACTTGTGAGTTCTAGAGGAGTCTATATGAGGCTTTGGGGACTGAGTTGAGTTTGAGTACTGCATATCATCCGAAGATAGATGGACAGACAAATAGATAGAGTGAATCGGGTTTTAGAAGACTTGCTACGAATGTGCATTTTAGACTTTGGAGGTTCTTGGGAGGATCACTTACCATTTGTGGAGTTTACCTACAGGAACAGTTATCAAGCCATCATTAGGATGGCACCTTTTGAGACGTTTAATGGTAGACCCTGTAAATCACCGTCGTGTTGGTAGGATACAACGGATGGGATTATTCTTGAACCGAAGGAAACATCAGAGAAGGTCTATCTGATCCGTAGAAGGATGAAGACTACTCAATATAGGCAGAAATCTTATGCTGATAGGAGATGTACGAAGCTGGAGTTCGCAATGAGTGACATGGTATTCGTGAAGGTTTCACCCCCGGGCATGTGATGAGATTTGGTAGTTTGAGGAACCTAGCATCAAAATTTGTAGAACCCTTCCTAATAGTGGCTAGAGTAGGGAAGTAGGCATATAGAGTAGAGCTTCTAGATAAGTTGGAAGGGTACATGACATTTTCCATGTGTCGCACTTGCGGAAGTGTTTACACGATACAGCTATTGTGGTCGAGTCGATTCAGTTGGAGGAGGTTGAGGTAGAGTGAGAGTGACTTATTCGCCGTGCACCCAATCATATTATAGAGCATAGTACAAAGCGACTTCGTAATAAGAAGATCAGACTTGTTAAAGTCCAATGGAAAGACGACCCAGCAAAGAGTACATGGGAGCCCGAGGAGAAAATCCACGCTGCCCACCTACAACTCTTTTCTGGTATGTTTCCAACCTAATTCTTGTAAGTATAAATTACTTATATGTAGGACTTAAATGGTATACCCTTTAAGTAGAGACCATTGGATGTTAGGAATGGTTGTGAACATGTCGATAGGATGTGTTATGAATGATGGATGATAATAAATGTATATGGATGTATTGTTCGCATTGTGCTCTTTTACACATAGGACAATATATCCTCTTGGTACACATACGCACACTTATATCCACTTGCATGTTATTTCTTGATTATTGTTGTGCTAGTAGATGTTATGCATATGGATGTTGCATATGAGTTGTATGATCGCGCATGCATATAGAATTGCAAGTAAACATTTACCTAGGATGTTGCATACATTTGGATGCATAGCATGAGCATTTGCATGACAAGAGATCGACTGGATCAGTGGACCGCCTACTTTTGCATTAACATAGATTCACATGCATTTCATATTGCATATATATGTACATGTTGCATTAGAAAATCTCTAAGGACGGTGATTGCTCGTGGATGATGGACGAGTAGAAGATTGTAGCTATTTATTGCAGTGTGTATGTGTTACGTTTTTCCATCCTTAGAGATTTCGAGGATGAAATTCTTTTGAGGGGGAGAATGTAACACCCTGGAAATTTAATAGAAATTTAGACGGAAATTTAATAAAAAAATTAAATTAAACTAAAACAAGGACTTAAAAGCAATTTTTTATAGACTTTCGAATTTGGCTACAAAACTTGCATCATTGCGTTCGTAGCGACTTTTCGAATGATTTTCATATATAACACTTGGAAATTGAAGTTAGAATGAGGGAGTTATGGGCATTAGAATGTACTAAAAACTTAAAATAAAAAATTTACAAAAATACATTGTCACTGGTCGACCATTAGAGGTTCATGGTCGGCTGGTGGAGGTCGACCAAGGCATGGGGGTGGTCGACCGTCGACCATATCGATTTTTAGGGACGTGAGATGAATGAACGCGAATGATTGCTTGGAAACGAAGGATGTGATGTGCGAACCATATTTCATAAAATTGTTCCTTAAGCTAATCCAGTGGCCCAAATTTAAACCCCCTACCCCTATAAATACTAAGCTAATGAAACCCTAACTCTCTATTAAACACTTACAACAGCTAAACTATACCTAATTTTTCTCTAAAACCCTAATTTCTAAAATTCCAAAAGTCAAATCTATTTAATCTAAGAGATTAAAGCAAGAAAATAAAGATGGATCAAGGCGATCTAAGGAGCAGCTATCGATTTGGGGGCCAAAATCTCGAGTGCAAGCATTAGTAAGAGCTTAAGCTATACGTGAGTAGGCATAAATTTGATAAGTTGATTATTATAGTTAGCTTAAACTATTGTAATTGATTAAGATGTTAGCAAACCCTAAATTGAACATGTTAATATGTTAAACCCTAAGTTTAAATCTAAAACCCTAGTTTTTAATTATCGGTTAAAATGTTAATTGGAATTATGCATATACCCTTTCCTCTTCTGTAATTGGAAACCCTAAATCAACAAACCCCGAATTCAATTGCAAACTGTTAATTTGACTGTGATTAGGGCTCACAAATCACTGTAAGACTTGATGACTAACCTTATAAACAATCGACATGAAACACGAAAAAACCTCAAATTTTGTTCATCAACGGTTGACCTGAAAACCCTAGCGGTCGATCGAAGGGTATAAGAGGTCGACCGTTCCTATTGAAAACTGGCAACCTGAACCACGGGCAAAGGCCCAAAATTCGTAAATAAAAATTATATGAAATGTGAATTGTTGTGGGCTTATTCAAAGGCAGTTGGATACTTGTTAAGACTTGTAAGGAAGCTATTTCCCTAGGAGCAGATGCTGGGTTGAGGCGGTGTTAGGTAAATGTTCTTTACCCAATAAGAAAGTAACCGATTCAAGACGATGTATTTTCACAATTGGTACTCACAAGAGGTTCTAAAGGTGGGCGTGTAGCTGGCGTGGATGCCTGATGGAGTGGGTCTGGCACAACAGTGGTCCTAGTATTCACAAATTCCTAGCACACGTAATACAATTAGAGAAGAGGACCAGGAGCGTGCAATAAGAGGTCAATGCTATGATTGAAAATTAAAAGAAAATGTAGACGATGAGATCTTGCGATAAGTCGGCATTTCAGGTTCTTCCTCTCCAGGCGTAGTGAGGAGGAATGTTCCCAGTAGCCTAGTGGCGATGATAGTTGTGGAAGTTTATGTCCACAGTAGCAAAGTGGCGGTGTCTTCCATTATTAATAGCCAAAAGGGTGTTGTCTTATACATCGAGTAGCTCCATGAGCAATGGTCGATCGTTAGATATGAAATGTGATCCTTAATTTGATCCATTGAATTAGCCTACACAATCTATTGTATAGGAATGTACTAAACAAGAGCCCTTAGGTAACAGACCTTAGAAATTAGCGGACACTTGTATTAGACCTTATATCGTTTACACCAGTATTAAAGTAACTGCATATGATCATCATATTAAACTTGTACTCATTCATCAGACTTTATATCTGACCCATTCTCTTTCCTTCTTTTTCCCTACCACAGGTGGACAGGGTAGCAGGTGGCTGGCCCATTCTAGATACTTAGAGAGTCGAGCTTATATATAGAGCTGCTTTTATCCTATTTTACTCTCCATGTATTATTCTAGCTTATCAGCACTTTTTGCTTCATGTATCAAACTTTGAGGGATATTTTATTATGTACTCTATATTGGATCATGTACTGATATTTTTTTGAGACTATGACTTGATATTTTCTGCGATTGATGTTTTTCTATGATATATACATGTTTATTTCCTTTTGTTGTGAGATCTGAAAGTGTAGCATATCTTAGAGTATATATGTTCGTATTATTCTCTGTGATGCGAAATGTTTAAACCTAGACGATCCGCATTTTTTGGCATGGCATGAGTTAGAAAGTTACATTAGGCTTTGGATCGGCCTGTCGATAGGTGCAGGTTGTCACAACTATTCACCCAGGTGGTAGTAAGATGTATATAGACATGAAACGTCTGTACTACTGAGAAGGAATGAAGTGTGATATTGGCAAGTTTGTGAAAGAGTGTATGACATGTCAGCCAGTGAAGGCTAAACACCAGAAGCCCAATGGTTTACTTCAGCCATTAGAAATTCCTTAGTGGAAGTAGGATCAGGTATAAGTGGATTTGTAATAATAATAATTCACTTATATAAATCCCATTAGAATAGTTTAATTTTGTGTTGTTGCAGGCGTAAATGGATTTTAAAGATGGATTACCTTCATTAAGGAGTGGCCATGACAGCATATGGCCAGTGGTAGATCGTTTGACTAAGTTGGCACATTTCATACTGGTGAAGTCGAACCGAACCACACCATATCTCGCTAAGCTCTATGTGAGGGAAGTAGTTAGACTTCATGGAGTCCCCAGCTCTATCGTTTGTGACCATAATCCATTATTTACTATTAGATTATGAAGGAGTCTTCGGGTAGCTTTGGGAATGGAGCTGAACTTCAGCATAACATACCTTCTATAGACGATAGTTAGATGGAGCGGGTGAATCAGATTCTTGAGGACTTTCTTCGAGCCTGTATGCTTGATTTCGTTGGTAGTTAGGAAGAAAACCTTTGTTTATTTGAGTTTCCATATAATAACAGCTATCAGACCAGCATCGACATGGCACCATTTGAAGCTTCGTATGGAAGACCATGTCGATCGCCATCTTGTTGGCTTGAGACGAAAGATAAATTTATTTTGGGTCCATACTCTATCAGAGAAGCATTAGTGAAAATTGAGTTGATTAGACTTAGGATGAAAGAGGCTCGGGATCATCAAAAGTTTGCCGATAGAAGAAGGAAGGAGATAGGGTTTAAAGTTGGAGATTTTGTTTATGTGAAGATATCTTCATTGAAAGAATAATAAGATTCAGTAAATCAGGGAAGCTAGCACCTCATTATGTTAGCCCGTAGCCAATTCCTGAACGGTTGGAAGAGTTGCTTATAAAGTCGCACTTCCAAATCACTTTTCAGAAATTCATAACATCTTTCGTATTTCTCAATTGAGGAAGTGTTTACGGGATACTGAGACTATAGTAGAGCTGAGAGACATACATGAGCTTAAGATATCACCTAATCTGACTTATGTGTAGCATCCTATTCGGATAGTTAGCTCAGATGTCCGATAACTCAGAAGTAAGAGTTCCTAAAGTAAAAGTATAATGTCTAACAACCCATTGGATTGTACCTTGGAGACTTAGGAGCATGCAGAACGGTTTTACCCTAAGTTATTTCTAATGCATATGAGTCAGATATGTATTTTATTCTTTTTCAATTATTAATAAATGGTGTAGATGAGCTAGAATTTAACTAGCTAGTTATAGATTTTCCTTGAAAGGAATTACGATGATGCAATTTTCTTATAGGAGATTTTGTAACAACTCGTTGTCAAGTAACAATTAGTTAGAAATTTAATAATAAAGATTAATTAATTAAATGTGTTATAATATAACAAATGTGAAATTATGGGAATGATTTAGATATTAAATGAAAATATTTTTTTGTTAAAATGATAAGAATTTTTATATTGATAAATATTGATTTTGTAATTTATTTAGTTATTTTAAATTTTAAGTATAAATTAATAATTTAAAACAAAATGACAAACTAAATTATTATAGTAAATGATATTTCAGATAAATAGTTTTAGAATTTATTTTAATAATAAAATGAATTTTATTTTATAATATTAAAGGAGTTTGAATTTAAATCGTAAATGAATTTAAATAGAATTAATTAAATTAAATAAATAAAATTATAGAAAGTAGTTTTATAAAATGTAAATAATATTTTAGATGTTAATAAAATATAATATGATGTTAATTGATAAGTAATGGGCTAGAAGTGTGTAAACTGGTTTCGTGAAAAGAAAATAAGAAAAGAAGAAAATGCAATTAGTAATAAAGAAAACCCAACCCAATTAGCACAAACCATAATTCAATTCTTTGCTTCAGGCACTCTAGAGTTTTCTAACTCCATGCCCTTCACCTCATTATAAAAATACGCTATTTATGTTAACAACAGAATACTACTTCTCTTCATATTATTCAAAAACCCTACTTACATTACACCACCTCTAAATCAAAATCAATTCAAATAAAATTCTAAAAACCCTCAAATTCAAGTATATGTTTCTTGACATCTCTTTACACCAAATAATAAGTTGAAGCTCAAGTTTTGATCATAAATTTTAAAGAGGGAAATTTTACAGTGAAGGCAATAAGAGAAGGCATTAGAGTAAAATTTGCCTTCTACAACTCAAGGTGAGTCCTCTAACTCATTTCTATGTCTGTTTCAATGCTGATGTGTATGGAACTTTGATCTTGTGCTTGAAATTGCATCTTACTATAAATGGGATACAAACCCTCTTTTGATAATTATGGATTCTTATGTAAATTTAATATGTTTATGTTATAGTTGGAGTATGAATGTATGATCTCAATCTAGTGAAAAAACCAAGAAAAATTCGATCAGTTGTAAACGAAATAGGGTGGCAGGAAATAGGGTAGTAGGAAATCGCGCCGGGGGTGTCCACCGGTGTGTATGTTTTCCTACACCCTGAATTTTGTTTAATATAGGAATAAAATATAAATAAATTATATAGAGTATAAATAAATATGCAATAACAACCTTATATTTTATACTTAATATATATAATTCAAAGAGTTTTGATAATTATATAAGGCAATATAATAATAATATTTAGATGGAGTATTAATGAAATTCATTAAATACTTATTTTAAAAAATACATGTAAATTATATAAATTTAGACATATTATAAATTTAATCTTGTTTCATGACAAAATATTATTTATATAAATTATTAAATTCATTAATGAGAATTATTAATTAATAAATTGGTTTGGAGTTAACATTATTGTTTAAAAATTCTACATGAATAATAGTAATTATTTAAAGGCATAGTAATGTTTGTTTATTGTTGGATGTGATACATATAACCCAAAAATAGTATTTAGTGAAAATTATGCATTGAATTAAGTATCTCTTTATGTTATTTTAATGTAAAATGTAAATATTTTATAAATCATTTAAGTAATTGTGATTTCTGTGTGACAATGAATTGAATACACAGAGTTATAATACCGTCTAGTATGAGACTTTCGATAATATTTCTCTGGTTATTCATCAGACTTGTTACATAGAAATATAATGTGGATTGAGTGTATTTTATGAACATTGAATAAACGTCCGAATAACACACGCTGGTATAGGACGCCATAGTGTTATTTGCTCAGTTATTCAATGTAAGTAAATGTCACTCATATATGGATTTGTTATGTATGATGGGGATCGCTGCGGTGAGCAATACTTATACATGTATAGAGACGTATGTTGGGAACTGTATGGAGCCGTGTGTCAGCATATGTATAGAGCTATGTGTTAGTTATTGAATATAGATACTATATGTATGTTTATCTTTGCCCAACTCCTTTTATGATTCAGGAGTGAACCAGATTAGGCCAGTATCCATCCTGGTGGCCCAATTGTGGGGTCGTGCCCTGAATCTATGACATCTTGTACTTATAGACGTGTGCTATCATTATGTTTGTTTGCCCATGTGTCACCTAGGCCAGCAATCTGTTACCATATGGGCATGTGCCGGGTCATGATCGAGTTGAGTCCTCACACAGACGAGTACATAGGTGGATCTTGTTACGATTCTGAGGTGAGGTAACCAAAGCCTATAGGAGTCATGTCAAACAGACACACGATTGGCTCTTAGAGCAAGCAGACGTGCTATCAGTCTCCCATTTGGTTCTGGTATGTGTGGTAAATGGAAATATACTATTTGTATTCCTATGAGATGACGAATATTACTATGCTAGAGACCATGTGTCTAAAGTGTAGTCGGTCCTCGTATTTTCCATACTTGTCCCTTGATATTATATTTTTAATTATATTTGGGAGATAGCCATGTATCATGGATGTATGGATTGATGTTGTATATATGTGTATTGATTGTTTTACCCTTACGTTACTCTTGACGTTGGTTGATGATTAGTTATATTGATTGCCTATCTCATATATATATTTATACTTATGTAACATATCTTATTACATTACCTTAGATATTATTATTGTCATTATATTATTCTTGAATTGAATTCAGACATACTCTGACCCGTGCGTTATTTATAATACTTGGGTCAGTCCGAGGCATTGCAGGATCAGTACACTGTAGACAGCTAGATTCACTTTGATTTTGGGAGGCTAATAGTTAAATAGGATGATATATTCCCTATGTATTTTGTAGCCTCATAGGTTTATATATTATGATGTATATATGACTTATGTATATAGTGGGCTAAAGACTATCATTTTGTAGCTCGATTGGACTTTATATTATATGATATATTATATTTTATATGTTGTATTCTGACTCTATGTACTCCATTATATTATGCGATTATGTATTGTTCTGTCCTGGAAGCACACATGTTCATTGATTTGTGTTGAAATTGCATACAACTATGATAATTATATGATTTAAGATTTGTACCGATGTTAATCGAAGGGAGTATTAACGCGTGTACCCCATATAGCCTCATTCTCCATATTATCTGACTGTTTTACTTCGTAATACTCTTGGATAGTATGGGTATAGAGGAAAGTGTTTCATTTATTGATGATGATTTCAATAATGTAGGCATTACGATACACTTTTTTGAGAAAATGAGTTTTTCGGTGTGACCAATGATGTCTAACGATAATGGGTTGAGATATGTAGTTCTCAATAGTGAATCCCACATGGTTTAGACGATGATGAGTTGGGGCTCTACCCTAACCATCTAGTGATGCCTTTAGTTTTAGATTCCTGAGATGTGGGTATGATTCTCGTTAGTGACACGCTCGACGCTTATGGAAAACCTTAGTGCACTAGGTCATTAGTATACCTATAGTATTATACTATGTTTAGCTAACTTGTTGGGTGCATGTGACACAGGTTAATGTATGATTTTCGAGCATAAGTGTTATTTTACTAATTTGTATATACACTTATATAATGCATTTCACTCATTCTATAATTTTCTTATTTTTAGTTATACTCTAATAGGACAATGGATAGGATTGATGGTGGCTTGGAGGTGCGATGGTGTGATGAAGATGTGTATTTATTAGTTATCTATAATTTCATTTATATTCTTCCCAGACATTAGACCGTTTCTTTTACTAGTATAGAGCGATGTTCTAGTTGGAGTTAATTTGATACTATATCGTTTTATTTGTCTGGGATCGTGTTATTGATTATTATATTTTATTCCTTCCGCTGTGTGTTACAGAAAGTGTAGAATATCATTAATAGCTCCGTGAACTGTTTTTTTTATATTTTACCTCAAAACGGTCTACCATCTACAAGGTTCATAATCTCTACATCTTTTTATGCATGAATCAGGGCATCATTGATGACAGGTTATTACATGTGGTATCAGTGCTTTGGTTAGGTGATTCCTAATAAATTATGGTATATAAGAGAGTGTATTTGTAATTTCCAATTATATATATAAGTATGTATGTGTGTGTGTGTGTGTTTATACCCCACACCCTATATATTTTGACTCGTAGAGGTAGTTGTTGGCCTATCTCTTATAGAATTAAACAACTATGAGATAAATAAATGTTAAGATCAAAAGAAGTTTTAGAGTGAAAAATAAATCCATCACATTTGCTATAATTTACTCCATAAAGAATTGCTAATAGTAGGTCTCTATGTCAAGATGAATAAGAAGAAGACTAGTACCTTTGAGTCATTGTGCAGTTATTAAACAACTATATAATATTTGGTTTTATAGTGGTGCAGGTGCACAAAATTATTTCGGGGATAAAGCAAAGATATAGCAGAAAATAACAGAGATGAAAAAATCTTCATTAGATATAAAACCAAATATTTAAAGTTAATTTATTCTCATTTTCATATCAATTGTGCAAGAAAAAGAAATATTATCTAAGATTGCCGCCCTATACCACCTGCATATAAATGACCTAAAAGAGCGCTATAACCGTGCTAGGCTGATATGGGATGATCATCAGGGGTTGAAATTTAAAACAGAGAACCTATTGCATATCTCACAACGCATGGATAAAATATAATATAGAAAATATGCAACAGAAATACAGTGAGCCATAATAAATGAAGGATAACATCTCTACTAGAACATCATGAGTTATGGTACAAATGTCATAATATCTCAGTACAACATTTCCTCACTACATCCCTAAGAGCATATAACAACAAACAACTGAAACTAGAAATATAGAGTAATACGCCATAGCTCCTCCAATCTCGTTTTCGTACAGTAACTGCGACTCCAAACCTATCATCTAGTCTACTCATTTAAGAGTACCCAAGATGATAAGAGGAAGCATAAAAGCTTGGGTCAGACAACAGTCTGGTGTGAGCGGTAAATGACTATCAAAAGCTATACTGGAAAATATGATACAAGACAAGTACAAAAATCCATACCTGACCTATCCCTGCAACCAAAAAATTAGCACATAATAATAAGATATAACATGCTACTGAAATAAACACAATAGGATACTGTAACAGAACAGGATAGAAGAATCTAAGTAGCCTCCTCTATTAGCACTATTCCCAATCCCTTCTCCATCATTCCTATAGATGATAGCCTACCCAAAAGCAGACATAGTAATCATAGCAACCATAGAATCCAAAACCTAGCTATCATCTTCTAAAGCCTTGAACATATGATAACTCGTATGGCCTCGTCCTCGCTTTGCCGGAGACTAATGGAAATCCCGGTTCTCGATTGTGTTCACCGTACTCACCGGTTAGAAACCCCACGCGCTTGTCTCTTGTGATACCTCTTAACACCTAACCTAGACCCTACTGGTCCAGAGTACAGACTGGCGCTACCAACCCTCAGGTGCCCCTGCATATAGTACCCTTGCTTTGAACACAATCAGAACACTCCGAGTCATCAACGATTCCTTGGCACCTCCAAATCTTCAGAGCTTTCCACAACTCCAATCCATTTTTGGGCGCGAGCCTACTGCTCATCCCAGTCCATTATCTTACTGCCTCCTTCTATCTCGAGCTGTCAATCTACTCCTTCGATCCCACTCCTTATCTGAGTTTTCGACCGAAGTGCTAAAACTTCATCATGCCATAACTACCAAACCGTAGAAGCAATCAGCGAGCCACAACTTCCAGCATGATCCATAACCATCCCAGAGTCTTCCCGCTGGATCTCATCAACTTTGGAGCCAATAACTTGGATCAGTACCGATCTAATTCAATAATTTGGTTTGGTACCGATCCAATTGGATTGGATCGTTACCGATCCAAATGGATTGGATTGTTACCGATCCAAATACTTAGCCAATTTCGACTCCCTTTCACTTCCAGCCTCTAGTACACTTCCTATAAATGCCGTAGACCCCTAGCTTTCCCTCTTAGCCTCTTGGTCCTTCCATCTATGCTTCATAGCCGATCCAACATAGATGATCCATCATATCAACACTTGGCCTATCCTCCGATCCAACTTCATAGAGCATCACTGGAACCCATGCTCTACCATCCCCCTAAATCTCACTTCGATTGGTGCACAAAATTCAGATCGATACCGATCCAATTGGATCAAATCAGTACCGATCCAAATATTTTACTCCAATCATCGTGAAATTTTTAGGGTGTCTTCCTTGCGTGCTCCATAGCCTATCCTCCAAGTTTCATGCGAATCCGACGAACTTTGCTTCTGATATGCTCCAATCACCAATCTAAGTCCTAAAACTTACACATCACTAGCAAATGAATCAAGCATAACAAAAAATTTCAAACACAACAATGAATCAAACAAAGCAAATCATTCAATTACATCCAATCATAAGCATTCAAGTCATCCAATTCAATCAATAATCATAAATAAGAATAGGTCTAACCTAAATCATAGAATTACATAGCCATATATGCACAAATGACACTAGCCAATGATCTAATCCATATTACATGTTTAATTAGGTCGATCTAGGGTTGCTAAATCTAAAATTACCTATGCCTAATCAATTTATAGTTTAATTTGACAATCCTAACTTATAATCACCTAATTATAACATATTATCCATCATAGACTAGTGAGAGATCATAACCACTCACCAAACAAATCAAACCTATGAAAATGAGAGGAGATTCGATCCGGACAGTAGCAAATCAGATGTAGATGTGATCCAATCAATGAAATCAAGCCCCTCGATGAAGATCTAGCCTCTAATTTTAAATTAGAGATGATTTGAGATGAAATTTGTGCAAATAATGAAGAATTAAAGAGGAGGTAGGATTTGGGGCTGATGTGAAATAAGAGGTAAAGGTTTCAAATTGTCTTTCTCACCTCATATTTATAGAACCTGATTAGACTAATAGGCTTGCTGATTGGCCCATTAATCCCCTTTCTAATTCTGGCCAGTAGTTTACAAAACTTAAAACTGCTATAACTTCCTAAACACTTATCTGATTTTCCTATATGACCACTCTATGGAATGAGAATCCACCATCCTGAAGCAGTGAATCGGCTTAGAACATCTAATTTGGCTTCTATCAAAAGTTATGGCAAAAATAAGACTCTCAGGGGAAAAATGATCACATAGAAATTCGAGAAAAACCATAGATGTGTAAAACATCCCTAAGAAACATATCCTAAAATATTAGAACCATAAGAACATAACTGAATTAAATAAAATTATTTTACGATCCTCCGATACGTATTGCGTTCTTTCCCCCTTTAGGAATTTCGCCCCCGAAATACCTAAACAATCATAGGCAATCAAGGTTATCCCGCATGCCTACCATCCATTAGCAACCACCTAACAATCCAACTAAGCAGCCAAATCAACCATAGCAAGCAAAACCTATCCTAGCATGCAAAATAGTATAAGATACAATGGTGTAAGTAGATACGACATATGGGTCTAACCACTCGAAGAGTTCTAGATAGGCCGTCTTCATACTTTCCTCGATCTTCCATGTAAAATCACTATCGTCCTCACTCGCACCTTAACTAGCTTAACTATCTTCCTCCTAAGTTATTTCATGTCATTCCCAACGACTCAAAGTGGCTTACGAGGTCTTGAAACTTATGGCTCAACCTTTATCTCTTCTAGTTAATCCGATGCTACCACAATACCCGAGTCATGCACAAATTTCCATTGATAG
Source organism: Allium fistulosum (assembly GCA_030737815.1). Classification (NCBI taxonomy): domain Eukaryota; kingdom Viridiplantae; phylum Streptophyta; class Magnoliopsida; order Asparagales; family Amaryllidaceae; genus Allium; species Allium fistulosum. The sequence goes on along the minus strand of CM060902.1, from coordinate 1,114,544,019 downwards.
TATGAAAAACATTATGCACACCCGTCATCTTTGGAGGTAGGTCCACTTTATAAGCCAATTTCCAAATTCTCTCAATAATTGGAAACGGTCCAACAAATCTGGGTGTTAACTTTCCCTTCCTACCCAACCAAATAACATTCTTCAGAGGAGAAATTTTAACAAATACCATGTCTCCAACTGAGAATTCCAAATCTCTTCTTCTCTTGTCTACATAGCACTTCTGACAATCTTAGGCGGTCTTTATTCGTTGTCGAATGATCTATACCTTCTCGAAAGTCTCTCTAATCATATCTGGGCCAAGTATCGGTTTCTCACTTGCTTCCTACCAACATGAAGGTGAATTACAAGGTCGTCCATATAATGCTTCATATGGTGCCATGTTAATACTTGACTAATAACTGTTGTTATAGGCAAACTCCAATAAATGCAAGTGATCATCCCAAGGCCTTCCAAAATCTATAATGCATGCTCGAAGAAGATCTTCCAAAATCCGATTCACTCTCTCGGTCTGGTCATCCGTCTGTAGGTGATAAGCTATACTCAAATGCAACTCGAATACCAAAAATTCTTGTAAGCTCTTCCACAATCCACTAGTAAACAATGGGTCTCTATCGCTTACAATGCTCTTTGGCACACCATGGAATCGAACAATCCACTTAACATATAATTCTGCCTACTTGGATGCCGTTCTGGTAGACTTGACAGGTATGAATCTTACACTCTTGGTCAGACAATCTACCACTACCCAAATATTATCATACCTCTCTCTAGTCCTTGGCAGTCAACCATAAAATCCATAGATACTTGTTCCCACTTCTGTTCGGGAATATCTAGTGGTTGTAGCAATCCACTAGGCTTCTTTTGCTCAGCCTTTACTAATTGATAATTCAAACACTTTGAGATGAAACTTCCAACATCCTTCTTCATTCCTTCCCAGTGGTAAGTCCTCTTCATATCCCTATACATCTTGTTACCACCAGGATGAATGGTTAATCTAGAATGATGGCATTCTCTTAACACTTCATCTCGTAATCCATCGACATCCGGAACAAACGGTCTCTTATGCTGACGAAGCCAACCATCTCGGTCGATCTCGTACTACTTCAAATCTTCATATTCTACTCTCATTTCAATCTTCTCCATGATCTCTACTAACTTAGCATCTTGTTTCTGACCAGTACCAATCCTTTTAATAAGAGTATGTCTGATCGATAAACTTGCTAGCATCTCAAGCTCGAGTTCATAACGTGGCCTGAAATAAAATCCAGCTATATACTCCATATGCTACTATTCTAAAAAATAGCTCCCAATTCAGCATGTCTTCTGCTCAATGCATCTGCCGCTACATTACCTTTCCCTAGAGTGTAGGAAATATCAAAGTCATAAGTGGCCAAAAACTCTAACCCCCGTTGTTGTCGAAGATTAAGATCCTTCTAAGAAAAAAGATTTTTGGTCCGTGAATAGCTCAAATCTTTCTCCCAATAAATAGTGCCTCCACATCTTCAAAGAAAACACAATCGCCGCCAACTCCAAGTCATGGGTTGGATAATTCCTTTCATGCGGCTTTAGCTGTCGGCTATCATAAGCGACAACTTTTCCTTTCTGCATCAACACGGCTCTAAGACCAGTACCACAAGCATCGGTGTATACTGTCATCTCTTCATTCCCACATAGAATAACTAATACGGGTGCACTCGTCAACCTTTCCTTCAAAGTTACAAATGCATGCTCACATCCTGCATCCCAAGTAAAAGTCTAATTCTTCTTGGTCAAGTTGGTTGACGGTGTTGCAATCTTTGAGAAGTCCTTTATGAAGCACCTATAATATCCTGCCAATCTAAGGAAACTTCTCACATCCGTAGCATTCTTGGGTTGATTCCAATCCTGGATCACTGCCACCTTTGCGGGATCCACTGCAACTCCTTGTTCTAACACGACATGTCCCAAGAATCTCACTTCTTCCTTCCAAAAGTGTCACTTGGAGAACTAAGCTCTCTGCTTATGCTTTCTCAAAATCTTAAGCACAATCCTCAAGTGCGTCTTTTACTCTTCCTCGATTCTGGAGTAAATCAAAATGTCATCCACGAACACAAGCACGAACTTGTTCAACTGATCTCTGAAGACTCTATTCATAAGATCCATAAAGTATGTCGGAGCGTTGGTCAATCCAAAAGGCATCGCCAACCACTCGTAGAAACCTGACGGTGTCTGAAATGCAGTAAGAGGCACACTTTCTTTAGCCACTCTCAACTGGTGAAATTCTGTTGCCAAATCCATTTGAGAAAACACCTTTGCCCCATGTAGCTAATCAAACAGGTTATCAATCCATGGAAACGGATACTTATTCTTCTTCATAACCTTGTTCAGCTCATGATAATCCATACATAGCCTCAGAGAACCATCCGCCTTCGTTGCAAATACAACAGGTGCACCCCAATCGGATATGCTTCTCTGAATGAATTCTTTCTTCAGCAGATCATCCACTTGCACCTCTAACTCTTTATGTTCTCTGGGTACCATACGCCTCAAAGGCATCACTATGGTCCGACTCCATCCACTAAGTCGATCCAAAACTTGATCTCTCTATGCGGCAGCAATCCTGTCACTCTCTCGAAGACATCTGGGTACTCTCTAGCAATAGGCACAGATGACAATCCTTCCCGTGGAATCTCAAGCGAATATAGAAAGCTGACCAATTCCTCATCCTTTGGTAAGCAGCATATCCCTACCTTTCACCCTTCCACATTCCTAATGTTACCTCTAGCTTCTCGTAATCCACAACAGCCGCATACCTCTTAAGCCAGTCTGGTCCTAAAATTATTTCGAACCCAACAAAATTAAAAACAAAGCAATCACAAACAAAAGAATATCCATGACTCGATAAAACTAAGCCTCGACAAATCATACAAAGACTAGTAGATCCTCCAACAGGGTTGGCCACAGTCAAAGATCGGTCTACTATCTCGGGTTCCAAACCTAATCTGCATACTAGCTCACCATAGATAAAAGAATGCTCCATTATCAAAAAGAACTCTAAAAGAAACATCTGGGATGGAAAGCATACCTTGCACCACGACTCCTTTCCCCTTATCCCTAGCAGTATGAGTATAAGATGAAGTCGGGACAACATCCAAAGCATATGCCTTCACAGTCTGTTTATCCTTAGGTGGTTCTGGACAATTCCTCTTCATATGCCTAGGCTTATCACAGTTGAAGCACTTTTTAGCCGCCTTACATTCATTAGCATAGTGACCTTTCTCACTACAATTGCGACAAACAACCTCACTCTTACTCTTCTTTCTGGCTCCATTTTCCGTGTTGTTGTTGCTGTTGTTGTTGCTACCTCTTTCCATTCCATTTTTTCTTACCCCCACCACCCTGTTGCGGTTTTGGTTCCTCCTTTTCAGCAGAAGTTTTATTCTTTGGATACAAACTCTCATGTCTAAGTGCTTTCTCAACCAACTTCTCAAAAGAAACTTCAATGTGGTCCATCGAATTCTCTCCTAAGTGGTCATCCAATCCAATAATGAACTTCTCATTCTTCTTTAGCGGTGTATCAATAAAAGACATCACATACTTCGACAAAGCATCAAACTTTGCCAGATACTCAGAAACATAAATCTCTCCTTACTTCAACTCAGCAAACTTCTTGAAAAGCACCGATTTCTAAGCCGATGGAATAAACTTCTCTTCAAATCTAGCTTTGAACTGATCCCAAGAAATTTGATCTTTCGAAGTAGTAACGGTAATAGCATTCCACCAATTCATAGCTCGGCCTTGCAGTTGTCTTGAAGCAAGTTTCCTTTTTTTTGCATCTTCCACTTCCATATCACTGAAGATACGCTCATAAGTATCTATCCAATCTTGCGCTTCAATAGCTGATTCTGTTCCCAAGAATGGCTTCCCTCCTAGAGTAGAATAATCCTTGCAAAGCTTGGCGAAGTCGACTCTAGACACTTGCACAGGGGCAGCACCATCTAAAGTCACAAAAGGAGTAGTTTGGGCTCTCCTTACTAGCGAAGCCATCATTGCATCAAACATGGCTTGAAAATCGGATGTAGCAGCTTTCGATCCCGCTCCCTCTTCCACTCTTGAAGCATAGTTATTCCTAACAGCTCTTCTTGTGTTCCGATTCATCCTTATCTGTAATAAGAATGATTAGCTTCATTCCAAGAAAAGCTGTAATGGTACTCAAGTGCATACTATACTATATAATATTATTATATAGCCTAATAACTTCATTAACAAGTACGCAACCTCCCTTAGCGTATACTCTCAAATTGCTTTGGTTAATCGTAACCAAAGCTCTAATACCAAATGTGACGACCGCCCCATACCACCCGCATATAAATCATCTAAAAGAGTGTTATAACCGTGCCAGGCTGATATGGGATGATCATCGGCAGTTGAAATTTAAAACAGAAAACCTGTTGCATATCTCACAACGCATGTATAAAATATAATATAGAAAATATACAACAGGAATATAGTTAGCCATAATAAATAAAGGATAACATCTCTACTAGAACATCATGAGTTATGGTACAAATGTCATAATATCTCAGTACAACATTTCCTCACTACATCCTTTAGAGTATATAACAACAAACAATGGAAACTAGAAATATAGAGTAATACACCATAGCTCCTCCAAGCTCGTTTTCGTATAGTAACTGCAACTCCTATGTCATCTAGTCTGCTCATTTAAGAGTACCCAAGATGATCAGAGGAAACACAAAACCTTGGGTCAAACAACAGTCTGGTGTGATCAGTAAATGACTATCAAAAGCTGTACTGGAAAATATGATACTAGACAGGTACGAAAATCCATACCTGACCTGTTTCTATAACCAAAGAGTTAGCACATAATAATAAGATATAATATGCTACTGAAATAAACGACAATACGATACTGTAACAGAATAGGATAGAAGAATCTAAGAAGCCTCCTCCATTGGCCCTATTCCTAATCCCTTCTCTAGCATTCCTATAGATGATAGCCTACCCAAAAGCAGACATAGCAATCATAACAACCATAGAATCCAAAACCTAGCTATCATCTTCTAAAGCCTTAAATATATGATAACTCATATGGCCTCATCCTTGCTTTGCCGGAGACTAATGGAAATCCCGGTTCTCGAGTGTGTTCACCGTACTCACCGGTTAGAAACCCCACATAGTTGTCTCTAGTAATACCTCTCACTACAACAAATATGATATTAATAACGCTATTTAATAACGCGTTATTCTAAAGCGTTATTATTGACCCTTAATTATCTAGTTACCGGTTGATTTTTGTTCTCCCTACAGGTGTACCGCGCGCATCTCCCTTCCCCTTCATGTGTAACGCTGCTCCAAAACATCTCCCTCCAACTTCCCAAATTATTTTCCATCTCTCTCCAAAACCATTCCGCCTCCCTCCAAAACGCGCGCATCTCCCTCCTCCAAATTACGTTAGCGATTCGAAGACTCCAAAACGTGCGCAGTTCCCTCCTCCAAATTACGTTAGCAATTCGAAGAAAGCAGAAACCCTCTCAAGTTTTGTCGAAGAAAGCAAACTCCTTCGATTTCGAAGCTAGGGCTTTGCGTGTAGCTCCGATCTGTCGAAGCTTGGGCTTTGCGTTTTGGATATAATCTTCGATTTTGATTCTGGTAAGCGATATAATCTTCGATTCTGGTAATCTCGCTATAAATTTTCTTGCTCCTTTTTATAATTTATATTTGTTGTATTTGTAGCTTGTTTTTTCTAGACAGTAACTTTGATTTGGCTTGTAATGCTTCAAGAACAAGTTGATGTGATGTAATTTGATAGTATATTAGTGCAATAATCATAAATCATTAAACAATTTCATGGCCATTTTGGTGTGCATCATTAAACCATGTGGGTGTAGTGTCAGTGAAAACTGGTAATTAAACCATGTGTTGTGAATCAAACGGGAGATGAATGTTGCTGACAGGCATTCATTCTCCCTGGAAACCCACACTTTCTTTGTGGTTTTGTTTGGGAACCATTGTAGATAACACTATATGTATGTATGTGTATGTGTGTGTGTATAGTGTTTCGTGGCTTGCTTCTTTTAGGATGTTGGTCTGAAACTGACTTGAAAGTGGATGGCAACAAGTCTTTATTTATCTCTTTATTTGGTGATGTGGATAGTTTGTACAAGTTAACATGGTATACACAATACCTGCTGCTTATATGAATGTGTATTACCACATACAACATACTTTGGGGTATATGCAAGAAAGTACACTACATGTCTGAAGCATTTTCTTGCATTAGAAGTTGTTGAGTTTGAAGCTTCTCCCTAATCTTATTTGAAAGAAGATTGCCTTTGCCGAATTTATCTTGAGACCAGTCTCTTAATTTCCTCCTAAAACATCGGATTTGTTAATATTCCACAAGACAGTGTAGGGGTATGGTGGTGGTAGACAGTGTAGGGGTTTGTGGAATAGGGAACAGTTGAATGAGTTGTGGCAGTTGAATGAGTTGTAGTCACTGGTGGCTGTTGGAGCGGTTGCTGCAGCAGATGGTTGGAGAAATGTATGGCAAAATGTTGGAGTGTTAGAAATGCTTCAACAGATGGTTGCTGCAACTGAGAAAAGTGAGGTTAACATTGCTTTAATCTATTTTCCATATTGGGAAAATAGATCAGTAGAAATAATCAATTGTAGTTTCTAGTTCATGCAGTTCATGCACTTGCTTTAATGTTTGTACACTGTAATGAAAAATATATATCACATTTCTATCTGAGCATGCACTTGTTTTAACATTTTCTGTTTCTTTGTGTTAACTTCGCAGGCTTATTTGGAAGGAAGCAAGGTCCTTAGTACGCAACTAGATCAGATCTTGCATGTTGGAACTCTGTAATGTTTGTACTCTGTAATATTTGGAAGGATTGCTTTAATGTTTCCACTCTGTAATGTTTGTACACTTATTAAATTGACATTATTTTCTGTTTCTCTGTGTTAACTTGGCTGCAGGCTTATGTTTTATTCAATGGTTATGCACTTGCTTTAATGTTTGTACACTGTAATGAAAAATATTTCACATTTCTTTCTGAGCATGCTCTTGTGTTATATTTCTTGATTATAATCTTTATTCGTTTATGAAGATTTAGTTTGATTGCTATTATTAAAATGTAATATATAGGCATAGCTCTTGAAAAGTGTATCTACGATTTTTATAGCTGTATATATGAGCTGTAAAAGAATTTATCAATACTATAACATGTTGATTTAATAGCGTGAAATGACCGCTATTGAATAAATATTTTATAGCGGCAAAATAGTGTTATAAAGATTTCCAATTCCGTTGAGATTTAGCTGTATTATAGCGGCTATAATGAGCTATTGAATAAATATTTTATAGCGGCAAAATGGTGTTATAAAGATTTCCAGTTTCGTTGAGATTTAGCTGTATTATATCGGCTATAATGAGCTATTGAATTAATGTACCATAGCGGCGAATTTGCGTTATAAAACTAAGCTCAACCATAGCGGCATATTTTGTGTTATAAATATTCAACAGTTTTTTATAACATGTCGATATACAGCGCTTATCATACCGCTATGGTTGTGATTAATAGCGGCTATATGCCGCTATAAAAGACACTTTTTGTTGTAGTGTCTGTACCACCTGACTTAGACCCTGCTGGTCTAAAGTACAGACTGGCGCTACCAGCCCTCGGGTAACCCCGCAAATAGTACCCTTGCTTTGAACACAACCAGAACACTCCGAGTCATCAACGGTTCCTTGGCACTCCCACTTCAGAGCTTTCCCCAACTCCAATCCATTTCTAGGTGCGAGCCTTCATCAACGGTTCCTTGGCACTCCCACTTCAGAGCTTTCCCCAACTCCAATCCATTTCTAGGCGCGAGCCTACTACCTATCCTAGCCCATTATCTTATAGCCTTGTTTTATCTCAAGCTGTTAATTTACTCCTTCGATCCTACCCCTTGTCTAAGTTTGCGACCGAAGCACTAAAACTTCATCATGCCATAACTACCAAACCATAGAAGCAATCAGCGAGCCATAAGTTCCAGCATGATCTATAACCATCCCAGAGTCTTCCCTCCGGATCTCATCAACTTTGGAGCCAATAATTTGGATCGTTGCTGATCCAATTGGATTGGATTGTTACCGATCCAAATACTTAGCCAATCCCTCTCACTTCCAGCCTCTAGTACACTTCCTCTAGATGTCGTAGACCCCTAGCTTTCCCTCTTAGCCTCATGGTCCTTCCATCTATGCTTCATAGCCGATCCAACATAGATGATCCATCATATCTTCAACACTTGGTCTATCCTCCGATCTAACTTCATAGATCATCACTGGAACCCATGCTCTACCATCCCTCTAATTCTCACTTCGATTAGTGCACAAATTCGCATCGGTACCATCCAACTGGATCAGATCAGTACCGATACAAATACTTTGCTCCAATCATCGTGAAATTTTCAAGGCATCTTCCTTGCGTGCTCTAGAGCCTATCCTCCAAGTTTCATGCGAATCTGACGAACTTTGCTTTCGATATGCTTCGATCACTAATCTAAGTCCTAAAACATACACAACACTAGTAAACGAATCAAGCATAGCAAGCAATTTCAAACACAAAAATGAACCAAACATAGCAAATCATTCAATTACATCCAATCATAAGCATTCAAGTCATCCAATTCAATCAATGATCATAAACAATCATAGGTCTAATCTAAATCATAGAATTACATAGCTACATATGCAGAAATGACACTAGCCAATGATCTAATCCATATTACATGTTTAATTAAGTTGATCTAGGGTTTCTAAATCTGAAATTACCTATGTCTAACCAATTTATAGTTTAATTTAACAATCCTAACTTATAGTCACCTAATTACAAAATATAATCTATTATAGAACAGTTAGAGATCATAACCACTCACCAAACCAATCAAACCTATGAAAATGAGAGGAGATTCGATCTGGACAGTAGCAAATCGAATGTAGTTGTGATCCAATCAACGAAATCAAGCCCCTCGATGAAGATCTAGCCTCTGATTTGAGATTAGAGACGATTTGAGATAAAATCTATGCAAAGAATGGAGAATTAGAGAGGATGTAGGTTTTAGGGCTTATGTGAAATGAGAAGTAAAGGTTTCAAATGGTCTCTCTCACCTCATATTTATAGCCAAACCCGATTAGACTAATGGGCTTGCTAATTGGCCCATTAGTCCCCTTTCTAATTCTGGCCAGTAGTTTACAAAACTTAAAACTGCTATAACTTCCTAACCACTTATCCGATTTTCCTATTGACCACTCTATAAAACAGGAAACCACCTTTCCGAAGCAATGAACCGGGTTAGAACATCTAATCTGGCTCATATAAAAAGTTATGGCCGAAATAAGTGAAAGTGTGTACGCTTGTGCACACTAATTACGGATCGTGTAATATGGACTAATATATGCGGAATGTTATTTACAATTGCTATATAAGTAAATATTCAATAAACTAACTATATAGCAATTCACAGATATAGAATAGTAAATGCAGTAAACTGTAAAAATCACACCAGGGATTTTTATACTGGTTCGGACCTCCCGTCCTACGTCCAGTCCCAGACTTATATCTGGATTTCACTACCAACTACCTCGCTTCACCCGGAGGAACAGGTTTATAACACCCGAACAGCCGAACGGGATTTCGTGCCTCTTACAACACCGAGGACTTCAACAAAAATAAATACAATTGTCGTTGACAACTTGTGCTCTTGATAACACGGATTTGTCACTTATAGTACACCCTTCCTATAATCTTATCCTCAAAATATGTGAATGATGTTTGTGAAGATTGAAGGAAGTATATTACTTATTTGAATCAAAAGATATGAAATAATTTCAATGATTCAATAAGCAATTTGAAGTAGAGAGCTTTTAGAATGCAAGAGTATTTAGAAATTAAGATCAGAATTTTAAAGCAAAGAATTGTTGTATTTCAATCAATGATTTAGATATGTTTATATAGAGAATAAATGGTTGTAACTCTTTGTGAAGAGTAGCCATTAACAGATGTGATCATTGATGAAAGGTAAGAGAAGCAACCATTGAAGAAATAAGTGTCTTTTGGGAAAGGTTGCTTTCTGTTTAAAAACGGTCGACAGGTCAAAAATGACCAGTAGACAAAATTTCAAATATATAGACGTTATGTGCATGTGTGCACGTTCATTGTGCAATTTACACAGGAACGGTCGACTGCCTGGTTTTGGACCGGTCGACCGGTCCCTGTTAAATTTCACAGTGAATGTGCAATGTCATCCAAAACGTTTATACATCGATTCTTTTGAGATGCATGATTATTTTGAGGATAGATTTTAACATAACTAATACTACTAACATACCAAATAATCAACCTCTAACGTATGAAGCTCGTTGTGTCTCAATGAATGACTTCTTTTTGTCGATCACGGTTTATCCCTTTGTTAGAAATCAAAACTATATAAAAATCTTGACTCAACAATAAGATTCTCAGGGGCAAAATGGTCACATAGAAATTCGAAAAAAATCATTGATGTGTAGAACATCCCTAAGAATCACATCCTAAATTATTAGAATCATAAGACCACAATTGTATTAAATAAAATTATTTTACGATCCTCCGATACGTAAAATACGTGTCGTTACATTATCTAACCATATATAACAAAAATGAAAATTTTCATGATTTATGCAGTCAGATTTGGTGATTACAATAGATTTCATACTTTAATTAAGTACTTACGCCTTAAATTTAGGTTTTTACCCTAACATTGTTGATTTGGTTTAAAAGAGAATAGTCAAATCAACCTTTTTATATTATTGTTGCTAAAGCGAGTGCTAAAAGGCCTTGTTTTAGCAGATATAGTGAAAAATAACGTAGCTTAAAGCAGATCTGTTATTTTATAGTGTTAAATTGAAAATGCATAGTGTTTGAAGAGCGCTATGTGCTATAACGGGGATTTTGCCGGGCTTTAGTGGGGCTTTAACTGCACAATTGAGTCCATAGAAAATAAATGTGACGTTGATAAGGCGTAATGAGAACACTTGAAGCATTGTTAGATTAGAGACCTGGTTTGGCTTGTGTAAGTTATGTTATTTTATCTACTCCAATTAAAATATTTTAATTATTTGAAATGTTTTCCTAAAAAGTTGAAAATACTAGTGTTTGATATTTTGAAAAAATATAGAAGTTAGAGAATATTTGATGTATTGAAATAATAACTCCTTGTTTAAGCTTCAACGTAAGAAAATTTAATAAGAAGTAACTTTCCATAATTATTTTAAAAGTTTTAATTTTGTAAAAAGTTTAGTGTAAGGCATATGGTTGCACTTATATTTTGATGTTTACTTTGGTTTGATAAAGAAACATTTGAAAAGTTAATTAAAGTGTAAGTAAAAAGTGTTTTTTGAATGTCTTTTATTTTATAATATTTCAATCACAGTTTAAAAAAAATTATATTACATTTGCTTTACACATTTGTGAACATTCTTATTTATAAAATTTAAATTTAAAAGGATAAGTTTTACGTGCCTACTTTCTATGTTAAATTGAAACATTTTAGATAGAATTTAAATTGAGAAAATGAGGACTTAAAAAATATTATTTTAAAATTGTGGAATATCTCTATTTTAATATAAAACCTTGAAATCAGAATTAATAAATGATTTAAAAATTTTTGGAAATTATTTCTGAATTGGATATGAATATGGTTTGTAACCAAAATGAATTTCAAAATTATATATATATATATATATATGATGTTATCTAAAGGTGTTGGAGGTTGGCCAATTATTAAATAAAATGATAAATCTATTATAAATTATATGAAATAATATTGTGAAAATTTAAGTATGGTATTTCAGAAAATAAAAGAAGTTATTTCAAATCAAATTATATTTTGAGTAATTAATACAATTGGAAAATTTATAAGGAATTGAATTTTGGGAGTAAAATATTTTTAAGAATTGTTAAAAAGAAATTAGCTTTGAAAATTGAAATTATATTAATTGTTTTATAGGGAGACTTATGAATAGATACGAGATGACTAACTTAAGACAAATTAGCTTTATTATTTTCTATGAAATGCCTAAAGCCAAACTTTTTGAAAATTTATTTAAGTAGAATATAAAGGATTTGATTTGAAAAAATGTGTTATGATTTTTATTAAACATTTACTAAAATTAGTGAAGATTTTCTAACTTTAGGAATTTGCTAGTTTTGTGAAAAAATGGAGTTAAAACTAAATGTTTTTTGATTTAAAACTAAAATGAAAATGTCATTTTGATTTTCAGTTAAAAATTAAAATTTTGGATTGGATTTAGAAAAGAATTACACAACCCATAAAGTTGAATTAATTAGAGTGAACTGGGTAGAATAAACAATATGCCAGTCTGCTATGGGCTTGCTAGTATTAAGAGTTATGGATTTGTGAAGCGTTGGAAAATTTGGAAAGTAAAGGAAAAAATTAGCATAGAGATTTGGTGGCATTTTCAGTCAACTTTCGAGTTGGAAGGGCAGATTATCAAATTGAATTTTTCTATAATAATAAAGGGTAAACACCCTTTTGTGTCACTTTACCCAAAATATAGTTTGATTTCTGAGCTTAACATGATAGGATTTGGCTATAACTTACTTAATTTTGAAGTGAGTCAAGAGTAAGGCAAAATATTTTATTGTAGAGTCATAGAAAAGAAGTGTTGAATCAGACGGCAATATGTTTACGGTAAGGGTTATGATATGCTTACATAAGACATTGCGAAGTATGAGAACGCATTTGAACGTGAAGTTTCCCTAAATGATAAATAATAGAAGAACATTGCATACGACAGTCAACGACATAGGACAACTATACTTGTTATGGAGAGTGTTGTTATACAGACGTATCAGTTAGCGCTACGACACATGAGTTTGTTTTGGTTTATAGTACACCCATGTGTTGGTTGTTATTTCGTAGTAGATGCTCTTGGGTTTGTTGTTGTGCTATGCAATACTTGACTATGTTGCCCTTGAGTTATGATTATGTATAAAGCACCCGAATTGGGGAATCGTTTTCCATTTGGATTATGGATTTAGCATTTTGGTGAGTACCATTCGGGTATGATCTTGATATCATGTATGAGTAGTTGATCGTGACATGTGCTTAACGTCGTGTTCATTATGTTAAGACATTGATCCATGCTCTGATGTTCCTATATGAAGTTTGTTGAGTTTATGGAGGTTATGCTATTTGATGACTAGGTGTTATATTTTTCAATTAGTAGGGCAAGGGATCTATATTGGGTTGCACCATCTATTATATTTTTTACGTGAGCCAATTAGGGCTCTATGTTAAGGTATATACCATCAAGAAATTATACATGAAGTCCTTTTGGGGTACGGCGATGTACATAAAGGTACTCTAGCCATATGTTAGTATAGAACTTCATGAGCATGTGATGTTAATACTATAGTATGAAGAATATAGTTTTGTATGATTTCAAGAGATGAAGAAAATTTCTTGACTTGCACATACTATGGTACGAAGGTGATTTTCAAGGAAGGCAAGATTTGACGATTTGGAAGAAAATTGACGGAGAGGTGAGATTAGTTCTTTTAAGTCATCACTTTGATTAAAAGAACTATCTTATTAAGTCAATTTTTATAAATAATGACTTTTTGTGCATAATCTATTTTTAGTCCCGATGCATATGAAAAATAAGTTAAAAGTGCATAACCTAGTCTATGAATATGCTATAATAATATTGTCTTTATCGAAAATAGGATATCATCCATTTGTGTTATCTATAATTAAATGGTGATGGAGTATGGGGTTCACCAAAGAATCCTAAATGTTAGTCCATGTAAAGGTAAGATACCTTCTATCACCGTGTTGTCGTGCCTATGGACCTAAAGAAGGAATTTGGTGGGGTATGTCAAAGAATATGAAGAGGGTTTTCCATAAGCCGAGGATGAGTAAGTGGTGGAGTATGTTGCAAGGTATCTGACGATGGAGATATGCTAGCAGTGAAATTTATTTAAATTAAAGTCGTACTTGGATAATGTACGACTAGGGACACCTTATTGGAAGTTGAAGTGATATGCAAAAGAATGGAAACCACATAGGATAGGCATGCATAATAAGTTCGTATTTGGTGGCATAGTATAGGTGGAGGACTAGCTATTAAGATATGTTATGTAGGAAAGCTAGCATCATCATTTGTTGGGCTCTCAATTGTACAGAGAGCACCGAAATCCATGCGTTGAATGGGCTTCTTGAAAATTTAGCGAATGTTCACCCCATATGCGGATATACGTTGATAATTTAACGAATATGGTAGATCCTAGTTAGCTTGATGAGGTTAATGGAGGCGGGGTCTTGAATACTCTATAGACATATTCACATCTTAGAGCTTAATGAGGTATGACATAAGAATGATGAATAAAATTAGTCCAAGTGCGACGAGGAAAAGGTTTGGATAGGAGTATGAGGGAACTCAAGGAGAGAATCTGAGTTTTCCATCACAAACTCTCTTCCAATAACTTTCTCTTTTAGTTAGTTTATAGGTTAGTTTGCTCGTGTGTTCGTTTTTACATTTGCATGGTTATTTAGCAAGCTAATTGACATAGGCATGGATGTACGGATGCTAGGATTAGTGTATGCATGTCCTTATGACATGTTTTTGTTGCTATGGTTACTCTATTTGGAATATAACAGTTTAGTTCTTACTGTGTTTGATGCTTATATTTACGTATGTTCTAACTTCGGTTACAAGATTATATATACTATTTATTGTTTCTTTATATATGCATTACTTATAACTATAGTTATTTACATAATCTTCAATATGGTTGTTACATATGGATGCATGAATGCGCATGCATACATATACCAAGATGTTTGCATATATTTTAGGCTGGATGACATATGCATTCATATAGGAGGCCAGATTAGTTGCATTCTATAACGACCCGTATTTTTGGTAATTAAAAATATTAAAATTAATAAGATTTTTTTAGAATTGAATTTTGTGAGGAATTATAATTTATGATTTATAAATGAAAAAATTTATTAAAATGTAATTTAATAATATTGTTTGAATGTTATTGACAACCGTTTTAATGTAATTTCTATCAATTGCAATAATAAAGGTAAATAATTTATAATCTTTGTTTGTAAACAATGAGTTAATAGATATGAGTTATTAATGTGTAACAATTGTTTTATCTATCACCTTGTTATTTAATCTGTTGAAATTAATTTAGAAACCAATGAAATTTAATGTAAATGAAATATTGCAATTAATAATAAAAAAAAGATGTGAACTGTAGAGTTTGAGTGTAATAAAGTGGAAACTTATGTTAATGAATTCATAAGGTTTTGGTTGATTTGATAATAAAGATGTAAATCAAAATAAAAGAATTTGATTGAAATTAAAATATAATCAACTGGGATTTTATTACAGTTGTAATTGAATGTTGAAATTAGTGTAATATTTAAACCTTGGAATTAACATGGAAAATTGAATTTCAAAAGATTATTAATTTATGTGAAATCAGGAATGATGAAAATGGTTAACTTATAAATTTGAATATAATAATGATTAAATTGATTTTAAATAATAATTCATTTAATTAACATGTAAAATTAGTCTTTTTTGGGCACTGTCTCAGATTTCGACGAAATCAGTTTCATTGGATCTGTAACAGAGAATTATTATAGGATTTCAAGTTTCGTGGCGATCGGACTTATCGTTTGATCATGCGGGCTCTAAATGCGTAGAAATCAATTAAAGGAATTTAAATGAATATAATTTGATTTTAAAAGCTAACTTCTATATACAATAGAATTAGGGTTTGAAAGTAGTTCCATTAAGTTTAAAAATATCGAAAACATATACTTCGATATATTGGATGACCTATTTTCGTTTCGGGAATGAAACAGGCTTTTCGGGTCATTGTTATCGTTTCGACCCAATTCGATCTGTTCCATCCGTTCTTATCCATCTCTGTCTATATATAGGCTGTTATAAACCCTAGAAGCTTCTTATTTTCATTTTCTATACATACAATTTCTATCTACCTGTTCAATTATCCGTTCCTTCTCAATGGTAGACATTCCAAAACCCTTATTACAATTTCTATCTAACGTTTGGTTGTTAAATAGAAGTTTCGACCATTGAAACTAGGGCTTGTCGATCAACGGTGGATCATCGACTATACGATGATCGGAGGATACTGATTTTAGAGGGCGATGAATGGAGTCGATCTATGGTCTCAGATCATCAAGCTGTCACACGAGTTCCCCAGAATTGACAGTCAAAGGCGGCGACTAGGGTTTTTGGTTGGAGGCATTCACGGCGGCGGAGGGGCTCGCATCGGCATGGTCAGGCGCGACTCGATCACGGCTGAACGTTGGTGACCTCCGATCGATGATCAGCTGTGCATAGGCACGATGGCGACATGAAATAGGGTGGTGACTGGGTGCGTGTAGGCTTCTGGAGAGAGAGCGGTGAGGATTAGAGACGGTGAATATTTACAACTTTGTCCCTGAATATTATTTAATTTAAAATTTAATTGTCAACGTTCTAACTAGCATAACTTTTTCATACGAACTCGGATTTGGACGAGGTTTCTTCCATTGGGATCGTATCGAAATTCCGGATAGTATTTAACTTTTTGGTTATATTTGAAGACTGTTCAAATTTTGGGCTTTTATTGGATTTTAATCGACTATAAATCAAAGGTGAGTGATTTAACTCATTCACACAATACTAAATATTCTTATGTTAGTTGAATTAAATTTATAAAGTGATAAGAATTTTATTTGTTGTTGTTTGGTAGTTTAAATTGACATTTTAATTTGAAATTGAATTTTATTGAATTAAATTGCCATTTAAATTAATATTGGATTTAATTGCTAGTTAAATACCCGATATTGATAACCAGTAAATTGTTGTGAATTATTGGCTGATTTGGATGTTGATTGTTATGGATATCTATTTGTTGAAAATTTGGATGATTGGATGTTTATTTATTTTTATTTTTGCAAGGCAAGCGGGGTTGGATGGTCCCCTACCACTTTATTAGTGCACCTTAGACACACATATATACAAGAGTACAAAGATACACAAAGCACACCAAAGAAGAAAAAACAACAAAACAAAAACACAAAAGAAAAGCTCAAGAGAACACATCAAGAGCTCTTTTAATTCCAGGATCGAAAATGAACCCAAGACATGAAATGTATGATCTGATAGCTGCATAAACTTTAAACCTTAGCTGCATAGGGGTCAACCTGCTTTCCTGCCTGAACACATTAGTATTTCTTTCATCCCATTTAACTCTGACCACTTTTTTAAGCATGTAAAGGAAAGATCTTTTTCTATCACCATTATCTCCTGTCAGACTATAGATTTGATCCCAAAGGTCTGAGTTTGTACTGGTCATGAGATGCCCTCCTGTTACCTGCATTAGTTCATTCCATAGAGAACAAATGATAGGACAAGAGAAGAACAAGTGGTCCCTTGTTTCCTCATTAGCATTGCAAAAGGTACAAGAAGTGTCAATGACCATTCCTCTATCCCTTAGCTTATCCTTTGTAAAAATAGCTTTATTTCCAAAGATTGATATTTTCTTTTGCAGGATTGTCCTTTTTCCAAACCCTTTTATACCATTTCCATGTTAAGAGATTTTCGAAACCTGCTAGAGAGCTGTATAACAAAGATATAGAGAAAGCATTGCTACCGGAACCCCACATGATTTTGTTATCCAAACCATTGTGTACTTTTATACTACGAGCTTGCTCACTGCAGTGTAGATTACCATTACACAATAAAGGTGGCAAAAGAATAGCATTGGAATTGATATAATCTCTAACCTCAGCACTATGACCAATACCACTCAACACTTTTTCAAGATAAGAACATGAAGTTTCTAGAGTTAATCCCTTTTCCAACCAAGGATCAGACCAAACTTTGGTGTCATATTCAATACCAACTTTGTATTGCACATGAGGCATGATCACTTCCCTATACTTAAAAAGGGCTCGCCAGGTCCAACTTATATTTTGAGGAGGGTTCATTAGCCAGAAATTTCTACCTCTTAAAACATTCTTTCTGGACCAGACAACCCAGACATTATCTATTTCATTTAATAAGTTATCAAGATGTTTCATCATGGCAGCTTTGTTCCAAAGTGCCACGTTAATTATACCTAAGCCTCCAAGTTTGATTGGCCTTTCTATAACTTTAAAGGCAATCGGAGAAGAGTAATTTCCTTCAGTTTTTCCATTCTATATAAATCTCATCAGCGCTGTTCTGATCATTTTTGTTAGCTTTGGGGGAAGTAGAAAGGTTCTGGACCAATACACTTGCATAGAGAACATAACTGCCTTAACCAAAGTAATTCTACCTGCTTGACTTAACAATCTATTTGTCCAAGAATTCAGCTTATTAGTAATCCTATGGAAAAGTGGCATGCATTGAGCTACTGTGATTTTGGTTGTTGTAAGAGGAATACCTAAGTATGAACTTGTATCATTGGGGCTACTCAGACCAGTGTAATCCTTCAAAATATCTATGGTGTGCTGTGGAACTCCAGCAAGTAGCATCTCAGACTTTGTTAGGTTTACCTTAAGACCAGTCATGTTGTGAAACTCTGAAAGGGTGTCAAGAATTTCTTTGATAGTGGGAAGATTAGGGTTACAGAAAATAACCAAATCGTCCGCAAACATTAAGGCAGTTACCCTAGGGTCTTTACACTTTGGGTGAAGGCTAAACAAATTACTATCAACCAACTTATTAATCATCCTGGTAAGGAGTTCCATGACCATGATAAATATGTATGCAGAAATAGGGTCCCCTTGCCTAACACCTTGTTTACTATTAAAGAACCCCACAAGAGCCCCATTAATAATAAGAGAGAACTTGGCACCTATAATGCACTCATAAATCCATGTTATAAAATGATGGGGGAAATTCATATAGCCCATGATTCTGACTATACTATCCCATTGCAACATATCAAAAGCCTTCATTATATCAAGCTTTAACATACCTCTAGCAGATATATTATCCCTAGCATAACCATTCAAGAGTTCATGAGATAAGAGCACATTGTCTAGAATACTTCTTCCTGTCAGAAATGCTGCTTGATTGTGAGAGATAATGGAGGGTAGGACAGTTTTAAGTCTTGAGGCTATGATTTTGGTGATACACTTATAAATAGTATTACAACAAGAGATTGGTCTAAACTCAGCTACTTTACTAGGGCATTGGACTTTGGGGACAAGGGTAATATTAGTGTTATTGAAAAACTGCACTAACTTTGCAGTCTTGAAGAAGTGTTGAATGGCACTAATAACATCATCAGAGACTATATCCCAGCAAGAGTAGTAAAAAAAGCATTAAAACCATCGGGGCCTCCACTAGAACTTCTTTTTAAAGAGAACATAGCATTCCTAATTTCAGAAGGGAGAACTTCAATGCCTAGGGTTTTTTTTATTTTGCTCACTAATTTGAGGTATAATTTGTGGGTCAATTGTGTCAATGCTAGGGATGAAGTTGTTTGAGTTACCAAACATTGTTCTAAAATGACTAATGAAAGCATTTTCAATATCAGCCTTGTTGTTGTGTGTATTACCCTCATTATCTTCAATCATCTTGATATTGTCTCTATTCTGCTTGGCCCTAAGAGTAGCATGAAAGAAGGTAGAATTCCTATCACCATCTCCAAACCATTTGTTTCTGGCTTTTTGTTTCAACATTGAATCCTCCTTAATCAAAGCTTGTCGGTATTGTTCAGAGATATAGTGCTCTAAGCTTGCTAGGGTAGGGTTTTGAACATCATTCATCAGTTGAGCTTGTGTTTCTTCAAGCTTGATTCTCCAGTAATTGCTTTGCTTTCCTCCTTTGCCATATTTAGCTCTAGCCCACTGTTTAAGATGTGCTTTCAAGGCTCTTAGTTTTCTCTGCAAAATAACAAGTGGATTACCAAAGAAAGGTGTGAGCCAGATTTTCCTTACCTCATCTTGGAAATCAGGCTCACCAACCCAAGCATTAAAAAATTTAAAACTTTTATTATTTTTCATAGCAACTGAACTCAAGCTTAGGATTATAGGGGAGTGGTCTGATAAAAGAGGGGGAGGTGTGTGAAAAGAAATGGCTGGCCAAGAATCAAGAGCATTTTGGTTACAAAAAGCATGGTCTATGGTTGAGTAAGTTCTTGGGCTAGAGATTCTTTTATTATTCCATGTATGCTGCATCCCAGTATTTTTAAATGTGATAAGCTCAGAATTGATATGGCAGGATTTTAATGGTTTGATTTCATTGTTAGATAGGGCATTCCCTCCTATCCTTTGATTGAGCTCAAAACAACAGTTGAAATCCCCAAGGATCAGCCATGGATGGGAGTTTTGTCTAAAGAAGGGAATAGTGTGCATAAGAGACTTTCTAGCAGTCACAGAGTTGAAAGCATAAACAAAGGTCAGGTAGAAAGATAGGTGAGTTGTGGGAGAAACTGCATGGCAATGGATGAATTGAGGAGATGAGGTTATGATAGAGAGAGTGATTAAGCAGAGGTCATACAGAATAAGTATCCTACCATATGGAGCTTGGTCTAAGTTGTGGAGGAAACTCCATGAAGGATTGATTAGCCTAGCTGCTCTAGCAGTAGCATCTTGATCAAGTTTAGTTTCTAAAATGACCATAACTTTCAAATTATATTCAGCAATAATCATCTTGCATTGTGAGAGCTTAATGTCATTGTGCCCTCCCCTAATGTTCCATGCTCCTATTGCTTCAATCATTGATTAAACTCGATGTTTTTACGGCCTTTCTTTTCTTTGCTCCTGGTAGGATAGTAATGAGCATTGGTGCTTGGGGGATTCTTAGCCTTGGCTGGAGTTTGGGTAGAGGAGGGAGGGGAAAAGGAGGCTGCTAGGTTAGGCACTGGAGGCTTGTATGCTTGTGGAGGAGGAATATGGTCATAAGGGTATTTAGGTTCAAGAGGGTCATCAACATGAGGTTGAGGAACAGTTTGGGTGCTATTTGTATTTGTGGTATCAACCTGGTTGAAAAGGATATGTGTAGGGATGTCAAGGCTTCCAGTATGTGTAAGAGGAGAGTTAGAATGATGATCATACCCTTGGTCAATAGGATCAACCATGGTATCTTGTTGTGGAGTAGGTTGATTAGTGGTATTTTTGTGGGTAGGTGAAAGGGAAAGGTTTGGTGTAACTGTTGCTTGTGCATTTTTAGAGTTATTGGTCTCACCAGCATTTATGTTTTGAGGCTGCATAATACTTGCATCATCTATGAAGGCTTCTTCTGAATTTAGGATGTCAAATCTATTTGCTGTTGTAATTCCACTTTCCTTCATCAGCTCCTTATTGGTTTGGTTATCTGGTGCACTTTTGTTTGATGTTGCAACACCTATATTTACTTTTTGCATGGGAATGTTATCTTCTTCTTGCTCATGCAAATTACTCGTACCCCTTTGCTTTTCATCACCTTTATTACTGGTTTCCTTCAGAGAATTATCTTCCACTACATTCTCTCTAATTTCACCCTCCTCAATCTCAACAGCATTTTTAGCACTAGTATCCTTTTGCACAAACCTCTTTTCCTTGCTAACATCAACCCCAACAGCTTTCTTAGCACCACTATTTCTCTTGTCGGTCTCTTTTCCTACTTTATTATTACTAAATCTATTCACCTTTTGCCACCTTTTTTTCACTAACATTTTCTTTGTTCTCATCATACGCCATCCCTTATCATTCTTCTTATCATGTTTGGACTTCTCAATTACTTCCTCAGCCACAACTACTTCATCTATATCACATTCCATCGTTTTGTGTCCAAAAGTTTTACATTTAGTACAAATATCAGGACGCCAGAGGTAGTCTACATAAACTCTTTGCACACCACCATCAACCAGTTGCACCAAATAGTCATCAACTAGCTCCTGATTTGGTTTGATTTCTATTAAACATCTAGCAAAATCAAGTCTTTGCTTATTTTCAGTTCTTTCATCAAGGCAAAGAAGCTTTCCTAACCTGCTGCATACCCAATTTGAACTAAAATTAGATTTTGCAAATAGTGGTATGTTGTATAATCTGACCTAGATTGGCACTGCCTTCACTGCTCCACAAACATTGCTTATAGAAGAGTTGTATTCGGTGATGATGAATAGCTTGTTGCTCATAATTATTGGATCAGCTCTAAGTATTTTGTCTCTGTCATCGGAGTAGGTGAAAGACAAGAGAAAAATGTTACCATCTGATTGAATAGTGAAGGAACCCTTTAGCTTCCACATACTCTCTAGTTTCTTTTTGACAGCAGTGAAGGAGAGAGGTTTGTCCAGGAAAAACCCCACAAGAAAATCACACCAAACTTCCTCTCCAGCTTTAACAACACCTTCACAGAGTTGGAGCACGCCATTGTTGAGGGAAGGAGCAAGGTCAACAGGTGTGTACTTCCCTGCATGAATTCGTTTGCGTTTGAATAAAGAAGTCCAAGCTTGTTGACAGGCTGAGGAGGCAGGCAAGGGAGGTGAAGAAGGTAAAGGATTAGAGAGAGGTGTGGACGATGAAGGAGGAGGAGGGTCAGGAAGGGGTGGAGGGGCAGCAGGAGGAGGATCAGAGACGAAAGAAGGAAGGGTAGGGGAGGATAAGGAAGGTCGAAGGGGAGGGAAGGACAAAGAAGAAGAAGAAGGAGGGAGAGGGGGAGAGAGTTCAGGCGCCATGAAAATTTGAAGGATTGATTATTATTTATTTTTATATATCCCTATTATCATTTTGTATATTAAATGACATCATATAAACTGTTATTTGAATTATTTCGAATAAATTAAGAAATAGGTTGAAATGATATGTACCTATGACATTTTGATTTGGATTGAAATGATATATATCCATCCATGTAATTAAATTGATAATAATTGATCACTTGGCCATAGGGTAGAAAATTATATACGGACACCAGATTGGTTAAATTAAATGGTTTTAAAATCTTGAATTTGGATTTTTAATTAAATAATATTGTTTAAAAGAAATAAATTTTGGATTTATATGAATTGAATTATTTTCTAATTCAAACTTTGAAATGTTGAAACTGAAATTGGTTAAAAGAAATTGTTTCGAAAGAAGTGAATTTGAAATGTGAATTTGTAATTGATATATGACTTTAAATTTTGGAAATTGATTACTTTTAAGATATAGATCTTAAAATTGAGCAATGAGGTTTAGTTTGGTTTAAGTGTTTTAAATCAGTAAATTGAATTAGATTTTTGAATGGAATTTGAACTAAAAAAATGAATTATTGGCTGATTTGGATGTTGATTGTGATGGATATCTATTTGTTGACAATTTGGATGATTGTATGTTTATTTATTTTTATATATCTCTATTATCATTTTGTATATTAAATGACATCATATAAACTGTTATTTGAATTATTTCGAATAAATTAAGAAATAGGTTGAAATGATATGTACCTATGACACTTTTGATTTGGATTGAAATGATATATATCCATCCATGTAATTAAATTGATAATAATTGATCACTTGGCTAAGGGTAGAACATTATATACGGACACCGGATTGGTTAAATTAAATGGTTTTAAAATCATGAATTTGGATTTTTGATTAAATAATATTGTTTAAAAGAAATAAATTTTGGATTTATATGAATTGAATTATTTTATAATTCAAACTTTGAAATGTTGAAACTAAAATTGGTTAAAAGAAATTGTTTCAAAAGAAGTGAATTTGAAATGTGAAGTTGTAATTGATATATGACTTTAAATTTTGGAAATTGATTACTTTTAAGATTTAGATCTTAAAACTGAACAATGAGGTTTAATTTGATGTAAGTGTTTTAAATCAGTAAATTAAATTGGAATTTGAAGTAAAAAAAATGGATGTTTCGAAAATCGAAGTTATTTCGAATTGAAATTGAAATCAAGTTGATTTGAAACAAAATTGAAATTGAGTCAATTGAATTGAAAGATTGGAAATTGAGTTTTGTTGATTTGAAATTTGGACATGGATCCAGATTGTTGAAATGGAAAGAAATGGTTTGATTTGATATTATTTTAAAATAATTTATTTTAATATAAACTGTTTATAATCTATCATTTTAATATTCAAATTATTTAGATTTTCCAGATTATTTTACTATATAAACCATCTTCAATACTCAAACCATTTTATATTAACTATTTTAAACTATTTAAACTATTTTTACACTATTTATAACTATTCAAACTATTTCTAAAGATTTCAAACCGTGCAAGCTGGAATGTCTATATTTAAATCGTTGATTTAAATGCGAATGGGGTTAAATGATGTTATAACCTAAGTTGGAATTTGAAATGATATTTTCAAGTGAAAAAGACATATTTGAGTAAATATGATGATTTTGAAATGAAGGTTATTTTGAATTGAATATGATATTTTGATATCAAATATGAACCGATTTTGAAATGTAAAAGAATCAACCGGTGTAAAAAAGGATGTTTGGTTGTTAAGGAGATCGGGGCCTCTTATTGGCATACTCTCTACTAATATTGGAACCACTTTAACAACTATGTACGCGGTGGATGTTATCCAGATAGAGGTTGAATTGGAGGCATTTGCTGGATTTGAAGAAAGAGAACAATGATGGATGACCTCGATACTTGTGTCAATTTGAAATGACTAAAACAGGAGCCATACTTGACCACTGAGGCTAGCTACCTCTAGCGGACACACCTCTTCATATTACTATATTGATGTTGGCTTGACCAGAGCACCTTTATTTGATTTTTGGGGGTGCTGGATGCGGTGGGACGTTAGGGTTTACAACCAGTCAGGAAACACAAAACGGTAGTGTTCTACCTTAGGCATAGCCTCATGTGCCTTGTCATACTCTTTATCCTTATTCACGGCTGCTACGATTTCGTTTTAGTATGGTACCTATAGGGGACTCACTGGCTACCGACGTTACTGGTTGTGTTACAGCACATGCATAGACTACCTGTTTAAAAATGTGTTAAGGGGGATCAATGTAAAGCCTTAACGCTATTTTAATACCTTACTTTACTGATAAACACTACATATATAGCGCATCTTACTACATATAGATAGTTTAACGGATCCTTAGGAGATGGAAAATCCCGTAACAACTCTTAAGTTATTGCACGCACGTTATACACTTGATAGGAGATGTAAAATCCCATAAACATCTCTGAAGCTATTACACTGATATTTACTTGTTATTGATTTATCTTACATGAGAACTTTTAGTTCCGACTCGAGTGTTTTATCCTTTCATTACGCTCGGGTCAGCCTGACTATTTCAGTGTTGAAGATATTATTCCTTGAAGATGAAGATGGAGTATACTTGATCATATTTTACTATTATTATTCCACTGCATTATTATTGGTATGTTGTTGTTTGTACTCTGATTATGTTGTAAAAATTGTGTAATCAAATGTATATTGTAAAACAGCTTCATGAACTGTTTATTTGATTATTATATTTTGTCATTCCGCTGCGAGATTTTGTATTTTGTTTTCCCTTCTTTTCTCTTATTTTCTTACTTATCCAATTGAAAATCCTCCCTCTTGAATGGTTTGAGTTAGACATGTGTGGTTTATTGTCAATTTAAACCATCCAAAAAGATAGGTCGTCACAGTTTGTATCAGAGCTTTGGTTTAGAGATACCTTGGCCAGTTGGGGTTAACTCATTAGAGATAGGGTTATTAATACCCTAAAATGAGTTTGAGTGTATATATACGAAGGAGCGTATTTGTTAGTGTTATATAAAATTGTATTGTGTTAATTTGTTCTGTTGAGTATTTATGAATTTGGTCGGTACATAGGACGTTATGGTATCGATAGGGGTTTCTAAACACTTGAATAGGGCAGACGGACATAATATTGTTTTCGAAATAGGTAAATGAAATAGTTTTATCTAGTAACTATATTTTGTATATACAAATATATGTGTGTGTGTGTGTAATTTTGTTATTTTTGTTGTGTTGGATGTTAGTAAATGATAATATTTAATTATTGTCATTTATTGTTTGGATAGTCAAGGTCCTTAAAACTATTAACTACTGTATGTTATAAGAAAATGTAATTTAATAAATATGGTTTATAAATTAGCATTTATAAATAAAATAAAATTGGAAATTTGAGAACTTAAGTTCCGGTGTTTTGAATTTGGTTTCCAAAGATTTGAGAAAAAATAATATTAGTATTATTTGGAAGTATTTGCAAATAAAAATGTCTCCAAAAATGTTTTCTAAAGGCACTTGAAAGAAATGTTTTCAAAGAATTTTTGAAAGGAAATAAATTTTGTACTCTCCTCTCCTGTCGTTGGAAAATAATTTCGGTGATGATCGCGACATCACCGACTTTCATTTTTGAGTTTCAAAGTGGGAATACCACTATTGTAGTTTGCTACACAGTTGTTTTGGTGAAATAAATTTTTATTTAAATTTCCTAAGTATGATTTGATATACCAAGGATATAAGTATATATTATTTTAAAATGATTTGAAATGAACCCGGTATTTGAATCCTCAAGTTCCTGTTAATTAATGATTTCTAGTTGTAGAAATAAAGTGAAATTTTATTAGTTGGAAACTTCTAAAATGAGAAATAAGAAATTTGAAGCTAAGTGTTTAATGAAATTGTAAAGAAATTGGAGATTTGTCATTTGTAAATTAAAAGATAATGGAAATTAAGATATGTAAACTATTGAACATTTTTGTTAACTAAAATGAATAAGAAAATTTGTATAATACTCAATTACATTCTAAAACACACACACACACACAGATATATATATATATATATATATATGACTTACCAAAAATGTTAAAAGTTGAAATGTTAATATGAATATGTAATAGAATATTATACAAGTAAAACTTAAGTAATGAAAATGTTTTCAAATGGAATTACGTCTATAAATAAGAATTATGATGTACAAGAAATGTTTTAAACTTAAGTTGATTTTTTGAAATGCTTAATAAATTAAATTGAATAGTTAGAAGTGAATACTATTTAAGTAAATGATTATAAGCTTAAAGAAAATGTTGAAATGATTCTTCTCTTAAGTATGAAATGATTCATGAATGAATATTAATAATTAATGGAAATCAAGTATATAAGTAAATAATAAATATGAATTAAACTGCAAAGAAACAAATGTAATACTTTAAGAATTGATTTATTGATGTTCTAAATGATCGAATGGGAAATATTCTATGTATGTAAATGAATGTAAAATTGATAAAAGATGACCTTGTAGAAATGAATGAATTAAAATAAATGAAAAGTAAATGATGTGTTAAAGAAACCAATAGAATAAAAGATGTAAGTTGTGCGTAGAGTTATTATATTCGCATAACAGTTTTGATCCAGATTCGAATACATGATTTGTAGTAATTCACACCAGTCCGAATTAGGATTTTTCGCTCAATTCTTAATGGTGAACACTTGATACGAATTTTTGATATGACTTTGAAGTTTTCTATCATAGTTTGTAACTATGCAAGGAAATAGAGATTTCTAATCAAGGAATTGGATCAAAGTCCGCACTAGAGTGATCGGGTTAACAATACTAGTTCGAAAGTGAAAAGTGTGTATTCAAGCAAGCGATTAGAATTGATATTGTGTATAAAAGATTTATGTACATCGTGCAAATATAAAAAAAAGTTAAAATTCTTTGTTGTTTGGCTTATGGGATGTTAAGGAAAGGATATTTCAAATTGTTTAAGGGGTTATGAATAATCTATTAAGTAATTATCTAAGGCTATTGAGCGTAAGATACACTTGTTAGTTTATTTATCACCCTTGTGCTATGAAAAGTGCCTGAACCTGAACAAACCATGAGTTTGGTTGTTATGGATGTTTGATAGTTTCCTTTTTTGCATATGATGGTTATGCTTCTTTTTGTTTGCATATGATTGTTATATATTGTATGTTACTCATACTATTAATTGAAATACAGGTTTATGGAAGCAATATCTGTTGCTTTTGGTTTCATAAATAAAGTTTGTTTTCCCGACAAATAGGTATGTTTTCGGATTACGGTTTTTGAAACGATATTTTATTGTTTTTCCCATGGTTTGGGATATTTTATTTTTGAAATATGATATATATATTGAAATTATTGATATTATTATTTTTCCGGACCTATCCGCGCAAATGAGACTCTGCTGAAATTTTTCGTAAATTTAAGACTTAGAAGTTTTTTGCAGAAGTTGTGTTATTTTCAGATTTTTGTTAAACTTAAATATGTAAGTTAAATTGTTATAAGTTGATTATTTTGAATAAAAATATATCAAACCACTTGATTCTTTCTTTTTCCTTTTCGGGGCGAAAAGTTTTGAGTGGGGGAGATTGTAACGACCCGTATTTTTGATAATTAAAAATATTAAAATTAATAAGATTTTTTTGGAATTTAATATTGTGAGGAATTAGAATTTATGATTTATAAATGAATTTTTTTATTAAAATGTAATTTAATAATATTGTTTGAATGTTATTGACAACCGTTTTAATGTAATTTCTTTCAATTGCAATAATAAAGGTAAATAATTTATAATCTTTGTTTGTAAACAATGAGTTAATAGATATAAGTTATTAATGTGTAACAATTGTTTTATTTATCACCTTATTATTTAATCCATTGAAATTAATTTGGAAATCAATGAATTTAATGTAATTGAAATATTGTAGTTAATAATAAAAAAAGATGTGAACTATAGAATTTGAGTGTAATAAAGTGGAAACTTATGTTAATGAATTCATAAGGTTTTGGTTGTTTTGATAATAAGGATGTAAATCAAAATAAAATAATTTGATTGAAATTAAAATATAATCAACTGGGATTTTATTACAGTTGTAATTGAACGTTGAAATTAGTGTAATATTTAAACCTTGGGATTAACATGGAAAATTGAATTTCAAAAGATTATTAATTTCTGTGAAATCAGGAATGATTAAAATGGTTAACTTATAAATTTGAATATAAAAGTGATTAAATTGGTTTTAAATAAAATTCATTTAATTAACGTGTAAAATTAGTCTTTTTTGGCACTATCTCGGATTTCGACGAAACCAGTTTCATCGAATCCGTAACAGTAAATTATTGTAGGATTTCGAGTTTCATAGCGATCGGACTTATCGTTTGATCGTGCGGGCTCGAAACACGTAGAAATCAATTAAAAGAATTTAAATGAATACAATTTGATTTTAAAAGCTAACTTCTATATACAATAGAATTAGGGTTTGAAACTAGTTCCATTGAGTTTAAAAATATCGAAAACATATATTTTGATATATTGGATGACCTATTTTCGTTTCGGGAACGAAACGGGCTTTTTGGGGCATTGTTATCGTTTCGACCGAATTCGATCCGTTCCATCCATTCTTATCCATATGTGTTTATATATAGGCTGTTATAAACCCTAACAGCTTCTTATTTTCATTTTCCGTACTTACAATTTCTATCTACCTGTTCAATTATCTGTTCCTTCTCAATGACAGACATTCTAAAACCCTTATTACAATTTCAAATCAAACTCCAAAATACAAACTCCTCAAACCCTATCATATAATTATCATCGCCAAGCTCTCGACGGACGTAATCTGCATCCGCGGTTCGTTTTTACAATTGAGTCTCGGTTTGGCCAGAATTTAGCGAAGAAGTTTCAGCCGTTGAAACTAGGGCTTGTCGATCAAGAGTGGATCATCGACTATACGACGATCCGAGGATACTGGAGTGTAGAGGGCGATGAATGGAGTCGATCTATGGTCTCAGGTCATCAAGTTGCCACGCAAGTTCGCCAGAATTGACAGTCAAAGGCGGTGACTAGGGTTTTTGGTGGAGGCGTTCACGGTGGCGGAGGGACTCGCATCGGCATGGTCAGTCGCGGCTCGGTCGCGGCTGGACGTTGGTGACTTCCGATCGATGATTGGCTGCATGTAGGCACAGCGGCGACATGAAATAGGGTGGCAGCTGGGTGCATGTAGGCTTCTGGAGAGAGAGCGGTGTGGGTTAGAAATGGTGAATATTTACAACTTTGCCCCTGAATATTATTTAATTTAAAATTTAATTGTCAACGTTCTGACTAGCATAACTTTTGCATACGAACTCGGATTTGGACGCGGTTGAAAGCGTGTGCTTGTGCACACTAATTATGGATCGTGTAATATGGACTAACAATATATGCGGAATGTTATTTACAATTGCTATACAAGTAAGTATTCAATAAACTAACTATAGCAATTCACAGATATAGAATAGTAAATGCAGTAAACTGTAAAAATCACACCAGGGATTTTTATACTGGTTCGGACCTCCCGTCCTACGTCCAGTCCCAGACTTCTATCTGGATTTTCACTACCAACTACCTCGCTTCACCCGGAGGAACAGGTTTATAACACCCGAACAGCCGAACGGGATTTCGTGCCTCTTACAACACCGAGGACTTCAACAAAAAACAAATACAATTGCTGTTGACAATTTGTGCTCTTGATAACACTGATTTGTCACTTGTAGTACACCCTTCCTATAATCTTATCCTCAAAGTATGTGAATGATGTTTGTGAAGTTTGAAGGAAGTATATTACTTATTTGAATCAAAAGATATGAAATAATTTCAATGATTCAATAAGCAATTTGAAGTAGAGAGCTTTTAGAATGCAAGAGTATTTAGGAATTAAGATCAGAATTTTAAAGCAAAGAATTGTTGTTGTTTAATCAATGATTTAGACATGTTTATATAGAGAATAAATGGTTGTAACTCTTTGTGAAGAGTAGCCATTAATAGATATGATCATTGATGAAAGGTAAGAGATGCAACCATTGGAGAAAGAAGTGTCTTTTAGGAAAGGTTGCTCTCTGTTTAAAAACGGTCGATAGGTCAAAGATGGCCGGTAGACAGGATTTCGAAAATATAGACGTTATGTGCATGTGTGCACGTTCATTGTGCATTTTACACAGAGACGGTCGACCGCCTGGATTATCACCGGTCGACCGGTCCCTGTTAAATTGCACAGTGAATGTGCAATGCCATTCAAACGTATATATATCGATTATATTTAGGTGCATGATTATTTGAGGATAGATTTTAACAAGTTTATCACTATTACAACATTAAATAATCAACCTATAATCTAGAGTACCATATGTAGCTCTTTTGTGCCTCTTTATAGCCATGATGTATTCTTTTTGTCGATCGCCTTTATTTCTTTGTCAGAAATCAAAACTTCGTAGAATCTGTGACTCAACATTCTCCCCCTTTTTGATTGATGACAACATATATCTGAAGTTCTGAATCTCCCCCTGAATATGTGATCTCCCACTGAGATTTTATCTGTATTCTTTATATAAATATATATATTCCTGTAGATAATTGTTAGCACTTTCTCCCCCTTTGTCATCGACAAAAAGGAGTAATAGATAATGGAATAATATAGGAATGTATCAACCAGAATATCCACTTTCCTCTTTTCTTAAGTGGGACCTGCAAAAAATATAATTTAGACCATGGTACCCACTTTCT
This sequence comes from Allium fistulosum, assembly GCA_030737815.1. Taxonomy (NCBI): domain Eukaryota; kingdom Viridiplantae; phylum Streptophyta; class Magnoliopsida; order Asparagales; family Amaryllidaceae; genus Allium; species Allium fistulosum. Next base: position 1,114,512,455 of record CM060902.1, on the reverse strand, counting down.
ATGGGGTCCTAAGAGTTAGATCTTAGGAATCCAAACCCATACGGGTCCGGTATCCCCTTTATATACATAATTAGAATTATAATGCACAGTATTCATGAAATTCTGAGTATATTTGTTCCTAATCAAATTGTTATTTGTTTTAGGAACCCATATTTTGATAGTCTTTGTATTTTTGTTTTGAAATTTCACAACTGGCTTTGGTTTGGAATATAATAAACTAAGATTTTTCTTAACTTCAGTCTTTTGTACTTTCTTTTTTCTTTTATTATCAAGATGTTTCTTGATTTCTTGTTTCTTATATCCCAAACCTTGTTTATTTGATGTAGATTGTGAACTTTCAATGATTTTTGTCAAATTTTCTCGACCTTTGTTAAAGTTAGAAACATTTTGAGTAATGTCATCAAACTTTGTTTGTAAACTAGCTTTTTCTAGGTCTAGAATTTTGACTTTTGCCTTAAGCTCATGATTTTCAGTGGTGAGAGCATTATTTTTCTCTTTTTGAGCTTCTATTTCTTGACTCAAAAGAGATAGTTGAGAGTCAATATTAGATGATGATTCTTGAGATTTTTCAAGTTCTTCTTCTAATATTTTCTTCTCATCTTTTAACATATCTCGTTCAAACTCTGCTCTACTTAAATCTGCTTTGACTACTTTTAATTGACGTTTTATGTCTTTATATTTGACTATCAATTCAGCATTAATATCAAGTAATTCATCAAATGTAAGAATTTGTACCTCATCTTCTATTGCCATAAAACAAACATTAGCTTGTTCATTCTCCGAATCATTTTCACTTTCTGATGAAGATGAGTCTGAATCATCCCATGTTACTGAGAAGGCTCGTTTCTTTGACTTGTCCTTCTTATATTTGAATTTGTCATTTTCTGACTTCTTCTTTTGTTCTGGACAATCCTTCTGCATGTGCCCCTTTTTATGGCAGTTAAAACATTCTATAGCGGATGAAGATGGTTTATTTGAACCAGGTTTCCTTTTGTTGTAACGACTGGCTTTTCGATATTTTAGGAATTTTTTGAATCCTTTTGCAATGAATGCTAGATCTTCATCTTCAGAATCTGATTCATTTTCATCTTTCTCAGCATGAAATGCTACATTTTTCTTTTCTTCTTTCTGTTCTTTTCTAGCCTGCAAATTTGCTTCATAGGACATTAAATTTCCTATCAATTCATCTGGCTTCATGATGGAAAGGTCATTAGCTTCTTCAATTGCTAATACTTTTCCTTCCCATTCATTCGTCAGAGAATGTAGGACTGTTGAAACAACATCAAAATCTGAATATTTTTGCCCTAATCCGATAAGTGCATGATGAATAGTTTGAAACCTTGAATACATATCATTAATTGTCTCATTCGGTTTCATTTTGAAATTTTGAAACTGACTCTTCAGCATGGCTATTTTGGCTTGTTTAACCTTGTTAGTACCTTCATGAGTGGTTTTCAGCGTTTGCCAAATTTGATATGCAGTAGTGTAGATACTAACACGGTTATATTCATTTTGGTCTAATGCACAAAACAACATATTTATTGCCTTTGCATTTACGGCTGCTGCCGTTTTCTCAGCCGTTGTCCATTCTGAATATTCAGTCGTTGGATTCACTATTTCTTTTTGAGTAGCATTCCAAGCATCATAGCTATTTGATTGCATAAAAAATGACATACGTGTTGCCCAATAGCTATAGTTGAGACCATTAAAGAATGGAGGTCTTTGTGTTGATTGACCTTCCGTGTAAGTGTTAGTGCTAGTGCTTGCGTTATTTGCCATATTACAAGAATATATCAAATAATGGTGTTACGGTTATATGATGACCGTGGCTCCGATACCAAATGAAAGCGTGTGCTTGTGCACACTAATTATGGATCGTGTAATATGGACTAACAATATATGCGGAATGTTATTTACAATTGCTATACAAATAAGTATTCAATAAACTAACTATAACAATTCACAAATATAGAATAGTAAATGCAGTAAACTGTAAAAATCACACCAGGGATTTTTATACTGGTTCGGACCTCCCGTCCTACGTCCAGTCCCAGACTTCTATCTGGATTTTCACTACCAACTACCTCGCTTCACCCGGAGGAACAGGTTTATAACACCCGAACAGCCGAACGGGATTTCGTGCCTCTTACAACACCGAGGACTTCAACAAAAAACAAATACAATTGCTGTTGACAATTTGTGCTCTTGATAACACTGATTTGTCACTTGTAGTACACCCTTCCTATAATCTTATCCTCAAAGTATGTGAATGATGTTTGTGAAGTTTGAAGGAAGTATATTACTTATTTGAATCAAAAGATATGAAATAATTTCAATGATTCAATAAGCAATTTGAAGTAGAGAGCTTTTAGAATGCAAGAGTATTTAGGAATTAAGATCAGAATTTTAAAGCAAAGAATTGTTGTTGTTCAATCAATGATTTAGACATGTTTATATAGAGAATAAATGGTTGTAACTCTTTGTGAAGAGTAGCCATTAATAGATATGATCATTGATGAAAGGTAAGAGATGCAACCATTGGAGAAAGAAGTGTCTTTTGGGAAAGGTTGCTCTCTGTTTAAAAACGGTCGACAGGTCAAAGATGGCCGGTAGACAGGATTTCGAAAATATAGACATTATGTGCATGTGTGCACGTTCATTGTGCATTTTACACAGAGACGGTCTACCGCCTGGATTATCACCGGTCGACCGGTCCCTGTTAAATTGCACAGTGAATGTGCAATGCCATTCAAACGTATATATATCGATTATATTTAGGTGCATGATTATTTGAGGATAGATTTTAACAAGTTTATCACTATTACAACATTAAATAATCAACCTATAATCTAGAGTACCATATGTAGCTCTTTTGTGCCTCTTTATAGCCATGATGTATTCTTTTTGTCGATCGCCTTTATTTCTTTGTCAGAAATCAAAACTTCGTAGAATCTGTGACTCAACAGCGGTTTCTTCCGTTGGGATCGTATCTAAATTTTGGGAAATAATAAACTAGTTTGATTGAATTTGGAGACTGTTTAAATTTTGGGCTTTTATTGGATTTTTAATCGACTATAAATCAAAGGTGAGTGATTTAACCCACTCACGCAATATTAAATATTCTTCTGTTAGTTGAATTAAATTTATGAAGTGATAAGAATTTTATTTGTTACTGTTTGGTAGTTTAAATTGACATTTTAATTTGAAATTGAATTTTATTGAATTAAATTGACATTTAAATTAATATTGGATTTAATTGCTAGTTAAATACCTGATATTGATAACCAGTAAATTATTGTGAATTATTAGTTAATTTGGATGTTGATTGTGATGGATATCTATTTGCTGACAATTTGGATGATTGGATGTTTATTTATTTTTATATATCCCTGTTATCACTCTGTATATTAAAGGATAACATATAAACTATTATTTGAATTATTTCGAATAAATTAAGAAATAGGTTGAAATGATATATACCTATGACACCTTGATTTGGATTGAAATGGTATATCCATCCATGTAATTAAATTGCTAATAATTGATCACTTGGCAATAGGGTAGAAAATTATATATGGACATAAGATTGGTTAAATTAAATGGTTTTAAAATCTTGAATTTGGATTTTTAATTAAATAATATTGTTTAAAAGAAATAAATTTTGGATTTATATGAATTGAATTATTTTCCAATTCAAACTTTGAAATGTTGAAACTGAAATTGGTTAAAAGAAATTGTTTCAAAAGAAGTGAATTTGAAATGTGAAGTTGTAATTGATATATGACTTTAAATTTTGGAAATTGATTACTTTTAAGATTTAGATCTTAAAACTGAACAATGAGGTTTAATTTGATGTAAGTGTTTTAAATCAGTAAATTAAATTGGATTTTTAAATGGAATTTGAAGTAAAAAAATAAATGTTTCGAAAATTGAAGTTATTTCGAATTGAAATTGAAATCAAGTTGATTTGAAACTAAATTGAAATTGAGTCAATTGAATTGAAAGGTTGGAAATTGAGTTTTGTTGATTTGAAATTTGGACATGGGTCTAGATTGTTGAAATGGAAAGAAACGGTTTGATTTGATATTATTTCGAAATAAATTATATTAATATAAACTATTTAAAATATATCATTTTAATATTCAAATTATTTAGTTTTTCCAGACTATTTTACTATATAAACCATCTTCAATACTCAAACCATTTTATATTAACTATTTTAAACTATTTAAACTATTTTTACACTATTTATAACTATTCAAACTATTTCTAAAGATTTCAAACTGTGCAAGTTGGAATGTTTATATTTAAATCGTTGATTTAAATGCGAATGAGGTTAAATGATGTTATAACCTAAGTTGGAATTTGAAATGATATTTTCAAGTGAAAAAGACATATTTGAGTAAATATGATGATTTTGAAATGAAGGTTATTTTGAATTGAATATGATATTTTGATATCAAATATGAACCGATTTTGAAATGTAAAAGAATCAACCGGTGTAAAAAGGATGTTTGGTTGTTAAGGAGATCAGGGCCTCTTATTGGCATACTCTCTACTAATATTGGAACCACTTTAACAACTATGTACGCGGTGGATGTTATCCAGAATGTAGAGGTTGAATTGGAGGCGTTTGCTGGATTTGAAGAAAGAGAACGACGATGGATAACCCCGACACTTGTATCAAGTTGAAATGACTAAAATAGGAGCTGTATCTGACCACTGAGGCTAGCTACCTCTAGCGGACAAACCTCTTCGAATTACTATATTGATGTTGGCTTGATCGATGCACCTTGATTTGATTTTTGGGGTTGCTGGATGCGGTTGACCGTTAGGGGTTACCACCAGTCAGGAAACACAAAACGGTAGTATCCTACCTTGGGAATCGCCTCACGTGCATTGTCATACTCTTTATCCTTATTTACGACCACTACGATTTTGTTTTAGTATGGTACCTATAGGGGACTCACTGGCTACCGACGTTACTGGATGTGTTACAGGACCTGCATAGACTACCTGCTTAAAATGTGTTAAGGGGGATCATTTTAAAGCCTTAACGCTATTTTAATACCTTACTTTACTGATAAACACTACATATATAGCGTATCTTACTACATATAGATAGTTTAACGGATCCTCAGGAGATGGAAAATCCCCTAACATCTCTTAAGTTATTGCACGCACGTTATACACTGGATAGGAGATGTAAAATCTCGTAAACATCTCTTAAGCTATTACACTGATATTTACTTGTTATTGATTTAACTTACATAAGAACTTTTAGTTCCGACTTGAGTATTTTGTCCTTTCATTACGCTCGGGTCAGCATGAGTATTTCAGTGTTGAAGATATTATTCCTTGAAGATGAAGATGGAGTATGCTTGACCGTATTTTACTATTATTATTCTGCCGCATTATTATTGGTATGTTGTTGTTTGTACTATGATTATGTTGTAAAAATTGTGTAATCAAATGTATATTGTAAAACAGCTTCATGAACAGTTTATTTAATTATTATATTTTTTCATTCCGCTGCGAGATTCTGTATTTTGTTTTCCCTTCTTTTCTCTTATTTTCTTATTTATCCCATTGATAATCCTCTCTCTTGAATGGTTTGAGTTAGACATGTGTGGTTTATTGTTGATTTAAATCGTCCAAAAAGATGGGTCGTCACACATTCACACTCGTCTCATTTCATCTCATTATAATTTCTATCATAAATGCTATATACTTGTAATAACCCTGATTTTTTAGTATTTTTTTAATAGAATAAATAAAGATTTAAATTGGAGAAATTAGAATTTAAATGTTTTATTTAAATAATAATTGAAATTAGAATTTGAAATGAGAATTTTAAAATGTATATATTATTAGAAAAGCAATATATGTAATTTACTGATACAAAATTCTTGTTTTAAAACTTGTTAAACAATGTGTTAGTGTTTTCTAAATAATGTGAAATTTTATTTAAAGGCAAAATGGGAATTTTTGGAGTTAAATTAATTTATATTTTATGTTGTCTTATTTTAGAAAATGTAAAAATACATTATTTTCAATAATAAAAATAAGGGTTTTAAAATTATTAAAAATTATGTTTCATTAATTAATCATTAAGATTATGTGATGCTTAATTTAAGTGTATTAACTTAAATTTTTCTGCGATGAAATCAATGAGATGTTAGTGTTTTAAAATAGTAGAAAGTGAGAAAATACTTAATTCTTTTATTTGATTGGGTTTGGGCTTAAATTGCATTTTCAGCCCATTAGTGCATAAGAGAATAAGTTTCCACTCTTCTGTACTAGGCAAATGAACTATGCGTTCATTCCATTTATAGTAAACATAAAACCACTTCTCCTCGTTTCTCAACCCCGGCTCTCTTAAAAATCAAGTTTTTAAATCAAAATAAATTCCAAATAATTGTGATAAAATCAAAGTAAGTTCTCCTATTTCTAATTCACTTTTTCCTCAAATTGATTTTTAGTTTACAATAGGTTTTGATTGTTGTCATAACTTCTTTTGTTGAAGCAATGCTAGGGTTTGCTGAATATGATTTGCAAAGTTGAAATAGAAGTGTTTGGCAAGTTGAATTGGGGAGTAAGCTAAGTTTATGACTCACAACTATCCCAATTTTGAATTTATTTACTGAATTTGGTTATTGGGTGAATTGTGGTTGAATTAATCTCACTTTGGTTGTGATAAATTACATATCTTGTTGCTATCACGTCTAATAGTTGGAACCCTATTTTCAGTTTACTAAAACCCACCTCTTATAATCATGATTTGCATTAAATTGTTGATGTTTGTATGACTGCCTGGATGATAAATCAGAACCCTAAAACTCAAGATGATCAACATGGGGAAAATGGGGACGAACTGAGCAATCAAAGGCCACTGGCGCAGCCTTGGGAACAACCCAAGCGCTGCGACCAGTGGACCGGTCTACATGATCGATGCACCGTCCGTGACCTGGGCTGAGCCCCAGGTCACACCATTTTGACCCTCGAATTCCCCGGTTCGCCCGTTCTTTCACCCGTTTAACCCTTAGATGATTATTACTTGTTTGCTTTGATGTTTTGCGATGCTTTTACATCATTTTGAAGCTTGTTGGTGATGAACTATGTATGCATTTTCGAGTGCTTGAATTCAACTTTGAAGTTCTTGTTGGTATGGAAGTCTTGCTCTAATGTTTTGTTGCTAAACACACAATTAAATTGTACCGGTTTGAAAAGTTATTTATAAAGGAAATGCCATTTAAAAATGAATTGATTTCTATTTATATATATAAGGAAAGTATATGTAATTTGGACAAGAAGGATTTTGGAGAATATATATTTATAAGTACTTTAAATTTCAAAGTGATTTCGAAGCAAGTTTTTCTATAAATATAAATATGAATTAAATCATGTTTTCTACTATATGTATTATAAATCTTTTTGAATCGAATTTTTTAAACTATCTCAAGCAAAACCATTTTATTATAAAAAAAATATTTCATTTGGATGAGAAATTTAATTAAACGGTCTGGTAAAACAAGTCTTATGAAATGCTTGCGTTTATTTCTGGACTTCTTCAAACAAACATTTATTTGCATGAGTGGAATTTACTAGCTTTTAGTAAATCTTCTACCGTCGTCAAGTGGTTATAGGACATTAGTCAACACTCTTATAATTACTAATCGAATGTGGATAGCACTTATTGATGGGTTTTTAGACTCGTTCGTGGGTAATCCATTTAGGCGGATTGAATGGGTTTTTAGGCCTATCTGGTGATACTCATTTTCTAGCGAGTTATAATTTGCAAAGTGCAACCTCTTGTATTAGCACGCGAAGTGCGTATCTCTTGTGTTGACTTGTGAAGTACAAGTCTATTGCTTGCATATATGAATGTGATTATTTATGCACTTATTATCATGGATGCTTTGATTTTGATGAATGTTGTAAATGAGTATAAACTTAATTAAAATTCGTGAATCATTAAAGGGAGTATAATTGTGTTAGTGAAGTACAACTTATGGACATATATCCTTGTCATTTATGCAATTTATTATTACCAGCATCTCACCTTTTGTGATAATTAGAGATAGTGTGACCCGAGTGTTATTATAATACTCGGGTCAGACCGAGACTTGACAAGTACAGGGATTCAGTGGCCTTGGATGTGAGCTAGCTTAAGAAGTCTAATTTGATGTTGTTATATATTGTGACGTACCATTTGAGTCTTGTATAGATGCTTGTATATGTTGTAGACCTTTGTGGTTATGTATATATTTGAGACCCGTTCGTGTTATGTATATGGATATAAATGTGTGTCTAGTATTTTCTTTTATAGAATCATACTATTGTGAAGATATTGATGTATATTATATTGTGTATTGTTTTGAATTAGAATAAACCATTTATTATTGTTTTGCACCTGGATCGGATATGTCGAATTACGTCTTGTATTAAAAAGAAGAAAAATTATAGTAAAACACGATAATATATAAAACACGAATAGTGGCCTAGACAGACTTAGAGTCCCGTCCCTTGGGTGTGTCGGGTAAGGTGTAGGATTTATTTCCTATTGATAATAGAAGTATAATTGATTATTGGGAATAATCATTGGGACGTATTTGTGAAAATTTAAATTATACTTTATAACATGGTTTTTGTGTTGTGTATTAGTGTCTTGATCCATTAACGATTAGAGTTGCGTAGCGGAAGTTGATAGACTGTTCCGTTGAGCTCAGTAGTTAGATGTTATTTATGTTTGATTACATAATGTGTGCATGGATGAATGAATGTATTTTTAAATTACTATTAATAGATTTTCAATTATATGAAGATATATATAGATTGATAAAGAAATATTTGGAAATTATTTGCCCGTTGATTGCTTTAAGAATTCCGATCGATGTGCCTGATCAACATTATCGATAGAGATTCCTAAACACTTCGACGAGACAGTCAAACACGGTGCTTTGAGTTTTAATATTATATAAATGTTTTACAAAAGTTTAATAAATTTTGGGAGTTTAGAAAATTTTATTGGTAAACTATAAAGATGTTTTATATATATTAATTTTGGTGACGGTTGCAGCCACCGAGCATTAGCAACAGCAAAGATCAATGGCAAGGCAATGTTGATTTTACAATCAACATCGCAACCATCTAAAGAAATTGTGTAAATAAATTTTTGTAATTTCAAAGTAAGAGATTATTTGAAAAGAAAATTTGGATTTTATAATTAATGATTTGGAATTTAAAAAGGATAAATCTTTTATTCGAATTGTGTATAAATACCATAAGAAGTTAATATATTTTTCGAAGAATAGAAAATTAGAAAATTATTTTGGGAGAAGAGATTTATCCGAAATCAAATCATTTAAATTTTGAAAGGAAGTTGGAGTTTTAAACTATAAACTTTTATAAGATAAATATTTCAAGGGCCTTAGTTCTGTAATATAGGGAGTACTAATAATCGATGTAAATTACCGATTGGTTTAAATGCTCTCGAGTAACGCTTCATCGAATGTTGTACAACTCGTTGAATAGAATGTTTGAGTAGTACTTACTAGCCCATTAGTGAATACTCGAATTTCACCAGGTAGTATGGGATGCCTTGGTTAAATTCTTGTGATTGCTATTAGGAATATTTGACACTTTTGGGTTGTATTCTCTTATGGTGTTCGGTGGGACCAATAGATCCTTAAGGGATATAGTTCAGGTTTTCCAATATAAGGAAAATTCTTTTGGTCTGACAATTAGATGTAACTTCTTATTAGAATTTAGTTTTATAGTTATAAACTTCAAATGTAGAAATTTGAATTGAATGGAATTATAAACGAGTCATGGTTGAATATTTGTGATTTTCATGTTATGAAAAATATAATTCCTTGAAATGATGTTTGGTTGCTAATTATTGCTTCTATGGAATAAAAACTATGATTAAATGATTTGATGATCCCAATTGGTTATGGGACATTCGGGATTGCCTTATCAGTTAATTATATGGCTTCTTATATAGAATATTGGAGTAAGCGAAGCTTATTGACTTGTAGTAAATGTTCAAGTAAACCAAAGTGGTTATGGGCACAGGGGTTACTCGAATGACTACTATTAGAATGTATTTAACACTTTTGTGATGATGTGTGAAGTGCACGTCTTTTGTGTTGACTTGCGAAGAGAAGTCATTTATTATAGGCCTTAGTTCTAGACTTGCGATGTATAGTCATTTATGTTAGGCTTGCGATGTGCAATCATTTATGTTAGACCTACGATGTGCAGGTAGACTAGTGATGTGCAGTCATTGATGTTAAACTTGCGAAGTGCAGGACCTGCGGGTAGATTTGTGATGTGTAGTCATCGATGTTAGACTTGCGATGTGCAGGTTAACTTACGAAGAGCAATCATTTAGGATAGACCTTGGCCCCAGACTAGCAAAGTGTGGTCATTTGTGTAGACAAGTGAAGTACTTTCCTTTGAATATTCGATAAGTGAAGTGCTTACCATCATTGATATGATGGATTTATAACTTGCTTTCATGCTAGTTTGTTGTTATGGTTTGAGTTGCTTGCTATCTTGAGTGTGATGGATGATGATTGTGGTCATAGTGCGATTTTAAGATAATCAATAAGAATGTTTTAAATTGAAGTACACTTTGTGAAGTACAAATATTTATAGAAATTAATATTTGCTTTAAAAATGGAACAATTTGTGAAGCACAAATTTTTGGGAGAAATTAATTTTTGGGGAAAATCAATTTTTGGAAAAAGTTAAGCAAAGACTATTTGAAATATTGATTAAAAAGATGTGATTTTTTTATATAAAAACAAATTAAATTAGGTAATTGATTGAAGAAATATAATTCATAAAATAACCTAGATGAATGAATAAATTGGATGTTTTAATATTTTGAAATGTAACCAAAAAGATTTTATTTGAATATAAATACAAGAATCTTCTTGTATATGGCTTGTTTATTTTGTTACTTGGATGTTTGGTTGTTTTGGTTTTAGTATATTTATTGAAAAATAGAAATATTATTAGTAATAATATGTTTCTATTATTCATAGACTTTGCTCCGAATTAGAAATTGCGAGAACGCAATCTCTTTAATGAGGGAAGTCTGTAACAACCCTGTTTTTCAGTATTATTTAAATAGAATAAATAAAGATTTAAATTGGAGAAATTAGAATTGAAATGTTTTTATTTAAATAATAATTGAAATTAGAATTTGAAATGAGATTTTAAAATGTATATATAATTGAAAAAGAAAAAAATATTAAATTTATTGATACAAAATTCTTGTTTTAAAACTTATTAAACAATGTGTTAGTGTATTCTAATTATTGTGAAATTTTATTTAAAGGGAAAATATGAATTTTTGGAGTTAAATTGATTTATGTGTTATATTGCCTTATTTTAGAAAATGCAAAATACATTGTTTTCAATAATAAAAGTAGGGATGTAAATATTATTAAAAATTATGTTTCATTAATTAATCATTAAGATCAGGTGATGAACTTAATTTTAGTGTATCAACTTGAATTTTTCTATGATGAAATCAATGAGATATTAGTGTTTTAAATGGTGGAAAGTGAGAAAATGCTTAATTCTTTTATTTCATTGGGTTTGGGCTTAAATTGCATTTTCAGCCCATTAGTGCATATGAGAATAAGTTTCCTCTCTTTAGGACTAGGCAAATGAACTATGTTCATTCCATTTACTAGTAAATAGAAAACCATCTCCTCCTCCTTGTTTCTCAACCCTAGCTCTCTCAAAAATCAAGTTTTAAAATCAAAATAAATTCCAGAAAATTATGATAAAATCAAAGCAAGTTCTCCTATTTCTAATTTACTTTTTAGTCAAATTGATTTTCAGTCTATAATAGGTTTTGATTGTTGTCGTTCATCTTTTGGTTGAGGCAATGCTAGGGTTTGTTGAATATGCTTTGCAAAGTTGAAATAGAAGTGTTTGGCAAGTTGAATTGGTGAATAAGGTGAGTTTAGGACTCACAACTATCTCTATTCTGAATTTATTTACTGAGTTTGGTTATTGGGTGAATTATGGTTGAAGTAATCTCAGTTTGGTTGTGATAAATTACATATCCTTTTGCTATCACGTCTAATATTTGAAACCTTATTTCCAGTTTACTAAAACCCACCTCTTATGATCATGATTTGCATTAAATTGTTGATGTTTGTATGCCTGCATGGATGATAAATTAGAACCCAAAGACTTAAGATGATCAACAGGGGGGAAACGGGGATGAATGGAGCAATCACAGGCCACCTGCGTGGCTTGAGGATCAACCTAGGCCCTGCAACCGGTGGACCGGTCTACACGACCGATGCACCGATCGTGACCTGGGCTGAGCCCCATGTTACACCATTTTGGCCCACGAATGCCCCAGTTTGTCCGTTCTTTCGCCCGTTCAACCCTTGGATGATTATTGCTTGTTTTCTTTGATGTTTTGTGATGCTTTTACATCATTTTGAAGCTTGGTGGTGATGAACTATTTGTGCATTTTTGAGTGCTTGAATTCAACTTTGAAGTTCTTGTTGGCATGGAAGTCTTGCTCTAATGTTTTGTTGCTAAACACACAATTAAATTGCACCAGTTTGCAAAGTTATTTACAAAGGAAATGCCATTTGAAAATGAATTGATTTCTATTTATATATATATATGGAAAATATATATTTAATTTGGATAAGAAGGATTTTGGAGAATATATATTTATAAGTACTTTAAATTTCAAAGTGATTTCGAAGTAAGTTTTTCTATAAATATAGATATGAATTAAATCGTGTTTTCTACTATATGTCTTATAAATCTTTTTAAATCAATATTTTTAAATTATCTTTCAAGAAAAACCATTTTATTATAAAAACAAACTATCTCATTTGGATGAGAAATTTGATTAAACGGTCTAGTTAAGCAAGTGGTATGAAACACTTGCATTTATTTCACCGGTTAATTCATGGACTTGTTCAAATGAACATTTATTTGCATGAGTGGAATTTACTAGCTTTTGGTAAATCTTCTAACGTCGTCAAGTGGTTATGGGACATTAGTCGACACTCTTATAATTACTAATCGAAAGTGGATAACACTTATTGATGGGTTTTTAGACTTATTCGTGGGTAATCCGTTTAGGCGGATTGAATGGGTTTTCAGGTCCATCTAGTGGTACTCATTTTCTAGCGAATTATAATTTGTGAAGTGCAACCTCTTGTATTAGCATGCGAAGTGTGTATCTCTTGTGTTGACTTGTTGACTTATGAAGTACAAGTCTATTGCTTGCATATATGGATGCGATTATTTATGCACTTATTGTTATGGATGCTTTGATTTTGATGAATGTTGTAAATGAGTATAGACTTAATTAAAATCCGTGAAGCGTTAAAGGAAGTATAATTGTGTTAGTGAAGTATAGCTTGTGGACATTTATCCTTGTCATTTATGCAAGTTATTATTACCAGTATCTCACCTTTTGTGATAATTAGAGATAGTCTGACCCAGGTGTTATTTTAAAGTTCGGGTCAAACCGAGACTTGACATGTATAGGGACTCAGTGGCGTTGGATGTGAGCTAGCTTAAGAAGTCTAATTTGATGTTGTTATATATTGTGATGTACCATTTGAGTCTTGTATAGATGCTTGTATATGTTGTAGACCTTTGTGGTTATGTATATATTTAAGACCTGGTCGTGTTGTATATGTATATGGATATAAATGTGAATCTAGTATTTTCTTTTGTAGACTCATACTTTTGTGAAGATATTGATGTATATTATTTCTGTTGCGATATTTTTTTCTGTGCTATATATTATATTGTGTACTGTTCTGAAGTAGATTAAACCTTTGTATTATTGTTTTATGCCTAGATCGGATATGTCGAATTACCTCTTGTATTAAAAAGAAGAAAAATTATAGTAATATGATTCGACGTATCTATACTCGCCCAAAGCAATATTACGGATGGTCGCTCCTAATCAGCCTTACTCTCTGCACTAACGGATAGTATATTACCCAGTAATACCCTTTGTTAGTATGAGTCTCGGGGTGGGGCATTACAATACTCTTGATTGTGCTTTTGCTTGTGTTGTATGATAGATGCTAGTTGTATTTATTTTTTACGTTATGTACTAGACAGGGAGTTGCATTTTCCACCTATTAGAATTTCGGGAGCAAAATTTTATTACTGGAGGAGAATGTAACACTTATAATTTTATCAAAATTAAATAATTAAACTAAAAGGGTAAATTCATAATTTTACATAAAGGAAAAATTGCTAAATTTTTACAGAAGCTAAAATTAGACTTCATGAGCTATCCTATTATGTCCGAATGTCGCTTACAGTCTGAAAACATTTATTACTTGCTGAATTTGATAAAATATATAAGAAAATAGAAATGATCAAACCTAGTGGCTTTTTCGTAATATATTGAACTTCAGATATTTTTGACTTTGGCATGAAAGTTGAGATTATAAATAGATCTGAAGGCTAGCTCTTTCTTATTCTATCTTAATATAATTACCTCACCATTATTCGCTATTAATCTCCATCAAATCCCAACCAGATTTACAACTTTCATTTTTTTTCTTTTTCATCTTCTTCATCAAACTTTGAAAATCCATAATTTCTCTATTTCTTGATGGATTTCGACGAAACCAGAGGAAAATTGAAGGATGCAAATATAACTACGGCTGTATTTCATTTTGGAGGTAGAATTCGTAAGATCAAAGGTATAGGGGACCTAGATAACGAAGAATAATGATGAAATCACATACACATTTTCATCTCAAACTTCAAAATGGCGTATCTCTCTCATCTCTTAAAGAATTTTGACAATCTACCCATCAAAACGACCATAGAGACGAGGAATACGATTTGGTAAAGGATGAATTTATGAGGTTTTTAGGTGAAAAAGACAGAGGACAAAGGAGACAATGTTGGGTTCTTTTTCATTCAAGAGTTTCAGTGAATGAGACTCTTCCTATTTGGGTATATGTATTAATAAGTTGTAGTAATTGACTCCTTATGGTCTTAAACCAAACTATTAATGATTAAATTAATAATAAATCTTTACCAGATTAAAATGTGTAAAACACAAAAGTGCTCCAAATTAGATATAATACACAATAGAATTGTATTTCTCAATGACACAAATCTACTGGTCATATCCGTTCGAAGATACTAATTAATTAATTAATAAAAAAATTGATTAAATAACAAAAATTCCCATATCTTTAAATGCTTACATCTCTTGCATATGGCCACCATTTTAGGTGAGATTTGCGACATCGTGATCTGGGCACGACGAGGAATGCTTGGGATGTTGTTTGCTATATTTTGAGAAACTTTAGTAAGGTTTCTTAGTTTAGATGGGTTCGTTATACATTGCTCGATTAGTGGTTCCAATAGTGTAGTATACGATAGAATTACGATACTTTTTTTGAAGGAAATGAGTTCTTCGGTATAATCAGTGAAATCTAACGATGGAGACTATAACATGATAAGCATTACGGTACATTTTCCAGAGGAAATGAGTTCTTTGTTGTAACCAACGACGTCAAACTATGATGATTACAGTAGGATAGGAATTATAGTACATTTTTTTAGATGAAAAGAGTTCTTCTGTATAACTGATGACGTCTCACGATGGTGATTATGCTAGGATAAGTGTTATGGTACATATCTTAGAAGAAATGAGTTCTTCGATGTAACTAGTGATGTCTAATGATAGTGATTATGTTAGGGTAGGTGTTATCGTACATTTTAGTGTGGAGGAAATGAGTTCTTCTATGTAACTAATGATGTATAACAATGGTGTTTACGAGGATAGGCATTATGGTACATTTTTCAAAAGAAGTGAGTTCTTTGGTGTAACCCGTAACATCTAGTGACCATGTTGCGGTGCATTTTCAAAGGAACTAAGTTGTCAATGCACTATTTGATGATGATGGGTATGGTACACATTTGAGAGGAAATTAAGTTCTTGTGTGTGATCGATGACGTCTAATGACAACGATTTCGATGGTGTAGGCATCACGATACACTTTTCAAAGGAAACATGTTCTTCGTTGTGACCAATGATGTCTATTGATAATGGGTTGATACATGTAGTTCTTAATAATGAATCACATACGGATTCGGCGAAGACGAGTTAGGGATTTACCCCAACCATGTAATGATGCCTTTAGTTTTGGATTCTTGAAATTATGATTCTTGTTAGCGACATGCTTGACGCTGTATTAGGGCATTAGTTAGTATTATGGAAAACCAAACCACCAGGTCACTATTATACCCACAGTATCATATTGTGTTTCGCTAACTTATTGATGCATGCGACACAGGTTAAGGTATGATTTTCAAGCATAAGTGTTGTTTTACTAGCTTATTTATATTATACACTTATATGATGTATTTCACTCACCAGACGTACGTCTGACCCCCTTGTCATTTTTTTATTTTTAGTTATACTCTGATGGGTCGATAGAGAGGACTGATGGTGGATTAAAGGTACGATGGTTCGATGGAGATATGCATTTATTAGTTAACTACTATTTTATTTATGTTCTTTCCAGACATTAGATTGTTTCTGTTACCCGTATAGAGAGATGTTGTAGTTGGAGCTAATTTGATACTACATTATTTTATTTGTTTGGAATGGTTAGTTATTATATTTTATTCCTTCCACTCTGAGTTTCCAAAAGTGTAGAATATTATAGATAGCTCTATGATTTGTTTTTCATATTTTATCTTAAAATGATCCACCACCTGCGAGGTCCGTGATCTTCGCGTCTTTTTATGTGTGAATTAAGGCATCGTAAATGGCGTGTTGTTACATGTACTCGACGCATGCTTTTGTGATGTGATGTGTATATATGATGTATATGCATATGTAGTGTTGTCTCATATTTTGAGTTGTCGTGTATGTAGACATGAGATGTACCATTTTGTAATGTACCGATTATTGTGATAGTTGTGTATACTTATGTAGTATTTGATTCGCTTTTGATACTCTATTATTCGTGATTTTCATATATGTGTACTATTTTAGTTTTTTTATCCTCGAAACTTCTTGTAACATTGCTTTGCATCGAGAGGGGATATGTGTCATGAGTATTTTTATTGTTACCATCGCATATTCATGTTAGTCCAAGGGAATCTGTATGACTGAGCGCCCATTATAGTCCAATTATCCATACTATCAAACAATATTACTTCAGTATTACTCTTTGGTAGTATGGGTTTACGTGCGGGCATTACATCAATCCAATGCACGATCTCATTATTCATTGGGCTAAATTATGCATATTGGTCTACATGGATGAAAATCTATATGGAAACTAATGGCCTTGAAATATGGGATGCTACTCAAACATAGTGTATGGCTCCTATCAATGGATTGAGTACATGGGCAGATGCCAAAAGGCCTCAGGTATAAATAATTCTAATGCTATGAATATACAATTTTGTGCATTAAATAAAAATGATTTCTCAAACCGAAAGGCATCACTTCCCATTGATACAGCCCGTTCGGAGTGCAAAAAGCGATCTTCCGCTTGCTATCCTCAGCTATCCTTAATTGATGGAATACAACGGTTAAGTCCAATTGGGAAAAGTTTTGGCTCTAACAAGCTGATTAAAAGAATCATATATTCTATGCAAGAGATACTTATTATTCTTAGTTAACTTGTCGAGTTCTCTATAGTCAATGCATAGCCTTAAAGAGCCATCTGCCTTAGTGGCAAAGAAAACCAATGCCCCCCATTCAGAAGTATTTCGATGAATAAATCCCTTTGTAACAACTTCAAAATTTGCTTATCCAACTCACAACACCAGAATTGCAATTTCCCAACATTTATAAGTGTTGTAAATGAAACTGGTAATGGTTATAACTGTTACTAATAACTGCATGGTATTTTCTGTAACAGATTTCCTAACGGTTATAACCGTTAGAAAATTGTTGTTTCCCGACGGTTATAACCGTTGGAAAAGTTTTCTTTTCTAACGGTTATAACCATTGGTACGTTAGAAATTACATTGCTTACTAACAGTTATAACCGTTGGTATTCATTCTCATCTGTAATGCTTATAAATGTTTCAAATTCAATTTTCCTGGACAAAACACTACTTGATTCAGCATCTTATACTACAATCATAGATTACCAAATTTTAAATTTATAGAAACAAAAAACACATAACCAAAATATCAAAACTAACAGCAACAACAAACACAACCAAATATCAAAATGAACAGCAACAGGGTTTTAAATCTCGCTCATCTCGGCCGAGATCTCGTTTTCAAGCCTGGGCGATTCGAAACAGGCTATTTCGTTTGAATCTCGTCTGGCCCAAATCTCGGACGATATTTCGGTATCTCGTTCGATATCTCGGACGAGATTTAATAGCGAGATATCGGCCGAGTTGTTGAATTTTGGAAAAATCAACTCTTCTTCCGTATTGGGCTGGCTCATCCTTTACCTTAATTTAAACCTTCTTAATTGTACTTTTTTAACCCTTATTTCTTGTATAAATCTCATTTAATATTCGTCTCTTATTTTACGACAGTGACGAATGTAAGAAGATGATAAAATTTACATCGATTATGGTAAGTATTTCACTTTATGGTTTTCATTTAGGTTTCTGATCCAAATTAATTTACATCTGGTTTCAATGTTCTTTTTTCGACCCTTTCTTGAGTTTTTTCCTAACCTATTTTTTTGTGGCTATAAATTTTAAGCTTCACTTATTTAACTTTATGTTCCAAATGGATTCCCAATTTGATTTCATTTAGTCTTTGCTGCTATAATTTTTTTTCTCAAGGCTTATTTTTAAGCAATAAAGGAATTCTATTTCATCTATTAATTTCATTTGATGATTACATGTTCATTCGTACATCATTTATTTTGCTTTTCTTATAATATTACTAAGTGTTTGAAAATTGTTTGTACTATAAATGCTATTTTCTACATTTGTTTGAAATATCAATGTTATTAGTTGCTTAATGAGATTTTGTTTGCTAATAATTAAATACTATAATCAGACTAGAATATCTTAATTCTACTTTTAGACTTTTGTATTTGTAAAATTAAGATTTCTCTTGCAACACTATAAATCATAAAAGGTAGAAACGAGACATGATATTGTGTAGAAAGGTTAAGTGAATGATCAAACAAAGTAAAGGTGCATATATTATGGTTTGTTTCTTGTCTACTTTATCTCATATGACATTATATTGAACATAATTCATGAAATCTAGTTATTTGTTTATTTTACATGATACAAGTGATATTTTTCCATACTAAATTACTAATGATAAGCATGTGCTATATTCAAGGTAAGTGCATAGTGTTTTCCTTAAGGTAGTGAATAGTATTATAAATTTAGGTGTATGAAAATTAATTTTCGACATGACATATACTCCGAGATAACTTCAAAATGAATTTTAGAAACCGAGATGTAAATCCGAGATGGACGACCGAGATGCACTCATCTCGTTCGAGATCTCACCCGATACGAGATGAGCTCTCTAAATTCTTCGGGACGAGACGTGACCGAAATCCGAGATTTAAAACCTTGAACAGCAATAACAAACACATAACCAAATTTCAAAACTAACATATCAATGAATTTCAAAACAAACATCAAACATATATGAATATACTCCCTACAAAGTTCATTATATGACTTCGGGTTGTACTGCTACAAAATGTATAAAAACTTACAAACGACGAATCCGACACTCCGGCCAAACTACGAAACCTCCATTAAAAACGACTTCGGGCAATAGCTTTTTTTATTGTCATTTCCAAATACTTCAGCAATGACATCTCTTTCGAAATCTTCTAAACTGATTACTCCTTCATTACCATTAACACTAGCTTCTAACTTTTTTCTTTTCTTGCGCATCTTGTACTTAAGCCAGCATATTCAGAAACACTGCTCAGTTTATAAAACAAAACCGAAAAAACAATATGGAAAAAAGAAATGATCCAAAATTTTATTTTAAAACTGACCAATCCAAATTCTTTCAGTTTAACTGAGCCATTCGCTTAGTTTGAAACCGAGCGAACAGCTCAGTTTGAAACTGAGTTGTTTCACATGTAAGCTGATGCTTGTTCTTGCTTTTGTAACTACATTAGTGTGCATCACTATAGAAAAAGCTAGCAGCAAATGTTTAACCAATGATGGTTTTGTTTAGTGCGATCTATCATATTGTGATCTTAAATTATCTTAATTCCTCCATTTTATTTTCTATGTTCAAATGGACTCAACGTTTTGATGTAAAAATCAATTATTGATACGTAGTTTGTAAATGCTAAAATAGAATAGATGGGCTGAGCTCCAAAATATCATATGTGAATGATTAGTGTATGCATGTTTGAAATAACTTTTTGGTACGTTTGTGATAAATTTCTGACCTGCAAGTTTTTTAAAAGAATTAAAATAAAAGATAGAATGGTAGTTATTTATCAAGACTTTGACTTGGAGAGAGTTCGTTTAGCAGTTACCTATAAAGACTGATTATTCATTTCAAGCATGTAGACAGTAAATTATTTAATTTTTTTACATGTATTAAATTATTTTAGAATTATCCAAGTTTTTATTTATCATATTTGTAATTCATATAATTGAATAATTTAAAGTGAATGACTGTCATTTTCTAAGTGTCATTTCCTTAGAAAAAACCGATAATACTGGAGCACTTTTCTAAATTTATAATGAAACTTCAATCAAGTTCTTATATTATAAAATTGCTTAACTGAGATAGCGATGAACTTGGTTATAAAACTGATAAATTATTGTTTAATTGCAAAATGCACACTACTGGAATAACATTCATCAATGTAGTTACAAAAGCAATTGAACTACGTGCTATTTCTGAGGTTTACCCCTACACTTCTAAATGCATTCATCAATGTAGCATCACCTATTTTCAACGTGCCTTTCCACGTATTCTTATTTGCCACTTTAATTGGACTCGTCCCTACTGCTTTTGTAACTGTTAGGGTAATAAACCCAATTTCATCCTTCTATCAAAATAATTCATTCTGATTTATTTTTCCCTTTTGTTTTCGCAATTAATATAAAACAGAAGTTGATTAATTCAATATGTTTATATAACGTATGCTGGCATTGCACTTGGGGACTTAAAATCGCTTGCAGGTCTTTACAGTATTCAACCGATAGCATGAATATTATTTACATAATTATAGTAATTATAAAATTTATCAAAATTTATATTATTTATAAAATTATTTATAAAGATATAATAACCAATTTGCTAAAAGTCCCCTTTGCAAGAGTATTCTTACGAAAAATGTAAAATAAAAATCATGATGCCTTTAGCTTCTTGATTCTTTCAAATGATCCTTTAAAGGAAATAAAGCAAATTTAGCTTAGGCTTGTGCTATATTCTGATCATTAAAATAAGTTAATATAAAATATGTCTGAAAGTTCTCTAGCAATCTCTAGCTATAAGAATTTAATGAAATGAATGTAATAAGTACATTTAGTGGATTTATTCTACGAATAAAGTTCTCATACTCATCATCACTATCCCATGTATTCCCATAACCACTCAAAGTTGCAAAATGCGATAGTAGATTTCAGTAACAATTAACAATCATGTTCAGGATTAATGAAAATAACAATTGAAAAAAAAACAGAAAACATGAAACGTAAAAGATGGATCGACCTCAACAAGTTTTCAGATCTACAACAACAATAAACTTAGGTGAACTAGGGTTCCTAGGGACGACGTAGGCTTCTTCACAAAATATTCTCCGGAATAAAACAATTCAACCAGGTACACACTGACACAAAAAAGTCAAGAATTCCAAGATTGTTAATTACCATCAAAGTATAACAATAATATTGACATTTTTGTAATATAAAATTTTACACATAATAAAATAAGGCATATTATTGAAAAATCATCAAAAATTATAGCCACTAACCATTTTTAACCAACAAAGACATGTGTAAAATGAAAATAGTTGATGTTTGCGCCAAAAATGGTCACAAACCCCAGGTATTGTGAAAGCACCAGTGTATGAATACAAATCAACAATATTCAAACACAAATCTCAGGTCTAGGCAAGCAACAAACAGCAATCCAGAAATAATTAACAGTGACACACAATTTATAGTGGTTCGGCTATCTTCGGCCTACGTCCACTTCAATGATTTTTATCTTTTATTGATGTTCTTTGCTGGTTACAGATGATTACAGCAGATACAATAAATGAATTTTGAATATAACAGCAATGGAAAGAAGTAGAATTGAATCCGGCAGAGTCTGGACGTCGAATGGCCAAAAGATCCCCTTTTCTGTATGCTCTGGGGCCCTATTTATAGGCGTAGGAGGCTCAGATCTCGCTCAAACTTTGGGAGACTTGGTCTGGCACGTGAGGGGGCCCACGCGACCGTTTCCAGAAAGTTTTGCCTCGATCTGCGATCGATACGAATCCATTTCGTATCGATCAAGATGATGTCCAATTGAGTTGAAATTTGGCATGGACATCCCCCCGTATCGACCACTGCACGTACTCCTGAGATGGTGTGGCGCGCGTACTTCATTTCGATCCGGTATTCACTCCTTGTTGACCGCTTCGACTCCATGGATCTCGCCTTGTTTGCTTCGATGGATTACACGTCATCCTGGTTGGTTGACTCGTTGGATACGAATAAGTCACTGGCAGTGTGTATTCGAAGTGAAGTCTTCTGATGGATGCGAAGGACAGTGGCCCGATGGATACGAAGTAGACTATGACTGATGATTGCAAGACACGTCAGCTGTTAATGGATACGCATCTGATCGATGCGAACTCGATGGGTTCGAACGTTGCCAACCTGATCGTCACGAATCAGAAATCTTACTGATGGATTCGAACGAGCCTCGTTGGCTAAAGGCTGATCGATGCGAAGTGGATGGATATGAAGTGAGGATCATTGATGGATACGAAGTGGCGACTGTTGCCTCAGTTGATGGATACGAAGTCCCTCGATACGAACTCGATGGATTCGAAACATGGCCAACTTCGTCGATACGGACCAATGCTCCTTGATGGAAACGAAATGGGACTTTCTGATGGATATGAAAACAAGCTTTTCCCTTCACCTTGCATCCATCATACCTTGATCATACGAACTTGGATTGACTTGAAATTTGGAACGTTGGTTCTCTTGGCTTTGCTTGTCATGCTTTGTCAATTGCAGCCCAATCCGGACTCGGACAAAATTCATCGATATCCATGATTATCCTGCAATGCATATTTAACATTCATGGCTAGTTATTATTGATTTCAGTTAATTTTTTGGTATCTCAGCTTTGCCAAAAGGTGGGATAACACTTTGCCCCCCCAAATCATGCCTTTTGGTAAAAGGTGTGTTTTGATCAGTTTTCAAGTCGAATGCAGTGAGTTCATGTTTTATTCAGAGCTTATAGCATTTTCAATCAAGTCCATGGTTGTTCGAAGCCGAATCGTTATCAATTTCTTCCAGTGGAAGTTAAGAATGAAATTCTACAGTCTCTCCGTACTATCGATGGTCACTCCGGACCCTTGCCAAGCCCATTCCAGACTTAGCGATCGAATAGAAAGATCCTATTGCACTCCGGCGTTGCTTTCTATTCCTTGCACTCTGGCCCCAGTTAGGGCGTAAAGCGATGTCTTGGTCGTTCTGGACCGATCGTAGCCTCTCCAGGCTCATGCTGGGTCCCATCCTGTCACTCTCCGGTGAAGGGGAAACAACGTTAAGTGGGTCGATCCTGTCGCTCTCCAGCGAAGCGACCCACTTCTTGCACTCCGGTTCAGTGTATTTGAACATTAAGCGATGTCATGACCTGAATCATCGGCCGATCATAGCCTCTCCGGGCTCTTATCGAATCCTGATCCAATCACTCTCCGGTGAATAGGAAACGATGCTTAAGTGAGTCGATCCTGTCGCTCTCCGGCGAAGCAACTCACTTCTTGCACTCCGGACCCTGCCTCTCCGGGTAGGATCATAAAGCGATCATCTTTATATTGATATTTAATGTTTATCCTTTAACTCTACGATCAAAGGTTTGTTTCAATAAATGTTTCTTTATTAAATTCAAATCCTAGATGTTCAATCTCAAACACCAGGGAAAACAAGACAATGCCTCTCTGGGCGGAGCGGTCTATTTCCATCTTAGAGCATGCCTAGGGATCTCTCCGGTTCCCGTACATGAGTAAGTGGGATAGCCGTTTTATTTTGGAAATCAAATCTAAGAGAACTAATCGACCAGAGTCCAAATCTTGAACTTGGCCCTTGCCATCACAATTAGTTTATGACTAGTCGTGGTCCCGATCCAGGATCATTCCTGTTAGGTGGAGGCGTTGGTTGTTCAGGTCTTACTGTCGCTGCCCGTTCTCTGGTATATTATGGCAATCTACCACTCCTGGCATGTTCTTCCACCTCATCCCTTAGGTGGCGGCATTCATCGGTTACGTGCCCATCCAGCTCATGGAATAGGCAGTATTTTCCAGTCCTCCGTTCCCGCTCCGTGGGATCTCTCCTGGGTGGTTTTCGATAGGGGAGTTGCTCCCGAGTTTCAGTGTAAATCCTTTCTAGGCTTGCCGTCAAATCTGTGTATTGCCTGAATCTAGGCTCTCGGAATTTCTTCCGTTTATCAGGACCATCATGTGCGTCATCCTGCTTTCTCTTTCATTTGTCTGCCCTGGACTGTTCCCTGGCGGTTCCTTCGCCTTGTGCAGCATTTACTTCCTGCCTCTCGGCTCGTGATTCTTCTAATCGAATGAATTTCTTAGCTTCATGATAAAACTCCCCAAGATCTTGTGGTGGATCTCTTGTCAATGAATCTTTGAATTCGGTGCCTTCTCCAACTCCTGCCACCGCCACCATCAAAATCATCGATGGATCCGGGCGATCTACAGAAGCCACCGTTGCATTGAATCGCAGCAGAAAACCTTTTATAGACTCTCCGGTCCTTTGCTTTATCGAAGCTAAAGTCATCACACTTTTGGGTCTTGTTACATGGACCCTAAATTGTTCCATGAAGCAATCTACAAGCTCGCCCCATGTCCTGATCGATCCAGTCTTTAATTTCCTGAACCAAAGTGCAGCCAAGTCTGACAAAAATAAAGGGAAACATCGTGCCATCACTTCCTCAGATGCTCCCAATACTTCCATGTGTCTAATGTATCGGGTAATATGCATGGTCGGATCCGACTTCCCATCATACGGATCTAGCGTTGGTAGTTTGAACTTTGGAGGGTTCCTTGCATTCCTGATATTCGGAGTGAACGGACTCCGACTGACTTCTTCCAACCCTCCGCTAGACAATCCTCCTCTCATGAGTCGTCGCACTAATCCAGCCATCTTTTCATCTCCATCCTGGGGTTGCCCTCTTGGTCTTGAAGGGTATTCTGGTACGTACTCTTCGTGTGGCCCGTTAGCATCAGCGTAGGCTCCAGCTTATTGAGCTCCATCTGTTGGCCTTCCAGCATCAGATCTCGAGGGTCTGCCCCCAAGTCCTTGTTGATTGCCTTCTGGATCTGCATTCTGACCTTCATTGGGTTCCGCAACCCTAGCTCCTTGTTCCACATTAATGGCCGCTGTAGCTGGTCCTAAGTTTTGTATTCCCGTAGTTCTCATCTGCTCAAAGAAATTCTGCAGCATCTCCTGTTGGCTCTTCATTATTCTTTCGTGCATCAGATTGGTCATGGTCTCCATTTCGTCTCTAGTGATGTAGATCGAAGCTGGTTCTTCTCCAGCACCAGAGGATGCCTCTTGACTTCCTCCTTGTTGGCTTCTCTCAGCTCTTTGTCTCGTCTGTCGAGTCATTGTCTCCCAAATCTGATCCCTTCAAGCTTTTAAATCTGAACTCTGAATCTGGTGTAGCGGGTGCTAGTTCTTCTCAGTGAAAGCACCAAAGTGTTTGCGCCAAAAATGGTCACAAACCCCAGGTATTGTGAAAGCACCAGTGTATGAATACAAATCAACAATATTCAAACACAAATCTCAGGTCTAGGCAAGCAACAAACAACAATCCAGAAATAATTAATAGTGACACACAATTTATAGTGGTTCGGCTATCTTCGGCCTACGTCCACTTCAATGATTTTTATCTTTTATTGATGTTCTTTGCTGGTTACAGATGATTATAGCAGATACAATGAATGAATTTTGAATATAACAGCAATGGAAAGAAGTAGAATTGAATCCGGTAGAGTCTGGACGTCGAATGGCCAAAAGATCCCCTTTTCTGTATGCTCTGGGGCCCTATTTATAGGCGTAGGAGGCTCAGATCTTGCTCAAACTTTGGGAGACTTGGTCTGGCACGTGAGGGGGCCCACACGACCGTTTCCAGAAAGTTTCGCCTCGATCTGCGATCGATACGAATCCATTTCGTATCGATCAAGATGATGTCCAATTGAGCTGAAATTTGGCATGGACATCCTTCAGTGTGTATGCAAGCTTCCCTGAAAATTTCATTGGATTTGGATCAGTAGATCACGAGATATGGTTGATACGAAATGAGATTTCTCAAAGGCTGTCTGGCTCATCTCCATGGTTTCGAATCGATCCCCCGTATCGACCACTACACGTGCTCCTGAGATGGTGTGGCGCGCGTACTTCGTTTCGATCCGGTATTCACTCCTTGTTGACCGCTTCGACTCCATGGATCTCGCCTTGTTTGCTTCGATGGATTACACGTCATCCTGGTTGGTTGACTCGTTAGATACGAATAAGTCACTGGCAGTGTGTATTCGCAGTGAAGTCTTCTGATGGATGCGAAGGACAGTGGCCCGATGGATACGAAGTAGACTATGACTGATGGTTGCGAGACATGTCAGTTGCTAATGGATACGCATCTGATCGATGCGAACTCGATGGGTTCGAACCAGTGTTTTAAATCTCGGATTTTGGCCAATATCTCGGGAAAATATCTCGGCTATCTTGGGCGATATTTAAAACACTTATAACTAAATAGGCTGCCAAATCTCGGATTTTGGCTGATATCTCGAATTTTTCATCTCGGCCATCTCGGGGAGATTTAAAAGCCTGGTTCGAACGTTGCCAACCTGATCGTCACGAATCAGAAGTCTTACTGATGGATTCGAACGAGCCTCTCTGGCTGAAGGCTGATCGATGCGAAGTGGATGGATATGAAGTGAGGATCATTGATGGATACGAAGTGGCGACTGTTGCCTCAGTTGATGGATACGAAGTCCCTCGATACGAACTCGATGGATTCGAAACGTGGCCTACTTCGTCGATACGGACCAATGCTCCTTGATGGATACGAAATGGGACTTTCTGATGGATACGAAAACAAGCTTTTCCCTTCACCTTGCATCCATCATACCTTGATCATACGAACTCGGATTGACTTTAAATTTGGAACGTTGGTTCTCTTGGCTTTGCTTGTCATGCCTTGTCAATTGCAGCCCGATCCGGACTCGGACAAAATTCATCGATATCCATGATTATCCTGCAATGCATATTTAACATTCATGGCTAGTTATTATTGATTTCAGTTAATTTTTGGGTATCTCAGCTTTGCCAAAAGGTGGGATAACACTTGACGAGATATATTCAATTATATTTCATGTACTTTTAGGACTAAAACTTATATTTCATGAATATTTAGGTCTAAAACTGAAAATTTGGATCTTTTGACAAGATAGATTCAATGTTTTACCTTCACTACATGGAAATAATAGCATTTATGAATGTTTGGAGAAGTAAATGAATAAAAGTGGGTCTTGAATGAAGAAAGACCCAAAAAATTTGTGAAAGGTGAAGAATTATGATTAAATAAACCAAGAGCAGCTCATAGTCAGTGATTAAAATTTAGTTTTTTTTCTTTTTCTTTATATTATTTTAGTACAGTGCTAAAACATTTAGGGAATAATGAGGGAATTTTGGATTTATTTACAATATATGGAGCACTGCATATGTTTTCTTCTTTTTTTTGGTCTGCTCATGAACTAATCTGCCAATATAACTAATCTGAATTAGGTAGACAAATAACCACTCATTGTCCTTTGGGTTAAAACTAAAAAAATGGAGTAATAACACAGACATATCAAGACATCAATTTTCAGCATTTACTTCATTACCTAGACTGTAGTTTCAGTAAGCTGGAAATTTTGCAAATTTTATTAATTTCCTTTGCAACCGTTTTTATAACTGTAAATACATTTCATTTCCATGCAGATATGTGTATTTTCCTTTCGAGTAGAAGCAAAAAATACTTATTTACATGAACTGATTCATGTTGGAAGCTATATGCTCCAAAATTACAGAAAAGAAATTAGTTCATGGAGATTGAGAACTAAGATAGATTCTGTTAGTAATGATAAAGCTTTCTATTACAAGAATTTGGGTAAGCGTTAAAATCTTATTGTTTATTTCTGATATTAAATATTTATTCTAGTTTGGTCTATATACCATGACTTGTAAGTATCTATCAGTAGCATGATATCATATCAAATTATATAATTACAAAACGGATAAAATTCATTGAACTATGATTTATTTGCTAGTTTATATTTCTTCTGTGATGAATAATTAGTTATTATATTTCATATAAGACCATTTGTAAAATATCATTGTACCTGAAGATGGGTATATGTCTCCATGAAGTAGAAATTTTCCAAAACTGTGTCCATTACGAATTCCACTGTCCCAGCACTGTAATAACCAACTGCCTAAACAAAAATACATTGGGAATTAAGAAGGGACAAATAAAGTATATTCATTGCTGGAGCTTCTTCAATAATCTTTTGGTGTCTTCTTTGTAAGCTACTGCCTCTCTCATTTAAATATATTACATTGCCATATTTATCTCCAAACACCTGTGCGCGAACATCAACTATGAGCTATCAGTTATGATAATTCAAAGGAAAAATGTATTCGTTACCTGAAAAAAGCGGACATGTTTTCATGTAAATGACATTTGTGAATTCAAGTTCAATACAGAATTGGATATGTAACCATTCAAGCTAGAGACCATGTTCTAAGCTTGGTTGACGCATAACCAATAAAGCATAGCTAGAAATTTGCTAGCATCTAAACATATGCAAAATGTACCTGTAAAGTCATAGTCTTTGACTTTGTTCACATGGAGAAAGAATGATAGCTTAACCAAGTACGATGGCATTCCTACAGTCGATAGCTAATAATAATTTTACTTGTAAAAAACATAAATGTAGATAGTTAATGGAGATTAAAGAGGTTTACCTGGACTTCTACATGCCTAGGCTTTGTCATATACTTTTCTAAGACAGTATCTATGCCAAAAGATGCAGCAACCTCTCTTTTTTGCTCTTAAAAGATATTCGACAAATTCATCAGGACCACGTACAATTTCATATCCTGAAAAGAGTAGGACATGTTACAATTTTCAAGACATGCTTCTTTTGTAATTTTGTAACATACTTGGTTCTTTTTGGCAAAATTTCTTTTTCTTAAATGGTCTTCTGCTTATAGAAGGTAGAAGCAAGCAATTAAACAAATATTTTTGTAGCTTCCTTGGTTGGCCATTTCGATTGCTAATGGTTCCAATGTGAATATTTCCTCAACTTTTGTAACGACCCGTAAATTTCGATAATTAAAAATAGTTAATTTAATAAGGTTTTGTGATTTAATGTTGGAAGAAATAAAAAATTTGCGATTTAATAATAAGAATGTAATTGGATTAAAATGTAATATTATTAATTTAAGGTACTTTATAATTGCTTTTGAATGTGATTCTAACTAATTGAAATGACTAAAAAGGTTATAATTGGATATAGATTGTAAATTAATTATAGTAATGTATGTATTAATGGATAATTGGATTAAAAGAGAAATTGATAATTTAAAAGTTGATTGATTTATGAAATAATGTGTAATAAATTGTAACTGAATAAATTTAGTGTTGTGGTAGTAACTATAACACGTGTTGTGGATAATAAACTTATAAGATATGACTAAAAGTTAATGGCGACAATTACTATATGTTACCTATTTATTTAGCCTGTTAAATTAAATTTGAAATCAATTGCAATTAATTCACTTAATTAGTGCAGTTAATGTAGATTAAATTGATAATTGTAGAATTAGTATAGTGTAAGTTGTTATAACATTGTTTGTAAATAATAAACTTACAAATATTGTTTAATGTAGAAATGGTGACAATTGTTGTTTGTTACAAATATAGTTAATCAATTGCAATTAAGTGAAATTTAATGTTATGTAAAATGAGTTAAGACGATAACAGTAAAAGGTAAATGCAATATAATGTGTAGAAATGTTAATTACATTCTCAAGGCAATAATTGAAGTTATAAAAGAGTAATCCAAGGATAAATAAATTTATTGAGATTTTAAATTATAATAAAATTGACAAAATTCGATGTAATTGAAATACTGCCACTAATATGGTAAAAGATGATAATGGTAGAATATTTGTGTAATAAGATATAAACAAATGTTTACTATGTTAATAGAGTAATAATTGACTGAACAAAAACGATTGAAATCAAATAAAATCAATTTATTGAAAATAATTATAATCAATTGGATTTAATTACAGTTGAAATTGAACATTGTAATTAGTAAATAATTAACATTGAATTGACATGTAAATTTGTTTTAAACTATTGTACATATCCAAGTAATCAAAAATGATAACAATTGTTAGTTATAAAATTTGAAATTAAAAAGCTGATTTAATTAATTTAATATTATTTTATTTAATTAATGTGAAAATAGCCATTTTGGTCACTGTCTCGGATTTCGACGAAACTAGTTTCATCAGATCCGTAACGGTGAATTATTGTAGGATTTCAAGTTTCGTAGCGATCAGACTTGTCATTCGCTCATACGGACTCGAAACGCCGAGAAATCAATTTAATTAAAATCAATTTGAAATAAGCTGATTGTAAGCTAACTTCTTCATACGATGAAATTTGAACTTGAAACCCGTTCCATTGAATTTAAAAATATCGAAAACATCTATTTTGATATATGAGATGACCCATTTTTGTTTCGGGTACAAAACGGGCTTTTCAGGTCGTTTATCGTTCAACTTTCAAATCGATCTAGCCCATTCATTTCTATTTCTGATCTGCCTATATATAGCCTGTTATAAACCCTAGCCATTTCTTATTCCATTTGTCTGTACGTACAATTCTATCTGCTTTTCTCTTTCCAATGACAGACAAACCAAAAACAAATTCCAAATTAAATTGCAAATCAAAATCAAATCGAAAAATTAAAACTCCTCCAAACCATATCGAATTATATATCGATTTGAAGCTCTTGACAAGCGCAAGTCAAATCCGTAGTTTGTTTTTCGATTTGGGTTTCAGTGTGACCGGAATTGGGTGATGAAGTCTCGGCCGTTTATTGGTGTTCGATGATCTTCGACCGATGGTCGAATCGAGGGTATGGGTTGGTGGAGATCGACGAGGGGAGTTCATCCATGGGGTTTGTGTGGTGAGTCGACGGCCAGATCGCCGTGGAAAATTTGACTAGGGTTTTCGCTAGGGGTGGCGGCGCACGTCATTTGGGGCAATCGGAGGCGAAGGCGTGGCCACTGGGTGGTGCGGCGGAGGCAGACGATGAGGATGGTGGTGGTCGGCGGCTTCCAGGTGGCCGAAAGCGCACGTTCTCGGTGGTCAAAGGGGAGGCCATTAACGTGCGAATCTGGTTCGAGCACGTGCTTCACGGAGGAGAAATGGATGACGTGGTGAGGTTTGGTTGGTCTTTGTTTTTCTTTTTTTATTTATTTAAAATTTAAACTTTAAACCTTCTAATTGTAATTACTTTTACATACGAGGTCGAATTTACGCATGGTTCGTTTCGTTGGGATCATATTGAAATTTCTGATATTTTGACGCGGGTTTGAACTAATTCTGAGACTGTTGAGTTTTGGACCTCAAATTGGATTTAAAATCAATTTAAAATCGAAGGTGTGTTTTGACCCACTCACAACTACTAGATTTTCTTATCTTAGTTAAATTAAATTTATGATGTGATTTGAAATTAATTGATTGATGTTTGGTATGTTTAAATTGTCATTCTGGTTAAATTTGACTTTTATTGCATTTAATCCTCGTTTAATTTAATATTGAATTTTTAATTGTCAATTTAATACCTTTTATTGATTATCAGTTATCTATTGATGTTTATTGATTGATTTGGATGATGATTGTGATGGATGTCGATAGTTGATATTGGATGACGATTGTGATGGATGTTGATTGTTGATATTGGATGACTGGATGTTGTATGTTATATTGTTATAACACTGCAAGTTCCCTATGGGTTGAAATGATACATACCCGAATGATCTATAGATTAGGGAAAAATCATTATGGGTTGAAATGATAGACTCGAGTGAATTTATGGATTTTATTTAATTTGGGATTGCGGTTTGAAATGATATATAACCGTAAAATTTTAAATTGCGGATTGAAATGATAAATATCTGTATCACTTGACCCTAGGGTAGAAAATTATATACGGACACCGGATTGGTTAGATTAAATGATTTTTGAATCTTTAAATTTTGAATTCAGTTAACTGGTATTTTGGAATAGAAATTTGATTTATATAAACTAAATTATTTTCGAAAGTCCAAGCGTAAATGTTGAAATTGAAATTGATTTAATGAATTGTTCAAAGGATTTAAATTGGAATTTCAAAGTTGAGGTGTCAAATATAATTGAATTTATCCGAATTGAGTTATTGAAATGTTGGATATAATTTTGAAATCTATTTTAAACTAAATTAAACTATTTTAATTAAATTAATTATTTTAAATCAATTTAAAACTATTTTAATTTATGCTAATCTATTATAACCTATTTAATCCAATTTAAATCTATTTACCAATTTTAAACTAATTAAATTTATTTAATCTATTTTAAATCTATTTAAGATAATTTAAATCCATTTAATCTATTTTAAATTTATATAAATCATTTTAAATCTAAAGTAATCAAATTTAAATCTATTTAAAACTATGTTTACTATTTAAACTATTTCAATCTATTTGAAACTATTTTTAAAACTATTAAAACTATTTATGACTACCTAAACTATTTTCTAAATTCCAGACTGTGTAAAGTTGAAGTATTTATATTTAAATCCTTGATGATGATACAACCTAAGTTGGGATTTGGAATTGATATTTTTTGCGAAGTGACATATTTGAGTAAATATAATGATTTTGGAATGAGGATTTAATTTACCTATCGTATCGATAATTCCAACAATTAATATGATGTCGAAAGCATATATGATTCTTGAAAGTGAATATGATTTGGAAATGATATGGTTTTGAGAATATGATATTTGATATCAATTGTAAATTGACTTTTTGAAATGTAAAAGAACCATCCGGTGTGAAATAAGCATTTGGTTGTTAAAGAGGCCGGGATCAGATATTGTCATACTCTCTGCCAAATGCCAATACCGAAAACCACTTTAACAATCGTGTACGTGGTGGAGATTCAAGAAATGAAGTAGGATGGTTTGGCGAATGATTCTGTATGAGGTATTTACGTGACCCTGACTCCCATGAGTCAGCTTGATGTAGCTAAAATCAGGAGCTATGCTGGTCCAAGTGAGGTCATTCCTCCTATCGGGCACACTTCTTCGATACTATATTCTGACTTTGTGATTGATTTGGTGGCTACCCTTGATTTTGATTTGGGAGTGTGTTCCGAGGTGGGCAGTAGTAGCTGCTATGCATTACCACCAGTCCGGATCCGCAAACGGTATATCTACCCTGGGCATTGCCTCGTGTGCCTTGTCGCAGGCCTTATCGCGCCTTCTACGAGTTTGTTTTGTACTGTACCTATGGAGTGTCCTATGGGTAAACCACCGGTTTGGTGGAGCGTATGACATTGTATAGACTATGGGCATATATAAAATGTGTTAAGGGGGATATGGGTAACGCCTTAACGCTATTTTAATATTTTTACTTTACTATAGACATATTATAATAGCGTAGTGTACTACATAGTAGATAGTTTAACGGATCCTTAGGAGATGTAAATCTCGAACATCTTTTAAGTTACCACACCCACGTTAGACACTGGATAGGAGATGTCAAACTCCGTAAACATCTCTTACGCCGTTCCACTCATAATTATTTACCGTTGCTTTAACTTACATAAGATCTTTTAGTTCTAACTCGAGTGTTTTGTCTTTTCAATTCGCTCGAGTCAGCCTGAGCTTTTTAGTTTTCCGAAGACTACTTTCTGGAGGATGAAGACGAAGATTTTGTACTATTATTATCTATTATAGTATTTCCATTGCATCATGTTGTTCCGCTGCATTTATTTATTTATTCATGTTTATGTAACTTTGATTTTTGTGTTGTAAAAGAATAATCAAATGTATTTATAAAACAGCTTCATGAACTGCTATTTGATTATTATATTTTGTCATTCCGCTGCGAGATTCTGTATTTGTTTTCTTTCTTTCTCTGCTATTCTTATTTACCCCATAACAATCTGCCCTTTTGAATGGTTTGAGTATGGCGTGTGTGTCTGCTTAAAACGTCCAAAAAGGCAGGTCGTTACAACTTTATCCCCTTTCCTGTCAACCACATCTAGCTTTAACCTTGAAATAAAGTAAACTGCATTGTATATAAAACAAAAGTTAGCATGTGTGAGCACTAACTTATCATAATTTGATTATTAAAACATTTGGGAAACATAGGTATAGTAAACACACTATGAGCGCTAATTATAGAGTCCATCATTTTAATCAAAACTATTGGTTACAACTTTAATTTATTAAATAGTAAAGGTTTGGCTTATATACTTTAATTTACCAAGTTAACTCGGATATCATGGTTCATGTCAATGGAAAGAAAAATGATAATATAAAAATTATAAACACAGTTTCATTTATATAGTTTTTCGGTACTGTTTTACATTTAAAATCTCTAGTTTCATGCTTGGTCAAATAAGTTCAAAGCCATGTTGCTAAAAAAATATGCTAGGCGCACGAGGTATTAATTGAACGTAGCATAGTAATATTAATTATTGAATGTCAATGTAACATAGAAGATGAAGAGTAAATTGAGCACTCGGTTGCATATTAAAATGATAATAAAAGAACACCTAAGCCGAAAGTACTTTTAAAAGTGAAAAAGCAAAACATATTTGCAAAATTATAAAATTAGTTAATTTATACTAATAATAATAATTATTATTATATAATCATCATCATCATCATCATCATTATACAAATTTAGTTAAATTTTATAAATTTTTTAATACCTTATTATTTGTCATTATTGTTGTGAAAAATTTCAATTGATTTGCACTAACTTCAATACCGCAGCGGAATACTAAAGCATAGAAACAATCAAAAGAAGGATTTAGCTTGTCGATTAATTATCAATCACAAATTCAATGAAAAATAATCACCAAAGAAAGAGAAGCAGAAGAGTAGAGAACACAAAGATTTAACGTGGTTCAGCTAGATTGCCTACGTCCACGGACCCAACAATTATTCTTTTATTCTTCTGAAGAAAGAGAGTACAAAAGAGAGAGATTACAAAATTATAGGTAGTAAAGTGGAGAGACTAACCTATAATTACAAATTGAATACTCAATGTTTCCAAAGACTTGTTTGCGCTCAAAACCCCTAATTAGATTTGACTACAGAAATTAGGGTTTACTGAAGAAGAGGATAATAGTGGATGCTTTCTTACACTCACATAAAGATGAACTTCCTTCATTTAAATAGGCTTGGGAATGAAGGATTACTTGAAGATGAAGAAAATTAATTTTCAGATTATGTGACAACCTTTCCAAGTTACTTGATTTGATTCCAATGCACATAAATGACAAAAAGTCTATGTTTCCATAAATTTCATTGCTTAAATCAATCTCCATGTATAAACTTGTCTAACTTCATATAACAGATATGACTAATTAGTTAATTAGCAATTAATTAGTTTCCTTTCTCTAAAAGATATCACACATATCCTTCCTCTTTATCTTTCCATATATAGCCTAATTAATTGATTGAATGAATCAATTAATTATTTGCTTGTCTTCTTTGAAAAATATTTGAATCACATAAATTCAACATACTCCACCTTGATTCAAATATAACAATCTCTATGCATCACCACATCTCGACAAATTGTTGGGTCTACGTCAACAAGCTCAATGTGAACTAGTTTGGGCAATATTGCCCTAACAGAGTTTCCAAATCTTTCCCAAGCATAAGAAAGATAGTATGCACATTAGCAAACATAATGAATACGAGAAAATACCAAAATTCTTCAACAAATCCGATGTTGGAGACGAACATGTAGATACTAAGCTTCAAGAGACCACTGAAGATTTAACAGCGCGCTTCACTTTCTCCATTCCATATTGAGTAAGGACATACTCAACATTTTCTACTCCAATCTCCTCCACAGGAATTTTTCTAGACTTTCCTAAGTCAACATCAGCAGACTCACCAATAAGCTCCACAACATTCAAAGCATAAGATGAAGAATCATCGCTACAAATATGCTTACAAATAGGGCCAACTGAACCAAAAGGCCTTTCCAGCAAGTGAGCTCCACTTAGAGTCTGAACCTCTGTAATCTTCTCATCAACCATGGTATCATCGGAAATACCAATATCTCTCCGAATATGGAAACAATTTGATGACTCCAAATGTGTTTGGTAATTTTCTGTCCTCCCAATGTCATCACTTGATAGAGGCTCCACCTTCAACAAAGACCTCTCATCGAATATCGCATGCCTGCTAGTTACAATTCTCCTAGTTGTTTTACACCACAACCTATACCTCTTTGCTCCTTCTCTATAGCTTAACAAAATGTGCTTGCTTTCTCTAGGCTTCAACTTATCATGTCTCTCATCTTCTAAATGAGCTGAACAACCAAACACTTTAAGGAATGAAAAATCAACAGGCTCTCTTTTCCATATCTCTTCCGGGATCTTCATATCTATGGCTATTGAAGGTGTATGGTTGATGAGAAATACTGCCATAGATATCGCTTCTGCCCAAAATTCTTCTTCTAGACCAGCAATCGTTCTCAAGCTCATAGATCTTCCCCATAATATCCGACACATGCTCTCCACCACTCCATAACAATGTGACTCAACAGAAATAGAAAAATCTCTAATTACATGCTCGGACGCATAATAGTTAGTGAATTCTTGTGACATATATTCACTACTATTTCCAACTTTGAGAACCTTCAAACACTTCCTCGACTGCTTCTCTATCAAGGTCTTCCACTTACAAAACTGGGCAAATATTTCATCTTTGGCCTTTAAGAAATAGACCTAGACCTTACGTGAGAAATCATCCACAAATAAGATAAAGTAACTGGCTCCACCAGATGCAACTGGAGTGGGTCCTCGCACGTAAGAATGAACATACTCTAGAAACTCTGTAGCTTTAGGTCTCCCAACATCAAATGTGACATGCTTCTTCTTTCCAAAAGAACAATCTCCATAAGAGCTAGGCTTCGACTGACAAATACCATCAATCAACCCACGCTTCTTTAATACTTCAAGACTCTCCTCATCAACATGACCTAAACGAAGATGCCATAACTGAGTAGGATCTGAAATACTATAATCGGTAGAAATTATCGACTCTTCTAAGACCGTCTCTCCATGAAGCACATAAATATCATTAACTCGCACCCCTTTCATCACTACCAAGGAACCCTTCGCCACTCTCAAATTCTCTCCATCTATTATAATCCTCATACCAAGTCTACTCAAAGCTTCAACTGATAACAAACTTCTACGCAGCATCGGAACATGTCTAACATCCGTGATAGTCCTAACAACACCATCATGCATCCTGAACCTCACACTTCCAACGCCCATAACATGACAAGATGTGCCATTCCCCATATGAACTGCTCCGCCATCAATGTTCTTGTAACTGACAAAACAGCTCCTACCTGGCGTCATATGACAAGAGGTTCCAGAATCAATCACCCAACTATTATGCTCTAAAGGTGAAATACTGGCTGAAAATAATGATGTATTACTATCACTTCTATCCGCATCTGATCTAACTGCTTCCAGTACCGAAGCTTTCTCCTTCTTCTCTCTCTTCTTTCTAAGAGCTGGACAATCCCGTATGAAATGCCCATTCTTCTTACAATAATAGCAAGCACCCTTTCTAGGACCCTTTAAGTGGGACCCATGCATATCTCTTCTACCTCTAAGGTGCTTCTGGTTTTTATCTCTTCCTCTAGATGAACGAAGTGGTTGCTGAAGAACACCATCATTAGTCTTCACCTTCCATGTCCCTAAAACTCCTTTTCTAACGTATTTGGTGATGCCATAATTTTTCATACCACTACTAAAAGAATTTGCCATTGATAACTAATCTAAAACAAGGCAGCTAGCTTCGATACCAATCTGTTGTGCAAAATCTCAATTGATTTGCACTAACTTCAATACCGCAGCGGAATACAAAGCGCAGAAATAATCAAAAGAAGGATCTAGCTTGTTGATTAATTATCAATCACCAATTCAATGAAAAATAATCACCAAAGAAAGAGAAAACAGAGGAGTAGAGAACACAGAGATTTAACGTGGTTCGGCTAGATTGCCTACGTCCACGGACCCAATAATTATTCTTTTATTCTTCTGAAGAAAGAGAGTACAAAAGAGAGAGATTACAAAATTATAGGTAGTAAAGTGGAGAGATTAACCTATAATTACAAATTGAATACTCAATGTTTCCAAATACTTGTTTGCGCTCAAAACCCCTAATTAGATTTGACTACAGAAATTAGGGTTTACTGAAGAAGAAGATAATGGTGGATGCTCTCTCTCACTCACATGAAGATGAACTTCCTTCATTTAAATAGGCTTGAGAATGAAGGATTACTTGGAGATGAAGAAAATTAATTTTTAGATTATGTGACAACCTTTCCAAGTTACTTGATTTGATTCCAATGCACATAAATGACAAAAAATGCATGTTTCCATAAATTTTCATTGCTTAAATCAATCTCCATGTATATAACTTGTCTATCTTCATATAGCAGATCTGACTAATTAATTGATTAGCAATTAATTAATTTCCTTTCTCTAAAAGATATCACACATATCCTTCCTCTTTATCTTTCCATATATAGCCTAATTAATTGATTGATTGAATGAATCAATTAATTATTTTCTTGTCTTCTTTGGAAAATATTTTAATCGCAAAAATTCAACAATTATTGTTGTTTGTTGTCATTCTAAGCTTAGTTATTTTTATGAAACTTGGTTAATTTTTTATTTATTATTATTATTATATAAATTTAGTTAATTTTTATAAAACTTAGTTTGGTTAATATTTTATACTTTATTATTATTATTATTATTATTATTATTATTATTATTATAAACTTAGTTAATGTTTATAAAACTTATTGTTAATTTATTGTTGTTGTTGTTGTAAAAATAGCTAATTTTGATTATTATTGTTATTGTTATTATGAATGGTAAATCTTGTTCATTGTTTATCATTCGACCCAAATAAATACTAATAAAATAAATAAAATTTGATATCTAACGAACACCCAACCTAGTTAATTTATTATTATAATATAAATTAGTCAATTTTATAAATTTTGGTTTGGTTAATATTTTATACTTTATTATTATTATTATATTATTATTATTATTGTTGTTGTTGTTGTTGTAAACTTAGTTAATTTTTATAAAACCTATAGGTGATTTATTATTATTATTATTAGAAACTTAATTAATTTTTACAAAACTTTGTTAACTTGGTTAATACTTTATAATTTATTATTATTATTATTATAAACTTAGATAATTGTTATGAAACTTGGTTAATTTTTATAAACTTAATTTGTTTATTGTTATTATTATTATTATGCCTATTTTTATAAAAACTATAGTTAATTTGTTTATTGTTCAAATTTGTTCTTGTGCCTATTTTTCTTGTTAAAATTATGGCAAATAGCATCGTGTCACGGCTTAATTATTTAATCTTCTTCTTGCTGCTTCTCTCTCATTTCTTAAAAATTGATTGGTATATGCAATCCATTTCTCCCTTTTCTCTGAATATCCCTTCTCATATTCAGTATTGCTGCACTATTTCCAATATCAATGCTTTTTTTAAGTACTCTCCTTGGTCTGATAATCTTGTTGTCTATGCTCCTGATCTTCCTATATGGCCAGCGCTTTCAGTGTAGCCGAACATACTTTAAGCTTACTCGATGCCTTATCCATTTTAATATGAAGGTATGGTGCCAGGTCCAATAATAGCATGTTTTCTATTTTCTCTCTGAATACCAATGGTAGGCTTTGATAAACTATACTGATCATCATCTTCTTCCTCTGGTTCTAGGCTACTTGATCCTCTAATTCATTCCAGAATTTGGTGACCAAGAAAACTTAAAGAATCAGCCTCCGTGAAGTGAACAACACATGATGGTCCAGCAGCAAACTAACTAGAAGGTGGTAGTTACCCTGGTAAACCTTGAGGCAATGGAAAAGGGAAAATATATAATCTTCTGGTCCTGGTGTAGTTAATGCTTTGATGCTTCTATACAATCTTGGTACAGGTATGTATCATTTTCAAATTATAAGTTCGCTACTTTTCTGAATCTTATGTTCCTCAAAAGACTTTTGGTGATGTTTGAAATGAAATGTTAATACTTCTATCAATATAGTGTTCAAAATGATTCTTGGAAATGAATTGTTTTCGATGTTAAAAATTCTGATTTTCTTTAAGTTTCTAAATTTCAAGTTAACCAACAAATTCTTTTTATTTCATTTATTTATTAGTTACAATATCGCAGTTCCATGAGCATAACAACCAAAAATTAAATCTTGTCTATATTTTCATATAGAACATCTTAAATTCTTCAATTCCATAACATGTTCTAGGTTAACCACATAACTATCAGCCATGATAATTCTTTTTAAATCATGATCTAGGCAACAAAAACACACAATAGAACATAAATTAATAAATGCAAACTCAAAATATTTGTTAACATAAAGACAACATTTAAAATATAGACTACTTGGCTTTTATGTCGCTTTGGTTTAAAATTGGTGAGATATCTCTTATAACATTTTCAACATCTAATTCCAAAACTGGTAAGAAAGAAATAGTCTATCTAATTTAATTACTTAAATTGAGTAATAAAATCTCTCAAAATTGAAAATAGTGTGGTGCTACGTTGAAATCTAGCATTTGAATGATGTAATGATTGAAAAGTTCTAATGTAAATGTAAGAGTACAAAAAAAA
This sequence comes from Allium fistulosum, assembly GCA_030737815.1. Classification (NCBI taxonomy): domain Eukaryota; kingdom Viridiplantae; phylum Streptophyta; class Magnoliopsida; order Asparagales; family Amaryllidaceae; genus Allium; species Allium fistulosum. The sequence goes on along the minus strand of CM060902.1, from coordinate 1,114,471,187 downwards.
TATCACAAACCCGTTAATTATGAAAACTATTTCATTTCAATTATATAATTAATTATGAAATTCACATAAACGTGAAATTATGACATATCTGGGTAATAAACTAACCATTAAATCCATAGTAATAGTGTATTGCAAAATATTATGGAAATTTGAACTTTTCCATGTATTATCTAAAATAGTTATTAGAATAAAAAACATACAGTTCACTGAACTGAGTGAGTTGAAAGCAAAATAATGAGTTGAGTTATCTTGTCCGAGCAAATTATTAAAAATTACAATTTCAAGTGTAAGATATATAATATATGACATAAAATTGGGAGGACCAACTATCTTTATGAATTTTTCCCCATATTCCAAGTTCAACAATGAGCAAAAGACAAGAAAATGAGAAACCATTAAAAGAATGAATGGTTAGTTTCAAATAAGCTTGATATGTTTCATATCCATTTCTATTGCTAGTTTATTAAGTAAACGATTTTGTGTTGTTTTAATTCATAGATAAGTGACTTTGTATGGTCTTACATCTATGCAAGAATTAAGGTAAATAATATAAAGCAGGGGGTATGCAATGAGGATATATAAAAATCTAATAATTCAAACACAAATACTTTCAGAAAAAAGAAACATTAAAACTCAAATAAGAATTATGAAACTATATTATCATAGTTCATCAAACACGATTTAATTTTTATTGGATAAAATGTAGTCTAAATCTTCGATAATAGTCAAGAAAAATTTCAGTGGTATTGGAAAAGGTCCTAATGTGAATTTTTTTAATAAAATTCCAAATTGAATAATTTACCAATTCATGGAAATTCACTACCGTATCTTAAAACTTATCAACAGTTTAAAACAACAGTTAAAAGCAATAGATGAATCCATTTAAATGCTTTAGAGCATAACTCTTACTTTATAAGCAAATCGAGCAAGTGTCAGATATCATCTTCTTCAATTCAAATCGAGAAAAACTTAACAAAAATAATAATAAACTTTGATTAGACTAAGCTATATAAAAATAGTAATTTCCAATATTAGGCTCACATTTGACAGTGGGTGTTCAATTTGAAAACTGAACGGAAAAAAGAAAAATAAAACTACCTGAATCTCAAAAATCTATCATAAACCCTAGACAAACATATATAGTGTTTATAATTAATTTGGTCTGTCTGTGGAAAACATTTTGTTCAACTAGATTTCAGTAAGAAAAAATAATACTGCATGCTCATGAAGAAAAAGTTAGAGAGCAACAAAAAAGCGGTCAGAAAAAAATAATACTGCGTGCTCTTGAGCTGCTTCTTATAGATGAAAGATTATTCTTGGTCATGGTATGGTAATATACATCTATTATTCCATTTTTTCTGATGTTTGATATTAGGTTGGCGCTCATCTACTCAGTTGCCATTACCCTTTATTTTCCATACGTTGACGATGGTAGTTACTTACCCCTTCTCAAATCTTTCCTTGTTTAAAGCAGAAGTAACATCTTTAGCCATTAGTATGCCAAACCTTTGAGGTGATTCACTAATGGCATTGGATTTTTCTTTCTCTACATAGAAGAATATTTTGCCGATACTCGAGATTTGAAGATTAAAATCCTGCTTTCGTACCACTTGTCCTTTCGTCTGTTCAAAACCATGGTTTTCAACGAGGACTGCTCTGTCTTTCAACTTCTCAAAAGCTATTTGAATAATTAAAGAAGTCTGATGACTCACGTAAGGGATTTTATACCTATCGTTCGAAATCTGAATTCTGGCCTTGAAATCCCCTAAGCATTTTTTGCGATTAGCCCCTCTTTTTTGGTCAATGTTGGTAATATGCAATTTCTTTATACAAAATTTTAAAGATGACTTCATCAAAACATCCTTTAAGTTATAATTGTGGCCATCACGATAAAAACTATATATTATTTTGCAAATTGCTTTTGAAATAGTAATATGTGAATTTTCTTAAATTAGTGGGACATTCAATAGTAATTAAACTCCCAAAATTCTTTCTTTTGGACAAATAGGGTTTAAAAATGAAAATATTTTATCAAATAAAGGGTGGTTTGTATTATCCCACTTTATTTGGTTGGGTAATCATGGAACTTTAAAGAGTGATTTTTCAAACAACCAAAGGGTTGTAAAAATAACCCTTTTGGGGTTTGATCCAATAGGAGGGTCTGGTGACATCTTCGATCTAAGAAGTCATATCAACTACTATCTTGGGAATGGTAAGCTCGGACTGCAGGAGTCAATCCAAAGAAATCTGTTTAAAACTGTTATCCTTCTATTTATTCTTATCACAATCTCTACTTGTTTTTGGTTCTACCTTGCCCTTAATCGTCTTGATTCGGTCAGGATTGGCTTCAGTTCTTCAAGCATTGACGATATACCCTTTGATATGCGACTCCCATATTCTTCAGCACAAAGGGCATGATTTTGTAGTAGTAAATTCCTCGGTATATTATAAAACCTGTGTTTTCTTCATTTGATTTGAATATGGGGATTTGATTATATTTTGAGCATGCATCCATAAAAGATTACAACATATGTCCACTTGCGGCATCAATCAATTGACCTATTCTAGGTAAAGGATAGTAATCTTTGGGGCATGCCTTATTCAAATTGGTATAATTGGCGTATGTTCTCCCTTCTCCTTTGGACTCTTTGACCGGTACAGGATTAGCCGACCATTTGGGTGAAAAGACTTTTCCAATGAATCCATTCTCAAGTAACCTCCCACTTATTCCTTATTAGCCCGAATTCTATCAAACTACCTTTTCTTTTGTCGAATATGGATGATATTTAAATCTGTATTTAGAGCATGGCTCATAATTACTAGATCTATTCTGACCATGTCTGAGTGAGTTCTCGCAAATACATCTTTGCTAGATTAGAGGAGTTGGGTAAACTCTCTTCTGAGACTATCGCCTGATTCTTTTCCAATTTTCACTGTTTTGGTTGAATCTAGAAAATCTAAGCTTACGTCTTCTAGACCTTCAAAGATTTCTTTCTTGACAAGCACCTTTGTCCAAGTGGTTAATTGATTCGGCTTTGGTGCAAGATGTCACAAGTTCGAAACTTGCTTTCGAACGTTTATTTGACATGGGATATGTTGTCCCCATGATTTGTTGTATATAAAGTACCAGTTCAAAAAAAAAAATTCTTTCTTTCTTGCTTACTTTTGTAGTCTAATCCATTTACCCAAAAGATCTCCCAATATAAAATTCAAAAAATTACACACTTCAATTATATATTGATTCATAAAGGTGTTATAATAAAATCACCATTTTCAAAACCTTTGATTTAATTTTGAAAATAAAAATATTAATTTCCAAAGAGGTTTAAATAATGAAATCTTATTCATTTTAAAAATCTTTATTTAAAAGCCTCTTGTATAATTAAAAGAAAATATATATTTAAACATTTGTTCAATTTCAAATTCCTTAAATTTCTTTCCAAAATAATTCATAAACTTCGAAAATCTTCTTAATAAATTCAAAATGACAATACCAAAGAATTTTTATAATTTATAGTTTCCTTTAAACGCAAATATAAATAATCTCACTTTCCCATAAGGATTTTCAACTCAAAATATTTCCCAAAGCCATGACTTGAAATCCCAAAACCAATACTTCAAAACTCTTATTCACTTTCAATTTTTCCTTTTGAAATATTACTGTCGAGAAATGATTAATCAACCTAAAGTTCTCTTTTATAATAATCCTTCAAAAATTTAACATTAAAATATCGATTTGCTACGTTCATTTATATAACAAAATACCAAAATTTCCTTTTTATAATACTTCAATTCAAACACTTCTAAACATATGTGTCCAAACAACTTAAGAAATAAATTTCCTTTTGTTTTAAAAATAATCAATTACATTTTCAAAAAATAATAATCAAATGCTGAATGTATGTTACTTCTAAAATCATTTTGAGAAAATACACTTCGTAAATTTTGTTAATAATAATTTCCATACAATAAACAAACTATAATCATCTTATTACCATTCCAACGTATTTTCTTTTTTCTAAACTTTCCAATAAACCATCATTTTTACATACAAATTTTAGATGTCCTTTTATAAAAATCCTTCAAATATTTTATAACCATGTATATATGTATATTTTCCAAAAGTACATTAGCTTAAACAAACCCCAAAAATCATCACTTTCTAAGTAATTTCTATTCACATACTTCTCAAGATTAATTTCGATTTTAGGTATAAATCATTCCAAAATTCATCATCTATTCCCAAAATAATTTATTTCTTTCAGATTTTCATCTTTTAAATCTTTTACCTCTTTCCGATCAATTTTAAGTGTTGAGTTTCGACCGATCACAATCTCTGTATTTTCCAAATTGAAGTTTTGAGTGATATTATCCTCCAGGGTTGTCTGTTGTACAACTTTCTTATTTAGGACATTAACTTTCTTGGTCTTCATTATTTTTCTGAAACAAAATATCACTTTGCTAGTGCTCAAAGTAAGAAAATGATGACATGGAGGTTCGAGCCCTACTTCTAGCGTCAAAAATGTTAAAACAAAAATTAGGTCAATACACGTGATGTTGCATAAGATAGTATTATTTGAAATGGACCCAGTATTGCCCATGAGCTTAAATATAGTCATGAAGTTGTTCGAAAATTCAAGTCATATGTCCAAGGATAAAATTGGCAAGTTGCTTAAATATGCAATAGTCTATTGTTTAATGGGAGAAATAGGCAATTCACATATATTACAATCCTTTGTCCATATGCTAATGGGCATAATAGTCATAATGCAAGGTGTTAACAAATTTCTTTGTTAACCCAAATATACAAGAAAAGGAAAGTCAAGTTCAGATAAAAGCTTAGGTAGCCTTATGCAATGCTTAAGAGAAGTATGCAAATCCAAGTCCAAAATAATGAAATATGCATGTTCATAGTCCAAGTCTAGTATGAGAATCCATATGAATGTCATAAGTTCAATAATCGGTCGAATATCTTTATTTAATTGAAGTATACTATGCAAAGTTCATCGTTCAAGTCCTTATGTGCAAAAAGTCAAAAATATACAATTGGCTTTAGAGTCCCCAATTCAATTTAGGGTTACAACTTTGAAAGTGTAAGAAATGAGGGAAGAGAAATTCACCCACTCCTAAGTGGCGGAGGAGGTCTAATTATAATGGTGGTATTAGGCGGGTTGGCCGCCACGTGTCTATACAACATACGCCCGCTATCTCTTGGCTACTCGACACCCTTCTAGGTTGTTGATATTCAGTATCTCGCATTATAGTAGACTCTCGACAATCCATGTAATTGTTGATGCTTGACTACCTTCGTGTCTTTTAAGATTCGACATCCTCGTAACGTTGAAGTTCAGCATCTCTTTCTTTCTGTAGAAACTCGTCACTATTATTTAGCTAGAATTTCTTTACCACACTTAATGTTGTAAAGGCTCGATATCCTCTCTTCGTAATAAAATACTTGTCACCTTATTGACGCGACACACTCCTTGGTTGCATATTCTATGACACTTTGTGCTGTATAAGTTTGACGCCCTATCATGGTTTAGAAGCTCGATACCTTCTTGATATTGAGTATTCAGCACTGCTTTATTCTTTCTATTGAGATTCAATATCAGTTGCTAATGCAAAGGCTTGTATAAGCTAGCCAGCTTTGATCATCACCATTTGATAGTCTTTTATACTCGTAGTAGCTTTACATGACCATTATAAGCATAACAACTTCATGTTAGAAACTCGGCATCTCCAGGTGGTACAGCTCTCTTCCTTTGTTTCATGCTCCATAACATTATGTTGTAGAGGCTCGATATCATTTAGGCTATAGAGACTCGGCACCACTTCTTAGCTTGTTAACCTTTTAAAGTTCAACATTCTTTTTAAATGTTCGACATCTCCTTGGAACTCGATATCTTTCTTTAACGTTACATGTTCAGTATCCCCATATTTGGTGATGCTCTTTGTTGTAGCAGCTCGACATCCCTTCTGTCATTATAAAAACTCGCTAACCTCACATTTTATAAGCTCGTGATGTTTTATATTTATAGGTTCGGCAACCTCATCATTTTATAAACTCGACATCACGACTACATAACTCTGAGGTTACTTTTATGCTCGATTTCATTCTTTATGGCTATAAAGTCTTGACATCCTTCCTGCCTTTGAATTCGACATCCTTTGTGGCTTGATATCTTCGTGCTAGATGCTTGTTACGTTATTGACTTGGAGCTCAATATATAATCCTAGATTTATTAACTTGACATGCATATATAAGCTCGATATACTTTCTTTAGATGCTTGATATACGTATTTGTGGTAGCGCTACCTTCCATTGCTTTAATATCCTCCTGCGTATTTCTCTTAACATAGTAATTAGAAAATATGTAGATAACATGTCCTATACTGCATCCTACCAAATATACCTCCTACTGTAAGCCCCAAAGCTCTTCCAGTCCAACTCCATAACATACCTTTAACTATAGGGTTAAGGCCCTTTCCGGTCCCACATAACTACCATCAATCACGACCTAACAATGTGGGAGAAAGTACCTAGGCCACTTAATACCTTTTAATTGGAATTAGGTGGACTCTAACCATTCCTAGGCAGATCCTCGTCATTTAATACCTAACCCCTAGGCAAACCCCTCTCTAGTACTCCCTAACTGACATCGTACGAAATCTTATCTGGCCACTTAATACTTCTTTATGGGAAGAGGCGGACCGTACAATAGCCACTTAATACCTCAACCCCAAAGCCACCCCTCCCAAGATTCTCCACTTCCTCACCTAAATGATAATCTCGACCATTTAATACTTCTTATGTGGGAAGGAGGCGGACCCTACAACAACCACTTAATACTCCCATCCCAGAAGCAGACCCTATGTATTATAACTTGTAACCCAAACTGCGACGTCTCACGTTAGTCCAACTATTCTTAGGTGCCAGTAGCCAGAATAACTGGGCAAACTTACACTACAGAATTGGGACTAACCTCGCATCCTCCATGAGTACTTATTATAGGCGATGTCTCACATCTGTCCTAAAGTCACACTACATATAGCCAAATAGGCTGGGCAGACTTCTGTGCGCTTTTGACTGACCTCTCATCCCTAAAGATAGTCATAATTCCACTCTTCTAACATACTACCATATATATACCTTACCGCATTTCGCATTAAGGCCATCTAAGGAAAACTCCTTATTATGCCTTCAATTGTGGATTAATTTCCATACATCCTTACTTCCCTCCAATTAGGTTTAATGCTAATTACTAACCTATTTATACCATGCAATTGATACATAATTAATTATGCATCAATAATATATTTTTATGCTAATATATATTTATACATATGTAATCTAGGCTAACTAAATATTCCTAAGGGCGTCCTATACTAATCGTTTTAAATGTCAAAACTCATAATTCATACACGTCAAACTTCATATAATAACTTACAAATTAACTATTATCCTTAGCCAAACAATAGACTTGCATTAACAAAATAAAATCAAATACCAAACTTATTTTATATTAATATAGTAGAATCAACGCCCCTATTTCAAGGAATAAGACTTACAATTTATACACTTTATATTCTATTCAACTTTTACATATACGAACTAGAAATGAAAAAGGAATTCATATTTAAATTATGGAAATAGGCATGCAAACTACGAATAGAAGAATTTGTATTTTACACAATATTTTCTAGCTTATTTTCTATTTAGGGCCTTTTAGCACAACAATAGAGAAAAGTTGGAAGTGGAATAGAATTAAAATATTTAAATTGCAATAACAAAATAAATTCTACTATTTTAATATAAAACAACCGAGATTCCATAAGAATTGACATTTTATATGGGGTAATTTTGTGGTTTTAGTTTTAGGTTTTCATGAACAAAATTCTCCAAGGTATAAAACAAATCTAAACTTCTACTATACAAATACTAAAAAGTGAAAAACTAAGATTTTTCCACTCATAGATAATTCGGCTGCCTTTCTTTGGATTTGATTCACACCAACTCCTAATTTCTCCTTTAGACTTCTTCTTTTTTAAATAAACAATAATGGATTGCATATAAATTAGATTCAGAATTCAGGGATTAGAGAAGAATAATATATGTATACGCACACATATATTTAGACCTATTACCATTTTTCTTTGAATTTGAATTCTTGATTCTAATCGAGAAAGAAGGCTAACAGAGCTTCACTAGCATTTCAAATATTGTTATGAATAAAAGTGAGAGGTTGGCCTCTTATTTATAGTGGTTAGAATGCATCCATAATGTTGAATTCAAGTCGGTTTAAAATAATAAAACCCAGACCGTTCACATCTAACAAAACCCTAGCTGCCATACGTTCATCGGTCGACCGCCCCTCCCTAGGTGGTTGACCGCTAGCGGTCGACCGGTCCAAAGGAGGCGGTCGACCGATCCCTTATATTTGGAATGAATATAATTGCTGCCAATTTTAGTTAATTTATTTCCCTTTTTAATATTAAAGTTAACATTTATTTTAACATTTTCCTAAACCCTAAGATTCTCATCAAAATTAAAATAAGCATTTTAAATTTCAAAAGTTAACATTAGTTAATTTTTAAAAAAAAATTAAGTTCACTTCTAATAATTTTAAATTCAAAAACTTCAAACGTCAATAACTTTTACATTTGATCTCCGATTATAAAACTTTATATATGAAAGTTGATCGAAAAATTGCCACGAATGTAATTATGTAACTTTCATGGCTAAATTCCAACATCTGCAAAATTTCTATTCTTAGCCTTATTATTAATTAATTAATTTCTTATTAATTTTTACGGGAACTTATAGAATTTTTAAAATTAGTAATTTATGTGAAACTTTCCGAAAGAGCAAACTCGGAAAATTCTTTCAAATCAATAAAAGAAATTACAACTAAGGAACCTTTAGAGTTACTTCACCTTGATTTGTTCAGTACAACTCGGGTGAGATCAGTTAATCGCAGTAGATATGTTTTTGTAATAGTTAATTGTTTTTTACATTATACCTTGACATTATTTTTGTAACATAGAAGTGACACTTTTGAAATACTCAATCTTTGCTAAAAGTACTCAAAACCTAAAAATTTTGAAAATTCAAAATATAAGAAGTGACCGTGGCAGTGAATTTGATAACAAACAATCTAAAGATTTTTGTAATAAAAAGAATATTAATCACAATTTATTTTTTCGTAGAACACCACAAAAAATGGTGTTGTGAAAGAAAGAACAGAACGTTACAAGAATGTGCCAGAAGCCAGAATGCTACTTAGCAGTAGTGCTTTTCCTTTGTATTTCCAGGTTGCAGCGGTATCTACTACATGTTATTTTTAAACCAAGTTTCAATAAGGTCGTTGAACAAAAATACCCTGTATGAGCTTTTTAATGGAAAGATCAATGGTATAATATTTTAAAATTTCTAGTAAAAAATGTTTTGTACTTCAAAAAAAGACCAATTAGGAATATTCAATCTAAAATTCGATGAAGTTATCTTTTTGGTTGCTCGAAGAGAAGTAAAGCCTATAGAATTTTCAATAGAAGAACATATATTATTGAAGAAACACTATATATGTCTTTTGATGCAAGTTTTAAATTTATTGGAAATTTCAACTACTAACCAACCAATAGTTTACTCAATAGAATGCTTTATTGAACAATGAAACCGTTGAAAATAATCTATACTATACTATTATTATTACTACCGAGTTCTGTTTCTATAGAGCAGAACCTCCTGATTTTATTTTAAACTCAAACGTCGCACCTTTAATTCTTCTTTTCATACATGGCTCTATCCTTCCTTTACATTAATTCACATCCAAACCCTAGGTATTCACGTTCCCCTGAATTTGAGCCTTTTACGCACCGAGTTGACCTCTCCTCCTACTGGCATTGCCAACCACTTCAAATTCGAATTTCCGGCCAATCGGCTGGCAACTGTCTTCGCGGCACCATCTCTTTCCCTTTTCCTCCTCCTAACGTCGGCAGGTATTCGCCTTCTTCGACCATCAGAATAGTTGTCGGCATGACATCGTCGATAGTTTGTCTTCGACCGTGCCAATTCTTATTCTCCTATAAGTACTTCTTACTTTTTCCTATCATAAACTTATTCCCACTACATTTATACAATACACATGCCTCTTACATAAAAGATATATAATGCACATATGAATTTAGGAAGAAAATGATAAATCCATTATTTAAACTTAAATATACCTTTTTTGTTATAAAACTTAAGAAATGATCAATTGAACTTGGATCTGCTCAAGTTAAGTAAACTGTATTATCCTCTTTAACCGTATTGATTAATAATAATTGTAGCTTAGATCTGTAGTTTCAATGAATGGAGAGATGTTGATACTAGAAGAGTGTTTCCAAGGTTTGATCAATTTGCTGCTCTGTAATATTTATTGTGGGGGGATGCTTTTCTCCAATAAGATGAGTACTCAGTGGTTTAAAATAGGTATAGTGTTATTTATGTTAGATTGTGCATTTACTTTTTATGCACAGGATTGCAATTGGGTGAATTTTAGTGTTGTAGGCTGATTATGTGAGGCATTAATTGATACTGATACCGCCAACTTTTAGTCTCAGTTCTATTTTATGAAAATTGTTGAGTTTATTGATGGTACAATCTTTTGAACTAGCTGTTTATAATGGTTAGCAATTAATTTGCGGTTTGTATTGTTGGATATACAACCAATATATCAAAGGTTATTTTTACACACAGTTTTATATGCATATAGGGGGGCAAATAGTCTAAATAAATCCAACCTATACAATTGTGAATTGCACGTCTGATACCAAAGTCAGACATATATGTTGTATCCAGTCATACATATTATCTTCATTTGACATTGCTTTATCCAAAGTAAGAGTTTAACATTTGATTATTTTTATTCGGTCACTACCTTCCTTTTTTTGTCAAGAAAATGTTACGTCAAATAGAATATGTTTCAGTCAATATTTTTATGTTTTGTTAACAAATTATTTATATAAAGGTCGCATTATCTCACTTCAGGAAGTGTGATAATCTGAGCCTTCTCTTTAGATGCAATAATTGAAATTTAAGCATTTATGAGAATATGAGAACCTTCTCTGTGAAACCTATTGCGGATGACTAGAAGACAAGCTATACACATTTTTTGCAAGAAAAAAAATCCAACTTGAAGAATGGGTGGCCCCAAGTATATAGGTTATGTCAAGTCAATATTGCATTTCAAATGATTACACGTATGTATTAAGTCTCCGTGTACTAATTCTTCTATACCGTAGTAATCGCGTTGGTATACTTATATTGATTTAAGATTTCTCATATTAGATCAATATATCATAGATATCTATTTATGGAGTTCTTTCAAGTATGTATAGAGTATGTCTTGGCCCTTGGTATCGCAGCTTTATGTAACTTTTACCCCATGTATTCTAGAGAATTCCCATAAAGTTATAGTGTAGGCATACAGTTTCAAGTAAGAGTGTCATGGTTTTCTACTCCTTTATTTGCTTTAATTCTACTTCGTCGTTCTCGATTGTCTGCTGACACTAAACACGGTATCATTTTATGATGTAGGAACTACGTTTATATGGATCATGCCTACAACCAACGTTGAGATTTGGTTAGAAGATTGAGTAATGAAGTACCCTTCCAAATGCAAAGTTTCATACCTTTTGAGGTAAAAATCTTAGGTTTTGGTTCAATGTATTTTTTACCTTTTTATTATTCACTCTAATTGTCTACATGTTTTAACTTAATTGTATACACGCTTTTTAATGTGTCTTTTGGCTTTTATCCACTAGGCTGAATTTGTCTTTTAATCACCAAAAAGATAATATGTCTACTGAAAGTATTTAATATTTCAGGTTTCTATGTAGATCGTTATTGTGAACCATATGTTTATAAGGTTGAGACAATATCTACCATTATGAGACGTTGGTTATTTTTGGCATTAAAAAGGTTATAAAATTTTAATAGTTTCCCTACCTAGGTTATTACCACTATAGCTTCCATCTATCTGCTTCATGGGTATGTTTGTGATGCATTCCAAGCAATAAATAACAATGAGTTACTTCATATATGTTTTGTTTGCAACATCATGCAATAATTTGCATATGAAACAAGTTCCATCTATATAAAATGATGAAGCATCAGACCATAAACACAAAATAAAAAAAATCATTTAATTGCTGAAAATTTCATACTGTAAAGAAGAGTGATTTTATAATTTCATGGAAGACTTGGGTTAGAAGACTTTGGTCATTAATGGTCATAGATGTTTGATTTCACTCATTATGGACAAATACTTCTTTAAATAGGGGTAGTTACGGTTGAGTTCCTGTCACCATGCTACTAGATGAAAATTGCCATTTGCCACTAGAACCGTACAAAAATCTTCTAAGGTAAATTTTGAGGTAAATTTTACTAATCATTACTCATAATTTTGTTTGAGCATGCCATACCATGAACCTATTTCTTTGAATTAATCTATGAAAATGATAAGAGGTTAAAAGGTAAACCTAGACAAGCAAACCAATAATATTTCGATTAATTAAAAGAAGACCTGAAATAAGGTATAACAAACTGCAGTTAGTATCATATGTATTTTGGTATATTTTTCTTTGTGTTACTTTACTACTGTCAACTTATCATGCCAACATTATTCATTCCATTTTTTGATTGCATATATTAATTACACTCCCCAATTATTAACGCAATGCTGATAAATAATTGTCTCTATAGTCATTCTCCTACAATCCAGGAGTATAAATATAAACCAAAGGTCATACTCCTTCGATTATGCGACTTACAAAACCGTAACATAGCATTGAAAATGATATCCCCATGAACAACAATTTCTTTTTTGTCTTCATATCGCATTTGATAGTTAAAAAGTTTTTCTCATCTAAGGCTATTCAATAATAGCAATGCAGCCACCATTTGAAGAGCCAAAGAAATGATGAGCTGCATGCTTGTTGAACGTTTTGTACTATAAACAATCAAGCGTTTTTTCTTTAATATCATAAAATATGGAAAATTAACAATCTAAGTGTAATTTCTAGAAAAACAAAAATTGAAGTACTAACTGACCATAATATAAATTTAATCATGTAAAATATTAATAGCATCGATTAAAACCAACCTATTGTGTATTTGATGGTTTGTTTCTAATTGTTGAACATGCTAATCAGTGGTAAGTTAGTTTAAATTTGTTCTACTCGGATGAGAAAGTATCCAGGTTTGTAGTATAGTATAGTTTACTAATGCAAAATGGAAAAAAAACTTAGATTAGTAGTAGGATTTGCTTAATTTTTTGAAGGAAAGCCATCAAAAACGTACATTAATGGTTAATTTGCTTCAACTATTTTTCTCCAGCAAATCAATAAATCACAGTTTCTTTTGCAAAATATGATTTTCAACTGACGTGATATATTCTGCTTTCAAATTCCGCCCCTATAGTGCATATTTCATGTAATTTTAAGGTCTCTCTTCACCTCATACATATTATATATATATATTATATAATCTAAATTGATGATATTTGTCCACGAGCATAGCTCAGCTGGTTGAGGACTACGTTGCAACCATGGAACAAAGTTCCTAGAGGTTGTGGGTTCGAGTCCCACAGCCGAGATGTGTTTCCCTTAACGCTTGGAGCGGTTATCCTCAATAAAACATAAAACTTGGTAGAGGATTAATGCTATGGGCTGGGCTTGCTGAAAAGGGGGATCAGTGTGGCGGACAGCTGAATTCCCTAACTCTACTCTCAAGGGTAGGTTTTTTTTTAAAATTGATGATATTTGTAAAATTGTAATGTAGAAATAATTTTGAACCAGTCTATTTGCTTCAATCTACGGATCATAATATTATTTTACATTACAACATGTAAAGAATTATGTGAGAGTTCATATATGTGATACTTATTTCTCTTCTAATTATACATAAGGTTGTAACCACAAATGTGTAATAACTAATGACTAATACAACATATAAACTAATTAATATATCATAGTGTAAACCCGAATGAGTATACCGGATAGGTTCAGATTATTTCCACATATTGTCCTCCACCAATGCTCCTAAGGTCAAATAAAAACCGAAGTTCACATCGTCTTTGAGATGAAACTTTATCATTCTTACAATAATAAAATTGAAATATCCAAACTAGGCAATTGGAAATTTGAAAAAAAAGTAATCTCATAAGACGATGAGGAAATGTAGCGTGTACTACTTTCATAAACTTAGCATGAATCTTGCTATATTTATGCAGGCATGCTAAATTGATCACTTGAATTATATATAGCAACAATACAGTTCTTGGCCTAACTTGTGAATTGAAACCAAACTATATACCAACTGCTATTTCGGTATCCTAGCCATATAATATGCACCTTACAAAGTATGTGCCATCAATTTGAACAACTAATAAGAATCAAATGAGCTCTTCTAAGAAATAGCAATCAACATCTTCTCCAATTTGCTTCAAATTTCAACGATGGTGGGTCTCATATTGAATAATTTTTATTTTTATCCTTATTCGTTGATATTGTACTCCATTTAGAAGTCAAATATACCACAGCTACTATTAGTGACATTAATATAAAGATGAAACTGGCACGTTTTGGATTAATATATTAAACCGATTTTGGTAAATTTTATGACAATTTCACATTGTAAAGACATTTTTATTTTGGCTGTATTTGAATGCATAAATGATTTAGTGCAGATGCATAAGTGACAAATGATGAATATGGTGGAGTAATCCAATTTTTGTGCAAATTGGCCAACTGGGCAATTTGTTGGAGAAGAAACAACTTTTGAGTAGGCATACTACCTTTTATTTGAAAAAATAATCTATTTGTTATGGAAAAATGCGTTGAAGCACACATATAAGCAAAATTTCTTTTTATATGCACGTCCACAAACACACATGTATATTAGACTTGCAAAAAAGTTCAACTGTTGGTTCTAAAAAATAGCAGGTAAGGCAGAAGTAGATATATGCACACCTACACTAAAAATATATTTACACACTAGCACATCCATGCATCAAAGCACACATACATCTACACAATAATGAACCATGAATTTGTTGATTGTATCCGTTGAAAGACATTAGTTTGATATGGATATATATGTATCATCCATGATAGATATTAATGAATTTTAAGAAGTATCAGTTGATTGATGAGTTTATGAGGCATGCAAAAGGATGTATTGGAGCAAATATTTGTCCAACATGTATATCTACATGGTCTGTTTCAATGAACTTCTAGAAGGGTAGGAATCAATTATTCAAAAGTGAAATGCTACATCGTTAAACACCAAGAATGGTAGAAATTAATTATTTAATATTTAGACGTTTCATTGTCATAGCAAATATTCTTCACTGTAGTTTTAACAAATCAGGTTTTGTAAGTTATATGTTGTGGTACATACTATGGAAAAGACGGTTTTATGCCAGCTGTTTTTGTCCTTTTTTAACACAACTGTCCAATGCCCATGATGGTATAAGAATCCCTATGCTGGCTAATTTATTGGCCATTTCTATGCAACAACGAAGAGAAATAAATGTCACATATATCTTCCTTTTATATTTGAATGATCTTTGCCTGTTCTATATTTTGTGTCGTTTTGGAGTTTTAGTTTCAACTGATAATAAAGAGTATCAATAATTTTCATGGACACTTGCAATTTTACAAATTCTGCATGTCTGCAGGCGGTACGAATTTGGCTTGGACAACATGATATCAAAGCGTGAGTAGGCTGGACAATGTGTTTGTAAGTAGGTTGAGTGAGTGTAAATTACGGGTTGAACTATGTATGCAGTAGCGACAACTGCTGATTGAGTGTGCTAATCACTTTCAGGGTGAGAATAGACTGTTGGCGATATAAGTTGATAGACTGGACTGTATATGCATGCACATAAGAACATTGGCGTTGCTACTTCAGGAGGTAATTTGATATTGTGTGGTAAAGTAGCAATACTAGAGTTGTATTGATATCAACAAGAAGTGTGTATCCACATATCCTGTGGTTGTTATTCTAAATGCATCCTTCTTCTCACTCAAAGTATTAGCTTCAAAATTTTCAGCTGCATTAATTTTGTAGGTTGCATAAAGATTACGGGAGAGACTTGCTAAATGGATGGTTACTGCAGCTAGGATTCAGTGAACAAACAAAATATTCTGATGCGTGCACAAACAAAAGCATGCAACCCTATGCACAAACAAAATCATGCAACCTCACTAACTTAGTTGAAAAAAAACGAACAAGATCACAGATCCAAACACATCTCATGTTAACAGTCCACGCACATAAATAAACAACACTGCTCAAATTCAAACATAAATATTGACGAACTCCCACCATCCAAATAAAGATCTGAGCTCCTAAAAAACTACAAAAATTTTGACACCACCTTCATGGGATAGGAGAAACTGAATTCCAGAGCCACGACAGCAAAGAAGACAGCTCCATGAACACAAAACCACCTCCAGCACCAGAAGAACACTCACCGAACAAGCTTAGTTATGAGTAACGCTATAGCACAATTAGAATGAGATGAGTACAATTTTGTAGCTTCAAACTTCCCAGCTCAATTCACTTGAATTATTGACTTCATTCTATACCTGTAATAAAGTTATGATAAAAAAGAACTGTAATCTAATACAGGTCCACCATTGTAATTATTAAGAAAGAATAGGTACCTGTTTAGTCTCAGCTTTTTCTATCTAACCCACTGTGATGTGTGACTTTCTCAAAAAAGAATCAGGACAAAGGTTGCCAACAAAGTACAAATAATAACGGACCTTTTTTTATTAAGCTTTCAAACCATAAATGCCTACAATTCTGCATTACTCTTCAATTTTTACTAATATTAATTATTGATAAATCAGTTGCAGCAAAAGCATTCCAGCTATTTTGAGTTATTACTTTTATACTTCTTTCGTCAGTCTGTGTGTGAAGCACATGTTCGCACTAGTAATATTAAAAATCAAGCTCAAAACAATAATGCTTTAAAATCACTACCAACAAATTTTGAAAGATCATCCAACTGAAAATATACTTGGTGATGTCTTTACCAAAGTTTTAACAAGAAGACCACTCAATAAAATGGGTCATAATGCTTTTATATCAAGCTTAGAACCTAAATTATAAACAAACCACAAAAGACAAATATTGGATATTAGCTATGCATTTAAACTAGTTTGAATGTAATGATGTATGAGAATTAGTTCCTACACATACTATTAATAAGTTATTGGAACCAAATTTTGATACAAAAATGAAAACGATGAAAACTGTGAGATTATCAGAAATAAAGCTGTTAACGCTAAAAATGTACGCTAACACCCCAGTGTGAGTTGTGATATAGCGAAAGCACCACCCGTTGGTACGGGAACTAAAAGCAAGCAGAAAATAGTAAAGAGGCAACAATTTTTATAGTGGTTCGGCTCAAAGTCAAGCCTACGTCCACTTAATCTCTTCTATTACTAATTTGATTACAAATTTTGCAATAATTCTTCAATTACAACACAATTAAGACAGGTAGTTAGAACTTTGATGCAGAAAATCTCTTTGAATTCATGTTGAATGAACTTGATCTTTTCCGAAGGTTCTTTGAAGTGTCTTTTGCATTTCAAGTGTTGGAGCAAGTGTAGAAGTAGTGAAAACAGCAAAGTCTTGGCGCTCCAAAAAATCAACCCCCATTCAGTGCGGAGTAGGCGGGGTATTTATTGGAGAAGTTGGGCTTAGGTCGGCCATGTCATAGGTCGTGAGTGACCTAGGGAGTTGCGACCTAAGAGTGATCCCGAGGTAGCATAAGTCGTTAGCGACTTAATGGAGCCATCCTGGATGAGATATATGCTGTGAGCGACTTAGCATGTGTAGCACAGGAGTTATCTCGGCTTGCTTAGGTCGTAAGCGATCTAATGGAAGAGGCAGTGCGCATGCGGCTTAACTCTGAAACTTGCTAGGTCATTGGGTCGCTCTTTCCTTAACTCGTTAGGTCGTTGCCTTCATTGAGTTGCTAGGTCGTTAACCCATTGAATCACAGGAGTCTTTAGGTCGCTAGGTCGTTGGAGCTCCTTAAGTCGTTGAGTCGTGCCATATTGAGCCGCTTTGTGCTTTAGGTCGTTAGGTCGTACCCTGCTATAGGTCGTTAAGTCGTTTATGCCTTGGATATTTAAGTCGCTTATTCCCTTAGGTCGTTGAGTCGAATAGGTCATTGAGTCATGAATAAAAGAGGTGTTAACACTTGCCCCCACTACAACGTAGATTGCTTAAGGGTTCAGTGGCGGTATTCCTCCAGTATACAACAAAGCGCGGTTTTCGCAGATAGCAATTTACTGCAAAAAATAGAACGATTTGCTTACTTGAATAAGTGAGAGTTGGGAGAGAAGAAGAGTAAGAGAAAATATGTCTATTTTTCTATGCGCCCCCGTTATGATTTTATAGCGAACGAACAGGCATCCTGAACAGACGCAACCATTTTTGGTGACAGTTGTAGGCCAACAGACGCGGCTGTCGGGCGGTTCAAAATTGAAACAGCCAACTCATTTTTCTGCGCACGCCACGTGCCCAAAGTGCCTAAGTGCCTATTCTTTGACATTTAATATATAGTGATTTGCACCAATCTCTTCTCTCCATGTTCTTTTTATTTGTAATGCACCCCTTTCCTTATATAGTGAGATGACTCACTATATTCTAAGATGTAGGATTATATTACAATCTCCAACAATCCCCCACTAGATTGTAATATCATATCATATACTTATGCATTCACGAAAGTACCTTTCGGTTTAAAATTTCATATTAGTTTAAATATCTAAACCTTAACAGAATATTTGGTGGCCGGGATCTTAAACCAAAATCCTATGTGTTTGAGGCGAGATATTTAAACACATAAATATCTGCTTTATTCAAGAAAGACCTTATGACCCTAATGGGTCATTAACATTCACCTAGTATTCGTGAAAATTTATAAGGTTAACTTCTAACCTTATCGAAACTTTGTTTCTTATGTTCATATAGATATCTGTTCTTATCCGTCCAAGTTACTGTGGAAAAACAGATATCTCTCAACGTAACATATAAACATTTAATAACCAATGTTTATCAATTACTTAACTGCAATTTGTTATTACCCTTTAAACCTTAGGCTAAGCAGTGCAAGGTTGGGTTTCTATTACAGGTAATCATAAAGGTTTTAGACCCATTCCACAACTAGTTGATTTAATCATTTCTCTAGGTAATCCTTTAGTTAACGGGTCTGCCAAATTTTTCTTGGACCTAACATATATAGTGGTAATAACACCATTCATAATTAATTCCCTGACATATGCATGTCTCAAGCTTATATGTCTAGATTTTCCGTTATAAATTTTATTATAAGCTCTAGACATTGTAGCTTCACTATCACAATATACAGAAATGCCAGATGATGGTTGTGGCCACAACTCTATTTCTGTTAACAAATTCCTTAGCCATTCTGCGTCCGAGGCCAATGCGTCCAAAGCAATAAATTCCGCTTCCATTGTAGAATGTGTGATAACAGTTTGTTTCTTGGAGGCCCATGATATAGCACCTCCTGCAAAAGTAAAAATCCATCCAGTGGTTCCTCTGTTATCATTTTCAGGGGTCACACCACTTGCATCTGAATATCCTTCTAAAACTGCTGGAAAATTTTCATAATGTAGTCCTAACTTAATTGTTCTCTTAAGATAACCTAAGACTCTGCCTATTGCTTTCCAGTGCATAATACCGGGATTATTTGTGAACCTTGATAATTTACACACGGCATAAGAAATATCAGGACAGGTGCAATGCATGGCATACACGAGACTTCCAATAATACTTGCATATTCTAGTTGAGCAATTGCTCTTCCAGAATTTCCAAATATTTTGATAGAGGAATCATAGGGGCTACTTGCTTCTTTAAACTTTAAATATTTGTACTTAAAAATTAACTTTTCAATGTAATGGGACTGACACAAAGCATATCCCCCACTATGTTTCTTTACTTTGATACCTAAAATAGTATCAACTTCGTTCAAATCTTTCATTTTGAAACACGAAGTTAAATATTTCTTTGTCTCATTTATACCTTCCATATTAGTTCCAAATATAAGCATGTCATCCACATGTAGACATATTATGACACCATAACGTTCTGTGAATTTTGAATAAATGCACTTGTCAGCGTTGTTATGCTTGAAGCCATTTGTCAAAATTACAGAATCAAATTTCTCATGCCATTGTTTTGGTGCTTGTTTTAGCCATATAGAGACTTTACCAGTTTACAAACTTTATTTTCATTTCCGGTCATAACAACCTTCGGGTTGTTCCATGTATACTTCTTCGTCTAAGTTACCATTAAGAAAGGCTGTCTTAACATCCATTTGATGCACATGTAACCCATGAATAGATGCAAGGGCAAAAAGAATTCTTATTGATGTCAGTCTAGCAACTGGAGCATATGTATCGAAATAATCTATGCCTTCTTTATGTTTGAAACCTTTGGCTACTAGTCTAGCTTTAAAGGTTTGAATAGATCCAACAGTGTTATATCTCTTTCAAAACACCCACTTACATCCAATTGGTTTAGACCCAGGAGGTAAGTCGGTTAGAACCCAGGTACCGTTAGCAAGAATTGAATCCATTTCATCCTGTATTGCTTCTTTCTAGAAAACAACATCTCTTGAAGTCATTGCTTCCTCCTAAGTTTTAGGATCCTCTTCGTTATTCAAAATTTAAATTGTATCAGTAATGATTTTAGTTCTATTTCCATTTACAAGATGAATTACATCATCAGGTGCTACAAAATCAGGATCTAATCCTTTGCTTTTCCTTGTTCTTTGGCATCTTCTTGGTTCTTTAGGTATGCTTGTAAGCTTTCTTTTGTTAGAAGAAGTATTCTTATTATTTTGTTTATCATTATCACTGATAATTTGTGTAGGATCTGCAATTTGAGTAGAATCACATATAAATTTATTTTCAATAAATTCTACTGGATTCTACGATCACATTAGATTTTAGGTCTAATAGTCAATATGCTTTAGAGTTTTCAACATACCCTACAAATATACTTTTCAGAGCCCTGGGTCCAAGTTAACTCTTTTCGGATCTGTGATTCGATAAAAGGCTAAACACCCCCAAACTTTAAGATATTTCAGACTTGGTTTTTTGCCATTCCATAATTCATATGGAGAAACCTTTGTTTTCTTTGATGGAATTTTGTTGTGAAACTGACATGCTGTTAGAAGTGCTTCTCCCCATAAATTTACATGTTGTTTGGCATTCAAAATCATGGCATTAGTAATTTCTACTAATGTTCTATTTTTTCTTTCAGCCAAACCATTTTGTTGTAGGGTGTAAGGTGCGGTTGATTGGTGAATTATGCCATTTTCTTCACAGAATGAAGAGAATTCGTTTGAAAAATATTCTCCACCTCTATCACTTCGCAACATTTTTATTTTCCTTTCTTTTTTATTTTCAGCACTAACCTTGAAACGTTTAAACATTTCAAATGCTTGATCTTTTGATTTCATCAAATAAACATGCGTGTATCTAGTGTAATCATCTATAAAGGTGATGAAATATCTATTGCCTCCTCTAGTTACTACACCATTTAATTCACATATATCTAAATGAATTAGTTCAATTAGTTGAGTATTTCTTCCAGATTTTGGAAATGGCTTTTTACACATCTTTGCTTCAATGCAAATTTCGCACTTAGATTGATTTGTATGATCATAGGAAATCAATCCTTCTTTAGACATATATTGCGAAGACCTGAAATTTAAATGAGCTAATCTATTGTGCCATAAATGAAATGAGTCAACAATATAAGCAAATTCATTCATTTTATTGATATTTAGTTTATACATTCCATTACAAGCATAGCCTTTTCCAACAAACTTCCTCCTATGGACATAATTAGACTGTTACCATCCAGAACACATTTAACACCCTTATTACAAAGAAGATAAGCAGAAACTAAGTTCTTTCTAACATCTGGAACATGTAAAACATTTTGTAGAATTAGTTTCTTGCCCGAAGTGAACTCCAACTCCATGCTCCCTTTTCCGATAACAGCAGATGTATCATGGTTACCCATAAGAACTTTGTTATCATCAGAAACTTTGTCATAGAATTTAAATATGGACTGATTATTGCAGACATGAATAGTAGCGCCGGAATCGTACCACCAATCTGTCTGTTTTGGAGAATCGGCCATGTTTAACTCCATTACCGTGTCAGTATCTAACTTTGATATCATTGCAATTATTTCAGATTCATTATGTTTAACCATGTTAGCAGAGTTTGTGTTCTTCTTTCCATTTTGCTCGGTTTTTTGTCTTTTGTAAAACCTGCAATCGCGTTTGAAATGTCCTGGTTTTCCACAGAAATAACACTCCTTCCCCTTTTTGTTGGATTTTTTTTTGTTTTGAGAGTTGTTGTTGCTGTCTCTCTTTCTTTTTTCAGATTCCTTATGCCCTTTTTCATTGCTGACAGTGTTCACATCAGACTCAAACTTTCCTTTCACAAATTCTGGTTTCTTCTTCAATACGAAGATGTTTTTGAATCTGCTGCATAGAGACATCTTCTGTTGAGTTCATAAGTTTCTTTCTATAATCACTCCAACTTTAAGGGAGTTTAGCCATGACAACCCCAACATGTAATGTTTCAGGAATGCTTATTTTGACGTCCTTTAGTTTGTTGAAAATGACTTGTAGTTCATGCACATGATCCAGAACTGAAGTATTGTCAAGCATTTTGTATTCAAAAAATTTGAAAATTAGAAACTTATCTGCTCCTTGCTTTTCATTGCTGTATTTTGATTCTAGTGTTGTCCAGATCTCCCTTGGCGATTTGACTGAAGTGAAGAGATCGTATAGATGATCAGATAATGTATTAAGGATATGTCCTCTGCAAACAACTTCGTCCTCTTCTCGTTTCGTCCTTTTCTCTATAAGTTCTGGACTGTCTTCATCGGTGGGCACTAGTATTGGTTCCAGTTTTGGATTGAGAACATATGCAATCTTTAGCGTAGTAAGTAGGAAGAGCAGTTTATCCTGCCAGCGTGTGTAGTTGGTTCCATCAAAGCGATCGAGTTTTGTGAAATCCTAATTCATGACTTTGTATGTTGATTCAGATCCTTTTGCTGATGGCATCATCAATTCCTTAAAATTGTTAGAAAAATAGATGTAGACGAGTAAACCAGGATTTGCTTTGAGGCACGTCTGAGCGACGTTGTCATTAAGGAATTGATCGCCCCCACTACAACGTAGATTGCTGGGTTCAGTGGCGGTATTCCTCCAAGATACAACAAAGCGCGGTTTTCGCAGATAGCAATTTACTGCAAAAAAAAAGAACGATTTGCTTACTTGAATAAGTGAGAGTTGGGAGAGAAGAAGGCTAAGGGAAAATATGTCTATTTTTCTGTACGCCCATGTTATGATTTTATAGCGAACGAACAGGCATCCTGAACAGACGCAACTGTTTTTGGTGACAATTGCAGGCCAACGGACGCGGCTGCCAGGCGGTTCCATGTGCCCTAAGTGCCTAATCTTTGACATTTAATATATAGTGATTTGCACCAATCTCTTCTCTCCATGTTCTTTTTATTTGTAATGCACCCCTTTCCTTATATAGTGAGATGACTCACTATATTCTAAGATGTAGGATTATATTACAATCTCCAACAGATAATTGGGAGGTGGTCCTAAATGACAAGATGGTCGAGGCCACCAAAAAACTAAGGAGTCAAAAGAGAAGGTCGAGGCATCAGAAAGGAGCACCAAGGATTTGGAACAGGAGGTAAACAACTTAAAGAGGGAGTTATATGAGGCTTGAAAGAATTTGGATGGGGAAGTTAAGTAGACAACATACTCTATCTTACTCAAAATATATGCTCAAGTAAAGAGGCGGTTCTTTGTGGAGCACATCGATAACAAAGAGGCGAAGTTGATCTAAAATTTCTGGGGGACCCAGAACTTGTTAATGCTACGCTGGAATACTGTAGGGCTGAGTGGCTTAAGGATCACAGTAAACCTTCTGGTACTCTTTCATCTTCTACTCAAGTCAAAGATTTTTCAAGCAGAGTTGATACATAGAAGAATACTTCTCTAGCATTTATAACAGGAACTAAGCAGGATGCTCTATAGATGCAGATGTAGACACTAACTCCTTTCTTCAGCTACATTTATTTTAGAGTGGGATAGTTATTTTTAAATAAATTTGTATGAATTTTGGCCTATATTCTACTTTTTAGGTTTTATTATTTTTAAAGTCAGTTTCTTTGTGTAAAGTTTTCTTTGATTGTCGTTTATTCAAATCTTTTTTGGCATCATACAATGTTATATGCTTTAGTTTGGTTCTTATAATTTTTTTATTCCTGTTAGTTGATTGTAGTAAGGTTTTAAAATTCTTATACTTTCTTTTAGGTGGAAAGTTAAGTTTTATTAAACATTCTTCATTAAAGGTGAGGAGGGTAGTTTTGTTCAACACTTAAGGCGGTGTATCAAGTGCTTAGGAAAATAAACTGCAGAGAGGCTTTTGATAAATACTACGCTCATATGTAGAAGGGAAAAAGAGCTTAAGACATAGTTACATAGTTGAAGAAAGGGAGTCAAGGCCTCTTAATCAAAACTACACCATTTATTCGAGAGAGGGAACATTAAGTGATTTTGTACCACACAGAATGCTTCCTTCCATGCGGGATGACTTGCTTCCCTTAGGCGATCCGCATCTAAAACGGTTTAAGGATAGGCTTAGTCATAGGTAGGGGTACCATCTTTTAGGGGTTGAGCATTTTTGTAACAACCCGAAATTTTGAGTTGATTAAATAAAATAAATATTGATTTAAATTGGAGAATATAATTCATTTACCTGAAATTTGTATTCTTTTATAAAAGATAATTAATCCTTTTGGGAATGAGAATTTTAGATTTATGAGATATTGGAAATTAATGTATGTATATATATATATATGGTAAATATTCTCAAAGTTATGAATAAATAAACAAATCTATTTGTAAGAAGAATAGAGGTGTTAATTTATTGAATTATAAAAGAGGGGTTTGAGAAGTGTTTAAATATAAAGTAATCTTTTGAGGTTGTTATTTGAGATTATGAGCTTTGAACTTGTTTAATAAGCTAAAATGACATATCCTTGCAATTTGTAAGTACTAAATAAATTGAACCAAGATTTGATTAAATAGCATCGGAAAATACATGTATTATAAAACAAAGAAGAGAATGGTTTGCTTGAAAATGACAATGTAAAAGTGGAATGCAAGAGGGATAATAAGTAAAAGAATATTTTCTTTTTAATTAAATGTGCCTAGTTAAAACCTAAACCCACACTTAAGCAAAGATGAAAACCTGCTTCCTTGATTTCTCATTATCTAAGTGTAGTACGTTCAGTTTACAAAAGAAGAAACTAGGGTTTGCTTGCTTTATCCAATTCAATCAAAATTCCTAAATTTGAAATACAATTAAAATCAAGGTAATGGTTTTGAAACATATTCTAACTTTTAGATTGGTTTATTTCAGTTTTTACATTAGTTAATTCCTTTATTTGTTGCTTATGTGAATTGAATTTTAGGGCTTTGCTGATTTTGTGAATACTGTTATAATCTTGGGTTGTTTTGATTTGGAATCAAAGCAAATAAGGTGAACTAACCCTCACATAATCTATCTCTGATTTTCTACTTGCATGCTTATGAATTTTACCTTGAATGGTTGAGAAATTTGAATAGTGAACTATGTTTTGTAGTTGTATACTTAAAGTATATGCTCTGTCATATTTCTTACTGTAACCGTGTTTCTCTCATTAATTCAATGCTATGCTATTTCAAAAGTTTTCTAGAGCATGCATTTTAGATTTTAGGATTTTATATTGTAAGTCTGTAATGCCGAGATGCAAAGGAAACATGCCGAAAAATGTGTGCGTCTTCGGTGGGAAAGGAAGAGCCTGGAGCTTATACTCCAGGCGTCCCCCGGCCGATCGGTAGACCGGTCAGCACCTGGAGCGTGAGCTCTAGGTGCTTGCCTTTCCCACCTTGTTAAAGTGTTTTGCCCTATTGATTCCTGGTTTTGTTTTAATGAGTCTTGCTCCTATTTTAGCTTCCAATTTTGTAAGTTTAATTCTCTAATTTGGTAATTCATTTTGATTTAAAGATTTGAACTTTTATAAACTTATATATATATATATATATATATATATATGAACACATGGTTTGAATAAAAGTAATTTACAAAGGAAAGTTTATTATAATGTATCGATTTCAAACTGGTTTTGTAACACCCCATATTTTTGGTAACATTATTTAGGATATTTAATTAGTAAAATTAAATAAAATATTTTATTAATTAAGGGATTGAGATTTGATTTTTATTAAGTGGTAGCTGTGACATTTAACCAGTGAATTAAAAGAAGAATTAAAATGAAATAGAGGAGGGGTAAAATAGAAGAGTCATTCTTATACCCTAAACTTTGGCCGTGTATCCCATACACATTCATTTTCATTTACCAAAATTTTAAAACTTGAGGCTGGCCACCATTAACAAGATAAAGAGGAAGAAGATTAAGAAAAGCTAAGGAAGAAGCTAATTCAAATCAAATTCATTCACATCTCAATCTCTTTAATATCTAAGGCTAAGGCGAATAATGTTTACATCTCATATTTCATTTGTTTTCGGTTTTAAGATGAACTCCGAAATATTTTTCATTGATTTGTCATGTTTTTGAATGATGGAATGATTATATATACTTGTTGATGAATTATGCTTATTCATATTGATTTTATGATATGTTTTAAGGTGAAAACCTTATTAAATGACATCCAAATGCCTTGCGATTTTTTTTTGAAAACCCACGAGATCCCGACGGGCTGGTAAACTCCCGAGGAGGGTATAGTAAAGCCGTCCGCTGATCCAAGCCCCCATACCCCCTGGTAAATAAACATGTTTTTATTTTTTCGATGCTTTCGGCACTAGGTTCCTCCTCCTTACCTTCGCCTTTGAAATTGTCGAAACCAATGCACATGGTATCAGGAAACTTATACGTAGTGAATCGGATGTAGGCGGAAGGTATAGAGTCGAAACCAAGGGTTCCGAAGGGGTTGAGGCATTACTTTGCTTTTAAATAAAATGCACCTGCTTGCTTTCGACTGAGTAGCTTTCGACTAGGTTGGCTTTCGACCAGGTCAAATGGTTTTAAAGGAAATGGTTTCGATTGGGTTGCACTTTTGTTTTAAAGGACTACTTTCGACTAAATCGAAACCATTTGCTGTCGCTTTCTTCCTTTCGACCCAGATGGTTTCGAAGAGCTTACTTTATTTTCTAAGATTTGGCCACTTCTCCAGTGCTTTCGAAGAGATGGTTTCGACACCAACCCTTCTTTACTTAGGAATGATTTTGAAAGAAGTGCTTTCGACTTTAATGGGTTTCTGACCAAAGGGTTTCGACCGAAATAGTTTTCAAAGTTTCGAAGGGGTAAATTTTTGAATGGTTTCGAAAGGTTTCCAAATGTTTTAAATTGAACCCCAAGGCTTTCAAAAGGTTTAGTATTTTAATGCTTTCGAAAGGGTTTTAATGAATGGTTTCGAAGGGGTGGTTCCCTAGGTTTTCGAAAGGGTTAAAAGGAAAGGTTTCTTCTATGTTTTCAAAAGGCAATATTTAAAGGTTTTAAAGAAGGATGTCTAATGTTTTGAAGCTTTCGAAGGGAAGGCTTTTAATGGTTTCGACAGGGGTACTTTCAATGGTTTTGAAAGGGTTACTTTCAAGGGTTTCGAAAGGATTGTTTAAAGGTTTTAAACAAAGGTTTCGAATGTATTAACTAGACAATATAGCCTAAGTGTTTTCAAGTTAAAAAGGGTTTTAACTTGTTTTGAAAGGATAGCCAATCCTTATAAAATTCCATCAACATTATTTTAAGTAAAGTATATGTAACATGGAAAAATAGCTTAGAGTAAAGCTAAGAATATATTTTCCTTGTATAAGTATGATTTAAAAGGTTAAATCATTTTAAAAAGGTTTTCAAGGAAAAAGATGAAGGGTAGTTAACCCTCAGAGAATGACTCATATTAGAAGACCAGTTAACACTTGTGTAAGGGGCCGCCCTATAGTCATTAGCTATTAGCCCCTAGCTAATTTAGTCCAGAATTCCAGTGTGTAGGGCTTAGTCACAAGTGAGACTAAAATGATGGTTACACACAGAAAGGAATATTCATGTACAGAGATAGGTTATTGGTTAGCCTGCAAAACCATTAGGATCAGTTTACCCATGGAGAAGTAAGTTAAGGACTGATCGTCCAAAAGTTTTGTCTAACAGATGTTTAGACCATTTGATATTTTATCTGGTGGGCCCGAGTCAGCCAAAGGGATAGTTAGTCCAGTTTGCAGGCAATTAGCCCAGTTTTCGGACTAATAGTCCATTTATTACCTATTTTTAGCATATCAAATATTGCTATTATTATTGTTATTATTATTATGATCAGTTTGATTAATTAGTTTGGTTGTAGGAATTTTTTTGCAAAATACATGTTTTGAAAAAGATATTAGTGAGGGCAAACCCGTTCCGCTTAGCGGCGTAGTCTCACTCAATATCAATAAACCGAGATGTAATAATATTATTCAAACCAAGCTTTATGTCTGACTCGAAGTTTCTGTTCCCCTTAAACTCTCGGGTGCACAAAATTGGTTGAGTAGGCTGAGGGTTGAGGTTTTAGAAATTTTAGCGAATAAAGCTCCCGGAGACGAGCATGTGGGTGATGGATAGCTATT
Organism: Allium fistulosum; assembly: GCA_030737815.1. Lineage (NCBI taxonomy): Eukaryota > Viridiplantae > Streptophyta > Magnoliopsida > Asparagales > Amaryllidaceae > Allium > Allium fistulosum. The sequence goes on along the minus strand of CM060902.1, from coordinate 1,114,442,389 downwards.
TAGGAGTTGCAGTTTATTCTGTTTATTTCCGCTGTGTATATTAAGTCAGTTATGACTATTTTTCTTTGATCAACCAAGGGGGCATCGTCATATGTCGCTCTTGGCTTATTTTGTAATGATTATAATTGATCTTTACCTAGGAAACTTTATGTGATTATGTAACTTGGATATGAATTATTGTTTTGAAATGTAATCAGTAAAATGTTTTTTTTGAAATTTGTGATTTTGTTCATATTCAAGTGCTTTTGATATTATGGATACGATTAGCATTACCATATTTTGTCACCAGAAGTTAATACTATAGATGACTGCAGCATCTGTAGCGCTTAGCTTTTGGCCTCCGGGTACGGGATGTTACAACTTGGTATAAGAGCATAGATTTATGAAACTAAACTAAAAATGGTTTTAAAAACATAATCTTAAGGAATTAGATTAAAATTTGGGGTATGGGAAACGCTATAATAACGTACTTGTATTTGCTATATATAAGTATACGCTTTATCTCTAGTCTCCTATCTTTGTTAGGTTTTTTGTATCTCATAAGGTTTGAATACAGATATGGATGGTAGAAGAGGAAGAGTTAACCTAGGAGGGAAGGGCACCGATGGGAATGCTAGACCTAATGTGAGGAGGACCCAAGGTCAGGCACAAGCAGAGAATGTGGGTGTTGAAGTCCCGCAAGTTGGAATGGTTGTTATGTATCAGTTTTTCATGAATATGATGCAAGCAGGAGTTGCAGCCGGAGTGTTAGGAGGAAATGCTGTAGGAGCAGGGGTTCCGGAAGTTCCGTTGGTTAACCAGTATGCTAAGTTGAGTGGAGATTATACTAAGCTTGGAGGGAAGCCATTTATTGGAACGGAAGATGCCATTGAGGTGGAGAATTGGCTGCTGCATTATGAGAGGATCTTTGCAGATTTGGGGCTTAATAAGGAGCAGAAGAGGAGGCTTGCTTCTAGATAGCTTCAGGGAGCAGCTTTGTTTTGGTGGAATAGTGTGGCTGTGGTAGTGGATGAGGAAACCATGACATGGGTAGATTTCAAGAGGAGGTTCCAGGAGAGGTTCATGTTTATGATGGCATGATCTGCTCTGATCACAAAATTTGCTGAGTTAGAGCAGGGAGAGATGTCTATTTTGGAGTATGCCAGAAGGTTCGAGGAGTTAGCCAGATATGGGTATGCTTCAGTGGATACAGTGATGAAGAGGAATGAGAAGTTCATCAGGGGGTTGAAGCCTGAGTTAGCTAGGGCTATATTACCTCATATTAGAGATCCTTCTGATGTTGTAGTGGAGATGGCCTTAAGATATGAGGACATTCGTGATTCTCTAAAGAAGAGTAAGGCTGAGGAGGTCCAGGTTGAGCAGAATCAGAAGAGGAAGTTCTTTCCTAAGAAAGGTGCTCAGAAGGGTGGAGCAGCTAAGAAAGGGATGTCTAAAATTGTTTGCTTCAAGTGCGACAAGAAGGGGCATTTTTCTAATTGAGTGTCGTGCTAGAAAGGCAAAGGAGGTGGCCGAAAAGAAGAATGTCAGGTGCTTCAACTACGACCAGATTGGCCACTATAGGAACCAGTGCAAGGAGCCCGCTAAGGATGGAAAGGGCAAGGTGTATGCATTGGATCCTGCTACTTCGAAGCCAACAACTCAGGAGAAAGGAAAGGCATCTTTTGGAGGTACGCTTCAGATTCTTGGTATGTCTGTTAGAATTCTATTTGATACTGGCGTATCACATTCTTTTATATCTAGTTGTTTGATATATAAGCTTAACTTAGAACCCGCATATTTAGTTACTTCTTTACGGGTTGCGAATCCAATAGGAGGGTATGAAACTCTAGGGTTGAGATGTGTCCAGTTAGAGTTTGACTTTTTAGGTCATGCCTTTGTTTACAGTTTGCATGTGTTTGATTTTGTGGAGTTTGGGATTATTCTTGGGATTGATTGGTTAAGCGAGTACGATGCTAGGATATTTTGCCAGGATAGGAAAATATCACTTAGACACCCTGATTATAGTGATCAGATAGTTTATACCGTAGAAAGTGCTAGCGGTGAGGTGAACACTTTGTTGGGTGTTATGGAGTTGGAAGATGAGCTTAATCGAGTTTTTGTGGTTAGAGAATTTGTGGATGTTTTTGAGCCTGTAGTTAGATTGCCACCGAAATGAGCCATTAAGTTTCAGATAGATTTAATTCCGAGAGTAGAACTAGTGAGTAGGCCATCGAGCAGGATGACCCCTACAGAGATAAGGGAGTTGAAGGTACAATTGGTGGATTTAGAAGACAAGAGTTTTATCAGGCTGAGTAGTTCCCCTTGGGAGCAGCCGTAGTGTTTGCTAAGAAACCAAACAGATCGTTAAGACTATGTATCGATTATCGTAAGTTGAATGAGAAGACGATAAAGAATCGATATCCATTGCCGAGGATTGAAGATTTGTTTGATCAGTTAAGTGGAGCCAAGATATTTTCACAGTTGGATTTGGCGACAGTTTTCCATCAGCTCAGAGTAGCAGAGGATAGTATACCTTTGACAGCATTTAGGACCAGATATGGGTCATACGAATGGTTAGTTATGTCGTTCGGACTGACTAATGTGCCGGCTTTCTTTGTGGATTTAATAAACCGAGTTTTCCGAGAGCACTTGGATAGGTTCGTATTGGTTTTCATAGATGATACCTTGATATACTCTAAGGATGAAAGAGAGCATGAAATTCATCTTAGAGTGGTGCTTGAAACGCTGAGGCAGCATCAACTAAAGGCAAAGTTTTCAAAGTGTCATTTCTGGAAGAAGGTAGTGAAGTTTCTAGGTCATGTAGTCTCAGAGCAAGGGTTGTCAGTAGATCCGACTAAGATTGAAGCGGTGAATGGTTGGACGAGGCCTGAGATAGTGATGGAGATAAAGAGTTTCCTTGGGTTGGCCGGTTATTATCAGAGATTCATTAAGGATTTTTCGCGGATAGTAGCACCGATAACTAAGCTAACGAGAAAGGATGTGAAGTTTGTATGGACTGATAAGTGTGAGGAAGCATTCCAGAGTTTGAAACACTTATTGACCCATGCACCAATTTTGGTTGTTCCGGATGGAAATCAGAATTTGGTGGTTTATACAGATGCGTGTGGAACAGGATTAGGAGCTGTGCTGATGCAGAGAGGTAAAGTGATCGCCTATGCTTCTCAATAGCTTAGACTGCATGAGGTCAGATATCCGAGCGCATGCTTTGGAATTGGCTGCAGTGATTTTTGCATTGAAGGTGTGGAGAAATTACATTTTGGGAGGGAGGTTTGAGTTATATACAAATCATAAGTCGCTAAAGTATTTGTTCTCTCATAAGGAGTTGAACATGAGACAGTAGAGATTGTTAGAGTTTATTGTCGCATATGATTTTGGGATTGACTACACACCAGGGAAAGGCAACAAGGTTGCAGATGCACTTAGCAGGAAACATCAGAATGCAGTATTGGCGATGATTGCTGTGTGGAAAGATTTGGAAACATTAGCAGATTGCAAAGTGCAGTGGAGATCTGAGGCTGGTTCTAGTGGAGAAACCAATAGTGTTATCTTGTTTGGAAGTTCGACCAGTGATGATCGAAAACCTTGCTTCTAAACAGGAAGAGGATCCAGTATTAGCTGAACGGATCAGAAAATTAAGAGATGGAACTGAGAGTGATGACTTGAAAGATTTCAGTCTTGACCAGAATGGATGGTTGAGAAAGAAAGGAAGATTATGTGTTCCAAGTGTAGGAAACATAAAGAAAGAAGTCTTGGAGGAATGCCATCGTTCGAATTTCTCTATTCATCTAGGAGGAACTAAGATGTACCAGGATATGAAGAGGAGTTTCATCTGGGAAGGTATGAAGCGGGATATTGGCTTATGGGTAAAGCAGTGCATGAATCGCCAACAGGCAAAGGTCGAACACCAGAAGCCAAGTGGACTGCTTTAGCCATTAGATATTCCAGTACGGAAATGGGATTCTATTTCTATGGATTTTATTGACGGGTTGCCAAGGTCTAACAGAGGAAATGAAAGTATATGGGTTATAGTGGACTGATTAACCTAGAGTGCCCATTTCATTCCAGTTAAGTCAACCAGAACGACACCTGTTTTAACGAAGTTGTTTATGAAGACTGTGTTTAGACTGAATGGAATTCCTAGTAGCATAGTTAGTGATAGAGATTCCTTATTCACTAGCGAGTTCTGGAAGAGTCTACAGAAAGTTTTGGAAACCAAGCTCAAGATGAGTACCACTTACCATTTGCAAACTGATAGGCAAACGGAAAGAGTTAACAAAATCTTAAAGATTTGTTAAGGGCTTGTGTGTTAGATTTCGGGGGATCATGGGAGGACCATCTGCATTTAGTCGAATTTTCGTATAACAGCAGTTATCAGACTAGTATTGGGATGACACCATTTGAAGCTTTGTATGGAAGGCTATGCAAATCTCCCGTATGTTAGTTGAAGACCGGGGATAGGTTGGTTTTTGGTCCCGATTTGGTCAGAGAAGCTGCACAAAAGATTGAGGTCATTCGAGCTAGAATAAAGGAGGCTCAGTCTAGGCACAAGAGTTATGCAGATAAAAGAAGAAAAGATTTAGAGTTCTCAGTTGGAGATTAGGTTTTCGTCAAAGTGTCACCGATGAAAGGTGTGATCAGATTTGGGAAATCATGAAAGTTAGCACCAAGATTCGTTGGACCTTTTCCTGTCGTCGAGAGGATCGGGAAACTCGCATATAGAGTCGAGTTACCGAGCAGTTTGGCAGGAGTCCATGATGTTTTCTATGTTTCTCATCTTAGAAAGTGTGTTAGAGGCCCGGAGACTACTATTGCATCGACTGTGCTAGATGACTTAGTGGTGGAACCAGACTTGACTATAGTGAGAAAGCCGATTCGTATTATTGCGAGAGATGAGAAGAGGTTTAGAACCAAGACAGTCAAATTAGTTAAAGTCCAGTAGAGCGACGATGACAGGGACTCTACTTGGGAGAGTGAGGGCAGGATTAGAGATACTTACCCTGACTTGTTTGATGGTATGTTTTCCCTCTTTGATTGAATTTTTTTGTACCTTGTCGTAATTTCAAGGACGGAATTCTTTAAGGAGGGGAGTTTGTAACACCTCATATTTTTGGTAATATTATTTAGGATATTTAATTAGTAAAATTAAATTAATGTGTTGACTAGGGGATTGAGATTTGATTTTTATTAAGGGATAGCCATGCCATTTAACCAATGAATTAAAAGAAGAGTTAAAATGAAATAGAGGAGGGGTGAAATAGAAAAGAGCCATTCTTATACTTTAAACCCCTGGCCATGTATCCCATACACGTTCATTTTCATTTGTCAAAATTTTAAAACCTGAGGTTGGCCACCATTAACAAGAGAAAGAGGAAGAAGATTAAGAAAAGCTAAGGAAGAAGCTAATTCAAATCAAATACATTCACATCTCAATCCCTTTAATCTCTAAAGCTAAGGTGAATAATGTTTACATCTCATATTTCTTTTTTTTCGGTTTTAAGATGAACTCTGAAATATTTTGCATTGATTTGCCATGTTTTTGAATGATGGAATGATTATATATACTTGTTGATGAATTATGCTTATTCATATCGATTTTATGATATGTTTTAAGGTGAAAACCTTATTAAATGACATCCAAATGCCTTGCAAACTTTTATATAGATCAGAGATATAATTTTGGAGATGGGTTTCATTTTTCATAATTTTTTGAATTTATGTGGAATTTATATAAATTTTCTAACGAAGAAAATGTTATTTTCGGTTATAAATTATTTACGGTTAAATATTTAATGGTTTGGTTTTGAAATTAATATATGTTGGAAAACATATTAAAAGTGATTTTATGGAATTTTTTTAGAATTTTCTTAACTATTTTAATGGGTATAAAAAATTATTTAAGGTATGAGACTTAAATGTTTTATATATTTATGAAATGAGAAGGGGCTTTTTGTAAATAAATTCAAATTGTCAATTCTGGAAAGTCGGCAGTACTTTTAGAAAAGAGAAACTTGAAACCAATCACAATTTGACAAACAAGGCAGGTTAGGTACAAAGAAATAGTTTAAAAGGACAGATAAACATGTTTTTCACTGTTTCGATGCTTTCGGCACCAAGTTCTGCCTCCTTACCTTCGCCTCCGACACTATCGAAACCAATGCACATAGTATCAGAGAACTGGTACGTAGTGAATTAGATGTAGGCGGAAGGTATAGAGTCGAAACCAAGAGTTCCAAAGGGGTTGAGGCATTACTTTGCCTTTAGAAGAAAATGCGCCTACTTGCTTTCGATTGAGTAGCTTTCGACTAGGTTGGCTTTCGACCAGGTCAAATGGTTTTAAAAGAAATGGTTTCGATTGGGTTGCGCTTTTGTTTTCAAGGGCTGCTTTCGACTAATTCAAAACCTTTTGCTGCCTCTTTCTTCCTTTCGACCCAGATGGTTTCGAAGCGGTTACTTTGTTTTATAAGATTTGGCCACTTCTCCAGTGCTTTCGAAGAGATGGTTTCGACATCATCCCTTCTTTACTTAGGAATGATTTCAAAAGAAGTGCTTTTGAATTTAATGGGTTTCTGACCAAAGGGTTTCGACCAAAACAGTTTTCAAAGGTTTCGAAGGGGTAAATTTTTGAATGGTTTCAAAAGGTTTCCACATGTTTTAAATTGAACCCAAAGGCTTTAGTATTTTAATGCTTTCGAAAGGGTTTTCATGAATGGTTTCGAAGGGGTGGTGCCAGGGTTTCGAAAATGTTAAAAGCAAAGGTTTTTTCTATGTTTTTGAAAGGCAATATTTAAAGGTTTTAAAGAAGGATGTCTAATGTTTTGAAGCTTTCGAAGGAAAGGCTTTTAATGGTTTCGACAGGGGTACTTTCAATGGTTTCGATAGGGTTACTTTCAAGGGTTTTGAAAGGGTTGTTTAAAGGTTTTAAACAAAGGTTTCGAATGTATTAACTAGGCAATATAGCCTAAGTGTTTTCAAGTTAAAAATGGTTTTAACTTGTTTTGAAAGGATAGTCAATTTTTATAAAAATCCATCAACATTATTTTGAGAAAGTTTATATAACATGGAAAAATAGCTTAGAGTAAAGCTAAGAATATATTTTCCTTGTATAAGTATGATTAAAAGGTTAAATCATTTTGAAAAGGTTTTCAAGGAAAAAGATGAAGAGTAGTTAACCCTCAGAGAATCACTCAGATTAGAAGACCAGATATGACTTGTGTAGGGTCGCGCCCTATACTCATTTGTAATTAGCCCCTAGCTAATTTAGTCCAGAATTTCAGTGTGTAGGGCTTAGTTACAGGTAAGACTAAATTGATGGTTACACACAGAAAGGAATATTCACGTACAGAGATACGTTATTGGTTAGCCCGCAAAACCATTATTATTAGTTGACCCTTGGAGAAGTAAGTTAAGGACAGACCGTCTAGTAGTTTTGTCTAGCTAACAGATGTTTAGACCATTTGATATTTTGTCTGGTGGGCCCGAGTCAGCCAAAAGGACAGTTACTCCCATTTGCGGGCAGATAGTCCATTTATTACATGTTTTTAGCATAACGGATATTGCTATTATTATTGTTATTATTATTATGATCAATTTGATTAACCGGTTGGTTGCAGGAAAAGATTTGCAAAATACATGTTTTGAAAAAGATATTAGTGAGGGGAAACACGTCCCGCTAAGCGGCGTAGTCTCACTCAATATCAGTAAATCGAGATGTAATAGTATTATTCACACTAGGTTTTATGTCTAACTCGAAGTTTCTGTTCCCCTTAAACTCTCGGGTGCTCAAAATTGATTGAGTAGGCTGATGGTTGAGGTTTTTAGGTTTTAGAAATTTTGGCGAATAAACTTCCGGAGACGAGCAGGTGGCTAATGGATAGCTATTTAGGAGTTGCAGTTTATTCTGTTTATTTCCGCTATGTATATTAAGTCAGTTATGACTATTTTTCTTTGATCAACCAAGGGTGCATCGTCATATGTCGCTCTTGGCGTATTTTGTAATGATTATAATTGATCTTTACCTGGAAAACGTTATGGGATTATGTTATTTGGATGTGAATTATTGTTTTGAAATGTAATCATTAAAATGTTGTTTTTTTAATCTATGATTTTGTTGATTCTGATATTATGGATACCATTAGCATTACCATATATTTTCACCAGAAGTTAATACTATATATATATAGTTTAATAACAAAGGAGTTTATGGATTTTAAAAATGAGAAGTTTGAAAGTGTTGACGCTAAAAATGGGCATCAACACCAAATAGAATCTAGTAGATATTAAATGAAGAATGAAATTAAGACAGAGCAAAAGTCATAAATGAATACGCAGATTTTTATAGTGGTTCGGCAACTTTGGCCTACGTCCACTTCATATTTTTATTGATCTTGCACTTGATTATGATTACAAGAATGTTTGGATCAGTTGGGATCCATTAGTACAAAAGTAAAGGATAAAAATGGCAGAGCTTCGGTAGCAAAAAGCAAGACTCCTTTTATGATGCCATGCCTCCTATATTTATAAGGGAAGACGTGCATGGATCAGACTGAAATTTCGACAGAAGGTTCGAAAGACCAAGACGAGGCCACCCAAAAATTTCCAGGTCCATCCGGGCCCATAATAGGGATCAGTACCGATCTCTTTTAGTGTGTCCAAAGGGATGTGATCCCTATGAGGGGTGCCCCATGACGTTAGCTACTTGCTTCCCAAATTTCGTGCAATTTTGACTACGGTTTGTGAGATATCGCATTTTCCGTGAAGTAGTGTTGCTTGAATTCTGATTTCTACCGATCCCTCCAAAGGGAGTTATGCCGATCCCTCCAACTTCCTCCAATTGGAATGAGATCCTTAGAGGGTTTTCCATATGTTGTAGTAAGATTGTACTTCAAGTTTCATGTTGATAGCATGTGTAGATTTTGAGTTATTGACTAACCATCACTGCAAAATTGAGTTTAGCCGATCCCTTTCTTAGGTGAAGTAATTTGCTCATAACTTTAGCATACAAACTCCAAACGGCTTGAGATTTGAAATATAGCCTTGTAGGGCCTTCCTTGTCACTTTATATCAATCTCACCCAGTTTGGGACAAAAATTGAGGATATTTATCGATCCCCAAGGGGAAGGGATAGGCACTGATCCCTTGCCTGGGGGAGATACTAATCCGTACTTAGAATATTCTAGAGAGACTATCTCTTGGTGTCGGTTGATCGACGCTTTATATCATCACCTGCACTTGATTTATGGACCTTACAATCATCACTCTGGGCTACTAGCCATGATGACAGTCGAGTCAAACTTGTCCAGTCAGTTCGGATATAGCCGAGTCAAAATGCCGGATAACACTTGCTCCCCGAAGTATGTCTTGTGTTGATCATGACGTGCTTTGAATCGAAGCAAGTTAGAGTCACCGGAGGGAAATCCATTTAGTTTTACAAATAGTCGCTATCCTCCTGTTGAATTATTTTCCCAAAGTGTCGTATCTCTCTTTGATCGTTATGAAGCTTGGTCGATTTCCAATAGTATAAATTCAGGATTGTATTCCACCAGTTGCTATCTGTGTCCGGTTTTATGGGGCTTGCATGCTTTGGCTATCCGATTCAGTTTTGTTTTTGAAAACTTCATGTCAAAATTCAATTTTTTTTATTTCAAAAATTGAATTTTTAGAATATACACGTGCACGTTCAAGTACATGTCTTTATCCTTGGCTCCTGGATGCGTTTGCACACTCGCGGGTCATCGCCAATTCCTTATAGTTTAATTGCAATTCGATTGCAATTCCTTGTTTATATTTTATTTTATAATGAAATAAGGATTGTAATAAGTCACTCGATGAGAGGGGACTTCAAGTTCTATAGGGATGACTGCCTCGGAGCCGTAAGCAACGACGAATGTAATATGGCCTGTCGCGGACTTGTGGGTGGTTCTGTAAGCCCATAATGTTGTTGGGAGTTCATCCACCCGCTTGCCTCTAGCCTTTTCCAAATGTTTCTTCAAAATGGACTTTATGATTTTATTCACAGCTTCAACCTATCCATTTGCTTGAGGGCGAACAACTACCATGAATCTTCTCCCAATATGGTGCCGACGGCAAAAGACTTTAAATTCAACACTATCGAATTAGGTCGCGCTATCATTTATGATTGTTCGGGGAAGACCAAAACTACAGATGATGTTTCAGACAATAAAGTTTATTATTTTTGTTGTTGTGATTACGGCTAAAGTTTAGCTTCAGCCTATTTGGTGAAGTAATCAACTTCTACGATGGTGTATTTCGCACCACCTTTAGAAATCGACAAGGAGCTGATGTTGTCAATACCCCAAGTGACAAATGGCTATGGAGTGACCATTTGAGTAATATCCGTCGGTGGGGGCCCTTGGAATTTCTACAAACATTTGGCACTCGTCGCATTGTCTAGCATAATCAGCTTCATCTCGATTGACAGTTGGCCAGTAATACCGTAGTGGAGTATTTTCTTTGTCAGGGTTTGCTCCCCGGTGTGTTCGCCACATTCCCCTTCATGGACTTCTCTCAAGACTCGTTTAATTTCATCATGGGTGATACACCGAAGCAGGGGAATTAGGAAGCCCTTTCTATACATGACTCCTTCTTGGATGATGCAGCATGAAGCTTTGAGGAGGATCTGTCATTTTTCATTCCTTCGTTCTGGAAGGATCCCTCATTGTAGATAACCTTTGACAGGAATCATCCACGATTCCCTTTTCGGCTCTGTCTCCAGAACCCAATCAATCTCCATCTAGTCGATGCTTGGAGCATTTAGTACTTCAATCGAGACCAAGCCAATTTTCTACGCATCCCCAGAGCTAGACAACTTGGCCAGTGACTCGGCTTTTTCATTTCGTTCTCTGAGGATATGTGTAATGGTGTAATACTCGAAGTCGGCTAGTAGCTCTTGGACCTGGTTGAGATAAGGAGTAAGACGCTGCCCCCTAGAAAGATAATCTTCCCTGACTTGGCATACTACAAACCGGGAATCACAAAAGATATGTAAAGTTTTCACTCCTAGTTCTCTAACAAGTTTGAGCCTGGCGATCAAGGCTTCATACTTAGCTTCATTATTTGTTGCAAGGAAGTCAAGTTTCAAGGCATAGCAGATCGATCGTCCCTTAGGAGTCATTAACACAACTCCGGCGCTAGGACACTGATCATTGGATGCTCCATTAGTGTACATTTTCCATCGGTTGATCGGTTCACTATTGCTCTTCGGATAGTCATCTAATGCAGTGAATTCAGCTATGAAGTCTGCTAATGTCTGTCCCTGGATAACTCTTCGAGAGAGATTAGTGATATCGAATTGGGTTAGCTCAATATTCCATTTGAGCAACCTTCCAGACCTCTAAGGTTGTTGTAGGACCTATCGTAACGGCTGGTCGGTGTAGATTTGATGGGGTGAGCCTGGAAGCAATGGTGAAGCTTTCGTGATGTAATCAATAGGCATACGCAAGCTTTTCTAGCTTTGGGTATTTTCTCTCAGCACCTATCAATGCCTGCTAACATAATATACTAGCCTCTGGATCTGATTCTCTTCATGTAATGGTGCGACACTTATGGTGTGTACCGACACCACTAAATAGATGTATAAGGCTCCACGATCTAGCGGTTTGGATAGGATAGGAGTTCTCTCTAAGTTATCTACTAGAGATTGAAACGCATCTATGTAATCCTACGTCCATTCAAAGTTCCTCTTGCCTCTCTTAATCAAGTCAAAGAAAGGAATACACTTGTCGGTGGCCCTGGAGATGAAGCGGCTTAGGGCGGCAACCTTCTCATTTAAGCTCTGTACTTGCTTAATCGTCTTCAGTACCTAGATGTTTCGAACTTCTTGAATCTTCTCAGGATCGGCTTCGATTCCACGAGATTTGACAATGAAACCCCAAAATTTCCCTAACGCGATGTCGAAATAGCATTTCAGGGGATTTGGCTTCATTCCATATTTTCGTAGAATACTGAACGTCTCCGCTAAGTCATCGATGTGGTCGTTTGATCGCCATGACTTCACGAGCATATCATCCACATATACTTCCATCGATCACCCGATCTGGTCTTTGAACATCTTGTTGACCAGTCTCTGGTGAGTATATCTAGCATTCTTTAGTTCAAACGACATCACAACATAACGATATAGCCATAGATCGGTAATGAAGTTGGTGTGCTCCTGGTCGAGAACGTGCATCGGGATCTGGTTACATCAGGAGTACACATCCATAAATAAAAGCAGTTCATATCCAATAGTCGAGTCTACCAACTGGTCGATCCTCAGAAGTGGAAAGCTGTCTTTCGAGCACCACTTGTTCAGGTCTGAGTAGTTGACGCATGTATGCCACTTTCCATTAGCTTTTCTCATAAGAACTGGATTGGATACGCATTGCGGGTAGAGGGCGTCGTGGGTAAACCCGTTGTTTTTAAGTTTATCCACTTCCTCTTTATGTGCAGCAGATCTGTACGGATCCATGCCATGTCGCTTTTGTTTCACTAGGACATGCCTCGGGTCGATATTAAATGTATGGCTCGCGATAAACGACAAGATCCCAAACATGTCAAAATGGGTCTAAGTGAACACATCAAGATTCTACATCGGAGAAAGCCAGCTAATTCCTTCATCATCGTTGCACTAAGCCGTGATCCGATCTTCTAGACCTGTGATGGGTCATCATGGCTGACCATTTGTCGATCGTTAGCTTTACGGGTGCAGCCTTGGATTCGTTGGGCTCTTCATCATCTCTGGGGTGTATAACTTTATATATCCAACTGTGTTGCTGCTGGTTGATATTGGCCTTATGTTGTGAGCTGAAAAATGCGTAAGTGGAATTGCCCAAGCAATGGGATCAGTTTTGATCCCTTGTATTAATGGGACTTAAGCGGTTTTTGGTTTGACATGAACATATTAGACCATATGAACTCGAAATCGAACAATGGGATATGCCATATATGACTTACATACTTAAACTAGCACGTAGCCTTAAACCAGATGTTTACCACTTCAGACTTGAATAGATTAGCATATCTGTACTTGAATATGAATGTCAAAATCAAACAATGGGATATGCCATATATGATTTGCATACTTAAACTAGCATGTAGCCTTGAACCAGATGTTTACCACTTCAGAACTGAATAGATTAGCATATTTATACTTGAATATGAATGTCAGATTCTTATACGCGATAGCCGATCCTTGAATTTGAACATAACTGTTTCATGTAACCATTTATGTGGAATTCGGTTAGGACGGTCAATAATAATGTTACTCCAGTCAAATCCCAGAGTCGTGTCATGAGCTATTGGGTATGATAGTGATGGGTTCTTAACGCTTTTAGCGATTATTTGCGATGGCTGAAGATCAGGCTTAAAGGAGCATTGAATCAAACACATGTAGAGTTTAGCCTCGTGTAGCGCGCAGCTGCATAGCTGGCTCCGGCTTTAAGTTTGAATCTGCTTGTGTATTCGAGTAACATGTTTTCCATTCAATGTACATGTGATCTATTGCTCGTCGTTTAGGTTAGGATGATAGCCAGTTGCCCATGAGCTTGGGCATCGATTCAATGATTCTATCTCTAAGCATTCTTTTGGTCGTAGCCTCGAGTCGTTGTAAACACTACGTATGGGTCACATTATTGAGCTATCACAATTAGTCTTTGGATTGTCATACTTCTACCTCCCGTTTTGGGTTAATAAATGTACTGCATGGACAGTCAAGTCTCGTTCGGACAATGGATATACCATATATGGCTTGCATAGTTAAACTTGTAGGATCGATTTCACCCTAAAGGGGGGGGGTGAATAGGGTGATACTATTAATTATAAAAATTTATTGCGGTAGTATATAAAATTATTTCAACACAGATCACAGCAGAATAATAGCAGCACAAATAATAGCAGAATAATAAATGCAGAAAATAGAACACACAGATTTACCCAGCTTCGGCAAAACCCTGCCTATGTGCTGCCCCCAAGGTTTCTACTAGAAATTAAGTAGTCAGACGCTTACACACGTAAACTCGGGACACCCGCTATCGACTAACCTTAACTCTACGCTCAAAACCCTGCCAGAACAAAGCCATTGAGTTGCGAATTCTCAAACTACGCCACGTAGTTTGTCCCCTAGTCACACGACTAGAATTTACAACGGTTTAAAAGAAAATACAAATTTAAAAACAATTTAAAACAATTAAAACACACTAAGCCCTAGTTCACTTTAAAGCCCGAATAAATATAACCGGCCCAAAGAAGACAATCCCTTTTCTTTTTATTCTCTGGTATACTTCTTCTTCGGCCCGATCCTTTTGAAAAATTGCAGCTTTCCCTTTTTGCTCGTTCGTTCCGATTTAGGGCTTCGTGATTATTTTTGAAGCTGCCGACTTTGTTGATCAATCGAGTAGATATTTGCGTGTAGCTTTGTTGATCGATCATTTCTTCGTTGCTCAGTTTTGGGTGCTTCGATCGAGTTTGATTTTACCGGTATGTTATTCCCTTTTCTTTTCTGGTTTATATGCTTGAACTCGATGACCAACTGTCGATGATGTTACTTATTTATATAGGGTTCGAACCCCTTGATTTTCGTTCATCTGATAATTTGCTCAGCCACTTGATTATGTTTGAATGACTTTGATTTTTCTGACTTGTTCATATGCGTATATTTTGTGATTACTTGATTATCACGGTTTTGATTTTGAATTTCTTGGCCACCACGGTTTTGGTTTGCAACTGTTAATTTGACTTCGTGAATTTCTGGCTTGACTCTGACTTGTTCATTGTCACCTGACTTCGGTATTTGTTAAAACTGTTAATTTAAAATTCTCTGCTTGATTATTTCTGTGTGACTTCATATAGATATGCGTTAGCTTTGGGTTTCATGTATATTGTCACTGCTCGACTCTGATTTGATTTATTTTGTTGCCTGTTGCCATTTCACTGGCATGTATTCGTGTTGCTGTACATATATGCTTTTGAGGCTGCTTGGATATTGAACTTGATCATTTCATGTTGTACGTTGCAGACTTGAGTCTTGTGGTCTTCATTGCACTATCCACTGATATGTTTTAGTTCATATGCATTTAGAACTGATTCATGATATTTTTGTTGCCAGACTTGTTTATTTGCATACTGTATCATTCCTGAACTGTTGGTTGAGCTTTGTTGTTTTGATGCATACCATCTGGAGCTTGTTGTTTAGTGTAAACATGGTTAAAGTTATAGCCTTGTTGTTCTCTTCACTATTGACTGTTGCTCCATGTATTCATGTAGTCTGGTCTGGTCATAGTTTCTTTATAGTCTGGTTGCTCTGACCGGTTTTTGCACTGCATCATGTGTATACATACATTCATGTAAGTATATATGTGCATGTTAGTTTGTGTTTCCAGTTATCATTTCTGGGTTTAGTGCAGTTTCATTGTGGCTTCACTTGCATATTGAACTGCTTCCATTTGTTTGAGATTGAATGCATTGTTCTATGATTGGCCTTGGTTCTTGTGCATAGCATATTGAACTGGTTGAGTTGTTTTGTTGCATTCATTCTTCACTATGATATTTTGAGTCTGGTACTCATATGGATTTAAGTCTGTTTTAGTTGTCTTGACCATTTGAACTTGTACATTTTTAATTTCACCTGTGTTGAATCTAGTTTTAAGGCTCGGGTTTGACCTTGTGCTCGTGTCGTGATTTTATTTGTATTGCTCTTGAGTTGAACCCGGCTTTTCATTTGGGTTTAACCTGTGCTCACATGTCCCTATAATTTTATCAAGCGTATATCGGTGTGCACGACCTTGTGGCATGTACAGTGATACACGTGCATGTCACAAGCTGTTCGTGTATGATGAATTCAAAATTAAATGATGACGAACAACCCAAATAACTGAGGCAAATAATATTTTTAAAATTACATTTTATTTTATACTGCAAAAATATTTTATTTTCAATTTTACTGCGTTAGTGTGTATTTTTGCAGATTGCCTAGATGTTGGATTCAATTTGGACTAGAGTTGAAGATAAATACGAGTTGAGTGAACGAGTGATATGTAGTGAGGTCCAAATGTAAATGTGAATTGTGATGTAATCAAATTTGTATTGTAATCGAAATTGTATATATATAGTGAGAGCTCAAATTTGTACTATTCAAAATTGTAATAAATATTTGTTTGAATAAAACATCTGTTTGAATTTGAATTCAGTGTTATTTATTTTATTCAGCAAATATTTATTTAATTCCATGAAAATAAAATAGTACATTAACAAATACATTTAAATGAATATATATATATATGTTTATTACCATCAAACAAAAATCATATAGTCGCATATTCAACAAAACTAGCATGTAGCCTTGAACCAGATGTTTACCACTTTAGACTTGAATAGATTAGCATATTTGTACTTGAATATGAATGTCAGATTCTTATACACGATAGCCGATCCTTGAATTTGAACGTAATTATTTTGCGTAACCATTAACGTGCAATCCGGTTAGGACAGTCAATAATGATGGTTACTCCGGTCGAATCCTATATTCGTGTCATGAGCTATTGAGTTTGACAGTGACGAGTTCTAGACGCTTTTAGCGATTATTTGCGATGGTTCAAGATCAGGCTTAAAGGAGCATTGAATCAAACATCAAGTAGAGTTTATCCTTGTGTTTTGCGCAGCTGCATAGCTGGCTCTGGCTTTGAGTTTGAATCTGCTTGTGTATTAAAGTAACGTGCTTTCCATTCAATGTACTTGCGATCTGTTGCTCGTCGTTCAGGTCGGAATGATAGTCAGTTGCCCATGAGCTTGCGCATCGATTCAATGATTCTATCTCTATGCATTCTTTCGTTCGTAGCCGAGTCATTGTAACACTATGTGTGAGTCACAGTATTGAGTTATCATAGTCAGTCTTTGGATGATAACACTTCTACCCCCTATCTCAGGTTGATAAATGTACTTCATGGATGGTCAAGTCTCGTCCGAACAATGGGATATGCTATATATGACTTTCATACTTAAACTAGCATGTAGCCTTGAACCAGATGTTTACCACTTTAGACTTGAACAGATTAGCATATCCATACTTGAATATGAATGCCAGATTCTTATACGCGATAGCCGATCCTTGAATTTGAATGTAACTATCTCATGTAACCATTGACGAGGAATCCGGTAAGGACGGTCAATAATGACGGTTACCTCGGTTGAATCCCAAAGTCATGTCATGAGCTATTGAGTCTGATAGTGACAGGTTCTAGGTGCTTTTAGCGATTATTTGCGATGGTTGAAGATCAGCCTTAAAGGAGCGTTGAATCAAACACCACGTAGAGTTTAGCCTCATGTTTCACGCAGCTGCATAGCTGGCTCTGGCTTTGAGTTTGAATTTGCTTGTGTATTCAAGTAACGTGCTTTCCATTCAATGTACTTGCGATCTGTTGCTCGTCGTTCAGGTTGGAATAATAGTCAATTGCCCATGAGCTTGGGCATCAATTTAATTGTTCTATCTCTAGGCATTCTTTCGATCGTAGCCTCGAGTCGTTGTAAACACTATGTATGAGTCACAGTATTGAGCTATCATAGTCAATCTTTGGATGATCACACTTCTACCCCCCGTCTCGGGTTGATAAATGTACCGCATGGATGGTCGAGTCTCGTCCTAGTTGTGTTTATACTCTTATCTAAGCTCTAAGGACTTAGAGTTGATCGATGAATGGTCGGTTCACATCCATCTTGTTTCTTGCTCATGCCTTCAAGTCTGAGGCATACATCGATAAGTAGGAAGGCAAGTCATGTCCAATCAGTGATTGATGCTCTCCCTGCCGGACTAAAGGCAAGGATCCGTATGCGGATGGCCGAGTCATGTCCGTTTCGTATTGCTCTTCTTGTCGGACCACGACGGTTGTGTCACATTCATTCAGAGCTGGACGGTCAGTCACATCCATTTTTGATTTATGTTCTCCTAT
The DNA here is from genome assembly GCA_030737815.1 of Allium fistulosum. Classification (NCBI taxonomy): domain Eukaryota; kingdom Viridiplantae; phylum Streptophyta; class Magnoliopsida; order Asparagales; family Amaryllidaceae; genus Allium; species Allium fistulosum. The sequence goes on along the minus strand of CM060902.1, from coordinate 1,114,424,453 downwards.
CGGACCACGTTGATAGAATTAGTTTAGGAGCGGTCGAGTCATGCTCATCTAGTTTCATACTCCTCTTGACGGATCAAAGGAAGGTGATGGAGAATGAATGTTCAAGTCACACTCATTCGCAATTTATTCTCTAATCCACTGGAGTTATTCGATGGAGGTTTGGGTTACATCCATTTGTGGTTGGTGCAGATCGATATTGACCCTCGATTCGATGGTAGTCGGTCACCCGTAACTTCGGATGTTGTTCCGATTGGTTTTGTATTAAGGCCTCCCTGCAGTGGTTGCCTTAAGTCGAAAAGAATCACCAAGCTGGAGCTATGATGAGCTGTCGTATTTAGCTTTCAGTAGTTTGTAAGCTCGTTCCCATTCTTAGGTTAGTAGAATTAGTTCATGGATGGTCGAATTCCATCCGTGGTGAGTTTATACTCCTCCCGTCGAGTTCACGTCAGAGTTTATGGAATATTTAGTAGTCGAACCACACTCATCTATTTGTTTATACTCATATCCACATTCTAGGGATAAGAGTTTGTTGGCGGGTGGTCGAACCACACCCAATTTATGTTTATACTCCAATCCGCACTGGGGAACCAGAGTTATTTGCTGGACTGTCGAATAACGTCCATGTCTTGGTTGGATTTTGGGGGCTTGCAAATGTCCAAGTAAGGCTTGGATAGTTTTTCGTACCTTAGGCGCAAGCAAGGCAATGGATGGATGTATCAAATCCTCTTTGGATTGGACGGTCGAACCATGCCCAATTTAGGCTTGGGCTCTCAAACTGCCCCTTGCATCGAGGGTAGGAATCGATTCACGGACGGTCGTATTATGTTCACTTCTATTTGGATCCTATTTTTTCCGAGCCATGGGAGTAAAATGAGTGTTCTGGAGAACTTCGAGCTTAAGCAGGGGTGCAGATGGTTAGATTGCATCCACTTTGAGACGTGTTTGCCCCTAAGTTAAGGGCAAGAGTTGAGGAGAGGATGGTCGAACCGCGTCTACTTTTTATGGTATGTATACTCCAGACCACGCCGAGGGATCAAAGTTGATCAATGGATGGTCGAACCACGTCTATCTTTTTGTGTTTATACTCCAGTCGACGCTCCAAGGACCAAAGTTTCATGATAGGCAGTCAGTCACACCCGTTTGTTTATACTCCTATCCCCACTCTGGGAACCGGAGTTGATCAATGGACGGCTGAACTGCACCTATTTTTTGTGTTTATACTCCAGTCCATGCTCTAGGGACCAGAGTTGGTCGATGGATGGTCGTACTGCATCTTTTTGGAGTTTATACGCCAATCCGCACTTTGTGGACCAAAGTTAGTCTATGGATGGTCAGTCAAACCCGTTTTTGATTTATACTCCAATTGTCAAGTTGAGGTAAGATTTGTCGAATGAAAGGTCGAACCACGTTCAGCCATCGAATGGAATTCTGCCACCAGCATCAAGGATAAAACATGACAAATGAACAGTCGATTCACGTCCACTTGGTGATTGTAGCTCCTCTAATCAAGTCGAGGAAGCAAGTAAGTAATGGATGGCTAGATCACATGCATGCCTATGTCGGACGGTCAGGTCTCATCCAATTTGCTTATCACTCCTCCCAGCAAGTCAAGGGAGAGAGTTTTCAGATGGACGATCAAGTCACATCCACTTCAATTTGCAGTCGTGTCCACGTGTTGAGGGAGGTGGTTGATGAGTAGGCAGTCATTCACGCCTACTTTAAGTCGAGCTTTCGAATTGCCTCATGTGTCCAGGGCAGGAGTTAATGTATGGACGGTCAAATCGCATCCACTTTAGTTAGAACTCGATCGTGCTGAGCTTCGGGAGAGGCATAAGTATTTTGGCAAACTTTAAGTATTAGCTGGGGAGTGGATGGTCGGGTTACATCCGCTCTAAGTGTTTCTCCGGTCTTCAAGCTAAGCACGGAGGTTGATGAGTGGACGGTCAATCGTTTCCACTTTGTACTGGATTCTAACTTTGTTGGGCTCTGAGTAAGGCATAGATGTTCTGTTAGAATTTAAGCACAAAGTAGGAAGCGGATGGTCAAGTCACACCCACTTTACATTTCGAGTCCTTGCCCCCAAGTCAGGGGCATAGGGTAGCTGATGAGAGATCGAATCATGCTCGTCTTGTGATGCTTCGAAGGTCTAATCATGGTCCATGGAAGTTGGTTGGTACCCAACTCTAGATACTTGGTTACCTGCATCGTATGCAAGTAGTTTAATTCAAGTTGGTCGTAGTTCACAACATAATTGAAATTGAAATAGAAATAATTCAAAGAAGATCGGAATAAATCTCAGTGATAAGTGAAGCAGAGTCATAAGCTCGCTATTCCACTTTGCCCCAGTCCGTCTCAACTAGAAGTCGACTGGTCCAATTGATAATCAGAGTTATCTACTGATAGGATGTTCCCTGCCCGCCATTCTGTGGGGCTTGCACATATTGTTGAAACTTTCCTTTTCGGATCAGCTTTCCGATCATATCTCAAAGGTGTCTGCAATCGTTGGTGTTATGATCATGTGTATCTTGAAATATACTACATTTCCCGGATTTCTTCTGGGTTTTAGTGGACTCTCTCGAGGCTAGTTTCCAGTACTGCTCCGAATCGTGAGTCTCCAATTAGATGTATTTGATTGAATCGTTCAAAGGAGTATATGAGTCAAATTTTGGGATCTTGGGTCATCTCCTAGAGTCTGAGTCCTCATCTAAGGCCTCAATGCTGCCCTCGCTTAGAATTCCTTCAACCAATGGGCTTGCATCGTTCTTTCTCCTAGTCTGCTCTACCTCCTCCTTGCTTAGGTTTTGGTTCACTTTGTAACAGAAATGATTGAAATTCATGGGAGGTTCTCCAGCTTACCAGTCGCCAAAATCTATCTTAGGGTCGATTCCACTTATCGACGCCATCAGTATGATATTCTCCCTGGGATTGGTCACTTTAGTGATAGTGGCGTTAAATCTCTGTCAAAAGTTTTTGAGCGGCTCGCCTGGCGCTTGGGATAATTTGGATAACGACATTGCATCTTTATGGTGAGTCGCAAGCATTCTGAATTTCTCGGTGAACGTCTTAGCCAGTTGATTAAACGAGGAGATGGACCTAGGCGGTAATCGCGTAAATCACATGATCGATCGCTACTCCCTTGAGGAATATGGGAAAGTATCAACATTTAATTGCGTTCATCGCTCTGGCAGAATCTATATGCACTTCATATTTCATGAGATGCTCTTAGGGGTCTGTGTTTCTAGAATACGCCGGCATGGTTGTCATATTGAATCTCTTGGGATATTCTACATATTGAATGGCTTAAGTGAATAGGCTTCGACTGGGGCAAATGCTCCAATCGTTGTTAGTCCGGTCCGCTTTCAAGTTATGGCTGTTTGTAATGCTTATGAATGTTGTATGCATGATTGTCCAATGTTTGACAGATTGGTGACAATTTACTTGGGGTCCAACCCGAGAAATTTTTTTATTTGCTTGGAGTCGACCCCTGGTTCGCTTGGAGTCGTTGAATTTGAAGTGCTGGGTTAGTGACGAATGGTGCTTTGAGTCATATTGCTCTTTGCTTGGAGAAAATCTTAGTTTTACCCGAGTTTGACTTCGGGTCAGAACATATAGAGTCTACTTCGAGTCATATCACCCTGGTCCCCTATGTCTTTGGAGGGGTCGGTATTGAGCATGTATATGTATTTAGGGGGCGGTCATATGAAGTATGGAGGGATTGGTGAAGAAAGGATCGGTGCTAGACCCCAAGAAGAAGGTATCAATCATTATGGCCTTAATGGAGGGATCGGCCATTTTGGCCTTGAGAGAGGGATTGACCATTTTAAGGGATCGACTATTTTGGCCTTGAGAGAGGGATCAGCCTTTAGCTAACTTGAGTGAAAACTTCAGCATCTGATCCCAAGAACTTTCATACATGAGTGAATCCGATCCCTTCCAAATGGATGTGAACACATGAACAACTCCAAACAAGAACACTAGCATCATCATTTCCTTCAACTCCGCAAGAAGTTGATTTAACTCTTCTAACCATGGCTATCAGCTTCCTTTAGATTTTCTTCAAATCTGAATAGAATATGAAGTTTTCAGTAGAAATCTGGATCTATCTCACGAATATGGAAATACATAAGTAGATGATGAGATCCAGTCAAGCTGAGAATTCAACTCTCAGTGAAAGCACCAAAATGTTAACGCCAAAAATGGGTCTCAACACCCAACTAGTAGAGATTAAATAAAGAATGAAATTAAAACAGAGCAAAAATTATAAATGAATACACAAATTTTTATAGTGATTCGGCAATCTTGGCCTACGTCACTTCATATTTTTATTGATCTTGCACTTGATTCTGATTACAAGAATGTTTGGATTAGCTGGGATGCATTAGTACAAAAGTAAAGAATAAAAATGTCAGAGCCTCGATAGCAGAAAGCAGGATCCCTTTTCTGACACCATGCCTGCTGAATTTATAGGGAAAGACATGCATGGACCAGACTGAAATTTCGACATAAGGTTTGGGAGAACAAGACGAGGAAACCCAAAAATTTCCAGGACCATCGAGGCCTACAATAGGGATCGGCACCGATCCTTATTAGTGTGTCGAAATGGGCTGCAATCCCTATGAGGGGTGCCTCATAATGTTATCTACTTGCTCTCCAAATTTCATGCAATTCCGACGTATGGTTTTTGAGATATCGCATTTTCTGTTATGTAACGTTGCTTGAATTCTGATTTTTACCGATCCCTCCAAAGTGAGTTATGCCGATCCCTCCAACTTCCTCCAATTGGAATGAGATCCCTAGCGGGTGTTCCACATGTTGTAGTAAGCTTGTACACCAAGTTTCATGTTGATAGCAGTGTAGATTTTTAGTTATTGACCGATTATCGCTGCAAAACTGAGTTAAGCTGATCCATTTTACACCGATCCCTTTTATACCGATCCCTTTCTTAGGTGAAGTAATTTGCCAATAACTTGAGCATACAAACTCCAAAAGACTTAAGATTTGAAATATAGCCTCATGGGACCTTCCTTGTCAATCTATCGATCTCACCTAGTTTGGGACAAAAATTGAGGATATGTACCGATCCCCTGCCTGGGGGAGATACTAATCCGTACTTAGAATATTCTAGAAAGCCTATCTATTGGTCTTGATTGATTGGTGCTTCATATCATTGCCTGCACTTGATTTCTAGTCCTTACAATCATCGTTTTGGGCTCTAGCCTTGATGACAGTCGAGTCCAGCTTGTCCAGTCGGTTCGGATATAGCCGGGTCAGAATGCCAGATAACAGAAAGTAAATATATAAACATAAAGTATTTTAGAAATCATTTCCTATATGGTAAAATTATATTATTTGCTTTCAAAACTATAAACACTTTTTGGTTTTTATTATGCTTTGGTTTTGGCTATTTATCTGCTATTTTGGCATTTCTTGTATGACTTTTGAGTTATTGCCTACTTGCAATTTTTGCTTTCACTTGAATGAGAAATCTAATTAAACGAGTCAGCAATACAAGTGGTATGAAATATTATACTACTTTATCTATTAATTCATGGACTCATTCAATTGAATATTTTAGTCAAGTGGGATTTACAATCGTTTAGTGAATATTTAAGTATCGCAAAGTGGTTATGGGACATTGGGAGATACTCATTTAGTTACTAATCGAGAGTATATTACACTTATTGAGTGGAGTTTACTAATTTATAGTAAATTCAAGTAAACCTATACGGTACAGGACACACGGTCATTACTCGAATGATTATTATCTAGAGGTACATTACACTTATCGATCAGAAATGATAATCTTGTGCAGGCTTGCGATGTACCTGCATTTAGATTAGACTTGCGATGTGCTCGTCTCAAGTTTTTCCTTGAGGGGACAGTACCTCATATGTGTTAGGTGCATCCTCATGCTCATCTCTTATTAGGCGCGATCTTTGGGTCCGTCTCTAGTAAGACGTTACCTTCGGGTATATTTCCAGATGGCCCATGAGGGGACAATACCTCATCTATGTTCGGCATAACCTTCGGGTTCATCTTTGGGTGTCCGAGAGGGGACCGTACCTCTGTCCGAGAGGGGGCTATACCTCTGTCCAAGTAGGGACTACACTTTTGTGTTGGAGGGGACTATACCTCATTATGGCATGCATTTGTGGTGAGTATCGTCTCATCTTTAGGGATTGGTGCCAATCATGTGTTTATTAATTTAAACGTTGAGATTTGAGATTTAGTTTAAGATTTCACCATAATTTGGCTTTGCCTATGGAGGGCTATATTTTTTTTTATGATTTAGTGAAATACGAGATATGTTTCCATTTACTTTCTTATGGCTATTTCTAGATTTTGGGATCATTCACCATGAGTTATTATTATGGTACTTGAACTTATTTAGTTCGATACACTATACGGGTTTCTATATCTTTGATGTTATACATGCTTATTACATGATCTCAACTTTTGGATATTTAGAGATAGTTTGACCCGTTTATTATTTTTATAATACTCGGGTCACACCGAGACTTGACATGTATAAGGACTCGATGACTTTGGATGTAGGCTAGCTAGAGTAGATTTATGCAGTGTTATCTACGTGATAGAGTTCTCCTTTGAGATGCTAGTCTTATTTATGTACTTGTAGTATATTTGGATGCTGTATTGACATTAGTCGTCATGTTTATTCTTTGAACCTGTCATAGTCTATATATGTATATGGTTGTATATGTAAATCTGGTTTCTCCCTTTTGTAGACTTACACTTTAGAGAGATATTTGATGTATTGTATTTCCGTTGCGACATATAATTCTATGTTATATTATTATGTGATATATTGTTCTAAATTATATTAAGCCATTGTATTATTGTTTTGCGCCTTGATTGTGTATGTCGGATCCCTTCTTATAAGGAAAAGAAAGAAAAAATATATTTACATAATTCGATGTATAGATACTCGTCCAAAGCAATATTACAGATGGTTGCTCCTAACCAAGTTTATTCTCTATATTACTCGATAATATTACTTATAATATTTTGAGTATTATGCGCATAAAGGTGGGGCGTTACAATTTTTGTGTACTTTAGACTGTGAAAAGATATGGCATATTGTTTTTTTGTCTAAGTAATTTTTAATAAAAATGTGTTTATTGTTTCATTATGTTTTTAGTTTACTTAATGTTCATTGATTCTTATTTGAGTGTTCATTTTATATGGTACCCTTGCTTGGTTGGCGAGACATCATTGGATAACTTGACAGCCCATGAGTTTGGCGATCCCTTTAATGCTCCTCATACTCCTCGTAGTTCTTCTACTGATGGTCGACTACTGTTTGCATCCTTCAATCATATGAAGAGAGGATGAAGGAGTAAATATTGAATGCGGAGTTAGTTGGAGAAAATAAGAATATCAATAGTATGCAAGAGATGAGATGCTTAAGGAATTTGAAGACTATGCTTAATTACACGTTTTTGAGACTAAGCTGACTAACCATCTATAATATGACTATATCAGGAAGCGAAGGGCTGGTCTTGCAGCAATACATAAAAGATAAGAGAATCATAAGCTGATGTAGCTTCCATGGAGCAAAACTCTGAGACGGGCTTAGTGCATAGCTGAATTGAAAGTCGTGGTGCATGATATGAAGGGTTTTCATGCCGACATTTATGAGGAAAAGATTAAAAAATTGAAAAGTTCTATAGATGAATATCTTTGAAGCTCATAGAGCAGTTCCAAGAGGAGGACCCTTATACGACATTGGTTATGCACTTATCTTTGAAGCCAGGTGCAGCTCATGCACCTCCGTCTAGTATGGACCACAATGCAACAGTTAAGTGGAAGAAAGACATGGTGAGCTTTTATAGTTCTAAATTTAATGACTTAAAAGCTTCCTATGAAAAAAAAGGCTAGTCCAGGAAGGAGCGGTGTGCAGGCTCAAAGTTCTAAAAATGAACTGTTCGGCCCTTTCTCTAAGAAGTCTAAAAAGACCAAAGTTCAACTCCTATCCAAAAAGGAATGTATGCGTGAGATTACTATGTAGTGCATAAATGTACTTGAAGCTAAGTTACCAACCTTGAATCTAGGCCTTATGCGTAGTTATTTGAGCTAGCTTCTCCTACTGCACCTTCAACTTCTGCTGCGCCATCTCCTTCTAGCTTAACTTGAGCCTCATTAATTGAAGAACTTCGCAAAAAAAAAGTTAGGCTAACCATGGCATATATCATGGTACATCGTTCAATTTTTTTTTTCCAACATTTTGGCATGATGTTGACTTGGCCCTTTATATAACCTCCCTAACTATGTTCTGATGGCGAAGGCTGTTAGCAATCATTACAATGGTCCCAACTATGACCTCAGGGCTTTGTTCCTTGGTGGCCCCTTGTTTTATTATTGACCAACCCTCCTTCGAGGGTTCATTTGCCTCTTAATTTCCATCAACATCTCGACCTTCTTGCAGATTGAGAAGGGTTTTGGTTAAAGAGCCTTTTGAGTCAGAGTTTGAAACATAGCACAATTTGAATTAATTATGTATATATCCAAGGAATTTTTTAAGAACTTATAATGATGATGTTGTATAAATGGCTATGGTGTATAAAGAAGTGAGATAAAATAAATTTTTGATTCTCTCTTACCTTTTTGAGTTGTGCAGATCTTTTTATTTGTGTATTCATTTGAGCTCTATGTTTTCATTTGCCCACTTTGTTATGCACATGACATCTATTTTTTTTTACTCGACAGTTGGTTATGAGTACAATATTTGCTATGCTTGGTTTAGTTCATTGTGTAGTAATATGTTTCCTGAACCTTGTTTGTAGAATTTTTTATGTGCGTTTTGCATGCTCTGCTCAATTAATGATACAAACTATTTTTATTGTGTCTGAATGAAAAGTCATGTCATATACTTACAACCCTTATTTTATAATTGCGCATGAATTTTAATATTGGTTCAGGTCGTTTGATTTTCCTACGTGCAGTGTACTTTAGTTGAAAAGTTGAGTTATGTATTTTATAACCGTATGAATTGGCATTGTTCCTTTTTAGAATCATTGGATTTTATACTAGTTTAGGCTTTCTTATATCCTTACATCTAGTTGGTTTTGGCTAATAAGCCAAATTGCGTATTTGCAGCTCTAAAATGAAGTAATGCTTATATTTGTATAACATTTTACATAGTTATTAAAATGAGGTACGGTTTGAGATAGCTCCGTTTTGAGTTGTCATAGTATTTTGTTTAAATATGACTAGATAGATCTTTTGGATCGGTCTCTCTGTCTCACTCTTTAAGTAACGATGGTTGTAAGTATGATAGTCGTTTACCCAATAGAAGTGGCGACAAGCGTCCCCTTTTTCTGCTCTAGCTTTTCCCCTTTGTTGGGAAAGTTGTAAGCTAGCCCCATTCTAATCATTTCAAAAATCTTCCCTGGGGCATGAGTCATAGGAATGTGAGTTATGGCTCCTTCTATCCCTTGCGACTAGATGTAGCTTTCTACCTTCCTTTTTCTTTTGTTTTGTAAAGGGGCGGTTTTCTTAGTTGGGATGCCTTTGGCCTCCCAAGCCTCTTCAACTTGAATATAACCATGGCTCTTTTATAGAATGCCTTCATTCTTTTGCAAGGCATTCTACTGTATTTTTCCTAAAACGAAGTATTTTTTTAATCCCAAAATGCACTACCATTAGCAATGCTTCTTCACTGGTAATATTGATTCTCATTGCTTCATACTTGAATCGGTTGACAAAACGCACAAGCTCTCATTGTCATGTTGCTTAACGTAGGACAACGTGTTTCGATCCAAAGAAACTTCTCTCCCTACATTTAATTATACTTCCTAAACCACCTCGAAGATACTCTGGCTAGATAAACTTGAAACAACTTGCACCTTGCGAGCTTTCCGACTTTTATAATATTCAAAGATATTCAAATGTGCATAAATGATCATCGAGGTTGGATTTACCACCATACTTTATAATAGTAAGAGCTCTAGAAGTTATTAGGGAAGTCTGATTTAATTGTTTCATCGTAGGATGGAGAAGAGCTCTTCTCTCCCCTCCTCACTTTATTTTTTTATTGGAAGAGCTATGCCAATTGGTATATACACTTTTTTAAGGTTTTTATCTCTTCGTTCACGGAATCAATTTTAAAGAAGCCGCCATTATAAACTGAGGTGACCTCATTTTTTCCCTGTTGTTAACCTACTTTTTAACCAAGCATATTTCAGACCAGAATTAGAAGACCAAAATGAAGATGAGATGAATCACGAACATGGAAACGCGATCAGAAGGACAAAAGAAAGGAACTCAGGCAAAAACATCGCTTTTGGAGCTAAGGAAACCAGTCAGCATCAAGAGGTTTCCTCTTGGTACCAAGATGTTTTTCCTCTTACTTTTGTGCTATAAACCCTATATATTTCATGCTATACTCCAACCACTCATCATCAAGTGCTTACTCGGAGAATAAGCAAGAAATTCTCAAGATCGATGGGAAGAAACAAAGAAAGCAGAATAGAACAAACGATATCAAGTGAATCAACAAAAGAGCTTAACCATCAAGGAAAAGAGTTTGAAGTGCATCGAATTAAATATAGAAAGGCAAGGAAAGTGAAGGAGTTGGGTTTTCACCAACAAAAATATTTTGGTACCAAGAGGTCTTCTTTAGACTTTGGGCAGGCGTGCTTTTTCTTGTACAGTTGGACATGCATCTGGACTTTATTCTACGTGGGCTCCTGAGTTTACTGGCAAGTTTCTTTATAAATACCAAATATATAGCAACTGAAGAGGGGATCTGGATTCTGCATCTTCTTTCCCCTTATTTCCTCCCTCAAATATACTCTAGAAACTCCATTGTAAGCCGGAGATCCAATTAATTATGGACACATTCAATAAAACTATTTGTAATCTGGAGAGAACAACTAATAACAAAGATTAAAGTGGACGTAGGTCATAAAATTTGTCGAACCACTATAAAAATTCTTGTGTCTCCTTTTACTTTCTTGCTGTTTTATCTTGTTTGGGTTGGATCTCTACATTTCGGTGCTTACATCTGATATTTGGGTGTTGGTGCCATTTTTTGCATCAACATTTTAGTGCTTTCACCAAGAAAGAGCTAGATTTCACAACCTAAAGCGTGGATCTAAAGCTTGAAGAAGATGAAGAGGCCTAACACTAGATTTAAGATTTGAGGAAGTTAACCAGAGCATGGGGATACCCAGGAGATGTTCTCAAATTCTAATCATTCCATCTACGTATCCAAAAAGGAGATGGAGAGAATGATGAAAGAAATGCAAGATGTAATAATTGCTCAATAATAGGAAATTCTAGAAGGATTTTCCAGAGGATGGGAGAATAAGGGATAGCTGGATCTGCTAGAATTCAGAACAAAGGGCCAGGAAGTAATGTAGGAACATCTGGAGTTGAGGCAGAACAAACTGGAATGGTGCCCCCACGACCAAGACCACTCGGTACCAATCAAAATCCTCTTGGTATTAAGAGGATTTTATTCAGGGGAAATGTCGGATTAGACTTAAGGCAATCTGGGATGTCGAGAACGGACGATGCCGGAGCCAGAAATGCAAGATAAAACACAAGTGCACAACAATTGAAGGAATATGTGGCGAAACTTCCCCGTAGGAATGGAGGAGAGAATGAAATAGAGGTGCAGATCAAAAAGTAGGCGTGCAACAAAAGGAGTATGTTCTAGAATATGTGTTGGAGTTCCCCATAAGAGCAAGGGGTAGAATGCAGCTAGTGGTCAAAGACTTTCGTTTGATGACAACAGCTGGATGGCTGAGATGATTAGAAAGATAGTTAGAGGTGGGCCTCCAAACTAGGGTTTGGAGAATGTAAGCAGGAATCCATTAACCATAACATCCAAAATGCGAGGAATCTTTCAAGTTTCCGACACTGGAAATGTACGATGGGAAAACAGATCCAACAGTTCATCTTATGAGATACATACGACATATGAAGGTGTTGGGTGCTTCTATAATGGTGATAGGGTGGTGCTTCCTAATATATCTGACTAATTTAGCAACGATGTGGTTCACACAGCTGGAGAATGGGTCTATAAGCATGTGGAGCGACTTGGTGAATAGGTTCTTGAGATAGTTCAAAGTTTATATCTCTCGACCAAAGAACATAATGACACTATCAAGTGTAAAGCAAAGGCCTGGAGAGACTTTGGGAAACTATTTGACTAGGTTTAACGCGGTAGCCACTCGATAAGCCGAATCCATCGATAATCTTAATGGCAGTTGTGTCTGGAGTCGCAAGTAAGACTAACATCAAAATTGCATTGGAAAGAGATCCACTAATGGATCTCGCAGAGCTTTTCCATGAAGTTGAAAGGTATATGTGATAAGAGGATGCTGAGGTTGATGATGCTAACATTAATTCTGTGGATGGTGGAGTATTGCCTGGAGAAGGATATGGAAAGGACAAAGTGAAATGAAAAAGAGGATAATGACTTCGGAGAACCAAAAATTAAGGAATCGAAGTTCTCTTCCAACACTGATCTAACCGAAACCTAGGAGGATATACCTAGATACTGGGGGCAGATCCCCTACTAAATGCCAGCGAAGAGAGAACCCATTAATCAAGAGAGAAGGTTCAGAAAATTTTATATCTTCCATGAGCTGGGCAGACATAAAATAAATGAGTACCAATACCTTCGTGATATGATAGAAGAACTGGTATGGAGAAACCAGCTACAATGGTAGACAAGGAGCCGAACTGCGATGGTTGCAGCTGTAGCAGCCACTATCTGTAGCGAATGCATCAAGGAATGACTAGGGATCTGGGTCGAGGATGATAATCCCATGATCGGGATGGACAAGAGTCGGGTTCATTTCTCGTGCTTTGCTTTCCATTCTAGGACAATAATAATCTTAGACCTCTTACACAAGTGGTTGGTCTCTAGGCATACTCTGAGTTGGATGTCCGAGATGAATAATGAGATTAATTACTTTAGACTGCTTACACTTATATGGGATCTCGATCAATCTCCAAGCACGTTCTAAGTTGGATGTCTAAGATGGATAATAAGGATTTTTTGCTTGTTTGCTTTGACTTGAATATTTGATTTTTGATATTTGAATGGATGAATGATATGGATCACGGTAGTTCCATCCAGAGAGGTGGGGCGGTGACCGCAAGAAGTCTCCTTATCGAAGAGTAAGTGGATGGAGTTGCTTGTCGTTGAGTCTCTTCGTTGGAGAGCAAGCGGATTGGGCTCCGGAGAGATCAAAAGTAAGTCTCATTACCGGAGAGTGAGTAGCTAGGCTTGCTTGGTCATTGAGTCCCTTACCAAAGAGCAAGTGTATTGGGCTCAATAAGGATCCGGAGAGATCGAACCCTAGATTGGATGATAAAAAATCTGGAGAGATTGAACCCTAGATTGGATGACAAACGATCCGGAAAGATCGAACCCTAGATTCGATGACAAACGATCCAAAGAGATTGAACCCTAGATTGGATAATGAACAATCCAGAGAGATCAAACCCTAGATTGGATGATGAACAATCCAGGGAGATCGAATCCTAGATTGGATGATAAACGATCCGAAGAGATCGAATCCTAGATTAGATGTAGAATAATTCGGAGAGATCAGACCCTAGATTGGAAGAACAATGATCCGAAGAGATAAAATCCTAGATTGGATGCTAAATGGTTCGGTGAGATCAAGCCCTGGAACATATGTTGGTTTGATAAAAGGAGTTAAACGCCTTGTAATCGAAACAAGATGGATAAATCTCAACCGAAAATAGGATGATTTTGATATACAAAATGATACCTCTAGATAAGAGACAAACTGATCATGATTCGTGGCTGACACTTAAGTAAGGACTGGAGTCCAGAGCTATAACAAGTCTAGAATGACCTTTGGTTTGCAAAAGAATCCGAAGGAATTGGACGATTCACCAAGACTGAAATCAATGGGTGGCTGGAGAGCTCAACTATTGAAGATTGACTACTATTGGAACTTGCTCTTGAAAAAAGCACGCCTTAGATTCAAAAAGCGTACTTTAGGAAGGCAAGTTTTAACCTGCTTTTTAACCAAGAAGATTTTAGACTAGAATTAGAAGGCCAAAATAAAGACGAGAAGAATCACGAACTTGGAAACATGATCAGAAGGATAAAAGAATGGAACTCGAGAAAAACCATTGCTTTTGGAGCTAAGGAAACCAATCGGTACCGAGAAGTTTCCTCTCGGTACCAAGAGGTTTTTCCTCCTACTTTTTCACTATAAACCCCACACATTTCATGTTCTACCCCAACCGCTCGTCATTAACTGCTTACTCGGAGAATAGACAAGCAATTCTCAAGATCAATGAGAAGAAAGCAAAAAAATCAAAATAGAACAAGCGATATCAAGTGAATCATCAGAAAGAGCTTAACCTTCAAGGAAAAGAGTTCAAAGTGCATTGAATTAAATATAGAAATGCAAGGTATGTGAAACAGTTGAGTTTTCTCTAACAAAAAGCTAACGGTACCAAGAGGAACCTCTCGGTACTGAGAGGTCTTCTTTAGACTTTGGGTCGGCGTGCTTTTTCTTGTACACTTGGACATGCATTTGGACTTTATTCTATGTGAGCTCCTAAGTCAACTAGCGAGTTTCTCTCTAAATACCAGCCCTATAGCAACGGAAGAGAGGATCTGGATTCTACATCCTCTTCACCCTTATTTCCTCCTATAAATATACTCTAGAAACTCCACTGTAAATCGGAGATCCACTAGATAGTGGACAAATCTGATAAAACTAGTTGTAATCCGGAGAGAAAAGAACTAATACAAAAGATTTAAGTGGACATAAGCCAGAGAATTTTCCGAACCACTATAAAATTTCTTGTGTCTTCTTTTACTTTCTTGCTGTTTTTGCTTGTCTGAGTTAGGTGTCCACATTTTGGTGCTCTCATCTGATATTTGGGTGTTCGTGCCATTTTTGGCGTCAACACCTGTATGGTTTATTTACTGGGCTTGGTAAGTAGAAGAGGGTATATGTTTGGTAGTTTGGTTTTGATAATAGGGTTCACCTAGATCTTTTTTTTGGATATTTCCCCGCCCTCTTTAGACCAGCATCACTGCTCTCATATTGAGACTGTTATTTTTATTACCTAATTGTATAGTTTACTCAACTGACGAATATTGGCGGCGAGCTATGGAGCTATGGGAGTAGTTTGGGCAAATACCGGGCCATTATTGTTTCAAGTTAAGACATCCATCTATTAATTTAGGCCGTAAATTGGTTTAGGGATTCAAGGATTGGATCCAAGGAGGCATTTTAAGGTAGGCTCACTTTGGATAAAGTTGTCATATGGTAGTTTTTGGTTTTGGTGGTGAGATGTCCTAGCTCTATCGAGGGAAGAGTAGAAGTGCTGGTGTTTTGTGAGGTGCTTTTTGGGTGGAGATGTGGTTGTTTTAAGGGTAAGGAAATTTGTGAAAAAAGGTTTGTTAGAGGCTCGTTCCCTCCTTCTAGTGCCAAAATGTTAGTAATATTTTTCGATCTTACAACACCAACTTAATTTTTAGTAGTAACCACGTTACTATAAACTTACATAATTATGAATTAACAAATTTAATGAATATTAAATTGTCGTTTAAGTAGTAATTATGTTTTTTCGATGCTTACACAATTATGAGGAATGTAATATAACTATTTGTTAAATTTTGTAGTTCAATCAATTTGAATTCAAACAAAATCCAGCATGGAAAATGGGAATTGATGTATTGAAAAGTAAAAGACATAGAAATTTATGTGGTTTGGACTTTAGGTAACCCTACGCTCACGGCTGAAATCTTTCACTTTAGATTGCTTTTTTTTCTTGTACAAACATAAAATTTAACGGAGATTCGGACTAGTTTGGTAGTGTTTAATTCTCTAGTAAAAGTTCCATCCTTTTATCCACCACAATAAATGCCCTTTATAGCAGAAAAGCATCATGTGGAATACTAACGTTACTCCCTCGTATCATTCTTCCAACATTGGATCTTGCCACATGCCCTTCATCTATTTTATTTTGTTAATGTGCATGGATTGCTAACCTGGATTAGATGAGAGAATTTGCTTTAAGTGGGAGAATTTAACCAATACTGTAAATTTTGAATTTTTAAATAATGGTCTTAGGAGTGGTGTTGCAACCTAACTTTTTCCTAACTGAGACTGGACTAGCATAGGCCTTTGTCATGTTATCTACGTAGTTCTTGGGATGGTTGTGGCTAAAGGGCATTGTGCATTGTTGATACCTTAGCTATGGTGGTGCATTTAGGAGATTTGGATTGTGCTAATTTTAGCTATGGTAGTGCATCTTAAAGATTTGGATTGTGCTGACTTTACCTATAATGGTGCATCTTGTTGATTTTGGCTATGGTGCCACATCTTAGAGATTGGGTTACGTTGTTTTCTGCATAAGTTTGGAACTACATTGGTTGTTGTATGAAGTTTATAGCCATGCCGTTTTAGTGGGAATTTTGGTTGGCTTTGCATGCTGTATTTTGGAACTTGCATAGTCCCTATGTAGTGTAAAAGTAGCCCATCTTGTTCCTTTACCACAATGCATTATCTGTTACCTTCGTACACCTAAACCCAAGCTACGTATTGGTACTAGAAAAAATAGGTGTAACACTTTCTACAGGTGGAAAGAATGCCTTTACAATTTTACAATTCCTTGCGTCATAAGATACACTTTTCCTCTTGAATGTTCGCATATGATATAACACCTTTTTCTTTATAACAACATTAAAGTATATGCAAATAGTTTTATCTCCAATACAAATTCTTCCACTTTCACTACAATGATCATATAGATCGCCAATAGAAATATATCTCTTAATTCAGAGAGGAATAGGATGAGACCAAAGAGAGAATGATTGAGAATTCAAGTACAAACTCTCTGATCTTGAGTGGTTTTCAAATCCTTGAAGAATCCAAGCAGAAGAGTATGGATTGAAAAGACAGTATAAGTATATAAAAGAGTTCTTCTCGCAAAATTATACAGATGTAAGAGTAAGAGAAAATGAAAAAATTATTGATTAAAATCCGTTCTCCAGACCCTTCTAAATGGAAGATGAAAGGATGTGCCCATTTAGTGTAGAGATTGCGCCAAATCCTTTCATTTGAATTTTAAACCCAAAATAATTGCCTCTATGTCAACATATACCCAAGGAATATGTTGACATACTTTAGTATAAATTGTTTTCTTTTTCTAAAATTCAAATTGTGACTTCAACATTTTAAAACTCATATTTTATGTTTATATAAAGATGTTAGGGATTAAAATAGATATAAATGAAAGAATAATTTCGATGATATTTGCTATGGAGCCTTTAACTAAATTCTAAGACGTGGTAGACTTACCGAACACTTCTATTATCTTTGTCGATGAAGCAATTGTGTTCCATTCGTCTTGAATCAATTATATCTTTCATTTGCTCTGATCAGTTTTCATATTTGTAGCTCACTTGCTTGCTTTCAATCATTCAGTTTCTTATTTATCTCCATAAAATATCTCTATAGTATATCTAAAAATACTACATAACTCAAAGTAAATTTAGTAGTTATATTTTTATGGTTATTGTCATCAAATCAATACTAAGGGTATTAACAATTAGTAGTACAAATTTATACGTGGATGATATTACTTTTGAACTTACAAATGAAAATTATGTGTAGAATTCTCAAATATTATGAAAATTGAATTTGAAATGTTTTACATGAGAAACTTAACTATTTTCTTAGTTTACAGGTTAACCAACTAAATAAAGGTACATTTATCTCTCAAGAAAAGTATGGTAAAGATTTGGTTAAACGATTTGGAATAGAAAATACAACTAGTAACCCTACTCAAATGACAACAAGCTTACATATAGATCACAACAAAAATGGAAAAGAATTTGACAAATGATTATCTCATTATACGACCGGGTTACTACTCCACTTAACTAATAGCTGACCGAATATAATTATGATTGTATGCTTTGCACTGGATTTCAGCTAAACCTTAAGGAGTTAGACTTAAGAGCCGTAAAATGAATACTATGTTACTTAACCGAAACTAAGATTGTAGACTTTTAAATATGAAAGGTTGTCTTTTGAGTTAGTACCCTATAGCGATGTTGATTTTGGGGGCTGCAAGATGGATAGAAAAAGAACAAGCGACATATATCACTTTATCGACCGGTCCTTAGTTTCCTGGTTTAGAAAGAAACAAAACCATGTTTCCTTATCATCCTACAAGGTGGAATATATTTCAGCATTGTAAGCTTCTGCACAAGTAATATACATGCAAAAAACAATTAAAGATTTTAGAGTAAATATCACTAAGTCTTTTATAATTGTGATAAAACAAGTGCAATTAATCTAACCACAATCCAGTAAATCACCTGAGAACTAAAAATATTGACATTAGACCTCATTTTCTATGTGACCACATACCAAAGGAAAGTGTAAATTTGGATTTTGTTAACACAGAGAATCAAATTGTAGATATATTCACTAAACGACAATGTGAAGCTACTTAAGTAAACTAAGACGAGAATTGGGAATTTGAGCTATAGATGACTTAAACTAAAATGTTTGTCAGTCGTAATTACAAAAATAATATTACAGAGGGGAAGGAAAATATTTTACTAAGTACTTGTGTATATATTTCATATTTTCGCCATGTTTTGTTGATGATAAAGGGGGAGAAAATGCGAAAAACTCGAGCATATCGATAGAGGGAGTACATGGATAAACGGGGAGTATAATTTAAGGGGAGTTTTATTAAATTTTATATTATAAGTCATACGGTTGTAATTATAAAAAAGGAGGAATATGTTAGAGATATGATTCTAGTGTTTTAATGATATTATCCATATGACAATGCAACTAACATGTTTATTGAGTTATTTTAGGCACAATATCACTAACTTAAAAGCTGTAATATAGTGGCAATCGAGAAAAGTTCTATATGAAAAATATGAAAATAAATTAAACGGAGACATCTGCAATAGAGAAAAAGCATTCAAAGCTATTTAATGGAGTTAACCAATCTACTGTAACACAAGAATACCAAAGAAATACTCGAAGATGGACAAGCAGACACAAAAGTCAAGCATGTTATTTATTATGTCCTTATCAAGTTCTTTTAGTTTAGATTTGTTAAAACCTCATAAATTTTCTTCAAATAACTCCATATGTTTACAAAACATTATAGACATCATTATATATATAGGATTTTTTAGGTTATAATAAAGGAAAAATTTGGCTAATGCTCGTTGCTTTCAAGTCGGATAGCTCACTGTGCAAAACTAGCTTAATGGTCAACATGTTTTTGATACATTGGTCGACATGTGGTATGCACTGGTTGACATGGGCATTAAGCATAGGTCGACCTATGGTTGGTAGGGTCGCATAGTAAAGAAGAGTGTTACATTGTTTTAAATCGCATCTCTTTGTCTCTTCGTTATTCCTCTTCCTTCAATCACTCCTATTTGTTTCAAACTTCATCTATAATTGATGTAACCTCCCATTCACATATATACATCAAATATAAAAAGACACAACCCATACTACAACATTAAATTCAAGTATTCTTTGATTTTCTAATCTATTTTGCTTATGTACTCTAGTGCTTTCAATTCTCTTAAGTAATTGAATATTGTTCATTTAAATTCACATAAATATTATTTGCACTTTATTTGCTACTCGTTCATTTATATCGAAGATATACTTTGTAGGATATAGGACACCATACTAAAAGAAAGACATATGTATATTAAGATACAAAAAGTCTACAAATACACTTTCGTATTGAAGTTGAAGGCTTGTCCTGGAGTCATCAGGCAGTATGTGTGAAGTCCTGTTCGGCAGCTCAGGCAAAGTGATTGTACATTTGTTTCTCTAGGTTAAGTGAGGATTGAGTTAGTGAAATTCCAAAAAGCATTTCTAGGACTGGACGTGGGATGGAAGTCTGAACTAGTATAAAAATTCCCGATGTGATCTTTTTATTTATTTATTTTACTTTCTGCCGCTCAGTAATATTTAGCTAGTTTATCTTTTACTCATTACTCAAATAATTTTTTGAATAGGTTGCCATATATTTTAGCCCAACCCCCTATACTTTCATTCTCTAGTTTGACCTGACTATAAATCCATCGGCGTTGGTTTCTTGCATTGTTTTCCAAAAATATTGCATTTTCCTTTCTCCGTTATCTCTATTTTCTGCATTGAATCTCGATTTCTACTTATTTAGATTTCCAATATGGATAGATGGGATTTCATTCTATTATTTTACATTGTTTTTTATTTTCTTTAATTTGTTTTGTTATTATTGTATGTTTTCTGAGTTGTTTTTATATTTGACATTTGGTATGGCTAATTTATGTAGTAGTAGTAGTCATTTTTTTTATGTTGTGGTATCAGGATGTAAAATTCTAATTTATTCGATTTTTACTTTGTTTTGTGATTTTTATTGGGATATAATGATATCATTGTTGTTTTTGATTTTATAATGCTATATGCTATTATGAAGTATAATGACTAGTAGTTTTGTTATTAATACAGTGGTTGATGTTTTACAGCTATTGCATAATATCAATTTTCAATTAAACTTTTATTGTTGCAGTTGTTAATAATTTGATTATGCTTTATAATACTAGATTTGAGTTAAAACCTTTTCATGTAGTATTTGATATTGTAATGTTATTAGTAGTGTCGTTTTTTGTTAATCTAATATGTATGAATTTAAATGATTAGAATTACGCTGTTTTGTTTTGATATTTTAATTTCTGATTTGTGTAGTGACAATGCTAGTCTTCTTGTTATTTCCTTTGTTTGATGGAAATAATTTTAGTATTCGACTTTGTATGGATTGTCCATTTCACAATGTGAAGAATTGAATTTTTCGTAATTGGTCTCATCTCACTCCATTATATATCAAGGTTTCTTACGTTCTTGAAGAGAAAGTCCTAGTTGTTGGTATGATTTTGATCTACAAAGTATTTGTTCTTTCAATTGTACAAGAAGAGTGAATATATTGTTTTTATAGTTAAGGCTAGTAATTATCCATTGGAAAATGAAACTGATAGTACCGCGTTTATTTCATCTAATCATCTTACCTGTAGTGGTTCATTATCTTATGATTATAATTTTCATAGTAGATTTTATTTTTAAATTTTTTTGAAGAGAGTACTGCAATTATCTATTTAGGATTTTATTGGAATTTATTTTGGTGGGGCTAAATATTTCATGAATTTTCAATGGCATATCGAATACAAAAAAGATATAAGTTTACTTTGTTGAAAAACTCACCAGATAGAATCTGTAACATCCTCCACTTCAAGATCGAAAAATAAACACTGATGTTGCTACAATCATCGCCAGAATTATTTTCAAGCGATAAAGTGAGTTCAGTATTTATTTTGCACAACATTAAGTATACAGAGCAGCTACTTTTTCATTACATTAATTTTTTTATACATAATTCATTACACCATCATTAACCAATTTCATTCCCATGCAGAGGTAAATATAATAAGAAATGAATATAGTGTCATGCCCGATATATGAAGATGCCGACGCAACACTTAACAAGTTATAATTTCTGGTTTTACACAGCGGAAATTTCAAAGCAACTTTTATTTGCTAAATAAGCCTTCTACTTTGTCTTCGGAGTCTTTATTCGTCTTTATAAAAGATACATGTCTAAACCATAAACTTAGCCTATTCGAATAAGTACCTATGAGTTTATAGGAAATAATAATAACATGGCATCCATAATGAGACCATACTATTGTAGCACGGAATTGGTTTTTCCCTAACTTTATCATCATAGCTATTGGTTCATATCATGCAAACAAGCATTACATCAAGAGAAAACATATGCATCACATTCAATACTTAAGTGTATCCTATGCTTTCTATCCAATTATGAACCATGTCGTATTTATTTTATCAATTCAAATTAAGTATACCCTATACTTTATATGCAATTGTAAATCAAGCTATACCATCATCCATCATCGATACACACATCACCTAATCCATTGTTTTAGGTGTTTTCTTTATGTTATCATTAACTTATTTTAGTAATTACCTCCATAGGCCCATCTTTTACTAATTTGTCTTCTCTTGAGCAACGTCACCTGATAAAATAACTACTCATTCCACCATAGGAGCCACCCTGAGTAGGACCACCATGATTCTCCTAAGAAGTTGAATGTAAGCGCCCTGAATATATATCAAAAAGCGTCCTTACTAAGCATCAATAGCCCCTCTTAGTCCTGAAACACTTCCGTTTCACGTTGCCGATTCATTTTTTATTTATAACACCACCCTGATTTTTTGGCACCCTACCATGGAAACCTTTCATTTCTCACTTTAGAGTTTAAATCTTTTTGAATTGAACCCAACTGTCGCACCTTGCCGTATACCATTGGACTTTAAACATAATAGACTTGGCACCCTGCCATGCAATAACTCAATGAGTTGGTATATCTTTACGATCCCGGTTCAACCAATTTCTTTTATTTATTTATTGTGCACATACACATTTTTTAGATAAAATATTTTTATCTTCAATTTAAATGATACCCTATCATTTATTAGCTTTTCAAAGCTTTTCTTCATTTCAAAATAAGTTAGAATAATTTTAACTCGTAAATTTCTTTCGGTATTTCATCCATATGAAATAGTCAATCAACATTTGGAAATTGTTTTCAAAGGTGTGCTAAGTACTCTTATTTTACTTTGAAAATTATAACTTCCCAAACTATAACATATTGGCTAACACAAGTTAAGCCTAGCTATCGAAATTTGACCCACATTTAGCCATCACATGTTGAGCCTAGCTATTGCAAGTTGGCCACAACTTAAGCTATCGTGGGTTGATCTATTTAGGCTATCACAAGTTGACGCTCAACTAGCTGGCCCGGATTGATAGTTTACTTAGCTATTGTAAGTTGAGTTCTTATGAGCTATCGCAAGTAGACAACTCCACTAGCAATCACACGTTGAGCTCCAAGTAGCTATCGTATGTTGACGTCTTCACATATGCTATGCGACTTATTCTATTATTAGCTATCGCAAGTTGGTAGCTGCTGCAAGCTTGCTACCGCACATTGGTAAACTAAGAGCTATCATAGGTTGGCTCTATGTAGGCTATCGTAAGTTGATCATTTATCTACGTTGTCGTAGGTTAAGACGACATTCCCATAATTAACTTGTAAACTATTTAATTTAGGTGATTACTTTTCATCAATCCATGTTTTGTCGAATTCTCATTGGTCAACGTATGCCTTTACGGTTTTCTTTTCAGAATTTGTTAATTGCATATCCAGTTAATTAATTATTTGTCTTCAATTAATTCATATAGAATTGAAAATTAGTGGAAAAAATCCAAAAAAATTACCCTAAATCCAGTTTTTCCTCCTATCGAAATATCAAATGAAAATAATTGTTTTAACTATTTTTAGTAATTAATTTTCCCGAAAATTAATCATTTTCTTAATTTATAAAATCCAAACTATTTCCAAATAATTTTTGAAAATCATGAAATTTAAAACATATCTTTATTTTATCATTCTAAACATCATATTAAGTTTTCGTAATGTTTAGATAAGATTAAATCATGTTTTAATCTAAAACATGACTAAATTTTTTTTGTTAAATTTCAAAATATATTCAAAGCAATGTTTAATCACCCAAACATATTTATCATCATCAAAATCATTCATTTAAAGACAAATCCAAACCCAAATGGGTATGGGGATTTTAGAGAAAATTTTACTTGCTTCGGTTAAGAAAACCTTGATTTAATCTTTCTTTTTAAAAATGAAAGGTTGAATCCCCTAGCTTTTGATTTTCTTTTCCTTAGCTTAAAAATGGCGGCCGACCTTGTATAAGTTTTAGAGGTTTTGTTTTGTAAATGAAAAATGAAGTAGAATGAAGGGAATGTGACCCAAGATCGACATGCTAGTGATTTTGGCTTGGGCTAATATTCCTTCTTGCCTAATTTCACTAATATATTTCCCTTAATATAAAGTCCTTCTCATTCTAAAAACTTAATTATTTATTCTCATTAACAACACCGACTTTAATTGCTCTAATTACACTTAGTCAATTCAATTAACTTTAAAGTGTCCTACACTTAATTAATCAAATCTCCATTAGGTAATTCTTGCAATTAAATCAATTTACTTATTCCTTTAATAATTTCTTCTTCGTATTAATTTAATTTATTTTCCCATGTTATGACATTGCAAAATATGGGGTGTTACTGTCTTTCCTCCTTATAGAAATTTCGTCCTCGAAATTTTTATAAGGAAATATATGAAATTACACCAACGCCCTGAAAGTGCAAAGTCATCGTCACACAAGTACGGAAAAGATTATACTAGTACCCTACTAAGGTAAACCGTCAATCATTAAACAGAATGCATTAAGGCAACTACTAACACATAATCATATCACACATGAATACATTAGTACCTTGCCAGTAAAAATAAGAGATAAACAAAGCACCCTGCTATATACATGAATGCCTAAAAACAACTCAAGATATATATTCCTAATCATGTCTTCCACCATCGAGGTAAAATCATCTTTGTCGTTACTCCGGTGGACGCGAACAAGTCTAATAACTTTTCTCCTTAACTCCTTCATATCATAACCTACTGTCCCCTTCAGCCTTCTCACATATGTCAAATTTAGCTCCATAGATAAGTCCTTTAGTGCACTCAGTTCCACTACCATACTTGGTCGTGCACACATTTCCTCAAATGTGATATATGAAAAACTTTGTGCACACCCATTAAGCTACTTGATAACTCAACTCGATAAGCAAGTTTACCAATCCTGTAACGATCTCGAATTTTATTAAGTTAGATTGATAATTAAAATTAATTTTTGAATAAAAATTGTGAAATTTATTGATAAATCGATGCGAGTTTCCCCGAAATCAAATAAAAATGTGTTAAATCATTTAAATTTAAATCTTGTATATATGTGTTAATATATATGTATATGTGCATATATGAGTGGATTTGAATTTATATATATATATATTGGATTTGAATTTGAATTTTAAGTAAATGGTTATAAAATCATCTATGAAAAATATAAAGTAAATATATTAAACTAAATCTTAATATCATGTTAATAAGTTAATACAACTATATAAAATAAATTATGAAAAATATATATATAAAGTAACACATGGATAAAATTTACCAACATATTAGAATAGAGATTTATTTACATTATACTACAAAGTAATGAAACAAACAAAAAAGAAAAGAAGCAAACAAAAGCTATGTATATACACTTGCAAAAGAAAAACTAACATATTCAAGAAAGTAAAAATATGTATAAGTGTGAAAGCTTGCATAGGAAGCCCCAACAAATCATTTCAGCCGAAATGAAAGAAGAAAAAATTATAAATATGTAAATTTGTACATCCGAAGTGAAGTAAAAGAAAAAGGTAAATAAATGTTTATGTACAACAACAATTAATACCAATATCTCTAGTACACTATAACATTTCATATCAGCCGAAAATAACAAGATTTTTAGCCACCAAAAATAATATTATCAGCCACCATATTAATAAATAAAAAAATCATTAGCTGTAAATAGAAAAGGAAACAAGCAGTACATAATATCACCTCCAACACATACAATATAATATCAGCCACCACAAAATCTGCACAGCCGAGATCTTGTTTAATAAAACAAAGAAAAAATGATCCTATTGTACAAAGCAATATAATCACTGGTACAAAAATATAACATCACCATGTATTGTACAAACAACAGTATATCCCCTGTGCAAAGTCTTTCCTCCATATATACATGTGTGTATCTTCTTGTTTCAGTCTCGTTCATTTAAAACTAAGTAAAACTGAAGTGAATATTATTTCAAAAACTTAAACAAATCAAAACCAGAGATCAAAGAGAAAGATTTCAACTTTGCAAATTTTCAAGCCTGTTTCATATTAAAGCAACTCTGTTCTTTTCTTTCTTGGAATCTAAGGTGAGAAAACTACTGACCTATATTTTAATGTTGTGATGAATACTTCAAGTTGTTGTGAAAAAATGTTTTGAATCATACTGTTTTGTGTATGCATGTCTGTATATGTATATGTGACTGTATATATATATATGTCTGTTACAGGTATATATATTTCTCTGTTTAACATTTCACATACTAATACCACAAAGAAATTCAAATTCTTCATCCCTCAATCTGATTTAGGTGATGATCTATAAATGAAAAAGGGTGGTAACCATGTAACATTCATTTTAAAAATAGATTTAAGTATGTTCATTGGATTAATTATTTCAAAATATGGAATTAATAGTATAGATCATATATATGTCAAAAATCAATTATCTTAATTTTAATTTTTAATTACACAACTAAATTCATATTGAAAATTCATGATTTTTGATAATCGTTTTGAAATTTTTAAGTGTGTATTCATGGGGAACTTTCGAGTTGAACGGAAAAGGAAGTTTGGTCGAATTCCGAGGATTGCGTAGTCTGGAATCGTTGGGCTTGAAGGAGGAGGTAGCTCGAGTGTCGTAGATTGGTGGAAAAATGGAGCTACATTTTTCTGATGACCAGAATGGTCGTGGAACGATGATCTAGGGTTTAAGAATCCAATTTGGTCGAGGTTGTTTTTGAAGGCGTAGCATCGCCGATGGTGGACCGAAGTGGACCGGTACTGGGGGAATTGAAGCTCGAGACTGTGGCGAGGCTTGGGTCGGAGTCGCGTGGGTTCTGGCGATCTGTGGCGGCGAGTCGAGGGGAATTTGTTGATCATACTTTGTTCCAGTTTTCGATCGATCATTGAAGTTTCGATTTGCTTCCGATTTTAAATCTCTAGGTTGTCGTGGGGATTGACGAGGTCGTCGTCGACTTGTCGACGCTAGTGGTGATGGTCGGAGCCGCCGCATTTGGATGTGCACGTGCACGATGTAATTCTGGTTCATTCATTTTAGTTGGGGAAGAAAGGTTGGCCCGGAGTCGTTCTCGAGTTTTTGCGTGGGTGGACTCAAAGACGAGTGAGGTGGAGGGAAACTCGAGATTGGGCTCGAGTATTTCAAACGTTGGCTCGAGTCTGTTGATTTTTATATTAAAACAGTTTTTAACTTTAAAACCAGATCAAGTTGTATTTAAAACAATTTTTTTTGTAAAATAGTTCTTTTGCAAATGATAAATGTTTATCCAAGTTGAATTGGTCAAAAGGTTTAAAAGTAAATTATTTCAAATTTATTAAGTTAAAAGTGTTTTAAATCTATATAACTTTTAATTTTAAAAGTTTATAAACTTAATTTTTTGAAATTAAGTGAATGATTGAAAGAAATGAAATGGTTTTATAATCCTTAATCTAACCTAAAGATTTTAAGTTAATAAATGTATTGATGATGGCCTATTTCCAAAGGATTATTAAATAAGGATTAAATGATAATTAAAAAAATAATAAAGATAAATGGTTTATCTTTTAGTTGATGAAATCTTAAATAATTAAAGAATTATAAATAGAATAATGGAAGTGATTAAGGAAGAATTAATTTAATGAAGGTGATTAAAGGATAATAAATAATTAAAGGATAATTAATTAATGTTTTGTAATTAATTAATATTAACCAGGATTAGTAATTTATTCATAAGTAATTAATCTGGTTTAAAAAATTTATCAGCTGATTAATTGATCTTACTTATGGATGTTTGGATTCTATTTGATGTTGAATTGTTTGATATTCCTGATATTGATGCTTTGTGATATATCCTAATTTGTGTTGTGATCTATAATTTATTTATCTGGAATGAGTGTAATTAATTATCTGTGATGTAGTTCATTCATTTTATTAATCTATGATCTATGTATGGAAGATAAGCGTTATAGTCTATACCGCTTATCAACTATATTTCTGTATTTGATCTGTGATGATTGAATGATGTTGCACTACTGTGTGAAACCCCTGGACCACACTTTTACACACACAAATATGGATTTCACGTGGAAATCGGTTAAGTCACTGATGATTTAAATTCAATGTTTTTGAAATTGAAATTTTAATTTCAATTGATTTTGAAATTGGAAATTGAGGTTTAATATGAAAAGCTTTTGAAAGGAGTTTTAAAGATATTTTGGATATCTTGAAATTTAAATAATTTGATTTAAATTTGAATTCAAGTTTGAAATTGAATTCTATGATTTGAAACTAGGGATTAAAGATGTTGTACAATTTATATATGGGTTAAACCAATTTTAAAGGTATTGATTTGGGAATTTGAATTTAATTCAAGGGTTTTAACTCGTGTAAATATAACTGGATTTTTTCTGAAATGAAACTATTTATTTTCAAATAGTAAAAGCTTTCACATAAGTAATGAACTTCCAATTTGTGTTGAAAGGTTTCAAGTTTGAAATGGAATTGAAATGTTTTGAAAACTATGAAATGAGTCTTTAATTCAAAGACCGGACGAGTTAACCCAACTTGAAATGGAATTGTTTTGAAAGGCTATGAATGAATCTTTGGAAACCAGTTTTGAAAGCTATAAGTTAAATCTTGATTTTAAGATTTAACGAGTAAACCTATTCAATAAAAATGGAAATTGTTTTGAAATCCATGAATGGATCTTTGTGAATGGGGTGAACTTTGTGAATTGAATCTTTTTGTTTAAAAGATTGGAAATGGTCATTTGTTTTAACCATTGGAATGAAAATTTTTGGGCTTTAAGCTGTGATTTAACTGAGACCCCAGTATCCATATGATTTTTAATTGCGCTCGTTATTCGGTTTAGCCGGAAAGGACCTTTGTGTCATATAACCCATTCCGAATAATGATACGACGTATATGGATAGCATTTGAAGACCGGTGGTGAAGACCGGATACTTTCGAAAACGAAAGGATTACCATCGATTGTCTCTGCATCGGCTGATCCCCGGTATAGAGATTTTAGCACCCTTTGTGATGGGAAGTCCGAACGTGATTAGAAATTATCCGGATTTGCAAGGGCTTCTTTGGAAGTGCCTTCGGTTCCGTTCGATCCCGGAACGGACTTGTATGGATGTGTGTCTGACATTACACTTTAAGATGTAAAGCCGGTTTCTATCAAATACATTTCTGTTGGTGGCGGAGAATTTATTCTCTTAGCTTAACACCCTTCTCTGAGACGTACGAGCTCAGAGGTTATATAGTTGATGGTTACTAGTGATACATTCCCAATTTGGTAATGTGGCATACGAAGTGCTGTTGATCAATTGTTGATCAAAGCGTGGCTTTGTGAAAAAGCGTGGCTTTGTAAAAAGCGTGGCTTTGTGAAAAAGCGTGGCTTTGTGAAAAAGCGTGGCTTTGTGAAAAAGCGTAGCTTTGTGGACGAGACTTCGTCGAGCCTCACAACCCGGTAATGGTTGAAACAGGAATGTTGCGGCAAGGTTGTTAGGGGTCGAGCCCCTAGGGTATGTCCATTTTCTTCTGGATAAAGGGTGGTATCATGGTATGGAGCCCAGATACTTAACTCGTGTGGACACTGTAAATTTATTACTGTGTAATGTTGCTTTGTTGGTTGAGGGGCCCCTCAGATAAAGGTCAGTAACGACCAGGAATGGCATACTCGTGTGGTAGTTACCTAGTTACAGCTTGGTTAAAGCGTGAGGTAGCGTCGGCCTTGTTTAGCAGTGATCTGGTTAGGTTCTCGGGGCGTCTTTCCAGAGGCGTTCCATTTTGGTGTAAGGAAGTTCCTTTGCCTGACCGTTTGTTGGAAATCCATCTTCCAATACGAACCTTGTACGGTATTAGTTGTAGAACCTGCCATTTACTTATGGTGGTCACCACTGTCAGATGGTAGCTATAGTAGGCATACAATAATGGTTGTATATTGGCTAAGATTAATATTGTATTTTCGAAAGGATTTTCACACTATGCACTAGTAATAATATCAAAAGAATTTGTTTTGCGTAGCAAGCAGATTTGACTATCATAAGAAGAAATCTCCTCCAATTCTGCGTTTGCATTGTGAGTGTGGCGGGAGTTCTTATGGTAGTTTCATTTTCCAAAAGCATTGTGGATGTTTTTTACTTCCTTTGTGTTGTTGTTTTAAAGATAATAAACTGTTTTTGTTGCTCATACCAGTCCCATGACTGACCTGGAGTTTATTGTTCCCTTCCTAAACTCTGGGTGCCCACAATTTCCCACACGGGCAGTCTAGAGTTGGGTTTCTCAGATATTCGGGTCTAGTAGATTATCTGGAGCTAGTTCAGTGTTTGGATTTCATGGACTGCACTTGCTTACCTTTGTGCATCGTGAAGATGGTTCGAGCTTGATATTGGAGTTGTTGGAGTCATTCTCTTTTGTGGATCATTTGGAGTTATCACTTCTGTTATTTCCGCTGTAGCATTGTATCATATCTCTGATATTGTTGTATCATATTGATATCATTGTTGTATATCATATTCTGGATATTGTATCATTTGTGATGTATATGATATCATCTATTTCTTTATTCCTCCATGTTGTTATACTTAATGGTGTTATAAGCTCCGGTGAACCAGATTCGGCGTTTGAATCTACGGCATTCGAGTACAAGTGAAGTATGGGTGCCGATTTTCGAAGGCCGATTTCGGGGTCATTACAAGTGGTATCAGAGCTAAGGTTGAACTTTAGCTCAGGAATATAACACATTAAGTAGCTCATTAGAGATAGGGTGAAGTATACCCTAGAATGAGTAATCCCTCAGATATCCGTTCGAAAGCCTCAGTAAATTCTCTTACTATCCATTGATAGTAAGTATGAGTGCAAGAAGAGGATGAGATATGGGACAGGGGAATACGACTATAAATGGTCAATACCCTGAAACAACGAGGAAACGATCTTTTCTCTATCAATCTCTTTGTTCAGCATCTCTTTTCAATTCTTTGATAGTTCCTGGTAGATCCAGGAAGAAGATTTGATATATGAATATGGGACATAAACTCCAAATAGGTCAGAATTGTTTGTTTGGATGAATTGTTTGCTTTGGTTGCTATGGTTGATAGGTATACTTTAGTTTCTAAATTAAAAGTTTTGAAATTGTATCTATATATCTATCTATTCTTTGGGTCCCAATATATTCTACGAATGGTTAGTTATCCTTTCGAACTAACCGATGCCACTGCATATTTTGTAGATTCGGATAACCCGAGTATCTTGAAAAACGTTAAAACAGATTCGTTCTCGTATCTATTATTGATATTCTGATTTGGTAAGCCAAATGCAGAATAGATATCCAGTTTGATTTGATGACATATTCTTCATCTATCTTTGTGTCTTCCTGGCAAATTTCGGGGACGAAATTTCTTAAGGGGGGAAGTCTGTAACGATCTCGAATTTTATTAAGTTCGATTGATAATTAAAATTAATTTTTGAATAAAAATTGTGAAATTTATTGATAAATCGATGCAAGTTTCCCCGAAATCAAATAAAAATGTGTTAAATCATTTGAATTTAAATCTTGTGTATATATATGTGAATATATATGTATATGTGCATATATGAGTGGATTTGAATTTATATATATATATATATATATTGGATTTGAATTTTAATTTTAAGTAAATGGTTATAAAATCATCTATGAAAAATATAAAGTAAATATATTAAAATAAATCTTAATATCATGTTAATAAGTTAATACAACTATATAAAATAAATTATGAAAAATATATATATATATATATATATATATATATAAAGTAACACATGGATAAAATTTACCAACATATTGGAATAGAGATTTATTTACATTATACTACAAAGTAATGAAACAAACAAAAAAGAAAAGAAGCAAACAAAAGCTATGTATATACACTTGCAAAAGAAAAACTAACATATTCAAGAAAGTAAAAATATGTATAAGTGTGAAAGCTTGCATAGGAAGCCCCAACAAATCATTTCAGCCGAAATGAAAGAAGAAAAAATTATAAATATGTAAATTTGTACAGCCAAAGTGAAGTAAAAGAAAAAGGTAAATAAATGTTTATGTACAACAGCAATTAATACCAATATCTCTAGTACACTATAACATTTCATATCAGCCGAAAATAACAAGATTTTTAGCCACCAAAAATAATATTATCAGCCACCATATTAATAAAAAAAATCATTAGCTGTAAATAGAAAAGGAAACAAGCAGTACATAATATCACCTCCAACACATACAATATAATATCAACCACCACAAAATCTGCACAGCCGAGATCTTGTTTAATAAAACAAAGAAAAAATGATCCTATTGTACAAAGCAATATAATCACTGGTACAAAAATATAACATCACCATGTATTGTACAAACAACAGTATATCCCCTGTGCAAAGTCTTTCCTCCATATATACATGTGTGTATCTTCTTGTTTCAGTCTCGTTCATTTAAAACTAAGTAAAACTGAAGTGAATATTATTTCAAAAACTTAAACAAATCAAAACCAGAGATCAAAGAGAAAGATTTCAAGTTTGCAAATTTTCAAGCCTATTTCATATTAAAGCAACTCTGGTCTTTTCTTTCCTGGAATCTAAGGTGAGCAAACTACTGACCTATATTTTGATGTTGTGATGAATACTTCAAGTTGTTGTGAAATAATGTTTTGAACCATACTGTTTTGTGTATGCATGTCTGTATATGTATATGTGACTGTATATATATATATGTCTGTTACAAGTATATATATTTCTCTGTTTAACATTTCACATACTAATACCACAAAGAAATTCAAATTCTTCTTCCCTCAATCTGATTTAGGTGATGATCTATAAATGAAAAAGGGTGGTAACCATGTAACATTCATTTTAAAAATAGATTTAAGTATGTTTATTGGATTAATTATTTCAAAATATGGAATTAGCAGTATAGATCATATATATGTCAAGAATCAATTATCTTAATTTTAATTTTTAATTACACAACTAAATTCGTATTGAAAATTCATGATTTTTGATAATCGTTTTGAAATTTTTAAGTGTGTATTCATGGGGAACTTTCGAGTTGAACGGAAAAGGAAGTTTGGTCGAATTCCGAGGATCGCGTAGTCTGGAATCGTTGGGCTTGAAGGAGGAGGTAGCTCGAGTGTCGTATATTGGTGGAAAAATGGAGCTACATTTTTCTGATGACCAGAATGGTCGTGGAACGATGATCTAGGGTTTAAGAATCCAATTTGGTCGAGGTTGTTTTTGAAGGCGCAGCATCGCCAATGGTGGACCGGAGTGTACCGGTACTGAGGGAATTGAAGCTCGAGATAGTGGCGAGGCTTGGGTCGGAGTCGCGTGGGTTTTGGCGATCTGTGGCGGCGAGTCGAGGGGAATTTGTTGATCATACTTTGTTCCAGTTTTCGATCGATCATAGAAGTTTCGATTTGCTTCCGATTTTAAATCTCTAGGTTGTCGTGGGGATTGACGAGGTCGCGTCGACTTGTTGATGCTAGTAGTGATGGTCGGAGCCACCGCATTTGGATGTGCACGTGCACGATGTTATTCTGGTTTGTTCGTTTGAGTTGGGGAAGAAAGGTTGGCCCGGAGTCGTTCTTGAGTTTTTGCATGGGTGGACTCGAAGACGAGTGAGGTGGAGGGAAACTCGAGATTGGGCTCGAGTATTTCAAACGTTGGCTCAGGTCTGTTGATTTTTATATTAAAACAGTATTTAACTTTAAAACCAGATCAAGTTGTATTTAAAACAAATTTTTTTGTAAAATAGTTCTTTTGCAAATGATAAATGTTTATCCAAGTTGAATTGGTCAAAAGGTTTAAAAGTAAATTATTTCAAATTTATCAAGTTAAAAGTGTTTTAAATCTATATAACTTTTAATTTTAAAAGTTTATAAACTTAATTTTTTGTAATTAAGTGAATGATTGAAAGAAATGAAATGGTTTTATAATCCTTAATCTAACTTAAAGATTTTAAGTTAATAAATGTACTAATGATGGCCTATTTTTAAAGGATTATTAAATAAGGATTAAATGATAATTAAAAAATAATAAAGATAAATGGTTTATCTTTTAGTTGATGAAATCTTAAATAATCAAACAATTATAAATATATTAATGGAAGTGATTAAGGAAGAATTGATTTAATGAAGGTGATTAAAGGATAATAAATAATTAAAGGATAATTAATTAATGTTTTGTAATTAATTAATATTAACCAGGATTAGTAATTTATTCATAAGTAATTAATCTGGTTTAAAAAATTTATCAGCTGATTAATTGATCTTACTTATGGATGTTTGGATTCTATTTGATGTTGAATTGTTTGATATTCCTGATATTGATGCTTTGTGATATATCCTAATTTGTGTTGTGATCTATAATTTATTTATCTGGAATGAGTGTAATTAATTATCTGTGATGTAGTTCATTCATTTTATTAATCTATGATCTATGTATGGAAATTTTAATTAATATGGATTTCACGTGGAAATCGGTTAAGTCACTGATGATTTAAATTCAATGTTTTTGAAATTGAAATTTTAATTTCAATTGATTTTGAAATTGGAAATTGAGGTTTAATATGAAAAGCTTTTGAAAGGAGTTTTAAAGATATTTTGGATATCTTGAAATTTAAATAATTTGATTTAAATTTGAATTCAAGTTTGAAATTGAATTCTATGATTTGAAACTAGGGATTAAAGATGATGTACAAGTTATATATGGGTTAAACCAATTTTAAAGGTATTGATTTGGGAATTTGAATTTAATTCAAGGGTTTTAACTCATGTAAATATAACTGGATTTTTCTAAAACGAAAGTATTTGTTTTCAAATAGTAAAAGCTTTCACATAAGTAATGAACTTCCAATTTGTGTTGAAAGGTTTCAAGTTTGAAATGGAATTGAAATGTTTTGAAAACTATGAAATGAGTCTTTAATTCAAAGACCGGACGAGTTAATCCAACTTGAAATGGAATTGTTTTGAAAGGCTATGAATGAATCTTTGGAAACCAGTTTTGAAAGCTATAAGTTAAGTCTTGATTTTAAGATTTAACGAGTAACCCTATTCAATAAAAATGGAAATTGTTTTGAAATCCATGAATGGATCTTTGTGAATGGGGTGAACTTTGTGAATTGAATCTTTTTGTTTAAAAGATTGGAAATGGTAATTTGTTTTAACCATTCGAATGAAAAGTTTTGGGCTTTAAGCCGTGATTTAACTGAGACCCCAGTATCCATATGATTTTTAATTGCGCTCGTTATTCGGTTTAGCCGGGAAAGGACCTTTGTGTCATATAACCCATTCCAAATAATGATACGACGTATATGGATAGCATTTGAAGACCGGTGGTGAAGACCGGATACTTTCGAAAACGAAAGGATTACCATCGATTGTCTCTGCATCGGCTGATCCCCGGTATAGAGATTTTAGCACCCTTTGTGATGGGAAGTCCGGACGTGATTAGAAATTATTCGGATTTGCAAGGGCTTCTTTGGAAATGCCTTCGGTTCCGTTCGATCCCGGAACGGACTTGTATGGATGTGTGTCTGACATTACACTTTGAGATGTAAAGCTGGTTTCTATCAAATACATTTCTGTTGGTGGCGGAGAATTTATTCTCTTAGCTTAACACCCTTCTTTGAGACGTACGAGCTCAGAGGTTATGTAGTTGATGGTTACTAGTGATACATTCCCAATTTGGTAATGTGGCATACGAAGTGCTGTTGATCAATTGTTGATCAAAGCGTGGCTTTGTGAAAAAGCATGGCTTTGTGAAAAGCGTGGCTTTGTGAAAAAGTGTGGCTTTGTGAAAAAGCATAGCTTTGTGGACGAGACTTCGTCGAGCCTCACAACCCGGTAATGGTCGAAACAGGAATGTTGCGGCAAGGTTGTTAGGGGTCGCGCCCCTAGGGTATGTCCATTTTCTTCTGGATAAAGGGTGGTATCAAGGTATAGAGCCCAGATACTTAACTCGTGTGGACACTGTAAATTTATTACTGTGTAATGTTGCTTTGTTGGTTGAGGGGCCCCTCGGATAAAGGTCAGTAACGACCGGGAATGGCATACTCGTGTGGTAGTTACCTAGTTACAGCTTGGTTAAAGCGTGAGGTAGAGTCGGCCTTGTTTAGCAGAGATCCGGTTAGGTTCTCAGGGCGTCTTTCCAGAGGCGTTCCATTTCGGTGTAAGGAAGTTCCTTTGCCTGACCATTTGTTGGAAATCCATCTTCCAATACGAACCTTGTACGGTATTAGTTGTAGAACCTGCCATTTACTTATGGTGGTCACCACTGTTTAGATGGTAGCTATAGTAGGCATACAATAATGGTTGTATGTTGGCTAAGATTAATATTGTATTTTCGAAAGGATTTTCACACTATGCACTAGTAATAATATCAAAAGAGTTTGTTTTGCGTAGCAAGCATATTTGACTATCATAAGAAGAAATCTCTCCAATTCTGCGTTTGCATTGTGTGTGTGGCGGGAGGTCTTATGATAGTTTCATTTTCCAAAAGCATTGCGGATGTTTTTTACTTCCTTTGTGTTGTTGTTTTAAAGATAATAAACTGTTTTTGTTGCTCATACCAGTCCTATGACTGACATGGAGTTTATTGTTCCCTTCCTAAACTCTGGGTGCCCACAATTTCCCACACGGGCAGTCTAGAGTTGGGTTTCTCAGATATTCAGGTCTAGTAGATTATCTAGAGCTAGTTCAGTGTTTGGAGTTCATGGACTGCACTTGCTTACCTTTGTGCATCGTGAAGATGGTTCGAGCTTGATATTGGAGTTGTTGGAGTCATTCTCTTTTGTGGATCATTTGGAGTTATCAGTTCTCTTATTTCCGCTGTAGCATTGTATCATATCTTTGATATTGTTGTATCATATTGATATCATTGTTGTATATCATATTCTGGATATTGTATCATTTGTGATGTATATGATATCATCTATTTCTTTATTCCACCGTGTTGTTATACTTAATGGTGTTATAAGCTCCGGTGAACCAGATTCGGCGTTTGAATCTATGGCATTCGAGTACAAGTGAAGTACGGGTGTCGATTTTCGAAGGCCGATTTCGGGGTCATTACAAATCCTCTCAATCACTACAAACGATCCCGCATATCTAGGTGACAACTACCCTGCCTGCCCAAAGTGCATCTCCTCGCATCGGAGAAACTTCCAAGAACACATAATCGGCTAATATAAACTTGAGCTCTTTCCTACTCTCGTCGATGTAGCTCTTCCGCCTTGATTACGCTGCCTTCATTCTAGTGAGAATCAATTTTACTTTCTCATTAGCATCTCTTACCAAATCGAGTCTCGGACAATCCTATCTCCCATATCTAACCAACAATAGGTGACTTACATGGTCTACCACAAAGCGCCTCAAATAGTGCCATTCCAATACCTAACTAGTAACTATTATTATAGGCAAACATTACCAAATGCAAATAGTCTTCCCAAGATCCTCCAAATTCCAAAACACATGCCCTTAGCAAATCCTCGAGTACATGGTTCACCCACTCGGTTTAACCATCAATTTATGGGTGGTATGTCGTACTGAAGTTCAACTTGTACCCAATGCACTCTGCACACTTCTCCAAAACTCAATGTTGAACAACGAGACTCTATCACTGACAATACTACTTTGAATCCCATGAAGTCACACCACATTCTTCATATATAGCTTTGCCAAGCTAGTTGTCGTTCTTGTTAACTTCACTGGGATAAAGTGGGCGCTCTTAGTCAGTCTATCGACTATAACCCAAATGCTATCATTTCCCATCCTCGACCTAGGAAATCCATCAGTAAAATTCATGGACACTGTATCTCACTTCCTAATCGGTATTTCCAATGGTTGAACTCGGCTTTTGATGCCCAGCCTTCACCTGTTGACATGTGGAGTACTTCTTTACACATTCTCATATATCTCTCTTTATCCCTTCCTAAAAGAAGACTCTCTTCATGTCATGATACATGTTCATGCCCTTGGAAGTAAACGTAGGCAAATGACTTTCTTTTAATACTTATTTTCGAAGGTCTTATACATTCTGAACACACTACCTTCCTCTCTTCCTAAGCCATCTTTTTGAGTCTATCTCGAATCCTTTCATATCTTCAACATCCACTCCTATCTCTAATCGCCTAATCCTTTCGACTATCATTGGGTCCTCCTTTTACCTTACAGCAATTCTATCCACAAGCGATGCATATGCCTCCAAACTTGCTAAAAATGTCCGAATTTTACTCGATCCAGTATTATGCCTATTGTGCACTTCACAAGAGGCCAATGTCTCTAACATCTTCCATTCTTTGATCATGGCTAATTCTCCATTTCGCTGCTTTCTACTCAAAGGATTAACATCCTTGTTCCACTTTCCTGGCATATAATCTATACTGAGAATTCTAAACATCTTTATTGCCTCATATTCAACTCCTTCTGAGAGAATAAGTACTTAAGGGACTTATGGTCCGTATACAACTCGAACTCTCCCAAAAGCTAATGTCTTCAAAGCTTAATGCAAACACTACCATCCCCAACTCTAAGTCATGAGTTGGATACCTAATCTCATGTGGCCTAGATTTCCTAGATGCATAAGCTATCACACACACTCTTTGCATCACCACTGCTCCCATCCCCGTTCCGTAGGCATATATGTAAATTACTAAGTTTTGATTCCCTTCTAGCACGATCAAGACAAGATCACTCATCAATAACTTCTTCAACTTCTGAAATGAACATTCACACTTATCAGTCCATATGAACTCCTTGTTCATTCTAGTCAACTTAATCAAGGATGTGACTATAAGCAAGAAATCATTAATGAATCCACGAAAATAGCCGACCGATCCGAAGAACTTCTCATTTCCATGACCATCTCTAGTTTATTCCAACCATTAATAGTTTCTATCTTCTATAAATTTACTGCCAATCCATTATTTGAAATGACATGCCCACGAAACATAACTTCACATTCCTATAAAATGGCATTTCAAAAACTTCGCCTTTAACTTGTGTTGTCTAAACGTCTCCAACACCAATCTAAGATAGACTTAATGGTCTCTCTCATCCTTAGATGTACCAACATATCATCAATGAAGACTAGCACAAATCTATCCAACTGAGCATGAAAGATCTGATTCATAAAATCAACGAAGAACACAGGGTCATTGGTCAGTCCAAATAGCATCGCTAACCACTCATATGAACTGTACCTTGTTTGGAATATGGTCAATGGAAAACGATCTTCTGCTACCACCAGTTTACGGAACCCCACTGTTGGATCTAGCTATGAGAACACTCGAGCTGCACTCAACTGATCAAACAAGTCGCTTATTATGAGCAGTGGATAATGATTCTTCACCGTCAACAAATTTAGCTTTCGATAAACAATATACATGCGTAAAGGTCCATTCGACTACTTTACAAATACCACGAATGCTTTCTACGATGAAATACTCGGCTTAATGAATCTTTTATCCTCAAGTTTTATTTGTTGCTTCTTCAATTCTTCCATTTCCTTTGGTTGCATTCTGCTAGGTGATCTGCTAACAGGCTGTGCATCAAGTTTATTTGAAACTCGATTGCCCTCCTTGATGGTAATTTTGTTTAGGCTCGAGAACATATGTGAATTCCCTAACTATCCATACTCTACCGATCTCATCATCATCTTCCATAGCACAAAACTTTAAGTCTAACTTCTTCATTTTTACGTCTAATGCTATCATAACTCTTTCTCCACCCCTCGGATTCTATAAGGAGATAATCATATCCGCGCAGTAGATCCTAGAATCATTATGTATCAACCAGTCCATACCCAAAATTACACCATACTCTATGAAGTCAAACACATATGGGTCGCAATTAGACAAATGTCTACACAAATCAAACTCAAGGTCAGTGCGCCTTAATCCGGGAGTGGCATACCCACCGATCGAAATTAACCACACACAAGCACGTAATCAAATAGATAGTATATAATTCTAACCTATCAATAAAGTACATCGAAATGAAAGAGTGAGTAGCACATGTTAAAAGTTAGCCAATACATACACACACACACACACATACATACATACACATATATAAATATGTACGTATTTGAAATATTTTATTTAAAAGAGTTTTAAAATAGTAAATAATTTTAAAAATAATTTTTTATTTATATAAGGCTGAATTTTATTATAATATAATAATATACATGATAATGAAATATAATAACATAAGTGAGATTATAATAAAAAATTATACCTTTCACCAAAACAATCATGTTAAGAACCAATCCGTTGTTTGTTCGGGATCTCCTCTTGGAACATCATGATATCCTCATTCTTTTCATGTTTAAAAGATGAAAAGATGGCATCACCAAAGTTGGGGTTGACCATGGATAGAGGCACACAATAGAATAAT
Organism: Allium fistulosum; assembly: GCA_030737815.1. Lineage (NCBI taxonomy): Eukaryota > Viridiplantae > Streptophyta > Magnoliopsida > Asparagales > Amaryllidaceae > Allium > Allium fistulosum. The sequence goes on along the minus strand of CM060902.1, from coordinate 1,114,384,120 downwards.
TCAGTGCTTAATTATAATTAAGGCTATCTGTATTTATAGCTTAAGCTCTACACCTTTCTGTCCACTATATCCTCTAACTTTTCAGATTTGGTAAAAGCCCAAAATGTCCATCTTAGGCCATCTTATGGTGTTGACCTAGCATGGTCAAACACTCCTTTAACTCCTCTTGATTCATTATTTAATTAATTAATTTCTAACTTCAAAATTGATCGAACCATCGTGTAACTTTTATAAATAATTATGTCCGATTTTAAGCCTAAAATAAATAATTAAAATTAGAAATAAATATTAATACAAAAATTTTATTAATTTATAAATTTTATATGGTCGAATTTAAAAATAACTAACAATGCAATTGGACTCTTTAGTACAAACTCGATCCAAATTCAGTATTTAAACAATCTAAACATCCAAGATAGTTCGAACTTTGCTAAAGTACAATGTAGGTTCGAGTTCAAATCTTATAGATCATTTAGGATAATTTGTATTTTAATTCTAATATATGCTCATCAAGTAACAACGGTTTGTACATGTGCTCTTTTTGACATCACTATGTCATTTAGAAAGATATAGTTAGGTCTAAGGTCAGAAACTCTTTCAATATCTGTAATAATTGCATAAACAACTATTAAAGTCCATGGTTCAATCCGATAACATGTACCAATTAACATATTTACTTTGGTTAGAGATTTTTATTTTAAGTTGACTTACCATTTATAGTGATACTGACCTTTTATAACGAATGAGATAAATCCTTTCTTGAGTAATGTTTCATTTTAAGCAGTTCAAGATATACTCAATTATGGCCACGATACAGTCATTATGTCATGTGGTTGACCACTGTCAAAGTACAAATTAGATACTTAAGATTGACAATGCTCTCAAGTTAGAAAATTATTCTACTCTTTTATCTTAAGATGTTCTATTTTGACTAAGTTATATTAACCTACAGAAGACTCTCTCTAAGTCATTCTATGAATGTTCCAAAACAAACACAAGTATGTAACCCCTTGGTGCCCCCAAAGGTCACTAGTAAATCAACTTCCATCATATGGAGAGCATTACGTACACCAGTCTCAATAGACACGTCGATATCCTTTTCTCTATACATCTCAATTAGGTTTATTCAAGGAGTAAGCATTATTGTAACACCCCGTAAATTGAATGATAATTAATTAAAGAGAATTAACAAATAATTATTAAAGCCTAGAAATATAATTTTAGGAACGCTAGAATTTGGTTACGAAACTTGCACCATTGTATTTATGGTAATTTTCTGATCAATTTCGTATATAAAGTTTTACGATCGAAGTTCAAACGAAAAAGTTATTAATGTTTGAAGTTTTTAGATCGAAGCAATTCAAAACCAATTAAGGAAGCAAATGTTAATAATTTAACATTAAAATGGGCATTAAATATAAATGTTAATATTAAAGGAAATAAATGTGGTAAATCTAATTAAATTAGCATTAAAAAGTAATTAAATAAGAATTTATGGGAGTGAAGGCACTGAATATTAACATTTAAAAATAAAGGAGGCAATAAACACTATCAGCTTAACGTTTAAGCAACCATTAAATATAAATGTAAATTAACACTGTATAAATCTAATTAAGCAAGCATAGAAGAAAATAAATTTATTGAAAACAGAAGGAAATAAATATTGTAATTAGACGTAAACTTATACTTTATCCCTATGTAACATTAAAATTAATGTTAACTTTAATCTCTGATGGAATAAAATTGGTTGCAGAAGGAAATAACAGGAAAAAAATAAAACTATATGTATATACAAGTGACCGGTCGGACCCTTATTAGGACCGGTCGGTCGCCGGTAGGAGTATAGCGGTCGACCGCTAATTGAGGTATAGCGGTCGATCGGTTGTTGCTATGGCGATAAGAATGAACCTAGGCCTAACCACCCGTATTTAATAAATTAAAATCTAACAGATGTAACACTCATAAGTTTAAATAGCATTATTCAGGAGATTTAATTAGATAAACTAAAAAGAATAATGTAGAGACTAGAGTGATAAGGGGATTGAGATTTGAAAACTAAATAGGGTCGTGCCTTAACTTAATGGGTTTATAAAATGGTTTAGAAGTAAATAACTAAGAGAATAGGCCAAGGGTAATATGGGAATAGCCATATACTATAACCCCATAACCCCTAAACCCTTACCTCATTCTCATTTCATACTTTCATAAAACAATAACAAAAATAAAGGAAAACAAGGCCGACCATTACCCTAGGGAAAGAAGAGCTAAAAAATCAATTAGAAGCTAAGATTCAAGGTAGGAAGATTAAAGCAAGAACAAATCTCAAGTTCTTTATCCAAATAAGGTGAATAATAATCTAAACCATCTCATATATGTCTTATTGAATATTTTAATTTCGGGTTTAAGGTTTAAAACCGTTTGGATGGATTGAATGATGATATGCTTTGATATATGTCATGTTTTGATTTAAACAAGGATTTTGTGTAAAGGTATAATTCGATTTTAAGGTTAAAATCATGTAAAATGGGTTTCGAATGCCATGATGGTTGAATATGTTATGTAAAACATTATTTTGGAGAAGAGTTTAAATTTTCATAATATTTCAAGCTATGGATAATTTATTATGAATTTTGAATGGAAGAAACAGATAATTTTGGGTTTAAATTATTTAAGGAAATTATGTAATGATTTCGGGTTTGAAGTTTACATATGTTAGAGAACATATTAAAAGTGAATTATGATGATTTTTAGGGATTTTTCTTAAGTGTTTTATTATGGGTATTAAATTATTTAAGTTGGAGGACTTAAATGTTTAAGTATTTTGTTAAAGGGAATGGCTTAGTTGTTAAAAAGATTTCAATTATTAATTATTGAATTCGGCAGCCTTTTTAGAAAAGTAATTTGATAAAGGATTGACAACCAATCATATTTTGACAAAAGGGCAAGTTAGGTAAAAAGGAATTACTTTGGAAGGTAAAAAAATCAGTTTTGTTTCGAATTACAACCCTGCCACTTCCATTTGCTTGCTTTCGAAACCAAGCCCAGTAGGCCTTTCGATCCCATTCGAAACCAATGCAAATGGTATCAAGAAATTGGTACGTAGTGTATTGGAGAAAGGCGGAAGGGAAAGTGTTGAAGGCTTGCTTTCAAAGGGGTTGAAACTACTTTTAAATGGCATTTGAATCAATCAATGTGCCTTTGTTTTTTATAGAAGCTTTCTAATGAATTGCCACTTGTCTTTATTTTAAAAAGAAGCTTTCGAATGAGTTGCCCATGTTTTGTTTTAAAAAGGAGCTTTCGAAAGGGCATCCGCTTTTGAACCTATTTGAGACCTAGCTGCCGCATTCATGCTTTTCGAATTAGTTAAAGGCTGCTTTCTTTATAACTTTAAATCAATGCTTTCAAAAGGGAAGCTTTCGTCCTTGTAAAATTTGAAGCCGCCTTCTCCATGCTTTTGAAAGGGTTGTTTGAGCCGCTTTTTATAACAGTTACGAAGGCAACGGTTTCGAAAGGGGTTTTGTAACTATCCTCTTCCCCAAATTCTTTTACTTAAGACCAATGATTTCGAAAGGGGTACTTTCGCTTCTGTTCCTTTTGACCCAATAGTTATACAAAATGTTAAACCCAATGGTTTCAGAAGAAAACTTTTAAATGATTTAGAAGTTATGTTTCCATAAAACCTTACTTGAGCTTAGTGCTTTTGAAAGGTATCGAAAGGCATGTTTTATTATATCAAAAGGTAAGCTTTAAGTATTTTGAAAGGTATATCTTTAATGGTTTCGAAAGGAAAGTTTTAATGCTTTCGAAAGGAATGTTTTGAGTGTTTCGAAAGGTATATATTTAAGTGGTTTGAAAGGAAGGTTTGAATATTTTCGAAAGGTATTGTTTTATGATTTCGAAAGAGAAGGCCTAAGGTTTCAAAAGCCTTAGTTTTAAAATAAGAAACCAAATCTCAATTTTAAAAAGTAAACCCATGGAAATATAAAATAGTTTTGAAATGGCATTTAACTTTGGAATTTTTGAAGAAGCTTTCCTTGCTAAAGGTAGTGTGTTAAGGGTATTAACCATGTTTCATTAGAAAAATGGTTACAAGGAAATTAAACTATAAATGTTTATACTATTGTGTTATGATCAATTATCATGTATGCTTCTTCTATAAACATATTCACTTTATAATTAACCCATAACTGCATTTTGCGGTATTAAGGGCAGAATAACCAGCTATATTGAACCTGTAGTGAATATACATTGAGTTAACTCCTATGTGAGTAGAATTGCATCCAGGAGGTTAGGTAGAGCAGAAAAATAGGATGCCCAAAGGCTGATCAAAGGATTATTGGTTTAGATAGGTTCTTAGTGATCCTATGAAAACTATGTATGGAAACAGTTATTGGCAAGGGGCAATGGGTTCTAAGTGAATCCATGAAAACTATGTATGGAAATATTTATTGGCAGGGGCCAATAGGTTCTTAGTAATCCTATAAAAACTATGTCCGGATTAAGTTATTGGAAGAGATCAATAGGTTAATAGTGATCCCACAGAAACTATGATATGAGAGAAGTTATTAGAGAATCCAATAGATTCATAGCAAGCCCATGAAAACCATGATTAGAGAAAGTTATTGGTAGATACCAATAGGTTCATAGAGATCCGATGAAAATTATGATTGGATAATAGTATTGGTAGGAACCAATAGGTTCATAGTTACTCCATGAAAACAATGAAAGTGGATAGGAATTCCATATAGAATTAACAGGTTACTAGTCAGCCCATGAAATCTAATAGGTTAATGGTGGCCCTAGAAACTATAACTTGAGACTGATAGTCAGGTGAATGGGGATAGGAAATCCATAACATATTACATGTTTGGATATCATCATGATACATTTTATTATATTATGTCCTAATATTTGTGGATGCAGGTGCACGGTATATGGTTATTATAAATTGGGTTGAGATACTAGTGAGGGGAAACCCGTTCCACTAAGCGGTATGGTGACACTAGATATCTATATGGTTCGAGATGATAGGTTATTATTCATACCAGACTTTTTGTCTAACTCGAAGTTTATGTTTTTCCCTTAAATTCTCGGGTGCTCAATTGATTTTGAGTAGTTTGAGAGTTAAGGTTTTTAGGTTCTCCTTTAGACGAATAAACTTCTAGAGACGTGCAGGAGGAAAGCTAGCTATTTGGAGTTCTTTTTGTTTGATTCCGTTGTGTTTTGGATGTAATGGAAAAGTTGTTTAATTGCCTATATTTAGACTCTGATCAACCAAGGGGCATCTTAATATTTCCCACTTGGCGTATTTTGTAATAATTATATTTCTCTGATCATCATTAACAAATTGGGATTATGTAATGAATTTGAAATGTGATTGAAGTGGAATGAGAAATTTGTTTAAAAAATTGACTTTAAATTTTTTCACATCCATGTGTTTCTGTTATATCAATGCATCTAATATTTTCGCATTTGGTCATTGGGAAATAATAACTATGGATGGTTGTAGCATCCGTAACAGTTGGTTTTGGGCCTCCAAATGAGGGATGTTACAAGTTGGTATCAGAGCATAGATTTATGTAAATTTAAAAGAAATTTGAACCAAAAAGATTTTCAAAACATAATCCAATGAATCAGAAAATGAGATTGGGCTTTGGGTTAACGCTATAGTAACATAACTGCATTTTTATATGTATATTTATAAGTACATATTCCCCTCTCTCTTAGACTGTTCTTCTATATCTTACTAAGGCTCGTATGCAGATTTACGAGAAAGGAAGATATGGAGGTAGGAAACGAAAGAGGAAATCTTGGTGGAGGAAGCACCACAACTAATGGAAATGCTCGACCCAATACTAGAAGCAATCCGGATCGACAGGCAAATGCTACCCCAAATGAAAATGCCAACGTAAGTGCTGGAACCCCACCAGTAGATAAGAGGATGGTGTATCAGTTCTTTGTCAATCTAATGCAAGCTGGAGCAGCTGTAGGAGTAGCTAGGGGTAATGCTATTGAAGGAGCGAATCCTGTGGCCCCAGTTGGCAATAACTATGCTAAGTTGAGCAGGGATTACACTAGTCTTGGTGGGAAGCCATTTTTGGGAACATAGGATGCTATTGAAGTAGAAAACGGTTGTTGCACAGTGAAAGGATTTTTGCTGACTTGGGATTAGATAATGAGCAGAAGAGGAGACTTGCTTCTAGAAAATTGCAAGGAGCAGCACTTTATTAGTGGAATAGTATTACTGTGGGAGTTCCCGAGGAGGAGTTGACTTAGGCAGAGTTTCGTAGGAGATTCGAAGAGAGGTTTTGTCTGAAGTTTTCAAGTCAGTATTGCTGAGAAAGTTCATTGATTTAGTGTAAGGTGAAATGTCGGCGATTTAGTATGCTACGAACTTTGATGAGTTGTCCAGATACAGATATGCTACCATTGACACTATCATTAAAAGAAACGAGAAGTTTATTCGAGGGTTAAGACTTGAGATTGCTAGGGCGACCATGCCACATCTCGGGGATCCAAGTACAGTTGTAGTGGAGATGGCAATTTGGAATGAAAAATGCTTTCTACTTATGAGAAGGAGCAGCAGGTCGGAACCCATGAACCTTGGGGCAAGAAGAGGAAATTCTTTAAGAAGAAAGGAGCTTAGAAAGGAGGAGCTGCCAAGAAAGCAAAAGCTGGTTTGGTTTATTTTAAGTGTGAGAAGAAGGGACATTATGCTCATGAATTACGAACTAGAAAAGGGAAGAAGGTTGCAGATAAGAAAAGAGTGAAATGCTTCAACAGTGACCAGATTGGACACTACGAGAATCAGTGCCCAAAACCATTCAGAGTGAACAAGGGGGAAGTTTTTGCTTTGGAACCATCTTCTTCTAGACCAACTGCTGCTGAGAAAGGAAAGACTATGATGGGAGGTACGTTTTTGATTCATAGTATTCCAGTTAGGGTACTATTTGATACCACTGCGTCGCATTCATTTATATCTCAGTGTTTGGTATATAAGCTATGTTTAGAACCCTCATACCTTGTAACTTCCTTTAGGCTTGTGAATCCGATTGGAGGGTATGTAACTCTAGGGATGAGATTTGACCAGTTAGAACTTGAATTTCTAGGTCATAAGTTTGCCTGTAGTTTTTAAGTTTTTGATTTCGTAGGTGTCGGGATCATTTTGGGTATGGATTGGTTAAATAGACATGATGCTAGGATATTTTTCCAAGATAGGAAAATACTGCTAAGGCACCCTAGTAGTCATAACCGAATTATATATTCAGTGGAGAATTCAAATCTGAGTGCTTATGCTTTGTTGGGTGCTATGGATGTAGAAGGAGTGTTGACTCAAGTTTTAATAGAAAGAAAGTTTGCAGGCGTTTTTGAGCCAATCACAAGACTACCACTGAGTGAGCCATTGAGTTTCGGATAGATCTTATGCCAGGAGTAGAACTTGTAGGTAGACCACCTAGTAGAATGACACCTACCAAGATGAAGGAATTGAAGGTGTAGCTAGTGGATTTAGAAGGAAAGAATTTTATTAGACCAAGCAGTTCGCCATAGAGAGCATCCATGGTGTTCGTAAAGAAACCGGATGGGTCGTTAAGGATGTGTATCGACTATCGTAAGTTGAACGAGAAGACAATCAAGAATATTCCTTTGCCGAGAATCGATGATTTATTTGATCAGTTGAGTGGAACATGGGTATTTTCCCAATTGGATTTGCCGACCGACTAAGAGTGGTAGAGGACAATATTCCGTTGATGGTGTTTCGGACTAGGTATGGTTCGTAAGAATGGTTAGTAATGCCATTCGGGTTAACTAATGCGCCAACTTTCTTTGTGGATTTGATGAACCGAGTTTTCCAAGAGCACTTGGATATGTCATATTGTTATTCGTAGATGGAATTTTAATATACTCTCAGGATGAGAGCATGAAAATCATCTTATAGTAGTGCTCGAGACGTTGAGGCAGCATCAGCTGAAAGCAAAGTTTTCAAAGTGTCATTTCTGGAAGAAAGAAGTTAAGTTTCTTGGTCACGTGGTTTCAAAGAAAGGTTTGTCGGTTGATCCGGTTAAGATAAAGGCTGTTAACAACTGGAAGAGATCGGAGATGGTGACTGAGATAGAAGTTTTCTTGGACTCGCTAGCTATTACTGGAGATTCATTAAGGATTTCTTGCAGATAGCAGTGCCTTTGACTAAACTAACCTGGAAGGACGTGAAGTTTATTTGGTCTGACAAATGCGAGGAAGCATTCCTTAAGTTAAAGCATTTATTGACCAACGCACCTATGTTAGTAGTTCCGGACGGGAACCAAGGATTAGTACTGTATACCGATGCATGTGGAACTGGATTAGGCACTGTTTTGATCCAGAAAGGTAAAGTTATTGCCTACGCGTCACGACAGCTTAGACCGCATGAAGTGAGATATCCAACTCATGATCTAGAGTTGGCAGCAGTGGTCTTCACACTAAAAGTATGGAGACATTATCTCTTAGGGGAGAGATTTAAGTTATACACAGATCATAAGTCCTTAAGATATTTATTCTCTCGGAAGGAGTTGAATATGAGATAGCAGAGGTAGCTGGAGTTTTTAGCAGCTTATGATTTTGGTATAGAGTATACACCTGGAAAAGGAAATAAAGTAGTGGATGCTCTTAGCAGAAAACATAAAAATGTTGGAATGGAAGGATCTAGAAGCTTTGACTACTTGTAGTGTGCAATTAAGATCGACTGCTAGTTCTAGTCAGAGCACTGCCATTTTATCCTGCTTGGAAGTTCGACCAGTACTGATCGAAAGGATTGCTTCTAAGCAGAAAGAGGATCCATTGTTAGTCGAGAAGATTAAAAGGCTTGAGGTTGGATGGAGATTGATGATCTAAAAGGTTTTAATCTTGACAAAAGGGGATGGTTGAGAAAGTGGGGACGTTTGTGTGTTCCAAATGATGGGGACTTAAAGAAAGAAGTTCTTAAGGAATGTCATCGATCCAAATTTACTATTCATCCTGGGGGAACCAAGATGTATCAAGACATGAAGAGGAGTTTCTACTGGGAAGGTATGAAGAAGGATGTTGGCTTGTGGGTAAAGTAGTGTGTGAACTGTTAATAACTAAAAGCCGAACTTCAGAAGCCGAGTGGATTGCTTCAACATTTGGAGATACAAGTTTGGAAATGGGATTTGATATCCATGGATTTTATAGACGGGTCGCCAAGGTTGAATCGAGGAAATGAAAGTATATGGGTCATAATGGACAGGTTGACCAAGAGTGCACATTTCATTCCAGTTAATTCAACCAGGACGGCACCTGTTTTGGCTAGATTGTTTATGAAGAACATAGTTAGACAACATGGAATTCCTAATAGTATAGTAAGTGATAGAGATATTTTATTTACTAGCGAGTTCTGAAAGAGTCTACAGGCCGTGTTAGGTACCAAGCTCAAGATGAGCACTACTTATCACCCTCAGACAGATGGGCAGACAGAGAGAGTCAACAAGGTACTCGAGGATTTGTTAAGAGCTTATGTGCTAGATTTGGTGGATCTTAGGAAGATCACCTACACTTAGTTGAGTTTTCGTATAATAACAGCTACCAGACTAGTATAGGAATGGCGTCTTTCGAAGCTTTATATGGGAGGCCATGCAAGTCACCAGCATGTTGGTTGGAAACTAGAGACAAATTAGTCTTAGGTCCAGATCTGGTAAGAGAGGCAACATAGAAGATTGAGTTGATCTGTGGTAGGATGAAGGAAGCTCGGTCTAGACAAAAGAGTTGCACAAATAAGAGGCGTAAAGATCTAGAGTTCTCAGTTGGAGATAGGGTTTTCATTAAAGTATCACCGATGAATGGTGTGGTACGATTCGGAAAGTCAAGGAAACTGGCATCGAGATATGTTTGACCATTCTCAGTTTTAGAGAGGATCGAAAAGCTCGCATATAGAGTAGAGTTGTCGAGCAGTTTGGCAGGTGTCCATAATGTATTTCATGTGTCTCATCTTTGTAAATATGTACATGATCCAGAGACTACTATTCCTTCGACTGCATTGGAAGACTTAATAGTAGAGCCGAATCTGACTTTTGTTAGGCGACTAGTTCGGGTTGTAGCAAGAGATGAGAAGAAGTTAAGAAACAAGACAGTCAAGTTGGTGAAAGTTCAGTGGAGCGACAACGAGAAGGACTGTACTAGGGAGACAGAAGACAAGATTAGAGATACTTATCTTGATCCACTTTAAGGGTATGTTTCATATTTGCTTAAAATAGACTGTTTTCTAGTCAGGTAGGCTAGTATGGTAGTTAGGAGATGTTAAAGATGATTGTGATGATTAGTATTTGGTCCTTGCTGAATTTTAAAGACGAAATTCTTTTAGGAGGGGAGCCTGTAACACCCTTAAGTTTAAATAGCATTATTCAGGAGATTTAATTAGAAAATTTAAATAGAATAATGTAGAGACTAGAGTGATAAGGGGAATCAGACTTGGAAACTTAATAGGGTCGTGCCTTAACTATATGGGTTTATAAAATGGTTTAGAAGTAAATACCTAAGAGAATAAGGCAAGGGTAATATGGGAATAGCCATATACCATAAGCCCATAACCCCTAAACCCTTACCTTATTCTCATTTCATACTTTCATAAAACAAAAATTAAAAAACAATGGAAAACAAGGCCGGCCACTACGCTAGGAAAGAAGAGCTTAAAAATCAATTAGAAGCTAAGATTTAAGCTAGGAAGATTAAAGCAAGAACAAATCTCAAGTTCCTTATCCAAATAAGGTGAATAATAATCTAAACCATCTCATATATGTCTTATTGAATATTTTAATTTTGGGTTTAAGGTTTAAAACTCTTTGGATGGATTGAATGATGATATGCTTTGATTATACGCTATGTTTTGATTTAAACAAGGATTTTGTTTAAAGGTATAATTCGATTTTAAGGTTAAAATCGTGTAAAATGGGTTTAGAATGCCATGATGGTAGAATATGTTATGTAAAACATTATTTTAGAGATGGGTTTAAATTTTCATGATATTCCAAACTATGGATAATTTATTATGAATTTTGAATGGAAGAAATAGACAATTTTTGGGTTTTAATTATTTAAGCAATTATATAACGATTTCGGGTCTGAAATTTACATATGTTGGAAAACATATTAAAAGTGATTTATGATGATTTTTGGGATTTTTCTTAAGTGTTTTAATATGGATATTAAATTATTTAAGTTGGAGGACTTAAATGTTTAAGTATTTTGTTAAAGAGAATGACTTATTTGTTAAAAAGATTTCAATTAGAATTCGGCGGCCTTTTTAGAATTTTTTTTGATAAGGATTGGCAACCAATCATATTATCACAAATTGGCAAGTTAGGTAAAAAGGAATTACTTTGGAAGGTAAAAAAACCAGTTTTGTTTCCAATTACAACCTTGCCACTTCCATTTGCTTGCTTCCGAAACCAAGCTCAGCAGGCCTTTTGAACCCATTCGAAACCAATGCATATGGTATCAAGAAATTGGTACGTAGTGTATTGGAGAAAGGCAGAAGGGAAAGTGTCGAAGGCTTGCTTTCGAATGGGTTGAAGCTACTTTTAAATGGCTTTCGAATCAATTAACGTGCCTTTGTTTTTTATAGAAGCTTTCTAATGAATTGTCGCTTGCCTTTATTTTAAAAAGAAGCTTTCGAATGAGTTGCCGCTTGTTTTATTTTAAAAAGGAGCTTTCAAAAGGGTAGCCGCTTTTGAACCTATTCGAAACCTAGCTGCCGCATTCATGCTTTTCGAATTAGTTAAAGCCTGCTTTCTTTATAACTTTTAATCAATGATTTCGAAAGGGAAGCTTTTGTCCTTGTAAAATTTGAAGCCGCCTTCTCCATGCTTTCGAAAGGGTTGTTTGAGTCGCTTTTTATAAGGGTTACGAAGGCAATGGTTTCGAAAGGGTTGTCGTAACTATCCTCTTCTCCAAATTCTTTTACTTAAGGTCAATGATTTCCAAAGGGGTACTTTCGCTTCTGTTCCTTTTGACCCAAAAGTTATATTAAATGTTAAACCCAATGGTTTCAGAAGAACACTTTTAAATGATTTAGAAGTTATGTTTCCATAAAACCTTACTTGAACCTATTGCTTTCAAAAGGTATCGAAAGGCATGTTTTAAGTATTTCGAAAGGTAAGCTTTAAGTGTTTCGAAAGGTATATCTTTAATGGTTTCGAAAGGAAGGTTTCAATGCTTTCGAAAGGAATGTTTTGAGTGTTTCCAATGGTATATCTTTAAGTGTTTTGAAAGAAAGATTTGAATACTTTCGAGAGGTACGTTTTTAATGATTTCAAAAGAGAAGGCCTAATGTTTCAAAAGCCTTAGTTTTCAAACAAGAAACCTAATATCAATTTTAAAAAGTAAACCTATGGCAATATGAAAGTGTTTTGAAATGACATCTAACTTTGGAGTTTTTGAAGAAGCTTTCCTTGCTAAATTTAGTGGGTTAAGGGTATTAACCATGTTACTTTTGAAAAATGATTACAAGGAAATTAAACCATAGATGTTTATATTATTGTATTATGATTAGTTGTCATGTATGCTTCTTCTTTAAACATATTCACTTTATAATTAACCCATAAATGCATTTTGGGGTGTTAAGGGCAGAATAACCAGCTAGGTTGACCTAGTAGTGAATATACACATTGAGTTAACTCCCGTGTGAGTAGAATTGCATCCAGGAAGTCAAGTAGAGCAGAATATAGGATGCCCAAAGACTGATCAAAGGATTATTAGTTTAGATAGGTTCTTAGTGATCCCATGAAAACTATGTATGGAAACAGTTATTAGCAGGGACCAATAGGTTTTTAGTGATCCCATGAAAACTATGTATGGAAATAGTTTTTGGAAGGGGCCAATAGGTTCTTAGTAATCCCATAAAAACTATGTTCGGATTAAGTTATTGGAAGAGATCAATAGGTTCATAGGATCCCATGAAAACTATGACACGAGAGAAGTTATTAGTTAATCCAATAGGTTCATAGTAAGCCCATGAAAACTATAATTGGAGAAAGTTATTGGTAGATACCAATAGGTTCATAGAGATCCCATGAAAACTATGATTGGATGATAGTATTGGTTGGAACCAATAGGTTCATGGTGACCCCATGAAAACTATAAAAGTTGATAGGAATTCCATAAAGAATTAACAGGATATTAGTCAGCCCATGAAAACTAATAAGTTAATATAGACCCTAAAAACTATAACTTAAGACAGATAGTCAGGTGAATGGGGATGGGAAATCCAGAACATATTACATGTTCACATATCATCATGATACATTTTATTATGTTATGTCTTAATATTTGTGGATGCAGGTGCACAATATATGGTTATTATAAATTGGGTTGAGATGCTAGTGGGGGGAAAACCTGTTCTGCTAAGCAGCGTGGTCTCACTAGATATCTATATCGTTCGAGATGTTAGGTTATTATTTATAACAGACTTTTTGTTAAGTTTATGTTTTCCCCTTAAAATCTCGGGTGCTCAATTGATTTTGAGTAGTTTGAGAGTTAAAGTTTTCAGGTTCTCCTTTAGACGAATAAGCTTCTAGAGATGTGTAGGAGGCAAGCTAGCTATTAGAAGGTCTTTCTATTTGATTAAGCTGTCTTTTTTAAGCAATGGAAAAGTTGTTTAATTGCCTATATTTAGACTCTGATCAACCAAGGGGGCATCTTCATATGTCTCTCTTGGTGTATTTTGTAATAATTATATTTCTATGAACGTGGTTAACGAATTGGGATTATGTAATGAATTTGAAATGTGATTGAAGTGGAATGAGAAATTTGTTTTAAAAATTGAGTTTAAATTTTTTCATATCCATATGTTTCTGTTATATCAGTGCATCTAACATTACCGCATTTGGTCACCGAGAATTAATAACTATGGATGACTACAGCATCCATAGTAGTTAGTTTTGGGCCTCCAAATGCTGATGTTACAACGGATGGCGGTATTTACGGACCTATAAATACAAGCCCAACCCCTCTTTTCTTCTCATATTTTTTGAATTAAAGAGCGAAGCTCTGGCATTTTCTTTTCTCCACAAATTCTAGGAAATACAGAAATTATGAAATAGTATATTATATATATGTGTGGATAAGAATGGAAAATAAAATGAGAAGAAGAATAAGGGGTGAATCGATTCTGTGAAGAACAGGTAAATTCTAAATCTAAAATTTATTACTACGTTAATTCAAATCTCTTATCGGATCTATAATTCTAACAAATCTGTATACGCTCTAAAACATATTTTGGTAGAAGTAAAAGGGAGTCAAATAAACTGAATGGATTTAGATTAGAGGATTTGGAAGCTTAAAGGTGAGTGGGAAATTATATATTTTGTACAATATTGGATTTATATCATTGTAAATCTGCTCCTTGTATGCCCGAATATAATCTTGAAGTTGTAGGCTTAAATATACATGTCACTACGCCATAGATGGCCTATTGCAACGAAATTACAAGGTGTTGCTAGCTACAATGTAACGATAGCTATGCTGTTTTTTGTCTATTGCAACATTCACTTCAATGTGTTAGCATAGATATCAGCAAAATGTTGCAGTAGCTATAAATATATTCAAATTAAAAAAATTAATAAAATTTTACACCTCAGCGATCCACACATCATTTAAAACAAAATCTCAACCATCAATCCACACCTTAGCAATTTCCATTTCCCGCTTTACTTTTCTTTCTCGTTCCTCTCTGTGTGAAAATTAGGGCATGCGATTTTTCTTTCTCGTTCCTCTCTGTGAAAACTAGGGCACGCGATTCCAATTGCTTTGATGCTCTGATTGATCGAATCTAGTGTGAGAAACGTTCCTGGTAGCTTGCTCCTTCGTTCTCCTTGATTGATTGCTCGAATTGCTTTGACTTCGTCGTTGGGTGCGATGTGATATTATTTGGTATGTTTTCTGCCTTTTGGTTTACTTGATTATTCTCGATTTTGGTTACACTCGCACGCTTTTGCCGATGATGAATTGGGATTTATTTATAGGCTTTATTTCCTATAATCTCGAGTTTAATCTTTCTGTTGGACTTTGAGAAATCTGGTATGTTGGATTGCGATGATGTATTGGTATGTTGGATTTTGGTTCCCTGGCTTGATTTTGCTTTGCCGATGATGAATTGCGATGTGATATTATTTGGTATGTTGGATTTTGGTTTACTGGCTTGTTTTTGATTTCTGATCTGAGCTTGTTAGCTCCTTTCTGCTGCATTTGTTAAACCAGAACTTGAACCTTTGTTAAACTTGTTCACATACCTTTGTACCTTGCTGCATTTGTTAAACCAGAACTTGAAGTATTTGTATTCTGACGTCCTCTTGAAAACTGCTTCACTTGAAAACTTCTGCATTTTTGAAAATCAGAACTTTGAAAGTGATCTTTGGTTTTCTAAAACTGTTAAGCTTTGTTGGTTATGCTTGGTCTGGACTGAACTGGTACCATGCTAACCTTGTTCTTTAACATGAGCTGATGCTCCAAGTCCTCTGTATATCATATTACTGCCTATGTTTCTCTTGTACATGCCTGATGCATTCACTGTTTTTGCTTGATGGGCTGCCTATGTGTACTGCTGTGTTTCTTGCATTGGCTTGTCTACATTTTGCTGAACGTGGTTCTTGTTTGTTTTGTTGGTTGCTTGGCCCTGTGTTGAATCCAGTCGATGACTCGGGTTTGACCTTGTGCCGTGTCCATTTTTTTGGTTTGTCTACATATATGGCTGCACTTGAGTATGAACTTGCACTTGAGTAGTTGCACTTGAGTAGTTTCTTGTACCAAGCCTTATGATGCATGTATGTTCATCCATGTACATGCATTTCTTGGTCATGTTATGTTGCTTGCTGTGTTGAGTACTACTTTGTGCACTTGGCTTCTCCTTTGTGCATTTTTGCCTAAACTGTTGCTTGCTGTCTTCCATACTGTCTTGTATCCATGTGTTGCATTCATGTTTGGCTTATGCACTTGTGAACAGCTGACTGCTTTTGAATTATATTATACCCAAATACCTGAGGCAAATAATATAACAAAAATATTTTCATTTTCTGTTCGAGTTAAATATTATTTTCCAGATTACTGCTTTTGAATTATATGTGACATGTATTGAAGACTGGATAGCTGGATACAAGCTTGAAGAGAGAGTCAAATAAAATGTGCATGAGTGTATGAGTGCATGAGCTTGAAGACAGGTTTCAAAGAAGGCTCGATCTTCCAAAATCGGATGAATCGGGCGGGACTGCGGGGCCCCGGACCCCCGCCGGCGCTGCGCCCGGACCTGCTACTCGGCTCGACACTCGGCTCGGCATATATTTGTCAGTGTCGGTGTCTGTATAAATTGAAACTGCATATGTAATGAGTGATCTGAGTGATGTAGTGAGGAATATCTGTATATGTGAATATTAGTGTTATATATCATTGAATTGTAAAATAGTGGAGTCAGGAATTTGTACTATTTCAAATGTTGAAATAAAATATTTATTTAAATAAATTACTGTTTGAATATCAAATTATGTGCAATAGCATTTTATTAAATAAATATTTATTTCTATTAAAAAAGCAAATATGCTCTACATTGTGGGTCCCACAAATTCAGAAAGTTAATATCTATAGCAACATTTTGGAATGTTGCTACAGACACCTATGGATGTTGCTATAGACCCAAATAGGGTTCTATAGCAACAATATTTCTTATGTTGCCTTAGTTAGTCAAAATGTTGCCTTTGAGGTCTGCGGCAACGCGGCAAAATGCATCACCGAGAAAGTGTTGCCTTTGCCCTTTTTTAGCCTACAGCAACATTTTTTGGCACTTCCTGCATCACTTCTTGGGTGTTGCAGTATGCAATCTATGACGTAGTGTGTAATGAATTTAAAAACCATGCCTACATATTCTGTGAATTGTTAAATTTGATTAAATATTGCGTATACTTGAATCTGGAGAGTAAGGGTGAAAGTAGTCCCTAAATCAATGAGATTGTATAGTCCAAGTTTGTTGGTTAAATGTATATGTTAGTAAACATGAATTAGAAGTTATTATAATTTGGACTGGGATTTATGTAGTATTTCAATTCATTGGAATGAAGTGTGTTGTAATATAAATTTCTATAAATTATCCAGTTTTATAAATACGAATAAACGTGTATCGTTTGATGTAACAAGGAATATGCCTAAAAGAAAGAGATATACAAAATAAAGATGTTTACCTTATTTTGTACCGTCTATTTCAATAATAATAGAAAAGATAACTCATTGTAATTCCAAACATAACACGAGTCCTCTTATAGATAATTTATGGAAAATTACAGTGTTAACATTTCCTTTTGGGAAGATGTAATTCCAACACATTAAAATGCAAAAATCACTAAATATATGTAGGACCGATTTCACCCTAGAGGGGGGTGAATAGGGTATACTATTAATTATAAAAATTTAATGTGGAAGTACATAAAATAATCACAGCACTGATAATAGCAACAAAGATAATAGTAGAAAAAATGCAGAAATAAGACAACACAAATTTACCCAGCTTCGGCAAAACCCTGCCTACGTGCTGCTCCCAATGTTTCTACCAGAAATTAAGTAGTCAGACGCTTACACACGTAAACTCACGACACCAGCTATCGACTAACCTAACTCTACGCTCAAAACCCTGCCACAACTCAGCCACTGAGTTGCGAATTCTCGAGCCACACCACCGTAGTTCGTCCCCTAGTCACATGACTAGAATTTACAAAGGTTTAAAGAAAAATACAAAATAAAAAACAATTAAACACAAAAACCCTTATTTTAAAGATTAAACCCAAAGGTAAAAATGTCGCCCCAAATTAATAATGAGTGAAGTCCTTTTTCCTTTTATTTATGTCGGCCTGTATTCTTTCCTTTTGCAAAAGAAAATGGCTGCTTCCTTTGTTTTTCTCGTTCGTTCCTCTCTTAGAAAATTAGGGCTTTTGGAAATTCAAAGAAGCCGACTTCAGTTGCTCGATCGAATAGATGATTTATCGTTCCTTGCTTTGTCGATCGAGTGTTTCTTTGAATTGCAAACGGATGCTTGAAATTGTCGAGTTCGGTTTTAATGATCTGGTATGCGATTTCCTTTTTATTTATTCTTGTTTATATGCTTGAACTCAATTGTCTTCATGCCGATGATGTTTACAGTTTAAATAGGGATCGATTCCCTTTATTTTCGTTCGAATATATTCACTTCAATTCGTCAATAATTTTTCTCGGCCATTTGATTATGATTGAATGCTTGATATTTCTCTGACTTGTTCAATTCATATAATTCTTTGCTTAATTATCAAGGCTATGATTTTGGCTTGTTCGATTTCTTGACCACCACGGCTTTGAATCTGGATTTTGTTCTGTTCTTTGCCTTGGTCACCACGACTTTTAATTTCTTCAATTAAAACTTGACTTTGGTTCCGTGAATTTCTGGCATCGTGAATATATGAATTTTGTTACCTCTCTGACTTCGGCACTGTCACTGCTAGTTTGAAGTCCTATGTCCAGTAGCTGGTTTCATGTGATGTTCATCATGTTTGTTCCATATGCATATGTATACATCCACTGCCTCCATCTTTATGTTGCATGGTTTGTTGGTTCATCACTGTTTGATCATTTATATGCTGTTGCCTTGAACTGAACTGTTCTGGTTCATTGATGATGCTATGTGCTTGTTTTATATATGCACTGTGTATATACATGTGAGCAGAATGAACTACTAGCTTGTTTCTTTGACTTGTATGTTGTAACGACCCGATATTTTGGACCATTCGCATCCATTATAAGTGTATAGGTAGACACTCATGCCGGAATTGAATTGCTCAAAATACCGCAGTGTTAATTTAAATTTGGCAAAACTGAACATATACAGTAAATAAATAATCACAGAACACAGACACAGAGTAATAATTGCAGCGGAAATAAAAGAGATAGTAGTTCATGAAGCTACTATATGAATATATAAAATACATCAAAGTTTACAACAGAAGAGTAATACGATACATCAGAGTTAATCAGAATACATCACTGGAATCATCGAATACTGAAAGCAGGATAGATGGCTGGATCTTCAAGCAAAGCTCCAACTTCAAAGGTGAGTCTCGAATACTGGTACACTCAGTCTGACCCGAGCGTAAAGCAAAAACACAAGACACTCGAGTCAGGATTAACATTCTTATATTAATAAATCCAACTCAAGTGAAATAGCAATTGAAATACAAGTAACTCAAAGGATGTTTGGAATAACCATCCTTTAAGGATCCGTTAAACTATCTACTATGTAGTAGTGTACGATAAGTAGATAATGTCTATCAGTAATATAAAGATATCAAAATAGTGTTAAGTCATGGCCCATTCCACCCTCAACACATTTTTATTCCCAAAAGCATATACAAGACCGTAGTTTCCCCAAAACCGGAAGTCACCAGAGGGCAATCCATATACTAAAGGTACAAAACAAATTCGTAGTGGTCACGAATAAATGGAATACAAGTATGACAAGGCACATGAGGCAATACCCAAGGTAGTGATACTACCGTTTGCCTGATCCGGACTGGTGAGAACGCAACGCCGCAGCGCCCGCAACACCGTGAAACAACACTCCCAAAAATCAAGGGTGCACCAATCGACAACAAGTAATGAGTAGTTCGAAGAAGTGTGTCCACTTGAGGTAGCTAATCCTCCATTGGCCCGGCACGGCTCTCCTGTTTTAGTCATTTCCAATTTGACACAAGTGTCAAGGCTATCCATTATCGTTCTCTTTCTTCAGTCATCACGTACATCATTCCAACCACTTCATTCTGGATCATCACTCCGCGTATAGTTATTAAAGTGGTTTTCGATTTAGATAGAGAGTATATCCATAACCGATTCCGGTCTCTTTAATAACTTCCGTAATTATTTTACCGATTGGTCGTTTATTAAATTTCAAAACCAAATCAATTACAATTTCACTAGAATTTGTAAATCAACATTTCATTTGCCTTTCTAAAACAATTTCCATAATTTACGTTTCAAAACTTCCAAATTATCATTTCAAAATCTTATAATTCAATTTCAGTCTTTATTTAAAACCATTCAAATATTGATTCAAGTTCGTATATAGGTTTCATTTCGAAAACATTTAAATTAATTTAATTTAACATTTAGATCAATTTAAATTCATTTATCGATTTCATTCAACATTCATTAAGTAAATTTGCCATTCAAATAATTTCTATTAAATTTCAAATTCATTAAATCCATTATTTAAATTCAACTTCATTATATCAAAACTTACAAATTGAATTAAATTAAATTCATCAAATCAAATTCTTTAAATTACAAGTCTTACATTAATTTCAATAAATCACATTTTATTTCTTGTTAAAGAAATTCAATTTCACTTATTTACTTACTTAAATAATTTTCCAAAACTTAATTAATAAAGAACTCGATTTCATTTATTTCCGAAGTAAAAATTTACTTATTCAAAAGTTCAATTTTACTTATTAAAGAATTCAATTCAATTTAATCATTAAATAATTCAATCTTATTTAATTATTAAATAATTCAAAACTTAATTATTAAATAATTTCAAAGTTTAGTAATTTCAAACTTAATTATAATTTCAAACTTAATTATTAAATCATTTCAAACCTAAATTCAATCATTTCTCAAATTAAACAGCATTCTTTCATCAATTACATCGTTAATATTTTGTTCCAGATTAAATATTAACATTTTCCTTTCATTAAAATTCAAATTTCAACTTCATTTCAAAACCATATTATTTATTCAAATAAAATCTTCGTTTTATTTTTAAATCAAATTATTGACCAATCGGGTTTTATTTAATTTTCTATCCTAGGTCAAAGTTAAATTTTTTTGGGTATTTATCATTTCAAACCGATTCCAATTCAATTCAAAATCAAAGCATAGCAAAGGGAACTTGCAGTGTGATAACTGGGATGGTGTCAAAGTAAATAAACAAGCAATAACAACAATCAATATCAATCCAATAATCAATTCAAATAATCCCGAAATAATCGTATTAATTCGCATTGTTATTTGTACGAATTAATATAATTATTTCTAGAATCTACACTATCATTTCATGTAGATTAAAGATTATTACATTACGGTTTTTCACTTGTCGTTAATTACAATCTTATACTACAACAATTAATCCAATATACGTCGATGGTTCAAAGTGTAATTATCACTATTCTACATGTCAATAAATTTAACAATTAAAAGGGGTCATATTCCACTAATCAAATTTAACATATAAATCAGTTTTAAAGTCGTTAACTATCCTATATCCATTTCAATTTTGCATACTATTTATCATTTAACACTAAAAAATTTAACGTCCAATATAAACATCAACAATAAATCAATTATCAGCCAAACTGTATTATCATCGCATAACTAATTAACAGATAATGGTGTCAGATGTCACAGGTGAACTGATACAGGTAATAGCATATATAACAGAGTAATTAACTAACAGCAACATATTTCAATTTGTCGTTTCCATTGAAATCAAATTTAATAAATAAAAGAACGTTAATCGTGAGTGAGTGCTCACCTTTCGAGGCTAGAGAAAAGTAGATAAGGAAATGAGTTACGGATCCAAGCACGAATTTAGACGAGCAAATCTGATAACGAGGAATTGATACAACGAATCAGAACCATCTTAGTATAATAGAATGAAGAGTAAATTAAATTATTATTTTATTACTTTTTCTCAAAACAAATATTCAAATTAGGACACGTATTATAAACAAAATCTACGTACACTTGAAATCAATGTAAAATTTAAAACGTAAATATGTAAAATATAACGTAAATATAAAGTGAGTTATACTATAGTAATTACAACGTAAATATAATGCAAATATAGTATAACGTAAATAAAATAAAATAGGAGCGAAGTGAATTATAATAAAATTTTAAAACGTACATATGAAAAATAAAAAAAAATCTGCATCTCTAAAATCAAAATACTTATGTATAATAAAATGTAAAATCAACTCAAACTTCTCCATACGTTTAAACAACAACAGCAAAACAAAGCATAGGGTATATATTCTGAAACTTGTATAGACCATATGTATCAAAGTGACATAATATAATTTATACAAATATATATATATATATACACACATACAAATTAAAGTAGATCTCAAAACAAACAAGCTAGGAGACCGGTTAGACAAAATGTGCAGACGGTAAAACAACAACTATGCAGACAACAGGATACGTATATGACTATGCAAATATATATACAACTATATTAGAAATCAATATATATTACTGACCGTAACACATCATATAATTGACACACATAATACAAAGATATATCTAGTATAACTTATAAGTATACATATATGTACCCCATATAAAACGTATACCAACGTGTTTACATTATAACATATTATATATTGTTTCAATATACTGTAATGTAAAAGTTAAAGGAAATATACATATTTAAAACAATGCATATAGGTTCCAACCTAAATGACTTAAATTTAAACAACTGTCTTATATGCACTTATACAAATAACGTACTTTATATAAATTAGTGGGAAGGCATCAACTGTGGTTCCCTTTTATATTAGTGGGAAGGCATCAACTGCTGTAAAAATACATATTAAAAGGTTGCTTTTGAAAATGTAATCTGTTTCCTTTCCGAGTGGCGATATTGATACAGAGCGAGGGTACTGTAAATGAAATGCTAATATCAGAATCTCAAATGCATGTATGATGTTCATTATGCTTATATTATGTTACTGACAGTTCTGGATAATAAATTGTATTTCATTTCTGCTTTAAAAAAACGTACTTTATATAAATGATACTTATAAATAAGTTAAATATATAAATGAGCAACGTACCTATGTTACATGCAGTTGATATAGCCAACGTATGAAATAGCTATATACTACAGACGCACTAGTATATATGTAAAATCTATATACTTATGGAACATGTCAACATCCGAGCTTGGTTGTCGGGGTCGAGGAGGGACAGTCGGCTATTGGTTGAAGGCCAAGGGTGAAGGGAAGAGAAGGCGGGTTTGGAAGCATGGCCAGAAGGGAATGGCGTGAGGAAAGGACGGAAGCGGTTAGGCTAGTGGAGATGAAGAGGCTGTCAGGAATTATCTGGGTGCTGATGTGAGTCGGGCCGAAGGTGGAAACAAGGTGATGGGCTGACGGCGATGAGAGGAAGCGGGCGTGGTGGCTACTTGCATTTATGGTGTGGTTGGCGGACTTGGTGGTTGGAGGCAGGTTGCTAAGGTGGTTGTGGGTTTTGGCTTGGGATGGACGTGGAAAAGAGGGTGGGATGGACATGGCTCGCGTGAGGTGGCAGGCTTGGGAAAAAGGGGAGAAACTTCGGTCACGTTTTTTTTTCTTTTTTTTCTTTCTCAGAGCAAAATTTTTGTAAGCATTGATGGGGAAGAAAGAATGAGTGGGGAAGGGAATGGATTTGGTTTTCAAAGAGAAGAGGAAAGGCAGGCTCTCTCCACTCAAAATGAAAGAATACATATATCATATATATTTTCTTTGGGAGAAGAGAAGGCAGAGAGAGAAACGCACCAATTTCAATCACTATAGCAGTTATATTTTGAAACCGGGAAAGAGAAAAGGTAAAGGGGGAAATGAAACGAATGGCCAGAACCAATATATGTTGGAATTAGTGTAGAAAAGCAAAAGCCTCTGCAAATTCTGAAAAATAATGATGGCTAGTGGCCATTGATTTTGTACGGTGGAAAATGAATAGACAATGGATTCAAAAGGTCACAAAACCAAAAGTTACAAAACCGGTACCGATACGATTACCGTTTTCGCGGATTCCGCACCAAACCGGACTTCAAAATACAGAATTGAATATACCGCAGAGATCAATGCGACGAGACGATCAAAACGGTATATGGATATCAGTGGTATGATTTGAATCATAAAAATTCGAATTTTCTAATAGTGGAAAATGCAAGAAAAACACTGAAAAATAAGATCGACGGAGTCAAAGATGTCCGAATTTGGAAAAATGACAAACTGACATCTTGCTCAGAAGATGGTTTAAAATTTTTCTATGTAAAAATATTTAGGTTCCGAAAATATTTTATTTTCATCACTTTTTAACTGATTAAATTGAAGTAAATTTACGCGCGAAATAAATTTTCATATTTTCGGACGAAAATTTACCAGTTGTTATGTTTAACTAGATGTATTCCAAATATCAAATTTATATTTCAAAATTTTATCATTTAAAATTTCACAAATTTCAACTAATTTCGTTATTAAAACAGTTGAAATTTACGGGTCGTTACACTCTCCCCCACTCAAAACTTTTCGTCTCCGAAAAGGAACGAGGTAGAAGAATAGAAACAAGCAGAAAGAAAAACAGTTTTGAAATACAAAATAACAATTAATTTAAACCATATAAATTCAATTTAAATTGATTGATATTCAATAATTGATTTGATCCATTTGATTTCACTAAAATCAATCTCACTATTTCTAAATTCATTATCTTACTATCCAATTATCTTCAATTTACAATTTCTAAAAACCATAAATTTGAATAGTCTTTTATTATAATCATATTTTTCAGCAATTTTGAATTCTTCTTTATTCCAAATTATTGTTAAATTTATTCTACTTAATATATCTAATCACATATATTGAAACCATATAAATTAATTTAAACCATATAGATTTCAATTTAAATTAATTTGTATTCAATAATTGGTTTTAAATTCAAGGTATTTCCATAAGTTGATCTAATTTCAATTTATTAATTCTTTCAAACAAATTTATTAATTCTTTCAAAACAAATTTATTACATTATTAACCGAGTTTTAATTATTATCCTATCTAACTCTATTGACATCTTTATAATCAAAATTTAGTGTATAACATTTATTATAAACACCCAAATTTTATTTATAAATTCAATTTATCTTATATATCATCCAATTACATATTCAACTTCTGAATGATTTAGGTAAGTTGTATTAGAATGCAGTTGAACAATATACAAATAAAATTTTCCCAATTCAATTATTCAAGTTTAAATGTTTATTCCAAATTTTGGTTTTATTTATAATTAAAATCATCTTTTTTTAAAAATTTAAGAATTAGATTTCCGATTAACTTTAAACAATTTAGAGATATATATAATATATTTATATCGAATCAAATTAATTTTAAAATAAGATACCTATATATATGTAAATCAAATTATACTGAAGAAATTCAAATCGAAATATTTTTCAAAACAAAACCGTAGCAAGGCTACAGAGTAGTATCTCCACTTCGAAACTCGAAAATGAATATCGATGATGCGGCCGCCATCACCGAAATTATTTTCCAGCGACAAAGAGAAGAGCACCGTTTTCAACATTCTAAAATTCTTTGAAAACGATTTATATTTGAAAATATTTTTAAATACTATACACTTTAAAACTTAAAACCCAAGTTGAAATCACCAAAATTTAAATTCTCAAATTCTTGATTTAAGTACATTTCAAATTTCAAATTGCATTATAGCCAAGTTTATAACTTCATTTATTTATATTGCAATAGTTAATTGTTTACAAAACAATAAATGGTAATCAAATATTATTATTTCAGACAACAAATTTATTAACAATTTAATTTCATAATATAATCTTACAAAACTTTATTTTATTTACCAAAGTTGGAAACGAAATTGTGTCAGTTTGCTCTACTCAAGTGTTTTGGAAATCCTATCGATAGCGTTGATCAGACGAATCGATCGAAAATCCAAATCAACATCAACAACTCAAATAACACAATATATAAAACTTTTTAAAATTAATTTATAAATACACTTCCTCACTTAACGATACAATAATGGATTTCAAAGCAAGGATAGAGATTCAAATTTGATGTAAATCAAATCAAAGAGAGCTTTGATTCGATAATAAGTTCGAAACAGAAGATTAGATAATTCAATTAACAGAACCGGGAGATGGACAAACTTATTTAATTCACGGGCAACCTTAACCAGGTCGACCGCGACTTCAAGAATAAGATCGTTGCAGAATTTCGGGGCAAATCGACCTTCGATCTCGAGGAATAGAATTCAGGTATAGCAGGAGATGGATGGCATCGTAAACCGAGGATACAAAAATCTCCGGTAAATCAATGTCTATTGTAAAGGAGTTTTGCTCCTTTACGAATCATTCGAAGATTGGCGAGACCCCCGATTTACTATAGAGATCATTCAAAGTGGAGTTATGGGGACACTCCAAGATCAAGAAAAGACGAATAGTGAGGGACACGAATGAATTTCGGAACCGCAGGGAACGTTCCAAAATTCAAATGAATCGAGTCAAAATGAAGAGATTGAAACTCGAATGAGAGTGATTCTGTAAATACATTTACCCTATATGTTGAGTTTTGCCTAGAGCTACCAAAGCTCTGATACCAAATGTAACGACCCGATATTTTGGACCATTCGCATCCATTATAAGTGTATAGGTAGACACTCATGCCGGAATTGAATTGCTCAAAATACCGCATTGTTAATTTAAATTTGGCAAAACTGAACATATACAGTAAATAAATAATCACAGAACACAGACACAGAGTAATAATTGCAGCGGAAATAAAAGAGATAGTAGTTCATGAAGCTACTATATGAATATATAAAATACATCAGAGTTTACAACAGAAGAGTAATACGATACATCAGAGTTAATCAGAATACATCACTGGAATCATCGAATACTGAAAGCAGGATAGATGGCTGGATCTTCAAGCAAAGCTCCAACTTCAAAGGTGAGTCTCGAATACTGGTACACTCAGTCTGACCCGAGCGTAAAGCAAAAACAAAAGACACTCGAGTCAGGATTAACATTCTTATATTAATAAATCCAACTCAAGTGAAATAGCAATTTAAATACAAGTAACTCAAAGGATGTTTGGAATAACCATCCTTTAAGGATCCGTTAAACTATCTACTATGTAGTAGTGTACGATAAGTAGATAATGTCGATCAGTAATATAAAGATATCAAAATAGTGTTAAGTCATGGCCCATTCCACCCGCAACACATTTTTATTCCCAAAAGCATATACAAGACCGTAGTTTCCCCAAAACCGGAAGTCACCAGAGGGCAATCCATATACTAAAGGTACAAAACAAATTCGTAGTGGTCGCGAATAAATGGAATACAAGTATGACAAGGCACATGAGGCAATACCCAAGGTAGTGATATTACCGTTTGCCTGATCCGGACTGGTGAGAACGCAACGCCGCAGCGCCCGCAACACCGTGAAACAACACTCCCAAAAATCAAGGGTGCACCAATCGACAACAAGTAATGAGTAGTTCGAAGAAGTGTGTCCACTTGAGGTAGCTAATCCTCCATTGGCCCGGCACGGCTCTCCTGTTTTAGTCATTTCCAATTTGACACAAGTGTCAAGGCTATCCATTATCGTTCTCTTTCTTCAGTCATCACGTACATCATTCCAACCACTTCATTCTGGATCATCACTCCGCGTATAGTTATTAAAGTGGTTTTCGATTTAGATAGAGAGTATATCCATAACCGATTCCGGTCTCTTTAATAACTTCCGTAATTATTTCACCGATTGGTCGTTTATTAAATTTCAAAACCAAATCAATTACAATTTCACTAGAATTTGTAAATCAACATTTCATTTGCCTTTCTAAAACAATTTCCATAATTTACGTTTCAAAACTTCCAAATTATCATTTCAAAATCTTATAATTCAATTTCAATCTTTATTTAAAACCATTCAAATATTGATTCAAGTTCGTATATAGGTTTCATTTCGAAAACATTTAAATTAATTTAATTTAACATTTAGATCAATTTAAATTCATTTATCGATTTCATTCAACATTCATTAAGTAAATTTGCCATTCAAATAATTTCTATTAAATTTCAAATTCATTAAATCCATTATTTAAATTCAACTTCATTATATCAAAACTTACAAATTGAATTAAATTAAATTCATCAAATCAAATTCTTTAAATTACAAGTCTTACATTAATTTCAATAAATCACATTTTATTTCTTGTTAAAGAAATTCAATTTCACTTATTTACTTACTTAAATAATTTTCCAAAACTTAATTAATAAAGAACTCGATTTCATTTATTTCCGAAGTAAAAATTTACTTATTCAAAAGTTCAATTTTACTTATTAAAGAATTCAATTCTATTTAATCATTAAATAATTCAATCTTATTTAATTATTAAATAATTCAAAACTTAATTATTAAATAATTTCAAAGTTTAATAATTTCAAATTAATTATAATTTCAAACTTAATTATTAAATCATTTCAAACCTAAATTCAATCATTTCTCAAATTAAACAACATTCTTTCATCAATTACATCGTTAATATTTTGTTTCAGATTAAATATTAACATTTTCCTTTCATTAAAATTCAAATTTCAACTTCATTTCAAAACCATATTATTTATTCAAATAAAATCTTCGTTTTATTTTTAAATCAAATTATTGACCAATCGGGTTTTATTTAATTTTCTATCCTAGGTCAAAGTTAATTTTTTTTTGGGTATTTATCATTTCAACCCAATTCCAATTCAATTCAAAATCAAAGCATAGCAAAGGGAACTTGCAGTGTGATAACTGGGATGGTGTCAAAGTAAATAAACAAGCAATAACAACAATCAATATCAATCCAATAATCAATTCAAATAATCCCAAAATAATCGTATTAATTCGCATTGTTATTTGTACGAATTAATATAATTATTTCTAGAATCTACACTATCATTTCATGTAGATTAAAGATTATTACATTACGGTTTTTCACTTGTCGTTAATTACAATCTTATACTACAACAATTAATCCAATATACGTCGATGGTTCAAAGTGTAATTATCACTATTCTACATGTCAATAAATTTAACAATTAAAAGGGGTCATATTCCACTAATCAAATTTAACATATAAATCAGTTTTAAAGTCGTTAACTATCCTATATCCATTTCAATTTTGCATACTATTTATCATTTAACACTAACAAATTTAACGTCCAATATAAACATCAACAATAAATCAATTATCAACCAAACTGTATTATCATCGCATAACTAATTAACAGATAATGGTGTCAGATGTCACAGGTGAACTGATACAGGTAATAGCATATATAACAGAGTAATTAACTAACAGCAGCATATTTCAATTTGTCGTTTCCATTGAAATCAAATTTAATAAATAAAAGAACGTTAATCGTGAGTGAGTGCTCACCTTTCGAGGCTAGAGAAAAGTAGATAAGGAAATGAGTTACGGATCCAAGCACGAATTTAGACGAGCAAATCTGATAACGAGGAATTGATACAACGAATCAGAACCATCATAGTATAATAGAGTGAAGAGTAAATTAAATTATTATTTTATTACTTTTTCTCAAAACAAATATTCAAATTAGGACACGTATTATAAACAAAATCTACGTACACTTGAAATCAATGTAAAATTTAAAACGTAAATATATAAAATATAACGTAAATATAAAGTGAGTTATACTATAGTAATTACAACGTAAATATAATGCAAATATAGTATAACGTAAATAAAATAAAATAGGAGCGAAGTGAGTTCTAATAAAATTTTAAAACGTACATATGAAAAATCAAAAAAAAAATCTACATCTCTAAAATCAAAATACTTATGTATAATAAAATGTAAAATCAACTCAAACTTCTCCATACGTTTAAACAACAACAGCAAAACAAAGCATAGGGTATATATTCTGAAACTTGTATAGACCATATGTATCAAACTGACATAATATATTTTATACAAATATATATATACACACACATACAAATTAAAGTAGATCTCAAAACAAACAAGCTAGGAGACCGGTTAGACAAAATGTGCAGACGGTAAAACAACAACTATGCAGACAACAGGATACGTATATGACTATGCAAATATATATACAACTATATTAGAAATCAATATATATTACTGACCGTAACACATCATATAACTGACACACATAATACAAAGATATATCTAGTATAACTTATAAGTATACATATATGTACCCCATATAAAACGTATACCAACGTGTTTACATTATAACCTATTATATATTGTTTCAATATACTGTAATGTAAAACTTAAAGGAAATCTACATATTTAAAACAATGCATATAGGTTCCAACCTAAATGACTTAAATTTAAACAACTATCTTATATGCACTTATACAAATAACGTACTTTATATAAATTAGCGGGAAGGCATCAACTGTGGTTCCCTTTTATATTAGTGGGAAGGCATCAACTGTTGTAAAAATACATATTAAAAGGTTGCTTTTGAAAATGTAATCTGCTTCCTTTCCGAGTGGCGGTATTGATACAGAGCGAGGGTACTGTAAATGAAATGATAATATCAGAATCTCAAATGCATGTATGATGTTCATTATGCTTGTATTATGTTATTGACAGTTCTGGATAATAAACTGTATTTCATTTCTGCTTTAAAAAAACGTACTTTATATAAATGATACTTATAAATAAGTTAAATATATAAATGAGCAACGTACCTTTGTTACATGCAGTTGATATAGCCAACGTATGAAATAGCTATATACTACAGACACACTATTATATATATGTAAAATCTATATACTTATGGAACATGTCAACATCCGAGCTTGGTTGTCGGGGTCGAGGAGGGACAGTCGGCTATTGGTTGAAGGCCAAGGGTGAAGGGAAGAGAAGGCGGGTTTGGAAGCATGGTCAGAAGGGAATGGCGTGAGGAAAGGACGGAAGCGGTTAGGCTAGTGGAGATGAAGAGGCTGTCAGGAATTATCTGGGTGCTGATGTGAGTCGGGCCGAAGGTGGAAACAAGGTGATGGGCTGACGGCGATGAGAGGAAGCGGGCGTGGTGGCTACTTGCATTTATGGTGTGGTTGGCGGACTTGGTGGTTGGAGGCAGGTTGCTAAGGTGGTTGTGGGTTTTGGCTTGGGATGGACGTGGAAAAGAGGGTGGGATGGACATGGCTCGCGTGAGGTGGCAGGCTTGGGAAAAAGGGGAGAAACTTCGGTCATGTTTTTTTTTCTTTTTATTTTTTGTTTCTCGGAGCAAAATTTTTGTAAGCATTGATGGGGAAGAAAGAATGAGTGGGGAAGGGAATGGATTTGGTTTTCAAAGAGAAGAGGAAAGGCAGGCTCTCTCCACTCAAAATGAAAGAATACATATATCATATATATTTTCTTTGGGAGAAGAGAAGGCAGAGAGAGAAACGCACCAATTTCAATCACTATAGCAGTTATATTTTGAAACCGGGAAAGAGAAAAAGTAAAGGGGGAAATGAAACGAATGGCCAGAACCAATATATGTTGGAATCAGTGTAGAAAAGCAAAAGCCTCTGCAAATTCTAAAAAATAATGATGGCTAGTGGTCATTGATTTTGTACGGTGGAAAATGAATAGACAATGGATTCAAAAGGTCACAAAACCAAAAGTTACAAAACTGGTACCGATACGATTACCGTTTTCGCGGATTCCGCACCAAACCGGACTTCAAAATACAGAATTGAATATACCGCAGAGATCAACGCGACGAGACGATCAAAACGGTATATGGATATCAGTGGTATGATTTGAATCATAAAAATTCGAATTTTCTAATAGCGGAAAATGCAAGAAAAACACTGAAAAATAAGATCGACGGAGCCAAAGATGTCCGAATTTGGAAAAACGACAAACTGACATCTTGCTCAGAAGATGGTTTAAAAATTTTCTATGTAAATGTTAGCACCAAAATTGGTCACTAACCTCGTTCAGAAAGGTTGTGTAGAGATATAAGTGATGAAAGCAAATTAAACAGAGAAGACAATCCTAATTCAAGTGCAGAAAGTAAGAACACCAAATTTATAGTGGTTCGGCGTAATTGCCTACGTCCACTTTGCTCAACTTTATTGATTTCCTTTATGATTGATTACAAATACAATTCGTGAATCAAATGCTTGAATGAAGGTGTTTAAGTAGAGAAGATGAGTCTTGAAAATGGCAGAGTCTCCCCGTATTTTCTCTCCAAAAAAGGATCCCTTTCACTGTGACCCTGCACCTCTATTTATAGGCAAAGATGGGCTGGACTTCCCAAGTGGGCTGATTGCCGAACGTTCCAGCCCGAGTACAGTGGTCGCCGTATGCCGAGCAAGGTTCGCCGAACGATCTCCGCCGAACCATTCCTTCTATGCCGAACGGTGTGCTGGTTAGTTGTGTTGAACGTCTCCTGGATGACGAGTATTACGCCGAACACCATGGGATGCCGAGTACTCTTGTATGCCGAGCAGCCTTGATTCCGAGCGACCTTGTATGCCGAACAGCCTTGATGCCGAGTACTCTGGTATGCCGAGTAGTCTTGCATGCCGAGCAGTCTTGATGCCGAACAGCCTTGATGCCGCGTACTCTGGTATGCCGAGCAGTCTTGTATGCCGAGCAGCCTTGATGCCGAGTACTCTGGTATGCCGAGCAGTCTTGCATGCCGAGTACTCTGGTATGCCGAGCAGTCTTGCATGCCGAGCAGTCTTGATGCCGAACAGCCTCGATGCCGAGTACTCTGGACGCCGAGTACTACGCCGAGTACTCATGGATGATGGTTGCTTCGCCGAACATTCCTGGATGCCGGACACTCTCCGATGCCGAGCACTAGTTGCCTGGTCAAATCCCCAGGAAACACTTGCCCCCCAAAGTGTATTGCGTGGCCGAACGTGATGCGCTTTGAATCTGGTACAATCTACCTCGGAGGTACCCTCTCGAGAATGCTAGCAAAGGGAGGTGCGAGACGAACAAGCTTGGGATGCCGAACGACACGTTCTGAGCCGAACGTTCCTAGCGTGCCGAACGTCATTCCACCTTAATGCCGAGTACTCCGGTATTGACCGGTTCTACCGGGTATAGCCCCTTCGACTTCCTCCATTCCCCTCTATAAAACCAGTCCCTTCTCTTCCTTTTCTCCTTTTACTTCTTATTTCCTCCGTTCTCACAATTCTGTTCAATCGTCCGAATTTGAGACTTAACTACTCCATCTCAATCTTCGATCTGCAAACTTAGGTATTTTTCATCGTATACTCAAACGAGATGTTCGAACGAAGTCGTGTAGAGGGTTTTTATATAGCTTGTCTGTATTGCCGAACGACATAGCGTGGAGGAGTTAGGAGTATGTCCGCTTATTGCCTTAGTTTCCTCGTGTTGGATCGAGGTCAAAAGGAAGAAAAAGAATGAAAGGTGTTGGAGAGGGTAATGGCGCCGTTCGCTGCTCCGGCGCATGTGGTCATGTGCCGGACGGTGTAACGGTTAGTTGCCGAACGGTACCTCAGCCGGACAAGGCCAGGCCGAACGCTCACTAACAAGTCAAACTATAATTGAGCCGAACGAACCAAAGCCAATCAATGCCCAAACGCCGAACATTTCTCATGCCGAACAATACAATTGCCGAACACTTGACATGCCGAACAATATAATTGCCGAACAACTGACATGCCGAACAATACAATCACCGAACACTTTACATGCCGAACAATACAATTGCCGAACACCTTTCATGCCGAACAATATAATTGCCGAACACCTTTCATGCCGAACAATATAATTGCCGAACACTTTATATGCCGAACAATACAATTGCCGAACACCTTTCATGCCGAACAATACAATTGCCGCACACTTTACTTAGGACGATGAACATTACTAAAATGCCGATCAGTATAAATGTTAAACTACACTTAGGCCGGTTACTCTAGAAATCATATGTCTTTTGAACCTGAAACTGTAATCACCTCAAGGCGGGCTTTTGAGACGGTCAGCGACGACGGTCTTCGAAGGCGATGATCCGAAGCTAATTATTATATCTTTATTGTTGTCTTTACACAATTGCTTGCACTAGTTCATACACCACGTGGGGGGAAAACTCGTGTTGCTGATTCTAACGCTCAACGTTTTTCAAGTATAGCTTTCTCAAGCATTTAGCCAGGTTCATTATTTATTCGGGATGTCAGGAAAATCTAGTTCTGCCACCATATCTGACAGGCCTGGGCCGTCAGCAAAGCAAGGAGCCGCAGATGCTTCCAACCCGTCAATCTCTCCCGCTCATAATCTGGCGCCCGACGCTCTTGAGTCAACCATCTTACTGGACAACCCGGTCGATTCTCAAGCCTCGAGGATCAATGAGGCCGCTCTGCGACGGATATGTTCTATTCACGGAATTCCCTTTACTGACGTGTTAGTTCCTTCGAGACACGACCGTCCTCATTTGCCCCCAGTCGGGTACACGGCCTGCAACAAGTTCATGTGCTGGATGGGCAGCGTGCCTCCGTTTAACCTATTTCTCCGGGATGTGCTGCAATATATAGACATCGCTCCATCGCAGCTGCACCCGAATGGTCATGCGTTCCTATATGGGACCTACTTACTCTTCATGGCTGTCTTCTCCAAACCTCCAACCCCTGGTGATATCCGATACATCTATATGTTCAAGAGACGGAAAGATAGCCCTTCCTTCATATTCCTCGAGCCATATCACAAGTGCCAGATTTTGACAGGGGCCTGTAGCAAATTCGCCCTGTACAAACAGGAGTGGTTCTATGTGCGATGCCCGTCTGGTTTTGCTAGGAGATGGGTTGAAGGCAGTAAGTCTTTCTGCTGAACCGTTACTCGTACTTAATGGGAGTCATGTTTTTCTTAACTCTTCGTTTCATCTTTTCAGGTATTAACCCGCGTCCGGAAGGCCGAGGATATTCTGATGTTGTCGACGCGATTAGAGCTCTTCCGGCCGAGGACCGAGATATTCGAGCTATCATTTCAAATGAATCGCTGTCGGGGTTCGGCTTGCTAGCTCCTGATCGTTGGGTCAGCCTTCCAGAAGGCGTTACAATTCCCAAACCTCCATCCGGTAAAGGGAAAAAACTTGCCGGCCCGTCGTCGCGTCGCGCTTCCGTCGCGCACGAAGAAGGCGAGCGTAGAGAGGGTGATGCACCCGACACTCAGGGCGAGGACGTGGGTCCTGCTTGGAATCCGGCAATCGAAGTTCAGGATATTGAGACGTCATCCTCCCCTTCGAAGGGAAAGAAAAAGCTGAAATATTCGGTTCAGAAAGAGAAAATTGGCGACACCTCAAAATCTACGCCTATCCCTCCTGAGAAAGAGGCTTCTTCACAGCATCTGGAGAGTTCTCTGAGGGGTCTCTCGAACCTCTCCATTCCCGAAGACATACTTAATTACGGGTTCGATGATCCTGAAGCTCTCAAATTCTCCTCGCCCGCTAGAGGCAACGTAGGAGTTCAACTCCCGGCTCACAGAGACGATACTCCGATTAGCAAAGATAAACGAACGGGTCCGTCGGGGGGAACACTTAGGACACACACGCACATGCGCATTCCATAACATACTTCAAGTCTTTTTAATTCGTGAATTCTCCTTAATTCGTTGTTATCTTCCTTCTTTGTAGGTGATATGGGCCGCTCCCACGGACTTGATCGCCTTCAGGGGTCTTCAATATTTCATCACTCCGGACGGGATTCCGGTTCAGGCAGACGCCGGGACCGAGGTGATTATGAGGATAGGGACAATCGTCCGCGCGAGTCGTCTCAT
Organism: Allium fistulosum; assembly: GCA_030737815.1. Taxonomy (NCBI): domain Eukaryota; kingdom Viridiplantae; phylum Streptophyta; class Magnoliopsida; order Asparagales; family Amaryllidaceae; genus Allium; species Allium fistulosum. Next base: position 1,114,348,478 of record CM060902.1, on the reverse strand, counting down.
CGCAAGAAAGCGCACTATCAATCTTCTCAGTCCCGTGATCTTCCTCCTACAACTGAGCCGGATAAAGAGAAGTCTCTGCAGAAGGGTTATCAGTCTGATGCCGCTCGAGAACAACATTCCAGTTCATCGAGTACGAGGCAAGTTCGAGAGCCGCGTAAGAGAACGGAATTCTCTAAGCCTCCTCCTCCTGCTCCTGCCGTGGACCCAACCGTTGCGGAAAAGACGGTCGACCTTAAGGCCAAGTTTCCGAAGATTTGTTTTGACGGTTTGAAATTCCTCCCGGCCATCCATCACATTCCTGGGCACGTGAAGCAAAGTGCGATTGCCTGCAACAATGACGTCTATGTTCAACATGACGCATTCGTGCACTTGGTGGAGAAGATCTCAGAAGTATCTGTTGAGCGTCAACACGAGATTGACCGTCTGAATCTGGAGGCTGACAGCGACAAGAAAATCATTAAACTCCAAGACGAAGAACTCGCCTCTTATAAGTTAAAGCTAGAAGCCGCTGAACAAGGCGCAAAAGATACTGCCGAGGCAGTTACTCGCTTAGAGGTGGCACACAAAAAGGAGCTTGACGAAGCCGTTCAGCGCAGCGGCGCCCTTGCCCTAGAAAAAGACTCTGTCCAAAAAGAAAGGGACGCGCTCGCTACTCAAGTCAAAGAGCTGAAAGAACAACTCTCCAAGGAGAAAGAAGACAAAACAGCCGCTCAGGAAGAATCACAGCGGTATTGTGATGAGATTGTGGCTACCCGGCTCCTGAAGGCAAAGCTCGACGGTGAACTTGCCGGGGTCGAAAAAATGAAGGATGAGGCCCGTGAGGAGGGCAAAAGAATGGCTGAGGAGGAGCTTGATTCTCGCCTGGAGGCGGCCACAGAGACCGGCAGGGAAGAAGTCAAAAGTATGTTTGACCCGTTGATCGCCGAGTATGGAGCCCGCGTCCTTATGCACCGCGACCTAACATTCTTGGGCGACGGCTACCATGAATCCCTGGCTGAGGCGTGGGAGACTCTGATAAAGATCAAGAAAGTCGAATCAGGCTCCGAAGAAATCGACGAGGATGCACTGGTGAAGGAGTTCCTGAGGGGGAATGAGCCATCGGATTTATCCGTAGCATTGGCTCTCTATGGCAAAGGCTCTTCCCCTTCGAAAGAGAAGAACAACGAGGCTGGCCCATCAGAGGCCGACACTACTACTCCTCACATTGCCGCTCCTTACGCTGCTCAATCGGCTGGTCGGTCGACGCTTGATCCATTCGAGCAACACGCCAGTTATGATCCCGAAGATCCCGGGCTTGGCGTTCATGTGCTGTCACCTATCCTGGAGGGTGAAACCCCGCGCGCCACCGACAGTCAACCTGATCCTGGTAGGAGATTCTTCTTTCTCTAGAAATCGAAGCGATCCCGTCATTTTTCAACAGTGGTTATTCGTTCTAATGCCCACTTCTTATATTTCTCACAGGTTGTTCTGACACTGAGCTAACTCCGAGGAGCGATGACGCCAAGGAGGAAGCGGGGAAAACAAGCGACGCTGCTCACGCAGAGGTAACTCCCGGCCCAGACGCTCAAGTGATCGGGGCGCTTGACGATGACAAACTTGACACCTCGTCTCCGGCCGAAGGAAGCGACGAAGTTAAAATCACTGGCGCCTCTGAACATACTTCAGAGATGAGCATGAAGGATCGTCTTGCCGACGAGGAGAAGAGAAAGGTCAAAGTCAAAGTTGAATCTGAAGTCTTGGAACTTACTGACCCGCGGAATAGACCTTTGAAAATCATTCTCCCGGGCAGGTCCAAACCATTAGATGTTCCGTCTCCTACTCCTGACTCCGTCTCTCTAGCAAGCAAAAAGTCCAAGAAGAAACGTGAGGGAGAGGAGTCGTCGGAAACACCGAAGGCGGACAAGAAGAAGAAGTCGAAGAAATGATCGATGCACTTGTTCAACAAGTTTTTGCTTAAGTTTGTAACAGTTTCTTCCTTTCATAACTTGTAGTTTGTATAGGCCCGAATTTTGTAGGAGTGATCTTGTATCCCTATTTTGGACTTATTGAATAAAATTTCAGTTTCTTCTTGTTTGAATGATTCTCTTGTCTTTATTTGGTTTGCTGACACTGTGCTCCGGGGACTTGGAGACTTAAGACTGTTCATACTCTAGTCCGCGCTCTGGGGACTTAGAGTACTCCGCTCCGCACTCCGGGGACTCGGAGATTGGAAATCGTTTATACTCTAGTCCGCGCTCTGGGGACTTAGAGTACTCCGCTCCGCATTCTGGGGAATCGGAGATTGGAAATCGTTTATACTCTAGTCCGCGCTCTGGGGACTTAGAGTACTCCGCTCCGCACTCTGGGGACTCGAAGATTGGAAATCGTTTATACTCTAGTCCGCGCTCTGGGGACTTAGAGTACTCCGCTCCGCATTCTGGGGAATCGTAGATTGGAAATCGTTTATACTCTAGTCCGCGCTCTGGGGACTTAGAGTACTCCGCTCCGCACTCTGGGGACTCGAAGATTGGAAATCGTTCATACTCCAGTCCGCGCTCTGGGGACTTAGAGTACTCCACTCCGCATTCTGGGGACTCGGAGATTGTAAATCGTTTATACTCTAGTCCGCGCTCTGGGGACTTAGAGTACTCCGCTCCGCACTCTGGGGATTCGGAGATTGTAAATCGTTTATACTCTAGTCCGCGCTCTGGGGACTTAGAGTACTCCGCTCCGCACTCTGGGGATTCGGAGATTGTAAATCGTTTATACTCTAGTCCGCGCTCTGGGGACTTAGAGTACTCCGCTCCGCACTCTGGGGATTCAGAGATTGTAAATCGTTTATACTCTAGTCCGCGCTCTGGGGATTTAGAGTACTCCGCTCCGCACTCTGGGGATTCGGAGATTGTAAATCGTTTATACTCTAGTCCGCGCTCTGGGGACTTAGAGTACTCCGCTCCGCACTCTGGGGATTCGGAGATTGGAAATCGTTTATACTCTAGTCCGCGCTCTAGGGACTTAGAGTACTCCGCTCCGCACTCTGGGGATTCGGAGATTGGAAATCGTTTGTATGAGTCTGTACGCCGCACAGAATAATGTAATTTATCATTCGATTAAGAGATACAGAAACTTCATAGAAAATGTGGCTTCAAGCCTTTATTAATGAAAATCAACTAAATTGCTCGATTACAACTTCAAAAGGAAAACTAAGTCATTATTGAATGGAAACATGCGGAAAACAATAATGCCTATAACAAGAAAGGGAAACATGCTAAATGTAATAGTGCCGCAAATGTTCACTGTTCCATGCTCGGGGGAGTGTCGTGCCATCAACGGTCGCTAGCTTGAATGTTCCTTCTCCAAGCTTCCGTTCAATGGCATATGGACCTTCCCAGCTGGGATTCATGCGTGATGGTACTGGGAAGACTCGTTTCAGAACGAGATCACCCACATCAAAGATTCTTGGGCGGACTCTGCCATCGTAGTAGCGCTTGACTCGATGTCTGTGCGCCGCCGCCCTTAACTCAGCTTCTTCACGCTTTTCGTCGATGCAGTCCAGTGATTCCAGCAAGAGGTTTTGGTTCGTCTTGGGGTCATAGTATGTCACTCGGTGCGATGGAACTTCAAGTTCCACGGGTATTACGGCTTCAGAACCGTATGCCAAGGCGAACGGAGTGTGGCCGGTCGCGGACTTGTGGGTAGTCCTATATGCCCATAATGCTGTCGGGAGTTCATCTACCCACTTGCCTCCAACCTTCTCCAGACGCTTCTTTAGTATGGACTTGATTATCTTGTTAACGGCCTCGACTTGTCCGTTAGCTTTTGGGTGTGCAACGGCAGCGAACTTTTTCTCGATGCCGTACTTTAGACAGAACTCTTTGAACTCTCTACTTTCGAATTGCGTTCCGTTATTTGTAATGATGGTGCGTGGAAGACCAAAGCGGCATATGATGTTTCGTACAACGAAATTAATGACTTTCTTAGAGGTGATAGTGGCCAAAGGTTCTGCCTCAGCCCATTTCGTGAAATAGTCGACCGCAACTATCGCGTATTTCGCACCACCTTTGGATAGAGGCAAAGAGCCGATTATGTCGATTCCCCAGATCGCGAATGGCCAAGGGCTGATCATTTGTGTGAGTTCCGTTGACGGAGCCCTCGGGATTTTTGCATATCTTTGACACTTGTCGCATTTTCTTGCGTAGTCCGCGGCATCCCGGTTTACGGTAGGCCAGTAATAACCATAGCGGAGGATCTTCTTTGCTAGCGTTTGCCCCCCAGTATGGTCACCGCATTCCCCTTCGTGGACTTCCCTCAAGACTCGCTTTGTTTCATCATGAGCGATGCATCGTAGTAATGGGATTCAGAATCCTTTCCGGTACATGGATCCATCCTGCATTACGTACCGCGCAGCCTTTCGAAGGACCTGTCGTCTTTCGCTTCTTCTTTCTGGTAAAGCCCCAGTTGTCAGGTACAGTTTGAATGGGGTTATCCACGAGTCCTTCTCGATCTCTGTTTCCAACACAAGATCGATTTTCATCTCGCCCGTACTCGGGGCATGCAAGACTTCCACGGGATACAATCCCATTTGCTGAACATCGTCGGTACTTGCGAACTTAGCCAACAAGTCGGCTTCTTTGTTTTGTTCTCGCGGGATGTGCGAAATGTCATAACGCTCAAGATTTGATAGTAGTTCCTGGACCTGAACGAGGTACGGAGCAAGCTTTCGTCCTTTTGCTTGGTAGTCTCCTCGCACTTGGTATACCACTAACTGCGAGTCACAAAAGATTTCGATTGATTTGATTCCGAGTTCTTTGATAAGCTTCAAGCCAGCGGTCAATGCTTCATATTCAGCTTCGTTGTTCGTAGCCGGAAAATCGAGCTTCAAGGCATAACAGATTGATCGGTTTTCCGGAGTTATAAGAACTACGCCCGCGCCGGAGCAACGGTCGTTTGATGCACCGTCAGTGTATAACTTCCATCGTATGGGGGGAATGATGTCGTGATCGTCCGGTTTGATGGGTATGGTAAATTCAGCGATGAAGTCTGCTAACGCTTGCCCTCGGATAGCTCTCCGTGGTAAGTACGCGATATCGAATTGGCTCAACTCGATGTTCCATTTTAGCAATCTTCCAGAAGTTTCTGGTCGCTGAAGTACCTGCCTCAGGGGTTGATCGGTATAAACGCCGATTGAATGCGCTTGAAAGTATGGGCGTAGCTTGCGTGATGCAATCACCAAGCAATAAGCCAATTTCTCAATTTTAGGGTAATTCTTCTCTGCCCCCGTTAAACGCTTGCTAACATAATATACCGGCTTCTGGACTCGATCCTCCTCACGGACCAAAGCTGCGCTTATCGCATGAGGGGATATAGCCAAGTAAACGTACAGCATCTCATGGTCAACTGGTTTAGATAGCATCGGTGGGCTCTCCAGATGCCTTACCAGGTTCTGGAAAGCTTCCTCGCAGCTAGACGTCCATTCAAAATTCCTCTTTCCTTTCTTTATTATGTCGAAGAATGGGATGCACTTGTCAGTTGCCTTGGATATAAATCGACTTAGCGCAGCCACTTTTCCGTTCAAGCTCTGTACCTGCTTTACAGTCCTGGGTGCTTGTACGTCTCGAATGGCTTGGATCTTTTCTGGGTTGGCTTCGATTCCCCTAGCGTTGACGATGAATCCTAAAAACTTCCCTGATGCAACGCCGAAAGAACACTTCAGCGGGTTGATCTTCATTCCATAGGACCTGAGTATGTTAAACATTTCAGCTAAGTCTTGAATGTGGTCGTTTGACTGCCGTGACTTCACTAGCATGTCATCCACATAGACTTCCATGGTTTTGCCCAGCTGGTCCTTGAACATTCGATTCACCAGACGTTGGTAAGTTGCTCCAGCATTCTTTAATCCAAAGGGCATCACTACATAGCAATACAGCCCGACATTTGTAACGAAGCTGGTGTGTTCTTGGTCCGGAATATGCATTGGGATTTGGTTGTATCCCGAGTACGCATCCATGAATGACAATAATTCGTGTCCTGCTGTGGAATCGACCAACTGATCGATCCTAGGCAACGGGAAACTGTCCTTAGGGCATGCTTTGTTCAAGTCGGAATAATCTACGCAAGTCCTCCATTTCCCATTTGCCTTTTTTACTAGCACGGGGTTGGAGACCCACTCCGGGTAGAGGGCGTCGCGGACGAACCCATTTGCTTTGAGTTTGTCCACCTCCTCTCCAAGAGCGGCGGATCTCTCTGGATCCATTCCTCTCCTCTTTTGCTTGACTGGGACGTATTTCGGGTCTATGTTCAACATATGACTTGTGATGGCGGGAGAAATCCCACACATATCAGAATGCGTCCAGGCAAAAACATCGAGGTTTGCTCGGAGGAAGTCGCTAAGGTCTTCTGTCATTGCGGGGCCTAACTGTGATCCGATTTTCAGTATTCGCGAAGGGTCGTCACGGCTAACTGAAATGTCGATTGTTAATTCAGCCGGTGCCGCCTTCTCTTCCCTGGGTTTCTCATCGTCGTCTCTCGGATCTATATCTCCGTAGATCCGAGAACTATGCCCGAGCCAGGGCTCGGGCACTACTTGTCAATTATTCGCGTTGAGGATGCGGACAGGATTGTCCGTACCCTTTCCTTTTTCCCTCCGGTGGGCTTCACGGAGCTCGGCCACATAACAAGAACGACCAGCTGCTTGGTCTCCGTGAACAATGCCTACTCCTTTGTCAGTTGGGAACTTCAAAGTCAAGCACCACGGGGCTAGTGCCGCCCTAAATTCAGCCAGGGCCGGCCGACCCAAGAAAACATTATATGGAGAGTCCACATCCAAAACTACAAAGGGTAGAATTCGTACCCTCCGACGCTCGCCTTGTCCCAGTTCAACTGGTAACTCGACATATCCCACTGCATCAGTCGCAGCGCCGTTAAAACCGTGGATACGAGCTTTGGATGGTTTCAAGTCTTTTGTCTCTAGCTTCATCTGATCATATGCCTTCTTGAAGATGATGTTGACTGAACTTCCACAATCAATCAAGATTCTTTTTACATACGCTGGTCCGATTGTTGCAGATATGACCATGGGATCGATGGTCGGAGCCTCTATCTGATCAGCGTCTCTGTTTCTGAACACAATATCGTCTGTCATCACGCGCTGCTGCTTAGCAGGGGCCCCGTCCTCTACGTTTGAACAGCACTCGAAATCCGCATGCTTCAAGGAGCTCGCATATCGCTCCATCTCTTGCCAGTTCTTATCTGCGGGATGAGGTCCGCCGATAATTGTATTTATAACCAGTCTCCCAACAGTTCGGGCAGGTTCCTCTGGATGACGTGGAGCTGGTGCACGACCTGGGTCGGACGTTCCCTGTCCTCCTTCCTGCGGATCCTTCACAAATTCTTGCAACTTCTTTTGTCTGATCAATTTCTCGATAGCGTCATGTAGGTGTCTGCATTCTTCCGTGTTGTGTCCATAGGTTTCATGGAAGCGGCAATATTTCCCAGTCCGTTTCTGTTCTTCAGTTGATTCTTTCGGACGTGGTTTTTTGTACTGAAAAGTATTGCATGTGGATAGGTAAATGTTCTCAAGTGGGGCGTTTAGCGGAGTGTACTCGTTGTAGCTTGGAATTCTCGACTTCCACTTTCCCGCTTCTTTCCTCTTTCCTTGACTCCTTCCTCCGGACTCTTTGGGCTGCACAGGCTTATTCTGGACGTTGACTTGGACCTTTCCTGAATTGTCTCCAGATTGCTTCACAGCAATGTTGCTCTTAATTGACTCTTGGGCAGGTCCCGGTGCCTTGTCTCGTCGTACCCACCTAGCTTCCTCTCTTCTTATGAACTGGAAACTTCCGAACCGGAGTACAGGTGGAGGAGGGAGCTCCAGATCATCACGATGTTAACAATGTTGAACCTCATGACGCACGATTGGCAGATCGCCAGGAAATGTCTCGAAGGAACTAACACGTCAGTAAAGGGAATTCCGTGAATAGAACATATCCGTCGCAGAGCGGCCTCATTGATCCTCGAGGCTTGAGAATCGACCGGGTTGTCCAGTAAGATGGTTGACTCAAGAGCGTCGGGCGCCAGATTATGAGCGGGAGAGATTGACGGGTTGGAAGCATCTGCGGCTCCTTGCTTTGCTGACGGCCCAGGCCTGTCAGATATGGTGGCAGAACTAGATTTTCCTGACATCCCGAATAAATAATGAACCTGGCTAAATGCTTGAGAAAGCTATACTTGAAAAACGTTGAGCGTTAGAATCAGCAACACGAGTTTTCCCCCCACGTGGTGTATGAACTAGTGCAAGCAATTGTGTAAAGACAACAATAAAGATATAATAATTAGCTTCGGATCATCGCCTTCGAAGATCGTCGTCGCTGACCGTCTCAAAAGCCCGCCTTGAGGTGATTACAGTTTCAGGTTCAAAAGACATATGATTTCTAGAGTAACCGGCCTAAGTGTAGTTTAACATTTATACTGATCGGCATTTTAGTAATGTTCATCGTCCTAAGTAAAGTGTGAGGCAATTGTATTGTTCGGCATGAAAGGTGTTCGGCAATTGTATTGTTCGGCATATAAAGTGTTCGGCAATTATATTGTTCGGCATGAAAGGTGTTCGGCAATTATATTGTTCGGCATGAAAGGTGTTCGGCAATTGTATTGTTCGGCATGTAAAGTGTTTGGTGATTGTATTGTTCGGCATGTCAGTTGTTCGGCAATTATATTGTTCGGCATGTCAAGTGTTCGGCAATTGTATTGTTCGGCATGAGAAATGTTCGGCGTTTGGGCATTGATTGGCTTTGGTTCGTTCGGCTCAATTATAGTTTGACTTGTTAGTGAGCGTTCGGCCTGGCCTTGTCCGGCTGAGGTACCGTTCGGCAACTAACCGTTACACCGTCCGGCACATGACCACATGCGCCGGAGCAGCGAACGGCGCCATTACCCTCTCCAACACCTTTCATTCTTTTTCTTCCTTTTGACCTCGATCCAACACGAGGAAACTAAGGCAATAAGCGGACATACTCCTAACTCCTCCACGCTATGTCGTTCGGCAATACAGACAAGCTATATAAAAACCCTCAACACGACTTCGTTCGAACATCTCGTTTGAGTATACGATGAAAAATACCTAAGTTTGCAGATCGAAGATTGAGATGGAGTAGTTAAGTCTCAAATTCGGACGATTATATTTAGGTTCCGAAAATATTTTATTTTCATCACTTTTTAACTGATTAAATTGAAGTAAATTTACGCGCGAAATAAATTTTCATATTTTCGGACGAAAATTTACCAGTTGTTATGTTTAACTAGACGTATTCCAAATATCAAATTTATATTTCAAAATTTTATCGTTTAAAATTTCACAAATTTCAACTAATTTCGTTATTAAAACAGTTGAAATTTACGGGTCGTTACATATGTGGTCAGTGGTGGTCTGTTGGCACTGAATTTGGTCTGCACTTCAGTAAAATGCCTCTGACCTTTTTATTGAACTTGTTACATGATTGTTTGTTGTGGCCAGACTTGTTTATGTGCTTGCATGTGCACTGATTGAAGCTCTATTGGTCTTCATGTATATTGATGTTCTGGTGTATGTGTGTGTCACACTGTTGCACTGTGTCTGGTTCAAGTGTGTTTGAGTAGGTTCATTGAGCTAGCTGTCATGATTTTGTGAGATTTTGAATTACATTTGTGGTTTGATCATTTTGCTGTTTCATATTTCCTCGAGTCTGAGTATAGTCCACTGGTTCACGATGTCTTCATGTGTACTCGAGTCTAGTTGGACTGTCTAGCCTCTATTTTCATGTGTACTTACTGAATTTTTGGTCGAGGCTTGTCTTATGTGTCTTGACCTATTGTTTTGTATTGCATGCACCTGAGTTGAACCTAGCTTTGCCTCGGGTTTGACCTTGTGCTCATATCGTGACTTTATTTGTATTTCACTTGAGTTGAACCTAGCTTTGACTCGGGTTTGACCTTGTGCTCACCTGTCCCTGCAGTTTTATCAAGTGTATATCGGTGTGCACGGCCTTGTGGCATGTACAGTGATACACTGTGCATGTCACAAGCTGTTCGTGTATGATGAATTCTAAAATGAATATGATGATGAACAACCCAAATAACTGAGGCAAATACTATTTTCAAAACACATTTTATTTTACACTGCAAAAATATTTCATTTTCAATTTTACTGCGTCAGTGTGTATTTTGCAGATAACTCAGATGTTGGATTCAAGCTGGAGCAAAGTTGAAGAGTAATACGAGTGAATGAGTGAAATGTAGTGAGGTGAACATTGTAAATGAAAAATTGTGATGTAATCAAAACTGTATTGTAATTGAAATTGTGTATATATAGCGAGAGCTCAGATTTGTACTATTCAAAATTGTAATAAAATATTTGTTTGAATAAAATATCTTTTTGAATTTAAATTCTGTGTTATTTATTTTATTCAGCAAATATTTATTTAATTATGTGAAAAATAAAATAGTACATTAACAAATACATTTAAATGATATATATATATATATGTTTATTATCATCAAACAAAATCATATACTAGCATATTCAACAATCTCTCCCTTTTGATGATAACAAACATATATTTAAGATTTTAAATTTATTAAATGTATTTGATCATTCAATTTGCTCCCCCTATTTGAATGCTCCCTCTCTACAATAAAGCTCCCCCTTCATATATGCATGAAAATAAATAAAAATATGCGAATGAACCTGATGCAAATAGAAAATACAAAATAAAATATTTGACCTTTATTTGCCAAAATCTTAACTTTTCTCTCCCCCTTTTGTTATCAGAAAAAGGTAATAGTGTTAGGAAAATAGAGATAAAGTGATAGACATTAATACAACATTAATACCCAATCGAGTATAAATATTTAATTTCAATAAAAAATCAAACAAAAATCATAAATACTCTGTTAGGCGCATATTCCACTTTAGAATGATAGTGATGATGTAAAACCATATAGCTGTGTCTATTTGTGGTATATTTATATCAGGAATTTGAATATCTACTAACCATGCATAACCGTTAGGACTTTTAAATGAGATTAGTAGTATTCCAAATTTTTATAAAAAATGAATTTCAAGCATCTTCTAACCACGCATAACCGTGAGGACTTTTAAATGGGATTAGAATCAAATTGTCTATTTAATAACCAATTTTGATATAAGTTTCATACATGCATAACCATGAGGACTTTTAAATGAGCATGAAAGCACATATACAAATATTCCAAGTAATTCACCTATGCATAACCGTGAGGACTTTTAAACGAGAGTGAATACTTTGGATGTTTTTATTAAAAAAAATTGAAAAAAATAATAATTTCCCATTTAAAATACCACATATTGACATACTATATTGGATTTTGATGAGTGATGGTCATTAGAAATATGATAGAAATAGAGATGGTCATGGAATTTTTGCCAAACAAGAGTTATTTTAAATCTTGTTTAAATTTCTAAAGAAATTTACTAATTATACTATCTCTAGTTATAATATATGATTAATATCAACACTCGTCACTTTTCCAATAACTATTTATCTTTTTGATAATAAGTAGGGAGTCAGATTAGTTAATGTAGTCATTTAAGATCGAATCCAAAAAATAATTATCAAATTTTCTAAAAATGACTAATCTAAAACAAGGTCAACAAAACGATTTTATGGAAGGGGTTTTTATAAGAAAAATGTCTGCTAATTGAAAATCAATTGAAATGAAAACTATGCAGATATTTTCTTTGAAGATGTGTTTCAATTAATAAATGTCTCTTCATAAAACTCGTTCCACTAGTAATTTTTCTATCAACTGGATTACCGGTGTAATCTGCATCCGAATTTCCCTTTGACTCAAGATTATCATTGGTTGGATGTTATAGACCAGACCGTGAAGTATGCAACAAAATATCTTAAAATCATTTTTTAATAGCTTTTGAATGAAATTCTTTTGGATTTTGAATTGAAACCATGCAAATAAACAAACAGTGAACATAGTGTCAAATCCAGAAACAAATATATTCACGTGTATCTTGAGTAATCATCACTCAATACAAGACAATATCTCTTATCATCTGAACCGGCAATATCGTTAGTCCAAACAAATCTATATGAGCTAGTTCAAAAACTTCTAGAGATACTTATAGTGTTCTCGTCATAAAAAGATAATTGGCCAACAATTTTGAATAAGTCAAAATCAAAATCAACATTCATTTCTTCATCACATAACTGGCTGATTTAATACAGATTATGGTGCAGATTATCACATTAAATATATCGTTCAAGATGGATGTACCGTTACCTATTTTATCTTTACGATAATTTTTCGTTGTTGCCCGTTGTGATTCTGCCACCTTTATACTAGGCTAAGGAACTTTGATTTGTCGCCCGTCGTGTGCCTGGAATAGCCAGAATCCACGTAACACTGTTGTTGTTTCTTAGCCTGCCACCACACCTACACGAGAAAAGATTTTTATGACCTATTTGATTTTATAGGTCCATGGTTGTTAGTGGCAAATGATTTTGAAAAATATGTTTGTAGAGATCCAAAACTATTTATATTTGTTCCTTTTGGCACCCAGATTTGTTTGACTTTAAGGGATTTTATATTCGTGCCTTTTGCAACCCAAATTGGTATGGTTTTCACGTGTTTGGATCTATACCAAAAATTATTTTGATTGTGTCCAATTTTTCTGCAAATTGTGCACTCGGATTTCACTTGATTAATTTTGCTTCGAACAAGTTCAGATTGGTTATATCCAAGTCCTTGTCTAACAGTTTTAACGGTTTGTTTCCCTAATAGCATATCTAGCGATCTTTCTCCTTTGGAAAATTTTCCTAAAGTCGTAGACAATTGTTGGACTTGTGTTTTAAGGGATTCATTTTCATTCAATAATTGAGTGTACCTTTTAATAGAATTTTCTCTTCTTGTATTTTCACTTTCTTTCAAAATCAGAATTTCATTTTCAAGCAATTTAATTTTAATTTCTGATTTTTTAATCTCTTCTTCAAATGATGGACACTTGTCACACTTAGGGCTTTTGGTTTGATATTTTTTAACTAATTGGTCAAATTGTTTATTTAAATATATCAAAGTATCTCTTTGTGATACAATTTTAGCGTATTTCTCCCTAAGTCTTTCGAAACAGCCATTTACTTCATGAAAATATATAAGTAATTCTGAGTGAGTAAGCTTTGATACCTCGCTTGGCTCGTCATCATCACTATCAGTTATATCACCTCGAAGGCACAGATCTGCTTTTTCACTCTCACTGCTAGTGCTTTTATTATCTTCATCAGTTTCATTCCAAGTGGCTGCAAAACTCCTCCTTTTCGGTTTCTTTCCATGGCTGAGTCAATTCTGAGGACAATTTGGCTTGATATGACCAGGTTTATTGCACTTGTGATAGATGATCTCCCGCTCTTCTAGGTTGTCTAGAACTTTAACTATTCTGCTTTTCAGTTGTTGATTTAGAGCTGGATTTCCGCATCTGCGATTCCACCTTTTGAATTTCTTTATTATCAGTGCCAGCTCGGCTGCTCCATTATCATCATCATCATCATCATCTTCACTTTCGGTTGTCCCTTTGAGAGCTATTGATTTCTTTTGAGTATCACCTCCTTCACGCTCTTCCTTGAATTTCATTTCTAGCTCATAAGTGGTGAGATTTCCAATAATTCTTTGACTTTAATCTATTTCAAATCCTTTGATTCTTGAATAGCAGTAACTTTTGCTTCGAAATTTCGTGGAAGGACTCTGAGGGTTTTTTGGACTATTTCCAATTTTGTGTATGGTTTTCCAAGAGCGTTTGATTTGTATACGAGATTAGAAAGTCATCCGTACATCTCTTTAACATTCTCATCCTTAGCCATTGTGAAGTTCTCGTATTTGCTACTAAGCATTGCAAGGCGAGATTCCTTGACTTGAGATGTTCCTTCATGAGTCACTTTAAGTGTGTGCCAGATTTCCTGCGCAGTTAGACAATGTGAGACACGGTTAAATTCAATTTGATCCAATGAACAGATAATATAGTTCATAGCTTTAGCATTAACATTCTGTAGTTTATTTTCTAGCTCTGTCCATTGATCCATCGGTTTATCTATTTCCTGATTATCTACCACTATAGTTGGTGTCCTATAACCCGTCTCAACAATATTCCAAGCATCAATGGTTTTCAAAAAAAAATTCATTCTATTTTTCCAGCAAGCATATTCACCATTAAACATTGGTGGTCTAACTACGGATTGACCATCAGCAAAAGCATTATTAAACGAAGCCATTTAAAAATTTTAAAACAACAATTTGTTTTTGAAAAATCAAAAAAAAAATTAAAAAAAAAATTGGCTTTTGTTCCTAGCTTTGATACCACTTGTAGGATCGATTTCACCCTAAAGGGGGGTGAATAGGGTGATATTATTAATTATAAAAATTTAGTGCGGAAGTATATAAAATAATCGCAGCACTGATAATAGCATAATAATAGCAACACAGATAATAGCAGAAAAAATGCAGAAAGAAGACAACACAGATTTACCCAGCTTCGACAAAACCCTGCCTACGTGCTGCCCCCAATATTTCTACCAGAAATTAAGTAGTCAGACGCTTACACACGTAAACCGCGACAACCGCTATCGACTAACCTAACTCTACGCTCAAAACCCTGCCACAACTCAGCCACTGAGTTGCGAATTCTCGAACTACACCACCGTAGTTCATCCCCTAGTAGTACGACTAGAATTTACAAACGTTTAAAGAAAAATACAAAATAAAAAACAATTAAACACAAAAACCCTTATTTTAAATATTAAACCCAAAGGTAAAAATGTTGGCCCAAACTAATAATGAGTTACGTCCTTTTTCCTTTTATTTATGTCGGCCTGTATTCTTTCCTTTTGTAAAAGAAAATGGTTGCTTCCTTTGTTTTGCTCGTTCGTTCCTCTCTGAGAAAATTAGGGCTTTTGGAAATTCGAAGAAGCCGACTTCAGTTGCTCGATCGAATAGATGATTTATCTTTCCATGCTTTGTAGATCGAGTGTTTCTTTGAATTGCAAACGACTGCTTCAAATTGTCAAGTTCGGTTTTAATGATCTGGTATGCGATTTCCTTTTTATTTATTCTTGTTTATATGCTTGAACTCAATTGTCTTCATGCCGATGATGTTTACAGTTTAAATAGGGATCGATTCCCTTTATTTTCATTCGAATATATTCACTTGAATTCGTCAATAATTTTTCTCAGCCATTTGATTATGATTGAATGCTTGATATTTCTCTGACTTGTTCAATTCGTATAATTCTTTGCTTGATTATCACGGCTTTGATTTTGGCTTGTTCGATTTCTTGACCACCACGGCTTTGAAATCTGGATTTTGTTCTGTTCTTTGCCTTGGTCACCACGACTTTGAATTTCTTCCATTTAAACTTTACTTTGGTTCCGTGAATTTCTGGCATCGTGAATATATGAATTTTGTTACCTCTCTGACTTCGGCACTGTCACTGCTAGTTTGAAGTCCTATGTCCAGTAACTAGTTTCATGTGATGTTCATCATGTTTGTTCCATATGCATATGTATACATCCACTGCCTCCATCTTTATGTTGCATGGTTTGTTGGTTCATCACTGTTTGATCATTTATATGCTGTTGCCTTGAACTGAACTGTTCTGGTTCATTGATGATGCTATGTGCTTGTTTTATATATGCACTATGTATATACATGTGAGCAGAATGAACTACTAGCTTGTTTCTTTGACTTGTATGTGGTCAGTGGTAGTCTGTTGGCACTGAATTTGGTCTGCATTTCAGTAAAATGCCTCTGACCTTTTTATTGAACTTGTTACATGATTGTTTGTTGTGGCCAGACTTGTTTATGTGCTTGCATGTGCACTGATTGAAGCTCTATTGGTCTTCATGTATATTGATGTTCTGATGTATGTGTGTGTCACACTATTGCACTGTGTTTGGTTCAAGTGTGTTTGAGGTTGTTCATTGAGCTAGCTGTCATGATTTTGTGAGATTTTGAATTACATTTGTGGTCTGATCATTTTGCTGTTTAATATTTCCTCGAGTCTGAGTACAGTCCACTGGTTCACGATGTCTTCATGTGTACTCGAGTCTAGTTGGACTGTCTAGCCTCTGTTTTCATGTGTACTTACTGAATTTTGGTCGAGGCTTGTCTTATGTGTCTTGACCTATTGTTTTGTATTGCATGCACCTGAGTTGAACCTAGCTTTGCCTCGGGTTTGACCTTGTGCTCATATTGTGACTTTATTTGTATTTCACTTGAGTTGAACCTAGCTTTGACTCGGGTTTGACCTTGTGCTCACCTGTCCCTGCAGTTTTATCAAGTGTATATCGGTGTGCACAACCTTGTATGATGAACAACCCAAATAACTAAGGCAAATACAATTTTTAAAACACATTTTATTTTACACTGCAAAAATATTTCATTTTCAATTTTACTGCGTCAGTGTGTATTTTGCAGATAACTCAGATGCTGGATTCAGGCTGGAGCAAAGTTGAAGAGTAATACGAGTGAATGAGTGAAATGTAGTGAGGTGAACATTGTAAATGGAAAATTATGATGTAATCAAAATTGTATTGTAATTGAAATTGTGTATATATAGTGAGAGTTCAGATTTGTACTATTCAAAATTGTAATAAAATATTTGTTTGAATAAAATATCTGTTTGAATTTAAATTCTGTGTTATTTATTTTATTCAGCAAATATTTATTTAATTATGTGAAAAATAAAATAGTACATTAACAAATACATTTAAATGAATATATATATATATATATGTTTATTATCATCAAACAAAAATCATATACTAGCATATTCAACAGTATAAACCAAAGTAGTATAAGTACAAGTAATAACAATAATTCAATTATAAATCTAATATATTCGATAAGCTAGAAAATAATAATTAGTAATGAAATGTATGTAAATCAATGAAATGAGTAGAAAGGAAAACTACGGTAATAAAAATAAGATAGTAACAGTTGAAAAGGAATGGTAGAATGTACCAAATAGTATTAACTGAAAGTTAAGTTGTAAAGAATATTTAATCTATTAAATTAGAAGTAAGCAGTAAATGGCATTAATAAAACAAAAGGCGAATTAAGTAAAAATAATTGAATGCCAATAGTTGAACGAGAGGCGTAGTAATTCAATAAAATTTATATAGCCTTAAGTATGTGTTTATGATGGATGTGAATTATTGAATCTAGTCAATAACTTAGATTAATTAAAAATGACTTACTCATTAGTATGAGTTAGGATATGAGGTCAGTAGTGTTGCACAATAGAAGTCTGCCCTCCAAAATGGGCTACTAGTGGTTGTGTATACATTGTACTAATGTGAGACATAATCGACTATAGGACCCGTGGAATTATACATTCGTGCATGGGTGAAATGAATATACCAAAGTAGGATGGTTCGCCCCGTTTGAAGTGTCAAAGGGCCAAGTGGAGTCTGCTTCAACCTTTAAGGTGGTATGGGTTAAGTAACCAAGTGGGTATTTCCTTGATTGAATTAGGAAATCTAAATAGGATAGTGAGCGTAGGGCAGTGCTATGTTAGCAAGGTTTGTACCATATATGTGAGGAGTAAGAGTTGTATACATAGGTCGAGATCGTCATCGGTCCTGAGTAGTCAGCAAAAAGACAAGGGTTACGCCTAAATGGGCTACACCTCCTACTAGTGCATATCACATTTAGGACATACGCTGCCTCATACTTGTTTGTTGTTTTTAGGAGGAAAGGCTAGATAACCCTTAATAAAGGTCTTTTAAATAAATAGAACACGGCTTAATAGTTGTAATGCCATTACTATGCACTACGGGAGTTCTTTGGTATGCATGTCGGCGAAGACATGATACCGTGTTGACGATGGATCCTAACGAAGTGCAGAGTTACGGAGACTGGCAGGGAAGTATCCTGGTCTAAAGGGGGAATGTGCTACTTATATATACCCCTATATGTATGTATGTATGCAGTTATTGAATACATCGAGTAGGGGCCATATCGTACGCGTATATGAAATCAAGACGACTAAGTTTAAAAGGTAGACATAACATGTAATGGAAAGAAATCGGCATAAACTAGAGTCATGTATAAAGTATATAATATACCAGTCATCAGAACATTATTCCAAACCCATCCTGATTACAACCCACAGGATAGACTTAGAGGGACATGTACCGGTACAAGACGAAAACGGTGAAAGAACAGATTTCTTATGCATGACAAGGGTACTGGTACCAGAGGTATTAGCCTTGGTCAGTAATTATATGTTTTATTATACTTTACTATTCCTCTTTGAGTTTTATCGATAGTGCTTTGATATACTTTTTGTTTATTTACAAGATACCAGCACCAATGATCCATACTTTGGTGGACCTGGATTTTCAATTTAGCAAAAATTCAGGCCCAATGAGGCATGGATTGTTATATATAGTTATGTATGTATGTTTGTATGTATATATATGCATGTATATGTCCACGGTAGTAGCTCAGTGGACATGGGGCTTTCGTTTGGTAAAAGACGCGGGTTTTATGCCTACCCTGAGCAACTATCCCTCGATTAAAATTAACAAGGTGTGTGTGTATGTCTGTGTATATATGCATGTATGTGTCCACGGTAGTAGCTTAGTGGACATGGGGCTTTCATCTGGTAAAATACGTAGGTTTGATCCCTACCCTAAGCAACTATCCCCGGATTAAAATTAACCAGGTATAGTGGAGTTCCAAGGAGGCTAATATGGTGCAAACTGGGTTGCATTATACTAATAGAGTTTACAAGCGTAAGCTTGGTTCTCTATTTCAATAAAATATATGCATGCATGCATGTATGTATTTATGTATGTATATACCGATTCAATAATCACAGTTACAAACTCATTCATAACTGCAATTGATAAGATACTTTTCTTAAGGATTTTCTACTTATATACGTGTAATGTATTTAATTCATTATTTATATCTATATACAACAACATATATAGAAGAAAATAAAACTAGATGCTTACATCTTGTTTAATGAGATTTGCCCATAAGTGTTAAGACGTAATAAATTACATAATTGCCTCTATGGCTCACCCTTAACTCTATCACATAAGACAACCAGCTTGAGGCTGATCGCTTTTCACTACAAAGTAACCCGAGGTTAATCGTCTTTATTACTGAGAAGAACGTCGTCTCTCTCTAGATTGGTTTCGCCAAACTCGCACAACCGGAATCACCACACCCTGTTTTATAAATGATATAGAAATGTATATTCCTAAAGTTGTATATAAAGGATACAGACCTAATCCGTATATGCAATATCATATAGAATCGTATAGCACAATACCTTACTCCTCACATCTAGGAACCATTAGATGACTCTAGAAAATCCACCATACGAATCGAATCATGTCTCGAACGATCGTCGTAGTGGCTTTCTCGTCCAACATCTAATGCATTTTTTCCATAACAAGGCATACCATCACTGAACTTATCATCTTGCTCTATAGTCACTCTAGACCTTTTGAGCATCGCACGAGTGCCTGAAATGTACCCGAGATCCCAAAACACCAATACCCAAAACCAGAACTCATATGTTCAGTTGACAACATTTCATATGTCGAACTTGGGAATTTAGACATCTGAACTTGATTTTTGTCTTTTGGACCAAAATTTGGAACATTTGAATATCCCAAATTCACTCTGGAAAATTGTTGGATAAATTTCATGAATTTCAGACATTTGAATCTTCATTTCAAATGTCTGAAACAATGATTGTTGCGGGTTTGAACTTGGATGGGATATTTCCCATAGAGGAAATTATCCCTACCATTTCCTAGTTTTCCTCCCTCTTTCTTGTCATCGAGTACATCTCCATGTCATTAAGACACATCACACTAATGCTATTCAACACGGTTCACACCCTTGTTATAAGTGGTTTACATTCGGACGAGTGCTACTTCATAGTTGACTAGCGAGTTTGAGATAATAAACTGGTTTCGCAAACATGTCATTCACAATGACAAATACAAGTGCCATGGAACATCTCCTAACCATTCTACTAATTTCTAAACAAATAATCAATCCAATAATCAAACAAACCAATACAATTCGTAGAAAGTTGTTATACACACTCATTTTATAATCAGTTACTTTGAAAACATTCATTAAACAAGATTCTCATCCCTAAAACCCCAATTCAAGTTCATTACTCAAGTCCTATCTAAAATTGGATATTAACACGAATTCCTAGCTTTTTTTATGATCATACATCACAAAGTATAAATACTACTCACCCAATATTAAGAAATCCAAGCTCCACTGAAACCCAATTTAAAGATCTTTGATTTAAAATTCATCTCTAAACTTTTTCAAAATGTGCACTTGAAGTTATGAATTTGTAGAGAATCTTCAACATAAATTTGGAGAGTTACTTTGTCGTTTTTTGGTTGAGATTTGTGAAACTACAAAGATTTAAAGTTACAAAACATATTTTCTTACTTATGAAAAAAGTGGAGAAGAAGAATAGAATGAAGAATGAAGGTGAAAGCTTCTCGTTCTGAATTAAAATGGCCAATTCTAACCTAATGACCATCGTTTTGCCTTTATCTTCTCTTTTCTTCTCATTTTAGCGATTTTATCCAATTTTAACAAACTTGATATCTTTTACATACATAGACGATATTACAAATGTAATAGAATATGTCTCGTGTCCTAACTCACTCATATTTAAAAATCTTCTTTTCAAGTCATTAGTTCGATTAATTTAATTAAACAATCAATTACCATGATTACTAAGCATAAAAAATATGGGTTTCTATACTAACTCCCTTCAAAGTAAGATACATTGAAGAAGATGAGTATCTTGCTATGTCAGATACAAAATGCAGGATTTTGGTGATTAAATTAGGAGATTAGGGTTAGGGAGATTTTAACGGCTATGGAGAGTTTACTTCCTTAAAATAAAGAAGTAGATGATAAATTTTGGAAAATTAAAATGAAAATTTGATATATATATATATATATAGTTTTCTATGACAATTTACATATAACAGTCTCCTTTTATAAATATTTATAAATTCATTTTCTCTTTGTAAAATCCACCACTGGCATATTAGTTTTCCTTAACACAACGTGTGTAAATAACAAGGAATTATAATACTTGCTAATAATTTCTTCATCACACTATTTATAATTTCTGATGTAACATTTATCAATTATTTGCCATTAACATCTCCATCGATCGTCACTGATAATTTTAGGAAAATAAATTACCAATAAAATATTATTATATCTTTTATCACAATAATCAAATAGTTGACTATTAATGGGTGTCATTAAAAAGTTTTTACTTGAGCTCAATTTCTTATTTAAACTTAATTAAACACACCATGTTATTTAAAAACCATGACATATTTAATAGGTAAAGTACAAAATATCTTTTCCTTGAAAACTCAAAATGAATTTTTTTGTACCACAAAATAATAACTTCCGTGCTCTATTTTACAATACCCATGTAACATATATAAAAATTAGTCAAACTGCAAGCGTTGTAAACATTTGTGACTTTATGTATCATATTGCATATATTCACAAAAGTAAAATTTCACCCAAATATATGACATATGAATCTTCCTGAAAGGATTTAAAATTTTAGGATTTAATTATAAAGCCGAAATTCCAACTGGATGCTTCAAAAGCAAATTAAGTGTGAATTTTTGTCTTGACTATTTTATAGTGTAAGCAATTGCAGGTATTTACGTCAACTTAATTTTACAAAAAAATGACATATCAATCTAGCTTAAAAGGTTATAAATTTATAATTTAGCCATGGAAATAAAATTTCAATTGGATACTCAAATTTTAGACAACCGCGGATGTTTGCAATTTTTATTCCAAAGTGTAAGTAATTGCAAATATCCACAACTTCAACTCAAAACCTATAATTTTTCTATAGATATTTGCAATGGCAAAATTATATTGAGTCTTTTTTAAAATGGTTGTGAATGGATGACCCAAATGAAAATCCTTATGGACATATGTGTGCCTCTAGCATATATCCGAGTATTTCAAAGGAAATGATTTATGTGTCATAGTGTTTCGAGCAATCGAACTCCACATCTTCCTCTTGACAATTTGGTATGTAATCATATGCCATCATTGTGATTATTTTATTAAGACATACAACATATGAAAATTGTTGGAGATGATTTAATAGCTAGTATTTAAATCAAATATTTTGATTTAGATATATCACTTTCTTTATATTTGATATGAGTTGTAGTTTAATAAAAGAAAATAAAATCACAATAGGTATCCAAAGTCGACCAGTTGTGTATTTAGTAAATTAAATGAACAGATCAATGGGGAGCTTTTCCTTGTTATAAGCTATCATAATCAAATAGTGCAAAGTTAAAATAATATGCATTTTTTCACTCTTATCGTTACTGATAAGTTTCCTCTTATTTCTAACCAATTAATATGATTTTTTCTCTCATTTTGCCACAAATATGTTTTCCTTATTTCCTCCCTTTGCAAATATATCTTAAGCATTCCTCCTCTTTTTACTTGTTATTTCTATAATTTATTGATTTTTTGCTATTTTTAAATATATTATATACAGATGTGCGCGCATGTGTATATAACCTATTATGGTAGTGCAGTTAGTTAGGACATGCGATGTTCACATACAAAATCAAAAATTCAATCATCGCCAATTATATATCCTTGTATATACCCAAAGTAAGTTTTGTGAGTTTAATGCATACTTCCTTAGAACTTACAAGCGAAACTTGGTTCTCCGGGTCTTTTAAAAAAAGGGTAAATACTTTATTAATAGAATGTACTGAAGTCGAGCACAATTCCAAAATACAAGGTAACTGACTTGTTACATCTTAATCAATACAACTTATATAGCTTAACTAGCATGTCTCTACCTTTGCAACATTTTTTAGATCTAAGTAACTTTCCTTTTTCGTCATAATTCATTTATAGAGTCTCATAATCACAGTGTCCGTGGATTCATTAACTTCCTTCTTTTACTCTCAGCCTCCTCAACTTCCATTCTACATAAATATTTATCCCTCTAAGTGTTTTTTATTTATTCTTCTCACATATATTTGCATATCTCTTAATATCATAGATCTAACTTGTATTTTGTCTCTTCTTGCATTTTGAAACACACGACGATTTCTTTCCTTCCAAATATGCCACATTGTTGTAAACATGGAGGTGATGACTTCCATGGGCATCAAGCTTTTGGCTTTTCAGTTTATGGTCAGGTATAATACCTCTTCCCTCAAGTTATCTTGTTGACTGTTGTAATTTAGTATATTTTTTATCTAGCCCCATATGATTTTAGTGTAGTTGCATCTAAAAAGTAAATGATTGTGATTTTCTATATGATTTTGGCAAAGTCCACATTTTGTTTACTAAATTAATTCCATTTATGTGTTCCATCTTTTATTGATGATCTGTATATCGGTGCTTTGTAAGTGGTTGAGGCATTTTAGGAACATTAAATGTAAAACACCACAAATTAATAATTAATTAATTAAGGAATTAATAATGGGATAAAAGTCTTAAATGGTTAATTATGGTATTAAATAAGAGAATGTGTGCATTAGATAAGGTAAATACTTGGGGAAAATTATTAACCTATTTCCATTTAGACTAAAATGAATAATAATTTATCATAATAAGTATTTGGATGTAAATTTTCTTATTATGATATAATACTACTTGGTTTAAGAATGAATTATACAAGAGGAGGGTTATAAGTGTTGGCGGCCTAACCAATCATAGGAAGATGTAAGTAAATAAAATTATCTTTCATCTTTTTCATGTATTATTTTCACAAACAAAAAAAAAGCTTAAAGAACATTAATGGTGGCAATGGGCTAAGTAGAGAAAAAGAAAAGAAAAAACTAAGGAAACCTAGGAAGAGCAAAGATCAAGCAAATCCAAAGAATTAGGTGAGTAATACAATGCCCTTCTACTGTTTTCATAATAGTTTGAACACAGTTTTGATTAATGTGATAGAGATCATATATGTTAAATGGTTATAAGTGATGTTTTAATAAATATATTAGGTTCTAATAGCTTTACTAGAAGATATTTAGCTATAATGCCCACTCTAATGATTTCAAAATGATATGAAAGTTTAAAATGATGTTCTAAGTATATTTTTATAGATAGGTTCTAAACTAGAAGATTTTCCCATGTCAAATATTTAGTTATGAATTTTTGAGAGAAGCCGTGTATTAAATAAATAAGAAAAATTGGTATAAAGATAGGAATGATGAACAAATGTGTATAAGAAAATATTTAAAAATTTCTTGAAATTTACAAGTATTTTTTGACCACATACAATCATTTTTGAAAGCTAAATGTAAAAGCCGAGATTGTATATTAAGAGAACCGAGACTAACTTATGCATGCAAATTACATGATCAAGTATTAATGGGACACGATCCTACAAAAGTGCAGTAAAAATAATATAATGGACACTGTCACTTACTAAAAGTGGAGGCCAAATGAATTTGAAGGTGGCATGTGCAAAGGTAAGTGCCAGACAACTTAAATGTTTGGCTTTACCGCCTACAACAAAACTGAAGTGGAAAATGAGAGTACCTTTGCGGTAGGACTAGACTAGAACTGAAGGTTAAAACTACACTAGAGAAAGACTAAGTGAGTCCAAGTATAATAAACTAGGATAATATAAAGGTGAGAGCCAAAGGTGATTATCGAAGGAGAAGGCTGGGACCGGAGGCCAATGTGTGAATAACATACGAAGGGAACGGTTGCCAAAGGACGAAAGGGTGGACCTAACATCAAGGCAAGAAGGGATGCCAAAGAGACCCATGAATGAACCAGACTTCCCTAGACGAGACTAAGGGTAGTGTTAGCCGAGACCTATTAACCCTCGGGAGGGAGAGTCGATAACAAAAACTCATAAACATTCGGCAAAGAGTTAAACCGAGGACATTTGACTACTAAAGGGAAGTCGACATCAAGGCTAGAGAGGTCCATAGATGATCACTTGGAACCTTTAGAAGTTTCAATATAAGGTCATGAGTAGTAGTTGAAAGCCTATAGATGGCATTAAACAAAAGCATCGATATAAGGCCATATGCAGCATCTGAAAGCCAGTTAATGGCATTTAACAAAAAGCAGTGGTGTTAAGCCTTTGTGGCAACCTAGAATCCCAGTAAGATAATGATTTCAGAAACATGGTGTATGGCTATTGTGGTAGCCCAAATGTCTAAAGGGATATTACATTTGGCAACATAGTGCAAGGCATGTGGTAACCTGATGTCCATAGTGACAGTGCTTTCAGTAACAAGGTGTAAGGCCTTAGTGGCAATCTATAGTCTAAGTAAGACATAATTTCGGCAACGTGATGCAAGGCCTTCATGAATGTCCAAACTGTCATTGATGTCAGCAATGAAATATAAGGCATTTGTGGAAAACCAATGTCCAATAATGACATTGCATTTGGTAGCATGGTGTAAAGCCTATGTAGCAGCTGAGTGTTTAAAGATGACCTTATTCAGAAGTGTTAGTGCAAGGCCTGTGTAGAAACCGTGAAACAAAGAGGACGTTATATTCGATAGATGTTGTTGAGCCTTAGTGGCAATCCAATGTCAAAACAAAAATTTGTAAATGAAAGCAAAAAACATGCTATGAGATTGCATGTACTTACATATAATGGGAAAGCAAAAAACAAGAAGACTGTGACCCTTAATATATATACTTACATCACTATGCTTGTTATTGTGAAGGAATTTCTTCAGATTGCATGTAATGGGATGTGGTTCTTTAGGGAAATCACCAGACTGCCATTCTTGGTAGTTCCTGCTTGGGAGCTCAATTTTCTTACCCAAATCAAGTAGTTTCTTGTTCATCTTAAACCGGTCTATGATATCTTTACATTGCTTAACTAATGAGGGAATTTGAAATTGTATACCTAAATCCATCAAGCAAACAAGTTGTGGCTCTAAAATCTGAACACAGCCAAATGTTGACTTAATGAAAGAACAGCTCAAAATTAACACAAACATGATTTACGCAACATAGATACATATTTATCTTTCAATTCAAATTATAAAATTAATCAAGTTAACTAATTTCCTTCGATATAAACCAATATATAATCAAGTAGTTTCAAATAGAAGACCGTGAATTGTTCATTTTGGGATGCACATATGCCACATAGCATATACAGTCTAAAAAAGATATTTAATTTCAAAAGAATATTTCATTTGTTTTTCACAAGATAGAACCTTCAAGAACTTATATGAGGTTGGTTGATACTTTGGTATTGCATATTAACAAAGACCAGTAAACATTCAGTTTAATAATTCGCATGCCCCAAAAATAGGAAATTCATTTGGTGCGATTCTAAATTACCCCTTGTTTATACAAACTTTATGATTGTGATGATAACAAATGCAACTTTGATGGAATATATGTTACATATTTCATAACAGAACATTCTCGATGCCTGAGATAGGATTAACTATTCTTGCATGAATATCACGAAGCAAATGCCAAAAAAAGTCAATTAACCATGTATTAGGCAGGTTAACTTGGTTACACCTCAAGCTAGAACTGAAGGTTTCTATATAGCAAATATTCACATACTTAAGCTATAAATCGGGTGTACCTTCAAAAGATGCAAAAGCAGGTAGATTCTTTCCTTTTACTAATGATGGAATAGAGCTGGATGAAGTGAATTAAGATGATAATGACCTTATCTGGTCTTGCCCTACTGGAAGAATCCCAAGTATCCGGCCACTCTTCAAGGTTCTCCAATTTGTTTATGTCTAACTTCTATGGTATCATCAAAGTAACATGTTGGTTTGAAGTAATGACCACAATCAAAATGATTGTGTATGTAGACTTATCTGCCACTCTTTGAATCCTTGCATGCTTTCAGAGTTGAGCCTCTTAACAGCAATTACAATACCAAGTTCACTTTTGACAGGATTAAGAGTTTTTTCTTTAACTAAACTTTTATACACTTTGCCAAATCCACCTACACCAAGTACAGTTTCAGGCCTAAAATTCTTCGTTGCACTTTTCAGTTCACCATATGTGAATACTTTAAGGTTTGGGTGGTCAAGAATTGACCCTCCAGACGAAAGTCATCTACATTGACACCACTGCCTATTGATTGAACAAATCTACTGCTAGTGTTTGATAGTTTGCTAGTTGTTGTAGTGCTGCTGCTTGTTTTTGATGCTAAATGGCCTTTTTAAATACCAAAAAATTATGATAGTGACTATTGCATTTTATTTAAGTTGAAATCATAAATAAATGTACAGTCAAAACTAACATTAACATATCAAATAAAGGAATTCAGGTTGAACAAATATTAAAATGTTATATAAAAATAATATTAAGAGTTTCACTCGAGCAAAATGTGCAAGTTATGATCAACTCTAATATGGAACAATATGATAGATGTTAAAACAAAAGACTGACAACTTCAATATCTTAATGATCCAGACCTGAACGGTTATACTCTGAATTTGAATGATAAACATAAAACTTAAAATATTAGGTAATCTAAATGACCAAACTCTAGAACCATGGAACCAATTACTATATTAGCATCAAAGTATTAACAAACTGAAACATATATTGACTTATATTTCACTCAATTGTCACAAATTTTAAAACATGAAGACCAAAGACATGATTTTAAAAGTACCTTAACTTTTAAAAGGGCTAATCCAAGATTTACAAACAAATCAACATAATTGCTAATATAGTTATGAATCCAAATAAAATTAACAAAAATTTGCAGATTTGCAGCTGAAACAAGTACTTGGACTGCTTAGTGTTGTATTTAATGGGCTCATAGACTTCACTTTTGATCCCAAACAATTTCCCATATTCTCTCAAAATTTTGAGTTTCTTCCGTGTTCCACTCACTTTTAAAATTTACAAGCTTCGTTTTCTTTTCAAAATCAAAAAATAATTCCCTTTGTTGCACTGAAGAATCCAATCTCAGCCCATCTCATGAAATTGATAATAAACGTCTCTAAAAAAAGGAAGAATGGGTTGCTTTTTTATTCCTTTTGAAATTTACAAGTGTACAGATAGATTATAATAGAATAAGGAAAGCAAAGTAGAGAAATGAACTTGCCAGCATAAAGGAGAAACTATAATCGTCACTGCAAATCCCCCAAATCGCCATTGCTAAGCCCGCAAATCCCCCAAATTGTCACTGCTAGCAAACTACACTGCATGCTTTCTCCTTCGCGCATCTTACCCGTAATGTCTTCGTTAATCGATTTTGAGTGAAGCCAGAAAAGTGGCAATTTTGGAAGGTGAAGATGAGGGATTTGATTGATGATTAATAAAAGAAGAAGAGAAAGAAAAGGCATTGAATCAAATCGAAAATAATCTTTTTCTAGGGGTTTTCATCGTAGTTCTGTTGAGAGGAGGAAGGAAAAGCATAAGTGAGAAAACAAATATAAGCAGCCACGAAAAATTTTGGCAAACTTTTAGTGAATTGTTGGCGGGATATATTTGGTCACGTGTATTTTTTCATTCTCATATGTTAAAATGATTAACGGTTGCATATAGCCTTAAACGCTACTAATAAATGCAACTAAAAAAAGCTTTTCTTGTAGTGTTAGACATACCTACCCTGTACTAGGAACATTCGAACCAAATTGGGAAGGGCCCTATATGATTGGCCAAAAGCTAGGGGATGGCACATTCAAGCTAACAACCATTAATGGAACCCAAATTCCCCGAGCTTGGAACAACGAATCGTTGCATCGTTACCTTATCTAAGACTATCTTATGTATTTCCTAATTCCCGAAAATAAGCCATCCCGAAATACCGGAGGCATTGTAAATAGGCAGAACCTACCAAATTTTTATTAATAAAATTGTTTTGCTTTTTGAACCAATAAAATTGTGTTCACAAAAGTAACCTACTGAGTCGACGGGGTCAAATCGACTCAAAACCATCCAATCACTGCTTGAGATAGTGGAACCACGCTCAAGTATGCCCTATCTACCTGCCGAGTCAATGGAAGTAAATTGATTCAAACCGTTGGATCGATGAAACTCGACCCCTGCCTTCTGAGAACCGGTGTTGCTCCAACAACACCGGGAAGGCCAAAATCAAAGTCGTGCATTTTGTAAGCCATGCACCGCTTCTTGGGCTGTTGAATCCTGCCCAAGCAAATATAATTACTTAAGTCGTGCATCTTGTAAACCGCATATAGCTTCTTAGCTCGCAAAATTGCGACCATGCAAATCTCGATCCTACTGTGCGCATTTCGTCAGCCGCACATTACTACTTGGGTCTAAAAACGAGGAACTATCGTATTGCAAAAAGTCACATACCGCCCCCGGAACCAAGAAAATAGCACTCCAAGGGGAGATACGTGCGCGCGATAGCCTGAATATTAGCATTGCGATGAAATCACTTAACAAGTAATCAAGTAATCGGTATTGCTCTAGCATCACCGACCACTTAAGTA
The DNA here is from genome assembly GCA_030737815.1 of Allium fistulosum. Classification (NCBI taxonomy): domain Eukaryota; kingdom Viridiplantae; phylum Streptophyta; class Magnoliopsida; order Asparagales; family Amaryllidaceae; genus Allium; species Allium fistulosum. The sequence goes on along the minus strand of CM060902.1, from coordinate 1,114,318,976 downwards.
TGAATATCTCAAGCCAGAAATTCCTAAAGATAGGAGTTGCAATATAGACCTGGCTAGGGGCATCCAAAAGGCCGCCGGGGTCACCCAGTTTTGTATCAAGTGTTCGGAGTGAATAGCTCCGTGAACTGAGGGGCACACACACCAAAACTCAACCAAAGTAGCAAATACTTCACAGTTCTGTTACTCAAAACAAAGAATTTTGGCAATAATTATGAGACCAAACAAAACTGAAAAATGCATACATAATGTGTGAAATCACAGAAATAAATAAGCTAAATATGTGATAAATAAGAAAGAACACATAAGTGGCATAAGAACAAGCTAAGTACGTGTTGAATCACAAAGAACACAAAGAGATAGCAAGAGAAACGGTAATCTTTTCATTTATTATAACATTTTCTATACAAAATCAAAATGTGGGGGCCGTACCCACACAATATCGGCCAATAAAAAGAAAAAGTACAAATGCTACAACAGCAAAGGTAATAAGTGCAGACTCTGCAATTGTATAAAATACATGTAAAAAACCAGAATATTGCAAAATCCGGCTCCACTGTTACTCAAGCTCGTCAGTGCTTCTTGCCACCACTTCATTTCCCGTCTTTAGTCGAAAGTTTTCTACTTCCCCTCATCTTCCCTACCTGGAGTCATATCACTATCGGAGATATCAATTACAGGCTCCGTGCCCATGTCACCTTCTGGTACTTCGGCCCCCTCAGAAGACTCCCCCTTGGTCTTGTGCTTGCGGGACTTGAGGGAGCTCCTCGAAGAACTTCGTTTCCTCAATTTTTTTCCTTTTTGACTGCCACTATCTATTGTTCAGTTCTACCTGGCTGGCTAGCTTGGTCTGTTTACTCTCGAGTATCAGTTGCTGCTATATCGCCCTCTTGAGATACGGAAGGATTATCTAGGCCATGTAATGCGGCAATCTTCTCGAATTCGGTCCTAGTTCTGAGCCAAATACGGGCATGGTGATCGAAGCAGCCACAGAAACAAGCGTGGAAGCAGTCAAAATAGCAGCAGGCCCTGAGACCGAAGAAATTGGTAGTTCGATAGGCAAGGAAGACGGACCTATAAGATAAAAAATGAAAGCATTCAAATCATCTTGTTCTTGCGGCGTGAGCTGAAAATTCTCAAACTTGGGAGAAACAAGAAGGTTGCCTGCATCAGAAGTGTGACCGAGAATTTCAACCTCGTACACCCCACCCTCTCCTTCTTTAGATGGTCACTCAATCTTTAGTGAAGTTCCAGGACCACCCAAGGCTTTGAAGACAACTACTGAAGGGGCAAATAACAAATCAGCACTGGCTGAACCCGGAATAATTTCTGACTGATCATGAGGATGGTTTGAGGATTCGCCAGGCCCAGAATTGAAAGGCTCTGATAGTGCTTTGGCAGCTGTAATTGCGGCATCATCGGCGGCTTCTCGCTCTCTTTCCATCCGAATAATCTTTTGACCCTCTATTAAAGCCTTCTTTGATTCTTCATTAAGAGAGGCATCCTTCAACTCTTGTTCAGTGTATGTATCTCTGTCTTTTTGAAAACCGGACAGAACTTCTTCCCAAACCATAGCAAGAGTACATGGGAATTTGGGGCCCAGATAGCTGAGGCTCCCTGATGCAGCAGGGAGTTGACATAGAAATTCAAGATGGTGTCATCTACCTTCTCCATCCTCCCGTCGAAGGTATCCTACAGCTCCAAGTAGTCCGCCGTCAAAACGGCCTTCTTTAACTTTTCTTTTCAGCGTTGAGCTGCGCGACTCTTTCCTGAAAAGAAGCAATCATTCAAGCCTGGTCGGAAATGGTCTTGTCACAGGATTCCACCATTCCCACGTAATCAGCAATTTTCTTTTTATGAGCTTCGACGGCTTCATCATGACCAGCAATAGTTCTATTTTGAGCTCCGATGATCTCGTCTCGAATTTCAAGCTCCTTTTCAGCCCAACCTCATTAGCATGGGCCTTCTTGATTCCATCTCTGAACATGATTTCAATTTTTGTGTGTGCCTCTTTCAATTCCTTCAGCAAACTAGTGCTTCTTTTACTCTCTTGAATGGTTGTATCCCTCTCCTTTGTCAATTGATCAATTTTGGCATCACGTTCCATCAACACCCTCTCGTAATCATCCTTTTTTGATTCGAAAGAAAGGATCTCTTGGTAATTTTTATGGTTTGTGTTCACCAGTTGCTTACATAACCTCTCCCATCCTTCAGCTTGATCCAAATCGCTTTGAATCACCTAGAGATGGGGCATATAAGAATCTTTACGGATCGGGCACGGGTCACAATCAAATTTAACTCCCTTTAGAAACCATTCGGGGAGCGCGGCTTCAAGCTTAAGAGGACTAAATGGGAGAATATAAGCTGACCTCCTATGGGGGCATGAAGAACTAGAAACAGGCACTCTGTGAGTTGATGGAGTCTGGGTTGATGGAGAGACTTGAATATTAGAAGTCGGAACTTTAATTCCAATAGAGACTGGAACAGGGGCAAATGCTTGGTGCTCAGAAGGATGAGAACCATGGTCTACCTTCGATTTCTTTGATGGTTTTTCCTAATCATCGGGAGTTTTCCTCTTCTCATAACCACTCCTATAAACTCTGCCTAGGTCTCTGTTATTCCGACGAAGAACTTCGACATCCGAATCTTTCCTCCATCTCCACTCTTCCTCAATTTCTCAGAGATGATGGTGGCTTGAAGTCTGTCTTAACCCACGCTGTGTAAATTGTTCAAGGTCCTCATAAAGCTCACAACCTCTCATGGTACCTAATATAAAAAATAAATGAAGAACTTTAGCGATAGAAAATGAACTCAAATAATGCACATGTAAGTGTACGTGACCCATGTGAAATGTGTAACTGTCGTAGGCGGCCTAATAGGACTTCTCAAACCAGATCGGGAAGCCATTACTGTGGGAATCGGGCTAACTCTAGACGTAGCATGACCGAGGTGAGAAGATAATCTCTCGAACTCGAAATCATCTCCCATAAGTTCATCGATGTTTACATAAACGTTGCCCAAGTTACCAAATTTGATATCAGTTTCCTTTGGCGGAGAACCGCGAAGTCGTTCGGCTGCTGGTCGAGCATCTTTAGCAATAATCTCTTGAGGAGGTGAATCTGGTAGAATATGACTCATTTTTGGGGTTTCATCGCATGATTCGAAGTCTCCTTCACTCGAACTTTCATCAAATTCCTCATCATTAGAGGAGGAATCATAGCAACTAGTGCACCCAATTTCACCCTCCTCCATTTCTGTGATCACCGGAGCCTTACCCTCACGCTGCTTGAACTCCTCTTCCCCCTCCTCCGGGATCGGGGGCATCCTAATTGGGAAAATGGCTACGATCGTAATGCCTTTCCCTTTATAAATTTCATCAGTTGATCCACCGGATGGACCTTCTCCTTCTGGTAGATCGCCCTCTTCCAAGTCGTGCGATGAAGAAGCGGAGCATGTTCAAATTCTAGAATGGGAAGGAGATGGGACTTCAACGGCGATGACGGATCTCCCAGGATGCAATATCCCATACTGAAGCAAATTCTCATCCGTTAGTAAAGACTTGACTGATCTCTCTCTAGCGTCTATGGCCTTCAGAGTATGGAAGATGGGATCAAGTGATAGATCTTTGTTTGGCCTCGGGATAACTGCAAGGAATATCCAGTCTATTAAAAATCCTGCACCATCATGTTAAATCTCAATGAGTAAAAGAGAAGACTTACCCCATGTCGTCAAAGGCGATTAAATCCCTCAGGACACCTAACGAAAAAATATTGGGTCTTGAAGTGGGACAAATTACTTAGAAGTTGCAGCACAATTTTGCGATTTCTTTGAGCCTCGATGATCACAAGAGACGGACATTCGTCTCTCTTCTTCAATAAGAGAAAATATCTCAGCTCATCAAAGCTTGGGGCATGACTGAACGTCTGCATAAACGAAACGTGAAGACAAGTCAAAATTTTGTATCTGTTGGGGTGAATCTAAATACGGGCAATTCCCAAATTCAAAAGAGTCTCTCTTAAGAAAGGATTGAAGGGGGGCACTTCTCCGTTCAAGCACATGTACCGATTGCAGGCGGTTCACCCCGAAGGTGGCATATGTGCAAACTTGTTTTTCAATGGAAGGTGTACGTCATCATTTGGAATGCCGTGCTATAAACAAATGTTGTGCATGACTTTAGCAGAAATTACAATGGAAGCTCTCTCCGAAGGGTTGAGTAAATCTCCAAAGTTTGGAGGAGTTTAATCTACAATCGGGCCAACTGGAACCGATTGACCATATTCAGCTGGTGGTGCCATTGAAGTAGGCGTTGCTAAAACTGTGTGAAGGCATAACTAATGTCGATTCGGCTTCCGAGAGTGCCGGTCTACCTCCATTGGATTTATGTTGGGATGACAGGTGCTTCATTCTATATAACAGAACTTGGATTTAACGCAGTCAGCTAGTGATCAACTATCGATAATGGATCCGATGTTTGAAGCAACACGGAAAGCTCTTCCTATTCTAGGTACACCGACTGTGCAATGACTTGACCAATCCAAAGTGAGTGACTATGGATCAATGGTATCGAATAAAGTATAGAATTCTCAGCATAAGTTGATTTCAGTTCTTTGGAAAGTGATAACAGCATGAGCTACATACGAGAGATGCTACCCCAGGTTATTATCGCCTCCTAGAAAAACCAAAACCAATCCATAAGATGCCATGCTAGATTAACGGTGTAACTTGGTGCAAATTAACTCTGACTCTGTGGATGAAGATAGCAAAACATGTCAAGTACCGGGGCAAAGCTCGGGCTTCATTCCGGGAAGAATTTAAGACCCAATTTACTATCTTCTTCCACAAAGTGGCAATTAACTCAAATTCTCCATTGCATCCGTCACCAACACAACTTTATCACCAAATTACTAAATAAACGCCAAAATCCACATCACTAACCTCAAGTCAAAAGGCGAATATGGTCAATCTTAAGTTGTTGGCAATCTAAGGTGGGCAAGGTCGGCAATGATCTAGGTAAGTGATGTTTCAAGCACTAAGGGCTGGCTCGATGTCGGTGACAAGAAGCTTTGTCGATGGAGATCGATGACGGCGATGGTGAGAGCGATTTTAGGGTTTGGAGGAGTTTGGATCGAGTCGTAGGGCAAAAGGCTCGATTTGCAAATGAAAACATGGAATGATGGAAAGTCGGCTCAAATGAAGTTAAGTAGGAGATCACATGAAAAAATTCTGCTAAGTCCTTGGATCGCTAGCGATCCATGGACTATGGATCGCAAGCGATCCATCAACTTGCAGCCAATTTTCTTTGAATTCAACAAGTATGATCTAAATGTTATTTGCAAGCATTTGGAAAGTTGTGTGATTGAAATTGATTTATCGTTACAAGCAACGACGATTCACATTAGAACTCAATAGACAGCTGAATAGCCAAAGCCAAATTCGCATGATAGCCTTAACATGATTAATTGAACTTCACGACATGGGAACTCAAAAGCAGTTACTTCTAGAGCACAAATTGTTTCCAACGAAGGTATACTCCGGGGGGAAAATGTTAGCCGGATTTTTAACCCGATAGAATTCAAAGGAAGTTAGAACATCTATGACAAGTCGAAACATCTCAAGAATCAACCAAAAGGGCCAGGAGAAGGAACTAGGAAAGGCCCATAAGGAAAGGAGCAAAAATAGGCTAAGGGGATGGATTGCTAGTGATCCATCACCCATGGGTCGCTAGCAATCCATAAGGCTTGCTAATGGACCCTCCAAACTTCTTGCATCATGATCCAATATCTTTTCTAGGGATGTCTTCCAAGTTTCATGATATTCTAAGTTTTATCTGATTTCAGTCACAGTTCAATGCAACATGTACACGAATCACCATCAAAAGGCAACTAGTTACCAAATTACATGGAGAGCATCTACATAAGTGTAACATCCCCCATCTAGAGGCCCGAAGCTAAGCACTACAGATGCTGCAGTCATCCATAGTATTAACTTATGGTGATAAAATACGGTAATGTTAATGGTATCCATAATATTAGAAGCACTTGAATATGAAATAAAATTAACATAGATTTAAAATAACTTTTCTGATTACATTTCAAATCAATATTTCATATTCAAATACATAATCCCAAACGATCCCTAGGTTTTGATCAAATATAATTATTACAAGATACACCAAGAGCGACATATGAAGATGCCCCCTTGGATGATCAGAGTACTAAATAGACAAAAACTATCTTAATACATCATAGTGGAAATAAAACTAACTAGCAACACCTAAATAACTAACTTTTCCCCCTGCACGTCTTCGGAAGCTTTATTCGTCCACCTAATAAACCTGTAAAACCTTAACTCTCAATCTACTCAAATTAATTTTGAGCACCCGAGAGTTTAAAGGAAAACATAAACTTCGAGTCAGACATAAAGCCTGGTGTGAATAATACTATTACATCTCAGTTTACTGATATTAAGTGAGACCATGCTGCATAGCGAAATGATTTCCCCTCACTAATATCCCTTTAAAACATATCTTTTTGCAAATCAGAATCCTGCAATCAAACTGATTATAACAATAATAGCAATACATATATGCTAAAAACAGGTAACAAATGGACCATCTGTCCGAATAATATAGTTTTGTTTGGCTAAATACTAACCGTTGGCTGACTCGGGCCTACCAAACAAAATAAATAAATAATCTAACAGCTATTAGACAAATTTCTAGATGGTCCGTCCTTAACTTACTTTTCCAAGGGTCACCTGATCCTAATGGTTTTGCGGGCTCCCCAATAACCTATCCTCCTTCTCTGTATATATTCCTTTCTGTGTGTAACTATCATTTAAGTATTACCTGTGACTAAGCCTTATACACTGGAATTTTGGACTAAATTAGCTAGGGGTTATAGATAATGTATAGGGCGCGACCCTATACCAGTCCCATTCGGTATTCAAATGTCTGAGTCATTTACTTAGGGTTAACTACCCATCAAATTTTCCTTGAAAACCTTTCAAATTGATCTAACCCTTTAAATCAAACTTAAATAAGGAAAATATACTTTTTCTTTACTCAAAGCTATTTTCCATGTTATATATACTTTACCCAAAACAATGTTGATGAAATATATTGAGGGTTACCTATCCCTCCAAAGTAAGTTAAAACCCATTTTAACTTAAAAACTCTTAGGCCATAAAGCCAAGGTAAACCTTTGTTTAAAAACTTTAAACAACTCTTTCGAAACCATTGAAAATACCACTTTCGAAACATTTTAACTACTACACCTTGAAAGACTAGGCCGAAAGGCCAAAATATACCTTTCGAAACCTTTATAACAACCTTTTGAAGTCATTGAAGGTATCCCTTCGAAACCTTTATAAGCCTTAAACATCCTATTTTAAAAACTCTTTAATCTAGCCTTTCGAAAGCAATTGGAAACTTTCCATTTAAAATACTTTAAGTACCTTTTGAAACCATTGGGGAACCTCCCTTCGAAACCTTCGTTTAAACCTTTCGAAAGCATTAAAGTTCTTTACTCAAAATAAACCTTTCGAATGCACTGGGTTCAAGTAAAAGCTTATGGAACATAGTTTCGAAACCATTTAAAAACAATTCCATTCGAAACCTATGGGTTTATCTTTCAATAGAACAAAGGGTCTTAAATTAACTAAGTCGAAAGCAACTTTTTCGAAAGCATTTTCCTAAGTAAAAGAATGTAGATGTTTCCGACACCATCCCTTTCGAAAGCATTGGAGAAACGACTCTTATTTTAAAGCGAAAGCACCCCTTCAAAACCATGTTTAAAGGCAACGGCCTCAACTGGCTCGAAAGGTAGAATTGCGGCAACGTATGTTTTGATCCCGTTGAAAGCTAGTTTAAAACAAAAGGCGACAACCTCTATTGAAAGCTATCTTTAAACCCTTTCGAAAGCATTCTTTTAAAAGCAAGCAAGCGGCATTTCCTTTTGAAAGCAAAACAAGGTCTCGACCCCTTCGAAAGCACTGTTTCGACCTTATGCCTTTCGCCTACTCCAATTCACTATGTACCAAGGTGTTGATAACATGTGAATTAGTTTCGACTTGGTCGAAGGCGGAAGCATGAAGTTGAAAGCTTGCTGTCGATAGTGGCGAAACAACAAACACTTACAAAAACCGTTTTCTTTCTTTATAAAGTAATTTCTTTCCAACTAACTTGCCTATTTGTCATAATATAATCGGTTGCCAATTTCTTTTCCAAATCTTTTCTAAAAGTGCTGCCGAATTTAGTAATTAATTATTTAAAACATTTAGCAAATTGCCCCTTCTCCTATTTTAAACATATAAAACATTTAAGTCTCATACCTTAAATAATTTTATACACTTAATAAAACACTTAGGAAAATTCTCCAAAAATTCCAAATTAACACTTTTAGTATGTTTTTAACATATTTAAATTTCTGACCCAAAGCTAATATATAATAGCCGTAATTAATTTAAACCCAAAATAATCATTTCCTTCACTAGAAAATTCAAAATTAATCCAAAATAATTCAGAAAATTATGAAACTTGAAACCCATCTCTAAAATAATATTTTTGACCTCATATAAAAAACGCAAGTCATTTGGATGTCATTTAGTAGGTTTTCCAAATCAATTCTTATCTTAAAATCTATATAAAATAGCCTAAATCATCAACAAGCACATATATCCCTTTAAACAATCAAAACATGGCAAAAATTTTGCAAAATAAATTCGGATCTCAGCCTAGCAACCAAAAATCATAAAATAAGAGATCACCTTTAGCTTGTGTTAAGGAGATTGAGATTTGCTTAAGAACTAATTTGATTAAGCTCCTTCTTGAAATCTTGCTTATCTTCTCCTTGTTATCTTCTAATGGTGGCCGACCCCTTCTTGGTTTAGTTTTAGTTTGTGAACGTGTAAAATGAGAGTGGTATGAGGGTTTAGGGTATAAGAATATGATCATATTAATTCCATTTTAATTCATTGTTTAACTAGGCACAGCTACCCTATAGATATACAAACCTCAATCCCTTAACCATTTACATTATTTCATTTAATTTAACTAAGTAAATGTCCTAAATAATATTAACCAAAATTAGGGTCGTTACAATAAGGCAAGGAATGCAACCTAAGTGAAACGATCCAATAATATTCTAACTACATGGACCGCTAGCGATCCATGCCCTATGGACTTCTAGCGATCCATCAATTCAGGCCAGGCCGCTGTGCAATTTTTGGAGCACTTCATATCATTAAGTTTAGGTCTCTGGCAAAGCAGCCTAGCCCAATAGCTTTCCAATCCCCAAAAATACTCACATATCTGCAACATAAAGGGGAACTTCTGGACTGGCTGTTGGACTATGCAGAGATTATTCTTCACTCTTCTCCTCCCACACAATAGTCATCTAGGTGTTCACAGTGATTCTCCAGTGAACTCTTGTGCTTGTGACTTGATCTAACTTAGAAGATTCAATCATATTGTAATCCGATTCAACTTTTAACGACAATTAATTATTAGAAAGTTATAAAGTGGACGTAGGCTTCATTAAGAGCCGAACCACTATCAAAATCTTCTTGTCTTTTTACTGTTTCTGTTCTTTTGACATTTATTTTCTATATTATTGCTCTGTAAGAACAAGGCTAGTGCTTTCACACTCAATCCAAGATGTCGATCCATTTATTGGGTTAACACAGGCTAACCAACACAACGACATACTTTGTTGATCTTATGAACCATAGTTTCAAGGATTAGCCAAATAAGTTTGTATTTGCGTTCATAAATGATATCCTTGTTTATTCGAGGATGGAGGATGAACACAAGGAGAATTTGAGGATAGTGCTCGAGGTGTTGAGTAAGCACCGATTGAAGGCAAAATTTTCGAAGTGTCACTTTCGGAGGAGGGAAGTGCGATTTTTAGATTATGTTGTTTCTGAGCAGGGTACTGCTGTAGACCTTGTAAAAGTGGCGGAAGTACAGGACTGGGATCGATCCATAACTGTTACAGACATGAGAAGTTTCCTTGGACTGGTAGGATACTATAGGCATTTTATCCAAGACTTCCCTAAGGTAGTAGCGCCTTTAACCAACTTGACAAAGAAGAATCGGTCTTTTATTTAGGACACGAGGTGTGAGCATGCATTCATGAATCTAAAGGAGAGGTTAACGAGCGCACCGGTGTTAGTCATTCTAAGCAGGAATGAGGAGTTGACAGTATACACAAACGCCGATGGTACTAGACTTGGTGCGGTATTGATGTAGAGGGGAAAGGTCGTCACATATGCTAGTCGACAACTAAAACCGCACAAGAGGAAGTATCCGACTAATGATTTGGAGTTGGTGGAGATAGTATTCGCATTGAAGATATGGATGCATTATTTGCTTGGGGAGAGGTTCGAGTTGTATACGGACCACAAGTCGTTGAAGTATCAATTCTCACAAAAGGGCCTCAACCTTCGTCAACAGCGATGGTTAGAGTTCCTAGCCTCCTATGACTTCGACATTTCCTATACGATTGATAGGGAAAATGAGATCGTTGATGCATCGAGTAGAAGACATAAAAGCTTGGAAGCGATGTTCCTGGAGTGGAAGCAGTTAGAGTTTATCGCTTGCTATGAGTTTAGACCACAATGTTAGCTAAAGCCAAAAGTGTTGGCTAGCCTGACGGTTAGACCTACCTTGATTGAGCGGATCGGTACTAGTCAGAGGCAAGACGCTAGACTAGCAGAGATCATGGAAAAGACAGAGGAGGGGCAAAGTCTGAGGAGATGAGGTAGTACGAGCTCGATTGTGATGATTGGCTCCGTAAGGATGGGAGATTGTTTGTTCTTGGTATCGATGGGTTAAGGGATGAAGTGCTCTGCGAGTGCCATCATCCGAGATTGACTATACATCCCAGTGGAAATAGAATATACCATGATATAAGGCATACATTTTTATCTGTAAGGGATGAAGAATGACCTTGGGACATTTACCTTGAAGTGTATGAACTGTCTGTTGATAAAGGTAGAGCATAAGAAACCAAGTGGTTTGCTGCAACCGCTCGAGATTCCCAGGTGGAAATGGGAATAAGTTTCGATGGACTTCATCGAGGGGTTGTTGAGGACAAAAGGAGGGTATGATAGCAATTGGGTCATAGTCGATAGATTGACGAAGAATGCCCGATTCATACCCGTCAAGTCAAGTAGAATGACATCCGAAGGTCGAGTTGTATGTGAAATGGGTTGTGTGATTCCACTGTGTATGCCGAAGAGCATAGTGAGCGACCGACACCCTTTGTTCACTAGCGGGTTTTAGAAGAGCTTACAAGAGGCGTTGGGGCAGAGCTACGTCTCAGTAAAGCTTATCACCCATAAAAAGATGGGCAAACTGAGAGGGTGAATCGTATTCTGGAGGATCTCTTGCGAGCTTGCATTCTTTATTTCGGTTCCTCGTGGGATGATCATCTACACTTAGTAGAGTTCGCATACACTAACAGTTATCAGTCCAACATAGGTATGACAACGTTTGAGGAGTTATGTAGCCGACCGTGCAACGCTCCTTCATGTTGGAGGGAAGCGGGAGAGAAACTGATACTTGGGCCAGATATGGTTAGAGATACTTCGAAGAAGATCAAGATCATTCGGCAACGAATGAAAGCTGCTCAGAATAGGTAGAAGAGCTATGCTGATAGGAGGAGATGTGATTTAGAGTCCTCTACCGGTGATATGGTATTCACCAAGATCTCTCATTTGAAGAATGTTGTTCGATTCGGTCCTAAAGGGAAGTTGGCACCGAGATTCGTTAGTCCTTTTCCGATACTTGGGAGGACTGGCTTACAAAGTCGACTAACCTCAAAAGATGGCGGTCGTGCACAATGGGTTCCACGTCTCTCACTTGTGGAAGTTTGTGCATGACTCAGGCGTCATAGTTCAATTGGATCAACTTGGTGATATCGATATTGAACCAGAAGCATTGAGACCACATAGGCCTATTCATATCATCGGACGATAAAACAGCTTAGGAGGAAGACGGTTGAACTGGTGAAGGTTCAATGGAGTGAGAGTGAAGGCGATTGTACTTGATAGACCGAGGAGAGCATTGCGACTGCTTATCAAGAGCTCTTTACTTGGTGAGACTTCTGTTTATCGCATTTACTTTCACTTTCGATATCATATAGGGTAGTTTAGTACCCTACATCCTAGGGTAGACGTAGATATCATTTATTACTTTTGTGTGCTTGTTTGATATTTGACATGTTTGCTCATGGATGATAGGCATGCGGGGTAGCTATGGTTACTTTACCTTGTTTGTATTGGGAATTTCGATGGCGAAATTCCTAAAGGGGGAGAGTGTAATGACCCATATTTTACGTATCATCAGAGGATTGTAAGATATTATTTCTAAATTCGTATTAGGTCGTATGACTCTACAAATTTAGGAAATGCCTAATGGTGACATTTCCTATCTTTAGAAATTTTATGAATGATTTTACACTTGGAAACTTGTATCAGCTATAAATTTTGATAGGAGCCGAATTAGTGTCAGAGACCACTAACATTGGAAATATACGATGGTTTCCCTTTCCGTAGAGTGGTCATAGCAGCGATTTGGACTTTCTGGATAAGAGATACGGCTGTTTGAAGATTAACTATTTTTGGAGCAGCTTACTGGGCAATTAGTGGGTTTAGGGGCCAAGTCCACTAACCCATTTCGAGTTTGGAGACCTTATATGACTAAACCATCATCCCCGAATAACTTTTACACCTTCGCCCATAAATCAAAGCCTACATTAACTCATTCTCCACCCAAAACCTTCTCTTTTCTCTTCCAAATCAAGTCTAAATTATAAATTGGTGATAGATTAGCAAGGAGATTCATTAGTGCTCTTCAAATCTAAATTTTGTAGGAAGAAAAATTACACCTTTGCTAATTTTTGAATCTACCTCAATTTGGGTGCAAAACTTAGATTTTGGGGGTTTCAACGAGTGATTTATTATCTCTCACATTATTATAAATGTATATAAAGGTTTTAACATGTTTTGAATCCATTTTTAATGTCAAAATTAAGTTTTACTGCTGTTTTAAAACTCAACCTATAGTGAAAACGTAAATAAATGGATTTTTGGTGTTCTTAACATGTTATTTGGATATGTGATTGCCTTGATAGATGTTAGGAAATATTGTATGCACCATGTATGATGATTGCTATGATTGACTATGTGATTTAGAAGTTTGAAATTTTTTTGGTGTATGTATGGTGTTTGTTTATATGCTTGTATGGTCGAAAATGCTCATCAGAGCGAACTAGAGGTAGGAACCATGGAGACAGACTTTGATGGATTGGCTCTAGAGCATTTGGAGTCATATCGGTGCATAGGCGATGCATGAGGGTCGAAGCATTAAGTGTTACGATGGAATCAGGACGATGTTGAAGTGTTGAAGGAGTTACAGCATTTCATTTCGGCATTGGTTAGTTCGGCCTAGGGGTTGTTTCGGCAGTGCGGTGGCCGAGAAGGGAATTCGATTCGGTGGGGGGTTGGACCGGTGGCTGAGCAGGATATTTGGTTTGGTAAGGCTTGTGGTATGGAATAGCTTGGTGGGATTTGATACGTTGTTAGGGTGCTCGATGGTTGACTTCAGGAAGAGAAGGCATTAGCATGGCATGTGGTGGAAGATCGGTCAGGAGTTCCTCTCCAGTAAGTGGTTGGTTCGGTTAGAAGAGAAGACCAAACATAAAAGATGGTTCAGTAGGTCTTTGGTTCGACTATATAAGAATGTCAAACATGAAATGTGGTTCGATGGATTCTTTGGTTTGGCTATAGGAGAATGCCGAACAGGAGACGGGGTTCAGCTAGGGGAAGAAACCAGACAGAGTTGGAAATGGGGGTTTCTGGCTATTGGCTTCGAGCATGGTAGTTGTGCGCGTTGGGGCGGACTTGGGAGTTTGCTTGGAGGTTTTGGGAGCTATTTTGGAGCAATGATGGATGACTTCATGACAACTTGATATGACCTTGGAATAGCAACCCACAATGTATGTCGATTTCGATGACTCGATGTCGCGAGTGACTATGGCATCTGGTGGTGGATGAAAGGACGAGTTCTATGTGATAACTCGTAGAGTAGAACATGAGGTTATGATGCTTGTGAGTAAGACAGGGTAGTCTGCATGTACCCATGTGTTTCCTGGAGATTTGACCAGGCAACTGAGTGCTCGGCATTGGCCACTACTCGGCATGAAGGACTGGTCGGCATCCAGTGGGACTCGGCATCCATAGCGTTCGGCATCCGTAGTGCTCGGCGATCAGGAGACTCAGCGTCATTTAGTGTTCGGCGAAAACCAATGCTCAGCGCTAGCGTTCGGCATACAAAGGTGCTCGGCATCACGTAGCACTCGGCATCCAGTGGAACTCGGCGTCAGAGAGTGCGCGGCATACAAGGGCGCTCGGCATCAAGGCTGCTCGGCATACAAGAGCACTCGGCATCGAGACTGATCGGCATACAAGAATACTCGGCATCAAGGCTGCTCGGCATAAAGAGCACTCGGCGTCGAGACTACTCGGCAACAGGAGTACTCGGCATCCCATGGTGTTCGGCGTAATACTCGACATACAGAAGACATTCAGCATGCACAACTAATCAGGATACCGGTATCGTTCGGCATGCATACGCCGTTCGTTCAAGAGCTTGAGATGGAGGCACGTTCGGCCTCAACAGACAACCGTCCTACACTTCCCACGACACCAACATACCGTTCGGCATAGAAGGAATGGTTCGGCGCAGAGCGTTCGGCACGCCTGGTTCGGCATACAGCGACCACTGCACTGGGGCTTGAGCGTTCGGCTATCCAGCCCACTTGGGAAGTCCAGCCCATATTTGCCTATAAATAGAGGGGCAGGGTCACAGTGAAATGGATCCTTTTTTGGAGAGAAAACACCGGGGAGACTCTGCCATTTTCAAGACTCATCTTCTCTACTTAACAACTTCATTCAAGCATTTGATTCACGAATTGTATTTGTAATCAACTATAAAGAAGATCAATAAAGTTTAACCTCAAAGTGGACGTAGGCAATTACGCTGAACCACTATAAATTTGGTGTTTTTACTTTCTGTATTTAGATTAGCACTGTCTTTTCCGTTTAATTTGATTTCATCACTTATATCTCTTCACAATCTTCTTCTACGAGGTTAGTGACCAATTTTGGTGCTTTCACCGAGAATCGAATTCTCAGACCTCAAGGATCTGCTTTGAAGCTACTGGATTGAACAAATCCCCCAAGGAAGATCCGACTCACTGATAGGACATCCGTTTATTCTACTCAGAGTTCATACCAATAGCTCTACAATGGCAAGACCACGTACCAGGTCAGCTTCTCATAATGCGGATGCCCGCGAGACTGCTAGCGTGCAACAAGCAGGACCTAGCAATCAACCAGCGATCCCGAGTGCAGGGATTGCCGCTCAAGAACAGACTCCAGTTGTCACCAGAGTAGAGTTCAATGACTTGATGAGAGAACTTAGGGAAAGCAGGAGACAACTAGGAGAACAGATGCAAGCTAATGCCAACCTGATGGCACAACTCACTCAACAGCAGCAACAGAATGCTGGGGGCAATCCCGCTACTTACTCCTCATCTGACAGCTCAACTTCCTCTGATGAACCTCCCAGGCGCAGACGCCGTAAGACTGATGCTGCGCGAGAAGATGCTGCTGTTCGAACAGCTGGAGACCGCGACCAAGCAAGAGCTGGAAGCTTCAGGACTGGGATACAGATGGAAGATAGAGGCCTAGATCATCAAAATGCTAACGATGTCGAACCTCAAGATGCACGATTGGCAGATCGCCAAGAGAGGAGGCATCAGCATGGACAGGCGCGTAGAACAGACTCCAACCTTCCGCCTTCCATACAGACACCCGATCTGACAGCCATGATCAGGCAACTGATGAAAGAGAATCAGGGCTTATCAAATGATGATTGGGGAATGTCAAGAAGTCATACTCCGTTCACGGATGTTGTGTTGCAAGCGGCGTACCCCAGGAAGTTTAGTATGTCTACTATTCCTGCATATGAAGGAAAGACTGACCCTAGACAACATGTCATGAGGTACGAATGGATGATGGATTCAGCCAGAGCGAATGATGCCACCAAGTGTAGGTGTTTTCCGATTACTCTATCTGGGATCGCTACTATGTGGTTCACCCGACTTCCTCCGCGATCCGTATCAAATTTCGAGGAGTTGGCAAAGAAGTTTATTGAGCAGTTCAGGATACACACTACGCGCCCAAAAGACGTGATGTCTCTGTCAAGTGTAATCCAAAACCCTGGGGAATCGTTGAAGGAATATTTGCAAAGATTCCACGTAGCAGCAACTGAAGTCAGTAACCCAAATGACCATGCAATTCTGATGGCTGTAATGAGAGGTGTGGATCCAGACTCTGAGTTTGGAGACTGGCTGGCAGGAAAACCTCCAGCTACGCTAGAGCGTTTCTACTCTAAGGCACACCAGTTCATAAGAAGAGAGGAAGCTAGGTGGGTACGATGAGATAAGGCGCCAGGACCTGTCCAAGAGTCAATAAAGAGCAACATTGCTGTGAAGCAATCCGGAGACAGCTCGGGAAAGGTCCAAGTCAATGTCCAGAACAAGCCTGGGCAACCCAAGGAGTCCGGAGGAAGAAGCCAAGGGAAAAGGAAAGAAGCAGGAAAGTGGAAGTCGAGAATTCCAAGCTACAGCGAGTACACTCCGCTAAACGCCCCACTTGAAAACATTTACCTATCCACCTGCAATACTTTTCAGTACAGAAAACCACGTCCAAAAGAATCAACTGAAGAACAGAAGCGGACCGGGAAATATTGTCGCTTCCATGAGACTTATGGACACAATACGGAAGAAAGTAGACACTTGCACGACGCTATCGAGAAGTTGATCAGGTAGAAGAAATTGCAAGAATTTGTGAAGGATCCACAAGAAGGAGGACAGGGAACGTCGAACCCAAGTCGTGCACCGGCTCCACGTCATCCCGAGGAGCCTGCCCGGACCGTTGGTAGGCTGGTCATAAATACAATTATCGGCGGGCCTCACCCCGCGGATAAGAATTGGCAGGAGATGGAGCGATATGCAAGTTCCCTGAAGCATGCAGATTTTGAGTGTTGTTCGAACATGGAGGACGGAGCCCCTGCTAAGCAACAGCGCGTAATGACAGACGATATTGTGTTCAGAAGCAGAGACGCTGATCAGGTAGAGGCTCCGACCATCGACCCCATGGTCATATCTGCAACGATCGGACCAGCATACGTAAAAAGAATTCTGATCGATTCTGGAAGTTCAGTCAACATCATCTTCAAGAAGGCCTACGATCAAATGAAGCTAGAAACAAAAGACTTGAAACCATCCAAAGCTCGTATCCACGGCTTTAACGGCGCTGCAACTGATGCAGTGGGATATGTCGAGTTACCAGTTGAACTGGGACAAGGCGAGCGTCGGAGAGTGCGAATTCTACCCTTTGTAGTTTTGGATGTGGGCTCTCCATATAACGTTTTCTTGGGCCGGCCAGCCCTGGCGGAGTTTAAGGCAGCGTTAGCCCCGTGGTGTTTAACTTTGAAGTTCCCGACTGACAAAGGAGTAGGCGTTGTTCACGGCGATCAAGCAGCTGGTCGTTCCTGTTATGTGGCCGAGCTCCGAGAGGCCCACCGGAGGGAGAAAGGAAAGGTTGCGGACGATCCCGTCCGCATCCTCAATGCGGATAATTGACAAGTAGTTCCCGAGCCCTGGCTTGGGCATAGTTCTCGGATCTACGGAGATATAGATCCGAGAGACGACGATGAGAAACCCAGGGAAGAGAAGGCGGCACCGGCTGAATTAACAGTTGACATTTCAGTTAGCCGTGACGACCCTTCGCGAATACTGAAGATCGGATCACAGCTAGGCCCCGCAATGACTGAAGACCTTAGCGACTTCCTCCGGGCAAACCTTGATGTTTTCGCCTGGACGCATTATGATATGTGTGGGATTTCTCCCGCCATCACGAGTCATATGTTGAACATAGACCCGAAATACGTCTCAGTCAAGAAAAAAAGGAGAGGAATGGATCCGGAGAGATCCGCCGCTCTTGGAGAGGAGGTGGACAAACTCAAAGCAAATGGGTTCATCCGCGACGCCCTCTACCCGGAATGGGTCTCCAACCCCGTGCTAGTAAAGAAGGCGAATGGGAAATGGAGGACTTGCGTAGATTATTCCGACTTGAACAAAGCATGCCCTAAGGACAGTTTCCCGTTGCCTAGGATCGATCAGTTGGTCGATTCCACCGCAGGACACGAGTTACTGTCATTCATGGATGCGTACTCAGGATACAACCAAATCCCAATGCATATTCCGGACCAAGAACACACCAGCTTCGTTACAAATGTCGGGCTGTATTGCTATGTAGTGATGCCCTTTGGATTGAAGAATGCTGGAGCAACTTACCAACGTCTGGTGAATCGAATGTTCAAGGACCAGCTGGGTAGAACCATGGAAGTCTATGTGGATGACATGCTCGTGAAGTCACGACGGTCAAACGACTACATTCAAGACTTGGCTGAAATGTTCGACATACTCAGGTTTTACGGCATGAAGATCAACCCGTTGAAGTGTTCATTCGGCGTTGCATCAGGGAAGTTTTTGGGATTCATCGTCAACGCTAGGGGAATCGAAGCCAACCCAGAAAAGATCCAAGCTATTCGAGATGTACAAGTGCCCAGGACTATAAAGCAGGTACAGAGCTTGAACGGAAAAGTAGCTGCGCTGAGTCGATTTATATCCAAGGCAACTGACAAGTGCATCCCGTTCTTTGACATAATAAAGAAAGGAAAGAGAAATTTTGAATGGACGTCTAGCTGTGAGGAAGCGTTCCGGAATCTGGTAAGGCATCTGGAAAGCCCACCAATGCTATCAAAACCGGTTGACCATGAGATGTTGTACGTTTACTTGGCTATATCCCCTCATGCGATAAGCGCAGCTTTGGTTCGTGAGGAGGATCGAGTCCAGAAGCCGGTATATTATGTTAGCAAGCGTTTAACGGGGGCAGAAAAGAATTACCCTAAAATCGAGAAATTGGCTTACTGCTTGGTGATTGCATCACGCAAGCTGCGCCCATACTTTCAAGCGCATTCAATCGGTGTTTATACCGATCAACCCCTGAGGCAGGTACTCCAACGACCAGAAACTTCTGGAAGATTGCTAAAATGGAACATCGAGTTGAGCCAATTCGATATCGCGTACTTACCACGGAGAGCCATCCGAGGGCAAGCGTTAGCAGACTTCATCGCTGAATTTACCATACCCACCAAACCGGACGATCACGACATCATTCCCCCCGTTCGATGGAAATTATACACCGACGGTGCATCAAACGACCGTTATGCCCTGAAGCTCGATTTCCCGGCTACAAATAACGAAGCTGAATATGAAGCACTAATCGCTGGCTTGAAGCTCATCAGGGAACTCGGGATCGAATCAGTCGAAATCTTTTGTGACTCGCAGTTAGTGGTTTACCAAGTACGGGGAGACTACCAAGAAAAGGGACGAAGGCTAGCTCCGTACCTCATTCAGGTCCAAGAACTACTATCAAATCTTGAGCGTTATGACATCTCACATATCCCGCACGAACAAAACAAAGAAGCCGACTTATTGGCTAAATTCGCAAGTACCGACGATGCGCAACAAATGGGATTGTATCCCGTCGAAGTCTTGCATGCCCCGAGCATAGACGAAATGAAAGTCGATCGCGTGTTGGGAACAGAAATCGAGAAGGAGTCGTGGATAACCCCATTCAAACTGTACCTGACAACCGGGGCTTTACCAGAAAAAAGAAGCGAAAGACGACAGGTCCTTCGAAAGGCCGCGCGATACGTAATGCAGGGTGGATCCATGTATCGAAAAGGATTCTCAGTCCCATTATTACGGTGCATCGCTCATGATGAAACAAAGCAAGTCTTGAGGGAAGTTCACGAAGGGGAATGCGGCGACCATACTGGGGGGCAAACGCTAGCAAAGAAGATCCTCCGCTATGGATATTACTGGCCCACCGTAAACCGGGATGCCGCGGACTACGCAAGAAAATGCGACAAATGTCAAAGATATGCAAAAATCCCGAGGGCTCCATCAACGGAACTCACACAAATGATCAGTCCCTGGCCATTTGCGATCTGGGGAATCGACATAATCGGCTCTTTGCCTTTATCCAAAGGTGGTGCGAAATATGCAATAGTTGCAGTCGACTATTTCACGAAATGGGCTGAGGCAGAACCTTTGGCCACTATCACCTCTATGAAGGTCATTAACTTCGTTGTACGAAACATTATATGCCGCTTTGGCCTTCCACGCACCATCATTACGGACAACGGAACGCAATTTGAAAGTAGAGAGTTCAAAGAGTTCTGTTTAAAGTACGACATCGAGAAAAAGTTCGCCGCCGTTGCGCACCCAAAAGCTAACGGACAAGTCGAGGCCGTTAACAAAATAATCAAGTCCATATTGAAGAAGCGTCTGGAGAAGGTTGGAGGCAAGTGGGTAGATGAGCTCCCGATAGCATTATGGGTGTATAGAACTACCCACAAGTCCGCGACCGGCCACACTCCGTTCGCCTTGGCATACGGCTCTGAAGCCGTTATACCCGTGGAGCTTGAAGTTCCATCGCACCGAGTGACATACTATGATCCCAAGACGAACCAAAACCTCTTGCTGGAATCACTGGACTGCATCGACGAAAAGCGGGAAGAAGCTGAATTAAGGGCGGCGGCGCACAGACATCGAGTCAAGCGTTACTACGATGGTAGAGTCCGCCCAAGAATCATTGATGTAGGTGATCTCATTCTGAAACGAGTCTTCCCGGTACCATCACGCATGAATCCCAGCTGGGAAGGTCCATACGCCATTGAACGGAAGCTTGGAGAAGGAACATTCAAGCTAGCGACCGTTGATGGCGCGACACTCCCCCGAGTATGGAACAGTGAACATTTGCGGCACTATTACATTTAGCATGTTTTCCTTTCTTGTTGTAGGCACTGTTGTTTCCTGCATGTTTCCATTCAATAATGACTTAGTTTCCTTTTAAAGTTGTAATCAAGCAATTTAGTTGATTTTCATTAATAAAGGCTTGAAGCCACATTTTCTATGAAGTTTCTATATCTCTTAATTGGATGATAAATTACATTATCCTGCACGACATACAGACTCGTACGAACGATTCCAAATCTCCGAATCCCCAGAGCGCGGATCGGAGTACTTTAAGTCCCCAGAGCGCGGACTAGAGTATAAACGATTCCAAATCTCCGAATCCCCAGAGCGCGGATCGGAGTACTCTAAGTCCCCAGAGCGCGGACTAGAGTATAAACGATTCCAAATCTCCGAATCCCCAGAGCGCGGATCGGAGTACTCTAAGTCCCCAGAGCGCGGACTAGAGTATGAACGATTCCAAATCTCCGAATCCCCAGAGCGCGGATCGGAGTACTCTAAGTCCCCAGAGCGCGGACTAGAGTATAAACGATTCCAAAACTCCGAATCCCCAGAGCGCGGATCGGAGTACTCTAAGTCCCCAGAGCGCGGACTAGAGTATAAACGATTCCAAATCTCCGAATCCCCAGAGCGCGGATCGGAGTACTCTAAGTCCCCAGAGCGCGGACTAGAGTATAAACGATTCCAAATCTCCGAATCCCCAGAGCGCGGATCGGAGTACTCTAAGTCCCCAGAGCGCGGACTAGTGTATAAACGATTCCAAATCTCCGAATCCCCAGAGCGCGGATCGGAGTACTCTAAGTCCCCAGGGCGCGGACTAGAGTATAAACTATTTCAAGCCTCCAAGTCCCCGGGGCACAGAGTCAGCAAGAAGTCCAAGTACTCAAAAGATGTGGGACGAGAGGTACGCCATGTCCAAAAATGTTTGAACAGCACAAGAATGGACCGGGAGATAATGCAACTCATAAGAACTTGAGTTATGGCTACAATTAGTCAACAAACCAAAGAAAGGCAAGAGAATCATTCAAGCAATAAAGAAACTAAAATTTTATTCGATAAGTCCAAAATGGGGATACATGATCACTCCTACAAAATTCAGACCTCTCTATACAAACTGCAAGTTGTGAAAGATAAAAGCAATTACAAGACTTAAGCAAAAAACTCGTTGAACGAGTGTATCGATTATTTCTTCGACTTCTTCTTTTTGTCTTCCTTTGATGTTTTCGACGACTCCTCTCCCTCACGTTTTTTCTTGGACTTTTTGCTTGCTAGAGAAACGGAGTCAGGAGTAGGAGACGGAACATCTAGTGGTTTGGACCTGCCCGGGAGAATGATTTTCAAAGGTCTGTTCCGCGGGTCAGTGAGTTCCAGTATTTCAGACTCGACTTTGACTTTGACTTTTCTCTTCTCCTCGTCGGCAAGACGGTCCTTCATGCTCATCTCTGAAGTATGCTCAGAGGCGCCAGTGATTTTAATTTCATCGCTTCCTTCGACAGGAGACGAAGTATCAAGTTTGTCATCATCAAGCGCCCCGATCACTTGGGCATCGGGACCGGGAGTTACCCCTGCGTGAGCAACGTCGCTTGTTTTCTCTGCTTCCTCCTTGGCGTCATCGCTCCTCGGAGTTGGCTCGGCGTCAGAACAACCTGCACGAAAATATAAGAAATGGGCATTAGAACGAATAACCATTGCTGAAAAATGACGGGATGTCTTCGACTTCTAGAGAAAGAAGAATTTCCTACCAGGATCCGGTTGGCTATCGGTGGCGCGCGGGGTTTCACCCTCCAGGATAGGTGACAGCACATGAACGCCGAGCCCGGGATCTTCGGGATCATAACTGGCATGCTGCTCGAATGGATCAAGCGTCGACCGACCGGCTGATTGAGTAGCATAAGGAGCGGCGATGTGAGGAGTAGTAGCGTCGGCCTCTGACGGGCCGGCCTCGTCGTTCTTCTCTTTCGAAGGGGAGGAGCCTTTGCCATAAAGAGCCAATGCTGCGGATAAATCCGATGGCTCATTCCCCCTCAGGAACTCCTTCACCAATGCATCCTCGTCGACCTCTTCGGGGCCCGACTCGACTTTCCTGATCTTTATCAGAGTTTCCCATGCCTCAGCCAGGGATTCGAGGTAGCCGTCGCCCAAGAATGTTAAGTCACGGTGCATAAGGACGCGGGCTCCGTACTCGGCGATCAACGGGTCAAACATACCTTTGACATCTTCCCTGCCGGCCTCTGCGGCCGCCTCAAGGCAAGAATCAAGCTCCTCCACAGCCATTCTTTTGCCCTCCTCACGGGCCTCATCCTTCATTTTCTCGACCCCGGCAAGTTCGTCGTCGAGCTTTGTCTTCAGGAGTCGGGTAGCAACAATCTCATCACAATATCGCTGTGATTCTTCCTGAGCAGCTATTTTGTCTTCTTTCTCCTTGGAGAGTTGTTCTTTCAGCTCTTTGACTTGAGTAGCGAGCGCGTCCCTTTCTTTTTGGACAGAGTCTTTTTCTAGGGC
Source organism: Allium fistulosum (assembly GCA_030737815.1). NCBI lineage: Eukaryota > Viridiplantae > Streptophyta > Magnoliopsida > Asparagales > Amaryllidaceae > Allium > Allium fistulosum. Next base: position 1,114,295,520 of record CM060902.1, on the reverse strand, counting down.
AAGGGCGCCGCTGCGCTGAACTGCTTCGTCAAGCTCCTTTTTGTGAGCCACCTCTAAGCGAGTAACTGCCTCAGCAGTATCTTTTGCACCTTGTTCAGCGGCTTCTAGCTTTGACTTATACGAAGCGAGCTCTTCGTCTTGGAGTTTGATGATTTTCTTATCGCTGTCAGCCTCCAGATTCAGACGGTCAATCTCGTGTTGACGCTCGACAAATACTTCCGAGATCTTCTCCACCAAGTCCACGAATGCATCATGTTGAACATAGACGTCATTGTTGCAGGCAATGGCACTTTGCTTCACGTGCCCAGGAATGTGATGGATGGCTGGGAGGAATTTCAAGCCGTCAAAACAGATTTTCGGAAACTTGGCCTTAAGGTCGACCATCTTTTCCGCAACAGTTGGGTCCATTGCAGGAATAGGAGGAGGATGCTTAGAGAATTCTGTTCTTTTACGTTGCTCTCGAACTTGCCTCGTACTCGATGAACTGGAATGTTGTTCTCGAGCAGCATCAGACTGACAACCCTTCTGCAAAGACTTCTCTTTATCCGGCTCAGTTGGAGGAGGAAGATCGCGGGACTGGGAAGATTGAGAGTGTGCTTTCTTGCGGTGAGACGACTCGCGAGGACGATTGTACCTATCTTCATAATCACCTCGGTCCCTGCGTCTGCCTGAACCGGAATCCCGTCCGGAGTGATGGAATATAGAAGACCCCTGAAGGCGATCAAGTCCGTGAGAGCGGCCCATATCACCTGCAAAGAATGGAGATAACAACGATTTAAGGAGAATTCACGAATTAAAAAGACTTGAAGTATATTATGGAATGCGCATGTGCGTGTGTGTCCTAGTGTTCCCCCCGACGGACCCGTTCGTTTATCTTTGCTAATCGGAGTATTGTCTCCTTGAGCCGGGAGTTGAGCTCCTGCGTTGTCCCTCGCGGGCGAAGAGAATTTGAGGGTTCAGGATCATCGAACCCATAATTAAGCAAATCATCGGGGATGGACAGGTTGGACAGACCCCTCAGAGAACTTTCCAGGTGCTGCGAAGAAGCCTCTTTCTCAGGAAGGATAGGCGTAACTTTTGAGGTGCCACCAACTTTCTCCTTTTAAACCGTATATTTCAACTTCTTCTTTCCCTTCGAAGGGGAGGATGATGTCTCAATATCCTGAACTTCGATTGCCGGATTCCAAGCGGGACCCACATTCTCGCCCTGAGTTTCGGGGGCATCATCCTCTTTACGCTTGCCTTCTTCATGCGTGTCGGGAGCGCGACGCGACGACGGTCCGACAAGTTTTTTCCCTTTACCAGATGGAGGTTTGGGAATTGTAACACCTTCTGGAAGGCTGATCCGACGACCAGGGGCTAGCAAGCCGAACCCCGACAGCGATTCATTTGAAATGATAGTCTGGATGTCTCGATCCTCAGCAGGAAGAGCTCTAATGGCTTCAACAGCCTCAGAATATCCTCGGCCTTCCGGACGCGGGTTGATACCTGAAAAGATGAAATGAAGAGTTAGGAAAAGCATGACTCCAATTAAATACGAATAACGATTCAGCAGAGAGAATTACTGCCTTCAACCCATCTCCTAGCGAAACCAGAAGGGCAGCGCACATAGAACCATTCCTGTTTGTACAGGGCGAATTTGCTACAGGCCCCTGTCAAGATCTGGCACTTGTGGTATGGCTCGAGGAACATAAAGGAAGGGCTATCTTTCCGTCTCTTGAACATATAAATGTATCGGATATCACCGGGGGTTGGAGGTCTGGAGAAGACGGCCATGAAGAGTAAGTAAGTCCCATATAGAAACGCATGACCGTTCGGGTGCAGTTGTGATGGAGCCATGTCTATGTACTGCAGAACGTCCCGGAGAAATAAGTTGAAGGGAGGCACGCTGCCCATCCAACACATGAACTTGTTGCAGGTAGTGTACCTGACTGGGGGCAGATGAGGGCGATCGTGTCTCGAAGGGACTAACACGTCGGCGAAAGGAATATCGTGAATAGAGCATATCCGCCTCAGAGCAGCTTCGTTGATCTTCGAAGCTTGAGAGTCGATCGGATTGTCTAGTAAGATGGTTGCCTCCAGAGCATCAGGCCCCAAGTTATGAGCGGGAGAAGTTGACGGATTAGAAGTATCAGCGGCTCCTTGCCCTGCTGACGGCCCAGGCCTGTCAGATATGGTGGCAGAGCTAGATTTTCTCGACATCCCGAATAAATAATGAACCTGGCTAAATGCTTGAGAAAGCTATACTTAAAAAACGTTGAACGTTAGAATTAGCAACACGAGTTTTCCCCCCCACGTGGTGTGTGAACTAGTGCAAGCAATTGTGTACAGACAATAAGAATGTTTTAAAGATATAATAATTAGCTTCGAATCATCGCCTTCGAAGACCGTCATCGCTGACCGTCTCAAAAAGCTCGCCTTGAGGTGATTACAGTTCCAGATTCAAAAGACATATGATTTCTAAAGTAACCGGCCTAAGTGTAGTTTGACATTTATACTGATCGTCATTTAAGTAATGATCGGCAATTGTACTGTTCGTCCTAAGTATAGGTCAGCATGAATGTTTGCTCGGCGTGTTGAGCGCTCGGCTAAAGGTCTCGTTCGGTTAAGGCATTGTCCTGTTAAGAGTTCTGTTCGGCATTCAAGATTATTCGTCCTAAGTATAGTGTTCGGCTGTGTTTTGCTCGGTCTAAAGAGTGTTCGGCAATTGTATTGTTCGGCATGTCAATTGTTCGGCTGAATTCAATGTTCGGCATGTCAATTGTTCGGCTTGGGTTATCGTTCGGCTAAGTTATTGCTCTACATTTTGGTAATTGTCCAGCATTGATACCGTTCGGCATTCAAGACTGTTCGGTCTGGGTTATCGTTCGGCTAAAAGTGGCTCTCCACCACGATTTCAACTTCACCCTACACCTTCTCCGTCTGCGCCGAACGTCAGGGACAGATCGCCCGGCGAAGACTACACCGTTCAGCATCCCATCTTTCTTTTCCTTCCATTCTTGTTCGGCGCGAAGGAGCTAGCCCTAATTAGACAACTCCAAGCATGCGAGCCATTTCTGCTCAACGCATATTATACGATCATGGAAAGGTCACGTTTCCCATGAAAACAACCTAAGTCTTGTGTTGAAGTAATCTAAATCACAGAAGGATTGATACCTAGTTCGGAAGTCGAAGTTGAGGAAGGATCAATTAGGTCTCAAATCTGGTAGGATGGCAAGAATTGCAAGTCTCTAAGGAATGACAAAAAAGAAGGCGTAAAAGGAAAAGAGACGGTAAGGACCTGGTTATATATAGGGAGGTAGAAGTTGAAGAGGCTATACCCGATAGAACCGGTCAACACCGAAGGGTTCGGCATCGTAGCAGAGTGACGTTCGGCACACGAGGTACGTTCGGCTTCGAGCGTATCGTTCGGCATCTAAATCCCGTTCGTCTTGCACCTCCTTCACTAACATTCTCGAGAAGGTACCTCCGAGGTAAATCGTACCAGATTCAAAGCGCATCACGTTCGGCCACGCGATACACTTTGGGGGGCAAGTGTTTCCTGGAGATTTGACCAGGCAACTGAGTGCTCGGCATTGGCCACTACTCGGCATGAAGGACTGGTCGGCATCCAGTGGGACTCGGCATCCATAGCGTTCGGCATCCGTAGTGCTCGGCGATCAGGAGACTCAGCGTCATTTAGTGTTCGGCGAAAACCAATGCTCGGCGCTAGCGTTCGGCATACAAAGGTGCTCGGCATCGAGACTGCTCGGCATCACGTAGCACTCGGCATCCAGTGGAACTCGGCGTCAGAGAGTGCGCGACATACAAGGGCGCTCGGCATCAAGGCTGCTCGGCATACAAGAGCACTCGGCATCGAGACTGATCGGCATACAAGAGTACTCGGCATCAAGGCTGCTCGGCATAAAGAGCACTCGGCGTCGAGACTACTCGGCAACAGGAGTACTCGGCATCCCATGGTGTTCGGCGTAATACTCGACATACAGAAGACATTCAGCATGCACAACTAATCAGGATACCGGTATCGTTCGGCATGCATACGCCGTTCGTTCAAGAGCTTGAGATGGAGGCACGTTCGGCCTCAACAGACAACCGTCCTACACTTCCCACGACACCAACATACCGTTCGACATAGAAGGAATGGTTCGGCGCAGAGCGTTCGGCACGCCTGGTTTGGCATACAGCGACCACTGCACTGGGGCTTGAGCGTTCGGCTATCCAGCCCACTTGGGAAGTCCAGCCCATATTTGCCTATAAATAGAGGGGCAGGGTCACAGTGAAATGGATCCTTTTTTGGAGAGAAAACACCGGGGAGACTCTGCCATTTTCAAGACTAATCTTCTCTACTTAACAACTTCATTCAAGCATTTGATTCATGAATTGTATTTGTAATCAACTATAAAGAAGATCAATAAAGTTTAACCTCAAAGTGGACGTAGGCAATTACGCTGAACCACTATAAATTTGGTGTTCTTACTTTCTGTATTTAGATTAGCACTGTCTTTTCTGTTTAATTTGATTTCATCACTTATATCTCTTCACAATCTTCTTCTACGAGGTTAGTGACCAATTTTGGTGCTAACACCATGTGTTTGGACGTCTACGTATGTCCAGTCCTTAGCCATCTGCATAGGCATAAGTTGAGCATCTGTGGGTAGTTCTACTATTGGTACGTGTGCTAAGAGATTGATCAATGACTCTGTGGTTGTGATGCTCATTATTGGAACAGGGTAGCCTACGTGTACCCAGGATAATCTATGTGTACCCATATATTTGGACGTCTACGTGTGTCCAATCCCTAGCCATCTGCATGGGCAATGAGTTGAGCATCTAAAAGAGTTATCGTACATCTGAATCACTTGAGTGAGAGATGCAAGGCTTTGTGATGGATGTTATGTTTACTGTGTGCTTGATATGTTTTGTGATACCCCTATACTCATAGTTTCCACTTGTGACAGTAGTTTAGCATATCTGTGTTTATGTGCTAACTCTTTGGATGTAGGAACCGGCCAGGTATGGCTATTCATACCCTATACCCTATTTATTATATACGGCTTTTATATTATTTTGAGATGATATATCGCTCACACCAAACTGTCGTCTGACCCAAGGTTTTATGATTTGCTTCTTATTATCTTGGGTACTCTTAAATGAGTAGATTATGGATAACAGGTCTGGATAGCACATGGTGCTATTCGGGGCACGAGAAGGAGGCTATGCTTGCATATAACTATACTTGGATCTTACTATCGCTTATATTACACTGTGCAGATGTGGTGCTATGTCAGTACTTGTATTATTAGAGATAGTTATAGAGTTTGTTATGGAGATTTGGGATGTATAAACCCTTTATTTCAGTTTTGTATAGTCTGTGAACCTAATGCACTCTGATGTTCTTATTTATGGTTCATTTGATTATATCACTATCTCACCTGTTTTACATCTATTTATTATATTATATTTTATCTATGCGCTATGATATGCTCTACAGGTTTTGTGTTTGGATTTTTCTCTTTATTATATTCTTGGATACCGTTTTGCATCGGTCAGTTACCTCCATAGTGCATTACATAGGTATATTGGGTACCGGAAGTGTAGGGCGGTCGTCAAACATTTGGTATCGGAGCTTAGGTTAAGGAATATCCAGGTAAAAGTAAGCTAGATATAGGTAATACTTTGTATAAAACAAACACCTTATGGAGGGTATACGTTATTATATAATGTACTCGTATTTGCTATTGTTATCCAGCATTTTAACCAAGCAGCCTTTGGATGAATCTAGACATCAGGACGAAGACAAAACGATTCACGAAATTGGGAAACATGCTTGGAAGGATAATGGAATTGGACTCAAGGATTTGAGGTAAAATGGTCCTAAGAAAACCGCTCAGTACTGACCTTATTCTACTCGATACCGACCCCTATTTTGACCCTAAGTGGGCCCCTGAATATATAGTTCACGTGTAGATGACCTATATGATCGTCGTGAAGTACATTTCTCGAGAAATAGGCAGACAACTCTAAAGGAATTCTAAAGGAAAGCGGACAAGTACAAGTGATATCATAACGTCTTGAAAACAACACGGTCTCTGAGGAAAAGTGCTCGAAACACAACAGATCGAAGATAGAAGACCAAAGGAGGGAAGAAGGAGTAGCCTTCACTCAAAAATTCTAATCGGTACCAAGTAGAATTTATGACTTAGGGGACTTTGTCTTCCCCTCCTACATTCTCGGATATGGATCCGGACATGGTATCTCGTAGGCCTCCGGTTCTGCTGGACAGTTTCCTAATAATTACAACCACTATAGCAACTAGAGAAGGACTTTGTTAGAATCTCATATTTTGATAGTGACAACTATACAAGAAAGTTTTTCGTATATTATCAACAATTGTAGGAAATTAGCTATTCAAAGAGATCCACATAACGAAGATAAGACGATGATGACACAAAATTATAATATTAGTCATACAGTCATTAGTCTAGAGTATATACATGTTAAAATCTCTTCTAAGTGGAATGCGCACACATATACATTGTCAAATATTTTTCAAAGTTTTGAAAACAAAACGAACACAGAATCAGTCGACTGAAAGACTTGATTTAGTCGACTGAAATACCAATATACAATTAATTTTCATACAATATTCAATCGACTGAATCTACTATTTTTTTTACCTATTTCCTTGTAGGATAAAAATCCTTGTAATTCAGTGGACTAGCTTAGCTACTTCAGTTGACTGAATGTCGTACCGGCCATTTTTTAAATTATGTTTTTGAAGGGTCTTCTTCTCCATGAAGAGACACTTCCCTTCATCGCTGGCTACAACACTTCCATAGGTTGTAACTGTTCATGAATGATTGCTTCTATATACTATTTATAAATAGCACTCACTTTCTTGAATTTAGTAACAATTCTATACTCTCTATTATCAATATCCTTTCATTAATTCTCTAAGCATTCAATATATTCACATTGCTTCCAATTTGATCACTTGCACATTCAAACATACTTTTCTTGTGATTAATTCACTTCCAATTCTTCAGGAATACATAAGTACACCAATTTGAGGAAGATTATAGGAAGGTTGTACTTATCAACTCATTCGTGCTATTCAAGAGCACACAAAGTCACAAATATAGCAAATTGTTGTAAACTAAGTTGTGTTGGAGATCTTCAAGCAAGAACACATGTTCGATAGCTTAGGCAGCTGTTATACCTATTCTTCCAGATTAAGTGAGGGCGTTGCTTAAAATTCAGAGGGAATCTAGGACTGGACGTAGAATGGGAGGTTCGAACCAGTATAAAAATTTCCGGTGTGATCGCTTTTACTTTCTTTATTACTTTATTGATATATAAGTCTCAGTTTAGTAGAATTATTCATATTACCCGATCCATAGCTACTTTCATTTGGTATCAGAGCAAGACCATCAAATAACCATAACAAAGTTCTTGAATTTTCAAGTAATATGGATAGTACTACATCTAGTTTTGTTGAAGGTCAATCTACTGCACGACCACCACTATTTAACGAACAAAATTATAATTGTTGGTCAATTGGGATGAGGATATATATGCAAGCTAATGGTTATGATACTGGGAATATCACACAACAAGAATACATTATACCTACCACTGACTATGCACACTGGTCAAACACTCAGAAAATTGATGCTACTTGTAATGCTAATGCAATGATGGTACAAACAAGGTCAAACAAAGCAAGATTTCCATGCTTAAAAATCAATTTCAAAATTTTAAAATTAATATAGATGAAACTATAAATGACATGTACTCTAGATTTCAGGACATACATCACTCACTTCTAGAACTAGGAGAAAAATACACTTATTTTGATATTGTTTCAAAAATCCTAAACTCTTTAACGGATGAGTGGGAATGAAAGGTCTTAGCTATTAAAGAAGCTAATGACATTCCAATAATTAAACCAGAAGAGTTAATAGGAAATCTCATGTTCTATAAAGTAAATTTGCAGGCAAAACAGGCAGAAGCATAAGATAGGAAAACAATTGCATTTCAAGTAGAGAATGAAGAATCCGACGAAGATAATGATAACATGCATTTCCTACCAAAATTTCAAAAAATATTTAAGTTAAAAAAGAATAGGAAATTTGGAAATAATAGAAATGGCAATAACAATCCATTGACATCTTCACTCAAGTGCTACGAATGCGACAAAATAGGTCACATAAAGAAAAATTGTCCAGAACTTAAGAAGGAGAAAAATAGCTTCAAAAACAAAAACGAAAAATTTCATAAAAAGAAGAAGTGAGCCCTTGCGGTAACTTGGGAAGATTCGAAGTCATCTTCTTCTTCAAATAGTGATAGCGACCACGAATAAGCAAATGTATGTTTCATGGCTACTAATGATGATGTAAGTGAATTTTCTTTCGATGATCTAGTTGAAATAAATTCTGAGTTATTACATAAGCTAAAAGATTGAAAAGAAAATACAAAGATGCGTTAGGAAAGTTGAATAGAAGTGAACTAGAAGTCGATATGCTAAAGATGGGAAGAAAATTCTAGAAAAGGAATTAGTAAAATCACAGGATTCATGTGTTGATATAACATCTCAACTTACTACGCTAAGTAATGAAATAGAAACTCAAAAAATAAGAATGATATATTAACAAAAGAGAATCATAATTTAAATTATAGTGTTAAAATATTAGAATTTAAAGTGGTAGGACCTAATACCAAGTTAGAAAACATTACTAAAAATGTTTTGAATTTTAATAATGGTAGAGAAAACCTCTCTAAAATTATTGACAACTCTCGATCGTCTTTTAATAAAAAAGGCCTAGGTTATCATTAAACGAATAAAGAAGTGAAGACTTGTTCTAAAAGATATAGCTTACTATATACGAATTTAAAAAAGAAGGATAATAGTCAAAAGAAACTGATAAAATCTATTAAGATTTGGGTTCCAAAGACTAAAAATCATTTGATAAGAAATAAGTACACATATACATTTCTGTCTATTGTTCATAAAAATTCTAATTTCATGTTTAAAGGGAACTCCAAACCCTATTGGGTATAGCTTCTTAAGACCTAACTCTTAGAACCCAAATGTAGGAAGTGGATACTAATGCAATTCAATATTTTGTGCAGGTACTAAATAAAAAAGGAGGAAAATGGATACTCGATAGTGGTTGCTCCAAGCATATGACGGACAATAAAAATATGCTAACAAGGCGTTAATAGAAAAGTATTTGAAAAGTTTCAAAGTAGCCGATCAAGGCGTTACAACTGGCAGGTTAGTTAAAAAGCAATTTACTATGACTAGTTATAAATCAGCGTTTAAAAAAAAGGTGGTTCCGCCTATTTCAGAGGCACCTTCCGACTCCTTTACCTCCGCTCCATCTCGGTCGAAACCATCACTGTCGAAACCCACAAAGTCGGAACCAAGGCACATGGTATCAATGGAAATTGGTACGAAGTGTATTGGTAAGTAGTGGAAGGTTGGATGTCGAAAGCTAAGCTTTTGGTTTGAGTCAAAACCAAGGTTCAATTTTAAAAAGATCAACGCCTGCCTAGTTTTTGAAGGGCTTTCGACTTAGTCTATACCCTATAGAGTCGAAACCTTAGTTTGTTTTCTAAAGTTAAATTCATGCCTTGATTTACTTAAAGTTTTCAACATAGTCGAAAGCCAGGCTTTCGAAAGGGACTTTATAAATAGCTTTCGAAGGGGAACTTTTTCTTTAAATAAGAAGCTTTCAAAAGAGTAGGTTCCGACCTAGTCGAAACCTAGCCGCTATTTTCCTTCCGAAGTATTGAAGTCATCAATACCTTCGAAAGTTTATCCTTGTTTTTACCTAGCATAAGCCGCTTCCTAATTGCTTTCGAAAGGGGTTGGGGTTTCGAAGGAGATGAAGTCGAAAGGGGGTTTCAACTCTATCCTTTGAAATTTTAATTTTTGAAGTCTTTTGCTTTCGACTGGATGGTTCCAACGCCATCAATATTTCCCCAAATTTATTTTAGTTGGTTTTGAAAGGGATACTTTCGTACATAACCATTTTGACCCAAATGATGTTTTTAAAGAGTGAACCCAATGCTTTCGAAAGTGTATTTTATTTGTTTCGAATATATGTTTTAAAGAATGTTTTCTTGATACCATCGAAAGGTTTCATTGGTTTTGAAAGGCATATACTTAGAGTTTTGAAAAGAGGTTTTCTATGCTTTCGAAGGAGGTCATCCAGGGGTTTCGAACGTGATGTTTTATGGTTTCAAAGCAAATAACCCATTCTCACTTTTAAGGAAAAACCATGGCATAAATAAAGATTTTGGAAATGTTATTAACCCATAACTGTATTTTGGGGAAAGGGTAGAATAACCAGTTAGGTTGACCCAGTAGTGAATATAACTTAACAGATGTTAAATTATTAATTAAAGATATTAGCAGGGGCCAATAGGTTTACAGTAAGCTCATGAAAATTGTATGATATTGGAAGGGGCCAATAGGTTCATAGTCAGCCCATGAAAACTATGATTTGATACTGGCAGTGGCCAATGGTTTGTAGTTTGCCCATGAAAACTATATCCGGATTAAGATATTGACAGTCAGTCAATAGTTTCCTTGTTAGCCCATGAAAACTAGGATAAGAAATAAGATATTGGAGTTACCAATAGGTTCTTAGTGATCCCATGAGAACTAAGTAATTGGACAGATAGTCCTTAACATTTAACAGGTTAATAGTAACCCTAGAAACTATAATTGTGACAGATAGTCAGAATGAATGAGGATGGGTAATCCCGAATTGATTTATTTTTTTTGCATATCATCATAATGTTTTGAAATACTATGTTTTAACCATTGTGGATGCAGGATCACAGTATATGGTTTTATAAATGTTTAAGGATAATAGTAAGGGGAAAACTCGTTCCGCTAAGCGGCGTGGTCTTACTAGATATCTAAATGGTTTGAGATGGTAAATTATTAATCATACCAGGCTTTATGTCTAACTCGAAGTTTTTGTTTTCCCCTTAAACTCTCGGGTACTCAATTGAGTTTGAGTAGGTTAAGAGTTAAGGTTTCCAGGTGTTCTTTTAGACGAATAAAGCTTCCTAGGACGTGCAGAAGGCAAGCTTGTTATTAGAGTTCTTTTATTTTTGCTGTGTGTTTATTTGTAAAGGCAAATAGTTTTCTTGCCTATCTATATACTCTGATCTACCAATGGGGCATCTTCATATGTCGCTCATGGCGTATTTTGTAATAATTATATGTTATCTGAACGTGATCTGCGAATTGGGATTATGTAATCAATTTGGAATATTTTGAAATGGAATGTGGAATTTGTTTGCTGTTTAACTTTTTTTCCACATTCTTGTGTTTCTGTGTATCTGTGTATCTAATGTCACCGTACTTGGTCGCCGAGGATTAATAACTACAGATGACTACAGTATCCGTAGCTGTTAGTTTTGGGCCTCCAAGTAGGGTGATGTTACAAGTTGGTATCAGAGCATAGGTTTATGAAACTTTAAAAGAAACTTAAACTTAAAAGATTTTTCCAAACATAATCCAATGAATCAGATTGTGGTTTGGGTTAATCCTATACTAACGTACTTGTATTTGCTATATATAGTTATATATGTAAGTACGTATCCTCTGCTTTCTTAGACCGTTCTTTTGTGTCTTACTAAATCTTGTATGAAGATTTACGAGAAGGGAGGTATGGAAGCAGGAAACGGAAGAGGAAATCTGGGTGGAGGAAGCACCACAACTAATGGAAATGCTTGACTCACTACCAGGAGAAATCCAAGTCGACCGGCTAATGATAGTAACCAAAATGTTGAAGCCAATGTGGGTGCTGGAAATCCACCCGTAGATATGGGGGTGATATATCAGTTCTTTGTCGGTTTGATGCAAGCTGGAGTTAATCCTGTGGCTCCAGTTGGGAATATTGCTTTTCTGAGTAGAGATTACACTAGTTTGGGTGGGAAGCCATTCTTGGGAACGGAAAGTGCCATAGAAGTTTAGAATTGGTTATTGCATTGTGAGCGTATATTTTTTTGATTTAGGTCTGAATGATAGACAAAGGAGAAGGTTGGCCTCTAGACAGTTGCAGGGGTCAGCGCTACATTGGTGGAATAGTGTCACTGCCGGAGTTTCGAAAGAGCAGTTAACTTGGGTTGATTTTGAAACGAGACTTGAGAAAAAGTTTGTATGAGTTTTCTAAGCCTGAGCTGATGATGAAGTTAAAGGATTTAGTGCAAGGAGAGATGTCAGTAGTTGAGTATGCTACTAAGTTTGAAGAGCTGTCTATATATGGATATGCTATTATAGATACTGACATCAAAAGGAATGAGAAGTTCATTCGGGGACTGAGGCCCGAGCTTGCTTGAATGACCATAACACATGTATGTGATCCCTGTAATATGGTGGTGGAGATGGTCATTCGCCATGAGGAGTTACTTGCTGATTTATCTAAAAAGAAGTCAGTGGAAACTCAGGGTTCTCAGGGGAAGAAGAGGAAGTTTTTTAAGAAGAAGGGAACCCAGAAGGGAGATACTGCCAAGAAGTCAACGGCCGAGGTAGTTTGCTATAAGTGTGATAAGAAGGGCCAATTTGCTAATAAATGTCGGTCAGGAAATGGGAAGAAAGCTGCAGTTAAAAAGTGTGAAATGCTTGAACTGTGATCAAGTTGGGCATTACACGAATCAATGTCTAGAGCCAATCAGGGAGGACAAAGGAAAAGTTTTTGCTATAGGACCAGCTAGGCCTACTGCAGCAGATAAGGGAAAGACTGTGATCGAAGGTACGCTTTTGATTCAGAGTATTTCAGTTAGAGTACTTTTTGATACTGGTGCATCACATTCATTTATATCTCAGTGTTTGGTTGGTAGATTATGCTTAGAACCCAACTACCTTGTTACTTCCTTAAAGGTTGTGAATCCAATAGGAGGGTATGCAACTCTAGGGTTAAGATGTGACCAGTTAGAACTTGGCTTGTTAGGTCATAAATTTGCATGCAGTTTGTATGTTATCGATTTCGTAGATTTCAGGATCATTTTGGGTATGGATTTGTTAGGTAGGTATGAGGCTAGAATATTTTGCCAGGAAAAAGAAATATCACTGACACACCCTGATAGTAATAACCGAGTGATATTCTCGGTAGAGAATACTGACCAGAGTGTTAGTGCTACGTTTAATGCTATGGAGGTAGGAAATGAGTTAAGTCGGGTTCGAGTAGCAAGAGAGTTTGCAGATGTCTTTGAGCCAGTCACTGGACTACCCCCGAAAAGTGCTGTTGTGTTTAGAATAGATCTGGTATCAGAAGCTGAACCTGTAAGTAGACCACCTAGCAGAATGACACCAACCGAGATGAAGGAATTGAAGGTGCAGCTGGTGGATCTAGAAGGAAGGAGTTTTATTAGACCAAGCAGTTCGCCTTCGGGAGCGGCCGCGGTGTTCGTAAAGAAACCAAATGGGTCGTTGAGGATGTGCATCGATTATCGTAAGTTAAACAAAAGGACGATTAAGAATAAGATCCTTTGCCAAGAATAGATTATCTGTTTGATCAGTTGAGTGGAGCCAGAGTGTTTTCCCAATTGGACTTTGCGATCGGTTTCCATCAGTTAAGAGTGGCGGAGGATAGTATTCCTTTGACATCATTTCAAACTAGGTATGGTTCATATGAGTGGTTGGTGATGCCATTTGGATTGACAAATGCACCTACTTTCTTCATAGATTTGATGAACCGAGTTTTTCGAGAGTACTTGGATAGATTTGTACTAGTGTTCATAGATGACATTCTAGTATATTCTAAGGATGAGAGAGCATGAAGTTCATCTTAGAGTGGTACTTGAGACGCTGAGATAGAATCAGCTAAAGGCAAAGTTTACCAACTGTCATTTCTGGAAGAAAGAGGTAAAATTTCTTGGTCACATGGTTTCAGAGAATGGATTGTCAGTCGATCCAGATAAGATCAAAGCCGTTAATAATTGGAAGAGACCAGAGACGGTGACTGAGATCTGGAGTTTTCTTGGACTTGCTAGTTACTATCGGAGATTTATTAAGGATTTCTCGTGGATAGCAGCACCCTTAACTAAGTTAACTAGGAAGGAAGTGAGATTTGTTTGGCCCGACAAATGTGAGGAGGCATTCCATAAATTAAAGCATTTGTTGACCAATGCACCCATGTTAGTAGTTCCAGACGGAAACCAAGGATTGGTGGTGTATATTGATGCATGTGGAACTGGACTAGGAGCAGTGTTGATGCAGGATGGTAAAGTAATTGCCTACGCATCTAGGCAACTTAAACCGCATGAAGTTAGATATCCTACTCATGATTTGGAGTTGGAAGCTGTGATCTTCGCATTGAAGATTTGGAGACATTATCTCTTAGGGGGGAGATTTGAGCTATACACCGGTCATAAGTCTTTACGGTATTTATTCTCTCAGAAGGAGTTGAATATGAGACAGCAGAGGTGGCTGGAGTTTTTGGCTACATATGATTTTGGTATAGAATATACACCAGGAAAAGGTAATAAAGTAGCTGAAGCTCTTAGCAGGAAACATCAAAATGTGGCGTTAGCTATGTTGATGGAGTGGAAGGATTTAGAAGCTTTAGTCGGTTGCGATGTGCAGCTAAGATTAACTGTTGGTTCTAGCCAGAGTACCGCCAGGTTGTCTTGTTTAGAAGTCCGACCATTATTGATTGAGAAAATTGCTTCTAAGCAGAAGGAGGATCTAGTATTAGCAGAAAGGATCAGAAGACTTGAGGTTGGAACAGAGATCGATGATTAAAAGGATTTTAGCCTTGACTAGAGAGGGTGGCTAAGAAAGAAGGGATGGTTGTGTGTTCCAAATGTGGAGGACTTAGGGAAAGAAATTCTTAAAGAATGTCATCGATCCAAGTTTATGATTCATCCTGGAGGAACTAACATGTATCAGGATATGAAGAGAAGCATCTATTGGGAAGGCATGAAGAGGGATGTTGGCTTGTGGGTTAGACAGTGTGCAAACTATCAACAAGTGAAAGCCGAACATCAGAAGCCTAGTGGATTGCTCCAACCTTTAGAGATTCCAGTTTGGAAATGGGATTTGATATCCATGGATTCTATTGACGGGTTGCCAAGGTCAAATAGAGGAAATGAAAGTATATGGGTTATAGTGGACCGGTTGACCAAGTGTGCCCATTTCATTCCAGTTAAGTCCACCAGGACGGCACCTGTTTTAGCTAAGTTGTTCATGAAGAACATAGTTAGACTACATGGGATTCCTAGTAGCATAGTCAGTGAAAGAGATGCTTTGTTTACTAGCGAATTCTGGAAAAGTCTACAGGATGTATTAGGTACCAAGCTTAAGATGAGTACAACATATTACCCTCAGACGGATCAACAGACAGAGAGCATCAATAAAGTAATCGAGGATTCATTGAGAGATTGTGCATTGGAATTTGGTGGATCTTGGGAGGATCACCTACATTTGATTGAGTTTTCCTATAATAATAGTTAACAGACTAGTATAGGATGACGTCGTTTGAAGCTTTGTATGGAAGACCATGCAAATCACCAGCATGTTGGTTGGAGACTAGAGACATATTAGTCTTAGATCCAGATTTGGTTAGAGAGGCATCAGAGAAGATTAAGTTAATCCGAGGAAGGACGAAGGAAGCTCAGTCAAGACAGAAGAGTTATGCATACATGAGGCGTAAGGACCCAGAATTCTCAGTTGGAGATAAGGTTTTCATTAAGGTATCACCTATGAAGGGTGTGACATGATTTGGAAAGTCAGGGAAGTTAGACCCAAGATATGTAGGTCCACTCCAGATTATAGAGAGGATTGGTAAGCTCGCATACAAAACAGAGTTGTCGAGCAGTTTGGCAGGTGCCCATAATGTATTTCATGTGTCTCATCATCGCAAGTACGTGCATGATCCAGAGACTACTATTCCTCTGACAGGGTTGGATGACTTAGTGGTAGAGCCTAATTTGAATTTTGTTAGACAACCAGTTCGAGTTGTAGCTAGAGATGAGAAAAGATTAAGGAACAAGACGGTCAGGTTGGTGAAAGTTCAGTGGAGCAACAATGAGAAGGACTGTACTTGGGAGACATAGGACATGATTAGAGATACTTATCCTGATCTGCTTTGAGGGTATGTCTATATTAGATTTATATAGATAGTTTCTTGTCAGTTAGACTAGTATGGTTGTTAGGTATTGTTACAGATGATTGCTATGTTTAGTATTTAGTCCTTATTGAATTTCGAGGATGGAATTCTTTAAGGGGGAGCCTGTAACATCCCTAATTTTTGGTAACATTATTTAGAAGAATTAATTAGATAAATTAAATAGAATGATGATGATAAGGGGATTGAGATTTGAATAAATTACATTGGGCCGTGCTTAACCATAAGATAAATGGGCTTTAAATTGATTTAAAGGTTAATTAACCTACATATTGGCATATTAGTAAATTAGCCAAATTTATTATACATGGCTATATCTTTTGGTAATTGTCCATTCACGTTCATTTTTCTCAAATCAAAAATTAAACAAAGACCCTAAGATAACCGGCCATTAACAATGAGGAAAAGAGGGATTTCAATCAAAAGCTAATGATCAAAAGTTAGGGAGGATTAATCAACAACAAATCTCAAATTCCTTATCACGATTAAGGTGAA
This sequence comes from Allium fistulosum, assembly GCA_030737815.1. Classification (NCBI taxonomy): domain Eukaryota; kingdom Viridiplantae; phylum Streptophyta; class Magnoliopsida; order Asparagales; family Amaryllidaceae; genus Allium; species Allium fistulosum. The sequence goes on along the minus strand of CM060902.1, from coordinate 1,114,278,874 downwards.
TAATAATCTCATACCATCTCTATTTTTACTCTATGATTATATGGTTTTGGATTTATGATTTAAATTCGTTTTTGTGATAAAATGGATGATGATATGCTTGAAGTTATATTATGTTGATTTATTTTAATTCATACGCATATGAATTTGCACGGTTTTGATGTAAAACCGAGAATCTATGATTTCAGAATGCCATGGAAAAAATTTACATTAAGTAAAACATGATTTTGGAGATGGGTTTTAATCGTTGGAATTTTCCAAGCTATGAAAATTTTATTATGAATTTTTGATGGTAAATATGAAGTATTTGGGTCAAAAATTTATTTTGAATATTCCTGGAAGAATTTGGGACTAAATTTTTAATATGTTTGATTACATGATGAAATTGATTTTCTGTGATTTTTGGGGATTTTTCCCAATTGATTTATTTGGGGAAAATAATTATTGTTAAAGAAGGACTTTTCTGCAAATATTACTTTTGATATATGGAAGGGCTTAAACGTTACCTTTCTATCGTTTAAATCAAATTAATGCTACGGTTGTTAATAGAAAAGTATTTGAAAAGTTTCAAAGTAGCCAATCAAGGCGTTACAACTGGCAGGTTAGTTATAAAGCAATTTACTATGACTAGCTATAAATTAGCGTTTCAGAAAAGGTGGTTCAGCCTATTTCAGAGGCACCTTCTGACTCCTTTACCTCCGCTCCATCTTGGTCGAAATCATCACAGTCGAAACCCACAAAGTCGGAACCAAGGCACATGGTATCAATGGAAATTGGTACGAAGTGTATTGGTAAGTAGTGGAAGGTAGGGTGTCGAAAGCTATGCTTTCGTCAGAGTCAAAACCAAGGTTCAATTTTAAAAAGATCAACGCCTGCCTAATTTTGAAGGGCTTTCGACTGAGTCGATACCTTATAGAGTCAACACCTTAGTTTGTTTTCTAAAGTTAAATTCATGCCTTGATTTACTTAAAGTTTTCAACATAGTCGAAAGCCATGCTTTCAGAATGGACTTTATAAATAGCTTTCGAAGGGGAACTTTTTCTTTAAATAAGAAGCTTTCAAAAGAGTAGGTTCCGACCTAGTCAAAACCTAGCCGCTGTTTTCCTTCCGAAGTATTGAAGTCATCAATACCTTCGAAAGGTTATCCTTGTTTTTACCTAGCTTAAGCCGCTTCCTAATTGCTTTCGAAAGTGGTTGGGGTTTCGAAGGAGATGAAGTCGAAAGGGGGTTTCAACTCTGTCCTTCGAAATTTTAATTTTTAAAGTCTTTTGCTTTCGACTGGATGGTTCCGACACCATCAATATTTCCCCAAATTTATTTTAGTTGGTTTTGAAAGAGATACTTTCGTACATAACCATTTTGACCCAAATGATGTTTTTAAAGAGTGAACCCAATGCTTTCGAAAGGGTATTTTATATGTTTCGAATATATGTTTTAAAGAATGTTTTCTTGATACCATCGAAAGGTTTCATTGGTTTCAAAATGCATATACTTAGAGTTTTGAAAAGAGGTTTTCTATGCTTTCGAAGGAGGTCATCCAGGGGTTTCGAAAGTGATGTTTTATGGTTTCAAAACAAATAAACCATTCTCATTTTTAAGGAAAAACCATGCCATAAATAAGGGTTTTGGAAATGTTATTAACCCATAACTGTATTTTGGGGAAATGGTAGAATAACCAATTAGGTTAACCCAGTAGTAAGTATAACTTAACAGATGTTAAATTCTTAATTAAAGATATTGGCAGGGGCCAATAGGTTTACAGTAAGCTCATGAAAACTGTATGATATTGGAAGGGGCCAATAGGTTCATAGTCAGCCCATGAAAATTATGATTTGATACTGGCAGGGGCCAGTAGGTTTGTAGTTAGCCCATGAAAACTATATCCGGATTAAGATATTGACAGTCAGTCAATAGTTTCCTTGTTAGCCCATGGAAACTAGGATAAGAAATAAGATATTGGAGTTACCAATAGGTTCTTAGTAATCCCATGATAACTAAGTAATTGGACAGATAGTCCTTAACATTTAACAGGTTAATAGTAACCCTAGAAACTATAATTGAGACAAATAGTTAGAATGAATGAGGATGGGTAACCCCGAATTGAATTTTTTTTTGTGCATATTATCATTATGTTTTGAAATACTATTTTTAAACCATTGTGGATGTAGGAGCACGGTATATGGTTTTATAAATGTTTGAGGATAATAATGAGGGGAAAACCCGTTCCGCTGAACGGCGTGGTCTCACTAGATATCTAAATGGTTTGAGATGGTAAATTATTATTCATACCAGGCTTTATGTTTAACTCGAAGTTTTTGTTTTCCCTTTAAACTCTCGGGTACTCAATTGAGTTTGAGTAGGTTAAGAGTTAAGGTTTCCAGGTGTTCTTTTGGATGAATAAAGCTTCCTAGGACGTGCAAGAGGCAAGCTTGTTATTCACTACACCAGACAATCCATTTTGTAACACTTTTTCGCTTTCAATTTGTAACGATTATAACCATTACCAATTTCTAACGGTTATTTACGTTACTAACATTTATCACGGTTATTACCGTTACCAATTCTGGTAATTTCGTAAATAATTAAATGCAATATGGATAGAATTGTAATTATGTTATTACTTAACCTAATTCTAACGAATAACAACGTTCTTTCTCTTTCGTTCGTTTTAGGTTATCGGCAATTAGTTCTACCACCGCCTCCGCCGTCTACCGCCTCCTCCAACCTCTTCCACCGTCTCCGCATCTACAACCGACTTTACCGTTTGTTCTACCAATTTGATGAAGACGAAGGAGGATTAGGGTTGCGTTCCATTTCAGCAATCGACTGCAAACAAATTTTCAACTTCAAATTAGGTAATTACTTTAAGTTTAATTTATTTTTTGAAATAGTTGATTATCACTTCAAATTTAATTTATTTTTTGCATTAGGATTCGAAATTTGAATTTGTTTCGTTAAATCCATTTTCCTAGCTTAAAATTCAGATCGTTATTTTAATTTCGTGAACAAGGCTGCAACGTATTTTCCACTATGGTTGCAATTCATTGTATAGAGAAAATGTTGAAGCAAGTTTTAGCATGAAAGTGGTATAGGACTTGAGCAGTGGTAATTTGTATCACTATAAAAGTGTAAACTAATGCAAGCAAATACTCATTATCACTAATGCAAGCAAATGCATCTAAGTTAATTGTTTGTTTTTTACGTATGAGTAAATAACATGGCTTGGTTTCTGGTCTAAAAAATTTGTTGCTGCAGCTATTAAACGAGCTAAGGACCAAGGTAAAGAATATAAGGTAAGATAAGGGTTCTTGTGTCAAGTTATTTCACCACCCATCTATTTAACGTATTCTAGTTTTAGCGTCAAATTTCAGACTTTGGGCTGTTAGTAAGCATTTGTATTTTTCTTTTTGGCTGCCTTTTTGTGGTATAATATCTTCCCAGCTTGTTTTGCATTTTGGCTTGCTCATATTTTGGTTTGACAGGCCAATCCTCGAAGAAACCATTCCTTACCATAATCTCCTAATACACCTTCAACGTAATACAATGACATGGAAAGTTGCAAATTCAAAACTTAGACTTCTCTGTTTAGTGTAAAAGTTATTTTTAGAAATTTAATGTACTTCCAACAAAGTTTGTAGAAGATAAGGAAATTCGTGATTTAATCTAAATAATTATATAAAATTTACTGTCTCCTAACTACGGTCAGTTCCACGATCTTTTCAAACGCAAACAACAAACAATATTCTTGTGAAAGAATTAAGAACGGTGATTTTTGGGATCAATAATCTCCTAATCAGAAATTTTTTTTTACCTTTTTAGAAGCTGTTGAACCTTTTTCAGATAGATTCATAGAGTTTGGCCCATGTACTGCCACATTGTGATGTCCTGCCAACAGTAATGAAATTTAGAAGGAAGTTCACACTCATTTAGTGAATAAATTATTATTGAATACATTGTTTTGTTCAGTTTTAACCAATCATGAACAGAGGTTATGTTCACCATCACTAAATGAAGGAGAACAAAATTGAGATCTGCCAAGCATTTATTTGTCTATGAATACAGGGCAGAATGAAGCAAAATCATACAAGAATGTTAAGGAAAAAAGTATCATATTGAATCAAGCCATGCTTTTATTTGGATAACAATATGAACAAGCCATGAGTATAACAAATATTTGTTATCTATTTATGTAATTCTGCAACAATGACCTATTTAATGTAGGATGTTTTCTCCTATTTTTTTATTACACCAGTTGAATGCATAATCTTCCTCATTGTTGAATTCCAATGGTTTTTTATGGAGTTTTCACTTCTTCCAGGAAGACGTTTTGATATTTCTACCTATTTATTTTCTATTTCACAATGAGCTTCGATCAGATTCTTCTCCTCTTCCATGCTCCAGCTACCCTTCTGTATAGATCAAAATATACATACTACATAACTCACTGGCATAATATTTTACATCCACTAAATTTTTAGTTTTAGCGATCATATTTGCAGTCCAGATTAAAACTTAACAGATTTCAACCTTCAAAATGATGAATACCAATTTAGTATGCACCTCAATCCAAGTTCTAAGCGAAAATTATCACGTCTCAAAGTTTGAACCAAAACCCCGAAAAGACCGCTAGTCGGTCAATTGACCGATCCATATGACACCATACTCATCTTCTTCTCCATCTCACTTTTTCATGTCCTCCTCCACATGAGTTAAAATCCAAGATAGTTTTCTACTTTAACCTAAATTGCTGCATATGTATCATCTTATCATTTCATTTTGAAATTTGTTGAAATGGGACTGCCTCTCTGTTTAGTTTAGTTCTGTTCTTTACAAAATCCTCCTTCCATTTTTCCTTCTTTTCAAATGAAAGTTTGCTTTATATTTTATATTACATTTTACTTTATGAAAGAATTGGATTAAATATGGTTGTCATTTAATTTTTTTGTTACACTATGATTTCACGATCAAGCAAAACATATAAACTCATAAAATCTGGCTCAGCATTTTGAGTTTCCATTGTTCAATTAAACTAAAGACATAAATACTAAGTTGCCAAAGACAGATTTTGTAAAATTGAAAATCTTTTGGGATCCATGTAACCTTAAAGTTGAAATTTATTTTGATTTTGCTTTAGAAAGAGGATCATGATTTGGTTAAAAATAGTAACAGTATGCAATAAATTATGTTATGGGAAGAGGATCAGAGTTATGTCAGGACTGTTTTAAGTTTTTCTCCATCTCCTTTGATGTAATATGTGCTTGGTTTATTTTTGACCAAAATTTTAGTTTATTAATGCAAGTAAGGTTGTATACAGTATTATATGAATTCTGAACCAATTTTCTTTTTATTTGGATCATAATTACACTTACACTCCTAGCATACAAATAACACTGTGCTCTTCGTAACATTATTTTCAAGTTTCTTAGAACGGCGTCCGTTTTCCTAAATATAGATGCTACATGAATAGTGCCAGAATAGTTCCATAATAATATATTTTTAGACTGAACCGATGGTTTCTTAGAAAATGCTAGCTTACTCTCGTAGAGGAGTTGGGTGCTATTTAAGATGGTGTTAGTGTTATCTGTTTGTATATGGTCCATGCACTTGCACTCCATCAAACGGAGACAGCATAACTCATATGCAGCTGTGTGAAATATGTACGAAATCAATTCACAATGAAACAGTCATAATATCAAACCACATATGGTGGAGGAATTACCTATACTGAAACGGTTTAAAATTTGGTGTTGCATGGGACTGCATATGTGTCTACAGTTTTCTGATCATGTCTTAAAACCTGCTTCTGATTGCAAGTCATTTCGTCATATCCGGCCAATTGCTGCGACTAGATAATTTTGTTTTATCAAAAGAAACGGTCATTAAGGCGGTCTATTATGTTTTGAAGTTAATTGTTTATCTTGTGCAATTATTCTAGTTATTTTTCAGATCTTCGTTAAGTTATTTTGCTGCATGTATGATATTTTTTATCAACTCGCTTTTCTACACCTAATATTATTTTCCACCTTGCTTTCTTTACGATCTGCTGTTTGATGTGTGTGGTATGTTTTTTGGTGAATCAGCATTTTGATGAAGTGTGTTATGCAATAAGTAGTGTGTTGACGAAAGAAATGACGACTACGAAGGGAAATAATGGTTAATCCATGCTTAAATTTGGAGACGGCAGGTGTTATATATAGGCAGTAATTAACTGAGTTTTTTCTTCAAGTTTTAAATCAAATAAACCAGAGTAGCTGAAACTGAATCAACTTTGAGAATTATGACAACTATAGGTTGTTACATATTTTATTGTTGGATGGTTATTAGTTACAGATTATTTGGAACAGTGTACTTATTCTTTATATTTTAAAAACCTAACCTGGAGTTTACTTAAAAGCATATACTTAATTAGTGTATAATATATATTTGGTGTTCATAACAATATAACTAAATGAATGCAGGTCCGAAAGTACTTAATTTTGTCATTTCTGAAAGCCAAAGCTATTGTCCTAGTCTTCTACCGCTTTGTTCAGGTATATTCTTTTTTGGCATTCAAATTGCAATATATTATTGAATGATTCCTATATGTCGATTAATTTCTAGCAATTTCATCTGTATAAAAAGAAACATTGGTGGGTGTAGCTTATATGATTTTTTATATCTTTCCAAGAGCAATTCGCTAGTTTTAGGACAAAAATTACTTTTGAACCATTTTAATGAATAGGCTTTTTTTTACCTGAAAGCTTGTGAAGACTATTTGAATGCATGCTTCTAATTCTTTTATGCTTATGTCTTGCATTGAGAATATTGAATATGTCCAATTTAAATTAAGAACACATAAATTTTTTACTTTGTTTATTGTGGAACAAAATATGAACTAGTGATTATTTGTTTAGTTTTTGTATCTCACTATGTATTTTTCGTTTTTAATATAGTGGATATGTAACTTTAAATTTTGCAAACCCAGATAGGTGAATGCGGATCACCATGCTCCATACTGTAATGCAATTGTGACTTCTTGGTTGCATTGCTTCCTAATTTTACTTCCTAACCATCCACCAGATTATGGCTGACAGCAATTTCTATCTGCAGTTCTTCCACTTTAGCCATATGTTCCTATTCATTTCTTTAATAACTTCCGCTAAAAGTATTATCACTCGGTTTGCCCAACTATTATTGATGTGGTTTGAAATCATTTCATGCATATCTCTATATTTCGACTTTTCTATACTTACTTTGTCACTGTAACTGTCTGTGCTACTTAAATATGTTTTATATTTTTATATTATTTGGGTCTGTGCTAGTTAAGTATGGTTTGTTTATTTTTTATTAATTTTGATTTATAGTTGTAGTTGACCCCTTCTGCTTCGCAACATAAACTGCATTCACATTAAGGAAGCCTTTATCTTGTGTTACCAGAGCATTGGCTATATATAACTCTCCGCATCCCGAAGTTCTCCTTTTGATTTCCATTGGAAAATAAAATAAAAATTTGTATATCTATTTTCTTTCTTGATGAAATTTTCCATCAGTATTCTATCAATATCGATGAAGTTGGAAGTATGATTGTTATAACTTTCTATGTTCTCTTGATCACTGATATGAAGCTGTATGGTTTAAACAATGATTGTGTGACGACGTTCATAAAATTTTCTATTAAAGTAAATGAATTTATTCGTTTATTAGTTCATTAGTTATTCAATGGATTAGTAATGGAAAATAATTGATCCTTCTGTTAATACATGCATTGTACATCCATTATGTAATCTTGGTGTTTTCCAATTTATAGAATGAACTGAAATTGTTTTGCAATTTATTCCCTACTTGTTTCCCCTGATGGTGTGAAAAATAAAATAAAAAACGAAAGGCTTCTGCAGCATGTTCTTGAGTGTGTAATTTTTCTCTGCTCGAATTAGTTGAAGTGGAAGATCTAATCCATCAAAATAATGTAATGTTAACCACATATAAATAAATAAATAGACATGTTGATGGTAATAGATAAAATAAACTTGCCATGCTAGTATTTGAACAGAAAGTGGCAAAGTTAGGGACATGACAGCAATTTCTTTAATCACATTTTTAATTGATGTAATAAACAAGCATCACAACGCAAATCTCAATACATTCTCGGTAAATATTTATGTAAATAGAACTTCAAACAAGCAACCTACATAATTTTTTTGTGTTTATATGAAATGACAGGAAGAGATAAAATTTCTTACTAATGTCGTTATCTACTTTGAGAGAGTGGATTAGATGTCAACGTAGGAACACCGATGAGTACATACAGAGAGTTCGACATTTTATAAATTTCGCAAAGCATCATGCACCGCCTGACTTTGAAATGTGCAATTGTCCTTGCAAAAAGTGTAGAAATTCCAAAAAACTATCTTTCAAAACAGTCGAGAAACACTTAACCATTTACAGTATGGATCCAACATATGATGAGTGGTTTTTTCATGGTGAGAGGAACGACACAGATGTAGTAATCAATTCTACACCAAATGTTACCGCCAATGAGGCTTTCATCTCTCATCAAATTCGAGTGGAAAATGATGTAGAAGGTGCTCTTGGAAACCTTGTTGACAATGCATATGATGTGTATGATAGCATTCATGATATCGGTGATGGTTATTTGAGAAGAAAGTACAACGAGTACAAAAGAAATGCAAATGAAAAACTATATTCTTCTTGTGAAGTTCTTCTTTTGAAGATGGTCTTACAACGTTAAGTGTCCTTATAGAGCTACATAATTTGAGAAAAGAATTCAATTGGTCAGGAAACAGTATGACTGAGTTGTTGAAGAGATTGAAAAAGTGGCTTTCAAATGGAAATACACTACCGGATAAATACCCCATAATGAAACAAACATTAAAGGATTTGGGAATGAATGTAGAGTGTATGCATGCTTGCGAAACGATTGCATATTATTTTGGAAGGAGAATAAAGATGCCGTTGAATGTCCTTGTTGCCATACTTCGAGATTTAAAGTTAAAGATGAAGGTGAAATAGTAAAAGTCACAAAGCAACTAAGAAAAGTTCTAAAATATTTTCCATTAATTCCTAGATTAACTAGATTGTACACTATACCATGGATAGCTCGAAAAATGTTATGGCATAGTGAAGCAAAAACTTATTGGAATTTCATGCATCATCCTATCGACTCAGCTGAATGGAGATCGCTTAAGAATAAGTGGCCAGAGTTTGCTAACAATGCTCGAAATGTTTGGCTTGGAATTGCTACCGATGGGTTTAATCCTAATACAATACAGTCTAACAGTTATAGTTGTTGGCCTGTGTATATGGTTTCTTATAATTTACCTCCTTCATTGTGCATGAAATTAGAATTTCAAATGTTGCTTTTATTAATTCCTGGACGTAAAGCACCAAGTCAAAATATTGATGTATATTTAGAACCACTTGTGGATGAGTTGAAACAACTTTGGACAATAGGAGTGCCTGCATTTGACATGGAAAAGAACGAGTATTTTACATTGAAAGCAATGCTATTGTGGGGAATTCATGATCTACCTGCATTTAGGAATCTATCGGGTTGTGTGACCCATAGTTATTATGCATGCCCTATTTGTGCTACAGATACCGAGGCGGAACACATTGATAATAAGATTGTTTATACGACGTACAGAAGATTTTTGAAGAACGGCCATCCATATAGAGCACCAAAACATGGATGGTATATAGATATAGAATATAAGGAACCTCCAACACGACTGACAGGACCAGCTCTTTTAGAGAAAATTGCTCATATCAAGTACACACCCGGTAAATTGAATAGAAAAAAGAAGCGTATAGGAGATGATTTTGATCATGACGAACACCTTGTAAATGAGAATGACAATGGTGTAATACCAGCATGGTATAAAAAGTCGTTTCTTTTTTCCTTAGAGTATTGGAGTGGCCATAAAGTGCGACACACAATAGACGTAATGCATATGGAGAAGAATGTGGCAGAGCATTTTATTAATTTGTTATTCGATAGAACCAAACAATCCTCTAAATTTGCATTTGATAAAGCTTACAAGATCCAATGCTGTCAAGTTCTAAAAGGCGTAAAACTTCCGTCTTGCTTTGGAACTAAATTAGGCAACTTAGTAAGCATTCAACCACCTAGTTTGAATATTAGAAAGTCATACGACTATCATATTATTATCCAACATTTTTTGCCTGTCATGGTTCAACATGCATTTCCAAAGTTTCATGACTTGAGGCGTGCGATTTTGCAAGTATGCTTGTACTTTAATATTATTTGTTCAAAGGTTTTGATTCGAGAGCATGTCCAAGCTGCCAAAGATATGATTGCGGTGGCGTTATGTGTTTTGGTCCATTATATTCCCACTAAGTTTTTTGATATAAGTATACATCTAATAGTGCATTTAGCTGATCAAGCACTACTTTGCGGACCGGTTAATTATACATGGATGTATCCATTTGAAAGGTGAGACATTCTTTTTAATAATTATAATCCAAATTATTATCCAATGATAATATAAAAACATGCATTATTTTATGTTTTCTTAGAGCTATGAAGGAGTGTAAAAACATACCAAGCAATAAACGATATGTGGAAGGGTCAATTGCCGAAGCATATCTTGTTTCAGAATCTGTTAGGTATGCAATGGAGTATATGCTAGATCCACGTGCTGGAAATCATGGCTCTAAACAAGCACCATTCTTGGATGAGAATGGTAATGATACATACGAACGCTCCATTATTGAGGGTAAAACTATCAAGCTAACTCACTAGTACAAAACAAGCCATTTGCATCGCCTCATTTGAATCGGTTTAAGTAAAAACTGATGCAAATAGAACTATTTGCATCAGTTCTGTCTTAATAACCGATGCAATTGGTACGTGGAAAGCAGTAGGTAATAAAAAAGTCAAATTTGCATCAGTTGGCACCAACAACTGATGCAAATACGTCGGTGCAAATAGTTTTAGTTGCATCGGTTTTAAAGTCAACCGATGCAACTACGTCCAACATAATACTTTTCGCATCGGTTTCCTTTCGTACGCGATGCAATTTCAAAATTAGGTTATTCGTTTACATCCCGTGTTTCCAGTTCCTTTTCCGCCGTCCCATTCTATTCCCCAAAATAATTCACGTGCTTCAAAGAAAAAAAAACCCTAAAATCATCGTTAAGCGATCGGTTGATTTCGAGTGTCGAGTTTCAAGTTTGCTGATTGATTTCGAGTTTCGAGTTTGCTGGGCGAATTTGCTGGATTGATTTCACCGTCTAGCGACCAATTTCGAGTTTGCTGGATTGATTTTCAGGTATAAAATTTTCTTTTCTTGAAAATTCGTACTACTTCCTATCATTATTTTCGAGTTTTCTCGATTATGTAGATGTTGTTTAGAAATCGAAAATTGAGTGACTAATTAACAATGACGAACGGTCTGCCTATATTTAAGCCAAAATGTCGAGCAAGCATAAAAAGGAGGCTAGGAGTTCTGAAATTCAAGTTAATGTCGGAATCAAAAGAGAAAGAGAGGAAAAGAGAAACAAAAAAATATCGAAACCGAATTGGAAATCGAGATTTAGGGCTCTGGTTTGTATCGGCGATTGAGATTAGGGTGATTGTCAAGGAGGTAAGGCAGTGGTAACAGTTTGGATAGTCAGGATTTGAGGTTAATGGAAGAGGAGCTGCGTGAAGTTGCATTGAGGTGGAGGCAGATTTGATTGCTGAGTCGCTTTGAGTGGATGGTGATTTTTGGTAATGGAAGTTGTGTGCTGATGCGGTAGGAGGTCAGTGGTGCATTCACCTTTGGGGATTGCGTTTTGTGATCACGTTTGGGATGGAATTGGCGATGATAAGGTTGTTGATAGTTTAGGAGAGAGGTGCGATGCAGGCTGTTGTTTTTGATCTGAGGAGATGGTTGCGGTTGGAGGAGGAAGGTGATGAGCTAGTTTCGTGTAGCAGTAGGGTATGGGTAGGTTGGCGGGAGAGGAAGGAAGGGGGATGATTTAATGGCTGTTGAATGGTTTGTTGAAGTGAGTTTTGGGGAATGTAGCAGCAGTGGAATGTTTGAAGTGTTGCATTGATTGCGAAGGTCAAGAAAAGATGGTTGAAGATGATCGTGATGTAGTGGCAGTGGTAGGCTGTGTTTGATCTGGCAGAGGAAGTGATAGTGAATTGTAGGTTGATGGTGATTCAGGGAATGGTGGAGTTTGTGCTGCTGGAAGGAAATGCAGTGCAAGGCAAGGTAGTTGTGTGATTGGGTTGAATGGCAGCAGTTAGTGGCAGAGGCAGGTTGGTCGAGTTGGCAGTGGAAAGAAGTTGTAAGAGGTTCAGGTGTAGGGTAGTGGGTGATGGCAAGTTGTTGTCGGACTTGATGGTTTGGAGGAGTTGTAATGTGGTAGACGTGGGTTGAACTTGCTGATGGAATTGGGTTGCAGGCAAAAGTTGCTTATTGAAGCGGGGAAGAGGGATGATTGGAGGTGAATGGTGATATTGGATGTTGATTTGATTGCAGTGTAGAGGACTTGTATGTTGCCAGAACAGTTGTTGGCAAATGGTGTAGAGAAGTTGTATGTTGCAGTGTGTATGCAGGGTAATGGAGTTCACGGTTGCGGCATGTAGAGGAGTTGTAGGTTGCCAGAAGAGTTGTTGGCAGGCAGTTTGTAATGGGATGGAAGGAGAGGTAGAGATGGTGAAGTATGAAGTGCATAAGTAGGTTCAGGTCATGGCATGCTTGAAGAGGTTAAGGAGGCGATGACAGGGTGATGGACAGTGGTTGTGAATGAAAGAGCAAGGTGAAGGAATAGAACTCAGAACCGTGAATGGACATGAAAATAATGAGATTTAACTAGAAAGAAATGTAAACAGAAAGAATATAAACAGAAATCGCAATTGAGTTAATATTGAGTCGTTGACAGAATTTTATCAAAATGGAACAGCAACTGTCTTTGCAAAATGTATCAAACTAGTACAATAGAGAATACAACAAAATTTTACAAATGCTTCTGGTTTGTTTGTATTTAATGCAAAGATGAAAACAATGAGAAGAAATGCATAGAAATGCATAAAAATGTTTGCAAACATAAAAAGGAAGGAAAATCTTTTCTGCTGATTGTGTAGTTAAGTTTGCATCGTATGTTGGTTTGGTGTTTTATCTATGATGATGATTTAGAACTAGAATTTCCTTGTATTTTTATTTGGACAATGAGAATATTTTTGTTTGTTGTGCAGTTTAGTGTGCTTGTGTTTGTGGAGTGATGTTGAACTGATTATCCACTCCACTTGAATTAGCTAAAAATATTGATTTAATAATGAATGCTCTTCGTAATCCAATGTTTTTTTTGCTTGTGTAGTGTGTCTCTAGCATTTGCATATGGATCGTAGTTGGATGTACAACATAAAACGTAACGATGACGAGTTCCTAAACAAAATTGAAGAGTTCATCAATTGTGCACTGAATGATCAATTAAGAAGAGGGGAAGAAACTATTTTTTGTCCTTGTAGACACTGCAAAAATAAGAGAAGACTTCGTAACATAGATCAGATTAGAGATCACATAATCCGTTATGGGTTTAAGCAAAATTATACGCGGTGGATATGGCATGGTGAAAGTATACTTAGTGGAGCTAGTTCTAATAATCATGAGAATGATGAGAATGACCGAGAAGATAACATGAATAATGACGCGAATGATGAGAATGATTGTGTTCATGAGATGTTTCGTGATGCTGAAGAACATTTGATGGAAGAGCCAAAGTTGTATGAAAGAATATTAATTGATGCCGAGAAGCCTTTGTTTCCTAATTGTGCTAAGTTCACAACATTGTCTGCTGTGCTCAAGCTTTTCAATTTAAAAGCAAAGCATGGGTGGAGTGATAAAAGTTTTACATCTTTGTTGGAACTTTTGAATGACATGCTTCCGGAAGGTAATGAGCTTCCAACTTCTAACTATGAGGCAAAGAAAATTATGTGCCCAATTGGTATAGGATATAAAAAGATACATGCATGTCCAAATGATTGTATATTGTATCAAAATGAATATGAGAACTTGCACGAGTGTCCCAAGTGTGGATTATCCCGTTACAAGTCGCGAGGGAACGTTCACAATGACCCAGATAAGAAATGGCCTCCAGCAAAAGTCTTGTGGTATTTGCCAATTATACCAAGGTTTAAACGTTTATTTGCTAATAAAGAAAATGCAAAAAACTTAAGGTGGCATGCAGATGTGAGGAAAAATGATGGATTATTGAGGCATCCAGCTGATTCTCCACAGTGGAGAAACATTGATACAATGTATCCTGATTTTGGTGAAGAAATTAGAAATCTCAGACTTGGTCTTTGTACAGATGGCATAAACCCATTTGGCAACTTTAGTAGTCAACATAGTACTTGGCATGTTCTTTTGGTGATTTACAATCTTCCACCTCATTTGAGTATGAAGCGCAAATATATCATGTTGTCTCTTTTAATCTCTGGACCACGACAACCAGGAAACGACATCGATGTTTACCTAACTCCTCTTATTGATGATCTAAAACTTCTATGGGATAAAGGTGTGCGTGTGTTTGATGCATATAGTCAAAGTAATTTTACATTGCGCGCCATGATTTTTTGTACTATAAATGATTTTCCTGCGTATGGTATCTTGTCTGGCTATAGTACAAAAGGTGCCAAAGCATGCCCAATTTGTGAAGATGATATGGTTGTTGAGCGTTTACATTATTGCAAAAAAAATGTGTATGTGCATCATCGTAGATTTCTCCCTCCTAATCATCCTTATCGTAAAAAGAAGAAGCCTTTTAATGGGGAGATAGAGAATGGAGTTGCTCGTTTGCCATTAACAGGAAATGATGTTTATGAACGGGTCAAGGATATTGAAAATGCATTTGGCAAAGTATTTCCTCTTTTAGAAGGCTCGTGGAAGAAGAAATCTATATTTTGGGAACTTCCGTATTGGAGACATTTACAGGTTAGACATTGTCTAGATGTAATGCATATAGAAAAAAATGTTTGCGACAGTATTGTTGGGATACTCTTGAATATACCTGGTAAGACAAAAGATGGTGAGAAAGCTAGGCAAGATATGTTGAAAATGGGTATCCGGAAGGAGTTAGCACCGGTGCAGAAAGGTAAACGTACCTATTTGCCCCCCGCATGTTATACATTGTCCAAAAAAGAGAAAACTAGTTTATGTGAGTGTCTTCGTGGTGTGAAGGTTCCAACAGGTTATTCTTCAAACATTAGCAATCGTGTATCAGTGAAGGATTTGAAATTGACCGGTATGAAGTCTCATGATTGCCATGTGTTAATGCAACATTTATTACCTATTGCAATTAGAGGTATATTGCCTAAACATGTTAGGCATGTTATTACAAAGCTTTGTCCCTTTTTTAATATAATTTGTAGCAAGGTAATTGATCCTGATACGTTGGATGCTCAACAAGCCGATGTTATTGTTACCTTATGCCAATTTGAGATGTATTTTCCACCTTCATTTTTCGATGTTATGTTGCATTTGGTTGTTCATCTTGTAAGAGAAATCAAAATTTGTGGTCCTGTATTTATGAGATATATGTATCCGTTTGAAATGCATATGGGAACTTTAAAAAGAAAAACAAAAAACAGATATAGACCTGAAGCCAGTATCGTAGAAGCTACTGTAGCTGAGGAGGTTATAGAATTTGTCACTCCATACTTAACTGGTGTTGAATCTATTGGACTTTGTAAGTCTCGACATGAAGGACGACTTGATGGCCAGGGCATAATTGGATCAAAATTGATTTCAATTGGTGATGAGATGTTGCACAAAGCTCAGCTACTTGTTTTGCAGCACCTTAGTGAGGTACATCCTTACTTAGAGGAGCACATGGCAATTCTAAAGTCTCAGAATCCTTCAAAGAACGAAAGGTGGTTGGCGAATGAACATAACCGCTCTTTTGTCATATGGTTTAAACATACGGTAATGTTTCAATTGTCTCAAACAAATCATGGTATTTCAGATACAATAAAATGGTTAGCATATGGGCCTCGATTGCATGTCAATTCATGGGAAGGATATGATATGAGCGGTTATGTCTTTTATACGAAGCGTCAGGATGAGAAGAGCAAAATGCAAAATAGTGGAGTTAGCATCGTTGCATCTTCAAGAGAATTTGCTAGTGCTAAAGATAACAGACCAATAAATGCGACAATGCTATATTATGGGATAATCGAGGATATTTGGGAACTTGAGTATAAAGACTTCACAATCCCGCTATTTCGATGTAGATGGGCTGACAATCGTCGTGCTGTACGAGTGGATGAACATGGATTCACATTGGTTGACTTTGGTCAAGTGAGCCATGATAATGATCCACTCATCTTGGCATCTCAAGCAAAACAAGATTTTTACGTGACTTATCCTGCCGATAATAAGTGGTCTATTGTTCTTCCCGGCAAAAGACGCATTGTTGGGATTGGTGATGTGGTGGATGAAGAAGAGTATAATCAATTTGATGAGAATCCACCTTTCTCCATCGGCTTAAGTCTACCAGAAGAAGTTGATTTAAATGCAATTTATACGCGTTCTGATCACGATGAGGGGGTTTGGATAGTTGGGTAATTTTTTTTTATGCTCATCATGCTTTAGTTGCCAGTTGAAATCTTTCATTTTCTGTAATTCTTTAGTTTTTTTGAGAATAATTACTAATAAGATATTTTACAGGGATACTTGATCGCTGTTTTTGTTGCAGACTTCGGATATGAATAATGGACACAAGCACCGGTAAGTTCTATTGATAATAAAATACTTCGGATATGCAAAACTAGTTCTATTAGTTATTTTTCGATAAAATAAAGTTGTAGTTCAGGAACATGACTTTTATACCAACTTATCACATAATAATAAAATACATTGGTATCTTAGTGCAAGTAAGCTATAATGGTGCTGCTTTCTACAAGAAATTACTATTATTTTCATTTAGCAATAAGCTGTATTGCATGCAATTTAAAGCAAAAAATAATTATGTAAATCATACCTGAAACAATATGGACTATGAAGCAACACATATGGACTGTTTAAAGGCGCCTCCTTAAACTAAGAGAAGACAGGTACCAAGCATTTGAAGAAAATTCGTGAAAATTGAAATTGGTCAAAAAGCACATATGCTTATTAAGGCGGCTTTTCCATGGCTAGATCCTACATCACATTAATGTTCTTCATAGATGCTATTTTCTGGACATATAAATAAAGAAAGATTCCATGTGATTTCAGTTGTATTCGAAATACTAGACATGCAAGAGTAGAAATAGAATTGAAGTATGTTTTGTGTTGATAGTTTTATGTATTATAAAGTATACATCAATCAATTAGTTTGTGATCTATTAAAATAGATACATCCATCTCTTGGACTTCTGTTGCTACCATCTTATGTGCAATGAACTTCCTTGAACAATGCATCGCTTGGATTTATACATGTGTCTCGATAATAAGATACTCCCTTGTCATTAATTGTTCTATGAAAGGTTATTCTCTTCCTCTAAAGGCATAAGGCAAGGCGATCCTCTTTTTGCCTATCTCTTCATCATTGTAATGGAAGCTCTTAACTGTCCAATCAAACAGTCTGTTCAACACAAAGCCTTCTCCCTACATCCTAAATGCAGAAATCCCATGATCATTTCACTCATGTTTGCAGATGATTTAGTCATCTTTACCAAGCCTACAAGCAACTCCATCAGTTCAATACTTTGCAACCTTCAGAAATTCCACACAATGTTTAGCCTGCACATCAACATATCAAAATCTCATATCCTTTTGCTAGATTAAATGATAAAGATAAAGATAGCATTATCACCCTATCTACCCTTAATCCTATGCTTACCAATGCTATCTATCTAGGTATACCATTAACCACTTCTAGAATTACTGCCACATGGTTTTTTCCTATGTATGAAGCCATCATCTCTAAGCTTTCTTCTTGGCCTTGTTCCCCTCTTTCATAGGCTGACTGACTCACCGTAGTTACTGCCCTTGCCATTGGCATTACTACATACTGGTCCAAAATGTTCATTTTGCCTAAAAATTATTATGCATGATAAATTCTGCTCTCAACCATTTCCTGTGGCATGGTATTGCCACTCCAAAAAACTAGTTCTATTAGCATTTCATAAAAACTTGTGCTATTAGCAATTCAAAAATGAACAGATCAGCTTGCTGAAGTATCGCTTGGCTTGTGTGAATCCTGAAAGCTTTGAACTGCTATAGAAAATATTGGCGTTCAGAATTCAATGAGCCTACAAAATTGATTTCGTAACTTATGTAGCACAGACTTTACTGCATTGATACGATTAGTAGTTATGGAGACTACATAAATGCAGACCTTCCTACAAGCTAGCATAAATTAAAAGTTTGTGCTAATATGCACATGCTTGTAAACATGATATTTCCTATTTTCATTCATCAGATTATTGCTATTTTTATTTTTTCTTCATTTTTCTCTTACATGTATATGTTTATAAATACTAGTTTATATACACACATCTATGTGTTCGTCTTAGGTGGTTGTTGAGTTTTTTTTCCTAGTATTAGCTGTTAATGTGGTTTCGATGGATACAGTTGTTTTGCTGTTTTGAGTGGGCCGAGGATGCTAGTCTGATTTTTGTTTTGCTATTGATGATTTGTGGTGATTTTGCTGCGATTGGTTCTATTGAGAATAATTGCTGTTACTTCTCTAGATTTGAATATGTTCATTTTGTGCTGCAGTTGAATATGATCAACTCGTTATATAAGATCGACACATGCATTTTGAAGTATAACTGTTAGCTATCTATTAACATTAAACTAACTACTATTGACTTTGACATCCATAATTAAATGGTCACTAAACAATCAACTACAAGAATAATGGAGATAGAACAATTTGGACAAAACGAAGAACATGATCCTTCTACTTCACAGTCGTTGTCTAAGAAGAGGCGAAGAGGCCCAACAACCGGGAAGAAATATAAAACACAAGAACCAAAATTCATTGAGTGGAGTGATAACGGCAACCCCATTGGAAAGTGGGCGAAGTCTTATAAGGCGTATGTGGGCGATACTGCTAGATCTAAAATTGATATCAATATTAAAAATTGGGATGACGTTTGTAAAGGGCTTAAAGATACTATATAGGAAGATGTTAAGGTATTATAAATTCATTTATTCACTTATTACTTATTCGGCTTTGAGACCCAATTGGACATTTGAAGTCTTATAAGGCGTATGTAACTATGATTTTTTTTAATCTCAGATCGAGTACCACATTGACGACAACATGAAAGATAACGTGTTAAAATATGTTTGTGGACGATGGAAAGATTTCAAAACAAAATTGGTTGGTGGTTGGATTACGAAGACAAGAAAACTTCTAGTGGACCATAAAGAGCCGTACGAGCTTTATGATGGCATTACACAAGCACAGTGGGAAACGTTCAAGAAGAATTATGAAACTGAGGAATTTAAGGTAATTTTTTTGTTCATTTCATACTTTATCCTTTTAAAACGTATTGTGAAACATTATTGACTGTCTTGATTTAACATGAGATTGGAGTATACAAGTATTGGATAAAGTCTTTGGCTTTTGATCGAAGAAAATGAAATTTCGTAGTTAAGAACATTAATGCATTTTGAATTCTGATAGGTGCTTGTAGTTGCACCAGTTTACCGTTTAACCTGTTATAGTTGACGTTTTTTCTGTAAATGTTCAGATTTTGTTCGATTTCTTCAACTGAGATTTCCATGTTCAGATTTCTTTTCTGTTAGTGGTTGTAGACATGTGATAATGCAAGAATTTTATGCAGTGGAGTATATGTTAGAAGTAGAGTAGCAAGAATTTTATGCAAGAACTTTGGGTATACATTAATATTCATTATTTTTGACAGCGATTAAGCGAGAAGGGTAGGAAGAGTCAAGCATACAATGAGCATCCTCACTATTTGGGGCAAGTTGGATATGCAGGGAAGAAAGCTAAATGGATAACCGAAGGTCATAGTTCATCGACTACATTACCAAGTGGTTCTTTTTTGGATCGAAGTATTGACTGGGTTTTGGCAAGATCAAAAAAAGAAGCTAATGGAAGTTATGTAATCCCTAATGAGAAAACTAGGATAGTTGCAGATAAAGCGGTATGACTAATTTCGATGCATTTTATCCCATTTGGTTAATCTCTTACAAAACAAAGCAATAAATTATTGAGAAAACTAATTTTTTTGTTGTTGACAGAAAGCTTGGAGAGAAAAAGCCATCGAAGGAACATGGGTTCCAAATAGACATGATGATGTCTTAAATCGTGCTCTTGAAAAAAAAAGAACATCCAGGTCGAGTTAGAGGAATTGGTGGGACGGTCGGTATCAAAGATGTATTTGGAAAGGTAGTGAAATATAAAGGTCCAAGTGGTGTAATATCAGCAGATGAACTACATCGTATCACTCAGGAAATAAAAACTAAAGTGAGCCAAAGATTCGAGTCTATGGTAGATACGGTGGTTGAGCAAAAGATTGCAAACTTTTTCAATAGGATGGGTATGCAAATGCCCAATGATATTGTGGTCGAAAATGTACCATCATTTGGTCATCGTAGCAGCTGTCAATCAGTACAATTGGACAAATTACAAAATACCAGCACAAATCAAGAGATGGATCCTTATGAAAACTTGGAGGTAACTAATTCAAAAGTCTATTTTTGTAAAATTATACGATTCTAAAACGTGTAAGTCAATAATTTTAATGTTGTACTTGTCATTCTAGAGGCCAACTAAATGTCGTTTAGCTGTTAATTTGGACTCCAAAATTGTCGTAGTGGGTCACGACATGGTGCATCCTGCTTCTAGGCCTGGAGATCATTGTCATAATCAACAAATCTTGACCAATCATGTAAAGGTTGGAATTGACGCAGTAGAGCCTATTCATGTAGGAACCCCTCTTCCGGTTCCAAGTAAATATCACATCACGATAGGAGAAGCACTTGGTAGTTTTGTACAATGGCCTAAAAATCTCGTGCTTTTAGGCGATGATGATAAGGTAAAGAAAACACTTTTTGTATTTTTTTGAGCTTTGCTTGGATAAAATATGCAGACTCCATGCTGCTTATGAATTTTTTGTGTGCAGGCTACACATATTAGGAGCAAAGACAAAGTGAAAGATTGTGTTGCTACGGACATGAATAATAACCAAAAGATGACAAATGAGCATGCAAAGCGTAGGACGATCGTGGGTGAAGACATCATTAATACTTTAACGGATGAGTGCAAATATTTCCATGACCTGATAGTTCAAGTGCCATCCCATGATAATAATTTCATCAATGCAATTCATGTGAACAAGGATTTATTTACATACGATGAGGACTTTGAAATCCATGTCACTATGGATGACATTATCCAATTCCTTAGTATGGGATGGTTGAATGGAGAATGGTTGCAAATTTGCATCATGTGAGTATTATATATATATATATATATATATATATATATGATGAATATTTCTATCTGTGTACCAATATAGCTACTATGTGAAATACTTAGGTTACATTTACAACAAATAGCTTATAAATTCATTGTATATGTTCTATTTTATATTATGTATTATACATGAAATGGTAGAATAACAATATTTGTATGTTGTACTTATTTTTAGGTGGTTAAATCATGTGTGCAATGACCTTGGAGTGGAGACCATCGGGTTTATGTGTCCATATAAGTTGTCTCAAGTGCGGAAATATCCAGACGCGACAAATATATATATTTCGAACACATGGCGTGCGTCACAATCGAAGAGCTTACTCTTAGCCCCACACTACGAAGGGTATGAGCAATAAACTTTTATAAACTAGTTTACAAATCTAATGTTGATATTAACTTCATATAAATCTTATAATGTAGGAAACATTGTCTACTGCTTGTTTTTCGTATAGAAAAGAATGAGGTTTATGTTTTGGATCCCCGAGTCGAACGCAAATCTAAACTGGAAATTAGACCACAAGTGAATATGTACGTTTTATCTATTTGCCTTCTGATATCTTTTTTGCTTGATGCAAGTGAATATGTACGTTGTATTTAAATTTTTATTTTATGTGTAGGGCGTTTAAAACTTATAAGGCGTATGGTGGAAAATCTCGAGGAATTTACTTGAAATGGAAGACTATTAAGGTGATTTATTTTGTACAAAATAAAAATAAACTTCTATATTGGATATAAATTCAAATTAACCTATCTATTAAATTATTGTGTAATATTGTTGTAGTGTCCTCAACAATCTAGAACGACGGATTGTGTATATTATGTGATGAGGTATATGTATGATATAGTAAAAAACCACGATCAAAGCACCGAAATACTTGAGGTACCACTTTAATTTTTTTCCTTCATAATTTTTGTTAAGTACTTATTCGATTAATGTTTCGAAACAATCTTGTAATTGCAGTACTTTGTACAAGATAGTTCTTATAGCCAGCAAGAGATAGATGAAGTTCGTGATAATTTAGCTAGTTATATCATGCATAACTGGATGTAGTCTTCTTATATGCTACTATATGGTGAGTTTATTCTTGCCTCTTTCATACTTTCAGCATTACATGATTAGGAGCTAAAAATAAAATAATTATAATTGAATACATTTTTTAAAATAATGACGCAATGTTGTTTAAAAAAATTTAGTTAAAAGCTAAACGTACATATCCATTGCTCAAAATTGAAGCGATTTTCGATGTTGAATTTGGGAATGGTTCAAATTGAAGTTCGATTGTGGGTTGTGTCGTTAGAGGGTGTTTGCGGTCGAAATGAACTGTGCAAAGGAGTTGTTACTGTGCTTTAAAGTGTAGAACAGTGGATGGTTAATTAGCAAGTTGTAGAAGCCAGTGAGTTACACGGTGAACTGAAGTTTGGTTTGTGGCACATGGGAATGAAGTAGGCAGATGGAAGCAGTGACTGTTGTGACAGTTTATATTGTTGTTGCAGTAATATGAAGAACGAAGTGAGTGAAGTGTGGTCAACAGTGGATGGGGGAGCAATGTAAGTGGATGAAGTATGGCAGTGGGTTTGGGGATGTTTGTATGCAATGAATGTTGCTGTCAAGTGTGGTGGTGGAGATTGCAGGCAGTGGGGATAATGATGTGCAGAAGTGCAGAAGTGCAGAAGAGAGTGGTTGGTGAATGATAGAGGAGTTGTTGTAAGATGATGGTGGGGATGGTATGCAGGAAATTTATGGTATGTGTTTGATATGGCAGAGGCAAAATAGTGTCGGCAGGTGAAGTATGGGGTGGTGATGGAAGTGAGGTATGTGCAGAAGTGTGTAGTTGATGTTAGCACTGTGAACTGGTATTTGATGCAGGGATGATGTTAATGAAGAGGAAGTGGGAGGTTACACTGATGTGTACTGGTGGAGGAAAGGAGAAATGAATGTGCTGTGGTAAGTGGAGTTTTGTATGTATACAGAGCAGTTTTGTGATGTGGCAAGTTGATGGGTGGTGGGGGTTTACGGGTGGTTGTGGACTGCTGTGTTGAAATGTATGATGAGGCTGATGTACAGGGATATGTGAATGTGTGGCAGTTATGTGTTGTGGTGAGTTCAATTGTTTTGAAGTGTTGTGGCACTGAAGTTTGTACACAGGGTTGATGGGTTATGAAGGCAGTTTGTAATGTCTGGGTTGAGTGAGTTGGAAATCTGAAGTAGGAAGAGATGTATATGGTCAGATGTTGAAGGGTTGGTTTTGATGCAAGTGGTTATGTTTTACAATGCCATAGACAAGAAGGAGCAGTGGGTTATGTTGATGAACTGAGTGGAGGAGTTTGAGTTGTGTAAGCTGTGATGTATGGAGTTGTGTAGCAAAAGCAGATGTGGGTAGGGAAGGTTGGGTGAAGTTTGTTGTCAGCAGTGCAGTGGTTGATGGTGTAGTGAGTTAGAGGCAGTGATAAGCTGACTAAACGTAGTTGTAGGCAGTTGAAGCAGTTACTGTTTTGTCGCGGCTGGTGGGCAGTTGGATGGAGTTTGTACAATGTTGATGGTTGTAGTAGTGTATGTACTGCTGCTAAGTGATGGATTAGGTGACAGTGTTGTTGAAGTTGAAGGGATGGAATGGTGGCACGGTGATTGAACAAAGACTTGTTGAACTCGGCTATGCTGTTGCTAGATGGTGGATGTGAAGGGTAGTGTGATGATTGGCAGTAGCAATTTATGGTGGATGGCAGTACAAGCAGATGATGGCAGTAGCAATTTATAAACTTAGAATTGGATTGATGAGCGATTGCTGTCGATTGTTCATGAATTTGAGTTGTTCGAGAGGAGTTTTGAATTCATGGAGAAGGAAATGGTCAGAGATTGCAGTTGGTTGGTTGGCAGTTTGAGGATGAGCTTGCTCAATTGCCAGGTGATGTATATAGAGTCTGTAGGTGGTAGATGATGATAGTGTGGCTCTGTTGCAGTTTTTGGAATCAGTGCGCAGGGATTAGGGATTGGATTGATGATTGAAGTCGTATTGTAGTGGTGATTTGCTGTTGATTGTAGATGACTGCTGAAGCGCGTGGATGGTTCGTTCTAGCTGAAGAGTGGTGGGATAGGGATTGATAGCAGTAGGTTATGTAGGTGGATATACTAGTAGACAGTAGTCAGTGATGGTGAACAGAGAACAGTAGAAGGTGTAGTATGCAGGAAGTGAGGAAGTGAATGGTTGGTAAATGAATTGAAGTAGATGGCAGAAATGTATGGTGCAGCACTGTGATCAGGTGGATGTGGGGGTGTACAAGGTGGTCAGTAGTTGTTTGGATGTAGCAGCAAGCAAGTATGAATGAAGTTGAAGTGGGAATGAAGTGCAAAACAGTGGAAGTCAAAGAAGTCTTATTTGTTTAACTTAATCATTTGTTTTCTATGGCATTACAGTTTCTTATTTTTTATTTAACCAAATAAAATAAATAGTGTTATCTTAAGTTATTAACGATAGAGGAGATCCCTGACAACTTTAATTTAGTTTCAGCTTTCTTAATTTTTTTCGCTTTGAACTAGAGCTGAATGATGAATACGACGGTTCAAAACTTATGAAAAATAAACTTAGAATTCAAAATTTGCTCATACTAGTTGAACTAGATAGGCTAACTTTTTATTGTCAGTTTGTTTTGTGTGGGCTTGGCTATGGGCTAACATGATTTTTACCCAAAATTTATTGTATTGTTGTGTTCCAGTGGCAAATTAAAAAAGAAAAACAAACTCTATCGTTCAGGCATGTTGATAATATCAAACTGTCTTCTGTAGCTAGAATAATGAAGCAAACTGCCATTTTATTTTGAATGCTCCTTTACTTATATTGTCCAGTGCAAGTTATAGCAAATAAGCGGGTTTTACACACCTAAGCATGTCAAAAGTGAGGAATGACACATTATCTTTCAAGCTACCAGGTGGAAGAATTAATATTATATTGAGATAATATTTATACAATTTCTTTAAGGTATTTAAAGTAATTTAATAGTACTATTTGGAGCAAACATCAGTCATCACACCGAACGCTGAACCAGTTAAACAGTTTGTTGCATTGAATGTTTGTATTTTGCAGGATCATATGCAGATTGCACAGCTCAACTTCAGGTAGCTCAAGTACAAAATAGGATGAAGGTTTGTGCATTTAAAGACCATCTTCTGCTTAATTTATCCGCTGTCAACGATACATTCTCTTCTCTGTATATATGTATTTTTGTGTGTCTACATATAACACGTTGCATTTATTTTTTACTACTGACTGTCTGATTATGTACTGTGGAATTTATTTATGTTTTTCATTCTTTTGTCAAATTATTAAATCTGATTATGTACTGTGGAATTTATTTATGTTTTTCATTCTTTTGTCGAATTATTAAATCTGATTATGTATTTGCCATCAAATTTTATTTTGAATGATTGTAATATTGCATGCAATAATTGTTTGTTATAATCAATAATATATATAGTCTATTTGAGTGCCGTAATAATGGTTACTGAGAATGACTTTTTTGCATCAGGTATAAATAGCTGATGCAATAGAAGGATTAGTTTGCATCGGTTTTCATTACAACCGATGCAACATGGAGATTAGTTTGCATCGGTTGGTATAATAAGTCGATGCAATAGAGGGATAAGTTTGCATCAGTTGTTATAAAAAACCGATGCAACAAGTTCATTTGTTGCATCGGTTTTCATTACAACCGATGCAACATGGAGGCTGTGTCCAAGCAACCAACCATGATATTTTGCATCAGTTGTTAGTAACAACCGATGCAAAAAGGACCTTTTTGCATCGGTTTCAGAACTGATGCAAAAGTGTTAAGCCTGTTGCATCGGTTGCATATGCATCGGTTGTTGAACTGATGCAAAAGGGGGTAAACAACCGATGCAAATGACCTGTTTTGTAGTAGTGACTGGCGTACAACGCATACAAATTCGAAGATGGATACTTTTTAGAATGGATATACCAGATCTAGACGATTATTATAGGTTTGTGTTTTTTAACAAATTATAAATTAGCTTTCTATTTACTTAATATATAACATGTTTATTTTGTAGCGAGTATCGATTGTCATTAGAAGATACTCACCGTAATAAAAAAAAGACTTCAAACAAAAGCAGAAGTTATTGTACAATCCGAATTCATTGATTGGTTGCACATCAAGGTTTGTTAGGCTTCAACAAAACAATAGTTTTATTACACAATTACGACTTTATTTAATATATTTTAGTGGTTTTAACAGTTAATGGAAGAAAAATGCATGAGTTCATTGTTATGGTATTATGTTAGTGGTCCAACGTGGGAAGCCAAAACTCATCTCAAATATAGGATCAATGGTTATGTTTTTTCTCCCCAGCACCACAACAACACTCATTCAACACAAGATAGTGGTGTTTGCATGGATGCAATTACAACGTTTATCGCAAGCGCAAAGATTTAAATCCTATGGATGATGATATTACTTGGTATGGTGTTATCAAGGAGATCATTGAGGTTGATTATTATGATTTTCAACATGTAGTATTCTACTACGACTGGGTAAATATCGCCGACAAAACACATGGGTTTAAGATTTGTCCGGACTCTAGTTTACCGATGGTAAATTTAAAGAAGCTTAAAAGCAGTAATGGAGAATATGATGAGCCCGTCATTCTTGCATCTGAAGCAAGCCAAATCTTTTACATAAAAGACATACAAAATCATGATTGGTCCATTGTACGACGTTCGCCTAAGCACTTGACTGATGACACAGATGATTATGAGATGCCAACAAACTTCCACTCCAATTTGAATGAGCAACACAACTTAGCATTGTTGAAATGCATGGAATCTAAATAGAAAAACATGAGTGTAACTAGTGATGTTTTGTTTGATTTTTGTTTGATGTGTTGAATCTATGTTGACATCTGAATTCTGCAGTAGTAAAACATGCTTTTTTGTTTGATGTATTGAATCCATTTAATGCTTAATGCTTAGTCGTTTCTATATTGATTTCCATCTTTGTACTAAAGGTAATCTACTTATTTATAGTTTATATTAAACACTACCCAGCCTTTTATCCTATGATTACTTGATTTATCAACCGGTTCACAAGTTAACGTGTATATTGCAGAATGACAACTAGTTGCAACAATGCATCACAATGTCAAGAAAGTACCGAAGAAGACGTTGCTCCTCCACCAACAAATAAAAAGTACTCAATAATTGTTGAAATGGATGGTGCTAAAGGTAGAGATGCGAAAAAATGGAGTTCTCGTTGTGGGGTTTTGATTCGTGCGCTCATTCCGGTTTGTTACGATGATTGGAGGAAAGTAGACGGCTTTTATAAAGATAATTTATGGAAAGCACTTACGGTATTTTACTTCCAAGTATTTACTCATTTAAATCATGTTTTTTCCTTTAATGGAAATATTATTTAGCAAGTCAAATATTATTCTAAGTATTGCAAGGTACAGGTTGAAATGAACATTAAGATGTGTACTAATCAAAAAATGTAGGAATAAAAGCTCGGATTTACAGCAATTTAGTTTCCCAGGCTGTCTACTATCTGGGATTAACTTTGTAGTCAATCTTGAACATTAAGAAGGGAAATTTTACTTAGTATAAGCCACTTTGTTTAATGACACTTTTGTTTCATTGTTTAAGATCACCTCCACCCTTTTATTTTATTTTACTTAGTACGTCCATTATGTTTCATTGTTTAAGTTGCCTACTTTTGCTTCATTTGCCATGTTGCTTTAAATTTTTACGTCCCTGCCTCCCTATTGTTTTGAAAAATGGACACACCCATGCATTTTTGCCTGTTCTTAGATTAGCACGTCCCATGTTGTCTGATTGCATAACTTATCTTCACTTTATTAGTTAATGCCAGTAGCCTTTGTTGTATTTCAATTTATGCTATTATACATATTTAGTTAGACTTATTTGCAAAACTTTTTTTTGTAAATAGTAGCAACTCTTATTGCTTTAACATTAATACATCCTTCATCCTTGCCTGTAGCTTAAAGTGGTCACATATGCTTGCTTATATTTAATTAGTTTCTCAACTTCTATTTTAGCTTGTTTTCCTTGAATACTCAAGGACACACGTCCTTTAATAATTCAATGCATTGAAATGGATCTTACTTCTTTTGCCTGTGACTTATTTTGTTTGTCACGTCCTTGCCTAATGTCTTGAATTGGGCATGCTTCTTATTATATTCTTATTATACTGTTAACTTCTTTTGCCTTTATAATTCGGTTATAATCAGTATATGCATAGATATATGCTGAATGAACCTGATTTATTTAAACTAAACATATGTATGTAACATACATAAGTGCATCAGGCTTAATTTAGTTGCTGTGTAACTTTGTAACATGTTTGCCTATCACCGTACTATGCTAACTATGCTAACAGGCTGTAGTTTGAGTTCTTTTATTTCAGAGAATTCCTATCAAATTATGCTCACCGAAGTACTCAACCATGTCGTTTCTCTGCATAAAAGTATGTTCATTAAACTACTCATGTAAGTTAAAATACCAGTTAGGAAAATTGTATTTATGTTAAAAAAAATTAACTTACAAATTATGCTATTTTTTCTTTATTGATATTCAAAGTACGGTTCTATTACGAATTAAATCCGTTGTATGAGCAAGATAGTCTTGAATAAAGCAATCAAATATTAAAAAAAAAAAGCAGAAACGTTAGGAAAGAGAAGCGTCAACTGAAAACTGGGAAAGAATCAATAAAAGAAGGATTGATGGTCATAGAAAGCTCTTGGTTTAGTTTTATGGTTACTCAGCAGCAGTAGTAGTAATAATAATAAAACAACAATACATTTCGAATAAAATAATAATAACGGATGAATAGAAAGCTCTTGGTTTAGTTTTATGGTTACTCAGCACGTATTGAGATTACCTTAAGAGCTATTCAGATATGTAGTTACTTTCCAACGCGATCCAAAATGACTAAAGAATCCTAATTTTATTAAACTGTAGACTGAATGAGATTTAAAATTATATAGATATAAAACCTCCAAGAAGCAATCAAATATTTGAGTACCGAGTTTTAGTTTGGAACAAGGATGCACTGAGTCAGTTACCTTTGGAATGTTGAACGAAAATACAATTAAAAGTACTTCTGTAAGTTAAAAATCAACCTGGGACAGCTTAGCAGCCCTCTTCCCCGCAAAATCTCCTTGACTCAAAACCCCGAAAACCATAAGTAAAATAAAGCATGATAACTAAATAAAATTGATTTTTAGAAATATTCTAAAGTACATGTGTTGCTGCTTCTATCCCAGATTGTTGTGATGTATTATGCCAATATTTAAGGAAAAATAACTTGGAAGAGCAACTGTAATATCAGTCGCGTAAATTCTCGGAGACATGATATTAAGATTTTAACAGAGAAATGTATTTGTTTTATTGAAATGCAGAAATACAATAAGTTTCTCATAGCAGAGCAACTGTATTTATACAAGTTGCATGGGCCAAAATACAATAGCCCAACAGAAATAAAAAGAACGGTTATGATGAGAACAGATAGAACAAACGGTAGATATCTATCCTAGCAGGAGATAAAAGAATAGTCTGCAACACAGTCTTCATTTTATTTCCCCCCTTCGAACCCTAACCCGATTTCTAGGGTTAGGGTTGTGAGACGAAAATCACATGATTTGCTGATTTAGGTGATGCAGATCATTAATTCTCATCGCTCTCTTTTGCTCATGAGTTTCTCGAAGATCTGAGCAGCTATACTTTGAATTGAGAGCAAATTGGTTACTTTGATGTTCCTTCTTCTTCTGCTCTTTGATTTCTCGAAGATCTGAACAACTATACTTTGACTCAAGAGCAAGTTGGTTACTGTGATGTGTCCTTTTCTTCTGTTCTTCGATTTCCTGAAGATCTGAGCAGTTATGCTTTGAGTCGAGAGCAAGTTGGTTACTGTGATGTTCCTTCTTCTTCTGCTCTTTGATTTGGTGAAGAGCTGTCTTGTTGAGCTCGAGAGGAGGCTGAATTTCAGTCACTCCCAGTTCTGACCTGAACTTCACGAAGTTCTTTCTTGACAAGGACTTGGTGAGAGTATCGGCTCTCTGGTAGGTGGCAGGTAAATGATTAACTTGTAAGTTCCCTTTTATGACTTGATCACGAACAAAATGTAGATCTATCTCAATGTGTTTTGTTCTGGAGTGTAGTATAGGATTGGCTGTCATATAAACGGTACTTTGATTGTCGCACCATAGTGTTGGCTTGATATCAGATTTCAATTTTAACTCATCCAAAATTGACTGTAACCACATGATTTCGGCAGTTGCACTGGCTACACTTCTATACTCTGCTTCTGTACTAGACCTTGAGATAGTTGATTGCTTTTTTGAACACCATGATATCGAGTTTTTACCAATGAAAATGCAATATCCAGTGATTGATTTTCTGTCATCTGAATCTGTGGCCCAGTCAGCATCTGCGTATCCAGTTAGATTAAGATTCTTGCAAGCTTTAAGAGATAAGCCATGATTTATAGTTCCCTTTAAATATCTGAGAATCCTTTTGATTGCTTTCCAGTGTTCATCCAGTGGATTCTGCATAAATTGAGAAAGTTTGTTAACACTGAATGCAATATCAGGTCGTGTTATAGTAGCATATTGTAATGCTCCTATAACACTTCTATATTGTTTAGTATTATTTATGACTTCTCCCCTGTTTTTTGATAAGCTTTGATTACTTATCATTGGTGTTGGCATGAGTTTTGCATCTTCCATTTTTGTATTGACCAGTAGTTCTGATATGTATTTCCTTTGACACAATGTTATCTTTGTTGCTCTGTGAACTTCAATTCCTAGGAAATAATTGAGGTCCCCAAGATCTTTGATTGAGAATTGCTTATCTAGATAGTAGATAATTTGATTGATTTCATCTTGGTTGTTACCTGTAATTATAAGATCATCAACATAGATTAGAATGTAAATAGTTGATAACTGACTGGCTTTAATGAACAATGAAGTATCTGATTTGATAGACTGATATCCATTTGATATTAAAGTTGATTTCAGTCTATCAAACCATACTCTTGGTGCTTGTTTGAGGCCATAAATTGCCTTGTTTAGTTTGCACACAAGATTTGAATTTTGTTCATAGCCAGGTGGTTGCTTCATATAGATCTCTTCTTCTAATATGCCATTTAAAAAGGCATTGTTGACATCCAGTTGCCTTAGTCTCCAACCTTTGTGAAGTGCAACTGTGAGAATGAGTCTTATAGTAGAGGGTTTGACTACTGGAGAAAAGGTTTCAGTGAAGTCAAACCCATACTGTTGGGTATAACCCTTGGCAACAAGTCTTGCCTTATACTTACTGATGGTTCCATCTGAATTTCTTTTTACCTTGTATGTCCACCTACATCCAACAATATTTTTATGTGCTGGTGGACATACAAGATCCCATGTCTTATTTTTTATAAGAGCATTATACTCTTCGTCCATTGCTGCTCTCCAGTTATTATGCTTTGCAGCTTGCTCATAGCTTGATGGTTCATCAAGACTAGTGTTGGCAATGTACACTTTTGGCTTGAAGATACCACTTTTAGCTCTAGTGATCATTGGATGACTTGATTGGACTCTGGGATCAATATGAGGTAAGCTTCCAGTATTATCATGACCAGTATTGTCATTTGAGTCAGTTTGTTAATCTTGAGTTTTTTGACTTTCTTCATTTGTTGAAATTGCAGGTGACTGACTGGCAGGACTGAGATCATCAATCCAATCAGAATTTTGCTTAACAGAGACTACATGACGAATTTGATGATTTTCAGTAGTCCTCTTCACCTCTGTTTGATTCTCATTCTCAGAGTATATGGGTAGATCAGGTATTGATACACTAGGGTTATATACCTTGCTTGTTGTTTTTACTTCTGAATTTTTAAAAGGAAATGTAGTTTCATTAAATACCACATGTCTGCTAATAAAAAGTTTCCCACTATCATCTAGACATTTGTATCCTTTTTGATTGGTGGCATACCCAAGAAATGTACATGCCCTTGATCTGAAGCTTAGCTTATTGTTGTTATAAGGTCTTAAGTATGGAAAACATAAGCACCCAAAGGTTTTTAAACTGTGGTAGTCTGGCTTCACCCCTTGTAATTTTTCAATAGGGGTTATATCCTCTAAAATTTTGGTTGGCAGTCTATTAATAAGATAGACTGCAGTGTTGAAGGCTTCAGGCCAAAATTTTAGAGGTAAGCTTGCATGAGCTAGTAAGCTAAGCCCTTTTTCAACTATGTGCCTATGTTTTCTCTCCACTAAGCCATTCTGCTCAGATGTATAGGGACATGTAATTCTATGAATTATTCCCTTTTTGATAAAGTAATCCTTAAGGGGTTTGTACTCAGTTCCACCATCTGATTGTAAAATTTTGACATGTGAACTAAATTGTTTTTCAGCCATAGTAATAAAATCTAAAACAACTTTGCAAGTATCAGATTTATTTTTTAAGAAATATATCCAGGTGTATCTAGTATAAGCATCTACAAAAGATATGTAGTATTTATAACCATAATCTGAACATGTTGATGCTGGTCCCCAGAGATCAGTAGCAACAAGTTCAAGAGGTTTTGAATATTTGGTTAAGGAGTCACCAAATGGCAATTTGTGACTCTTACCCATTTGACAGTGAGTACATATATAGGGAAGAGAAATATCATCACAGTATATAGAATTTTGAATAAGAATTTGTTTAACAACTTTGGTACTAGGATGACTAAGTTTGCGATGCCAAAGATCAAATATACTATTGCAGTTTTTCATTTCACACTGATTACAACAGTTTTGCCCCTTTGCAGAATTGGTACAGTTGATAGACTTAAATCTGTATAGTCCCTTTTCAGCATCACCCTGCAATAAAATATTCTTAG
Source organism: Allium fistulosum (assembly GCA_030737815.1). Lineage (NCBI taxonomy): Eukaryota > Viridiplantae > Streptophyta > Magnoliopsida > Asparagales > Amaryllidaceae > Allium > Allium fistulosum. Next base: position 1,114,245,532 of record CM060902.1, on the reverse strand, counting down.
TTAGTATGTCTCTAACAAGGCAGTATTTAGGATAGAATTCAAAGTAAACTTTATTATCATTGGCAAATTGAGATACACTTATAAGATTCTTTTTAATTTTTGGTACTCTTAATAAATTATGTAAGAACAATTGCCTTTTTCCTTTAATAGAGGCACCTCCCACATGAGAAATTTTGATACACTTACCATTGCCCATGCAGATAGACTATTTACCTCTATACTCCTTGTTGCCAAGATTTAAGTTTTCTAATTTGTTAGTTATATGATTAGTTGCCCCTGAGTCAGGATACCAGTAGTCATCATGCACATGTTCTGGTTGACCATTTTCACTTGAGCAGTGATCTTTGTTGTCTGCTTGACTGCTGGAGCCTGCTTGAGCCACATTGACACTGTGATTATCATTTCTTGAATTGTTGCTATTCTGATTTGAGTATCTAAAGTAGCATTTTACAGCTGTATGCCCAACTTTTTCACAGATTTGGCATTTGGGTCTATTGTTGTTGTTGTACCTGCCTCTTCCCCTTGATCTATTGGAGTATCCTCCTCTCTGTGATTGTTTATCACTTTTATTGACGTTTTGATTCTTGTTTCTTGTTTTGGTGGTATAATTGATAGCAAACTCAGATTCTTGAGGCTTTTTATTGTCTATCCTGGCTTCATGAACCTGTAGTATAGAGTGAACATCATCCACTGACGGTAAGACCTTATGAGATGAGATAACTGCCACTACGGCTTCATATTCATCACTCAAACCATTTAGTATGGTTAAAATCTGTTCAAAATCAGATACTTTGTGGCCTGCAGCCTCAAGCAGATCACAGATTGTTTTGATTTTATATAGATATTCTCTCATAGAACCATTTTCCTTTTTGATGTTCTGTAGCTGTCTCTTGTGAAACATAACTTTTGCTGCAGATTGACTATTGAAAACTTTTTCAATGGTTGACCAAATTTCACAAGCAGATTTGCATCCAATAATATGTGATAAAAGATTAGTGTTTATAGATGATAATAACCAGGAACATATCAATCTATCTTGCCTGTGATGTTTGATATATTCTTCATTGCTAACTATTTTATTTTCTTGGACAGTGATGAATTTTGGTGGAGTTGGTGTTGTGCCAAGAAGAAAACCTTCAAGGCCATAACCCTGCATCGCAGTTTCAATCTGCAGTTTCCACAACAGATAATTATTTTCATCAAGATGAACAGTAATAAGTTGGCTCTGTGGGCTTGTGACTGATTTGATTAGCTTTGCTGTTGAATCAGATTGCTGCTCAGAATTGACATTGTCAGAAGTAGCTGAATGATCATCTGTCATGATGAACAGTCTCTATCAGTAAACAAAAGAGAAGGCTTCAGATGAGATTCTTGAAGAAGAAAATCCTCAAGAAGTTAGTGAAACAGGTATGATGCAGCCATATCCAGATGATGAGTGTTATCTGATGGATCTTGGCGTGGCACTAATCTTGTTTTCAGATTTGCTGAGATGATTTTCTGTTTTTCTTGAATCTGATTTCTGCTGCTTTCTTGAAACAAGTTATCTTTAATGATAATCTGAATGCAGCCAGTATATTGCTTGGCAAGGCATTAGATTTGAGAAGATAATCTTGTTCTACCCAAATGATGATTATACAATCTGATGGGTATAAGGATTTTCCAAATGATGAAGACTCACTGATGGAATAATCTTTCTCTTGTATCTTTCTTTGATCTTGTGCTGTTAAGCAGTTGGCTCTGATACCATATTAAGATTTTAACAGAGAAATGTATTTGTTTTATTGAAATGCAGAAATACAATAAGTTTCTCATAGCAGAGCAACTGTATTTATACAAGTTGCATGGGCCAAAATACAATAGCCCAACAGAAATAAAAAGAACGGCTATGATGAGAACAGATAGAACAAACGGTAGATATCTATCCTAGCAGGAGATAAAAGAATAGTCTGCAACACAGTCTTCATTTTATTTCATGATTTATAATTATTAGAAGAAAAAAATAAACACACTCGACGTTCTCCCACTCGCTTCTTAGTTTAGCAGATGGGTAAACTCGACAAAGTGTGCAAGTGTGTACTTTCAAGTGTGCAAGTGTGAGTGCATATAGATTACATAGTGTATTTAACAACTTGTTGTGTGTTGTACAGGTAAGTGAATTTTTGCTATATTTGTTCATTCTGACGTTAATGATACGCATATTCCGTTTGTTGACAGTCTATAATTTTGCTATATTTGTTTTGATTTTTTTTGTAGAAGAGTTTGACATGAATCTGGATCCAACTATCGCTCGACCTATTTTGGAGAGAGGGTTTTCACAATATTTTAGATCGGAAAAATCATATTCAAACTTATTTCAACACTTAATACATGATCAATACTTTTGATACAAATTAATAAAACATTTGAGTAATTGTATTTAATGTTTTTACAAACGGTTATAAAAAAGTTTTATAATATTTAACTGTTTAAAAAATTAATAAAAGGGTTTGAATAGATGCATTTACTGTTTGAGTCCTACACCATAACGATTATTCAATTCTGCAATTTTGTGACGGTTTATGATTAATTAAATTAGTATTTTTGATAATCATTTGTTAATACTTATTTTTATATCAACTCGTTTTAATATTCAGGCTTTAATAGAAGCAGTAGAAGAGAGACAGAAATCAGAAGCTAGTGTTAATGGTAACGAAGGAGTAATTAGTTTGGAAGATTTTGAAAGAGATGCCGTTGCGGAAGTTTTTGGAAATGATAAAAAAGAAGCTATTATCGTGCAATTAGTTCTACATCTAATGCGAAGCACGTAAAACTCAGTCAATCTTCAAAAGCAATTATCAATTACAAAGAGAATGAAGATAAGCGATGGAAAATGGAGATGCAACAGAAGATTGATCAAATGCATGAAGAAAGTAGGATAACGAATTCAACTCTAGCTGAAATGCAACAATGTATCAGGCAACTTATTAGTCAGATTGGAACGAATTCGCTGACACCAAGAACAGAAATTGGTTTGCATACCGAGCACCATCATAGCCCTACTCCTCCACCTAATGCTGTTATTGGATCCTCTACGGTTGAAAGACAAGCGATGCAATTATAGTCACAAAAATTGAAAGTGGTAGCTAAAGGACATCTTGGAGTACAAAAGATTTGTCATGGTAGAAAGGTTGGAGATGGAGAAAAGGTTGTTTGGGTGGAGGATGTTCTTAATCCGGACGAGTCACTTTTTGATGCACCTCAAAATGGTCATTATACATTGTCCGAGTTGGTTGATAGTGGTTTTGTAGTTTGGCCGGAGTGTTGTATTCGTTGTTTGTAAGCTTCTAGATATGTTGTAGTAGTGAAATTTGAAGTTGTCACAGTGAACTTTGCAGAATTTGATATATCATATTTCGTACGTTTGATGTTTTTTAATGATTTGATGATATGTTAGTTTTGAAATTTAGTCTTGTGTTTACTATTGTTGTACATTTGTATAGATATATGCTGAATAAAATATGGTTCGGCTATACCAAATTTGTAACACTTATAAGTGCAAGGAATTACCAACGGTTATAACCGTTAGAAATTAACAAATTCCCAACGGTTATAACCGTTGGGAACAACCGTAATTATCAACGGTTATAACCATTGGTAATGACCCAAATTCCCAACGGTTATTACTGTTGGGATTTAGGGTTATTCCCAACGGTTATAACCGTTGGCAAGTTCCAAAATTCCCAATGGTTATAACCGTTGGGAATAACCCAAAATCCCAACGGTTATAACCGTTACAAAATATGTAAAAAAAATTATAACGTACCTGCTACCAACGGTTATAACCGTTGGGAATTTGATTACCAACGGTTATAACCGTTACAAAATGACAGTTCTGGTGTAGTGATTAGAGTTCTTTTATTTATGCTGTGTGTTTGTTTGTAAAGGCAAATTGTTTTCTTACCTATCTATATACTCTGTTCTACCAAGTGGGCATCTTCATATGTCGCTCGTGGCGTATTTTGTAATAATTATATGTTATCTGAACGTGATCTGCAAATTGGAATTATGTAACCAATTTGGAATATTTTGAAATGGAATGTGGAATTTGTTTGCTGTTTAAATTTTTTCCATATTCTTGTTTTTCTGTGTATCTAATGTCTCCTTATTATACATTAGCTTTTGTGATAAATACGGCGGAACCGTTCTTGTGATAAAATGGATGATGATATGCTTGAAGTTATATTATGTTGATTTATTTTAATTCATACGCATATGAATTTGCACGGTTCTGATGTAAAACCAAGAATCTATGATTTCAGAATGTCATGGAAATTTTTTATGTTAAGTAAAACATGATTTTGGAGATGGGTTTTAATTTTTGGAGTTTCCAAGCTATGGAAATTTTATTATGAAATTTTGATGGTAAATATGAAGTATTTTGGGTTAAAAATTTATTTTGAATATTCCTGGAAGAATTTGGGTCTAAATTTTTAATACGTTTTTTACATGATAAAATTGATTTTCTGTGATTTTTGGAGATTTTTCCCAGTTGATTTGTTTGGGAAAATTAATTATTGTTAAAGAAGGACTTTTCTGCAAATATTACTTTTGATATATGGAAGGGCTTAAACGTTACCTTTCTATGGTTTAAATCAAATTAATGTGGCATTTGTTAATGGAAAAGTATTTGAAAAGTTCAAAGTAGCCAATCAAGGCGTTACAACTGGCAAGTTAGTTATAAAGCAATTTACTATGATTAGCTATAAATCAACGTTTCAGAAAAAGGTGGTTCCGCCTATTTCGGAGGCACCTTTCGACTCCTTACCTCCGCGCTCCATCTCAGTCGAAACCATCACTATCAAAACCCACAAATTTGGAACCCAGGCACATGGTATCAATAGAAATTGGTACGAAGTGTATTGGTAAGTAGCGGAAGGTAGGGTGACGAAAGCTATGCTTTCGTCAGAGTCGAAACCAAGGTTCAATTTTAAAAAGATCAATGCTTGCCTAGTTTTTGAAGGGCTTTCGACTAAGTCGATACCCTATAGAGTCGAAACCTTAGTTTGTTTTCTAAAGTTCAATTCATGTCTTGATTTACTTAAAGTTTCAACATAGTCAAAAGCCATGATTTCGAAAGGGACTTTATAAATAGCTTTCGAACTGGAACTTTTTCTTTAAATAAGAAGCATTCGAAAGGGTAGGTTCTGACCTAGTCGAAACCTAGCCGTTATTTTTCATCCGAAGTATTGAAGTCATCAATACCTTCGAAAGGTTATCCTTGTTTTTACCAAGGTTAAGCCGCTTCCTAATTGCTTTCGAAAGGGGTAGGGGTTTCGAAGGAGATGAAGTCGAAAGGGGGTTTCAAATCTGTCCTTTGAAGTTTTAATTTTTAAAGCCTTTTGCTTTTGACTAGATGGTTCTGAAACCATCAACATTTCCCCAAATTTATTTTAGTTGCTTTTGAAAGAGATACTTTTGTACATAACCATCGTGACCCAAATGATGTTTTTAAAGAGTTAACCCAATACTTTCGACTGGATGGTTCCAACACCATCAATATTTCCCCAAATTTATTTTAGTTGGTTTTGAAAGGGATACTTTCGTACATAACCATTTTGACCCAAATGATGTTTTTAAAGAGTGAACCCAATGCTTTCGAAAGGGTATTCTATTTGTTTCGAATATATGTTTTAAAGAATGTTTTCTTGATACCATCGAAAGGTTTCATTGGTTTCGAAAGGCATATACTTAGAGTTTTGAAAAGAGGTTTTCTATGCTTTCGAAGGAGGTCATCCAGGGGTTTCGAAAGTACTGTTTTAAGGTTTCAAAACAAATAATCCATTCTCATTTTTAAGGAAAAACCATGGCATAAATAAAGATTTTGGAAATGTTATTCACATTGTTATTAACCCATAACTGTATTTTGGGGAAAGGGCGGAATAACCAGTTAGGTTGACCCAGTAGTGAATATAACTTAACAAATGTTAAATTCTTAATTAAAGATATTGGCAGGAGCCAATAGGTTTACAGTAAGCCCATGAAAACTGTATGATATTGGCAGAGGCCAATAGGTTCTTAGTCAGCCCATGAAAATTATGATTTGATACTGGCAGGGGCTAGTAGGTTTGTAGTTAGCCCATGAAAACTATATCCGGATTAAGATATTGACAGTCAGTCAATAGGTTCCTAGTTAGCCCATGAAAACTAGGAAAAGAATTAAGATATTGGAGTTACCAATAGGTTCTTAGTAATCCCGTGACAACTAAGTAATTGGACAAACAGTCCTTAACATTTAATAGGTTAATAGTAACCCTAGAAATTATAATTAAGACAGATAGTCAGAATGAATGGGGATGGGTAATCCAGAATTGATTTATTTGTTTTGCATATTATCATAATGTTTTTAAATACTATGTTTTAACCATTGTGGATGCAGGAGCACAATATATAGTTTTATAAATGTTTTAGGATACTAGTGAGGGGAAAACCCATTTCGCTAAGCAGGGTGGTCTCACTAGATATCTAAATGGTTTGAGATGGTAAATTATTATTCATACCAGGCTTTAGGTATGAGTCAAAGTTTTTGTTTTCCTCTTAAAATCTCGGGTACTCAATTGATTTTGAGTAGGTTGAGAGTTAAGATTTTCAGGTGTTCTTTTAGACGAATAAAGCTTCCTAGGACGTGCACGAGGCAAGCTTGTTATTAAAGTTCTTTTATTTCCATTGTGTGTTTGTTTGTAAAGGCAAATTGTTTTCTTGCCTATCTATATACTCTGATCTACCAAGGGGGCATCTTCATATGTCGCTCTTGGCATATTTTGTAATATTATATGTTATCTGAACGTGGTCTGCGAATTTGGATTATGTAATCAATTAGGAATATTTTGAAATGGAATGTGGAATTTGTTTGCTGTTTAATTTTTTCTATAGTCTTGTATTTCTGTGTATCAATGAATCTAATGTCGCCGTATTTGGTCGACGTGGATTAATAACTATGAGCGACTGCACCATCCGTAGCTGTTAGTTTTGGGCCTCCAAGTAGGGGGATGTAACATTATGAATAAAGGTTTTAGTATATCTTTCTTAAAAGATAAACGTAATATTTTCGATTAAAATAAAAATCTAATTTTTGAAGGAACTAGAGAAAGAAGTATTAATGTTTTAAATATGAAAATCAATCACAATATGGACATGTGTTTAATAGCCAAAGAAAATGATCCTTGGCTATGATATAAAAGATTTTGTCACATAAATTTTAAAGCTATCAATATGCTATCTAAAAACAATTTAGTTAAAGGTCTACCAAAGATGAATTATAAAGTAAATAATATTAGTAATGCATGCCAACTAGGAAAATTAAATAAATCATCTTTTAAATCTAAGAAAATCATTTCTATGTTACAGCCTGTCACTACACCAAAAGCTGAATTTTACAACAGGCCTTCCGCCTAATTAGCAACGGTTACTTCCCGTTGTAAAATATAATGGTTGTTAACCGTCGCAAATGATGGAGGGAAATTTCACCTTTGGCGCCATATATTTTTGTCCGTTTCTTTTCTTTTGGTGACGGGATTTAACCGTCGTTTATTTTGTGCCACATGCTGGCGGTATAATTTAGTCTTTGCGCCATAATATTTACAACATCACGAAACATATTTCCCCCAAATTATATCCCCATTTCGACCCAAATTAAACCTAGATCGATTTCGCCCCAAAATATTTCCACCACCTCCGCCTCTTCCGAAAGAGCCAGAGCCACCTATTATCACTTTGGACGATCTGTTCAGGAAGACCAAGACCACTCCCAGGATCTATTACTTGCCTCTCTCCGAGGAGCAGGTTGCTGCCGAGCGTGCCAATCAAGGAAGGAGAGCTTAGGGACCATTTCGGGTTAATTTCTTTCATGTTTTTAGACTTAATTTTTGATTTGTAGTATGCGGATTCTAAAAAAAGAATGCTCACCAACTATATTAAAACTTCATGCGTACGTGTATAATATTAGCAGAAGTTAATACATGAATAACATCAAAACTGTATTTAGAAGTTTTAGAACCATTCAGCCATTAACGTCAGTTTTAGAAGTTTTAGAAGTTAATACAGTTTCGTCACAAAACTGTATTTAATAAACATGTATTATTATTATATTTAGATTTCTGTATATTTAATCCAATGTGTTACTGTATTTAATAAAGGTTATACATGTTTAATCACTTATACATGTTTAATCCAGGTTATCCAGGTTATACTAATTATAATTATTAAATACAGGTTTTAGAAGTAAACATGATGTGATAATTATAAATATAGCTAAGTTAAGATTTGATTTCATGTACAGATTTCATGTATAAAACATGTACATATTAACATATATTCTGTAAACTGACATTCCACCTGAAAACACAATATAGGTAAAAAGTTAAGCTATTAATAAGGTACTTCTAATTAAGATGTTCACTTCTTAATTATGTTTTGAATTTCGTGAGGTAAAAGACAGTGATACTATTTTCACTTAAAATGAAGGAATGAATCAGCCAAGTAGCCAACAGACAACCTAATGCAATTTTCTCAGGCATGCTACATGAAAAAATTTATGTAATGTATGCAAGTATAAATGCAAAAATATAGAAAGCAATATATACATAGAGCAGGATTTTTCTTCTTCTTTTGTTCATAACTTCCTAAGTAATATATCGATAGCGATACTGTTGATGTTAGGTGTTTTTCCTTTGAATATTCATGATAGTTGGGTATGCACACCTTTTTGAGTTCGATATCATGTAGGGTTAATTTTGTAGCCTATAGCTCAGAAAAAACGGATGAGAATGAAACAAGTTATCCTCCTTTCTTTTTTATAGCAATAATGTAATATAGTTGGTGAGCATTCTTTTTTTAGTATGATTTTTAAAATAATCAACTCACCATTGAATTGCTTAATACTTACTAATGATAGTGTAATGTTTCATACATAAATATATGAAACTGTAAGTGCAGATAGACAATATCTTGGTTATGATAGTGGATAGATTCCTCATCTTCTTCCCCATTGTGTTCATTGTTTGGCTGAAACATAATTCATCAAAGTAAACACATTCACTAGTAAAAGAGGAGTAGCGCATAGACGTTATGCCGGTGCTAAAATTCATGTCGTTGTAATGTCAAATTTTTTTGGAAACAGTTTGGTGCTAATGTTAAAAATAAGATTGATTGTGCAAAATAATAACCAGTAGGGATATTATTTGATTGGTAGTTGATTGAGTTGATTGTTGTAGGATAATATCAACTAGTGATATTATTTGATTGGTAGTTGATTATTAATCGATGATAAATAATTGTTTAGTAGTAATTGTAGATAACTATTATTGGGTAAATTAAATTTTGTAAATGGCGCGAGCCATGTGTTGCCTAAAAGAGGAGTAGCGCATAGACGTTATGCCGGTGCTAAAATTCATGTCGTTGTAATGTCAAATTTTTTTGGAAACAGTTTGGTGCTAATGTTAAAAATAAGAATCACTTTTTTGTTAACTTAGTTAATTTTTATAAAACATAGTTAATTTAGTTAATTATGATTTTGTTAACTTAGTTAATTTTTATAAAACATAGTAAAATAATAAACTTAGTTAATCGTTGTAATGTCAAATTTTTTTGGAAATAGTTTGATACTAAAATAATAAACTTAGTTAATTTATTTAATTATGATAAAATTTTGTTAACTTAGTTAATTATGATAAACCATCTTTATGTATTAATTCAAATAATTTCACTTAAATATCAATTTAATTATTTTAGAATTATTATGCATTTTAATCCTCGAAGCCTTTGCATTTAAACATGAAATTATTCACGTACTTATTAGCTCATTATTTTCTTTCAGTATGTCTTTTAATATAGATAAACAATGGATGAATGAATCTAATCGAAGAAATGAAGAATATGTGCAAGGAGTGATAAATTTCATTAAATTTGTTACTGAAAATGGTGGCAATAAGGAAAAGTTTTCGTGCCCTTGCACGCGGTGCAAAATCGAAGATACATTTGAATTAAAGGAAATTCATTATCATTTGCTTAGACATGGTATTGATCAATCATACACTGTGTGGTATTTTCACGGGGAAAGAATACCGAAGAAGCCAAAACAACAACCGGTTAGTCATGCCACAAATACCGATGAGTCTGAAAATATTAGGATGGAAGATTTGGTCAATGATGCGGATAGATTCCATCATTTTCAACCTACAAGTCAGTTGCATGATAATGCTAGTATTGGAGAGCAGTCTACGGATAAATCATTTTTCGGTAGTGCAACTGCAACAGAGCCATTGTATCCTTCATGTCCAAAAGGGATTACAAAGTTGTATGCCATTGTTAAACTGAATAGCTTGAAGACCCAATACGGCTTTTCAGACAATGGTGTGACTGCACTACTCGAATTCATAAAGGAGTTACTCCCCGAAGGTAACACGCTACCATCAAAGTATCCCGACGTGAAGAAGATCATTAGGCAACTTGGGATGGATTACATAACTTATGATGCATGCATTAATGACTGCATCTTGTACTGGAAAGATAATGCAAACAAAGTTTGTTGTCCAAATTGCCCCGAACCAAGATATAAGTCAACGCTCGACGAAGAGAGAAAAGCTATCAAAGTACCTCAAAAGACGGTAAGACATTTTCCTTTAATTTATAGATTGAGGAGGCTGTATACTGTACCATGGATAGCAGAAGCGATGACCTGGCTTGGTCGTGCCAAGTCCGGTACAACCGTAATGCGTCATCCGCGTGACACTTCTCAATGGAAAACTGTAGATTCTTTTGATTCTTCGTTTGCTGCCGAACCACGAAATATCACGCTTGGAATAGCAACAGAAGGTTTCTGTCTGAATGCTTCTTTAACAAATCCTTATAGCTGTTGGCCAGTGATTGTAGTACCATATAACCTTCCTCCGTCTTTGTGCATGAAAAGAGAGTTCTCAATGTTAACACTATTGATTTCTGGGCCAAAACAACCAGGGAAGGATATTGATGTTTATTTAGAACCTTTGATAGACGAGTTAAAGCAGTTATGGGAAGGAGTCGTTACATTTGATTCATTTAAGAAATCTGAGTTCATAATGAGAGCTAGAGTGTTGTGGGCAATCCATGATCATCCCGCTCTTGGGACTTTATCGGGATGTACAACTCACGGCTACTTTGCATGTCCTATTTGTGGGGAAGAAACTGATTCTTATTATCTCCCTAAAAGTAAGAAAATTTGTTACATGGGACATCGTAGATTTCTTCCGTCCGGACACAAGTTTTGATACGATAAGACAAATTTCAACAACGAGCAAGAACTTAAGCATCCTCCAAAGCCACTGACTGGTTATCAAGTTGAAAAAAAGGTAGCGAATATAAAAATGAAAGTTGGTAAAGAAAAACGAGAAATTGGTCGAAAACGAAAAAAGATAATCGATGAAGAAGTTCCTGCATGGTATAGGAGGTCGAAATTCTTTGATTTACCATATTGGAAAACAAATTTGACCCGACATAATATTGATGTTATGCATACAGAGATGAATGTCATGAAACATTTGATTAACACAATTATGGACCATAAAGACATGTCAAAAGATGGCATCAATGCACGGAAGGATTTGAAAATCATGGGTATAAAACAAAAGTTGTGGGTGATAGAAGATCCTGAAACAAGTAAACTAACCATACCAATTGCGACTTTCACTTTGAGCAAAGAAGAAAAGATATGGTTTTGCACCATTTTGAAAAATTTGAAAGTGCCGAGCAAATTCTCTTCTAACTTTCGTAACAATGTGAGCATCAACCCTCCTGAACTAAGAAATATGAAGTCGCATGATTACCACGTCATAATGCAACATTTACTTCCGGTATTGCTTCAGCATTATTTTCCGCAACATAAGGATCTACGGAATGCTATTCACCGCATAAGTCTCTTTTATAACATTTTATGTTCAAAGGTGATCAATAGGGAACATCTTCAAAAAGCAAAGGCTAGTTTGGTAGAAGCAATGTGTGTTCTTGACATTTTCTGCCTGCATTTTTTGATATCAGTATTCACCTTATGATTCATTTAGCCGATGAAGCATTGATTTCTGGTCCTGTTAGATATAGGTGGATGTACCCATTTGAACGGTTGATAACAGGGTTTTTGGTTGTATTCAGATGATTATGGATTCAGACGACTATGGTTGGTCGCAGTTGAAATTTAGGGTTGCAGTTGGTGCTAGTTGTTTGGTCGCGGTGATTTAGGAGGGGTAGTGGTAATTATTGAAGTGAGGCTTTTGTGTGCATGTACAACAGGCATGTGATTGATTTGCGGGTTTGGCAGAAAATTGGGTCGGATTTTGTTGGAGTTTGATATATGGGGATGATGGTGATCTATGTGGTTATGCAGTCTGATTCATAGGATGGTGTTGGAGTTGTGGTTTAGGTGGTGATTGGTTTTCGTTTGAATGGTGTAGACTATCTCAAAGTGAAAAACTTTACAATATTGAATCCACTTCAGTATGCTTCATTTGTCATCTTAGCCAGCTGATGAAATCAGTATTAATTTCATGCATATGTTATTACCAGCGTGTTCGTGCAAATGTTATCACCAAATTATTGACTTTTTGAGTTTATTTTGCCTTTTTGTTTCTAAATTAAGTGTTGTTTTTGAAATGCAGGCTTTAATAGAAGCATTTTGGGTTGCTGTCTTTGTTTCTAAACTCAGATGTCTCGTATCTTTGTTTCTCTGGTAACTGCTCTGGTACTGACTGTATGATATGTCTCTGTTTCCTGGCCGGTTGTCCCTGCTGTATCATGTAACTCATTGTATTATTGCATTATTGTGGTAGCACTGTTTGATTGTATGATATGTCTGGTACTGATTGTATGATATGATATGTCTCTGTTACTGATTGTATGTCTGGTAGCACTGTTTCCTGGCCGGTTCTCTGGTACTGATTGTATGATATGTCTCTGTTTCTGTTGCATTAATTTTCTCTGGTGCTGATTGTACTGATTGTATGCTGTATTATTGCATTATTGTTGCTCATCTGCTGTTGCTTTTGATGCCTATTTTTTTTTCAAACGGACAAAATTTCAATGGGTAAGAACCGTTGTACATTAGTACATAACAACGGTTTCTGTCCGTTACGTTATGACTAAAGCCATGGAATTATGGCTCAAATGAAACGGCTACAACCCGTTGCTACTTATTACAAAAACAACGGACTTTAACCGTTGCTTTCTAGTCATTAAGCAACGGTTTTTAACCGTAGCTTTTCTCGAAAAAATGGTGTTATAGAGACAGATAAACAACGGGAAATGACCGTTGCTTATGTGTCTAATACAACGGTAAATAACCGTAGTTTTTTTTATATTTAGCAACGGGTATTTCCCGTTGCTTTTTGACCTAAAAGCAACGGTTAATTACCGTTGCTAAATTTTACCACTCCATTATTAGAAACGGTTTATAACCGTTGCTAATAGTGTTAGCAACGGTTTTAAACCGTTTCTAATCGCTGATCATGGTGTAGTGTGTCGAACTACTACATTTGGAACTATTCAGTCCCACTCAAGTTCAATCTATAAACCATAACAAATACGTTTTTGTAATCGTAGATGATTTCTCTAGATATACATGGACATTATTTTTGGAAAAAAAAGTGATGCTTTTGAAGCATTTAAAAAAATTTCTAAAAGAATTCAAAATTTTAAAAGTTTAAAAATCAAAAATATTTGAAGGTATCGTGGTGGCAAATTTGAAAATGAACTATTTGACAACTTTTGTAACAAAAAGGGTATTAGTCACAACTTCTCATTTCCTAGAACTCCACAACAAAATGGAGTTGTAGAAAGAAAAACTGGAGGTGACAGGAATGTGTTAGGACTCTACTTAGTGATAGCCAACTACCAAAACATTTCTGGGCAGAAGCCGTGTCTACTACGTGCCATGTCTTAAATTATGTCATTATTCGACCTTTAACGAAACATACTCTATATGAGCTTTTTAACGGTAAAAACCTAGTATACCTTATGTAAGAATTTTTGGATCAAAATATTTTATTTCGAATACAAAAGATCAACTAGGAAATTTTGATCCAAAATCCGATGAAGGAATATTTATTGAATATTCAAAACGGAGCAAAGCTTATAGAATATACAATAAGTGTACAAAAAAATTGAAGAAACACTACATGTTTCATTTGATGAAAATTTCAAAAATAATAATGATGATGAAGAAGCAATAATAGATACAAATCAACATATATTAGAAAATAATTCTATAGAAAATCCAATTGAAAATAATCCACCTTTGGAAAATGAATTAAAATCACCTCCACGTATGCTAAAAAAACGTCCAATAGAAAATATAATAGGTGAAGTAACTACAAATGTCAAAACTAGCCATCAATTAGATCAAATGGGTCATATCATGTTTATTTCCAATATAGAACCTAAAATTCCTAAGGAAGCTTCAACCGATGACTGTTGGATTTTAGTTATCCAAGAAGAGCTAAATCAATTTGAATGAGACAACATTTGGGAATCGGTTCCAAGACTAAATGATCAAACAGTCATTGGTACGATGTGGGTATATAAAAATAAAATTGATGAAAACGGTAATATAACTCAAAATAAGGCTAGATTGGTTGCACAAGTTATAATCAAGAAGATGGGATAGACTATGAAGAAACTTTTTATCTTGTCACAAGATTATAAGCAATACGTATCTTATTAGGCTACTCCTATCATTATAACTTTAAAATGTATCAAGTGGACGATAAAAATGCATTTTTAAATGGTGTTATTAAAGAAAATGTTTTTGTAGAACAACCACCTATTTTTAAACATGAAAAATTTCCCGATCACATCTACAAACTTAAGAAAGCTCTTTATGGTTTGAAACAAGCATCCTGTGCTTTGTACGAACGACTAAAAAGCTATCTTATAACTTCAGCATTTGAGATTGGAAAAGTTGGTCAAACTTTATTTATTAAAAGGGATAAGAAAGATATATTAATTATACAAATTTATGTAGACGATATCATATTCAGATCAACAAATGAAAATTTATGTAATGAATTTTCAAATATAATGAAAAGTGAATTCGAGATGTCTCATATGGGAGAACTCTCATATTTTCTCAGGTTACAAATTATATAATTAAGTAATGGAATTTTTATTAATCAAGAAAAATATTGCGATAACTTAATAAAACAATTTGGAATCAAAAATATATCAAGTAAACTGACACCTATAAGAACTACGGTTCATCTTGACAAAGATAAAAATGGAAAGAGTATGGATCAAAAACTCTATAGAAGTATGATTGGCTCGTTATTATATCTAACCACTAGTTTTTTGGACATTATAATGAGTGTTTGCTTGTGTGCACGATCTTAGGTAAATCCCAAAGATTCACATTTGCATGTCGTGAAACAAATATTGCACTATATAAATAATCTAGAAACTACAAACTTTTTTTATCCAAAAGAATGTCCTTTCAAGCTAGTATCTTATAGCAATACTGACTTCGAGGGATGTCGAAGGAGCAGAAAGAGCACAAGCGGTACTTGTCACTTTGTTGAACAGTCCATGGTATCATGGTTTAGTACGAAAAAAAATTGTGCTTCACTATCGACATGTGAGGCGGAATACATCTCCGCTGCTTTGGCATGTGCAAATGTCATATACATGCAACATACACTTATGGATTTCAGAATACGTTTAAAAAAGTTTCCAATTTATTGCGATAATACAAGTACTATAAACTTATCGTAAAATCCAATAAATCATTCGCGAACAAAACACATAGATATACGACATTATTTTCTTAGAAATAACATTGAAAAGGAAGTAATTTCAGTCGAGTTCGTATCTTTTGAAAATCAAATTGCAGATATTTTTACCAAACCACTAAATGAAAATACTTTTATCAAGCTTAGACGTGAACTGGGTATTGTTTCTCTATATGACATACTATAAAATAACCAATGTTTACTTTAAAATTAAAATTTTCTTTTCAACAAATTTTTTGTTACATATTTTTAGTATTCTATATAATGTTCATTAGTATAAATAGTTCCCTTAAAAAATTAATGGATGATAAATGAAAACCATAGAACCTATACTATTTAAATATCCCATGTAATCATAAAAACCGGGAAAATCATATTTTAAACCACAACAAAAGTTTTTACTAGCTCCCCATCCTCTCCTCAATAGATTATAGCTCCCCATCCTCTAATTATACAAGTTCATCTTCCTCAAAAACAACTCCATCCTCAAGTTCATCCTCGCTGAAAATAATTCCATCACCTACATATCACAATGGTTTATCCTCGAATAAAAAAAAGTGAAGCAATCAATTAACTTCAACGTTGTACCATCATCACACAATGACCAGTGCATTGATGAGTTACATCATTATCAACAAGAAATGATGGGTCTTCAAAAATAACCATACCAGGAACAACGAAGACATGGAGCTCATCTTATTTTCATTGAAAGATTCATTTTGGCATTGTGTGGATGATCACAAACAAAGGATAGTATTCGTAGAAGCTCTCCTCGTCTAACAGAAACTCCGGACAAAGATCAAGACTCGAAACCAGGAAACTCTTGGGAACCAGGGCTATCGAATGAAGATTGGGATCCAATTAAAATAAATAAATAGATTGTCACTAACCTTTTGTATTTCATATTGTTTCCTATATATATATATTATTGCAATAAATAATGATATAAAAGTAAATCAATAAAATCATTCATTATAAACATGTTCAAAGAAAATAAAATAAAACAAATATAATAAACACAAACTAAAAGTCTTCAGTAACTAGTCGACTGAACCATAGTACACAGTTGACTGGTACTTGTGTTCACTAGAAATTTTACAACAAAAACGATCGATTGAACACATAAAAACAGTCGATTGAAAACCCTAAATTTATACTAGAAACTTTCGGGATTGGATTCTCTGTAATTCAGTCAACTGACCTTATAATTTCAGTTGACTGGTCGCATATTTTAACCTTTTTTATATCTTTACCAGCACGCATTTTGAAAAATCTACCCATTCACACCAATCACACCACTTCACTCCTATATACTATGAGTTTGACCAGATTATCTTCCCATCCTTTCTTCATTTTCAAATCATCTTTCCAACTCCATAACTCTCCTAAAAAATAACTCAAATTTGTCCACTGCAAATCAATGGCACCGAAAAAGAGAAAGGACGGACCTTCATTATCGGCAAGTGAACCATCCGAAGCCTTAATCCGTAGTTGGCTCTATAATGACGTGCTTGTTCGTCGCTTTATCAAGATGTAAAACATGCATGTCTTCGAGGAATCCTTCATCAAGTTTCAAGATTTTGATGACTATACTATTAGACAAATCTTAGAGGCTAATTGCATTGATTCCCTTATTAGCTATGATGCCAACAATCTCAAAATTTATCTGCTTTTGGTAGAAATCTTTTAAGCCAATCTAAATCTTGATTTTTATAAACCACAAAATCGTGCGGATATCATTTAGATTTTAGTTTATGGGAAAATTATTGTTTTACCCATTCGACGAATAGGGATGATTTTGCATTGTTCTTCAGATGGCAAAATTTAGATACCATTGAACTTAACATGCTAGAACGTGATTATATTAGTCATCAATTTCTTGACGATGATCTCTTAACCTTAAAAGCTAATTTTTTGTATCCAAAAGCTAGGATTATGCATCGGGTTCTCACTACCGGTAGTTATTAAATTATCTATAAACATAATTACCGATGTCTCTATGTCGTATAGGGTGGAAAGCGAGAAAATTTGTCTAAGGTAATCATGGATGAAATTGGGTCGTTTCATAATCGAAATGCCAAAACAATTCATTATGGCGAATATATAATGAAGATCCTAATGAACTTTCAAGTCAATATTCCCGACATTGAATATACCACCATCAGTTGCCTCAACTCTAAAACTTTAAGTCTCGTGTCACTTCCACCAAGAGTTAAACACCATAACATCATTTCTTTTAAATAATGGCCATTAAATAAAGGTTTTGGAAATCCTCACCAACTCAAACCAAGAGCTTCTTCCTCTCAAGCATAGCGTGTTGAACAAAGTGATGACAATGCCATAGAAGAGTTAATAATGGATTCAAGTGCGCGACAATCTTTTGTTACTTTATCCAAAAACCAAAGCGGGCTAGAGCATCACTTAAGTTGTGTCGAAAGCACAGTGGTTCGAATGGATAGTAAGCTCGACAAAATCAAAGGTTTCTTGGGCAAAATTTGGAAAAAATGTCTTGTTCAACATCTATGGCTCATACTTCTCCTCTTCCTTCAAAAGCAAATGCTCCAACTTCTTTAGATGATTTAAGATGGACAACATCAGAGGAAGGAGGAGAAGAAGAAGAAGAAATTGCTAAGGATAGTGAAGAAAGTGGAGACTTTTAAAGGGTGGTAAGCTTGATTAACTATTTTTGCTTTCAAATGCTCATGTGTTAAGTTATTTTGAAACTTATTTAGTGTTATGTGGTTATGATTGTCAAGCGTTTTGTGACTTTTTGTTCCATGTTCATGGATGTGTTAGTATGTTATTTGTGACTTTCATTATTCATGTCTAGTGTTGTAATGTTTTATTATCAGTGGATATGTTGTAATTTGTTAGTATGTGGATAGTGTTTGTGCTTCTTTTATTGTTGTTATGTGAAGTTCAAGTTTTTTTGTATGTATGATGTTTTTAATATTATACCATGAGCAAAAAAATTCTTTCACAAGAGAGTGCTACCACAATGTTTATATTACTCCTATCTACTTTCGTTTTGCTAATGAAAAAAAGGGAGAAAAGGTTATATGGCTATATCAATAGTGGGAGGATTATCTATTTCTCTGTTTTAAAATTTGAACTTGTATAGTTTCCCTTATCAAAAAGAAGGAGAACGTTGGAATCTCATATTTGATAGTGATAACTATACAAGAATGTTTTGCGTATATTATCGACATTTGCAAGAAATTAGCTATTCAAAAAGATCTACATGATGAAGAAAAGATTATGATAAAATTATAATATCAGTCATAGAGTCATTAGTCTAAAGTATATACATGTTAAAATCTCTTCAAAGTGGTACACACACATAACACAATCATATAGTTTTCAAAGTTTTGAAAACAAAATGAGCACGGAATCGGTCGACTGAAAGACTTGATTCAGTCGACTGAAATACCATTATACACTTATTTTACGCACAATATTTAGTCGACTAAACTTACCAATTCAGTCGACTGAATCTGCTATTTTTTTTACCTATTTCCTTGTGGTATAAAAATCCCTATAAATTAGTCGATTAACTTACCTACTTCAGTCGACTGAATGTCGTAACAGTCATTTTTTAAATTAAATTTCGAAAGGGACTTCTTCCCCATGAAGAGACACTTCCCTTCATCAATGGCTGCAGCAGTTCCATAGGTTATAAATCTAAATGAATGATTGCTTCTATCTACTATCTATAAATAACAATCACTTTCTTGAATTTAATAACAATTCTATTCTCTCTATTCTCAATATCTTATCTTGAATTCTCCAAGCATTCAATATATTCACATTGCTTCCAATTCGATCACTTGCACTTTTAATCATACTTTTCTTATGATCAATTCATTTCCAATTCTTCACTAATACACAAGTACACCACTTTAAGGAAGATTATAGGAAGGTTATACTTATCGACTCATTCATGCTATTCAAGAGCATACAAAGTCACAAACATAGAAAATTGTTGTAAATGAAGTCCTGTTGGAGATCTTCAAGCAAGAAATCATGTTTGACAGCACATGCAGTTATTATACCTATTCTTCGAAATTAAGTGAGAGTGTTGCTTAAAATCCAAAGGGAATCTTAGACTGGAGGTAGAGCGGGAAGTTCGAACCAGTCTAAAAATCTCTTGTGTGATCACTTTTACTTTCTTTATTACTTTATCGATATACAGGTAAAATATTTATTTCGCAAGCTATCTTATAAAAAAATCTTCCGAAAATGGTTTTGAAAATAGTTTTAAAAGCTTGTTTTCTATAATAAAATATTTATAGCTGTTGGGCTTTTATTGGACTGTTGGGTCCATTTCCATTTAGCTGTTGGGCTTTTATTGGACTGTTGAGTCCTATATTCATTTAGCTGTTGGGCTTTTATTGGACTGTTGGGTCCTATTTCTTATATTAATGTTTTCTAGATTTCTTTGTGACGATTTCTAGAATTTTGATGATTTATATGTGTTTTCACCATAGTTGCCTTTGTTGAGTTATCTATTTAGCCTGAGTGCTATAGTATTGACTATATGGTGATTACATTCGAAGTTTTGAACTCTTAGTCGAGTTCTATTTATATTGTGATTCATATTGCCATTCTTTGGCGTTTTAGTGATTTGTATACGCCGATGAGATGAGGCGTGTATTTGTAGATAATTGATGTTGTTTAACTTAGCTATTATATAGCTAATGGATAAAGCCGATGATATGAGGCATTTGTTGTGCTTCGAAGTGTTTTATTGATGAGCTTCCCTCTTTCGAGGACATACACTTAGTGAATTACCTCATATGAAGTAAGGACATGCTCTTATCATGGTTTCTTCTCATTCGAGAGGATACTCTACCCTTTACCTTATGCTTCATATTATCACTTATCTTACTAAACTGATTGTTTTAGCTAGACTGACCCGTGTATTTTATACTTGGGTCAAACCGAATTGTTTCAAGTTGATACCTGCTTTTGGACTTAGTTTTGCTTTGATCCTACCGCTTGGATATCAGCTTATCTCTATTTGTGTAGTTTTGTAGTCTTTCTGATTGACTCTGATATGTATATTGTTTTGACTCGTTGTATATAGTGTGGTCTTCGAACCACTTATGATGTATCATTTTGTATTGTACTGGAGATGTATCGGTGTATATGTGTATATATATATATCTCTTTGTTGTTCTGTGATGTATTGTACATTTAGTTGTTGTATTTTGTTCTGATAGATCTGTTAGCCACCTGTAATTTTGTATTAAGCATTTATTGAATACGTCGATCCACTTGAGATAGAAAAGGAAATTTAGAGCATTAATCGACGTATTTAATATATGTTTAAGACAAAGCTATAGATGGTCGCTCCTAACCATCCCTATTCTCCGCATTAGTAGACAGTATTACCCAGTAATACTCTTTGTTAATGTGGGTCTCAGGGTGCGGCGTCACAGCTTGGGTCTAGTTTCATAGAATTTTCATATTATCTGATCCGACTTTCGAACTTCTTGTTCATTATCTTCTTCATCTTTTATCTCTCCTCCATTATAGTCACTAAGGAAGTTAATATTTGTTGTTCTAGGTCTTTTGGTCAGTAAAAACCCTTGTACTAGTGAATATCAATCAAATAATTAGTAAAGTACAATGGACGTACGCCAGATATTATCAAACCTCTTTATAATTTTTTTATTGTTCTCTCTGTTTTTCATATATTTTCAATTAGATTTTACTATCTCTATAGGAGTTTGGGTTTTGTGCCATTTTAAGGCTTAACATTTTGGTGCTTTAATTGAGAGAGGATATTCTCAAGTGTATATCTAGCTTTCTATTTTGGGTTGGAGTTTCTAGAGATTATATCCAGAAGATTTTTATTAAGAAGCTTGAACAATTAGCATATTTGAATCAATTGCACCAAGGAGATCTGGAAGATCATCTAGAGTAATGCCCGGTGGTGATGAAGGAGCTTCTTATCACATGGAAGTTAGCAACCAGTAGGCGTTGCTAGGACCATCTGCTCCTCAGGAGAAGGTTACCAGAGTGGAGTTTGACAAAATGATGCAGGAACTGAATCAGAAGATTGCCAATAGTCAGAAGGCTTTAATGTAAAAGATGGATGCTAGCATAGCTCTGCTGATCGAGCAACCACATAGAACCAGAAGGAGTAGGAGGGAAGTTTTATCTGCCGAATCAAAAGAAGAGAACTCGTCTGCTTTTTGTTAGAACACGCGAGATGGAAAACAAAAACAGAAAGAAAGGGCTATTAGAGCAACAGAAGGAGCTACTAAAGGAAGTCGGGGAGTGTTCTCCAAAAGAATTCAATTCAGTACCGACTAGAATCAGAGTAGTACGACAGAACTTTAGGGACTTTGGGGGGACAAGGAGCAAGGGCCGAGGACTTTTTTGATTCGAAGGATGATATGCAGCACATGATTATGAACTTGATTTTGTTGTTTGTGATATTGGGTTCAAATAACCGCAACAGAGTAAACTAGACATCGACAAAGAACCGGGGGAGTGGTTCTCCCAACACTAGAGAACCTAAACGTCAATGGGGAAACTGAGACCATTTGCAGAGCTAAACACTCGGCGCAGCCATTGATAGTCAACCCTAAGAGTACTGAGCTAGTAAGGAGTATATAGCCGATATGGTTAAGTAGTTAGTGGAAGAGAATAATTGGAGAATGAATGAGGGATAGAGTTTCATGCTAAGCCAAACTCCATTCACGGAAAATATTCTAAGGGAAGAGTATCTCAGGAAGTTTACGATGCCGATAATGCCATCGTATAATAGGACTATCGATCCCAGGCAACACTTGTTTAAATATGCTTGGCATATGGATGGTGCCAGAGCTATGGATGCGGTCCAATGTAAATGTTTTCTTATCTTTCTAGATGGAGTTGCATCAATGTGGTTCACTCGGCTCGTGCCGAAATCCATATCGACTTTCGATGAGTTAGCAAAGAAATGTATGGAGTAGTTTAAGCTCCATGCCACTGGCCTATGTGATGTCCTTGTTGAGCCTTTCTGAAGGACCTAAGGAATCATTGAAGGGGTTCTTGAATAGATTTAACATTGTAGTAACGGAGGTTAACAATCCGAAGGAGGATTTTTTGTTTATGGCTTTGGTCCGAGGTATACATTTGGACATGGACTTTGGCAACTAATTGAAGATGAAACAACCAACAACCATGAAGAAATTCCATCGAAAGGCCAATCAGTTCTTACGATTGGAAGAAGAAAGTCAAGCTATAGGAAAGACTGATGGTGGAAAATCAAAGGAGGTTATTCAAAGCAATGTAGCAATTAAACAAAGCAGTGAAAATTTCAATAATGTAGCTATAAATGTAGGAAATTGTAATAATCAAAAGAAAAGGAATCAGGGCTCTAGTGGTAGACAGAATAAAGCAAAAAGCACAAGAGGAACATGAGGCCTAATGAGTACATGCCTCTAAACGACACGTTGGAGAATATATACCTTGTTACGCAAGGAACAAAATGATATAAAAGGCCGCCTAGGAAGAAGGTGAATGAGGAGGAAAGGTACTCAGAAAAGTATTGTCATTTCCATGAAACTCATGGACACAACACGAATGAGTGCCGACATCTAAGAGATTTTATCGAGGAGTTAACAAAGAGGAAAAGGTTGCAACAATATCGCTGATATCCGTAGGATGGCGAACAGTATACCAGACCTCAAAAGCCGAATGCCCAAAGGAACCAGCCTGGACCCAACGGAGAAAGGCCCATGCACACTGATGAAAGGTTCATCATAAATTCCATAACAGGAGGGACTCATCCAACTGAGAAAAGCTGGAAGGAAATGGAGCAATATGCAAGCTTGTTGAAGCACGCACCACAGGGGAGTTGCTTTTCCATAGAAGATGGATTTTTGGCCAAGCAACAAAGGATGGTAACATATGACATTGTATTTAGGAATAGGGGTGCCGGTGGAGTCGAAGCACTAAATTTTGACCCTACTGTGATAACTGCTGTTATTGGGCTGACAACAGTACGTTGGGTCTTGGTGGATAATTGAAGTTCTGAGAACATTATGATCAGGAGAACGTTTGACCAGATGATGATTAATATGAAGGAGGTTATTGCTTGTAAAACCAAGATGAAAGGATTTACAAGCAAGACGAAATAAACAATCAGGACAGTTGCTTGCCTATGCAATTAGGTGATGGAGATCGCAGGTTGTTTCAAATTTAAGGTTTGTCATTGTGGATGAATACTCGGTATTTAACGCCTTTTTTGACTGACCGGCCTAGGCTGAATTTAGAATAGCATTGGCTCTTTGGTGCTTAATGACGAAGTTCCCCATGGTGAATGGGGTCGGATCTATAAGAGGAGACCAGAGCACATGAAGAGAATGTTAAGTTGTTGAGCTAAGAGAAGCAAAGAGATGAGGAAAATGCAAGAATGTAGAGAATGCTCTTTGTATTATGAACTCTGAAGCACGACAGCTAAAGCCTAAGTTTCCGCTCAGCAACCATAGCAAGTTCAATAAGTCAATGGATCCCAGGAAGAAGTCAGAGGAAGTGCGGGTAGTACTGGCTGAACTGACGGTTGACAATCCAATCGATATGGATGATCCATCCCAGACTCCTAAGATCGGATCTTAGCTCGGTATTGGACCGAGGAAGGAATTGGTTAATTTCCTTCGAGTGAATTTGGACATATTCACTTGGATGCATTCAGATATGTGCATGATATCGTCAAAGGAAGAGTATCACACATTGAATGTGGATCTAAAGTTTTTGTCAGTAAAGCAGAACAAACGTAATTTGGGTCTAGAGCGATTTGCTATGTTAAAGGATGAAGTGGATAAGCTGTTGACGAATGACTTTATGTATGATGGCTTATACCCGAAATGGATATCAAATCCTGTGTTGGTCAAGAAATCAAATGGAAAATGGTGTACATGTATTGATTATTCTAATTTGAATAAAGCATGCCCGAAGGATCGCTTCCCCTTGCGTAGGATCAACCAACTGGTAAACGGGACCATAAGACATGAGTTGCTCTCATTTATGGATGCTTACTAAGGATATTACCAGATACCAATGCACATACCGGATCAAGAGCACACCAGCTTTGTAATGGATTTTGGATTATGCTGTTACTGAGTAATGTCGTTTGGTTTGAAGAACGTCAGAGCTACCTATCAGAGGTTGGTGAATTCTATGTTTAGAAAACAAATCGGATGGGCGATGGAAGTATACGTGGATAATATGCTCTTGAAGTTACAACTATCAAGGAATCGTATTGACAACCTTTCTGAAATGTACAAGGTATTGCGGAAGTATGGAATGAAGTTGAATCAATTGAAATGCTCATTTGGACTTGCACTGGGGAAATTTCTAGGATTCATCATGAATTCAACGGTCATTGAGGCTAATACGAAGCAAATTAACGCCTTGAGGAATGTGAGAGCACAAACCATGAAGATGGAGTTGTAGAGCTTAAATGGAAATGTTGCTACTTTGATTGTGTTCATCTCAATGGCGACGGACAAATGTATACCATTCTTTGATGCCCACAAAAAGGGTAAGAAAAATTTCAAATGGAATGAGGATTGTCAGATTGCTTTCAAGGAGTTACTTAGGCATATAGAAATACCACCGGTTCTATCTAAACCGTTGGAGGGAGAGGACTTGTTCGTTTATTTGTCGGTGTATACTCACGCACTAAATGAAGCATTGGTATGTGAGGAGGCGAAGGTTCAAAGGCCAGTGAATTATATCAGCAAACGGTTTACTAGAGCTGAAAAGAACTACCCAAGGTTGGAAAAAATTGCATATTGCTTGTTGATTGCATCGAGAATGTTGCGGCTATATTTTCATGTTCATTCGATTAAAGTGCTAACAAATTAGCCCTTTAAGCAGGTGTTATACCGACCCGAGACTTCTGGGAGGTTACTGAATTAGAACATAAAGTTAAATCGGTATGATATTTCTTACCATCCGAGAAGAGCGACAAACGTGCAGGCATTGGTAGATTTCATCGCTGAGTTTTCCGTGCGAGATGTGAGGAAGAGGACGATATGGTCACGCTTTCTCTTTAGAGACTGTTTATGGATGAAGCTTCGAATAGACATAGTTTAGGTGCAGGAGTAGTGCTTGAACTTTGGAAGGACAACCATTTGTCATGTGTTAAAGTTGGAATTTCCCGCAACTAATAATGAGGCTGAATATGAGGAATTGATAGCGGGATTAAGGATAGCAATGGAACTGGGGATAAGGACGTTGCATATGTTCAGTGATTCCCAGTTAGTGGTTTGTCAAGTGAGGAAGGAATATCATGCTAACGGTATGAGAATTGCTCCTGACCGGACAAAGGCGCTGGAACTATTGGATGATATTGAGAATTATACAATTACACACATCTCCAGAGAGGAGAATGTAAAAGCTGATTCGTTAGCTAAATTGGCTAGTTCTAGGGATAGGTGTGATGGGTTTGGTTCCAATTGAGATTTTGACAACTCTAAGTATCAATCAGATGGACGTCGAATGGATTTTGGAGACCGTGGAGGAAATAGAAATGTGGATGACTCGATCAAGGATTATTTGCTCAAGTGAATTCTCTTAAGAGATAGGAACAAGAAACTCCTTTGAAAAGCACCACGGTTCATGATGCAAGAAGGAGTGTTGTACAAAAGAGGGTTCTCTACCCCTTGCTCAGGTGTGTAACCAAGGATGGGGCTAGGAATATCCTCATGCAAATCCATAAGGGTAGCTGTAGTGACCACACCGGGGGTAAACATTGGCGAAAAAGGTAATTTGCTATGGATATTTCTAGCCAACAATTAATCGGGTTGAGTTGATTACACCAAATGATGCGATTGTTGCCAGAGATTTGCGTAGATATGAAGAGCCCCATCTATAGAGCTTACACAGATGGTTAGTTCATGGCTATTTATATTTTAGGAAATTGACGTTATTGGTGTGCTACCGACGGTGAAAGGAGGGACTAAGAACATCATCTGTAGGTTCAGAGTACCTCAGAAAATCATAACGTATAATGGAACTTAGTTTGAAAGTACTAAGTTCAAAGATTTCTACAACTGATACAAGATTGAGAAGTGCTTTTCAACGGTAGCACATCCACTGGCGAACGGATAAGTGGAGGCAGTGAACAAAACCATTAAGTCCACCTTAAATAAATGGTTAACAAAAGCCAAAGGAAACTTAGTCAATGAACTTTCGCTAGCATTGTGGGCTTATAGGATGGCCCATAAGTCTACGACTGTACATATGCCATTCACTTTAGCATATGGAATAGTGGCTATGATCCTGATAGAATTGGAGATCCCTTCTAATCGTAAAAGATTTTATGATCCATAGGTAAATGAGGAACTCTAGCTTGAGTCTCTCGATTCGTTTGATGAGAAAAAGGAGGAAGCAAAATTAAGGGTAGCCGCTCGCTAGAAAAGAGTAGCATGGCATTTTAACACCAAGGTCTGTAACCCTTTCAAGGTAGGGGATCTCGTTTTAAACTAAGTTCTCCTAGGTATGGGGGCCCTTGGGTCAAATTGGGAAGGTCCTAATGCAATTGAGCAAAAACTTGGAGATGGAACATTCAAGCTATCAAATGTCGACAAAATCTCGATTCCACGTGCATGGAACAACAACTTGCTACGGCACTATTTTGTTTAGTTATTATTTGTTTATTTTTCGCAAATTAGCCACCAAAGGATTCTAGACATAATGTAACAAGGCAAGACTTTCCACATTTTCTGTTCATAAATAAAAGTTAGCTTCTTGAACCAATGGAATCACGTTCTTATAAGCAAAATCCTATACTGCACAGTTAGCAGTGTATTCAAGAACAAACTCCTTTGACCCAGGATTAGGGCCGGGGAGTATATGTCGGGGGATTGGTCAGATAATTCAACCCTATATACTAAGGTACTCGAGGAAGGTACCAACTCCTTCGGTCTAGGATCATGACCAAGGAGGATAAGCACAAGGGTTGATCGGATAATTCGTCCATGTCAATCCAAAACCCAAAAATTGTAATAATTCCTTTAGCCCAGGATCAAAGCCGGGGAGTATAGTTTCAAGGGTTGATTAGATAATTCGACCCCAAGGTACTAGTTTCTTTGGTCCAGGATAAGGACTAGGTAAAGAAAACATGGGGTTGATTGGATAATTCGACCCCGACTTTCAGGTGCAAGGGTTGCCCGGAAAAGGCAACGTCAAGAAAGAATGCTTGGAATCAGATGATTAAAACGATGGTTTCCTGAGATAGAAACCATTGCGCGGTTGGAATTCTAAAAATATGCTGACGGCCCAGTGGGCTGATGGCCCAGTGGGATACGCCAGGTTGAAGATAAGCAAGGACGGTCGATGGACACTCTCAGCCAACGCCGGGCAATAAACATAGCTGGGACTTGATGCCAAGAGATATGCATCCAAACTGTCGGTTCTCAAAAAAGGAATTGGCAAATGGACTGTATTACCATGACCGTGCTACCAGCCTAACAGGACACGCTTGGCGAAGAATAAGCAAGGATAATCATCAAAAATCAAAAGCAGGCATTACTGGATTCCTCTAGTCCAGGAATAGGACCGGGGAAGCATGATCAGACCAGGGGCAATCTGGTAATTTTCCCTACAATATTAAGTCACTAACCAATGCCCGAACTCAGGAATTTGGAGTGACTAGTCCCGGAAACAGGACTCGGTACAAGGCAAAACTATATAAAAAGGAACGATTTCACTCACGGCCAAGCGGGATGCACTTCACCGAGGATAATTAGGGTAAATCTATGGATATCAGTTACCGTGCCCAGTTATCGGCAAGGTCGGGAATGTCAGGATGTTAACATTCTAATAGATGTTCCTCAAAAATGAGGAACAGTGCAAAACTCAGATTATTCAAAGTTAATAAGTAGTCAAAGGAAACTCGACCTAACATAAATATGAATAACCAAGTTTTGTTTATCCAAACAGAAATGCTTTGGTACTAGTAAATAGAACTGAATGGTCATATATAATTAAAGCAATTGCAGGAATTTTACTTATATGTATAGAGCTATAGTAAGTAAAAGCATTACACATAAATAGGCATGTATAATATGGATGAATTCGAAGTACAAGCAGTTATATTATATATGTAGAAAGTTGTATATAAGTTGTTACAGCATATAAAAATGAAAAAATGTAAATGATATGGAGATTGAAATAGGAAAATAACCATCTTTCGTTACATTCATTTTTATATACACAACAGTTGCAGGGGCCAATCCCGCACAAACACAGCCTATGCACAACAAAAGGGGCCATTTTGCTCACGTCCCAGGAATCTTCTATTTTTTCTTTCCTCTCTTGATGCACATGCTGCTGGAACCACATGATGGCCTCTTCTGCTTCCGTCCACCTTTGATTTTCCCCTCTTTAAGAGTGTCGCCTTTAGCCTGGGTGGTCTTATCCTCGATTGTAACAAGGGACTAATAGGTCTTTCCAACATGGGCATTGGAAGATTTGATCTTAGTGGCTTCAGCTTGAATAGGGGAAGTTTGGTAGAAGGACTTGTCAGTGTTGAAACAATTAGCTTTTCGGTCCTAGGTTCGGTCTTGGTTTTAACATTGAAAAATTCGATCTTTAGTCTCTCCGCCATGGTAATTTAGTCAGCTAGGTCCATAGCACTAGTAATAGCAACATCTTCCTCCAAGGCAAGGACTCGTCCTCCAAGTTTTCCAGAGCTACTATCTTCTCAGAATCAGGATCCAGGCCGGAAGTGGAAGGAGGAACAAGAATAATTAGTCCCATGGAGACGGAGGTCGATGTAGTAAAGATTGCCTTATAGCCCAAGCCTTGAGTGGTCCGTGGTGGAGGAGGAACATGTGGAAAACCAACAAGTTGGCAAATAGAATGATAAAGTTTAGAGAAGGATTCATGTGAGAATAAGAGTTTCTCGAAAAGTAGTGAAATAAGAGATATACCTTCACCCGGACTCAATTGCGAAGTAGGAGATTTGGAAATTTCACCTTCTTTGGGTGAATGCTGGATTGGTTGGCGACAAAAGGAGACATACAGGGTTTGACGGAAGTAGGACGGTTTGGGTGGCTTTAGAGCTAGCTCCCTTGGTTATAGGAATATATGTCGAAATCTCCTGGGATTTTGGAGTCGATGATTCTGCCTGACCCAATGCACTTGGGCCAGCGAAAGCTTCAATAGTACCAACAGTACTGGTATCATCTTCCATAGTGAGGATAGCTTTTCCCTATTCAGTTTTTGCTATATCATCTGCATCGAGGTACTTGGCCATCAATTCTTCCTCGATGAGGCCTTCTCCGGTCGCCTCACCATGGCGTAGCACTTCTTCCCAAGCATCAGCAAGGGTAACATCATACCTACTACCTAACCATTTCAAATTCTTTTACTGGATCACACTAGGGAAGAAGTGCTAAAGAGTAGTATTGAGTTCCTCCCACTCTCTGGCTTTTTTCTCTTTCAGGTCCTTGAGATCGTGTGAAGCTATGGTATAGTCAAGTTCAATGTCCAGCTTCTCGGTTTTTGCCATCAACAAAGTCTTCTCGAGGTTGTTTTTTTTCCTCCTAGAGCCTCTGGATCTCGGCTGTCTGATATTCAATGATTTTATCCTTGGCTCGAATAGCCTCATCCTTTGTAGTGAGGGCCAAGTTTTTCTCAGAAAATTGTGTTTTCATGGCAACATTGTCCTCATGGGCAGTCTTCGGCATATTCTTTATTAAGATTCCGACGTCAGTATGGTTTTTCCTCATTTCTTCCACCAGGCCTTTGGTTTTAGCTCAGATTTTAAAGCCACATCTCTCTTTGCCTTCATCTTCTCCATGTCAGATTTATACCCCTCTATTAGACTGTCTTAAGTTTTCTTCTCTGATTCAGACGACTGGATGTTTGTCTGATTAATCCAGTTAATGTTGAAGAGGGCATAAGTAAGATTCTTTCACCCATATCCTTGATCAATAAGCTCCTGGACCCATCGAACATTCTAGTATGCTTCTTCCTTAGGAATGGTTTTGATGTCATAGTCAAACATGACACCAATCAAGCAAAGGTCAGGAAAAGCTACCTACATGTGGGTCGATGGAGCTGGAATAAGAATTGTAGTAGCAGTAATTCCTTTGGAATGAGGAGGAAAGATTGAGGTCAAAGAACGAGAAGCCGGAATTTGTTGTCATGTAGAAGGTTAGGGTTGAGAACGAGGCAACGGAATGCCAGAGGAAGAGCCACGATGATCATATGAATCTTTATGCCTTTTGTTGTGGCCATAGGAATGCCTCCCATCGGTCAGTCTCTTTCTCCTGTCAATTTCAACCTCATGTTCTTTGCGTTGAGCTCTCTCTTCTTCAGTTTCATGATCTCGGTGATGGCTAGAATAGGGTGGGTATGGTTCGAAATGAATCCTCTCTACTCGCTAACACTGTATGAAGATTGCTATATCTGTCTCTTCCCATGGTACCTAAAACAAGAAAAACTGGTATAAGCTTTGGAATGTAGGAAAGAAAGCGAATGCAAGGGACGTGTGTTCGTGATCCTAGTGCGTTAAGTGTCGGTGTCCCCCTAAGTACTCTATGAACCTTGTTCACATGGAATTAAAGATGGAGTCTCGCCTCCTTTAGCTGGGATGTCCCTGGACGGGAAGCTAAAGCCCAAAGATCCATCCTTGAGAAGATTGACGATTGGAACATTGAAGTCACTCAACAAAGCGAAGATATCGTCAAAGAAACTAGTTGGAGCGATCGCTTCGGCTGATGGAAACAAGCTTGGTTCTATAGATTTGATAGGAGATTTGATGGTTACCCATTTTGGATGGGACAAGGATGCAAGTTCGATGCCTTCGGGAGACATCTTGCCACACAATTTGTCTCCCTTTGGATAAATATCATAGTCGCTGTCGCCTCCCTCGGTACTCCCTTCTTCTTCTTTTTCTCCATCTCTCGCCTCTCCTTTTCCCTCTCTTCTCCCCCCATCACTTTCTTTTGTTACATTTCGGCCCCTCTATCTTCTTCTTCTCAAACTTTACCGGCAGTGGGATCTTCCATTGCTCTATCGACCGACTCATCAATGTCTGCCGTACCTGATGGACCTTCGACTTCCCCTCAAAGATAATGGCCAGAATTACGAGTAAGGGCCAAAGATTGGGTGGGCATTTTGGAACTACTTAGAGGAGTGGTTGTGGTAATGGTAAAGCATTCGGGATGTAGCAAGTTGCACCGTCAAAGGTTCTCATTAGTTAGAAGATATGTGGAGTGCATGTTTCTTGAGCAGGATATCTGTGAAGAAGTTATATAATAAGTTAAGTGCTTGGATAGAAGGAACCCAAGTATGGGAGGAGTGAAGAGGATGGGATCTTACTGTCGGAAAGCCAATGCCCGTTGAAGACGTACAAACACCGGATGAAGAAATACTCATTCTTGAAATATGAGTGTTTGTTGTGGAGCACTTCAATAACCTTGCACTTGCACTATTCCTCAATGATCATGTTGGACGGTGAATCTCACTGATGTTTAAAACTCA
Organism: Allium fistulosum; assembly: GCA_030737815.1. Classification (NCBI taxonomy): domain Eukaryota; kingdom Viridiplantae; phylum Streptophyta; class Magnoliopsida; order Asparagales; family Amaryllidaceae; genus Allium; species Allium fistulosum. The sequence continues at coordinate 1,114,213,256 of CM060902.1, read as the reverse complement.
AGATGTGTGTTAGCTCTCTGAATTTTGGAGGACACTGGAATCGTATCATGAATAACACGTATAAAGAGCTCAATAGTGCATATCCATTGGGATGAACCTGAGAAGGAGCCAACCCAAGCTCTTGGAGGATCGTGTGTAGGATAATATTGAAAGGCGATACAGTGCCACCTAAGCACATGTATCTATTGCATGTTTTATGGCCCATTGAAGGATTATGCGCTTGTTGTCCTTGAGTAGGGAGCAAAACATCACCTTCGGGAAATCCCCAGCGATAGCAGATACTCTGAAGCATCTTGAGAGTAAGTATTGTCAGCACTTGTTCTAGCGGATCATCCAGGACTCTTAAACTGATATACTTGTTTAAAAGAGGAGGTCGATTTTGCATTAGTTATGTTGGAACTATCATTCTTTGAAGTTCGACGGCGATTGAACACCTTTGTCTAAAAGGTGTAGAAATTGAGGCTTGAAGGATAGTAGACTCGACTTCGGGAGGAGGTGACGGTCCAACGCAAACTTAAAATCTAGGTGAGTGATGAGTCGTTATGGATAGGAAAATTTAGCATTCAGTATGGTCATGTATGTTTTACTTTGGATTTATATTTCAAATTTAAACTTGTGTGACCGATGTCCAGAATTCAGCGGATGTTGATGTGTGTTAACTAATCGAATATTGAACGTCAACTAAGGCAAGTGAAGGTGTTAATATATGAAATGCGAGTCCAATATCCCATACACGATGAATGGACCGTCCTATATAGATAGCTCGCTCATGGTAGAAAAATGAGTTATGCCGCTTAAAGGAACTGTGCATAAAAAATTACTCATTATCGTCGGATAATCAATGGCGGAACCACTGTCCAGAGCGATGCAGAAGTTTTTCTTTTAAAGGAATGTTGGACTATGCAGTGGCATGAAATTCTATGCAATGAATCATCTGGATGTTGGAATTTATGAGCAATAATTTGTGATCGACCATTTGTTGGCAATGTATGTTGCTTGCTTTGGGTGGGTAGAAACTTGAAGACTTTGAACCAATCATGGACAGCATGAGTTGACCCAAAGCAAGACAAGTCAGAACATGAAATCTACTCAAAGTTAAAACTAGAATTCCTGAAACTCGAGTAAGTTCCACATTTGCTTTAGGTCTAACTCGAAACAAGGATTATAAAAGCATTGGTTCGATAAAAGGTAATGGTTTAAAGTTTGGTTGAGCATAAGTTATTACCCCAAACCGGTCTTTGGCTAAGGACAACCACTGATGAAGTCAAGAGTGATCCCACAGCCACCAAAATACAACCACGGAAACATGGCATGGCCATAACACCATCGTAAAAGAACAACCCACCTAAGTACTTTCAAAACTTGATCTTGAATGTGAAGGAAGATTTGGGTCAGGTTGCCTCGAGACAACGGCAATGGTTGAAGTCGACAACGGGTAGCAGCAACAATTTGGAAGTAGTAATGGTGATCCATTCTGGCAAGCGAGAAGTGGTTGTAGGCGATTGGTAGAAAGGAAACAGAGGGGGTTGATCGCGAATAGCAAAAAGTAAGTAAAGGGTGAGAAAAATCTTCCAAGTACCAAAATATTTAAAGTGCTTGATAAGTTTGCAAATGAACTCAGTACCGAGAAGAACAACTTTGTACCAACAAGAATCTTTGCCAAAATTTGGAAAAACGAGCAACGGTAAGACAGAGCATACCTAGCTAAGTTATGGAACGATCTTCAGAGTGTAGATCTTGTCCTTAACATGGACAATGGAATTTCTACTAAATAAAGTAACTAGACGGATATCCACGGAAAGGGGACAACACTTTGAAGCAACTCTTGGATAGCCAATGGACATACATGGATAACAGAAGATGCTTTTCTTGTCTAAGAGCACGATTTGTTTCCAACGGAAGCATACTCTGGGGGTAAGTGTTATCCAACATTTTACTAAGTTGCTGTTGGACTTATACGAATGTCGGGATGAATGAAACAATTCACAAACTTAGGAAACATGCTTAGAAGGACAACGGAAATGGATTCAAGGATTTGGAGGTAAAATGGAGCTAATCGAATTACTCAGTACCGAGCTTATTCTACTCGGTAAAACCTCTGTTTTGGCTCCAAGTGGGCCTCCGCAGCTATGGTTCACAGGTAGATGGCTTGCATGATCGTCATGAAGTACATTTCTCAAGGAATAGGCAGACAACTCCAAAGTAATTCTGAAGGAAAGTAGACAAGTACAAGTGATATCAGAACCTCTCGGAAACAACACAATTTCTAAGGAGAAGCATTCAGAACACAATGGATTGAAGATAAAAGACCAAAGGAGTGAAGAATGAGTAGCCCCTACTCCAAAACTCTGATTGGTAGTCCACTTTTGATTGGTACCAAGTAGAATTTATAACTAAGGGGACTCCATCTTCCCTTTCTACATTCTCGTATCTTGATCTGGACTTAGTAACTCATGGTTCTCCTATTCAGTTGGACGGTTTCCCTATAAATACAACCCCTATAGCAACTGGAGAAGGACTATTTGCTCATTATCTTCTTCAGATTCTATCTCTCCTTCATTATAGTCACTAAGGAAGTTATTATTTGATGTTCTAGGCCTTTAGGTTAGTAAAAATCCTTGTACTAGCTACTCTCAATCAAAAAATCAATAAAGTATAGTGGACGTAGGCCAAAATTGCCTAACCACTTCAAAAAAAATTGTTGTTCTCTTTTTTTTTCATATATTCTCTGTTAGATTTTACTATCTCCACAGGACTTTGGGTGTTGTGCCATTTTTAAGCTCAATGGCTATATGTATGTGTGTGTGTGTTTGTGTATTATTCTATTTTTGTTTCATTCTCTTTCTTCCTGATTCTATCGAAGTCATTCTTAACAGAATAAAGCAAGGTGGAAATTAGAAGTGGAAGAATTATATAAGAGAAGAAAGTGTAAGAAGAGAGGCCGAGAGTACTTAGACTAATGGCCAAGGAGTGGAAGTTGCCCTGAATGTTGGAGTTGAAGCTATAGTTCATATGCTTGCTCCGACTGTAGGAAACATAGACATGAACGTGTTTTTCCAATAGTTTATGGAAAACTAGGCACAATAGTAAGTACCACCACAAGCCCCGAATGTGCGAAGGGGGGCAGTGCAGCTAGTTAGGTAATACCTTGCTAAGATAAATAAAGATTTCAAAGTCCAGAAGGTGATTTGTTTGATGGAACAAAACCCATCTTTGGAAGCAAGTCCTTGGGTGCCTATATGTGCAAGAATGCATGAGGTTTTTAAGTTTACTGATGCCTAGAAGGAGAAGTTGATATCCATGCAATTTAAAAGGCTTGTTGGTTTTTGGTGGGAAGCAGTGAAGACATAAATTCCTAAGCCAGAGCATACTTGGGAAAGATTTATAGAGATGTTCGAAGAGCTGTTTATCCTAAGATCGAAGTTGTTAGATATTTTTTGGGAGTTTGTTGAGTTGTAGCAAGAAAACTTGTCTGTGTTGGAGTATATGCAGAAGTTCAATGCTTTTATCTAAGTATGGGGCTGATTAATGTAGTTAGTGGTAAGCCCTGGGGGCAATTATGTAATTGTTACATAAATCTAACTATGTAGTCAATCTTATTTGAAATAACAGTGTTTGTTTCCTTTTGTACACTTTGTTATTGCAGTTGCAAAGAGTTGCAATCGTGGGTAATCATCCATAATATGAAATAACATTTTGTTTTAAATATTCATGATTAATATGTTTTGAGAAAAAGATATCCACTCATGGAGACTAAAGTGTGTAACGCTCTTCAACTGATTGAAAGTGTATTACTCATGACTACTTAAGCTCCAAGAAGTGCGTACTCATAGTTATTAGAAAACTATGGAATGACACATGAATGTTAACATAAAATATGATTTTACTGAAATTTCAGGGCGACAATATTACATAGTTCACTTGACTTGAGAATACTGGAATCGGTTAAGACAATATAAAATATTATTTTACTGAAAAAGATCTGTAAGCGATGAATTCGGCCCAACTATCACACCACTAGCTAAGGTGGTGTGTGAACATTGATATTAGAATTGTTCAGTATTAATTGTTGAGTGAATTCACACCTCTGAGCCGCACAATCGTATGCGTGAATTCTCTAAAAAACAAAAAATGTAATTAATATATAACATATTGTAAATTTATCAAATTAATTCATATTTGAGAAGTATTAAATATTGTTTAATTTATTTTATGTTTAGGAGTTGTTTTTAATTATTTGAATGCATACATAAAAGTTATATTTGTGTGCACTGATATACAATATTGGTGCAACTTTAAATGAGTTTAAATAAAAGATAATTACATGTAGGGGTTTTATGGAAATTTTGTGCCATTGGATAGAATCATAGGGATGGCCACTAATTGAGAAGGGCAAGAGGTGGAGTGCGATAAAATTAAAGGGACTAATTTGAGAAGTTTTAATCGAAAGAAAGGGAAATGTTTAATTCTTTCAAACAAAACAAACAATTGATTTTATTCTCATTCATTCTTTCCTTTATTCAGTTTCTTCTCCCTTCCTTCCATGCTACAGCCAAAATTTGGTGTCCTTTTCCAAAGCAAAAAAACTCCAAATCGAATAAAATATAACATAATTAGTTCATCCATCTCTTACAAGGATTAGATGTCGATCTTGAAGATCTAAGGAGAAGTCATAAGGAAAGGTGATACATAGTGCAAGGCTTTAAGATTTAACTTTCCATCTTAAATTCACTTATGATGTTTAAATCTGATTTAGTTCATGCTATCCACATATTTTTCAACTATCAAGTATGCTTGAGAAGTTAGCAAGAGAAAATGAAGCAACTAAGTCCATGGGAAGATACGGAAGCCTTCCAAAAAGCAGGTATCGAGCCTACAAGTGCATGGTGATATGATGAACCAATAAAACTATTATGATATATTGGGTTTCGAGTGAATAATGTAGCGAGCCTTTAATAGTAATCCATCAACAAAGAGATATCGAGCATCTAATATCAAGGTAGTTATCGAAATCCTACTCAAGAGTTTAGTTACTTAAAGGAATCAGTGAATAATTGGAAATATTGAATTGCAAGGGATGTCGAACTTGAACACAGTAAGGTTGTCCAACCTTTATAACTCTAAAAAGTGGTGTCGAGCTTTTACAGCAATAGAGATGTCGAGCATATATAAAAAATAGACGATATCATGTTTCAAGTGGATAATAAGCAGTGAAGAGGTGTGGAATCTTTAAGGGATAATGAGCCTCTACAACAGAAAGAGTTGTCGAGTGTTTAACAAGCAGAAGGTGATGTCAAGCATTAACAATGAATCAAGGTATCGAGTCTGTAAGGTGATGAAGGTGCCGAATCAATAAATGCTTATAGGTATCGAGCTACGGCGGACCAGGAAGAATAGGGAATATCAAGCTTCAATAACACAAAGGTTATCGAGCCCAAAGATAGCAAGGTTTTCAAAGATGCAGGATGGAGTGTCGAACCTCAATAACACAGAGTGTTGTATAATATTTTACAAAGGAAGCATACCGCACCACTAGCAGATGTCGAGCATCTAATCACGAAGTAAGGATATCGAGTTTCTATAGAAAAGACACCTTTGACACAACAATAGTTATCGAGCTTTTACAACAGTAATTGTTGTAAGGCATTTACAAATGTCCAATAATATCGAGTCTCTACGAAGAGGTATACTAAGTTTCTACGAGAATGATGAGCTTTAACACTAGCAAAGGGCCACAAAATGCAAGGAATGCCGAACCTTATCAGATGTGAAGGTTATCGAGTATATACCATCATGAAGTTATCGAGTAGCTAACTTGATGCAAGGTGTCAAGTATCAACAGTTATGAAGGATGTAGAATATCTACAATGTAAAGAGATGGCGAGTACTTAGCTGAATGGACACGTATCGGCTGTCCCACCTACCAATGCCTCTATAAATAGACCCCTTCCGCAACTCAGAACGGGGTAAACAATTTCTTTCACATTTCTCAATTTAAAGTTGAAAACTCTAAATCAATTTTGGGATTTTTAGAGCCAATTGTAACTCTTGTAACCTTTTGCATATAAGGACTTGGACAATAAACTTTGCATAGCATAATTCCCTCGAATGTGCTATTATTGAATGTTGGACATGCATATGACTTTATCTTTGGACTTGGACTTGGACTTGAACTCGGACTTGCATATTCTTTATTTGCACAAGGCCACTTAAGCCCTTGTTTGAATTGAAGCTTACCTTGCATATCGCCTATTATGCCCATTGATATATGAACAAGGGACTGTAAAATGTGTGAATTACCTATCTTGCCTATTGACATATAAATAAAGAACTATTGCAGATTAATGTGATTCACCTATTTTACCCTTGAACACGTGACTTAAACTTTTAAACAAAACCACAGGGTATAATTGGAATTTTTTTGGAAAATACCACTTTGTATAACGTCATGGGTGTTGAGCCAATTTCTGGTTTAACATTTTGACTCTAAAAGGAGGGCATGAACCTCCGTCTTGTCGTTTATTTACTTTGAAAATAATTAAGTAAAACTTTTGTTTCAAGTAAATGGTGAGGACCAAGAAAGTCAATATTCCGAATGAAGAAGTTGTACAACGGACAACCTTAGAGGATATTGGCATTCCGAACTTCAATTTGGAGAACACGGAGACTGAAGAACCTTCGATTCTAGCAAAGCCCATAAGCAATGAATCTAAAATTCAAGATTCAACACAACAACTTATAGTTATGCAAGAGCTTCTGAAGAAAGTTCTCTCTCAGAAATCTTCCAAGACAAGGTTTACCAAAGAGGGAGAAGAAGTGAATCTCCAAAGGGAAACTTAGACACCTCAATACTCAAAATTAAAGATAAGGGAAAGAGTATCATAGGCCCATAAAGAAAGAGAGAAGCCCAAAATGAAGAGCCAACAAGGTATTCTCCAAAATCGCAAATGAAATAAGACAAGAAGGGTAAGATGAATCGTCGAAAGGAAGACCAAGAAAAGCTAGCAGAAAGATCTCCCGAGCAATCAAGTAGCTTGATCTTATACAAAGAATACAGGCCATATAGAGGAGACTATCACGATGACGAAACCTACCTAAAGGGCGTGGCCAACAAATTGTAAAGGATATGCTTAATCTTAAGGGAAAAAGAACCCTTGACCCAAGGGTTAACAATAATTTTCGAGAGGCTCCTTTTACAGAGAAGATAATGTTCGTTAAAATCTCATCCCACGTCAAAATTCCTCCATCGAAGTATGACGAAACCATTGTTCCAAATGACCATCTGTTGGCTTTCGAAAGCCAAATGGACTTGCATAACGCCTCTGGTGAAGTTCATTGCATGCTTTTCCCTGCAAGTTTTCAGTGAGCAGCTGCCAAGTGGCATAGACACTGCTAGGAGAAGACCGTATATTATTGGGAGCAACTTTCTTATGAATTCTTAGCACAGTTTTGCATATGCAAAGATCCTACCATAGATTCCAGTGTGCTAGCTAATGTCAAACAAAGACCAGGAGAGTTATTTGGAGAATATCTAGGGAAATTCGGTATAGAAGCGCTGAAAGCAGAAAATATGACCAATAAGGAGAAGCTAATGGCAGTACATTGGGGATAATCAAGTAGACTACTTTCTAGAAAGAGCTCTATATTCATAGGTGCAACGATCTACAGGACTTCCATTTCCAAGCCGATAAGTTCATCCCCAAGGTCAAAATTTACCATGCTAGGAAGATGTCTCAACCAAAAAAGAAGAAGGAAAGTTCAAATTCGATTGCCCCAACAAAAAGCCAAAATGGGATGAAAGTATAAGAGGAAGGTGGGAGGAAATCCCTAAATCTAATTATGTAGATCTGAACAAACCTATCTCCTACATTTTTGCTGGCCAAAGACAGTGGAAATTTCCCTACTTCCTATAAAGCAAGAAACCATCCTGAGCCCAAGAGAGAGGGAGATTATTGTGCCTATCAGAAAGCAAATGGGCATAAGACTGACGAATGTCATGTCCCGGTAGGTATAATTCACAACATGATTAGGTTAGGATTAATTAAGAAGTTCGTTAAGGAAATCAGAAGTCTTCTCGTCCCGAAGAGAATAATCAGAGGCCTTTAAGCAACACTGCTAATTTTATAGAGAATGATTTCCAACAAGTCTTTATCCCTTCAGTTGATCACATAGATGTCATTCATGGAGGTCCCCACATTGTCGGGAATAGCAAATGGGCTAAGAGTATGTATGTAAGGGAAGAAAAGGATAGAATCTTCTCTATCTAAGAGGAACCACCATTCAAGAATCACACGTTCCAACTTCAAATGCCTAACTTGACAATCGCTCAATAAGAGCTAAGGGGAGTCTGTCATCCGCATAACGACCCGCTAATGATAACTGCTTAAATTGGAATCTCTGTAGTGACAAAGATTTTAGAAGACACTGAAGTGCAGCAAATGTCATTTTCAAACACGCATTTGACCAGATGACTATTTTGGAAGGAAAATTCAAACCAAACCTTGAGCCCATCTTTGGGTTCAATAATAAAGGATTGACTCCAGTGGGGCAGATAAAGCACTTTGTACAAGTGGGAATTCCACTATACTCCATAACCTTTGAAACTCTTTTTGTAATAATAGACCAACCCTCATATTGTAATGCTTTCTTCGGGAGGCCTGCTTTAGATGAAGTGGATGCATTTGTCTCACCCAAACATCTAACGGTGAAGTTCTTAACTAAATATGGCTGGGAAGCCATTAAGGGGAGCAGTTTAGCTCCTGAGAACTGTATTTTGCAATGCTCGATCAATTCAAAAAAGATGGCACTTCTTGTTACGACTCGAAGAAAAGTATATTGAATCCAACTAAAAAGCCCTTGAATGGTAGCTTTTAGAGCCTACTATTTAAGGCAAATAAACAAGCAGAGGTATGAGAAAAGCCTATAAATGCGTTGAAAAGATTTAGCTTCTCCGAGAGAAAAAGAAAGCGAAAAGAAGTAAACCAAATGACCAATGAAATAGAAGATAAAAAATTGCTACCGAATTAGATAAGAAATAAGCAAGAGAAAACGAAATCTACCAAAGAATTAGAAGAGGTAAGCTTAGATTTGCTTGACCCAATCAATACGGTAAAATTTAGAGAAGGACTAGGCGACAATCTTAGAGGAGAGCTTATTCGATTCCTCCCATCTATGATGTATTTTCCTGGACTCATTCAGACATGGTCGGGATAGATCCACTAATTATGAGCAATGCAGTCGTTCATGTTCAACAAAAGAAAAGGTAGTTTGATAAAATTCAAGCTAATGCATTAAAGGAAGAGGTTAAAATATTACTTGAGAATGGGTCCATTAGGGAAGTGCTTTAACATAAATGGTTGGCTAATCCTATACTAGTTAAAAAGTCTAATGGGAAATGGAGAATGTGCATCGATTATACCGATCGGAATAAGGTATGACCCAAAGATTGCTACCCTTTGCCTAAAATAGATCAGTTGGTTGATGCTATAGGTTAATAGTAAACACCCAACCTCAATACCCATACTATCCAAGAGTATTACATAGTAACACTGTCAGATAATACGGAGAATGAGGCTATATGGGGTACATACGTGAATTTTTCCTTGGACTAACACTAGTACGTATTAAAACACCTAATATATAACTCACCCATACGTACACAATATCAGTACAAAACAATATACACGTGTGCCACCAAGATAGAACAATACATAATGTATAGTAAATAACAGAGCACATAGAGTCAATCTCAGCGATAATATATATAATGTATATACAATAAGGGTACAACTCAATACAAATATCAGATATCACAGTATACGGTGATAAACAATTAATATATAGCCCAGTATAAGATATATGCAACGAGTCAAATAATATAGAATGTCCTAATATAAATCTCCTCTAAGCCCAATAAATACAAATGATGGTCAAGTCGTTCATGTACCTGAAATGTCTCGGACTGACCCGAATATTATAAAATAACATACAGGTCAGAGTATGTCTAATCAAGGGTATAATAAAGGTAACACAATGTAATAAGAGAATAATAATATGATACTCTAATATAGATAACCAAATCATCAGATGATATTTCAATATATGTGTGTATCTATAGTAATGAATGTCTTGAATATCCATATAATGTCACATATAATTATCAAGGCACCATATCATTCAAATAACTCAAATAACATGAAATAACAAGCTCTGATATCGAAAGATGTCATCACCCATATAGAAATACATTAAATAAGAAATCGTAGAAACAATACAAATGGGTGAATCATACATATCTAGAAATCACATCTAAATCCAGAAAACATCAATAAAGGAGATATCATCAAGTAAAACGGGCTAACATATAGCACTGCCCAAATATATCTCAATCTCAGTTTATAAAACTCCATCAATATCAAACATGATAGGCTGCCTATCAATATAACGAGAATCCATTATACTCTGATAATACATTATAAGTATAATCTCATCTCCTCGTATCAATCTATCAAAAAGTATCATGATAAGAAATAACTGTACGATAGACTCGAAGTTGCTAGTAGAGTCATATATAACAACATGTGGTCACAAAGTCAACATCCATACTAAATGAGGTGTATCAATCATATATAACAATCCACTACTCCATCGGAACCAAAAGGAAGACTGATAGCACAAAGCAAGCTCTAGAGTCGCAAAGTCTCTACGGTCTTTGTTACCTCTCGTGACCCATATCCACCTATGTGCTCGTCAATGCAAGGACTAATCGGTCACGACACTACAAATACCCTTATAGGTAACAAAATACTGGCTTAGGTGACACAGGGGTGAACACAAAGCTAATCACAAAGATATATAATGATATCGTGTAACGGATCTAGGGCACGACCCCACGATCAAGAGGTTGAGGTGGATTCTAGCCATCTGGTCCTCTCTAACTAACATAATAGGAGTACATTGTAATAGTGGCATATAGACCTAATATATATAGACACAAAGTCATGGTCATCGTTATGCACGGAGCCATACTCACTAAATATTGGCGCAGAGCCATATATTACTACGTATCACCATACACTATCTACTCTATTCCCTCATGTGAATGCCATCTACGTACAATGAATAACCGAATAAATATCACCACGACATCCCATACTGCTGCATAATACTCAAACGTTTATTCAATGCTTATAAATTACACTCAATCTCAAATATTATATACGACAAGTCCAAAGAATAACCGAAGAAATATTACCGAATGCCTCATCCCAAACTATATTATAACTCTATTTATTCAGATTTCTCGCCATACAGAATAAAACTATCATAAAATCACACAATAGGATGTCATCGCCATATCATACCAAAATCATCTACCAAATCATCATCAACGGTGAATCACTCATATCATCAAAATCCATATAGAAAAGATGAGAAATCAAAACTTAGAAATCATTAATAAACATTGACATTTATATATATTCCAAATCAATATACGGGGAAAGATTGATTTGGAAAATTATGAAATAGATTATCCAAAAAAATATAATTATAAAACAATTAAATTAACAAATAATAAAGTCATATGTATTATTTTAATATATAAGAAAATAAATAATTATGAACAAACAATAATTAAGTATCCAAAATTTAATTTAATCTAATAATCATTTGCATATTTGGAAAGTGCATATTCTACTTTTGAAACCCCAAATAGTTTATCAAAACTATACATTCCAAACAATATAATATTGTCCAAATTCTCTATCTACATTCAAAATTATTGATAATATTCCTTAAAATCATTTAAATACATTCTAAAAATCATTTCATATTTTCTAAATAATATATAAAGTTTCTAAATAATAGTTTTGAAAACTATTCCTAGAATTAAAATATAATGGTTATAATAGTGATTTTTTTTAAAAGATTCTGTGATCGAAAGGAATTATATTTATAGTTAAAAATAAACTTCTAAAATATGCAAAATAGGTTCAATTAAGTAAACCTTTAATATTATTTATAAAATACCTTTAATAAGATATTTTAAATCAATAATTTTTCGATGTTTTAAAACAAATATAAATAAAACATCCATAAAAGGCACACGCATTAATATTCAACTTATATATATATATATTAGAATTTCCTAAATATTTTAAAAACTATACACCTTCAACTAAATAACATTTCATATTTACATTTATTAAACCTTATTTATTTTTAAACTTAACTCTTATTTACATTTATAAATTCTCAATTAAACTTCTTAAAACATATTTTATTCAACTACTTATATATAACTTAATTACCTCTAGAATATTATATTTATATCATTTTAGTTATATATTTATACATGTGTGTATATATATCATTTTATTTATTTCATTAAATTTATTTATATATTTATATATACATCATTTTATTTATTTCATTTTAATTATAATCAATACCAAACTCAAGAATTCAAGTGCACATACATGTACAAGCATTCATACTATCATATAGGCCAAAATAGATAAGAAATATGATGATTAAACATAGATATGTGAGTTTATAATACTCAACAAAGTAATATCCGAGTAACTAAGCATCGTCTACCAGCCTTTGCAACCAATAACCATGCCCAATATTCATGAACAACAACATCAGCAACCACCACCGCGCCTGCATTGTCCATTGGCCGCCAACCCTTCGCGTGCATGTCTTCATCAACGCCAACCTCCGAATTTGCACACACGAGCATCACGTTGTCGATCCCAATTTCAATCGCACATGAGAACAAGCCGTGGCTCTTAGTCGAGCTCCCCTCCATCGCGACTCGCTTATTCCAAAGCGCCTTGCCTGACATCGTGTAGTTCACCGGTGTAATCGGGTGTTTGTACGAACAGAAGTAAAATGGGATAGAAAGATTCTTGGAGAAGTAAAGAATGTCCTAGAATAAAATAGGATAAAAGAAATAGTTTTGGGCTAAACTTTTTTTGGGCCTTAAATGATAATTTATTTTAGTCTCACTTAATTTTTCTTCAAATTTCTATTTAAAAGTTGTAAGTCTTATCATTTGTTAATAAAAATATTTCAAACTAATTCAAATTAATTTAAACCTCATTTTACAAGATATATTTTAATAATTAGATAATTTTAATCAGTAGAATACATGAATATTTTTTATCTAATTATTCGTTATATTATTACAAAATAAATTTATTTTCCAACTGTTTCAACTATATAAAAGTTATTTAAACTTTAAAATATTTATAATTAATTAAAAGGTTCTGTTTTGATTCCAAAATATTGTTCAAAAAGGATTTATCAATTTAGTTCAATTGATTAAATCAAAATCTTAAATTAAATACAATTTGATTAACTTAAAAAAATTATTTTTCTTTTTCAAAGTACATACTTATTAAAATCAAATTCAAATATTTTTATTTTTATTAAATTTATTTATTATAATGGCATAGGTAGGCAGGGTTGTTATAGACTTCCATCTTATAAAAATTGCATCCTCGTAATTTTCTACGAGGAAACATCAAAACAACACAAACCCGGAACTTTCTCCGCATTTAACACGATTTTATCAAACATAACCACTCAATCCTCTATATGTTTATTTACCCTCAACTTATCTTATCGTACGCTAGGATTTTAAATTGATTCATCTAACATTTTCGATTTTCCGCATACGATGAAATTATATGAAATTTTTTCTAACTCTCAAAATTTTGAAAATTTTCAACAGAGTCTCCTTTATACGGAGAAGCGTTTCCAATTTCACAAATATAATATATACAATATACATCAATCACACAGTTGGAAACACGATATATATCAATATTTCTAACATTTCTATATTTTAAATGGTAGGTGTACCTTTATTTTAACAATTTAAAGCATGTTATTTCGCATTTATAGGAGCAAAAGCGAGCAACATCGCTGACTAGTATTCCAAAGAAGCACCTTCTGTACCTATAATTAACTCAAACAACTATAAAATATCACATATATAAATTTATAGCCATTTCTGAAGTAAGGATAATACGTAGGCCCTCTTAACAAACTGGTTGTTTTCACCTAGAAAACACTATAATTTTGGGAAACTTTTCGAATAAAATTTGTTCATTATCATCTTAGTTTTCCAGAACATCTTTCGCATTGCAAAAATGTGGATTATAACTCTTATTTTGAAGAGTTTTGTAAAGAAGATAATCTTAGATTTTGTAGTAACCATGGTAGGTCAACAATACAAAATATCATTTTTAACTTAGCAAACGTCAATATTTTATAAAACACTTTAAATAAAAGTTGTACCTTATACTCTTAGTTTTTAGAATGAGAAAAATCGTCAAAATTAGATAAACCATTGGAAAGTTATGATTAAAACAGTTCAGCGCTATTTTGAGTTGTTTCACTTTCGGGACAAAGATGTATATTATTTTAAAAAAAATAACATTCGATATGTTTGTTTCCAATGTAACTTTAATTCTTTATATTTGTTTCCTATGAATCCGTTCATTTGAATTTCATGGCTTCATGTTTATATTCGAAAGTTATATATTTTGAAGTTAAAAGATTAGATTGCAATGAAATCACATGCTTCGGCCAATTAACTAAATATTGGACAGTATAACAAATTTTTTATGTATACGGTTTTACTTACAGGACATATACACATTCAAGTCAGTGTGATGTATTTTGAAATTTGTCTACATTATAAGTGCATGGTTACTCTAAAAATTCATCAATCTTTCTCTTCGTGAATATTAATTACTTACATGGTTGCACAATTAACATATTATAGATTTTACTTCTATTTATTGAATATTATGTCTAGGAAATTAGAAATATTATAACGACCCATAATTTTAACTATTTTAAATTATTAAATTTAATATGATTATTGAATAAAATGGTTAGAAATAAAAATTTAATGATTTATTAATGTAGTTGATTGAATATAAACTTGAATAAAATTTTGAAATAATAATTTTGATAAGATTTAAGGAAATCATTTGTATTAGAATGAAATTCTATATATTGAATGTGTTTATAATCAATAGCTGAAATTGAATGATAAATGTTGAATTACTGTAAAATTAAAGTGGTTGTTTTACTATTTGAATTCGTTTTAACAGTTAAATTTTATAAGTTAAATAACTTATATTCAATTATATTGATTTATTGGATAAATAAATTGTTTAAATTTAATATTGGAAATTATTTAAATAATTAATTCCTGAATTTAATGTGAATGAAAATGATTTTAAAAGTTGATTTAAATTTTATTTAAACAATAATGAAAATTTTTAACTTTTAAAATTGAATTTAAGGCGATTAAATTGATTTTGAAATTTTCTTGTTTTAATTAATAAGTAAATATAGCCTTTTGGGGCACTGTCTCGGATTTCGACGAAACCAATTTCATCGAGTCCGTAATAGTGAATTATTATGGGATTTCAAGGATTCGTAGCGATCAGACTTATCATTTGGCCATGCGAGCTTGAAACGCATAGAAATTAATTAAAGGAATTTAATTAAAATAATTTGATTTTGAAAAGCTATCTTTTGAATATGATGGAATTGGCTTCCGATATATGTTCCACTGTGTTCGGAATGGGGGTATAACATATAGAACGCCAGGCGGCATGCTTCATTTGGAGTTCGGAATTTTTGCAGACAGATCGGGTCGAAAACTTATATAATAATAAGCCACGTTATGTTTCATTTCGTCAAACCCTAGCTAAAAATATTGCGCAACCACTCTCATTTCTTTCAATGGGCGAAATCACTCGACTCTAAAAGTAAAAGTGTAGAGCACGATGAGCTCTACACATCCAACGGTTGGATCGTCGCAAGCATGCACAAAATCGTCAGGATAAAAGCTTAAAGGTTGCGCGATTTTTGAGTTCTCGCGCGACGTCAGGGGCGACGGAGTCGACCGCGTTTGGGGCGATGATGGAGTAGGCCGTTGCGGTCGTCGTGGTGTATCCTGATGGTGGTCTGACCATCTGGTGGCGCACGCATTGGAGGTTGAGGTCGCGCGTTTTGGGTTCTTGCGTGCTTGCGGCCTGAACATGGGGAGGGTGAGTGATTCAGTTAATTGTTTAATTAGTTGTTAATTATAAATTAATTATAGTCAAATGTTTAAACATCCATATCTTTTTCATGTGAGGTCTGATTCATGCAAAACGAGTTGCGTTGGAATCGTATCGACGTCTTCTACGACATAGAATCAAATTGGAATTTATTTGAAGCTAGAAAAATTATCAGTTTCAAATAAAGGTGAGTGTTTTAAATGCTCACGAAGTACTAAAATATTCTGATGTTAGTTAAATTAGAATTATGAAGTAATTTAATTTTATTGACTGTTGTTTGGTAATTTAATTAACATTTAAATTGACATATGAATTTAACTGTTAGGAATTTGTAATCGACAGTTAAATTTGAAATTGAAATTAATCTGCTAGTTAAATTCCCGATTATAAATAACTAGTTAACTGTTGTGATTTGTTGGCTATTTTGTACGTTGATTGTGATGGATGCCTATTGGTTGATATTTTGGATGATTGGATGTTTATTTATTTTATATATATACTGTTATCACCAGGTATATTATTTGACAGTATATAAACTGTTATTCGAATTATTTCGAATAAATTAAGAAATTGGTTGAAATGATGTATACCTATGGCATTTATTTTAGATTGAAATGATATATATCCATCCCTGAAATAAAATTGAAATAACTGATCACTTGGCCATAGGGTAGAAAATTATATACAGAAACTAGATTGGTTAAATTAAATGATTTTAAAATTCTTGGTTTTGAAATTATTTAAGTGACTTTGATTTAAAGAAAAAAAATCGAATTTATAAAGATTGAATTAATTTCGAATTCGAGTTGGAAATGTTGAATATAAATGGAGTTTGAAGTTATGATTGAAATATGACTTGAATTATAGAAATTGAATTGTTTTAAAAAGTTTGAACTTTTACTTGAACTTCGAAGTTATTTAAGTAAAAGTGATATAAATCGATATTTCAAATTGGGCGGGGAATTGAATTATTATAAAAGATTTGAACCTTAAATTGAATATTTAAGTTTAATTTGATGTAAATAATTTAAATCGATATTTTGAAATTGAACTCGAACTTTATATGAACCAAAATGGTTTAAGATTGAGATTGAAATTGAAATTAATCCGAATGGAAATAGAAATTGAAATTAATTCGAATTGAGATTGAAATTAATTCGAATCGAATTCGAAATTGGAAATAATTTGAATTGAAATAGAAATTGGAGTTAATTTGAATTGGAATTGAAATTGAGTCGATATGAATTAATTTGAGATTCAAAATAATTTGAATCGAAAGTTTTGAAATTGAACCAGTTTGATTTAAATTTGGACCTGAATCCAGATTTATTGGAAATGGGAAGAAACAGTTTTGAATTTGAAATTATTTTCACTATAAACTATTTCCCTATAAATTGTTTTAAAATTCATCCTTCTAAATTTCCAAATTATTTAAATTTCCAAATCATTTAATATATAATCTATTTTAATATCTAAACTATTTAAACTATTATAACTTTTAAACTATTTAAAACTATTCAAACTATTTTCTAAAAATTCAAACTGGTCAAGGCTAGAATGTTTATATTTAAATCACTGATTTAAACATGAATTGGGTTAAAAAGAAGTTATAACCTACATTGAAATTTGAAACGATTTTGGAAGTAAAATTGAGAAATTTGAATGAAATAATATTTTCAGGTGAAATTGACATATTTGAAGTAAATATGATATTTTGAAATGAATATATTTTGAAGCGAATATGATATTTTGATATCAAGTATGAATCGTTTTCGAAATGTAAATGTACCAACCGGTGTGTAAAACAACGTTTGGTTGTTAAAGAGACCGGGGCTTCTTATTGGCATACTCTTTGTCAATATTGGAACCACTTTAACAACTATGTACGTGGAGGAGACTCCAGCACGAAGTGGTTGGATTTGGCGTACGTTTGCTGGATTTGAAGAAAGAGAACGATGATGGATAGACCTTGGCACTTGTGCTAATTTGAAATGACTAAAATAGGATGGCTTGACAGGGCCAAGTGGGTTAACTACCCCTAGCGAACATTCGTTCTTCGATTTTATCCTCGGACTTGGTCCATACTATTACTTTTGATGTTGGTTTCGATTGGTGCACCTTGATTTGGGATGACCTCCCTTTGACTCGATATGGGATGGATGGACGCGGTGGGCGATCGTGGCAACGATGCGTTACCACCAGCCCGACGACCCGAACTGATAGTATCCTACCTTGGGCATTGCCTTACGTGCCTTGTCATACTTTTATCCTTATACGAGACCACTACGAGTTTGGTTTAGTGTTGTCATATCACGACGCATCCCTATCCCCCGATGTGCTACTGGGGCATTATATGCAAACTGTACGACAATGCTTAAAAACGTGTTAAGGGGGATTAATGTAAAGCCTTAACGCTAAGAAAATTATTTATTTTACTGATTAGACATTATATACATTGTTAACCCACCTTTTGGCATGGCAACATACAGGCGGATTTAACCCACTCGACTGCATAATGATGGAAGTTGGATTTTCACAAATAATAAACATGATCATGAAGCCAAAATATAGCATAGTCGATGAACAAACAACACAAGATGTTTGAAATATGGTTTCAACAAAGATTGAGTCGCTTCAAATTGCTTGGAGTTTGCTTCGAGTCGTCCCTGGGTTTGCTTCGGGTTTTGAAGCATGCTGCTTCGGGTCAGAGAAGGGGCTGCTTCGAGTCTTTGATGGATTAGCTCGTTTACGAGATACTTCGAGTCACCATAGCACTTGCTCCGAGTCAATGACAGGTCTACTTCAGGTCAAGGAGGCGGCTGCTTCGAGTCAAGGCCACCGATAAATAAAAAACCATCCACTTCGTATCCATCAATGTCATGTCCATCTAGTTTGTATCCATGTGCTCCAGTTCCATCCCCTTCATGCACTTCGTATCGATCCATTTATTTCCACGCTCACCAGTTTCGTATCGATCAATCTCCCACACGTTTCGTATCGATCAATCAATTGATCAACATGAAGCAGTGAACCATGATCGATACGAAGCCACTAACCGAGCATCGATGCAAAGTGCAAGCGGATCAATCCAAGTTTACTTCCCTCACAACTGCTTGCTTTCATATCGATCATTTTTATGTTTGTTTCGTATCAATCGGTCAAACGATCGATACGAACCAATGATCATTTGATCGATATGAAAGCAAGGACACGTGATCGATACGAAGACGATAGCCATGCATCGATACGAATAAAGGCGGGGATCGTTACGAAGAATATAGCAACCGGTGGATACGAATGAGGAAGCAGTCAACTCGACATAAAAAGCGGATCTCCTCTGAATTCTCGAGCCACGTCATCGATACGCATGGCATGGATACAAAGAATGATGGATGTAGAGCTCTTGATCGAGACGAACGTGATAGCCTACCTACAATATCAATCTTGGATCGATCATAACTCAAAATCTACAACTCCAAAAGCCCTCAAATTTTCACTGTTGTTTTATTACCACTAGAAGAATGTTCATGATCGATCTCGACCTTATTGGACATCATTTTAATCGATACGAAATGCATAGGGATCGATCAGGGATCGATCCCAAACCAGCCCGGATCGATCACTTGGGCCCACCCACGTGTAAGGAGTAACCTAATCGATCCCAAACCAGCCCGGATCGATCACGTGGGCCCACCCACATGTAAGGAGTAACTTGATCGATCCCAAACCAGCCCGGATCGATCACGTGGGCCCACCACATGTAAGAAGGAGTAATCTGGGTTCAAAGTCAGATATTTCCATGCTACGCCTATAAATAGCAGCCCAATGCCTCCAGAAAAAGGGACTTTTGGCTTTTCTACGTCGATACTCTGCTGAACTCCGTTGTAACTCGGATCTATCAATTGTACTTTTGTAAATCAATGAAGAATCGTCAATAAAACAGCAACTCTTCAAAGTGGGCGTAGGCTACAACGCCGAACCACTATAAATCTTGTGTTTTTTTTATTGCTTTCCTTTTAAATTTTGAGTGTTCTTCATATTTATATTCTCTACAAATTTTCTATCTGTGATCTGTGATTGTGGGTTGGTTCTTTCATCTGCAATTGGGTGTTTGTGACTAGTTTTGGCGCAAACATATATATATATAGCATATTCTACTATATATAAATATTCTGACGGATTCTTAAGAGATGGAAAATCATGTAACATCTCTTGAGTTATTGCACGCACGTTATACACTGGATAGGAGATGTGAAACTCCGTAAACATCTCTGACGCTAATACACTAATGTTATATGTGATATTGATTTGATTCACATAGGGATATTTTAGTCCTGACTCGAGAGTTTTGTCTTTTCATTACACTCGGGTCAGTCCTGATTTTTTTCAGCGCATTGAAGATTATTTTCTGGAGAACGAAGACGAAGATTTGGTATATTATTACTTGTATTTTTCCCTTGCATCATGTGTTCTGCTGCATTATATTTTGTTCCTGTTGTATGTATAACTTTGATAAATGTTATAAATTTTTAATCAAATGTATAGTATAAACAGCTTCATGAACTGTTTATTTGATTATTATATTTTGTCATTCCGCTGCGAGATTCTGTATTTGTTTTCTTCTTTTTCTCAATTAACCCCATTGATTATCTATGTTTCGGATTGTTTGAGTTGGACATGTGTGGATTATTGTCGATTTAAGCCTTCTGAAATGCGGTTCGTCATAGTTGGTATCAGAGCCATGGTTTAGCGATAACCTTAGCTTTGTGGGGTTTGACTCATTAGAGATGAGGTAGTAATACCCTAGAATGAGTTGTTTGAGCATATATATATATATATATGAGTGCGCGTACTTGTTAGTGCTATAAAATGTTTTATATTGTGTTTACTTATCTGTAGAATTGTTTATGAATTCTGGTCGGTGCGTGGGATGCCATGTTATCGATAGGGGCTTCTAAACACTTAAACGAGGCAAGTCGACATAATATTGTTTTATAATAGGGTAAATGAAATAATTTTACCTAAATTATATTATATATATATAATGATAACTTTCATAAACCTATATGATTATCAATGAATGTTTGTTGTTAGGAGATAAAAATATTCAGTTATCAATTATGTACGAAATGCATAGGGATCATTAATGTACATACGAAATGCATAGGGATCAATTATGTGTTGTACATAGGAAATGCATAGGGATCAATTATGTACGAAATACATAATGTATAGTAAATAACAGAGCACATAGAGTCAATCGCAGCGATAATATATATAATGTATATACAATAAGGGTACAACTCAATACAAATATCAGATCACACAGTATAAGGTGATAAACAACTAATATACAGCTCATTATAAGATATATACAATGAGTCAAATAATATAGAATATCCTAATATAAATCTCCTTTAAACCCAATAAATACAAATGCTGGTCAAGTCGTCTATGTACCTGAAATGTCTCGGACTGACCCGAGTACATAAAATAAAACACGGGTCAGAGTATGCCTAATCAAGGGTATAATAAAGGTAACACAATGTAATCAAAGAATAATAATATGATACTCTAATATAGATAACCAAATCATCATATGACATTTCAATATATGTGTGTATCTATAGTAATGAATGTCTTGAATATTCATATAATGTCATAAATAATTATTAAGGCACCATATCATTCAAATAACTCAAATCACATGAAATAACCAGCTCTGATATCGAAAGATGTCCTTACCTATATAGAAACGCGTCAAATCAAAAACCACAGAATCAATACAAATGTGTAAATCATACATATCCAAAAATCACATCTAAATCCATAAAACATCAATTAAGGAGATATCATCAAGTACATCAGGCTAACATATAGCATTGCCCAAATATCTCTCAACCTCGATATATAAAACTCCAACAATATCAAATAGGATAGGCTGCCTATCAATATAATGAGAATCCATTATACTCTAATGAAACATCATAGCTATAATCTCATCTCCATGCATCTATTTATCAAAAAGTACCTTGACAGGAAATGACTGTACGATAGACTCAAAGTCCATAGTAGAGTCATATATATCAACATGTGGTCACAAAGTCCACATCCATACTACAGTGAGGTGTATCAATCGTATATGCCATTCCACTACTTCGTCGGAACCGAAAGGAAGACTGATAGCACAAAGCAAGCTCCAGAATCACAAAATCTCAATAGTCTTAGTTACCTCTCAGTCATCATGACCCGTATCCACCTATATGCTCGTCAATGCGAGGACTAATCGGTCACGACACTACAAATGCCCCTATAGGTTACTGAATGTTGGCCTACGTGAGCGATCATAAAGCTAATCATAAAGATATATAATCATTTGGTGTCACGGATCTAGGGTGCGACCCAACGATCAGGCCACTAAGATGGATTCTAGCCATCTAGTCCTCTCCAACAAACATAATAGGAGTACATTGTAATAGTGGCATTTAGAACTAATACATATAGACGCGAAGTCATGGTCATCGTTAGGCACAGAGCCATACTCACAAAATATAGGCACAAAGCCATATATTACTACGTATCACCTCACACTATCTACTCTATTCCCATCATGTGAGTGCTATCCACTTACAATGAATAACCGAATAAATATCACAATAGCGTCCCATACTACTGTGTGATACTCAAACGTTTGTTCATTACTTATAAATTACACTCAATCACTAATATTCTATAAGACAAGTTCAAAAAATAACCGGAGAAATATTACCGAATGCCCCATCACAAACGGTATTATAACTCCTTTTATTCAAATTTCTCGTCACACAGAATAAAACTATCATAAAATCACACATTAGGATGTCATCACCATAATTTATCAAAATCATCTATCAAATCATCATCAATGGTGAATCATTTATATCATCAAAATCCATATAGAGAAGATGAGAAATCAAAACATAGAAATCATTAATAAACATTTTTATATATATATATATATATATATTCCAAATCAATATAAAAGGAAAGATTTATCTGGAAAGTTATGAAATAGATTATCCAAATAAATATAATTATAAAACAATTAAACTAATATCTAATAAAATCATATATATGATTTTAATTATATAAGAAAATAAATACTTATGAACGAACAATAATTAAATATTCAAAAATTAATTTAAACTTATAATCATTTGCATATTCAGAAAGTACATACTCTACTTCTAATATCCCAATATAGTTTTTCAAAACTATACATTCCAAACTATAGAATATTACCCAAATTCTCTATCCACATTCAAAACTATCGATAATGCTCCTTAAAATCATTTAAATACATTCTAAAAATCATTTCATATTTTCTAATTAATATATAAAGTTTATAAATAATAATTTTGAAAATTATTCTTAGAATTAAAATATAATGATTATAGTTATTTTTTAAAAAGATTTTGTGATCAAAGTGAATTATATTTATAGTTAGAAATAAACTTCTAAAATATGCAAAATAGGTTCAATTAAGTAAACCTTTAATATTATTTATAAAATACCTTTAGTAAGATATTTTAAATCAATAATTTTTCGATGTTTTAAAACAAATATAAATAAAACATCCATAAAAGGCACACGCATTAATATTCAACTTATATATATATATATATATATATTAGAATTTCCTAAATATTTTAAAAACTATACACCTTCAACTAAATAACATTTCATATTTACATTTATTAAACCTTATTTATTTTTAAACTTAACTCTTATTTACATTTATAAATTCTCAATTAAACTTCTTAAAACATATTTTATTCAACTACTTATATATAACTTTAATTACCACTAGAATATTATATTTAAACATAATTATATATTTATATTTGTGTATATATATATCATTTTATTTATTTCATTTAATTTATTTATATACTTATATATACATCATTTTATTTATTGTATTTTAATTATAATATATACCGAACTCTAGAATTCAAGTGCACATACATGTACAAGCATTCGTACTATCATATAGGCCAAAATAGATAAGAAATATGATGATTAAACATAGATATGTGAGTTTATAATACTCACCAAAATAATACCCGAGCAAATCCACCAGCCTTTGCAACCAACAAGCATGCCTAATGTTCATGAACAACAACATCAGTAACCACCACCGTGCTTGCATCATCCATTGGCCATTCACGTGCATGTCTTCATCAACGCCAGCCTAGGAATTTGCACTGACGAGCATCACGTCATCGATCTCAATTTCGATCGTGCTTGAGAATAAGTCGCAGCTCTTAGTCGAGTTCCCCTCCATCGTGACTCACTTATGCAAAGCCTATCGCTCGATGTCGTGTAGTTCGTCGGCGTAATTGATTTTTTTATATTTGGTAATGGTTTTTGGTTTTAAGGCTAGGGTTGAGGAGGGGAATCGGGTGTTTGTACGAACATAAGAAAAACGGGATGGAAAATTCTTAGGGAGGTAAAGAATGGCCTAGAATAAAATAGGATAAAGAAGATAGGTTTGGGTTAAAAATTTTGGGCCTTAAATGATAATTTATTTTATTCGCTTAATTTTTCTTCAAATTTCAATTTAAAATTTGTAATTCTTATCATTTGTTTGTAAAAATATTTCAAACTAATTCAAATTAATTTAAAACACATTTTATAAGATATATTTTAATAATTAGGTAATTTTATTCAATTCAATACTTGAATATTTTTTATTTAATTATTCGTTATATTATTACAAAATAAATTTATTTTCTAACTATTTCAACTATATAAAAGTTATTTACACTTTATAATTAATTAAAACATTTTGTTTCAATTCTAAAATATTATTCAATAAGGTTTAATTAATTTAGTTCAATTGATTAAACCAAAATCTTATACTAAATAGAATTTGATTAACTTAAAAAAACTTATTTTCTTTTTCAAAGTACTTATTAAAATCAAATTCAAATATTTTTATTTTTATTAAATTTATTTATTATAATGGCATAGGCAGGCAAGGTTGTTACAAACTTCTCCCTTATAAAAATTGCATCCTCGCAGTTTCCCATGAGGAAACGTCAAAACAACACAAACCCAGAACTTTCTTTGCATTTAACACGTTTTTATCAAACATAACCACTCAATCCTCTATATGTTTCTTTACACTTGACTCATCTTATCGTACGCTAGGAATTTAAATAGATTCATTTAACGTTTTCTATTATCCGCATACGATGAAATTATACGAAAATTTTTCTAACTCTCAGAATTTTGAAAAATTTCGGCAGTCTCCTTTGTACGGAGAGCCATGTTAACAAAAAGATGATTTTCACCAAGAAAACTTTAAAATTTTGCAAAAATTTTAGAATAAAAGCTGTTCATTATCGTCTTAGCTTTCCATAACATCTTTTGCGTTGCAAAAATGTGGATTATAGCTCATGTTATGTAGAATTTTGTAAAGAAGATCATCCCAGATTTCGCAATAACCATAGCATGTCAACAATACAAAATATCTTTTTTGGCCTAGAAAACATCAAATTTTATAAATCACATTGATTAAAAGTTGTAGCTTATATTTTTAGCTTTCCAGAATTGGCAAAATCATCAAAATCGGATAAATCGTTTGGAAGTTATGATCAAAACAGTCCAGCACTGTTTTGAGTTGTTTCATTTTTGGGACAGAGATGTATATTACTTATAAAAAAAATAACATTTGTTATGTTTGTTTCCAATGTAACTTTAATTCATTATGTTTGTTTCCTATGAATCTGTTCATTTGAATTTCATGGCTTCATATTCACATTTGAAAGCTATGTATTTTGGAGTTAAAGATTAGGTTGCAATGAAATCACATGCTTCGGCCAATGAACTAAATATTGGACCGTATAACAAACTTTTTATGTATACAGTTTTACTTACAGGACATATACACATTCAAGCCAGTATCATATATTTTGTAATTTGTATACATTATAAGTGCATGATTTACTCTAAAAATTCATCAATCTTTCTCTTCATGAATATTAATTACTTACATGTTGCATAATTGTCATATTATAAATTCTACTTCTATTTATTGAATATCATGTCTAGGAAATTAGATATATAAATGTATGTTTGTGAAAAAAGGTTTGAAATACCAAATGAATGCTAAGCAAATCCTATACAAACTTGTTCTTAACACTCTCCAAGAAAGCATATACTACTAATGGCTTGGATTC
Organism: Allium fistulosum; assembly: GCA_030737815.1. Taxonomy (NCBI): domain Eukaryota; kingdom Viridiplantae; phylum Streptophyta; class Magnoliopsida; order Asparagales; family Amaryllidaceae; genus Allium; species Allium fistulosum. The sequence continues at coordinate 1,114,186,936 of CM060902.1, read as the reverse complement.
ATATAAACTAAACAAATCCTTCCATTCTTTTCTTTTCGTCTTTTAACCACATTTATATATATATATATATATATATTACTTAGTGAATTTTTATTTCCTTTAAAATGATTTCAAAATATTTTCACTTTTATTTTTATTTTTATTTTGTTCACTTCTTTTCAAAAGTTATGTTTCTTTTCAAAATGATTTTATAAAAATTCCATACTAATTTGGTAATATCTCATTGTATAACATAGACTATTTATTAAATAATAACCTAGTATAATATTAATTTTGTTTACTAGACTTGTATATTTATATACCGACTTATATAGTATAAGTATCATTTTCCTCAACTATCATTATTTCCAAAAATAAAATTTTCTTTTCGAGATATTCATATAATATATATATATATATATATATATATATATATTTCCAAAATACTACTCTCCTTCCAAAATGTCATGTCCAAAAGCCTCATCCTAGTGTTTAGGAATTCCTATCGATAACGTTGGTCAAACACATCAACTAGAATTCTTAAAGCACTCGACATACAAGTTAACACCATTTCATTCCAAAAATATCCATAAGTATTACTTTCACAAATTATTTACTATTCATAATATGTCTATATTTTTTAAAAGATTTCAGATTAAAACATTCACTTGACTTCCCAAAATAATTTATTTAATAATAATAATAATAATAATCAATATTTTTATATATAATAAATCTTTACTTCTATCAAACACACAACGACTTTAAAATATTTCCAAATTACCTTTTATCACAATCATATATATAAATATACTTTACTCTAAACCACTTCAACAAACATTTTTTTATATAACAAACAAACACGATTCATTTATAATAAATATATCAAGGCACCATATCTATAGTAATGAATCTCTTGAATATCCATATAATGTCATAAATACTTATCAAGGCACCATATCATTCAAATAACTCAAATCACATGAAATAACCAGCTCTCATATCAAAAGATGTCATCACCCATATAGAAACACGTTAAATCGTAAATTATAGAATCAATACAAATGGGCGAATCATACATATCCAGAAAACATCAATAAAGGAGATACCATCAAGTACATCGGGCTAACATATGCATTGCCCAAATATGTTCAATCTCGGTATATAAAACTCCATTAATATCAAATAGGATAGGATGCCTATCAATATAATGAGAATCCACTATACTCTGATCATACATCACATGTATAATCTCATCTCCTCATATCTATCTATCAGAATGTATCATAATAGGAAATGACTATACCACAAAGTTGAAGTCCCTAGTACAGTCATATATAACAACATGTAGTTACAAAGTCCACATCCATACTACAGTGAGGTGTATCAATCGTATATGTCAATCCACTACTCCATCAAAACCAGAAGGGAGACTGAAAGCACAAAGCAAGCTCTAGAGTCATAAAGTCTCTACAGTCGTAGTTACATCTCAGTCATCGTGACCTGTATCCACCTATGTGCTTGTCAACGTGAGGATTACGACACTACAAATGCCCATTTAGGTAGCAGACTGCCGGCCTAGGTGACACAAGGGCGATCGCAAAGCTAATCACAAAGATATATAATAATATGGTCTCACAGATCTGGGGCACGACCCTATGATCAGGGCGCTAGGGTGGACTCTAGCCATCTGGTCCTCTCCAACAAACATAATAGGAGTACATCGTAATAGTGGCAAATAGAACTAATACATATAGACAAGAAGTCATGGTCATCATTAGGCACGGAGCCATACTCACTAAATATAGGTACGGAGCCATATACTACTACGTATCACCTCACACTATCTACTATATTCCAGTCACATGAGTGATATATACTTACAATATCATAATAACATCCCATACCATTGCACGATACTCAAACATTTTTTCACTACTTATAAATTACACTCAATCACTAATATTCTATATGACAAGTCCAAAGAATAACCGGAGAAATATTACCGAATACCACATCCCAAATGGTATTATAACTCCGTTTATTCATATTTCTCATCACAAAGATTAAAACTACTAGAAAATCACGCAAAAGGATGTCATCACCGTATCATACAAAAATCATCTACCAAATCATTATCAACGGTGAGTCATATCATCAAAATCTATATAAAGAAGATAAGATATCAAAACTTAGAAATCATCAGTAAACATATATATATATATATATATTCCAAATCGATATATAGGGAAAGATTGATCTGGAAGATTATGAAATAAATTATCCAAACAAATATAATTACAAAACAATTAGAAATATTTTTTGGCAAAGCCAGAGAGGTTGAATGGATCCCTACCACTTTATTTATAACTAGAAAGTAATCACTTACAAGCATAAATAGGGATTAAAGAGATACAAAGATAGCAAAAACCAAAAATAAATAAAGAACAAAACATAGGAAAATATTAATCTAAAAACAGCCAGGCTTATCCTCTCCACACGTCCAAATCTCTTTGGACATACGAAAAAGGAGAATTTCTCATTGCCTGATATATACTCCAGCATATTTCCTTGTATAATACTAGCTTAGCTTGCAGTTATTCATGAAAACTCTTTCATTTCTTTCTTTCCAGAGGACCGATACAAAAACTTTCAACATGGTTAACTATTGATACGATCGATAAATTTTCCATCTTGTAGCCTTGTAAACGTTAGCCCATTCAATCTTATTATCCTATACAGGGTCAGTATAACCCCCTCTTACCTTGACTCTCCTCCATAGGAAAGATGAAAAAGAGCATTTAAATAACAAGTGCAAGTTACGCTCATCTCTGCATTTACAGAATATGCACAAAGTGTTTATATTGATACCCCTATAGGCAAGATTACTTAGGGTATTTATCGCATTCTAAAGAACCTTCTGTAGCATGAAGTTAAGTTTTTCAGATGAAAATCTATTCCAAACCCTTGTACACCAGGGAAAGGTTGGAAGATCAAAGGTCCCGGATAAAGCTTTGTACACAACAGTTTTTGAATGTTCCTTCAAATCATCCTTCCACATATAAGATTCCACATCAGAGAAAATATAGGTAGAGTCGTTGAATTTGTCCCACATTGAAGACATCCTAGTGTTTGAGGAACTTGGCAAAACAATTTTTCCATTTCTGATGTACAAAGAAGCAATACATTTATAGGAATACCACTCTAATGAATTTCTTCATGGCTAAAGTATTGCTTTAATATCAAACCTCTTTCAATCCAAGGCACCACCCAGAATTTTGGTTTACTATGAAAGTTTAATGTCATTTTAGCATGAGGCAGCATATGGTCCCTAACCATGAGAAGAAATTTCCAAACCCAGCTCTTAGCTTGTTTTGCTTCAATCAACCATATATCATCATTCTTGAGGTTATGCATAATTGTCCAATTAACCCACAATTATTTTTCTTATTGATAAGGCTATAAAATTGTTTAGAGAAAGCAACATAATTCCAAGTCCCTAAACTTATGATACCAAGACCACCATTTCTTTTTAGCATTTCAGCCTTAGAGAAAGCAATAGGAGCCAATTTTTTATGAGATATATTACCTTACCATTAAAATCTGATGCAAGTAGATTTAATCATAGATATTAGTTTCACTAGTAAAATAAAGGACCTGCACCAGTAAATAGTCATAGCCATAATCATAGAATTGATGATCACAAGTATCCCTGGTTGAGATAAAAATCCAATTTTCCATCGGTTGAGGACATTCGTAATCTACTCAAATAGAGGAATGCACTGGTTTATGGATATCTTCTTTGTAGCCAAAGCAACACCCAAATAAGAATAAGAGGATTCGAGATTTCGAGATACTGAAATAGTCAAGTGCAGAAGCATTCAACGATCCGCGTGATATACAAAAGTATCATGATCTCAACCGCCTATTACATCAGGGCTCATCTCAGCCACTCCTTTTGTTTTTGTTTTTGTTTATGTGAATATGGGCCAGACTGTAAAAGCCCATCAATATGTATATAAATTGAAACTGCTGTATCATTCTAGTTTTATCTCGTGTAATAAAGCACTTCATATTTTTGATTCTAATCTCTGTTCAAATATTGTTTAACAAATCCAACATGGTATCAGAGCTCACAAAGGCTTAACAGCCATTCGATCAGTTGATCTAAATCCATCAGAAACGGTATCATCATTTGGAGAATTAATCTTCATTAGAAACTAGTTCATCATCTGAAGATTTTTGAATCTAGTGTCGTGCCAAACATAAGTGGCTGCATCAAGATTCATCAACACACTCTCACAAGAAAATCAGTCAGAAAACCCAGAAAACAAAAAATCAAGAAATCAAGAATCATCCCAAAACAAAGAAAGTGCCATCCTGTACAACATATCAGATCTAAGGAGATCATCATCTCTGTTATACGGTTGCATCAAACTCACTGTGAGAAGTTCTTGACTTACCTTTCTTTTTGTTTTCTAGATTGAATCAAACCTTTTTCTTGCTGCTCTGCATTTTCTCTTTTCTGTATTTGGATCTTGCTTTAATATCATCATGGGTGATGAATCAAACAATCAGCCCAGCATGGCTAGCTCTGCCAATGAAAGCAACAGTAATCAGCAAAGTGTTGCCGCAGAAAAGTTGATTAAAACAGCAATCAGCCCACAAAGTAATCTTGTCACAGTCCAATTGAATGAAGATAACTTTCTTCTCTAGAGACTGCAGATTGAGACTGCAGTTCAAGGATATGGACTTGAAGACCATATTCTTGGAACCATCCTCATTCCTCCCAAAAATATAACTAATCAAGAAAACAAAGTCATCAGTAATGAAGATTATGTTAAGTATCATAGACAAGATAGAATAATTTGTTCCTGGCTTCTATCTTCAATAAGCATAAATTTACTATCACATGTTATTGGGTGCAAAACTGCAAATGATATATGGACAACTATTGAAAAAGTATTCAATACACAATCAACTGCCAAGGTGATGTATTATAAAAGGCAACTACACAGTATAAAGAAAGACAACAGCACAATGAGAGAATACATCTTCAAAATCAAAGGAATATGTGACTCACTGGAGGCAGCCAACCACAAAGTATTAGATTCAGAACACATTCTGACCATCCTCAATGGATTAAGCGAGGAGTATGAATCAATTATTGCTGTCATAGCCTCACAAAAAGATTTACCATCACTTGATGATGTCTACTCCATACTACTTTCTCACGAGGCAAGAATTGACAATAAAAGGACACAAGAATCTGAACTTACAGTTAACTACTCAGCTACTTCAAGAAACAAAACTCAAAGCAGCAGCAAAACAGATCAAAACACACAAAAAGGAGGAACACAGAGAGGAGGATTCTCAAACAGATCAAGAGGAAGGGGCAGATATAACAACAACAACAGACCAAAATGTCAGATTTGTGAAAGGATTGGACACACTACTATAAAATGCTATTTGAGGTACTCTAATCAGAACAACAATCAAAAAGGTGGAAACTATAGTGCCAACATAGCTCAAGCAAGTTCCAACAGTCAATCTGATAACAGAGAGCATAACTCTAATGAAAATAATCAATCAAATGATGACTGCTGGTATCCAGATTCAGGGGCTACCAACCATATAACCAATAATCTTGAAAATCTAAATCTTGGCAATAGAGAGTACAAAGGTAAAAAATCCATTTGTATGGGTAACGGTAAGTGCATCAATATCTCACATATAGGAAATGCTGTCATTAAAGGAAAGAAACAACTATTCCTACATAATCTACTAAGAGTTCCAAAAATCAAAAAAATCTCATGAGTGTGTCTCAATTTGCTAGTGATAACAATGTTTACTTTGAATTCTTTCCTAAGCATTGTGTTGTTAGAGATATACTAACTAGAGATATTTTGTTGCAGGGTGATGCTGAAGGAGGATTATACAGATTTAAATCTGTGAACTATGCTTATCACAGTGATGATAAAAATTGTTGTAATCATTGTGAAATAGAAAATAATGACAATACTTTTGATTTGTGGCATTATAGACTTGCGCATCCTAATGCTAAAATAGTTAAACAGATTCTCAATGAAAATAATATATTCTGTAATAGTATATATGTTCCCTATATATGCACTCACTGCCAAATGGGAAAAAGTCACAAACTACCATTTGGTAATTCCACAACTGAATATACTAAACCATTTGAACTCATTGCTACTGACCTCTGGGGACCTGCCCCAATATATTCAGACTATGGATATAAATATTATATATCTTTTGTAGATGCTCACACAAGACACACTTGCATATACTTTCTGAAAAATAAGTCAGACACACATGATGTTGTAATAAACTTTATTACAATGATTGAGAAACAGTGTAATTCTCATGTCAAAACCATTCAATCAGATGGTGGAACTGAATACAAGCCTCTTAAGGAGTACTTTAGAGTAAAAGGTATAGTTCACCGATTTACTTGTCCTTATACATCAGAACAAAATGGCTTAGCAGAAAGGAAACATAGACACATGGTTGAAACAGGACTCAGCCTACTGAGTCATGCAAATCTACCACTAAAGTTTTGGCCAAAGGCTTTTAGTACTGCCGTCTATCTTATTAATAGATTACCAACCAAAACTTTAGATGGTATAACTCCCATTGAAAAGTTACAAGGGGTAAAGCCAAACTATCATAGCTTAAAAAATTTTGGGTGTCTGTGTTTTCCATGTTTAAGACCTTATAACAGTAATAAGTTAAATTTCAGGTCAAAACAATGCACATTTCTAGGTTACACCTCTAATCAAAAAGGGTACAAGTGTCTTGATGATAGTGGAAAAATATTTATTAGCAGACATGTCGCATTTAATGAAAAAGTTTTTCCCTTCAAAAATGCTGAAGTAAAAACAACAGCAAAGGTATATAACCCAAGCATATCTATACCTGAGTTACCAATAATATCTGAAGACAGGAGCACAGCAGAAATAAGGAGGACTACTGATGATCATCAACCACACTCATCTGAATCTACTCAACACAATACAGAGTGTGATGATGATCACAGTCATGCCATCTACTCACCTACACATTCAACAAATGAAGAAGATCAACATTCAAAAAGTAATACTAATCAAAACAGAAGATCTGAATTACCTCAAGTCGAAGCTCCTGTCAGACCAAGCCATCAAATGATCACCAGAGCCAAAAGTGGGATCTTTAAACCCAAGGCATACATGATCAATACAAACTCCAGTGAACCATTCACTTTTGATCAGGCTGCGAAAAACAAAAACTAGAAAGCAGCAATGGATGAAGAGTACAATGCTCTTATAAAAAACAAAACCTGGAATCTTGTATATCCACATGCACACAAAAATATTGTAGGCTGCAGGTGGACATACAAGATAAAAAGGAATCCTGATGGATCCATCAATAAATACAAAGCTAGACTTGTAGCCAAGGGATATACCCAACAGTATGGGTTTGACTTCACAGAGACATTCAGCCCAGTAGTCAAACCCACCACAATAAGGCTCATCATCTCAATTGCCTTACATAAAGGATGGACTATAAGGCAATTGGATGTTAATAATGCCTTCTTAAATGGCCAATTAGAAGAGGAAATCTACATGAAACAACCACCAGGATATGAACAAGACTTAAGTCTTGTATGCAAATTAAACAAGGCCATATATGGGCTAAAACAAGCCCCGAGGGTTTGGTTTGACAGACTGAAATCAACTCTAATATCAATAGGATATCAATCTATCAAATCAGACACCTCATTATTTATCAAAAGTAATTCATCCTCAATTATCTACATACTAATCTATGTCGATGACTTAATTGTTACAGGTAATGATCAGGATGAGATCAACAAGGTTATATGTTATCTGAACAAAGAATTCTCAATTAAAGATTTGGGGTATCTCAATTATTTTCTGGGAATCGAAGTACACAAAATATCAAATTCAGAGATCATCTTAAGTCAGAAAAAATACATATCAGAGTTGCTAGCAGGAACAAAAATGGAAGACGCAAAACCCATGACTACTCCCATGACCAGCCACCAAAATCTTTCAAAGAACAAGGGAGAAGTCATAGATAACATTAAACAATATAGAAGTGTTATAGGGGCATTACAATATGTCACTATAACACGACCTGATATTGCTTTCAGTATTAACAAACTTTCTCAATTCATGCAGAATCCATTGGATGAGCACTGGAAGGCAGTAAAAAGGGTCCTAAGATACCTAAAGGGAACAATCAATCATGGTCTGACATTTAAAGCAAGTAAAAATCTCAACATAACAGGCTATGCTGACTCAGATTGGGGAACTGATCCTGATGATAGAAAATCAGTTACAGGATACTGCATATTTGTTGGAGATAATCTAATATCATGGAGTTCTAAAAAGCAATCAACCATTTCTAGATCCAGCACCGAGGCCGAATATAGAAGCATAGCAAGTGCAACAGCGGAAGTAATGTGGCTACAGGCAATTATTAAAGAACTAAGACTCAATACAAACACCAAAGCAACTATATGGTGTGATAACCAGAGCGCAGTTTATATGACTGCAAATCCTATAATGCACTCAAGGACTAAGCATATTGAAATAGACTTACATTTCGTCAGAGATCAAGTACTCAAAGGCAACATACAAGTAAACCACTTACCAGCCACTTACCAAAGGGCAGATACACTAACGAAGTCACTCTCAAAAAGAAATTTTTTGCAATTCAGAAGTGACCTCAAAGTTACAGAAATCCAATCCTCGGTCAAACAAATCCAATCAGAGTCAACAAATGCTGAATCTCCTTTTAGTCGAAGCAAGACGAACCAAATTTCTAAGCCGCAACTCAGATCTACTCAACTCAGAACTTCAAATGAAGACTGAGAAAGGAAAGCTCAAAAATTTTGCATAGAGCAGCTCACCAATCTCCTATAGGAGCTCATATCAACAAAATCCATCTCTGATTTCCTCTCCAAATTACAAATCGTTTACTCAAACCCTAACCCTAAGAGAGCTAGGGTTCGAAGGGGGGAATAAGAGGATTCGAGATTTCGAGATACTGAAATAGTCAAGTGCAGAAGCATTCAACGATCCGCGTGATATACAAAAGTATCATGATCTCAACCGCCTATTACATCAGGGCTCATCTCAGCCACTCCTTTTGTTTTTGTTTTTGTTTATGTGAATATGGGCCAGACTGTAAAAGCCCATCAATATGTATATAAATTGAAATTGCTGTATCATTCCAGTTTTATCTCGTGTAATAAAGCACTTCATATTTTTGATTCTAATCTCTGTTCAAATATTGTTTAACAAATCCAACAATAAGACATGTTGTGATCAGAAGAGGGTTCATTTGAGATAGATCAAGGCATTGATGTTTAAATGTCTTAGATATTCCAATAAGAAGAATATGAGATTTCTCGTTATTTATTGCTAACCTCGAGAACATAGAAAATTCATTCAAAGTCCTTTTAATTTAGGATAGGGATTCCAGAGATGGCTTAGAGAAGATGATTAAGTCATCAGCAAATGCAAGAGAAGTTGTCAATGGATTTCCACACTTAGGATGGAGAGAAAAATGCTTTATACCGACTTTGTGAATAAATTCCTAGATCAAAGTTTCCATTACAATAATGAAGAGATAAGGAGAGATCGGGTCTCCATGTCTCAATCCTTTCCTACCTTTAAAATATCCAACATATTAGGCATTGTAAATCAATGAATACCGAACCGTAGAAATAAACTGATATATCCAATTTGACAATTTCAAGGGGAATCCTATTTTCTTCAATATATACATCAGTGCATCCCATTTTATCGAATCAAAAGCTTTCTTTATGTCAATTTTCACCATAGCTCTGGGGGAGATATTTTTAGTTGAATAATCATTCAGTAACTCATGAGACATAAGCAAATTATCAAGGATGTTTCTACCAGGGATGAAAGCAACCTGATTTTGAGATATAATAGAGTTCATAACAAATTTCATTCTAAAAGCAAGGATTTTGGAGATGCTTTGTATATAATGTTGCAACGAGCCACATGTTTGAATTGAGAGACGTCCTGGGGATTGTTTATTTTAAGGCTAAGTTAGTTGAGTTAATCAAGCTCAGCATTATGTTTGTGTTGAAAAAATTATGAACTACTTTTAGAACATCCCACTTTATGATTTGCCAACAACGAATATAGAAAACAGCGTTGAAGCCATCAGGAACACCACAAGCTGCCTTTTTCATAGAGAATATTGAATTTTTGATTTCTTCATAAAAACTGAAGAAGTTAGGATTATTTGTTGTTCTTTGGATAAAATAGATAGAGAAATAGAAGATGAAAAGGAAGGGTCAAATTGTTCAACAATATCATATCCAAGCAAAGAGCTAAAACAATCAAGAAAAGCATTATCAACGAAATTAGGATTGGAGTAGAAATTACCTTGAATATCATAAATGTTATGTATCAAGGCCTTGTTTGCTTAATCTTCAATGATTCATGAAAGAACTTTGAATTTCGATCACCACAAATATCCCAAGATTCTCTATTTAATCATGCTTAATTTAGAATTTAGTGCTTCTTCTAATCTTTGAGATACTTTAGATTCCAGAGCAGATATAGAAGGATCATAGCAAGAACTCATGATTTTTTGTTGAGTCACAAGGACAAACTTAGAAAAAAATTTAGGCTGAAGGACAACAAGTTTATTTTTTAGGCTGAAGGACAATGCTAGTTATAACTAGCATTTTGTATAATGTAAAATTGAATATAATGCTAGATATAACTAGCATTTTGTATAGTGTAAAAGTTGAATATAATGCTAATTATAACTAGCATTTGTCCTTCAGCCTAAAAATGAAACTTGTTGTCCTTCAGCCTAATTTTCTTTCAAAGTTTGTCCTTTTTTCTAATTCCCTCTTTCCAGTTCCTCCTTGATAGATAATGAAAGTTTCTTACCATTCCCATATTTTGCTCTAGCCCATATCCTTAGACTATTTTTGGTATTCTTTAATTTCATTTATGCATGAAGGCCTTAGTTTGCTTAATCTTCAATGATGCATGAAAGAATTTTGAATTTCGATTACCATAAATATCCCAAGATTCTCTATTTTTCTGTTTAATCATGCTTACTTAAGAATTTAGTGCTTCTTCTAATCTTTGAGATACTTTAGCTTCTAGAGCAGATATAGAAGGATCGGAGCAAGAACTCATGATTTTCTGTTGACCTATTTCTAGTTCCTCCTTGATAGATGAAGAAAGTTTCTTACCATTCCCATATTTCTCTCTAGCCCATATCCTTATACTATTTTAGTATTCTTTAATTTCATTTGAAGCTAATAAAATCATATATATTATTTTAATTATATAAGAAAATAAATACTTATGAACGAACAATAATTAGATATTCAAAAATTAATTTAATCTAATAATCATTTGCATATTGTACATATTCTACTTTTGAAACCCCAAAATAGTTTTTCAAAACTACATATTCCAAACTATAGAATATTATCCAAATTCTCTATCTACATTCAAAATTATTGATAACACTCCTTAAAATCATTTAAATTCAATCTAAAAATCATTTCATATTTTCTAAATAATATATAAGGTTTCTAAATAATAATTTTGAAAACTATTGTTAGAATTAAAATATAATGATTGTAATAGTGATTTTAAAAAAAATTGTGATAAAAAGGAATTATATTTATAGTTAGAAATAGACTTCTAAAATATGCAAAATAGTTGCAATTAAGTAAAATTTTAATAAATTATTTATAAAAAACCTTTAATAAGATAGTTTAAATTTTTTAAATAATTTTCCGATGTTTTCTTGAAAAAAAAATATAAATAAAACATCCATAAAAAGCACACGCTTCAAAATTCAACTTATGTGTGTGTCTATATATATATATATATATGTGTGTGTGTGTGTGTATGTATGTATGTATGTATGTATTAGAATTTCCTAAATATTTTAATAACTATATAACTTTAACTAAATAACATTTCATATTTACATTTATTTAACCTTATTTATTTGTTAAACTTAACTCTTATTTACATTTATATATTCTCAATTAAAGTTCTTAAAATATATTTTATTCAACTACTAATATATAACTTTAATTACCTCTAGAATATTATATTTATATCAATATTATATATTTATATATGTATATATATACATCATTTTATTTATTTTATTTTAATTATAATCAATACCGAACTTAAGAATTCAAGTGCGCATACATGTACAGGCATTCATACTATAATATAGGCTGAAATAGATAAGAAATTTGATGATTAAACATAGATATGTAAGTTTATAATACTCACCAAAATAATACCCTAGCAACAAACAACATCTACCAGCCTTTACAACCAACAACCATGCCCAATATTCACGAACTACAACATTAGCAACCACCACCGTGCCTACATCATCCATTAGCCGCCAACCCTTTATGTGCATGTCTTCCTAAATGCCAGCCTCGGAATTTGCACACACGAGCATCATGTCGTCAATCCCAATTTTGATCACGCATGAGAATAAGTCGCGGCTCTTAGTCGAGCTCCCCTCCATCGTGACTCACTTATGCCAAAGTGCCTCACCTAATGTCGTGTAGTTGACCGGCGTAATTGATTTTTTTTATTCGGCCGTGATTTTTGGTTTTGAGGCTAGGGTTGAGAAAGGGAATTGGGTGTTTGTACAAACATAAGTAAAATGGGATGGAAAGATTCTTGGGAAGTAAAGAATGGCCTAGAATAAAATAGGATAAAATAAATAGGTTTGGGCTAAATTTGTTTTGGGCCTTAAATGATAATTTATTTTAGTCCCACTTCATTTTTCTTCAAATTTCAATTCAATTTTTTTAATTCTTTTCATTTGTCTATAAAAATATTTCAAACTAATTCAAATTAATTTAAACCTCATTTTGCAAGATATATTTTAATAATTAGATAATTTTATTCAATTCAATACTGGAATATTTTTTATTTCATATTCATTGTATTATTACAAAATAAATTTATTTTCCAACTATATAAAAGTTATTTACACTTTAAAATATTTATAATTAATTAAAATGTTCTGTTTTGATTTTAAAATATTATTCAAAAAGGATTTATTAATTTAATTCATTTGATTAAATCAAAATCTTATATTAAATAGAATTTGATTAACTTAAAAAATTCATTTTCTTTTTCAAAGCACTTACTTATTAAAATCAAATTCAAATATTTATATTTATATTTATATATTTATTATAATGGCCTAGGCAGGAAGGGTTGTTACATAGACATAAGTTGCTATCTTTTATGGATGCATACTCAGGATATAATCAAATCCCTACGTTCAAGCCAAATGAGGAAAATATAAGTTTTATAACGGATTGGGGAACTTATTACTACAAAATTATGCCTTTGGGGCTGAAGAATACAGGGGCTGCATACCCAAGGTTAGTAAACAGTACATTTAAGGAACAAATCGGACGAAACATGGAAGTGTATGCGGATGACATACTAGTTAAGTCCCAAGAAGAAATTAACCACTTGAAAGATCTTGTGCAAAATTTTGAAGTACTAAGGAAGTACAAAATGAAGCTGAATCCGCATAAATGCCCTTTTGGAATACAGTTTAGGAAATTTCTAAGATATATCGTAAGTGTTCAAGGAATTGAAGCCAATCCCGACCAGATCAAAGCAACTAAGGACATGGCAGAGCCAAAAACAAGTAAAGATGTGATGAGCCAAAATGGAAGGGTGGCAGCTTTGAACAGGCTTATCTCCAAGGCCATTTGTAACTGTATTCCTTTTTTGATGTGGTTAAGAAAAAGAAGAATTTTAAATGGGGAGAAGATTGCTAAGAAGCCTTCAAAGAATTAAAAGACCATCTTGAAATACCTTCAATCTTATCTAGTCCGATAGAAGGAAAGAATTTGTACCTTTACATGGTAGTTTCCGAATATGTGGTAAGTTCGGTTCTAGTAAGAGAAGAAAATAAAGCTCAACTTCTTATGTGTTATACTAGTAAAAGGGGTTAGAGTGGTAGAAGCTAGATATCCAGTTATAGAGAAGTTTGTATACTAATTAATATCACTGCACGAAAATTAAGAGCCTATTTTCAAGTGCACCCAATCAAAGTCTTAACTAATTTTCCACTTAGGCAAATTTTCAGTAAGCCCGAAATGTTAGGAAGCTAGTAAAATGGGGAATATAGTAGAGTCAGTATGAGATTGAGTTCCAACCATGAGTGGCAATCAAAGGACAAGCTCTGGCTTAATGAATGTACATGATTTATTGAAGAACAATTGAGAAAGGAGAATGATCTAAAACCTATATGGAACCGTTCGTTGATAGAGCCTTGAACGAGCAAGGGGCTAGTGCAGGATATGTAATCATTACCCCTGATAAACATCGATTACATTATGCAACGAAGTTAGGTTTCCTCGCTACCAATAATGTGGCTGAATATGAATCAATGATAGCATGACTAACCTTAGCTCTTCAGTTAAAAATCCCAAGGATCGAAATTTTTAATGATTTCCAATTGATGGTTAATCAATTGAATCAAACTTATCAAACAAAGGATGTAAGATTGATCCTCTATGCCAAGAAGATATTGAAAATATTAGCCCGGTTTGAGGATTTTTTGATACACCAAGTACCCAGAGGAAGGAATTCTCAAGCCAACTCTTTAGCCAAATTAGCTAGTTCTCGAAGAGCCCCAGAAACCCGAATTGTGCCAATATGCTTCCAACAAAATCCTAGTATTGAGGAAAAAGCCCTCGAACCTAAAAATGTGACCATGGTATTGACTAGATCCCAATCTCTTATACATGCGGAAAAAGAAAATGAACAAAGAAGCAGTGACGATGAAAGCCAGGAAGAAACCATTCATACGGAAATAAATTGCAACGACCCAAAATTTTTAACGTTTTAAATGGAAATATTTAATTTATTTATATATTTAATTTATTTAATTTATTTAAATATTCAAATTTGATTCAAATGTAATAAATTAAAAGAAAATCAATTTTTTATAAAACGACGTAGTTTATAATGATGTATATTTAGTTTAATTTATAGGAATTTTCCATAATTTTAATTTGAAAAATATTTAGATTATCGTTTGACGTAATTTTCAGCAAAGGATGGTATATTTGAAACTTCACAGAATAAGATTACCAGTGTTTTATTGTTCTTTTAGGATCATGTCGCATTGTTGTACGTGATCGTATTTTTGTTCTCTCGTTCCCAGTTTGTACACGAACGAAATACTGTGCTGCGAAGTGCCGGAAATTGCAAAATAAACCAAACCCCCACCATGACTATTCTTCATTTCATTTGGACTTTTCTTTTTCTCTCCTTTCTCTCTTATTTTCATCTTCCATTAAAAAAATCAAGGCTTCCTCATTCAAAAATTAAAAATCAAATAATCTACTTAACGAAAAAATACAAAATTGGATCCGTTGGATTTGTTTTAGTGAGAGCTTCGAATCTTGGTGAGTTGAGTGGGTGCAATCGACGTTGGGGTTTGCTCGACTTGCCATTGCTATGCCTAGGGTTTGAGGTCATTGAAGCTAGGGCGATAGTTGGCGATACGGAGAGTGGATTTGGGTTTGGCATGTGAATTGGAGTGGTGGGTGGTGAAATTGGGTGGTGCGGCTGTCTAGGTCAAATTGCGACCTTATGGTTGTCGCGACATAGAGGCTCGGTCGTGATTTAAGGAGGGATTTCGAAGGTGAGGTTGAGGTGGTGGCCTGAGAGAGTTTGGGAAGGGAAGTTCAACGGCGAAGTCCGTTCATCGTTTCGTGATACGGAGCTTCGTATCGTTTGGTGGCATACACGACATTGGATGGGTTGGAGTTGTGTATCGTGTGTAGGTAGTTGATTTGAGGATGGGGGAGAAGTATTATTAAGGGTAAAAAATTTAACAAAAGTAATTAGCGAAAATTACTAATTTAATTTAAATCGAAAACTTATAGAATCGATATCTCTCTCATACGAGGTCCAATCGACACGCGGTCTTTTACCTTGCGTTCGTAGTAGCAATATCTACACACTGGATTCATCAAGTATGGAGCAAGTGAAATTTTGATCTTAAATCAAATGTCATTCGATTTTAGATCAAATTGGAACGCTTAAGCGTCCGCTAGAATTTTGGTGAGTTAACTCACCTCTGGATGAATACTATATTGTATATGGTAGATACAAATTATTGTTTTTATGTTTGAATGGTTTTTTTGGGTTTAGTTTGGTTGAATTTCCGCTTTGAAAAGCGAATGACATATAAAATGAAATACAACGAATTTTGTAGAGGAATCCGGATTCCTCACAATTGTTGATTTTAAATTACAGTTATATACTTGTTGTATAAATTGTTGAATGCTAAAAGTTTGGTAGTTGACTATATTGGATATAACATTGATATATGTTTAAAGTTGAACTTTTTTACTGAAAAAGGTAGTAGTAGAATTGTTAAGTGCTTTGGTAGTTATTGGCCTCATTATAGTATTTTGAAATACTATTAATTGTTGTTTTGCTTCGAAAATGGTTTTGATTCAGAGAATCATTTTAAATATGACTTTTGGATTTTCGGTGATATTTTATTTTGAAATAGTTTTTGAACTTCTCAGTTTTACTCCAATTTTTTTGAAAATGTTTTAAAGTATTTCAAAAAGTATTTATTTTTATAGAAAAACTATTATAATAATGAACGTTTGTTTTAAAGGAAATAAAGGGGAACCTATCTTTTAAAAACAAGTGCTCTTGCTTTAAAAAAGATAGAAATATTTTAAAATTAATATTTGTAAGACGTTTTATATAAAATGTTGGATAAAAAGGATAGATTTATAAATAGTATTTTATAAATAAAAGAGAGATTTATAAATAAAAGAATAGATTTATAAATGGTATTTTTTTTAAAAGGGAAAGGATGTCATTTTTATAATTTGGTATAATAAATCACTTTTGTGGATTTATAGTAATATATGGAATAATCGTTTATGGAAAGTATTTGGTTCTACCTTGAAACTGAAGGTTTATGATAAGTAGATGGGATTTATAAATGGAGTTTTATAATTATATTTGAAAATTTATAGAAAGGATTTTATAAATGATATTTTACAAAAAGGGTTTGTGAACATAAAAGAGTTTTATAAATAGTAAAGAGTTTTATAAAAGAGTTGTAAATAAATTTAGAGATTTATAAAGGAAGTTTTATAAATGATATTTTATAAAAGGAGTTTGTAAATATAAAAGAGTTTTATAAATAGCAAAGAGTTTTATAAAGAAATTTTATAAAAAGGGATTTATAAAAAGAATTTTTATAGAAAAAATAAGACCCGATTCCATAAATGATCATTTTAAATTATGGTGGTATGGAAAGTATTCTTTTCATACTTAACACTAAAAAGAGAAAAGTGGTTTGGGTTTTATTGTTACTTATATTTTAAATGACATTTGTTTAACCCGAATAAGTGTGGTTTTGGAAGTGAAATCTTTCTTAAGATTTGTGAATATGCTTATACCGTTGAGATAAGTATACGGGGTATATTTTCTAAGTATTGAAAATGTAGTGTTTGTGAATATATTTATATTGTTAATATAATTATATGGGAATGTTTTCTAAAGTGAAATGTTTTGTCAGTATACTAAAGTTGAGATAAGTATATCAATATTTTTCAAGTATTGAAAAGAGTAGAAAGGGTTTGTGGATATATCTTTGTAAAAGTATTTTTATACAAGTATTTCCAAAGTGATTTTAAGTAATGAAAGGATTAAGTAAATTGGCTTACCAGTTGCTTAGGTGCTTAACCATGCTTGGTTTCCATGTGAAATTAAATCTCTGATTTGATTGTTTGTTTATTTGGTAGTTAAATAACCGACTATCAAATGTTGGCCAGTTTTGAAACTATTGTTGTCAGTTCGAAGAGGCCGAGATCAGGTATAATATATGAAAACCACTTCAAACTAGCATAAGCGCTCGAATTGGGACATCTTGAAGATGATGGAATCAAAGATGGAGTTCTTTGAAGTGTAAGGACTAGTTGCTACTAATTCTAAGGATGATTCCAAAATGGATGTAGTAAAAGTAGTGCCTCCGGTTTGATCATATCCTTAACAACTTGTATGGGTGAATGTTGGCATTGCATTGTTGGTTGGAGGGTAGTGTTAACATTCCAAGTGGGATTGCAATATAAAATGGAAAACGTAACCTTAAGCCTCACACCCAAGAATGACTAAAACATGGGATATGCAGCATGGTTATGTGGTTCGCTACCATTAGGGTATGGCCATCGCCCGATCTAGATCGATATTGACCCATTTATGTATACTAGTGACCCGGTATGGTTATTGGCCGAAAACCGGGGTGATGACATGTTCGGTACTATCTAGTAAGGGGTAGGTCGGTCCTGTGTTGGAAGAGGGTCCATGTGAGGCCCTCCGTATATTTTTCTAATAATGTATTGTGATAGGCGGTACCCCAATAGCCTTATCATTGTATGGAATCCATTCTTCGATACGTGCCTTTACAGACTTAGTGGTATACCTAATATGCTGGAATGTAATTAATATAACCATTTCGGCTATGATTAAATATTTATTTTAAACCATAGACATTATTCTAATATAACAAGATTTCTTATGAAATGGTTTGGTTATCGTAAGGTAAAAACTCATCCGTGTTTATGTGCGGCATGGTCTTATGAGATACCTTTATTTTGAAAGGTTTTATAACATTAAAAATCTATATAATTTGTGTAACGACCCGTATTTTACGTTTGGACGATCGTAAAATATTTTTATTTTATTCATGTGAGGTTATATGAATTTATAATTTTGGGATATGACTCTTAGGGACATTTTGAACATTTACGATTTTTACCGAATTTCTATGTAACCATTTTCACCATGAAAACCTTGTTTGGGCTATAACTTTTGATATGAGTCGAATTAGTGTTTCAAACCAGTTCCATTGCTTCAAGATGATGGTTTTTCATTCCGTAGAGTGGTCATAGTAGGAAAAAGGACTTACAGTTAGGAAGTTATGCCTATTTTAAGTTTAGACAACTGCTGGCCTGAATTAGTAGGTAATTAGTTAAGCTCATACTTAGGCCCATTAATCTAATTTGGGATTAGTATAAATATGGAGTTATAGGAGCTGAATTAGAGCTTTTCCCTCTTCCTCAAATCAGTCCAAAACCCTCATTAACCCTAATTTCATGCAAAATCACACAAATTACTCTCTAAACTTAGCCAAATCCCTAATTATAGAGAAGATCGTCAAATGGAAGTTAGAGATCATCGTTTTGGTTGATTTGAATTGCTTTCTATTGCTATCAACATCAGACCTAGACTTAAATTGGTTGATATTAGTAATCGGTGAGTGGTTTATGCCATCTCACTATCCTATGCATGCATGTTTAACATGGTTTTTGACCTTAAAACCTTTTCTAGTTTTAATTACATGATATCATATGCTTGTGAACTAAATTTATAAATCTTTGAAATGGGTTCCAATAATGATTTATTAATTCTCCTTATTCATATTCATATAGCATGTAATATGTAGATCTATATTAGAATTGGCATGTTTATCATATTCTTGTGTATTGCTTGTTGAAATGGATGTATATGCATGTTATTCTATGGTTGTATGTTGTGCTTTGATGTTGTTCGCTAGTGTTTTGGATGCTTAGGAAGATAGGTTGATGAATTTGGAAAATCGGAAGCAAAGACGGTCAAAATTGGATGAAACTTGGAGGGAAGACTTTGGAGTATAGAGGAAGTTAGGGGTTCAAGTCGCATGTCCAAATTCATCAAGTAGACAAGTCGGCACCAAGTTGTTCATGTCAATACCGAGTTATCTATATTGGTCATATAGGTCGGCGATTGTGGGGGATCTCCAAATCCTAGCTAGTAGAGGTGGAACATAGCAAGATGCAAGAGACTGGCTAAGTGTTGGATGTTATATCGACTTTTTTATAAAACTTAAAGATGAAGGCTTTGGCGCGAGACTGAGTTGTTTTGATGGATGGGTTGGGATTTGAAGCACTTGGGAATGGAGTACTAAAAGCAAGTTAGAAGAGTTAACCAAAGATTGGCTAAGTAAACAAGTCGGTACCGAGTTAACTGAGTTGTTTTTGTGATTGTAGTAGGGTCAAGCTTGTAAAGAAGGAAGCAGGGGACTCTGTAGATCATGATGGAGGTGTTGGCTTGCTCGCTTAAGGATTAGATGGCGATGTAATAGCATGGTAAACGCTTTGTATTTTCGGTTGGTGACTCTTTAAAGGAGTAGGTACCGAAGATAGTGGCTCGATAAAGAAGGGAGCCATAGATTAGAGAACACTGAAGGGTTCCTGGATAATGGAAACTAGATCGAGCAGAAAGGAGTGCTCGGATGTATGTGCTAAGGATAATTGATACACGAAGTTTTTTTATTGTATTCGAAGCAGGGATACTATAAGTAGGGATGCCCATGGATCATTGGAGTGGATCTGAATAGCATGGACCAGTGGCTTTTGTCTAGGGTCTAGCTTTAGGCTACAAGACAAGTATCTAGCTTTGGGCTACATGATACGACAGTACACTGAAAACCGTGATTTTCATTAGTCCTTGGCAGTAATGACGCCATACGAGTTATCATATATTCGGAGCACAGTGGGTGATAGTGAGGACTACTTGATGGTTTGCTTGGTTGCTTTGTTTGCTTTCTTTAGTAGGCTATCACTCGAAGATATCACTGGGAGTAGGTACCGAAGATAGAGATATCTGGACACCCACCATTCTATTTTGAGTAGAGTACCTTTATGATATTTGTTAGTAGAATATTATGATATTAAGTGCTAACTCTTCGGTTGCAAGGATAGGTCAAGTATGGTTCGTGTACCTCTGTTTCTTACTATATTTACATGTATAGTATTTTGAGATTCATTAACCGCTCACACCAAATTGTTGTCTGACCCAAGGTTTTATGTTTTGTTTCTTATTATCTTGGGTACTCTTAAATGAGTAGACTAGATAGCAAGTCTAGGTGACACAGTAGTTGTGCGGAGGACGAGATGGATGAAGCTATCTTGTATTATATACATATGGATTTCTACGCTTTTCCGTTGTGCAACACTATGGAGCCTTGGCGGTGCTTGCTTATTCTTCTTGTAATGAGACAGTTGTTGAGTTTGATCTTTTTGTATAAACTCTACTACTTTTGATTTATAACTCTGTGGATCTATTATTTTGATGATTTGTTCACGTAGTTATTGCCGTCTCTTTTATTATATTTATGATATTATATTTTATCCATGCGCTATGAGATATACCATAGGGTATATGATGTATTTGTTTCATTCTCAAGCCTGATGATCATCCTATATCGACCAGGCATGGCTGCATTGATATTACTGGTGTCGGTGGCATAGGGTGGTCATCACAATTTGTGTTTTCTCATGCTGGTTTACCAGACTAACCCGGGTGTTATTTTCTTATAATGCTTGGGTCAACCCAAGCATATTTCCATATTTAGTTTGGATGCTTTGGAACTTCAGGAGATGAGTTGGATGCTCCCAAGATGTATTCACGTATCTTTTATTTCCCCTACATTTTTTTATATTTACTAATAATTGTAAAGACAGGTTGTTATGACTTTCCAGACTGATGATAGGTTAGTTTACTCTGATTGATGTATGTATTATAATCTTTCGTTTTATAAAGATCTACTATATATTATATGTTACTGGTCACGATGTGAGATTCTGTTCTGTCTTTTCTTTTCTTTCACCCCAATAATCTATCTTTCGGGCACTTGGATGTTCGGTACGTGAATACCGTGGATGTATTAGTGTCGACTTTTGAGGGTCGAAAAGGCGGGTCGTTACACAAATGATCGCTATAAAAACAATTGGATAACGCACATTGTTGAATACTTCATAGAACGGAAACTACCAAGAGATAAAAGAGAAGCTAGAAGGGTAAGGCACCAAGCTCCAACTTTTACTATGATGGATGGAACACTTTATAAATAAGACTATTCGCTTCCTTACTTTAGTTGGAGTCCATAAAATGGCTCAAAGCTGTTAAGAGAAGCCCATGAAGGGTTCTTTAGGAATTATCTAATGGCATGAAGTTGACCAAAGAGCTCATGAGACAAGGATTTTATTGGCTCCATATGAATAATAATGCTGTGAATTATGTAAAGAGATGTGAAAAATGTCAGAATTTTTCAAAAATTCCATATATACTACCAAATGAGTTATCTCCGATTGTGTAAGGAATCGACTTAATAGGGCCATTGCCTATATCAAAAGGTGGAGCCAAATTTATAGTAGTAGCCATCGACTACTTTACCAAATAAGTGGAGGCGGAAGCATTGCCAAATATAATTTCAGGAAAAGTGCTAAAGTTTGTGATTAAGAACATAGTCACCCAATTTGGAATAATGAATAAGATATCTCCAACAATAGGACCCAATTTGAAAGTAAAGAATTCACAAGAATCCGCGATAACAATGGGATAATCAAATATTTTTCGTTAGTAGCTCATCCAAAGGCTAATGGAGCCTCTGGAGTCACCAACAAAACCATCAAGACTATCCTTAAGAAACAACTAGACAAAGCAAAAGGAAATTGGGTAGGAGAACTACCACTGGTGCTTTGGGCATATCGAACTTCTACTAAGACTACAACAGGACACGCTCCATTTTCTTTGACATATGGGTCTGAAGCAATGCTTCCAGTCAAAGTTGAGATACCGTCCTATCGAAGGATTACATATGCTTTTGACCCCAATCAATGGTTTAGAAAAGAATTCTTAGATTTGATCAATGAACTAAGAGATGAGACGACCATACGAATAGCCGAATATCAACAAAGGATATCAAGATATTATAACTCCAAAGTCAAAGGGAGATCATTTCAAAAAGGAGATTTAGTGCTTTCAAAAAGTTATGGAAAACACCAAAAATCCAGCAGATGGACCACTTAAACCAAACTAGGAAGGAACCCTTGTTATCCATGAAGTAATCCCACCAAGAACTTATTGACTAAGCCGACCTGATGGTAATGTAATAGCATAAACTTGGAATGCCAAACATCTGAGGCCTTATTTTCCTACAGTGAATAAATAAAGAAATCGAGATAAGTATATCTACGGAATCGGTAATCGATAGAGAGAAAGAATCTCAAAAAATAAAGGGAAAGCCTTTGATCCCACCACATGGGCATGGTCAGAGCATTATAAGCCTTCGGTCATGCCTATAAGACCTTACCGCAGCACTTCCTAGAGGGAGGTCAGAGTAAGCCTATGATCTCACCTATATGGCATGGCTAGAGCACTGCAAGCCTTCGGTCCTACCTACGTGGCCTGGCTGGAGCACCTCCTAGAGGGAGGATGGTGTAAGCCTTTGGTCCTGCCTAATATAGCCTGGCCAAAACAACTACCAGCTTTAAGTTCCGCCTATAAGGCCTGGCTAAAGCGCCTCAAGAAAGAGGAAAGATAAGGCTTTTTTTCTGTCTACGATGGCTAACCAAACGCACCGACCAACCTAAATCCTTACCTAAAAGGTAAGAACGGGCAGAAGAAATCAATCAAAGCCTAAATCCTTACCTAAAAGGTAAGAACGGGCAAAAAATAATAATCAAAGCCTAAATCCTTACCTTAAAGGTATAGAAGGGCAAAGAGAAAATAGTCAGGCAAGACTAATTCCATCTTAGAGATTAGCCAAAGCAAGGAAGAGAAATCAAACATATCAATTTTGCCCCAAGGTAAAGTTAAAAGCAACCTTCGAAGGAAATGCCAGGTCACTACTATGGCGGAATATTTTTAAAGCCAGTGGTCGCAAAGAAAATTCTAAATCTTTCTTTCAAAAGCATAAATTATTGTCAGAGCCTAAGATTTCCGACCTTCCATTAAGCTAGAATGAGAATTTTACCAATAAAATGAAAGTTTCTTAGATGGATTTCTTGTCTTCTTATAGATGAATTTCTGTTCTTCTTATCAGATGGATTTTTGGTCTTCCTACCAAATGAACCTTTGGTTTTCTTATCAGATGTATTTCTAGTTTTCTTATTAAATGTATTTCTAGGCTTCTTATCGGTTAAGTTTTTGGTGTTTTTACAGGATGAATATCTAATCTTCTTACCAGACAGGTTTCTAGATTATGAACATTGCCCTCGAAATGAAGTTTGAGGAATCCTTGCTCTTATTGCCAAATCCTCAATCTCAAGCATGAATTCAGATTCACCTCTATGTGGCATAGAATTTTCTTTGAATTTTTGGTTTCCTTGTTATTAGAAGATAGCTCCCATTATCCAATCTCACCATTCCCAATGTGGAAATTGGTATGACTCCTTAAGCCAAATATATATCCAATCCCTCTTATTGGATTGATTTATTTTGGGTGTTGAACTTGGTTTTACACCAAAGTGTAAAAAGCGTCTTTTATAAAAGGGGGACAAATGTTATCCATATATTTTTTTGACTATTAAGTATGCTAGCTTGAGAATTCAGCAAGAGAAAAAGCAGCTAAGTCCATGGGAAGATATGGAAACATTCCAAAAAGCACGTGTCGAGCCTATAAGTGCATGGTAATATGATTGTTTGCACAAAAAATGGACAAACACCTCAAAGTTGTATGATTTAGTAGATCTTATGTTATTCTTAGTAATTTGAGCGACTTATGCAAATACGTAAAAAACAGGGGTTAAACTGTAAAAAGACACGCAGATTTATAGTGGTTCAGCCAGAATGTGCCTACGTCCACTTTATATGTTATTTCTCTTGTTCTGTTGTGATTACAAGTACAAAGCTTTGGTACAAGTAAAAGAAAGTTGTTTGAAGAGTTCCTTCCATGCTTGAGCTCTCCAACTTGTCCCCATTGCTGTACCCCTACCCCTCTATTTATAGAGTGAGGCCGGGGGTAGGGGTCCAGGATATGTATAGTTGCTGATGGGCCTGGGCTGATGTGATCTGGCCTGGCACATCTGGTTCGGTGTCCTCTGGTTCGGTCGTTCTTGGGGAGCTTTGGTAGAGGTTGGATCGGTGGGGCTTCATTCGGCATGGATGCTCGGTGGATCTGGTCCGGTGGTAGATAGGGAGTGGGTTGATTCGGTGGAGCTTCATTCGGTGGTGAGACTTGGTTCGGTGGGGGTGATGCCGAATGTGTTGGTTCGGCGAGGTGCTGGAAGAGGCAGTTGATTCGGCAGCACGGGGAAAGAAGGTGGTTCGGTAGCATGTCTTGGACCGGTGGCGAATGAGTGGGGCATGTGGTTCGGTACGTACTTGGTTTGGCAGGAGCTAGAAGGAGTTGGTTTGATATTGAGATGGAGAGATTCTGGTTCGAGCGTTTGGTTGATTAAGTGTTTGAAAACTTGGCCAACATTTGCCCCCCAAAGTAGGGTATATGTTCACCATATATCGTGCTTTGTTTTTAGTCCATCCAATCTCGACGTCTGCGTGTGCTTCATGTTGCCGAACCAAGTGGTTCGGTACACTGCCTTCGCCTATAAAATAGGGAACTAGGGCTTCTATCTTTCCACCTGCCGACTCATTCCCACGAACCTCAGTGTTAGCCGAACCAAACCCTTAACCGAATCAGGTGAGATCTTTAGCCGGACCAAGTCTAATCCTTTTTGCCGAATGAGTTTACGTATTGTATCACTGAATGCCGAATGAACTTGCGTTCGTATGCCGAGTGAACTTGCGTTTGTATGTCGAGTGAACTTGCGTTTGTGCGTTTGTATGCCGAATGAACTTAGTCCTCCGATACCGAATGACACATGAACGTTTAATACCGAATGAGATTATTGAAGTGCTGCATTTGTTTACATCCTTTGTTCTAACACTATGCTTTTCCGGTGTTGTAGATAATGTCCCGTAAAGTAGAAACTCGATCAGACAAGAAGAAATCCGGGGGTGAAGGAGGTTCCTCTGCCGTGCCCCCAGCTCAGCCGAATCCCGAACGTCACGGACCAACCCCGAGATCATTAGTGGACGGGTACGGCCCTCAGGAAATTCTGAACTCCCCGCCTGACTGTTTTCCTAGTTCCCTCAAGGAGGAGCAGCTAGATGCCATCTCTCGTTCTTTTGGAATTGATAGGGCGCGAATGCTGTTGCCAGGGAGAGATGTTATGCCATACGACCCCCCTGAGGGGTACTTTGCGTATAGCAGATACCACTGCATGTGTGGTGCCATTCCGCCTCTTAATGCTTGGGTAGCCAGCTTCCTCACATATCTCAAGGTGGCCCCATTCCAGCTTCAACCCAACTCCTATGCTATACTAGTGAGCCTCTTCGTTATTTTCCAGAGGAAGTATGGTCGTGCTCCTTCCAACCGGGAGATCCGGTACTTGTATAATTTAAGGGGCTATAAGAAGGGGTCCCCATACATTAGCTTGGAGTCAGCTGTGACCTTCAAGCCGGTCTTGGACCTGTACTCTAAATTCAGCATGTTTAAGAAAGAGTGGTTCTTTGTTAGGGACGACTCCGTTTCAATCCGGCGCTTTACCTCTGGATGTAAGTTGATGCTTTTACTTATAATTTCTATTCCGATTGCGATGCTTCTTCTCATACTTTCTCATTTTTGCTAGCGACAGGTGGCTTTCCGGTTGTGGAGACTGACCGCTTGGTTCAGACGGCGGCTGAGATAGAAGCCATTCTTGGGAAATATAGATCATCTGCCTTTTTGATTAGAAATGCGATTCTTCTGGAATATAACTTAATCCTTCCGCAGCAGTCTGTAGTTAAGCTGAGGGAAACGGCGGAGGAGAGGGCGGCTGCTCAGACCAAGGAAGGTGTTACGGATAGGGTAGCAAGAGGAAACCTTTCACAAAACCTCCAGCTGTCGGAGGTAAGAAACTCAAGAAATCGGACGGTTCCTCCCCCAGCAATTGTCCACTTACCCGGGAGGAGAAAGACATAGAGGAGGAAAGAGGCGAGGGTGGAGATGGTCGGGATGGTGACAAAGGTGGCGATGGCATCGGGGCCTTACTTCCTGGGCAAGCGGGCGAGATTCAGGAGTGGACGGATGATGCGTTCCACCAGGCTTTTGAGGGGTTGGATGAGGATCCGGCTTTGGTAGAGAAGACCGGGAAGGCGGACAAAGCCGGGACTGGTGCAAGTGAGTCTTCTCCGACCATTCCAGCCAAGGTGGCTCCGACGTCTCAAGGTGAACTCTTGACTCCTGCATGCTTCATTAATGATAGGGACTTAGGAATATTTTATGACCCGCTCCCGTCCTGGAATGAAATCCAGGACTTATTGCAGTATCCCACTCCTCCCTAGGGTTTGTACAACCACAGCTGTGTTTCTTTTCCTTTTTTAACTTGTAATTTACCGCGATTTCTCGAATCGTATAGTGATGTAAGTTTGTGACACTTGTTCTTTATATCAGGAGCAAGCAAGACGTCCAAAGCTTCAGACCTTCGACACAGGCTTGAGCAATATAAACTTTCCAAATCTTCTGCTAAGCCGAAGCCCTCAACCCAACACTCCGGGGATGTAGTCGGCTACCGTCCTCTTCTTGGGGTCATCGAAGAGGGTATTCAGCAGAGGAAGAGGAGTCATCCTTTATCCGAAACTTCGCCCGGTCCTCAGCCTCCGGCTCAGTCTCTTCATGATAATACTGAGGAGGGTAGCGAGTTTGCACCTTCTCCGCACCCGTCCGGAAACCCTTCTGTTATTCATATCGACCGTCCCGACTTGGCTCGTAATCCATTTGCGGGTCATCCTGATCTGGATCCAAGCTCTCATGATATTACTTTTGACGAAGTCACTGGTGAACACCTTCTCCCCCGTAACCCCATGGTACGAGTACTTGATGAAGCCAAGTCCTTAGATCTCGATCTACTCACTACTCATATAGTCACTATGGGAGACGAGGCCAAGGCTAATATTGATCGGGTGGCAGAGGAGACCAAGAAGCTGATGGGGCATCATGCTCGGCTGGTTAAGGCCGGAGAGGAGATTGGGAGCGCCAATATCCGACTTCGATTGGTGGTTTCGGATCAGGCCAAACAGCTTGCGGATCAGGCTATTCAGATTTCTCAGCATGAGGCTGATACTGGGCGACTAAGGAAAACCATGGAAGAGGCCAGTCGGGCCGAATTGCGGAAAATGGAAGCTACTTGCAAAGAGCGGATTGACATGGCTATTGCCACGGTGGATGAGGTTCGGAAAGCGGATCTCGAGCAGGTGGAGGAATTGTCCGAGAAACTTGAGGCTGCAGAGCTTGCTCAAGCTAAGTTGAGGGAAGAGATGGAGGTGATGCGGAGGTCCCTTCAGGCTGATTGCTCGAGATACAGATTGGAGAGAGATGCTGCCGTCGAAAGGTTGTCGGCTTCCGAGGCCCGGATGAGGGAGTTTGAGGAGAATGAGGGAATGATGGATGACATGCTCCAGGACATGTATTTCCGAACTTGGAAGCAGGGCAATCTCTCTTGGATGGATGATTATCCCAGGGTCATGGCTAAGATCTATCTTCGGGCTTTGGAGGAGGCTAAGGCTGATGCAGATAAAGAGGGTGGAACGGTCTTCAGTATGGATGTGGTCACTGCCCAGTTTACCAAGGAGGAGAAAGTGGCGGTAAAGGAGGGTATGCGGCTGCTTGCTGCTGAGGAGGCAGGTGTGCAGGTAGAGGATGACGACCAGGATGGTCAAGAAGCAGGTGCTGGTAAGTCTTCCTTTCTAGTCTTTCCGTTAACTTGGTTACTTATCGCTAATGAATTCTTTTTACGACCGGACAGGTGGGCAACAGAGCAAGGACAAGACTCCGACGCAACCGGCTCCCTGATTAGACCTGGAAAATTCTTTTTGTAGACTTGACATGGTTGTATACGTTAGTCTTAAGACAGTAGAGTAACTTCTAAGTTGTAATTCTTGCTACTTGTAACAATCAACATCATTCTTGACGTGTAATT
The DNA here is from genome assembly GCA_030737815.1 of Allium fistulosum. NCBI lineage: Eukaryota > Viridiplantae > Streptophyta > Magnoliopsida > Asparagales > Amaryllidaceae > Allium > Allium fistulosum. The sequence continues at coordinate 1,114,158,030 of CM060902.1, read as the reverse complement.
TTTTAACTTAAGCTGATTTTGTCGTTTCTTGAATATTTGTTGCTATTTCGACATATCGTATGAGAAATGTAGCTATGTATATTCTTGTAATTAAATTGTGTTTGATGTTAGACTCTGGTTCTAAACCATAATTTTATGACTTGCAATATTAGCGTGTGGTGTGAACAAATTATAGTCATGCATTTGTACATAAATGAAGAAAATACCGCCTTTCATGTTATGTTTGTAGATGGTAGTTTCGAATATCTTGTATGACTGAGCATGGAAAGTAGTTGAATGCCCTGCCATCTGATTGTGGATCCACGCATCCATTGGCGAGTGTCTTCTACTCCGTATCCTGTACTTGACGGATTGTTATAGAGGATAGGAGGAAAGTTTCTTTTTTTAAGTAAAATTGAAATATGTGAAATAGTAAAACTTCCAATCATGGAAGGCCTTCGATGTGCTTAAGTTCGTGGCAAACGGGTTTTGTAGTCACTTTCCCTAGCTGTGGGTCTTGGAGACATTCGTCACCCATCTTACGCCTCCGCGGGGAGTTAATTCTTTTTTATCACAGCCGTACTTAAGACACATCGGAGCCGAGATCGCGCACAGTAACTACCCGGGCCATTATGGCCCGCAATCGTGGGAATTATTCGATTTATTGTGGCCGGCTAGCGTGGGTGCCGATCGTCAACTGTGAACTGCCCCTGGCTGGCCACACCTTATGTTGGGGCTTATAGTCGGTTCACAGTTGCCGGCGAGCCTAACGCCGTAATGAGCTGCCTCGGCTATAGTCGGCCTTCTCGGTGGCTTATAATCGGCTCATTACAGTTGGCTTTAAGGGCCGTCGCGAGCAATGAGTTAACCCGCAGCAGAGGGATGCTGGAGCAAAAGTGTCTCATTGGCGAGGGCATAGATTCGCATAGTACCTGTTAGGTCTTGTCCAGGTGAAGTTGTGTTGTGGAGTGCTTTGAATAGAAATGCTGTATACTCAGGATTTTGTTCAACAGAAAAGGATAAAGTTAACAAGCAGCCAAGATACAAAGGAACAAGTTAAAAAAGAGACAAGGTTTTTTAAAGTGGTTCGGCACGAAAAGGCCTACGTCCACTGATTCTCTTTGTTAATTCACTTCATATGGGCAATACAAGTTAAGAAAAGTATCGATGGAGGTGTTGGATGTTCCATGCCCTCTGGAACACCTCTCCGTCCACTGTTGACAAAATATAGGCTCCGTTGTGGAGATCTTTATTAATTACATATGGTCCATCCCAGATTGGGTCTAGTGCTCCGGGGCGAGGGAAGATTCGCTTGAGGACAAGATCCCCTTCTCGTAAGGTACGATGTTTGACTTTGGAGTTGTATTGTGCTGCCACCTTTTGCTTGTGGGCTGCTGTTTTAAGGACTGCATCATTCCTTCTCTCCTCGACTAGATCCAAAGACATGTTGAGGAGCTCTTCATTCTCTTCTGGGTTATAGTGGATCCTACGGTGGGAAGGCACAATGGTTTCAACTGGGAGCATAGCCTCCGATCCGTATGCCAAAGAGAAAGGAGTGTGCCCTGTTGATGTTCTGAAAGATGTGCGGTAGGCCCATAGTGCCGTGGGGAGTTCATCCACCCAAGCGCCCTTTGACTTTTCGAGCTTCTTTTTGATCAGAGTTTTCAGAATTTTGTTGACTGCTTCGACTTGTCCGTTTGCTTGGGGATATGCTACGGATGAGAAGCTTTTATGAATTCGGTGTTCTTGGCACCAGTTGGCGAATTCTTCGCTGTCAAATTGAAGTCCATTGTCTGATATGATTTTGAGTGGGACTCCATACCTGCACAGAACATTTTTGATCAAGAAGTTAATAACTTTTGCTGAAGATACTTTATTCAGAGGTTCTGCTTCCACCCATTTGGTGAAATAATCAACTGCCACTATAGCATATTTGGCCCTGCCTCGGCCCATCGGTAGCTCGCCGATTAAGTCAATTCCCCATATTGCGAAGGGCCAAGGGCTGGTCATTTGAGTAATCTCAGTTGTTGGTAGCCGTGGAATCTTAGCAAATTTTTGGCATCTGTCACATCTCTTGACGAAATCTGAGGCGTCCTTGCTTAGGGTGGGCCAGAAATATCCGTATCGGAGTATTTTTTTTTGCTAATGTTTGCCCCCCGGTGTGATCTCCACAGCTCCCCTGATGGATGTTGGATAAGATTTCCTTGGCTTCCCTTCCGGCGACACACCTTAATAATGGGTTAGAGAAACCGCGCTGATAGAGGATGTCTTCTTGTATTGTATAGCGGGACGCTTTCCTCAAGATTTTCTTGACTTCATTACGCCCGTTGGGTAGTGTGCCACCCTGTAGGTAGTCTCGGATGGGAGTCATCCAAGTTGCTTCTTCGGCTGCGGCTATCAGATTCACTTGCTCAAAACTTGGGACCGTTTGCTTTGAGATGGTTACTGCCCCGAAGATGGCGATGTCTCCCATACTCGCTTGCTTTGCCAATTCGTCGGCCTCTTGGTTCTCTTCCCGAGGGATGTGTTTGACTAAGTACTGATCCAATCGGCTGAGAAGCAACTTGGTCTTCTTTAGATATGCTATGAGTCGTTCCTCTCGAGCATGGAATTCTCCTAGTATTTGATTAACAATAAGTTGAGAATCGCTGTGAAGACACAAAGAATTGGCTCCGATTTCTATGGCAATTTCTAGTCCAGCTATCACTGCTTCATATTCTGCATCGTTGTTGGTGGCAGCGAACTCCAACCTTATAGCATAGTGCAGCTTATTTCCCCTGGGAGTGATTATTACCACACCTGCCCCCGAGCCTTGTTCGTTAGATGCACCGTCCACAAAGAGATTCCACTTGATATCTTCTGTTATTTCCAGTTGCTCCTTATCCTCGTTGGTAGTGAACTCTGCAATGAAATCAGCCATGGCTTGTCCCTTGATGGCGGTGCGAGGGTGATATGTGATATCATATTGACTCAGCTCAATACACCATTTAAGTAGTCGCCCGGAAGTGTCGGGACGATGGAGTACCTGCCTCAGTGGTTGATCGGTCAGAACTTTGATGGAATGGGATTGGAAGTAGTGACGTAGTTTTCGTGAAGTGATTAGCAAACAGTATGCTAACTTTTCAAGTTTAGGATATCTGACTTCTGCCCCAGTAAACCTTTTACTGACGAAGTAAACTGGTCGTTGCGTGCGGTTGTCTTCCCTTACCAAGGCAGCGCTTAAAGCGTGAGATGACACAGCAAGGTATAGGTATAATTCTTCGCCTTCGCTTGGGGTCGAGAGTACCGGTGGTTTCTGGAGGTGTTCGATTAGGTTAAGGAAAGCGGTTAAGCATTCGTCCGTCCATTCGAACTTTCCTTTATCTTTCTTTAGAGCTTCGAAGAAGGGGACGCACTTGTCCGTTGCTTTGGAGATGAATCGGCTTAGGGCGGCCACTTTTCCATTTAGGCTTTGCATTTCCTTTCGGGTGGAAGGTATCTTGATATCTCTTAGCGCTCGGACTTGTTCAGGGTTTGCTTCTATCCCTCTGGCATGAACGATGAATCCTAAGAACTTCCCTGACGACACACCGAAGGAGCATTTTAGTGGATTCAACTTCATTCCATATTGCCGGAGTACTTGAAACATCTCGCCTAGGTGGCTTACGTGATCTTTGGCCTTCCTTGACTTTACCAGCATGTCATCCACATATACTTCCATAGTTTGTCCTATTACCCCTGTAAACATCTTGTTGACGAGGCGCTGGTAGGTGGCTCCTGCATTTTTAAGTCCGAAGGGCATCACTTTGTAGCAGTATAAACCCCGGTCGGTGATGAAACTAGTGTGGTCTTGGTCGGGAGCATGCATAGGAATTTGGTTATATCCTGAGTATGCATCCATAAAAGATAGGAGTTCGTGCCCGGCTGTGCTGTCTACAAGTTGGTCGATTCTGGGAAGCGGGAAGCAATCCTTTGGGCAGGCGTCGTTTAGGTTGGAGAAGTCAATGCAGGTCCGCCACTTCCCATTAGCCTTCTTTACTAGTACCGGGTTGGCGATCCATTCTGGGTAAACAGCTTCTCGTATGAAGTCATTGGCGAGTAGATTCTTTACTTCTTCATCGAGGGCTGCTGATCGCTCTGCCCCCATACTTCTCTTTTTTTGTTTTACAGGCGCTTTGGTAGGATCAATGTTTAATACGTGGCATGCTATGTCGGGGGAGATTCCGGTCATGTCAGCGTGTGACCAAGCGAATACATCCAAGTTGTGGCGGAGAAAATCAATGAGTTGTTCCTTCAATTCAGCTTTCAGCTAGGACCCAATTTTCAGTAGCCTACTTGAGTCGTGCTTGTCTACAGATATAAATTCCATAGCTTCTACAGGCTCAGCGGTGGCCTCCTCCTCTTTGTCCCTAGGGTCTAATTCGTTGAAAGGGTCACTGGTGTATCGAAGAGGAGGGGCTTTCTTTAGTTGCTATGCTTCAAGGCTTTTTGTGCAGAGGGCAATCTCTACACCTTTCCCTTTATCTTTCCTGTGGTTATTGCGAAGTTCGGTTACATAGCAGTCTCGTGCAATATCCTGGTCTCCTTCCACTTCCCCTACCCCATTGTCTGTTGGAAATTTCATTTTCAGGCACCATGGGGCTAGGACAATCTGGAAGTCAGATAAGGCTGGTCTTCCTAAGAAGGCGTTGTAGGCCGAATGGTTTTCTATCAGCACAAACGTTTGTTTCCTTACAACGGAGCGGGGATGGCTTCCAATCTCAACGAAGAGGTCCAGCCGCCCGAGGGGCATCTTCGCATCTCCAGTGAAACCGTGTAGTGGTCTATCGCAGGGAGATACATCCTTCATTGATAGCTTCATTTTGTCGAATGCGTGTTTGAACAGGATATTTACAGAGCTTCCAGTGTCTACCAAGATTCGGTAAACTTCGGCGGGACCGAGTCGGGCAGAGATAACCATGGGATCCATGTGAGGGTACTGTCTTCCTTCTAGGTCGCGTTTACTGAATATGATGTCATCGCTTTCTTTCCGCTTTGGGTGGCGCTCTTCTATAACCGTATTGACACAGTCTTTATTGTCTCTAAGCGACTTCCCATATCTTTCCATCTCTCTCCAACTTCTGTCTGCGATGTGCGGACCTCCTGAGATGGTATGGACCACTATCTTCTCTTGACTAGAGCTGCTAGCGTTGTGGTTTCCTCTGTCGGTCCCTGGTGAGGGTAGCCTCGGGTTTTCATTGGCAGGGGCTGGAGTCCTGTCTTGACTTTTTACATAACGTTCCAGTTTCTTCCTTCTGATGTGTTCCTCAATCAGATCTCGGAGATGATGGCATTCATTGGTATCATGTCCGTGAGATTCGTGGAAGCGGCAGAATTTTCCAGACTTCTGTGCGTTATCTGATTCCTTCTTGTATGGTGGGCGTTTGTATCTAACTTCGCCTTGGGTGGCAAGGAAGATATTTTCGACGGTCTCGTTCAAAGGGGTGTAAGTGTCGAATCTTGGTCCTGGCCGATATAGGCGCTTTTCTACCTTCTTGCCCCCAGCATTGTCTCTAGAATCATTTCTTCGAACGTCCCTCGCCACAGCAGGGGCGTTGCCATGGGTCGTCTTACTTTGCTGTCCTGACTGCTCTTCAATGGCAGCATCCTCAAGCCTCATGTATTTCCCGGCTTCATGGAAGAAATCGGGTAAAGTAGCTGGTTTTTCTTTTGTCAATCTTCTAGCAAATTTAGTGTCTGGATGCACCCCACTTCAGAGGGCCATTAGGATAAGCTTCTCATCGGCATCTTGAACTGCGGCTGCTGCGGCGTTGAATCTAGTTAGGTATTGCTGCAGCTTTTCTCCAGGTTTCTGTTTGACGCTGGATAAGGAATAAGCGTCCTTAGGTTGCTCCACATGGATGCGGAACTGACTGATAAATTTTTCTTTCAACATCTCCCATGAGCTGATGGATCCTTGGGGTAGATGACAGAACCAGGAGGTAGCAAGATCTGCTAAGAAGAGCGGAAAGCATTTGCATAGTACTCCCTCTGTTGCTCCACTCATGAGCATATGCTGCGTGTACCTCTGTAAGTGTACAACGGGATCGGAGGTTCCTTTGTAGGGTTCCATTGTTGGCATCTTCCATTCTCGGGGGGTGATAGCAATTTCGATATTGCGGGCGAAAGGGCTGGTTACCCTAGCGCCTATCCCTCGATCTCTTTGCTCCCGTTGGACACACTCTCTGAATAAGCGTGCCATCCTTTCATCAGAACTTGGAGCAGATAGAAATGAGTTTGGTTCTATTCTGTGGGATTGATTCCGTCCAGACAACCTGTAGGGATGGTATCGTCTATCATTCCTCATATTTTCCAGTGGCTGCCTTTGATCTTCTGGGAGCATGCTTGGGTCAGCTACAGTTGGCCCTTGCCTTGATCTTCCCCTGTTGGGTTCTGATCTAAGCACTTCCTCGGGTCCAACTTCGGGCTGAACTCTAGCTCGGCCCCGTTCACTGGTGTTTCTGTGGTTATGCAGCATGACAGGCTCAGCTACAGTTGACCTTCGCCCGGTACCTTCCCCGTTGGGTTCGGTACCAAACGTTTCCTCGGGCCTAACTTCGGGCTGTGCTCGGTCTCGGCTCCTACCACGGCTACTTCTGCCGTTAGCTCCTTCGAAGAAGGAAGACCTTTGCTGTCTCTGAGATCCTCCAGACTGGGACTCGCCCCATGATTCAGTGTTGCGGTTGGATTCTTCAGCGTCCCTCAAGCGTGACATGAGATGGTCCACCAAGGCTTCCTGCTGGGACGTGAAGCGGTTAGTTACTTCAACAACAACTCTGTCCAAATCTGCCCTAGTGATTGCTGCAGGCTGTTCTGTGGCAGGAGTGGTTGGGTTAGCCTGTCCTTCATTTGTTACCGTTGCTGGAGGAAGACGATTTACTTGATTCGTGACAGCTGGATCTGGAAGACTGCTGGATGCGATGTTTTTTCCTTTGTTAACATCTTTTCTCTGTTTGGGAGGCATGTTTTCCAAGTGGCGGACGATGCTGTTAGGAAAACTTGTTAAGTAGGTGAAGCTGAAGCTTCGAGCTTCTAGCTTCTCAGTGAAAGCACCAAAAATGTTTGCACAAAAAATGGACAAACACCTCAAAGTTGTATGATTTAGTAGATCTTATGTTATTCTTAGTAATTTGAGCAACTTATGCAAATACGTAAAAAACAGGGGTTAAACTGTAAAAAGACACGCAGATTTATAGTGGTTCAGCCAGAATGTGCCTACGTCCACTTTATATGTTATTTCTCTTGTTCTGTTGTGATTACAAGTACAAAGCTTTGGTACAAGTAAAAGAAAGTTGTTTGAAGAGTTCCTTCCGTGCTTGAGCTCTCCAACTTGTCCCCATTGCTGTACCCCTACCCCTCTATTTATAGAGTGAGGCCGGGGGTAGGGGTCCAGGATATGTATAGTTGCTGATGGGCCTGGGCTGATGTGATCTGGCCTGGCACATCTGGTTCGGTGTCCTCTGGTTCGGTCGTTCTTGGGGAGCTTTGGTAGAGGTTGGATCGGTGGGGCTTCATTCGACATGGATGCTCGGTGGATCTGGTCCGGTGGTAGATAGGGAGTGGGTTGATTCGGTGGAGCTTCATTCGGTGGAGCTTCATTCGGTGGTGAGACTTGGTTCGGTGGGGGTGATGCCGAATGTGTTGGTTCGGCGAGGTGCTGGAAGAGGCAGTTGATTCGGCAGCACGGGGAAAGAAGGTGGTTCAGTAGCATGTCTTGGACCGGTGGCGAATGAGTGGGGCATGTGGTTCGGTACGTACTTGGTTTGGCAGGAGCTAGAAGGAGATGGTTTGATATTGAGATGGAGAGATTCTGGTTCGAGCGTTTTGTTGATTAAGTGTTTGAAAACTTGGCCAACAATGATGAACCAATAAATCTATGATAGTATATTAGGTTTTGAGTCAATAATGTAGCGAGCCTTTAATAGCTCTCCATCGACAAAGAGGTATCGAGAACCTAATATGAAGGTAGTTGTCGAACTTCTACTCGCGAGTTAAGTAACTTAAAGGAATCCATGAATAATTGTAGATATCGAATTACAAGGAATGTCGAACTTGAATGGTAAGGTTGTCAGACCTTTATAACTGTAAAAAGTGGTGTCGAGCTTCTACAACAAATGGGATGTCGAGCATCTATAAACAACAGATGATATCGAGTTTTAAGTGGATAACAAGCAGTGAAGAAGTGTCGAATATCTAAGGGATAAAGAGCCTCTACAGCAGGAAGAGTTGTCAAATATTTAACAAGCAGAAGTTGATGTTGAGCATTAACAATGAATCAAGGTATCGAGTCTGTAAGGTAATGAAGGTGTCGAATCAATAAATGCTCATAGGTATCGAGCTACAGCAGACTTGGAAGAACAGGGGATATCGAGCTTCTAACACAATGATTATCAAGCCCAAAGTTAGCAGGGTTGTCAAAGACGTAGGATGGAGTGCCAAACCTCAACAACATGGAGTTGTAGAGTATATAACAAAGGAAGGATGCTGCACCACCAGCAGATGTGAGCATCTAATCACGAAGTGAGGATATCTAGTTTCTATGGAAGACATGCCTTTGACACAACAGTAGTTATCGAGCCTTTTACAACAGTAACTATTGTAAAGTATTTACAAACAACCAATGATATCTAATCTCTACAAAGAGGTATTACTAAGTTTCTACTAGAATGATGAGCTTTAATACTAGCAAAGGGTTTTGAGCTTTTACAAAAAGCGAGGAATTCCGAACCTCGGAATATGTGAAGGTTATCGAGTATCTACCATCATGAAGGTTATCGAGTAACTACCTAGATGCACGGTGTCGAGTATCAACTGTTATGAAGGATGTCGAATATATACTATGTAAAGAGATAGCGAGTACTTAGCTGGATGGACATGTTTCGTCCATCCGTCTTACTGTCGCCTCTATAAATAAACCCCCTCCGCCACTTAGAAAGAGGCAAATAATTTTTTTCCTGTTTCTCAATTTAAAGGTGAAAACCCTAAATCGATTTCGGGATTTTTAGAGCAATTTGTAACTCTTGTAACTTTTTTCATATAAGGACTTGGACAAAAAACTTTGCATAGCATAATTCCCTCAAATGTGTATCATTGACTATTATTGAATGATGGACATGCATATGAATTTATCTTCGGACTTGGACTTTAACTCAGACTTGCATATTATTTATTGGCACAAGGCCACTTAAGCCCTTATTTAAATTGAAGCTTACATTGCATATCGCCTATTATTCCTATTGACATATAAACAAAGGACTATAACATGTGTGAACTGCCTGCCTTGCCTATTGACATATAAACGAAGAACTATCGTATATTTATATGGTTCGCCTATTTTACCCTTGAATATGTGACTGGAACTTTTAAACCTAACTACGGGGTAAAATTGGAACATTTTTGAATACTATCACTTTGTACAACATCTTGGGTGTTCATCCAATTTTGGGTTTAACCGTTCACATGTATGTATGCCACTTATTGCATCTAATTTTAAATTTTCTTGTGAATTGTCAATTAAATTGAAAATAAACCTTGTATATGTTTTATTTAACTACTAATGTTGTTGTGATTAGATCTGGATGCATTTCTTGATATAGATTTGATTTTCTGTAAAATTTATTTTGTTATCACAAATTTAGTCAATTGATTATTTAACTAATACTAATTTTTGTTTGGTTCATTTGTGTTTTGAAACAATTTCTTTAGTTTGTTGGATAGGAGATTACGAGTTTACATAGATTTGATAGTTGTAATAAAAATTATTTTTATCATTACAACTTAATTTTCTTAAAATCATGGACTTAATATATTTAAATAAATTAAGTTATGTGTGTGTATCCATATGAGTCATCTTTATGTTTTTCAAAATTGTAAATCATAATCAAGTTAAACATTTAGTTAGGTTAATTTGTTTTAAATTAATATATTCAAGTTCATTGCTTAGTCAAATGTATGTTTTGATTATATACACATATGTGTATACGAATATGTGTAATGTTTTAGAATTGATTGTGTCATTGGAGTAATACATTAAATTATGACAATGCTTTTATTTTTATGTTGCATGTGTACTTTTAGATCTGCAATTTTAAATGTTTAGATTTTGTTGTGATTAGGCATGAAATTTTATATGGTATTGAATCTAATATTAAATGGTGTTTCCATGCAACTTCTTCAGCTCTAGCTTTCAGATCTTGCAGCAACATTGGCCTCTACATATGTGCATAATTGTGACAGTTAGTATGATAGAATGATAGAGTGAGCAGGTTGCATTTGGGTTATAACCGTGGATTCAATGCTTGCAACTCTGTTGTGTTTGCAACTATATATCGTGTCACATTGGAATGTTACATTTGTAGAGTTTTTATTCTTATCCATGCAAGTCTGTACTATATATAGTAGTACACCGCGCTCTTAAAGACATTTTGAAATGCAAGCGCGATCTTATCAATGCATCAGAACAGGCAACATCTTCCTTTTTAGACGCAACTTCACCCAGGCCATAAGCACTTATACTCTTTAGTCCAGTAGTTCTAGTTAGCTGATCATATCAATTCAATACTTGTAAATATTTTTTGTTTGTTCTTACCTATCTTATTTTGTTGATCGCCTAAGTGATGATCCTGTATATTTATTTTGATTACTTCACATCAGAAATTTGTAAGGTTTCTAAGTTTTTTATTTAATAAAATTATGAGTGCTCTCCTCATATGACGACCACTCTATCATCAAAAAAATATATTAATTGGTGTTTATAGTGTGTTAAAATATCACTTTATATTATTTCCATTTAATTCTGATTTGATTAAACCTAAATCTAATATAAAATTTCATTTCCATCTTTATTTTTCAAGCTTTCTCTTATTTTGAAATGTTTGATTTTATTAAGATTTGTTTTCATAATTTATACATGTGTGTGTATAAATGGCAACAAATATCACATATATGTGTGTATATGTTTAAACTATATATATATATATGGTACCATCGATATGTGTATACAAACCATATACATGCAGTGTAGTATGTTCAAACATATGTATGTACTTAGGTATTTATATTCGTGATATGCATGTGAATTTATTACATGTACATGTAAGTATAATATATATGTATATACAATAGATATAACCCCAATATATATGTTAGGTTATGTTATTATTTAATGCATACACGATAGATTTAAATTAAATATTTACTTCAATTCATTAATATGATTAATTAACAAATGTAAAATAAAGTTAAATGAAATATGATTTTATTTAATAACAAGATTGGATCTAGTGAAACTCATTAGACTTCATAGATCCACTGTGATCCTAATAGGAATTTTTTATTGAAATCTACCAATTTCACCCGTTATAGACCGACCCGGTTCCTATCGTAGCCCAAATGGTCTAGTCTAGTTAGCAACTTTAGGCCAACTAATTAAACCTACCTATCCGATGGATGTCTAAAAAGGTAGTGTCTAGGTTTAGAGTAGAATAATCAAGTATTCTTCCTTCCTTGGCAATCGACCTGGACTAATGGATGTAGTAAGTCCAAAAGGTTGGCCTAATTACAAAGACCCAAACTAATTATGGGCCTTAGGCTAATTTTCTAATAGAAAATTTGAAATATATTTTAGATTTGAATGTTAATTTGAAATATAAAGGGAAATTTTATAAATGTTCTAATATAAATTTAGGAATTCTCAAAATTATTTTAAGAAATTATTAATATTTTTAAATTTTTTATAAATATTCAATTAATTTGATTCTTTAAATAAGTAATTAATTAAAAGTTAATTAATTAAAATATACATATATACACTGATGTATGTATATGTAACCGTAAAGGTTATAGTTTAAGATTCATTTTAAAATGTTTAAGGTAAATTATATAAAAAATGAACATTCATTAAATTATTTAATTAAAATGTTTAATTAAATAACTAATTTATTTGATAAATAATAATTAAATGTTATATGTAACGACCTAGAATTACAGTCATTTGAATTGGGAATATTTAATTTGTTTTAAATAACTTATATTTCAAATTCAGCGATTTATTTGATAAATGGATAGTTTTGTTAGAACCTTGACTTTTGATGTTTTGATTGTGACAACTATATAAGTAAATATTATGTGAACTAACCATTTTTGCACGAGAAAATACTATTTTACTCGACAAATAATCTACCGGATTTCAGACCAGATTTCAAATAAAGCTTCAGTAAACAAGTTCATATGCCAAGCTTTTTAGTAAACAAGTTCACGCACAAAAACATTTATGAAAAATATTTGATATGGCAGAAAATAGAAAAATCAGCCGACTAAAACATATAGGTCGGTCGACTGAATTTCTGTGCACGTGCACAACTTTATTTGAATATTCAGTCGACCGAACCATATGATTCAGCCGGCTTAATTACATGATTTTTGCATCATTTTCTTTCTGATTCAAATTTCAATCAATTAACTGACTGAATTATTTCAATCAGTCGACTGAATCTTCATAACAGCTATATTTCTGAAAAGACACTTCACTTCAACGAACAGAAACATCTCTTGATTCAAGGGTTGCTTTCGTATCTTTTGATTGCTACTTTTCACTATCGGTTGCAACACATAAACACTATATATAGCCATGAAATCAGTTGATTTACTCACTTAATTCTGATTCTATTTTCACATTCTTATTGCCTAAACAATCTTGCCATTTGCATTCAAATACTTTCGATTCTAATCACTTGTTCATTCAAGCAAATCTCATTAGTGATTAAATAAACTTCCTATCTTCATGAATCGCACTATATACCATAAAGGAGAAGATTATAGGAAGGGTGTACATTATTGACTTATCAGTGCTACTCAAGAGCATACTCGGTGAAGCAATTTTATTGTTTGTATTAGAAGTCATGTTCGGTTACTTAAGCGGTTGAAGTCCTATTCTATTGCTTACGCGGTAGAAGTCCTGTTCGGTTGCTTAGGCAGTGTAATACATGTTCCACCGAGTCAAGCAAGGGTTTATAGTTTAATTCCAGAAGGAGTCTGGGACTAGACAGAATGGGAAGTTCGAACCAGTATAAAAATCTTCGGTGTCATTTACTTTATTATTTACTTTTACATTTATATTCCGTACTAGTAGATAACTTAGTCAATATTCCATATTATACGATCCTTAGTAACTTTCACTTGGTATCAGAGCATTGGTCATCATATAACCATAACACAGTTATTTGATATTCGGTTGATATGGAAAATAACACTAGCAAAATTTTTATTGAAGGTCAATCCACTGCACGGCCACCACTATTTAACGGTTTGAATTACAACTATTGGTCAACTCGCATGAGTATTTATATGTAAGCAAATGGATATGATACTTGGAATATCACTCAGAATGAATACACTATACCCACCACACCATATGCACAATGGACAAACACACAAAAAATAGATGCTACTTCAAATGCAAAAGCCATGAATATGTTATTTTTTGCTTTAGATAAGAATGAATTTAATAGAGTTAATATGTGTAAAACTGCTTTTGAAATCTGGCGAACTCTTAAAGTTACACGTCAAAGGAATAAACAAAGTGAAACAAAGCAAGATTTCTATGCTTAAAAATCAGTTCCAAAGTTTCAGAATGAAACTAGATGAAACTATAAATGATATGTATTCTAGATTCTAAGACATATATCATTCACTATTAGCATTAGGATAAAAATATACTAATTTTGATATTGTTTCGAAAATCCTAAACTCTTTAATGTGTGAATGGGAATGAAAAGTCTTAGCTATTGAAGAAGCTAATGATATTTCTACCATCAAATCTGAAGAGTTAATAGGAAATCTCATGTCGTATGAAGTAAATTTACATGTAAAAAGAGATCAAGCCCAAGATAGAAAGAATATAGTTTCTCAGGCTGAATGTAACGACCCGACTTTCTGGGCATAGAAAGTCGCATCATTATGAAGAAAGAAAGGGTAGAAAAATAGAAAAGAAGAGAAAGAAAGAAACAACACATCAGAATCTCACAGCGGAAACGGAACAAATTATAATATATCACATAACTAATACATAGTCTTTACATAATCAGAGTACACAACTTATACATCACTTACTAGACAGTTATAAACATCTGTCTAGACATTACAACTCAAATACAAGACAAGACACTATCACAGATATCAACACAGCGGAATACTATATCTACGAACGCCGAAGCCTCCTGCTCCATTGCTCCTCCAGAATATTCGTCAAAGCTAAACCTGAATCCCTTGGCTACTCGTAAAAATTTGAGTACCCAAGAGTTTAATAAAACAGAAAATAAACACTTGGGTCAGACATGGGTCTGGTGTGAGTAAACGGGTTAAAATTGTTTAACTTCAAAACCTTTTGAAAATAAAGGTATCACGTAAGACTTTCCACACATAAACATGGAAAAGTTTTTACCTTACGCTAACCAAAACATTTGATAGGAAATTCGATTGTATTATAATAGGGTCTAGGGTTTTCAAGTAAAATACAGAAATAGCTGAAATGCTTACATCTCACATTTCAACATAGTTGGGCACAACTAATACGTACGGCGCTTATTGGAGTTTGGATTCCATACAATGGCAGGGCTACCGGGGTACCGCCCGTCACAGTACGTGGCCTAGATCACCGTACCGAGGATCACTCCCAATCCCCTGCAACACAAGGTCGGAACATCCCTTACTGGATAATTCCCGCACAAGATACCTCACGGTTGGGATCAGCAACCGCACCACTAAGTCGAAAATAGAAAGGGACATCTAGACAGAGGTAACCTTGTCCTACTTGGGTGCTACCCACTAACCTTGCTGCACCTCCCCTGTTTTAGCCATTCCCGGTTTGTGAGGCTTGAGGTCACGATTACCTTAGAAAAGAACACATTACTTAGAATGCTCATCGTCCACCTGACGATGTTCTGAAAGCATTCAATCCATACAAGTTCGTTCCGGGTTCGAACGAAACCGAAGGCATTATCTCGTTACACTCGTTTTGGAATCACCCTCAGAGTTAACGACAATAACCCTTGCACTCTGAATCTTCATCTTTACTTGATTCACGATCTATCGTTAATTTGGATCGATGTGGTATTCGGGTCTCCAGACCTGGAAATCCGGTATACGGAAACCCGATCCCGGTCTCATCGAAATCCAAAGCGTATCTTTTAAGGCCAAGTTGTTTTAAAGGTTAAAACAATTTAATTCATTATCTTTATACACAAAGAAAGATAATTCACAATAGATAATCAACATTATCAGATAATCCATATTATCATCACAATTCAACTAACATCCATATCATACAGCATATATCTCATCAGAGATATCAATCAATGCAAAGCATTCAGTATTATCATCCATCCATAAGTAATGATTTATATCATCTCTAATTAATTTAAAGTGAATTAAATTAATTACTTCATTTTATAAATCCTGCTTACTTAACCATTAATTAATTACAAATTAATTAATTATCCTCTAATTACCTTTTTCAATTAATCATCTTTGATTAATTATCTTTTAATTACCTTCAAGTAATTTATCCTTAATTAATTACATCATTAATTAATTAACTAAAATTAATTAAGTTAATCAACTATAATTACTTACATTAATCCTTAATTAATTACATTGATTAATTACTTCATTTATTAATTATTACTTAATTAATCAATTCTTAATTACATCATTAATTATATTAATTAATGATCCTTAATTACAAATTAATTATTAATTACTTAATTAAATTAATTACATTAAGTAATTAACTTTTAATTAAACAACATTTATTAATCACCTTGATTAATCTTCAATCAGTAATTAATTACCCTTAATTACTTCATTACATAAATTAATTACTCCTTAATTAATTATCTTTAATTAATCTCTTGATTAATTACAAAGTAATTTAATCCAAATTCCTTTCTTAACCTTAAATCATCTTCCATTAATTACATCCAGTAATTATCATTAATTACTTAACTAAGTAATTACAATCCATTTATTAAATTAAATAATTATTTATCAAATCATCAAATGTTTAAATTAATTAAACTTAATTAATTAACTTAAACAAATTACATTTAAACTAAATTAATTACATTAAGTAATTAATTCCTTAATTACTTCCTTTTTAAGAAATTAACCTTTTATTACTTCCATTAATTAACTCTAATTACTTTCATTAAGTAATTATCCTTTTATTAATTACATTCATTTATTAACTGCTAATTACTTATACTAAGTAATTATACTTTATTAATTATATTAAGTAGTTATACTTAATCAGTTTCAAAGTAATTATCCTAAATTAATTAATTATCTTAAATTAATTATATTAATTAATTATCCCCAAATCTTTAGTTAACGATCCTTATCTTAATTACATTCATTAACTATTCATTACTAATAAATTAATTAATTACTCGTTAATTACCTTTATTTAATTAATTAATCTTCAATTACCCAAGACTCAAATTAATTAAAAGGTAAATAATTTATCTTAATTAGTTTCTTGATTATCATTAAAAACTTATTTAATAAACCCTTGGAATTAATTACCATTAACTTAAGATCTTAAGTTTAAAACATTTTGCTTTTTATAAAACTGTTCATGCTTTTACTTTAAATTTTAAAATCTGGTTAGTTTATCAAAACAGACTCGAGCAAATCAACCAAAACCCCGAGCTATCCCCGTGTCACTCTCGTACCACTCACGCTTCGAGTCCCCACGCAAAAACTTCGAGCAATGACCCGAGTCTCCCCTATCTTCCCCAAAACTCAACCCCACAGCTAACAACCAGCAACACAAACGTGCACGTACACGTGCACGTCCACTCCGGCCACCAACGATCGACGCCACAACCCTCAACAAGTCAACGACCACCCCAACGTCGCACACGATCACCCAGGTTCGCCGATTTGCCAGCGAATCAAAATCGAACCCATCGTTCGAAAATCAGGAAGCCACCATCATCGGAAAAACCGACCTCACCATCGACCACGACCTCGATAAACCTCGCCGACCTCACCATCGAATCGCCTCGACCTCCAGCGCCGATCCCCTCCATCGCGCACCATTCCGATCCACCACAACCGCCGCACGAATCCCATCAACATCGACGACACATCTGAGCACAAAAACCCTACTTCTTCTTTCTCCGGCCACCACGGCCAACAGAAAAATCAATCACTATTTTTCCAGTGACCCCTGACACCCCGGCAACCACCATGCCTTACCACGATCATCCTACCGCCGCCGAACGACAGAAGTCGACCATAAACCCAAAAACGATCTACTTACAAATTCACAGCACATACCATTCTAAAAATTACCAAATTCATATCTAAATTCGTGATTTGCTTGTACGAATCATATTCTATAATTCAAAGATGAAAACATACACATTGATTTTCAACTTTTATTTTGATTATTACTGTAAACTTCAATTCTAGAATAGTAAGTAAATATAAACACTTAAGATATTTTTTTAAAAACAAGATTACGTTGTTATTATCATTTTCTTTTCATTAATCAAAGTCTAATATTGATTATTTAGGAAGTTAGGAATTATTTTGTGATGAAGTTGAGCCTGTTACTAATAACAGAGCACCAATATAAATGTACAGAGACAATATACAGACACGTTATACTTATATACACACATTTATACTCAAAATTCATGCAAGCATTATAGACTATATTTCTACACATGCAACAAGATTTCATCACAGATTTATAAACTGTTTTTAAATAAAAGGTTTACTCACCAGATCTGAAGAAGACAGAGCACTGTGATTAGAAAATAGCTTTTGGACCTTAAAAATTTGTTGCTGGAAATATCTTTGATTTAAAATTGAAACTTGCATTGCCTTTTGCTTTAAAATTTGAGTTGAAAAAATGTTGTTGCTCCTTGATTTAAAGACTTGAGTTGCTTGCTTTCAAACAGAATTTAAGTTGCTGGAATATGCTCCAGGTTGAAGAAATGCAGGCTTTTGAATTTCCAGTTTGAAGGATTTGATTTACAGGCTTTGATTTGAAAACAAATTACAGGTTTTAGATTTGATAAATCTCTGGTTTGAGGAGTTTTGATGATCAGATTGTTTTAGAGAATTGGTTATAGGATTTGGCTTTTGATTTTGGAAGATGTTTACAGTGTATTGATTTTTGGTTTTGAGGAATTGTTTGCACGCTTGGAATTTACTTTGTTTTCAGCTGAGAATAGGAAAAGAAGATTGAAGAGATGAAAAGTATACTTTTATAAATTTAGTTATGATTTATTTAAAATTAAAGAAAATAAAATTTAAAAGATGACACTTGTTTTAAAAACTTACATTTGTCAACTATGCCATTTAATTATACTACACATGTTACTAACATGTCTTAAGGTATTAACACATGTCCTTAAGTATTTTATTTATCTTAAACGTTAATATAAAAGCTTTTCATACTTAACTTATTAATTAATAAACACTTATCTTAATATATGTATATATATAATTACTTTAGAGAAAATATTATAAAACCAATTATATACAAATAAAATCTTATACACATATTTTTAAAATCCAAAATAATTGTCTTTTATTGTTTAAGAAATATAAATTAAGATTCCAAATAACCTTTTAAAAGTATTATATTAAATTTTACTTCCAAATTACAATTTATATATATTAAAATTCGATAGCACTTTTATTAACCTCAAACCAAAACTTTTCCTATTTTCAATATATACAAATATATATATATATATATATATATACATTTAAATAGAAAATAATTTCAACAATAGTTTTGAGAATTATTATATTGAATTTTAAAACAACCTTCAAATCAATATATATATACATACATATATATTGCAATTTGAAAATACATCTTTTATTAACCAAAAGACTTCCTATTTATAATATATACACCAATATATATATATACATTATAAATAGAAAACATTTATATAAGCTTTGAAAGGTAAATCTTACCAATTTTAAATTGTTAGAAAAGATATAAGCCAGATTAAATATTTATTAGCCTTTAAATGATTAAATTTACCAATTTAAATTAAAATTATATAAGAAAATTATCAATCCAATTTAATTTTAAATACAGATTATTAAATTGATATTGCCCCAAAATTCCGGGATATCACATTCCTCCCCCCTTAAAATAATTTCGTCCCCGAAATTTAAACAAAGGTAATTTAATAATCTTATTAAAGATTTTAATTTAAAACACAAGCATATATTATCATCCATATTCTAACAACCATAGCAACCAAATCATCCAATCAAACAATTTAACTATCTAGACTAAATTTTAGATAAAATTCTTCGAGTTTTCCCCAAGTATATATATATACCGGAATAATCGCTCTACAAACAATCTAAACTATTAAGCTATAGATCTCCTACACATCTAGATCTACAGAACTAAACAGAATATCAGACTATAGACGAGTCTGACTCAACTACCAAACTTCCCAAAACTGCAGATTCTAAAACCAGAGATAGATCAAATACGTATTCCCTTAGAGATACGTAAAACTCAATGAATTCCAGTTATCCAAACTGACAATTCAACCAAGTAGACCAATTACTTATCCAAATCAGAACACAGACTAGATCCAAACATAACTCTACTTCACAATTATCCGTAGATTCCAAACTTACTTCTCCCATCCAGAGATACACTCCAAACCGCTTTCGCTGCTCAACTCTGATATGAGGTAGAACACAAGCACAGACTGGACAACTCACTTCTAGAAATAAGGTTCACGGATCCATAAAGAAAACTCAGATACTCCATCAAAACTTGAGTTGTTTCACCAACTCCAACTCTAGGAAACATCCTTCCACTAGACTGAACCATCGGTATCACTCCTGGAATCCAGTTGATAAGAAAACTCAACCTTCAGATGCGGACAAACTCCTGACTTCTCTGAAGACATCCAGAAAAATTCTGACAACCCAAGAGAACACTCAGACAATCGCAAGTCACTTTTGCGATCAACCCAGCCTAATTCCAAAGAAAACTGTTCCTCTTTTAAAAATTAAAAATCAGAACAGCTCAACTTAACTATCCAATCCATCGAAGAAATGGATTTACTCTTACTACTTCTGAACTTCACCTTCAGAAAAACTGCTCATCCAGAAAACTTCCTGCCATCACAGAATACTCTGAGCTGCACTGCTGACACTGATGCCAAGGACTTCCTATTCCAAAGATCTTCGAGAAACTCGAACTCCAAACCAAACAGAAACACCATGCTGAACTCAGCCACAACACCGAAGCATTCACACTTCCTTAATCTTGTTCCAAAGAAAACATCTTCGGGAACATCCATCTTCACTGTATCTCATCATACAGCTACTATTACCTGAGGTATCAAGGTACCATCACTCGCTTCTGTTCAACCGACAGATCCAACTTTACTCATCCAAACTTCAAAGATAAACTCCGAACCATTACAGTTTCCTTCGGAGATCGATGAAATCCTTCACCACAACAAAGCTTACTCGAGACGGTATTAGGTCTACAGTCTCGACAGATACACTTCCAACCTCAACATTTAAACTCTAACCATTGGTATTCGTGTTTCACACACCACTACCCCATCTACCTTTATATTCTATATTGGAAAACCCGAACAGGTAACCCAACAAATAGGTAGAAATATATATATTTAAAATGATACTTTTTATATAGAAATTATTTCTGGGTAAAATTATTTCATTTACCTCTTTAAAACAATATTGTGTCCGTTGGCCTGGTTCAAGTGTTTAGAGATCCCTATCAATAACGTTAGCTACTCGTATTGACCAGAATCCATATACCACTCAACCGATCAATTAACACAATATAAAACCATTTTTATATAACTAACAATTACGCGCTCTCAAGATAGACACCACTTCAGAGCCTAGGTATTCACTCAACCTCGCTCTGATACCATATGTAACGGTCTAGGCTTTTCAACCATCGACAGCGGCCTCAACTGGTAGGCTTTTCAACCATCCCAGCCCCACCGTGGCTTACATTGGTACCTCGAATTTGCTTTTACGGTCAGCCTCTCGACTCGCAACCAACCCCTCAATGGGACATGTAGGGGTAAGAGTCTCCCGTTCGCCACCAAACCACGAAGCGAGAACCCCCTATCACGCTGTAATGTAGCAAACCCGATCCCAGTCTCATCGAAATCCAAAGCGTATCTTTTAAGGCCAAGTTGTTTTAAAGGTTAAAACAATTTAATTCATTATCTTTATACACAAAGAAAGATAATTCACAATAGATAATCAACATTATCAGATAATCCATATTATCATCACAATTCAACTAACATCCATATCATACAGCATATATCTCATCAGAGATATCAATCAATGCAAAGCATTCAGTATTATCATCCATCCATAAGTAATGATTTATATCATCTCTAATTAATTTAAAGTGAATTAAATTAATTACTTCATTTTATAAATCCTGCTTACTTAACCATTAATTAATTACAAATTAATTAATTATCCTCTAATTACCTTTTTCAATTAATCATCTTTGATTAATTATCTTTTAATTACCTTCAAGTAATTTATCCTTAATTAATTACTCAAATTAATTATCCTTAACCACTTATTGTAATTAACCTTTAATTACATCATTAATTAATTAACTAAAATTAATTAAGTTAATCAACTATAATTACTTACATTAATCCTTAATTAATTACATTGATTAATTACTTCATTTATTAATTATTACTTAATTAATCAATTCTTAATTACATCATTAATTATATTAATTAATGATCCTTAATTACAAATTAATTATTAATTACTTAATTAAATTAATTACATTAAGTAATTAACTTTTAATTAAACAACATTTATTAATCACCTTGATTAATCTTCAATCAGTAATTAATTACCCTTAATTACTTCATTACATAAATTAATTACTCCTTAATTAATTATCTTTAATTAATCTCTTGATTAATTACAAAGTAATTTAATCCAAATTCCTTTCTTAACCTTAAATCATCTTCCATTAATTACATCCAGTAATTATCATTAATTACTTAACTAAGTAATTACAATCCATTTATTAAATTAAATAATTATTTATCAAATCATCAAATGTTTAAATTAATTAAACTTAATTAATTAACTTAAACAAATTACATTTAAACTAAATTAATTACATTAAGTAATTAATTCCTTAATTACTTCCTTTTTAAGAAATTAACCTTTTATTACTTCCATTAATTAACTCTAATTACTTTCATTAAGTAATTATCCTTTTATTAATTACATTCATTTATTAACTGCTAATTACTTATACTAAGTAATTATACTTTATTAATTATATTAAGTAGTTATACTTAATCAGTTTCAAAGTAATTATCCTAAATTAATTAATTATCTTAAATTAATTATATTAATTAATTATCCCCAAATCTTTAGTTAACGATCCTTATCTTAATTACATTCATTAACTATTCATTACTAATTAATTAATTAATTACTCGTTAATTACCTTTATTTAATTAATTAATCTTCAATTACCCAAGACTCAAATTAATTAAAAGGTAAATAATTTATCTTAATTAGTTTCTTGATTATCATTAAAAACTTATTTAATAAACCCTTGGAATTAATTACCATTAACTTAAGATCTTAAGTTTAAAACATTTTGCTTTTTATAAAACTGTTCATGCTTTTACTTTAAATTTTAAAATCTGGTTAGTTTATCAAAACAGACTCGAGCAAATCAACCAAAACCCCGAGCTATCCCCGTGTCACTCTCGTACCACTCACGCTTCGAGTCCCCACGCAAAAACTTCGAGCAATGACCCGAGTCGCCCCTATCTTCCCCAAAACTCAACCCCACAGCTAACAACCAGCAACACAAACGTGCACGTACACGTGCACGTCCACTCCGACCACCAACGATCGACGCCACAACCCTCAACAAGTCAACGACCACCCCAACGTCGCACACGATCACCCAGGTTCGCCGATTTGCCAGCGAATCAAAATCGAACCCATCGTTCGAAAATCAGGAAGCCACCATCATCGGAAAAACCGACCTCACCATCGACCACGACCTCGATAAACCTCGCCGACCTCTCCATCGAATCGCCTCGACCTCCAGCGCCGATCCCCTCCATCGCGCACCATTCCGATCCACCACAACCGCCGCACGAATCCCATCAACATCGACGACACATCTGAGCACAAAAACCCTACTTCTTCTTTCTCCGGCCACCACGGCCAACAGAAAAATCAATCACTATTTTTCCAGTGACCCCTGACACCCCGGCAACCACCATGCCTTACCACGATCATCCTACCGCCGCCGAACGACAGAAGTCGACCATAAACCCAAAAACGATCTACTTACAAATTCACAGCACATACCATTCTAAAAATTACCAAATTCATATCTAAATTCGTGATTTGCTTGTACGAATCATATTCTATAATTCAAAGATGAAAACATACACATTGATTTTCAACTTTTATTTTGATTATTACTGTAAACTTCAATTCTAGAATAGTAAGTAAATATAAACACTTAAGATATTTTTTTAAAAACAAGATTACGTTGTTATTATCATTTTCTTTTCATTAATCAAAGTCTAATATTGATTATTTAGGAAGTTAGGAATTATTTTGTGATGAAGTTGAGCCTGTTACTAATAACAGAGCACCAATATAAATGTACAGAGACAATATACAGACACGTTATACTTATATACACACATTTATACTCAAAATTCATGCAAGCATTATAGACTATATTTCTACACATGCAACAAGATTTCATCACAGATTTATAAACTGTTTTTAAATAAAAGGTTTACTCACCAGATCTGAAGAAGACAGAGCACTGTGATTAGAAAATAGCTTTTGGACCTTAAAAATTTATTGCTGGAAATATCTTTGATTTAAAATTGAAACTTGCATTGCCTTTTGCTTTAAAATTTGAGTTGCAAAAATGTTATTGCTCCTTGATTTAAAGACTTGAGTTGCTTGCTTTCAAACAGAATTTAAGTTGCTGGAATATGCTCCAGGTTGAAGAAATGCAGGCTTTTGAATTTCCAGTTTGAAGGATTTGATTTACAGGCTTTGACTTGAAAACAAATTACAGGTTTTAGATTTGATAAATCTCTGGTTTGAGGAGTTTTGATGATCAGATTGTTTTAGAGAATTGGTTATAGGATTTGGCTTTTGATTTTGGAAGATGTTTACAGTGTATTGATTTTTGGTTTTGAGGAATTGTTTGCACGCTTGGAATTTACTTTGTTTTCAGCTGAGAATAGGAAAAGAAGATTGAAGAGATGAAAAGTATACTTTTATAAATTTAGTTATGATTTATTTAAAATTAAAGAAAATAAAATTTAAAAGATGACACTTGTTTTAAAAACTTACATTTGTCAACTATGCCATTTAATTATACTACACATGTTACTAACATGTCTTAAGGTATTAACACATGTCCTTAAGTATTTTATTTATCTTAAATGTTAATATAAAAGCTTTTCATACTTAACTTATTAATTAATAAACACTTATCTTAATATATGTATATATATAATTACTTTAGAGAAAATATTATAAAACCAATTATATACAAATAAAATCTTATACACATATTTTTAAAATCCAAAATAATTGTCTTTTATTGTTTAAGAAATATAAATTAAGATTCCAAATAACCTTTTAAAAGTATTATATTAAATTTTACTTCCAAATTACAATTTATATATATTAAAATTCGATAGCACTTTTATTAACCTCAAACCAAAACTTTTCCTATTTTCAATATATACAAATATATATATATATATACATTTAAATAGAAAATAATTTCAACATTAGTTTTGAGAATTATTATATTGAATTTTAAAACAACCTTCAAATCAATATATATATACATACATATATATTGCAATTTGAAAATACATCTTTTATTAACCAAAAGACTTCCTATTTATAATATATACACCAATATATATATACATTATAAATAGAAAACATTTATATAAGCTTTGAAAGGTAAATCTTACCAATTTTAAATTGTTAGAAAAGATATAAGCCAGATTAAATATTTATTAGCCTTTAAATGATTAAATTTACCAATTTAAATTAAAATTATATAAGAAAATTATCAATCCAATTTAATTTTAAATACAGATTATTAAATTGATATTGCCCCAAAATTCCGGGATATCACATTCCTCCCCCCTTAAAATAATTTCGTCCCCGAAATTTAAACAAAGGTAATTTAATAATCTTATTAAAGATTTTAATTTAAAACACAAGCATATATTATCATCCATATTCTAACAACCATAGCAACCAAATCATCCAATCAAACAATTTAACTATCTAGACTAAATTTTAGATAAAATTCTTCGAGTTTTCCCCAAGTATATATATATACCGGAATAATCGCTCTACAAACAATCTAAACTATTAAGCTATAGATCTCCTACACATCTAGATCTACAGAACTAAACAGAATATCAGACTATAGACGAGTCTGACTCAACTACCAAACTTCCCAAAACTGCAGATTCTAAAACCAGAGATAGATCAAATACGTATTCCCTTAGAGATACGTAAAACTCAATGAATTCCAGTTATCCAAACTGACAATTCAACCAAGTAGACCAATTACTTATCCAAATCAGAACACAGACTAGATCCAAACATAACTCTACTTCACAATTATCCGTAGATTCCAAACTTACTTCTCCCATCCAGAGATACACTCCAAACCGCTTTCGCTGCTCAACTCTGATATGAGGTAGAACACAAGCACAGACTGGACAACTCACTTCTAGAAATAAGGTTCACGGATCCATAAAGAAAACTCAGATACTCCATCAAAACTTGAGTTGTTTCACCAACTCCAACTCTAGGAAACATCCTTCCACTAGACTGAACCATCGGTATCACTCCTGGAATCCAGTTGATAAGAAAACTCAACCTTCAGATGCGGACAAACTCCTGACTTCTCTGAAGACATCCAGAAAAATTCTGACAACCCAAGAGAACACTCAGACAATCGCAAGTCACTTTTGCGATCAACCCAGCCTAATTCCAAAGAAAACTGTTCCTCTTTTAAAAATTAAAAATCAGAACAGCTCAACTTAACTATCCAATCCATCGAAGAAATGGATTTACTCTTACTACTTCTGAACTTCACCTTCAGAAAAACTGCTCATCCAGAAAACTTCCTGCCATCATAGAATACTCTGAGCTGCACTGCTGACACTGATGCCAAGGACTTCCTATTCCAAAGATCTTCGAGAAACTCGAACTCCAAACCAAACAGAAACACCATGCTGAACTCAGCCACAACACCGAAGCATTCACACTTCCTTAATCTTGTTCCAAAGAAAACATCTTCGGGAACATCCATCTTCACTGTATCTCATCATACAGCTACTATTACCTGAGGTATCAAGGTACCATCACTCGCTTCTGTTCAACCGACAGATCCAACTTTACTCATCCAAACTTCAAAGATAAACTCCGAACCATTACAGTTTCCTTCGGAGATCGATGAAATCCTTCACCACAGCAAAGCTTACTCGAGACGGTATTAGGTCTACAGTCTCGACAGATACCAGAATAAAAAGGACAAGTATAAGAAAAAGCAAGCATTCTTTGTTACATGGGATGATTCAGAATTGTCTTCATCATCAGATAGTGACACCGACGGTGATTCTGAACAAGCAAATGTCTGCTTTATGGCTTCAACTAACGATGTAAGTGATCTAACTTTTGACGATTTAATAGATATAAATTCAGAGCTATTGGATAAACTAAAAGAAATTAAAAGAAAATATAAAGATGCTTTAGAAAAACTAAACAAAAGTGAAATAGAAGTTGATATGCTCAAAGATGAAAAGAAAATCCTAGAAGAAGAACTTGTTAAAACACAAGAATCTTTGTCTAATGTATCAACCCAACACTATGCTATCAAATGAAATTGAAGTTTTAAAAGAAAAGAATATGACATTAGCTTCAAAAAACCATGATTTAAAATCAAATGTCAAAATTCTTGAATTAAACAATACCAGTCTCAAAACCGAGTTAGAAAATATTACTAAAAATGTATCTAACTTTAATAAAGGTAGAGAAAATCTGTCAAAGATTATTAATAACTCTCCAACTACTTTTAATAAGAAAGGGCTAGGATACAAAAATTTCTCAAAATCTAGTACAAAGAGGAATAATTCACCATATAAAAATTTCAATATACATAAGAATTTTGTAAAAGCAAAACCAAAGGATTTCACTTAAAAGAAGGTTATTGGCAACACAAATACTATAAAAATTTAAGTACCAATAACTAATAATAATTTGATCAGAAATAAGTATATTAAGTCTTTTATAAGTTCAGTTCATAAAAATGAAAATTTTACTTATAAAGGGAATTCTAAACCCTCATGGGTTTGGTTTCCTAAGATCTAACTCTTAGGACCCTAATAAAAGGTGGGTACCAACGTCATCTCTATATTTTTTGTAGGTACCGACTGAGAGAAGAGGAAAGTGGATACTTGACAGTGGTTGATCAAAACATATGACAAGAAACAAAGATATGCTGACTAATATTATCTACTTAGATGGAGGATCTGTCACATTTGGAGATAATTCCAAAGGTTAGGTTATCGGCAAAGGTGATGTGAGCAATGACGGTACATCTAACTTACCTCTTATTACAAATGTTTTACTATTTAAAAATTTTAAATATAATTTGCTTAGTATAAGCCAACTATGTGATAAAGGTTTTAATATATCTTTTTTTGAAAATAAATGTAATATATTTGATCAAAACATAAATCTAATTTTTGAAGGAACTAGAGAATGAAATATATACGTATTAAATATGAAAGTAAATCATAACACAAATATGTGTCTAGTAGCCAAAGGAAATGATCCTTGGTTATGACATAAAAGATTTTGTCATATAAACTTTAAAGCTATAAGTAAAATATCTAAGAATAATTTGGTAAAAGGATCACCGAAAATGAATTCTAAGGTAAATAGTATTTATGATGCTTGTCGGTTAGGAAAATTAACTAAATCTTCTTTTAAATCAAAGAAAATAATTTCTACATTACAACCACTTGAGTTATTGCATTTAGATCTTATTGGACCAATTCAAGTACAATCTATAAATCATAATAGATATGTTTTCATAATTGTGGATGATTTTTCAAGGTACACCTGGACAATATTTATGAAAAACAAAAGTGATACTTTTGAAAATTTTAAAATATTTGCTTAGAGAATACAAAATATTAAGAATATTCGAAGCGATCACGGCGGCGAATTCGATAATGATATTTTTGGAAATATTATAATAAGAAAGGAATTGTTCACAATTTTTCATTTCCTAGAACTCCACGACAAAATGGAGTTGTAGAAAGGACAAATAGAACACTTCAAGAATGTGCTAGAACTTTATTAAATGGAAGCACACCACCTAAACATTTTTTGGGCAGAAGTTGTAGCAACTGCTTATTATGTTTTAAATCGTATCTCCATTAGACCTTTAACAAAATATACCCTATATGAACTTTTTATTAGAATGAAACCTAACATATCATATTTTAAAGTTTTTGGTTCAAAATGTTTTCTATTAAATACAATAGACCAACTTGGTATATTCAATCCAAAATCCGATGGAGAAATATTCATTGGATACTCGAAACGAAGAAAGGCACATAGAATTTATAATAAAAGAACTAAACTAATCGAAGAAACACTTCATGTTTCTTTCGATGAAAATTTCAAATTTAATAATAAATATCACAGTAAATGATATTGAAAATATTGAAAATAATGTTAAAAATGAAAACAATAATTTACCAAATGAGAATGAAATTCATACTCCACCAAGACTTCTAAGAAATCACCCAATTGAAAATGTCATTGGAGAAGTAAATACTAACGTAAGAATAAGAAATCAATTAAATCAAATGGGTCATGTAGCTTTCCTATCGAACATTGAACCAAAAAATGCTAAAGAAGCCTCAACTGATGATTATTGGATTATAGCTATGCAAGAAGAAATAAACTAATTTGAACGAAACGAAGTTTGGGACTTAGTTCCTGGACCTAGTGATCAAACAGTCATCGGTACTAAGTGGGTTTACAAAAATATAGCCAATGAGCAAGGAAATATTATTCGAAATAAGGCTAGATTAGTTGCTTAAAGCTACAATCAAGAAGAAGGGATAGACTATGAGGAAACATTTGCTCATGTGGCTCGACTAGAAGCAATACGAATTTTATTATCATTTGCATGTTTCATAACTTTAAACTATATCAAATGGATGGAAAAAGTGCTTCTCTAAATGGTTTTATAAAAGAAAACGTATATGTAGAACAACCATCTTTATTTACACATGAAAAATTTCCAGACCATGTTTATAAACTAAAGAAAGCTTTATACAGTTTAAAATAAGCACCTCGTACTTGGTACGATCGTCTTAAAAGTTATCTTATAAATTTTGGTTTTAAAATTGTAAAAGTAGATCAAACTATATTTATAAAACAAATATAATGACAAGAGAATTTGAAATGTCTCATATGGGAGAACTTTCATATTTTCTTGGTTTACAAATAAAATAATTAAATAATGGAATTTTTATTAATCAAGAAAAATATTGTAATAATCTTATAAAACGTTTTGGTATGGAAAATGCTTTTGCTAAACCAACTCCTATGAGCACTACGATACCTCTTGATCAAGATGAAAATGGAAAATGTGTTGACCAAACACTATATCGAAGTATGATTGGATCCTTACTTTATTTAACTGCCACTCGTCCAGATATAATGATGAGTGTATGCTTATGTGCATGATTTCAAGAAAATCCCAAAGAATCACATTTGCGGGCAGTGAAACGAATTTTTCGATACTTAAGCAAGACTAAAAACTATGGTCTCTTTTACCCAAAAGAATGGCCTTTTGAGTTAGTATCATATAGCGATGCTGATTTTGGAGGATGTCGAACAGATCGAAAGAGTACAAGTGGTACTTGTCACTTCATTGGACGGTCTTTAGTATCTTGGTTTAGTAAGAAACAATATTGAGTCTCACTTTCGACGTGTAAAGCAGAATATATTTTTGTTGCTTTGGCATGTGCTCAAGTAATATTCATGCAGCAAACACAACAGGATTTTGGGATAAACCTATCTAAGTCAACAATTTATTGTGATAATACAAGCGCTATTAATTTATCGAAAAATCCTATAAATCACTCTAGAACTAAACATATTGATATTAGACATCATTTTCTTCGCGATAATATAGAAAAAGGAAATATTTCACTAGATTTTGTATCATTAGAAAATCAAATAGCCGATATATTTACTAAATCCTTAAATGAAAATATTTTTATTAAATTAAGACGTAAACTAGGAATTGTGTCGTTGCATGATTTATAATTCGATATTAAAGTATAAAACTTTTTACAATTATAAAATAAATAAAAATATTTAATAGAACAAAAATTGGAGATGATGGCACTCGAACTCTGCACTCATGGGAGGAAGTAGCATGATTTTCCAATGTTCTATTTATGTTTCCTGAATTAAGACCATACATATTTTTCATTTTACTTGCGGTCATAATTTCTTACATTTCTTAACCTTTCATTTTTCCTTGGCTTCATATTTCTAAAGAATTTTAACCTTTAAACAATAACCTGGAATAAATATTTAACTCAGTATATATATATGTAGTCAAATTTCTCTTAAACTCGTATAAAATCTTTACAAATAAATAAACATTTACAATGTCAACTCAAGAAAGCTCTAATCAATCCTCAATCGTTTTTAGCACCCCTACCTCGGATTCTTCAAACAAATCAACTCCGGTATATATTCCAGTAAAACTCCTTCCCCGAATCATCACACTGGATATACGCCGAAAGGAAAACGAGCTAATAGAAACTTAGAGTTTAGTTCTCTATCTACCAAAGAAAAAATTGAAAACATCCACCACTATCAATGAGAGACGTTGGAATTACAATGTGAAATGTACTATGAAAAAAAAGTCAATGGAAAACGATTAAATTTCCTAGAACAAATCGCTCTCAAGTTCTGCAGATCATCTCCTAAGAAAAGTGTGTACAATCCGTCTCCCCAATGTCCTCCCATGTCTCCGAATTCTTGGGAAAGAGGTGCTCAAAGTAATGTTTGTTCTTCTATCCATCCATTACATGAAATCACTAAGGATGAACCACGCTCGGATGATTCCAAAAATTTGGGAAATTAAATTATTTTGTTTATAAATTTTTACTATTGTAATATGGATAAGTATCGTGTTTGTTAAAATAATAATTATATATTTGTGTTTAACATCAGAATAAAACTCAACAACAAATATATATAGTTTATAACTAACTTAAGTATAAGCTAAAAGAAAGCCCAACCTCAGCCAAACAGCAGTTTCAGCCGGTTGGAATCATAGACTCAGCCGACTGAAATTACAAAGTACTCAAATTTTTTTACTGAATTCAGCCGACTGAACGCCTCTCACCAGTCGACTGAATTACCTCAAAATTGCACTAATTTTATGCAGGTTAACATTCTCTGCATATCAGCCGGTTGGACCTCCAACCCAGCCGACTGAATATTCAAAGTTTGCATATTTTAACTCAGCAATCAACCGACTGAACTCAATTTTTCAGTCGACTGAATAATGACAAATTACACTATAAAGTTGCGGGTTAAAAATTTCTGCATACCAGCCGACCACCTTCCTACTTTCAATCGACTGACCAATTAATTTTTAGTTTTTTAAAATAGATCTGCACTCTTCCCAACACAACTATTCAATCAAACCCTACTTAACTTCCATCTATTCCTCCATACTCCTCTTACCTAAACACTCTTATTCCAAAAGAAACCCGATACAAACCCTAGCCTCCTCATAAAAACTTCATCTTTTCTTCAAAATTTCTTCACAAATGGCACCTAGATACAAAAGAGCTCGTGAATCAACTACCGGCCCATCCGAGAGCCAAATTCTTGCTTGGATACACAACAAAACGGCGGTCACTAGGTTCAATTCCATGAAAAATTCAAGGGTGTTTGAAGGTGCTTTCTTGAAATTCGCCGACTTCAATGGCTATGCTACAAGAGAACTAGCTAAAGCTAACGGTCTTGATTATCTCATAGGGTATGATTCCAACAATGTTAAAATATACCCTCTTTTAATTAAGTTATTCTTTGCTAACATGAATCTCGACCACCAAGATTCCCGTAATAAAAATGATTGCATTTGGACTTTGGTGTGTAGAGTAAAAATATATCTACCTCTCCAACGATTGGGACACAGACTACGATGTCCATCCAAAGGATTGGATATTGATAATGTAGAGGTAGAAATGTATAATCGTAACGAAGTTTCAAATCTCTTTTTGTCGGATGATTTGACTATTTTGAAATCTAGTGCCTTACGTCTGAAGGCACGAATTGTCCACCGAGCACTCATTCGCTTATTACAACCCCGGACAGGTAGCTACGAAAAGGTCTATAAGAGGGATTTTCAAGCCCTATATTCTATTTACTCATCCCAAAGAGTAAATTGGGGAAAAATTATTTTGGATGAGTTTCTCACCGTAAATCACAACAGAAACTACAAAACAATTCACTATGGAGCCTATATCATGCGTATTTTACAAAATTTCGGAGTTCCTTTACCCGATTCGGATTTCACGACCATCGGAGAGCTAAAATCGAAGACTCTGAGTTTAATGGGTCTTCCTAAACGCCCCAAACGTTAACAAATTAATAGCTTTCAACAATGGGCTGCTAATCGTGAACAAGGAATTCCTCAACCAAGAGACACAAATGTCGCTTCTTCATCCTCTCAACCTCCTCGACAAGAAGAAGAAGAAGAGGATGACAAAATTCAAGAACTTCATGGTGATATAACTCCGCAACAAGCTCTTGTAACATTATTTCAAAATCAAAGCAAGCTTGGATGATGTTTAGCAAATGTCGAGAAAAATGTAAATAAAACAAACAAGAAGCTAAACTCAATCAAAGGATTTTTAAATAAGGTTTGGGAAAAAGTCTCTTGTACCGGCTCTACTTCTACCGGTGTTGCTGAAAATCTGGCCTCATTCACTTGGTCAACTTTGGAAGAAGAAGAAGAAGAAGTATAAGATAATGAGGATTTCTAGCTTTTTATATTTCACGCATGATCAACTTATCATATTATTTTACTTTGAGACATTCTCTTATATTTATTTTGATGTTTCTAGGTATGATTGTTTTTTAATTGTCATATTTACATGATCTTATGTGCTTGATATCTATGATGTTCATGTTTGCTTCCTCTAAACTATATGTTTATTTGTATGCTTATATTTGTATATTTCTCATATTAATTATTTGTTCCTTATTGTCGATGACAAAGGGGGAGAATATAGTTGATAGAGGGAGTATTCAATCAGGGGGAGTAAATTGTCTTTTATTTACAAGCTTACATAGTTGTCATCATCAAAAGGGGGGAGAATACTAGAACCTTGACTTTTGAAGTTTTGAATGTGACAACTATATAAGTAAATATTAGTTGAACTAACCATTTTTGCAGGAGAAAATACTATTTTACTCAACAAATAATCTACTGGATTGCAGACCAGATTTCAAATAGAAGCTTCAGTATTATATTGTCTATGGTCTAAGTCTAGTAGTAAATTCTTGTTAAAATCTCTCCAAAGTGGTATATGCACACACACGTAATTTGAAATATTCCAAATCATAGTTCATATGCCAAGTTTTTTAGTAATAAGTTCATACACAAAAACATTTTTGAAAAACCTTTGATATGGCAGAAAACAGGAAAATCAGCCGACTAAAACATATAGGTCGGTTGACTAAATTCCTATGCACGTGCACAACTTTATTTGAATATTCAGTCGACTAAACCACATGATTCAGCCGACTAAATTACATGATTTTTGCACCATTTTCTTTCTGATTCAAATTTCAATCAATTCAGCTGGCTGAATTATTTCAATCAGTCGACTGAATCTTCATAACGGCTATATTTCTAAAACGATACTTCACTTCAGCGAACAGGAACAACTCTTGATTCAAGAGTTGCTTCTGTACCTTTTGATCGCTACTTTTCACTATCGGTTGCAACACTTAAACACTATATATAGCCATGAAATCATTTGATTTACTCACTTAATTCTGATTCTATTTTCACATTCTTATTGCCTAAACAATCTTGCCATATGCATTCAAATACTTTCGACTCTAACCACTTGTTCATTCAAGAAAATCTCATTAGTGATTAAATAAACTTCTTATCTTCACGAATCACACTATATACCATAAAGGAGAAGATTATAGGAAGGGTATACGTTATTGACTTATCAGTGCTACTCAAGAGCATACTCAATCAGAAACAATTTTACTATTTGTATTAGAAGTCCTATTCGGTTGCTCAAGCGATTGAAATCTTGTTCTGTTGCTTAGGCGGTAGAAGTCCTGTTCGGTTGCTCAGGCAGTATAATACCCGTTCCTCCAGGTCAAGTGAGGATTTATAGTTTAATTCCAGAAGGAGTCTGGGACTGGACGTAGAACGGGAAGTTCGAACCAGTATAAAAATCTCTAGTGTCATTTACTTTATTATTTACTTTTACATTTATATTTCGCACTAGTAGATAACTTAGTTAATATTCCATATTATACGATCCTTAGTCACTTTCAAGTTTAAGTGAACATTTGGAATTGTTTAAAATTATTAAATCTTGAATTTGATGTGAATTAAAATGATTTCGAAAAGTTGATTTAAATTCTATTTGAATAAGAATGAAGATAGTAAACTTTTAAATTTTTGTAAAACTGAACAAACTTGTTTTAATAATAATCAATTTTAGTTAACGTGTGAAAATAGCCTTTCGGGGCACGGTCTCGAAATTGGTCGAAACCAGTTCCACTGGATCCGTAATAGTGAATTATAGTATGTCGTCGAATTTCGTGGCGATCAGACGTATTGTTTGGTCGTAGGAGTTC
Organism: Allium fistulosum; assembly: GCA_030737815.1. Classification (NCBI taxonomy): domain Eukaryota; kingdom Viridiplantae; phylum Streptophyta; class Magnoliopsida; order Asparagales; family Amaryllidaceae; genus Allium; species Allium fistulosum. The sequence continues at coordinate 1,114,122,951 of CM060902.1, read as the reverse complement.
GAAACGCATAGAATTTAATTAAAGAAATTTAAAATTAATATAATTTGATTTTGAAAGCTAACTTATGTATATGATGGAATTGGGCCCCGATACTAGTTTCATTACGTTCGGAATAGGGTACAACATAAAGAACGCAAGGCAGCACGTTCATTTGGAGTTCGAAATTTAACATGTAAATAGCGCTTTGAAATTTTTCTATAAAAGGACCTGAGATGTTTTCATTTGCAAACTAAAACCCTAAATTGAAATCATAGCCCCATTAGGGTTCCGTCATCCAACGATCCACAACGATCGGCGCCAACCTAGGCCAAACCCTTAACTACAAACTTGTTTGCAACGACTATACGAAGCTAAACAATGGTTGGATCGAGCCAAAACGAAGCACAGCGGCAGCTAGGGAGGCACATTGCCGGCACAGGTTGGTTTCGATTTCTGTCAAGCGGCGGCGAATGAGGAGTCGCGTGAATGGCGATGGGTGCAACAAGGCATGGTTGTGGTTCGATGATAGCGCGGTGGCGCCTAGCGACGTGGTGGTAGAGCTATCGAAGGTCAAGTCGTGGTGGAGTTTTCTTTTACCAGGGAATGAGAGCGAGCATGAATGAGAGTGATGGTAAAAAAATTTATTAAAGTTTAAAATAAATTAATTTATGTTAATTAAATTTTAAATAATCTTAAACTTCATTAATTCATATCTAGTTCATACGAGGTCCAAATTGATCGCGACAGGTTGCGTTGCGATCGTATCAGCGAATACTACAATATGGAGTTGGATTGCACGGATTTGGAGCTAGAAGAAATTTGGGTTAAAATTGAACACTTGTTCAATTTTAATTCAAACCGCAGCGTTTTGGTGAAAACTGGAATAAAAGTGAGTTAACTCACCTCTCTGGCCCACTTATATTTTATATAAGTATGGATAATTTTATTGGTAATTGTTTGTTGACTGTTTGGATGGTTTACCATTTTAATTAGGTTGTTTGGATATATTTTCTCCCCTGGAGCGAATGAGACCCTATTACGTTCCCGTGAAAGAGCGGATGACCATCTGCATACGATCCCGTCCCGAAGTGGTTGATTTATATTTTGTGATTGTGTACTATATGTGATGCAAGGAACAGGTTGGAGGGATCCAACTAGATTCCTCACACTGTTGATTTTATTTTTCATGTATTTTGATATATGATGTGTTGGATGTCATATTTGATGACATGGATGAAATTTCCCTATTTAGTGCTATAGTAACATGGGTCATATTTTTAGTACTTTAAAATACTATAAAGTGAAGATTTTAAATTTTTTTAAAAGATTTTAAGTGATTTTGAAAATTAATATGTTTTAATAATTATTCTTGAAATTTATTTATAGAAAGAATTTCTTTTTAAAGTAAAAAGTATGATTTTTAGATATTATAAATTAATATTTTTAAGAAATATTTTAAATAGAGATTTTTGAACCGTAAAATAAAGATTTTTAAAAATATTAAAAATAAGTCTGCCTTTATAATAAAGGAATATGGTTTTAAAAAGAAGATAGAAATATTTTGGTATAAATATTTATTAACCGTTTTATACAAAGTGATATATATATATACGCACACAAACATATATTAAGATTTATTTATAAATGTGGAAATTTATAAATGCTATAATGTATAAAAGTAACATTTTACAAATAAAGTGTATATTTGTAAAATCGTATTTTATAAATAAAATGATAGATTTATAAACGGTGTTTTATAAATTAAGGGAACTATTATCATTAGATGGATTGAAGAGATAAAATCACAACTGTGGATTTATAATAAGATGCAGAATGTTCTTTTAGAAAAATAGTTGATTCTATTTTTTGGAAATTCTATGATATTTTAAATTAAATGTGTTTTTAAAACTTTATATTTATTTTCAACTTCTTATTTATTCTTTTAAATTTAAATACATATAAGAAATGTTTTAATAATTATTTGTGGAGTATCAGTTTTCAAAGAAATAATACTAATAATAAACATTTATTTTTAAAAGATAAATTTAAAAGGTTATCTTTTATTTTTAAAGGGAAATTTTTGGTTCAAAAGGATATCGAAATATTTGAAGCAATAGTTGTGAATTTTTTTGTGTAACAGGTCGTGAAAGGAAATATATTATAAGTATTATTTCATAAGTGGAGATGGATTTATGAAAAGTGTTTCTGGAATAAGAGGAGTGGTGTTATAAGTAATATCTTATAAAATGGAAATCGATGTAAATTTAGGAAAAGACAAATGAATTTCGTTTGGAGAAGCATTGCAATATTTGAAGTGACCAGGTTATGCAAAATATATGAGTTATAAGTGTATTTTGGAAATTGTTTATATGTAGAGTTGGTGTTATGTTGGAGAAATTGTTTTAAAAGAAGATATGTTTTATAGTTGGAGTTTGGTTTTGTAAAGTGGTTGTATAAATTGATTTGGAATTTATAAAATGAGCTTACAAATGATATTTTATAAAAGAAGTTTTATAATAGAGGTTTTATGAATAATATAAAAGGACGATTTATAATGGAGTTATCAAATTAATTTGGAAATTTTATAAAGAAATTTATAGTTGTGGTTTAAATATTTATAAGGAAATTTATAAATAAAGTTTTGAAAGGAAATTTTGAAATGGAGTTGAAATTATGAAAGATACTTGTAAACAGGAAAGTGTTTGGGTTTATTGGTATTAATGTTTTTAAAGGACGTTGTTTTAAACCTAATAAGTGTGATTTCCTTTCTAAAAAAGGAATATTTCTTAAGATTTGTAAATATACGTATACTGTTAAAATAAGTATATGGAAATTTTCCAAAGTTTTTAAGAAGAAATGGGTTGGGAATATACTCATATAGTTGAGTTAAGTGTACGAATATTTTCAAAGTAGTGGAAAGCGTAGAGACGGGTTTTGTGAAATATAAAATCTCCGCGAAATTGGTATTAATATAAGGATTTACAAAGTGGTTTTAAAATTCATGGAATGATTAATTTAAGAGGCCCAGAGTTGCATTGTACTTAACCAGTGCTATTTTCTTTTATTTCCCTTAGAAAATTAAACCTCTGGTTGCATTGTTGTTTATTTGATAGTTAAATAACAAACTATCAAATATTGGCCAATTTTAAATTATCGTTGTCGGATCGAAGAGACCGAGACCAGATCTATTATCTGAAACCCACTTCGAACCGGCATAAGCGTTTTGAATTGGAATATCTTGAAGATAATCGAAATGGAGCTTTTTGAAGTGCAAGGGATACTTGCTACTAATCCCAAGGGTGATTCCCAAATGCATATAGTAAAAGTGGTGCCTTCGGTTTCGTTCAGTCCCAAAACAAACTTGTATGAATGAATGCTGGCATTGCATTATTTCCTGAAGAGCAGTGTTAGCATACCATGTGGGAAGTGCTATATAAAGGTAAAACGTAGCTTCGAGCCTCATCAACCAGGAAATGACTAAAATCGGGCGTGCAGCAGGGCCAAGTGGTCACTCCCATCAGGGTATGGTCATTCCAAAATCTAGATCGATTACCATCTACTCATTTATGCTTCAGGGCCCATTAATAAAAGGGGCGATCATACTTGGTACTACTAGTCAAGTGGTAGGCCAATACTGTATGGTAGGGGTGCAAGATGTTCTTGTCAGACCCCGGTGCATTTTATCTACAGATGTACTTTTGGAAGGTAGTTCCTTACCTTATCATAGTATGGAATCCATTCTCCAATACGAGCTTTACGGACTTAGTTATGCCCAACTATGCCGAAACGTGAGATGCAAGCATTTCGGCTATTTTATATATTTACCTTGAATTCCTAGAAATTATTATATTATCATCGGATTTTCTTTAGAAAATGTTTTGTTTATCATAAGGTAAAAACCCGTCCATGTTTATGTGTGGCATGGTCTTACGAGATACCTTTATTTTGAAAAGAGTTTGATAGCTTTAAAAAAATTTCAACTAGTTGTGTTTTCTCATGCTGGTTTACCAGACTGACTCGGATGTTATTTTATTATAATGCTCGGGTCAAACCAAACATATTTGCAGATTTCTTTTGGATGCATTGGAGCTCGAGAGACGAGCTAGAGTCTTCAAGTCGTATTCACGTATATGTTTATTTTCCACCGCATTAGTTATTTTAATTATCAACACTTGTAAGCATAGGTTGTTATAACTGTCCAGGCTGATGATTGTCGCTTCTTGTTGTACTCTGATTTGATGTATGTATATTACAAGTTCTCTTTTGTAAAGATTATTGATATTATATTATATATTGTTCCGTTGCGATTGTGAGATTTTGTGTTGTTTTCAGTTCCTTTTCTTTTCTTGTTCTTTTCTCTTCTTCTTTATTCTTTCTTTCCCATATCTATCCGTCTTTCCATTCAATTTGGGTTGGACATGTGTCATTTATTTTTAGCCTTAATTATGCGGATTTGCGGGTCGTTACAGTATATGTCTATATATATGTAAATAAAACTATAAAGGTTATAGTTCTATAACTTAAAATTCTTAGATTTTCTCAAAATTATTTTCAGAAATTAAACAAAATATAATTTTCAAAATTATTTAATATTTAATGAGGGTGTTTAGTTAATTAATTAATTAAATAGTTAGTTAATTAAATAGATAATTATAATATATATATATATATATAATGTATATAAAACTATGATCGCCATAATTGAATATTCTTCTTAAATATTTGTTAAATAATGCAAATTTCTAAAATTTTAAATAGAATTTATTTAAAGAATTAAAAATAATTAAATGTGATTTAGTTAATAAAGTTGCATGTCTATATTATATAAGTTAATTAAATTATAACAATTATAATAAATTAAACATATATACCTGCATATATATAAACATAAGTGGAACAGTAAGAAACCCACATAGATTCTTGGAATAAATACATGTATTATATGTATACCATGATTCATATGTGTTTGATACTTAAATCATGAGGGTATATCATAAGAAATATTTCCTTTCCTAAATCAACATCACTCAATGTGTGTGTATATATATATATAAGATTATGAATCCAAGTTCGTTGGGCGTCAATTTTGAGATTTGAAGTTTTGGAGTTCAAATTAAGTTGTTTGTTTATTTGGAGTGGTCGTGAGATTTCAAACAAGTGGGGAAGTTTGATTCGAGAATTTTTGGATCAAAGTGAAGTTGGTGTTTGGATCTGTTGAAGATTTGATCATGCCTCCGAGATATGTTAACCGTCATCATAGTGTTGCAGATTTGTATGGGAGTGAAGATCCTGAACAGATGGAACAACGTATCGATGAAAGGTTCAATAAGGGTTTCGAGAGAGTGGAGAAAATGAAGTCTGACATGAATCGAAATCAAAGGAGAGTGTCGCCACATTATGATAGAGAAAGAAGAGAATCATCTTTATCGATAAATCGAGATCATGGAGTTCGAGACAATCGTGATTATCAGAATGGAGAAAGAAGAGCTTATCGTGGTTACGAGCATGAGCCATATTGTGATTATGAAAGATGTCGAGTAGAGGAAAGAAGAAGTAGAGAGGACGTGCATGGTCATAGAAGAGTCAATGTTCAGAATCGACATCGAAGCTCATCTAACTTTGAAGAAGATAGTTATGGTGATAGTGTTCACTTTCGATATCCAGGTCAAGGGCAAAATCGATATAGGAATGTTGAAGAGAATGGTCATACACGAGAATCAAGGAAGGATATGGAGATTCCAGAATTCCGAGGTGGTCTACAAGCAGAGGAATTCTTGGATTGGTTATCAACGGTTGAAAAGATTTTTAAACTCAACAACGTGTCTGAGGATCGTCAAGTTAAGTTAGTTGCTACCAGATTGAAAGGAAGAGCTATGGATTGGTGGCAACAAACTAAATCAACCAGAGAGAGAATGAGGAAATCCAAAGTTGTCACGTGGGATAAGATGAAAAGGATGATGAAGGCAAATTTCTTACCCTATAATTATCAAACTCGTGTGAACCAATAGTTGCAGAAGTTGAGTCAAGGGAGTCGAGGAAAGGGTGTGGTTACAAACCCCAGCAATCAGAATAAAGGCGTTAATTGCAGTATAAATGTTTCTAAGAGAGTCAACAAACCAGTTGTACATGAAATCACGAAGATAAATGTTGATGACCGAATTAAGCGCTATCATTATCAGGAGTCTGGCCATAGAAGTATTGAATGTACGGAGCCCAAGATGAAAGCTTTAGTTGTAGAAGAATGTGAAAACGAGGATGTGGATGATTCTACTGAAAGCGAGCTGGAAAAAGAAGAGGAACCGACTAGTCCATTATCTTTCAGTGAAGATGTTGAAGAAGCAGAAGGTAATGCTGAATCATTGGTTAGGTATGAGGCAAGTAAAGAGCTTAAAACTCCTGAGGAGGTTAAACCAATGTTAGAAGAGTTTGAAGAGGTCGGTCCTACAGAATCGTTCGAAGAATTACCACCGAAATTTGACAACGATGAAGGAGTTTTGTCAGGAGATGAAGGATGTAACTTGTTGAGGAGGACTGCTGAATTTGACTTTTATCAACTGCCGAAATTTGATGATGATGAAGAAATTGAGTCAAAGTATGGGGATGTAGAAGTTGATTATTCTTCACCGCCGAAGATTGATGTCGATAGTATGGAAGAAGAAAGTGTGTTCAGAGTTGAGGAAAATAACTTGACGAAAGAGGATTCTTGCTTAACACCTGAGCTTATGGATGAGAGCCAGCCAAGAGTAAAATCCTTAGTTTTCGAGAAGTCCGAAGAAAGTGAAAGTGAAACAGAAGAGAAGGCAGAATCAGATAATTTATTATCGTTGGAAGAGTTCATCAATAAAATAAAAGATAATGATGAGTTATCAATGTTGATTGAATCTGGAGAAAGTTCTGATTTTGAGAATCCCGAAGAGATTGAAGTATTTGAAGAGTGTGAAGATGAGATGTCTGAGGAATTGCTTGAAGGAACTAATCTTGTATTTTTGGAAGAGTCTGTGAAAATTAGAAATGAATTGCTTGTGTTGATCGAGCAAGGAACGAGTAAAGATCTTGAGGTTTTCGAGGAAGTTGGGTCAGAATTCAATGAGTCTGAAGTCGAATATCTTGAGGAACTACCCGACGAGTTACCCCCACTACAGGACATTCAACCTCACATTGAACTAGTACCAGATGCTATTCTACTACAGGGATCGTATGATCTTCAGAATCTGAAAGAACAGGAAGAGTTGAAAAGACAGGATGAAGAGAATGATTGTCAGTTGGAATTGCCTGATCATGTCCGCACTGCTGACGTTATCAACGTCAATTGCTTGGAATTGTTTCATGAAAATAAACATGTTGAAGGAGAAGCGAGTGGGAATTCATTTCAGTTAGGGGAAATTGATGCAACACATCAAGGGAAGATTCTAAATGATGACACACCTGAACGAGATAAGGAAAGATGAGAATCTGAGCATGAGTCCTCATACTTTTTCGGTCGTGATTTCCTAAGTCGTTCCGTGATTTTAAACTTCCTTATACCGTCTCACATTTTCGACACGTTTTGGTTCTATATCACATCTTCCTATTGGCACAAGCAATATGGTATATGACACTATTCTTATGAAGTTCTGTGCTACATGAATTGGATCTGGCACCTAGTGCTTAGGTCATTCCACACTTTTTCATATGTCATCTCCCTCAGATCACTTCCTTATGCCGCCTGCCTAATGCCACGTCTGTTTTATGCAATGCGTTCCTTATGTCGAGCCGCATCTTCAAAGGGTCAAGACAAAATCAATCTCAAGAGTGGTTATCACCAGAGTCGCATCAGACCAGATAATGAATGGAAGACAACATCTCGAAGAAGGAAAACGTGTGAATTCGGGACGAATTCTTTTCAACTAGGGGAGGATGCTGCAGCGCGAAATCAAAAGGAGCAAATTACCTTATGTTGCGAAGAAGAAGATGTGCCCGATCCCCTAGGTCGCGAACGCGAGCTTCCAACGTCCCTAAATCGCGAAGTCTAGCTAGGTCGTGAATCGTCTTCCTTCTTAGGTCGCAAACGACCTATGCCAGCTCCTACCCTAGGTCGCGAAGCTCCAATCGATCATCCCTCTGCTTTAAGTCGTGGACGACCTACCCTAGGTCGCGAAGCTCCAATCGATCATCCTCTGTTTTAGGTCGTGGACGACCTATACTAGGTCGCGAGATACTCTAGCGAGCTACGAAGTTAGGTCGCGAACGACCTTCGCACTCCTCAGATTGAACGAATGTTTCCAATGACCTAACTTCGTCCTTTAGGTCGCAAGAAGAGAATCACGAAGCAGGGAAGAGTTAGATCGCAAGTTTTTAAGTCGCGTGTATTTTTTATGTCGTTTCTGTTCTTAGGTCGCATGTTTTTTTTGTAGGTCGCGAACCAGTTAAGTCGCGTGAGTTGTACTTTAGGTCATTGTGTTGTAATTTTTCTTAAGTGTGTGTTGTGTTGTAACCCTATAAATAGGGATGTTGGTCATTTGTAATAGTTAGTTGATTTTGAATAAAACTTGTTTGTGCGCTTTGTGCCACTTCTTTAATTGGTAGTTGAGTGTGATCTCATATCTCCACTTTCGGTAATCGAGTGCACTCGATTCAACGACTGCTGAAGCCGATTCACGGTATCTAGTGCGCTAGATCAACGTATGAAGAATCGTAGATCTTTAAACACGGTATCGTGCGCGATCAACGTGTTTGGGATAGCTAGAATCCGGTATCTTTGGATCAACGGATTTGGGCCATTCGGTATCTTCTATTCCATCGATCGCTACTTTCACAGTTTCATCATTTTTGTTATCCGCTGCTGCGTCAAGAAGTCAAAAGGTTATTATGTTTTTTCTTAGGGTTTTGAAAAACATAAAAATTCAGTAGGAGCCTTATTACAAAAATGAAATGAACACATTTAACATTTCCAATATTGTAAGAATATATGTTATGCAAGTTAAAATAATCTATTTCAATAAGTTTATGCAACTAATATAATTGATAAAATGTTTATCAGTTAGACTGAATTAAGATTGACATAGAAATTTGAAATATATACTACATATAAATCCTTTAGCGTGTTGTCACTTCAAAACACATGCAAGGGCCAAATTATACAACTACTAAAAAAATTATGCCTTGGCCGTTTGAAAGTTTATTTATCTAAAACCATGTACCATTTTTCTTGAGTTTTGAAATCTATGAGGAATATAAGAATATGGATATTTGATCCATAATCAATCACATATAAAATGATATACGTTGAATAATCGCCATTCGTAATATAAGAAAGCTCGATGAAATTAGTTCATTTGAGATGAACAAGTAGACCATGATTCAAGATAATATGTTCAATGTGATTGAATGCAATAAGAATCTTGTTGTGTTAGAAGTAATACTAACCAATAACTACTAGATTAACCTAGGAATTCAATTACTGAAATGTCAGTTTGATCAATTTACTTTAGTGCAACATATATAATATCCTTAAATGTTAATGTGATTTCAATTCCAAATGTATCATATTATGGAAAATTATTTCCTGTAAGAGTTATTTCTACAAGTTCAAGATATTTGATCTTAAATTCTCAATAGTAAACTAGCGGAGTGGATGAAATAAATTGCTTATAGTAAGTGGGTGAAAGGAGCTATGTATTTCATTTGTTATTATAATAATGATGGAAATAGTGGGAGTATATCATGTAGCATTTATTAACGAATGCATCAAGATACGAAAATTTTTATTCGTAAATATACGAAATATTATTTATGAAATGATAATTGTTTTTTGATATTAACTGAAAAAGGATAAAATATTGTTTCATATGAATATTACGAATATTCATTGTAAGGTTAATATTCATTGTAAGGTAAAACTGCAATAATGATATTTTGTCATCGTAACAAAATTGATGCATTAGCTATAGAAAATATAAAATTATCTAAAATCTTTTTTGCAATTGTTTTGGAATTATAGATTAAGCTTAATCTTTGAGAAATAATTCTTTAATCATATGATTATAAATCATATGGTACCAGTGAATTGTATCCTAAATGATTAAGGCAAAGCACTCACTCAGTGGGAGTGACAATAGAGTAATTGTGCGTTTTGAATTAATGTATATATAGATATGTAACCCTAGGTCTAATGATAACATAATGGATCCATTTACTTTATTTAATTCACTGGTGAATTATCATGGACATGAGCATATGTATTTGATACTAAAATAGTATGCCCATGATAAGTTCATAGAGTATAAACTAGAAGGAGAAAATATAAACTACAGGGGAAATAAAACAATTCAATTTGATCGAAAAAATAAGTGTATTAGGAAAGACTACCAAATATACTAAAATGAATGGGATTGAATCTCAAAAGTCACTCCTCCCTATGATACATAATAATGTATTAATAAGGAGCAACTGGACTTTTTTGGATGAAGAACGAGTGATAAAGAGTAAAGTTAAGTTAACTTCTTTTTATAAGGATGTATACTTAATTAGTAAGTACATACATTAATTTTGATAGCAACTAAAGCATAGTTTATGAAATCATTTATATGATTTCATAAGAAGCCCAATCTTAAATAGCTTAAGAAATGAGGTTGTCTAACTTATATTACGAACATAAGTTTTGTAAACCCAAAACTAAATCTGCTTTATGAAAATATAAAGGAAGTTCGTAAAACGTTTCTAAACTTAAACTCCATCGTATTGGGAAATAATTGTTGTTTTGAGAAACGCTGCTTTCATGGCAAAGGAATTTCTTCGATAAATTAGTAGTACAGTGGACTTGGATATGATCCAAAGACTCTGACATTGAAGTTGATTACAGAAGATGAAATAAAATCAACCAAGCCTAAAACAGACACAACTCATTAGAATGTCTCTAAGGATTCTTCCATATTAACAAGAAACTATGAGTTTCTTGTCAATGTTGAGAAAAGAGCTTCCTTGGTTGTTAATATGCCATAAAGAGTATTGACTTTGGCATATGGCTTGATGTGCAAATCCAAAATGCACTCTAAGTACATTTTCAATATATAATTTCGTTAGTCGTACCCTAAAGGATATAATCCATCAGTTGCAAATGTGTCTTCAAGAAGAAGAACAATTCAATTAGAATGAAATAAGCAACATTAATGACAGTAACATCACAAATTTCAATTGTTGAAATTAATGTAATAGCTTCATTATTCAATGTGCTTAAGTTAATTCATATTTTACTTGCAAAATTACCGCCCAATATAGCTTTGAATTTTAATACATCTTTGTTGAAATAGAAATTTCGAATGATGATTTAAAATAGACTGTTTGCACATGATAACAAAAATGTCATGACGTTAGTGAGAGTGATAGCTAAGTTTGTAAGTGCTGGATAAGATCCAAGAACTGATGCAATAGTATCGTTCGACAAGCATCATAATTGAGAAAATATTTTGACAGAGAAATCAAATAGTTTGATTATCTATCAAAATGCAGAGGAATCATGTGTAAGAAAGAATATTAAAAAGGTACTGAAATATTTCTAAAACAATAAGTATGTATGTTAGGATTGGCCCGAACGATATACATAGACACTGTACTAAAATGTTTAATGTGGAGCATATATGATGGATTCCTTATGCATCGGCAGTACAAACTATCCTATATGCTATGTTTCCTACCATATCGCAATTTTCTTATGTAACTGGTACATTAAGCAAGTATTAAATCAAGATTAAGATCGCTAAATGGTAGCTAAACGTATTCTTGGGTATTTGAGAAATACTAGAGCATTTTTTATGGAAACAAAAAACTACATATGAAGAAGAATTCGGACTCAACCTGATAAGTGATATAGAATATAGTATGACAATCCTAAATTCATATTCTACCTTAATTAAGGAGCTCTGAGTTGGAAATGTTCCAAATGAGAAGTAGTGGCTGATTCAACCAAAATGCTAAGTACATTGCCTTGAATAGTGTCGCAGCAAAAACAGTATAAATATAAATGCACAAATTTATAACTGAGCTAGGGTGATTCCAAATATTGAGAATCACATGACATTTCTTTGTGAAAATGATGCCACGGTGTAGGTCATATAAGAAACTATGGCTTATAAGATGTCTAGACACATGCTACAAAAGTTCCATGTGATAAAAGCAATTTATAATTGTGGAAGAGATATTGGCCGATGTAGTAGATAGTAATATAATATAGCGTATCCATTCAATAAGGGACTAGCTCAAACTGTTCTTAACTAATTATAGGAATGAGATTAAGATTCCATATTTGACCCCAAAAGAAAGTGGTAGATTGAAAGAGTTGGTAGTATGCCTTATGGACAATTATGTAATTATTACATACATCTAACTATATAATCAATCTTGTTCGAAATAACAATGTTTTTTTTCTTTTATAACTTTTCTTATATTGTGATATAAATAAATTAGTAATTAATTTAAAGCATGTAATAAGAAAATTCTTAAATAAAATGTTATGTGATTGTAATTGCAAAGTGTTGCGACCATGAATAATTAATCACCATACGGAAAATAATTTTGTTTTAAATATTCGTGGTTAAGATGTTTCAAGAAAAGGATATAATTCATTCATTGAGAGCAGAGTGTGTAATTCTCTCCAACTTATGGGTGGTGCATTACTCATGGGTACTAGCGGTACCAAGGGGTTATGTACTTGCAGTTATTGGAAAACGATGGATTGACTCATCCAAGAGTTTCCTGTTGGTCAATAACAACTAGATCAAACAAGAAATCTCAAGGTGATGATGTTACATAATACCCTCGACTTGAGAATATTATGGAACTTCAGTCTGAATACTCCACTTTGATTATAGTTAAATCATGGCATGATGATCCATTGAGCAACTATAGTTGGATCCGAGTTGAAGCATCGGAAGTAAAACATTATTCAATAGTGAATTCATCTCCACGAGTATACGAGATTTGTATCGCAATCGACTATAATCAGCTCAAAGTTAAAATATTTAGCCAGAGTAGTACGATTAATAATAAATGTTATTATTGAACCAAGAACTTTGTTTTTGAACTAACCGAGTAGAATGTGGATAATATTGGAATTTTGACCACCACCAAATTCCATACATCCTAAAGTGATATAGTTTGGATAAAGAGAACGTGTGTAAATTATTGTCATCACTGGTACTACTTAAGACAATATAAAATAATATTTACTAAAAAGGTCAATAAGTGATGAATTTGATCAAACTATCACATAGCTATCTAAGGTGAGGTGTGAATGTTAAATTTTGAATTATTCAATATTACTTATTGACTGATCTCACACCTTTAAGTCACACAACCGCATTTGTGAATTCTCCAAAAAAACATGATTTGTTTAATTTATAAAATGTTGTAAATTAATAAATTAATTAATATTTGTGAAATATTAATTACTATTTAATTTATTTGATGTTTAGGAGTTGTTTATAAATATTTGAATGCATATATAAAAGTTATATTTGCGTGCATCGATATACAATATCTGTGTAACTTTAAATAGGTTTAAATAAAAGATAATTACATGAAGGGGTTCAATGGAAATTTTATGGCATTAGATGGCATCAAAGGGAAAGCCACATATTGAGAAGGCCAAAAGGTGGAGTGAGAGAAAAAGGGATTAATTATGGAAGTTTTAATTAAAAGAAAGGGTAAGTTCATTCTTTCAAATAAAACAAATCAACTGATCTTATTCTCATTCATTCTTTCTTTTATTCACTTTCCTTCTCTCCTCCTTCCATCCCATGGCCAAAGTTTGGTGTCTTTTTCCAAAATAAAAAAGAACTTCAAATCAAATGAAAACATCAAATAAAACAAAACATAAGAGGTTCATCCATCTCTTGCAAGGATTGGATGTAGGTCATGGATATCTAAGTAGAAGTCACAAGGAAAGGTGTTACAAAGGACAAAACTTTTTCGATTTGACTTTCCATCTTGAATTCATTCATGATGTTTAGATCTAATTTAGTTCACATATATGTACATACACCGCCACTTATTGAATTTAATTTTCAAATTTTCTTGTGTATTATTAGCTAAATTGAAATTCAATCTTATGTATGTTTTATTTAGAGTATTGATTTTGGTCTCATTGGATCTGATTTCATTGGTTGATATTGATTTGATTTGCTATAAAAAAATTCACAAATTTAGTCAACTAAATATTTAATTGAAACAAATTTGCATTTGATTCATTTGTGTTCTGAAACTAATTTTCTTGTTTATTGCATCTAAGACCGTGAGTTTATATAGATCTGATATGTTGTAATAAAATTTACTATTATTACAACTTGACTTTATTACAATCATGTATTTAATATTTAAATAAATTAAGACACACACACACACACATGGACACACACATATTCATACGATTCATCTTTATATTTTAAAAAATTGTAAATCAACATCAAGTTATACTTTTTGATAGGTTAATTTGTTTTAAATTAATATATTCAAGTTCATTGCTTAGTATGTATATATGTAATATTTTGGAATTGATTTTTTCATTGGAGCAATACATTAAATTATAAGATTGCTTTTATTTTTATATTGAATGTGTACTTTCAGATCTGCAATTTTAAGTGTTTGTATTTTGTTGTGATTATGCATGGAATTTTATATGGTATCACACCTATTATTAAATGGTGTTTGTAAAAGGAAAATATAAAAGATCACTTCATATTATTTCCTTTCTATTCTGATTTGATTTGATCTGGACCTAATATAGATTTTCATTTCCATCTTTATTTTTCAAACTTTCTCTCAATCTGAATGATCTAATTCTATGAAGATTGGTCTTCATAATTATATACACACATACACATATGTGTGTGTGTAAGTATGTATGTATGTATGTATGTATTGAATATATATATCTCGCAATAAAATATTACATATATGTATATATATATATGTCTAAACTATATATGGTACTATCAATATGTGTATATAAACCATATATATTGTAGTATACTCAAATGTATTTGTATACTTAGGAATTTTTATTTTTGATATGCATGTGAATTTATTACATGTATATGTAAGTATAATATATGTATATATAACAGATATAAATCTCAATATCTACATGTATATATATATATATAGTTATACACATGTTTATACTATATTACGTTATGTTGTTACTGAATGTATAGATGATACATTCAAAATTAAATATTTAGTTGAATTAAGTAATATGATTAACCAACGAATGTAAAATAAAGTTAAATGAAATATGATTTTATTTAATAACTAGATTGGATCTAGTGAAACCCGTTAGACTTCATATGCCTACTATGATCCAAATAGGGAAGTTTTTCGAAATATATTCATTTTACCGCTGTAGAGCGGCTCGATTCCTACAAATGGTATCAAAGCCCAAATGGTCTGCTCATTCTAATTAGCAACTTTAGAGTCAACTAATTAAACCTATCTATCTGATAGATGTCTAAAGAGGTAGTGTTTAGGTTGGGCTGAATTATCAAGTATCCTCCCTTTCTTAGCTATTGGTCTGGCCTAATGGGTGGAGTAAGCCCAAAAGGTTGGCTCAATTGTAAAGGCCAAAATCGATTTGGGAACTTGGGCTAATTTTCAAATTAAGATTTGAAAATTAAAATATATTTTAAATTTAAATGTTAAGTTTAAAATATAAAAGGAAATTTTATAATGTTACAAAATACATTTAAAAATTTCCAAAATTGTTTTGAGAAATTAATTTAATATTTTTCAAAATTTTATAAATATTTAGTTAATTTGATTAATTAAAAAAAAGTTAATTAAAATTTAATTAATAAAAATATACATGTATACACTAATCTATGTATATGTAACTATAAAGGTTATGGTTGAAATTTCACCTTAAATTGTTTAAGGTAAATTAAACAAATTTTTGAAAATTTTGAAATTATTTATTTAAAATGTTTAATTAAGTATACGATTTATTTGATAAATAGTAATTAAACGCTAATTACTTAAATTATCTATACTAATATATATGTACATATGTAAATAAAACTATAAAGGTTATAATTTAATAGCTTAAAATATTTTAATTTCCTCAAAATTATTTTCAGAAATTAAACAAAATAAACTTTTTGAATTTATTAAATATTTAGTTAATTTTTTTAAATAAATCAAAAAATTAATTATCACACACACAAACAAACACACACACACACACACACACATATATATATATATATATATATATATATATATTTGATGTACGTAAAACTATAATGGTTATAGTTGAACATTCTTCTTAAATAGTTTAAGATGAATAAAATAAAAAAATTCAAACTTCAAGTAAAATTAAATTAGTTAATTAAATCAAAAAATCAAAATTTATTAAATATGATTTAATTAATAAAGTTACATGTATACATTGCATAATTTAGTTAAATAATAACAAATATAAATAAATTTAACTTATATAACTATATATGTATAAACATAAGTGGAACAGTAAGAAACCTACTTAGATTTTTTGAACAAATACATACGTATTATATGTATGCCTTGATTTTCGAGTACTATAGTCAGTGGCTAAGACCCATTGATTGCTAGTAGTTTTGGCGAAGCATGCAGAGTGCGTTGCGTTTAAAGTTGTGTACAAGTACAACATACCATCCTTAGAGGGTCAACCGAGTGTTGTAGGATTGGTTAGGAGCATGCGTATTAGATTTTGTTGGATCTGGGTAAGATCACTTAACTTAGTGAAATTTTCATACAATAGTAGCTACCAGTCCAGTATTGGGATGACACCTTATGAGGTATTGTATAGAAGACTGTGTAAGTCCCCCACATGCTGGTACAAAATGAGTGATGGGCTCATGTTAGGACCGGATATCATAAGGGAAACTTTGGAAAAAAGTTGAGATAATTCAACAAAGAATGAAGGAAACTCAATCAACACAGAAGGGCTACGCCGATAGATTTGATCTAGGGGATCATGTGTTTGTTAAAGCCTCGCCAGTGAGATGCACTATGAAGTTCGAAAAGGATGGGAAGTTAGCACCGAGATATGTAGGTCCATTTTTGATACATGAGAAGATATGTAGGGTAGCCTATAGGATGACTTGTTAAGTACTTTTGCTTGGGTCCATAGTGTGTTTCATGTACCACATTTGAGGAAGTGAGCTCGAGACCCTTAGATAATAGTAAATCTGAGAGCTATGGATGACTTGATTATTGAACCAAACATGGCTTATGTTAGAAAACTCATTCGAAATGTAAATTGAGACATGAAGAAGCATTAGAATAAATAGTGAAGTTTGTACGGGTCCAAATGAGTGAGGATTAGGAGGATTATACTTTGGAAACAAAAGATAAAGTCAGGAGGACTTATCCCGAGTTATTTGTTTAGACTTAGCATATATGTTTTCTATGTGCATTATAGGCCATATATATATATGTTGTTATTATGGTTGATTTTTGATAAGTATTAGTGATGAACAAGTACATTTGGTGGGTATAGAACTTATGTGTTCATTATAGAATGAGCATGGGAAAAAATGAATCATTAGTGTACCTTATTTGAATTTCGAGGACCAAATTCCTATAAGGGGGAAGACTATAAGACCCTACAAATTAATAAATAATTAATTAAAGAATTAATTATGGGACAAAAGACTTAAATGATTAATTATGGAATAAAATTGGAGAACGCAGGCATTAGACAAGGTAAATATTTGGGGAACAATTATTTTCTTGTCGCCACTTAGACTAAAATTAATAATAATTTATCATGATAAGTATTTAGGTATACATTTACTTATATTAATTTAATCTAACTTTAATTATTAATAAATTAAATAAGAGGAGACCTCACTACACCATTATAAGATATTAACAACGGGTATAAACCGTTGTTAAGTCTAAAAGCAACGGGTAAAAACCGTCTTCATTACAGGAGTGGTTGAATTTAGCGACGGGAGAAAACCGTTGTTTTGTGTCCAAAAGGCAACGGGTATAAACCGTTGCAAATTGTGTCAAAGGCAATGGGTATAAACCGTTGCAAATTGGATCAAAGGCAACGGGTATTAACCGTTGCAAATTGGGAAAAATGCAACGGGTATAAACCGTTGCTTTATGTCCAGTAAAAAAACGGTTTAAAACCGTTGCTTTATGGCCAGTCACACATAAAGCAACGGTTCACAACCGTTGCACATAGTGTTTGCTCCTGCTCCTACAATATCACATCTGTAACTCACTACTGCGTATATCTCAGTATATATACCAGAATATCAATATATATCAAAATATGCCAGAATATCAAAATATTGGTACACAAGCACTATAAACATATCGCACATATTCCATACATATAATATTATTATCAAACTTATAATTACACTCATTGTTTTGCAAATAGAATGCTACCGTGCCGGAATATCATACTTATTACACTGCATTGTTTATTACACTACAGTACAAAGATTTCATTAATTACACTACATTGTTTTGCAAGCAGTGAAGTCTACATGGTTCATTACAGGGCAAAGCATTCCAGTTTTCAGACTTCAATGTTTGCAGTGCAGACTTGAAGCTCAACACAATATAGACCATCAGTGGAGCTACAGAAATGATTTGCAGTGCAGCTACAAACTCGAGGCAAAATGATTTGCAGTGCAGACTTGAAGCTCAACACAATATAGACCATCAGTGGAGCTACAGAAATGTACCAAGCAACCAGGGGATGAAAACAAAAGTCTGAATATCTGAAGTGAATGCAGAGACAAAGCACAAGAATGCAACTATACTGAAATGCATAAATAATTGATGCAAACTAACCATCACATGATATACAAGAACAAACTGGTTGGACCAAATGCGTATGGATACTATGCCAGACTGTAAACAAGATCAAAGGCAGACCAGTAAAAGAAACTACAAGTATACATCTACGACAGACCAGGCAGTAATAAAGCAAACTGCACATCTAACTAGAGCCAAGACTACAAGTACAAGGCATATATATATACATCTAACTAAAGCCAAGACTACTAGTACAAAGCAATTCAAAGCAAACAACGGTTAGGATAAAGAAAATTTGATCAAGCCTCAATTTCCAGATTTTGAAATCTTTTTCAGGTTCTCTTTCCTCTCTGTCAAACTATCCAGGTGAGCAAACCACCCTTATAAATTCTTAAAACTTGATATATCTATTTTGCATGTGATAAGTCTTGAATGTAAATTGTGAAAGGTGCTTGCATGCTTGTATTTATGTATGCATGACTGTGTGTACGATTGTGTACAGGCAAACAAAAGAAAATCAGCAATATATGCAAAGAACAAGTCAGAAATATCAATACCTCCAACTAAAGATATCGTATCAAACCCTTTTGATGGCTCACATAACCTCCGACTCCAACGTCCCCAAAGGTCTCGGTAAATTGTCGACATATTTTGGCGGTTAGCTCATTCGGCAATAAAATTTTGTCCAACAACACTTTTTCATATGTGGGTGGTACTGCTTTTCCATGAATTACTAATGCTGTGGAATCTCGACATATAGTACCTGTTATATAAGCATTTTTGGAGTGAATATATGGAATCACATTTATAGAACTAACAAAAAACAAAACTCATGCTACCCAAAACCATTTCACAAACATGCAGCGATGGCCCAAGTTTCATAGCATATGAACTAGACCCAAATTTGCCTAATAATGACTTGGGTTTAATGCCAGAAGTGAATTACAGAGAATTTTTTTGGCAACCAAGCAACATATATATTAAATGCGTGAGTTTCAAACTCACCTGTCTTTACTCTACAACAGCTAGCAACTCAATTTAAAAGGGTGCAGAAGTTTAAACAATATCAGCCATTATTTCTTGACTAACAGCCTCACTATTGTTCAGCTATGTTAAATGAAAAATGTAAAAATGTG
The DNA here is from genome assembly GCA_030737815.1 of Allium fistulosum. Classification (NCBI taxonomy): domain Eukaryota; kingdom Viridiplantae; phylum Streptophyta; class Magnoliopsida; order Asparagales; family Amaryllidaceae; genus Allium; species Allium fistulosum. The sequence continues at coordinate 1,114,103,047 of CM060902.1, read as the reverse complement.
TTGAGATATAACTCAGCAAAATTGTGATGGTTCACTTTGTATTAAACATGTGGCAGCAAGTTATAAATTTGCTTATACGTGCAAGAAAATGCAGCACACTCTCCCGTTCACGAAGTTAAGCATTCACTGACTTTGAAACATATTATTTTCTTCAAATTTTAATAAAATAGTACCTGTTGCAATTACTTCGTCCTCGAAGTTCAGGATTTCACATCTTTGGTCGATTAACTGATTGTTCGGAGTGGCAAACTGAGAAGATGCGATTTCACTGCCTACTTGACGATTATCTTGGGCTATGCTGAGAAGACGCTCCAGTTTATCATCCATATTGTCCAGCTTCATCAATTTTGCTCCACATTTTGCAGTCGTTGCTCATATATTCCTTGGGCCTGTTTGAGCCGTTTGCATGGAATGGCAGCACTCTTAACTTGGCTAGGAGCTATATTGGTCCCAATACTTTGGCTCCTGCCCTTTACATCTTTACCAAACACTGATATAAAGACGGCTTCATCACCACCACTCGTCGTTTCCTTTTCTTTTTCAATTTTGTCCTAAAAAGTGAATACATATATATTAATAATGAAAATTTAATTTAGAGGCGTTGTTATTTGTTTAACTTACAAAGTAGGAAGATGTCGCATCTGACGTGCTGCCATCTTTTTTCTTATGCGTTTTCTCCCATACTTGAAGACGTGATACTTCTGTTCCCGGACTACTTGAATCGACCTGCATACAATGACCTAAAATTATATTTGGAACTAACGGTATATGCAATGTGATGCACCAATTCAATGACACATACCATTTCTTGAGTAATCATAGCGTGACTCTTACGTCCCGAATGATGACCATATTCAAGCATTGATCTATTTTGTTTGCCTCGCTTCCTTTTTCTTTCGCCTTGGGTTTTGATTCGTTTCTTATGAACTCATCCCAATCATCTTGAGCAATTTTCGGTGGACAATTTCTCATTCTTTCTTCGTCAGTGATGAAAAGGTCATAATGATTCTTGCGCAAATCATTCTTGTGTCTCCTAAAAGCCTCGGACATTTTTTCCATAATAAGGTCCTTTGATAAAGGATCGAGCTCATAATATTTCTGCATAACAAATAATGCATGTAAACCATTTTTTATTTCTGTATTGAAAGCATTATAAATGAACGGAGCTCATTATTACCTCCAATTGATTCCACACGTCTTCCTTGTAATTTGGCGGAACTTTTTTCCAACTTGGATATGAGATTGGCACATGATTTCTTACTAGTTTACCAATCTTCGTAGCGACCTTTGAACCATTTTTTCCGACTGGAGAACCGTAGTTGTCTATATCAATTTTCTCCCGTTTTAAAGTGGATGATTGGGAAGTTGTATCATTTGACGGTGGTGTGGCATCTTATGACATTATGTCCTGCAAAGTCTCAAATCCTAAAATAATCCCAACAACATTATGACGTACAGTTCTTCCTCTTCCAGCCCATCCCTGTGATGCCCGATTTATGTTGGCCACCTTATTGCATGGAGTCCCCTCCATAACAAGATCAAACGCCTTATATGTCTTAATAAAATTTTCTCCAAGCGATCACAGTTAAGCTGTTGTACATCTGATATATGAACCAACATCCCCTTATTGATTTGTCTGATCCCACCAACTTCTCACCACATTACGATTTTTGTCAGTCCGACTGACAATAATCGTAATGTGATGAGAGAATGGTGGGATCAGACAAATTAGAAGGGGACGTTGTTTACTATATCAGCTGTACAGCAGCTTACCAGTAATCGCTTGGAGCAATTTTATTAAGTCATATAATGCGTTTGACCTTGTTATGGATGGGAGTCCATGCAATAATGTGGCTAACATCAATCGGGGATCATAGGGATGGACGGGAAGGGGAACATTCACTTTAATGCAGCAGTGATAAAGTCTTCCTACATCACCAGAATTTTAAACTTAAGCGGATTCAAAACAATATCTAAAATACTGACTGAAATAAAGGATGCAAATACAAAAATATATTACCTTAGCACTGCTGAACTAAAGGGTGCAAATACAATATCTTGAACTGCCTGTCTACCTACAAACACAAAGAAAGAAAGAATAGTCAAGCTGATCATATGTATGTATGTGTACATGTGTGTATGTATGTGATCATATGTAAGTACCTACAACTACAAACACAAAATGAACTCTTGCAATATATCCATCCTTATGGATCCATCAGAATATTATAATGACACTAATAAAAAATATAATGCATCTATTACTATCATTCACGCTATATTTTACATTTTACACCATTTTAAATAAATATTTTGTTAAGGTACAATAACTTCTCTGAAATACAAAGTTAACATATGCATTTGATAAGATCTTCTAATTTTTCATTGTCTTCAAAAGCTGATTGATAAACGGTGGGAAACTCAGTGTCATCCACATTTATGGTCAACCGTTTTGGTGTATGCAAAACCACAAACCATCCGTTATTTTTTAAATCTTTTGAGTAGAACACTTGACTCGCTTCCGATGCAAGAATAAATGGCTCATCATTCACGCTATCTTTATTCTTCAATTTTCCCAAGTTAACTGTGATCAAGATTGAAACAGAATCTATTTTACAACCATTGATCTTATCTTCGACCTTTACCCAATCACAATAAAAAACTGTTTGTTTGAAGTCAATGTAATCTAACTCAATTATCTGTTGAATGACTCCGTAATAAGTTGTTTCTGCTTCCTTAAAATTTTTATCCTTCCCACTCGCTCTAAATTGTGTAATTGCTCTCATGCATACACCACTATCCTGTGTTAGCTTTCGCTCTTCATAACTCTTCGGAGAAAATAAAAACCCATTCACTTGGTACTTCATATAACTACGGGCATCAAACTTCGGCCCGTTAACTAACCACCAAAGAGTTGAGTCAACATCGACGGTCTTCAACAACTACAACAAACACAATAAGTAAAAAAACATTGTCAAGGAGGTGTATGGTCAACTCGAAAATACGTTAAATATTTAATACATATACCTCCTCACGTAACCAGAAAGTGAAATTTTTAATAGCTTCCCCAGATGTACCCCCGCCTCGAGTTTGAGATTTGGTGCTTTGAACATAGGAGTTATACCTCCTACGAAAAACACACAATAAATACTATATATATGAATTGATTTACAATAATAAGAATTCAGAACAAATTCATGAATTTACTTCTTCCATTCATCCAATCCGTCGTATTTATCAAGGACCCATTTACGCACTTGTTGAAATTGCACTTGAGTTAACGTTATATCTTTACCATTATCTAGTGCTATTTCATCAGCAAACTCATCATCCTCGTCTAAAAACGCTTCACGGGTATGTTTATGAGTGCCAGCACCTCCTTTTGGCATATACTCCATGCAGTAAAGACTAGCTTCTTGTACAATATATCCTTCTGCAATACACCCTTCAATATATCTTTTGTTGCGCACATATCCTTTATATGTTTTCATCAACCTATGAAGATGAATAATTGTAAAATGTAGACATCAATAGCTATTTAAATCGAATAATTATGTACATAACTAAAATTAGTAATTTACCGTTCAAATGGGTACATCCACCTATATCTAACAGGACCAGAAATCAATGCTTCATCGGCTAAATGAACCATAAGGTGAATGCTGATATCAAAAAATGCAGGCGGAAAATGTTTTTCAATAACACACATTGCTTCTACCAAACTAGCCTTTGCTTTTAGAAGATGTTCCCTGTTGATCACCTTTGAGCACAAAATGTTATAAAAGAGACTAATGCGGTGAATAGCATTCCGTAGATGCTTATGTTGCGGAAAACAATGCTGAAGCAATACCGGAAGTAAATGTTGCATTATGACGTGGTAATCATGTGACTTCATATTTTTTAGTTCAGGAGGGTTGATGCTCACATTGTTATGGAAGTTCGAAGAGAATTTGCTCGGCACTTTCAAATTTTTCAAAACGGTGCAAAACCGTATCTTTTCTTCTTTGCTCAAAGTGAAAGTCACATTTGGTATGGTTACTTTACTTGTTTCAGGATCTTCTATCACCCACAACTTTTGTTTTATACCCATGATTTTCAAATCCTTCTGTGCATTGATCCCATCTTTTGACATGTCTTTATGGTTCATAATTGTGTTGATCAAATGTTTCGTGACATTCATCTCCGTATGCATAACATCAATAATATGTCGGGTCAAATTTGTTTTCCAATATGGCAAATCAAAGAACTTCGACCTCCTATACCATGCAGGAACTTCTTCATCGATTGTCTTTTTCCGTTTTTGACCAATTTCCGGTATGTTTTTACCAACTTTCATTTTTATATTCGCTACCTTTTTTTCAACTTGATAACCAGTCAGTGGTTTTGGAGGACGCTTAAGTTCTTGCTCGTTGTTGAAATTTGTCTTATCGTATCGAAACTTGTGTCCGAACGGAAGAAATCTACGATGTCCCATGTAACAAATCTTCTTACTTTCAGGGAGATAAACAGATGTAGTTTTTTCTCCACAAAGAGGACATGCAAAGTAGCCGTGAGTTGTACATCCCGATAAAGTCCCAAGAGCGGGATGATCATGGATTGCCCACAACACTCTAGCTCTCATTGTGAACTCAGATTTCATAAATGAATCAAATGTAACGACTCCTTCCCATAACTGCTTTAACTCGTCTATCAAAGGTTCTAAATAAACATCAATATCCTTCCCCGGTTGTTTTGGCCCAGAAATCAACAATGTTAACATTGAGAACTCTCTTTTCATGCACAAAGACGGAGGAAGGTTATATGGTACTACAATTACTGGCCAACAGCTGTAAGGGTTAGTTAAAGAAGCATTCGGACAGAAACCATCTGTTGCTATTCCAAGCGTGATATTTCGTGGTTCAGCAGCAAACGAAGAATCAAAAGAATCTGTAGTTTTCCATTGAGAAGTATCACGCGGATGACGCATTACGGTTGTACCGGACTTGGCACGACCATGCCAGGTCATCGCTTCTGCTATCCATGGTACAATATACAGTCTTCTCAATCTAGAAATTAAAGGAAAATGTCTTAAGGTCTTTTGAGGTACTGTGGTAGCTTTTCTCTCTTCGTCGAATGATGTCTTGTATCTTGGTGCGTTGCAATTTGTACATGAAACTTTGTTCGCATTATCTTTCCAGTACAAGATGCAGTCATTAATGCATGCATCATAAGTTATGTAATTCATCCCAACTTGCTTAATGATCTTCTTCACGTCGGGGTACTTTGAAGGTAGCGTGTTACCTTCGGGGAGTAACTCCTTTATGAATTCGAGTACTGCAGTCACACCATTGTCTGAAAAGCCGTATTGGGTCTTCAAGCTATTCAGTTTCACAATGGCATACAACTTTGTAATCTCTTTTGGATAAGAAGGATACAATGGCTCTGTTGCAGTTGCACTATCAAAAAATGATTTATCTGTAAACTGCTCACCAATATTAGCATTATCATGAAACTGACTTGTAGGTTGAAAATGATGGAATCTATCTGCATCATTGATCAAATCCTCCATCCTAATATGTTCGGACTCATCAGTATTTGTGGCATGACTAACCGGTTGTTGTTTTGGCTTCTCCGGTATTCTTTCCCCGTGAAAACACCACACGGTATATGATTGAACAATACCATATCTAAGCAAATGAAAATGAATGTCATTTAATTTGAATGTATCTTCATTTTTGCACCGCGTGCAAGGGCACGAATACTTTTCCTTATTTCCACCGTTTTCAGCAACAAATTTAACGAAATTTCTCACACCTTCCACATATTCTGTATTTCTTCGATTAGATTGATTCATCCATTGTTTGTCTACACTAAAATACATACTGAAAGAAAATAACAAGAGCTAATAATAAATCATGGGTAACAATATCTTATGGCTTTCCACCAAGTTCAACTCTGATATTAACTAAACAGATGAATATTCTTTTGATTTCACTTGAAATTTAACATTAGCATCAAACTGTTTCCAAACAATTTGCCATTACAACGGCGCCATTTTGTAGCACCAGAGTAATGTCTATGCATTACCCCTCTCCTGATACTTGGTTTGCGCCATTAACAACAATTTTATCCACTTACTAAATATGGTCTCATATTTAGTAAAACAAAATTCATTGCATCAACTTATACCCTAGCAGTCACTATAAGCAACTATGTCTAACTAGCATGCAGTACAGTACAGTACATTACAATTTGTAAAACAAATCAATGTGGTGCTATTAATTTGACTAGTTGAAGTTTATTATATGTGAAGCTTGAATTTTTGTGTTGTGCGCAAGCAAGGTTAAACATAATTTAAGCACGGTATAAATCATGAGAAATCATTACATATGGTGAACCTATTACATGTATGGCTATTATTCTAAGTTGTCTATGATATGAGAAACCATTATATGAGTCGAGATAGAGGTAGGAAAAAAGCGGCTAGCTTTATTGGTTCCGTGTTCACCCTATTTTTCTAATTTTCGACCTATATATGGTAGACCCTTTTTTTTAACGGTATAACATCTGCAGTTGATATATTTTGAGTTCACTTCAATTCTGAGGAGTGACATATGAAGACATGGTAAGTAGAAATGACCTTCACGACCATTTTGGTTGTGCAGTTGATGGTCTGGTTTACACATGGTTCAGTGGAAATAGTAAAAAAAGGCAGAAGGGGATCTTTTCAAGTTGCAGAAAAAATGAACTAAATGTTTGCGGGTAGACATACACACACTGTAGGAAAAATAGTACATCAATGTAAGTATCAGTTCCTAAATAATTATTAGTTTTTTAGCTTTAGCTTTCAAATTTCAATTCCTAAACGATTATTTACAGAAAACTACTTGTTTATAACTAAATACTAATAAGTTATTAGCTTCAGGCGTTTTCAAGGTTAATGAAATCTAAAGCAGTAAAAGGGCGACTCAATTTTAGAAAATTAGACAACTCAAAACAAGAAATTCGCATACTTAATTAGCAGTGGCAGTATAGAGACTGTAGCAGGACTTCAAATCAGCAGTAGAAAATATCGCGTAGGAGGCAAGCTTGAGCCGACGATGGCTGATGGAATAGCCGAGTATGCAGCGATGATTATTTAGAAAGCGTTGATTTTTGAAACCCTAGTTTTTTTGGGTTCGAGAAGATCGCCAGATTGCTATTGAGCTGTAACTGTGAAGTAAAACAGATAAGGGCGACTCAATTTTAGAAAATTAGACAACTCAAAACAAGAAATTCGCATACTTAATTAGCAGTGGCAGTATAGAGACTGTAGCAGGACTTCAAATCAGCAGTAGAAAATATCGCGTAGGAGGCAAGCTTGAGCCGACGATGGCTGATGGAATAGCCGAGTATGCAGCGATGATTATTTAGAAAGCGTTGATTTTTGAAACCCTAGTTTTTTTGGGTTCGAGCAGATCGCCAACATGGAGATTGCTATTGAGCTGTAACTAGGAAGTAAAACAGATTTTGGGTGTTGCCCGGCTCAGTTGGTTGCCCCATCCCAGGGGCTTGGTGGGCTTGCCACTGGGCTGGCTAAAAGATTGGGATGGTTAATAACCGTTGCTAATTAGCCACGGTTGAAAACCGTTGCTAATTGGAACGAAGCGCGCCAAAAATTATGGCGCGAAAAGATGAAATTCACCGCCATCATTTGTCTCCAAAGAAGCTACGGTTAATAACCGTTCCCAATTAGCAACAAGAAAAACCCGTTGCTAACTGAACCAAGACGGTTATTAACCGTTGCTAAATGGCAACGGTTATTAACCGTTGCCAAATGTGCGGATGGTTAGTTGCAAATCTCAGTATTTGGTGTAGTGCCTATAAGGGCCGATGACCCATCTTATCATGGGAAGAAGTAAATAAATAAAAGTATTTCTCATCTTATTCGTGTATCGTTCACAAATAAAAACAAAATATTAAAAAGTTAATTGTGGCGACGACCTAATGGGAGAAAAGAATAAAAAGAAGAGAAAAAACTAAGGAAATCTAAGAAAAGTAAAGATCAAGCAAACCCAAAGAATTAGGTGAGTGATACAACACCCTTCTATCATTTTCATAGTACTTTGAACAAAGTTTTGATTAATATGAAAGAGATCATATATGTTAAACAGTTCAAAGTGATAAATGATATTTTAATAAATATTTTGGGTTTTAATACCTTTACTAGAGAATGTTTAGCTATAATTTCCACTCTAATGATTTTGAAATGATATGAAAATTAATATTATGTTCAATGTGTATTTCTAAAGAAGGGTTTTAAATAAGAAGATTTTCCCATGTCAAATATTTAGTGGTGAATTTTTAAAGCAAGTCATGTATTGAACAACTAAGAAAAAATATCTATAAACAGGAATGATGGAAAAGTTTGTAGAAGAATTTTTTGACAAATTTCTATTATTTTACAATTATTTTTACAACCATAAATAACCATTTTTGAAAGTTAGATGTGAAACTGTATATTAAGATTACCGATACCAACTTATGCATGCAAATTACATGATCAAGTAATAAGGAGACAATATCCCATAAAAGTGTTGTAAAAATAATATAAAGGACACTGTCACTAACTAGAAGTGGAGGTTGAATGAATCTGGAGGCGGCATGTGTAAAAGGTGAGCACCAGATGCGTTTAGATATCAGGCTTTAATGTCTATAGCAGAGCTAAAGTGGAAAACGAGGGCATACTTGCCGGAGGACTAGGTCGGAATTGAAGGTTAAAAATGAACTAGCGAAAGACTAAGTAACTCCAAGTATAATAAACTAGAAAATAGAAAGGAGAGAGTCAAAGGTGATTGCCGAAGGAGGAGACTATGGAAGGAGGCCAATGCGCAAGCAACATACGAAGGCAAGAGTTGTTGAAAGATGGAAAGGGTGTATTGATACCTAATGTGAAGGTGAGAAAAGATGCTAGAACGAACACATGAATGAACCAGGCTTCCCTAGATAACACCAAAGGTAGTGTTAGCCGAGACTTATTGACCCTTAGGGGAAGAGTTAACAACAAAAAATCGTAAACTTTTGGTAAAGAGTTAAACCAAGGACATTTGACTTCCTAAGGGAAGTCAATATCAAGGCTAAAGAGGGCTAAAGAATAGCACTTAGAACTTTAGGTTTCAGTATAAGGCCATGAGTAGCATTCAAAAGCCTATATATGGCATTAAACAAAGCATTTGTATAAGGTCATAAGGGGCATCTGAAAGACTGCTCATGGCATTAAACAAAAAGCAGTGGTTTAAGGATTTTATTGGCAACCTAGAATCCAAGTAAGATAATGATTTCGGAAACATAGCATACGGCCTTTATGGTAGCCCAAATGTCCAAAGTGCAATGCCTTAGGTAATGTGGTGTAACGCCTTTATGATAACCCAACATCCAAAGTGGCATTACTTTCGATAATGAGGTGCAAGGCCTTAGTGGCAACCTAGAATCTATGTAAGACATCAATGTTGGTAATGTGGCGAGCCCAATGTCCAAAGTGACATTGATTCTAGTAATGAGGTGTTAGACCTTTGTGACAACCCAATATCCAATTAAGACATTGCATTCAGTAGCATGGTGTAAGGCTTATGTGGCAACTAAATGTCTAAGGATGGCCTTATTCAAAAGTGTTGGTGTAAGGCATGTATGGAAACCGAGAGACCAAAGGGAGCATTCAATTCGGTAAAGGGTGTAAGACCTTAGTGGCGACCCAACGTATAAAAAAACTTTGTAGACAAAGGAAAATGACACGAGGCATTAATGGAAGCCGAAAGTAAAGTAAATATGGTGTTAAAATATGATGAAAGCATAAGGCCTTAAAGGCAGTCAAATGTAGTTAAATATGACTTTAAGTAATGATAAGGCCTTCGTGGCAGCAAAAAGGTATAATTACCTTGATTCTCCTAAGAAACTAGACAACGCCTCAGTGGCAAGATAAATAAACCGACTATAAAACCTAGTTGTGATGTCGTAATAAGTGTAAGGAGCACTTAGTATGTTTGAATGACTTTTAATTGTGATTCATATTGATGAATTGATATTGTAGAATAGTGAAGGAGAAAACTAGTTTCATGCTTTAGCGACATGGTATTGCTATATGTTGGTTTAGAGTAATGTATTACCCATACCAGGCTTCATGTTTGACCCATTTGTTATTTTCTGTTCAATAAGTCCTTTGAATTAACTTCTCATTCCTAATATTGCTTTCCAAGTTCTAGAAGCATTGTTGTCTTCTCGTATTGTCCAAAAGTTATATTTCAAATATCTCTTCCTCATCCATTCCACCTATAACCCCTTTCCTAAAATTACTTTTGAAGCCATCTTTACAAGTCTTTCTAAGATGTATGAGATTTTTAAGTCATACTCCTCCTCCCTGTTTGGGCCTACACAATCTTTTGTAAGATATTTTATGTGTTCCTTCTTTCCATATAAAGTGTCACATACACTCTTAATTTTATTTATAAAAGCACTTGGAATTTGAAAAAATTTAGTTGGTATCTCACCATAAATGTAATTGCTGTGTGCAGTAGTTTTATCCTACCTACAAATGACGAAAGCTTTTCACTCCAGCCTTATACTCTATTTTTGATTTTTGTTATTAGTTCTCTGCACTCCCAGTCAGCTATTACATCTGATGATAGAGGAACTTTAAGATATTTTACTGGAAGTTTCCCTTCTCTCACTCCTAGTGTTTAGCATGTTATATATTTTTTTATGCAATGATTGTTAAAATAACATTTTAAATTCATTTCATTCACTTTCGATCCTGCATATCTTTCCTAATTTTGAAACACTTCTTTAATGCCTTTTATAGCTTTTTGTTAGCTTTTATACACACTAATAAATCATCATCATAAAGTAAATGAGTAATTTTTGAATGATTATCAAATATAAGCTGAATGATTATTTTGCGACAATATAATTCCATCTAAAGTGTAATAAATTCCATAGTTACAACAAATAGATAGGTTGATAATGGGTCTCCCTGCCTTAGACCCGTATTATAGTTATAAATCATTTTTGGAACAACATCTATCGTTGAGTAAGTAGAAGTACTAACACATTCTTATGTGATTGTCACCATTTATTTTGGGAATCCCGTTACTTTTAACATGTGCAACACAAATCTCCTATTAACCTTAACATAGGCTTTGTGTAAATCTATTTTTAAACACATTCTATCTATACCCTTCCTTTTAAAGTTCCTTATAGTTTCATGAGCTAAGAGTGAGTTTTTTGAAATGTTTCTACCTTTTACGAAAGCACTTTGACATTCTCTTATGCAATCTTTAGAATGTCTGTAAATTTGTTCTAAATTATTTTGTAAAGTATTTTGTAAGCTACATTGCAACATGTTATTGGTCAGTATCTTCTATCCATATTGGTTTTTCTTTTTTGGAATTAGGCAAATAAATGTATGTTTTAGTTGTTAGATACATATGTTTAGTGATTCTTGGTAGGATAATCTTAATTTTTCTTTCAGATCGTTCCAAAAGGTTTTGTAGAACTGAAAACTCAACCCATCTGTCTTAGGTTGGAGAAATGATGAATGGAATCAACAACTACTTTAATCTTCCCAACTTCAATGTTTCTACTCAGCATGCATCTTCCTCTTTCATGAATAATGGCTCTGGCTTTAATAACAAGTAATTCTTCTTGGTAAGTTCCATTAAATAGCTCTGTGTAGTACTTTATTGCTCTACCTTCTAGCTTTTGCAAATTAATTTTGCATTCACCATTTTTACCTATGTTGTTTAACAAATTATTATGGGTTTTCATGGAAGACATCTTTTTGTAAAAGAATTTTGAACATTCATCTCCTTCTACTAACCACTTCTCTTTTGATTTCTATTTCAATTCCATGGCTTGGATTTTCAGTTCTTCTTTAAACTCGTTTTGAACTATAAAGTACTCCTTATTTAGATGATTGTTTAATGGATCTTCATCTAAGTTTTATTGGGTCTTCTCCACAACCTGTTGTAAATTACTTATTTTGTCTGTTGCTTTTTCTCTCTTTCTATTCCATTCTTTCAGTCTAATCTTCATTGTCTTTAATATCATTGTCAAGAAGAACATATTATTATCATGCTTCATTGTTAAGAAATCTATAGCTTTGTAACAATATTTGCATTAAGGCCTAAAAAATACATATCTAAATGGTTTTCCTTTGTTATCTTGTTCCTCCTTTATAAATCCTATGAGAAAAGGGCTGACCATGTAACAACCCACCATTTATACGATCTCTCGATCCGTACCCAAAAGTGCCACAAGCCTCGCAGATTCTATTGACAGTGGATTGTTTGAGATATAATATAAAGCATACATATCACAGAGCTATCTACAATATTCAATAATTTTTAAAAATCGTAGAGGAAGGAATAAAATGTAATAATCAATAATACAATCTTAGACAAAAAACGATATAGTAGCAAACAAACTCGAACTGCTACATCTCTCTATACCGGTAACGTAAATAGCCTAATGTCTAGGAAAATTGAAATAAAATAGTAAATAGCTAACAGAAAAATAAATGCATGACTCTGTCGCACATTGCATTTCCAATCCACCACCAGTCCTCTCCATCGACCTATCGAGGTATAACTAAAAATAAAAAAATGATAGCGGGGGTAAGACATACATCTGGTGAGTGAAACAGATCATATAAATATATAACACTGATAAGCTAGTAAAACAACACTTGTGGTCGAAAATCATACCTCAACGGCTCAACTTGGGCCATTTGCACCCAATAAGTCAGCTAAACATGGTACAATACTATAGTGACACCATATGCTAACGTTTTGCTAAAACCTATCCTATATCCAATCGTATACACGCTATTAAGCTTAAAATCTCAACTCGCATGCCGAACCATTTACGACACTATTAGGCTCAAGTCCTAATTTGTCATTGCCTAAACGTATGCATACTATTAAACTCAAAGTCTCAACTCGTACATCGAAACAATTGTGACATTATTAGGCTCAAAGTCCCAACTCGCTATTGACTAAATGTATGCACACTATTGAGCTTAAAGTCACAACTCGTGTGTCGCCAACTTCGACAATATTAGGCTCAAAGTCCCAGCTCGCCGTCGCTAGACGTTAGTGGCCCTACCAAAGTGCACTTGATGCCTACCACATACCATACTATTGAGCTTAAATTCTTAACTCGTGTGGCAAGTGTGCGACACTATTGAGCTCCAAGTCTTAACTAGCTATCATGGAAATCGTATATAACTATTGAGGTCAAGTCAAAGCTAGCCATCGCCAAATGGTCTGCGACACTAATGGGGTTGAGCCCAAAAATCATCATCACCCTACCGTCTATGATGCTACTGGATTAAGCCCCAACCCCTCATTGCCAAAATGTTCCTTATCGTGCTAGAACGTACCAAAACGCCCTAGTAGAACCCTCCCATATAACGAACCTACCAAATTAAGAATTTTTCTGAAGTACCTTAAAATATAACAAACATCATACCAAAATATTCCTTATCTCGCTATGATCCTGATGCCGTGGATTGCACGTGAAACGAAGGTCGTATGTGAGAGTTATAAGCATTTAAAGATATGGGTATTTTCATAACTTAATTAATTAAATAAATAATATTACTTAAGATCGTCGAACAAACACCACAAATGGATTTGTGCCTTCAAGAACTACGGCTTTGATACGTAATATATTGAATTTGAAGTACTTTTAAGTTCTCCATTTTTCTAATTAAGGAAGGATTAAATTATGTCTAATTAGAAATAAAAAAATTCACTATTTTAATCACTATTTATAGTTTGATTCAAGACCATAAGGCATGAATTACTATGTCTTACTAATATATACTCAAATGTGAAGAATCGCACTCATCGAAACTCTCGAATAAAGAACAACCCAACACTGTCTTCATTATCCTATCCCTTTAGTGCTTATAAACCTCCATGATTTTCTCCGATTCCTACACAAAATCATAATACTCGTCTCCATAGCCATTTTGATGGGTAGATTGTCAAAAGTCATTGAGAAACGAGAAAGATGCTCTATTTTGAAGTTTGATAGAAAAGGAGGAAATGGTGTAGGGGATTCCACCACTATTCTTTACTATCTGGGCCTGCTATGCCTTCAATCCATCGAATTTCACCTCCAAAATGATACGTGATCGTAGTATTCTTCTTATCCTTTGATTTGTTGCTAGTTTCGTTGTAATCTGTTGAGAAATGAAGAAGTTATCAATTTTCAAACTTTTGTGAAAAAGAGGGAAGAGGAAGAAGAAATGAAACGACTAAGAAAAAAGAGAATTTTGTTTTGAATTTATTTAGGATTTGATGGAGATGAATATATCTTAATGGTGGGGAATCTAGATTAAAATATAATAAGAAAAAGATGGCTTTCACATCTATTCATAATCTCAATTTTCAACCCAAAGTAAAAATAATCTGAAGTTCAATATAATACAAAAACGCCATTGGGTTTGACTCTTTCTAATTTTTGACACGTTTTATCAAATTTAGCAAGTTATATATGTTTTTTGACTGTAAACTGCATTCTAGAAGTAATGGGATAGGTCTCGAGCCTAATTCTTACTTCAGTAAAAAAATTATTATTTGTCCTTTATGTAAAATTACGATTTAACCCTTTTTAATTTAATTATTTAGTTACATAAAATTACAGGGTATTACATTTTCCTCCCCCTAAAACAATCTCATTCCTGAAATTCCAATAGACAAATAATGCAACTTGTAAACGACTAAACATATAAAAACAACACAATTACATCCATCTAGCATCCATCATAGAAACACAAGCACAATCACAACCAAGAGTATACAATACATATAATGGACAATAATACAAATGATATCAGGTGAGGTGAATCAAATGAAACTAAATCAGCATCCCTATATGAATGCACATGTAGTGACAACCGAGAATGTATGTAAACATCCTAGTACACGCAGAAATATAATTCTATATATATATATATATATGCACATTCATTTATCCATATGCAATAACCATATCGAAAAGCAAGTAAATAACCATGTACACTAACAGATAATAAATAAGCACATATAAAGAAATAGTAAATAACATATATGTAACATCTAGCGTGATTTAGAACACTCAAATATAGGTATCCATCCTAGGTTGGAATGCACATATACACAAACTGACATAGTATGAACTAAACTTGTATAACTCAAACAAAGCAATCATAGTAACTAGAAAACGTCATAAGGATGTACATACAAATAGTCCTAGCATTCATACATCCATGCCTATGTCGACTAGCTAGCTAAAGCAACCATGTAAACATCTGAACGACCAAACGAGCAAATTAACTTACAAACTAACTAAAATGAGAACTTATTATAAGAGAGACCGTGATGGAAACTCATATTCTCTCCTTGAGTTCCCACTTACTCCCCTCTAAATCTATTCTTCGCCATACTTGGACTAACTTTATTTCTTCATTCTTATGTGTTTCACATCAAGCTCTAAGATGCGAATATGCCTATAGAGTATTCTAGATCCTTATCAAATTTACCAGGCTTTACTATAACTACAAAATCATCAATGTATGTTCGCAAATAGGATTAGCAGAATGTAAACGAACACCCGTTAACTTTTCAAGAAGCCTCACTCAAGTGTGCAAACTCCTCTACTCCTTATAAAATAAAGAAAGCCCAACAACCGGTGGCACTAGCTTTCCCACATAACACATCTCAATAGCTAGCCCTTTACCTACATCATGCTACCCATTGTGAACTCTCTATGCATTCCTATCCTATGCGGTTTTCCATTCCTTTTCATGCCACTTCAATTTTCATCGAGTTGTCTCAAATCATGAAATATCCAAGTATAACTTTAAATTAAATAGACATCACTACTAGCATATCTACATCATCAAAAACCGTAAAACATACTCCAACACTTGCTTCTTTACCTCGACCATTGAAAACATTCTTCGTATCTTGATGCATTTTTTCACCATTTGGATGAATAGTCATACTATAATGATGACACTCACTAGGTATCTCGTCCATCTCATCACTAGCTACTAGCACACATAACCTTCCATTTAGCCATGGATTCCCTTCTCAATGAAAGGTATAGTGCTCCAAAAGAGTATATTATTTGTCTTTCTCTAGCTAATGAAAATACTAACCAATTGCACATTCTTTAACTTACCACACTAAAATCCTTCTGTAAGTCCATAGGCACGACAATATGATAACAGATAGTGTCTGCCTTCTAGGTGGACTAACATTTAGGATTCTTAGATGAACCTCATAACCATCACCATTTCATTTATAGATATACAAATGGACGATGCCTTAGTTTCGATGAAATTAGTGTTACTATAAAAAACTTATAGACTAGGTTATGCATTTTCACTTATTTTTCCCGTGCATCGGGCATTGAAGATAGGTTATGCACAAAAAGTCACTATTTCATAAGACTAACTTAATAAGATCATTCTGTCAATCCAAATGATGACTAAAAAGGACTAATCTCATCTCGTTGTCAATTTTCTTCCAAATCGCTAAATCTCATCTTCCTAAAAAGAATCACCTTCATACCTTAGTACGTGCAAGGTAAGACGTTTACTTCGTGTCTTAAACTCAAACAACACTTGATGCTTCACCACATGCTTGTAAAATAGTGTACAAACATACGGCTAGAGTACCTTTATGTACATCGCCATATCCCAAAAACACTTGTACATATAATTGCTTGATGGTGTCTTCTTTAACATAGAGCCCTCATTGACTCACTTACAAAGTATAACAAATGAAGCAGCCCAATATCGAATAGTGCCTCGCCCTACCAACTCTAGTCACCAAATAACACCTTTATAAAAACATGAATTTGTATAGGAACATTGGAGAACAGATCGTTGTCCTAACTGATAGATTTAAGGGTATTTCCTTGGGGTAATTTTGTAATTATTATAAATTATCAACTTTGTAATAAAATCTCATTCGAAATAAAAGTGTTTGTTTTATGTCATATATATTTGTTATATTATGATATATTAGTTAAATAATTAAATTAAATATATTTAATAGAAAATCATATAATATTTTGTTATGTGATTGTAATCACATAGTGTTGTAACCATGAGAAATTTATCACATTGTAAAATAACATATTATTTTAAATATTCATATTCAAGATGTTTCGAAAAAGGGTATTGATTCATCTGTTGAGACTAGAGTACGTTACGCTCTCCAAATTTTGAGCGGTGTATTACTCATGGCTTTTGGGGATGCCTAGAGGTTACGTACTAATTGTTATTAGATAATCATGGAATGACTCACTTGAGAGTCTCTTGTTGGTAAATGTAACTAAGGTCAAACAAGAGGTAATCTCAACTTGAGAATACTGTTGAACTACAATCTGAATGCTCTATTTTGCTTATAGTTAAATATTTGCATGGAGACCACTGAATAACTATAGTTGGGTCATAGTTGAAGCATTAGAAGTGAAGCCTATTCAATAGAGAATTTGTCTTCTCGGTTACATGAGGTTAGTATCACGGTCAGCTGTAGTCAACTCAAAGTCAAAATCTCTAGCCATAGCAGTTAGTAATAATTGTTGTTATTGAATTAAGGACTTTATATTTGGAAAAACCAAATTGAATGTGAATGATATTGGAAGTTTGACCAAAGCCAAATTCTATAAGTCATAAAGTAATATAGTTTTGACGAAGAGAATTAGTGTAAATAATCGTTAATAAAAGCTACCACTAATACCACAAAATTAGATTTTACCGAAAAGAAGTATAAGCGATAAATTTAGCCAAACTATCACACCACTAGCTAAGGTACACTGTGAATGTTAATATCAAATTTTTGACATTGATCATTGATGGAATTTACACCAGCAAGTCGCACAACTGTATTGATGAATACTTTGAAATACCACATGATTTAATTAATTTATAACTGTTATAAACTAATTAAATTAATTAATATTTATGAAATATTTATTATTTTTTGGTTCCATTTGTAATTTTCTAGCTGCCAATAGTAATTAATCGGGTGCATATATGAAAATTTTATATGTACAAACCGATATACGATATCGATACGCATTTAAATTGAATTTGAATGTGATTAATTGCTAAATGGGTTTGGAATATTTATAGGCCCAAAATGCCCAATGTATGGCCGACCAAGTGTGGAGTAAAGGAGGGGTCAAGTTTAGAATTCTGGACCTAGAGCTCGGTAAAAATTGGATTAGGAAATTATGGAGAATAATTCTCCTTAGCTCTCTCTACAAAATCCACCTTAACCCCTTATTATTTTGGATTTTTTTCTTCCATCCCTTGCTTCCACCATAGTCATGTAGACTTGCACCCTTGGTCGAATTTTCCCCCTCTAATCTAGATCAAACTAAATATAAACCGTGGTACTCCAAATCTTCATAACATCTAGAGGTAGATTCAAGATGGACCTATGAGTTGTTCAATCAATCAAAGTGAATTCAAAGGCGACATCTAATTAGGTATAATTCCTTTGTTTATGATTATATTCTATCATGTTATTTTAGATCAGTAATGTTGTTTGAATGAATTTATATGCATAGCTATTGTCCCCTAGTTAATATACTAATATACAATTACACACACACACACACACACATATATATATATATATCTGCAAGTTTCGTTGTACGCTCTACATATATATTGCAAGTGCACAATACACACATGAGTATATTTAGATATACTCAAATTAAATTCAAATCTATATTCAAATTTAAACACATTATTTAATTAAATCAGTGAATTAGATAAATAAGATTTTGTTTAAGTCAAATTTAGATTAGATCTTTGCACCAAAAATATTTATTTATTTTCATCAAAAAGTAGATTAGATCTGAAATTATTTTAGACTTCATAGGCTCAATAAATCTAAATTAAGGAAAAAAATAAATCTACCATGTTTATCAGCATCCGACTGGCTCGGTGCTAACACTAACATAATGAACATGACGTTAGGCACATGTCACATTCAACTACTCACACGTGATACAAGGATCATACCCTAATGATACACACCCAAATGCTAAACCATGACTCAAATGGAAGCGATTTTCCTCTTTAGGAACTCTATACATGATCATAACTCAAGGGAAATATAATCAAGTATAGCATAGCATAACAATAACCCAAGAGCATCTACTAAAAAATAAGAACCAATACGCAGGTGTACCGTAAACCAAAACAAACACATGTGTCGTTACACCAACCAATACATTTGTACAACGCCACTCTCCATAAACAAGTATAGTCATCCTCTTTTGTCAATTGTCTCATGTGACAATCTTCTATTATTCAATTTTTTAGGGAAACTCCACACCCAACTTTGCTCTCATGCTTCACAACGTCTTTTGTGAGCGTATCCAACCCTTAACATCAACATATTGCCATTTAATTTAATGTCTCTTCTCCATGACTCTATGCTAAAATATTTTGGCTTACTCCTGTCATACTTTAAAATTAAATAAGTTATAGCCAAACCACATCTTCCAAGTCATCTTATGTTAAGCCCCAACAACTCAAACTATAATTAGGTGAAATGAGACAAATGGTGTTTCATCTTATTATTATGGAAAAATTCAATTTGGCACTCCACCCTTCCAACTCGAATGTCGATTGATAAGGCCACTAAATTTCTACGTGAATTTTCCTTTATCCAAATCTCCCAACACTTCACAAATCCATTATGTTTGCTACTAACAAATCCTTAGCACATTAACATATTGACTATTCTAGCTAGTTCACTATAATTAATTCAAACTTTAGTTTGAGTAATTCTTTTCAAACTCCAATCAAATTTCTCGTGAAATCACAATAATATTTTCATTTTAGTTTTAAATTAAAAACCATTGAGTTCTAACGTTATTTTTTTCACAAAACTAGCAGGCTTCTAGAACTGTAAAGTTCTTTACTAATTTTAATAAACTTTAATAAAAGTCATGACGCATATTTTTTCAAATTAAATTGTTTAAATTATAATTAAATAAACTTTCAAAAAGTTTTTACTTTAAACATTTCATGTCAAACCATTTCATAGAAATCATAACCCAAATTTATTTCAATTTAATAATTTCATATCTATTCATAAGTCTCCCTATAAAACAATTTATATAATTTCAATTTCCAAAGCTAATTTCTTTTCGACAATTCTTAATAATATCCATTCTTAAAAAATAATTAACTCTTGAAATTCAATTCTTTGTAGCTTTACCAGTTCAATACTAATTACTCAAAATCTTATTAGATTTGAATAACTTCGATTATTTTATGAAATACTCATAGTTCATTTTTACAACATTATTTCATATGATTTATAGCTATTTTATCATATATATAATTATATATCATTTTATTTTATAATTAGCCAATTCCCAATACCTTTACAGAATACATGATGTATATACATAAAGTTTTATTTTTAAAATTCGTTTTTGCCTACTAACTCTACTTATATCGAACCCGAAAATTATTTCTAAAGTTTTAAATCATTTATTAATGCATAATTTTGAGAGTTTATAGCACAAATCCTTAAATTTCTATTCAAAAATAAATATATATTAAAATAGAGAAATTCCATAATTTTAAATTAATAATTTTTAAAATCCTCTTTTTGTAATTTAAATTCTATCCAAGTTATTTCAGTTTAACTTAGAAACCTGGCATCTAAAACGTATCTTTTCGAATTTTAATTTTATAAATAGGAGATTTTGGAAAAAGTGTAAAGAGAATGTAATAGTTTTTTTAAAGTGTGACGGAAATATTCATAAAATAAAAGACACTAAAAAGATGCATTTTACTTGCTTTAAAGTTTAATTTCAAAAGTTTCTTTGTCAAAAGCAAAGTACATACCAAAATATAAGTGCAAATGTGTCTTATATTAAACATTTTACAAAGATAAAACCATTAAAATATTTATGGAAAACTACCTCTTTTAAGATTTCCCATGTTTGAAGCTTAAATAAGGGGTTATTATTTCAATATACTGAACAAACTACAACCTCTATATTTTTCTAAAAATCTCCAACATTAATCCTTTTGACTTCCTAGGAAAACATTTCAAAGAATTTAAATGCTTTAATTAAAGTAGAATCATAACTTACACAAGCCAATCTAGGTCATGAAATCCAACAATGCTTTAAGTGCATTCATTACGCCTTATCAACATCACACTTATTTTCAATGCACTCAAGGGTACTTCTTTTCATCTTTTTTCATCCTTAGTTCTATAATTTACTCTAATGTTATTGGTATAGAGTCCCTCTATTAGCAACTCTTGATAGAGTAAAATATAACAAATGTCATGGATTTATTTTTCCTATTCCAAATTGTTTTTAATCTTAATAGTTATTTCACTCATATTTGTTTGCTTCTATAAAGGATAAGCCAACAACCACCTCTGCGATTCAAACTATATAAGATTTGGTGTATAAAAAGTGTATATATATATAATATAAATAATAGAAAATTACAAATATGCTTTCCCATACGCCCTATTTTAGTAGGGATTTCCTAACTTGGGTTGCAATAACAAATGTAATAACCCACCATCTAAGACGTCTTGATCCACACGCAAAAGTGGCACTGGCATCGTGGATGCTGTTGACGGCGGATCCTTTGAGATAAAATATAAAACAGACATATCATAGAGCTACCTTCAATATTCTAAACTTTCTAAAACCCACGGCGAAAGGAATAAAATATAGTAATCAATAATACAATCACTGACAAATAAAACAATGTAGTATCAAATAAAATCCAACTACAACATCTTTCTATATTGGTAACACAAACAGTCTAATATGTGGGAATAACTGAAATAGACTAGTAAATAGCTAACATATAGATAAATGTATGTCTTCATCGCATATCGCACCTCTAAACCACCACCAGTCTTCTCCATCGACCTATCAGAGTATAACCAAAAAGAAGAAAATGATAGAGGGGTCAAACATATATCTGGTGAGTGAAACACATCATATAAACATATAGTACTAATAAGTTAGTAAAACAACGCTTATGCTTGAAAATCATATATCAACATGTGTCGCATGCACCTAACAAGTCAATTAAACACAATATAATACTATAGTGATACCATCTACTAAGGTTTCGTTAAAATCTATCCCATATCCAATGGTATGTATGCTATTGAGCTCAAAGTCTCAACGCGCATGTTGAACCATCTACGACACTACTGGCTCAAATCCCAACTCGTCGTCGCCTAAATGTATGCACACTATTGATCTCAAGGCCCTAACTCATGCATCGAAACAACTGCAACACTATCAGGCTCAAAGTCCCAACTCACCATCGGGTAAACGTATATGCACTATTGAGCTTAAAGTCTCAACTCGTGTGTCGTCAACTACGACACTGTTTTGCTCAAAGTCGCAACTCGAGGTCGCTAGATGTCGCCGACCCCACCAAAATGCACCTGATGCCTACTATATACCATGCCATTGAGCTGAAAGTCTCAACTCATATGGCCCATACACGACGCTATTGAGCTCAAAATCTCAACTCATCATTGTGGAAATCATACGTGACTATTGAGGTTGAGTCCAAGCCAACATCGCCAAACAGTCTACGACACTATTGAGACCGAGGTGAAAACACGTCATCGCCCCACCGTCTACGATGCTACTGGATCAAGTCCAAACCCCTCGTCACCAAAACGTTTCTCATCCCACCGTAAAATACCTAAACACCCTAGTAGAACCCTCTAATATAGCGAATCCACTAAAATAAAATATTTTTCTAAATTGTCTCAAAACATAGCAAACATCATACCAAATATTCCTCGTCTCGCCACAATCCCGATTCGTGAACCACATGTTAAACGAAGGTCATATGCGAGAGTTATAAGCATTTAAAGGTAGAGGCATTTTCATAATTTGATTAATTAATTAATATTACTTTATATCGTCGAATGAACACCATTAATGGATCCGTGTCATTGAGAACTATAGTTTTGATATATTATATATTAAATTTGGAACAATTTTACCTTTTACACTTTTTTGCTTATGAAAGGATTAACTTGTGTCCAAATAGAAATATAAAAAAAATCACTTTGTTTATTAATTAGCCTAACATAATACATCCTAATCATAAATTATTATAAATTAATGTGATCACTGTCAAATTTCATCATTTACAATTTGGTTTAAGACCATAAGAGATGAATTACTAGTCATATTGGTATATACTCAAATATGAATCCTACTCATCGAAACTCTTAAATGAAATTCCAACATTGTCTCCGTTGTCCTATCCCTTTACCACCTAGTAACCTTCGTGATTTTCCATGACACATGATCGCAATATTCGTCTCCATGATCGTTTTGATGGACAGATCGTCAAAATCCATTGAGAAACGAGAGAGATACGCCATTTTGAAGTTTGATAGAAAACGAGAGAGATACGCCACTTTGAAGTTTGATAGAAAACGAGAGAGATACTCTATGTACGAGATTTCATCACTATTCTACGTTGTTTGGGTCAGCCGCGCCTTCAATCTTCCAAATTCTGCCTTCAAAATGACATGAGATCATAGTATTTTTTACATCCTTTAATTTGTCGCTAGTTTTATCAAAATCCATTAAAAAATAGAGAAGTTATGAATTTTTAAAGTTTGGTGAAGAAAATGAAAGACGAAGAACAAATGAAGAAAAAAATGATTTTTTTTTGAATTTGCTTAGGATTTGATGGATATTAATATATCATTATGATGAGGGAGTTAGGCTAAAATAAAATAAGAAAACAAATGTGTCATTCACCTCTATTTATAATCTCAATTTTGATCCCAAAGTCAAAAATATCTTAAGTTCAATATATTATGAAATTGCCACTGGGTTCAACTCTTTCTGATTTTTGACCTATTTTATCGAATTCAGCAACTTATTTTCTGTCTGTAAACGGAATTCTGGAAGTAATGGGAAAGGCTTCTTCGAAGCTTAATTATATCTTATGTAAAAATTTACTATTTGCCCGTTATGTAAAAGTATGGTTTTACTCTTTTAAGTTAATTATTTAATTACGTAAAATTACGAGACGTTACGGATCACTTGTAGAGCTTGGCAAAATTGTAACTTTTAGATTATGAAATAGATTTATTTTTTCTACATTTACTAGGCTCTATCAAGTTTACATGCTATTTTCTTAACGCCACCCTTTCTCCATCCATATTTCAGTCGAGTGTGGAACAATTCCATCCCGCCTAGCTATCACATAGTCATTAAATTTTACTACTTGAGATACTCTCAATGCAAATCCGCCTTTTTTTCTATTGTTTTTAGAACAACATTATAGTCAACCATATTCCCACCTGTTGTTGAACATGACTAAGTAAACCATGGACCATTGTTTATAACTTTGTGACAGTATTTTTCTAGCTAGAATATGACTAAGTAAAATCCATATTCTCTTGGATAAATATCTGTTTTCCTTCTGGTTTGCATTCTCTCTTTGTACGAGCATTGAAATGAATATAATAAAGACTCTTGACAAGCACCGTTGTCTCAGTGGTTAAGTGATTTTACTTTGGTGCGAGAGGTCACAAGTTCGAAACTTGCTGCGTAGCGTGATTCGAACATTTATTAACACATGATTTGTGGTTTGTTATCCCAGCGACATGTTGTATCTAAGTACCATTTCAAAAAAAAAAAACTCTTTCCAGCTATGTATGCGTTGATTGAATTTCTCGACATGTTATTAGCATCTACGTAGTCTTCATCATCAATTTCAATGAACTTCCCTTCTTCATCAATAATTTTTTTAGAGAGTTCACGTTTTTTGGATTTTATCCATGTTTTACATTCAATCGTCTTTTCATAGATTTTCGCCTTGGGTCTTCAAAATGTGTTTGTTTATCCAACACTTAATTTTTTACTACATATATTTCATTTAATATTTATATTTGTATTTTTAATAAAGAAATTTTTTTTTTATTCAAGATACTTTTTTTGATATTTGATTTTGTAAGGTTGTGCGGTTTTACCAGCGTATTAAGTTTGGAATTAGGATACTGTACCAATTTGCATAGTATTTCTTTTCTTTCTTTTTTTTAGTTGTTACCAAGCCGTTCATATATCCGCATGCCCAATCACAATCACTCATTTCTTCAGACAAGTCCAGTTGGATACAGTGAGACATACCAGCTCAGGCTGACGTGGATTCTATCCATTTCAGAACCCTATTCCTAATCCCAATCACATGCTTTATACTTGTTCCAAATTTCACTCCAGTACGCGTATCGTTGTTCTCTTACACATATTTGTTTGAATTCCACTTCCTTTCATTTGGGATTTCGCTATATATATGGTTCATCAGGCGCGTCTATCCAGTTCATTAAATCGATCCATTATTCACGAAAAAAATCTGACGCCGCAAAGCGGGTTTGATCCGATACCACTACCCGCACCCGGTTTTCTTTCCGTTGTTGTCCCCGCAACCCTCTCTCCTCCAATATAAAATCAACACATTCTCCCTTCATCTTTCCCCATCATTTTCCCATTCTTTTTCCCTCTACTATCACCGCCGGTGAACATACCTTAATATTCTTTTTTCAAACATGGAGGTTTTATCAGCTGATTTTAGCTCCGAGCAATTTGGGTACCTGTCTTTCCCTCAAGTTTTGTTTTTTCTTTGTATTTTCCTTTTTTTTTATATAAATAAGTTTGGTTCCTGGTTATGTAGATGTGAACATTATAGGAGGAGGTGCAAAATAAGAGCACCTTGCTGTAATGAAGTTTTTAATTGCAGGCATTGCCATAACGAAGCAAAAGTGAGCTCTTTTTTTATTCGAATGTTCAATTTATTAAAAGTTGAAACTTGATGCAGAATGTGACTAATTAAACCTGTTATTTATGTTGATGGGTTTTGATTAGAACTCTTTAGATGTGGATCCTATTGAAAGGCATATGATTCCTCGCCATGATGTTAATAAGGTTCTGGTTTATTTATTCTCTTTACATTTTTATAAGATAATGTCTGCATTCATCTTTAATTATTTTGATGACATTTTTTGTTCCGTAACTTTCTATGTTTTTTTTCCTTTAGGTCATATGCTCTTTATGTAACACAGAACAAGATGTAAGTTTATAGATTTCATAAAGCCTGTTACAATTTTATGCCAGTTTTTAAAATTAATTGGAAATTAAAATTGTAATCTTATTAGAGTATCTATTTTGATCTATCATGCAGGTTCATCAAAATTGCTCAAACTGTGGTGTTTGTATGGGAAACTACTTCTGCGAGAACTGCAAGTTTTTTGATGACAATGTAAGGTTTAAATCCTATATTTTGATATGATATTTTTCATATGCTGGGACATCTGTACTCTACTAAATATGTTTATGCCGTGCATTTTTGGAATACCTTATCATGTTTCTACACGACACATATAAGGCAAAGAGATTTGAAATTCTTGAACAATGATTTTCATACGTGCACTGATAATTATTATTTTATGGTCATCATGGTTATAGCTTTAACTTTTGTGCTGACATAGGTGTCAAAGAATCAGTACCACTGTAATGGATGTGGAATTTGCAGGTGTGCAATTTATTTATGTTTCGTTTATCATGTACATTAGTTTAGTAGTTATGGATTCATCTTACTTGTGTTACTTTTCACAACAGAACTGGTGGAGAAGAGAATTTCTTTCACTGTGATCGATGTGGTGAGCATTTAATCCCTACTTATTTAATCGTCTAATTTAACAATTGTCTCCCGCTTTTATGTTTGTTGTGTAAACTGACAATTCATCATTTGATGTATGTTATAATTAATTTCAGGTTGCTGCTATAGTCAATTATTAAAGGATTCACACTGCTGTGTAGAAAGAGCAATGCATCATAATTGCCCTATTTGCTTTGAAGTAAGTTTAGTTGTAAGCTTTACTGATCATTTATATGCAAAATGAAAAAGAACAAGCTATGTAGAAATACTAGATGAATATAAAGCATATAAGCTAAAAGGTAATGTTGATGTATTCTCAGTTTCTTTTCGAGTCGACAAAAGACATTAGTGTTCTTCCATGTGGTCATACAATACACGTGGATTGCTTAAAGGAGATGGAGTTTCATAACCAGTAAGTCACACACAATCTATCATATGTTATTTCATTTTGCAAATTTTCAAAGTTTGTTCATACTTCTGTGTAGGTTTTCTTGTCCTATTTGCTCCAAATCAATATGTGATATGTCCGCCGTATGGAAGAAGTATGATCAAGAGGTACTTAGCGACATGATATTTGATATTTCTTAGTTAAGCTGGTGGTAAATACTCACCGTTTGTCCAATTATATTACAGCTTGCTTTAACACCAATGCCCATGATGTACCAAAACAAAATGGTGAGAAGACATTACGTCATTTATATACTTAATTGTATCCGGTTGATGATTTTATGGATGGATTTTAACAAGTATTTCTTAAAATAAATAACAGGTGTGGATACTATGCAATGACTGTGGCATGGAGTCGAATATACATTTTCACATTGTAGCTCTCAAATGTCCAGGATGTAATTCGTATAATACTAGGCAAACGAGGGGAAAACCTGCTGCATGCTCCAGGGAATCAAGCGATTAGGGCAAACACATTTTTTGGAAATTATGTAGATTCATTGTTACATTACTATCTTTGGGAGAAGTGGAAAGAAGAAATTACTGATCACAGTTTTCACATCCACTTATGGAATTAGGCACTGGATGCACCAACTGTCGTGTACTTGGCCAAAATGCTGACCATGTTTGTCCGGACCAACCATATTGGTGTGGCCAAGTTTATGTGTTATAGATAAACATATCATATATTTGTATAATTTCCTGTATTGTATTTTTCTCCTGTTATCTGTTGTATAATTAGTTATGATATTTTAATCGATCTAGTTAAATATTAAATGAATTAGTGATCAATTGGATGAATGGAAGTGATTGCTTGGAAACAAGGGCCAATGTGCATTTGAGAATAAAAAATGTTGGCTCGTGACTGTGGCATCTGGTTATTCAGATTTTTACCTGATCAGTTTCTGGAAGGTTTTTATATTCTTCCAAAGGTCACTTGCTTCATGTACTCTTCGGGTTATAAAATATCTACATGTTATATCATTCTATGTAGTTTTCTAAGTTCGATAATGGTACGTATATATTGATATAGAACTTCCGTCAATATCAGACAAGGACAGGATAATGACACACAATGGGTGTTCTATCTCATCACAGTAAGCCACAATTGAAGTAACCGCAGTTTCAGATAAGAATAATTGAGAAATTGAAGTGCTTAAAGATATAGGTACAGATACATTGTAACTGTCGCGTGCTTATTTTGAAAACCAATGAATGAGGGGAATTCATGGAGTGTGGAATTTTATGTTTACATTCTCTTTGGAGTTTGGAGTATGTCATCTTCTTGGAGTTGGGGATAAGCTTATTATAATAAAAGATAGCGCTGTTCAAGAATTTTTTTTAATTCTTTATTTGTTCTGTTGTATTTTTAACATAATCATAAAGTTTAGAAGAAAATTCAACCAACCATATAAACATAAACTACTTACAGTCTACGGCTGTAGATTGTTTCAAGCAATCTATGGGCATATTTGATTGATTTATTGATGCAATGGCCCACATTTAAAGTAGCTTTGAGCAATATATGAATTAAGAAATATGATATATTTTGAATAAGATACCACACCAAATTTTTGATGTAGATATGAATGCTGGTAAAACAACTAGTTTGTCAATTATTTAGTTGAGCATCATATTGTATAGATTCATATTTGCAGATATAGAATATTTTTGTACGTGGATGTCTGATAGATATTTAACTTCTGTCCATCTACTAACAATTAAGAAATCTAAAACCATAAATAAGAAATTTTAGTTCAATAAACATTTCAACACTAATGTTTACTACGCTACACATGGGCAAATCTATCCAGTTTTACAAGAGGGGTCTTACCAAATAAAGGAAATTATTTTGATAAATGAATGTGATGTTACATTGTCATTTTCATCATAGTCCATAAGCATTTCAAGGACTGAAATTATTTCCTAATATCTACATTGTCAAACACATCATTTCTACATGTGCAACTAAGAAACATTGAGCGAAAGACCAGTCATGCAACTACATAGTCCTTGGGATTTTGAACCAAAGGTCCTTATTCTCAAAGCTCATGCACAAAAAGTCTCTATTAATAAACTTATGTAAATTAGGTCCCTATTTTGTTATTTTTTATCAAATTGTCTTTTTCTAGAAAATCGACCCAGCATTGAAGTCAGGGGCAAAAGTAGCATAAATTAGTCAAAAACTAAAAATAGAGACCAAATTTTCATAACTTTTTTGGAAGGGAGTTTTCTTCTGTTATCTTCCAATTAATTCTAGGGACTTAGCAGCCGTTCCTTGTAGTCCTTGACTGCCTACATTGCGAAAAACATTCCTTCAACAATTGTAGTTGCAACTGAAAAAAATTAAAGCAAATGTACTGAGTTTGTTCACAAGTAGATAAATCACATTTTTTATTTTTCTTTTAAAATGTCAAGCTTCTTCCTAGGATTTTGAATCTGTCACAATTAATAAAAAACAAAAACCAAGAGATTTTAAAGTTGTTGCTCTGTTTTGTCAAGCAAAAAGGGTTCATTGGTTAAAAGTCCAACAAAATAAGCCTGCGTGCCACGATCCAACGAACGATCATTCCAGTCCCAAAGCCGCTCATCCGTCTTCAACATCTCATTCCTCAAAGACAAGGTCATCCGGACCCCTCCTGGATCCAGATGTCTACCCGTCAAACCGCCGCCATCAAAAACGAGCATGAAGCCTCCTGCATCCTCGTCTCGCCTCCCGCATCTTCCCCAAATCGCCACTCTCATTGTCGTCCAACCACTCTGCACGACCCACTTGGTTGTGACTTGGCAGACATTCGACAAAAACTCCTAGTCGCTCATACACAAAGCAAAAATGACCTTTTGTTGTTCCGCTGATAAAAACCACATAAACTATGTAGTTTATCTAACAAAAGCGTCACTGTGCAGCAACCATTCTTTGTACTTTGCTGCATCCTTGGCAAAAGCGCACTGTTCAACAACAACTTTCTGCTCCATGTCGCCTTACTGATACATGCACGCTATAGTACGCCCAACCAGCTGGCCTTCATCTGAACCATTCTTTTCATCTGGCATTCGTGATGGTCACAATCTGAACTGTGCATCGTCGTAAACGATCATGAGAAAACTCAACATCCAAGTCTTCAATTCAAGCCTTCCAAAACATGATTTCTAGGACAATAAATAGGCATCCCCATGTGCTTATACAAGAATCTATTTTTTTAGTCTTACAAGCAATATGATTTATCTCAAAGCTCTTGTAATAATTCTCATGTACTCAAAGTGATAGAGTTAGGGTTATTCTATAGAGGCAATAATGCAATTTATTACATATATCTAAATCGATAACCAAACTTGTTTGAATTAAAAAGTACATTTTATTTCTATTATATACTTAATATAATGTGTTGTATTAGTTAATTAATTTAATTAAAAATATATTTAAAAGAAAATCCATAAATGGTATGTTTTGAAATAGTAGTTACAAAGTGTTGTAATCGTGAGTAATTTATCATAATGAAAATAAATATACTATTTTAAATATTCCTACACAAGATGTAACGAGACTAATATCGATACATCCATCAAAACTAGAGTACATAACACTATCTAAATATTGGGTAGCGTATTACTCGTGGCTTGTAACATCCCCTATCTTGAGGCCCGAAGCTAAGCGCTATAGATGCCGCGGTCATCCATAGTATTAACTTCCGGTGACAAAATATGGTAATGCTAATGGTATCCATAATATCAGAAGCACATGAATATGAAATAAAATCAACACAGAATTAAAACATCTTTCCTGATTACATTTCAAATCCATATTTCATATTCAAATATATAATCCCAAAAAGTTTCCAAGGTTTTGATCATATATAATTATTACAAATTATGCCAAGAGCGACATACGCAGATTCCTTCTTGGATGATCAGAGTACTAAATGGACATGTCTGCCATAAATACATCACAGCGAAAATAAAATTAAATAACCCCTACATAGCTAACTTTGCCTCCTGCGCGTCTTCGAAAGCTTATTCGTCCAACCTACTAAACCTAAAAAACCTTAACTTTCAATCTACTCAAATTAATTTTGAGCATCCGAGAGTTAAGGGGAAATATAAACTTCGAGTCAGACATAAAGCCTGGTGTAAATAATACTATTACATCTCGGTTTACTGATATTAAGTGAGACCACGCCGCTTAGCGGAATGGGTTTCCCCTCACTAATATCCTATTTAAAACATATCTTTTGCAAAGAAGAATCCTGCAATCAAATTGATTAAAGCAATAATAGCAAAATCATATATGCACATAAATCAGGTAATCAATGGACTATCTGTCCAAACAATATAGTTTTGTTTGGCTAACTACTAACCATTGGCTGACTCGGGCCTACCGAACAAAATAAATAATCTAACTTCTGTTAGACACACTCCTGGACGGTCTGTCCTTAACTTACTTCTCCTAGGGTCAACTGATCCTAATGGTTTTGTGGGCTCACCAATAACCTATCTTTCTCTGTATATTCCTTTTTGTGTGTAACATCAATTTAGTCTTACCTATGACAAAGCCCTACACGTTGGAATTTTGGACTTATATTAGCTAGGGGCTACTAGCTAAAGCATAGGGCGCGACCCTATATCAGTCCCATCTAATATTCTAATATCTGAGTTATTTATTTAGGGTTAACTACCCCATCAAATTTTCCTTGAAAACATTTTTTTCAAATTTATTTAACCCTTTAAATCATACTTAAATAAGAAAAATATACTCTTTGCTTTACTCAAATATCTTTGCCATGATATATGCTTTACATGAAACAATGTTGATGAAAACCTAAATCAATAGGGTTATTTATCCCTTTAGAACAAGTTAAAGTCCTTCTTTAACTTAGAAAATGTTAGGGTTTAAATCCAAGATATCACCTTCGAAACATTTAAAAACTTTAAACAGCCCCTTTCGAATCCATTGAAAGTACCCATTTCAAAATAGGTTAACTACTTTACCTTGAAACACAGGGCCGAAAGGCCAAAACATACCTTTTGAAATCTTTAAAAATAGACCTTTCGAAATCATTGAAAGTATCCCTTCGAAATCTTTATAAAACCTTCGACATCCTCTCTTCAAAATACTTTAAACTTGCCTTTTGAAAGCACTGGAACCCTTCCATTTAAAGACTCAAGTAAACCTTTCGAAAACATTGGGGTACTGTAACATCCCGCATCTAAAGGCCAAAAGCAAAGCGCTACAGATGCTGCAATCATCCATAGTATGAACTTCTGGTGACAAAATATGAAAATGATAATGGTACATAATATCAGAAGCACTTGAACATGAACAAAATTACAGATTTCAAAAACAAAATTTACTGATTATATCTCAAAACAATAATTCATATCCAAGTTACATAATCCCAAAACGTTTCCCAGGCAATGATCAAATATAATTTACAATAATACGCCAAGAGCGACATATGACGATGCCTCCTTGGTTGATAAAAGAAATATAGTCATATCTGACTTAATACACAGCGGAAATAAACAAAATAATCCGTACTCCTAATTAGCTATCCGTCAGCCACTTGCTCGTCTTCGGAAGCTTTATTCGCCAAAACAACAAAATATGAAAACCTCAATCCTCAGCCTACTCAAATCAATTTTGAGCACCCAAGAGTTTAAGGGGAAAACAAAAACTTCGAGTCAGACATAAAACCTAGTGTGAATAATACTGTTCATCTCTGTTATTTTTATGTTAAGTGAGCACGCCGCTTAGCGGAATGGGTTTTCTCTCACTAACATTCTTTTAAAGCATATCTTTTGCAAATCTTTTCCTGCAACCAAAACTGGTTAAAATATGTAAAGTATTATCATGTAAACATATATATCAGGTAATAAATGAACTATCCGTTCATACACTTTAGTTTTGTTTGGCTAACTATTAACCTTTGGCTGACTCGGGCCTTCCAAACAACATATCAAAATTTATCTAACATCTGTTGGACACTCCTCTTCTTCTGGACATTCTGTCCTTAACTATTTGTTAAATACTTCTCTTTTGGACGGTCTGTCCTTAACTTATCATCTCCCAGGGTCACCTGATTTTAATGGTTTTGCGGGCTCACCAATAACCTATTTGTATACAAACATATATTCCTTTATGTGGGTATTCATAATTTTAGTCTTACCCGTGACAAAGGCATACACACTGGAATTTTGGACAAAATTAGCTGGGGCTAATAGCTAATGTATAGAGCGTGACCCTATACCAGTCACATCTGGTATTCTAATATCCAAGTCATTTTACTTAGGGATCCCTTCCCAAAATTTTCTTTGAAAATCTTTTCAAAATGATTTAAATCTTTAAATCAAACTCAAGTAAAACCTTTTTTTATCTAGACCGAAAGGCCAAAAACTTTCTTTTGAAACCATTCTCAAAACCCTTTCGAAATCTTAGGAAAAAAACCTTCCTTTCGAACGCTTTAAAACCTTAGACATCCCTCTTTTAAATCCTTTAAACATTGCCTTTCTAAACCCTTGGAAAACCTTTCCTTTTATTCCTTTCGAAACAACCAGGAAATTATACATTTTGACTCCTTCGAAACCATTAGGGAACCACCCCTACGAAACCTTACTTTAAAACTTTTCGAAAGCATCAAATCTAAACCTTTCGACAGCCTTTGGGTTCAATTTAAAACATGTGGAAACCTTTCGAAACCATTCAAAAATTTACTCATTCGAAACCTTTGAAAACCATCTTGGTCGAAACCATTTGAATTATGCCTTCAAGTAGAGCAAAAGGATCATAAACCCATTAAAGTCGAAAGCACTTCTTTTCGAAATCATTTAAATCATCTCATTCGAAACCATTTGGGTTATACTTCAATTAAGCAAAAGGGTCATGAAAACCATTTAAGTCAAAAGCCTACCTTTAGAAAGCATTCCTAAGTATGATGGTGTCGAAACCAACCCATCGAAAGCATTGGAGAAGTGGCCAAATTTTAGAAAACAAGGTACCCCTTCGAAACCCTCTGGGGCGAAAGGTAAAAAGGCGGTAGCAAAAGGTGTCGACTTAGTCGAAAGCATTTATTTAAAACAGCGGCGCAACCCAATCGAAACCATTCCCTTTTAAATCATTTAACCTAGTCGAAAGCTAACCAAGTCGAAAGCAAGCA
Source organism: Allium fistulosum (assembly GCA_030737815.1). Classification (NCBI taxonomy): domain Eukaryota; kingdom Viridiplantae; phylum Streptophyta; class Magnoliopsida; order Asparagales; family Amaryllidaceae; genus Allium; species Allium fistulosum. Next base: position 1,114,068,724 of record CM060902.1, on the reverse strand, counting down.
TGCACATTTTCCTTTATAATCAAAGTAATGCTTCAACCCCTTCGGAACCCCCTGGTTTCGATCCACTACCTTTCGCCTACATCCAATTCAGTACGTACCAGTTCCCTGATACCATGTGCATTGGTTTTGACTGTGTCGGAGGCGAATGTAAAGAGGAAGAACCTGGTGCCAAAAGCATCGAAACATTGAAAAACCTATTTATTTGTCCTTTTATACTATTTCTTTTGTACCTAACTGCCTTGTTTGTCTAAATTTGATTGGTTGCCATTTTTACTTTTTCAAAAGTGCTACCAATTTCCAGAAATAACAAATTTGAATTATTTGCAAAGATCCCCTTCTTCTTTTATAAATATATAAAACATTTAAGTTACATACCTTAAATAATTTTATATATCCATTAAAACACTTAGGAAAAATCTACAAAAATTCCAGAAAATCTCTTTTAATATGTTTTCCAACATATAAAAATTTCAGACCCAAACCTTTTATTATTTAACCGTAAATAATTTATAACCCAAAATAACATTTTCTTTACTAGAAATTTCATATAAAATCCACAAAAATTCAGAAATTTCTGAAAATTGAAAACCATCTCAAAAATATTATTTCTGGTGTATGTAAAAATTCGCAAGGCATTTAGATGTCATTTAATAAGGTTTTTACCTCAAAACATATCATAAAATCAATATGAATATGCATAAATCATCAACAAGTATATATAATCATTCCAGTATTAAAAAACATGGCAAAACATTGCAAAACATTTTAGATTTCTCCTTAAAACCGAAAACAAAACAATTGAGAGATGTAGACATTATTCGCCTTAGCTTTTGGGATTAAGGATATGAGATTTGAATGGATTTAATGTTGATTAAGCTTCCCCTTTCTCTTTCTTTCTCTAGCTCTTGTTAATGGTGGCCAGACTTAGCTTTTAAACTTTTTGAACAAATGAAATGAATGTGTATAGGATACACGGCCAAGGGTTAAAGATATAGGAATGGCCTCTTTTCTATTTTACCCCTCCTATATTTCATGTTAAACTCTTCTTTTAATTCATTGTTTAAATGGCACGGCTGCCCATTAATTACATCAAATCTCAATCCCTTAATCAACACATTATTTTATTTTATTTAGCTAATTATATATCCTAAATAATGTTATCAAAAATATGGGGTGTTACGGACTCCCCTCCTTAGAGAATTTCATCCCCAAAATTACGCTAAGGTACACAACAATCAAGAAGGTAAAACATACCATTAAAAAAATTAGGATAAGCATCTCTAATCGTGCTCTCAACATCCCAAGTACAGTCCCCGCCATTGTCACTCCACTAGACCTTGACTAATCTGACCGTCTTGGTTCTAAGCCTCTTCTCATCTCTTGCAACTATACCAATTGGTTTTCTAACCATGGTCAAGTCCGGTTCTACCACTGAGTCATCTAGCATAGTCGGTGCAATAGCAGTCTCCGGGTCTCTAACATATTTTCTGAGATGAGAAACATGGAAAACATTGTGGACTCCTACTAAACTGCTTGGTAACTCAACTCTATACGCGAGTTTCCCGATCCTCTCAACAATAGGAAAAGGTCCGACGAATCTCGGTGCTAATTTTCCTGATTTCCCAAATCTGATCACACCCTTCATCGGTGACACCTTAATAAATACCTGATCTCCAACCGAGAACTCTAAATCTTTCTGTCATCTGTCTTCTGTCTGCATAATTCTTTTGCCTAGACCGAGCCTTCTTCATTCTAGCCCAAATGACCTCAATCTTTTATGCAGCTTCTCTAACTAAATCTGGACCAAGAACTAACCAATCCCCGGTCTCCAACCAACAAACGTTATATTTGCACGGCCTTCCATACAAAGCTTCAACGACAACATCCCAATACTAGTCTGATAGCTGTTGTTATACAAAAACTCGACTAAATGTAGACGGTCTTCCCATAATCCTTTGAAATCTAGAACATAAGTTCTTAACAAATCCTCCAAGATTTTGTTAACTCTTTCCGTTTGCCAACCTGTCTGTGGATGGTAAGCGGTACTCATCTTGAGCTTGGTTCTCAAAACAACCTGTAGACTCTATCAAAACTCGCTAGTGAATAATGAATCTCTATCACTTGCTATGCTACTAGGAATTCAATGCAGTCTAACCACATTCTTCAAAAACAACTTTGCTAAAACAGGTGCCGTCCTAGTTGACTTAACTGGAATGAAATAGGCACTTTTGGTCAATATGTCCACTATGACCCATATACTTTCATTTCCTATATTCGACCTTGGCAACCCATCAATAAAATCCATAGAAATAGAATCCCATTTCCATACCGGAATATCTAATGGCCGAAGCAATCCACTTGGCTTCTGGTGTTCAGCCTTTGCCTGCTGGCAATTCAAGTACTATTTTACCCATAAGTCAATATCCCGCTTCATACCTTCCCAGAAGAAACTTCTCTTCATATCCTGATACATCTTAGTACCTCCTGGATGAATAGAGAACTTCGAATGATGGCATCCCTCCAAAACTTCTTTCCTTATGTTTTCTACACTCGAAACACATAATCTTCCTTTCTTTCTCAACCACCAATTCTGGTCAAGACTGAAATCTTTCAAGTCATCGCTCTCGGTTCCATCTCTTAACTTCCTGGTCCATTCAGCTAATATTGGATCCTCCTCCAGTTTAGAAGCAATCCTCTTGATCATCACTGGTTGAACTTCCAAACAAGATAATACAACAATCTCTTCGCTAGACCAAGCCTCGGATCTCCATTGCACTCTGCAATCTGCTAATGCTTCCAAATCTTTTCACTTAGCAATCATTGCCAATACTGCATTCTGATGTTTCCTGCTAAGTGCATCTAAAAACTTGTTGCCTTTCCCCGATGTGTAATCAATCCCAAATCATAAGCGGCTATAAACTCTAACCACCTCTGTTGTCTTATGTTCAGCTCCTTCTGAGAGAACAAATACTTCAGTGACTTATGATCTGTATATAACTCAAACCTCTCTCTCAAAAGGTAATGTCTCCACACCTTCAATGTAAAAATCACTGCAGCCAGTTCCAAATCATGCGTCGGATATCTGACCTCATGCGGTCTAAGCTGTCTAGAAGCATAGGCAATCACTTTACCTCTCTACATCAGTACGGCTCCTAATCCTGCTCCACACGCATCGGTATAAACCACCAAATCTTGATTTCCTTCCGGAACGACCAACACAGGTGCATGGGTAAATAAGTGTTGCAAACTCTGGAATGCTTCCTCACACTTATCGGTCCACACAAACTTCACATCCTTTCTTGTTAGCTTGTTCATCGGTGCCGTCCTTAATGAACCTCCAATAATAACTAACCAATCCAAGAAAACTCTTTATCTCTATCAATGTCTCGGGTCCCTTCCAACTATTCACCGCTTCAATTTTAGTCGGACCCACGGACAACCCTTTTTTGAGACTACATGACCCAGAAACTTCATTTCCTTCTTCCAGAAATGACACTTAGAAAATTTTGACTTTAGTTGATGCCGCCTCAGCGTCTCAAGCACCACTTTAAGATGAACTTCATGCTCTCTTTCATCCTTAGAGTATATCAAGATATCATCTATGAAAACCAATATGAACCTATCCAAGTGCTCTCGGAAAACTTGGATCATCAAATCCACAAAGAATGTCGGCGCATTAGTTAGTCTGAACGGCATAACTAACCATTCGTACGATCCATATCTGGTCCTAAACGCCGTCAAAGGTATACTATCCTTTGCTACTCTGAGCTGATGGAAACTTGTTGCCAAATCCAACTGAGAAAATACCTTTGCTCCACTCAACTGGTCGAACAAATCATCAATTCTGGGCAATGGATATCGATTCTTTATCGTCTTCTCATTCAACTTATGATAATCGATACATAGCCTCAACAATCCATCCAGCTTCTTAGCAAACACTACTGCTGCTCCCCAAGGCGAACTACTCGGCCTGATAAAGCTCTTGCCTTCCAAATCCACCAACTGCACCTTCAACTCCCTCATCTCTGTAGGGGTCATCCCGCTTAGCGGCCTACTCACTGGTTCTGCTCGCGGAACCAAATCTATCCGAAACTCAATGGCTCGTTTTGGCGGCAATCCAACTACTGGCTCAAACACATCCGTGAATTCTCTAACCACGAAAACTCGACTCAACTCATCATCCAATTCTAGAACACCCAACAAAGCATACTTCTCACCGCTAGAACCATCTATGGTATAAAAAAAACTGATTGCTACAATCAGGGTGTCTAAGAGATATTTTCCTATCCTGGCAAAATATCCTAGCATTGTACTCACCTAACCAATCCATCCCAAGAATAATCCCGAACCCCACAAAATCAAACACATGCAAACTGCAAACAAAAGTATGACCTAACAGCTCAAACTCTAACTGGTCACATCTCAACCCTAGATTTGCATACCTTCCTATTAGATTCGCAACCCGTAAGGAAGTAACTGAATATGTGGGTTCTAGGTTAAGCTTATCTATCAAACATCTAGATATAAAAGAATGTGATGCACTAGTATCAAATAAAACGCTAATAGACATACCATGAATCTGAAGCGTACCTTCCAAAACTGCCTTTCCTTTTTCCTGAGCTGTCGGCTTAGAAGCAGCAGGCTCCAATTCATACACCTTGCTCTTTCCATCGTCAACGGGCTCCTTGCATTGATTCTTATAGTGACCTATCTGATCGCAGTTGAAGCACCTAATGTTTTTCTTCCCGATCACTTCCTTAGCCTTCCCAGTACGACACTCATTAGCGAAATGACCCTTCTTGTCGCACTTAAAACAGACCATCTCGGACTTCCCCTTCTTGGCTGCTCCACCCTTCTGAGCACCCTTCTTATGAAATAACTTCCTCTTATGATTCTGCCTAACCTGGACTTCTTTCACCTTATTCTTCTTCTGACAAGTAAGCATCTCTTCATGTCTCAAAGCCATCTCTACAACCACATCACAAGGATCTCTAATATGCGGTAAAGTAGCCCTGACCAACACAGGCTTCAATCCCCTGATAAACTTCTCGTTCCTCTTCATCACTGTATCAACAACAGCATAACCATATCGGGCTAACTCTTCGAACCTACTGGCATACTCCAAAATAATCATCTCTCCCTGTTCTAGCCCAGCAAACTTCCTAATCAAAACAGACTGCGCCATTACTAACATGAACCTCTCCTAGAACCTCCTCTTAAACTCTGCCCAAGTCATAGTCTCCTTATCCACTGCCACAGTCGCACTATTCCACCAAAACAAAGCAGCTCCCTGAATCTGTCTCGATTCCAACCTCCTCTTCTGCTCATCATTGAGCCTCAAGTCTGCAAAAATCCTTTCGTAGTGCAACAACCAATTTTCCACCTCAATGGCATCCTCTGTTTCAATAAATGACTTCCCTCCGAGCTTAGTGTAGTCTCCACTCAACTTAGCATAGTCGTTGACAACTGGAGCTCCCGAAACCCCTCCCCTCACTACTCCAACAGAAACACCCACTTGCACAATGTTTACGAAGAACTGATACCCAGCTTTCAATCTAACTTGCGGGACTCCAGCACCTACATTCTTTGCTTGTGCCTAACCATGACTTCTCCTCGCATTAGGCCTGCCATTCCCATCGATGCCTTCCCCTCCTGAGTTAACTCTTCCTCTTCTACCTTCCATGTCTGTATTCAAATCTCATGAGATACAGAAAAATAACCTAACAAAAATAGGAGACTAGAGATAAAGCGTATACTTATATATAGCAAATACAAGTACGTTACTATAGCGTTATCCCATGCCTCAATCTTACTCTAATTCCTAAGGATTATGCTTTCAAAAATCATTTTTTAGTTAAATTTTTTCATAAACCTATGCTCCGATACTAAGTTGTAACATCCTGTATCTAGAGGCCAAAAGCTAAGTGCTACAGATGCTGCAGTCATCCATAGTATTAACTTTTGGTGACAAAATATAGAAATAATAATGGTATCCATAATATCAGAAGCACTTGAATATAAAGAAAATCACATATTTCAAAAACAAATTTTACTGATTATATCTCAAAACAATAATTCATATCCAAGTTACATAATCCCAAAACGTTTCCCAGGCAATGGTCAAATATAATTTACAATAATACGCCAAGAGAGCGACATATGACGATGCCCCCTTGGTTGATCAAAGCAATATAGTCATATCTGACTTAATATACAGCGAAAATAAATAAAATAATCCGTACTCCTAATTAGCTATCCGTCAGCCACTTGCTTGTCTCCGAAAGCTTTATTCGCCAAAACAAAAAAAATCTGAAAACCTCAATCCTCGGTCTACTCAAATCAATTTTGAGCACCCAAGAGTTTAAGGGGAAAACAAAAATTTGAGTCAGACATAAAGCCTGGTGTGAATAATACTGTTCATCTCTGTTATTTTTATGTTAAGTGAGACCACGCCGCTTAGCGGAACGGGTTTCCCCTCACTAACATTCTTTTAAAACATATCTTTTGCAAATCTTTTCCAACAACCAAAACTGGTTAAAATCTGTAAAGCATTATCATTTAAACATACATACCAGGTAGTAAATGAACTACCTGCTCATACACTTTAGTTTTGTTTGGCTAACTATTATCCTTTGGATGACTTGGGCCTACCAGACAACATATCAAAATTTATCTAACATCTGTTAGACACTCCTCTTCTTCTGGACGTTTTGTCCTTAACTATTTATTAAATACTTCTCTTCTGGATGGTCTATCCTTGACTTATCATCTCCCAGGCTCACCTGATTCTAATGGTTTTGCAGGCTCACAAATAACCTATCTGTATACAAACATATATTCCTTTATGTATGTATTCATAATTTTACTCTTACCTGTGATAAATGCCTACACACTGGAATTTTGGACAAAATTAGCTGGGGCAAATAGCTAATGTATAGGGCGCGACCCTATATCAGTCCCATTTGGTATTCTAATATCCGAGTCATTTTACTTAAGGATCTCTTGCCAAAATTTTCCTTGAAAACCTTTTCAAAATGATTTAAATCTTTAAATCAAACTCAAACAAGGAAACTATATAATTTCTATGCTTTACTCAAAATCACATTGCCATGCAATATATATATATACACACACACACACTTCACCCAAATCATAGTTGATGAAAACCTTTAACCTTTGAAAGTCCCCCTTTCGAATCTATTGAAAGTACCCCTTTCTAAACCAAGTAAAACCCTTTCTTTTATCTAGGCTGAAAGGCTAAAACCTTCCTTTCGAAACTATTCTCAAAACCCTTTCGAAACCTCTGGAAAAAAACCTTCCTTTCAAAAGCTTTAAAACCTTAGCCATCTTTCTTTTAAATCCTTTAAACATTGCCTTTCGAAATCCTTGGAAAACCTTTCCTTTTAATCCTTTCGAAACAACCAGAAAATCATACATTTTGACTCCTTCGAAACCATTGGGGAACCACCCCTTCAAAACCTTAATTTAAAACCTTTCGAAAGCCTCAAATCTAAACCTTTCGAAAGCCTTTGGGTTCAATTTAAAACATGTGGAAACCTTTCGAAACCATTCAAAAATTTACTCCTTCGAAATCTTTGAAAACCGTCTCGGTCGAAACCATTTGAATTATGCCTTCAAGTAGAGCAAAAGGATCATAAACCCATTAAAGTCGAAAGCACTTCTTTTCGAAATCATTTAAATCATCTCTTTCGAAACCATTTGGTTTATATTTTAATTGAGCAAAAGGGTCACTAAAACCATTTAAGTCGAAAGCCTACCTTTCGAAAGCATTCCTAAGTATGATGGTGTCGAAACCATCCCTTCGAAAGCATTGGAGAAGTGGCCAAATTTTAGAAAACAAAGTACCCCTTCGAAACCTTCTGGGTCGAAAGGTAAAAAGGCGGCATCAAAATGTGTCGACTTAGTAGAAAGCATTTATTTAAAACAGCGGCGCAACCCAATCGAAACCGTTCCCTTTTAAACCGTTTGACCTAGTCAAAAGCTAACCAAGTCGAAAGCATCTTAGTCGAAAGCAAACAGGCGCATTTTCCTTTATAATCAAAGTAATGCTTCAACCCCTTCGAAACCCCCTGGTTTCGATCCACTGCCTTTCGCCTACATACAATTCACAACATACCAGCTCCCTGATACCACGTGCATTGGTTTCGCCTGTGTCGGAGGCGAAGGTAAATAGGCGGAACCTAGTGCCGAAAGCATCGAAACAATGAAAAACCTATTTATTTGTCCTTTTGAACTATTTCTTTTGTACCTAACCTACCTTGTTTGTCTGAATCTGATTGGTTGCCATTTTTACTTTTTCAAAAGTGCTGCCAATTTCTAGAAATAACAAATTTGAATTATTTACAAAGAGCCCTTTCTCCTTTTATAAATATATAAAACATTTAAGTCTCATACCTTAAATAATTTTATATATCCATTAAAACACTTAGGAAAAATCTACAAAAATTCCAGAAAATCTCCTTTAATATGTTTTCCAACATATGAAAATTTCAGACCCAAATCTTTTATTATTTAACCGCAAATAATTTATAACCTAAAATAACATTTTCCTTACTAGAAAATTCATATAAAATCAATAAAAATTCAGAAAATTCAGAAAATTGAAACCCATCTCCAAAATATTATTTCTGGTCTATATAAAAATTCGCAAGGCATTTAAATGTCATTTAATAGGGTTTTACCTTAAAACATATCATAAAATCAATATGAATATGCATAAATCATTAACAAGTATATATAATCATTCCATTATTCAAAAATATGGCAAAACATTGTAAAGCATTTCTGATTTCTCCTTAAAACCAAAAACAAAACATTTGAGAGATGTAGACATTATTCGCCTTAGCTTTGGGGATTAAGGATATGAGATTTGAATGAATTTAATGTTGATTAAGCTTCCCCTTTCTCTTTCTTTCTCTAGCTCTTTTTAATGGTGGCCGGCCTTAGCTTTTAAATTTTTTGGACAAACGAAATGAATGTGTATTGGATACACGGCCAAGGGTTAAAGATAAAGGAATGGCCTCTTTTCTATTTTACCCCTCCTATATTTCATGTTAAACTCTTCTTTTAATTCATTGTTTAAATGGCACGGCTTCCCCTTAATTAAATCAAATCTCAATCCCTTAATCAACACATTATTTTATTTAATTTAGCTAATTAAATATCCTAAATAGTAATTCGTAGTAAAAAATAGTAGCTTCTACCCATTCAAAGCATGTTTGGACTCTATACCTTCTGCCTAACTCCAATCCACTACGTACCAAAGCATTGATACCATGTGTATTGGTTTCGACTTGGTTGGGGCAGAAGTATGGGGTCGAAAGGTAGCTATTGTAAGTGGCGAAGCAGTAATTCTTTGCAAAACTGATTATTAGCCTTTTAAAGTAATATCTTTCCAACTAACTTGCCTTATTTGTCAACATATAATTGGTTGCCTATTCTTTTTCAAAATCTTTTTCTAAAAGTGTTGTCGAATTCAGTAATTAACAATTTAAAACATTTAGCAAATTAGCCATTTTTCCTTTTAGAAGCATATAAAACATTTAATTCCCATACCTTATATAATTTTATATCCATAATAAAATACTTAGGAAAATTCTCCAAAAATTCCCATAAATCATTTTTTAATATGTTTTCTAACATATTTAAATTTCAGACCAAGGCTATCATATATTTTCCGAAAATAATTTAAACCCAATTTAACCATTTTCTTTCCTAGAAAATTCATAATAAATCCACATTAACTTAGAAAATTATGAAACTTGAAACCCATCTCTAAAATAATGTTTTTGACCTTATATCAAAATCGTAAGTCATTAAAATGTCATTTAATAGGTTTTTCAAATCAAAACTTATCATAAAATCTATATGAAGCAACATAAATCATCAACAAGCTTATGTATTGTAACGACCAAGCGATTCGACCCCCGAAAATCGACACTAATACGTCCACTGTATAGAGTGTCAAGCAATCGAGTGCCGAAAATACTAGGCTGTTAGGGTTAAGAAGAAAAAGGGATAGAAGAAGAAAATAGAAAACAACAGCACAGAATCTCACAATCGCAGCGGAATAAACTATAATATACAATAACTGCATTTTTACAAAGGAAAGCAGTAACTGTTAATATATATACAAGTTATCAGAGTACAATCATCAACAAATAAACCTGGACAGTTATAATAACTTGCCTTTAAATGCTGAAATACAGCCCACAATACACCGGAATATAGTCAAATACGTACAATACGTCTCTGCCATCCAGCTCGTCTCCTGAACTCCAAAAGCGTCCTAACCTGAAATTCTAAAATGCTCGGTCTGACCCGAGCATTACAATAAAGTAACACCCGAGTCAGGCTGGAAACCAGCGTGAGTAACACACTTAATTTGAAATACTTAAGTTATGGAAATCTTTTGAAACAAAGGTAACTCATACAACACGACGAGTTTTATCTGATTATAACCATAACACTTTACAGAAATCCATCGATATTATAATAATGTCTAAGTACATTTACTTTTTTAAAATAGTTGAATTTTGTTAAATTAATCAATTTTTCAGTATATTAAATTCTATAATCAAAACTGTAAAGGTTCGTAACGATTATTAAATCGAAGTGGTTCCCGATAACACTAATACCCGATTTCCGGTCTCTTCGAATCCAAGCAATAAATTTTAAAGGGTAAATTATTTAAAATAAACAATTTATATTTAGGGTGACAATAATTACATATGGAATCTATCTTTTATTTTTTTTAAAACAAAATGTATCATCATTTTAATCTACTATTTTAACTCGCTTGTCCACTTGATGGCACAGACAAGAATAATTGAATTAAATATCCAATAGAATTTTACCAACACATAGATCGTTAACTGATTTCAACGATCAATAACCAATATCAAAACGGTTCACGCATCGGGCTTCAATTAACTTTATTTACCCGAGTCCATTTATGTTTTAACCCAAATTGATTACGAATTAAGGAAATTACCGATCAATTTATTATTAGTTATTCAAAGTCTAACACTCCATTTAATATCTAATTGTTAATTACATAAGTTTTAAATCAATGATAATATAACTAATCACCCATTTAAATTATAAGATATCATTAAACTTTACATTACGGAAAAATCCATAATAATAAATTAATAATTGAAGTTATTATAAAGAAAATATAATTCCCATTTTCCTCCTTCCTTTCTTTTTTTTCCTTCCTTCTTTTTTTTTCCGTTTTCCCTTTTTTCGGCCCATTCCCCCCGGCTCATTTCCTTTTCTTTCCTCTTCCCAGTCCTTCTTTTTCCTCTTTTCTCTTGTTCACTTGGAGGGAAGACAAACGTGCACGCACATGTGCACATACACATCCGCCTCGACCATCAAATTCTGACGCCGACCCTCCGCGCAAACCACCCACTACCTTCTCGACTCGATCACGTATGCCGGAACCAAGCATAATCACACAGTCGAAATTTCAAACCATAGACCAATATCTAGAACGAGCTGCCACTTCCAAAATCCACCTCGACCAACCAACTCCGACCACCGGCGTCCACCAAACTCCGCCACTAGCCCCGCCACACTTCCCTCCACCTTTTTCGCCCATACCGCAGCCCTTGAACTCCACCGCGATGCCACCATCGACTCAAAACCGACCACGACTAGAAACCTCCTTTAAACCCTACATCAACTCCGACCGACCACCACGCCATACTAAAAATCCAAATGCCATTTTTCCGAGTTCCCCCTCCCTCGTGCTTCCTTCTGACCAAACACCGACCCCCATCATTTACTGCCTCGCTGGAATTTGACCAAGGACCAAAACTGGTCATCTTCTTTTATCTCATCACATACGTGATTAAAAATCGCAAAACCATCTTCAAAATTCATCATTTCATATGGCTATCATGTTTATCTAAGCAAAAACCCAAAACATGACATTCGAATTTCTTCCATTTTTGGTTGCTTACTATAAAAACACTTTTTCAATACGTATACTTGATAATATTTAACCAAACCAATTTTAGAGAAAATTACATCCAGAAACATACAACTTTGCTTTTCACATCATAACCTAAAACAAATTAGAGGGAGAGATAGGGATTTTTAAAGCTGAGCATAACATTTCTTTTAAATATACAGAGCAGTGTTAAAAAGGGAATGATGAACAGGCCTGTGGTTTCTCTGGTTATAACACTTAGCATATATTCATATATAAGTATATATATACATTCCTGTACAAGCACACATATCAACAATACTATAATTTGCACATCCAAGAATATAACATAGTTTTACCGTATAAAATAAATAAGTTTTACTCACCTTCTTCTTTGAAACAGAGACACTGTTTTTGAAAATATTTGCTTTCCTTTTGGTTTTGATCCTCTCTGTACTTGAATGTTTTTAATTTCCTTTAAGTTGTAATGGCAGCTCGTATTTTATTCCTTATCTTGTTCGAATGTAAAAAAAATGTGAAGCAAGGCAGTGCCTATTTATAGAGGAAAGGGGATAGCTGTAGCTTCTTATGTATAGTAAGTTTTCATCTCTTTTTTTTCTTTTTTTCCTTTTCTTTTGATTTTGAGATTTTTATGACCTGATTTAAAAAAAAGTGATTTGATTAATTGAAAGGAGGATTTGATATAATATATGCTTGAGAGGATGTGCATTAAATGCTATGTTCCCTAAGGTGTTTACATATACATATACATATTCCTCATTGAAATATATATATATATATATATATATACTACATATGTATATAAACATAGCTTTGTCTTATTTACCTTATAAAAAAAAATATTTTACCTGCCTAAGCCTTGTGTCACCTATATAAATTTTTACTTATATGCTATAACTACATACAAATAAATACTAGCCACTTATGTGTATTTCTTCCTATATATATATTATTTTAAATTTTATATCAAAGCTAAGCATATCATACTCATATGTATATCTATATATATATAATTGTATCTTGATATAGGAGAGTGGAGTTTTCATTTAAACGTTTTTAAGAGATTAAAGTTTTAGATTTATTATTATTGACGGATAAAAACTTATATTATCAATAATTAAATCAGTGAATTATCCAAATAATAGTGTCAAAAATCCCGGGTCGTTACATTCCTCCCCCTTAGAACTTTTCATCCTCGAAAAGGAATGAAGCGAGAAATTGAATTTTGATGTGTATTATTAATTATATGATTTTTTAAACATTTAACTCCTTACTCTTTTATTTTACCCTTTTAAAACACTTCCAATTATATAGTATTACCAAGCTATTTTTATATATAAAAATACTTTTCATAACTCGATGTCTAAACAAGTCCATCCTTGTTCTCACAGAAATTTAGTCAGACGTTGATCAGGCGTAGGACTAAAAATCTATAAGTAATTAGTAGACCCGTTTTCAACACCCACTGAAAATACTTGAAAAACTCTTTGTCAAAAATGCTATGGAAAGTATCATTCCCCTTCACCACCATGGATCGCAGTTAACTCGATGATTGCATCGCCATCCCGGCGAAATCATATGAAAACCGTAGGCATCCACACCTCTCGACTTTCGCCATAGGAACATCACAGATCGCGGCTACCACAAGGTTGCGTTGCTATCACAGCAAAACCGTAAGTAGTCTGTAGGCAATCACTGCCCCTCGAATTACGCTGTTAAATGAAACTATACCACATAGATCGCAGGCTACACAAAATTGTGTCACTGTTCCAGTGGAACCCAGTGTAGACTGTAGGCACTCACTGCCACTCGAATTACACTATGGAACCAAACCACATAGATCACAATCTACCGATGTTACGTCGCTATCCCAGTGAAATCAAACGTAGATTGTAGGCAATCACTGCCACCTGACTTACGCTATGGAATTGTGATAGATTGCAGTTACAATAAAGGTTACGTTGCTATCACAGCAAAACCCAATGTAACTGTAGGCATCCACACCACTCGACTTACGCTACCCAACAAATGATCATTAGGAACTCATTGAGTTTTGTCCGGACATCCTCTGGGATCCCAATTCACATTGAACCCACCCTTTAAATTCTTAGGCAGAACTACCCAATGGATCTCCTACTATAAGTTTCGACTCTCATGGGGGTGCATTTCCATACTTTTGTCTCAAAACATATCATACTATATACATAGTACCTTTCAAAATCATACTCTTTATATGTATCATATATAAACTTTATTTATACAAAATCGATATCTTCAAAATCGATAGTTTTCAAATTTGGTTTACCAAATTTCCATAATTGACTATTTGCCAAAATCAAAAGTCTTTTAAAATCAATGGATTCCAAAACCTTTTCAGTTTCATTCTCATATACATATAAAATTATTCTTCCCCACTCGAATAACTTTCGGATTAATAATCTCTAAGTCCACTTCATACTTATATAAACTGCATTTGTTATTTCAAATATCCTTCAAGGATCATTTTTTCCTGGTTATAATTTCAATAAGGGGAGTTTGAATATATAAGAAATATATATAACCTCATTTATGCCAAATCAAATTTTCAAGTTTGATTTTTCTTTACAAAGTCATCTATAACAATTTCTTACGGCTTATAAAGTAAGTTTCAGCTATAGTACTATCCAATCTTCATTTTTAAAATCATCATATTTTTCTCAAAATATACTATTTCACCTCAAAATCATTTTTTCCTTAATATTCCGATTTCGGTTCTAATTCAGAATTGCTTCGAATTTCCATTTGGGTTATAATTTCAATTTATCCCAATTAGTATTTAAATCCATGATTTAAATATGAACAATTTCCACTCCGACCAGTTTGAATTTAGAAATAGCTTGAATAGTTGTAAAATAGTTAAATAGTTAGTATAAGATAGTTTGAATTTTAAAAAGAATGGTTTGTATAGTAAATAGCTTGGAAAATCAAAATAATTGAATATTTTAAAAAAAGTAGATTTTAAACGGTTTGTATTAAAATAATTTATTTGAAATAGTTTCAGAGTCAAACTGATTCAATTCCCAATCTCCTGTTCCAATCAATTTAAATTTCCATTACCCTTTTAAATTGATTCAATTCCGATTAACTTTGATTCTAATTTTAATTCAAATCAATTCCCATCTCAAATTAATTCAATTCAATTCCAATTTGAATTAATTTCAATTTCATTCTCAATTTTTAAACCATCTCGATTTATATACATTCGAGTTCGGTTTTCAAAATGTTGATTTAATCACTTAAATAAAATTAACCCTTAATATTTAATTTAACAATCTAAAATTTTAAAATAATTCAATTCTAAGTCTAAACTCCAAATATTCTTTTAAATTACCTCTACTTAGATTTATTTCAAAGTTCGAGTGAGAGTTTAAATCTTCTTAGAACAAAATCAATTTTCGGAATTCTATTTATTTCCTAATTATAACTTCAAAATTTTAAACCCGATTCTTTAAACAATTTCGGTTGACAAGTTTGTTTTAACATTTCAAACTTAAGTTCAACATGATTCCATTTTCATAAATTAAATTTTATTTCTATTCCATTTCAAGTTTGGATATATATCATTTCAGTTCACTTCTTAATTTATTCGAAATAATCCAATTTACAGTTTTATATACTGTAAATAACAAACAGGATGTTAGCATGATATATCAAAGTAAATAAACATTCAAATTATCTAAAACCTCAATCAATAGCATCCACCCCAAATTTTTAGATTTCGAAACTCGTTTTTATTTCAAAAATCATTTTAAAATCATTTACACATAACTTCTTTTGCAACTCTCACCAGATCTATACCTTTTCTTTCACAATTTAATTAATTTAACTCCCATAAATTAAATTTCAATTTCACCTTGAAATTTCCAATTTCAGATTATAAGTTCAAAACTTATTTAACTTGCCCTGAGTAAATTTCCAATCCATTCAACCTTACTCAATTTAAATTTTACATTCCAAATCCAATTCTTATTAATATCTCTTCCCACTTAAAAGTTCAAAAACTTACCTTCCTTTTGGGTTTTTCTTCACATTCTCAAGGGGATTCCAAAATTCAACACCCAATTTTTATTTCAAATCAACCTTGAAATCATATATATATATATATATATATACATACACATACATACATACATATATATATATATCCATTTACATATCAAGTCGCACTTTGAATTTTAAACCAACCTTGGTTTCTATCCAAAACAAATTCCTTCGGAATTTTTCAAAACAACTCTTATTTTAAAACAAAAATTTCCATATTCAAAATATTCAAAATAATATGATTTATTAATTCCTTAAACATTTTCAAACACATTTCAAATTTTCCGGGACTTAGATTCAAAATCTCACAATTTAAATCCATTTTAATTTATAAGTCATATCTATAACTTATGCTTATATAATTTCACTTTCTTAAAACATTTCACAATGTTTTACCATTGTTTATTCTGTAATAAACATCCTTTATTAAGATACAACAACCAATTTTATAATAATAATCAATATTATCATATCTAGAAACCAAACATACTTTATTTTCCATAATAATTTTCTGAAAAAATATTTCTATATATAAAATATAATCAGGGTAAATTTATTTCATTTCAAAACACTCTTGAAAAACACTTCCTAAATTTCCGGGATTTTAGATTCTAATTTGAGTCTACTTTTAGCTTAACTTATTTGTATAATTTATTCTTACCCAAATTCCAATTTGGTTATATATATATATATTACCACTTAAATTTTATAATCTTATTTGATTTTGATAATTACAACCAATCACCCTAATTATAACATAATGATTCAGAAATATTATTTCTTTTGTACCAAAATATAATCTTATACAAAAATTATTTTAAAATTGTTTTTAAAATCATCATATATATGAAAATAACAAATACGCCCTCATATATAATACACTCAACTCATTCTAGGGTACTACTGACCCTATCTCAAATGAGTAATCCCCACCAGAGCCAAGGTTCTCACTTAACCTTCAGCTCTGATACCACGTGTAACGACCGAGCAATTTTTGACCCCCGAAAATCGACACTAATACATCCACTGTATAGAGTGCCGAGCAATCGAGTGCCAGAAATACTAAGCTGTTAGGGTTAAGAAGAAAAGGAGATAGGAGAAGAAAACAGAAAAAAGCAGCACAGAATCTCACAATCGCAGCGGAATAAACTATAATATACAATTATGGCATTTTTACAAGGGAAAGCTGTAACTGTTAATATATATACAAGTTATCAGAGTACAATCATCAATAAATAAACCTGGACAGTTATAATAACTTTCCCCTAAATGCTGAAATATAGCCTACAATACAGCGGAATATAGTCAAATACGTACAATACGTCTTTGCCATCCAGCTCGTCTCTTGAACTCCAAAAGCGTCCTAACCTGAAATTCTGAAATGCTCGGTCTGACCCGAGCATTACAATAAAGTAACACCCGAGTCAGGCTGGAAACCAGCATGGGTAACACACTTAATTTGAAATACTTAAGTTATGGAAATCTTTTGAAACTAAGGTAACTCATACAACACGACGAGTTTTATCTGATTATAACCAAAACACTTTACAAAAATTCATCGATATTATAATAATGTCTAAGTACAACTATTTTTTTTAAAATAGTTGAATTTTGTTAAATTAATCAATTTTTCAGTATATTAAATTCTATAATCAAAACTGTAAGGGTTCGCAACGATTATTAAATCGAAGTGGTTCCGGATAACACTGATACTTGATTTCCGGTCTCTTCGAATCCAAGCAATAAATTTTAAAAGGGTAAATTGTTTAAAATAAACAATTTATATTTAGGGTGACAATAATTACATATGGAATCTATATTTTTTTTTTCAAATAAAACGTATCATCATTTTAATCTACTATTTTAACTCGTTTGTCCACTTGATGGCACAGACAAGAATAATTGAATTAAATATCCAATAGAATTTTACCAACACATAAATCGTTAGCTGACTTTAACGATCAATAACAAATATCAAAACGGTTCGCGCATTAGGCTTCAATTAATTTTATTTAGCCGAGTCCATTTATGTTTTAACCCAAATTGATTACGAATTAAGGAAATTACCGATCAATTTATTATTAGTTAATCAAAGTCTAACACTCCATTTTATATCTAATTGTTAATTACATAAGTTTTAAATCAATGATAATATAATTAATCACCCATTTAAATTATAAGGTATCATTAAACTTTACATTACGGAAAAATCCATAATACTAAATTAATAATTGAAGTTATTATAAAGAAAATATAATTCCCATTTTCCTCCTTCCTTTCTTTTTTTTCCTTTCTTCTTTTTTTTCTTTTTACCTTTTTTTCAGCCCATTTCCCCCCGACCCATTTCCTTTTCCTTTCTCTTCCCAGTCCTTCTTTTTCCTCTTTTCTCTTGTTCACCTGGAGGGAAGACAAACGTGCACGCACATGTGCACATACACATCCGCCTCAACCATCGAATTTCAACGCCGACCCTCCGCGCAAACCACCCACTACCTTCTCAACTCGATCACGTATGCCGTAACCAAGCAAAATCACACAGTCGAAATTTTGAACCATAGACCAAAATCTAGGACGAGCTGCCACTTCCAAAATCCACCTCGACCAGCCAACTTCGACCATCGGCATCCACCAAACTCCGCCACTAGCCCCGCCACACTTCCCTCCACCTTTTTCGCCCATACCGCAGCCCTATAACTCCACCGCGACACCACCATCGACTCAAAACCGGCCACGACTAGAAACCTCCCTTAAACCCTACATCAACTCCGGCCGACCACCACGCCACACTAAAAATCCCAACGCCATTTTTCCCGAGTTCCCCCTCCCTCGTGCTTCCTTCTGACCAAATGCCGACCCCCACCATTTACTGCCTCGTCGGAATTTGACCAAGGACCAAAACTGGTCATCTTCTTTTATCTCATCACATACGCGATTAAAAATCACGAAACCACCTTCAAAATTCATCATTTCATATGGCGATCATGTTTATCTAAGCAAAAACCCAAAACATGACATTCGAATTTCTTCCATTTTTGGTTGCTTACTGTAAAAACACTTTTTCAATACGTATACTTGATAAGATTCAACCAAACTAATTTTAGAGCAAAGTACATCCAAAAACATACAACTTTTATTTTCACATCATAACCTAAAACAAAATAGAGGGAGAGATAGGGATTTTTAAAGCTGAGCATAACATTTCTTTTAAATATACAGAGCAGTGTTAAAAAGGGAATGATGAACAAGCCTGTGGTTTCTCTGGTTATAACACTTAGCATATATTCATATATAAGTGTATATATACATTCCTGTACAAGCACACATATCAACAATACTAAAATTTGCACATCCAAGAATATAACACAGCTTTACAGTATAAAAGAAATAAGTTTAACTCACCTTCTTCTTTGAAACAGAGACACTGTTTTTGAAAATATTTGCTTTCTTTTTGGTTTTGATCCTCTCTCTACTTGAATGTTTTTTATTTCCTTTAAGTTGTAATGGCAGCTCCTATTTTATTCCTTATCTTGTTCGAATTTAAAAAAAAATGTGAAGTAAGGCGGTGCCAATTTATAGAGGAAAGGGGATAGCTGTAGCTTCTTATGTACAGTAAGTTTTCATCTCTTTTTTTTTCTTTTTCTTTTTTATTTTTCTTTTGATTTTGAGATTTTTATGACCTGATTTAAAAAAAGTGATTTGATTAATTGAAAGGATGATTTTATATAATATATGCTTGAGAGGATGTGCATTAAATGCTATGTTCCCTAAGGTGTTTACATATACATATACCTCATTGATATATATATATATACTACATATGTATATAAACATAACATTGTCTTATTTACCTTATACAAATATATATATTTTTACATGCTTAAGCCTTGTGTCACCTATATTAATTTTTTACTTATATGCTATAACTACATATAAATAAATACTAGCCACTTATGTGTATTTCTTCATATATATATATATATAATTTTAAATTTTATATCAAAGTTAAGCATATCATAAACATATGTATATCTCTATATATATAATTGTATCTTGAAATAGGAAAGTGGAGTTTTCATTTAAACGTTTTTTAGAGATTAAAGTTTTAGATTTTTAAATCATAGCTTCCCAAATATATATATATAACCCAAATTTATTATTATTGACTGATAAAAACTTATATTATCAATAATTAAATCTGTGAATTATCCAAATAATAGTGTCAAAAAACCCGGGTCGGTACATGTATCCATTTAAACAATCAAATCATGGCATTTTACTTGCAAAATAAATTTGGATCTCATCTAGAAACCGTAAGCAATAAAAATGAGATGTAATCTATTGTTCACCTTAGCTTGTTGTTAAGGATGTTGAGATTGCTCTTGAATTGATTTGATTAAGCTTCCTACTTGAATTCTTGCTTATCTTCCCTTTTGTTTTTCCCTTAATGGTGGCCGACCAATCTTTGAATGTTCTTAGTTTTGTTTGCAAATGTTTAGAATGGATAAGGAGAGAAAGTAAGAAGGGTTTATAGCATAAGAACTTATTTTATACCTATTTTGCCCTTATCTTATTCCTCTTACTTATTTCATTTTAATTCTCTTTGGCTTATAGGTTAATTAAGGCACGGGTACCTTAAATTATTCAAATCTCAATCCCTTAACCGTTTACATTACTTCATTTAATTTATCCAATTAAATGTCCTAGATAATGTCAATCAAAATTAGGGTCATTATAGACTCCCTTCCTTAAAGAATTTCGTCCTCGAAATTACGATAAGATACTCATAACAAGCAAACATAAAGGTAGAACATACCATGCAACAAGTGAGGATTAGTATCTCTAATCCCAATTTCCCATGTACAGTCTTTCTCGTCATCACCCGACTGGACTTTGACTAATCTAACTGTCATGTTCCTTGGTCTCTTCTCATCTCTCGCGACTATACGAACTGGCTTTCTAAATGTAGTCATATCTGGGTCCACTGCTCAATCATCTAACACAGTCGGTGCAATAGTAGTTTCTGGATCTCGAATACACTTCCTTAGATCAGAAATATGAAAAACATTGTGGACTCCTGCTAAACTGTTCGGTAACTCTACTCTTTATGCGAGTTTCCCAATCCTTTCTATAACATGAAATGGTCCAACGAACCTCGGTTCTAATTTTCCTGATTTTTCAAATCGAAGTACACCTTTCATCAATGATATTTTGATGAAAACATGATCTCCAACTGAGAGCTCTAAGTCTTTCTATCTTCTATCAGCATAGCTCTTCTACTTAGACTGAGCTTCCTTCATACTGGCTCGAATGAGCTCAATCATTTCTACAGCCTCTCTAACCAAATCTGGACCAAGAACTAACATATCCCCGGTCTCTAACTAACAAACAAGAGATTTGCATGTCCTTCCGTACAAAGCTTCAAACGGTGTCATCCCTATACTAGCCTAATAACTATTGTTATACGAAAACTCGACTAAGTGTAGATGGTCTTCCCATGATCCCCCAAAATCTAGTACACAAGCTCATAACAAATATTCTAAGACTTTGTTAACTCTTTCTATTTGCCCATCTGTTTGCGGATGGTAAGCGGTACTCATTTTGAGCTTGGTACCCAAAGTCTCCTGTAGACTCCTCCAGAACTCGTTAGTGAATAAGGAATTGCTATCACTCACATACTACTAGGAAGTCCAAGCATTATGATTATATTCTTCATGAACAATTTAGTCAAAACAGGTGCCGTCCTGATTGACTTAACTGAAATGAATTGGGCACTCTTGGTCAACCTGCCTACTATAACCCATATACTTTCATTTCCTTGATTCGATTTTGGCAACCCATCGATAAAATCCATTGAGATAGAATCTCATTTCCATATTGGAACATCTAAAGGCTGAAGCAACCCACTTGGTTTCTGAAGTTCATCTTTGACCTATTGACAGTTCAAACACTATTTCACCCATAAGCCTGCATTTCTTTTCATGCCTTCATAGAAGAAACTTCTTTTCATGTCCTGATACATCTTAGTTCCTTCCGAATGAATGGTGAACTTCAAATGATGGCATTCTCCAAGAACTTCCTTCCTAATGTTTCCCATGTTCGGAACACACAGTCTTCCTTTCTTCCTTAACCACCCATTCTGGTTAAGAGTGAAATATTTTAAGTGATCACTTTCCATTCTATTCCTTACCATATTGATCCGTTCAGTTAATAATGGATCCTCCCCCTGCTTAGAAGCAATCCTTTCGATCATCACCGGTCGAACTTCTAAACATGACAACATAGCAGTTTCCTTACTAGATCTAGCCTCAGATCTCCACTGTACTTTGCATGTAGTCAATGCTTCTAAATCTTTCCACTCAACTATCATTGCCAATACTGCATTCTAATGTTTCTTGCTAAGCGCAACTGCCAATTTATTCCCCTTCCCGGGTGTGTACTCAATACCAAAGTCATAAGCGGCTAAAAAATTTAACCACCTTTGCTATCTCATATTCAATTACTTTTGAAAGAATAAATATCTCAGTGACTTATGATCCGTATACAACTCAAATCTCTCTCCGAAAATGTAATGTCTCCACACCTTCAATGCAAAATTTACTACAGCTAATTCCAAATCGTGAGTTAGATATCTAACCTCATGCGGTCTGAGTTATCGAGAAGCATAGGCAATCACTTTACCTCTTTGCATAAACACAGCTCCTAACCCTATTCCACAAGCATTTATGTACACCACTAAGTCAGATTCCTCCTGGAACAACTAGCACAGGTGCATTTGTCAATAAGTGTTTCAGCTTCTGGAATGCCTCCTCACACTTATCATTCCAGACAAACTTCACACCTTTCCAAGTTAGCTTAGTCAGCGATGCTGCTATCTGTGAAAAATCCTTAATGAATCTCCGATAGTAACCAGCTAGTCCAAAAAAGCTCTTTATCTCAGTCACTATCTCGGGTTTCTTTCAACTATTTACTACCTCAATCTTTGCTGGATCTACAGACAACCCTTTCTCTGAGACTACATGACCAAGAAACTTCACTTCTTTCTTCCAAAAATGACCTTCAACTGAAGCTGCCTCAGCGTCTCAAGCACCACTTTAAGATGAACTTCATGCTTATTTTCATCTCTAGAGTATATTAAAGTGTCATTTTTGAATACCAATACGAACCTATCCAAGTGCTCTCGGAAAACTCGGTTCATCAAATGTACAAAGAATGTCGGCGCATTAGTTAGTCCAAACGGCATTACTAACCATTCGAGCGATCCATATCTGGTTCTAAACGCCATCAAAGGAATACTATCCTTGGCCACTCTAAAATGATGAAACCCTGTTGCCAAATCCAAATGGGAAAATACTTTGGCTCCACTCAATTGGTCGAACAAATCGTCAATTCTAGATAACAGATATCGATTCTTTATCGTCTTCTCATTCAACTTACGATAATTGATACATAACCTTAACGATCTGTCCGGTTCTTTGCAAACACTACGGCTGCTCCCCATGGTGAACTGCTTGGTCTGATAAAGTTTTTATTTTCCAAATCCACCAACTACACCTTTAGCTCCCTCATCTCGGTAGGTGTCATTCTGCTTGGAGGTCTACTCACCGGTTTTGCTCCTCGTACTAAATCTTTCCTAAACTCAGTAGCTCGTTTCGACGGCAGTCCTACTACAGGCTCAAAGACATTTGCGAATTATCTAACAATGAAAACTCGATTTAACTCGTCTTCTACCTCCACAACACCCAACAAAGCATCAACCTCAAATTTAGGGTTTTCTACGGAGTATATAATCCGATCACTACAATCAGAGTGTCTAAGTGATATTTTCCGATCATGGCAAAATATCCTAGCATCGTGTTTACTTAACCAATCCCTACCAAAAATTATTCCGAACCCTACGAAATCAAACACATGCAAAATGCAAGCAAATACATGACCTAACAATTCAAACTCTAGGTGGTCACATCTCATCTCAAGAGTCGCATAACCTCCTATCGGATTCGCAACCCTTAAGGAAGTAACTAGGTATGAGGGTTCTAGGTTAAGCTTATCTACCAAACAATGAGATATAAAAGAATGTGATGCACTAATATCAAATAGAACTCTAACTGACATACCATGAATCAAAAGCGTACCTCCTAACACAGCTTTTCCTTTTTCCTCTGCTGTTGGTCTCGAGGTAGCTGGCTCCAACGCAAACACTTTGCCCTTTCCATCCTTGGCTGGCTCCTTGCACTGGTTCTTATAATGTCCAATCTGATCGCAGTTGAAACATCTTGCACTTTTCTTATCAGCAGCATTCTTCCCTTTATCCCTCCGACACTCATGAGCACAGTGTCCCTTCTTATCGCACTTATAGCAAACTACATTGGCCTTTCCTTTCTTGGCAGCTCCACTCTTCTGAGCGCCCTTCTTATGGAAAAACTTTCTCTTCTGGTTCCGCCCACTTTGAGCTTCCTCTGCTTTGCTACCATCATGAAAAGCAATCATCTCTTCTTGCCTCAAAGCCATCTCAACAACTACATCGCACAGATCTCTAATATGTGATAGTGTGGCTGTTGCAAGCTCAGGTTTCAACTCGTGAATGCACTTCTCATTCCTTTTAATAACTGTATCAACCGTAGCATATCCGAATCTCGATAGCTCCTCAAATCTGGTTTCATACTCAAGCACTGTCATGTCTCTCTGCTCCAACTCAGCAAACTTCCTGATTAGAGTTGACTTCACAATCTTCGACATAAACCTCTTCTCAAACCTTCTTCTGAACTCAGCCTAAGTCATGGTCTCCTCATTAACTCCCACTTTAACACTGTTCCACCAGTACAGTGCTGCTCCCTGTAATTGCCTAGAAGCCAGCCTCCTTTTCTGCTCATCATTGAGCTCCAAATCAGCAAAAATCCTCTTACAATAAAGTAACCAGTTCTCCACTCCAATTGCGTCCTTAGTCCCGATAAATGGTTTCCCTCCAAGCCTGGCATAATCTCTGCTCAATACTGCATAGTTATTGACCACTGGAGCTCCCTAATTTCCTCCTTCAACATTTCCTCCAACTAATCCAGCAGTAACTCCAGCCTGCATCATATTAATGAAGAACTGATACATAGCTCCCATATCAACTTGCGGCATTCCATCACCCATATTAGCAGCTTGAGCCTGACCTGGATTCCTTCTTGTGTTTGGTCTGGCATTCCCATTAGTTGTGGTGCTTCCCCCACTAATGTTAACACTTCCACTTCTAGCATCCATATCTTACGTCTGTAAAATCTGCATTCGAGTCCTTGTAAGATACAGAAGAATAGCCTAAGGGTGATGGGAGAATAGAGATAAAGCATATACTTATATATATCAAAACAAGTACGTTACAATAGCGTTATACCATACCCCAATCTTTTCTCTAATTCCTTAGAATTATGTTTTCAAAATCATTTTAAGTTTGAAATTTCTTTTAAATTTTTAATAAACCTATGTTCTAATACCAAGTTGTAACATCCCCTATCTTGAGGCCCGAAGCTAAGCGCTACAAATGCTGCAGTCATCCATAGTATTAACTTCCGGTGACAAAATACGGTAATACTAATGGTATCCATTATATTAAAAGCACATGAATATGAAATAAAATCAACATAGAATTAAAACATCTTTTCTGATTACATTTCAAATCCATATTTCATATTCAGATATATAATCCCAAAACGTGTCCCTGGTTTTGATCAAATATAATATTTACAAATTACACCAAGAGCGACATATGAAGATGCCTCATTGGATGATCAGAGTACTAAATGGACATGTCTGCCATAAATACATCACAGCGGAAATAAAAGTAAATAGCTCCTACATAGCTAACTTTGCCTCCTGCACGTCTTCGAAAGCTTATTCGTCCAACCTACTAAACCTGAAAAACCATAACTCTCAATCTACTCAAATTAATTTTGAGCACCCAAGAGTTTTGGGGAAAAATATAAACTTCGAGTCAGACATAAAGCATGGTGTGAATAATACTATTACATCTCGGTTTACTGATATTAAGTGATACCACGCCGCTTAGTGGAACGGGTTTCCCCTCACTAATATCCCTTTTTAAACATATCTTTTGTAAATCATAATCCTGCAATCAAACCGATTAAAGCAATAATAGCAAAATCATATATGCATATAAATTAGGTAATCAATGGACTATCTGTCCGAACAATATAGTTTTGTTTAGCTAACCACAAACCATTGGCTGACTCGGGCTTACCAGACAAAATAAATAATCTAACTTCTGTTGGACACACTCCTGGATAGTCTGTCCTTAACTTACTTCTTCCAGAGCCAATTGATCCTAATGATTTTGAGGCTCACCAATAACCTATCTTTCTCTGTATATTCCTTTCTGTGTGTAACATCATTTTAGTCTTACCTATGACAAAGCCATACACACTGGAATTTTGAACTTATATTAGCTAGGGGCTACTAGCTAAAGTATAGGGCACGACCCTATACCGGTCTCATCTGGTATTCTAATATCCGAGTCATTTATTTAAGGTTAACTAACCCATCAAATTTTCCTTGAAAACATTTCTTTCGAATTTATTTAACCCTTTAAATCATACTAAAACAAGGAAAACATACTCTTTGTTTACTCAAATACCTTTGCCATGATATATGCTTTACACAAAACAGTGTTGATGAAAACCTAAATCAATAGGGTTATCTTTCCCTTTAGAACAAGTTAAAGTCCTTCTTTAACTTAGAAAACATTAGGTTTTAAATCCAAGATATCACCTTCGAAACCCTTGTTTAAAAACTTTAAACAGCTCCTTTCGAATCCATTGAAATTACCCTTTTCGAAATAGGTTAACTACTTTACCTTGAAACACTAGGCCGAAAAGCCAAAACATACCTTTCAAAATCTTTAAAAATAGACCTTTCGAAATAATTGAAAGTATCCCTTCGAAAGCTTTATAAAACCTTGGACATCCTCTCTTCAAAATACTTTAAACTTGCCTTTCGAAAGCATTTGAACCCTTCCATTTAAAGACTCAAGTAAATCTTTCGAAAACATTTGGGTACCTTCCCTTCAAAACCTACATTATATATCTTTCAAAAGTATTAAAATTCCTTACTTAAAAAAACCTTTTGAAAGAATTGGGTCTAAGTAAAAGTTTATGGAACATATCTTCGAAACCATTTAGAACCATTCCTTTCGAAACCTTTGGGTATATCCTTTAATAGGACAAAGGGTCCTAAAAGAACTGGGGCGAAAGCATTGCTTTCGAAAGCATTATTCCTAAGTAAAAGAAAGTGGATGGTTTCAAAACCAACTCTTTTGAAAACATGAAGAAGCGGCTTCAAAGTTTAAAGGCAAAAGTACCCTTTCGAAATCATTGATTCGAAGGCAGAATAGGTTTCAAACCCCTTCGAAAGCTTCATTTTAAAATAAAAAGGCGGCAACCCTTTTTGAAAGTCCTTTTGATAAAAAAGCACATTTGACTAAGTCGAAAGCTAATATAACTCCTTCGAAAGCCTACTTTATAAACATAAGTGATTCGTAGTAAAAAATAGTAGCTTCTACCCCTTTGAAAACATATTTTGACTCTATACCTTCTGCCTAATTCCAATCCACAATGTACCAAGGCATTAATACCATGTGTACTAGTTTCGACTTAGTTGGGGCGGAGTATGGGGTCGAAAGGTAGCTGCTGTAAGTGGCGAAGCTGTAATTCTTTGCAAAACTAATTATTAGCCTTTTAAAGCAATATCTTTCCAACTAACTTGCCTAATTTTTCAACATATAATTGGTTGCCAATTCTTTTTCAAAATCTTTTTCAAAAAGTGCTACCGAATTCAGTAATTAACAATTTAAAACATTTACAAATTAGCCCCTTCTTCTTTTAGAAGCATATAAAACATTTAAGTCCCATACCATAAATAATTTTATATCCATAATAAAATACTTAGGAAAATTCTCCAAAATTTTCCATAAATCATTTTTAATATGTTTTCTAACATATTTAAATTTCATACCCAAGACTATCATATTTGCCAAAAATTATGTAAACCCAATTTAACCATTTTCTTACCTAGAAAATTCATAATAAATCCATATTAACTTAAAAAATTATGAAACTTGAAACCCGTCTCTAAGATAATGTTTTTGACAATAGGATCAAAAATGCAAGTCATTAGGATGTCATTTAATAGGTTTTTCAAATCAAACTTATCATAAAATCTATATGAAGCGACATAAATCATCAACAAGCTTATATATCCATTTAAACAATCAAATCATGGCATTTTACTTACAAAATAAATTCGGATCTCATCTAGAAACCGAAAAAAATAAAAATGAGATATAACCTATTGTTCACCTTAGCTTATTGTTAAGGAGGTTGAGATTTGCTCTTGAATTGATTTGATTAAGCTTCCTACTTGAATTCTTGCTTATCTTCCCTTTTGTTTTTCCCTTAATGGTGGTCGACCAAGCTTTAAATGTTCTTAGTTTTGTTTGCAAATGTTTAGAATGAATAAGTAGTGAAAGTAAGAAGGGTTTATAGTATACAAACTTAGTTTATTCCTATTTTGTCCTTATCTTATTCCTCTTACTTATTTCATTTTAATTCTCTTTGGCTTATAGGTTAATTAAGGCACGACTACCTTAAATTATTCAAACCTCAATCTCTTAACCATTTACATTATTTCATTTAATTTATCTAATTAAATGTCCTAAATAATGCCAATCAAAATTAGGGTCGTTACATGACTGTTAGGGACATCAAAGGGTTATGCGTTGATAGTTATTAGATAACTATATAATGACTCATTCGATAGTTTTTTGTTGGTTAATATAACTATGGCCAAACAGAAAAATCGATATGACAAAATTACATAGTTATCCTGACTTGAGAATACTGCTAATCTTCAATGTGAAAGCTCTACTTTGATTATAGTTAAATCACTGCACGACGTCCATTGAACGACTGTATTTGAGTCGAGTAGAAGATGGGATGTTGGAACTGGGCCAGCCCAAAGTAGAAGTTATGAATGAATTTTAATTTTTTTTACCTTATTGGATCTTTATTAGGCCTATGCGAACATTTCTAATTTATTTCAAATAAAATCATGTATTTTATTTAAATTTAAATATTTTGTAATATGAATTTAATTTTGATTTAATTTAATTTATATATACATGTATCATATACATATATATGTGTGAGCATGTCTAACATAATAACCCATGAAGGGTATCTTATGCCAGTTGTAACGACCCGGAATTTCACTGTTTTGATTAGTGAATATTTATTTAATTTTAAAAATTCAATATGTAGGTTTTTTAATGATGATAAAATCGTTTACCAAATTAAGTAGTTCGTAGAAAAACAGAAAATGTGACCAAAGAACGTTTTCCGAAATTCCGACCTTTCGACACCGAAAAGTTGTCGGGAACGTTGTTCGTCTTTGTGCATCATATATACACATATATACGAGTTAATTAGCTAAATAATAATATACGTAAGGATGGATTATCTTATGTTAATTTTGTTTAGGAAGTGATGTGACGATTCATAAATTTAAAAATAATAATCTTATATATATATATTCCTCTCTTGTCACATTTTAGATAGTAATAATTAACCATCATTATATCTTGTCACGTCTCAGCTTTAATTAACAATTATATATATATATATATTTATATAAAAGAAAGTGATGTGACTAAACATAACAATTATATATATAAAAGAAAGTGATGTGACTAAAGATAATCGTGTATATATATAATAGTTATGTGATTAAACATAATAATTATATATATAAGAGTGATGTGACTTGACAAAATGATGAGGCGTGAAATCTTGCTTATAAATAGCCCTTATGTTTCTCCATTTTCCCTCCTCATTCCACCAACATTTTCTTCCTCATTTCGAACTCAAATGGAGTTATTTTTTGAAACCGTGTGAAATTTTAATGGCTACAACATTCTAGTTGACCACCTTTTCAAATTTCTATCATAGCTATGTCAAAACACCAATTCTTTACAAAACAATTTTTTTACCCAGAATTTCAAGTTCGAAAATTACCCTTCTTCTTTTGATCATAAATTCTTCAAAACAAATAAAAAATGAGTGACTCATTTTTTGAAATGATAAAAAAAAGAAACTCCTACAACTTTACTTTTAACTACTTTTCCAAATTCCATGAGCTGGTGGCCCAAAAACCAGTGGGAAAATGACCTAATTTTGGGTTCATTTTCGACTAATCGATGATAACCCGAAGCTCCTCTAACCTCAAGCTACTACCCTACATCCACCCCCACACCTTTGGTCGAGCCTAAATACACCTGGGCCAAGCCCATTTTGAGGGTTGCTAGCACCTAAAGCTTTCATCCTTCAAAGCTAGGGAGTCGTTGGCAAGTTTAGCTTAAGTTCGTGTAGTTTTTGCGGAAGTTTGGTGAGTAAACTACTCATTTTTTTATAATGAAAATGGTAACTTTACTTATGTCACTATATATGGTGATAATATAGTGTAGAAGTTGAATGATAATCATGTGGTTTGATATGATTTGGATGGTTGATATTAGTTTGATTTGGTTATGGAAATCGATGTTGTATTATAAAGTTAGTAAGCATGTATATATGGATGTATACTTGCAATCTATGATGAAGATGGTTGGCGTTAGTAATATGTTGATTGTAAAACATGAGCTATGGCATTAGGTTGGTAAACAAAGTTAACTACTTTGTGTAATTGCGACGGTATTAGATCCGGTTTGAATCGAAGTTTGTTTTCGAAGTTTAAAGTTTTGAAATGGATTAAAGTTTGCAACTTTAATTTTAAAGCTTTTTTTAAACTTCCTAAATTATGTTTCAAATCATGAAAAAGTAAGGATTTGTGAAGTGGTTCGCTAAGAATATGTTAGAGCGAACTGCGCCCATAGCGATAGTCGCTATGGATGTAGTTCGACAAAGGTTTGAATTTCTATTTTAAATTTGTTTTATTTTGAAATTAGTTTACTAAGTTTTTTGTTAAAACTTAATTAGTAATATTAAAAGTAAGTAAGTTGTAATATAACTAATTAATTAGTTAGTTAATTAAAAGGTAATTAACACCTAATTGATAATTAAAAAGGTGATTAGAAGTTAATCGTCACTTAAGTTAAGTTAATGACTATTAATTGATTTATAAAGTTTTAATTAGTGGTTAATGAGGTTAAGAAGTAATTAAGTGATTAATAATTATTTAATTAAGATTAATGGTTAATTAATTATCTATTTAATTAATGGGTTATTTAATTAATATTTAATTAATTTGGGTTTAACTCTTAAACAATTGGGTTTAACCTTAACCAAGTTGCATTAGGAAGTTAATAAGTACTTAATCAAGTTCATGTAGCCTAATTAGAGTTTAGTTATGATCTAATCTTGATTTAAATTGGATTAATTAAGATCTAGTTAGGGTTTAAGCTAATTAAATATATTTTTAACTTTTCAAAGGTGAGTTTAAACTAAACATAATGTGTTTTAATCAGTTTTCTTTTTCAAAGAAATCGATTCCATATCAAATGATCTCTTGTCCAAACCCTTAAGTAACCCACATGATTAGGAGAATTAAATCCGTTAGTAGAATAAAGCACCATTCTCCTATAGTGTAAGTGATTTGATTGTGTCGACATGTGTAAAGCAGAATAAATCTTCGTTCTGCTATAAATTGATTGAATTGTTTGGACATCTATTTAGCAAGATAAATCACCATCCTGTTGTTATGTTATTTGGACTTGTATATGCCAACTAGTTATATTGACGTGTTATTCCCTGATTGGATATGAACTGTATGTACATATATGGTAGCTTATGTAAATAATTATTAAGTGACTTGGGAATCAAATTGAAATTGAATGGTAACTTAAACTAGTGCCATTGGGATTGCTAAGCCTTTTTTGAATTTGTAAAGTGTGTTTTGAACTAACTTAAATTCTTTAATCAATTTAGAGTTTAGAGTTTATAAATGATTTCCAATTTATGATTTTATGTTGTAAAGTTATTTATAAGTAATAACTTGTTTATAAAAGGGTTTTTTACTGAAGGGCTACTTTAAGTGTTTTACAAATGATGTTCTGTAAATGATAAAGGAGTATAGAAAGGTTTATATAAAGAGTTTTAAAAATAAGAAAAAGGTCTCTAGATCATTTCAGAGTTTTGGAAAGAGGTTTATAAATTAACTTAAAGGTTTATAAAAGTGGGTTATAACTTTATTTTGAAAGTTAAAAGTTAATTAAAATATGGGATGAGCTTTTAAAAAGGGAATTTTTGATAAACGATAAGCGGAATGTTTTATTTGGAAGAAATGTTTGGTTGTTTAATATGGGATTTGGAAAGAAGAAAATTTTGAAAAGTTTGTGAATATACTTATACTGATAAGATACGTATATGATTTTCTTTCAAAGCATGAAGAGTAAAATGTTTTGGAAATATACTTATAACATTGAGATAAGTATATAAATGTTTCCTACGTATAAAAGGAAATGTAAGGAGTTTGGGAATAGTGTTTTGAAAAGATCATGTGATTAGGTTTTATAAAGTGGTTTTATTAATTAAAGAGAATTGATAAAGGCTTAGTGGATCCCATATGGGAATTAAACCATAATTGTATGTTTGTTTATTTAAATAACCAACTATCAAATCTGGACAAGAACGTAACTTTGGAAATATCTAGGAGAAATGCGGGAATTATATGGTACAATTACTGTCGAAGGTGCTATGTTGTACGTATTAACTCGTTTCGTTCTTCTAGGATGAATGATAAGGAAATCCGTCCACAAACGGTTAGGAGGAGAACTCCGCTCTTGTCATTTGTCTGTTTATTTCCTAAAGAACCGGAGTTGAGTTTACCAGAAATATCAAAAGCTGTTTCGAAGAGACTGGGATCAGATATGCTATCTGAAAACCACTTCGATCCAACTCATGCATTTTGAAATGAAGGTATCTTGAAGCATGAGATCGAAGACGCAGCCATTGAAGTGCAAGGGCTGCTTGCTACTAATCCTGAGGGTGGTTCCAAAATGGATGTAGTAGAAGTAGTGCCTTCGGTTTGTCCTTATCCTGGACAACTTGTATGGATGAATGACGGCACTGTATTGTTGCCTGGAGGGTAGTGTTAGCATTCCAAGATGGATTGCTATTCAGAAAGGTAAAGCGTAGCCTCAAGCTTCACAACCGAGAGGAATGGTAAAAATAGGGAATGAAGTAGAGTTATGTGGTTAGCTTCCATTAGGAGCGGTCACCCCATTCTAGATGTCCCTTTCAGAGTTGGTTTGCGCGCAAACACCGTGGTAGTAATAAGCCTCGGTGTCAAGGGGTGGGGTAATTCAGTCTGCCATGTTAAAGGGGTATCCGACTCTGTGTTAGCATCAGTGCATTTTCTAGAGGTGTATCATCGAAAGGTAGTCCCTTACCTTACCATTGTTGGGATCCAATCTCCAATACATGCCTTACTGTTTGGATTGTAGAGCCTAGTATATTGGAATGTGAGATGCAAGCATTTCAGCTATTTTATCTATTTACTAAACTTAAACACTATGATGATATCAACTGATTTTGATATAAACTGTTTTGGTTATAGTAAGGTAAAAACCCATCTGTTTTTATGTGTGGTGTGGTCTTACGAGATACCTTTTGTAAGAAAGGTTTTCAAATGTAGAAATCAGTTTGGTTGTTACTTGTTATAGAGTTTTACTCACGATGGTTTACCAGACTGACCCGGGCGTTATTTCATGTAATGCTCGGGTCAGACCGAGCATGTTTTTCCCAGGTTAGCTGGATACTTTGGAGTTGGAGAGGAGCTGGATGGTCAAGATGTATTCACATATATTTTTCTTTCGCTGTATTATAGAGTCTGTATATTTGTCAATGTAAGGACAAGTTTCTATAACTGTCCAAATTTAGGATAAGTCTAGTGTACTCTGATGTTGTATATATGAATAAAGATGTTTTCCTTTTTTTAAAGATCATTGTTGTATTATATATTATTCGCTGCGTTGTGAGATTCACTATTGTGTAGTTTTCTTCTATCTTCTACATTCTTCTTTCACCCTAACAAATTTGTTTTTCCGACACTTGAAGGTTCGACATATAATATAATGGATGTATTAGTGTCGATTTTTTAAGGTTGAATATCCGGTTGGTTGCATTTGGTATCAGAGTTGAAGGTTAAGCGAGAACCTTGGCTTTGGTGGGGTTAACTCATTAGAGATAGGGTAAGTGACACCCTAGAATGAGTTTGAGTGTATATATATGAGCGCGTATTTGTTAATGATTATCAAATGTTTTATATTGTGTTGATTTATCGGTTTAGTGGTTTTTGAACTCTGGTCGATACAGGGTGTACAACTGTAATGATAAGGGTTTCTAAACACTTAAACTAGGCAAATCAACACAGTATTGTTTTGGAAGTGGATAAATGAAATAATTTTACCTAGGGTTTATTTTATATATAAAAGAATGATTTTCACAAATAGTGTAATATAGTTGGTTGAGGTGTTAGGAGATAATAATATGTTGTTATTATTATCATTTAGGGTTTGTTTAGTCATGCTCGTTTAGTTTAGCATTGACTATTGTTAGTATGTTCCCTTTTTAAGATATGGGTTGGGTAGATAAGGATTAGGAAAAATATGGAAACGAACACCTTATGAATTAAGTTTCACAGTTTGACTAAAAGGCGTTCGATGTTAATGTTGAGGTAGAATTTGATTTCAAAGTTAGAATATTTTTGGATAAATATTTAAAAATGGTTTAATAGAATTGATTTATAAAATGAGTTTGTAAAAATGTATCATTTAAGTTGGAAGAATTTAGGTTGAAAACTTGAGAACCTAAATCCCGGTGCTTTGAAAAATGATTTCAAGATTTTGAGAAATAATAATAGTATTTGAAAACAATTTTAGTTCAACTATAAATTTTTGGGAATAAAAGTGTAAATAAGAAGTGTTATCTTTGGACTGGTATGGAGAACAAGTCTTGATTGTTTTGTGATGATCGGAATAATCTTCTAAGTAACGATCAGATGTTTGCCTAAACGAACATTGTAGTGCACTTAGTAAATTATTCTCTTTATCATTGTACAATCAAAACAAGCTCAACCCGAACGAACCCAAAGTAAGTTGGAAATAGATGTTTTATTGGTAAATGTAAAGTATTGTTCCAAAAAAGAGATTTTGAAATAAAAGGAATATTTTTAAGTTAACTAGTTCGAGTGGCTCAAAAATAACTTAAAATTGGGGAAGGGATGTGTTCAGATGGTAAATACTTCTCTTAAGTATTACTCTTCTTGGTAAGGGAATGTAGGATACAGTTTGGTAGTACCCAGTTCCTTAGTATCATTTTGGAGTTACTCGGGCTATCGATATATATATTTCTATGATTGAAATATACAGTTTTATTTGACAAAGTTTTGAATAAAAGCCGGGTATTTGGATCTTGAGTTTTCTTTGAGATATAAATTCGAAATGGAATAATGGAATCAAATAGGGATATATGATCTTATGATGTAGTGGAGTATCATCCAAGTTGAACCGGTGTAGTTTATGAAATGTTTTCATAAATAATTTAGTGGAAATAGAATTGGTATTAGGGAGGACCAATTAAGTAAGTGCATAAGTTGGACATATATCATTTCTCTTTCCATATAGAGTGATCAAAAATTCGAGTACATGGCTTTGAGGCGTACACCGTTCTGAATAAGGATCTATTACTCGACTTTTGACGGCGAGCACTTGATGAGGGTTCTTGGTATGGGACCAAGGTTTTCTATCATAGTTACAACTATGTAAGGAGTATAGAGGTTCCAAATCAAGGAGCCTGACCGGAGTCCGCACTAGAGAATCGAGTGAGCGATACTAGTTCTGAAGAAAAGTTATGTATTCGAGTTGAGATCAAATCAGATTTTGCATAAGAATGATCTAAGTACATCATACGAGCTGATGTATAGTATTAAGTGTTTTCTGGGATAGGTCGAGGTGTAATTTCGGGGACGAATTTTTTTTAAGGGGGGAAGAATGTAACGAGCTGGAAGTTCACTGCTTTGATTAGTGAATATTTATTTAATTTTAAAAATTCAATATGTAGGTTTTATAATGAAAATAAACTCATTTTAATAAATTAATAATGATGATAAATTGTTTTAATTTTTTTACCAAATTAAATAGTTCATAGAAAAACAGAAAATGTGACCGAAGAACGTTTTCTAAAATTTTGAACTTTCGACACTAGAAAGTTGTCCTGAACGTTGTTCGTCTTTGTGCACCGTATATACACATATATAACAGTTAATTAGATAAATAATAATATACTAAAGGATATATTATCTTATGCTAATTTTGTTTAGCAAGTGATGTGACGATTCATAAATTTAAAAATAATAATCTTATATATATATATTCCTCTCTTGTCAATAATTATCTCTTGTCATGTCTTAGTTTTAATTAACAATTATATATATATAAAAGAAAATGATGTGACTAAACATAATAATTATATATATACATAAAAGAAAGTGATGTGACTAAACATAATAATTATATATAGATAAAAGAAAGTGATGTGACTAAACATAATAATAATATATATATAAAAGAAAGTGATGTGACTAAACATAATTATATATATATATAAAAGAGTGATGTGGTTAAACATAATAATTATATATATAAAAGAGAGTGATGTGAATTGACAAAATGATGAGGTGTGAAATCTTGCCTATAAATAGCCTTTATGTTTCTCCATCTTTCCTCCTCTTTCCACCAACATTTTCTTCCTCATTTCGAACTCCAATGGAGATTTTTTTTGAAACCGTGTGAAATTTTTATGGCTACAACATTCTAGTTGACCACTTTTTCAAATTTCTATCATAGCTATGTCAAAACACCAATTCTTTACAGAACAATTTTTTTACCTAGAATTTCAAGTCCGAAAATTACCCTTCTTCTTTTGATCATAAAATCTTCAAAACAAATTGAAAATGAGTGATTATGTTTCTGGAATGATAAAGAAAAGAAACTCCTACAACTTTTCTTTTGACTACTTTTCCAAATTCCGTGAGTTGGTGGCCTAAAAGCCAATGGGAAAATAACCTAATTTTGGGTTCATTTTCGACAAATCGATGATAACCCGAAGCTCCTCTACCTCCAAGCTACTACCCCACATCCACCCCCACACCTCTGGCCGAGCCTACATACACCTAGGCCAAGCCCATTTTGAGGGTTGCTAGCTCCTAAAACTTTCATCCTTCAAAGCTAGGGAGTCGTTGGTAAGTTTAGCTTATGTTAGGGTAGTTTTTGCGGAAGTTTGGTGAGTAAACTACTCTTTTTTTAATGAAAATGGTAACTTTATTTATGTCACTATAAATGGTGATTATATAGTGTAGAATTTGAATGATAATCATGTGGTTTGATTATGATTTGGATGGTTGATTTTAGTTTGATTTGGTTATGGAAATCGATGTTGTATTATAAAGTTAGTAAGCATGTATATATGGATGTATACTTGCAATCTATGATGCAAATGGTTGGTGGTAATATGTTGATTGTAAAACATGAGCTATGGCATGAGGTTGGTAAACAAAGTTAACTACTTTGTGTAATTGCGACGGTTATGAGATCCGGTTTGAATCGAAGTTTGTTCTCAAAGTTTAAAGTTTTGAAATGGATTAAAGTTTGTAACTTTAGTTTTAAAGTTTTTTTTAAAACTTTCTAAAGTATTTTTCAAATCATGAAAAAGTAAGGGTTTGTGAAGTGGTTCGCTAAGAATATGTTAGAGCGAACTGCGCCCGTAGCGATAGTCGCTATGGATGTAGTTCGACAAAGGTTTGAATTTCTATTTCAAATTTGTTTTATTTTGAAATTAGTTTACTAAGTTTTTTGTTAAAACTTAATTAGTAATATTAAAAAGTAAGTAAGTTGTAATATAACTAATTAATTAATTAGTTAGTTAATTAAAAGGTAATTAACACCTAATTGATAATTAAAAAGGTGATTAGAAGTTAATCGTCATTTAAGTTAAGTTAATGACTATTAATTGATTTATAAAGTTTTAATTAGTGGTTAATGAGGTTAAGAAGTAATTAAGTGATTAATAATTATTTAATTAAGATTAATGGTTAATTAATTATCTATTTAATTAATGGGTTATTTAATTAATTAGGGTTTAACTCTTAAACAATTTGGTTTAACCTTAACCAAGTTGCATTAGGAAGTTAATTAGTACTTAATCAAGTTCATGAAGCCTAACTAGAGTTCAGTTATGATGTAATCTTGATTTAAATTGGATTAATTAAGATCTAGTTTGGGTTTAAGCTAATTAAATATACTTTTAACTTTTCAAAGGTGATTTTAAACTAAACAGAATGTGTTTTAATCAATTTTCTTTTTCAAAGTTAATCGATTCCTTATCAAATGATCTCTTGTCCAAACCCTTAAGTAACCCACATGATTAGGAGAATTAAATCCGTTAGCAGGATAAAACACCATTCTCTTATAGTGTAAGTGATTTGATTATGTGGACATGTGTTAAGCAGAATAAATCCATGTTCTGCTATAAATTGATCAAATTGTTTGGACATCTATATAGCAGGATAAATCACCATCCTGTTGTTATGTTATTTGGACTTGTATATGCCAACTGGTTATATTGACGTGTAATTTCCTGATTGGATATGAACTGTATTTACATATATGGCAGCTTATGTAAATAATTGTTAAGTGGCTTGGGAATCGAATTGAAATTGAATGGTAACTTAAACTAGTACCATTGGGATTGCTAAGTCTCCTTTTGAATTTGTAAAGTGTGTTTTGAATTAACTTAAATTCTTTAATCAGTTTAGAGTTAAAAGTCTATAAATGATTTCCAAGTTATGCTATTATGTTGTAAAGTTATTTATAAGTAATAACTTGTTTATAAAAGGGGTTTTTATTGAAGGGCTACTTTAAGTGTCTTACAAATGATGTTTTGTAAATGATAAAGTAGTATAGAAAGGTTTGTATAAAGAGTTTTAAAAACAGGAAAAAGGTTTATAGATCATTTCAGAGATTTGGAAAGAGGTTTATAAATTAACTTAAAGGTTTATAAAAGTGGGTTATAACTTTATTTTTATAGCTATAAGTTAATTGAAATATGATATAAGATTTTAAAAAGGGAATTTTTAATAAAGGATAAGCGGAATGTTTTATTTGGAAGAAATGTTTGGTTGTTTAATATGAGATTTGGAAAGAAGAAAACTTTGAAAAGTTTGTAAATATACTTATACTAATAAGATAGGTATATGATTTTGTTTCAAGGCATGAAAAGTAAAATGTTTTGGTAATATACTGATAACATTGAGATAAGTATATAAATGTTTCCCAAGTATTAAAGGAAATGTAAGGAGTTTGGGAATAGTGTTTTGAAAATATCCTGCGATCAGGTTTTATAAAGTGGTTTTATTAATTAAAGAGAATTAATAAAGGCTTAGTGGATCCCATATGGGAATTAAACCATAATTGGATGTTTGTTTATTTGATAGTTAAATAACCAACTATCAAATCTGGACAAAAACGTAACTTTGGAAATATTTAGAAGAAACGCGAGAATTATATGGTACAATTATCGTTGAAGGTGCTATACTGTAAGTATAAACTTGTTTCATTCTTCTATGATGAATGATAAGGAAATCCATCCACAAACGGTTAGGAGGCGAACTCCGCTCTTGTCATTTGTCTGTTTATTTCCTCTGGGGTTGAGTTTATATCGAAAATATGGAAAGTTATTTCGAAGAGACCGGGATCGGATATGCTATCTAAGAACCACTTCGATCCAACTCAAGCATTTCAAAATGAAGACATCTTGAAGCATGGGATCGAAGACAAAGCCATTGAAGTGCAAGGGCTGCTTGCTACTAATCCTGAGGGTGGTTCCAAAATGGATGTAGTAGAAGTAGTGCCTTCGGTTTGTCCTTATCCTGGACAACTTGTATGGATGAATGACGACACTGTATTGCTGCTTGGAGGGTAGTGTTAGCATTCCAAGATTGATTGCTATACAGAAAGGTAAAGCATAGCCTCAAGCTTCACAACCGGTCAGCTACCATTAGGAGCTGTCACCCCGTTCTAGATATCCTTTTTAGAGTTGGTTTGCGCATAAACACCATGGTATTATAAGGCCTCGGTGTCAAGGAGGTGAGGTAATCCAGTATGCTATGTTAAAGGGGCAGCCGACTCTGTGTTAACATCAGTGCATTTTCTAGAGGTGTATCATCGGAAGGTAGTCCCTTACCTTACCATTGTTGGGATCCAATCTCTAATACGTGCCTTACTATTTGGATTGTAGAGCCTAGTATATTGGAATGTGAGATACAAGCATTTCAGCTATTTTATCTATTTACTTTAAACCTAGACACTATGATGATATCACTTGATTTTGATATAAAATGTTTTGGTTATAGTAAGGTAAAAACCCATCTGTTTTTATGTGCGGTGTGGTCTTACGAGATACCTTTTGTTTGAAAGGTTTTCAAATGTAGAAATCAGTTTGGTGGTTACTTGTTATAGAGTTTTACTCACGCTGGTTTACCAGACTGATTCGGGCGTTATTCCATGTAATGCTCGGGTCAAACCGAGCCTGTTTTTCCCAGGCTAGCTGGATACTTTGGAGTTGGAGAGGAGCTGGATAGTCAAGACGTATTCACATATATTTTTCTTCCGCTGTATTATAGAGTCTGTATGTTTGTCAATGTAAGGATAGGTTTCTATAGCTGTCCAAATTTAGGATGAGTCTAGTGTACTCTGATGTTGTATATATGAATAAAGATGTTTTCCTTTTTATAATGATCATTGTTGTATTATATATTATTCGCTGCGTTGTGAGATTCGGTGTTGTGTAGTTTTCTTTTATCTTCTACCTTCTTCTTTCACCCTAACAAATCAGTATTTCCAGCACTTGAAGATTCGGCATATGATATTGTGGACGTATTAGTGTCGACTTTTGAGGGTCGAAAATCTGGTTCGTTACACTCGTATGTAGATGTTGGGATTTATATCGCAACGGACATATTAGCTCATTTTGTATGTGTTGTATGTTGTCTAAATATGTGCATATATATATAATAATACGAAATATAAATAAATAAATCTATATATATATATATTATAAAATATATCTCATTATTAAATGTTACAAAATTTTATGTTATATATGTATACATATATATGTGAGTGTATGTGTTTATACATATACATATAATATTATAATTAATAATTTAAAACATTTGTATGTGTGTGTGTATATATAGGAAATTGAACACATACCTATATTTACACACACACAGACAGACATATATATAAACCAATTTATTATATATAATTTAAATTTTAATTTACATACATATACATATAATATACATGTATATTAAATATATATAATAAATGTAAATAAAACATGGTATAATATATACACACATAAATACATATTAAAATATATTTATATATATAAATAATTTTAAAATTATTTCCAATTTTAAACTAACATATTTGCATAAAAAATTAATTTTATAATTTATTATTAATCATCTATTAATTAATAAATAGTTTCGGTTACAAATTATTAATATAAAATAATTTCATGTCTAAAACTCGATATTTAAAATTTGAGAAAATCTACGATTACAAGATAAAGGTTAGAAAAAAATCTGGGAATTTTTAGAAATAAAATATTATTTTTAATAACTTAATTATTATCCAACCAAAACTAATTTAATTATTAAAATATTAAATTTTGATAAAAATTCTGAAATTATTTTCAAGAGTTTCTGTATAGATGTAGTAATTTAAAAAAATATAAAATTGAGTTTTTCAAATAATAACTATTTTATATATGATAAACTATTAGTATAATCAATAAATATTAAATATAACATATATATAATACATTTTCAAATTTCATAATTCATATATATATATAAATAAGTATAGGAAAATTTTCAAAATAATAATATATATATTATATATACATATCAGTAATTATATGAGTGAAATATACATGTATATACATATACACACAAATTAATATACACAAACA
Source organism: Allium fistulosum (assembly GCA_030737815.1). Classification (NCBI taxonomy): domain Eukaryota; kingdom Viridiplantae; phylum Streptophyta; class Magnoliopsida; order Asparagales; family Amaryllidaceae; genus Allium; species Allium fistulosum. The sequence goes on along the minus strand of CM060902.1, from coordinate 1,114,026,580 downwards.
CATATTAATTAATCATGACAAAATTTGATTTTGTACATTAAATTTGATTCTTTTATACATAAATTACAAATACTATAACAAAATGATGCACATAGCCAAACTAATTCGTGACAACTACATATACCTGCAAAAACCTCACCTAACTTGTTATACAACACTAATATATATATATAGATTTAGAAGTGCTCAATTATAGATCATAGAATATGATATAATCTCTATAATATGAAATAAATAGTACCAATTGATGATGCCTTTCAGTCCACGTAGAAGCAGTGAATTCCCTTATCTAGAATCTACCAATCCGTCAGATTGCTAATCTGGAATCTCGGCGACCTCCCACTATCGAATAGTTTTATTTTAACTTAAATTTGATTTGAGTTTTGGAGTTGGTTAGGAGCTAAGTTTTGGCCATAAGGAAGATGAAGAATGACGGCCAAAAGAAGGTCTGGAATAGGTTTAGAGATCCATATTTATAGTTGCATAAGAGAGAAAAATAGGTAGATCAGATTTACCCTTTCTCGCTTAATCTTAACCACACATCTCCAAGCCCATTACCTATGTCTTAGCCACTCCTAATCCTTTCCAAAGTCAAAATTTTCAGCCCTGGTGATGGGCCTTAACCCCATTTAAGCCCAAGCCAAAATACTACACAATTAAATCTAATTTAATCGCTTATCGATATCGCATATCGTTCAATATATTTATAACTATTATAAATATATATACAACAATATTTATTTCTCAAATCATATTCAAATTTCATAAGTAATATTTTATAAATATTAATTAATTTACTTAATTTATAACAATTACAAATTAATTAAATCGTTTGGTCTAAAGAGAATTCATCATTTTGTTTATGTGACTCTTGGGTGTAAATTCGGTCAGCGATTAAAATTGAACTATCCGGATGTTAACGTTCATACATCACTTAGCAGATGGTGTGACATTATGGAAAAATTTACCGCTTACTCGTTTTTAGTAAAAATCTCATTTTAGTTTATTAAGCGTTACCCGGTTGTGACATTTATTTACACCAATTCTCTACGTCAAAAATATATCACTTTGGACTTATGAAATTTGGTAATGGTCAAAATTCCAGAATCGTCTACATTCAACTCTATAGTCCAAACACAAAGTCCTTGGTTCAATAATAACAATTATTATTAACCGAAATGCTCTGGCCAGAGACTTTGAGTTGACTTGAGTTGATCATGATACTAATCCCTTATAACTGAGAAGATGAATCCTCTCTTGAATAGTGATTCACTTCCAATACTTCCACTCTGCCCAACTACAGTCACTCGGTGGAACGCCGTGCCATAATTTGGCTATAATCATAGCGAAGCTTTCATATTGAAGATCCATAGTATTCTCAAGCCGAGAGAACTGTGTAAATCAGTCACATCAATATTTTCTGTTTGACCTTAGTTATATTAACCAATAGAAAACTATCAACTGAGTCATTCCATAGTTATCCAATAACTATTAGTACGTAACCTCTAGGTGCCCCCAACAGCCATAAGTTATATACTGCCCAACATATAGAGAGCTTTACATATCCTAGTCTCAACAGATACATCGATATCCAGTCTCGATGCATCTTGACTAGGAACATTTAAAATGGTATATTTATATTCATTGTTATATATCACTCATGGTTACAACACTCTGTAACTACTATCACAAAATATACCATATATGGATTTTCTATTAAATATACTTTTAACCAAATTAATTAATTAATATAACCATATTATACCAAGTATATAATAAAAAGAAAACCCCCTTTTATTTTGAACAAGATTGATTACCAGGTTATATCTATGTAATAAATTATATAATTGCCCCTACGGCATGCCCCTAACTCTATCATTGGAAGTGAAACATTATTCAAGAGAGGATTCGTCTCCTCAGTTATATGAGGTTAGTATCACAGTCAACTGAAATCAACTCAAAATCAAAGTCTTTGACCGAAGCATTTCGGTTAATAATAATTGTAATTATGAACCAAGAACTTTGTGTTTGGGCCATATAGTTAAATATGGATGGTATTGGAATTTTGACCATTATCAAATTTTATAAGTCCAAAGTGATATAGTTTTAACGAAGAGAATTGGTATAACAAAAGTCACAACCGGGTAATCCTTAACAAAGTAAAATTTGATTTAACCGAAACCAAGTAAACGATAAATATGGTCAAAATGTCACCTCACCTGCTAAATGACATGCGAATGTTAATATTTGAATAGTTCGATAATAATTGTTGACCAAATTTACACCTAACGAGTCACACAACCGAAACGATGAATATTTCTTTGACCAAACAATTTAATTAATTTGTAACTGTTAAAATAATTAATGTTTGTGAAATATTAATTATAAAATTTTGACTTTGATTTGATGAGAAAATATTATTAAACATATTTATAATGGTTATAAATATCTTAATCGACATGCGATATCGATAAGCGTTAAATTGGATTTAATTGCATAATATTTTATTTGGACTGATCTAAATAGGTTTAAAGCCCATAATAGGGGCTGGTACGATCATCTCAAATATAGGGTAATAGGTGCAGCCTAATGAGGGTTAGAGGGCTTTGAAATGGATAGTTAAGATGAAAGGAGAATAAGTAAAGGATTAGATCCAAACTTTTTCCTTCTTTTCTTTATACAATGATCTTTACCCTCATCTTTTGGAGAAATTTTTGAAGCCTCCATATCCTCTCCATTTCTGGTCGACTTCTCCCCTCCTTCCGCCTTTCATATCAAGTCCAAATCAAATCAGGTTCAATGCTAATCGATGGCTAGTGGTCAACGGTTCAAGACTAGCAATCTGCTAAATTGGAGTAAGTTCGATGATCGGGTCTCATCGTTTCAAGGTATGCTTACGGGCTTTGGCTATAAGGTATATTCTTAACATGTTAATAAATATTAGTTTACATTTATATTATTTATTTTATATTACATTATTTGTTATGTGATGATTCCAACATGTAAATATATTATCATAATTTTTGATTGGTTGTATGTATATGTATATATGATTAAAAAATGAATTTTTTATATGACAATACATCTATGTGCAGTATGGATTAATATTTAAAAAACAATTTTTTATTATTTAAATAATTTAATATATAATACATACATACAGTATGTATATATGTATGTTTATATAATTTATGATTTAAATACTGCATTATACTTATGTAAAATATGAAAATATAATTTTATACATAATGTTTAATAAGCATAATATTTTTGACAGGAAAAAAACAATTATAATATTTAAATATTATTTTAAATATTATTTAAATCAATTAATCGTATAAATAATTATATAAATTCCTATAGGTATTATAAAATATGCTTTATAATTTATAAAATTATATTAATACATAATACACCCTTGGCTAAAATTAAAAGACCCTTTTTTATATTTTTAAATATTTAAATATAAATCGAAAATTGGAAAATAGATTTTAAATTATTTTCAAATTATAAAATTATATAATAAATTTCAAATTATCAAATTTTGGTCTAAAATTTTACTGAAAATTTAAAATTTAAATTTAATATAAAAAAGTAATATTTTACTATTTTTTAAATAATATTTCATATGGTTTTATTGATATATATTTTTTTAAAATAAAAAAAGGGACAGTTTGGCTAAAGTCTATTAAATTTCAAAATACACTAAACATCCTTGCCCAAAAAAGTATGTAATTTAGGTCCCTAAAATTAAATTATTGAATAATTGTATACATTTATGCAATTATATCCAAAAATTGCAAACATTTCCGCAATTATTCACTGAAAAATTGCAGAAATTTATGCAATTGTTCATAAAAAAAATTGCAGAAATTGACGCAATTATTCACTAAATAATTGTGGACATTTATGTAATTTTTGGATATAATTGCATAAATGTCTGCAATTATTTGCTGAATAATTGCATAAATGTATGCAATTATTCAACAACTTAATTCTAGGGACCTGATTTACAATCTTTTTTGGGGAGGAGTTTTCATGTATTAAGTTTGATTTTGAGGAGCTGAGCTTAATATTCACTTAAAAAATTATCCTGAGCCATATGCAAGACTAGCTGGTTATATATTTGAATATAAATTATTATTGATTTTTTTGTATTAATATATATATATATTTATTGTTATACATATATATAAGTATCTAATACACACACACACACACACAAACAAACAAACAAACTTGATAGTCGGTTATTTAACTATCAAATAAACAAACATCCAATCATGGTTTAATTTCCACATGGGATCCTCTAAGCCTTTATTAATTAAACTTTAATTAATAAAATCACTTTATAAAACCTGATCCAAAGATCTTTCCAAACCCTATTTCCAAACCTCGTACATTCCTTTTTACTTGAAAAAACAATATAAGTATTTACCAAACATTTTGGAAATTCCATTTCCTCAAAATTCCATAGTAAATGGCCAAACAAATCCCTTTCAAAAAAATCACCTCCTATAAAACACATTTAATTATTCCTTATAAAAATTCTTTCTATAAGTTCACTTCGCATTTCAAACAACTTAAAAGTTTTCAAACTAGATTTAAAACTTCTTTCATAAATATATAAAATGATTTATAAAATCCTTTCTATTTTTAAAACTATTTAAAAAACTTCCTTCATAATTTCTTTATAGAATCTACTTTATAAAATATCATTTTCAAGATATTCTTTGTAAATCACTCTTGGTAAAACTTTTTATTTAATAAACCCCTTCTTAAAATCAAGATATTATTTAAAAATAAATTTATAAAATAATAATAAAATTTGAAAATCATTTATAACATTTAAACCCAAATTGATTTAAGAATTAAAGTTAGTTCAAAAACATACTTTAATAATACTAAAAGAGGCTTAGCAATCCCAATGGTACTATTTAAGTTACCATTCAATTTTAATTCCAATTCACTTAACAGTTATTTACATAGGTCTACATATATGTAATTACAACTCATATCCAAAACAGGGAATAACATGTCAATATGAACTAATTATCATATACATGTCCAAATAACATAATAGCAGGAGGGTGATTTGTCTTGCTAAACAGAAGTCCAAACAATTCAATCAATTAATAGCAGAACGGGGATTTATTCTGCTAAACACATGTCCAAACAATCCAAACAATTACCCTATAGCAGAATGTTGTTCTATTCTGTCAATGATCGTCCATACAACAAAAATAATCACATTCTAACTTATTCACTGTTATTTATTTATTTAATATCATGGACAAGAGATCCTTTGGTTAAAATCAAACCACTTAGATAGAACCCAACTTAAAACATAATCGATAAAGTTTAAAATAACTTTTAATTATTAAATCATAATTTAAAGCTTAATTAAATCTTAAATAATCAAAATCAAATCACAATTAAGTCTTAATTAATTAAAAGTAAATTAATAATTAAACTTTAAACAAATAAGGATTTTCTTAAGATTAATCCCTAATTAAGTAATAATTAAGTAACTAATTAATCTTTAATTAAATAATAATTAATTAAATAATTCAGCTTTAATTAAATAATAATTAAAATAATTAAACTTGATTACATAAAATAATTACCCTTATTAACTTAAGTAATCATTAATTAAACTTCTTAATAACTTACTTAATTATCACTAATTAGTCACTAATTACCTAACCTAATTATTGATTAATTAATAAATAATTATCCTTAATTAATATATTAATTAATTATTAAACATACTTAATCAAGTTATAATTAACTTATGTGTTGCTAATTACGTTTGAAAACAGGTTTTCAAATCATTTCGAAAAGAAACTTTAAAGATAGAAATCAAACTTTTTCGAACTGTATCCATAGCGACTATCGTTATGGACACAATAACTTAGAATTACTTCTCTAATTTAACATCTAAAATTTTAACCTTATTTTGGATTACTTTTTTAATATATAAAGAAAAGGTTTTTGAAAACCTTAACTCGAGTTAGAATTTAAACAAAAACATTTACTAACTCCAAACTAGCAAATGATTAGATTTCCAAAATGGATCTCAAGTCCCTTAACAACTCAAGTTCCTATTTTCCATACCATTCCACCATAATCCGACCATATATGAAAGATACCAAATCACATCATCGTCATATTGTAGTAAAATCACCACATTCATATCTAAACACATCGCCTAACCATGAATCTCAAAATCAAATGTTAAACTACAAGTTAGCACATACACAAAACATCCAAGCCATATCATAATCCAAACACAACATTGTGTATATATATATAACCATATAACCAACAAATATATAAAGGTAAGATCTTTCCCAAAAAGTTAAAAATTTACTCGCCGAAGGCTATCCAAACTTTCATCGACTTGAGTATGACCTAGCACTTTCATTCTTAAGCAAAATGACGGAGTCTTGAATCCTAAATGTACTAGGTAGGCTAGGCCATGGATGAACAAGGAAGTGAGACATGTTTTGGTAATGTAGAGCGACTTCGGATAAACATCGATTTCTCAATAATAAACCCAAAAATATGTCATTTTGCAACTGATTTTTGGGCTATCTACTCATGGAAATTACAAAAGCACTCAAAGAGAAAGTTATTAAAATTTCTTTTCTCTATCATTTCAAAAAAAGAATCGCTCATATTCGATTAGATCTGAAGAAATTATGATCAAAAGAAGAAGGGTAATTTTCGAACTTGAAATTCTATGTGAAAAATTGCTTTGCAAAGATTGGGTATTTTGACATAGCTATGATAGAAATTTGAAAAAATGGTCAACTATAATGTTGTAGCCATTAAAATTTCACACGGTTTCAAAAAATGAAAACCTCTATATGAGTTAGAAATGAGGAAGAAAAGTTTGCTGGAAAGAGGATGAAAAATGGAGAAACATATGGCTATTTATAGGCAAATTTCCTATGTCATCATTATATCTAGTCACATCACAAATCTTTTATGATATATATATATATATAATTATGTTTAAATACGTCACTCTTATATATATAATTATGTTTAGTCACATCACTTTCTTTATATATATATAATTATTATGTTTAGTCACATCACTTTCTTATATATATATAATTATTATGTTTAGTCACATCACTTTCTTTTCTATGTATAAGTTTAATTATTAATTAACTAAGATGTGACAAGAGATAATTATAGTTAATGACTGCAAAATCTAAGATGTGACAATACTTAATGTGTGTGTATATATATATTAAAAATAAATGTTTATTATTTTTAAAACTATGTCTTGTCACATCACTTACTAATCTAAATTAATATAAGATAATTTATTTCTAAGTGTATTATTATTTAGTTAATGAACTCTTATATATATATGTGTATATGGTGCACAAAAGACGAACAACGTTCCCGACAACTTTCCGGTGTCGAAAGATCGAAATTTCGGAAAACGTTTTTCGGTCACATTTTTTATTTTTCTACGAACTATTTAATTTGGTCAAAAAATTTTGAAAATGATTTTACCATCATTATTAGTTAATTAAAATGAGTTTATTTTCATTATAAAACCTATATATTGAATATTTAAAATTAATTAAATATTCACTGATCAAAGCAGTGAAATTCTGGGTCGTTACATTCTTCCCCCCTTAAATGAATTTCATCCCTGAAATTACACCTCAACCTATCACAGAAAACACTTAACACTATACATCAGTCCATATGATGTACATAGATCATTCTTATACCAAGTCTATTTGATCATAACTCGAATACATAACTTCACTTCCGAACTAGTATCGCTCACCCGATTCTCTAGTCCATACTCCGATCAGGCTCCTTGATTTGGAACCTCTGTCATACTTACATAGTTGTAACTATGATAGAAAACCTTGGTCCCATACCAAGAACCCTCATCAAGTGCTCGCCGTCAAAAGTCGAGTAATAGATCCTTATTCGGAACGATGCAAACACCTCAAAGTCATATACTGCAACCTTAGATCAAAACTATATGGAAAGGAGAAATGATCTAAGTCCACCCTACGCACTTATTTAATTGGTTCTCCCTAATACCAATTATATTCCCACTAAATAATTTATGAAAACATTTCATAAACAACTCTTTGTTTCAACTTGGATAATACCCCACTATAGCCTAAGAGTATATTACCCTATCCGATTCCACTATTCTATTTTGAATTTATCTCCCTAAGAAAACTCAAGATCCAAATACCTAGCTTTTATTTCAAAAGATTTTTGAAATGAAACTCTATATTTTAATCATATAACATAACATACATATAGCCCGAGTAACTCCAAAATGATACTAAGGAACTAGGTATCACCAAACAGTATCATACTTTCCCTTACCAAGAACGGTAATACTCAAAAGAAATGTTTACCATCCGAATACATCTCTTCCCCAATTTTAAGTTATTTTCGAGCCACTTGAACTAGTTAGCTTAAAAATATTTTTATTTTTATTTCAAAATCTCATTTTTGAATAATTTTTTTTATTCTTCCAACAAAACATTTATCACAAACTTACTTTGGGTTCGTTCGGGTTGAACTTGTTTTGATTGTACAATGATAAAGAGAATAATTTACTAAGTGCACTATAACGTTCACCTTGGCAAACATCTGATCATCACTTAAAAGATTATTCTGATCATCACAAAAAAATCAAAACTCATTCCTCCTAACCAATCTAAAGAAAATCACTTTTTACTTAAATTTTCATTCCCAAAATTTCATACTTGAACCAAAATTGCTTTCAAGTACTATTACTATTTCAAAACCTTGAAAATCATTTTTCAAAAACACTGGGATTTAGGTTCTCGGGTTTTCATCCTAAATTCTTTTTAATTGAAAGACTTATCTTATTAGATGGAGAGTATCTAAACATTTACACAATAGTCAATGCTCAATTTGAAGGAGCCTGACTAACCAAACCCTATATGATAATAATAAAATATTATTATCTCCTAACAACATCACCTCATAAATACCTATACTATTATCAAAAATCATTCTTTTATATATAAAATATACCCTGGGTAAAATTATTTCATTTACCCTAATTTCAAAACAATATTGTGTCGGTTGTTCTGGTTCAAGTGTTTAGGAATCCCTGTCGATAACATTGGCCAAATGCATCGATCAGAATTCAAATACCACTCAACTGATAAAACAACACAATATAAAACATTTTTATATCACTAACAAATACGCGCTCTTATATAATATACACTCAAACTCATTTTAGGGTGTCAGTTACCCTATCACTAATGAGTTTACCCAACCAAAGCCAAGGTTCTTGCTTATCCTTCAGCACTGATACCAAATGTAACGAACCAGATTTTCGACCCTCAAAAATCGACACTAATACGTCCACTATATCACATGTCGAACATTCAAGTGCGGGAAATACCAATTTGTTAGGGTGAAAGAAGAAGGTAGAAGATAGAAGAAACTAAACAATACAGAATCTCACAACGCAGTAAATAATATATAATACAACAATGATATTTACAAAAAGGAAACATCTTTATCATATATACAACATCAGAGTATACTAGACTTGTCCTAAATTTGGACGGTTATAGAAACTTGTCCTTACATTGACAAACATACAAACTCTATAATACAGCGGAAGAAAAATATACATGAATACGTCTTGACCATCTAGCTCCTCTTCAACTCCAAAGTATCCAGCTAAACCTGGGAAAACATGCTTGGTCTGACCCGAGCATTACATGGAATAATGCCCGGGTCAGTCTGGTAAACCAGCATGAGTAAAACTTGATAACAAGTAACAGCCAAACTGATTTCTACATTTGAATTTATTTACAAAAAAAGGGTATCTCGTAAGACCACACCGCACATAAGAAACAGATGAATTTTTACCTTATAATAACCAGAACATTTTATATCAAAATCTAGTTATATTATCATAGTGTCTAGGTTTAAAGTAAATAGATAAATAGCTGAAATGCTTGCATCTCACATTCCAACATACTAGGCTCTGCAATCGAAAACGTAAGGCATGTATTGGAGATTGGATCCCAACAATGGCAAGGTAAGGGACTACTTTCCGATGATATACCTTTAGAAAATGCACTATTGCTAACACAGAGCCGGCTGCCCCTTTAACATGACCGACTAGATTGCCTCACCCCCTTGACACCGAGGCCTTATACTACCACAGTGTTTGCGCGCAAACCAACTCTGAAAGGGACATCTAGAATGGGGTGACCGCTCCTAATAGTAGCTAACTACATAGCTCTGCTGCATGCCCTGTTTTTTCCATTCCTCCCGGTTGTGAGGCTTGAGGCTATGTTTTACCTTTCTAAATAGCAATCGATTTTGGAATGCTAACACCGCCCTCCAAGGGTCAATGCAATGCCAGCATTCATCCATACAAGTTCCTTCTGGGTCTGAACGAAATCGAAGGCACTAACTCTACTACATCCATTTTGGAATCACCCTCAGGATTAGTAGAAGTAGCCCTTGCACTTCAAAGAGAACCATCTTCAATCATCATCAAGATGTCTTCCACTCGAACGTACATGTTAGTTTGGAGTGGTTTTCGAATATAGATCTGATCCTGGTCTCTCTGTATCAACAACCAATAATTTCTGGTTGACTCATTCCCGGTTCTTTTGGAAGTAAGTATTCGAGACCTTATCGGGGAACTCGAATTTACATTCATACTTCATAACTCAAATTGGATCAAACTCGATAGTCGGTTATTTAATTATCAAATAAACAAATATCCAACATGGTTTAATTTCCATATGGGATCCTCTAAGCCTTTATTAATTAAACTTTAATTAGTAAAATCACTTTATAAAACCTGATCAAAAGATCTTTTCAAACCCTATTTCCAAAACTCTTACATTCCTTATTACTTGAAAAAAACAATATAAGTATTTACCAAACATTTTGGAAATTCCATTTCCTCAAAATTCCATATTAAATGGCCAAACAATTCCCTTTCAAAAACATCACCTCCTATAAAACACATTTACTTATTCCTTATAAAAATTCTTTTTATAAGTTCACTTCACATTTCAAACTACTTACAAGTTTTCAACCTAGATTTAAAACTTCTTTCATAAATATATAAAATGATTTATAAAATCTCTTTCTATTTTTAAAGCTATTTAAAAATCTTCCTTTGTAATTTCTTTAAAGAATATCCTTTATGAAATATCATTTTCAAGATATCCTTTGTAAATCACTCTTGGTAAAACTTTTTATTTAATAAACCCCTTACTAAAAACAAGATATTATTTAAAAATAACTTTATAAAACAATAATAAAATTTGAAAATCATTTATAACCTTTAAACCCAAATTGATTTAAGAATTAATGTTAATTCAAAAACATACTTTAATAATTCAAAAGGAGGCTTAGCAATCCCAATGGTTCTAATTTAAGTTACCATTCAATTTTAATTCCAATTCACTTAACAGTTATTTACATAGGTCAAAATATATGTAAATACAACTCATATCCAAAACAGGGAATAACATGTCAATATGAACTAATTATCATATAAATGTCCAAATAACATATTAGTAGGAGGGTTATTTGTCCTGCTAAACAGATGTCCAAACAATTCAATTAATTAATAGCAGTACGGGGATTTATTCTGCTAAATACATGTCCAAACAACCCAAACAATTACTTTATAGCAGAATGGTATTTTATTCTGCTAATGAACGTCCATACAACACAAATAATCACATTCTAACTTTTTTACAGTTGTTTGTCTATTTAATATCACGGACAAGAGATCCTGTGGTTCAAAACAAACCACTTAGAAAGAATCCAACTTAAAACATAACCGATAAAGTTTATGTAACGACCTGGATTTTTAGCCATCAGATATTGGGCAATTAATTGATTTTAATTATTGGAATATTAACTTTTATTAGACGAATAAATAAATTTTCTGATGTTTAAAATATCTAAATATATAAAATTGGTTAAAACTATAAATTCTTGATATGATAAATTATATATATATATATATATATATATATATAAAAACTCCACCATCTAGAATAGTGTGTATGGAATCACCATATATTTGTGTATATATATATATATAATATGCAAGTTTTATGATGTTTAAATATAAATATATATAAGTACATAAGTATGTATATATATGATGATTAAAAATACATAAGTATATGTGTGTGTGTGTATGTTAGGTAAAATAGTGAATAAGTAGGTGTATATATATATTTATAAAAATATAGTATATAACAATACACACACACACACACATGAGTGTATAAAACCTCTTAATGGAAAAATCCAAACTTATGGATATATGTATATATGCTTATATTAAACAGTGAATATGAAAATGTATATAAACTTGTGTGTAATTAAAAGTATATAAAAATGTGTAAGAATAAATAAATAAATATATATAATAAATAATAAATACATTGTAAATGGCTATTTATGCTTGTACGTAAATATAGTGTTCAAGTTTTAGCATATATAGGTGCTAGTAAACAAATACATTTACATATGGTAAAAACAAATCTACCTACATATGCACATATGAAGTGTGTGTGCGTGCGTGTGTGTATATATATATATATATATATATATATATATATATATATGCAGGGAAACATCATGATGATAAAATATCTAGTCAAGCACATAAAATAGCTAATCAACATAATAAATCAAATCAAGCCTTAAATCAAATCATCTTTTATCAAATCAAGTCTACATATTTTCAAATGAGAAAAAAAAGAAAATGAAATAAAAAGAGACAGTATTGTGTAAATGAAAAGGGCTCAGCCTTGTTCTCCTCCATATATATACATTGTCTTTATGTATGTACGTATACCTTTTGGCAAAAGAAAAAAAAATATAGTCTGCCATTAAACTTCTAAAGATCCAGACAGTAAAAGTGAAGCAAGAGCAAAGGAAAATAGTGAGTAAAGAAATTGTTTACTGATTGCAAAATTTACATATGTATAACTGAGATTTTAGTTGAATCAATGATCTATGCTAATAGTATATGCATCTTTTTTGTATGTAAGTATATGTATGAATGTGTTGACATGTTCAGTTCCACCTACAGACACAAAGTACTGTGCTTCTTCTTCCAACTCTCTATTCAGGTTTTATTTTTTTTGAAAGTTAAACCCTCCACCTTTAAAAATCTATATCTCAACATTCCTTCCGTTTTAAATCATGATTCCAAAATGAAAATAATTTGTTTCTGGATACAGAACATTTTTTTTTAAAAAATATTTGAATTCGTCAAGTACGGAGAGAGATAACCATATTAAACAATGCCAGTACATCTTATGGCCGAAATTCAACTTTCATATTTTAATGAATTGATCATATAGTTGGGTTTATCATTGGAAAATATGATTTTTGGGAGTGATTTGGTATTTTTTTATGGAGTATGGAGGGCGAAATGATGAGATGAACAGATTTAGGGAGGATTCGAAATTCCGGTGATCTGAATGTTTTCGTGCTAGGACTTCGGGCATGGAGGAGCGTGGGGAGATGGAGCAGCTAGGAAAAATGGCGTGCAATTTTTCTGGTGAGTGGATTGGCCAATGGAATTCAAAATAGGGTTTAGTGGCGGTTTGGAATGTTTTCGGTTAAAAGATAATGGCGACGGCGAGGGGAAAAGAGGGACGTTCGGTCTAAGGGAAATTGGTAGAGGAGGGGACGATGAAGCTTTAGGCGGAATCTAATGGTTGATGGTGGTGGTGCCTGGCGAGGAGAGGTGTTTGAAGGGGAGGTTTGCTTCGTTCCAGGTCTGGTTGGTGGGGGGTTTTGGTGAACTGGTGGGTTGCCGTAGTTTTAGGGGTTGGCGTGGGGGTGTCGCGGTCGAGTGTGACTCATGGGGATGGACGACGACAAAACTTGATGGTCGGAGGGCGTGTACATGTGCACGGTGTCGTGCACAATTTGGTTAGTACAGATGAGAGTGAGGGAGAGGAAGATTACTAGGAGGAAGAAGAATTATGGGAACAGGTCTAAAATTGTGAGCCGAGTTTGAGAATGTATGGGCCGAAAAAAGAAAAGGGAAAAGGGAAAAAAAGAAAGAAAAAAAGGAAAAGAAAAGAAAAGAAAAGGGAAAAAGAAAAGAAGGAAAATATATATATATACCGAGAAACGGGACTTGTTTATCTCCATGGGCCGAGTAATTAAAAAGATAGAAAATTTAAGTTTTTTTTGTTAAAAGCATTTTCCCTTTCATTAAAAATCAAATAGGCATGAAGATTTTGTATTATGATCTTCTCATCTAGCTTTGCGATCTAAATTTATCCTATAAATTAATATGGGGCTTAAATTAGTTATTATAATTAAAGCGAGTAATAATTAGATTATTAATTGGTAAATCTTACGTTAATTAATAAAGGAGTTATTAAATAGAGTGTCTAATTTTAATTAACTAATAATAAATTGTTTTATGATTTCTTAAATTTATAGTTAAATTGGATTAAAAATATAAGTGAATTCGGTTTAATTTAAGTTGATTAAATTTAGATTGTGAACTGTTTAATATACATTATAAATTGTTAAATTAGTAACGATCTATGCCTTGGTTTATTGTTATTGGATATTTATGTGAGAAATGCTGATTACGGATCTTAAGGCTAGAATTAACACTAGAGGAGGGTGAATAGTGTTTTAAGGAATTACTAATTCTTTTTGGGTTTATATTAATTTAAACACAAATGTATGCAATATTCAGACAAAGATATGATCACAGAATCAAACACAGATGTAGATATAAAGTAAAAGCAATAAAGGAAAGAACACACCGGATTTTATACTGGTTCGGAGTTACCCTACATCCAGTCCCACAACACAAGTACGGATTTCCTTTCAAAATCAATTCTTACAATTACACCCTCGATTTCAAGGCCACGATGTACACCGCTCCAGATTCACAATCCTCTGGGTAGAGATACTTGATTTTATGGGCAATAGGTTCACCCGATTGATTTTCCAGGCTACAATCACACCTTTTCTCGCTCGATTGAATACAAAGAAGTCTACAACTCTAAATAGCACTGGGATCTTGTTGAGATAGTGATAGAGAATCAAACCAGAGATGATCTAGTTAGATTCAATGGTGATTTCGGCAGAGTAATGGTAAAAATGTATATAAAGAAATGTGGAAGAAGAAGAGGAGTGAAATCAGAGAAAAAATGAATGTAAATTCGTTTAAAACAGCCCATATTTATAGTAGAACAACAGCCATGTCCATTCGTGAAAGGATATGACGAATAGACACTTCCTTTGAAATTCAAACTTTTGAAATAAACTGTCACCTTGTCGACAAGGGGTCCTTGGGGTTGTCGACAAGCCTAAGTTATTTTTGGTAATTTGTTTTTCTTTGAAAATAACTTCTATCTTGTATTAAAACTATTTTAAACTTTTTAAATATACTTAACTATAGTTAAAATACATAAATAAGTATAGAGAATAATATTTTGGTACATATAAAATTTTACTATAATTTTATATTTAAATCTAAGTATAAATATTAAAAGTTAAATATATTATAATTAAAAGATAGTTTAAAACCAAGGATAATTTGATATTGAAAATAAAGATTATTTTGAGGCTAAAAGTATTTTAAAACCAGGATAGATGTTTTTGATTTAAAAAGGAAGATTTTGAAATCATTTTGAAAACAAGATATAACTTTGTAAAACATTTGAATAAAAGTTAGTGGATACAAAACAATGTTCCACTAGATTTATCGTAGATTCCATCCTACTTAGGGTTCCATCCCTTTAACGGGCTCGAAGTGGATTCCATTCCACGAATAAAATGGATTTTAAGATGTCAGTGCTTTTCTAGGAGTTTTAACAAAATTCCTACCTAAATTACTTATCTTGAAATCTTGAACTCTTGATAATCTTGATACTCATGAGTCTTGAATCTTGATATCTTCGATCTTGAGTTCATCAGTTCTTGAATCTCTATACTGTACAGTCTTCATTCTTTGGTACCTGTATATATATCCTACATATACATATATATCTAAACAATAATGTTAGTATTTATATTTTATAATCTTATTCTAAGGTTGTTGTCATTAAAACCAACTTCTCAGGGACTAACAATCTACCCTTTTTTGATGATGACAACCTTTATCTATAAAATATTACTTCTATCCTAATAACTCCCCCTAAATCTATGCCTAACTATCCTATTTTATTCTTGTACTAAAGTAGCTGCATTAATATAATATATAATGGAGTATATAATAGATAGATTAAGAGATAATTATACTGATAGACATGATAACTAATCAAAGATCATATAAATATCAATGTGTATTTATACATATTATGTTTTGCACACCAATTATCAATCCACACCAAACCAAATCAAATCAAATCAATCCAAGCAATCGATTCAAACCAAACAAAGCAATCAAATAAAATTAAACATTACGAGGAACTTCCACCCATCCTTCTTCTCCAAATATAGGGTCTGCTTTAATGGCATCCCAATTTTCATTTTCATTGGTGAGAGAGACTGGACGATGTGCTTCATTATCATCTTTGTGCAAGGAGGAAATCATCCATCGAATCACATCGAAATGTTTTTCTTGCTCCTTGATCATCTGCATTTGACTCAACTCTATGTGTCGCTGATTACGGAGAATGGAAGAAAGAATATTCTTGAAAGAATTAAGGGTTTCTTCAAGATTCTCGGTCAAACTATGAATTGGATCGGCCATATTTGAGTTTGTGAGAAGAAATATAGATAGAGTAGATAAGAAATGATTTTGAGTGATGAATTCTGGAAGAAATCTGTATTTATAGATGTAGAAATTCGTTTGAAATGAATAGACACAAGGTAGTTATTCAAATTTCAAATTTAAAATGAAAAGTCATTTCTGACCAGTACTTGTCGACAGGGTCTCTGGGGGTTGTCGACAGGGGTCAGTTAATTTTGATGACTCATTTTGATTTTGTGAATAATTGTGTGTATATATATATATATTTATATAATATACTAACATTTATTTTGGAGATAAGATAAGCTAGATAACAGAAAAGTAATTCAATTTCATTTCATAATAGAACGATACAATGACTAAACATTAAGAACTACACGAACATTCAAATCAAAACAAACTAAAACCAATACAACATGACATGAAAAGGTAGAACTAGTTAGAGGATGACGAAGATGAAGATAATCCAAGCTTCTTGCTGACTTTGGAGAAAAACTTGTTCATCTTGGATGACATTTTATCCAATTTCTTACTAACGGACCGTTTAAGAGTCCGTTGATTCTCAACAATGGTCTTTTGATTTTTGAGTAAGGTTTTGTTGGTTGGCTTAAAGGGATAGTCAATACTTTCCAAGGATGTTTCACCTTCTTCTTCTATTTCTATTTCATCCCCTTCTTCTTCTTCTTCCTCCTCTTTCATCTCCTCATGAGCCAAACGCTCTTCCTTTTCGGCAAGAGTCTCATATGGTTGAAAAATATATGGAATTTTCATAAGAGAAATGTTTTAGTGATTAAAAACTTTTCTTGAAACAAATTCTTCTCCTTTGAAATCCACTCAAAAATAATTAAAAATCCGAGAGATAGATTCCATGATACAAAGTGTTTTCACCCACTTCAAAATTTTTGGGACGAAGTTCATCCAAAATAACTTGCGCCCAATTAATATCATAATTTCCAAAAATAGCAAAAAGTGCTTTGCAAACTTTTGAAGTTGGATTGTTAAAACTTCTTGATCTTGGGGTCAAAGAATGTTGTAAAAGAAGATTAACAATTCTTGCTTTTGGTCGAAAGTTTCGATTTATGAATTCAAAGTTACCATCTTCTTCGAAAATGTGATGAAATGTCTCATGATCATTTTCATCGATATTAAAACTAGAAAGATCCATTGTCGTGCTCTTGCAATTGAGAATGGTACCCAAAACATCACAATTTAAAATGATTCTAGTGCCTTTGACACTACTCCAAATTTCATCATCATTTCCATTATAAAATCCACGGTTGAGATTTGCATAGAAAATTTTAACAAGATTTGGATAACAAACAAAGTCATTTTGTGAAGCATCAACAAGACCAAGAACTTGGTTGTTTGCAAAAAGAGAATCGATTTCATAAGTAGAGAAATCTTTAAATAAAGCAAACTTTCCGGGATGGACTTTTCCAAAGTTAGCATAGTTGATATATGCTTTTATAGCCTCCGGATTATTGAAAAGTTGCTCTTTTATATTTCTGGAAAGTCTCATTGTGGAAGGGTTGCTTGAAGAAGCCAATAGAGTAGAGAGCTTGATATTTTGAAATAAGAGTTTGAATTTGAAAATGAAAGTGAAAAGTTGTGATAAGAGATAGTAAATAAATAGATTCTCAAGGGACAGGTTCTTTGGTCAAAAGGTGACTTTTCAGAGACTTGAATGAAGTGAAAAGATGGAGGGAAATTCAAACATTTGAATTCAAATTTGAATTTCAAATTTCTGTACCCTTGTCGACAACGTGGGGGGGGGCCTTGTCGACAGGTGTCAATGAATTTTTATGATTTATTTCTCTTAAGTATTCTAATATATATATATTTATTTATTTATTATTTTTAATGTCTATATAATATCTGGAATATTACTAGAATTATAGTATATTCCATAAAATATTATGATACTATTTAAAAATAAAAATAATAATAAAATAATAGTAAAAATATAATAAAATAATAAAAAAAATTAAAATTCAAACGACACACCAATTCAAAATCAACCAATCAAACATCCAATCCTAAGAATGAAATTTCAACCAATGTATTGTAAACGTGTACCTTTTTCCGAGTCTGTTTCTCTGAATTCGTCGGAGTCGTGAACTGCCGTGAAACACATATTTGAATTATCTGTCTTCTGATCATCATCGCTTGAGGACGAGTCTGAGTCATCTAGAGTAGCGGTAAATGCACGTTTTCGTTTCTTTGCGGAATCATTGTTTATAGGAAGATTTTGCTTATCTGGATGCGGACAATCTCTTTTGATATGGCCTGGTTCGTCACAGTTGAAACATTTGATATAGTTTGGCACTACATTCTGATTACCAGAGTTCTTATAGTTGTTTCTCTTGATATTATTCATCTTTCTGTATTTCAGGAATTTTCGAAAGTTCTTGGTTATAAAGGCTATCTCTTCATCATTATCGCTGTTTGAGTCTGATCCATCGATCAATGCATTGAATGCAATTGTTTTCTTTTCAGATGCTTTGCTTTCTCTTCTCCCAAGCATTTGGACTTCGAACGACATTAGATTTCCAATAAATTCTTCTATCTTTAAGGTACTGATGTCATTTGCCTCTTCGATCGCAAGTGTCTTTTGATCCCATTCTGGAGTAAGAGAATTTAAGATTTTTCTGACTTGATCTTCTTCCGAAAATACCTTTCCCAAGGATATTAGAGAATGCACAATATTCTGAAATCTACTATACATATCGGGAATAGACTCATTAGGATTCATTTTAAATAATTGAAACTGATTTGTGAGCATGGAAATTTTGGTCTGTTTAACTTTGCTTGTTCCTTCGTGAGTACTTGCAAAGTTTTCCAGATTTCATATGCAGACTTACAAACTGACACTCTATTAAATTCATTCTTATTAAGTGAACAAAACAGAATATTCATAGCTTTAGAGTTATTTTGTGCGACGGACTTTTGCTCAGCAGTCCACTGTGCAAAACTAGTTGTGGCTTCAAAATATTCAGTCTGTGTGATATTCCAAGTGTCTAGTCCTACAGATTGTAAATATATTTTCATCCTACATGCCCAATATGCATAGTTACTGCCATTAAAAAGTGGTGGTCTGACAGTAGACCGACCTTCTACAAATGAACTAGTGACAGAGGTAATAGAACCAGTGTTGGTAGTAGTAACAGTACCAGTGTTGGTAGCAATTTTGAAATTTTTCAAAATTCAGATTATGAAACTTTGAAAACCTTGCTCTGATACCAAATGTGAGAAATGCGGATTACGGATCTTAAGGCTAGAATTAACACTAGAGGGGGGTGAATAGTGTTTTAAGGAATTACTAATTCTTTTTGAGTTTATGTTAATTTGAACACAGATGTATGCAATATTCAGACACAGATATGATCACAGAATCAAACACATATGCATATATAAAGTAAAAGCAATAAAGGAAAGGACACACCGGATTTTATACTAGTTCGTAGTTACCCTACATCCAGTCCTGCAACACAAGTACGAATTTCCTTTCAAAATCAATTCTTACAATTACACCCTCAATTTCAAGGCCACGAGGTACACCGCTCCAGATTCACAATCCTTTGGGTAGAGATACTTGATTTTAAGGGCAACAAGTTCACCCGATTGATTTTCCAGGCTACAATCACACCTTTTCTCGCTCGATTGAATACAAAGAAGTCTATAACTCTGAATAGCACTGGGATCTTGTTGAGATAGTGATAGAGAATCAAACCAGAGATGATTTAGTTAGATTCAATGGTGATTTCGGCAGAGTAATGGTAAAAATGTATATAAAGAAATGTGGAAGAAGAAGAGGAGTGAAATCAGAGAAAAAATGAATGTAAATTCGTTTAAAACAGCCCCTATTTATAGTAGAACAATAGTCATGTCCATTCATGAAAGGATATGACGAATAGACACTTCCTTTGAAATTCAAACTTTTGAAATAAACTATCACCTTATCGACAAGGGGTCCTTGGGGTTGTCGACAAGCCTAAGTTATTTTTGGTAATTTGTTTTTCTTTGAAAATAACTTCTATCTTGTATTAAAACTATTTTAAACTTTATAAATATACTTAACTATAGTTAAAATACATAAATAAATATAGAGAATAATATTTTGGTATATATAAAATTTTACTATAATTTTATATTTAAATCTAAGTATAAATATTAAAAGTTAACTATACTATAATTAAAAGATTGTTTAAAACCAAGGATAATTTGATATTGAAAATAAAGATTATTTTGAGGCTAAAAGTATTTTAAAACCAGGATAGATGTTTTTGATTTAAAAAGGAAGATTTTGAAATCATTTTGAAAAAAAGATATAATTTTGTAAAACATTTGAATAAAAGTTAGTGGATACAAAACAATGTTCCACTAGATTTTTCATAGATTCCATCCTACTTAGGGTTCCATCCCTTTAACGGGCTCGAAGTGGATTCCATTCCACGAATAAAATGGATTTTAAGATGTCAGTGCTTTCCTAGGAGTTTTAACAAAATTCCTAACTAAATTACTTATCTTGAAATCTTGAACTCTTGATAATCTTGATACTCATGAGTCTTGAATCTTGATATCTTCGATCTTGAGTTCATCAGTTCTTGAATCTCTATACTGTACAGTCTTCATTCTTTAGTACCTGTATATATATCCTGCATATACATATATATCTAAACAATAATGTTAGTATTTATATTTTATAATCTTATTCTAAGGTTGTTGTCATCAAAACCAACTTCTCAAGGACTAACAATTTATTTCAATTGTTCTTGTCTGTACCATGAAGGAGTCAAACAAATTGAAAAGTTGGAATAAAACGTTAGCACGCTTTAATTAAAATATACATATGTAACAATATTTCACCATATATGAATATTGTCACCTTAAATATAAATTGTTTATTTTAAAAAATTTACCCTTTAAATTTACCATTTAGTTTCAAAGAGACCGGGATCGGATATCAGTGTTATCCGGAACCACTTCGACTTGATAATAACTACGAACCCCTACAATTTTGACTATAGAATCTAATATGCTGGAATTGAATAAATTTGACCATTTTTAATAAGTATTGTATCTAGGCATTATTATAATATCGATGGATTTCGGTAAAAGTTTTTTGGTTATAATCAGATAAAAACTCGTCGTGTTTGTACGAGTTACCTTGGTTTTCAAATGATTTGATAACTGAAGTATTTCAAATTAAGTGGGTTTTACTCACGCTGGTTTCCAGCCTGACTTGGGTGTTACTTTATTGTAATGCACAGGTAAGACCGAGTATTACAAATTTCAGGTTATGACGTTTTGGAGCTCAGGAGACGAGCTGGATGGTAGAGACGTATTGCTCGTATTTGTTTATATTCTGCTGTGTATTGTGGGCCATACATTCAGCATTCAGGGATAAGTTATTATAACTATCCAGATTTATTTATTGATGTTTGTACTCTGATAACTTGTTTGTATAATAACAGTTATAGCTGTCTTTTGTGTAAATGCTGTTATTGTATATTATATTTCGTTCCGCTGCGAATGTGAGATTCTGTGCTGTTATCTCTGTTTCTCCTTCTATCTTTTTTTTTCTTCTTAAACCCTGACAACCTGGTATTTCCGGCACTCGATTGCTCGACACTCCATACAGTGAGCGTATTAGTGTCGATTTTCGGGGGTCGAAAATCTCTCGATCGTTACACGTGGTATCAGAGCTGAAGGTTAAGCGAGAACCTTGGCTCTGGTGGGAATTACTCATTAGAGATAGGGTCAATAGTACCCTAGAATGAGCCGAGTGTGTTATATATGAGGGCGTACTTGTTATTTTCTTATATAATGATTTTAAAAACGATTTTGAAATAATTTTTATAAGATTTTATTTTGATATGAAAAGAAATAATTTTTCTAAATTATTATGGTATATTAAGGTGATTGGTTGTCATTATTATAATCAAATAAGATTATAAATTTTAAGTGGTTGTGTCTATATATATATATATATATATATATATATATAACCAAATAGAGATTTGGATAAGGATGAATTATGCAAATAAGTTAAGCCAGAAATAGACTTAAACCGGAATTTAAAATTCCAAAAATTTCGGGAGAGTTTTTCAAAGTGTTTTGAAAAGAAAATAAGTTTACCCTGATTATATTTTTCCAGAAAATTATTATGGAATATGTAACGCCCCACTCCGAGAGCCTCATTAACAAAGAGTATTATATGGATAATACCGTCTGCTAATGCGGACAATGGAGTATAATGGAAGCGACCATGTATAATCTTACTTTAACTATCTACTGAACACGTCGAAAAGTGGAATCTATTTTTTTTCATCTCATGTGGTTCGACATATTCAATAAATACTTAAAGCAAAACTACAATGGCTAAAAGATCTATCAGAACAAAGCATAATAGCAAAATGAACATCATCACAGAACAACATCAGATAATAAGCAAATAGTCTCAGCACAATACAACATCAAGTACAGATCCAAATATAAAAGTGGGTACAAAGCCACTACTCACACATCCGTGAGTCAAAAGAATATACACAAGATAGTCATAATATCAGAGTATCATAAAGGATGGATAACAAGTAAAGCTATCTATAGTATAGCGGATATATCCAAAGCGGAAGCACCGAAGCAAGCTAAGTCCAAAGCGACCTAACCTGAAACAACTCGGTCTGACCCGAGCATAAAATACTCGGGTCAGGCTAGCTAAACAAATCAGTTAGATAAAGTGAACAATAATCATTATAAGATAATGAGGCAACATATAACATAATAATCTCCAAAAGAGAAACATATATCATGGTAATAAAGACCAAAATCTCTCACATAGAGAAGAAACAAACATCTAAGTAGAGATGTATAACAAGCCTCATATCATCGGCATAACATAAACACAAGAGTCAGTGTAGGCATAAAACAAGTTCCACAAGGTAGTCACGCTTATATCGTGTGGTTGCATAAAACCATCACCGAATGGCGCTACACGAGGAAATATAAATCACACAGGAAAACATTAGCGCGCTAGTACTGTACTCAATCACACAGGAAATATACCCCAGTGATACACCCATCACTTTAGCTAAGGGGAAACACCTAAAGGAGACAGTCCGAAGACACTATCCAGAAGGTGATGAGCCAGAAGGAGACAGTCCGAAGACACTATCCCAAAGGCAAATAAACCCAAGGGAGACAGTCCGAAGACACTATCCCCAAAGGTATCACTCAGGAAACACGCCGTAGTGGTAAAGGCTCGTAGGCCCAGTACTCGTTTACCACTAACGATAGGAATGTGTCACGAACTCTTAGCAAGGAACCCGTAAAGTAGTAACGTGTGTCCCATACCCCAACGTTCGCACTAAATGGTTTACTAACCAATCGTAAGCTTCCACACTCAAAGCAGTAAAAGGTTCACCTCATGTCATCGGTAAACTATGCCAAAATGCCAAAACGATCAATCGAATAGGTCGGGGATTAATCGGAAAGATAAACGCGCGGATTCATGGTCCGTGTTTTACCTAACCATTTAATCACCTTTCCACTTCGCTCGAAGTGCGGAAGAGTGTATATTTTACTTAGAAAATAGTTGGAGAAGTCGTTTGAAAACCTCTTTAGAAATAGCCTTTGAAATCCTCCTATTATGGAGTAATTAATTTAATACTTAAAATAATACTAAATAATAGTTTCAAAAGCTAATTTGATGGAAAATCACTTTAAAATGATTTATAAAATCCGTGCACGAAACCTAGAGACAAATATCAAAGAAATCGGAAAAACTCAGAAAAATAGTCGAAATTATACAAAGTATAAATCGCTGAAAACAAGTCGAAGTCACTAGTTCGACGGCAGATTTGAACCTGCAAACCGAGTCAAAATGGCACGAAAATTGGCAGGCATGTAGACCAACATCCCTGCTCCAAAATGCAAAAAGAATTGGGCAATTCTGACTTGAAACGAAGAAACGGCGTCGTCTCAAATTCGGACAAAAATCACAAAACTCTGCTGTGTCAAAACAGTGCAAAGGTCCAACTTTGACGACATGGTCAAAGGGACATATGAACCCAAATCTTGATGAAAATTTTCAGTAGCATAGTACAGTACTCCTACTTTGATATGCAACAAGAATCGTTCGATTCCGACTTGAAACGAAGAAATGCCAACGTCTCAAATTTAGTTCGACGATAACTGAAAATGATCACTGTTGTAAAACAGTTTCTGGGTGCTACTTCGGCAATAAAACGAAGTATCTAACGCACCCAGATCTAAACCAAACTTTGCAGAGTTTAAGAACTCGACCTCATCTTTCCAACGAGACCGAAATCGATAAAATCCGACATTGGACCTGCTCGCAGCGAGGTCGCGAATTTGGACGTTTGAACTAAAATTAATCACTGTTTTTCAAAACAGTTTCTGGGTGCTACTTTGGCAATAAAAATGAGGTATCAAACGCACCCAGATCTTAACCAAATTTTCTGGGTTGAAGTTCTCGACCTCATCTTTCCAACGAGATTGAAATCGATGAAATCCGACATCGGACCTGCTCGCAGCGAGGTCGCGAAGTTGGACGTTTGAACTAAAATTAATCACTGTTTTTCAAAACAGTTTCTGGGTGCTACTTTGGCAATAAAAATGAAGTATCAAACGCACCCAGATCTTAACCAAATTTTGCAGGGTTGAAGATCATGATCTCAGCTTTCCAACGGGACCAAAATCGACTAATTCCGACCACGGTGGAACTCGTAGTGGTGTCACGAAGTCGGACTATCAAACTAGAAAACATGGTGTTTTCAGTTGAAGATGAGCAGTATATCATAAGCAGTATTTGATGATCAGAAACTTGCAAACCAACATTCCAACCATAGCAAATATCAAATGGGTTTCTAGCTGCATTTATTACCTTTCACCAAGCAAGAGAATGATCAAACACAAAGATTAGCAATCCCCAAGCAAGAAGATGAAGATCAATGAGCTTGAGTCAAATGAAAATGCACAAAAACAATAATTACTAATTTATTTCAGAAATCAAAGAATGAATTAGAGGTGTATTTTGTGATTGTTATTACCTCTTTTAATGGTTTGGATTAACTCTCTTTGATTTGGTGTAGATTGGAGTTTTGCTTAGGAGGCCATGGCTAGGTTTAGGAGCTTTCTAATTAGGGTTTAGTGGTTATGAAATGAAGTGTTGGCTGAAATGGGAGAGTAAAAGATAATTTATAGGCTAATGATTAAGGTTATTGGGTCTAATACCCATTAGGACTTAGTATTATTCATGTGTATATAGATAGGCAATTTCCTCTAAGTACATTCTACATACAAATTACTAAATACATTTCAAACCATAGAAAATTATGAAAAGATGTTAACAATTATTTTTAGCCATTTCATAAAATCCTATATCAACAATATTTTACATTTTAACCCCTAATTTCCCCAAAACACCGTTTATAGTTAATATTAGCCAAAAATCACCATTTTGCAAATAAATTGCAAATTAAATTCCCAAATCAAATATTGCACTATTTTACACATAAAATTTTGCAATGTTATAAATTTCAAATTTCCCTAATTAATTTCCATAAAATGCTCCATTTTACACTTCAGCCCAAAAGTATTAATTTATTCAAAATAACTAAATTTTGAACAAATTAGCCACATTAAAAATTCATTAATAGCTCCAATTAAATTAAAATCATAATTTTAATTTTTATTATTTGGTAATTACAATCACGGGTTGTTACAGACTCCCCCCTTAAGAAAATTGCGTCCCCGCAATTCCTTAAATATGGAAGTTATCTATAACATCTAATCCTCAAAATAAATCAAACAAAGGTGAAGTAAAGATACTCACCAGAAACAGATGAAGATAGAAAACCAGGATAAGTACGCTCGATAAATACTTTGGTCTCCCAAGTGCAGTCCTTAGGATTAGACGACCATTGAATTTTAACAAGCCGGACCTCTTTGTTTCGAAGGCGTCTATCCTCCGAATCAAGCACACGAAGAGGTTGCTGGTCAATAGATAGATCAGGGGAAATCTCTAAATCCGGTATAATAAGCGGATCAATAACAGAATCAGGATCGCGAACACACTTGCGAAGCTGAGAAACATGGAACACGTCATGCATTATGGAAAATGAGCAGGTAGAGAAACACGATAAACTACGGGGCCAATGCATTCCGTAATAGGAAATGGTCCGACATAGCAAGGAGCCAATTTCCCAGTGCAGCTGAAACGCACAACCCCCTTCATAGGAGATACCCAAATAAATACATGATCCCCAATCGAGAATTCAAGAGGCTTCCTACGGTAGTCCGCGTAGGATTTCTGATGGCTTTGCGCCTCTTTCATTCTCTGACGAATAAGAATAATCTTCTCAGAAGATTCCCGAACTGAATCTGAGCCAAGAATAAGCTTCTCGCCAGATTCTAACCAACAAGATGGAGAACGACATGGCCTTCCGTATAAGGCTTCGAAAGGAGCCATGCCAATACTCGACTGAAAACTGTTATTGTAGGAGAACTAGTGGCAAGTGGTCCTCCCAACTACCTCCAAAATCAAGGATACAACAGCAAAGGAGATCTTCCAAGACACGATTCACTCTCTCAGTCTGACCATCAGTCTGAGGTTGATAAGCAGTAGAAAAATTCAGCTTTGTGCCCAAAGCTGATTGAAGACACTTCCAAAAGTGACTAGTGAATAACGGGTCACGGTCACAAACAATGGAACTAGGGATACCATAAAGTCGAACGACTTCCTTCACATAAAGCTTAGCCAAAAGAGAAGCAGTCCGAGTGGACTTAATCAGAATAAAGTGAGCGGACTTGGTCAATCGATCAACGATGACCCAAACAGAAGTATGGCCCGACCTCGATCGAGGTAGACTGTCAATAAAATCCATCAAAATCTGATCCCGTTTCCACAATGGAATCTCTAATGGCTGAAGAAGACCGGAAGGGCGCTGATGCTCGACCTTGATAAGTTGACAAGTCATGCAATTGCTCACATAACTTGCAACATCACGCTTCAGGCCTTCCCAATAATATAAGCGACACATGTCGGCATACATCTTGCTAGAACCATGATGAATGGTATACTTATTACGATGACAATCGTCAAGAATGTCATGCATAAGTGCAGAATTAGAAGGCACAATAACATGGTTCTTCTTGCGAAGGCACTGATGAGAATCAATACTGTAATCCAATGACGTCTCATCACTGGATCCAGTCTCAACAAGATGAATAAAAGGCAATAAATCTGGATCTTGCCGCTGAGCATGGGCAATGTGATCCAATAAGCTAGGTCGAGCTTCCAGACCGAATAATAATATCGGAGAATCAGGAGGCGGAGCTCAATCACGAATATCACAAATAGATAATGTCTCAAGAATATCCCATTCGGCTATCATCATAGAAACTACAGCCGAATGCTTGCGACTAAACGCATCTGCTACACGATTACCCTTGCCAGGGGTATACTGAATGTCAAGGTCATATGAGGCAAGGAACTCAAGCCATCGCTGCTGCCTCATATTAAGATCCTTCTGAGTGACGAGATATTTCAAGAACTTATGATTGGTATAAAGAATGAAACGTTTGCCCAATAAATAATGGCGCCAAATCTTCAAGGCAAAGACAATGGCAGCTAACTCAAGATCATGAGTAGGATAGCGAACCTCATTCGGACGTAGTTGCCTAGAAGCATAAGCAACCACCCGATCCTTCTACATGAGAATAGCACCAAGACCGCTACCGCATGCATCAGTATAGACAACTAGATCGTGGTTTCCTTCGGGAACCACAAGAATAGGAGCATGAGCGAGAAGTTCTTTCAATCGTTGAAAAGAATCTTCACACTTGTCTGACCAGATATAACAAATGCCCTTACGAGTAAGGGTAGTCAATGGAAGCACAATACGGGAAAAGTCCTTTATGAACCGGCGGTAATAACCTGCCAGTCTCAGGAAGCTACGAATCTCATGCACATTCTCGGGTCGCTTCCAATTCTGAATGGCTTCGATCTTGGCGGGATCGACAGATATGCCTTCAGAAGATACAACATGACCCAAGAACCTAACCTCATTCTCCCAAAAGTGGCATTTGGAGAATTTGGCTCTAAGATGATGAAGACGAAGTGTATCCTAGACAATCCTCAAATGATGGGTATGCTCTGTCTTGGATCTAGAATATATCAGAATGTCGTCAATGAATACAAGAACAAACTTATCGAGATATTCCCGGAATACTCGATTCATGAGATCGACAAAGAATGCAGGAGCGTTCGTCAAACCAAACGGCATGACTAACCACTCAAATGAACCATATCGAGTGCGGAAAGTTATAAGTGGCACACTATCATCCGCAACTCGGAGCTGATGAAATCCTGTGGCAAGGTCAAGTTGAGAAAAGGCCTTCGCACCACTTAACTAATCGAACATATCGTCAATCCAAGGTAATGGATAACGATTCTTGATAGTCACCTCATTAAGCTTGCGGTAATCAATGCAAAGCCTAAGAGAACCAACGGACTTCTTCACGAAGACCACCGCGGCACCCCACGGTGCTTTGCTTCGAGTTCTACTAATTGCTTCTTGAGTTCCTCTTTCTCCTTTGTAGACATTCTCGTGGGAGGACGACTAACTGGATGAGAACCGGGAATGAGATCAATACGGAACTCAATAGCCCGCTTAGGCGGTAAACTCGAAACTGGCTCAAAAATATCGGGGTAATCCCGAACAATAGGAATACGAGATATATCACAATCGTCATCTCGTGAATCAAGAGCACATAGAGAAGCTTCGGAGATATCTACATCCTGAAGAACAAGAGCTAACTGAGCGGAAGAGTCAGGGTGACTAAGAAATAGTACCCGCTCAGAACAAATGATCTTGGCATCGTATCGAATGAGCCAATCCATCCCCAATATCATGTCGAAACCCAAATAAGCCATAACGTGCAGATTCGCACGGAAAGAAAAGCCACAAAGATCAATATGAACATTCTCACAAAGCAAGCTAAGGGTCGTGGATCCGCCAATGGGATTCACAATCCTTAGAGAAGAAACCAAACAAGAAACATCCAAAGACATAACATCAACAAGTTCCTTTGATACGAATGAGTGAGAAGCACCCGTATCAAAGAGAACTCTAATAGACTGATCATGAAATAAAATAGAACCTTCGAGAATGGAAGGATGCGTACCTCGAGGCTGAGATGAAGATGCAGGAGCCTTGGCAGCATTAAGCTTGCCAGATCTAGGAGGTGCAGTAGGACAAGCGGAAATAAGATGACCCTCCTTCTTACGATAGTGGCAGATAAGAGGTTTGGCACACTCTTTAACCATATGGTCGGTAGATCCACAGTTGAAACACTTCCGAATGGAAGGTGTTCCACTAGGCTGAGACGAGGCTGAGAACCAGAACTAGAACTGATGAACTTCTTCTTCTTCTTCTGGGAAGAGGAAGAGTTAGGCTTGTGGAAAAATCTCTTCTTGTTGGGGTGCTTGGGCACCTCAACATCCTCATCACTATCCTTCTCCCTCTCGATTGCTTCAAGGTGAAGCGCCGAATCTACAAGCTCTTCGAATGAAAGCTTGAGTTGAAGCATCGGTTGCTTCTTGAGGTACTTCTTCAGACCCTCAAAAAATTTGAGATTCTTCTTATGTGGTGTGCTAATGAACTCGAGGCCGTACTTGGACAGGGCCTCGAAAGAAGAAACATAATCTGAAACAGTGGATTTCCCTTGCTTAAGATCAATAAAGCGGTGGGCAAGAGAGATTTTCTCAGATTCTAGAACAAATTTGAGCACGAAATGCTCACGGAACTGAGCCCAAGTAAGAGTGGTCTCATCGACCTCGGGAATGAGAAGCTCAAACCAATCCAAAGCGCGGTTCTGAAGCATATTGGAAGCTACAAGAACTCTGTCATGATCAGGAAGAGTCATGCGAGAAAAGATGCGCTCGCATATGCGGATCCATGCCTGGACCTCAAGAACAGACTCAGAGACATTGAACGGCTTGCCCCCGAGATGTGAGAAATCACTGCAAAGGCACGCAAAGGCAGACTTGCGCGGTGCATCAGAAACTGGAGTTGGAGGCTGAGAGTTCCAAACAAGCTCCATAATCTGATCGGTAGTCATAAAAACACCTCCCGGATGTGGTCATCGGATTGCCCAACATCCGCAGAACGACGGGTCCTACCTCTTCCAGACATACTGAAAGTTAAGATAAGATACGAGTTAAGCATGATTCAAAGATAGATAATTCAAAGTGGAATACTACAGAGTATAAATGTATTCCTAAACATATTCCTAACTTATTTATCCAATGTCATGAGGAAAGGGCTTTGTAATATTTGAAGCATACTAGGATGTATTGTACTAAGTGTTACTGTTCTTTGTTTATTATACTTAGTTCTGAACCTCGCTCCGATACCAAGCTGTAACGCCCCACTCTGAGAGCCTCATTAACAAAGAGTATTATATGGATAATACCGTCTGCTAATGCAGACAATGGAGTATAATGGAAGCGACCATGTGTAATCTTACTTTAACTATCTACTGAACACGTCGAAAAGTGGAATCTATTTTTTTTCATCTCATGTGGTTCGACATATTCAATAAATACTTAAAGAAATACTACAATGGCTAAAAGATCTATCAGAACAAAGCCTAATAGCAAAATGAACATCATCACAGAACAGCATCAGATAATAAGCAAATAGTCTCAACACAATACAACATCAAGTACATATCCAAATATAAAAGTGGGTACAAAGCCACTACTCACACATCCGTGAGTCAAAAGAATATACACAAGATAGTCATAATATCAGAGTATCATAAAGGATGGATAACAAGTAAAGCTAACTATAGTATAGCGGATATATCCAAAGCGGAAGCACCGAAGCAAGCTAAGTCCAAAGCGACCTAACCTGAAACAACTCGGTCTGACCCGAGCATAAAATACTCGGGTCAGACTAGCTAAACAAATCAGTTAGATAAACTGAACAATAATCATGATAAGATAATGAGGCAACATATAACATAATAATATCCAAAAGAGAAACATATATCATGGTAATAAAGACCAAAATCTCTCACATAGAGAAGAAACAAACATCTAAGTAGAGATGTATAACAAGCCTCATATCATCGGCATAACATAAACACAAGAGCCAGTGTAGGCATAAAACAAGTTCCACAAGGTAGTCGCGCTTATATCGTGTGGTTGCATAAAACCATCACTGAATGGCGCTACAAGAGGGAATATAAATCACACAGGAAAACATTAGCGCGCTAGTACTGTACTCAATCACACAGGAAATATACCCCAGTGATACACCCATCACTTTAGCTAAGGGGAAACACCTAAAGGAGACAGTCCGAAGACACTATCCAGAAGGTGATGAGCCAGAAGGAGACAGTCCGAAGACACTATCCCAAAGGCAAATAAACCCAAGGGAGACAGTCCAAAACACTATCCCAGAGGTATCACTCAGGAAACACGCCGTAGTGGTAAAGGCTCGTAGGCCCAGTACTCGTTTACCACTAACGGTAGGAATGTGTAAAGAACTCTTAGCAAGGAACCCGTAAAGTAGTAACGTGAGTCTCATACCCCAACGTTCGCACTAAACAGTTTACTAACCAATCGTAAGCTTCCACACTCAAAGCAGTAAAAAGTTCACCTCATGTCATCGGTAAACTAGGCCAAAAGGCCAAAACGATCAATCGAATAGGTCGGGGATTAATCAGAAAGATAAACGTGCGGATTCATGGTCCGTGTTTTACCTAACCATTTAATCACCTTTCCACTTCGCTCGATGTGCAGAAGAGTGTATATTTTACTTAGAAATAGTTGGAGAAAGCAGATTTTTAATCGTTTGAAAACCTCTTTAGAAATAGCCTTTGAAATCCTCCTATTGTGGAGTAATTAATTTAATATTTAAAATAATACTAAATAATAGTTTCAAAAGCTAATTTGATGGAAAATCACATTAAAATGATTTATAAAATCCGTGCACGAAACCTAGAGACAAATCTCAAAGAAATCGGAAAAACTCAAAAAAATAGTCGAAATTATACCAAGTATAAATCGTTGAAAACAAGTCGAAGTCACTAGTTCGACGGCAGATTTGAACCTGCAAACCAAGTTCAAATGGCATGAAAATTGGCAGGCATGTATTCCAACATCCCTGCTCCAAACTGCAAAAATAATTGGGCAATTCTGACTTGAAACGAAGAAACGGCATCGTCTCAAAGTCGGACAAAAATCACAAAACTCTGCTGTGTCAAAACAGTGCAAAGGTCCAACTTTGACGACATGGTCGAAGGGTCATATGAACCCAGATCTTGATAAAAATTTGCAGTATCATAGTACAATACTCCTACTTTGATATGCAACAAGAATCGTTCGGTTCTGATTAGAAACGGAGAAATGGCAATGTCTCAAAGTTGGTCCGATGATAACTGAAAATGATCACTGTTGTAAAACAGTTTCTGGGTGCTACTTCGGCAATAAAATAAAGTATCTAACACACCCAGATCTAAACCAAACTTTGCAAGGTTGAAGATCTCGATCTCATCTTTCCAACGAGACCGAAATCGATGAAATCTAACATCGGACCTGCTCGCAGCGAGGTCGCGAATTTGGACGTTTGAACTAAAATTAATCACTGTTTTTCAAAACAGTTTCTGGGTGCTACTTTGGCAATAAAAATGAGATATCAAACGCACCCAGATCTTAACCAAATTTTGCCGGTTTAAAGATCTCGAACTCATCTTTCCAACGAGACCGAAACCGATGAAATCCGACATTGGACCTGCTCGCAGCGAGGTCGCGAAGTTGGACGTTTGAACTAAAATTAATCACTGTTTTTCAAAACAGTTTCTGGGTGCTACTTTGGCAATAAAAATGAAGTATCAAACGCACCCAGATCTTAACCAAATTTTGCAGCGTTGAAGATCATGATCTCAGCTTTCCAACGGGACCAAAATCGACTAATTCCGACCATGGTGTAACTCGCAGTGGTGTCTCGAAGTCGGACTATCAAACTGGAAAACATGGTGTTTTCAGTTGAAGATGAGCAGTATATCATAAGCACTATTTGATGATCAGAAACTTGCAAACCAACTTTCCAACCATAGCAAATATCAAATGGATTTCTAGCTTGCATTTATTACCTTTCACCAAGCAAGAGAATGATCAAACACAAAGATTAGCAATCTCCAAGCAAGAAGATGAAGATCAATGAGCTTGAGTCAAATGAAAATGCACAAAAACAATGCTTACTAATTTATTTCAGAAATCAAAGAATGAATTAGAGGTGGGTTTTGTGATTGCTATTACCTCTTTTAATGGTTTGGATTAACTCTTTTTGATTTGGTGTAGATTGGAGTTTTGCTTAGGAGGCCATGGCTAGGTTTAGGAGCTTTCTAATTAGGGTTTAGTGGTTATGAAATAAAGTGTTGGCTCAAATGGGAGAGTAAAAGATAATTTATAGGCTAATGGTTAGGGTTATTGGGTCTAATACCCTTTAGGACTTAGTATTATTCATGTGTATATAGATAGGCAATTTTCTCTAAGTACAATCTACATACAAATTACTTAATACATTTCAAACCATAGAAAATTGTGAAAAGATGTTAACAATTATTTTTAGCCATTTCATAAAATCCTATATCAACAATATTTTACATTTTAACCCTAATTTCCCCAAAACACCGTTTATAGTTAATATTAGCCAAAAATCACCATTTTGCAAATAAATTGCAAATTAAAATCCCAAATCAAATATTGCACTATTTTACACATAAAATTTTGCAATATTATAAATTTCAAATTTCCCTAATTAATTTCCATAAAATGCTCCATTTTACACTTCAGCCCAAAAGTATTAATTTATTCAAAATAACTAAATTTTGAACAAATTAGCCACATTAAAAATTCATTAATAGCTCCAATTATATTAAAATCACAATTTTAATTTTTATTATTTGGTAATTGCAATCACGGGTTGTTACAGAATATATGGTGTGTTTGGCTTCTAGATATGGTAATATTGATTATTATCATAAATTGGTTGTTGTGTCTTAATAAAGGATGTTTATTACAGAATAAACAATGATAAAATAGTGTGAAATGTTTTAAGAAAGTGAAATTATATAAGCTTAATTTATAAATATAGCTTATAAATTAAAATGAATTTAAATTGAGAAGTTTTGAATCTAAGTCCTGAAAATTTTGAAATGTGTTTCAAAATGTTTAAGGAAATAATAAATAATATTATTTAGAATATTTTTGAATATGGAAATCTTTGTTTTAAAACAAGAGTTGTTTCGGAAAATTCCGAAGAAATTTGGTTTGGATAGAAACCAAGGTTGGATAAAATTTAAAAAGTGTGATTGGGTATATAAATGGAATATATATACAAATGATTTCAAAGTGAATTGAAATAAATCACTGGGTGTTTGAATTCTGGAATCCCCGTTGAAATGAGAAGTATAACCTAGAAGAAAAAATAAGTTTTTGAAATTATAAGCGGGAAATGATATTAGTAAGAAATTTAAAATTTAGAGGGTAAAATTTTAAATTAAGTAAGTTTAAATGGATTGAATGAATTGGGAATTAACTCAGGCCAAGTTAAATAAGTTTTGAACTTATAACCCGAATTGGAAATTTCAGGGTGAAATTAAAATTTAACCTATGGAAGTAAATAAATAAAACTGTAAAAGAAAAGGTATAGATTTGAGAAAAGGTTGAAACAGGAGTAATGTATAAATGATTTTAAAACGATTTTTGAAATAAAACGGGTTACGACTTCTGGAAAATTAAAATGAACCAGATTATCAAATTAGTGGATTAAATTATAAAAATAACCGAGAACAAATAAAAGAATATGTGGGAATAAGAATAAAAGCTGGAATTTCGACTAATCGAGGTTTTAATTATAGGTTAGGAAGTCCTACTAGAATCTAGTCCAAGTGGTAAGACATGGTAAAAGGAGAAGAATGGAAGGCATGGCGTAGGGAGCGGAGAGCAGCTACACGTAAGTCACGGGAAGAAAAAATAATGGAACACGAGAAACGGGTTAAGGATACGGCTGGGCCTGGTCCTTATGATAATGCCATATGTTATAGATGTCACGGTAAGGGACATTACGCAGCTAAGTGCAGTAAACCAAGGAAGGAAAAGAATGAAGAAGTCAAACGGTTTCACAATGAGATTTTATGCTTTAAGTGTCAAAAGAAAGGACATTTTCTAAACCATTGCCCTAAAGCGAGGAAGATGAAGCGTAAACCCATGGTACCAGTCGATGGATCAACCATTTGCTACCATTGTAAAATGACGGGGCACATCGCTAGGGATTGTCCCAAGAGACGGAAGAAAGAGAAAGTTGTGGAACGCCCCATGGGAGGTGTGAAAATTATTCAGGAAGATGGGGGTGTAAAATTCTTTTGTGGCAAATGCAATAAATGGGGACACTCTACTACGGATTGCATGGACGGGTTTGGCAAGTTGGTAGGAAGTCCTTAAGGAAGTTTTATGAAGGATGCTAGGGCTCTGTTCTTTTCTAAACCCCTAGGTAGTTGTTAAGGCGTTTAGATTTATGACCTTTTGTAAAACCTTTTATGGATAAATGGATTGAATGTTTGAACTCACTAGTGTTGTAGTCTATCGATGTTGCGAAATATTTTCACTTTTATATTAATTTGAACGAAAATTTATAATTACTTAATTACTAATGTGGGAATTGAAATTGATTTGAATTGGGAGATTGGGAATAGAATTAGTTTGACTTTGGAACTATTTTCAAATAAATTACTTTAAGATAAACTGTTTAAAATCTATCTTCTTAAATATTCAGGTTATTTTGTTTTTCCAAGCTACTTACTATACAAACCATTCTTTTTAAAACTCGAACTATCTTATATTAACTTTTTAACAATTCAAGCTATTTTCTAAATTCAAACTGGTCAAAGTGGAAATTGTTTATATTTAAATCATGGATTTAAATATGAATTGGGATAAATTGAAGTATTAAATCGAATGGAAATTCGAAGCAATTCTGAATTAGAACCGCAATCGGAATATTAAGGCAAAAATGATTTTTGAAGTGAAATAGTATATTTTGAGTAAATAAGATGGTTTTGAAAACGAAGATTTAAGGGTTACTATAACTAAAACTTACTTTTTAAGAAGTGAGAAAGGTTACAAACAACTTTGAGAAGTAATCGAACTAGGAAAAATTTGATTTGGCATAAATAAGGTTATATATATTAGTTATATATTCAAACTCCCCTTATTGAATTTATAACCAGAAAAAAATGATCTTGGAAGATATTTGAAATACTAAATAGAGTTTATATAAGTATGGGATGGACATAGAAATTATTAATCCGAAAGTTATTCGAGTTGAAAGGAATGATCTTATATGTATATGAGAATGAAACTGAAATAGTTTTGGAACCCATTGATTTTAAAGACTTCTGATTTAGGCAAATAGTCAGTTTTGGAAATTGGGTAAACCAAATTTGGAAACTATCGAATTTGAAGATATCGATTTTATATAAATAAAGTTTATATGTGATACATATAAAGAGTATGATTTGAAAGGTACTGTATATGTATATAGTATGATATGTTTTGAGACAAAAGTATAGAAAGGCACCCCAATGAAATTCGAAACTTAGAGCAGGAGATCCACTGGGTGGTTCTGCCTAGGAATCCAAAGGGTGGGTT
The DNA here is from genome assembly GCA_030737815.1 of Allium fistulosum. Lineage (NCBI taxonomy): Eukaryota > Viridiplantae > Streptophyta > Magnoliopsida > Asparagales > Amaryllidaceae > Allium > Allium fistulosum. The sequence continues at coordinate 1,113,989,057 of CM060902.1, read as the reverse complement.
CAATGAGAATTGGGATCCTAGAAGACGTCTGGACAAAACACAATGAGTTCCCGGTGATCATTTGTTGGGTAGAATAAGTCGAGTGGTGCTGATGCCTACAGTTACATTGGGTTTTGCTGTGATGGCAACGTAACCTTTGTGTAACTGCGATCTATCGCAGTTTCATAGCGTAAGTTGGATGGCAGTGATTGCCTACAATCTATGTTTGATTTTGTTGGGAAAGCGATGTAACATCAGTAGATTGCAATCTATGTGGTTTGATTCCATAGCGTAATTCGGGTGGCAGCGAGTGCCTACAGCCTACACTGGGTTCCACTGAGACAGTAACACAACCTTTGTGTAGCCTGCAATCTATGTGGTTTAGTTTCGTTTGATAGCGTAATTCGAGGGGCAGTGATTGCCTATAGACTACTTACGGTTTTGCTGTGATAGCAACATAACCTTGTTGTAGCTGCGATCTATGGTGTTCCCATGGCGTAAGTCGAGAGGTGCGGACGCCTATGGTTTTCTTATGATTTCGCTGGGATGGCGAAGCAACCATCGGGTAAACTGCAATCCATGGTGGGGAGAGGGGTGATACTTTCCATAGCATTTTTAAAAGGAGGGTTTTCAAGTATTTTCACTAGGTGTTGAAACGGGTCTACTAAGTACTTATAGATTTTCAGTCCTACGCCTGATCAACGTATGACTAAATTTCTGTAAGAACAAGGATGGACTTGTTTAGACATCGAGTTATGAAAAATATTTTTATATAAAAGCTAGTTTGGTAATACTATGTAATTTAAAGTGTATGTATTTTTTTAAATATATAGTGAAGAGGTTTAAAATGTTTAAAAATGATTTATTTAAATAATATACATCAAAATTCAAATCCTTGCTTCGTTCCTTTTCGTGGACGAAAAGTTCTAAGGGAGAAGAAATGTAACAACCTGGATTTTTAGCCATCGGATATTGGGCAATTAATTGATTTTAATTATTGGAATATTAACTTTTATTAGACGAATAAATAAATTTTCTGATGTTTAAAATATCTAAATATATAAAAATGGTTAAAACTATAAATTCTTAATATGATAAATTATATATATATAAACTCCACCATCTAGAATAGTGTGTATGGAATCTCCAAATATTTGTATATATATAAAATATATGCAATTTTTATGATGTTTAAATATAAATATATATAAGTACATAAGTATGTATATATATGATGCTTAAAAATACATAAGTATATGTGTGTGTATATATATATATATGTTAGGTAAAATAGTGAATAAGTAGGTATGTATATATATATTTATAAAAATATAGTATATGAAAAAAAAAATATATATATATATACACACACATGAGTGTATAAAACCTCATAATGGAAAAATCCAAACTTATGGATATATGTATATATGCTTATATTACATAGTGAATATGAACATGTATATAAACTTGTGTGTATTTAAAAGTATATAAAAATGTGTAAGAATAAATATTAATATATATATATATAATAAATAATAAATACATTGTAAATGGCTATTTATGCTTGTATGTAAATACAGTGTTCAAGTTTTAGCATATATAGGTGTTAGTAAACAAATACATTTACATATAGTAAAAACAAATCTACCTACATATATACATATGAAGTATATATATATATATGCAAGGAAACATCATGATGATAAAATATCTAGTCAAGCACATAAAATGGCTAATCAACATAATAAATCAAATCAAGCCTTAATTCAAATCATCTTTTTATCAAATCAAGTCTACATATTTTCAAAAAAAAATGAAATAAAAAGAGACAGTACTGTGTAAATGAAAAGGGCTCAGCCTTGTTCTCCTCCATATATATACACTGTCTTTGTGTATGTATGTATACCTTTTGGCAAAAGAAAAAATATATAGTCTGCCATTAAACTTCTAAAGATCCAAACGGTAAAAGTAAAGCAAGAGCAAAAGAAAACAGTGAGTAAAGAAATTGTTTACTGATTGCAAAATTTACATATGTATAACTGAGATTTTAGTTGAATCAGTGATCTATGCTAATAGTGTATGCATCTTTTATGTATGTAAGTATATGTATGAATGCGTTGACATGTTCAATTCCACCTACAGACACAAAGTACTGTGCTTCTTCTTCCAACTCTTTGTTCAGGTTTTTTTTTGAAAGTTAAACCCTCCACCTTTAAAAATCTATATCTCAACATTCCTTCCGTTTTAAATCATGATTCCAAAACGAAAATCGTTTGTTTTTGGATACAGAACATTTTAAAATTTGTTTTATTTAAATTCGTCAAGTACGGAGAAGGATAACCATATTAACCAGTGACTGTACATCTTATGGCCGAAATTCAACTTCCATATTTTAATGAATTGATCATATAATTGGGTTTATCATGGGAAAATATGATTTTTGGGAGTGATTTGGTATTTTTTATGGATTATGGAGGGGGAAATGATGAGATAAACATATTTGGGGAGGATTCGAAATTCCGGTGATCTGAACGTTTTTGTGCTAGGGATTCGGGCATGGAGGAGCGTGGGGAGGTGGAGCAGCTAGGAAAAATGGCGCGTGATTTTTCTAGTGAGTGGATTGGCCAATCGAATTCAAACTAGGGTTTAGTGGCGATTTGGAATGTTTTTGGTTAAAAGGTAATGGCGACGGCGAGGGGAAAAGAGGGGTGTTCGGTCCAAGGGAAATTGGCAGAGGAGGGGACGACGAAGCTTTAAGCGGAAACTGATGGTTGATGGTGGTGGCGGCGGCTGGCGAGGAGAGGTGTTTGAAGGGGAGGTTTGCTTCGTTCCAGGTTTGGTTGGTGGGCGGTTTTGGTGAACTAGTGGGTTGCTGTAGTTTTAGGGGTTGACATGGGGGTGTCGCGGTCGAGTGTGACTCGTGGGGATAGACGGCGGCAAAACTTGATGGTCCGAGGGCGTGTACATGTGAATTCTGTCGTGCATAATTTGGTTTGTATAGATGAGAGTGAGGGAGAGGAAGATTACTAGGAGGAAGAAGAATTGTGGGAACGGGTCTAAAATTGTGGGCCGAGTTTGAGAATGTATGGGCCGAAGAAAAGAAAAGGGAAAAGGGAAAAAAAGAAAGAAAAAAAAAGAAAAGAAAATGGAAAAAGGAACGAAGGAAAAAATAATATATATGGTGGAACGGGACTTGTTTATCTCCATGGGCCGAGTAATTAAAAGGATATAAAATTTAAGTTTTTTTGTTAAAAGCATTTTCCCTTTCATTAAAAATCAAATAGGCATGAAGATTTTGTATTATGATCTTCTCGTCTAGCTTTGTGATCTAAATGTATCCTATAAATTAATATGGGGCTTAAATTAGTTATTATAATTAAAGTGAGTAATAATTAGATTATTAATTGTTAAATCTTACGTTAATTAATAAAGGAGTTATTAAATAGAGTGTCTAATTTAATTAACTAATAATAAATTATTTTATGATTTCTTTAATTTATAGTTAAATTGGATTAAAAATATAAGTGAATTCGGTTTAATTTAGGTTAATTAAATTTAGATTGTGAATTGTTTAATATACATTATAAATTGTTAAATTAGTAACGATCTATGCCTTGGTTTATTATTATTGGATATTTATATCAATTGTTCTTATCTGTACCATGAAGGAGTCAAGCAAATTGAAAAGTTGGAATAAAACGTTAGCACGCTTTAATTAAAATATACATATGTAACAATATTTCCCCATATATGAGTATTGTCACCCTAAATATAAATTGTTTATTTTAAACAATTTAGCCTTTAAATTTATCATTTAGTTTCGAAGAGACCGGGGTCAGATATTAGTGTTATCCGAAACCACTTCGACTTGATAATAACTACGAACCCCTACAATTTTGACTATAGAGTCTAATATGCTGGAATTGAATAAATTTAATAAATTTGACCATTTTTAATAAGTATTGTATCTAGGCATTATTATAATATCGATGGATTTCAGTAAAAGTGTTTTGGTTATAATCAGATAAAAACTCATCGTGTTTGTACGAGTTACCTTGGTTTTCAAATGATTTGATAACTGAAGTATTTCAAATTAAGTGGGTTTTACTCACGCTGGTTTCCATCCTGACTCGGGTGTTACTTTATTGTAATGCTCGAGTCAGACCGAATATTACAGTTTTCAGGTTAGGACGTTTTGGAGCTCAGGAGACGAGCTGGATGGCAGAGACGTATTGCTTGTATTTGTTTATATTCCACTGTGTATTGTGGGCCGTACATTCAGCATTCAGGAACAAGTTATTATAACTATCCAGATTTATTTATTGATGTTTGTACTCTAATAACTTGTCTGTATAATAACAGTTATAGCTGTCTTTTGTGTAAATGTTGTTATTGTATATTATATTTCGTTCCGCTGCGAATGTGAGATTCTGTACTGTTATATATGTTTCTTCTTCTATCTTTTTTTTTCTTCTTAAACCCTAACAACCTGGTATTTCCGGCACTCGATTGCTCGGCACTCTATACAGTGAACGTATTAGTGTCGATTTTCGGGGGTCGAAAATCTCCCGGTCGTTACAGTTTAAAATAACTTTTAATAATTAAATCATAATTTAATATAAATTAAAGCTTAATGAAAATCAAATCATAATTAAGTCTTAATTTATTAGAAGTAAATTAATAATTAAACTTTAAACAAATAAGCATTTACTTAAAATTAATCCCTAATTAAGTAATAATCAAGTAAATAATTAATATTTAATTAAATATTCATTAATTAAATAATTCAACTTTAATTAAATAATAATTAAAATAATTCAACTTGATTACATAAAATAATTACCCTTATTAACTTAATTAATCATTAATTAAACTTCCTAATAACTTACTTAATTATCACTAATTAGTCACCAATTACTTAACCTAATTATTGATTAATTAATAAATAATTACCCTTAATTAATTATTAAACATACTTAATCAAGTTATAATTAACTTATGTGTTGCTAATTACGTTTGAAAATTGGTTTTCAAATCGTTTTAAAAAGAAACTTTAAAGTTAGAATCAAACTTTTCCGAACTGCATCCTTTAGCGACTATCGCGATGGACGCAATAACTTAGAATTACTTCTCTAATTTACCATCTAAAATTTTAACCTTACTTCAGATTACTTTTTTTAATACATAAAGAAAAGGTTTTTGAAAACCTTAACTCGAGTTAGAATATAAACAAAAACATTTACTAACTCCAAACTAGTAAATGATTAGATTTCCAAAATGGATCTCTTGTACCTTAAAAACTCAAGTTCCTATCTTTCATATCATTCAACCATATCCGAGCATATATGAAAGATACCAAATCACATCATCATCATATTGTAGTAAAATCATCACATTCATATCTAAACACATCACCTAACCATGAATCACAAATCAAATGTTAAACTACAAGTTAGCACATACACAAAACATCCAAGCCATACCATAATCCAAACATAACATCATATATATATAACCATATAACCAACAAATATATAAAGGTAAGATCTTTCCTAAAAAGTTAAGAATTTACTCACCGAAGGCTATCCAAACTTTCGCCGACTTGAGTATGACCTAGCACTTTCATTCCTAAGCAAAAAGACGGAGTCTTGAATCCTAAATGTACTAAGTAGGCAAGGCCATGGATGAACAAGGAAGTGAGACAAGTTTTGGTAATGTAGAGCGACTTCTGATAAACATCGATTTCTCAATAATAAATCCGAAAATATGTGATTTTGCAACTGATTTTTGGGCTATCTACTTACAGAAATTAAAAAAGCACTCGAAGAGAAAGTAATTGAAATTTATTTACTCTATCATTTCGAAAAAATAACCACTCATATTCGATTAGTTCTGAAGAAGTTATGATCAAAAGAAGAAGGGTGATTTTCAAACTTGAAATTCTAGGTGAAAAATTGCTTTGCAAAGATTGAGTATTTTGACATAGCTATGACAGAAATTTGAAAAAATGGTCAACTATAATGTTATAGCCATTAAAATTTCACACGGTTTCAAAAAAAGAAAACCTCCATTTGAGTTAGAAATGAGGAAGAAAAAATTGGTGGAAAGAGGATGAAAAATGGAGAAACATATGGCTATTTATAGACAAATTTCCTATGTCATCATTATATCTAGTCACATCACAAATCTTTTATAATATATATAAATATAAATATATATATAATTATGTTTAGTCACATCAGTTTCTTTTATATATATGTATAATTATTATGTTTAGAAACATCACTTTCTTTATATATATATAATTATTATGTTTAGTCACATCACTTTCTTATATATATATAATTATTATGTTTAGTCATATCAATTTCTTTTATATATATATATAAATAATTATTATGTTTAGTCACATCACTTTCTTTTTTATATATATATAAGTTTAATTATTAATTAACTATGATGTGATTAGAGAAAATTATGGTTAATGATTGCAAAATCTAAGATGTGACAATACTTAATATATATTTAAAAAAATGTTTACTATTTTTAAAACTATGTCTTGTCGCATCACTTACTAATCTAAATTAATATAAGATAATTTATTTCTAAGCGTATTATTATTTAGTTAATGAAATCTTATATATATGTGTTTATAGTGCACAAAACACGAACAACGTTCCTGACAACTTTCCAACGTCGAAAGGTCGAAATTTCAAAAAACGTTCTTCGGTCACATTTTCTATTTTTCCATGAACTATTTAATTTGGTAAATAAATTTTGAAAACTCTTTTACCATCATTATTAGTTAATTAAAATGAGTTTATGTTCATTATAAAATATATATATATTGAATATTTAAAATTAATTAAATATTCACTAATCAAAGTAGTGAAATTCCAAGTCGTTACAATATATTTGCATACTGGATAAGCAAACATGTCTGTTGCAATGTAAATCATAGTATCTATACATGGGCATGTTATATCTTGCACGGATTGATATGTTACACATGCACACACATATATATGCATATGATACATGTATATATTTAATATAATATAAATTAAATAATACAATATCATTTTATAAATAGAAATATTCTCAATAAATTAGACTTCATGGGCCCAATAGAGATCAAATATGGTAAATTTTTTGAAATTCACCTATAACTTCCACTACGGGCTGATCCAGTTCCAACAATGGTATCAGAGCCCAAATAGCCTATGCGGTCTAAATTAGTCATATTAGACCTAACTTATTAAAGCCTACCCATATAGTAGGCTATCTAGAAAAGTAGTTTCTAAGGTTGGGTTTGGGTAATCAAGTATTTTGCCCTACCTGACTACTAGCTTGGCCTGAAGTGATGAGGTAAGCCTAAAAGGTTATTCCTTATAGAAAAAGGCTTAATTTGATTTGGGCCTTGGACTGATTTCAAATTCGTTTTGATATTAACATAAATGTTTTAAATTTAAAATTTAAATTTAAAATTTAAATTTAAAATAAGAAAAATATTATTAATGTATAATATAAATTTTCAAATTGTTTTGAAAATTAAAATAAAAGTTTTAAATTTAAAAGTTAAATATAAAATAAAATACATACTATAAAAGCTATAATGAAATATTTGAAAATGTTATAAAATTAATTTTGAAAATATTATTTATTAATAAGATTAATAAAATAAATAAATAAATTAATTATGGGAAAATCTATTGGGACATAAAATATGGACACAATTAGTGACACAATGGTTCTTCACCATTGGGTTGCCCCTTGATTACCACCTTCCATATAATGATAAAAAGATCCAACGATCCAAATCTTTTGCGTCGCCGATTATATTTTATTTTATGTCCAAATTACTGGCCTCACTAAATATATGTATGTATAATGATATATGTTATATTATCTTGAATTGTTTAAGATAATATGCGTATACATGTGTGTATAAAAGAGTTTTCAAATTTAATAAATATTTAATTAAATAAATAAATTAAAACCTAATTAATAAATTAAAATACACACATACATACAGACACACACACACACACATACACAGATATATATATATATGATATATGTGTGTTACTATAAAGCTTATAGTGTGTGTGTGTGTATTCAATATAATATGTTATAATTGAATAATATAATAATTAATTAAAGTGTTAATTAACTAAATAAGATTTAGTTAATATAATATTGTATACAAGACTATTATATAAGTAAGATGAAATCTAAAACTTATATGATAATAAAACTTATATAATAGAATTATAAATTAAAGGTGGTGATAGAGTTAGGGGTATGCCCGAGGGGTAATTATGTAATTTGTTACATATATCTAACTCGTTAACCAATCTTGTTCAAAATAAATGAGTTTGCTTTCTATTATACTTGATATAATGTGTTATATTAATTAACTAATTTAATTAAAAGTATATTTAATAAAAAAAATCCTTAAATGGTACATTTTGTGATAATAGTTACAAAGTGTTGTAGCCGTGAGCAATTTATCACAATGAAAACCATTTTAAATGTTCCTAGTCAAGGCGTATCGAGATTGGATATTGATGTATCCGTTGAGACTAGAGTACGTAATGCTCTCTAAATGTTGGGCAGTGTATTACTCATGACCGTTGGGGGCACCTAGGGGTTACATACTGATAGTTATTGGATAACTATAGAACGACTCACTCAATAGTTTTCTATTAGTTAATATAACTAGGGTCAAACAACAAATATCGATGTGACTAATTTACGTAGTTCTCTCGACTTGAGAATATTGTGGATCTTCAATATGAAAGCTACGCTTTGATTACAATCAAATCATGGCATGACGTCCATCGAGTGACTATAGTTGGGTCGAGTGGAAGTATTGTAAGTGAAGCACTATTCAAGAGAGAATTTATCTCCTTAGTTATATGGGGTTAGCATCACGATCAACTCAAGTCAACTCAAAGTCAAAGTATCTGGCCAGAGCATTTCGGTTAATAATTATTATTATTATTGAACCATATATTTTGTGTTTAGACTATATAGTTGAATATGGACGATACTGGAATTTTGACCATTACCAAATTTCATAAATCCAAAGTGATATAGTTTTGACGAACAGAATTGATGTAAATAAATGTCACAACCGGGTAATGCTTAATAAAGTAAAATTGGATTTTACCTAAACTAAGTAAGCGATAAATTTGACCAAAATGTCACATCACCTGCTAAGTGAAATGTGGACGTTAACATTCGAATAGTTCGATGTTAATCGCTGACCAAATTTACACCTAACGAGTCACACAACCGAAATGATGAATTCTCTTTAGACCAAATGATTTAATCTATTTAAAATTGTTTTAAATTAATTTAATTAATTAATATTTATGAAATATTAATTATGAAATTTAAAATATGATTTAAGGAATAAATATTATTGTATATATATTTATAATAATAATTTTTTTGAAAATTGGTTAATGATATTATTAATGGGCTGTGCGGCCCAAAGCTATAATACATCCGTAGTACAATCTCAATACGTCAACTACCTCAGTTCAATCCGACTTCTAACTGAGCTACTTTCCCAATTTGCTAGGGTTGTTCATCGAGACTATGGCGGCTTCTAGGTCGCTGCTAGACTTCCTCGCTGATCAGCCCTCAAGCTCCAGTGCTCCTATTGTTGTCTTTCTCGTGCCTCTAAGCTGGTTCATTTTTTGATTCTTCCTATTGTGATAGAAACATCTCTTGCAATATATTCTGAAAGTTCTAATTCTTGTTTTTGCTTATTTTCGAAAGTCCTTATGTTCCGTTCTCGCCAGATGTGCCACACGGTAGTTGTCAACGCAATTTTGCTGACTTCCTTCATCAGGTCTGTGATATTTGTCCCATTACTCAGGTGATTTACCACTTCTTCTAAACTTTTCACCGCTTCGGTCTGCAAATTTTTTAATTTCTGTATCGCCCATACCCGTTTGCTGAATTTGCATCCGAAAAAGAGATGTTTATTTGTTTCTGCCTCTTTGTTACACATTTTGCACGTTGCATCCTCTATTATGCCCCAGTTTTTTAATCATCTTTGGTGGTCAGTCTGTTGTTTATGGCCTTGTAAGTGGTGTGTGACATTTTAGGGCAGTTTGATCTACTCCAGATTAACTTATGCCATAGTTTTGTTGGATGATGTTGTCTACAATCTTCCCACGCATCCTTCAGTTTAAATTCTCCTTTAGTATTGCTTTTCCACGCCCATTTATCCTTTTTTCTCCCTGTGAATAATGGCATGTCTTCAATCTCTTTTTTGAAGTTTCTAGTTATAATTTGTTTTTCTAGTGCCCATTTCTAATCTTGTATAATAGTTGAGACTTTGCAATCTGGAGTGTTATTAGCTGAATAACTGTCCCAACCAAGTCTGTCTATTAAGCTTCTACTGTTAATCCATGGATCTTTCCATAAGTCAGTGCTTTGGCCATTTGTTATCTGTCTTTCTATGAGACCTTTTAATTGCTCCCTGTATTTTAGTATGTTTTTCCATGTCGTTGATGCATAATTGTCTATCCTAATTGTCCAAAAGTTTTCTTTCAAATAACTTGCTCTCATCCATTTAGCCCATAAGTTGTCTGATTCGAGGATTTTCCATGCTAATTTTAGACCATATGCTTTTTTAAGTTCAAATAGGTTTTTAAGACCCACTCCTCCTTCCTTTTTTGGTCTGCACGGGTCTTTATAACTCACTTTATGAACTCCTCCTTTCCAAATGAAATTAGCACAAACAACATTAATTTTCGCTATGGAACAGTTAGGAATTTGAAATGTTTGTAGCCAGAACCCGACTTTAGAAGTTATGACAGTGTGAACTAGTTCAACTCTACCTCCAAAAGATAACAGTTTTGATCTCCATCCTTGAAGTTTTTCTCTGATGTTTTCTATTAACTTTCCACATTCTGCATCTATTATAATGTTGTTAGACAAAGGCACACCAAGATATTTAACTGGAAATTTACCCTCCATAACACCAAGCTGAGATATAATTTCTGTCCTATTTTTGCAGCTTTTATTCATATAGCATTTTGTTTTCAGCTCATTTACCTTTAGGCCTGCATATGTTTAAATATTTCTTGAATTATTTTAATAGCCAAGGGATTTGCTTTAAACACCACCAACAAGTCATCTGCATATATAAGATGATTAATTTATGGTTGAAGCTTGCATATATAATATTTATAATAAATATTATTATATATATATTTATAATAGTTATAAATATATCGATCGATATGTGATATCGACAAACAACTAAATCGGATTTAATTAACAATATTTATTTAGGCCTAAATGAGCTATTAGCCCTTGATGTTATGTCGTTAATTCGGAAGCAACATAGACTATAGGGGTGGCTAAAAGGCTAGAGGCATATTTGGGATGGATGGCTAAGATCCAGTTAGACTTAGTATGAGATGTGTTCCATATTTGTTTCTATTTCATCCGCTATATAAATGTCTCTAACCCTAATTGTTTTAGGACTTTTTGGCTACCTCACTTCTCCCATTACTAGAGGAATTCTCCATCTAGAAGCTCCAACAATTCTACTCGAATCAATTCAAAAGGCGACAATTATTGGATAGTCAAAGGTCTACGGTTCAAAGATTAGCAGTCTGCCAAATCGAGAAGATTTTAAAGGAGGAAGAATTCATCATTACTAGGTGTACTTTAAGGCACTAGTTTTGGTATGTGTTTACTATACCATGTGACTTATGATTACTGAATAATATTCGATTATTTGTTTGTATATTACTATTATTATATTGTTAGTTAGGTGAGATTCTTATATGTATCAATGTTGTCATATACTAGATTGGTTATATATATATGCATATTATTTAACAAAAACACATTTTTTTATGTAGATCAGATTCCTTTTATTAATTAATTCACATAAATATTAATATGTCATATAACATAAATTAAATGACTCGTATTTAATTATATCATCATATCAAGTTAATAATTGATCTTATATTTTATACATGCATGTTTACACTAATTATAATTTTCGATGGCTGTAAACTATTTTTAGATAATTATTTACTAATTTTAGTATTATTTAAATAAATATACAAGTTGAATAATTCATACAAATTAATAAATATTTCAAAACTTATATTTTAAATTTTAAAAAATTATTATATCATTATTTGATATCTTAGCCAAAAACCAAGATTTAAAAATCAATTTTCTTATTTTTAGAAAATCATTTAAATATGCAACCGATATTAACTAATTAAAAAAATATTTTTTGATTGAAACAATTATGGAAATTTTTTCTTAACCTTAAAATATCATGTTTGAATTTCAAAAAATTTAAAATTTGTAAATATATTTTAATATTATTTTATTGATTCTCGGCTAATTAATATATATATATATATATAATTTAATACTATAAAATTATTTTAAATTTTTTTGTGTTGTGTATATAATCTTGAAAGTTGTAAAATAAAATTTTTTAAGGTTTATTTAATTTTCATAATATATATATAACTACATATATATTTATAAATATTTTAGATATTTAAATATGTTTATGTACATATATATGTATATGTTATAATAATAGTTTGTTTATGTAAGATATACATGTATATGTATATTAATTTAAAAAAACTTAGATATATTTTATGTGCGTGTGTGTGTAGTCATTTATTTAGCTAATATCTAATACAAAATATATATGTATATAAATCATTAATATTTTACATATATGCAATACATAATAGACACACACACACATAATTTTAATATTTATATAAATAACAAGTTTATGTACATACATACATTTGGACAGCATACAATACATATAAAATGAGCTAACATGTCAATTGCGATGCAAATCCCGACATCTATATAAGGGCATGTTATACCTTGCACGGATTATTATATTGCACATGCACACACATACATATATTGTTAAATTCTATTTTTTTGTTCGCTTCGTTTAAGTTTGGGTTGTTGGTTCAAAGAATGGAATGAATATAAGAATTTTTCATTCATGATATTGTTAGATGTATCTGCTTCTGTCATTCTGTTTTTCATTTTAAGGGTTTTTAGTGTTTAAATTAAAATATAAAGCTTGTTCAAACTTCTAAATTTTTAGTGTAATGTAATGGTCTTTTACAGCTGCCAAAAGCAGTTGTAAAAAGTCTTTTACAGCTGAAAAAGGCAGTTGTAAAAAGGTCCGAATCTATTACAATCGGGGATGTAACAACTGGCCGCCGTCCATTGTAATAGAACTGTTACAACTGTTTTTGGCAGTTGTAAAATGGTAATTTTGTTCTAGTGAGAACTAGCCATTGATAACTAATCTAGAACACGGCAACTATCTCTCTGATACTAAGGTATTGTGCAAATTTAGGTTTATCTATGGAAATACCCAATGATTTAGCTTATCGATTAATTATTAACATCCAATTCAGTAGACAATAACCGTTAATGCGATTCAAGCAAATTGCATATATCTATGGATCCAACAACCATTCTTTATTTTATTGAAGAAAATGATCACAATAGAGAGAGATTACAAGTATTATATGTAAAAAAATCGAGTGACTAACTTATAATTGCAAATTGAATACTCAATTTCTCCAAAGATTTGATTACATTCAAAACCCATAATTTTATTTGATTGTAAAAATAAGGGTATACTAAAGAAGAGGATATTGGTGGATTTCTCATATCAATATGAAAATGATTCGTGATCATTTATACACACTTAAGAATGAAGGTATTACCCAGAGACTAAGTAAATTAATCTCCCATTATCCCAAAGCTTTCCAAATTTTCATGATTTGATTTAAATACAAAAAATAATGGTGATCTTGGTCTTCACAATTTTCCTTGATAGAATCTCTATGCAATCTTTTCTTTCTTCGTACTAGTATGTAACATGTGCATTATATACGGTAATATTATAAAATGTAGTATTTATACTTTTAGTGTTAAAATTAAAACATTGTTGTACGATGCACGATAAATTCGGTGAGATGAATGAACTATAAATTAAATTTGTTATTAATTATGTATAGTTTATGTTATGTAGCTTATATATCTTTATAACTGAATAAAAAAATACTTTATCATTTTTGCTAATATGAATATGGTATGTTGAAACAAACATATTTTAATAATTTATTAGATGAATAAGCAAATATTATTTAGTGGAAATCGGGATCCATATCTTATTTTCTAACTTAATACCTGAAAAAACGTTCTTAAAAACAAGTTTTACGAGATATCCCTATCAATATTTTCAGTGAAAATATGTAATTTAAATTGCACATATTTGCAGCTAGAACTGCAAATATTTGCACTTTAAAATGCAAATATGTGCACTTTAAAATGCTCATATTCATAAAATAAATATTTGTAGTTTGGACTACAAATACTTAAAGTGTAGAATGTGTATTCTTGTGGTATATTTTACAAATTTTCGTTATACAAAATGTGTCGTAAAACTGCTAATATTTATAGTGCAGAATACAAATATTTGCAATTCTAACTGCAAATAGGTGAAGTTTAAAATATACATTTCCCCTGGAAATATTGATAGGGGTTTTTCGTGAAACCTATTTTCGAATAGGACAGAAGTGAATTTTGAAATTGAAGGATGTTTGAAAAAAAACATTCCTATTATTTAACAGATTTTTTTTCCGATATGTTAAATTTGAAATTATGTAATTAGTTTGAAATATTTGAACATAAAGGTAAACAGTAGGAAAGAACTGAGAAGGATTTGGTAGAAATTTTAGTGAGGAGTTACTTGAAGTTATAAACGGTAATGGAATGTACGATACGATTTTAAGATAAAGGATTTTAATTGTTTTACAAATTAACTTTATCATTATTGTTTATGTACATAATCTACTGTACGCGGCTATATATCTTTACAGTTGACGGAAAAAATAATTTTATGACGGCCCACTTAAAATGCAAGCTAGCCTTGCTAAATAATAATAGTTTTTCCATTTTTTTAAATATGAATACACACACATACAAATATATATATATATATATATATATTAAAATTGACATATATTTTTAGGATTTATTAAAAGCATAAACTAACTATTTACTGAGATTATTTATGTAGTTTAAATTTGAAATTTCATAAGTAGTTTGAATACACGGACTTGTATTATTACAAAAGAATTGAGGAGGGTATAAATAATTGTACAAATATTACAATGTATGTATTTGAAACTAATAGTAGAAATTTACAACGCAATGTATGCTAAATTTATTGAGACAAATGAATAATAAATTAAATTTGTGAATATTATTTATGTATATTATTTGTGTTTTATGAGTCATATACCTTTATATTTGAATGAAAAAATAATTTTACGGCTTTTGTTGATATGAATATGATATACATATTGAAACCTTCATATTTTGAATATTTGTTAATTGAATTTATTCAGATAGTCTAAATTCCAGATTACCTAATTAATTGAAATGTATTTATTTAAATGTACAATATTGGTGATATAGAGGATGATTTGTATATAACTGTAAAATTTTCAAAATGTAGGCACTTGATGTAAAAAAGAAAATTTTACAATGCAATGCTTGGTAAATACATCGGTATGAACAAACTATAAATTTAATTCTTAATTATTATTTATGTATATAATTTACGTTATGTGATTGATGTGTTAATGTATATGAATGAATTTTTTATATTATTTTTATTATATGAATATGATATAAATATTAAAAATTCCATATTTTATAATTTGTTATATAGATCAACAAATAATAGATTATTAACTTTATTTAAATAGTTTAAGTTTACGTAATTGATTTTAATATATAGAGTTAAATGTTAAATATTAGAAGGGAATTGAGGGTGGTTTTGTAAATAGTTATAGAAGTTTTAAATTGAAGGTACTTGATGTAAAAGAAAGCATAATATTATAATGCACTATACGATGAAATTATTTTGACAAATGAATCACAAATTGAATTTTTTATTATTGTTTATGTATATGTTTTATTGTGTGACTTAGTATCTTTATTTTATTGGAAAGGTAATTTTAGAATTTTTTCTGATATAATTATGTTGTCCATATTCAAATTTTCATATTTTTATAATTTAGTAGGGGAATTAACTAATATTAGTTAATTTGATTTATCCAATTAGTTTAAATGGGCTGAAATGTGAAATATTAAGAGAAAAGTGGGGTGGGTTTTTTATATAAATGTGATAATTTAAATGTTGTATTTGAATTTAAAAGTATAATTTTACAATGCGATGTATAATAAAATTATTGAGATAAGTAAATTACAAATCAATTTTTTTTATTTTTTTTATGTGATTATATATTATAGTTGAACAAAAAAATTAACAATAATTGTTTATATATTAAATTTTTCATTCTTTAGTATTTATTAATAATATTAATAAGTATTAGTTAATTAAATTTATTTAAATAGTTTAAATTTTTGATCATGTAACTAATCTAAATATATGGACTTGAATATAGTATTTAGTAGGTAGCCAATGAATTGTTTATAAATAATTGTATAAATTTTTAAATGTATGTACTAAAATGTAGAATGATGGTAGAGAGAATTAATAAAATAAGTGTAAAGTAGTAGATTAAAAGATTTAAAAATAAAATATCAAGAAATAATTTATAAGAAAAGAGAAAACTTCTAAAATCAATAGAAAAACTAGAAATTCTTCAATTTTACTTTATTTAATAGATTTCAAAATAAATTAATTAAATAAATCAATTAATAATTTATTTTTTCTTTTCAACTTAATTAATTAATTGAAGAAAATTAATTAATTAATTTCCTTTGTTTAAGTATATATCAAATATCTGATTCACACAAAGCAAGCATTCTTTTTGGTGTAGGTTTAGATTTAATAGAAACCTCAAAATGTTAGGTCCTGGCTTTCTCCTTTTTCTCTGCTCCTTTGTTTCATACCTAACGGTTGCACGGTTGCACTTGTCTGTATAGCATTTCTAGTTTTTGTCCTTCTTTTGCACCTTACTCACGACTAGTATATTGTTATCCAGCCTTTTGACCAGGCAGTATATGGACGAACTTAACAAGCCAAACTTGAAAGCTATCAAGGCAGGAAGCCCAGAGAGATAGCCACAAGGGTCCAAAAACCAAGTGCAAATAGAGCTACGAGGCAGAGACCAAATCACTCCAAGAGAAGGGGGTTCAAAATTCACCCAAGTGGTGGATCGGTATCGATACACAACTTTTCACCCAAACCATCCCAAACTTTTTACACTCTAGAGCCATGCTGCCTACAACCCATTTCTAGCCTCCTATGATCATTCACACACACTAATGATCATTCTCCTTGAACTCCAAAAATCAGCAACTCCAGTTTTCTATAGATCCATTCACTTGGATTCAAGGACAAGCTTATTGTGTTGCAATCAAGTTTGGAATCACGAAGCTAACCATGAATAGAGCAAGGACAAAGCACTCAAGACAACCCAGATGACTAACTTTTGGATCGGTACCAATCCAAGCCCATGAATTGGTACCGATCCACAGAAAATGATGAGGTATCCACCACTTTTTCAGGAGAACTAGTCTTGGGCGTGGAAAACGAGGTGGAGATCATGGGGGCGAGTTTCAGGCAACTTACAGCTATAAACATGAGAGCAAGGGCACATTTTGAGGATCTTTCTCACTTCTCTACATTGTTTTTATAATTTTCTTGTAATCACCCACAGATTTATACCGACTTGTAAGAACAGAAGTGTAAAAACACTATAAACCATCAACAAAGTTAACTGGACGTAGGAAACGATTAGCCGAACCCCTGTAAAACGCTACATGCTCTTTTCCCTCTCTTTTTAATTTACTTTTCTTCATTTTTTATTCTCTACTAAAACTATTAGGTGTTTGTGCCATTTTTGGTTCAAACATTGGTGCTTTCATTGAGAAACACTTGAATTCATTGATTTGAGACTTAGAAAGATTCAAAATGACAAGACAATAAACTAGTAAGACCGTTGTTGGAGAAAATCTATAAGGGGGCAGCCAAGAGGCATCCGCAGGAGCTAACCCCTCCATCCATCTATATAACCAGAGGAGAGATTGTAACGACCCGTAAATTTCAACTGTTTTATTTACGTAATTAGTTGAAATTTTGCGAAATTTTAAACGATAAAATTTTGAAATAAAAATTTAATATTTGGAATACGTCTAGTTAAACATAGCAACTGGTAAATTTTTGTCCGAAAATATGAAAGTTTATTTCGCGCGCAAATTCACTTCAATTTAATCAGTTAAAAAGCGTTGAAAATAAAACGTTTTCAAAACCAAAATATTTTTACATAGAAAAATTCTAAACCATCTTCTGAGCAAGATTTCAGTTTGTCGTTTTTCCAAATTCGGACATCTTTGGCTCCGTCGTTCTTATTTTCTACAAAATAGCAGTATTCAGGTACCGATATCGATTTTTATCGGATGATCGTACCACTGATATCTATATATCGTTTTGATCGTCTCGTCGTGCTGATCCCTACGGTATATTCGATTGTCAAATTCGGAGTTCCGTTGTACGCTGCACTTTGCGTAACGCCTACCGTATCGGTAGCCGGTTACAATCTGCTCTGAGACTTTTCGTTATCCTGCGGGTTATCCAATAGCCACTAGCATTTATAACTTTTTGAATTCAATTCTACCTTTCATTAATTCCTGGTTTCAATGTGCATGTGGGATGCCCTTTCACTTCTTTGTTCGGCTATGACATTACTTTTGAACGAAACAATACTATTTTATATTAAGTTAGTTCTCATATTTATTCACGTACCTGCCTCTTGGTTCTCCCCACCGTTCACTTTCCCTATGCGTTCTTTTTTCCCTTCCTGTTACCTTTCTTTGTAAACTTGTTTGCAAAAAGAATATATAAACCAATGTTCATTTTATAAAGGTTGTTTTTTTGCATTGAGATGACCATTTCCTGTTACCTCTTCACCGCTCCACCTTCTTCCTCCCACCAGAACCGCCTCTTCCATCAAGCCTCCTCCGAGCAATGCTCTCCATTCCTGGCCGAACCCACTCGGCAGCGACCACAGCCCATCAACCGAAAACCC
This sequence comes from Allium fistulosum, assembly GCA_030737815.1. Lineage (NCBI taxonomy): Eukaryota > Viridiplantae > Streptophyta > Magnoliopsida > Asparagales > Amaryllidaceae > Allium > Allium fistulosum. The sequence goes on along the minus strand of CM060902.1, from coordinate 1,113,969,957 downwards.
CTCTACGCCCATCACCAAACTCTTCAAGGCTTCAACAACCCATTGCCGATAGCCTTGATCGCAGGCCCGCCTTCCCATTGCTCAACTCATCCTCTCACCGCCTTGCCTTGCAGCCACCTCCATGCCACTACCCTCAGCAGCCTACAAACGTGTTCAAGCTTTCCCCCTCTCCCTCTTATTGCCGAGTGGCCCTAGGCAGCACCACCCCACTCACCAAGTGCCAAACCCATCACCGCAACCTCCGCCTCGACCACCTCACCAGTCAGATCCACCTCTACCATCCACGCACCGAGCGCCAGCCTCCGACTGGTCTCCTCTTTGCCTCGCCTCTCCAACGTTCGCGCAGTCGATCTGCATGCTTATATTCTTACATGTAAGTTTGTATAGGATGTTGTCTTTATAGATGTTAAGTTACATATGTTCTATATTATTTTATTGACAATTAAAAACTTATATATGGGTTTAGTTATATATATTAATATATATACAGTTCGTATATGCATCACTTACATTTGATCTGTTTATAAGTCTTTATATATAAGCCTACTGGTTATGTATGTTGCTGTAATGTATTTACAGTATATTATATTATTTGATGGTATTGGTTATACATTATATATATGAATAGGTTATATTTTGATTTTATAAGTGTTTTAATATACGTTGTTATAAATTATGATTATATTTTTGCATTTGAAAACATACAACTGGATTGGAAAGTATATGTTGTTATTAACGATGACAGTAATGCTATGTAATTGACCTCCAATTTTTATGATTCAAGCTAAAAATGCTAAGTACAATAATGCTATAATTAAGCTCAAGTACAACTGTGTTTTCTATAATGCATGCCAATATATAATTCTACAGAATATCGAAGTTAAAGTAATTGACCTAGCTAGCAACAGCCAACATTCAGCGTTCATATTCAAGAATAATGATTGTTGCACTTTACTGTATTTTCTTCTCAAACGTGTATAACTGACAATGTGATGCCTATGAAACCAAAACTTGTATTTTTTTTAAAGGCACTTTATTGTATATGAATAGTCTGCATCTACATTTACTTTATACGGTCTGCACATATGTCTAGGGGCATGAACATTTGTTTACGCGTAAAGTTTTTGTTTTGTTACATTGGAATTTTTCTTTTAAAATGTGCATATATATAGGTTATTGTATATAGTTGGGTCAAAGGATTTGTGGGATTATAATTATATCTAGTTCTATTTTATACATCAATGTACGTGGGTCATATATTTAGTATGTAGGTGTGCGTGGGTATGTTAGATCGTGGGTTAGTATGTGTTTTATTTTGTATAAGTTCATACTAGATATAAATATTATGTTGGATTCGAAGTAAATGTATATATAGGTTCTTAAATAATATCTTATATAAAATAGTGTAATATGGAACTTATATTGCTGTAGCCTGCATGGTTAATATATGATTTTATATAAGTAGGTTTCTTTAAATAAATATAGTGTATATATGTGTGTTTGATTTCTTCTATATGTGTTTTAATTTGAAACAATGATTTTGAAATGTATATCTATATATTTAATATAAAACGGGTTTGACTTTAAAACATAATTTTACATGTAAATAGTTATATATATAGTTATATATATATATATATAAAGTGCACTTATACTATTTATCATCATCGATCCAGTTCTGATTTGATTTCGTCAATTTCTATTTCTCAGCTTTGATCGACCAATTCGTGCCCATCTCACCTTGCTTTGGGAATCGTATTTAGATCGGTCATTTCGCAATTCAAATTATAGCCGGATGTGTTGTCTATCCCCTCTCTAGCCTCGAAAGGTGAGCACTCACTCACGATTAACGTTCTTTTATTTATTAAATATGATTTCAATTGAAACGACAATTGAAATATGCTGCTGTTTGATGTTTACACTGTTATTACCTGTATCAGTTCACCTGTGACATCTGACACCATTATCTGTTATATATGCAATGATAATCCAGTTTGGTTGTTAAATTATTGATTGTTTGATGTTTATATTGGACGTTAAATTGTTAATGTTAAAATGATAAATAGTATGCAATTGAAATTGATATAGGATAGTTAAATGTTAAATTTGATTAAATGACATTTGTATAATATGACCCATTTAACTGTCAAAATTTATTGACACGTAGGATTTGTTTAATTACGTCTTGAACCACTGAATGTATGTTGTTAAATTGATGATGGATGAAATTGTAATAGATGACAAGTGAAAACCGTAATGTAGTAATCTTTAATCTACATGAAATGATAGTGTAGATTCTAGAAATAATTATATTAATTCGTACAAATAACAATGCGAATTAATACTGTTATTTCGGGATTATTTGAATTGATTATTTGTTTGTTGTTATTGATTGTTGTTATTGCTTGTTTATTTACTTTGACACCATCCCAGTTATCACACTGCAAGTTCCCTTTGTTATGCTTTGATTTTTGAATTAAATTGGAATCGGGTTGAAATGATAAATACCCAAATTGAACTTTGACCTAAGATAGGAAATTAAATTAAACCCGATTGGTCAATAATTTGATTTAAGAATAAAACGAAGATTTTATTTGAATAAATAATATGGTTTTGAAATGAAGTTGAAATTTGAATTTAAGTGAAAGGAAAATGTTAATGTTTAATAATCTGAAACAAATTATTAAAAATGTAATTGATGAAAGAATGTTGTTTAATTTGAGAAATTATTGAATTAAGTTTGAAATTGTTAAACTTTGAAATGATTTAATAATCAAGTTTGAAATTATAATTAAGTTTGAAATTATTAAACTTTGAAATTATTTAATAATTAAGTTTTGAATTATTTAATAATTAAATAAGATTGAATTATTTAATGATTAAATTGATTTGGATTCTTTAATAAGAGAAATTGAATTTTTGAATAAGTGAATTTTACTTCGTAATAATTGAAATTGAGATTTCTTTATTAATTAAGTTTTGGAAATTATTTAAAGTAAGTAAATAAATAATTGAAATTGAATTTTCTTTAACAAGAAATGAAAATGTGATATTTTGGAATTAATGTTAGACTTGAAATGTAAAGAATTTGATTTGATGAATTTAATTTAATTAAATTTGTAAGTTTTGATTTAATGAAGTTGAACTTAAGAAATTGATTTAATGAATTGAAATTTAATAGAAATTGTTTTGAATGGCATAGTAACTTAACGAATATTGAATGAAATCGATAAATGATTTTAAATTGATTTGAATGTTAAATTAAATTAATTTAAATGATTTTGGAATGAAACTTATATACGAACTTGAATCAATATTTGAATTTTGTAAATGAAAGATTGAAATTGAATTATAAGATTTTGAAATTATGAATTTGGAAGTTCTGAAACGTAAATTTCGGAAATTGATTTTGAAAGACAAATGAAATGTTGATTTACGAATTCTATTTGAAATTGAAATTGATTTTGTTTTGAAATAAATAAACGACCAATCGGTGTAATAATTACGGAAGTTATTAAAGAGACCGGAATTCGGTTATGGGTATACTCTCTATCTAAACCGAAAACCACTTTAATAACTATGCGCGGAGTGATGATCCAGAATGAAGTGGTTGGAATGATGTACGTGTTGACTGAAGAAAGAGAACGATAATGGATAGCCTTGACACTTGTGTCAAATTGGAAATGACTAAAACAGGAGCTGTGCCGGGCCAATGGAGGATTGATACCTCAAGTGGACACACTTCTTCGAACTACTTATACTTATTGTCGATTGGTGCACCCTTGATTTTGGGAGTGTTGTTTCACGGTGTTGCGGGCGCTGCGGCGTTGCGTTCTCACCAGTCCGGATCAGGCGAACGGTAGTATCACTACCTTGGGTATAGCCTCATGTGCCTTGTCATACTTGTATTCCATTTATGCGCGACCACTACGAATTTGATTTGTACCTTGAGTATATGGATTGCCCTCTGGTGACTTCCGGTTTTGGGGAAACTACGGTCTTGTATATGCTTGTGGGAATAAAAATGTGTTAAGGGTGGAATGGGCCATGACTTAACGCTATTTTGATATCTTTATATTACTGATAGACATTATCTACTTATCGTACACTACTACCTAGTAGATAGTTTAACGGATCCTTAAAGGATGGTTATTCCAAACATCCTTTGAGTTACTTGTATTTCAATTGCTATTTCACTTGAGTTGGATTTATTAATATAAGAATGTTAATCCTGACTCGAGTGTCTTGTGTTTTGCTTTACGCTCGGGTCAGACTGAGTGTACCAGTATTCGAGACTCACCTTTTGAAGTTGGAGCTTTGCTTGAAGATCCAGCCATCTATTCTGCTTCAGTATTCGATGATTCCAGCGATGTATTCGGATTTGTATCTGATGTATCATATTACTCTTCCGTTGTATCTGGTTTAACTCTGATGTATCGTATTACTCTTCTGTTGTAAACTCTGAGGTATTTTATATATTCATATAGTAGCTTCATGAACTACTATCTCTTTTATTTCCGCTGCAAATTATTACTCTGTGTCTGTGTTCTGTGATTATTTATTTACTGTATATGTTCAGTTTTGCCAAATTTAAATTAACAACGCGGTATTTTGAGCAATTCAACTCCGGCATGAGTGTCTACCTATACACTTATAATGGACGCGAATGGTCCAAAATGGCGGGTCGTTACAGTTGGTATCAGAGCTTTGGTAGCTCTAGGCAAAACTTAACATATAAGGTAAATGTATTTACAGAACCACTCTCATTCGAGTTTCAATCTCTTCCTTTGACTCAATTCCTCGAATTTTGGGACGTTCTCCTCGGTTCCGAAATTCATTCGTGTCCTTCACTATTCGTCTTCTTTCAATTCTGGAGCACCCTATAACTCCATTTTGAATGATATCTATAATAGATCGGCGGTCTCGCCAATCTTCGAATGATTCGTAAAGGAGCAAAACTCCTTTACAATAGGCATTGATTTACCGGAGATTTCTGTATCCTCGGTTTACGATGCTATCTATTCCCGCTACACATGACTTCCATCTCTTGAGATCGAGTGTTGATTTACCTTGGAATTCAGCATCGTTCTGATTCTTGAAGTTACGGACGACCCGGTTAAGGTTGCCCGTGAATTAAATAAACTCCTCCATCTCCTGATTGTGGTAATCGAATTATCTTATCTTCTGTTTCCAACTTATTTTCGAATCAAAAGTCTCTTTGATTTGAGTCCATCAAATTTGAATCTCTATCTCTGCTTTGAAATCTATTCTTGAATCGTCGAGCAAAGAAATGTATTTGTAAACTTATATTAAAATGTTTTATATATTGTGTTGTTTGAGTTGTTGATGTTGATTTGGGTTTCCGATCGATTCGTCTGATCAGCGCTATCGATAGGATCTCCAAAACACTTGAACAGAGCAAACTGACACAATATTATTTTCAAATTTGGAAAATGAAATAAATTTGTTTGATTATCTTGTGAAATAATAAGTAAAATTTTCTGGAATTTAATAGGTTAATTAAATTGTTTGTTTGAAATGATAATATTTGATTATCATTTATTGTTCTAAATAAATTTATAAATACGGTTTATAAATTGATTTGGAATTTGAAATGAATTTAATTCAGAAATTTGAGAATTTAGTTTCCAGTGATTTCGAACTTTAGTTTTAAAATTTTAAAAGTATAGAGTATTTAAAGTATTTTCGAATAGAATCGTTTCAAAGAATTTTAAATGTTGAAATCAGTGCTCTTCTCTTTGTCGCTGGAAAATAATTTCGGTGATGGCGGCCGCATCATCGACATTCATTTTCGAGTTTCGAAGTGAAGATACCATTCTGTAGCTTTGCTACGGTTTTGTTAAAAAAAAAATATATATTTTGATTTGAATTTCGTCAGTATATTTTGATTCACATATAGGTAGGTATCTTATTTTAAAATTTAATTTGATTTGATATAAATATATTATATATAACTCTAAATTGTTTAAAGTTAATCGGAAATCAAATTCTTAAATTTTGTTAATGGATGATTTTAATTTGGGGAATATTTAAACTTGAATAATTGAATTTGGAAAATTTTATTTGTATATTGTTCAACTACATTCTAATACAACTTACCTAAATCATTCAGAAGTTGAATATGTAATTGGATAATATATAATATAAATTGAATTTATAAATAAAATTTGAGTGTTTATAATAAATGTTGTACACTTAAATTTTAATTATAAAATGTTAATAGAGATAAATAGAATAATAAGATAATTGAAAAATAAATTTTGTAGGGTTAATTAATAAATTGAAATTAGATCAACTTATGAAAATACCTTGAATTTAAAGGCAGTTAGTGAATATAAATTTATTTAAATTGGAACTTTTATGGGTTAAATTAATTTATATGGGCTAAATATATGTGATCAGATATATTAAGTAGAATAAATTTAACAATAATTTGGAATAAAGAAGAATTTAAATTGCTGAAATAAAATATGATTGTAATAAATGACTATTCAAATTTATGATTTGAAACTGTTAATTAAAAATGATTGGATAATAAGAAAATCAATCTAGAAATAGTTGAGAATGATTTCAGTGAAATCAAATGGATTAAATCAATTATTGAATATCAATTAATTTAAATTTGAATTTATATGGTTTAAATTAATTGTTATTCTGTTTTTTTTTCAAATCTGTTTTCTTCTGGTTGTTTCTATCCCCCTACCTCGTTCCTTTTCGAGGACGAAAAGTTTTGAGTGGGGGAGAGTGTAACGACCCGTAAATTTCAACTGTTTTATTTACGTAATTAGTTGAAATTTTGCGAAATTTTAAACGATAAAATTTTGAAATAAAAATTTAATATTTGGAATACGTCTAGTTAAACATAGCAACTGGTAAATTTTCGTCCGAAAATATGAAAGTTTATTTCGCGCGCAAATTCACTTCAATTTAATCAGTTAAAAAGCGTTGAAAATAAAACGTTTTCAAAACCAAAATATTTTTACATAGAAAAATTCTAAACCATCTTCTGAGCAAGATTTCAGTCTGTCGTTTTTCCAAATTCGGACATCTTTGGCTCCGTCGTTCTTATTTTCTACAAAATAGCAGTATTCAGGTACCGATATCGATTTTTATCGGATGATCGTACCACTGATATCTATATATCGTTTTGATCGTCTCGTCGTGCTGATCCCTACGGTATATTCGATTGTCAAATTTGGAGTTCCGTTGTACGCTGCACTTTGCGTAACGCCTACCGTATCGGTAGCCGGTTACAATCTGCTCTGAGACTTTTCGTTATCCTGCGGGTTATCCAATAGCCACTAGCATTTATAACTTTTTGAATTCAATTCTACCTTTCATTAATTCCTGGTTTCAATGTGCATGTGGGATGCCCTTTCACTTCTTTGTTCGGCTATGACATTACTTTTGAACGAAACAATACTATTTTATATTAAGTTAGTTCTCATATTTATTCACGTACCTGCCTCTTGGTTCTCCCCACCGTTCACTTTCCCTATGCGTTCTTTTTTCCCTTCCTGTTACCTTTCTTTGTAAACTTGTTTGCAAAAAGAATATATAAACCAATGTTCATTTTATAAAGGTTGTTTTTTTGCATTGAGATGACCATTTCCTGTTACCTCTTCACCGCTCCACCTTCTTCCTCCCACCAGAACCGCCTCTTCCATCAAGCCTCCTCCGAGCAATGCTCTCCATTCCTGGCCGAACCCACTCGGCAGCGACCACAGCCCATCAACCGAAAACCCCTCTACGCCCATCACCAAACTCTTCAAGGCTTCAACAACCCATTGCCGATAGCCTTGATCGCAGGCCCGCCTTCCCATTGCTCAACTCATCCTCTCACCGCCTTGCCTTGCAGCCACCTCCATGCCACTACCCTCAGCAGCCTACAAACGTGTTCAAGCTTTCCCCCTCTCCCTCTTATTGCCGAGTGGCCCTAGGCAGCACCACCCCACTCACCAAGTGCCAAACCCATCACCGCAACCTCCGCCTCGACCACCTCACCAGTCAGATCCACCTCTACCATCCACGCACCGAGCGCCAGCCTCCGACTGGTCTCCTCTTTGCCTCGCCTCTCCAACGTTCGCGCAGTCGATCTGCATGCTTATATTCTTACATGTAAGTTTGTATAGGATGTTGTCTTTATAGATGTTAAGTTACATATGTTCTATATTATTTTATTGACAATTAAAAACTTATATATGGGTTTAGTTATATATATTAATATATATACAGTTCGTATATGCATCACTTACATTTGATCTGTTTATAAGTCTTTATATATAAGCCTACTGGTTATGTATGTTGCTGTAATGTATTTACAGTATATTATATTATTTGATGGTATTGGTTATACATTATATATATGAATAGGTTATATTTTGATTTTATAAGTGTTTTAATATACGTTGTTATAAATTATGATTATATTTTTGCATTTGAAAACATACAACTGGATTGGAAAGTATATGTTGTTATTAACGATGACAGTAATGCTATGTAATTGACCTCCAATTTTTATGATTCAAGCTAAAAATGCTAAGTACAATAATGCTATAATTAAGCTCAAGTACAACTGTGTTTTCTATAATGCATGCCAATATATAATTCTACAGAATATCGAAGTTAAAGTAATTGACCTAGCTAGCAACAGCCAACGTTCAGCGTTCATATTCAAGAATAATGATTGTTGCACTTTACTGTATTTTCTTCTCAAACGTGTATAACTGACAATGTGATGCCTATGAAACCAAAACTTGTATTTTTTTTAAAGGCACTTTATTGTATATGAATAGTCTGCATCTACATTTACTTTATACGGTCTGCACATATGTCTAGGGGCATGAACATTTGTTTACGCGTAAAGTTTTTGTTTTGTTACATTGGAATTTTTCTTTTAAAATGTGCATATATATAGGTTATTGTATATAGTTGGGTCAAAGGATTTGTGGGATTATAATTATATCTAGTTCTATTTTATACATCAATGTACGTGGGTCATATATTTAGTATGTAGGTGTGCGTGGGTATGTTAGATCGTGGGTTAGTATGTGTTTTATTTTGTATAAGTTCATACTAGATATAAATATTATGTTGGATTCGAAGTAAATGTATATATAGGTTCTTAAATAATATCTTATATAAAATAGTGTAATATGGAACTTATATTGCTGTAGCCTGCATGGTTAATATATGATTTTATATAAGTAGGTTTCTTTAAATAAATATAGTGTATATATGTGTGTTTGATTTCTTCTATATGTGTTTTAATTTGAAACAATGATTTTGAAATGTATATCTATATATTTAATATAAAACGGGTTTGACTTTAAAACATAATTTTACATGTAAATAGTTATATATATAGTTATATATATATATATATAAAGTTCACTTATACTATTTATCATCATCGATCCAGTTCTGATTTGATTTCGTCAATTTCTATTTCTCAGCTTTGATCGACCAATTCGTGCCCATCTCACCTTGCTTTGGGAATCGTATTTAGATCGGTCATTTCGCAATTCAAATTATAGCCGGATGTGTTGTCTATCCCCTCTCTAGCCTCGAAAGGTGAGCACTCACTCACGATTAACGTTCTTTTATTTATTAAATATGATTTCAATTGAAACGACAATTGAAATATGCTGCTGTTTGATGTTTACACTGTTATTACCTGTATCAGTTCACCTGTGACATCTGACACCATTATCTGTTATATATGCAATGATAATCCAGTTTGGTTGTTAAATTATTGATTGTTTGATGTTTATATTGGACGTTAAATTGTTAATGTTAAAATGATAAATAGTATGCAATTGAAATTGATATAGGATAGTTAAATGTTAAATTTGATTAAATGACATTTGTATAATATGACCCATTTAACTGTCAAAATTTATTGACACGTAGGATTTGTTTAATTACGTCTTGAACCACTGAATGTATGTTGTTAAATTGATGATGGATGAAATTGTAATAGATGACAAGTGAAAACCGTAATGTAGTAATCTTTAATCTACATGAAATGATAGTGTAGATTCTAGAAATAATTATATTAATTCGTACAAATAACAATGCGAATTAATACTGTTATTTCGGGATTATTTGAATTGATTATTTGTTTGTTGTTATTGATTGTTGTTATTGCTTGTTTATTTACTTTGACACCATCCCAGTTATCACACTGCAAGTTCCCTTTGTTATGCTTTGATTTTTGAATTAAATTGGAATCGGGTTGAAATGATAAATACCCAAATTGAACTTTGACCTAAGATAGGAAATTAAATTAAACCCGATTGGTCAATAATTTGATTTAAGAATAAAACGAAGATTTTATTTGAATAAATAATATGGTTTTGAAATGAAGTTGAAATTTGAATTTAAGTGAAAGGAAAATGTTAATGTTTAATAATCTGAAACAAATTATTAAAAATGTAATTGATGAAAGAATGTTGTTTAATTTGAGAAATTATTGAATTAAGTTTGAAATTGTTAAACTTTGAAATGATTTAATAATCAAGTTTGAAATTATAATTAAGTTTGAAATTATTAAACTTTGAAATTATTTAATAATTAAGTTTTGAATTATTTAATAATTAAATAAGATTGAATTATTTAATGATTAAATTGATTTGGATTCTTTAATAAGAGAAATTGAATTTTTGAATAAGTGAATTTTACTTCGTAATAATTGAAATTGAGATTTCTTTATTAATTAAGTTTTGGAAATTATTTAAAGTAAGTAAATAAATAATTGAAATTGAATTTTCTTTAACAAGAAATGAAAATGTGATATTTTGGAATTAATGTTAGACTTGAAATGTAAAGAATTTGATTTGATGAATTTAATTTAATTAAATTTGTAAGTTTTGATTTAATGAAGTTGAACTTAAGAAATTGATTTAATGAATTGAAATTTAATAGAAATTGTTTTGAATGGCATAGTAACTTAACGAATATTGAATGAAATCGATAAATGATTTTAAATTGATTTGAATGTTAAATTAAATTAATTTAAATGATTTTGGAATGAAACTTATATACGAACTTGAATCAATATTTGAATTTTGTAAATGAAAGATTGAAATTGAATTATAAGATTTTGAAATTATGAATTTGGAAGTTCTGAAACGTAAATTTCGGAAATTGATTTTGAAAGACAAATGAAATGTTGATTTACGAATTCTATTTGAAATTGAAATTGATTTTGTTTTGAAATAAATAAACGACCAATCGGTGTAATAATTACGGAAGTTATTAAAGAGACCGGAATTCGGTTATGGGTATACTCTCTATCTAAACCGAAAACCACTTTAATAACTATGCGCGGAGTGATGATCCAGAATGAAGTGGTTGGAATGATGTACGTGTTGACTGAAGAAAGAGAACGATAATGGATAGCCTTGACACTTGTGTCAAATTGGAAATGACTAAAACAGGAGCTGTGCCGGGCCAATGGAGGATTGATACCTCAAGTGGACACACTTCTTCGAACTACTTATACTTATTGTCGATTGGTGCACCCTTGATTTTGGGAGTGTTGTTTCACGGTGTTGCGGGCGCTGCGGCGTTGCGTTCTCACCAGTCCGGATCAGGCGAACGGTAGTATCACTACCTTGGGTATAGCCTCATGTGCCTTGTCATACTTGTATTCCATTTATGCGCGACCACTACGAATTTGATTTGTACCTTGAGTATATGGATTGCCCTCTGGTGACTTCCGGTTTTGGGGAAACTACGGTCTTGTATATGCTTGTGGGAATAAAAATGTGTTAAGGGTGGAATGGGCCATGACTTAACGCTATTTTGATATCTTTATATTACTGATAGACATTATCTACTTATCGTACACTACTACCTAGTAGATAGTTTAACGGATCCTTAAAGGATGGTTATTCCAAACATCCTTTGAGTTACTTGTATTTCAATTGCTATTTCACTTGAGTTGGATTTATTAATATAAGAATGTTAATCCTGACTCGAGTGTCTTGTGTTTTGCTTTACGCTCGGGTCAGACTGAGTGTACCAGTATTCGAGACTCACCTTTTGAAGTTGGAGCTTTGCTTGAAGATCCAGCCATCTATTCTGCTTCAGTATTCGATGATTCCAGCGATGTATTCGGATTTGTATCTGATGTATCATATTACTCTTCCGTTGTATCTGGTTTAACTCTGATGTATCGTATTACTCTTCTGTTGTAAACTCTGAGGTATTTTATATATTCATATAGTAGCTTCATGAACTACTATCTCTTTTATTTCCGCTGCAAATTATTACTCTGTGTCTGTGTTCTGTGATTATTTATTTACTGTATATGTTCAGTTTTGCCAAATTTAAATTAACAACGCGGTATTTTGAGCAATTCAACTCCGGCATGAGTGTCTACCTATACACTTATAATGGACGCGAATGGTCCAAAATGGCGGGTCGTTACAGAGATGGAGATCATGATGAATGGATTGCAACAAAAGGATGCTTGCTCGTGAGGAAGAGATGATGGAGAATTTCTTCAGGAGAACGGGACGAACATGAATAGTCGGAGTTGCGGCAAATCAAAACCAAAGGCCGGAAGCTGGAGCGAATGCACCTAGGAGCCGAGAGGGACAAATAGGAGCGAACCCCGAACAATTCGCATGGATCGGTATCGATCCATGGGTATGGATCGATACTGATCCACAAGAACACGGGGGCATGACCAGAGCTAATCTTGGAGGAAATGGTGCGCATCCACAGAGCAATGCTAGACATTTGAACGTGAATTAAAATGTCAAAGCATGACTAGAGGAATATGTGCCAGAATTCCCTTGTAGAAACGGGGGAGGAGGGCAAGCTGAGAATGCTAACTTGAGAATTCCTTTAAATGACGATGACAGGTTTGCTGAGATTGTGAGACGAGCAATGAGAGGTGGATTGCCCAACTGGAGCTGGAGGACGTGAACATGAGTCTATTCACTTCACATTCGGTACGTTAAGAATCCGCCTAATTTCAATTTACCTACGTTGAAAACGTATGACGGGAAGATGGATCCAACGGTTCATTTGATGAGGTACATCCGGCACATGGAGGTACTGAGTGCGTCTAAAGAGGTCATGGGACGGTGTTTCCCTTATATCTGACAGATTTGGCGACGTTATGGTTTAGACAGCTTGAGAACGGTTCTATTAGCACATGAGTTGAGTTAGTGAACAGATTCGTGAAACAGTTTCGGGTCCATATTTCACAACCCAAAAATGTAATGACACTATCAAGTATGAAGCAGAGGGCCGAAGAGACCCTCAGGAGTTTTTTGACAAGGTTCAATGCGGTGGCCACTGCAGTCAATAAACCAGACCCATCAATGGTTTTGATGGCGACAGTTTCAGGAATAGCCGCTAAGACTGGTTTCAAGGTTGCTTTAGAATGTGATCTTCTAATGGATCTCGCAGAATTTTATCATGAGGCCGAAAGATACCTTCGTCAGGAGGACGTTTAGGCCGATCGGGAAGAAATTAATGCTATGGATGGGGCCGAAGAAGGATCCAGCAAAGTTGAAGGGAAACGAAAGATGGAAGACGACTATGAAGGATCAAAGCAGCAAAGAAGGTTACCAAAATTCTCTTCTTAATACGGATTTGAATGAAACCCCGGAGCGGATTTATTTGGATACTAAGGGACGTATCCCCAATTTGAAGCCGACGAGGAGAGAGCCCACAGAACGTGAGAGGACGCCCGAAAAATATTGCCTATTCCATGAGCTGGATGGGCATAACATAAATGATTGCAGACACTTGCGCGATCTGATCGAAGAGCAGGTCAGAAACAACCAATTACAGCAATATGTGAGAAGCCGAACTGCGGTGGTGGAACAAGAGTATCCATCAACCGCAGCGAATGGAAACAGCCTTGAATCAAGGTCGGGGATAGTCATTTCTTGATTTGGATGGCAGGGAATCAACTTCGGTTCTCGCGCTCTATCTCCCTTTTCAATAAGCAATGAAGTAATACAGTCTAGCCACTGACTTGTGTATGGGATCTCAATCGATCCTTGGCACGCTCTGAGCTGGATGCTAGGCTGTAACACCCGGTGAGGCAACTATCATGATGTTTGACTTTATGTTTCTTAATGTTTGTATTCGATTCCGTTAGATATATCCTTGATCGTTGAAATCCACTTAAATGTGATGACTGAAATTGATCGTTTTAAAGTCTCGTCCGGAGAGACGGGACTAGGGTGTAGGGTGCAAGTCCCCTTGTCGGAGAGCGGGCGGATGGATTTGTACGATATAGATCGCTTTGAGTTCTGCCCGAAGAAACGAGACCGAAGTGTAGGGTGAAAGTCCCCTTGCCGAGAGTGGGCGTATGAGCTTGTACGATATAGATCATTTTAAGTCCCATACAAAGAGACATGATTGGAGGGTAGGGTTCATGTCCCCTTGCCGGAGAGCGAGCAGATGGGCTTGTACGATATAGATCGCTTAAAGTCCCGTCCGAAGAGATGGGAATGGAGTGTAGGGTGGAAGTCCCCTCATTGGAGAGCGGGTGGATGGACTTGTACGATATAGATCACTTTAAATCCCAGTGGTAGAGCAGGAACCGGGGTGCAAGAAGTAAGTCACCTTGCCGAAGTGTAAGCGGATGAGCTTGCTTGTCGTTGAGTCCCCTCGCCTGAGAGTGAGTGGATTGGAGTTAACAAAGATTCGGAGAGACCATGAATTTTATTATCGACCCCGAACGGCTATTGATTTGATCAACGGTCTAGAGAGACCATGGATTTTATTATCGATCTCGAACGTTCATGGATTCAATTAACGATTCGGAGAGATCGTGTGCTTTACTATCGGCTTGGAACAGCCAAAGATTCCACTAATGATCCGAAGAGATCGAGATTTCAAATAAATATCTAGAAAGATTAAGCTTTCAACTAATGATCCAGAGCGATCAGGAACTGAATCGACCATCGAATGCATGACCCGAAGATATCAGGATCCGGACTATGGTTTTTAATGCCATTGGACCTTAGAACAATTCGTCAACCATCGAATCATGCAACTAACTTCTGTACAGATCTGCTAAATCCTGGACGAACATGGGATGATCCA
This sequence comes from Allium fistulosum, assembly GCA_030737815.1. Classification (NCBI taxonomy): domain Eukaryota; kingdom Viridiplantae; phylum Streptophyta; class Magnoliopsida; order Asparagales; family Amaryllidaceae; genus Allium; species Allium fistulosum. The sequence goes on along the minus strand of CM060902.1, from coordinate 1,113,954,855 downwards.
CAACAGCCTGATTGACTAATGACCAGAAAATCCGACTATTGATGTTCTGTTAACTTCGACATTTGTTCTTGAGCAAAGCACACCTTCCATTCGCAAGGTGTGCTTTGATGGGCAAATTTTATCCATCCTTTTGACCAGGCAGTATATGAACGAACTTGACGAGCCAAACTTGAAAGCTATCAAGGCAGGAAGCCCTGAGAGATAGCCACGAGAGTCTAGAAACCAAGTGCAAACAGAGCCATGAGGCAGATACCAAATCCCTCCAAGAGATAGGGATTCAAAATACGCCCAAGTGGTGGATCAATACCAATCCAGCCATTTGGATCGATACCGATCCACAACTTTTTGCCCAAAATTTTTACACTCCAAAGCCATGTTGCCTACAACCCATTTCGGGCCTTCTATAATCGTTCGCATGCACTATGATCGTTCTCCTTGAACTCTAGAAATCAGCAACTTTATTCTTCCACGGATCCATCAATTGAACTTAGAGACAAGCTTATTGCATTGCAAACAAGTTTGGAATCACGAAACTAACTACGAATAGAGCTGGGACAAAGCACTCAAGAAAACCCAGATGGCAAACTTATGGATCGGTACCGATCCAAGCCCATGGATCAGTATCGATCCACATATAATGATGAGGTGTCCACCATTTTTTCAGGGGAACTGATCTTGGACGTGGAAAACAAAGTGGAGATCATAGAAACGAATTTTCAGGCAGCCTACAGCTATAAACAGGAGGACAATGACTCATTTTAAGGATCTTTTTCACTTCTCTACAACCTTCCTATAACTCTTTTGTAATCACCCACGGATTTATACCGATCCGTAAGAACAGAAGTGCAAGCAGCATTAAAAACCATCAACAAAGTTAAGTGGACGTAAGCAACGATTAACCGAATTGCTATAAAACGCCGTGTGTTCTTTTTTTCGCTCTTTTTAATTTACTTTTCTTCATTTTTTATTCTCTGCTAAAACTATTGGGTGTTTATGCCATTTTTAGTTCAAACATATATCCGTATGATGTATCGTAAATTAATCCAATAACATATGAAGGTAGTACATATATAACTTTACCCAGTTATATGTTATACATTTAACAAGTGATATAACTTAATACAAACAATCATATAAGTCAGCATATGCAGATACATACACTGATATCGTAAAAACGTTGTCGTTGATGGCTAAAAATGCCAGATATAAACGTCATTGCATGGTGGCACACATATAATCGAATAACAACAAAGCTTTCCAAGTTATGTGCAGCATCCTGCACTTGGTATTTCATTATATTCCTGCTTCTGTAGCGGTACATTACTCCTTGTATTTGTAGATCCTTCTCCCAACAGGCTAGGAACTTCAATTATCTGTTAGCATGCATCTCCATCAATATATGGTTTCGATATATATGTTATGAGCATGCATAAGGCTCTAAGATGAAAATAAAGAAAAGAGACAAAACTAAAGTAAATCCATTGCTAATAGTCAAAGCGCAAGGATTTTAAGGCACAGGTCCTCGATAGTTCCGGATAATGTAAACAGATTATAGGGGTATGACCGTTGTTACCTTTGATGCAAGTTCTTCAAAACATTTCTCTACATTCTCCCTTGTTTTAGCGCTGCATTCTACAAATAAGCATCCAAGTTTTTGAGCCAAGGCAATTCCCTCTTCTCTTGTGACACTCCTTTCTGTTTCCTGGGGAACCAAAATCACTTTATATTTAGTTTCTGTAGAAACTTCGCTTGTACGGTGGATAGTCTAAAGTCATGTACATAACAAAGAAAAAGCAGAAAATTGCAGCTTTGAGTTAGCATGGAACAATTGAATTTGAAAACTTAGAGTTTGCAATAGCCAGTGATTGTAACATTAAAATACGAACAGCACATACCTTGTCTACTTTGTTACCGGCGAGGATTTTAACACAATTCTCGTTAGTTGAGTAAAGTTCTATTTCCTTTGCCCATATATCTGATAAATTTGTAAAAGTTTCTCTCCTTGTCACATCATACACTAGAATTTAATAAAAACCAAGAATCGGTTCACTTAGAGATTTTCCTACATACTGAATACACCAAATAGCATATAACAAATTTGGAATACCTAGTATGATTCCTTGAGCGCCTCTATAGTAGGAACTCGTCAATGTCCGGAATTTCTCTTGTCCAGCTGCAAGATTAAAAGGACTATAAATATGCCTAGTGTGGGATGTATGTTTCTTCTATTGGAAAGAACCAAAAACTGATGAGGATTAATTATTTATATTTGTTCAGGCTTTTGACATACCCATCAAAATCTAATTAAAACTTGATAGTTAGATGGGAAACAACTCATACCCATTGTTGTCAACAATCCTAAAATCCTACGATTTAAATCCCGATTCGGATCGGATCTCTCCTTTAACGATTCGATTTACATTCCGATCCAAACTTAGTCAAAACCATAAAAAACATTCTATTTATATACTAACATACTTAATATGTTTATTTGGATTCAAAATACAATGTTTTCAAAATAAAATAAAAATATAATAAGAGAGGAAATTGAGTTTTATGTTTAATTGTAGAAGTTCAAATATCAAATCAATTTCAAATTGTGTGCAAACCTTCAAATACGAATCTTTTGAATCTACAATTTACGATTTGAATCCCGTTTTGATTTAAAGTTTGAACTTTACGACTTACGATTTAAATCCCATTTTGAAAACATTGCTCATACCCCATCGACTCTGAGGTGCCCATTGTTTAGAAAAGGTTTAATACTATCATACCGGATTTATACTCTCTTTATATAATAATAATCATCTCACAGGGTAAGATGGCCATTGAGCAGCGAGTTGAGAATAGAAATGAGAAGGCCACTTCATATAGGGTAATCATCTTTTATTGCAGGGTGCAACAATTTTCCTTGTTGCACCGTAGAATAAACAATGATCTTTATACATATATGGAAGAGGGAACGCTCTTTGTTATCATGTTTAATCTCCTTTACTTAGATATTCATCATAATATTTATAAAACAAAGTATCAGAACTTGGGCGAACATATAATGCATCTCGAATGACATAACTGATATTTATCCATTATATGACACATAATCGTTATTATTTTTAATTAATTCTAAGACTTTATTGGATATTTAATGTCTTCTAAATCAAATATAGCAATTTCAATATCTTACCGGTGTCCCATATAGTAAGTTTCAGTTTCTTTGTACCAACAGTAATATGCTTAATTTTAAAATCCACACCTGTGTAGAATCAAAAAATACTCCATTTAGCCGTTTAAAAAATATGAATAATTTGTACCAACTCAAATAATGTAATATTTCAAAGAATATCACCGATGGTGGGAGAAATATCGCTCTGAAAGTTGGAAATGAAGCTAAGTAGAAGGCTGCTTTTACCAACTCCAGCATCTCCAATCAACAAAATCTTGAATGAGTAATCATAGCTTTTGTTATTTGAAGATGATGATTCCATTAATATAAAAAGTTACAGTTTCAAAAATGAAAAAAACAAATTAGGTAGAGAATGAAATAATGGAGTAAAGGAGAAATAATAGGTATTTGAAGATATCAGTGAAAATAAATAAACAGAATAAATAAAGGGAAGGAAGGCATATTTGATATGATATAATTCCTTCTCATTTGCCTAACCTTTAAGCAGAGAATACAAGTAGAGAATAAAATGAGTCAAAAGTGGGATTTAAAAAACTTATATATGCTTTACTTAGGTTGCACATCATTTTAATATGCTGCCACTTTAAAGGTAAAATATATTCAAAATAGTGGGATGCTATTGGCATCCAAAAAAGTTTTCACGGCTACCATTAAATTTTTAATACATACCACTTTTTTCATGTGCTACCTACCACCAAATTCTATTTTTCCATTCATCTTAAACAACAGAAGCTATTAGAAATTGAAACAGATATTGAAATTGAAATAGTGCAGAGATTTTGTAATAAAGGAATTCTTATTATTAAATTGTATTTGAATACATTATCAACTGAATTACACGGTATATTTATACAATCTCTTAATAAGTGGGCTAGGCCCAGCTAGGCTGGCAATCCGCAGCACTATCTTGATAAAATATCAACCGAAGGATCTCTATTGATCTGAAGGTCAGGAAGTAATCACTGGAAGAGATATTAAACTGTGTTACTTCTAATTGCCTCCCTCATTTCGATCTAGGGTTTCATTTTCTTCCTTCTTTATCTCGGATCTGCTCCTAGCATCTTCAATCATTAAATTGGTTTTGAATCTCTCAAAGTTATGTTTTGAGAGGGCTTTTGTCATAATATCAGCGATCTGATGGCTTGCTGGAATGTGATTAACAGCGAGTTCCTTTTTGATAACCTTTTCTCGAACGAAATACAAGTCGATTTCGATGTGTTTCGTTCGAGAATGAAGGACTGGATTTGCTGAGATAGAAACAGCTCCAGAGTTGTCGCACCATATTACTGGTTGATTAGATGAGATGATTTTGATTTCGTTGAGAAGAGATCTGAGCCAAGTGATTTCAGCTGTAGTGCTTGCCACGCTACGATATTCAGCTTCGGTGCTGGAGCGAGACACTGTGGGTTGCTTTTTGGAACTCCATGATACTGGGTTGCTTCCAAGGTAGATGCAGTAACCTGAGGTAGATCTTCTATCATCAGAATATGAAGCCCAATCGGCGTAAGCAAACCCTTTGATAGATAAGTCTTTACATGCTCTTAACTTTAAACCTTGATTGATAGATCCTTTTAAGTACCTTAGAATATGCTTAACTGCTTTCCAATGAGGATCTAATGGTTTCTGCATAAATTGGCAAACTTTATTTACAGAAAACGATAGTTCAGGTCTGGTAATAGTGATATACTGCAAAGCCCCTACGATACTTCTGTAAAGTTTTTCATTATCAAAGGTTTCTCCTTTGTTTTTAGATAAATGTAGATTACTTGACATTGGAGTAGGCATGGGCTTTGCAGCACTCATTTTGGCTCTGTTTAGAACTTCAGATATGTATTTTTTTTGACACAGAATAAGTTCATGTTCAGATTTTCTTATGACTTCAATGCCTAGGAAATATTTTAAGTCTCCTAAGTCTTTTAGGGAGAATTTGTTGTTTAAGTAATCAGTAACATACCTGATTTCTTTTATGCAGTTTCCTGTAATTATGATATCATCCACATAAACAAGTATGAATACACTGATATTGTTATAATTTTTGACATATAAAGAGTTGTCAGACTTAGTGGGATGATAGTTGAGACTAATAAGAGTAGATTTAAGCTTTTCATACCAGACCCGTGGAGCTTGTTTGAGCCCATAAATGGCTTTGTCAAGTTTGCATACCCAGTTCTTCTTGTTACTCTGAATGTATCCTGATGGCTGTTGCATATAAACTTCCTCATGAAGTTCACCATTTAGGAAGGCATTATTGACATCTAATTGTTTTATTTGCCATTTATTGTGAAGAGCAATGGTGAGAATAACTCTTATAGTAGTGGGTTTTATGACTGGTGAAAAAGTTTCACAGAAGTCTATCCCATATTGTTGTGAGTAGCCCTTGGCCACAAGCCTGGCTTTATATTTGTCAATGCAGCCATCAGAGTTTCTCTTGATCTTGTATGTCCATCTACATCCAATAATGTTTTTATTCTTTGGTGCAGGAACGAGGGTCCAGGTTTTATTTTTTATGAGGGCATTATACTCATCATTCATAGCAGCTTTCCATTTCTCATCCTGTATGGCTTCATTGAAGCAAACAGGCTCAGATAAGTTGCTGATGACATGATATGCTTTGGGCTTGAATATTCCATGCTTTGATCTGGTTATCATATGATGACCTGTTTCCTCCTCATTAAGATCATCTTGATGAGGAGTGTCGTTGCTTTGATCTTCTGGAGCAAGAATAGTTTCTGTGCTAGACTCATTATTGTTGTTCCAGTCATTACTGGAACCACTTGAATCTTGACCTGATCCTTCACCTGATACAGTGAGTTGAGGTTCAAGCTGATTCTGATCTTCAGTTTCATCTATTTTATTGCTAGAGAGGATGGGTATTTCAGGTATAACATTTTTTGTGTTATACACTTTTCCAGTTGTTTTGATTTCTGTACTAGCAAATGGAAATATAGATTCATTAAATCCAACATGTCGAGATATTATAATTTTTCCATTACTAGTTAAGCATTTGTAACCTTTCTGATTAGAAGAGTAACCAATAAAGGTACAAGATGTAGATCTGTTACTTAATTTATGAGAATTATATGGTCTCATATAGGGAAAGCATAAGCAACCATATGTTTTTAGGCTATTGTAATCTGGTACAATATTAAATAGTAATTCTAAAGGAGTTTTATTTTGCAGTACCTTTGTTGGCATTCTGTTGATTAGATGAACAGCTGAGTTGAATGCATCTGGCCAGAACTTGAATGGCATAGAAGCATGTGCCAATAGAGTGATACCAGTATCAACTATATGCCTATGTTTCCTCTCTGCTAACCCATTTTGCTCAGAAGTATAGGGGCAGGTAGTTCTATGTATTATTCCTTTTTCTAAGAAATAATTTTTTAATGGTTTGAATTCTGCTCCTTCATCAGTTTGAATGATTTTAAGTTGATGATTTAGTTGCCTTTCTACTTGAGTAATAAACTGAATGACTGCTTTATGTGTTTCAGCTTTGGTTTTTAGAAAATATATCCAAGTATGTCTTGAAAAGGAATCAACAAAAGATATATAGTATTTGAAACCAAAGTCTGAATTTATTGGGGCAGGACCCCATAAGTCTGTAGCAACCATTTCTAATGGTTTGGTATATTTAGTTGATGAATTAATAAAGGGTAATTTGTGATTCTTTCCTATTTGACATGCAGAGCATATATAGGGTAGTGATATATCATCAATGGCAATTTTATTACTCTTCAACACAGTTTTTACAGTATTAATACTGGGATATGACCCAATTTACAATGCCAAAGATCAAAGATTTTGCTATTTTTGATATTATTTTCAACATTGTTGCACCATTTTCCTGAATTGGATACCCTATTATGCTGCCTCAGATTGAATGAGTATAGACCATTTTGCACATTACCCTGCAGTAAAATTTCTCTAGTTGATGCATCTCTAACTAAACAGAGTTTTGGATAAAATTCAAAGTATACTTGATTATCTTTGGCAAATTGAGAAACACTTATGAGATTCTTCTTTATTTGAGGAACTCTAAGTAAATTATTTAAGTGTAATTCTCTTTTGCCAAAGATTTTTGCATTCCCAGTGTGTGTAATTCTTATAGATTTACCATTACGTAAAAGAATAGATTGTGTACCTTTGTATTCTTTGTTTCCTAAGTTCAGATTTTCCAAACTGTTGGTGATATGATTTGTAGCTCCTGAATCTGGGTACCATTCTTCATATGTTGCATCTTCATTCTTTGAGTGTTGTGCAGAGTTTTGATTGCTTGTATCCACTTCTGTATGTGCTATGTTAACAGTTGGATTGATTGATCTCTGACTGTTGTTGTTATTGTTGTTGAGAGAGTAGTTCTGATCAAATCTGAAGTAGCATTTTGATGCTGTATGTCCCATCCTTTCACAAATCTGACACTTTGGTCTATTAGAATTGTTCCATCTGCCTCTTCCTCTACCTCTGTTATTCTGATTTCCTCCTCTGAAACTTCCAGATTGATTTCTGTTTGAGTTTTGAGAGGTGTCTTGATTTTTCTTTTTATTGACAGAAGCATAATTGATAGAGTAGTCAGAATTTTGAGTTTTCTTTTGATCAATTCTCCCTTCATGTGCTAGAAGGGTTGCATGTACATATTGAATGTTGGGTAGTTTCTTTTTAGCTGAGATAACAGCCACTATAGATTCGTAGTCCTCATCTAAACCACTCAGGATTGTGAGAATCTGTTCTGTTTCAGATACTTTGTATCCCGCTGTACTGAGGAGATCACAGTAATTCTTGGCCTTTGTTAGATATTCCCTTATTGACATATCATTCTTTCTTAAGTTCTGCAGTTGTCTCTTGTAGTGTATAATTCTTGCAGAAGATTGAGAATTAAAGAATTGTTCAATGGCTTCCCAGATTTCTTGTGAAGTCTTGCATCCTACAATATGAGATAGGATGCTTGTGCTAATAGAGGACATTAGCCATGTTGCGAGAAGATTATCTTGTCTCTGATAAAATATGAAATCTTGATTGGGGATTGCCTTTTCTTGATTATCAGTTATCATCTTGGGTGGAATGGCCAGAGTACCATTGACATATTCTTCTAATCCATGTCCCTTTATTGCTGTTTCAGTTTGATATTTCCACATGATATAGTTGCTTTCATCAAGTTGTACTGCAGTCTGACTTTTTAACTTTATTATTTCAGAAAAAATGGCAGCTTTGTTGGCTCTGAATTCTGATGTGGCAACAGTTGCACTTTCTTCAGTCATGATGAAGTGAAAAGAAACTGGCGAGGCAGATGTTTATCTTGCAGCCAGATATTGAATCAAGAAAGTAGATCTTGAACAGAAAGATTGATAAGATCAGATATGAGAAACTTGATTTAGGTTTTAACTGGTATTAGAGAAAAGGTAACAGAATCAAATGATGAGATGCTTCATAAAAGAACTGAGAGCAACTGAAAGTTTAGATTATAAATCTTTCTTTCTGGATGGTTCGATGATGATCAAGAAGCTGAATCTGATGATCAGTCGTTTGACGTTGGCTCTGATACCATATTAGAAATTGAAACAGATATTGAAATTGAAATAGTGCAGAGATTTTGTAATAAAGGAATTCTTATTATTAACTTGTATTTGAATACATTATCAACTGAATTACACGGTATATTTATACAATCTCTTAATAAGTGGGCTAGGCCCAGCTAGGCTGGCAATCCGCAGCACTATCTTGATAAAATATCAACCGAAGGATCTCTATTGATCTGAAGGTCAGGAAGTAATCACTGGAAGAGATATTAAACTGTGTTACTTCTAATTGAAGCCTCTTCGACTCCCTCAAAATAAAATGCATATTTTCATGCCTCATTAGAAAACACAATTTGCAAAATCCATATTTGAAAAAATAGAAACAAAAAATGTGAAGGAAGACGAAGATCTAATGAATGATCCTAAATGTAATGAAGACAAAGAGGTGAATTTACATTTTATTTCTTAAACTATATTTTTCTTTTATATGTCAATCTTAATTTATTATTACGGGTTTTTTTATTGTTATTTTAGGATGAGATTAATGATTCGTGAGCAACACAAATTTGAAGTATACAAAGTTTGATGGTTTTGTAATTGAAAATTTCAATACAAGTTATTGCATTATAATGTTTAATTATACAATGTTTACTACCTTTTTTGTTCTGATTTTTTTCTCCCGATTTTCGGTTGTTAAATGGAGGACAATAACCACAATAAGATCGAGAATGCAGTTGTCAATGTGAATGAAAAATGGTTTAACAGTGAAAACATAGAAGAAGATTTGGAATAGTTTGAAGGGAGATAGATTTTGGGGTTAGGATTAAGGAGAGAGAAGTTATTTTAAACATATTTTGGTGTTTGTTGCATAAAACAAAATAGGACAAATTTTCGAAGTGGGCTAATTTTGGAAACTATTTCGAGCTTAAAGCTCATTTGCAAACTTATTATCAAACAAGGTTGGTTTGCGCCCGGTCCACAGGCACATTATAGTGTTTGTCACTGCCATCGTATAGGCGTAAATATGAGTCGTGCCTACATTTAAAAAAAACCACAATTCATAGTTGCGTTTATTATGTTCTACTGAAAATATGAAAATATGAGTTACACTTTATTGTTTTTTCAAACAACACAATAGGCGCAATGAGTTGCGCTTTTTTTTAGTATAGGCGCAACTCATAGTTGCACCTATACGAAGGCATTTACAAAAACTATGATGTGGTTGCTGATTAGGCGCAAACCAGTCTTGTTTGGTAATAAGTTTGCAAATGAGCTCTGAATGTGAAATAGTTTCGAAAATTAGTTCGTTTCAAAAATTTGTCCAACAAAATAATGCAAGGTACTAGAAAGCGAATAGACATATTTTGTATCATGGTCATTAGTTATGGAAGCTAAAAATGTTTTTTTTGGATGCCAATGTATTACTCTTAAAATAAACATAGTATTTAACTTAATCCGCAATCAACCACCATGCACCTATATACATGTGCTAAATATGTAGGAGCACAATGTTGTGATTAGGATCATCGCAACCAGTTTGAATGCATACGCACATCGAAATTTTTCTTCATTTTGTTAATTTCATTTTACACTGAAATAAATGCATACATTGGTTGTGCCACATTTTAATGATCTTTGATTCTCACATTTCGATTACCTCAAGTTAGCTTGTACCTTTTTGTTGTATTAGTTATAAAAATACACGTTAACCTAATTTTTAGCAAAACAGATTTCAACCGGACTTAGAATATTCAAACGAGAACGAAACGACTTGAAAACCTGAAGACACACTTAAAATGACAAGAGAATTGAGATCAAAAAATTTGGACGAAAAATACACTAAGGAGAGAGGTCACCAACGACCTCTCAAGTACGTACCGACCTCTCTTGTTAACTCCGTAGATGTTGCGATCCATTTGGGACACCTTCATATGAAATTAGAAGAGTGCTGCAAAAGAGTACAAGTCATTTCGAGCTAAGAAAAAAAGTCACTACTGACGTCTTAGACAAAAAGGCTAATACAAAGCTGTTTTGAAGAGAAATAGGTACCGACTTGTTTTGGACGACCAACGATCGATGGAAATAGCATGGGACACCTTAAAATAAAGTAAGAAGAATGATGCAAGAAGATTCGAAGTGATTCGAACTACGGAGAGAAGTTACCAACGACTTGAGAGGTCGACACAGACTGTGGTTAGCTCACGAGATCCTGCAACTTTGTACAGTACTTCAGGCCGATATTTGGATTTTGTTCCAAGTGAATTCCTCGCCCAACACGACTGTTTTCTCTATAAATATAAGCCATAGAGCAACCAAAACAGGATCTGAATTCTCTGACTGCGGAGACCTACCATTTCTTGACCTCTAATCTCTACTCTATTAGAGTCACCTAGAAAACAACTATTTGCTATCCTAGGACTTAGATCAGCAAATTCTTAATACTAGCGACTCTCAAACACTCTATAAACTTCATTGTGAATCTAAGATTCACTAGATTATGGTCAGATCTAATATAGTAGTTGTAATCCAGAAAGAAAACAACTAATAAAATAGATTAAAATGACGTAGGTCGGAGATTACGCCAAACCACTATAAAAAAATGTGTCTTCTTTACTGTTGTTTCTGTTTATCGAATCAAACTGGTGCTTTCATCTTGATTCTGGGTGTTAATTCATTTTTTGAGTTAACATTTTTTTGGGTGTTTTCATTGAGAGTAAAGCTAGGTTTGAAAACTTGAAATTTGAATTTGAGATTTAAAGAAGATAAAGAGGCCTAATACTAGATCTAAAACCGGAGCAAGTCAACCTTGAGCCTGAAGATAGCCAAGAGGTGTCTTCAAGTTCTCATAAGTCTAAGTACGTGACCAGAGAAGAGATGGAGAGAATGATGAAGGAGATGCAAGATAGAGTGTGTAACGACCCGTAAATTTTGATAATTAAAAATATTAGATTAAATAAGATTTTGAAATTTAATATTGTGAGAATTAAAATTTATGATTTATTAATGAGGAAACTAATTAGAATATGATTTAATAATGTTGTTTGAAAGTTATTGATAACTATTTCTATGTAATTTCAATCAATCGAAATAATTGTAAAGTTAATTTGGTTATGATTGTAAATATGGAATAAATTAAGTGTTGGATTCAATGTTGAAATTATTTGTTATTAATTGAAATAGGTTTATTATAGAATATGAAATCAGTTTTGGTAAGCAATTTATAACCTTGGTTGTAAACAAAAAAAGTTAATAGATATGAATTACTAATGTATAACAATTGTTTTATTCCCACCTTAGTATTTAATCCGTTGAAATTAAATTGATAATTAATGGAATTAATGCAATTGAAATATTGCCATTAATATAAATTAAAATGATAACTGTAGAATAGGAATATAATAATTTGAAAACTTATGTTAAAAGAACACTCAAGGTAATGGTTGAGTTAATAGAAAGAACATGTAAATCAAAATAATAGAATTTGGTTGAAATTTAATATATAACAAACTAAAGTTTATTACAATTGTAATTGAACGTAGAAACTAATGTAATATTTAGATATTGGAATTTACATGGAAAATTGTATTCTAAGAGATTATTAAATTCCTATTTAATCAAGAATGTAAATTGTTAACTTTTGAATTTATAATTAAAAGTGATTAAATTGATTTTTTTAATATAATAATTCATTTAATTAACGTGTAAAATTAGTCTTTTTGGGCATTGTCTCCAATTTCGACGAAACCAGTTTTATCGAATCCGTAATAGTGAATTATTATAAGATTTCAAATTTTGTAGCGATCGGACTTACCGTTTGATCGTGCGAGCTCGAAACGCTTAAAAATCAATTAAAAGAATTTAGATGAATATAATTTGATTTTAACAGTAACCTATAAAAATGATAGAATTGAGCCTTGAAATCAGTTCCATTGCGTTCAAAGGGCCTTTTTACATTAGGATAGTTTGTCGGCACGCTTCAATTGGAGTTCGGGCTAAGGGTGTAAATCGGTCGGATCGGACCAGACGGAGGTATGTTCAGTTTCTGTCCTAAATAAAATCGGACCGAGCACGGACCGAACGAGATTTATATTCGTACAATTTTTGTTGTCCTAGCTCGTGTCCTAAATGAAATCGGACGGACACGTACATACGTTTTTCGGACACGGACAGACATTGCTATTTACATAAAATTTTATGTTGTTTAATAGAATTTCCATAAGCTATATTATTTTTATCAATTTGTATTGAAGTATAAGCATTTTATGAATCCTTACTCAATTAACCGATCAAATAGTTGTCATATATGTTTTGAGAAACATATAGGACATACTGAATTATAAGAAATTCGGACGAATTCGAACGAACACGGACCGGACGAGATTTTTGCTCGTACAAATTTTGTTGTCCTAGCTCGTGTCCTAATTGAAAATCGAACGAACTCGGACGGACGTATTTCGGCCACGGACACGAACGGACATCGGACACTCGTACAAAATTAACAGCCCTAGTACGGGCTGTTTTGGACCTAACTATATAAATATAGCGCAAAAAACGAGACAAATATTATTATAATATTCCTGAAATCCTAAATTTTCCATGGCCGCCATCTTCCTCTTTTTCAATGGCCGAAAATCTCTTGACTTCTCCCCTTGATTTCTCCTTATCCGTTCAACGAAATCAAATTCTTCCAAAAGCAAAGTTGTAGAGCTCAACGAGCTCTACACATCTAATGGTTGATTCGTGCTATAACTTCACGAGATCGCCAAGATCTGTGTTGGAAGTCGCTGCAGTTTTTTCGTGTTTTGGGCTTCGAGATGCGTGCGCGCGAGATGGGAAGGGTAGCGTTGGTAGAGATGGCAGGCGCGCACGCGCTGGTAGTCGCTGATCAACCTCCGGTCGTCTTGAGGTGCATGCGCGTAGAAGGCTTGTTCGTGCGTTTGGGTTCTCGTGTTCCTGGTGAACGAGCGTACGAAGGGAGAGGGTGAGATGTTCTTTTTTTAATGTTAATTATTATATTAATTATATCGATATTAATTAAATCATAACTTTTTCATACGAGTTTAGATTTGGACGCGGTTTCTTGCATTGAGTTCGTATCGAAATCTCGTACAGTATGAAACCAGTTTGGTTAGTTTTGGAGACTGTTGGATTTTCAGGCTTTTATGGGATTTTAAATCGACGATAAATCAAAAGTGAGTGATTTAACCCACTCACAAATACTAAACCATCATATGTTAGTTGAATTAATTTTATGATGTGATAAAAATATTATTGGGTGCTATTTGATAGCTTAATTTGACACTTAATTGAAATTGAATTTTATTGAATTGAATTGCCATTTTAATTAATATTGAATTTAAATTGCTAGCTAAATACCTGATAATGATAACCAGTTAATTGTTGTGATTTATTGGCTGATTTGGATGTTGATTGTGATGGATGCTTATTTGTTGACATTTTGGATGATTGAATGTTATGTTTATTATATATATGATGTTATCACACTGCAAGTTCCCTTAGTTTGTTGTTAGGAAAATCACTATGGGTTGAAATGATACATACCCGAACGATCTTATAGATTAGGAAAAAATCGTTATGGGTTAAAATGATAAACCCGAGCGATTTTATTGATTTGAAAATTGCTGATTTGGGATACAGATTGATATGATATATACCCGGAAAATTTAACTATTTTGGGGTTGAAATAATACATACCTTATCACTTGACCATAGGATAGAAAACTATATACCAAGGTTCGAGAACTCGGTTTCGGTCTCGGTTTCGGTCATTTGAAAATTTGTTTGTTTCGGTCAGTTTCGGTCATTTCGCTCGTTTCGGTTTTTGTTTCGGTTTCGGTCTTGATATTGGATTTTTGCATTTTTAAAGAAAACGTAACGATAAACGATTCAAATTCATATAGAAATATAGCATATAATAAAATAATAATGTTACATACAACACTACTACATCCAGAAACTATTTCTCGAAGCTACATGTGGATTGTTTTCATAATTTTCTTCATCGTCTTGTGTTGTATAATATGATGGATAACCATATTCCATTTGTCCTGGGCCCATAAATGTCGACATCATATTATCAAAAGACGATGGTTCATTTTGTGTTGGATATGTAGCTTGACTATTTTGATCACTCGAGATATCACTATATGAGTTACCACCTGTATAGTCAGAAGTAGAATACCTATAGGTTGGTGGATCAGTTGAAGTATATGGATTGTGGTGCTCATAATCATGTTGATGTCCGGATTCAACATTTAAATTACTATCTCTTCGGTTAAGATTGCCGCTCGCACCCCTTCTTCTTGAATATGTTTGAGTTGGTCTATATAATTCACCACCATCACTAGAACCAATACCATAATTACTTGTTAAACCAACGCCACTTCCACCTGCATTACCATGATCATCATTTGACGAGCTGCTACTATTTTCATTGCTTTGACTCTTTGTTGCTCGTGTAGGTATACCATCATCAGCAGCGACTGCATCATTCAGTGTATTGGTCATCCAAGGGTCGTTGTCCAACAAGGGTGGTTCAATTTCAGTAGTCCACTCTGCTAATGGATCCTCTTCATGAAATATATAGTCTAGATCGATCAACTGATTTTCAGTGTCGCGGCGTCTTGAATTTTTTGCTCTTAGTCTCATGTTGTAATGCACATATACCAATTTTTCAAGATTTTTCATTTTGATTCTGTTTCGTAATTTTGTATGAATCATTGAAAATGTAGTCCAGTTTCTTTCGCAGTTTGAAGATGAAACCGTTTGGCTTAAAATATGCATTGCTAAACGTGTTAAATTTGGAGCATCCTGTCTTCCAATTATGGACCACCATTGAGCGGGAAAATATGTCTTTACGGCTGCGTATGCTTTTGCAGAACCAAATGCACCAATTTTCATTCTATATCTTTCTACCTGCGATGTGAAGTTAAATATTTAATATGTCTAAACGTTAAATGTTTAACAGAGCTATTATATATGTTAGTTTTACCTCTTTTCCAATTTCAATTTGTTTTACAATGTCTGGTACCATTCTTTCAACGACGTTGTTAAATCCGTTTAATACTTCTCCATCGTTTGTTGCATCCCCATATTGAATGATAGGATTAAGAAAATAACCTATATAGAAAAGATTTAAAACATTATTGAAATGTTATATATTTCATTATTTGTATGGCGATAAGATAAAACAAATTACCTGCAGCGTGAATAGGTCGATGTAACTGTCTTTCCCATCTTTTGTCTATTATAGCCCACCATTTTTGGCATTGCCTTCCACCAACATTTTTTCTAATCGATTCTTTTGCTCGATCCATTGCTTCATAAAGATATCCCATATCTGCTTTGTCATCACTATCTACCATTCGTAAAACTTTCACCAATGGCTCAAAAACAAGGATGACGGAAGCAGCACTAGTCCAAAAAGCATTGTTGTAAATCAGTGTAGAGACAATAGTTGCTGTTCTTTTGTCTTTAGTATTGAGTCTAGGAACTTTTGATGTCCACTCTCTTGAAGCAATCATTCGTCTCAGGTCATCTTTATGTTTATGAATAGAGTCGAGTGCGATGAAATGAGTTGCAAATCGTGTCACTGCCGGTCTAATCAATTCTTTATTGTTGGTTTCTTTTCTCATAATGGAAAGTAACCAACCATGATTGTATATAAATGTTGTTATTAACTGACAATTTGTGATAACCGTTGTTACCTCTGGTTCTTTGGAAATGTCTTCTAAAATTAAATCAATGCAGTGTGCCGCACATGGTGTCCAATATAAATGCCTTCTTTTCTGCATCAATAATTGACCGGCAGCTTTGTAGTTTGCTCCATTATCTGTAACAACCTGCACTATTCTATTTTCGCCGATTGTTTCAACGACATCATCCATTAAGCCACAAATATATTCTCCACTTTGAAATTCATTCGTGGCATCCACGGATTTAATAAATACCGTTCCATGGGTAGAGTACACGAGAAAATTTATTATTTTTCGTCGATTCTGTGTACTCCAACCATCACACATTAATGTGCAACCATATTCATCCCAGAAATTGTGCAGTGTTTTAATATATTGCCCAACTTCTTCTATTTCCATTTCAAGGTACGAGTGTGATATTTCATATGCAGTTGGTGGATCAATTCCACGACCACATTCTGCAACCGCATCAACCATTGTTGTATAGTATGGACTATTAGCAGCATTATGTGGAATATGGTTGAAATAAAAGAACTTAGAAATTGCTCGACCTATATGTTTTTTGGCATCTTTAATACCTTTCATTGCAGATTTGATAGAAGGTTGAGTTCTACCTCCTCGTTTTTGCATATATGAGTCGATTCGTCCAGCAGCATTAGTGTCAAAATCACCACCACCCGATCGTCCAACGGTATTAGATCTGTGCAATGTTTGACTTGAACCACCACCCGATCGTCCTACAGTATGAGATCTACGCAGCTCTTCGTCTCTAAATTCATCTCTGCTTTGTCGCATGACACGTTGAAATTGTTCATCATCTTCATTTTCATTATCCGATAGTTGTTGCGGTCTACTCATTAATTCCTCTTGTAAGCGTTGCTTATCAAGCTTTCCTTTGTTTCGTTCATTTCTCTTTTGAACGATATGTGATCGTACAAGTTGTTTAACTTCTTTAGGGACAATTAAACATGCCGATACGTCGCCGCCCACTCCTGCCAGATGTTCCTTTAAACGTGTCACACCACCGCCATTAATTATTTTATTGCAAAAGTTGCATTTTGTTTTTCGAAGATTGCCATCGATCGCAGTGCCGTAATTCCAACCAATTTCAGTCGGATTTGCCATAACGTACCTGCGATTGTAAATAAACGATACAATATTCCAAATCAAATCAAAAATAAAATACAAATGCATAAATAACATTCATCGAAGTCGTCAGAATTCATTGTTCAAGTTTAACATTTCGAGTCCAATATTACAGTCCAATGTTCGAGTCCATATTCCAGTCCAACGTATTCAAGTTCGACATTCAAGTCCATATTCAAATCAGCATATTCAAGTCCATATTCAAATCATCATATTCAAGTCCAATATTCCAAAGTCAATGCTAAGCAATTTAACATATAGTAGGAAAAAAGGCAAAGATTAAAAAAATAAACGATACAACATTCCAAAGTCAGTGCTAAGCAATTTAATATTTCAGTAGGAAAAAAAAGCAAACCTTAAAAAAATAAACGATACAACATTTCAAAGTCAATGCTAAGCAATTTAATATTTCAAATCAAATCAAAAATAAAATACAAATGCATAAATAACAGTCATCGAAGTCGTCAGAATTTATTGTTCAAGTTCAACATTTCGAGTCCAATATTCCAGTCCAATGTTCGAGTCCAATATTCCAGTCCAATATATTCATGTTCAACATTCAAGTCCATATTCAAATCGGCATATTCAAGTCCAATATTCAGGTCAGTACAACATATTCAGGTCAGTCGACTTATTTAAGTCGGTTCAACATATTCAAGTCCAATATTCAGGTCAGTACAATATATTCAGGTCAGTCGATTTATTTAAGTCGGTTCAACATATTCAAGGCCATTTGCATAACATATAGTAGGAAAAAGACAAGACTTATAAAAATAAAAACAATGCCTATATTTACCGTTTATGTTTAAAAAAGAGAAGAAAAAAAAAACACGCACGCAATTAAAAAACACAGGCAGTTTAACGATGATATTAATTCACGGCCGACCCAACAAAAATAAACCAGAGGTAATTCACTGCCGGCCCAACAAAAATTAAACTGAGCCTTTTATTTTCTTTCCATCGCAGACGCATTAAAAAAAAATACGACGAATGAAACTTAGGGCATAAAAATTCACCTTCGTTCGATGGTGCCGCGACTGGAAAATCGAAGACGACCGCCTCCTGCAAAGTAGATGAAAAGTGCCGCGAATTGAAGCCAACCCCTGCTGTGCCGCGAATTGAAGTCGAAGCCGGGAATTGAAGTCGAAGCCGCGAATTGAAGTCGAAGCCGCGAATTGGGGGAATCGGTGATTTTTTTTGGTCGAACTGAGATGAGGTAATTGCAGATTTGATCGAATGTGGATTATTTATAAGAAAATTATTTTCGCTTTTTACTGTTGAAGCACGAGATGTTTTCGACTTTGGTTTTTTTTTTCTTTTTGCTTTTTCGACTTTGGATTGTTGCAGATGAATTTTTTCTTTTCTTTGTCGCACTTGCTGTTTTCATCGCGCGTCTATTTTTTTTTTTTAACTTCGGCCGAGACGGGATTTTGACCTAATCCCGTCTCGGCGATGGCCGGAACCGATACGAGATGATCGGAATCTCGTGGTTCCGGCCGAACCCTCAATCCATGCTATATACTGACACCGTTGGTCGGTTTTAAATTATTTTCTAAATAGTAAAGTATGTTGATCCATAAATTTGATTATTAAATGTTATTTGATGATTTTATTTAAAATTTATATTTGGAAAATAATTTATTTCATATGTTTTAAAGTTTCAAATGATAAGTTAATATATGGTTTAAAATGTAATTTTAAGATTTTTAACTTATAAATTTATTTAGTTTTAAATATATTTTAAATATTTTAAAATTTAATTTAATAAAATATTTAATATAGTTTTAAAAGATTTATTTTAAATTTAATTTATATAATAAATATAGTTTTAATTTAATATAATTTGAATTTAATTTAATATAATAAATATAGTTTTAATTTAATATAATTTGAATTTAATTTATATAATAAATATAGTTTAATTTAATATAATAAATATAGTTTTGATTTAAGATAATAAATATAGACTTTTATAATAACTTTAATAGATAAAAGATTTTTATAAAGGTTTTGTACGGGATTTATAAAAGTTTTGTAAGTAATTTTATGATGGATTCTAAAAAGGATTTCATAAAAGATTTTTATAAAGGATTTTAAAATGGTTTTATAAAGGATTATAAGGGTTTTGAAAGGGAAGAATTGTAAACTGTTTTGGAATTTATAAATAGCTTTATAAATGGTTCTAAAGCTTATAAATAGTTTATAAATGGTTTAAAAGAGATTTATAAATTATTTTCGAAATTGATTGAAAGAAACCTTCCTCGGTATTTATGAACATATTTATACTTTCGGAATAAGTATATGGATATCTTGATATGAAAGTATGAATTGTTTTATGGATTTATTATATAAATGTTTTATAAAATGACCACAGTGTGAAAAATGTAAGCGTTTGGTTGTTAAAGAGACCGGGGTCGGATATTGTCATACTCTCTGTCGATTCCGAAACCACTTTAACAACTGTGCACGTGGTGGAGAATCCAGAATGAAGTAGGATGGTTTGGCAAACGCTACTGTATGAGGTATCAACGCAGTCCTAACCCTCGCGGGTCAGCTTGAGATGACTAAAACGGGAGCAATTGATGGGCCAAGTGATGTCGCTCTTCCGATCGGACACACTTCTTCGATATCATATCTGTTACTTTGTGATTGATTTGGTGGCCGCCTTCGATTTGATTATGGGGGTGTTGTTTCGAGGTGGACGGTAGCTGTGGCTATGCGTTACCACCTGCCCGGATGTGCAAATGGTAGAATCATACCCTGGCATTGCCTTGTTGTGCCTTGTCATCTGCCTTATCGAGCCCACAACGATTTTGGTCTGTGTCGTACCTATGGAGTGCTCCCTGATAGCCCACTGGTTTTGTATAGTTTACAGTACTATATAGACTATGGCATTTATAAAATGTGCTAAGGGGGATATAGGTAACACCTTAATGCTATTTTAATACTTTACTTTACTGATAGACAATATATATAGCGTATATTACTAAATGGTAAATAGTTTAACGGATCCTTAGGAGATAGAGATCCCGAACCGTCTTTTAAGTTATTGCACGCACGTTATACACTGGATAGGAGATGTAAAATCCCGTAAACATCTCTGAAGCCGTTACACTCATATATACTTATTTTGATTTAACTTACATAAGATCTTTTAGTTCTGACTCGAGTGTTTTGTCTTTTCATTACGTTCGGGCTAGTCTGAGCTTTTCAGTGTATTGAAGACATTATTCTGAAGGATGAAGACGGAGTTTAGTATTATATTATTATCACTACTACAAAACAGGCCATTTGCATCGCCTCATTTGAATCGGTTGAAGTAAAAACTGATGCAAATAGAACTATTTGCATCAGTTCTATCTTAATAACCGATGCAATTGGTACGTGAAAAGCAATAGGTCATAAAAAATTAAATTTGCATCAGTTGTCAGCAACCACCAATGCAAATAGTTTCACTTCCCGCCATCCCAAATTTTTCTGCCGCTTATTTCCCATTCGTCTCCCCTAAAGAGGATTTCGCCTGCTCCAAAACAAAAAAAACCCTAGAAATTGATTTTCACCGCTTCTCATTAAATCCGACTGATGATCTTACCACTTTCCCAAAGCCCTTTCCATGCCTTTCGCTCGTTCCTTTTCCCAAGCTATTTGACGACAGGCAAAATATTGGCGTGTGACACCCCCCTGGAAGCACAGCTTTTCACAAATTCGAAATCCAATTAAAAAAATGCTAACTTTCGTGCCTCTGTTCCAACATCAGCTCTCTTCCAACTTCTACCGCCAGATTCTTCAAGTCAGAATCAACTGATCCAGAACGACTAAAAATTAGTTGCGCCTCTCCTTCCCTTTCCGTTCATCAAATTATTCATTAGGTATTTTGAAAATTCCCTTACAAAATCTATTATTTTTTACAGATTTTAGTATTTTTTGAATGTGTTCATTATGACCTAGATAGGAATTGTATTGATAGGATTTAGAATCCATGTTGGTTGTGCATGAAAGATTATATAATTTGAAATAGGTAATTGTTTGATTTGAATATTGATTGCTTATTTGTCAAGGTATTTGGCTTCTTATTACATTCAATTTTTGTATTTTTTAAACTGTCAAGTGGATCTAAAGCTAAAGATATGCAAAAGTTCATTACTTGGAAGAGTTTTGGTTTGGGATGCAAACTCATTTGCTGCTTCTCACCTCATACTTAGCATTGCCAAAAGCAATCACACAATCGGGTTAGTTCTTTTTAAATATATATCTGAACCTATCTTTTTAAGTACCAATTATCTACTGTCTACTGTTTATCATTACCAACATTATGTTTCAAATTAATTGATTGTTTGTTTCAAATCTCAGCATGATTGTACCTTGTTTTTTTATACCAGGGTGAACTATATAACTCTGTCAAACCAGATGACTGCTTCTGGAATATTGGTACGTGACAACTACACCTGAATTTTTCTTATATTTGATTTGATATTTTAAACTTGTCACTTATCACATCTGTTTTCTTGCATACTACGTTTTGTTCTGTATAAAAAAAGCAACTTGTAATACTTGGAAGAAACGTAAAATATGTTAGCTTTTCATTGATACGTTGACAGAGGATGGGAAAGCTGTATTGGTGTCATTGACAAAACAAAATCAAATGGAATGGTGGAAATACTTGGTTAAAGGCGATCCTGAAATTAATGTACAAAATGTGGAACCTGAGGCAAGCAAACTTATCGATTTGGACCCTGAGACACGTCGAGCAGTTGAAAAAATGATGGTAAACGTTATTATTATTTTTATTCATGTCATGCACTGCTTTACTACTACTACTTTTTTTTTCGTTCTTTTTAATTCTACTATCAGTGTGAGATCCTTATCATCTGTTTGTTCGGGTTTTGTAAATGAATGAAAAATAGTTTGACCAGAGACAGAAAAGGATGGGTCTTCCAACCAGTGGAGAGGTGGAGAGAGATGAAATGCTCAAGCATATCATGGCTAAGGTAATTAAGTCTCTTTCTACCTTAGTTTTTTTTTGCTATTAATCTCTTTGTTTATTCTCTTTATCTTCTTCTTTTTTGATCTTTCGTTTATTTTATGTCGTTGCAGCAACCAAATATTGATTTGTCAGGGGCAAAGTTTTCATTAGATTTCATGATTCTTTATATTTGACTTAGGTAGTTCATATCTTAATCTACAAAAAATTGATTTTGTACATATCAAATAGCCTATTTAGCTATTGGGTTTGCTCATTACAGATTATTAACATATTAGGCAAACCCAAAATTTGATATAGGTTAAATGATACCCATAGTTGTTATGAGTTATATCAAAATATATCTTTAAAATATGGATATAAGTTAAATGATACCCATAGTTGTTATGAGTTATCCAAAATTTGATATAGGTTTGGGTATCATTTCATACTATGTTGATTTTAAGTTTATTCATTACAGCTTATTAACATATCGGACAAACCCAAAATTTGATATAGGTTTGGGTTTGCTTGATATTGATTTTGTACGCATGCATATTCTAGTATAATATAAAAAGTAATGTGATATGTGAAACCTGAAACATCGTTGTAATATATTGAAGATGAAAATCTTACAGTTTTCAACAACAGCCAACAAGTATAGACTTGGAAAGTCTTAGCAAAACCTGAAACATCATTTTAATATTAACTTGGCAAGTCTTAGCAAAACTTTTAGAACGTCCATAACAACATCAAAACTCAAAGCTAGATGCATGTACTGAATCCGTACTATACTTCTTTGTAATTTACATTATTAATTAACATAAGATGCATGCATATTTATTCATTCATAGTTCTAATAAAATCTTCAATAATGCCTGCACTTTGATTTTTATGTCTCTCCTGGACCATGTTTCATTGAAGCATATATTGTATGCTACTGCAAGTAGCTATGCTCATCCTTCCATTGTAACTTGTAACAATTTGGTTACTACTTTACTTATTTATTTCATTTGCTTTGTTTGTTGGTAGGCTAACACTTATATTTGTTACCATTTAGTTGTCATATTTTGTGTACGTGGAGATCTTAGTATTATTAAACTCTGTGTTTATTTTTCACATTTTAGGTCGCTGTTTAGCGAGCTCCACAGACCAGAAATGTTTTGCGGTAGTCTTCAGTTTTGATCATTTGTTAGACAGCAACTATAAGTCTATATTATAAAACTTGGTATATTAGCTTGATTCGTTGACCGTACCTAAAATATCCAGCTAGCTCTTGTTATAAAACTCGTCTGATATTATTTGGTCCTTAACTTCTCACACATATGTTTGTCGTTTACCCATGCGTTTCCTTCTTGTTTTCTCATTTGTCCCTTTTTATTTGTTTATTTCCTGTTTGTTCATGTGAATCATCGCAATTGTCAACTAGTTGTACATTCAAGCTGTTGTTATCTACGACTTCTTCTGGTTCTTGCATTGTATGTGTTTTATATTAATTATCTATACTTAGAACAGGACTGTGTTGTGGAGATGTAAAGTTGCTAAATTTCCAATTAGATTGAATTGCGTTATCCTTTGTCTACGATAAGTCATCTGATATAAAAATTGCTTTAGAACTGTCTTAGTATCATTTTGTTTGCCTGTTATTGCACATCTATTTAATAGTTGCCTCTGTGGTTCCCCTTTAGTTTCCACTTCTATTACTGTTTGAGCTATACCAGAATTGACTTGAATTATTTCATTAATTTGCACATTCTATTTCAGCATTTGGCTGTCATGTGCTAATTCTGTTCAGGAGAGGAACACAATGCAAGGCATGAATGTAATCAGAATTGAGAGGCATGCAAAGGTATTTAATAGGCAACTTATGCTCTTCAACCTTTAAAATATTTTTAATCTCCGTTTTTCCAACCGCACCATAACTGAAAAAAATTGTAAATTGGTTTGGTTAGTCTTTAGGCAGTGAAATGTATGTTGCTAGTGGTGTGGTTATGTGATGGAGATTAAGATATGTATGTTGCTAGTTTGCAACAGGTTGAAGAGGTAAGAGGCAGTTGTGATGGAGAAAGGCAGCAGTAGTAATGTAGCATCTGTGGATGAAGATGTGTGCACAATAGTTTGGAAGCAGTGAGTATTGATGGTTGAACTGCAGGGGATGGTTGCAGCAATTAGGTGATGTGAAGTGAAGTATAGAGAATGGCAATTCTGTGGTGTTCAGGTGAGTTGATGTGAAGATGAAGTGTTTAACAGTATAGATTGAAATGATATGTGTGAATAGGTAGGGAAGTATGATATAGTATGAAATTGTACTGGTAGGTAAGTTGTATAAGGCAAAGGGGAGTTGGCAAGGTTGAAGTGCAGTGGCAAGTGTGGTATAGCAGTTGAAGTAGTGGGTGGGTAGTTGTATGTATGGTAGTATGAGAGGTATGTCAGTAGTATAGAGTACATAGGAGTAATAATGCGGGCATATACCAAAGCTAAGAATGGCTTCAAGAAATTCATAGCATATAGGATAGCTAAAAAACATTCCCTTTTTTTCATCATGCGGTTGTCTTTTGTTGATGTCCAGTTCTGTTAACTGTATATTATTTGAATGAGAGGCAGTTTCATTAATTTGATTAGCACGAAGTTAGGCATTATCAACTTTTTCCTTACTAGATAGCTGTGGTTTTTGCAAGCATTGCTATTAACCCATTTAACAAGAACTGGTTCCATAACAACATGCTTAGCCGTAACTTTCAGACTGTTATCCCCAGTAGCTTTCGCTTTTTGTTTAACAAGTAACGGTAGAATGTCCAAACACTACAAGATGGGTAGATCACATGCCTCTACGTGAATGTTAACTCAACGCTTGGGCAATTTCACTCACTTCTCCCACATTCAAAAAGTCAGGTAGCTTATTATACGGAGATATTTCAATGAGACATTTAACATATTCAAGCCTTTCTAGTTTCCCTATAGATTCATCAAAACAAACTTAACTTCCTAAATGAAATGTAAACTAATTTATTTCATGTAAATTCCCAAAGAGGGGTTCCAAGGCATTATAATGAACATTTCTCCGTTCATAAAAATAGTGTAAGCTTGTAGAACTCTTTCTTGTCTTCATCACAGGAGAATTTCAGTTAGAAATTGGTTCTGCCCGATTTTATATCAATTTCACATTTAAGGCATCAAATTCATCTCAAATGAAGATGTGAGATGTGGTTCTGGTGGTGCTTGTGGCTTTGGTGTTGTATGGGGATGGCAGTGGTGTATATGGTAGGTGATGGAGTTGTTATAGTGCAGAAGTTCTGATGGTGAAGGTTGGAAGAGGCAGTTAGGTGGTAGAGGGATGGTTGTTGTGGTTTTGTGATGGTGTTGTTGACTGTATTGGTATAGGTTATGTGCACAGTGGTACAAGGCAATAGTATTGGTTATGTGCATAATGGTATTGTATTTGATGAAGGAGCAGGAAGTTGAAATGTGGAATGGCAGTAGGTTGGAGGCACTGATGAGGCAAGGATGGATGTGCAGTGGGATGGATGTGCAGTGGTTGATTATGGCCAGTGAAAAAAAAAAGAGCAATATGCAACAATGAAGTGAAGACAATAAAAAAACAGAGAGCAACATGCAACAATGAAATGAAAATGAATGCATGAACCATTATTTTGTATAGATTATTAACACTTTAATTGATATATGTTTATTTTGGTATTATGTTATTCAGTTTGTATTTGCCATCAAATATAATTTTGAATGATTGTAATATTGTATGCAATAATTGTTTGTTATAATCAATAATATATATATATATATATGTACACTATAATAATGGTTTCTGAGGATGGTTTTTTTGCATCAGGTATAAATAGTTGATGCAATAGAGGGATTAGTTTGCATCGGTTGTTATAAAAAACTGATGCAATAAGTTACTTTTTTGCATCGGTTTTCATTACAACCGATGCAACATGGGGGTTGTGTTCAAGCAACCAACTATGATATTTTGCATCAGTTGTTAGTAACAACCGATGCAAAAAGGACCTTTTTGCATCGGTTACAGAACTGATGCAAAAGTGGTAAGCCTGTTGCATCGGTTGCATATGCATCGGTTGTTGAACTGATGCAAAAGGGGGGTAAACAACCGATGCAAATGGTCTGTTTTGTAGTAGTGTATTATTATTATTATTCCACTACATCATGTTGTTCCGCTGCATTATTTATTTATTCCTGCTGTATGTACAACTCTGATATATTGTAAAGTGTAATCTAATCTTATTTGTAAAACAGATTCATGAACTGTTTATTTAATTATTATATTTTGTCATTCCATTATGAGATTCTGTGTTTTGTTCTTTTGTTCTTTTGTTCTTTTCTCTTATTTTCTTATTTACCCCATTAACAACCCTCCATTTTGAATGGTTTGAGTTGACATGTGTGGTTTATTGTCGATTTAAACCGTCCAAAAAGGTGGGTCGTTACAGAATAATAATTAGACAACGGAAAATGTTTGAAGGATTCTTCCAAAGGATGAGACAATAAGAAATAACTAGAGTTACTGAAATTCAGAACCAAGGACAAGGAGCTAATGCAAGAGCATTTGGAATTGGAGTGGAGCAAACTGGAACAATGCCCCCACGAATAGAACAACTCGGTACCAACCTAAATCAACTCGATACCGAGAGAATTACAATGGGGGCAATGTTGGTGTGACTGTTGGAATGTCGGGAATGGATAATGCTGGAGTTGGAAACACAAATCAGATTGGGAATGCACAACAACTGAAGGAAAATGTGCTAGAGCTACCATATAGGAACGGAGAACAGAATGAAACTAAAAGAGCAGGATAGAACGCTAATGCGCAGCCAGTGGAATATGTGTCAGAATTCCCCTACGGGAGCGGGGGCGGAATATTGCTTTTGGACGAAGACCTTCATTGGACGGTGAAAACCGAATTACCGAATTGGTAAGAAGAATAGTTAGAGGAGGACCCCTAGATCAAGATTTGGAAGATGTGAACATAAATATATTCATTTCTAATATCTAAAACGCAAGAAATCCTCCCAATTTCAAGCATCCGACGCTGGAAACGTATGATGGAAAATCAGACCCAACAATTCATCTGATAAGATACATCTGATATATGGAGGTGTTGGGCGCTTTTGAGGAGGTAATGGGACGGTATTTCCATTATACTTAAGGAACTTGGCGGCAATGTGGTTCAAACAGCTGGAGAATGGACCCATAAGCATATGGACCGACTTAGTGAGCAGATTCTTGAGACGGTTTAGAGTTCACGTCTCACGACCAAAGAATGTACTGACGCTGTTAAGTATGAAACAAAGGCCCGAAGAGACCCTGAGAAGCTATTTGACAAGATTCAATGTAACAACAAACAAGATTCAATGTAACAACAACTGCAGTGGACGAGTCGGATCCATTATTAATCCTAATGGCAGCAGTATCTACAGTCGCGAGTAAGACCGATTTCAAAGTGCACTGGAAAGTGATCCATCTATGAATCTTGCGGAATTCTACTATGAAGCTGAGAAATATTTGCGTTAAAAAGATGCTGAAGCTAAGGATGAAGCTGAAATTAATGTTGTCGATGACAGGGGATTGTTCGGAGCAAGAATTAGAAAAGACAAAGGGAAAAGAAGAATTGATAATGACTTTGGAGAACCAAAACGACAAAGAAGGGAGCCGAAATTCTCTTCCTATACTCTGACTGAGACCCCGGAAAAAATATACCTAGACACTAGGGGGGAAATCCCTTATCGAAAGCCTACAAAAAGATAACCTACCGATCGGGAGAAAAAAATCTGGAAAGTTCTACATCTTCCATAAGCTGGATGGACATGAAATGAACGAGTGCCAATACCTTCATGATATGATAAAGGAACTGGTTCGGAGCAACTAGCTGCAACAGTGCGTGAAGAACCGAATTGTAATGGTGCGACCGGAGCAACCATCACCTACAGTGAATACATCAAGGAAGAACCGGGGATCTGGTCTAAGACTCGAAATTCCATGATTGGGACGAACAAAAGAGAACCCGATTCCCATATTCTACTTTTTTCGTTTCTTTTCTTGCATTTTCCTTTTCGTATTTAGCAATAAAGAATAATAACCCAGACCACTTAGACATGTATAAAACCTAAATTGATCTCTAGCCACGCTCTAAGTCGGATGTTTGAGGTGATTGTTTAGGATAATAATAACCTTGAACTGCTTACACATGTACGTGACTTAGATTGGTCTATAGGCATGCACTGAGTCGGACGTCTGCGATGAACATTTAGGATTTCTGCTCTTTTGCCTTGATTTAATTTGAATATTTGAATTTTGAAAAATCCACAGTGAATGTGATGACTGATATTAATGCTTTATGTCCCGTCCAGAGAGACGCAACCAGAGTGCAAGGTGCAAACTCCCTTGCCGGAGAGTAAATGGATGTGCTTGTACAAAAAATAAATCTCATCACCGAAGAGTCAGCAGATGGGCTTGCTGTAGGATCTAGATTAACCCTAGAGGGGGGTTGAATAGGGTTATCGCAAATTTTCTCAAATCAAACACAGAAACAAACAATAGATAAATAAATATGCAGTAAAGTAAATCACACACAAAATTTACCCAGCTTCGGCAATCCCTGCCTACTGCTGCATTCCCAGATTTCTATTAGAATTAAACAGTCTCCCGCTTACAAACACTCTGACAGACTCGCAGACACTCACTCCCGCTCACAAACACTCCTACAGACTCACACACCCTGCTCCGCCTATAGAGTTTCGTTTACTCGCAAACTCTGCTCCCGCCTATAGAGCTTTGCAAACTCGCAGCCCCCCTGCTCACTGAACTAATTCTAACTAGACAATCTGACAACACCTAAACCCTAGGTGGTGATTCACTCTGACTGGACTTTGAAAATACAGACTGAAAAACAAAACACAGTTTAAAAACCTAGGGCAAAATATAGATTGACAATTTAAAAACAATTTTGCCCTCAAATAAACTAGGCCTAAAAATTAAATCAAAAAACCCGGCCCAAATTTAAAACTAAATTAAACTTTAAAACCCTATTTAAAAAGCTAGGCCGGCCCACTTCAATAATTCTCCAGCCCAATCCCCTTTTAATATTATCGGCCCGATCTCTTTATTATTTTCGTGAAAAATAATGGGTGCTTGGTTGTTCTTCTTTGCCGCTGAGAATTAGGGCTTCGGCTGTTTTGCTCGACTTCGATCCTCTGATCATCTGCGACTTTCTTCGACTTCGATCTTCTGACGAATTGTGGCTTTGTTCGACTTTGATTGTTTCTTCGTACTGAAAATTGGGGCTTGCGAAAAATTAGAAGTACCGCTCTGTCGAATTTGATGTTGATGCTTGCGGTTCCTCCTCTCGAGTTCGTATGTGATACTGGTACGTGATTTTTGCTTTTGCTATGCTGGTTATTACTTGACTGAACTCGATTGCTTGAGTTTGATTGATGATTCGAGCAGATTAATTTCTGTTATCTGTTTTGCTTGAACTCGAATCACACCTTTTTGCCGATGATGATTTGTGGTTTTTATAGGGTTCGAATACCTAAATTTTCGTTCGTATATTATCATTTGAATTTGTCACCTGATATTGCTCTGGCCGCTGATTTTCGTTTCGATGCTTGAGATATTCTTGACTTGTTCAATATACATATATATTGCGTATATATTTGATAACGTGGATTTCACGGCATTGATTTGAACTTGTTTGACACCTTGATTACCACGTTTCTGACTTCGATTTTATATTTCGTATATACTCGTATTCTTTGTAATTCTTGGTTGACACATTGTTGACTTCGATTTGAAAACTGCAGTTGTAAATTTTTCTGACCCCTATGGGTTCTGTCTCTGACCATCTTTTATCTCTGACCTGCTTTGATGTTTTTCTTTGATTATCGGTCTCTGACCTGATGTGTAGTATGAGCTACCAGATTGCTTTTCATGAGCTTGCTTTGATCATGTTACGTTATTGCTTGAGTCTGGATTACATATTATGTCACTGTCTCTGGCTATTTTCTTTTTGTACTACCTGGTCTGGATTAACATATTGCTGTGATTGAGCTCGGGTCATCTGCACTTGTTTGTGCATTTGTGGTTGGTATGTTTTGTATTTGGTATTTTCATTGTGTTGCAATCATTAGTGCTCGACCTGATGCTTGCATGACTGCTCTATTTACTTTATATATGGGTTGCTGCATCATGTTGTTGTTGCCACTGCCTGTTTCAGTTTGCATATAGTTTTTTACATTTGCCTCGAGCCTGATTTGGTGCTTTGTTCATTTGAGTCATGTTAGCTGTGGATCTGGTTTGCCTTTGATTCATGCTGTACATATTGAGTCTCACTTGAGTTGAATCCAGTTTTAGACTCTGGTTTGACCTTATACAAATCTCGTGACTTGAGTTGAACCCGATTTTTGGGTTTGACCTGTGCTCACCTGTCCCTGTTACTATATCAAGTGTATATACATATATCGGTGTGCACGGCCTTGTGGCATGTACAGTGATACACTGTGCATGTCACAATGTTCGTATGTGATGAATTCAAATATAAATGATGACGAACAACCCAAATAACTGAGGCAATTAATATTTTCAAAAACACATTTTTGTTTTATACTGCAAAAACATTTCCTTTTCAATTTTACTGCGTCAATGTATATTTCTGCAGATTGCTCAGATGCTGGATTCACATTGGAATGAAGTTGAAGACAAATACGAGTGTGAGTGGTATGTAGTGAGGAACTGATGTAACTATGAAATTGTGATGTAATCGTATTGTGACTGAAATTGTATAGTTATAGTGAGAGCTTGAAATTGTACTATCAAAATTGTAATAAATATCTGTTTAAATAAAATATTCGTTTGAATTCCAATTCTGTGTTATTTATTTTATTCAGCAAATATTTATTTTATCTTGTGAAAAACAAAATAGTACAATATCAAATACATTTAAATGAATGTATATATGTTTATTATCATCAAACAAAAAAACATATACATGCATATTCCACAATCTCCCCCTTTTGATGATAACAAACATATATTTAAGATTTTGACTATAATAAATGTATTTGATTATTCAATTTGCTCCCCCTATTTGAATGCTCCCTTTCTACACAATACTCCCCCTACATATATGCATGAGAATAAAATATTCAAATGAGCTTTGATGCAATTAGAAAATCTTTGACCTTTATTTTCAAAATCTTAACCTTTCTCTCCCCCTTTTGTTATCAGCAAAAGAATAATAGTAATAGAAAAATAGAGATATAGTGATAGACATTAATACAATATTAAAGCTCAATCGAGTGTAAATATTAATTTCAATAAGAAAATCAAACAAAAATCATAAATACTCCTTTTTGACGCATATTCCACTTTAGAATGATATGAATGATTTCATCGGGAAAAAAAACCATATAGTTGTGTCTATTTGTGGTATATTTATTTCAGGAAATTTGAATATGTACTAACCATGCATAACCGTTAGGACTTTTAAATGAGATTAGTAGTATTCTAAATTTTTATTTTAAAAATGAATTCAAGTATCTTCTAACCACGCATAACCGTGAGGACTTTTAAATGGGATTAGAATCAACTTGCCTATTTAATCAATCAATTTTGATATGCGTTCCATACATGCATAACCGTAAGGACTTTTAAATGAGCATGGAAGCACATAATCAAAAATCCAAGTAATTCACCCATGCATAACCATGAGGACTTTTAAATGAGAGTGAATATTTTGGATATTTTTTTTATTGTTAGAAATATATAAAAAATTGAAGCACAAATGATTTCCCGTTTAAACTACCATATATTGACATACTATATTGATTTTTTTTATGAGTGATGGTCGATAGAAAAATGATAGAAATAGAAATGATCATGGAATATTTATCAACAAAAAGTTTTATAACTCTTGTTTAAATTTCTAAAGAAATTTTCTAATTATACTTTCTCAAGTCATAATATATGATTAATATCAACACTCATCTTATTTTCAGTCACTATCTATCTTTTTAGACAATTATTAGGGGATCAGATTAGTTTAAAATCAATTTCAAAAATAATTATAAAATCAAATAACTAATCTGAAAAGAGTGGTTAACAGAAATTATTTTCTAAAAGGGGTTTAAGAAAAATTTCTGCTAAATTGAAAAATTATTTCAAGTGAAAAATGTGCAGATATTTTCTTTGAAAAATGATGCAGCTAATGAAAGTCAATAAATAATCACATTTCACTAGTAATTTTTCTAACAACTACATTGCCAGTGAAATCTGCATCTGATTTTTACTTTCACTCAGTAATCACTCGTTTGAAGTCATAGACCAGATTATGAAATTTCAACAAACTCTTTCAGAATAATGTTCAACAATTTTAAAATGAAATTCTCTTGAAATTGAATTGAAGCCGTGTAAACAATCAAACAAATATCATAGAGTCAGATTTCGAAATCGTAGGATCAACAGTCATTAAACCATCATCATTATTTCAAAACAATTTCTTGAAGCTTCACCAATTTCACAAAGTTTCAACAATTTCTCAAAAATCTTTTTATAGCATGAGTAATCAATCATAATTTGACCAAACAGATTAAATTCAATGATGAAAATGGTTGGTCAACTTTTAAGCACAAATCATCATGGACAAGAGCAAGTCATGTAAGATCATATCAAGTAATTAGAATCTGTCAACCATCATAATTACTTCGAGTAAATCCATTTAAAGATGAAATCAAAATTAATCATCATCAATCATTTCACATAACTGGCTGATTTAATTCAGACTACGGTGTAGATTCTTACCAGTTATTTATCGTTTGAAAATAAATACAATTACCTGTTTTACCTGTACGATAATCTTTCGTTGTTTGCCCATAGTGAATCTGTCACCTTTATACTAGGCTAAGGAACATTGATTTGTCGCCTGTTGTATATCTGGAACAGCCAGAATCCAGATAACACTAATGTTGTTCCTTAGCCTGCCACCACACCTACACGGTTAAAGATTTATGTGACCTATTTGTTTTTATAGTTCCATGGTTGTTAGTGGCAGAATAATTGTGAATAAACAATCCCTTTGGAACCCAAATTTGTTTTGTCCTTTTATTCTTGTTCCAATAGACATGAAATTTATTTGTAGAATTTTTAGGAACCCAAACTTGTATAAATTTTGTGTTCTTGTTCCTATGACTATGATGTCCATTTATTTCACATCCAGTAAAGACACTTTTTCCTTTAGCACTATCAACTTGTGTTTTTCCAAAACCTAGTCCTTTTCTATTGTTAGCAAACAATTGATTTCCAAATAACATATTGAATGATTTTTCTCCTCTTTAAAAGTTACTCAGTGATTTCTCAAGATCTTGGATTTTGGTTTTTAGTGTTGTGTTTTCAGTCACAAGTGAGGTGCATCTATTTATAAAATCCTTTCTCCTAGTGTCAATGATTTCCTTAAGACTCAAGTTTTCTTTTTCAAGATTCTCAAAGTTAATTTTAAGCTTTGATAATTCTGAATCTAAAATTTTGCATTTTTTACAGTCTAGGATATTTTCAAGTTCAGTTTCTAACCTAGAATTTTCACGGGCAAGTTCTCTCCTATCAGATTTCAGTTTTTCAATTTTAGAATCTAGAGAATCAACTGTTTTAGTAAGATCAATGCACATAAAGACAAGTTCTTTATAAGAATAGTTCTTTACCTCACTAGACTCCTCTGAGCTTGCTTCTGAATCTGATATTGCCGTAAGACACAAGTTAGCCTCCTCTGAGCTACCAGTTGAAACTTCCTCTCCTTCCTCATCATCCCAAGTTGCTGCAAATGCCTTCTTCTTCTTTTTCTTTCCTCCGTTGTTTTTGAGAAGTGGACAATTTTGTTTGAAGTGGCCAGGCTTGTTGCAGTTAGAGCAGGTTAATTCATTTTCTGAACTGTCAGAATCTTTTGATCTATAACCATTCGTTTTCTTCTTGCGTGGCCTGAATCTCGACAATCTTCTAAGATTATTGACAGCCATTACAAGTTCTTCAATTGGATCTTCTGCTTCATCATCGCTCTCTTCTTTGCTCTTTAAGGCAATCGTCTTCTTCTTTGATTCGGAATTGTTGCGTTCCTCCTTTGCTTTTAGCTCAAGCTTATACGTCATCAAGTTTCCGATCAAATCCTCCATGCTTAATCTACTCAAATCTTTCGATTCTTGTATTGCTGTGACTTTTGCCTCAAAGTTCATCGGTAAGACTCGTAGTATCTTCCTCACTAGCTCTACCTCGGAGAATACCTTTCCAAGCGCTCTAGCATTGTATACCAAGGTTGAGAAGCGTCCAAACATGTCCTTTATGCTCTCGCCTTTATTCATCACAAAGTTCTCGTATTCGTTGCTGAACAGGGCTAGACGAGACTCCTTGACTTGAGAAGTTCCTTCATGTGTCACCTCCAAAGTATGCCAAATTTCCTGTGCTGTTTTACAATGAGAAATTCTATTAAATTCAGTTTTATCAAGAGCACAGATCAAAGCATTCATGGCTTTAGCATTCGTAGTTTTTAATTTCTTATCGTTAGCATCCCACCTATCCCTAGGTTTAGGAATCTCAGTATCACCAATAGTTATAGTGGGAGGTGTATAGCCAGTTTCAATAATATCCCAAACATCGTAATCTACAGAACTAAGATAAATATCCATTCTAACTTTCCAGTAAGCATAATCACTCCCATTAAACATAGGTGGCCTAACAATAGATTGCCCCTCAGAAAAAGCATTATTTGAAAAATTCATGACTCTAGAGTTAAAGAAAAATACCGGGCTCTGATACCACTTGTAGGATCTAGATTAACCCTAGAGGGGGGGTGAATAGGGTTATCGCAAATTTTCTCAAATCAAACACAGAAACAAACAGCAGATAAATAAATATGCAGTAAAGTAAATCACACACAAAATTTACCCAGCTTCGGCAATCCCTGCCTACTGCTGCATTCCCATATTTCTATTAGAATTAAACAATCTCCCGTTTACAAACACTCTGACAAACTCGCAGACACTCGCTCCCGCTCACAAACACTCCTACAGACTCGCACACCCTGCTCCGCCTATAGAGTTTCGTTTACTCGCAAACTCTGCTCCCGCCTATAGAGCTTTGCAAACCCGCAGCCCCCCTGCTCACTGAACTAATTCTAACTAGACAATCTGACAACACCTAAACCCTAGGTGGTGATTCACTCTGACTGGACTTTGAAAATACAGACTGAAAAACAAAACACAGATTAAAAACCTAGGGCAAAATATAGATTGACAATTTAAAAACAATTTTGCCCTCAAATAAACTAGGCCTAAAAATTAAATCAAAAAACCCGGCCCAAATTTAAAACTAAATTAAACTTTAAAACCCTATTTAAAAAGCTAGGCCGGCCCACTTCAATAATTCTCCAGCCCAATCCCCTTTTAATATTATCGGCCCGATCTCTTTATTATTTTCGTGAAAAATAATGGGTGCTTGGTTGTTCTTCTTTGCCGCTGAGAATTAGGGCTTCGGCTGTTTTGCTCGACTTCGATCCTCTGATAATCTGCAACTTTCTTCGACTTCGATCTTCTGACGAATTGTGGCTTTGTTCGACTTTGATTGTTTCTTCGTACTGAAAATTGGGGCTTGCGAAAAATTAGAAGTACCGCTCTGTCGAATTTGATGTTGATGCTTGCGGTTCCTCCTCTCGAGTTCGTATGTGATACTGGTACGTGATTTTTGCTTTTGCTATGCTGGTTATTACTTGATTGAACTCGATTGCTTGAGTTTGATTGATGATTCGAGCAGATTAATTTCTGTTATCTGTTTTGCTTGAACTCGAATCACACCTTTTTGCCGATGATGATTTGTGGTTTTTATAGGGTTCGAATACCTAAATTTTCGTTCGTATATTATCATTTGAATTTGTCACCTGATATTGCTCTGGCCGCTGATTTTCGTTTCGATGCTTGAGATATTCTTGACTTGTTCAATATACATATATATTGCGTATATATTTGATAACGTGGATTTCACGGCATCGATTTGAACTTGTTTGACACCTTGATTACCACGTTTCTGACTTCGATTTTATATTTCGTATATACTCGTATTCTTTGTAATTCTTGGTTGACACATTGTTGACTTCGATTTGAAAACTGCAGTTGTAAATTTTTCTGACCCCTGTGAGTTCTGTCTCTGACCATCTTTTATCTCTGACCTGCTTTGATGTTTTTCTTTGATTATCGGTCTCTGACCTGATGTGTAGTATGAGCTACCAGATTGCTTTTCATGAGCTTGCTTTGATCATGTTACGTTATTGCTTGAGTCTGGATTACATATTATGTCACACTGTCTCTGGCTATTTTCTTTTTGTACTACCTGGTCTGGATTAACATATTGCTGTGATTGAGCTCGGGTCATCTGCACTTGTTTGTGCATTTGTGGTTGGTATGTTTTGTATTTGGTATCTTCACTGTGTTGCATTCATTAGTGCTCGACCTGATGCTTGCATGACTGCTCTGTTTACTTTATATATGGGTTGCTGCATCATGTTGTTGTTGCCACTGCCTGTTTCAGTTTGCATATAGTTTTGTACATTTGCCTCGAGCCTGATTTGGTGCTTTGTTCATTTGAGTCATGTTAGCTGTGGATCTGGTTTGCCTTTGATTCATGCTGTACATATTGAGTCTCACTTGAGTTGAATCCAGTTTTAGACTCGGGTTTGACCTTATACAAATGTCGTGACTTGAGTTGAACCCGATTTTTGGGTTTGACCTGTGCTCACCTGTCCCTGTTACTATATCAAGTATATATACATATATCGGTGTGCACGGCCTTGTGGCATGTACAGTGATACACTGTGCATGTCACAATGTTCGTATGTGATGAATTCAAATATAAATGATGACGAACAACCCAAATAACTGAGGCAATTAATATTTTCAAAAACACATTTTTGTTTTATACTGCAAAAACATTTCCTTTTCAATTTTACTGCGTCAATGTATATTTCTGCAGATTGCTCAGATGCTGGATTCACATTGGAATGAAGTTGAAGACAAATACGAGTGTGAGTGGTATGTAGTGAGGAACTGATGTAACTATGAAATTGTGATGTAATCGTATTATGACTGAAATTGTATAGTTATAGTGAGAGCTTGAAATTGTACTATCAAAATTGTAATAAATATCTGTTTGAATAAAATATTCGTTTGAATTCCAATTCTGTGTTATTTATTTTATTCAGCAAATATTTATTTTATCTTGTGAAAAACAAAATAGTACAATATCAAATACATTTAAATGAATGTATATATGTTTATTATCATCAAACAAAAAAACATATACATGCATATTCCACACTTGCTTGGTCATTGAGTTCCTTTGTCGGAGAGCAAGCGGACTCAATGAGGATCTGGAGAAATCATTCCCTTAACTTGAACACTAAACAATCCGAAAAGATCATCCTCTTAACTTAAACGATCCGGAGAGATCGTCCCCCTTAAATTAAACATTAAACGATCCGGAGAGATCGTCCTCTTAACTCAAACGATACGGAGAGATCGCACGTTAAATTAAATGAAAAATGATCTGGAGAGATTGAACCTTAGAACGGAAATAGACTTGATAAAAGGATTTGAATGCTTGTGACTAGAATGAAACTGGTAAATACCGGATGAACACGGGATAATTTGGGATATGTGATGTAATAACTTTGAATGAAATAAGATATGTGATGTAATAAGATATATGTGTCCGAATGAAGTCGAAATGATTGCGATGTATAAACTACACTTAGGCAGAGTGTAGAGTCTTTGGCTGTAACAGGTTTGGAACGACTCGTGATTGACATTAGAATCTGAAGAAACTTCACGATTCACCAAGATTGAAGTAACCAGAGAGCTCAACTA
This sequence comes from Allium fistulosum, assembly GCA_030737815.1. Classification (NCBI taxonomy): domain Eukaryota; kingdom Viridiplantae; phylum Streptophyta; class Magnoliopsida; order Asparagales; family Amaryllidaceae; genus Allium; species Allium fistulosum. The sequence goes on along the minus strand of CM060902.1, from coordinate 1,113,916,414 downwards.
TCGAAGACTGATTACTAGAACTTGTTCTTCAGCAAAGTACTCATTACATTCGAAAGGTGTATTTTGGACGGCAAGTGTTAACTCGCTTTTTAGTATAGCATATTTCAACTGAACTTAAAAGATTCAAATGAGGATGAAAGGACTTAAAAACTTGAAGGCATACTTAAAATGACTAGAGTATCGAGCTCAAGAAATTTGGACGAAAAATACACTAAGGAGAGTCACCACCGACCTCTCAAGTAGGTACCGACCACTTTTATTAACTCCGTAGACGTTGCGATCGCTTTAGGACACCTTCATATGAAATTAGAAGGGTGCTGCAAAAGAGTACAAGTCAATTTGAGCTAAGGAAAAAAGTCACTACCGACTTCTTAGGCAAAAGGCTGATGCCGAGCTGTTACGAAGAGAGGTAGGTACCGACTTGTTTTGGATGACCAACGATCGATAGAAATAACATGGGACATCTTAAAATGAAGTAAAAAGAAGGATGCAAGAAAGTTTGAAGTGTTCGAACTACGAAGAAAAGTCACCATCGACTTGAGAGGTCGACACCGACCTCTGTGGTTAGCTCTAGAGATCCTGCAACTTTGCACGCTACGGCAGGCTGATATTTGGACTAGGCTCCAAGTGGATTTCTGGCTCAACGCGACTGTTTCCACTATAAATACAAGCTATAGAACAACCAAAACAGGATTTGAATTCTCTGATCGCAAAGAGTCTACCATTTTTTGGGTTAAAAGTATATGTACTAGATAAATCTATCAAGGGGAAAAATAGAGTTTCAGTTATGTTTATTTTGATTTTTGGAGTTTAAAACAGAAGAGCTGCTACCACTCTAGTATAATACTAAAATATAGACAGAAGAAGCGCTATAATATTATAATACTTAAATTTGGACAGTAAGGATAGTTAGAAGTTTGTGAGTAAACACAACACGTGTTATATTTATGTGTTTGAAGTGGATAAGTGCCTTGGTTATGGAATCATTGGTTATTTCTTGTGCTTGAAGTATGCTCCGGAGTCTATATAACAGGCATGTGCGTGTATAATTTACTTTGAGTGTTCGTGTATTCTTTTCTTCTGTAAATACTTTTAGCGCCTGGTGCTCAAATTTAAGTGTTTTGTTCTCCGAAGGCAGTCGCTAGCTTTTATGTTACTGTCCGCTGATCCTGTTTGAAGTATAAGTAAGAAGTTGAATTCTAAAGAAAATGCAAAAAGTGAATGATGTAGATGGTATTATCATCACTTGTCAAAGTTTTGTTGGATGCTTTTGGATTGGACGTACTGTCAAATAGGGCATATCAGCGTTAGAAAAGAAGACTAGAACATATGGAGCAATTGAAGATATTACAAGATGATCTCCTTAATGCCGCTTCGAAGTTGGTAAAGCCAACATGCAGGATGTCATTAAAGCTGGACTGCTGCAAGGAGTTTTATATTCAGTCCAATATGAGAGAGAGAGAGAGAGGGGCTTGAAAGTTGAAACCATGGTTGATTGTTGTGCTTCTCACAGGTTGAAAATTTCTGTATGACATCACACAGGAAAAAATCATAAGGTGGTGTCTGTTTGTACATATATATATATAAGGATCGGCTATACTTTAAATTCTCTGAATTCAACTTCATTAAATTCTGAATATGTGATTGAAATAAAAGGAGAATTGAGATGTAGCAAAAATGAGGTGTAACCGATCATTGACCATATAAATATGTACGTGTGCGTATGTGTGTATATTCATTATGCAATAAATCAACACAAATCTTAATATCTTAGTTTCATTATATTATTGAGGAAAATAGGCGAAGAAAAAAAGTGGAAGGACAACCTGTTTTTTCATTGGACTGAAGTACAATGTTAATTATAACTAGTATTTTGTACAGCGTAAACGTAAAATTAAATAATGTTAGTTATAACTAACATTCAGTGTAGTGTAAAAATTAAATATAACGCTAGTTATAACTAGTATTCCGTTCTTCAGTCCAAAAATAAAACTTATGTCCTTCGATCTAATTTTGTTTTAAAGTTTGTCAATTCTCCGACTTCTCACTTCCATATTATTGATTGGTTTTATGATTTCAAGTGGGTCTAAGTATTTGAAGAGATTTGTGACAATAGAATACAAATTATTTGTATAACAGTGTTGCAGATAAAGATGTAAAATATTGCTCTGCATCATAGATTTGCAACACACTTGAACCTCCACATATTTTCATTTGACTTTTCATCTGTAGAACTGCATCAGCTTTTGAAGATTTTCACTAAGTAACTAATCCATGTCAAATTTAAAACAGTATTGTTGGCTAATCAGTTGAATTGTTGATCAAAAGTTCAATTTTTCGATTGAAAAATGCAAGAGAAAGATGGAAAATTTTCTTCATCATTTTAACAAATAGTTTATGTGCAGTGCCAAGTACCATTTAATCTTCAACAAAGTCAAATAATCAATACAAACGAAGATAACAGTTCAATTTTCAATGCTTTTTAACATAATTATACATTTAAATCAAATAAGTAAAAAACAGAGAATGGAAATGAAAAGAACATGTGAAAATATGGTTCAGAAAAAGTTATCGTACTTGCAGAAGTATTAGCAGATATTGCCTGTGAGGTCTCAAGTTGATTAATCATTTTGTATTTTGATATTAGAAGCGAGTTGAGATGTAGAATGAGATGTGATGAGAAGCAAAGTTTTAAAAAGAGGAAAAAATTAACGAATAAACCGAGGAAGATAGCTGAGGAAGAAGAACAAAACAGAAAAGAAAATTGGATTTTTATTTGATTCTCAATGACCATTACACGAAAAACTATTCTTTCTAGTTTATACAGTAACAATCAGTACAACAATAACGCGCAAATCAAAATATGCCGCTAAGAGCATCTCCATCCAAAGGAGTAAATGACGGTTATAAGGTACAAATGTAATTTAACTCCAAATCACATTGAAACAGAGCCGCCGTTTGCAGCCAAATTGTTCCGCCTTACACATTTTTACGTGGTCGACGCGTTGGAGGCATCAGCGGTGTATTTTCTAAACCAACTCTATTCGAGCCGTTAGAGGAAAAATTGTTGTCGGCGTCCGACGCATTGAACGCGTATAGCCGTTTTGTCTTCAACAACTCCTTCTCTTTCACCCTCTCCCTTCTATATAATTTTTCTTCTCAATCTCCATTTTTCATACTCCAACTCATCAACTATCAATTTATTTCCGTCAATCCGTTCGACTGTCCAGGTATTTTTTAACAACTTTGTCTTTTTTTCTCTCTACATCATATATCTTTTTCATAATTTTTTGCAAAAAGAATGGCAAACCGAAGAGCTCCTCATCAATAATCGTACGACGCTACTCAGATTATGTTGAATTATGCGGTATCAATAAAAAGGGAGTGCACAAAGCTATAACGGAAAAGTTCAACCGAGCTGTACAAATCATTGAGAGTATCGAACCGATAGATGAAGTCAAAATCCAACATAAATACGATAGTCTTAGAAAAGATTGGGTTAAATGGGAAATCTTGTGCAATAAAATTGGTTGTGACTGAGATCCTCGTAAACAAACTATTGCAGGCAGCGAAGAGTGGTGGAATGATCGCGTACAGGTATTTTTCATATAAGCAATTTTTTAGTTTGTAATCTTTTATTAATTTGTTTTTACATGTAGGAATTTGGAACGATTGTTAAGAAATATAGAAAAGCACCGACTTGAAAATTTAGAGCTTATGCAATAATTGTTTCAAGAGACGAATATCACTGGACAAACATCGTATACGTCCACTTCTAGACAACAACCGCAATAATTTACTCCTCCTTCTGTGCATACCCAGTTTGATAGAACATGGGCTGTTGAGAGGTTTTATAGTCAGCTAGATGATACACTGGAATAACCACAACAAATTCCAAATTTGAATTCACCAACCAATCATCAATTATAACAAATTCCAGTGCAGCAAGTTCGAAATATTGGCTTATCTTCTAGTGCACGTAGCAGTTTGAGAAAACGTCGTGGAGAAGCTGATGAGAAGTTATACGACATCATTGACGTAATACACGAGAGACAGATGAAAAAAAATCTCTTACGACTTCAAACATCCGTCAACTCAACAGAAATTCTGTAAACTACGCAGATATGGCTTCTCGCATTCAACGTCTTGGAGCAGGAGGATAATTTAACTTTGGTGGAGCAATGATAATTGTTATGCATCCCGATAATAAAGATTTATTCAATGCTTTTAACGACTAGCAAAAGATTGGTTGACATCAACGGTCGTAGCCAAATGTCTTTTTGCAAACTACAAATCTTATCTGATAAACCAAGGTGGCGGCAAAAATAAGATTTTTACTATAATTGTATTTTTGTTGTATTATTTATGCATTCTATTAACGTATTTTTAAGCATATTTTAATTAATTTGGGTGTATTTCAAATTCTGTACTGTTATTTCATTTTAATTAAGCTCATATAGCTTAACAAAAGAAATAATTAAAAATTAATTAAATTAAAAATCACAACTCAAATACCCCGTTCAAATACCTCGTTCGTAGCCGCAAAAGCATTCCTTGTTCATCAATCTTCCCTGTTCAAATACGCCGCACAAATACCTCGTTTCCATTTGTCGCAAACGCACCAGAGTGTACATTTTGTAACTGGTTATAAATTCAACTGGATAAGCATCCAAAAACAACAAATTTCAAACGTCTATCTCTCTTCTTTCTCTACAAATTCCATACACTACATTTCGTTCTTTTTTCACAGCAACAATCTACTACAATAAAAGTCGTTACACTCCCACTTCTCTTCAACAAAACTATCTTGTCATATCGACGTCAATGCCGAGATGTTGTGTTGGGAGATTTAATTTTGTAGATAATACATTTCCGGTTGGAGGAGCATTCACTACTGTTTGTTGGACATCAGTGGAAGACTACGATTAATGCTACATTTAGTGTGCAGTCTCAACTGATCTGATCTAGGATCTCGACCAAAGTAGTATACTTTCTAGGGAAAAATTGGAAATTGTTATAATTGAAATAACATTGATCGCAAAAGATCACTTTCTTCAATCAAAAATTGTTACGGAAAAATTAATCATCAAACATAGACATTTAATTCACAAATGTTTAAGTTAAAGCAAACGAACCCTAGAGGTTTTGGAGATGAAATGCAGCTGGTAAGATTAACCAATTTCGTACGTTTACATATTATTTTATCATTCTTTAAATATTCTAATCTTTTCTTTTATAGAGAGCATCGCAAATAAATTGTTTAAATAAGTCAACGGACTTGAGAATGAACAAGCACTCATTTTTATCAGTTCATGCATGTTCCTGGCCTACCAGTTGAGCATGTAAAATGGAAATTTTTTCTTCAGAAACCTGTACAAGAAGTCCAATCAAACAGATCTTGAAGTAAAGCGTCAAGAGTTGGAGAAAGCTCCAATTTTGGGGAATCACAAGGAAGCCAAAGCATGGAGTTGTAGATTATCTAACTTCTAGCAAAGATGATTTTGTTAGGTCTCAAGGATCTAAAGCAGCCGGAAAGAAGCAGACTGCTAGTGCGGATCAAGCCGAAATAAATATTTTTTTTACTAGATATGTGGACATGTATAATCGTATGAAGGAGTTTTAGACTATTCAACATCATGAAAAATGTTTAAATTGGAATGACTTCTTGTTGGAAATAAATAGAGAGAAGAAGACACAGTAATGTTTGTGGATACATCGAATATGTCTGACAAATAATGAGAGTATATAGAATATAGGAGGAAAGAAATTATAAAACGTAGGCATGAAGAGGAGTTGTTGTTGTGTTTGTATTTTTAGAACGATTGTATCTTTTAATTTTGAGTTAGTGATGTAATTATTTAAACTGAATCAAGTATGTTTATACTTTCAGAACTATTTTAACCAATCAAGTATGTTTTGCTTTTCAAGACTATTAAATGAAATTATGATACATTAATGATACAAAATTCAATTGAAATACATTACAATAATTAGAACAACAACAATAATCCAATATAACAACAACGATCTGCTACCATAACTACAACAACAACTACAACAACTACAACAACAACAACAATAACAACAATAATAATCTTCTACAGATTGCCATAAAATGCAGCCTACGTTGAAGTTGAACACTATGAAATGAAATTTAGCTAGCTATTAACAAGAAACTCAAGTTCCAGAGTGCTTTCAATCATATCATTACGTCATATATTCAATGTTGCTTCAGCGTCCTCATAGTCAAAGTCATCTTCCATGTCTCTCTCATCCTTAGAAATCATATTGTGTAAAATGACACAAGTATACATTATTTTTTCCATTTTATTGGGTGATCATGGTCTACATTGATTACTGACTATGGAAAATCTTGATTGAAGAACACCAAATGCTCTTTCAACATCCTTCCTCCGTCCTTCTTACATTGCCGAAAACTTTGCTTGTTTACCATTTAATGGATTAGGGATTGTCTTAATAATGGTACTCCATTTAGGGTATATACCATTGTCAAGATAACATCCGTAATCATATGTGTTTTTTCCTAAGTGAAGGAATGCGAAGTTGATCCACCATTAGCTAAATCATTAAATAAAATAGACCGTTCTACCATGTTAAGGTCATTATTATAATCTGACATTCCAAAAAATGTATTCCAAATCCATAAATTATATGTAACTACATCTTCAAGAATAATTGTCAACCTACGGGACTTGCCTTGATAGGCTTTGGCGTATGCATTTGGCCAGGTGGTGGCTGATGCTACTAGTGAAACTGCTAAATCTGGGCTTAATAATCTTGTATTTGAGCCTCGTACTAAGCTGCCTGAGTATGGTACTCTATCTAATACTGAGTCTGCTACTGCTATAAGGCAATCTAATAACTTTGATACATAAACTAAGTATAGTCAAGTGTCATGAGTTCAATTGTAGCAATAACCCGACTATCTTCATCCCTGTACTGAGCATACTGTAAACAAAGAATATTATACATATATCTTGGATGTAAATTATAGTGAACCATAAGAAAATCAAACAGTCGTACATACCTGATGTGGAGGATATAAACTAGCAGAAGGTATACCCTAAACAAGCTAATCAGAAAGATGTAGTGGATACTCAACGACCTCATTTTGTAAATTGTATGCTCTAAAAACATGCTGAAAGGATTTGAAGGCTCAAAAGTAGCTAGTGAAATAGGAACTTTACCGAAAGATACAAGGGCCAATATGATCGAAGTTCAAACCTCGTATATAATTAGGTAATGAGTAAGCACGCAGGGCTACTCGTCTCTAGTATGTATCGGAATCTCTAGCTAGTATAAAAGGCTCACCATCTACCCATTCCATGGCCTTCATACCAGCAATACAAGTTGGGCCGGCCTGAATAGATCCATACATATCATCTAATGGAAGGGAATCATAAGGAATATGAACCATACTAAACAACCAAAACCAACACTGCTTTTCTAAATACTAGATGAATGGATATGTAGGAACCTGAAAGCAAACCCTATGTTTCGAAATGGAAAACTGAACGGGATACTTTACAACGGGCTCTATACTCATGCCAGGGATAAAAAATAATGTTGTTGTGCCTCCTCAAATCCATTTTTTTGTTTAGCCTCCATCAACTCATTATGCATCCCCTGTACAGCATGACGTACACGCATAGCATTCCTCTAACGACGTAATCTGTGGAAGTAAATATATGAAGCAGTGTAAGCTTCTTCAACAAGTCATGGGTGCATGTTGACCGTATAATCATATTAGAAAAATGGGAGATGCACCAAAAACCAAACATCTACCTAGACTTCTATAGCGCATATTTATCTAGCATCATATATAGATATCTGAGGATGGCAGTACCATAGTCGTAAATATGAAGTTCATCCATATCTAACAACCCAGTTAGATATCCAAGTCTAATTGTGCCTTTGTTGTTTTAAAAACTATAGAACAAAAAAGATATAATAGGAAGGCATATATGATAGGAGTGTTCGCATCATCTGTGTCCATATACTATACTATATATCTTTGTAGGCATGTTAGTGTAACCGCACTCCCTTTAAACTCATCCTCGGCCAAAGCCGATAAATATGCAGAATATGACACAAAATCTTTATATGTACTGTTAATGGGTACATGCACATAGTCTGGCCGGTCAACCTTTAAACTAATCAACATATAAAAGGTGCCAATTCTAACTCAAAATTTGGAAAATGAAACATATGCATAGTAGGCTACCATCTCTATGTAAGAGCCTCTACTACTAAATGGTCTACGTGTGAAAATGCGAGTAATTGTAGAAAGTCATCAACTGGTGACTCATATAGCCTATCCCTAATCGATTGAGGTAATGTGTTAAAGTACTCAGTAATGAATTTATGCCAACTACCATGCATAGTTATGTGATCAACCTATATGAGTAATTATTTAAAGTTAATAGTAAACTAACCAAACCGATAAACATTCATAATTTGTGATAGACATATTTATATGATAACTTATAATTAAAATATACCTACGACATTGCTGCACTCGGTTGATTTGTCATCGTCGGTGGTAGCTCGTGCAAGCAACGAAGATCATCTATGGTCACAATAGCATTTGAAATGGTATGTACTGCACCAGCATTGACATTGCTGGTATAATGGATAACTCATCTAGCAATTGATGGATCATGGCGACATTTCGATGTATTTTTTTGAAATAAAAAGTGAAAATTGAAAAGGTGGAGAAGTGAATAAATAAGAGGAATAAGGTGAAAAATGATAGGGTTAAGGGTATGTCTTAGGGTAATTATGCAATCTGTTACATATATCTAACTCTGTGGCTAATCTTATTCAAAATAAAAGATATTTTTCTTTTTATTATATACTTGTTATATAGTGATATAAATAATTTAGTAATTAATTTAAAATATATAGATAGAAAATCCTTAAATGATATGTTATGTGATAGTAATTACAAAGTATTATAATCATGGGAATGTTATCATATCGAAAATATCATATTATTTTAAATATCTTTAGTCAAAATGTTTCGAGAAAGGATATTCACTACACCAAAACAGGTGATTCCCAACGAGTATAACTATCGCAAACAGTTTCAGCAACGCTTATTAGCGTCGCTGTAGGGGCGTCGCAATTTATTGCCAACGCTTATAAGCGTTGGCGAGTTTAGTTTCCCAACGCTTATAAGCGTTGGAAGGTTGTATTCGCCAACGCTTATAAACGTTGGTGTATATTATTTAGCAACGCTTATAAACGTTGGCAAATTAACCATCCAACATTGTTTAATTTTCTATGCTGACGCTTATAAGCATTGGTAAATTTTAATTGCCAACGCTTATAACGTTGAAATATTTTCATTCTCAATATAGTCAATTATTTTAACATTAATAAACAATTAATAACTAACATGATATGCATTATTATACTACATTCAATAGGAACCCAAAATTTACAATATTCATGATCAAATAACAACATATATTTCATAGTCAACTACTTCATAACAATGTCAACTACTTCATAACAAGTACAATACATAATTAAGTTGGTTAATTCAATACATTATTGTTTGTATGAGAATCTCCTAAATTAGAAGCACCTTCCGTTTCGAAACTGCGCCTGGGCTCAGTTCGAATTTGGCTTAGTTTCGAAACCGTTGTTCGTGAAATATCTGCTTCTGGATTTGCTACTACCTACAAGAAAGATCAAAGTTGACAACACATAATTAATATAACATTTTATAAACTATTTACAAAAGATAATTTTAATACCATTTCATCATGCACTCTATGGTAAGGTTTCCTTCCTAGAGTATGAGTGATCGAGTATTAGCGCATACTTTTAAACTAGTTTGATACAAGTAGAATATAACATTATGGAGCGGCACTACACTTTTAAACCATGAACTTTTTAGCAATTTGTAATATGCTCTGGAATATTTTGTCTTGAGCTTCCTTCAAAATAATTCCTTTTATGCCAAAAAAAAGATTATACTTATCACCTTAGTAAATGTGTATCTTGACCATGTGATGAACATATGAAGTATAAACAACTATTAGCGCATACTTCGTATATAATATCCATAGAATGACAAACACACACATGCATGCATATATATACTATATTTTAATGGAATTTCGAAATTCCTAAAATGGAACAGAAATTCCTAAAATATCATATGCTCAAAACGGAACTGAAAACCAGGACTGTAAACCTTGGTTCAGATATGTCACATACAAATAATATTACCTTTATCCTTTCATACTGGCTGATAGCAATACTTTTAGCCTCTTTTGTGACTTGTATCGATTTTTTTATTTCCTCTAATTTACGAATCCTTGATTCGACACCACCAAATATCTTTGAGGATGAAACTTCAAGCTTTACTGCCTGGAATGTAAATTAGACAGATCTGATACTAGTGTTTGCATCGTCAATAAAGCATTTGTACTGTCAGTAACTGCATTACGGATCGATAGCATCAGCCCCAAGTACTCATGCAGTGTATCCTAGATGTAACCGAGTACAACAAATATTATTATTTGATTGAAACCACATAAATCTCACTCCGAATGCAGATCTTCCAAACGAAAGTTTTTAACACAACCGAATGATAATCGTTTTAACAACTTACCAGATACTTGAGTGTTTGAAAATCCAATTCACGGTATAATTTGCTAGCTTTCACAGTAGCCGTGGCGATAACTCTTGCATCAGCAGCATGGGTTTTTTGTGAAATGTAGATACCTTCTTCATTTTCCAATTTAACCAATTTGATGAAAGCCAGTCCTAACTGCCCCGTTGTTTCTTCAATATCCTGCTGAGCTTTAACGAGTACTTCAGCCTGTGACAAAAGGAATAATAAATAAACACATTTGCAATAGGTATCTAGAATATTATGCACAAATAAACCAACAAAGCTGAAAACTACCTCTGTAGATTGTCAAACAATGATACATAATATGCATGTAATGCAAGTTCATGATAATATGAGAATCACGAAAAATGAACTTTAATTAAATTAATTGTTTTATAAACTAGGCAAACAAGAAACATTAGAACCACAACAAAAACACATGATAAATTGATCAAAATGATATCCTAATGGGTGCACCATTAACCCATACTAATTGCTATTGCTGCAACCTGTACAAGTCATAAGAAAGATATTTTTTTGTGAAATGTGGATCAGATCAACTGATTAGACATAGTTACCTATGATCACAAATTTAAAGAAATATATTTAATGGTCATCACAGAAAAATTAGCTAAAAAGAGAAAGCATATAAGAAGTTAAACCCCATATCCTTATCATAATAATATTATTATTGTGAATTTTAGTTGTCTATTGGTATTTCATATCTTGGATATCCACCTTCGGAATTCTCCACAACCTCCATTCCAACATCATGTTACCTTACTACAAATATTCAAGGCATGCATCAGAATATCTTCCATTGCGAAGGAGGTTGACTTGGCGGCTCTAGCTAAGTATACTCAAAGCTTTAGTGGGATGGTTATCATGGAAATTTGCTAGCGTGCTTGCAAATATACGATAAGAGAAAACATTGAGAAGGTATGCTTTATTAGACTATCTCAAATTGATATCGTGCAATAATATATCGTTAAATTTGCTACCTAACCTACCTTATGTTGAAATCAGGAAATTTTAGAAATCAGATAACCACAAGATGAAATAAGAATACCTTTCTTGACATTATAGTAGTGGTCGACATATGTTTATAAAATTTTAAAATATCAACTCCTTGCAATAATATTTGTACTCATTAACAATAAATTTCTTTCTATTTTCAAACTTATAGATTTTCCAGCTTAAATAAAGGAAAAAGTATTTTATTATGGAATATGTTTTTTCAGAAAGGTTTAGAATTAGCTTAAATTGGAACTTGGCAAAAACTTGCAAGTAAAACACTGTAAAGGTACCGTACATAGATTCAAAAAGGTCATAAATAATTAATTAAATAATTCAATTAGAAAACCAATTGAATATTAATAAATATCAATTAAAGCTAAAGATATAAGACAGAATATAATTAAATTTAAATTCACGCATAAGTCTTTAGCATAATAACGTTTTTTCTTAAGGTGTGTCAACACAAATTTTATGCAAACATAAATTCAAAACTAAACTAACCATTTTGAAATTGAAAGAGATTTCAACTATATGTTAAATAGAATTAAGCATAAAATTTGAATGAAATCAAATTTCAAACTTTACATATTCCATAGTCTTTTGATTCTTTTTTGCAGCAACAATACATCCAGTTTCTCGATATGCCAAAGTTAATCCTGCACAAATTTGGAAAAACTATTAAATAAAGGTTTCTCTAACTTAAATTACCAAACAACTAAAATGTTTGTAAAATGAAGTATAGAAAATATCGGGTAGTAATATATTGTTCTTAAAAGAGAGACAGAGTCTTTACTTATTCAACATAAGTTCCAATATTTTTATGGAAGTAAAATAAATGAATAAAAACAAAAATCCAAATGATAATTGAACAAATTTGTACAAATAATGTGCAGTATGCAAAAACAATGGACAAAAACATTAAAATGGAGAAATAGATAGGAAAATTACATATGACTAGTGCATAAGTTTGGGATATACATTCAAAAATTAGTATTGTATATCACGTCGAATTTATCGTCACTTGGGAATAAAAGCATAGAAGAAAAAATTCTAATAAACATGTCTAATAATACTTAACCTAATGAAATATGAAAATTTAGGATGTAAACTAAAGTACATCATTAATAAAAAAAATATTTATAAAGCTAGAACCAAACAAACAAAATAACTCACATTGATCTAAAATTATGTATCTTTCTTGGCAAAAAATCATGCATTGAGCTTGAAGAAGAAAAAAAGTAATATTACGTTAGCAGTACTTGATCATGGAGAATTTTATAAAATAAAGAAAGCTTAAAGCCATAAAGATTAGACATGTAACCTAAACATGGAAATTATCGCCAAAAATGCATTCACCTTGCAACTCACGCATAAAGATATTCTGAGACAGGCCTTGAATATTTGCGGTAAGGTAACAGTACCTATCGCTGTGTTTATAATCTTTGACAAGTACATCAAATGCATTACATATTTGTATTTGAATCTCAAACTCTGTTGTCCATACATTATAGTTTACTCAAAAAAATTATGATCAAAATAGCTCCTCTGAATACCTAACCTATCAGGCCAATGTTGAAAATTTCAATAACTCGACAAGATTTCAAAATTTTTAGATCAATTCACAAAGTTGCACGGTAAATATATGTAGGAACTGAATTAAAAGTCCATAGATTCGAAAAGAAGAAAAAGCTTTTAACAAAAATCGAGAATTAACCACATGCACAAGTAAGAATTTGTAGATAAAATTGAGCAACTTAGGGTGTTCAGAGAGAAGATGAACAAAATCGAGCAAAATTGAGAAGCAGAAGAAACTTACTTACAACCTTACTGGCCCTAGAAACTTCGAGCGAGATGGCAGATCCGAAGGTTGCATTGACGAGGATGGATTCGCAGTTGCGTCTGAAGCAATGGCATCAGAAATCATCGCGGTTGCGGATGGATTCACGGTTGCTTCGAATCTAAGAGGGCTGAGTTAGTTGCGAGAGAGGAGTCGTATGGTTGCAAGTAGAGTCGGCTGGTCTGAGATGCTCAAGGTGGAGTCGGTGGAGTTGCTGATGAAGGTGGAGTCGCGGGTGGAGGCGCAGAGGGGAAAAAATCGCCACGATATCCCTTTTTTAGTAGCCGTAGGAGAAAGTGTAAGCGTGGAGAGGTTGGGTACTAGGGTTGGGATGAAAAGAATGCTCATTTACTTTTTTTCCCTAGCACATTTCACTTAATTTCAATTTAACCAGATTTTCCAACGCTTATATGTGTTAGCAATAAAAAAAATATAAATATGTAATTTCAGTCACACATTTTTAGCTTACCAACGGTTATTACTGTCAGTAATCTACAACATAAATAAGTGTTGGCAATTGAAAAAAATAAGTGTTACAAAATGGCTGTTATGGTGTAGTGATTGATCATCCATTAAGACTAGAGTACATAATGCTCTCCGAATATTAGACGGTGTATTTCTTGTGGTTGCTAGGGGCACCAAGGAGTTACGTAGTGATAGTTATTGAATAACTATGGAATGACTCACTCAGGAGTTTTTCGTTGGTTAATATAACTGAGGTGCAACAAAGAATTTTAAACTGATGATGTTACACAGTTCTCTTGACTTGAGAATACCGTTGAACTTCAATGTAGACACTCCACTTTGATTATAGTTAAATCATGACATTCATTGAATGACTATAGTTGGCTTTGAATTGAAGCATTATAAAACACTATTCATTAGAGAATCACTCTCTTCAGTTATATGAGTTTAGCATCATGGTCAACTGTAATCAACCTAAATTCAAAATTTCTGGACAAAGTAGTATAGTTAATAATATATTTTTCTATTGAATCAAGGACTTTGAGTTTGGTTTCAAGTTGAAAGTGGATGATACTAGAATTTTGACCAAAACCAAATTCCATAAGTCATAATATGATATAGTGTTCACGAAGAGAATTAGAGTAAATAATCGTTGCTAACGGGCACCACTTACAATAAGTAAATTTGGATTTTACCAAAAGGATATGTAAGTGATAAATTTAGCCAAAATATCACAACGGTAGCTAAGGTTACGTGTGAGCATCAATATTCAAATTGTTCAATATTAATTGCTAACTGAATTTACACATTTGAGTCACACAACTAAAATAATAAATAATCCGAATAAACCACATGATTTAATTAATTTATAATTGTGCCAAATTAACCAAATTAATTAATATTATTAAATTTTATTTGATTTGTTTTGAATACCAATAGTATTTGATAAAGTGCATGTATAAAAGTTATAAATGCACTTATCGATATACGATATGGATAGAATATTTAAATTAGATTTAAAGGGAACAAATGTTGAATGAATTTGGAAAATTTTAAGGCCTGCTCTGCCTTATTCTATAGCCGGCCATACATGGTGGGGGAGATGGTTTGAATGCTTTCGAACTGGAGGTGTTAACCAACTTTTTGGCCAACTATAACCACTTTAGGATTTTCCACTTGTCAAAAAATACTATCTTCAAATATTTTCCCTTGGTCAGTCATGCCCATTATTCAATTTTTTTCTCCTTTTAACAATCACCTTTTCTTATTGATAGCAAAGTCTCATATCCTTCTAATGAAAGTGTTACTTGGTTATATCTAGTGGCAATAACATAAAGTGAATTATGATATAAAACAAATAGTTTCACACAAAAAATATATAAACAAAGTCCTACATAAATACTAGTACTTCTATATATAAATTGGTTTTGCGTGTAATTAAGTAGTTTATAAATTCCAACACATATTTATAGCATGTATTTAATTTATGATAATTTGCATCACTCAACTTTCAGCCCTTGATGCATCTTCACTGATGAAAATGATTTATTTAAATATTTAGCAATGTTAAAGCCAAGAAATGCTGAGGTAAATTCCAAAATGTCATTGTATATTCGAATTGATAAAAAACAAAAATGCAGAGAATATAGCGAAAAGTTGAAGCATAAGAATTTAGAGCAAAAGCAGACTTACTGTGCAGTGTGTACAACAATAATCAATAAAATCTGACTCCATAAATTGGTCGATGAATCATATGAAAATGATATTCTGTATATTGCTTGATAATAGCTTTGTCGCCAAAAATCTGTTGTTATGGGAAGTTTCGCCCATAAGAACTCAAAAAATGGTCGAGAGAAGGCAAAGGAAAGGTTAGATGGCAAGACACAAGGAGATTGAGAGGGAAAATGGAGTTGGAAGGAGAAACACCCTCCCTTGTTCCGTAGTCAAGGTACCAAACAGAAGATCATATTCGGCATCCAAGGTACCGAACATGAAATCCTATTCAGCACCCAAGGCACCGGATGGGATTTCCTATCTAGTAGGTTAAATGCCGGACCTAGGAACGACGAGATGTGAAGACCAAACCAAGGCATGGACAGGCGTAGCCAAACCATACTTGTGTATGTACTTAGGAACCTAGTCAACAAGACATCCACGTACATCAATTGAACCAATCAACACCGAACCAAGCTTTCTAACTGAACCGAAATGACTATATATGCAATGGAATATGGATATATTTGGAAACCAATGATCGTATCTTTTGCATATGAAAATATCTGATTCGGAAAAATTATACATGGAAGTTGCCGGATTTGCCAGAATAAACCCCAACCATTTTACCCTTATAAATATCCAAACATTTGGCATTCATGGAGACAAATTTCAGAGCTTCAAGCTTCTGTGCTATAGAAACAACCGAATCAAGCTTTTGGACTCCTATATTCAACCATAAATTATTGTATTTCACATCAAAATTCTTGTAAAAGCTAAAATATAAGAAAAGGATTAAATATGAATAGTGGAAGTATGCTAATTATGGCTGAACCACTCTAAATACGTGTGTACTTTACTCTTTCTGCATTATATTTCTACCGTGTCTATTGTAATAAATTCGATTGGAGGTGTTTGTCTAATTTTGATGCAAACATTTTTGGTGATATCACTAAGAGTCTTCTCAACATGCCTCCTAAATCTAAAAGAAAGACTGATGGAAATAGTGGAAATGCTAACCGAGCTATTACAGAACAAGACAACAATTCATCTAGCACCCCAGCACCAGACACCATCACTAGAGGTGACGTAGACAGAGTTGTGGTGGGCCTTGATACTCGTTTCGCTACCTAACAAGCAATTATGGACTAGATTATGACACGTTTGGGGTAGACGCAAATAGCCACATATAATACTAAAACAAGGGTAAGGACCAGATCTCGGGGGTTCGAAAGAAGGAGGTGGTCATACTCTAGCGGCGAAACAGATCATGAAATTCGAGGAGTAGGACGAGAAAATGCCAAGGAAGTTGGTCGAGCAAGGGCTCAGCAGTATGTTGTGTCTGAGGACCGGTTCGGCACCGAATCAAACAAGGGAGGTGATGGACCAGGGATAGCCATAAATGAACCTTCCCGACTTAGGCAATGCTCCTTAGCAAAAGTAGAAACTGATGGAAGGCAAGCTTATCATCGGGAGCGATCCCGAAGTAGGAAACGAAGTCGGGACCGAAGGGTAAGTCATCATAGAAGGTATGAAAGAGGTCGATCTAGCCCACTCATATCTCGAACAAAAAGCCTATATGGCACAAATTCTAAGAGAGTGCGTCCACTGTGAATAGAGAGAGTGTGGAATCAAAGCAAGATTAGGTAGCCCGCTTTCTGTGGAGATAGAGACTGCTTGAAATCCTATGAGCTTTTGAATGCCCACTATGGACCCTTACAAGGCTTGACTGATCTCATAGTGCATTTGCAATAATATACGCAGCATATGTTAATGAGTGGAGCGATAGAAGAAGTTTTATGTAAGTGCTTTCTCCTCTTCCTGTTAGATTTGGCGACTATGTGGTTCTCCCATCTTCCCCCCGGCTCAATCCACTCGTGAGAGATATTGAAAAAAATAAATTATCGGCCAATTTTTAGTTCATATAAAGCAACCGAAGGATCCATACTCTCTGTTGGATGTGAAACAACGAGAGGACGAGACTCTGCGGCAATGCTTGACTCTTTTTAATGCTACAGCCGCCAGCGTCCAAAACGTTGACGAACGATTGACTCTCATGGCATTATGTGGTGGTGTTCATCCT
Organism: Allium fistulosum; assembly: GCA_030737815.1. Taxonomy (NCBI): domain Eukaryota; kingdom Viridiplantae; phylum Streptophyta; class Magnoliopsida; order Asparagales; family Amaryllidaceae; genus Allium; species Allium fistulosum. Next base: position 1,113,898,648 of record CM060902.1, on the reverse strand, counting down.
GACAGGAAGATGGCTTATAGGTTGACTATGGAGAAGCTGACCACTTTACTGGATTTTGTATACAAAGCAGCAAAATATATGTGGATGGAGGATGCCACAATGGGGCGGTAGGCTAGAACTACAGTCAAGCAATCAAAAGCGTCTAATAACGTGAATGATATGGTTAAAGGAAATGAAGGTAGCGGTACAGAGAAGAAGAAAAACTATAATCCAAATAACTTTGGCGGAAGGAAAATGGAGTGAAGGAGGTTCAAGCCTGGCATGAGATTTGATACTTATACAGATTTGAATGAAACTAACATCTACCTTGCCACCCAAGCAGAACTCAAATACAATAGGCCTGCACGGAAGGACGAAACTGAAGCCGAGATGAACATGGGAAAGTACTGCAGGTTTCATGAATCCCATGGGCACAACACTAATGATTGTCATCATTTACAAGACATATTTGAAGAACATATTATGAAGAGAAAGCTGGAGCGGCATGTCAAGAATCTGGGTGCTCCCCTGCTCCTGAGGAGCAGGCCTCGAGATAGCTCCCGTTAGAAAATGAGGGCAATGGATCCAACGCTAATCACGGAAAATATGGGAGATTAATGATTAATACCATAACAAGAGGACCACATGTGGCCGACAAAAGTTGGGCAGAAATGGAGAGATATGAAAAGTCATTAAAGAATGGAGAGGCTTACGTGTAAGTTATAGGCGAGGAGTAAAAAACCAAAACACCGGGTCAAGAACAGGATGAGATAACCTTCAACAATAACGACTTGCGGGAAAAGCAGTACCCATATATGGACCCATTAGTAATTTCAACAATGCTTGGCCCAGCTGAGGTGCATTGGATTTTGGTAGAAAATGAAAGTTCAATAAACATTGTGTTTAAGGATGCATTTGATAAGATGGGGTTGTCCATGGAAGATGTCACACCTTACAATCAGCGGTTACATGGTTTCACAGGATACGACATTATGCCCTTAGGAAGACTGGATCTGTTTATTGAGATAGGAATCCATCCCCGATCAGCCATTCGAAAGCAGACTTCATCTTGATGGATGAATTCTCAGCATACAATGCCTTTCTAGGGCGTCTAGCCTTATCTGAATTTTGAGAAGTGGTGGCTCGTGGTGCTTAACCTTGAAGTTCCCTACAATGAATGGATTAGGAGTGGTGGAATGAAATCAAGATGCTGCCAGAGAGTGCTATGCAGTGAAATTCGGGGAAACAAACAACGGGAGAAAGGGAAGGGTGCAAAGGTCGCACTTTGCACCAAGAATTCTATTGCATAGTAATTAAAGGAATGGACCCATTTGGTTTCACAAGCGATCCTCACAGTGAACTTAACCCGAGAGATGGAGGAGAGGGGGCAGCAATTGAGCTTGGAGAGGCGATGGAATTTGTGGAGATAGATAGCAATGATCCAACGAGACACATGAAAATCAGATCCAAATTGAAACATAATCTTAAGATATAGTTAATATAATTCTTACAGAATAACTAGGACGTGTTTTCTTGGTCGCATGTGGAAATGTGCAGAATCTCTCTTTTGTTTGCATGTCATGCATTTTATCTTGAACCAAAGCCCCTAATGAAGCAATAGAAAAGAAGTATGGGTCCGAAGCGATCAGTTGCTCTTAATGAAAAAATGGAGACCTTGTTATCTAAGTTTCATTCGGGTATCTCGGTACCTGAAATGGATTGCAAACCCAGTGTTGGTGAAGAAGTCTAATGGAAAATGGCGTACGTGCATTGATTTCTCTAACGTAAATGATGAATGTTCCAAGGACCATTTTTTCTCATGAGGATCGACTAGTTAGTAGATGGAATGGTGGGACACGAGCTCTTATCTTTTATGAATACATATTCAGGATACAACCAGATTGCGATATATGTCCCGGATCAGGAAACATTAGTTTTGTTACTGATTTAGGACTCTACTGCTACAAAGTCATGCCGTTTGGGCTTGAAAATTAGGAGCGACATACCAACACTTTGTTAATATGATGTTTGTCGGCCAGATTGGGAGGACTATGGAAGTATACATCGATGACATGCTTGTAAAATCGAAAAAGACTAAAGATCACATCTTACACTTGGAAGAGATGTTTTAAATTCTGCGGGAATTCAAGATGAAGTTGAATCCACTAAAATATTCCTTTGGGGTATCCTCTAGAAAGTTTTTAGGATTTATCATGCATGTTAGGGAAATCAAGGCTAACCCGGAATAGGTCCAAGCTTTGAAAGACATCAAAATTCCCAAAACTCGGAACAAGATGCAAAGTCTAAACGGGAAGGTAGCAGCATTAAGAAGGTTCATATCTATAGCGGTAGATAAATGTGTCCCGTTATTTCAAGCACTCAAGAAGGAAAAAGGCAATTTCACACGGAAAGACAAGTGCTTAGTCGCATTCTTAAACTTGTTGGAACATTTGCTGAAGCCTCCAGTTGTTTCTACACCAGTCAAGGGAGAAGACCTTTATCTATATTTGGCGCTGTCCTCCCATTTCCTAAGTGCTGCACTGGTTCGGGAGGAAGACCAGGTGCAACGTCCAGCTTATTATCCGAGCAAATGCTTCATAGGGACAGAGTCTAGGCATCCTAAGTTGGAGAAGTTGGCCTATTTCCTATTAATTGCATCCCAAAAATTGAGACTTATTTCCAGTCACATCCTATCCTGGTGCTAATCGATCAGCCATTGAGAAAGGTCTTACACCGACCTAATACCTCAGGAAGGCTTACCAAGTGGAGAATCGAGTTGAGTTAGTATGAGATTACCTATCATCCATGAACAACAATCAAAGGGCAGACCTTGGCAGAATTTATTGCAGATTTCACCATTAGAGATGACGAAGTGGAATCCGAGAAGGAAGAAACTCTTAAATGGCGAATGTATGTAGATGGAGCATCAAATGAACATGACTCCAATGTAGGTGTGGTATAATTGACACCTAAAGGAAAGAAGTTGAGTATGCAATACGACTGGGATTCAAGGCAACAAACAACAAAGTAGAATATAAAGCTTTAATAGCAGGGTTAGAAATAGCAAAGCAGCTAGGAATTTGGTTGATGTGCATGCATAGTGACTCACAGTTGATCGTGAATTAGGTGCATGGAGAATTCCAGTCCTAGGGAGAGTGCTCAATGTCCTATTTGGAGAAGTTAAAGATCTTACTCTACGAAATAAAGCACTACATGATCAAACACATTCCCTAGGAAGAGAATTAGGATGCAGATAAGCTGAAAAAGTTAGCAAGTTCAAGAGTTGGTCCCCTATTAGGATTGGTACCCATTGCGACCCTACATAGCCCCTGCTTTGAGGAGATGAATGTGATTGCAACTATCAATGATGAGGAGACCTGGATGACACCGTTAATAAGGTATCTGAGTGAAGGAGTATTGCCATGTAATAGGAAGAAGCTAGAAAAGTCTTGCGGAATGTGCCTCGTTTCATCATTCAGGATAGAGTGCTATATTAGAGAGGATTTTCTAATCCACTACTAAGGTGCATTGCTGGAAGGGAAGCCGAGGAAGTGTTGGTAAACATAGAATAAGGGAGCTACAGAGACCATATTGGAGGGAAGATCTTAGCGAAGAAAGTGTTGTGGTGCGGATATTTCTTGCCAATATTAAACCATGATGCGATGAAGTATACTAAGAGGTGTGACAAGTGCTAACGGTTTGCGAAGATTCCAAGGTTGCCCCCAACCGAGCTAACTCACATGGTTAGCCCCTAGCCCTTCACATTTTGGGGGATAGATCTAATTGGAGAACTTCCATTAGCTCAGGGTGGAGCAAAGGATGCTATATTGGCGGTTGATTACTTTACTATGTGAGTGGAAGCCGAACCCCTTACTAAGGTATCAATGGCTAGGGTCATAATTTTTTTATTTAGAAACATGATATGCAGGTATGGAGTTCCCCTTTAGATCATATCGGATAATGGATTGTGGTTTGAAAGTAAGGAATTCCCCGATTTTTGCTAACAACATGAATAAAGAAAAGCTTCTCCACGGTAGTATATCCACAGGCTAAAAGACAAGTGGAGGTGGTTAACAAAGTTATGAAGACACATATAAAGAAGTGGTTGGAAAAGGCGAAGGGAGCATGGGTGGACGAACTTCGTCTTGCATTATGGGCCTATCACACTTCCTTCAAAACAGCCATAGGACACACTCCTTTCTCATTGGCTTACGGGTCAGAGGCGATGTTGCCAGTAGAGATGTCAGTACCATCATACAGGAGGATTCATTATGACCTGAGTAAGAACGAAGAGCTACTGAACATGTCATTGGACTTGATTGACAAAAGGAAGGAGGAAGTCGCCTTAAAGGCCAACGCACATAAGTGAAGGATAGCTGCACAATACAATTCTAAGGTCTGAAATAAATATTCCCCATACCAGGGGCACTCAACCCAGTATGGGAAGGACCGTACATTATCCACAAGGACTTGGGAAATGGAGCTTTCATCTTCAGCACAATAGATGAAGCTATATTCGAAAAGGCATGGAATGCACACCATCTCTGTCGTTATTTTAATTAAATTTCTACTGTTTCGCTAATTGTATTGTAATTATGTAATTAAAAAGTTATGAAATGGATTCTAGTAAAGTGTGTTTTCCTTAAAATCTTGTCATGAAAGGTAGTGATTAGAAAACGTAACTTTGTATTACCGCTTGAACGCGTTGGACTAACGTTAACACTATGCAGAAATATCGCCAAGTCCCGAAGAGTAGGCTTCTCGACTTGGGGGCAAAATTTCATTATCATGGTATCTCCTCTCAAACTTCTCACCGGTAGTGATGGACTAGAGTGATCCCAAACCAGTTATCCATCATTGACAATCAGCCCAAACCTCTCGTAGGAAGTGTCGGACCAGAGTGTTCCTAATCGGGTGTCCTCGCCGATGATCGACCCAAACTTCTAGCTAGTGGTGATGGACCAGAGTGATCACTAACCAGGTGTCCATCACCGATAATCGACCCAAACTTATTGCTGGCAGTGATGGACCAGAGTGATCCCTATCCAAGTATCCATCACCGACGATCGGCCCAAACTTCCCGACAACAACGTTGGACCACAGTGACCCGAACCAGGTGTCCATCGCTGACGATCGGCCTAAACTTCTTTTCAATAGTGATGGACTTGGGTGATCCTAACCAGGTTTTCATCACTGGCGATTGGCTTAAACTCCTCATCATCGGCGGTGGACCAGAGTGACCCTAGTCGGGGGGTCCACATTTGATGATTGGCTTAACCTTTTAATCAGCGATGGTGGAACAAAGTGACCTCCACTAGAGGCCCACTATTTATGATAATTTTAGAGTACTTGGTCCATTGTAGAGAACACGACTTACCAGCGGTCCATACATGGTCGTCGCCTAGTTGGTTCGCCTTCGACGACTGAATCTTGATTCTCAACAGCCGAAGGTGCATAGATCTACCAGTTTGAGAGAGCGTTTATTAAACATAACATGCCTAGAATGTACAGGGGTGCATGTGCAACAAGCGTCAAACAGAAGAGATGAAAGTACAGTAAAAGAATAAAAGTGGATATGACAAACACAAAAGTCAGCACTACCAGTTAGCCAAACATTTACATCATAGATTCTTGAGTACCCGGAAATTACATATAGTCACCCTCCTTAACACGTTAAAATTGGAAAAGTACTAATAATAATGTTTATTACATATAAGTGGCATCCAATTGTTCGATCAAAAGAAAACAAAAAAGGGAGATGGGGGCAACCATCATTTGGACCGGGACTTGGAGGCGGTATGCTTACTGTGAGGCCTTTGGCGTTGCCGCACAATCCCTTTCTCCTCCTTCTCCTGCTTAGAAGAGCCACATCATCGAGCCCTGCTTATTTCTTCTTTATTAGCTTGAGCTCTTCCAGAGCTTCAATCTTGACCCTTGCAACCTCATTGGGGAATCTTATAAGGACCTGTTGCCTTAAGGCCTCCCCATATCAAACTATTTAATAGGATCCGTGGCACCTAATATCTCGATGTCAGCATTATCCTTGAAGGCCACAATCATCTCATCCTGACCCTCATCAATTGGAGGATCAGAAGGGCCTGGGGCCATGATCACTAGGGGCAGAGTTTTAGAAATGATAACCTCTTTGGATGGGCCTTTCACTAAAAAAACCACCTGCAGGAAAATGAGGAGGGTTGTCAGATATGGTCTTCCCCAAGTAAGCTCGAGCATACCGAGCTACTGTGACCCGTGGACTCTAAAGATGAATTCTACCTCCTTTAGGAGAATCAGGATATTTCCAAGAGGCTGAATATGATCTAGAGGTAGAAGCATTTCCTGAAGCTAACTGGTGGCGGGTGCATCTGAAGAAATGTAAAAAATGGTTAGAGGAACATCATGCATGGGAGCATAGATGACTGGTTCGATATCCGACCTTGCATTGTTGCTTCAAAGGTCGAGCCACCATCCTTTCTCTTCTCTACCTTTTCTTTTTGGGCCTTTTTAGCTTCAGCCAGCTTAATGTAACCCAGACAAACCACTTCCATCTCATATGCTGAAAAGTGAGCATCAATAGCCTCAAGGTTAAAAGGCGGACCTACTTTTTCATTAATAGCCTTTTCTTCTTTGATTAACCACCTATGGATGGAAGTCATAACTTCCTGATAATCATCCATCCATGCCAGGCTTCTCTCCATGAACATTCTAAAATAAATTTCCTTAAGAAGAGCCTCCACCTGGTCCAGCTGGCTATTCATTTTATCGCACTCTGCTTGCAACTTTTCGACTTTGGAAGTTTTGGCACCCTTTCCGACAGATATGGCTTTGAGCTCTGCTTGGAGAGAGACTCTCTCAGCTTTCCACACTATAACTCTTTTCTTCAGATTGACAATGTCAAGCTCTATCTTTTCAACTACTGCCTCGAGCTCATCTAACCTCCTAGTGAATTTAGTCTTGACATTTTTGTAGTCGGCGAATAGTTGTCCATCCTTATAGTTATACTCATTCTTGGTAGCTTTAATATTGGCAGAGTGATCCCATCTCAACTGCTCCAGTTCTTTGATGCGAGCGACCTTGAGCCTCTCATCTCTTTAGCATAAAACCTCTCCAGTGTGTCTACCATCTTCTTGAGATCTGAATCCTTCGGGTGCAGCTGCTTCCTCAAATCAAAAATCTTTATATTCTGCTCGACGTTCTTCTTGCCGATCTCTTCCTCGGCCTTAATGACTTTAGCATGAAACTCTAGTAGGGCCTTTATACCACCCAATTCATCCGTAAGAAAGTCAATTGCCCCTATAAAGGAAAGAGGGAGTGTCTCAGTAAGAAGGCGGGTCAGGGGATCTCTTGGCTGATAAGATTGCTGGAACTCATCAAAATATGGGTCCATGGGGTCAGTAATGATAATTGCCCCTCCCCCTTATCATTTCTCCTAGGGGCAGAGACTACCACTCCTTTCTTATCCGTTATCTCTTGTTGTTTGGAGAATTGGATAAAGGGAAAGGTGAAGGTCGAGGAGATTTAGAGGAGAAGATTGGGGTTCGGGATCTCGATTTCCTACCAGGAGAGTAGGATCTTTTCTATAAGCTTTCCTTAGGGTCTTGGTCTCCCTTGTTCCCGGCCAGGTGGTAGTGAATGGTCATCCTTGTCTTCAGCTCCATAGCCGGTTGCCTAACATTTTCACTTGGTCCAAATGAAGATGCAACTTTTTTAACATCCTTAGGAGGTGCTCCTGGTGCTAACTACTTCATCTTGGATAACCACTTTTCTATTTTCGAACTCATGCTTATTACGATTGCAAAATACGATGGGTTAGGATCAGAACAAGCACTCGAAAAGTGCACAACCGTGGCATAAAAACACAACTGTGTGAATGTATCGTGGAAATGCCCGGAAGCGCGCGGAAGGCAAGGAGGATCGTGGAGGGACGACCGGGTGGAAGTGAGGGTCCCCCCTCCTCCCCCTGACCCACCCACCCAGAAGGGGCAGTCGATCGTTTTTCCAGTTGGGGCGATCGCGATCCGGGACCGTCTCGGCCTCCGAAAGGAGGTTCGATCTCGGAATTTCTGCGCAGAAACTGCAGCCGTCGAAGTGCCCGGAAGCGCGCGGAAGGCAAGGAGGATCGTGGAGGGACGACCGGGTGGAAGTAAGGGTCCCCCCTCCTCCCCCTGACTCACCTACCCAGGAGGGGCAGTCGATCGTTTTTCCAGTTGGGGCGATCGCGATCCGGGACCGTCTCGGCCTCCGAAAGGAGGTTCGATCTCGGAATTTCTGCGCAGAAACTGCAGCCGTCGAAGTGCCCAGAAGCGCACGGAAGGCAAGGAGGATCGTGGAGGGACGACCGGGTGGAAGTGAGGGTCCCCCCTCCTCCCCCTGACCCACTCACCCAGGAGGGGCAGTCGATCGTTTTTCCAGTTGGGGCGATCGCGATCCGGGACCGTCTCGGCCTCCGAAAGGAGGTTCGATCTCGGAATTTCTGCGCAGAAACTACAGCCATCGAAATGCCCAGAAGCGCGCGGAAGGCAAGGAGGATCGTGGAGGGACGACCGGGTGGAAGTGAGGAAGCGAGGCTTCGACCATGCAATGATATCGTGAATAGGCCATGTATCTGATGGAGCATATGCCTATTATTTGGAGTGGGCAAAAGGATGTCCTCTTTAGCGATATCGCGAGTGGCCAGGATGATATCCAACTACATGGAAAGATGGAAAGCTTGGAGTTGATAGGATCTACCAACAATTTGAGTGGTTCCCCGATAACATGGGATCTGGAGGAATAGAAGAAGACATAGCCTGACTCCAGAGATCATCTATGAATAAGTCCTACGAAAGTTTGACATACATATCTGATATAATAATCCATCTCATGTATTATCGCAAAGAGTGAAAGTGTTTGCATGTGCATAATCGTGTGCATATGCAATTAAAAGAAAAGCATGCCATGAACAACATTAGTTCAATACTCTAATGAAAAGCCATACTCTACATGAAAAACTCGATAACAGACGGGAATTAGCAGAAAGAAATTATCCTCCCTATTTGGTGGTCGAGCCCAAATAGCCAAACCAAAATGGGAGTTCTAGGGCGTGCAGATTTTTATTGAATTTTGTAATCATGCATGTTGCATTTAGAATAGAGATACACGTAAATGCCCCTAGACCTCTACACCGCACAAGGTCCAAACAAACGAAAAAACCATAACTCCTTTAGCCACTACTGAACCAACCAAGGGTCATAGCAAGCGATTCGATAACATAGATGTATGAACGAATGAAATATGGCATGCCTGATCAAACAACCATCTTAGATGACTATTATAGCGATTGGAGATTATTGGATCGAAGGTTGATGCATGCTACTGACAAGGAGGTGAACGGTCATGAAGTTAGGAGGACATAGATAAATGAGCAAGTGCATTCGATAGGAAGAGACACAGGAACTTATGTAGGCACATGGCTCTACTCACCACCAAACCGATAGCATGTCAGACCTAACCTTGAACATTGAACCGAGAGCATGCTGAATGGAACTGAAAATGAAAGGGGAGACGTATATGATAGTGTTAGGGGTATGCCCTAGGGGCAATTCTGTAATTTATTAACTCCAAAATCAATTCTTGTTTGAAATAAAGGTGTTTCTTCTTTCTGTTATACATTTGTTATAATGTGTTATAAATAATTAAATGTTTAATTAAAAATATATTTAATAGAAAATCCATAAATGATGTGTTTGTGATAGTAATTACAATTAATTGTAATCATGAGTATTGGATCACATTGTTACAAAACACATCATTTTAAATGTTCCTAGTCAAGATGCATCGACACTGGATATCGATGTATCCGTTGAGACTAGAGTACGTAATGCTCTCCAAATGTTGGATAGTGTATTACTTACGACTGCTGGGGGCACCTAGAGGTTATGTACTGATAGTTATTGGATAGCTATAGAACAACTCACTCAGTAGTTTTCTGTTGGTTAATATAACTAAGGTCATATCGATGTGACTAATTTACACAATTCTTTCGACTTGAGAATACTATCAATTCTCAATATGAAAAACTCTACTTTGATTATAGCCAAATCATGGAATGACATCCATCAAATGATTATAGTTGGGTCGAGTGGAAGTATTGGAAGGAAGACACTATTCAAGAGAGGATTCGTCACTTCAGTTATATGAGGTTAGTATCATGGTCAACTCAAGTCAACCCAAAGTCAAAATCTCTGGCTAGAGTAGTACGGTTTATAATAATTGTTATTATTGAACCAAGGATTTTGTGTTTGGACTATAGAGTTGAATATGGACAATATTGGAATTTTGATCATTACCAAATTCCATAAATCCAAAGCGATACAGTTTTGACGAAGAGAATTGGTGTATATAAATGTCACTAACGGGTAATGCTTATTAAATTAAATAAGATTTTACTGAAATGAATAAGCGATAAATTTGGCCATAATGTCACACCACTTGCTAAGTGACATGTGAACGTTAACATTCGAATAGTTCGGTGTTAATTGCTGACCAAATTTACACCCAAGAATTACACATCTAAAATGATGAATTCCCTTAAGACCGAATGATTTAATTAGTTTATAATTGTTATAAATAAATTAAATTAATTAATATTTATGAAATGTTAATTATAAAATTTTGAATATGGTTTGAGAAATAAAAATTATTATATATTTATAATAGTTATAAATGTACCAATCGATATACGATATCGATAAGCGATTAAATTAGATTTAATTGCATAGAATTTTGGCTTGGGCTTAAATGGGCTTAAAGCCCATCATTAGGGCTACAAATTTCGGTTTTGACAAGTTATTGGAGGCAGCTAAAACTTAGGATTAGACCTAGAAATGGATGGTTAAGATTAAGAGAGAATAGGTAATGTGATTGTCCTAATATCTCTCTTGTACAAGGCTATATATATGGATTCTAAACCTTTAATCAAAGACAACTTTTGGATGCCATAATTATCAAGTTTTCTAGTCGAAATTAATCCCCATATCAGTTTTAAGAATCTCAAATCAATTCAAGTTAAGTAAAAGCACTATTTGATAGGAAAGGTCGACGATTCCACCAATCTGACGAATCGAGCATAACTAGAGAAGGAAATTCATTGATTCAAGTGAACTCAAAGGCATCATTAATTGGCATTTTATTTATATATTACAGTAATCATATCATATTTTATGATTTAATATTGATTAATCCCAAATCTGTATATATATTAATGTTGTATATCTAGTTAGGTGGGATTTTCGTAGGTATATATAGTTGTCACAAATTAGTTTGGTTATGTGCATGGTTATATTATTATGTTTTATAATTTATGTATAAAAAAAAATCTAATTTGCTGTAAAAATTAAATTTTGTCATTATTATATATATATATTAATTTAAATATAGACTAATGTATATTTTAAACATATAATTACATATATGTATATTTTTAATGCATAAACAGCTTAAATTTTTTTCCTTACACCTATTTATACATAATATAAATTATCAAATTAGAAAATAATTTTTTTATATATATAATCCTTTCGATATTTAGGATCAATGTTGTAGTGTAATGGTGAGATTGATGAAGATGTTAGTTTTAGAATTCGAGCGGGATAGGTGAAATGACGACAAGCATCTGGCATTCTCTGTGATAGGAAAGTCCCACAGAAGCTTAAAGGAAAGTTCTACAGAATGGCAATCAGGCCTGCGATGTTGTATGGTGTAGAATGTCGGCCTACTAAAAACCAACACGTCCAGAGGATAAGCATAGCAGAGATGCGTATGCTGCGATGGAGTTGCGGTCGTACAAGAAGAGACCGAATTAGAAATGATAATATACGTGAAAAGCTTGGAGTAGCACCAATTGAGGAGAAACTAATTCAACATCGTTTAAGGTGGTTTGGACATCTCCAACGAAGGCCGCTCGAGGCACTTGTGCGCGTTGGAATTATAGGCCGCGTCGTATGCACAAAGAGAGGTAGAGGTCGACCAAGGTTGACATGGGAGGAAGTAGTAAAAAAGAACTTGAAGGATTGGAATATATCCGAAGAGCTGGTAATGGATAGGAGCGTGTTGAAGTTAGCGATTCATGTACCGGAACCATGAGCTATGAGTTTTATAAGTTTTAGATTATAGAACTAGGGAACAGGAGCCTAAGCCATAGCGCGTGAAAGTTAGCGATTCACGTATCAGCACCATCATTACTATTTATACTATTATCATCATTTATTTGTTTGTTTGTTTACTTTTACATATATATATATATATGTATTTTTATCTTTATTTTTACTTTACTTAGTTACTACTATTATTAATTCTTATTTGACTTTATTTTATTATTGCTATTGTTATTGTTATAACCTTTAAATTAGCTTTGTCATTTAGTTTTGGGTTCTATCTCTAGCCGACCCAACTTGTTTGGGAATAATGGCTTTGCTGCTGTATATAAATAATTTTAAATCATCTTTTATTGATTATTTGAATTGTTTATTATATCTAAAATAATTATTGCACTAAAAATTCGATTTTATATTTTTTTAAATTACTACATCTATGTAGTAACCCACAGAAAAATTTTCAGAATTTTTGTTAATACTTAATATTTTTAATAATTAAATTACTTCGGTTGAACATTTTTTTTATTTATTAAAAATAATATTTTATTTCAAAAAATCATGAAAAAAATTTTGATCTTGTATTTTATGATCCTAAATTTTCGTAAATTTTAAAATTTGATTTTTTTAATATTTATTACTAATATTTTTAATTATTATGATCAAAAATATTTATTATATATATAATAATGATAAAATTATAAAATTATTATTCTATGTTTGTTACGCTAATTTTGATTTGGAAATACTTTTAAAATATATATGTATTTATATTTTAAGTATTTGAATGTAATTAATTATTTATAGATATACATTTTATTTAACCTTATATATATATAATTTTAATTATTATATATATATATATGTATGTATAATTTTATATGTTTAATTATGTATATACATTTATATAAACGTTTTAAATTATATATATATTTATATATAATTTTGAGACTTTTAGTTATAAAATATATTTAAATATATGTAAACGTATTTATATAAATATATTTTGCATTATAGATTTATGTACATATTTAGACAACATACAATACATACAAAATGAGCTAATGTGTCCGTTGCGATGTAAACCCCAACATCTATATATGGGCATGTTATACCCTTCATGGATTATTATGTTACACATGCACACACTTATGTATATTTATATGATACATGTATATATATAAATTAAATCATTCAAATTAACTTTACATTACAAAATACTTAAATTTAAATAAAATACATGATTTTATTTATAAAAAAAATTAGAATTGTTCTAAATGAATTAGACTTCATAGGCCCTGTTACCCGACACTTTGGCCCGGCTACTTGGCAATGGTCGCAGAGCCTGTGGTTGGACTTAGACGAGACTCAAGTTAAGGAAGAGGTGAAAGTGTAAGAGACCAGTGTAACTAGAGTTTGGGTCGGTGTGGTTCGGCCTTGGTCGTTCGGCTGAATTCGGTTCGGCCTAGATGGGTCAATAGGTATCGCTCGGCCAAGGAAGGAAGAGCAGGATGGCTCGGCCAGGATGGTTCGGTGTTGGAGTATAGCCAAGGTGAACAAGATAAAGTCGTTCGGTCAAGTCGGATTGGCCACTCATCACTCGGTCATGGAGGGAAGACTGGGGTGGACCGGCCATTCATCGTTCGGCCCATGACGTTAGCAGATTACCAACAGGACAATGTGGTCAGCCCTTCTTTACTTTGGGTTGCATCACTAGCTGCTCCGACTCAGGGGAGACTTCGCTTCGAGTCATATACGAGGAACTCGTGGTCCGGCTAGAGTGGCTCGGGGACTACTGGTTCGGTCATAGTAGTTTAGCATACCTCGTTCGGTGCATACCAGCAGAGTTGGTGGTTATCAATTCCACTCCGAAGTGAGGCGATCAGCGTCTCGTCGCTTCGAGTCACACCGTTACTCACTTCGGGCCCTTAGAGAGATTGCTTTGAGCTATTCATCAAGACGCCCTGGTTCGGCATTTGCTGCTCGACCAATGTCGTTCGACAAACTTAGCTCGGTTTGCTCGGTCTGGTGTATAGGAGTTGTCAGTAGTGGGCCGAATTACTTTTGTCTTGGGCCTGTGCAGGGAGTCCAGCCTATCTTCGTCTATAAATAGAGAGGCAGGGGTATAGTTGAAGGGACCTTTTTCGAGAACTCCAGGGATACTCTGCCCTTTTTTGTACTCGCTTCTTTCAGTTCAAACTTGTATTCGAGTTATTTGTTTACGGATTGTATCTGTATTCAAGTCTTTGAGAAAGGAAATAAAGATTACATTAACAGTGGACGTAGGCAGTTACGCCGAACCACAATAATTCTGGTGTTCTTGTTTCTGCCGTTAGTTTTGCATATATTCCTCTGTTTTAATTTACTATCTTCATTAATCTCTCTACACAAATCTATTCTTGGGTGTTGGTGACCAATTTTGGTGCTAACATTTTGTTGCTTTCACTGAGAACGTGCATTCTCATGCTGTTAGGGTCTACTTTGTCACTACTGGATTGAAGAAATCCCCCGAAGGAGATCCAAATTCACTCTCAAGAGTCCATAGATACTACTCAGAGTTCTCGCAGATAACTCTTAGATGGGAAGACCACGTACCAGATCAGCCTCCCACAATGCGGACGTCAACGAGACCGCCAGCGTCCAGCAAGTGGGACCCAACAATCAACAAGCTAATCCAGGTGCAGCGACTGCCACCGTCCTAAACCAATCGGAAGTTGTCACCAGGGCGGAGTTTAATGAGCTGATGAGAGAACTCGTGGAAAGCAGGAGACAACTTAATGAACAAGTTCAAGCTAACGCCAATCTCATGACCCAGATTGCTCAGCAACAACATCAGAATGCTGGAGGAAGCCCCGCTTCCTACTCATCATCTGATAGCTCAGCTTCGTCTGATGAACATCACAGGCGTAGACGCCGCAGAATTGAAACAACACAAACATGTGTGGCGGAACAGCACGACAGAAATGGTCCGGGCTCTCTTCTTGGAACCGCGGCCCCTAACTTGCTCCGGGAAAATCGCACTCAAACTGGAGTGGGAAACTTAAGATCTGGAGCACAGATGGAAGCTGGTGCACCACCACGCCAGGGACGTAGCGAAGCGGGTCCCTAGGACATGCATTTAGGAGATCACTTACCAAGGAGGCACCGGCCAGAACGGTCACGCAGGACGGAGTCCAACATGCCACCTCCCATCCAGACCCCGGATTTATCAGCTATGGTCAGACAACTGATGAGAGAAAATCAGGGCCTATCCAATGATGATTGGGGCATACTTAGGAGCCATACTCCGTTCATGGATGCTATTCTGCAGGCTGAGTACCCCCGAAAGTTCAGTATGCCGACCATTCCAGCGTATGAAGGGAAGACTGACCCCCGACAACATGTAATGAGATACGAGTGGATGATGGACTCAGCTAGGGAAAACGATGCAACTAAATGTAGATGTTTCCCAATAACCTTATCCGGAATCGCTACCATGTGGTTCACCAGACTCCCTCCGCGATCGATCTCCAGGTTTGATGAGTTAGTGGCGAAATTTGTGGAGCACTTTAGGATCCATACCACTCGCCCAAAAGACGTGATGTCTTTATCCAGTGTGATCCAGGCTCCAGGGGAGTCGTTAAAGGAAAATTTACAAAGATTTCACGTTGCTTCTACCAATGTTAGCAACCCGAATGACCACGCTATAGTTATGGCTATGATGCGAGGAGTAGATCCGGACTCAGAGTTTGGTGATTGGCTGGCAGGAAAACCATCGACTACCTTGGAACGTTTTTATTCAAAGGCGAACCAATTCATGCAAAGAGAAGAGGCCAGGTGGACGAGGCGAAGCAGCATGCCAGGGCCAAGTAAGGAAGTGGTGCAAAGCAATATCGCCGTGAAATAATCTGGTGAAAACTCCGGCAAGGTCCAAGTCAATGTGCAGAATAAGCTGGGGCAGTCTAAAGAATCCAGAGGAGGAAATTCTGGAAGAAAGAGGGAAGCAGGAAAGTGGAGACCAAGGATCCCTAACTATAACGAATACAATCCTCTAAACGCATCATTGGAGAATATTTATTTATCAACTTGTAATACATTCCAATACCGAAAGTCAAGCCCAAAAGAATCCACTGAGGAACAAAAGCAGACTGGGAAGTATTATCGCTTCCATGAGACTTACGGGCATAATACCGAAGAATGTAGACACCTCCATGATGCTACAGAAAAGCTGATTCGACAGAAGAAGTTACAGTAGTTTGTTAAGAATCCACAGGAAGGCGGACCGGGGACCTCCGACCCTAATCGCAGATAGACTCTACATCGACCCGAGGAACCCGCTCGGACTAGAGGTAGATTGGTTATAAACACGATAGTCGGTGGGCCTCACCCGGCAGATGAAATGACCCTCCAATTTTTACCTTAATTTCATAAGGATTTTTTTTCAATTGAACTTGGTTTAAATTTCTCAGGGTCATTTTTTTTCTTTTCAAACAATGTGCTCTGGATTTAAATTTTCTACCAATATAAACATATCAGTTCAGTCATAGAAACACACACATACATATGATGATATATGTGTTCCTCTTGTTTAAAATCAGAGTTTATTATATATATTTTTTTTGACAAGAGCTAGTCTGTCTGATTTGAATTTGAAATGGATCTACTCATAATTTGAATCCCCACATTCTTTGTTATTTACATTATATAAGTGGATCTTGTTCATATTTATTCATACTTGGATTTGATTATGTTAACCATGTTTCAAATAATCTTAGAACACAAGAGTTCATTTATTTATTTTGCATAGTTCAAATGTTTGATATTTGCCTAAGTACCAGAAAATGATATCTACATTTATCATTTTCAATTTATTTCTTTGAAGCCTCTCTTATTCTTTACTTATACAGTTTGACATAACATAAGTAGTTCTTTTTATGTTACTGATATCTAAGTTTTCTATAATAAAGGTTCTAGACTTTGAAATATGTTTATTCCCCCTTTTTTTTAAGAACAACCATTTTGTTTCAAGTGAACCAGATTTTGGATTCAAAATTCTTTTTGATATAATAATATCAATCTGTTTTAAAATACATATTTACCATTTAACATTTGAAGGAGATTTTAATATAACTTTTAACAAAAGGATGTAAAACACTTTTAGTTCTCAAATTACAGACCAACATGCTCAACCAAGACCCCATTCTTTTGAAGCTGGTTGAACCATATGGCTGTGCTAACCAAACACTTGATTGAGGTAATTGAAATGTTATTCAGTTGTCAAGTGCTAAAAGCTTTCTTCAGAAAAATTCATTTCTTAAAGTAACACATACAAATGAGCTTGAGTTCTTTTGCAAAATACCTTGATTAAAGCAAATAAGTGTCTGAAATATACTACAAATTTGAAATCAGGTTTTTACATTCAAAGCTTAGTGTCTTTAAATGATTCAAACCTGGCTATATCAGGTTATTAATTCTGTATGAAGATGTAAATACACTTCTTCCTCAGATTTTCAAACTTTAGCACATAACAAAAGTCAACTGACAACAACTGATTTAATCAAACAAGGCAATTCATTACATATTCAAACATAATTCTCTCATGAATACATGCAAATAAAATAATCATAGGCTCTTATTAAAACTAGCTAGCATGTTCATTCACTCCTTCTCCTTAGCCATAACTTCATTTTCTACTTAATTCCAGCATTACCTGAAAGAGCATTAGTGACTGCCTCATTTTTAAAATGAGACACCCCCATATGCCATGAGCAAACAAGGGTCAGATCTATGATCTGGTATGAATAACTTCATTATATTCATGATATTAAGCAATTGAATGATGCATAAGTTTTAGTAAGTTACTTGAGTAACTTATCAAAACATCTATATTCTATGTTACAGGTTAGACTATCATGCAAGTGTAATAACTTCATAAGTCAACTAATTACACAATCATAATCATACAATCATTCACATCAATCTCCAGTTAGATGCTCTGGAGTAACCATGTTTCCATTTCAACAAATCTGAGTAACACTCATATCTTTTGCTTCCTGGTTTAGGAGTTACCTATGAGTATGTACATGTCAATTTATGTTTCAGCCTCATCTGCTATTAAGGAATCACTGGGACACATTGCAATAAATTAATTCACATTATTGCACAAAGATCTCAGGGCTTAAACAAACCATGTGCCAACTTGCATACTTCAAATATAACAAGCATTCCAGCAGCCTTCTTGGCTCATTATCCCTAGTTTGTTTACTAGAAGCATTTGTTTGATTTTATCATCTGATACTTAGATGAAAAATGCTACTGCATACATGAAAGCATCCCAAGCATCTTGTAAGCATAATTTCCATAAACAAATAAATAATTATTTTTAATGATGTTGTCCAGAGATATCTGGGTCTTAGATCCATACAAGAATCCTTACAACTATAAATAGAGATATGGCATGTTGGGTTTTATTTTGATCTGCAAGTAACTATGATTGAACCAGATTTACAATCTAGCTTAACCATAATTTTAACTTGTGAGTTTTATCATCTTTTCTCTTTTTTTATCAAGGGTTCAGCACTCAAGTACACCCCTAATTCTCTGTTCTAAGCCTCGGCACTTATACATAGTATAATGCAGCTCATAATGTTTTTCTCATATTAAAATGTTTCATGCCATAGATCCAGATTAGTTATGAGTATTCCTGCCTTGATTCTAAGGTTTTATGCTTTAACTTTTCTGAGTGTAATGAAACAGTAAGTTGCACATCCAAAGACAAACATCACAATAGATCAAAGATCATCCAAGACATCCATAATAAAGTCATGACAGATCCAAAAACATCCAAAGAATATTGATAAAACCATATTCAACAAAACTAAAAATAAGCAAATGAAAACTTTAAAAATGGGCTGCCTCATCTCAGGTCTTAATGCCATGAATTTGGTGAGGTTACTCACCTAAATATCTACTTCTAGTTAATCCAGAAAAATCCTTGAGTATTATCTTCTCCTCCTCCTCCTCTAAATGTTTTCTTTCTTATTTTAAGTGTCTCGGGTAAACTGATTCCCCTGGCTACAACTATTCATTTATAAGCATTTCACTAGGGTTTTATCAAACAAAATTCCATTTTTGTCTTGACCAATATCATGCATTTTGCATTTATATTTTAACATTCCCATTTTCAGTTACCCTGGCTATATTTCTTTTATTAAAGGCAACATTTTCTTTTTCCTACTTTTTCAAAAAATGTCCAATCTACCTAAATCATGTTAAAGGTGTGACCAAGTATATTTGTTTATTTATGGGAATCCCCATTTTCCTATTTTTGCCTATACATAATGTACTTACTTATTTTATTTTTCATGCTATTTTAATGTTATCATTATTTTCTTGCTCAGTTTCAATATATTTCTTCTCACATAAAATATACATGTGTATATATATAAATATTTATTTTTATTTAATTTCCCCCCTTTGTTTCACAGAAAATATGTTTAAGCACATATTTCATTTTTAACTTGGATTATGCTTTATTTACATTTCAGTGCCTTAAATAAAGAATTTACCCCTTTATTTTAAATATTTAATTTGATCAATGATTCACATTTCAAGATTATATCTGAAATGCTTCCCTCCTTTGTTTATTTATTCTATTATCATCATTATTATATTTTTTTTCAGAGAAATTTTTAAATCTCTTCCTTGTGCCATTTCCATAAATTAAAATTACCTTTAATTTGCAAAAAGCTTAGGGTAATCCATCTTAATCTTATCTTCTAGCTCCCATGTACAATCATTAGGATCAACACTCCATTGGACCTTCACTAGTTTCAAAGTTTTGCTCCTCAATTTCTTTTCTTCTTTAGCTAAAATCCCCACTGGTTCCTTTTCATAAACCATATTAGGATTTATTTGAATTTGGGTAGGCTTTTCCAGAATTTCTTCTTTATCATGTACCCACCTCCTAAGTTATGACACATGAAAAACATTATGCATTGCTTTCGTCTCTTTTGGTAATTCCAATTTGTATGCTAAAGAACCTATTCTTTCCAGAATTTTATAGGGTCCAACGTACCTTGGTGTGAGTTTACCTTGTTTACCAAATCTCAAGACTTTCTTCATAGGTGAAATCTTGATGAAAACAAAGTCTCCCACTTTATATTCCACTTGCTTTCTCTTCCTGTCTGCAAATTTCTTTTGTCTATCTTGAGCTGCTGCTATTCTTTTTCTTATTAACCCAATTTTCTCTGTAATTTCTTTTACATAATCAGGTCCTAGAACAGCTCTTTCTCCAGTCTCTACCCAACATATAGGTGATAAACATGGCTTGCCATATAAGGCTTCAAATGGTGCCATCCCTATGGTGCTTTGATAACTGTTATTGTATGTGAATTCAGCTAAATGGAGGTGGTCTTCCCAGTTGCCTCCACAGTCCAGTGCACATGCTCTCAACAAGTCCTCTAAGACTTTGTTCACCACCTCAGTTTGTCCATCTGATTGTGGATGGTAGGCAGTGCTTAAGCACAATTCACTCCCCATGGCCTCTTGAAAACTCTTCCAAAACCTTGAGGTGAAGATGGTATCCCTATCACTCACAATGGTTTTAGGAATGCCATGCAACCTTACCACCTCTTTCATGAATATTTGAGCCAATTTTGGAGCATTTCTTTCTAATTTAACTGGGATAAAATGTGCTACTTTAGTTAGCCTATCCACTATTACCCATATACTTGTGTTTCCTCTCTTAGATCTTGGAAGACCATCTATGAAATCCATAGATATATCCAACCACTTCCACTGTGGTATACTAAGGGGTTGCAACAGTCCTGATGGCCTTTGTGTCTCTGCCTTGACTTGTTGGCAAGTCATGCACTTTGCAACATGTCTGGCCACATCTGACTTCATTCCCTTCCACCAAAGATTTCTTTTCAAATTTTGATACATCTTGGTGCTGCCTGGGTGTATGGAGTACTTACTCCTATGGTATTCATTTAATATTTCCTCCTTCAATTCTATGTTTTCTGGAACACATATCCTATTCTTGTTCCTTAAATAACCATCTTTATCAACTTGATAATTTATTACTTCTTCCCCTTTTAATAAGAGCATTTTCTTCTCTAATAGGTTTAAGTCTTGTTCCTGCATTTTCCCAACCTTTAGAAGTAAATTTGATTGCAGAGATACCATACTCAATTTCCCTTTACTTTCATCTTCTTCAATGGGTACCATTTGTACCTCACTGTTTTCCTCAATTTCCAAATCAGTAAGTATAGACAGATCCTTAAACTCTTCCATCATCAACATGGCTACTTTAGCATGTTGTCTACTCAAGGCATCTGTAACCTTATTTGCCTTACCTGGTGTATAAAGTATATCTAGATCATAGGCAGCTAGGAACTCCACCCATCTGTGTGCTCATGTTCAAATCTTTTTGTGAGAATAAATATTTCAGTGCCTTATGACCAGTGTACAAAATAAATTTGGCACCTACCAAATAATGTCTCCAAAGTTTCAAGGCATACACAACTACTGCTAGTTCAAGATCATGGGTTGCATATCTTGTTTCATGTGGCTTTAATTGCCTAGATGCATAGGCTACCACCTGGTCTTGCTGCATCAACACAGCTCCTAGCCCAGAGCCACTTGCATCAGTGTACACAATTAAGTTTTCATTTCCCTCTGGCACCCTCAATACTGGTGCATTAATCAGAGCTTCTTTTATTTTAATAAAAGCTTGCTCACATTTTTCTGTCCATACAAAGGCTTGGTTCTTTCTAGTTAAATTGGTAAGTGGTGATGATATTTTTGAAAAATCTTTTATAAATCTCCTATAATATCCTTCCATCCCCATAAATGATCTAATCTCACTGATTGTGCTAGGCCTTTTCCATGCTTGGATAGCTACTACCTTATTAGGGTTTACTGATATTCCTTTGGCAGAGATAACATGCCCAAGAAAATGTACTTCTTCTTTCCAAAATGCACATTTTAAAATTTTTGCCTTTAAATCATTCTCCCTTAATCTTGACAAAACTAAATGCAAATGATTTTTATGCTCTTCCACTGTTTTGGAATAAATCAAAATGTCATCAATAAAAATCAGTACAAACTTGTCTAAATAATCTCTAAATATTCTATTCATTAAATCAACAAAATATGAAGGAGCATTTGTCAAGCCAAATGGCATAACCATAAATTCATATAAGCCATATCTAGTGTTAAATGCAGTGTACTTAACACTTGAGTCTTCAACCTTCATTTGATGAAATCATGATGCTAAGTCTAGTCTAGAAAATATTTTAGCTTCATTGAGTTGGTCAAAGAGATCATCTATTATAGGCAATGGGTATTTGTTTTTGATGGTTACTTTATTTAGTTCTCTGTAATCTATGCACATTCTCAAAGTACCATCATGTTTTCTTACAAACACTACTGGAGCACCCTAGCATGAATTACTTGGCCTTATAAATCCCTTGCCTTCTGTAACGACCCGATATTTTGGACCATTCAAATCGACAATAAATCCACACATGTCTGACTTGAATAATTCAAAATAACAGATTGTAATAAAAATTTGGCAAAACTCAGCATATGTAGTAAATAAATCAATCACATAATCACAGACACAGAGTAATACAATAATACGCAGCGGAATAGATAAAATAGTAGTTCATGAAGCTACTATATAAACATCAGAGTTAGAAATAAAATACAACAGAATATCTCAAATGCAGTGAAGTCTCCAGTACAACAGATGACTTCTCTGAACAAATCAACTAGAAGAGCTGAAAGCTGAGGCGATA
This sequence comes from Allium fistulosum, assembly GCA_030737815.1. Classification (NCBI taxonomy): domain Eukaryota; kingdom Viridiplantae; phylum Streptophyta; class Magnoliopsida; order Asparagales; family Amaryllidaceae; genus Allium; species Allium fistulosum. Next base: position 1,113,875,757 of record CM060902.1, on the reverse strand, counting down.
GTTGGATCTCCAAAGGAAGCTCCAAACTCCAAGGGTGAGTCTCAAATGCTGTATCACTCGGTCTGACCCGAGCGTAAAGCAAAACACAAAACACTCGAGTCAGGATTAACATTCTTATATAAATAAATCCAACTCAAGTGAAATATCAATTGAAATACGAGTAACTTAAAGGATGTTGGGATAACCATCCTCTAAGGATCTTCAGAACTATCTACAAGGTGGAAATATACATTTTAACACCGTGGTCATTTCAATTTAATTTATACTTCAAAACCCAAATATCATTACATTTCAAATATAACTATTTTCCAAGATAGTATATATATTAATTAATTTAAAAGTAAAGCATTTAATTTTCTCAAGTCTTGCCAATCGATTCAAATCAACTTCAAATTCCAAATTCAAATTTATTAAAAGCTCAATTCCCATTTTAATTCAATTCAGTTTCTAAATAACAAATTCAATTCAAATTGATTTCAAAGACAGATCTGAATCACAAAATAAACCATTTAAATTCCAATATATTTCAAAGCTTTAATATTCAACCATTTCAAAGTTAAATTAAACAGTTTCATATAGCTCTTGATTTAACTTCATTTATTATTTAATCAGGGAATATTCACTTAATAAATTCAATATCATTTAACTAGCCTTAAATTACTTTTTACTAAATATTTCCTTAACTTTATTTTTAAACAAGAAATATTTATTAAGTTACTTAAATCAAACCAAAGTTATAAGTCATATCTTAAATTCCAATTTCAATAAGTTTCAAATCGTTTTAATTAAATAAAGTTCTTTATTGAATACAATCTCAACTGAATTCAAATTATCTTTCTAACCTTAACTTATTCAAATTATTACCAAAGTCTATTTTGACATATATTTTAAATACTCAACATATTATATGTATTAAATCCATCTTAATTAAATTAAATATCATTATTAAATCTATATATATCATTACCATTTATATATAAAATTTTAAGAATCAACATTTGTTAAAACCATATATTTCTTTCCAAAACCATAGAATTCAATTTCAAAATATTTATATATATGGACCAACGGTGTTTGTATATATATTTATCATATGGTTAAGTGATACGAATATTTATCATTTCAATCCGAAATTTAAATATATACGGGTAGATATCATTTCGACCCGTAATCCCAATTTCAATTCAAATGAAAATCGCTTGGGTTTATCATTTCAACCCATAACGATTTTCTCCTATTCTAAAGTCCGTTCGGGTATGTATCATTTCAACCCATAGTGAATTCTATACTAACAGGGAACTTGCAGAGTGATAACAGATAATATAAAATTTAACAACAGGCATAAATCATCAATAAAATAACAGATACTGGTGTCAAATGTCATAGGTGAACATATACAAATAATAGTAATAACAGGCATATAAATACTAGATACTGGTGTCAGATGTCTTAGGTGAACATATACAGAAAATAGCATATATAACAATTTAAATAACTACAGCATCATATTTCAATTGTCGTTTCAATTGAAATCAAATTTAATAAATACAAGAATGTTAATCGTGAGTGATTGCTCACCTTTCGAGGCTAGAGAGAGAGAGACTCGACGATAGAGTGAGTTACGGTTCCAGACATGGATTTCAAAGTAAAGCGGGATTGGCCCGAATTCAACGATCAAAGCTGATGTCAGGAATAGATGGAAATGATCGGAATCAGTTTGATAGGAACCACAAAAATATTTTAAAATCATTGTTTTAATCAAGTGCGTATATTAAGATCAACATATATTTAAAATAATATTTTTCATTTTCAAATCGATGACTTAACTTTAATATCGAAAATAAAATATAACTTTTACATCTTTTTTTTTCAGGCTAATATGCAGACCCAATAGAGATGTGCAACAGAATTATAAATAAATATGCAGAAAACTCATATGCAGACAAGGGTATATATTCATGCTACCCAAGATAATTGCAGATCCAAATATAACCCATAATATAATATATGACCTTATACTATCAGTATATTATTTTAACATAAAATATACATATTATATCACAATCATTATTATTATTCTGTTTTAAAACATTCTCAAAATCACTATAAAAGCAAGATGGTTCCAAGAAAGTTTCGAAATATATATATATAAACACACATTGACAATACTGTTATTATTATAACTTATTACACTTATATCCTAAAAAGAACAGTCTTATATCTATATTCATCTACACAGTGACAATATACTCTAACCTATTAATAGGTTTCATACTATAACATAACCCTATTAAATACTTATTACATTATATACATATAATTCAATTTATAATTTATATATGAACAGCAATTACTACTATGCAAAATAACCTATACTTTATGTCCACCTACAAACATCCAGACTTCAAAACTTACGTATATTAACTAAGGCATATGTACTACTTATAATAAAAAAATATCATATAGACTTTATTTGATAAAATCCTAGTATATACATATGAATGCATTGACATCTTACCAAATTTAAACATAGATTCCAACACACTTATCCCTGTATACAACAGGTATGCAGACTACCACAAAAGAATTCAGGTTTTATTTATGTCCAAATATATGGATTAACTCATACATAACTTAGACTATGCTCAAATAATCATACAAAAGGAAAATGATATACATAAATTGCCACAGGATAAAATTTGTAAAATATATATAAGCATAACATATAAATATTACCCGAAAATACAAAAGGAAAGCGCACATTTCTCGGCCGCAAGATAACTCGTAATATGAGGCGGAGGAAGGTTGAGATGATGATGGGTAGGCGTGGCACACGAGGCGGAGGCAAGGCCGAGCACGGAAAAATGGTTATTAGAAAGGAGGTGTTGGTCTGAACGAGGTGGAGGGAAAGGGCTGGGTGGTGGTGTTTGCCACGCACACGTGAGTAGAAGCAAGGGATGGGAGGTGGGTGGTCTGGGTCGTGGATCCGAGGCTAAGGTGTTGCGAACAGTGGCCGTTTGGAAAGGTGATGCAGGAAATCAAGGGCTGGGGCATAGGCGAGTAGGTCGACTTCTAGAAAATGAAATAGAGGAATGGGATGTCTGGTTCGAAATTTTGAAGAGTGGGAGAAGAAGGGAAACAATATGTTTCCTTTTTATCTTTGAGGAATGGGCTTCTGAAAGGAAATGAAATTTTGCAAAAGTGGAAGAAAAGATGGATACAGAGATTTATAATTGTATACTTTAAACAGGCAGAACAAAAGAAACAGCTAGCAATGAAGTTTACGTTTGGAAAAGAGGAAACCAAAACGTTGGAATTCACCACTAAAATTAAACGGATGACCGTTGATTTTGCAAAAGTTATTAAAGCAAATTATTACATTGCTTAGGCTACACGGAAAAACAAGAAAAGCTAACGGTCACAATTAGTGGTACCGTTACAATGAACGTTTTATTCTTTTCGGCGTGCACCGGATCTCAAAATGCAGAGTTGAATATACTGTGGAGATCAGTACGACGAGACGATCAAAACGGTACACAGATATTAGTGGCACGATCATCCGATCAAAAGTCGATGATCGGTACCGAAAATGCTGCTATTTTACCAGAATTAAGATAAACGGAGCAGTAGAAGTCCAAATTTGGAAAAACGAATTTCGCAGTCTGATTCAGAATGATCTGAATAAATTTTCTCCTGTTGACATATTTTGGTTTCGGACAACTTTTAAATTCACTGTTATTAACCGGTTTGATTTGAAATGAAATTTCACAGGAAAATAAACTTCAATATTATCAGATGAAAATTTACCAGTTGCTATATTAAAATAGACGTATTCCAAATAATAAATTTTTAAATTTCAAATTTTTTTGTTTAAAATTTCACAAATTTCCAGTTAAAAATACTTTTAAAACCATTAAATTTTACGGGTCCTTACACTCTCCCCCACTCAAAACTTTTCGTCCCCGAAAAGGAATGAGGTAGAAGAATAGAAACAACAAGACAGAAAAGATGGATTAAAAGTCAAGATTAAACAATTAATTTAAACTATATAAATTTTACTTAAAATTTGAAAACTTCATTTGCAATTCAATTATCTTATATACTTTAAAACCTTTCAAAAATCCATTTGTAAAATTTCTTGCTTCCTTTATAAATATCATTTATATGTTTAAATGACACCTTTATAAATGTATGAAAACCATTTGAAAACAATTATTTACATTATTGCTTATATTTACAAAGAAACTATTGAAAACATTTAAATCCATAATTCATAAATTTATTAATTTATCTCAAGATACTTTCAAATATTATTAATAAACAAATAATCATTTACTTTAAATATGTTCTATTTAAATAACTTCTAAAATATTTATAACCCTAAATTTTTCTATTAAACCATGTAGTATATAATTAAACAATATTTAAAAAAAAATATAGTCAACAAGGAAAAGAAGGAGGATTTTGAAAAACAAAATATAGGTGAATAAATAAAGCTGAATAGATAAGGTAGATTCAAGGAATAGTATCGGGCACGAATAGTTAATTAGAACCATAAGGATTTCAATTTTCAAATATTAATACAAAATTTCTTTGTTGGAAATACTGTTATAATAAAATACCTTTATAGTCGAAACAAATTTCCTTTCGAAAATACTTTTATAACTCGATGTCTTAACAAGTTTATCCTCGTTCCTGTAGACTCTGGCAGTGCGTTGATCAGGCGCAAAGCTAGAATTCTCCAGGTACTTAGTAGACCTGTTTCAACACCCAGTGAAAATACTGGAAAAACTTTTAAAAACAGATATGGAAAGTACAATCCAATCAAAACACAAACAAAACCTTTGTCTAACCATGGTTCGTAGATACACAATGGTTACGCCTGGATCCCCCAGGAAACAATCCATATCCGTAAGCTTTCTCAGCCCTGCGAGTTACGCCATGATGACTAGTAGAATGCAGGATACACAATGGTTACGCCTGGATCCCCCAGGAAACAATCCGTACCCCTAGGCAAGACTCAGCCAAGCATTTGCGCTACTATTCGCGACCTACACAGATTGCAGGATACACAATGGTTACGCCTGGATCCCCCAGGAAACAATCCGTACCCCTAGGCAAGACTCAGCCAGGCAGTTGCGCTATGCAGTCACGAGAGAAACATAAGACCATGGGTAACGCCATGGAATTCGAAGGACACTCGAGTATCATATCCGGAAAACCAAAATCAGAGAGAATAATATCGATAGAATGAATCCAAGATGTGGCCACAAATCGGATATCAAGCAGAAGGCACTTTCCATATCTTTACTTCGAAAATATGTATCATATAGTACCTTTTCAAATCACTTTCAAATATCGTACTTATATAATATCCATTATATATAAGATTAAATTTTCAAATCAAATACTTTCCAAAATCAATAGTATATCAAGTCATACTTATATAGACTTCAATTATATAAGATTTCACTTTCAAATTGAGTACCTTCTTTTCAAATCTATAGTTTTCGAATCAATTTCATACTCATACAAATCAATTTTATATAAGTTCGACAACTCCCAAATCAAGTGTTTAGTAACATAAGGTTCTCAAATTTCAATTTGTTTCAATATCAGTTCAATTTCAAAATCATATACAATTTCACCAAATTATTTCTTCTCAAATTAAATATCTTTCATTTCAAAGTTTCTAAAATAATATATTTAGAAAATAAATCCAATTTTCCAAATCAATATAATTTAAGTCAACCAATTCATTTCCAAAATCAATGGTTTCCAAAATCATCTTATATTTACATAAGGTCCACCTTATATAAGGATCAAATTTTTACAAAATAAATTTCGATGTATGAAGAGCCATATGGGATTTAATATCTTTGCTTTTATTGGTTATATATCTTTGTAATTTAAATGGGAAATTTTCTTTTAGTAAGTAAAGATATTCTAACCCGACAGCTTTCAGTTTCAGCGTCACAATATATCAATGATATTAGGATATAAGATGTACATACGTCATCATTTCGCAAAATTACATTTGATCGCTCGCTCGATCACACAAGTTCGCTTTCGAACTAGTATTGTCCATTCGACTTCCCTAATGCGGATTTCGATATGGTTTCTCGACTAGAAGCCATCAGTCTCCTTGCATAGCTATATACTACGATATAGAATTCTAGAATCAAGCCCAAGATCCATATCAAATATTCGCCATCAAGAATCGAATGAAAAATCATAACACGAAATGGTGTAATCCACCTCGAACTTGTGTACTCAAACCTGGATCAAATTAATTATGCGAATAAAACATACGTACAACTTATATATTTATTCCAACTTGTTAAATATATAGTTTCATAAAGATGTTACCTAGTTAAAACATTTAAACTAAATTTTATTCAAAAATATTTTGAAGATCAAATTCTTTTCAAAACATTTCAAATCTAAATTTCATATTAGAAAATTTTAAAATTGCCTTATTCATTTACTTAACCAAACAGTTTCAACTTTATTAAATCATATTACTTCATACTTAAACATTCAAAACAAACTTATATACTTTATCAAAATACTTTTCAAAATTTCTTAGCTTTGAAAAGTTAACCCTGATTTGGAAGTGCTCGAACCTTTAAAATAGTTGAAGAAATCATTTTCAAATTCAAGAGTTGGAAATCAGCAACAAATCAGTAAATCAATTTTAATAGATAGGGTTATATCAAATCCAAAACTCGAGGACTGAACACCAGCTTACTTCAAATCATTTCAAATACATATACATATATCTTTCGAATATCAAATCATACTTCAAAATTTGAAATCAAAATTGGTTTCGCAAAATCACTCGCGTAGCAATGCTATTAAAAGTGGCCTATCCCTCACTCTGAAACTCGAAAATCAATGTCGATGATGCGTGCACTCATCACCGAAATTATTTTCCAGCGACATAAATGAGTTCTGGACTTCTATTTTCTCAAACTTCTTTTGAAATTTCTTCAAAATCATTCGAACTCATTAAAATCATTGGAAACATTTCTTATTCGGAAAATACTTTTAAATCATATTATTATTATATATTTCAAAATCTTAAAACCAATTTCAAAACACCGGGGTTCAATTCTCGAATTTCAAATTTAAAATCCTTTAGTTATAAATCATTTTTAGATAAATCAAATTTGTTATATAACTTTTCAAAATTACAATCCTTTCGAAACCTCAGATTCTCATTTTAAAGGGTTTATAATCTTTATCGAAGACATTTCACTTTTATATATAGAATATAATCATACTTATCAAAATAATAATTTTGATTTAGAAAACAATTTCTAAAATACAAATAAACCCAATTTTCAAAGGATGGTTCAAGAATGGATTTCAAAACAAAGATAGAAATTCAACTTAGAGGGATTCTAATCAAATAGGATTTGATTTGAAGATAAGTTCGAACGAAAAATGAGATAATTAATTACAAAACAGTAGTCGGATACACTTATATAAATCACGGGCGACCTTAACCGGGTCAACCGTGACTTCAAGAACAAGATCGATGTAGAATTCCAAGAAATATCAACATTCGATCATAAGAGATAGCGGCATCTAAATCAAAGATATAGAAATCTCTGGTGAATCAATGCCAATTGTAAAGGATTTCCACCCCTTTACAATCATTCAAAGATTGGCGGGATCGCTTATTCTTATAGAGATCATTCAAAGTGGAGTTATGGGATACTCCAGAATCAAAAGAATACAAATAGAGAAAGACAAGGATGAATTTTGGAACCGTAGGGAACGTTCCAAAGTTCAAAGGAAATTGAGTCAAAAGGAAGAGATTAAACTCGAACGAAAGTGATTCTGTAAATAAATTTATAATATATGCTAAGTTTCGCCTAGAGCCAAAGCTCTGATACCAACTGTAACGACCCGATATTTTGGACCATTCAAATCGACAATAAATCCACACATGTCTGACTTGAATAATTCAAAATAACAGATTGTAATAAAAATTTGGCAAAACTCAGCATATGTAGTAAATAAATCAATCACATAATCACAGACACAGAGTAATACAATAATACGCAGCGGAATAGATAAAATAGTAGTTCATGAAGCTACTATATAAACATCAGAGTTAGAAATAAAATACAACAGAATATCTCAAATGCAGTGAAGTCTCCAGTACAACAGATGACTTCTCTGAACAAATCAACTAGAAGAGCTGAAAGCTGAGGCGATAGTTGGATCTCCAAAGGAAGCTCCAAACTCCAAGGGTGAGTCTCAAATGCTGTATCACTCGGTCTGACCCGAGCGTAAAGCAAAACACAAAACACTCGAGTCAGGATTAACATTCTTATATAAATAAATCCAACTCAAGTGAAATATCAATTGAAATACGAGTAACTTAAAGGATGTTGGGATAACCATCCTCTAAGGATCTTCAGAACTATCTACAAGGTGGAAATATACATTTTAACACCGTGGTCATTTCAATTTAATTTATACTTCAAAACCCAAATATCATTACATTTCAAATATAACTATTTTCCAAGATAGTATATATATTAATTAATTTAAAAGTAAAGCATTTAATTTTCTCAAGTCTTGCCAATCGATTCAAATCAACTTCAAATTCCAAATTCAAATTTATTAAAAGCTCAATTCCCATTTTAATTCAATTCAGTTTCTAAATAACAAATTCAATTCAAATTGATTTCAAAGACAGATCTGAATCACAAAATAAACCATTTAAATTCCAATATATTTCAAAGCTTTAATATTCAACCATTTCAAAGTTAAATTAAACAGTTTCATATAGCTCTTGATTTAACTTCATTTATTATTTAATCAGGGAATATTCACTTAATAAATTCAATATCATTTAACTAGCCTTAAATTACTTTTTACTAAATATTTCCTTAACTTTATTTTTAAACAAGAAATATTTATTAAGTTACTTAAATCAAACCAAAGTTATAAGTCATATCTTAAATTCCAATTTCAATAAGTTTCAAATCGTTTTAATTAAATAAAGTTCTTTATTGAATACAATCTCAACTGAATTCAAATTATCTTTCTAACCTTAACTTATTCAAATTATTACCAAAGTCTATTTTGACATATATTTTAAATACTCAACATATTATATGTATTAAATCCATCTTAATTAAATTAAATATCATTATTAAATCTATATATATCATTACCATTTATATATAAAATTTTAAGAATCAACATTTGTTAAAACCATATATTTCTTTCCAAAACCATAGAATTCAATTTCAAAATATTTATATATATGGACCAACGTGTAGGATCTAGATTAACCCTAGAGGGGGGGGGGGTGAATAGGGTTATCGCAAATTTTCTCAAATTAAACGCGAAAGCAAATAGCAGATAAATAAATATGCAGTAAAGTAAATCACACACAGAATTTACCCAGCTTCGGCAACCCCTGCCTACTGCTGCATTCCCAGATTTCTATTAGAGTTAAACAGTATCCCGCTTACAAACACTCTGACAGACTCGCAGACACTCGCTCCCGCTCACAAACACTCCTACAGACTCGCACACCCTGCTCCGCCTATAGAGTTTCGTTTACTCGCAAACTCTGCTCCCGCCTATAGAGCTTTGCAAACTCGCAGCCTCCCTGCTCACTGAACTAACCCTAACTAGACAATCTGACAACACCTAAACCCTAGGTGGTGATTCACTCTGACTGGACTTTGACAATTACAAACTGAAAAACAAAATACAGTTTTGAAAATTAGGACAAACTATAGATTGTCAATTTCAAACGATTTTGCCCTCAAATAACCTAGGCCTAAACTAAATTATTTAAAACCTGGCCCAATTAGAATTAAAATCCTTAAACCAATTAAACAAGCCTGGCCCAACAACCAAATAAAACCCTAGAAAAAATTAAAACCCAATTAGGCCGGCCCTTCTCTTTTTCGTGAAAAATAATGGCCGCTTGGTTGTTTTTTTCTTTGTCGCTGTGAATTAGAGCTTCGGCTGGTTTGTTCGAATTTGATCCTCTGTTAAACAGCGACTTTCTTCGACTTCAATCTTCTGACGAATTGTGGCTTTGTTCGACTTCGATTGTTTCTTCGTTCTGAAGATTAGGGCTTGAAAAATTGGAAGTACTGCTCTGTCGAATTTGAATTGATGCTTGCGGTTCCTCCTCTCGAGTTCGTATGTGATACTGGTACGTGATTTTTGCCTTTGCTGGTTTGTGATTCGAGTTATTGGTTTATTGTTCTCTGTTAGCTCAAAACTCGAATAAATATTTTGCCGATGATGTTCATCCTTTTATAGGGTTCGAATCCCTGAATATTCGTTCGTCTATATGTATTTGAATTTGTCAAATTCTTTTCTCTACTGTTGATTTTCGTTTCGATGCTTGAGATTATTCCTGACTCGTTCAATTCACGTATATATTCGTATATTCTGATACTTGCTTCCCACGGCTTTGAATCTGGACTTGATTTTGAAATACTTCAATGTTGATTTATCTTCTTTGACTTCGGCCAATATTTTTGATACATTATTTCTCGGCCTTTACTTGTGTACTTTGTTGACATTGTAACTTGTACCTGACTTTGACATACTTGATGCCTGTTCACTAGAGTCGAGACATGATTGTATTTGTTGCCATTTACTTCTGTGCTCAGACTTGACCAGTTGTGCATTTGAACTTGTTTGAGACCTGATTGCTTTGATCTTGATCATGTTGGCATATCATGACTGCACTGCTCATTGTATATTTAGGTTGCTGCACCATGTTGGTATTATAGTTTTAAGTCAGGTTCCATTTGATGATGTTATGTGTTCATTAGCTTGGTAGCAATCCTTGTGAAATGCCATGACTGTTCTTCGTTCTACTGTGCACTGATTGACTCGAAATCTAGCTGCCTCCTTTTGATGATATTGTTACTGGTGCAGTTTTGGGTTTTCAGTTGTACTTGGTTCATGTCAGATTGGTTCATGTCTCGAATTTGTAGTTTGTCTAGTCTGGTAGTTTCATGCATGTTGTACTTGAGTGGCCATTTTGTACTTCTGACTTGAAACTTGATTAACTAGTTGTTCATATGGTTGCTTGGTGCCTCCTTGAATTTGTGTAGATTGTCTTGACCACTTGATTGTATTCGAATTTGATTTTCGAATTTCACCTGAGTTGAATCCGATTTGGATTTGACCTTGTGACATTATTTTATTTTGCACTTGAGTTGAATCCTGTATTTGGGTTTGACCTATGCTCACTTGTCCCTGTAAATATATCAAGTGTATATACATATACTGGTGTGCACGGCCTTGTGGCATGTACAGTGATACACTGTGCATGTCACAAGTTGTTCGTGTGTGTGATAAATTCAAAATCAAATGATGACGAACAACCCAAATAACTGAGGCAAATAACATTTTCAAAATACATTTTGTTTTATACTGCAAAAACATTTCCTTTTCAATTTTACTGCATCAATGTATATTTTTGCAGATTGCTCAGATGCTGGATTCACATTGGAATGAAGTTGAAGATAAATACGAGTGTGAGTGATATGTAGTGAGGAAATGATGTAACTATGAAATCGTGATGTAATTGTATTGTGATCAAAAATGATGTATATAGTGAGAGCTTGAAATTGTACTATCAAAGTTGTAATAGATATTTGTTTGAATAAAATATTCGTTTGAATTCAAATTCTGTGTTATTTATTTTATTCAGCAAATATCTATTTAATCTGTGAAAAATAAAATAGTACAATATCAAATACATTTAAATGAATGTATATATGTTTATTATCATCAAACAAAAAGCATATACATGCATATTCCACAATCTCCCCCTTTTGGTGATAACAAACATATATTTAAGATTTTGACTACATTAAATGTATTTGATTATTCAGTTTTCTCCCCCTATTTGAATGCTCTCTTTCTACACAATACTCCCCCTACATATATGCATGAGAATAAAGAATTCAAATGAGCCTTGATGCAATTTGAAAATCTTTGACCTTTATTTTCAAAATCTTAACTTTTCTCTCCCCCTTTTGTTATCAGCAAAAGAATAATAGTAATAGAAAAATGGAGATATAGTGATAGACATTAATACAATATTAAAGCTCAATCGAGTGTAATTATTAATTTCAATAAGAAAATCAAACAAAAATCATAAATACTCCTTTTTGACGCATATTCCACTTTAGAATGATATGAATGATTTCATCGAATAAAACCATATAGTTGTGTCTATTTGTGGTATATTTATTTCAGGAAATTTGAATATCTACTAACCATGCATAACCGTTAGGACTTTTAAATGAGATTAGTAGTATTCTAAATTTTTATTTTAAAAATGAATTCAAGTATCTTCTAACCACGCATAACCGTGAGGACTTTTAAATGGGATTAGAATCAACTTGTCTATTTAATCAATCAATTTTGATATGCGTTCCATACATGCATAACCGTGAGGACTTTTAAATGAGCATGAAAGCACATAATCAAAAATCCAAGTAATTCACCCATGCATAACCGTGAGGACTTTTAAATGAGAGTGAATATTTTGGATATTATTATTTATTGTTAGAAATATAATAAAATTGAAGCACAAATGATTTCCCGTTTAAACTACCACATATTGACATACTATATTGATTTTTGATGAGTGATGGTCGATAGAAAAATGATAGAAATAGAAATGATCATGGAATATTTATCAACAAAAAGTTTTTATAACTCTTGTTTAAATTTCTAAAGAAATTTTCTAATTATACTTTCTCAAGTCATAATATATGATTAATATCAACACTCATCTTATTTTCAATCACTATTTATCTTTTTAGATAATTATTAGGGGGTCAGATCAGTTAATCAATTTCAATAAAATCAAGTTTTCTTAAATAACAAATCTGATACAAGGTCAAAAGAAATTATTTTCTAGAAAGGGTTTTTAAGAAAAATTCTGCTAAAATGAAAAATATTTCAAGTGAAAGATATGCAGATATTTTCTTTGAAAAATGATGCAGCAAATGAATGTCTCAAAATGTAATCACGTTCCACTAGTAATTTTTCTATCAACTACATTACCAGTGTAATTTGCATCTGACTCAATATCACTCGTTTGGATGTTATAGACCAGATTGTGAAATTTCAACAAATTATCTCAGAGTCATTTTCAACAAACTTGACTTTAAATTGAAGTCGTGTTAACCATCAAAAGAAATCTCAGTGTCAGATTAAGAAACCATAGGATCAACAGTCATTAAACAATCATCATTATTTCAAAAACAATTTCTTGAAGTTTCACCAAACAGTTTCAACAGTTTCAAAATCCTTTGAGAAATCAATAATCAATCAACATCATAATTTGACCAAAAACAGATTAAGTTCAATGAAAAATGGTTGGTCAACTTTTAAGCATAAATCAAAGTCATAGATAAGAACAAGTCATGTAAGATCATCTCAAGTAAGTTAGAATCTGTCAACCATCATAATTACTTCGAAAAGATCAGAATTAACATCATCAATCATTTCACATAACTGGCTGATTTAATTCAGACTATGGTGCAGATTTTCACATTTTATCTATCGTTTGAAAATAAATACAATTACCTGTTTTACCTGTACGATAATCTTTCGTTGTTTGCCCATTGTGAATCTGTCACCTTTATACTAGGCTAAGGAACGTTGATTTGTCGCCCGTTGTGTATCTGGAACAGCCAGAATCCAGATAACACTAATGTTGTTCCTTAGCCTGCCGCCACACCTACACGGTTAAAGATTTATGTGACCTATTTGTTTTTATAGGTCCATGGTTGTTAGTGGCAGAATAATTGTGAATAAACAATCCCTTTGGAACCCAAATTTGTTTTGTCCTTTCATTCTTGTTCCAATAGACATGAAATTTATTTGTAGAATTTTTAGGAACCCAAACTTGTATAAATTTTGTGTTCTTGTTCCTATGACTATGATGCCCATTTATTTGATATCCAGTAAAGACACTCTTTCCTTTAGCACTATCAACTTGTGTTTTTCCAAATCCTAGTCCTTTTCTATTGTTGGCAAACAATTGATTTCCAAATAACATATTGAATGATTTTTCTCCTCTTGAAAAGTTACTCAGTGATTTCTCAAGATCTTGGACTTTGGTTTTTAGTGTTGTGTTTTCAGTCACAAGTGAGGTGCATCTATTTATAAAATCCTTTCTCCTAGTGTCAATGATTTCCTTAAGACTCAAGTTTTCTTTTTCAAGATTCTCAAAGTTAATTTTAAGCTTTGATAATTCTGAATCTAAAATTTTGCATTTTTTACAGTCTAGGTTTTGAATATTTTCAAGTTCAGTTTCTAACCTAGAATTTTCACGGGCAAGTTCTCTCCTATCAGATTTCAGTTTTTCAATTTTAGAATCTAGAGCATCAACTGTTTTAGTAAGATCAAGGCACAAATAAACAAGTTCTTTATAAGAATAGTTTTTTACCTCATTAGATTCCTCTGAGCTTGATTCTGAATCTGATCTTGCCGTAAGACACAAGTTAGCCTCCTCTGAGCTATCAGTCGAAGCTTCCTCTCCTTCCTCATCATCCCAAGTTGCTGCGAAGGCCTTCTTCTTTTTCTTTCCTTTGTTGATTTTGAGAAGTGGGCAGTTTGGTTTGATGTGGCCAGGCTTGTTGCAGTTATAACAGATTAGTTCATTTTCAGAGTTGTCAGAATCTTTAGATGTATTACTACTGGTCTTCTTCTTTCGTGGCTTGTATTTCGACCACCTTCTGAAATTATTGACAGCCACTGCAAGTCCTTCAATTGGATCAACTTCTTCTTCATCGCTCTCTTCTCTACTCTTTAAGGCAATCGTCTTCTTCTTTGGTTCGGAATTGATGCGTTCCTCCTTTGCTTTCAACTCAAGCTCATACGTCATCAAATTTCCGATCAAATCCTCCATGCGTAGTTTACTCAAATCTTTTGATTCTTGTATTGCCGTGACTTTTGCCTCAAAGTTCATTGGTAAGACTCGTAGAATCTTCCTCACCAGCTCTACTTCAGAGAATACCTTTCCAAGCGCTCTAGCATTGTACACCAAGGTTGAGAAGCGTCCAAACATATCCTTTATGCTCTCGCCTTTGTCCATCACAAAATTCTCGTATTCATTGCTGAACAGGGCTAGACGAGACTCTTTGACTTGAGAAGTTCCTTCGTGTGTCACCTCCAAAGTATGCCAAATTTCCTGTGCTGTTTTACAATGAGAAATTCTATTAAATTCAGTTTTATCAAGAGCACAGATAAGAGCATTCATGGCCTTAGCATTAGTGGTTTTCAACTTCTTATCATTAGCATCCCACCTATCTCTCGGTTTAGGAATCTCAGTATCACCAATAGTTATAGTGGGAGGTGTATAGCCAGTTTCAATAATATCCCAAACATCATAATCAACAGAACTAAGATAAATACCCATCCTAACTTTCCAATAAGCATAATCATCCCCATTAAACATTGGTGGCCTAATAATAGATTGCCCCTCCGAAAAAGCATTATTTGATAGATTCATGACTCTAGAGTTAAAGAAAAAATACCGGGCTCTGATACCACTTGTAGGATCTAGATTAACCCTAGAGGGGGGGGGGTGAATAGGGTTATCGCAAATTTTCTCAAATTAAACGCGAAAGCAAATAGCAGATAAATAAATATGCAGTAAAGTAAATCACACACAGAATTTACCCAGCTTCGGCAACCCCTGCCTACTGCTGCATTCCCAGATTTCTATTAGAGTTAAACAGTATCCCGCTTACAAACACTCTGACAGACTCGCAGACACTCGCTCCCGCTCACAAACACTCCTACAGACTCGCACACCCTGCTCCGCCTATAGAGTTTCGTTTACTCGCAAACTCTGCTCCCGCCTATAGAGCTTTGCAAACTCGCAGCCTCCCTGCTCACTGAACTAACCCTAACTAGACAATCTGACAACACCTAAACCCTAGGTGGTGATTCACTCTGACTGGACTTTGACAATTACAAACTGAAAAACAAAATACAGTTTTGAAAATTAGGACAAACTATAGATTGTCAATTTCAAACGATTTTGCCCTCAAATAACCTAGGCCTAAACTAAATTATTTAAAACCTGGCCCAATTAGAATTAAAATCCTTAAACCAATTAAACAAGCCTGGCCCAACAACCAAATAAAACCCTAGAAAAAATTAAAACCCAATTAGGCCGGCCCTTCTCTTTTTCGTGAAAAATAATGGCCGCTTGGTTGTTTTTTTCTTTGTCGCTGTGAATTAGAGCTTCGGCTAGTTTGTTCGAATTTGATCCTCTGTTAAACAGCGACTTTCTTCGACTTCAATCTTCTGACGAATTGTGGCTTTGTTCGACTTCGATTGTTTCTTCGTTCTGAAGATTAGGGCTTGAAAAATTGGAAGTACTGCTCTGTCGAATTTGAATTGATGCTTGCGGTTCCTCCTCTCGAGTTCGTATGTGATACTGGTACGTGATTTTTGCCTTTGCTGGTTTGTGATTCGAGTTATTGGTTTATTGTTCTCTGTTAGCTCAAAACTCGAATAAATATTTTGCCGATGATGTTCATCCTTTTATAGGGTTCGAATCCCTGAATATTCGTTCGTCTATATGTATTTGAATTTGTCAAATTCTTTTCTCTACTGTTGATTTTCGTTTCGATGCTTGAGATTATTCCTGACTCGTTCAATTCACGTATATATTCGTATATTCTGATACTTGCTTCCCACGGCTTTGAATCTGGACTTGATTTTGAAATACTTCAATGTTGATTTATCTTCTTTGACTTCGGCCAATATTTTTGATACATTATTTCTCGGCCTTTACTTGTGTACTTTGTTGACATTGTAACTTGTACCTGACTTTGACATACTTGATGCCTGTTCACTAGAGTCGAGACATGATTGTATTTGTTGCCATTTACTTCTGTGCTCAGACTTGACCAGTTGTGCATTTGAACTTGTTTGAGACCTGATTGCTTTGATCTTGATCATGTTGGCATATCATGACTGCACTGCTCATTGTATATTTAGGTTGCTGCACCATGTTGGTATTATAGTTTTAAGTCAGGTTCCATTTGATGATGTTATGTGTTCATTAGCTTGGTAGCAATCCTTGTGAAATGCCATGACTGTTCTTCGTTCTACTGTGCACTGATTGACTCGAAATCTAGCTGCCTCCTTTTGATGATATTGTTACTGGTGCAGTTTTGGGTTTTCAGTTGTACTTGGTTCATGTCAGATTGGTTCATGTCTCGAATTTGTAGTTTGTCTAGTCTGGTAGTTTCATGCATGTTGTACTTGAGTGGCCATTTTGTACTTCTGACTTGAAACTTGATTAACTAGTTGTTCATATGGTTGCTTGGTGCCTCCTTGAATTTGTGTAGACTGTCTTGACCACTTGATTGTATTCGAATTTGATTTTCGAATTTCACCTGAGTTGAATCCGATTTGGATTTGACCTTGTGACATTATTTTATTTTGCACTTGAGTTGAATCCTGTATTTGGGTTTGACCTATGCTCACTTGTCCCTGTAAATATATCAAGTGTATATACATATACTGGTGTGCACGGCCTTGTGGCATGTACAGTGATACACTGTGCATGTCACAAGTTGTTCGTGTGTGTGATAAATTCAAAATCAAATGATGACGAACAACCCAAATAACTGAGGCAAATAACATTTTCAAAATACATTTTGTTTTATACTGCTAAAACATTTCCTTTTCAATTTTACTGCGTCAATGTATATTTTTGCAGATTGCTCAGATGCTGGATTCACATTGGAATGAAGTTGAAGATAAATACGAGTGTGAGTGATATGTAGTGAGGAAATGATGTAACTATGAAATCGTGATGTAATTGTATTGTGATCAAAAATGATGTATATAGTGAGAGCTTGAAATTGTACTATCAAAGTTGTAATAGATATTTGTTTGAATAAAATATTCGTTTGAATTCAAATTCTGTGTTATTTATTTTATTCAGCAAATATCTATTTAATCTGTGAAAAATAAAATAGTACAATATCAAATACATTTAAATGAATGTATATATGTTTATTATCATCAAACAAAAAGCATATACATGCATATTCCACACAACGGTGTTTGTATATATATTTATCATATGGTTAAGTGATACGAATATTTATCATTTCAATCCGAAATTTAAATATATACGGGTAGATATCATTTCGACCCGTAATCCCAATTTCAATTCAAATGAAAATCGCTTGGGTTTATCATTTCAACCCATAACGATTTTCTCCTATTCTAAAGTCCGTTCGGGTATGTATCATTTCAACCCATAGTGAATTCTATACTAACAGGGAACTTGCAGAGTGATAACAGATAATATAAAATTTAACAACAGGCATAAATCATCAATAAAATAACAGATACTGGTGTCAAATGTCATAGGTGAACATATACAAATAATAGTAATAACAGGCATATAAATACTAGATACTGGTGTCAGATGTCTTAGGTGAACATATACAGAAAATAGCATATATAACAATTTAAATAACTACAGCATCATATTTCAATTGTCGTTTCAATTGAAATCAAATTTAATAAATACAAGAATGTTAATCGTGAGTGATTGCTCACCTTTCGAGGCTAGAGAGAGAGAGACTCGACGATAGAGTGAGTTACGGTTCCAGACATGGATTTCAAAGCAAAGCGGGATTGGCCCGAATTCAACGATCAAAGCTGATGTCAGGAATAGATGGAAATGATCGGAATCAGTTTGATAGGAACCACAAAAATATTTTAAAATCATTGTTTTAATCAAGTGCGTATATTAAGATCAACATATATTTAAAATAATATTTTTCATTTTCAAATCGATGACTTAACTTTAATATCGAAAATAAAATATAACTTTTACATCTTTTTTTTTCAGGCTAATATGCAGACCCAATAGAGATGTGCAACAGAATTATAAATAAATATGCAGAAAACTCATATGCAGACAAGGGTATATATTCATGCTACCCAAGATAATTGCAGATCCAAATATAACCCATAATATAATATATGACCTTATACTATCAGTATATTATTTTAACATAAAATATACATATTATATCACAATCATTATTATTATTCTGTTTTAAAACATTCTCAAAATCACTATAAAAGCAAGATGGTTCCAAGAAAGTTTCGAAATATATATATATAAACACACATTGACAATACTGTTATTATTATAACTTATTACACTTATATCCTAAAAAGAACAGTCTTATATCTATATTCATCTACACAGTGACAATATACTCTAACCTATTAATAGGTTTCATACTATAACATAACCCTATTAAATACTTATTACATTATATACATATAATTCAATTTATAATTTATATATGAACAGCAATTACTACTATGCAAAATAACCTATACTTTATGTCCACCTACAAACATCCAGACTTCAAAACTTACGTATATTAACTAAGGCATATGTACTACTTATAATAAAAATATATCATATAGACTTTATTTGATAAAATCCTAGTATATACATATGAATGCATTGACATCTTACCAAATTTAAACATAGATTCCAACACACTTATCCCTGTATACAACAGGTATGCAGACTACCACAGAAGAATGCAGGTTTTATTTATGTCCAAATATATGGATTAACTCATACATAACTTAGACTATGCTCAAATAATCATACAAAAGGAAAATGATATACATAAATTGCCACAGGATAAAATTTGTAAAATATATATAAGCATAACATATAAATATTACCCGAAAATACAAAAGGAAAGCGCACATTTCTCGGCCGCAAGATAACTCGTAATATGAGGCGGAGGAAGGTTGAGATGATGATGGGTAGGCGTGGCACACGAGGCGGAGGCAAGGCCAAGCACGGAAAAATGGTTATTAGAAAGGAGGTGTTGGTCTGAACGAGGTGGAGGGAAAGGGCTGGGTGGTGGTGTTTGCCACGCACACGTGAGTAGAAGCAAGGGATGGGAGGTGGGTGGTCTGGGTCGTGGATCCGAGGCTAAGGTGCTGCGAACAGTGGCCGGTTGGAAAGGTGATGCAGGAAATCAAGGGCTGGGGCATAGGCGAGTAGGTCGACTTCTAGAAAATGAAATAGAGGAATGGGATGTCTGGTTCGAAATTTTGAAGAGTGGGAGAAGAAGGGTAACAATACGTTTCCTTTTTATCTTTGAGGAATGGGCTTCTGAAAGGAAATGAAATTTTGCAAAAGTGGAAGAAAAGATGGATACAGAGATTTATAATTGTATACTTTAAACAGGCAGAACAAAAGAAACAGCTAGCAATGAAGTTTCGTTTGGAAAAGAAGAAACCAAAACGTTGGAATTCACCACTAAAATTAAACGGATGACCGTTGATTTTGCAAATGTTATTAAAGCAAATTATTACATTGCTTAGGCTACACGGAAAAACAAGAAAAGCTAATGGTCACAATTAGTGGTACCGTTACAATGAACGTTTTATTCTTTTCGGCGTGCACCGGATCTCAAAATGCAGAGTTGAATATACCGTGGAGATCAGTACGACGAGACGATCAAAACGGTACACAGATATTAGTGGCACGATCATCCGATCAAAAGTCGATGATCGGTACCGAAAATGCTGCTATTTTACCAGAATTAAGATAAACGGAGCAGTAGAAGTCCAAATTTGGAAAAACGAATTTCGCAGTCTGATTCAGAATGATCTGAATAAATTTTCTCCTGTTGACATATTTTGGTTTCGGACAACTTTTAAATTCACTGTTATTAACCGGTTTGATTTGAAATGAAATTTCACAGGAAAATAAACTTCAATATTATCAGATGAAAATTTACCAGTTGCTATATTAAAATAGACGTATTCCAAATAATAAATTTTTAAAATTCAAATTTTTTTGTTTAAAATTTCACAAATTTCCAGTTAAAAATACTTTTAAAACCATTAAATTTTACGGGTCCTTACACCTTCTAATTCTTCCAACTGATTTTTCAATTCTTTCAGTTCACTTGGCCCCATTCTATAAGGTTTCTTGATTATTGGACTTGCCCCTGGAATGAGATTAATTTGAAACTCCACTGGTCTATGATGTGGAACACCCTTAACTTCCCCAAACACATCCAAGTATTCATTGATTATGGGAATTTCTTCAATGGTTAGTTCACTGAAATCTTTTTCTGAGTTAACTAAATGATATAATTTTCCTTCCTTAGCTACTTCACATAAAACTGTGATCCTCTGGCCTCTAGAATTTTGCAATGATATGGTGGATGAGTCTAAATTAATTATGGCTTTAAATTGCCTTAACCAGTCTACCCCCAATATAACAACTATATTTGGGTAATTCAAAACATATAAATTGGAAATAAAAATATTTCCCCCTATGTTTAACTCCACATCCACACAAATCATGTTCAAAACACTAGAACTCCCTAGGGGACTTTGTACAAGCAATGGGGTTTCAACCAATATGCAGTTTAATTTTAACATTTTGACTATTTCATAAGAAATTAAAGAGTGAGTTGCTCCAGTATCATATACTACTGCTACGGGTATGGCACAAATGAGTAGTGTACCTTCCACTTGGCCATGATTTTCAGCATCAATTTTCACTGCAGATTTGCCTTTGCCTTCCAAAGTTGCCAATTTCCTCTGCTGTTTATACTCAGGACAGTTCCTCTTCATATGCCCCTCTTTCCCACATAGGTAGCATTTGAAGGCCCCTCCTTTTAAATCTGGGCACCTTGGTTTGATGTGTCCTTCTTTACCACAATGATGGCAAACCAATTTCTTCTTAGCATCATTAGCTTTAGTGTCTTTGTCCTTCTTGTTGTCTGCATCCTCCTTCTTTTTATCATAAGGGTGATATCTTCCCTTATTCTTCTTGTTGTTGTTGCTCTTAAAATTCCTATACTTCTCTCTTTCCTTGTCATGTTGTTCCAATTTCAATGCCAGATCTATTACTTGATCAAAAGTCCTATCTACATATGGTAGCATAGCTCTCCTAAGTCCTGGGTTCAGACCCTTTATATACCTATCATTTTTGGATGCTTCATCTGCCACTAGCATTGCTCCATAATTAGATAGCCCCTCAAACTTTTGAGTGTACTCAGTGACATTCAAAGTTCCCTGCCTAAGTCTGATAAATTCTTCAAGCAAAGTGGTCTTGGCTGATGCTGGTACAAATCTTGCCTCCAACATCTCCTTGAACTGATTCCAAGTGATTTCATTTTCATTTCTTCCAGCTATGATCACCTCCCACCAGCTTAAAGCTACTCCTTTCAGTTGTCTTGAAGCTACTTCCCTCTTCCTCTGATCATCTAGCTGCATGTCATTGAAAATTCTATCCAATGTTCACAACCATGCTTGAATTTCCATCACATTCTCAGTCCCTTCAAAACTTCTGCCTCCCAAATTGGTGTAAGCCTTCAGTAGTTTTGAAAGCTCCTCATGAGGGTTCTCAGGCCTATGCCCAATTCCATCTCTTAAAACCCTTACAGATTCTTGCATATCAAGCATTTGTGGTGCACTGGGTCCTGCATTGTGATGAGATCCTCTTCCTACCATGGTCTGGTCACTAAGTATTGGGAAGAGGGTATTAGTACACTCTGAATATTTTCTATAGCTAATATTTTCCTATCTAAATTTATTTCATCCAAAACAAACAGACATAATACATTTCCATGATACTTAGTAATTTATACATACATTAGCTCTGATACCAAATGAAATGACCCTCCAATTTTTACCTTAATTTCATAAGGATTTTTTTTTCAATTGAACTTAGTTTAAATTTCTCAGGGTCATTTTTTTTCTTTTCAAACAATGTGCTCTGGATTTAAATTTTCTACCGATATAAACATATCAGTTCAGTCATAGAAATATACACATACATATGATGATATATGTGTTCCTCTTGTTTAAAATCAGAGTTTATTATATTATTTTTTTGACAAGAGCTAGTCTGTCTGATTTGAATTTGAAATGGATCTACTCATAATTTGAATCCGCACATTCTTTGTTATTTACATTATATAAGTGGATCTTGTTCATATTTATTCATACTTGGATTTGATTATGTTAACCATGTTTCAGATAATCTTAGAACACAAGAGTTCATTTATTTATTTTGCATAGTTCAAATGTTTGATATTTGCCTAAGTACCAGAAAATGATATCTACATTTATCATTTTCAATTTATTTCTTTGAAGCCTCTCTTATTCTTTACTTATACAGTTTGACATAACATAAGTAGTTCTTTTTATGTTACTGATATCTAAGTTTTCTATAATAAAGGTTCTGGACTTTGAAATATGTTTATTCCCCCTTTTTTTTAAGAACAACCATTTTGTTTCAAGTGAACCAGATTTTGGATTCAAAATTCTTTTTGATATAATAATATCAATCTGTTTTAAAATACATATTTACCATTTAACATTTGAAGGAGATTTTAACATAACTTTTAACAAAAGGATGTAAAACACTTTTAGTTCTCAAATTACAGACCAACATGCTCAACCAAGACCCCATTCTTTTGAAGCTGGTTGAACCATATGGCTATGCTAACCAAACACTTGATTGAGGTAATTGAAATGTTATTCAGTTGTCAAGTGCTAAAAGCTTTCTTCAGAAAAATTCATTTCTTAAAGTAACACATACAAATGAGCTTGAGTTCTTTTGCAAAATACCTTGATTAAAGCAAATAAGTGTCTGAAATATACTACAAATTTGAAATCAGGTTTTTAAATTCAAAGCTTAGTGTCTTTAAATGATTCAAACCTGGCTACATCAGGTTATTAATTCTGTATGAAGATGTAAATACACTTCTTCCTCAGATTTTCAAACTTTAGCACATAACAAAAGTCAACTGATAACAACTGATTTAATCAAACAAGGCAATTCATTACATATTCAAACATAATTCTCTCATGAATACATGCAAATAAAATCATCATAGGCTCTTATTAAAACTAGCTAGCATGTTCATTCACTCCTTCTCCTTAGCCATAACTTCATTTTCTACTTAATTCCAGCATTACCTAAAAGAGCATTAGTGACTGCCTCATTTTTAAAATGAGACACCCCCATATGCCATGAGAAAACAAGGGTCAGATCTATGATCTGGTATGAATAACTTCATTATATTCATGATATTAAGCAATTGAATGATGCATAAGTTTTAGTAAGTTACTTGAGTAACTTATCAAAACATCTATATTCTATGTTACAGGTTAGACTATCATGCAAGTGTAATAACTTCATAAGTCAACTAATTACACAATCATAATCATACAATCATTCACATCAATCTCCAGTTAGATGCTCTGGAGTAACCATGTTTCCATTTCAACAAATCTGAGTAACACTCATATCTTTTGCTTCCTGGTTTAGGAGTTACCTATGAGTATGTACATGTCAATTTATGTTTCAGCCTCATCTACTATTAAGGAATCACTGGGACACATTGCAATAAATTAATTCACATTATTGCACAAAGATCTCAGGGCTTAAACAAACCATGTGCCAACTTGCATACTTGAAATATAACAAGCATTCCAGCAGCCTTCTTGGCTCATTTTCCCTAGTTTGTTTTCTAGAAGCATTTGTTTGATTTTATCATCTGATACTTAGATAAAAAATGCTACAGCATACATGAAAGCATCCCAAGCATCTTGTAAGCATAATTTCCATAAACAAATAAATAATTATTTTTAATGATGTTGTCCAGAGATATCCGGGTCTTAGATCCATACAAGAATCCTTACAACTATAAATAGAGATATGGCATGTTGGGTTTTATTTTGATCTGCAAGTAACTATGATTGAACCAGATTTACAATCTAGCTTAACCATAATTTTAACTTGTGAGTTTTATCATCTTTTCTCTTCTTTTTTATCAGGTGTTCAACACTCAAGTACACCCCTAATTCTCTGTTCTAAGCCTCAGCACTTATACATAGTATAATGCAGCTCATAATGTTTTTCTCATATTAAAATGTTACATGCCATAGATCCAGATTAGTTATGAGTATTTTTGCCTTGATTCTAAGGTTTTATGCTTTAACTTTTCTGAGTGTAATGAAACAGTAAGTTGCACATCCAAAGACAAACATCACAATAGATCAAAGATCATCCAAGACATCCATAATAAAGTCATGACAGATCCAAAAACATCCAAAGAATATTGATAAAACCATATTCAACAAAACTAAAAATAAGCAAATGACAACATTAAAAATGGGCTGCCTCATCTGAGGTCTTAATGCCATAAATTTGGTGAGGTTACTCACCTAAATATCGCCTTCTAGTTAATCCAGAAAAATCCCTGAGTATTATCTTCTCCTCCTCCTCCTCTAAATGTTTTCTTTCTTATTTTAAGTGTCTCGGGTAAACTGATTCCCCTGGCTACAACTATTCATTTATAAGCATTTCACTAGGGTTTTATCAAACAAAATTCCATTTTTGTCCTGACCAATATCATGCATTTTGCATTTATATTTTAACATTCCCATTTTCAATTACCCCGGCCATATTTCTTTTATTAAAGGCAACATTTTCTTTTTCCTACTTTTTCAGAAAATGTCCAGTCTACCTAAATCATGTTAAAGGTGTGACCAAGTATATTTGTTTATTTATGGGAATCCCCATTTTCCTATTTTTGCCCATACATAATGTACTTACTTATTTTATTTTTCATGCTATTTTAATGTTATCATTATTTTCTTGCTCAGTTTCAATATATTTCTTCTCACCGAAAATATACATGTGTATATATATAAATATTTATTTTTATTTAATTTCCCCCCTCTGTTTCACAGAAAATATGTTTAAGCACATATTTCATTTTTAACTTGGGTTATGCTTTATTTACATTTCAGTGCCTTAAATAAAGAATTTACCCCTTTATTTTAAATATTTAATTTGATCAATGATTCACATTTCAAGATTATATTTGAAATGCTTCCCTCCTTTGTTTATTTATTTTATTATCATCATCATTATTATTTTTTTCAGAGAAATTTTTAAATCTCTTCCTTGTGCCATTTCCAGAGTGCACGTGCACACATATCCCTACACATCATCCAATTCAGACACTCCATCAACATTTGATCCAATATATATATATATATATATATATATATTTAAACTGAATTGTTTTAATTTTTCCCTCAAAATTTTTGGGGCATTTCAGCAGACAAAAGTTGGCAAGAAATGGAGCGCTATGCTAGTTCCCTAAAGCATGCAGATTTCGAATGCTGCTCGAACACAGAAAACGGGACCCTAGCGAAATAGTAGCGAATGATGACGGATGATATAGTATTCAGGAGCAGAGATGTCGATCGGGTGGATTCACCTACCATGGACCTGATGGTCATCTCAACCACGATTGGGCCGACGCTTGTGAGAAGGATACTAATTGATTGTGGGAGTTCTGTGAATATTAACTTCAAAAAGGCGTACGACCAAATGAAGATGGAGGCGAAGGATCTAAAACCATCTAAAGCCCGCATTCACGGCTTTAATGGTGCAGCTACTGATGCAATAGGTTTCGTTGAATTGCCAGTTGAGTTAGGAGAAGGTGAACGTAGGAGGGTACGGATCCTACCGTTCATCGTTCTAGATGTTGATTCCCCGTATAATGTGTTTTTGGGCCGACCGGCCCTGGCGGAGTTTAGGGCTGCTTTGGCCCCATGGTGTTTAACCTTGAAATTTCCGATGGATAAAGGAGTTGGTGTAGTGCATGGCGATCAAGCGACTGGTCGTGCATGTTATGTGGCTGAGCTGAGGGAGGCCCAGCGAAGAGAGAAGGAAAAAGTTGTGGACAACTCTGTCCGCATCCATGTTGCCCATAATTGACAAGTAGTGCCCGAGCCTTGTCTCGGGCAGCAGGGTCGAATCTATAGAGACATAGATCCAAGAGACGATGATGAAGAATCCCAGGAGTCTAAAGCAGCACCGGCTAAACTGACGATTGACATTCTAGTCAGCCACGATGACCCATCACGGGTGCTTAAGGTTGGATCACAACTCACTCCCTCGATGACTGAGGATCTTACTGATTTCCTCCGAGCAAACCTGGATGTTTTCGCTTGACCCACTCTGATATGTGCGGGATTTCTCCCGCCATCGCAAGTCATATGTTGAACATTGACCCAAAGTGTGTGCCAGTGAAACAAAAAAGGAGAGGTATGGACCCAGAGAGGTCTGCTGCTCTCAGAGAGGAGGTGGACAAACTCAAAGCAAATGGGTTCATCTGCGACGCCCTCTACCCTGAATGGGTATCTAATACCATACTAGTGAGAAAAGCGAATGGGAAATGGAGGACTGTGTTGATTATTCAAACCTTAACAAGGCGTGCCCTAAGGATAGTTTCCCTTTACCCAGACTTGATCAGCTGGTCGACTCAACAGCATGACACGAATTATTGTCATTCATGGATGTGTATTCGGGATACAACCAAATCCCGATGCACATTCCAGATCAGGAACACACTAGTTTTGTCAAGGACGTTGGACTATACTATTATGTAGTGATGCCTTTTAGGTTGAAGAACGCAGGAGCGACTTACCAACGTTTGGTAAATCGGATGTTTAAAGACCAAATTGATAGGACAATGGAAGTCTATGTGGATGACATGCTCGTGAAGTCACGACAGTCAAACGACCACATTCGAGACTTAGCGAAGATATTTGATATACTCAGATACTACAGAATGAAAATCAATGCACTGAAATATTCTTTTGGCGTTGCATCGGGAAATTTTTTTGGTTTTATTGTCAATGCGTGGAGAATCGAAGCTAACCCAGAAAAGGTTCAGGCTATCCAAGACATACAAGCACCCAGAACTATAAAGCAAGTGCAAAGCCTGAATGGAAAAGTCGCCGCGTTGAGTCGATTCATATCTAGAGCGACCGACAAATGCATTCCTTTCTTCGATGTGATAAGGAAAGGGAAGAGGAATTTTGAATGGACGCCGGACTGTGAAGATGCGTTTCGAGCTCTGGTGAGACACTTGGAGAGTCCTCCGGTTCTGTCAAAGCCTTTAGACCATGAAGAGTTATATGTTTACTTGGCCGTGTCTCAGCATGCTATCAGTACAGCCTTGGTTCGTGAGGAGGACCGAATTCAAAGGCTAGTATACTATGTTAGTAAACGTTTAACGGGGGCAGAAAGAAATTATCCTAAGATTGAGAAGCTAGCCTACTGCTTGGTGATTGCATCACGCAAGCTCCGTCCGTATTTTCAGGCACACCCGATCAGTGTTTATACTGATCAACCTTTGCGACACGTGCTCCCAACAACCAAAAACCTCTGGAAGGTTACTCAAGTGGAACATTGAGGTAAGTCAATTCGATATCACTTACCTGCCATGGAGGGCTATCCAAGGGCAAGCGCTAGCAGACTTCATTGCAGAATTCACCATATCAGACGAGCCAAGTGGTGGTGATGTAATTCCCCCCACTCGATGGAAGTTATACACCGATGGAGCATCCAACGACCGTTGTTCTGGGGCTGGTACTATTCTTGTAACTCCTAAAAACCGATCGATTTGTTATGCTTTGAGACTCGACTTCCCAACTACAAATAACGAAGCCGAATATGAAGCATTGATTGCTGGCTTGAAACTTACCAGGAAACTCAGAGTAAAATCGGTTGAAATCTTTTGTGACTCACAATTGGTGGTGTACCAAGTACGGTGAGACTATCAAGCAAAGGGGCAGAGACTTGCCCTGTACCTTGCTCGGGTTCAAAAACTGTTGGCAGACTTTGAATATTATGATATTTCGCATATCCCGCGTGGACAAAATGGGGAAGCCGATTCATTGGCAAAATTCGTGAGTACTGGTGATGCACAGCAGATGGGCTTGGTTCCTGTCGAAATCTTACATGCCCCGAGTATAAATGAGATGGAAGTGGATTTTGTGTTAGAAATGGAAACTGAGAGGGAGTCGTGGATAACCCCGTTCAGACAATACCTGCTACATGGGACTTTGCCCGAGAAAAAGAACGAAAGACAACAAGTCATTCGCAAAGCTTCGTGGTATATAATGCAGAATGGAGTAATGTATCGAAAAGGATTCTCAGTTCCCTTACTTCGGTGCATCGCCCACGGTGAGATAAAGCGGGTCTTGAAAGAGGTTCATGAAGGAGAATGTAGCGACTGTACTGGGAGGTAGACATTAGCAAAAAAGATCCTCCGCTATGGATACTATTGGCCAACCGTGAATCGAGACGCCGCAGACTATGTAAGAAGATGCGACAAGTGTCAAAAGTATGCGAATCTCCCGAGAGCTCCACCGACGGAACTCACACAAATGGTTAGTCCCTGGCCATTTGCAATATGGGGGATCGATATAATCGGCTCCTTGCCAATCTCTAAAGGTGGTGCAAAATACGCAAATATTGCAGTCGATTACTTTACCAAGCGGGCGGAAGCAGAGCCCTTAGCTACAATCACCACTAAAAAGGTCATTAATTTTGTTGTGCGAAACATCATATGCCGTTTCGGACTCCCACGAACTATCATCACGGACAACGGAACTTAATTTGAGAGTAGGGAGTTCAAAGAATTCTGCCAAAAATATTGCATTGAAAAAAGGTTTGCGATAGTCGCTCACCCTAAAGCCAATGGACAAGTTGAAGCCGTAAATAAAATAATAAAGTCCATATTGAAAAAACATTTGGAGAAGGCTAGAGGCAAGTGGGTGGATGAGCTTCCGACAGCACTCTGGGCTTACAGAACCACCCACAAGTCCACGACTGGCCACATTCCATTCACCTTGGCATACGGCACTGAAGCGGTTGTACCCGTGGAACTTGAAGTTCCCTCTCACTGGGTGACTCATTATGATCCTAAGACGAATCAGGATCTTTTACTGGAATCATTGGACGTTGTCGATGAGAAACGTGAAGAAGCTGATTTAAAGGCGGCTACATATCGACACCGAGTCGCTCGATATTATAATGAAAAAGTTCGATCGAGAATCTTTGATGTGGGTGATCTTGTTTTAAAGTGAGTTTTTCCGATCCCGTCACATATGAATCCCACATGGAAAGGTCTGTATGTCATCGAACGGAAGCTTAGAGAAGGAACCTTTAAGATAGCGACCATTGACGGCATGACACTCCCCAGAGCATGGAATAGCGAGCATTTGCTTCGTTATTACACATAGTCTTTTTTATTTTGCATTTTAGTAGCAGTTGTTTCTAGTGTATGTTTCACTTTGTTGTTCTTTGTTTCCAACATGTAATAAGATAATTCAGCTTGTCCCTATTTTTTTGTATATTCAATAAAGGCTTGAAGCTGTTTTTCTATGAACAGTTGATGTTCTGTGTGTTAAAATTTCATGGCAAAGTCAAATTGTGTTAATCTGTCCGGCGTACGAACGTGGACTTAATACTAAAAGTTGATCAATAAACGATTCAAAAATCTCTAAGTCCTAGGAGTGCAGACTAGAGTATAAACGATTCAAAAATCTCTATGTCCCCGGAGCGCGGACTAGAGTGCTCTGAGTCCTCGGAGTGCAGACTAGAGTATAAAACGATTCAAAAGTCTCTAAGTCCCCGGAGCGCGGACTAGAGTACTCTGAGTCCCTGAAGTGCGGACTAGAGTATAAACGATTCAAAAATCTCTAAGTCCCCGGAGCGCGGGTTAGAGTACTCTGAGTCCCCGGAGTGCGGACTAGAGTATAAACGATTCAAAAATCTCTAAGTCCCCGGAGCACGGGCTAGAGTTCTCTGAGTCCCCGGAGTGCGGACTAGAGTATAAACGATTCAAAAGTCTCTAAGTCCCCGAAGCGCGGATTAGAGTACTCTGAGTCCTCGGAATGCGGACTAGAGTATAAACGATTCAAAAGTCTCTAATTCCTCGGAGCGCGGACTAGAGTACTCTAAGTTCCCGGAGTGCGGACTAGAGTATAAACGATTCAAAACTCTCTAAGTCCCCGAAGCGCGGACTAGAGTACTCTGAGTCCCCGGAGTGCGGACTAGAGTATAAACGATTCAAAAATCTCTAAGTCCCCGGAGCGCGGACTAGAGTACTCTGAGTCCCCGGAGTGCAGACTAGAGTATAAACGATTCAAAATTTTCCAAGTCATGTGAAAGCGGATCGAAGCTTATGTAACCCATAAGATTTCAAACTTCAACTACAAGTTAGACAATAAGCTAAACATTGAGAATCGTAGAAGGCAAAGAAACAAAATTTTATATACTAACCCAAAATTAAGATCCATTACAACTTTTCCGGAGTTTGGAGCAAAAGTATATTCACAACGACTATAAAAATAAATAGAAACAACTACATGACTTAGGTCGAGCGAGGTATGACAAGATGATAATTACTTCTTTGACTTTTTCTCTTTCTTCGGTTTCTTCGAAGACTCCTCAGCCAAGCGCTTCTTCTTGGACCCTCTGCTTCCCAGTGAGGCGGTATCCGGGGCAGGAGGAGGGACATCCGGAGGTGTGTTCCCCCCGGGGAGAATTATCTTCAAGGGCCTATTTAAAGGATCGTCAAGTTCCACTACCCGAGGTTCAACCTTAACTTTGGCTTTCTCTTTCTCCTCTTCCTCGATTCGCTCCCCCATGCTAAGTTTTGAAGTAGGTCCGGAGGCACCAGTGATTTCAACCTCGTCATGTTCGTCTATAGGTGAGGGATTCTCGAGTTTGTCCTCGTCGAGCGCCCCGATCACTTGGGCATCGGGACTAAGAGTATCCTCAGCGTGAAGTCCTTCCACCATTTTCTCTTCCTTTTCCATGGCGACATCGCTCCTTGGAGTTGGTTCGGGATCAAAATGGCCTACATGAAGCCATTAAAGATAAATGTTAGAATACATCTATTATTCGTCAAAAGCCATGGTTCTTTGGACCTTAGAAGGAAAAATTACATACCGGCTTCTGGCTGACTCTCAGCTGCTTTGGGAGTCTCACCCTATGGAATAGGGGATAGAACGTGAACATCAAGACCGGGCTTCTCTGGGTCATAGCCGACATGCTGCTCGAAAGGATCGAGTGATGAGCAACTAGCCGGCTGAACGGAAGGTGGAACTGGAGACTTCCGGATGGGCCACCAATGTCGTCCTTCCCCTTCGATGAGGTGGAATCTCTTCCGAAGAGGGTTTTTACTGCAGATAAGTCGGAAGGCTCGTTTCCTCGAAGCACTTCCTTCACAAGAGCTTCTTCATCAACCTCTTCGGCGCCCAGTTCAACTTTTTTAATTTTTATTAAAGTATCCCATGCTTCGGCCAATGATGCGAGGTAACCCTCGCCTAGAAAAGATGGATCCCAATGCATGAGAACTCGAGCATTATACTCGGCAATAAGCGGATCAAATAAGCACTTAATTTCTTCCCTGCCGGCTTCAGCAGCTGCCTCGAGGCGAGAATCGACCTCTATCAGCACCGCTCTTTTACCCTCCTCATGGGCTGCATCCTTTAACGCTTCAACTTTAGAAAGTTCCTCATCAAGCTTCGTCTTTAAGAGTCGTGTTGCGACAGTTTTCCTGTGCGCCAGTTTTCTCTTCTTTCTCTTTGAAAAGCAGCTCCTCCAGTTCTTTAACTCGTCGAGCGAGAATATGCTTTTCTTTCTGGATAGAGTCTTTCTCTAGAGCTAAAGCACCGCTGCGGTGGACCGCCTCATCAATTTCCTTCTTGTGAGCAGCCTCCAAGCGACTAACTGCCTCGCCCATTTCCTTGGCATTTTTATGGGCGGCCTCAAGTTGAGATTTGTACAAGGATAGCACTTTATCTTGGGCCTTGATGATATCTTTGTCGTGAATGGCTTCAAGTTTCAGGCGGTCGATTTTGTATTGACGTTCCATAGAAACCTCTGAAACTTTCTCCACCAAATGAACAAATGCGTCATGTTGAACATAGACATCATTAATGCAGGCAATGGCGCTTTGTTTGACATGCCCTGGAATAGGATGAATCGTAGGAAGAAATTTTAATCCATCGAAACATATCTTCAGGAATGTGGCTTTGAGCTCGGCTAATTTTTCTACCGTCGATGGATCATGTGCGGAGGCTGGGGAAGTCTGCTTAGCCGGAGTCACAGACTTCTTGTGGGGCTCACGAGATTGCTTGGTACTCGACGAGCCAGAGTGTTGGTCGCGGAGAGCTTCAAATTGAGATCCCTTCTGAGCAGATTTCTCCCTACTGTGTTCTGAATGAGGAGGGATCGTTGGGATATGAAGAATGGCTGTAAGTTCTTCTCCGAGAAGACGATGAATCTCTGGGACGGTAGTCCCTATCTCTGCTGTCATCCTTGTCTTGGCGTCTACCTGATACCGAATCCCGATTGGAGTGGTGGAAGATAGAGGACCGGCGAAGGCGGTCGAAGCCGTGTGAGCGCCCCATATCACCTGCACCAAAACCAAGTGAAGACGAGTTAGTGAGAATCACACGATGGCTAAAATTTAAGTGTAGGGTGAAGTGTGAGTGTTCGCGTGTGTCCTAGTGTTTCCCCCCAACGGACCAGTTTCTTTACTTTACTTATTGGGGTTTTCTCTCCCTGATGACGAGCTTGATCGCCTTCATCGCCTCTGGCGGGTGAATTAAGTCCCATGGCCTCTGAATCATTGAAGCCATAATTTAGCAAGTTATCGGGGATGATCAGGTCTGATAGACCTTTTAGCGAACCTTCTAGATGTTGGGGAGACGACTCTTTCTCGACTGGAGTAATTGTAACTTTTGAGGTTCCGCCCACTGATTTCTTTCTCAGTTTGTAGGCTAGGCCCTTTTTCCTCTTTGAAGGAGGGGGTGGTTCATCGATGCCGGGTGCGTTAGTTACTGGTGCTGAGTCGGGACTTATATTCTCGTCGGTCGCTTCTAGCATCCCGGTCTCCTTAATTTCACCTTCCTCAATTGTATCGAGGGCCCCTTCGCAGGAGGCAGCGAAGGTTCGGCCTGCTCTTTGCCTTTTTCCACAGCAGATCCGGTTGTAGTGGCGCCAGTTGGGAGGCTAGTTCGACGACCCTCCGTCAATAATCCAAATCTTGAAAGCAATTCATTGGAAATAACGGATTTATTCTCACGGTCTCCCACCGTGGGAATGGTTCGAATGGCCTCGATGGCCTTAGAATACCCAGCGCCTTCAGGTCGTGGGCGGATACCTATAAAAGTCAAAGGAAGTTTAGAAAAGATGCACTTCAAGCCTTAGATAAATATCAGTCTAGGAATAAAACTTACTCCCTTCCAGCCATCTTCTCGCGAAACCAGGGGGCAGCGTACATAAAACCACTCTTGCTTATACTGGGAAAATTTACTCCATGCCCCCGTCAGGATTTGACATTTGGAATGTGGCTCGAGAAATATGAAAGATGGACTGTCAGACCGTCTTTTGAAGTAGTAGATATAGCGGATATCTTCGGGAGTAGGGAGTCTGAATAAGGTGCTCATGAAGAGAATACAAGTGCCATAAATAAACTCGTGGCTGTTGGGGTGTAGCTGTGCCGGAGCAATCCCGATATATCGTAACACTTCATGGAGAAAAGAGTTAAAAGGTGGCACGCTACCGACCCAACACATAAATTTGTTGCACGCTGTATACCCGGCTGGGGGCAGATGAGGCCGATCTTGTCCCGACGGAACTAAAACGTCGTCGAAAGGGATTCCGTGAATTGAGCACAATCGACGAAGAGCGGCTTCACCGATTTTTGAACCTTGTGAATCAATAGGATTATCCAGGATAACTGCTCCATCTATAACATCAGGAGCCGGGCTTATAATAACAGCAGGTGGATCCGAAATACCCTGTGTAGAAGTTGTCGATGGATTCGAAGTTCCTACTACCTCCTTCCATGAACTTGGCTTAGGCTTATCAGAAACTGTAGCAAAGTTGGATCTTTTGGACATCTTCAACGAGCATTTAATATGGGTAGATACCTATTTAAACTATACTTGAAAGGCAATCAATATCAGATATAAGGACAATAATAAATTCCCCCCATGTGGTGTGTGAGCTAGTGCAATCATTCAAGCATGAGTATAAAAGAATTAAAGATTTAAAGACCGATGAAGTGTGATTGAACATTAAACTATCATCTTCGGAGACAGTCATCGCTGACCGTCTCCGAGAGCTTGTCCTATGTTCGGTAGTAGGTGTCTCGGATCAGACATTGGCATCATATGTTGAAGGCTATTATTTGCTTTTGTTGAGTTGAATTCGTGTGTATAATTGTTAAAACTATGGAGTTATTAGTCTGAACCAATTCCATATGCACATATGCTTAAGTTCTTGTCGTTATTCATTGTTCTATGATCAGGCGTGGGAATACGTGATCTTGACATATGTTGTGTTCAAGTTGAGGTGATTTTGATTATCAATGTCGATCCCAAGACCCGAAGCCGATCGTCTCTTTAAGCATACATACCAACCCACTCATCTACAAGCTACCGAACGACTCTCTAGGACAACCCTACCGACCCACCCGCTCTTTTCGCCATCACTCTCTCATCACCGAACGACCCACTAGGACCATACCGAACCACACTCGTTCTTGAATCACTGAACCCCTCTTCTCCTTATCTTTCTTCACCAAGCGATGTCCTCCATCCTCCTCCAAAGTCCCGACATCCGAGTTAAGAGACGACAACTACTCCTCCTAGGCAATTTATGCCATCGTCCATCAGAGTCAGGCCGAGGCCCTAACCTAAAGTCTACTCTTATTCCTAATTCATCTCTTTCCCTCTTCTAAATCATCTTCTACCTATTCTTATAACAAAAAAAGAGGGGGAACCATCCACCTGGGCACTGAAACTTTATATGACTCCAGGTTTGGAAAAAAAATTCGTACCTATGGAGAGAGCTCGAGGTATGTGGTGGTTTCGAGGTGTTTGGCTGGAAATTGTTCAAATTTGTGAGCAATTAGGGTTGTGAGGTAGGCAATCTGGGTTCGATGGAAGGCTAAGTAAAGAGTAAAGCTCAGAGAGAAGTGAGTCGACGATTCTGGGAAAGTAAGGTAAAAGTGAGAAGAAGGAGAAAGACCGAAGGCTGGGATTTATATACGGGTAGAGGGAGATGAACGGGCAGTACCCAGTAGAACCGGTCAACATGTTTGAATGAGTCGGAGAAGGAAAGTGTTGTTCGAACCGATCGAGTGGATCGGTATTGATATGCCGACCCACATTTTGCCTTGAAATAATAATGAATAAATAAAAATATATGTATACTTATATGAATATATATATACACCTGTATATGTGCATGTGTAAATATGTACACGTATAATGTTCAGAAAGTCCACTGTGATTTAGCCTTCAAGAGGTTGTGCTCACCTAACTTTTGAAAAGTTAAAAGCAGAATTTAAACGATAGAAGATGAGCTAACTTATGAAAGCGAGGACTGGTTGCTAATTCAAAGCACGACGTGTTGATTCACACGACGAGCTTTGGGGGGCAAATTTTACCCGGCGCTTTGTCCCGGCTACTTGGCGATGGTCGCAGAGCCTGTGGTTGGACTTAGACGAGACTCAAGTTAAGGAAGAGGTGGAAGTGTAAGAGATCAGTATAACTAGAGTTCGGGTCGGTGTGGTTCGGTCTTGGTCGTTCGGCTGAATTCGGTTCAGCCTAGATGGGTCAACAGGTATCGCTCGGCCAAGGAAGAAAGAGCAGGATGGCTCGGCCAGGATGGTTCGGTGTTGGAGTATAGCCAAGGTGAACAAGATAAAATCGTTCGGTCAAGTCGGATCGGCCACTCATCGCTCGATCATGGAGGGAAGACTAGGGTGGACCGGCCATTCATCGTTCGGCCTAGGAAGTTAGCATATTACTAACAGGACAATGTGGTCATCCCTTCTTTACTTTGGGTTGCATCACTAGCTGCTCGCAATCAGAGGAGACTTCGCTTCGAGTCATATACGAGGAACTCATGGTCCGGCCAGAGTGGCTCGGGGACTACTAGTTCGGTCATAGTAGTTTAACATACCTCGTTCAGCGCATACCAACAGAGTTGGTGGTTATCAATTCCATTCCGAAGCGAGGCGATCGACGTATCGTCACTTCGAGTCACACCATTACTCACTTCGAGCCCCTAGAGAGATTGCTTTGAGCTATTCATCAAGACACCCCGGTTCGGAATTTGCCGCCCGGCCAATGTCATTCAGCAAACTTAGCTCGGTTTGCTCGGTCTGGTGTACAAGAGTTATCAGTAGTGGGCCGAACTACTTTGGTCTTGGGCCTGCGCAGGGAGTCCAGCCTATCTTCGTCTATAAATAGAGAGGCAGGAGTACAGTTGAAGGGACCTTTTTTCGAGAACTCCAGGGATACTCTGCCCTTTTTTGTACTCGCTTCTTTTAGTTCAAACTTGTATTCGAGTTGTTTGTTTACGGATTGTATTTGTATTCAAGTCTTTGAGAAAGGAAATAAAGATTACATTAACAGTGGACGTAGGTAGTTACGCCGAACCACTATAATTCTGGTGTTCTTGTTTCTGCTGTTAGTTTTGCATATATTCCTCTGTTTTAATTTACTATCTTCATTAATCTCTCTACACAAATCTATTCTTAGGTGTTAGTGACCAATTTTGGTGCTAACTGGCCCAATAAAGATCCAATAGGATAAAAAAATGAAATGCACCCACCACTACCGCTGCGGGCTAGCCCAGTTCCAACAATGGTATCAAAGCCCAATAGCCTATGTAGTCTAAATTAGTCGTGTTAGAGCTAACTTATTAAGCTTTCCCACTCAGTACAGTGTCTAGAAAGGTAACGTCTAGGATTGAAATTGGGTAATCAAGTACCCTGTCCTACCTGGTTACCGGCCTGGCCTGAAAGGTGAAGTGAGCCCAAAGGCTGCCCCTAATAGAAAAGGCCCAACTTAATTTGGGCCTTGAGCTAATTTTCAAAATTGTCTTGAAAAATAAACTAAAAGATTTTAAATTTAATTGTTAAATTTAAAATAAAATATATGTTTATTACAATAGTTATAATGTAACATATTTTTCAAAATGTTTGGAAAACAAAATAACATAATTTCTGAAAATTATAAATTTTATTAATAAGTTAATTAATAAAATGTATGTGCATGTAGTAAATATATTATGAAATATGTTATGATATTTTAAAACATTTAAGATATCATAAATATGCATGCATACATATGAATAATGATTTTCGAAATCAAGATAATTTAATTAATTTAATTAAAAGGTTAATTAATTGAAATTATAATTACACATGTATATGATATATGTGTTATACTATAAAGGTTATAGTACATAATAAATATAAATGTTATATCAATATAAAATTAAAATGTTAATTAATTAAATATGATTTAATTAATATAATATTATACATAAGACTATTATATAAGTAATGTGAAATATAAAAACTATATAAATAAAACTTATATAATATGAATGTATAAAACCCATAATAGACTCAAGAAATAAACACATACGTAATCGTACGTATATCGTGATTTCTGTGTGTTCGACACTTGAATCACGAGGGTAGTTCATAAGAATTACATTATTTCATAAGTTGATATCACTCAATTTAATGTTGTCCTCGACCATATATATGTTAATAAATTACTTGCATACTCCTTAGTTGTTGATCGAACTCAAGCTAAGGATGTTATGTGTAGTATTATTAATATATTGAATAGATGAGGTAAGATAACTATATGTATTTGTTGAGCAAACTCAAGGTACATATACTATACTTAGGCCATCACGATATGGTAGGTATGAGTGAATAATTTCATTTCGATTTGTTGAGCAAACTCAAGGTCAATATGAAATTAGGACAAGGTTCCAAGGGTTAGGAGTTGTATGTGATACAACCGAAAAAAGGTTATCCATTGTTCGTGGAGCTATGACTTGTTGAGCAAACTCAAGGTCAGAATTCCAAGATGGACAAGTCCTAACACCTACTAGTGAAGTCATAAGACTTCTATGTTGGTTTAGCGAAACATAAAAGACTAGTGGAAGCTTATTAGTAAAATGAAACATAGTGTTTAACCTTACTAATATTATAAGAACATATATTATGTTTTGTAGTAATCTACCATTTAAACTTGCAGAAAATGTCAACTTCAAAACTGTTTTCTGAAAGTGACAAACTCACCGGACCTAACTATACCGACTGGCTAAGAGCAATTAAAATAGCATTGACTTATGAGCGCCTTTGGACTTCTATTACACGTGAACCTAAAACAGAACCCGCTGATGGTGCAGACCCTGAAGAACAACTTGCTTATTTAAAGTGGCAATCTGACTTAGAGATCACCCAAGTTTTCGTGTTGTTTACCTCAGACTAACCATTGCAAAAGCAACATGAGTACATGTCTGTCCATGAGATTTTTAATAGTCTCAAAGCTCTTTTTGGTGAATAGTCCCATTCCGCAAGGTACGAGCTTTTGAAAAAACCGTTTAACACTAAAATGACCAAGGGACAAAAAGTGGATAGAAAGGCTATATTGATAGACTTGCACAATTAGACAAAGAGATAAGCAACGAAATGCAAGTAGACATGGTCCTTGGTTCTCTCACTCCTCAGTATGAACCGTTCATGCTGAATTACAACATGAACCAATTAAATGTGAATCTCGTGGAGCTCCTCAATATGTTGAGGTCAGCCGAGTCAACATCTAAAAATCAAGCTGTCGTACTTGTTGTGAAGGGAAATGCATCATCCTCGAAAGATTCAAAGAAGCGGAAAAGAGATAGTAAGAAAAAGAAAAGTAAGAAGACCGATGACAAGGGTGAATGCCATCATTGCCACAAGATAGGTCACTGGAAGAGAAATTGTCCCGACTACTTGAAGATTGTCAAGGAAAGGAAGCAGAATGGTTCTACAGCTCCATCAGGTACATTTATGATTCAAAAATGTTTTGTAATCAATAAAATTTCATGGGTTTTAGATACTGGATTCGGTACTCATATATGTAATTCGTTGTAGGCGCTTAGGAACTGGCATCGCTTGGAAAAAGGAGAAATAAAGCTTCAAGTTGCTGATGGATTTATAGTAGATGCAACGGCAGTAGGAGACTATCATTTAGATTTTCCAAGTGGATTAGTTTAGTATTAAATAATTGCTATTATGTAAAAGACTTTATTTGTGGAATTATCTCTGTTTCTAAATTGTCTAAGACTGGATATATTTTTTATTGTACAAATAATGTTATGAACATTAGTTTGGATGGAAATAAAGTCTGCAAAGGTGTCCTTGAAAATGGCATTTATGTGATTAATACTAATTATGTCTGTTCTGTGAATGAAGTTTCTAATAAATTAAACGACAATTATCTTTGGCATTGTAGGCTTGGTCATATTAGTGAGAAACGACTACACAAATAGAAAATCGATGGTTTTCTACCGTCAATTGATTCTGAATCATTTGAAACTAGTGAGGCGTGTCTTAAAGGTAAAATGACCAAGCACCCCTTCAGTGGGAGCAATGAAAGAGTTAATGAACTCTTAGGGTTAGTGCATAGTGATGTATGTGGCCCAATGCCTATATTAACCAAAGATAATAGTTCTTACTTTGTTACTTTCACCAATGATTTCTCAAGACTAGGATATGTATATCTTATGAAGAACAAATTTGACGTTTATGAGAAATTTGTTGAGTACAAAAAGGTAGTAGGAAATCAAACGGGCCGTAAAATTAAAATTCTTCGATCAGACCGAGGATGTGAGAATGTTGAACAGGATTTCCAACAATACTCAAAAGATAATGGGATTATC
Source organism: Allium fistulosum (assembly GCA_030737815.1). Classification (NCBI taxonomy): domain Eukaryota; kingdom Viridiplantae; phylum Streptophyta; class Magnoliopsida; order Asparagales; family Amaryllidaceae; genus Allium; species Allium fistulosum. The sequence continues at coordinate 1,113,835,055 of CM060902.1, read as the reverse complement.
TCTCAGGTTACTCCACCTTATACTCCACAACACAATAGTGTGTCGGAGCGAAGGAATCAAACCTTATTAGATATGGTTCATTCCATGATGAGTAAGGCTGAGTTACCTCTGTCCTATTGGGGATATGCGCTAGAAACTACAGCACTTGTTAAACTTCTTACCCACTAAATCTGTGCCCAAAACACCATATGAGATGTGGTGTGGTAAGAAACCCCAACTCAAATATTTGAAAGTATGGGGTTGTCCGGCATACATTAAGAATGTTGGTCCAAATAAACTAGAGGCAAGATCAGTACTATGTAAGTTTATAGGATATCCCAAAAAACTCGATGGGATATATATTCTATAATACCGAGGAACAAAATGTCATTGTTTCTCGACACGTTGTCTTTTTAGAAAAGGAATTTCTGTTAAAAGAAATTAACAACAAAGTTGTAGACTTGGATGAGATCCGAGAAACTAACACTGAAGCCGAAATAGGGGGAGAAACAAGGTCACCCGTATACGAAAACACGCAACCTATTAGAAGGTCTAGTAGGAAATCCCGTGCACCAGAGAGATACTACGGTTTTCTCATGGATGGCGAAAAGGAGGACTGTGTCTTAGATGGCGACACTCCTGTGTCTTTCCAACAAGCACTGCAAAGTAAAGACTCTGCACTCTGGCTTGAAGCTATGAAATCGAAGATGGAATCCATGTACGAAAACAAAGTTTGGACTTTGTCGGACGTACCCGAAGGGATAAAACCCATCGGCTGCAAAGGATTTTTAAGAAAAAGCTAAATTCAGATGGACAAGTGGAGACTTATAAGGCAAGGCTAGTTGCAAAATGATTTCATCAAATTCAAGGTGTTGATAATGACGAGACCTTTTCACCTGTAGCAATGCTTAAATCTATTCGGATTATGTTAGCCATTGCCGCATTCTATGACTATAAAATATGGCAAATGGATGTAAATATGGCTTTTCTAAATGGTGATTTAGACGAAATCATTTATATGTCATAGCCAGAGGGTATTGTAGTTAGTGGGAGTGAAGGCAGAGCTTGCAAGTTGTTGAAGTCCATTTATGGACTCAAACAAGCTTCAAGGAGTTGGAACACGAGTTTTGATAAAGTAATCAAACAGTTTGGTTTTTATCAGAACACGGAGGAATTGTGTATATACAGAAAGGAACAGGGAAATGCTATCGTATTCTTAGTACTCTACGTTGATGATCTATTATTGATTGGCAATGACACTTCATTATTGCAATCAGTGAAAGCTTGGCTTTCCAAAAACTTCTCCATGAAGGATTTGGGAGAAGCAGCTTATATACTTGGTATAAAGATCTATAAAGATAGGTCTAAGAGGCTGTTGGGATTGTCCCAATCCCTGTACATAGACACTATACTAAAACGGTTTAGTATGGAGAATTCCAAGCATGGAACTGTTTCAACGCAATCTGAAATTGTCCTTTCTAAAAAGGACGCTCCTCATACCGATGATGAGAAAGAGCGTATGAAGAGGATTCCCTATGCTTCAGCCATAGAATCCATAATGTATGCTATGTTATGTACTAGACCGGATGTAGCATACACATTAGGATGTGTAAGCTGATACCAGTCTAATCCTGGAGAAAAACATTGGATGGCCGTAAAATGTATACTTAAGTATTTGAGAAATATTAAGGACCAATTCCTCGTTTTTGGGAATGGAGACCTCCTTTTGAAGGGGTATACGGATTCGAGCTTTCAAAGTGATATATATGATAGTAAATCAGTGTCCGACTATGTCTTTACACTAAACGGTGGAGCTGTTAGCTGAAAATGTTTCAAGCAAGAAACAGTTGCTGATTCCACGATGGAGGCCGAGTATATCAACCTCAATGAAGCAGCAAAAGAGGCAATATGGATACACAAGTTTTTGAGTGAGCTCGGAGTGATTCCTGATACTGAGAATCCAATGACATTGTTTTATGACAACAATGCAGCGATATAGATCGCAAAGGAACCAAGAGCACATAAGAAGTCACGACACATTCTTCGAAAGTTCCACCTGATTAGAGAATTCGTTGAGAAGAAAGAAGTGTGATTTAAAGGGTAGATACCAAGAACAACATAGCAGATCCATTCACTAAAGGTCTAACTCCGCCAGTTCTCGAGAAACTGATCGAGAGGATGGGATTGAGATTCCATAATTGGCCCCAAGTGCAAGTGGGAGATTGATAATGTTAGGGGTATGCCCTAGGGACAATTCTATAATTTATTAACTCCACAATCAATTCTTGTTCGAAATAAAAGTGTTTCTTCGTTTTGTTATATATTTGTTATAATGTGTTATAAATAATTAAATGTTTAATTAAAAATATGTTTAATAGAAAATCCACAAATGACTTGTAATTATAATTAGTTGTAATCATGAGTATTGGATCACATTGTTACAAAACACATCATTTTAAATGTTCCTAGTCAAGATGCATCGACACTGGATATCGATGTATCCGTTGAGACTAGAGTACGTAATGCTCTCCAAATGTTGGGCAGTGTATTAATCATGTTTGCAGAGGGCACCTAGAGGTTATGTACTGATAGTTATTGGATAGCTATAGAACAACTCACTCGGTAGTTTTCTATTGGTTAATATAACTAAGGTCAAACAGAAAATATCGATGTGTCTAATTTACACAATTCTTTCGACTTGAGAATACTGTCAACCTTCAATATGAAAAACTCTACTTTGATTATAGTCAAATCATGGAACGACATCCATCAAGTGATTATAGTTGGATCGAGTGGAAGTATTGGAAGGAAGACATTATTCAAGAGAGGATTCGTTACTTCAGTTATATGAGGTTAGTATCATGGTCAACTCAAGTCAACCCAAAGTCAAAATCTTTGGCAAGAGTAGTACAGTTAATAATAAATGTTGTTATTGAACCAAGGATTTTGTGTTTGAACTATAGAGTTGAATATGGATAATTTTGGAATTTTGACCATTACCAAATTCCATAAATCCAAAGTGATACAGTTTTGACGAAGAGAATTGATGTATATAAATGTCACTAATCGGAAACGCTTATTAAATTAAATAAGATTTTACTGAAAATGAATAAGCGATAAACTTGGAAATAATGTCACACCACTTGCTAAGTGACGTGTAAATGTTGATATTCGAATAGTTCGGTGTTAATTGCTGACCAAATTTACACCCAAGAGTTACACAACTGAAATGATGAATTTCCTTAAGACCAAATGATTTAATTAGTTTATAATTGTTATAAATAAATTAAATTAATTAATATTATAAAAATTTGGATATGGTTTGAGAAATAAAAATTGTGTTATATTTATAATAGTTATAAATGTACCAATCGATATACGATATCGATAAACGATTAAATTTGATTTAATTGCATAACATTTTGGCTTGGGCTTAAATGGGCTTAAAGCCCATCATTAGGGCTGCAAATTTCGGTTTTGACAAGTTATTGGAGGCGGCTAAAAATTAGGATTAGACCTAGAGATGGATGACTAATATTAAGAGAGAATAGGTAATGAGATTGTCCTAATATCTCTCTTGTACAAGGCTATATATATGGATCTCTAAACCCTTAATCAAAGACAACTTTTGGCTGCCATAATTATCAAGTTTGCTAGCCAAATTTAATCCTCATATCAGTTCTAAGAATCTCAAATCAATTCAAGTTAAGTAAAAGCACTATTTGGTAGAAAAGGTCGACGATTCCAAACTTCCAATCTGACGAATCGAGCATAACTAGAAGGGAATTCATTGATTCAAGTGGACTGAAAGGCATCATCAATTGGTATTTTATTTATATATTACAGTAATCATATCATATTTTATGATTTAATATTGATTAATCCCAAATCTGTATATATACTAATGTTGTATCACTACGCCATAAATGACCTTCTGCAACACAAAAAAAATGTTGGCTCAGGCCCGAAAAATGTTGCCATAGGTCTATGGCAACACTTTTAGGGTGATGCAATTTTTGCCGTTGCCTTAGACCTCAAAGGCAACATTTTGACTATCTAAGGCAACATAAGTAATATTGTTGCAATAGAACCCTATTTGGGTCTATGGCAACACCCATAGGTATCTGTAGCAACATTCCAAAATGTTGCTATAGATATTAACTTTCTGAATTAGTGGGGCCCACAATGTAGAGCATATTTGATTTTTTAATAAAAATAAATATTTATTTAATAAAATGCTATTGCATAGAATTTGATATTTAAACAGTAATTTATTTAAATAAATATTTTATTTCAACATTTGAAATAGTACAAATTCCTACCTCCACTATTTTACAATTCAATGATACATAATACTGATATTCATATATATAGATATTCCTCACTACATCACTCAGTTCACTCATTACATATGCAGTTTCAATTTATACGGACACCGACACTGACAAATATATAATGAGCCGAATGCCGAGCCGAAGGCGAGCCGAGTGCCGAGCCGAAGGTGAGCCGAGAAGCGGGTCCGGGCGCAGCGCCGGCGGGGGTCCGGGGCACCGCAGTCCCGACGGGGATCCGGGGCACCGCACCGCCCGATTCATCCGATTTCGGAAGATCGAGCCTTCTTTGAAACGACATAAAATGATGCACAAATAAAGATCGAGCCTTTTTGAAACCACCCTTCACCATAATACAACTTTCCCAAACTTCCCAAATTTCACCAACCTTCAATACTCTATAAACACCAGAACACTCACCAAACTTAGCTGTAATAATCATCAAGCAAATAATTGTAAGTAAATCCACAAATAGTGACACTGTTGTAACAAGAATAGTTCAGTAAGTAATTTTCTCACTGTGTAGGTAAACGCTGAAACGGGTAGACTACTTTGCTGATAGTTGAGGAATAAATTGTGATATTTGACGGCATGTTATTTTTATTTCAGGGTCAGGTTCACCTATGAGTATAAAAAAAAGTGAAGAAAATATCAGCTAAATTAGACAAATCTTGGAAGAAAATATTAGCTTTAGTGAACTTAAAATAGTACATTGAATTATCATAGTGTACTTGAAGTCCACTCCTAAATCTCCATACATTTTTGTAGTGATCTTTTACAACATGATACGGGGGATTAGAATCGAGAAAAGGTCCAACCAAGTATTCCGACCAATAGTCCATTCCCGCTTGAATAATTTCAACCAACAACACCATCACTCCATCAATAACAGAAGTTTCAAAAGAATGAGGTGTGTACACACTCACATTTGTTGGCAACGATGTGAATAGCAAGGTCCATTTGTTAGAGGCCAGGGGAAGCAGCTGTCCAGTATAAATCAGAATTATCAGTAGCACTAATAGAGGCATATTGTCGAACATCTTGAGCCCGCTCACAACCCAAACCGACTTCTGCAGAAATCTGTGCATCAAAACTTATAACCATGGCATAGTTAATATTAAAAAAAAATCACCTATATTTCACAAACCAAAACACCAACAGCCAATGCTGATACATCCAACTCAACAGACAAAGGGCTGTGTTCAAAAAGGCAAGACGCGCGTAGGAAAAATCACGAATTGGAGTATTGGGCTTTGTTTTAATACCGAAAATAGGCGACAAAGGAGAAGACATTCGATCATGGTATCTACCAGATCCATTAGCGAAGAAGTCAAGTCGCAAATAGGAGAGGATGACGATGGTGCGACCACCAGATTGGGGTGGGAAATTCTCGATCAAATTCAACATTAGACAAAGGAGCAACTAGCAAAATAATCTAGGCATTAGATGAAGCTATGAACTGTCAACCAGATCTGGTCGGCGAGGTTGCTTCTGTAGGATGGCTAGACAAGGGCTTATATTTACAAGCGCTTGCCATGGGAAGGGAAGAGAGGTGGGAGACAGGATCCGATTATGAGAATTGGAATTGGGGTAGAAGCCCTAATTTTTTGATTCTGCGCGATTTGGAGGAGAAAGAAATGAAAAAGAAGCGCGTGAATGAAAATGTTAGCGGGAATCAGAGGACGCGTAGATGATAGTTGATGAATGGTTGAGATTTTGTTTTAACTAATGGTGTGGATCGCTGAAATGTAATTTTTTTTAATTTTTTTAATTTTTTTAATTAGAATATATCTATAGCAACACTATATCAAAATGTTGCATCGTGTTACACTTGTTTAGCTAGAGCAACACATTTTTATGGCTAAGGTAACACCAAAAATACAACGTTGCAGTAGGACCAAAATTTTATAGCTGTCGCAACATTTTAGCTGGCAACACCTTGCAAATCTGTTGTAGTAGGCCATTTATGGCGTAGTGTATATATATCTAGTTATGTGAGATTTTCGTAGGTATATGTAGTTGTCACAAATTAGTTTGGTTATGTGCATGGTTATATTATTCTGTGTTATAATTTATATATAAATAAATCTAATTTTCTGTAAAAATTAAATTTTGTCATTATTAATTATTTTATGTATATTTATATATTAATTTAAATATAGACTAATGTATATTTTAAACATATAATTACATATATGTATATTTATAATGTATAAACAACTTAGAATTTTTTCCTTACACTTATTTATACATAATATGAATTATCAAATTTGAAAATAGATTTTATATATATATAAATAATTTTAAATTATCTTTTATTGATTATTTGAATTATTTATTATATCTAAAATAATCATTGCATTGAAAATTTGATTATATATTTTTTAAATTACTACATCTATGCAGAAACCCGTGGAATTATTTTTAGAATTTTTGTTAATATTTAATATTTTTAATAATTAAATTACTTCGGTTGAACATTTCTTTTATTTATTAAAAATAATATTTTTATTTCAAAAATCATGAAAAAAAAATTGAACCTGTATTTTATGATCCTAAATTTTAAAATTTGATTTTTTTAATATTTATTACTAATATTTTTAATTATTATGATCAAAACTATTTATTATATATATATATTATAATGACAAAATTATAAAATTATTATTTTATGTTTGTTATTCTAATTTCGATCTAGAAATAATTTTAAAATATATATTTATATTTTAAGTATTTGAATGTAATTAATTATTCATATATATACATTTTATTTAACCGTATATATATACATATATAACTTTAATTATTATATATATATGTATGTATAATTTTATATGTTTAATTATGTATATATATTTATACAAATGTTTTAAATTATATATATATATATATTTAATTTTGAGATTTTTAGTTATAAAATATATTTTAAATATATGTATACGCATTTATGTAAATATATTTTTCATTATAGATTTCTACACATATTTAGACAACATACAATATATACGAAATGAACTAATGTGTCCGTTGTGATGTAAATCCCAACATCTATATACGGGCATGTTATACTCTTCACGGATTATTATGTTACACATGCACACATATATGTATATTTATATGATATATGTATATATATAAATTAAATCATTCAAATTAATTTACATTACAAAATACTTAAATTTAACTAAAATACATGATTTTATTTAAAACAAATTTAGAATTGTTCTAAATGAATAAGACTTCATAGGCCTAATAAAGTTCCAATAGGATAATTTTTTTGAAATACACTCACCACTGCCGCTGCGGGCTGGCCCAGTTCCAATGGTATATTTACAGATGGGTTCGTGGAGCATCCAGCAAAGCCTTCCTAGTAGCTTACGTACCGTGCTTAGGAGGGCAAGTGTTATAGGCAGTTTCGCCCGCAAAATGAAGACTCCAAAAGGGCCCAAGAGAAGGCATAGGAAAGGTGAGATGGCAAGACACAAGGAGATTGAGAGGGACAAAGGAGTTGGAAGGAGAAACACTCTCCCCTTTTCGGTAGTCAGGGTATCAAACATGAGATCTTGTTTGGTACCCATGGTACCGAATAGGTACTCCTATTCGGCACCCAAGGCACCGAAAAGGATTTCCTATCCAGTAGGTTAAATGCCGAACCTTGGAACGATGAAATACGAAGACTGAACCAAGGCATAGAGAGGCGTAGCCGAAGAGGAAATGTGAGATAGCAAGACACAAGGAGATTGAGAGGGACAAAGGAGTCGGAAGGAGAAACACCCTCCTTTGTTCGGTAGTCAAGTATCGAACAGGAGATCATGTTCGATACACATGGTACTGAACGTAAAATAATGTTTAGCACCCAAGGCACTGAACATGAAATCAGGTTCGGTCCTTAGGCACCGGACATGATTTCATGTCCAGTAAGTTAAATACCGGACCTAGGAACAATGAGATGTGAAGACCGAACTAAGGCATAGAGAGGTGTAGCTGAACCACACATGCGTACTCAAGAACCTAATCATTAAGGCATCCACGTACATCAAACGAACCAATCAGCACCGAACCAAGCATTCTAGTTGAACCGAACATGTTATATATGGAATGAATTCTTGATATATTTGAAAACTGATGATTGTATCTTCTACATATGGAAATATCCAATTAAAGGAAATTATACATGGAAGTTGCTGGATTTGTCAGAATAACCCCCCAACCTTTTTACCCCAATAAATATCCAAGCATTTGGCATCTATAGGGACAACTATTAAAGATTCAAGCTTTTGTGCAACAGAAACAACCAAACCAAGCTTTTAGATTCCTATATTCAATCATAAATTATTGTATTTCATGTTAAAACTCTTGTAAAAGCTGAAATATAAGAAAAGGGATAAACATGAACGGTGGATGTAGGCCAATTATAGCTGAACCACTCTAAATCTATGTGTACTTTACTCTTTCTGCATTATATTTTGTACTGTGTCTGCTATTATAAATAAAATTGAAGGTGTTTGTCCAATTTTTGTGCAAATACCTGTATAAATACCTCTAGTATGTTAACATCCTAAACATCATTAAATGTTTTTGTCATACGTCCAGTCTTCATTTGTCTACACATATTTCATTATATCACCATTTTGTTTGCCCGAAATGAAAAGAGGGGAGAAAGTGGCCGTAACCATAAAAGAGGTAGTCTCAAAGAAGAGGGCACCATGCTGGTCAAAGTAGCAGAATTTCTAGTGATGGAAAAAGTAATGGCAGAGTAGGTGCTAAACTTAGCAAGAACCTAAGAAGAGTTGCTGGGAAATTACAAGCTAGAAATGTATATCCATATAAGCTTCCATGTATAAGAAAAATACATATAATTTCCACTTGCTTTTACTTGTATTTCATTTTGTGTAATTTTCAGCAAAAGATTACTCTATTTAAAGCACAAATTTGAATGTTGTAACATATGTCTTGACAAATAAGCTGTTTATAATAGATGTTTAGAGAACTTTGATTCCTTAGGCGTATTATATCATCTCCAAAAGTTTACGAATTATAAATTATGATTGCATAATTTAATGACTCGATTATTAGAATTGTTGCTTTAATAGTTTTAGATGTTGGGCATTTGTTTAATAGCCTTATAACTTTCGATCATTTAAGCGCTTGTTAAACATATGTCTTCTAATTTTTCTTTTAATTATAACATATTTATAAAACATTCTTACATAATTTTTTGTTTAGAATTTGTATTGTTTTTTTTATTTAAAATTTACAACATATTTACTCGTTTTTATTTATAGCATGTAGACTTAATTTTATTTTTGTAATTTAACATATTTATTAGTTTAAAAATAATAATTTTTTATAAATTCGTGTTATAGTATAAAATAGTAACAATGAAGAAATAAACAAATGCTAATTTTCATAACTCGATTTCAAATTAAAAAATAGTACTACAAATTCCCTAATTGGTCCAAACACCAAATACTTTAAAACACAAAACATATACCAAAACTGCTCTTCATTCAAATTTTCTTTGGAAAAATCTTTTCTTAGAATTTGTTTTTTGCATTATGCTCATATATATTTGTTTCTCTTCATCCATACCTTTTGTATCCATGAACATGATTTGGTCTGCTTCTCTTCGGGGCCTTGATCTCAAGAAACTTCTTATCATCACCTTATTTTCAACTTCATCCCGTCTTTCTATTATAATGAGGCCATATCTCTCTCAAGTCTAAGAAATTAACGAATCCACTCTAAATGCCAAAATTTGCTTCTTTTTAGTAATTGTCATTCCTTGAGGTTTAATGAAATCATCATTAGTCACATGATTAAATTTGTCTATAGATATGTCATGACTTCCTTAAGATTCATCTGAACTTAAAGTGTAACTAGCTTTATTCTTTGTTCTTTCCTTTGTTGCTTTGTATCCCTTACTTGGTCTTTCCATTTTGATGTTGAGTGAATAAGTCATAGAAATGCATGAATTGATAATAATGAGCTTTCACACTGTTTTCATGTCAAAAATTTATATAAAAAGCTTATTTGCAGTTTTTCTTCAAAATTGAAAAAAGCACAGATACAAGTTTATGGATGTTATAAAATAATAGAAATTAAATAATAAGTACATACAAGTAAATAATCACCATCCATACCACTTGGGTTTGCTTGCCTGGTCTTGTACACTTAGGATTCAGAGACATGGTTCTGGCGACTAATTTTTTCCTAATGGTTATTTAGCGATGAAAGTGAACGTTTTCTTTCTAGATGCTTTGCATTATAGTTTTAAGTGATCAATTTCCAGAATCCGCTAGCAGATTGATTTTTCCCATGTTAGACCAAAGGACAAACGAAGCCAAATGTAGCAAACGTCGTAATCTTCTTCTGATTTACAGGCCAGTAATGTATAATTCAACGACATTTGGATATTAATAGTTTTCTTCTTTGAAATTGAAGTCATCAAATTTCGCGGTTTGTGTTAGAAGATCGAAATTGGAAAAATTAGAATCCTTTTTTGAGTGTGGTGGATTGTGATATGGATATGATGAAGAATTTTGTTATGTGAAAATAATTTGAATTGAGTGTGCTTATATAGGGTGCAAAAACTAGTTTTAGGTAGTCGCTATAGGCGCCTATTACATAGACACCCAACAAGGGCAAGTGTCTCTTAAACAGGCGCTTGACTTAGGTGTTTGTTTAACATGTGTCTGGTTTTGGTTATGGTTATGGATTATTAATCAAATTGGATCAGATCACATAATATTATGGATTGTAATCAACGGTTGCAAGCTGATTTGTGGTTTGGAATACGTAATCACAGTCTCCAGACTTGCTATCGGAGATGCTCTTAAGACATAAAATATGAAATGGAATAAATATATGGCTTCTGTGGAATAGGTAAAGACCCACCCTTTGTAATACCTAAAAGTTGGCGCCTTACAACATCGCCTTACTTTCAAATATCACAAAAGATAGATTGTCGAGTAAAATTAGAACAAAACAATAAACCAAGACATCGATAAGATCCCACAACGGAATGACAACATATAATATACTGAATATACATGAACAACAGCAGAATAACAATATATATAAGAGACCGTACTAGCGGAAGCAATTGACAAATAAGTATCAGCATAGAATAGTCAGAATACAATAACTCCAAAAGCACGGAGTTCCGAGTAAGTATCCGATACAACGCTCTTGTATATAAATAACAGGTCTATCATGTGCAATAAAATAACAAGTATATATATATATATATATATATCTCAAAATATCGATGCCATGCCTCCAAAATGCTCCAGCTGCGCACTCTGCTCGTGTATCCCCAAAAGCCCCTGACTTTCGAACTACTCAATCGAATATCCAAGAGTTGTCATGACATAAGCATACAAAGAAAAAATGCAGGTCAGACGTAAAACCTGGTGTGAGGGGAACTATCTCAAAATAATGTATATTAAAACCACATACAAATGGATAAGGATAACAAAATCGCAGCCAGCCCTCTCCACAAACGTGGCTCAGGAGATATCTGAACTGCCTCTAAACAAATACAGTAAATCCATCTTAGAAGTAGGGGATCATACCATAATATGCTCTTCTCTTATAACAACAAGTTAGTACAATATCTCATTGCACTACACTAGCACATAAACTACTAATAATATAGTACCAATATACCATGATCAAACCATGATCCCAAAGCAACGATCACTACCATTAAGATCGATAAGATACGCCCAACGCGTATAGTCCTTACAGCTAAAACCAAATAGGTATGCCGCAATGCGTATGGTTACTTCTACTAAGACCAAATCGTAGATGATTCACTAATAGTGGACTCTATGTCGTAGCCCGCTATCATCGAAATCATAGATGACTCTATGTCTCAGCCCGCTATCATCACAAATCGTATATGACTCGCTACTGAGGAACTATAAGTCTCAGCCCACTGTTATTACAAAACCTAGGTGGCTCGCTACCGGGGAACTCTATGTCCCAGCCTATTGTCATCAAAATCGTGGATAACTTGCTATTGGGAAACTCAATGTCCCAATCCACTATCATCACAAATCGTATATGATCACCACACAGGACTCTAGTCGCCGTGGCCTAAAACCCACCGTACAACTCTAATAAAATCCCATAATAACCCAAATCACATTCCAAATCGAACACATGACCCTAATGTCATGATACTCTCCAGGTATACCCTTTCGGTCTACCAAAGATCTACGATTTTGGAATACGTGTCGAGGTGGGTTGTGCATTGGCCCCAAAATCAAAGTACTCCAAAACTTACCAAAATTTCCAATATCGTAGCTCTCGAAAAATGGTCAACAATGGTCTAAACCTCAAGTCACTCCGACTTTATATGCGAAATTTATCACGTTTTGAAGTTTCAGCCAAATCGAGGGATCAGTAGCAGATCAGTTGACTGGAATAATGCCGACCAATTGACCGGGGTCGGTCGACTGACCAAGAAATCTCAGTCGACTGAATCCCACTTGCTTCTCTAGTTTGAGAACAAACTGATTCAGTCGACTGAACCTGCACCTGTTGCACTCCTCCAAACTTCTAACATCCATAAATTTTGATCTGTAGCTCCAAATGACTCGCCGTTCCTTCCGTTGTGACTATGGTGGAGTCCTTTTCAATATAGAGTCTTCAAACCATGAATTCAAATAACTTGAATTTTCCCCTTTCCCTTATGTGTAGCTCATACGTGTGTCGATACGCTCATTCGTGCACGTCTATGCACACACGTTCACGCAAATACACATTAACTTAACAGTGCACATTTTCGGACTTCACTAGAACAATTACTCAACTTGGTGTACTCTCACTCAACATAATGCACACGATGGTCGCTATGGCTACATGAAATGCCCGCAATGAACCTATGTTCAATAATACATCTATGTAATCAAACAATTGCATATCTATACAAACAAACAATCACACAACAATTCTAACTACAATATAAATTGTTTTCATTGTCGCTTAGCTCGAAATGAACGCATATGTATACCCACTCTTGCTTCTATACACATACGTATATCCAGTAGGCAATTCAATTGTTTTCATATATTGCTTGTTTTAGTAATCTTTCTAATAATAAGAATGAAATGTCCCTTTATCTCATTTTATAAAATCATAAACCATTTTATAAAATATCATACTAGCTTATAATTACTTTATTAAAATCAAGTATTCACCTTTTTACTATTTTATAAAATCTCATGCCCATTTTATAAAATATATTCTCATTTATAAAATCATGAAACCATTTTATAAATACTAATTATGGCTTATAAGGTCTTTAATTACTTTAATAAGGGGTATATAACTCCCGAGCTCCTTAATTAGCTTACTAACCTTTCTGCAAATCAATTCAAATGGATTAATTAGCTATTACTAATGACGTGCACATCATTATTCTACATATTTAATCCCAAATTAAACAATAACATCACAACCAATCATCCAATTAGCCCAAATCAATTCTAGGGCTTACTAACTATTTTCAAAACATGGTTTTAAGTTCTTAAACAATTAATTAACTAAGGGAAACATGTTTATAACATGAATACAAGTCTAAACTAACCCAATCATTCTCCAAATCACTTCATATGATTCAATATTAAGCAGTAAACGAAAATATGAAGTATAACACATAAATTGATAAGGAGAATCTTTCCACTCACCTTCTCTTTCCCTAAATGAAGTTCTAATCATCAAAACCCATCTCCAAGCTAACTTTAAAGTTGAGATCTCTCTCCAAAATCCGATTCAAGCTAATTCCTTCACGTGTTTTGTAGAGAATTGGAAGAGAGGAATTATGGTGATTTTTATTTGAATTTAGGAATTTTATATAGAGATTTTAGGGTTAAAGGATTAGAAGGTGGTTAAGAGGGGATTAGAAGACCATTAGAGAAAGAGGAGAAGAGTGAACGTGAATTAAGAATGAAATGAAAGAAGGAAGGGGTTTAGCCACTTATAGCTAACAAATAGGCTAGTTTCAAATCCTCTCCATCTAACACGATTCATTTTCGAAAATTCCTAACTCCAAACATATCAAACCTTATACTTAAACATGCTTAGTATATTATCCCTATAAGATTATCCGGATACCACTTAGGAGATTATCCAGATCGCCATAAAACCGGTCAAGGAATCCTTCCTCGAACTATTTCACATAATAATTACTACACTAAAATTTTATAATTTCCTAAAGATCATTTCAAATGACACAGTGCCCATTTCGAACCTTCGTTTTCTCGTAAGGTTTCTTTTTTAAATTAGGGTCGGCCATCTGACTCCATCCATGCGAACTCCGATCCGATTCCTTGATCCAACTACTGAAATCTCCTTACACGACCAAGATCGTGTTTGATAAATTTCTCAGTCATCCCAAGAATCCGACTTAAGTGCTTATCTATCAGAATCAAGTGAAAAACCCTGTCCTAAATGGTACAAATCACCTGAAAACTCAACGCTCGAACTATAGGTTAAGAATTGGCATGTGACTGGAAAAATCTTTAGAAAATATTCCTTTCGGTGCATGGGATTTCTCCCATCACCTAAGGTTTACTAACATAAAGGAACACAATTATAACATGAATGACTATAGACAATCGCCTATAAGTCATCCGCTCGGTATCTGCTCATTACTGGGCATCCACCGAACCCTACCTGGATAATTCCAAGTCACACTTCATCGACTGAACCTACTCAACTTGAAAGCTCATGCATCAAGTTCGAATGGTAATACATCGATCGCTTTACCTCAGTTTTGCAACTAAGGTGACTCATACAAGGTTTATCCCTACCGAAGAAATTACCCACTATAAAAGGTGTTAAGTTAAGCTTATCTACTGAGTAATTAGCAACAGATAAATATACCGCTCAGGTATCGAATGGAATAGAAGTGAGTTCCCAAAAATTGAGCATACCTCACTACATAAGCTCATTCTGATTTTCCTAAGCCGTAAGCTTGCTAGGACTCAGTAATGCCTAAGAGGCACAAGTTATCATCACTTACACACCCTTCAAAAATATAGGACAATCCTTCTTCAAGTGATCAAGCTGATCGAAATCGAATCACTATGCTTCACTTTAGCTGGGCGATGTTCCATAGCGAAATGCCTCCCATATGCCGTAGGAGTGACATACCGGACCAACTTTTCTTTTTCAAGCAACCTCAATCTTCCTTGTATAATGGTCTTTATGCTTCGAATGGAGTTTCAATTGCTTTCCACTTTTATTACCTTAATGTATCCTACGGACATTTCCACTAAGTAGAACCATCCCTATGAGAATTCAAAAGTGGACCCTAACAGGGATAAGGCTAAGTAGTGAACCCCCAACCAATGCTTAAGACCCAAGGCAAATCTCTTTGCCCACAATGACGGAGTACCGATCGACTCAAATTCCAAAACAAAAAGTTGAACTGGTCAGCACTCCTACAATGATAAGCTATCCTACTCAAGATGGATGGAATGCTCAAGCTAAACGCTCTTTTCAATCTCAGAAATGAATTGAGAACTTCAAACAACACTTGAATAAATTCTACATCACATGACTACTTATCAGCTAACAAAACACTTCATCCTACCTAGTGAAAGTCTCCCTTTTCCAATTGTCGAGAAACATCTCACTTACGAGAACATTCCCTAGACTTATATCGATGGAAGTCTTCTCATGCCTGTGTCCAAGACCGTGTCTCAACAATAGTCTTAGGACCCAGATGTTGCTCCCCTCGAAGGCTAAGGAAATTCTGACACTTTTTCGAAGAGTCTAAAGCTGGTGGAGCTAAAAATACCGATGCCCAAAGGGCTACACTACTTATGACCCTAACCACAATCAGCTGGAAATGTTCGCGGGTGATCGAAACATCTTTTGTAGTAGCTAAATAGTCTTTGAACAAATTAGGCATCTCACACTGCCCATCCGTAGTCGTTCCCGTATTTCTTCTTCTCGTATGGATAACCTGACGAAAATACCTTAACAAATAGCGGTAGAAATAATTTAAGTTCAAAAGACAAGTGATGTATACAAAACATACCGAAATCTACGATTTTGGAATACGTGTCGGGTGGGTCCCGCATGGGCCCTAAAATCAAAGTACTTTAAATCATACTAAAAATTAACCAGATGTAGCCCTCAATAAATGGTGAACAATGGTCCAAACCTCATCTTAATCTGACTTTGTATGCGAAAGTTATCGCGTTTTGAAGTTTCAACCGAATTGGGCGATCAACAGCCGATCAGTCGACTGGAATAATGCTGACCAGTTGACTAGGGTCAGTCGACTGTGCAAGAAATCTCATTCGACTAAATCCCACCTGCTTCTCTGGTTTGAAAACGAACTTATTCAGTTGACTGACTGGTCCCACCAGTCGACTGAACTTGCACTTGTTGCACTCCTCTAAACTTCAAACATCCATAACTTTTGATCCGTAACTCCAAATGACTCGTCGTTTCTTCTATTGCTACCGTGGCAGAGTCCTCCTCATTCTAGGGACTTCAAATCATGAATTCACATAACTTGAATTTTCTCCTTTCCCTTGTGTGTAGCTCATACGTCTGTTGATACACTCACTCGTGCACGCCTATGCACACATGTTCTTTCAAACACACATTAACTTAACAATTCACATTTCTGGACTTCAACAGGATAGTTACTCGACTCGATGTACTATCACTCAACTTAATGCACGTGATGGTCTCTATGGCTACGTGAAATGCCCACAATGAACTTATGTTCATACATTTATATAATCAAACAATTGCATATCTATACAAACAAACAATCACACAATAATTCTAAATATAATCTTTGTTTTCATCGTCACTTAGCTCCAAATGCAAATATATGTAAACCTGCTCATGCACATGTACACATACGTATACCCAGTAGGCAATTCAACAACTTCTTGTTCAAATATTACTTGTTTTAGTAATCTTTCTAATAATAAGAATGAAATGTCCCTTTATCTCATTTTATAAAATCATAAACCATTTTATAAAATATCATACTAGCTTATAATTACTTTATTAAAATCAAGTATTCACCTTTTTACTATTTTATAAAATCTCATGCCCATTTTATAAAATATATTGTCATTTATAAAATCATGAAACCATTTTATAAATACTAATTATGGCTTATAAGGTCTTTAATTACTTTAATAAGGGGTATATAACTCCCGAGCTCCTTAATTAGCTTACTAACCTTTCTGCAAATCAATTCAAATGGATTAATTAGCTATTACTAATGACGTGCACATCATTACTCTGTATAATTAATCCCAAATTAAACAATAACATCACAACCAATCATCCATTTAGCCCAAATCAATTCTAGGGCTTACTAACTATTTTCAAAACATAGTTTTAAGTTCTTAGATAATTAATTAGCTAAGGGAAACATGTTTATAACATGAATACAAGTCTAAACTTACCCAATCGTTTTCCAAATCACTTCATATGATTCAACATTAAGCAATAAACAAAAATATGAAGTATAACACATAAATTGATAAAGCAAACCATCCCACTCACTTTCTCCTTCCCTAAATCAAGCTCTGATCACCAAAACTCGTCTCCAAGCTAACCTTAAAGTTGAGATATCTCTCCAAAATCCGATTCAAGTTAATTTCTTCATGGGTTTTGTAGAGAATTGGAAGAGAGGAATTATGGTGATTTTTATTTGAATTTAGGAATTTTATTTAAAGGTGTTGGGGTTAAAGGATTAGAAGGTGATTATGAGGGGATTTGGAGACCATTAGAGAAAGAGGAGAAGAGCGAACCTGAATTAAGAATGAAATGAAAGAGGGAAGGGGTTTAGCCACTTTCAGCTAACTAATGGGCTTAGCCCAAATCCTCTCCATCCGACACTATTCATTCCCGAACATTCCTAACTTCAAAAATATCAAAACTTATACTTAAACAGGCTCTAAATGCCATTCCGGACCCAATGGAAAAGGTTTCGGGATCCAATTCCATCGTATACAAAAGTTAGTCTTTCGGATTGATTTACGAATCGAACGCAGGGTACTAGCTGAAAATCTACCGGTCGAAATATACCGATGCTTATACTCAAACAAATTTGCAATATTGATTCGGACTCAACAGAAGTGGTCTCAAGTTCTAATTCGACCGTATGCGAAAAGCCACATTTAGATTTGCAATTCAATAACGCTTAATATATAAATTAACCATTTAAGTATATCATCCTTAAATATGCGGGTTGTTACATAAGTTTAAAGAGGCATTATGATTTATTAGCTAAGGAGAAGAAAGGATGAATGCATAATACTAGGATATATTGTGAAATGTTACACGCTTAGTTGTATTGTATGCAGTTATATTTTAGATAAAGTCTTGATTTTCCCATAAAAGCATTTAAATGATATAAAGATTTATCTTAGCAAGACATTTTACATTATCTCTATTTTCTAAAATTCAATTGAATTGCGAAAAACATTGAATCAATAAACAATATCATTATATTTCTCAATTAAATTTTCTTTTCACATATAAAAGAATAAAACAAAAATAAAGCAACAAACCAACGGAAAAAATGTATGAACTTGCGTATATTTGCAAAAACGAAAATAATAAATATTTCTATAAAAACAAAAATCATGTTTTATTTTTTCGTTATCTTTGTTGTAAAATTGTGTAAATATATCACACCAAGGAACAGTTGAATCACTCTCTTTCAAAAATGTTTTCCTCTATTTCAGATCATAGTGGGTTGTCAGAAAACATTCTTTCATGATATAATGGAGCAAGTTTGTGCAAGTTGTTATCACTTGCACAAATCAGAAGAACACTCACAATGGTCATATTGTGCATGTATAATTTGTTGGTTCAGAAAAGCAAAAAAGAAGTTATATTTAATGATGAATTATTGTCATGTATATATAGGTCGACCGCCGTCAGGGGAGGCGTTGCCCCTGCATCCTCACCTAGGGGGTTACACCCCATGGAACCCCCGCTTCGTAATGACAATCAATTTGGACAATTTTATATTATAGTCGGGACTTTGAGACAACTTCAATAAAAAAACAAAAGAGAAATGCATAATATAATCAAATATAATTTTATTATTACGTGCTTAATGCAATTTTTGTGTGGATCCCACCGTTTTAATGATTTTATTTTTTATCGCACTCGTACAAATTTAGTTTTCAATGGATCGTCATCTAATTTTATTTTCATTTTTAAACAGCATCGGCGCATTTGCTTTGATGAATGTAAAATAGTAAACTGTTTGATTTGATTTAATTTAATGTGCCCCACCCATGATGGTCTTATTTTAGGACGGAATCCTTTAAAAATGCCTTTATGTTTAGAAAAAAGGGGACATACCTTGATATCGAGTATATTTTAACTGCTTGTGCTGGCAGCTAGCTTACAAGCAACCAGTTAAATATGACTCCTTACCTATTGGAGATTTCTTCCAAATTCAGGATTGGAAATTATGGATCTTTTTATTTCATTACATTGTTGGATATAGACTTGTAATTTACCAAAAAATACAACCTCAAAAACCTACCTGATTTGTATTTGGTAAAGTGCGATGTCCCACTGAATTATTCATTTTAATTATGAGTACGTTTAACAAAAGTCATTGCTATGATTTCAAAGCCATGAAAATAAGAACAAAAATTACAAGTCAGAGAAACCTAGCTAGATGTGAAGCAGAATTAGCAACTTAATATCCCATGCATGTTTATTCAGTTTTTGTGATACTCATATGCCTGTTTCATTAAGTACTACTATTGAATTTATATGATTCAAATATTTTCCAAAGAAGGCAGGAAAATAATTAATTAATTAACGCAATTATTCCATTAGGCACTAAGCGTAAAGAAAGAAATAGAAAGATATAAGAGGATATTTTGTTGGAAGCAAACAGATTGATCACTAAATCAATTAATTAGTCAATGGATATATAAATGAGAAAAGAAGCCTATTTATGAATTCATTGATTTTGGAATATGAGGAAAGAAAAGTTTATACATGGAGATTCAATCAATTAAGGAAAATTATGGAAGCTAGGATCACCACTATCTTTATGCATTGAAATCAAATCATGTATATTTGGAAAGATTTCAAGACAATTGGACAATTAATTTACTTAATCTCCAAGTAATTCCTTCATTCTTAAGTCTATTTAAATGAAGGATGTTCATCTTCATTTTTTGTATGTGTTAAAGCATCCGCCGTCATCATTTTCTTTAGTAAACCTGTAACGACCCGACTTCCTATGCCCAGGAAATCGTATCATTTTGAAGAAAAGAAAGAGGTGAGAAAGTAGAAAAGAAAGAGAAGAAGAAGAAACAACATCAGAATCTCAACAGCGGAACGAATAAAATATAATATATCACATAAATTAATACATAGTATCATATACATCAGAGTTACACAGATAGTACTTCACATACTAGACAGTTATAAACACCTGTCTAGTTAATACAACTCACACATCATAGAGATACAACACAGCGGAATATAGAATAAACTCTAATCACAGCGGAATCACTATATATCTACACGCTGAAGCCTCCTGCTCCATTGCTCCTCCAGAATTCGTCAAAGCTAAACCTGAATCCCTTGACTACCCGTAAAAATTTGGGTACCCGAGAGTTTATGAAAAACAGAGATAAACTTCGGGTCAGACATGGGTCTGGTATGAGTAACAGGTTAAAGTTGCTTAACTTTGAAAATCCTTTGCAAACAAAGGTATCACGTAAGACTCCCCACAAATAAACATGGATAAGTTTTTACCTTACGCTAACCAAAACATTTGATAGGAAATCCAGTGATATTATAATAGTGTCTAGGGTTTTCAAGTAAATATGAAATAGCTGAAATTGTTACATGATTAAATTCCAGCATATTAGGTATACAATCAAAACCGTACGGTCTCGTAGGAAGAATGGGTTTCCATCAATGGCTGGGCTACTGGGGTACCGCCCGTCACAGTACGTGGCCTAGATCACCGTACCGAGGAGTACGCCCGCTCCCCTGCAACACAAGGCCGGACCCATCCCTTACTGGACAGTTCCAAATAAGATCACCCCACGGTTGGCGCGACCAACCGCAACTAAACCGAAATAAATAGGGACATCTAGACAGGGGTAAACCTTACTCTCAAGTGGGGGCTACCCACGAAGCCTTGCTGCACCTCCCCTGTTTTAGCCATTCCCGGTTGATGAGGCTTGAGGTCACGATTACCTTTATAGAACACATCTCTTAGAATGCTCATCGCCCTCCTGACGATGTTCTGAAAGCATTCAATCCATACAAGTTCGTTCCGGGTTCGAACGAAACCGAAGGCATTATCTCGTTACACTCGTATTGGAATCACCCTCAGAGTTAACGACAATAACCCTTGCATTCTGAATCACCATCTCGAATCTATAAGTACTATCTTCGTCAAACTCATTACGGAATCACCCACAGAGTTATACTGACGTATAGTTCTTATACCTCGAGTCTTCACTTGCTCCATTTGAATTTCACGACCTAACGTTATTTTGGATCGATGTGGTATTCGGGTCTCCAGACCTGGAATCCCGGTATACGAAAACCCGATCCCAGTCTCATCGAAATCCAAAACGTGTCTTTTAAGGCCAAGTTGTTTTAAAGGTTTAAAACAAATCAATTCAATTATCTATATATCAACACAGATAGATAAATCACAATATCACAGATAGATGATCACATATCAGCATAAATGGATAATCTATATCATCACACTTCAAACAAAGCATCCATATCACAACAATATTACTCATCTCATATCTGAGATCACAATCAATCAATGGGATATCAATATCAATCATCATACATAAGCAAGGATTAATAATCACATCATTGATAATTAATTCAAAATGAATTAAATTAATTACCTTACCTTTAATTAATTTAAAAATTAAATTAATTACTTCATCATTATTAAACTTGCTTATACTACTATTAATTATAAATCAATTAATCAATCATCATCCCATTTTTCCTTTTAATTAATCATCCCGATTAACCATCTTTAATTACATTTAAGTAATTATCTTCAAATTATTCCACAGATTAATTTCTTTAACCAAATATAGAAGTAAATCCCTACATTACTTCATTTATTAATTAACCAGAGTTAATTACTTGCTTAATTATTTATTTTAATAAATCTCTTCATTTATCAATTATATTCCAGATAAATCCATTTTAAATTCAACATTAATTATAAAAATTAATGATCTCAAATTATAATTACAATTTAAATTAATTACATCAAAGTAATTTATCCTTAAATTAATCCAAAATATTAATCACCTTTGATTAATCGCAATCAGTAACTAACTCCTTTAATTACTAAATAAATTAATTACTCCATAATTAATTATCTCAAATTAATCCTTTGATTAATTTTACAAAGTAATTTTACTCGAATTACTTTATTAACAAAACATCATCCCATTAATTTCATCCTGTAATTAAACATCAATTACTTCTCTAAGTAATCATACTTATCACATCATCAATTTGATTTATCCAAATTAATTAAAATAAATTAATTAACCCAAATAAATCAAATTACTCAATTAATTAAAATGAGTAATTAACTCCTTAATTACTTCCCATTTATTCATTTACACTTAAACAATTAAAATGTTGATTAATACATCAATTTATCCCGTCAATTTATTAAAATCAATTATATTGATTAATTATAAAATAATTCAGTTAATGACCTTCATTAACATTTATTTAATCACTATTCTAAGTAATTAACTTATCAATTATTAATAAGTTTAAATTTACCATTTATAAATTAAGTTAAGTCTCGTCTGTGACTTTAATAATATATCAACCACCTCACTAAGCGATTATACTTAATTAACTATAAGTGATCATCTTCAATTTCATAAATTAATTACTCTATTAACCATCACTTAATATTTAATTAATTAATTTCTAAATTACGTTCATTCCCACTAATTATTTCATTTAATAATTCATCCTTAATTACAAAATGTAATTAACCTTTAATTTTTAGTTTATTGATTAATTATCCTTAATTAATCTCAACATATTTAATTTAAAATAAACTTGTATTTATATTAAATACTTGCTCCTACCATTTACTTCATTAAAACCCATTTAGAAATAAATTTTGAAATATAACTTATTTAAACAAAACAATTTAACATTTAATTTTATAGATTTAAATCTTTGAAAAAAACATTTCTAAACATATTAAATCAAATTAACAATTATTATTTAAACTAGTTTTAAAATACACAAAAACTTGTTCATGCTTTAAAATTTAAAACTAAATTATGATATATTGTAAAATTTCCAAACCAGGCTACTTAACCAAACACCCCGAGTAACCCCACAAAACCCACGCGCCTGCTCCGAGTTTCCTTGCGAGAAACTCGCGTACATCCCTGCTTCGAGTCGTAGCTCCATTTACTCGAATGTAATCCCGAGATCGAACTCGTCTTCCCCAACTCGAAACAACACAGCCACCCAAACGTGCACACGTGCACGTGCACGTCAGTTCGACGCCACTCCGACCTCGCCTCTGATCATCGACCAGTCATCCCTAGCCTCGACACCCCTATCGCCAACCCAGTTCGACAATATCACCCCGATATCAAAAATCGAACCCAACACCCAAAATCTGGAATGGTCATCACCGGAAATCCTTCCATCGTCGACGAACTCCACCACGAGAAGCCTCTCCGACCTCACCGAACATCGCCTTGATCTCCAGCAATCTTTTCCCCCCCATCGCGATCGTCTCCAATTCTCCTTGTCCATCGCCATTCCTCGACAACCCAGTCGAACGAAACACTAACTTAAACCCTAGTTCAATCCCATTCGAATTAATTACTCACTAGAAAAATTCTTTTACAATTTTCCCATAATCAACCAACTATAACCAAGCTTCGATCACAAATTCGACTCAGATTAATGTGTAGATAATCGGCAATTCACAAAATTCCACATTTCGCAATATCACGAAATTCTCATTTAATACCTAATTAAAAATCATGATAGTATCATCTAAAATCATGATTTCTCATCACGATTACATGTGGGTAATCCAAATTCGAATTTAAAACTGTTGATTTTTATCCAAAATTTAAACTTCACTGTATTATCCTATTTAAACATTATAAATTAATTTAAACTTTACAGAAACCATTTTTAATATCTTTATCAAACATTAACATACAACTTTTATTCAATCATCAAGATCCAATAAGGATGTTATTGGAGGTTTTGAAATTTTGAAGTGAAATCTGGTCCTAAAACAGGAAACAGAGCATGATATCAACAGATACTTGCACACACATACAAATACCAGATACATCACAAATAAGAGTATTCCATATTAACCTAAGATATAGTTTTAGAATAAATGTTACTCACCAGTTAACAAAGAAGAACAGAACACTGCATCCATATGTTTTGAACTCATTTTGAAACTGGAAAACTGGAAAATGTTTCCACTTTAAATCTCCTGGCCAAATCATTTTGCTGGTGTAGTTGTAGTTGCTTGAGGGTAGAATGTTGTTTAGGTTTTTAAAATGGAAGCTTCATTTCAGTTTTCACTTTGCTCGAAAGAAATGGAAAGGTGATAAGAGAAAAATAGCTTATAGGTTGATGTTATAACAAGCTACAGGTAACATCATCTTTCTTATGCAAAACAATATCCACGTTTGTACAAATTTCAGAGATTTTTAAAAGGATGGAGGCTGAAATCGTGAGCTTATGTACTAGAGAAGATATTGGCCTTACTAGCATTTAATGCTATTTGTACTTTGATGTTTCATTTGTATACTTATCTCATTTCCTTATGCTTGACTGGCTTAACTTACAAGCTACAAATATTATAAACTTTGTTTTGCTTTCTTTTGATTCTTTTTGTCTGCACACATATCTTCGAAGTTCGAACCATCAGTTTTATACTATGCCAGCTTTGCTATTTGTTTCTTCAACTATGCAGATTTTATAAAGGCTGGAAATCTTCTTTAGTGCTATGTTTTCTGACTTACATTTTAAAGTGTAGTTGAAATATAAGTGAATGTTAGTCCCATTGTTCATTTGCCTAATTATTATTTTCTCTAGTTTGATTATGTAGTGTAAATGTTCTGTTATCCTAGTATGATGTTTTATTAGTTAGTGTATTTGTTTTATAATTTATAAAGCTATGAAATCTACTCGTATACATTATACTTTCCAGTTTGATGGTAGAATGTACATAAATGTTTGTTTAGGTATTTTAGTGTGTTGTTTTATAATTTATCAAATTTTACTTGTTTTATTTGTATTGTTGTTAACTTGTTATTTTAAATATGTAGATTTGTTATTTGTAACATTGTATTGTATTTCGAGATGAATATTTTATACTATTTTATTTATAGATATTATTTAAAATAAATTACAACTTGTAAATTTGAAACGATTCAAGAAATTATATTTTTATCAATATTATAAAAGTTCGTTTATCAAATTTTTTTTAAAAAAGATTAATCAAAAGAAATCATTTATTTCACAATATATCCAAAGTAACATTTGACAAATTTAATTAAAACTCATATATATATATATATATATATTTTAAAACTAAAATTTAACAAGTTACACTTTGTAAAGAAAAGAAAAAATGAAATTCTTTTATAAATAAATAGAAATCCGAGCCAAAATTAGAATAAGTTAATCATCTATCTAAATATTTAAATCCATATATATTATTTATTAAATAGCTTGAAAAGTCATTCCAAAATAAATAATAATTTCCAAATCTCTAGTATAAATATAAGAAATTTGAAAACAAAATTTATCAATTTAAAATTAAAACAGAACTTACCTGTCTACGATATATACCAGTATATATATTCGTTATAAATAGAAAAATCATTTATTAATTTTAAAAGATAAAACTCACCAATACGGTGTTTATCAGAAGAAAATATCAATTCAAGTTTATAATTCAAAAATATATCCAATCAATTTAATATTTAATATAAATTATTAAATTGATATTGCTCGAAATTCCGGGTCGTCACATTCCTTCCCCCTTAAAAGAATTTCGTCCCCGAAATTTAAAACAAAGGTAATTTAATAATTTATTTAAAATTTAATTTTTAAAACACATGCATATATCAATCAATGCTAACAACCATAGCATCCAATCAACAAATCTATCTATCCAAACAAAAATCTGGACCAGATTCTCTCGAGTTTCCCCGAGTACAAATACCGGGTTACTCGCTCTATAGAATCCAAACAGGCAATATCTCTAAGCTACCGAGCTCCTACTCCTCTAGGTCTATAAAACAAGATAGGATATCAGACTACAAATAAGTCAGACTCACAACCAAAACTTCCTGAACTGCTGGTTCTACAACCAGAGATAACTCATACACGCACTCCCTCAGAGATACGTGAAATACATCGAATCCCAGTTATCCCAACTGGCAATTCACTCCAGAAGAACAACGACTAAACTTTTCCAGAACGCAGAGAAAAATCCAGAACACCTCGGAACTGATTTCTCAGACTTACCAAACTATACAGCTCCTTCAATCAGAGAAAACTCCTCTAGAATCAAATCTCCGATTCTGAAATCCAAATTCTTCAATCTCTTATCTACCAAACTTTTCGGATGATCCAAATCTGCCTTCATCACTACCAATCAGCTAAACCTCTGCTGATGCCTTCCAGAACAGTCTGAATCCAAAAACAATCCAGTAGACGATCTTCTCCCTATCAACCAAAATCAGGAACACAATCCCTACCATCACCTGTAGAAAACAACTCCTCCTTTCCCAGAAAAGAAAAGCAGACGCACTCCCAACTGCTTCCGCTGCACAACTCTGATATGGGAGCAGATGAAATGCTGATGACGAACTCCAATACAAACTTCCCACTGATACCACTGTGACGAACCTAGGCTTTGCAACCATCGGTCAGCAATCACAACTGGTAAGCCTCCCAACTATTCCGAAAATATGGTTCAACAGATCCATAAAGAGAAAACTCAGAAGTTCCTCCAAAAGCCATCGGTACCACTCCTGAAATACAGTCGATACCAAACTAAATCTCCAGATGTTAACAAAACACTGACTTCCATTCATTACCACTCAATTATAAATTTGTTTGTTTATTCATAAATTTAGTTTTCAATAAATAAATTTTGTTTCCAAACACTTATTACTTCCAGTCCACTTTAACTAATTCCACACTTCACTTTCATTTGACATGATTTAGTTACATTCCAATTTAATTCAAACTTTAAGTTTTCCAAACCCATTTATTTATTCCACAACATTTTAAATTTACTTCCAGAGTTTAAGCGATTTCCAAAGTACAAAATCACCTTTGAAATCAACTATATCCAAAATTCTTTGGCAATTCAAATATTCTTTTGAATTTCAAAACCAAACCCAGTTCACAAACAATTCCAATTTAAAATAATTTGGTAGCAAACTTTTCTCTCGGAAATTCGAAAATGAACATCGATGATGCTGCAGTCATCACCGACGTTATTTTCTAACAACCGAAAGAGTTCAAATGCTTTTATTTCTTTTAACATCTCAAATATTTTTAAATTTTAAATCTTTCCAGATTTCAAATCCAACTCAAAAATATCCTAGAAATAATACCATATTTTTTTCCAGAACCTTTGAAAACACTTCCAAATCCAAAAGAATTTAAATTTTCTCAAAATTCCAGATCCATCCAATTTCTATTCAAACATTACCCTGGAATTTTATTTCAATTTCAATTGCAAATCACATTTATAATTCACATTTACAAGATTCCATTTGGTTATATGAATTTATTTCTTGACTATTGATTAAATTCCAATTCTTATTAAATTTTCCCAATGACAATGATAATCGTTCAATATTATCATTTCCTAACAATCAAGCAACCATACATAACTATAAAAATTTTCGGAAAATCATTTCTTTTATATACAAAAATAATTTGGGTAAAATTATTTCATTTACCCTATTTTAAAACAATATTGTGTCGGTTTATCTTGTTAAGAGTTTAGAAATTCCTATCGATATTGTGGCGTCCCACACACCGATCAAAATCTATAAACACCTAACCGATAAGTCAACACAATATAAAACAATTTTATATTCACTAACAAATACGCTCTCTCAGGAAAGAAATCACTTAAGAGTCTAGGTATTCGCTCAACCTAGTGCTCTGATACCACCTGTAACGACCCGACTTCCTATGCCCAGGAAATCGTATCGTTTTGAAGAAAAGAAAGAGGTGAGAAAGTAGAAAAGAAAGAGAAGAAGAAGAAACAACATCAGAATCTCAACAGCGGAACGAATAAAATATAATATATCACATAAATTAATACATAGTATCATATACATCAGAGTTACACAGATAGTACTTCACATACTAGACAGTTATAAACACCTGTCTAGTTAATACAACTCACACATCATAGAGATACAACACAGCGGAATATAGAATAAACTCTAATCACAGCGGAATCACTATATATCTACACGCTGAAGCCTCCTGCTCCATTGCTCCTCCAGAATTCGTCAAAGCTAAACCTGAATCCCTTGACTACCCGTAAAAATTTGGGTACCCGAGAGTTTATGAAAAACAGAGATAAACTTCGGGTCAGACATGGGTCTGGTATGAGTAACAGGTTAAAGTTGCTTAACTTTGAAAATCCTTTGCAAACAAAGGTATCACGTAAGACTCCCCACAAATAAACATGGATAAGTTTTTACCTTACGCTAACCAAAACATTTGATAGGAAATCCAGTGATATTATAATAGTGTCTAGGGTTTTCAAGTAAATATGAAATAGCTGAAATTGTTACATGATTAAATTCCAGCATATTAGGTATACAATCAAAACCGTACGGTCTCGTAGGAAGAATGGGTTTCCATCAATGGCTGGGCTACTGGGGTACCGCCCGTCACAGTACGTGGCCTAGATCACCGTACCGAGGAGTACGCCCGCTCCCCTGCAACACAAGGCCGGACCCATCCCTTACTGGACAGTTCCAAATAAGATCACCCTACGGTTGGCGCGACCAACCGCAACTAAACCGAAATAAATAGGGACATCTAGACAGGGGTAAACCTTACTCTCAAGTGGGGGCTACCCACGAAGCCTTGCTGCACCTCCCCTGTTTTAGCCATTCCCGGTTGATGAGGCTTGAGGTCACGATTACCTTTATAGAACACATCTCTTAGAATGCTCATCGCCCTCCTGACGATGTTCTGAAAGCATTCAATCCATACAAGTTCGTTCCGGGTTCGAACGAAACCGAAGGCATTATCTCGTTACACTCGTATTGGAATCACCCTCAGAGTTAACGACAATAACCCTTGCATTCTGAATCACCATCTCGAATCTATAAGTACTATCTTCGTCAAACTCATTACGGAATCACCCACAGAGTTATACTGACGTATAGTTCTTATACCTCGAGTCTTCACTTGCTCCATTTGAATTTCACGACCTAACGTTATTTTGGATCGATGTGGTATTCGGGTCTCCAGACCTGGAATCCCGGTATACGAAAACCCGATCCCGGTCTCATCGAAATCCAAAACGTGTCTTTTAAGGCCAAGTTGTTTTAAAGGTTTAAAACAAATCAATTCAATTATCTATATATCAACACAGATAGATAAATCACAATATCACAGATAGATGATCACATATCAGCATAAATGGATAATCTATATCATCACACTTCAAACAAAGCATCCATATCACAACAATATTACTCATCTCATATCTGAGATCACAATCAATCAATGGGATATCAATATCAATCATCATACATAAGCAAGGATTAATAATCACATCATTGATAATTAATTCAAAATGAATTAAATTAATTACCTTACCTTTAATTAATTTAAATTTAATTAAATTAATTACTTCATCATTATTAAACTTGCTTATACTACTATTAATTATAAATCAATTAATCAATCATCATCCCATTTTTCCTTTTAATTAATCATCCCGATTAACCATCTTTAATTACATTTAAGTAATTATCTTCAAATTATTCCACAGATTAATTTCTTTAACCAAATATAGAAGTAAATCCCTACATTACTTCATTTATTAATTAACCAGAGTTAATTACTTGCTTAATTATTTATTTTAATAAATCTCTTCATTTATCAATTATATTCCAGATAAATCCATTTTAAATTCAACATTAATTATAAAAATTAATGATCTCAAATTATAATTACAATTTAAATTAATTACATCAAAGTAATTTATCCTTAAATTAATCCAAAATATTAATCACCTTTGATTAATCGCAATCAGTAACTAACTCCTTTAATTACTAAATAAATTAATTACTCCATAATTAATTATCTCAAATTAATCCTTTGATTAATTTTACAAAGTAATTTTACTCGAATTACTTTATTAACAAAACATCATCCCATTAATTTCATCCTGTAATTAAACATCAATTACTTCTCTAAGTAATCATACTTATCACATCATCAATTTGATTTATCCAAATTAATTAAAATAAATTAATTAACCCAAATAAATCAAATTACTCAATTAATTAAAATGAGTAATTAACTCCTTAATTACTTCCCATTTATTCATTTACACTTAAACAATTAAAATGTTGATTAATACATCAATTTATCCCGTCAATTTATTAAAATCAATTATATTGATTAATTATAAAATAATTCAGTTAATGACCTTCATTAACATTTATTTAATCACTATTCTAAGTAATTAACTTATCAATTATTAATAAGTTTAAATTTACCATTTATAAATTAAGTTAAGTCTCGTCTGTGACTTTAATAATATATCAACCACCTCACTAAGCGATTATACTTAATTAACTATAAGTGATCATCTTCAATTTCATAAATTAATTACTCTATTAACCATCACTTAATATTTAATTAATTAATTTCTAAATTACGTTCATTCCCACTAATTATTTCATTTAATAATTCATCCTTAATTACAAAATGTAATTAACCTTTAATTTTTAGTTTATTGATTAATTATCCTTAATTAATCTCAACATATTTAATTTAAAATAAACTTGTATTTATATTAAATACTTGCTCCTACCATTTACTTCATTAAAACCCATTTAGAAATAAATTTTGAAATATAACTTATTTAAACAAAACAATTTAACATTTAATTTTATAGATTTAAATCTTTGAAAAAAACATTTCTAAACATATTAAATCAAATTAACAATTATTATTTAAACTAGTTTTAAAATACACAAAAACTTGTTCATGCTTTAAAATTTAAAACTAAATTATGATATATTGTAAAATTTCCAAACCAGGCTACTTAACCAAACACCCCGAGTAACCCCACAAAACCCACGCGCCTGCTCCGAGTTTCCTCGCGAGAAACTCGCGTACATCCCTGCTTCGAGTCGTAGCTCCATTTACTCGAATGTAATCCCGAGATCGAACTCGTCTTCCCCAACTCGAAACAACACAGCCACCCAAACGTGCACACGTGCACGTGCACGTCAGTTCGACGCCACTCCGACCTCGCCTCTGATCATCGACCAGTCATCCCTAGCCTCGACACCCCTATCGCCAACCCAGTTCGACAATATCACCCCGATATCAAAAATCGAACCCAACACCCAAAATCTGGAATGGTCATCACCGGAAATCCTTCCATCGTCGATGAACTCCACCACGAGAAGCCTCTCCGACCTCACCGAACATCGCCTTGATCTCCAGCAATCTTTTCCCCCCCATCGCGATCGTCTCCAATTCTCCTTGTCCATCGCCATTCCTCGACAACCCAGTCGAACGAAACACTAACTTAAACCCTAGTTCAATCCCATTCGAATTAATTACTCACTAGAAAAATTCTTTTACAATTTTCCCATAATCAACCAACTATAACCAAGCTTCGATCACAAATTCGACTCAGATTAATGTGTAGATAATCGGCAATTCACAAAATTCCACATTTCGCAATATCACGAAATTCTCATTTAATACCTAATTAAAAATCATGATAGTATCATCTAAAATCATGATTTCTCATCACGATTACATGTGGGTAATCCAAATTCGAATTTAAAACTGTTGATTTTTATCCAAAATTTAAAC
Source organism: Allium fistulosum (assembly GCA_030737815.1). NCBI lineage: Eukaryota > Viridiplantae > Streptophyta > Magnoliopsida > Asparagales > Amaryllidaceae > Allium > Allium fistulosum. The sequence goes on along the minus strand of CM060902.1, from coordinate 1,113,802,569 downwards.
TTCACTGTATTATCCTATTTAAACATTATAAATTAATTTAAACTTTACAGAAACCATTTTTAATATCTTTATCAAACATTAACATACAACTTTTATTCAATCATCAAGATCCAATAAGGATGTTATTGGAGGTTTTGAAATTTTGAAGTGAAATCTGGTCCTAAAACAGGAAACAGAGCATGATATCAACAGGTACTTGCACACACATACAAATACCAGATACATCACAAATAAGAGTATTCCATATTAACCTAAGATATAGTTTTAGAATAAATGTTACTCACCAGTTAACAAAGAAGAACAGAACACTGCATCCATATGTTTTGAACTCATTTTGAAACTGGAAAACTGGAAAATGTTTCCACTTTAAATCTCCTGGCCAAATCATTTTGCTGGTGTAGTTGTAGTTGCTTGAGGGTAGAATGTTGTTTAGGTTTTTAAAATGGAAGCTTCATTTCAGTTTTCACTTTGCTCGAAAGAAATGGAAAGGTGATAAGAGAAAAATAGCTTACAGGTTGATGTTATAACAAGCTACAGGTAACATCATCTTTCTTATGCAAAACAATATCCACGTTTGTACAAATTTCAGAGATTTTTAAAAGGATGGAGGCTGAAATCGTGAGCTTATGTACTAGAGAAGATATTGGCCTTACTAGCATTTAATGCTATTTGTACTTTGATGTTTCATTTGTATACTTATCTCATTTCCTTATGCTTGACTGGCTTAACTTACAAGCTACAAATATTATAAACTTTGTTTTGCTTTCTTTTGATTCTTTTTGTCTGCACACATATCTTCGAAGTTCGAACCATCAGTTTTATACTATGCCAGCTTTGCTATTTGTTTCTTCAACTATGCAGATTTTATAAAGGCTGGAAATCTTCTTTAGTGCTATGTTTTCTTGCTTACATTTTAAAGTGTAGTTGAAATATAAGTGAATGTTAGTCCCATTGTTCATTTGCCTAATTATTATTTTCTCTAGTTTGATTATGTAGTGTAAATGTTCTGTTATCCTAGTATGATGTTTTATTAGTTAGTGTATTTGTTTTATAATTTATAAAGCTATGAAATCTACTCGTATACATTATACTTTCCAGTTTGATGGTAGAATGTAAATAAATGTTTGTTTAGGTATTTTAGTGTGTTGTTTTATAATTTATCAAATTTTACTTGTTTTATTTGTATTGTTGTTAACTTGTTATTTTAAATATGTAGATTTGTTATTTGTAACATTGTATTGTATTTCGAGATGAATATTTTATACTATTTTATTTATAGATATCATTTAAAATAAATTACAACTTGTAAATTTGAAACGATTCAAGAAATTATATTTTTATCAATATTATAAAAGTTCGTTTATCAAATTTTTTTAAAAAAAGATTAATCAAAAGAAATCATTTATTTCACAATATATCCAAAGTAACATTTGACAAATTTAATTAAAACTCATATATATATATATATATATATTAAAACTAAAATTTAACAAGTTACACTTTGTAAAGAAAAGAAAAAATGAAATTCTTTTATAAATAAATAGAAATCCGAGCCAAAATTAGAATAAGTTAATCATCTATCTAAATATTTAAATCCATATATATTATTTATTAAATAGCTTGAAAAGTCATTCCAAAATAAATAATAATTTCCAAATCTCTAGTATAAATATAAGAAATTTGAAAACAAAATTTATCAATTTAAAATTAAAACAGAACTTACCTGTCTACGATATATACCAGTATATATATTCGTTATAAATAGAAAAATCATTTATTAATTTTAAAAGATAAAACTCACCAATACGGTGTTTATCAGAAGAAAATATCAATTCAAGTTTATAATTCAAAAATATATCCAATCAATTTAATATTTAATATAAATTATTAAATTGATATTGCTCGAAATTCCGGGTCGTCACAAAACCCTAATTTGTCAAATTAAATTAGGAGTTTTGAACGCAAACAAGTCTTTAATGAAATTGATTATTCAATTTGTAATTATAGAAAAGGAGTTTCTGAGACATGGAAGCAGAAGACTAATGATAATGTACTTTAACAACAACTTGATTCGTTTAGAGGAAGAGAAAAGTGCCAAAAACACCTCGGAGATATGAGAGATATGCATAGGTCCCACTTCATGGGTCCTAGAAGGGATGTTTGTTACTACTATAAGAAGAAGGGGCATTTTATATGGAAATGCCCAGCTCTTAGAAAGAAGAGAGAAAAGTGAAAAGCTTCAATTTCGATAATAGTTAAATCAAATGTAGATAGCGGTGATAATAATACATCATTATTTTCAACATGTCTTTCACCTTTAGAGAGTACAAGTTGGGTGATTGACTCTGGAGCCTCTTGTCATATGATGCCAGATAGGAGTTGTTTCATCAGTTATAGAAAGATTGATGTCAGAGCAGTTCATGTGAAGAATGAAACATCTTGTCATATTATGGGCATCGTAAATGTGAGGTTTAGAATGTTTGATGGTTTTGTTAGGAGTTAGGACTATCATGGTTATTAGACATGTTTTGATGTTGCATAGGACTTTGTTGTCAGTTGGAGCTTTGAATAGACTTAATATAAGCATAATAGTAGATGGAGAGAAATTGAGAGCGGCGAAAGGTTCCTTGGTAGTGATGAAGGGGTGCAAGTCGATGATATTTATGCGTTTCATGGAGAGACAATCTTAGAAGATTTAGTAGTTTTTACCGATTCTTGTGTTTTAGATTCTACTCAGCTATGGTATCATTGTTTGGGTCATGTTGACGAGGAGAGTCATAAAGTACTAAAGAAGCGGGAGTTGATTGATGGTGTTTGTCAATCGAAGCCTAGCTCTCGTGGAGATTGTTCTTTTGGAAAAAGAAGCATGTCACATTTGATGTTGGAAGACCGGCCTAGAGCTATAGAGCTTCCAAAGTTTGTTCATTCTTATGTGTGGGGATCCATCCTAGTTGCATCTTTAGGTGCTGCTAGTTACTTCATCTTATTTATGGATGATTTCTCACGTAAAATCTGGGTCTATTTCTTGAAGACCAATGATGAAATATTTATCCAGTTTTGTAAATGAAAGACCTTGTAGAGGAGCAATCGATGAACCATTTTAAAGTTTTCAAAGTTGGAAATAGTAGTGAATTTGTGTTACAAGAATTCACTAACTATTGTGGGTCCAAGTATGTAGTTAGATATTTTTGTATTTCTGTTAAGTCAAATTGTTATGGAGCGACGGAGAGCATGTGTAAGATATTATGGGAGAGAGCTATGAGCTTGAGAATGACTGTTAGTCTAGAGGGGGAATTTCAGGTAGAAGCGATGTTTACGGCAGTATTTCTCATCAACCACACACATTTTATTGCCATAGATACGAAGATCGCAGAAGAAGTATGGAAAATAGAGCCCGTTAATTATTCATTCCTTAAAGTGTTTGGTTGTTCTGCTTATTTAAATGACGAGAGACATGATAAGTTGAAGCCTAAGGAAAACAAACACATTTTGTTAGGCTATAAAGGAGTGAAGAGGTATAGGTTATGGTGTAAAACAACTAGGAGAACTGCGACTAGCAGACATGTGACATTTGATGAGAGGTCTTTGTTGAAGGTGGAACCTCTGTCAGGTGATGACATTAGGAGGACACAAAATTTCCAAACACATTTGGAGTCATCAAATTATTTTCATATTCAGAGAGATATTGGTATTTCCGATGATATCGTAGTTGATGAGAAGATTTCAAAGGTACAGACTCTCGGTGGAGCTCAATCACAAGTAAGGCCTTTTGATTAAGATGGTTCTGAGCATATTTGTATTGATGATTATTCATCTTAGCTTAGAATGCTGCAGAGCTTGTTATTGAGTCTATTGGTGTAGACTTAGGAAAGTCTAACAAAATTCTTGTGATGAAGAACGAAGTAGATAATATTGAGTATGCCCTCACTCAATATGAATAGAGAAGGTGAAGCGCGCTATTAAACCTTCATTGTCGCTCAAAGTTTTGTATTACAGGTTCGTCACCTACGTCGGATATGTTGAAGAATTTTGGTATTTGATCGTATGTATTATGTTGTTGATTTGCATACTATATTTTTTATGCTTGTGAAAGATTTGAAAGCTATGTTTGGGCAACAATGTCCAAACTAGTTTACATTGAACTTTGTGTCATGGGGCGTAGACCCAATAATTTGTTGAGATGTGACGTTGAAGGAAGATCGTTATATTTGAATCAAGGTAGAATGTTGAATTTTTTGTGATTCAAATATTTTCAAAGAATACAGGAAAATAATTAATTGATTAAGTAATTATTCCATTAGGCAATACGTAGAAAGAAAGAAAATAGAAAGATACAAGAAGATATTTTATTGGAAAGAAACAAATTGATTACTAAATCAATTAATTAGTTAATAGATTTATAAATGAAGAAAGAAGTTTATTTATGAATTCATTAATTTTGCAATATGTGTAAGGAAAAGTTTATACATGAAGATTAAATCAATTGAGGAAAATTTAAATCAGTCAAAAAAATAATTTTTTATTTTCAAGTGATATTAAGATTCATATATTTGTGAAAAAGTATTTTACATTTGTAACAGAAATTTATTTTAGATCCTATTTTTAAAAACGTTTTGAATTTGTAAAGCATGTTTAATTGTTAGATCCTATTTTTAGGAGCATTTAAATTTGTAAAAAAATTAATATTAGATCATATTTTTTAATGATTAAGATTTGATAATATATAGAGGGGCGTTTTTAGTATTGCACATTGATATCAAAAAAATGTGATACCAAAGTTATTACAACTATTATTAAAAATTTGCATTAAAATCAAATCATGTATATTTGCTAAATTTTCAATACAATTGGACAATTAATTTAATCTTCAAGTAATTCGTTCATTTTTAAGTCTATTTAAATGAAGAAAGTTTATCTTCCTCAGTAAACTTTACTTTGTCAAATCAAATTAGGGGTTTTGAACGCAAACGAACCTTTGAAGGTATTGATTATTCAATTTGTAATTATAGCTTAGTATCTCATTTTACTACTTGTAATTTTGTAATCTCACCCTTGTATTCTCTTCCTTCAGTAAAATAAAGAATAATTGTCGGTTCCGTAAACGTAGGCTGAACCATGTTAAATATTTGTGTTCCTACTCTTATATTTTTATTTGTTTGATGATTATTGTTTATTGAATTGACAGTTGATAATTAATCGACAAACTAGATTTTTTTATTGTTTCCCGTCTAAGTATACCACAACAGTTTTGGAATTATGACAACTTAATTAAAATTTGCATCACAACACTACAACAAAACAACCTTTTTACAACGGGCAATGCCCGTTGTAATATGGTTTTCGCAACGGGCATGTGCCCGTTGTAATAGGCCTCGTTGTAATAGATCCACCACATTTTACAACGGGCAAAGCCCGTTGTAAAAACCGTTGCAATAAACTATATAACAACGGCTATAACCCGTTGCAATAGCCTATGTCACAACTTGTATTGACCGTTGTAAAATACCTATTTAACAACGTTTGTTGACCGTTGTAATAAGCTGATATAACAACGCATATTGCCCGTTGCAAAATAAATACAAATTTAAAAAAAAAATTACTACAGCATCCATGCACTACATCCATACAAATACTAAATATTGTCGTAAAATAATTAAAATCACATACGAAAAGACTAAATGCTAGAGTCATAAAATTTTAACACTCCAAAAAGTTAGATAAGTTTACATGCCAAATACATAAAGCGTTAACACATAACAGTCCACTACCACATACATCCTTCTTGACTCACTGTCAATTCCTGCTTCCAATTGTGCAGACTCCCCAAACCATCCTTTCAACACTGCACCAATTAAACATCACAGTCAACCACCATACATTCTCTTCATCCACTTACCGTCAATTGCCCGCTACCCGCTCCACTGCACAACCATCCTGCACACTCCAAAAAATCTACTTCTCTGCCTCTCTTCTACAACAAACCACAACATCCCACAGTTCACACAACATACTGCCTATAAAATACAGCTGCCCTTCCTCCTTAACAAACCAACATCCACAACCACTACACATTGCATCTCCATCATCAGTTCAACTGCAACCACCATCCCTCTACCCACTACACCTTCAAACAACATACAACCTCCACCACTACTCACTGTCACACTAACACCCTCCTCTCTGCATACTGCTGCTACCAACCTGTACATCTCATAAACCACCAACTTGCACAAAACTGCTGCATACTTGCATACATTTTTTTTTTGGGTAAGAATACCTTACATGCGTCATTTTAAAAAGTGCACCACAAAGGAAATATGGAAAAGCTGTATACATCAAATAAAAAAATAACAAACCGATATGTTGTTAAATATGAATACAATGGCTTACATCTGAACGATAATCTTTCCAGTGGCATGCCCTTCAATGATTTTAGCCCACGCCTCCTCGGCCTTACCAAACTCGTACTTGGAATCCACAACCGTCTTCATCTTGCCTTCCTTGAGCAACCCAACCAGAAACTCCAAATCTTCCCTCTTCGGCACAGCAATCAACGGCACAATCTGCTTCTTAGCAAAGGTTATTTTCTTAACCACCCACCTAGCAAACGTAGCACTCTTAGGAGTCAAATCTATCACCTTCCCGCTATCGCTTAAATTAGGTTCGAAAGTCGACCATGGAATGCCTTCGGTGCAGTGCACGACCGCATCGTACTTTTTGCCAGAGGGACTTGTGAGGCTGACGCCGGCTTCAGTTTTGTAGTCCAGCACCTCGTCGGCTCCCAAGCTTTTGACGAAGTCCATGTTGCGGGAACCGCATGTGGCGATGACGTGGAGCCCTGCCTGCTTGCTGAGCTGCACTGCATAGGTCCCCACCCCTCCGGATCCGGCAGTGACCAGGACGTTTTTGACTTTTTCATTGATGTTGTCGAACTTGACGCCTGCAGATTTCAGGGCTTGGAGGGCAGTGCATGCGGCTATCGGTAGGCATGCTGCCTCCGCTGCTGATACTTCGGCAGGTCTTTTGGCTGTGCGGGCCTGATTTGCTACTGCGTACTCTGCTAGTCCCCCTGCATTCATACTAAGCATGGCCACAACTTTGTCACCAGCAGAGAAGTCTTTCACACCAGAACCAACTTCGACAACCTCCCCTGTCACATCAGTCACAGGTACAAATGGAAATTTAGGAGGCAAAATAGGCCTTATTACTCCTTTCTGAATTTTCCAATCAACTGGATTAAGAGCTGAAGCCTCAACTTTTAATAGTAACTCATCTTTAGTTGGCTTAGGAACCGGAATCTCCACATGCTTGAGGGCAGCGGCACCGCCGCCATACCCGGCGTATTGAACGGCACGCATCATTTTTCCGTTCACTGGGTGAATTCTTAAGTTTGTTTTTTGGGGAAATGGGAAGAAAAAGCAAATGATACTGCATTCACGTCTTTCTACCATCCATCTTACTTTAATCCCCCCCATAGCACACTAGAAACAACATCCCTTTCATAAACATCACTTGAACATACCACATTCCATCTCTCAAACAACAGTTAACTTCATTTCACAACATACCATCACTGCCTTGCACTGCTCAACTACCACATTCCCTCAACCAACGTAACTACCACATCAGTGCCATCCCACTGCAAAACTGATTAGTACAGGCTAAAACTACAAACAGTCAATGCTCATTAGTACAGGCTAAATAGTAAAATAAATAGGATTAGACATTGTTCATTTTTGTATGAATGTCATGTCATAAAATGGTACAATATGCCACAGTGGAATGTATAAAACTTTTGGTTCGATAAACAAGATTTATATATCATTGTATTTGTTAATCTGGTTACTGATATAAATATATTTGCAGGCAGAAGTAACGTTCCTAGGCCAGCTCCGGCATAATAATTTGGAGGCGCAAAAATTTGGTTAATATAGTTATCTAGCCGTATTTATAGGATACTTCTTGTTAAAAGCTCTCCGCTTTTGACAGCAACTTAAAACACTACCAATTTTCATTATTTCCTATATTTATTTTAGTTTAATGTATACCAAATTTATGTTGACCTTGTTAGATGGGATTAAATTCTGTGTCCAAGACGATAAATGATTTAGCTATGTATTAAAGTGTATAGGATGGCTTTCATTCGTCTCGTCTTGCGAATATAGGATAGCTCAATACACAAGCAACTAAACAAGAATCATGCAGTTCCAGACTGTGACCATAAACTATTCTTCAGTCGTAGTAAATGTATCAGGTAATTAAAATTAACATGGATGCTCATGAGATCGATTCCAATAAAGAATATTAGCTTGAAATCAGTGACGATAAAGAATATTAGCCTGTATCCCAAAACACTACGATAATTAAGAACTGATGCCTCAAGCACTACATAACCCCTAAGGACAACGACAGTGTATATGTTACGAATGGAGAGGTGTTGCAGTTGCTTTTGAATTTAGCCTTATAAATAGAAGCTAAGATGTGTGTATTAGAAATAAGTGAAGATGGGATGAAACAATCATTACTGTGCAGTGTGCGTAGAAACATGAATTTAGCTAAAACAAAAAAGACAACTCTTTCTTATTGTCTACAAATAAACTTTTGTGGAGCGAGAGCATCTAGGAACGTGCATGAAACGTTTATAGAATTAAAAGTACAACAGAATAACAAATACTTGTCTAATCTATTTCTGCAATTGATAAACTGTTGAGTGTGATGCAACAAATATATTTGGACGTACCTATGGTGGTAACTTAATGGCTGCAGGCATGGGTCATCAGAGAACGATCCGTTGTTTAATTGTATGAGCAAAGCACGTTGAGTAAACTTTCGCTGTCAATGCATACACCACCAATTGAATTGCTTAATCATACGGTTACCTGTCGAGAAGTAAATTAGTTTTCAGTATTAGTAGCTTGATTGCAGCGTTTGGTTCGGTGAAGGTGGTTATCTTGATATCGTTTAATGGCAAAAATCGAGAGAGAAATTTTCAAAATAAACTATTGAAGGTGGTATTCTAAAATTTGACTGGGAATTTTTTTGTATATTAAGTGATATTTGTAACGTGGACCAACTATCCACTAGTTGGTTCCTTTTCGCTCAACCCTTCTCACGGTAGAATAATGATCTGTAAAGCTTAGCAGAAAGCTCGTACAATTAATATTACGTTAAGGTGTTACTATAAGCTTAGCAGAAAGCTCTAGTTGTGTACTATACACAATAGTAAACATGTTCCAATAAATGCACACTATTAAGCAATCAGTAAAACTAACATACCACTATTATGCAATCAGCACTAATTTCAATTTTTGGACCATCACGTTACTTAACAAAAGTGGAGGCAAGGAGAAAAAAAGCCGTACACATATTTTGCTATTATGCATTAACATATAATGCTTTAACAATGTGATATGCAAGTTCGACTTTAGGCCATGTTAGATCATAACCAAGGATAATTGATTTAAGCTATATAGTGAGATATAGTGAGCTAACAATGCCATCTTTACCTGCGAAAACTAAGTAATAAGAAATGAGTAATGTTTAGAACAATAGTTATACTAAGACTATAATCAAGAACATTCAGCTGATCTATACAAGATAAATAAACTTGAGAATTTGAGTAGTTATTAATACCTGCTTCATAGTCTTTATTAGTTCTTGAATCCGATCCAAAAAGGAAGGAAATGCAGTTCGTTTTATCACTAGATATAGCATCTGAGTCTGTAAAATTAATGTTTTCTTTACTTTTCCAAAAGACCCGTCGAATATCGAATCCTCCTTCTGTTTAACAAAATGTTCAATCTCACAATTCATTTAAGCTCATCTTGAGAAGATAGGTATAATAGGCTATAAATATATACCAGTTGGAACAAAGAAGCTGAAACATGATAAGCATGTAAAAGCTTCCTCAACTCGATCAATGTTGTTGACTTCAATTGGAGTGAAAGGAGGAGCAGGAACATGTGTTTTTCCGTATGGAGAAGCAGTTGGATTTTGTCTTCGTCCTCTTTTTCTTTTACGTAAAATAACTCTTTTAGTGATACAAAAGTGACAATTTGGGCAGACCAAATCATGAGTTTCCTGTTCTGTTATAACTCTTTCAACGTCATAATCCACAACTTGCTGTTCAGCTTCTTCAAATTCCCAATCATTATTCTTTTCGTTAATATCCTGAGATCCCAATCCATTTTCAGTTATTTTGTCGCTTGAATTATAGCCATCTTCATCCGTTGTGCTACTTGAATCTTCGTTCTCTTTAGCGATATCAACACCTAAAAGGAATACAAATTCGAAAGCCCTAATTTTTCGAGCAAAGAAAAGAGGAAAAGAGGAACGAGAGTATTGCTTCACGGGAAAGAAGAAAAAAGGGCCCGGCCTCTGTAATTTTTCTTTGGGGTGCTGTAGTCTAAAAATTAGAGTTACCTATTACAACGGGCATTTTAAGGCCGTTGTAAAATTGGCATCTATTACAACGGGCAGTTTTAGCTCGTTGTAAAATTGGCACCTCTATTACAACGGGCATTTTAGGGACGTTGTAAAATTAACATCTATTACAACGGGCATAAAATGACCGTTGTAATAGCAATCTATTACAACGGGCAAAGACTGCCCGTTGTAAAGAAGACGTTATATAAGAAATCTATTACAACGGGCCTGAACTGACCGTTGTAGTAGCCTACTATTACAACGGGCAGCAATTGCCCGTTGTAAAAAGGACGTTGTAATAGAGTATTTTTGTTGTATTAGCTGGGGTATATATAAACAAATACTATGCATGGAAAACATATATTATTATGGACTCAAAATTACTTTCATTTAATCAAATCAACATGTAAATGTAGTTTGAATTGGTGTAAGACACACGAAATATCATTTCCTTCGATATTATGGAGGTTGATAAATTTTTTAAGAAATAATCTGGAGTTTTTTAATTATTAGTTAAACCCTTTTATTTTAAAAGGTGATTTGTACGTTGTTGATCAGCATGAAAACGACTGGTTGAAAAAGAGTTATACTTCTATTATATATGAATGGAATATCAGGATTGAAAATTAAATAGTGATTGCAGTTTACGTTCAGCTCTTAATGCCCTGGTCTAATCAGACTACAGCAACTGATGAGATATTACTGTATAGGATTGGAACACAACGTTTTTTTTGTTTTTTTTCAAAGTGAATGTGTTTGCTGAGTTTGCATGTCATTCTTTACCATCACCAATTTCATATGTTATTGATCAGCATAAAAATAACAGGAACGAATACGGCGTGTTTTGGATCATTTGAATGTGACTATTAGTATAGCGTATTATTTTTTCTGTGGGACTAGATTGATTAAATTTATTATCCCTACTGCAGATTATGGAGTAACTGCTATCCCTACTGACAACTGAGTGCAAAGGACAGCAGCCATCTCTCATTTTCATCTGAGTCATTAACAGACCATGCATGTCTGATGTACCATGTGTATTGTATTAAACACGTAATCAATTAGTTTATTTATCATTTTTTCTCTCGTTTATTTTATGATAGAAAATATGCTGGCCGGCCGACTCTTGTTTTACCAAGGATGGGAGTCCTCTCATTAGGACCCGGTCCACTGCAAACTTGGCATATATATGTATAAAATAAGCACCTTAGCTAGTAGCTTAATATAAATACTTAAACATACTGACCATCTTTCATTACAAATTAAGTGGATAAACGAGGGAAAAGATATGGCCGCTAACACCAACTCTTTGTTCCTTACCTTAACATTTGTACTGTTACTAGTGAGCTGCAATTTTGAGTTTTCTTCTGCTAATTCTGATAGCCAAATCAACTCGACATCGAAAATTGATGATCTTAACATGAAGAACGGAAGTGTATCAGAAAATGGATCAAACACAACTGTGGATGCACACATGCGTATTAACACCCACGATATTAGATACGCCGTTCCTAATCATAATCATATCTAAAGAGGGAAATGAAGACACATGGTTGATTATCATATATATTGTGTATGTTTGCTAATATATGTATTCCGGTTATATAAATGTTTGTAATAAACGTATTCTAGTAATATATGCATCCTTGTTTTTCTCAAACCCCACTACTAAAAAACATCCATACAAAGACTGAAAAATAAAGACTGAAATTGATTGGTCTTTAAATAGAGACTAATTAAAAACTAAAAAAAATAGCCTTTAGAATTTCAAGTTAGAGATTGAGATTCAGTCTCAAATCGGTTTATAAATATTAAGACCACTTAAAGACCGAATCTCAGTCTTTATTTCGGTTTATGGGTAACTCCGTTTATGAGGGTTGCATAATGTTAACCCGCCTTTTGGCAAGACAGTATACGGGCGAATCTAACCAAACGGACTTCACGGTTATCGAGGCTGGAATATCATGGATTTGATTCAGATGGATGGATGGACAATCAACTACGAATAATAATATAAAGCCAGGATTAAACACAGTCGATGGATAAATAATGCAGGGTGCTTGGAAGGTGGATATTGGCTTAAATCAAGAAGGATCGGTATAAGAGGGCTCAGTGTGATATGGATCGGCATGGGTTGGATTAGCTGGGCTCGGCATAGGAAGGGTTCGGCATAGCAGAGGTCGGCATGGAAAGGGTCGGCAAGGCATTGAGTAATATAGTTTGGATCGGCATAGTTTCATGGGATGGAGGGTTCGGCATGAAGGGGTCGGCATGTTTGATTGGCTTTGGGAGTTGTGTTGAAGGGTTCGGCTTTGTAGGCTAGAAAGGATCGGCACACGTCAATTCTCAAGTAAGGGATCGATATAACTCGGGTCGGCAAGGCTCGGAGGAACAGCATAGCTCGAGTCGGCAAGGCTTGGAGGTAGGCTAGGGGTCGGCAAGGTCGAAGCAAAGGTGGGACTGGTATGGCCTATGGAAGATGGATTGGTGAAGCATGTGAAGGAAAGGATCAGCAATAAGCATGGATCGACATTGGTTTGGAGGAAGTAGGATCGACATTGATTTGAACGAAGGGGGGTCGGCATTGGTTTGGAGGTGGATGGATCTGTGTAGCTTGTTGGAACGCTATGTATCGGCACATTTCAAGAAGAGGGATCGACATTGAATTAAGTGGAGGGATATCGATCGGTAGAGATATGCCGATCGTTATTTTTGGTCGAGTTGGGCTTGACGATCATTATGGTGGGTCCATGTAGGCGAGAAGGTCATGTAGTCGAAGTTTCACCTATAAATACAGCAGGCTTTGCTTCATAAAAAGGATCTTCATTTTACTTCTCTTCATCTTCTACCTAGAGGCTATTCTACCATTTTTATTCTGGAATTCTGAATTGTAACTGTAATCAAACTTCGATATAATAAAAAAGATTGTTCTAAAGTGGACGTAGGCCGAAGTTAGCTGAATCACTATAAATCTTGTCTCTCTTTTACTTGCTTTCAGTTTAATTTGATTATTCTTCATATTATATTCTCTACATCATATACTATCTATGATCTGTGGCTGGATATTGGTACTTTCACCTATAACTGGGTGTTGGTGGTCAATTTTGACACCAACATTTTAGTGCTTTCACTGAGAAAGCTTGCACTCAGGGATTTGGAAGTTAGGATCTTGGATTTGAAAGCTTGGGAACTTGGATTTAGGAAACAATGGCTAGGCAATCAACAAGGAGATAGAGAACAGAGACGAGCCATCATGAAGGAAGTCAGGAGGCTTCCTCAGGAGCTAATCAGACCTCAATCTTCATTACCAGAGATGAGATGGAAACGATGATGGATGCTATGCAGGAAAGGATGCTGAAAAGGTAGGAGGAAATGATGTAGAACCTATTCCGACGGATTGGACAAGCTGGGGTGCAAAACCAAGGGAATGAAGTTGCTGGGAATACTGGAAATGTGGATGACGGAGTTGGAGCAGCAAGTGCAGAGGAAGTCCAGAATTAGAACCAAGGAAATGGAACAACCAGGTTACGGGATAGAGTAGAGCTACCGGGAGCAACCCCTGGCCAACCAGGAACGATCGGCCAAAACAATGTCGATCATTATAGAACGATCGATGCCAATCGTTCCACACTGGGGGCATGCCCCCGGATCATATTGGCTCGATTCCAGACGGGATACCAGGTGGTGTTGTGCAGTTTGGCATTGATCGCAATATGGGTACTCGTCCAGAAGTGCAGATTTTAGGATTTCCTTGTGGACTCGGGGGGCAGGTTGGAGACAACAGACAAAAACTACCACTTGATGACAATGACAGGTTGGTGGAAATGATCAAACAGGCCATGAGAGGAGGATTAGTAAATAGAGATTTGGAAGATGTGAATAGGAGCCCCTTTGCTCCTACGATTAGGCATGCTAGGAATCCACTGGAATTCAAACTACCAACGTTGAAGATATATGATGGAAGAACGGATCCCACTGTTCATCTGACAAGGTATATGAGGCACATGGAAGTACTGGGGGCATCGGAGGAGGTCAAGGCATGGTGCTTCCCTTTGTATTTGATGGATATAGCGACACTATGGTTCAGACAATTGGAAAGCGGTTCTATTGGTACGTGGACATAATTGATCGAAAGGTTTATGAGGTAGTATAGAATTCAAATCTCGAGACTCAAAAATGTGATGAGTTTGGCAACACTGAAGCAGAGGACTGGAGAGTCCCTAAGAAGTTTTCTAACACGATTTAATGTTGCGATGGCATTGGTGGATCGCCCAGATCCATCCATGGTTTTAATGGCATCTGTATCTGGCATTGCTGACGGCACGTAATTCAAGGATTCACTAGCACAAGATCCACCTATGGATTTAGGGGAGTTTTACCATAAAGTAGAAAGGTTCCTATGACAGGAAGATGCGCAAGCAAACAAACCAGGGGTGAATGCCGTGCAAAGTGGATGATCATCGGGAGATGCAAACAAGAATGATAAAACGGAGAATGAATGACGGCAGCAATATGTCGAAAAGGCAATGGAGGGGACCGAAATTCTCTTCTTACACGGATTTGACCGAAACTATGGAAAGGATTTTTTTGGATACTCGAATGCGCCTCTAATATCGAAGGCCGGCAAAAAGGGAATACCCCGAATACGAGCAGGCATCAGGAAAGCATTGCCTATTCCACGAGCTGGATGGGCACAATACGAATGACCTACAGGCATTTGAAGGATATCATTGAGGAACATGTGAGGAATAGTCATTTGCAACAATATATAAGGAATCAAGCTGTGGCAGTGGAACAGGAGCAACCACTATCCACCTCGAATGAAGATGGCACTGGATCAAGGCATCATCGTCAACTTATTATTAGCTGATTGGACTCATGGCATGGAATAAGTAATAGACCCCGCAGTAAAAACGGCTAAGTCACTTACACATGTACAGGATCGAAGACGATCCCTAGGCATTCTCTGAAATGACGATGAACCGTGGTGCTCGGGTTTATGAAATTTCTATTTTTTCTGTTTACTGCAAACTTTGGTTTTTATGATACTATGGCTATTTAGTTTTTTTGGTTGTACGGGCTTTTATTTTATATTTTACCAAATGGACTCTGCAATGATTAAAATCTGAATTAATGTAATAAGTAACACAGGTGATTATGGCTCCGACTGAAGAGACGGGGCAATAACCGCGAATTACAAGTCCCTTCACCGGAGAGCGATATGATGGACTTGAACACGGATAAGTCCTCGACTGGGGATCGAGGCCGGTGTAGGATACCCCACGGATTAAGTCCTCGATCGGAGAGTCGAGGCTGGAGTAGGATACCTCATGTATTAAGTCCTCGGCCGAAGAGTCGAGGCCGGAGAAGGATAACCATGGATAAGCCCTCGACCGGAGAGTCGAGGCCGGAGTAGGATAAAGCGACCTGGAGAGGTCCCGAATTTGGATATGGACCGGGAGAGGTCCCGGATTTGGATATGGACCTATAGAGGTCCCGGATTGGAATATGGACCCGGAGAGGTCCCGGATTTGGATATGGACCCGGAGAGGTCCCGGATTTGGATATGGACCCGGAGAGGTCTAAGGATTTGGATATGGACCCGAAGAGGTCCCGGATTTGGATTAAATGACTTGGAGAGGTCCTGGACTTGGATAAAACGATTCGGAGAGATCGGAGATTCGGTTAATGAATTTGGAATGCATTCGGGATTGGATATCGACTCAGAACAGTCATGGATTTCACTAACGATCTGGAGAGATCAAGGAATTGGATTGGCAACGGATTGGATTCTAGATTGGATAAAATAACGATCAATGGATTATGGATTACGGATTTTGGATTTTGGACTTATGGAAATTCAATACACGCCTTCCTATCGCAAGGCATGTTTTGGAGGGCAAAGTGTTAATCCGTCTTTTGGTAAGGTAGTATATAGGCGGATCTAACCTAATGGACTTCAAAGTTATCGAGGCTGGAATATCATGGATTTGGTTCAGATGGATGGATGGACAACCAACTACGGATAATAATATAAATGTAGGATTAAACACAGTCGATGGATAAACGATGCAGGGTGCTTGGAAGGTGGATATTGGCTTGAATCAAGAAGGATCGGCATAAGAGGGCTCGGTGTGATATGGGTCGGCATGGGTTGGATTAGCTGGGCTTGGCATAGGAAGGGTTCGGCATAGTAGAGGTCGGCATGGAAGAGGTCGGCAAGGCATGAAGTAACATGGTTTGGATCGGCATAGTTTCATGGGATGGAGGGTTCGGCATGAAGAGGTTGGCATATTTGATTGGCTTGGGGAGTTGTGCTGAAGGGTTCGACTTTGTAGGCTAGAAAGGATCGGCACACGTCAATTCTCATGTAAGGGATCGATATAGCTCGGGTTGGCAAGGCTCGGAGGAACGACATAGCTCGAGTCGGCAAGGCTTGGAGGAAGGCTAGGGGTCGGCATGGTCGAACAAAGGGGGGACCGGTATGGCCTATGGAAGATGGAATGGTGAAGCATGTGAAGGAAGGGATCGGCAAGAAGCATGGATCGGCATTGGTTTGGAGGAAGTGGGATTGGCATTGGTTTGAACGAAGGGGGGGATCGGCATTGGTTTGGAGGTGGATGGATTGGTTTAGCTTGTTGGAACGCTATGGATCGGCACATTTCAGGAAGAGGGATCGACATTGAATTAAGTGGAGAGATATCGATCGGTAGAGATATGCCGATTGTTATTTTTGGTCGAGTTGGGCTTGACGATCGATATGGTGAGCCTATGTAGGTGATAAGGCCCTGTAGCCGAATTTTCACCTATAAATACAACAGGTTTAGCTTCAGAAAAAGGATCTTCATTTTGCTTCTCTTCATCTTCTACCTAGAGGCTACTCTGCCGTTTTTATTCTAAAATTCTGGATTGTAACTGTAATCAAACTTCGATATAATAAAAAGGATTGTTCTGGAGTGGACGTAGGCCGGAGTTAGCCGAACCACTATAAATCTTGTCTCTCTTTTACTTGCTTTCATTTTAATTTGATTATTCTTCATATTATATTATCTACATCATATACTATCTATGATCTGTGATTGGATATTGGTGCTTTCATGTACAATTGGGTGTTGGTGGTCAATTTTTATGCCAACACATAACCAACGCTTGCGAGTACTAGTACAACGGTGGATGTACCGACCGTTTAAATGTAAAATTTTGAAGAAAAAAACATTTACTGCAATTTTGCACTAATATCAATTAATACACGACAATATGTTTAAAAAAGTTATTTGTATTATTAGTAACAAAAAATAGGAGTATTAAAGAAAATGTATTATAGAGAGCAACATTTAAGGGCTTAACATGAAGTGAGTGAGTTCATGTGTATATGTATATATTATATGTATGTTTATGTTGTATGGCATTGATGTAATAGCAAATTTATTTTTTACATAAATTAACGTTTCATGATTAGCAGACTCCATGGAAAAAATATAAGCTTACCAATAATCTTTTAAGAATTCTTAAAATTTGTAATATGATCAAGGATACATCAATGCATGAAAAATTGAAAATGCCTTGTATAATCTTGAACTAGATATATGTTAAATTTGGTGACACAAAATCACAAATAGAAGTAAACAAATATGCAAAAGGAAGAAAAAGAAATTTTTTGTTTCCCCTAATTAATAGGCATATTTGGTTATGTTTATTTCTCGCTCTATTTGGCTAATCAATTTATTTTTTGCTATATACTATTAACTTGGACATTAATTAATTGATGTTATAAATAGAGCCTAGAAGATAGTGGAAAAGTGTGGAAAAGCATTTGATATTTCTCTCTTCTACCAACAAATTTTTTTCTTTTCCAAACACTAAAAATCCATTCTTATAGAGATTAAGACTCAGGTTATTGATTTTATTTTTGTTTTGTTTTGTTTGATGGGTTAATTGTAAACAATTGTTTTTTGAGAATCAATATAAATGGCGTTGTTGGATGAAATCTTATGTGTTGCTCCCTTGATTTATTTGTGTTTTAGATCTATCTTCGCCATTGTTTATCTTCAAATATTATTTTCATCCAATATTATTCCTTTATACTTAGGCGATATAAGATTCTGGGATAGACTTTTATAATAATTTTATCTTTTGTTAGGTTTTGCGCAAAAAAAATCCTAAGAAAGTGGTATCGGAGCTAGATCATCGCAAGGCTGAGTGTAATTTTGGATTTATACAACTTTTGAGATGTCAGATTTAATTTCCTTCTCGAAGATTGCTCTTCTAAATGAAAAAAATTGGGGTATTTGGAAGCCTAAGATGGAGAATGTTTTACATCTCAACGATCTTTATGAACCAATTGAAGATGATGGGAAGAGACCTTCAAATATAGAGGAGAGTAAATGGAAGAAGATGGAAAAGAAGGCGATTGCTTTGATTGTCAGTATCTTGATGATTCAGTTTTCCAACATGTGGCTAGTTGTAAATCTGCGAAGACTTTGTGGGACAAGTTGGTATCTTTATATTAATCAAAAGTGCTACTAGTAAGGCTTTTCTTGTTCGAAAACAGGTTTAGTTGAGGCTAGATGGAGAGAAGTCTGTAGCAGAGCATTTGGACGATTTTCAAGATATAATAAATCAGCTGTCAAATATGGTGTCAAATTTTATGATGAACCACAAGCTCTTTTGTTGATGAGTTCGCTTTAAGAGAGTTAGGAGACATTGGTTTTGTCATTAAGTAACTCTGATGCTAATAGAACTATCTCATTGGCTACTGTTCGAAATAATCTCTTGAATGAAAAACTTAGAAGGAAGGGGTCAATCTTGAAATCAGTTCAAGATGAGGTTATGGTAGCAAGGGACTCAAAGTGGGATACAAAACCAAAAAAAGTAGCTATTGGTAAAGGTATGTCGAAAAGTGTCTTTCATTATTATTGTCATAAAAAGGGTCATACGCGCAATAGGTATGAAGCATATAAAAGGAATCAAAAGAAGGCTATACATGATGATAGTGATAGCGATACATGGGTGAACATAGCTGAAGGTAATGACATCGATACTTCTTATGATGTCCTCATTAATGATGTTAAGCCTTGGAATATGAATTCGGGTGCTAGTTTTCACATATGTAGTGATGTGAGGTGTTTTTCTTTGTATAAGAAGACTATCGACATGATTAGGACCGCTAATGGAGTAGAGCTACTAGTTTGTGGTATTAGATCTATCTAGTTTTGTATGCATGATAATATGGTCAAAGAAGTCTCGAACGTGAGGCATGTTCCAACTATTTCGCATAATCTCATTTCTCTTGGTCTATTGAACCGCCATGGTTACACTTATAAGACTCGATGTGGAGTTTTGAGAGTGAAGAATGGTGGTCATATTGTGATGAAAGGTGTATTAAATAATAGAACCTTTATAGATTGGTTGGTCGTGTGGTCAATAATAGGAAGCCAGTGATTGTTGAAGATCCTAGTTCATAGGTAGGTGGTGAGGTGAATGTGTGCACTGCTTTTGATGGATGTGTTGGTAGTCATATTTTCGACTCGAGGTATCAATGGTGATCGTGTGGAGCGCTCAGGTCAAGTGGTAGATGGGTGTTGAGTTGGAAAATCCACGAAGACTTTATAGAGGTCTGTGGTATTACAAACGCATTTGAGGCTAAATTGTGTGGTGTATCCGTTACTTAAAATTTTCGTAAAAGTTTAATAGGACATGGCGGCCGTCCGTAGGAAGATAAACACATCAGACAAGCTAATCCGGTCTTTCTTGAGAGCTGGCCGACCCAAGGACCAATCGATTTATATGCCCAGTTTCCTTTCACATAAGGACAGAAAAGCGACCGAAATGGCTCAAAGGAGAGAGAACAATCATACCGGTAGAAAAAGCATACCTACTCAAATCTGACCGCCCTGGAAAAGCGCTAATACACCTACTCTGCCACCAACTGCTCCCATCTGACGTGGAAAGTAGCAACAAACTCTGAGTTACACCACCTGACATTTTGCAAAAGAAGCAACCAGAGTACGGAAAGGCAGTTTTTCACCATATATGCATGTATCATTACTAACCCTCATGCTGGCAACTATCCCATGGTCTGATCTGCCGTACAGACCGTGAATATTCTCAGGCAATCTCAACCGTAGATAAAAGAAGGCTTGCTCATATAAATACTCCAAGCATTTCACCAGGCAAGGGGTTGGAGTCAGAAAACTTAGAAGGATAACACTTCCCACCATATTCCTATCATCTTCAAGCATTCTCCATCATCTCCATGTATCCCTTGTAATTATATATATATATAGTGAGAATGATATATAAAGTGAACATAGGCATTCAATTTGGCCGAACCACTCTAAAATCTGTGTCTCTTTATTACTAGCATTCCATCATTAAATTTTGCGATCACATACTACAAATCTAACAACATCATTAAAACCCTATGCTCTCACAATTTCCGAGGTTGACTAGTCATTTTATCTCACTGATAGAATTTTTAGTCAACATTTTAGCACTAGAAAGAGGACACCTCCGAAACTCTCTAGCTCCCTTCAACCTTGCCTAGACTCCACACTCAACATGGCAATGAATGGTGTCAACGAGAACGACAACTCGCATGATTGAGACACCAATAGTATTTCCCGCCCTTTCCCCGAAGTCGGCAGTGAATTCTGTAGACTATATCCAATCACATCACTAGGATGAGAACCTTGAGCCAAGAAGTAAACGGCCTAAGGGCCGCACTAAAAGCTCACTCCATCATAGTCCCAGGGCAGCCATCAACTCAGGCCGCCAAAAACTTCCCAACGCCGGAAGTCATCCAAAGCACTTGCATATTGGAGACCCCCAGAGCACGCGGTTGGCATCCGAAACCACTATCCATGCAGCCCTGGAGCCAGGAGATAACAACATAGTTGAGGGAGAGCCAAACGACCATCAGGATGGTGAAATCCGCGAGTAGTGTCTTGAGCGCCTAAGCGATCAAGCTCAAACCATGGCCAGGAGACCAGAGCCGTCTTTGTACACTCCCACCCATAAAGGGAAGTACCTCATCTTGTGCCGGGGGGCGAGCAAGCCCGACCTTCACAGTCACCTCCGTCACGCAGAAGATCTTTTTCCCTAGGTTACTATCATGTACCGTATTCTCTTGATCGGCTAACATACCACCAGGAGCCTCCGCCCGTCAATGCAAGGTCGTTCCCATAATGGGTGGAAGCCAGCCTCCGGGATGAAATGATCCAGTTGCTCCAACATATCAACCGAATACAGGCCCGCAACGTCGGTGGCGACGGCCTGTCCGACGACGAGGACGGAGAACCATTCTCCGTAGAATCCCTCGGAACCCACCTCTCAAGATGATACACGCCACCACAAATAGACAAATACGACGGGAACACGGACCCATCAGATCACCTTTCCGCTTTCAACTCAATAACTAGAGTCGCGCAACTCATCGGTAATGCGAAGTGTTTGCTATTCCCATCCACACTGGTCGTACCGGCATCTCGTTGGTTTGTACATTTAGCTCTCGGAAGCATCCGGTCTTGGGCACAACTATGCTCTGAATTCAAAACTAGATTTTTGCATCAAGAACTCATGTCATGATGGCCAATGAGCTTGGAAAATCAGGCAAGGCTCGCTGGAAAGTCTGGGGGCCTATGTCAGTCGATTCAATTGGGAATCAACCCAAGCCCGAGGGGCCAACTAGAACAGTCTGACAGTAGCCCTGTGCTCAAGCGTGCAATATAAATCTTGGACGTGGAAAGAACTCCAGATGAGACCGACCTCGTCTCTTGCTAATTTCTATCAACGCGCAAATGGAATCATGAGGATAGAAGACGCAGATTTATCAAATAGTCATAATGAGGGACGACGCCTCCTGAAATTTCGCCAAAAAGGAAACCATGACCGAAGAGAATGGATCAGTAAAATCATGCAAAGAGAAAGTGTGACAACGACCCGAAGTATCGGGCTTAATATGCTAGCAATATTCCCCTAAATGGAGACATGGAAACCGTCTTCCTCGCGATCAGAAATCAAGCGCCCTTCCGAAGGCCAGAGAATGGCTAGGCAAGGGAACCGCACCATATCAACAGTCAATATTGTCTCTTTCGTTAGATCAACGGACATTCTACTAACAACTGTCGTGTTCTAAAGGACGAAATTAAGAGACTGATTGGGAAATGATCGCTTGTGGAATATGGAAGACAACAATTAGATCAAGGATGGCCCGCGAAAATGGTCCGATCTAGCCTTCCCCACAACCAGACGAGGCCGTTGTGGTCATGACCGACATTCTTACCATATGCGGAGGGCCACACATAGCAGGGAGCAGTTGAAGGGCGCTTACCCGATATCAAAGGGAAGTTGCCACATCTGACCAAGTATATTCGTTAGCACGATGGACCATTAAGGCTCCAAGAAAGGAAGAGGAAGATCCTCCAATCACCTTCACAGCTCAGGATCGGGGGGCAGTGGTGTACCTCCACCACGACCTAATACTTATAACCATGTCGATGTTGGAACCAACGTCCATCGAGCTTTCGTTGATGGGGGAAGCTCGGTCAACGTCATGTTCAAAGAAGCCTATAACGCGCTTAGGTTGTCAACGTCCCATGTCGCACCTTATGTATTGCCCATTTATGGGCTCGACGGAGGTGGGATAATCCCCATGGAGGTAGCAACTCTCATAACTACCTTCAGTACGAAACCCACCACAGCAAAGATTCAAGTCAGTTATGTGATCTTGGACTGCCCATCTACTTACAACTTGCTCATCGAGCGACCAGCCCTGACTAAATTGGATGTCATTGTGTCGTACAACCGCCTGATAATGAAATTCTGCAAGGTAGTGCTATGGGACTTCCCTTCGTCAGGAAGAGAAGGGTGTTCTAATGATTCAAGAAGAACCCACTGCCGATATCAATACCCCACTGAAACCAGAGAATGCGACTCCCTTAAGCGCAACCCCAAGGATGTGCGACCAAGTTATCAACATAGTAGATGGTTCCCGGTCCGCTGAAGAAATTAAGGCATTGTGGCCGGTTTTCCTTGCACCTCTCAGAGGACACATGAACTCATCTCTCAAGTTGGAACAAGCAGGCAACCCCTCAATGGCTACCTGGATCGGCCAGCAACACTCTAAAAGGAAAATCCATTAAGGGGCAGGTATGTTGCAGCCAGCTCAACGTAAAAATGTCACTTTATCCCGGTCGAAGAAATAATTGAACACATGATCTATGCTTTGGATCAGTGTGACATAAAGACAAACATAAGTGTTGAAGACGACCTGCTAGATCCATGAATGGGAGACCAGATGCCCGATGGGGGCCCCATGACCCCCTCGAAATACATATGCATCAATGAAGACGATCCCACCAAAGTCGTGTAGATTGGGACTGAGCATTGTCTGAGGGTTAGGGAAGATCTGATAAAATTTCTCAGATAAAAAAAGATGTCTTCGCTTAGGGCCACACCTGTATGACCGGCATCGATCCTTCCATAATCTGCCATGCGCTAAACATTGACCCAAAAGCAACCCCCGTTCGATAGAAGTGAAGACCCTTAAACCCGGAAAGATACAAGGCATTAAAGGAAGAAGTAGAGAAGCGGCTCGCTAATGGCTTCATAAGGGAGGCGGACTACCCGGTTTGGGTCGCGAACCCAGTCTTAGTCCATAAGCCAAACAGATCATGAAGGACGTGCATTGACTTTTTGGCGTGTCTAAATGATAGCTTTTCTCTGCCCCGCATTAACCAACTCGTTGACGCAACTAGCGGGCACGAACTCCTTACTTTCACAGATGTCTATTCGAGCTATAACCAGAGTGCCATGCATGGCTCTAATCAAGAACGCACCACTTTCATCACCAACACCGGCCTGTATTGTTACCAGATCATGCCTTTTGGTTCGAGAAACATGAGGACAACCTACCAGTGTTTAGTCAACCGGATGTTTTCAGAACAACTGGGTTGTTCGATGGAAGTGTATGTCGACGACATGCTGGTAAAATCGAAGAGGGCCGACGACCATGTACCCAACCTTGCTGAAACTTTCGGCATCCTGAGAAAGTACAACATGAAGCTGAATCCCAAGAAGTGCTCATTTGCTATCCGATCCGGCCGATTCCTGGGGTATGTTGTGAGCGATAAAGGAATCGAGGCCGACTAGGACAAGATTCAGGCTATCCAAGAAATGTATGTTCCCAAAACGGTGAAGCAGGTACAAAGCCTCAACGAGATGGTGGGCACTCTAGGCTATTTTGTTTCAAAGGTTACAGATTGGCGCCTGCCCTTCTTCGACCTCGTCAAGAAGGGGATGACATTCGCTTGGGACGACAAATGCACCAAGGCCTTCGAAGACTTAAAGCAACACTTGGCCACCCCTCCAATTCTGTCAAAACCTGTTGATGGGGAAGATCTTCCTATACCTAGCAGTCACCAATCATGCAATTAGTGCTGCACTCGTCAGGGAAGAGGAAAAGGTGTGGAGGCCAATTTACTATGTAAGCAAGCGATTGACCGGACTTGAGACAAGGTACACAAGGAATGAAAAATTAGCCTTCTGCCTCGTGATGGCGACCTGCAAACTGCGGTCGTATTTCCAAGCTCATCCTATCAAAGTTCTAACCAACCAACCACTTAAACAGATCCTGAGTCGCCCCGACGGAGCGGAGAGGCTCCTCAAATGTTCCATCGAGCTACACCAACACCACATCCATTTTCTCCCACGATCATCAATCAAAGAATAAGCGGTGGCCAATTTCATAACTAAATGTTCCGATGCGGGTGACAAAGGAGAGAAGGAGAACCCCCCAAAAAGAACTTGGCATCTGTATGTGGATGGTGCATCCAACAAGAAGGGGGCAGGAGCAGGAATGGTCCTAGTTACCCCGAGAGGAAAGAGCTCTGCTTCGCCATCCGACTTACCTTCAAGGACACGAACAACGAGGCCAAATGTGAAACCCTCTTGGATGGCCTAAAGATGGCGAATGAACTTCACGTGGAATCACTACATGCCTACAGTGACTCCGCCATCGTCGTCAACCAAATGAACAACCACTTTCAGACAAATGGAAAGGTTTTGTTACTTTACGTCACTGAAGCCCAGAGACACACCAAAGCCTTGGGAGAATTCCGACTAGAAAAAATCCTCAGAGAGCGAAATGATAAGGCGGACCAATAAGCAAAAGCAGCAAGCGATCCGAGAAAAACTCTCTTATGGGTACCATTGAACACAAAGAGCACTCTCGGGTTCGAGCCAAGGGCAGCCTCCATGGAAATTGATCAGCCTTCCAAAGGAAATTGGACGACGGCTATATACAGGTTTATCATGAATAACGATCTACCAACCGACCGTAAGGAGGCTAGAAAAACTTTGCATCATTCACCGCATTACACGATCATCGAAGGGAAGCTTTACAGGCGAGTATACTCAACCCGATGCAACATTATATGTCCGAAGATGAAGTCGTCCAAATTTTAGAGGAGTTGCATGAGGGATTTTGCGGAGATCATGCTAGGGGGGAAAGTCTAGCAAAAAGAGCCGCTCGGTAGGGGTACTACTAGCCTACCATGGTAAAGGATTCTATGAACTATGTAAAGAAATGCGACCGGTGCCAGTGATTCTCGAAGGTCCCCAGGGCTTCTTCGGCCCCTCTAGTCCCCTTGATGTCCCCTTAGTCGTTTGATACATGGGGATCGATCTAATCGGAAACTACCTAATGCCAAAGGTGGATACATCCTTGCAAACGTAGGCATAGGTTATTTCACCAAATGGGTTGAATTAGAACCTCTATCCAGTGTCATGGCTCAACTTCATTATCAAGAACATCATCTGCCGCTTCAGCCTCTTAAAGAAAATTGTTACGGATAATGGGACCCGGTTCGAAAGTACGATGTTCCCAGAGTTCTGCAACAGTATGGATTAGAAAAGAGCTTCTCCTTGGTTGCTCACTCATAGGACAATGGACAGGTTGAGGCAGCCAATTAAACCATCAAGTTTACTCTTAAGAAAAGGCTTGCCAAAACGAAAGGAAATTGGGCCGAGGAGCTGCCTCTTGTACTATGGTCGTATCGCACCTCTGACAGAACTTCGATCGGCCAAACACCCTTCTCCCTTTCATATGAGCATGAGGCCATGCTTCCTATCGAGGTGGATGTCCCATCCTCTCGTAGGGTGACTGTGAGAAAAATGACGAGCTCCTCAGTATCGGTCTGGACACGCTCGACGAACGAAGAATGGAAGCCAAAATCTGCACCGAGGTTTATAAGAGAAAAGCCGCAAAACATTACAATGCATGGGTGAAGCTTTGATAGTTCACCATCAGTGACTTGGTTTTACATCGTGTGTTCGCAAACACCAAGGACCCAATCGATGGGGTGCTCGGCCCGAATTGGAAAGGACTGTATGTTATCAATTCTATGCTAGCTAATGGTGCATACCATCTATCTCGCCCCGATGGGACCCATGTGTCTCGGACCTGGAGCTCAGAACACCTACGAACTTACTTTATATAATGAAAGTACTCCATAAATAAGACTTGGAATGTAATCGTTGCTTTTTTGCGGACATCAATGGAAGGTCGTCTCTCTTTGCCAAGACAATGTCAGCCACGCAAGTTCGGAATACCTGGATAGGGATGCATTCTTACATGCTCATTCACACAGTCCGACGATAGCCCATATCCGATCAAAGGACCGTGCGAGCTACCGCTTCCCTCCTTGATAGAAGGATGCCCTACACGAGGGCAGATTACCATGCATCCACTTCACTTAGGCACGTCAGGGATGCCCAACAACCTGCAGGTCTTCCCGATGCTACCCTATCCGCTCCAGCAGGCAAACATGAGATATAACTCTTGCCTTCTAAGGTGCATCGACGAGCTGGATGGCAACCGCAATGGTCTGATTCCCCTGGTTCGTGAGGCTCCTCATCCTAACAGAATGAGACACTGTTGTCGAGACTGGCGCATGATAACTTAGAGCAACGTCATGATAGTACCTTCGAGGTCCGACATCCGTAGTGTGCCTGCAATCAAATAAGCCGGTCCCTTCCGTGCAACCTCACGGGCCTCAACTCCAACCCCTAGGTGTCGAAAAGGGCGTCCGTAAGCAAATAAGCCAAGTTCTTCCGTGCAAACCCTACGGGCCTCAACTCAACTTCTGGGTGTCGGAAAGGGCATCCGCAAGCAAATAAGCTGGGTCCTTCCACGCAAACCCCACGAGCCTCAACTCCAAACCCGGGATGTCGGAAAGGGCACCCGCAAGCAAATAAGCCGGGTCCTTCCGTGCAAACTCCACGGGTCTCGCTAGGGCCTCAATCCCCCCAATGTGAAACATACTCGCCATAACATATCTTGTGCTTTTATTTTATTTGCAGGTACAATAATAGAAATGATAATCTCAAACACCACATGATGCAAAAAAATAGAATTCATAACAAACAAGGGCATGACACACAGCCCCCCATGCTAGGCGCAAAACTATGACAACAAAAAAAGAGAAAAAAAGGGAAGGGAAAAAACAACAAAGATAACCAGGCTACAACCAACAACGAACGACAACCTCCTTACACATTTGGTCGGGTCAAAGAGGCAATCTGATCAGCCATCAACATGCCTTGCATGGACTTACCCTTTCTGGTCAATTTAGCAGCTGCCTTCTCCTGGTACCCATGGGCCAAAATGGATGTCACCCCCGGGATCACAATACGAAGGTGGAAGTTGTTCATGAAAGTGCCCACCGCCATGTTAGTCAAACGAGCTGACCATTGAGCATCCCTTTCCTGATGGACTCTCTCTTTCAACCCCTCAACGTTGTCCGGGGGCAGGCAAGTTTTACGGGCATCCAAAAGCCCTCGAAGATGCCTTATCTCCTGCTCAAAACTGTCCTCCACCCCTTCAGCTATGTAACCTCTTCCTCAAGTGATCGCCGGTCGGCAACGACCTAGTCTCTGACATCCTCAACGTCGGTCCTATGGCATTTGGCTTCTACGACTTGTTTCTTAGCCAACTCCCTAGTCCAAAATGAATCTTCCCGAAGCACGATCTCTGACTCACGGTCCTTCTCGGCCACACCTTTGGCCACAATAGTTGCCTCAAGCTCATCAATGGCCAGCTCAGTTGCCACCCAAGCCACTTCAACCTCCACTCTCGTAGCTCTCAACTCTTCCTTCAATTAGGCAACTACGTCATCTCCACCCAACAAACTGGCTCTGACTGCTTCCAACACTGCCATCTCATCTGCTGCTTGGGCCCTATTCTCCTCCAACTCCTCCTTCAGGGGAGTCAACTTGTCATGACCCCCCAGTTCGTCCACAGTTAGGGATGGCAATGGGGCGGATTGGGGTGGGATTTTTATGCCCCAGACCTACCTTGGGTTTTTTAAACTATTCCCTAGACTCGTCCCATAGATCCGGTGCGAGTCTAGATTTTCGCTCCGTACCCGAAACCCATACGAGTCAGGGTAGACCCGCCCCGCCCCAAGACACGGTAAGGCTTTACATATCCATTCAAAGTTATGTATTAATGTACATATATTTATTTATTTGTAAAAGAGGTTGGTACTAAATGATACAATAAATATAGATATCAATGTGGTTATAATGATAAGTAAGGTAATAAGAATGAGGTATATGATAATAGTTCAAGAAAAACTTGCATATGCTATTATATAATTATTAGTGATGCAACTTAATGCCATAAAAATCATATAACTTATTGAATGGAACATTAGAATATCCATGTTATAACTGCTTATGTATAAAAAGATCAACAAATCATCGTTATAGCAATAAAACGATTTTATGATATTGCAGTAGTGCAGATCGGGTTGGGGCGGGTCAGCCAAACCCCGACTTGACCCTAGACCCGGATCTCTTTATAATGGGTCATGGGTCTACCCGCCCTGTTAACCCAATGAGGCGGGTCTTGGCGGGTCAAAATAGGGGCGGGTCTCCCGGGTTTAGACCCTAAACTCATCCCATTGCCATCCCTATCCACAGTCCTCACTGTTCGCTGAGGACCACCACGAGAAGAATCCCCCACTTCTTCTACGGCCTGCCCTCGGTAGGTCTCGCCTGCAAATTTACAAGCTCATCGCAGACCTACATAGTGCACGCGCCTGCCTGAAAATAAGGCAGTTCGAATTAATGGAAAAAAGAGATGGAAGAAAAATGAGAAGATAAATAGGTCTTACCAAAGCCAGTTCCTTACACAAGCTATCAACAACAGCCCGTAATCCATGACCTAGCCATCCAGAGCGTGGCCGGTGCAAAATCCCTAAAGAATGAGCAGCAGTCACTTGGAAGGTTCATAGGAGCCTATCCAAACCCTCCATGTCATATCCCAGACTGATCTGCATGGAAATCGTTCCAACCTTCTCTTCATCCTCTACATTAGACCCACGATACACGGAAACATCGACATCTTCTTCATAAGCTTTGCCATAAGCCACCCTCGTTTCATCCACCGCGGGCTCCTCTCCTCCTACGCTCCCATCGCTCCCTCCTCCTCTACCACTTCAGTCCTCCCTCGTTTGCTACTTGGGGCCTCCTCAGCACTGGACTCTTCATCAACATGAATCACGAAGCAAGAAGCATCGGCCGCCACTTCAGGGGGCAGCAAAAGAGAGACCATCATGGCTTCCCTCTGGCATCTTGCCCTGGAAGATCCGGGGAGGGATCATTCGCATCATCCAGCTCCTCAAAATTGATCTAGTCCACTGAACAAGAAACATAACGAGTTAGAAAATAAGGAACCAGCCACGGTAAAGATAAACATAATTAACTACCGAGAGGAGCACCCCGGTTTCGGTTCCTAATCAGAGGTGCACAATGTTCAGAATCATCCCCTTCAGAGTCTGTAGGTTCTGCTCTTCTTACGCCCAACGGTCCAACATCACGACCCCTATTTTCAGTAGGACCATCACCCACGGAAGACCAAGTCAAACTTTCTCCAAAGGCCAGGGATAGCCCAGAAGTTCCATCATATTTTGCCTGATCATACTCCTTCCATTCTGATGGCACATCAGAAAGGGCGTCCGCATCAACTATGGGCCAGCCTTCGGCATCCCTTGGGCCAGCGTAATCGTCCGTACCAATGCATCCCTGGCCGTCCCTAGACGAAAGTGTGGATTCGTGTAAAGGAGATAAAACAAGGCGCTACCTGTGGGATTCTTTGAAACCGTCTCCTTCTTCTTTCTCTTCCGGTTGGTTTCTTTGCCTTTCTCCATTTTTGTCGGGGCATGAATGGACTGACCCTCCAATAGTGGTCCGACTTTTCTGAGTATTTCGTCAGTTACTAAGTTATCCAAATCTCAAAAGGCATTATCGGCTCTCCAAAGGCCCAGCACTTACCTCTCCACTAACATCACCTCGGCCTGGCTCAAGGTTGGGGACCCTGCAAGGGGAAAATTATAAGAACGTCAAAAAGGAAAAAGAAAAAGGAAGGGAGGGGATAAAAATCACAAAGGCAGTCTCACTAAAAGGTCGAAATGATCGAAAACGCAACCCCTCATTCACAGCCTGCGGGACAAAGAAATACTGAGATTTCCAACCAGAGACATCTTTCTGTGAAACCCCAGTAAAGACCATTTCTCTCTTCTTCTTCATGTGGATGTAGTAGTAGGTTCTGGAGTGATGACCAGGCTCTTTGATATTAAAGAGGCACGCGACAAGGCCCGCGGAAGATGTCCCCAACTCTATGTGATGGCACACTATGCAAAGGCCCATCATATAACGATAGCTATTCAGAGTAAGTTGACCCGGAGCGAGACCGAGCCAGTTCAAAAGGGACATGATGGTTGGATGCAGAGGCAAGGCCACTTCGACTTTCAAGTAACTCAAGGAGAATGTATAGTACTTTAGTGAGGCAGTGTCAGCTCGTTCGTGGGCTTTCGAAAATTAGATCAAGCCAGGGGTATAACCAAATTGGTTCAACTCTCTAACCATGTTGTTTGGTCCACCCATGAAGTTAGAAGGGACCATGGGAGCGAAACTCGAAGCACTCTCAGAAGCAGCCATCCTGTGACAAGGTCATAGAAAATATTAGAAAACATGCACGACGGATGCCTTCCTCTTAGGGACTAACCGGTCTCAAAGCATGGTCAAATGAGAAGGGACATTGTAAAAAAGAGAAGAAAACCATCGGAAGGGACACCGCCAAGGGGCACCCCACGGTGGAGAAATGAGTCATCGACGACCTGATGACAATGATAAACGACAATTGAGAGAGGGAAGTACCTGTTAATGGAGAATTTTGAAAAGTGTCAAAAGATTTACAACAATGGCAGAAGAAATAGGAAAATAGTAAAAGAAAAAGAAGAGGTAGCTGCACCTATTTATAGACCCTCACTAGCTAAATCACGATCATTCATTTCGAAAAGACAACAAAATCCAGACCATGCGAAGAGATGTGGTGTTAGGGTTTATTTAGATCCTTTGGCTCGGAAGTTAAAGGGAAAAATGGATCGCCAAAGACACCCATAGAAAGACGCGTAATAACGGCATTAATTACACTATGGGCATCCATCAAATCACGTCATTTCGTATCCGCAAGCCCACCCCCGCATGCGAGGGCAGGCTTGTGGGGGCAAAATGTTGCTTAAAATTTTCGCAAAGGTTTGATAGGGCATGGCGGCCACCCGCAAGAGATAAACGCATCAGCCAAGCTAATTTGGGCTTCCTTGGGAATTGTTCGACTCAAGGGCTGGCCGATTTATACGCCCGGGTTCCTCTTACATAAGGACAGAAAACTTACCGAAGCGGCTCTAAGGAGAGAGAACAGTCAAACCGCTAGAGAAAAGCATACCTACTAAAGTCCTGACACCTTGGAAAAGTGCTAATACAGCTGCCCTGCCACTAACTGCTCCCATCCGACATGTAAAGTAGCAACAAACTTTAAGTTACACCACTTGACATTCTACAAAAGAAGCAACAAAAGTATGGAAAGGTAGTTTGTCACCATATATACTTGTATCGCTACCAACCCTACAGCTAGCAATCATCCTACGGTCCAAACCATCCCACAATCTGAGCTGTCGTACGGACCGTGAATATTCTTAGGCAATCTCAACCGTAGATCAAAAGAGGCTTGCTCATATAAATACCCCAAACTAGACAAGGGGTCGGATTCAGAAAACTTAGATGGATAACACTTCCTACCATACTCCTATCATGTTCAAGCATTCTCTATCATCTCCATGTATCCCTTGTAATACACACACACAATGAGAATGATATATATACAGTGGATGTGAGCATTCATTTTGGCTGAACCGCTCTAAAATCTATGCCTCTTTATTACTAGCATTCCATCATTAGTTTCACAATCATATACTGGAAAGCTAAAAACATCATTAA
Organism: Allium fistulosum; assembly: GCA_030737815.1. Classification (NCBI taxonomy): domain Eukaryota; kingdom Viridiplantae; phylum Streptophyta; class Magnoliopsida; order Asparagales; family Amaryllidaceae; genus Allium; species Allium fistulosum. The sequence goes on along the minus strand of CM060902.1, from coordinate 1,113,769,803 downwards.
AACCCCACTCTCTTACATTTTCGAGGTTGATTGGTCATTCTGTCTCACTGAGTGAACTTTTAGTCAACATTATCTCATGGTGGGGATGCATCACTTGTAAGTGGTGGTAATGGTTTGTGATTTGGTATGATTAAGAAGAAAGAAGTGGTGATTGATCTAAAGATGGAAGACTTGTGTGTTAAATTTGATGATGCCACTTTCTTATTTTTCTCTTTGAAGAAATGATTTGAGTGAAGGTGGAGATCGAGGGTGTGTTGGAGATATGTGATTTTTCATCAAGGTGGAGTGTTAAATTTTGGTGATACAAAATCACAAATAGAAGGAAATAAATATGCAAAAGATAGAAAGAGAAAATTTTATTTTCCCTAATTAATAGACATATTTGATTATATTTATTTCTCTCTTCAATTGGCTAATCAATTTAATTTTTACCATATAATATTAACTTGGACGTTAAGCAATTGATGTTATAAATATAACCTAGAAGAGAGGGTGGAAAAGTGTGGAAAAACCTTGATATTTCTCTCTTCTTCCATCTTTGTTCTTCTTTTCCAAACACCAAGAAGCTATTGTTATAGAAATCAAGACTCCTTCTCAATTACGTTATTGATTTTATTTTATTTTTTTTACTTTTATTTGATGGGTTAATTGTAAACAATTGTTTTTTGAGAATCGATATAAATGGTTGTTGGGTAGAATCTTGTGTGTTGTTGTTTTGATTTCTTTATGTTTTAGATCTATCTTCATCATTTTTTATCTTCAAATATTATTATTTTCATCAAATATTATTTCTTTATACTTGAATGATATAAGATTTTGGAATAGGCTTCTGCAATAATTTTATTCTTTGTTAAGTTTTGTACAACAAAAATCCTAACAATATACAACTAATTACATAACTCGCTGTAAATCAATTTCCATGGATTAAATTATTTTTCTACAAATCTCAATAGTAAATACTAAAATATATAAAATCAAAACAAGCTTTAACCGACTAAACATATCTATGTCAATAGATAGTAGTTAATTAGTGTTATAAAACTACAAACAAATATCTACTGAGATCTCTTAGGCAAACCACTTAATTTTCTTGAGTGAATATCATGTGCACCAGGAATAATAGCAGTATTAAATATGATTCTATTAAAGAGGAAAAAAAAGATATACATTTGCTGATAAGCTAATGCACCATAAAAGAAAAAAGGAAAAAAACGTTGAACCTTGTATAAAGAATTGGGAACCAAGGTTTCATAGGGTTTATTTAGAGTATTTTCACCATGTACTCCCTGTTTTTGCAATCCAGGAACGTCATTAGGAAATGATAACATTTTGCAAATCATTAGCATCAAACTAAGTGAAATTAGTTCCTTGCTCTTACTATAAACGTCTGAACTGAACCAACGAATTTTTGACTGGCGGGTGATACTTAATCATAATAGTAAAAAGAAAAGTGTGCTTTCAGCATTAGTTATCCGCTCACTCACTCCAGGCAGCATCTCAGCCACACAACTCTTGTAGTATCCAATGGCTAATATTATTTGTTTTCTTTACTCTGGATCACGGGCTGCTTTGTATTAGGCCCAATATGTAATCTATAAATAAGTCTATATACTATTCATTCAGTAATATAATTTTCTGTGAATACAAAATCATCTATCTCTCAAATATTACATTCTGCATTATTTCTAATTTGGTATCAGAGCATTAAAGTGCTAACTGCACATATTGATCAGAGATCAAGTCCATCAGAAAAGTGTCATCACTTGGACTCCTCTCATCAAGATTTAACATCTCTCATCTGAGAGTTGCTGCTGTCACTGAAACCAGTGCCTCGCCAGTTCATCATTCTGGCTGCATCTGATCACCACTGAGAGCTTGGTGGTATAAAGAATTTAAATCAATTGAAAACCGATCAAGAAAATCAAGAAAAAGGTTTCAATTGAATTCTTGTGTATCAAGAAAACTTATCAGTCTTTTCATTTTCAAAAGAAAAAGGTAATCATCACGTAAGCCTGCAAGACAGCATCAAGATTCAATTGCACAACCCATTCTCTTATTCCTAATTCAAGATTTTCAAGATTAGAATCCTTATACCTGATCACTGACATTTTTTCCGCCATCCATCATGAATCAGAGTGAAGCTACAAGCCCACAGTTGTCCAGCACAAGAGTTTCTACCAGCCAAACTCATTCAGATTCAGTCAATGATCTTATGAAGACCACTATCAAACCTCAGAGTCAACTGCTCTCAATTCAACTCGATGAAACCAACTTCCTGCTCTGGAAATTACATGTAGAAACATCAATTAGAGGGTATGGATTAGAGGATTATATCTTTGGCACAAAAATTACACCACCAAAATTTGTTAAAGACAGTGAGGACAAGTTGATCCCAAATCAATAATACACATCACATCAGAGGCAAGTCAGCCTTGTATGTGCATGGATGATGTCATCCATAAGTGCATCTATTCTACCACAGCTTATAGGTTGTAAAACTGCTCAAGAAGTGTGGACAACAATTGAGAGGAATTTCACATCTCAGTCATCTGCAAGAGTTATGCATCATAGAAGGCAATTACAAAGCATCAGGAAAAATGAAATGACTATGAATGAATATCTGAACAAAGTCAAAAACTAATGTGACCAATTAGCTTCAGCAGGGCACAAAGTCCATGATTCAGAACATGTATTGTACATAATCAGTGGTCTGGACAGTGAATACGAAGCCGTTGTGGCAATTATCTCTACCATGGAACCAACTCCCTCACTACAGTTTGTTTACTCTACCCTCCTATCACATGAAGGAAGAATCGAACATGGAAAAACAGCAAGTTCAGATATATCAATCAATTATACTTATAATAAAGGCAAACAAGGTCAAGGGAGGGGACAGTTCAATAACTACCAAAGAGGAGGACCATCCAACAGAGGCAGGAGAGGTGGTAGAAACAACAACAACAATAAAATAAGGTGTTAAATTTGCGAGAGATATGGACATGGAGCAAATAAATGCTATTTCAGATTCAACAAGAATTATATTCCCTCACAACAAAACAACAATGCCAATATCAATACAGTCAATATGCCCAAAGACAACAACAATGGCCAAGCAGAGATTCTTAACACTGAAACAGCTACAGCAGATGATGTCAGTGATGAATGTTGGTATCCAGACTCTGGAGCAACCAACCATGTGACCAACAATCTCAGCAACTTAAACTTAGAGAACAAAGAATACAAAGGTACGCAAAAATTTTTTGTTGGCAATGGCAAAACTATTCATATTACTCACACTGGAAATGCAAGTATAAATGGACCCAAGAAATTATTTCTGAGAAATTTATTAAGGTTCCCTTCAATTAAGAAAAATTTAATGAGTGATTCCCAATTCGCAAAAGATAATAATGTCTTTTTTGAATTCTACCCAAATAATTGTATAGTTAAAGATATACTAACTAAAGAAATCATTTTGCAGGGTAAAGAAAACAATGGATTGTACAAATTTGATTTCTGTAATTCAAAAGTTTCTGAAAATAAAGGGAACACTTGTGTGATGAATGTCATGAATAATTCTAATAGCTGCAATATATTCGATTTATGGCACTGTAAGCTAGGTCACCCCAGTGCAAAAATTGTAAAACATGTTATGAATAGTAATAACATTCATTTTAGTAATATTTCTGACTCATATATGTGTACTTCCTGCCAATTGGGAAAAAGTCATAAACTTGCATTTCCAGATTCACACACCTATTACACAAAACCTCTTGAATTAATTGCTAGTGATCTATGGGGTCCAGCTCCTATTAATTCCGACTATGGTTACAAATATTATATATCGTTCATAGATGCTTATTCAAGATATGTATGGATTTATATGCTAAAAACCAAGTCTGAAGCCAGTAATATAGTAATTCAATTTATTAACAAAGTTGAAAATATGACTGGAAATCATGTATGCAATTTTCAAACTGATGGTGGAAAGGAATTTCTACCACTAAAAAGTTTCTTTGAGAAAAAGGGGATTAATCATAGAACTACATGTCCATATACTTCAGAGCAAAATGGGATCATAGAAAGAAAACATAGACACATTGTCGAAACTGGTTTAACCTTGCTAGCACAAGCTTCTATGCCTTTAAAATTTTGGCCAGAAGCTTTTAATACTGCTGTGCATTTGATAAACTTATTGCCAGCAAAGAATCTCAAATTTAAATGTCCACAGGAAGTGCTAACTAAGGTCAAACCAGATTATAAACACCTCAAAGTCTTTGGTTGTTAATGTTTTCCTTGGTTAAGGCCATACAATACTCACAAATTAGATTTTAGATCTAGATCATGCACATTCTTAGGATACTGTAACAATCAGTAGGGGTATAGGTGTCTAGATGACAAGGGAAAGATATACATTTCCAGACATGTAAGATTTAATGAAAAGGTATATCCATATAGCAACAGTGAAATTAAAACCACTGACAAAATAAGAAATGCAAGGCTTACTGTACCTGATCTACCTGATGAAATCGAGGCTATATCCTCAACTCAGCCCATAAGTAAAGGCACAAGCATCAGCTCTCAACTCACCATGCCCACTAGGAAGCCAGGTCAAGAGCAAAACGATTGGGAAGATGATAGCAATGATCAAAGCATTCAAAGACAGGAAATCAGCAACCAAAATGATAATCAAGACAACAGCAATGATACTGTGCCTTGCAACATTCCTGATAATAATTCAGATATCATGGTCAGAAATAATGTTAATGTTAATCCAATGTTAACTAGAGCAAAATGTGGTATACATAAACCAAAAATTATCAACAACACTACAAGTCAAGATGAACCATCCTCTTACACAGAAGCTGCTCAAAGTGATAAATGGAGAGCTGCTATGCAAGAGGAATATAATGCTCTAGTTAACAAAGGAACTTGGGTTCTTGTTCAAAAACCAGAAAATAAAAACATTGTTGGATGTAGATGGACATTCAAACTAAAGAAAAATGCTGATGGTTCAATTTCTAAATATAAAGCAAGATTGGTTGCAAAAGGGTATTCACAACAGCATGGGTTTGATTTTTCTGAAACATTCTCACATGTTGTGAAACCATCATCTATTAGGATTATTCTAACCATTGCTTTAACTAGAAATTGGAGCATCAAGCAACTAGATGTGAATAATGCTTTTCTGAATGGTGTATTACAGGAAGAAGTATTTATGGAGCAACCAGAAGGATTTGCTCACAAAGCAGACAAAGAAATAGTTTGCAAACTCAACAAGGCCATCTATGGTCTAAAGCAAGCACCAAGAGTTTGGTTTGACAAACTCAAGTCAACACTTGTGAAATTTGGCTACAAATCTCTAAAATCAGACAACTCTATATTTACTAAAATTAATAATATTGCTACCACTTATATTCTAATCTATGTTGATGATTTTATCATTACAGGAAGTAGTGAATTAGAAATCAAGAAAGTCACTGCAATACTTAATTCAGAATTTTCTGTTAAGGATCTAGGTGATCTGAACTATTTTTTGGGAATTGAAGTCCAAAGACACACCACATCAGAGATGCATCTCAATCAAAGAAATTACATTGCAGATATACTATCAAGAGCTAAAATGGACAAAGCCAATTCATTACCAACTCCTATGATCACAAATCATCAACTATCAAAATATAAGGGTGAAGCAATACAAAATGCAAAACAATACAGGAGCATAGTTGGTGCACTGCAATATGTGACTATCACAAGACCAGACATATCATTTAGTGTCAACAAACTCAGTCAGTATATGCAAAATCCACTAGACAATCATTGGAAGGCAGTAAAAAGAATACTCAGATATCTAAAGGGGACAATTAATCATGGACTTATCCTTAAATCAAGTCATTCACTCAACATCAATGCTGATGCTGATTGGGGTACAGACACTGATGATCGCAAATCTACATCAGGTTACTATATCTATTTAGGAAAAAACCCAATATCATGGAGTGCAAAAAAACAAAGCACTGTGTCTAGATCAAGTACAGAGGTGGAATTCAGGTGTGTGGAAAGTACATCAGCGGAAGTTATGTGGGTCGAATCACTTCTAAGTGAACTTAACATCACACCAAACAAAAAGGCAACAATTTGGTGTGATAATGTGAGTGCTATTTCACTATCATCAAATCCAGTTCTCCATTCAAAGACAAAACATATAGAATTAGATCTGTACTTCATAAGAGAACAAGGGATTAAAGAGAAGCTAAGGGTCGGATCGATACATACCATCTATACATCAAAAGGCAGATATACTTACTAAACCCTTGACAAAGCTCAATTTCACAAGACTGAGGGACGAACTCAACATCGATGCCGCTAATCCTTGCTAGAGATCGCAAAGAGCCATTTTCATACCTGAATGAGGTAATAATTATGTCGGAAATATCTTGGATTGAAGAATCGCCTCATCGCAAAGAGACACCGCCATACTTTTTCTTTTTTACAAACCCTAACCTAATCGGGTTTGAGGGGGGAAGTAAAAAGAAAAGTGTGCTTTCAGCATTAGTTATCCGCTCACTCACTCCAGGCAGCATCTCAGCCACACAACTCTTGTAGTATCCAATGGCTAATATTATTTGTTTTCTTTACTCTGGATCACGGGCTGCTTTGTATTAGGCCTAATATGTAATCTATAAATAAGTCTCTGTACTATTCATTCAGTAATATAATTTTCTGTGAATACAAAATCATCTATCTCTCAAATATTACATTCTGCATTATTTCTAACTATAATTATTGTAATAAGCATAATAGTTTTAAATTATCAAAAGAGTACATGCCAACTAACCAAGGCTCTTTATATACATTTTCATAGAAATATGAATGAGCGATGCTATAGAGCACGAATAAAGTTGTAATTTCTTACTACTTGTTAACCCGCCTTTTGGCAAGGACACAGACATACAGGTTTAACTTACTCAACTGCACGTTCGTCGAGCTTGGTATACGATGGATTCAGTCGACTGGATGGATGGATGACGCAATGTGCTTGGGAGATGGAAATATGATTGGATAAAGATGAATCAACTATAATTTGGGTCTAGGAAACATGGTTCGGCATTAAACATGGTTCGGCATGATGGGCGCTCGGCATTAGAAACTGTTCAGCATCAGGGATCGCTCGGCATCCAGGGGCACTCGGCATTCAGTAACGATCGACCAAGACATGGACCGGCCTGGTTAGCGTTCGGCCAAAGTATCGTCCGGCCTAAGTTCTGCTCGGCATCCAACCCTCGTTCGGCACATCAACACGTTCGGCATGAAGACGATGGCTCGGCATTGGATGGGTCGTTCGGCATGGCTACCTCGTTCGGCCTGCGAGTACGTTTGGCATAGCAACCTCGTTCGGCATGCGAGTACGTTCGGCATCAAGGATCGTTCAGCATGGCTACCTCGTTCGGCATGCGAGTATGTTCGGCATAGCAACCTCGTTCGGCATGCGAGTACGTTCGGCATCAAGGATTGTTCGGCATTGATGGATCGTTCGGCATGCGAGTACGTTCGGCATCAAGGATTGTTCGGCATTGATGGATCGTTCGGCATTGGATAGGTCGTTCGGCATGGCTACCTCGTTCGGCCCGTGAGTACGTTCGGCATAGCTACCTCGTTCGGCATACGAGTACGTTCGGCATAGCTACCCTGTTCGGCACACAAGTGCGTCCGGCACGACATTATGGTTCGGCATGGGTCGTTCGTCCCTGATGGGCTCAGGTTACTCAGAGAGCCCAACAACTACCTGAACTTGTGTATAAATAGAGTATGTAGGGCTCCAGAAAAGGGGATCTTCTTTCTGCTCTCTTACTTTCTCTTTTCTAAGGCTAAGGCAACTCTGCCATTTTGTAACTGTAATCTATTATTACAGCAATAAAAAGCAAACTTCTGGAGTGGACGTAGGCCGGAGTTAGCCGAACCACTATAAGATCTGTTGTTCTTTACTGCTTTCATTTCAATCTTAACTGTTCTTCACATTATTACTCTCTACATACATTCTATCTTTGAACTGTGACTGGTATTTGGTGATTTCATCCGGATTTGGGGGTTAGTGACCAATTTTGGTGCTAACACTTTGGTGCTTTCACTGAGAATTGAAACATTCGGGAATTTTAGAGTTAGGGACTTGGATCTTAGAAAGCAATGGAAAGACCACCAACGAGGAAGCAAGCGGTGGAAAGAAGCAATCAGGAAGGAAGTCAAGCGGCCTCTTCTGGAGCTGGAAAGGGTCATGCATCCATCTACATAACTCGGGACGAGATGCAAGTGATGATGAATTCTATGCAAGAGCAGATGATGAAACAGCAAGAGGAGATGATGCAGGCTCTTCTTAGGCAATTTGGACAACCAGGAACTGCAGGAGCTCAAGTTCGTGGAACTGGACCAGAGGATCTCAACCAGCGGACAGATGGAGTTATTCAGCAGGAGGCAGCTCCCAATCAACAAACAGCTAACAATCTAGATGGACCTAGACTCGGGGGCACACCACCAGGTAATGTTGGACCAGTTCATGGAGGGATACCGGATGACGCTACACGGCCTTGCATCGATAGGAATACAGGAGTACGTGATGAAGAATATGTGCCAGAATTTCCTCGGGGACTTGGGGGGAAGTCTGGATTGGTTGGAAACACTAGATTGGCTGACATTATCAGGCGGACTATTCGCGGAGGTCTGACAAACAGGGATTCAAAGGGAGTTAACAAAATTCCATTTACCCGGAATATCAGGACAGCTAGGAATCCGTCCGATTTCAAACTACCCACTCTGGAAGTATACAACGGGAAGACAGATCCCACCGACCACTTGATGAGGTACACTAGGCATATGGAAGTGCTGAGGGCAACGGAGGAGGTTATGGCCCGATGTTTCCCCCTGTACTTGACTGAAATTGCTGCTATGTGGTTCAGACAGCTGGAGGATGGATCCATTGGAACATGGACAGAACTGGTGGACAAGTTCTTAAGTCAGTTTCGAGTTCACATAAAAAGGCCAAAGAACGTGATGACGCTAACGTCAGTCAAACAGGGGGCAGATGAATCACTCAGGACATTCTTAACCCGATTTAATGCAGCAGTTGCTTCGGTGGATCGGCCAGATCCATCAATGGTTCTGATGGCTGCGGTATCAAGAGTCAGAGATAATTCGGATTTCAAAGTATCATTGGTACGAGACCCACCGTTGGATCTTGGGAAATTCTTTCATGAAGCTGAAAGATTTCTTCGACAAGAGGATGCATGTTTCGACACGAGGTCAAAGGAAGTAAACATGACTAAGGATGGAGGACTACTCGGCGAAAGCTTAGGTGGGGGCAAGGATAAAGGGAAAAGGAAGCGCTGGGGAGAACCAAAGTTCTCCACTTACACAGAATTGAACGCAACGTTGGAGCGGATTTTCTTAGATACTCGAGATCGCCTTCCTTATCGAAGGCCATCGAGGAGGGAACCCACAGAACGTGAAAGGGCATCGGGAAGGCACTGTCTCTTTCATGACCTGGACGGGCATGATACTAACAGCTGCCGACATCTAAAGAATATAATCGAGGAGCATATAAGGAATGGTCAGTTGCGACAGTATGTCGGAACTCGGAATGCGGCGGTGGAACAGGAGCAGCCACCGCCTACCTTGAACGACGAGGGCATGAGGCCCAGGAATGGTGGCCGATTGGTCATCAACTAATTTTAATGGTTTGCAATAAGTAACAAACTCCAGGCAAACGGTTAAATCATTTACTCATGTACGGGGTCGGAGATAACCCTCAGGCATGCTCTGAGATGATGGCTTGCCGAGACGCCCGGGTTTGCGAAATCTGTTTTTTCCTTTGACTTGGACATTTGCTTTTTCTGGTTTGGTTTTGGAGTTTGGCTTGAACTCCCTATTTTGCTCGTTTTCTGGTTTGGATGTTTGTTTTTTGGTATGGATTTTCGATATGGGTTTCTGGTTTTCTATTTGGATTTGGATTTCGGATCGGATTTTGATTGGATTTTCTCTGGATTTTGGCTAAAAGGTCGTCGAGTATGGACTATGCTCGGCAAGGGTCCGAAGAGACCAGGATTCGGCCTAGGACTTAGGCCATATATTATCGGTTACTATTTTAGGTCGTCGAGTATGGACTATGCTCGGCAAGGGCCCGGAGTGACCATGATTCGGCTTAGGACTTAAGCCACGACATTATTCGACGTTCAGGGACACTGAACCATGAACACCATGGAATTACTTAACATAGGTCGTTGAGTGTGGATTACGCTTGGCAAGAACCCGGAGAGGTTACGGATTTGGATATTAGCTATGAATAGCTAAGGATTCGGACAAGGACCCGGAGCGGTCCCGGATTTGGAAATCGACCCGGAGAGGTCACATATATGATTATAGGTTATTGAATATGGATGGACTATAACATGGTTGTCGAGTTCAAATGGATATGGATTTGGTTACCGGATTCAGAATCGGACATCGACTCGGAACAGTCGTGGAAATGGATCAGGATATTGGACTTGAGGCTATTCAAAACACACCTTTCAAAGCAAGGCATGTTTTGGGGGGCAAGTGTTAACCCGCCTTTTGGCAAGGACGCGGACAGACATGTTTAACTTACTCAACTGCATGTTCGTCGAGGTTGGTATACGATGGATTCAGTCGACTGGATGGATGGATGACGCAATGTGCTTGGGAGATGGAAATATGATTGGATAAAGATGAATCAACTATAATTTGAGTCTAGGAAACATGGTTCGGCATTAAACATGGTTCGGCATGATGGGCGCTCGGCATTAGAAACTGTTCGGCATCAGGGATCGCTCGGCATCCAGGGGCACTCGGCATTCAGTAACGATCGACCAAGACATGGACCGGCCTGGTTAGCGTTCGGCCAAAGTATCGTCCGGCCTAAGTTCTGCTCGGCATCCAACCCTCGTTCGGCACATCAACACGTTCGGCATGAAGACGATGGCTCGGCATTGGATGGGTCGTTCAGCATGGCTACCTCGTTCGGCCTGCGAGTACGTTCGGCATAGCAACCTCGTTCGGCATGCGAGTACGTTCGGCATCAAGGATCGTTCGGCATGGCTACCTCGTTCGGCATGCGAGTACGTACGGCATAGCAACCTCGTTCGACATGCGAGTACGTTCGGCATCAAGGATTGTTCGACATTGATTGATCGTTCGGCATGCGAGTACGTTCGGCATCAAGGATTGTTCGGCATTGATGGATCGTTCGGCATTGGATAGGTCGTTCGGCATGGCTACCTCGTTCGGCCCGTGAGTACGTTCGGCATAGCTACCTCGTTCGGCATACGAGTACGTTCGGCATAGCTACCCTGTTCGGCACACAAGTGCGTCCGGCACGGCATTATGGTTCGGCATGGGCCGTTCGGCCCTGATGGGCTCAGGTTACTCAAAGAGCCCAACAACTACCTGAACTTGTCTATAAATAGAGCATGTAGGGCTCCAGAAAAGGGGATCTTCTTTCTGCTCTCTTACTTTCTCTTTTCTAAGGCTAAGGCAACTCTGCCATTTTGTAACTGTAATCGATTATTACAGCAATAAAAAGCAAACTTCTAGAGTGGACGTAGGCCGGAGTTAGCCGAACCACTATAAGATCTGTTGTTCTTTAATGCTTTCATTTCAGTCTTAACTGTTCTTCACATTATTACTCTCTACATACATTCTATCTTTGAGCTGTAACTGATATTTGGTGCTTTCATCCGGATTTGGGGGTTAGTGACCAATTTTGGCGCTAACACTACTCTTTGCTCATGATACGTGGAGCACTACACTGCACATGTTAGACTTAAAGAGAGTGATCTGAGATATTCTCTCTGTTCATGATAAACATCATTTTCCAAACTAAAAAGAAGAATACAGCATACATTTTCTATGGTTCTCATTCGCTTTACAAACAGATTGACCATGAAGCCAAGCAACACCCGAGCTCCTCTATAATGGAGATCCATGACCTATTGAATCTAAACTTTTATTTTTTATTCAAAAACCACATACTACTATAGGTAGCATACGACTTCCTCAATATTCCCAGTCAAAGATGAACCATCACTTTAACAAACTTTTACTCTGGTCTAATTGAAAAGGATTTAACTAGGAATCGGTTGAAATTTATGGTTATTACGGTAATTAATTAATTATAAGTAGTGGCAACCTTTAGTTAACACGATACAACATTACACCAAAACAGTCATTTAGAAACACTTTTTTTTTCATTTGGCGACACTTATATGGGTTGCATTTTAGTCTCGCTAATAAGTGTCGCTATCCAATATAAGTGTTACTGAAAATAAAAATTTACACTTTTAAATACGGCAACACTTATTTTCGTTGTAATCCTTGGTTTAATTGGAGTTAATTGAAATATACCAGGGCAAAATTGTAATTGAATAACATATCACGCTTAAACCTAGCCACGCTTACCCCTGGCCGCATTTTCCCCAAATCGTTTCCACTCTCTAACGTTCATTCTCCAGTTCTCCAATTCGCAAATTGAGAAACGAATGTTTTTCTGAATCTGATGCTAGAAAATATAGATTTGGAGTTGAAGAATATCTATGGCATCTGGGTAAGGCGACAATTCCAGATCCAAATTCATAGTGCATTGTCACTGAAATTACTTTTCTTCCTACAGATGTAAATATATGTTCGAATAGGTACACAATCTCGATATGATGTTAAAGGCAATTTAATAAAGATTTGGTTTTACATAAAGACATCTCAAGATGGATCTGGGATAATTGGGGTTTCACTGTCTGTTGATAACCCATTTAGATTGTATTCCTAATTTATGATGTGGAGACCGTGAACCCTGGTCCTCACAATACAAAATCGAATTTAGATTAAGTGGTACAGATGCAATGCGACGTTAGTGATGGGTATGAAATCGGGGTCTGGTCAATCACAAGGTTTGTTTTGGGAAGATGACTGTCACATGCTCAGGAACTCATGATTTTGATCCGGTTATCCATGCTACACGAAGAACGAAGCAGTTACACTGAAGACAAGCGTGAAAGGGTGCTCAGGCAGTTACGTGGGCTGAAACGATTTGAAGATTGCTAACCAGGCCTACATCATTTTCACCCATGTTTTATTTTTGTTGTTATCAGAATGGAAGAAAGGAAACAATGTTTTGCAACTGCCGCTCTTTTAGTTAAACGCCATATCCAGCATCTATATTCTGAATAAGCTAAACGTGGAAGATTTTGCTATGTTAGAAGAGCGTACAGTGAGTTTTGGACTCGACGAGGTTCTGTATTTCTTCTTATTTCTCCTTTTATTCTGATGAAATGCTTGTGGGTTATCCTCTATTTTATTCTGATGAACCAATAACAACATGCCGCAAGGTAAAACAATTCCTTGTTCTGTTAACTTATATGATACTAAGATCATCTGATTATACACTAAATATGATTGATATATTGATCATTGTTTACCATGTATTTAAGTCATAAATTTATAATGTAGTATCACCTTAAAAAAAACTAAGGCTGTGTCAGAAATGTAGTATCACCATGTATTTTATGCAATGTAGATCAAAGGCTTGGGACAAATGGTGCTGATGAAACTAAGGTCTTCACATACCGATATCTGAATGAAAATTGATTTAAAATTGATTTTAAAAAAGTCATTGTTTTCTTGGCTGGTCATATGCAGGAGCATCCCTGGTCATTGTTTTCTGGTAATATTTGGATTATTGACATAAAAAAGCGTTAAACAAGTCAATTATGATCTGCTAGTTGAATATATGTTCTTTTATCCTAAAATAGTCTTTAATGAATGTAGATAGGAACAAGCTACATTATATTGAATGTTAAGCAAGTAGATGCAACAATAGTCTCAGAACTCAAACATATGGTAAAGTGGCATATCTAAGACCACGAACTTAACATTAATTTAACAGTATCATTTTTCTTTTAACAATGTTATTATTAATAAACTGATTACTGATACAAGGCCAAAGCTAATTACCTATCAAATAAGGAGAATGGCCTCATGTATAGAAAAGTGTCCTTAAATGCATATTTTAAAACTCTTAATCAACAAGTAATTAACCATAATTTTCGAGTTCAAGTTGAATATAATAGTTCATCTTGACTTTTGCTTTTTTTTTATTTGTCAAATTATATGTTACCTTTTCCTTTACTAGTTAAAGTTTTCAATTTTGATTTGAAACTGAATATAATTAATTGATTAGTTAATTATCTGATTAATGAAGTTTGTAATGATTGTAGACTAATTAACAGTTCCCTAATGCAGTGGACGGGTGAGGTTACCTACCTATTACGGCTTACTTAATTTTATAATTCTGTAATCACGTTAATTTTTAATTATTAGTTGGTGCTTGAAGCTCTTTCCAGAAATAACGCATGTTATTCAAAAGTTTCTAACTGAAATTTACACTTATGTAAAAAACAAAATAATGGAATAAATACTTTCATTGATAAGAGAATATATCCTCTTTGTTTTTCTAGTTGTTTTTCCTTCTTAAACTATTCCTGTTTCGGGAAAGTGCAGTAAAGCAAAAACAGTTACCATGCTAAGAATAGAGTTAAAACTTAAAAGTACACCATAGTACCTTATGTAAGAATTGCTTCTCTGAGTAGGTGTCAATTTGCATAGTCTTCTGTACCTCAAATTAAACCATTTGCATATATATATATATATATATATATATATATATATAAATAATGTTCTCTCTCCATCTTTGCATCTATGATTGATATACTCCATATTAGGATATTAGTCTTTGCTAGGATATTATGTTTCGATTGGTTTGCATAGTGTCAAATATAATCCATGTATACTTATTATATATTTTTTATTATTATTGTATGTCTGTCCTGACCTTAGTTATTCAGGTTTTAGTTTGATGATCCATGCTTTTAGACATTTAGACATTAATTTTCAACTACTTGCATTTAGGCTTGATGTAGAACAATTTACATAAGATTTCATTGTACAGTTATTGCATGCATTCTCCAGTTAGTAATTCTCCAGTTATTCAAGTATACCGATGGCTCTGTTTTCTTATACACAGTTAAGACTAGCGATGGATAAATAGACCGGTTCTTGGCAATTTGGACTTATCAATTTTAACGCAGAATAGCTGACCTTTCTTCCAATTTTTTGGCAGAAGTTAACAAATACTTAGTGCTGCTTCTTCAAGTGGATTTATCCCCATACCAATCAAAATTAAAGAATCATAGGTCAATACTTCATTTTTTTTCAGTTATAAGGAGTTTGAAACCTATTTGAATCCTAAATAAATAGGATGCTTGCAGGTTGCAATAAATAAATTATTCTGAACAAAAATCATGATTAACAGTAGATATTGTTGATATTAGTTTTCCATTTTATCCTTAATTTCATTTTTTTTCCTTGCAGATTCCGCTCTGTGTTGTAATAGCATGGATGATGGGGAAGCCATTGGATTTGAACTTTCATCTTTTTGAAACTGCCTAGCTCTTCCTCACAGTATTGGTTGTTGCATTTATGCTTCAGGTACTGGCTTCTTTATATAATGTATTTGCAGTAGCATGCCGTAGATGTCATGAACCATTTATATTAAATCGATTTCTAGTAAATAACAACCACATCATTTTATCGCATATAACACTACACCAAAACAGTCATTTGGCAACAGTCATTTACAAAGTTACTATTTTTAGATTGGAAGAGTTCATCATATTTGAGAAAACTATAACAAATCAAATGCATGCCAGTAAATAAATTTTGCATTGAAAAACACTACATTATTAAGTCTACTTGTAACATTGATAAAAGTTATTTTTAATAAACTTGATTCCTAGGATATCATTGCTCGATTCAAGGAAAGAAGAAATTATAACATTGAAACAGTCATTTACAAGGTAAATTACTTCCCAAGCTTTTGATATATGAGATCCACCATAGAGATCACTTGAATAAGCTGATCATTCTTTGTTATTAGGCTACACCAAGAAATACTTCAACAACGTATGAATTGAAACATTTTTCAGTGGGTTATGATAAATGTTATTTTCCCACATAAAATTGCCAACTAACAACTTTTTTCATCACGTGTGTTACAAAAAAAACTGCATATGATTACGTGACTAACAAATTTTTGTGTGTTTGTGTATGTTAACAAAAACCTGAGGCCAACTATTCGTATTTGATTTGGAACATATTTATCCTATCCGACTAACAATATAGTGTCTTTTTCACTAACTTAAAAAACAAACTCCAAAGAACGGTCAACATGCTAGATGCAGACAAATAAGAGAAAAACAGTCCAATTAAACAAAGTGGTGCAATAGAGAATACCTTGTGAACTTGGATACTTCATCTTCTCTCTGACATCTCTACAAATTTTAGATTTTATTCAGCTTATCTTGTACTGTATTAGATGATAATACCTTTTGGTTATCTGTTTGGAAAAACTCAAACTTTAATGTTAACATCTTGGAATCTGTCACATTAACTTGCACTGATTCCAAAGGTCATTCATGAAACCATTTTGCTATCTGTAGTTGAGATCAGAGAAGAAATAGGGGAAGACAATTTCTTTCTTCTTGATGCTGAAGCACACGAAGTTCCAAGGCTTCGGAAAGAAAGAGAAGCTGGACTTGTTATGAAGTCAAGTAGCTAATCAAGTTATGAAGTAGTTGATTATGACAACCTAAAGATAGAAAGGCAAGTAGCTAATCAAGTTAATAATGCCATCAATTCTAATTTGACATTGTTATGAAGTAGTTGATTATGTATTGAATTAACCAACTTAATTATGTATTGTACTTGTTATGAAGTAGTTGACATTGTTATGAAGTAGTAGACTATGAAATTTATGTTGTTATTTGATCATGAATATTGTAAATTTTGGGTTCCTATTGAATGTAGTATAATAATGCATATCATGTTAGTTATTAATTGTTTATTAATGTTAAAATAATTGACTATATTGAGAATGAAAATATTTCAGCGTTATAAGCGTTGGCAATTAAAATTTACCAACGCTTATAAACGTCAGCATAGAAAATTAAACAATGTTCGATGGTTAATTTGCCAACGTTTATAAGCGT
Source organism: Allium fistulosum (assembly GCA_030737815.1). Classification (NCBI taxonomy): domain Eukaryota; kingdom Viridiplantae; phylum Streptophyta; class Magnoliopsida; order Asparagales; family Amaryllidaceae; genus Allium; species Allium fistulosum. The sequence goes on along the minus strand of CM060902.1, from coordinate 1,113,752,701 downwards.
TGTTAAATAATATACACCAACGTTTATAAGCGTTGGCGAATACAACCTTCCAACGCTTATTAGCGTTGGAAAACTAAACTCCCCAACGCTTATAAGCGTTGGCAATAAATTGCGACGCCCATACAGCGACGCTAATAAGCGTTGCTGGAACTGTTTGCGACAGTTATACTCGTTGGGAATCACCTGTTTTGGTGTAGTGCAATATAGAAAAACAAGTTAGTTTTATAAAGGTGTAAGCAAAGACAAGGAAATGTAGGACTTATGATGAAGTATAGATTGGGTTGATGATGCTTAGGAATAAATCAAATCAGAATATGGAGACTCGAGTATCATGTGAATTTTCTTTTTATAAAAAAGAATATTTAATATAATGTCCTACTCTATTCAGTTTTCTTATTTTCTAGAGTTGTGTTCAGACATTAGCATTAAAAATATTCAAATATCTAGTTTTATGCCGAACATTAATATAAATCTGGAAGGCAATTAAGTCAAATGAAAGAAAGATTAATAGGTTAAGACTAATACTCAATTACCATGAATTTTAGCCAAATGATTAATGATATACTAATACTAATCTATAAAGGTCAGTTGCATATGCTTTTGCGCAGATGGTATTATATTTTAACATTATGATAACCAAATATTATACCGAGGACCTACATTTCGCTCTTTTGTTTTAGTTAAGATTGCACTAAAAGGGATAACATCCGTCACATATATTGATGAACCTAATCAGGTACTTTTGCCACTTAAACCCCTACTTGCTTCCTTCTCAATTTTCCCATCTCGTAATATCTTTATAAACTTCTTTGTTATTTCTAAGAAAGAACAATAGAAAGGAGAATACACAAATATCGCAAAAGTGTAGAAAAACCAAGAGCCTTCACCACTTTCAAGGAGCCCTCACTTTTCAAAAGTTTGGAATCATCTGAATGGAGAAGGTAAATCGAGCAAATCGTTGAGCAGCCTCCATTTCTCTGCCATCATGCCAAGACATCAAGGGTTGACCCAAATAACCCTGAAAGATTCAAGACCAAAGAAGAATCATCTGACAGAAGCAAAGCTGTACCAAAGTTTGGGGATTGGGACGAATCAGACCCTGAAGCAGACTGGTTCTGTATGGTTCCTCGGATCATAGATGATTCAAAATACCTCAATGGTTTTGGTCATGCTCACAAATCATCGTGTTGCAGCTGCTTCAGCCGGTGCAAGAAATGAATGTTTGGAATGAAACTTTTTTATTTGCCCTGTATAAATGAGCACTAAAGGCTTTATATGTATGTAACATCTGCGACAGGTTTTGTAAAATGTATTCTTTCTCATCATGTATGTTTGTTTGTTTTCATTAAATATATTGGTGTAATCATATGGAGGAATTGAGGATTGTTGATTTTTGTTTTCAATTAATTGTAATGTTCTTTAACATGGTTGTTAAAAAAATAATAATAATCTAACCTCTAGTTGTTCATACACTTATTGACATCTTCACTAAAACCTCTAGAGTATAAATATATTCCGAGGCTTTGAATCCCTGCTACTTTGCATATGTTCCTTTTTTAGTAAAAACAATACATAGAGAGGATACTTAGCTTGAAGTAGAAAGCTATAGAAAGAAGAGTAGACCTATTGAGCACTCCATGACTGCGGCACTGAGCAACTCCTTTGCAAAGCCGAGACAAGAAGCTATGTGATTCAAACATTTGGTATATCGGTGTATATTTTAGTACTAGTAGTCAATACACGGAAAATCTTTACTATGTGAAACGTGTGTTTGTACCATGACGTAGCTAACTCGTATATACCATTACATCATATGTTTTGTCAAAATAGTATACCGTCCAAAATACAAACTTGAAAGCCATTATTTAATCCATATGTGTGCCAAGTTTCATGAAATTTAGCATCATTTGAGCTATTTTATGATGGCTGCAAGATGATATATGTGAAATTAACAGTTTCATATCTTAAAATATTTTACGTTCTAATATGAAGTTGGGAAAAAAAAATCTAAATCGTTAATTTTTTTTATTTGAGCTCATTACATAATGCATATTGGATATCCAAAATCTTTGTAAATGAAATAAATGAAAAATATCACTAAACTATGCAAGAATATATCTGTCCATGTTATTTTAGTATCAACAATACCAAACATGGATTTATTTCAATAAGGACAAAATTTCAAAGTGGGTTAATTTCGAAACTATTTCGCGGTTAGAGTTAGTTTGTAATCTTATTAACAAATAGGACTGGTTTTTATCCCAATCAGCATACATGTCAGCAGTGTTCCAACTGTCAATGTATTTACGCAACTATGAATTGCGTATATGGTCGTATAATTTTGCTGCGTAAATAGAATATATTAGCTAAATGGAAAAGCGCAAATAAGAGATGCGCTTTTCCATTTTCTTAACAAACCAAAATGGGCAACTATGAGTTGCGCTTAATCGATAGTATTATATGCGCAATTCATAGTTGCGCAACTTAAAAATATTGAAGTTTACATAATATGCACGACTCATAGTTGCGCCTGCACTGCCATAAAGGCAGCAGCAACCCCACCATTCCATTTCATTTTCTGAAATTTTTTATTTTCCATGAAGTTCTGCTCGAACCCATCAATCCCAAATCTCAAAATTTGATTTTTTTTATTATCAATTCCATTCAAAATTAACAAATTTCTTCGCCAATCTTCAATTATAACAAATCTATCACAATGGAAGCGGAATCTTCGTCAACGCAATTCGATTTTGGTATTGTCTAAATCCTAGGTTTATTTATTAATTTCTAATTTACGTATTATTTGTTTCTATTTGCAAGAAACATTGTCAATTAGCTTGTTCTAGGTGTTAGTGATCTAATTCGTACAGTTGAATCAATCATTTATTGTAAACAATGTTAAAAATATGAGTTTTTGTTGCATGAACTTTCAGAACCGGAAAGCAGACCCGTCGATGGTACCGTGCTATATTTGCAAGATAATCACCGCATAAATGTTGAAAATTTAATGAGAGTAATTTTTTTATTTTGTAAATATAGTAAATAGTTTAATATTTTTAGCATTTTGAGTTAACTATATGTTATAATTCTTTATTTTGTAGAGTGAGAAACCGTCAACTATCTGGATCATTCACATAGTTTCGAAGATCTGATGGAGATTGTTGATGGTCACCGAGTTCAACAATTACTTCATCAAGCGAGCTTCTGATATTTCATGCAAATAAAGTATATCAGATTTGATAGGTCTTTATCGACAGCATTATGCGATAGATGAAGGTCCGAGACTTGTAACTTTCATTTTTATATTGAAGAAATGACAATTACTTTACAAGATGTTTCTATTTTGCTCGGTCTTCCTATAGAAGGCGCCGTTCTGAATTACGGTGGTAATGTAGACGTCGATGATGTTTGTCACTGTTTGCTTGATGAAATTTCACCCCTCGAAGCGGTGGTTAATAGAAGAAAGTTGAAGATTAAATGAATAAACGACCTTATAATTGGCCGAGAGATTACTGTCGATTCATCTATTGAGAAGTTAGAACAGTTCACACGGGCTGTTATATTGCTTTTTATATCATCACGTCTTTTTCCAAACCATTCGAAGGGTCGAGTAAGTGTCAAATGATTATACATGCTACAGGACTTTACCACTATTTTTGATTATTCGTGGGGTAGCGCGGTTTTATGCGCTTTGTGTAAGGAGTTGGATAGTGTGGCACTAAGAAAGTCGAACGGGTTAGCTGGTTGCCTAATCCTTCTGTAGGTATATCATTTGTCACTTATAATTGTACTAATATTTTGAAAGATCTTGTTTAACACTGATAATGTGCAGGTTTGGTCATGGACGTGTATTTCTATTGGTCGTCCGAATGTTCGTGCCAATGTCGCTGCTAGATTTCCTTACGGGGCCAGGTAAAAACCGATAGTAATTTTTATTAAAAACTCTATATTTTAGTACAATATTCACACATTATATTGTTCATTGATTGTAGATGGACGGGAGATAAATGTTGGAGGGATAATCCAGCCCGTCATCCAACATTCTATCGCAATGAGTTCGATGTTATGGAGCAGCATAATGTTGATTGGACGCCATATACGGCTGAGATTGTATAGAATTTGCCGCCAATTTGCTTAGATGGAGAACAGACTTGGTATTCAAGAACCCCAATCAATTACTTGCAAATTGTGGCCATGCACTACCTGGATAGAGTGATGAGGCAATTTGGCCTTCATCGGCATTACCAGATGCAGCCGAGCAAGTTTTCCCACACGGTTGGAACAAAGATTTGTATAACACGTACGTAGCAAGATAAGTTCATAGGTTGGATCATGTTCAAGTTGAACGCGTATGAAGAGTCACCATCGAACAATACTCTAGTTGGTACTGGCATATAACGTGACGATTTTTTCTTAAAGAATCATCTACTAGGTTGCCTAGATATACTCCATAGGGACCAGTGGAACGTGACTTGGTACGTGTAAATAAGTTTTCATCTCTTAACTCGTTCAACCAGATTTACTTACTTATGCCAATACTTCTTTTGTTTTAGGTTCAAGGGTTGTACCTCATTTCAAATGAAGTTGATGATGTTCTTACAGATCCTAGAGATGAAGATCGAGTAAAAGGTAAGTGTTTCAACATCAAAGAAATTATCAAGTCGCTTCTTGGTAGACACAAGCTTGAACGACCACCGCCGTATGTGCCTTGTCAGTCCGAGACTTTTTCTCGTACATACCAACAACGACGTTCTAGAGGCACGGGTGGTTCTTTACAAGACAGTCAATTGGGGTAGGACATATTTGAAGCCGGACCATCTCAACCGCCTCCGACTCAAACACAAAGAACACTACGCAAACTTAGAAACTTAAGAAATTAGGTGTTATGGTAGGTGTACTTAAGTTGTTTAATTTGGTTTGTAGGTTAGTTATTTTCGTTCGAAGTTGTACTTTGTTGTTTTGAATTTGTATTCACATTTGAAGTTCAACTTTGTTAATGTACAATCATGATATGTACGTTATTTAATAGAGTTGTGATTTTGCCACTTGTTGTTGTTTTCGTATGTACAGTTGAATTAGATTTGCGTGAAATATGTTGGTTTTGAACGAAAAGCATATTTTGTTTCCATATATGTGAGCTGCTGTTTGGAGAGCAACAGCGAGTTACAGGCGCAACTCAAAGTTGCGCCTGTAACATACAGAAGAGAGCAACTTTGAGTTGCGCTCTACCATATACATAATTGCAGAACTCAAAGTTGCAGCAACATGTACAGTAAGGAACACAACTCAAAGTTGCGCCTATATTCATGGGTCGCTCCTACTGGCTCAACAGCAGCTTATAACACCCTTTACTCCTCTTCACTTCAACAGAACTCTTCAAACCCAACATATTTCAGAAACCTAAACTTCATTGCTCTTACGACAACTCAACTAAAAATATAACAAGTCCACTCAAATTCGTTTAAACCGACAAAGATCAACGCAAGATTTCACTGTCATCTAAAGTTGAGGTAAAGTTTTAAAACCCTTCTTTGCCTATTTTGTTAGATCTATTATTGAAATTTTGTTTCTTGAAGTTTGCTAGATCTATAACTACCGTGCCGATTATTTGTCACTATGACGGTGATTTAATCATCGACAAAAATAGCAAGCCAACCTATGTTGGCGGAAAGCATAAATGATCTAAAGAGAAAGGGTTGTAATTTTTTTGGGTTGAAAACGACATTTTACAAAGCTACAAAGATTAATTCTACCTAATTCGACATCTCGTTGGTAAGTAAATGGGTAACGGAGGACGGCCCGATTGTTATTGGGGTAAACGATGACGATGACGTCGATTCTATGTTTTGCGTGGGGATGAAAGTAATCGGGTTGTTTGTTAAGAAGGATGGAGAACAGACTTGGTATTCAAGAACCCCAATCAATTACTTGCAAATTGTGGCCATGCACTACCTGGATAGAGTGATGAGGCAATTTGGCCTTCATCGGCATTACCAGATGCAGCCGAGCAAGTTTTCCCACACGGTTGGAACAAAGATTTGTATAACACGTACGTAGCAAGATAAGTTCATAGGTTGGATCATGTTCAAGTTGAACGCGTATGAAGAGTCACCATCGAACAATACTCTAGTTGGTACTGGCATATAACGTGACGATTTTTTCTTAAAGAATCATCTACTAGGTTGCCTAGATATACTCCATAGGGACCAGTGGAACGTGACTTGGTACGTGTAAATAAGTTTTCATCTCTTAACTCGTTCAACCAGATTTACTTACTTATGTCAATACTTCTTTTGTTTTAGGTTCAAGGGTTGTACCTCATTTCAAATGAAGTTGATGATGTTCTTGCAGATCCTAGAGATGAAGATCGAGTAAAAGGTAAGTGTTTCAACATCAAAGAAATTATCAAGTCGCTTCTTGGTAGACACAAGCTTGAACGACCACCGCCGTATGTGCCTTGTCAGTCCGAGACTTTTTCTCGTACATACCAACAACGATGTTCTAGAGGCACGGGTGGTTCTTTACAAGACAGTCAATTGGGGTAGGACATATTTGAAGCCGGACCATCTCAACCGCCTCCGACTCAAACACAAAGAACACTACGCAAACTTAGAAACTTAAGAAATTAGGTGTTATGGTAGGTGTACTTAAGTTGTTTAATTTGGTTTGTAGGTTAGTTATTTTCGTTCGAAGTTGTACTTTGTTGTTTTGAATTTGTATTCACATTTGAAGTTCAACTTTGTTAATGTACAATCATGATATGTACGTTATTTAATAGAGTTGTGATTTTGCCACTTGTTGTTGTTGTTTTCGTATGTACAGTTGAATTAGATTTGCGTGAAATATGTTGGTTTTGAACGAAAAGCATATTTAGTTTCCATATATGTGAGCTGCTGTTTGGAGAGCAACAGCGAGTTACATGCGCAACTCAAAGTTGCGCCTGTAACATACAGAAGAAAGCAACTTTGAGTTGCGCTCTATCATATACATAATTGCAGAACTCAAAGTTGCAGCAACATGTACAGTAAGGAACGCAACTCAAAGTTGCGCCTATATTCATGGGTCGCTCCTACTGGCTCAACAGCAGCTTATAACACCCTTTACTCCTCTTCACTTCAACAGAACTCTTCAAACCCAACATATTTCAGAAACCTAAACTTCATTGCTCTTACGACAACTCAACTAAAAATATAACAAGTCCACTCAAATTCGTTTAAACTGACAAAGATCAACGCAAGATTTCACTGTCATCTAAAGTTGAGGTAAAGTTTTAAAACCCTTCTTTGCCTATTTTGTTAGATCTATTATTGAAATTTTGTTTCTTGAAGTTTGCTAGATCTATAACTACCGTGCCGATTATTTGTCACTATGACGGTGATTTAATCATCGACAAAAATAGCAAGCCAACCTATGTTGGCGGAAAGCATAAATGATCTAAAGAGAAAGGGTTGTAATTTTTTTGGGTTGAAAACGACATTTTACAAAGCTACAAAGATTAATTCTACCTAATTCGACATCTCGTTGGTAAGTAAATGGGTAACGGAGGACGACCCGATTGTTATTGGGGTAAACGATGACGATGACGTCGATTCTATGTTTTGCGTGGGGATGAAAGTAATCGGGTTGTTTGTTAAGAAGGATGGGGTGTACAAACAACTGAACCGCAAGCTCATATCTTTGATTATGCAAGCCAACCAAAACCGAGTAATACTACCGAGCAAAGTCAAATGTATTACCCATGCTACTCCTACCAGCCACCGAACGTTTAAGCACAAACAGCTGGGTATGTTTTCATGTAATGCATGTACGTTTCATTCATGGTCTCATGTTTTATATAATTAACACTCATATGTTTGTTTATAGGTTGTATACACAGACATCCGACTACGGTTTCATGCCATATCCATCGCAGTCACCTGAGTATGGTTTCATGTCGTATCCTCCACAGTCAATTCCAACTCCGAATTCAAACGAATACTTGCAAAAAATTAAAGATGAAGATGTTGAAATTGAAGATATGGAGGGTGGAAATGCTAATAATGTTGTATCACATTCAGATAGCATGGAAATCGCCGCTTCACTTGACGAAGATGAGACATTGATAGATGCTATGAATGTTAACAATGATGCTCTATTAGATGATATTCCAGAGGAAGTTGATGACATTGACGAGCATATCGAGAAGGAAGAACCGTTAGAGGATGACCAATGCAATGACACAATCATGGAAAGATCTATTATGCAAGAAGTTCAATTTACCGATGAAATTTTTGGACTTAAATATATGGAGAAAGGCCCTCGAGTCGGTATGATTTATAAATCAAAGGAATCTTTAATTGAACATATAAGTGAATGGTCGATAAAATGTTCAGTTTCATTTAAAAAAATAAAGTCTCGTGCTAGAGAATTCACTGCTATATGTGATATTGATGTTAATTGTCCATGGTTGCTTCATGCTATTGTTTCTAAAAGAGATCATGATGGATGGTGGGTTATAAAAATTACGGTGGTTATCACACATGCTCAAATCCAATCATCAACTCAAACCACAAACAAACAACGGTCAAATTCATCTGCATCAAAGTCCTTTCACATGTTCGATCGAACCCAAATTACACTGCAAGATCTGTCCAAGAGCTTATGTAAAATACGTATAAAATTCAAATAACCTACATGAGAGCTTGGAAAGGACTAAGAAAAGCCGTGTCTAAAATATTTGGCGATTGGGAATCTTTATACAATAACTTCACAGTTTCTTCGTGCAATACAGAAATGCAATTCAGGCACTTGGTATCATGTTCATACAGAAGGCGTTCAATTTTAAGAGGCTTTCTAGGCATTTGGACAGAGCATTGGTGGTTTCAAGCATTGCCGTCATGTTCTTTCTATTGATGGAACACGTCTTTATGCTAAATATCAAGGTACGTTGCTTATGATGCAAAAAACTCTCATTTTCCTTTGGCATTTTCTATTATACGAACCGAATCAATGGAGACTTGGGATGGTTTTTTTCATGCATAAGACATTTAATTCCATCTTTAAATGCAAGATGCGTTACATTCATTTCTGATAGAATGAAAGGAATTCCTACCGTCTTGCAAGAGAAATGGAGAAGATCGCATCATCATCACTTCTGCCTTCGTCTTGAAAGCAAACTTCAAAAAGGTTGGTTTTTGTAGCAAAATTTTGCAAAACTTATTCCACGATTATGCTGAAACAAGAAACGAGGTAACATACAAAGAACTAAGAGTGCAACAAAAAAATGTAAGTCCGGTTGCTGACAGATGGATTGACAGAAGTCTCAAACATAAGGATGAACAGTGCTCTTTACAAGGACAACGGTGAACGTTTTTATATGATGACTACCAATGCTTTGGAGAGTTTCAATGGAGTTCTAAAAGGTGCAAGATCATTACCGGTAAAGGCGTTAGTAGCACGTACCTTTCATCGTCTTAATAGCTACTTCTATAGAAGACGTACTAATGGACTGGAGTACACAGATGCGCTCACGCTAACATATGAAAAAATGATGGAAAAATATGCAGCATAAGCATGAAATATGAGCATTAACAGGTTCAGCTTGACGGAGTGGCAAGTAACAGACACAAACGCATGTAACTACACAGTAAATATTGCCAATGACAGCTGCAGATGTTCATGCAATATTCATATTCTTGCCCATTTTCCATCTTCTCATGTTTTGGCTGCATGTGCACGATGCAAAGGAGGAGCGAACAGAGCTTACCATGATCTTATTTCGTCGTGGTTTACAACAGACAGTTATAGACATAGTTATTCTTCAGGTTTTTCATCCTGTGTCCGACAGTAGATATTGGGATGTACATGAAGGCCCAACTATACATCCACCGCCAACGCGTAGGAATACAGAAAGATAGAGTTCTACAAGAATTAGGGCGTCACGGATGAAATGGGGGACATAAGACAGGACGGATGTGGACAATGCAGTAACTTGGGTCATAAGAGAAGAACGTGCGGAAAGCAATAATTAATTTGATTGTTTTTACCACTTATGTCATTCGTGTACTGTATAACTTCTATTTTTATTCTATACGCAATTTTGATATTAAAAGTTATATTTTGCGAACATTTATGTTAGTTGCTATGTTTTGTAACTTTAATTTATTTTGTACGCAGCTTTTGTACGTAATATCCAAAGTATGCAACGTGGAACAACAACAAAGTAATACATCAAATATTAAATAAACATTACAACCAAAAAGTAATACATCAAATATTGCATAACCATTACAACAACCAAGTAATGAAACAACCTAGTAATACAACAATCATTAAAACTAATGCATACATAACTCCATTAAATAAGTCTGATACAGAACCATTACATAACAATTGCACTAACCAGTTTAATAGACCCTTTTCCAAATTGGATTTAAGGACTGCAAATAGTTTACCTAATGTCGTAGCATACTATTTTCCTTTTCCAATCGTCTCACTTCGGCTTGCATATCTAGTGCATATTCAACTCCCCTATGGGTCTACGGACGATCTAACCGTTTGAAGAATTTACAGCACTGAACACCATTCGGGTTAGTTATATGATCTAAGTAACTAGTACATCCAACTACCTCATAAATATCTCCACAGTGGAAAATTGGATGTGTTGATTGTCTCACTAGACCTTCACGACTAATTTGTTTCCCGGTCTTTGATTATGTTCACCTAAGCAAACCTGATTTTCCAAACCAGATTCAACAACAACACTAATATTTTGAGGAACTATCTCAAATTGAGTTTCAGGAATCGTTGCAAACTGAGTTTCAAGAACGAATTCGGATTCAGCTTCCTACTTTTCACAATATTTCACCAATACTTCATTTGAGATCTTCCAATTATCCATATCGGTTCGGCTAGCTTAATATGAAAGGTATGGAACTATAAATCAACATAAAAACATAAAACATTTTAAAATGACAATCGATTCGAAAATAGGGTTTACTCAATTACCTTGCAAAGATTGTTGTAGCTTTGTTCTAATCGATTAATGATGCAGAAACATGATGATTTTGAGTGGATTTGTCGAATAAATTATAATTTGTTGATTGAGGGGTTTTAGGTTCGGAATTGGGAAATTTGGAAGGATGAATGAATGGTAATGTGAGTGTGTGGTGCAAAAAGTGTGAGTGCTTCTGTTTTTATACACAACAGAATATATGAGCGCAACTTTGAGTTGCGCTAAACAAATTATTACATAGGTGCAACTCATAGTTGCACCATGTTGGTTTGATGAGAAAAATGAAAAAACGCATCTCTTATTTACGCTTTTCCATTTGGCTAATATATTCTATTTGCGCAACTATCAGTTGCGCAAAAATTATTTGACCATATGCGTAACTCATAGTTGCGCAAATACGTTGGCAGTTGCAACACTACTGACGTGGATGCTGATTGGGCTAAAACCAGCCCTATTTGGTAATAAGTTGACAAACTAACTCTAAATGCGAAATAGTTTCGAAACATTTATCCATTTGACCTTCAACTCTCTTTATACTAACCACCACTTCGAGGCGCGGAATTTCACCAAGCAAGCGGTAACAAACATCATCGATGTCCAAATTACCACCGTAATTTAGAACGGCGCTATCTATAGGAAGACTGAGAAAAATAGAAACATCATGGAAAGTAATTGTCATTTCTCCAATAGAAAAATGAAAGGTGCAAGTCTCGGGCCTTCATCTATCGCATAATGCTATCGGTAAAGACCTATCAAATCTGATATACTTTATTTGCATGAAATACCAAAATCCCGCTTGATGAAGTAATTGTTGAACTCGGTGATCATCAATCATCTCCAGTTGATCTCCAAAACTCTGTGAATGATCCAAACAGTCGTCGGGTTTCACACTCTATAGAACAAAGAATTATAACGTATAGATAATTCAAAATGCTAAAAATCTTAAACTATTTACTATATTTACAAAATAAAAAAATTACTCTCATTAAATCTTCAACATTTGCACGGTGATTATCCTGCAAATATAGCACGGTACCATCAACTAGTCCGCTTTCCGGTTCTGAAAGTTCATGCAATAAAAACCCATATTTTTAACATCGTTTATAATAAATGATTGATTTAACCGTACGAATTGGATCACTAACACCTAGAACAAGCTAATTGATAATGTTTCTTGTAAATAGAAACAAATAATACACAAATTAGAAATTAATAAATAAACCTATGGTTTAAATAATACCAAAATCGAATTGTATTGACGAAGATCTCACATTTATTGTGATAGAATTGTTATAGTTGAAAATTGGCGAAGAAATTTGTTAATTTTGAGTGGAATTGATTAAAAAACCAAATTTGAGATTTGGGGCTGATGGGTTCGAGCAGAACTTCATGGAAAACAAAAGCTTTTATAAAATGAAATGGGAAGGTGGGGATGCTGCTGCATTTATGTAGCAGTGCAGTCACAAATACGAGTTGCGCATATTATGTAAACTTCAATATTTTTAAGTTGCGCAATTATGAGTTGCGCATATAATAATATCGATTAAGCGCAACTCATAGTTGCGGCATTTTGGTTTGTTAAGAAAATGGAAAAGCACATATCTTATTTGCATTTTCGATTGGGTTAATATATTTCATTTGCGCAACTATGAGTTGCGCAAATATTATATGACCATACGCGCAACTCATAGTTGCACAAATACATTGGCAGTTGGAACACTGCTGCTTAGTAATAAGTTTACAAACTAACTCTAACCGTGAAATAGTTTCGAAAATTAGTTCACTTTGAAAATATGTCCTACAATATATAATGTTAACTTACATCCCTACATAACTTTAATACTGATACAGTTCAATTTTATTTTTAACTGAAGGAATCAAATTATGCAAATAAGGTCATCACAATTCATGCCAAATGTGTATCAACAAAGTGATCATACTAACGCAAAGAAGTTCACAAACATTAACATATACATACTAAGTAACATATTTAATGACAAGAATTCAAGCTTTACTGTAATAAAATCACAAAGTTTGTTTCATATCTAAGTCTGTTGTGATGAAACTATGCTAGAATAAAATCAATATCAACCTTGCATATATTAATTACTATAAAATATATGCATAACAATACTTTAAATAATGACTGAACATTTAACAGAGAGAAAAATTCTTGATCCTACTGGTATCTTTTAACATGGTGTCGCCTTTTGTTGCTTGACCAAGTCTTTGACATGCAGCATTGAGTTAACGAAGAACGAAAGATGTTTGATTTAGGTTAGGGTTAGGATTGACGATGAAGGTAGTAATAATAGAAATGTAATAACCAGGCCATTGATTGTCATGTTTAAGAAGAAGCAAGACTGCTGCCTATGTCCAGAAAATGGAAAAAAAACTCCATCTTCAGCGAGATTCCTTAGAGGCAGCATGGGAACATCGGAGTTGGTAGCTGGAGATAGCAAGAAGGTGTCAGGTGCTGAAGTGCTTGAAGTCGTGGCCTGAGGAGGAAGCTACAAGGATGTATCTGTTGTGCATGTTATGCACATGCCAACTGATACAGGAATTATTTGGGCCTGTTTACTGTTGTATTTGGGTTGAGAGTCTTTGTATTTGATGTTGAGTTTGTATACTTACTATGTGGTTAAACCAGAGTGGGCTAAATCAAGTTAATGAGGAGTGGGCTAAGTCAAGTTAATGAGTGCATTAAGTTGTATATAAATGCATGTACAAGCACTGTAATCAAGGTTGAGAAAATCTGAAGCTAATACATTCCTTTTTCATTCCTACTTGTAAGCATATCCTTTCTTCTTCCTAGATCAAAGCAAGTAGATGATTCTATAAGTTAGATTAGTTCCAGTTCAGTTATATCTTTGCATAGTTTAGTCTTTACAATTTCTGTTCTATTACTTTTCTGCATTTATCATTTCCAGTTATTCTTGTTCTTCTATTGCCATTATCATTCTCTGTTAGTTCTTCTTGCACTTTACCATTTCAGTTCTTGTTACTAGTAGTTTTTCTTGCAATCCTGTTCCGGTTGCTTTTATGATTTTCATCTCATTTTCATATCAGTTCTTGTTCAATTTCTAACAATTGTTATCTGATCTTAAAAATCCAATTTGTTTGTTTCATATCACTTTTATCCTTGTTCTTGTATCTTCTATTCACTACCACCATTACATTATTTTTTGTGCACTTTTGTTATATGTGCATATATTTCTGCCACTTTCTTACTTGAATCCATCACCTGCACATACAAACAGCCACCATATCCACTTCATTCATTATCAATTCTCCACAAATAATGACTTCATTATCATTTCTTTTGTTTGTTCCATTTTCTTGCATTGGCACCATACATTTGCTCCATTATTTTCTAAATACAATTCATTTTCATAAATTCTTGTTCCATTTCTGTTTGCCTGCATATTGAACTACCTCCATATCTTCTCCATTCATCATCAAAACACAATTAGTAATTGCTTCCATCACCAGAAAATACAACCTGTCACCATGAACAAAGCAGCGGGTCATCATGGGCCTTACAAATTGGTTGAGTCGAAGGGTGGTAAAGAGAGAAAGCTAATGATTTGTGATAATGATGTGGCATAAAGACATCAATTTTGAATGGTGGACACGATGATAATCTTGGATCGAAAAATCATAATGGAATGATTAGAACATAAAGTCAATTTAACGAAACATTATAAAAGGAAAATATTTTAGGCGAAGAGAACCACAGAAACATTAGTTCATACGAAAATGGGATTTAGAAACTTTTGTTTTGGCTCTATTTTTGACAAACTTACCCACCGGTCGGTTTGATTATAAAGCATATGCTTTTAGTGTTTTATAAGTTCCTCAAAACTAGTATAGTTGTTGAGTCAAAAATTGACACAACACCCCTACTTAATCGCAAACGAAAGGAAATCAATCAGAAAAGAAAATAAAGAGCAAGAACACATGAATTTTTATAGTGGTTCGACCTTTATTTGCTGGTTACATCCACTTTAATTTTACTGCTAGAGATTTGACACGAATACAAATGTAATACCTCCACTTTTATACTCATACTATTTAAGAGTATTACAGCGTAACACCATTGGATAATACAAAGAATGAGGCAATATGAGGTACACACGTGAATATTCTCTTGGGCTAATACTAGTACATATTTAAACATCAAATAAATAACTCATCTATACGTACACAATATCGGTACAAAGCAACAAACATGTGTGTCTCTAGTATAGAACAATACACAATATATAACATATAAACAGAAAACACGGAGTCAGAATCACAACGATAATATATAACACATAAATTGACACAACACCCCATTTATTCAGATGAAAGCTCTGCTATTCTTTCTTCACTCCTCTAGTATAGAACAATACACAATATTCTTTCTTCACTCCTCTTCTCCCGCACAATATGCATCCATTATACAACACCAGAATATGCATGCATGAAATTATATAATACTCAGATGATATACAATAATTCTACATCCTAGTCCCCCCTATGCCCAAACAACACATGATGGTCCCATCGTCCTTGTACCTGAACTCGAGCATTATAAATAACACACGGGTTGGACTATGTCTATAATGATATTGTTAACCCAAAAAATGGATCAACACCCTAAATTGAGTGTGAAAGCACAAGCCCTGTTTATTAAGGCAAATAAATTAGGAAAAACAATAGTAAATTGTTGAAAAAGTAAAGAGACAAGGGATTGTTATAGTGGTTCGGCTATCAATGAAGCCTACATCCACTTTATAGCTTTTATTGATCAATTGCTGTTACAAAGGGTTTTGAATTACAATATGATTCTTCTTTCTTATGTTAGGACAAGCCATCATTGTTAGAGACAAAAGGAGGATCTCAATTGTCTCTTAATGGCTATTGTGCGGGAGAAGAGGAGTGAAGAAAGAATAGCAGAGCTTCAGCAAGGATCAAGTTTGGAATCCCCCTTTCTGTTGAAGGCAAGATGAAATTTATAGGACTTAAGGAGCACTTGGGCCAGAACTATTGCACCAGAAGCCTATAACCAAAAATATGAAGCAACATAGAAAGTTTGGAGCAATTTTGAGCTAAGTATTTGAATCGGTACCAATACAATTGGATCGGATCAGTATCGATCCAAATAGTTGTGCAATTTTTGCACAACTTCCATCTAGTTGACTTCCTTGCTTGATTGTGATGCCCTCCATGTAATTTTGTAGCTTATCGACTTGTTTTGATGATGATTCACGTATGGACTTGACTGAATTATGGTCTGAATTAGATAAGTCTTTGCTTCTTGAACTCGAATGCTTGGAATACCACCAAACTTAGTAGATAGGCTTAGAAGAGATATAAGATCATGATGCAAGTGGCTACGAGAAACCACAAGCTAACTTTTTGGATCGGTACCGATCCAATTGGATCGGATTGGTACCAATCCAAAGTGTTGGTGTATGTTTGGCTTAAACTCCTTGTGTTCCTTTGTCTTGTCCTTTTAGGCCTTCCGGTAAAGTTTCGAGTCGTTCTGGCTTAATCTGAATGCTCTAGCTCCTTTTGAATTATGCTGGGTTAAAAACCTGGTTAACATTTTCCCTACAGAGCATGCTTTCGTTAGAAATAAGGTGTGCTATGAAATTGTTCATCTTTCGGTTTCTGTTTTATGGAGTTTCGTATCTAGCTATCTTGAACAGTCGTTTATGACATACCAGCTAACTATCTAATCCTTAGTTGTAAACCTTCATCATTGGCGATTACGGAGCGATCTTGGCTTGATAACTTCCAAGACGAATACAAACATCAAGTAGGCTAAGCATATGAAATTTGAAGTCTTTTGGAGGAATATATTTGGATCGGTACCGATCAAATTGGATCGGATCGGTGCCGATCTAAGTACTTAGCAAAATTTTCCCATTTTAGATTCTCTTTCTTTTTTTATATACATATGTGGGATTGGATCTCCCATTCTCTCACTTTACCTTTTCGAATTGAACCGATCCAATTGCCATGAGTTGCCGTCGATCCATCACCTACCATCGCCAGAGTGCCAAAGCCGTTGACCTTTGCCTCTATCGCCACTAACCGTCGCCTACTGAAGCCTCCGTTGCCATTCCACTATCGTGCCTTTCTATATTTCTGATCATCACCGATCCAATCCATCCATACCCAAATCTGGGTTGCTTTGCATCTGATATCAGCCCACTTCTCTCCATTTCGAAGGTTGGTGATGCGGATTTCGGCGTGTTATCAGTGATTGGCGATCAAGTTATGTTAGTGACGGATGCGGTGGAAGGTTCGACCTGATTGTGACTTCATGGAATAAGATAGTAAATCGAGTCTTGTGTTCTTCACAGAACGAAGCTAGGGTTTCCCCTCGGTGCTCGACATGTTTTCCTATCTTCATCTATAGAGTCAGAATTAACTTGCACCGAGTTACACATTCAGTCCCGGCACGATGTCTTGCAGATTTATATCGATTTTTCTGGGAGGTGATAATAGCTTAGAGTAGCGTTTTGCATGCATATCAGGTTATCATTTTCTAGAGAACTAAAATCTCAAGCTGTTATCATTGTAGATCTACCTTCTTTTCCTACTGAGTTGCCTTCTCATTACGATGATGGATCTGCTGCCATTCTAACCACATCAACCGTCATCTTTGAACCCAGTTAATAATCCGAGCAGATTTCCATGCTGCATGGGTTGGATGACCCCTCCATATCTCAGGAGGAAGGCTTGGTGGGTACTGATAAACAAGAGCTGGCAGGTCAGGTTATTCAACCAGACAAAGCAGAGGCTGAGAAACCGACGACTGAGCAATAGTGATAGCAGTGAATAAAGAGAAGGTTAAAGAACAGAAGCAGTCATCAAAGAGTTCTCACAAGCCTTGCAAACATAAAGGGAAAGGAGGGTCCGCCAGTGGCCATATTTTGGAGTGCGAGATTGCCCCGGGAGGGGACAAACCTGAGAAGTTGCCGATCAGAGGCGGGAAAGGCGACTGAGGAAGCGGTGAGAAGAAGCCTTAATTTGTCTAATGCTCCTTTTATTTTTTGATTACTTTTTGTACAGGTGCATAGTCTACACTTAGCATTTCATTTTGTTTTTGCTACAGTGGCGTTTGTATTTTCCCATTCTTGGCCGGTATTGTGCGGGCACAGCCCCCGCTATTTGCTATTGTACATCAAAAACATTATAAGTAATAATACTGTTAAAATTTTAATTGTAGCTTTATTTTGTCTACTTATCTATGTTTCGTTCACTTATGCTAGTTTTATTCATCACTGTTTTATGCCCATAATTACTTCCAAAATTCTTTGTATGAAGTAATAGGACTGTGAAGTATTTGCTACACTGGTTGATGTCGGTGTGTGCCCCCTAGTTCACGGGAATGTTCGCTCCGAACACTTAATAAATGACTAGTTGATCCATGCGATTCCTCGGATGTCTGTAACCAAGTCTAATTTTTGGTTCCTATCTTCAAGAACTTGTGATTTGAGCGTCTCGATTCAAGAGATTTGTCGATCAACGATCGGAATTCTTTGTCAATTTGTAGTCGTGCGACATTGCTATATTCATGTCCATTACTTCTGATAGTGGGAGTGGATTGATTCTTGTTAGTCCTACAATAGACGAGTTTCTCGACATTGCTAGGACAATACCGATACTTGAGAGTATGCATGGCTTATGAGATGCGCAGATTTTGGGATCGATATGACCCATCGATCCGGAACGGTTTGGAATTTCTCGACGTTACCAATTTCGGGCAATGTGAGGAGTTCATATTTCAAGAGGGTGGTTCCACGACTCAAGAAGCAATGCATGACTTATGGAGGTGCGCGGCTTTGATTGGGGCCTTCCTGGTGTTTTTGGAGTAACACTGGTTCTTAGAAGGCAAGGATCGAGTTCCGCCGATTCAACGGTTTGAGTAGATTTGCTTCCATTGACCGGGTAGGTAAATAGGACGTACTTAAGTGTGGTTCCACTATCTCAAGCAGTGATTGGATGGTTTTAAGTCGATTTGACCCCATCGACTCAGCAGGTTACTTTTGTCAACATAGTTTTATTGGTTCAGAAAGCAAAGCAATTTTATTAATTAAAGTTGGGCAAGTTTTGCTTAATTACAATGCCTCCGTTATTCTGGGATGGCTTATTTTTTGGAAATAGGAATAAAATAGTCTTAGACAAAGTAATGATGCACCGATTCGCTATTCCATGCTCGAGAAATTTGGATTCCATCAATGGTTGTTAGCTTAAATGTGCCATCCCCTAGCTTCTGACCGATCACATAAGGCCCTTCCTAGTTTGGTCCAAATGTTCCTGGTACTGGGTAGACCTGTTTGACGACAAGGTCTCCCATTTTGAAAGTGCGGTTATAGACTTTGGATTTGAAATATCATGCGACCCTTTTTTGGTGAGCAGTAGTCCTTAACTCGGCTTCTTCCCTCTTCTCATGTATCGGATTCGAGCGACTCGAGTAGGAGTTGTTCATTTTGCCTTTGATTGAAGTTTTGCCTTCGATGAGAGGGGAATTCTAGCTCGACTGGGATCATTGCTTTTGAACCATATGCTAGGGCGAACGGGGAGTGCCCGGTTGTAGATTTGTGCATTGCCCTGTAAGCCCATAGTGCGGGTGGAAGTTCATCAACCAAATTTAGCTTTAGTTAGCCGCTTTTTGATGGTGTACTTGATGATCTTGTTCACTGCTTCCACATGCCCATTTGCATATGGGTGTGCAATGGTGGAAAAAATTTTCTTGATTCGGAAGCGTTTGCAAAAGTGTTTGAACTTGGCACTTTCAAACTGAGTTCCGTTGTCAGTGATGGATCTTTTGTGGCACTCCAAACCCGCAAATAATGTTTTTAGTGATAAAATTAATAACTTTCTTTGTGGTAATAGTGGCCAGCGGTTCTGCTTCAGCCCATTTGGTGAAATAATCAGTGGCGACTACAGCATATTTGGATCCTCCTTGGTCATTGGTAATATGCCAATCAAATCAATTCCCCAGATCGCGAATAGCCATGGACCGACCATTTGTGTTAGCTCTGTCAAAGGAGTTCTTTTTATATTGTCGAATCTTTAGCATTGGTCGGACCATCTGGCGTAATCTGCTGCGTCGTAGTTTAATGTTAGCCAAAAATACTCATATCGAAGGACTTTCTTTGCGAGGGTTTGCTTCCCAGTGTAATCTCCACAGACGCCTTCATGAACTTCCCTGAGGATTCTTCGAGCTTCATAGTTGGTCACACACCTGAGCAATGGGGTAGATAATCCCCTTTGGTAGAGCATCCCATCCTGTACTACAAACTACGACGCTTTACAAAGGAGCTTCTCCGTTGATTCTTGTCTGTAGGGAGTGTTCCTTTGAGCAGGTAGTTCATGATTGGAGTCATCCATGATTCCGGTTCTTTGGTTGTCTCAAGAATCCAATCTATATCCATCTCGCTTATGCTTGAAGCAGTCAAGGTTTCGACTGAGACTAGCCGCAAGGTCTGAGCTTCTCCAGAACTGGCTAGTTTGGCTAGATAGTATATCGTTCTGTTTTGTTCCCTTGGGATATGAGTTATAGTGTAATTTTCGATGTCATTCAACAATTTCTAAACTTTAGATTGATATGGGGTGAGGTTCACTCCCCGAGCTTGGTATTCGCCTTTCACCTGGCAGACAACTAGTTGAGAGTCGCTATAGACGTGTACGAACTTTACCTCGAGTTCCTTCACAACTTCAGCCCGGCTATCAACGCTTCATATTCTGCTTTGTTATTTGTTGTGGGAAATTCCAAGCGTAAGGCATAGAAAAGTGATCGACCTTCGAGAGTCTCGAGCACTACTCCTGACCCCGAGTAGGAGCTGTTAGATGCACCATCGACAAACAACTTCCAACGTGTTCCCACTTCCGGATCTATTTCTTCTTCGATATCTCGTATCGTAAACTCGACAATGAAGTCTGCCAACCCCTGCCCGTTGATCGCTCTTTGGGATGGTAAGTAATTTCATATTGACTCAATTCGATGTTCCATTTGATAAGCCGCCCAGAGGTCTCGAGGCGGCACAACACTTGCTTTAGGGGTTGATCTGTTAGTACTTTGCTCGGGTGTGCCTGGAAGTATGGTCATAACTTTCTGGATAAAATCAAGAGGCAATATGATAATTATCCCAATTTCGGATAGTTCTTCTCGGCTCTATTGAACCGTTTACTGATACAATATACTGGTCACTGGATCCTAGCTTCTTCTCGTACGAGCGAGGCGCTTAATGCATGGGGCGAGACTGCTAAGTAGATAAACAGGTCTTCCCCGTCTACCGACTTGAATAAGATTGGTGGGGTTTCCATATGTCGTAGTAGCTCTTTGAACGCAGTTTGACAAGCTTGATTCCATTCGAAGTTCTTCTTTCCCTTCTTTAGTGTGTCAAAGAACGGTATGCATTTGTCGGTTGCTTTTGGGATAAACTGGCTTAATGTTGTAACTTTTCCATTCAAGCATTGTAACTCCTTCTTGTTCCTTGGGCTATGACTTCCCGTAGAGCGGTAATTTGTTCGGGATTTGCTTCGATGCCTCTGGCGCTTACAATGAACCCTAAAAACTTTCCAGAAGCTACCCCGAAGTGACACTTAAGTGGATTGAGTCTCATTCCATATTTGCAGAGTATTTCAAACATCTCGGCAAGGTTGTCCAAGTGATTTGCAGCTATGCGCGATTTAACCAACATATCATCTACATAAACTTCCATACTCTTCCTGATCTACTGTTTGAATGTGGCATTCAACAGTCATTGGTAGGTTGCCCCAGCATTCTTTAAGTCGAATGGCATTACTTTGTAGCAGTATAATCCCAGATCGGTCATGAAACTAGTATTTTCCTAGTCAGGTTCATGCATTATGATCTAGTTATACCCCGAGTAAGCATCCATAAATGATAGTAGTTCATGTCCGGCTGCCCCGTCCACAAGTTGGTCGATTCTAAGCAGAGGAAAGCTGTCTTTTGGACAAGCTTTGTTTAGGTTTGAATAGTCGATACAAGTTCGCCATTTTCCATTGGACTTCTTGACTAAGACCGAGTTGGATACCCATTCGGGGTATGTTGCATCGCGGATAAAACCGTTCGCCATTAGCTTATCCACTTCTTATGTTAGTCCTTTGGAACATTCAGGCCCTAGGCTGCGTATCTTCTGCTTCACTGGCGTATACTTGGGATCAATATTAACTGCCTATCATGCAATCTCTGGCGAAACTCTGCACATATCGAAATGTGTCCAAGTGAACACATCCAGGCTGGCACGAAGGAATTTGACAAGTTCCAGTCACATCTTGTTTTCAAGATGTGATCCAATCTTCAAAACCCATGTTGGGTCATCCATATCGACTAGGATAGACACTGTCAATTCTATCGGTGCTGCTCGTTCCTCCCCTGAACTCTAGATTCTAGGGTCCAAAGTCTTATCGAATCGGCTATGGTCCCTAAGCCAGGGGCAGCTCTGTAGTTGCTATTCGGTAGGTTCACGAATGTGGAGAGTTCTCCCCACATTCTTCCCTTTTTCTTTTCTTCTAGACTCACGTAGTTCTGCAATGTAGCATTCTCTAGCAGCACTTTGGTCATATTTGATCACCCCAACTCCATTCTCTGTCAGAAATTTCATGGTTAGACACCACTGAGCTAAAGCAATCCTAAAATCAACCAAAGCGGGCCGACCCAAGAAAGCATTGTAGGTGGAAATTTCATCTACAATCATAAAGGTTTGGATGAGGATGACTCTTTAGTCACCTTCTCCGAGTTCTAAGGGTAAATCGATTGTTCCGACGGGCTATTTAGGTTCACTGGTGAATCCCTGGATCTTTGTTCGGCAAGCGAATACGACCTTCATATTGATCTTCATTTGATCAAATGTGCGTTTGAAAAGGATATTCAGAGAACTGTCACTGTCTAGAAATACCCGTCGAACCACAGCTGGTTCGATTCCTATTTTATTGACCATGAGGTCAAGGGTTGGAGCTTCTATTCCTTCAGTATCTTGATTTCGAAACACTATGTCATCGTTTAGGGTCCTCTACTGCTGGGAAGGAGTTCCATCTTCGAGCACAAAATATGAATTTTTTGAAGCTTGTCTTAGTGAGCTCGCATACCGCTCCATTTCTCCCTAACTCTTCTAGGTGGGATGAGGTCCTCCAAATATTGTTCTGATAATAATTCTCTTGATAGTCCATCTAGATCCCTCTTCGCTGGTTCCAGTTTGGTTTCCCCGATTTTTGGGAGCTTGGAGTGCTGGGGGCTGATCAGGATTTTACGGCTTCTTCACATACTGCCGAAGCTTGTTTTTCCGAATCAATTCTTCAGTCAGGTTCTTCAAGTGATGATACCCATTCGTGTTATGACCATGCATTTCATGGAAACAGTAGTACTTTCCTGATCACTTCTGTTGTTCAACCGCTTCCTTTTTAGGCGGCTTCTTGTACTCCTTTGTTCCTTGTGTCATGAGGTAGATGCTCTTTGGAGTATCATTGAGCGGGGTGTAGTCTTCGGGCCTGAAGCCTTTAAGCTGCTAGCTACTTCCATTTCGCTTGTTGGAATTCTGATTCTTCATTTCTGATTCCTGTCCTTTCCCGCGTTTCCTGCAACGGTATCAGAGGTATTTAGGTCTTGTTTTGACACCATACCATTCTGCCCAATGTTGGTTGGTTTTAGGTTAGCGGGTCTTCCTTCTAGCTCTTATGCTTCTTCCAATCTCAAGTATTGGCTCGCCTTTCGATTAAAGTCCTTCCTGGTGGTTGGTTGCTTCATTTTGATCCATTTTCCGAATTCGGTATTAGGATGGATAGCGCGGACCAGAGCCATGAAGACCATATCTTCATTTGGATTACTTACTTCAGCGACCGTGGTGTTAAACCGGCTCATAAAGGATTTCAAAGATTGATTTCATCCTTAAAATAGGTCCGATAAGGACATCACATCTTTTAGTTGCGCCATGTGAAGCCTAAACTGATCAAGGAACCTCGTTGCTAATTAACCGAAAGTGAAGATGGATTTAGGTAGGAGCCTGGTGAACCACATGAAAGCAATTCCCTTCAGAAAGATTGGAAAACATCTACACCGAACAGCATTTGAAGCATTCACTCTGTCCATGTACCAACTATACTTATACATGTGCAGCTTTGGGTCCTTAGTTCCGTCATAGGATGGGATATATGGCATGGTGAACTTTTAAGGATATCGTTCATTCAAAATGTCATCAATGGAGGGAGTCCGGCTTAGAGAGAATCCCCATTCATCATCTCTCCTATTCTTACTTTCGTCTATTAGGCGCTTGACCATGTCCGTGATACATGCCTCGGATGTTCGGTAATGCGTGGGTTGGTTGTCAGTGACTGCGCCAAGTGTTTGATTTAAACGGTCTTGGTTATTGAGTTGAAGCCTAGGCTCTCCGGTCTTCGGGAGATCTATTCCCTCGTAGTTCCGTTGGCTTGCGGTTGGTCGTATGGGGGTAGTTTGGACCTCTCTGGCAGTATTTAGCATGTTAGTGTTTTCTTTCAACTCGTCGTTATCATGTTGTTCCCCATCTTCAGAGTCAAAGAGATCCAATGCTATATCTTCCTGTGAAGTTTTCATCCACAGATTCAAGTTTACGGAGGGCTGATTTGCAGTTGGTGGAGAGCTTTCATTTCCTTCTATGGTGATTCCTATAGCTCCACCTACTACTCCTTTTATTGATGCTTTCCGTTTCTCCTGTTTAGGCCAGAAACAGAAGAGTTTTCTTGTTCCACGACAGTCGTAGGCTCTGGCATGGTCCATAAGATCTTTTTGGCTGTTTTCCATTTTCTTACTAATTTCATCAACCATCTTATTTAATTCATCTCTGCTGAATAGAAGATCCCGGCACCTGATCTCCTATGTTTGCACCAGAATTTTGTTTTGCTAATGGGTTGTTGGCGCTATTGACTTCAACTTGATGAGAATTGGTTTCCTCTCTAGCTATTACAGCTCCTATGGATCTTTCGAAAATAGTTCTCTTTCTTCCCGGTGTCATTGGTTCTCAACAACTATTTTCTAAGCAAAAGATTGAGGATCTAACTTCTGACCTGTCTGATCCAAAGTAGATAGGTAGATCTAAGCCTGAGTTCAACCTTCTCAGTGAAAGCACCAAAATGTTAATCCAAAAAATGGATCAACACCCTGGATTGAGTGTGAAAGCACCAGCCCTATTTATCAAGGCAAATAAAAAAAGAAAAAACGATAGTAAATTGCTAAAAAAGTAAAGAGACAAGAAATTTTTATAGTGGTTCAATAACGAAGCCTACGTCCACTTTAAAGCTTTTATTGATCAACTGCTGTTACAAAGGGTTTTGAATTACAATATGATTCTTCTTTCTTAAGTTAGGTCAAGCCATCATTGTTAGAGACAAAAAAAGAATCTCAATTGTCTCTTAATAGTTGTTATGTAGGAGAAGAGGAGTGAAGAAAGAATAGCAGAGCTTCAGCAGGGATCAAGTTTGGAACCCCTCTATCTATTGGAGGTAGGATGCTATTTATAGGACTTAGGGAGCACTTGGGCCAGAACTACTACACCAAAAGCCTATAGCCAAAAATAGGAAGCAACACAAAAGGTTTGGAGCTATTTTGAGCTAAGTATTTGGATTGATACTGACCCAATCGGATCAGTATCGATCCAAATAGTTGTGCAATTTTTGCACAACTTTCTTCCAGTTGACTTCCTTGCTTGTGATGCCCTCCGTGTAATTTCGTAGCTTGTTGACTTGTTTTGATGACGATTCACGTATGGACTTGACTGAATTGTAGTCTGAATTAGATAAGTCTTCGCTTATAGAACTCGGATGCTTGGAATACAACCAAACTTGGTAGATAGGCCTAGAAGAGATATAAGATTGTGATACAGGTGGCTAGGAGAAACCACAAGCCAACTTTTTCGATCGGTACCGATCCAATTGGATCCGATCGGTACCGATCCAAAGAGTTGGTGTATGTTTGGCTTAAACTTCTTGTGTTCCTTTGTCTTGTCCTTTTAGGCCTTCCGGTCAAGTTTCGAATCGTTCTGGCTTAATCGGAATGCTCTAGCCCCTTTTGAATTATATTGGGTTAAATACCCAGTTAACAGATATATTATAGATGTGTTAAGTGAAAGTAACATAAATATAGTCCATAGATATATTAAACTCATTTTTCTGAGATACCATATAATCAAGTGTAACATACATCAAATAGTCCTTATCGCAAATACATATCCATAATATATAACTCAATCTAGTGGTGACGGAAATCGACTGCACGATGCACATCAGGACCCTAAAGGAGTCATCTCATAATAAATGGGTTACACCACCCAATAATTCCATAATTTGTAGCTTACGTCACCCAGCCAAACCACAACATGGCTATCCACCATCTCCAAGAGCTCCTGAGTTATTCATTCGGATCCTCTCTAATACGTTGGTGAAGTGTATAGATAGTATGTACGCATCTAACAATCCGTGTAGAACTAGAAGGAAGACTGATAACTACCCTGCCTACTGTGGGAGTCTTGGCTACACCGGTATGAACCGTTCCTATAGTCTTCAGTTACTAACCTGGTATCATGACCATATCCACCGCATGTCATAAATAGGCTGCAAGACTACACTATGCATTAGTTACGATCCAGATCATGCCCATGTGGTAACAGGCCGCTGGCCTTCGTGACTAAAGGAGCTAAGGCTACACCACCCTTCACTTTAATCCCACGATGAGCATCTGATACAATAAAAAGTGTCATAGATCTAAGGCATGACCCCACGAGCAGGCCGTCGGAATGGACACTAGCCATCTGGTTCCCGCTAACTCCTGATCATATCCCCGAGCACTTCATGATAAACAACATACATATGGGTACACCCTTATAACTCAATCATAAAATGCTCTACTCCGAGCACACACACACACACATGCACACACTTGCTCTACATCGAGTACATAAACTTGCTCTACATCGAGCATCGACTCACGTAAGTATAATCCATGTCCTCGTTTATTGAGTGCCATTTACTTACACCGAATAACCGTATTAAGTATCACATCGGCATCCCATACCACAATGTCATACTAGTCCATTTATTCGATTTCTATAAATCACACTCAATCTGCTCAATGTCTCTATGCAACAAGTCTGATGAACAACCGAAAAGGTATTACCAAAAGTCCTGTATCAGATAGTATCACTAATCTGTTTATTCAAATTCCTCATCACATAGAAGTGAAACACATAAATAATAATCAAATTATTTTATATAAACGTACTTAGTGTATTCTAAAGTATAGTAATATCTTCTAAAATAAAATTTTGATTTATAATATATTAACGATACTTAAATAAATATTCAAACACCCTAGAATTTCGATATAAATCCATGATATAAGCTTTATAACCTTTAACAATTATTATAAGAGCATATAATAATTTACTAACTTTTATAATTTCCATTGAATAATATCATTAAATTCATTTTATTCAATTAATAAACAATTTAAATATTAATCATAATTATATATAATACGCACGCGCACACACACACTATAGTATATTTATATGCTTATAATAATATAGATATATATTTTATTATAGTTTATTTATTTTATTTTATTATACATACATATATACATCTGTGTGTGTTTTTATAGAAATTACAGGCAATCCGTCGCTTGACCGGTCTGGTTGATCGCTAGCGGTCGACCAGTCGATCAAAATGGTCGACCGATTTAGGTATCAGGCATGCGAATAATCATGTATGTAAACGTGCATCTCCAACCACATACACTCTTTCTTCCACTAGCCATTATTATACATCACTACACAACTTTACTCCATTATTCTATCATCCACTCAAACCCAAACATCACTCCAATTTCCCACTATCAACCATAAATAAATATACAGAGAAAATGAGGGAAGTTTACAGTAAGATGATATTGATGATTTTTGATGTACATGTTTATAATTTATCTCAGTTTGCTCTATTACAACATATTATTAATACTAAGTACACATAGTTGTGAGTCGAGAAACCCACTTCGATTTCAGAATATCACTTATCTTTCTAGTTCCTTCCATTTACCGCTCCTCTTTTGTCTCTTAGTGTAAGTGGTATTCTTTCTTTTAATTAATGAACACTTGAATCTTTGCTTTATTTTGGTGTAGAGATCGTCAAGAAGTAATGATTTTATTTATAGAAATTTTATAGATTTATTTTGAATTTAATTTAAGATTTAAAGAGGTAGGGTTTGGGAGTTTTATTGATTTTTCTATAGTCGGTAAATAAAAACGTTAGTGTTATATTTATAGAAGGGGATGACGAATCTAGAGAATGAAGTATCTAGTGATGGAAATGTCATGAAACAATGATTTAGGTACTGGGCTTGAGATTGCAACGACCCGCCTTTTTGACCATCGAAAGTCGACACCGAACACTACCACTGTGTTCCAATGTCACACATCCAATCGACAAAAGGGCAGATTGTTAGGGTAAATAAAAAGGAAAGAATAGAGAACAGAGAAAAACAGAATCTTACAGCGGAATCGACAACATATAATATAACAAGGACAGTAGAAACTGCCACTCTAAACATACAGAGTATATCAGAGTTAAAAACAAACCTTATCAGCCGGATAGTTATAAAATCCCAACCTTACAAATGCCGATAGGTATACTATATAATATAGCGAAAAATAAAATACTACGATATGTGAATCTTCATCTCCCCTTCAAGACCTCCATAACACCATGGACAACCTAGGAATATACTCGGTCTGACCCGAGCATTATAAATAAATAACACCTGAATCAGTCTGGAAATACCAGCGTGAGATAACTCAAATAATGAGGAACGTATAAAGTCCTGTGAGACCACGCCGCTAACGCGGAACGGGTTTTCACCTCACAAGAATAACATCCATACAGGCAAGAGCAGAAATAAATATTAGGAACAAAACCAAATATGAATGAGCATAAATAATATTAAACCAGACTTGAAAGAATGGAAACAAACCGAGTAAAATCCAAACTGGACAGAATGGATAGAACAAGGAAAACAATCCAACTTGATAGAATGGAATAAATAAGGTAACAATCTAAACTTGATAGAATGGACTAAATAAGGTAACAGTCCAACTTGATAGAATGGACTAAATCGGTACTTAAATGCCGTGATGAGAAGTTGGCTCTACCCGTGGCAATTTAAAGATAAACAGTTTAATGATTCGAATCAAATAAGGAAATGAAATTTTCCAACAAATGACAAGGAAGGTGCACCCACCTTTGGAATATAACTTTAGTAATATACTCCTGAGAAGCTCATTTACTCTGTGACACTTCTCGCCAATACCAAGCCGGACCCCGTCAGACCTTACCGAGTATCCAAATATTTCCACATCTAAGTGCACAACCGAATCCAAACTAGATTAAATGTGAAAATACCCATTTAATGGGAGCAACCCTACACAGCTTAGCTTCCTCTCGTGCTTTTGGTTTAGTCATTTCCAAAAAAGGATAACAAACCTCGATTGAGCAGCAAATCATTTTTAAGGTGATGGTACACCATGAAGAAAGCTGAATCCGATAATTAATAAATCAACTATCGGGGATACTTAAAATGATCGTATATGGAAATTAAATTTCATATATTTACCACTACTCATTGATTCCAGTCTATCTCTCGGTTGAAAATGAAGCCGGGCAAGTTGAGGTAGTTTTACCTCTAGGCATCACTTTGACGACATTTTTAACTTTCGAGATAGAAACCAGTCCAAGCCTCATCGTTTAGCTTTAAATGCATGACTAGATCCTTTCCATATAAGTGATATCGATTACGGAAGTATTATCTATAACCGAAATCGAACTTTAAGTCTTAAAAGAACTGAACTTGTACTAGATTCCTATATTTCCATATTGGTAAAACACTTTTAGAGTTAGTTCATGATTGTTAAAACGTTAAGAGAATATTTTTTCCAATTGCGCGATCCCGAAGGCTTAAACCAATATCAGACCGAACACCTAGAAGATTATCCAACTTAACATCCCAATAATCGAGTTCCAATTCCTTTTTATAACTTTAAAATAATATCCCGAAAGATAATTAATCACATTTAGAATCTCTTTTAAATAAACAAATCCATTACCTTTAATAAAATAGACAATTATTTCCACACACTTTTATAACATTGGTAAATTAACTTTTAAATCTTTATTAAATCAGTTTTATTAACTTTAAATAAGTTGATTAAAGAAATTTTATTATATTAGTTAGTTTACTTAAATCATTTTTATTAAATCGATTAATTAACTTTAAATATCAATAATTATAAAGATTAATTAAATACAAAGAATCATTAGTTAAAATGAATAAGTCATCTCAAACATCATTTATTAAAATGATAAGTAATTCTAAATCCCATTAATTAAAACAATTTATTAAATTTAAAATAATAATAAATTAATTGGAATAATTAAATTCAAACTTCATTAGTTAAAATGATTAATTAAAATATCATTTGTTAAAATGATTTATTTAATTATAAAAGATCATTAATTAAAATGATTTAACTAAATTCTAAAAATCATTAGTTAAACCAATTAGTTAAATTTAAAACAATCATTAATTAAAATGATGAACTAAATTCAAATATCATTATTCAAAATGACTAATTACTTTTAAATATCATTAAGTGAAATGATTAGTAATTTCAATTATCATTAATTAAAATAATTAATTAAGTTCAATAAATTCATTAAACTCCATTATCATTAATTAAAAAATTAATGAAACTCAAATAATCATTAGTTAAAACAATTAATTAAGTATAAAACATCATTAGCAAAAACGATTAATTAAATGTAAAGATAAACCAATTTTAATCATCATTTATTAAATTGCTTAATTAATCTCAAAATCACTGGTTAAAATGATTAATTAAATTTAAATTATCATTAATCAAAATGATTAATAAATTTTCAGTACCTTTTTGGTGGAAACACAAGCTCAAGTTCATATGACAGAGTTTCGGGGATGACTGAATAAATGACGATATAGCGAAATTGCGATAATGACAATTATCAATTTATATGAGATATCAAGATTTATTTTCAATTAACCATCAATAACATCATACAGATGTAAATAAATAATTTATGGGCGAGAAACCTCATAGGGTCTCTCTGCAGTTTTTTCCCTGCAAAACAATAGTTATGGATAATATATAGATAATCATATGGGTTTATAACGATCAAATTAATATGTCATCCAGTTTCCAAACGGAAATTCAACCAAAAGCAATCATGCAATTTAACAAACATCCAAACAATCAATTAATGTTTATAACATCATTAATATGGTATAATAAAATTTAATGTGAGTTAAACTCACATTGATTTTCATTTTTGTCGAAACATCCCGATTTTAGCCTAAATTTTCACTTGCTCCAAATCGAACAAAACCAACACCATCACAAAGATCTCAATGACACAAGTCCAATGCAAAAAAGAGCGTTCGAAACCGACCTCATATGAGCGAGATATAAGATTTATAAGTTGTCGATAAGTTTTAAATTAAAAATTAAACAACTTATATATAATTACCAAATTGCCCCTGCTCCTACCTTTCATCTTCTCCATCCAAGATATAAACGTGCACAATGACAGCCATTTTCGTACACGATCGATGAAGGATACGGAGCTCCAATGTCCCGTTTCGCAAACCAACTTCGCCGTTGCGCTTCTCTTCGCAATCTCCACTTGCCCGTGCCCTCAAATCGAAGCTCGACCGCAAGATGAAGGTCGCCACCTGCTGCTTTCCAAACGGCTGCACTGTGCACGCGATCACCATCCCTTAGCCGCACTTTACGAAACTCCATCCCAAGCTGCGTCTTACCTTCCCGAATCCAAATCTAAACTCCAATTCCACTAACTCCCCTTCAATCAAGCACAATCGACAACCCTAGTCTCCAAAACCCATATGTCACCATTGTCGAACTTCAAGAACCCAAGCCACACCCTTCATGAAGCATATCAGCGTGAAGATGTCCTCGAATCATGATTTTTAGTGTTCGTTTTAGGATTTCTGATTCTTCATATTATTTTAATTTGAATTTAGAAATTTAGAAAATCCACTTTTCTCAATTCTAGGCTAACAAAAATAGGGGAGATGGGGGAGATGGTTGCACGCACAGGGTATGGCTGAAAAAACGTAGGTATGGTTTGAATTGTGGGGGTATGTCCAAGGCATGTTGAATATGAATGTATATATTATTTTATTTTTTAAAATATTCAACAAAACATACCCAAAAATTTGAAACTCCAAACGAGGCGTGCTGTCTGGTGTTATATAAGTTATACCCCTATTTCGAACGCAATGGAACATGTCTCGAGCCCTAATGATCGTATGAAGAAGATAGCTTTTTAGACCCAGTTATAATATTAAACTTCCGATATTAATTTCAATGCGTTTCATACTCGCACGACCAAAGGATATGTCTAATCACCATGAAATTCGACGGCATATTATAATTCACTATTACAGATCCAATAAAACTAGTTTCGTCTAAATCCGAGACTATGCTCCGAAACGACAATTTCACTAATTTTAATATTTAATTATCGATATTTATTCGATTTGTTTATATTTGTAAATAAATTTACAAATTGTATTCACCAATATTATTTATTAGTTAAAAGGAGTTAAATAAAATAATTAAATCCATTTAATTAACATTGATCACAATTCAAATATTTAATTATTTCATATATTTAAGTTATTAAATTCCAAAATTCAGTTATTTAAATATTTAAAATAAATTAAAACGTTCAAAATCAAATGACCGGAATTTTGGGTTGTTACATTCCCCCCCCCCCTCCCCCTTAAATGAATTTCATCCCCGAAATTCATAAGGAAGAAAATGTTTCCAAACTCTTAAGTTTAAAACTATCAATTTAAAATGAGTTATTTAACTTATTAACTTTTCAAAACAAGGGATAAATTCTAAAATTTCCAAACCTTTTTAATCCATTCACCTATACCAACTAATTTCTCACATTCATTCATTTATTCATTCCAAGGTATAACTCAGAAAGTCAAATTTTTAGTTTTCTAACTCTAAAATTTTTGGAAATTTCGCTAGAGTCTCCTTTGCACGGTTCGAACGGTACAACTACAAATAGCCTCTATGGGCTCCAAATTACCAATCAAAGAAAACAAAATCCAAGTGGCCTCCCATATCTGGAGCATAAAATCATCAACCAATTCAAATTTTCTAAATCTATTACGTACTTTTTTGCATTTGATTTATATTTTGATAGGTGATTTATTATCTTTATGCAAATGCAGGTGCACAAGAATCAAATAGCAATCTCTTGCATACCTGTACTTACGAAATCTAAAAGAAATCAGGCTGACAAAAGCTATGTGATGTAACTCCACATATCAAAACTAGCATGATATAAATCTACATGCAACTAACAACCACATCTCAATCATGTGCAACAAAATACAGAGGAATTCTGTAATAAATGTTATGCATTCAATTATTTCAAATGATAATTTTAGATCTAAATACCCTGGTTTTTCAATTCAAAAATTCATTTTCAAATTTCTCAGACGAGAAAAATCAAAGATCAAAAATCAAAATGACAAGGAGGGAATTCCTCCGAATAGAATATGGTGAAACTCTAGAATCAAAATAACATGGAGCATCCAGTGGTATTCCGGTTCCTCCAAAAACATCAACTAGAGTGAATAAGTATCATTCCTTTCCCCAAATCTTCAAAAATTTCCTTTTGCTAAAATCACCGAGATTTAGGTCCTAATAACAACAATTTAAAATTCTTTTTTTATAGATTTAAACTTTATAGACAGTAGTATATGAAATCACACAATCAATCAAATTCCATGAAAGAATAAACTAAGACTAACAGTCAATCAAATTCCGTAAGGGAAAACTTATCACTTAACATTGTTTCGAAATGTCAAATGACTAACAAACAAATTTTAACTTAGGTTCAAAACTTTCTTGATTATCCAAAAATATAGATAATTATCTTAGCGTACCGTTTTGCTCATTAGCCTTTGGTTATTGCTTAGAAGATTATCCAAATTCACTCACATGGTATTTTATTCAATACTAAAATTATTTATGAATTATTTCATAAATTCTCACCAAAGTTTTAAAATATCCTATAAAGTTATTTCTTTGTAAAACATCACATCATAACTAATTTCACTTTATTTACTTGTATAATACTCCTCTACATCCTAAGAGTACATGCAAAATTTATTTTAACATTTTCAAAGATTTAGATGGAAATCAAATCAAATTATGATTTTATCAAAACCGAGTCAACCTATTAACCCTTTTAACTTAGAGTGTTAAAACGAATAATATTTATGGGTTGACCCAATCAACAAATAGTTTACACTACTAAGATGTCTTCAAGCAATTATATGGTTTTAATAAAAACTATGTTTATCAAAACCTTCTTATTTAATTTAACCTAATTTAAACATGTGTTAAATTATCACATATCTTCTCTAAGAGAAAATTCCCATTTATCAAAACAATCTCTTATTATTAACACCTTTTGTTTTGGAAAATAATCCTCATTTAAGGGAACTTAAAAATTAGATACCTGGTTCTAGTTTCAAAACTTATCTTTGAAAGCATACTACATGTATTTTTATATGAAATAACTTCAAATAATTTATTTATTAAAAATCACTTTGGGTTTACTCGGATTTGAACACATCTCGATCGCACAATGATAAAGAGAACAATTTACTAAGTACTCCATAACATTCGCTTAAGCAAACATCCGATGGCCACTTAGAAAATTATTCAGATTATCACAAAACTAATCGAAACAATTTCCTTCTAATTATCCCAAAGCATATGCATCCTATTTAAAATCTTGCTTTCCAAAAATATTTTTACTTTCAATTACATCCAAAAATACTTCTATTTCATTCCTTAAATTTCTTTCGAAATTATTTTCAAAAATTATGGGATTTAGATTCAAAAATCCTTTTTAAAACATATTTCATAAACTAAATTTATATAAAATTTCCTTTATATAAAAATTATTTCATATTATAATAATTCTTCTTTATTATAATCAAATTTTCTTAAATGTTTATTATCTAAATGTTTTATCTTACCATTTAGACTATATTTATAACTTTTTGTTAAAGTTCAATCCTTAACTCACTATTATTAAATGGTGAGTTTTTAACTTAATCTTATTCTTCGAACACCTTATAGTCAAATCATGAAAATTAATTCATAAAGGGTTCGTTTTAAATCAAGCGATAAATGCTACTAATTAGACCAAGCACAATTTAGTAATTGACGAACAACGGTCAATGCTTCTCACTTAAGTTAAGCATAACCAAACAAATAATAATGATAATAAATAAATATTATCACATTTAAACAAACACATTATGTAACTATATAAAGTTTCGAAAATTATTCCTTTATATATATAAAATATAATCCTAGGCAAAATATTAAATTTGCCAAAAATTTCAAAAATTTCAATACCATGTCCGTTGGTCTTGGTCAAGTGTTTAGAAACCCCTATCGATACCGTGGCGTCCCACGTCTCGACCAGAATTTATAAAAACTCAATAGACCAATTAACATAATACGTTTTTATAACATTAACAAATACGTCCTCGTATATATAATACTCTCAAACTCATTATAGGGTGTTGCTCACCCTATCTCTAATGAGCCAAACCCTACCAAAGCCAAGGTTCTCGCTTAACCTCGCGCTCTGATACCACATGTAATGACCTGCCGTTTTGACCATTGATAGTCGACACCGAACACTACCACTGTGTTCCAATGTCGCGCATCCAATCGACAAAACGGCATATTGTTAGGGTAAATAAAAAGAAAAGAATAGAGAACAGAGAAAAACAAAATCTTACAACGGATAGACAATATATAATATAACAAGGACAATAGAAACTGTCGCTCTAAACATAAAGAGTATATCAGAGTTAAAAACAAACCTTATCAGCTGGATAGTTATAAAATCATGACCTTACAAATGCCGATATGTATACTATATAATACAGTGGAAAATAAATACTACGATAGGTGAATCTTCATCTCCCCTTCAAGACCTCCATAATACCATGGAAAATCTGGGAAAATACTCAGTCTGACCCGAGCATTATAAATAAATAATACCTGGATCAGTCTGGAAATACCATCTTGAGATAACTCAAATAATGGGGAACGTATAAAGTTCTATGGGACCAGGCCACTAACGCAGAACGGGTTTTCACCTCACAAGAATAACATCCATATGGGCAAGAGCATTAATAAATATCAGGAACAAAACCAAATATGAATGAGCATAAATTATATTAAACTAGACTTGAAAGAATGAAAATAAACCAAGTAAAATCCAAACTGGACAGAATGGATAGAACAAGAAAAACAGTCTAACTTGATAGAATGGACTAAATAAGGTAACAATCCAAACTTGATAGAATGGACTGAATAAGGTAACAGTCCAACTTGATAGAATGGACTAAATCAGTACTTAAATGCCATTATGAGGAGTTGGCTCTACTTGTGGCAATTTAAAGATAAACAGATTCAGGGATTCGAATTAAATAAGGCGAGGAAATTTTCCAACAAATGTCAAGGAAGGTGCACCCCCCTTGGAATATACCTCTAGTAATATACTCCTGAGAAGCTCATTTACTCTATGACACTTCTCGAACAATACCAAGCCGGATCCCGCCGGACCTTACCGAGTATCCAAATATTTTCACATCTAAGTGCATAACCGAATCCAAACTAGATGAGATGTGAAAATACCCTTTTGATGGGAGCAACACCACATAGCTTGGCTTCCTCTCGCGCTTTTAGTTTAGTCATTTCCAACAAAGGATAAGAAAGCTCGATTGAGCAGCAAATCTTTTTTACGGTGACGATACACCATGAAGAAAGCCGAATCTGATAATTAATACATCAACTATCGGGGATACTTAAAATGATCGTATATGGAAATTAAATTTCATATATTTACCACTACTCGTTGATTCTAGACGAGTCCTATCTTTTGGTTGAAAATGAAGTCGGGCAAATTGAGGAAGTGTTACCTCTAGGCATCACCTTGATGACATTTTTAACTTTCGAAATAGAAACGAGTCCAAGCCTCAATGTTTAGCGTTAATTAAATGCAAGACTAGATCCTTTCCATATAAGCGATATCGATTACGGAACTATTGTTCTATAACCGAAATCGAACTTTAACTTTTAAATGAACTGAACTTGTACTTGATTTCCATATTTTCGTATTGGTAAAACACTTTTAGAATTAGTTCCTGATTGTTAAAACGTTAAGAGGATAATTTTTCCAATTGCGCGACCCCGTAGGCTTAAACCAATATCAGACCGAACACCCAGAAGATTATCCAACTTAACATCCCAATAATCGAGTTACAATTTCTTTTTATAACTTTAAAATAATATTAATTATTCCGAAAGATAATTAATCACATTTAGAATCTCTTTTAAATAAACAAATCCATTATCTTTAATAAAATAGATAATTATTTCCACACACTTTTATAACATTAGTAAATTAACTTTTAATCTTTATTAAATCGGTTTTATTAACTTTAAATCAGTTGATTGAAGCAATTTTATTATATTAGTTAATTTACTTAAATCACTTTTATTAAATCGATTAATTAACTTTAAATATCAATAATTACAAAGATTAATTAAATACAAATAATCATTAGTTAAAATGAATAAGTCATCTCAAACATCATTTATTAAAATGATAAGTAATTCTAAATCCCATTAATTAAAACAACTAATTAAATTTAAAATAATCATAAATTAATTGGATTAATTAAATTCAAACTTCATTAGTTAAAACAATTAATTAAAATATCATTTGTTAAAATGATTTATTTAATTATATAACATCATTAATTAACATGATTTAAGTAAATTCTAAAAATCATTAGTTAAACCAATTAATTAAATTTAAAACAATCGTTAATTAAAATGATTAACTAAATTCAAATATCATTTATCTAAAATGACTAATTACTTTTAAATATCATTAACTGAAATGATTAGTAATTTCAATTATCATTAATTAAAATAATTAATTAAGTTCAATAAATCAATTAAACTCCATGATCATTAATTAAAAGAATTAATTAAACTCAAATAATTAATAGTTAAAATGATTAATTAAGTATAAAACATCATTAGGAAAAATGATTAATTAAATGTAAAGATAAACCAATTTTAATCATCATTTATAAAATTGGTTAATTAATCTCAAAATCATTGGTTAAAATAATTAATTAATTTAAATTATCATTAATTAAAATGATTAATAAATTTTTAGTATTCTTTTTAGTGGAAACACAAGCTCAAGTTCATATGACAAGATCGTGGGGATGATTGAACAAATGACGATATAGCGAAATTGTTATAACGACACTTAACAATTTAAATGAGATATAAGGATTTATTTTCAATTAACCATGAATAAAAAAATACAGATTTAAATAAATAATTTATGGGCGAGAAACTTATCAGGGTCTCTCTACAGTTTTTTTCCTGCAAAACAATGGTTATGGATAATATATAGATAATCATATGTGTTTATAATGATCAAATTTATATGTCATCCATTTTCCAAATGGAAATTCAACCAAACAAGCAATCAAACAATTTAACTAACATCCAAATAATCAATAAACGTTTATAATATCATTGATATGATATAATAAAATTTAATGTGAGTTAAACTCACATTGATTTTCGTTTTTGCCGAAACGTCTCGATTTTGGACTAAAACCGAACGGTCGTTCAATTTTAACCTAAATTTTCACTTGCTCTAAATTGAACCAGACAAACTCCATCGCGAAGATCTTGATGGCACGAGTCCAACGTAAAAAACGGCGTTCGAATCCGACCTCGTCTAAGCGAGATACTAGATTTATAAGTTGTCGATAAGTTTTAAATTAAAAATTAAACAACTTATATATAATTACCAAACTGCCCTTGCTCCTACCTTTCTTCTTCTCCATCCAAGATATAAACGTGCATAGTCACACAGCCATTGCCGTGCACGATTGATGAAGGAATCTACGACACTCCGTTTTGCAAACCGACTTCGCCGTTGCGCTTTTCTTCCCAATCTCCACTTTCCCGGGCCCTCAAATCGAAGCTCGATCGCAATATAAAGGTCGCGACTTGCTACTCTCCCCACGACTGCACTGTGCATGCGATCACCATCCCTTAGCCACACCTCACGAAACTCCATCCCAAGCTGCGTCTCACCTTCCCGAATTCAAATCTAAACTCCAATTCCACTAACTCCCCTTCAATCAAGCACAATCGACAACCCTAGTCTCCAAAACCTATATGCCACCGCTGTCGAACTTCAAGAACCCAAGCCGCACCCTTCATGAAGCATATCAGCGTGAAGATGTCCTCGAATCATGATTTTAGTGTTCGTTTTAGGATTTTTAGTTGTTCATATTATTTGAATTTGAATTTAGAAATTTAGAAAATCCACTTTTCTCAATACCAGGCTAACATAAATAGGGGAGATGGTTGCACGCACAAGGTATGGGCTAAAAAAATGTGGGTGTATGGCCAAGGCATGGTGAATATATATATATATATATATAATTTTATTTTTTAAAATTTTCAACAAAACGTACCCAAAAATTTCGAACTCCAAATGAGGCGTGCGGCCTGACGTTCTATATGTTATACCCTTATTTCATACGCAGTGGAACATGTCCCAAGCCCTAATTCGATCGTATGCAGAAGATAGCTTTTTAGACCCAGTTATAATATTAAACTTTCGATATTAATTTCAATACGTTTCGAACTCGCATGTAACAACCCGTGAATTTTAACTGTTTTAATAACGTAATTAGTTGAAATTTTGTGAAATTTTAAACGATAAAATTTTGAAATAAAATTTTGATATTTGGAATGCGTCTAATTAATCATAGCAACTGGTAAATTTTCATCAGATAATTTGGAAGTTTATTTTCTAGTGTAATTTTATTCCAATTTATATCAGTTAAAATTGATGATAAACAAATGTTTTCCAAACCTGAATATTTTTCTATAGAAAATTTGTAAATCATATTCTGAGTGAGACGTCATATTTCGTTTCTCCAAATTTGGACTGTTATTGCTCCATCGATCTTATTTTCGGTGTAATAGCAGCATTTCTGGTACTAAATATCGACTTTTGACACGATGATCGTATCACTGATATCTGTATACCGTTTTGATCGTCTCGTCATGCTGATCTCTACGGTATATTCGTTTGAACATTTCGGAGTCCGATGTGCGACGATGCACGACCACTACGATTTGTTTCGTGTTATACCTATGGAGTACTCCCTGATAGCCCACTAGTTTACGGTGGAGTTGACAGTGCTGTATAGA
Source organism: Allium fistulosum (assembly GCA_030737815.1). NCBI lineage: Eukaryota > Viridiplantae > Streptophyta > Magnoliopsida > Asparagales > Amaryllidaceae > Allium > Allium fistulosum. Next base: position 1,113,712,222 of record CM060902.1, on the reverse strand, counting down.
CTATGACGCTTATATAAAATGTGTTAAGGGGGATAATGGTAACGCCTTAACGCTATTTCGATACTTTATATTACTGATAGGCATTATCTACTTAGCGTACACTACTATATATAAATAGTTTAACGGATCCTTAGAGGATGGTTATCCCAAAACATCCTTTGAGTTACTTGTATTCTCAGTTGTTATTTCACTTGAGTTGGATTTATTGATATAAGAATGTTAATCCTGACTCGAGTATTTTGTGTTTTGCTTTACGCTCGGGTCAGACTGAGTGATACAGTATTCGAGACTCACCTTTAGAGTTGGAGCTTCTCTTGGAGATCCAGCTATCTATCCTGCTTTCAGTTGTTCAGTCGATTCCAGTAATGCATTCAGATCTTGTATTTGATTATTGTATTGGGACATCTATGTACTCGTGACTTCTGTTGTATCTTGTTTAACTATGTTATATATATAGTAGCTTCATGAACTAGTATTCTTTTGTTTCCGCTGCACTATTGTTATATTACTCCGTGTCTGTGATTTTGTGATTATTTATTTACTGTATATGCTGAGTTTTGCCAAATTTAAATTAACAATCTGATATTTTTGAGCAATTCAAATCCGACATGTATGGATGCGAATGTTTGAAAATTTTAGGTCGTTATAGTTGGTATCAGAGCTCTGGTTTTAGGCAAAACTCAGCATATATAGTAAATTCAACTACAGAATCACGTTCATTCGAGCTTGAATTCCTTCTTCTTTGACTCGGTTTCTTTGAATTTTGGAACGTTCTCTTCGATTCCAAATTCCATTCGTGTCTCCCCTATTCGTGTCTTTTTAATTTTGGAGTATCCCATAACTCCACTTCGAATGATCTCTATAATAAATCGGTGGTCTAGCCAATATCTGAATAATTTGTAAAAGAGTGAAACTCCTGTACAACCAGCATTGATTCACCGAAGATTTCTGTATCCTCGGTTTACGATGCTGTTATCTTTTGCTATACCCGAATTCTATCTTTGGCAATCGAATGTCGATTTGTCGCATAATTCTACATCGAATTTATTCTTGGAATCACGGTTGACCCGGTTAAGGTTACCCGCGATTTATATAAGTTTGTCCATTTTCTGTTTGAAAACTCAATTATCTTATCTCCCTATCGAGTCTACCTTTTAGTTAGAGTTTCTCTAATCTGAATGTCTATCTTTGTTTTGAAATCCATTCGAGGGTATCCGAGTGAGGGAGTGTATTTGTAATTAATATAAAATATTTTATGTTTATAGTGTGTTGTTTGAGTTGTTGATGTTGGTTTGGATTTCCGATCGATTCGTCTGATCAACGCTATCGATAGGATTTCCAAAACACTTGAACATAGCAAACTGACACAATATTGATTTCAAATTTGGTAAATGAAATAATTTTGTATGATTATATTATAAATATATAAGTAAAATTTTCTGGAATAAAAAAAAGAGGTTAATTAATTGGTTGTTTGAAATGATAATATTTGATTATCATTTATTGTTCTAAATGAATTTATAAACATGGTTTATAAATTGATTTGGAATTTAAATAAAATTTAAATCAGGAATTTGAGAATTTAATTTCCGATGATTCCAAACTCTGGTTTTAAAATTTTAAATGTATATTATATAAAGTATTTTTGAATATAAATGATTTTCAAAGAATTTTAATGTTTAAATCAGTACTCTTCTCTTTTGTCGCTGAAAATAATTTCGTTGATGGCGGCCGCATCATCGACATTCAGTTTCGAGTTTCGAAGTGAAGAGACCATTCAGTAGCTTTGCTACACTTTGTTGGAAATTTAATTTGATTTGAATTTCTATGGTATGACCTGATTTATTATATATATAAAGATTTAATTTTGATCTGATATATACTATATATATTTAGCTCAAAATTGTTGAAGTAAATCGAAGATTTAAATTCTTAAGTTTATGATTTAAAGATGATTTCAATTATAAACTGAAGCCAAAATTTTGGATAAATATTTAAACTTAAAATAATTGAATTTGAAAATTTTATTTGTATAGTACTAAATTGCATTTCAATATAACTTACCTAAATTATTCAAAAGTTAAAATGTAATTGGATAATATACAATATAAAATGATTTTATAAATAAAATTTGAGTGTTTATAATAAATGTTATACACTTAGATCTTAATTATTAAAAAATAATGCTAATAAAGATGATAGAATAATAAGTTAATTGAATGAGATGAATATAATAAATTTTGTTCTGAAAGAATTAACAAATTGAAATTAGATCAACTTATGGAAATACCTTAAATTTAAACCAATTATTGAATATAAATTAATTTAAATTGAAATTTATATGGTTTAAATTAATTTATATGGTTTAAATATATGTAATAAGATATATTAAGTGGAATAAACTTAATAATAATTTGGAATAAAAGAATTAAATTTGTTGAATAAAATATGGGTACAATAAATGATTATACAAATTGATGATCTAGAAATTGTTAATTGAGGATGATTAGATAATGAATTCAGAAATAGATAGATTGGTTTTACTTAAGTAAACTCAAAGGGATTTAACCAAATTGTTAAATATTAATTAATTTAAATTGAAATTTATATGGTTTAAATTAATTGTTTTACTTGTATTCCAATCTATTTTCTTTCTAGTTGTATCTATTCTCCTACCTCCTTCCTTTTCGGGGACGAAAAGTTTTGAGTGGGGGAGAGTGTAACGACCCGTAAATTTTAACTGTTTTAATAACGTAATTTGTTGAAATTTTGTGAAATTTTAAACGATAAAATTTTGAAATAAAAATTTGATATTTGGAATGCGTCTAATTAATCATAGCAACTGGTAAATTTTCATCAGATAATTTGAAAGTTTATTTTCTAGTGTAATTTTATTCCAATTTATATCAGTTAAAATTGATGATAAAAAAATGTTTTCCAAACCTGAATATTTTTCTATAGAAAATTTTTAAATCATATTCTGAGTGAGACGTCATATTTCGTTTCTCCAAATTTGGACTGTTATTGCTCCGTCGATCTTATTTTCGGTGAAATAGCAGCATTTCTGGTACCAAATATCGACTTTTGACACGATGATCGTATCACTGATATCTGTATACCGTTTTGATCGTCTCGTCGTGCTGATCTCTATGGTATATTCGTTTGTACATTTTGGAGTCCGATGTGCGACGAAATCTAAGGAACGATTTCCGTATCGGTTCCGCAATTGGACTTTGTAGCTTCCCATACTTTTCATATTCCACCGTTTAAATTTGAACAGCCATTGGCTTTTGTAATTCCCAAAATTACAGCTCTTTGCATTTATATCTCCAAAAATTCTCGTTGTTACCTTTTGTTTTCCACTAGTTCCAATGTTTACATTGATGGTTCGTTCTTTTTCTTCCTGACCCTTTACTTCTTTCTTCCATCATCAGGCTTACAAACATTTTCTCCTGTAGCTTCTTCACCCTACTTTGTTTACCTACTGCCTACCCACTCTCTCTTTTTCTCTTCTCTTTCTCCAATATTCACGCCACCAAACCCAGAAGCTAACGCATCTCCTCTGCCTTGAAGCACTCGCATCGCCCACTGTCCACCGCCTCACCGTTATAATCATTCACCGTTAGCCATCAACAGCCTACCCGAGCCTGCTCGCCAAAGCTTCCTCCGCTTGCGAGTCACCACAGTGCTGCCACCCTTCAAAGCATCGCGCAGCCAAAATCCATCCCGACCTCGCATTCCCAACAGCCACGTGTCTCCCCCTCCAAACAGATCCATGGCCTTGGCCGCATATCCACTTCACCAATAACAGCCATCATGTGGCCGAGCACCTCTCCACCTTAGCCGAGCCCTGCATTTTCTGCACCAATCTCCTCTGGCCGAGCATCATCTTCTCCTCCCCCTCAACATGCCAAATATATATATCGCAGATGTAAGTATATATATTAAGTTATATTTATATAAGTTATAAGCTTTAGGTTCTTTGTTTTATATATTTAATTACTGTATATGGGTTTATAGAGGTATTTACATATATTTTATAAGTTATATGATGATTATATTACAAGTTTCCATTTTTTTCGTGGGGTTCTCAAGTACATATATCTTAGTTGTGTATATGAATAAGTATATAGAATTCTAGCTGTTTGCATGAAAATGTACATGTCTGTCATATGGAGAGAAAGAAATGCAATATTATTTGAAAATCAAAGAAAGAATTGGGATGAGCTTTGGAATGAAGTTAAGTATGGTACATATACTCAATTGAAGAATCGCCATGCTGTTTTCTCACATGATTTGCTGCATAATTGGGATTGAGTCCTATTTGCTTTTCCTTTTGTTTTCCCTCCTTTGTTTTCTCATTGTATCTTCTGTATCATTTATTGTTTTGCAATAAAACTTGTAGGGGCCCAGTTAACCCCGCTGGCTTTGCCAAAAAAATAAGTATATGAATAACAGTTTGTATATAGGGTCTTTTGGGTTAGTTTACATAAATATATATGTATGTTGTATACTTCGTCTCTAAGAAATAGCATTTGTATATTCTCTGTTTGTTACAATATGCAATATGCAGTTTAACAAATATATATGTATGTTGAATACTTCATCTCTGAAGAATTTTGCAATATGCAGCTTAACAAATATTTGATTACTTTTAAAACACTGTTTTTTGTATATATATATATATATAAATATATATTCAGTTATTTACAAGGTATATGTCATGTTAGTTACATATCTAACCGTTATATGTCATTTTAGTTATATATATAAAGCTTTCTTATATGTGTAGTTACGGTTTCATATATGATTTGAAAAAGGAAAATATATATGGTTTCACATATAATATCTACCAGTTCGTATATATATCGAAGTTGCATGTTGCACATGTACCGAAGCACGAGGTCCTTATGTATGTTAGGTTTTGGGAAATGTAAGATTTGTATGACTATAGTTTTGTTTGTATATTTCCTTTATAGTTAGTATATACATATGTATGTTATAATTGTAATAATAATGTATGTTATTCTCTCTGAAAATTTTAGTGCAGCAACTGCCGTATATAATCAATTGTATTATATAAATATATAAGGGTTGTATATATATTGTTATACATATTTTATATATTACAGTTACATTACCTATGTTAGTATTGTATGATATGTATAGATATATATATATATATATATGTTAGTTATATATAACTGTAAGCCAATGTGGATATTTTCTATTATTTGTTGTATAAATTTTATTTTATATGTTAGTTATAATGCGTTAGTATATACATAAGTTTTGTAAGTAACATAAAACTTGTTATTTGTAGATATAGGATTATATGAGTTGGTTCAAGTATATATATGTAGAAATTTATTTTTATATGTGTTCGAACTAAATATGGATTTGAAAATATATGTTTTGGAATTTATTTTAGAAAACAAATAAAAATATATATATAATATAATAATATTGTATTTTTTTTAGTTTATATCAAAAATTGATTTGATTTGTTTCCACTGATTCTGATTTATCAGCTTGTCCGTCGAACTCGAGTCCATCGTGCTTTGCTTCGAAATTCGTGCTTGGATCCGTAACTCATTTCTTTGTCAAATCTATCCAGCCTCGAAAGGTGAGCAATCACTCACGATTAATGTTCTTATATTTATTAAATTTGATTTCAATTGAAACGACAATTGAAATATGTTGCTGTTAGTTATTTACATTTGCTATATATATGCCATTATTTGTATCTGTTCACCTGTGACATCTGACACCATTATCTGTTATTTATATTGCTATATATATGCGATTATCTGTATCTGTTCACCTGTGACACCTGATACCATTATCTGTTACTTATATTGATGATATATGTCTGTTATATTATTATCATATCTGTTATCACTCTGCAAGTTCCCTGTTAGTATAGAATTCACTATGGGTTGAAATGATACATACCCGAACGATCTATAGAATAGGAGAAAATCGTTATGGGTTGAAATGATAAACCCAAACGATTTTCATTGAATTGAATTTGGGATTGCGGGTTGAAAAGATATATACCCGTATATACTTAAATTACGGATTGAAATGATAAATATCCGTATCACTTGACCATAGGGTAGAAAATTTTACACAGACACCGTTGGTCTATATATATAAATATTTTGAAAAATGATTTCTATGGTTTTGAAAGAAATATATGGTTTTAATAAATATTGATTTTAAAGATTTATTAAATTCGATTTAATAAAGTTGATTTGAATCAATATAAAATATGTTTAAGTATTTATGTAAAATTTATATTTTCAAATATAGAGTTTATAATATTTCAGGTTGAAAGATAAATTTGAAATTGATTTGGAATTCTTAATTATTTAAGAATTATACTTAAAAAAGTTTGATTTGAAATCTATTAAATTTGAAATTTTAAGATATGTTTTATAACTTGAATTTGATTAAAAAGTGGCTTAAATGAATATTTCAAACTTATATAAATTTAAATGGGATATTTTTTTTATATAAATTTGTAAATTGAAGTTGTATTTAGATGTATTGAAATGATTAAAGAAATATCTCAGAAACTAAATGTAATGAAATTAAATTGAGATATAAATGGAATTATCAAATTTAGTTTTTGAAATGTGGAATATTTAAAGCTTTGAAATATATTGAAATTTAATGGTTTATTTTGTGTTTCAAATCTGTATTTGAAATCGTTATAATTCGAAATGATTTATTGAGAAACTGAATCGAGTTGAAATTTATGAATTGAGATTGAATTAAGTTGAATTTGGAAGTCGAGTTAATTTGAATCGATTTGTGAATCTGTGGAAGCTATTTTATTTTATAAAGTATTTTTAAACTATATCTACAACTATTTATATTTTACTTTATAAATTATTTTAATATAAACTATTTTATATAAATCAATTTCAATATATATTATTTTATTATAAACTATTTTAACTTATAACTATTTTATATAAACTATTTTTATTTTGTACACTATTTTATTATATGCACTAATTTTAATATCTAAACTGTTTAAGAGGAAAGTGTTATGAATTCCAAAATGTTATGATTTCAAACTATAGTTTCAAAGTGTTATGAATTTCAAGGTTTTGATTTCCAAAGTGTTTTGATTTTTAAAGACTTACGATTTCGAAAGCGATATAACTTTGGAAAGTGATATGATTTTGGAAATGGATTTATTTGAAGTGAAATTGATATCGTATGGATATGGTTTTGAAATGGCAATGATATTTCGGTTTTGAAATATAAACTATTTTGAAAGTTTATTAAATGACCAATCGGTGTAATAATTACGTAGTTATTGAAGAGTCCAGGATCGGTTAGCGACATAATCTCTGTCCAAACCGAAACCACTTTATTAACTATTATACGCGGAGTGTGATCCAGAATGAAGTGGTTGGAATGATGACGTTGCTGGATTTGAAGAAAGAGAACGATAATGGATAGCCTTGACACTTGTGTCAAATTTGAAATGACTTAAACAGGAGCCGTGCCAGGCCAGTGAGGTTAGCTACCTCTAGCAGACACACTTCTTCGTAAACTACTCTTTACTTGTTTTTGATTGGTGCGCACCCTTGAATTGGGAGTGTTGTTTCGCGGTGTTGCGATTGTTGCGGCGATGCGTTCTCACTAGTCCGGATCAGGCAAACGGTAGTTTCACTACCTTGGGTACTGCCTCATGTGCCTTGTCATACTCGTATCCCTATGCACGACCACTACGATTTGTTTCGTGTTATACCTATGGAGTACTCCCTGATAGCCCACTAGTTTACGGTGGAGTTGACAGTGCTGTATAGACTATGACGCTTATATAAAATGTGTTAAGGGGGATAATGGTAACGCCTTAACGCTATTTCGATACTTTATATTACTGATAGGCATTATCTACTTAGCGTACACTACTATATATAAATAGTTTAACGCATACTTAGAGGATGGTTATCCCAAAACATCCTTTGAGTTACTTGTATTCTCAGTTGTTATTTCACTTGAGTTGGATTTATTGATATAAGAATGTTAATCCTGACTCGAGTATTTTGTGTTTTGCTTTACGCTCGGGTCAGACTGAGTGGTACAGTATTCGAGACTCACCTTTAGAGTTGGAGATTCTCTTGGAGATCCAGCTATCTATCCTGCTTTCAGTTGTTCAATCGATTCCAGTGATGCATTCAGATCTTGTATTTGATTATTGTATTGGGACATCTATGTACTCGTGACTTATGTTGTATCTTGTTTAACTATGTTATATATATATAGTAGCTTCATGAACTAGTATTCTTTTGTTTCCGCTGCACTATTGTTATATTACTCTGTGTCTGTGATTTTGTGATTATTTATTTACTGTATATGCTGAGTTTTGCCAAATTTAAATTAACAATCTGATATTTTTGAGCAATTCAAATCCGACATGTATGGATGCGAATGTTTGAAAATTTTAGGTCATTATAGTTGGTATCAGAGCTCTAGTTTTAGGCAAAACTCAGCATATATAATAAATTCAACTATAGAATCACGTTCATTCGAGCTTGAATTCCTTCTTCTTTGACTCGGTTTCTTTGAATTTTGGAACGTTCTCTTCGATTTCAAATTCCATTCGTGTCTCCCCTATTCGTGTCTTTTTAATTTTGGAGTATCCCATAACTCCACTTCGAATGATCTCTATAATAAATCGGCGGTCTCGCCAATATCTGAATAATTTGTAAAAGAGTGAAACTCCTGTACAACCAGCATTGATTCACCGAAGATTTCTGTATCCTCGGTTTACGATGCTGTTATCTTTTGCTATACCCGAATTCTATCTTTGGCAATCGAATGTCGATTTGTCGCATAATTCTACATCGAGTTTATTCTTGGAATCACGGTTGACCCGGTTAAGGTTACCCGTGATTTATATAAGTTTGTCCATCTTCTGTTTGAAAACTCAATTATCTTATCTCCCTATCGAGTCTACCTTTTAGTTGAATTCTTTTAGTTAGAGTTTCTCTAATCTGAATCTCTATCTTTATTTTGAAATCCATTCGAGGGTATCCGAGTGAGGGAGTGTATTTGTAATTAATATAAAATATTTTATGTTTATAGTGTGTTGTTTGAGTTGTTGATGTTGGTTTGGATTTCCAATCGATTCGTCTGATCAACGCTATCGATAGGATTTCCAAAACACTTGAACATAGCAAACTGACACAATATTGATTTCAAATTTGGTAAATGAAATAATTTTGTATGATTATATTATAAATATATAAGTAAAATTTTCTGGAATAAAAAAAAGAGGTTAATTAATTGGTTGTTTGAAATGATAATATTTGATTATCATTTATTGTTCTAAATGAATTTATAAACATGGTTTATAAATTGATTTGGAATTTAAATAAAATTTAAATCAGGAATTTGAGAATTTAATTTCCGATGATTCCAAACTCTGGTTTTAAAATTTTAAATGTATATTATATAAAGTATTTTCGAATATAAATGATTTTCAAAGAATTTTAATGTTTAAATCAGTACTCTTCTCTTTTGTCGTTGGAAAATAATTTCGTTGATGGCGGTCGCATCATCGACATTCATTTTCGAGTTTCGAAGTGAAGAGACCATTCAGTAGCTTTGCTACAATTTGTTGGAAATTTAATTTGATTTGAATTTCTGTGGTATGACCTGATTTATTATATATATAAAGATTTAATTTTGATCTGATATATACTATATATATATAGCTCAAAATTGTTGAAGTAAATCGGAGATTTAAATTCTTAAGTTTATGATTTAAAGATGATTTCAATTATAAACTAAAGTCAAAAATTTTGGATAAATATTTAAACTTGAAATAATTGAATTTGAAAATTTTATTTGTATAGTACTAAATTGCATTTCAATATAACTTACCTAAATTATTCAAAAGTTAAAATGTAATTGGATAATATACAATATAAAATGATTTTATAAATAAAATTTGAGTGTTTATAATAAATGTTATACACTTAGATCTTAATTATTAAAAAATAATGCTAATAAAGATGATAGAATAATAAGTTAATTGAATGAGATGAATATAATAAATTTTGTTCTGAAAGAATTAACAAATTGAAATTAGATCAACTTATGGAAATACCTTAAATTTAAACCATTTATTGAATATAAATTAATTTAAATTGAAATTTATATGGTTTAAATTAATTTATATGGTTTAAATATATGTAATAAGATATATTAAGTGGAATAAACTTAATAATTATTTGGAATAAAAGAATAAAATTTGTTGAATAAAATATGGGTATAATAAATGATTATACAAATTGATGATCTAGAAATTGTTAATTGAGGATGACTAGATAATGAATTTAGAAATAGATAGATTGGTTTAACTTAAGTGAACCCAAAGGGATTTAACCAAATTGTTAAATATTAATTAATTTAAATTGAAATTTATATGGTTTAAATTAATTGTTTTACTTGTATTCCAATCTATTTTCTTTCTAGTTGTATCTATTCTTTTACCTCCTTCCTTTTCGGGGACGAAAAGTTTTGAGTGGTGGAGAGTGTAACGACCCGTAAATTTTAACTGTTTTAATAACGTAATTAGTTAAAATTTTGTGAAATTTTAAACGATAAAATTTTGAAATAAAAATTTGATATTTGGAATGCGTCTAATTAATCATAGCTACTGGTAAATTTTCATCATATAATTTGAAAGTTTATTTTCTAGTGTAATTTTATTCCAATTTATATCAGTTAAAATTGATGATAAAAAAATGTTTTCCAAACCTGAATATTTTCTATAGAAAATTTGTAAATCATATTCTGAGTGAGACGTCATATTTCGTTTCTCCAAATTTGGACTGTTATTGCTTCGTCGATCTTATTTTCGGTGAAATAGCAGCATTTCTGGTACCAAATATCGACTTTTGACACGATGATCGTATCACTGATATCTGTATACCGTTTCGATCGTATCGTCGTGCTGATCTCTATGGTATATTCGTTTGTACATTTTGGAGTCCGATGTGCGACGAAATCTAAGGAACGATTTCCGTATCGGTTCCGCAATTGGACTTTGTAGCTTCCCATACTTTTCATATTCCACCGTTTAAATTAGAACAGCCATTGGCTTTTGTAATTCCCAAAATTACAGCTGTTTTCATTTATATCTCCAAAAATTCTCGTTGTTACCTTTTGTTTTCCACTAGTTCCAATGTTTACATTGATGGTTCGTTCTTTTTCTCCCTGACCCTTTACTTCTTTCTTCCATCATTAGGCTTACAAACATTTTCTCCTGTAGCTTCTTCACCCTACTTTGTTTACCTACTGCCTACCCACTCTCTCTTTTTCTCTTCTCTTTCTCCAATATTCACGCCACCAAACCCAGAAGCTAACGCATCTCCTCTGCCTTGAAGCACTCTCATCGCCCACTGTCCACCGCCTCACCGTTATAATCATTCACTGTTAGCCATCAACAGCCTACCCGAGCCTGCTCGCCAAAGCTTCCTCCGCTTGCGAGTCACCACAGTGCTGCCACCCTTCAAAGCATCGCGCAGCCAAAATCCATCCCGACCTCGCATTCCCAACAGCCACGTGTCTCCCCCTCCAAACAGATCCGTGGCCTTAGCCGCATATCCACTTCACCAATAACAGCTATCATGTGGCCGAGCACCTCTCCACCTTAGCCGAGCCCTGCATTTTCTGCACCAATCTCCTCTGGCCGAGCATCATCTTCTCCTCCCCATCAACATGCCAAATATATATATCGCAGATGTAAGTATATATATTAAGTTATATTTATATAAGTTGTAAGCTTTAGGTTCTTTGTTTTATATATTTTATTACTGTATATGGGTTTATAGAGGTATTTACATATATTTTATAAGTTATATGATGATTATATTACAATTTTCCATTTTTTTCGTGGGGTTCTCAAGTACATATATCTTAGTTGTATATATGAATAAGTATATAGAATTCTAGCTGTTTGCATGAAAATGTACATGTCTGTCATATGGAGAGAAAGAAATGCAATATTATTTGAAAATCAAAGAAAGAATGGGGATGAGCTTTGGAATGAAGTTAAGTATGGTACATATACTCAATTGAAGAATCGCCATGCTGTTTTCTCACATGATTTGCTGCATAATTGGTATTGAGTCCTGTTTGCTTTTCTTTTTGTTTTCCCTCCTGTGTTTTCTCATTATATCTTCTGTATCATTTATTGTTTTGCATTAAAACTTGTAGGGGCCCAATTAACTCCGCTGGCTTTGCCAAAAAATAAGTATATGAATAAAAGTTTGTATATAGGGTCTGTTGGGTTAGTTTACATAAATATATATGTATGTTGTATACTTCGTCTCTAAGAAATAGCATTTGTATATTCTCTGTTTGTTACAATATGCAATATGCAGTTTAACAAATATATATGTATGTTGAATACTTCATCTCTGAAGAATTTTGCAATATGCAGCTTAACAAATATTTGATTACTTTTAAAACACTGTTTTTTGTATATATATATATATAAATATATATTCAGTTATTTACAAGGTATATGTCATGTTAGTTACATATCTAACCGATATATGTCATTTTAGTTATATATATAAAGCTTTCTTATATGTGTAGTTACGGTTTCATATATGATTTGAAAAAGGAAAATATATATGGTTTCACATATAATATCTACCAGTTCGTATATATATATCGAAGTTGCATGTTGCACATGTACCGAAGCACGAGGTCCTTATGTATGTCAGGTTTTGGGAAATGTAAGATTTGTATGACTATAGTTTTGTTTGTAGATTTCCTTTATAGTTAGTATATACATATGTATGTTATAATTGTAATAATAATGTATGTTATTCTCTCTGAAAATTTTAGTGCGGCAACTGCCGTATATAATCAATTGTATTATATAAATATATAAGGGTTGTATATATATTGTTATACATATTTTATATATTACAGTTACATTACCTATGTTAGTATTGTATGATATGTATAGATATATATATATATATATATATATGTTAGTTATATATAACTGTAAGCCTATGTGGATATTTTCTATTATTTGTTGTATAAATTTTATTTTATATGTTAGTTGTAATGCGTTAGTATATACATAAGTTTTGTAAGTAACATAAAACCTGTTATTTGTAGATATAGGATTATATGAGTTGGTTCAAGTATATATGTGTAGAAATTTATTTTTATATGTGTTCGAACTAAATATGGATTTGAAAATATATGTTTTGGAATTTATTTTAGAAAACAAATAAAAATATATATATATATAATATAATAATATTGTATTTTTTTTAGTTTATATCAAAAATTGATTTGATTTGTTTCCACTGATTCCGATTTATCAGCTTGTCCGTCGAACTCGAGTCCATCGTGCTTTGCTTCGAAATTCGTGCTTGGATCCGTAACTCATTTCTTTGTCAAATCTATCCAGCCTCGAAAGGTGAGCAATCACTCACGATTAATGTTCTTATATTTATTAAATTTGATTTCAATTGAAACGACAATTGAAACATGCTACTGTTAGTTATTTACATTTTCTATATATATGCCATTATTTGTATCTGTTCACCTGTGACATCTGACACCATTATTTGTTATTTAAATTGCTATATATATGTTCACCTGTGACACCTGACACCATTATCTATTACTTATATTGATGATATATGTCTGTTATATTATTATCATATCTGTTATCACTCTGCAAGTTCCCTGTTAGTATAGAATTCACTATGGGTTGAAATGATACATACCCGAACAATCTGTAGAATAGGATAAAATCGTTATGGGTTGAAATGATAAACCCAAACGATTTTCATTGAATTGAATTTGGAATTGCAGGTTGAAAAGATATATACCCGTATATACTTAAATTACGGATTGAAATGATAAATATCTGTATCACTTGACCATAGGGTAGAAAATTTTATACAGTCATCGTTGGTCTATATATATAAATATTTTGAAAAATGATTTCTATGGTTTTGAAAGAAATATATGGTTTTAATAAATATTGATTTTAAAGATTTATTAAAGTCGATTTAATAAAGTTGATTTGAATCAATATAAAATATGTTTAAGTATTTATGTAAAATTTATATTTTCAAATATAGAGTTTATAATATTTCAGGTTGAAAGATAAATTTGAAATTGATTTGGAATTCTTAATTATTTAAGAATTATACTTAAATAAGTTTGATTTGAAATCTATTAAATTTGAAATTTTAGGATATGTTTTATAACTTGAATTTGATTAAAAAGTGGCTTAAATGAATATTTCAAACTTATATAAATTTAAATGGGATATTTTGTTTATATAAATTTGTAATTTGAAGTTGTATTTAGATGTATTGAAATGATTAAAGAAATATCTCAGAAACTAAATGTAATGAAATTAAATTGAGATATAAATGGAATTATCAAATTTAGTTTTTGAAATATGGAATATTTAAAGCTTTGAAATATATTGAAATTTAATGGTTTATTTTTTGTTTCAAATCTGTATTTGAAATCGTTATAATTCGAAATGATTTATTGAGAAACTGAATCGAGTTGAAATTTATGAATTGAGATTGAATTAAGTTGAATTTGGAAGTCGAGTTAATTTGAATCGATTTGCGAATTTGTGGAAGCTATTTTATTTTATAAAGTATTTTTAAACTATATCTACAACTATTTATATTTTACTTTATAAATTATTTTAATATAAACTATTTTATATAAATCAATTTCAATATATATTATTTTATTATAAACTATTTTAACTTATAACTATTTTATATAAACTATTTTTATTTTGTAAACTATTTTATTATATGCACTAATTTTAATATCTAAACTGTTTAAGAGGAAAGTGTTATGAATTCCAAAATGTTATGATTTCAAACTATAGTTTCAAAGTGTTATGAATTTCAAGGTTTTGATTTCCAAAGTTTTTTGATTTTTAAAGACTTACTATTTCGAAAGCGATATAACTTTGGAAAGTGATATGATTTTGGAAATGGATTTACTTGAAGTAAAATTGATATCGTATGGATATGGTTTTGAAATGGCAATGATATTTCGGTTTTGAAATATAAACTATTTTGAAAGTTTATTAAATGACCAATCGGTGTAATAATTACGTAATTATTGAAGAGTCCGAGATCGGTTAGGGACATACTCTCTGTCCAAACCGAAACCACTTTAGTAACTATTATACACGGAGTGTGATCCAGAATGAAGTGGTTGGAATGATGACGTTGCTGGATTTGAAGAAAGAGAACGATAATGGATAGCCTTGACACTTGTGTCAAATTTGAAATGACTTAAACAGGAGCCGTGCCGGGCCAATGAGGCTAGCTACCTCTAGCGGACACACTTCTTTGTAAACTACTCATTACTTATTTTTGATTGGTGCGCACCCTTGAATTGGGAGTGTTGTTTCGTGGTGTTGCGATCGTTGCGATGATGCGTTCTTACCAGTTCGGATCAGGCAAACAGTAGTTTCACTACCTTGGGTATTGCCTCATGTGCCTTGTCATACTCGTATCCCTATGCGCGACCACTACGATTTGTTTCATGTTATACCTATGGAGTACTCCCTGATAGCCCACTAGTTTACGGTGGAGTTTACAGTGCTGTATAG
Organism: Allium fistulosum; assembly: GCA_030737815.1. Lineage (NCBI taxonomy): Eukaryota > Viridiplantae > Streptophyta > Magnoliopsida > Asparagales > Amaryllidaceae > Allium > Allium fistulosum. The sequence goes on along the minus strand of CM060902.1, from coordinate 1,113,696,555 downwards.
ACTATGACGCTTATATAAAATGTGTTAAGGGGGATAATGGTAACGCCTTAACGCTATTTCGATACTTTATATTACTGATAGGCATTATCTACTTAGCGTACACTACTATATATAAATAGTTTAACGGATCCTTAGAGGATGGTTATCCCAAAACATCCTTTGAGTTACTTGTATTCTCAGTTGTTATTTCACTTGAGTTGGATTTATTGATATAAGAATGTTAATCCTGACTCGAGTATTTTGTGTTTTGCTTTACGCTCGGGTCAGACTGAGTGATACAGTATTCGAGACTCATCTTTGGTGTTGGAGCTTCTCTTGGAGATCCAGCTATTTATCCTGCTTTCAGTTGTTCAGTCGATTCCAGTGATGCATTCAGATCTTGTATTTGATTATTGTATTGAGACATCTATGTACTCATGACTTCTGTTGTATCTTGTTTAACACTGTTATATATATAGTAGCTTCATGAACTACTATTCTTTTGTTTCTGCTGCACTATTGTTATATTACTCTGTGTCTGTGATTTTGTAATTATTTATTTACTGTATATGCTGAGTTTTGCCAAATTTAAATTAACAATATGATATTTTGAGCAATTCAAATCCGACATGTATGGATGCGAATGGTTGAAAATTTCAGGTAGTTATATCGCATGACCAAACGATACGTCTGATCACCATAAAATTCGACGGTATATTATAATTCACCATTACAGATCCAATGGAACTGGTTTCGTCGAAATCCGAGACTGTGCCCCGGAACGACAATTAATTTCACCGATTTAAATATTTAATTATCGATATTTATTCGATCTGTTTATATTGTAAATAAATTTACAAATTGAATTCACCAATATTATTTATTGGTTAAAAAGAGTTAAATAAAATTATTAAATCCATTTAATTAACATTGAATTCACAATTCAAATATTTAATTATTCCCTATATTTGAATTATAAGTTATTAAATTCCAAAATTCAGTTATTTTAAATATTTGGAATAAATTAAAACATTCAAAATCAAATGACCAAAATTTTGAATTGTTGCAGAGATGTTGGGCTTTTTTTGCACTACAACAAATATAGCTTTGGCCAACATAAATTAATGTCGCAAAAGATTGAGATTACGTCGCAAAAGATTAGTAGCAATGTAAAATTTTCTGTCATCCAAGTGTCGCAAATAGTGCAAATGCAAGAGATACTTTATGTCAGGAATAAGCATCGTAAGAAATACATATAATTGCAACAATACGTTTATCACAAATGATATTTATATGTCATAAATGGTTTGCATCTTTTGATAATGTTTTCCATATCATAATCAGCGACGACTCTTATACGTCGCCAAAAACAACAACACTACCAGCGTTCATTTCCATCACAAAATTTTGCATCATCACACACATAATTTTGCGTTGTAAATACTTTGGTCAGCTAACATTGGTTACAAATGACAACTTTAATAAGCGTCGCAAATAGCCTGTTTGTTTACATGTTGTCGCAAATAATTAGTTTCATTTAGGGATCTCACTATTGTTTATACTCAAATATAAGCTTAATCGGTTCTTTTCAGAAACGTAACCAATAGTAGATTGTCTTATTGTCACTCATTTCACCACGTCTAAAGACTAAAAATGTGTATATGCAACTTTATATTATGGACGCCACTGCCATACCAACTATCTTAATTGTTTTTCTCTACAAATGATGGAAATATCACAAGCAAAATATGATATATGTAGCTTTATTCATTCAAATATTTTGTGAATGACAATAAAATATCCAGGCACTCAATATCAAATGTTCGAAAATTTAAACAAAAATAAAACATGTCAACAAAACAATAAAGCAAGTTAATACATAGTTCTGACAAGTATAAAATATCTAGTTTACATCACGGAGTGGAAACATAAGGATTGTCGCTTACTCCCATTAGCAGGTAGGCATTCTTTCATTCTTACCTTTATATGCTACATTATACATATTTATGAAAAGTAATACATCAACAATAGGCCAAACTTAGATCACTACAAAGGCAACATTTGCAACTACTTCAGCTTTGTAATAGCTTACACATCATATTAAATATAAGCAATAAGTCATCAAAATTGAAATGGTGATGTATCTGAATAAAGCCATTGAAGCACAGTGTCAGACATTGTAAGACACTAGCGACAACGAAAGAGAGAGATCATTAAAAAGCAGCTCAAACTATACTACTACAATATCTTTCTGACGCAACGGATATAACACTTGACGACGAATTGAAGTATTCGTGTCAATCAAATCAATAAACGATTCGATGAAGCAATATGAATCGGTGAATTAAAGATACCCAAATGCCCAAATCCGTTGATCTCGCGAGATACCGGACTTTAGCTATCTTCGACACGTTGATCGAGCACGATGCCGTGGGAGAAGATCTACGATTCTTCGAACGTTGATCTAGCGCACTAGATTCCGTGAATCGGCTTCAACAATCGTTGATTCGAGCACACTCGAATATCCAAAGGTGGAGATAGGAGATAACACTCAACTACCAATTTTAATGGTGACACAAGAGCACACAAAAGAAATTTTATTCAAATTCAACTATCTTTTTACAAATGACCAACATCCCTTTTTATAGGGTTACAACACAACACATACTTAAGAAAAATTACAACACAATGACCTAAAGTACAACTCACGCGACCTAAAATCAACGAACGACTTACGACTTAAGAAAGTAACGACCTAAAATAACTTCGCGACCTATAATCTTCGGCATCAGAACTTCAGCGTCTTAAGATGATGAACGACTTAAAGATAGGTCGTTCGTGACCTAAAACTTGGAGCGATTCAAAGCATTGCGACCTAAAGAATGCCATAGCTCGCGACCTTCTGGGAATCGACACAAGGCAGTTCGCAACCTAAGCTGAAGTCTGGAGCGATAATTCGCGACATAAGGCTAGAATGGAGGCGACCTAGGGCTTGTGAACTTGCGGCATAGTCTCGCTCGCGACTTAAAGAGATGGAGTTAGGTCGTGGAGAGGGGTTTAGGTCGCTGGAGTTAGGTCGTGGAAAGGGGTTTAGGTCGCTGGAGTTAGGTCGTGGAGAGGGGGTTAGGTCGCTGGAATTAGGTCGTGGAGAGGAGGTTAGGTCGCTGGAGTTAGGTCGTGGGGAAGGGGTTTTGCGATTGAAGAATCGTTCGATTCTGGTGAGTGTTGCATCATCCTCCCCTTGTTGGAAAGAATTCGTCCTCGAATTTAAAAGTTCTTCCCCATTGGGTTGTTCATCTCCATAATAAGGTATAAGATGTTTAACATTAAACACGTCAGAAGTGTAAACATCCTCTGGCAGCTTCAACTTATAAGCATTTTCATTGATCCGTTTTATAATTTCTACTGGACCAATCTTTCGGGCTTTCAACTTGTTATAAGCACCCACTGGAAAACGATCCTTCGTTAACACAGCATACACCCAATCACCCTCGTTGAACTCCACACTTCTTCTCTTTTTATCTGCAGCTCGTTTATACTTCTCATTTGTCTTCTCTAAACGTTCTTGAACGATTCTATGACAATCTTTCAACTCATCAACGAAATCTGACGCTCGCTTAATCACTCCTTTCGGTTGTGGCACTACCGTTAAATCCAACAGCCCCTTTGGCAAGCTTGAATATACAACTTGAAATGGACTGTAACCGGTGCTTCGATTAACATCATGGTTATGAGCAAACTCTGCCTGACACAACTTTAAGTCCCAACTCTTCAAATTGTCCGACACAAGACATCTCAACATATTTCCCAATGATCTATTCACAACTTCAGTTTGCCCATCCGTTTGAGGATGATATGCACTACTAAAATTCAGCTTCGTCCCAACCATCTTCCACAGACTCAACCAAAAGTGACTCAGAAATCGAGTATCTCGGTCAGAAACAATAGATTCAGGTAACCCATGTAAACGATAGATTTCTTTAAAGAATAACTGAGCAACACGGACTGCATCAGCGATCTTTTTACAAGCTATAAAATGCGCCATCTTGGAAAATCTATCCACCACCACATATACTGAATCATTTCCCCGTTGAGTTCTAGGCAAACCCAAAACAAAATCCATGCTGATATCAACCCATGGTTTAGTAGGCACGGGTAATGGCATATACAATCCCACATTCGTCGCTATCCCTTTGGAAACTTGACAAATATGACATCTCTCCACAAATCTTTCAACTTCTTTTCTCATAGAAGGCCAAAAATATGATTGCGAAATCAACTGCAATGTACGATCTCTGCCCACGTGACCCTCTTCATGCAATTCTTTGACAATCTTCAACCTCAAGCTACAATCCGGAATACACAATCGGTTTCCTCTGAATAAGAATCCATCTTTCATCACAAAATCATCAGAACTCCCTTCCTGCATCTGATCCAGCACTTTTGCAAAATAAGAATCTGAAGTAAGCAACTCTGGTAACAAATCAAATCCCACTACTTCCACTCGCATAGTTGTCAGCAAATGATTTCTACGGCTCAATGCATCGGCAACTCGGTTAGTAACTCCTGATTTGTGTTTCACAACGAAAGTAAACTGCTGTAAATAAGCAACCCACAAAGCATGCCTTGCTGATATTTTATCTTGCCCCTGCAAATGTTTCAAAGCTTCATGGTCAGTGTATAGCACAAATTCTTTATGAAATAGATAGTGTCTCCAATGCTTTATGGCTTGGACTATAGCATAGAATTCCAAGTCATAAGTATTGTATCTCGTTTTAGCTCCCGTCAGTTTCTTACTAAAGTAAGCAATAGGATGACCCCTTTGACTCAACGTTCCCCCAATTCCAACCTTGGATGCATCAGTATGTAGCTCAAAGAGTAACTGAAAGTATGGGTATCTAAGAATGGGCGTTGTGGTCAAGAGTGTCTTGATTCTCTGAAAAGCAGAATCAGCCTCTTCAGTCCAAACAAACTTCTTCCCTTTCATACATTCCGTAACTGGTGCCATCACACTACTGAAGAGTGGAATGAATCTTCGATAGAATGATGCTAAACCATGAAAACTCCTCACTTCTGTTATTGTCTTAGGTTGTGGTCAATTTCGAATAGCTTCAACTTTACCCTGATCAACTTGAATACCATCCTTCGACACAATATAGCCCAAGAATAGAATACTTGTAGTCATGAAGGTACACTTCTTCGTCGCAGCATAAAATTCCTCATGTCGTAAAACCAACAACACTTCCCGCAAATGTTGTAGGTGTTCTTCAGTGCTTCCACTGTAGATCAAGATGTCATCAAAATATACCACTACGAACTTCCCGATAAATGGTCGAAAAATCTGGTTCATGATTCTCATGAATGTACTCGGAGCATTTGACAAGCCAAACGGCATCACCAACCATTCGTACAGACCCTCCCGCGTTTTAAAAGCAGTCTTCCACTCATCACCCGGTCTAATACGAATCTGATGGTATCCACTTTTCAAGTCAATCTTCGAAAACACAACAGTACCGCTCAACTGATCCAACAGATCATCCAGTCTCGGCATAGGAAATCGATATCTCACTGTAATCTTATTCAACGCTCTACTATCTGTGCACATTCTCCACGTTCCATCCTTCTTCGGTACCAACAAAGCTGGCACTGCACAAGGACTCAAACTCTCCTGAACACACCCTTGTTCCAGTAATTCTTCCACTTGCCTTCTCAACTCCTCGTGTTCTTTTGGACTCATCCGATAGTGCGGTCTATGAGGCAATGCAGCACCTGGCACCAAGTCAATCTGATGCTGTATGTCTCTAAGCGGTGGTAACTCCTTCGGCAATTCCTCTGGAAACACATCTTTGAATTCCTCCAAAACTGGCTTCGCTTCCTCTAGAACTTCAGTAACTTCACTAATTTCATGCCCAATTAACATAAAAACTTTAGGGCTCTCATCTACCTCTTCCACGAATTCCTTCAGGGACAACAAAGTCTTCAATTCCTCAATCTCCTATAGCTTGTTCTCATTCTGCTGTCGCTTCTTCGGAACTAAAGTGATTTTCGTGCCCTCGAACAAGAAACTGTAGCTATTTGTTCGACCACTATGTTGTACCTCCCGATCGTACTGCCACGGCCTTCCCAACAGTAAATGGCAAACATCCATGTCAACCACGTCACACCAAATCTCATCTTTGTATTTCTTCCCAATAGAAAATGGAACATGAGCTCGCCTCTCTACCTTCACTTCTCCTCCTTTCCTCAACCAAGCAAGTTTATAAGGACTAGGATGTTTCTCCGTTTTCAACTTCAACTTCTTCACAGCTTCCATTGAAATGATATTATCACAACTCCCAGCGTCAATGACAAATTTACAGACCTTTCCTAAAATAGTGCATGTTGACTGAAAAATGTTACTCCTCAACCAACTCGACTCTTCTTCCTGCTTCGGGGTTAAACAAGATCTCTGTAGCATCAGATTACATCCCTCGTCTCCCGACACCTCTTCTTCCTCCTCATCACGGTGTGAATTGAGATCTTCTTCTACATCCTCATCTTCCACTTCAGCAATCATAGTTCTTTTCTTTGGTTTCGGACATTCGTTACTCTTGTGACCCACTTCCTGGCAATTATAGCATTTGAAATTGGTGTTGACTTTTGGTTTGGTCACTTCATGAACAATCGGCTTACTCGATGCTTTAGGAATATTAGAACTACTACCCGCTCCTTTGTTCTGCCCCGTAAAACTTGGAAACACACCTCCCCCACGTCTACCTTGTTTCTCCCAAGCCAACGCCTTTTGATGTGCTTCTGCCACAGATCTAGGGTCGAACATGTTCACCATATCCTGGATCTGTGTTCTAAGTCCACCAACAAACCTAGCGGTCAATTGTTCTTCTGTCTCCATAATGTCATTTCGAGCAATCAACTGGTAGAAATCATCAGCATAATCAGCAACAGTCTTCGTCCCTTGCCTCAGGTTCTGTAATCTCTGATACATCAGTGATTGGTAATTGTAGGGCAAGAAAGTAGTCTTCATCAACTTCTTCATCTTCTCCCAAGCAACAATCTTCGACTTCCCCATCCGCTCTCTAGTAAGTTTGGTTTACTGCCACCACACCATAGCTCTCTCCCTTCAACCTAGTAGCAACCAACTTCACTTTACGATCTTTCGGAACCTCCTTGAAGTCAAAAATTTCCTCAATATAAGCTAGCCAATCAAGAAATTCCTCGGCTTGCATACCTCCCTTGAATTCCGGTATTTCTGTTTTCATCCCAGACTCTCATTTGTGATCATACTCTGAATGATTTCTTCCTTGACCTCGTCCTCATCCATGAACACTACCACCTTCAAACTCCTCTTCAAAGTCTGATGCATATCGATGTCGATCCTGACCACCAACATCTCTACTACCACCATTTCTTCCACCAACATCCCTTCGATCTACATTCCTCTGATCACGATCATTCACATTTCTATCACGATTTCGATTATCAACATTTCTATCATTATCTCGATCCACACTTCTATGATCACTATCAACACTTCTCTCTCGATTTGAATGTGGTGAAACTCTACTTCTCCCATGGCTCGATTCAGGTGAAACCCTTCTCTGATTTTGATTCATCTCCAACATCATTCTCTCTAATCGACCAATCCTTTCATTAAGCTTCTCATTAAAGTTTTCGTTAATTCTTTGCTCCATCTCATCGGCTTCTTCTCTCCCATACAAAGCATCAATGTTGCGATAACGGTTAGCTCTTCTCGGAGGCATGATCACTCTTCAACAAATTCCAACAAAACTTCACTTCGATCTAAAAATCTTCAAATCAAAACTACCCACTTGTTGAAATCTTCAAAAATCACCAAACGAACAAATCTCTTCAAAATCTCGAGAACCCAATTCTCCAAACAATGCAAATCTCGCACAAACTCCAAAAATCTACGCAAACTCCTTGCGCTCTAGCTCTGATACCAAATGACGCAGCGGATATAACACTTGACGACGAATTGAAGTATTCGTGTCAATCAAATCGATAAACGATTCGATGAAGCAATATGAATCGGTGAATTAAAGATACCCAAATGCCCAAATCCGTTGATCTCGCGAGATACCGGACTTTAGCTATCTTCGACACGTTGATCGCGCACGATGCCGTGAGAGAAGATCTACGATTCTTTGAACGTTGATCTAGCGCACTAGATTCCGTGAATCGGCTTCAACAATCGTTGATTCGAGTGCACTCGAATATCCGAAGGTGGAGATAGGAGATAACACTCAACTACCAATTTTAATGGTGGCACAAGAGCACACAAAAGAAATTTTATTCAAATTCAACTATCTTTTTACAAATGACCAACATCCCTATTTATAGGGTTACAACACAACACATACTTAAGAAAAATTACAACACAATGACCTAAAGTACAACTCACGCGACCTAAAATCAACGAACGACTTACGACTTAAGAAAGTAACGACCTAAAATAACTTCGCGACCTATAATCTTCGGCATCAGAACTTCAGCGTCTTAAGATGATGAACGACTTAAAGATAGGTCGTTCGCGACCTAAAACTTGGAGCGATTCAAAGCATTGCGACCTAAAGAATGTCATAGCTCGCGACCTTCTGGGAATCGACACAAGGCAGTTCGTGACCTAAGCTGAAGTCTGGAGCGATAATTCACGACATAAGGCTGGAATGGAGGCGACCTAGGGCTTGTGAACTTGCGGCATAGTCTCGCTCGCGACTTGAAGAGATGGAGTTAGGTCGTTGAGAGGGGTTTAGGTCGCTGGAGTTAGATCGTGGAAAGGGGTTTAGGTCGCTGGAGTTAGGTCGTGGAGAGGGGGTTAGGTCGTTGGAATTAGGTCATGGAGAGGAGGTTAGCTCGCTGGAATTAGGTCGTGGGGAAGGGGTTTCGCGATTGAAGAATCGTTCGATTCTGATGAGTGCTGCATCACTTTCTTTTAACCTAAAAGGATTAAATTCACGAACATTAAATAGTTGACAAACTTCATCCACAAAGATATCAAAACCTTAAGTTTCAGACCCAAGGACTTGATATCAACTGTTTGCAAAATTGAGTTTAAACCAAAATAAAACATGTCAACATTCAAAATGATACATAACAAAACACGATCTTTAAGTTAAGAAGTTAATACATGTTGACAAAATGATACATAACAAAACACGATCTTTAAGTTAAGAAGTTAATACATAGGGCATACAAATGCAAAATATTTAATTACCATCATGGAATAGAAACACAAAGACTATTGCTTACTTTACTGGGCATTCACTTCTTGTTCTTTTTAATATTCTTATGCTGCTTTTCTTTTTGATATTCATATCTGAAAATCAAAATTTTCAAATAGTTAACGCCACAGTATAGATTTATGCAAGTAATAAGAAGATGAAAATAGTCTACACAAAATGTACAGCTAATTCTTCGAATTCAAACCATTACGTGCAAAAAAACAGACATAAGTTTGAATTCAAGGGGTCAAGTAAGGCTAAATTGGTACAATTCTCAATTAAACACATGTAAGACAACTAAAAATTGTGCAGGCTCATTTACTGTAAAAGAATTTAGTGTTTTGTTTAAAATAATGGTCTGAACAAAATTTACTTCCCATGTGCAAGCTAACCGAGTACCTTTTTGCTTTAAATGTTTGCCATATTACAAAATGCTGCTAGAGCAGAATTAAGTAATTGATAAAAATAATAAATAGATATGCCATTGCTTTTCAATTTGCACTTTGCTACCAATCAAGTCACAGAATTTATTCCCAAAACATATCCAAGCATGATCTGGAATAACGTGTTGTGTATTAAACAGTAATTGTAAAGAACTGCAAGTGCTTTGCAAGAAGTACAAGATAGAACTAGTACAAGGGCAGACTGAAGTAGAAAAAATAACACAAACAAAAATTAATACAAGTTATTAAAAGAAATAAATAGTAATTTACGTAAACCATATACAAAATGAAAATGAAAGCATGATAACCTTTAGAAAATGCGGTAAATAAACAACTAAAAGAAGGAGCAACAAAGAGATACGCGTGCAAATAATTGAGAAATTGATCTTAGGAAAACTAAAAATGATTGCTATTTGATTTTTTACCATAGGACTCATCCTAGAATCTGGTAGTAAAGTGCATGTATTGCTTCAATTGGTTTATATTAATTCCTCGCTTTTGGTAAGTAATGTTTTCTCAAGTTTATTTTCTTTAAAGAAATGCTTTCGCTATAAAATTCTCCAAGTTGAAGCAATCAATCCTTACCCGAGTATCTACCTGAGCTTTTAGATTCTACATCATCAAACTTTACAACTCAGTCATATATACTTAGACTAGTAGAAAGTCTAGAGGTAAGTAGCAGCTTCTACTTGCCAGAAGATATATACCAGCAACTACTTGTGGGTTTTGAGAGTTAAATGTTATATAGGTAGATAGACCAGGGTAGTGAAACAAATATGAACATCAACAAGCATTGAGTAGAATTGAACAAGCAAATCATTTCCATAATCTAGCATGTGCTAGACAAGCAAAAACATACCAAAACCACATGAATGGTCTACATGAATATAAAAAAGAATAGTGGAGTACGACGAACAAATAAATGTGCAGCAGTCTAAATGTGCATGATAAGAAAATCAATGTGTAGTAGAATTAAAGTGTAATAAAACAAGTAGTTTGAATGTGATCTGAGAAGATGTAACAGCATACTAGAGATAACTGAAGCAGAATGAGTGGACCTAAGGAGCGGAAGCGAGTAACATAAGCTTTATGCACACTTTCATTTAGCAGTGATCATGGTGAGAATGATTTATCACCAAGCTTTATGTACACTTGTTACAAAGAGGCAGAACAAAAAGAATACGTATCCTACTATGTTGAAGAAAAGGTAAATGGATAAATAATTTTTTTATTTAACTCAACTTACTTTAATATTTTCATAATTAGTTTCATTGAGTTATAGGGATTCATTAGTGATAATGAGTGTTTTATTTATTTATTTATTTATTCTTTATTTTTTTTATCGAGATTTCCAACAAGCCATGGGATCAACCTATTACATTAGTTGAAATTACTTGACAATTTTGTAGTACTCAGTCAATGTATAATTTTTAGTCTTTAGTATTTCAGACCACACTTACATGAAATTCATACACGTATTATTGTTGTATCCAAATGCCCTTATTAATTCCTAAAATGGTGATTGTAAGAAACTAGTAAAGGTGAAACTAATCCACAAAAAAGAATATAAGTAAAAAATGTATCATGCAATGTTGTAAACATAAAAGGTGTAATCTAATAATATGGACTTATGCCATAATCATCCATAGGCTATGACCGTGGTAAATTATAAACACAAAACACTTGTACCATCAATTATAAAAAGGACAATTTTTTGATCAAGCCCTTGCAGAAAAACTAAGTATCAAAATAAGCATCTTCAAAAACTAATTAGCAAAATAGGTCTGGTTTACTTTTGTACTTGCGCAAAAATGGAATGCGCAAGTATTTTTTTTTTTATACGGAGCTTGCGCATTCTATTTTTGCGCAAGCTATATTTTTAAGCTTGCGCAAATATGGAATGCGCAAGCTCTTTTTCGGGCATCAAAAAGACAGAGAGCTTATTCTAGGGTCATTCTTCAACCCTATCCCCTTTCTTTCCAAAACCCTCCCCATTTCCAACTTCAAACCCATTTCAAATCCAAATTTCTTAAGTCAAAATCATTTTTCCTCATCTATTTCTTCAAACAAACACTCTATTGCCCATAAAATGAAAGCTAGCTCTTCATCTACGTTGATTATAGGTAATTATAATTTCTTTTTTTGAAAATGAAGATGTAATTTAGAAATGATTGTTGTTGTTTGCGGAAGATGTAGTGTTGATGATGTTGATGTGAATGTACTCACATTGTTGGTTTCTTTGATGACAATGCAAAAGGATTTGAAGTAGTAATATAGCAAAAACCCTAACTTTGTACATAGTTTTTGTATTGATAAACGGTTGTTGTTGTTTGTAGAATTGTCTCCTGGGCCCGAAGATAGAAGTGTTCTTTATCTTCAAGAACACCATAGGAGCCAAAACGACACATTAATGGAGGTAAATGTTCGATATTGGTAAACCGGGGAAGTCAAATATGAAGTCCTAATTATAATTTGTTTATATATTGCAGGGTGTTGAAACTGTGAAGATATGCGATCATTCGAGCAAGCTCAAGGAGATCGATTTTAAAGATCCAAGATTGGAGCCGAATCTACGAATCTCCAGATTTTGGAAAGGTATGCAAATCGACTACATTCGGCTCGATCATCACCTTCTTACCGCTTTATGCGATAGATGGAGGTCGGAAACAAATACGTTTCATATGAGAGTCGGGGAGATGACAGTGACTATAGCGGATGTGCATTTTCTTTTCGGTCTTAAAGGAGACGGTCGTCCGGTATGTGTGCAAAATTTAGATATCGATTACATCGAATTGGCTCATGACTTGCTTGGTATTTTTCCGCCAAGAGAGGCGGTTAAGTCTAAAAGTGATTTGTCAATGACTTGGTTTAAAAGCGAATTTTCTGAACCACTACCCGAAGGGGCGATCGATTTAGATATACTTCGCCGCACTCGTGCCGTGATATTGTATTTTTTGAGTTGTCGATTATTTTCCGATCATTCAAAAGGGAGATTAAGTTTGAAATTTTTACCATTTTTGGATGATTTGGCTGACTGTGGTTATCATTCTTGGGGTAGTACTGTTCTATGCTATTTGTATAGTGAGTTATCGAACGTTGCCTTGCAACGTCGAAAAATTTTAGGGGGTTCTGCAACGTTGTTGCAACTATGGTCGTGGTCGCATATTGCCATTGGACGGCCGTCTATTAGAATTCCTACCGACTTAGATCCATATCTTCCATTCGAGGCTAGGTGGAACTGTGCTAGGAGTTGGCGTGAGACGCCAAGAAATGTACAGTTTTACCATAATGATTTGGATTTGATGGCGGATGATGCGGTTACATGGGAACCATATTCATTAGTGTATAAATTTGGACATCCGGATATTGAGTATTCGTTCGCCGGTTGGATTGCTAAGAGCCGACTGATTCTATTTCTGGACTTTGAGTTGTATGCACCCGATCGGGTGATGAGACAGTTTTCCTTTGATTATCAGCACATTCCCGATCCTGTCGTCCCCCTTGACCCAGAACCCACTAGCTGGATGGCATTTTTGCAAGAAAGTATTGCTATTTGGGAATCAAGAATTGATCGTGCCGAACGAGCACGCGACCCTCCGACACCTTTGAGCGAGTACGAGTATTGATATTGGCGAATTACTCGTCGTTATATCCTTAAAAAGTCGTCAAGGAAGTTGGTTGCGTACACTTCCCGTGCTCCTCTAGAACGTGATGTGGTAAGTGTTGTATTTTCAAATTTTGTATAGTTCAATTTTTATGTCATATTGATGCACTGTTATGATTTATGGTTTAGGTAAGCGGAATATACAGTGCTTTGGATGTGGTGGGCGAAATAGAAGAAAGTCATATGGAGTCGGACATGGTCAAAAGCAAGTGCATTGACCTACGACGAATACTTGACACGATTATGGGTCGGAATAAGCTAAGAAGGTCGGCCAAGCCGCTGCGCATTGTAGAAGAGCCACCGCGTTGTACAGAGGAGACACATACCACACTAGCGGGTGGACAAGGCCAATGGGAGGAGGCACATGCAGAGGGGGAGGCTTCACAACATCCCGGTGGCGAAACTACAGCTGGATGGCCTGCTTGGCCCGAGGTAGAGCATCAATACACCGACGGAGAAACTCACGCTGAATGGCCGGTTTAGCACGAAGGAGAACAACAATTCGGCTATGTTGGACAGTCGACATACGAGCATACGCAAGAGCCGTCGCAGTGGGAAATTCAACAAGAAGAACTCTTTTTTGGGCCAAGTCAACAATAAGAAATTCTACTGCCTACACCCGCTCCAACATTCGAAGAAGGCCAAGGATCGGCTCCCATCGTGTACAAACGGAAGAAGAAGAAAAGAGACACCCCACTCGAGCTAAGAAGGATTCGTGATTGACGGTGTTGGTCATATTGCTGTTGTTTCTTTTGGTTGGGTTAGGTTAGGGGTTGTTGCCTTGTATGTGTCTATGTTATTGTACGACCTGTTATTTGGATGAATTTAAATTGTCAGTTAGTTCATGTTAATTATTTTGTTTTTGATGGTATTGTTAATGAAATGACGTGTTATTTGTTTTGCCTTGTTGTGTGGAAACAGCTCTCTGTTTGGAACTGACCCATATTATAGCTTGCGCATATGTGGTATGCGCAAGCTATATTGATAATATAGCTTGTGCATTCCACAAATGCGCAAGCTATATTATTGGTCAGTTCGAAACAGAGAGCTGCTCTGCCAAATATAGCTTGCGTATATGTGGAATGCGCAAGATATATTTACAATATAGCTTGCGCATTCCACATATGCGCAAGCTATATTTTTGGTGGAACTGGGTAATTTGCAGCGTTCCTCCTATGCTACAAAATATCAAATGTAGCATTTGCGGGCTGCTGCAAATAACCAAAAATATAGCTTGCGCATATGTGGATTGCGCAAGCTATATTAGGCAGATCAGCTCTCTGTATGGAACTGACCAATAATATAGCTTGCGTATTTGTGGAATGCGCAAGCTATATTATCATTATAGCTGGCGCATTCCACATATGCGCAAGCTATAATATGGGTCAGTTCCAAACAGAGAGCTGTTTACACACAACAAATTACACAATTTCACAAAAAAGTCTGAACAACATGCAAACACCATTCGATTAACAACACCATCCGAAAAAGTTTCAACAAGGCGTACAGTAACATATATGTTCTAGTTCTATTACAATTCAACGCGGACAAGTATTTTTCTTGTGGCCAATAGAACCACATTTGCTACATCTATTATGGCCGGATGAAGATGGCGGATCCATAAAACCTTTTATTCTAGTAGACCGAGGACGACCTGAATTTCTGCGCACAGGCGGCGGTTGTATAATTGGACCATTGTAGACGTTCCAATGTCGACTATCCGGTACAGGGTGGAATAAAGGAGCATAAGCTGCGTAATACATAGCCTTTGTGTACCACGGGGAGATTAGGTCAAAATACGCTCTATTAGCACCACCCGAACCGCGTGAACAAGCCGCTAATACATGAGGGCATGGAATATGATCTAATGTTGGCATGTTGCGCGAACATTTGGCAACATTATCTTCGATATTCACCGTATAATCAAACATATGCACATCTTTCACCTGCCATTCAACGAAGCTATATCTCTCTATAGACATGGGCCTCGATTGTTCCATTCTTCTCCGCGCTAATGCTTCCCACCTAGGTGCGAGCTGCGACGTCCACTCTTCACCTTGAGTACGTCTTTCGACGAAGTAATGGTTCAGTCGATGAAACATACGTGCAACCAATGATCTAACAGGTAAATTCCTAGTTCCTTTGAGCACACCGTTAAAGCTTTCAGAAACGTTGGTCGTCATCATATTGAATCTTACTCCGCCGTCGTGAAAAAGAGTCCAGCTTAATTCCTAGTCTTTCAAACTTCTTTCAATCCACGCATCGCCATCTCGATTTACATCCTTCAACTGTTTTCGAAGATCATTATATTTTACGACCTCCGATGCGGTGGCACATGTGTGTAATAAATTTTGTAGCTCATCCGTGCCAAACCCCGCTTTCTTGAAATTTGCTTTAATATGACGGATACAAAAACGATGATGATGTTCAACTGGCCAACCTTCTCTAAGCGCACGTGGAATTCCTTTCATACGATCCGAGATAAAGGTGATACATCTAGTACGTACGGATGGAATATAATTCCATATGCAACGAACAAACCAACTCCATGTTTGCCACGACTCTGTTTGCACAATAGCAAAAGCTAAAGGAAATAACCCTTGATTTGCATCCACTCCAGTTGCTACTAGTAACGTACCCAGATACTTCCCGTATAAATGAGTGCCATCAATAGACAATATGGGTCGACAGTGGTCGAAGCCTTGAATAGAAGGTCCGAAAGCCCAAAAAGGACCATCAAAAACACCATGACTATGAATAACATCATATACGGTTCCGGGGTTGGTATGTTGTACGGCTCTAAGATATTTCGGCAATTCCGCGTACGACGATTCCCAATCGCCATAAATCATTGCAACAGCTTTCTGCAGTCCATGCCAGGCTCGATAATAACTCACTTTAATATGAAACATGTTGGACATTGTCTCTTGAACAGTTCTTGTAGTCATGTTTGTTTCAGCTTTAATCAACGGAAGTATTTTGCTGCATATAAACTTAGTAGTTGCTTGTCGATGATTTGAGTTGATGGTTGCATTTAAACAACTGTGATCGCCGCCATATGTGGTTATCTTCCACCAGTTTGAATTTTTTCTTACCGAAAGGTTTGCATGAACTCGCCAAGGGCATGTTTGTTCCACAGCACAACGGACCGTGTATTGATTTGCACGCGATTTCAGAACTTGGAACGAAACTGAACATTTAATCGACCATTCACATAACTGTTCAACAAGCTTCTGCTTACTTTCAAAAATTAACCCAACTCGTGGACCGTTCTCCGCACATTCTCTTCCAAAAACTTCCACGTCTTGATGACAATTTTGCATTATCGATTTCGCCATCATTGATGCCGTACATAAATCATCGGCTAGAGCCTCTTCATATGTGATTTGTTCTTCTTCCGCATTTACATCATCAGCCTCCTCAATGTCTGCATATATGATTGCATCATTGTTAACTTGCATTTGATGGATCCAAGTTCTATCCTCATCATCCGCACAAGCTACTTCCATGCTATCCAATTGTCCACAAATCTCATGTGGAGTAAGAACATCATCATCGGCACCATCGTCGTCACAACCAGTAAATTCATCTTCTACACTAGGAATACAAAAAACAAAGGTCATATATTTAGCATTAACGTAAGTCAAAATACAAGTGCAAACGTATAATAGTACTCACTTTTCAAACGCCTGCGACTGATTTGGATTTATAGCGTTCGGCATCATATGTTGTTCCTGACTAGAAGAGACTCCAACCACTCCGCTATACCTTTGAAGTAAATTTGTACACTCTCCACCTTGATGGCTTGAAAAATACGACGGATACGCCGAACATTGTGTTTCTTGTAACTGTGTAGTATGCATATACTCATCCCCAGAGATTACTGCCGCTTGTGTTTCAACCGCATTTTCATGTTCCACTCTCACAACGTATATTTCTATCACTCTCATTCCAACTGAAAAAGTGGAGTTCAAATCGTCGTCGTCTTCCAAATCAATAGCGGATGCACCATCATCCCGAACCCATTTCACCGCTAATTTTAAATCATATATCACAGGATTTGCTTTTGTCACTTTAAATGCCCTTTGTTTAAGCTCTTCGAAACTACAATGATTTTTTATTGTCGATCCTTTTCGCCTCCCGCCCACATATCTAGGTTTACCTTCATCATCAACCAACAATTCGCCATCAAAGTAAAATATAGTCGGAACCTTTGACATTATCTGCAAAATAAGTTCCAATACTACATTTATAGTTTTTGTTCACTGACATAAGTATAAACATCAATTTGATGAATTATTACCTATTTTTTCAAAGTAGATTTTGCTTCCGCATGCAATCTTCAACCAAAAGCAGTCAACTCAATCTTTAAAAAAAACCAAAACAAGCAAATCAATATAATAATACAACCAATATATGTTGTCATTGAAGTCAACACTATCAAATGAATTTCAAAAACATAATAAACTTTCCACCATGCTCACAATACGGGTTACAACAAATACAAACATTTTCGCAACAACTCAATACAAATCCAACGGTACAACATAAAATCCAAATATTACAACTTAACCAAGCCACAAACATCTACCACATTCTAGGCCTTCCAATGTTCGTCCTTAATTCTTCATTCACAATTTTCAAACGACTTATTTCGGCTTGCAATTCGTGGGCATACTCAAGTCCCCTTTCGCACAGGGGTTGATCAATCCATTTAAAATAATTGCAACAATCATATTCACGAGGATTCAATCTATGTTCGTTGTACGAACTACACCCGAAAAACCTTCATCCAGCATTCTTTTCCTTTCTACAAACAACCACTACACACATAACTCCGCAATAACAAGTTGGATATGATCGTTGTCCCCTTGGCAAGGATGGACCAACAGGATGTATAGGCGTCAGCAAATTTCCACCAACTCTATGTTGATGGCCGGGCATTTTCGCAGAAACAACTTCACATAAACGATCGTGTAAGGTTGATGATCCTGAATGAAATTTACGCGGTACTGGTTCAAACTGTGTTTCCGGAACATGATCGACATCAAAGTCAATATGACTTGAACTTGCAACTCCGATTTTCTCTTCAACCTCATCAAAATGTTTCATCAATGTTTCGTCGTCTATCTCCCAATCATTAATGTCTACCGTCATAATAAACAATAAACAATTAAGGTGTAAATTAGGGTTTTTATTTACTACTATTTAAATAGGGTTTCCCAATTCATCAAACACTAACAACTAATTCAACAACAACACCATTGTCTAATAATTAACACCACCTCCACCAATAACTCTTCATTTTCAACAACAACAATCATTTCTAAATTACATCTTAATTTTCAAAAAAAGGAATTATAATTACCTCTAATCAACGTAGATGAAGAGCTAGCTTCCATTTTATGGGCAATAGAGTGTTTGTTTGAAGAAATAGATGAGGAAAAATGATTTTGACTTAAGATATTTGGATTTGAAATGGGTTTGAAGTTGGAAATGGTGAGGGTTTTGGAAAGAAAGGGGATAGGTATGATAATGACTCCAGATTCAACTCTCTGTCCTTTTGATGCCCGAAAATAAACTTGCGCATTCCATATTTGCGCAAGCTTTAAAATATAGCTTGCGCAAATATGGAATGTGCAAGCTTTAAGTATAAAAAAAATATACTTGCGCATTCCATTTTTGCGCAAGTATAAACGTAAACCAGGCCTACTTTGCCAATTAGTTTTTGAAGGTGCTTATTTTGGTAATTGGTTTTTCTGCAAAGCATTGATCAAAAAATTGTCCTTATAAGAACCAAGAGCCAAATAAACAACAATTTTGAGGAAAAAACGTATTAAGACATAAAATTATTACCATGTAGAAGATCCTCTACCATTAAACTATCATGAAGGTTTCCCAGTGAGTTGGCATCATATTATGCCAATTCTCTAACTCTTCAATCTTACGATTTTGTTCTTGCATAGTTCTTGCAATTTTGTGGTAAGCCCTTAATTGCATATTTCTATCTTATATTCCCTTAATAACATCAGTCAAGCCAAATTGACTGCAACTAGAAGTTGAAGGTGGTAATACAACATGTCCTAGACCTTTTATATATCCAAGCTCATACCCAATACTTGATCACATGTCTCATCTTCATTCATTGAAGTATGATATTTAAGTGCAGACTGATTTTGGAGATTCACCGTACCTTCTGAAATTACAATGATGTTTTATATAAAAAAAAGTATAGTCTAGGTTAAGCAACTATTAGCTTATATGAAATATTTCCATTGCATAATTTGTTTCTACATCTTGGCTACTCCACCTACCTCCTTTAAAGCGGTTTAGGCATATAATTCAAGTCTCCCCAACTCTTGTTGAGTCTATTTATCACGTTGTTACAATTGATAAATCATTAATAAGTATCAAAAAATAGTGTTAGGAGTATGTTAAAACTTAAAAGACTTGTGTAATTATTGAATTTTAGAGGATAAGAGAGAATATGATGAATAATTAATTTTATTGTAAAAAATTTCTCTGATTCTACAAACTCTTTATATATGATTATATATAATTTAATTCTACTAGCCGTTGCATATTTCCTTAATTATAATTCTACCAGTCGTTGCTTATTTCCCTAATTATAATTCTACTAGCCGTTGCTTATTTCCTAAATTATAATTGTCTAATTGCACCATAATTACAACAAAGTACCATGTATAACTAACAGCTGTATAATGTATGTCAGCCTTTTATTTGTTTTCTGTTTCCAGCCTAGATGAAATATTTTGATGTTATCATTCATATTTCTCAATACTTCCCCTCAAGTTGGGTTCGAATAAATTTATAGAACCCAACTTGTCAAGTATGATCAGATGGCTGGTCTTGTCGAGTGCTTTTGTGAAAATATCTACCAGTTGCTCTTTCCTTTTGACAAACGGAGTTTCTATTCCCCCGATTGCACTTTTTCTCTAACAAAGTGATAACCTACCTCTATATGTTTTCTCCTCTCATGGAAGACAGAATTGGATGCAATATAACATGCAACTTGATTATCACAGTACATTTGTGTTGCTTTTGTGTGCTCTATCTTCATGTTACTAAGTAATTGTTTAATCTAGACAAGCTAACTTGTTATGGATGTCATGTCTCGATATTATGCTTCTTACTTTTCCAAATGACCAAGTTACCACCTACAAACATACAAAACCCTACAGTTGATTTTCTTTCATTGCTTCCGGTCTAATCTGCATCAAAAAAACTAGCCACATCATTAGAATTGTTTTCTTCATCCCAATTCCCTGACCTAGAGTGCCTTTAGGATATCTCAATATCCTATCAATTACACTCAAGTGGCTGGTACGTGGAGCATGCATAAATTGACTT
Source organism: Allium fistulosum (assembly GCA_030737815.1). Lineage (NCBI taxonomy): Eukaryota > Viridiplantae > Streptophyta > Magnoliopsida > Asparagales > Amaryllidaceae > Allium > Allium fistulosum. The sequence goes on along the minus strand of CM060902.1, from coordinate 1,113,675,859 downwards.
ACGACATTAACTACAAAGGCAATATCATGCCTGGTTACTGTAAGGTAAATTGATTTGCCTACCATCCTCTGATATTGTCTTATATCAGATAATGGTTCACCATCTTTAACTTCAAATTTTATATTTTCTCTATAGGAGTATTAGCTGGTTTTGCTTCTAATTTACCAGTCTCTTTTAACAGATTAAGGACATATTTTCTTTGGGATAGAAATAATCTTTTACTTGAGTGGGCTATTTATATTTCAAGAAAATATGAAAGTTTTCCAAGGTCTTTGATGTCAAATTCCTTTTTAAAATATTGCTTAACCCTTTCAATTTCCTCATTATTATTTCCAATAATGATAATGTCAACAACATAAGCTAGAATAATAATAGTGGTATTTTATGAGTGTTTGATAAACCTAGAGGATTCAGCGGTACTTTTAAAAAAATTCTTTAAAAGAGAAAATCTTAGCTTGGCATACCATGCTCTTGGAGATTGCTTTAGATCATAGGTCGTCTTTTTTAATTTACATAGCAGTGAGGAGTTCGTCTCACTTTTGTAGCCCGGAGGAAGAGTCATATAGACTTCCTCTTCTAAATTTTCTTGAAGGAATGCATTTTTTACATCCATTTGGAACAAATTCCATTTCAAGTCGAGTTCGTCTCACTTTTGTAGCCCGGAGGAAGAGTCATATAGACTTCCTCTTCTAAATTTTCTTGAAGGAATGCATTTTTTACATCCATTTGGAAAAAATTCCATTTCAAGTTGGTGGCTACCGATAGCAAAATTTTAACCGTATTCATTTTTGCTACTGGTGCAAAAGTTTCTTGGTAGTCAACACCATACGTTTGGGTAAATCCCTTGGCCACTAATCTAGATTTGTACCTGTCAATAACACATCACTATTGTATTTGATTTTGTATACCCATTTGCAACCTACGGGTTTTTTGTTTTTTGATAAATTAATAATATCCGATGTATCATTTTTTTTCTATGACTTGAAGTTCTTCGTCCATAGCCTTACGCGAAGTTGGGCTTTGATTGGCTTCACTAAAGTTGCTTGGTTCCTTGTGATTAGTGATGTTACTTAAGTAGGCTAGATATAAAGGGGATACCCTGTTATATGAAATAAAATTTTGTATTGGATACGTCACATGTTGAGATACATAATCCCCTAATTTGACGGGAGGTCGAGTTTGTCTTGTAGACCTTCTTATGACATTTTCTTCTTGAGTTGGTTCTTCATGAGTTAGTTCTTCACTTGACTGATTTATCTCTTCTTCTCCCCGAGAATGATTTGGACTTGTTTCTCCGATTTGTTCTTCATTTGTATGATCAACCTGTTCTTGATTTGTTTCTTCAGAAAATATGAAATTGGTTGGAGACAATATGACCGGTTTACCTTGTGTATTTTCTTGTTCACTTGTTTGATAATATGGTTCATTTTCAAAAAATGATACGTCTTGTAAGATATAAAGTTTATGATTTTTTAGATGATAACATTTATACCTCTTTTCTTGGGATGAGTATCCTAAAAATATGGCTTTAATAGCATTTTTATCTAGCTTGTCATGTCTTTTTATGTGTACGAAACATGTACACCCAAAAACTCTTATGTAATCAAGATTTATCATCCTATTCTTAAAAATTTCTAAGTGACTCATATTTTTAAGCATGACACTTGGCAATCTATTTATGAGGTAAGTCGCAGTTAGCACAACATCTGACTAATAAGATTTTGGAACGTTGGTTTGAAAAAAAGTGATATAATGACTTCAAGTAAATGTCGATGTTTTCTTTCTGAAACTCCGTTTTGTTTAGGTGTATTAATACAAGTAGTTTGATATAAAATTCCTTTTTGTTTAAAAAATTCTATGAAATCTTTGTTTACGTATTCTTTCCCATTATCAAATCGATTTTTTTTAATTTTAGCACTATATTGATTTTCTATAAAACTGTAAAATTCTTGAAACGTGAAAAATATTTATTTTTTCCTTTTAAAAGGTAAACCCAAATAGTGCGAGAAAAATCAACAATAAATGTGAAAATATTTAAAATGGTCATAAGAATCAACAAGACTGGACCCCAAACATCAGAATGAATTAAATCAAAGCGTTTTTCAGACTTATTAGTAGATTAAGAAAATGGTAATCTAGTTGTTTTGAAAGCTTACAAACATCACAATTTTTGGAATCTAATTTATAACAAAAATGTTTATTCAAAATTTGATCAGATGGATGACCAAATCTCCAATGCAGCAATTTATCATGGTTTACTAAATTTAATGACACATGACATTTATTGGTGCTTTCATCAAGATAATAGAGGCCGTTTTCTAGACATCCCTCACCAATCTTCTTTCATGATTCTCTATTCGAAAGGTCACTTTATACGGTGAGAATATAACATTGCAATTCAATTCATGGGTTATTTTACTAATTGATAATATATTTGAATTAAAACCTGGTAAATATAAAATATTTTTTACATCTTTTGTAAGAAACTTTGCTGTACCAAAACCATGAATTTGGACATTTTCTCCATTAGCAATCTTTACATGTAGAGGTTATTTATTTTGTATAACATTGGTTAATTTATTTTTGTCCCATGTCATGTGATCAGTAGCACTTGAGTCAATTATCCATCTATTTGTATTTTGACGCATTTTTTGCAATTTTGAAATTGTTGTTGGCTTTCGATGAATTAAAAATAGCATTAGAATATACAAAACCTAAAGTTTGTTGCTGCAACAAACTGTTCAATTGAGTTAGCAATTGATTCAGTTGCACCATTTGAGTCACAGAAGATCCTGCTAAATTGGAGGTGTTATTAGGCCATTGAGCCGATTCAAATCCATTCCCTTCTACCTCCGCCCATTTGCTAAAACCACCGAATTTTTTCTCCTTTTTTGAGCCGTGCTAATTACCTTCTCTGTAGCCCTTCTCTCTAACGGGTGAAGGTAGGGATGAAGGAACCAACAACCATTGTGGTTATGCCCTACTTTCTTGCAGTGGTCACATTGCTCGGTGCTTGAAGCTCCCTTCCTTCTTATGGTGTACCTGAAACTAGGGTTTGATTGTTTTACCTGAAACGCCTTGTTTTCTTGATTTTTCCAACTATCGTCAGTTCATGATGGCCCGCCAAAATTGCTCTTGCTCAATTCTTGCCACCACATCTTTATAACTTGGCATCTTAACTGATGTCAAGACTTGAGACCTGATCGATTCATAGCTTGGATAAAGAGCCCCTAAGTAGGTAAAAATTAATTCTTGTTCAGATCTTTTTTGGATTTCAATTGGGTTTATTGCTGGTGGGAGATAGACATTGAGCTCTTTCCATTTTCGGTCACTAGTTTGTTATTACTTTGGGTACTCTGTTAATTTTGGCAAGCTCTTGTTTAGGGCTAAAGATATGAGCAAAATTCTTTTGTTGGCCATACCTTCTTTTGGCTTTGTCCCAAACCTCCTGTGATTGCTGGAGTACATGAGTACGTTTGAAATTTGGGGTTCCATTGTGCTGAGAAGCCATGATATGATTAATTGGTCGGTCGTCTCCCATTCTTCTATTTTTGCTTTCTCTTCGGGAGTTGGCTCAGTTGGCTTTGCTGCTTTGGGTTTCTCTTTTTTGCAGTGACAAAGCTTAATTTTCCTTTGCCACCGAGACCAATTGATACCGATCTTGACCAAGGAATGTAATTTCTGTTGCCATTGGGTATGATATTTGCAAGTTTAATGTTGTCGGAATAAGACGTGTTGAACTTACTGTGGTTATTTGACATCTGCAGCAATTGATGTTGTTGTGGAACTTCTAAATCAGGATTTGACCTGCTTTGACGCCATATTGGATTTTAGAGGAGAAGAGAGAATATGATGAATAACTAATTTTATTGCAAAAAATTTCTCTGATTCTACAAGCTCTTTGTACATGATTATATATAGCTTAATTTGACTAGCCGTTGCTTGTTTCCTTAATTATAATTCTACTAATCGTTGCTTATTTCCCAAATTATAATTCTACCAGCCGTTGCTTATTTTCTAGATTATAATCTACTAGCCATTGCTTGTTTCCCAAATTATAATTCTACTAGCCATTGCTTATTTCTCAAATTATAATTCTACTAGCCATTGCTTATTTCCTAGATTATAATTGCCTAATCACACCATAATTACAACAAAGTACCAAGTATAGCTAACAGTTGTATAATGGACGATGGCCTTTTATTTGTTTTCTGTTTTCAACCTAGATGAAATATTCTGAGGTTATCATTCCTATTTCTCAATAATAATTGAAAAAAGGACTATCCAGTTAGCTTATGTGCATTGAATTGTTGTATTATCTAAGTTGCATTCCATTAATTTTAATTAACTACCAATTCCAGTCACATTTATGAAAGAAAATATAGTTCAATATTCAAAGCTTAAATGTTCTCTATCCATCATTCCTTTCTTCTGATGAGGGAATAATTGTTTTTCCATATAAGTTGCTAAAAAGACAATTACACACGAATTCTATATCAAAAATAAATTGTCAAAACCTTTTCCATTATTTTATTTTTTTTGGCATTGCCATACCTTTTCCATTATTGAATTCATATAAACTTAATATACTAGAAAATGTCATTAAAGTTAGAAAATGTTTTTATGGCTAATATTAATTTAAACCATGTTGAATCCTATAATTCTACCATATAAACATGTGTAGTATAATGAGAAGGCATAAACCATTAACCAATTACCAAATTCAACTAATTTGTGTGTAGATCTAATCCAGAAGTAAAGAAAAGCACTCCAAATCAAGCAAATCAATGGTTTCTATTTTTTAATTGAGGATCTAATCTCTAATCCGCAATCTATTTTGATTTATAGAGCAATTTGGGTGATTTTGGATGAAATTAGAATGGATTTAGGGCTAATTATGTTTTAGACCTCATTTAGACTGAGAGAGAAATATTTTAATTTGACTCTCCAGCCTTTATTTATTGTTTTGTCTAATTGGACTAATGGACTCACTAATGGGTTTAATTAATTACACACTAATCCTGGCCAACAGCTTTAAAAACTTAAAACATGCATAACTTTCTAACCATAAGTCCGTATTTCTATTATGAGCACCCTACGGAATGGGAAACCATCATCCTGAAGCAATGGAACTAGTTTGAGACTCTAATTCAACTTTTATCAAAAGTAATATCCCAGACAAGTTTAGGGTCAAAATGGTCACATAGAAATTCAAAAAAAATCATAGGTGTGTAAAATGACCCTAAGAGTCATATTCCAAAATTAATCATATGACCTCATGCGATTAAAATAAAAATATTTTACGATCTTCCGATACGTTAAATGTGGGTCATTACAATAGTGTTCTTCGACAACAACTTGATTCGTTTAGAGGAAGAGATAAGGGCCAAAAACACATTGGAGATATGAGAGACATGCATAGGTCTCACTTCATGGGTCATAGCATGGGTCACTACAACAAAAAGGACTTTTTATAGCGTGTAAAAACCGCTATAAAAACTTTCTATAGCGATTCTATAATCGCCATAGATCAACATGTTGTAAAAAGTTTGGTAGATACTATAGCGTGTCATACTTGCAATGGAAAACGTATTTTTCTTTCCATCTAAAATAGGCCATATTGGTGCAACTGCTTTTCTATAGCATTATGAAACGTGCTATAGAAATTTTTATGATGCATTTTAGTTGCTATAAATATATCGACATGCTATATTATTATAGCATTTGAATGCGCTATGGAATCATCGTGTCAACCTTTTATGACACATTGAAATGCTATAAAAAATTCATTACTATCTATTATAGCACTGTCTTATTGCTATGAAAACTATTTACTCTTTGCAAAATATTTTGTATACCACTAACATTATGCTATAGTATAACAAAGCTGAACAATTTTTCTTTTTATTGCATAGTTAGAACGCTATAAAAAAATTCTATTGAACATTTTTTGCTGCCATAACATTCAAAGCTTACAATTTTCAATTCTACTTATATATTATAACTCAAAAAACCACATTCATCACATTAACATAAGTACACAAATTGAGTCATAAACCAAATCACAATATATATATATATCCATAATATTTCATACATGAAGAATTAAACATAAATATTTGTGATAAAAATTAAACATAAGTACACAAATTGAGTGTAGCATACCAAAACGATACATACTAAAAATATTTTAATGACCGTCGATAAGCATGACCGATTTAAAGGAGAAAGAGTGCGACATCATGTATCAACCTCAAAAGCATCATACAACACCTGTGAAGAAGAAACACAAACATACATATGTTAGTCAATATATACAAGTATGTATAAGTACAAAAGATGCATCGCCAAAGACTAAGTTACTAAAACTAGCATAACCCCTAATGAACCTGTTATTGTGATCAATCTATACCATATTAGGTACATAAAAATGAACTAAATCAGTCAATCTATACCCCTAATCATTTACACTCCGCCTATCAATGTCTTGCACTATGAACTAAAGCATTTTTCATTTGTTTTCTCCACCTCTGCCTAGCAATCTACGTCGATCGCCATCGCCTCCATCCACCCAGACCTCGCCCAGGCAGCCACCTCCTTCCGCCTCGCCTCTCGCCTGCAGCTGTTCATTTTTTAATAAAACCAAGCCTTCAATTCTTGAAATCTGCAGGTCAACAAAAAAAGGCTTGAGTAGAATAGTTTGCCCTTCATACACATTATTGCTATGGCATTTCCAACAAACACTTCGCATATAATGGCATTCATACTTTAGTATAAGTTTTATTTTAACCTAAATTCCCTAATAATTAGGAGCAACTGAATCCATTTTTCATTGTAGAAACTAGCAAGGAGAGGGTGTACACAAGGGACTATATACTCATTAACACATCTCCCATGCATGACTATGCATTATGCATCACAAAAAACAAAGGCATGCCACATAAATCTGACGGTTGCTTAATAAGTGCCTATGTCGGAAGATTCACAATCTAAGTATATTGAAAGAAAGAAGAAAATTCTGTGCAATTTCAATTGGAACATACGTTTGATGTGGCTTAAGGAATTCGTAAACCATCAATCATGCTATTCCGAATAAATTAAATCGCGTTAAAGTCCTCACCTTTAGCAGCTTCTTTGTAACATAAGAGCATCTCCCTTGCTGTTCCTCTCCTTAAATATGCTTTTACATTCTGTCAGTATAAGAAATCGAGCACTAGATGCTTTTACATTCTTTATAACATAAGTCCATGCACTAGATGCTCCACGTTAAAAATGTGTCTTCTTGCAAAAGACAAATAAAAAACAGTATGATCGGTTAAATAATCAAACCCCATACCTCAAACTTGCATTTTAAACGTGTATCCTCTTACATTTGTTATTAAACAATTTGAAATCATTGGCATGTCCCTGTTCTTCTCATATTCACACTATAAATACTTCAATTGTGTTGCTGTGATAAATTACACAGTAAAGTCTCTGCATTTCTTAGTATTTCAAAACTGCAAAAATAAAAAGATAGAGTTTGTTGAAGATGAGTACAGCAACTACTGGGAAACAAAAAGATTTTGTGATGAGCTTGAGAAGTAATTTCTGCATTACAATTTACTACACAATTTTGACTCAAGTTTTTTCATTTAAATCATATTTTTAATAAGTTTTATGTGCACTTGATTTGTAGTTGGACTTTTGATGAGGAGATGCACTCGAGCTACCATGAATCGAGCTCAACAGATTACAATGCACCTTCAAGTTCTAGTCCTACAAAGATCACAGCATGCTTTGCTTGCTGATACAAACCCTGAAAATTATATTTTTTCTCAACGTGAATCTTGAGATCAAATTTGCATTCACGGTAATCTGTAGAATGAATCGTGAAGAAAAGATGACCATATTTTCTGTAGTCTGTGAGAACATCTAATACAAGATCATAGACGTTGGCAAGAACAAATTTAGCACCGGGTAAATCTTGATTGAGTTGAGTTAGCAGGCTTCTTAATTTTACATTGTACTCAGAAGCAAGTTTATTGGGCAATGCGACGCACTCCCCTTCCTCAACCCCATTTATTGTTTTCTGATAAGGAATGCAACTAATTGGACCTGCGTTTCCTACCACAAACTTTCTTGCGTCCAGATGATACAGCCTCTGCAATTCAAAATATAAAAGTTAAGACATTTGTCTTGTTTATATGTATGTATACATGTTTTATGGAGAAAACAAATATATTACGGTTAATTGTGCCCCCAAGTTAGTGATGAGATTATCGATGAACTGATCAGGAGATTCTAAAATTCTTTCACCCATAGAGATGAGAGGAAGTAAGTAATTGTTAAGGAAATCATTTGATCCGATTGTGATTGAGAAGATTGATTCTTTCATTATGAATTTCTTTGCCTTTTGCTTTCCTAACAATTGGTCAATTTGCTTCCTTGTGATACTGAAAAAATCCACCTGTACCTCCAGGCCAAGTCTATTTATCTGTTTCAGAAAAAAAGTGGTTATTCAGTACAGTGTTTATTCTTGATTTACAATAAAATGTCAAAATTTAAGAAGGAAATATACAAAAATTCTTCCAGTTTGATTCATAATGCCACCGCCACCGGATGCATAGTTTACGCCATACACTATGGTTTTACCAGTTGTGTCTGGAGACAAAAATGGTTGTGCATAATTGGGTTGTCCCAACAACTCCCCTACAAGAAGGAAAATAAACAAATAAATAATAATAACAATCACAAACATTACTGATGAATAAGATCAATAAAAAGCAACAAACCACAACCCCTAAAACAATCCTTCTACAAGTATGGAAACATAGAGTTACAACCCTCATTTTCCGCAGCCTTTCTTCTGAACTCAAGGCAGAAAGTAATGTTGATTGGAAGGTCCAAAATGGTGAGCCATCATTCTCAAAGTCTGAAGTCCTTTTCAGCAGTGTGTGCTCTGACCTTTCCTTTTCTTTCTCTCTCTTTTTGTTTATTTGGTTTCAACTCAGAGCTCAAAATGGAATGATAATCCCCATAAGTACATGACTTTAACGAGGGTTAGCACTTGATTTCTTGTTGGATTTTAACATAAGTATCTTAGTTAATATAGCCTTCAAATCTATATTCCACATTTTTTACATAGTTGGAACTTGCTGATTACTAAGTTGTTGAACAGTCTATTATTCCTTCTTCTAACAAATGCATACAGTTGTTGATCTATGTAGTTAATATCTTGTCTGTTGCAAATTGATCAAGTACCAACATGTGGCATTGAAAAAAATATATAAGGATAATAATATCCTATTATATTGGCAAAATATTGAACATGTTAAAAAAACAAGTTAAAGATGCTTGCAATGGCATCCTAAATATACTTAGTCTTTTAGATATTTGAAACTATAACGTAAATCACTACTAAAGACTAATTACATAACACACATAATTTATGGGCTATAGTCTAACCATATTCAGATATTTTACTAGATTACAAGTTATAAAATTAATTCATAAAGTACTAAAGATAATCTATATCTTCAGCTCCATTTTTATTACTTTTATATAGCCCTCCAAATCGAATATTTTTTGATATGTTCATTTTCATAGTTTCTTCATTTTAATATTTCATTTAATTGACTGACCGAGTGATGTTGAGTTGATTTTAATTTATGCTTTAGCTCATGGTGTGTGCGTGTGTATTATACCTATTTGCTTTTTATTTCTAGTTCTTGGTGCATGATATTAATAAAAACAAAAACATGAAATTTTATAAGGTCAACTACCAAATAAAACAATAAATGAACATAGAGATTAAAAAAAGAAGTGATTCATATATGAGTTGTTTTTGATGATAGAAATGCAAACAAAAATGTAGCACCCAAACAATGGAGGAAGAAGAGTTTTCTTTATTTAAAGACTTAACGAAGAAAGGAAAAAACATACGGTTGAAACTGAAAAATATTTCATAATTCCTAGTTTGGTTCATATATTATAATTTAATATATATTCTAAGAATGTGACGAAATTTCTATCTTTTTTCATCGTTTGAAATAGTGGTCGATATCCATCACAAATATCAGAAATCTCACATTGCGAATGCCAGCATTGCGAATGGCATGCATTTTCAACTAAGTGATGAATGTTTTATTCAAATTATTTTGTTTCGAAACTTAGCGATTTATTGTTTTTTAAGGATATAAATGTTGTGTCACTAATGGCAAGGATATCTAGATGTTATCCTTTAAATGTATTATTTTTTATAAAATAAATTAAAAGAGTATATGCCAACTAATTAAAATAATAATGAATAATTACATATCAAAAATAAGATGACACTGTCAAAAATAAGTGCAAGGCCCAGGTTCCATGTTTCCAAATGGAATGCATAGTTATCTGCTTGAAGTTTGACACTAGAAGATGCATCTCTTGTATTTATAAGTTATATCATCACAGCTACAAGTAATGAACACTTAATCAAGGATTAGCACTTGTAAGTGGTGAAAAATCAGATGCTTGAATCACAGCATCTGCATCAGGTTACGAAAGTGACAAAAAGCATAACTGTTGGACAGTAACTGGAAGTACTTTTTTTTGGCTTCCTATGATTTGTGAAGAAATTAAAAACAAATCAAATTAGTAAACAACCAAGGTATCTAACATAAAACACACACTATAGCTCAAGCTGACTTGTCCATAATTCTATTACTATACTCACAGGGGCACTGATAGGCTTCCATTGTCAGTTAAAGGAATTTCAGCAGTACCATTGAATAACAAGAACACAAACCTACGAAAAAGTATCGATATCAATGTATTACATCATTTTACTAATTAATTCTTCACTAGATTAAAATTTTAATATAAAAAAAGTACCTGGTCTTTCCGACCTACTTGAGTATTCATTGCTATCTTCATATTGCATATATTGCAAGCGTGGCAATACAAAGAGTACTAACAAGGAGAACGATCAAAACTGAATCTCTTATCATTAATCTTGCACATGAAAAATTGTATAACAACGTCTAAAATTTATCAAATTTTTTCTTTATATGTGCTTGTTGAGCATCAAAGTTATAAATGGCATAACATGTATATCGACAAGTAAAATATTTTACACAATCTGATAAGTAAGACTTACCATATTCACTGGGCATAAAGCGAAATGCAATGTACTAATGCTTGAAAATGGCAGAGCATGAAGAAATCTTCCATATCTAAACTTGCAATTTTGTTTTCAACTACTAACAAAATTCGATGAACTGACTATAAAGTACTAACTGTTTGAGGCGCAACATTGATCGGGTCAATCATAATCTAACAAATTTCAAAAATAAACCTAGACCATGGTACAATTGTTTTGTGTTTGGACATAGCACTAAGACTGTGGTATCACATTTCAAAAATAATGGTAACAAGGTTTGAATGCTCTTCCTAAAGTAGATGCAGTGTGTCTTAGTGTACTTCTATTCACAGAACTTTTCCTCTTTTTTTTCTTTCTTCGGCCAACCAACTCTCGATTGACCATTACTTGCATTTGATGGTAGCAAACTTTATATATATATATATATATATTGATAATTCTCTGTTTTTTACCAACCTGAAAATAATAGTATTCTCTCTGTTTCCTTTTTTCCTCTTATATTTTCTCATTTTCAGTTTTACAATCATGTCTTAGGGTTTATTAATAGGGATTCTATATTAATTTTTAAACTTATATGATATGGTTGCTTTATTAATAGGGATTCCATCATACATACAACCAATGAGATAATATTTGCACATTATGGCATTGCCAATAATGGCTTATTCACCCCACAGTCAAGTGTGGTTTGTTCAAAAACAACAAGTGGCTTGTTCAAAAGCCACATGGATCGACCATTAAAATAGTATGTTATATTAAAACGACATAGTATATGTCGTATGTCGTTTTAATGCAAGCATTAAAACAACATAAACTATGCCATTTTAATTAACTTTTATTTGCCAGTGCAAACATTTTTTATTCGATTTATAGCTTGTTCAATTACTTTTGGGTGTGGGTGTGATGCATCTAGTTGGAAATGGTAGAAACCAGGAAGTGAACACAATAATAACTGGGTATACTCTTAGAAAAATCAAACAATAATACAACTTACTTTCAAAGTCTTCACCGATGTCTATAGTTGTCTTGGTTGCATCCTTCTCAGCAATAGGACATGCAGAAGCAACTTCAGTATCCTGTTGATCATTTCTTTCAGTAGCATTTCCATAACCAAAATAGAATCAATAAACTATCATTTTTTTTTTTGAGTTCATGGGAAACCTTAAGATCATGGTATTCATTGATACTCACTTAAGTAAACCACGCCGTGTGTCTACCCCGCTTTTATTTAGTCGTCGCACACGGATGCTTAACGTTGAAACTCCCACTGATGGTTTGGCGCTGGGATTCGAACCTGCCCGGACGCAGTCCTTTGGTTCCCATCTCCCAGCCCCCAAACCAACCGAGCTACGAACGGCGGGTAATAAACTATCATTTTTATTTCATTCATTTAAACATTCTACTAAGAAAAAATATGAAATTAAACCTGATAAATGCATCCATATTTACAACATGTTTGCAGCTCATTTCATTGAACGATGAACTTGAGTTCTTCAACTGTTGATTGCAGCATCAACAGTGTCCACACTGCAGTAATTGGAAAATAATAAAAATGGCATTTACACGCATAAACCTAAACGCTAGCTACACCATTGTTGTAAATAGTACTGTACGATATGAAAATGCTCACCATATGATACAACTACCACAAAACAGAAAACAACAAATGCTACAGATGGCGCATGACAAGAAAAGAACGGGTCTGTTTTATTTCAGACTTGTTCCTACGAAGATATTGCATTTATCATGTAATTGTGATTATTTGATTGATCTTCGTTCTTAAAACCCAAATGCTCGAGACAAATATGAAACACAAGAAGAAGCACGAGAAGAAAATACAAACTGCCTGAGTTATAGTCGCTCGCCATATATTGAAGTCTGAAATCAGTCGCACGCTGTTGTGTTGCCTCCTGGCTGCGTCTCGTCACGTGCCTACTGGCTGAGTTATAGTCGCCATCAATTTTGGGATTAGGACGACGAAGTGGATAAGATGAAAATCGATAAGGATGCTACTACCGATAATTAGGGCGAGGAGGAGGGAAGACAACCAAAAGTGGGAGGTGAAATTAAACAGGAATTCATGAGCGAAATAGGATTTGTGAGTGAATAGGTTTCTAATTTTGGATTTGGGAAAGTGAAGGTGAAAAGCGGCATAAGAACAGGGAGGAGGGAACGCGAAATGTTAGAGCGCCATTTTTTTTTGCCGTAACAACAGCGTTAGACATGCAATCTATTGACCAAGATAATCCCTAACTACTTATCTATAGCAACCCAGGTTTTCATTCAATCCCCCCTTGCTATGAATAGCACATTTTCTTGTAGTGGGTGTTTGTTACTGCTGTAAGCAGTGATGAATTAGGATTTTAGTTTGCGGTGGGCGAAACTAGTTAAATATTCAAATATTTTACCAAAACAATCAAACTTAACGAAATTGCATTAGAATAGGCAACTTAAACAAACTTTTACATGTACAAAATAAAAAGCTTTTAAATTTGTGACATTAAAGTGTCTCCTGCTTTGACCATTAAATGTATTTGACAAAGGACTTCGGTGATTCCTAATACTTCTACTATTAAATTTAATATAAAGACAAACCGAAACATATTCATTCCAAGTAAAGTGCCACTTGCTTCAGCATGCAGTTTTTTATTTAACCCTTCTTTTTTATAATTTCAAGAACTCCAACAACAGGTTTATACAAGCTGAGCAATCTACATGTCGATGAGTAATGTGAGCTCCAACGAGTAGAACTTGGCCTTTGTAAAATGGTTTTCTGATTTACTCTAGTACTTATTTGTAATGTACTACTCAACATCAAACTTTCAACTTCATTTTTAATAGCGGTCTTTAGCTATTAGTTTCATTTGGGAGATGAACTCACCAAATTTACAATGCAATTAAGCATTTTAAAAAATAATTCAATATCACATAGTTCGCCAGAAACCCCAACTGGTGCAAGTTACAATTGATGAGCAAAACAATGCACATAATATGCATATGGACATTCCTCTAAAAATAGCATTTGTAGTCTACCCCAAGCACCTCACATGTTACTAGCACCATCATATCCTTGACCTCGCATGTTTTGAAAAAGTAAGCCATTCTGATCAAGAACATTAGAGCAAGCTCTCTTCAAAGTTTAGGCAGTCGAATCTTCAACTCCAATAACATCAAAGAAACGTTCTTTTACATAACATTAGAGTAAGCACTCTTCAAAGTTTGTGCAGTTATATAAAAACACTGTTCAAAATGAAAATTTAGCACAATCAGGCACAAAATATTCATACAAAAGTGCATGACCAATGTAAACATTGTTCAAAATGGTAAATTTGGTAAATTAAACTGATTTTGAATTCAATAATCAATCATTATTAACGAAGATATAAATATAAAATAATATCATCGTGCACCAATTTTTGAAAAAGATTTAACGATATGAAACGTGATAAAAATGCAAACAATGAAGTGTATTTAGGGATATTTCAATAAATCAACACTAAATCATCCAAACTTAATCAATGATTACCTCATCATCGTTTCCCTTAAAGTCTTTTTCTTCAGCTTCCTGCATCAAATAAGTCTTATATAATAGATTTTTCAAGAAAAATGAAAAGTAAAAAATAAAAGCGATCATGGTAACTAATAACTTGACAACCAGCATATCCGGACACACTGATCCAAAGCCTGGGGTGAAATTTGGACTCACGTCATGTTAAGAGATATGAGCCGTCAGTTTTTAAAATATTACATAGACTATGTTATAAGGACAAAATCTAAGACATTCTACACTTTCAGTCTCACAGTGGAAGGAAGTAAAATACAATAAATAAAATAATCATCTTAGAAAATATCATAGAAAACATAGTCTCAAAACATACGTAGCCAAAATCTAGAGTTTACAAGATAACAACATATAGTCTGATAAGTGCTAAATATGATAAATAGTTGCATGGAGACCGATGAAAAATAATAATATGCGGTGCTAATGGCAAGTTCACTCCTCCATGTACTAGATTTGGACCAATTACCTACTACCGTATCCTCTTGTGTTCGGGGGAAAAAAGAAAAGGAGTGGGTCAGACAAAGTCTATTGAATGAGTTACATCATTAATATATGATGATCACATGCAATTGTGACAACCCGCACCTCAGCGGGCTTGAATTTTTGCTAAATTGAAAACCCAAGTCCACCAAAATATAAATCGTTGGTATTGGTAACCTATAAATAAACAAAAGTATAGCAGAGCACTTTGAAGAAAATCACATCAGAATAGTAAAGTATAATAAAACATATAATTACCGACCAAGGTTGACACCTTTGATCTTTAGTGCCATTATCAGTTTCGAGCATGTTTGTCTTTCCACCATTCCCTTATTGTACCAGTACATGTCCCTCTAAATCTATCATGTGGACTATAATGAGGAGGGGGTTAGAACAACGTTCTGTCAACTAGTATAATTACATACTTTTTACATAACACTAGTTCATGTCGATTGCCTTCCATTACATGTTATGTCTTTTGTTTTACTTTGTCGTCTTGACTTCACGTATGCATATGATGTAACGACCGTGATTTTATTACCGTCGTAATAAATGTTTTTAAAATCGGTAACGACCGTAATTTTTAAATTACTGTCGGAGCGAATATTTTAAATAGAAATTTTAAATCTAAATTTAAAAATAAAATAAAATAAAATATTGATGCAATTCAAATTGCAAAGTCGGTTGAATTGCGTTACATTTTATTCACTCTACCTAGCTGTCATCTAATTCAAGTAGTATGACTTGTTCACATTCTTTTTATAAATGCAGAGGGTTCAAAAATGCATTACTGTAAGAAAAAGAATATAGTGTATGCTTTACATTATATTTTTACGTTTGCATTGCTAACAGTCAAGAGTTAACCAAGTGTGTAGGTATATTGAGAGTACTGTCACCTCAGTTTGATTTTATCAAATATATATACACATTTGCATTTCATAAAGCAAGTGTGAAAATTGTTCTTCTTTGTCTCCATCTAGTGTTCAGCCGAGTACATTATAATTGCACGTTACATTAAATGCGATTGTACTAAAAATGCTTTTCAATACACCTCCACATTGACTTGGTCTCGGTATTGAAGAAAGTATTATATCACTGCAACTTTTCTGCACTCATTATGCAAAGCTCTGAGAAAACATTAATGGCTACCTTCTTCATTCTTACTTCCTTGCAAATTTGAAGCTAGCTGTATTTGAAACAAGTTAAGGTGAGTAATACTCACACCTCTAATTTATACACATCAAGCCTCTGACATTGGTTTGAAAACATGGTTTTCTTTGATTTCGAATTCTACTTTTGTTGTGATTTTTGTATCTGATCTGCATCCGGTGTTGTGCACTGCTTTTTCCACTGGTGATTTCGAGTTAATACTTTCGTGCTTTCCTCGATCTTTGACTTTATTTGTATAACTTGCTTTTTTCTTGAATCAAGAAGTGGTCACCTGCTTTTGTCTAATACCTTGGCCTTGTCGTTCAGTGAAATTTATAAGCATTGCGAAATTTCGAAAGGTGGTAAAATATTGCCAGTTTTGTTTTTTTAAACAATTAGTGTTTTAGAAAAATAAACATGTTACCAGAGATTCAATGCATTTGTACATCCCCTATAACAGACGTCAATTAGCATGTGCACGTTTCTGCATGTTTTCGCATGCCAGGGTATAAACGTTCATGAGACACGTACGGTAGCTAAACGTGTATATATGTACACGTTTCTGTTTTGAGACATTAACACGTACCCTTGCGTGAAAATATTTCATGCGTGTAATGTGGTGTTGATTTTGCCTAGTATAGTTTTCCTTCAGGTTGGCAATTGTTTTATTTTGGAAGTGTGATGTTGTTTGACTTTTATTTAAGTCCACATGCATGTACATTTTAGCTTAGAAATCATCCAGCTGCATGCGCACGTAGTCTACAAATTAACTCCAGAGACCAGCTTTGTCACTTAAGAATGTAGTATGTAGTGTTGCATGAAGGCATATATGATGTACTGCATTTTCACTTTTGATTCTTACGTGTCCAAGTAGTGTTCATATATTTGCAATTGATTTTACCCAAACCAAGTCTCTGTAGCTTTATTTTATAAAGTTGTTTATGCATGAATATGGTGGTAGATTAATTATGTTCCTAGTTTAGTTTTAAAACATTTTTGTTCAAAGGTTATAGTTACATTGATTTAGTTTACGTGTGTGTCATAGCATCATTTAAAATGTAATTGACAAGCTATCAATTATTTCAATTAATTTATAGCAATAGTACAAACTGATGAAAGCTTTGCTTGGAACCGGCGTACGGTTTAAAACGTATTTTTGCTCCGTTATTTTTATAACGAAATTTTTACACCGGTGCTATATTTTTGAAGCGCGGTGTTTTGGTGACATTTTCGGTGATGAAAATTTACTGTTATTTTAACGTCAGTAACCGTTAATTAAAAGTGACTTTTTAAGCGGTTATTCCGCAACGCGGATTTGATAACCGTTTTTACGGTGTTTTGTGAAGCGCAATTTCCTTTTCGAAATTGCTATAGATGCTACTATTTTAATCACGTGTTTTAAAAATGGTTTTAAATTGAAATTGTTTTCAAAAATTCTACAGTTTGCGCTTTCAAAAGAATGAGGAAGCGATTTAAACGATTCAGCAAAATTGAGGACTATGAACCCTTACTTTTACTGATTCGCTTAATTCCGGACTTGTCCATTTGAGAACGTAAAATGTATTTTTATAAAATACACAATTTTGCACTTTCAAGGAAACGATGAAGAGATTTAAACGATTTAGCAAAAGTGCGGAGTATGGAACCACACTTTTACTATTTCGGTTAAATCCGGACTCGTTAATTGAAATATTTGTTGTTTGATGATTTTGATGATTTTGTGCGCTTTCGAGCGACTATGATGGACCTTCGGGTCATATGATGGACCTTCGGGTCAAATACCAGTACTAGACCTTCGGGTCATATGTTGGACCTTCGGGTCATATGTTGGGCGCCAAAATTATGATGACAGTACTTGGTAGGCTTCGGCCATATGTTGATGCACGTGCGGCGTAGCTAAAACTCGCCATTTGTTGGGATCGATCCACTTTTATGTTGATTTTCTAGTTATCTATTTTTGATTTCTAGATTTTGTGAATTGTTGTTTTGAATTCAATTGTGAATTTGAAAGTTGATTTTGATGGTGTTTGATGTGATTTCTTCATTTAAACTGAGTTGATTTCTCATGTTGAATAGTCTCATTCGAGATTATTATTATTTTGATTGATGTTGTTTATGATGCATCCACTTCTAAGAATAAATTAGACTGATCCGTTTATTATTTTCTTGTAAATAATACTCGGGTCAGACCGAGTTATTTCAGGATAGTCGCTATCTCTGGTTCTGTAGCAGCTTCAGCTTTTGGAATCTCACATCATCTTTTGTCTAGCCTTCGAGGAGTTCTTTTGAATTATTGACTATCGTCTTATGTATGTTGATGTATATGTATATGTACATTTGGTTCTTGTGAACTATTGATTGTTGTAGCATGTATTCCAGACTTGTCTTCCGCTATATATCTGATATTTCTGTTCTGATGTGATTATACTATCTGTGTTATTGTTATTATGAGTTGTTCTGGATTTTTCTTAAGCCACCGTAGTTTCGTTTTAGATTTGGATTGAGTATATATCTTTGGGAGTAATTTATACAACACCTATCGATGTAATCAATACTCGTCTAAGGCATAACTTACGGATGGTCGCTTCTAACAAGCCTTATTCTTCGCAATAGCAGACGTTATTTCTTATAATAACCTTTGTTATTGTGAGCATAGAGGTGGGGCGTCACAGCTTGGTATCAGAGCTGAGATTCAGAACAAATTATAATAAACACAGAACAGAAACAGAATGGAACATATGTTACAACTATTCGAGGGTTTTGTTCGTGCCTTTCTAATCTATTCCTTCGTTATTCTTAAACTTTTATCCTCTCTAACAAGTTGGAATATGCCTAGGAATATATTTCATATTTCCGTAGTATTCCAATTGTTAAATTCCTTTTCAATCTTAGTTTTGAAAGTAGGACATCGGGTTTCTGATTGTCTTACTGCTCCTAGGGGTTTCAAATCTGGGAAGCTTAATGTTGCTTAAGCTTCTAGTGATTCTTTCAGCCTAATGGTATTACTCCTTCTACTTTGAAAGGTTATATTTTATTTCGTAGTCGTTCTATTAGAGTTCTTTCGATACAGGTGCATCGTATTTATTCGTATCGAAGGAGCTTATAGATGATTATTCCTTTGGGTGTTGTTGTCTTTGCAACCCTTTGAGGATCGTAAATCCTATTGGTGGATCTGCTACTCTTGGTTTGTTGTGTGTTGATGTTGAGATTATTCTTTGTGGTTTCTCCTTCCATGCGAATCTGCATGTTATGGATCATCTCGGTTTTGATATGATATTGGGTATGGATTGGCTCGTCCGTTATGAAGTTCAAATCCTATGTCCCGAAAGAACTTTATATCTCAAGCATCCCGATGCTAGTGAGCAGTTATCTATTATATTTCAAAGCATGGAGCATACTTCGAATGCTTTCATTTCTTCCCTCGAGTCGGAGGATGTCATTGCTAATATTCCAGTTGTTTGTGATTTTTCTGATATTTTCGAGCTTGTTTCTTGTTTGCCGCCGAAAAGGGCAATTGAGTTCCGTATTGATCTTATCTCTGGTGCACATCCTGTCAGTCGTCCTCCCACGAGGATGTCTGCCAAGGAGAATGAGGAACTCAAGCAACAACTATCTGAGTTGGAAGCCAAACGATTTATTCGTTCTAGCCCTTCTTCTTGGGGCGCCGCCGTTGTCTTCGCTAAGAAGCCAGATGATACCCTTAGGCTTTGCATTAATTTTAGCAAGCTTAACGAGTTCACTATCAAATAGGTACCCATTACCTCGGATCGATGGCATGTTCGATCAAGTAAGTGGTGCTAAACTGTTCTCCCAATTCAACCTTACCATCGGTTTTCACTTGGCTTCGAGTTGCGGAAGTTAGCATTCCACTTACCGCATTCTGCACTCGTTATGATTCTTACGAATGACTTATTATGTCATTCAGTTGCCCAGCCTATTTCATCTATTTTATGAATCGAGTATTCTACGAATATCTCGATGACTCCATTGGTGTATTTATTGATTTTGGATGAAAACAGCAATTTAAAATTTTGCAAATCCTTTTCATAAGATTTATTTACAAGTATAATTGGATTTGTGTTTATCATATAAAAGATGATTTTGTGATTGTATTGCCCATTGAGTGCTTTAAGAATTCTGGTCGATGCGCTTGATCAACGTTATCGATAGGAATCTCCTAAACGCTTTGATGAGACAATTTTACACAATAAATTGACCTATAAAAAGTAAATTTTTCTAGAAAATGATTTCGTAAAGATGATTGAAATTTTTGGAAGTCTTATCTTTTCAGAAAAGAAGATTATTTGAAAGAACTTCTTTCCGATACTTTTATCCTTGTGTTCCCGAAGGGAACCAAGACTTAATTATTTGTATCAATATTAGCCGTATTGATTTCGGTGCAGTTCTCATGCATAAGGATAGAGTAGTTGTCTATGCTTCTAGACAACTAAAGCCTAACGAGATTAGTTACGCTACCCATGATTTGGAGTTAGCCGCTATAGTCTTTGCTCTAAAGGTTTGGCGACATTATTTCTTGGGCGAGCGTTTTGTTCTCTTCACTGATCACAGATTTCTGAAGCATCTATTCACTCAGGAAGAACTTAATTTGAGGCAACAGCGTTGACTCGAATTTCTTGCTTCATATGATTTTGATATTCAGTTTACCCCCGGTAAGGGTAATCGAGTTGCTGATGCGCTCAGTCGCAAGCAGCAAGTTCTTGTTTCCTTGATGCTAGTATAGTGGAATATATTGGAAGCTTTATCTCTTTGTGATATTAGAGATTGTCTTTCAGTTCTGATTCTCCCGTGCTTTTATTTAGCATGGAAGCTCGTCCTAGTTTGTTGGATCGTGTTACCGATGCCCAGAAACAAGATCCAGATCTCTCTTATCTTTTTCAGAGTTGTAAATCGGAATCCCGAAGTGATGATCTAAAGGATTTCGATATTGATATTCATGGTTGTATTCGGAAGAAGGGTAGATTGATCGTGCCTGATATTTCTAATCTTAGAAATGACATTCTTGAGGACTGTCATCGTTCTAAGTATACTATCCATCCGGATAGTAGTATGATGTATGCTGTTATGAAATGCTACTTTAGGAGGGTATGAAGAGTGATGTTGCAAGTTATGTGAGTCGTTACATAACTTGTCAACTTATTAAAGCAGAACACCATCGTCCTAGTGGTCTTTTGCAGCCTCTTGAGATTCCATTATAGAAATGGGATCAAATTTCCATGGACTTCATTGATGGTCTACCTCGTTCGAGGTCGGGCCATACTAGCATTTGGGTGATTGTTGACCGATTGACTAAATCAGCCCATTTTATTCCTATCAAGTCCAATCGGACTGCTCCTTTGTTGGCTAAGCTGTTTATTAAAGAAGTCGTTCGACTTTATGGTGTGCCTAGTTCTATTGTTAGTGACAGAGATCCGCTTTTTACTAGTGGTTTCTGGCAGAGCCTTCAGAAAGCTTTGGGCACTAAGCTCAATCTCAGTACAGCTTATCATCCACAGTCTGACGGTCAGACTAAAAGGGTGAATCAGGTTTTAGAGGATCTCCTTCGAGCTTGCATTCTTGATTTTGGTGGTAGTTGGGAAGACCACTTATCTCTTGTTGAGTTCTCTTACAACAACAGTTTTCAATCCAGTATCGGTATGGCTTCTTTCGAGGCTCTTTATGGAAGGCCGTGTCGATCATCCTCTTGTTGGTTGGAATCGGGGGAAAAGTTAGTTCTCGGCCCCGATTATATTCATGATTCTTCTGAGAGGATTGATATTATCTGACAGAGAATGAAGAAGGCTCAGAATAGGCAGAAATCTTATGTCGATCATCGTAGGAAGCCTTTGGAATTTTCTATTGGCGATCTTGTATTCATTCGTGTTTCCCCAATGAAGGGTGTGGTGCGTTTTAGTCACTCCGGGAAATTGGCTCCTCGATATGTTGGATCGTTTCCTATTACGGAACGCATTGGCCCAGTTGCTTATCGTGTATTGCTACCTGCTCAGTTTTCGGGAATACATGGCGTATTTCATGTGTCTCAAATTCGTTGATGCCTTCGAGATTCAGATTCTATTATTGATCCTCCTATGTTGCAAGATCTTGAGATCTCGCTCGACTTGTCTATTGTGCAAAATCCTATTCGTGTGTTAGCTTCGAAGGTTAAACGCCTTCGGAATAAAGAAGTCCCGCTTGTGAAAATTCAATAGTCCGCAAACCATAAAGATTGTACTTGGGAAACCAGAGAATTCATCGAGCGTTCTTATCCCGGTTTTCTCTCCTCTTCGGGTGAAGGTGAGCATTCGTATCTATCTTTTCTTTTTAATCTTTGATTTGATAAATTGTTGTGTTATTGACTACTTCTACTATGAAAATTGCGGGGACGCAATTTTTATAAGGAGGGGAGTCTGTAACGACCGTGATTTTATTACCGTCGTAATAAATGTTTTTAAAATTGGTAACGACCGTAATTTTTAAATTACTGTCGGAGCGAATATTTTAAATAGAAATTTTAAATCTAAATTTAAAAATAAAATAAAATAAAATATTGATGCAATTCAAATTGCAAAGTCGGTTGAATTGCGTTACATTTTATTCACTCTACCTAGCTGTCATCTAATTCAAGTAGTATGACTTGTTCACATTCTTTTTATAAATGCAGAGGGTTCAAAAATGCATTACTGTAAGAAAAAGAATATAGTGTATGCTTTACATTATATTTTTACGTTTGCATTGCTAACAGTCAAGAGTTAACCAAGTGTGTAGGTATATTGAGAGTACTGTCACCTCAGTTTGATTTTATCAAATATATATACACATTTGCATTTCATAAAGCAAGTGTGAAAATTGTTCTTCTTTGTCTCCATCTAGTGTTCAGCCGAGTACATTATAATTGCACGTTACATTAAATGCGATTGTACTAAAAATGCTTTTCAATACACCTCCACATTGACTTGGTCTCGGTATTGAAGAAAGTATTATATCACTGCAACTTTTCTGCACTCATTATGCAAAGCTCTGAGAAAACATTAATGGCTACCTTCTTCATTCTTACTTCCTTGCAACTTTGAAGCTAGCTGTATTTGAAACAAGTTAAGGTGAGTAATACTCACACCTCTAATTTATACACATCAAGCCTCTGACATTGGTTTGAAAACATGGTTTTCTTTGATTTCGAATTCTACTTTTGTTGTGATTTTTGTATCTGATCTGCATCCGGTGTTGTGCACTGCTTTTTCCACTGGTGATTTCGAGTTAATACTTTCGTGCTTTCCTCGATCTTTGACTTTATTTGTATAACTTGCTTTTTTCTTGAATCAAGAAGTGGTCACCTGCTTTTGTCTAATACCTTGGCCTTGTCGTTCAGTGAAATTTATAAGCATTGCGAAATTTCGAAAGGTGGTAAAATATTGCCAGTTTTGTTTTTTTAAACAATTAGTGTTTTAGAAAAATAAACATGTTACCAGAGATTCAATGCATTTGTACATCCCCTATAACAGACGTCAATTAGCATGTGCACGTTTCTGCATGTTTTCGCATGCCAGGGTATAAACGTTCATGAGACACGTACGGTAGCTAAACGTGTATATATGTACACGTTTCTGTTTTGAGACATTAACACGTACCCTTGCGTGAAAATATTTCATGCGTGTAATGTGGTGTTGATTTTGCCTAGTATAGTTTTCCTTCAGGTTGGCAATTGTTTTATTTTGGAAGTGTGATGTTGTTTGACTTTTATTTAAGTCCACATGCATGTACATTTTAGCTTAGAAATCATCCAGCTGCATGCGCACGTAGTCTACAAATTAACTCCAGAGACCAGCTTTGTCACTTAAGAATGTAGTATGTAGTGTTGCATGAAGGCATATATGATGTACTGCATTTTCACTTTTGATTCTTACGTGTCCAAGTAGTGTTCATATATTTGCAATTGATTTTACCCAAACCAAGTCTCTGTAGCTTTATTTTATAAAGTTGTTTATGCATGAATATGGTGGTAGATTAATTATGTTCCTAGTTTAGTTTTAAAACATTTTTGTTCAAAGGTTATAGTTACATTGATTTAGTTTACGTGTGTGTCATAGCATCATTTAAAATGTAATTGACAAGCTATCAATTATTTCAATTAATTTATAGCAATAGTACAAACTGATGAAAGCTTTGCTTGGAACCGGCGTACGGTTTAAAACGTATTTTTGCTCCGTTATTTTTATAACGAAATTTTTACACCGGTGCTATATTTTTGAAGCGCGGTGTTTTGGTGACATTTTCGGTGATGAAAATTTACTGTTATTTTAACGTCAGTAATCGTTAATTAAAAGTGACTTTTTAAGCGGTTATTCCGCAACGCGGATTTGATAACCGTTTTTACGGTGTTTTGTGAAGCGCAATTTCCTTTTCGAAATTGCTATAGATACTACTATTTTAATCACGTGTTTTAAAAATGGTTTTAAATTGAAATTGTTTTCAAAAATTCTACAGTTTGCGCTTTCAAAAGAATGAGGAAGCGATTTAAACGATTCAGCAAAATTGAGGACTATGAACCCTTACTTTTACTGATTCGCTTAATTCCGGACTTGTCCATTTGAGAACGTAAAATGTATTTTTATAAAATACACAATTTTGCACTTTCAAGGAAACGATGAAGAGATTTAAACGATTTAGCAAAAGTGCGGAGTATGGAACCACACTTTTACTATTTCGGTTAAATCCGGACTCGTTAATTGAAATATTTGTTGTTTGATGATTTTGATGATTTTGTGCGCTTTCGAGCGACTATGATGGACCTTCGGGTCATATGATGGACCTTCGGGTCAAATACCAGTACTAGACCTTCGGGTCATATGTTGGACCTTCGGGTCATATGTTGGGCGCCAAAATTATGATGACAGTACTTGGTAGGCTTCGGCCATATGTTGATGCACGTGCGGCGTAGCTAAAACTCGTCATTTGTTGGGATCGATCCACTTTTATGTTGATTTTCTAGTTATCTATTTTTGATTTCTAGATTTTGTGAATTGTTGTTTTGAATTCAATTGTGAATTTGAAAGTTGATTTTGATGGTGTTTGATGTGATTTCTTCATTTAAACTGAGTTGATTTCTCATGTTGAATAGTCTCATTCGAGATTATTATTATTTTGATTGATGTTGTTTATGATGCATCCACTTCTAAGAATAAATTAGACTGATCCGTTTATTATTTTCTTTTAAATAATACTCGGGTCAGACCGAGTTATTTCAGGATAGTCGCTATCTCTGGTTCTGTAGCAGCTTTAGCTTTTGGAATCTCACATCATCTTTTGTCTAGCCTTCGAGGAGTTCTTTTGAATTATTGACTATCGTCTTATGTATGTTGATGTATATGTATATGTACATTTGGTTCTTGTGAACTATTGATTGTTGTAGCATGTATTCCAGACTTGTCTTCCGCTATATATCTGATATTTCTGTTCTGATGTGATTATACTATCTGTGTTATTGTTATTATGAGTTGTTCTGGATTTTTCTTAAGCCACCGTAGTTTCGTTTTAGATTTGGATTGAGTATATATCTTTGGGAGTAATTTATACAACACCTATCGATGTAATCAATACTCGTCTAAGGCATAACTTACGGATGGTCGCTTCTAACAAGCCTTATTCTTCGCAATAGCAGACGTTATTTCTTATAATAACCTTTGTTATTGTGAGCATAGAGGTGGGGCGTCACATATGATATGGCCCATCTATTAAAGGTAGACAATAACTACATACGTATATATATATATAAGTACCATAGTCCCCTTTTAGACCAAGATACTTTTCCCGCTAGTATCTGTGACTCTGCACTTCGTCAGGATCCATCGTCATCGTAGTATCATGCCCTCGCCGTCATGCATACGAAGGAACTCCCGTAGTGGTTAATAACGGCATTACAACCCATTTTTGAAACATCTCCATTTAAAAGGGTATCTAGCATCGTCTCCTAAATAGAAAACAAACTAACAAACAACCGTAAGATAGTGCAAGCCCTAAACGTGATCTACACTAGTAGGATGTGTAGTTCATTTAGGCGTAACCCTTGTCTTTCTACCGATGATGATCTCGACCTATGTAAACAGCTCCTACTCCTCGTATGTATGGTACCAATCTTACCGTCATAGTGCTAAGCCTAGCTCACCGTCCCATTTAGCTTGCCTAATGCAATCAAGGAAATGCCTATATAGTTACTTAAAATGTACCCCATAAAAGGTTAAAGCAGACCGTACTTGTCCTTTGACGATTCGACCGGTGCGAACCTTTCTACTTTAGAATATTACCTTCGCCTATACACAAATGTATAGTTCCACGGATCCTACAGTTGGTGATGTCTCATCTTTACTACTAATAAAGAGAATTCATTGAATAAATTTGCTCGGTGTCTTTTTGAAATTCCAAATATACCCTTTTACATCTCATAGAGAAATAGTATTCAAATATGGGAATATAGCCTGTTATTTTCTAAGTACAACTGTCAGTTCCCATGGAGAACTACAGTGTGAGTTCAGAAGATGAAGTATTCGAGTGTTCCATATTGTCCGTAATTTAGGTGGGAGTTAATATGTTGAAGTCTCGTTGGATTTCGAGTTAGTATGAAGAAAATATAGCAGTCTGAACAAAAAAATAGCGGCTTCTGCACTAGGCGGAGTTCAAATACGGGGATGTGGTAGCCTGTTATTTTCTAAGTACAACTATCAGTTCCCATGGAGAACTACAATGTGCGTTCACAGGATGAAGTATCCGAGTGTTCCATATTGTCCGTAATTTAGGTGGGAGGTAATCGGTCGAAGTCTCGCCGGATTCCAAATTAGTATGAAGAAGTTATTGCAGTCTGAACCAAAAAAATAGCGGCTTCTACACTAGGCAGAGTTCAAATATGGGGATGTGGTAACCTCTTATTTTCTAAGTACAACTATCAGTCCCCATGGAGAACTACAGTGTGCGTTCACAAGATGAAGTATACGAGTGTTCCATATTGTCCGTAATTTAGGTGGGAGTTAATCGGTCGAAGTTTCGCCGGGTTCCAAATTAGTATGAAGAAGTTATTGCAGACTGAACAAAAAAATAGCGGGTTCTACACTAGGCGGAGTTCAAATATGGCGATGTGGTATCCTGTTATTTTCTAAGTACAACTGTCAGTTTCCATGGAGAACTACAGTGTGAGTTCAGAAGATGAAGTATACGAGTGTTCCATATTGTCCGTAATTTAGGTGAGAGTTAATCTGTCGAAGTCTCGTCGGATTCCGAGTTAGTATGAAGAAAATATAGCAGTCTGAACAAAAAAATAGCGTCTTCTACACTAGGCGTAGTTCAAATATGAGGATGTGGTAGCCTGTTATTTTCTAAGTACAACTGTCAGTCCCCATGGAGAACCACAATGTGCGTTCACAGGATGAAGTATCCGAGTGTTCCATATTGTCCGTAATTTAGGTGGGAGTTAATCGGTCGAAGTCCCGCCGGATTCCGAGTTAGTATGAACAAAATATTACAATCTGAACAAAAAAATAGCGGCTTATGCACTAGGCGGAGTTCAAATATGGGGATGTGGTATCCTGTTATTTTCTAAGTACAACTGTCAGTGCCCATGGAGAACTACAGTGTGCGTTCAGAAGATGAAGTATCCGAGTGTTCCATATTGTCCGTAATTTAGGTGGGAGTTAATTGGTCGAAGTCTCATCGGATTCTGAATTAGTATGAAGAAGTTAATGCAGTTTGAACAAAAAAAATAGCGGCTTCTGCACTAGGCGGAGTTCAAATATGGGGATGTGGTAGCCTGTTATTTTCTAAGTACAACTGTTACTTCACATGGAGAACTACAGTGTGAGTTCAGAAGATGAAGTATCCGAGCGTTCCATATTGTCCGTAATTTAGGTGGAAATTAATCTGTCGAAGTCTCGCCGGATTCCGAGTTAGTATGAAGAAAATATAGCAGTCTGAACAAAAATAAATAGCGGCTTCTGCACTAGGCGGAGTTCAAATACGGGGATGTGGTAGCCTATTGTTTTCTAAGTACAACTGTCGGTTCCCATGAAGAACTACAATGTGCGTTCACAGGATGAAGTATCCGAGTGTTCCATATTGTTCGTAATTTAGGTGGAAGTTAATCGGTCGAAGTCACGTTGGATTCCGAGTTAGTATGAAGAAAATATTGCAGTATGAACAAAAAAAATAGCGGCTTCTGCACTAGGCGGAGTTCAAATATGAAGATGTGGTATCCTGTTATTTTCTAAGTACAACTATCAGTGCCCATGGAGAACTACAGTGTGCGTTCACAAGATGAAGTATCCGAGTTTTCCATATTGTCCGTAATTTAGGGGGGAGTTAATTGGTCGAAGTCTCATCAGATTCTGAATTAGTATGAAGAAGTTATTGTAGTTTGAACAAAAAAAATAGCGGCTTCTGCACTAGGCGGAGTTCAAATATGGGGATGTGGTAGCCAGTTATTTTTTAAGTACAACTGTCACGTCACATGGAGAACTACAGTGTGAGTTCAGAAGATGAAGTATCCGAGCGTTCCATATTGTCCGTAATTTAGGTGGAAGTTAATCTGTCAAAGTCTCGTCGGATTCCGAGTTAGTATGAAGAAAATATAGCGGTTTGAACAAAAAAAATAGCGGCTTCTGCACTAGGCGGAGTTCAAATATGGGGATGTGGTAGCCTGTTATTTTCTAAGTACAACTGTTACTTCACATGGAGAACTACAGTGTGAGTTCAGAAGATGAAGTATCCGAGCGTTCCATATTGTCCGTAATTTAGGTGGGAGTTAATCGGTCGAAGTCTCGCCGGATTCTGAGTTAGTATGAAGAAAATATAGCAGTCTGAACAAAAATAAATAGCGGCTTCTGCACTAGGCAGAGTTCAAATATGGAGATGTGGTATCCTGTTATTTTCTAAGTACAACTATCAGTGCCCATGGAGAACTACAATGTGCGTTCACAAGATGAAGTATCCGAGTGTTCCATATTGTCGGTAATTTAGGTGGGAGTTAATTGGTCGAAGTCTCACCGGATTTGAATTAGTATGAAGAAGTTGTTGCAGTTTGAATAAAAAAATAGCGGCTTCAGCACTAGGCGGAGTTGAAATATGGGGATGTGGTAGCCTGTTATTTTCTAAGTACAACTGTCAATTCCCATGGAGAACTACAGTGTGAGTTCAGAAGAAGAAGTATCCGAGTGTTCCATATTGTCTGTAATTTAGGTGGAAGTTAATCTGTCGAAGTCCCGTCGGATTCCGAGTTAGTATGAAGAAAATATAGCAGTCTGGAAAAAAATAACGGCTTTTGCACTAGGCGGAGTTCAAATACGAGGATGTGGTAGCCTGTTATTTTCTAAGTATAACTGTCAGTCCCCATGGAGAACTACAATATGCGTTCACAGAATGAAGTATCCAAGTGTTCCATATTGTCCGTAATTCAGGTGGGAGTTAATCGGAACTTAATCAATGATTAACTCCCACCTAAATTACGGACAATATGAAACACTCGGATACTTCATCTTATGAACGCACACTGTAGTTCTCTATGAGGACTGACAGTTGTACTTAGAAAATAACAGGCTAACACATCCCCATATTTCAACTCCGCCTAGTGCAGAAGACGCTATTTTTTTTGTTCAGACTTCAATAACTTCTTCATACTAACTCGGAATTAGGCGATACTTCGACCGATGAACTCCCACCTAAATTACGAACAATACGGTATAGTTGGATACTTCATCTTGTGAACGCACACTGTAGTTCTCCATGGTGACTGACAGTTGTACTTAGAAAATAACATGTATATCCCCACTTCAACGCTCACGGTAGTTCTCCGAGGTGACTAATAGTTGTACTTAGAAAATAACAGACTACATCCTCATATTTGAACTTTGCCTAGGAAAAAGCCGCTATTTTTTTGTTCAGACTGCAATAACTTCTTCATGCTAACTCGGAATCATACAAAACTTCGACCGATGAACTCCCACCTAAATTACGAACAATATAGTACACCCGGATACTTTATCTTGTGAACGCACACTGTAGTTCTTCATGGTGACTGACAGTTTACTTAGAAAATAACATGCTACCACATCCTCATATTTGAACTCCGCCTAGTGCAGAAGCCGCTATTTTTTTGTTCAGTCTGCAATAACTTCTTCATACTAATTTGGAATCCGGCGAGACTTCGACCGATTAACTCCCACCTAAATTACGGACAATATGGAACACTCGGATACTTCATCCTGTGAACGCACATTGTAGTTCTCCATGGGGACAGACAGTTATACTTAGAAAATAACAGGCTACCACATCCCCGTATTTGAACTCCGCCTAGTGCAGAAGCCGCTATTTTTTTTTGTTTAGACTGCTATATTTTCT
The DNA here is from genome assembly GCA_030737815.1 of Allium fistulosum. Classification (NCBI taxonomy): domain Eukaryota; kingdom Viridiplantae; phylum Streptophyta; class Magnoliopsida; order Asparagales; family Amaryllidaceae; genus Allium; species Allium fistulosum. The sequence goes on along the minus strand of CM060902.1, from coordinate 1,113,645,176 downwards.
TCATACTAACTCGGAATCCGGCGAGACTTCTACAGATTAACTCCCACCTAAATTACGGACAATATGGAACACTCGGATACTTCATCTTCTGAACTCACACTGTAGTTCTCCATGAGAACTGACAGTTGTACTTAGAAAATAACAGGCTACCACCTCCCCATATTTGAACTCCGCCTAGTGCAAAAGCCGCTTTTTTTTTGTTCAAACTGCAATAACTTCTTCATACTAATTCAGAATCCGGTGAGACTTCGACTAATTAACTCCCACCTAAATTACGGACAATATGGAACACTCGGATACTTCATCTTATGAACGCACACTGTAGTTCTCCATGGGCACTGACAGTTGTACTTAGAAAATAACTGGATACCACATCCCCATATTTGAACTCCGCCTAGTGCAGAAGCCGCTGTTTTTTTTGTTCAGACTGCAATAACTTCTTCATACTAATTTGGAACCCGATGAGACTTCGACCGATTAACTCCCACCTGAATTACGGACAATATGGAACACTTGGATACTTCATCCTGTGAACGCACATTGTAGTTCTCCATGGGGACTGATAGTTGTACTTAGAAAATAACAGGCTACCACATCCTCGTATTTTAACTCCGCCTAGTGCAGAAGCCGCTATTTTTTTTCCAGACTGCTATATTTTCTTCATACTAACTCGGAATCCGACGAGACTTCGACAGATTAACTCCCACCTAAATTACGGACAATATGGAACACTCGGATACTTCTTCTTCTGAACTCACACTGTAATTCTCCATGGGAATTGACAGTTGTACTTAGAAAATAGCAGGCTACCACATCCCCATATTTCAACTCCGCCTAGTGCTGTAGCCGCTATTTTTTGGTTCAAACTGCAACAACTTCTTCATACTAATTCAGAATCCGGTGAGACTTTGACCAATTAACTCCCACCTAAATTACCTACAATATGGAACACTCGGATACTTCATCTTGTGAACGCACACTGTAGTTCTCCATGGGCACTGATAGTTGTACTTAGAAAATAACAGGATACCACATCTCCATATTTGAACTTCGCCTAGTGCAGAAGCCGCTATTTTTTCATTCAGACTGCAATATTTTCTTCATACTAACTCGGAATCCAGCGAGACTTCGACCGATTAACTCCCACCTAAATTACGGACAATATGGAACGCTCGGATACTTCATCCTGTGAACGCACATTGTAGTTCTCCATGGAAACTGATAGTTGTACTTAGAAAAAAACAGGCTACCACATCCCTGTATTTGAACTCCGCCTAGTGCAGAAGCCGTTATTTATTTTTGTTCAGACTGCTATATTTTCTTCATACTAACTCGGAATCCGACGAGACTTCGACAGATTAATTTCCACCTAAATTACGGACAATATGGAACTCTCGGATACTTCATCTTCTGAACTCACACTGTAGTTCTCCATGTGAAGTGACAGTTGTACTTAGAAAATAACAGGCTACCACATCCCCATATTTGAACTCCGCCTAGTGCAGAAGCCGCTATTTTTTTTGTTCAAACTACAATAACTTCTTCATACTAATTCAGAATCCGATGAGACTTCGACCAATTAACTCCCCCCTAAATTACGGACAATATGGAACACTCGGATACTTCATCTTGTGAACGCACACTGTAGTTCTCCATGGGCACTGATATTTGTACTTAGAAAATAACATGATACCACATCTCCATATTTGAACTCCGCCTTGTGCAGAAGCCGCTATTTTTTTTGTTCAGACTGCTATATTTTCTTCATACTAACTCGGAATCCGGCGAGACTTCGACAGATTAACTCTCACCTAAATTACGGACAATATGGAACACTCGTATACTTCATCTTCTGAACTCACATTGTAGTTCTCCATGGGAACTGACAGTTGTACTTAGAAAATAACAGGATACCACATCCCCGTATTTGAACTTCGCCTAGTGCAGAAGCCGCTATTTTTTTTGTTCAGACTGCTATATTTTCTTCATACTAACTCGGAATCCGACAAGACTTCGACAGATTAACTCTCACCTAAATTACGGACAATATGGAACACTCGTATACTTCATCTTCTGAACTCACACTGTAGTTCTCCATGGGAACTGACAGTTGTACTTAGAAAATAACAGGATACCACATTCCCATATTTGAACTCCGCCTAGTGCAGAACCCGCTATTTTTTTTGTTCAGTCTGCAATAACTTCTTCATACTAATTTGGAACCCGGCGAGACTTCGACCGATTAACTCCCACCTAAATTACGGACAATATGGAACACTCGTATACTTCATCTTGTGAACGCACACTGTAGTTCTCCATGGGGACTGACAGTTGTACTTAGAAAATAACAGGATACCACATCCACATATTTGAACTCCGCCTAGTGCAGAAGCCGCTATTTTTTTGTTCAGACTGTAATATTTTGTTCATACTAACTCGGAATCCGGCGGGACTTCGACCGATTAACTCCCACCTAAATTACGGACAATATGGAACACTCGGATACTTCATCCTGTGAACGTACATTGTGGTTCTCCATGGGGACTGACAGTTGTACTTAGAAAATAACAGGCTACCACATCCCCGTATTTGGACTCCGCCTAGTGCAGAAGCCGCTATTTTTTTTGTTCAGACTGCTATATTTTCTTCATACTAACTCGGAATCCGACAAGACTTCGACAGATTAACTCTCACCTAAATTACGGACAATATGGAACACTCGTATACTTCATCTTCTGAACTCACATTGTAGTTCTCCATGGGAACTGACAGTTGTACTTAGAAAATAACAGGATACCACATCCCCATATTTGAACTCCGCCTAGTGCAGAACCCGCTATTTTTTTTGTTCAGTCTGCAATAACTTCTTCATACTAATTTGGAACCCGGCGAGACTTCGACCGATTAACTCCCACCTAAATTACGGACAATATGGAACACTCGTATACTTCATCTTGTGAACGCACACTGTAGTTCTCTATGGGGACTGACAGTTGTACTTAGAAAATAAGAGGCTACCACATCCCCATATTTGAACTCTGCCTAGTGCAGAAGCCGCTATTTTTTTTGTTTAGACTGCAATAACTTCTTCATACTAATTTGGAATCCGGCGAGACTTCGACCGATTAACTCCCACCTAAATTTCGAACAATATGGAACACTCGGATACTTCATCCTGTGAACGCACATTGTAGTTCTCCATGGGAACTGACAGTTGTACTTAGAAAATAACAGACTACCACATCCCCGTATTTGAACTCCGCCTAGTGTAGAAGCCGCTATTTTTTTGTTCAGACTGCTATATTTTCTTCATACTAACTCGGAATCCGGCGAGACTTCGACAGATTAACTCCCACCTAAATTACGGACAATATGGAACGCTCGAATACTTCATCTTCTGAACTCACAGGCTATATTCCCATATTTGAATACTATTTCTCTATAAGATGTAAAAGGGTATATTTGGAATTTCAAAAAGACACCGAGCAAACCTATTCAATGAATTCTCTTTATTAGTAGTAAAGATAACCTTTGTCCAAACCCTTATTTATCTTATCCTCCTTATCTACTGTTCCACTGCTTGGCTGGAACGAGAAAAGCATGGCCAACTTCTCTTTGATTTTCAAAAATTAATTTCAAGCAATCTGCTCCATGAAAAAAATACGAAACCAGTCTCATTAAATCCGTATCGAAGAGGTCTCCATGCTGACTGTGGCGGAATTTTGATCGGTTGTGTCTAGCCGAGATCTACATATTGGGAAGCCCCTATGGTTTTAGTTCACCAGAGAATGAAGCGATGATATCCAAATCGAACAACGCCATTGTTTTTATCTTTGCAAAGGACACCATTCCACCAATTCTTGTTGACCGCGGCCACCTATAGCAAATCGCGTTCATGAAGGGTGAGGTTCAACCTCTCCAGGTTGCGACTTCTAAGGAATGACCGAGCTCCATCTTTCTAGTACCAGGGCGGAGAGCACACGTAGAGATATTGGTTGCGAAGACGGTGCATCGTTTCGTGGACCGAAGCTCGAGTTAGAGAGGAGAAAAGATGTGGATTGAAGTGGGTTTCTTGTATCCATGCATGTACAGGCATTAGGAAAGGAGGAACATAATTAAAGAGGTAATAAGTGTGGCTAATGATTAATTAAGTTAATTTAATTGTTTATCTAATTTGTAGTCTTATATTTCACATATCTTTTGCATATGAGGTCCATTTTGGATGTCGTTTCTTGCATTGCGCTCATGATGGAGAGCTCTATGACTTGGTGATGGTTTGGTCAGATTTGGTTAGGTGAGTGATACTGTCTCTCACCATACTATGATTGCTAGTATAGTACTAAAACTACGTTTTGAAATGTTTTCTAACTTTAAAATGTAATTTCTAAAGTATTTAAACCTATATCTTATTTTATAAAAGAATATAAAAGTGTTTTAAAATGGTTTTAAATTAAATATCACATTTTTCCCCATTGATGCACTATTTTGACGATATTGATAGATATAGGCTATTACTGATATTTATCCTACATTGGTTACTTGGATGTATTGTATTGTGTTATCATAGATGTATGTAGGCTACTATAGACATGTCTGTGCTTGTTAGTTGCAAGTATGCTTGTTTGTTAGTTGGTTGAAAATGCTATTCGATGGCGATATAGGATTAGAAAATATCCCATAGGATAGAATTTCGTGCACAAGTTTCGTGCATGCCGACTGATCTGAAGATGACGCACGGTGGACTTGGAGATGCGCTCCAGACTTCAAGGAAGATGCCAGGCATTTTCATTTTGTTCATATTTAACTGCTTTGGTTAAGTACATTACCAAAGTGGTTGTTGTCGATTACTCTAGAGTGGTCGATGCTTACCACTGTTGATGATGACCGATTCAGCCAATTTTGACATGGACGATGGAGAGGCTTCAAGGAGCATGATTTTATGGTTCATTCGTTCGACGTTCGATTTTGATGATATGTCTCTTCGACAAGTGGTTTTGGCGGTGAAGCGAAGATGTGACGCTTCGATGCGATGGCTCCACGATTCGACGATGATGATTGCGTGATGGAAAGTGATGGCTTTGATGATGGATTGCTATACTTCGAGAGGCGGACTAGGCGACGACGAGTTGGATTGGGGGTACTGTTGGAGGCGGATTATGGGACGCATGATGACACTCTATGACTTATGATGGTTTTCTAGAGTAGTTCCCAATCGTAGCGACTTCAGATGGAAGTTGTATGGACAGTTCCGAAATAGGCGCCGCTACGAACGATGTATGTAAAGGGATCTTAATACTCATAGGTTTCACAGTGTACTCATAAAGCGGAGGGTATGTGAGGACGTTCACTTGGGCTGTCTATGGAGCTGCAGACCTATTGTACCCTGGGTTGTCTATGGAGGTGCAGTCTAATTCCTAGCTACTGAGTGGCATGGATTCGAGTACAGAGGAAATGAGACATTGAGTAGTCTTTGGCTCTATGTAGGTGTAAATATGAGTATCATATGTTCAAAGCACTGAATGAGTGGATATGAGGCTAGATGATAGATGCATGTTTGTTTGACTGTTTTTATCACCTTAGGGATGTCACACGATGTAGATATTACCGATGCCAATATCTAGACACCCTTAGTACATTGATGTATAGTACACCCATGATGACTATCATAGTAGCATATATCATGTGTTATGTGCTAAGACTGTGCATGCAGGGACATGTCAGTTATGATTCTTCATACCCTCTATTCCATATACTATACTGACTTTTATAGTGTTTTGAGATTATTTATTGCTCACACCAGACTGTTGTCTGACTCGAGATTTTATGGTTTGCTTCTTATCTCAGGTACTCTTAAATGAGTATGCTAGATAGTAGGTGTAAACAACATTTGGAGCTATGCAGATGGACTAGCAGGAGGCTACGCTTTCTCATACTTACATTTTGAGTTTATTATTGGTTATTCCGCTGTGCAACATTGTGGACCTTGACAGTGTCGATTTACTATTATTAGAGACAATTTATCAGTTGTATAAATCTATAATTGTTTTGTATAATTGTATGAGCTGGTGTACTCTAATTATACGATTTATATAGTTATTGTTGTTTCGCTTATTTTATATCTGTGATGACTATTATATTTTATCTGATGTACTGTGAGATATACGACAGGGTATGTGATTGTGTGACATTTTATTTCTTTCTCTTTTCTTCTATTCTCTTCCCTTCTTTTCTATTCCTCGTCTTTATTTCTTTTTTCTTTCCCTTAACAATCATCTTAAATCAGCCGGATGCTCCGATAGTGCACTATTTGGTTATATAAGCATCAAGGGATAGGGCGGTCATCACATTTGGTATTAGAGCTTAGGTTACGTGATTAACCTGAGTTGATATCATAATCCAGTAGAGATAAGGTAGGAGTTGTCACCTTAAACTAGATTGAGAGTATAGCTATATACGAGAGAGTGTATATTTGTTATTTTTGTTTTCAAAACTATATAATAGTATATATATATATAGTATATAAGTTGTATTGCATGCAAGAGTATCATTTATGCAGTTTTTCTTAATGAGAAACTGATCGTTCTTATATATATTAAGAGTGATCTGGCATATGAGAAATATTGTTATTGGCTCCATCTCTAAAGTAGAGGAGTGGGTAGGGTCGAGGGCTACTAACCCCGATTTACAGATTACATTTGCAGAGATGGTGCGAGTCATTTTCTGGAATGCCCAACTTGCTCCAAATGATTTTGATGCTCAAGTGCAAATTCTTAGAGTCGACTTTGCTGGGCTGTTTAAAGACTATATGAGTCTAGGAGGTAGACCATTCCTTGGAATGGATTCAACTTTTCAGGTGTTTGACGGGATGGATTTTGCAAACGGATCTTTGATGACTTGGAGTCAGATGATGCAACAACGTAGAAGTTGACCTCTAGATGACTCCAAGGACAAACAATGAACTAGTGGAGTGCCCTTATAACTTCGATTTCCAAAAATCATTCTACTTGAGATATCAACTTTTCAAAAGTCGGTGTTGTTTTTGAAGTTCGTCAACTTGTAGCAAGGCAATATGTCTATGTCGGAGTATATGGTCGAATTCGATGTGTTGTCGAAGTATGGTCTATCTTTCATTGATACTCCACTCAAAAGTAAGAAAGAATCTATCATTGGGTTGAGCGATCATCTTGGGAAGCGATTGGTTGGTCATATTAACGAGAGATTTGAGAAGTTGATCGAAAAGGCTTTATGATGTGAGAGCATGTACCCAGTGTTGAAGGATTGTCCTGAATAAGTTAAGTAGGGACAAACCGGAAAAGCATATGTGTTGAATGTTGTTCTGATTTCGTCAAGTGCTCCATCAACGAAAGCGAAGGGAAATGCCATTACCATATTGAGGTACACTTTCCACCTATGGCGTTGCCATATGTGTTTTATTTGAGGTCGAGGTTTCATATTTCTTCATATATAGTGATTTGATAGATAGATTAGGATTGAGACCTGAGATAGTTAACGGACCTTTAAATTATGACGAACCTTGTTGGGAGCTCAGCAGCCTACACATGTGTAGCATCACACATTTTGCACTGGAAATTAATACTATGAATTACTGCAGCATCCATAGCGCTTAGTTTTTGGCCTCAAAATATGGGATGTTACAACATGGTTTGTCTACATTTAGCCTTGTTGAGTCATGGATGTTTGTTTGTTATTGATTTTTTTTGGGTTCAATTGGGTTCAGTATAATAGTTCGGGAATTGTCTGGCTAAAGGGGTATAGAATAGTGATGGATTGTGAGCGACCGTTATTAATGATAGAGACTGATGAGGAGCAGAACGTAGCGTTAGGTTGCCCGCCTGATGATGAGGTGATGGTTAGCTTTCTATATTCGCTCGATGTCCCATACAATGAGTTATCATCTATGCCTGTAGCTAGAGAGCGTCTGGATACATTCGATGAGGTAATCGGATTACCACCATATAGGGATTGAGTTCCATATAGGTCTGGTTATATGTGCTAGACCAGTAGTTATTAAGATAGATGATGCCCAAAGAGCAAAGGAAACTAAAGGTGCGAGCGGATGACCTATTGATGCGAGTGTTTATTTGTAGGAGCATATTTGAGTGGGATGCACCTATAGTGGTTTCCACTAAGGCGAATGGCTCTTTGAGGTTGTATGTTGACTATCGTAGGCTGAATGAGGTGACGAACAAGTATTGAATCCTACTTATTGATGGCTTCTTTAATCAGCTCTATAGCATAAAGCTTTTCTCTCAGTTGGACCTTGCGATGGGGTTTCATCCATTGAGAGTAGCTAGATGGAGTGTGTCGATCACAACTTTTTGTGCGCTACTTTGATTTGTGATTGGTTGGTTATGCTGTTCTGGCTAACTAACTAGTCGGCATGCTTTGTTGATTTCTTGGAATGTGTTTTGAGGAATCACTTGAGTAAGTTCGTACTTGTGTTCGTTGATGATACTTTACACTCATGGACGAAAGTGGAGCACAAAACACAATTGATAATTGTATTATTAGTGTTGAGAAAACACCGACTGATGGTGAGAAGTTTCCTTGGATTAACGAGATGTTATATACGTTTTACCAAGGACTTCTTAAAGGTAGCAGCACTGTTAACCGATTTGACGAGAAGAATCAGACTTCTATCTATTTAGGATGCGAGGTGTAGACACAGGTTAATGGGAATGATATCGAGGTTGACAAGTGCGCCGATGTTACTCATTCTGAGCTGAAATGAGGAGTTGATAGTACACACATGCTTGTGGTACTTGACTAGGTGCGGTATTGATGTCGAAAGGTAAGGTTGTTGCATATGTTAGTCAATAACCTAAACCGCATGAGGGGAAGTATTCAACTCATGAATATAGTATTTGCTTTTAATGGAAGACATACCAGTTCGAGAGCGATATTCCTAGAGTGGACATTGCTTGAGTTTATTGATGGATGTGACTTCAAAGCCCGATGTGATCTAGTGCCAAGATGATGGCTAGTTTGACCATTAGACCTACTTGGATTTAGCAAATTTGTACTAGTCAGAGGCGTAAAGCTAGCCTAGTGGTGACCGCGTCTAAATTAGAAGAATGAGTAGTGTCTGTAGAGGTGATGCAGTGAGGACCTGACCGAGACTAGCAGTTCCGTAGGGATGATAGATTGCATGTTCTCAAGTAGTGAGAGCGGATATCTATAGGTTGCATTGATGGATTACTAAGGATTGAGGATAGTGTTGTAATGGCCTGTTTTCCCGTACCTTTTGAATTGCCAATAAACCACACATGTCCAACTCAAATTGCACGAAAAGACGGATCATTAAGGGTAATAAAGAAAAATAGATAGAACAGAATCTCACACGAATGGAATAATATATAATATTGGACAATATTTTTACAGCGGAAAATCTTTACATTACATATATCAGAGTCTAACCTAAATTTAGCTTGGACAGTTATAAACATCCGTCCTTACAATTGCTGAAAAACATCAAACCAAACAAAACAGACAGCAGCGGATAATAGAATATGACATACGTAGATGAATATCTCCAGCTCTCCTCTGGAAACTTCAACTGCCTTCGACTAAACCTGAAACTACTCGGATCTGACCCGAGTATTGAAAATACCCGGATCAGGCTTGATAAACCAGGGTGAGAAAAAATCAATAATAAATGACAGTGTCATATATCGGCCTTTAAATAAAATCCTTTGAAAATAAAGAGTATCTCATAAGACCACGTCCACATATAAACACGGACGAGTTTTTACCTTATGATAACTAAAACACTTTTATATCAAAACATTTGATATTATTTTTAATGACATCTATTTGAAAACATTTGCAAATAAACTTATTAATCTTATCCGAAATGGTTACCCATATAGCATTTCGAGGCTATTCATTACGCCAAAACAAACAAAACCGTAGGTTCTTATTGGAGAATGGATTTCCATACAAATGACCAGGTGAAGGGACTACCTTCCAATGGGTACACCTCTAGATGGATGTCCCGAGGAACCATCACAAAGCTCCTCTACCAACACAAAAATGGCCTACCTCTATAACTAGGTAGTACCGAATATGTCATCCCCCGATCGTTACCGACCTTTAACCGAGCTCTCGTTTTCCATACACCACATTAATTTACATCCCGAACGTCATAGCGGGAAGAAATATATCTAGAAGTGGATGATCATACCCTAATTGGAAATGACCCACTTAGCCTTGCTGCATCTAACCCTGTTTTGGTCATTTCCGGTTGATGAGGCTAGAGGCTACGATTACCTTTTCACAAAGCACATCTTCTTTCACTTTGAATGCCACATTGCCATTCCACATTCACATGACTAATTTCTACAAACGTATAACTCCTGAGCTAATACGTCTCATGAAAGGGTGTTAAGCTAAGAGAAGGTGTCTTTTCCGCTAACAAATGGATATACATTTATAGAGATCACTCATTGTGATTTAGAATGCAAGGTCAGACACTTATCCATACAAGTTCGTTCTGGGACCGAACGAAACCGAAGGTACTTTCCTCGGCCATTACTAGGCGAGAAGTCCTTGTGGTTTTGAGGTTTTTCATAACAAAGAGACCACTGCTACAATATAGTGAATCGGGAGTTCATTCCCAATTAATCAACAAGTAGTCCCTTGTTATTATTCGTCTCAATATCTCCGTCTTCAAATATCTTCATTCTTCGAACACGTAAACTAGTTCGAAGTGGTTTTTGGATAGGAATCGCCCAAATCCGACCCCGGTTCCTTCGAAATCGAATTATCGATAAAAGTGAATATGAGTATACATGATTTGTTTAAGTCTCTTTTCACTTTAATTTCAATTCGGATAATTTTGAAATATCTTTTTTTTTGTTTTAGAATAATTCTAAGTAATTCATTCTTTTGCTTTGGATAATATTTCAAATTTCCTTATTTAACACTCGATCCAAATTTCTTAACTTTTAGGCGGGTCAAAAAACAATGTTATTTAAGACATCGTTTACGATAAACCCTAAATCAATCTTAGCAAACATTTTTGAGTAAATAGGATCAGATAAATCATTTATTTTGGAGGGTTCAAGTTCGACAGCCGTTTTGAAATAGCAAACCAACCCAGATTGTTATGAAAATTTTCAGAATTATAAATCAATACTCCTACTTCAATCTACTAAAAGAAACACTCAATCCAATTTAAAACGAATGAGTTATGCTGTCTCAAATATGGACTCAGGCCATGTTTTCAATAGTTCAAAAACACAAAAATGTGCAGGCCTAAAACCCTCCTGGGTTCAACTTTGAGACATCACAACTATTGCTTAAATTTTTGGATAATACCAATCTTCTTTTTATTTTGGAAACTTAATTCAATCTTTTTAGAGCATCCGGGCATTTCTTTCGATCTGTTCCACCCCTCGCCTAAGAAAAGAAAACATAGGCCATGTAAGTTCAGGGCACTGGTTGCTCCATCCCTAACCTTAGTTAAACACATTGTTTTATCTTCTCAGATCTCATAGGCGGGACAAATGTACTAGTTGTTTCCGCATACTCAGTTATCAACTTTATTTTGAAATTGATAATAAAGATTCCAAATTATCTTTTAACCGCTTAATTTTCCTTTTAAAAACATTCACAATTGGTTCCAGGAAAAATCGTTACGTTTAAACTCATATTCAAAACGTTATAGAATTCGCAGCATAAAAGTGCTGCGGAAAGTGCTATATAAGCTTATTTGATTTAAACAACTTTTAAACATTTGAAAATTCATATTTTTCAATCCAAATATCTTCTAAATTATTTAAATGGATTTATCAAATTTATTCCATATTTTCATAATTAAAAACGTTCATTTAAACGGATTTCCCGTTATGGTCACTTAACTACACTAGCGCGATTTTTTTGGAAAATTGATTTGGATATATTTTAAAATCTACTCAACGAAAATTTTGATTTTCTTTCTTTGTTTAGAAGATATGGATATAATAGTCCGGAATTTTCTTATCTCGGAGAATTCCGAGTAATATTCCACTCTATACACTCATTTGAACTTTTCGGCGCGAAATCGCGAACTACCGTAGCGCAACGCACCTAGTTTTAACTTATTTTTCAACATTTCAAATAATCTATTCAAATTGGATTTATTTACTACAAAATCATTCTATATCATTTTAAACCAATATTTCCACATCAAAGTATTAAAAATGTATTTTCAATATTTCCATATTATAATATTATTATATATTCATATTATTTTAATATTAAATTTTAAATTCCAATTTCAATTCAATTTCAATTCTAACTTCAAATTAAACTAAATTAAAACTTAGATTTCAAATCTAATTCAATTTAAACTTAAATTTCAACCTTAATTTCACTTTCAATTTTCAAAATCGATTTCAAATCCAATTTCAATATTCATCTCGATTTCGATTTCACTATCATTTTCAATCCCGTTTCACTTCAAATTTCAAATTCTCTTTTATTTCTACTTTAATTTCAATTCCAATTGAAAAAGACTTATTTATCCAAAGTATATCATATCACTAAAATTTGGGTCTTACTTAACAAAGAGATCACTTAATCAAAATGATAGAATATTTTGATGTCCATATTAACATCATAACCATACAAACAATCACATGACATTAACATATTCAATATGGGTGTAGTACAATAAATGTCATAACATTACTATGGATTATTCAATATTCAAACAATTATTCAAGCATCCATATCATAAAACGATGATTATCTATCATAGCAAATCAAATTAATAATCAATATAAATTATATAGCGGTGAGAATTTTCTCACCTTCATATCCACTCCATCGATCTTTTTTTTGTAGGCTAACGTGCTTCTCGAACTAACGCGCTTTTTTTCCAAACGTCTCGAATTTGCCTTTTCTTCTCTTTCTCTTTTTTCTTTTCTTTTTCTCTCTTCTTTTTTTTATATTATGGCCGTGGGCTTTTGGAAGGGAATGGGGTGTACGGCCTTGGGTAGTGGGGGTGTAAAGGCTTGGGTAGGTAGGGTGTGTGGGGCATTGGGCTCGGGTTTGGTGGGTAGCGCTCGGCCGTGGGGTATTTGAAGGGGGTAGGTGGGTTTGAGGGCTCGGGTAGGTGTGTGTGTGGGGTGCGTGAGTTATGGGGATGGGGTAGAGGTGTGTAGGCTTGGGTAGAGGAGTTTAGGTGGAGGGTATGGCCAAGTAGAGGTGGGTAAAGCTTGGGTTAGGGTGATGTAGAGGTGTGGTGATGTTTGGTGATGGTGGTGGAAGGAAATGGAGAGAGTAGCTTTAGGAAAATGAAGAGAATGGTAGTAAAAGATGGTGAAAATGGCATGGCTATTTATAGATGAAATTCGAGTGGCAAATGACTATACTAACCTTCCCTACTTTTGCATTTTTTTAAATCTTTGATTAAACCCTTAAGGACATGCATTTATGAAAGGAAATGATGGCTCATTAATGTGATTTGAATTTGGGATATGATTATTCTCTTTTCTTTCTTAAACTTTGTATTTTAAAGAGAAGATTTTTGCTTTGATTTGATTATACATGACACTTGTTAACAAATTAGCATATGCATTTATGGTGGAAATGATGTAAAGGAAAAGTATGTAAGTAGAAAAGAGAGGTGTCACCATTTCCATGTTTACCAATATTAAAACATATAACTTTGCTCCTTTTACATGCTTATATATACCATCTCATTAATGAGATATGATATAAAGAAATGATGTGGTTTATTAAAGCTTTAATTAAAATCAAATTTGTCAAATCATATCTTTTTACTTTTTTATACATTTATTTAAACTTGCCTAATATAAACATGTTGTCTTTTAGTGTTAAATGTAAAGTGCTTAAAAAGTTTGTAAGCTTGTATTTATATGTTAGAAAATGTATCAAGTTGCAACAACTTGACGACAACTTGTTTTGGTTGAAAACAGTGTTTTTGTCAACAAATTTTACAGTTAAAATTTGACGTTTTTGTTAAGATATTTATTAATGTAAAACAAACTTAAAATGAACTTTTTACTTTTTAAATAAATTAAAACATGTCTCTTTATATTTTAAAATCATATTTAAACAATATCAAAATCTCTAGTTTTACAGTGTATGTAAAACTGACAAAATGTGATAAAATTTGGATATTTTTGTAAAATGATTATTAACATACTTTTAAATCTTTTAACATACTTTTATTATCTTTATTAGATGTTTTAAATAAGATTTAACTTTTCAAATAAATATTTAAAACCTATTTATTTAAGCCTTTATTTATTTTTAACAAAACTTAACTTTTGTTGATTTGTTCTAAAATTCAAATTTATACTTTTTAGATTATTAACTATAAGAATAAATAATTTCTCTATTATTATTTATTATATATAACATATTTATTTAAGTTTTAAATTCCTTTAAATTTAAAATAAGCAAAATCTCTCATCCTCGAAGTAGCGAAATTACGGGTCGTTACAAGTGTGATGGCATTTGAGCCATAGTTGATTGGTTGACGAATAATGCCAGATTTATATTTTTTAAGTCCAGAAAAATGACATCCAAATTAGCCAAGTTATATATGGAATGGATAGTGTGGTTCCATTGTGTGCCAAGAGCATTGAAAGCAGCCGAAACCCGTTGTTCACTAGTGGGTTTTGGGAGAACTTACAAGAGGCGTTTGGAAATTCAGCACTAAATTGACTAGATGATATCGAGACGGAACCAGGAACTTCGAGGCCTCGTAGGACTATTCGTACCAATGGACATGATACGTAACAAGTTAACAGAAAGGCGATGGAGTAGTAAAGGTTCAGTTGAGAGAAAGCGGAGGATATTACACATAAGAGACCGATGAGAGCGTAAGGACCATTTGTCCGGAGCTCTTAATTAGGGGAGATTTCTATTTTTCACAAGCTTTCATATTGGATATCATATTTGATGTATTATACTAGATAGTTTAGTATCATGCATGCTAGGATAGAAATGGATGTTAATTTTTAGTGGTTGATCTTATATGTGCCGATTGATGTTTGATTTTTGGCATTTGATACGATTACTTTTGCTTATATGATTGTTAGGTATGCGGGATAGTTATGGTTTGATATAGCGTGTTTGTTTGAGATGGTTGCCATATATACGATTTGGTATACTTATTTATATCATGATGTTACTATTGTGCTTAATCCTCTTTGTTAAGTACTTGATCAGGCATATGGAAGCAAGTGTTGGCTATTTGGATGCTTACCTGCTTTTATTCACATCTAAACAAAAATGCTCTTGCTATTAAAGGGGTATGTGGCATCTGTAGTGTAGATTTGGTGATATATGTTTGGTTGTCCTCGAAACAAGATGTCTCAGATATGAGATGCCTCGGATATGAGATGTGTATATATATCTATGTTGTATTGGGATTTTTCCCAGACATAGCTACGCAAAGGAGGGGCTGCCAAAATTTTCCATGGCATAAACGCTAACCGAATGCGCGCTAGAGCATTTTGGAAGCATGGCATCGATATTTTGTGATATGTATACTTGATATTTTGTTAGTATATGACAGACCAATTATTTGAATATGTATCAAATATTTATTCAGAACTCCATTGTTTGGGAGTTAATGTGTTCCGACTTTCTATACTGATATTTATTTATCAATTGCTTCTGCTAGTGCGGTCTCTTATATATTATTATTTTATTATGTCCATGTATATTCAGTATATTATATGTTGTCATTCCATTATGAGATCTTATCCATGCCTTGGTTTAGTGTTTTGTTCTAATATTTACCTGTCAATCTGTCTTTTCGAGTATTCTCAAAGGGAGGGTTGTTGTAGTTGGTATCAAGGCTTAGGCTCAACACTCAGACTAAATAGACCAGTTTAAGTTAATCTCTCTGGTAGTAGGAGATACGTAGAAAGAGCATACTGGTATTTTTCTTTTATATTATACTGTATACACCGCTTGTCTTCTAGACTTGAATAGCTTCTACCTCTAGTTGCTAAGTTATCTTCATCGAGCTATCCATATAAGCAGACGGAGTGCATAAGCAACTTCAAATAAGCAGTTTATGATGCCTGATTAGTTCAAAGACTATTTAGCTACTGCAAAAGATGTTCTATCTCCCGTGAACAGTTCTAGCAGATTGCAATTAGCGCCAAAAGTGGTGTGGCCGTTTGGACATCGTTATTTATAGCTCCACCAGCTCTAGACTCTTCGAAGCAGTGCCATAATTTCTTTAGCCGTAGAGGGAGGCCAAATCCGAGTCTTAAGATTGTTGCTAAGACATGGTCTTGGACACAAATATGAGAAGGCTTCCATCGATATATGTCAAGAAAATATTCTTGTAAGGAAGATGATTTCTCGACATTGGAGAAGGGAGACTTTGCTGGGTAGGATGCAGTGTTTGGGGGGCTATTAAGCAGACCTATGATTTGGAGTTTATTCAAACATCGCTTTGGTTCTCAGTTCATTTCTAAGATGGAGAAGAGCATGTATCTTGAGCATTCCATCCATCTTGAGCAGGAAAACTTATCGATGAAGGAGTGTTGACCAAGTCAACCTTTTATTTTTGGGGTTTGAGGTGGTCGGTACTTTGTTGTTGAGGGCAAAGAGATTTGCCTTGGGTCTCAAGCATTGGTTGGGGATTCATTGCTTAGCCTTATGCTCTTGGGGTCCACTTATGAAAATCTCATTGGGATAGTTCTCCTTCGTGAGAATGCCCGTGAGATACCATTGAGGTAATGAAAGGGGAAAGCAACCAAAACCCCAACGAGGCATAAAGACCATGATACAAGAAAGATCGAGCTTATGCGAAGAATAAGCTGACCTAATATGTCACTCCTATGGCATATAAGAGGCATTTCGTTATGAAATGTCATCCAGCTAAAGAGAAACATAAGTGCTTCAATTGCGATCGGCTTGATCACTTGAAGAAGGGCTTTCCTACTCTTCCAAAAAGTATGTAAGTGATGATGACTTGTGCTTTTCAGGCATTTCCAGGTCCTAGTTGGTTTACGGCTCAGAAGAATTAGAAGGAGCTTATATAGTGGGGAATGCTCTATTTTATAGAACTCACATATGTTTCTTCCAACACTTGAGCGGTATATTTTATCTATTGATAGTTTCTCGGTTGATCGGCTAAACTTGACACCTTTCATAGTAGGTAAATTCTTCAGTAGAGATAAACCTTGTGTTAGTCACCTTAGTTGTGAAGCTAAGGTGAAGCGATCGAGAATATTACCATTCGAACTTGATGCACAAGCTTTCAAGTTGAGGGGGTTTGGTCGATAAAGTGTGACTTGGATTGATATCAAGGTAGGGTTTGGTGGATGCCCAGTAATGAGCAAAGACTAGGTGGATGACTTATAGGCGTTTGTGTAGAGTCGTTAATGTTAATTATTTTCCTTTGTGTCAGTAAACCTCAGGTGATGGGACTAATCCCATGTGTCAAAATGGATATTTTCTAAAGATTAGTGCGTTCACATGCCAGTTCTAAACCTATAGTTTGAGCGCAGAGTTTCTAGGTGATTCGCACTAGTTAGGAAAGGGGTTTTCACTTGATTCTAATAGATGACCATTTGAGTTAGATTTTGGGATGACATAGAGATTTCTGAAACATGGCCTTAGTTGTCTGAGGAGATTTAGGTAATCGAATCAAGGAACCAAATCAGAATTCACACGGATGGAGTCAAGTGACGAACCCTAATTTAATAAAGAAATCTTATAAGCAAACGAAGGCTTGGGATGGGCGTCATGTCATTTGGAATGATCTTTAGTTATTATAAATATTAAGTGTAATAAAATTATTGCGTGTGATAGTTCAGGAAAGGATTTCTCTATTAGTTTTGTGGTGATTCAGATAATGTTCTAAATGACGAGATGATGCTTGCCTAGGCAAGCATCATGGTGCACTTAGTATATTATCCTTATTAACATTGTGTGGTCGATGTGGGTCTGAACTCGGCCAAACCCAGGTAATTGTAGATTTTCATTTCATGATGTTTTAAGTAGTATTATTTTCTCCTTTGGAGAATGAGTTCTGCTAGGAAGAAAAGGAGACTTAAGGAATTGATTATTAGATTTATTCAAGAGTTTCGAGACTTGATGATCATGCATATCGTATAGGTTTTCTTTTTTGTAGCGAGGGGTGTAATATTCTTTCATTCCCCGAGTGAATGGAGAAATGCAACATTGGGGAATTCATTCCTCGTCCGAGTGCGGTTCTTCATGGTGTCTCGGCACAACTTCAGGAAGACTTTGGGCTACTCGAGGAGGCGGGATGCAAGGAAAAGCTCATGATTTGTGTATAAATACTAAGTGGTTCCTTTGGAATCGATAATGATCATGCATGGAGTCGGTACGATGATTGGTCGCATGATCACGTCCGACGAGCATGTATAATCGAATGAAGTGAATTCGTACTTTTAGGAGATAGATGTCTGGGTACGTATAGTTTGATAAATTGTATTGACCTTGTATTAGAGGCCATGCCTATTATTAGATTCTGATAAATGTCTGGGTACGTAAGAGTACGACTCTATATGTTGATAGATCGCGATAGATGATGCCTGGATACATTTTTGTACAGACTCTTTATGTTGATAGATCATGATAGATGATGTCTAGGTACATTAGTGTACTGATTCTGTTAGTTAATAGATTACGATAGATGAAGTTTGGGTACGTTAGTGTACTGACTCCATATATTGATATATCACGATAGGTGTTGTCTGGATATGATAATGTATTGACTCTATTTGTTAATAGGTCGAGATAGGTGATGTATGAGTATGTTAGTGTACCGACTCTAGTTATTATTGAATCAAGATAGATGTTTGGGTACGTTACTGTACCGACTATAAGTATGATTGGATCGTGATAGATGTCTAGATACGGTAGTGTACCGACTCTATTTACTATTGGACTACTGTAGATGTTCGTGATCGAATTCACCCGTTGGTAATGATTAGTATTAATTTGTATCCCTTAGTTATCTTCCATTTTAGGTTATGCATGTTATTAACTGCCTGTTGTTGTTACTGCATTTACTATTATTTTGTACTTTGCGATAGTCTTATATTATGATCACCCTACTTATGGATGTTGGGTTACTTTTATCATAGTATGATATTTACATTTCAGTCACAATATATTAGTTGTGCTGACTTGTTGATTATAGGAAAAGGACAGGTTATGGTCTAATCCTCTAATTTTGAGATGGGCTTACTATATTTGTTTATAGACAGTCTGGATTAACCCTAAGCCGTGTTTGTGGAGGAGGACGGCTATGATTTAGTTGTCCTAGTCTATTTGTATATAGTTTTGGTATATTGTATTTTGAGATAGTTCCCCTCACACCAGGCTTTATGTTTGACCTGCATTTTGTCATTGTCTACTTATGTCATAACAACTCTTGGGTACTTGATTGAGTAGTTTAGATTTAGGTACTTTGGGGATACGCTAGTCGGATGCGCAACTGAGCATTTTGGAGGCATGGCATCGATATTTTGTGATATGTATGCTTGATATTTTATTAATATATGATAGGCCTGCTATTTGTATACGAGAATATTGTAATAGATATTCAGAACTTAGCTGTTTGGGAGTTGATGTATTCTAACTTCCTGTAATGGTACTTATTTATCAGTTGCTTTTACTAATGCGGTCTCTTATATATTATTATTCTATTCTGTCCATATATATTCAGTATATTATATGTTGTCATTCCATTGTGAGATCTTATTGATGTCTTTGTTTAGTGATTTGTTCTAGTTTTTACCCGACAATCCATCTTTTTAGGTATTCCCGAAGGGAGGGTTGTTACAAGGAACATATTGAGAGTGTGTATTTGTATTTTTTATCAGATATTATATACGTACGTACATACATACATACATACATACATATATATATGAAAATATGCTTGTATCTATTCCAGTTGAGCTATCTATATATTGGGGAGTTGCTAGTAAATCCCAATTGCGGATAGTTGAAGACGAGTAATTTAGTAGGGGTGGAAAATTGGAATAGAGAAGGACATTGGTTGGGTATGACCAAACTGGATATGGAAATGGAATCGATACTAGGGATATTGTAGTGTGAACATGCACGTTCGGCTCCACCAATGTTTGTAAGAAATGAGCCATACTAGTATAAACTCTATGGTAATTGCACCTAGTGTATGAGGAGTAATTCTTGGTCTTATGATGTGACTGAACTATAATTGGTAATTGGAACATGGCTAAGCACTTGTGAGAATATATGCCAACATTTAGATTTGAGTTGGTACATGTATCAGATAGAGAGTTTGAGGGTGGTAGGAGAATTGAGTTTTGGAAATAAGATATTTAATAATGGAAACTTTTCAAGGAATTATTGGAAAGGGAATTCATTTTGAAAGCTAGAATTGGAAATTTTGTTAATAAGAGACTTTATGAACTGATATTATATGTATATTAGATTATAAGTATTTGATGGATTTTTGAAAAAGAGATTTAAAATTTTATTTCAAAAGTAAGTAGGATTTATCTATTTAAAATATATATTTTTGGATGAAAAACTTTAAAAGACTTGTGATGAAAGTTCTTGAATATATCTTAATATATAATTTAAAGAGTCGGAAGTGATTTTTTAAATTGAAGTGAATATGGTAAATAGCCAAAACAAATTTTAAAAATTTATATGAAGTATTATTTAAAAGTATTGGAAATTTTCTATTTAAAAGTTAAATTCTACATACCTATATATATGATAAAATAGCTTTAAATTGTATAAAATGGTATTTTGAAACGAAATAAGAAATTATTGAAATAACCATAGTTTATTTTAAATGCATTTTAAATGATTACTATAAAGTTATCAATGTTAAGAACAATAATTGGTATTGAAATTAAAATAAAAGAACAAAGGAAATAATTGATGAAGGAATTATAGTTTATGGCTTTCAGGTAAAAGGATGTTTTAGTAAAGCAATAATTTGAAAGTAACGATGGTACATTTAAAAAATCGAATGGAAGTTTTAAAATTTTATATTATCATGAGTTACCAGTCGAAAAATCTTTTAACTATTATTTTAAAGTATGAAAATGGATTTTGAATGGTGAAATTAACATTTGTTTAATAGGTTAGAAAACAAGTAGGGAAGAGAAGGTTTATGCATTAGAATTGGGCCTAAGTGTAAATATGCCACCATTTGTTATAAAGAAGGGAAAACAGATTATGACAGGAGGTAAGTTATGCTTTTGTGTAAAGAATGTGATAGTAAATAGTTTAAAATATATAATTCTCATATAGTGCATGAATCGATAGACTTTGGAATATATTAAATGACTCACTGTGGGATGATGTTGGATGAAGATAGGAACGTAGCTTGGATAAAGATTAATAGACTGGGCACAATATTGTCATAAATCGTGATCCTGATAGTCGTGTAAAATTTTATGGAGAGAAATCCCGTGTGCATTCGAAGAAGAATCTGAACTACCTCCCCAAGTAAATAAAATTCGTAAGATTTGTTGATATGCGACTTAGGCACATGACTTTAAAAGAAAGCTGGAATTTGGATAAGAGAATTTCTAAGGTAGTTGGAGAAAGATTATGGTTATAACTAGAAAGAGACAAGTAAACCAAATTATTATGTTGAAGTAAAATTAAGAAGAAATGTTATCCTTATAGCAAAATAAATTGATTAAGATTCACATAAAAGAGATTTGGGCCTATACTTATTTGATATTGAAAATTTTCAAAGATGTAGAAGAAATAGAATTTTATTTGGAAAACTAGTTAATGCAAGAGACGTAAGTGGTATTGGAATTTCAATTGATTTAGGTTTCGTTAACCAATTGATCGAAAATGTTTTGGAGATGTAGATATAGATTTTTATTGATGGGTATAGAATTTATTTATAGGATATGGTCCCAGTGACCCAGTGATGCTACTATCTGATCTGACTAGGTGATCGGTCTATGATGAGGAAATTGAAATAATTGACATTCGCATTCTTTTGTTCCGTGTTATTGCGGTAATGATCAAAGATGGAAGAAAATGAAATTTAGAATGTTTTGTTGTTTAATTTTTTTTAAGGGTAGATTATTTGAGTTGGTTTAAGGATGGGTGTCGTTGACCTGATGTGGCGGGTAACGTTGAACCATTTATGTTATATGACTTAGATAAATGTTGTTCTCCAAGCATGTGATTGTTGTTATCTAATCAAGTGATTGTTGTCTTGCTGTACATATTTGGAATGATAGTTATAGGTTTTCAATACTTGAATGTGATTGCGAGTATATGATTTGGATTGGATGTGACATAGAGTTTGATGGGAAGTTCACTATGCTAGGACATCATTCCTTTTTTCGATGTTTTTAGATATGTCATGGTGTAGTGTTACTATGATTATTAAGTGTTATGTCAATTTTATTTATATGGCGAGGCACCATCCCTGTTGAGTTGTCTCATCCATACTATGGAAGAATAGTAAGTAGGTGAAATAATATATGAGGAAAGATACCATTTTTAGTTAATATTTGAAATGATTTAAGCTTGGATTTTTGATTATGAAGGTATTGAGTTTGGATTTTTGATTATAAAGTATATTCCAATTATATGGTGCTAAGCTTCTATATGAAGATAAGTATTTGGCATGTTAGATGAATATGTAGAAATATTTTAATATGAATGAATATTAAGATTATATGAGCTTGTGTTATTTATGGATGGGTTGAAGTCTTTGGAGTTTTATAGATATATAAGAATTGAGAATAAAGAATTATGGAGAGTTGTAACTTCTGTTTATAAATGACATTCAAATATGGATTGGTGGCAAGGATTATAGAGAAGTACTTTTGTTTAGCATAGATAAAGAATTTAGACAAAGGATTATGATAATGGATTTTGAGTTATTGAGAAAAACTTGATTTGGGGGATTTAAGAGAGTGTGTAGTGGAGTAAATGGATACTAAAGCAACAATAAGGAAGTACCACAAGTAGTGTGGATTCAAGTGTTCCTTGATGTTTGAAGAAATTTATATGGAAAATCAAGGAAAGAATATTATGGTTTAGCACACATAAGAGATGCAAAGGAGATTTTATAAGAAATGGAACTTTGAAAGGTTTGGATATGATTTAGGGTGAGGAGTAGATGGATTCTTTTAAATCATCATGGGGATTGAAGAGAGATCGTCTGTTCAAAGAAACTCTTCTCGAACAACGACTTAAAGGTGCACAGTTTACATCGCATATGAGGTGCATATAATCAATGCATTATATAGTCGATTCTTTTAACCTTATCACTATCTTAGGTTAGCATTTCTCTTAAGTTAGAACTCCACTTAGATTTAGGATTCTAATTTCTATAGTTGCATTAGTTGAATAGAATAGGATTTCTCTTGTTTGGAAGCTTGCTTAATTGTAGGTTGTCTATTGTAGAATTTAGGATGGAATGTTTAGATTATAGAGGAGGTGATAGTTTGAGTATCAAACTTATTGGATATTTGTAAAAGTGATATAATAAGTGTAATGATATCACTTAAGTGAGATTTGATATGATGGGAGATAAGTTATATTCACCAGGATAAGACATGTATCAATTTTGATGTTCTTAGGTGAAAGAAGAAATAGTACTGTGATTCAAATTGTTTGGATTTGTTTGGGTAAGACACCATCTACTTTGAGTCGCCTTACCTTAGCAATCCAAAAGATGAATTGAAGAAACTACTACCTGATGATTTAGGTGTTAAGTATGCATATTTAAGGATGGTATGAGAGACAGCAATTTTGTTTGAGCACGTTGGTGCTAGGACTACCTATAGTTATGTATTGTCGTGTCATTTGTTCAAGATAGCAGCATAGATTACAGAAGTTGTGGGTATGCACATACATTTGTGGATAATGCTTAGGAGTGAGTTTATGCCTGTAGTAGGGTTTGTTATATTTGGGTGGGATTAACTATTTGGTCAGGGGTATTTGAAAAGTGAAGAAGTAGTTCGATCTTTTCAAATTAACTCATTTCCAGTATGTTTTCCCACTTACTTAATTATTAGTTTAGTTAATATCTTGATTTGGTTGAATGATTGCTTGGATTAGCTATTGTTTTACTTATGCTACTTGATATCAGTTGCTTTTGATGATTTTTATTTTATGTGATGGACAATATTATTTCCTTGATATGTTTTATATGCTTTGATTCTTATGATTCATTTATGTATATATTCAGCCTATACTATGCTTATGTTATTGGTTATGCATGCACATAGAAATTATATGATCATCCTAGGATGCTTGCATCATACATTATATGTCATATCATCTCATTCATATAGGAGAGCCCAAATGTTAGATATTTGCATATATTATACCATATGTCATCTATCTACATACTTGAATGTTATGTTATTGGTTGTATTTCATAAAAATACACAGTCACCACCATATGTCATGTATATACATATTTGGATGTCATGCTATTGGTTGTATTTCATAAAAATTCAAAATCACCACCGTAATTTTATAACATACATACATATAAGTTTGTGTGTGTGTGTGCGCGCGCGCGTACGCTTGCTAACAGAACAAGTACACCTATTTAGTAAATTTGATTTCATATTTCTTATGATGTGTATGGATGCTTGGTTTGATTTGATTCTTTATTATGCAGATGATTGTTTAGATAAATGGTTGGATGACTGACTTTAACTGCTTATGTATTTGTATGTTACGGTTAATGATATGTTATATGGGAGAGTGTGATAAATTATTTGTCCCTTAGGAATTTCGAGGACGAAATTCTTTTAAGGCGGGAGAATGTAATATCCCAAAAAATGTTAAATATTTTAATTAAATATTAATGATACAATAATGTGAAAATAATTAAATTTAATGCGTTAATCAAATTAATATTAAATAAGGAGGGACGAAATGGTCATTTTTCTGACTTTGGAATTTGATGATAAAACCAATGCTAATGCGACCGTCTCATTTTTTTGATTCACATGGTATTTTAGTTCGCCTTGTTTGGAGTCTATATGAAGGAATTACGGTCAAAAAGGTTTCGGATTGATTAGGTGCCAAAACATAGTGTGAAAATTTGAACTGGAGCATACATTTGTTTTCCCTCTTTTCCAGTTAAAACAAATCCACATACATTTCAGTTTTAGAAATGATGCACGCTCTTTTTCTTTGTCTTCTTCTACCACTTTATAGATGAACACTCAAATCATCCTATCTCCCTCAAAACTCAATGAAATCGCGTGAGACCAACAGCATCATGAAGCTAGCAAGGACTACACATTTAAATCAACTTTGAGGCAAAATTCTAAAGCACAGAGGCATGGAAGGCCGGACAGCTGAGATCTAGGCAGTGAGGAGCAATACTGTGGGTGATTTGTGCTTTCCTCTTCACATAACACAATTTTGATCCTATATATATATATAGTTGGCTATAATAGTGTAGATAAACACTCATAATCAATTAAAATTGGATTAAACAAGGGAATGGGAGGGAAATTGGAATTAACAATGAATTATAACTAGGTTTTACTTAATTATTGCAAAATATGAAATATACCAGTAAATTGGTGAAATAAACTATGAAACTGAACTCATAAACATTAGGCTAGGTACTAGGGACGTTCTCATGTGGCCAGAGGAGGATCAGAGGTAGTTTATGGAGAAATGATATGGTGGAGCATCAAAATCAATGGCCCACAATTTCACCAAAAATGTGTACACCGGTGCATCGGTCATGCCAACCGGTACACCAATGCCCTATAATTCTAGCAAATTGAACCTAGACCCGTAAGGGCCTATATAAAATGACCACTATCGATTTGAGTGTTATTCCTTTCTTTTTCTGAAGGTGTTTGGAGGCTATTGTTGAGCCAAGTGATGGGGTTATGAATTTGAGTGAATGTGTGTGATTGATCAATGTTTGAAATGGATATGAATATTGTTGTAATATGTAAAGTGATGCGATGATGGAAGTGAATGAGAACGAACCTGTGGCGCAAGTAAGGGGCTCAGGAAATGGGTGTGGATAAGGATACAGATATGAGTATGGATACAGATATGGATACTATTGTAGTTCAAGTATTGTGTTTCTCACTTATAGTGGTTCGGTAGGC
Organism: Allium fistulosum; assembly: GCA_030737815.1. Classification (NCBI taxonomy): domain Eukaryota; kingdom Viridiplantae; phylum Streptophyta; class Magnoliopsida; order Asparagales; family Amaryllidaceae; genus Allium; species Allium fistulosum. Next base: position 1,113,619,062 of record CM060902.1, on the reverse strand, counting down.
CGGTGTGGAGGATGGATGTTTAGTGACCCTATAGGGCATGAGGCTAGTCCAGGACGTGAGTCCTGTATGAGAGTGATATGACATTGGATAATTTGCGACCCTATAGTGCATGAGGCGAGTCCAGGGAAGTGCGTCCACATAGATGTGATACGATATGACTATATGTATTTGATGGTTAGGTATGACATGACCGGCAGGACATGTGATGGTCGAGCGTTAGACTCATATGGTGCTATAGCAGTATATATACAGTAAAGTGTGACTCACTTACCAGACTCATGTCTAACCCACTCCTATTTTCCATTTTATTTATATATCTAGATTGATGGAGTTTGGAGACGAGATGGTATTGGGGACACTGATTCATTTGTGTATATTGTATATGATGAAAATAAGTGTTGTAACCTGAATTGGACTATGTATGGTTTGGGTTGACTGTATTGTACATATATGTGTATTTGACAGACAAACATGTTATGGTGATCTGAATGTGAATTATTGTTGTGTTATATTTTGTTTCCATCCACAGTGAGACTCTAAAAGTAATTAGTTATAATTGCATATGTTTATCAATATCTTACCCCCAATGACTCATCCATTTTGGTTCTTGAGGTGTTGACGTTGGTTCAGGCGTTGAGCTCAGGGGTTGAAAAGGAAGGTTTCTATTTTGAACAGTTCGACCTTTAAAAGAGAAAGAAAAAGTTTGAGAATGGTAATAACATTGACATAATTAGATTGAAGAGAGTGAATGGTCATCTACACTTCGTGAAGAGGCATCGAAAATAGAATTGTTTAAGATACTTGTAGACGCTTAATAAGGAACGTGAAATATGATTTTTGTTCCAAATGTATTTTTCTTATACAAAATTATTCTCTATACTATTTATTTATTTGAGTTCAAGATAGTTGGTCCAAAACTCTCAATTGTAAATTAGTTATAGTATAAGAATAAATAACCTGTGGTGAGTGATTGAATTGAGCTTCGTATTTCCAATATTGTTATTATAACAGCCGAAATAGTGGGAGCATACCATATAAACTTGCTAGTGGATGCATCAAGTTTAAAATACTTTACTTTCATATACCCAATATTATTTAGTGACTATTTCTAGTTTTGAGTGAAAATAGATGCGACATTGTTATAATATGAATATTCATAAAAATAAAAATACGTTATTGGTATTTTAATGATTGTAATAGTTTTCACAACAATAGTGATGTTTTAGGAATATAGAGGATATAGAAGCATTTAAATTAATCAATAATTATTTTTGGAATCATAGACTAAGCCATATTGTTGAGATATTAATCTTTAATCACATGATTGTAAACCATTTGGTATTTTTAAATTACATCTCAAATGATTAACTGTAATGCAAACTTTAGCGGAATTGATGAAAGAGGTACGAACTCTTCGGATTGATACATATAGATGTATGCATCCAAAGGTCCGATGACACAAAAAGTAGATCTACTTACTTCATTAAAGTCACCTATGTATTATCTCAAATATGAACTTGTGTATTTGATATACATTTTAGGTATCTATGATAGGTTTGTAGAATATAAAACGGAAGTATAAAATAGAACATGCAAAAGAAATAAAGCAGTTCAATTTGATCGAATAGGTGAGTACCTTGGATAAGAGTTTCGGTAGTACGTAAAAATAAAATAAGATTCGCTCTCAAAGTCACTCCTCCATATGTTACATAATGATATATCGATAAGGAGTAATCAGACACTGTTGGACAAATACGACTGATAATGAGTGAAGTTAAGTTACCTCTTTCCTTAGGGATATGTAATTAAGAGTAAGCACGTATATTAAATTTTACTTCATATGTAGTTGAGATTACAATTTCATATACGATATGGATTTGGAGAAACCTCACATTTAATAGTTTAATATATGAGGTTGTCTAATTTATGTTATGAACATAAGTTTAGTAAACGTAAGGATAAATCTATCTTATGTAAGTCTAGATGCAATCCATTAGTGTTTTTAAATGCCTATTTCATCTCATAGAGAAAAAAATTGTTGTTTCAAGACATAACATCATCTTGCTAAAGGAATTTCCTTTAAAATCAATTAGTGGCAGTGCAATGGACTTTTATACGTTCCAAGATTCTAAAATGAAAACATATTACGTAGATGATATTGTTAGGTCTGCATCTATTTTGGCAACAGGTGAAATTGGTAAATTTCGAAGAATTTTTTTCTCCATTTAGATCTTAATAAGCTTATGTAATCCATTAACTAGCATTAGATCCAATTTATATATCAAAATAAATATATATTATATTTTAAAATATTTTATATTTATTTAATCAATCATAGTAATTAAATTATTTAATGTTCACTCTGAATGCATTATATATATTCACATCATGACATGGTAACATAACGATATATAAGCGTGTGTATAACAATCACACAAACATATAGATATTAAGATTTATATCCATTGTATATGCATAAATATTATACTTACATATACATAATGAAGTAACTCGCCATTTATGACTCCCTGATTCATGAGTAAAATGACGTGGACGTCGCGAACCTCACAGACAACAGATTATTTTGAGTTAAAATATTAAAAATATCACAGAGCTGTCTACAATATTCTACACTTTCTGAAACTCACAGCGGAAGGAATAAATATAAAAGAAATCAATAATACAATCCTAAACAAATAAAATAGTGTAATATTAAATAAACTCCAAATACAACGTATTTTATATCGTCAACGAAAAGTAGTCTAATGTCTAGGGATAACTAATATAACTAGTTGATAGTTGATAGATAAATGCACGTCCCCATTATACCATCACCAAATCACCACTGGTCCTTTCTATCGACCTATCAGAGTATAACTATAGAGGGAGGTTAGATACACGTCTGGTGAGTGAAACGCATCAATTTTATAATACTAATAAGCTAGTAAAATAACATTTATGCACGAAAACATACCTCAATCTGTGTCATCTGCACCCAACAAGTCAGCTAAATACAACATGATACTAAAGTGATATCATATGCTAAGATTTCACTAGAACTTATTCTATATCTAATCATATGCACATGATCGAGCCTAAAGTCCCAACTCGCATGCTGAAGACCAATTGGAACACGATTGAGCCAAAATCCCAACTCATTATCATCTAAAACATATATGACTCGCTACTGAGGAACTATATGTCTTAGCCCACCATCGCCAAATCGTAAGTGACTCGCTACTAAAGAAGCATATATCTCAGCCCATTATTGCCAAATCATAAGTGATTCGCTACTTAGGAACTGTGTTTTGCAAACTAACGTCAAATCATAAACGACTCGATATCGAGGAAATACACATGTCTCAACACACCATCGCTAAAATCATAAGCGACTCGCTACTAAGAAACTACATGTCTCAGCTCACTATCGTCAAAACGTAAGTGACTCGCTATTAAGGAACTACATATCTCAGCCCACTATTGTCAAATTGTAAGTGACTCTCTACTGAGGAATTATATGTATCAGCCCACTATCGCCAAATCATAAGCGAGTCGCTAATAAGGTACTATATTTCTTAACTATTTTCAAATCATAAATGACTTGCTACTGAGGACCAATATGTCTCATCTCTCTATCGCCATATCACACAATGTATAATGAATCTAAAATAAGGAACTTTTAAGAAGTGTCTCAAAACACAACAAATGGTATACCAAAATGTTCCATGTCTCACCACGATCCTGATACCATGAACCACGCATGAAACAGAGTCCTTATGCGAGAGATACAAGCGTTTTAATACACACACACACATACATATACATATAAATATATATATATATATGTATGTATGTATGTATGTATGTATGTATGTATATACACATATTACTTATTGTTTTATTAAATAATTTCGTATGCCCATTTAGTTGTGCATCGAATACTATCGTATGCTACATCAAATTCTCAAACCTAACACTAAGATCCCAAGTTCACCGTCTGACCTTCACCGCCCCTTTGAGGCAGTATCAACAAGATCAGAGTTCACTGATGGCTTTCCCATGCCAGGCCGAGTCAAATGTCGCTGCCTCCATCATCTCGGAAGCCATCAATTGAATTTTCCACTGCCATTATTATATGCAAATCCTAGCAAACTCCGATTATCTACGACCAATCAGATACCACCGTAGCCATCTACTCAACCACATCTTCAAGTCGCTGGTCCCTATTAATACCTCAATTGTTGATATTGATGATAACAACCTTAACAACAATAATACATTCATATAAAATATAGATACTAATGTTTTGCCAAGTTATATAGTATATAGCATAGGATAGTATACAGGTGTTGAATCGACACAAAAGCATTGAGTTGTTTTGCACATCTATTTAGCAGGACAAATCACCATCCTACTATTACGTTGTTTGGACATATAAATGCTAGTTGAGTTGTATTGATATGTTATTCCCTGATTTGATAATGGATTTGATTTATATGTATGTTGGCCCATCTAAATAATTGATAAGTGACTTGGAACTAAGTAGAAACTAAATGGTAACTTAAATAAGTACCAATGGGATTGCTAAGCTCCTTTTGAATTTATAAAGTATGGTTTTGAATTAACTTCAATTCTTAATCAATTTGGGTTTAAAGTTTATAAATGATTTTCAAGTTATATTATTATTTTAAAAAGATATTTTTATAAATAATAACTTATTTATAAAAATGGGTTTTACTAAGTAAAAAGGTTTATTTAAAGTGATTTAAAAGAATGAGTTGCAAAAGACATTTTGTAAAGGAATTTTCTAAAAGTAGATTTATCAAGGGAGTTTTAAATAAGGAAATGTTTTATAAATGATTTTAGAGGTTTGTAAAGAGGTTTTGTAAATTGACTTGTAGACTTATAAAAGTGTTTTATAAATTGACTTTGGAAATTTATAAGTTATTTGAATTATGAAATGAGCTTTTAAAAAGGGAATTATTATAAAGAATAAGTGGTTGGGTTTTATAGTAAGTAATGTTCGTTTAAAAAAAGGGAATTTGAATGGAGGAAATTCGCCAAATGTTCTAGTAATATACTTATACCGTTGAGATAAGTATATAAATGTTTTCTAAGTGTTTTGAAAAGATCTTTTGATCAATTTTTGCAGAGTGTTTTAATTAATAAAGGCTTGGTGGATCCCGTTTGGAATTAATCCAAGTTAGAATGATTGTTTATTTGATAGTTAAATAACTGAGTATCAAAACCTCGACCAAAACGTAACTTTGGAAATATCTAGGAGAAACACGTGAGTTACATTCATCTCTAATGATGAAGTACTGTGCGTATAAATCTTGTTTTGTTCTTTTAGGATAGATGATAAGTAAATCCATCCACAAATGATTAAGAGCTGAACTCCGCTCTTATCTTTTATCTGCTAATTTCCTAAAGAACCAGGGTTGAGTTTACCGGAAACTATCGAAAGTTGTTCTAAGAGACCGAGATCAGATATGTTATCCAAAAACAACTTCGATCCAACTCAAGCGTTTCGAAATGAAGACATCTTGAAGAGTATGGAACCGAAGACGGGGCCATTGAAGTGCAAGGGATGCTTGCTATAAATCCTGAGGATTATTCCAAAATGGATGTAGTAAAAGTGGTGCCTTCGGTTTGTCCTTATCCTGGACAACTCGTATGGATGAATGCTGGCACCGCATTGCTGATTGGAGGGCAGTGTTAGCATTCCAAGTGGGATTGCTATTCAAAAAGGTAAAACATAGACTTAAGCCTCATCAACCGGGAATGATTAAAATAGGAGTGATGCAGCAGGACTAAGTGGATCGCTCCCATTAGTGTGTTTCATCACCTTTCTAGATACATCTACATATTTATGGATTGGTTGTGCATGAGATCTCAATAAAAAGGGTTACAAAGCAACTGAGGTGATGACATATTTGGTACTATCCAGTAAGGGGTAGGCCGGTCTTGTATTGGCAGGGGGTCCTGGCGAGGTCCTCGTTGCATTTTCTAGACGTGTACCATGATAGATGGTACCCCGGTGCCTTGTCATATTATGGAATCCATTCTCCAATAAGCGCCATACGTTTTTGATTATGCCTAAATATGTTGAAATGTGAGATGCAAACATTTCAGCTATTTTCATATTTTACTTTGAATGCTTAGACATTATTATAATATCATTGGATTTTCTATAAAAAAAGTGTTTTGGTTATCGTAAGGTAAAAAACCCGTCTGTGTTAATGTGCAGATTGGTCTTACAAGATACCTTTGATTTTAAAAGAGTTTTAAATATAATAATTTAGTTGTTTCAGTTTACTTACACCAGACCCATGTCAGACCCGGTGTATTATTTTGTTTCCCTAAAACTCTTGGGTGCTCAAATTTTTATGGGTAGCTAAGTAGTTCAAGCTTTTCCCGGATGCTTCTTGAGGAGCTTGGAGCATGAGGCTTCATCGATAAATGGTTATTATCTTGATTTCGGTGTTTATATGTATATTGTATCAGTTAGCTAGGGACAGGCTGTTATAACTGTCCTAGGGTAGAATTTGTATTATTATGACTCTGATGTATCATTTGGCAATGACTTTGTAATGAATTATGTTGATTAATATATGTTATTCCATTGCGTTGTGAGATTCTATGATTGTTTAATTTCTTCTTATCTTCTATCGTTTTTCTTTCGTCTAATGATTGGTCTTTCTGGCACTTGAATGCTTGGCATGAAATATAGTGGATGTATTAGTGTCGATTTTCGTGGGTCGAAAAATCTAATTCGTTACATTTGGTATCAAGCGTAAGGTTAAATGAGAACCTTGGCCCTGGCAGGGTAAACTCATTCAAGATTGGGTAAGTGAGACCCTAGAATGAGTATTAGTGTATATATTATATAAGAGCACGTATTTGTTAGTGAAATACAAATATTTTATATTGTGTTGATTTATCTGTAGAGTGGCTTAAGAATTCTGGTCGAGACGTGGGATGCCACGGTGTCGATAGGGGTTCCTAAACACTTGAACAAGGCAGACTGACATAATATTGTTTTAAAATTGGGTAAATGAAATAATTTTACATAGAAATATATTTTTTATATAAAGAACGATTTCGAAAATAGTATAGTATTTTGAGGTACTATTGTTAGGAGGTAATAATATTCTATTGTTATCATTTAGGGTTTGTTTAATCATGCTCGTCTAGTTTGAGCATTAACTATTGTTAGCGTGTATAGGTAGCTTTCCTTTTTAAGATTTGGGTTGGGTAAGTAGAATTAGGGGGAAAATTGAAGCGAACACCTTATGAATTAAGTTTCACAATTTGACTATAAGGCATTCGATTGATAACGTAGGGTTAAATTTGATTTAATAAAAGATGTTTATTAAAAAATAGAATATTTGAAGTAAATATTTGGAAAATGTTTTATAAAAGTTGATTTATGAAATGGATTTATAGGAATGTGTCTTGGATTAAAAAGTATTTAAGTAGAAAACTTGAGAACATAAATCCCAGGGCTTTTGGAAAATGTTTCAAGGTTTTGAAAGATAATAATAGTATTCTCTTTATCATTGTACAATCTTCTAAATGATGATCGGATATTTGCCTAGGTGAACGTTATAGTGCACTTAGTAAATTATTCTCTTTATCATTGTACAATCGAGAGAAGTTCAAATCCGAACGAACCCAAATCAAGTTGGTAATGAATGTTTTGTTGGAAAATGTGAAGTATTATTTCAAAAATGAGATTTGAAATAAAAGTAGTATTTTTAATTAACTAGTTTGAGTGGCTTGAAAACAACTTAAATTTGGAGAAGAGATGTGTTCGGATGGTAAACACTTCTCTTGAGTGTTACCCGTCCTAGTAAAATAGTGTATGATACTGTTTGGTAGTACCCAGTTCCTTAATATCATTTTGGAGTTACTTGGGCTATATGTAAATTTTCTAAGAATTAAAATTATGGTATCATTTCAAAAAGTTTTTGAAATAAAACCCGGGTATTTGGATCTTGAGTTTTCTTAGGTAGATAAATGAAAAATGGAATAGTAAATCAAATAGGGGTATATACTCTTAAGATGTAGTGGAATAGTATACAAGTTGAACCAAAGTTTAGTTTATGAAATTTTTTCATAAATAATTTAGTGGAAATAGAATTGGTATTAGGGGGAACCAATTAAATAAGTGCATAAGTTGGACGTAGATCATTTCTCCTTTTATATAGTTTTGATCTAAGATTCGAGTACTTGATTTTGAGGTGTTTCACACCATTCCAAATAAGGATTTGTTACTCGATTTTTGACGACGAGCACTTGATGATGATTTTCGGTATGGGACTAGTGTTTTCTATCATAGTTACAGCTATGTAAGGAGAACATAGGTTCCAAATCAAGGAACTTGATCGAAGTCCGCACTAGAAAATCGGGTGAGCGATACTAGTTCGAAAGTGAAGTTATGTATTCGAGTAGTGATCGAATCATATTTTTGTACAGGAATGATCTATGTACATCATACGAAACAATGTATAGTGTTAAGTGTTTTATGGGTTAGGTTTAGGTGTAATTTTGGGGACAAAATTCTTTTAAGAGGGAAGAATGTAACGACTTGGAATTTCACTACTTTGATTTGCGAATATTTAATTAATTTTAAATATTCAATAATTTATTTTATAATGGAAATAGAATACTTTTAAATGATAAATAATGATGGTGAAATATTTTTCAAAATTTGTTTACAAAAATATATAGTTCGATGAAAAGTAGAAAATGTGACCGGAATTCGTCTTCCGAATTTTCGATATTTCGTCGGCTAAAAGTTGTCAAATATTTCATGACACTTTGGTATACACACATACATACATTTACAAATATTTTGACATGGAAATTCATATGTGTACATGTATGTACACTTAAGTATGTTTTTATATATATAAGGTAAGATTTTATTATAAAACGTTAATATGTTATATAATATAAAGATGCTTTTACATACATAAGTACAATTAAATACAAAACATGTTTTAACATGTTGGAACATGAAGTGTTAAGAGTGGGACAATCTTGGTGAGGTGGCACAAGGTGGTGGAGGGTAAATAACAAGGGGTGTTTAGGTAATTTGTTTTTCTTGCTTATAAATAGCCCTTTCCTCCTTTCATTTTTCCTCCTCTTCCTCCTATCATATCTTCCTCTTCTCCGATTCAAATGAAGAAATTTTTTTAAAAAACCCGGGTAAAATTCTAGTAGCTACAACTTCAATTTGTACCACTTCTTCAAATTTTGAGCATAGCTATGTCAAAAATGCATTTCTCTCGGACTCATTTTGTAAACTTGGATTTTCTAGCCGAAAATAGCACTCCTTCTTTTAACCGTATCTCCCTCAAAAAAATTCAAATTGAGTGATTCTTTAGTTGAAAATTTAGCAAAAATAGTTTCCAGCGACTTTTCTTTTGGCTTTATTTCCAAATTATGAGAGTAACATGGCTAGAAATCGAGGAAACAATGACCCATTTTCGAGTTGATTTTGTGGTTTTCCAAGCTTTGCAAGTTTTAAAGTATTTCAAGTTTTCCAAAGAGTTTAGCAAAATTTGGTGAGTAAAGCTCTTTTATTTTAAAAGTTTGTAGCTTTATGATTGTTATTGCTTGGTTAATAAATTAGTTGCTTGTTGGGTAAATATGATATTAATTTGAGTATGCTTATGAATGTTTGCATGTGGTATGGTATTAGAACTGAATTTGAAGTCTAAAATTGTTGTAAATGGTTTAAAGTTAGATCATGCTTATGTTTAGGATATGATATGATTTTGGATGTTCTGGTTAGGTACAGACTTGGATATTTGATGTAAATGCTAAGGAAGTTTGGGCTTTTGTTGGTAATGGCGACTTGAAACCCTTATGTGTAAACTATGTAAATATGTTTTAGAATCAAAAAGTGTTTTCAAGTTTATTTTTAGTTTACAAAATACTTTATTTTTTCAAAAGGTTAGCAAGTTTTCAAAGATGATGACTTCAAAGTAAAATAGGAAACATTTCCAAGAAACGGCATCCACAGCGATAGTCGCTATGGAGACAATTTCGATAAAAATTCGAATTTTTCAAATTTAAGTTTTCGTACTAGAAATTATTTTGTAAATGTCTTATAAACCTAATAATAATGTTTTAAAAATTTAATTGAGGATTAATTAATTACGTTCTTAATAATTAATAATTAATTAAGAATTAAACAAGGTTTTTTAACTTTAATTAATGAAGTTTAGTTTCTAATTAATTATCTTTTATAGATACGATTAATTTTAATAAATTATTAATTAATTATAGGGTATTTATTTATTTATTTATTTAATCAAGTGTTTAATTATTTTTAATTATAAATTAGTTAAGGTTTTAATTTAAAATAATTATTTATTAAAGGTTTAATTTATTATTTAAGTTTTAATTAAAAGATTAATTAATTGATTGATTGATATTAATTAATAGCTATTTATTAATAAAGGTTTTAGATTATTTAATAATTAATAAAGGATTAATTAAGGGTTTAATTTACAAACAAATTATTTATTAAAGGTTTATTTATTTATTTATAATTAAATTAAGTTCAAATTTAGTAAAGATTAATTATGATTTAATAAGAGTTTAGCTTGTAATTAATCATTTTAAAATGGAATTTTAAGTTTTAAATCTTTTGTTTTCCAAAAACCAAATTGTTTTTAGGTACTTCTTTTTCAAAGATGGTTTGATCACAAGGAATTCAAATGTCGATACCATTAAGTAGAAAAACAACTGTGAATGAACTAAAATGTGAGTGGTTGTGTTTGTGTGGACATCTATTAGCAGAATAAATCCATGTTCTGTTATAATGTAATTGATTTGATTGTTGTGGACATATATTAGTAGAATAAATCCCCGTCCTGCTATAAGTTGATTGTTTGGATATCTGATAACTTAATAAATTCCCGTTCTGCTATAATTGTTGTTTGTGTGGACATGTGCTTTAGCAGAATAAATTCTCGTTCTGCTATAGATTGATCGAATTATTTGGACATCTATTTAGCAGGAAAATTCACCATCTTGCTATTATGTTGTTTGGACATGTATATGCTAGTTGAGTTGTATTGTTATATTATTCCCATATTTGATAATAGATTTGATTTACATGTATGTTGGTCTATGTAAATAATTGATAAGTGACTTGGAATTAAGTTAAAACTAAATGGTAACTTAAATAAGTACATATGGGATTGCTAAGCTCGTTTGGAATTTATAAAGTATGGTTTTGAATTAACTTCAATTCTTTAATCAATTTGGGTTTAAAGTTTATAAATGATTTTCAAGTTTTATTATTATTTTATAAAGGTATTTATAAACAATAACTCGTTTATAAAAATGGGTTTTACTATGTAAAAAGGTTTATTTAAATTGATTTAAAATGACGAGTTGTAAAAGATATACTGTAAAGGATTTTTCCTAAAGAAGATTTATCAAGGGAGTTTTAAATGGGGAAATGTTTTATAAATGATTAGGGGTTTGTAAAGAGTTTTGTAAATTGACTTGTAGACTTATAAAAGTATTTTATAAATTGACTTTGGAAATTTATAAGTTATTTGAATTATGAAGTGAACTTTTAAAAAAAGAATTGTTATAAAGGATAAGTGGTTGGGTTTTATAGTAAGTAAAAAAGGGGAATTTGAAAGGAGGAAATTTGCCAAATGTTCTTGTAATATACTTACACCGTTGAGATAAGTATATAAATGTTTCCTAAGTTTAAAAGGGATGTTAGGGGTTTTGGGAATAGTGTTTTGAAAAGATCTTTAGATCAATTTTTTCAAAGTGATTAATTAATAAAGGCTTAGTGGATACCATTTAGAATAAATCCAAGTTTGAATGATTGTTTGTTTGATAATCAAATAATAAACTATCAAAACCTGGACCAAATTGTAACTTTGGAAATATCTAGGAGAAACACGTGAGTTACATGGCACGGTCAATGATGTTGTACTGTGCTTATAAATCTTGTTTTGTTCTTCTAGGATAGATGATAAGGAAATCTATCCACAAACGGTTAGGAGGTGAACTCTGCTCTTATCTTTTATCTGCTTATTTCCTAAAGAACCAGGGTTGAATTTATCGAAAACTATCGGAAGTCGTTCGAAGAGACCGAGATCAGATATGTTATCTAAAAACCACTTCGATCCAACTCAACCATTTTGAATTGAAGACACCTTAAAGAGTATGGAACCGAAGACGGGACCATTAAAGTGCAAGGGCTGCTTGCTATTAACCCTAAGGATTATTCCAAAATGGATGTAGTAGAAGTAGTGCCTTCGGTTTGTCCTTATCATGGACAACTCGTATGGATGAATGCTGGTACTGCATTGCTGATTGGATGGTAGTGTTAGCATTCCAAGTGGGATTGTTATTCAAGAAGGTAAAACGTAGCCGTTAAGCCTCATCAATCGGGAATGACTAAAATAGGGGTGATGCAGTAGGGCTAAGTGGGTCGCTTCCATCAGAGTGTGTCATCACCTTTCTAGAAACGTCTACATATTTATGGATTGGTTGTGTATGAGATCTCAATAAAAAGGGTTGCAAAGCAACCGGGGTGATGACATATTCGGTACTATCCCGTAAGAGGTAGGTCGGTCTAGTGTTGGCAAGGGATCCTAGCGAGGTCCTCGGTACATTCTCTAGACGTGTACCATGATTGGTGGTACCCTAGTGCCTTGTCATAGTATGGAATCCATTCTCCAATAAGCGCCATATGGTTTTAATTATGCCCAACTATGTTGAAATGTGAGATGCAAGCATTTCGGCTATTTTCATATTTTACTTTGAATGCTTAGACATTATCATAATATCACTTGATTTTCTATAAAAAGTGTTTTGGTTATCGTAAGGTAAAAACCCGTCTGTGTTTATGTGCGGTGTGGTCTTATGAGATACCTTTGATTTTAAAAGGGTCTTAAATATAATAATTTCGTTGTTTGAATTTACTCACACCGGACCCATGTCTGACCCGCATTTTTATTTTCTTTCCTTAAAACTCTTGGGTGCTTAAATTTTTATGTGAAGCCAAGTAGTTCAGGCTTTTCCCGGACGCATCTTGGAGGAGCTTAGAGCGGGAGGCTTCATTGATAGCTAGTTATTATCTTATTTCCGCTGTTTATATGTATATTGTATCAGTTAGGTAGGGACATGCTGTTATAACTGTCCTAGGGTAGAATTACTATTATTATGACTCTATTGTATCATTTGGAAATAACTTTGTAAAGAATTATGTTGTTTAATGTATGTTATTCTATTGTGTTGTGAGATTCTATGATTGTTTAGTTTCTTCTTATCTTCTATCTTCTTTCTTCCCCCTAACGATCAGTCTTTCCGGCACTTGAATGCTCAGCACGAAATACGATGGACGTATTAGTGTCAATTTTTAAGGGTCGAAAAATCTAGTTCGTTAAATTTAGTATCAAACCTAAGGTTAAGTGAGAACCTTGGCCCTCGTAGGGTAAACTCATTTGAGATTGGGTAAGTGAGACCCTAGAATGAAGATGAGTGTATACATTATATAAGAGCATGTATTTGTTAGTGATATATAAATGTTTTATATTGTGTTGATTTATCTATTAAGTGGCTTAAGAACTCTGGTCGAGACGTGTGATGCCACGGCATCGATAGGGGTTCCTCAACACATGAACAAGGCAAACTGACACAGTATTGTTTTGAAATTGGGTAAATGAAATAATTTTACATAGAAATATATTTTGTATATAAAGAACGATTTAAAAAATAGTATAGTATTTTGAAAGTTTACTATTTTATTGATGATTCTTGCCGGTTACAACTGATTACAACATTACACTCTAACACACTCAAGATACAATGAAGATTCCGGCAGAGTATCGGCGTAGGAATGTCAAAAAGTCCCTTTCTGGAGGTATTGGACTGCTATTTATAGGTGTAGGTTGAAAATATCTAACTTAGATCTCGGAATACCCCTTCACCCACGTGGGTGGGCCAACTTGATCGATCCAAGGTCATTCGGGATCGATCCATGTTCATTTCGTATTGATTGAAATTGCCTCTGTTTGGGCTGAGATCGATCATGGACATTCTTGAGATGGTACACAAGCTCCTGTGAAAATTTGGTGGCATTTGGACTTGTAGATTTTGAGTTATGATCGATTCAAGTTTTCATTTGCAAGACATTGTCAAGTTCGTATCGATACCCTTCGTATGGATAGCTTCGTATCGATGTTGGCATGTGTCGATAAGGGTGACGTAGCTCTATATTCTAGGATCAATCCACTTTATATGCTGAGTGATCGAGTCTTCCTCTTGAACGTGTTCTTGTTCGTATCGATCTGGAATTACTCTTCGTATCGGTCTGGGCAACTCTTTTCGTATCGATGCTATATGCTCTACTTCATATCGATGCTCTATGCTCTACTTCGTATCGATGATTTAGTGACTACTTCATATCAGTTATGTGTAGCCGCATCGTATCGATGGATTGCATCTCACTTTGTATCGATGCTTGGAGCCGCTTCGTATCGATGAAGCCTAACTTTCTTCGTATCGATCTTTGTATTGAAGTTTTTAGGTGCTACTTCGAATCAATCGTTTCGGGAACCGATACGAACTATCTTCATTTGATGGATACGAAGTGGAGTAAACATGATGGATACGAAGTGGAACAAATATGATGGATATGAAGTGGAATAAATATGATGGATACAAAGTAGATCAGTCATTGATGGATACGAACCGATGCTTTCTCTTTTGATTTTGATCGATCCATATCTTGAGTATACAAACTCCGATTGACTTGAAATTTGGAACGTTGGCTTCTATAGCTTTGCTGTCATGTTATGTCAATTGTAGCTTGATTCGGACTCGGACAAAATTTACCAGTATCCATAGTAGACCTGTGTATAACTGATCTTCGGGACAGACTGTCCTTGATTTCCAGTTAATTTCTTGGTGTCACGGCCTTGCCAAAAGGGGGGATAACAGGTTTCAAGTTTCATAATTTTTTGAATTAATGTGGATTTATTGTGAATTTTCGAGTGAAGAAAATGGTTAAATTGGGTTTAAAATTAATTGCGGCTATTATATGTTAGTTATGGGTCAGAAATTTACATATGTTAGAAAACATATCAAAAGTGATTTATGGGAATTTTGTAGAATTTTCCTAAGTATTTTATTAAAGATATAAATTTATCTAAGGTATAAGATTTAAATGTTTTATATGTTTATAAAAGAAGAAGGGGCTATATGCAAATGTTTTAATTTGTTAATCACTGAAATTCGGCAGTACTTTTCGAAAAGATTTTGAAAAAGAATTGGCAACCAATCATATATTGACAAATAAAGCAAGTTAGTTGGAAAGAAATTGCTTTAAAAGTTAAAAATCAGTTTTATAAGGTTTTACTGCTTCGCCACTTATAGCAGCCACCTTTCGATCTCATACTACCGCCTCTACCTAAGTCGAAACCAATACACATGGTATCAGCCTTGGTATGGAGTGGATTGGAGTTAAGCGAAAGGTATGGAGTCGAAACAGGCTTTCGAAGGGGTTGAAGTAGCTTTAGTAAACTTAGATCTATTTTGGTTACCAACGAAACTTTCGAAGGAACTAGCTTTCGACTTGGTCAAATGTTTTAGGAAAAAGGATTTCGAAAGTGGTTGCCGTCTTTATTTTAAAAGAAGCTTTCGAAGGGGTCAAAACCCCTGCTACCGCATTCTACCTTTCGAAGCAATGCTTTCGAAAGGGTCCTTTTGTTTTAAACCTTAAAGCCGATTCTCCATGCTTTTGAAGGGGTTGGTTTCGACACCATCCACTTTCTTTTATTTAGGAAAAATGCTTTCGAAAGAGATGCTTTCGTCCCAGTTCTTTTAAGACCGTTTTTGATATTTTGAAAGTTAAACCCAAAGGTTTTGAAAGGAATGTTTTAAATGGTTTCGAAACAATGTTCCACAAGCTTTCACTTGAACCCAATGCTTTCGAAAGGTTTGTTTAATTAAAGGACTTCAATGCTTTCGAAAGGTATCTAATGAAAGTTTCGAAGGGGTGATTCCCCAAGGTTTTCGAAAGGTTTACCTTTTGTGTTTGAATGGAAGGTTCCCAATGTTTTTGAAAGGCAAGTTTGAAATGTTTTGAAAAGAGGATGTCTAAGGTTTTATAAAGCTTTCGAAGTGACACTTTCAACGGTTTCAAAAGGTCTATTATAAATGGTTTCGAAAGGTATGTTTTGGCCTTTCAGTTTAATGTTTCAAAGTATAGTAGTTAGCTTGTTCCGAAAGGGGTACTGTCAAAGGTTTCGAAAGAGATTGTTTAATGCTTTTAAACAAAGGTTTCGAAGGTTTTCATCAACAATGTTTTGTGTAAAGCATATAGCATGGAAAAGAGATTTGAGTAAAGCAAAAGTATATTTTCCTTGTTTAAGTATGATTTAAAGGGTTAGATCAATTTGAAAGAAAGGTTTTCAAGGAAAATTTGAAGGGTAGTTAACCCTAAGTAAATGACTCAAATATTTGATTACTAGATGGGACTGGTATAGGGTCACGCCCTATACATTAGCTATAGCCCCTAGCTTATTTAGTCCAAAATTCCAGTGTGTAGGGCCTAGTCATAGGTAAGACTTAAATGATGTTACACATAGAAAGGAATATACAGAGAAGGAGGATAGCTTATTGGTGAGCCTGCAAAACCATTAGGACCAGTTGACCTGGGAAGAAGTAAGTTAAGGATAGACCGTCCAGAAGTGTGTCTAGCAGATGTTAGATTATTTATTTTGTCTAGTAGGCCTGCATTAGCCAATGGTTAGTAGTTAGCCAAACAAAACTATAATGTTTGAACAGATAATCCATTTATTAACTGATTTTGAGCATACATGATATCGCTATTATTGTTTAAATTGGTTTGCTTGCAGGATTCTAATTTGCGAAATGATATGATTTAAAGGAATGTTAGTGAGGGAAAACCCGTTCCGCTAAGCGATGTGGTCTCACTTATTATCAAAAATCCGAGATGTAATAGTATTATTCACACCAGGCTTTATGTCTAACTTGAAGTTTATGTTTTTCCCCTTAAACTCTCGGGTGCTCAATATTCAATTTGATTAGATTAAGAGCTAAGGTTTTTCAAGCTTAGTAGGTTGGATGAATAAAACTTCCGAAGACTTGCAGGAGGAAAAGCTAGCTATATAGGAGCTATTTATTTTTATTTTAGCTACGTTGTATTAAGACTGATATGTCTATTTAGTACTCCGGTTATCCAAGGGGAGACCTTCGTATGTCCCTCTTGGCGTAATTCGTAAAAATTATATTTGATCAAAACCTGGAAATCATTTGGGATTATGTAATGGAATATGAAACATGGTTTTGCAATTTAATCGGTAAAGTTATTTTTGAATCTGTGAATTTGTTTCATATTCATGTGCTTCTGATATTATGGATACCATTAACATTACCATATTTTTGTCACCAGAAGTTAATACTATATATGACTGCAGCATCTGTAGTGCTTAGCTTCGGGCCTCAAGATAGGGGATGTTACAACTTGGTATCAAAGCATAGGTTTATGGAAAACTTAAAAGGAATTTCAAACTTAAAATGATTTTGAAATCATAATCCCAAGGAGTTAGAGAAAAGATTGGGGTATGGGATAACACTATAGTAACATACTTGTATTTGCTATATATAAGTATACGCTTTATCTCTATTCTTCCAGCTTTCTTAGGCTATTCTTCTGTATCTTACAAAGACTCGAATATAGATTTTACGGACGTAAGATATGGATGCTAGAGGGAGAAGAGTTGACATTGGTGGAGGAAGCACCACAACCAATGGAAATGCCAGACCAAACACTAGAAGGAACCCAGGTCAGGCACAAGCTGCAAATGTGGGTGCTGGAGTCCTGCAAGTCAATATTGGAGCAATGTATCAGTTCTTTGTTAACATGATGCAAGCAGGAGTTGTTGTGGGGTTAGCTTGAGGAAATGCTGAAGGAGAAAATCAAGGAGCTCCAGTGGTGGTCAATAACTATGCTGTGTTGAGTAGAGATTATGCCAGGCTGGGAAGAAAACTGTTTATTGGTACTGAAGACGTAATCGAAGTGGAGAATTGGTTACTTTCATTGTGTGAGGATTTTTGCTGATTTGGGTCACAATGATGAGCAGAAAAGGAGACTCGCTTCTAGATAGCTACAAGGGGCAGCATTATATTGGTGGAACAGTGTTACTATTTGAGTCAACGAGGAGACCATGACTTAGGCCGAGTTTAGGAGGAGGTTTGAAGAAAGATTTTTGTCGGAGATTGCTAAGTCTGCTATACTCAGGTAGTTTGCTGAATTGGAGAAGGGAGATATGACAGTGCTTGAGTATGCAACTAGATTCGAGGAGCTAGTAAGGTACGGATACGCTATGGTTGATACCGTCATCAAAAGGAATGAGAAGTTCATTTGCGTGCTGAAGTCTGAGCTTGCTAAGGCATGTTATTGCATATCAGAGATCCGTGCGATGTAGTTGTGGAAATGGCTTTGAGGCAGGAAGAGATGCTTGCTTTTCTTGAAGGAAAAAAGTCCAAGCAAGCTCAAGGAGTGCAGAACCCGAAGAGGAAGTTTTTCTATAAGAAAGGAGCTAAGAAGAGTGGAGCTGCTAAGAAGGGGAAGGCAGAAGTTGTCTGTTATAAATGTGATAAGAAAGGACACTATGCTCATGAATGCCGGACAGGCAAAGGGAAGAAAGTTGCTGAGAAGAAAGGAGTGAGACGTTTCAATTGTGATCAGATTGGACACTATAAGAACCAGTGCAAGGAGCCAGCCAAGGATGGAAAAGGCAAGGTGTTTGCATTGGAACCAGCTACCTCGAAACCAACATCAGAGGAGAAGGGAAAAGTTGTCTTGGGAGGTATGCTTTTGATTCAAGGTATATCAGTTAGAGTTCTATTTGATGGCGTTGCATCACATTCTTTTATATCTCATTGTTTGGTAGATAAGCTTAACCTAGAACCCTCATACCTAGTTACTTCCTTAAGGGTTGCGAATCAGATTGGAGGATATGCGACTCTTGGGATGAGATGTGACCACCTAGAATTTGAATTGCTAGGTCATGTATTTGCTTGCAGTTTGCATGTGATCGATTTCGTAGGATTTGAAATTATTTTGGGTATGGATTGGCTAAGTAAACACGATTCTTGGATATTTTGCCATCATAGAAAAATATCACTTAGACACCCCGATTGTAGTAATCGGATTATATACCCCATAGAAAACGCTAGTTTTGAGGTTAATGCTTTGTTGGGTATTGTGGAGACAGAAGACGAGTTAAATCGAGTTTTCGTTGTTAGAGAATTCGCAGATGTCTTTGAACCTATAGAAGGATTGCTGCTGAAACGAGCTATTGAGTTTCGGATAGATTTAGTACCAGGAGCTGAACCAGCGAGTAGACCGCCAAGCAAAATGACACCTGCCGAGATGAGGGAGCCAAAGGTGCAGTTGGTCGACTTGGAAGGCAAGAATTTTGTCAGACTAAGTAGTTCGCCTTAGGGAGCAGCCGCAGTGTTTGCAAGAAAACTGGACGGATTGTTGAGGTTATGTATCGATTATCGTAAGTTGAATGAGAAGACAATAAAGAATCGATATCCATTACCTAGAATTGACGATTTGTTCGACCAGTTGAGTAAAGCCAAAGGATTTTCCCAGTTGGATTTAGAAATAGGGTTCCGTCAGCTTAGAGTGGTAGAGGATAGTATTCCTTTGACGGCGTTTAGAACTAGATATGGATCGTACGAATGGTTAGTAATGCCTTTTGGACTAACTAATGCGCCAACATTCTTTGTAGAGTTGATGAACCGAGTTTTCCAAGAGCACTTGGACAGGTTCGTGTTGGTTTTCATAGATGATATTTTAGTATACTCAAAAGATGAAAGTGAGCTTGAAGTTTATCTTAGAGTGGTGCTCGAGACGTTGAGGCAGCATCAATTGAAGGCGAAATTTTCAAAGTGTCACTTCTGGAAGAAGGAAGTGAAGTTCCTTGGTCATATAGTCTCAGAGAAAGGGTTGTCAGTAGATCCAGCGAAGATCGAAGCAGTAAATAGTTGGAAGAGACCCGACATAGTGACTGAGATAAAGAGTTTTCTTAGATTAGCTGGTTATTATCGGAGGTTCATTAAGGACTTTTCGTGGATAGCGGCACCAATGGCTAAGCTAACTCGGAAAGATGTGCAGTTTGTCTGGACTGATTAGTGTAAGGAAGCATTCCAGAAGCTGAAACACTTACTAATAAATGCACCTGTGTAGTTGTTCCAGAAGGGAATCGGGAATTGGTAGTGTACACAGATGCATGTGGAACAGGATTAGGAACTGTGCTAATGCAAAGAGGTAAAGTGATTTCCTATGCATCTCGACAGCTTAGACCGCATGAAGTTAGTTATCCAACACATGATTTGGAATTAGATGCAGTAATTTTCACATTGAAGGTGTGGAGACATTACCTGTTGCGAGAGATTCGAGTTACATACGGATCATAAGTCATTGGGATATCTATTCTTTCAAAAGGAGTGGAATATGAGACAGTAGAGGTGGTTAGAGTTTTTAGCCGCTTATGACTTTGGTATCGAGTACACACCAGAAAAAGGCAACAAGGTTGCGGATGCACTTAGCAGAAAACATCAGAATGCAGTATTGGAAATGGTAGCTGAGTGGAAAGATTTAGAAGCACTAACTACATGCAGGGTATAGTAAAGAACTGAATCTAGGTCTAGTAAGGAAACTACTATGTTGTCATGTTTAGAATTCGACTAGTGATGATCGAAAAGATTGCTTCTAAGCAGAAGGAGGATCCATTATTAGCTGAACGGATTAGAAAGTTGATGGATGGAACAGAGAGCAATAACTTGAAAGATTTCAGTCTTGACCAAAATGGATGGTTAAGGAAGAAAGGGAGACTGTGCGTTTCGAATCTAGGAAACATTAGGAAGGAAGTTCTAGAAGATTTCCATCGTTTGAAGTTCACTATACATCTGGGAGGAACTAAGATGTACTAGGACATGAAAAGAAGTTTCTTATGGGAAGGTATGAAGAGAGATGTAGGCTTATGGGTGAAATGGTGTTTGAATTGTCAACAGGTAAAATCCGAACACCAGAAACCAAGTGTGTTACTTCAGCCTTTAGATATTCCGGTATGGAAATGGGATTCTATCTCAATGAATTTTATAGATGAGTTGCCAAGGTCAAATAGAGGATATGAAAGTATATGGGTTATAGTGGATAGGTTGTCCAAGAGTGCCCATTTCATTCCAGTTAAGTCAATAAGAATGGCTCCTGTTTTGGCAAAGTTATTCATGAAGAACATAGTTAGACTACATGGAATTCCTAGTAGTATAGTAAGTGATAAAGATTCCTTATTCACTAGCGAGTTCTGTAAGAGTCTGCATGATACTTTAGGTTTCAAGCTCAAGATGAGTACCTCTTACCATCCGCAGACAGATGGGCAAACGGAAAGAGTTAACAAAGCCTTAGAGGATTTGTTAAGAGCTTGTGTACTAGATTTCGGTGGATCATGGGAGGATTACCTACACTTAGTCGAGTTTTCTTATAACAATAGTTATCAGACTAGTATAGGGATGGCACCGTTTAAAGCTTTGTATGGAAGGCCATGTAGATAACCCGTTTGTTGGTTAGAGACCGGGGATAGGTTAGTTCTTAGTCCACGTTTGGTTAGGGAAGCTGCAAAAAAGATTGAGTTAATTCGAGCTAGAATGAAGGAAGCTCAGTCTAGGCAGAAGAGTTATGCAGATGAAAGACGGAAAGATTTAGGGTTCTCAGTTGGAGATCATGTTTTCTTCAAGGTATCACCAATGAAAGGTGTAATTCAATTTGGAAAATCAAGAAAATTGGTGCCGAGTTTCGTTAAACCATTTCTTATTATAGAAATGATTGGAAAACTCGCATATAGAGTGGAGTTACCGAGTAGTTTGGTATAAGTCCATAATGTTTTTCATATTTCTCATCTAAGGAAGTGTATTCGAGATCCAGAGACTAATATAGCACCGACTATGTTAGATGACTTAGTAGTAGAGCCGAATTTGACTATAGTTAGAAAACCAGTTCGTATAGTCACGAGAGACGAGAAGAGGCTAAGGAACAAGACAGTCAAATTAGTCAAAGTCCAGCGGAGTGACGACGAGAGAGACTGTACTTGGGAACTAAGAGCAAGATTCGAGATACTTATCTGAATCGTTTCATGGTATGTTTTACCTTTATGATTGATTTTGATAAGTACCTTATCGTAATTTCGAGGACGAAATTCTTTAAGGAAGGAAGTCTGTAATGACTCTAATTTTGACTAACATTATTTAGGACATTTAATTAGATAAATTAAATGAAATAATGTAAATGGTTAAGGGATTGAGATTTGTATAATTAGAAGGTAGTCGTGCCTAATAAACTAATGAAATGAAGGGAAATAAAATGAAATAGATCAGGGTAATAAGATAAGAGCAAAACGGACATAGGTTATATTCTTATACCTTAAACCCTCATGCCACTTTCATTTTCCACGTTCATAAACAAAAATTAAATCAAGCTTGGCTGGCCACCATTAGGAAAAAGCAAGGGGAAGATAAGCAAGAATCAAAAGAAATTGCTTTAAAAAGTTAAAAATTAGTTTTATAAGGTTTTACTGCTTCGCAACTTATAGCAGCCACCTTTCAACCTCATACTGCCGCCGCCACCTAAGTTGAAACCAATACACATGGTATCAGCCTTGGCACGTAGTGGATTAGAGTTAAGCGAAAGATATGGAGTCGAAACAGGCTTTCGAAGGGGTTGAAGTAGCCTTAGTAAACTTAGATCTATTTTGGTTACCAATGAAGCTTTCGAAGGAACTAGCTTTCGACTTGGTCAAATGTTTAAGGAAAAGGGCTTCCAAAAGAGATTGCCGCCTTTGTTTTAAAAGAAGCTTTCGAAGGGGTCGAAACCCCTGCTGCCACATTCTACCTTTCGAAGTAATGCTTTTGAAAGGGTCCTTTTGTTTTAAACCTTGAAGCCATTTCTCCATGCTTTCGAAGGGGTTTATTTCGACACCATCCACTTTCTTCTATTTAGGAAAAATGCTTTCGAAAGAGATACTTTCATCCCAGTTCTTTTAAAACTCTTTTTGAAAATTTGAAAGTTAAACCCAAAGGTTCTGAAGGGAATGTTTTAAATGGTTTCAAAACTATATTCCACAAGCTTTCACTTGAACCCAATGCTTTCGAAAGGTTTGTTTAAGTAAAGAACTTTAATGCTTTCGAAAGGTATCTAATGAAGGTTTCAAAAGGGTGATTCCCAAATGTTTTCGAAAGGTTTACCTTTAGTGTTTGAATGGAAGGTTTCCAATGTTTTCGAAAGGTTTACCTTTAGTGTTTGAATTTTTATGAAAAGTGGATGTCTAAGGTTTTATAAAGCTTTTGAAGGGACACTTTCAATTGTTTCGGAGGGGCCAAGTTAGCAAAAAAGGTACTGAGGCATGCTCTATTGGCCCACTACACTTCAGGATGCAAAAGAATGTGTGAGAAAATGTAACAGATGCCAAAGGTTCACAAGTATCCCAAGGCAGCCTTCCCATGAGTTCATCCCATTAGCTAGCCCATTGCAATTCGACATATGGGGAATAGATTTGATAGGGCCACTTCCCATGTCAAAAGGAGGGGTAAAGTATGTTATAGTGGTAATAGACTACTTCACCAAATGGGTAGAAGTAGAACCCCTAGCTGCGCTCACCGCAATGAAGATAGTCATGTTTGTGGTAAGAAACATAATCACTAGGTTCGAGATCCCCCACAACAGACAATGGAAGCCAGTTTGAAAGCAACGAGTTCGCAGAGCTCTACGAAAGGAATGTGATAATAAAATAATTTCCTTGGTCGCACACCCACAGGCAAACAGGCAGGTCAAAGCGCAAACAAAACTATCAAGAAGTTGCTTAAGAAAAGACTACAAAAGGCAAAAGGGAAGTGGGTAGAGGAGTTACCTTTAGTATTATGGGCCTATAGGACTTCATCCATATTCCCAACCGGCCATACACCCTTCTCCTTGACCTACGGCTATGAAGCCATGCGCTCTGTCAAAATAAAGGTCCCTTCACATAGAAGAATTTCATATACGGTAGAATAAAATAGAAATTAAAAGAATATGCTCTCGATCTTATTCAAGAAAAAAGAGACGAGGCAGTAGTTATTTCTACCGCATACCGAAAAAGATGGCAAAAAATTACAACATTGGGCTCATAGAGAGAAACTTCTACAAGGGGGGTCTAGTACTACGAAGAGTAATGGCCAACACAAAAGACCCAGCAGATGAAGCTCTAGGTCCAAGTTGGGAAGGTCTTCTAGTTATAGCTGATGTCTTAGCCAATGGGGCATACCGACTCTAAAAACCTGATGGAAATCTAGTTCCAGGAATATGGAATTCAGAGCACCTCGGGCCATATTTTGTATAACTGAGTTACTTGTACAACAAACATTATAATTATTATGAGAAATAGTAATACAATGAACTGGACAGAGGAATATTAGACGACCTGAACCAGTATAAAAATCCTTTCGTGTTAATTTCGCTAACATGGCTAATAACATTGGGTTGTATTATACACGACCTGGCTGCTCAGCCAAATAATTACAATGGACAAAAGGATATTAGACGGCTTGAACTAGTACAAAAAATCATGCACATGAATTGAAAAGGTTGTATATACACGACCTGACTTCACAATCAAAATACAATCCGCCTCTAAAGGGCAAACCATGCCAAGTGCATGACAAAGCATGAATGTCAAAGACCCAGTTCAAGAAACATGAACTGCACATGGAATTAATAAAAAATGGCAAGACAAGACAATACATGGAATGCAATACAACCTATGAATTAGGTACAATTCCAGATACTACTCCCAGCTTTCCAGGTAAACACTAAAGACTAAGGTCTAGTTACATTTACCGAGTCCTACTTGCATTTGTAGTGACTAATACACGTTCACATACTTCCCACATTTACACACACATGTAAAGATAAATTTATTACCATAGGAAATTACATCAAAAGTTAAGTTCGAAACTTTAGCTCTTAGAAAAACAAACCGCGTTACGACTCTAGCTCGCCTTTAGGAGAATCGTTAATTGTAATTCTATTGAGATCTACGGTCGCCCAACGAAGAACGTTGACTAGAACCTCTCTTTGCTTGAGAAGCTAAAACCAAGCCCTTTTTACAATAATTCTTTAATTTATAGAATTTTGCCTCGTAATAACTCTTCAAATCTTGTTTTGATTTCTTCCACTGGGAAATGACATAAGGATTAACACCCAGCAGAGGCAAAGGAATAGCATCAGACCTCGACACGACATCGGAAGCCAAAGACACGATAAGATCATCTCCTGCGCTGGTTTGCTTAGCAACCTGAAGAGATAACTCTTCAACTTTGTCATTCAATTCCTTGATTTTATCTTCGTATAAAGGCTTGTATACACCTTTAGCATCGTTCAACAATCCCTCTAGTTTGGTGATTCGAGTTAGAGCAGAGTTGAGCTTCTCTTCCAAGTTAGCTAAATCTGGACTTTGATCAATGGTGGCTGGTTGAAAGTTAAGTGAGCCCAAACAAACAAAATTAAAAGAAAGAGCAATAAAAAAACTTACTAAGAACTTACACTCTTTACAAAGAAATCCAATTTATACAGTACCGTTATGAGTATTTGCACAAACAAAAGATGGGTCTTGCAACACAAATTCCCAAAAATATTCTAAGGTATAGGGTCCCAGACACTGCCTTATCATATAATCCCTCATCTAAGGCATGCTAGCCAAAGACAGATCTATTCTGATGCGGAAGTTCTTTCTTGGTTCGTAATTGGCACCTGCCTAGTGGTCCATTGGATTGTCCATAGACACCTTAAAACCTTTTGTATTGTAAAGGAAGTTTAGGTCAACTGCAAGGTAGAAATAACTAAAGACATCCATAAGGAATTCTGCCCCATCTTTCCTTTAACCTTCTCCTTTCTAAGTTTCTCTACGAGGTCGGCAATATTATTCTACCCAGCCACATTGGTTGGTGCTGCTATGGTGCTGGGGCAACCTAAGCTTTCCACGGTAAATCTTCAAGCTTATAGATCTTGAGCACGATGCCCTTTCTTGTTTTCTCTAAAGTATCGATTAGTTCAGCCCTAGTCTTCTATGTGTTCCTAGAAAAGCCACCAAAGTATTTAAGAGCATTCGCCATCCACCTCTTCCTCTATGAGAGAGGAAGCGCCTTCAGCCCCTGTCGCTCCATCTATTGCTTGTAATGAACCTCCATCTCTTTAAGTTTACCTTGGAATTGTACTTTCAGTTTCTTCTTCCACTCATCCGCTAATGAGAGGTCCATACCTGCAGGGGGAGAAGGGGCGCATCTAGGCTAAGCCCCTCTGCCCCTTCTCCTCCTTTGATGACCTCCTGCTCCTTAATTTGATAGGCAGCTTGAAAAACATATGCTTTATGGTTTTTCTTAGCTTCTTTATCTTCAGTTCATGGATTATCCCATAGAGTACCTCTCTATCTTTCAATGATTCTGCAGTTCATTCACCTTTAAATTGGCAGCTTCAAGCTCAGAACACAACTTGACATTATGTTGTTATTGACGTTCAAGCGCATCCTTAGCTTCTTTGAGCTCAGAAAAAGCTTCCTTCAAATCTCTTTCAAGCCTTTCGTTAGTGAGTGTTGGATGGATATTCTCATCTTCCATGGTCATAGTAGTAGTCATGGACGCAACTTCAAACTCGGGCACACTTGTGTTACCCGAGCCAAAAAACGATGGGGACCGAGTGTTAATTAGATCCAAAGGCTCCGGTGAACTCAAATGGAGGACCACGAGGACCGAACTAGTTGGTAGTAATTAAAATTTGATTCAAAGGAAATAAAAATACGCAAATTTAAGACTAAACAAAAACATATCACAAAAGGAACATCTTTATATGGTAAGTCCAACGAATTCACATACAATAAATGATAATAATATGTAATGCTCAATCTCTATTTAGATTTCTAAGCCTAAGCCTAAACCACTCCAAATAAGGAAAATCAGGTGGGAAAGAGCTACTCGCTAAAGTATACCACCACCGACGCAGTACAAAATCACTAAGGGTTTCCCTCTCTTTAACTATTTGGTCAATCTTGAAGAGAAACTCTTGGGTTTCCTTTCTAAGTTGTGTGAATGACTCATCTAACTCCTTTTTACACCTATGAATGCTGCCACACTAAGACAAGACGATCTATGGTTTGGGTTTGGAGTTTATCCATGCTTTCCTTTAGGAGTTTAGTAAATGTAACTTCCTTAAAAGAATATAAAGAAAAAGGAACAAAGATGACACTGTCATTCATAATGCGAAAACAAAACAAAACAACAATTAAAGAAATTAACCACAACAAAATTAAGTAACTATTATCCCACCTTTTGACCAGATAGTATATGGATAGACTCGATGAATCAAGCTTCGAAGTTGTCAAGGCAAGACGTTCGGAGAGATGACCACGAAGCCTAAAAACCAAAGTACAACCAACATCACAACTAAAACACAAATCCCACACAAAATTACAAGGACCCAAGGACCTCAAGTGTGGGGTCGGTACAGACCCTTAACCATGAGTCGGTATTGACCTATGTACACTCCCCCATAGGAGCATATCTTCAACCTATAAGCCCTATTCGATGTTAAAAGCCTATTTCCATTGTTATTTTGTTGAGCCCATGCAATTCCTAATCAATCTCCATGAACTCCTGAATCAGCAACTTCATTCTTCTACAACTCCGCCATTTGGACTCCGAAACAACCTATTATTAATGCAAACAACTATGGGATCACGAAGCTAGCCACAAGATGAACTGAAGCGAAGAGTTCAAGATCACCATTTTGGTCATTTTAGGGGTTGGTACCGACCCCTAACCTTAGAGTCATACCGACCCATACCAAAGTGATGATGTGGCACCCTATTTTCATAGAGAACTGGTCTATACCAAGGAGAATGGCCTAGAGATCTTTTGTGTGGATTTAAGGCTCCTTACCTCTATAAATAGAACGGTGGGGCTCATTTTTCAGGGTATTTTGGCTCTAACTCTACTCTACTGTATATTCTTGTAATTCTAAAACCTTAAGTGTCAGAGTTGTACCGACCCCTAAGAACTTCTGCCCCTAAGTCAGAAGTTAAGCAATAAAATCATTAAATGGACGCAGGCTGAACCACCATAAAACTTTGTGTGTTCATTTCTTACTCGTTTTAATTTTTTTTCTTCACTTTTTAATCTCTTCTATTCTCTATTGGGCGTTTGTGCCATTTTAGGTTCAAACAGCAACGAATTTATTTTTATTACATATTAAGAAGTTTAAGTAGTAAAGATCATATATAAAAGTTAAGTGATTACATGAGCTTGGGGAGTTGAAGTGATATCGGCTTCCTTAGACCTCGTGTTCTCATTATCTGGCTGCGGAGATGCACCATAGGAAGTAGAAAGGGAAACGGTCTCCACAGCTTGATCCTTAGCCCACACGTCTCTGCAGTAGGTAAGAGTGCATCTGATCTTTTCGGGGTCTACCAGGAAGCTAAGGTCGACCTCATTAGAGAATTGACGCTGAATTGCAACGTATAGCTAGTAAAGCATGCAGTAAGTGATTTGTGAAAGCTTGTTTTTGGATTCCTATAATGCCTTCTCCTTCTCCTTTAATTCATGACCCTTTAACACCCAAGCCCCTTTCGCAGCCTTATCCGCCTCCTCTTCCTTTTCATCTTTGACTCACCGGGCCTTGAGCTCTTCGTCAACTTTAATTTTCTCAAAGGTGGCCGCAGTAAGGTCTACCTCGAGCTTGGAAGTATGAGCAATGGCTACAACCTGATCGTTTTCCCCTTCTTTTGAACTTCAATTGCTAAGGCCTCAATCTGTTATAAACCAAGGGAAAATCAAGTGAGGAGTGGTTAAGTAAATCATTAAATAAAGAAGGAAGAGAGAATACTTATGTAAGTCCAAGATCTTTCAAGTTTAGCAGCAAGCTCAAAGAAGGGGGGCACGGGAAGTGGAAGGAAAAAAGGATGAGATTGCGAAGCAGAAGCAATACTGGATAGTTGTCCTGAGTGACCCATCCTACCCTCTCAACGAGAGCAGTAATGACACCCTTGGGCAAGCGCAAGTACCGAATGCTGGGGCCTTGGAGCGACTGAAGAGGCGAGAAAGTAAGCGCCTCCGAGGAAGAAATGAGGGAAGGCATAGTAAGCTTCTTGAGAGGTTGGTCAGAGGCCTCACCCCATTGAACTTCCTCTTTCCCTTCTTCCTCATCGCCAATTTCTTGGGGTCAAGAAACGCATCAGCAAGATCACCAGCCATTTCACCTACACATAAAAGAAATCATAAGATTGGTAAACGTTCGTACAAGGGTTAGGGACAGAAAGTAAAAGTTATTCTATCCATTTTAGTGAATAATACCCCCAGCTTCATCCGAAATTGACGGAAACTTAAAAATGGAACGAGAGTTGTGGTTCAAGCGTAGAAAGTTATACTTTTAAAGCAGCAAATCAGCAAAAAAAACAATTTCATTTTTCTCTTATCTTTGCATAAACTTAAGATGTGGTCCCTACAGGACTTGTATGAACTATTGGCATGATAAAAAAAGGATGATTAGGATGTGGTTGGAAGGAAGAAGGGAAATTATCGAGATTCAGAATGAAAAAGTATCGATTGATCCACTATTGGGTCTTACGAGCAACGAATGTTAGAACTGATTTCTTCAATTGGGCATAATAAAACCCAAAATCACCCCGGAAATAAAATAAAATTTGGAGCTCTTTTCATAAAGGAGGCATAACATTCTCAGCATAAAGAATAAAAGTGGTAATTATAAGGGAATAGGAAAGGGGGCAAGTTGGATAGGAGCAATACCAATAGCAGCTAGCCATTCACGAAAAATTGGGTTGGGAGGAAGATAAAGTCCACACCAAATGTGCTTGGAAGTAATGGAAATAAAACCATCGGAAGAAGAGTGGATGCACTCATAAGATTCAGGTACTCTACCCAGATAACCCTTGATGCCGAAATGGTTTAGAATGTTTTGATTTCCCTTAGTTTAGTTACCTTAGAAAGCAAAGATAAAGGAGAGGAGGAAGTAGATGCCATACCAAGATTACTGGATAGGTGATCAACTGTTGTTAAAATATAAGAAAAGGAAACTATGAAAAGAAGAAGGCCCTTACTTTAGCTCGAAAGAGGAACGATTCTTGAAGAAAACAAGATTGGAAACTAGGATTTTTTCTTATCTTCAAAAAACATGTAAAAGAATGAAGAAGAAAAGGAAAATATATGCTTACTTCAATTTGAATTCCAGCCACACAGTTGGAATGATGAAAGAATCCCTAAACGTTTTTTGATTAATGCCACAGAAGATTAGCGCAAAGATCAAGATGGATTTTCATAGTAAACCTAAAGGCCAAATGTATAGCTTTTAAGAAGATTGGTCAATAAAGGAACAACACTCGTATTTGGGCGTTAAATGTGAAACAGCAACAAAGACTTTTTCTTTCTTTTGAAAAGAAGGGAGAGAAAAGGTAGAAGTGATGGGTTACAGGAAACTATAAGAGTAAAGACAAGTCTACACTCGTCTATGATTGCTACAAACTTGGGAGGCAAGTGTTACACCCATATTTTGCAAGCGTTATCAAAGGAAATTTGATACAAATACCGAGCCAGAAGAACTGCTCCCATAATAAAAGTTGGAATAAGGAAAAGAGACAAAAATGAAATCCAGATTGTACAGTTCCAAAATAATATGAAGCTGCGGCAAAATATAGAGACTGCACCCACTTATTCAATATAGCTTTGACACTATAATCTGAAATGACTACAAGATGCAGGAACCGATCTACATCCTTCACACTTGCTTCAATGGGTAGAACTGCAGCATAGTTTCTAAGTAACAACGAGATATTGAAACCGTGCTGCAGACCGAAAAGCCACACTAATAATACTGGACTGCAACACATCCCCTTAAGCGACTATATGCGAAAAGGGATGTGCCGCAATCTTAAACTAACATCCGAAAGTGGCAGGACTACGCCGCAACTTTATATCAAAAGGGCTATAAGGATGCGCTGCCAATTGATGTTGATATGACACAAAAGTGCCGCAATTCTATATCAATATTAAATTAATAAAGAATGTGCATCCATATTGATGTGACAAAACAACGCCCAATCATAAAATCATCGACTACAAGCACAAAAACTCAAGGGATGAAGCAATGGAAAGGACTACTCTGCAACCAAGAAGTGGATCTCATCCCTTACAGGCAAACCAAGAGATCCCAACTTCATCTCCAAAATCAGTAAGCCTGACTCAAAGACGAAGGCAATGGCGCAGTACCCACACATGTTCATGCAAGGCAATCACCCTCTAAATAGCAACTTAATATCTTCCACTAAGTCTTGCAACTCAACTCCAACTATCCCCAGTGCTGTGCTAATATTGTAAATTGGATAGTACAGTACAGCTTTAGAAGTGTTGGTGCAGCGCCAAGGCTATACAACATCACTACCTCGGGCATAACAAAGGCACAACTCCCAACAAAGTGAAGCAAGGTCATAAAGTGCTGATAATGATATAGCTCTCCATGAAAAGAAGAGTAGTTTTTCATTGCAATTTCATCTACACACATGTGCAGTCCATAGGCCCATTGCTTTGCAGAATCAGAAATCCTCAATCTATTCAAATTTGAGTTTCCTGCCTCAATCCCGTGCTTCCTGTTTCAATTTCAAGTTTCCCTCCAAAGCCCATCATCCAACTGCTTAAATCACAATTTCCCATCGAAAATCATGTTAGCAATCTATGTATTTCAAATAAGCAAGATGGATGCTCGACGTGTGGTGCAATCAACGGCAAAAACCAAGAGAGTGGAAGAGTGACGTTGGCAATCCACGTGAATCTCTTTGTATTACAAATAAATAAGGTACTGTAGTAGAAAATGGGGGACTTCGCTCTTTTTGGACACACAAAACGAAAAACTTGTACTCTCTTCCATTTTTGTTTGTGAATCAAGAAGGAAGATAGTGACATTTTACCCGTGGATGTAGGATTCATTAATGTTCGAACCACGAAAATTCTCTGTGTCTTTTATCATTTTCAGTGCTTTACTGTTTTCATTTTGTTTGTACCAGTACCCAGATAACGAAGTGATTTCTGATATTTCAAATATTTCCATCTCATAATTACGTGAGCATTAAAAATAGTATAATCACTTCTTTAAAGGCAAGATTAACATCACTTAATTTTGTTGATTCATAATCACTAAAGCATCCAGCATCATGATTACTTCATAAAAAATTACTTGGCTGTTTCTGAGACAAAAAATCCCATTAACAATACACACACACAGATATATATATGTATCCAACGTCGTGATTACTTCATAAAAAATTACTTGGGTGTTTCTACGATGAAAAATCTCATTGACAATATATAAATGTATATATATATATGTATGTATGTGTGTGTGTATATGCATGTATGTATTTAGGTTAAAAAAATTATTTTCTCCTAGCTCACAAACACCCACATATATATACACATGAAATAATTTTTGAATTCAAAATAAAAACTGAATATATATTTGAAATTCATGCATGATTCTAAAAATAAAATTAAAAAGGATTTATGTTTATTATCAATTTAAAAATAATTATTAATACACACACATATACATATATACATACATACACACACACACGCGCGCGCATCTATATAAATAAGTAAATAAACATTTTTTGTTTGATAAAATTTATAATAAGCTAAAATGATATAGGATTCTAATTTTAAATAAAGCACATATATTTAAATTATTAAATAATATATATATATGTCTGTATGTATATAAGTTTAGATATTTATTAATTTTATTTATCTAAATATAATCTCATAAAATAAATATAATATTATTTTTTTCCAAGAATAATAATGTATACATTAAAATAGCATCAAGGAAAAATATTTTTACCTTTTTAGGCTGAAGAATGGCTTTAATATTTAGTCTGATGTACAACAGAATGCTAAATTAAACTAGCATTAGATAAAACAAAATTCTTAATTAAACTAACATCGTATGAACGTAAACTTAATTAAACTAGTTACTATAAATACTATGAAAATGAATGCTATTTTGGTTCATCTAGTGCTAGTTTGTCCGATGCTAGTTTAATTTAGCAATACATTTATCTGATGATTGTTTAATTTAACATTCTCTTATCCTTTAGACTAAATTTTAAAATCTGTATATATATATATACACACACATACATACATATATGCTTATAACATTGTTAATATCCCTTGATAGTATACCATTTATAATAACCATAGTCCTAATGGTTATTCTGCATATTTGACATCTAAACATTTATATAGCTTAGGTTAATGTACCATATTTGTATATTATAGTTATACTGTTCGCATTGTGAATGTGAATGTGAACATATCATAATAAAAAATATTAAAATAAAATGTTAACACGCATAAAACAAATCATAATATACATAATAAATATATATTAAGTTTAATGTAAATTGATTAGATTAAAATTATAACACCAAACACCTTTATTAATAATCACTAAATATTATTTAGTGCAAATATATTGTTCGTTTAAATTCAAAATAAGATCTAGTGCAAACAAATAAAAGAAACTTTTTTAAGACTCCCATTTTTACCCCGCTACTAATGCATCTCATCCAACATAGTAATCCGCCCTTGAATGTAACAAGGTATGGTCGGCAACATATGTTTTATTTGGGATT
Organism: Allium fistulosum; assembly: GCA_030737815.1. Lineage (NCBI taxonomy): Eukaryota > Viridiplantae > Streptophyta > Magnoliopsida > Asparagales > Amaryllidaceae > Allium > Allium fistulosum. Next base: position 1,113,585,247 of record CM060902.1, on the reverse strand, counting down.
CTCTCATTACAAGAGTTATCAAAATGGTGTGCAACATTATTATCTATATCCCACTCAGGCTAGCTTTACAAATATGAGTCAAGGGTAATGCTTATCCCTAATGTTTTTATGTTATACTGATTATACCTTTATCATTGAAAAATATATATTTTTTCAATTTGTAGCAATGTTCCATATCATATCATCCTATACCATAGAGAAGCGCAAAACCATCGAATAGTAATGTGTCTTATCCAATATATCCCATACCCTTTGAGCTATACCTTTCGTTATATATACCTGATTTTTACGAACGTAAATGAAAGGAAGATTCCTAAGTAAGAGCGAATGGAATATTAATGAAGTCATTAAGAAGCGCAAGATGAATGTTGCAAAGAGAAAAAGAGGCCAATAGCATGATAGGGTGAACAAAGACAGGAGGTACAAAGCATTATCAAAGATATGAAGAGTATAATCATTATCAAAGATATAAGATAAGGTTGTTATCGAAGAAATAAAGACAAAAGCATCATTAAAGGTATGAAATAAGGTTCTTATCAAATATGCAAAAATACAATATTATCAAGAATATTGATATAAAAGCATTGCCGAGGGTATTGAATAAGGTTGATATCAAAGATATGAAGATAGAAGCATTAATAATGGTATGAAATAAGGTTGTTATTGAAGATATGAAGATAAATGCATTATCGAAGTATGAAATAAGGTTATTATTGAAGATATGAAAATAAAGTGCTATCGAAGAAATGTAGATAAAAGCATTATCAAAGGCATGAAATAAGGTTATTATCGAAGAAATGAAGATAAAAGCATTATCGAATATATGAAACAAGGTTGTTATCAAAGATACAAGGATGAAAGTGTTATTAATGATATGAAGGTAAAAAGCATTACCAAAGGTATGATATATCACTACGCCATAAATGGCCTACTGCAACACAAAAAAAATGTTGGCTCAGGCCCGAAAAATGTTGCCATAGGTCTATGGCAACACTTTTAGGGTGATGCAATTTTTGTCGTTGCCTTAGACCTCAAAGGCAACATTTTGACTATCTAAGGCAACATAAGTAATATTGTTGCAATAGAACCCTATTTGGGTCTATGGCAACACCATAGGTATCTGTAGCAACATTCCAAAATGTTGCTATAGATACGAACTTTTTGAATTTGTGGGGCCCACAATGTAGAGCATATTTGATTTTTTAATAAAAATAAATATTTATTTAATAAAATGCTATTACATAGAATTTGATATTTAAACAGTAATTTATTTAAATAAATATTTTATTTCAACATTTGAAATTGTACAAATTCCTGACTCCACTATTTTACAATACAATGATATATAACACTGATATTCACATATACAGATATTCCTCACTACATCACTCAGTTCACTCATTACATATGCAGTTTCAATTTATACATACACCGACACTGACAAATATATGCCGAGCCGAAGGCGAGCCGAGTGCCGAGCCGAAGGCGAGCCGAGAAGCGGGTCCGGGCGCAGCACCGGCGGGGGTCCGGGGCACCGCCCGATTCATCCGATTTCGGAAGATCGAGCCTTCTTTGAAATGACGTAAAATGATGCACAAATGAAGACTGAGCTTAATTCCTATCCTCCATCTCCTCGCCTAAATCTGCTTGAATCCCCTACGGCCAAACACCAAAACTCTACTGCAAACTCTTTTCAATTTCCAATCACCACATTAGCTTCTCTCCGTAACCAATACACAACAGCACTCTACCATTGTCAAACTCCAAACTCCGTCTACATCTCTCTGCCAACATTCAGGCATCACACTGCCAACTGAAACTCCTCTGCATCACCAACTTCCACCATCACTTCCATAACTTACCAAACCAACCAACCAACCTTCAACCAATACAACTACATCCAGATTCAATGGTGAACCAACCAACCAGATTATGAACTTGCGATGGACTTGCGATGGAGGCACAGGGCATCTAGAAGCAGTACATACCCAGCCAGATTCTGAAACATTAACAAGTGTTAAAGGAGCATTTGCACAAACATATGGGGGGCATACTATCTTATTGAAATTACCAGTACCAAGTGAAGCAACCGCAATCATAGGGGAAAGTACGAAGAGATCAGCCTGGGATCTGCTCTGAACTTGCGATGGAAAGTACGAAGTGAACCAAAATCTCGAGGGCAGCAGTTCGGGTTTTGGGAGAAATTAAGGCGCTAGAAGAGTTTTCAGGTGAAGTGGTCTAAAGGAGAAAGGTAGAGGGGTTGGTGGCGAGCAGGTCTTCTGTTGGAGGCGAGAGCTGATGGCGACGACAGCGGTGGCAAAAGGGGTTTGAACGGAAAAATTTGTTTGGCTTCGGGTTTTGGTGTCGTGACAGGGCTCTGGTTGGAGCTAGATGGTCGCGATGGGTCAGGGGGTAGCTGGGGGTGAGGGTGACAATTTGGTGGCGGAGGCGAATGAGGAAGCAGAAGAAAAGGAGGGAGACAATTTGGTGGCGGAGGTGAATGGGAGGAGGCGACTGGGAGGAGGCGAATGGGAGGAGACGAATTGAAATGAAAACCAAAAGGGGATCTGAACTAGTTTAGGCGGGAAAACGAAATTTTGGGCCAAATTGCAGTGGTGATCCATTTTAACAACCAGATTAAATGTAGATCGTTGGATCGTATTCACGCGGATTGCTAATTTTATTAATTTTTTAATTTGAATACATCTATTGCAACACTATATAAAAATGTTGCATCGTGTTACACTTGTTTAGCTAGAGCAACACATTTTTATGGCTAAGGTAACACCAAAAATGCAACGTTGCAGTAGGACCAAAATTTTATAGCTGTCGCAACATTTTAGCTGGCAACACCTTGCAAAAGTGTTGCAGAAGGTCATTTATGGCGTAGTGTATAGTTGTTATCGATATATGAAAATAAATTCTTACCAAACATATGAAGATAAAAGCATTATCGAAGGTATGAAATAAGGTTGTTATCGAAGATAAAAGCATTATAGAGGATATGAAGTAAAGGTCCAACTCAAGCCTCATAAAAATCGATCATTTGTCTTTACGCAACTTTGATGGAATATTTCAAGCAAGCATGGCAAGAAAAATGAGGAGTTTGTACAAGAACAAGACATATTACTACAAGTAAAGGTGTCGAACACCAAGGAAGACAATATCGAAATTCAGGATGTCGAGTGTGAAGAAGGAAAAACAATCAAGCATTCGGTAAGGGTTATGTAACGCCACACCCCGAGACCCACATTAACAGAGAGTATTACTGGGTAATAACGTCTGCTAATGCAGAGAATAGGGCTGGTTAGGAGCGACCATCTGTAGCCTTGTCTTAAATTTCTATTGAATACGTCGATAAATGCTCTATATTTTTTCTAATTCAAATGGATCGACATATCCAATAAATACTTAATACAAAGCCATAGGTGGCTATATGACCTATCAGAACAAAATACAATAACTCAAATGCATAACACATCACAGAACAACAAATATATATATATATATATATATACATATATACTGATACATCACAATACAATACAAATAATACATCATAAGTGGTATGACGACCATAATATACACACGAGTCAAAACAATATACATATTAGAGTAGCGACAAAAAGACTACAACAAAAAGGGCTAGCAGATAAGCTCATGCAGAAGAAGAATAAGCTAAGTCCATAAGGGTACCTAACCTGAAACAGCTCGGTCTGACCCGAGTATAAAATACACGGGTCAGTCTAGCTAAAGAAATCAGTTAAAGGGAATATACGATAACATAAGCATAGGATAAAGGTGATGTTCTTCTTAAACAAAAAGAAACAATAATAAGTATAAGCATGAGCATAAGTATGGTATGGTTACTTTAAGTGATGAGATGATATCACTTACACAAACATATAATCTCAAAAGAGATAAGACAATCCATAAAACGCTAAATATTTTTCTAGAAGGAAAAGAGAGAACCGGAAAGGCCGGTTTAGAGCATTCTGCAAGGGAATAAAGAGCAGGCAATTCTACACTCAATCAAGGACTATAGATCATAAGGAATCGAAATAAAGCGCTGAAGTAAATTATAAATCTCATAAAATTCAATGAGTTCAAATACAAGACAAAAATAAAGGAGAAAGTACAAAGTCCATTCAAGGTGTCAATCATTCAGGTATAATTTTTTTTACCATTTTACATTTTACACATCACCTACAAAAGTTACAGATAACAAGAAAGATTAATTGGTAAGAGAATCCAGTCAAGAGTTTCTAAGCAATGTCATTTCGGTTATTCTCCATTAGGAATCAAGGTCTTTCACTTTCTCCTTCAAGTCTTCGATAGCCGAAGACGGTTCGGTGATGTGACGAATCGCCACATCTAAATTTCCTTAAGTTTCTTCTCTTTCCTTTGAATAATTTATGTATCATCAATAGAGCTAATTTGAACCTTTAACAAGTGATTAAGTGTCTTATTGGCTCCTTTGAGAGTTTTTATCTTGCTCTGTAATTCTTTAACTTTATGCTTAAGAGCATATTTTCCATGTCCAAATTCCTTAACCTGACTTTAACACTTTTTGAGATATTCCGAGACTTTTTCATCCCACTTTCCTTTTGAAAATTGGATGCATTTATAGCTAACTCTTTAGCACCATCTAGAAATTTCACCATAATCTAGATCCAAGGATGGGTTCAACAAGGCAGAAAACTGTTCTTTGCCGATCAAAGGGGTAGGAGTAGGAAGGCTGGATTCGCCTTTACTTGCAATGAGTTCTAAAGATTGACATGATACTTGGATTTTTAACAGGTCCACTTCAAGATCCATTACCCTTTGATGTAATCGGGAAATTTCTACATCAGCCTCGATTCTTTGGACTGAAGGTCCAAAGTGGCCAGCCACACTCGTATTCCCTCTCAGCCCTTGGATTTCTTTGTCTTTCTCTTTAATTTTCTCTTTTAGGCTAGAAGTTATTTCCTTCATGCTGCTTAATGTAGATCTTAATTGATAATATTTATTGTGCCATTTTTGTGCATCCGGGTTATTTAGAAACAACAAAGCAGAAGCATCTTAAGAAGAGTGTTTCTTCTCAATGATTGGTATCATCTTAGCTTTAATATTATCCATTCGAGAAAGGAGATTTGGACTGCTAAATGCAAGCGTTAATTGTTTTTCCTAATGAAAATGAGTAAGCAGGAAAAAAAATTAGTACAAAAGAAAATGCTTTCTTTATTAGCAACAAGAAGGTTCATAAGCACAAACAAACAAATTCAAATACATTAACAATACAAGTTTGATACATTCTTAAAGTTTAAAGACAGTAGTTTGGGCCTTTTTGTAAATCAATGGACATAGAAAGGGTAGAGTAAGAAGGAATATTAAATCCTAGAGGGGTATTAACTAGTAGGAATTGATGGTGGTCCCACCTCCTAGACGGAGGACTAGCTTCACCACATAACAATTTGGCGTAATCAGTTCGCATCTCTTTAAGTAAATTATCCTTTTCATTGATCAAGAAATCCAAATGAAAGTGTGGAAGTCTGTGTAAACTTCTTAGAGATTCCTAAAGAAGCAATATTTTTCTAGGAGGGAAGGTTTAAGAATTAATGATTTCTCTTTAAGTTCCCTCTTTAATTTGATAAATTTACTTAAGAGTTCCATGAAAACAAGACTACTCGATGACTCCTTAATCTATATGATTTAAAAAAATAAGCTAAGATGCAAAGATGCAAAGAAGCAAAGATACTTAAGATAATGTCTAAACTACACATTACAATAATAAAATTACTTGGGTTCGTACAATATCAATCCTTTGTAAAACTCAAAAAAGAATCTCCCTTTATTAGAGTTTTAAATCTCGTTCATCTGACCCAAGATCTCGCTCGAGATCTCATTTTCTAACTTGAGCGAGACATGATTTAGAGAAATGAGACATAAAATTTTATTTATCTACTATTTGACACTCATCTCGTCCAAAATATTAAGATTTCAAGTGGAATTTTATATAAATCTCAACAGAAGATCTCATACGAAGATGTTTTTCCATTTACATATTTCTTTAACTTCTTATGTTGGTCTAAAAGAACTTGCACTCCAATGATTTTTTTTACTAACCCTCTAACTTCCTATATTTATTTTTTATTTTTTAATGAGTAAGAAAAAATAGATGACATTTTGTTAATTTTTTATTTTTAATATTCAAATGAGTATAATCCATTTAATCAAATACCAAATCAATCATATAACCACTCTCCACTAAAAAGAAAATTTAATATAATGATTTTTTAAATCATATATGTTAATAAGTTTATATTTCGATAAAACCTATTGTAAAATCTTTAAATTTTCAATTTTAGATGCTTAAGTTACTCCGAAATTTCCCCCGAGTTGGATTTTAAAATCCTAAATTTCAATCTAAGATGTGCACCTGAGATACACTCATCTCACCCGAGATATCGTCTGGTATGAGATATTGTGTATAGAATTCTCGAGACGAGATGCGACCAAAATCCGAGATTTAAAACCTTACTCTTTATTAAACTTAACTTTCTAAGAGGGGACAGTGTTAGGGGAAGTGGAACGGTCGCAACCTGGGAAAGATTCTAGCATTTCCTAGGATGGGGATCGATCCCATGCTTGTTTAAATATCTATCATAAGTCGTCTAGTTAAACCTCCACTCTTCTCCCCTAAGAAAGAAAAGTCAACAAAAAGAAACCTAGAAATTTTTTGTAAAGAAACTCTAATAAAGAATCTCTATCTTTGATAAGCATCTAGAAGAGCGTAGTTAATTATACATTTTCTTTTAAAACTCCTTCTCTATGAAGACAAGATCTCTTTAAGAGTTGGGCAGCTCGTTTTTCCTTAAAATCTTTTAGTCAACTGGCGTAAATACAAAGACGCGTATACCTCTCAGATAAACTATTGTAATCCTCAATCGATTTCTTATTCTCTCTATTTAATTGTTGCACCTTCTTCTCACTCTTCTCATACTAGATCTCAAAGTAATACTTATTTCTCTTTCTTAACTAAAATAGTAAATTTGTTAACTAAAGTCAACATATAATTATAAGCATTTAGAGATGATAAATTCTATACCTGTATCACGAGAGCTTGTGAGGAAGCAAATTGACTTTTCCCTTTACCTGTTTCTTTATTAGTAGCTTAAATATCCTTTGGTGAGATGTCCTTTTAAGAAGCATGTGGGAGTTTAGGAGGGTCAAAATATTCAGCATCGTGGGGAGACGAACCCAAGTTATGACCACCTAATCCATTACTATCATCATCATTTTTACTACCATTTCCCTCATCCTTCCCAGGATCGTCATCATTCTTATCTTCGTCATCATTAACATTTTCATCATCATCCTCCTCCCCTTTATCAAAATCTTCATCTCCTCCAAGTGGGGGATCATCAAAAGATAATAATTCCTTAGGATAGATAGCCTCCTTTTTAGGAAATTCATCTTGGAGAGATCCCTGAACTATCCCCATAATAAGATCAAACTTCCTCTTGAATGTGTTATTCATATATGGGAGGGAAGGAAAATCCAGGTCAGGACATTCGTCGATGTTCTCATTATATGCTACAGAAAGGGCATCTTCGTAGAACTTGTCTGTTATTTTGGCAAGAGCCTGATTAAGAAAGAAAGAAACTTTCTTCTTGGCATCCTTTATAATGTTGTTAGCATAGACCAGGGTGGCATCTTTAGTTTCCAATTGGCTTTCCAGAGACTTTATCTTATCGGCCATTTCGGCCTTCCTTTTGTTAGCTTGTTCAAGCTCTTTCCCTAAAGTCTTCATCACTCTCTTCAAGTAACAATTTAGCTTTCTTCTCCTCATCAAGGGAGGAGGAAAGTTTGCCCTTCTCAAGAATAGCTTCATTCATTTCCACTGTAACATCAATCATTTAACTCTGTAAAAGCCTGACTTTAGTCACTAGTGAGGAAACTTGCTCCATAAGCTTTGCAACTTGACCAAGAGGTCCCTGGAAGGTTTGTTGAAGGAAAAACATATGCTTGGTTTCCAGAGACATAGACAGATATAAGCTAAGTAAGAATGTACCAAACCAGAGTCTAGATTAGCCAAAATACTAAAAGATGCTTACCAACAAAAGCTGCTGATAAAGAACATGAAGATAATCCGTTGAGAAAGTTGATGGCTGCAGTGGCATAAGAGAAGCCATAGTTGGAGATTGGATAGCTGAATGAATAAAGTCATTAAAGTCCATAGGGATAGTTTGAGCCTGGGCCTTCGAAGGAAGAGATTTAGTGGGAAGGGGAGTCGGACCTAACTCCTCATAAAAACATTGGAAACTGGAATCAGAAGTGGGAAGCAAGATATCTAGTAAAGGATTCGAGGTGTGAACATCCACAGTGTGTTTTGTGCATCCTGGTCCGAAGAACTTAAATCAATCATGTTAGGATGGTGAGTGGCTAAAGCGGCATCCGCATTCAATTCCTTAGCAACAATGATGGAAGTGTGGACTTCCCCAAGCTTATCCTTTTTACTTGGAGGAGGGATTGAAGCATTGGTTAGAGCGTCAAAGCTCTCCTTCCTTTTTATAGCATCAATGGCTTTAGCAATAGAACACCCAACAGGGGCAGCCTCAGTTGATTCATCCAAAGAGGAAACGTGAGCTTTAGCCTTCTTAGACTTAGAGGCTCTGACAACAACAGATGAACCTAATTCAAAGGAAAATTCATAAGACACCAATGTAAAAAACTTCATTTAATTATAATATAAACTTATTGTAGGAATCACACTGAATGGAAGAAAAATTAGTAAAGTTTTCCAATCGTTGACAACCAAGGATCATTTTCCGTGGGCATCTCCCTTTACCATCGGAGGTTCTCCAAGCACTCTATGGTTGTTTAAGTTAGAGAGTATTTGCGGAGGTTAGTTTCAGTCAAAAGCTTGAGCTTGTTCCATATGCTTTTAGAAGCTTGAGTCAAAGCCTCAATAATAGTAGTGGTAACGGAGGAATTGAATTGTTTAGAAGCAGATCCTGAAAAAGAATACTCATCACAGGAGAATGACAAAAATATAATATAAACAATAAGAGGCAGTAAAACTTACTGGGAACAGAAAAGGGCCAACCGATCTTACGAGTAAAGCATCTAATGTAAAAGAACTGATTCTCCCAGTCCATTGTCTTGTTGATCGGATGGGTGATTGAACTCTTCAGATAAAGGAGAAAGCGATATATAGAATAATCTGATTGTTTGTCTACTCTTACAAGATTCACCAAAGAACCAAGTGTATCAGCATTTAGTGAAGGAAGTTTGGCTTCCCCGGCAAGGACCTCCAAGCAACTTAAATAAGTGTAGGAGTTGAGAGTTAATTGTATCAGAGCAATTCCCAAGTGCTTTGGGAGCTTTAAAAGGAATTCTAGGAAAGGAAGATAGCCTGAATGCCAGATATAAATAGGAGTAAAAGCAAAGAATTCTTTGGGAGGATTATCTATTCTGCCAGATGGACCAAGGACCATGACTTCCATATTTGTAATCTCAAACTACTAAAGAATAGTATCTCTTCCTGTTGGGAAGTTATGAAGGATTGGTTAAGCTTATAATCTCTCTTCTCTAAAGCGGAAGAAGGTTCGGGGCCTTTGTTAGATTTCTGGCTATCCATTTGTTTGCCAGGTGATATTACACAAAATCAAGAAAGTATTACATATTTTATAAAAAATTAAAATGCTCCTAACATATAGGTGCAACAGTAAATAACTAAAAGTCTAACTAATGAGTACATCAATTGAAAACTATTCAGTCCATAATGATAAAATGTCAAAACCAAGACAAGTATAGAACTTGTAATAAGTCGATAATTCATTAAATAGTCCATTTCTAGAAATCGAACCATGAAATCAAGCTCGACGCTGTTAAAACCAAAAATCTTTGATTAAAATGGAAAGCTAAAATTGTTGTTTCGAGAATAACTTGCAGGTAAAAGATTGAAGAAGAAGAAGATAGGTATTTATAGAAGAAAAAGAGTAGCAATGAGAAGCGTTGATCTTAATTTGAATGAACGGGTGAGATCATAATGGAATGCCAATATATGGCAGTATGGTTACCAAGGCGGAAAGCGTTTGTATTGAGGCAACAACTTGAAAAGTCAACATTATACTAAAGTATAATACTTTTCTTCTACACCGGGAGAGGGGAGGATAAATATTACTCCATATAAAGTGTCGAACACCAAGGAATACCATATCGAAATTCAAGATGTCGAGTGTGAAGAAAGAAAAGCAATCAACCATTTAGTAAGGGTTATCGAACTTCAAGTAACCTCAGGGAGATGTCGAACCACAAGTATGCAATCCCTTGATATCCCCAACAATCATGAATAAGTCATTGTCCATCGTAAAAAGAGCATTACGTACGCGCGGATGTCCCAATATCCTTTTCTCGATACATCTTGACTTGGAATATTTAAGGATAAGTATTTTGGTTATTCGATTCAAAACTTATAGTTATGAACACCATTGCAGCTGCAATATATAAAATACTTTTCCTAGCTATTTTTTTGTAAAATAAGCAAATACCCAAATAGAATGAAAAACGAAAATTGAAAGTAAGAATTGAATAGAAAATAACAAAAGAACACAATAATTTTTACAGTGGTTCGACAAAATTCTATAGCCTAAGTCCAATTTATACTTTTGTTAATTGATTTCCACTATTACAACTGAATTGCAAGGCAATTTCATGATTAAATTGCTTGATTTTGAATTTTCAGTAGAGTTGCAAGTAAAAATTAGTAAAAAATCCAAAAGTATTTTCCTATATGTTGGACCTTGCTATTTAAAGTTTGATACATGTGCCAAAATCGCCGGATCTCATTTGAAACACTTGTTCAACCAAATTTGAGTTTTCATACTAAAGAACAAGCCAAATGGAACAAATATCAAGATTTGATGTATCGATACCAACCCGACAATGGATCGGTATCGATTCATAGCTTTGACCGAATATTCGCTACTTTCTTCAAATTTGCTTAAGTCTTCAAGCTTTGGGTCTTCAGAGCAAAAGGCTAATTTGGTGTATCGGTATCGATTTATAATACTCCACCTTCAAAAACTTCCTTTTTATTCAAAATAGTGTGTAGAACCATAGTAAAAGCAAAACGAAATCCAAATCCACATTATGATGGATTAGTACCGACCATTCTATGGATCGGTATTGATCCATAAAGTTAGCTCAAAACATGAAGTTTTCTTTTTGCACTCCATCTTTGATATCCTCCGAGCCCCTTTATCCATTCTTTCGTCATTTCATAGTCCAATTCCATCGAAATGTCACTTGGATCAAATACTGGACGATAAGAAGGATTTTCCACTTATATATGTTAATTTTATTAATATCATTACTTATATCATAATATAACAACACATATAAAGAAAACATTACCAAAAACGTACTTTATTTCGAACCAGATTCCTTTAACTATTTATATAATTACCCCTAGAGCACACCCATAAATCTATTAATCTCACACTTGCACTTGGGGTCAATTATGGAGCCTCATGCCCATAGCTTCGATCAGTCTACCTAAATTAGATAGAGAAACGACCTTAATGAATGGACCTGCAATGTTATCTTTAGTATCTACTCTTTTCAATTATACTTCTATGTCACTAATAAACTGTCATATCACATGTTAAATGCGGATAGTATATCCGACATCTCATTGAGATATTGATTTCTTTTCAATATATATTGCATTATCATCACAATACATTATTTGATTCTTAATGGTAGGACCATTTCTAACTTATAAATTTGTCCAAACATATTATTATCAACGCTTGGAACTTTTCCAGCTTACAACCTCTTTGTTGAGGGTAACTACAAATCTCATGACTGATTTGCTATCGTCGATATTCCTCTGAAAACCTAAGTTCGAGCACACCTTCATAATTGTTTGTTTCCATATATAAAAAACAAAGTGACAATAAGGGACACATCCATAAAATCAAACTTAATACACAAAACATCCTCATCATAAAAAAGATATAAATTACATCCATATTTTCAAAACTACAATTTTCTTCCCTATAATACCCCTCTTCTCCATTGCAGCAAAGTTGATTCTTCATATATGGATGTTATTCTCACATCCATAATTAAAATTTGCACCTCATTAATTATCAATCTTTAAAACGCAATAACTTCTTGTAGAAACGACGAATCAACAAACCGTTTTCACCATTAAATCACAAATTTTATTATCTTTCTAACGAGTGACATTGTGCATATGTAAAGACAACGGCAGGACAAGCTATTCACGGATCCAACTATATGCAATTATATGGTAAGATTGCAGACAGTTCAGCAATTAGATACAATAATTGCAGAAATGTCTGCAATTATACCATATAATTGCAGACATGTCTACAATCATATGCAATAGTTGCAGACATTTCTGCAACTATACCATATAATTGCAAAAAATATCTGCTATTATATACAATAGTTGCAACTATATGCAATAATTACAGTTATATCATATAATTGCAGAAATTTCTGCAATTATATGTAATAGTTGCAACTGTATGCAATAATTGCAGACATGTCTGCAATTATACCATATAATTGCAGAAATGTCTGCAATTATATGCAATAGTTGTAGATTTGAAGAGAAAACGAAGATGTTTAAAATTTGCAGAATTGTCTGCAAATATGTGGAATAATTACACATTTACCGCAAATATGATTTTTTTTTTGTATCAACAATGGATTTCATTTTAAAGATCATAATTTTTTTGATTTTTTGGTGAAAACGGTATGTTGATCCGATGTTTCTACATAAAGTTATACGCGTTTGAAATGTAAAAAACGTAAAGAGTATTTGGGTCTTTATGCGCACGTGAATTTGAAAACAGGACCGGAAACTTATTAAAAAACGGAGGAATGTTTTGTGTATTTTCAAACCTTACAGGGTGTATGCCAAACGCACCCAAAAACAAATCCTTGGTATTTCTTAAATAGATTTTAACCAAAATTGATTTATATTGATCAACTGCCCCATTGCAAAAACGACATCTGATTTAGTATTTATTATAGCGCACATGATGGATCCTATTTTCAAAGTATAATGAATCGTACTCATATGATTTCTCTCCTCATCCATAGAAAGGAAGTATTTGATAGAAAGAACAATTCCATGTCGAACTGGAACATTTCAGCGATTGGAATTTTCCATACTATATCTGTCCAGTAACTGTTGGTAAGAAGACTGTTGGCATCAACCAAATTCCTGGAAGAGAATTCGTTAAAACACCGTTGGTAAGAAGACTTACAAGGATGTGGTGGAATCGTGAGGACAATTGGAAAATCAAAGAATGGAAGTGCTTTGCTTAATTCAATAAAAGTTTTAGTATTGTGGCAATAAGTTTTGCTGAAAGGTGAAATATTTCAAAAACCTGACATTAGTATAGATAGATGACTCGGGATCATTATCGAGAATAAGATCGAGAGTAGAAGAAAAACAAATCACTTTAAAATAGTCTAAGAAGCACTATGATTGTCCAAGAAGATGGAGAGTTTAAACTTATAAAGGATAAGATGCAAAGTCAAAGTTGAACAGATAAACTTAAATGGGGTCGATATTTGAACTAGGCGAATCAAGGTATAGAAATGCAATTATTAATGGGTGTTGCTAAAACGTGCTGAATTAACTTATTTCATTTCAATTTGATTACTGAAGAGCCTAAAGTTTCATGTGAAGGTTTGGGGTAGAAATCCTATACGAAGTTGATAAACTCAAAGGAAGTTCGAAATAGAATTTCCATTAGGACCTGTAAGGTATGTACTTGTATAATTTTGGAGAATTATGTCCTACAAATTATGAGTTCGGATGCAAACTTTAGTGCGGCATATTAACTGTAGTGAGTTAAAGAAAGGAAGAACTTTGCGCAGCGAGCAGAATGATCTACTCGAATTTTGCATATTAATTATATTGCGAAGACTCATTCAAGATAAAGGAAAATCCAGTAAGTTGATGGTTCTTAAAGAATTGTAGGATATTATTAATGTAGATGAATGAAAAAAATAAAATAATTAAGAGCCGAATATAAAGACATTATCCTGGACATACATACATAGTATATATAATCATGTATGTTTGATGATATAATAAAATAATACCGTTCTCTGTGCATGCGTCCATGCATGCATTACTGTTTAATCTTCGATAGTTATGTTCACAAGAATATCCATAGCAAACTTACACAGGTGACTATTTTAACATTATTTAGTGAAATATAATATTATTTTATTAGTAATGCGTTTCATAATTTTTATATAATAATGATCAATTAAGTTTTGGAATGACCAAATGGTTGGCAAATGTTATGTAAGGAGATTATAGAATGTATACTTGAACTTATCAACATAAAGCAAAGGTGATGTTTAAAATTAATGTTGATCGTGCATAATGAGCTGTATGGTTTATAAAAAAATGTTTTGCAAGTGCAAAGTTTAAAAAATTAACAATTACTAGTTTTGACCATTGTAAATAGGGATCTATAACAACTTACTAGTTTTGACCATTGTAAATATTGATATTTTCCGAGAGTTTATGAAAAAAATAAAAAATTGATATTACTAATTTATTTGACTAAGACTTTTTTTTGAAAAGTAAACATACCTTTCAAATAATTAATACTAGGGCTGTTATGATAACGGTTACCGTTACCATTTTGTAAATACCGTTACCATACCGTTTTTATTGGTAAACTAAAATTGTTTGCCGTTACCGTTACCGATGGACTGGTATACCGATGACTGGTATACCGATAAACTGGTAACCGTTACACTGGTAATGGTAAATTACCGTTTGTCTAAAAAAATAATAAGTTGATATATTTTACATTAAACGATGCTTCATTATATATCTCATTGGGTCACTTAATAATTAAAGGATATAGAAAAGAAGTGTATTTATCATTATTTGAGTTGAATTACTGAAATAAATTGAACTATTTTCTTGCTTCTAAATGCTTGTAATACAACATCTTACATGAATATTAATGTATTATGAACGGACTGGTCAATTACCGTTACCGTTGGTTTTGAAAAAATATTACCAATGTTTTACCGTAGAAAATGGTAAATTTACCGTTACCATACTGATTATACTGGTATACCGGCTTTACTTTAAAATGGTAACCGATTAACTGGTAATGGTATGGTAATGGTAAATTTACCGTTACCATAACAGCCCTAATTAATACATCCACATAATGAAAACTAATAATTTTTATTTTAAATATATTTTATAAACTATTAAGCGTCTAACATTTCAACCCCTCTAAATATTTCAGTCCGCTCGAAGATTTTATTATTTGTGCTAAGTGATCGTCCAAAAAATTGAAGAAGCATAACAAAATGTATAAAGGAACTTCGCAAATTTTGAATAATCTTTCCCATTTTTGGAAATTTTCTTGAAAAATAAATATAATTTTAAAATAAATAATATATTCACTAGGAAAAAACAAACAACCAATTTTTGTTTTATATATATATTTTTGGTAAGCTATAGTATATGTTAGAGCAAGCACCTAATCAATACAAGGAAAGCTAAAAATAACGGCAGATTATAGTGATGGAATTTTTCGTCACAAAATTTACGATGGATTTTCGAGCGATTTACAATAATAATGTATAAATAATAATTAAATTTTATTATATTAATTATTAATAGTTAAAAATTATATTTAATAATTTATAATAATAATGTATAAATAAAAATATATAAATAAAAATATATAATTAATATTTAATAATTTGTAATTAATGGTTTATTATAATTAATGATTTATAATCAATAATTCAAAAATATAATTTACAAATAATGATTAATAATTTTAAATTAACCATTTATTATAATTAATAAATAATAATTTATATTTAACAATCTCTAATAATTAATTATCTATAATTAGTAAATTATAAAAAATACAAATTGGTTTTCATAAAATTCAAAGTACATTAGTTAATGGAAATATAAAAGTTTACAAAAATTTGAAAAACTTACTAAAACTACAAGAAATATAGTTATTTATAGCATTAATAATAATTGTTCAATTGATAAGTGATACCTAAAAGTATTTTAAAAAGGAAATATAAATAAACCAAAATTTTGTCTAAACTAGCCATCTTAAGTTTCCTTAGGCATGTAACTAATTTACTTAGATCGCTTATTCTTCATCATCCTGCTTCACAATAAAATTAAATCCCAAATCTGCACCGCCTAAAATTTCACTCCTAAATCCAAACAAAATTCAAATTTTCCTTTAAAAGATTCCTCATTTACTCTATTTCCTTCATCTATCATTGAAACTAATTCCACGGATCCACGTTCGTGAACTTAGGGGTATTCGGGTATCCCGATTTGAAGTAGGCCACCACAAAAACCTAACCCTAGCATAATCATAAATGTAACTACATACTAATTTCTTATTTTTTATTCTATGTAATTATTTTTATTATTTTTAAACAATCGTCGGGAAAATCAAATAGGAGCAGATGTAATGGTGATGAGATGATTCAAGGTTTGGGTTGCGAGAAGTAGAAGGTGGCGGGTGGTTGTGGCTTTGCTGTTGTAGGGTCCATTTTGTTTAGGTGCTGTGCGACATGAGTTTATGGAGGGAGGTGCGGAAGTGTGGTATAGTCTACGATGGTGGTTAGTGTATTTGCATGGTCAGGTTTCTTTTTTAGGTGGTGCCAAATCTAAGTAGTGGGCTTGTCAGAGGCTATCAATTAAATTGTTGAGCTCATTTCTGTTAAGTATATGGTCAGGTTTCTTTATTAATTTAGGAAACATATTTTCACTATATACTGTAGAATTCTAAATGAATCCTTTAGCACCACTTAGATCATCATGCAATAGATTCATCAAAGTTAAGCACTATAGAATGATCAATGAATTACTCTAACTCGATGTAATTTTTCCCATTTGGGGAATGTATTCAAATGATACGACACATTATCTTGATCATTCTGTAATTGATTATTAATTAATTGAGCCTTAAGAAGGTGGACTACTGCACTCGTTGTAGGCCATAACCATTACGGAAAATTTATTACTCTAACTTAATGTAAATTTTGCTTTAAAGTTGCAGCTAGAAATGAGCTTACTAACTAATGAAGTGAATCCTGAAAATTTTAATCATGAGATGATGGCAAGACAATTAATCTTATGGTCACTACATAGATTATAAATGATTATATAATGAACTTTAATTTCATTTTCAAATGATTCAAATTCAAATCCCGACATAAGTATCTTTTATAACATAATGTAGATATTCAAATGATTAGAAACAAGCTAGTATCTTCAAAATGTAATAGTAATATACTTTAACTCATTTTCTTGTTATTTCAAGTTAAAGCAACTACAATCCCTATAGAAAAAATAAATCTCTCAATAAGATGATATGAAGTGGACGTAGGCATAGCCAAACCACTATAAAATCTCATGTGCTCCTCCTTTTCATTTATTTTGCACTATTTTGGTTTAAGTGATCCGATAATTGAATGAGGTTGAAGTCAAACTAGATTTTTAAGGTTTTTTATCTACTTTCATGGTTTTTAATCTACTTACAATCATATTTTGGAAATTACATTCTGAATATCATGTTTACCTATTTTTTTGGACTAATGTATTTGGTCTTACACTAAGAACCTATAGATCAACATTGAACACTCTATATATTGGGATTTGAATTACATTCTATAGCAGACCAATAGGTCATAAGAAGAATACTGGAAAGCAAACTTGTAAAGAAATAAGAAAATGTTAGGAATAACACCACGGAGCATAGTCATAATGAAGGATCCCAAACTCAATCACAATCTGATGTGGTTACTGTGCCAGAGTTGGAACATATTATCATTGGAGCTAATGAGGCAATGGTTGCGATACAACAAACATAGATGAAGGAGATGAGGCCATAGTTTGAGCATTATCTGCAGAAAAATCATTGAACAACCATTCATGTTGAAGGATCTCACGCTCAAGAGTGTGATGCTAGGAGGAGTCCTCATGCTCGATCAGGTGAAAGTAGCTCTAGAAGATACATGAGAACATAGAGAGATAAAGCTAACAAAGCGGATAGGGGATGAGCTGAAGCAACGACTGTTGTTGCTCTAGAAGTGTTGATTGGCACCGACTGACCCCAAAATAAGGATAGATAACATGTGTGCCAAGGACAACAATGAATGATATTCTAGGTAATATAGCGAGGGATGATGCTAGGGTGATGCTCATGGACAATAACACTCCAATGGATGCAATCATGAAAGACAATGTCATTGACATAGAAGACAGAGGCAAGTGGACTCCTCGAAGGCAAGGTGACATAGGAATCGTCCTTGTAGAATAAAGTCATTTATGATTTTTGTTTGATGATAATAAACACACAGACACACACACCATACAATATACATATACATATATATATATATTAAATGTGTTTATTTTAGTACTATTACAATATCACAGAATGAAATAAACATATAAGTATTTTATTTTATCAAAATTTTAATAGTACACACAATTGCAGAAAGAGCTTCCATGATATTTTCACAAAATTTTCATACACTATTCATATACAACAATTTCTACTCTCTCATATACAACACATTTTTCATATACAATATTTTCTAATCACTATTTTCCTCACTCGCTCGAATAGGATTTTTATCTTCTTGCTCCAGCCTTTTTTCAAATAGAAATCTGCTTTACCTATCAAATGAGAATGCATTAAAAAGCTAAAGGAACAAATTGAAACTTCAAAAATATAAATATATTTAAACTCGACAATACCTCACTTTATCGGTTCTGCTCCTTTCGTATTTTTATTAGGCACCAAAAATAACAAACATGGACTAGTACAATAAGTATATACAAGGACCGATACCACATGTTCGTGTAGGACAAAAATTAAAAATCTGGTCAATAAGATGCACAAGTAACTTAAGACATGCACAGTGTATCACTTTACATGCTTTAAGGCCAAGCAACTTGAAATAAACAAGCTCATTAATTTCAAGCACATTTTTTAAAGGCAATGCACATTCACAAAGCACATTAAAAATAAAACAACAATAGCAACAGACATGTAATCCAATCAAAAATAGTTTCAGAAAACAAAATAAATTTAGGAACATTAGTCGAGCAACAAGAAAGTACAACAAGCAATGCACAAGCTAGACCTTAATGCACAAGGCAGCTCACAGTGCAAGTGTACAGGCCAGAAAGATCAACAACACAAAACAAGCACATAGGCAAGCACAAACAAGATGCAACATGGTTCAAGCTACTATAGTGCTGAAGAAAATGCAAACAGATTCAAGTGGAGTTCAAATGTGCACAAATAGCAAAGTACATAACTCAGGATGGCAACAAACACAAGGTCATGCATGCAAACACACAAAAGAAAGCAAGACAGGGATGTACAAGAGTTCAGGCAAGGAGATAATAAACCAGTGCACACATATATACATATGAGTGTGTGTTTAAACAAGAAAAATGATGGAGTGTACAGAGGAGCCTCTCAGGTTGAACAAGCACTCAGGGTTAAGGCAAGATCAAATGCAATAAGTGCACATGTGCACAACCACAACTATAATAACAAGTCAGTTTAGTCAAGGATCATGCACAATGTACACAACGAATAGATTTAACCATTCAAACGCCAGCTCGAAGTCAAGCACATCAGGACCAAAAATCAAATGCACAAACGCATAGGGACAACAACACACATAGAGTAAGCTCAAGCATATGCAGCCAAGAAAAAAATTCGCATAAAGGAAAATGCAAAAATTTGAAGTTGAACATGTCAATAATGTCAAGCAGAGATAACCAATCACTCTAATAATGAACAAGTCAACAATCTCAAACCGAAGACAACACAAGGGATCAAGTGAAATTCGTGCCAGAAAATTTGAAATTTTGAGTAAAATTCGAGAGTTGAAATATTTGAAACATAAATTTCAAAATATATGAAAATCTAGGAAGATTTTTGTCAAATCACTCCCTATATAAAACCAACCATCACTGATAATTTATTCAAGTGGAGCAAGGACAAAATTTCAAATATAATTACAGAATCAAATTTGTACCCAATTATCAACCGCAAAGGAGCTCGATAGTGGAAGCAATCGCAACAGTCAATTGCTACCAATCGAAGAACGCAACCAGCTATTGCTAGCCAATCGAAGAACACAATCAACTGTGAAGTAAAAGCGAGATTATAGTGATGAATTTATAAAGTAGTGGCTTCTAAAAGAAACCTAACAAAGAACAAAAGGGGATTGGTTGAAATAAGAAGAATAACAAAAAGGGGTCGGCTTTGTTTGTAGACCTGAAAATATACTAAGCCGAATTTTTTTGTTTAGGGCCTTCTATTTTATTTATTATTTCATTTTATTCTAATTTTAAAAACTCTAGTTTTTTAACTAGGATTGAACTACGATGTGTAGTTCGGGAAATTCTCAAATCGGGGAGTTGAGACAAGGTTTCTAGGTTTAGAATTAGAACAATCAAGTTAGCGATGGTCTTAAGTTTACAGGGTATTTATAAGTGGTCGATTGTCTAATCTTGAAGAAATCTAGGGGTAGCAGTAGGCAGGTTTTGCAAAAGCTGGGTAAATTTGTGTGTTGCTCTTACTATCACATTTGTTCTATTATTATATATGCTGCAATTTTTATTATTCTTATGAAGTTATAATAAATCCTATTCACCTCCTCCCCTTTAGGATTAATTCGATCCAACGAGTGGTATCAAAGCAAGTTGCTAGCGAAAATTTCTAACCCTAGTTGTAGATCTAGCGAGAGTCAATCCGGTGTTAGTCCACCTAATTTTGACGGAATAGATCTTTTAATTTGGAAACCAAAAATGGGACTTTATTTGAAATATATTAATTTTAAGTATTATGATATTATTGAAAATGGCAATGATATGATATATAAGAAAATTATTTTGATTAACGCTTATGCTATGAATATTCTCTACTCTCTAATTAATAAAGCTGAATTTAACCATATCTCTCATTATTTAACTACACAGAAAATCTAGAACACTTTCGATGCAATATATGACGGAAAAGTCAACAATAGCGAGATACTCCCAAAACCGACTTAATTAAAAAAATATTCTTGACGAGATTTACAAAAGAAAATTTGGACGATGATAGTAAATATGGAAGTGATGAAGATACTACAGATGATGGGATAAGTGATTTTCCATTCAAAGATTTATTTCTCTTGTGTTAAAAATTAACTAAAATTATTGATAATCTTGAACTAAAAAATAACAGGTTGAAAACTGAAAGATCTAAACTATAACAAAAAAAATAATAAATTGGAGATGGAGCTTGAAACTATTATGAAAATTGAAGAATCTAATTGCAAAAAAAGTTTGAATTACAAAAAATAATTTGCTCGTTTTCATGAAAATTTTCAAAAGTTAGAAAAAGAAATTCTAATTTTGGCAAAAAAACGAACTGAGTTGATTTGCGAAAAACAACATTTTACAAAGGAGTTAGAAAGTTTTAAGATGTCCGAAAATTCCAAATGTGCAAACTTTGAAAAGTACTTAAACGATGTCAAAGGAAATTTCAAAGCCCTTAAAAACGAAAACGTGATTTTGAAAAATAGAAAAACTGAAATTATTTGAATAAACCATGAATTTGAAAATGAGATCGAAAAAATCAAGGGTTTCGAAAAAATTTAATTTGAAAAACGCCAACTCTTTGAAACCGAGATGTTTGAAATTGAGAATAAAATAAAAAAGCTCGAAAATGATGATGAAAAAAGAGAAAATGCTATTAGTCATTGTTCTAAGCTAATAAACGAGAATTTTTAGTTATGTGTGCCTTTGTTCGATGTAAATGACTTTTCCCTTGTTTGACGTAGATGACTTTGCTAAATTAATTTTTTGAATTTTTGAACCAATTTGATTAATATTATGGTGTACGTTGTACATGTTTGATGATGCTTATATTTCATGCTTAACATAGATAATGTGCATCACTCTTGCACTAAACTTATAAAAGTAAAACTTCACTTCATTCAAAATCATAATTGCCTTGGAATCATTTTAGCTTAGTTTAAATTAGCATGCATTTTTACATAACCTCTTTCTGAAAATAGATATTCGCAACTTCAATTGGATTCAGGAATTTTAGAGATGACTTATATTTTTTTCTTCCTGCATTTCAGTTTTAGACTTTTGGATTTTCTAGTAAGGAATTTACTCCGGAAAAGATGATGCTTGATTGCTTGAACTTTTTTGAAATCTATCAAAAAAATTATTGAGAAAGTGATAGGTAGTGATTAAATTATACTTCATAGCTAGAGGAAGGATATGTTAAAATTTCTTGAAGATTTAACAATATTTATAGTATTTTTTAATTAGTACATATTCCATGATCATTTCCATTTTTGTCATTCTTCTTACAATCTATGCACCAAAATTTAATATAATGCTGAAGTTGGTATTTCAAAAAATGAGGAATTATATTTAGTGTGATTTAAATAATTTATTATATCTTATAGTATTCACTCTTATTTAAAAGTCATCACAGTTACGCATGGGTGAATAACTTTAATCTCTAGATATGTGCTTCCATTCTCATTTAAAAGTCCTCATGGTTATGCATGGATGGAACACTTATATAAGAGGGATAAATATTCAAGTAACGTCTGATCTTATTTAAAAGTGCTAATGGTTATGCATGGTTAGAAGGTGCTTGACATTCTTTCTTTATGTAACTACTAACCTTATTTAAAAGTTCTAAGTTATGCATAACTAGAAAGTGCTTAACATTCTTTGTTTAATTTTAAAAATAATTTAAAGAATTTTTAAAATTTTCCTTTATTAAAAAATACCACACTGCTATCTATATAAAATTCCTCCTAAACCATAATCCAATCATCACTCTAAAATGGGATATGTATCTAATTAATAAAATATTATGATTTTTGTTTGATTGATTGATTGATTGAAATTTTAATACTCTTACCTCGATATGATTTATATTATTAATCAAAATCTATCACTATATTGATTATTATTTTAATTTTTGATGATAACAAAAGGGGGAGAGAGGTTAAGATTTTGATGGTTGAGTAATATAACCTTACTGATATTAAAAAAAAATTCTTTGACATTTAGGATTTTTATTGCATGCACCTATGTAGAGGGAGTATAGTTATATGGGGTATTTAAATAGGGAAAGCTTGATCATGACACATTAAACACATTTCTTTGTTATAAAATCTTAATATATGTTTGTTATTATCAAACGGGGGAGATTATAAAATAAAGTGGTTTATGATTTTTGTTTCATAGATAACATATATATAGCCACTTTTTAAATGTGTTTGTTGCGGCACTATTACAATATCACATAATGAAATAAACAGCTCAATATTATATTTTATTAAAATTTTAATAGTACACATAATTACAATAAGAGCTTCCACAATATTTTCATACACTATTCACATACATCAATTTCTACTCTCTCATATACAACACATTTTTTATATACAATATTTTCTAATCACTATTTTCCTTACTTACTTGAATATGATTTTTATCTTCTTGCTCTAGCCTTTGTTCGGATAGAAATCTACTTTACCTATCAAATAACAATGCAGCAAAAAGAAAAAATGAACAAATTGAAATCGCAAAAATATAAATATATCTAAACTCGGCGTTACCTCAGTTTATCAGTTTTGCTCATTTCATATTTTAAATAGGCGCCAAAAATAACAAACATGGACTGGTACAACAAGTATATACAAGGACTATTACTACATGTTCGTATAGGACAGAAATCTAAAATCAAGTCAATAATGTACACAAGTAACTTAAGACATGCACAATGTATCACTGTACATCCCTTAAGGCAGAGCAACTTGAAATAAACAACTCATTAATTTCAAGTACATTTTTTTAAAGGCAATGCACATGCACAAAGCGCATTAAAAATCAAACAACAACAGCAACATACATATGTATACCAATTCAAAATAAATTCAAGTACATTAGTCGAGCAACAAGAAAGTACAACAAGCAATGCACAAGCCAGACTTGAATGCACAAGGCAGTTCACAATGCAAGTGTACATGCCTGAAAGATCAACAGAACAAAACAAGCACATAGGCAAGCACAGACAAGATGCAACATGGTTCAAGCTACCACAGTGCTGAAGAAAATGCAAACAGATTCAAGTAGAGTTCAAAAGTGCATAAACAGCAAAGCACACAACTTAGGATGTCAACGGACACAAGGTCAGGCACGCGCGCATATAAAAGAAAGAAAGGCAGTGATGTACAAGAGTTCAGACAAGGAGATAATACACCAGTGCACACATATATACATATATACATACGTGTGTGTGTAGGAAAAATGATGGAGTGTACATAGGAGCATCTCAAGTCGAACAAGCACTTAGGATCAAGGCAAGATCAAATGCAACAGGTGCACATGTGCACAGTCGCAGCCATAGCAACAAGTCAGTTCAATCAAGGACCGTGTATAATGCATACAAAGAATGGATTCACGCATTCAAAGGCAAGCTCGAAATCAAGCACATCAGGACCAGAAAACAAATGCACACACGCATAAAGACAACGACACACATAGCAAGCTCAAGCACATGCAGTTAAGAACAAAAAATTCACGTAAAGGAAAATGCAAAAATTTGAAGTTGAACATGTCAACAATGTCAAGCAGAGATAACCAATTACTCCAATAATGATCAAGTCAACAATCTCAAATCGAAGACAACATAAAAGATCAAGCGAAATTCATGTTTCAGAAAAATTCAAAATCCATAGTTAAAATTCGAGGGTTGAAATTCCAAACAGAAATTCTGAAATATATGAAAATCTAGGAAGACTTCTATCAAATCACTCCCTATATAAACCAAAAACATCACTGGTAATTTATTCAAGTCGAGCAGGAATAGAAGTTCAAATATAATCAGAGAATCAAATTCATATCCAATTATCGATCGCAAAGGAGCTCGACGGTTGAAGCAACCGCAAGCATCAATCACCAGTCATTGAAGATGCAATCAATAGTGAAGTAAATGTGAGATTACAATAATGAATTTACAAAGCGGTGGCTTCCAAAGAAGGAACCCTAACAGAGAGCAAAAGGGGATCGGTTGAAATAAGAAGAATAACAAAAAAAGGGATCGGCTTTGTTAATAGACTTAAAAATATATTGGGCCGGTATTTTTTTTTAGGGCCTTATACTTTATTTATTTTTTATTTTATTTCAATTTTAAAAGATCTAATTTTTTAACTAGGATTAAACTGCGGTGTGTAGTTCAGGAAATTCTCAACTTGGGGATAAGGTTGAGGCAGAGTTTCTAGGCTTAGGATTAGAACAATCAAATTAGCGATTATCACAAGTTTACAAGGTATTTGTAAGCAGTCGATTGTTTAATATTAGTAGAAATCTTGGAGGTAGTAGTAGGCATGTTTTGTCGAAGCTGGGTAAATTTGTGTGTTGCTCTTATTATTGCATTAATTCTATTACTATCCATGCTTCAATTTTTATTATTTTTGTGAATTTATAAAACTCTATTCACCCCCTCCCTCTAGGGTTAATTCGATTCTACAGCCCCAACAATCGTCATAGTCATTCACCTGACCAGGCAGGTGGTTAGGATGTGACTGATGATCAACCTTGTTATAAATGTGAGGGAAGCTCAGATGATATTATGACAAAGATGACTAGGCAGTTTCTATGGATAGAAAACAGAGACAGTGAATGTGAATCTACTTCAAGTTCATGATAGAAATATGGGGAGCGAATAGGCCCATAGGTTTACTATGCCAATAGTGTCGTTGTATAATAGACTAACAAAAACGATTGTTGATATATAATCGGCACAAGAATGGTTTCCATTCATCTAATCATGTTAAATACTTATGTTTTTCATTATCTTTGAAACATTTGGCGAATGCGTAATTATGAAGCTCAAGCACGGATCCATAAGTTTGTAAGACAACTAGCAAATAGTTATTGAGTCAATTTAGGGTGCACCTTGTGCAGCCTAAGGATATTATTTCGTTGGCAAAGGTAAAGCAATAAAGAGAAGGTACATTGAAAGTCTGTTTGAAGTTCTTTAACACTACAAAATTGGAAGTGGAAAATCAGATGACGAATTGGTATTGATAATCCTAGTTGGAGAAGTGAGTAAAGATATAGAGTTTAGGAAGTGGTTAACCATTAAGAAGCCAATAATTATGAAGTGTTTCAAACATAAAATTAATCAGTTTTCACGCTTGGAAGGGGAAAAGACTGAAGAATGGATCAACGTAAATTTGGGGATTAGTGAACCATATAGTTTTGCTGTAGAGACAACAAACAAGAACAAAGTCAATAGTTATGGAAATTTCAATAAAAGAAAAGGAAATGGTTAGTGTGGTGAGAAGAATGACCTTAGGAAACAATTCTAAGGGGAGGGTGCAAAATGGAATACATATATAGTTGACTAATCATGTAGAAATTATTTATCTATCCACCCAGTATACTATATGATATCAATAGCCCACCCCAAGGCTGGTAAATAAGGAGGAATGGAGGTTAGGGAACCATTATCACTTCCATGAGACTTATGTACACGGTATAAATAATTATTTTGTTATAAGAATAACACATTGAGAAATTGGTTAAAAAGAAGCAGCTCTTGCAATATGATAAGGAAATGATCAACCACTAGCAATTGCTTTAGGTAATGGAAAAGGAACGGGTGGAACGGGTTGGGGCCCACATGTTAATGAATTAATTATAAATATTATCTCGGGAGGTAAACATCATGTGAACAAGGTGTGAAATACTATGAGAAATTATTTAAAATCATTGAAGCTATATAACTAGCAACTTGTTATGCAGCGGAAGATGCATCACCAACTAATCATTCTCGTAGGATGGATGACGAGATTGTTTTTAAGGATAAGGACAGTAACAAAGTGGCCCAACATTTGATTTGATGGTTCTAACAGCATGGATTAGGCCCACTAAAGTTCACTGAATGCTAATTAATAATGAAAGCTCGGTTAACATTCTGTTTAAGAATATATTTTATGAGATGTGATTGGATAGAAAGGAAATTTTATCGTGAACATCTCAGCTACAAGGATTCATTAGAGAGTTAACCTCGCTAAGGATACATAAAATTGACTATAGGGATTAGATAAAAAGCCCGTAGGGCTGTGTAGACAAAGACAATTGTGGTTATTGCCGTTTATTCTACATACAATGATTTTTTGGGTCGGTCGACCCTAACTGATTTTTGGATTTTTCCTGGCTTGGTGATACCTAACTTTGAAGTTTTCGATGGAATATGCATTGGAATTGTGAAGGGTTGTGAAGGGGTGTAGGGAGAGAATGTTATATGGCTAAGCTTAGAGAAGCTCGTCCCAAGGAGAATAGAAAGCATGTAGAGAAGCCACTCTACATTAAGTCATAAGATGCATAACGGCTAGAGTTCGAGCACTCAATCAGACCCACCAATGTAGAGCACGGCGAGGTGAATTCCAGAGAGGAGCAAGAATTGGACTAATCAAGCTAATGGAGACTATACCAATAGATGAAGACTATCCATCCTAGGTAGTTAGAATTTGGTCATGGCTTTGTTAAATGATAAAGCAGAAGCATATAAGATTTTTGAGGGAAAACCGCAGTGTGTTTTCTTAAACTCGTTTTGGTATGCAAGGGATTTCACCTAGAATTGTGTGCCACACACTAAATATCAACCCAAAAGCTCTTTGAGTCAAATAATTTTATTTGAGAAGTTGACCTATAGACATCCTCTGCATTTAAGGAAGAAAAGGTTATATTATTTTGTGATTAATTACTCTTGATTGCTACTATTTGCAACTACAATCCTTAACATTTTATTTAAGGATTTTCTAATTAATATACTTTAAAATAATTACTTGATTAATATATCACAGTATGACAAAGTATATAACAGGTTGAATTTTGGCGACACTATATGTTGAATTGAAAAGGTCGAGAATAGCTTGACAGCGGTGAAAACGGCGTGCGAATCGGAGCTCGGATGCTCAAGTTATCGCGATTTGAAGATGCACGGGCTGAAAGTTGTATCAGACGACTAACAGGAATTCTCAAACATCTGACAGCAGGTTTACTGTAGCACGAAAGTTACGACAGACGTTTGAGAGACACGGTGTAGTTTTTTTTGGCCCAAAATTTGTTTATTCGGTTGTTGGGCTTCAAGGGGCAAATCGGGTATTTGTCAATGAAGGATGGTTCACTATATAAGCTATTTTTAGGATTCAAACCATGGAAACTCCAAGGGTTTAACCAATCGTTTTTTCCTCCATTAACTAGGGTTTAACAAAAACCTAGTTTTCTTCAATTTTCTTCTCCATAAATCTATTCTATTTTGAATATTGATCATTCTAATCAATGTCTTGTACTCTTCTTATTGGTATTAATAAAGGCTCTCTCTCAAAGTGGATGTACACTACTAAGACGTTAGTGGAACCACTATAAATCGATGTGTGATTTATTTTATCGTTATTGCTCTGTTTCTCTATTGCTTGTTTGGTGATTGTGATTGGTTTTGGATTGGATTGAGATTTGGATTGAGATACTGATCAGTTGTTTTTGCACTTCTTACCACGATCTCGTTTTCCGCTGTGCTTTGGAGTTTTGATTTGAGTGGTCTCTAGTTAGAATTCCCAAAACATTTAGTATCGGGGCTTTTGGTGTTGGCAGGTGGTTGTGGAAATGCCAGAATCAGATAATACCTTAGGTAGTCCGTCAATGGTTAGTCCAAGTGATGTAGCGCCATATATACATGGCTCGTACGCGGCTTCGGGATCACAATTGGTTATAGACAAATGGAATGAAGATAATGATTTCAAAAAGTGGCAATGGAAGATGAAAGCGGTTCTTAAGCGGAATCGAGTGCATCGGGTAGTGTTTGATACACATTTGTTGCCGACAGACATCTCGGACGTTGAGAGAGAAGAATGGAAGAGTGGGCATTCACTACACTTCAACTTGCTATGAGGGAAAATGTTATCTCCGAAATTAGTGGTGAGACTACCGCTAAGGGTATATGAGACAAGTTGGAGGAGTTGTACATGAAGAAGTCACTAACTAATCTTTGATCTTGTTGCGAATGTTCTTCACCTATAAGATGAAGGAGGGTACTTCGCTTAAGGGGCACTTGAATATCTTTGATGATTTACTAATGAAGATGAAGGCGGTAGATTTGAAGATTGAGGAAGAACAAAAGGCGATGATATTGTTGTGTTTGTTGCCGGACCGTTATACGGGTTTCTCAAATAGTTTGTCTATAGCCGAGATACTTTGACTCTAAATGATGTCAAAATGGACCTTCTTAGCAAGAAGTTGTGGGATAAAATAAAGGAGTTGGGTGATGGAAGTGGTGGTGCTAGTAGTGGTCACAGTTTATTTGTGGAGAAGGAGAGATATGAGAAGAAAGGGAACCGGGGGCGTTCTAGATCAAGGAAGTCCGGTTGGAGAGGAAAGGCGAAGGAAAGAAATGGAAAGTGCTTTATTTGTAAGAAACCTGGTCATTGGAAGAATGAGTATCCGTACAAGGAGAAGGCAAAGAATGAAGTAGCATCTTCATCCATGGCGTGGAGAGTGGAGTTAGTGAGGGAGATGTAGATATGTTGACAGCTGTAGCATCGGATGTTTCAGGTAGTGAATGGGTACTCGATTCAGGGCGTCTTCAAAATTAGCCACAATGGTCTCTTTAGCAAGTGCAATTAGTTTTTAGGACACACAACTGAAATAATTACTTTAAGGACAAAATGCAAAATAATTAGTTTCTAAGGCCTAAAAACCTATGAAATTATATCCTTGAAAGTAATTGGACTGCTGACTTTGTCCTTAAAAGTAATTATTCTGCTGACTTTGGCCTTGAAATTAATTTCTGTGAATGTGTGTCCTAGAAACTAATTGGACTGAAAAATTTGTCCTTATAGTGAAATGCCCCTTGTTTTTTTCTTATGTCAACTGAGAAGGAAATTCAATTGTTATGGGTAATGGTGTTATTTGTAAGTCAAAGGGCATTGGTTCCGTGCAAATTCGGATGTTTGATGGAGTGGTTCGTACTCTCACTAATGTACGTTACATTCCAGGACTTTGGAAGTCCCTTATTTCTTTGGGGCAGCCGGATTCTTAAGGTGGTAAGATCACTATTGAGAATAATAGCTTGCGGGTTTCGAAGGGTACGCTTAGGGTGATGAAGGGCGCTAGGACTCATGGAGTTTATTTGCTTCAAGGAGTGACTATACAAGATGAAACATGTGTGGGAGTTGATAGTTCTTGTGGCTTGGATGCGACTAGGTTGTGGCATTTGAGGTTAGGTCATGTCTCGGAAAGGAGTTTGGATATTCTTTGGAAGAGGAAGATGATCGATAGAGAGAGTTTCAACATACTAGAGTTTTGCGAGGAATGTGTCATGGGCAAGCAAACTAAAGTTTCATTCGGTAAAGGAAAACATGATTCGAGAAGGGTTTTTGAGTATGTTCACATGGATATTTGGGGACAGGCACCGATAGCTTCTTTGGGGAGAGCTCATTATTATATTTCTTTTATTGATGACTTTTCTCAAAAGGTATGGGTGTATGTAATAAAGGCCAAGTCGGAGGCATTTGCAAAGTTCAAAGCATGGAAAGCTCTTGTTGAGAATGAGAGTGGCAAGTCTTTGAAGGTTCTAAGGTCCGACAATGGAGGAGAGTATGTTTCCGGAGAGTTCTTGAAGTTTGCAAGCATTATGGTATTCAGAGGCATTTTACCGCACCTGGAGATCCGCAGTCGAATAGTGTTACGGAGAGGATGAACCGTACTCTACTTGAGAAAGCTCGATGCTTGAGATTGACATCGGGTTTGTCTAAGGGATTTTAGGCTAAAGCTTTGTCAACCGCGGTGCATATTATTAATCGAATTTCATGCTCGGCTATTAGCAACAAAATTCTAGAGGAAGTGTGGAAGGGAAAGAGCATCGACTTGAGTTATCTTTGTGTGTTTAGTAGTCCGGTTTATGTGCATGATCCGGGAAATGATAAGCTTGAGCCTAGAGCTTTCAAGGGTATTTTTCTTGGCTATACGGACGGATTAAAAGGCTATCGGATATGGAATCTTGAAATGAAGAAGGTTATGAATTCTCATCATGTTACTTTTGATGAGTCGGCTTTGTTCAAGGATAATGAGAGCTCATCGGATGTTCTCGATTTTGTTCATGGTGAATCAAAGGAGAAGGAAGTTATTTCCATATTTCATACAAGGAGTAGAGTAGTTGGAGATGCTTGTGAGGAGGAAGCGGTTGATGTAACATCACATAGTTCACAGGGTTCCTCTAGTAGAATTGGTGATGTACATGATTCTAGAGATGATTCGATTCAAGGTGAAGCCGAAAGGAGTTTGGGTGATGGTATTGCTAGTCGGCTGGGTCGACGTGCTATAAGGCCACCCGATAGATATGGTGATTGGAACTATCTTAGATTTTGTGATAATTTGGACTATGCTCTTCACGTAATCCAAGATGAGCCGATGGACCTTGATGATGTCATATAGTCGAGTGATAGCTCGAAGTGGATTTGTGTCATGGAGGAAGAGATGTAATCGTTGTTGAACAATCAAACTTGGGATTTGGTTCCACTTCCTAAAGGAAACCGTGCTATTAGGTGTAAATGGATATACAAGGTGAAGGACGATGGGAGACACAAAGCTAGGCTAGCGGTTAAGGGGTTTGCACAAAGGAAGGGAAAGGAGTATGATGAGATATTCGCACCGGTTGTGCGCTATACTTTAATCCGAATATTACTTTCTATAGTTGATATTCACGATTTGGAGTTGGAGCAACTTGATGTGAAAACCGCCTTCACGCATGGTGACTTGGATGAAGACATCTACATGGAGCAACCAGAAGATTTTGTTGTAGATGGTAAGTGGAATTTGGTTTGCAAGTTAAAGAAATCACTATATGGTTTAAAACAATCACCTAGACAATGGTATAAGAGATTTGATCATTTTATGCTTGAAAATATCTTGATAGAAGCATCAAGGATGCTTGTGTATATTTCAAGAAGTTTAAAAATGATTGTTGGGTGTATTTAGTCATGTATGTCGACGACATGCTTATTGCTTCTAAGGATAAGAATGAAATCAACAAGTTAAAATAGAGCCTAAATCGGAGTTCAAAATGAAGGATCTTGGAGAAGCAAAGAGAATATTGAGCATGGAAATAAAGAGGGATTGAAAGCGTTTTGAGTTAAAATTGACTCAAAAGGAGTATATTGTTAACCATAAAATATTCAGAAGAACGAAGGTATGAAAGAAGGGTCACGAGAGCATGAGGAAAGATCAGAAAGCACCAAGATGTTCTGGATAATCATACCTTTCGACAAGGAGCATCTGGCGAAGTCCAAGGCTATCTTTCAAAGTCCATAGGCAGGATGATGCTCCAAGAATCCACCTTTCGACTAGGACGAGAGGTCTTTCAACAAAAACAAAGGAGAAGAAGCTCAAACCAAACCTTTCGAAGGAGTTAAGAGGATGCAGCCATCAGGATTTAATAGCTTCAAACCTTCTAAAGTAGTCGAAAGGTTCCGTTGAGGGAGTTCTTACCTTTCGAAGAAGATGGAGTAATCAAAGCAAGTAGGTGCAACTCCATAACGACCTTTTCGAAAGCATAGCAAGCCTTTCGAACCGGTTGGAGCACATCCAGAATACCTTTCGACTAGGTCAAAAGGTTTTTATGAAGAAAGCAATGCTCAAAAGTCGGCAAAGAATGGTAGATAACCATTCGAAAACATTGAAGGGAAACACAGCACTCGACAACAATCAGGTGAGAAGCAACCTTTCGACAAGATCGAAAGGTTCATAAAAAGCACGTGAAGAGAAACCTTCCGAAAAGGTCAAAAGGTTCACAGCAATTAGGAGGAGACCTACCTTCCGACAAGATCGAAGGGAACA
This sequence comes from Allium fistulosum, assembly GCA_030737815.1. Taxonomy (NCBI): domain Eukaryota; kingdom Viridiplantae; phylum Streptophyta; class Magnoliopsida; order Asparagales; family Amaryllidaceae; genus Allium; species Allium fistulosum. The sequence goes on along the minus strand of CM060902.1, from coordinate 1,113,552,234 downwards.
CAACAGTAGGAACAAGAGCCTTTCGACAACATCGAAAGGTTCATGAAAGCTTCAAAAAGGCAACCTTTCGTCAAAACCGAAAGGTTCATGAAAGCTTCAAAAAGGCAACCTTTCGTCAAAACCGAAAGGTTCATGAAGGCATCGGAAAGACAAACCTTCCGATAGCATCGAAAGGTTCATTATGGCATATAAGGGGCAAACCTTTTAACAAAGACGAAAGGTTTGTAGTTGCATATAAAAGGGAAATCTTCCGACTCAGTCGAAAGCATAGAGTCGAAAGTGGGGCCGCCTGCGTCTATAAATAGGACCCGAGGGGTCATGTTCTAGGGATCGGATTTCTCTCATTCTAATCTCGCAACTTCTTAATAAAAGCATTGTAACCCTAATTGGGTGTTGATTTGGGAAATTTAATAAAATAAAGCTCTTTATTGGATATAGAGAGAAGTCTTAAGCTTTGTTAATTATTTTATTGTTTGCTTAAACCTTTGTTGGCTTAACTCCTATTTTTCAGGTTCAACCTCATCGAAAGGTTCTTGTCGACAACACTTCTGTTACAAATAACTACTGTAACCCTTCGAAGCCTACAACTCAACAACTTGAACCCTTCGACAAGTTTGTCAATCTAATTGGCCGAACGTTCTCTAAAACCTTCTGAAACCATTGACTCTACTGTTTAAACCTTTCGACAAGGTTGAAATCTACTTAATATAAGTGATCAAACCTTTCGACAAGGTCGAAAGCCACTACCTTCTCACCAAAGTAATTGATTTCCCGCCCTAATTCAAGGAAGGCTACCTCCCTAACCTTTCAACAAGATTGAAACCTATCTCTTAAGGACTTAATTCAGGGAAACTTAACCTAATCAGAAGAGAAAGCCTTTGTGAAAGACTTCAAGCAAGCTCAACAAAGCCGGAAGGACACTTAGCCCAGGTTCTAAACCTTTCAACGACGTCGAAAGGTTCTAATACAGGATTTATCAACTAATAAGGTTAGATTGAAAGGAAATCCTTAAAGGTATCACGCCCTTTGTTCTTCAAAGAAGAAACCCATCCTTCTTAACATTATTTTGGGGTGTTGACAAGAAATCTTGTTAACATTTTTGTGCTAAAAGGAGGGCTTAAACCTCCGACTCCTAATCACTTTTACCAAAGATTAATAGAGTGCTTCGTTCAAAAAGAAAAGGATGGAAGGAGCCGTGAATAATATTGATATCTCAAACGATGAAGTTAAGCCACAATCAACTTTAGAAAACAATATAGTCCCAAATTTCGACTTAGAGAATATGGAAATTGGGCAACCTTCGACCGTAATGAGGTTGGAAAACAATGAAATTAAAGTCCAACATCTACAACAACAAATGATAGCCATGTAGGAATTTCTTCCAAAAGCATTGTCTCAAGGGCCGTTAAAGATTATGGAAGGAGAATGTGAGGCACAACGTTCAAATGAAGATCAAGGAAGTCAGGCTAAGAGAACTGTTGAGCAATCAAAAGGTTTAGAAAACAGTGAAGGTCATCACGACAAAATTCACAACCAAGTTACAGAAGATACAATAAAAAATGTACTCAACGAATTGGGGAAATATGTTATCCTGCAAAAGGCTACTTTTTCAGAGGAAAATGTGCCAGTTAGCTTTCCCCATCCCATTCAAATTCCCCCACTAAAGTATGATGGAACTACTGATCCAAAAGATCGCCTTGAAACTTTTGTAAATTGGATGGACTTATATGATGCTCCTGGACCAATTCGATGTAAACTTTTCCCGCTTACTTTCCAAGGAACGGCTATTAAGTGGCACAGGAATTATCAAGGGAAGACCATTTGTTCTTGGGAACAATTCTCCTATGAGTTCAAAGCGCAATTCCACATATATAGAGGTCCAATGATAGATTCCTACATGTTAGCTGATATCAAGCAAAGGCCAAATGAATTGCTTGGTGAATATATTAAAAGATTCAACATAGAAGCATTGAAGATCGAAAATGGAGCTAATCAAGAAAAACTAATTGCAATTTGCTCGGGGTTAATTGAACAAACTTCATTTTGGAAAGAACTTCATGTTCATGGGTGTAAGGATCTACAACATTTCTATCTCCAAATTGAAAAGTTTATTCAAATGGACGAAATGCATCTTGCTATGAAGAAATCTCGGCAAAAACAGAAGATAGAAAAACTCGACTTCAATTGTCTCAGTAAAAGATCTAAATGGAAGGAAAACATAAAGGACATCCAAATAGTGACATCTATATCCAGAACAGTGAAGTTAAACAAACCCCTCTCCTATATCTTTTCTGTAACCAAAGATGATGACAATTTCTCTATCTCCTATAAAATAAGAACTCCCGCTGAGCCTAAAAGAGGAAGGAATTACATCGACTATCATAAAGTAAATGGACATGAAACTGACAACTGCAATGCTTTGGCAAAAATAGTTTAGAACCTAATCAAGTCTAGATTTTTAAAGGAGATTGTCAAAAAAGATTAGAAGATTTCCTACCTTGGAAGGAGCGACTCAATCACTGAAAAGTCCTGATAGAAAATCAGAATAACTACTCTCTTTTAGACACTAATCCGGCTTTGAAGCCTTGCAGCATTTATCTATTATAAATTCTTTTTGCTTATAATTTCTTCAAATTGAATTGTACTTAGAATTGGTCATATATTAATACAAAATTCGAGTGTCATTACAGGTGGAAAACAAAACCAGTCCATGGCATCCAATATACTCCTGGAGCACAACAAATCTCTAGCAACTTCAGAAAGACAACTCAAATGCCTGATGTAAAGTGGCTACTAAAGGAGGAGCCAACACAATACAAAGATCTACCCTTATGAAATCTTAAACAACTGTCAGTCCTTCACCAATACCGGAGAGGAAACTTACAAATAAACCATTATGTTGTAGAGCAATGCTCACCAAGGTACGATAGCCTATCTAAAGGAGAAAACAATACATTTCAATTCAATCTTTGACAAACTATTTTACTAAAGAGAGATTTTTCAAACCTATCTTCAAAGAAAAACTATTTCCAATTACCCTGCAACCTGGGGAAGAACAAATATTTACCTATTCTAGGAACTAATTTTAACAATCTTCCAAAGGTATTATGTAACACTAGTAAATGCCCATAAAGGATTTCCAGCTAAGCAATCTCAATATTTAAAAGTTTTCTAAAACCATTGGCAGGGAGAAGCCTATTAATACCTTTTAAAGAAAAGTTTTAGAAACTATCAAAAGCTTATTGACAAAAACTCAGATTAGAGAACCTTACTCTCGACTAAAAGACTATTGGTTCATGAATCATGACCTTCCGATCTCCTATTTTGAGATCTATGTTTCTACTATGAGATTGATTTAAAAACCTTTATAGAGGGTAGCACAAAGAAAAGATGGTCATACATAAAAGTTCTATTTCGGAGAATAATCCCTCGATATATTAGAAGGGTTCATTTACAAAAACTCTTTCTCTCGGGAAGAAATTGACATTCAAAAAAGATTTTCAAAAAGTGTTTCAATTGGCCAAAAATGATTTTCAGATACAAAATTTTAGCCTACGGCCAATCCGTAGCACCTCCTAGATGGATGGGGGTCCTATACCCATCAAAAGCCTATGGCCAATCCATATCACCTCCTAGAGGGAGGGGGTCCTGTACCCATCAAAAGCCTACGGCCAATCCATAGCACCTCCTAGAGGGAGGGGGGTCCTGTACCCATCAAAAGCCTACGGCCAATCCATAGCACCTCCTAGGGGAAGGAATAAAACCCCTAACGTCCATATCACCTCTTAGGGGAAGGGTCAAGATAAGCACCCATCAGCAACCTTCTAGAGAAAGGTCAGCTCCGCAAGCACATTATCCCTTTGAGACAAGGGAAGCCCAGGAAGAGGCTCATCAAATAATGGACTAAGATGTCCAAGCTTAAGAAAATGCATCAAACAAATGAAGAAGGATAAAGATGTCTACGACTCAAAAAGAAAGTCAGAACCCAAGAGAATAAAGGGTTAAAGAAAGAAACCTATCCGTCATCTGAGACAAAGTTGGAATCTTAGAAAAGGATACACACAGAGGCAAAAGGATGAGGATATCTAGAAAAGACAAAATGTATGCTAACGAGTTATAGAACTTTCAATCCTAGAAAAATGATTTCTACATCAAAGGATTAAGAAACTTTCATACCACAAAAAGGCATGAGACTAGAAAATGAAAGAAGGAATCCATAACACGAAAACAAGAGTAAAGATCGATACGAAAACCAAAGGAATGAAATGGGTGATAAATTTTTAGTTACAAAGATAAAGTACTTCACTCCAAGAGCAGGATAAGAAAGCCACTCCTAAATCCTTTGAGATAAAGTGACCGATTGGATAGAAGAGTCTATTATACCTATATATATATATACATATATACACATACTACTAACTTATAGGCACTTTAGGAGCAACACATTTATTAACTGGAAACTTTCCTGTGAATAATTGTAGAATTAAGGTTAGATAAACTTAGCTGTCTTTTATTTGAAATCTACTAAATATGCTATTATTAAACATATCTATGTCTTCGTACTTATAATGAATGAAGTTTTGAATAGTTAATTCGTCAGATGAGATCCTGACGAGACTTTACCATTTTATTGATGAAGAATTCATTTTGGACTTCGTGAATTTTGAATTTCCATATTGCTTTTTATGATGATTTATAGATTTCATATTCATGTTTTCCTTGTCGAATTTCCATGATAACTTTCAATTGAATTCCTGATTTCATGAATTATGAATTTCCCTATTTGTCTCTTATGATGGTTTACGAATGCCAGATACTGAGTTTCTTCCCATTGAATTTTCGTTTATGATTTCTTATTAGTTGCTTGGTTTAATGAGTTCTTGATTTCCCTGTTTAGTTTTATGATGACTCGGAGATTTCCCATTTCTAGTTTCCTATTGAATTTCTAATTTCCAATCTGAATTCTGGATTCCCTTGTCGATTCTCTTAATGATTTAGGAATTTTGTATTTCTGGTTTCCTTATTGAATTTTTGATGATCTTACTGGTTTTCGGGTTTAATGAATTCTACTCTTCCTTATGGATTTTTGTGATGATTTATGGACTTTCAATTCCTTTTCGTGAAGATTTTGTTTATGATTTATTGATTTCATGATAATTTATAGATTTCATTGGAGAATTTCTATAAAGGTTTCATATTGAATTCCTAGTTTCAAGGTTTCCCAATTCCTTCATTAACTTTTGAAATGGCTAATAAATTTTACATATATGAATTTTCATGATGATTTCCCATCATTCGTTTGTTTATTGAGTTCCTAAATTCTTAACTCATTTGTGGAGTTTTTATGATAATTTATAGATTTCCCATTGATTTTGCGATGATTTGCTGATTTTGTATTCATGATTTCTTTATTAAATAACTGTGGTGATTTCTTGCTGAATTATTGGTTTAATGGATTTCCCTACTGATTTCTCTGATGATTCATTAATTTTACGTGTTACAATTTCCCATTAAATTTTCATGACGGTTTCCTATTGATCACTTGTTTCATGAGTTCATGATTTCTTGGTTCCCTTTATTGATTTTCCATGATAATTTATGAATTTTCCATCGACCTTCTGATTTTGAATAAGAATGGACGGGTTTCAGATCACATTTTTTATTCTTGGATTTTAAATTCCTTGATTTAATGGAATTTATTACTGATTTTTGTGATGAGTGATGAATTTCGTATTTCTAGTTTTCCTATTGGAATTTTTGGATGATTTTTATTGAGGTTTTGAATTGATGAATTATGAAATTACTTGATGATTTTCACGATGATTTATGAATTTCTAATTTCCTTATTGGGTGTTTGATAATCCTTTATAAGATTTCTGATTTAATGAATTCTGAGATTTCCTTGTGGACCTTTATGGTGATATGTGAATTTGCATTCTCAATGGATTTGGGATAATTTCTTATTGGATTTTTGATACAGTGAATTTAGAATTTCCTTGCTGGTCTTCGTGATAGTTCACTAATTTGGTTCTCTATACTTCCATGGCAGAATTTGGATGGTTTCCTCCCTATTTTTTGATTTTTGGAGACTCGCGTTTTCCTTTGGATTTTGATGAGAGTTTATGATTTTCCTATTCCCTACCGTTTTATTGGATTTTCAGGTCCCTGATTTTAAAATTCTTGTGTTTCCTTAATCATTTTTATCATGATTCGTGAGTTTCATATTTCTATTGTCCTTATTGAGGTTTTTGATGATCACTATTTGAATTTTTGATTGAATGAATTCTGAAATTTTCTTGAGGGTTTCCCTGATGATTTATGGATTTTCTATGCTTGATTTTCTCATTGAATTTTGAATGATCTTTTGTCAATTGACCAATTTCATGGACTTTAAAATTTCTTTGCGGATTTTGATGATAATTAATGAATTTCACATCTCCGATTTCCTTATGGGACCTTTACTGGATTCCTAACTTTATAAATTCTATATCCTGCTATTGAATTTTATGATGATTTGTGAATTTTCCATTGAATTTAAAATTTGATTTCAATACGAGATCTTCATGACACTAAATGGAAACATTACTAAACTACTTTCTACTTTTTCACTAAATGAGAATTACCAATCAATAGTTTAAGGCTGAAAATGAAGGAAACTTAGAGGGACAAGGAAAAGTCCCCAATAGCATGAAATTGATTTCCACGGGTTGAAAAGGTTTAACTCGAGAAAGAAATATCAAGGGTCTGTAATAGATTTTCTCCAAGGTTCATTTATTTGAACCGATATCTGCAAATCAGGTGATATTACGCCACATTCTTAAGGAAGTTTAATTATGGTCATTACAAAGCAACTTATCTGGAAACATTACCCTAATGACATCTTGAATATTAGCTGCGTAAATTTGAGATTGCTTGTTAAGATTTCGTAACAAAGTCCCAACCTTAATAGAAGTTATAATCTATTTTGCAGGAAGCAAAGAAGGAAGTTCATTGGAGTTTTGTCCTAAAGAACAAAAGCTTCTTTCATACAAAGGGGAGGCTAAATGTTAACCATAAAATATTCAGAAGAATGAAGGTATGAAAGAAGGGTCACGATAGCATGAGGAAAGATCAAAAAGCACCAAGATGTTTTGGATAATAATACCTTCCGACAAGGAGCTTCCGGCGAAGTTCAAGGCTATCTTTCAAAGTCCATAGGCAGGATGATGCTCCAAGAATCCACCTTTCGACTAGGACGAGAGGTCTTTCAACAAAGACAAAGGAGAAGAAGCTCAAACCAAACCTTTCGAAGGAGTCGAGAGGATGCAGCCATCAGGATTTAATAGCTTCAAACCTTCCGAAGTAGTCGAAAGGTTCCATTGAGGGAGTTCTTACCTTTCGAAGAAGATGGAGAAATCAAAGCAAGTAGGTGCAACTCCATAACAACCTTTTCGAAAGCATAGCAAGCCTTTTGAACTGGTAGGAGCACATCCAGAATACCTTTTGACTAGGTCGAAAGGTTTTTATGAAGAAAGCAATGCTCAAAAGTCAGCAAAGAATGGTAGATAACCATTCGAAAACATTGAAGGGAAACACAACACTCGACAACAATCAGGTGAGAAGCAACCTTCTGACAAGATCGAAAGGTTCATAACAAGCACATGAAGAGAAACCTTCCGACAAGGTCAAAAGGTTCACAACAATTAGGAGGAGAGCTACCTTCCAACAAGGTTGAAGGGAACACAACAGTAGGAACAAGGCGAGCCTTTCGACAACATCGAAAGGTTCATGAAAGCTTCAAAAAGGCAACCTTTTGTCAAAGCCGAAAGGTTCATGAAGGCATTAGAAAGACAAACCTTCCAATAGCATCGAAAGGTTCATTATGGCATATAAGGGGCAAACCTTTCGACAAAGACGAAAGGTTTGTAGTTGCATATAAAAGGAAAATCTTCCAACCCAGTCGAAAGCATAGAGTCGAATGGGAGCTGCCTGCGTCTATAAATAGGACCCGAGGGGTCATGTTCTAGGGATCGGATTTCTCTCATTCTAATCTCGCAACTTCTTAATAAAAGCATTGTAACCCTAATTGGGTGTTGATTTGGGAAATTTAATAAAATAAAGCTCTTTATTAGATATAGAGAGAAGTCTTAAGCTTTGTTAATTATTTTGTTGTTTGCTTAAACCTTTGTTGGCTTAACTCCTATTTTTCAGGTTCAACCTCATCAAAAGTTTCTTGTCGACAAGGTCTACAACACTTCTATTACAAATAACTACTGCAACCCTTCGAAGCCTTCAACCTAACAACACGAACCCTTCGATAAGGTTGTCAACTCAATTAGCCTAGCGTTCACTAAAACCTTCTGAAACCATTGACTATACAGTTTAAACCTTTCAACAAGGTTGAAATCTACTTAATATAGGTGATCAAACCTTTTGACAAGGTCGAAAGCCACTACCTTCTCACCAAATTAATTGATTTCCCGCCCTAATTCAAGGAAGGCTATCTCCCTAACCTTTCGACAAGAGTGAAACCTATCTCTTGAGGACTTAATTCAGGGAAACTTAACCTAATCAGAAGGGAAAGCCTTTGTGAAAGACTTCAAGCAAGCTCAACAAAGCCGGAAGGACACTTGGCCTAGGTTCTAAACCTTTCAACGACGTCGAAAGGTTCTAATAAAGGATTTATCAACTAATAAGGTTAGGTTGAAAGGAAATCCTTAAAGGTATCACGGCCATTGTTCTTGAAAGAAGAAACCCATCCTTCTTAACATTATTTTGGGGTGTTGACAAGAAATCTTGTTAACGTATATAGAGAAAGTGCTTTGCCGGTTTAGCATGAAGGATGCAAAGGCGTCAAAACACAATTACATTTGCATATGAAGCTTTTGATTAAGGGATCACCTATCTTGGAGAAAGACAAGGCTTATATGACAAAGGTGCCATATGCTAGTGTGGTTGGAAGTTTAATGAATGCTATGGTGTGTACAAGGCCCGATACTGCAAATGTCGTCGAGATGGTTGGTCGGTATATGGATAAACCAGGAAAATCGCATTGGGAAGCTGTGAAGCTTATATTGAGATACCTTAGAGGTACATCATCTCATAGTGTTGTTTTTGTCGGTAGTGAGGGGAAGAATTGCAAGTTGGTTGGTTATTGTGATTTGGACTACGCCGATGAAAGGGATCATAGAAAATCAACTTCCGGATATGTCTTCACTCTTGGTGGTATAGCCATAAGTTGGAGATCAAGATTGCAGACTGTAATTTTTTTATCCACTACGGAGGCGGAGTTGATAGCCGCGATGGAGGCGGCAAAGGAGGCACTTTACTTGAGGCGATTGTTGTTTGACTTGGGATTTGAACATGATAGCATTGATGTTCGATGTAAAAGCTAGAGTGCTATTCAGTTGGTGGAGAATTTGGCGTTTAGCTCACGGACTAAGCATATTCAAGTGAGAGAGTCATTTTTAGTAGCCATGGATGAAGATAAGCAAGTATATTTTTGAAAAGTGCACACAAAGGATAACGTGGTGGACATTTTCACTAAGGCATTGCCGGTTGGGAAGTTCTAGCATTACTCGAACTTGATTCGCTTGAGGAAGTGTTAGGTGCCATGGGGTGGCACGGTTGAGGGAGGAGCTTGGTTATGGATGATAATGAGTACCAGTGAGAGATTATGGTTCTATCTTCTTAGTGAGTACTAGTTTACACTCCCTAGTGTTTTTGTCTTTTGGTGAGACGGTTTTGGATTTGCATGCTTTCGATACTTTGTTAGAGGGTGGTGGCTTTGCCTGACTTGTTGATGGAGTGTAATGGGCAGTGGCTTTGCCGAAGCTCATTGAGAAAGCATTCAAGCTTATTTGGTTGAAGGTAAAAGTGGTGATAGTTTGGCACTAGCGGTTGTTGGTGATGGAGATGGATATAGTGATGAGGTGGAGTGTTGAATTTTGGCGACACTATATGTTGAATTGAAGAGGTCGAGAATAGCTTGATAATAGTGAAAACGGCATGCGAATCGAAGCTCGGATGCTCAAGTTATCGCAATTTGAAGATGCACAGGCTGAAAGTTGTATCAGACGTCTGACAGGAATTCTCAAACGTCTGACGGCAGGTTTACTGCAGCCCGAAAGTTGCGACAGACGTCTGAGAGGCTGTGACAGATGTCTGACGCGGTGCAGTTTTGTTTTTTCGGCCCAAAATTTGTGTATTCACTTGTAGGGCTTCAAAGGGCAAATCGGGTATTTGTCAATAAAGGATGGTTCAATATATAAGCTATTTTCAAGATTCAAACCATGGCAACTCTAAGGGTTTAATCAAGGGTTTTATCCTCCATTAACTAAGGTTTAACAAAAACTTAGTTTTTTTTAATTCTCTTCTCCACAAATCTATTCTATTTTAAATATTGATCATTCTAATCAATCTCTTGTACTCTTCTTATTGGTATTAACAAAGGCTCTCTATCAAAGTGGATGTACACTAACAAGACGTTAGTGGAACCACTATAAATCGGTGTGTGATTTATTTTATCGTTATTGCTCTGTTTATCTATTGCTTGTTTGGTTATTGTGATTGGTTTTGAATTGGATTGAGATTTGGATTGAGATATTGATTGGTTGTTTCTGCTACCACGATTTCGTTTTCCGCTGTGCTTTGGGGTTTTGATTTGAGTGGTCTCGAGTTAGAATTCCCATAACAAAATCAAAAACCATTATTACATATAAAATTGACTACAAAGTTAGATGCATGTGACAAATTACATAATTTCTCCTAGGGCATACTGCTAACTCTTTCACACATTCCACGGATCCTTATGTTTGGATCAAAAAATCTTTCAATTCTTTAGATAAAATATTTTTATCTTTCTTTTCAAATGACACAAATTATCATTATATTAGCTTACCCTAAGCTTATCTGTTTCCGTCTTCTCATAACTTATTACATTTTAACTTATCATTCCTTTTTATAATTTCACATGCAATGAAATTCAAGTAAACATTTTGATTCACATATTTAATTAATTTGTTTATTACCATTTGCTAGCATGTGTAGTTATCAAACTTATAAGATATAGCTATTGAAGGTCTAAGTTATCGAGCTTCTAGGGTTACCTATCAAGTGCCCAAGCTATCTAGCCTCTAAGATTGGCTTTTGCATGTCTAAGCTATCAAAGGTCTAACAAGGCCTGTCAAAGATGAAGCTATCAAGATTCTAAAATAATCCATCGAAGACCAAACATAGGCCATCGAAGGTATAAGTTATCGAGTCTCTAACATAACTATCAAAGGTGTAACTTAGGCTATCAAAGGTATAGGCTATCGAGCCTCTAACATAATTATCAAAGATGTAACTTGGGCAATCGAAGGTATGGATATCGAGCCTTTAATATAGATATCGAAGGTGTAACATGGGCTATGGCATATATGGCTACAAATTTATAAGGGATTGCATATGTAAGTTGAGGCTATCAAGTCTGTAGAAAATGCTATTCATGATGTAACTCAAAGCCATCGAGGATCAAGCTATCGCAAATCTATAACTATGTAGAAAAATAGTATTTTAAAGTAATTACTTTTTAACTAATTCTTTATACACATCATTTGCTTATTCGTTACTTTTATATTGTAGCAGAGATTTCAGCTACAAGCCATAATTTATTCCTTTAGTTAATCCTTACTTAATCCATTTTCTTAATTATTTCAGCGATTAAAGATATTTTTTTGCCTTACCATTTCATTCATAGTAATGATAATTTAAGGGAAAACTCTTAAAAATTCATAAAAAATCGAAAACATTTTACTTTACCTTTAGTAAAAATTTCAAATCAAAATATTAAATCTTAGTATTTTTAAACATTAAATTGCAACAAAACTACCCATTTTCATTTTAGAAAATCCATAATAAATTATTTTCTCATCCAAAAATCATGAAAATTAGAACTCATCTCTATTTAATGTTATAAGCATCATATTAAAATTTCAACCCATTTGGAAATGATTAATTCATGTTTTACTCTTAAATATATCATAAAAATATCATTTAACACCCAAATTTATATAGGATTAATCAATCGCATCAAATATGATTACCATCATTTAAAACAATAAAAACATGTAAAATCCGAATTTGAGAAGATATATACATGACATAGGGTAAATATTACTCACCTAAGTTAAAAGCTTGATAAAACTTCTTCTCTTTTTAAAAATGAAAGTTTATGTTGCCTTTGATTTGTTTCCTCTCCTTTCTTCTCCCTAGCAGTGACGGCATTAATATAGATTTCCTTTTGTTTTAATAAAACAAAAGTGAATGAAGAGAATAACATGTCTAAGGGGTATAAGGGTTAATAATTCAGGTTTAAGATAAAATCTCTCCTTGCTTACCTTGTTAATTCCTTAATTGCTTGTTATAAAATTCCCTCCTTTCCTTTAGTCATTTATGGCCAAAATTTATTTATAACAATAGTTACTCTTTGTTCAACTTAATTAATATTTGATGTGTCCTACCCTTGATTAAATAAATTTCCCCTTAAGTAATTCCTTTAACTAAAGTTCTTTAATTACCATTTAATAATTTTAATCTCATATTATGGCACTCCAAAATAATATTTAAATAATTTGAATATTATAGTCTGTACGGACTTTGTTGTAGCACGGTAGTGGACACGAGTTCAATTGCTTACAGATTATCTAAATGAAATCTAATTTCTTATCTTTAAAACGATACCCTTAAGCAACGATATATTGTGCACATTTTCTCTTCTTCATCACCATATCACTTAAACATCTAAAGATCGGTCAATGATCAAAACTCCATTAGTATCAGTAGTTAATTGCAAATTCTAACATTAAAGTCCATGGTTCAATTTGATAACAATTATCAATTGATCGATCTGCTTTGGCTAAAGGCATTGACTTTACATTGACTACCAATTACGCTGATACTAACATTCTATTTGAAGGAGATAGATCATATCTTGAATAGTGTTTCACTTCAAGTGTTTTAACTAATACTCAACTATGGCCTTAACATGACTATGTTGTCGTGTGGGACCATAATCAAAGTATAGTTTAGACACTTAATATTCACATTGTTCTCAAGTCAAAAGACTACTTCACGTTATCACGTGGGATCTTTTATTTAATATTTATTCTATAGAAGAAGACTCTTAGTGAGTTACTATGTAATTGTTCCAAATAACTACACAAATGTAACTCCTGGGTGCCTCAAACAATCATGAGAAATTCATCATGCATCATATGAAGAGCGTTACTTACAGTCGTCTCAATAGATATATTGATATCTCTCTGTATATCTTGACTATGAACATTTAAGAACAAATATTTATTTTACCCGATTCAATACTCAGGATTGCAAACACATTCGTAACTACAATCTATTAAATACATTTTCTAAAGATTTTCCACTTGTACATATTTAATGTGTTTATATATACAATAAAAATAAATAAAAACAAAAGCTTACTTTATTTCTAACAAGATTCGCTATAAGAATTAAGTTAAATAATCGAATTACATAATTGTCCGAAGGAAACAATCTTACTTTATTAGGATTATCATGGTCGGATCCACCATTCCAACAGAACCGGCCCAGGGGAATGCCAACCAAACCGTGGACTTAGGCAACCTCCGGACTAGGACAATATTATTTCTAAAAAGAAATCAACTATACAATATTAATTTGTGAAGATGAATGCAAGTTCAAACTAAAACATAAATTTCTTTAGTTCGATGATTATTTTCCATGACCAACAATCAAGTTTGGAGGGGACAATAATTTTATCTATCGTTTTTTTGACATGAAGTGAAATTTTGACCGAACAATTGGTCTTTCCATCCACTCTTTTTTAGTCCTAACTTCGGTCCCAAATAAATATGGGGCCTTACCGTTATGAATAACTCCTTGCAGCCAATACCAGTAGTTGTGAACCACCGTAGCAACAATGTCTGTTTAGTCATACTACAAGCAAAGATACGAGCTTTTTGTGCTGGGCCTGCTTTCTGGGGAAGAGTAGGGTTTAATCCGAAGAACAATTTGATGATTTTCAAACTTAAATTAAATTTCAGTCAAAAGAACATTTACATATTGATTGATTAGCTAGACAAACTTTTATTCCAAACAAAAAAGTCATCAAAGTTGATGATGTAAAGTACACTTTCCGTCCTAGACAGACGCCGACCATGTGTCCCACAGTTAACGATTTTATTCTTTGTTTAGTCGTTACATCGCCTAATCTCTCTTGTTTCCACTACCTCCTTTTATTTTTAGTGTAAGTAAAGTTAAATACAAACCCAAAAAAAATTGAAATAAGAGGAATAGACAAAGCAATCGATCTGTTTCATCAGAAATCAAATTACTGTAAGCCACCACTTATTTCTTCTGCATAATTTATGTTCCTTTCTATCATCTCTGTTATCTGAAGGGGAAAAAAAACATTTGATTATCCCTTTTACTGCTTTTATGTTTGATGGGTATGAGTTGACTTTAAGATGAATCCGATTCTTTCGTCTGATTTTCGATCAGCTGGGAAGTGTTCTTTAGTTCGTCTTTACGTTGTTGGTGCTTTAATGTAACTAATTATTACTATTTTTGTTTTTAATGTAATGCCGATTCCTAATTTGGGAAGTTTGCTAGTGTTTTAGTTATGGATAAAGAGTTCTTTGTAATGATCGTATATTTTATATATTTTGAGTCCTATACGGTGGAAAGGTCAAAAATGGAAATCAAACTGATTTTGCCAGATTAAGGACCTTCGTATTATTATTTTTCCTTTTAAACAGAACAATATTCATTACATGGTTATTAGATTCAGATGATGGCTAAAAAAAATATATCTGAACTTGCTATTGCTTGCTGGAAGATTTTGTTGCCAACCAGTTTAACTCCCTGCTTCAAATAAAAAGAAAACGAAAATGGGAAAAGAAAAACTAAAGGCCCGTTTGGTTTCATTTTGATTTTTGTGTTTTGCGTTTTCAAAATTCATTACAAAATACGAGTGGAGGAAAACATTTAAAATTTTAAGTTATTATGACGATGATGGAGGAACGATGAAGAGGATGTAAGGATGGAATACGTATTTTCCATTTTGTATGTTTACTTCATTTTTCAAATTGATTTTTTTTCAAAAACTACATGTGTCGTGTGTTTTTTTTGTTTGGACGAAACACAAAACTAAAAATGACAAACCAATCGGGACCTAAACTTATTGGCCAGTGACCTCTGTTATAGCAGTAAGACCATAAGATCGTTGATCTAGGAATCCTGGGATTGAATCCCAATGACATTATAAACCAATATTCCAAAAGAAAACAAGAAAAAAAAAAGACTAAAACATATTTTTCCTGGGTTTATGAAAAGGCCAATCAAGGGAACTCAGAGCATGAAGATGATTGTTGATTTGTTGCTCTTAATGTAGTATTATTTGTTTTCTCCTTGGATATTTGTCGTTTTCTAATTTCATATGGTTCTAGTAGAATTACTTGAAATATTGCAGCAACAAAGAAGGAATCTCGATAATAAATTTGTGGTTGAATAATTGATTTACCTTGGGATATGGTTTTCTTTGTAATATTAGTCTACATGAAAGAACCTCATTTAAGTCTAACAGTATACACTTCTTTTACTTATCCATTTCATTTTCAGTTGAAATAGTTGAACTTTGGCACGTTATGCATGACGAGCCCTGTGATCATTGCTGGTGATAACAAAGGGGCAACTTTTCCAGATAGGACAATATCCTTACAATTGTCAAATGTAGAAAATTTGTTCTCCTCCAAAGAAGTTATTGGCCTTCAGGAAGTTGAGCTTAAACTTCCAAATAAAGAATTATATACCGGAACCATATTAGGTAACTTGCCTGAAGGGAATGGTAAATATGTATGGTCAGATGGCTGCACGTATAATGGTGAATGGATGAGAGGAATGAGACATGGAAATGGGAAGATTACTTGGCCATCTGGTGCAATGTATGAAGGAGAATTTGTCAGTGGATATATATGTGGAAATGGCACTTATATTGGAGCGGATAATTCAACATACAAAGGAAGATGGAAATTGAATCTTAAACATGGGTTAGGGGTTCAAACCTATCCAAATGGGGATTCTTTTGAAGGTTCTTGGATTCAAGGATCTATTGAAGGTCCTGGAAAATATGTTTGGGCTAACGAGAATGTTTATATTGGTAACATGAAAGGTGGGAAAATGTGTGGGAAAGGGACGCTTACGTGGAAAAATGGGGATGCATTTGAAGGAAACTGGTTGAATGGTATGATGCATGGATTTGGTGTTTATTCATGGAGTGATGGGGGGTACTACATTGGAACTTGGACTAGAGGTTTGAAAGATGGCAAAGGAGCTTATTATCCTGTTGGAAGTAAGGTTCCTGCAGTACAAGAGCTGTATATTAACGCTTTACGAAAGAGAGGAGTTTTACCTGATATGAAAAGGCAAAGCCATGGATCACGAATTCTTCACTATTCTTCAGTTGATATGGGAAATATGAAAGTGAGTGAGAATCTTGGTTCAAATATTTCTGGCCATCCTCCTAAAGTTAATCTTATAAATTACGAACAATCTCGGAATAAAAGTGTTTCATTGGAAAGGAGGTGGAGTATGGAAGTGGCTATTGAAAAAGTTATTGGACATGATGCAAGTGGAGAATATATTAGTGATGATAAATTAACTGATGTAAATGTTCCTATCTTAGAAAGGGAATATATGCAGGGTGTTTTAATTAGTGAGCTAGTGGTAAATAATAATTTTGGTTCATCATCTCGAAAGGAAAAAAGACGTCACAGAAAGCTGGCTAAGGATATAAAGAAACCTGGTGAAACTATTATCAAGGGTCATAGAAGTTATGATTTGATGCTCAGTTTGCAGCTTGGAATCAGGTGTGTTTATCTTTTCTACCTGATGGACATATTTGAAATTTTCATTATGTCATCTACTTCTTCTCCGAATTATATATCTTATCTCCGTTAGCCAAATAAGTTGACTGACAATAATTACCCACTTTATTTAGCCACTACAAAGCACAAGTCTTGCAAAATATAACTAGCAGATATGCAAGCTTTGTATCCAATTGAGTTTTATTATGTCTCGAAGTACCCATTTCAAGATGCATTCTGCTGAAAAAATTGATCCAAAGAAGTCAAATACTATGGATTCGCACGTAATTTAACCCCCCCCCCCCCCTTTTTTTTTCCTTTTTCTGAAGCAAACAAACGTAGTTGAGAAATGATTATATGCACACAGTTGTATTACTTAAGTTCTATACATTTTACGTTACAGCCTAATAAGTAAATATACTATGAATGTTGCTGGGTTATCAAATGACAAGTTAGTTGAAGTTACATCTGACCTTGATATCCCAATGCTTTAAGAATATTATAGTTTCAAATATACCAATAAACAGATTCAGGAAATTATGCTTATAGTCATGAACTGAATAATTTTTTTTTTGGCCCAGATACACTGTAGGGAAAATAACACCAATTCAAAGACGCGAAGTACGTTCACCAGATTTTGGTCCTAAAGCAAGTTTTTGGATGGATTTTCCTAAAGCTGGATCGCAGCTAACACCACCTCATCGTTCAGAAGATTTTAAATGGAAGGATTACTGTCCAATGGTTTTCAGGTTGATTTATAGCTCTTAATTACTATATGAATCTGTGGAATACCTCCCTTACGCCCTTATGCTTGTAAATTATATTCGGTATTCTACTTCAAAAATGTAACTTTCAGGCTGCCTGTATTCACATACTTAATATATTATTAACATATTTACTTTATTGGATGCAGGAACTTAAGAGAGTTATTTAAGATTGATACTGCAGATTACATGATATCTATTTGTGGGAATGCTGCTCTAAGAGAGTTATCTTCTCCAGGGAAGAGTGGTAGTGTGTTTTTCCTTTCTCAAGATGATAGATTCATGATTAAGACACTCCGTAAATCTGAAGTGCAGGTGCATTGTTTATTTGTTGATATATTTATTTGAGGAATAGTTTCGTATTCTTGTAAGTATGCTAGTATCAATTCTTTTACATAAACACATCTATTTAGGCCCATCAACGAATACTTTCGAATGCGGATGGTGTCATATCCGCATCGGCGGATACGGACATATATCAGATAATTGTCATATCCACACTGAAGATCGATAAATCAAGAAACATAAATAAAAATTTTTGGTTTAACATAACTTTTTTTCAATCTCATTGGTTATAAAAGTGTACAAACAAATATGATGTTAATAAATAATTTTGAGCATTTAATATGCATTAAACGCATATAATATAAACTATTAACGTAATAAATATTAAATACATATATTTTATTTTACTAAAATACACATAATAAACTATAATCTTGACAAAAACCAGACGGATACTTTTCGGATGTGGATGTCTTCGTATCCGTGTCCGTTTTTCGAATATTGGATATTTATCCGCTTTTCGGATGCGGATGCAGATGGATTTTAAATTTTTCGGACATTCATTGGTTGGCTTACATCTGTTAATTTTGATTTTTATTCATTCACATATCGGTGCCCAAATATGTCTCTGGATATACAAAGTTGATGTTGCTAGACAAGTTAGAAAGGACGGTTATGATCTGCCAACTGCTGCCATGGAACCACATTATCAAAACAACCAATGTTAATTAAATTTTCGTTTTGCTTACCTATTTGCATCTTATGTGGTGCCTTATTGTTCAGATATCGTTTTCATGCATGGTGTATGCTATCAAATCTTGCATGTCTATTAAAATGTAGCATCCCTTGAATATGCATTCACACTTTACTGTTCAATGCTTGTAATGGTTCTTAAAGCCTATGGGTCAAAGCATCTGAGTTGGATATACAACTATCAGCAACAAGTAGATTTAACATCTCTATTTATTATGTAGGTTCTGTTGCGAATGCTTCCAAAATATTACCATCATGTACGTGCGTATGAGAATACACTTATAACTAAATTTTTTGGTTTGCATAGAGTAATACCTTCTAGTGGTCAAAAGGTGATTCTCAACACTTTCTGGTCAACACTTAATGTAGCTATAATAAAATTAAAATAAGCTTATTTCTCTTTCTTATCAATTGCAGTTCCGGTTTGTAGTAATGGGAAACATGTTTTGTACAGAACTAAGAATTCATAGAAGATTTGATTTAAAAGGATCGTCACTGGGCCGTTCTTCAGAAAATGTTGAAATTGATGAAAACACGACACTCAAAGATTTGGATC
Organism: Allium fistulosum; assembly: GCA_030737815.1. Classification (NCBI taxonomy): domain Eukaryota; kingdom Viridiplantae; phylum Streptophyta; class Magnoliopsida; order Asparagales; family Amaryllidaceae; genus Allium; species Allium fistulosum. Next base: position 1,113,532,993 of record CM060902.1, on the reverse strand, counting down.
TAAACTATTGTTTTTACTTGGAGCCTTCCTGGAGAGACGCGCTTTTGGAGTAAGCTATTGTTCCTAAAATTATGTAATCCTTTATGTCAAAGGCAAAAATTTCATTTAATAATATAACTGAAGGTGAAGCATGCTGATCTGAAGTACTATGTTTAAATTGATTTTATTTACCAACTTACAAAATTGGTAATCGGAGAATATATTGAGAAGTAATGTTTTAGACCATCTTGTGTTTGAAAATTGTACGTCTGTAAAAATATATGTTATACAATGATGTGTTGAAGCTCTCCATAATTGCCATTTGGTATGGAAAGTTGAAAAGCAGTGTGATAATACCCGAATTTTATTATCTGTTATTATAAAATGTATTTTCGGAAAAAACAAAGATAGGAGTAATATAGTGTTTTAGGCTATAGATGTCTAGTGCAAGCCTCTCGTGCAGTGTTTAGTGATCGATACTAGAACTGGTGATGATCATATGCCTAGGGGAGTTGGACCCAATGTTAATGGTTACACAGCCAAAAGCCCTACCATTAAGGTCACTGGCCCTTAATGCTGTTCTTAATTTATTAACTCTTTTATAACAAATATATTTAGAAGTTATCATTCACTAGTGTTGGATGTGCCATGTCAGTTGTAAGTTTTCTGCCACAGGATACTAATGAGAGTAAACATGTATTATTGTATGAGTAATATGAGCCTGTGTGTACAACGCAGAAACTTAACTGTGTTATTACACAACATTATTTATTTACCCATATGTTTTTTTAATCCAGAGATGGTGCAGGGCAAAAAAAGTATTATACTGTGTTATATAACACTGTTAATTATCTGTGTCATACAACTATTCGTTTTTCTGTTATTGTATGCTATTTGTTATTACTGCTCATTTGTTTTGTACCTTTATTTATCTCTATCGTTATACTAATATTATCATTCATCGTTATTTTCTGGAGAAAAATAAATCAATTTTTTTACTATAAATCTTCTGCAGGCAGATTGAAATAGATAGCAAATTTTTGGAATCACAACATATAATGGACTACAGCCTTTTGTTAGGAGTGCATTATCGTGCTCCCCAACATTTGAGGACTGGTGTATCTTTTCACCAGAGTTCTGCAGCAGATGGATTGGCAGTGCTTTCAGAAGGTAACAAGGGAACCTTTTTATTGAATGCTCCATTGTATATGCATATATACATGTCAATTCAATAGTTTGTTGAATCAGAAGTTGACAGATAGTAAATAGACTAAGAAGTATATGAGACATGAATATTATGGGTACTGTATGCAGAAGTTCAAGAAGATGAGATTTTTAATTATCCACAAGGACTTGTTCTCGTTCCTCATGGAAGTAATGAAAATGGTGTTGTTGTGGGGCCCCATATTCGAGGAAGTCGACTTAGGGCTTCAGCTGCTGGTGATGAAGAAGTTGATCTCTTGCTTCCTGGTACTGCAAGGTGTGTCATAAACTGTTATCATAGTATAGTTATAATTGTACATTAGACATCATCCATTAGACTTTTAAGTTCTTTTAGGTAGATAATTTTGCGCAGTCCATGTTACGACCATTCAGTTAAAAATTCCTTAGGACATACTTTATGGTATTCGACATATATCACAATTAACAAATATTTGTTTTGTACTTGCTGATAAGTGTTTTGATAGTATTAATGTGATTTGACCAGACTTCAGATTCAGTTGGGAGTTAACATGCCTGCAAGAGCAGAGCATATTCCAAATAAAGATGATACTCAAATGTTCCATGAAGTGTATGATGTAGTACTATATTTAGGAATAATTGATATATTGCAAGATTATAACATGAGTAAAAGAATAGAGCATGCATACAAGTCGCTTCAATTCGACTCCCTATCCATCTCGGCTGTTGATCCTCAGTTCTATTCAGAGCGTTTCTTGAGCTTTATTCAGACTGTCTTTCCGGTAAACCCGTAAAAGAAGCTGCAAGCTATTCATCGATAGCTACTGGGAATTCTGGTATTTCTAATTTTTTGAAGACTTACGCTTTTGAAGATGTAAATGTTCAAAAATGTATTTGGAACGATTCCAACTTTTATTGTATTACATAAAGAATTACAGACGAGGACAGTCGATTGTGAAGCTACTCGAGTTTCTGTAACCGTACTGATGTAATAATCACTGCTAATCTCACTAACTTTCTAAATGGGAGATTTTCCTATTTCTCTTGAGATTTTATTGTCATCAAACCTGTTAGTCATCCAGCAGGAGATAACTTCATAATTTTGCTTAGAAACATGCTTTCTGAGCTTGTAGCATAGTTTTGCTCTTGATTGGTTTGTTATCTAATTTTGTTGACCATAAGACACATAAGTTGATTTGAAAGGGGGATTTTAGTTCGTCTTTTTTTGAGAAAAAAAACACATTACCCTTTGATAAAACATTGTAAATCAATTTTCTCTTTTTATATTTATAAAATTTTGTTCGAAATCGGTATTGTAATTTGTTTTTTCTCAATCATTATTGAATATAATTTTCTTGAATGGAAAGTACTAAAAAATTGCTATTTTATATTTCAATAATTTTACCATATTGCAAAGCAAATAATTGTCGGCATAATAATTGTTGTGCCATGTGTAATAGCTTTTTGGTAAATAGTTGACAAATATTTGTCATGTATTGTAAGTTACAACGCAATTATTGTTGTTGTGTTGCATTGCAAATACATGCAAATTACTTGCACTATAAAACACGAGCGTTTGGGCATCCGTTTTGCATGTGGATTCTTTTTCTTTTGCAAATGTTATTTGTTCCACATGTGCAAAGGAAAATGAATTGCAAGAGTGGTTTAAGTTATAATACCGATTGACTCAGTTTTAGCACGTATAAATTTGCATTTTAATTAATGCAGAAGCAGTTTAATTTAAAATTTAATTGAGATATAATTGATTGACTTAGTTTTAGTAGACGAAAACTTGTATTTTAGTTCAGGTATTAGAAGTTTTAGTTCAAGGATAATAATGATTGACCAAGTAGCATAATATAAAATTTTGAAATTTTATTTAAGGTGGAAATATATCCAGATATATTAGAATATAATTTGAATTTAAATAGTACCTTAGAAAGTTTATGCTTACCCCAAAAAGGTGTGACACCAAACTATTACAACTATTATTAAAGATACGAGTATTATGCAAAAACCTCGTATTTACATAAAAAAAAGTTATGTAAGATATTTGATAAATATTTATTTGGCAACTATCTGCACGTGAAATATTTGACACATTGTCTCAATTCTAGCTTTGGTTGGATTTTGTTGCAGCCACAGCCACCTCTTCCATCCATCACTAATCAATTTTACGTCAAAATCCTCACCAAATGGTTTCAACCCCGACATATTTCGTTGTCGCTAACGAAAACCCTAATTTTATGTCGCGATTGAAACCCTAAATGTAACAATCTTGCTTTCTACGCCGTAAATCAAATAAATTTAATTAAAATAAAAATACTCGATTTTGATTTTTGATAATTAATATTTTGAAAATAATTTTTTGTTTATTTGAAGCTTAATAAAAGATTTTTGTTTTGAATAAATTGAATTAAATTAACAATTTCTTTTCAAATAATATATTGAATTGAAAAAAATATTTAAAATTAAATATAAAATATTTTTAAGTTTAAATATTATATATATATATATGAGTGGAATAGTTGGAATATAAATTTATCTTTGTAATAGTACATGAAGAAGTGTAAATTAACTTGAATCAAATTGAAATTTATCTACAAATAAATTTAAAGGAGTTGTGAAAGGAAAAGAAATGAAATGGAGAATTAAAACTAGTTTGAATTTATAGAGCCCAAATTTCTTTCGGCGCAAACCCATTTAAAATCTATTTCTCCCTCCTCCTAGAAGCTTCTCACATCTCTCCCTTCAAACTCTCAAACTCAACCCGAATCCAAATCCATCGTTGTCCTAACCCCAATCAAAAAATCGTGACCACTTTATTTAAAAAAACAAAGAAAGGCGTGCGACCTGGTGGCATGTGATGCAAGGGAAAGTGGCCAATTGGGGTTCGCGACTAGGACGGACGGATGCAGAAAGAGGCGTCATTTGGGGGTGCACGACATCGGAGCTGGTGGCGCGTTTGGGTGGAAGCAATGACTTGGCGTGGAGCTTGGCTATAGTTGTTCGGGGCGATGAAAGGGGAGTTGCGATGCTACCCGAGGAGGAAGTTATGATGTAGGGTTGCGTGGTGACAGCCAATGGATGGGGCGATCGTTCACGTGTGAGGCAATAGAGGAGTGACGACTGACGATGCAGTGGTTGGCAGTGACGAGCAGCTGGCTAGGCATGATGGTTATTGACGATTTGGTTGAAAGAATAGAGCTTCGACTTGTGAACAAGCATTTATTTGGTGAGTTATTTTCTTAACTCACAACTATCGTCATTAGATGCTCGTTTCCATTATTTTTATTGATTGACCGACAACGAATGGTTGATATGGATTGATTGGATAAAATTGATTGTTGTTAGATGATATGATTGAAAGAGTGTTGTGTACTTTGGATGAGTTATGTTGCGTATGTATTGGTTGAATTAGATTATGGTATTGATTAAACACAACACTTAAAATTGATCGAAATGTGGTAGATAAATTAAAAGTGAGGATTTGAAATAAAAAAAACTATTCTGGAAATAAATAGTGGATTTTGTAATGATTCTTATTTAAAATTGTAAGTATCGTTAGTGATAGAAAATTATTAAATTGAATTGTTTTGAGTATACTATGAATAGAATTACTTGGAAAAAATGATGAACTTTGGGATTTTATTAAATAATTGAATTTTCGAATATTTTATTTTTATTTATCGATGATTATTGAAATATTTAAAGATTTTAAAAAAGAATGGTATTTAAAATTTATATTTTAAAGTTATGAGTTAATTTTATTCGGATGTTATAAATTGGAAGTTTATAAATAATATTTTGAAGTAATAATAAGTTGAATGTAATTTATTTATCGAATGGGAATTTTCATTTATGGGATTTGTTTTATATATGTGGCTAAGTGAATTTTTGAAAGTAATAAATTATTGTGTTATATCATTCAGTTATTTTGAAAATTTATTATATAAAGTAGAATTATTTAAATTTGTTATTCAAAGGAAATCTTAAATTATAAAACTTATTTAATATTATTATTATTTTCAATTATTAGAGAAGAACTTTAAAATGTATGAATTATGATTTCAGATTTTATAGATGTCTAGGTGGTCTGCATATTAATCACTAGTCATATCTTCCAACCAGGGGTAGTGTTGGTGGTCTTATGATCGGTTGGAAAGACCACTGTGTGAGATTATTGCAATCTATTATTAAAGTTTATTCGATGCATTTGATTTTTTCTGATATTAGTGATGATTCTATTTTAAATATTTCTAATGTTTATGGGCCTAATTCTAAGTTAGATCGTAGGGATCTTTGAAATGAGTGTCTAGAATTTAGATCACTCTCGCCATGACCATGGGTTATAGGAGGTAATTTTAGCGTTACTAGGTTTTTAGGAGAGAGATCTCCAAGGAAAGGAGATTATACTGCTATGGAAGAGTTTGATCAGTTTATAATTAACTGTAATTTAATTTGAGGTAAGATTGAGTAATAGACAATTTACATGGTCTAATGGGACAGAATTCCCATCTTGGGATTTACTAGATAGATTTTTTATTAGCGATGAAATAGAAGATTTTGCTAATTATATCACGTAAATTATATCACGTATGCTCTTTTAAAACTTGATTTTGCTAAAGCTTTTGACTCAATTGATTGGATTTTTCTTAAAGACTTATTATTGGCTAGAGGTTTTAGTATCAGATCAGTAGGTTGGATCATGCCCTTACGTAAAAATGATAATTCTAGTATTATGGTTAGGGCTGTTATGGTAATGGTAAATTTACCATTACCATACCATTACCAGTCAATCAGTTACAATTTTAAAGTAAAGTCGGCATACCAGCATAATCGGTATGATAATGGTAAATTTACCATTTTTTACGGTAAAACATCGGTAATATTTTATCAAAACCAACGGTAATGGTAATTTACCAGTCCATTCATAATACATTGATATTCATATAAGATGTTGTATTACAGACATTTAGAAGCAAGAAAATAGTTCAATTTATTTCAGTAATTCAACTCAAATAATGATAAATACACTTCTTTTCTATGTCCTTTATTAAGTGACCCAATAAGATATATAATGAAGCATCATTTTGTGTAAAAATATATCAACTTATTATTTTTTTGACAAACGGTAATTTACCATTACTAATGGTTACCAGTTTATTGGTATACCAATCGTCGGTATACCAGTCAATCGGTAACGGTAAACAATTTTAGTTTACCAGTAAAAACGGTACGGTAACGGTATTTATAAAATGGTAACGGTAACCATTACCATAACAGTCCTAATTATGGTTAATGGTATATTAGGAAATAACAATCGAAACGTGGTGTTAGGCATGGTGACCCATTATCACATTTATTGTTGTTCAATAGCAGCTGATGTTTATTCTAGAATTATCAAATTGGCCACTACCAATGGGTTATTAGATGTTATAGGTAATGAGCTAACTATGATTTTTACGTCACACTTGCCTAAACATATTATTGTGCTTAAATCCATATTATATAGTTTTGAACTGTTATCCGGTTTAAAAATTAACTTTGACAAGAGTTTGGTTCTATTTTAAATAACGTACATATAGAAAATCAAGTTGCAAATACTTTGAATTGTAATACAATGAAATTTCCTATTGAATATTTAGGTTTTTTAATTAGGCCTCAAAAACTAAAACATGATGATTGGAATGTTATTATAGATAAAATCAATAAAGGTTAGCTAATTGGAATGGTAAATACTTCTCCAGAGCGGGTAGGATAGTGCTAATTAATTCAGTTTTATCTACATTACCTATTTATTGGATGTCTTTTTACCTTTTTCTAAAAGGGGTTACTCATAAATTTGATAAAATTAAAGGAGATTTCTTGTGAAGTGGAGATAATTCTAATTGTAATTATAAATGCTTGGTTAATTGGAAACTAGTTTGTAAACCTAAGAATGAGGAGGGATTAGGAATAATTAATTTGTATAATTTAAATATATCTTTTTTAGGTAAACGGTTACGTAAATTTAATGATAATAATGAAAATTTGTTATGGAAAGAACTAATTTCGAACTAATGGTACGGTGTTTCATATAATTTACATCATAATACTATTAATAATTTTAGTAATATGTCTCACTTTTGAAATCAATTATATTGAATTTTGATGCTTATAATCTAGGTATAAATAATATTGTTCATTCTAGTAAAACACTTCGTTTGGCATGATAGTTGGATTTCAACTATTCCACTTAAAGTGTAATTTAAGGAATTATATGATATATGTAATTTCAAAAATGTATTAATTTCTGACATTTTAGACCAAATTTAGATTTTCCTTGGAATTTTAGTTTCAATCATATGTGTTAAATTTTGGTGATACAAAATCACAAATAGAAGGAAACAAATATGCAAAAGGAAAAGTAATCACGTTTGTTCATTATGGAAATGCATTAATAATTGGATTGCATTTGAATGAGATGGCAAGGAAATTTATGCATGCGCACGTTATGGAATAATATATATGCAAAAGATATGCATATTATTTCTTTCTTCGTAATCGCATTGCTTTGGGATTATTTTCTTCCATCTTTAGAACGAGTGAATTACTTGTTATGTTTGCGTGATTTGTTACCGTTGTAATTTGCCTCCATTATCTTCTTACCATATTTTGGTAATTTGATTGATGATTCACTTGAATTTATATTGGCTATATATTGAGGGTAGACTTCATTGTAAACTCATCCTGGTATTCAGCCAGTGATCTCCAAATAGAGTGTCTTTTTTGTTATCCCTAATTGGGAATTTGGTATGTAAACTCTTATCTTGTAATCTCTTGTAATTCTCTCAAGTGTAATAAAATTTCTCTTCTTTGGACTGGACGTACACTATCTAGGTGATAGTAGAACCAGTATAAATATTGTGTGTCTTCCTTTTTTATATAGTTATTTACTATTTATTTGGAGTATAGAATAATTGCTGCTAGATTAAGTGATGTTCAAATTGGCAAATCTAGATCCTGTATTGTTTTTCCGCATTTGTGCAATTTCTGCACAACAGATTGGTATCAGAGCAAGGCGATTTGTTTCAATTTGTGCATCAATGGCTTTTAGAAAGAGCAGTAGATCTGATGATGATTATGCTATTACTCATTTGGACGGAAAAAGAGATTTTGTGCAATATTGAAGATAAAGACGGAGGAGATTATGTTGAGAGAGAAGAATGTTCCAGTTTTGGAAATTTGGTGATAAGGAGTTTACCGTGTTGAAGCGACATCTGGATTTGGGAACTTGTATCTGCTTTATGGCTCGATGTTGATGTGAGAGTCTTATGTTGATTTCCATGGGAAATTTGTTGTTTAGCAGATAAGGTATGTGGAAGAAGAGAGATTTGTCTTGTATACAGAGATTTGGATCAGCCTTGTTATGTCTGTTGGCTTTTTGTTTTCTAGCTCTGTATTTGATCGGTGATTGAGAGAATTTTTTGGCCTTGGTGGCTTTGAGATTATTTTGATATCTATCTTCTTTTGATTTTGGATATTTGCAACATTTTGTTCGCGGGCGGGGACATAGTCTGAGCTCGTTAGCAAGGTGTGATGGGGGTGACCTTGCCGGAACCCATTAGGTAAGTATTCATTTTTGGTATCCATCTCGTTAAGAGATTTTGGTTGAAGGTGGAGTTTGATTTTAAGAGTTTTATGTTGAAAAGAGAATTTGATTCGAGGTGGAGTGTTGGAAATATGTGATTTTGCATCAAGGTGGAGTGTTAAATTTTGGTGATACAAAATCACAAATAGAAGGAAACAAATATGCAAAAGGGAAAGTAATCACGTTTGTTCATTATGGAAATGCATTAATAATTGGATTGCATTTGAATGAGATGACAAGGAAATTTATGCATGCGCACGTTATGGAATAATATATATGCAAAAGATATGCATATTATTTCTTTCTTCGTAATCGCATTGCTTTGGGATTATTTTCTTCCATCTTTGAAACGAGTGAATTACTTGTTATATTTGCGTGATTTGTTACCGTTGTAATTTGCCTCCATTATCTTCTTACCATATTTTGGTAATTTGATTGATGATTCACATGAATTTATATTGGCTATATATTGAGGACAGACTTCATTGTAAACTCATCCTGGTATTCAGCCAGTGATCTCCAAATAGAGTGTCTTTTTTTGTTATCCCTAATTGGGGATTTGGTATGTAAACTCTTATCTTGTAATCTCTTGTAATTCTCTCAAGTGTAATAAAATCTCTCTTCTTTGGACTGGACGTACACTATCTAGGTGATAGTCATAGATAGTGGAACCAGTATAAATATTGTGTGTCTTCCTTTTTTATATAGTTATTTACTATTTATTTGGAGTATAGAATAATTGCTGCTAGATTAAGTGATGTTCAAATTGGCAAATCTAGATCATATTTATTGTTTTTCCGCATTTGTGCAATTTCTGCACAACAATATGTTAGAGGGTATCACGTTAGAAAAGTTTGCTTTATTATGGGCTAAGTTAGAGCTTTATAACATTGATAATGAAAAAGATATTAAAATTTGGTGTTGGAATAAGAGTAAGAAATATATTCCCATTCATTTTATAATTTTTTGGGGAGTTAAATTGAAAATATTTAAATATTTGTGCAAAGTTAATGGCCCCCCTAAAGCTAAAATTCACATCTGGTTAATTTTGCATATGAAATTGAATCCTATAGAAGTTTTAAAATAAAAAATATCTTAATTTATAAAAAATGTTATTTTTTTAATAATGAAATTGAGAACATTAATCACTTATATTTTGAATGTAATATAACTAAATTTATTCTTGTGAATGTTCTTAATATTTTCGAATTTAACATAAATAATAAACAAATTAATTGTGATTTATATTGGACGAATCTTGGATTTCACTATATAAATCATAATAGGTTTTTACTTGACACTATTTTCATAATAATATGTTGATATATTTGGTTTGAGAGAAACCAACGTGTGTTTAATGATAATAGTACTGATTTAGAAATTCTAATATATGTAATTTCTTTATTTAGTTTTATTTGGATTTCGAATCCGAGTTCTAAATTAAACAAAATTTCGAGTTTTAAAGAGATTCTTAAAAACATTAAAATTCGTATTGAGTTTATAAAAAATAAAATAAATCTTAATAATAGAGATAATAGTAAAAATTAAATGTAGTTGGCAATTTGACCATGGTTTCTTTTGATTCTTAGTTTGTTTTATGATCTTAGTATTGTCTTCTCATTTTTACTTCCTTAATTCTAATTAAATGGTAGTCTTGGTCTTGTTTAATATCATTAGTTCAATTTAAATTTTATTTCATTTATGCGCATACATATATATGTATGTATGTATTATGTACCATAATATCAGTAAGTTAAAATAAACACTGCCGAAAATAGATTTATTTACGATGCCAAAAATAATATTAAAAAAACGAAATCAAAAGCAATGGTTATGGCAGTAAAACTGCTATTTATTTAATAATTTTAAGCTTATCTTAGTTTATAAAGTTATGAATTGACTGGCCTTAACATAGGTAGTTACTCGTTGAATCGGGTACGTAGGATTTACTATTAGACTTGTTCGGGTCTTTGATATAAATTCTAATTCTCTTGTACGCATGCGTGAGCGCACGTACACACATATATGTAAATATAAACATACATACACGTACATACGAAGGAATATGTTTAGACCCTTTTTGGCCTAGATTTGATTTGTTGAGTCTAATACGTTTATTTATCTAAATTTGTTGAGTGTGGTATATAAGTTTTGATATACTCAATCCATGCGTCAACTAAATTTCCTTGTCTGAATGGTTTGTCTTTGAACTCTATTAAGTTTTTTCATATTATTCATTTAGGTTCCCTGTTATTGTTTTTGTGATTGATGGCTTGATTACCTAGGATCAGTCAGGCATGTATTTACTCGGATGTATTTTACCATAATGAACTGTGTTGAGATGTTCACCTTACTAATTCACTGAGTGCACATGGTCTGATTGAGTAGCTTGCTTCACTGTTTCATATTCATTCAATGGTTCATTACTTACACGTATACATGTTTATTCTTTTAGATATATATGTATAACAGTGTGCTTTTTATGGTCTGTGATGTTATATTTTCCTTGCACCGTTCATGTTTTGAACATGTTTTTTTGAAGCTGTTATATTTCCTTGCTTGGTACATGAGTTTCAAAGTGAATCTGTAGTATTTCTATGGGATTCAGTCTTGTTTGTATTCTCAAGGCATGGTTATTTTTATTTAAAAATAGCCATAGTGTATGAATAAAATTTGAGTTCTATGATACAATTGGACGCGCATCATTTCTTTATTGAGTATTCAGCAGTGTTTATTTGGCTTGAGCATTGGCGTTTGATTTCTTTAAGAAAGGTTATATAATAGTTCATCCTCGTATGTTTACTTTTAGTTAAGAACTGACGATTATTTTTTCCTGTTTTAACTTTAAATTCATTGTTGTGATTTCTTGTTTGATTCATTCATTTGACTGTTGTGACGACCCTAATTTTAATTAACATTATTTAGAACATTTAATTAGTTAAATTAAATGAAATAATATGAATGGTTAAGGGATTGCCATTTGTGTTAATAGAGAGTAACCATGCCTAATGGACAATGAACTAAAACAGGATTAAAATGAAATAGATAAGGGAAATAGATAAGGACAAAGTAGGAATAAGTTATATTCCTATACCCTAAACCTTCATATCACTTCATTCTACACGTCCACAAACTAAAATCAAAACATAAGAGAGCTCGGCCACCATTAGGGGAAAAGTAAAAAGAAGATAAACCTATAATCAAAGGAAGGTAGCTTAATCAACTTAATCCAAGATCAAATCTCAATTTCTTAACAAGCAAGCTAAAGGTGAATAATAGATTACATCCTCTATTTTATGGTTTTTGGTTGCTAGATTGAGATCCGAAATTATTTTTCAAATGTTTTGCCATGTTTTAATTGTTCATTGGAGATATATATACTTGTTGATAATTTAGGCTATTTCATATAGATTTATGATGAGAAATAACTTGGAAAACCTATTAAATGACATCCGAATGACTTGCATTTTTTATATGAGGCCAGAAATATTATTTTAGAGATGGGTTTCAAGTTTTATAATTTTATGAATTATTATGAATTTTCTAATGAAGAAAATGATTATGTTGGGTTTAAAATTAATTACGACTATTAGATATTAGCTTTGGGTCGGAAATTAAATATGTTACAACACATATTAAAAGTTATTTATGGAAATTTTTGGAGAATTTTCCTAAGTGTTTTATTAAGTATATAAAATTATTTAAGATATGAGACTTAAATGTTTTATATGTTTAAAATAGGAGAAGTGGCAATTTGCTAAATATTTTAAATTATAAAATACTAAATTTGGCAGCCTTTTAGAAAAGATTTTTGGAAAAGAAATTGACAACCAATTATATGATGACAAATAAGCAAGTTAGTTGGAAAGATACTACTTTATAAAGAAAGAAAACAGTTTTTGTAAAGGTTTGTTGTTTCGCCACTCTCGGCAGCTACTTTCGACTTCATACTACCGCCTCCATCATAGTCGAAACCAATACACATGGTATTAATGCCTTGGTACGTAGTGGATTGGAGTTAGACAAAAGGTATAAGGTCGAAACATGCTTTCGAAGGGGTTAAAACTTTGTTTTGCTTTCAAAAGAAAAGCCGCTTGCTTTGCTTTCCAAAGAATGGTTTCGAAAGGGTTTCAATATGGCTTTCGATAGAGGTTGCCGCCTTTTGTTTTAAACAAGTCAGGGTCAAAACACTCATTGCCGCATTCTACTTTTCGACCCAGTTGAGGTCGCTTTGCTTTTAAACATTGGTTTCGTAAGGGTGCTTTTGCTTTTAAATAAGAAGCCGCTTCTCCATGCTTTCGGAAGGGTTGGTGTCGAAACCACCTACTTTCTTTTACTTAGGAAATTGCTTTCGAAAGAGTTGTTTTCGACTTTGTTCTTTTAAGACCCTTTGTTCTATTGAAAGATAAACACATAGGTTTCTAATGGAATGGTTTTATTGGTTTCAAAACTATGTTCCACATGCTTTTACTTAAACCCAATGCTTTCGAAAGGTGCGTATTAAGTAAAGGACCTTATTGATTTCGAAAGGTATATAATAAAGGTTTCGAAGAGGAGGTTCTTCAATGGTTTTGAAAGGTACTTAAAGTATTTTATATGGAAGATTTCCAAATGCTTTCGAAAGGCAAGTTTAAAGAGTTTTGAAAAGAGGATGTCCAAGGTTTATAAAGGTTTCGAAGGGATACCTTCAATGATTTCGAAAGGTTGTTATAAAGGTTTCGAAAGGTATGTTTTGGCCTTTTGGTCAGTGTTTCAAGGTATTGTAGTTAATATATTTTGAAAGGGGTACTTTCAATGGTTTCGAAAGCGTTGTTTAAAGTTTTTAAACAAAGGTTTCAAAAGGTTTACCTTGGCTTTATGGCCTAAGATCTTTTAAGTTAAAAAAGGTTTTAACTTACTTTGGAGGGATAGATAACCGTCAATATATTTCATCAACATTGTTTTAAGTAAAGTATATATAACATGGTAAAGAAATTTGAGTAAAGCAAAAGGTATATTCTCCTTGTTTAAGTATGATTTAAAGGATTAAATCAATTTGCAAGAAATGTTTCAAGGAAAATTGTAATGGGGTAGTTGACCCTAAGTAAATGACTCGGATATTAGAATACTAGATGAGACTGGTATAGGGTCGCACCCTATACATTAGTCATAGTCCCTAGCTGATTTAGTCCAAAATTCCAGTGTGTAGGGCTTAGTCATAGGTAAGACTTAAATGATGGTTACACACAGAAAGTAATACACACACACACACAAAGGAGGACAAGTTATTTGTGAACCCGCAAAACCATTTGGATCAGGTGACCCTTAAAGAAGTATGTTAAGGACAGACCATCCAGAAGTTTATCTAACATATATTATTTGTTTTGTCTGGTAGGCTCGAGTAAGCCAATGGTTAGTAGTTAGCCAAACAAAGCTACATTGTCCGGACAGATGGTCCATTTATTACTCGATTTTGAGTATATATGATATTGCTATTATTGTTATAATCGGTTTGATTGACCAGTTTGGTTGCAGGATTTTGATTTGTAAAAAGATACGTTTTAAAAGGATATTAGTGAGGGGAAACCCGTTACGCTAAGCGGCGTGCTCTCACTTAATATCGGTAAACCGAGATGTAATAGTGTTATTCACACCAAACTTTATATTCGACTCGAAGTTTATGTTTTCCCTTAAACTCTCGGGTGCTCAAAATTAAGTAGATTGAGAGTTGAGGGTTTATAGGTTTTAGTGGGTGGACGAATAAAGCTTCCGGAAACAAGCATGAGGCTGATGTTAGCTATTTAGGAGTTATTATGTTTTTATTTTCGCTATGAAGTATTAAGACAGTTTTTGTCTATTTAGTACTCTGATCATCCAAGGGGGCATCTTCTTATGTCGCTCTTGGCGTATTTTGTAATAATTATATTTGTTCAATGCTTGGAAAACGTTTGGGATTATGTAATTGGATATGAAACATGATTTTGTGGAATGTAATCAGAAAAGTTGTTTTTTGAAATCTATGATTTTGTATTATATTCATGTGCTTCTGATATTATGGATACCATTAACATTACCGTATTTTATCGTCGGAAGTTAATACTATAGATGATTGCAGCATCTGTAACGCTTAGCTTTGGGCCTCAAGATAGGGGATGTTAAAACTGTTTAGTGTTACATTTTGTTACTTTGAAACTGCATTTGTTAGTTTGATTAGGGCTGCCACGTTTTAATGTGCTTGAATGGTAGTCAATATTTAAGTAATTACTTTGAAACACATGTGGAGCTTAAAACCAAGCATGGTGTGGCTTAAAACCAAGCACATTGGGAATATGATTTGTTGATATTCCTCAAGATTAGAATCTCAATGCAAACGAGTCCTAACACCCATTAGTGAAGTCGAAAGACTTTTGTGTTTCGTCCTAGGATTTTGAGAAATATAAAAGTCTAACGGGAGGCTTATTAGAAAAATGAAATGGCAACATTTAACCTTTTAATATTGTAAGAGCCATTTGTGATATAAAGTTATAATAATTTACATTGATAAATTTGTAGCAATTAATATAATTGATAAAATGTTTATCAATTAAAACACACAAATGAACAAAATCTAAGATTGACAAATATAAATGTAAAATATACTTGCTAATAAATAATTTCTGCATGTTGTAGTTTCGATATCCATGCAAGCGCCTAATTTTATAACTAATAAATACGTTCGTAATTTGGTTGCTTATGTGTTTATTTGCCCAAGGCCCTGTATTACCTTATATGAGTTTCGAATTCTAAAAGCAACACAATAATATAGATATTTGATCCATACATGATCAGATATAAATGTTATATGGTGAACGGTCATAGTTCGTAATGTACGAAACTAAGAACAAATTGGTACTTTTTAATTAAATCTTATGTATAACATTATATTAATTATGTATTACATTATAATGTTATATAATAGTGTTATGTATAACATATATTAATTAAATTATATAAGAGTCTTATTTATAACTTATATAATAGTATTATGTATAACATTATATAACTTATATTTCTAACATTATATTAATTAAATCTTGTTTAATTAATTTAATTAATTAACATTTTAATTAATTTTATATTATTCAACTTAAGCATTTTATATTAAATGTATACTATAACATTCTTAGTTATATACATATATCTCTATATGTGTGTATTTCATTATTTATTTATTAACTTATATTTAATTTATTTAATTATTTTATTAGATACTATTAGTTTTGAAAATTCTTATATACACACACACACTACATTGTCTTAAACAATTTCAAGTCAATGCAACATATATCATTATATATCTTTATACACACACACACACACATATATATATATATATTGAATTAACTATTTAATTAATTAATTTATTTTATTAAGGTATACCTACGATATATATATATATATATATACATATGTCTTAACAATTTCGAAATATTTTATGTTGTTTTCAAACAGTTTTAGAAATTATATTATATCATTTATAATATATTTCTTAATTTAAATTTAACTTTTTAAATTTTATTTTAATTTTAGAATAACCCAATACCCAATTTAAATTTGGGCATTTTCTATTAGTAGCAGCCTTTGGACTCACTTCATCTCTCGGGCCAGGCCAGTAGCTAGGTAGAGTAGGGTAGGGTACTCGATTACCCAAACTCAGCCTATACGTTACTTTTCTGAACACCTTACTAAATGGGTAAGCTTAGTTAGTTAACCTCAACATAACCAATTTAGACCACATAGGCTATTACACTTCAATACCATTATTGGATCTGTGCCAACATGCAACGAGTTTAATGGGTAAATTTCAAAAATATTATTTCATTTAGATTTTATTGGGCCTATGAAGTCTAAATTCATTTAGATCTGAACTAAATTATTTTTAAATAAAATCATTATTTTATTTAATTTATCTCTACTATTAATAATGAGAATTCAATGAATAAAATTTCAACTACGTCCTTTTGAAATTCCGAAAATGTCCTTTGTCCACCAACGGAATCTTACCGTCCGTTTACAACCTCCACCACCATCCCCTTTTCTGGCACTTTTAAACATAATTTCATTATAAATTTGCATCTGACACCATCAACGTAACTTTTTAAGATAAAAATACCATGACCATCAAAGATATGCGATTTATACTAGTAAATAAAGAATTGTTTTAATGATTGCAATCTAATGACCGCAACTTCTTCGTCACTTTTTCCTTAATTCGCTTCTCCTCTCTAACTACCTTCCTTCGTTCATCTTCATCCTTCTCCGTTCCCACCATGTCTAACACTTCCAGCAACCCAGTGGTATCTTTGAATTAGCCTCTTACAGAGTCTCCAGCACTAATGAGATCTATACGCGTCTACAATTCAATATCGGTGTCGTCCCATCCCATTTCGCCGCCCCAGGCTATTATGGTTTTTGACAGCAACTTGCCTCCTCTCAAGCGCTCTTCCATTAGCTGCCAACCTTCAGTTTCGCCATTTAGATCCAAGCCTAACTTGCTCTCCTCTAACCTGTTCTTTCTACCGGATTACTCCCTTCAAAGCATTGATCGTTCTCACTCTCCTTTATCCAGGTTGCTTACCGCAGCTGCTTGCTATAATACTGATACCTCTCTTAGCCCCTTGTTTGTTGCTTGTGATGGTCTCAGTCAGTGGCAGTCTAATGTCGTGTCAATTGATGTTGTGAACGATAATGTTGTTGAAGATGTGAACGTGAGTGATGCTGTTGTGATGGACGGTGCTTGTGATCAAGGGGGATCCCTCTTGGTGGATATGTGAGCAAGCATGCCTGGTGCTTATGGAAATGACAAGTCCAATTTCTATGATGCTAATGCTGTGCAACCTAATGTGTTGCGTACTGAAGTCTACTGCTCCTAAAGCTAGAAATAAGTGGACCTCTCTTTTTTCTGCTCTGCCGCGCAATGCAAATGAATACATTCCTTGTTCCTTTGACACTATAGAGATTGATGGAGCAATGGTTTCGTTGGTTGAAGTTTTGGAAGCTGGCTCAATTTTGGTCAAAGTACTTAGTGGCGGTTTTCCTCGATTCTAATCCCCTATACCAAGCTATTCATGATCATGTCGTCATTTTGGAAAATTAGGGGTGGTCTTCAATTGGAATTTGATAATTCTATGTTCTTTTCCAAGTTCTCTAGGAAAGAGGAAATGTTAAGGGTTTTAGAGGCTGATCCTTTCATTGGTGGTAAACCATTTATTATTACACCTGGGTCTGCTACGGTCGATAAAACTAAGGAACAAGTTCTCTCTATCCCAGTTTGAATCCATTTCTCTCATATCCCGTCTATTTTGCAAACAATGATTGGGTTTAATTAGTTAGCTAGTCTTGTTGGTAGCCTAAAGTGTTTTGATGTTAATACTGTGGCTTAGAAAAAGCTAGTGTATGTCAGGCGCTTATTGCATTGAAGAAGCTTGTAAAGTTAAGGTTAATAGTGCCCATCTAGGGCTGTTAGTGGATACCCGAAAAATCCGAAATCCGTCCGCATCCGTATCCGAAAAGCGGATAATATCCGATATCCGAAAAAATGGATGCGGATACGGATACGAAGACATCCGCATCCGAAAATTATCCGTCCGGTCTTTGTCAATATTATAGTACAAATTGTGTGTATTTTAGTATAATGAAAGATATTTATTTGTTGTTTTACCAAGTTAATAGTTTATATTATATACATTTAATGCTTATTAACCGCTCAAAACTATTTATTATCGCCATATATGTTTATATTTAACACTTCTATGATCAATTGGATTGAAAAAAATGTATGTTAAACTTAAAATTTATATTTATATTTTTTGTTTTATCAGTCGTTGGCGGATAGGATAATTATCTGATATTCGTCCGTATCCGCGGATGCGGATATCCGATATCCGAAAATCATTTCGGATGTGGATGCGAATATGGCACTATCCGCATCCGAAAGTATCTGTTGACAGGCCTATGCCCATCTGCCTTTATCTATCAGGATTCCTCTCCCTTGGCCTCCGGTTATGAAGTGGGTTCCGAAGATTATCGGACCAACTATTGGTCCTTCTCCTTCCGTGATCTTGCCTTTTGTTACCTCCGATCCTCCTTCTATCATTATTGAAGATAATTCTCAGGAAAACCTAGATGTGGTTCCGTATTTCTTCTGGACCTCGTTTGAGCAAGCTTGGATTCATGAGCTTTTTAAGATGAGATATGATCCTAAGAGTAGCGGTTATTTTTTTTAAGTACATAGGTGGCGATAAGGAAGAAAGGTCACTTTATTATCACAAGTGGAAGGGGAGGGCTTGTCCCTATTTGTTCTTGGTTATATTGGAAATTTGAATAAGATTGTTTTAGTGGATGACTCTTGGAATAGGAAATTTCTTTACTGCTCAGACTCTATGGATTATGTTCCGAACTTGGCATCTCTTTTTTTGGGATTTTATCATGTTACTGTTCCTAATTCTTAAGACGATGGTAGTGGTTCTTCCTCTACTGAGGGGGACTAGTTAAGTTTTTTGTTTTTAGTAGCTTTGGTAATTTTGCTAAACTTCTGTACTCTTTTTCTCAAGTTGTTCTGGTGCATTTGCCTAACACCCATTTAATGTTCTTTTATAAATATGGACGGTCCACTTTAAAGCTGGCTAGCTTTGCTAAAAAAAGATTTATTTTAATATTATATTTGTATTATATAATATAACGTGTGTATCATATATATATGTGTGTGCACTTGCGCGTGTAACATATGCAGTGTACATAATATGCCCATATATAAATGTTGGAATTTACACTGCAATAGACATATTAACCCCTTCATATAAATATGTGTTGTCTATTACATACATATATATATATATATATATATGTACATATGTATGTATATGGTTTAATATGATATAAAATTATATTTATAAATGTATAAAATTTGTATAAATATATATATGACTATGTATAATAATAATTTTTGTAAATTCTAATATAAATAATTTCAATTTTAAATTTTAAATTCAAATTTTAAATCTAGATCTAGATTTTAAATATCTTATAAATTCAAATTTAAAACTATTTTATAATAAATTGTATGTAATAAATATAAATGTACACACAAACACACACGCACGCATGCGCACATATATATATAAAGAGAGAGAGAAAGCTAAGACCAATAGCACTCTTTATTTAACACCATCTGTAGTCTCTTGGTATCAACCACAAGTTTATACTTAAATATTTGGTCCATGTGATATGAAAGAGAAAAAACAAATATTTAATAGAAACTTGTGGCTGATATCAAAGGGCTATAAGATGGTGCTAAATAAAGGTTACCATTGATCTGTCTTATATATATATGTGTGTGTGTGTATATATTCGTTTCAAAAAAAATGTGTATATATATATATGTATGTATATATATATATATATATGTATATATATATATGTATGTATTTTAGGTTTGATACACATGTACACACTATATATACATTATACAACATTAAATCAATTCCGTTTATTAATGAATAAATAAAATAATGATTTTATTTAAAAATAATTTAGATCGGATCAAAATAAAATTAGAGTCCATAAGCCCAACAAGATTCGAAATGACATTTTTTTTTAAATTTACCTATTTAACCCGCTGCGTGTTAGCCCATTTCCAACAGAGCCGACATTTTATATAAATATAATAACTGTTTTATAAAATAATTATTGGCTAAGCCTAACGAGTTAGTTTTAAATTAAGCAATAAAATCAAGTTCTCACACACACGTATATACATATGAAAATTTATATCAAAAGTTATTTTTTGATCGTGGCTGGGTACGCTTAGTGTATATTTAAATATGTTATATGTGAAGTGTCTTGCACACGCATGCACACATAGATATATATATATACACACACACACACATACATACATACATACATACATACATACACACACATTATATATATATGCACATTATTGAACATGTAATTTAGGATACATACATACTGATACACACACGCGCACACGCATACACATATTAGTGTGTGTGTGTATCACCTAGGTTATTGAATGTTTATACGACACCATAATTACATACATATATATGTATGTGATGTCGTATGTTAACTATAACAATCAAAATTAAATTAAATTTTAAACCAAAAAAATTCATTATCTATAACTAAAACTAAATATGATTTAACGTAATCAAATCATTCATGATAACATAAGTTAAATATCTAGTGTAATAGTTAACAAAGGAAAATTTTAAAATTTTCCCCGTTTTCCCTCACTTCCAACGCAGTTGATCCAACATGAATAAAAAGTCATCAAAGGTAACATACCTTAGGTAAATAATCTTTTTCATTTCAAGGATCCAAACATGATACCCATTAATGCCATTCGTGTAGCAACCCGGTTTTCAAGTAATAATTAATTTAAGTAATAATAGTAATTTAATTAATTAATTAGGAATTTGGACATTTATTTAGAATGAGTTTTAAAATTGTTTAATAAAAAGATTTAAATCTTGAAAATATAATGTTTAAAATTTAAAATAAGTTAAAATGTGGAAAAAAATGAATTTTACAAAAAGTAACGAGTTTGAAATATAAAATTGATTTAATGGAGAAATGATTTTAAGTAGAAATTTGAGCTTATTTGAATTGAACAGAAGCTTAGTTTATAGATAAAAGAAAATAAATGTATATTTACTTATCTTATATTTTTAAGGCCTAACCCCAAGTCCAAGCCCAAGTCTAATTTGTAGAATTTGGATATGTATTTGGTTCCTTGTTGGTTTATCATGCATTCCATGAGCAGGTGCATGTATGTATGGATGTATGAGCCTCTGATATCTGATTTATCAACCTTTTGGAAAAAAATGTATATATTTATTGTTGTTTTGCATGGTGCATTCTCTAAGCTGTCCACTTAACTAGCATTTTCCATGGTGAGGTGTTCACGTTTTACATGCGTTGAGTTATTAGATGAGATCAACACTGTCAGCAATACCAGAGATGAATAACGCTTAGGATCAAGATTTTGAAAAGCATTTTAATTATCATTTCATTATATATGTAATTCTGTATACAACAGCTAGATTGGGTTGTGTAACTTACATCAACTGATCTCTGCTTGATGATTGATAGGCTTATTCAGGGTTATGTAATCCTTGATACAGCAGTTATTTAAGTTTTCATTTATGATTTTTATTTGGACATTGCCGGAGTGATATTGTTATGTTAAAAATGAAATGGAAATTTTCGTTATCTTTTTAAGACAGGAAGTTAAAGTTAGCCAGCCCATCACCAGTTATTCTAACCTATTATTCCGGAGGATCTAGAGACTGTTTGTTTAAACTTCTTCATGTTTTATCGTGTATATCACTTTGCATCCATTTGTGAAGATGTATTATTTTAATTTGTTAGTTGTCCTTTGTCTTGTATTTAGGCCCGGCCCAAAGAATTTACTGCCCCAGTCCAAAATGAAGATTCGGTGAAGAAAACGGTTATGTCAAAAATTTGTTGCCCTTCAAGACTTAACCCAGCAAATCATGGTGCAAACAGTGGGTATTACCACTGAACTACAACTTCCAACATTTATATTTTTTAACAAGTTCTTTATATTTAAGTAATTTATAACTCAAATATTAGTAAATTTTGCCCCGACCCAGTGGGTTGCCCCAGCCCATGGGCTTGGTGGGCTGCCCTCTGGGTCGGCCTTGCTTGTATTTCGTGCACTAAATATACGTTTCATGTATGCAAGCTCTCACGTTCCCACTACCCATTTAGCTTTCGCGAGCGCGCGTGTAATATATATATATATATATATATATATATAAAAAGTGTGTCTAAATATCTCCATGTATTGATTTGTTTCATTACTTTGGCTCATCCATGTTTGCAGGTGTTAATATATGAGAGGTTGTTGTTGTGTAAGGAAAAGTGCATGTTTCAGAATGTGTATGTGAGATACTTATGTATGGAGTATGTGCATTCCTATGTGAATAGGTATGCTTTACATATATATATATACCATGCTCTGTTGTAGTACATGTTTAGATGGTTGTCTTTGCATTGCTCTATTCTTATGTTTGGATCTTAATAGCTGAAATAATTTATTGTTCAAAGTTATTTTAATTAGTAGCTAATTATAAAAGGTTATAAAATAATTATTTGTATAATCCTAGTTTTATAAATTACTATTATTAAGTTATCAAAAGATAAGAATAAGTTTACTAATGCAATTAGTACATATTAAATTATAACTTAATTGTATAAAGATTAAGAAACTTGTTGGTTATTGTCGCGAGATAATTTGATGATATTTCATTAATGATGGTTTCTTGATTTTAATAATGATTTATGGATTTGAATGATTCACCCATCGGATTTGATGTTCTTGAATCCTGATTTGATTTGCTTCGAGATGGGTGATGACATCTTTATATATGTTTTATGATATTTGAAGTTATATAATAGTGGAGATTTGTTTATGCTGTTGTGATTATATAATACATATAATATGTATTTATCTATATTACGGGTGTTATTATACTATTGCCGATATATTAGATTATAAATCTTTTACCCTATAATATAGTCATAGTCTAACTATGTGTTATTTATAATATTCGGGTATCTGGACAATACTACTAGCATTTGTTTATTTGAGCTTAGAGGGGTATTATATTAGGATTATTGTCTGATACTTCTATGTCATTGGTTCATGGTATATTTATATAATTGACATTTGAGTTGTATTGTACTCATATAACATTATTGTATGTATATTATACATTATGTTGCAACCGACTCTGCATTCTCTGCTGTTTATTATATATATTGTGTATTGTTCTCTTTTAGAGCACACATGTTTATTTCTTTGCACTTATACTATGTACATACATGTGATATATATATATATATATATATATATATCTTTAATAATAGTTGTAATACCTTTGGTGTCATACTTTTTTGGTATCAACATGAACTACCAAAAATGCCCCTAATACCAAATCTTAATATCACTTGAAAATAGGATCTAACAATTAAATTTCTTTTACAAATTCAAAACGTCTATCTACAAATATCATCTAATCTTAATATCACTAAAAAATATGATCTAACAAATAAATTTTTTTACAAATTAAAACATCCATCAATAAATACCATCAAATCTTAATATCACATACAAATATGATCTAACAAATAAATTATTAATTAATAATACAAACAAAATTTTCAAACTTGAAAAAAATTGGTGTTGCAACTTAAAAATAAAATTTAAGCTAATAAAAATGATTTCGTGTTAAACAAACAATTTGTAGAAAAACAATTCACGCGCGAAGCGCATGCCGTAACGCTCGTCACCATAGTTGAAATAGTTGTAATAGCTTTGGTGTCACACTTTTTTGGTATCAACGTGAACTACCAAAAATGCCCCTCTATATATTATCAAACCTTAATCACTTAAAAATAGGATCTAATATTAAACTTCTTTTACAAATTCAAACGCCCCTAAAAGTAGGATCTAACAATTAAACATGCATTATAAATTCAAAATGCTTCTAAAAGTAGGATCTAAAATTAAACTTCCTTTACAAATTTAAAATCATTCTTTACAAATATACAAATTTTAATATCACTTAAAAATAAAAAATCATTTTTTTAACTGGTTTAAACATATACAATTTACAAGAAAAACAATTCACGCGCGAAGCGCGTGCCGTAACACTCGTGTGTGTGTGTGTGTGTGTGTGTGTGTGTGTGTGTGTGTGTATGATGTTTTAATACGTACCAACGTTAGTCCAATGGAATATTCACGTGTGTATCTCATATAGCCTCATTCTCCATATTATCTAACATTATTACTCTATAATACTCTTGGATAGTATGGGTACAAAGGTGGGGTGTTACAATTCGTATGCCCAAATAAAATATCATAAATGGCTCTATCCTTTAACTATCCTTTCATGTATGGTGAGTGTACATAGGAGTACTGAATATATGAAATTAACTCAGGTTTATAGATTTTACCTCACCGCATTTCCTCTTGAATTTCTCCATCGATCGCTGAATATGGAATTCTATTTATAATGAGCATCAATTGATAAAGCTTAAACTGAAAAGCTTTTATGTAAATCTGCAATCAATCTCAAACGACAAGCCTTCTTAAGTAGGGTCGTATTTGTACGCTCTGCAACCCCATTGGACTACGGGTTTACAGGTGTAATAAAATGCCTCATGATACCACGATGCAGGCAATAATCAATGAACTCCATTGCAACATATTCACCGACATTGTGGACCTCGAAATCATCAATTTTCTTTCGATTTAGTTTTCAACAAGTGGCAACCAAACTTTATATTTCTTAAATGTCACCAACTTTGCTTTCATTGCCTACACACTTACCTTGTGAGAATAGTTATCAATAAAGGATATAAAATAGTGAGCTCCTCCATAAGAAGATGTATAAAAATGCATCCAAACGTCCGTATGAGCGTAATTAAGTACCTTCTTAGGATTGTGCTTGCCAACACCAAAGATACCATAGCTTGGTTTCCCAATGCACACACCTATCAAAATCATAATTTTTTAATCTCTCACACTTGACCAATTTCTACTTCTTAAGAGCTTCCAAGCTTTTCTTTGAAGCACAATCCAACCTTAGATGGCAAAGTTTTGTAGCATCCAAGTTTTTCCAACTATCAACATATGTCGGATCTGTGCATTGGTAGCCGGGTTAAAAGGAGAAATTCAAAAAAAACAAATCTTTTATTAATTTGCATAAGATTATGTTTTATGTTTATATGAACATGAAATTTTTACTAAATCATGTTTAGTATTTATTAATAAAAGAGTTGGGATATATTATAATTAAATTTGTATGCTAATTTTATGTTTGTTTGTTATGATTTAATAATAATATTTTATTATTAATTTAATTTTATATTTTGATATTATAATATGTTCGTATCCATAATAAGAACATTATAACTATATATTAAATATGACCTAGGGGTAACATGATGAATATATATGTCATTGGTATTCAATTAACCATTGTTATTTATGCTTAATAAATAGTTTAGTGTCATAGTTTAAATAATGATGTCACACACACATTATTCAAAATTAATAATATAGATTTCAATATGACCATCAATTATTTGTTAATATATATATACGTACGTGTGTGTGTATATATAAATGTAATATAATATTATTTAATAAATAAATAAATATATATATATATAATATTTGGCTTATATATAAATATATATTTAAAATAAATTATTTAGATTTAATAATTCAATATATAGTTATATTAATTATTTATAAAGATTTATATATGTATAAATGAAAATTTTAAATAATTTGATTATTTCAAAATTAAAATATAGTATTTCAAACTTTCAAACCTATGAGCTCAATTAATATATAATCCTTACGAATTTTAAATAATATTTATATACGTTTAAATTTTTCAAAATTTTGAGTTTAAAACTTTTGACTATTTCAAAATAAGAAAAAGATTGTTTTTTTATCTGTCGAAACCCAAGGATATAATTTTTTAATTTAAATTCCAAAGGTATATGTATTTAAAGTAAAAGAAAATTATTCTTTGAAAATAGAAAACTAATTTTTTAATTTAAATATTAAAATTGGAAAACAATTTAAATGTTTAAGGATAAAACATTTATTTTATAAGATACGCGTGTCCCTCTGTGTGTGTGTATACTACAAATTTATTTAATTAATTAAATTATATTTAGTTTTTGGTAATTTGGTTTTTTCCAAGCCGAATTAAACATAGGTGATGGGAAGAATATATGAATATAAGCATATATATATATATGAATAAATTCAAAAATAGTTATTTTTATCTCCTTGTCATGTTCATATCGATTGTCGTACATCTTGGTCATTGATTATTTTCTTCCTCGTTCTTGTTCCACCTCCTTAGCATGAGATGCAACTTCATCTCCTTTGCTTCACCAACGTCAGGAATGGAGGCTTTGTTCGGATTTGGTTTAATAGAGAGAACGCAAGGGATGGTTGTTTATAGGTTATAAGATCACAAATATCCAGCCCTTTCTCTCTAACCCTAGAAGAACGAACTCTCTCCCTCCTTTGCAAGCTATGGCAGCCCCTTGTAGTTTAGTCTTCCCAACTTCAAGCCAAAATGGTTTAACTAAATAATTTATGTAATTAATTTATTAAAGCCCATTCGTTAATTAAATCAATGTACAACTTTTATACATTATTTTAATTAATTTTTAGGCTTCAAACATGCCTTTAAAATTTAATACAACATTCGTATTTAATTTTATTTTTAATTTGATATTACATTGGTCAAACTCGGAAATTAACTATTATGATTATCGTCACTCCCTAGTGTGAACTCGGTCCTTAGTCAATATTTAAACAAATTAAATACTGAAGTCTGTACGGACTTTGTTGAAGTATAGTATCGAACACAAGTTCAATTACTTATTGATCATTTGGGTGAAATCCAATTTCTAATCTTAATTAAGTTGCATCTAGTAACAACATTTTATACACGTTTTCTTGTCGTCAATGGTGTATCACCTAGATATCAAGAGTTTGGCCTAAGTTAGAAAACTCTGTTAATCTTGTAGTTAATTGCATAGACTACAATAAAGTCCTTGGTTCAACCCGACGATATTTATCGATTAATTGGCTTACCTTGACTATGGCTGTAAATTGACTACCAATTATGGTGATACTAACCTTCTACGACGAAGGATACATATCTTCTCTTGGATACTATTTAACTGCAAGTAGTTCCATGTGTACCCAACTATAGCTGTAACATGGTCGTTATATTGTGTGCTTGACCATAATAAAAGTACAGCCTAACAACTTAAGATCGATAGTACCCTCAAGTCTAAAGACTATCATACGACGTTACCATGAGATCTTCTATTTTGACTTAATTTTATTAACCTAATGGAGACTTTCGTCTAGTTGTTTTATGATTGTTCTAAACAACCATAAGTACATAACCACTTAATGCCCCAACGGTCAAGAGTTATTCACCAACCATCGTATGAAGAGCGTTATGTATACTAGTCTCAATAGACATACTGATATCATTTTCCTGATACATCTTAACTAGGAATATTTAAGTATTATTTGTTGTGCAAAAATTGCACAAATGCAGAAAAACAATAAACAGGATCTAGATTTGCCAAGTTGAACATCACTCAATCTAGAAACAATTATTCTATTACTCCAAATAAATAGCAAATAACAATAAAGAAGAAAAGAGACTTACAATATTTATACTGGTTCCACTATCACCAAGGTAGTGTACGTTCAATCCAAAGGAGAGAGATTTTATTCCACATGAGAGAGTTACAAGAGATTACAAGATAAGAGTTTACATACCAAAGCCCTAAATTAGGGATAACAATAAGAGACACTCTATCTGGAGATCGCTGGCTGAATGCCAAGATAGATTTACAATTAAGTCTACCCTCAATTTATAAACAATGTAAATTCATGTGAGTCATCAATCAAATTACCAAGATATGGTAAGAAGATAATGAAGGCAAATTACAATGGTAACAAATCACGCAAACATAGCAAGTAATTCACTCATTCCAAAGATGGAAGAAAATAATCCCAAAACAATGTGCTTACGAAGAAAGAAATAATATGCATATCATTTTGCATATATATTATTCCATAACGTGCGCATGCATATATTTCCTTGCCATCTCATTCAAATATGATCCAATAATTTATTCATTTCCATAATGAACAAACATGATTACTTTCCTTATTGCATATTTGTTTCCTTCTATTTGTGATTTTGTATCACCAAAATTTAGCACTCCACCTTGATGCAAAATCACATATCTCCAACACCCTACCTCGACTCAAGTTCTCTTCTCAACATAAAACTCTTAAAAATGAACTCCACCTTCAACCAAAATTTCTTAACGAGACAGAAACCAAAATGAATATTTACCCAATGGGTTCCGACAAGGCCACCCCCCATCACACCTTGCTAACAAGCTCAGACAATGTCCCCGCCCGCCAACAATATGTTGCAAATATCCAAAATCAAAAGAAGGTAGATACCAAAATAATCTCAAAACTACCAAGGCCAAAAAGTCCTCTCAATCACCAATCCAAATACAGAGCCAAAAACAAAAGCCAATGGACATAACAAGGCTCATCCAAATCTCTATATGCAAGACAAATCTCTCTCCTCCCACATACCTTATCTGCCAAACAATAAATTTTCCATGGAAATCAACATAAGACTCTCACATCAACATTGAGCCATGAAGTAGATACAGGTTCCCAAATCCAGATGTCCCTTCAACACAGTAAACTTCTTATCACCAAATTTCCAAGACTGGAACGCTCCTCTCCCTCAACATAATCTCCTCCATCTTTAACTTTCATATTGCACAAAATCTCCTTTTCCATCCAAATGAGTAATAGCATAATCACCATCGGATCTATCGCTCTTTCTAGAAGCCATTGATGCACAAATTTAAACAAATCGCCTTATTCTGATACCAACCTGTTGTGCAAAAATTGCACAAATACGGAAAACAATAAGCAGGATCTAGATTTGCCAATTTGAACATCACTCAATCTAGAAACAATTATTCTATTACTCCAAATAAATAGCAAATAACTATAAAGAAGAAAAGAGACGTACAATATTTATACTGGTTCCACTATCATCAAGGTAGTGTATGTCCAGTCCAAAGGAGAGAGATTTTATTCCACATGAGAGAGTTATAAGAGATTACAAGATAAGAGTTTACATACCAAAGCCCTAAATTAGGGATAACAAGAAGAGACACTCTATCTGGAAATCACTGGCTGAATGCCAGGATAGATTTACAATTAAGTCTACCCTCAATTTATAACCAATGTAAATTCATGTGAGTCATCAATCAAATTACCAAGATATGGTAAGAAGATAATGGAGGCAAATTACAATGGTAACAAATCACGCAAACATAACAAGTAATTCACTCATTCCAAAGATGGAAGAAAATAATCCCAAAGCAATGCGATTACGAAGAAAGAAATAATATGCATATCATTTTGCATATATATTATTCCATAACGTGCGCATGCATATATTTTCTTGCCATCTCATTCAAATACGATCCAATAATTTATTCATTTCCATAATGAACAAACGTGATTACTTTCCTTCTTGCATATTTTTTTCCTTCTATTTGTGATTTTGTATCACCAAAATTTAACATTATTTAGATATTAATTTGATACTCATAGTTATGAACACATTTGTTACTGCAATCGTTAAAATACTTATCCTAAGGATTTTCTACTTATATTCGTTTAATATATTTATTTCATTATCTATATCTCCATATAACAACACAAGCACACTTTATTTTGAATAAGATTATTTACAAATTTAATTTATATAATATTTACATAATCATTCCAAGGGCACATCTTTTACACTATCAATCTTCTACTTGCATTTGGGGCCAATTATGCAATCTCATCCCCATGCATTTGATCAGTCTACCTAAATTAGACTGGAAAAGTGTCTTAGTGAATGGATCTGCAATGTTGTCTTTAGTGTCTACTTTTGGATCTTTGAGTTACCGATGAACTACCTTATCATATGGGACTTACAGAGGATATGACTCGACTTCTTGTGAACTATAGGTTTCTTAGCAATCTATATAAGACTAAAGCTTTAGGAGATGAAATCAACCTAAAGGAACGTGGTAGTACCAAAATACTTTGAAACCTTAACCATCCATGTGTATATCTAGATATAGCCTAGGGAAGACGTCCAAAATGTACACATCATCAATCCACATGCTATATTCTTAGCTAGTTAAATCATTGTCAAGTATCAGTAATCAAACGTCTTAGTTCCATAGTAGTGCCACATCATCTCCAAATGGCTATAAATAGGAACATATCCGAATGCAGAAGATAACTTTTGACAAAGCATAATTCAAATACTAAGTAACAAATTGTATTTTCCTATTTTAGAGCTTTTTGTAAAAACTCGTTAATGGTGGATGCCAATTCAGCATTTTAAAAGCCTCTTAGTTTCGTTATAAGCCTCTAAAGAAGAAAAGAACAAAGTAGATGTAGGGTTTTGTCCCGAACCATTAAAACTCTCGGTGTCACTTTTACTTATTGCTGCTTTTGTTTTCTACCTTAATGCTAATTCTTACTCTCAACATAAATCCCTAAACTCTTTTATACTCTAAGTAACTTCCATATCCCTTCGGTAACCAACCTACGAAGCCTCTAAAACTTTATTCAACAAATTGAACCAACGCCTTTAATTCTTGAGTGTTGATCATCATGAAAATGATAATATTAGGTAGGCAAAAATGTGGACCACTTGAAAATATTTACATCTATTCATTTCACTGAAAAAATAAATTAACTATCCATCTTCTTCTTTCATGCTCGACTTCTTCATTCCATTTCATCACTAAGAATTTTATAAAATTTTGCTTCTCCTAATTTTTGTAAAAACCTTTAAGTGGACTGTAACACTGCGTAAAGTCAACCATAAATAAATATATTAGATAAATTAAATTTAATAAGATAGAAAGAAAAATTAAAGTTTTGTAAAATTCAAAATTTGACCAAGAAAGTTATGCCGTTGCGTTTGTGGTAAAATTCTGATTAATTTTCATAAGTAATATGTTGAAAACGGAGCTCAAATGAAGAAGTTATGGACGTTTGAAGTTTTAGGTTTAAAATAATTTAAATAGAATTAAAATTCAAATAGTTAAATAATTTTTCAATTTGAAAATTTAAAGTTAACAGTGATTAGACTTGAGGGTTAAGTAAACGTTAAAAATAACATTAACGTTAAATAATAATTAAAAAGAAAATAAATTAAAAGGCAATGGCATAAAATTCTTTCCAAAATAACATGCATCACTACAACAAAAACACCCTTTAATAGCGTTTAAAAAACGCTATTAGAAGCTATTATAGCGTTTTTTCTTACGCTGTAGATTAACATGTTGTAATAGGTCAGTGACATATAACAGCAACATACAAAACGCTATAAGAGACGCTATGGACAAGGACATTTCATAGCGTTTTATGAGTGCTGTAAACATGACTTTTGATAGCCTTGGAAAGTCGCTATGAAGTGAAACTATAGCGTTTTCATGACTGCTATGTAAAAACAGGCTGGCACACATTTGAAATATACAACAGCGTCTATAGACGCTATAGGACACAATATTTTACAGCGTTATCTGCTGCAATAGTACATTGTATGTATAAGTACAGCTACTTTCTATAGCGGTTTGCTGTCTTTTATTGCGTTGTTTTTTTGTTATGAAAATTGTTTATAGCACTACCATAATGCTGTAGTATATAAAACTGGAAAAAACAACATTTCCATAGCACAGTTCAAACGCTATAAATTTTTATCCCTGTGGTTTTTTTACTAGGTACATCCAAGCTTACAATTCTACTAATATATTATAAAATTTCAAAAAACACAATTATCACATAATGATGTACGTAATCAAATGAAGACATAAGCCAAACCACAATATATATTTAAATATATATCCATAATATTTCGTACACAAAGTTTCAAATATTTGTGATCTTAAAAAAAAAATACATACAACCATAGCTGACCAAAACGATACATACTAAAAGCAAAGATATATGAACGTCAATACAAAATACGTTAATCTAAGCATGACCGATTTGAAAGAGAATGAATGCAGCAAAATAATTTTTCCTTCCTTCCAGCTTGTAGTAACCCCGGTATCATCATACAGCACCTGTCAAAACGAAGCACATAAGTTATTTTTCAAATCCAAACATCATCCGCAAGTTATATAATTTTTCATAACAAAAAAGATAAAGACTGTTAGTACATCATTTTAACTAAATAGACTGCCAGTACATCAGTATAACTAAACAGACATTGACGTGAAATAAAGCAAAAATAACGTGTGATTTAGAAAATACAGCAACAAGAAGCGGATTATTACCAGGCATTATACAATGCAGAGGAACAAAAACTGCATTTTCAATTATAAATATGATTTAAACAGCAAAACCCAATCACCCACTTCCTCTCACTGTCGCAAATGCCATATGCCAAACTCGAACTTATCCCTCTTAAGGTATCATTAAACTGACATTGATGCCTTTTTATGTTTCAAATTTTGACTCCCTCTGTTGGTGACTCATTGACAGGCACGTTCCTGCATTTACCTAATAAACTAATATAGATCTTGATGGAGTAAATTAAATTTTTTACACACCTATAATTAAACTTAAGTGCATAAAGTGAAGTGTCACTGATCATCTTCTTCCAGATGTCATGTAATTAATGCTCAGAGTCTCATGATGCCCTTTAGCTCACAAAATATCATGCGTTCAAGAAGGCAGCCTGAGCCATAATCACTGCCTGCTCCTATATTTATCTTGGTTGTAAAGAGCAGTGACTCTCGAAAATCAGCAATTGTGGATATTTTTTAGGAAGGAAAAAGAGAGAAGTGCAGTAGAAATTCAATTTTTTGTTACTAATCATATCAGTTTGTTGCTATTTATGAAAATCATGCATTTTCCCATTTCACTGCTTGGAACTCTAAAAAACCAAGCAACACAAAAGTGTAAGATGGTTATCTTACAAAAATAGAGCAACATGAAGATCTGCTTCATAAAATTTAGTACACACACCTCAACATAAAAGTTCTAGATAAATATTTATAATATGTTTTGTATTTCTTAAAATAAATTAAAAAGAAAAAACGTGCAATAATTTGTCTTACAAAAATGTCTAATTATGATTATTAGAATTTTATTCTTGACAGTTGTGTAAATAAATAGTATGCAGCAAAGATGGGATAATTTAATCTTATATCATTATAGACGCATAAGTGTATAGTACTGTGTAATTGGCATTTCAAACACACATCTATTTTACATGGATGAGTAACTGTACATGCTGCTATCATCTATTTCTCCACCAATTTATTCGATAAATTTATTCAGCACACGCACATTTATTTGATTAAGCTTACTACCAACCATCAGTATAAATATTATTGCTAAAAGGTGCATAATGAAGCATTCTCTAAAAACGAACCCAACTGAATTACTACCAACCATCACTATAAATTAAAGAAGTTATACTTACTAGAATTTGATTCCATTATAACGTTCGCAATAGGCCAAGCTATCGTAGTGCCAAGAGCATCTTCAATGACTTTTAATTCGGATGTTGTTCTCCATAGACGTGCTTTAGGAATTTTTACAATTTCTACCCAAACTTTAATTGCATTTTTCCCCAAAGGAACACAATGAACCATTGAAGTTGGATCGGTTGAAGACACACGTCCTAATGCAACTATTTCTCTCTTTCCCGACCAATCGATCAGCTTGCATTTACCATTTACCATAAAATTTGTACTCTATCAATAAATAAAAAGGCTATTTTATTATGTGCTTCAACAATTCGTAAGATGAAAAAAAAGTGAATCGATTATAAATAAGTTTACCTTCTCGACAACTCCGGCATTACTCCTATGATCGTCCGATGATGCACCGTTAACGATCTCGATAACTACTTTTGACTCAGGCCATGCGACTTTGATACCAACGGCTTCCCCGACTCGTGTCAAACCTTTAGTGGGCCTCCATAGAAAAGCATCTTCCACTTTTGCATTATCTATCCAAACTGCAACGGCATCCGGTCCAAGAGGGAGATCATTCACAAGTTGTTTTGGATCACTCGAAAGTATTTGTCCTTCTTACCAAATCATCAGCCACTCGAGCCATTCCTTTACGACTACATGTGTGTGGATAAATGCAAACAACAACAATCATGATAATTAAGACTGAAATAATGATAGATTCTTCACAGTAAACTTGAACCTGAACAACAACAATACAGCCATATAAGTAAACGTAAGAAATCTGTAAGAATTGTAGTATTTGGTAATGTAAAACATTCATAACTAAGTATTTATAGGATATGTCAATCACAATATAAAACAGCGAAGCGATCGATTATACCTTGTAAGTAGGAATAATTACTTATATTATATAACTTAATTTATTTTGTAAAAACTTAGGCTTTTCATTGATAATATGATGTGTGTGCGTGCACGCGCACACGCACGCACACGTATACCTCAAATCCCCTTTAGTTTCAATCACATGTTCCGATTTAATAATTATATTTTCTCTCCCTCTCTTGTCACTTCATTCTGCTATTTTCTTAAAGTTATCTAATGTCATGCTGAAAGTTATTTTGTAATAGTTACCACAATAATTGTTTCCAAACAGGCTCCATTTGTGAACTTCTTACCAATACCAACAAAAATTAGTGATTGACCTTTTGGAATATTAATATGAGAATTGACTGCATCAGTAGCTGAAGCATTATCAGAATTTCTGAATTTAAAGCAAAAGTATCTTCCAGATGTATTGCAGAAACTGCTGCTCTTGAGAAATTGAAATTTATGTGAAGTCGGTAAGTCAGACTCCTTAGATTGGTTCTTAGTGGCATGTGAATAATCCTTCATACTTTTGCATATAACGCATGCAAGCAGCATGACAGCAATCAGAAGAACAGCGATCCCCATGCTCCCAATAACCCACCAATATGGGAATTTTCTAAAAGTGCTAGAATTTTTTCCCGGTGTTGCTGCTGATTTAATGTATTAAATACTTGATTAGTTGTTCCAGAAGAAGAAGTAAATGAATATTTAAGCATACGATTAAAAGTCGTAATAAAATTGAGAACTGAAGTTCAAACCTAAAAATTCATAGAGGTTTGATGCAGCGGCAGGAGCTGGTATAGGAGAATTTTCGATTTCCACATAAGGTTGTCCAGGAGCTACAGAACAAATTTAATGGATAACAGAATGTATACAAAGTTGATGGGAAGGAAAGGAGAACATATGTGGGGACGAAAAGAGAAATTGATGTTCTTGCAACATATTACAAAGGAACAAAGTAACAGTCCATGATCATATAAACTTCCGTTGTTATAAGCATAAAAAATGGGAGCAAGAAACCGTACATACTACATACTGACATGGCTGCATTCTTATTCCCTTAAGGAAATAAGGGATGTCCCCTATATAATTATAGAAGTATAAAACTACTGTGAATGAGATTTGATCCAAAAAAGTAAAAATAAAATAAAAAAATAAAAAAAAACCTAAACCACAATCATATAGTTTTTCACCATTATAAAGCATTAAAAATGGAAGCTGGAAACTGTGCAAACTCACATAGCTGCATCCTTATTTTCTTATGGAAATAATAAATGCTCTCTGTATAGTAATGAAACCACTGAATGAAGTTTGCTTGACAAAACCTAAACCACAATCATATTGGTAGAAAGTACCACATTGTTTTTCTTTTCAAACTTTGAATGTGAATATCTGAGCAAATGACTAAAAACAAATTCATTTACTTCAAATACTGGTAAACATAAATTTTTGACAGACAACATTATTCCAATTAAGATCTACTTGCAACTAGCAGAATTAAGCACTTGAGAATCAAATATTTGAGGCTATACAAGTGAGCGTTAAGTTTATAGCCAGTTAAACCATTTTTACTGAATTTTCCATATAGATTTAATTAGCGTACCCAAAAAAGCAAGAGGAAACTTCACCCAAACATAAAACTACTAAAAAGTGGAAATAATTGCTGATCAACAATGCTCCCAACTATATTGCATAAAACAAAGCAAACTGGTTAGGCTTTGGTCAGTCATAAGATCGAATCAAGTATTGCGTGATTTGACACTTGCAGTTGCACTACTAATATTCACTACAACAAAAGTACCTTTTTTTCCTTTTTAAATTAACTAACCAAAATAGCATAAAACACAAAGCCACATCAGAATTTACCAAAATAAATAGAAATCCTAAAGAAGGAAGAAGAAAAAGGACTGACCAGAGTTCAAAGGAATGTAATAAACATCACCGAATCTTAAACCATCATCAGAGCTAGTCATCCCATTCGCCCTCTCAATACTATCCATACTAACTCCAAACCTACTTGATAAACTCTCAACCGTATCACCTTTCTCCATAACATAACTCATCAAATAATTCCACAACCCACTGGAGCAGCTTATACTTAATTTACTTTTTCACGCATTCAGCAGATGATCAATGAATCAAAACAAAAATGAAATTCAACTTATATAAGAGTACATATAAAGGAGAAAAAATAATTGATAAGATTGAACCTGAAATAATTAGCTTCAAACTTGGAACCATGAAACTAAAAGAGCAGAGCCTGAAGAGAAATGTATTCCAAGAAAACCAAAATCTAGATGTCTCAGCTGAGCATCATTTTACATCGCCCACGAAGGTAGAAGCCAATTTGTTGATAACAGGAGATAGAGCTGAGAGAGCCAACTCTGTTCCTACTTTTGCTCCCACCTTAAGTTTTGAAGTATACAATAAAAAGACTTAAATTAGAAGTAAAGAGAACAACTATAAAAGCCCTTAATATAATGAGCTTAAGAGTCGATTATTGGAGCAAAATAATATGATATTCAAGATAGGAAATTCAGGTTTTTTTTTCAATGTGCTACAGCCTACTGCTACTTTACAGGCAGCACTTCATTCAATGTGCTACAGCCTACTGCTAATTTACAGGAGATATGTATCACTTCATTCATCCGATTTCATTAGAAACTACCTCAAATTTGCTAGTTTACCCATTTTACATCAATTATTAAAGGTCTGCACTTTGTTGCTTTACTACATGGATTTTTATAAGTCTGAACAAAGCAAAATGCAGCATTTATTTATTTCATATTATTATTATTATTTGTAAAATAGAAATTATACATCATGCCTCTTTTCTGTATGTCAAGACCTGCATGCATTTTGCATTGTCTTTTTTTGCTTGCTAAATATATATCGTATGGATAAGCAAGAAAAATTTGTGCATGGTGCCTTTGGTGTCTGTTTCGTAGCCGTGATCTGAAATTCAATCTTTGCATTAAATATCATTCAACATCACATTCAAAGCATTAGTGCATTCATTTAAATTCTTCATGGATTCTTACAGAAGTTTTATCCTTTCATCTTTCTTCTAATTTTTTTTGCATTTAAATTATTTTAATTTATAGACTTTTGATATTCCAAATTCTATAAGCCCCATTAATGATAAGCACAATATTGGATAATTTGAAGACCAACATTTATCATGATGGCAGTGGTATATTTCTTTTCGGATACTGGATAATTTTAAATGATGCATTATTTAAAGATGGTTAGTTCTTTATACTGTTAACAATGACATAATTAATAATAAACTGGAGTTACTCAAATGAATTGTATTCCGAATCGATCCTAATCCTAATATTCTGTTTACTATGATCTCCAGAAAATCATGAGTTGCTTCAAACCTAACTCAACAGGTAATTTAAAAGATGTCTACGTTCCATACGATAAACAAAGCAATATTCGACAAGTACTTTCCATGAAGTTAAGATAGTTGAAGATCAACTCTTCTTATCAGATTTGATATTGCATATAATATAAGCTCAAAGTAATTACTGATTTGTCATAAACCTGATATTTTGCTATGACTATGTCAAATTGAATTAACTATCAACTGCTTGATGTTATAACTATCACATTATTATGGTAGGAACGACAAGCACAACAAAGAAAGTAAACTAAAGTGTGGCATCCCTAGCAATAAAATTAAGAAGGATGAGGAAAATAGAAAACTAATTAAGTACAAAGCGTGCCAAGGATTCGACATATAGCTATTATAACAAAGCAAAACAATTTGGAGCAATGGTCATCATCGGTTATAAGACGTGACATGTTTGAAAAATAGCAAATACCTTCATTCTTTTGATAGTGTCGATTGTAGGTTGATCCAAGTAATTATCATCTCTCTGGAGTGCCAATGCATGGCCAATGAACTCAACCGTGCTATCTTAATTATAACTCATATTTACTGCATCGTAATACCATAAACTTCTACCACATAGAAACAAATTTGCTTATAATTAAAAAAAGCAATAAAGAAAATGGAAGGTACTCATGAAATAAGTTCTCTGGTGGTAACTGTGTTCAGATCTAACCCCTCGTGCATTTTAGGATCATTCTCTTCATAGTCTTGTATGTATATAAATAATTTTCTTGCTTGCCTCTTTTCAAATAGTCCCATCAATGTAGATTTTAACGATTCCCATGTGCAGAGCATTGGTTTCAACCTATTGGTTATAAAAGCATCGTCAAAATACATTATGAAATTTAGATTTTCAATGTAAATAAACAGCCATCGAATATTATAAAATATACCAATGCATTTTAAATTATCCGTACTCCATCATTTATTTAAGCTTTATTATCACCTTATTTTTTAAAACCTAAGATGTTATTGTTTAAACTAAAGTACCAATTTCAAGCATTTGTTTCTATTAAAGACAAATGAATATGTGTGCAGCTGAGCAAATGAATTTATCTCAAATTCAAACTGTTTCAACCAAAAGCAGAAATCATCTTTTGTATTGATCCGTCCCAATTAGCAAATGGACCATTACATTTTGTTCTATAAATAGATACGTACATATATATGTTGAATCAATGAAACAAGATCAATTATACTCTCCAAATTCAGTTCTGTTCAATCAAATATTGCAAATCAAATTACTTTACATCTTGTTTACTTTAGCTTAAAAAAACTAATTTGTAGGCCCTAGTGGAAAACTAATTTGCTTCAATAGAAAACTAGTTTGTAATCAACTGAATAGCATTATTTAATTTGCAAACAAGGAAAATAATCATAAGCCAATTCAATCGAAACCTATAAATAATAAACAACAAACTTTCTAACTCATTTTCATGCACATCACCTATATATAATACTTTCTTCACCAAAGATTTCCAAAACCATTCAGAAAATTTTAATTCAAGCATTAAATGCACAATTAAAAAAACAGAAATTGAAAAGTGTACCTAATGTCAAGTTTGCGAGTTGAAATCATGCTTCAGTCGAGTTGTAGAATCATGCCTAAGATGCCTTGAGGAATCGCGCTTTAGCTTCACTGAGATTCGCGTTTTAGCTTCATGGAGGAATCGACTTCGTAGATGAATGTCGCGGCGAGCTTTGAATGTTTGTAGATGAATGTCACGGAATCGACTTCATGCACGAATCGACTTCATTGAGATTTGCGATTGAAGATGATTTGTGTGGCCAGAGAGGAGATTCGTAGAGGCTATTTTGGAATCTGGAAGCGATGGGAAAAGGAATGTTCGGTGGCTTAGGAATAAGAAGGAGCGAAAAATAAAATTTCACCGCCAAATTTTCGTTTAGGTTAAAGATGGCGTGAACACAAGCTATGTTTTATCTTGAATGATGGCTAACATACATAACTATAGCAAGTCAAACTCTCGTGCAATCCTCACTTGCTATTAATAGAACATTTTCTTGTAGTGCATAGGTCGACTGCTCCCCTTAGAATGGTCGATCGCTGGTGGGTAGCGAAGTTAACCTGTGTTGTTGAGTGGTGGCTAGTGTTTTTAGATATTTAACGCACCATATTCTATTATTTTTAACCGACCTTAATCCAACGGTTCTGGTGCATTTCAACCACTATAAATAGGAGCCTAACCCCCTTACTTTAATTCACAAATTATTTTGAAAGTCTAGCGAAGTTCTATCGGTCTCTCTCTTTAGATTTAGAAAAAAGTTATTTAGTGTTTTAGGTAACAAATTCAAGAAGTTCATTACTTTATTTTCTAATTCTATTTTCCACCAATTCCTCGGTTTCCGAATCTAATATATATATATATACAAATTGCTTGTTATATATATATATATAAAAGAGATCTGAAAGAGATTGTTAAAGGTGTTTCAAATCCAAAGGAGGCAAAACTAAGAATATAATGTGAGTGGAAATCTTAGCTTATCTATTTTAGTAATTGGTTAGTATAGTTTGGGTTTGAATATGTCGTGGGGAGTTTTGGTTTGCGAAACATCATATTATAAACCTCCAAAACTCTTTCAATGCGAAATGTCAATTCTATATTGGAATCTTAATTGTTTATGCCAAATAATGGAAATAGTGTAGATTTACAGTTTTTATAATTTTACCTTCTTTTCCACTCATTATTCTTTTTCTTTGAATTTGGTTAAAGGATTTTGATTAAGGAATAGTGTGTAAGGTATGAATTTAATTCGTAGTTTGCACTGCTTATTTCTATGAAGGAATTAGATATTTCTTTATTTATTTTATGTAAAAAATGAGTTGAATAAAGCATAAAAATTGAAATTTAAAGTTTCTAGTATTAATATATCCCATTATTTTGATGTAATAAGTTAGGTTTAAATTTTAGTTATATACAAGTCTGTTAATTGGAACTTTTGATTTGAATATTGGAATTTCGAGTGTTGTTGGTAATATGTAATGAGACTTGTATAATTGTTTAAGGAGTTGATACTTAAACGCCATTTTAGGGCGTGTATTCCGCATGCTTAAAAATTAATACATGCGCGTGCGTGTATACATATATGTATGTATGTGTATTAGTGTAATCAACGTCTAATTATAATGTATAATTACATAGTTAAATAGGTTATTAATTTTATTAAAATCCTCCTTAGGAAGGTAATAAATGTTAAAGGCAAAATAAGAAGGATGTCTTCTAAGGCCTTGATTATGGAAACGGTGAGATGTGTGATAATATAGGTAGAGAGTGATATAGATTATGACTAAGTTATAAGGATGCAAGGCTAGTCAAAAGCACACGGAAGTCTACCCGGCTAATCTGACTACCAGCGGTGTGAATTTGAGGTTGATTTAAGACATCACCTATAATAAGTAACTACGATGACACGAGTTTAGTCCCAAATTCTATAGGGTAAATCTGTCCAGCTAATCTAGCAATCAGTACATACGAATAACTAGCCTAATTGAGACGTCACCATAGCGTACAAGTCATAATACGAAGGACCTGCTTCAGAGATTGAAGGTAATAAGTGGTTGTGTAAGGGTCTGCCTCTTCTCTATGTAGGAAGTAGTAAATGGTAGGGATCATGGGCTAGGCGCGGTAGAGGATATCTCGGGAAAGGGTCCCTTCAATATTAAGTATTAAGTGACTAAAGAGATTTTGTGGAATGTCAACTAGATAGTTAATAGCGAGGAGTCCACCTTGGGACTATGGGTAGTAAAATATGTGTATCTGTCTTAAATAAGGTATTAATTGGTCGGAGTCTGCCTAATTCCCATTAAACTGTATTAAGTGACTTTAGTACCATCTCTTATATTGATATGACATCATGGACAATAGACATAGGTTATTGGGATGATATCAAGTTGGCTATAGGCTTATGTTTAGAAAGCCTATTTATTTATATTTGAGAAAAGCCTTTAGGCTTATATTTGAAAAGACTTATGATGTTGGTAGAATACGTAACATGTATTCCTATATAAATTACACTGTCCATGTACTAATATAGTAAGGTTTGAGATTTTTATCCACCGGACATATGTTATTCTGACTCTCTCCTCATTATAATAGAGGTTAGGAAGGGTGATGCTAAAGACAAAGACGTTGATGAGACTTGTGGAGGTAGTTTATTTATTTACTTGTTATTTTCTACATTTTTTGATGTACCTATGAAATAAAAATAATATTGTAATTTTGGAATATTGTATTATGGATATGTTACGGGTTATTGTTGGTTTTTGGTATTATGGATATTTTGTATGAAATTTTAAAATTTGAATTAAATGGATACCGTTGTTATTATTATATTTTATCCTTCCGCTGTGAGATATTGAAGGTGTAGATAAATAGCTCTGTATTGTTCTTTTTACCAACCAACTTTGAAATGGGTCTAAGTTTTGATGGGCTTTTTCTGGGTTGGAATTTAGGTACGTTTCAGCATGGATTGTTACATAGACACTCCTCATGAAGCACAATAGCACCTTCTAACGTCCCTGTCTGTTCATAGCATATGTATGTATTAAAATTGAAAAATGTGATTAGAGACATAGGTTTCCGCTTGACCTAAGGTGGCAATAACTAACTCATGCATAACAATTTACTCGTGATGAATAACTTTCATGAACTTTTGTAATTCT
Source organism: Allium fistulosum (assembly GCA_030737815.1). Taxonomy (NCBI): domain Eukaryota; kingdom Viridiplantae; phylum Streptophyta; class Magnoliopsida; order Asparagales; family Amaryllidaceae; genus Allium; species Allium fistulosum. Next base: position 1,113,490,075 of record CM060902.1, on the reverse strand, counting down.
TGGTGCGTTTTCGTCAAGTGATTTTAAGTTAATTGTACGTTCTTTACGAAATTTCATTAGTTATTTATCACGAGCAAGTTGTTAATTACGAGTTAGTTGTCACCAAGAACCTATCCACCTCAAGTAAAGTGGGATCGGATGCCCCCACTCACATTTTGTAATTTTAATACATATATAAAATATGAATGGACGAGAATGAACTATTGTGCTTCTAGGGAGTGCCTACCTAACGGTTTTTATAGAAATTAGTGAAAGCAGAATTTTATAAAATTTCTTAGTGAAAAAAGAATAAAGACTAGAGAGTGAAAGAATAAAATAAATAGTTAGGTTATTTTTTCACTAGATGTATAAATGTATATATTTTCAAATGGTGCACATTTTTTATCTGCCTAATGTGTCGTTTTCCACATTATGTGCTATTGGTTTTACTTTTCTTTGTTCTTTCTCATTATCTTTGTTGTGCATTGATACTTTCAAGTGCAAAATCAAAAATCAAGATTACCTTTCATCAGGCCTGGTTAAGATCAAATTAGGTTGTCGTAGGCGAAAAACAATTTTGTTGTCATTCACACATAATAAATCAAAACCAATAATGTATTTTTTCCCTTAAGTTCATACATAACAAAACGCCCAAATATATAATATGTTCAAACAAAATTGTAACCATGTTACACATTTTTGACAATAATACATTCAATGAAAACAACTCCTTCTTAAGTTTTTAGAAGCACACTCATTAACTTCGACCCACTTAATCTTTTTCAATAGAAATCATCGTATTCTAACATATCCAAACATTCTGTTTCAATAGAAATCATTGTCAACCCACTTAATCTTTCTTATGACATAGTAGTTCGAAGATAAATTTTTATTAGCTTCAACTTAGAGAAACTTCTTTCTACCGACATCACCATAACCGTAATAGTTAGTATGATTCAGTATGCAATCCATATATTTAGAAATCCACTCATATCATGGTAAGATCTTAAGAAATCAAGGATGCTAATTTATTTGGTTATTTCCGATGGCAAGATTCTTCTTAGTTGTGTAAGTTCAAAGTATAATCTTTTTCCACAAATCTCACTTTCTTCATTGTGTTTTAAAAAAGTCTCTAGTTTCATACAATGCTCTTTCAATTATTTGTCTTCAATGATTTTAAATTTTGCATTCAACAAAAATCCATAAATTTCTTTATAAATCTCAAATTGTTCAAATCAATCCTTAAGGGAAGTAAGAGTTTGGTCTATTATACGAAGAAAGTCTGTAATTCTAAAATTATCTTTTAAGGATTGAGTTTCATTAGCATCAACTTCTACATCTTTGTCAAATTGTCTCTTATTACAAACAACTCTTTTTTTTGCAAATTTAGGTTCGATGCCAACATTATCTGTAAGTTCTCTTGCTTCATTTATCATACTTTCATATCCTTCTTCTCTAAAATTTAAAAAAATGTAATGAGTTCTTTTATTTTAGTAATTGCATATTCAATGTCCATTTCCTCCCTTTGAAGTATTTTGCTAACTCAATTGATATTATCCAAAATAGTATACCAAACACATAAACTAATCAAGAATTCAAAATCTTCTAAAGCATTTTGATATAGACCTTTAGCTTCTACCCTTACCATATCATCATTAGAATTATTTGCAACATCGACTAAAGCATCTCTTAACTCCGATGGTTAGGTTCTTATTGTCCTTACACTTTCGATATGACTTTCTCAACGAGTTGCAGATAATGTTTTCAAGGTCAAACCATTTACATATTTTTCAAGTATTTCCAATCGATGAGTTGAGCCAGAAAAAAAGTATAAACCTTTTGAACATATGCAAAAAAAATATTTCATCTTTCACACATGGTTTTGCCATATCACATAGAGCAAGATTAAAGCTATGACATCCATATGAAATATAAATTGCTCTAAGATTTATGTCAAGAAGTCTCTTTTGTACACCTTGGTGCTGACCTATATCGAATTCAAGTTAAGTAAGGTAAAATTAAATAACATAATTAATATGAATTTATCCATTGCCATTGAACATATCATAAATTTTATATTTGATCCATTATCATAACCTTGGCCTCTCACATCATTAATGTTTAGCTTAAGATCCATTAGAACACTTTCATGCTTTTTAAAAAGGTCAAGTCCGATGTATCATCAACCTCCATAAAATCGAAAAAAAACTCCTCTATTTTGATAACATCTTCAACATTCACACATTTTATTATAATTGAGATTTGTTCTTTATGATTCAAATCTGGAGTATAATCAAGAATGATTAAGTGGTATTTTGCTTCTAAAACTTTTGTAAACATTATTTCATTGATCTTCTTAGCCAACAAAAGTATTAGTTCATTTTGAATCTTGTGGGTAAGATAATGGTTGTTTATTTTATTATCTACCACACATCTAAGATGAGCCTCCACAATTAGATCAAATTTTGCTACAAATTCAACAAGTTGATAAATAGGTCCATTGTTTTTCTAATAAATCTTTTCAATCGAACCACGAAATGGGAGATTATTTCAAGAAAGTGTTTTTACAATGTCAATTATGCGCACTAGCACCTTTTTCCAAAGTTGTCTCTCTTGCTCGATTAGAGATTCTACTCTCTTATCATCTACTTCCATTTGTTCAAGGCCTTTGTGCAAATCCACCCACTCAATAAGACTTGCAATATGCTCCAGATTATTTTCATGCTTTCATAAGATCGTCGAAATACTATGCCAATCATTAGCTCCTTCACTTCCCAATTTGAATGCCCTTTTGTGTGCTTTAAAATAATTTGCAAAAAAAAATACTTTGTTCACTTCATTTGAGTATATTAGCCACTTTCTTTCATACTTGGAAGGAAAATGTCCACCATCTCATTTTTGGAAAATTTTTCTTTTGAAATTTTGATAGGACCTCGTTTAACCAACATTATTCTTATAGTATCGGTTATCCTTCCCCACAAACCGAGGTCATAGTTGAGATCAACATCTTTCTCAAAATCAAGCACAATTAGATCATCAACACCACTTTTATCCATATCATTTCAGTTAATATTTATGTCTTCTTCGTTCACATTATCATCTCAGTTAACAATAACTTCTTCATCAATATTAGCTTCAATATTTTCATTTTCATCAATTGCTTCATTGGTTTCAACATTCTCATCAATATCTTCATTTTCATGACTACTTTTCTCAGCAATATTAACATTGAGGTTTTTGTATTTTAGCTTGAAACAAATTAGAAATTGAGCCAACATGTGATTTTGCTAATTCCTCTTTTTTTCCCTTTATCTCCTCTATTATGAGCTACTAAGTTTGCTTTTGAAATCTAATTCGATTTTTATCATCTTCGTTCTTCGTCATTTTTTCTAAGCTTTCCAAATTAATAATATAAAAAAGATTAACATCAATAAAAAGTACAAAATAAAATTTACGTATTAATTGATTTCATCCATCACAGTTTAGAAAATAATTAATAGTAGGATCAATAATTCAATTTAGCATATAAATACGAGAACAATGGAGATCAATTCACAATCTATTCCAGAGAAGATTATCAACCAAAATCAAAGAATTAAAACGTACCAACAAAATCAAAGAAATTTCAAAATTGCTTCAGCCTCCTTCGGTTAGTTTGCACGACGCTGCAATCGCCGTTTGTTTGTGGTTAGCGGTGGTGGCAAGGCGTTGTTTATAGGGTTTTTGTATTTTTTTTGTCACACGTTTTCTAACTTCGCGATTTAGATTCTGGTTAGCGGTGGTGGCAAGGCGTTGTTTATAGGGTTTTTGTATTTTTTTTGTCACACGTTTTCTAACTTCGCGATTTAGATTCTAGGGATTTTTTTTATTTTTATTTTTTGCGTGGTGGAGGTTTGCTTGTGTAAGGGGGGTTGCCCCAGGCCATTGTTTGATGGGCCTAGCCCATGAGCCGAGTTTGCCTTTCAAGTTTAGATATTCGTGTTATATTAGACATAGTCTAAAGTTATATCAGCTAGAGCGATTGTTAAGTATTTTGATACATGTATTATCTGTACCTGTTCCAAATTTATTATAACTTTCTAAACGGACTATGTATGGATGAAATTATTATAAAATGTTTAACCATGGATATTATCTATTCATACTTTATGTAACTATATTGTTGTTGCCCCCACTGCTTGAAATTCTTGTGTACATCACTGGTTGTTGCTTATTTTGTACAAATTTTGCTTTTAGAGCAATTTCATAGAAAATGCAAGTCTATATTAAACTGCAATAAAAATACAGTTTTAAGAACACAGTTTTAAGAACTATTTTAAAGACTTCGGTTTTTTGGGTCTTTAAAGAAAGCCCAATCAAACACTAAATCACGTGGTCTTACCAAAAATAAAAAAGATCAGCTTATGGGTTTTTAATATCAAAATGTCGATCTATATAACTAAGTTTGATCTCATCCATTGATTCTGTTAACTACAAAATCGCAATCGACAATCTAGTACTTCGTATTAAACTAGATCTCATAGCATCTCCAACAGATTCAGGGGTAAATATTCAACCTTGAATATTACGCCCTGAATATTAAGGGAGGAGACCAACAATATGTTTAATAGACGTCATGTTTTGGGCGTCTATTAAATTAATGCTCGGTACTAGACGGTGATTAAATAGACGTTCAACCCTATTCTCCCCCAATTATATTATATAAATTATAAAATCAATCAAAAAAAAAAAAATATTTCCAGCATCGGTATGTCAAAATATGCAAATATCCGGTATTTTTCATCAGGTCAACTGTCAAAGCACTTACCCACTTGCATTGCATGTTTAATATATTAGAAAAGTGGAAATTAGCCACAAAGGCCTCTTTAGCAAGTGGAATTAGTTTCAAAGACACACAACTGAAATAATTATTTTCAAGGACAAAACGTAAAATAATTAGTTTTTAGGGCCTACAAACCTATGAAATTATGTTCTTGAAAATAATTGGACTGCTGACTTTGTCCTTGAAAGTAATTATTCTGCTGATTATGATCTTGAAAGTAATTTTTTTAAATGTGTGTCCTAGAAATTAATTAGACCGGGTGAAATGTCCTATTAGAAAATGATTGGCGGCTGTGGAATAAGACGCTGAGCGTCCGGGATGAATTGGCCTCAAAAATATTATCCTGAATATTCAGCTACGTTTGCTCCGTTGAAGTGGCGTTTTCGTCCTTCCCTTCGTATTCAGCCTGAATAAGGCTGTTGGAGATGCTCTCAGCATTGCTCTGCAAATGCGTGCGTGGGTTTTCACACGAAAACAAGAAAGAAATAAAGTGGAAAATGGAATTGCTTAATAGCGACGCGCAATTGATATCTAACTGATTTACAATTGTTAATTCTTTCTAAACATCGTGTTGCAAAAATCTTGTTAGACTGGATCTGAATTCCGATTGAAAATTAATTTGATCTCTTTTCTCTTCATGAATTAGAATTTCATTTTTTTGATTGTTTTGTTCGATTAATTCAAACACCGTATAGATTACCGATTTTGTTTCTGAGTGTACACTCGTTGGCTAGAGGTGGGATGTGGCAGTAAAGTATTAAACTATACGACTTCTTTTCTTCCTTGTATGATGCATAAGCTTATATAATGCATTCTTTTAATTTATGTCTGTGCGCATTTCCTGTTTGTTTAAATGACTCAATCATGTTTTTGGATAAAGTATGTTATAATCCTCCGCTCATTTCCATCTGTGTAAGTTCTTTGATTCTAGAACGTTTCTCCTTATTATAATTTAATGGAATTTGTTGGTTAGAAAATTATTAAGAATATGGCGACTTCAGTTACATTTCATTCTCTTTATAATATCTGGATAAAAAGGTAAAATTTTCTTCACCGAACATGTCATGATATGATTGAGTTATTCGTTTCTTTTGGAACTCTTCAGTTCATTATATTGTGTCAGTTAAAATCATAGTTTAAGCGTCCCATATCCTGTAGGAATGGGTGATTGAGCTAAAATAGCAAAAACTCTACTATAATATTGTCTTCTTAGTATTTGAATCATGAAATCAGTCTATTATTTATAGATATTAGCATACTAACATACAAGATATTCTTACATAACTTGTTTGTTACCTTTCTATGGAAAAATGAAACCGAAAAACAATCTGTTGGTCCGGTTTTATATTATAACACACCATATTTAATTTTCCTGTTCAAAGTAATTTCTTTCGTAATGTTTGGTGACTAATATATTACACCCGTATATTTATGTTTGGTTTTTATATCATATAAAATTTGGTTAGTCTAATGAACAAGAAGTCTAGCTAGGTCATCATCTTTTTTTGCTTCAGGTATGACTGAAGTTTTATTTCATCTTCGACCAAAAGTTGATAGTTTAATGTTTGTAAAGGATTTAACCAAATTCAGATGAGGCAGCTGCTATGGCTGAGCAAGCGTACCTCCACCCTCGTGTGTATGTGTGTGTATACACATGTATATGTGTGTTTTTCGGTTCTGTTTATGAATACGTTTGGCTTAGTAATAAACCTTTTACTTGCTTAAATATCATGTGTAGTGAAGACCATGATTGGATGCAACATGATGTTTGCAATCTAGGTTTGATGGCATGCCAAATTAGCTACCCTTTCGTCATCTAACCGTTTTTGAATTCATACACCATAGCCGTTCACATTAGTAGAAACTCATTTCCCTTTCGATGGCTAGACTTATGTTTTTTTTTATGTTAGGATATTATCTCGGATGGCTTGCAGTATTCAAAGATAGCATGGAAAAAAAAAATTGGGTTAAAAAGCATGTTTTGGCTATACTAACTTACCCCTTTCAAAATTTCCAAACCGCTCAACAAAATACACACCCTATATTTGTTGTTTGTTCTTATACTAGCAGTCCACGTAATATCACAAGCACCAATATAACACCCTTTATATATTGAGGTCTCAGGTTGACTGGTTGTAGCTCGTAATATCTATATCAGGACAAAAACTCATCTGTTTGTCCTTTCGTTGCGTGCATGTCTGAACTAATATAGACTAGGTGTTCACGGCGAGTCTTGTATACATCAACTTTTGTTTGACAATGATCATCCATTGAATTTATGCATACGGATGCATATAATTAGTACTACAACTAATTAGATTGTTTGTTGTTTTGTGTGTCATAGCTATCGTAAGTGAGTAGATTATTTGAAAAACAATAAAGCAGACTTTGGAAGGAGGTACATTTACAGTACCTCAAAAAGCAAAGAACTAATCATACAAGTGCTACTTCAATAGAAAAGAATGCAAAATATGATTATTGTAGTAGTGCTTCTTAAAGTCTAAGATTAGTTTATGGAGATGTTATACGATTTAGATGACTGTAACCAGTATGGTGCATCAGATGTATGTCACTTTGTTTTACAAATGGACTATTGTATTCAAATCTCAGTGCGTATAAATATGTTTTATTTTTGAAAGTTACTCCTGTAGGTTGTAGTAGTGTATAAACCAATGTATGAGGTTCCGGCCGGAACAACGAGATCTCGACGATCTCGTACCGGTTCCGGCAGGTGGCGGGACGGGATAAGGGCAAAATCCCGTCCCGTTCAAAGCAGCGTGCCAAAAAAAAGAAAAATGCAACTTCGCAAAGAATAAATCACGCAGATAAGAATAGCGACGACAAAAAAAGCAAGGAATCAATTAATCGCTAAAAAAGAAACCCTAGTTTACTGAACGTGATCGAACAGTGAAAAAAAAATCAAAATTCGTGTATAAATACAGCAATCGAAATCACTAAATTACCAGAATTAATCTTCAGCATCCCAATCACAGAGACGAGCTTCGAATTAGCAGAGACGAGCTTCGAAATCACAGAGACGAGCTTCGAAATCACAGAGACGAGCTTGACGAGCTTCGAATTAGCAGAGATGAGCTTCGAATTAGCAGAGACGAGCTTCGAAATCGAAATCACAGAGACGAGCTTCGAAATCACTTCGACGAGCTTCGAATTAGTAGAGACGAGCTTCGAATCAGCAGAGACGAGCTTCGACTTCGACTTCGATTGCGAGAGTTTCGATCCACGCAGGTGTTTTTTTTTTTCGCTTTGCCGCCTTCGATTGCCGCCTTTGTTTTCATCGTCGACCATTATCCTTTTTTTTTTTCTTTCGTATGTCTTGACTCTGTTCTCAAATTGAAGGGAAATGAAATTGAGCTTGGGCTGGGAAGGTTATTTTTATATTTCAATGCGGGACTTTTCACGTGAAGCTTGTATATAAATGTGTGAAGCTAGCATTTATTTTTTAAACGTGAAGCTTGCTGTCTGGGTAAAATGGTCATAAGCTCAAATGCATTTCTTAGAATTCTTAACGGGAACATTGCATATATGGTTTGACTTGAATATATTGAACATTTGGACTGACCTAAATATTGACTCGCATATCGTTACGTTTTCATTAAAAATGCAAAAATCCAATATCATGATCGAAACCGAAACAAAAACCGAAACAAGCGAAATTTTCGAAATTGACCGAAACCGAGACCGAAACCGAGTTCTCGAACCTTGGTATAAACTTGCATTCTTTAAGCACTTGGGTATGTTTTGTATCTTTGTGTCATTGCAAACATTGGTTATTTAAGTTAAGTTTTATATTTACTTTACTCCTAACCTCTTTTCAGTTTCTTTGTATTTGGCAGCAATGGTATCAGCCAAAATGTATTGTGACTTTCCATCTCGGTACATGAATGAAAAATTAAAGATGTGCTCATGATTCGCATAAAATAAATCATGACGTGTACATGATTCACATAAAATAATCATGATTATAGTTATTATACTCGATTAGCACTACATACATATATGCTTAAACTCCTTGATTCGTACCAACTTATATTAACCTGAAGTGTGATCCTCCTTATACCACAAAGAAAATTTAAAACCGAATCGGTCCCAGCCCAGTCGCATTTGGATTCCTTCTTTCTGATGCCATTTGTTGGGTGCCTTTGTTCATTTTATTACCCGTTGTGTGATATTTCCTTATATTTGTGTAAAGTTTTATTAAGTATCACCTCTGTCTTAATCATGTTTTTCCAGTTATACTACAGTTCACACGCTTGTTTTAAAATTCTCATTATAAATTGAATCAAGCTTTTAAGGAATGATAGTATTAGACTATTAGTTAAAAAAAAGACTGAATAGTTCTTAGATATTATGGAAGATTATAAAATTTATGTTAATTTATTTATAGACAAACATAACCTACTGCCCTTCTTAGACTCACAACATTGCCGTGCCATTGGAGAAAAATAAATATTTTAAGAACTGTGACTTTAGGCCTTTATTGGAAACACATTTGATATGTTTTACACTAGATTCCCATAATTGGTCATAGTTAGAAAAATGATGTGTTATATTTTTGTTCATTTTTACAAATTTACTTGTGACAAGAAATTGAGTAAAATTTATAATGTTTATAGGATTGATATCAAAATGAATGATCGGTCATGGATGTATCATAGGCTTAAAGACGGATATATGAATCTAGAGTTTGTCGACTGCGCCAACAAATTTGTTGATTTTGCATTTCTACAAGTAAAACCTGGAGGAACTATTAGATGTCCATGTTAGTTTTGTTCCACTTTATTCTACTTGGATTTTTCATGAAGTGGAAGAAGTTGATAAGTCAATAATGTCTGAATCACAAGCTAGCGATTTAAATGATGAGAACCCATATAAAAGATATGGTTTTAGATGCGATGAGTGTTGATCACAATATGGAATAGCAACTACCCAATCTCGAAGCTCAGAAGTTTTTAGGCATACTAAAAATGGGATGGATGCAAAAAAGAGACAAAATTATTTGCATGTGCAAAGATGATGGCCCTTAAATCTAAAAGGGGCCTCTTATAAATTAATTACCGTGATTAACTTCTTTCAGTGAGCAGATTTGAAATTTTAGGTTCATAATAATAAATTTGAAAGCAAAACAATATCACAATTTATTAAAAATTGATGTAACCACTATACTCTTGATGCTGTTTTCATATAGTTAATCCAAGCGACAAGCTTGGTACAGATGTTTTATTGAAATATCAGGAGAGTAATGGCCTTAATAAAAATGGAAAATAAGCACAAGGATAAACTTTGGAAAAAATTTAGGATGAAGGACAATAAGGTTCATTTTTAGGTTGAAAGACAAACTTTGGAAAAAATTAGGCTGAAGGACAATGCTAAAAATTGCCAACATTTTGTACAGTGTAAAACCGAATATAATGTTAGTTATAACTAGCATTTTGTATAGTGTAAAAACCGAATATAATACTAGTTATAACTAGTATTGTCCTTCAGTCTAATTGTCTTTCAAAGTTTGTCCTTCAGTTCAAATATGAAACTCGGTGTTCTTCAACCTAAATTTTTTTCAGAGTTTGTTCTTATGCCTAATTCCCTCTTAATAAAAATAGTCTACCTTTCCTAGTTGTTAAACCATCGAGATGGTTAAGTATTAAAATGTAGGCTTGAAAATGTTTACCTTGTTCCAAATTAACTATGACCATGTAACATGCTGATAATGTTAGGCATGGCTCGCATTGTAAATAGAGTGGGTGCGTGGATTGAACATGTTAAAAGTTCACATCGTAGGATATTTGGAATAATCGTGGTATATATATGAGGTTGGTGGCACGTAACATTGGGGATTCTTTTTGTTACAATGTGTTGCCAATACCAGATTATATGCTCGATGGAGGCGATGGAGGGATGTTCAATCGGGACGCTGACATGGGATACTTCGACCGTTGACTCCGGCTAGACACGGTGAAGCGAACGCGTACGGTACGCGGGAATGCCGAAACTCAACATGACATGTTAAATTATGGCGATACTATATGGAGAATTGTAGAGGTCGGAAGTAGCTTCGCAACGGAGAAAACGGTTCGCAAATCGGAGTTCGGAGGTAAAAATTATAAGGGAAAAGGGAAAGTGGGCTGTGTTGATACAGCTCAGACGTCTGACCAAAATGGTCAGACGTCTGAATCTGGGCAGAAAAGCTTCCAGAGCTTTCTGTAAGCAAACTTTTCCAGAGACTTCAGTCAGACGTCTGACCATTTTGGTCAGACGTCTGAGGCGACTTTCTGCCTGTTTTTTCGTACAGACTTGGTGTGAAGATTTGTGACAACTGTAGGGGCAATTTCGGAACATTGCCTAGGGTTTCTATTCTCCTATATAAGCTAGCTTCAGGTTCCAGATCTAGAAGTGTGCATGCAAGCAACTGCAAGAGATTAGCCTCCACAAAAACCTAAGGGCCCGTTTGATTTGCTGTTTTTAGTTTTGTGTTTTCTTCTAAATAAAATTGCGCATTTCTTATGCATTGTTGAAAAACACACAATTTTGAAAAATGAAATTAACATAGAAAATAGAAAACGAGTTTATTTGATTTTTCATGTTTTGAGACATAACAAAAGGACGGAAAACAATTCCTCCCCTCCATTTCTCGTCCATCGTTGTAATGGCTAAGAATTGTAAAAAAATTTCTCATATTTTCTTGTATTTTGTAGTGTATGTTGAAAACACAAAACACAAAACTCAAAACGAAACCAAACGGGCCCTAATTTTCTTCAATTCTCTTCTCCACAAATCAATTTCTAATTAGAATTTTGATCATTGTATTCAATCTCTTGTACTCTTCTCATCAATATTAATAAAAACTCTCTCTTAAAGTGGATGTACACCAACACAACATTAGTGGAACCACTATAAATCACTGTGTGATTTACTTTTCGTTATTGTTTTGATTTCTGAATTACTTGTTTCAGATTGTGATTGCTTTTGGATTGATTGAGATTGGAATTGAGTTATTGATTGGTTGTTTTTACACTTCCTACCACGATCCCGTCTTCCGCTGTGCTTGTAGGGTTTTTGATTTGAGTGGTCTCGAGTTGGAATCCCGACCCCAATATTTGATATCGGAGCATTGGTGTTGGTAGGTGGTTGTAGAAATGCCAGAATCAAATAATACCTCAAGTAGTTTCTCAATAGGTAATCCAAGTGGTGTAGCTCCTTATGTACGTGGATCGTACGCTGCTTCAGGATCACAATTGGTTATAGACAAGTGGAATGGCGATACTGATTTTGAAAAATGGAAATGGAAGATGAAAGCGGTTCTAAGGAGGAATCGGGTGCATCGGGTAGTGTTTGACACACATTTGTTGCCAGCGGACATCTCAGATGTTGAGAGAGAGATGGAAGAGTAGGCATTCACTAGGGTTGTAAATCGGTCGGACCGGACCGGACGGAGGTGTGTTCGGTTTATGTCCTAAATAAAATCGGACCGGACACGGACCGGACGAGATTTATGTTCGTACAAATTTTGTTATCCTAGCTCGTGTCCTAAATGAAATCGAACGGACTCGTACATACATTTTTCGGACTCGAACGGACACGGAAGGACATTGCTATTTATAGGGCTGTTATGGTAACAGTAAATTTACCATTACCATACCATTACCAGCCAATCGGTTACCATTTTCGAGTGAAATCGGTATACCAGTTTAATCGGTATGGTAACGGTAAATTTACCATTTTCTACGGTAAATCATTGGTAACATTTCTTCAATACCAGCGGTAACGGTAAATTTACCAGTCAATTTATAATACATGTATATTCATGTAACATGCTTTATTATAGGCATTCAGAACCAAGCAAATGATTAAATTTATTTTATTAACCAGGTGAAATAATGTTAAATACACTTCACTTCTTTCTCATTTATGTTTTTTTATTAAGTAACACTATAAATTGTATAATGAAGCACCGTTATGGTCTGAATACGTGTTATGTTACTCACCTTTGTTAGACAAACGGTAATTTACCATTACCAGTGTAACGGTTACCAGATTATCGGTATACCAGTCTTCGGTATACCAGCCTATCGGTAACGGTAACGGTAATCAATTTTCGCTTACCAGTAAAAATGGTACGGTAACGGTATTTGTGAAATGATAACGGTAACCATTACCATAACAGCCCTAGCTATTTACATTAAATTTTATGTTGTTTAATAGAATTTCCATCAGATATACTGAATTATAAGAAATTCGAACGAACTCGGACTGGACAATATTTTTGCTCGTACAAATTTTGTTGTCCTAGCTCGTGTCCTAAATGAAAATCGAACGGACTCGGATGGACGTATTTCGGTTACGGACATGAACGGACATCAGACACTCGTACAAAATTAACAGCCCTAGCATTCACTACACTTCAACTTGCTATGAGAGTGAATGTTATTTCTGAAATTAGTGGTGAGACAACCGCTAAGGGTATTTGGGACAAGTTGGAGGAGTTGTATACGAAGAAGTCACTGACAAATCGTTTGATCTTATTGCGAACGTTCTTCACCTATAAGATGAAGGAAGGTACTTCGCTAAAGGCGCATTTGAATAGTTTTGATGATTTTCTAATAAAGATGAAGGCGGTAGATTTGAAGATTGAGGAAGAGCAAAAGGTGATGATATCGTTGTGTTTATTGCCAGATCGCTATACAGGTTTGTCAAACAGTTTGATCTATAGCCGGGATACATTGACTCTTGATGATGTCAAGACGGGTCTTCTTAGCGAGAAGTTATGGGATCAAATGAAGGAGTTAGGTGATGGAAGTAGTGGTGCTAGTAGTGGTCATGGTTTTTTGTGGAGAAGGAGAGGTATGTGAAGAAGGAGAACCGGGGGCGTTCTAAATCTAGGAACCCCGATTGGAGAGGAAAGTCGAAGGAAAGAAAATGCAGGTGCTATATTTGCAAGAAGCCCGATCATTGAAAGAATGAGTGTCCGGACAAGGAGAAGGCAAAGAAGGAAGTAGCATCTTCATCTGTAGCGGTGGAGAGTGGAGTTGGTGAGGGAGATATTGATGTTTTGTCGGCGGTAGTATCAAATGTTTCGGGTAGCGATTGGGTGCTCGATTCGGGGGCGTCTTATCATATGACGCCAAATAAGAATTGTTTTTCTTCTTACATCGACAAAGAAGGAAATTCAATTGTTATGGGAAATGGTACTATTTGCAAGTCGAAAGGCATTGGTTCCGTGGAAATTCGGATGTTTGATGGAGTGGTTCATACTCTCACTAATGTGGGCTAAGTTCTGGGACTTCGGAAGTCTCTTATCTCTTTGGAGCAGCTGGATTCTTTAGGTTATAAGATCACTATTGAGAGTGATAGCTTGCGGGTTTCGAAGGGGGCGCTTGTGGTGATGAAGGGTGCTAGGACTCATGGTATCTATTTGCTTCAAGGAGTGACTGTAGAAGGTGAAACTTGCATAGAAGTTGATAGTTCTTGTGGCTTGGATGCGACTAGGTTGTGGCATTTTAGGTTAGGTCACGTCTCAGAGAGGAGTTTGGACATTCTTCGGAAGAGGGAGATGATCGATGGAGAAAGTTTCAACAAGTTAGAGTTTTGCGAAGAATGCGTCATGGGGAAGCAAACTAAAGTTTCATTTGTAAGGGAAAGCATGATTCGAGAAGGGTTCTTGAGTATGTTCACACGGATGTTTGGGGACCGGCACCTGTAGCCTCTTTAGGTGGAGCTCGCTATTATATTTCCTTTATAGATGACTTTTCTCGGAAAGTTTGGGTGTAAGTAATGAAGGCCAAGTCGGAGGCATTTGCAAAGTTCAAAGCATGGAAGGCTCTTATTGAAAATGAGAGTGGCAAATCTTTAAAGGTTCTAAGGTCCGACAAATGCGGAGAGTATGTTTCTGTAGATTTTTTGGAGTTTTGCAAGCATCATGGTATTCGAAGGCATTTTACTACACCTGGAGATCCGCAGTCGAATGGTGTTGCGGAGAGGATGAATCGTACTTTACTTGAGAAAGCTCGATGCTTGAGATTGACATCGGGTTTGGCTAAGGGATTTTGGGCTGAAGCTTTGTCAACCGCAGTGCATATTATTAATCGAATTCCGTGCTAAGCTATTGGTAACAAAATTCCGGAGGAAGTGTGGGAGGGAAAGAGCATCGACTTGAGTTATCTTCGTGTCTTTGGAAGTCCGGTTTATGTGCATGATCCAGGAAATGATAAGCTTGAACCTAGAGCTTTAAATGGGATTTTGCTTGGCTATACGAATGAAGTAAAAGGCTATCAGATTTGGAATACGAAAACGAAGAAGGTAGTGAATTCTCGTCATGTTACTTTTGATGAGTCGGCGATGTTCAAAGAGAATAGAAGCTCATCGGATATTCCGGATTTGGTTCATGGTGAATCAAAAGAGAAGAAAATTATTTCCACATTTTGTCCAAAGAGTAGAGAGAGTAGAGTAGTTGGAGATGCTTGTGAGGAGGTAGCGGTTGATGTTACATCCCATAGTCCACAGGGTTCCTCTAGTAGTGTTGGTGATGTGCATGATTTTAGAGAAGATTCGGTTCAAGGTGGAGCTGAAGGGAGTTTGGGTGATGATATTGTTACTCGGGTTGGTCGTCGTACTATAAGACCACCCGAAAGATATGGTGATTGGAACTATCTTAGCTTTTGTGATAATTTGGACTATGCTCTTCATGTAGTCCAAGATGAGCCGATGGACCTTGATGACGTCATGAAGTCGAGTGATAGCTCGAAATGGATTTGTGCCATGGAGAAAGAGATGCAATCATTGTTGAAGAATCAAACTTGGGATTTGGTTCCACTTCCTAAAGAAAACCGTGCTATTGGGTGCAAATGGATATACAAGGTGAAGGACGATGGAAAATACAAAACTAGGCTAGTGGCTAAGGGGTTTGGACAAAGGAAGGGGAAGGAGTATGATGAGATATTCGCACCGATTGTGTGCCATACTTCTATCCGGATATTACTTGCTATAGTTGCTATTCACGACTTGGAATGGGAGCAACTTGATGTGAAAACCGCCTTCTTGCATGGTGACTTGGATGAAGACATCTACATGGAGCAACCAGAAGGTTTTGTTGTGGATGATAAGTCAAATTTGGTTTGCAAGTTGAAGAAATCATTATATGGTTTAAAGCAATCACCTAGACAATGGTACAAGAGATTCGATCATTTTATGCTTGAAAATGGTTTTGATATAAACATCAAATATGCTTGTGTTTATTTCAAGAAATTGAGAAATGATTGTTGGGTGTATTTACTCTTGTATGTGGACGATATGCTCATTGCTTCTAAGGATAAAAATGAAATCAACAAGCTAAAACTGAGTTTGAAATCGGAGTTCGAAATGAAGGATCTTGGAGAAGCAAGAAGGATATTGGGCATGGAAATTGTAAGGGATCGAAAGCATTTTGAGTTGAAACTAACTCAAAAGGAGTATATTGAGAAAGTGTTTTGCCGGTTTAGCATGGAGAATGCAAAGGCGTCAAATACACCTTTACCTTTGCATATGAAGCTTTCGAGTAAAGGATCACCTATCTTGGAGGAAGACAAGGCTTATATGACAAAGGTGCCATATGTTCACTAAGGCATTACCGGTTGGGAAGTTCGAGTATTGCTCGAACTTGATTCGCTTGGAGAAGTACTAGGTGCCACGGGATGACACGGTTAAGAGAGGAGCTTGGTGGTAGATGAGAAAGAGTATTGATAAGAGATTGAGGTTCTATCTTCTTAGTAAGTGCTAGTCTTTGGTGAGATAGCTTAGGATTTGGATGTTTTCAACATTTCATTAGTGGGTGGGGGCTTTGCCTAAGCTCTTTGGTGGAGTGCAATGGGCGGTGGCTTTGCCGGAGCTCATTGGAAAAGCATTCATGTTTGGTTGAAGATAGAAGAAGTGATAGTTGGTGCTATCGGTTGTCGTTGATGGTATGGTACCATTGGAGTTGGAGATGGATACAGTGTCGAGGTGGAGTGTTAAATTCTGGCGACACTATATGGAGAATTGTAGAGGTCGGAAGTAGTTTCGCAATGGATAAAACGGTTCGCAAATCGAAGTTCGGAGGTGGAAGTTATAAGGGAAAAGACGAAGTGGGCTGTGTTGATACAGCTCAGACGTCTGACCAAAAGGGACGGTCAGACGTCTGAATCTGGGCAGAAAATCTTCCAGAGCTTTCTGTCAGATGGTCAGACGTCTGAGCTGAAGCAAATTTTCCAAAGACTTCAGTCAGACGTCTGACCATTTTGGCCAGACGTCTGAGGCGACTTCCTGCTTGTTTTTTCGTACGGACTTGGCGTGAAGATTTGTGACAACTGCAGGGGCAATTTCGGAACATTGTCTAGGGTTTCTATTCTCCTATATAAGCTAGCTTCAGGTTCCAGATCTAGAAGTGTGCGTGCAAGCAACTGCAAGAGATTAGCCTCCACAAATTAGGGTTTATCAAAACCTAATTTTCTTCAATTCTCTTCTCCACAAATCAATTTCTAATTAGAATTTTGATCATTGTATTCAATCTCTTATACTCTTCTCATCAATATTAATAAAAGCTCTCCCTTAAAGTGGATGTACATTAACACAACGTTAGTGGAACCACTATAAATCGCTGTGTGATTTACTTTTCGTTATTGTTTTGATTTCTGAATTGCTTGTTTCGGATTGTGATTGCTTTTGGATTGATTGAGATTGGAATTGAGTTATTGATTGGTTGTTTTTACACTTCTTACCACGATCCCGTCCTCCGCTGTGCTTGTGGGGTTTTTGATTTGAGTGGTCTCGAGTTGGAATCCCGACCCCAACAGATAATGTTTCCAGATATTTTTCCATGCTACATTGAACTCATGTATTCCATGTTTTGAATTTTAGAAAAATATAATCATGAAGCATATCGTATTAAGGTCAAATAATAAAAGCATATAATGTTGCTTGGAAGCACAGGCTAATTTGTTAAAAGTGTCCAAATTTCTTGATCACTATTCTTGCTGCACTAAAATTCCAACAACAATATTCTGAACTTTATATGGGTTAATGATGGGGTTTACTTTGTTAATATTCATAGTTATTTATGCAAAGTAATTTGTGTCTTTTATTTTAAAACTCTACCTAAATACTTCACTACACGGTGGCTGCTAGAAAACTAACAGAACTAAAACCGTGGTAGAAATGCTAAGTGTATTTTCATTTTTGTTTTCAGGAAACATACATAAAAATGAAAGCTGAGTTAAATGAGGATGCAGCGGAATGGAATCCACGACATTGGGCAGAAGCTTCCGGGGGACTAACAAGAGGCAGAGTATACGGAGCACCATACATCGATACAAGTAGTCTGTTAAATAAAGGTTCCAAATCTTCTATTTTAGCAGATAATATCACTTTCCACAAAGATTCTACAACACCCAATTCATGTTGACACCAAAGATTAAAAAATTAATCGAAAAGGAAGTTTGACTGGCAATAACTGGCAAGTAGAGCTCTGCTGCACTATCACAGCTACCATAGCCACAACAACCACAAGAAACACCCCAACAATTTTCGTTTCTTCAACATGCTAATCAAAATTTTCAACAACCCGGTAAATTTCCAGTCCTCATTTCAGTTTGTGCAACACTAGGAAGCTTCCAATCTTTTCCTGTGCCATGCCAAAAAACTTTACAACCTGGGCCATTCACATAGCTACTTGGACCTATCACAAATGAGTACAACCTACAACTTGGAAAAAATCAAGCAACGCCTCATCATGGTACATTTAAGCAATCCCTTAATGATGACAACATATCGAGGCTTGGGTATGGTGATAAATATGCAAGGGCTAGATCGTCACCCCCTTAGTGGAGCGCTGCATCGACGTTCCGATGTAGTGATAAATGAACAAAGGTCTTCGCACTTTACTCGGCGGGTGCGAAGGGCAAGAAAACTAGTCGATGAAAGTAGGATTTGGTTAGGTAGTTGTAATGTAGGATCATTAACAGGGAAGCTAAGAGAGATAGTTGATACTATGACTAGGAGACGTGTAAATATTTTATGTGTTCAGGAGACCAAATGGACGGACCATAAGGCGAAGGAGGTGGAGAACACATGCTTCAAGTTATGCTACAAGGGAAAAGAACGTAACAAAAACGGGATAATCGTCTTAATTGACAAGAAACTTAGAAACGGAGTGGTCGACGTTAGGAGACAAGAAGACATGATCATCCTAGTCAAGCTGGTAGTAGATGATATGATTCAGAACGTCATTAGTGCTTATGCCCCACAAATAGGTCTAAGTGAAACCGTCAGAGAAATTTCTGGAAGAGCTAGATGTCATGGTTAGAGATGTGTCTAGTAGCGAAAAACTTTTCATAAGAGGAGATTTCAACGACCATGTTGGTACAACTAGTGTGGGGTGTGAGAGAGTGCATGGTGGTTTTGGATATGGCGATAGATATCAAGAAGGAGGAGAAATATTGAATTTCGCTATTGCTTATGGCCTCATAATAGCCAATACCTTCTTTAGAAAGAGACAATCAAACTTAGTTACTTTTAGTAGTGGTCAACACTTTAGCCAAATTGACTTTGTCCTTACTAGAAGAGAGACAAATGAGCTTGTGTAGATTGCAAAGTCATACATGAAGAATGTGTCGTCTCACAACATCAGCTTTTGATATTCGAGTTTCGTCTTCGAATACGTGTTCGACGGGATAAAGGAGTCAAGATTAGTCGGACGAAATAGTGGAAGCTCAAAGGAGACATCTCACGGATGTTTAAGGATAGAGTGATGAGGGAAGGGCATGAAATATGAAAGGAGAAACAAATCATATGTGGGATGAGATGACAAGGCGCATTTGGGAAGTGGCTACTGAGGTGTTTGTGATAGCGAAAGGAAATAATCGCGAATCTAAAGATTCATGGTGGTGGAACAGTGATGTGCAAAAGGCTATCAAAAAGAAGAAGGAATGTTATAAGTGCTTACATCATCACAGGAGCGAGGACAAGATGCAAAAATACAAAGTGGTAAAGAAGAATGCAAAGAGAGCGATGAGTGAAGTAAGAGGTCAGACGTATGAAGACCTATATTATAAGCTAAGTACGAAGGAGGGTGAAAAAAACGTTTATAGCACAGCTAAGCTCCGCGAGAAGAAGACAAAAGACTTTAACCAAGTTAAATGCATCAAGGATGATAATAATAAACATTTGGTGAAGGACGATGAGATAAAAAATAGATAGCGAGATTACTTCGACAAGCTATTTAATGAAGAAGGTGGTAGCACTACGATCGAGAAAGACGACTCTTTTGATGACACCTGTAGACATTTTGTTCGGAGAATTCAAAAATCCGAAGTAAAGGAGACGCTAAAACGGATGAAAGCAGGCAAGTCACTGGTGTCTGATGACATCCCCATTGAGGTGTGGAGATGCCTTGGAGATGCAGGGATAGCCTGGCTAACTAAGTTATTCAATAATATTTTCAAATCAAAAAAGATGCCAGATTAGTGGAGGAGAAGCATATTAGTTCCAATTTTTAAGAATAAATGAGATATCCAAAGTTGCACAAACTACAGACAAATTAAGCTTATGAGTCATACAATGAAGCTTTGAAAGAGAGTCATTGAACATCGATTAAGAAGAATGACAAGCGTTTCGAAAAACCAATTTGGATTCATGCTTGGGGGTCGACCACAGAAGCGATTTTCTTGATAAGACAACTTATGGAGAGGTTTAGGGAGCAAAAGAAAGATTTACATATGATATTTATCGATTTGAAAAAAGCTTATGACAAGGTACCGCGAAAGGTGATGTGGTGGGCCCTGAAAAAGAAGAGAGACTCAACAAAGTGCACTACCCTTATCAAAGATGTGTATGATGATGTTGTGACTAGTGTCAGAGCATGCATGGTGAAACCAGTGACTTTCACATTAACATAGGATTACATCAAGGGTCAGCTATGAGCCCCTACATTTTTGCCCTAGTGATGGATGGAGTTACGAAGGGTATACAAGGTAAGATTCCTTGGTGTATGATATTTGCTGATGATGTTGTGCTAATTGATGAAAGTAAGATTAGGGATGACAGACAACTGGAGCTGTGGAGATAGACTTTAGAATCAAAGGGATTTAAGCTTAGCAGAACTAAAACAGAGTATATGAAGTGCGAGTTCAGCGGTGTCGGGTCAGATGATGGAGATGTCACTCTGACAAGACAAATAGTTACCAAGAAGGAATCCTTTCGATATTTAGGATCAATGTTACAGTATGATGGTAAGATTGATGAAGATGCTAGTTTTAGAATTCGAGCGGAATGGATGAAATGACGATAAGCGTCTGACATTCTCTGTGACAAGAAAGTCCCACAAAATCTTAAAGGAAAGTTCTACAGAACAGCAATAAAGCATGCGATGTTGTATGGTGCAGAATGTTGGCCTACTAAAAACCAACACGTCCAGAAGATAAACGTAGCAGAGATGTGTATGCTGCGATGGAGGTGCGGTCATACAAGAAAAGATCGAATTAGAAATAATGATATACGTGATAAACTTGGAATAACACCAATTGAGGGCGGCACCTGTGTGCGTTGGAATTATAGACCGCGTTGAATGCTCAAGGAGAGGTAGAGGTCGATCAAGGTTGACATGGAAGGGAGTGGTGAAAATGGACTTGAAGGATTGAAGTATATTCGAAGAGCTGATGACGGACATGAACGCGTGGAAGTTAGCGATTCACGTACTAGAACCACGATGTATGAGTTTTATAAGTTTTAGATTATAGGATTAGGGAACAAGAGCGTAAGAATAGGTTTGGTCTTTGATCAGAATTACTACTAGTACCATTCCACTATTAGTATTATTATTATTACCATTTTCTTCACACATATATTTATTTTTATTTTACTTAGTTATTATTATTATTAATTTACTTGTTTGACTTTATTTTATTATTGATATTGTTATTATTATGATTTTTAAATTGACTTTATTATTTAGTTTTGGGTTCCACCTTTTGCCGACCCCAACTTGTTTGAGAATAATGACTTAGTTGTCGTCGTCTTGATGATGATGACAACATAGAATGAAACTTTTTTTTCTTTTCCTTATTCAACATATTTAGTTTACTATATTTGTTTGGATAGTAGGGCATCTTTTTTGTAATTTGTTTTGTGAATTATGTTGTGGAGCTGTTAACTTTAATGTCTATCCTGCTTTTTATATTGTACATGTCATTTTATATTTTTCTACTATTTGTGTATATGACCTCTTTCACGTGGTTTATAAATTTGCACTTTGGTGATGTGGGCATTCATTCTGTGTAATTCATGTTTAATGTATTGAAATTGTACATTGTTGAAGTTGTACTGCGTATACTTATTCTGATGCATGATGGGATGGAGCTGCATGTTTCATATTCATCCCTACATGGACCATGGTACTGAAATTAGGCTGATTAATGTGGTGAAGAGGTGGGTATTAAAAATGGTGATTTGAGACTCCATTGTCACCATATTTTGTGGTCTTTACTATATACGTCAGAGACCATATTAATGTCTCTAGAGAAGTTTAATGACTTACGACAAATTAATTGATCTTAAGTTTTATTGAGAAAAATTTGGTTGGCCTTTGCAAAATCAAGGACGACCACGATATTTGTTTTAACTGGGTCTTAAAAAGAGAAATTAAAGACTCAATAATTTAAATTAGGACCATATATGTAACCTTAAATTATTATAATTTTTCTATTTCACGGAGTTAACTAACATCTTTACATAATATTATCCCAACCGAATGAGTTACAAAGCTATTAAGAGTTTCAAATTTATTCTACTGTACATCAAAAGAATCTGCTTCTGTTTCCACAAAGCCAGCAGAGAATCAAACAGAGGCATCTGTAGTCACAATTCTTTCTATATTGTATTTTGCAAAAACTCGACTATGATTCTCCTCCCACCATCCATCTGCTTCTTGATCACTGAACTTTCTCCGACTGAAAATAAATTCAGAGTTATATAACAAATGAAAAATGAAGGTGATATGCAACAAACAAATTTGTAACAAGACTAAGATGTTACCTAAATCTTACGCGCCTTAGACCTTTCTGGCCACTTTGTAGTAACACGAGTGTGATAAAAACACCAGGTTCATCTTCCTCAACCCATTCTTCCCTTGGTTTAGTTGAACCCTTTTGTCGATTAGTTTCTGCACTCGTAAAACTTTGCAGACTAATTTCTTCCTCAAATTTCGTAGGATTTGTAATCTGTTTTACATTTGATACATGTTTTTGAACAGCTTGAGTGGGTACATAAATTCTTACATCTGGAGACCCTACAGTGTATGTGTAAGTTTGTATATTATCTGAGAATTCTTCTGTTTTCTTTTCATCCGTTAGTCTTCTCGATAAAATGTTCATCTGCAGTCAAAACATATCCAACTTTATCAATTTGTAGATGAGTAGAAATGATAATACTCGTATAAAGTTATATATTCGATCTTAGTGAACGATGGTTAGTAGAAAATTGCAAGGATATGATATTTTTAATAATGCTCTGAGAATAAGGCAACATTTCTTTAACCTGGTTTGACAAAATCTTGATGACGTCTTTCGCTGCTTTGCACTTAGCAGCTTCATCTTTTGCAATCTCCCATGCTTCCTCGACTTTGTCTTTATACTGGGACAACTTCAAGCTTTTATCTTGGCATTGTTCTGTGAGGAGCATCACCTATAAATCAAAGCAGAAATTACAGTCAGTCCCAATTTTCAAGTACTAAAGGTATATTAAGCTTGATTTCATTATATGCTTCCTGGGTTACAAGTGGAGCACACTCTAAATCTATACATGATGCTAAGAAGTACAAATGAAACTACAAACATATTTTTGAACGTATTTAGCAGTTCATGTTATGTTAAGGAATGAAACAGTATCAGTGATGCATGAACAGAAAATTTTGATAGAGTTTAACAGGAATATAAATTCACCTCTGCACGCAATCGATTTAGCTCTTCTGAGGATGTTATACCGATTTCACTCACATCTTGTTTCAAGCAACTAGTTTTGGGAAGCAAAGGCGATGCTAGAAATTGATCTGCTTTCAAAAAACCATTATAACCATCTGGATCAACTTCCTTTTGCCTTGGACTATATAAACATGAGTTATCTCTATATGGTCCACTAAACTGATAAGGACATGAAACTTGTCCCCATCTTTGATATTTATTGGAGGAAGGCGAAAAGGAATCAACTTGTCCCCATCTTTGATATTTATTGGAGGAAGGCGAAAATGAATCTTGCCTGGAGGATCCTTTCCTTTGTGTCGGTTCCATATATTCCTTCTTTACAACTTTAGGTGAAAACAGTTTGGGTAAAGGAAACAATGAATCTTCTCTTGTCAACGACGATGGAGTTCTAGAGCTGACAAGGTGCTCATCAGCATTACTGCCTATGCACTTTTCCAGATGAATAAAACACGCATCACATACTCGATGCTTCTTTTTCTTATTCATTGCTAAAGACGCATTCATTGCTTTCCTACTACTACACGAATGACAAAACACTAGTCCACAGTTATAGCAGTTGTGTTTTCTCCTAGCAAATCCAAAACTCACTTGGCACTTACTACATACTAACTGATCCTTGCCTGAAACTGACTTATGGGAACAAATAACAGCAGTAAAGCTTGATCCACATGCCACACTATTCACATTTCGACCTTCCAATGCTTCTACTAATGTCGGATGATTTCTATCTCGACTATCTCCAATTCCCAGTCTACCATTCTCTCCTTTTCCCCAAGTATAAACTTTTCCTTTTGCGGTCAATGCTGCTACATGAAAAGAACCTGATGATATTTCCTTAACAAACTCGCTTTTTAAGCAACCTTGAACCATGGAAATAGAAGAGCTAGAGTTCTTTAACAAACTTCCAATTGTATACACTATGCCAGTAACCGTAAGTGCAACAGTTAGAGTTCTTCCACACGATACTTGAATAAAATTCGAGTCAATCAGTGAAGCTACACAAGTAGGCAGAAGCCTCTTTTCTTTGTCAGAATGTCCTAATTGCCCTCTGTCTCCATCCCCCCAAGTAAATAACTTTCCACTATAACTGTTCTTCTTTAACCTAGTGGTAACAACTTCCACAACAGCAGCTGTATGCCATGGTCCACAAGCCACATATTTAACCTTCAACCCATTTAAACACTCTACTTCTTTTGGATGTGCTACACTCATTAAGTTACCATGCCCTAGTGCTCCGAATGTTCCATCTCCATAAGTGTATAGTTGTTCTGTGGATGATATTAGTGCAGTATGCCACTCTCCACATGCAACACTAACCACATGAATGCTATATATTGAACTAAGGTTTCTTTGTGGAAACCAATTTGTATGGGTAGTACTGCTACCACCCCACGAGTATAGTTCACCATCATCTGTGATTGCGCATGTATTGTTTGATCCACATGAAACTTTTTGTATGTTTACATTGTTTAATGATTCGATAACTTTTGGATAACGTGCATTGAGGCATATCTTGTGGCCTAACCTACCATATTTATCTTCTCCCCAACAAAACATTTCGCCTTGTTCAGTAGCTATTGCCACATGTTTATCCCCACAAGAAATGGTTTTGATGTCAAGTGTTTTAGTGGAATGCAGTAGTTTTGGCACTAAAGCATCAGAGTTTGAAAGGGTGTTGTCGTCATCACCTATAAATCTTCCTATTCCTTCACCCCACATGAATACATCTTTTAGAGCATCACTCTTTTCTTCTGTAGGCGAAGTAAACTCAACCATGTGTTCATGAAGAATACCAAAGTCTTTTGGTTTTCTGAAACTCTCAGACAATGCATGAGGTAACTGTGGTAGCAGTTCATTAAGCATAGGTTGCATGTTTGATAATGTTTTTTGTTTTATAGAATGATATGAACTTTTAGAACTTGGTACATTATCTGAAATAAATCTGTCTAACTGCGAATGTGGAGGACTTCCATACAAGCTTCTTGCCTATATACCAAATTACAGAATATATGTATAGATATGTCAGTAGATGTACATGTGATATTTTCTTAACCGGAAATAGTTATTAGTTTACTTGCCTGTGAAAATTTGGGCGAATTATCATGAAGTCCAAGGCGATACTTTGTCTGTTTGTAAGTAACAGGACTGCTGGAGCAGCTTTGAGTACCTCTATTTAGTTTCAGATTAGCTAAAGGCTGATGGTGAAGTGAAAGAGATAATAAAGCAGTCAATCCTAAAACAAATGATTCTGCTTGTTCTTCATCTTTGCATATCTGTGCATAATATAGAGTATGGTGAATAGTGGCCTTCAGAAAGTACAATGCTACATTAGAGATCTAAAATAATACCAGGTCAAGTGATCGTTGGCCATTCTGATAAATAAGTGAAAAGGACCGAGATTCCTTCTCTGGCTGGATATGGCGCATAAAGTTCACCTACATCATGTTTACACCTTGTAAGTTACAAAATTTCAATTGTAGAAAATTCAAATTTAAAACACATACAGTCTTCTGTCCTAGAACAATCTTGGTTACGGATTTCAATTTTACTTGTTTTTCTTTTTCTCCCGAGAACCAAATGAGAGAACTCTCGTCCTGAGATCAAAAGAAATCAATAGCCGTTAGACTCTGCGTATCAAATGCACATCATCATTTTGCTGAAAGACAAATAAGGCATTAGAAAGTATTGTAAGATTTATTACAAAGATTATGGTTCTTTCCTAGGCCTGTGCATTTATCCCAATTTGTTGTTACCAAAATATCGGAAGAATACATAAATATTTCTTCCATTTGCTAGTGTCTTTTGTGTTATGCTATCTTAGCATTATATTACTGAATCCCAGGTAGTATTTTGATATTATCTGGTTGTGCTCAGAATTTTCCTGCTTCAATATTTATAGACTGCAATTTGACAATTGTTCATTTTTATACCAAAATAACAAATCTTCATAAAAAAATATATAATAAAAAACTTCAGAAAAATCATAATTTGTTTATGAAAAAAAAAAACAATAATTTGAATAAGTTGTTTATCCACATTACAAACAAATAGTAGATCAAGAGCACTAACCGTGGATAACCTGAAAGGACAAAATTTAGGTTTGCTTCTCCTTCCACATTTCAGTAAATGTGCACCCTTCTTCAAGGCAACAATGGCCTGTTATTTTAACCATAAAAATATATTGGTGCGTTTGTATAATCTCTTTCAAACCCAAGATGAAATTTTATGCAAAATATCATCATGAAAAAAAACATACTTGTTCGATTCCTCTGTCTAATGGAGCTCTTAGTCTTGTATATTTCTCAGACATATCTCCTTAACAGTCTTTGAGGATCAGTAATATGACATTGAAAGGAAAGAAAGATAGAATAAAGAAAAAGCAGAAATAAAAAAGCAGAGTATAGTAGTAGAAGCTAAGAATTCAAAATTTCTTTAAAAAGGGAAAGGAAACAAAACAATTAAAGAAACTGCAGAGTCAGAAGAGAAGAAATAGCAGCGAATAGCGACAAATATAGAAGATTGTTATTAAAATGTAAAATTAATGACAGTGTACAGGCATGCACTCCTTTCCTTTTTTCTGATTTATATATCTCTCTTTTGATGATTTCAAAGATATACTAGTACTTGTTTTAGCAACAGAAAGCAGCAGCATGTGTGTCGATCACTGTTACAAATTGTTTTGTCTATCCTCAGTTTCTCTCATTATATCGATTTTACCACCTAATGTGTCTGATCTAAATGTTAATTATGTCTTTCAATAGCTACAAAGGGTACCATTTAACATTGATCTCTGGTGTTAACCCTTAATTCTCCACGACTTAAGAAGTACGCGACTCAAGAGTTAACGAGTTAAGGGAGTGCAAGACTTAACGAGTTAAGAGTTAGATGACCTACGACTCAACAGGCTCCGACCTAAGGAATGGTCCGACTCAACGACCTACGAGTTAAGAAGTTTAACGACTTACGACTTAGCGTGCTACGACTCATAAAGATTAACTCTTCTACGACTCAACGAGACAAGCTTTCTACGACTCATGGTCTTACAACTCATCAGATTCAACGAGTCATGGAGTATACGACTCATGGTCTTACGACTCATCAGGATCAACGAGTCATGGAGTATACGACTCATGGTCTTACGACTCATCAGGTTCAACGACTCATGAGAACTGGCGACTCATCAGGTCTGTACGACTTATCAGGCTTACGACTCATCAGGTCTGTACGACTTATCAGGCTTACGACTCATCAGGTCTGTACGACTCATCAGGCTTACGACTCATCAGGTTTACGACTCAAGAGGACCTTACGACCTAACAATGTACGAGTTAAAGTACCTGCGAGTTAAGGAGTCTGCGACCTAAGATGCCTACGACCTAGGACTCAACGACTTAACTTGTCCAGCGACCTAAGGCTACAGGAATGTCACGACCTAAGGGAAGTCGCGACCTAAGGAAGCTTGCGACCTAAAGACTCCGCGACCTAGTAATGTTGCGACCTAAAGGTTACGACCTAAAGAAGATTCCGAGTTATGAAATGCTCCGACTTAAGAAGGTTCCGACCTAACGAGTTACGACTTAGTGGGTTTATGACTTGAAGGCTGCGAGTTAAGGCCTTACGAGTTAAGGTTTGATAAGTCGGCTACGACTTAATACTTGTCAAAGACAACCATCCCTTAACTCGTCACCGACCTAAGAAGCATGCCGAGTTAAGGTGCTTGCCGACCTAAGAAGCATGCCGAGTTAAGGTGCTTGCCGACCTAAGAAAGTATGCCGACTTATGAAAGGCTCCGACTTAAGAAGGTTCCGACCTAAGCCTATTCCTTAACTCGCCACCGACCTAAGCCTATTCCTTAACTCGCCGCCGACCTAAACCTATTCCTTAACTCGCCACCGACCTAAGCCTATTCCTTAACTCGCCGCCGACCTAAACCTATTCCTTAACTCGCCACCGATCTACCATAGGTCGGCAGACGACTTAAATACTTAGAGAAAATTCCCGAGTCCAGATCAGCTCCTATAAATACCCCACCACTTCTAACTTGAAGTGGACTTTTGGCCATTCATTTCTCCAAGCGCCGTTATGCTGTCGAAGCTTCCTCTCATTCAGCAATCAAAGATCTTCAAGCATTCAAGACACTACAACGATCTTCGAGAAGAGCTCCTAACATCCAACGCGGATTCGTCGAGTTTCATCATTAAAGATCGAGCTAGTAGTCAAGAATGATTTCATGATCAAATTGTATTGTATTTAGAGGGATATTGTATCGAATTGTAATCAAATCAGCAATAAAAGACTATAAAGTGGATGTAGGCTCAATTACGGGCCGAACCACTATAAATCCGTTGTTCATTTACTGTTTTTCTGCTATTCACAGCTCATATTTTGTTCCCGTACCAACGGGTGGTGCTTTCACAAGTTTATTACACACACCGGGTGTTAGCGTTCACTTTTTATCGTTAACATTTTGGTGCTTTCACTAAGAATTGAACTCAGGAGATCATCCACCGTTGCTTCGCAAAGATTCATAAAAAGAACCTCTCTTAAAAACCAGATCCGAAGTAATGGCTCCTGGAAGAAGAGGTAGACCTATCAGATCCGGAAATGCTCACGAAGGAACTTCCGCTTCCCCAATAACAGACCAAGCAACTCCAACCGTTGGAGTCACCAGAGCTGAATTGGATAACGCAGTTTCTGGATTATACCAGCAAATTGAAACTCAAAACGCTTTGATGATGGATAGATTAACTGCTCTGCTCGGGGCAAATCGTCAACCAGAAAACCGTCGAACTACTCTTCCTGAAATGCCACCTTTCCAAACTGATGGTTCTATGCCGCAACCAACTTGTCATGAGCAGATGCCCGGGCAAAATTCCGAGGGAAGAACTAATACTTGCCCGGAGGTGTCTTTGAACAATAAAGAGTACCTGTCTGAAATGGTTGGCCGCATCATGAAAGAGAGCATGCAAAGGGAAGAAGATGAGGCTGACTGGGGATTTGCGCCAAGCAGAACTCCGTTTACTGAAAGGATCCTAAGAGCGGAGTTTCCAAGGAAATTTGCACCTCCTACTATCCAAGCTTATAGGGGAACCAGTGACCCTAATCATTTCCTCTACAAGTACGATTGGCATATGACTGGTGCAAGAGCATCAGACGAGATCAAGTGTCGATACTTTCCGGTATACCTAGAAGGTGTGGCTTTACTTTGGTTCACAAAGCTTCCAGTTCGGTCTGTAGATAAATTCTCCGACCTAACGCAAAAGTTTAAAGAACAGTTCAGATTGTATGCTTCAAAAGCTAAGGATATAATGTCATTGTCCAACCTTGAACAAGCGCCCGGAGAATCAATCAAATCTTTCTTGAGTCGTTTCAATATAGCTTTGGCCGAGGTAGAAAATGCGGAACCACGCATGATCCTGACTTATTTGATGAGAGCCATTGATAAATCGAGTGAATTTGGGATATGGTTAAAGATGAAAGAACCAAACTCACTTGATAAATTTTATAAAAAGGCCGATGAGTTCATTCGCCTTGAAAGCCTTTCTGCAACATCGAAAGTGGTTACCGCCCAGACTAACAATGACAATGTCGCACCTAAGAAAAGAGAATCTGAAAGTCAGAAAAGGGAGAATGAAGGAGGAAAAAGCCAGGGAAATGAAAAGAAACCTCGCCGCTTTAATCCTTCAGACTTTACTCCTTTAACTGATACACCAGGAAATATCTTTTTTGCAACAAAGGACGCTGTCAGGTACCCTAAGCCGCCTGAGATGACGAGAGGGGCAAAGCGTAATGGAAAGTTCTGCCAATTTCACAATCAACCTGGCCATGACACTGACCAGTGTCGCGAATTAAAGAAGGTGATTGAAGAATTGCTAGAGCAGGGTAAACTCCAACAATACGTTAAAAGAACCGGAGTCGATCCAACCCCATCCGCTCGGGATCAACAACGTCCTACCCATCAATCCGATTCTCTCAGCAACACTGCAGTGCAAGATTCAGAAAAGCTTGTCATTAATGCTATCACAGGGGGACCATACCCAGCAAGCAGAAGTTGGGATGACTACTAATCACTCACAAAACTGCGACTGGGGCATCTCTCGCTTTCTCTGACATGAAAAATCCAAAAGCTATGAATCAAGCACAAATGGAAATCCAGCTTGGAGATTCTGGAACAACAATAACTAGCATTCATTTTACTTAACTGCATTGCTTGAATTTGTAAAGATAATGATGGATGTGTATTTTCTGCATTGTAAACCGCTGAGAAATCAGCGTGACTCAATAATGAAAAAACTATGCATTGTGTTTTCTATTATAAAATGCCTGTTATATTTCGATGTGTAAATACTCTAAATGTATTGCTAAAATATCGATCTAATACTGCAGGTCATTAAAGCAAAGCTCACCCATCGCAAAGCTAAGCGAGCCTTACAAATCATTTAGCAGATTTCAAGCAACAGAAATTTCAAACTCGAATCCCATACAAGAGGAACTTCACATAAAAAGTTGACGGCTCCACTAGGTCAAGCCCTCGTTAACTGGTTGTGATCGCTGATGTAAAAAAGGCATCCAACCAAATAACTTGCGTTTACTCTGTGGAGTCATTCAACGGTGAAGTCTACTTCTTCGAATAAAGCAATTTACTTGCAAGAGAAAGAAAAATGCGCTTGGAAACGATGATAAAGGATCGCAGATTGGTGGATGATGATACAACATGAGCAGGCAAACATGGAAGCAGCCAAAGGAAGGTATGCCTCTCAACAGGAAAGCAGGTAGATCCACTAAAAGGATAACTTCCCAAGCAGAATGAATAAGACCCTCGCTGGCTGATTGTGATGCATCCGATCAGGCAGCTTGTGTCCATCCCATGGATCTACTTGCCCCTAAGACGCAACCTTCCTGGCACACCAACCAACTGATGCTCCTTCCCAAGGATCAACAAAGCCCTCTAACGAGGCACGCCAATAAATGGAGAGCTTTCCTCAATCAAAAAGATCGGTGGGACTACCAAAAAGGGGCACCTTGTTAATCGATTGCGATCGTTTGTACAAACAAACATCCAATTGAACGACTTACGCTTGTCCCGTGGACCCCTCCGACCATGAGAAAGTAACTTCCAGGCAATCACAAGCCCTCTTCGGAGGCACAAGCCCTCTTCGGAGGCACAAGCCCTCTTCGGAGGCACAAGCCCTCTTCGGAGGCACAAGCCCTTTTCGGAGGCACATTTCACCCGTGTAGAAGTGCAAAATGCTTCTCTTCGGAGACCCACTTCACCAGTGATGAACTGCTAAAAAGCCCTTTTCGGAGGCACATTTCACCCGTGTAGAAGTGCAAAATGCTTCTCTTCGGAGACCCACTTCACCAGAGATGAAATGCCAAAAACTGCTTCTCTTCGGAGACCAAAACTGCTTCTCTTCGGAGACCAAAACTGCTTCTCTTCGGAGACCAAAACTGCTTCTCTTCGGAGACCAAAATCGCTTCTCTTCGGAGACCAAAAGACCTCTTCAGAGGCGTACTCCACCTTGCTTGAAGTACCAAAAATAAACCCTTTACTGGGGCACAAAAATCAAAACCTTCTTCAGAAGTTCATTTCACTGTGCAGGAAAATTCACTTTCAAACAAATAAAAGTGATCATTCCCAGAAGTCGAAGTGTTCTTCAGGAGGAAAAAGAAAATAAAGATTCCTCCAAAGACAAGATATACTCTATTAAAAGCAGAACAATTCTTCCCTGAAAAAGTGGAGAGTTATTCTCTAAAATAAGAGTATCGGTCTTGTGAAATCAAGAGATATTACAATATACTTGTGGTATGGGGGCAACATTGTACAACTCAGTTACATTAATAAAAGTAGTATACAAGCAACATACCACAAGTTCATTGCAATATCATGTAATAAAGATGTGGAGTAAATGCGTTCTTGAAACACAGACAAAAAATTTGTACAAGTGAAAAGAATCGTTTACTCTACACTTCAAATGAAAAACAGATGTATTCCTACATACACAAGGATTTGTACAAGAAAAATATCTATTTTATTTCAACACTATGAGAATTTTTACATTGTACAGATTACAAAAAGAAGCGGAGACCGGAATCCGCACAATCCCCGGTCAATACAAAAAGCAGAAAATGAAAAATCAAACTCATTTCCCCTTCTTCCCACCCTTGGAACTTTTACCCGGCCTGGTAATTAGTTTCGTAGGCCGCGTCGGAGAAGAAGGAGAAAGAGACTCAGCCGGATCAATCTCTGCCTCATCTCCAGCAGCAGTAGAACTCTTCTTTCCTTTCTTTGAAACCACACGCTTCCCCTTCTTCTTGGAAGAAGACTCACTCCCCGGAGCAAGAAATGTAGAAAGCTTTGTGTCATAATCGAAAGACTGCTCCGGGGTCTTCTCGCTATCTTCCAGACCTTCTGCCTTCTGTTCTTCGGAAGCAGATGGTTCATCTAAACCTTCAAGGGCCGCTATTGGTTCTTCCTGTGAACCAGGCTGGGAAGCTGGAAGAGGTATAACTTGAGAAGGAGGAGGAACGGCAGCTGAAGAAGGAAGAGTTGGGGCAGTTTCTGGGGTGTCTGCTGCATAATAAAAGATATCAAAATCAGTATTCTCCGAGAAAAAAGAAGACCGTGAATCGTCAAAGTTACCTGGAGAAGCCGGTTTAGCAAGATCAATCTCAAATTCCCGAGCTTGGAAGTCTTTCATTGCCTCTTCCTCTGTAGGGGTGGTTACAGTTTCTGTGTCAACCTTAGCGGGAGGCGTGGAATGAGAACTAGAGCCAACAATATCCGCATGAGCTAAAACCGAAGTATAAGCAGGAGCAATAGGGGGTGTTTCTTTCTCAGGAAGCTTCTCTCCCGTCGCTTCGGCCCGCACTCGGATGAGCTGCTCTTTTCCTTTGGCAAGGGCAGCGCGATCGCTCTCACTTAAGTAGGTAGCTTGAAGATCTGTTTCAGAGTATCCGGCACCACCAAATAAGTCAATGATTGCCTCCCATACCTCCGCTAAGGTGACTTCATACTCTGGACCCAAAAATGAAAGATTCCCACGCCCCAGGACACAATGCATATAAAAGTCGAACAGAGTCGCGTCAACGGTGGCTATGGTCGCCTTATGGGATTCTTCGGCTGCAGCTTTACCAGAAAGAACTTCATCACGTTCTCTTTCAGCCTTCAGTAACTGGGATTGTAGCCTAGCAATTTCTAAGTCTCGAGAGCTGAGTTTCTCCTGAAGACGAGCAGCGTCATCACGATATTTTCTAACAACATGCTGTTCTGCTTCAAGTTTGACTTCAGTATTCCGCTGAGCAGCATGGGCGTCTCGAACTTGTTTTTGAAGCATTTCTTCTTTCTGAGAATAAGAAGTGGAGGAGGTAGCAAGCTCATTTTTAAGTTTTTCAACTTCAGCTTCGAGCTTCCCATAACCATCGCTAATGCTTTTCATCTCCGCGTCATGCTGCTTACGCCATTTGTCCCACTCTGTTTTATCATTTTCCATAGTCATCATCGCTTCAAGGTTCAGATGGTTGACCCTTTGAAGTTCGTCAACCAGCTTCTGCCACCCAGACATTCTTTCGATGTCAAGCTTTACAGCATCGACATTTTTCAGCATCGCCTGCTTATCAATGGGGACCAAGTCCAAATCAAAACGCACTCCTTTCAGACACCAATTCGGAAATCGGCTCTGGAGTGTGGGAGGACCATCTCCAGCTTGGTACTGTGGCCTATTAATGATGGTCTGGATGTCAGATTCCTTAAGGGCAGGAGAACCGGAAGATGTATTAGGAGGAACAGAAGCGGTTGTCTTTTCCGAGATGTTAGATGTGTCTTTCTCACCAAGTCTAGCACGTTTACTGGAATCATTAGAAGTGTGACTCTTCCCCTTATCGTCATAAGATTTCCTTTTATAAGGATCGTCGCTTCTGCGAGAAGAGTCGTGTTGCTCGTCCCTTCTCCCGTAGTATTCCTCATCTTCTCTCCGGCGACGCTCTTCATGAGCTCGCCTCTCATGAGCCTTTCGAGCAGCCCTCTCCTCATCAGTTTCTTTCACGGCACTAATATAACTCCTAAAGTCATAAGCCTCACGGCTTCCGTAACGCTGGAATTTGTTGTAGTAAGAGCCGCTTCGCCCCATCAGAGAACCTGAAATTGAAGAAAAAGACCAGTTTTAGAAATCCTCAAATTGAAGAAGCTAAGTGCATAAAAAGTGCCAAGGTTCTAAGTGTGTGTGATGTGCAAACTACGCGCGTCAGACTACAAACCACTTTTGGGTGTAGAAATGGTAGTAAGTTGTGTGGAAGGCGTTGTGGTTTGTTGCAAGAAAGAAGTTGCTTCGATAACAGGAGGAACCACTTTAGAAACATCATCTTTAAAGAGCTCCTGAGAGGTTATCATGATGTCGCTCAGGCTGTCAAAAGTATCATCGCCATGGTGCATGGGAGAATTATCCTTTTCAACTTCCACCTCAGCCGTCTTTTCAAGAGTATGAAGATTTTCCTCCTCTTCAATAACCGGGGCAAGTGCTAACTTACTGGACGACCCCGCAATGTCGGTAAGAGTAGAACACTTCACCAATGAAGTCTCAACGGTAAATTCTTTCGGTGAAGGTTCTTTAGCAGAAGCAGGGGCATCTGACTCCTCAGCCGAAGAATCAGGGACTTCATGTGGCTGAGTGGAACGGGAAGGATGTAAGAGTCCGAATTCGTGGAGGAACTCATCTCTCAATAGAAATTGAACGCTCCTCTCCTCAACCGGCACGGCCATAAGCCTCTCAAAGGTAGTCTTGTGACGAGATTCCCTAGAGGGGGAAGGGAGTGCTGAAACAGTAGAAAAAGAAGTTAACACTTGACAATTTGAACTTCAAAGAATTTAGAAAAAGCACAGGGAAAAGGTAGATAATCGTACTTCCCACTCTCCAAATGGCGTAAAATCCCGGGGGACAACGAACAAAGAAAAAGGTTAAGGAATTCTCAATAGGATTCGATAAAAATTTCTCATCAGAATAGCAACTCTTCTCAAAATCTCAAAAGGTGCTGAGTTGCTCTCTCATTTCTCCATCTGCAGCCTTCGCTCACACTTCGACCTCTAACCTAGAGGTCCAGTATGAACTCCAAGGAGCAATGATTTGACTATTGCTGGCTCAGAAACCCAGGAACGCTTTCAGGAAGACCAATAATCAGTTTGCGATTCCTGGCACTCCTTACAACTGTGATAGAGGGATGGTCCTTGATCCTTGTGAATGAGCATAGAAAGCAAATTTCTCCAAAACTGGGGAAACGGTCCAGCGTTCTCCTAAAAAGCACACACAGTCCCAGCAGGATGGCGTAGCCATTAGGATGAAGTTGAAAAGGGGAGATAGATAATCGAAGAAGAAGTTCTCGGAGACAGTCATTAAACGGGGGAATCGCTCCACTCAAGCACATTTGGCGGTTCACTGCGATGAAGCCGTGCGGTGGCCTATCAGCAGTGTCATTTACTCCAGGAAGAAAAGCGTCAGATTCAGCGATGCCAAACTGGGTGCATAGTTGGCGGAAGACTTTATGACTCAGGGTGGTAGGAGTCCTTTCTGGGGGATCATTCAACGGAGTAGCGATTGGAAAAGCTTCTCCAGCTGATTCCAAATCTTCTTGATGGGATGTCATTCTACACAATCAGCCGAATGTTCAAAAGTGAAGGTGCACGTTTCCTAAAAGTGTAAAGTGCTGTGCAAAACTAATGAAAATAAGAAAAAGCAAGTATAACTGGAATTAAACTAACTGACAATCAGTCGATTACGAGATTTCAAAACTTGTTAATACTCAAGTGCAGTGTTAATGCAGACAAATCAGTTCTAGTTAATCATTACGATTCTGCTTTAATACTTCATTTGAATTGGTTATTGTGTAGCATTTCTCTCATACAGTTCATTTAATCTTTATCAACTAATCTGTCATCCGATATGGGCAGTCGGTGGCAGTATATTCGTCCCAGTTTTTTGTAAATGTTATAACAGGCAGTTAGAATTATTGACAATCTATAAAAGAGTGCAACAAAATTCAAGAGTCCAAAGTTCAAACAACTCAAGTCTTAGCATTCAAGGCAGTGGGAAAATTTGCTCAAGTTCTAACTCGGTCACGACTTAACTTAGGGCAGATTTTCCTAAGTCCTAACTCGTTCACGGTCTACAAGATATGCCATGAATCAAGTTGAGTCGTAACTCTCCAATCGTACCGCACATTCAAGCAAAATCTGAACAAGTGCTAAGTCACGAACGACTCAAATGGCTCCTGCGACCTAGGGTCAACTATTCTCTAAGTCGTAAGTCGTGAGGAATAAAAAGAGACTTCAAGTCGTAAGTCGTAAGTCATAACATCAAAACTGCTGGATCACGCGAAATTACCAATCCAACTCCTGACTCGCTAAATCCTTAACTCGTTAACCATCTATCCATCCAATTCCTAACCCATTTACCTCCTAACCTGTTAACTTTCCAACCCGTTAATCCATTAACCAGTTAGCCTCTCCATCAACCCTATTTCTAAATCACCGAAAATCGCAAATCGTTGCAAGTCATGCCGAGCCACCTTAAGTTCATGGATATCCTGTATAACAGTATTCGCAAGACCCAAAGGGAAAAATCATGGATGAAGGTCGACGGCAATGATCGGCGATTGGGAAAAGATGCTTACGCGGTGTAAATGGGAATGGCTGGAAATAAATCAGGTCGAAATCGCCTTTGGAAGCTTGAAATTGCGTTAATGGCAGATACGGCTTAAAGAACGAGTAATAGGAAGACGGAGAAAAGAGGAACGACCTAAGCATTTTATACCCCAGGTTG
Organism: Allium fistulosum; assembly: GCA_030737815.1. NCBI lineage: Eukaryota > Viridiplantae > Streptophyta > Magnoliopsida > Asparagales > Amaryllidaceae > Allium > Allium fistulosum. The sequence continues at coordinate 1,113,452,468 of CM060902.1, read as the reverse complement.
AAGGAATTGGAATCGGCCCACACGAGTTAAGATAAGTCGAAACACACGACCTACGATTTAGGCGTGTATTTCGAGGGGCAAATGTTAACCCTTAATTCTCCACGACTTAAGAAGTACGCGACTCAAGAGTTAACGAGTTAAGGGAGTGCAAGACTTAACGAGTTAAGAGTTAGATGACCTACGACTCAACAGGCTCCGACCTAAGGAATGGTCCGACTCAACGACCTACGAGTTAAGAAGTTTAACGACTTACGACTTAGCGTGCTACGACTCATAAAGATTAACTCTTCTACGACTCAACGAGACAAGCTTTCTACGACTCATGGTCTTACAACTCATCAGATTCAACGAGTCATGGAGTATACGACTCATGGTCTTACGACTCATCAGGATCAACGAGTCATGGAGTATACGACTCATGGTCTTACGACTCATCAGGTTCAACGACTCATGAGAACTGGCGACTCATCAGGTCTGTACGACTTATCAGGCTTACGACTCATCAGGTCTGTACGACTTATCAGGCTTACGACTCATCAGGTCTGTACGACTCATCAGGCTTACGACTCATCAGGTTTACGACTCAAGAGGACCTTACGACCTAACAATGTACGAGTTAAAGTACCTGCGAGTTAAGGAGTCTGCGACCTAAGATGCCTACGACCTAGGACTCAACGACTTAACTTGTCCAGCGACCTAAGGCTACAGGAATGTCACGACCTAAGGGAAGTCGCGACCTAAGGAAGCTTGCGACCTAAAGACTCCGCGACCTAGTAATGTTGCGACCTAAAGGTTACGACCTAAAGAAGATTCCGAGTTATGAAATGCTCCGACTTAAGAAGGTTCCGACCTAACGAGTTACGACTTAGTGGGTTTATGACTTGAAGGCTGCGAGTTAAGGCCTTACGAGTTAAGGTTTGATAAGTCGGCTACGACTTAATACTTGTCAAAGACAACCATCCCTTAACTCGTCACCGACCTAAGAAGCATGCCGAGTTAAGGTGCTTGCCGACCTAAGAAGCATGCCGAGTTAAGGTGCTTGCCGACCTAAGAAAGTATGCCGACTTATGAAAGGCTCCGACTTAAGAAGGTTCCGACCTAAGCCTATTCCTTAACTCGCCACCGACCTAAGCCTATTCCTTAACTCGCCGCCGACCTAAACCTATTCCTTAACTCGCCACCGACCTAAGCCTATTCCTTAACTCGCCGCCGACCTAAACCTATTCCTTAACTCGCCACCGATCTACCATAGGTCGGCAGACGACTTAAATACTTAGAGAAAATTCCCGAGTCCAGATCAGCTCCTATAAATACCCCACCACTTCTAACTTGAAGTGGACTTTTGGCCATTCATTTCTCCAAGCGCCGTTATGCTGTCGAAGCTTCCTCTCATTCAGCAATCAAAGATCTTCAAGCATTCAAGACACTACAACGATCTTCGAGAAGAGCTCCTAACATCCAACGCGGATTCGTCGAGTTTCATCATTAAAGATCGAGCTAGTAGTCAAGAATGATTTCATGATCAAATTGTATTGTATTTAGAGGGATATTGTATCGAATTGTAATCAAATCAGCAATAAAAGACTATAAAGTGGATGTAGGCTCAATTACGGGCCGAACCACTATAAATCCGTTGTTCATTTACTGTTTTTCTGCTATTCACAGCTCATATTTTGTTCCCGTACCAACGGGTGGTGCTTTCACAAGTTTATTACACACACCGGGTGTTAGCGTTCACTTTTTATCGTTAACATCTGGTTTGCAGAAATCATAAGCCTCTTGGTGCTTTTTTTTTTTCTTAATAGTTAATATATCATTTTTAGTAAATATATTCACATAATTGCTACCAAGTAATTTGATTTAATTTAAAGGTGCATGCATGCATCTTTGAAATATGTGTTTTGTTTTTATGGAGCCAACAAAACATCTTCGCAAACATAAAAATCATTTAACCTGTTCAGCCAGTACTACTTCTGTATTTGAGTCCACATCATAATCAACTTCTTTGAATTTGAACTTCTAAGTCCTAACATTAGTAGTCTAAATTTATACTGAAACAACTTATTGTGTTGAATTTATTTTTATTTGTTTTAGTAATTTGTTGCAAAATCGGCCACACAGAAGTCTGTGTCAGTTTGGTAGTGATCATTTGAAACATTCTTACATGTCCAAATATGCAATAGCGTCCAGATCTTATAATGGTAATCCTTAGTTAAAAAATTGACAGTTTTCTAGCATGACAACAACATAATAATACCAATAATAATAATCTTTATTTCTGCCTCTGTACTGTTAATAATGAGAATTTGATAGATATGACTTTCACGTTATTTTTTGAAATTTCAAAAATACCTTAAACGAAGTCTCATTATCTCCTCCACCACTATCTTTTTTCGACCACTCGACAATGGAAATTCACTATTAACTTGGAACACCACCGACAAACTATTTGAGATAAGTTTGTGACCAGCAAAGATTTTGCATTTATAGCACGTTCATTAATTTTCTATTACATAAAAAATAAATATCTCTATTTATTATATGCAAATATGTTCGATTTATACCAGTAGTAGTAGTAATAATTAAAAAAAAAAAATACTTTCAAGTTTATAGATGGATGATGTAGGTGCTTATTGAAAGATAGATGTCTCCTTTCCAACCATGAATAATTAATAACCAGAATTTCTAGTTAGATTGTGTGGTTGAACTAAATAGTCATAATAACAGGTCAATACTATATTTTTCTACACATCCTCAGGATTTATCGGTTAATTTGATAATTATTTAACATACAAAGTTCGGTCAAATCTAAACAATGTTATGCTCCAATAGAGTCCTGGCACACTAAATGATTCACTAATAAATTATAGCATGTGACCATCAATCGGCATTTATAGTTTGCAACTTTGCATCACTCAAATTATATCCAACGTCGAGACTATTATGTATGGTCGGTATAAAACTATACTTCTTTCTTAACACATACTAAACAAATTCTAACGTAAAACTGGAATACTACTGCATGCCATGATTCTTAATACGAGTACAATGAAGTGGAAGTGGGACCAAATGTTAGGGAACAAACCCAAAAATCCAGAAGTCGTTATCTGGACGAGAACGGTTCTTATGTTTCTGAATTTACGACTCATAAATATGCCATATATTAAACCAAAACTGTACCGTGCACATGAGATGACAATGTTTATTAGAGGCTAATAGTACATTGCCAACTGTGTGTACTATATACCACCCCTTAATTTCTTTCCCATTCTTTTATTCGTTTTCACAATTGATTCGACATGTTATGCTCCATATTTTCCTCCATGCTCTTCTGTTCATGTTAAACTGCAGTTGCATCAAATTCGGGGCAACTTCTCCACTTGTACCATCTTTGCTTAACTTGTGGTGGTCTTTGAACATTTGGTAATCTTAACAAAAATATAATATATCAGCACTTCATGCTAAAGAGGAGTCCACGTAGGTTTTCTTTTTAATATTTCAGATTGAACTGTCAACCACCATCACCGCAAATGGTAAGATAAACAATTTGAAATTTTCACTTCCATATCAAATGTTTTCATTTCTCCGTTGGTAACCAATGTTTGTACGAGGCTCCCTCGATTAATGTACTTGTAACGATCCGTTTTTTTAATCTTCAAACATCGACGATAATATATCCACGATATTTTTGTACCGAGCATCCAAGTATCGAAAAGACATATTGTTAAGATAAAATAGAAATAAAAATAAAAAGAAGCACAATGAGAAATAACAATACGATATCATAATCTCAAAGCGAAACAATAACATATAATATCAAAATACAGTACAAATCTGTCACTCTAAGATACATAACATTTCAGATTTACAATTCTAAATACTATCATCGGTCTGGACATTTATAACAACATATCCTAACAAATACTGATATATACATAGTAGTAATGCAGTGGAAATAAGAATACCATGTTATGTGAAACATACAGCTCGTCTCCTCGAGCTCCAATGAACTTCGACAAAAACCTGCAGTTCTCAAATTGCTCGAAAGAGCACCCAAGAAAATAAGAAAAATATAGAACCACGAGTCAAGCATAAGTCTGATGTGACAAACTCAGAAAATATGTGTACAACAAATAACAGTACTTTTGAGACCGTTCGAAAACGATTATTCCCTCAAAAGAACCACTCATCTAATAAGTACATAAGTTGATATAATACATAATGTCTGGTGTGTAGAATATAAAATAGATCAAATAGCTATGATGCTTACATTGATCATACCATAACAATATTGAGGGTACAATCAAAACCGCTACAGTACGTTCACATATGGATATTTCCATGAAGATCTCTCCGGTCAAGTCGGACTTGAACTCTATGCACATGGATCAGAAACTACCTTTGAACGTTCTATATCTCTAGATAAAATATATCATAAGGTAAACATGATAGGCCCCGCCTAAAGGCGTGGTTCCAAATATCATCAACAACTGATGCCCGACATATCGAAAGCATCTCTAGATATAGAGTTGATAATACCTTTAAAGGTAGCGATTCCCTCCAGTTTATGCATCATGCTTTGCCTTTGGCCATTTTCGGTGTCGAGATTGTGTTCGGCATCTCTCACACGAGTCTTCTACGCTCGAACAGAACACGAATCCCCAAATGGATTCCAACATCTCAAACAGATGACGAATCTCTATATGGATTCGAGCATCTCGAACCGATAAACAATTCAACTCTATAGCATTTCACTTCACAATCACTTTCGAAATATAGAATCCGTATATCGGTTTTGAAGTGGTATTCGACGAGTAAAACACTTACTGATCCTAGTCCCTTCAAAACCAATCAATGAATTTCCAATTAACTTTGGTTCTTTCAGAAATAAACAGACAACGATAAGGGTGGAGATTATCTCCTACCCGAATGAATTTTCTTATTATTGTTCTAGAAGAGCAAGACGAGTTCATACATACAATATAGTATCTCCGAAGATAATTGTACCATATAGCCTTTGTGTGTCTTCAAGATATTTCCTAAGTTATTTTGGCCAATTTCGATAGTCGACTAATCGACTATCAAATATAAGATAGACGATTATAAATGGAAACCAAGTCTCGTATACTTATCACGTATCCGTTTTTTTCAACTCACGTTGTTCCTCAATCAAGAGTGAAGTCGGTCGGTTAAAGCACTATTGCTTCTACATCATACTCGAATATCCTTAACTCTAACGAATAGACCACTTCATCGGCTTTTAGTGCTAAGTATATGACTAAATACTTTCCATAAACAAGCAAACAAATAAAGCACGATTAAGTTATACAAAGTACAATTAAGTCATACAAGTTCAATTAAGTCACACAAAGTATGATTAAGTTACTTAAGCAACTCCTAATCTCTTATATTTAATTAATCTTTTTATTAATAAAAACTCCTTTGAAAACACTTGTATGTATATATATATATATATAATACCTTTATAAAATACACACATATATACTACTATTCACTATCCATTTCTACTCTTTTCAATACTTAAAAATGTATTTGTATTCTTATCTCAAATGGTAAGAATATTCATAAATCTTAAACGAGATTTCACATTTACACCAGTATACTTTGATGGGTTAAAAGCAAATGTCATCAAAACATTATTACTATAAACCCAAAACCATTCCATTAATAATTATCTTTAAAACATTCTTTTTAAAGATCTAATTACTCTATTAAGTATAATAAAAAAAGGTTAAAGACCAACGTTATTAACACATTGTCACAACAAAACCGAAACCAATTTTATACTTATTATTATCTTTAAAAACATTCATTTAAAGACTAAGTTAGTATTTGGTTAAGTTTGGTATTTAACTATAGTTCTAGAGACGATCGCTTGTAGAAATCAAGATTCATATACTTATCATGTTTCTGAACTTCTCAATTTATACTATCCCTCGGTTAAAAGTGAAGTCAGGTAAATTAATTAGAGCACTGGTTGCATATCAAAGCCTTCCTTAGACACTTTATTCATAACTTTCACAAATAGACAAATCTACTTAGTCAACTTTTGGTGCTAAGTACACAACTAAATATTTTCCATCAATGAGTAAGTCAACAACATGATTAACACATTTTCGACATTCCTGACTTAACTATTTCTCGATCAAAAGTGAAGTCGGCAAGTTAGAGCACTGTTGCTTCAAATCCTACTCGAACAACAGTCCTAAGTCTCATAGATGGATAAGTTTACTTCGTCGATTTTTAGTGTTAAGCATAGTTAATTACTTTTCAAACAAGTAATTAAACAAAACATGATTTAGCCATTAAGCAATTCCTAACCCCTTTCTAAATCCTTTGTTTATAATTTAAAACCCTTTTAGAAATGATATATATAAGCATAGTAATTTATTTATAATCCTGGGTGCATGAAGAATCAGAAAGGAGATATAGACCGAAGAGTGACAGTTTCCATATGTTTGTTGGAGGTGAGAATGAGGAGCGTACTCTGATTTATTATGTTGAGGGGGAATGGTTGATCTTGTATACTGTTGTAGAAGATGGTGAGCCTAATAAGATTATTTTAGAGGATGAAACTTGGGATATGGTTTATTTTTACTCTTATGATTCTGTGCACTTTGTGTCGATCCTGGCGTCATTATTTTATAAATATATGCATGTCATGGGGCCTATTCTGCTCTTGACAGCAGTATTGATGACGGGAATCAGCTGTCCCTTGTCCGTTAGTAGTTTAGGTGCTTCTGCCTAACCCCTATTTTTTTTCTCCTTTTAGTTGTTCCAACGCCTACGTCGAGCACCTGTTATTAATGTTCATCAATAAAAGTGGATGACCCATTTAAAAATCGGCTAGTTTTACTAAAGAAAACTAGATATTTAATAAAACAATTTAATATATATTATATTACATAAAATATTTATATTTTAATAAAACGATTAACTAATCTTATAAAAACTATATGTACCTAAAAATGCTTTTAAAATACTTATAGCAGGTTGTAAAACATTCATTCAAAATATTGCTTTAAATAACAAGTTTATAAAATATTTAAAAACTTGAAAAAACCATGTTTTCCCTATACTTAAAAATAAACCTTCTATTTTAAAAATTAATAACGAATTCTTAAAAATCCCAAACCACTTTTAAAATATTCTAGTATGAGTTAGAAAACACTTGTAAAAAGAATGAAACAAAATGCTCAAATTTAAAGTCATTTCTAAACCTTTAAAGTTCATAAACAACGCTAAACGGGGTAGTTTTGCACAAGTGGAAGTTTGACCACTTTTTAGTACGTTAATTAACTTTTTATCATCCAATCTTTTTATAATAGCAAGCATGCATAATATAAATTACAAATATGGCAAGAAACCCTAAATATATCTTTACAACATTCCTTAGAAATTGCAGAATACAAGACAATTCTTAAGTGCATCTATAGCAACTATCATTGTAAGAGCACTTTCAAATCCAAGTCCAATTAAGCCAAAGTCAAGCTACAACCTATGTGCTTTGTTTCAAGGCTGTTATAAGTCACGAAAAGTCATTCAAGTTCATTCCATGTCCATACATATGGATTACACATGTTATTTGCTTTTCAAAGCAATAATCAAAACCAATATCACAATATAAAATCGATATAACTTCAAGCAACATATACTATAATATAAGAAAGCATTCTATACACTTTATGCACATCAAATGGAGAGTTAGCTCACCCTTAATTAATCAAAAAGCAAGTCCAATCATCCACTTCCTACCTCAACCTTGCAAACACCAACTTCCTACCTTCAACCTTGCCTTAGCCCACTTCCTCCCAAAATTGCTCACGACCTCAAGGGAGTTTGGGGGTGTGTGCTTATACTCTTCAAGTTCTGAGTAGTTAAGAAGTGTTATGATGTTTTTCTAAGGCCCTTGGCCAAGTTTGAGTTGATTTGGAGTTGTTTTGAATTTATCCTTCTTATGAAATGTATGAAGTGAAGGAGCGAAGAGAACTGGTTTATTTTGTGAATTTGAAAAAGTGAATCAAAGATGTGTGCACGCACTTACATAGGCTTCAAGTGGGTGTTTCCTACCCTTCCTATCACCCCCATCATGCATGGAAGGCTTACCCCCCTCCACATCCCTCATCTCTTCTCCTTTACACCTTTTCTTTTAGTAACTGATCAAACTACCCCTTACATGAAATATCTTCTTATCTTGTAGAAGCTTCTAAAATATTCCACTTAATTTATGAAGAAAAGTGTGTTAAGTGTGTTCATATGTTAATTAGATAAGTACAAAAGAGTTTGAACCACCTATATCGAATAAAAAACTATTTATCGATAAAACGATTTTCGATCATATTATCGATATTTCTTTGAAGTGTTTATTTTTGTAAAAAAAATTCAAAAACAAGTTTACATTCATTAGTTATTATTTAAAAGAGGGTTAACAAGGTTATTAAATCAATTTAATCATATTAAATATATGATTCAATTATTTAAATAATTCAGATATTTATAGTGTTCGAAATTCCGGATCGTTATATTCTCCTCTACTTAAAACATTTCGTCCTTAAAATTCCAACACGAGCAACAAAAGAAATAATTACATGGCAATACTTAACATTATTAAAAACTACTAGCAACCAATGCCCACGGTTTATTCAAGTTCAAATTTCTCCCATCGCACAAGGATGATAAACAACATACTAAGCGTACCTTACACTTAACAACCTCATATTATTATTTAGAGGATCATTCATGCTACCTTATAACAAATCAAAGTCACATCCCCTAAACCCTTTATAAGCCAACATAACATAGTATACAAACATACTAAAGCCCTTTGATGCGCATGGACCATTCGTACGCAATATCCGATGTGATCACTTACTCGATCGCATAAGTTCCGCTTTCAAACTAGTATAGGTCACTTGATCTCTCTAGTGCGGACTCCGATTAGGTTTCTTAATTAGAAACCTCTGTTCTTCTTACATAGTCATATACTATGATAGAAAACTCGGGATCATATCAAAAACCTATATTAAGTGTTCGCCGTCAAGAATCGAGTGAAAAATTCTTGTTCGAATCGGTGTAAATTACCAGCTTGAAATCATATACTCGAATACTGGATCAAGAACAGTCATGCGAATAAAACGATCTACGTACAACTTATGTATTCGTTCTATTAGTTTCTTAACTATATAAATATCTTTTTATCACTTTCTTTTATACAAATAGTATATCTCATTAACACTAAAATATTTATGAATCATTTCATAAAAACATAATCTCAAGTTTATAAATCTTTCATAACTTAAGTTCATACTCATATAATACTCCACTACATCCTAAGAGTATATGTGAAACATAAAATTTATTTTACTTAACAAGGATGGTCCACGAATTTAAAACTTGTTTAACTTACCTCCTTCTCAATTCAAGAATTACAAAAACTTGACTTTTATATTTTCACAAAAATACATAGCTTCAAATTCTATGACGATTCGGAAGTTTTCGACTGTCCAAAATCGTCAAAAATCTCGTTTCAGTCTAACAAATGAAAACTACCAAACAACATATCATAACATGATGCACACACCATACCATCCTAATACATAGGCTACACGTGTCCATAAAATAACTTAACAAAATTCCAATTTCTTTTAAAGAAAAACTTTAGAACTAAACATCCAGGTTTTATTTCAAATCATTTTGAAATAAATTATACTTATACCTTTTATATATCAAATCATACTTCCAGGATTAAATCAAAATCTATTTTGCCAAAAAGACTTTGTAACATCCTACTATGGTAACATCCACATTTTTGAAACCCGTAAATGAACGTCGACGATGCTGCGGTCATCACCGGAATTACTTTCAAGCGACAGAAGTGAGTTCAGTACATCCAAATCATGTCTTTCGAACTTAATCCAAAATCGTTTTCAAAGCAATATCAAATACTTCGTAATTATTACTAAGCACCATGATCTCAATTTCATAAACCAATTTCTCAAATATTTGCTTTCAAATAATACTATTATTATTACTTTCTCCTAAAATTTAAACCCATTTTAAAAAACAGCAAGATTTATTCTCAAAATATCAGTTTAAATCCTCTTCGTTTATAAACCATATTTTTGTAAACCATACTTATATGAAATCATTTTCTTATATAAAATCTTTTTGCATATTTTTATTCATAAAATATCTTATCTTCTCTTTAGATTAAAACAAACATCTTTCACTGGATTTAACTTTTAACCCAACCTTGTCACCTAATGTCATATAGTCAAACTGTGAAACTAAATTCACAAGGTGTGCATTCCAATGCACCCACAAATACTGTCTACCCAATCCAACAGTAGAAAGGTAAAACTGCCCATAAACTGGTCGAGCACAAATCAAAAATTAACAAACAATAGTCAATTCTCATAAACTAGTTGATCACAACTAATCAATCAACAAATGATAACAATGCTCGTAAACTAGCTGAGCAACATTAAACTAATAATTCAACAAATGATAATAATGCTCATAAACTGGTCAAGCATGTCAAATCATTCTACAAAGAATGGCAATGCCCATAAAATGGCCGAGCACGGCTAAACAAATTAATGAGTGGTCACGAATAAACATCATTAATTCCTACATTAATTAAACTACATTTTAATAATTTATACTTATATAAGTTACTCATGTAAGATCTTTAATTTTTGCAATTGTAATTACCTTTAAGGTGTATGCTTATAACAAATACAAGTGCGCTCTCATATGTATAGTACACTCAACTCATGCTAGGGCATTCTATTTCTCTATCTCTTAATGAGTTATACCCAACCAAAGTCAAGATTCTTGCTTAACCTTCAGCTCTAATACCTCATGTAACAGTCCATCTTTTCGACCCTCTAATGTTGAGACTAGTACGTCCACAGTATTCTTGTATCGAGTATTCAAGTGTCGAAAAGGCAGATTGTTAGAGTAAAATAAAAATAAAAATAAACAGAATGACAAAGAAGGAACACAATGTCTGAATCTCACAGTGGAACGATAACATATAATATCAAAAGACAGTACAAAACTGTCACTCTAAGATACATAGCATTTAAGACTTACAGTTCTAAATACTATCATCAGTCTGGACAGTTGTAACAATTCATCCTGACGAATGCTGATATATACATAGTAGTAATGCAGCAGAAATAAGAAACTACTGTAGGTAAAACATCCATCTCGTCTTCTTGAGCTTCAATGAACTTCAACTAAAACCTTCCTTTCTTAGGCCAGTCGAAAGAGTAACCATGGAAATAAAGAAAATATAAAACCACGAGTCAAACATAATTCTGGTGTGAAAAACTCTAGAAATATATGTACAACATATTACAGTACTTTTGAAACCGTTCTTAATCGGTTATCCCCTCAAAAGAACCATTCATCGAATAAGTGCATAAGTTGATATAATAGATAATGTTTAGGGTGTAGAATATATCTCAAATCAAATAGTTGTGATGCTTACTTTGATCACACCACAACAATATTGAGGGTATAATAAAAAACGCTATAGTACGTTCACATATAGATTTTTCCACGGAGATCTCTCCGGTCAAGCCAGATCCGAGCTTCGATCAAAAAGAACCTTTCAAGCGCGTACATCTCTAAATAAAATATATCATAAGGTAAAAATAGCAGGCCCCCAACCTAAAGCATGGTACCAGATATCATCAACTCCCGACGCCTAACATATCGAGAGCATCTCTAGATATAGAGTTGATAATACTCCTGAGGATAGCGACTCCCCCTAGTCTATGCATTCTACCGTCTTTAGCCATTTTCCGATGTCGAGGTTATGTTCGGCATCTCTCACACGAATCTTTATTACTCGAATAAAACACGAATCACCAAATGCATTCTAGCATCTCGAACAGATCACGAATCTCTACATGGATTCGAGCATCTCGGACCGATCTCGAATCTCCACATATAGATTTCTGAACAAGTCCTGCGACGAAAGCTAATGCTAACCTCTCCATTAGACTTAACCTTAGGATAGACAATTTTACTCTAGCATTCTACTTCACAACTGCTTCCAAAACATAAAACTCGTATATTAGTTTTGAAGTGGTATCCGACAAGTAAAATACTTACTGATCCCAGTATCTTCAAAACCAACAGATGAATTTCTAGTCAACTTAACTCCGGTTCTTTAGAAATAAACAGACAACGATAAGGATGGAGATTATCTCCAATCCAAACAGTATTCCTTATCATTGTTGTAGGAGAGCATGACGAGTTTATATATACAGTATAACATCTTCAAAGATAACTGTAACATACAACCCCCATATTTATTCTAGATATTTCCTAAGTTGTTTTGGTCAGTTTCGATAGTCGACTAATCAACTATCAAGTACAAGGTAGACGATCTTAAATGAAAACCAAGTCCCGTATACTTATCACGTTTTCGATCTTTTCAACTCACATTGTCCCTCGATCAAGAGTGAAATCGATAGGTTAGAGCACTATTGCTTCTACACCATACTCAAACATCATTCTTAACTCTCATGAATAGACAAGCCTACTTCATCGGCTTTTAGTGCTAAGTATACGACTAAATACTTTCAATAAATAAGAAATAAATAAAGCACGATTAAGTTACACAAATTACGATTAAATCATACAAGTATGATTAAGTCACACAAAGTACGATTAAATTACTTAAGCAATTCCTAATCCCTTCTATTTAATTAATCTTTTATTAATTAAAAACTCCTTTGAAAATACTTGTATATATATTTAAAACAGGAAAATAGGCACATGGAAGAAGTTGCAAAAAAATTTAGTCTCAGGGACAACAAGTTTGCTTTTTAGTTTGAATGACACTTTCTAGTGTAAACAGAAAATGATAGTTACAACTATCATTCTGTGATTTACACTAGAAAGTGTCTTTCATCCTAAAAAGCAAACTTCTTGTCCCTAAAACTAAATTTTTCTTCGCCTTTTTCCTTGAGCCTAAAAACCCCTATTTAAAACACCTTTATAAAAAATATATACATGTATACTACTATTCATTTATACTTTTTTCAATACTTAGAAATGTATTCATATTCTTATCCTATATGCTATAAGAATATTCAAAAATCTTTAAAAAAAATTCACATTTGCATAAGTATACTTTGATGGGTTGAAAACAAATTTCGTTAAAACATCGTTACTATAAAACGAAAACCATTCTATTTATATAATTATCTTTAAAACATTCTTTTTAAAAATCTAAATACTCTGTTAAGTATAATAAAAAAGCATTAAAGTCCAATATAATCAACATAATGTCACAACAAACTCAAAAACAATTTTATATTTGTTATTATATTTAAAAACATTCATTTAAAGATCTAAGTTAATATTTGATTAAGTTCAATATCTTGCTAGTCAACCATCTAGTTTTAAAGACGATCACTTATGGAAATCATGGTTCATATACTTATCAATATCCAACTAGTCTCAACTGATGTATCGATGTTCAATTCTAAAACTTCAATTAATATAAGTAATTTTTTAACGTTGGGTTTATGAAAAGTAAAAGGAAAAGTAAAATGAACATATTGTATGAGAAATACTTTATATTTTATACAAAATTTCATTTCAGGAAATTATTGTCAAGGACAAAATTTCTCAGCATTTTTGCCTTAAGGACAGGCCTTCAATATTTTATCCTGAAGGACAACTTTCTTTAGGTATACAAATCTTTGTCCTTTAAATTAATTCCCCCATTTCATTTATACATTTAGGACCTTCTGGTCTTTTCGATTACCAGATTACTTGTGTTTTCAAAATTCCAAAAGACTCGAAGGAAATTAGATTTTTTTGCAGGTCATATAGAAAAGCAATGTCGGAACTCTTGAAATTTCCAAGCGGTTTCTCTTCACCTTCTTTTATTTCGGGCCGTTTCTTCAAAATTATAGGCCCGGTTAACCTACCATCGTTTTAGGCCCAGTCAAACTACCATCGTTCAAAATTATTCCGCTTCGTCCAAAGCTCCAGTCTATCAAACTCAAGTAAATTCGTGAAACTCTTGTCGGCAAATCCCCAAATCTCCAAATTAACAAAAATGTCGGAAATACCCGAAGTGAAACTCGGATCGTCGAAGCCAATGATCGCTACACAACAAGAAATGATGGAAAACAAGGTTCCAATCCCGTACCGCGACCAGTGCGCTCATCTGCTGATCCCGTTGAACAAATGCAGATCGAAAGAATTTTACTTGCCATGGACATGCGAAGATGAGAAACACGTCTACGAGAAGTGCGAGTATGAGTTAGTGATGGAGCGGATGCTTCAGATGCAGAAGATTAGGGAAATGGAGGAATTAAAGAAGAAAGGGAAGGTTGGGATGGGGGTCATTCCTGCTACTGCTAATATTTGATTTCTTGGGGGAAGGTGAGCGTCCGTAAATGTGTTTTCAATAATTTGTCATGTTTTATTGACAAACATTTTCAAGTAGCTCAAGGAGCAACATATACTTTTCCATGTTCATGGTATGAAGATAAAATGGGCTAAAAAGTCCAATGAGGTGAAAGTGGATCAAGCCCTTTTTATGAAAGACCTGTTTTATGTGTGTTGTGGTGTAATATTTATTTTTGATAATCAAGTGGAATTGGAAATGAATTTGGGAATTCATTAAGAGGCCTGATGCTAGGATAGTAGGACGTTGCACACTTTGAACTTATTTTGAACATTTTTAAGAACTAATATGATTTATAACCAAGCTAATAATGATAAGTAGAAATTGGCAAAGTAGGCTAATAATGATAAGTAGAAATTGGCAAAGTAGTTATGATTGGGAATGCCTAGTGATGGCGTATCTTTGGACAAATGCCCATTTTTTGCTATTTAAAGTTGTGCGTATGAAACTTAGGGTGCATTCTTTTGGTACATGAAAGGAACACGGAAAAGGGCACACGAAAGAGGCATGAAAGGAGAAAGATTGGGGAAAGTAGAAAATGTGTGTGTATTGAAATGGGAATGAAAAGCGGCATTTGAAAGGAAAGTAATTGTTGGAGAGTATTAATTATTCGTTTAAATGTGTGGTTGGAAAGAGGTTAAGGTATTAATGTGTGGTTGGAAGGGGATACAAAATTAATTGTTGTCATTAATTACTGCTGACATCTCCGACGCCTACAGATAAATTTGATCAGTTCAGTCCAACTGACCAAATCATTGTGACCCACCATTGTCGTGGTGGAAGGGTCCGACACGTCGAACATGATGCCAATGAAAACATAGCATTTTTTTGCTGCAAACGGCACCTTAGAGATGTCCTAATTTTAATTAATTAATCCACAATGAATATAGTATTGAAAAACATTGTTAATAATTTTGTACATTATTTCATTAAAAAAATAATTTTTGTACATTATGGAAATAATATTATATTATTACTTGAAGGTTTAGCTATGCCATGATACTAAGGGACCATTGTTTTACACACTAAATATGCGTTAGAAATTAGTATTCAAACATGGCCCAGATGCTCTGATCGTATAGGGTGATTGGGAAATTTGATAATATGTTAGCAGTTTATTGTTTGAATGAGATAAAGCGGAATATTTATTGTTCATTTCCACTTTATATAGAGCAATGCCCAACTTTAAAATCTACGACAAGGCATGTTTAGAAGCTAATTTCTTTTGATCAGAGTACATGCGCAGGTTAAACCTTTGAGGGGTCAGTACTATCAATTTTAGAAACCCAAACGCTTTAAATTTTGAGGGGTGAATGTCATGCTAATGCATACTGTACTAAACATTTAAACTTTAGTGTGTTATTTATTCATAATGACTATACATAGGATGTAGGTAAGAAATACTCGATGTTTGAAAATCGTTGCACTGAAAACTCGAAGTACAAGTCTCCCTTGCGTCCCTCTTTAGCTATGTAGAACCTTATTTCTATGTGGTCCCTAAGTCCGCAGATAGGAACTTATGCCTCAAGAGATGCATTTAGGAGAACATTTTCGAATATGGAAGATAGTGTATGGAATCTAGGATTTGAATTCCTTTGGAATTGTATAGAAAATGATAGTGTAATGCCTTAAATTAGTGATGTGGTTTGGAACAAGCTATAATAGCATACCAGATGAATTGGACACCATTATTTTACTATCTCAACTATTTATGGCAACTCTTTCGACCGTATCAAAGAATGTCAATTTGTTATTATGGTCATGGCAGTCCAAAAACTTATTAAATGAAGAGGAGTTAGATTTGTTCTGGAAGTTTATCGAACTTGCTAACATTATTTGTTTTATGTTGTTTCTTTTTGTTTGAGTTATAGGGTTCTCATGACTCTAAGCTTAAATCAGACCTCAAACTTCTTTTCGGGATCTAATATATTTGAATTACTTAGTTGCATAATGCTATTCATAAGAGATGTGATGCTTTGAAATAAAACGCATCGACCATCAGTAGTTATCTACTTAAATCGTCATTGGCATATAGCTATATGTGGAACAGTATAGGTTGAGTGGCTCTTATTATTTCTTTATTTAAATCTCTCCTTTCTTCAATGGAAAGTGAATGAGATGGCAATAACTCCCTAACCCTGCACTCAGGAACAACTTGGTCTGTTTAAAGTGCGAGAGGGGTATGCTATACGAGGAGCCATTATCACTGCTGCATAATTTAACCACCATTCATTTTCTCTTTCTGGCATAGACTTTGGTAGAACACATGTGGGCATATTTTGTTTTAGCACCTGATTATATTTCAGTGAGTTGATTTTGTGTTAGGTTTAAGTGGTTTTGTTTTGTTGAAAAAAAGAGAGAGATCATACTCAACCATTTTCTAGCGCTGTGGATGCATTGACTGATGTGGTATTGAACGGTGAGTAGCTGTACATCTCAGTGATGTGATGGAGGTGGACAGATGGTTAAAGTTGAAGATATATAATATTAAAATCTTTGGGTTCATTTGGTGTGAATACGAGTTTTGTGTTTCGCGCAACATGTATTTCAAAATGTATGGGAGACTACATGTATTTCAAGATGTATGGGAGACAACATGTATTTCAAAATGTATGCGAGACGAGAGAGTTGGAAAATGATTAACTTGGAAAATGGTTTTAATATATAAAATTGGAAACGACTTTTTTCTTGCTTTCCGTCCTTTGGGAAGTATCATAAAACTAAATTCACCATTTCCTTTCTCTCCTTCGTTATAATGATTAGGATCTTCCACCTTTTCTCCTAAGCCATTTGAAATACGTATTGAAAACACAAAACACAAAATTCGTTTTCGAACAAAACATGCCATAAATTTTTATTCGAGAGATTAATACAAGGTTAGACCAGCTTCAGCTGTGCGTAAGCTTAACGGAAGTGTGTGTGCCTGCTTTCCATTGCAAACTCAAGCTTCAGCAGTGGTGAAAAAATACGAGTTCATAAGTAACGTGGGAGCTCGTTCCATTATTCATGACAATTGCTAAATGGATTTTAGAAAACTGTTTAAAGTTTTATTATTATTTACATGTTTAATCATAAAAACTCATTTTAGAGCTTAAATGGATTATTTTCAAAACCCATTTTAGAGTTTAATTGGGTTTCCATTAAGCACATCTTATTGACTTGTGAAAAAAATGCTTTTTGAAGTATTTTCTGCACTTAATTCTTGTTTGCTGCTTGCTGAGAATGTATTTTTTATTTGCACTCCTCCAACAAATCGCGACTACCGTGGATATGCTCTTAGAAAATTCCGAATTGAATAGGGTGTGAGTTCATACGTGAATGTGACCAGTGGGCGAGACAGAGTAGATGATCGAGTGGGCATTTTATATTGGAATTATTCTGAAACTCCAAGTTTGAAAGTCATTTCCATTTTGCAGTTTTAGTCACAGTGTAGTTCAAATAAAGGTGGAACCCAGTGCACGAGGCTCCCGCGTGATAGTAGGCTCTAGGAAGGTCGATTGTACGCAGCCTTTCCCTCGCTTTGCGAAGAGGCTGTTTCCGGACTCGAATAAAAATAAAAAAATAAAAAAATACATGCTCTCAATTTATTGTGTCATGTTCGTTAAATGGATGAACATTTTTTTGAAATAAAGTTCAGCGGACTTTATTGTGTCATGTTCGTTAAATTTTGTAATGGACCCTTAAATCAATACACCAAAATAGAAATGAGTAAATTTACGAGGTATTTAATGTGGAAAATACTAATTGATTAAAAAAAACGGTTTCTACCTAAAATATCTAACAAATGTTTGGCAGCAGTCCCACCAAACATACACATGGGGTCTTCTCCTCCTTTCATTTCCGTTTTCAAGCTAAATTATCCTTGATTCTTTGCATTAACCATAATCTCTTGTCTTTGTTTTTTAAGTAAAATATTGGGGGTAGACACTTGCCTACTGTAGTTGATCACAGCTCTGCTACCATGGGTGACCCTTTGAGGAATAATGAACCAAAATTTGAATTTCTTTGACTGGTCAATAACGCTAAACAAAGTTAATCTTTTATTCTACAGCTAATCAATGCTTGCTACAGTAGTATGTGTGTTGTGAGAGAAAACTAAGGGGAACATAATTTTATTTTGGTAATAGTGTGTTAAACAGCACAAGCATTTCATATGTGCAGGAATCCATCTTCTATTCGTATATGCCTCATGTTAGAATGTTTCTTCATGCAATTGTGCAACAAGGTTAGCTCATCGTTTTGAGTATTTTTAGCCTTACAAAACTTCTGATAATAATGGTTTTTTCTACTCTGTTTGCTGTTTTAATTTGTAAATTGTCTTGTAAGTCATAGTGTGCTCATTAAGGCCAGCATATATTTTGAACCATTTTCTTGATTCATATATCAGATTTATATTTTGTGTACATCTGCTTCAATGCAAATTGAAGCCCACTGTAAACACATATTAACATATACTGTAACATGTGAATCGAATGTTGTTCTTTGCTGATCAGGTATTTTTGATTTTTGTTGCAGGAAGAGCAGCCGCCCAGTGTTATCTATTCATACACTTCTTTGTTGCAATTCAGGATGATTTTTCAAACGATGTTCTTGTTGTTTCCTTTGTAAAAAAAGTTCCATGTTGGATGGAGTAAGAATGTTTGGATACCACCTTTTGATTTGTACTCCTCTAGTTCCTTGTGTTTAACTCATTGAATAAATGACCTACATAATATACAATCTGTAACATTTTAATTGCTTTCGCTTGAAAATATTCTCGGGTGTGGGTTGATGTTTTTCTGCTGTTAGTTATCATGGCATTTATTTTGATATTTGCCCCCACGATATATTTCTAGGTATCCCAAAGGACTGAAGTTGAACGTTTCTTCCCTTTTGCTTGTACTATTTAATGTAGTATATAGTTTGATTTTGTAGATGGTTATACTGGGAGTGTTTACTTTCTCGTAGTTGACATGCTAGCTGGTCTAAAATGGTGGATGAGAAGCTTCCGGAAACAAGAAATTACAGTGGCGTACAATGCATACTGCTTCAATTTTTAAAAGACAAGGGCTAAAAGCACAGGAGAAAATGTTAGGGGTTATCATGGTCGGTGGTTACTCGCCGATCAAACACTGTTCGGTCGGCAGACCACCGCCGACCGAACTGTAAAAAAAAAATATTCATGGTAGCCATTAGCATTTTTTTGTGTATTTTAAAATTGCTTATACTCTAAGGTTGAATTTGTTTAAAGTAACGAAGAAACTGTATTTCAAGATAACTGTGCTATAACTGAAGTAATTTTATTAAAATGTATTTTGTTTTGGAGAATAGGGAGCGAAGGAAGAGAGTGAGAATTGAAGAGTCTCACATTGTAGGATTTTTTAAACTATATTGGTTTAAATATGAGTTTCATAGGAGAACGAATATGGCACTTGGATATCCAAATGTTTTTTTTGGGGGTTGAAGAGGAAAGACTTCATGTCGTCCATCCAGGTTGGTATAGATGCATCTCTTGATGGCCCTATAAAGTCAAGTCCTCCCATTCTGCTATGTTTTCCATTTTCTAAAACTAATATATATTGGTTTTCTGATACTGCAGACCATAAATTCGAAACTCTTGTCATTGCAGTCATCCGTACGGTAGTTTGAATCGATTTCGGTAATGCAACCGCAATCGATTAGACATAATAATTTCTCAACTCCATTGTATCTTGGTAGAGGATTTATTGCAATTTTGTGCACTCATTTGTTTATTTAAATGGATGGAGATGGAAAATAACGTTTTAAGAAAACGTCATCGATGTACCTTGGAGCGATCCCTACACATTTAATTATCATTGTCATTGTGTCACTTCACTACAATCCAGAATTACCACAAACAATTTTAAGACGTTATTTTCACAATGGCACTTTAAGTTTGAAAGAGTTCGCTTCTGATTTCATCAAATTAGAAAGATTTGATGGCGTTAATCTCGTTCGTTGGTAGAAGAAAATGCACTTTTTATTGGTTGGATTGAAAATTATATATGTGTTGACCATGCCAAAACTCGAAGAGATAGAGAACGAAACAATTGCAAATACAAGATAACGATTAAAATGGAAACATGATGACTGCATCTACAAGGGGTTATATGTAATGCAATGATGAATACAGTTTGATTTACTACCACTGCAAAATAAGTTTGGGATGCATTAGAAACCAAGTATCTAATGGAGGACGCACCAAATAAGAAATTGTTGGCTATGATATTTTTTAATTACAGAATGACCAATGCTAGCCCAATAGCAGAACAATTCAATGATGTTATGTACATCCTTAACAAATTCAACGAACATAATATGAATATGGATGAAGAGATTAAAGTGTCATCCAATATAGACAAACCTTTTCCTTTTGGAAAGTTCAAAGAAAAATACTAAAATACAAGAAGGAGAAAATGAGTAGGGACAACCTAGCACAATACTTGTTGATTGAAGAACAATTGAGACACATGGAAAGTGATGATCAAATGGTGTATTCATAAAATATCAACATGACGGAGGAAAATGAGGCAAATAATGCCTATGAACGCTCTTTTAATCAAAAGAGGAAATTTCAGGATAATAACTTCAAAAAAAAAAGAAGGCTAAGAAAGTGAATAGTTGTTACAACCATGCAAAACCAAGTCAAGTAAAAAAAGTTCGTCGTTTCCTTAAAAAGAAACAACAACCGTCAAAAGAAAATTCTGTTTCTGTAACCTTTGAAATCAATATGATTGAAAGAGAGGATTCTTGGTGGATTGACTCTGGTGCTACTAAGCATATCTGCAATGCAATGACAAAAGTCAATTCAAAAAACTTGAACTATTGAACGATGAAAGCTATCTCTATTTGGGAAACTCACCCAAAGCAGAGGTTAAGCGGGACATAAACTTGGAGTTCATATCCGGAAAGAATCTGACACTAAATAATGTATATTATGTATTTGAAGTTAGAAAGAACCTTATTTCTGGTAGTCTTTTAAGCAAGTTTGGTTTCAGATAAGTTTTTCAATCAGATTGAATATTAATAAAATTGTACTGACCAAAGACTGTGTGTTTGCGGAAAATCACAACACCAAACAGGCCATTTTGTCACACTTTTTTCGTTTCATTTTGTCACGGTTATTATTGTTGGAAATTTGTAACGGTTATTATTGTTACATTGTATTATCACGGTTATTTCCGTGACAAAATTTGGGCTTTTCGTAAATAACTCAAAGACGTTGGATATAGTAGTCATTTATGTTTCAATTGTTGCTTCAATTGTTTGTCACGCTTCTGGCTTCTATCGTTCTTCCCTAAATCAAATTAGGTTTAAGCAGCCGTCGCTCCAGCCTTCCTTCGATCCAACGAGCCGCCCGCCTACCACCGTAATTTCAAAGCTTTCGTCCATTTCTTTCACCAAATCCGTCCATCTCTTTCACCGCCTTCCCCCTTCTTCAAAGTCAGGTAATAATTTTCGTTTTTTCTCCGCTTCTAAATTAGAATATACTGGTTTGTATTTATTAGTCTGTAATCTTGATCACATATTACGTTAAATTCTTCTCTCTCTCTATCACAAAGTAATACACTTATTAGTCTGTAATCTTGATCACATAATTAAGTAGATGGAATCGAAGTTGGGTATGTCTGCTCTTGTAAGCGGTTGATGCTAAAGGTGTTGGCAAAGCTATTGTTTTGGCTCTAGGCAAATATGGTACCTTAGTGACTATTGTTGATTTATCCGAAAAGAGAGAAAATGAAACTGTTTCATTGATTGAACCAAGAACAAAAATGTTTTCCATCCTACAATTACCTTCTCTTCTAATTGGCATGTAGCATATTGTATCTAGTATCCACTTATATCGACCAAAATTAGGATTTGTTGGTGATTTATTTTACCCAAGTAACACCTGAGGCTTCAGCTTCATCTATGCATATATACAGCGAAGCATTTTTTTAACCTAAGTATCAATAGTTTGATGCAGTGTAGCTATTCCATATGTGATAGAAGGAACGCATCATCTTAAATATGTTTATGGATATAGGCATATAGCTACCATCTTAGTATATGCATTACTGACCCACCAGCTATAATTACTTTCTGTCAGAGTTCTGCTATTATATACCTATCAATTCCAGTTCTTTCTCTTCAACTTGTTTCATTATTCTGTTTTAGCCACTAACCAATTAGACAGGTAGAATGAGAAAACCATATACTTGGTTAGCATTAGTCTGTTTTTTGTCAAGTACGTGCAAGGACTTCATATTTGAGGTACTGATGAGTGTCATAGCCCTTCCCTTTAATCATTCTTTGGTACTTTTCCTTCCCATCATATGCATCAATAGGGTACTTCATTTTCAGGTAAAAACAAAAACCATTATTACCAAGTTAATTAATTAGGTAAAATCATATTCGATCTACTTAGTTTTGGAGAGTACCTGATCATTACAATATTACTAGATAACATATGCAAGAAATACTTGTACCTTTTCCTTGTGTCTGTGCTTCATATGCTCTTAATTGAATGTGTTGTCGAACTGATGCTTTTAATCTTGAAAAGTTATTCATATTAAGTGATTTTCATCATTAGTGATTCATTATTTATGTTCAACAAATTGTGCATCTGTCCTTTATTGTTAATTCTTTTGTGATTAGCATAATTTTGATTTTTATAGTTGAACTATATGTAACCGTCCCTGTGTAACATGAATGTTTATAGTTGAACTATATGTAACCTGCTGTTGATGATTGTTGATACAATGTTAATAGTAGAATGTTGATACAATGTCTGTTTTTTTATCGGTTTATCATAATGCCAGAAACAAAATTAGAAACAGAGATGACAATCATAACATGGATAGAATGAATGCAACAAAATTACTTTAAGCGAAAGGTGGCCTTTCTTTTTTTTCCTTTTCAAAAAAAAGACCATTTTGGATCAAGTTTAAGTACCTGATTTTATCTCCAAATAATTTGTTTTATGCTAAAGCATATGCGAACCGCCCTTTGTTTGAAAGTAATAAGTGTGGTGGTCAAGCAAGTGAATCCTTTAACTCGTTGAGTCTAGCATTCATTTCCTTATTATCCTATGTCGGTCTTCTGCAAAACCGAGTGAACAACCTTCTTAGTGCTGCATGGAAAATAACCTAGCTGCATTAACGAAATTGAGGACCAACACTGTATAAACTTGCCAAGACCGATCGGTTTCTTTAACGCATCTGTTAGGCTATCGTATGGATATTCTGAAAATTCACACTTCTTTCTCCACCTTTTCAAGAACATAGGATATTTCATTTGCCTATGTTTTGTTCTTGAATTAAATGATGGATTCTTTGTCAAATACAAAGCTTTCTGGTATCACTAACATAATATTCTTGATTTTTTTTTGTTTCTTTCCGTGCAATAAGTATAGTATGAATCTAATTTACAATATATATGTGTGTGTTAGTTTTATGTAATTGTGACATCTATAGGTTTCTGGGCCATCAGGATAGATGACATGGATTCGAGGAGGGCCTAAATCTTTAGATAGCAGTAACATATTAGAGGCTATCGACGGAAGGTACTAGTTATTCAGTTTCATTATCAATGTTGAAGATGTATGTTAAAACATGCTTAAGGGCTTGTTTGCGAGGGCACTTTTGTCTGATGCAAGATTATGAATGTGGGTGTGAACATAGGTTCTATAGTGGACAGTTGAGTTTCCCGTTTGTGAAAATATTCTAACACAAGTTAATGAATGTGTAATGAAGTAAGTACATGTGAATTTGTTATTACTATATAATTGTTTTATTTGTAAAATATGATTATTTAATTGTATTATCTATTATTTGATTAATTTTATAAAAATTAGATGCTTAAAATTTTAGTTTTAAAATGTGAGCTTACAAGCTGGATGTAGTTTATGCACCTCAAAAGCTGCATTATTTAAAGCAATTCTGATGGTAAATGGACCCGACATAAGCCACGTTGGGCATGGTGAATTCAATGGCGAAATTGTCCGCAAATTATGGTTAAAATTGCAAATTTATGTTGAAATAAAGCTCAATATGATAAACTCCTAAACTGCTTATCTAGCACTGACCACTGTCTGTTGGAGCTTCTTTTCAAACCATTTCTTCTTATATGTCCAATGCCATTTTTCATGACATGCAGCTTAATGAGAATGTCCACTTATTACATTGACCTCTATCAGATCCATTGGCCTGATCGGTCTGTACGTTTTACCTTTCTTACCATGATATACATACTTAGTTGTTTTGAATTATCACATTTATTTCCATTCTATTGGTTATCTACAGCTACATTCCTATGTTTGGAGAAACTGAATATGATCCTAGTCGGCAGTACGAGTCTGTAGATATAGAGGAACAACTCCACGCTCTTGGAAGAGCTATTGATGCTGGCAAGGTATGTTATTTCCTTACCATCCTTCTATTGCATGATAGTGGCATGCAAATTTCTGATACCGAAATATTATTATGCTGTTAGATCAGGTATATTGGTTTAAGCAACGAGACACCTTATGGAATTATGAAGTTCCTCCATCTTGCTAAAAATACTCGTATCGAGAATAAAATATTGACTCTGCAGGTAACCCTGACTTTTTTTAAAGTTCTTTTACTGCTACCGGACTAGTTTAATTTGCACTAATGTTTTTCACAAACATTTGCCAGAACTCCTATAATTTGTTATGTCGAAATTTTGATGCTGGATTAGCTGAATGCTGCCATCATGAAAGGCAAGCTGTTGGTTTTCCTCAATTTGGCACACATTTTTACTGTATACATAAACCATGTTATATGTTATAAAGAATGTTGGTCATTGTGTCCAAGTCTGCTGGTATATATCACAGATTCAGATGTGAGAAATGCTTTGATACGGACATCATATCAAAATATTGATGCAGCCTCCCTTAAATTCCACAATGTGTACTAAAAAAACAAAATATATTTATTATAATTTTCTTTCAATAAAAAAAGTCATTTGTCTTTTAATACACATGGCGTAATTCAAGAAGGGTTGCATCAAGGTTTTGATGCAGACGTCTGTATTGAAGTTTTTTCTGCATGTGTTGTACGCAAATATTTTTTAAATCTGCAAATTTCAGACTGAGAACACATATTTTCAATGGATTATTTGCGCATTGAAACTCTAAATATTCTTGTTGCTGTTGGTATTTAACATTGAACGATTTGCAGAATCAGTTTGCTGGCGTACAGTCCTATTGCAATGGTTTGGGGAGGTTTCTAGCTTGTTGATGTTTTCTGGTTGGATGCACATGATTGTTTGTGTAGTGTTGGAGCAGTGCCAGGTTGATGTTGTTGATAGGTGTATGTCGTATAGGTGATGGTAGCAGAGTTGTAGATGATTGCTGTTTGTTCAGGCAGGTTGATGAGCAGGGGAGATGCTCTCATGTAGTTCATGTGATGGGTGGTTTGACTGTTAGTGTTAGTTTGACTATTGGAAGGTGGTTGATGGGTTCAATTGAAGAAGTTAAGGAAGTGGAGGGAGGTGCTGAAGATCGGGTTGGTTTGATGTTGTATGGTGGGTTGGTTTGAAGACGTAGCGGTTCAGGATATGTTTGTGGATGAGTTGAGGTTGCGGACTTGTTGGTTTTCGGTGTAGACGGTGATGAAGTTGGTGTTGAAGGCAGTTTTGAAGTTGGATGGTGTAGGAGGTTGTATAGACAGTGGGGTTTGTTGAAATGCAGCGTTGGTGTGAATTATGGGAGATGTGGAGTAGGAGGAGGAGCAGGATGGTTAAGGTTATGGTTCATGTATGGCATTGTCCTATAGATGCTAAAATAGTAGTTTGTAACTCCTACCATTATGTCTAGGAGAACTGAAAATATTTATGGTCATGTTTTAATTAGTTCTTTTTAGCTGTTTTGTACGAGATTTATGTATTTACAAAAACTATCCATAGTAATGCACATGTCAATTGCTATATGAAGTTTATTTGTTTGCATGTGCAATATTGACGTCCATATTAATGCATGTGTTGGTAGGTATATATGCATATTATAAAACATAGTGTGCTGATACGTATTATCAACGATATGGATGGTAGGTAATGATTTCTGAATGTTTTGAATACTCACGCTTATAACCGTGGTGAAACCCCAGAAAACTCACGCTTATAACCGTTATACTTCAAATTACGATTAAATCCAGATTTAACACACTTATAAACGTGATAGATATGAAATTTCCCACGTTTATAACCGTGATTCATCATTCTCACGCTTATAACCGTGAGTAAACACCATAACTCTCACGCTTATAACCGTGAGCAATACCCAAAATTATCATGGTTATAAGCGTTATTTTTTCTGTGATAATATTTGCCCACGCCACTTGGGACAACGCTTATAACCGTGGGGAATTTAATTTATCACGGTTATAAGTGTGATAAAATGGCCTTTTTGGTGTTGTGAATGGTACATATGTGATGGAAATGTTCAAATTGAATATTAATAAAACTGTTGTTTCTGCTTATATTGTTGACTCTTTCACTTTATGGCATTGTAGATTTGTACATGTTAATAATATAAGTATAAATGATATGATTTCATTAAACATGGTCCCTAGATATGATAAAAAGCTTAATGATCAGTGTATGGTATGCTCTTTAACAAAAATAAACATAAAACCTTTTCTATTAAAATCTATTAGCACTGGTAATTGTTGAATATGCGACTATATGATTTTTGTTTGATGATAATAAACATATATATATTCATTTAAATGTATTTGTTAATGTACTATTTTATTTTTCACATAATTAATAAATATTTGCTGAATAAAATAAATAACACATAATTTAAAGTCAAACAGATATTTTATTCAAACAAATATTTATTACAGTTTTGAATAGTACAAATTCAAGCTCTCACTATATATATATACAATTTTCAATTACAATATAAATTTGACTACATCAATTATTCATTTACAAATGCACCTCACTACATATCACTCGTTCACTCAAAATTGATCTTCAACTTCATTCCAGCTTGAATCCAGCATCTGAGCAATCTGCAAAATAAACACTAACGCAGTAAAATTGAAAAGAAAATATTTTGCAGTGTAAATTAAAATGTGATTTTGAAAATATTATTTGCCTCAGTTATTTGGGTTGTTCGTCATCATTTAATTTTGAATTCAACATACACGAACAACTTGTGACATACACAGTGTATCACTGTATATGCCACAAGGCCGTGCACACCGATATACACTTGATAAAGTTACAGGGACAGGTGAGCACAAGGTCAAACCCAAATCAAAAGCCAGGTTCAACTCAAGTGAAATCACAATACGAGCACAAGGTCAAACCCAAGCTATAAGCTGGATTCAACATAGGTGCAAGTTCAATACAATGACCATGTTCAAAACAACTTCAACCAGAATTGACCACATACAAGTCAAAGAAACAAACACCAGAGCTAGCTCGATGAATCAATGTGGATTACAAAAATTCTGACCAAATAACAAGTGAAATACTAGAGCCAGCTCGAAGAACCATATGTGCACAAGCAAGGCTACATGGTGCAGCAAATACAACATAAAACAAGACTGCATCAAGAAGCCAAGACAAGACTTCGAGTCAAAGACAAATACAAATATACAAAGTCTCCAAGCCTTCAAGCATTTCAGACTCGAAGAAAAGGATTTCAAGATGAATGCATATACATCAATGGTGAATTCAATTTAACAAGACTTGTATGCCACATATGAACCAACAACTGCAAAATGCTCCACATAAAACCAGAACGACTCATGACACAAGAACACAGTCTCGACCAAAACAGCTGCAGACTCGACCAAGACTACATGAACCAGACAAATACACAAATACACACATAACAGATGAATGCAAACTGCCTCTAAGCAAATGACAACAACAAAGGCAGTTCACAAGCCAAAGACCAGAGCACAGGAAAAGTGGAAACAAGACCAGAACCAAGTCACACATCAATATATATGATGACCACAAACCTGACTATACGAATGCAAACAGTTTTCATAGGATAACAGGATCAGGTAGACTAGAGAACAACTGTGAAGCCAACAACAAGCATGCATCAGTTCAATAGGCTATAAGCATCAGGTCGAAAAATGGCATCAGGAATTTCATATTGAACAAGTATAACAATGTCAAGTTCGAATGTTAGAAACCCAAACCATGATATTCAGAAAATCAAAGAATTCACAAAGTCAACTGCAGTTCAAATCGAAGTGGCCGAAGTTTATTTACAGCATCAAGTCAGAGCCGAGGTGGTCAAGGCTAAAATCGAACAAAGACAGAGGTAGCAGTTTCAAAAGCCAACAGAGAATTCAAAACAACAGTTAAATGCCGAAGTCAACATAATGTCAAATGTCAAAAGCAAATATTCTCACAAAATCGACTACGAACAAATACTGAAGTCAGGTGACATTGAACAAGTCAGAGTCAAGCCAAAAATTCACGAAGTTAAATTAACAGTTCAAAATCGAAGCCGTAAGAATCAGGGCAACAGAAGTATACGAATTTGAACAAGTCAGAAATCATCATCAACGTCCAAGAAAAATCGTACAGCCGAGAAAAAATCAATTGACGAATTCGTATAAAATATACGAACGAAAATCAAGGGGTTCGAACCATATTTATACCTAATCATCATCGGCTTTCAGATTCATTCGAGTTCAAGCAACAAAGCATAAACATTCAACTCGAATCAAAGTCGAGTAAAGTATAAATCGAAAAAGGAATTTCACTTACCAATCTTTCAACAAATTGAAGGCACTCGACAATTTGAAGCAGCCGAGAAATTAATCGAAGAAAGCAAACAAAGCAACATTCAATCTACAAGTAAAAGCGGCAGCTTCAAAGAATTACACAAAGCCCTAATTTCAGAGCAAAAGAGGAACGAATTGAAGTCGCCATTATCATCAAATAAGGATGGGCCGACAAAATAAAAGGATAAAGAGATTTACTTGTTTATTAGTTTGGGTCGTTCTTTTTTTTCTTTGGGCTTTAAATTAATTAAATCAGGGTTTTGTTTTATAATTGCTTTTTAAATTTGTATTTTTCTTTTTAAACCATTGTAATTTCTAGTCGTGTGACTAGGGGACAAACTACGTGGCGTAGTTTGAGAATTCGCAACTCAATAGCTGAGTTGTGGCAAGGTTTTGAGTGTAGAGTTAGGATTAGTCGATAGCGGGTGTCGTGAGTTTACATGTGTAAGCGTCTGACTATCTAATTTCTAGTAGAAACCTTGGGGGCAGCACGTAGGTAGGGTTTTGCCGAAGCTGGGTAAATCTGCGTGTTCTATTTTTATTCTGCTATATATGTGCTGCTATTATTCTGCTGTGATCTGTGTTGAAAATATTTTATATTAACTTCCGCAATAATTTTTATAATTGATAGTATCACCCTATTCACCCCCCCTCTAGGGTGAAATCGATCCTACAGTAATCTGTTACAACTAATTCATTGTAATGTTTGTGACATGCATATTATTCCTACTAGAGGAGAAAAGAAGTATTTTCTCATTTTTCTTGATGATCATTCAAAGTATTGTTATGTTTATCTAATGCATGCTGAAGATGAAGTATTGCAATCATTTTGAAGTATAAAACTGAAGTATAAAAGCAATGTGATTTCAAAATTAAGACCCTTAGATCTGATAAAGGAGGTGAATATCATTTCCCTGGATATTGCGAATTTGCAGGAATAGTACATGAAACATCTTTAGCATATATGACACAACAAAATGAAGTAGTAGAATGGAAAAGTTGAACCTTCACCGAAATGGTTAATGCCATGCTGTGTGATTTTAATATTTGTTTCTGGATGAATCATTATTGACTTCATGTTATATATTGAATAAATTACCTCACAAGAGAACCAAAGTCACTGCGTAAGAAATTTGGAAGAAATGAAAGCCTAATCTACACTATCTTAATGCCTTGGGTTGTAGGGCAATTGTTCGATTACATGAACCAAAAATCAAAAAAATAGAACAAAAGGGTATTGAGTGTACTTTCTTAGGATACACTCAACATAACAAGGGTTATAAGTTTTTAGTAAAAGAACCTAAAAATTCGGTTGAGGTAAACAAAATAATAGAATCAAGAGATGTGATATTCTATGAAAATAGATTCATGACTATTCCATCCGATTCATCCATTGATGAGATGGAGGTTAATACATATTCATGAAATGGTTGAGGGCGATGAATCTATTCGTGAAATTGAGAACATTCGTATAAGATTTTGTCATTTATTTGGTAGAAGGATCAAGAAATGTTATTAAGCATCAAGCCAAGCTTTCTATAAGAGTACCGTTTGATTCTTTAACATATAATGAGGCAATAAAGTCTTAGGATTCACCTTTTCAGAAATAAGCCATAAACGATGATATTGATTATATCATGAGAATTAAGACTTGAAACTAGTAGACTTACCTCCTTGTTCTAAACAATGGAATGTAAGTGAATATTTAAGAAAACTTTAAGAGAAAATGACACAATAGAAAAGGGTTTAATGCTAAATTAGACACTAAAGGATTTACTCAAAAAGAAGGAATAAATTTGATACATATGCACCTATAGCGAGAATCTCAACAATTAATACATTAATTGCATTAACATCTATTTATAAACTTAAAACTCATCAAATAGATGTCAAGTTGCATTCTTAAAGCAGAACTTGATGAAGATATATATATGACATAACTAGAAGGTTTTGTGATGCCTGGACAAGAGCGTAAAGTACACAAGCTTATTAAGTCACTTTACGGTCTTAACAAGCATAAAAACAAAGGCATGATAATTTCGATAAAAACATAGTGTCAAATCGTTTTAGGATCCGTGGAATGGGAAAATGTGTCTATAGTTGTGCAGTTGAAGCGCTTAGCAATTCTACAGCGGTAGAGGTGCAAAAAGTTACAGCGGAGATATAGCAGAAAATAGCCGAGGTGCAAAAAGCTTCATTATATATAAAACCAAATATTTAAAGTTAACTTATTCTCATTCTCACACCATTTGTGTACCAAAAATAAATATTTTTTTAATATTATATAACAAAATCGAAGAATATCATGATTTATGCAGACTAGATTTGCTGACTACAATAGATATCTAACTGATATTGAGCACTTATGCCTTAAAATTAGTCTTTAACCTAACTTTATTGATTTAATTTAAAAGAAAATAGCTCAAATCAACCTTTGTATATCAATGTTGCTAAAGTGGGTGCTAAAAAGCTTTGATTAGCAGGTGTACTAGAAAATAGTTGGGCTTAAAGCATATCTACTGTTTAATAGCGCTAAATCGTAATAGCGTAGTGGTTGAAAAGCGCTATGCGATATAGTGAGGATTTTGTGGGGCTTTAGCAGGACTTTAACTGCACTGGTCTATGATAAATTCCATGTTGGTAGAGTAATAATATGCCTTTATGTTAATAATAGTTTAATATTTGGGTCTGATACCTCGAGTAATGAAGAAATAAAAAGATTTTCATTTACATGTTTTGACATGAAGGATATGGGAGAAGTTGAAGTGATTCCTGGAATAAGAATCATATAAACAACAGAAGGCTTAGTCATTACCCAGTCTCATTACATTGAAAAGATCCTAAAAAGTTTCAATTAATTCAACTGCAAACCCATAACTACCCCATTTGAGCCAAATATGCAATTATATTCTAATACTGGTAAATCGATGGACCAACCAGAATAGGCTATAAAGTTACTGGGAGTCTAATGTATTCCATGACATGCACTAGACCTAATATTGCCTATGCTGTTGGCAAAATGAGTAGATACACTAGTAACCCTAGTCATATTCATTGGATAGCTATACAAATGATTTTAAAATACGGAAAGGGAACCATAAACCATGGTATTTTTATGGGTATCCAAGTGTAATAGAAGGATACGTTGATGCTAGTTGGAACACTGGAAGAGAGAATAATAATAAGTTAACTAGCGAATAGATAGTTACTCTAAGTAGGTAAGCGATACCGTAGTCCTTAAAGAAACAAATGTGTATTGTTAATTCTTCCACGGCTGATGAATTTATAGCCTTGGCTTCTTGTAGTAAAGAAGCAGGATGGATGAGAATTTACTATTAGAATTTCTTATATGGTCAAAACCAATGCCTCCGATATCCGTGCATTGTGGTAGTTAAGCAACACTATCCCGAGCATATAACTAGGTGTATAATGGAAAATCTAAGCATAGTTGCCTAAGGCACAATGCATTAAGGCAAATGCTCACTGATGGGGTAATTACCTAGATTTCATGAGATTTAACCAAAATTTGGCAGATTCATTTACAAAAAAACTTGCAAGGGAGTTGGTGTTAAAAACATCAAGGAGAATGGGTTTTAAATCAATATAGAAAAAATATCTCTACTCGAAACTTCACTTAACATAATAGAATTCATTATTTTGAGTTCAATGAGCAAAAATTAATCATACAATACGACTGTAAGCACTATAATTTAGTCTGAACAACTAATATTATACTCCATTCCATGAAAAGTGTTTGGTACCTATAATGTCATGGTGGATGTTGTACTACTTAGTACTTAATAGGTTTACAATAGAATTATTGTTGAGAATATAATTATAGTTCACTTTTGATAAACCCACCTATATGAATGCAAGAAAGTGGTGCACCCTTCTTCGAGATCATGGCTTAGTCTCTAAGGGAATTTCATGAGACCGAGTTACAGTCACAAGGCCAATACACGTGTCAAATTCTAAACTATCTTAAAGAAAGAAAATAATGTGCGAAACACATCCAGTACATTACATAAGACCGATGGTTCAATGTTTAGTCAACCACTCCATCCTAACATGCTTTGATTGGTTGTCGCTATGTATGTATTCAAGTCCACAGGACATCTATACTTATACATGGCTTTTCTTCCAACATGTGACAAGAGAAATTTAATTAAAATTTGGTGAAGTATCATTGGGGAAATTTATTTGAATTTGTGTGAGCTCTTTTTTTTTTAAGAAGAAGCGAGATAGAACAGAGGAAAAGCATGGGAATCCAATAGTCCTACATTATAGGATGTCTTAAACTATATTGGTTTAACTATAGATTTCACAAGAGAAAGGATGGGCGCTTTGGCATCCAAAAGTTTTCTTTTTGTTGAAGAGGGAGGGTATGCATGTTAACATACATGCATGCTTGTGCCATCGCCGTCCGTCTGACAGATTGAGATGGGTCAGGTTTGACCCAAAAATATTTTGGATAATACTGTTTTTGAAACGGGCTAATTCAAGCCTGTTTACAAGTCCATAATAATTTGAATTATGAAAGTGTTATCCCACCTTTTGATCAGGCAGTATGAAGACAAACTTAATGAGACAAACTTCTAAGTCATAAGGCAAGACGTCCGGAGAGACAATCGCGAAGCCCGAAAACAAAGTACAATCAAGAATTCACAAGGCGTTCTTTGGAGGGCAGGAGTTACAACCTAATTTGCCTTAGTCTTCGAACAAACTTAAACAATCGAATCAGACGAGTGAACGATGGAGAAATGACCTAAGGACTTTGGAAATATCATAAAAAGTAAGAAAAAGGAAATATTAGAAAATGAGCAAAAATTTTGAAAGTTTGAAAGTTCAAGCTTTTGGAAGAGCTGACTCGGAGTAAATTCATAAAATCCTCAGGTCTGATTCGAAGCATTACAGCCTTGGAAAAACTCCAAGCACGACACGAAGTAATCCATGAAGAAACCCTAAGTGCAACCCGAAGTTAGTTCGACACCGACCCAAGTGGTTGGATCGGTACCGACCCATGAAAACTTGGGTTAGACACATAGAAATCTCGAGTCTGACTCCAACCAAACGAACTCGGGTCAAACACACAGAAGTCTCAGGTCGGACTCATAAAATTCTCAAGTCCGACTCCAAGCAAACAAAGGAAAACTCAGAGGACAAAAATCCTAGAAATTCTTCAGGTCGAGCCCCAAACAAACACTCAAATTTTCGCGTCGGACTCCAATTTAGTTCAAGTTAACAAAGACCAAGCCAACTCAAGCCAAAAGAATCATCAATCCAGCAAGTGGTGGATCGGTACCGACCCAACTCTATGAGTCGGTACCGATCCCACTTCCCTCCACTAATGGGTCCCATCTTCTGCCTACATAACCTACTCGATGCTAGAAGCCTATTCCAAGTGTTATTTTGTTGATTCAATGCAATTCTCTTTCGATCTTCACAAATTTTTGAATCAACAACTCTGTTCTTCCACGACTTCGTCATTTGTACTCTAAAACAAGCTAATATCCATGCAAACAACTATGGAACCAATAATGGAATAAGAAACAACTAGGTTTTATAATAGCCTATATATAGGCAAGGCTGAAAAATAGAAAGAATGGACCAGATCAATTTGGATTGAAACGATAAACGACCCGAAAAGCCCGTTTCGTTTCCGAAACGAAAATGGATCATCCCATATATCAAAATAGATGTTTTCGATATTTTAAATTCAATGGAATAGGTTTCAAGTCCTTATTCCATCATATAAAGAAGTTAGCTTAAAATCAGCTTATTTCAAATTGATTTCAATTAAATTGATTTTAATTAAATTGATTTCTAGGCGTTTCGAGTCCGTATGATCGAACGACAAGTCCGATCGCTACGAAACTTGATATCCTATAATAATTCACCATTACGGATCCGATGAAACTGGTTTTGTCGAAATCTGAGACATTGGCCAAATGGCTATTTTCACATTAATTAAATGAATTATTATTAAATTAATTAAATCACTTTTTAATTTCAAATTTGATATCCAACAATTTCCATCAATTTTGATTACTTGGCCATTTACAATAATTTAAAATAAATTTACACGTCAATTCAGCGTTAAATATTGCACTAATTACAATGTTCAATTTTAACTGTAATAAAAGTCCAATTAATTATATATTTAATTGCAATAAAATGATTTAATTCGATTTAAATCTTTTTATTCATTCAATTTTCATATTATGAATAAAATTAACATTGGGTTACATCTTATTACACTTATTCTCCAATTTCATCTAGATTTCCATTAACGTAATATTTAATTACATTTAATTGCAATTGATTTCCAATTTAATTTAACAGACTAAATAAATAGGCAACATGTAATGATCTTCACCATTAACTTTTAATCACATTTATAAGTTTATTATTTACAAACATATGTTATACCAACTTACACAATACTAATTCTACCCAATTACAATTTATTACACACTATTTCATTAATTAATACAACCTTTAAATTATCAATTACTCCTTTAATCTAATTATCAATTAATACATATTATTACAATTAATTTATAATATAAAATCAATTATAAATTTTTAATCATTTCAATTAAATGGAAATTACATTTAAAGCAGTTATCAATTACCTTCAATTAATACTATTACATTTTATTCTAGTTATATTCTTATTATTAAATCACAAATTTTTATTCTTTCCAACATTAAATCATAAAACCTTATTAAATTAACTATTTTTAATTATCGAAAATTACGAGTCGTTACACTCTCCCCCACTCAAAATTTTTCGTCCCCAAAAAGGAAAAAGAAGGGAAAAGAAGGAATTAATATCTCTTATTCAAAATATTAAATTTATAAACAATAAATTTACGTAATTAAATAAATTAAATAAAATATATCAATTTATAAATACTTAATTTCCTATCGTATTCAAGTTAATAAAAGTTTGGAAAACATTTCACAAAATTTTTCTAAGTCCAAAATTCATGGAAAATTCAGCAGAGTCTCCTTTGTACGGAGAGGTTTGGGAGAAATAATAATATCAATAATAACAATATATAGATCGTATTTTCGAAATAATATATCTCAATCCACAGGAAACAATATAATATCGCTAGAAAACCGTGATCCGAAAACGTACCTATTTGTCGGGCAAACAACGCTTAATTTTATGAAATCAAAAGCAGTAGCAGTTGCTTCCATAACCTGTATTTCACTTATATAATACCAAAAGAGTTAATAATTATATAAAAGAGAATAGTTATGTTATCACTATTTGTCACAACCAAATCAACACAACATACAATGGTCATAAGCGACAAAACCATACAATCATCACATGCAATCAAAGCAATCAACCATCCGTCTATAGCAATCAAAAGAAAGGGTTTGTTTGGGTTTTGGTATAAAAAGATAAATAAACTACTAAGTATACCATACACTCAACAGTCTTAGATAAAACTCAATAGATCATTTATACATCCTACACAATAGAAGTATCCTTTCCCAACCAATCCATAAGTCAAACAAACAATAATTTCAAATAATATTTATGTTTTATTCTTATTACTTTTTCTTTTTCACATTATTCACTGTTCATTTTCATTTGTTCATATGATGCTTGTTTAATTTCTTTACATTTATCACTTACAAAATTCATTTTCCATTCATTTATACAATACCATTTTTCTTTTCATTACTTTACATTCATTGCTTACATAAGTTATTTCCATTTCAATTATTAGATTATTTATTATGTAAATCCCTTTATAATTTAATTCACCATTAATGGATTATTTCTTTTTCACATTCATTCTTCCATATATAGTATTATTGAATATTAAATCAATTTCTAAATCATTTCAATGCTTTTTGAAGTTATAACCATTCAATTAACATAATACTCATTTTAATTATAAATGGCTTCAACATTAAATTAAGTTTATAATTATTTACTTACAGTGTTCACCTTTTTATTACTTTAATTAGTAGCATTCAAATTATTTACTTAGGTTTGCAGTAAGCTTATACATCTTAATTCTCCCTTTAAAACATAATTACATTGAACATTTTCATTATTTAAGTTTTACTTGTATAATATTTCATTACATATTCTTATTAACATTACAACTTTTAACATTTTGGTAAGTTATATATATGTTTTAAGAATGCAATTGAAAGTTACACAAGTTAATCTTGTTCATTTTTTTTCAAAGTTCAATAATTCATCTTCTAAATTTTCATTATTTTTAAGTTTCCAAGTTTCCAATTTCTCATATATACCATTAATCACTTAGCATCCAATTACTTATATTTTTCTTCATTCTAGAAACTTCCAATTATTAAAATAATTAAGATTTCATTCATTTCAATAATTGAAAACTACTAATTATCAGAAAGTTTAAGAACTAAACTCCGGGTTCATTTTAGTCACTTGGAAAATAATATATATATTTCCTTTATAGATCAAATCATATTTAGAAATTCAAAATTAAGGTTATATTCATCAAAACAGATGTGTAGTAAAACTACTATAGTAGTCTCCCCACTTTGAAACTCGAAAATGAACGTCGATGATGCATGCACTCATCACTGAAATTATTTTCCAACGACTGAGAGGAGAGTACAAAACTTATTTCCTTTACCCTTTAAAACTTTCTTTCAAATCATCTTGAAATATTCATATCAGAAAATACTTCTAAATACTACTAATATTATATTCCAAAACCTTTTGAAAGAAATTTCAAAAATCCCGGAACTTCAGTTCTAAACTTCCAATTTATATTTACTTTATTTGTAAATCCTATTTTTCAATCAATATTCATAAAAAATTTCTACCTAACAAACAACATATTACATCCAGCTATATCATTTATAAAACCTATTATTTTATATACAAATATATAATAGGCAAAATTATTTCATTTACCTATATTTCAAAACAAATATTGTGTCGGTCTGCCCTACTAAGTGCTTAGAAATCCCTATCGATGTCATAGCGTCCTATGCACCGACCAAAATTTATAAATACAAAACGGAACAAATTAACACAATACAAAAACCTTTTATAACACTAACAAATACGCTCTCTCATATATATACACTCAACGACTCATTCTAGGGTATTACCACCCTATTTCTAAAGAGTCGGACCCCACAAAGCTAAGATTATCGCTAAACCTGGCTCTGATACCAACTATAATGACCTGCCTTTTTGGACGGTTTAAATCGATGATAAACCACACACGTCAGACTCAAACCATTCAAAAGGGCAGATTGTTATGGGCTAAATAAGAAAAAGCAGAGAAAGAAAGAAACCAAATATAGAATCTCACCACGGAATGACAAAATATAATAATCAAATAAACAGTTCATGAAGCTGTTTACAAATACATTGATTAAACGTTTTTAATACAGATCAGAGTTACATACAGCAAGAATAAATAATAAATAAATGTAGTGGAATAAATATAATACATAATAATAGTACAAAATCTTTGTCTTCATCCTCTAGAAAGCAGTCTTTGATAAACTGAAAAGCTCAGACTGACTCGAGCGAATTGAAAAGACAAAACACTCGAGTCAGAACCAAAAGGTCTTATGTAAGTTAAATCAATAGTAAACAAATATGGGTGTAACGGCATCAAAGATGTTTATGGGTTTTGACACCTCCTATCTAGTGTCTAACGTGAGTGCAATAACTTAAGAGATGTTCGGAATTTCCATCTCCTAAGGATCCATTAAACTATCTACTATGTAGTACAATACGCTATTATAATAGTGTCTACGGTAAAGTAAAGTATTAAAATAGCGTTAAGGCGTTACCTATATCCCCCTTAACATATTTTATATAATGCCGCAGTCTATACAGATACTGTAAACTCCACCCGCAGGTGGGCTATCAGGGAGCACTCCATAGGTACGATACAAAACAAACTCGTAGAAGGCGCGATAGGGCATGTGAACACAGCACTCGAGGCAATACCAGGGTAAATATACCGATTGCGGATCCGGACTGCTGGTAACGCATAGCAGCTACTACCGCCCACCTCGGAACACACTCCCATAATCAAAATCGAGGGGTGGCCACCAAATCATCACAAAGTCATAATATGGTATTGAAGAAATATGTCCGATCGGAGGAATGACCTCACTTGGCCCGGCGTGGCTCCTGTTTTAGTCACATTTAAGCCGACTCACGGAAGTCAGGGTCACGTAAATACCTCATACAGAATCGTTCACCAAACCATCCTACTTCTTTTTTGGAATCTCCACCACGTACACAGTTGTTAAAGTGGTTTTCGGTATTGGCGGAGAGTATGACAATATCCGATCTCGGTCTCTTTAACAACCAAATGCTTATTACACACCAGATGGTTCTTTTACAATTTCAAAACCATTTCATATTGATATCAAAATATCATATTCAATTCAAACCATATCACTTTCGAAATCATATTCACTTTCGAAATCATATTTCCAAAATAGGTTAAACCCTCATTTCAAAATCATCATATTTACTCAAATATGTCATTTCACCAGCAAATGTCATTTCAAATCCCAACTTATGTTATAACAATATTAAACCTTATTCGCTTTAAAATCAAGGCTTTAATTATAAACATTTCCACTTTACACCATCTGAAATTTAGAAAATAATTTAGATAGTTATAATAGTTTAATTAGTTTAACATACTTTAAATAGATATAAACTAGGTTAAATAGGTTTAAAATAGATTAAATTAATTTAAAATAGATTAAAATACCTTAAATAGATTTAAAATAGTTTAAACGGGTTTAAAATAGATTAAATAGCTTAAAATAAATTAAAATAAATTAAAACAGTTTAATATAGTTTAATAAAGTTTAAATGATTTAAAATAGATTAAAATATCTTAAAATAGATTAAATAGATTAAAATAGAATAAGATAGATTAAATAGGTTAATCAGTTTTAAATAGGTTAAATTAGATTAAAATAAATTAAATAGTTTAAACTGATTAAGTTGGTTTTTAAAATGGATTGACTTATTTCAATAGTTGAAATTTTTTAAAAATTTGGATTTAAAATAATATTTTTTCTATTTCCTCTATTTTAACAAATCTGGGCCATATCCAGATTTCAAATCAACACTAAATTTCCAATCCCGAAATATCAGTTTAAACTAATCCAATTTCCATAGATTTCAAAGTTACAATTGTAAATATTTAGATCACTCAATTTCAATAAATTTCGTTTATATTTCAGATTCAACTCTAAAATTTCAATTTAAAATCTTTTACACAAATCACTTAGAACTATTCAGTTCATATAATCAAATTCTATTTCAACATCATTTAACCGAATTCAAAATTTAAAGATTTTAAAATCATTTAATTTAACCAATCTGGTGTCCGTATATAATTTTCTACCCTATGGTCAAGTGATACAGATATTTATCATTTCAATCCACAATTAATTTATATTACAGATATATATCATTTCAACCTGTAATCCCGAATTAACATTCAAATCCATAAAATCGCTCGGTTCTATCATTTCAACCCATAACGATTTTCCCTAATCTATAGATTGTTCGGGTATGTATCATTTCAACCCATAGGGAACTTGCAGTGTTATAACAATATAAATTATACCATCCAGTCATCCAATATCACAATCAACCATCCATCACAATCATCATCCAAATCAACCAATAAACATCAATAGACAACTTATTATCATTTACAGGTACTAAATTGACAATTTAATTCAATATTAAATAAACAATGATTAAATGTAATAAAAGTCAAATTTAACTGTAATGACAATTTAAATATACCAAACATCAACCAATCAATTCCAAATTACATCATAAATTCAATTAACTAACACAAGATAATTTAGTAGTTGTGAGTGGGTTAAAACACTCACCTTTGATTTCAATCGAATTGAAATCCAAAGTAGGGCTCAAAATTCAACAGTCTCAGAATTTGTTCAAACCAGTGCCAAATGTCCGGAATTCCGATATGATCACAGCGGAGAAAACCGCGCATGAATTCGACCTCGTATGTGAAAGTTATGTACGTTAGAGCATTATAAGATTAAATTTAAAATAAATAAAATAGTTGAACACACACACCCATCCACGTCAGCCGGAAAAAAACGCTTCTCCCTGAAACCTTAGTGCCTGGAATCTCACGAATGAACGAAGCCTACAGTCGCCTGAAGCCCTAACCACGACTCCGCCTCGGACATGCCGCATGTGCCTGGACCGCCTCCGGTCGATCGTCCACCTCGCCTCCTCCACCTCCACGATCCCCTAGACCCCATCGTACACCGCTCGACACCCCCCAGGTCAGCCACCGCCGAAGGAAACCAAACCCTAATCGAATTATCGAGGCCGATCCAGCCGTCAACTCGCCAAGCAAACCACATGGATGAACTCCCCTCGACGATCTCCATAAACCCATACCATTCAATCGACGATCGGTCGAAGTTGATCAACGCACGATGAACGGTCAAGAATAAATCATCCAATTCTGACCAAACTATTATCCGAATCAAAAAACAAATCATTGCAGTAGAATTCTCTCGTCAAGAGCTTTCCAACGATATATGATATGATAGGTTTGGAGGAGTTTGATTTCTCGATTTGATTTTGATTTGCAATTGAATTTGGAATTGGGAATTTGGTTTTGGTTTGTCTGCCATTAGAAAGAGAAGATGAGAAAGAAATGTACGTATAGAATAATGGAATAAGAAACAACTAGGATTTATAATAGCCTATATATGGGCAAGGCTGAAAAATAGAAAGAATGGACCAGATGATTTGGATTGAAACGATAAACGACCCGAAAAGCCCGTTTCGTTCCCGAAACGAAAATGGATCATCCCATATATCAAAATAGATATTTTCGATATTTTTAAATTCAATGGAATAGGTTTCAAGTCCTAATTCCATCGTATAAAGAAGTTAGCTTAAAATAAGCTTATTTCAAATTGCTTGCAATTAAATTGATTTCTAAGCGTTTCGAGTCCGTATGATCGAACGACAAGTCTGATCGCTACGAAACTTGAAATCCTATAATAATTCACCATTACGGATCTGATGAAACTGGTTTTGTCAAAATCCGAGACAGTGGCCAAATGGCTATTTTCACATTAATTAAATGAATTATTATTAAATTAATTAAATCACTTTTTAATTTCAAATTTGATAACCAACAATTTCCATCAATTTTGATTACTTGGCCATTTACAATAATTTAAAATAAATTTACACTTCAATTCAGTGTTAAATATTGCACTAATTACAGTGTTCAATTTTAACTCTAATAAAAGTCCAATTAATTATATATTTAATTGCAATAAATTGATTTAATTCGATTTCAATCTTTTTATTCAATCAATTGTCATATTATGAATAAAATTAACATTGGGTTACATCTTATTACACTTATTCTCCAATTTCATCTAGATTTCCATTAACGTAATATTTAATTACATTTAATTGCAATTGATTTCCAATTTAATTTAATAGACTAAATAAATAGGTAACATGTAATGATCATCACCATTAACTTTTAATCACATTTATAAGTTTATTATTTACAAACATATGTTATACCAACTTACACAATACTAATTCTACCCAATTACAATTTATTACACACTATTTCATTAATTAATACAACCTTTAAATTATCAATTACTCCTTTAATCTAATTATCAATTAATACATATTATTACAATTAATTCATAATCTAAAATCAATTATAACTTTTTAATCATTTCAATTAAATGGAAATTACATTTAAAGCAGTTATCAATTACCTTTAATTAATACTATTACATTTTATTCTAGTTATATTCTTATTATTAAATCACAAATTTTTATTTCTTCCTACATTAAATCACAAAACCTTATTAAATTAACTATTTTTAATTATCGAAAAATTATCGAAAATTACGGGTCGTTACATGTACGGCACAGAAAAATTTATTATTATTTTAAAATATATTTTAATTGAATATTCATTCGAAATTATATAAAATATTAAAAAATTATTTCCAAAATAATTTTCAATATTTTAAATTTTTAGTAAATCGTAAATTCTATTTTGAAGTTTGAAATATTTTTTACATTTTTTGGTTTAAATTTATTTTTAAATGATTCATTAGTTTTCGACCAAACTAAATAATAATTTTTAAAAATAATAAAAAATAATAATTTTATATTCTCTAGCCAAGAGCTTATCTGATGTTAAAATAAGTTTATAACATTTAAAAATAATGTTTCATAACATATTTGATTTTATATGATTTATTTACATAGTATATTGATTTTTAGTGATATTAAATAATAATAAATAATTACAAAAATTATGTCCTTGTGGTCAATAATTACTATTACTATAAAATTTTATATACAAAATTATATGACCAATTTCAACCTTAGTATGATGATGTAATTAAACATAAACCATATATGTGTAATTATATATTTAAATACATAATTTAATACAAATTCATTATAATATATATTATGCGGATGTACTAGTCTAATTTATATAAAAAATAATTTTTTTAACATAAGTGTATACATGGATATAACCTAACTAATTTGTGACAACATTGTTACATATCAGAATCGTCACCAAACTAACAATGTACTAATAATATTTATATACATTAAAATATTTTATAGAAAATTATTAACTATAATTTGATAAAATCATACCTAAGTACCAAAGCCTTGAAGTACACCTTGAAAAGATGAACTCTCCCATTTGAAACCTTTTCCGATTCAACAGATTGTTATTCTTTGAACCGT
Organism: Allium fistulosum; assembly: GCA_030737815.1. Taxonomy (NCBI): domain Eukaryota; kingdom Viridiplantae; phylum Streptophyta; class Magnoliopsida; order Asparagales; family Amaryllidaceae; genus Allium; species Allium fistulosum. The sequence continues at coordinate 1,113,408,418 of CM060902.1, read as the reverse complement.
TGACCTTTAGATATGGAATATCGATCAAATTTGACTTGATTTGAGTTTGTATTGAATGATATGATATGGTATAATTTCAGGCAGCAAATGATGGAAGAAGAGTCAGCAAAAAGGTCATTTGCAATTAGGATTAGGAATACATTAAAAGTGGATAAAAGAGAGAAAAAAGTGGATCTCATCTCACACTATTTCTCCCTCAATCGGAGCCATCCAAAATCAAGCATTTCTAACCCCTATTTAAGCCACCTTATGTCCATGTGATGCTTAAATTTCACCCACCATGATGGGCCTAAAATCTATTTAAGCCCAAAGAAAATATTATTTAATTAAGTTCAATTTAAATGCTTATCGATATTTTATATTGTTTGATATATTTATAACTATTATAAATATGTTTAACAATATTTATTCTTCAAATCATAATCAAAATTTTATAACTAATATTTCATAAATATTAACTAATTTAATTAAATTATAATAATTATAAACTAATTAAATCATTTGGTCAAAGACGAATTCATCGGTTCAGTTGTGTGACTCGTCAGGTGTAAATTTGGTTAGCGATTAATATCGAACTATTCGAATATTAACGTTCGCACGTCACTTAAAATGTGGTGTGGCATTTTGAGCAAATTTATCACTTACTTGGTGTCGGTAAAATCCAATTCACTTTGTTAAGCATTACCTGGTTATGACTTTTATTTTGCACCAATTCTCTTCGCCAAAACTATATTACTTCAGACTTATGGAATTTGGTAACGGTCAATATTCCAATATTTTTCATATTCAACACTATAGTCCAACCACAAAGTAATTGGTTCAATAATGATAATTATTATTAATTGAACTTCTTTGGCTAGAGATTTTGATTTTGAGTTGACTTGAGTTGACTATGATACTAACCCCATATAACTAAGGAGATGAATCCTCTCTTGAATAGTGCTTCACTAATGCTTCCAGTCGACCCAACTATAGTCAGTCGAGTAACGTCATGCCATGATTTGACTATAATCCAAGTGGAGCTTTCATGTTGAAGATCGATGGTATTCTCATATCGAAAAAACTATGTAAATTAGTCACATCGATATGTTCTATTTGACCTTAATTATATTAACCAATAGAAAACTATTGAGTGAGTCATTCTATAGTTATCCAATAACTATCAGTATATAAACTCCAAGTGTCCTCAGTAGTCATGAGTAATACACTGCCCAACATTTTGGAGAGCATTATGTACTCTAGTCTTAATGGATACATCGACATCCAGTCTCGACGCATCTTGACTATGAATATTTAAAAATGGTATATTTTTTCTTTATGACAAATTACTTATGGTTACAGCACTTTGTAATCACTATCACCAAAAATACTATTTATGTATTTAATATTAAATATATTTTTAATTAAATTAATTAATTAACATAACACATTATATCACATATATAATAGAAAGAAAACAATTTTTATTTTGAACAAGATTGGTTATCGAGTTAGATATATGTAACAAATTACATAGTTGCCCTTAAAGCATACCCCTAACTCTATCAAATTAATTATATCGCAATATAATTTAGTTTATATAAGTAAAATAACAGCTTTATTATGAATAAGATTGATTACAGAGTTAGATATATGCAAAAAATTACACAATTTTCCTAAGTGCACATCATTAACTCTCTCATATTCCTTTTTTTTACCAAATTAATAAAGGTTTATATCCAAAAAAGAAAGTAGAAACTTTGGTTTTGAGTAATAGTTTTATACCTAAACTACAATGTATAAGACAAATAGTCGGGACCAATGTGTATGTAGCATGGGTTTATTTTAGTATATAGATATAATTATATATATACATATACATACATACGTATATACATATACATACATACATGCATATATATATATATAATACGAACTTAGACATTTTAAATTATGCAGATATACTATATTTAAATATATAGATTTATGATTCAATTTCATTAGATATACGTATATATCTTAAACTATATTCGATCTAAAATTATTTTAATATTATAAAATATATTTATAAACAAATATTTCAGCCTAAACTTATTTTAGTGAAAAAAATTAATTTTGAAAAGTTTGGAATTTTCTTATAAAATTAGTTTATATTTATATTTTTTTGGAACATGTAAAGGATAATATGTTAAACTGAAATTTTGAATTAATATAAACCCTTAGTAATATGCGCATATTATTATGTTCTAAATCCATATGATATTTATTTATTTAAATTTTACTGAAATTTGATACACACACATGTGTGTGTATTCTAAATATTTAATTTCATACTGATTTAATAATTAAATAATATATATAATTCCACATATATATATATATGTGTGTGTGTACATATGTATGTATGTATTTATAATACACACATCCTAAGTAATATACATAATGCCAAATATAGTGCAAGTTATTAAAATTTGTATAAATGTAGTAATAAATCCTAAAAACTATGCATTTAAAATGTGTATGTGTGTGTATGTCACCAAGATATTATTTATGTCACATATGCTATCCCCTTAATATATTATGGAGTGTATATATTTTGAGAAAAATTATTAATCCTCCATAAGAGGAGAGTACTCATACAATTTTATTCTATATTCAAAAAATGAGCTACTAACAAGCCTAACAGGTATAATAATCCCCCGGTACAATGGATAAAGGAAAACCCCTCCTAAGCCCTAAAAGAAGACTCGGTATAAGTATATATGGGAGTGGCAATAATGATAATAAGATGACAAACATCCTAAGAGTCATTAAAAATACCTATCAAAAGCAATATCATCCCATGGAAGGCAGGAAGTACGACTATAGATCAATACATACTTAATGGAATCGAGAACTGGATCAAAGGAAGCAAGACTATATGATAATAACATACATAAACACATAGTGACATGAGCAAGTCTAAAATATCGAAAACCAAGGGGAGCAAAGTGAAGATAACCAATCCTAACAATCAAGTATTAACGACCAATCATCATGAGTAGCCCAGACCACAATTACCACAACGATTGAAAAAAACTAAATAAGGACCGAGTCCAGCACATTTGTGTGTGCGTGCGCGCGCGCGCATGCACGTATGTGTATGTGTGAAAAATAAAACAACATTGCGAAATAGAAACATAATTAGTTATTAATAAAGAGTAAAATGTTCGAAGAGCTATCTTCATTGAAAGTCTACTCAAAAGTTGCATAATGCCATATTTTGTCTCCCATTAGTAAAAATAATTTTAGTCTTTAATACATCAGTGCAATTTTTACTTTTTTTATTAGATGTTCTCTGAAAATAATATTTTAAGCAAATTTATTACTAGGATTTGCAGTCCAATTATAAATGAACAGCGCGATGGCATAAATCAGATTATATAAAGGAGTGCTATCATTGTTAAACATCCTTTGGTTTCTTTCAAACAAAATATACCAACTAGCAATGGTGAAAATAGTATCAAATAATATTCTGTACTCCTTAGCACGTCAGAATCTAAGATTGTTTCTGTAGTAGTCACTAAGATCATTGCTTATCATATTAAAGTAAAAAAATATTCAAAGTGTTTACAAGAATAGAGTTGGTTAAAAGATAGTTATAGTAAAGGTGTGTTGCATTTTCTAGTTCTAAATTGCAGAAAACACATTTTTATCTATGCATAAATTATTTTTCTTTAAGAATTCGATTGTATTTAATTTTTTATGAAGGATTAACCACATGTGTAGCTTTGGTTTTGGAGGAGCATTAACTTTCCTAATTTTTTTAAAAATACTCGATTTAGTCCCAGTAAAATTTAAAAGCTTGTACATTGAGCTTAAGGTGTACATTTTACTGTTGTCCCAACAACAAATCGCTCTCATTATCTAAGCTATAATGTTCCAATTTGGCTTGTTTATGGTAATATCTTCCAAGGAAGAGTCGAATGCAAAATTCCAAGGAAATTCATTATGCAGTGTAAAGACCTCTGAAATTAAGGAATCTTTAAAATTACAATTGTTAAATAGCTCTTTGCACTTAACTCTATATGGAACAGCGGAAGCTATCGTACCAAAAGATGTGTTGTTTCCCGAATGAACTATATTGTGGATCCTAATGTTAAATATTAAAGTTTTTAAGATGGATTTTCAAAAGTGTGACATCTTTTTGGAATTATAAGTGAAGTGGTGGAGGTTATAAGTACAGCCGTAAAATTGATTTGAAATTATTTCTTTCTAGATAAGTTTTTCATTATTATTGCTAGATTTTCAAAGCCACTTTCCTAGTAAAGACAAGTGATGTGGAGTATATTGATGCTCTTAATTTTGTTACATATAATTAATGCTAATAATAAATAATTCAAATATTAATTTAGATATTCAAAATAAATCCAAATATGTTAAATATGGTTTAAAATAAAATAAAATAAATATTCACAATAACAAAATGGGTTTTGCAACTTTAATAGAATGATTTTTTTTGGAATTCACACTTTTACCCTACCGCATGGCACATTAGATACAATAAGCATTCATTGAGGTATATAGGTAGATGTACATAATCGATCTAGCAGATGGTTTTGGAAGATGCTGGGCTAGGTTGATAGGTGTTCATTAGGAATTTCTTATAAGTCATCCATAAAATCTACATCATTGATTTAAACATTTTCAATACATGTAATGAATATGATACTAAATGAGAAATTTATACACCAGGAGAGATATAAATCTAGAATGCCTGAACTATAAATAATGGAAGCAAGGTCGTCTTTGAGGACCAAGAATACCATGCCTTTAGAGAGATCCACAAATCCGAAGGCACGATGCAAGCTAGGTTTTGGTAATGCTTACGTGGAAATTATTCAAAACATAATTAAACTTATTTAATGTAGGATGTGTTAGTTAATTATAATTTGATTTAATAATATAAATAATTGACAACCATAGGGAGATAATACTTTCAGTTTGAGATCCACCGTATCAAATGAGAGAATGAAGCTTTTAGATGAGTTAAGAACCCATAAAATTACAATTCATTAAAAAAACTCCAGGAAAAATGTCAAGAATTCAAAAGGAGGTAATGACGACGAGGGAGTTCATGCAGCAGCAACAATTTTAGCATGGTGCAGATGATGGTTGATCTGCAAGCAATATCTGAATCATTATTTATATTAGGACACGTGGACTTGATATTACCATTTATATTTGTATTTCATATTGGATGTGTATATTTTTTTTCATATTATCGAGACATGTTGTAATTGTTATGTGATGTTGGACTTGATGTTATCATGTTGGATATGTATATCATATTTGTTGTGTTACTAAATATTTGATGTTTATTTATTATATATGTTTGCAACCAAATTGGTCATAAACACCCAGGAATGGATTTATCTAGAGTAGCAAGTGAAGAAAGTAAAATTAAAACCAAGGAATATATTAAACTAACAACAAATAAAAAGCAATAATCAGAAACACAGAGATTTATAGTTATTCGACGTTGTACGCCTAATTCCACTTTGAATATTTAACTTTATTAATCACTTATGAATCCGATTACAACAGTTGAGAATAGAGAACACTTGATTACAATGAAGTCTAAAGTAACCAACAGCGTAAAGATTTTTAGAATGACCCATTAGGCCATTATTTATTGGTGAAGACAACCACCAATCTCTCTGAAACTTCGGCTAAGGAAGCTTCTTATCCACATGGTCCACCAGATGGTCATTAGGCCCAAATCCCGATGAAGAGGGATCAGTATCAATCCTTTCATTGTTTGATTTTTGGGCAGCGATCCCTATGGTGGTTTCTGTATGCTAAAATATGTTTAATCTCCAATTTTCAAGTCATTTGGATATCCAGAGCTTGAGTTGTTGATTGGTCTTTAATTCAACTCTACTTGTAAACTGCTTTCTGCCAAACCCACAAAAAGGGTTGTATGCCGATCCCTTAAAGTTTGTCTTTTCGTCATGCGTTCCCTAGGGTAGATCACATGGGGTCCATATACCTTGCTCTCCAAATTCCATATGCTTTGGACTTATAAATCTTAAGATATTGATTGTTGAATGTATGAAGGCACTTGAAACTAGTTGGATGCCAATCCCACTTCAGTGAAGTGTGACGACCCATATTTCTAATAAAGAATGCCGATCCCTCCTCTTCTATAAAACATGTTGATCCATGCCATTCAAAATATGTCGATCCCTCCTTTACTCCACTATGCCGATCCTGCCTCATGAGATGAAGTATACCGAACCCTCTCGAGGAACCAAACCCATACTGATCCCTCCCATTCACTAAGCTATATTCCATACTTTAAGCATTTTACATTGTTTATCTGCCAATTCCATTCAATTTCGAGTATAACCATCTGTACTTGACATCTAGTTCCCACAATCATTGTTCCGAAGTCATCGACCTTGATAGTAGTCGGATCTAACTTGTGTAGTCAATCCAATATAGTCGGGCTAGAATGCCGGATAACACTTTCCTCCCAAAGTACGTCTTGTGATTAACATGACGTGCTTTGAATTGAAACAGGTCTGATTTGTCGAAAAGAGGTTCATCTAGCTTCCTGAATGATAGCTATTCCTTTGTCGAATCGCTTTTTCAAGGTATTGGATTTTTCATTGATTGCCATGACGCTTGGTCGATTTCCAATAATATAAATCCAGTGCCATATTTTGTCAATATATAAGTCCGGTTCTGTGAGACTTATACGCTTTTATTATCTGGTCTAGTCCTGAACTTGAAGGTTTCAGGTTTGATTTTAATTTCTGTCGATTTCAAAAAATTGAACTTCAAAGTCATACACAGGCATGCTCATATACATGTTTTTGTTGTTGGCTCCTAGATGTGTTCGAACACTTACAGGTTGTTGCCAACTTTCATAATATTCTGTATGTTCTTGCTTACAGCCAAACCCATACAACCATTTTTTTCCTTTTTCTTTCTTCTTTTTATAAGATTAATAAGGGTCGACATGCATTATGCCGATCCCTCTTTTGAGGCCATGCTAATAGGGATCAGCGAGCTTATATGTCGATCCCTCTCTCCTCAATACACACACAACATTTTAGGACGATCCCTCTCCTATATATATATATATATCAGCCTTCCTTCCCTTCCATTTTCACTTATCTCATTTACTTGCTTTTACACTGAGCCCTCGTCACGAAACCAAAACCTCTAACCTTTGGCCTTAAATCCATCCACGATTCCAACTAACCCAAAAACTTTCTTCTCCTTCCCTTTTAACTCGATCATCTCCAAACACTCACCTTCATCTTAATTTGAACATCCATATTTTCATATAGGTAATTATTATGGCATTGGAGGCCATGATGATGAGCAGCCTAGGAGAGAAAAATGATTAGTGAATAGGGTTTGGTAGATTGAATTAAGAGAAGGAAGAGGGGAAGAAGAGAAAATATGAGGGTTCGACATGGGATTTCAATGGAAGGATGGTTAGGAGTAGAAGAATGAAGAGGTCGATATACAAGAACATTGCAGAGGCAGGGATCAGTTAGGTAGGGATCGGTGGTGTTATGGTAGGATAGGGATCGGTGTTAGTGATCATGGGTGAGGGATTGGTTGGGAATGTTCTATTGAAGGGATTGGTAGTTTAAGGGGTGAAGGCTTTGTTGTGAAGCCCTAGGAAATGGAGCAGCCTATCCATAGGGATCTGTATTTCTATGGGGTTCGGCTGGTCTTAGGGATCAGCTGGTCTTGGTCGAGGAGAGGGATCGGTAGAGGAGCTTTAGGATAGGGATTGACATTGAGTTAAGGATTGGCTCTTTGAACTTGTAAGCTAATCCAAATTAACTTGTTTGAACAATCACCATTAGTTTGCCTTAACGAGCTTGGACATATGATGACGATTAACACTAAAACGTTCATATTCACCGCTAAACTTGAGATTGAAAAATCAGATCCCTGGAACTTTCAATATATACTAAAAACTTTCATATCGACTTAAGCGACAAACTTTACACTTCGACATACCGATAGTCGATCCTAAAGCTTTCATAATCGATCAATCCTTTTGCCGGTTGAGACGGTCAGCGATGACTGTCACTCTGGTGGAACTTCCAAGTCTCGTCATTTTAGTTCGTTTTTCTGATTTTAAACTGTTTATATATGTTATACACTGCACTACACTAGCTCACGCTTAGCAAGGGGGAACATGTTAACCTTTCTAACCTTGATTATCTACTGAGTATAGCTAATAAGGATTCCAGATGCTCAGAGAGTTTAGCTGGTATGTCTTCCGATTTGACGATGCAACACATCGATTCTGAAGCAAAATCAAGTTCTATGACTATATCCGACAGGCTTTCTCCCAGCCATCAAGTAGAACAGAAGGAAGTTTCTAGCCTACCGGTTGAATTTTTCTTGGATGTTCCGATCCTCCCCGCGAAGGATATAAGTCCTGCTCCTGATGTAGTAGAGGGTGTTATTCTTTTAAATAATCCAGTAGACTAACAGGCCTCCCAAATTGGTGAGGTTGCTCTTCGCCAGCTATGTTCTATTCATGGAATTCCATTCGTAAACGTCTTGGTCCCTTCAATAAATGACAGGCCTCACTTGCCCCCAGCGAGGTACACGGCTTGTAATAAATTTATGTGCTGGATAGAATGCATACCACCCTTTAACTCGTTTATTCGAGAGATGCTAGGATACATTAGAATAGCTCCCACTCAATTCCATCCAAATAGCTACGCTTTTATACATGGACCTTGCTATTTATGAGCATTCTATTTCGTCCGCCAACTCCCGAAGATATATAATTCATTTACAACTTCAAACAGCAGTCGAGAAGTCCTTCTTATGTTTTTCTTGAACCCTCGCTGAATTGCCTAGTCTTGACAAGCGCTTGGAATAAACTTTCTTTGTTTAAGCACGAGTGGTTTTATGTACGATTTCCTTCCGGCTTTGCAAGGCGATGGTTAGAAGGACGTACGTATTACCTTCATTTCTTTCTCAAGTTCGCTAATCCAAGTTGTAACATTTTCTTTGAATCTACTAACATCTAGGATTCTTTCAGGTGTCCATCCATGTCCTACAGGCATCAATTTTTCAAGAGCAATCGTCGCCATTCACGCTACCCCTGTCGAAGACAGGGACATCAAACTTCTTGTAACTAACGAGTTACTATCTTTATTCGGGCTATTGGAGGACCGTAGTATCGGGCTCCCCGGAAGTGCAGCATTGCCGAGGAATGTCGTAGAGCAAAGAAGGGATACTATTAATCCCGTCGTGCCCCCAGCCGAAGAGACTCGGGACGGCACGGAAGAGGGTGAAATTAGTGATTTCCAAGCCGATAAACCTGGCGATGCTGATGCAGGCCCAGGGAAGGCGCCTATGGTCGAGCCATCGCAAGGCACACAATCCCGGACACCCGCCAAGAGAAAGAAAAATCCAACATACAAAATTCATAGAAGAAAAACTTCCATGGATCCAGAATTCATCATTACTTTTGTTGATGAGGAATTTTCTTCCTAACATTTGGAAAGTTCATTGAAGGGATTTTCAAATCTCTAAATTCCAGATGATATCACGACCTATGAATTTCCAAATATCAACATCAAAGGACTAAATTCTCCTGCTAGGAGCAATGAAGGCATTCGTCCTTCTGATAAAGGAGAGAAAATGCCGATGAGCAAGGTTACGACCACCAGTCCGCCAGGGGGAACAATAGGACACTCACAACTACGTGCACTTCACTACACACTCTTTATTCATCTTTCGTGAAATAATTACTCACATGTTATTATTTGGTCTTTGTAGGTGTAATGTCTCAATCCTGGGCCATTGATCTCTTAAGAAGTTCTTCATTATATCATCGATCTAGCTGTAACTCGGAGTCTGGATGGTGCAGGGAGAAAGATGAGGGATGGGATAAAAGCTATCACTCAAGAGAATCCTCTTCTTCTAAATGCAAGTCCCAAACATCACGCCAAGGAGAATAGTCCAATTTTCCTGCTTACGATGGAGACCAGCCTCCTTACCATAGCACCCAAATCGCCGCATCTCATGAGCAACATTATGGCTCATCATGCTCTAAATATCTCGCAAACATCGATCAAGTAAACATCCAATTGCTGCTTTTGATCCATCTTTTCCTACCATTTCTCTTAATGTTTCTACAGTAGAGAAATTGGCCAAGCTTAAGGCCACTTTTCCAAAAATTTGCTTTGATGGGATTAAATTCCTTCCATCAATTCATACGATTTCCAGGCACGCCAAAGCGAGTTCTCTTGCATGTGTCAATGATATGTTTGTGCAGCACGAATCATTCTAACATTTGGTAGAAAAATCATCAAAGTGTCCATTGAGCGACAATATGAAATAGACTGCCTCAAGTTAGAAGCGTTACATGACAAGGGCATAATCAAACATCAGGATGCCAAATTGTTAGAATTGAAAGCAAACTTGCCGAAGCGGAGAGAAATGCTAAGGAAACGGTAGAAGCGGTGAGCCGTTTAGAATCTTCTCATAAAAAGGAACTCGACGCTACCCTCAATCGCAGTGGGGCACTTGCTCTAGAAAAAGATTCCTTGCAAAAGGAAAAAGATGTTTTGGCACACCGCATTGAGGAACTCGAAGTGCTTCTCAAAAAATAAAGGGAGGAGAAAATTGAAGCCTAGGAAGAATCGTAGGAATACTGCAAAAAAGCCGTCGAGGCTAGGAGCCTAAAATTAAACTTGATGAGTAGTTTGCCAAAATTTAAGCTCTTAAAGAGGAAGATCGAGAAGAAGGCCGCAAAGAAATGATTAAACAAATTGAATCCCAAGTGGAAGCCGCTAAAGATTCCGGTTAGAATGAAATTAAGGACTTGTTCGATCCATTGATCGTCGAGTATAATGCCAAAGTCCTTACCCACCGTGACTTAAGTTTTCTTAGAGAGGGTTATCTCGAATCACTTATTGGAGCTTAGGAGCATATTGTTGAGATGAAGAAGAGAGATCTGGGTCAAGCTGAGCTCAATGAAGAAGAATTAGTGCAGGAACTTCTTCGTGGAAATGAACCCTTGGATTTGGCTGCCGCGAACTTCGATGCTTCAACATTTCTACGCCTACCGAGAAAGAGGAACATATTGCTGGATCTTCAGAGGCCGATCCTAAGGGTCCCTCTTCTTCCCAAGTAGCCAACGCATCAGTCTCCCTCGACATGGATCAGGACTTAGGCTATGATCTAGACAAGCCTGACTACCAATCCAAGGTTTTGTCCCCTATTTTAGAAGGAGGTACTCCAGCAACCATAGAGAGCCAACTAAATGCAGGTATTGCACTTTACTTCTCATTTTATGAATAGTTTCATTCTTCATGCCCAATAGTTTTAAGCTCATCTCCTTGTTTAAACAAATTTTGCAGGTCTTTCGAGTGCCAGTCAAACCCCCAAGAGTGATGCTGTTGTAGAGCAACAGGAGAAACTGGCTGAGGTTCCAGCAGCTGCTGATGTACAGGCCTAATGCTCAAGTCATCAGAGCTTTTGATGACGAAAAAGTTGAAGATCCGCTCCCAGCGGACGAGTCTGATAATGTAATGATCACTGGCCCCTCCGAACGTACCGACAAGACAAGAATGAAAGAGTGGATTGAAAAGAACGAGCTGCTAAAAAGAAAAGCTAAAGCCGAGCCCGCCAAGGTGGACATTGACGATCCTCATCTTGTGCCACTGCAAATTATTCCACCCGGTAGGTCGATCCCCAATTCTCCTACCTCTGTAAGCTCTCCAGCTAAAGGCATAAGGGATCCAGAAAAAGAAGCACAAGTGGCACTACTTTTGGAAAATTCAAAAAAGAGAGAAAGTCAAAGAAATAGCCATCACTTCGGCCCAGTGTGTATATAGTCTGCACGGTCATTTCTTTCATTAGCTGTTGTTGTATGGGTATGCGTCCACATTTTTTGGAATAACTTGTACTACGATCTTGAAACCTGTAATGTGAATATAAGTTTTTGTTTTCTGTCGAGCTTTCATGTGAACTGCTATTTAAGTAATTGAACTATTACTTTCCATTCAATATACTTGTAATTTGTTGTTCATGGTTCTGGTAACAATCCACCAGCTCTATCCCAAGGCCTCCAAGTGGTCGTGGCCTCGAGTCGTATCAAACACTAGACCCGGGCCTTAGAGTTAGGCTGTCGAATTTAGCGGTTTTTGAGCAACTATACTTATGTCCTCGATTTTGATTTAGCGGGGTCAGATGTTGGATGGTCGAACTCCATCCTTAGTGAGCTTATACTCCTCTCGTCGGTTTCAGGGTGGAGTTTGTGGTATAGTGAACGGTCGAGCTCCACTCATCTATTTATTTGTGTTCATATCCATACTCTAGGGATAAGATTTAGTTGATGGGTGGTCGGATTGCACCCAATCTATGTTTATACTCTAGTCCATACTCTAGGGACTTAGAGTTATTTCGTGGGTGGTCAGTTCACACCCGATTCATTTTTATACTCCAGTCCACACTCTGGGGACTTATGTTTATTTCGCGGGTGGTTGGTTCACACCCGATTCATGTTTATACTCAAGTCCATACTCTAGGGACTTAGAGTTATCTGCGAGTGGATGATTCACACCTGATTTATTTTTATACTCTAGTCCACACTCTAGGGACAAAGAGTTATCTGCGGGTGGATGATTCACACTCGATTTATGTTTGTACTCCAATCTGCACTCTGAGGACTTAGAGTTATTTCAGAGAGCAGCCAGACCATACTCTCCTCAATTGATTAATTTACCCCAGGATCTAGGGTTTGATTTAGCGAGCGATCGGTCATATCATGGTTGCTCTGATTTTATCTCAGTTCCACAGTTGGGCAGGAGTTATTCGATTATCAGATGGTCGAGCTACAATTATTCCTTATTGTGTATCCTATCCTTTAGATTGTGAATTAGAGTTGTTAAATAAACAAGTAGATTTAGCTCATCTTATTTAAACCCATTGGGTGTCGGCACGATTGATTGATTTCAAACTCTAGGAGCCTGTTCACACATATCGACATTAATCAGTTTCGCCATGTAATTAGCATATAATGCAATAGCAAACATAAATATAAACGAAGCTTGAAACTTTATTCATTAAATGGAAAGGAATAAAATGAAATGTCTTATTACACATTCAGAAAATCAAATGCTAAAGCAAATTCTAAAAGTAAATACAAATGAAATGTAAAAGAAAAAACTAAGTGAAATATCATCGTAGATGTTTGCTATTCCATGCTCTTGGAAGTGTAATGCCAATGATAGTCGCTAGCTTAAAAGTTCTTTCTCCAAGCTCTGTTTAATGACATATGGCCCTTCCCAGATTGGATTCATGTGCAATGGGATAGGAAAAACCTGCTTCAAGACGAGATCATCAATTTCGAAGGTTCTTTGCACCAACTTTAGAGATCGGTAAGAAACCAATAATGTCTATACCCCACATGGCGAACGACAATGGGCTGACCATTTGCGTGATTTTTGTTGGCGGAGCTCTTGGAACTTTTGCATATATCTGGCATTTTGTCACATCGTCTTACATAATCAGCGGTGCCTTGATTTACAGTTCGCTGATAATACCTATAACGGAGTATTTCTTTGCCAGAGTTTGCCCCCCAGTGTGATCGCCACATTCACCTTCATGAACTTCTTTTAGAACACGTTTTATCTCATCATGAGTGACACACCGAAGTAGAGGGACTAAGAAACCTTTCCTGTACATAATTCCTTCTTGCATAATATACCGTGAAGCTTTGCAAAGGACTTGTCACTTTTCATTTCTTATATCTGGTAGGACTAGTAAATAAACTTTGATCGGGGTTATCCACGATTCCTTTTCAGGCTCCGCTTCCACTATTTGGTCGATTTCCATCATGTTTATACTTGGGGTATTTAATACTTCGACCAGAACTAAGCCTATCTACAATGCATCGTCGATACTAGCAAACTTTGCCAATGAATCAGCCTCTCTATTTCGATCTCGTGGAACATGCAAAATGTCATAGTGTTCAAATTCCGTCAACAACTTTTGGACTTGGATAAGGTATAGGGCAAGTTGTTGTCCTTTGGCCTGATAATCTCCCCTAACTTGATAAACTACCAACTGCGAATCGCAAAAGATTTCGAGAGATTTTATTCTAAGTTCTCTAGCAAGTTTAAGTCCAACAATCATAGCTCCATACTCGGCTTCGTTGTTTATCGTTGGGAAATCAAGCTTTAATGCATTACGGAATTACCGATTTCAGGAGTTACGAGCACAATCCCAGCTCCGGGAGAACGATCATTAGATGCTCCATCAGTGTACAATTTCACCGTACGATAGGGATTTCACTGCCTTTTGGAGAATCATGTTGCACGGTAAACTCTGCTATAAAGTCAACCAATTCATGGCCTTGGATAGCCCTCCGAGCGAGATAATTGATGTCGAACTGACTGAGTTTAATATTCCACTTAGTAACCTTCCAGATGCCTCAGGTCGCGATAGGACCTGTCGTAATAGCTGGTTGGTGTAAGCATTGATCGGATGTGCCTGAAAGTATGGATGAAGCTTCCATGATGCAATTAGTAAGTAGTATGCCAATGTCTCTATTTTCGGGTAGTTCCTTTTAACTCCCGTTAATCGTTTGCTGACGTAATTCACCGGCCTCTAGATCTGATTCTCCCCACGAAGCAATGCGGCACTAATAGCATATGCCGATACAGCCAAATAAATGAACAACTCCTCATGATCCACCGACTTTGACAAGATAGAAGATCTCTCCAAATGACTCCCCAAAGCTTGAAATGTGTCTCTATAACCCTCCGTCCATTCAAAGTTTCTTTTCACTTTCTTAATCAAATCAAAGAAAGGAATGCATTTGTCAGTAGCTCTGGAGAGGAATCAGCTTAAGGCAGCAACTTTCCTATTCAGATTCTGCACTTGTTTAATAGTTCTTGGCGCTTGGATATCACGGATAGCCTAAATCTTATCGAGATTAGCTTCAATTCCTCGAGCATTGACAATAAAGCCCAATAATTTTCCTGATGAAACACCAAAATAACAATTCAAAGGATTGATTTTCATCTTGTAATGTCAAAGGATGTCAAACATTTCCGCCAAGTTGCCAATGTGGTCACTTGATCATCATGACTTCATGAGCATATCATCCCCATGCACTTCCACTATCTTTCCAATTTGATCTTAAACATTTTATTGACCAAGCGCAGATAAGTTACTCCTGCATTCTTTAATCCAAATGGCACTACTACATAGCAATACAATCTAACATCAGTAATGAAACCGGTGTGCTCCTGATCGGGGATATGCAATGGGATTTGGTTATATCCCAAGTATGCATCCATGAAAGATAGCAGTTCGTGTCCCATGGTTGAATCCACCAACTGGTCAATCCTCGGGAGGGGAAAACTATCTATTGGACACACCTTGTTCAAATCTGAATAATCAATACACGTTCTCCATTTCCCATTCGCTTTCTTCACAAGTATGGGATTAGATACCCATTCAGGGTAGAGAGCGTCACGGATAAACCCATAGACTTTTAGTTTATTCACCTTCTCTTTGAGAGCGACAGATCTCTTCGGATCCATACTGCATCTTTTTGCTTCACCGGACATGCCTCGGGTCAATAATCAATGCATTTATTGCGATGACAAGCGAGATTCCACACAAGTCAGAGTGAGTCCAAGCGAACATGTCTATATTCGCTCAGAGAAAACCAGCAATTTCTTTCATCATCGGGGGATGAGCCATGACCCAATCTTTAGGACTCGTGATGGGTCATCGCGGATGACCGTAATATCAATCATCATCTCAGGCAGTGTAGCCTTGGTCTCTTTGAGCTCTTCTTTGTAATCTCTCGGATCTATATCTCTATAGAACCGACTATGGCGCCCGAGCCAAGGTTCAGGCACTAGTTATCAATCTTCAATAGCTTGGATGCGAATAGTCTTGTCCACACCCTTACCTTTTTCTTTGAACAGAGCTTCCCTCAACTCAGCTACATAACAGGCACGTCCAGTCGCCTGATCGTCATGAACAACTCCTACACCATTATCCGTCAGAAACTACAAAGTCAAACTATATGGTGCAAGAGCTGCCCGGAATTCAGCTAGGGCAGGTCGACGTAGAAAACATTATATGGAGAGTCAACATCCAAAACAATAAACGGCAAGATTTGCATTCTCCTCCGTTCACCTTCTCCCAATTCAATAGGTAGTTCCATATAACCAACAACTTTGGTTGCAATGCTATTAAAACCATGTATACGAGGTTTAGATGGTTTTAAATCTTTTAATTCCATCCTCATTTGATCATAAGATTTTTTGAAGATTATATTCAACGAACTTCTACAATCAATCAAAATCCTTTTCATCAAAGTGAGGCCAATCATGGCCGAAATAACCATTGGGTCGATTGTTGGAGCCTCTACTTTATCTGCATCTCTATTCCTAAACACAATATCATCTGTCATCATACGTTGCCATATTGTCGGAGCTCCATCTTCCGTACTCGAATAGCATTCAAAATTCACATGCCTAATCGCACTAGCATAGCGCTCCATCTCTTGCCAACTCATATCCGCTGGGTGCGGTCCTCCGACTCTTGTATTTATCACCATTATTCCACCAGTCTATGCAGGCTCCTCAGTCCTACATGGCGCTTGTCCTCGATTGGGGTCAGATGTCCCCTGTCTGCCATCCTATGGGGCTTTTACAAATTGTTGCAATTTCCTTTCTCAAATCAGCTTTTCTATAACATCCTGGAGATGCCTGCATTCATTTATGTTGTGTCCATAGCACTCATCAAACCGACAGTATCTCCCGGTCCGTTTCTGCTTCTCTATTGATTCTTTTGGAGGCGGCTTCCTATACTGCATGGTACAACAAGTGGACATATATATTCTCCAAGGACGTATTCAGTGGCATGTAATTGTTATACATTAGAATCCTAGGCTTTAATCTTCCAGGATCCCTCTTTCGCTCTCGATTCCTTTCTTTACCTCTCTTCTGCTGATTTGGTTTATTCTAGACATTCACTTGGGCTTTCCTAGAACTGTCATAAGACTGTTTTATTACAATGTTACTCTGTACTCCTTCTCCACTTGGTCCTGCAACGCTCTTTTTTTCGATGGACCTGGCTTCCTCTTTTCTCAAAAATCGAGCCTTCTTTGCATAAAAGCGCTCCAACGTTGCGGGTGGCTTACCAACTAGCCAATCGTCAAAATCAAACTCTGGGTCAATACCTTTCGTCATGGCCATGAGTATCGCATGATCATTCAGATTACTAACCTCCGTAACAGCTATATGAAATCTCTTCAAATAATCTTCCAACGTCTCTCCTGGAGCCTGAATCATGCTGGAAAAAGACATCACATCTTTAGGACGAGTCAAGTGAATCTGGTATTGCTCCACAAACTTGGTTGCCAAATCATCGAACCTAGAAATTGATCGCGGGGGTAGCCTTGTGAACTACATTGTCGCTACTTCGGAAAGATTTATGGGAAAACATCTGCACTTGGTCGCATCATCAGCTCGCGCTGAATCAATCAGCCATTCATATCGCATGACGTACCACCTGGAGTCCCTCGTAGGCAGGCATTGACGAAATGTTGGACTTCCTTGGGTACCATGCATGTAATACACTATCAGTGAATGAGGTATACTTCTTGCGATTCCCTAGTCATCATTGGTTAAGCCTTGGCTCTCTCTCACCAACTGTTTGACCATTGCTGTCAAGTCCGATGTTTGAATGGTTGATGCAAAGCGGTGGTCGCGCTCCACCTCACATGAATGGTCCGGTCGATGTCTATGGGCCGTTTTACGCCTTCTTGGCTTTCACCATCCTCTTGACGCGCATCTTGTACATTCATATCGTCATTATTTTGAGAAGGTAACTGGTCATCATTCAATCGAACCCCTTCATTCAAACCTTCAGAAATGTTCTAACGCGATTCCCTAAGTGCATGGGGGAATCCCTCCTCCAAAGGAGGGATCCACACCGATCCCTAGGGAGGGATCGACATCGATCGATCCTGGCTGACCGCGATGGTCTGCTAGGCAACGCAATGAAGTTTCTGCGAAATTTTCTTCGATGCCTATGCCTATGATATTCATCCGATGAGCTAGAACTTTCCGATGTCGAGTAAGGAATGGGTTTCCTCCTAGTTGGTTCATCAAGTTGATATTAGTCTGATTGGTTGATTTAGTTATCGACGGCTTTCCATCAACTCCCTTGTTAAATTATTGAATTCAGCTCTGCTAATATAATTAGTGGTATTCTTGACTTCAACTAGATCAACATTCACATTTGTTGGTTGGTTGCTTGGTTCTCCTTGCCGAATGCTAGCAGTCTCATTTCCATCCACGTTCTGAGAAGAGATCTAGTATGTCTCACCGTTATCAATTTCCTTACTTAGATTTCATCAAATCTAAGTAGTATAAGCAACTTTATGAAATTAACTATGGATCTCCTTCAGGGGATTTATCCAATCTAGTAGCAACAAAGGGATCTTAGCAAGCTGAGAATCAAGTTCTCAGTGGAAGCACCAAAATGTTTGCAACCAAATTGGTCACCAACACCCAAGAATGGATTTATATGGAGAAGTAAGTGAGGAAAGTAAAATTAAAACCGAGGAATAGATTAAACTAACAACAATAAAAGGCAATAATCAGAATCATAGAGATTTATAGTGGTTCGACGTTGTATGCCTACGTCCACTTTGAAGATTAACTTTATTAATCACTTATGAATCTGATTACAACAGTTGAGAATAGAGAACACTTGATTACAATACAGTTTAAAGTAACTAGCAGTGTAAAGATCCTTAGAATGACCCATTAAGCCAGTATTTATAGGTGAAGACGACCACCAATTTCTCTGAAACTTTAGCCAATGGACCTTTTATCCATATGGGTCCAGAGTGTTCGCTAGGCCCAAATCCTAATGAAGAGAGGTCGATACCGATCCCTTCATTGTTCGATTTTTGGGCAGTGATCCCTATTGGTTTCTATATGCTAAGATATGTTTAGTCTCCAATTTTCAAGTAATTTGGATATCCAGAGATCGAGTTATTTATTGGTCTTTGATTCAACTCTACTTGTAAACTGCTTTCTACCGAACCCTCTAAAGGGTTGTATACCGATCCCTCAAAATTTGTCCTTTCGCCATGCGATCCCTAGGGTAGATCCCCTAGGGTCCATATACCTTGCCCTCCAAATTCCATATGCTTTGGACTTATAAATCTTGAGATGTTGATTATTGAATGTATGAAGGCACTTGAAACTGGTTGAACGCCGATCCCTCTTCAGTGAATTGTGACGACCCATACTTCTAATAAAGAATGCCGATCCCTCCTCTTCTATAAAACATGCCGACCCATATCATTCAAATATCCCGATTCCTCCTTTACTCAACTATGTCGATCCTCCCTTATGAGATGAAGTATACCGAACCCTCTCAAGGAACCAAACTCATACCGATCCCTTCCATTCATTAAGCTATATTTCATACTTTAAGCATTTTACATTGGTTATCTACCAATTCCATTCAATTCCGACTTCATATAACCATCCACACTTGACTTCCGGGTTCCACAATCATTGTTTCGGAGTCATCAATCTTGATAGCAGTCGGATCTAGCTCGTGCAATCAGTCCAATATAGCCGGACTAGAATGTCAGATAACAATATATTTTGCTCGTGATGAAGTACAATGAAAATACCGTTTGGCACTATTGGTTTAGCTTTATGTATGAAATTTTGTTATGATTTATGTTGAATGGAGACAAATGCGGAGAAATTCTACAAAAATAATAACAGGTTGGCACCAGCATGATGTTGGCAAAGTCTAGAGTGAAAAGAGTTAATATTGGAAAACTAGATTGGAAAAAACGTTGGGAAATAGTTTTAAAATCGTGTTAATGTTTGGTAAGGGCAATGCGTAGGTAGTGATATCGACAAAGTTTGTTTTGTGGAATTTAAAAATGAATGAAAAAGATGTAGGGATTACATTGTTAAATATTTAACATAGGAAACTAACTTGGGAAGGTATTGGGAAATAAATTGAAAATTGCATTGAGATTTGATAAGCAACGCGTAGGTACAACGTTGATAATGCATAATCGCTAATTAGTATTAATTTTATTATTATAATCTTTATTATTCGTTATATTTTTATAAAAGTTGGTACAGAATTTGTGTAATGTTATCAATTGCATACAAATACTCCAATTTCCAATCTGTCCCCATGTGCGAAGACAAATGCATATATAATACTACATATATGTACGTTGACATGCCTCAAGTTTGTTTTGAATTTACCTAGTTCTATTCGTGTTTTGTCATCCAGAATAATAATTAAATGTGAATCGAAGTAAAATTAAAACCTATTGTCCAACTAATTTTTTACGGGAAAACTTACAAATATGATAGTTCATATATTAAGGGGCTTTACACATCAAATCCCTATTTCTGATTTTGTTATAAGAAAAATAACCGTAGAAATAAACATGCAATTCCTAAGTTTTTCTAAATCAGAACTCGCAAACTAACTTAAATATTTTTGATAGAAAGTGCAAGTTCGCTTGCGTTATTTAAAATGTTTTCTAAAAACCGAAAAATTAAGGGTCTGTTTGGTTTCATTTTGTATTTTGAGTTTTGTGTTTTCAACTTGCACTAAGAAATAGTAAGAAATAAGAGGAAGATTTATAATTCTTAGCCATTGCGACGACCAACGGACAACGAATGAGTTGGATTGTTCTACGTGCTTTTGTCATCTCTCGAAACACGAAAAACAAAATAAACTTGTTTTCTAATTTACATGTTAATTTCATTTTTTAAAATTGTTTGTTTTTCAACAATACATACAACGAATGTGCTTTTGTATAGACGAAAACACAAAACTAAAAATGACAAGCCAAACGGGGCCTAAATTTCTTTATTCATAAATGGTAACGTTATTTAAGTATAATATTAGTAAATGACTATAGTTTTTCATCATTATCTAACTTTATAGAATTTTTATTTATTTCTGGAAAATTGCAAGTAAACTTGCATCTTTTTGTCAGCAAACTGCAAATTATATTGCGTTTTCTGTTTTAAAAAAATATAGACCTAATTTACATATTCATTGCTGCAAATACTTTTCTTATGACAACACCAAAATTAAAATTAAGCACATGTATGTTTTTTTTGCTAAATTATAAATGCAAGAAAAAAGTTGTTCATGAACATATTCATGTATTTTGAATGAAAGTTGGTTAAATGGTATTACAGTAACCTGCGATCATAGCTAAGATTGTAAACATATTACATAGTCATGTTAGTTACATGCATTTTATGATCATATTCAATATTGTATGAACCAACAATGAATTCTTATTCATAATTCACCACTCCTCTCACCACCCCTAAGATTTTACAAAAACTGAAATAAATAAAAGCAGGGAACCTAGATCATCAATAAATAGAAAGGCTAACCATATAATAACTTCGTATCAAAGTCAAAATTTTGAATCTTCAATATTCTCAAATACTGAGTTATCCACCATCATCTGTAATGACGACCTATAAACCTCCGTTATCTGGAATATGGATAAAAAGGATGCTGCGTTTCCTTGGTATTGCACTTCCACTTGCTCTTTTTTACAACATTACTCAGATGCCATCATTGTCGCTGAAAATCTATGAATGGCCAAAGAGCCTGTCTCTTTACTACAAAGTGGATCCAGTGGTGAGCTACAAATTTTAATTGTTTTTTTAGTACCAAGTTCATAACATAACATAATTTGACTGAATAATCTAAGGAAGTGATACTTGGGAGCATTTAGACTATTATATTAAAGCCATCTTTTTTGAATCAACGCCTTAATTTAAGCAAATACTCAGGGTTTTTCCTCATCTGTTGCAAGTTTGCACGCTGATGCTTAGTGTCAAGAGTTAGAAACATAGCTAGGATTCATGATCAAACTGATGTATTTTTCTTATGTAGGGAGCTATCTTGATCAGATTAAAAAAACACTTAATTGATTAAACTACTGGTATCAAAAATACGTAGAAATTTTGGACACGTTCGCTCTGATATAGCAACAACGGTCATAAGGTTTGGAGATGTGTTGGAGATAACTATTTGCGCCAATACATTGGTGTGTATGTCTGAAAGTTGGCAAACCCCCTACAAAATTTTTGTGAAAAACTTCCGGTGTATTCTAGTAACCTAACAAATTTGATTAATGCAGAATGAAGAGCCAACTAGTTTGCATGACTTGTTGAAAAATTCAGCCATGGAAGATAAAACCGTAATCTTGACAAGCTTAAACGGTGCATGGGCTTCTCAAAATTCAGTACTTGATGTTTTCATTGAGAGCTTCCAAACTGGAATTGGTACACGGAAGCTTCTAGACCATTTGATAATGATCGCTCTCGATAAGAAGGCATATAATAGATGCAAATCTATGCACCCACACTGTTTTGCTCTTTACAATGAAAATGAAGATTTTTCAGCTCCAAATGAATTCATGTCTGATGGATATTTGAAATTGGTCTGGAAGAAGATTGATTTCTTGCGCGAAGTTCTTGAACATGGTTACAGCTTCATTTTCTCAGTACGTTTTCTTCTTTTATCCTTCTTACGGAAGTTCATAACGACATAAACGAATTGAAAATAATTGGTAACGTTTTTAATTATATAGGATGCAGATATCATGTGGTTCAGGAATCCAATGCCATTTTTCTCTCCAGAAGCAGATATTCAGATATCTTGTGATCATTTCATTGGGGATGAATATGATTTAAATAACAGCCCAAACACAGGATTTAAATATGTAAAATCCAACAACAGGACAATTGAATTCTACAAATATTGGTATGAATCAAGAGCTGATTTTGGAAGGCCACTGCACGATCAAGATGTGTTTAATCTGATTAAATACGATCAAGATGTTGCAGACATGGGATTAAAGATGAAATTTCTTGGTACTGATTATTTTGGTGGTCTTTGTGAGAAGAGTAGCGATTTTGATAAGGTTTGTACTATGCATGCAAACTGTTGTGTTGGTTTGAAGAGAAAGATTAACGATCTACATGTTTTGCTCAATGATTGGAGGAAGTACATGTCTTCGCAGCCATCAATGAAGGTGAAACAAACAGTTGAATGGAATGTGCCACAACGTTGCATATATAAACCAGAAGACCTTGAACGAGAAGCGAGACTGGGAATGGAATAATAGCGGAAATGCACAACTAAATTGTTAATCTTAGTGATACAAAATCACATTAGAATTAAATAAATATACCAAAAGAAAAAAAATTGGATTTTCCCTAATTAATAGGGATATTTAATTATGTTCATTTCTCTTTTTAATTGGTTAGTTTGGAAAAGTATTTGATATATCTTTCTTCTTTCATCTTTTTTTTCTCTTGTTCACACACTTATATGTCTTTGTCATAGAGATAAGTCTCCGTTTTCAATTAGTATATTGATTCTTTTTTATTTGATGGATTAATGGTAAACCGTTGTATTTGAGAATCAATAGAAATGGTTGTTAATTAGATGAAATTTCATGATTCTCTTAATTTCTTTGTGTTTAAGTACTATATTCACCATTGTTTGTCTTCGGATATTATTATTATTATTTAACATTATCCATTTATAACTTGAGTGATACGAGATTTTAAAATAGTCTTCCGCAACAAATATATTTTTTGTTAGTTTTTGCACAACAAAATTCAAACAAAAACCGGCGCTGCAAATTTTTTTTTTGTCCTTTATATAATTCTTTGATATTTGTATTGACAATCTCTCGTTTAACCGGATGAAAAGAGTACAGATATACGTAGGTGCCACTATTGCTGTGTAGTATCTCTGCCAACTAATACCAATAAAAAGACTTAACTAATACCAAGCCACACGTAGATGAAGCCCAGATGGGAAACTTAAAAAGGCAAGCCAATTACGCTGTTTGCAGTTCAACAGCAACGAATGTTTTAGATAAGAACTAATGTATGTTTTCATTTTCAGGCAATGTGGGACTTTTATTAGTAAAGCTTACAAACTTTTCAAATATCGGCGGTTTCATTTAAAACATGGTGCCAGTTTTACTCTTAGTGTCAACGTTTTGAAACAAATCTACTTGAACAATGTGAAGTATGTTTTACTAATAATTGTAATAGGTTAAACACTAAATTTTAATGAAATAAACTTCCACTTATATTGGAAAATTTGATGATAGAAATTTGTAGACTGTTATGGTAATGGTTACCGTTACCATTTCACAAATATCATTACTGTACCATTTTTACTGGTAAGCGAAAATTGCTTACCGTTACCGATAGGCCGGTATACCAAAAACTGGTATACCGATAATCTGGTAACCGTTATACTGGTAATGGTAAATTGACATTTATCTAAAAAAGGTTAGTAACATAACACGTATTCACACCATAACGGTGCTTCATTATACAATTTATAGTGTTACTTAATAAACGACATAAATGAGAAAGAAGTGAAGTGTATTTAACATTATTTCACCTGGTTAATAAACTAAATTTAATCATTTACTTGGTTTTAAATGCCTATAATATAACATGTTACATGAATATACATGTATTATAAATTGACTGGTAAAATTACCGTTACCGCTGGTATTGAAGAAATGTTACCGATGATTTACCGTAGAAAATGGTAAATTTACCGTTACCATACCGATTAAACTGGTATACCGATTTCACTCGAAAATGGTAACCGGTTGGCTGGTAATGGTATGATAATGGTAAATTTACCGTTAGCATAACAGCCCTAGAAATTTGTATGGTTTCGACAGTCTACCGATCTAACCTTTAAAACCTTCAACTGTGAAGTTATACAATCGAATTCACGGTTCGGTCTTCAAAACTATGATATCAAACGACCGAATTGTTATCTTAAATGTGTTTTCTTGGTTTCAAAGAAGATTATGGGTTGCATTATTGTTCTTTTAAGTTCAACGAATGATGATTCAAAAAATTGATATTTTTCAAATAACATTTTTAGTATAAATGTATAATTGTGTTATGCATTTAATTAAGCGGAAATTAGACATGTATTCTCTCCTTTTCAAACTTACTAGGCAGCGGTCCATTTTTCAAAACCTAGTTTCATCAAACACCCTTGTTTTTTGTTTCTTTCCCAGAATTTCGATATGCACTATATTGTTGTTATTTTCGAGAGAAAAAAAAATCTTTTTTCAATACGCAGTTTTTACTGTAAATATTTGTAGTGAAAATTGAGTTGTGTTTGTTTTTGCAAATATATGCAGTTTAAACGGTAAGTATTTGCAAAAAAAAAGTTTGGATTTTATTTTAAAGTTGCTTAGATTTTGTGTCCTTGCAATGCAGACCAAAATGTGAAAAGAAAATTAATAACAAATTGTTGTAAATAATGAGAGGGTGTTTGGTGGAATGCATTTTTTAGAGGGGACCGCCGTGCATTTTAAAACTCAAGGAAATGTATTTTAAAGCCGTCCCTTAAATTAAACTAGTGCGAACGTATGCCACATACATGAGTTTCAACATAATTTAATTGACAGTGCATTTTTAAACTAATGCGAACGTATGACACATACATGAGTTTCACCATGATTTATTTGACAGTGCATTTTTTTAGAACTTTTAGCTATATGAAGCTAAAAGTGAACATTTATAAATTGTAAGTTTTTAGAATAACTTTGAACACTACCGCTAAATGTTTGTTGATAAATCTACTAAAATAATCTCACAACATACAAAGTATAAATAATATCATGTGTTGCTCCCCTTAGAGCTCTCTACGTCTCTGTGACACCTTATCGCTTTGGGCTAAATGGTGCCCAGGACTAAGGCTCCCTTCCCACGCAACTCCGAGTTAGAGAGGGCAATGAGTCTGGTCGGTCTTGGCCTAATGGCAGACATTGGATATTAATGCTTAGCGCAACATCTTCTCTTTTATCCAAAAGTTCGTAGTGAATGAGGCGATTAAAAGGAGCGAGTTTTATATATAAAGATTGAAATTACAGCCTGCCAAATAATGTACCGAGGAAGGTTAGCGACCTTACCTCATCTTTGGATCTCCAACTTCGTCGATTTGGTTCGCCCTTATAGATCATTGGCCCTGCTAGTTGCATGTGTTGCTACAAAGGCCGAGAAGAATTTCTTTCGATGCCTTTCACATACAACAAACCTATTCTAGGTTGGGCAACGGTCCTAAAAGATAATGCATAACATATAGGGACCCAGACAATCAAAAAACAAAAGAAAGAACAGAGATCTAACGCGTGTTCTAACTAAGATGACTAAACGCTTTTCATTCTTTTATCAGATGAGAAAGCGAAGCAATTTACCTAAATGAAGAAGTGCCCTTGATAATTTCCTCCTTCAGTTGGACTTGGCTTTTCGAGCACACATATGAGATATTGTAGAATAGACTCATTTTATTAATGCAGAGTAAATTATACTGGCTCGAATAGGACTTATTCCTATGAACACCAAAGATACAGATATAAAGGAGGCTTTGAACTATTTATTTAGAGAAAGCTGAAACTCTTGATTCACATCCAACATCAAAAATTGACATTCTTGAGCTTGGGTGGTGGTGGTCGGGGGCGGCTCTTTCAAGTTTGTAATCTTTTAAAACATATTACAGATCCAGTTAGTAAGGCATTTTTTTGTAGCGCTTTTCTGACTCTGGTTTACAATGATCATCATATATTATTAATGCATGCATTCCATTATTGTGGAAATACTTCCTTATGGCATACCGATAACATGGGGCCAGAAATCGCAGAGGAGCAGCATTCGAAGCGATGGCTGCTACAAGAATGGGATATTCCAAAGCATTCACTTCAATTAGACTTTGAACAAACTGTGCCATAGTCGATCATTTCTATCCAATTGCCGAAGAGAGACGGAAAGAAGCTTCTATTTATTGGTGTTAAAGACCCTGTTTTTATTAGATTGCCTTGGCATTTCAAACCTGTCTTTTCATGAATATCGTATAGGTCCCTATAATTTGAGCGAGATTGACGTAGCGCAAAAGCAGATATGATATGGTATTCCCTTGTTCCTCGTAAATGCTAAGAATATTAATGGTTTCTCATTCTACTACTAATGCATACGAATTAGATGTACGAAACATGCCTGCGAAGCCGGGAGTTGGTTGGTGATAAGTTTGTCTATGCTGCCTCTTATAATGAGAAAGTTGGGATACAGAATTTAAGCTAATCACTTTTTCCATTTTTGTTTCTTAGGCTTTACCTCTAATATGGTAGAACATAGCCCAATATATATATATATATATATATATATATATATATATATATATATATTTTGGAATCTTTTCTTTTTGCTACTGGAGTTGAAGTTGGAGTTGAGCCAGGTGGTGACTTCAAGTAACAAGCTAGCCTTGTTAAGTTAAAGCTAGTGAAACAGCTAGAGAGTGAGAAGTTAAGAAGTTGTGTCGAGTTGGGGGATGTCTCTAAGTTGTTTGAAATTCCCATGGGGTTACAATATGAACCTGTCAAATATGCCATATCTGTCTTACTTTTTTAACATGAAAGGTAAAAAGAAAAAAAAGAAAATTCCTGCAAATTGTTCGAACCACGTAACCTAATCAATGCATCTATTCCCTTAAATAAAGACAATTCCATTCCATCTTAAAATGTACCATTCAGAAAAAGTTAGTGTTACAGGGCGCCCTATATATTCCAACGGGAGGTAGTAGCTCCATTTCCTTCCTTCATCTGCTAGCGGTTTTGAATATTTTTTTCAATAGCCTACCCTTTCTTTGAACCTTCTCAATGGTCAAAATTACATATATGAACTGAGTGTCATTTGATGAGTAAGATCGAACAAGGGGGAGGAGTATGGAAAAGATAAAGTAATAAAAGAGGAAGTTGTTGCTAGCCGCCCTAAGTCAAGTTAAGGTCGACTCCTAAGCTTATCGCTGGGATTCCACACCTACTAAGTCCATCCCTTCACGCCTCGACTTTGACTTCCACTTATAGATTGGCGGTTGGGCCCCTCATTCTTCTATCTCGTCCCCAATTTCCCACTATCCGCACAATAGACTAGGGGTTCCCTAGGATGAGTGATAAAAACCGCTATTTAGTGCCCCTATCTTGATTTGATTTAATTATTTTCAAATGTAAGAATATAAGTTAAAAATTGTTTTATCATATGTTTAGCATATAAATTTAAATATGTATACAAGTTGGCTTGATAGTAGTGTTCAAAACCTAGAATAGTGAAATTGTGCTCAAAGGGAAACAACATTTATATTTGATTCAAGAAAAAAAAATCACATTGTATTATTACACTTTATGTCATTACACTATATTAACTAAGTTGGAGAAAATATTATGGTATTTGAAACTTCATGTTTTCTAATACGCATAGTGTAATATGACATAAAAATTATACGTAATATATATGTCGTGTAGTCAAATTTTTGGAATATCAAAATCATTTTTCCTCTTTACGTTAAATATTCATTCAAACATAATAACAAATGTAATACCACAATAAGCATTATTTAATGTAAATTAATATCATTAGCAAGAATATTGCTTATGGATACACAAAATATAGTTTATATGACATACCATTGAAGAGAAAATCGAGATCAAATGATGTAAAAAAAACAAAGTCAATGAAGTGATCTAATAAAAATAATTTTTTATTATTATTAAAGTAAATTATTGTAAATGACTATATTATAGAGAAAAACAAAGTATTTTATAAAACAGGCACGTACATACGCACGAAAATAACAAATATTGAAATCAAAGTGGAAATGATACGTAGTAAAATACGATTCATAAATTATAGGAAGTAGCAAAAGCTAACTTGTTTTAATATGAACCAAAACTTATGGAAACTATAAGTTACTCACAAGTAAATTATGGCCTTTTCCCATAGAAAGAAAAGTTAAAACTTCACTATCAGTTGTGTCCATCACTTATTTTCATTATTGTCCTACAAATTCTTTAAAATAATTTAATAAACGGAAACCTTATCATACTTTCCCTTCTTCATCAAACTGACATCGCTTAAAACCTAACTCTACATTCAAACATAATTTTCAGTTAAATTCAACTCTTATTTAATAATTTATCATCCTCATCTTTTCCTTTTATTGTAGTTAGCCTTCATTCGATTTATTCTTCACATGATATCATGATTCGAAACATTGACCATGAGTTTTCTTTGGAGACCCATACGAACATCGAACATGAATTTTGTTTGGAGAGTTGATTCAACATTCGTACGAGCACCCATAATACCTTTGTTTGTACATTCAAACATCAACACAATGTTGTATTTATAACACATTTTGTTTGTTATACATGTAAGATAAAGATAATAATAATATTTTATTATCTATAGAATATATGATATCTCATTTCAAGCATATACAAATATGTAAAATATAATGTTGCCTTTAAAAGAGTAAACAACTATTACCAAACTAATATGTATTCTTTTGTTAAAAAAATTATTCGTTCATAATTTTTCATATATTTTATTTTTTCCTAAATTTGTGAAAGAAAATAAAAATATTTGTTACGAACGAATGGTGAATTTCTTCTTTATTATTTCTCTATGGTAAGGAAGCATTGGTTAAAGTTATATAACAATTCACATTACATATTTTCTCATAGAGTTGGAACTTACAATGCTTTTGAATGTTGCTAGTGAAAGGAATTATAAATTCCCTAACTGACTGGTATTAAAGAAAATTAATATATAACTAATTATATTATTATATTTGACTTCAATCAAAAAGAATTAATTTTTCTTTTAACTAGTTTAAATTTTTAACCGATCAAAATAAATTAGCTGAATTTCACATTATTTCCTTTTATATGTTGCATTCGTAATATAATTTGATAAGATCTTTACTATTTTACTTTTTTTACTTATAAACTCTAATAGTATGTAGGCACGTTAATTGGACATGTGTGAATAAAAATGTGAGCAAATTCATTTTGTTTATATATACGAGTATATATGCACGTCCAGATGGACCTGAATTTGATTGCTAAACCACGCATGAGCACAGTGTGGTACTCTAAATGCACCACGCAGGGCAACTACATGGTGCCTTCAGGGCATCATGCAGCAACTGAGGCACCACATAAAGTAACGATATGAAAATGTATTTTTGGATTTTTTTAAGAGGAGGCGACTCAGCAAAATGAGGGGTTCTTTCATTGTTTTTAAAGATTTTTAGAGCTACTCAGCACTGATAAGGGTTCAAATAGAATCAGCCAAACTATATAAAGTATTATAGTTGGTTTTTATGGGAAGTTAATACATTCATAAGATTTAAAACTTGTAATTTACAAAGTTTCAAAAAGAAAAGGAAAAATGATACGTAAACAGAAAGACAAAATAGAGATAAGAAAATGAGGGAATCTCTTGAACGACATTTAGTATTTTAACAATATCACCAACATCCTCTCATCCGCTAGAACCTTTATCCAAAGAAGCCGATGTAAGTCCATGCATTACAAAATAAAATACTGCATGCATAGCTTGTGATAAATCATGCTTTATCAACTTAGATTTTTGATGTTCTTTGTAATCATTATGAGAAGAAATCAAACAACGTCTTGAACAACTCCATCAACCAATATGTCCTACATACAATCATAAGCAATCATCATCATTTCATGTGGCATTTAAGAAGATATATATACCGTGAAAGAAAATTCATGCCAATAAGAATGGAATACCAAGATGCAAAAACTATTATAAATAATTTACTATATTTTTTTCTTGATTAATTGCTCAATTTGACTCGACTTCAACTTCTTTAACCTTTCTATTTTGATCATGGTAGAAGAACTCCTGCGTCATCACTATATTAAAGTTATTAAAATAACTTCTCCTATGACAAAATTGATATCTTCAAGCGA
This sequence comes from Allium fistulosum, assembly GCA_030737815.1. NCBI lineage: Eukaryota > Viridiplantae > Streptophyta > Magnoliopsida > Asparagales > Amaryllidaceae > Allium > Allium fistulosum. The sequence continues at coordinate 1,113,377,505 of CM060902.1, read as the reverse complement.
TTGTTGTTTATAATTATAAGATTTCGGTTGCCCTATTGGTACATCCAAAACTGAAATCATTGGAAAAAAAGTTAGGTTAGGACCCATCCTCGCTTACCGAAACTTCTAACTGTGCATTATCAGCTTTAGCCTTTAGGTTCTATATATGTTATTTTCTTCCTTTTACATTTCCATGATGGCTTAGGTCAACAGTGTTGAGATTTTACATCATCTTATGTGTTGGATACTGTAGCATCATTATAGCTTGGATTTTGAAATGAAATTGACAATGGACACTTAAGAAGTCACGTACTTATATGTATATTAAATGCTTGGCTTACGCATATTTAAAATCACAATTCCAAATATTCTAACTCTACTATCAACATGAGTTATATAATATGTATAGGTTTGTATACACAAAAATAGTTTCGCTCAAATGTACACAAAAATAATTCAAGTCCAACTTAATTACCCCAGGTGACCATAGTTTACATACACAAAAGCTCTTTTCTAATTCCATCAACACAATAACCCAACGATCTGCTGCATGCAGCCCACCACATAGCGATCTAATATATACCATCACATGTTTAGTATTAGCTAAAATACGGATGGCTGAATAATAGGAAAATAATAGTTGATACTATGTTTACAGAAAAAACATATTCTTATTACCAGTACTATCCACAATTATGAAAACGTAAGGTAATTAATAGTAGTAATTAGTATTAAAAATAGCAATAAAAAACATATACGTACGAATGATCTACAATTAGAAATATAAAACGCTGTCTGAAAATAAATTTATTGTTCAAAATTGTAATAACATGGAATCTTCATATAAGTATGAAAAATCATCAATATGTTAATCATTCGTATGGAAGAATAACTGAAAAAATACATGAAAACCATTTGTATGGAAGAATAAATAACTCAGTATGCAGCAAATGAAGATTTCATTCTTCTTCATTAACCTTTGATATTACATAACCTTGCCACCTTGTACGTTACAATGTTAATAATTCTAATAGCAGTCTTAAGTTGTAGCAGCATCTTTCTCTTCCAGCCTTTCTCTCTCCTCTGTCTACTTTCCTTTTTAATCTTGGCTCTTTCAGATCTTTGCTCTTTATCATCTATATTCAAATTTCTCATACAATTCAATCGAGCTTTTACTATTAGGGAAAATTGAGCAGGAATAATTTGGTTCTTTCACCATGCATTTTGATCCAAATCACAAAGTTGTTCTTTCCCATCCTTCTCCCTTGTAGTAGTCCCTTATGAATTTTTAATCTCATGGCATAAGAGACAAACATTCATAATATAAAACACAAACATTTTCTAATTATAAGCAGCACAATTCCAATTTATAGTATAAAAGACAAACATTCATGCGTTATCCTACTAATCTAAAAAAAACAGTACAAAATTTACATCATAATCCATTTAAAATTTACCCCAATCATATCGATACCCAAGTCGAACCTAAAACTTCTTCGACCCCAAATTCGGCTGTTGGGATGGCCGCATGTTTAATCAAATTTAAACCCGGTCTTCTCCGTCCTCTCACAAATCCTAACCAAAACCATCTTTGTTGATGGCAAAATTTTTAGTAGATATACAAATTGATGGAAGACGTTTATTTTACAAAATAGGAGTGTGGAGTAGGACAAAAATACCTTCATTTTTTAGCATCGAATGGAGACTGGGTAGTTGGATCCAGTGAGAAAAGATAAGTGGGTTACAACTTATTGAACATGGATGAAGTAGTTTGCAAAAAATAAGGAATTTGAGTCCACGTTTCAGTTAGTTATGTGTAACTTACGGATTGCAAAGTTGGTCACATGCGACACTTCTCTAATAATATGACAGATAAAAATAGTTTCTGTTTTGGTGCACTTATCTAATAATATTGACAGTAAGATCAATTGCTACAGTTGCTATTTTCATTCATTTTTCATTCTTCAACTATTTTACAACTACAAAGCTTATGGATAAACAGTATTCAGAATCTAGGAATGTCTCATTAATAGTTTATTCATGCAACTACTAATTGCACAAAGAAACTTTGTACCGATAATCATCTACGCGCACTGATTGCTCAAAGAAACTAACAATACTGGTAATATATCCATTACTTACTGCTTTTATTCAAGGCTAAATATAAGCAGTAAACTTTGGTGTAGATTTGAATTCGGTATACATATCTCAGAATTTTAAGAAACAAAATATACAATATCATAACTGTTTGTTTTCAAGTCATATTTTGCGGTCACATATAAATTAGATTCCACATGTCTAATCCATGAAACCATAGGTGGAAACATATTTTGCTACTCTGTCAACTTTCATATGCTCGGAAAACGTTAATTTTGGATCTATCATGCCTTTTGTTTTCTTCCATATTTAAGGTCATAGCCAATTAATAAATATATATCTTTAAATGAGCAAAACAAAAATGACTTAAAATAGAGAATATCCTTGTATGAAAATACTACCTTTACATGAAATAAAACTCCTTCGCATGTAAGAGAATGCAATAGATAACATATAAAAATTACGCAATTCAACCCAATTCAATTCGTTTTCCAAAAATCCAACACAACTAATATTAGCTTTGCGAATAATGTTTCGAAGTCCCAAAAACCTATTAGGTTTCTAGCTCCTCTTCCACTTCCCACCCCGGCAGCCTTCGCCAAGCACTCGACTTGCTTCAGCCACCTCCGTCCGACACCTGACCACCTTGTCCTGCTGCCGACCTATCACCACTTCGCAGTAGCTTGTAAGCATTCTTTTGTCTTGGGTTCTTTTGTCCTATATATACATATAATTTCGTACAGTTATGTATTCAATCTGTTATATATATTGGTTTTGTTATTGATTTTTTTCAGTTCCATGCTTGTATTTTCTCCTAAGCTTGATTTTATATATATCAGGTACTTATATATCTATATGCTTAAATTTATGTTAATATTTTATGTATTATCTGTTCGTATAAAATTTTATAATAGTATCATATATAATCTGTTACAAAATATATTTGTTATATAATGAAAATTGGGTACAGTGCAGTTTGAGGTGGTTATATATATAGTAATGTGTAAATTAAATATATATATGTATTCCAAAGATTTGTTTGTGGTTGACGTGTGTTATGTATATTGAAACAACTGCTGTTTTTGTTTCAGGGGCTTCACCAAAATTGACCGAAAAGAATACGTAAAATTGAAAAATGAGAACAGGATCATACCTGATGGTGTTAGTGCAAAGGTTAGTCCTTTTTCTTAATTATTCTACATAATTCTGTTCAAAATGTGCGCCATTGTGCCATTAGGGCCATTATTAATACCAGTAAAAAATAGTGTAGGCATCGATACTAGCTATGGAGCTACTTCTATTAATATTAGGTTAGTCCCACATTGTCCAAGGCATTAGTATTCTTAGTGTATATAAGTTAATAGATGAAGTAACAGTCAAAGTGAAGTTGATAAATGTAGCATTCTCTAACTTGGATGGTTTGTATAAATGAATTAATGCATTTTCTCACTTTATATATTTCAGCCTACAAATTGCACCTTCTATCCACTTTATTTTCTGCTATTGTAGAGGGCCAAAGGTCATCTAGATGTAAAATAACGTTATAGGTATTTCAAAAAGACTAAATTCTCTTTATTAAATGTAGAGGGAAGGGCATTTTGGGTATTTCAAAAAGACACGGTTGAATTATGTTTAACGAATTCTTATTATTAGTAGTAAAGATTATATGTATGTAATATTTGAACCCAAATATTGAAAGAAAATAAAAAAACTTTTTGAAAGAATATTACTATAGTTCACTACGAACCATTTTGGTATTCAACTCATTAGAAAAATAGTTCTTGTGAGGTTCATAAAAATTTCAAATTTGTAATGTAATATATGAAGCATGTCACAATGTTATATTACCAATTTTCAATTAAACTAAAATAAAGATATTATCTAAATTTCAAATTAACTGTGTTACGCATATTCTCTACTTTTTTAACTTAAACTAAGCATATTTTTTAATAGTTTTAAAATACGAAGGATCATCGTATTTGACATTGGTTTACTTTGAGGAAAAAGCATTTTTGATACAAAATATTTTTAAATTCATAAATAATTATTGAAATAGATGATGACTTAGTTGTTTAGAAATCTTTTAGTGCATATATGATTCCAATATATAATTGTAAGAACAAACACCATGAGAATGAATTTATATTTATTTTGATATGGATTGAGAATGGAAGTAAAATAAGATAAGAATATTTACTAATTTAAACTTAAGTTCAAACTCAATAGAGAATTATTTACAATATTTACTTAAACTTAATGACATTAGATTATTAGGGTTCACTTTTTAGCTCGAATCAGTAGGGTCTAGGGTCCCTCTTCAACTATCGCTTTCTCTATCTAACATCTCGTTTCTATTTCCTCCTCCCTCATCCCCTCCCTTAACTTTCTCTGTTGCTACAAGCTGCTCCTCCTTTTTTTCTATTTTTATTGAATCTCCCATGCACCTACCCTTTGTTAAGGTTTTTTTCCATTCAGTTCTGCAGCCAACGGCTATTTTTTGATCGGATCTGGCATTGCAAGCCCATATCTGCACCCGATTTGAAATTGTTTGTGTTGGCTTGTTTTTGAAGAAACAATTTTTTTTGACGGCCCGCCATTTTGGAAACTTTAAGTCGACAATAAATCACACATGTCTAACTCAAACAGTCCAAAAAACGGATTATCAATGGGGTTTGTAATAAAAATAAAAGAAGAGAAGAGAACAATACGCAAAAGAAAACAATACAGAGAATCTCACATCGGTAATGTTAAAATATAATAATTACAGAAACAGTTCATAAAGCTGTTTTACAATATACATTTGATTTTCCTTTACAATAAAATCAAAGTTATACATTTAACAAAACAATGCAGCAGAAATAAAATATGTACATTAGAAGTTCATGAAGCTATTAATAAAGTTTACATCAGAGTTTAAAAAAATAGCATGGTGGAAACACCAAGGTTTACTAATCAAGAACAAAAAAATATAGTGAAATAACTAAAGTCTTCAAATCCATCTTTAGCTCCATAAAATAATAGTCTTCGGATCACTGAAATACTTGTGCCAACCTAAGCATAATGAAAAAAAATACTCGAGTCAGAACTAAAAATTCTCATGTAAGTTAATTCAAAATCAGGTGTACAAAATGCAAAATAATTTAAGAGATGTTACGAGATTTTCCATCTCTTAAGGATCTGTTAATATATATATATATATATATATATATGTAGTAAGATACGGTATATATGTAATGTCTACCAATATGGTAAATATTAAAATAGCATTAAGGCATTACTCATATCCCCTTAATACATTTTTAAGCAAGTAGTCTATGCAAATCCTGTAACACCACCAGTAACGCTGGTTGCTGTCAGTGAGTCCCCTATAGGTACAATACAAAACATAATCGTAGTGGTCTCATATATGGATAATCGTATGACAAGGCACGTGAGGCAATGCACAAGGTAGAATTCTACTAGTTTACCTTTTCTGGCTGGTCGTAACCCCTAATGGCCGACCGCGTCCATCAATCCAAAATCAAAGGTGCGCATCAATCGAGTTCAAAATTAAGATGGTAAAACGAGGGAAAGTTGTCTGCTAAAGATAGCTAACCTATTGGCCAGATGTGGGCTCCAGCTATAGTCGTTTCAAATTGACACAAGTGTCGAGGTCATCCATTATCGTTATCTTTCTTCATTCGAATAAATGTTCGCCAATTCAACCTCTACATTCTGAATAACATCCGCTGCATACAGCTATTAAAGTGGTTCTGGTATTGACATAGTCTATAACAGTATCTCATCCCGTTCTCTTTAATAACCAATCGTTCAATTTATAAAAGTATGTCATTTTGCTCATTTTAATTTTTACGGTAAATTTTTTATATAAGTTCAGACAGTGTTCAACATAAAAATTCCTTGAATTTACTTTAGGAATTTACAGAAAAAGTTTCAAAAATTTTCAGAAATGTTTATTGTTTTTAAAAGTCAAAATACATCGAACTTTACACTAATTAAATTATAAAAACCCCAAAATTTTGTAGAAAAATTCCAACATAAATTTCAGCATTCTTAAAGCACTATTTCAAAATTTCCAGTAAAGTTTCATATTTTTCCAAATCAATTTGATATTTTCCCAAATTTTCAAACGGCTAATTTCAAAGATTGAATTATTAAAATTATTAGATGACTGAAATAAATATAAGTTTCTTTACAAAGTATTCTCCAGAAAATATACAAGAGTTACAAAAAAAAATTTAGGTCAAAAAATTGATTTTACAAAATTTCAAAAGTTCAATAATCCTATTTTTCAAAGAATAAAATATAGATAGTACTAGATGATAGAGTTTGGTATAGGTTTCTTTACAAAATATTTTTATTTTTCTAAGATGGAGTTACATAAAAGTTTTCCAATTAAAATAACACTATTTTTTTAAACGCCTAATTATTCATATTTAAATCGATAATTTATATTGAAAAATCTACACGTGAACTTACGATCAAATTTTAGACTATACAATGCAAAATATCATTTATTATAACATATCAAAAATTTAGAATTAAAACATGCATGCATGAAAAAATTTCAAATAAGGACAAAACGACAGAATTTGTCAAAAGTCACATTTTGGGTCAAAACAATAAAATTATCTATTCAAACTTTTTCCACATCCCAATATAAGACATCCAAGGGTTTTTATGACACCTTTTGATGTTCAAATAGTCTATATGACAATTTATACAACTATAATAGTTCAAACAAGGTGGTAACAGATATAATCAATGACCAAACATATATATAATTACAATATCACCAATTATTATCCACTTATAGGCCTATACATACAATCATAATTTAAATCAGACATATATCACAACAATCATCAACTATCGAATATCAGAGTGTTCAACTAGCAATAATATTCAATTTTCAATATTAATCAAAATAGAGCAATCTAATTTTAACATATAATGACGTTGATTTAATTAGCAATAGAATTAATAGTATTTCATGAGTTAAAACACTCAACTTCAAATGTGAATCTGAAAGCTGTACGACATGAAAACAATGGCACGAATACAGATTCAACACTACACAACTATGATCACTAACAACTGGCGACAAACTGTACACGCTCGGACATGGATCAACGAATATGAATATAACATACTAGAGTCAGATCTAGGAATTTTAATGGAGGTGAATCTGAGAATACTTGGCAGCAATAAGGTGGCAATTTCAGGTAGGAGTTCGATAGGGAAGAGGTTGACGGTTCGGGTGGTGGCAATTCGGATGTATAGATGTTGCAGGGTAGGTGTTGGCTTTAGTAGTAGGGTAGGGCAATTTCGAGGTGGGTGGTGGCTCCAGCCGTTGGTGGAGAAGTTGTGGTAATGGCTAGGAAAGGTGGGGAGGGGCTAGGTGAATGGAGCTTTGATGTATATTTTTTTACAAATGGAGGCGGATGGGTTTTGAAATGAAATATAGGGAGAAGATGAATGAAGCAGGCGAAGGGAAAGCTGGGCAGGTGGAGGAGGGCTGGTGGAGCTTCAGGCGAAGGGGAAGGCTGCTTCAGTGATAGAGAGGGTGATGGAGGCGGCTTTGGTGATAGAGAATGAAATTTGTTGAAGCTTTGAAATGAATTGGAGGCTAGGTTTCGTGAATAGTAAATAATGAAAGTGAACAATAGTTAATTAAAATAGATTGAATGTGAATAGTGCGTATGAGTTAAGAAATATGAAATGTTTCATATTCCCGAATGCATGTCAGGTATCTGCCAAAAATATTGTGTCATGTGGCAAGACCAAGTTCTATAAACTCAAATGTACAAAGGTTTTTGTGTATGATCCTTATTTCAAATTATAATGTGCCCTGAATCTATAATTCAAACTGCTCTATAGTACACACCGATTGTCCATACACAAAAACAAATATAGCGATTTTCTCAGCCCGTGGATACGGATGTAATAGCACAAAATTTTTTTAATTCTAACATTAGCATCAAAGTTTCACTGTTGCTGCTAAATATATTACTGAAAACTTTTAAATAATCTTCGAATTGACTTAAATGAAGCTAGAGAAATTAGAATTTGATGAAAAAAACTTGAGTCTTACTCAAAAAAATTTCTAGAGCATTTTTATGTAAAATATTTATATTTCGAATAATAATATTTTCCATTAAAATATTAACCAGTTTTTAATTAAATTTGGAACTGAATAAATTTTCCAAATTTCACAACTAATTTTTTTTCTCATATTAAACTTATTAAAACATGTTTTAGACATACGACTTTAATTTATTTTAAATTTTAAGTGTAGCGCTAAAATCAGTTCCGTGTCGCTTATTACTGCTATTTAATGCCTGTAAAACTTTTGTTTAAATTTCAATTTTTTTCTTTTTGTAAAATTATACTTATATTCAAAATGAAAACATTCATTTTATTTTTCTTGAAACGTTCTTTTATTTTCATTAAATCGCTCATTATATTTAACACAAAACGTATGTTTCTTATATTAAAGTTATTAATTATATTTTATTTCTCTTTCTTTTTAAGTTGAAAGATTCCAATAAATTTAGTTGCACTTAATTTCAATATTAAAATTTGAAACGGACCTTAATTAATGGAAAGAAAATAAAACAATTATTTTCTTTTTATAGTAATTCAGACATACTTATAAAATTATTGTATACAACAAGAGTTATACAAATAAACATTTTTTTTTTCTTATTTCCGAAATCAAACTTATCTAAAATACATTTTAAATAAATAAACCTATGCTTTTTCCTATAATTAAACATTTGTTCTATTCTTTATTAAAATTTCCATTTATTATTCCAATCCCTATTATTAATTACAAACATACCAATATCATTAAATTATATTTTAATATATGTTACAATCTTTTATCTTTTTGCAATCTGTGTCATTTAAGAATTCCATTTAAGATCATAACTTATACTCTAATATATTTTACATTGGTAAAATCATAAAATTATTGTTTCTAACAATTTTATTCAGAATTTTTATTTTATTTAATACTTTTAATTGGTTAAAAAATATGGTCGTTATAGTTTTTCATCACCTCTTCTATTCTTTAACGTGGTGCTTGCCTCTTTATCAGAAATCCTTTTGGTAACTGAGATTATTGCCTGAGGGTTTGGCTTATGCTAGTCTGATTTCATATTATGGGCTACTTCGGTCTTGCTTGATGTTGTTTCTGTAACACCCCGTAAAATAAATGGTAATAAATAAATAATTATTAACCCTGTAAAATGGAATTTGAGCAAACGTCGAAATTTGACCATAAAACTTACACCATGGTGTTTGCAGCAATTTTTTGAGCAACTTTCTTATATAAAGTTTTGCGATCAGAGTTCTAACTAAGACGTTATGAGTGGTTGAAGTTTTCGGATCGAAAATAATTAAAAAGAAATTAAAGAAAATGCAGTAAATACATGCATGGACCTCACCGGTTGACCGCCTCCTTGGGCCGACCGACTGCTAGCGGTTAACGTGGTGGTGGCTAGGGTTGAACCTCAGCCTAACAACCCGGATTTAATTAATATTAATCGAACGGATAGAATAGATTTGGACGTCTATAAATACAAGCTTAACCTCTCACTCTTCTTCTTATATTTTCCGAATAGAGTAACATAACTCTATTATTTTCCATTTTCCGCTATTTCTAGAAATTATAAAACTACTATTATATATATATATATGTATGTATGTATACACACACACACATGCATGCACACATGTGTTGGAGAAGGGTGGCAAAAATAAAGGAGAAGAAGAGAAGAAGTGAATCAGTTCTGTGAAAAAGGTAAATTCTATAAATTATAAATCTATATTTCACTTAATTCAAATTTCCTCCCTGATCCTATTCAAATGGATATGCATATATCTTGTTATACATATTTTTGGAATAGAAAGGAAAAAGGAGTCAATTAAAGAGATGTATTTAGATTTAGGAGATTTGAAAAGCTAGAAAGATAAGTGGAAAATTACATGATTTATATTTAACATTAAAATTTATATCGTTGAATTTTATTTGATTAGTATGCCTATGTAAGGTTTATTAAAATTACATATGTTGTAAGTTATGTAATTAGAATGGAATGGTATATATACACCCTAATCAAGAAATTTGAAAATCGATCCCTAAAATTTTTAAAAGTAGAATGTCGAGAAGATTGTAAAGTTTATTCCACATAATACGTTATTGGATTCTCAATGGTGGGAACCATCCCTAGCTTTCTTAAATATTTGCGCATATATATACTACTTTCATTACGACGGTATTCAAGTTGATGTACTTAGCTCTCATACTTGACTCTACCACAACCTCTCATTTGGAATATTTCTAATTTAAAGTCCCTTTACAAAGGTAAACATAAATTTAGACTTACTTAATATATTCGGTATCACTTATGAAGTTAAAGTTAGAATAATCCTTCATAAGGAGTTCATTTTTTCCATACAATTCTATTACATTTTGTAAATACTCGAGAATATTCTTATCTACTTTTCAATGATTTTAACAGGTTTGATATGCGTTCACTACACCAAGTACATAAGCAAATTTTGATCAAATACATAACCTAACATATATAATGGTTCCTATTACCGATGCAAAAAGAATCTCATATGCTCCATATTAGATAATTTATTATGGTATCTTTGTATACCAATTAAAACAATTCCAACATCGTCTTATACCGAGTACAAAGAATGCCTCTTTCAAATCCTTTATCAAGAAGTAAACAACTAAAATTTAACCAATTTTAATGCGGGTACATCGTTACTAATCAGTAGCATGTTGTTTGCTTATAGTGAGGAAATGTTTCAGTACCTTCGATTTTCTTTCTTATAAACAAAGGCTTCCTCTACATTTTGACCGAAATCTAACTATTTGATTTCTTTATCAAAATACATACTCAACCTAAAGATACTTCTTTGAGACCGTATCTTAAAAATCCACAAGGTTTTTTTATCACTTTGATTGATTTCGAGATACTTTGGATATAGTGTTATTTAGAAATTCTGTTTAAACACCATTATGTCAAAATTATAGTCATATCTTGTGATAATTTGCAAGTAGAATTCAAATGGAGTAAAGCATTTTAACTAGAAAAATAGCTCTATAACTTCCAACAATTGAAATTGATGATGTCATTCCCATCAACCTTTCTTTATACATTCCAGTTGCATTGATCTTCTTCTCAAAGAGTCATTTGGGGCTAATGGATCATATAGTTTTGGGTACAAATTTCAAAATCAAATTTTATCCATGTACGTGGAATCTGCTTTAGATTTAAAAGCATCACCTTATGTGGTAGAGTCTATACTCTCCTTTGTTTGATGGCAACTGATGAGACTGTTATTACTAACAATGCACTTTCTAGATATCGATAAGAAACTTATAGTTTCTCTTCAATGTACGAGAATATCTATTACACATTCTAATAAGCTTTGTCATATTATGTTTGGTTAGATTTGTATCATCTACGTAGTCAGTTTCTATGTTAGAATATTGGATCATATCCAAATCTGCCACACTACCACTAATTTCCCAAGAAAGAAATTCCTTTGATAAGAAGATGTTATGTCCTGAAACAATAATTCTTTTCTCGGTTCCGATGGGAAAGGCATTCACAACATTTTATGAACTTCCCATAGACTTATATAAAATAGCCTTTGTTTTAAGTTCACGAAACTTATGTTCATAACGTAGGTCGGGCAACCACATATCTTAAACTATTTAAGATGCTACTTCTTCATAATTCATATCTTATATTGAATAATACTCTCAGATTTTAGAAGAAACCAAATTTAACGTATGTTCTTACTCTTAAGTACATATCCTTATTGACAGAAGTAATTAACTTTCATTATCAATCATACTTTTTCCAAAAGAGCCCGATTACTCTGTAACAACCCACCTCGGAACAGGCCAAAATTTCGACCCAGAAAAGGCCCATCGAAACTTAGATCCATTCTAAGGCAAGCTATTGGTAGTAAAAAGAAATAACATTGCAGAGTCGTAACTAAACTTTCAGAACTCACAATGAATGGAATAAAATACAATAGTAAAATGTACCCATTTATTTCAAAACCATAAAGATGTTACAACACAAAATCCCATAAAAACCGTAACATAATATACATTACAACCATTGTCTAAATCCATGGGTACACATAAAAGCAAATAATAATAAATACTGTAAATAATAATAAATACTGCCACTAGCCAAGCTTCCATCTCTAAGCATCGTCACCTCCATCACTCCATCCTTAACCGGTGTTGTAATTAGGAGGGAGTCAGAACAACAAGTGTCTGGTGAATAAAAACCTCAAGTCTTACATTTTCAGTACTTGGGATGTATATTTCAAAATAAGAATATGTCTAGGAACATAAAACCATTAAAATCATTTAGTACTTCTTTATAAGGAAAGGAGGTGGGTCCAACCACTTAATACCTTCCATTCTAGAAGTAGTTTCTAAAATCCCATATCCCAATCTTACATAATAAATAGCTAATAATGTGAGAGACGGTACCCAAGCCAATTAATATTTCTCAGTGAAAAATAGGCAGACTCTGGTCATTTAAAACCTTAATTAAGGTAGATCCTATCATTTAAGACCATTTCCAGAAGCGTGCTCCTCAATGGTACTATCTAGCTGACATCACATGGAATCTCATATGCCACTTAATACTTCTCAGTGGAAAATAAGCAGAGTTCGGTCATTTAAGACCTTAAACAAGGCAGACCGCATCATTTAAGACCTATTTCTAAAAGCGGACCCCTATAGAGATACAACATAACGTAACCCCTTGGCTATTTAATATTTCATCTGGGGAAAAAGGCGGGTCCAACCACTTAATACCTTAAACACCGAAGGAGGCCATTCGTCTTATGGCCCATACTCATAATGACGTCTCACATTAGTCCATTGTTCGTAGTAACTGGTAGCCAGATTAGCTGGGCAGATTTCCCCTACGGAATTTTAAACTAACCGTGCATGATTACAAATATCATAAGGATATCCCACATCAATGAAAGTGTACACAACTGTTTGTAGCCTTAAAGTAAAGGGTAGACTTCCGTCATGTAATTTTATTGAACTTGCATCCCTATGACTTAGCCACAAATCAATTACTCCCTATATCTATATATACTCATTTCACCGTTTCATAAATAAGGCCTTATAAGGAATCTTCCTTATTATGCCTTAAAATAATAATTAGGCTATATAAGAGTTTCCTCTTATTTTCGCCTCAAAATCAATTACCTTCCTAATGGGGGAAATAAATTAAATAAATGCCTAATTAACTACGCCATATACACAATAATTATACATTAATTATGCAAATAGAGATAAATAAATATCCACGTCTATTAAGTTCTAAACACACGGGTTTTACGCTCTAAACTAGCGTTAAATGTCAACTCCCTAACCAATTATTATTACAAGTTCTTTTTCTTCAAATCCCCATGGTTTTATGGAATTCTAATGTCCAAAATAGGGAATAATTATTCATAACCAAAACTGCACTAACAAACTTGTAAATAAAATAGAAACTCAATTTATTACACCAATTCAATGGAATATCTTAAATAATACGAATTGCAATCTAAACGTCATACTTTATTCAACTCCTCTTTTTACAAAGAAATAGATAAGAATAAGTGGTGTAAACTACGAATAGAATTCACGATCTAAACCCCTTATTTTATTCAAGGATCACAATTTAATCCAAAAAAGAAGGAGAAGTGGAATAGACTATGAAATTATCAAAGATTGCATAAACGAAACAAATCCCATCAAATTAATGTAAATAAGTAGGAACCTCAGCATAGAATTGACATATCGAAATAAAAAGGAATTTTGGCGGATTTTTTCTATCATATATTCGAAATCCCAAAATCCCTAAGGCATATTCAAATCCAAAATAAATACACTAAACAATTGTTGAAAGAATTACTAAGGTTTCCACTCACAGATTAGCCTTAGCTTCACTCAAATGGATTAGTAGCCTTCCTATCTCTTCTAGAATTTCTCTCTTTTGAAATATATACGCACAATTGGGAAGAGGCATATATATTCATTAGATTCAGAATAATTGGAGAAGAATAGGATAAGAATAGATTGGAAGATGAAGAAACAAATAAGAATAAGTTGAATTCTTATCTGAATTCTCTACGGAGTTTCTGAATCTTATTAAAGAGAGATATCAATGACAGAGTTTCATCGTATTTCCGAAAATAATATGAATAAAAGTGGAGAGGATAGAGTTCTATTTATAGAAGTTGAAATGCACCAGAACCATAGGATGGAAGTAGTTAGGAAATGGGTAAATGTGGAGTGTACAACCGAATAAAATATAGCTTCAAACCCTAGCCGCCACTGGCAATTTCTGTTGCCAAGTGGTCGATTGCCCTTGGGTAACTCGTCGACGCTACGGTCAACCGGTTGACCTATTCAGGTCGACCGCTCCGCTTATTCAAGAGACGTTTATTTAAATCCGTTGCCAGATTATTTTAGTCCTTAATTAACCTTTTAAAGTTAAAGTTAATTAAATGCTTACTTAGCCTCAAGCTAATTTTTGAAATTTAAACCCTAAATTTGGTTTCTTATTTGAATTTGAATTCAAACTAAATTAATTTAAATTTGAGAACTTCAAATGTTCATAACTTCTTTGGTTGAACTCCATTTTTAGCATATTATATATGGAAACAGATCAGAATTTCTCCACGAACAAAATGGAATAACTTTCGTGGTCAAATTTCAACTTTTACAAAATTTCCATATCTAATATTAAATTCAATTTACTTTATTTATTTATGGTTCAGTTTATGGGGTGTTACATTCTTCCCCCTTTTAAATGGATTTCGTCCCGAAATTTTCCAAGGGGCGAACAATGTAACTTGCAATAACATCCATGTTATACAATCAAGTTTTCTACACAACCATCTACTCAACCAATAGTGAAATATGATTATGTACCACAGACATGCTAAAATGAGCTCAATCCTAGTGTGAGTGTGTAATCGTATCATGTAAATATGTATGCAAATATCCTAAATATGCATAATGTGAGTGCAAAGTGATTGTGAAAAGGTGTAATAACCATCTCATACCATCCAATCTAGCAACCGCGATGCAACCAAAATCCTAATTTTGGAGAGAAAAATTATCAGTGAAAAGCTCTGGGTAAGTGTTTTTCATCTTCTCCTCGGTCCTCCATATGCTTTCCGCCGGATTGTCCCCCTATTATACTCGGACCAACTTAATTATTTTATCGCAGAATCTCCTAGTACCATGCTCCACAGTGTGTGCGGTGGCATGAGGCACCGTCGACTCCATCTCAAAATCCCCCAATTGATCAGGCTCTATTCTGCTAGCGGTGTCATGAAGGTATTTCCTAATATAAGAAATGTTGAAAACATTGTGTACTCCTGCCAATTTGTCAGGAAGCTCCACACGATATGCCAATTTTCTTATTCTTTCTAGAATTATAAATAGTCCAATAAATCTAAGTGCCAATTTTTCAAACCTACTAAACCTAACAACTTTTCTAAGATGGTAGATTTTAACAAATACCATATCTCTAATCTCAAATTCAAGCTCTTTCCTTCTATTATCCGCATAAGATTTCTGACGGTCTTATGCTACCTTCATCCTTCGCCTGATCAACTCTACTTTTTCCATGGTATCATGGATCAAATCGGGTCCGAGTAATACTTTGTTGGTGGTTTCCCACCAACAACTAGGCGATTTGCATGGCCGCCCATAAAGTGCTTCAAAAGGGGTCATACCAATCGTAGTTTGATAACATTATTATACGCTAGTCTTATTTCTCGTAATCGGAACAAAATGAGCACTCTTGATGAGTCTATCCACAACAACCCAAATAGCCTCATTGCTTTCTGGCTTTTAGGCAATCCTTCCACAAAATCCATCGAAATATGTTCCCACTTCCAAGTCGGAATTTCCAAAGGTAATTATAATCCACCAGGTTTCCATTGTTGAGCTTTTACCTTTTGACATGTCAAGCACCTAGCACCACACTCAGGTATGCTCCTCTTCATTCCATTCCAAAAGAAAATTCTCTTCATGTCATTTTACATCTTATTTTCTCCAGGATGAATGGTCATCCTTGAGTGGTGACACTCCATAAGCACACCTCTTATCAAATCATCAATCATTGGGACGCAAAGACTTCCATCTCTTCTCAAATATTCCTTCTCATCAACTTAGTACCTCCTAGCATAGGGAAAATGCTCTCCTTTTCTTAATTTTTCCAAAATCTTTACTAACTCCTCATCTTTTACTTGCTCATGCCCTATACGATCCATCAAGGCTGGTCTAATCTCCATAATTGACAGAAAACCTTAGATGGGTTCTGTTGACGGTTGGAGGTTAAATTCGAGAGAAACTCCAACTGTCTCTATTCATATATAGCACCTAGGGTAGCATGTCTCCTACTAAGGGCATCGGCGACTACGTTCCCTTTTCCAGGGGTATATTGAATACCAAAGTCAAAGGATGCTACATACTCCATCTATTTCTACTGCCTAAGACCCAAATCTTTTTGGGGAAATAGGTATTTGAGTGGTTTTTTATTAGTGAATAACTCAAACCTTTCCCCCAAGAGATAATGCCTCCGCATCTTTAAGGCAAAAACAATGGCTGCCAATTCTAAATCATGCACTGGATACCTCTTCTCATGGTCCTTTAGTTGTCTATTAGCATAGGCAACTACCTTCCCTTCTTGCATAAGAACTTCTCCTAATCCTATACCACATGTATCTATGAAAACGGTGAATGGCTTAGTTCCATCTGGAATAGTGAGCACAAGTGCACTAGTCAATGACTCCTTAAGCTTCTCAAATGCCTTGGTGCATCTATCATCCCAAACAAAAACTAAATTCTTCTTAGTCAATTGGGTTAAAGGGGCTGCTATTAGTGCAAAGCTCTTGATGAACTTCCTATAGTAGTCTGCCAACCCTAGAAAACTTCTAACCTCCAATGCATTACTAGGAGTCTTCCATCATTAGACAGCTTCCACTTTAGTAGGGTAAACTACCAATCCTTGTTTCGAAACAATATGCCCAGGGAATCTAACTTCATTTTTCCAAAAGTGGCATTTAGGAAACTTGGCTTTGAGTTGGTTCCTCCTCAAGGTCTCCAATACCTCCCTAAGGTGGTCCTCATGCTCTTTCTTGCCTTTGGAGAAAACCAAGATATCATCAACAAACACCACCATAAATTTATTAAGTTGCCGTCTAAATATTGTACTCGTCAAATCCACAAAGTATGCTGGGGCATTTGTCAGTCCAAAAGACATTACTTCACACTCATAGAGCCCGTTTGGCATACAGAATGCAGTCTTCGGCTTGCTTTCCTCTACAATCCTCAACTGATGGAATCTCGTTGCTAAGTCTAATTAGGAAAAGACTTTAGCTCCTATAAGCTGGTCAAACAAGTCATCTATTCTAGGGAGAGGGTACCAATTCTTTCTTGTCAACTTGTTCAACTCTCTATAATCGATGCAAAGTCTCAAAGAACCATCTGCCTTAGTAACAAAAACAACATGGGCTCGCCACTCAGAAGTACTTCTACGGATGAATCCTTTCTTCAATAGCTCTGAGATTTGCTTATCCAATTCCCTTCTTTCTTTGGGGGCCACATGTCTCAAAGGCAGAGCGACGGATCTTGCATCCTTCTCCAAATTGATTCGTAACTCAATCTCCTTATAGGGTAGGAGACTTGAGACCTCCTCGAAGACATCAAGAAATTCATAAACTAGGGGTACAGATAATGGCTCTCAAACACCAGATAGATTTAGTGAGTATTAATGGCTTAACTTGACTAAAGCTTTGGGTGTACAAAGAACTTCTAGGTCACGACCTCCATGACTCCTTAATCGTACTACCCTTTCATCACAGTCAAGAATAGCTCCATGATATGACAACCAATCCATACCCAAGATAAGTCCACGCCACTCGAAATTTAGAATGTACGTAGTACATATGAAATCAATGTCACATATGTCTAACACTAGATCTTTGCAAATAAGAGAAAGATGGGTCGAACCCCGAATGGGATTGGAAACCTTTATTGGGCTGTTGATAATCTGGGTTTTAAGTTTTAAGGAATTTACTACATCCCTAGCTATAAAGGAATGTGATGCCCTCAATGAAATAGGGTACGAATAGTAATCCTAAAAATAAGAGTTATACCTTCTAGAGTTGCTTTTCCTTGGCCTCTTGGTGGCTAACTAGCAATAGGGACTTCGATAGTGTAAACCTGCCCGTTTGGTCCTTCCTAAGCCATCTTTGGATATTGATTCTTGTGACGCCCTTCCTTGTGACAGTTAAAGCACCTTCCTTTAAAGGTCCTTTATCCGACTCACCTTACAATTTTTAGCTTCATGACCCTTCCTCTGGCATTTCTTCACACCTTTACATCCTTCTTACACTTCCCCTTCGACTTCTTGTTGACCCAAATCTCTCCTTCTTGGACCCTCCTTTTGGGCCATTGTAGACTTCTCTGTCTCTCTCTTATCTTCCTCATTAGCCACGTGTAGTATCGCCGTTTCTACCAACATCTTATACGTGGTCCCCATAGGTACTTGGGTCAACAACATTTCTCTTAGTGGGGAATTGAAGCCCTTCACGAACTTCATGACCTTTTTATATGTGTGTCTATCAGGCTCATCCTGAATTTTGCAAATTCAGTAAGCTTAGATATGTACTACTTAAGGGTGGAATCTCCTTGTCTCAGCTGAATGAACTTTTCCAATTGCAAGCTAACCTCTTCTCTAAACATGAATCTCATATCAAATTGGTCCTTGAATTCATCCCAAGAGAGTATCCTTCCCAGGTGCTCATCAGTCACAAAGTTCCACCAATCCAAGGCTTCTTCCCTAATGTACTAGGCTGCCAATGCTGCCTAAATACCTTCTCACAGTTATTAATCCATGCTTTACCTTCCGAATATCCTTTAATTCTAGAGTATGTCTTCCTTCCCATATTAAGAAAGTCCTTACATAGCTTAGGAAAAAGGTAGGTGGGATGCTACATTCACAGCCGGGGCAGTGGGTGCTATCGATGCAGCTAGAGGAATAGGTTAAACCTTTAGTGACGATTTCCTAAGATAGTATTTATATGCTGAAAGAAAAGAAAAGTTTTCCTAGTGTACGTGCGCAAGAAGAGAAGGTCTATGTATATATATACACACCAAGAATTCTTTTGAAAATTCTTTTTGAAAAACATTTTTCAAAATAATAAATATGTCTCTCATACATATAGTCTTTCCCTATTGATAGGGTAACCTGGGCTATGATACCGAATGCAACAACCCACCCCGTAACAGGCCTAAATTTCGACCTAGAAAAGGCTCAACGAAACTTAGATCCATTCTAAGGCAAGTTGTTGGTAGTAAAAATAAATAACATTGCAGAGCCATAACTAAACTTTCAGAACACACATTGGATGGAACAAACTATAATAGTAAAGTGTACCCATTTATTTCAAAACCATAAAAATATCATAACACAAAATCCCTTAAAAACCGTAACATAATATCTGTTACAACCATTGTCTAAATCCATATAAAAGCAAATAGTAATAAATACCGCCGCTAGCCAAGCTTCCCCATCTCTAAGCATTGTCACCGCCATCACTTCATCCTTAACCTGTGTTGTAATAAGGAGGGAGTCAGAACAACAAGTGTCTGGTGAAAAAAAACCTCGAGTCTTACCTTTTCAGTACTTGGGCTGTATATTTCGAAACAAGAATATGTCTACGAACATAAAATTATTAAAATCATTTAATACTTCTTTATAAGGAAAGGAGGCGGTTCCAACCACTTAATATCTTCCATTCCAGAAGTAGCTTTCTAGAGTCCCATATCCCAATCATATGTCATAAATAGCTAATGATGTGAGAGATGGTACCCAAGCCACTTAATACTTCCTAGTGGAAAATAGGCAGACTCTAGTCATTTAAGACCTTAATTAAGGTAGACCCCACATTTAAGACCTATTTCCAAAAGTGTGCTCCTCAATGGTACTATCTAGCTGACATCACATGGAATCTCATAGGCCATTTAATAATTCTCAGTGGAAAATAAGCAGACTTCGGTCATTTAAGACCTTAAATAAGGCAGACCCCATCATTTAAGACCTATTTCCAAAAGCGGACCCCTGTAGAGATACCACATAATGTAACCCCTTGGCCATTTAATACTTCATCTGGGAAAAAAGGTGGGTCCAACCACTTAATACCTCAAACCCCGACGTAGGACCTTCGTCTTATGGCCCATACTCATAATGACGTCTCACATTAGTCAGCTATTCATAGGAACTGGTAGCTAGATTAGCTGGACAGATTTCCCCTATAGAATTTGGAACCAACCTCGCATCATTACAAATATTTATCAAAAGGATATCTCATATCAATAAAAGTGCACATAACTACTGGTAGCCTCAAAGTGAAGGGCAGACTTCTGTTATGTAACTTTATTGACCTTGCATCCCTATGACTTAGCCACAAATCAATTACTCTCCATATAAACACACACACACACACACACACACACACACTCTTCTCACCGTTTCATTAATAAGGTCTTATAAGGAATCTTCCTTATTATGCCTTAAAATAATAATTAGGCAATATAAGAGTTTCCTCTTATTTTCACCTCAAAATCAATTACCTTCCTAACGGAGAAAATAAATGTAAATAAATGCCTAATTAACTTAACTACGTTATATACACAATAATTATACGTTAATTACGTAAATAGTGATAAGTAAATATTCCACCAAATAAGTTCTAAGCGCATGGGTTTTACACTCTAAACTAGCGTTAAATGTCAATTCCCTAACTAATTGTTATTACAAGTCCTTTTTCTTCAAGTCCCCAAGGTTTCATGGAATTCTAATGTCTAAAACAGGGGATAAATGTTCATAACCAAAACTGCAGTAACAAACTTGTAAATAAAATAGAACTCAATTTATTACAACAATTCAATGGAATATCTTAAACAATAAGAATTACAATCTAAACCTCATACTCTATTCAACTCCTCTTTTTACAAAGATATAGATAAGAATAAGTGGTGTAAACCACAAATAGAATTCGTGATCTAAACCCCTTATGTTATTGAAGGATCACAATTTAACCCAAGAAGAAGGAGAAGTGGAATAGACTATGATATTATCAAGGATTGCATAAACGAAACAAATCCCATCAAATTAATGTAAAAAATTGGGAATCTCAGCATAGAATCGACATATCGAAATAAACACGAATTTTAGGGGATTTATCTATCATATTTTTGAAATCCCAAAATCCCTAAGGCATATTCAAATCCAAAATCAATACATTAAACAATTGCTGAAAATACTAAAGTTTCCACTCATAGATTAGCCTTAACTTCACTCAAATAGATTTATAGCCTTTCGATGTCTTCCAGAATCTCTCTTTTGATATACACACACACACAATAGGAAAGAGGTATATATATTCATTAGATTCAGAATAATTGGAGAAGAATAAGATAAGAATAGATTGGAGGAAGAAGAAACAAATAGGAAATAAGTTGAATTCTTACCTAAATTCTCTATGAAGTTTCTAAATCTTATTAGAGAGAGATAGCAATGGTAGAGTTTCATCGTATAAAATAATATAAATAAAAGTGGAGAGGATAAGGTTCTATTTATAGGAGTTGAAACGCACCAGAACCGTAGGATGGAAGTAGAGCGTACAACCGAATAAAACATAGTTTCAAACCCTAGCCGCCATTAGCAACTTCTGTTGCCAAGCGATCGACCACCCTTGGGCGATCGGTCAACCACTCTGGTTGACATATTCAAGTCGACTTCTCCTCTTATTCACGAGACGTTTATTTATTTCCGTTGCCAGTTATTGTATTCCCTAATTAACTTTTCAATGTTAACGTTAATTAAACGTTTACTTAGCCCTAAGCTAATATTTGAAATTTAAACCTTAAATTTGATTTTTCATTTGAATTTGAATTCAAACTAAATTAATTTAAATCTGAGAACTTCAAATGATCATAACTTTTTTGCTTGAGCTCCATTTTCAGCATATTGTATATGGAAATAGATCTGAATTTCGCCACGAATGCAACGGAATAACTTTTGCAGTCAAATTCCAACTTTTATAAAATTTCTATATCTAACCCTTATCATATTAAATTAAATTTACTTTATTTATTTATGGTTCATTTTACGGGGTGGTACATACTCCTTATTGATATATCATAATATAGCACATCAAGGAGTTACTTTGAGAGCAAACATTAATCTCTTTTAAATATCCTTATAACTCTAATCTAAACTACTCACCGATTTGATTAAATTTTTTATATTTTTTATATTTTCCATGTTATATTTTCCTACTTCCATCTTATATAATGAATTTATCATAGATATCTAACTTATGTATCAAATACACATATTCATATCTAAAAAGGTTCATTAGTGAATTTTATTATGTAAGTGGATCTGCTTTTAGTATCATTAGATCTTGGACAACATACATACATACATACATACATACATATATATATATATATATATATATCAATCAAAAGAGTTCATTGACTCTTTGTTACTCTCACTGAATGAGTGCTTTTTCTTTAATCGTTTGAGATACAATTCCCAAGTACCATATGATTCACAATATATGATTGATGAATAATTCCTCAAAGGTATGACTTAGTTATAATTCCAAAAATAATTGTTAAAAGCTTATGTATTTTCTATATAGCCAATGCCTCAAAATCGTTACAAGAACAGATATCATCATCTATATACTATAATAGATCTATTTTATAATGAATATTCATAGCATTTATGTAAGAACAATGCTGCTTCTATTTTTAGGCTAAACTGAAAATAATTATTACCTCATAAATAATATTTTGTATACACAAATATATCTTTCAAAACTTCATGCATTCACTGGCAAGTGTCATATAGTATGCCCCCACTATTTGTGCTATTATAACAATAACATTTGAAATACAGAGCTCCATTCAATCACTTATTACAGGCTGTTTATTTCTCCTAACATAACTAATTTACAATCAAGAGTTTCATACAAATTAAAGAAATGGATCTTATAGAGAACAATTTTCTATATGAAAAGATACATTTGGAAGAGAATAATATTTCTCATTCCTTATTAGGCGACTACAAATGTTTAATACAATTCTATCTTTGATGTATGTCCATGAAGAAGGGATGATCATTCTTTCTCTTCATCCTAACCAAGCATATATACATCAACTCTCAAACTCCCTCTTTCTATTTAGATGGTCAAACCATTCAAAATGAAACCCTTTACCATAATACTACATTGAGTTCTTCACCAAAATGTTGTAACATCCCCTATCTAAAGGCCCAAAGCTAAACGCTACAGATGCTGCAGTCATCCATAGTATTAACTTGCGATGACTAAATACGACTATGTTAATGGTATCCATAATACCAGAAGCACTTGAATATGAAACAAAATCACAGATTTCAAAAAAACAACATTTTACTGATTACATTTCAAAACACACGTTTCACATTCAAATTACATAATCCTATAATCGTTTCCCAGGTTCAGATAAATATAATTACTATATAAATACGACAAGAGTGACATATGATGATACCCCCTTGGTTGACCAGAGTACTATATAGACATAACCGTCTTAAATACACCACAACGAAATAAAACAAAACAAAACAACAACTCTTAAATAGCTATCTGTCAGCCACCTGCTCGTCTCCGAAAGCTTCATTTGTCAACCTACTAAAACCTCAATCCTCAACCTACTCAAATCAATTTTGAGCACCCGAGAATTTAAGGGGAAACATAAACTTCGAGTCAGACATAAAGCTTGGTGTGAATAATACATCTCAGTTATTTGATATTAAGTGAGACCACGCCGCTTAGTGGAACTGGTTTCCCCTCACTAATATCCTTTTAAAACATATCTTTTGCAAATCTTTATCCTGCAACCAAAACTGGTTAAAACCGTAAAGCATTATTATGTAAACATACATATCAGGTAACAAATGTACTATCTGTCTGAACACTATAGTTCTGTTTGGCTAACTACTAACCTTTGGCTGACTCGGGCCTACTAGACAATATAATCAAAATAATCTAACACTTGTTAGACATTCCACTTTTGGATGGTATGTCCTTAACTATCTGTTAAATACTCCTCTTCTAGACGGTCTGTCCCTAACTTAACATCTCCCAGGATCACCTGATCCTAATGGTTTTGCGGGCTCACCTATATCTATACAAATATATATTCCCTTTTATGTGTAATCATAATTTTAGTCTTACCTGTGACAAAGCCCTACACACTTGAATTTTGGACTAAATTAGCTGGGGCTAATAGCTAATGTACATGGCGCGACCCTATACCAGTCCCATCTGGTATTCTAATATCTGAGTCATTTTACTTAGGGTAATCTTCCCTTAAATTTTTCTTTAAAACCTTTTCATCTCAAATTGATTTAAAACCTTTAAACCAAACTTAAACAAGGAAACCTTAGTGACAGTGACAGGATTTGGAATAGCGTTGTTATCCGTGTTGGCCATATAAGCAGATTATCAAAATAACTGTGTAACGGTTATTAGATTCCTGCTCTGATACCAAATGAAAAGGGTGTATGGATCGTACTTATATGGAGATAACAACAATAGTGCGGAATTATAGCAATAGCAAAGTAAAAACTTGCACACCAGGATTTTTATACTGGTTCGAACTTCCCGTTCTACGTCCAGTCCCAGACTCCTTCTGGAATTTCACTAATAAAAAAACCCTTACTTCACCCGGAGGAATAGGTTAACAACACACCCGAACAGCCGAACGGGGACCTGAGCAACAGAATAGGATTTCGTGCCTCAACAGCAGAAGAGGACTTCTCAGTGCCTGAACAGCCGAACAGGACTTCAATAATACAACAAAAGTTTCTGACTTCTTGTGTTCTAGCAATAACACGAATGAGTCAATAAAGTACAGACTTCCTATAATCTTCTCCTTGTAGAAATGTATATTTATAATCTTGAAGAATTATGGAAGAATAAGTGTGATTTGAATATGGAATTATTTTCACACAAGAGTTAGAATCAGAGAGAATAAGAAAGATATAAAACAAGAGAATAAGATTAATTAAATTGTGATTCTAACATGTATTTATAAAGAGTCAAAGGTTGAAATTATTCGCGAAAAGTTTCTATGAAGAGATATAGTCATATCTCTTAATTAAGAGTTGTATCCCTTCGCGAATGAAAGTAACCCTTCAGAAAAATATAGCCGTTATAGAAAAACAGCCGTCTGAAAATAATTTTTAGCCAGCTGAAATTCATCAAATTACGACCAGAAAGGAAATAGGCAATTTTTGCCTCAAAACAGCCGGCTGTTTATAAACAGACAGCCGTCTGTTTATTGTGGTATACAAAATTTTTGACTTCAGAAACAGCCGTCTGTTTGTGTCCAAACAGCCGTCTGTTTCTGGTCATTTTTGTATATCTTGCCTATATGAGTTATAAATATATTCATATCATATCAAGGAGAGATTTCAACATATGTATAAACTCTAGACGCATACAAAACCATACAAATACTCTTCTTCAAGAATCTTGAATCTTCATATAATTCCTGCAATAAATGGTTAGTGTATAGAAGAATATAAAAATATATAGTTGTTGACGTCAAAATATAGTATATATGGAATATCATATAGAATGAGATTCCAACATTCTCCCCCTTTTTGACGATGACAACTATATACAATAATCTCTATATATTTACTCCCCCTGAATATAAACTCCCCCTGCAAAAAAGAGTTAGTGCTTATATATACGAATATTTTCTCCCCCTTTGGCATCGCCAAAAAGACATGTATAAATCGATAATAACCAACATATGCATAGATATTACCGTAGATATATTACATGCCATAGAGTATCATAACTACCATCACAAGACAAATAGACCAAGAGTAGCAAAAAATATTACAAACCACATAGTTTAACCATAAATCCATAATATAGTAAGATAGGGTAGGATAAATACTAAAAGAGGGAACTATAACTCGTTATAGGAAATTATTCCTAATTCGCGTCGTAGTTTAATAAAAGAATTTTCAAGAAGCGGTTTTGTAAAAATATCAGCTAACTGATTTTCAGAGGAAACAAAATCTAAATTAATTAATCCTTTTTCAATATTATCACGAAGAAAGTGATGACGAATGTCAATATGCTTTGTTCGTGAATGGTTGACAGGATTTTTGGATAGATTAATAGCACTTGAGTTATCACAATAAATAGTTGAATTAGATAAATTAATATCGAAATCTCTAAGTGTTTGTTGCATATAGATTACTTGAGCACAAGCCAGAGCAGCAGAAATATATTCTGCTTCACACGTAGAGAGTGAAACGCAATTTTGTTTCTTACTAAACCAAGATACTAGTGATTTTCTAATGAAGTGGCACGTACCACTAGTACTTTTTCTATCCGTTTGTGATCCACCAAAATCAGCATCACTATATGATACTAATTCAAACGGACATTCTTTCGGATAGAATAAACCGAAATCTTTGGTGTTAGTGAGATATCGTAATATTCGTTTAACTGCTCTTAAGTGTGATTCCTTTGGATTGGACTGGAATCTAGCACACAAGCAAACACTCATCATTATGTCGGGACGACTTGCAGTTAAATATAGTAATGATCCAATCATACTTCGATATAATTTCTGGTCTACACTTTTGCCATTTTCATCTTTATCAAGATGGGTTGTTGTACTCATAGGAGTTGGTTTGGCAGAAGTATTTTCCATTCCGAAGCGTTTGATTAGATTATTACAATATTTTTCTTGATTAATAAATATACCATTCGGTTATTGCTTAATCTGTAGACCAAGAAAGTATGATAATTCTCCCATATGGGACATTTCAAATTCCTTAGTCATAATATCCGAGAAATCCTGACATAATTTTTCGTTGGTGGAACCAAATATGATATCATCAACGTAGATTTGAACTATTAAAATATCCCTTTTTGAATGTTTAATGAATAATGTTTGATCAACCTTTCCAGTTTGAAATCCCGAAGAGATCAGATAGCTCTTAAGACGTTCGTACCAAGCACGTGGTGCTTGTTTTAAACCATATAGAGCCTTCTTAAGTCTATATACATGATTGGGATATTTTTCATGAGCAAACAGGGGAGGTTGTTCAACATACACATTTTCTTTAATATATCCATTCAGAAAGCACTTTTAACGTCCATCTGATAAAGTTTGAAATTATGAAAACACGCATAGGCCAGTAATATTCGAATTGCTTCTAGTCTTGCTACAGGAGCGAATGTCTCTTCATAGTCGATACCTTCTTCCTGATTGTATCCTTGAGCCACCAATCTTGCTTTATTTCTAGTGATATTTCCTTGTTCGTCCGCCTTGTTTTTGTAAACCCATTTTGTTCCAATAATAGTTTGATTACTTGGTCTAGGAACTAATTCCCAAACTTCATTGCGTTCAAACTGATTTAGTTCTTCTTGCATTGCAATGATCCAGTATTCGTCGGTAGAAGCTTCCTTTGGGTTCTTTGGCTCGATAGTAGATATGAATGCTACGTGGCCCATTTGATTTAATTGATTCCTAGTTCGAACGTTTGAATTAATTTCTCCAATAATGTTTTGAACAGGATGATCCTGTAAAATATGTGGTGGAGATTTTAATTCATTTTGAATATTATTGTTCTCACTAGGATTATCAATTTCGTTTTCATTTATTTCAAAATTTTCAGATTCTGTATTTATGATGTTATCATCATCATCATTATTTATACTTGTTATTTGTTGAAAATTTTCATCAAACGATACATGTAGAGTTTCCTCAACAGTATTTGTTCTTTTATTAAACACTCGATAGGCCTTGCTTCGATCCGAATATCCTAGGAAGAAACCTTCGTCAGATTTCGCATCAAATTTGCCAAGCTGATCTTTAGTGTTTAATATAAAACATTTTGAACCAAAAACTTTGAAATAGGATATGTTTGGTTTTCTGCCATTAAAGAGTTCATACGGAGTATTCTTAGTGAGAGGTCGAATGGAAACCCTGTTTAAAACATAACAGGCAGTTGCTACGGCTTCTGCCCAGAAATGTTTTGGAAGTGTGCTTCCATTTAACAAAGTTCTTGCACATTCCTGTAAAGTTCTATTCTTTCGTTCTACAACTCCATTTTGTTGTGGAGTTCTAGGAAACGAGAAATTATGAGAAATTCCTTTCTTTTTACAGAATTGTTCAAAAGCTTCGTTTTCGAACTCTCCTCCATGATCACTCCGAATATTCTTAATTTTTAATCCCTTCAAGTTTTGGATTCTCTTGATGAAAATTTTAAAGTGATCAAAAGTATTACTTTTATTTTTCATAAAAATTGTCCAAGTATATCTAGAAAAATCATCGACAATTACAAACACATATTTGTTATGATTTATGGATTGCACTTGTGTTGGTCCAAATAGATCCATATGAAGTAACTCAAGTGGTTGTAATGTCGAAATGACCTTTTTAGATTTAAATGATGATTTTGTTAACTTACCTAATTGACAAGCATCACAAATATGATCTACTTTAAAGTTCATTTTTGGTAACCCCTTTACTAAGTTATTTTTAGATAACTTATTAATGGATTTGAAGTTAATATGACATAATCGTTTGTGCCATAGCCAAGGATCATTTTCATTAGCTATTAAACACATATCTGAATTATGATTGACTTTCATATTCAGAACATATATATTTCTGTTTCTATTACCTTCAAATATGAGATTTCCACTGTGATCTAAAATGCTACACCTATCTTCGGAAAAAGAGATTTTGAATCCTTTGTCACACAATTGGCTAATACTAAACAAATTGTGCTTCAGGTTTTTAACAAGTAAAACATTAGAGATGAGAGGAGTATTAGAGTTACCGAAGTTGCTCACATCGCCTTTGCCGATGATATAACCTTTGGAATTATCTCCAAATGTGACTGAGCCTTCATTTGCGTAGGTAATATTTGTCAGCATACTTTTGTCTCCAGTCATATGTTTAGAGCAACCACTGTCTAGAATCTACTTTCCTCTCTTTTTAAGTGGGACCTGCAAAAAATAGAATTAAGAACATTGGTACCCACCTTTTTATAGGGTCCTAAGAGTTAGGTCTTAGGAAACCAAACCCATTCGGGTCCGGTATTCCCTTTGTAAATATAATTCTGACTTTTATGAACAGTTTCCAAAAAGGATTTTATATATTTATTCCTAATCAAACAATTGTTTGTTTTAGGAACCCATATTTTTATGGTTTTAGACGTCTGTATCCTTTTTGGTTTATCTATAGAAGCTTTCAACTCTTGATTCCTTTTAGATTGAGCCAATGTGGATTTTGATTTAACAAACTGTCTCCAATTATTTTGAGGAGCTATTTGTTTCTTAATATATCCTAGTCCCTTTTTACTGGTAGAAGGCTGAGAGTTTTCAATTATCTTAGATAAATTTTCTCTCCCCTTATTAAAATTAGAGATATTTTTAGAAATATCTTCTAATTTAGCCTTTAATCCAGTATTTTCCAACTCAATCAGTTTGACTTTAGATTTTAGCTCATGATTTTCAGAAGACAAAGCATCGTTCTTTTCTTTTTGAGTTTCAATTTCTTGACTCAAGAAAGTTAATTGAGAATCATTATTAGAAGATGAAAGTTGGATTTTCTCTAATTCCTCTTCTAATATTTTCTTCTCGTCTTTAAGCATATCTCTTTCGAATTCTGCTTTGTTCTTTTGTTCAACAGCTTCTTTATACTTTTTCTTGAGATTTTTCATAGTACTAACTAATTCAGTATTAATTTCAACCATATCATCGAAGGTAAAATTTGGTACCTCATTTTCAGTAGCCATGAAGCATACATTGGCTTGTTCATTTTCGCTTTCACTGCTACTATCAGAAGATGAAGAGTCTGAATCATCCCAAGTGACAGAGAATGCTTTCTTCTTGATCTTGTCCTTCTTAAACTTGTTGTATTTCGATTTCTTCTGGTCTGGACAATCTTTTTGCATGTGTCCTTTCTTGTGACAGTTGAAGCATTCTAGAACTGATGAAGATGGTTTATTAAAGTTCATTTTTCCATTGTTTCTATTTTCCTTTTTGTATTTGAGAAACTTTTTGAAATTTTTAGCAATAAATGCTAAATCTTCATCATCTGATTCTGATTCATCTTTTTCAGCATGGAAGGCTATATTCTTCCTGTCTTGAGTTTGAACTCGTTTTGCCTGCAGATTGACTTCATATGACATTAGATTTCCTATTAATTCTTCTGGCTTCATTTCTGAAATATCGTTAGCTTCTTCAATCGCCAAAACTTTTCTTTCCCATTCGTCAGTTAGAGAGTTTAGGATTTTTGAGACAACATCTGCATCTGAATATGTTACACCAAGTCCGATCAAGGCATGATGGATATCTTGAAATCTAGAGTACATATCATTTATGGACTCGTCTTGCTTCATTCTGAAATTTTGGAACTGATTTTTGAGCATAGATATCTTGCTTTGCTTGACTTTGCTTGTTCCTTCATGAGTTGTTTTTAGTGTTTGCCATATTTGATATGCAGTGGTGCATATGCTAACACGATTGAACTCATTTCTATCTAGAGCACAAAACAACATGTTCATAGCCTTGGCATTTAGGGTAGCTTCTGCTTTTTGGGCTGTCGACCAATAAGTATATTCAGTGGTTGGTGCAGTGTATTCGGCTTGTGTGATATTCCAAGCATCAAAACCATTAGCCTGCATATAAATACGCATTCGTGTCGCCCAATAGTTATAATTTAATCCATTGAAGAATGGAGGTCGTCCAGTGGCTTGTCCTTCTACAATGCCAGAGTTAGTGACAGTGACAGGATTTGGAATAGCGTTGTTATCCGTGTTGGCCATATAAGCAGATTATCAAAATAACTGTATAACGGTTATTAGATTCCTGCTCTGATACCAAATGAAAAGGGTGTATGGATCGTACTTATATGGAGATAACAACAATAGTGCGGAATTATAGCAATAGCAAAGCAAAAACTTGCACACCAGGATTTTTATACTGGTTCGAACTTCCCGTTCTACGTCCAGTCCCAGACTCCTTCTGGAATTTCACTAATAAAAAAACCCTCACTTCACCCGGAGGAATAGGTTAACAACACACCCGAACAGCCGAACGGGGACCTGAGCAACAGAACAGGATTTCGTGCCTCAACTGCAGAAGAGGACTTCTCAGTGCCTGAACAGCCGAACAGGACTTCAATAATACAACAAAAGTTTCTGACTTCTTGTGTTCTAGCAATAACACGAATGAGTCAATAAAGTACAAACTTCCTATAATCTTCTCCTTGTAGAAATGTATATTTATAATCTTGAAGAATTATGGAAGAATAAGTGTGATTTGAATATGGAATTGTTTTCACACAAGAGTTAGAATCAGAGAGAATAAGAAAGATATAAAACAAGAGATTAAGATTAATTAAATTGTGATTCTAACATGTATTTATAAAGAGTCAAAGGTTGAAATTATTCGCGAAAAGTTTCTATGAAGAGATATAGTCATATCTCTTAATTAAGAGTTGTATCCCTTCGCGAATGAAAGTAACCCTTCAGAAAAATATAGCCGTTATAGAAAAACAGCCGTCTGAAAATAATTTTTAGCCAGCTGAAATTCATCAAATTACGACCAGAAAGGAAATAGGTAATTTTTGCCTCAAAACAGCCGGTTGTTTATAAACAGACAGCCGTCTGTTTATTGTGGTATACAAAATTTTTGACTTCAGAAACAGCCGTCTGTTTGTGTCCAAACAGAAGTCTGTTTCTGGTCATTTTTGTATATCTTGCCTATATGAGTTATAAATATATTCATATCATATCAAGGAGAGATTTCAACATATGTATAAACTCTAGACGCATACAAAACCATACAAATACTCTTCTTCAAGAATCTTGAATCTTCATATAATTCCTGCAATAAATGGTTAGTGTATAGAAGAATATAAAAATATATAGTTGTTGACGTCAAAATATAGTATATATGGAATATCATATAGAATGAGATTCCAACACCTTCTACTAAACTCAGACCATGTCATCTCCTCTTCATTTACTCCAGTCGTCACACTATTCCACCATAATAAAGCTGCTCCCTGTTGCTATCTTGAAGCAAGCCTTCTCTTCTGCTCATCATTGAGTCCTATGTCTGTAAAGATCCTCTCACAATGCAGCAACCAGTTCTCCACTACTATAGCATCCTCAGTTCCAATAAAGGGCTTCCCCCCCAAGTTTAGCATAATCTCTACTCAAGATAGCATAATGGTTGACCACCGGAGCTTCCTAAACTCCTACCCAACATTTCCTCCAACCATTCCAGTAGCAACACCGGCCTGCATCATATTCATGAAAAACTGTTACATAGCTCACATATCCACTTGTGGGACTCCAACACCAACATTCCCTGCTTATGCCTGACCTTTGTTTCTCCTAGTATTCGGTCTGGCATTTCCATTTATGGTGGTGCTTCCTCCAAGATTCACTCTTCCACTTTTAGCGTCCATATCTGTATTCAAGCCTTGTGAGATACAGAATAATAGCCTAAGAGAGATATGAAACTAAAGATGTAGCGTATACTTATATATAGTAAATAAAAGTACGTTACTATAGCGTATCCCATACCCCAATCTTACTCTAATTCCTTAGGAATATGTTTTCAAAAACCATTTTTAGTTAAAGTTTTTCATAAACCTATGCTCTGATACCAAGTTGTAACATCACCTATCTAGAGGCCTAAAGCTAAATGCTACAGATGCTGCAGTCATCCATAGTATTAACTTCCGACGACTTAAAATGGCTATGTTAATGGTATCCATAATATCAGAAGCACTTGAATATGAAACAAAATCACAGATTTCAAGAAAACAACATTTTACCGATTACATTTCAAAACACATGTTTCACATTGAAATTACATAATCCCATAATCGTTTCCCAAGTTCAGATAAAATATAATTATTACATAAATACATAAAGAGCGACATATGATGATGCCGCCTTGGTTGACCAGAGTACTATATAGACATAATTGTCTTATACAGCACAACGGAATAAAATAAAACAAAACAACAACTCTTAAATAGTTATCCGTCAGCCACCTTCTCGTCTCCGGAAGCTTTATTTGTCAACCTACTAAAACCTGTAAAACCTCAACCCTCAGCCTACTCAAATCAATTTTGAGCACCCGAGAGTTTAAGGGGAAACATAAACTTGAGTCAAGACATAAAATCTAGTGTGAATAATGTTATACATCTCGGTTATTTGATATTAAGTGAGACCACGCCGCTTAGCAGAACGTGTTTCCCCTCACTAATATCCTTTTAAAACATATCTTTTGCAAACCTTTATCCTGCAACCAAACTGGTTAAAACTGTAAAGCATTATTATGTACATACATATCCGGTAACAAATGAACTATCTGTCCGAACACTATAGTTTTGTTTGGCTAACTACTAACCTTTAGCTGACTCAGGCCTACTAGACAGTATAATCAAAATAATCTAACACCTGTTCGACACTCCTCTTTTGGACGGTTTGTCCTTAACTTAACATCTCTCGGGTTCACCTGATACTAATGTTTTTGCGGGCTCACCAATAATCTATCTGTATACAAATATATTTCCTTCCATGTGTAATTATAATTTAGTCTTACTTGTGATAAAGCCCAACACACTGGAATTTTGGACTAAATTAGCTGGGGCTAATAGCTAATGTATAGGGCGCGACCCTATACCAGCCCCATATGGTATTAAAATATCTGAGTCATTTTACTTAGGGTAATCTTCCCTTAAATTTTCCTTAAAAATATTTTCATCTCAAATTGATTTAAGGAAAATATATACTCTATTATTTACTCTAAATCACTTTACCATGTTATATATACTTTACTCAAATCTTTGTTGATGAAAATATTTAAAACTTTGAAAGTACCCCTTTCAAATCCATTGAAAGTACCCTTTCAAAACTAAGTAAAACCCTTCTTTCACATAGGCCAAAAGGCCAAAACATTCCTTTCAAAACCATTTATAATCTTTCTTTTGAAAATGTTGAAAAACCATTCCTTCGAAAGCATTAAAACCTTAGACATTCTTCTTTAAAACTTTTAAACATTATCTTTCGAATACATTGGAAAACCTTTCCTTTTAAACCTTTCGAAACCATTGGGGAACCACCCCTTGGAAACCATTCTTTAAAACCTTTTGAAAGCAATAAACATCAAACCTTTCAAAAGCTTTGAGTTCAAGTAAAACATGTGGAAACACCTTTCAAAACCATTAAAAATTAACTCCTTCGAAACCATTTGGGTTCTACCTTCAACAGAGCAAAAGGGTCATTAAACATTTAAGTCGAAAGTACTCTTTCGAAAGCATTTCCTAAGCAAAGAAGTGATGGTGTCGAAACCAACCTTCCAAAAGCATTGGAGAAGCGGCTAAGTTTTAAAAGCAAAGTATACCTTCCGAAACCATTGGTGTCGAAAGGAAGAAAAGCGACATCTAAGGGTTTTCGATCCCGACGAAAGTATTTACTCAAAATAAGAGGTGCAAACCAATCAAAACCCTTCCTTTAAATCAATTGTCTCATCCGAAAGCCAACTAAGTCTAAAGCATACCCTTCGAAAGCAAAGGAGACGTGTTTACATTTAAAAGCAAAGACACATTTCGACCCCTTTGGAATCTTTGGTCTTGACCTAGTGCCTTCCGCCTTAGTCCAAATTACTCTGTACCAAGTTATTGATGCTACGTGCATTGGTTTCGAAGGCATGGAGGTGGCAATACTTGGTCGGAACCCCTATGCCGAAAGTGGCGAACATGCTAAAAGCATGTAAAAACTGATATTTACTTTAAAATGAATTTCTTTGCAACTAACCTGCCTTGTTTGTCAAAATATTATTAGTTGCTAATTTTCTTTTCTAAAAGTGCTGCCAATATTTCAGAAATAAACAATTTAATCTATTTATAAAATACCCCTTCTCCTTTTATAAATATATAAAACATTTAAGTCCCATACTTTAAAGAATTTAATATACCTATCAAAATACTTAGGAAAATTCTACAAAAATTCTAGAAAATTATTTTTAATATGTTTTCTAACATATATTAATTCCAGACCCAAAATATTAATTATTTAGCTGTAAATAATTTAAAGCCTCAAATAATCATTTTCTACACTAGGAAATTAATATAAAATCCACATCAGTTTAGAAAATTATGAAAATTGACTCCCATCTCTAAAATATCATTTATGATCTATATCTAAAATCGCAAAGCATTTGGATGTCATATAGTAGGGTTTTCACATTAAAACATATCATAAAACCTATATGATTAAGCATAAATCATCAACCAGCATATATAAACAAATAATCATTCAAAACATGGCATAATCATGCAAAATACTTTGGATTCATCTTAAGACCGAAAACAATTAGAAAAATGAGATGTAGCCATTATTCACCTTAGCTTTTGAGATTAGGGATTTGAGATTTGATCTTGACTAAGTTGCTTAAGCTTTTCCTTTTGAAGTCTTCTCTTTGCTTTTCCTAATGGTGGCCGACCTTAGTTTATATCTTTTTTGTGAATTATAAATGAATGTGAGAATGAGGGCTTAAG
This sequence comes from Allium fistulosum, assembly GCA_030737815.1. Taxonomy (NCBI): domain Eukaryota; kingdom Viridiplantae; phylum Streptophyta; class Magnoliopsida; order Asparagales; family Amaryllidaceae; genus Allium; species Allium fistulosum. The sequence goes on along the minus strand of CM060902.1, from coordinate 1,113,341,660 downwards.
GGGTTTTGGGTATTAGAATGCTCATTTTCCTATTTTGCCCTCACCTATTACAATTAACCATTTTGTTTTAGTTCGTTTGTTATCAAGGCACGACTACTCCTTGTTAATTACAAATCCCAATCCCCTAATCATCAAATTATTTTATTTATTTTAGCTAATTAAATATCTTAAATAATGTTACTAAAAATATGGTGTATTACAAATGCAACCAACCATCCTCAACATGTTAAGGAGATCGCATAGTTTTCACTTAAGTAAAAAGATCATAACTTATATTTTAGTGATATAATTCCAAGGTCTATCTATAGTCCTTGGTCTAATGTTGTTTCTAACACAACAGGGTTCTCACTGTATTCAACCATACCGAATGTACGATCTCGCACTATGGTTTACATGCTCATTATGAATAAAATAATTTCATCGAAATTTCAAATATTGTGATTGCGGCTATTCACCATATAAATTTATATGTGACTGAATAAAGATCAAAAATTCATACTCTTATATTGTTCCTGAATTCAAAACTCATAGAAGATAATACACAGTCCAGGGAAAATTCATGCTTAAGCGACCATGACATAAAAGTTTAATGATTTTATTGTTCGGCTCTTACATGGGTCTCAGAGCGACAACATAACAAAATATTTATCGATATGTAAACTATTGCATTTCTTTGTCGACTTATAGTTTATTTCATTTAGTATAGTTAATCGATTAACAATTTTATCAATTATATTAGATATGAAAATTGATTAAAGCAGATTATTATAATCTTACATATGTTCTTGTACTTATTAAAAAGGTTTATTATAATTTTTATAATAAGGCTCCCACTAGGCTTTACATCTCTCAATATCTCCAAATGAGATGCGGGAATTTAGAAAATCCCTCTAGTGAGTGTTAGGATCCATTTATCATGTTTCTATAACCTTAAGTATATTCAACAAATTATAGTCCTCATAAACCGTAAGTATCACTTTACTAGTTATATCTCGTATATAATTCCTAACCATATATTCTTTGCTCTTAATCATCTTTATGATCTTATGGGTACCCAACAAATCCTAAAGCACATTAGATACTCTAGATCCATCTTTTTGTGATAGCCTAAGGGTAATTTTGTAATCCTTAAGAGTGCTAAAAAAAGTTACAAATATTCTTCCAAATCTAAGGACAATATAAAAGTCACTATAATATTTTATGGCTTGGGGGTACTCAACGACCATAAGTATGTACAATACTCCTTTTATATCATAAATGAGGGAGAACAACATTATTTCAAATTCATAATCTCAAAATAATAATAATGAGTATCCTTACCAATAAGGAATAATGAGTATTCACTATATTCGATGACACCATTTTTCATTATATATACAATTATATACATATGCACTTATTGCTAGAGTTAAGGTTGTGTCTTAGGGGAAATTATGTAATTTATTACGTAATTTAACTATTATATAGGAATCCTGTTCAAAATCAAATAGAGAATTGGTTTTATTTTCTATGTGTTGTTATATAGATACATAAATAATGAAGTAAATACGTTATACATATATAAGTAGAAAATCCTTAGGAGAAGCATCTTATTAATTGCAGCTAAGAATATGTTCAAAACCATGAGTATTGAGTTGATATCTGAATGCTTACACCTTAAATGCTCCTAGTCAAGATGTATCGAGAAATGGTTATTGGTACATATATTGAGACTAGTTTATGTGATGCTTTCTATATGATGGACGGTGAATTACTCATGACAGTTGTGGGTACCGAGTGGTTACATACTTGTGGTTGTTTGCAACAATCACATAACTACTCAATAAGAGTCTTTATAGGTTAATACAATAAAGCAAAATGGAAGATTTCATGACGACGACGTATAGTAGTCTTCGGACTTGAGAGTACCATCGATCTTAAGTAGGTTGGCTATACTTTGATTATGGTTAAGAAAATGGCATTACGACCATGCTAATGCCATAGTTAGGTACATGTTGGACTACATAAATTGAAACACTACTTAGTGGGGGATTTGTCTCAATCGTTATAGAAATTAGTCTCATTGTAATTGGTAGTCAATGTAAAGTAAAAATCTTTGGTCAGAGTAAATCGGTTAATCGATAAATATTATCTGATTGAACCAAGGACTTTAGAATGATCTACACAATCAAATATGATATCGGTAATGTTTTTGACCTTAGACCAAACTGTAGATATCTAAGTGATATAGTGATGACGAAAAGAATATATGTATAAAATATCGTTACTATATGAGCTTAAAATAGATTAGAAATTTAATTTTGCCTAAATGACCTATAAGCGATGAACTTGTGCTCGATAATATACTTAGCAAAGTCCATAAAAGCTTCAATGTTTAAATTGTTTAAAATTGATTGAGGGTCAAGTTCACACTAGGAAGTCGACACAACCATGTCAGATAATTTCAAAGTTCAACCAACTTTAAATTAATCTATTAATATTATTAATTAATAATAAAATTAATCCAAATGCTGTATTGATTTTTTTCATTGCATTTTAATTAATCTTTTGAAGCCTAAAAATTAATTAAACAATGTATAATTGTTTTATGTTGATTTACTTAAAAATTGGGCTTAAATAAATTAACTAACTAATTAATTTAATAGTTAAATTAGTTAGGCCCGAGCCCATAAAATCCATAAAGGTTGGTTGACCATGCAAAGGGAGGAGAGGGGGCTAGGGTTTTGATTCATGGGAAGATCAGTGGTTGATTGGAAGCTGGAAAGTCATCTGTTATACATGGTCCAAAATTCAAATAAATAGATCTCTTTCTCTTTAACCCTGGACAGAAAAAAGAACAAGGAATAGAAAAGCATAGCCTCCATTTCATTCAGGCTAAAGGAAAAATTGGTAAAGCCAAGAAGGGAGACTTGTAACCTCCATTCAAGGACAAGGAATTTAGAATTCAAGGATGAGATTACTAACAACCAATGTGTCGGCAACCAACATAATTAGAGGTAAATGTTTATATATATATATATATATATATATGTGTGTGTGTGTGTGTATCTATATTCATTAATTTATACGAAATGTTAGATTTTCTAAAATTCTTCTTCTTCCCTTTTGATATAGGCTATGACAATTTAAAAAAAACTTTAAATTTGATTTCGAACCTACTTTACTTATATACACACATATATGTAAATTTTTTAGAATAAGAGTGGTACATTATATATATACATATATATATATATATAATTATTTTAACCAACATAAACTTGTATTTACAAATATGTACACACACGCGCACGCACACACATGCACGCACACACGCGTGCGTACACATACACATATATGTATATATAGTCATGATTGTTATCGACCTTTTAAAAATAAATATATAATTTAGTTAAACTTTGTTTAATTTATGTATGCATTGATTATTATTTAAAGAAAAGGTAAATTTAATTTACTACATATAAACATATTATTATTAATTATTAAATCCATACACTTACGTATATGTTACATACATATGTATATACGCACACGCATGCTCACACATATTTGTTATCACATAGTTATATAACACAAATAGTGAAAAGTCAAAGGAGTTGTTATATAGCCTTTTGTTAAATTATAATATATGACGGTTCACCTTTTCACATCCCTCTCATAATTATTGGCTTTTACTTTGATTTATGAATGCAAAAATTCACATGATATTTTATTCAATTCGTACACATATACATATATAATGTAAGTGAACATTTTAATTTTGATAATAATTTAATTTAAAATTTAAAATTTAAAATTCAAATGGTTCTTTCCTAAAAAAGGAATAAAAACTTATACATACGCACATATAACGTTTATTACATACTTCTCTAATAAAAACAATGAAAAGACAATAGAGTTATTAGTTAGTCTTTTGTCAAATTCAACACTTTCTCACTTCCTTCCCCATAACTAAAGGCTTTTACTTTCATTTATGAGTGAAAAACTTCTCATTTATGTATATCCTTAGTTGTCATTCAGTTTACGTCAAAAAATTGATCAACACCAAAAGATATGTAGAATAATAATGATCTAGCAATAAATATATGAAAAGTAAAGAGAACACCAGAATTTTATAGTTGTTTGGCAATCTCTGGCCTACATCCACTGTAATTTTATTAATTATTTGATTGAAAGTCACTAGTACAAAGGATTGATGAGTTCTTATAGCTTAGAACAACCATAGTGTATACCTTAGTAACTATAAAGAGGAGATATATGAGATGAAGAATACAAAAGAGCCAAAAGTCCTTTTCTAGTTGCCGTAGGGTCTTTATTCATAGGGAAACCATCTAGTAGAACCACTGGTCCACGAAGCATTAGTTCCAGATCCAAGTCCACACATGCAAAAGGGTGAAACAGTGCTCAGATGCCAACAAAACCATTTGGTATCGACTGAAACCACTCAGTACCGACCGGTTTTTATGGTGGGAACTCTCCCTTACTTCTTCCTTTTGGTCTTCCATCTTCAATCCTTTGTGTTTCAAGCACGTTTCCTGATAATTCCTGATACTGCTTGTTCATCTCATCTTTTATTGCTTTCTTCCAAACAATCCTTAGAATTGTTCGTCTATTCCTTAAGAAAAGCACTCCATGACGATCACTTGAGTTAGAGCTTCATGTACAAGTAGTTTTGGAGGTCCAAGGGGCAGTAAAAATGGTTCGGTATGGAGTGATAGATCTTGGTACCAGGTGGTCCACTTTGGTCCATCCCCTTTGGAAATTCTTGAGCATGTTCCTATTGCCCTTTTGTACATGTTTCCACGTCCGTGAATCTCTTTATCTTCACCTTAATGCTCTGATTCAAGTGAAAATCTACTTGGTCAAAATGCTATGTAACAGTGGCCCATGGAGTATGCTTTCATTAAGAGCAAAGCGTTCTCTGGAACAAAACAAGTACTGACTTACTATCTCCCTATGCCAATTAGTCATTCATGGATTGCTTTGAAGTGTTACCTTCATTCTGCAAGTATCCTTTTGACTACTTTACATAGCTGAAATTTCATTCTTCATGTCGAGGAAAAGATCTACAATCCGGAGATCATTCCACGCCTCAACTAGGTTAGTGATCCTTCTCAATTACTTCCATTTTTTTAAATTCAAGTCGGTAATGATAACTTCTGATCAGCATTAAGAAGAATTTCTTACCGTTCTCGGGCTTATAAAAGCAACATTTATCCAATTTTTTCCTTACATTCCACTCTTTAGCCTTATGCCTTGTTTAGCAAATTCTTTCCCACCTGAACCTTTTGTGCTTCCTACTACCGATCAGAATATCCTTGTTAAGGGTTCATCGGCACTTTACACTTCACTAGGATCACAAACAGACATCCTTACCTTTATCTTCTTTTCGAAATTCCAATGCTTATACTATCTTTTCTTCTCATTTCATTTTCCATGGCCAGAGATAGATACTAAAAGCTGTACACAGCACGGACGAGATCAGAGGTCAAACTCCTCATACATATCCATCTCGCTTCGGCTATAGTCGAGGTCCAAAATCCTAAGGGGAGAGGGCTAGATGAAAAGAGAGAGAAGAGCGGAAGATGATTGCTACAATGGGCAAGAGGACAAGAAAAGGAAGGTTGAAAAGAAGCTGCCTAGTGATCCAAGTAAGCGACATAAGTACTCACGTGATCACCGTGACTTCTCGTCTAACATTCCTCTACCTCACTCCGAATCCCGAACTCCTATTCATCATCAGTCTCCCACTTCTTGCTCCTTAGCCACTACCATTCCTCCCCATTCCAAAGGAGTTGCTGCTCTTGCAGTTCCTTTCCCCGCTTCATCATCCCATATGCAGGCTACTTTTCCAAATCTCTTTCTCCACGGCATCAAGTTCGATCGTGACATCTAAAACATTCTAAAGGAAGAAGTAGATCGGGACATTCGATAGATTCAAATGTTAGCTGACCAAGGCTAGGAACAGAAGAAGCTAGCCTTTGCTCTCTCGAGGTCAATAAAATTAACCACACAAGTATCTAGTCCTTCGAGTTTGAGAATAAAACTTACGTTGACCTCATTACGGGGTACAAAAGGCAATTAGAGAAGATGGCGGTGGAGAGAGACGACGTTGTGTAATCCAAGGCCAAGGCTGAAAGTTTTATGGAAGAGATGAGGATCGCCCACACCAATGTTGAGCTTGTGCTGAAAGACTTGCTCAAGATTGCCCACAAGTAGGGTGCCGCCCTGAAAACTCAAACTACTAAGGAAAACCTAGCCCTCACTGCAAAAGATGAGACTATTTTTGCTAGGTACAAAATCATTGAGGAGCAAGTAGTCGAGGTTCAAAAGCTCCTCTGAGAGGAAGATAAGCTTAAGGAGAAGCTGTTGTTAACAAGGGCCGAGAAGCTAAACTAGGAGGTTGACTACTCCTTAGCTACATAGGAACTTAAAGGCCTTAAGGAGGCATGGGCCAAGGAGAAGGAAGGGTCGAATAATACTCTTCAACACTTCTTTGTGAGCGTGATCTAGTACAAGAATCTGAAGTGGTTGGGGAGTACGTACATTGAAACACTTGTCGATGCCAGGGAAGAAATGCTACATTGTGTTGAAGTAGCTGGTGAAGGCCTCACAGAAGAGGAGTTAATGGCTAACTATGTCGATGTGGAGGATACTGCTAAATTTAAAGAGGGAAAGGCCATTCTCACCCTAGAAGACACCAATGCCACTGATGTTGTTGAGGCTTCTACAAACCCAAGTGCATCGGGTCAAGCAGAACTATCCTTTCCAAAATCTAGGGAGACTGCGAGAGATACTCATAAATTTGAGGTGGCTAGCTCTGAGGCCACCCAGATTACTTCGGTATCCACGGTGATTACTTCTGTTAAGGCCTATATTCCTCTTCCTATCGATCAATCTATCCAACACTCACTCAAAGAAGATGGGATTTACAAATCTTATATTTAACAAATTCCAGGCAAAGGTGTATCACTTGTTTCTCCTATTTTCGAGAAGCTTTATTTCTTGCAAGAATCCATCTCTAATCTTTGCCATTCTATTTATCAACTTGTAGGTCATCTGCATCTTCCTCCAACTACTCAAGGGTCGGGTGCCGTAGCTATTTTCACTATCGTGACCTCTATCTCCATAGGACTTGCTGCTCTAATCATGCCTCCTAGTTAAGAACTTGGCCCCGATTCTTAACTGATCATGGCCCTGGAACGGCTGGAGGATATCTCTTAGTCCCTAAGGGAAGATGTTTTAATGACTGGCACTGTAGGCCCAACCGATCCTATTATAGCAGCGGAGAATCGAAGATCGACCTTTTTAATTTCAAAGTAAAAAAGGAGATAGGAACTGAGAAGTCCTTTAGCTCCAAGCCAATAAGCCCTTCCGTTAAGCTTCTATCAATTACGCTAAAGTCCCTCAAAATCAAATCCTCTGAAAACCTTGCTGAAAAAGTCAAACGAGCCTTGTACAGCAGAGAGACGTGATACTACTCAATCTGAGGATAATACTCCCAAAGGAGGGAAAATCAAGGGCGAATAAAAACACAAGAGGCAACCTTGTAGTTCTGGTGGTACGAGCAAAAGAAAGGGGAAGAACAAATATGGGATTTCTGAAGCTTGTGGGCGTGGTCACTTGTGTTTTATCATACCTTTTTTGTTGTAAATATGCCTTATTTGTGCGGGAATGACCTCGCTACTTTTGTATATAAAAATTTGAAATAATGAAAGATAACTTTTGTTTTGTAATCCCATGTTCTCAATATCGAATAATATCGCTGATATATCTCATATCGCCAAAGCTGGTATTTTTTCAAAATATCTCTTAAAAAATTATTGCCGGTATATTACCCAATATTTGTCGATATATCGCTCCGACATTTGTGTAAAATACCCGATATCTTTAAGAATATCGTTCATTGTTGTACGTGTTTATGTTTACAACTAAATATCTTTACATTCTCAATATTTGTTTTATATATGGTAAATGACAATATCTAGACCATATTAGAAATCCCAATGGTCTACTTTTTTTAGTTTTAATCATATTGTTTTAGTCTTCATCATTAGTCTTTCCATAAAGAAAACTCTACTTATTCCATTATTTTATATATTTTATTTTCTATGAAGACTTTACCACTGACAACAAGATCGAGAAAGAGCTACTTCTCTTTTTAATTATTTTTTGTTCACCATTTCTAACTGGTAAGTTAGCTTATGAAAGTTCATGTTATTAGATATTACCATGATCAAGAACTAAAAGTTGATGAGCAGTAAAGTTATATATTTGACATATGATAAGGAACGAGCTAAATTAGTAATTGGTATCAATCAATATTGCTTATCGATAAATTAAGTGAAAATGATGAATCTATAAATACGGAAAATTTAGAAAAGTAATATAGATGACTAGATGGATGAATAAACAATGAATATAGTATAAATAAAATAAAAGGATGTACATTATATGAATTTATCAATTTTGATGAGCCTGTATTATGATTCGTATTTAATATAATATCTCAATAAACGGATTGTAATTTATAAACTATACGCAGTTGGTCTTTGATAGTAATTTGACATTATTTATCCAAATATTTGAAAACTTAACATCAATATAACACTATAACATAGTACAATATCGTTTGTAGCTTATTGTGCACATGTCCGATATTTTACTGATATTATCCGATATTATCATGATATTTTGAAATATCTCATGTCCGTACCTGATCGTTACGTACCTTATACTGATATTGACTACTTAGTTGTAATCTTTGTTATGTTTACTTTTTCACATTTTTATATGCTATACCTATTTATGAATAACTATGTGAATATATAATATAACCTCTTGTATATGCATTTAAAATTCCTGCAATTGCTTTAAGTATATTCCATTGTTTAGTTATGTTTATAGTTGCCAAGGTGTTCCGTTCGGTGAAACAGAATCGTAATTGAACAACTCCACGGTTATCCCTATTTTAGTTAGGTCGATTTTCCTTTGATTGATTTCTATCATAAATAGTCCAAGTTCCATGTTGCCCTCTATCGTCAAGGAGCATTAACTGAAGTATTTACTTCCTATTTTTATATTTCCACTGTAAACCAAATCCTGTTCGTGGAACTTTCTATTCCAAATGCCAGAATCCGGGCATTAGTATAGGTCAAATTATGGGGGCAAATTATCTGTTTGCCTCTAGTCCGATTCACACCTTCCCGGTCCTGATCTTGAACCGAAAGGATCAGGTAGTATCTACCTTAGATTTTTGGTAACTATCCTTATTTATCCTTGACCAAGCATGCCCTGTGAGGCCGAGCATTCCTTCTTAACGCTGCCAGCTTTGGGCAACAGTTGGCACCTATAAGTCGGGATCAAAATGCCTGATCAACCCCTGCACATTTAGTCCTATTTGTTATTGCCAAACTCTGAGCAATGGCAAGTATCTATAAGGTCGGAATTGAAGCATCTAATCAACCCCTAAACAGTTGTTCCTTCTTGATGTTGCCAATCTTTGGGCAACGGCAAATTCCTGAAGGTTGGGGTTGCATTATCCAGTTGACCTCTAAGTAGTTATTCCTCCTTATCATTTCCACTCTCCAGGCAACCAAAAATTCCTGAAGTTCATGGCCGAATTATCCGATCGACCCCTAAGTAGTTATTCCTTTTGGTCGTTTCCAATCTCTGGGCAACGAAAAATTCTTAATGGTCTAAGCCGAAAAAGCCGATTGACACCCTAAGTAGTTATTCCTTCTTGTCGTTTCCAATCTCTAGACAATGGTAAATTTCAAAAGGTCGGGGTCGGATTATCCAATCAACCCCTAAGTAGTTATTCCTTCTCAGTCCTATTAAAACTTGACCGAAGAATTTTATACCTGATTATCCTGCTAATTACGTAGCATAAAATCTTTGGTTACATAAACACAATTCCATTGGTTCAAGAAACAAATTATATAAATATATATTAGTGAAAAATGCGGCAAGTCTTGCTATATTACATTGCCCACAGAGTCCCTAGGGGGCTTATTTGCAAAAATAAACAAAATAGAACTAAACATAATAGTGATGCTGCAAGTCGCTCTTCCGTGCTCGTGGGATCGGAATTCCATCAATTGTAGCTAGCTTAAATGTTTCATCTCCAAGATTTCATTCGATTGCATACATGCCTTCCCAGTTCGGACCGAATGCCCCCATACCCAGGAGAACTCATTTCAAAACAAGATCCCCTACCTCAAAAGTACGGTTTCAGACCTTGATGTTAAAGTGCCATGCTACTCTCTTCTGTTGAGCAACTGCCCTTGATTCTACTTCTTTCTGCTTCACAAATACCAAATCGAGGGGATCAAGCAAGAGTTCCTTATTTAATTTTGGATTGAAATGCCATTTATAATGAGAAGGGACTTCTAGTCCTATTGGGATCATAGCTTCTGATCTGTACGCTAAAGCAAACGGTGAATGTCTAGTTGTTGACTTGTGGATTGTCCTGTAAGCCCATAATGCTAGTGGAAGCTCATCGACCTAGTTGCCCTTGGCTCTAGTTATTTGCTTCTTGAAGGTGGACTTGATAATTTTATTCACTGCCTCCATTTGTACATTCTCCTGTAGAGGTGCTACCGCCGAGAAGCTCTTCTCGATCCTGAACCGGTTGTAGAAGTCCTTGTACTTGGTACTTTTGAATTGAGTTCTATTATCTTTAATGATTTTCTTGGGTACTCCAAACCTGTAGATGATGTTCTTTGTCATGAAGTTGATTATCTTTTTTGTTATGATCGTCACAAGCGGTTCCACTTCAATTCACTTCATGAATTAATCCACTGCAACTATTGCATATTTAGCTCCTCCTTTCGTGATTAGTAGCACAACGATCAGATCAATTCCCTAAATCGCAAATGGCCATGGGCTAACCATTTATATAAGTTCTGTAGATGGGGCTCTCAAAATCTTCGCAAATCTCTAGTAACGGTCGCACCGTCTAGTGTAATCAGCTGCATCATGATTTATTATTGGCAAGAAATATGCATGGCAAAGTACCTTTTAGCCAGAGTCTACCCCCTAGTGTGATCAGAATAGCTTCCCTCATGGATTTCCATGAGGATTTTCCAAGCCTAATCCTTGGTCACATACCAAAGCAAGGGGTAGAGAATTTGCTTCCATACAATACTCCTTCTTGCATCATGAATCGAAGTGCTTTTTGAAGGAATTTCTTCCATTCGTTTCTATCTCTCGGGAGAGTACTTTTGAGCAAATATTCTTTGATCAGAGACATCCATGACTCCTTTTCTTCTGCAGTCTCTAAAATCTAGTCGAAATCCATTTGATCAATGCTTGGAGCCATTAAAACCTCCACTGGAACCAGGCCCATTATTTGTGCTTCCTTAGAACTAGCCAGCTTAGCCAATGATACAGCATTTTTGTTCTCCTCCATGGGGATATGCGTGATAGTATAGTGCTCCACATCATCCAACAGTTCTTGTACTTTTGTCACGTAAGGGGAAAGTCTCGTGCCCTTAACCTGATATTCTTATCTAACATGATAAACCTCCAGTTGGGAATCATTGAATATGTGAAGGGTCCTTATCCCTAGTTCCTTCGCTATCTTTAATCCCGTTATTAGCGCCTTATACTTAGCCTCGCCGTTTGTTGTCGGAAATTCACATAACAAATTGAAAATCCTTCCGGGGTTTTGAGCACTACTCCTGCACCCCGTATTCTTTTGAAATGCTATCCACAAACAACTTCCAAATATAAACTTCCTCTGGATCGTCCTCTTCTTCATCATCTTCTGAAGTAAACTTAGCGATGAAATCTGCCAACGCCTATCCATTTATCGCTCCCTTCGGATTGTAAGTAATGTCATACTAGCTTAAATTTTGTTCCACTTTATTAGTCTCCCCGAAGTTTCGGGTTGGTATAACACTTGCTTCAAGGGCTTATCTATCAGCACTCTGATCCGATGAGCCTAGATGTACGATTACAGCTTCTTGGATGCAATCAATAAGCAATATGCCAGTTTTCTAACTTTGGGTAGTTCTTTTCAGCTCATGTAAACCGCTTGCTGATGTAGTAGACCGTCCTTTGAATCCTTGCCTCCTTACATACTAGTGTTGTACTTAATGTGCGAGGGAAAACTACTAAATAGACGAATAAGTCCTCCCCATCTAGTAGTTTGGATAGGGCTGGTGATATCTATATGTGCCTCAATAACTCCTCGAAGGCATTCTTACAATCCCGATTCTACTATAATTCTTCTTACCTTTCTTGAGGGCATCGAAGAAGGGTATGCATTTATCCATTGCCTTTGAGATGAATCGACTCGAGGTAGTGATGTTTCCATTCAAGCTTTATAGTTGTTTCTTTGTAGTTAGGGCGATTACATTCCTCAAGGCGTTAACCTGCTGTGGATTGGTCTCGATGCCCCTTGCATTAATAATAAATCCCAGGAATTTTCCTGATGCTACCTCGAAAGAATATTCTAATGGATTCAGCTTCATTCCATACTTCTGTAAAACCTCGAACATCTCCGAAAGGTCATCCAAATGGTTCCGTAATACTCATGACTTCACAAGCATGTCGTCTACATACACCTCCATTGTTCGTTCGATTTGATTCATGAATATAGAATTTACCAATCTCTGGTAAGTGGCTTTGACGTTCTTCAAACCAAATGATATTACTCGATAGCAGTATAATCCCAAATCTGTTATAAAGCTAGTATTCTCCCGATCCGGAATATGCACCACAATTTGGTTATAACCTAAATAAGCATCTATGGATAAGACTAACTCAGGCCCTGTAGTCCTATCTATAAGTTAGTTTATCATAGGCTGAGGAAAGCTGTCCTTCGGGCATGTCTTGTTCAGATTCGAATAGTCAATGCACGTCTACCATTTCCTTTTTAATTTCCTTCTCAAGACTGGTTGGATACCCATGCGGGGTTCAAAGCATTGCGGATGAAGCTATTTCCCATGAGCTTATGAACTTCTTCCTTTAACGCAGTGAATCGCTCTGGACCGAGATTTCACTTTTTCTGTTTGATTGGTGTAAACTTTGGATCAATATTCAATGCATGATATGCTACCTTTGGCGATATCCTACATATATCCTAATGCATCCAAGAAAACATGTCCAATTTCCCTCAAAGGAAATTAACTAATTCTTTCCTTAAATAAATGATAAGCTGTGATCCAATCTTTAGAACCCATGTAGGATTGTCCATATCGATTGGAACATCCATCGTCAGCTTAACTGGCACTGCTCATGCTCCCTCTGACTTCTTTCTGGGATCCATAACCTAATCAAACCTGCTATGGTTCCCGAGCCAAGGTTCGGCTTTAATTGCTATGCTTGTGAATCTCTAACACGGAGGGTTCCCTCCACATTCTTGACTTTCTCCCATCGCTTTGCTTCTCTTAGCTCCGCGGCATAGTATTCCCTTCCTGTGCTCTGGTCTCCTCTTACTGATCTGATCCTATTCTCTATGGAGAACTTCATCATTAGACATTCCCATCGCTTTGCTTCTCTTAGCTCCACGGCATAGTATTCCCTTCCTGTGCTCTGGTCTCCTCTTACTGATCCGATCCTATTCTCTATGGATAACTTCATCATTAGACACCTAGGAGCTAGTGATATTCTAAAATCTACAAGGGCCGGACGGCCTAAAAAGGCATAGTATGCCAAGTATTCCTCCACAATAATAAATTTCTCAATCTGGATTATCCTACGATCACCTTTACCCAATTCCACAGGCAGATTGATCGTCCTAATTGGTTGTTTCGCTTCACCTATAAACCCTTGAATCTTGGTTTTATAGGCTGTAACCTCCTTCATATTAATTTTCATTTGATCTAATGTTCTTCTAAATAGTATGTTCACGGAACTTCCAATATCCACCATGACCCGACATACTGTTGTCCATTCTATACCTACTGTTATCACCATGGGGCCGAAAGTTGGCATTTCGACTCCATCAGCATCTCTGTTTCTGAATATGACATCATCCATTATCATCCTCTACTTCTTTGCCTGAGCTCTGTCTTCCACAGCAAAGCAGTCCTCCTATGATATGTGCTTCAATGAGCTCGCGTACCGTTCCATTTCCCTACACCTTTTCTCCATTGGAATTGGTCATCCAATTATCGTATTGATAAACAATCTTATTATTTCGCCTACACACTTCTCCCTTTGGTTTAGGCTAGTACCCTTGGACAAGCGACCCTTAGGATTTTGCAGCTTGAACATCACCCTGTGGTTCTTTAATGTACTGCTGGAGATTATCTTCCTTATCAGTACTTCATTGAGATCCTTCTAATGTCGGCACTCGTTCATGTTGTGTCCATGGGTTTCATGGAAACTGCAGTACTTTTCGAAGCTCCTTTCTTGCTTAGTCACTCCCTTCTGAGGAGATTTTTATATAATTTTATTCCTTGAATAGCTAGGTATAAGATTTCCAGTGTATCAATTAGGGGATTATAATCTTCTAGTTTCATATTTCTCGGGCGTTTCTTATTTTCGTTATGCCAATCGCTAGGGCCTCGTTTCCTTTTCTTCTAATTACCAAAAATTACAACATTGACTGCCATGTTACCAGAGCTATCCACAGCTTGTCTAATTGCCATGTTTCTATGGACAACTTCCTTCGACTGTCCATCATCAATCTTTCCTGCAGCTAGATTCGCTTCTTCCAATTGTAGAGACTGATTAGCCTTTCAATGGAATTCTTCCATAGTCATTGATTATTTCATTTTCAACCACTTGCCAAAATCTATGTCTGGATGTATGCTTTGGACCAACATCATAAATACTAGATCCTCATTTGGATTATTCACTTTTGTAACAGCAACATTGAACCAATTCAAGAGCCGTTTCAGAGACTCCTTAGGTCCATGAGATAGACTCGACAAAGACATCACGTCCTTAGACCAAGCAGCATGGAGCCGAAACTGCTTCAAGAATTTCTTAGCCAACTCATCAAAAGTAAATATGGATCTCGGTGCGAGCCTAGTGAATCACATTGACACAAGTCCTTCAAGGAAAATAGGAAAGCTTTTTCACCGAACGACATTTATCACCCTAGCACCATCCATGTGCCATTCATACATGAGCAAGTGTAGCCTAGGATTAGTAGTCTAGTTATACGATGGCATCGTCGGCATCGTAAACTTCCAAGGATATTCTTCCCTTAAAATGTTGTTCATGAACGGAATTCTGCTTGGTACGGAACCCCAATCATCATTCTTCCTACTTTGCTTTCCTCGACCAACTGCTTTACCATATCGGCTATAAAGTCTTCGTTGGTTCGGTACTCCGTAAGTCGACTATTAGGGGCTACACCGAGTGTTTGGCTTTATAAATAATCTCGGTTTGGCCGCTGACGTCTAGGTCTTCCAATTTCTAGGAGGACCACTCCTCCAATTTTCCATTGACGTTCGGTTGGTTCTATTGCAACTGATTGAACTCCAGCTCTGTTAACTTCGATGTCCAGGTCATAATCATCTCCGTCATGCTGTAGGTCATCCTCTGAGTTAGATAAGTCCACACCCTCTGCTCCCGGTCCATCCAATCTTCTAGAAAACTTCTAGGTATAGACTAAATTCCTCTCGATACCAAGTTGATTTCTTTTGGGGGAAGTGCTTTGACTTCCTCCAACACCTCCCTCTGGTGCTCCAGCAACTACTTCCTTCTATTTTTGTTTCTCATTTCACCTATTCAAACCAAAGACTGATGAATTCTCTTCTTTAGATCCTAAAGAAGAAACTTCCCTCCTAGTTCTCCTGGTCCTCTATGGTTGCTGGGTCAACAATGCTATGCTGGCATCAATCTTCTCCATTAGAGCCTTCTGACCGTCTACCAACTTCTGATTTAGTTCCGACATCATCTTGTCAAACTCACCTTTTGTAACCATCTCCTACCAAGTAGATGATCCTAGCACTACCTGCTTGTTACTAACTTCCAATTAGTGAGCATTTCATTCATTTCCACCAGCTACTGCTCCTAACGAACTTTCGGATCTCCTAAGCGCCATTAATTTCTATCGGTAAGTTTCCAAATTCTTAAGAGCAAATTTTTTGGACCTAAACACTGGATCTCTCTAAACCTAAATAATAAGCTAGATCTAACCCGAAGAATTGAGTTTCTTAGTGAAAGCACCAAAACATTAACGCGAAAAATGGATCAATACCCAAAGACTTGTAGAATAATAGAGAACTAGCAATGACTATATGTAAAGTAAAGAGAACATCAGAATTTTATAATGGTTCGGCAATCTCTGGCCTACATCCACTGTAATTTTACAAATTATTTAATTGAGAGTCATAAGTACAAGGGATTGACAAGTTCTTATAGCCTAGAACATCCAATAGTGTTTGCATTAGTGACTATGAAGAGTTCGGTTAGGAGATAAAGAATACAAAAGAGCAAAAAGGTCTTTTCCAATTGCCATAGGGTCTTTATTTATAAGGAAACTGTCTAGCAGAACCAGGGGCCCATAAAGCATTAGGTCCAGATCTAAGTCCATACATGCAGAAGAGTAAAACGAGGCCCAAATGCCAATAATCCACTTGGTACTGACTAGTTTTTATGGCGGGAAATCTCCCCTACTTCTTCCTTTTGGTTTTTCATCTTCAATCCTTTGTGTTTCGAGCACTTTTCCTATACGATTGAGTTATTTCTGATAATTCTTGATACTTCTTGTTCATCTCTGCTTTCTTTTCTTTCTTCCAAACAATCCTTAGAATTGTTCATCTATTTCATAAGAAAAGCGCTACATAATGATCATGTGAGTTAGAGCTTCATGTTCAAGTAGTTTTGGAGGTCTGATGAGCAATAAAAAGGGTTCAGTACCAACTGGTAGGGCTTTGAATCGAGTGGTCCACTTTGGTCCATTGCCTTTGGAAATTCTTGAGTATGTTCATATTTCCCTTCTATGCATGTTTCCAAGTCCGTGAATCGCTTCGTCTTCACCTTACCGCTCTGATTCCAGTGAAAATCTACTTGGTTAAAATGACGATAACACATTCAAAACACATGTGTACGTAAAAATATAAGTGAATGACTATAGACATATATTGAATACATAACGATATTAAACTAATATAAGGTCGAAATTACATTTGTTCATTAACCTATATGTTTTTTATTATTTTAGATATAATTACCTTCATGTATGGATATTTCCTTTGGCAACATTATTGACAAATGACCATAATCTATATGATTGTTAACCATAAGTTCTAAAGGTTAATTATATTCCCATATTACCTTAGGTTAGACAAACTATTTTGACATTGTTACAGTGTTACTATTGTGAATACGAAGTTTCCTAAATATTATAACATTAAATTAAATTAAGATTAAATTAATAAATAAAATTTAAATTAAATTGACAATAAAATGTTCTCATTTAACAATAACAAATAAATGAATGTTTTAAATACAAATAAATAAATATACTCCAAACTCTTTTATTAATAAATACTAAATATGTTTTAGTATAAACTTAATATTCATATAAACACAAAATACGATCTAGTGCAATTTAATAAAAGGAATGTTTTCTAAAATTCCTCTTGTTACCCGTTGCATATGAAGTCAATCTAACAATGGTATCGGAGCAAGGTTTGGCCATGAACAACGTGATAATGGGCCTCACAGTTTGATCTATGGTGAATCATTGGCTCTTACCCTTACACATCCTAAGAATGGTTATGTAAGTAAGTTGAAAAGCTACATGTGAAACTTGCTTATGAGGGATATTGCTGTGCTACTTCAAATGAGTTTGAGCCGGAGCAACAATAGTAACAGAGGTTGCATTGTGTTTATGTGAATAAATTTACCAAGCATAGGGAAGTATTTTGGAAATTTCAATTAGATAAGCGTCAAATGAACAAAAAATATTTTTAAGTAAGGAGAAGGTTATTTAAATGTGGAAAATTCTTATAAATGGAAAACCTACTCGGTCCTAAGCTTAACCTGGCTCATCAAAGAGGTCCCTTTTTAAGGTATGCCTTGTAGAAGACCTAAAAGTAATTTAAGCCTTAAGGTTGATCCAATAAGCCTATTTGAATAAAGTAAAATTTCATAAAGAGTTATAAGATATAAATTTAAAAATTGTTTTTGATTCAAATTTAAATTTATAAAAGTTATAAATTAATTAAGGGAAATTAATTTAAAGGACAAAGATTTGTATATTTTTTGCTTCAAGGACACAACCTCAATATTTTTACTATAAGGACAAACATTCTTCTAAAAATTATTCATAAGGACAAATATTTTTCAAAATTATTCATAAGGACAACAAAACTGCTACCAAGCTAAAAACTGATACCTAAAAACTGCTACCGATAACTACAAACTGATACTATCAATGACTAAAAACTGATACCTACAGAAAGTTGTCCTTCAGGATAAAATATTGAAGGCCTGTCCTTGAGGTAAAAACGCTGAAATTTTTTGTCCTTGACAATAATTTCCTGAATTAATTAACCTAAAATATTTTTAAATTAAATTAAAATTTGTAAGGTTATGAATATAATTGAAAATTGTTTTAAAATTTTACTCGTAAGATTATAAATAGGTAAATTTAAAATTGTTTTAAATTTACATAAATATAAAGGTTATATTTAATATTAATTTATATATTTATTTCATAAATGAATACAGATGAATATATATATATATCTAAATCAATTATAAATGTTATAACAAATCATATATATATATATATTATATGCATAAAGAAAAGAGGGGAACCTATGAAATTAAGGAGTATACATTGAATGTATATAAAGATATATGATATCATTATTTATACTCATCTTTCTTAAATAGTTTATAACACTCTAAAAACATTATTTTGAATTGAGAATTTAAAATAATAATGATCTCCATCATTTATAATATAAACACAGTACCTTACATACATATGGTTATTGAGCACCCTGAAGCCATAGAATATCCAGGGTGATGTTTATATCAACCCAAGATTAGTAAGAATGTTACATAACCTTGTTGAGCACCCTAGAAGGGTTACAATAACTCTCCTTAGGATATCATGAAATGACGGTTTAGGGCATCTAATGTAGTTTATGATTTATCCAACACCCTTAAGGTTATAAAGATGATTAGGAGCATAACCAAAGTGTGGTTAGGAGATATATACATGGCATAATTAGTAAAGAGTTACTTACCATTTATGGGGATTGTAATTTGCTGAGCATCCTAAAGGTTATAGTAACGTGATAAACGTATCCTAACACCCACTAAAGGAATTTATGGAGATGTAGAAATTCAATGAGAGCCTTATTAGATAAAATAAACCAATCTAATAAGTATAATAACATATGTGATATTATCATAATATACTAAAATAAATTTGAACATTTCTTATAATTGATAAAATTGTTTATCAACTACAACATACTAAATGAACCAAATTAAAGACTAATGAAGAATAAAATATACTTGTCAATAAATCTTTTGGCACATTGTCGCATCAAGACCCATGCAAGTGTAAGTAACCATTAAAAACATTTATGCGCTGGTCCTAGTGTTAATTTTCCCGAGATAGTCTAGTGTCTTCTATGAGTTTGAACTCTAAATAATATAAGAGCATAGATATTTGATCTATATTTGATCACAAACAATGGTTGCATGGTGTATAGTCGCATTCGTATTATATGAAATCTCGATGAAAATGTTTCATTCGAAACGAGAAAGAAAATCATAGGGTAAGAACATGTGTTCAATAAGATTGAATACATTAAGGATCTTGTTGTGCTAGGAATAATAATGGACCAAGACCCACAAGACAGACTATTACGATCGCCCTACACCTACGATGCAGAACAGTTGTCGAAGGAAAGAAAAGAAGTAAAGAAGAGGAAATAGAAGATAAGAGAAGAGAAAAGGAGAAAAAGGAAACATCAAATAATCACATAAGCTATCGTGTATCTCACATCGAATCAGATAAAATATAATAGCCAAAACATACATAAAACAGTCAAGACAAAATAACTAAGTGGTCTAAGTATCTAAGTACAGATACACAGAGTTATACATCATATAATAGAGTTTATACAAGTGATAAATAAACTCAACTAACAAACTGTCACCAATAATAATAAATCAACACTATCAAGGCTTTCACACAGTGGAATAAACAATAGTATATCAAAATATAATAAGAGAAAGCGTTGCCTCATGCTAATCTATCTGCATAGCTCCAAGTGATGTTTACCTGCTATCTGGTTTACTCATTTATGAGCACCCGAGATACTAAGAAGCAAAGCATAAAACCTCGAGTCAGACAACAGTCTAGTGTGAGAAATAAATAATCACAAAATACTATAAAAGTCGATATAGTATATGGAATAGTGGGTATACTAATCATACCTGACATGTCCCTGCAATCAAAGAGTTAGCACATAACATCGATAATATGCTACTTTATAAATGTCATAAAGAGTACTCCATGCTTAGTAAACTATAGGGGTGTCAATGTATCTCCATCTACAATACCTACTCCATACTAAGTGATAGTCGTGGTATCTGGGTATCCCTTTGCCCAATACCTACCTCGTGTGACATCCCTAGAGTGACAGGTAACTAGTGAAACCATAACAAACATAGAATCCATCAAACAATACGAACCGTCACTCATTGTGCTCCAGATCTATAATTACTCATATGGCCATTCTTCTATCAAGGATTAATGAATAAAAATACCGATTTTTAGTTTTACTCTCTTTAGCCTAAAATTGGTACTAAAACCATTCTTCTGGCCCAAGGTATACGGATCCATTTTTCCGATCTAAGGTACCAAATCAATATATCCATGGGCGTTTCCACAAATACCCTACTTTGAGTACAAAAGAAAAAACTCTGAGTATCAAAGATCCCTTAGCATGCATCTCATGCTCTTCCTTGCTTCACCATTTTCATGATAGAACCACTCCACATTCTATCCACGGATCACCCTCAAAGAAACCACCCATGTGGAACTCATCACTACGCCTATTGACATCAAGCCTTCAACCTTGGAACCTAACTCCATGCACCACTGAGCTACTCATCTGAATTCCTGAAGTGTCAACCTCGGAACCTAACTCCATGCACCACCAAGCTAGTCATCCAAAGAACTAGACCATCATGTCGAGAAAGTCAAATCATCTTGATCATCAAAAGCACCCATCGAAGAGCATATCATAAAACATAGTGTTGGCCACACAAACCATCATATCATGCTCCTCGAAGCCTCCTCACCATCCATGTCAAAGGTTGACCAAATAGACCATCATAAATAGTGATTGGTACCGACCACTCTATAGTGATCAGTACCAACCACTCTACAGTGGTCAATATTAACCACTCTGGTCCTGTACTCAGCAAAAAATCGATAAGTACTAACCAAATGAAAATGTCCAGCGTCCATCTTGAAGTCTAAAGCTTGTCCAAATCCATCGTCTTCCATCCTCAGATCCGTCGGCATGCATTCTAGCATTCTCTTACAACTTATTGCGTTGTTTAGGTTTCCTATCAAGGGGACAAAACCTAATGCACGAAATATTCCCTAACGATGGATCACCAATAAATCTGTGTTTTCAACCTAACCAAACTAACATACATGCATCCAACAAGCATATAAATGTCCAAATAGCATACACATATGATATATATAATCCATCCATGTCAACCAATATGGGAAATAATATCAATAATTGCTCAAGTCTAATAATTCCTTAACTATGGCACGTTGATGGAAAATAAGTGATATTCTTTATAAACCATTTTAAAATAATTTTATTTACTTTTATGAAAATCTAGTACGTATATAAGTATAGGAAAATCACATTTTAAATCCAAAAAATCACTCCCGAGTGTCAATATAATACTATACAATCAATCATAGTATAGTAAGAGACAATATCACTCACCTCGTCCAAATCCGTCCAAACTAGCAATAAATCGAAGAGCTCTCCATTATTTGTGCAATGCAAGAAACCGCGTCCAAAATGGACCTCGTATGCAAAAGCTATAGTGTATATAAGTTTCACAATTATTTAAATATTTAATTAACTTAATTACTTATTAATTTAAACTAATCACCTTATAATTATCTTCTTCCTTAAACAATAATGCCTATATATGTGTGCGCAAATGACCCCAACAACCGAATACTTAATTCTCCAATTTCTCGCAAACTACTCAACGGATTGACGAACTGAAAGTTGCATGTCGCTCCCCTATACGCGTGCACCACGACTGACCTAACCTCCTAATGAACGAACCTATCTCTTATCGCGTCGTGGAAGTGATGTGGTCAACTTCATGCTATCGCCTTCCACCAGAGAACATTGTCCTCGTTGAAAATTTGTGGGGCGATACTTCTCGGCAGGAGAAAAATGGTGGCGCAATCGAATCCACCTAACGTCGCCTATAGCCACCTAAAATCAAAACCCTAGATCGACGTGTATGTATGGCCATTGTTTAAACTGACGTCACACTCAACCATATGGGCATAG
The DNA here is from genome assembly GCA_030737815.1 of Allium fistulosum. Taxonomy (NCBI): domain Eukaryota; kingdom Viridiplantae; phylum Streptophyta; class Magnoliopsida; order Asparagales; family Amaryllidaceae; genus Allium; species Allium fistulosum. The sequence goes on along the minus strand of CM060902.1, from coordinate 1,113,319,155 downwards.
GCTCAAAAGATTCTCAATACGAGTTCAATGGAGGAGGTTTGGTGATATTTCATGGAGCGGTTCGTCGAATTTTGATTTTTGAATTATATGAGGAGGAAGTGACCATTATGTTTTGAAGAGGATAATGGAATATCAACTGATCCAATGAGAGGAGGGTCTAGGTATTTAAATAATAATATTTTATTCTCTTTTGTCTAATTTCTCAAACAAAACGGTGTGCGTTTTGAGCTTGTACAATCAATAGTGCGTCCAATCGCCACGAAACTCGTCTATGTGCATCACCTCATTCTTCTTGTCTCGATGGTATAAATTTCGTCGCTATCCGAGATTGCTCTCTAGGATGATAATTTTCACATTTTTCGAGACTCTTTAAGCCATCAAATCATCCGATCTCCAAATATAGCGATCTATATACTTATTTTCATTCTCGACATCGATACGAACACTATGGAATTGGTCTCAAGTCTTGATTTGATCGTATGCAAAAAATCACATTTCTAGGACCGTCAATTAGTTAACGGTTCAATATTTAAATCAATTATAAAAATATATCATCGTTAAAAATACATGTCATTGCATTCTCTCCTCCTTAAAGGGATTTCATCCTCGAAATTTCAAGGAAGAGACAACACAGCCCAATACATTCACATAAGCAACGATCCAAGGGAAAATCGTCACTTACCAACTCTTGACAACAATCATAAAAGTGATCACAACAAAGGGGATAGACTCGGAATCAACTGCTGCAATCATCCTCATCCATAAGTATATCACTATCGAATCCAAAATCATTGTGGCTAAGCCAAATGGCTAAGTTACGCACTTATTTCCAAAGAAACGGACAATGAAAAACAAAAGTGCCAACTCACTAATCGAATGGTAAGTCGACTAACACTCATACATTACTGACTCTCTCAACTATCGACAATGTCTAATATCCTATACATTGACTTTTCTCTCAATTTTTGGCTTACGTCACGGATAATTTCGGCAGCATCTCTGTTCGGTCGGCTAAATGTTTATCGAGTTAGAAAATAGTCGAACGAATTTCGAAATAAAATAACCGCAAGCGCACGGCGTACATTTGTAGTAAGTGGCGAATATGGGTCGATCCGCAGGGAATTGATGATTTTAAAAATCTATTCAATCAAATTAAACCAAAGTCGAGTGAAAGTTAAGCTAGAGAATTAGAAAATTAGCTAACTAACTAAAAGAAAAGAGATGCAAATATAAGAGTTAAATGACAATTTAGAGAATAAATCCACTCTCTAGATCATGTAGTTCAACACATATGAAATTATAATCTCTCTTTTATGGTCATTAGTGCTTTAATTGATGTGCCTATCATAAGTATGGCATATTTGTGCTATTAGTTAGCCAACATAAGCCATCAAACTTTGACACACCCCTTAAACCACTTACTAACTTTCATGAAATTTGACAATGAAAATGAAAATGAAATCTATTTTAAGTATGGCCTATTAACTATTGATTAGGAATATAGACCATCAAATTTTAATTTCAAATCACTTTCTTATGCCATAATCATATTTTGATGAAGAGGCATTTGTGTAAGTGATTGTTTAAGCATAGCCTATTTGGTGTCAACAATATAGGCTATCAAATTCAAAGCAAGAACAACAAATAAAACACTTCATTGATCATCATTAAGCACAAAAGGAGAGCATGAATTAATAAATAGTTGAAGCTACATAATAGAGAGCTTCATTACCCCTAAATTGAAGGGGTTTAGCCTCTCATATTTGTCATTTGATTAACAAATGTAGCTAGCAACATGAAAGCAAAAAGAAAGGAAAATGAACGCTAATGGAAAAGAGAAGCTAATTAACAAGAATTAAAACTAATCTACTTTGCATGAATGTAAACTGCACTACTAACATAAGAAGAGAAGAAGCATGTAAATAAAAGAGAATTAACATTGCATAAAAGAAAGAAAAATTACATGAAATAAAATGGCTAAGTAGCCATGGAAAAAGAAGAGAGAAAAGCTTTGATTTATTTCCTAAGCTAAAAACTAAGTAAGAGAGAATAAGGGGAGGAAGAGCTACATGAAACATAAGGGGATTTTATATATGTGTTAAACCCTAATTCATAATTTTAGGGAATGCCCAAAATACCCTCTTAGGAAGTGTGGAGGCCAAGTAATCATTAGCTTCAAATAATCCTCATTTAAGTGTACATGAAGCCATTAATTCCATAAGCATGTGCATTAGCCTCTAATTTGTACATTAAGGTAGGTGGGTAGGTGGGGTCCTCCATTATCTTCACTTTGAATTATTTCCATCTTCATTTGTTTGTATCTTCTTTGTGCATGCATATTCCTTCATGAAATCACTTATAATTGAGTTTAAATTCCTATAAAATAATATAGAAATTTCCAATTAAATTTTCTCAATTTAATATATGCACAAAAATGACCGTTTTGCCCCTATATGAAGATGGATATGTGACAATTTGGAATTAATATGAATTTTGGTTTAAACAAGTTAAAATACCCAATATGATCATTTATTCAATTTAAATTTATTAAATATGGTGGTAAAAATATGCACATTTACGTGCACATCAAATACCCCCACACTTATCTTTTTATTCATCCTCGAATAAAGAAAAACTAAGATAAATCCGTTTTCGTAGGGAGCACGATTGCATTGAGCGTATGCAACAAGCCGTTTAACCTCTGGGTGTCCCCAGTAGGACGAGTGTTGTCTCGTGAGGGTTTTCAACGGATACTACCCACAAAATCCAAATGCAGAATGAAAATATTTACAAAATGCAATATTTATTTACAAAGAGATGAATGCGAGTTTTGGAAAATATTTACAATGAAGGATTTACTTTTAAGTAGACACAAATAAGTTAAATATAGGTTTTGGTCATTATCTTGAAATTTAAGTCATTTACTCGTCAAAATTTCCAACAAAAATTAAGTTATCATAACAAATATACTATAGTTTAACTCGTTGTTTCGGTTGATAACAAAGTGTAACTATGAAATGGATCCTTAGTTGATTATCAAAGTTTATCAAAGTGGTATTTTCATTTCTTTTCAATAACAAGTCAAATCAAATAAGTTAAAGTAGTGCTTGGATTTCATTTGCTTACTCTCTCCATTTTTTTCTTTTGAAAATTTTATTGATATTAACAATATTTACATATGCCTAACTCAGATAAACTGAGACCAGATATATTACCCATGCACTGCCTTGCGGACTGATGTGAGGGGAATACAGAGCGTGGCGAGTGAACACACGAGTGTGAACACCTATTAACTGTAGGCGTTATTAAAAAGAATTTTTATATATATACACCTAGCTCAGATAAACTGAGGCCAGATATACCGATCTTGCACTGCCTTTCGGGCTTACGTGAGAAAGGTACAGAGCATGGCGAGTGTACACACAAGTGTGCACACCTGTTGACCGTAGGTGTTAATAGAAAATATTTACATATATACAAATGTTTGTTTTTTTTTTCTTATTTTTTCTTTTTTAGATTTTTTTTATAGAAAGAGAGTTTTTGCAAAATCATCTTAGCACCACTTAACTTAGAAGACAAAAAAAATGTTATATCCTTTACTTTAAATCAACCACTTTTTCTTAAAATAAAATTTTCAATTAGGATATATTTCATAATTATCACATATGAATCTTCCTATATACTAGTTAAACCATTATTATTAGTAATCAAACTTCATTTTTATTTTTGTTAAGATGAATAAATTTTCAAAAATTCCAATTTAATAAACCAAAACCATATATTTATCCTATGTTGTTTCTTTAAAAATAAATAAAAAATGCTTAAAAAATAAAATTTGTTTTTTTTTTGTTTTTTGTTTTTTTGAGATTTTTTTTAATTTTGGAAAGAAAAAATAAACCATGAAAAATCGAAAATGATGATGAGTCTCCCCCCACACTTGATGTTGACTGTGTCCCCACAGTCAACCCAAGTGGTAGGAGAAAAATAAAAACATAACCTTTATTTTAATGAAAATGAAAAGTATTTACACGAAATCAGAAAGTATATCGTCAAAAAGTAAATGAAACGGTCTTCCAAAGACCGATTCATTTGTCTCATCAAATATGCGAGACATAGCTTAAGCTCGAAAAACCAAACCATACAAGATTTCGAAGTTGAATTTGGATTTGGAAAAACGAATGCCGTTTTATTAAAAATTGTACGAGTCATTTTATTTTCAATGATTTTTGTGGTTGATAAAACGATTGATTGAAGTTCAAGTTTATTTTCACCAAATTGAAATTCAAGTTTGTCATTGAAAAATTCTTCAAAATTATTGATTTCAAAATCAAAGTGGTGATTTAAATCTTCTCCATCGGAAGTTAACAACTCGTCATCCAAAAGTTCAAAAAATTCATGTTCATTAAATTCGTCTTCCTTTGTTGGATTGTCAACAACTTCATTGCGTATCTCAAGTTCAAAATCCAAAGTTGTTGTATTCAAATTTTCGGAATCGAGAAATGGAAGATCGAATTTTAAATTTGGTTCCACACCCTCAAAAGAATTGAAATCCAACTCAATTACCAAATTTTCAACAACTTCATTTAGATCATCATTTTCAATTTCAAAAGTTGTTATTTGAAAATCGTCGATTTGGGTAAAAGATGGATTATCACTTGACTCGTCACACATTGAGATTTGATTTTGTTTATCACGTTGTTTCATATATGTTTCAAACAACGAATCCGTGTGATCATCGTAAATTTCGTTCATTTGTTCAACAAAATCCAATTTATAATTATTAGCTTGAGGATTTTCGATTTGGATTTGTTGAGAACAAAAATGTTCACTTGCATCATAGTCGAGATTATTCCCATTGCCAAAATTATTTGAAAAGTGGATCACATTTTCGTTTTGATTCTGAAATTCATTTTGAAGTTCAAAATTGAATTGGCATGGGTTATACTCGAAATCGTTTGAATTTTGAAGTGAATTCAAATTTTGATTATTTTGAAAACTTTGATTTGAATCATTGCCCAAATATGAATTACACAGATCATTTATCATTTGATTTTGTTGTATAGAGATTTCAAGTAAAGACGAAATGCTCATTTCAAGATTTGAGGGTTGGTCATCGTTTTGAAAATTTTGTGGTTCAAAATTTGAATCATTTAAACAATAGTTGTTGTTAAAATATCCATACGAATTTGGAGTAAAATCATATGGATTATACTGATTTTCAGAACTATTGTAAAATTCAAATGAGTGGGGAAACTCAAACATTTTTAAGAATGTTTTTGTTTTTTTTATAAAGGAAAAATATTTACAAAAAGAATTTATTTTTCAAAATGGAAAATTGTTTTTTTTTATTTTGTTCTTTTACTGGTTTTTCAATTTTTTTTGTTTTTTTTTGAAAAGATTTTATATTTTTTTTCTTTTTGGATTTTTTTTTTGAAATTTCAAAGGAAAGGAAAAAAAAAATTCAAAGAAAAAGAAAGGAAATATTTACAATTTTTTTAGTTTTGAATTTTGAATTTTTTGTTTAAAAAAAAAATATGCATGAACTAATGCAACTAAATGAATGCAAGGGCTAATTACAAATGATTTATACTAAGTTAACCCAAAATTGTATAATTACACATTGTCTTAAATCAACAAGATAGTTCTCAGCCAGGTAACGGGTAGGAGTTATCGGTGCACCACGAATCACCGTAGCAATGCAGCCGAAGGTTTAAGTATCTTCAGAGGAACAACCACTATAATATTTACGAATCACCGTAATATTTATAAATGGTTATTACTCTGCCGTAGCCTAGACACCAAGAAATTAAATTGTTCAAAGAAGACAACTTGTCAATATACAATTAAAAGTTATCGATGTCTAATCGTTATTATTAATCAAAATCTAGGATGAAATGCAAAGTAGAAAATAAACGTGTATTAACAATGCAACTACAAATGATTTTTGTGTTTGTTTTTGGTTTTTTTTGATTGTTTTTTAAATGCAAGCAAACAAGAATGCAAGACAAACAAAAACAATAGATATATACAATGCAAGACAAATAAAGAGAAAATTATAAGTAAGCAAGAAGTTTTTTTGGCAAGCTCAGCACGCAAGTAATTTATTTTAGCAAGCACTTCTGCTCCTTCTGCAATTCTGCTTTGGCAACCTGAAATAAAAACAAAATATATATACAGTTTTTTTTTGTTTTGAAAAGGAAACGTAAAAGTGACGTTTTACTTAAAAAAAAATTAATATCAAAGAAGAAGCTAAAATAAATGAAAAACAAAACAATTGAAATCAAATGAAATAAAACAAAAACAATGAAGGAAAGAACTTGTTTTCTTTTTGGAATAAAACTATTCAAAAGCTCAAAACAGTTCAAAAGCAAAGGGTTTTTTTTAGAAAAGGAAGAAAATCAAAATTACAACTCAAAACAAATTAATTACCCTAAAAAGAATATTGGACTTTACCACTTAAACAAACCCGCGATTTCTTTTACCCAGCCCAAATAAACACGGTCTCCTTTTGTTTTAAAGAAAAACAGCTGTAACCAAATCGACTTGGTTCTCTCGTCAAAAAAAAAGTTATTCCCAGTTCAAATCTTTTTCAATATCTCAAAACTTATAGTCGAATCCACTAATATCTCGAATTCTCGAATCGAAACTTAAGCTTTGATTTTCGACGATTGCATAAGTGGTTGTTTGACTGGGAGGTCGCGATTGGGGATTGCGGTGGGGCAGTGGGAGTAAATGGTCGTGTGCTTGCTCGGAGGTGATTCGCGGCTAGTTGCGAGGTGAATTGGAAATTGGGAGGTGGATGTCGCGGTGATGACGGTTTGAATTTGGTCACTGTCGAGGATTGAAGGTGCAGGCGTGGCTGCTGTGTTTGGATTGGCTATTTTGGGTTGCGTGTGTGATTTTAGGCAAGGCGGTTGATGTTCTGTTTGTTGGTGATGGAGTGATTGATTTGAATTGTGTTGAGGTGGTTGTTGAAGTCGAGTTGTCTGGAGTTTGGATTTTGAGGAGGCTCACAAGTTGGTTTGGTGAATTGGGTGGCTGAGGAAGGGGTTTGCGGTCAGGTTGCTTTTTTGAAGTCGCGATGTGATTGGTCAGAGGGGAATTGGCGAGGAAGTGGTATACGGTGAAGTGGAGATGGCGATTTATAAAGTCGCGGTTGTGATGTTGAGTTGGGGTGGAGGCGCTCGAGTTGCTGGCGATGGGAATTTGTTGAGGATGGGAGTGGTTAGAGGCGGTTTGCTGGAGATTGGATGATGTTTTGTCGCTGGTCAAGCTATCAGTGAAGTGTTGGCTGTGATAATGTTGTGATGGTGGTTTGAAGTTGTGACAGAGAATGGTAGGAGTAGGGTAATGTGCAGGCAGGCAAGGTGAGGAAGATGTTCAGTTGCTTCTGGGATGGTGGTTGTGGAAGTTTTTCTGGAAGGAAGATGTCGATTGTGAAGTTGCAAGTTGACGGGTCTGAAGTGGTGGAATGGTTTGATTGTGCTTTGATGTGTAGGGTGGTTGCGGTTGAACAATGGTGGCGGAGCAGTTGAACAATGGAATTGAGTTGAGATGTTGGTGGTTTGTGGTCTGTGGTTTTGGGTTTGAAGCAATGGCGTTGTGTTATAGTGGAAGAAGGTGGGATGGTAGTTGCGTTGTAGTCAGTGAAGTTGTTGCTTAAAGTTGTCGAGGATGGATGGTAGATGGTGTTGAAATTCTTGTATGACTGGAAGGGTAGTTGATGATGTGGTTGCAATGTGTCGAGGGCAGATGGTATGTTGATTTGATTGCTGCTGGTTGTTGTTTCTGGTTGTGAGAATGTCGGTTGATGATGGCTCTGTTGATGTACAGAGATGGTTATAGGCAGAAGGTGTTTGCTTGGAGTGTAGTGGTGGTTTGATATTGGAGTTGAAGGAAGTATGGCAGGAGGTTGCTGATGAGGTGTGAATTGTCTGTGTGCAAAGATTGTAGTTGAGGGGAAGGAGTATGGTGATTGACGGAGTGTCAGGTGATGGCTTGCACTATATGATAAGGCAAGGTAGTGGAGGTGATTTGAATAGAAGAGTTGATGGTAGGTGATACTGTTACTGTAGCTTGTAATGAACAGGCAACAGTTTGTATTGAGGCAACAGTTTGTATCAGTGAATTGTATCCATATCAGTGATCAAGTTTGAAAATTGTATTTGATTTGAAAATATCAGTGAATTGTATGTTGTACCAGTTTTGTACAAAATAGAAAAATGCAACCAAGAATGAAGTACTGAATACAAAGGTGAAAATTGCAAACAGGAATGCACACAAACTCTGAAACAAATGAATTACTGAAAGTTGCACAGAACAAAATTGCAAGTTGTTTGTTATGCAACAGTTTCAGAAGTGTAATGGGAAACCAACAGTGAAAACAGAAACAAGCTTTGAGCAATAAAACAACAAATACCAAATGTAACACTACGATTTAATTTAACTTTTTTTTAAGAACAATAAAAATCAAATGCACGCCACAGAACAAAGACAGTAAGCACAACAGAGACTAACAAAAGATAAAGGAAAACAAGAATGCACAAAACTAGAACAACTGCATTTTTTTTTGCAACAAACACACAAAATAAAATCACACAAAAATCAAAGAAAAATAATTCGAAGAATAGAAAATTGAAATCAAAGCAAATTCCCGGCAACGGCGCCAAAAGCTTGCTCGGTCGGCTAAATGTTTATCGAGTTAGAAAATAGCCGAACGAATTTCGAAATAAAATAACCGCAAGCTCACGGCGTACACTTGTAGTACGTGGCGAATACGGGTCGATCCGCAGGGAATTGATGATTTTAAAAATCTATTCAATCAAATTAAACCAAAGTCGAGTGAAAGTTAAGCTAGAGAATTAGAAAATTAGCTAACTAACTAAAAGAAAAGAGATGCAAATATAAGAGTTAAATGACAATTTAGAGAATAAATCCACTCTCTAGATCATGTAGTTCAACACATATGAAATTATAATCTCTCTTTTATGGTCATTAGTGCTTTAATTGATGTGCCTATCATAAGTATGGCATATTTGTGCTATTAGTTAGCCAACATAAGCCATCAAACTTTGACACACCCCTTAAACCACATACTAACTTTCATGAAATTTGACAATGAAAATGAAATCTATTTTAAGTATGGCCTATTAACCATTGATTAGAAATATAGACCATCAAATTTTAATTTCAAATCACTTTCTTATGCCATAATCATATTTTGATGAAGAGGCATTTGTGTTAGTGATTGTTTAAGCATAGCCTATTTGGTGTCAACAATATAGGCTATCAAATTCAAAGCAAGAACAACAAATAAAACACTTCATTGATCATCATTAAGCACAAAAAGAGAGCATGAATTAATAAATAGTTAAAGCTACATAATAGAGAGCTTTATTACCCCTAAATTGAAGGGGTTTAGCCTCTCATATTTGTCATTTGATTAACAAATGTAGCTAGCAACATGAAAGCAAAAAGAAAGGAAAATGAACGCTAATGGAAAAGAGAAGCTAATTAACAAAAATTAAAACTAATCTACTTTGCATGAATGTAAACTACACTACTAACATAAGAAGAGAAGAAGCATGTAAATAAAAGAGAATTAACATTGCATAAAAGAAAGAAAAATTACATGAAATAAAATGGCTAAGTAGCCATGGAAAAAGAAGAGAGAAAAGCTTTGATTTATTTCCTAAGCTAAAAACTAAGTAAGAGAGAATAAGGGGAGGAAGAGCTACATGAAACATAAGGGGATTTTATATATGTGTTAAACCCTAATTCATAATTTTGGGGAATGCCCAAAATACCCTCTTAGGAAGTGTGGAGGCCAAGTAATCATTAGCTTCAAATAATCCTCATTTAAGTGTACATGAAGCCATTAATTCCATAAGCATGTGCATTAGCCTCTAATTTGTACATTAAGGTAGGTGGGTAGGTGGGGTCCTCCATTATCTTCACTTTGAATTATTTCCATCTTCATTTGTTTGTATCTTCTTTGTGCATGCATATTCCTTCATGAAATCACTTATAATTGAGTTTAAATTCCTACAAAATAATATATAAATTTCCAATTAAATTTTCTCAATTTAATATATGCACAAAAATGACCATTTTGCCCCTATATGAAGATGGATATGTGATAATTTGGAATTAATATGAATTTTGGTTTAAACAAGTTAAAACACCCAATATGATCATTTATTCAATTTAAATTGATTAAATATGGTGGTAAAAATATGCACATTTACGTGCACATCAATATCCTTTGCGCGGCTAGGTCTGGGAAAAATCCTAATATAAGAATAGACATATATACGTCTCATATCTGAGGCATCTCATATTTGAGGCATCTAGTTTCCAAGGACAACCAAACATATATAGCCAAATCTACACTACAGATATCACATACCTCTTTTATAGCAAGAGCATTTTATTTAGATGTAAATATAAACGGGTAAGCATCCAAATAGCTAACAATTGCTTCCATGTACCTGATCAAGTACTCAACAAAGAGGATTAAGTGCAATAGTAACACCAAAATGTAAATAAGTATACTAGATCATATATATGGTAATCATCTTAAAAAAATGTGCTATATCAAACCATATCTATCCCACATGCCTAATAACCATATAAGCAAAAGTAATCAGGTCTAATACCAATAAACAGACACCACTAGGCACATATAAGATCAAACATCAATAGTAACATCCATGTCTATCCTAGTATGCGGGATACTAAACCATCTAGTATAAAACATCGAATGTGATATCTGACATGAAAGCCGATGATAAAAATGAAATCACACCTCCCGAAGAGCTCTGGATAAGCAGTCCTTTTGCTCTTCTCGGTCTCTCGTACCTCATCGTCCTCACTTTCACTCTATTGAACCTCTACTACTCTACTGCCCTCCTTCTAACCTGATTTGTATCTCATCTATCGGTAAAAATAGGTCTACAAGGTCTCAAAGTCCATGGTTCAATCTCGATATCATAAAATTGATTTAATGCCAAATATCCAAATGCCTCTTGTAAGTTCTCCCAAAACCTACCAGTGAACAATAGGTTTTGGCCACTTACAGCGCTCTTGGCACACAATGGAATCACACTATCCATTCCATATACAACTCGACTAATTTGGATGCCATATTACTAATCTTAACGTATATAAATCTAGCACTCTTCGTCAATCTATCGACTCTAACTCAAATGTCATCATATTCTCTTCTAGTTCTTGGCATTCCATAGATGAAGTCCATCAACATCTATTCCAATTTCCCCTTGGAATCTCAAGCGGTTGTAATAACCACTTGGCTTCTTCTATTCATCATTTACTAGTTGACAAATCATTCATCTTAAAATGAATGTCCGACGTTTTTCTTCATCCATTTCCAATAAAATTTCTATCTCTCATCTCGGTGCAATAGTATGCGGGATATAGAGCCAATAGTATCAGTCGAGTCCGTACCGCATTAATATCGCACCCAATCAAGTACCACAAGCATGTGTGTACTTCGGCTCCTTATTCTCGGTCAGAATGAGTAACATCGGTGCACTCGTCAACCCCTCTGTTAGACTTACTGATGCATATTTGCACCTCATATTTCAAAAAAAGTCTGATACTCTCTCATCAAATAGGTCAATGGTGCTGCTACTTTGGGTTCATTCAAATTCTAGATTGTCATACTACAGTGTAACGACCTGCGAATATTTTTTACATTTATATGTAATTTAATTTATAAGTGAAAATGTGATTGAGAATTGGCTTTCCGATTTTCAACGGTTTAACGAACGAAAGTTGTTCGAAGTTGTTGCAATGTTGTTTATATGTGTGCACATATATAACACACACATACACACCCTAACATTTACATATACCCATCTATATACATAACACATATATACATTTATATATACATATATAACAAAATATCTAAGATATTTACACTTTTCTTACTAATTAAGCTTCCTAAAAAAGCAAACTAACACTCAAACCTCACACCACTCTTACATACACATGGGTACACATGGGAGGGGTGTGGGTGACATGAAAACTGATGGGAAGGGAGGGGAGTGGGTTGGCACATGGTGCAGGAGATGTGATGAAAGATATTTTCCAAGTTTTCTTTTCCTATAAATACACCCAATACCATCTCATTCCCTCACACTTTCTACTTCTTCTTTTCCTCCATTCCAAGCTATTTTAATGGCTTCTTCCTAAGGAAAATTATGAAGAAATATATCTATAAATAGAAATAAAATCATACACATATACAAAAGAGATCAAAACTCCTCGTAACCAAGTACAATCACCTCCTTTCCCCTCCTATCGCTCACGGCCACACTCTAACCTCATCAAAGCTGAGAGCATCCACCCTTCTAGGCTAAGGCCGAGCCTATTATAATGAAAGGAAGCAAGTTCGGGAGCTTCGGAGTGAAGGAAAAGGAATGAAGCGCTGTTGGATTTCCACCAATTCGATTTTAGAAAGCTATGGGAAAATTTTGGTAGAGTGGATATAAATCATGAGTACACTAATTTAGTTTTAATTTTAGAAAAAATTAAATGATGATGCATGTTTAATTAATAAATTAATATGTTTGGTTGGATATTGGTCGATAACTTGGTTGATTAATCGAATGATTATATGGTTGGCTATATGGTTGACAACTTGGTTGAGATAAATTATGAGAAATCATTATAAGAAATGGTTAAGTGATTAACCATAGTAAATTAATGGAAAATGAATCCATATAAATATGTGTATGGAATTTATTTAGCCTCTTAATGGTTTTGAAATATAAAAAGGGTTAAAAATGATATTATAATATATAATATTATGAAATAGTTTAAAAGTGAATATGAGATTTAATATGGAAAATATTAGTTGAAATCACTACAAGAAAATCTACATTTAGTTGCATTTCTTGGCAGTGTTTGTAGTGTGAATGCAACAAATACTATTTTTACCATTTTATTTTTTACTTGTTTTTTTAATCCAACGCTGCCAAATTTTGGCCGCCTTCCCACCCAATGTAATAACCTCATTGCGTTTTTTCCATCTCCTTCTTCTCCATTGTTATGTTTCTACCCTCGTTCAAAAAAATTCCTCTCGCTTCTGCATTCACACTACTTATCTCCATCTCCGCTACTTATCTCGATCAAATTTGCTCTGCTCCACTTCATCGATCCACTCTTCCTTCAATCTGCTCGCGTTTTCTTTCTGGAGATTTGTTCACAAGCCCTGAATCGACTAATCAAGGTAATTGAAAAACCCTAATTTGGCTGAGGTATTTTAATTTCTGTACTATGTTTGTTGTTACTACAAAATCCCAATCACTATATTTTTTATTATCAATCCATTGGTCTGATTTCATTTTATTTGTAATTTTCTCATTGTAATTGAAATCCGATGTTCTATAAATTGACTGCTTTAAATTGTTTGGATCTATGATTTCATCTTGTGAAACGTTAATGTAGTGAAGCAGTGAAAATAGACCGATTCTATCCATTTCCACAAAAGTTGATTCATTGTCTGGTCATCAAACAATGCCATTTTAGTATCTTACCTTTAATTTAATAAAGCAGATATTTTGACATATTTTTTTAAAGTTAACTCTATAAGCATCGACCTTTTCTGTAACGACCCGTAAATTTCAACTGTTTTAATAACGTAATTAGTTGAAATTTTGTGAAATTTTAAACGATAAAATTTCGAAATAAAAATTTAATATTTGGAATGCGTCTAGTTAAACATAGCAACTGGTAAATTTTCGTTCGAAAATACGAAAGTTTATTCCGCGCGTAAATTCACTTCAATTTAATCAGTTAAAAAGCAATGAAAATAAAATGTTTCCGAAACCTAAATATTTTTACATAGAAAAATTCTAACCCATCTTCTGAGCAAGATGTCAGTTTGTCGTTTTTCCAAATTTGGACACCTATTGCTCCGTCGATCTTATTTTCAGCAAATTAGCAGCATTTTCGGTACCGATATCGACTTTTGATCGGATGATCGTACCACTGATATCTGTATACCGTTTTGATCGTCTCGTCGTGCTGATCTCAATAGTGCATTCATTTGTGTATTTCGGAAATCCGATGCGCGATGAAATTTGTGGAACGGTTAATCGTACCGGTTCATGTTTTAAACTTTTGGGATTTTCATGACCCTTCATCTATCTATCGTATAAACCAAACAACCGTTTGCCATTACAATTTCTATTTCAACTTCACCCTTTGCTATTCCCCATTGTGAATTTATTATACGTTGGTTCATTTTTCTGTTAAAAGAAATTGGTTCGTGTTTCAGTGTGGCTCTTCCCCTCTTATATTCTTTCTGTTATTTGACAATAGTCTATTCCTCTTTCACACTTCATCCTCCATTATTTTGCTTACATCCACTTGCTGCTCTTCTTGTTTAGCCGACTTTCCTCCCTCTCATCAACTCACCCCACCTTCTCACTTTGAACCCCGCCACCCATGCAGCTCGCCTCGCCTCCCCTCTGTTCGCATCCTCCCCCTTTGATCCTCCCAAACGTCAAGCCTGCCTCTCTCCTTCCGTCCATCGCCTAGGCCGAAGCCACCTTCGCTCCTCAGACGAAGGCGAAGGCCATGGCCACACCACCCTCCTCCCTGACGGTACACATCACCTTCTTTTGCCGGCTTAGCAGCAGCCTCGTCACCACACTTCACTCCAATGTTCCGCAGCGCCATAGCCAAACTCGGAAGCCCCAAGTAAGCCGCCTTCTTGCTTCTCCGACCTAGCTGTCTTCCGTACCCAACCTTCGCTCTATTCACCTTCAAACGCCACGCCACCTGAGCACGAGCCACCCGATGTTGGCTTCTCTCCACTCTTCTCGCCTCTCTCCTAACTCTTGCGTTTTCCCTGCTCCGCCTGCCTCCCTTGGAGCCGCGTCCGCCTATCTAGCCCCTGCCTCCTCGTTTTTATAAATGGTATATATGTTTTATAATTTATTCTATCCTATTATATTAAGATATATATGTTATAGCTTGCCTACATACTTATTTATATATAAGTTCTGCAACCTTGTAAATGCTTTTGTAAATAGTAGTATACGTAAGTCAGTCCCTTGTACATGCTTTTGTTTAAGTTTATGTTCGATTTTAAGTTGATCTATATTAGCTTACATAAGTTGGGTATATATATTGGTTTTTTATGTATAGTTATATTTATGGTGTTATGCGAATAATACGTTTTATATATTTGTAGGGTCTGTTATTTATGGGAGTTTATAAAGTTATAAAAGTTTATAAGAGTTGGTTGTTATGTATATTTAAGTGTTGGGTTATATGTTAAGTTATATGTATATTTGTATCTAAGGGTGTCATTCGATGCTTTGTATTTTGTCTACAGGCTTACGCACCCAGTACATTAGTATCGAGATTTCTATAAAATTTGTTTAGATTGTCCAGTTTACATTTGTAGATATGAAGTTTAAGTATTTATATTTTACAATTGCCTGTTTTCGTGTATACGTATATATATTTTATGATGATGTTGGTTGTACTGTATATACATAGACGCTAGATTTTTATCAAATGCTATTTTCGTTTTTTTGAGTATATGTTTCATTTTATACACACGTTATATTT
Organism: Allium fistulosum; assembly: GCA_030737815.1. Classification (NCBI taxonomy): domain Eukaryota; kingdom Viridiplantae; phylum Streptophyta; class Magnoliopsida; order Asparagales; family Amaryllidaceae; genus Allium; species Allium fistulosum. Next base: position 1,113,303,543 of record CM060902.1, on the reverse strand, counting down.
TGAAAGAAAATTTTGTGTTAAAAGTACAACATACATATGAGCGATGTATTTATATAAATTGTTGGTTATATGTTGGTTTACATTTATAATATAATATATTAGCTATACGCGAGGTTAAAATGTATGTTGCATATATTTTGGTTACTAAATCCTAGTTTTATATGGTTTATAGTTATATTGATATTTTTGAAATAAACATATATTATTATATCCGTGTAAAAGTTGATATGTATGTTGATGCTTTGAGAAGTATTGTATATTGAAGTATATGACTTACGACAGTGTTTATATATGTTTAAGAGTATATATAGTAAAAATTTTGAATTGTTTAAGTACTATATTATATACGTTTTTATACGTGATTAGGAGTTCATAAGTTATTTATTTTATATGTATGTAGCTAAACATGATTTCTAAACTCTATATTTGTCTTTAAAAAAAATTTAATTTTTGAAAAATATATAATATAATAATAATATTGTCGTTCTATCAAATTAATCCTGATCTGTTCTCGTCAATCTCTATGTATCAGCTTGTCCGTCGAATTCGTTTCCAATCAGCTTTGATCGTTGAAATTCACGTCGATTTTGCTTGCTTGGATGCGAAATTCAAATTTTAGTGTCTGCATCAGTGTGCGTATCTGTGTCACATTCTGTAAACTCTCTAGCCTCGAAAGGTGAGCACTCACTCACGATTAACGTTCTTTTATTTATTAAATTTGATTTCAATTGAAACGACAATTGAAATATGCTGCTGTTAGTTAATTACACTGTTATATATGCTATTACCCGTATCAGTTCACCTGTGACATCTGACACCATTATCTGTTATTTATGAAATGATAATTCAGTTTGGTTGATAATTGATTTATTGTTGATGTTTATATTGGACGTTAAATGGTTAATGTTAAAGTGATAAATAATATGCAATTGAATTGATATATGATAGTTAACCATTTAAATTGAATCTATATGTTGAATTTGATTAGTTAAATTTTGTATAATATGACCCCTTTAAATGTTAAACTAGTTGACACGTAGAAATTTGGTTAAGTACCCTTTGAACCATTTAATGTGTTGAAAATTTATGTAGTATGGAATTGGAAATTGATATCGAATGAAAAACCATATTAATATTAGTGTAGTAATCTTTAATCTACATGAAATGATAGTGTAGATTCTAGAAATAATTATATTAATTCGTACAAATAAACAATGCGAATTAATACGGTTATTTCGGGATTATTTGAATTGATTATTGGTATTGTTATTGTTTGTTGTTATTGCTTGTTTATTTACTTTGACACCATCCCAGTTATCACACTGCAAGTTCCCTTTGCTATGTTTTGATTTTGAATTGAATTGGAATCGGGTTGAAATGATAAATACCCAAGTTGAACTTTGACCTAGGATAGAAAATTAAATAAAACCGATTGGTCAATAATTTGATTTAAAAATAAAATAAGGATTTTATTTGAATAAATATTATGGTTTTGAAATGAAGTTGAAATGTGAATTTTAATGAAAGGAAATTGTAATATTTAATAATCTGCAACAAAATATTTACAATGTAATCGATGAAAGAATGTTGTTTAATTTGAGAAATGATTAAATTAAGTTTTAAATTATTAAACTTTGAAATGATTGAATTAAGTTTTAAATTATCAAACTTTGAAATGATTTAATAATTAATTTTGAAATTATAATTAAGTTTGAAATTATTAAACTTTGAAATGATTTAATAATTAAGTTGGAAATTATAATTAAGTGAATTTATTAAACTTTGAAATGATTTAATAATTAAGTTTGAAATTATAATTAAGTTGAAATTATTAAACTTTGAAATTATTTAATATTTAAGTTTTGAATTATTTAATAATTAAATAAGATTGAATTATTTAATGATTAAATTGAATTGAATTCTTTGATAAGAGAAATTGAACCTTTGAATAAGTGAATTTTATTTCATAAATAATTGAAAATTGATTTTTCTTTATTAAGTAAGTTTTGGAAATTATTTAAGAAAGTAAATAAGTGAAATTGAATTTCTTTAACAAGAAATGGAAATGTGATATTTTTGGAATTAATGTAAGACTTGTAATTGAAAGAATTGATTTGACGAATTTAATTTAATTCAAAATTTTAAGTTTTGATTTAATGAAGTTGAACTTAAGAAATTGATTTAATGAATTGGAAATTTAATAGAAATTGATTTGAATGATAAATTTACTTAACGAATATTGAATGAAATCGATAAATGAGTTTAAATTGATTTGAATGTTAAGTAAAATTTATTTAATGATTTCGAGATGAAACTTATATACGAATTTGAATCAATATTTGGATTGTTTTAAATCGAATTGAAATTGAATTATAAGATTTTGAAATTGTGAATTTGGAAGTTTTGAAACGTAAATTTTTGGAAATTGATTTCGAAAGACAAATGAAATGTTGGTTTGTAAATTTCTAATTGGAATTGAAATTGATTTGGCTTTTGAAATAAATAAATGACCAATTGGTGTAATAATTACGAAAGTTATTAAAGAGTCTGGAATCGGTTATGGATATACTCTCTATCTAAACCGAAACCACTTAATAACTATACGCGGAGTGATGATCCAGAATGAAGTGGTTGGAATGATGTGCGTGATGACTGAAGAAAGTGAACGATAATGGATAGCCTTGACACTTGTGTCAAATTGGAAATGACTAAAACAGGAGCTGTGCCGGGCCAATGGAGGATTTGCTACCTCAAGTGGACACACTTCTTCGAACTATACATTACATGTTGTCGATTGGTGCACCCTTGATTTTGGGAGTGTTGTTTCACGGTGTTGCGGGCGCTGCGGCGTTGCGTTCTCACCAGTCCGGATTAGGCGAACGGTAGTATCACTACCTTGGGTATTGCCTCATGTGCCTTGTCATACTTGTATTCCATTTATGCGCGACCACTACGATTTTGATTTGTACCTTTAGTATATGGATTGCCCTCTGGTGACTTCCGGTTTTGGGGAAACTACGGTCTTGTATATGCTTTTGGGAATAAAAATGTGTTAAGGGTGGAATGGGCCATGACTTAACGCTATTTTGATATCTTATTATTACTGATAGACATTATCTACTTATCGTACATTACTACCTAGTAGATAGTTTAACGGATCCTTAAAGGATGGTTATTCCAAACATCCTTTAAGTTACTTGTATTTCAATTGCTATTTCACTTGAGTTGGATTTATTAATATAAGAATGTTAATCCTGACTCGAGTGTCTTGTGTTTTTGCTTTACGCTCGGGTCAGACTGAGTGTACCAGTATTCGAGACTCACATTTGAAGTTGGAGCTTTGCTTGAAGATCCAGCCATCTATTCTGCTTTCAGCATTCGATGATTCCAGTGATGAATTCTGATTTGTATCTGATGTATCGTATTACTCTTCCGTTGTATCTGTTTTAACTCTGATGTAACTCATATATTTATATAGTAGCTTCATGAACTACTATCTCTTTTATTTCCGCTGCACTTATTACTCTGTGTCTGTGATCTGTGATTATTTATTTATTGTATATGTTCAGTTTTGCCAATTTAAATTAACAACGCGGTATTTTGAGCAATTCAATTCCGGCATGAGTGTCTACCTATACACTTATAATGGAAGCGAATGGTTCAAAATGGCGGGTCGTTACAGTTGGTATCAGAGCTTTGGTAGCTCTAGGCAAAACTTAACATATAGGGTAAATGTATTTACAGAATCACTTTCATTTCGAGTTTCAATCTCTTCCGTTTTGATTCGATTCTTTGAATTTTGGAACGTTCCCCTCAGTTCTGAAATTCATTCGTGTCCCTCACTATTCATCTTTTCTTGATCTTGGAGCACCCCATAACTCCATTTTGATTGATATCTATAATAGATCGGCGGTCTCGCCAATCTTCGAATAATTTGTAAAGGGGTGAAACTCCTTTACAATAGGCATTGATTTACCGGAGATTTCTGAATCCTCGGTTTACGATGCTATCTATCTCCTACTATACCTGAATTCTATTTCTCGAGATTGGATGTTGATTTACCTCGGAATTCTACACCGATCTCATTCTTGAAGTCACAGTCGATCCGGTTAAGGTTGCCCGCGATTTATATAAACTTATCAATCTTACTACTTTGCTATTAACCATCATATCTTGTTTCGAACTCATCTTCGAATCAAATTTCTCTTTGATTTGAGTCCATCAAATTTGAAACCCTATCCTTATTTTGAAAATTCATTCCTGTATCGTCGAGCAAAGAAATGTATTTGTAAACTAATATATAAATGTTTTAATATACTGTGTTGTTTGAGTTGTTGATGTTGATTTGGTTTTCCGATCGATTCGTCTGATCAACGCTATCGATAGGATTTCCAAAACACTTGAACAGAGCAAACTGACACAATATAAATTTCAAAATTTGGAAAATGGAATAAATTTGTATGAATATATTATAGATATATATAAGTAAAATTTTCTGAAATTTAATAAGTTAATTAAATTGGTTGTTGAAATGATAATAATTGATTATCACTTATTGTTCTATAAATGAATTTTAAACATGGGTTATAAACTGATTTGAAATTTAAATGAATTTAACATTTAGAATTTGAGAATTTAATTTCCAGTAATTTCAAGCTTTGGTTTTTAAAATTTTAAAATGTATATTATTGAAGGTATTTTCAAATAGAAACCGTTTTCAAAGACTTTTTAAAGTGTTGAAATCAGTGCTCTTCTCTTTGTCGCTGGAAAATAATCTCGGTGATGGCGGCCGCATCATCGACATTCATTTTCGAGTTTCGAAGTGGAGAAACCATTCTGTAGCTCTGCTACGGTTTTGCTTTGGAAAATATTTTGATTTGAATTTCTTCAGTATAATTTGATTTATATATATGTATGGGTATCTTATTTTAAAAATTAATCTGATTTGATATAAATATATTATATATATCTCTAAATTGTTTAAAGTTAATCGGAAATCTAATTCTTAAAAATCATGTTAAAGATGTTTTCAACTATAAATAAAGCTAAATTTTGAATAAGTATTTAAACTTGAAATAATTAAATTTGGAAATTTTATTTGTATAGTACTAAATTGCATTTCAATATAACTTGCCTAAATTATTCAGAAGTTAAAATGTAATTGGATAATATACAATATAAAATGATTTATAAATAAAATTTGAGTGTTTATAATAAATGTTATACACTAAATTTTGATTATAAAGATGTTAATTGAGTTAGATAGGATAATAAATAAAACTCAGTTAAAAATGAAATAAATTGTTTTGAAAGGAATTAATAAATTTGTTTTGAAAGAATTAATAAATTGAAATTTGATCAATATATGAAAATACCTTGAATTTAAAAGAAATTAATAGATGTAAATTAATTTAAATCGAAACTTTTATGGTTTAAATTAATTTATATGGGTTAAATATATGTGATTAGATATATTAAGTAGAATAAATTTAACAATAATTTGGAATAAAGAAGAATTAAATTGTTGGAAATAAAATATGATTATAATAAAAGACTATTCAAATTTATGGTTTTAGAAATTGTAAATTTAAGATAATTGGATAATAAAATATTGAATTTAGAAATAGTTGAGATTGATTTTAGTGAAATCAAATGGATTAAATCAATTATTGAATATCAATTAATTTAAATTTAATTTTATATGGTTTAAATTAATTGTTATTTTGTATTTCAAATCTGTTCTTCTTTCTGGTCGTTTCTATTCTCCTACATCGTTCCTTTTCGGGGACGAAAAGTTTTGAGTGGGGGAGAGTGTAACGACCCGTAAATTTCAACTGTTTTAATAACGTAATTAGTTGAAATTTTGTGAAATTTTAAACGATAAAATTTCGAAATAAAAATTTAATATTTGGAATGCGTCTAGTTAAACATAGCAACTGGTAAATTTTCGTCCGAAAATACGAAAGTTTATTTCGCGCGTAAATGCACTTCAATTTAATCAGTTAAAAAGAAATGAAAATAAAATGTTTCCGAAACCTAAATATTTTTACATAGAAAAATTATAAACCATCTTCTGAGCAAGATGTTAGTTTGTTGTTTTTCCAAATTTGGACACCTATTGCTCCGTCGATCTTATTTTCAGCAAATTAGCAGCATTTTCGATACCGATATCGACTTTTGATCGGATGATCGTACCACTGATATCTGTATACCGTTTTGATCGTCCCGTCGTGCTGATCTCAACAGTGCATTCATTTGTGTATTTTGGAAATCCGATGTGCGATGAAATCTGTGGAACGGTTAATCGTACTGGTTCATGTTTTAAACTTTTGGGATTTTCATGACCCTTCATCTATCTATCGTATAAACCAAACAACCGTTTGCCATTACTATTTCTATTTCAACTTCACCCTTTGCTATTCCCCATTGTGAATTTATTATACGTTGGTTCATTTTTCTGTTAAAAGAAATTGGTTCGTGTTTCAGTGTGGCTCTTCCCCACTTATATTCTTTCTGTTATTTGACAATAGTCTATTCCTCTTTCACACTTCATCCTCCATTATTTTGCTTACATCCACTTGCTGCTCTTCTTGTTTAGCCGACTTCCCTCCCTCTCATCAACTCACCCCACCTTCTCACTTTGAACCCCGTCACCCATGCAACTCGCCTCGCCTCCCCTCTGTTCGCATCCTCCCTCTCTGATCCTCCCAAACGTCAAGCCTGCCGCTCTCCTTCCGTCCATCGCCTAGGCCGAAGCCACCTTCGCTCCTCAACCGAAGGCGAAGGCCATGGCCACACCACCCTCCTCCCTGACGGTACACATCACCTTCTTTTGCCGGCTTAGCAGCAGCCTCGTCACCACACTTCACTCCAATGTTCCGCAGCGCCATAGCCAAACTCGGAAGCCCCAAGTAAGCCGCCTTCTTGCTTCTCCGACCTAGCTATCTTCCGTACCCAACCTTCGCTCTATTCACCTTCAAACGCCACGCCACCTGAGCACGAGCCACCCGATGTTGGCTTCTCTCCACTCTTCTCGCCTCTCTCCTAACTCTTGCGTTTTCCCTGCTCCGCCTGCCTCCCTTGGAGCCGCGTCCGCCTATCTTGCCCCTGCCTCCTCGTTTTTATAAATGGTATGTATGTTTTATAATTTATTCTATCCTATTATATTAAGATATATATGTTATAGCTTGCCTACATACTTATTTATATATAAGTTCTGCAACCTTGTAAATGCTTTTGTAAATAGTAGTATACGTAAGTCAGTCTCTTGTACATGCTTTTGTTTAAGTTTATGTTCGATTTTAAGTTGATCTATATTAGCTTACATAAGTTGGGTATATATATTGGTTTTTTATGTATAGTTATATTTATGGTGTTATGCGAATAATACGTTTTATATATTTGTAGGGTCTGTTATTTATGGGAGTTTATAAAGTTATAAAAGTTTATAAGAGTTGGTTGTTATGTATATTTAAGTGTTGGGTTATATGTTAAGTTATATGTATATTTGTATCTAAGGGTGTCATTCGATGCTTTGTATTTTGTCTACAGGCTTACGCACCCAGTACATTAGTATCGAGATTTCTATAAAATTTGTTTAGATTGTCCAGTTTACATTTGTAGATATGAAGTTTAAGTATTTATATTTTACAATTGCCTGTTTTCGTGTATACGTATATATATTTTATGATGATGTTGGTTGTACTGTATATACATAGACGCTAGATTTTTATCAAATGCTATTTTCGTTTTTTTGAGTATATGTTTGATTTTATACACACATTATATTTTGAAAGAAATTTTTGTGTTAAAAGTACAACATACATATGAGCGATGTATTTATATAAATTGTTGGTTATATGTTGGTTTACATTTATAATATAATATATTAGCTATACGCGAGGTTAAAATGTATGTTGCATATATTTTGGTTACTAAATCCTAGTTTTATATGGTTTATAGTTATATTGATACTTTTGAAATAAACATATATTATTATATCCGTGTAAAAGTTGATATGTTTGTTGATGCTTTGAGAAGTATTGTATATTGAAGTATATGACTTACGACAGTGTTTATATATGTTTAAGAGTATATATAGTAAAAATTTTGAATTGTTTAAGTACTATATTATATACGTTTTTATACGTGATTAGGAGTTCATAAGTTATTCATTTTATATGTATGTAGCTAAACATGATTTCTAAACTCTATATTTGTCTTTAAAAAAAATTTAATTTTTGAAAAATATATAATATAATAATAATATTGCCGTTCTATCAAATTAATCCTGATCTGTTCTCGTCAATCTCTATGTATCAGCTTGTCCGTTGAATTCGTTTCCAATCAGCTTTGATCGTTGAAATTCGCGTCGATTTTGCTTGCTTGGATGCGAAATTCAAATTTCAGTGTCTGCATCAGTGTGCGTATCTGTGTCACATTCTGTAAACTCTCTAGCCTCGAAAGGTGAGCACTCACTCATGATTAACGTTCTTTTATTTATTAAATTTGATTTCAATTGAAACGACAATTGAAATATGCTGTTGTTAGTTAATTACACTGTTATATATGCTATTACCCGTATCAGTTCACCTGTGACATCTGACACCATTATCTGTTATTTATGAAATGATAATTCAGTTTGGTTGATAATTGATTTATTGTTGATGTTTATATTGGACGTTAAATGGTTAATGTTAAAGTGATAAATAATATGCAATTGAATTGATATATGATAGTTAACCATTTAAATTGAATCTATATGTTGAATTTAATTAGTTAAATTTTGTATAATATGACCCCTTTAAATGTTAAACTAGTTGACACGTAGAAATTTGGTTAAGTACCCTTTGAACCATTTAATGTGTTGAAAATTTATGTAGTATGGAATTGGAAATTGATATCGAATGAAAAACCGTATTAATATTAGTGTAGTAATCTTTAATCTACATGAAATGATAGTGTAGATTCTAGAAATAATTATATTAATTCGTACAAATAAACAATGCAAATTAATACGGTTATTTCGGGATTATTTGAATTGATTATTGGTATTGTTATTGTTTGTTGTTATTGCTTGTTTATTTACTTTGACACCATCCCAGTTATCACACTGCAAGTTCCCTTTGCTATGTTTTGATTTTGAATTGAATTGGAATCGGGTTGAAATGATAAATACCCAAGTTGAACTTTGACCTAGGATAGAAAATTAAATAAAACCGATTGGTCAATAATTTGATTTAAAAATAAAATAAGGATTTTATTTGAATAAATATTATGGTTTTGAAATGAAGTTGGAATGTGAATTTTAATGAAAGGAAATTGTAATATTTAATAATCTGAAACAAAATATTTACAATGTAATCGATGAAAGAATGTTGTTTAATTTGAGAAATGATTAAATTAAGTTTTAAATTATTAAACTTTGAAATGATTGAATTAAGTTTTAAATTATTAAACTTTGAAATGATTTAATAATTAATTTTGAAATTATAATTAAGTTTGAAATTATTAAACTTTGAAATGATTTAATAATTAAGTTGGAAATTATAATTAAGTGAAATTATTAAACTTTGAAATGATTTAATAATTAAGTTTGAAATTATAATTAAGTTGAAATTATTAAACTTTGAAATTATTTAATATTTAAGTTTTGAATTATTTAATAATTAAATAAGATTGAATTATTTAATGATTAAATTGAATTGAATTCTTTGATAAGAGAAATTGAACCTTTGAATAAGTGAATTTTATTTCGTAAATAATTGAAAATTGAGTTTTCTTTATTAAGTAAGTTTTGGAAATTATTTAAGAAAGTAAATAAGTGAAATTGATTTTCTTTAACAAGAAATGGAAATGTGATATTTTTGGAATTAATGTAAGACTTGTAATTGAAAGAATTGATTTGACGAATTTAATTTAATTCAAAATTTTAAGTTTTGATTTAATGAAGTTGAACTTAAGAAATTGATTTAATGAATTGGAAATTTAATAGAAATTGATTTGAATGATAAATTTACTTAACGAATATTGAATGAAATCGATAAATGAGTTTAAATTGATTTGAATGTTAAGTAAAATTTATTTAATGATTTCGAGATGAAACTTATATACGAATTTGAATCAATATTTGGATTGTTTTAAATCGAAATTGAAATTGAATTATAAGATTTTGAAATTGTGAATTTGGAAATTTTGAAACGTAAATTTTTGGAAATTGATTTCGAAAGACAAATGAAATGTTGGTTTGTAAATTTCTAATTGGAATTGAAATTGATTTGGGTTTTGAAATAAATAAATGACCAATTGGTGTAATAATTACGAAAGTTATTAAAGAGTCCAGAATCGGTTATGGATATACTCTCTATCTAAACCGAAACCACTTTAATAACTATACGCGGAGTGATGATCCAGAATGAAGTGGTTGGAATGATGTGCATGATGACTGAAGAAAGTGAACGATAATGGATAGCCTTGACACTTGTGTCAAATTGGAAATGACTAAAACAGGAGCTGTGCCGGGCCAATGGAGGATTTGCTACCTCAAGTGGACACACTTCTTCGAACTATACATTACATGTTGTCGATTGGTGCACCCTTGATTTTGGGAGTGTTGTTTCACGGTGTTGCGGGCACTGCGGCGTTGCGTTCTCACCAGTCCGGATCAGGCGAACGGTAGTATCACTACCTTGGGTATTGCCTCATGTGCCTTGTCATACTTGTATTCCATTTATGCGCGACCACTACGATTTTGATTTGTACCTTTAGTATATGGATTGCCCTCTGGTGACTTCCGGTTTTGGGGAAACTACGGTCTTGTATATGCTTTTGGGAATAAAAATGTGTTAAGGGTGGAATGGGCCATGACTTAACGCTATTTTGATATCTTATTATTACTTATAGACATTATCTACTTATCGTACATTACTACCTAGTAGATAGTTTAACGGATCCTTAAAGGATGGTTATTCCAAACATCCTTTAAGTTACTTGTATTTCAATTGCTATTTCACTTGAGTTGGATTTATTAATATAAGAATGTTAATCCTGACTCGAGTGTCTTGTGTTTTTGCTTTACGCTCGGGTCAGACTGAGTGTACCAGTATTCGAGACTCACCTTTGAAGTTGGAGCTTTGCTTGAAGATCCAGCCATCTATTCTGCTTTCAGCATTCGATGATTCCAGTGATGAATTCTGATTTGTATCTGATGTATCGTATTACTCTTCCGTTGTATCTGTTTTAACTCTGATGTAACTCATATATTTATATAGTAGCTTCATGAACTAATATCTCTTTTATTTCCGCTGCACTTATTACTCTATGTCTGTGATCTGTGATTATTTATTTATTGTATATGTTCAGTTTTGCCAATTTAAATTAACAACGCGGTATTTTGAGCAATTCAATTCCGGCATGAGTGTCTACCTATACACTTATAATGGACGCGAATGGTTCAAAATGGCGGGTCGTTACATTTTCTAAGGTAGCTAGGTTGCCAAAATAACTAAAAGGCTTAAATACATGCACAGCTAACAAAAGCGATTATTAAGAAACCATATTACTTTACGGGAAATGTGGATTAGTTTGCTAAAGGATAGCCTATGAAAAGAAAAAAAGAGAAATGCCTAAGACGACTGTTGAATTATACACTTTAACAAAACAGAGAAATATTTATATTGGTAGATATTTTATTTTTCATGAGTATCAGCATACAAGATATTTAGAGTGCATGCTTAAAGGTCTTAACTATTCGATATTAGGTATGAAAATATCTGTCTCCATCCACTGCCACAACTCTAATCAGACAACAAATGGAAAAGAGAAGTACAAGAAAAAGAAAGACCCCCTTCGCAGACAATGACAATGCTTTTGGAAAAACAACAAGCGAACGTTTCATTTGCTGGTGCAAGAAATAGGCAACGCAGAAGTAAAGTATCGGAACCAAAGGTGCCACATGGAACTATTGCTGCAAGAATGAGCTGTTGTGCGACTTTGGACCATTTAAAAACTTCGGTGTACAGATGGATTGTGTCAGAAGATGATGAAAAGTTTATTGCATACAATCTGAAGAATAGGTGGCCTACTAAAAAGAAGGAGGTGAGAACATCAACGCTGTTGAATGTTGCTGTCTGGAGAGAGGTAGAAATCGAGCATTGAGTAGCTGCATGGAGTAAGGTAATATGTTGCATGCAAGTGTGGTTAGGATGGCCACATTGAAAGTTGAGTAGAGAAGCAATCCGGACTTGAGAATGGCTGAAGGAAGTAAATGTTGAATCTAGTACGTGGCAAGCGATGCAAATCTAATGAAGATTGCAGAAGTAGGTTGAACCGAAACCAGATTCTGATAGGAGTGAATAGGAAGAGGCCAGAAGCATGCACGTGTAGAAGCAAATAATACCAAAGCTGCTAGTGAATGCTGGTGCACTGAATGCATAAGTAGACAATATGGTTACCACTGGAACGGCTTTTGGACAAAGTTCTTTGTGCATCCCACCTAAGGTTTACATTATTGGAATGGCTTTTGGACACTCAATTTTCACTTGTGCATCCATTGGTAAATTGCTTTTAATTTTCCAGCATACTAATTATCACTGTGCATAAAGCAATCAATGGTAAAACAAATTTACTCTGTTTATGGAAAACTCAAAATGTTTCCTAAAATGCACGCATGGCTAAAAGAGTGAATCAATCCATATTTTGAGATGGTTTTTTATGTGGAAACTATTAAAACATGCACTATGATCTGTTTATTTGTCCCCTTCAATTATTTGTCCCCATCTCATGAGATGGAGATGTCCTGATATAGGAAAACCCAAATCCTTGTTTCCATTTTTATTGCCTTCAATAATAGGTATTTTTAGCATATACATATACGTATTATGACCATTTTAGCCTTGATGTGCATTAGCACTTCAGGCATTTTGAGCATAAACATACAATTTATTCGACCTATGGTGAAAAAGATTAAATGGAAGTGAGCAATGATGAGTGTTAAGGTTATGGGTAGCCTGTTTCTATTAACAATTTTTTATAACGCCTGAATGCATCTACCTATGGCTATATTCAGGGCATTTTTCAATATAATGCAATAATAATATCAGAAACAGAGGTTGGCAAGTTACCAGGTCATCGCTTCCTTTTCAGGGACTTCAATTTTTTTATTACATAATCAGCTACCTCCTTCAGAGTTGCTTTTATGTTCTCTTTAAAATTCCACAACCGTGGAATGGCGTATCAGCCACTGTTCGTGTTCCTGATCTAGTCCAGATACCAAGTTGCTATGGTTATTGATGTGATACGCTTCTCTGGTAGGTTTTGTTTCATACTTTAAAGTCACTAGAACTTTACCTATATATATATACATTTTAAATACCTTTATTGCTGAAAATAGCACTTTCGATGAACATCATGGAGTTGTTTTTAATATTTTATGGGAAATGGTTGTGAGTTCTAAAATGGATATGAAGATTGAGGCTGCAAATCTTTTGAAAGTCTTGGTATGTGGTAACCAGTTCATATTGTACACTTTCTTGTGTGTTCCATATGGTTATTTGTTTTGTTATATAGATAGTTTTAACAGTTGTAAATAAAACTATATCTGGTAAAAATATATGGTATTATTAAATTTAATATGGTTAAGGTATATACTAGAACTTGTAACATAGGTACATATTTAGGCCTCATATGATATACTAGAATAAACTGGAAATATCATAATTGCAGATGTTGGTTACAAGAAGATGAGGAAATTATGTCAGAAGCTACAACAAGTGCATTGGCATTTCATATTTCAAAAACCAATGGATATGCAGTTTCTTCAGGTGGTATTTCCATATTTCATATTTGCAATTGATAAATTCAAAAGCATTTTCAAATGGTTGGTAACGCGATGAATAATTGGGTTGATGCGTTAGCCTATCAGTTGTCTTGTTTAGTAATATTGTCTTAAATGTAAGAAATATATATGTTGGTTTTCAAATCAATATACATTATATAATGAACTAATGAATGTATAGTAAAGCACATTATTGGTAATGCAAGGCTCAAATCTAACGGTAGCGACGTTAGCTTTTGCTAATAATCCAAAGTTAAAGGAGGAGGAAGGTAAATGCTTCAGTCTATAGACAACTAGTTTTATGATTTCACAGAAAAAGAATAAAGGAATGATAAAAAATATTCGAGTCTTGTATTAACACCTAGGAAGAGTCATCTTTGATTGGATTACTTAGAGGTTGGAACACGTATAACTAAAAGTAATAAAAAATTGCTTTTAAAACTAAATATACTTAAAATGAATGTATACTATAATATTACAGTAGTGAAAGCAACGGATAATAGTGAGGCAAGTTGTCCCTTATTTTTTAGGCTATATGTGTGTAACTAAATTTGTTCGTTTGTTTTGTGTATTATATCATCTAGACTTTATTAATACTTTATATGGCGCAAACAATCCTAGACTTTGCCCGAGTCCAATCCTAAAATCTTGGCATATACTTAATATGTGACACCATGCGCCCCTAGGCACCCTGAAAATCGGATATGACTAGAAGAACGGGTGGTCGGGTGAAATAAAAATCTATAATATAGCATAGAGACTAAGGCAACAACATAAAATGAAGAAAATATTACAGTGGAAGAAAACTTTCACTAATTATAAATTAATAGCAAAATAACTTCATTAAAAACAACATTATCCTAAATTTATTTCTAAAACCAAAAGTACCAAGCAGTCTCCACCAAAACATAAAATATAACAAAGTTCACAATATAGGTCCCAATATATAGAGTAAAGTACGAAAAAGAGAAACGAAGTACATGAAACAAAAGAAACAAAAGCTGAAGATGACAACTGCTCCAATGACCCTCCAAGTGCAAAGAACTGCAACCTATACCAACCCTCCTATGATTTGGGGGAAAATAGGAAAAATAGGAATGGGTTAGACATAAAGTCCGGTGAATGAGAAATAAAATGAAGTAGAAAGAATAAAACAGTTTAATTCCAGGTCTTCCTCGGAAATCAGAGGGTGAATAATATAATGCAGTGAATCCTTCTTAGACATAATTCCTAAGAAGCCAAAGTTCATGGTCACTCTAGAGAAGTCAACCATGCAGTAATACTAAACGTCAATTGGCCTGTCGGAGCTGTTGTCCTTATCTATCCATGTGCTACAGCGTGAAAGTCATGCTCTTCACCCGTGCACTATGACTAAATGCCTCTTACGTCTGACCGGCGCCGACTCAAACAACCTCGCAGGACCCCGAAGTTGCGCTCAGGCTCCTCCAAACTGGACTCATATCCTCATGTCTCCTTAGTCACCAACGTGGACCTGCCCCTATCCAAAGTGTCGGTCCTCCGAAAGAGCGCCCGTAGCTGGGTCGGCTGCGCAAAATCCTCCAACGATCTGCCTAAAGAAGCATACGTCGGAGCACACTTGTCCTGTTCCGTCCGCGTCGATCTGCCTGAAGAAGACTACGATTGTGGATGCGATCTATCCTACGTACTAGCAACCTATGAAAGGTAACAAACATCCTTGCAAACCTACTTGCCCGCTCCTAGTACGTACAGCCAAAACTATATTTTGGTCTTAACTGTATGAAACACCTATCCAGACCTTTACAAGGTCCACCTACCAAATCGCTTCCAGATTAATAATTTTACCGTTACAGTTTACATACTGTTTATTTCTATTAATCTGCTTTAGGCCATTTTTACATCCGATTTGGTTATTTCACAATTTCCTTTTTTCTTACATAAATGGTATTTCAATTTCATGTCTGTTCAGTCCGTATGGTTTGTCTGTAATTTTTATGCCATTTTGCTATAGATTTACACTAGCTTTTAGGGTTCATTTAATTTACATTTTTTTCACCCTAATTTACGTTATCCTTTTAGAGATTTAATTTGTACAAAATTTTTATCCAATAGCCACAAACCATTTAATTACACAAAATTCCACTTTTACATTTTTAGGCCACATATGAAACAAACAATTATGCCAATTAGACTTCCCAATTTTGTTCAAAAACCACATTCAAAATTATGTAATTATATCAATCAAAACCATAATTTTATTCAAGTAACATATTCTGGATTTATTTAACTAACCTATTCTACCATTAGAAATTGAATAACAATTCTAATTCAATTTAATTAAACCAATCTTATTTACGCCATGAAACGTGAATTACAATTTGTTTGTTCCAAATTTCAACCCAAACATGAATTAGAATTGAGAAGTGGAAGAAGAAGAAGATACAGTAATTTACCTAAATTTCAATCTTATTTATGCCATAAAACACGAATAGACAATTTCCCATATTTTAAACCAAATATGAATTAGATTTGAGAAGTGGAAGAAGAAGAAGAAGTTGCAATAATTTACATCTATTCTCAATTAATAACAGAAATTAATTCATATTAACCTGCCAGAAAAGAACTGAAACCGAACCACTTTATTTTTCTATTTCATATTAATTCCCACTCACCTGACACTTGAGCTTGCATAAATTTGAAAAAAGCTTTGCTTTAATCTCTCTCCATTTGATTTTTCTAGATTCCCCAAATTGCTTGAATATATATATTATTTAATTTGGCAGAGATTTTTTTATTTAGTAGAGAAAAGGAGGAAGAATAATACACACCAATTTTACTGTAGAATTATGGTGACGACTGAATAAGAGATTAGGTTTAGGTTAGATGTTTATTTATAGATTGTTTGAGTGAATATAATCCATTAGATTATTTTAGATTAAATCTGGTTCTTTCATACACTTAATAGTTATCTATTCTAGCCCATACACATCAATCAACCAATAAAATTTATCCATCTCGTCCTATTACATCACTGGAGCGAATGGGAAGCCGCCACATATCAGAAACAATGCTGAAATACGTAGGAAAATCGCTGGAAACGAACCAGCTAAAAAACATCGCTCCAGCTTTTGGGCAACAACAGGACTTGATCCCTGGTCACTAAGGAAGTCAACATGCGCCTTTACCACTATACCAAATGCGTTTTTAATTTCTTTTTAATTATATTTCCCGTAAAATATCGGGGTGGTACATTCTCCCCCCCCTTAAAGGATTTCGTCCCCGAAATCTCCAAAGATGGAGGAACGTAATTAACAACTAGAATCCAAGAACTACATCCATCTACTCAACCATTATCTATTTCTACCATTGTCCTTATTTTTAACTAGTGCAATTTACGATTTATGCAAAGTAAAATGCATATGAACTTACATAATGCGAAAAGATAGTCGGTCTACTGATTCAGTTGACCTCCTGTAATGCAAGTATGCTTATGCCATGCAACCAAATGTATGCAATTACCCTAGTATAATTGATAATTCTATATGTATGTTTCAATCATTCATCCAAATGCACCATCCATATGCAACATCCATTTATACACACACACACACATAGATATATATACACACACACACACACAACCATGTGTAAATGCAATAGATAAAATGCACGCATATGCAGGTGTGTGTACCTAGTTCGCCGATTATCCTAATAAATATCTATCTAGTGCATGCAATGCATCCATTTGCAAACATTGGCATCCACTTGCAATCATTTTCATCCATCAAACATAACATGCCCTAATGACATGTTTACAACCAAGCTACCATCCATAGGTTTCACCTAAAGATTATCGAAAAGACCCTAACTAAGGAAAGATCAAAGATAGGATATTTGAAGTGTACCTTCAAATAGAAAAGGATACGAAGTTTGTATTCTCTCCTCAGATTCCCATGTGCACTCCTTAGGGTCATCTCCCCACTGAACCTTCACTAGACGAACTTCCTTGTTGTGTAATCTCTTGACGCTGTGTTCCAATATATGGGTGGGTGTACGACGCACAAGTGATTTGTGCTCTACCTCCACTTCCCTTAGCCGATCGGTTCTACTACTACTGCAGAATCATGTAGACAATTCCTCAGATGCGAAACATGAAAACATTGTGAACTCCTGCCAACTTATTTGGAAGATCAGCTCTGTGTGCCACTTTTCCAATCCGTGCGGTAATAGGGAAGGGTCCTACAAATCTCAGTGTCAACTTACCCACTGAGCCAAATCTATTAACGTTTCTCAAAGGAGAAACCTTGACAAAAACCATATCTCCAACCTTAAACTCCTAATCTGAACGTCTTCTGTCAGCATATGACTTTTGTCTATCTTAGGAAGTCTTCAACCTCTTTCGAATCAAATCAACCTTCTCGGAAGTTCCCTTACCAAGTCTGGTCCAAGCAAGATCCTATCGGTGGTATCCCACCAACAGGTTGGTGATCTACATGGTCTGCCATAGAGGACCTCAAACGGTGCCATCCCAGTGCTTGCTTGATAACTATTATTATACACGAACTCCAACAAAGGTAGGTGGTATTCCCAAGAGCCTCCGAAGTCAATGATGCACAATCTGAGCAAATCTTCCAAAACCCTATTTACCCTCTCAGTCTGTCCATCTGTCTGAGGGTGATATGCCGTGCTCAGATTCAATTCCATTCCCAAGGCTTGCTAAAGACTCCTCCAAAAATTGCTGATGAATAATGGATCTCTGTTGCTCACAATGTTGGCGGGAACTCCATAAAGCCTAACTATCTCCCTTACATAAAGAGTCGCCAAAGAAGCTGCCGTCCTATTACTCTTAATGGGTATAAAATGAGTGCTCTTTGTCACTCTATCCACAATGACCCAAATTCTTGTGTCCCCTCTCCGTGACCTTGGTAATCCATCCATGAAGTCCATAGAGACGCTCTCCCATTTCCATAATGGAATATCCAATGGCTACAACAGTCCTCCGGGATTCTTCTGTTCCGCCTTTACCCTTTGGCAAGTGATGCACTTCGATACATACTCCGCCACCCACTTCTTCATTCCAGGCCAATAGAATACCTTCTTCATATCCCGGTACATCTTATCACCACCGGGGTGCACTGTCATCCTAGAATGGTATGACTCGGCCAACACCGCATCTACTAAATCCTCAATACAGGGAACACAAATTCTACCATCCCTTCTAAGCCATTCCCTAGTGTCCATGGTATAGCGCCTAAGATGTGGTGATGACTCTCCTCTACCAAGCTTATCTAAAATTTCCTTTAACTTTTGATCCTAGCCTTGCCTTGCTCCAATATGCTCCATCAAAGTAGGCTGGACGTCGAGGGCTGCTAACAATCCCGGAGCTAAATCTGATGGAGGTCTAAAATCAAAGGTAGCAATGTAATCTAAATTCTTCCATTCCAAAACAAAGGACTTAAAACCACTTTACGTCTACTCAACGCATCTGCCACTACATTACCCTTGCTAGGGGTATAGGAAATCTCAAAGTCATAAGAGGCTAAAAAGTCCATCCATCTTTGCTGTCTCAAATTCAAGTCTTTCTGAGAGAATAGATACTTCAAAGACTTATGATCCGTGAAAAGCTCAAATCTTTCTCCTAAGAGATAGTGCCTCCAAGACTTGAGAGCAAAAACTATAGCTGCAAACTCAAGATCATGCGTCGGGTAGTTCTTCTCATGCGTTTTCAACTGTCTACTCGCATAGCACACTACCCTACCCTCTTGCATCAGGTACGACCCTAGTCCCGTACCACAAGCATACGTATAAACTGAGAAAGGCTTGGTCACATCTGGTAATACCAATACGGGCACAATAGTCAAAGCTTCCTTCAATCGATAAAAGGCATCCTCACACTTGGCATCCCAAACAAAAGCTGAGTTCTTCTTGGTAAGGCGGGTAAGTGGAGCTGATATCCTAGCAAAGTCCTTAATGAACTTCCTATAGTAGCCTGCAAAACCAAGGAAACTCCTTATGTCCGTGGCATTCTTAGAAGTCTGCCAATCCTGTACTGCTACCACTTTCACCGGATCTACTGCAAGTCCATCCTCCGAAACGATGTGTCCCAAAAAGCGTACCTCATCCCTCCAAAAGTGGCACTTGTAGAACTTCGCCTTCAACTTATGTGCTTGCAGGGTCCTAAGCACTTCTTCCAAGTGAACAATATGCTCCTCCTTGCTTCGCGAATAAACCAAAATGTCGACGATGAACACCACCACAAACTTGTTCAACGATTCACGAAATACTTGACTCATCAGGTCCACAAAATATGCCGGAGCATTGGATAGCCCAAATGGCATGAGTAACCACTCAAATAATCCATTCGGAGTCCTAAATGCAGTCTTCTCGATGCTATCCTCTGCCACATGCAACTGATGAAATCCTGTGGCCAAATCGAGCTGCGAAAATACTTTAGCTCCTACTAGCTGGTCGAAGAGATTGTCTATACGGGGAAGAGGATAACTATTCTTCTTCGTTAGCTAATTAAGCTCCATATAATCAATGCAAAGCTTGAGGGAGCCATCTCCCTTAGTGGCAAAGATGATAGGTGCGCCCTACTTAGAAATGCTCCTACGAATGAAGCCCTTCTCCAAAAGCTCTCCAATCTGCTTGCTCAACTCACAACGTTCCTTAGGAGACATATGCCTTACCGGTAAAGCAACCGGTTTGGCATTATCGACAAGATA
Organism: Allium fistulosum; assembly: GCA_030737815.1. NCBI lineage: Eukaryota > Viridiplantae > Streptophyta > Magnoliopsida > Asparagales > Amaryllidaceae > Allium > Allium fistulosum. The sequence goes on along the minus strand of CM060902.1, from coordinate 1,113,283,005 downwards.
AATCTTGAACTCGATCTCTCTTCGATGTGGAAGGCCAGCAACCTCCTCGAACACATCTGGAAAGTCTCTAACAACGGGTACCGAACTCAAACTATCGGGCGATAAGTCAAGAGAATAAAGGTAGCTCAACATAACTGATCATCTAGGATCATAAGATACCTCCAAGGTACGTCCACTACAAGTGCCTAACCTCACTACCCTCTTATCACAATCAAGAACAACACCATACATGGATAGCCAATCCATAACAAGAATCAACCCGATCTCGGAAAAGCCCAATACAAAGGCACTACAGTCAAACTCAACCCCTAAAATAAACAATTTCAAATCCTGACATAACATGGACAAATTAGCCGATCCTCCAACGGGATTTGATACTACTACCGGGTCGGTCACTAAGTAAGCATCAAGACCAAGACCCTCTACTAGAGTACTAGATCTAAAAGAGTATGAAGCTCTAGAATCAAATAAGGTACAAACAGGAAAATCAGAGAAAGATAACACACCTTTAATGATCACCTTCTTTCTGTTGTCCATAGCCGGACGAGTACTAGAGGAAGGAGCTGCCTCTAAAGCATAATCCTGAGCAGGCTGTGAAGGTTTCTGTGAAACGTACTTGGTCTTCGACGGACAATCCTTTTTCATATGCCCCACTTGATCGCAAAGATAGCACCTCAGTCTCGGTAGCTCTCTTGCCCCTCTACAATCCTTAGCAAGATGATCTAGTTTCCCATAAGTATTGCACTTCCAGTCCTTCCTTTGAACTTTCCTTTTTCCACCTGACCCTCCTCCTTCTCTCCTCTTTCCACTACTTCTTCCCATCACTCTTCTGCACCACATCTCCTTTCTTCTCAGTATCAGCAAGTAAAGCCATCTCTACCAATCCCTCAAAAGTGGCTCCCATTGGAATATGGCTCACCGCCAAACTCTATAGTGGCCGACTCAAACCTTTAGCGAAATTCAACGCCTTCTTGTGAGGAGTATTAATCAGGTCTAGTCCAAATATGGCAAGCTCATTGAATTGCTTAACATATTTCTTAATTGTCATATCCCCTTGCTTGAGCTGTATAAATTTCTCTAGCTACACTCCCTCTTCAGCCTGCGATAAGAATTTCCTCTCAAATCTAGTACGAAAATCCACCCAAGTCAAATTATCAGCCTCAGCCTCCATAATCTCCTACCAACAAAGAGCCTCTCCCTGCAACTGCCATGAAGCCAACTGCCTCCGAGCCAAGTCCTCTGATCCCTTAAGTCCAAATATCCGCTCACAACTACGGAACCAAGCTCTCGCCTCGGTATATGACTCAGTGCCAAGAAACGACTTACCTCCTAAGTTGGTGTAGTCCTTGTATAACTTTGGAAAATCGGGAATGCCTGGCGTACGGGCTAGAGCCCCTTCCGCCAGAGCAGCATCCCTAGCTGGTGGCTCTGCTCGTGCAGTAGCCTGCAAATAACGTCTGAACCAAGCAGGCATATTAAGGCCTGGAACTTCGGGGATATCTTACGGTTTAGACATTTCGATCTGTAGATATTAAGAAGATGGGATTAGGTACTCCACAAATAGTTCAATAAAAAGGGAGGAAGAGATACGAGGGACCCATTTCTAAAAAAAATTCCAAAATATATACATATACTTTTAAAACTATTATTTGGAATATCCTTTAAAAATTATTCGAAAACCTTTATATTTTTAAAATATTTTAGTATTACCGAAACCTTAGCTCTGATACCAACTGTGACATCCCGCACCTTTAGGCACCTCGAAAATCGGACACGACCAGAAGCACGAGTGATTGGGTGAAATAAAAATCTATAACATAGAAAGAGACTAACGCAATAACATAAAATGATTAAAATATTACAGCGGAAGAAAACTTTCACTAATTATAAATTAATAGCAAAATAGCTTCATTAAAAACAACATTATCCCAAATTTATTTCTGAAACCAAAAGTACCAAGTAGTCTCCCCCAAAACAGAAAACATAACAAAGTTCACAATATAGGTCCCCATATATAGAGTAAAATATGGAAAAGAGAAACGAAGTACATGAAATAAAAGAAACAAAAGCTGAAGATGACAACTGCTCCAATGACCCTCAAAGCTGCGAAGAACCGCAACCTAGACCTGCCCTCCTGTGATTTGGGGAAAATAGGAAAAATAAGAATGGGTCAGACATAAAGTCTGGTGAATGAAAAATAAAATGAAGCAGAAAGAATAAAACAGTTTAATTGCAGGTCTTCCCCGGATACCATAGAGGGTGAATAATAAAATGCAGTGAATCCTTCTTAGATACAGTTCCAAAGAAGCCAAAGTCTGTGGTCACTCTAGGGAAGTCAACCATGAAGTAATACTAAACGTCAATCGTCCTTTCGGACCTGCTGTCCTTACCTATCCACGTGCTATAGCGTGAAAGTCGCGCTCTTCACCCGTGCACTGTGATTAAATGCCTCTTACGTCTGACCGGCGTCGACACAAACAACCTCGCACGACCCCGAAGTTGCACTTAGGCTCCGCCAAACTGGACTCCTATCCTCCTGTCTCCTCGGTCACCAACATGGACTTGCCCCTATCCAAAGTGTCGTTCCTCCGAAAGAGCGCCTGCAGCTGGGTCGGCTGTGAAAAATCCTCCAACGATATGCCTAATGAAGCCTACGTCGGAGCACACTTGTCCTGTTCCGTCCACGTCGATCTGTCTGAAGAAGCCTATGATTGTTGATGTTATCTATCCTATGTACTAGCAACCTATGAAAGGTAACAAACATCCTTGCGAACCTACTTGCCCGCTCCTAGTATGTACAGCTAAAACTATATTTTGGTTTAAACTGCATGAAACACCTATCCAGACCTTTATAAGGTCTGCCTACCAAATCGCTTCCAGATTAATTAATTTTACCCTTATAGTTTACATACTATTTATTTCCAATAATTTGCTTTAGGCCATTTTTACATCCAATTTGTTTATTTCACAATTTCCCTTTTTCTTACATAAATGGTATTTCAATTTCACGTCCATTCAGTCTGTATGGTTTGTCTGTAATTTTTATGTCATTTTGCTACAGATTTACACCAGCCTTTAGGGTCCATTTAATTTACATTTTTTTCCATCCTAATTTACATTCTCCTTTTAGAGATTTAATCTGTACAAAATTTTTATCCAATAGTCACAAACCATTTAATTACACAAAATTCCACTTTTACATTTTTAGGCCACATAAGAAACAAACAATTATGCCAATTAGACTTCCTAATTTTATTCCAAAACCACATTCAAAATTATGTAATTATATCAATCAAAACCATAATTCTAATCAAGTAACATATTCTGCATTTATTCAACTAACCTGTTTTACCATTAGAAATTGAATAACAATTCTAATTCAATTTAATTAAACCAATCTTATTTACACCATGAAACATGAATAACAATATTTTTATCCAAATTTCAATCCAAACATGAATTAGAATTAAGAAGTGGAAGAAGAAAAAGATACAATAATTTATATAAATTTCAATCTTGTTTATGCCGTAAAACGTGAATAGATAATTTATATGTCCCATATTTTAAACCAAACATGAATTAGATTTGAGAAGTGTAAGAAGAAGAAGTTGCAATAATTTACTTATATTCTCAATTAATAACAAAAATTAATTCATATTAACGTGCCAGACAAGAACTGAAATTGAACTAATTTATTTTTCTATTTCATATTAATTCTCACTTACCTGGCACTTGAGTTTGCATAAATTTGAAAAAAGCTTTGCTTTGATCTTTCTCCATTTGATTCTTCTAAATTCCCCATATTGCTTGAATATATATAGATAATTTAATTTGGTAGAGATTTGTTTATTTAGTAGAGAAAAGGAGGAAGAATAATACACACTAATTTTACTGTAGAATTATGGCGAGGGATGAATAAGAGATTAGGTTTAGGTTAGATGGTTTATTTATAGATTGTTTGAGTGAATATAATCCATTATATTATTTTAGATTAAATCTGGTTCTTTCATACACTTAATGGTTATCCATTCTAGCCCATACACATCACTCAACCAATAAAATTTAGCCATCTCATCCTATTACATCACTGGAGCGAATGGGAAGCCGCCACAGGTCAGAAACAACGTTGAAATATGTAGGAAAATCGCTGGAAACTAACCAGCTAAAAAAACATCGCTCCAGATTTTGGGCGACAACGGGACTTGATCCCTGGTCACTAAGGAATTCAACATGCGCCATTATCACTGTACCAAATGCGCTTTTAATTTCTTTTTAATTATATTTCCTGTAAAATATCGGGGTGTTACATAATACAACTATAATTCCTGCAAAGAACAACATTGAATATGTGTAAAATCAAATTTGTGGTATTTTTCACTTAAATTTTTCTTGTTTTCGATCAAATTTATAAGACATATATTAAATTCCTTGGAATTTTTTTCTTTCTTTCATCGCAACTCTCTAACAATAATGAATATTCAGATCTTATTCATATTTCCTCGTTGAGCATAAATTCCTAGCACCGAGTGGATTCTAAGGTTATCAATTTGTTTTCCTTCCGCATTCAATAAAAACAGCTAATAAAGTGTAATGGGCAGCCATTGCAATGTTTTAGTAATTCAACTCTTATTTTTGTTTCTTTTATGTCAATCTTTCTTTAAATGTCAAGGAATTAGTTGCTCATTAAAAAACTTTAAACAAAGATATGAAAACCCGAAACCTATCGTAGAGTTAAGTCAACTCTGTTATAATTCATTATTTCATCCACTTCCTTATCCATAATTTCATAACAACATTGGTGCAGTAACTTAAAAATGAACTGATGTGATGGAATTCTAATTTACCAAATCAAGTATCTTTTAACGTGAAATGTGATCTAAAATTAACAGTGTGATGTTGCAGTGAAGGCAAGGAAAATGATGCAATAAAGCTTGATGTTAAGTCATTTTCTTTCATGTTCATTATCTTTTAGGGTAGAGCCCTATGCAATTCTTTCCTGAAACATGTAGAGAGCAGTTAATTAAAAGATATTCACGATGTAACACTATGTCATAAACATGTGTATTAACCTGGGTAATAAATACCAATTATCTTAGGACTTATACGAATTGCAGCGGTTGTCTTGTTTAGTAGAAGTGTGTGTGAATGGTCATCGTTGTTATTCTGGATGATACCCCTACAATTCTCGATGGAAAAAGCATCAACTCTATCTTTCTTATAAGGATATACCTACCTATCGTGTTATGTGGCATGTTCATATATCTACTATATATTTGTACTGATTAACACAAGTACGAAAACTATAAAAATGAGCTGTTCTGGAATAAAAAGCTTGTCTCATTCAGGTAGATATAGATATATAGTGATAGTGGTACTCATTTCTTTGTTGATTGGGCTATAAGCATTCATGCAAAAAATTGCAATAATACTATTTATTTTGTATCATATCCGTTGACACTTTTGTCTCTCATGATACAGCTAGATAAAGAATCAAAAATGGGATGTATAAACATTTCTAAGGTAGGAGTAAAGTTCCATTCAGATCTGTAAGGTGGGAGTAAAGTTCCATTCAAATCTTCAAGGTAGGAGTAAAACTCCACTCATTATCAAATTTTGGTGTCTATAAAAGTTTATTTTTTTCACATATTATCAAATTATATTCCACTCATGTATTTCCTCATGATTCATGGAAAATTCATATTTTCTTTAGTTGATAAAGTTGTTCTTTATATGATAGTGTGTAATGGCATGACTGAGCTGAGGCATTATGTGTAAATCAACAAACTGAGCTTAGGCAATGATCAAAGCAATGAACAAAACTGGCAATGTGTAATGGCATGATTGAACAAAACTGGCAATGATTAAAATATAAGCTTATGTATAACTTATGTATACTTTTTTTGCACTGTATTATTTATAAGTTTAAGTTTGAGATAATTTATAAGCTTAAGTTTATGAAAAACTTATGTATACTTTTTTGCACTGTATTATTTATTACATCTAACCTTAGAAAAAACTTTAATATCCATTACATAGGAGCAATCTTTGGCCTAAAGGAATTAAATTACATCTATTTTAAAGAGTTAAATCTCAATATTTAAGGCATTTCAAAGATTTCCAGTAGCTAGAAGCAAACTTTGATGTTAACGCCAACACGCTGAACTGTGTTTGCATAGTCTGAATTGACATGATCTGGGTTGCATTGCCTGACTGATTTGTGAACATGTTTTTCTGTTGCACCTTTAAACAGGTAATATACGGTTCAGATCTATGTTATTGCTATAGTGATGCAGTGCTGGAGCTTTGATAATTGGACATCTACAATAGTAGTGTAAGCTAAGCTGAAACCTTGCACATTATTGTAAAGTTTCTTAGCATAACTTAATGTGCTGCTGGTTTGATGTGTAGATGGCAGATTGTTAAGTTGGCCATGTTCTGTACTAGTGGCTCTTGGTAGGCTGTAACAACATAAGCAAAACTGAATTTATAATGTTATCTCATCAAGTAGCGTAATACTTCTAACATCAAGCACCAAGCAGTGAGAAGCCATACAAGTATGTGCATATATTCTACTTTTCATTTTCTTCACTGCAATTAATAAATTTAATTCCGACCGATGTTGTGACAAGGAAGCAGGATGTGAGTGACATTATCAGACAATATAAAGTTTCATTTGCAGCTCTTCTGGAGCATAAATTACGTGACCAAAACATACCAGCTTATATTAAAAAATACATACCATGTGGGGGATATATCATAACAATCTAGCTAATGACAGAGAGGGATTTGTATCATTTGGAATCCTGATATTTGGGCACCAACTATTCTAGAGTTAATAGAACAATATATAACTTGTCTACTCCAATATAAAAGGGAATAGCTGTCATAATCACCGTAGTTTATGGTTCTAACGATCAAACTCGATGAAAACTGATCTTGAACTACTTGTGATAAAGAAAGCGACATCAAGATGCCTTGGCTTATAGCAGGATACTTCAATGATACATTGCATTCCTATGACAGAGGAACATACCATTTCACTATAATAATGCTTGGATAGAGTTGATAGGTTACAAAGAAGCTGTTCGAGGTACTTTTAATCTCTCCTCATATGGTATAATCCTCTTTATCAGTTCTTGCAAAGTTATAGATAGTTAAATATAACTTGAAGGTGTAGAATAAGAACAATATGAGTGTAAAAAAACAGGTAAATGACATAAAAGAAAGGAGTAATCAACTTTACCTTCAAATTTTAGCTGATCCAAATAACACTAACCTTATTAATTATTATAGAGCCAGCCTGGATTGTTTGAGAAATACAGTTCACTCTCAAGCTATAGAGTTGAACCGAAAAGCCAAAATAAGGTAGTTAATCAGGAGGATCGGCGTACAATATACTTTTAGGCTAAAATGTCATCAAATAAGAAAAGGACGTCATTGAGACAACTATGGTGATTTAATCAACTCAGTAAATAACTAATGAGAGTTTGAGTACAAGAGTTTGCGAACGTGAGGTTGAGTGCGTAACCAAATTCTATAGTAGATTGAGAGCTTATATTTTGACAATAATAACAACAACAATAATAAAAATAAGTTTGATAAAAAATAATAATATTATTATTATAAATTTAAGTTGTTCCCAAATAACTTCTTCAACTAGAAAACAACTTGCATTATATTGGAGTTGGATGAAGATGGCCTGGTAGCTATAATATGCATTCTATGCCTTTGGTCTTTAAGTAATACATGCTCTGTTGATATTATGACGATTTAAACCATACATTTTTAAATAATCATTTTTAGTGCAAAAGAAGTTAGCACGACATGTGGTTTGCAAGAACGAAGATGGTCGATATGAACTGCTTATGATGCAAAGATTCTGAATTGATGTTAACTAAATAAGGTTTGCATATACAAGAATTATGTTCGTACCAAAAAAATTATGGGTGGCCTCGTAACTAGAGGAGATGGGTAACTCATAAGTGGTCTGGCGATCTGCTGCTGCATCATTTTTGTTTTCGTCAATATTTCATGCTATCATTGATAGGCCAGTGAGTGAGTGAGTGGGTGAGTGATTGAGAATAAAAAAGATGAGTACTTAATTGATAAATTTGGGTAATGAATATGTTAGGCAAATGGTGAGTACTTTTTCTCCTTTGTATCACTACAAGAAATTTTATTTTTTGTGGCGCCCATAAAACGCTACAAAAACATTTGGTGGCGTTTTGATAAACGCCGCGAGAAAACATGTGACTAAAAATCCATGATTTTTTGTTGCATTTATTTTAACGCCACTATAAATGCATTTTTGGTAGCGTTTTTCAAACGCCACCATAAATCTTTTTGTATCGTTTAAAAAACGCCACCAAAAGATTTTTTGGCGCTACTAATAGAATTTCCAACTTTACCCCTATTTTACGGTTGCATTTACTCAACGCCACTATATATATTTTGGTAGCGCTTTTGAAACGCTACTAAAAGTTGTTTATTATTTTACACCATTTTTTCATGCTATTATTTCCTGTTAGTGGTCTATTTTGGTTCTATTATATCAATCAACAATCACTCACATAATCATCATATTCAAATAAGTTAAAAAACAAATTAACCATATAATCAAATAAAATATCCATAACCATTCCAATACAATAGTTTTTCGACAAAATGACCTAACTCACATACAATAACCATTTGTATACAAATTTACACATCGGGTACTAATAAATGTTATATCTAACTAGTGCTAACAAAACGTTTGATTACCCATAATTCCTTGTTGCATACACAAGTGAAAGCTAGCATCATCAAGTCCAAATTTGCTCTCTTCAAAAGTCTGATGCCTACACAAGTGAAAGCACAACAGATAGTCAAACAATTATGTTAACTCGTAGGACTTCAAATATGAGATCAAACATCTACAACATTATACAAGTATATCCTACTATAAATGATGTCATATAAATTATCAAAGTTATAAAAAAAACGAAATAAAGTCCTTTCTTGAGCTTAAATAGTAGGAATCAATTTTGCACACTTACGAACCCTCCTTTGATAGAATGTCACACACATGAACATATATATACATATACATACTTATATATAGACGTGTGTACACACACACACACAACACACATACACAACTGTGAATTTGATTTATAGGGTTACCTCTGTTTTATTCAATAGACATGAAGAGAAACAATTGCAGACATGAACACCACAAAAGTGACAGCAATTATTCAATAGAAACAAGTGTATACACACCAGAGCAACAGGACCACACTCTTAAATACATATAAATGGATGTATGCATATGTTACCCACATACAAGTCCTAGTAAGACAATGGATTAACAGAGTATGTTATAACAAACTAGCTGAACTATGATATCCAAAATCAAAACAGTGCATTAAAATGAAAACAAGGGAGGAGTACTTGAATGCAACTCTCTCCACTATATATACCTAAAAAAATATAAACTCTCATATGTTTGGGACTGTGTGTGTAAGGGTGTAGATTTGGATATAGGCTGTGTTAGTGAGTGCATTGAAGCGTGGGTGTAGATTTGGATATATGCGCTATGTTGTCCTCTTAAAAAACATGTCATAAACAAGCTATATGCAAATATTTTCCAAATATTACCTTGCCAGTGTCTCCAACTACACAAATTTCTTGTTCATTTTTACTGCCTTCTGCAAACATGCACAGATCAAGCATTCCTCGTGAACCATTATCAAACTCAACAATCACGTATGCGTTGTCGATTATGTCAGGCACCTGATTCATACTTTCCATCAGTGAGAATCAAGTACTGCAAATTGCTTGGAATGCAAGAGTAATGAATTTTAGCTTTCATATCATGAAATCTTTTAATTTTGCACAATGTTTCCACCAGAAGAGATGTTGCAACTTTTAATTTCATAACTCAATCTATCCTCACTAACAGTAATATTGAAAAACCATAACCATTAAAATTTGAATCGTGCTTATGCTTAAATTAATAAGTCATATCAATGGAAAACGTGCTATCAATTGATGGGATGATTGAGAAAGAGTTTTCATAGGTAGCCGTTCAGAAACTAAATATTGGAGTCTGCAAAACTATATTTATTACCTCCACTCTTGGCTAAATTGAAGTTGGTGCAGGGGTGTAATTACCTCCACTCTACGTATAAGATCAATAAGGGACTTCAAAATAAAATACAAAGGCAGAGAATTAAGCAGGAAAAGAATTATTCCTCTTACGTTACAACCCTAGAGAATGACAGAAGACATAAAATTCGCAACCCAAGAGAAGGGAGAAGTACGTATTACTATTGAAGATGCATAATATATTAGCTTGGAATCAGAGACTGTTGCCTCTATTTTGGCTGGCAAAATCAGGGAGGAAGAGTACGCAGATCTAAGATATGGAGGCGTAGCTATTATCTTGGCCCTGGAATATTGCAGAAAATTGGGTGAAATCAAATATCGTAGCTCACAACCCTCCGAATCCAAATCAGACGCAAGCAATCATTTCGCCCCACTAGAGGTTGAAACTCAATGCAAAGAAGTTGATAAAGAGGCATGGTTTGATGATTTTACTGTTCGAATTACCAATTATGGTCCAGGAATGGCTTATGAACTTCTTACGGTAAGTTTTTTTTTGTTGTTGTTGTTTTTCTTTTTCAATTTTTTTTAGTTTTTATTTTTAAGTTTGATTACGATTTCCTGTTTAATACTTTTTTTCCAAAAGAACATAATGGTTGAACTGCTATGAAGACTTATTTAATTTGAACTTGAAGATGCGTTTGTCATTTCAGGTGTCTACAATAAAACAGTAAATTAAACATTTAATCAAACCATTAGTATAAAAAATTTCAATCTTAGTTATTTACCTATTACACTAAAGCAGCAACAATAATATGGTGAACAAACACTTAATAGTGTGCAACTAATCGGCTACAGGTAAAAAAAATTCAATCTAATTTCGTTAACAATGTCCGAATAAACAAGAATGAAAACAAAAACTTAATTATTTGATAACCACTTTTGTTAACAGTGTTCAATTAACAGGATGAAAACAAAAACTTACTAATTGCACTAAAAAAAATTCATACTTTCTGTTACTAATCAAACAATTATTAATGATTAATAAAAAAATAATCAATGAAAAATCATACCAAGATCGGTTGTTCTCACTTCTAAGCACAAAGAATCGATTGCGTGAAGTAACCTCGGTTGTTGTCAGGAGCGAACGTCGGCTCTGCCTCGATGCAGAGAAGTATCAATTTTGCAACAACAACAATCGACGGCTCAGTTCTTGCATGAAGTAGCTCGACTGATCGCCTACAGCTTTGGCACAAAACGAAATAGATCTGGCATGAAGTACCCTCGGTTTTTTTGGAAAAACATGAGGCGATTATTGATTAGTCACGATTTCACCCAATCGCCCGTAGTTGAAGATGGATTAAATGAAAATAGATGCGATTGAATTAGTTTTAGGGTTGTGGAGTAAATTGGAAGAGACGAATAATTTTTTTTAAGTGGAGTAGTTTAAGAAGAAGAAAAAGTGGTAAAGGAAATTTGAGCGGCCACAAAAAACTTTAGCAAAAAATTCCACGAATTACTGGCGGGAGAATTAGCCGCGTTTCTTTATTTATTTTTATATTGTAAAATTACCAACAGTTGCACAAAATTTAAAACGCCACTAATTAATGCAACTAAAAATAGTTTTTCTTGTAGTGTATTGTTATTTGATTATGTTTTTAAATGAATGTACAAGCGAAGGCAATGCAGGATAGCCAACTCCTCTAACTTTCAAGGAACACAATATCCAAACAGTTATAATTTACATCCACTACTTGGTAGACATAACCAAGTGCACAATACTTTCCTCTGAATGCAAGATTAGGAGTTCAAACATGATTCCCTAAGTATTATAGGATGCGGGTATCACTCCCATAACTACATGTTCACTTTTTATGCACTTTCACAGCGATATGTTTCCTAGTCTTATCTATATTGAACCGGTCTTTAGAATTTGCTGATAAAAGTTACTTTGTTGTTTTTCTATTTTAAGGTATTATAGTGAATTTTGGAAGTAGGTTTTAATAATATTTGTTCAATGATGCTTAAACAAGGAGGTGTTTGTTCCATGTTGAGGTATTAACAGAATCAGAGCCAAGGTATCTACAGAAACAAAGTTGAGGTTTCCAAAAATAATTTCACATTTTTTTTCACTTATCAAACTTAATTATATCAAAATTTAGTTGGAAAACCTATCCTAGTACAGCAGAAACCAAGTATTTGAAGTTGGATTTATATGCAGAATGAACTTGCCCACATGCTGTTGGCTATCACAGATCATGATGCACATGCGGTAGTTTATATATTCAAGCATTCTACCATGATGAAACATATGCCATTGCATCTTGTACTCATTTTGAAATATTCATTATATATTGTAATTTGATTAACACCTATACCTACTTAATTTGTTCCTAGAGATTCCTGTTATGTGTGCACATGTAAGCACACATGTACTTGCTTATTCTGTGGTAGATTGAGAGCTTATATTATAAAAATTAACAAGTTTATAATATTAATAAGAATAAACTAAGTTAGATAAAGAATCAACTAAGTTTATAATAATAATAATAAACTATAGTTTGATAAAAATTAACTAAGTTTATAATAATAATAATAAATTAATAAAGTCAACTAAGTTTTATAATTAATAATAATAATAACAACAACAATAATTAAAACTAAGTTTATAAAAATTAACTAAGAAACGTATATAAAAATTAACTAAGTTAACTAAGTTTTATAAAAAAAATAAGTTCATAAAAATTAATCAAGTTTATAATAATAATAATAATAATAATAATAATAATAATAAATTAACTAAGAATACACCAATAATAATAAATTAACTAAGTTTATGAAAAATTTATAGGTTTGAGATAATTTATAAAAATTAACCAAGTTAATAAAGTTTAAGTTTAAGGTAGTTTATAAGTTTAAATTAATTAAAATATAAGTCATGGCATTTAAGTTTTAGCAATTGAGATAATTTATAAGTTTGAGTTAATATAAATAATGTTATAAATAAGTTAATCGAGCTTTATAAAAATTTAACTAATTTTTATAAAAATTAACCAAAATTTTAAAAATTAACTAAGTTTTATTTAATTTAACTACGTTTTATAAAAATTAAATAAATTTATACAAAATTAATTAAGTTTTATTAGAATTTAACTAAGTTAATAAGTTTTTAAAAATTAAATAAGTTTATTATTAAAATTAACCAAGTTTTATAAAAATTTAACTAAGTTATCTGAGTTTTATAAAAATTATTTAAATTTAATAAAAGTTTAACTAAGGTGTTTGATATACTTTAAATATGCAAAACAGTTTCATACTCATCCGTTGATTGTTAAACTTGTCTACAGGTAATTAGTTTTTTAGGAGTAAAGACCAGCTGCAGTGAAGAATTGTGGGTAATCAAGTAATGAACATGGCTTTAATTGTTATATATACTATAACATTTTGTTAGTACTTGTTGTGTAAACTTGTTTATGAATGGTTATGGATTTTATGTGAATTTGCTTAGTTTGTCGAAAAACTATTATCGAAATGGTTATGGATATTATATTTGATTATGTGATTAATGTATTTTTTTAATTGTTTAAATATGATGATTATGTGATTGATTGTTGATTTGAATACGACGATTATGTGATTGATTGCCAGTTTTAATAAAACTATTATGTGAGAGATGGCTGGAAATGGTACAAACCATTAACAGGAAATGGTAGCGTGTACGTATGCTACAAAACAGTTAATAACTTTTAGTAGCGTTTTAAAAACGCTATGGAAATAAATCTAAATAGCTACGATACGACTTTGTGGTGTTTGAAAAACGCTACCAAAATTTTTAGTAGCGTTTCGCTAAACACTACGATACGACATGCTACTAAAAGTCTGCAAATTTTTGTAGCGTTTCTAAAATCCTACAATAGGTCAAGTTTTGGTAGTGTTTTATACAATGCTCCAAAAAATTTCAGACTTTTAGTTGCATGTTGTATCGCAGCGTTTACCAAAACGCTTATAAAAGTTTTGGCGGCGTTTTTTCAACGCTACGAAAGGCCTTTTCTGGTGAAGTTAATGGTTTAAAATGGTTTATGAATATTTTATAAACATCAAAACTCAATTTGGAAAAGTTTTGACAAGATATGGAATGGGACATAAAATAGACGCGTCACGTAATGGTAGTTCGCGATTTCGCACCGTAAAAGTTTAAATCCATTTTTAGAATGGAATCGAGGTCGGAATTCTTTGGAATAAGAATTTTCCGAAATCTTATAATCATAGTTCTCGAACAAATGAAAAGGATCGATACTTCATTTTGTAGATTTTGAAGTATGAGCAAATCAAGTTTCCAAAATAATTAAGCTTTGGCGGTTCGGAAACCAAAGCGATAAATTCTTTAAAATGGATAGTTTTAATTCTTTAAAAATATGGAATAAATTCAATAAATAGATTAAATATTTTTAAAAGGGATTTAAGTTATAAAAATGGATTTCTAAATGATCAAAAAGTTGTTTTAATGAAATAAGCCTTAAAAGAAACTTTCGTAGCACTTTTTACGCAGTTTTTAATAACCTTTGAAATATAGATTTAAACTTAATTATTCTTTCCCAAATCTTTTATAATCGTTTTCAAATAATAAGTGTTTTAAAGATGATTTGGAGGTTTCATAATTATGTTAAAAGAGTTTAAATAAATGATTAGAAGAAAAATTATCATAAATAGTGATTTAATCTTGGCTCTAAAAGCCATTGAGTAGACTGGGTTTTTCTATTCATGAAATCCAAATGTGAGGTGCTTAAACTAAGGAGATGTTCAGGAGCAACAAGTGCCCTGGCTCACCTGGCCTCTTTCCTGGGGAGATGTCGGAAATGAGACAAGTATTAAAGATTCAAATTTACAAATTTAATTTCATACCACGTGGATTTTATAGAAATAATCTTCTTATATTTGGTATTAAATTCCGAGGAGGGAACCTGTACATCCGTGTGAATTTAAAAGGTGATTTCACCGTTATTCGATGGATAGTAAAGGTTGAATACGGAAATTAACATTGAGTAAAATTGATATAATTTCTAAGTTTCTTTTTTACTCAATATAACTAGTTTTGAATTTACCATCTTAAGATAACATGGTTTCAACTCAATTAAGAGTTTTGATTTGAAAATAAGAAATCTTTGTTAAGATTTAAATAAATAATTTGGAAATGTTTTTCTAAGTAAAAGGTAAAATTATTTGGAAATTATCCCAAGATTAAAAGGGTTTAATTAACTAGAGAATTTGATAAATGAGGCTTAATGATTCCATTACTCTTGAGAAGATAAATGGAATAGTTGAAAATAATATTTCTCTGAAAGATAATTGGATGAATGGAAAGATTAACTAATTGGATGATGTTTGATAATCACCTATATACCTGACATCTTTTTATCGATGATTGGTTCGGAGAAATCGGAGTCGGATTTGGGTGATTCCTATCCGAGAACCACTTTGAACCAATGTATACGTTAGGAACTGAAGACATGCTGAAGATAATGATTTTGAAGACGGAGATATTCATGATGAAGGACTGCTTGCCACTAGCACCGTGATTTCATATTATATACATACATACGTACGTACGTACACACACATATATATGGTGGCAGTAGTACCCTGTTATGAAAATCTTCGATGCAAGGACTACTCGCTACTAATCCTAGGAATGATTCCCGATAGGATGTAGTAGGAGAGTACCTTCGGTTTGTCCTGTTCTTGGAAAACTTGTATGGATGAGTGTCTGATATTGTATTTCTAAAACCATGTACATTGACCTCTACAAACGTACAACTGTTTGGTGGTGTAGGAGGTAAGGCTCTTATACATAACACCCTTCTTTGAGACGTATGAGCTCAGAGGTTATGCATTTATGGAAACCAATGGTGTGTTGTTAGAAATGGCAATATGCCATTCAAAGTGGAGCTTGTTATGAGAAAGGCAAAGCATGGCTTTGTGGAAAGTATGAGCGTAGCCTCTTAAGCCTCACATCCCAGTAATTATACGGGTAATTACGTGGTCTGCAGGACATATATTTCGGGCTACCGATTATTGCAGATACAGAAATAAAAGGGCATCTATTTCCTAGAGGCCACTAGTGTCTATACCCTCGATATTTTATGGTATAGTGTTGTATGAGCCCTTGTACGAAAACTGACCGGATGCGTAGTAGTGTAGCAATACAACATGTACAGTGGTGTATAAGTCTCTGTATGAAAAGCCACCGGGTACTAGGATTGCTATACATGGAAAATCCTCAAAGGAAGGTAAATGCCACTAGTTCCCTATCATGTTGGCAATCCAATTCCAATACGAGCTTTACGGTTTTGGTTGTATTCCCAAAATAGCTGTAATGCTTTACAAACATTCAACTACCTCCTGCTGGAATTTAATAACGGTAACAATTTCAGCTATGTTTATATATATTTACTTGAAAAGGATTTTCAAAGCAATGTCATTAGAAACAATATCAAATGGTTTAAGTATTAAGTGTTTTGGTTATCATAAGGTAAAAGCCCGTCTGTGTTTATGTGCGGCATGGTCTTTTGAGATATTCTTCTTTTTCAAAAAGTGTTTTGTTCGACAACAAAGTCGATCTATGGCACCATCATATATATTTATAAATCATGACTTATGCTGATTTATCAAGCCTGGTTCAGGTATTTTTTACTCGGGTCAGATCCAAGTAGTTTCAGGTTTAGCTTAGAACGCTTGGAGTTTCCAAAGGAGAGCTGGAGATCTTCATCAATGTACGAAATTTTCCGCTATGTTTGTTTTGTTGTTTTCAGCATTTGTAAGGACAAAGGATCTATAACTGTCCAGGCTGAAGTTAGGTTAGACTCTGATATTTTCCACTGTAGAAGATTTTGTGGTTAATAATATGTGATCATTTCATTCGTGTTAGATTCTATTCTGTCTTTATTTTCTTTTTCCCCCAACAATCGATTTTTCCGGCACTTGGTCGTTCGACACACAATACAATGGATGTATTAGTGTTGATTTTCGAGGGTCAAAAATTCCATTCGTTACATACAGGATCTACGACGATGTCCAACTCTAAAAAAACGTGACCGAGCATCTAGCTTCCCTCCTCTAGAATTGATACTACAAAATATCATCATCAGTCAGTGTCTTCTGAACACTTACAGAACAATCACCCATTGTGTCTTGTGCTCCTCTTCCATTCATGGGTATATGAAAGTATTATCAGTAAGCATAAGCATGAACCCACTTAAGTGATCTCTCGAAACACAGTACATGAGATCTATAAGATATGCTGACACATTGTTAGTTTGAACGGCATAATCAACCAATCAAAATCAAGGTAGCGTATGAAACACTATAATCAGCATGCTCTCCCAAAATACTCTAAGTTGGTAAAACCTCACCGCAAGGTCCAACTAAGAGAACATTTCGTGCTATAGAGGCGATCAAACAAGCCATCAACAAATGAAAGTAAAAACTTATTTTGTCATCTCACTCAGCTCACAACAGCCAACAAACATCTCCAGCGCCATCCGCCCGCGTGGCGAACACTATAGGTACACCCCACTCAAATATACTCCTATGGATGAACACTAGCATCAGCAGGTCTTCTGCTCGCACCTTTAGTCTTCTCTACTCATTGGACATCATATGCTTTAAAGGCATAACTACTGGTCAAGTATGTATTATGAAACTCGATATCTATATGATGGAAATCCGATCATCGCATCAAATGTGTCCGGACACTCTCTAGCTACTGGCACAGATGACAATCCACCCTGTGAAGTTTCAAGTGAATATAGAAAGCTATCCATAACCCTATCCTTCGGTAGGTAGCCAATCACTACCGTCCACCCCTCCATTATCTCGGTCATCACTAACAACCTCTCACAGTCCACCACTATTTCGTACCTCCTCAGCCAGTTGATTTCCAAACCATGAATATGAACCCAATTAAACCCCAAACAAGTCAATAATAAACAAACATCCATGACTTTAGAAGGTTAGGTGTAGAAAAACCATGCATAAGCCAAGTATGTCAAACCATGTGTAGGCCAAGCATAAACAACCCATGTTGTAATATTCCCCATTTTGAGGTCTAAAACTAAGCACCACAGATGCTGTAGTCATCCATAGTATTAATTTTCGATGATAAACTGTTAAAAGTTACACATGTATAGTCTAGTTGAGTCGGTTCTTCATAATCTAAAGGTCGGTCAATATTTTTGGGTCTCAATTCCAATCTATCTACAAATCACTAGATAAGAAGGAATATAAAATCTCGACGTCAGATGAATCATGCATGTAAATGCCATAAATGGGAAGCATACTTTGGGTGGTAATGCAGTTTCCCTTCTCTTTCATCGATGGAGCAATCGACGAAGTTGGAATGGCATTCAACGTATATGTTTCCATTAACTGCCACTACTTAATTGGTTTGGGACAATCCTCCTGCACTGGGTATAGGCTCCTTTATGATGAAGCCCTCTCGATCAACTTTTCGAAGCTCTAGTCAATATAACTAGTCAATCACTTCCCAAGATGATCACTTGACCCAATGATGAACACTTCATCTTTTCTCTATGGAATATCAATGGGAAAATAGACCGTACTTCGACATCGCATTGAATTCGACCATATACTCCAACACAGATACATCGTCTTACTTCAAGTCGACGAACCCTCTACACAACATCGACTTTTGAAAAGTCGAGACAAACTTCCTTCGATGCGAAGTAGGAACTTTCCCAAGTAAAATGGTCCTAGGGAATCGAAGTTATAAGGGAGCTCCACAAGTTTATTGTTCGTCCTTGGAGTTATTTTGAGGTTATTTCTACCTCATTACATCATCTAACTCTAACTCATCAAGGATCCTTTCATAAATATCATCCTGTCTTGCACCTTAATAGTCAATACCGTTCCAAGGAAAGGTCCGCCTCTAGACTCACATAGTCTATACATAGCTTGGCAAAGTTTACTCCAGGTGTTTGTGCTTGAGCACCGTAATTATAAAGCAACTTGGGCATTCCAGAATAATGATTCACACTATCTTTGCGAGCTTATTCTATAAATTGGGGTAAGTGGTTCTTGATCCTACCTACTCAACTCTGGAGATGGAGTCAATGGCCACTTTTCTCATATGCCAGATCATTCTTAATTTATGATGAGAATGATCAATCTCCTATAGAGAAAGTGGTATTCATCATGCTAGTGTGTACAATATACTTATATACTATAAATACTACTATCTAGTTTTGAAAAAAAAAATGTATAACAAATACATACTCTCTTGTATATAAGTACACTCTTGATTTAGTCTAGGGCGAGAACTCCTATCCTATCTTTACTGAATCGCAGTATCAACGCAGGTTAATCAGTTAACCTAAGCTCTGATACCAAATGTGATGACCGCCCTAAACCTACGATGTAGAATGGTTGTCAAAGGAAAGGAAAGAAGTAAAGAATAGGAAATAGAAGAGAAGAGAAGGGAAAAGGAGAAAAAGGAAACATCAAATAATTACATAACCTGTCGTATATCTCACATTGAATCAGATAAAATATAATACCCAACACAGATATAAAACAGTCGAGACAGAAATAACTAAGTGATCCAATATCAGAATATAGATACATAGAGTTGTACATTATATAATAGAGTTTATACAAGTGATAAATAAACTCAACTGACAAACTGTATCCAATAATAATAAATCAACACTGTCAAGGATCCATAATGTTACACAAGAAATAAACAATAGTATATCCAAATATAAAAATGAGAAAGCGCCGCCTCCTACAAATCTGTCTACACAGCTCCAAGTGTTGTTTACCTGCTATCCAGTCTACTCATTTAAGAGCACCCGAGATAATAAGCTACTCTATAAATGTAATAAAAGTTACTCCATACTTAGTAAACTATCAGGGTGTCTAGGTATCTCCATCCACAATACCTACTCCATATTTATTAATAGTCGTGGTGTCTAGGTAATCCTATGCCCAATACCTACCTCGTGTGACATCCCTAGAGTGATAGGTAACAAGTGAAACCATAATAAACATAAAATCCATAAAAAACTAATTGTCACTCATTGTGCTCTAGATCAATGATAACTCGTATGGCCATTCTTCTGCCAAGGATTAATGAATAAAAATCCCGATTTTCAATTGTACTCTCTTTAGCCTAAAGCTGTACTAGACCCATTCTTCGGGTCTAAGGTATACGGATCCATTCTTCCAATTCAGGGTGCCAAATCAACATACCCATGGGCATCCCCGCAAATACACCTGCTTTAAGTACAAAAGAAAACACTCCGAGTATCAAAGATCCCTTAACATGCATCTACATTCTCTTCCTTGCTTCATCCATTTTCACGATAGAACCACTCTATATTCTATCCACGGATCACCCTCAAAGAACCCACACCGTAGAACTCATCACGATGCTTATCGACATCAAGCCTTCAGCCTTGGAATCTAACTCCATGCACCACCTAGTTTCTCATCCAAAGTCCTGAAAGTGTTAACCTCGGAACCTAACTCCGTGCACCACCGAGCTACTCATCCGAAGAACTAGACCATCTTGTCGAGAACATCAAATCATCGTAATCATCAAAAGCACTCATCGAAGTTTTATATCATCAATACACAGAGTCGGCCACAGAAACCACCATATCGCGCTCCTGGAAGCCTCCTCACCATCCATGTCAAAGGTCAACCAAATCGATCATCACAGATAGTGATAGGTACCGATCACTTTACACTGGTCAATACCAACCACTCTGGTCATGTACTTAGTCAAAAATGGGTAAGTACTAATGTAACACCCCATATTTTAGTAACATTATCTTGAATATTTAACTAGCTAAAAAAATAAAATAATGTAAGATGATTAATAGATTGAGATTTGATTTAACTAAGGGTAGCCATGCCATGTTAAATGTAAATCAAAACAAGGTAGCATAAATAAAAGTGTTAGGAAATAAGGGAGGGCAAAATGGGAAATAAGATGAACTTATACCCAAAACCCTTAGGAAATCAAACACACGTTTCTCAAACAAAAAATACTCTAAATCAGCCACCATTTTCAATCTCAAGGGAAGAAAAGCTAGGATTTTCTAGAGGAAGAAGTAAATCAACATAATCAAGATCAAATCTCACATCTTTAATCACAAAGCTAAGGTGAATGATTACTACATCCCATTTTTCTTATAGTTTTCGGTTTTAAGGTTAACCCGAAATGATTTTGCATGATAATGCCATGTTTTGGATGATTGAAAGTTTATATATGTTTGTTGATGAGTTATACATGTTCATATTAGTTTTTATGATATGTTTGATATGAAGACCATATTAAATGACATCCAAATGCCTTAAAATTTAAATGTAGATCAGAAATAATATTTTAGAGATGGGTTTTAATTTTCATAATTTCTGAACTAATGTGGATTTTATATCAATTTTCTAGTAAAGAAAATGATTTATTGGGTTATAAATAATTTACGGGTAAATTATAATTAATTTGGGTTTGGAATTTTTATATGTTAGAAAACATATACGAAAGGATTTTCTGGAATTTTTGTAGAATTTTTCAAAGTGTTTTGATGAATATATAAAATTATTTAAGGTATGGGACTTAAATGTTTTATATATTTAATTAAGGAGAAGGGGTGTTTTGCAAATGATTTAAATTAATTAATTATGAAATTATGGCAGCACTTTTAGAAAAGAAAATTAGCAACCAATAAGAGTTTTACAAACAAGGCAGGTTTGTTAAAAAGTAAACTTAAAAAGGTTTTAAATCAGAATTTCATGCCAAATGTATGTTTCGCCTGTTTTGGTTTCGCCCAAGTAGCTTCGACTAAGACCCTCCGCCTCCTTCCACATACCAATGCACATAGTATCAACACATTAGTACACAGTGAATTGGACAATGGTGGAAGGTAAGATTCAAAACCAAGGGGTTCTGAAAGGGTCGAAGTGCCTTTTTGTTTTAAAATAAAAGGTAGCACCTACTTTGCTTTCGAAAGGTTATGTTTCAACTCAGTTGGCTTTCGAGTGGGTCAAATCACTACAAGAAAAGTTAACTTTTATAATGCAAATAGATAAAGCTTTATCCCATAGCGTTATCTTTATTTTAATTTTTTTTATTGAGAAAAGAGATTCACCGAGTAAAGCTTTTTAAGCGGACTTTCCCTCAATATTTTCATGGCCGCCTATTTTTTAATTATTTCGCTCTTACTCAAAATCTTCTGTATATTCTCATCACAGCCGAATAACTTCACTCAAAATAGAAAGTCCCTCGTTTTTAATATCTTCTTCATGAGTTAAGCACCCAAAATCAAGATCTTATATTGGAGCAAGTCGACATCGCCTGGAAGTTCAACTATCATCGTTGCGCGAGTTCGCTCATTGCCTTATTTCTTTCTATTATCGTGTGTAGCCCTCAATTCGCCATCAACCTATATCGCCTCTCTAAAAACATCCGCTATGCCTTGTCAGAGTTTTTGAAACCCCTTGACGTTTCGCAGATTTGGCCTTAGAAGTGGCCACAGTGTTCTTCTGTTTAGGTTATGTGTGGGCTGGGCTGTCGACGCTAATGGTGGCTTTTGAGATGTCTAGGTTGGAGCATATATAACTATTGGAGGAAGCTTTCGCTTTGCTTTAGGTGGTGAAATAGGGTAAGTCTTTTCATTATTACCAGTTTTAGGTCGAGAACGACAGTTGCTTAATCTCTTCTGGCGATTCTGATGAGCATAATGGAACTCAACTGGTTGATTCTATTGACGCTTGTGCACTGTTGATGGTTTTCCCTCTTTCCTTCATTACTATTAGGATTTCCATATGTACACTAGTATGGCAATGGTGTTTTTGCTTCCACCTTGCTATTGTTTTTATTGTCATATTTCTGGTTGTTGGAGTTATTAGCCAATTGTTAGTGATGCTTTAGATGCAATTTTATCCACGACTCTGGTATTTGGAACTGGTTGTTAAATGTTACAGTATATCGTTTGGTGATTATGTACCTTAACTGGTTTGTTTAATTGCAAAATGGTACACTATTATAAATGAGACAGACAATTTGTTTTCTGGGTCGTGGTACAAATACCATTTGGGTAGGATGCTCAACGACTCTTTGCCGTCTTTCAAAATTAGCTTACCACTAATTTAATTTGAATTGGTTTATGCATAACAGGATGAAGAAGCTTATTCTATTTGAAACTGTCAGTAATCTACAAATAACCATTTTCTATTGAGAACAAAATATATAAACCTTACAAGATTTTGAAATAATAACCATTTTCTATGCAAATAGTATTATTTGTCAACTTCATTTGGTCTTAGAAGAATATATGTGCAAGAATTTATTTCTAAAACTTTACTAATATTCGTTTAGTAATTACTGGAAATTATTGGTTAGATTATAAAATCTAGTCTATCAGTGGATAACGTTGATTAAGTATTTGATGAATATAAATTACCAAGTCATTTTGACATATCAGTAAATAACATTGCATCATGTGACAAACTTCACTTAGTTCATATTATAAAAATAAAAACCTCAAATATATTTGTTTCTTCACTAGCCAGCTCACAGTTTCTTTGGTTTTCTGACTATAACCATACCCTATCATGGATAATGAAGGCATCAAGCCCTCTCACTCCTTCCTCGATGTCTATCCTCAAGCGAGAGTTCCTTTAAGGCTACTATTGTTTATCTCGACTTCCACATTTCTATTTGATTTGGTGTTGTCTAATGTGAATGGGGATGGTACATTTCTAAGTCAAAAACTAGTTAGGGCCAATGACAATAACCCATGGAGTATTGATAATCTGGCTTGGCAACGTCCTGCATTCCATTTTAGAACTATTAAAAACTTTCAAAGTAGTAATATAATTTATTCTTCTCGATTCTGATTTTGTTTTTAATACTATTTGTCAATTGTTTGCTGATATAATTTTCTTTGTTTTCTATGTCGCTATACACACACACACACAATATATATACAATATTTGTTAAAATTATATCATTGTTTGACAATGGTGTTATTTTTTCACCTTGCTATTGTTTTCATTGTCATAATTTTCTTTGTTGGTGTTATCTTAGCTAGTTGTTAGTATGCTTTAGATGCAATTTTATCCATTGCACTGGTATTTGGAACTGGTTGTTAAATGTTATAAATGTTATAGTATATCATTTTATTCTACAGTTGCATAGCCAGAATAATAAGGCATTTGCAGGAAAGCATGACTTTATAACTTGAGATTTATTTAGATGGGCATCGTGATATAGAAAGTTTGAAGATTTGGCTAGGGATGGATATCTTCTTCTTGCCGAAAGGTTAAGAGATGAGAACTAGAAGAGTGTAGTTTAGGAAACTTTGGAGCGTAGACTTCATGTGAATTTAACAATCGATGAATTATACAATGATGTGAGTCTTAACTTTCCTACATGCATATTTTATTTCAGTTTCATTTTATGTTCGCTTTGTAGTTTTATGCAAGTAATAGTAAATATTTTCATATGAATAACCTGGTACTTTCATTGTAGCACAACCAAATGAAAATGCATTTATTTTTTGAAATAAACATTCCTGTCCTTTGATCGTTGAAGATATAATCATATATTGTATCCTGAGTATTTAATAATTATTGACAAATTATCTGCTAATGATCAATGTGCACGCATGTCCCATTGATATATGAGATATTTATGTATTTTTCTTTAAATGGAAATATTTGTCTTTTTTAATCAATATTTGCAGTTCAATTCTGTTCCATTTAACCACGTTATATAAATTATCTACACGAAAAAGTATTTATACTAAGACTGGTTACATTTAACTGTGAAATTCAAACTGTGTATTAGCAATAGGACAATGTTTCTTTCATATGAAGTTCTCATATATTGCCTAAAATCCCACCACCACTTTTAGATGATATATGCTTTAATCTTCAGAGACTTACTGTCTGAATATGGTGTATAAATGGATATACGTTTGTTTACATTGGAAAACTCGGAAACAAGGCTAATAAATTTCTGGCAACTTTTGTTTGATATCTTTTTACTACACCATTCTAATGAATATTGGTCAATAGTTTTCAGGCATCGATGACATTCTATAATACGCACCATAGATTTTTGAACGAGCAGGTGTTGAAGTTCTCCTCTCTAATGTCGGACTCACTGATTCTTCAGCCTCCATTCTTATAAATGCATTGGTTACTCTACTATGCTTCCATCTATTAGGCATTGCTACGAGATTCGTAGACATAGCTGGAAGAAGGTTTTCTCTAAACCTTAACTAGTTTTTCTTGTGCAACTAATACAAAAACAAGCTCTAAGGAATAACTAGAAATTACAAATGCCCTTGCTATCCAGCCTCACAGTGGATACCAAAATTGGTCACAAACACCCAATTACGGATGAAAGCACCAGTTCACAATCACAGATTACAGATAATGAGTATGTAGAGAGATAAGGATGGAGAACATTCAGAAAATTCCAAGGAAAACAGTAAACAACACAAAATTTATAGTGGTTCGGCGATCTTGCCTACGTCCACTCTGAAGTTGATGATTTTATTGATGTTCACTTGATGATCTCAATTGATTACAGCAGATTACAGTCGATAATGATGATTTACAGCAGTGAAATTCGTTAGCAGCAGCAGCAATGGAGTTTAGAACTGGATCCGGCAGAGTCCGGGCGTTGGAGAATTCAAAGAAGAAGAAGATCCCTTTTCTGTTGGCTCTGGGGGTCTATTTATAGGTGTGGGAGGCGGATATCTCGCTCAGACCTCGGGAGACCACTTCTGGCACATGAGTAGGCCCGCGCGACCAAGCCCGTGAAGTTTTGGCCCGATCCGTGATCGATACGAATGGATTTCGTATCGATCAAGATTTCATCCAATGGAGTCGAAATTTGGCGTGGACATTCTTTAGCATGTGCGTAAGCTCTTGTGAAAATTTGGTAGCATTTGGACTTGTGGATCGTGAGATACGATCGATACGAAATGGAGGCTTTCCGCAGGCTGTTTGGTTCGACTCGATCACATCGACTCGATCTTGTTCGAATCGATAGCTGTGCGTGACTGTGAGTTGACCTGGCGCTTGAATCTTTGGATCGCTCCGCTTTCGATGCCGAGTTGAACAAGTTGTCCTTGAACTTCGCGTCATTCGTATCGATGGTGCTGCCTCTTTCGTATCGATAATAGATGCATAGTTTGCATCGATGAAGGCTCCTCAGTTCGTATCGATAAAAGATGCACAGTTCGCATCGATGAAGGCTCCTCAGTTCATATCGATGGTCACGCTCTGTTCGTATCGATAAAAGTGGCGTGACTTGCCGATTGATACGAATAACCATTATATGATCGATACGAACAGGGACTCCGCGATGGATACGAAGCAGCTGGGCTTTCCTGATGGAGGCGAACAGTGATCCACTGATGGATTCGAACAGTGCGTCCTGATCGATTCGAACAAAGGCTCTGTGATGGATGCGACTCTGTGATGGATGCGAAGTTGTCACTGGCTGATCGATACGAAGTAAACTCCGGTGATGGACACGAAGTCGATCGATACGAAATAGACGTTGGCCGATCGATTCGAACAAAGCCTCCCCTGATGGATTCGAACTCGATCGATTCGAACTATGGCTAGTCGATGG
Organism: Allium fistulosum; assembly: GCA_030737815.1. Lineage (NCBI taxonomy): Eukaryota > Viridiplantae > Streptophyta > Magnoliopsida > Asparagales > Amaryllidaceae > Allium > Allium fistulosum. The sequence continues at coordinate 1,113,256,244 of CM060902.1, read as the reverse complement.
ATTCGAACAGTGGCTGTTTTTCACCAATCTTGCATCGATCATAACTCGATCATACGAACTCGGATTGACTTGAAATTTGAAACGCTGGTTTTCATTAGCTTTGCTTGTCATGTCATATCAATTGTAGCTCGATCCGGACTCGGACAAAATTCATTGATATCCATAGCATACCAGAGTATAACCGATCTTCGAGATGGACTTTCCTTTGGTTTCCAGTCAATTTCTTGGTGTCACGGCCTTGCCAAAAGGCGGGATAACACATAACTACTTCCATGAATGACAATTATAAGTATAAATTAATGTTAATTTTAAATGTCAGGTTTGTCGGTAAACTTGTTGTCAGATTTGAATTTCAACCTCAAATTCAATGAAGCATGTAGTTTTCGTTATTTTTGTTTCATTTATTAGTTGTGTGCATCATATACTTGAACCAAATATGACTTTTTGCTATAACACCTTAACTATATATGATTTCACTGAACACTTTGCTTGTTGAAACTTTGAAATTAATTCACTCTAGTCCGAATAAACAATATGTTTTGAAGATTAACAAAGTTATAAAAATTTATAATTACAATAACAATATTAATATAAATTTATAAAATGTTAACCAAGATAAATTGTGTGATAATAAATCATATAATTAGATCTTATATTATTTCAGGCTGTGATCCATACAGTATACTAAACTTTGTTGCTCAAATCAGTTTATACAGGAATAGGTACCATCTTCATTGGTGAATCAGACTATTTAATGAGTCAGAGATGAGCTTGTAAAAATATCAAAAATATAGGTATGCAATGTAATACACACGCGCACACACTAGTTAATATGTATAGGTATGTTCCTAACTGAAGGATTACGTAGTTAATTAATATATAGGATGTTACTTTGCCGATTAGTTATTCGTTGCTGGATTTTTAGTTTTCATTATGGGATTGCACGAAGTTGGCATAGTGTACATCTTTTATTGGTGGTCAAGACAGTATGCTTTTTTTATACCCTTTTCTTCATATTTCATTTCAGCAATTCTATACTTTTAATGGTTGAAGATAACAGAACTGTTTGTTGTAGGGCAACACCAAAACTATTTCTTCACTTAATGAATGTTAAGGGACTTGCCATTTCTCATGTTAAAAGTCATCTTCAGTTGAAAAATATAAAACTATTTGTTTGTTTGTTTATTTTTAACTATATGTTTTTCTCATGTAAAAATTTCTCATGTTAAAAATGTCATCAGATGTACAGAAGCATGAGACAAATATAGGCAGGAAAGGTATTAAAGTTTTCTATTTTACTAGTACATATTTTTAAATGTCGATAACCCTTTATTCTTTCATTTATTTTGCAATATCCGATTTGTTCTTTTTGCTAGGCATATAATATGTGGTGCAATCTTAGCAATAAATGCTTGTTTTCTGCTGCTGGATTTAAAATCTTTCAAAATTTGTGCCATTTCTCACATGTTTTGTCTGACAATTATAAGGATATCATTTTTTTATAAAAGCACAAATTAATTAAATCATTATCTGCTTCTCATTATTGTTTTGCAGGTAAATTATTGTGCTAGTAATTCACAAACAATTCCAACTTCAGAAAAAGCATACTTAGACAACCGGAGAAGAAATTGATATTACTATCTTGTGTAATCTATATTAACGTATTGTCCTACAACAATGATTTATTTTTATGGAAAAGACGTTAATATCCTAATTGTAGCAATTATAAATTGTTGATCTATCAGACATAGTTCTGATAAATTAATGATTTTGCCATGTTTCTTGCAAAACACACATACCGGATTAACTTCCATGAACAATTTTTCATTCTTATATCAGTAAATTGTCTGGTTTGCATTGCTGCGATTCTTTGTTCTACAGACTAATTGGAAAAATAACTCCATGATTATGCCTCCGATTTAGGGCGGTTGCTATTCTTGCTGAGAGGTAGACTGTTGGGAATAAAGTAAGCCATATGCCTAGTTTTTCACCAGAAAAGGAGATGCTCATAAAAATTAAGTTAGTTTATAAAAAATAACTAAGTTTATAGTAATAATAATAATATAAATAATGTTTATGAAACTCAATTATTTATAATAATAGTACTAACAACAACAAAAATCATTATAGCAATAATAATAATAATAAATAAAGTTTATAAAAATTAACTAAGTTTCATAACAATTAACTAAGTTTAGGATGCTAATAATACTAATAATAATAAAAAATTATAAAATATTAAACAAGTTAACTAAGTTTTATAAAAATTAATTAATTTTATACATAATAATAATAATAATTAACTAAGTTTATAGTAATAATAAAATATTAACCAAATTGGCCAAGTTTTATAAAAAATAACAAGTTTATGTAATATTAATAATAAATTAACTAAGTTTATAAAAATTAATTAAGTTTATAATAATAATATTAATAGCAACAACAACAATAATCATAATAGTTAAAATAAAATTTTATAATCTTAGTTAAATAATCATCATAATAAAATTAACTAAGATTAATTAACTAAGTGTAAGAAGAAATTTTAAATAATAATAATAATCACAATAAGGGATTGCTTGTTCGGTTCATAAGGGAGCATAGGTCCGAGTGGGCTGATTATGGTGTAGATGCATATTAAGCTGCATCTGTAAGAGCCAGTCCTTACTCCGTTCCCAGAGTTGGAGCTTGTAATGACTTATATGCTGGTCAAGTTATGTTGCCTCTTTGCCATACTATAGAAAATGAAGAGGTATTGTGCTAGTTCTTCTGACTAGTCATAAGAAGAAAAAGTTCATATCAACTAATACATCTTGTCTGAAATTGTAGTTTCTAGAGGTTGCACGACTGCAAAGTCATGGATTTACAAGAAAATGTTATTACAAGGGACATGTTTCTACTATAGGTTGGTTTGAATGTTTGAAAAACTAATGTTGCTTTGATAAATTTACTATTGTAGTTTTTTTTTGCACGGTAGCTATGTAGTAGAATGGACAATAATTCGGTTAATTCAAGCGCTCAACTTATGTTTGCACCAATAGACGAAGCTTTTGTTGATGATGTGCATTTGCTTCCCTCAGGCTTCCGTGTTATTCCACTTGAATCTGAAATGGTAATTTAACTTTTGCATGCAACTAGTACCAAGTTTAAACGTTTTGCTGATAATGTCATAATTTATACAGGATTTACCTACTGGGAGTAGAACGGTTGGCCTTGCTTTAGCACTGGAAGTAGGAACTGGTGCAATATCTGTTGTAGCCAATAAAAACACTTTGCATACATACAACTGTAGATCTGTACTTACAATTGCCTTCTAGTTCACTTATGAGGATCGTCTAAGGGAAAACATGGCAGTAATGGCTAGGGACTATGTTAGAAACATTATAATCTCTATTCAAAAAGTTGCTTTAGCAATATCACCATCGCAAATATGCAACAGTCGCCTAGGAGAAAAAGTTATGTAAATCTTCATCCATCTAATAATAGAAGGTACTACCAATAACCTGTAATGTTCATCACAGTTTTATATTATTATTTTCAAATTGTTTTGAATTTTCAGGAAGTACTACCAATGACCGAAGACATGCATGAAGAAAGGCTTTGAGCAGTTCAAGTTCTTAGTGATGCATTTGGTACTTGTAGACATTAACTTTGAACTATGTTGTCTTTTTATATCATGAAAATGTATTAAATTTCGTAACTCATGTATTGAACTTATTTTTTGTTAGTTGATACTTTATTTTGTTATCACGAATATGTGTTACATTTACTGATTATTATATTTTTTTGTTCATACATTGTTCAAATTGTTATCTATTTAAAGAAGATTCATTTTGATTGTTATTATTAAAATGTAATAGTGGGGTGCATCAAATATACAGTAAAATAAAGCATAGCTTCTAAAAAGTGTTATAACTATATGACATAAGTGCTATAAAAAGATAATGCAATGTATGAGGTTACTATCAAAGGATAGCAGCAAATAGGTGTTATTGTATATACACATTTTATAGCGGTATATATATGCTGTAAATGGATGTAGAATATACTATAAACATGTTGATAGCGCGAAATAGGCGCTATAGAATAACTATTTTATAGCGGCAACTTTATGCTATGAAATCATGCTCTTTCATAGCACTTTTTTTTTGTGTTATAAATGTGCAATTCATTTTTATAACATGTCAATATACAGCGTTTATCAAACCGCTATAGTTATGTTTAATAGCGGCTATATGCCATTATAAAAAACTATTTTTCTTGTAGTGAATGTTTTCAAAGGAAAGGTTTCGACATGGTTGCACTCTTTTGTTTTAAGTAATACTTTTGAAGGGGTCGAAACCCCTAGCTGCCGCCTTTCTACCTTTCAAAGTTAATGGTTTTGGAAGGTATACTTTGTTTTAAAAGTTAACCACTTCTCCAATGCTTTCGAAGCGATGGTTCCGACACCACCACTTCCTTACTTAGGAATAGGTTTCGAAAGAGAGGCTTTCGACTTAGATATTTTAAATGACCCTTTTTGTTTTGTTGAAGTATAACCCAATGGTTTTGAAAGAGAATGGTTTTGACTAAAATGGTTTTGAAAGGTGTTTTTCCACATGTTTTAAATTGAGCCTAAGTGCTTTTGAAAGGTTTGAGTTTCTAAAGTTTGATGCTTTCTAAAGGTATTTAAAATAGTTTCGAAGGGGTGGTTGCCCAAAGGGTTTCGAAGGTCGAAAGCTACTATTTTCTGACGGTTTCGAAAGGGTTGAAATGGAAGGTTTTTTCAAGGTTTTTAAAGGCAGTGTTTGAAGTATTTTAAGATATGATGTCTAAGATTTTAATGCTTTTGAAAGGAAGGTTTTCAAAGATTTCGAAAGGGTTTTAAGTATGGTTTCGAAAGGGTAAGCTTTGGCCTTTCGGCCTAGATGAATAAAGGGTTTTACTTGGTTTCGAAAGAGATGCTCTCAATTGAATCGAAAGGGGTACTCTCAATTGAATAAGAAGGGGTACTTTCAAGTGTTTATCTGTTTTCATCAACCAAGGTTTGAATAAAGTATATATATAACATGGCAAGGTGATTTTGAGTAAAGCATAAAAATTATATATTTTCCTTGTGTGAGTTTGATTTAAAGGTTTTTAATCATTTGAAAAGGTTCAAGGAAAATTATGGGAAAAGATCCTTAAGTAAAAATGACTCAGATATTAGAATACCGGATGGACTGGTATAGGGTCGCGCCTTATACATTAGCTATTGGCCCCAACTAATTTAGTCCAAAATTTCAGTGTGTAGGGTTTTGTCACAGGTAAGACTAAAATTATGATTACACACAGAAAGGAATATATATTTGTATACAGATAGGTTATTGGTGAGCCTGCAAAACCATTAGGATCAGGTGACCTTGGGAGATGTTAGGTTAGGGAAAGACCATACATCAGAGAAGTATTTAACAGATAGTTAAGGACATACCATCCATAAGAGGTGTGTCTAACAAATGTTAGATTATTTTGTTTGGTAGGCCCGAGTCATCCAATAGTTAATAGTTAGCAAACAAAACTAAAGTGTTTGAACATATAGTTCTTTTATTACCTAATATGTATGTTTACATAATGATGCTTTACAATATTTAACTAGTTTTGGTTGTAGGAAAAGATTTGAAAAATATATATTTTAAAAGAATATTAGTGAGGGGAAACCCGTTCCGCTAAGCGGCGTGGTCTCACTTAACATTAATAACCGGGATATGTAGTATTGTTCACACCAGGCTTTATGTCCGACTCGAAGTTTATGTTTTCCCCTTAAACTCTCGGTGCTCAAAATTGATTTGAATAGGATGAGGGTTAAGGTTCTTTAAGGTTTTTAGTAGGATGACGAATAAAGCTACTAGAGGCGAGCATGAGGCTAACGGGTAGTTATTAGGAGTTGTTGTTCCTTGTTTAGTTGTTTATTTCCGCCGTGTATGTATTAAGTCAATTATGACTATATGACTATGATCATCCAAGAGAGCATCTTCATATGTCGCTCTTGGCGTATTTTGTAATAAGTATATTTTATCATTGCCTAGGAACGTTTTGGGATTTTGTAATCTGAATATGGAACATCTGTTTTGAAATGTAATGGAAATATGTTGTTTTGAAATCTATGATTTGTTCATATTTAAGTGCTTCTGATACTATAGATACCATTAACATAGCCGTATTTAGTTGTTGAAAGTTAATGCTATAGATGACTACATCATCTATAGCGCTTAGCTTTGGGCCTCTAGATAGTGGATGTTACAACTTGGTATCGGAGCATAGGTTTATGAAATACTTTAACTAAAAATTATTTTTGAAAACATAATCCTTAAGAATTAGAGTTAGGATCGGGGTATGGGATAACGCTATAGTAACGTACTTGTAATTGCTATATATAAGTATACGCTTCATCTCTAGACTCCTATCTTTGTTAGGCTATTCTTCTGTATCTCATGAGGCTTGAATATAGATATGGACGGAAGAAGAGGCAGAGTTAACGTAGGAGAAGGTAGCACCACCACAAATGGAAATGCCCAACCAAATGCTAGAAGAAATCAAGGTCAGGCTTAGGCTGAGAATGTTGGTGCTGGGGTTCCCCAAGTGGACATGGGAGCCGTGTATTAGTTCTCTGTAAACATGATTCAGGCTGGGATTGCCGCTGGGATTGTTGGAGGAAATGCTGCTGGAGGAGGAGATCAGGAAGCTCCGATGGTCAATCAGTATGCTAATTTAAGCAGAAACTATGCTAGGTTTGGGGGAAAGCTGTTTATTGGAACTGAGGATTCTATCGAGGTGGAAAACTGGCCGTTACACTGAAAGGATTTTTGCTGACCTAGGGCTCAATGACGAGAGAAAAAGAAGACTTGCTTCAAGACTGCTACAGGGAGCTGCTTTGTTTTGGTGAAATATTGTAACTACTGGCATGGATGAAGAAACTATGATGTAGTCAGAGTTTAGGCGGAGGTTTCTAGAAAGGTTCATGTCAGTAATGGCGCAATCTGTGTTGGTTAGGAAGTTTGCTGAGCTGGAACAAGGGGAGATATATGTTCTGGAATATGCTGGAAGGTTCGAAGAGTTAGCCCGATATGGGTATGCTACTGTTGACACAGTGTTGAAAAGGAATGAAAAGTTCGTTAGAGGTTTGAAGCCGGAGTTGGTTAGGGATACTTTACCACACATCAGAGATTCATGTGATGTGGTAGTGGAGACATGAGGAGAAATTAGCTTGTCTGGAAAAGAAGAAGGAAAAGGAGGTCGAGGTTGAACAGGGCCAAAAGGGAAAGTTTTTCCCCATGAAGAATGCTCAGAAGGGAGGAGCAGCAAAGAAAGGAAAGTCTGAGGTGGTCTGCTATAAGTGCGATAAGAAGGTACATTATGCCCATAAATGTCGTACTGGAAAGGGAAAAGGAAAGGAGGTGATTGGAAAGAAGAACATCAGGTGCTTTAATTGTGATCGTATCGGCCACTATAAGAATCAATGCAAGGAGCCCGCAAAGGATGGAAAAGGCCAAGTGTATGCATTGGAGCTTGCTACTTCAAGACCAGTAGTGCAGGAGAAGGGAAAGGCTGTGTTAGGAGGTTCGCTCCAGATTCACGGTATGTCTGTTAGCATTTTTATTTGATACCGGTGCATCACATTCTTTTATATCTCGATGTTTGGTAGATAAGCTTAACCTAGAACCCACATACTTAGTTGCTTCCTTAAGAGTTGCAAATCCGATAGGAGGGTATGCGACGCTTGGGATGAAGTGTGAGCACTTAGAGTTTCATTTGCTAGGTTACACCTTTGTTTGTAGTTTGCACATGTTTGACTTTGTTGGGTTCAGAATTATATTGGGTATGGATTGGTTAAGTAAATATGATGCTAGGATATTTTTTTTCCATGATAGGAAAATATCACTTGGACACCCTAACTGTAGCGATCAGATAGTTTATACCTAGAAAATCCAAGTTGTGAGGTAAATGCTTTGTTGGGTGTTATGGAATTAGAAGATGAGTTGAATCGTGTTTTCGTAGTAAGAGAATTCGCGGATGTGTTTGAACCTGTAGTAGGATTTCCGCCGAAATGAGCCATTAAGTTTCGAATGGACTTAGTGCCTGGTGCAGAACCGGTGAGTAGGCTGCCAAGCGGGATGAGACCGGCAGAGATGAAGGAGTTAAAGGCTCAGTTGGTAGTCTTGCAAGGTAAGAGTTTTATTAGACCAAGTAGTTCACCTTAGGGAGCAGCCATTGTATTTGCTAAGAAGCCGGATGGATCGTTAAGGCTATGTATCGATTATCGTAAGCTGAATGAGAAGACGATAAAGAATTGATATCCACTACCAAGAATTGACGATTTGTTCGATCAGTTGAGTGGAGCCAAGATATTCTCTCAGTTGGATCTGGCGATACGATTTCATTAGCTAAGTGTGACGAACGGGCAACCCTGTACCCTTTGAATCGACAATAAACCACATATGTCCGACCCAAAAAGCACAGACTGATGGAAAGTCATGAGAAAGAAAAGAAGATAGAAGAAGAGAAGAGAAGAAAGAGAGAAGATAGAACCAAACAGAACAATACAGAATCTCACATCGTAGCGAAAAACATATAATATCATATCAATGATCTTTACAAAACAGAAACTATATATACATACATCAATCAGAGTTCAACAATCAATCACACTATTCATTAGCCTGGACAGTTATAATAAACTGTCCTCACAAATGATGATAATATAAAACACAAAGCGGATAATCAACATCACTAACCAAGATAGATACATGTATACGAAAATAAAGATCTCCAGCTCTCCTGCTGAAGCTCCAAAAGCACCAAATTTGAACCTGTAAATATACTCGGTCTGACCCGAGCATTGAAAGGGAAGAACGCCCGGATCAGTCTGGTAAACCAGCGTGAGAAACACACTCAACTGAATTTATTAAATTACCAAACTTTTCCTTTCAAAATAAAAGTATCTCGTAAGACAAGCCCATACATAAACACGGACATGTTTTTACCTTACGATAACTAAATTGTAATAATCCGGATTTTTGGCATCTGACAATTGGATAATTAACTGATTTTATTCAGTTTAACAGATAAATTGAAGTAATTAAAGATATCTGGATGGATTTGAAACTATGATAAATATTGAAATATAAATATCTAGAAGTGATATATCTTATAGTAAATTAATATATTAATATATAAATAGTGATGTGCAAACTTAATAATGATGAAAATTTTAAGTGTGTTCATATACAAGGATATAAGTGTATATATATATATGTTGAGTAAATTAAGAGCATTGATTTGAATTCAATGTATTAAATTTTCAAAGGAGACTTAAAGTTAGAATTCAATATTTATAAACACTAAAGATAAATACTTATTAAGTTTAAAAATGGTAGCTCAAGTTTAAAATAGGATTTAATAAAGGATCATACTTTTTCTAAATATATATATACATGTTGTATATATATATATAAAGATATTGAACATAAAAATATAAATAAATAAGTTTATATTGTTTAATTGAGTTATATACATACAAATAAAAGAAAGTGAAAAGATAAAGATATAAAACATAAGGGTTTAAAACCAAAATTTTGAATTAAATTAAGTAAGGGTTTTAAACATAATTTAATCACTAATGACATTTGTATGCTCATGAATTCATGTATGAACAAGTGTTAACACAATAAAACAAGTGGCACTTGTTTTCTTTTTAGTTAAAATAATTTATATGTAATAAGATATTTAGAATGAGAAATTTGTTCATTTATTCTCAGTTCAAAAATTTTATTTCATTCATATTCAAAAACTTAAACCTGAAACAAATTCGAAAATCAAGTTTTTAACCTGGAAAATGGAAATCAAACAATCTAAAGATCAAAACAAGAGAATCAAAACCTAAGAAGCAAATAAAACCAGAGGAAGAAAACAAAAACTTAAATCTAGAGATCTTCAATCTGATTCAAAGTCAGGATCAAATTCAACAATGCAAGATCAACAATCAAGTAAAGATCAAACCTAAAAGCATCACATCAGGTTCCAGATAAAAATCAATTTTCAGGATCAAAACAATTCCTGGCCTCTGTTCTATATAAGGTGAGTAAATTTAATCTTAAAGCAGTTTTAAAATTTGATGTATGTGAAATGTTTGAAGTAAAATTTGTAATGCATGTTTAAATATATGTATGCATGCTTGTTTAAAATATGAATACATGAATATATGAAATGAATATACTGGTGTGTATGTCTGTGACATCTCTGTTTATGTTTCACAGTTAAAAATTTAGATAAAAATTTCAATCCTCCTCATCTAATCTCTGATTAGGCTTAGGAATTCAAACAAATTTTGTTTGTTTAAACATAAGCAAAGTTATAAAAGTATATTTATGTGGAATAAGTTTGAATATATTTTGGAAAACAAAAGGAACAGTGGAAACTTAAGAATGGATTAAAATCAATCACAATGGTTTGTTGATTCAAGTATATAGCCTGAATCTACTTCGAAAACTAGGATTTTTAAAATAAAAATAAAAAATTTTAGTTGAGTTTTGATTGTGCATTTTGAATTTGAACGGAAAGTGGGTTTTGAGCATTTTCTAGTGATCGGTGAAGCTTGGGTGGTCGTGGTCACTACTGGAGCAGGCTGGGAGCTCGGGGTTCTGGCAAAAATGGTCGCAGGATTTTACGACCACCGTGGTGGCGGCAGATCGTCGAAGTAGGGTTTCCGATTCGTTTTGAGTCGTGATGGGTTTCCGATCATTTGTGGCGATGCAATGACGACTGGGAAGTGCGGTGTAGGGGGATTAGCTGAAGGGAGAGAAGACGAAGCTTTGGCCGGAGTTCGTGATCACCGGTGGTTTGTGGTGGCAATGTGGGTGGCTTTTGGAGGTCGACTTTGTCCCTGGGTACTTTTGAATTACTCGATTTTGTTTTACTGAACGATTGGTTATGCTGGGTGGACTGGATGCTTGAGTAGATGGTCGACGACCAGTAGGTGACGACAAGGTTGGTCTGAACGTCGGCGATCAACGGTGCACGTGCACAGTGAAGCTTGAGTGTCAGTGGTTTTGGAAAGAAGATAGGCTCGGGGAGAAGCTCGGGTAGGTGGGAAGAAAACTCGAGTTGGACTCGGGTAGAGGATCGTGAGTGTTGCACGTTAATAGGTTTTAACTTTAAACTTAAACTAAGTTTTGAAAAAAAAGTGAAATACTCGGGTCTGGACTCGAGTGCATACCAGGTTGGACCCGAAGTAAATGATTATAACAGGTTTAAAGTTTTTATAAAAAGCAAGTTTTTAAGATTTTAAACATAAATCAAATTTTCTTTTATAATTTATGTGTTAATTAAGAAATTAATAAAGATTAATGGTTTATCTTAAAGTTAATTAAGGTCTTGGATAATTAATGATTAATTAAACTAATGAAGTAATTAAAGAGAAATTAATTAATTAATGATTAAGGATTAATTAATTAATAATTAAGGGTTATAAATTAATTAGAGAATAATTATTTAATGGAAAAAATTAAGGATTAATCACTCGGTGTAATAAATTAAAGGATTGATTAATATAATTAATTAAAGAGTAAATTAATTAATGTAAGTAATTAAAGGATAGTTAATTACTAAATGTGATTAATTAAAGTTGATTTATGAATGTGATTAATTAAAGATTAATTACTGAATGTAATTAATTAATAATAATAATTAATTAATGAAAGTAATTAGAGGATCATTAATTAATGTAATTAATAAGAGTAATTAAGGGTTGATTAATGTGAATGGATAAAGAATAATTAATTTATGTAATTAATTAAAGGTTAATTACTTAATATAATTAAAGAATAATTAATCAAGGATGATTAATTAAGACGGATAATTAAGGGATGATTAATTAATTGGTTTGTAATTAATTAATGTTAAGTATGCAGGATTTAAAAGTAATTAAAGTAATTAATTTAATTCATTGGTGGTTAATTAAATTAATTAGAGATGGTGTAGTTGATTAATCTTGCTTATGGATGATCGAATGATATTGAATGCCTTGGATTATGTGATATCTCAGATTTGTGATATGTGCTGCTGTGTGATATGAGATGAATTGTTGTGTATAAATTGTATTGTTTAAACTTAAACTTTTGGTTTAATGAATAACATTGGATTCGAAGAGACCGGGGTCGGGTATCAGTAAATACCCGAAACCACTTTGAAATCTACAATAAGTCCTTATAGATTTGATATGTGTAATCAATAGGCTGGAATGGAATAATTTAAGTAAACTGGACCATTGAAACTATATAGTGGTACTTAGGGATTGATTTGTGAAATAAGTGTTGGTTCTAACAAGTTAAGAACTCGTTGTGAGGTATGAGTTACCCGGGTTTGCAAATTAGTCTTAACTTAGTATTTCAAATTATATGGGTTTACTCACGCTGGTTTCCAGCCTGACCCGGATGTTACTTTGTTGTAATGCTCGGGTCAGACCGAGTATTACAGATTTTCAGGTTAGGACGTTTTGGAGCTCAGGAGGCGAGCTGGATGGCAGGAACGTATGGAGTTTACCGCTGTGTATTTGAGTTTGATTTTATTGTAGTTTTGGACAAGTTAATTGTAACTATCATGTTTATGAATGAATGGTTTTAACTCTGATGTATTGAATGTTAATTAGCAGACACAGCTTTCCTTTGTATAAATGTTATTAATTGATATTATATTTTGATCCGCTGCGAATGTGAGATTCAGTGTTTCATTTCTTTTTCTTCTCCTACCTCTTTTCTTCTTTTCCTAACTATTTGGAATTTTCGGGATCGAAAATTCCGGGTCGTTACATAAATCCTTTCATATCAAATCATCTTATATTATACTAGTGTCTAGTATATACAAATAATATTAAAATAGCCGAAATTGTTACCATTATTAAATTCCAGCATACTAGGCTCTACAAACAAAATGGCAAGTACGTAGTGGAGTTTGGATTTCCATACAAATGACCAGGTGAAGGGACTACCTTCTGGCAGCACATCTCTAGAGGAATGTACCGAGAAACCATCACAAAGTTCCTCTACCAACACAAGACTGGCCTACCTCTATAACTAGATAGTACCAATTATGTCATCCCCCGGTCGTTACCGACCTTTCCGTAGGCCCTCATAGCATACAAAGCACAATAATTTACATCCCGAACGTCATAGCGGGAAGAAATATATCTAGAAGAGGATGATCATATCCTAATTAAGAGCAACCCATTTAGCCTTGCTGCATCTAACCCTGTTTCGGTCATTTTCGGTTGATGAGGCCTGAGGTAACGATTACCTTTCACAAATCACATATCACATCACTTAGAATGCCACACGGCCATTTCCGTTGACTACTAATTGCCTTCCACAAAAATACAACCCTTAAGCTCATACGTCTCAAGGAGGGTGTTAAGCTAAGAGAAGTTTCCTTCTCCGCCACCACTGATGTACGTTTGTAAAAGCCAACGTACGTAATCTTTAGAAATGCAATGTCAGACAAACATCCATACAAGTTGTCCAGGAACAGGACAAACCGAAGGTACTTTCCAACCACATCCTGTCAGGAAATCCCTAGGATTAGTAGCGACAGCCCTTGCAATGGATATTTCATAACGAAGAGACTACTACTACTAGATGTATATTGGGATTTTAACCCCAAACGATCAACAAGCAGTCCTCCACTATGAAAATCCTAAACATCAATATCATCGATAACCTGCACAATCGAACGCATATACATTGGTCCGAAGTGGTTTTCGGATAAACCGATCACGGTCTCTTCGCACAAACAACGCAAAAGCGTTTCTCAACCTCACACAGAAACTAAATCTCATAGACTTATCACGTCTCCAACTTTCAACTTGCTATCCTTCGGCCAAGAAGGAAGCTCGATAGATTGGAGTGATACTCCGCACTACATGAATCAACATCCTCAACACAAACGATAATCAAGCCTATACAGAAGGCTACGTACTAAGTGTACGTCTAAATAGTTCCCACATCAAGTCGAGGAACTAAAATGGCCAAATTTGACAGTCGGTTATTTAACCATCAAAGCAAACAAACAAATATTTAGCACTATAAGCAATCACTAGGCCCTTTAATTAATCTTTTATTAATTAAATCACTTGCCAAATATTCACTTCAAATTATCTTTAAAAAGATATAATCTCAAAACCATTTCAACTTTGCACTATTGGAAAACATTTCCATATACTTATTGAATAATAAGTAATTCACAATTCTCTTTATTTTCAATACTTAGAAAATATCACATATACTTAAATCATGATTAAGTATACATTTTATTCTTTAAGGAAAACATTCTTTTAAACATATTTATTTGGGTCAAAACGAATGTTGCGTAAAACATCATTATGACAACCCAAAATCATTAGTATAAGGATTCGATAATTAGATAGATATATAAATCCCATATACTATACAAAACATTTCCTTTCGAAAATCATTTACTATAACAACAATGTTATAGTCCATCATTTCCTTACTTCTCGAAAACGTCTATTTAAACGATGAATGTTGAAATCTATGTATTCGATACTTAACACATTTTAAAACATCTTCAAACTGTTTAACTCCATTTAAAATATCACTTCCCAAAACATTTATTTAATTTAAAATATTATTCGCTGTCCAAAATCGTGAATATAATTCTCTTATCCAAATTCATTATTATTGCACATTTAATTTAAAGGATAATTCACTGTCCAAAATCATGAATATATCTCCTTTACCAAACTCATTACTTCTACATATTTATTAAAGGATTATCCACTGTCCAAAATCGTGGATGAAATTCCTTTAATAAACTTTCATAATTAACTTATCAAATTCAATTGATTTCGGATTTATAAAACAATGTTTATAAATTCAATTTATATTTTATAAAAACTTCCATATATAAAATTCATTTATTAACAAATCGTTAATAATAAATCAACATTCTCATTTTAACTTAATTTACAAAATAGTTAACTCTATATTTCCACAAATCACATTTTGACTATATTTCCCAAAAAATCATAATTTTTATAACATAAAATTTATAACTTTTATTTATTTAAAATAAATCCATTTACTTAAAATTCAAAATTTAATAAAACATCTATTTTCAAAATCACTTGAAAATCTTTTTTTTTTAATTTGAAATTGTCACTTTAATATTTTAAAATTACCAAAAATAGGCCCAATGCTGCAACAGCACTAAATACATCAATCACAGCATCCAAAACATCATAAAGCACATGAAAACAGCATATATATCAATATTTGTAAATAAACCAATACTGGTGAGGAATCCAGTTGGATCCCTCCAACTATCACCTACAATAAATATACATATTAGAATATGTGTACAATGTCCGCTTCGAGGCAGACGCGCGTACAAAAGGTCATCTGCTCATACACGGGAACGTATAGGGTCTCATCTGCTCCAATAGGCAGGAAATATATCAAAATACCAATCAATATATAGATAATATATCATATATCATCCAAACAGTCATCAATCATCATAAATAAAAGTTATTTCTCACTTATATAAAAATATCAGTGAGTCAGAAAGAGTGAGTTGTACTCACATTGATTCCAATAGTAGTTGTAGTGCGTTTAATTTTACCCAAAATTTTCACTAGCTCCAATTAACTCCAAACTAGCTCTAAAATGTAGTGCTCCCGAATACGGACCCAACGCAACTTGTTTCGTCAAAAACGGACCTCGTATGAAGAAGTTATGACATTTTAAAATTCATACGAATTTATATATAATAAAATTTCAATTTCTTTTTTATTTTAAAACCCTACTCAATCCTGGCTGCACGTTTTGAAGAAATAGATCGTGGCCGTTTTTTTTCTTTCTTCTTCCCCTGGCTAAAATCGCGTACGCAAGACCCATCGGCCGCCGCTGTTCATCGAATTATCGTGCCCTCCTCGTTCACTTCGACGACGATCATACACCAAAACTTGTGTCAACCCTAGCGCACCCACGGCCTAAATGACGTGAAGCTCGGCCCCATCTA
The DNA here is from genome assembly GCA_030737815.1 of Allium fistulosum. NCBI lineage: Eukaryota > Viridiplantae > Streptophyta > Magnoliopsida > Asparagales > Amaryllidaceae > Allium > Allium fistulosum. Next base: position 1,113,240,197 of record CM060902.1, on the reverse strand, counting down.
ACGGCCATGAAACTTCTAACTAACGGTGACGAAAGAAAGCGAATTGTCCCTGACGTGGTCCACCATTTCCGATCTCGATCGTTGGAATTATAGATCTCGCTACCCTCTATCATTTTATAGTTGAAGACTTTTCGTGAAAGTGAAGGGATGAGGAGATCGGAGGGGATGAAGATCGATGTTTTCTAGCCGTTGAAATGGGGGTGGCGGCTAACCCTAGGGAAGTTAGGGTTTGTGAAAAATAGAAAATAGTGTGGCCTTATATAGAAAATTACGCGACACTATTCATCCGAAAATTTTTCAAACTCCAATCGAGGCGTGCCACTTGGCATTTATAATGTTTTACCTCTATTCCGAACGCAATGGAATATATATCAAGAGCCAATCGATCTTATTTGGAAGATAGGTTTTCGAATCGACTTATTTAAATTAAAACTTCACTTAAATAAATTTCTACGCATTTCAGGTTGCCATAACTAAACCGTAAATCCGGTTGACATGAAATTTGAAATCCTACAATAATATAACATTATGGATCCAATGAAACTGGTTTCACCGAAATCCGAGACCGTGTGAAAAATGACTATTTTTACACGTTAATTAAATATTAAAATATTCAATTTCTATAAATTTACTTTTAATTCAATTTTAAAAGTTCCCTAACATTATTCTAATTCAAATAGAATTTAATACAACTTTATAAATCATTTTCATTCACATTAAATTCAAATTTCAAATTTCAAATTATTTCTACAGTTTCAAATATTAAATTAACAATTTAATTATTAAATAAATTATTATATTCGAAATATAAGTTATTCAACTTATAAAATTTAATTTTAAATATTTAAAATCAATAAAATATCCGAATTTCGAATGACAGAAATTCTGGGTCGTTACACTAAGAGTAGTAGAAGATAGTATACCTTTGACGTTGTTTAGAACAAGGTATGAGTCATACGAATGGTTAGTTATGTCATTTGAACTGACTAACGCGCCCGCTTTCTTTGCGGATTTGATGAATAAGATTTTCCGAGAACACTTGGATATGTTCATGCTAGTCTTCATAGATGATATTCTGATATACTCTAAGGATGAGAAGGAGCATGAAGTTTATCTTAGAGTTATGCTTGAGACGCTGAGGCAGCATCACCTAAAGGCAAAATTTTCAAAGTGCCATTTTTGAAAATAGGAAGTGAATTTTCTTGGTCACATGGTTTCGGAGAAAGGATTATTGTCAGTTAATCCAGAAAAGATCGAAGTCGTTAATAATTGGAAGAAACCAGGAATGGTAACTGAAATAAGAAGTTTCCTTGGGTTGGCTGGGTATTATTGGAGGTTTATAAAGGATTTTTCATGAAAAGCTGCACCAATCACTAAGCTAATGCTGAAAGATGTAAAGTTTGTATGGACCGATAAGTGTGAGGAAGCATTCCAGAGCTTGAAGCACTTATTGACCCATGCACCTGTGTTGGTGGTTTCGAAGGGGAATCAAGATTTAGTTGCTTATAATAATGTGTGTGGTACAGGGTTGGGAGCTGTACTAATGCAAAATGGTAAAGTGATTTTCTATGCTTCTGGATAGCTTAGACCGCACGAGGTTAGGTATCCGATGCATGGCTTGGAATTAGCTGCAGTTCTATTTGCCTTGAAGTTGTGGAGGAATTACCTTTTGGGAGAGAGGTTTGAGCTTTATACGGATCATAAGTCGTTGAAGTACTTGTTCTCTCAGAAGGAGCTGAACATGAGACAACAGAGATGATTGGAATTTTTAGTTGCTTATGATTTTGGAATTGAGTACACACGTGGAAAAGGAAATAAGGTTGCAGATGCTCTTAGTAGGAGGCATCAGAATGCAGTATTAGCTATGATAGAAGAATGGAAAGACTTAGAAGCATTGTCAGCTTGTAGAGTACTATGGAGATCCGAGGCTGAGTCTAGTGGAGGATTTGCTAGGTTGTCTTATTTGGAAGTCCGACCGATATTGATTGAGAAGATTGCTTCTAAACAGGAAGAGGATCCAGTGTAGTTGAAAGGATTAGGAAAATAAAGGTTGGAACGGAGAGCAATGACTTCAAGGATTTCAGTCTTGACCAAAGTGGATGGTTGAGAAAGAAGGCAGGGTATGTGTTCCAAATGTGGGAGACATAAGGAAGGAAGTCTTGGAGGAATGCCATCGTTCGAAGTTTAATATTAATACAGGAGGAACGAAGATGTATCAAGATATAAAAAGGAGTTTCTTCTGGGAAGGTATGAAGAGGGATGTTGGCTTTTGCGTGAAACAGTGTTTGAACTGTCATCAAGTAAAAGCCGAACATCAAAAGCCGAGTGGATTGCTTCAGCCTTTGGATATTCTCGTATGGATGTGGGATTCTATTTCTATGGATTTTATAGACGGGTTGCCGAGATCTAATAGAGGGAATGAAAGTATATGGGTCATAGTGGACAGATTGACCAAGAGTGCCCATTTCATTCCAGTTAAGTCAAATAGGATGGCACCTGTATTGGCTAAGTTATTTATGAAGAATGTGGTTAGACTGCATGGAATTCCTAGTAGTATTGTTAGTGATAGAGATTCCTTATTCACTAATGAGTTCTGGAAGAGTCTATAGGAAGCTTTAGGAACCAAGCTTAAAATGAGTACCGCTTACCATCCATAGACCAATGGGCAAACAGAAAGAGTCAACAAGATCTTGGAGGACTTATTAAGAGCTTGTGTATTAGACTTCGGAGGATTACGGGAAGACCACCAACATCTAGTCGAGTTTTCATATAACAATAGTTATTAGACTAGTATTGGGATGGCACCGTTTGAGGCTTTATATGGAAGACCATGAAAATCCCCTGCATGTTGGTTAGAGACCAGAGATAGATTGGTCCTTGGTCTTGATTTGGTAAAAGAAGCAGCATAAAGGTTGAGCTGATAAGAGCGAAGATGAAGGAAGCTCAGTCTAGGAAGAAAAGCTATGAAAATAGAAGACGAAAAGATTTAGAGTTCTCTGTTGGAGATTATGTTTTCGTCAAAGTATCGCCGATTGAAGGTGTTATCAAGTTCGGGAAGACGGGGAAGTTAGCACTGAGGTTTGTAGGACAATTTCCTATTTTAGAAAGGACCAGAAAAATCGCATATAGAGTAGAGTTACCGAGTAGTTTGGAGGGAGTCCATGATGTTTTTCATGTATCTCATCTGAGGAAGTGTGTTAAGGATCCAGACGCTACTATAGCACCGACCGTGTTAGAGGATTTAATAGTGGAACCAGACATGACTATAGTTAGGAAGCCTATCCGAATAGTCGAGAGAGATGAGAAGAAGTAGAGGAACAAGACAGTCAGGTTAGTAAAGGTCCAGTGGAGTGACCATGCTAGAGACTGTACTTAGGAGACCGAGAGCAGGATTAGAAACACTTATCCTGATATGTTTTGATGGTATGTTTTACCTATGATTGCTTTGATGTGTTCCTTATCATAATTTCGAGGATGAAATTCTTTAAGAAGGGAAGATTGTAAAACCCCATATTTTTAGTAACATTATCTAGAATATTTAACTAGCTAAAAAAATAAAATAATGTAAGATGATTAATAGATTGAGATTTGATTTAACTAAGGGTAGCCATGCTATGTTAAATGTAAATCAAAACAAGGTAGCATGAAAAAGTGTTAGGAAAAAAAGGGAGGGCAAAATGGGAAATAGGATAAACTTATACCCTAAACCCTTAGGAAATCAAACACACGTTCATTTCATTTTTCTCAAGCAAAAAATACTTTAAGGCCGGCCACCATTTTCAATCTCAAGAGAAGAAAAGCTAGGATTTTCAAGAGGAAGAAGTAAATCAACATAATCAAGATCAAATCTCACATATTTAATCACAAGGCTAAGGTGAATGATTACTACATCCCATTTTCTTATAGCTTTTGGTTTTAAGGTTAATCCGAAATGATTTTGCATGATAATGTCATGTTTTGGACGATTGAAAGTTTATATATGCTTGTTGATGATTTATACATGTTCATATTAGTTTTTATGATATGTTTGATATGAAGACCCTATTAAATGACATCCAAATGCCTTAAAAATTTAACTGTAGATCAAAAATGATATTATAGAGATTGGTTTCAATTTTCATTATTTTCCGAGTTAATGTGGATTTTATATTAATTTTCTAGTAAAGAAAATGGTTTATTGGGTTATAGATAATTTACGGGTAAATTATAACTAATTTAGGTCTGGAATTTTTATATGTTAGAAAACATATGTGAAAGGATTTTCTGGAATTTTTGTAGAATTTTTCGAAGTGTTTTGATGAGTATATAAAATTATTTAAGGTATGGGACTTAAATGTTTTATATATTTAATTAAGGAGAAGGGGTGTTTTGCAAATGATTTAAATTAATTAATTATGAAATTATGGCAACACTTTTAGAAAAGAAAATTAGCAACCAATAAGAGTTTGACAAACAAGGCAGGTTAATTATAAAGTTAACTTAAAAAGGATTTAAATTAGAATGTCATGCCAAAAGTATGTTTCGCCTATTTTGGTTCCGCCCAGGTAGTTTTCGACTAAGACCCTCCGCCTCCTTCCATAAAACAATGCACATAGTATCAACACGTTGGTACACAGTGAATTGGACAAAGGCGGAAAGTAAGAGTTGAAACCAAGGGGTTCCGAAAGGGTCAAAGTGTCGTTTTGTTTTAAAATAAAAGGTAGCGCCTGCTTTGCTTTCGAAAGGTTAGGTTTCGACTCAATTGGCTTTCGACTGGGTCAAATATTTTCAAAGGAAAGGTATTGACATGGTTGCACTCTTTTGTTTTAAGTAATACTTTCGAAGGGGTCAAAACCCCTAGCTGCCGCCTTTCTACCTTTCGAAGTCAATGGTTTCGGAAGGTATACTTTGTTTTAAAAGTTAACCACTTCTCCAATGCTTTCGAAGCGATGGTTCCGACACCATCACTTCTTTACTTAGGAATAGGTTTTGAAAGAGAGGCTTTCGGTGTAACGACCCATAATTTAATCACTTTGAACTTGAATAGTTAATATGTTTTTAAATGGTTAAATAATGGATTTTATATCTAGAATAAAAATTTGGATAAAACATCTCGAATGGATTTTTTTTAAACTAATGTAAAATGTTAGTTTAAAGATGGTTCGAGTTATAAGATGGTTAGGGGTACCAACTTATTTAAGAATAAGTTTGCCTAATAAAACAGAATAGCATAATTACTTGCATAATAAAACAAGAAAGAATTATTAACCCTGCCTAATAAAACAGAATAGTATAATTACTTGCCTAATAAAACAAGAGAGAATTATTAACCTTGCCTAATAAAACAGAATAGTATAATTACTTGCCTAATAAAAACAGAGCAGTATAATTACTTGCCTAATGAAACAAAATAGCATAATGATTATTATATTCCATGCGGATGGTTGCCATTGGACCAAAATCTGGTCGAATCAGGTTCTGCCATGCGGAAGGTTGCCATTGGACCAAAATTTGGTCGAATCATGTTATGCCATAGTTGATAAGGAGGATTTCTATTGGACCAAAATGTGGTCGAATCAAATTAAGCCTTCAAGATGATTTCTATTGGACCAAAATGTAGTCGAATCAAATTAGGCCATAAGGCTGGTTTCCATTGGACCAAAATATGGTCGAATCAGGTTAGGCTATAGGAAATTACTAAAGTACCCTTCTCTTCACCTATAAATACCCAAGTCCATGTCTCATTTTAATTCATTCACAAACTAAAGAAAAGAACTAAAATTCATTATCAAATGTGAAGTATTCCAAGTCTCCATCAAAGCAAATAAGATGTGAGTATATTCCTTGTTTTCATAGTTTAGTGGGTATAACTTATTCTATAAGTATAATTCAATTATTTTACAGTGAGTGTAATCTTAATCTCTTTTCTTTGACTCATTCACATTTTAATTAATGTTGTGTTAACTATTAATTGTAAATTGTTAATAATAATGAGTCTATTCTTGTTCTTGTTATTATTCTTGTTTGGTTGTTTGATTTGGGCTCGGCCGGTTTATGGGTAATAACTTTGATGTTTAGTTAAAGGGAACTTACACTACCTTTTAACTTAGGATTGACATTTAGTGACTTTTTGGTTAAAAGAAAATAACACCCCTTTTAGCTATCCCATTTGATTAAGAGGGAGCTTCACCCTTCTTGGTCGTATTCTCCTTTAAAGATGATGGGTTTAAGTTATAATTTGAATGGAAGTTTTAAATCTTTGTTTAAAGTATTTTAAAGGAGCTTCAAAATTTATATAATGATTTAAATAGGTTATTTATGGAAAGTAAGTAGTCCTATACTTGGCACTAAAAGCCGATGAGTAGATTCATCCTCTATTTGTGAGATCTGGAACCGAAGTGTCTAGGCAAGGCTAGGAGCAACCAGTGCCCTGACTTACCTGGCTTTGTTTCTGGGCGAGGGGTAGAGTAAGTCGAGAATATCGGAAACGTGACAAGCGTATGAGATTTGATTTCCATAAATGACCTTTGTAATTATAATGGAAAACATTCGCATTTCTTATAGACAATTGTTTTTGACCCATCTAAGTAAGCTTTTGAAATATGAAATCCTCCTAAATATTTTGTGAATATACTTATACCGATGGGATAAGTATATGGATATTTTCCAAGCATTGAAAAAGTATCAGATTTAATTTCCATATACGATCGTTTTGTTATCCCCGATAGTTGATATCTTGACTCTCAATTTCGATACCTTTCTTCCTTTTGTTTTTGTTTCGTCAATCTAAGACGATTTGTTGCTCAATTAGAGCATTGATATCCTTTCTCGGAAATGACTAAATAAAGAACAAGTGGGGGCCAAGCTATGTGGCGTTGCTCCCATTAGGGTATTTTCACATCTACTCTAGATTGGTTTCGGTTGTATGCGCACGGAGATGTAAAAAACTCGGATACTCGGTAAGGTTGGCGGGGTCCGGCTTGGAGGTTTTCGATAGCCATCGTAGTTCTCAAGTATATTTTCTAGAGGTATACTTTCGATAAGGGGGGCGCACCCTCCTAGTCATTGTTGGAAAAATTCCTTTTCCTTATTTTTGATTCAAAACTTTGGATTGATTCTTTCTTAATTTCATCCGGAAGTGTCTTGCGCTCTTCGCGATGTTTAATTATTTGTATCCATTCTTTTATACTTGGATGTTGTCCTTGTGAGGAAAAAACCCGTTATGCGTTTTTTCGATGTGGTCTCACTAGTTACTTTGTGTGTTCTATTTTTTGGAGTTTACTCATACCGGACTTATTGTCTGACTCGAATTGTTTGTTTTTCCTAAACGTTCAAGTACTCATTTATATTTGGGTAGTCCGAAAATGACAGGTTTCTTTGGGCTCTTTTGAAGATGGTGGACGAGCAGGAGGCTCCTTATCTATCTAGCTATTTATTTCCGCTATTATGAGATGTTGGCTCAATGTATGTATATTTAAAGGCAGGTTGTTATAACTGCCTAGACTGATAGTAGTACTTTTGTTGTAACTCTGATAACTCCATGTTGGGGAGTAACCTTATGTACTATCTTATTTTTATGTTATATTTAACCGTTCCGTTGCGAGATTATTGTTCCGTTCTTATATTTTACCCCATGACAACTCGTCTTTCAGATACTTAGGCAACGGTACATGAATAGCATGGATGTATTAAGTGCCGTTCTCAAGTGTCAGAAAGGTGGGTCGTCACAGTTGGTATCACAGCTTTGGTTGAGCGGACACCTTAGCCTGATTGGGGTACAACTCATTAGAGATAGGGTAAGTGATGCCCTAGAATGAGTTAATCTTGAGGGAGCGTATTTGTAATTTTTATAATAATAATATTTATCCTCTAAAGTATAGTTTTAGATCCTTTGGTGTTATTTCCTTAAACCATTTTAATCCTATTTTGTATTCTAAAGATACCTGTTATTTGTCTAAATAATAGAAAATGAATACAAGAAGAGGAGGAAGGAGAGAATCTGGAACTAGCACGGCTACCAATGGTAGGGTACCTAGAAATGCTACTATGTCAGCTATAGATCCGGTAGAGAAAATGTCAGTGCAAGTTCAGAACCCTATGAACTTCGCAGCTTTGTGTAATAATTTTACCACTTTGGGTGGGAAACCATTCTATAGGACTGAAGATATTCTTGGAGTGCAGATGTGGCTTAGAACTTGTGAAAGAATATTTGGAGACCTTCAGTTGGAGGATGCGGAGAAACGGCTGTTGGCATCGCGACAACTTCAAAAGTCGGCGATGGATTGGTGGGATTCAGAAACAGCTAGTACTCCGGAGGGGGAGTTTTCTTGGGCCCAGTTCAAGGAAGTTTTTGAAGCATAGTTTATTCCAGAAGCCGGAAGAACCCAGTTATTTAGAAGTTTCATTGACTTAAAGCAGGGTGATATGACGGTGTAGCAGTATGAGCATAAGTTCAATGCTCTATCCCGTTTTGGACTTGGAATTATAGACACACCGCTCAAGAAAAATGAAATGTTTGTGAATGGAATGCGACCAGAGTTCCATCGTGAAATGACCAATCATCTTATAGGTACCTTCACCAACATTATTAGCATGGCTTTGAGGTTTGAGGCTCTTGATATTAAGGAAGGAGTCCAGAAGGGTGTAGTACCAGCAATAAGTGCTAAGCCTTTATCAGTTATACCAGTTGAAGGAAAGCCAAACTTCAAGCGTAAGTTTAAGGGAAAGAAGCAGGGTGCAGGGAAGAAACCCGAAGAAGGCGCTCCAGCACAGAAGAAGCAGACCAATTTGGCCAACGTTCTTTGTTTCAAGTGCAATAAGATGGGCCACTTTGCAAATCATTGCCCAATTGCCACATGTTTTAATTGCGGCCAGCCAGGACATATAAAGAATGAGTGCCCTTTTCCTAAAAAGGGATCTCAAGGACAAACTTTTACCATTGAAGAGATACCATCCACTTCTTCAGATAAAAAAGGGAAGCAAGTGTTGCAAGGTACATTATCCATCTATGATATTCCTCTAAGGGTGCTATTTGATACAGGAGCTTCCCATAGTTTTATTTCTTATGATCTAATGGACAAACTAAACCTTAAATATGTTATCATAAGTAATCCTCTTTGTGTGTCAAACCCAATTGGAGGTCCGACAAATCTTGACACTGCGTGTCTAGATGTACCTATTTCTTGTCAAAAACATCTCTTCCCTTCTGACTTGTTTGTTCTTAGGTTTATGGGTTTTGGAGTGTTGCTAGGAATGGATTGGTTATCTAAGTTTAAAGCTATCTTGGATTGTGGTAGAAGGCTCGTTAGAGTTAGTGATGCAGGAGATGTTGGTGTTGATATTAGTTGTGAAGAGCCTAAGAAGTTAATGAGCAGTTTTCTCTATTCACTCGAAGTGGCTAAAGCGAAGCTAGGAGATGCGTCGGTTGTTCGAGATTTCACAGATATTTTTGATGAGGTGCAAGGTTTACCTCCTCACCGTGAAGTCGAGTTCCGTATTGATTTGGTTCCGAGAACTAGACCTGTTGTACAACCCTTACGAAGGATGGCTCCAAAAGAGAAGAGGGAGTTAGAGAGGCAGACTTATGACTTGTTGCAGAAGGGCTTGATCCGACGTAGTACCTCGAGTTGGGGATCGCCAGTCGTCTTTGTTACAAAGACAGACGGTTCTCTAAGGTTATGTGTAGACTATCGGGAGTTAAACAAAAGGACTATCAAGAATAAATATCATTTGCGAAGAATTGGCGATATGTTTGATCAACTCCACAGTGCTCGGATATTTTCTCAATTAGATCTTGCCACCGGTTTCCACCAATTAAGAGTGGCAGAGGAGAGTGTTCCTTTAACAGCTTTTCGAACTCCTGAAAATTTCTACGAGTGGTTAGTTATGCCGTTTGGATTGATTAATGCACCTGCTTATTTTGTGGACTTAATGAATCGAGTATTTCGTGACATTCTTAATAAATTTGTTCTCGTCTTTATTGATGACATTCTTATCTATTCAAAGACATTCTTAATAAATTTGTTCTCGTCTTTATCTTTATTGATGACATTCTTAATAAATAGGAAAATCATATTTTAAAACCAAAATTCATTCTCGAGCGTCAATCTAATACTATATAATCAATCATAGTATAGTGAGAGACAATATCACTCACCTCATCCAAATCTTTCCAAACCAGTGTCAAATCGAAGAGCTCTCCATCAAGAGCACAATGCAAGAAACTACTTTCAAAACGGACCTCATATGCAAAAGAAATATCATATATAAGTTTCACGATTATTTAAATAATTAATTAATTTAATTACTTATTAATTTAAACTAATCACCTTATAATCATCTTCCTCCTCAAACGCTAATGCCTGTGCATGTGCACGCAAATAAACCCATCAACCAAATACTTCATTCTCCAATTTCTTGCAATATACTCAACAAATCGACGAACTGAAAGTTGCATAGCACTCCACTACGCGCGTGCTCCATATTCAACCCTACCTCCAAATGACCAAAACCTCTAACTCTTGTCACGACTTGGAAGCGATGTGGTCGACTTCTAGACTCGCGTTACAGTAGAGAATATCAACCTCGCCAAAAATTTATAGGACGGTACTTCTCGATAGGATAAAAGCAATGGTACAATCGAATCCACCTAACATCGCCTATAGCTACTTGAAATCGAAACCCTAGATCGATGAGTATGCACGTCCATTGTTGAAACAGACGTGGCACTCAACCATATGGGTATACTCTTGAAGTGATTCTCGTTGTGAGTTCGATGGAGGAGGTTTGGTGATTTTTATGGAGCGGTTCATCAGATTTTGATTTTCGAGTCATAGAAGGAGGAGGCGATTTGAAGAGGATAATTGAACAGTAACTGATCGAATGAGAGGAGGGTTTGGGTATTTAAACTATAATATTTTATTCCCTTTTGTTGAATTTCTCAAATGAAACGTTGTGTGATTTGAGGTCGTATGATCAAATGGTGCGTCCAATCACCATGAAACTCATCTACGTGCATCACCTCGATCTTTCGGTCCCGACGGTATAAATTTCGTTGCTATCTGAGTCTATGCTCTGGGATGATAATTTCGCACTTTTCGAGATTGTTTCGACCATCGGATCTTCGATCTTCAAATATAATGATCACTGTACTTATTTTGATTCGCAGTGTCGATACGAACTCAATGGAAGTGGTCTCGAGTCCTGATACAATCGTATGAAAAATCACATTTTTGGGACCGCCAATTAATTAACTATTCAATATTTAAACCAATTATTTAAATATATCATCTGTAAGAATATGGGTCATTACAAAGACCTAGGATTTCGATTTGCTTATTTAAGTACACCATATTCGATATCCTTAAACTGTTAAGGAGGACCCAATGCATTTTTGTAAGGAAATCTAGTGTAGTTTTTAAGTAAAGAGTTTCTCTTTAGAAAAAATTGAATTCTTTGAAAGAGAAAGTTTGATAATGATAATAATGTTAACATAGTTAGGATGAAGAGAGTGAATAGTCACTTCTGCTTTATGAAGAGACATTAGAAACACAAAAGGTTAAAATATTTATAGACGTTTAATATGGATCAAAAAATATGAATTTTATTCCAAATATATTTTGCTTATAGAATATTGTTCTCTATAAGATCCATTTATCACGTTTGAGATATTTGATCTAGAACTCTCAGCTACAAATTTGTTACAGTAAAACAACAAATAAGTCGTAGTAAACGGTTGAATGGAGCTTCATATTTCAAACGTTGTTACAGTAATAATATAAATAGTGAGAGCATAATATATGACATTTGCTAGTGAACACATCAAGTTTTGAAAGGTACTTTTGTATATGCCAAATATTATTTATGAAATAACAACTATTTTCGGTTATGATCAATATAGTATTGTTTTGATATGAATATTATGAATATTCCTTGTATAATAAATCTATTTTTGGCGTTTTGTTAATGGTATTTGTCTTCATAACAATAGTGATGTGTTAACTATAGAAAATACGGAAGCATCTGAACTATTTAACAATTATTTTTGGAATTGTGGACTAAGCCATACCCTTGAGAAATTATTTGTGACGACCGCCCATGACCCCTGCACCGAATCTAGAGAAAGTGCGCTGTAATGTGTGCCAGGTGACCATGGACGATTGTCAAGGTAAATTAAAAACAACAGAATCTATCGTATTACTCACAGCGCATGGACAAAATACAATAAAACATATATGTAGTGAAGCTTCACAGAATAAAATCCCATCAATAAAACTTCATAATAGTTGAATACAAGCATCTGAATAGTCTATATAACAAGCCTCACTACATAACACTCAGAGAATACAAACAGCGGAACATCCAGTACATATAATAAGAAGATAATATGCAACCCTCCAGCTCGTCTTCGATATCAGCAACGCGGGAAGCAAGAACAACACCTGTCACCTGCTACCTAGTCTGCCCGTCCCAAAATGGACGAACAGCCCAAGGCGATAAGAATTAAAACATAAAGCCTTGAGTCAGACAACAGTCTTAGTGAGCAATAAATTAACTAACAACATACCAAAAGAGCATAAAGGAAAAGGAATAGGAATACAACCCTCCCACTCCACCTCTTTCTACAGTGATAGCCCCCAGACACACACTAAGCAGAAGCAACATAGCAGAGCATACAATTTAAAGTAAAGTAATAATCATTCGAGTCAAGGGCGATGTTTTCCAAGTACCAAGGCCTAAATCAGATAAGCACCCAGAAAATACCGCTCTTGAGTCCGAATGACGATACAACCAAACATCCATGACTCTGGCTATCACTGTTATCACTGCTTCGATATCACCGTTAATTGAATGACCGGCACATTCTTTCAGCCGTCCGTCAAGGGCTAATGGAAACCCCGGTTCTAGACATAACTCCCGCACGTCGTCGCAGCCTGTGCCTAGGACTATCGAATCTGCCCAGAGTACTCGACCATCAACAGTTGGCCGTTGGGACTATCGAATCTGCCCAAACGTACTCTTGCTTAGAGCATGCTAGAACCTTCAATAACGATGCTATCCAAACCTCCTAGTCATCCTCCTCGACGACTATTTCCATACTAGCTCAAGCGCCTCTCAAGCATCCATTACCCTTAACTCAAATCATATCACCGAGTTACCAACGTGCTTGGAATGATCCCGTCTGGATTAGACCAAGTCTTCATCACATGATGCCTCGCTTCATTACATCCTCGCAAAGCCTCATCTCAACATCACATCATCAAATCTATGCATAAGAGCTTCATCATCCCGCTACATATGCCACGAGAAGCTTTCCCAATTCAAGAGCCTTTTCCTTAGCTTTTGAATCATCTTCGACCACCTTGTCTAAAACCAATCAACAATCATCTAATTCACAGCAATCAATCATGTCAAACATCAATCCAAGTAATCAAACATTCAAATATAAGAAAAATGGACAATTATAACAATAATGGCAATTTCGTAATTAAGGAGTTGAAAGTCTAACAAGCATGAAAACATGAGAATTATCTCTACAACTTGATGAATGAACTTGCATAGGTTAATCATATACAAAAATGGTTGTCAAATCATCATGAACAATGGATCTACATGGATCTACACTTAGGTTTACAAAAATGCATAGAAATCACTATTTTAACACCAAATCAAGCCAACAATCCGATCTACTCCTTTGGATCCGTGTGAGAGATAATCACCACTCACCAAATCACCTAAACAACCTCAAATCAACACGCTTCAGATCTGGACAGCGAAGGATCAAGCTTGATCTATCACGAATCCGCTTCAAACGAAGAAATCTAACTTCAATGGATGAAGATCTTCAATCTAAGCTCTTGAATCTTCAATTTGATCTTCAAATTGGATGGAAGGAATCACTAGATTAGAGTGGAGAAAAGAAGTGAAGAAGTGTAGAAGTCGAGCTCTCAAAATGGCAGCACTTCGTTGCTTCGAAATCCGGATCCCAAAAAGTGAGAACAACCCTTCCTATTTATAGCAGAAAATCCCTTAGGTCGCTCGGAGTTAGGTCGTCCACGACCTACGACCTAGCAACATAACTGACCTAACCAAAGCCAACAACTACGACCTAACAGATGAGTGTTTCACGCGACCTAACAACTCACGTGCTTCAACGACCTAACTGCGCACACTCCTACGACCTAATGGCTTAGCAACCCATGCGACCTAACAGAGCCCTCCATCCTACGACCTAACGAGGTTACGACCTAACACTTAAGCGCATTAGCGACCTAACGCTTAAGCGCTTACGCGACCTATCACTCACGCGACCTAACACTTAGACAAAACCCAGCGACCTAACAACTCACGCGACCTAACACTTAGACAAAACCCAGCTATCCACTAGGTCGCAACATACTGGGTTGTTAACTCGCTAACCCTTAGGTCGCGAACTACTATAGGTCGCTCCCTGCTTATCCCCTAGCTTCCTTAGGTCGCTGCCCCTATAAGTCGTCTACGACTTAAATGTTATCAACTCCTAGGTCGCTCAACCAACCTAAACTGCCATACGACCTAACCACCTCATCCTTAGGTCGCACACGACCTAAGCTAACCTACAACCTAGCTTTTAGGTCGCTCCACCTTCCCAGATTGCCAACTACGACCTAACTTCCTAAGGTCACGACTTATCACCTAGGTCGTTCACGACCTAGGACTTAGAAAAATCTGCCTAAAAATCTGAAATGACTAGAAAATGCTAAAATCCCAGATTTTGACGAACTTATCGATCCGTAAAAATACGGGTCGTTACATTCTCTACCCCTTAGGAATTTCGCCCTCGAAATTCCAAACAAACAAAACAATCAAAACTATTCTGTACGCCTACCATCCATAACAATCAGCAAACCATGCATCCAATTCTAGCTTAGCATACAGAATTCTAAGACTTAGAATAAGTTACAATATCGTGAGATGAGACGACACCTTAGGGCCATACCTTGAAGAGTTCGGGATGAGCTGCTTTCATCCTCTCTTCCACCTCCCATGTACAGTCGTTATCATCGTCACTCCATTGTATCTTGAGCAACTTAACTACCTTCCTCCTAAGCTGTTTCGTGTCGGTTTCCACAACACGAAGCGGCTTACGAGGTCTTCTATCGACTGGATCAACTTCGAAATCTTCACAGCTATCAGCAGGAACCACCGTACTCGAGTCGTGCACGCACTTCCGTAGATATGATACGTGAAAAACATTGTGCACACCCGACATCTTCTCAGGTAACTCCAATCTATAGGCGAGCTTTCCAATTCGCTCGATGATCGGGAATGGTCCAACAAATCTCGGAGTCAATTTTCCTTTCTTCCCGAATCGGATAACATTCTTTAGTGGAGAAATCTTCACGAAAACCATATCACCAACGTCGAATTCCAAATCCTTACGACGCTTATCGGCATAACTTTTCTGACGATCTTGGGCTGCCTTCATTCGTTGCCGAATGATCTCTATACAATCCGAAGTCTGTCGAATCATCTCTGGCCCAAGTAACGGCTTTTCCCCAGTCTCTATCCAACATGTCGGAGAGTTACACGGTCTTCCATACAATGCCTCATACGGTGCCATACCAATACTTGACTGGTAACTGTTGTTGTACGCAAACTCCACCAAATGAAGGTGATCTTCCCATGATCCTCCGAAGTCCAAAACACATGCTCTGAGGAGATCTTCCAAAACTCGGTTGACTCTCTCGGTCTGACCATCTGTTTGAGGGTGATAAGCTGTACTCAAACACAACTCAGTTCCCAAAACTTCCTGGAAGCTCTTCCAAAATCCACTAGTGAACAATGGGTCTCGATCGCTCACTATACTCTTCGGAATACCATGGAATCGAACTATCCACTTAACATACAACTCAGCCAACTTTGATGCAGTCCTAGTCGATCGAACAGGAATGAATCTTGCACTTTTAGTCAAACGATCTACAATGACCCAAATCCCCTCATTTCCCGTTCTGGTTCTAGGCAATCCATCAATAAAATCCATCGATACCTGCTCCCACTTCCATGTAGGAACTTCTAATGGCTGAAGCAATCCACTTGGCTTCTTCTGTTCGGCTTTTACCAACTGGCAGTTCATACACTTGGAAATAAAATTTCCAACATCCTTCTTCATGCCTTCCCAGTAGTAGGTTCTCTTCATATCCCGATACATCTTATTTCCACCTGGATGAATTGTCAGCTTCAAGTGATGACTTTCCTTCAGAACTTCACTCCTCAATTCATCTATATCGGGAACAACTAGTCGTCCTTGCTTCCGAAGCCAACCCTCTCGATCGACCTCGAATCCTTTATCCTTTTTTGGATCCAATCCAGATTCCAAATCACGGATAATCTTGACAAGCTTATCGTCCCGCTTTTGGCTCTCGCCAATCCTTTCCACAAGAGTGGGTCTTATCGATAAGTTTGCCAACATCTCAGGTTCCAATTCACATCTAGGCCTGAAGTCAAATCCAGCTAAATACTCGAGACTCTTCCATTCTGAAAACATGGCTCCCAATCCTGCATGTCTTCGACTTAACGCATCTGCCACTGCGTTACCTTTTCCCGGAGTATAAGCTATACCAAAATCATATGATGCCAAAAACTCTAGCCAACGTTGCTGCCGAAGATTCAAATCCTTTTGGGAGAAAAGATACTTCAACGACTTGTGATCCGTAAACAACTCGAATCGATCTCCCAATAGATAATGTCTCCACATCTTCAGAGCAAAAACAATCGCCGCTAACTCCAAATCATGAGTCGGGTAATTCCTTTCATGCGGCTTCAGTTGTCGACTTGCATACGCTACAATTTTATCTCTCTGCATCAGCACTGCTCCAAGTCCAGTACCACATGCGTCGGTGTAAACCACCATCTCATCATTCCCACTCGGAATAGTCAAAACAGGAGCACTTGTCAATCGCTCTTTCAGGATTCCGAAAGCTTGCTCACACTTAGCATCCCAACTGAACACTTGGTTCTTCTTCGTCAATCCTGTTAACGGTGCAGCTATCTTGGAGAAGTCTTTGATAAACCGTCGATAATATCCTGCTAATCCAAGAAAACTTCTCACATCCGACGCATTCTTAGGTCTAACCCAATCCTGGATTGCTGCCACCTTAGCGGGATCAACCGCTATTCCACTTCCAGAAATCACATGGCCTAAGAACCTCACTTCACTCTTCCAGAAGTGACACTTCGAAAACTTAGCCTTCAGCTGATGTTTCCGCAAAATTTCCAAAACAATACGCAAGTGCGTCTTGTGCTCTTCTTCCGTTCTGGAATAAATCAGAATATCATCCACGAACACAAGTACGAACTTGTTCAACTGATCTCTGAACACTCTACTCATAAGATCCACAAAATATGCTGGCGCGTTAGTCAATCCAAACGGCATTACCAGTCACTCAAAGAAACCGGATGGTGTCCGAAAAGCAGTCTTCGGCACACTATCCTTAGCTACTCTCAACTGGTGAAATCCCATTGCCAAATCCATCTGAGAAAACACCTTGGCTTCGTGAAGCTGATCAAACAAGTCATCTATTCTCGGCAATGGATACTTGTTCTTCTTAGTCACCTTATTCAGCTCACGATAATCCACACACAATCTCAATGACCCATCTGCCTTGGTTGCAAACACAACTGGTGCACCCCACTCGGACACACTACGCCGAATGAATCCTTTCTGCAAAAGATCATCAACTTGCACCCTCAACTCTTGCTGTTCCTTAGGCGCCATCCGCCTAAGAGGCATCACAACAGGTCTGGCTCCTTCAACTAGATCTATACGAAACTCGATCTCTCTATGCGGCGGCAACCCTTTGACTTCGTCAAAGACATCCTCGAATCCATTCGCGATTGGCACTAATGACAGTCCATCCCGTGGAACAACTAGCGAATACATGAAGCTCATGAAGACGCCTTCTTCATGCTTACATCGTATCACAACCTTTCGCCCCTCCACATTCTCGACTGTCACCTCCAACCTCTCGCAATCAACCTTAGCCGCATACTTCCTAAGCCAGTCCATACCCAAAATAATTCCAAACACCGCAAAGTTCAGAACAAAGCAATCACAAACAAAAGAGCAACCATGACTCGACACAATCAGACCACGGCATATCATACACAAACAAGACGAACCCCCAACTGGATTAGTCACAACCAATGGCCTATCAACAATATCCGGTTCCAAACCAAACCGGCCTACTAGTTCACTACAAACAAACGAATGCGACGCCCCAGTATCAAACAGAACTCTAACTAGAACACCACATAGGAAAAGAGTACCTTGAACCACCACACTCTTTCCCTTCTCTTCCACGGTAGGAGCTTTCGAAGACGACGGAACAGCTCCCAAAGCATAAGCTTGCACAATCTGCTTGTCCCTCCTCGGTTCTGGAAAATCCTTTCTGAAATGCCCCGGCTTGTCACAGTTGTGGCACTTCGCCGGCGCTTTCGGATTCTTGCAATCCCTGGAGAGATGGCCTTTCTGCTGACAGTTGTAGCGGGTCACTTCGCCTTTCGGCTTCTTCTGGCCATCCTTACCCTTCTGATATTGCTGCTGCTTCCTCTTCTTGCTTCCACCCTACTGTGGTTTAGACTCTCCCTTGGTCACAGCAACAACAGATCCTTCCTTAGGAAACAGACTCTCATGCCTGAGAGCTTTCTCCACAAGCTTCTCAAATGAATCGTCCAAATGATCCACCAACTGTCTCCCAAGATAACTGTCCAAGCCAGTCACAAACTTCTCGTTCTTCTGATAAGCAGATTCTATATATGACCGGGCATACTTGGACAAAGCCTCAAACTCAGAAACATACTCAAGAACTGGTCTTCCACCTTGCTTGAGCTCCACAAACCTCTTGAACAGAACTGACTTCTGAGCTGTAGAAATGAACTTGGCCTCAAATCTGACTTGGAATTGCTCCCAAGTAATCTCTTCCTCCGGTGTAGTGATGGTAATAGAATTCCACCAATCAGAGGCTCTCCCTTGAAGCTGCCTTGATGCCAACTTCCTCTTAGTTGCATCATCAATTCCCAAATCACCAAAGATCCTTCTACAAGCATCTATCCATCTCTGGACTTCAATAGTTGATTCTATTCCCAAGAAAACCTTCCCTCCGAGAGCAGTATAGTCCTTGCACAACTTAGCAAAATCCACTGGTTTCGGAGTTTGGACTTGAACTCCAACATCTACTGCTGCCCCCGGAACTGGTATCCTTCTCATGATCAAAGTCATCATAGCTTCGAACATAGCTGCATAATCAGCAGTTCCCTCAGTAGCACGGCCTTCCCTAGCAGCTGGTCTCCCTCTTTGACTCATTCTCAATATCTATAAAAAGGAATGATCAGAACATCTAGAGAAACAACTGCATAAAGGACTAACTTACTGCTAAACTACTATATTATATATAGTAATCATCCATCAAAATACAATTACGTCTCTCATACGTAGTTACGTCAGCGAGCGTTGGGTAAAATCGATTAACCAATGCTCTGATACCAAATGTGACGACCGCCCATGACCCCTGCACCGAATCTAGAGAAAGTGCGCTGTAATGTGTGCCAGGTGACCATGGACGATTGTCAAGGTAAATTAAAAACAACAGAATCTATCGTATTACTCATAGCGCATGGACAAAATACAATAGAACATATATGTAGTGAAGCTTCACAGAATAAAATCCCATCAATAAAACTTCATAATAGTTGAATACAAGCATCTGAATAGTCTATATAACAAGCCTCACTACATAACACTCAGAGAATACAAACAGCGGAGCATCCAGTACATATAATAAGAAGATAATATGCAACCCTCCAGCTCGTCTTCGATATCAGCAACGCGGGAAGCAAGAACAGCACCTGTCACCTGCTACCTAGTCTGCCCGTCCCAAAATGGACGAACAGCCCAAGGCGATAAGAATTAAAACATAAAGCCTTGAGTCAGACAACAGTCTTAGTGAGCAATAAATTAACTAACAACATACCAAAAGAGCATAAAGGAAAAGGAATAGGAATACAACCCTCCCACTCCACCTCTTTCTACAGTGATAGCCCCTAGACACACACTAAGCAGAAGCAACATAGCAGAGCATACAATTTAAAGTAAAGTAATAATCATTCGAGTCAAGGGCGATGTTTTCCAAGTACCAAGGCCTAAATCAGATAAGCACCCAGAAAATACCGCTCTTGAGTCCGAATGACGATACAACCAAACATCCATGACTCTGGCTATCACTGTTATCACTGCTTCGATATCACCGTTAATTGAATGACCAGCACATTCTTTCAGCCGTCTGTTAAGGGCTAATGGAAACCCCGGTTCTAGACATAACTCCCGCACGTCGTCGCAGCCCGTGCCTAGGACTATCGAATCTGCCCAGAGTACTCGACCATCAACAGTTGGCCGTTGGGACTATCGAATCTGCCCAAATGTACTCTTGCTTAGAGCATGCTAGAACCTTCAATAACGATGCTATCCAAACCTCCTAGTCATCCTCCTCGACGACTATTTCCATACTAGCTCAAGCGCCTCTCAAGCATCCATTACCCTTAACTCGAATCATATCACCGAGTTACCAACGTGCTTGGAATGATCCCGTCTAGATTAGACCAAGTCTTCATCACATGATGCCTCGCTTCATTACATCCTCGCAAAGCCTCATCTCAACATCACATCATCAAATCTATGCATAAGAGCTTCATCATCCTGCTACATATGCCACGAGCAGCTTTCCCAATTCAAGAGCCTTTTCCTTAGCTTTTGAATCATCTTCGACCACCTTGTCTAAAACCAATCAACAATCATCTAATTCACAGCAATCAATCATGTCAAACATCAATCCAAGTAATCAAACATTCAAATATAAGAAAAATGGACAATTATAACAATAATGGCAATTTCATAATTAAGGAGTTGAAAGTCTAACAAGCATGAAAACATGAGAATTATCTCTACAACTTGATGAATGAACTTGCATAGGTTAATCATATACAAAAATGGTTGTCAAATCATCATGAACAATGGATCTACATGGATCTACACTTAGGTTTACAAAAATGCATAGAAATCACTATTTTAACACCAAATCAAGCCAACAATCCGATCTACTCCTTTGGATCCGTGTGAGAGATAATCACCACTCACCAAATCACCTAAACAACCTCAAATAAATACGCTTCAGATCTGGACAGCGAAGGATCAAGCTTGATCTATCACGAATCCGCTTCAAACGAAGAAATCTAACTTCAATGGATGAAGATCTTCAATCTAAGCTCTTGAATCTTCAATTTGATCTTCAAATTGGATGGAAGGAATCACTAGATTAGAGTGGAGAAAAGAAGTGAAGAAGTGTAGAAGTCGAGCTCTCAAAATGGCAGCACTTCGTTGCTTCGAAATCCGGATCCCAAAAAGTGAGAACAACCCTTCCTATTTATAGCAGAAAATCCCTTAGGTCGCTCGGAGTTAGGTCGTCCACGACCTACGACCTAGCAACATAACTGACCTAACCAAAGCCAACAACTACGACCTAACAGATGAGTGTTTCACGCGACCTAACAACTCACGTGCTTCAACGACCTAACTGCGCACACTCCTACGACCTAAGTGCTTAGCAACCCATGCGACCTAACAGAGCCCTCCATCCTACGACCTAACGAGGTTACGACCTAACACTTAAGCGCATTAGCGACCTAACGCTTAAGCGCTTACGCGACCTAACACTTAGACAAAACCCAACGACCTAACAACTCACGCGACCTAACACTTAGACAAAACCCAGCTATCCACTAGGTCGCAACATACTGGGTTGTTAACTCGCTAACCCTTAGGTCGCGAACTACTATAGGTCGCTCCCTGCTTATCCCCTAGCTTCCTTAGGTCGCTGCCCCTATAAGTCGTCTATGACTTAAATGTTATCAACTCCTAGGTCGCTCAACCAACCTAAACTGCCATACGACCTAACCACCTCATCCTTAGGTCGCACACGACCTAAGCTAACCTACAACCTAGCTTTTAGGTCGCTCCACCTTCCCAGATTGCCAACTACGACCTAACTTCCTAAGGTCACGACTTATCACCTAGGTCGTTCACGACCTAGGACTTAGAAAAATCTGCCTAAAAATCTGAAATGACTAGAAAATGCTAAAATCCCAGATTTTGACGAACTTATCGATCCGTAAAAATACGGGTCGTTACATTATTCTTTAATCATACGATTATGAATCATATGGTATGTTATCTACCTTTTTGGCAAAGCTGAGATACCCAAAGGTTAACTGAAAATCAATGATTACTAGTCATGAATATCAATTGTGCATCGCAGGTTCACTATGGATATCGATGAATTTTACTCTAGTCCGGATCGGGCTACAATTGATAAGGCACATCAAGCAAGGTCAGGAAAAGCAACGTTCCAAGTTTCAAGTCAATCCGAGTTTGTACGCTCAACATATCATCGATGTAAGTTGGAGGAGGTGACCCTAAGTTCGAATCCATAGGCAGAGCTTCTATTCGAATCCATCAGTGCAACTTCTGTTCGTATCCATCGGTTCGACTCCATATAGTTCGCAACCATCAACAAGCATTCGTTCGAATCAGACTGGATAAGCCACTTCGAATCCATGAAGCTACTCCATTTCGTATCCCTCAGGTTGAAGTCCTTCGAATCCATGAAGTCACTCCACTTCGTATCCATCCAGTGACCCTGCTTCGAATCCATCCTGTTGCAACGACTTCGTATCGATCGACTATTATATATCGCGATCGATACGAACGAACTTCTATTCGAATCCATTCCTTCGAACCCACTAAGTCAAAGCGGCGAAAAACACGGAGTCGACCCAGTCGACTCGGAGTGAAAAGTGGATTGACCCAGGAAATGCGCACCATGTCATCGCAAAGGCGCGTGAGGCCATCGAGTCGAGCCTATTGATTCGAACGAATCGAGTCGAAGCAAGCAAACTGCCGAAGGATGGCAATTCGAATCGACCATATCTCGCAATCTACAAATCCAAATGCCATGAAATTTTCACAGGAGCTTACATACATGTTGAAGAATGTCCACACCAAATTTCACCTCAATTGGATGGTTCCTTGATCGATTCGAATGAAGTTCGAATCGATCCCAAAGTGGGCCCAGATTTCGTGAGGCCGGGCATGTGGTCCCCCTCACGTGCTAGAAGTGGTCTACCAGATTTTCAGCGAAATATCAGCCTCCTACGCCTATAAATAGAGCCCCTGGTCATTCAGAAAGGGGGTTGGATAATTTTGAGAGCTAAAGGGCGTCCAGACTCTACCAGATTTACTCCAGATCACCATTGCTGCCTTAGATTCAGATTAGAATCATAAAATCTATTGTACTACGCGATAAGAAATTGTAATCTTCAAGCATCGAGCAATAAAATCATAAAAACCTTGAAGTGGACGTAGGCCGGAGATAGCCGAACCACTATAAATTGTGTGTCACTGTTCATTATTTCTGGATTGCTGTTTGTTGCTTGCTTAGATCTGATATTTGTGTTTGAATATTGCTGATTTGTATTCATACACTGGTGATTTCACTATACTTGGGGTTTGCGACCAAATTTGGCGCAAACACTTTGGTGATTTCACTGAGAAGAACTAGCACCCGCTACACCAGATTCGAAGTTCATATTTGAAAGCTTGAAGGATTCAGATTAACTCGACAATGACTCGACAAACAAGAGAAAGAGCTGAGAGAAGCCAACAAGGAGGAAGTCAAGAGGCATCCTCTGGTGCTGGAGAAGGACAAGCTTCGATCTACATTACTAGAGATGAGATGGAGGCTATGAATAACCTAATGCATGAAAGAATGATGAAAAGCCAACAAGAGATGCTGCAGAATTTCTTTGAACAGATGAGAGCTGTAGGAATATAGAACCTAGGACCAGCTACAACGGCTATGAATGTGGAACAAGGAGCTAGGGTTGCGGAACCCAATGAAGGTCAGAATGCAGATCCAGAAGGCAATCAACAAGGACTTGGGGGCAGACCCTCAGGATCTGATGCTGGAAGGCCAACAGATGGATCTCAACAAGCTGGAGCCAAAACTGATGCTAACGGGCCACACGAAGAGTTCGTACCAGAATACCCTTCAAGACCAAGAGGGAAACCCCAAGATGGAGATGAAAAGATGGCTGGATTAGTGCGACGACTCATGAGAGGAGGATTGTCTAGCGGAGGGTTGGAGGAAGTCAGTCGGAGTCCGTTCACCCCGAATATCAGGAATGCAAGGAACCCTCCAAAGTTCAAACTTCCTATGCTGGATCCTTACGACGGGAAGTCAGACCCAACAATGCATATTACTCGATACATTAGGCACATGGAAGTGTTAGGGGCATCCGAGGAAGTGATGGCTCGATGCTTCCCTCTATACTTGTCAGATTTGGCTGCACTTTGGTTCAGGCAATTAGAAACCGGATCGATCAGAACATGGGGTGAGCTTGTAGATTGCTTCATGAGACAGTTTAGGGTCCACGTGACGCGACCCAAGAGTGTGATGACTTTGGCATCAGTAAAACAAAGGACCGGAGAGTCCATAAAAGATTTTCTGCTACGATTTAATGCAACGGTGGCTTCTGTAGATCACCCGGATCCATCGATGATTTTGATGGCAGCAGTGGCAGGAGTTGGGGAAGGCACTGAATTCAAAGATTCTTTAACAAGAGACCCACCACAAGATCTTGGAGAGTTTTACCATGAAGCTGAAAGATTCATTCGATTAGAGGAATCACGAGCCGAGAGGCAGGAAATAAACGCTGTACAAGGCGAAGGAACCACCAGGGAACAACCCATGGTGGACAAAGGAAAGAGAAAGCAGGATGACGCACATGCTGGTCCTGATCAACGGAAGAAATTCCGAGAGCCCAGATTCAGGCAATACACAGATTTGACGGCAAGCCTAGAAAGGATTTACACTGAAACTCGAGGGCAACTCCCCTATCGTAAACCACCCAGGAGAGATCCCACGGAGCGGGAACGCAGGACTGGAAAATACTGCCTATTCCATGAGCTGGATGGGCACACTACCGATGAATGCCGCCACCTAAGGGATGAGGTGGAAGAACATGCCAGGAGTGGTAGATTGCCACAATATACCAGAGAACGGGCAGCGACAGTAAGACCTGAACAACCACCGCCTCCACCTAACAGGAATGATCCTGGATCAGGATCACGACTCGTCATCAACTGATTATGATGGCAAGGGCCAAGGTCAAGATTTGGACTTTAGTCGATTAGTTTTCTTAGATTTGATTTCCAAAATAAAATGGCTATCCCACTTACTCATGTACGGGAACCAGAGAGATCCCTAGGCATGCTCTAAGATGGTAATAGACCGCTCCTCCCGGAGAGGCATTGTCTTGTTTTTCCTAGTGTTTGAGATTGAACATCAAGGATTTGAATTTAATAAAGAAACATTTATTGAAATAAACCTTTGACCGGAGAGTTAAAGGATGAACATTAAATATCAATATAAACATGATCGCTTTATGATCCTACCCGGAGAGGCGGGGTCCGGAGTGCAAGAAGTGGGTTACTTCGCCGGAGAGCGACAGGATCGACTCACTTAAGCATCGTTTCCTATTCACCGGAGAGTGATTGGATCGGGATTCGATAAGAGCCCGGAGAGGCTATGATCGACCGACGATTCAGGTCATGGCATCGCTTAATGTTCAGATACACTGAACCGGAGTGCAAGAAGTGGGTCGCTTCGCCGGAGAGCGACAGGATCGACCCACTTAACGTTGTTTCCCCTTCACCAAAGAGTGACAGGATGGGATTCAGCAAGAGCTCGAAAAGGCTGCGATCAGTCCAGAACGACCAAGACATCGCTATACGCCCTAACTGGGGCCAGAGTGCAAGGAATAGAGAGCAACACCAGGGTGCAATAGGATCTTTCTATTCGATCGCTAAGTCTGGAATGGGCTTAGCAAGGGTCCGAAGTGGCCATCGATGGTCCAGAGAGACTGTAGAATTTCATTTTTAACTTCCACTGGAAGAAATTGATAATGATTTGGCTTCGAACAGTCATGAACTTGATTGAAATTGCTATAACCTCTGAACAGAACATGAACTCACTACATTCAATTTGAGACTGATCAAAACACGCCTTTTGCAAAAAAGGCATGTTTTGGAGGGCAAAGTGTTATCTACCTTTTTGGAAAAGCTGAGATACCCAAAAGGTTAACTGAAAATCAATGATTACTAGTCATGAATATCGATTGTGCATCGCAGGTTCACCATGGATATCGATGAATTTTACTCGAGTCCGGATCGGGCTACAATTGATAAGGCACGTCAAGCAAGGTCAGGAAAAGCAATGTTCCAAGTTTCAAGTCAATCCGAGTTTGTACGCTCAAGATATCATCGATGCAAGTTGGAGGAGGTGACCCTAAGTTCGAATCCATAGGCAGAGCTTCTATTCGAATCCATCAGTGCAACCTCTGTTCGTATCCATCGATTCGACTCCATATAGTTCGCAACCATCAACAAGCATTCGTTCGAATCGGACTGGATAAGCTACTTCGAATCCATGAAGCTACTCCAATTCGTATCCCTCAGGTTGAAGTCCTTCGAATCCATGAAGTCACTCCACTTCGTATCCATCCAGTGACCCTGCTTCGAATCCATCCTGTTGCAACGACTTTGTATCGATCGACTATTATATATCGCGATCGATACGAACGAACGTCTATTCGAATCCATTCCTTCGAACCCACTAAGTCAAAGCGGCGAAAAACACGGAGTCGACCCAGTCGACTCGGAGTGAAAAGTGGATTGACCCAGGAAATGCGCACCACGTCATCGCAAAGGCGCATGAGGCCATCGAGTCGAGCCTATCGATTCGAACGAATCGAGTCGAAGCAAGCAAACTACCGAAGGATGGCAATTCGAATCGACCATATCTCGCAATCTACAAATCCAAATGCCATGAAATTTTCACAGGAGCTTACATACATGTTGAAGAATGTCCACACCAAATTTCACCTCAATTTGATGAATCCTTGATCGATTCGAATGAAGTTCGAATCGATCCCAAAGTGGGCCCAGATTTCGTGAGGCCGGGCATGTGGGCCCCCTCACGTGCCAGAAGTGGTCTACCAGATTTTCAGCGAAATATCAGCCTCCTACGCCTATAAATAGAGCCCCTGGTCATTCAAAAAGGGGGTCAGATAATTTTGAGAGCTAAAGGGCGCCTAGACTCTGCCAGATTTACTCCAGATCACCATTGCTGCCTCAGATTCTTATTAGAATCATAAAATCTGTTGTACTACGCGATAAGAAATTGTAATCTTCAAGCATCAAGCAATAAAATCATAAAAACCTTGAAGTGGACGTAGGCCAGAGATAGCCGAACCACTATAAATTGTGTGTCACTATTCATTATTTCTGGATTGCTGTTTGTTGCTTGCTTAGATCTGATATTTGTGTTTGAATATTACTGATTTGTATTCATACACTGGTGCTTTCACTATACTTGGGGTTTGCGACCAAATTTGGCGCAAACATGGTACTTGTGAACTTCATCTCAACTGATCAAGGGAAAAAACACCCATTCGATAGGAGTGGCACAAGAGTTCACGAAATCTTCAGATTGATACATATAGATGTATGTGGTCCAAAGTCCAATGATTACAAAAGCAAATCCACTTATTGTAAATTTCATTAATGAATTTTCTCAAATACATGGGTATTTGATACACAAGTTTGAGATCTATGATGAATCAATAAAATATAAAATGGAAGTAGAAAACAAGAACATGCAAAAAGAGGAAAACCATTCAATTTGACATAATAGGTATGCATCCTAGATAAGAGTTCTAATAGTACCTAAAATAAAATAAGATTGCCCCTAAAGTTACTCCTTCCTATGCTACATAATTATGTATAAGGAGTGATTGGACTCTATTGGACAAAGTACAATTGATAATGAGTGAGGTTGAGTTACTTCTTTCTATAAGGATATGTACTTAAGAGTAAGTTCATATGTTAATATTTGATTTCATCTAAAGTAGAGATTATGAATTCATGTAAGATATGACTTGGGAAGGAGCCTCAATCTTAAAAAGTTTAAGATTGTGTGCTTGCCCAATTTACATTATGGACTTAAGGTTTATAAACTCAAAATCAGATCTACTTTATGTAAGTATATAGACAATTCAATAAATGTTTTAAATGCCTATTCAACCACACTAAGAAATGAAGTATTGTTTCAAGAAATCCCACCTTTCTACTAAAGGAATTTTACTCTAGAGAAATTAATGATAGTGTGGTAAACTTTGATATGTTCCAAAATTCTAACATAGAAACTAGCTACATAAATGAAGTAAATTTAACCAAGCTCAAAGCAGAATAAACTCATTAGAACAACAAAAATTCTTGCACGTTGAAGAGTAACTGTGAGTTTCTTATAAACATTAAGAAAATGAATTCTTCATAGTAACAATCACCTCAGTTGTGGACAAACTATGGAGAGTATAAACTCTGCCATATGGAACGATGCTTTAAATCCAAAATGGATTCCAAGTACATTAACAAAATATGGTTTTGTTAATAGATTCGAAAGGATATGATCGATCGGCTATAAGTTAGTTTCCGGGAAGAAGTTCAATGCAGTTAGAATTGTATAAAGAAATGTTGTTAGGAAATGACTACGTTAATTTCAAATGTTAATATTAGTGGAGTAATTTTGCTAGTTAACAAGCTTCAGTCCACTTGGATTCTACTTACACATTATAACACAATTTTGAATTGAAATTTGGCACATGATGTTTAAATATAATTTCTAAATGATGATATAGAAGAGATTGTTCGCATACAACAACCAAATGCCTTGAAGTCAGTGGACAAGATATGTGGAATTTTTGATGTGATCCAAGAGCCGATAAAACAATAATGGCCAAAAGGCATCCAGAGTTTAAGCATGTATTTTGACAAAAAAATAAAGCAGACCCTTTTCAATCAAAATGTAGAGGGAGCGTGTGTTTGGAAGAAAGATAATCAACGGTAATAAAGATTTCGAATACTATACGTAAACTATATGCGACTGATTATTAACGTTGTATCCATGTTAAAATTAGTTAAAGTTTTGGTTGATTTATTCTCAATGAAAGATCTGAAGGAGATCACTTTTATACTCGGTATAAGAATATATTAGGATTGTCCCAATTGATGCATACAAACACCATATTAAAAGTTTAATATGGACATATGAGGTAGATCCCTTTTGCATTAATAATAGGAATCATCATATATGCTATGTTATGAAGTATATTAGGTCATGCTTATACATTGATAATCAACTTAAAGTTCACCATTTGTTAAGGAGATTTAAGTTCGAAATGTTACAAACAAAAGGTTGTGACAATTTCAATAATAAATGCTAAGTACATCAATTTGAATAGCGCTGTAATGAAGGCATTATATATGCGCAAATTTATGAGAGAGCTAGGGGTGGTTCTCACCATTGAAAAAATCTAATATTGTATGTGATTACAATAATGCAATATAGACCGTAATGGAAACAACAGCTTGATAAGAAATCGAGATATGTTCTTTATAATTGACTCGTGATAAAAGAGTTTATCGACTACGAAGAAGTATAATAGAAAAGTAGATAAATAATAATAATATCGTGGATCCATTCACAAAGGCCCCTTTTTAGTCTATTTTAATAGTTAAATTAATTAGGTCGGAGCTTATAAAACTCAAAATGGTTAGCCGACCAAGTAAAGTGAAGGAGGAGGCTAGGGTTATAAATTTTGGGAAGATCAATGATTGACTAGAAGATGGAAAATTCTCTATTATACATGGCCAAAATATCCATAAATAGATCACTTTCTCTCTAACCCTAGATAGAACATCAATAAAACAAGAACAAGGAATAGCAAAACCTAACCACCATCTCTCTCAAACTAAAGAAAAAATTGGTGAAGCTAAGAAGGGAGAATTGCAACCTCCATTCAAGGACAAGGAATTTGGAATTCAATGAGGAGATTACTAACAACCAACATACCGGCTACTGACAATATCAAATGTACATGTGTACATACATACATATATGCGTGTGTGTATCTATGTATGTATGTATGTATATGCATGCATGCATGTATGTATTCATTGATATGTAAGGTTAGATATTTTCATTTTCCTCTTCTTCCTTATTTCGGCCGTGTAAGTTTAAAGAAATCTTCAAATTTGATTTCAAACCTACTTTATATATACACATATATGTAATTATTTTAAATAACATACACTTGTATTTACAAATATGTGTGTGCATATATGTGGTACGTACATACTTATGTATGTATGTGTGTGTGTGTGTATCTTTATGTGTATGTAGTCATGATTGGTTTTGGCCTTATTAAAACGAATATATAGTTTAATAAACCTTAACTTTGTTAACTTATGTATATGTTGATTGTTATTAAAAGGAAAGGTAAAAGTAAATTACACTAAATATATACAATTTTTTATTAAGTATTAAATCCATACGCATACGTATATGTTACACACATACATACATTATATATATATATGTATGTGTGTATATTTTTTTTATCATATAATTATATAACACAAACAGCGAAACGACAGAAGAATTGTTAAATAACCTTTTGTTAAATTAAATTATATGATGATTCATCTTCTCACATCCTTCTCATAATTAAAGGCTTCTACTTTAATTTATGGATGAAAAACTTCTCTTTATTTTATTTAGTTTGTATACATATACATATATAATGCAAGTGCAACACTTTTCAGTATGGATATCGTCACTATTTTCATTAAGATTGTCATCTAGGAACTTGTTCGGAAATATCATAATGAAAGGAATATAGGAGTTTGCCATTAGATTGTTGACTATATAGGATCGTTCAGTTCCAGTACAACCTATCACTAAAATACCCCTAAAAGGGGATAGGGCTAAGCCGTGTGAAAAGGGTTTTCTATGAGATGAGAAATGAAAACTATTCGCACCACAGGAGGTTTGTGAATAAGAAATTGTATGATAATGAGCAAGGAATATTCGTCTTTCTGCTGAACATAATCTATTAAACTCATAATTCATTAGATACTTTTTCTAGATATCAACTAAGTATCGTAAGTGAATTTTTCCTAGTTGTACAATCATTTGATAACTCGAGTCATTCTTTGATAAAGGATCATTATGAGTTAGACTCAATAGAATTTAATTAGACTTTTTTTTCTGTCATTAAGGTGGAGAACTAAACCAAGAATGCTCTTTCATCATCATCAATCGAACCACTATACACTATTGGTTAATAATTTAATTTTAAATTTTAATTTCAATTTTTTTAAAAAGGAACGAAAACTTATACATAACATATAATTTTTATCACATAATTCTATAATAAAAACAATGAAAAGACGATGGACCTGTTACTTCACTTTTTGTCAAATTAGATAACGTGATGATTTGCTTTCTCATTTCCTTCCCCGTAATTGAAGCACTTACTTTCACTTATGAATGAAAAAATTCTCATTTATGTATAGCCTTAGTCATCATTCAAAACACTTGTGTATGTAAACATATAAACAAAATACTATAGACATATATTGAATATATGATGATATCAAACTTATATAAGGTTTAAAGTAAATTTGCCTATTAACATATTTGTTTTGTTTTATTGTAGATGTAGTTACCTTCATAGATATACTTTGATAACATCATTGACAAATGACCTTAATTTATATAGTTGTTAACCTTAAGTCATAATGGTTAATTACACATATGTTTCCACATTACCCCTGGGTTAGATAAACTCTTCTAGCATTTTTACAACGTTTGTATTATGAATACGAACTTGTCAGATTACTAAAACATAAAATTAAAGTTAAATTAATAAATCAAATTTAAATTAAATCGATAATAAAATACTATCATTAAACAGAAACAAATAAATGAATAACTTAAGTACAAGTAAATAAATTTAAAATATACCCTAAATTCATTTGTTAATAAGTACTAAATATGATTTGGTATAAAATTATTATTCGTATAAACACAAAAGGAGACTTTATGCAAGTTGTTAAAAGAATTTTTTTTAATTTCCCCTTATTACCCTACTGCCGATGCACTTGTTCCATTGTTTATTTCTTATAACTATAAAGGATTTTATTCCAGTTTTAACTTTTAAAATCATATATCTATTTTAGATACATTATATAAATTTTTTATATTTAATTATAAAATTTATAATAGAACATTAGATCGTATATTTATGTATATATTATTATTTTTTATAATTAATTAATATTACATATTTATTGGAACCTTTTATGAACTATAACATTTATAATTCATATTTAACTTAAAATTATTTTTAATTTATTTATTTACAATTTTTAAATTTTAAATTCAAAACAATTTCAAATTTGTTTATTTATAGCTTTTATGAATTCACATTTAGACAATTTAAGATATATCTATTCATAACCTTTATAAATTTAAATTTGAACAATTATAAAATTGTTCAATTATAGCTTTATGAATAAATTTAAAAATATTTAGATTTTAACCATAACCTTTATAAATTTAATATTAGGTTCAAACAATTTTAAATTAATTTATTTATTCCCTTTCCAAATACAAGTTTAAAAAACAAATTTTAAATTTATTCGAAACCTTTATAAATTCTAGTTTATAATTAAACCAATTTCAAATTCAAATTACCTACATTATTCTTAATAACACAATTTGGGTTCTAACACCAATGTTGAATCAGGTGCATTAGAGAGCGGGAAAATGGGAAAATTTCTAAAGAAATCCCTCTTAGTTGCGCACTAGATCTTTATAGTGTTATCATAAATAATATCGATAACATTTGATCATATTTAATGTTTTATTGGATGGTGGTTTATTTAAAATTTAATTTACATTATATTTTTTGGTAGCATTAATTTATATTATATTATCATCATATTATTATTAATGTGATTTACAATGGTTTTTTTTTTGTTTTAAAATGTCTGACAAGAGAACTTCATTATTAAATCAACTAACATCTATTCGAAGGTAAGTTTAATAATAAAATTAAGTTTTATACATAATGATATGCATACATGCATGCATCAATACATGTATGTATGTATGTATGTATATGTATGTATAAATCTTTTAGTAATTAATATTTGAATGATAATGTCTAATTATATAATTCTAAAATAAATTCAAAAGGCAATTTCAAATTTGTTGTTTACTAAATTGATGTTATAAATTTGAATGATCATAATTAGTATTAATTCAATAAACAAATAATCGAATCAAATAAATAATGTCTTAGCATATTAATTTGATTAAAGGTGTTAGTTGATAGATAACCTAATAATAAATTAATATTTATATATCAATATCTAAATAGCAATGTCATATATATATATGTAATGACCCAAGAATTTAGGAATTTATCCTGAAAAATATAAATGAATTTAAAATAATTTTTAAATAAATTTTGGAAGGAGATTGTTATGGCTTGATAGTGTATCAGTATGTGTGTACATGTGTGCACAGGGTATACACATGAACTAAAGCTAAAAATCTCTGAACTTTAAGAATAAATACATATTGATATGTATGGGAATATATATGTATATATATATATATATTAAATCTTTAAAAAGCTGAATGTATAAGTAAATATAAAATATATGTATGCTACTGAATATTTTTCTTAAGTATACATGTGCATGTGTGTGTCAGTACAGAATGATATATATATATATATATATATATGTGTGTGTGTGTTAATAAAATACTAGAGTTCAAACTAGTGAAATAAAATATATGTAGACATATTTTAATATAAACAGAAATAAAAAGAAGGAAGATATAAAAAGAACTAATCCTCTTATAAATAAATAAAGGAAGTACATGCCATTTGCATGAAAGCTAAAAATAGAAAAAAATGAGAGAAAACAGAGAAATGTTGCTATAGGCAGAATTAGGAAGTGTATTTAATAAATAACAAAATCAAGTCACATTTTTAACATGATTGTAGACAAGGGGGAAAAGTATTTTTCTGAAAAGCAAAATTTCTGAAAGAAAAATGTAACCACTTTTCTCTTCACCCAAATTAAGCCGGGAAGGGGTAAAACTTTGGGTTTAAAATGCAGAAAACATGATTTTCTGGTGGGCAAAAATGGCTTTAGCCAATACCCAAAACCCTAAGAGAGAGAGACCCTGTATATATATATACATGTATATGCAGCAGCCTCCTCTTCTCTTCAGAAAAGAATTTTGAAAAAAAAACAATACCACAGAAATCATAAGACAAGGGAAGAAAGAGAGCTTGAGGATAAGAGCAGGAGTTCATCAGTTAATTAAGGAAACAAAGGAGAGAGCTAGGTGAGAAAACTCACTCAAAAATCTAAGGCAATAAGTCCTAATGTAGGCAGCCAGATAAAAGTATTTTTATTAAAAGAGTATTTTCATATATGAATGATTATCTGTGAATTTAAACTTGAATATATTTTGATTTTCTTTGGTTGATCACTTGTTTTATTATAACAAAGTTTTATGTGCTGTTAGTATGCATATCTGTTTTATATATTCAGATCTCTGAT
The DNA here is from genome assembly GCA_030737815.1 of Allium fistulosum. Taxonomy (NCBI): domain Eukaryota; kingdom Viridiplantae; phylum Streptophyta; class Magnoliopsida; order Asparagales; family Amaryllidaceae; genus Allium; species Allium fistulosum. The sequence continues at coordinate 1,113,205,582 of CM060902.1, read as the reverse complement.
ATGTTAATATTTAGGGACATAAACAAATACCCAGAAAATAAAATGTTGAGAATAGGCAAGTAGTATTGGTTTTGGCTTAACCCAGAGATGTAAATAATGTTAAGCTGCAATATACTCATGTATAAGTGCTGAGGCTTGAAATAAAAAAAGGGATTAGGGGTGCAATAGGGTTGCCTATGTGCTGATGCTCCTGATTCAATAAAATACATAGCAAACAAAATTTTGTGATTCAGTGAAACCAGATTATCCTGAGTTTAACTCAAGCACAAATGTTTGCAAAAGAAAAATTCTCTCAGGAACCATAAGCCAATATTAGTTGCCTAAACTCCTTTTTAAAATACCAGGATGAATATATATATACAGAACCTTATTTTGTAATCACCAATGGTTGTTTGCTTGTTTGCTTCTGTATGGTTATGAATAATATGAGATGCCATGTTATGGATGTTTTGGCTAATAAAATGAATCACTGAATGGTTTTGGCATGAAAAATCAAAAGAGTATTATTAACTTAAACCTGATTAGGAAATTGAGGTCAAGAACACTGCAGGAATGACTTGTGTGCTTGAGTAACATAAGTTGACACATGGCTTGTTTAAGTCCTGAGATCTTTGTGTAATGAAGTGAATTAGTTCATTACAGTGTGTCCATTGATTCATAAATATTGCAGGTGAGACCAAGGATAGATAAATATACCAAGGAAGTAATACTTGAGCAGATGAGAAAACTAGAGTTTTTCCCAGATTTGAAATATGAGTATTGAATGAGTGATTTAACTCATATTAGTTATTTTCCTGTTTGGTATGAATGATTGTTTGTCTATGATTGAATTGTATGCTTGAATGTATGTGCTTTATATATATATATATATATGTAGTCTCTGGGAAGAAAAATTTAAGTGTGCACATGCACAATGACACAGAGCATGCACACAAGTATTTATCCAATTCCAAAGGACAGAACCTTATGTGTTTGTACTTAACTTGATTTTAAACTAATTAACAAACTGTTTTTGTGAATTTTCTCATATCAGACATGTGTCTGACCCTAGTGTGCTAATGGCATCTGGGGTGTCTCATTTAAAATGAGGCAGTTTCCAATGCTTTTTCAGGGATTGCAGCAACTAAGTAGGAGTAGGAGCAAGGCCTTGAGAAGAAGATATAGCATGCTAAACTTAGTTAGATAAGAGCCTAAATGTTGAAATCTGCATGTATTGACAATTTAAATTGCTACTTGTACTAAGTGTTGAATATTGAAGGGATATTTTGTTAAGTATTTTGTTAAGAATTTGACTTGTATCTGGAAACTATGAATTAAGTTGAATATCTGTTATGTTTAAAAAGAATTTTAATCTAATCTGGTAAGTAGATTTAGCAAGAACACCATGTTAAATTGAATGATTACATTTTATAAATGCATTAGTTAATCATGAATCTTTGGAAAGAATTTAAGATTTGGAAAATCTGGAGAGTTGATTCTCAGAAAATTTAAATGGTTTTATTTTCCAATATAGCATATGTATACAAAAGAAAATAGACATAGGTTGAATGTTTTTATATGGCTGCAAGGTTTTCATAGTTAAACTTGTTCCATACAAAAGTTTCATGTCCTACCTTTAAATAAAGAAAGGATCTGTAGTAAGATAGATGGAAGCCAGACCCAAATAGTTGCAGATATATATACACATAAACATGTTTAAGTGCAGATTTTACCACACCTTTTCCTTTGTATCTGAAATAAGAATCTGAATTTTACTCAGATTCTAACCAAATGCATTTTAAATGCCAGACAAATCTTATAAGAAGAAATACAAACCTGGAAAAAAAATGATAAACACTCTTATCATTCAATCATGAAGCCTTCTAGGTTGTAGGAAATGAATTCAAAAATAATTAAGCAAGGATTATTGTTTAGTATGTTGAAGTATAGGCAATAATAAGACATATATGTGCAGATATAGGGAAATAACAGATTCCAAATTGTACAGAAGAAAAATGAGAAAAAAAAAATGAAAAACAAAAATTATGTTTGAACCAACCAGCATAGTACTCGAACTCGTGATCTCATGTGTATAAGTTAGGCGCGTTTCCATTACGCCTAGATGTTGCTTGTGTTTCCTTAGGATCCACTTTATTTTATACTGATTTTGACACTATTCAGAGCTTAACATAAACAGCTATATTAAAAGCTTGTTTACTACTGATAATTACTTGATCACTTCTTAGTTAGGATAAACAGACTAATATGTATGTTACCCGTGGATTGTTTGGTCAAAAAAAAAAAATTAGCAATCCAATATCCTCTTGTTTTCCAGAACTCTGATTCAAACAAGAGAGGCATATGCATCCTCACATGTATGTGCTTATTTTTGTGAATGTACTGATATATTTATATTGGTTAATTTTTTTTGTGATCCTGGATATATTTGATTTATTGGAAAAAGAAAGTGACCCTGAGAATTATAATTGAAGTGGATGATATATCTATCTATATTTATATATCCTCTTTACCTTAAAAAAAAAAATTTCCTTATGAAATTAGAGTAGAAATAGGAGGGTCATTTCAGTTGGTATCAGAGCTATGTTATTCAACATAGTAGAAGTAAGGATCAAGTCCTTAGATAGAAATAAAAATTAAAAGGAACTAAAAATCAAACTAACCAGCTATGTAAATTATTATTAGCAAACTATGGTAGGGAGACCACCAAATCAGGGAGCAGGATCTTCCCATGCACCACCAATGGTCAATCTGCAAGACTTGGTGAGAGCATTTAGGGATGGGGCAGGACAAAGGCAAGAAAATCCCTATGAAGAACTCTCAAAACTGCTTAAGACATATACTCATTTAGGAGGCAAAAGCTTTGAAGGGACAGAGAGTATCATGGAAATTCAAACATGGTTGAGAACATTGGAAAGAATTTTCAATGACATGCAACTTGATGATCAAAGAAAGAGGCAAGTGGCTTCAAGACAGCTAAAAGGAGTAGCTTTAGGCTGGTGGGAAGTAATCATTGCAGGAAGGAATGAGAATGAAATCACTTGGAATCAATTCAAAGAGATGTTGGAAGCAAGGTTTGTACCAGCATCAGCAAAGACTACCTTGCTAGAAGAATTCATTAGACTTAGACAAGGAACCATGACTGTCACAGAATATACTCAAAAGTTTGAGGGGCTTTCCACATATGGAGCAATGCTTGTGGCAGATGAGGCATCTAAAAATGATAGGTACATAAAAGGTTTGAATCCAGGACTTAGCAGAGCCATGTTACCCTATGCAGACAAGACTTTTGATCATGTGATAGACTTAGCTTTGAGGTTGGAACAGCATGACAAGGAAAGAGAGAAGTTCAGAAATTTTAAGAGCAATAATAACAAGAAAGGTAAGGGGAGGTATCACCCTTATGATAAGAAGAAAGAAGAGGCTAGTAACAAAAGCACTGGAGATGTCAAAGCTAAGGAAGACAAGAAGAAAATTGTGTGCCATCAGTGTGGAAAGGAAGGGCATATCAAACCAAAATGTCCAGAGTTGAAAGGAGGAGCTTTCAAATGCTATCTATGTGGGAAAGAGGGGCATATGAAGAGGAATTGTCCTGAGTATAAACAGCAAGGCAAATTGGCAAATTTGGAAGGAAAAGGCAAAGCCACAGTGGAGAGTAACACTGTAAACCATAGCCAAGTGGAAGGTACATTACTTATTTGTACCATACCTATAACAGTAGTGTATGATACTGGGGCAACTCACTCTTTAATTTCTTATGAACTGGTTAGAATGCTAAAACTGAATTGCATATTAGTTGAAACCCCATTGCATATACAAAGTCCATTGGGGAGTTCTAGTGTCTTAAATATGATTTGTGTGGATGTGGAGTTAAACATAGGAGGAAATATGTTTATTTCCAATTTATATGTTTTGAATTACCCAAATATAGGTGTTATATTGGGGGTAGACTGGTTAAGGCAGTTTAAAGCCATAATTAATTTAGACTCATCCACCATATCATTGCAAAATTCTAGAGGCCAGAGAATCACAGTTTTATGTGAGGTAGCTAAGGAAGGAAAACTATATCACTTAATTGACACAGAAAAAGATTTCAGTGAACTAAACATTGAAGAAATTCCCATAGTCAATGAATATTTGGATGTGTTTGGTGAGGTCAAGGGTATTCCACACCATAGACCAGTAGAATTCCAGATCAATCTTGTTCCAGGAGCAAGCCCAGTGATTAAAAAGCCAACTAGGATGGGGCCAAATGAACTAAAAGAATTAAAGAAACAGTTAGAAGAATTGGAAGAAAAGGGTTTTATAAGACCAAGTAATTCTTGCTGGGGAGCACCAGTGGTGTTTGTTAAGAAGCAAGATGGCTCTTTAAGACTCTGCATAGATTATAGAGAATTAAACAAAGTAACTATTAAAAATAAATACCCATTGCCAAGAATAGATGATCTTTTTGATCAATTAGCAGGGGCAAAAGTATTTTCTAGACTTGACTTAGCATCTGGTTTTCATCAAATGAAGGTGGAAGAATCAAGCATCAAGTACACTGCCTTTAACACTAGGTATGGGTTGTATGAATTTTTGGTTATGCCATTTGGCTTGACTAATGCACCATCCTATTTTGTAGATTTAATGAACAGAACCTTTAGAGATTGTTTAGACAAGTTTGTGCTTATTTTCATAGATGACATTTTGATTTATTCCAAGACAGTGGAAGAACATAAGCATCATTTGCACCTGGTTTTGTCTAGACTAAGGGAAAAAGATTTAAAGGCAAAATTTTCAAAATGTGTGTTTTGGAAGGAGGAAGTACATTTTCTTGGCCATGTTATATCTGCCAAAGGAATTTCAGTGAACCCCAATAAAGTAGTGGCTATTCAAGCATGGAAGAGGCCAAGCACTGTGAGTGAAGTGAGGTCATTTATGGGGATGGCAGGGTATTATAGAAGGTTTATAAAAGATTTTTCAAAAATTTCTACACCACTCACTAACCTAACCAGGAAGAACCAAGCTTTTGTTTGGTCAGAAAAATGTGAAAAGTCTTTTGAACAATTGAAGGAGGCATTGGTGAATGCTCCAATTCTAAAGGTACCACATGGAAATGAAGAATTAGTGGTATACACTGATGCTAGTGGATTTGGCTTGGGTGCAGTGTTGATGCAACAAGGCCAAGTCATTGCATATGCATCCAGACAACTTAAACCCCATGAAGTAAGGTATGCCACACATGATCTCGAATTAGCAGCTGTGATTTATGCTTTGAAACTTTAGAGACATTATTTGTTAGGCACAAAGTTTGAACTCTACACTGACCACAAGTCTCTAAAATATTTGTTTTCACAAAAAGATTTGAACATGAGGCAACATAGATGGGTGGAGTTCTTAGCTGCCTATGATTTTGACATACTCTATACACCAGGCAAAGCAAACAAAGTTGCAGATGTTCTAAGTAGACAGCATGCTAAATTGGCTATGATGATGATAGCAGAATTTAAAGATTTGTCTTTGCTAATTGAGTTAGAGATTGGGGAGAATGGCTGTGTGCACACTAAAGAGAAGATGCATGGTACACAAGAAGATAAAGGGAAGTTAAGCTTAATGACACTTCAACCAGATTTAATTCTGAAGGTAGGAAAAATGCAAGAACAAGATACTCACTTATTAGAGAAGAGAATGCTCCTCTCAAGAGGGGAGGAAGTAATGAATCACCACATTGATAAAGATGGTTATGTGAGACACCAGAATAGGGTGTGTGTACCAGAGGACATAGAATTGAAAAAGGAGATATTGAATGAATATCACAGAAGTAAATACTCCATTCACCCAGGTAACACAAAAATGTATCAAAATTTGAAAAGAGACTTCTGGTGGAAGGGGATGAAATCTGATATAGCTAAGTACATTGCCAAATGTATGACTTGCCAACAAGTCAAGGCTGAAACTCAAAGACCATCAGGGTTGATGCAACCTCTTAGTGTACCACAGTGGAAGTGGGAAGACATATCTATGGACTTCATAGATGGACTGCCTAGATCAAAGAGAGGTAATACAAGCATATGGGTGATAGTGGATAGGCTAACCAAAGTAGCACACTTCATCCCAGTCAAGTCAGAAAGAACTGCACCAAAACTAGCTCAAATTTTTATAAAAGAAGTGGTAAGGTTACATGGCATTCCCAAAACCATTGTGAGTGATAGGGATACCATCTTCACTTCAAAATTCTGGAGAAGCTTTCAAGAAGCAATGGGAAGTGAACTATGTTTAAGTACTGCCTACCATCCTCAATCAGATGGGCAGACTGAGGTGGTAAACAAAATTTTGGAGGACATGTTGAGGGCATGTATACTGGATTTTGGAGGCAACTGGGAAGATTATCTTCATCTAGTTGAATTTACATACAACAACAGCTACCAAAGCACCATAGGAATGGCTCCATTTGAAGCCTTGTATGGTAAACCCTGCTTGTCACCTGTTTGCTGGGTAGAAGCAGGAGAAAGGTCTATTTTAGGACCTGAGTACATACAAGAAACCAAGGAGAAAATTGAGTTAATAAGAAGAAGAATGACAGCAGCTCAAGATAGACAAAAGAAATTTGCAGACATAAGAAGGAGGCAGGTAGAATATGAAGTGGGAAATTTTGTTTTCATCAAAATCTCACCCATGAAAAATGTGTTGAGGTTTGGAAAACAAGGCAAATTAACCCCAAGATATATTGGACCATACAAAATTCTGGAGAGAATTGGTCCCTTGGCATATAAGTTGGAATTACCAGAAAACATGCAAGGCATACATGATGTTTTTCATGTATCACAATTGAGAAGGTGGGTCCATGACAAGGCAGAAATTCTTGAAACCCCAACCCAAGTGCAGATAAATCCTAATTTGATTTATGAAAAGGATCCAGTGGGAATTTTGGCAAAAGATGTGAAGAAGTTGAGGAATAAATCTCTGAAACTTGTGAAGGTACAGTGGAGTCTAGATCCTAGTGATTGCACATGGGAATTGGAAGACAAAGTTAGGATGAATTATCCTAGGCTATTTTCAGATTAAGGTAATTCTGATCTTAGATTGTTTTCTTTATTTTGGGTGAATATATTTTTAGTTAGTATAGAACTAAGGATCTATTTGGTAGAGAATATACTTGTTCTCTGAGTTAAGTTTAAAATTTATTTTAAGCTTAGGAAAATTGTGGGACACAATTTCTAAAAGGAGGGGTGTATGTAATGACCCAAGAATTTAGGAATTTATCCTGAAAAATATAAATGAATTTAAAATAATTTTTAAATAAATTTTGGAAGGAGATTGTTATGGCTTGATAGTGTATCAGTATGTGTGTACATGTGTGCACAGGGTATACACATGAACTAAAGCTAAAAATCTCTGAACTTTAAGAATAAATACATATTGATATGTATGGGAATATATATGTATATATATATATATATATTAAATCTTTAAAAAGCTGAATGTATAAGTAAATATAAAATATATGTATGCTACTGAATATTTTTCTTAAGTATACATGTGCATGTGTGTGTCAGTACAGAATGATATATATATATATAAATATATATATGTGTGTTAATAAAATACTAGAGTTCAAACTAGTGAAATAAAATATATGTAGACATATTTTAATATAAACAGAAATAAAAAGAAGGAAGATATAAAAAGAACTAATCCTCTTATAAATAAATAAAGGAAGTACATGCCATTTGCATGAAAGCTAAAAATAGAAAAAAATGAGAGAAAACAGAGAAATGTTGCTATAGGCAGAATTAGGAAGTGTATTTAATAAATAACAAAATCAAGTCACATTTTTAACATGATTGTAGACAAGGGGGAAAAGTATTTTTCTGAAAAGCAAAATTTCTGAAAGAAAAATGTAACCACTTTTCTCTTCACCCAAATTAAGCCGGGAAGGGGTAAAACTTTGGGTTTAAAATGCAGAAAACATGATTTTCTGGTGGGCAAAAATGGCTTTAGCCAATACCCAAAACCCTAAGAGAGAGAGACCCTGTATATATATATACATGTATATGCAGCAGCCTCCTCTTCTCTTCAGAAAAGAATTTTGAAAAAAAAACAATACCACAGAAATCATAAGACAAGGGAAGAAAGAGAGCTTGAGGATAAGAGCAGGAGTTCATCAGTTAATTAAGGAAACAAAGGAGAGAGCTAGGTGAGAAAACTCACTCAAAAATCTAAGGCAATAAGTCCTAATGTAGGCAGCCAGATAAAAGTATTTTTATTAAAAGAGTATTTTCATATATGAATGATTATCTGTGAATTTAAACTTGAATATATTTTGATTTTCTTTGGTTGATCACTTGTTTTATTATAACAAAGTTTTATGTGCTGTTAGTATGCATATCTGTTTTATATATTCAGATCTCTGATATGTTAATATTTAGGGACATAAACAAATACCCAGAAAATAAAATGTTGAGAATAGGCAAGTAGTATTGGTTTTGGCTTAACCCAGAGATGTAAATAATGTTAAGCTGCAATATACTCATGTATAAGTGCTGAGGCTTGAAATAAAAAAAGGGATTAGGGGTGCAATAGGGTTGCCTATGTGCTGATGCTCCTGATTCAATAAAATACATAGCAAACAAAATTTTGTGATTCAGTGAAACCAGATTATCCTGAGTTTAACTCAAGCACAAATGTTTGCAAAAGAAAAATTCTCTCAGGAACCATAAGCCAATATTAGTTGCCTAAACTCCTTTTTAAAATACCAGGATGAATATATATATACAGAACCTTATTTTGTAATCACCAATGGTTGTTTGCTTGTTTGCTTCTGTATGGTTATGAATAATATGAGATGCCATGTTATGGATGTTTTGGCTAATAAAATGAATCACTGAATGGTTTTGGCATGAAAAATCAAAAGAGTATTATTAACTTAAACCTGATTAGGAAATTGAGGTCAAGAACACTGCAGGAATGACTTGTGTGCTTGAGTAACATAAGTTGACACATGGCTTGTTTAAGTCCTGAGATCTTTGTGTAATGAAGTGAATTAGTTCATTACAGTGTGTCCATTGATTCATAAATATTGCAGGTGAGACCAAGGATAGATAAATATACCAAGGAAGTAATACTTGAGCAGATGAGAAAACTAGAGTTTTTCCCAGATTTGAAATATGAGTATTGAATGAGTGATTTAACTCATATTAGTTATTTTCCTGTTTGGTATGAATGATTGTTTGTCTATGATTGAATTGTATGCTTGAATGTATGTGCTTTATATATATATATATATATATATATATATATATATGTAGTCTCTGGGAAGAAAAATTTAAGTGTGCACATGCACAATGACACAGAGCATGCACACAAGTATTTATCCAATTCCAAAGGACAGAACCTTATGTGTTTGTACTTAACTTGATTTTAAACTAATTAACAAACTGTTTTTGTGAATTTTCTCATACCAGACATGTGTCTGACCCTAGTGTGCTAATGGCATCTGGGGTGTCTCATTTAAAATGAGGCAGTTTCCAATGCTTTTTCAGGGATTGCAGCAACTAAGTAGGAGTAGGAGCAAGGCCTTGAGAAGAAGATATAGCATGCTAAACTTAGTTAGATAAGAGCCTAAATGTTGAAATCTGCATGTATTGACAATTTAAATTGCTACTTGTACTAAGTGTTGAATATTGAAGGGATATTTTGTTAAGTATTTTGTTAAGAATTTGACTTGTATCTGGAAACTATGAATTAAGTTGAATATCTGTTATGTTTAAAAAGAATTTTAATCTAATCTGGTAAGTAGATTTAGCAAGAACACCATGTTAAATTGAATGATTACATTTTATAAATGCATTAGTTAATCATGAATCTTTGGAAAGAATTTAAGATTTGGAAAATCTGGAGAGTTGATTCTCAGAAAATTTAAATGGTTTTATTTTCCAATATAGCATATGTATACAAAAGAAAATAGACATAGGTTGAATGTTTTTATATGGCTGCAAGGTTTTCATAGTTAAACTTGTTCCATACAAAAGTTTCATGTCCTACCTTTAAATAAAGAAAGGATCTGTAGTAAGATAGATGGAAGCCAGACCCAAATAGTTGCAGATATATATACACATAAACATGTTTAAGTGCAGATTTTACCACACCTTTTCCTTTGTATCTGAAATAAGAATCTGAATTTTACTCAGATTCTAACCAAATGCATTTTAAATGCCAGACAAATCTTATAAGAAGAAATACAAACCTGGAAAAAAAATGATAAACACTCTTATCATTCAATCATGAAGCCTTCTAGGTTGTAGGAAATGAATTCAAAAATAATTAAGCAAGGATTATTGTTTAGTATGTTGAAGTATAGGCAATAATAAGACATATATGTGCAGATATAGGGAAATAACAGATTCCAAATTGTACAGAAGAAAAATGAGAAAAAAAAATGAAAAACAAAAATTGTGTTTGAACCAACCAGCATAGTACTCGAACTCGTGATCTCATGTGTATAAGTTAGGCGCGTTTCCATTACGCCTAGATGTTGCTTGTGTTTCCTTAGGATCCACTTTATTTTATACTGATTTTGACACTATTCAGAGCTTAACATAAACAGCTATATTAAAAGCTTGTTTACTACTGATAATTACTTGATCACTTCTTAGTTAGGATAAACAGACTAATATGTATGTTACCCGTGGATTGTTTGGTCAAAAAAAAAAATTAGCAATCCAATATCCTCTTGTTTTCCAGAACTCTGATTCAAACAAGAGAGGCATATGCATCCTCACATGTATGTGCTTATTTTTGTGAATGTACTGATATATTTATATTGGTTAATTTTTTTTGTGATCCTGGATATATTTGATTTATTGGAAAAAGAAAGTGACCCTGAGAATTATAATTGAAGTGGATGATATATCTATCTATATTTATATATCCTCTTTACCTTAAAAAAAAAAATTTCCTTATGAAATTAGAGTAGAAATAGGAGGGTCATTTCAGTTGGTATCAGAGCTATGTTATTCAACATAGTAGAAGTAAGGATCAAGTCCTTAGATAGAAATAAAAATTAAAAGGAACTAAAAATCAAACTAACCAGCTATGTAAATTATTATTAGCAAACTATGGTAGGGAGACCACCAAATCAGGGAGCAGGATCTTCCCATGCACCACCAATGGTCAATCTGCAAGACTTGGTGAGAGCATTTAGGGATGGGGCAGGACAAAGGCAAGAAAATCCCTATGAAGAACTCTCAAAACTGCTTAAGACATATACTCATTTAGGAGGCAAAAGCTTTGAAGGGACAGAGAGTATCATGGAAATTCAAACATGGTTGAGAACATTGGAAAGAATTTTCAATGACATGCAACTTGATGATCAAAGAAAGAGGCAAGTGGCTTCAAGACAGCTAAAAGGAGTAGCTTTAGGCTGGTGGGAAGTAATCATTGCAGGAAGGAATGAGAATGAAATCACTTGGAATCAATTCAAAGAGATGTTGGAAGCAAGGTTTGTACCAGCATCAGCAAAGACTACCTTGCTAGAAGAATTCATTAGACTTAGACAAGGAACCATGACTGTCACAGAATATACTCAAAAGTTTGAGGGGCTTTCCACATATGGAGCAATGCTTGTGGCAGATGAGGCATCTAAAAATGATAGGTACATAAAAGGTTTGAATCCAGGACTTAGCAGAGCCATGTTACCCTATGCAGACAAGACTTTTGATCATGTGATAGACTTAGCTTTGAGGTTGGAACAGCATGACAAGGAAAGAGAGAAGTTCAGAAATTTTAAGAGCAATAATAACAAGAAAGGTAAGGGGAGGTATCACCCTTATGATAAGAAGAAAGAAGAGGCTAGTAACAAAAGCACTGGAGATGTCAAAGCTAAGGAAGACAAGAAGAAAATTGTGTGCCATCAGTGTGGAAAGGAAGGGCATATCAAACCAAAATGTCCAGAGTTGAAAGGAGGAGCTTTCAAATGCTATCTATGTGGGAAAGAGGGGCATATGAAGAGGAATTGTCCTGAGTATAAACAGCAAGGCAAATTGGCAAATTTGGAAGGAAAAGGCAAAGCCACAGTGGAGAGTAACACTGTAAACCATAGCCAAGTGGAAGGTACATTACTTATTTGTACCATACCTATAACAGTAGTGTATGATACTGGGGCAACTCACTCTTTAATTTCTTATGAACTGGTTAGAATGCTAAAACTGAATTGCATATTAGTTGAAACCCCATTGCATATACAAAGTCCATTGGGGAGTTCTAGTGTCTTAAATATGATTTGTGTGGATGTGGAGTTAAACATAGGAGGAAATATGTTTATTTCCAATTTATATGTTTTGAATTACCCAAATATAGGTGTTATATTGGGGGTAGACTGGTTAAGGCAGTTTAAAGCCATAATTAATTTAGACTCATCCACCATATCATTGCAAAATTCTAGAGGCCAGAGAATCACAGTTTTATGTGAGGTAGCTAAGGAAGGAAAACTATATCACTTAATTGACACAGAAAAAGATTTCAGTGAACTAAACATTGAAGAAATTCCCATAGTCAATGAATATTTGGATGTGTTTGGTGAGGTCAAGGGTATTCCACACCATAGACCAGTAGAATTCCAGATCAATCTTGTTCCAGGAGCAAGCCCAGTGATTAAAAAGCCAACTAGGATGGGGCCAAATGAACTAAAAGAATTAAAGAAACAGTTAGAAGAATTGGAAGAAAAGGGTTTTATAAGACCAAGTAATTCTTGCTGGGGAGCACCAGTGGTGTTTGTTAAGAAGCAAGATGGCTCTTTAAGACTCTGCATAGATTATAGAGAATTAAACAAAGTAACTATTAAAAATAAATACCCATTGCCAAGAATAGATGATCTTTTTGATCAATTAGCAGGGGCAAAAGTATTTTCTAGACTTGACTTAGCATCTGGTTTTCATCAAATGAAGGTGGAAGAATCAAGCATCAAGTACACTGCCTTTAACACTAGGTATGGGTTGTATGAATTTTTGGTTATGCCATTTGGCTTGACTAATGCACCATCCTATTTTGTAGATTTAATGAACAGAACCTTTAGAGATTGTTTAGACAAGTTTGTGCTTATTTTCATAGATGACATTTTGATTTATTCCAAGACAGTGGAAGAACATAAGCATCATTTGCACCTGGTTTTGTCTAGACTAAGGGAAAAAGATTTAAAGGCAAAATTTTCAAAATGTGTGTTTTGGAAGGAGGAAGTACATTTTCTTGGCCATGTTATATCTGCCAAAGGAATTTCAGTGAACCCCAATAAAGTAGTGGCTATTCAAGCATGGAAGAGGCCAAGCACTGTGAGTGAAGTGAGGTCATTTATGGGGATGGCAGGGTATTATAGAAGGTTTATAAAAGATTTTTCAAAAATTTCTACACCACTCACTAACCTAACCAGGAAGAACCAAGCTTTTGTTTGGTCAGAAAAATGTGAAAAGTCTTTTGAACAATTGAAGGAGGCATTGGTGAATGCTCCAATTCTAAAGGTACCACATGGAAATGAAGAATTAGTGGTATACACTGATGCTAGTGGATTTGGCTTGGGTGCAGTGTTGATGCAACAAGGCCAAGTCATTGCATATGCATCCAGACAACTTAAACCCCATGAAGTAAGGTATGCCACACATGATCTCGAATTAGCAGCTGTGATTTATGCTTTGAAACTTTAGAGACATTATTTGTTAGGCACAAAGTTTGAACTCTACACTGACCACAAGTCTCTAAAATATTTGTTTTCACAAAAAGATTTGAACATGAGGCAACATAGATGGGTGGAGTTCTTAGCTGCCTATGATTTTGACATACTCTATACACCAGGCAAAGCAAACAAAGTTGCAGATGTTCTAAGTAGACAGCATGCTAAATTGGCTATGATGATGATAGCAGAATTTAAAGATTTGTCTTTGCTAACTGAGTTAGAGATTGGGGAGAATGGCTGTGTGCACACTAAAGAGAAGATGCATGGTACACAAGAAGATAAAGGGAAGTTAAGCTTAATGACACTTCAACCAGATTTAATTCTGAAGGTAGGAAAAATGCAAGAACAAGATACTCACTTATTAGAGAAGAGAATGCTCCTCTCAAGAGGGGAGGAAGTAATGAATCACCACATTGATAAAGATGGTTATGTGAGACACCAGAATAGGGTGTGTGTACCAGAGGACATAGAATTGAAAAAGGAGATATTGAATGAATATCACAGAAGTAAATACTCCATTCACCCAGGTAACACAAAAATGTATCAAAATTTGAAAAGAGACTTCTGGTGGAAGGGGATGAAATCTGATATAGCTAAGTACATTGCCAAATGTATGACTTGCCAACAAGTCAAGGCTGAAACTCAAAGACCATCAGGGTTGATGCAACCTCTTAGTGTGCCACAGTGGAAGTGGGAAGACATATCTATGGACTTCATAGATGGACTGCCTAGATCAAAGAGAGGTAATACAAGCATATGGGTGATAGTGGATAGGCTAACCAAAGTAGCACACTTCATCCCAGTCAAGTCAGAAAGAACTGCACCAAAACTAGCTCAAATTTTTATAAAAGAAGTGGTAAGGTTACATGGCATTCCCAAAACCATTGTGAGTGATAGGGATACCATCTTCACTTCAAAATTCTGGAGAAGCTTTCAAGAAGCAATGGGAAGTGAACTATGTTTAAGTACTGCCTACCATCCTCAATCAGATGGGCAGACTGAGGTGGTAAACAAAATTTTGGAGGACATGTTGAGGGCATGTATACTGGATTTTGGAGGCAACTGGGAAGATTATCTTCATCTAGTTGAATTTACATACAACAACAGCTACCAAAGCACCATAGGAATGGCTCCATTTGAAGCCTTGTATGGTAAACCCTGCTTGTCACCTGTTTGCTGGGTAGAAGCAGGAGAAAGGTCTATTTTAGGACCTGAGTACATACAAGAAACCAAGGAGAAAATTGAGTTAATAAGAAGAAGAATGACAGCAGCTCAAGATAGACAAAAGAAATTTGCAGACATAAGAAGGAGGCAGGTAGAATATGAAGTGGGAAATTTTGTTTTCATCAAAATCTCACCCATGAAAAATGTGTTGAGGTTTGGAAAACAAGGCAAATTAACCCCAAGATATATTGGACCATACAAAATTCTGGAGAGAATTGGTCCCTTGGCATATAAGTTGGAATTACCAGAAAACATGCAAGGCATACATGATGTTTTTCATGTATCACAATTGAGAAGGTGGGTCCATGACAAGGCAGAAATTCTTGAAACCCCAACCCAAGTGCAGATAAATCCTAATTTGATTTATGAAAAGGATCCAGTGGGAATTTTGGCAAAAGATGTGAAGAAGTTGAGGAATAAATCTCTGAAACTTGTGAAGGTACAGTGGAGTCTAGATCCTAGTGATTGCACATGGGAATTGGAAGACAAAGTTAGGATGAATTATCCTAGGCTATTTTCAGATTAAGGTAATTCTGATCTTAGATTGTTTTCTTTATTTTGGGTGAATATATTTTTAGTTAGTATAGAACTAAGGATCTATTTGGTAGAGAATATACTTGTTCTCTGAGTTAAGTTTAAAATTTATTTTAAGCTTAGGAAAATTGTGGGACACAATTTCTAAAAGGAGGGGTGTATGTAATGACCCAAGAATTTAGGAATTTATCCTGAAAAATATAAATGAATTTAAAATAATTTTTAAATAAATTTTGGAAGGAGATTGTTATGGCTTGATAGTGTATCAGTATGTGTGTACATGTGTGCACAGGGTATACACATGAACTAAAGCTAAAAATCTCTGAACTTTAAGAATAAATACATATTGATATGTATGGGAATATATATGTATATATATATATATATTAAATCTTTAAAAAGCTGAATGTATAAGTAAATATAAAATATATGTATGCTACTGAATATTTTTCTTAAGTATACATGTGCATGTGTGTGTCAGTACAGAATGATATATATATATAAATATATATATGTGTGTTAATAAAATACTAGAGTTCAAACTAGTGAAATAAAATATATGTAGACATATTTTAATATAAACAGAAATAAAAAGAAGGAAGATATAAAAAGAACTAATCCTCTTATAAATAAATAAAGGAAGTACATGCCATTTGCATGAAAGCTAAAAATAGAAAAAAATGAGAGAAAACAGAGAAATGTTGCTATAGGCAGAATTAGGAAGTGTATTTAATAAATAACAAAATCAAGTCACATTTTTAACATGATTGTAGACAAGGGGGAAAAGTATTTTTCTGAAAAGCAAAATTTCTGAAAGAAAAATGTAACCACTTTTCTCTTCACCCAAATTAAGCCGGGAAGGGGTAAAACTTTGGGTTTAAAATGCAGAAAACATGATTTTCTGGTGGGCAAAAATGGCTTTAGCCAATACCCAAAACCCTAAGAGAGAGAGACCCTGTATATATATATACATGTATATGCAGCAGCCTCCTCTTCTCTTCAGAAAAGAATTTTGAAAAAAAAACAATACCACAGAAATCATAAGACAAGGGAAGAAAGAGAGCTTGAGGATAAGAGTAGGAGTTCATCAGTTAATTAAGGAAACAAAGGAGAGAGCTAGGTGAGAAAACTCACTCAAAAATCTAAGGCAATAAGTCCTAATGTAGGCAGCCAGATAAAAGTATTTTTATTAAAAGAGTATTTTCATATATGAATGATTATCTGTGAATTTAAACTTGAATATATTTTGATTTTCTTTGGTTGATCACTTGTTTTATTATAACAAAGTTTTATGTGCTGTTAGTATGCATATCTGTTTTATATATTCAGATCTCTGATATGTTAATATTTAGGGACATAAACAAATACCCAGAAAATAAAATGTTGAGAATAGGCAAGTAGTATTGGTTTTGGCTTAACCCAGAGATGTAAATAATGTTAAGCTGCAATATACTCATGTATAAGTGCTGAGGCTTGAAATAAAAAAAGGGATTAGGGGTGCAATAGGGTTGCCTATGTGCTGATGCTCCTGATTCAATAAAATACATAGCAAACAAAATTTTGTGATTCAGTGAAACCAGATTATCCTGAGTTTAACTCAAGCACAAATGTTTGCAAAAGAAAAATTCTCTCAGGAACCATAAGCCAATATTAGTTGCCTAAACTCCTTTTTAAAATACCAGGATGAATATATATATACAGAACCTTATTTTGTAATCACCAATGGTTGTTTGCTTGTTTGCTTCTGTATGGTTATGAATAATATGAGATGCCATGTTATGGATGTTTTGGCTAATAAAATGAATCACTGAATGGTTTTGGCATGAAAAATCAAAAGAGTATTATTAACTTAAACCTGATTAGGAAATTGAGGTCAAGAACACTGCAGGAATGACTTGTGTGCTTGAGTAACATAAGTTGACACATGGCTTGTTTAAGTCCTGAGATCTTTGTGTAATGAAGTGAATTAGTTCATTACAGTGTGTCCATTGATTCATAAATATTGCAGGTGAGACCAAGGATAGATAAATATACCAAGGAAGTAATACTTGAGCAGATGAGAAAACTAGAGTTTTTCCCAGATTTGAAATATGAGTATTGAATGAGTGATTTAACTCATATTAGTTATTTTCCTGTTTGGTATGAATGATTGTTTGTCTATGATTGAATTGTATGCTTGAATGTATGTGCTTTATATATATATATATGTAGTCTCTGGGAAGAAAAATTTAAGTGTGCACATGCACAATGACACAGAGCATGCACACAAGTATTTATCCAATTCCAAAGGACAGAACCTTATGTGTTTGTACTTAACTTGATTTTAAACTAATTAACAAACTGTTTTTGTGAATTTTCTCATACCAGACATGTGTCTGACCCTAGTGTGCTAATGGCATCTGGGGTGTCTCATTTAAAATGAGGCAGTTTCCAATGCTTTTTCAAGGATTGCAGCAACTAAGTAGGAGTAGGAGAAAGGCCTTGAGAAGAAGATATAGCATGCTAAACTTAGTTAGATAAGAGCCTAAATGTTGAAATCTGCATGTATTGACAATTTAAATTGCTACTTGTACTAAGTGTTGAATATTGAAGGGATATTTTGTTAAGTATTTTGTTAAGAATTTGACTTGTATCTGGAAACTATGAATTAAGTTGAATATCTGTTATGTTTAAAAAGAATTTTAATCTAATCTGGTAAGTAGATTTAGCAAGAACACCATGTTAAATTGAATGATTACATTTTATAAATGCATTAGTTAATCATGAATCTTTGGAAAGAATTTAAGATTTGGAAAATCTGGAGAGTTGATTCTCAGAAAATTTAAATGGTTTTATTTTCCAATATAGCATATGTATACAAAAGAAAATAGACATAGGTTGAATGTTTTTATATGGCTGCAAGGTTTTCATAGTTAAACTTGTTCCATACAAAAGTTTCATGTCCTACCTTTAAATAAAGAAAGGATCTGTAGTAAGATAGATGGAAGCCAGACCCAAATAGTTGCAGATATATATACACATAAACATGTTTAAGTGCAGATTTTACCACACCTTTTCCTTTGTATCTGAAATAAGAATCTGAATTTTACTCAGATTCTAACCAAATGCATTTTAAATGCCAGACAAATCTTATAAGAAGAAATACAAACCTGGAAAAAAAATGATAAACACTCTTATCATTCAATCATGAAGCCTTCTAGGTTGTAGGAAATGAATTCAAAAATAATTAAGCAAGGATTATTGTTTAGTATGTTGAAGTATAGGCAATAATAAGACATATATGTGCAGATATAGGGAAATAACAGATTCCAAATTGTACAGAAGAAAAATGAGAAAAAAAAAATGAAAAACAAAAATTGTGTTTGAACCAACCAGCATAGTACTCGAACTCGTGATCTCATGTGTATAAGTTAGGCGCGTTTCCATTACGCCTAGATGTTGCTTGTGTTTCCTTAGGATCCACTTTATTTTATACTGATTTTGACACTATTCAGAGCTTAACATAAACAGCTATATTAAAAGCTTGTTTACTACTGATAATTACTTGATCACTTCTTAGTTAGGATAAACAGACTAATATGTATGTTACCCGTGGATTGTTTGGTCAAAAAAAAAAATTAGCAATCCAATATCCTCTTGTTTTCCAGAACTCTGATTCAAACAAGAGAGGCATATGCATCCTCACATGTATGTGCTTATTTTTGTGAATGTACTGATATATTTATATTGGTTAATTTTTTTTGTGATCCTGGATATATTTGATTTATTGGAAAAAGAAAGTGACCCTGAGAATTATAATTGAAGTGGATGATATATCTATCTATATTTATATATCCTCTTTACCTTAAAAAAAAAAATTTCCTTATGAAATTAGAGTAGAAATAGGAGGGTCATTTCAATATAATTATATGATATACAGTTAAATAATATCATTATATCCATAGTTTAATATGAACCAAAAGTCCCAAGTTGCATAGAAAATAGAGTTTGTATGTGATAGCTAGTATGTTTTAAGTTTTAAGGATTGAAATGTGATTTGTAAACTAATGAGGGGGATTAGAAAATGTACTTTTCCTCAGCTCAAACCTCAGCGGTCGCATAAATTATCCTATCGACCATAATTGCCACTGTTTGCCGCAACGATTGAAGTCGCCACTGCTAATGAGATGCCCCCGCCAAGGTGAGTTCAATAATATGCTTAGATCTTAACTCGAAGACCCTTATCAGAACCCTAATTTATACAGTTCTCATCGATACTCCTACGCACCACCGCCTTACAGTAATTTATTCATCGACACATCCACATTATTGATAAGAAATAACGCATCGAGTTTAATGATGCCGCTCATGAAGCTTTTGACCATCTCTAGTCATGTGCATGGACGACCTTGCACAAAGGAATGGTAAATTTATTTATATAAATTAAAAATTAAAAATATAATTAATTTTTTGTCTAAAATTGATTTTTCATTAAACACATTTGTAAGCTTTTTGCAGTAGTCTAGCCAGTCTATTACACCTTGAACCGTCAGTTTTGTCTCCTAGAGATCCTATCTCCAACTTAATGAGAGTTGTAAAGTCTACCATTACGATGTAATTCACTTCAGTGGAGGGAGAATGGTTACCTATTTAGGAAAATGAAGGCATCTAGGTCTATTAATAGTAGAGCTAATGGTCTTTATAAATATCTTACCCAAATCCACCATTCACAACATGATGCTTTATAAATGAAAACTAATCTTCATTAATTAATTAAACTCATTTAATTAATTCATACAGACATATATTAACGCCTGCTAATTATATATTTTTTAACGTTCGGTTACAAAAATAAAATATATATGTATATTTGTATATTTTTTTTTATTATATTTAAATTACCGTATTGGCCCAAAAATAATTAACTATATATACAATGATTATATATTTTTTAATTAATTTAATGCCTTTAAAAATAATCAATAATAATAAATGAATGAACTAGTACAACCATTATATTAATTTCTCCATAATAGTGAAATAGAAGGTAAAGGCTATTGGGACATCGAAGAGGAGCACATGAGGAAGTGGCCAAGTTTTGGCCACGGTCAAAATGGTTGGTACCTACCAAAATCTGGTCAATACTGAGCATGTTGGGGGTAGTGTTAGAGTGCAACTACCTGATGCCATTAATTTTTTTGATAGTGAAGATGATTTGCAGGATACTAGCAACTACATTTGATATAACATTGGAATGCGTAATTTTGGTGCTTAGATGAACGCGCTATAGAACTAGTCGGTCGTCACAGAAGAGCCTAGACGTCATGAAGTGAATCGAGAATGTTCGCATGTCAAACACTCAGAATTGTTCCTGATATCTACCATCCAGATAATCAAGCCAGTCAAGAATATATCGTTGATATGCTGATTAGATTATTAAATGGAAATCAGTGGAGAAGGAACGATGAATGGGGCTTGGTGCCTAAAAGGACTCCATTTACTGATGACATTTTGTTTGAAGAATATCCTAGAAAGTTTGTTATCCCAAGATGTTGTCGTATTATAGAACGACAGACCCCATATAGCAAATATTAAAATATGAGTGGCACATGGATAATGCCAGAGTAACTGATACAGTGAGGTATAGATGTTTCCCCATATACTTATATGCAGTGGCTATGATGTGGTTCACTCGATTTGCATCGAATTCCATATCTTCATTTGATCAGTTGGTGAGAAAGTTTATGGAGCATTTCAGGCTCTACATTGCTTAATCAAAGGATTTAATTTCCTTGTCAAGTATTCATTAATGTAATGACCCGCTTTTTTGTACAGTTCAGGTCGACAATAATCCACACATATCCAACTCAAACCGAATGGAAGGGCAGATAGTTAAGGGTGAAAAAGAAAAGAAGATAGAGTAAAACATAAAATAGAATCTCACACGAATGGAATAACATATATTATTTTCAATATATAATCTTTACAGCTGAAAATTTTGAATACTATATCATAGTCTAAACAGGATATAGCCTGGATAGTTATAAACCCTCTATCCTTATAAATTAAAAAAATGTAATGGATGCAGTGGATAATAGAATAGGTCTGTACGTAGATGAAGATCTCAAGCTCTCCTCTAGAAAGTCCAAGCGTCTTCAACTAAACCTGAAACTACTTGGGTATGACCCGAGTATTAAAAATACCCGGATCGGGCTTGGTAAACCAGCGTGAGATACTCGAAATTTTAAATGTACATATCATGTTGATGTCAATCAAAACCTTTGAAAAGAAGGGTATCTCACAAGACCACGCCCACACATAATACATACGGTTTATTATCTTATGATAACCAAAATACTTTATACCAAAAACACTTTGATATTATCTTTAATGACATTGGTTTCGAAAAACTTTTCAAGTATTATATCAATATAAAGTATCAATACCTGGACTAAGTCTATGGTAATATATTCGGACTATGTCAAACGGAATATATGATACCAAATAGGTAGATGAAATGAATGCAAAGCATTACATCTATTTTGGGACTACAATCAAAATCATAAAGCCTGTATTTGTGATTGGATTTCCATCATGACAAGGAACTAGTAGCCTGATGCGGTGTTTTGGCTGCAACAAACATATATCCAATGGCTAAACATCCAAGGACTCAAACGCCACTATAATGTTGTCAACAACCGATGGGAATCAATATCAATGGCTACTCATCCAAGGACTCAAACACCACGTTTTCCAGCCATGGAAGGCTATAGCCTTTTTCGCATTTCATCCAATAGCCCATAATTGTGTCTTATAGACCACATAGTATCCCGTATCATTACCATGTTGTGAGGCTAGAGAGGCTACACTCTTCTATTCATAAAGCCATTTTTTTCCCACAAAGCTACGCTTTATTCTTCCACAAAGCACATTCCACTTAGAATGCCACATTGCCATTCCTTCGATTACTATTGACTTCCACGAACATACAACATCCGAGCTCTTAAGTCTCAGAGAAATGTGTTAAGCTAAAAGCAGTTGCCTTCTCCACCACCAAGTAGATGTATGTTTGTAAAAGTCAACATTTGTAATCTCAGAAATGCAATGTCAGACATTCGTCCATACAAGTTCGTTTTGGGACTGAGCGAAATCGAAGGCACTCCTCCTACCACATTCTTTTGTGATCACCCCTAGGATCAGTAGCGAGTATTCCTTGCAATATGAAGGTTTCAAAACATGACAGGACCACTGCAATAATAAATAACTCTATATTGGGAGCGATCCAGAGAATGTCAAGAAGCAGTCCTTCTGCTATGAAGGTCTTCGTTCATAAATAATCATCATCTTGAACATGTCTTCATTATCAAGATGTCTTCAATTCCGAATATATACATTGGTTCGAAGTGGTTTTCAGATAGGAGTTACCTAAATCTGACCCTGGTTCCTTCGCACCAATCAACGACTAAAAATATGTTTAGTTCATATATGATTATCAATCATCATTCAATTTAATTCATCTTTTTATTCATTCATAAATATCTCTTAGAGATATATTCATTAAATCATTTCTTTATCTTTTTCAGAGTATACGGAATTATTAAGCCTTATTTAACAAATCCTTTGGTTAGTTTGAAAACCCTTTTTAAATCTTGGAATAATTCTAAATCATTTCACCTTTTATTTAGGAAAATATTTCCAAACCATTAAATTCAAAGATTTTCCATTTTAAATCATAACTTTTAAATGGGTCAAAACGATGTTATTTAAGACATAGTTTACTACAAACCCAAAACAATTAATTTCAAGCATAGGAATTAAAATTATTCCAAATCATTTATTTAAATCTCATATTGGAAAACATTATTTTAAAGCATCCAGGCTTTCCGATCCGTTCCACCCCTTGCCTACAAAGAGAAAACAAATGCCAAGTGAGTTCAGTGCACTGGTTGCTCCATCCCTAAGCTTAGTTACATACCTCGTTTTACCTTTCTAGATCTCATAGGCTAGACAAATGTACTGGTCGTTTCCACATACTCGGTTTATTATTACATTCCATACTTTTTAAGGAAAATTTTGATTATTGTTTAAGTGTTACAAACAATTTCTCTTATCCATTTATTTAAACTCTTATTAAAACTTCCAAATCATCTTTAAGATACTAAATTATTATTTTTAAAAGCCATTTATAAAAGATATGAAAAAGAATGGTTCAGTTTAAAATCATATTTCAAAAGTTATTTAAAAGTGCTGTGAAAAGTGTTTTAAAAGCTTATTTGATAAAGACTTTTCTATCATTTAGAAATTCATTTTTATAACTTAAATTTCTTTTAAAACAATTTAAAAGATATATAAAATTTATTTTATATTTATAAATGTTTGGAAATATTCATTTTAAATCAATTTCCAATTTGGATTTTAAACTGCAAAGCCGCGATTTTTTTGAAATCTTATTTTGGACATAACTCAAACTCTATCAAACGAAATCTTTATTTTTCTTTTTCATTTGAAAACTATGGTTACAAGGATATGCAAATTTCTTATTTCAAAGATTTTTGACTTAATTTGGATCCTACACACTGATTTAAAGTTACGGGTTGAATATTAAAAACTGCCGCTACGCGACGAGCTCGATTTAGACCATTTGGTGTATTGTTACGAAACTTGTCTGAAATACTTCAAATATGTTTTGAAACCACATTAAAACTATTTTAACTTATTTAAAACAATATTTTATTATTTTAATCATTAAAGAGACTAAACAACTTCATATACTTTTCATTTGAATTTATTAACTGACTAGGGTTTGTTTACTAACCATTACCTAACTTGAATATTATTTTCACATCGATTGGTTATACAGTTTTACAACCAAGTTATCAACCATCTTAACATCCATATAATCATCCAATTCTCAATCAATTCTCAACCAAGCATATAAATTCACTAACTGATCATACTTAACAATATTTTAAGGAGTTGAATAATTAAAGATAACTCGAGCACTCACCTTTACCTCTAACTAATTCTTCATATTCTTATCCAACAACACTTCACTATCATTTCTAAACCTAACCATACTCCACTAAATCAATTCCTTCTTCACTTAAACATCAATTAGAACCATGCTTCTCTCTTATAAACCACACAACCATCCTCTATCACCATCTTTTAGCTCACGACCATTCTCCCTCCTCCACTTTGATCACATCCAAGCCCCTCCACATCCACCGTTGCTCTCGGCCTTGAGCCTTCATGGGCATGGATTCCCCAAACCTTCCACCATACATTGCTATTTGGTTTTCTAATGATGTTATAAGGTATTTGACAAAGTTTGGAGGAGATTAGAGTTTGTTTGATATGATTTCTTGAAAGTTAAAGAGGAGGAAGAAGAAGATGAAGACATTAAAGAGAAGAAGAAGAGAGCTTAAGAAAGAAGAAGAATGGAAAGTGTGTGGAATTTGTGAAGGAAGTGGCATGTATTTATAGGAATAAAAAGTTTACAAAATATCTTTAGGTAAAAAGACCAAAATACCCCTTCCTTAACCATTAAGCTAAGGTCACTTCCATCTTTAATCCACATCACTTCCATCACCCATCACATTGTCCTTTGTCTCTTGCTTTAGCACTTAAGGAAATGAATGTGGATGCATTTGTGGCTAAAGGGAAGATTTGGTTTGGATTTGATGTGATTTGACTAGATTTTGTTTAGATTTGTTAACTTTGCTTAATTAATTACTCACTTAATTTAGTTAATCTTTGTTAGTTCTAAATAGATGTTTATGTGTTAGTACGTTCATATAATAACTATTCAAATTGCAAAACATTTACACAACTTATATTTAACACAATACTGATTTTTGACAAAACGTTTTATGGTCACATTTTCTGTTTTTAATCAAACTATATATATTTGCAAACCAAACTTGAAGATAAGTTTTATATCATCTTAAATTAATTAAAACAAGATCATTTGAGTTATAAAACCATATTAAATAATATTAAAGTTCAATTTATAAAAAAATACGACATCGATTTGTCAAAGTGCGATGAAGTTTGTACACTTTTATAAAACAAGTATATATGATTATAACGCTAATATAAACCATTTTAATTATTTTATAACAAATCAAAATAGATTATTTATCATTCAAAACAATTATTTGTTCATATATTCAATTTTATTTAAAATTGACTTTTGTCACTTTTTCGATGAAAATCCAAACTCTCTATTTTGTAAATAAGTTCTAAATAATTTCATCATTCTTATTTATTGTACAAAACATGATTATTGTTTTGAAATAAACCTATGTATGAATATTTTAAAATTAAATACTCCTATTTTCAAAGTGATAAAATTATGAATCGTTACATACTTCCCCTCTTAAAAGAATTTCGTCCTTGAAATTACTCCAAAATGAAAACTCAAAGGTTTTTGCCCAAAGCATTTTTTTAAACTTACACCCATATAAGTATATAGATCATCAATAAGAAATATCTTATTCGATCTACTATTCGAATCCACAGCTTTACTTCCAAACTAGTATTGATCCCCCGATTCTCTAGTGCGGACTTTGATCAGGCTCCGTGATCCGAAAACTTTGTTTCCCTTACATAGTGCTCAACTAAAATTGAAAACTCAGGTACCTAATCACAAACCCTCCATCAATGTTCGTAGTCAAGAATCGAGTGATAATTCCTTTTTTGGATTGGTGTAAACACCTCAATGTTCCGTACTCGAATCTTAGATCAAAAATTGTGTGATGAAATGATCTACTTAAAATATAAATACTTATTAATATTCAAAAAATCTTTATGAAAACATTTCCTAATGCTTTTATCTTTGGTTCAAAATACTTTTACAATCTATTTCTTTATAACATCTTTAAACTTTTTAGTTCTAAATATCTTTTTAAATTGATCTAATGGAAGATAGAAAAATGCACGAAGAAAATAATCAAAAAGAGATTTATTAATCAACATCTTATTTATACATCCGCTTTTAACCCTAGACCATATTACAAAATTTTCAAGGGTAATTAATTAGAGAATACCATCTAACATATACTACCTTCATACATATAGATACTAGGATTACTATACATTCTATTCTTGGACTCCTTCTGAGGAAGATGGTTCTTTTTCCTTGGTACCAATGCCTGCTAATCCAATTCTATTCTTGGGACGGCTCCCCTGTAAGTGATCCCCTTCATAGCATATATTGCAAGTCCTAGTAATCTGTCCACCTATAACAGTGACTGTATGAGGTGCTGCTTGAATGTCATATACTTTAGCCAGCTTTTCCCTTTTTTTTAAATGGCAATCTAAGACTATATGTCCTTGTTCTTTACAGCGGTAACAACTCTTTTCTTTTCCTATTGGGACTTTGGGTTCCTTCTTTGTTCTTGGGCACTTATGTATAAAATGCCCTTTCTTTCTGCACTTGAAACAAACTATATCATCTCGTACTGGTTGCTCCTTCTTCCTTTTTATCTTGTCCATACATAGGACTCCATAATGTCCTATTAGACATCTAAAATAGTAGATGCCCACATAGGGTCCTAGTCTTGCTTTTCTTTAGCTTCTTCGGCTACTCGTGCTCTTCGTGCTTGCTTTGGAGCAAAAAAACCTCATTACCCGGCATATAATAAGCCATCTTGCCCCTAAGTAATATACCAAGATATTATCTAAAGGCCTAAAAATCCCTTTTATCCAAATAACTTGATGTTGACTTACTCCGATTTGAACTTGCCTTGATTGTAGAATGATAAGGAGAATAATTTACTAAGTATTCGATACCGTTCACTCAAGCCAACATCTGATCAATACTTAGAATATTATTTCGATCATCGCTAAACAGATCAAGACCTTATTCATTGAACTTTCCTAAGGGAATGTATGTTATAAATTTTCCTAATCACGCAAATATTTATATCTTTTGAAAGATATTCTTTTATATAAAATATAATCTTTTCAAAACAGTGTGTTGGTTTATTTTGTTTAAGTATTTAGGAATGCCTATCAATTGCAGAGTGTCCCCTGTATTGATCCAGATCCATAAACCACTCAACGGATAAATTAACACAAAACATTTTAATAGTCATTAACAAATACGCGCTCATACACACACACACACATACACACTCTCAAACTCATTCTAGGGTGTTACTAACCCTATCTCTAGTGTGTTATTTATACCAGGGCATTACTAACCCGATCTATGATGAGACATTATCAAAATCACGCTCAGGTATTAGCGGAACCTAAGCTCTGATACCAAATGTAACGACCCGCTTTTCTGTACAATTCAAGTCGACAATAATCCACCGATGTCCAACTCAAACCGAATGAAAGGGCGGATAGTTAAGGGTGAAAATGAAAAGAAGGCAGAATAAAATAGAAAATAGAATCTCATATGAATTGAATAACAAATATTATTTTCAATATATAATCTTTACAGCGAAATATTTTTAATAAAATATCGGAGTCTAACCTGGATTTAGCCTTGATAGTTATAAACCCTCTGTCCTTATAGATGTAAAAACAAATGCAACAGACGCAGCTCATAATAGAATACGTCCATACATAGATGAAGATCTCCAACTCTCCTCTGGAAACTCCAAGCATCTTCAACTAAACCTCAAACTACTCGGATCTGAACCGAGTATTAAAAATACCCAGATCAGGTTTGATAAACTAGCATGAGATACTCGAAATTTTAAATGTATAAATTATGCTGATGTCAATAAAAACCTTTGAAAAGAGTGGTATCTCATAAGATCATGCCCACACATAAATACAGATGTGTTTTTATCTTATGATAACAAAAATAGTTTATACTGAAACATTTTGATATTATCTTTAATGACATTGGTTTTGAAACACTTTTTAAGTATTATATATAAAAAATGTATCAATACCCGGACTAAGTCTATGATAATATATCCGAACTAGGTCAAATGGAATATACCTGGATGGAATATATGATACCAAAGAGGTAGCTGAAATGTTTGCGAAGAATTACAGCTATTTTGGGACTATAATTAAAACCATAAAGCTCGTATTTGGGATCGAATTTCCATCATGACAAGGGGCTAGTGGTCTGATGCGGTGTTTTGGTTGCAACAAACATATATCCAATGGCTACACATCCAAGGACTTAGACGCCACTATAATATTGTCAACAACCGATGGGAATCAATATCAATGGCTACTAATCTAAGGACTCAGACGCCACTTATTCTACCCATAGAAGGCTGTAGCCTTTTTCGCATTTCATCTGATAGCTCGTAATTATGTCTTGTAGACCACATAATATCCCGTATCATTACCGGGTTGTGAGGCTAAAGAGGCTACGCTCTTCTTTTCATAAAGCCATACTTTATTTTTCACAAAGCTACGCTTTATTCTTCCACAAAGCACATTCCACTTAGAAAGCCATATTGCCATTCCTTCGATTACTATTGACTTCCCCGAACATACAACCTCTGAGCTCATACGTCTCAGAGAAGGGTATTAAGATAAGAGAAGTTGTCCTCTCCGCCATCAAGCAAATGTATGTTTGTAAAAGTCAACATTTTTTATCTCAGAAATGCAATGTCAGGCATTTGTCCATATAAGTTCGTTCTAGGACTGAACGAAACTGAAGGCCCTCTTCATACCACATCCTTTAGGGAATCACCCATAGGATCAGTAGCGAGTAGTCCTTGCAATACGAAGATTTCAAAACACGATAGGAACACTGCTATAATAAATATCTCTATATTAGGAGCGACCCAGAGAATGTCAACAAGCAGTCCTTCCGCTATGAAGATCTTCTGTCTTAAATAACCATCGTCTTCAACATGTCTTCATCATCAAGATGTCTTCATTTCCGAATGTATATATTGGTTCGAAGTGGTTTTCAGATAGGAGTTATCTAAATCCGACCCCAATTTCTTCTCACCAATCATCGATTAAAAAGATGTTAAGTCCATATGTGATTATCAATCATCATTCAATTCAATTAATCTTTTTATTCATTCATAAATATCTCTTAGAGATATATTCATTAAATAATTTCTTTATCCTTTTCAGAGTATATGTAATTACTAGGCCTCATTTAACAAACCATTTGGTTAGTTTAAAAACCCTTTTTAAATCTTGGAATAATTCTAAATCATTTCTCCTTTTATTTAGGAAAATATTTCCAAATCATTTAATTCAAAGATTTTCCATTTCAAATTATAACATTTAAATGTGTCAAAAACGATGTTATTTAAGACATGGTTTACTACAAGCCCAAAAAAATTAATTTCAAGTATAGGATTTAAAAATATTCCAAATCATTTATTTAAATCTGATATTGAAAAACATTATTTTAGAGCATCTGGGCTTTCCCTTCGATCTGTTCCACTCCTCGCCTACTAAGAGAAAACAAAGGTCGGGTAAGTTCGGGACACTAGTTGCTCCATCCCTAACCTTAGTTATACACCTTGTTTTACCTTTCTAGATCCCACAGGTGAGACAAATGTACTAGTTGTTTCCATATACTCGGTTTATTATTACATTCCCTACATTTCAAGAAATATTCCAATTATTGTTAAAGTGTTATAAACAATTTCTCTTATCCATTTATTTAAAATTTTATTAAAACTTCCAAATCATCTTTAAAATACTAAATTATTCTTTTTAAAAACCATTTATAAAAGATAAGACAAATAATGGTTAATTTTAATATCATATTTCACAAGTTATTTAAAAGTGCTACGAAAAGAGTTTTAAAAGCTTATTTGATAATAACGACTTTTCTATCATTTTAAATTTATTTTTAAAATATAAAATCCAAATTAATCACTTTGAAATTTATATTGATTAAAAATTAACTAAAATAGAAAATAAACGATCATAGGTAGGGGCCGACTGACCCCTGGACTACGATCGGTCGACCAGTGGGTTAAGGCGGTCAATCATCGGGGAGCTAAGAGGTGAACGGCAGGTAGGTTTTTGTTTTTTTAAATGGTCTGGATTTGTTTGATTTTGATCCAGTAGCTCTGGTTCCTTCTTTCCTCTATAAATAGACCCCTAAACCCTAACCTTTCCATCATAAAATTTTGTAAACGCTAGTGAAGCTCCGTTAAAATCTCTCTCCTTATGGTTTCAGAAATAGTAAACCTTTATAGTAAGTAATTCTAGTTTCTAATTTCTAATTTAAATTAATCATTCATCTCCTTATCTTCTAGTTTCTGAAATCTAATATATATAGATTCTATTTGTTGTATATTCAAAAAGGGGAAGATCTAACAGAGAATTAGGAGCTGTAGAAATCAGATCACTTCTTCTTCTTCTTCTTTAGATTCCAGAATTAGTTAGGATATTCAAGTAAAAGGTTTAGATGTTAATTCTTTTGATTCTTGATTCTATTCCACTAGTTTTTGATTATTTTTCTAATATCTATATACAATTCACCTTATTGTATAAATAGAGAGATCTGAGAGAGAATTAGACATGGTG
This sequence comes from Allium fistulosum, assembly GCA_030737815.1. NCBI lineage: Eukaryota > Viridiplantae > Streptophyta > Magnoliopsida > Asparagales > Amaryllidaceae > Allium > Allium fistulosum. The sequence goes on along the minus strand of CM060902.1, from coordinate 1,113,174,654 downwards.
GAAACAAATCCAATTAGGAAGCAAACAATTCTCTATGAGTGGAAATATCAAGCTTTCACATTTTTGTAATTGAATAGTATTTGTTTGAATTTGATGCATTTCTTGGGAAATTTTGGAAACGAAAATATAAACTACTAAAACCCCCAGAATTTCCCTACGTAAATATCAATCTTTGTATATGTTGGAATTGTAATCGTTTTTGGTATTAATATCTTAGAATCTAATTATTTGTTTGGAATTGTATAATCGGTGGTCCATTCAACCTATTTCCCTTGTTGTAAATTGGAGTGTTAAAGGGTTCAAAAGAAGTAAATTAGAAATGGTGTCTAAATTATGGATTGAATTTGTTTGTAGTTTGCATCACCTATTTCTATCACTTAAATAAATAAGGAACCCCTTTCTCACTCCAAATGATGTATATAAAGGTTGAATTGAACATAGGTGATTTAATTTGTGAAGATCTATTCTTTAAAATAGAGAAGGGATTCTAATTTATTAATATGGAACAAGTTGTATGTATTCCATTGTTAACACCAAAAATGGGCATTGTTATCTCGCCTTTTGGCAAGGCCGTGACACCAAGGAAGTGACTAGAAACCAAGGACGGTTCATCCCGAAGATCGATTATACACAGGTTCACTATGGATGTCGATAAAATTTATCCGAGTCCGGATTAGGCTACAATTGATGTGACGAGACAAGCAAAGCTACGAAAGCCAACGTTCCAAATTTCAAGCTAAACCGAGTTCGTATGCTCATGATATGATCGATGCGAGTTTCGTGAAAAACATGCTCATTTCGTATCGATCAATGCACATCACTTCGTATTCATCAGGCAACCGTTGTTCGTATCCATCAAACAAACAGGAAAAGACCTCCTTCGCATAGATCCTGTTCGAATCCATCAACTATGCACGGTTTCGTATCGATCAGTAGCAAGTAAGTCCACTTCGTATCCATCCAGATTCACATACTTCATATCCATAGGAAGCGGCTTTCTTCGTATCCGTAATCTTCAACCTGTTCGATCAAAACCAAAAAAAGCCACTACTTTGTATCGATCGGCTAGTGATCGATACGAGCAGAGTAGTTTCCATCGATATGAACAAAGCAAAATAGTTACAATCGATATGAGTGGAGGAGAACTGGGTCGATACGAAATGGGGCTCAACCAGGTCGATACGAACAAGGCGTATACATAGGGAAGACTCGATCGTTCGGCATGAAAAGTGGATGGATCCGAGGAGATAGCGCCACGTCAACTTGGAGGCATGTGCCTGGATCGATATGAACCGATCGATACGAAAGGATCGATACGAATCCCACAGCCTACCGAAAACTTGAATTTGAATCGATCATAACTCACAATCTACGAGTCCAAATGCTACGAAATTTTCACAGGAGCTTGCGTACGACCTAAAGAATGTTCATGCCCAATTTCGAATCGATTGGGTCAAATCCTAATTGATACGAAATTCGTTCGTATCGATCACGAACCGAGTGCAAACCACATGGGATCGATCGTGTGGGCCCACCCACGTGTCAGAAGAGGTCTCCCGAGATCTGAGCGAGATATTTGCACCCTACGCCTATAAATAGCAGCCCAGAACCTACAGAAAATGGATCTTTTGGCTCTTTGACGCCCAGACTCTGCCGAAACCATTATTGCGCTCAAAAGACACTGTTGTACTCGAAATTCACTGTTTTAATCTGCTGTAATCAGTAAGCAAAAGTTAATAAAAGTCAATCATTTCATAGTGGACGTAGGCAACATGCCGAACCACTCTAAATCTCTGTGTTCTTTTGCTGTTTTTCTAATTATTGTCTGGAGTGTTTGTTAGATAATCCTCTTTTTGCATTTACTTTCTTCATTTTATCTCTTCAAACACTTCCGAAGAGTGTAGTGCCCAATTTTGGTACAAACACTTTGGTGCTTTCACTGAGAAACGAAGTTTTTCTCCTGCTCATTGGATCTACTATCGATATCGGATTGCATAAATTTAATAAGAAGATCCAGATATCAAGTTAAAGTTCTTCCATCCTATTCATATTTTCATCAAATCTAGGAAAGAGTTTCACTATTCATCATGGTTAATACAAGGACTACTTCAACTGCCGTAAATCCAGAAGGACGGGATAGGCAAAACCCTGTACAACCACCTCCTGCCGACCATAATGCTGCCGGACCATCAGATCCGAGGAAGAATTCTAGATGCTAATTCAAGAACTGACTCAGAGCCGCTAACAGCTCACTCAACAGCTCCGTGCTAATGCGGAATTGACCAACCAGCTAAACCGTCAAAGACGAAGGAGATCCAGAAGGGATCAGGCTTCCTATTCATCCACCGAGAGTTCAGCCTCTTATGATTACCATCATAGATGCACACACCCACGACTGGACGGAAGTTACACACAGGCCACTGGGCATCAGCATACATTGAGTCTTGGACAACCGGGAGTTGGCCTGTCAACCCGCCATCAGACTGGACCCTCCTCCCAAGGAGGCGCTACCCCATACCATATTACTGATAACCGTACTACCACAGCTACTGATTTGGGAGTTGACGCTTGGAACCGAATGGATCCGACCAGCCTCCAACGCAACCATACTCCCGAACCTTATGTCCCTAAAGACGTAGAACCAAGGAGGCGAAACATGGACCGTCGACAGCGACTGGCCCCTCCTTGCATTGTGGAACCTGTAACACTCCCCCTTTTGACCGCCTCCAGTCGGTAATTAAACCAACTCGAAACGTTCAAAAAGACGAATTGTTATTTAGTTTATAAGGTTTAAACAGAATCAGCCACAGAAACACAGAATAATAACAATCAATTAAAACAAATGAAAATTTATTTCATTACTATAAATCTTTTTGGATACATCAGAGTTTATACAATTTTAATACTGATACAGCGGAATATCTTAAAATACAATTTTCTTCTGAAAACAAAAGTGATTCTTTACTCTCTCTCTAACTTCGCTGCTCGAAAATCTTCAAGCTGTAAAAATACTCGGTCTGACCCGAGTATTATATTCAAAAGAAAATAATACACAGGTCAGTCTAATTCAAACCAGTTATTAGTGCATAGAGGCAATAATAATTTAAATAGACGACAGTCACAATAATTCTCGTCTATTCGACTCTTTAAACAAAGAAATCGGATAACGAAAATATATAACACTAAACAGTGTTAAACAATAAATCAGCAGATTTAAGACATCAACAGAGATAAATAATGCGCGGCCTCGCCAATACAGCATAAAAGATCAATGCATCACGACGCAAAGAAATATCAATTCAAACTGTCGAGTTTGGGTGGCTGCAGTACACACGTGTGCACTGCCTCGCCAACTCGTGTGCAAAACAAAATGCACAGCTAACAAATCAAAACAAGGTCAAACCCAAGATAGGTTCAACTCAAGGTCAATGAACAGTCAAACGCAAATTGCGAATCGGTGAACAAACAGTTGTCAAAGGAAAGGATACGACAGCAATGAAGGCACCAAAACAATAGGAATGCACGAGACAGTGGTATTATGCAAGCATAACCACAATAACCCAAATGACAATTTCATGAAGACCACATATAAACAGTAGCGACAAAAAAAACTACTGCCGACTAGTTCGAATGATTTCACAACCGAAACAAGTACAATTGTACATGTATGCATGTATATATGTACACACATACAAGTCAATATTAAATGAAACAATACCCATCAAAGTATGGATGAAGAAACTCAACAACAACAAGACTACACTGGAAAACAAACTACTCTACAAAGACTATGTCGAACACAGGAGTGACAACTATTATATCGAATCAAAGCAAGTGCCATCAGGTTGAAGATACATTATAGTGACAATATAAAGACTACAGACCTCAAATTATACCAAATGAACATGAACCAATGCCACTGGAATAAAGAAGACCAACATATCAAAGCAAAACTGCAATGCAACATCACAGTGACCAAGCCAACAAAATCAAGTGCAAATAACTAAATGCACTTGCAACTGAAATATGGAAGAATGCAAACCCAAGTCAACATGAATCACTTGAGAATCAAAGACCCCAAAACTGAATGGACTGCAATTTACAAAAAATGAAGGGTATAGCAACCATGAACTCATGTATACAGTTCAAGTATACGAGGGCAAACCCAAAAGCATCAAGAAATCAGTTTAGGGAATATGCAAACCAGATAAGGAATACACCAGAACAGGAAAATCAATTCAAAATTCAACTTAGATGAAGCAAAATATATATATGCCAGAAATCAAGATGACAATCCAAGTGGTCAGAGACTAGGCAGAAGTGATACAGTGAATGGTACAAGTGTAAATGCAAATGAGATACACTCGGGTCAAAGATCGCAGATTAGAGTTCAAGTAACTTCAGAAGTAAAATGAAGCATAAATATACACATGCACATGAACTAGTAAATATGCAGCCGAGAGAACATCTGCAAGTAATGTGGAACAACAATTGCAAACAGGTTCGAGAAGACTGCGGCTTCAAAACATCGCATATACATATTTATGTTTCCATTGGACCTTAATATGTAGTTCAATAGTGTATAACGAAGTCGTGAAACAGCAGTCTTAGTGGTGAACCATGAAATCAAGTGAACCAGTAAATGATACAATAGCAACATAAACAAGTTAAATGAACATGTACAAGTGAAGGGAATGGCAACTGCAAAAATATGCAATGAAGTCAAAGGAGTGCAACTGGAAAACAAGCAAATTTTGGGTTTTAGAAAAGGTTTTAAAACCTGGAAATGATGAACAAGGTTTATGTTTTCCCTATATACTGATATACACCTTCAACCCTTATATATGCAGACCAGAGAACATCAAGGCCAAGACGAAAATGATAACAACTAGTAATGCAACATCACACAATCGAAGTTTCACAACTGTATACATGCCAATATGCAATGTAGACCATACAATAAGCTAGTGAACAATTACATGAACCAGACTGGAGTCGAGACCAGCTACCAATAAACAAAGGGATGCAGACCAAATCCCAACATAAAATGCAAGTTACACAACTAACAAACTCAACAAGCAAATGTACAGCATGAACAAGATCACGTGAACACTGCAGGTCAAAATGCGAGTGTCCAGACAACAACAAAATGCACAAAACTTAAGTGACAAAGCATGCAAGGGAGAAATGCACTAAGCAAATGTCACGATGTCACAGTGAACGAATTCGAACAAGTCGAATTCCATCTCAAAGAAAATTCAAAATTGTATTGAATCAAAATTATCAAAGCCAATAGAAAAAGGATTTCAAGTAAGAAGGCATAGAAGCAAATCAAATTCTACTACCGATGCCAACCAAAACACTCAGAAGATAGAAATCACGTCCTCAGTCGAACTGACAACTTCAAACAAATAAATAGCCACAGGAAATTTAAATCAATGTCTTGCCAGAAACCCAAATCAAGACAGTGATAACAAAGGAGAATGAATAGTTCAAAACCAACACCAATGAAATCAACAATCGAAGTATGAAGTTGAATTAGATGTGAGGACTACTCACCTTTGTTCGACGAGGTCGCGAGCGAAGGAGAACGGGAGACGAAGCCCTAGTTGAAGACGAGCGAAGCCGAAGAAAATTGAACGAAACCCTAATTCGCGTTAGTCGCCATTTTCATTTCTTCGTTTTTTTTTCTTTCTGATCGAATAATGAATGAGGAGAGAGGGGCGACGTGGGTTTAACAGAGGTAAGGGGGGAGAACGTGGTTTTGCAGAGGAGAACATGGTATAGGGTATGGGCTGGTATTGGTATATTTTTTTTTCTTTTCAAAAGAATTTTTAACCGATTCAAAAATTCAACAACAATTTTTATTAAACGAATTCCAATTCGAATCGAAGCTCCTATAAGCAAATAGCTAGCAGAGAAATCGTTTAACGATGATATCTAATCGATGCAAAAATCCCGGTTATTACAGAAATTCAAATTGAATTCAATTAAATTTTATACGCGTTTATACGTCGTATGATCTCATAACAATTCTGATGAATACGAAATTTGAAATCCAGTAATAATTCAATATTACGAACCCAATGAAACTGGTTTCGTCAAATTCCGAGACTGTGCCTCGGAAGGTTATTTTTAAATTCAACTTAAACGATAATATTTCAAAACTGAACAAATCGCTTTCAAATTCAATTCTGAAGCTTCTATTACCTTCAGTATTATCAATATGAATTCTCCAAGCCTTTAAATTATTTTTAACCGGCTTAAAATTGAAGATTCAAATTTTATTCAACTTTCAATAGATTAAATTCAAAAATTTAATCGCCAATTCATTCTGATAATTTGAAATTCAAGTCAAATCATCGTTCAAATACTTAAAATTAATTAAATATTTTCAATTTAAATTGTTCAAAATTCAGGGTCGTTACAAACTCCCCTCCTTAAAAACTTTTCGTCCACGAAAAGGAAAGGTTGTTAAAATTTCATCGATATTTATACTCTAGTCAATTTTACTAAGCTTAAAACTTATTACAAATAAATGAATATAGGATTCATTCTATTTGTTTAATCTCACTAGTTTTGTTTATCTTCTCTTTTGTTCATTGATTTCTACAATCATTGATTTCTAAAATCAAAACGCAAAAGTCTTTTATCAACATTTTCGATTTACAACTCAGATTCAAACTTAAAATTCTTCACGTTAGAGATTTATATAATATATATCTCTTCCAAAGCTGTGGACTTTCAAAACATTACAAAGATCCTCTTCCTTAGTTTATTAAGTCGGAATTTTGTAATTTTAATTTCAGATCATTGATTTGCTATTTACAGTTTGAAAATACTTGCTAACTCGAAATTTAACAAGTCCATCTTCGTTCTCACAGACATTAGACATACGCTGACCAGGCGCAGGTCTAAAAATCTCCAAGTACTAAATATACTTGCTTCAATTCCCAGTGAAAATACTTTTAAAAATTCTTTTAAAAAATGGATATGGAAAGCACGTTCCCCTATGGATTACAGTTCCACCCGGCGGTTACGCTACTATCCCAGTAGAGTCGCTTGTGGCTGTAGATTTCTCATCTCTTAAATTTCGCCATGGTTGTCGCCATAGATTGCAGTACACACGGCGGTTACGCTACTATCCCAGTAGAATCGCTCGTGTCTGTAGGCATCACGCCCCTCAAATTTCGCCTGGTATTAGATTGCAGTTTACTCGGCGGTTGCACCATTATCCCAATGGAATCGCTTGTAACTGTAGGCATCTCGCCCCTCAAATTACGCTAATCATCAATCAATCTAATCTCATCGCGATGATCTATCGCGAAGGATTTCCGATTCAAATAGTCACTCTGACTAAATGTAAATTCTACGTAGCTACGAATTTCAAATGGACACTCATCGAGAGTTCCAATACCTTCTCTAATAATAAATGGAAGGTACTTTTCCACATCCTCAGTTTAGAAAACATAATATCATATATGTAGTACTTTCATTTCACATTTCGTACATATAACATCTATGTAAACATACATAAGATTTCCATAACAATGTCTTTCTAAACTAACGGTTTCAAATTTACCGCATTCATATATATAAGTTCTAAAAACTTACATATCCATATTCATAACAAAATAGAGGATTTCAAAATTTTCCTCTAAGTCGATTTGGAAATTTAAGGTTATCTCAAACCTAATTCATATTCATAATTCCATTCATTATCGACTTTCACATTCAATTTGGATTTCACGCTTACATCGTCAATTCTCAACACAGAATTGATGTCTATCGATATATAACCTCTGAGCTCGTACGTCTCAGAGAAGGGTGTTAAGCTAAGAGAATAAATTCTCCGCCACCAACATATATATATTTAATAGAGATCAATTGCTATGTCATCAATTCACAATGTTAGACATACAATCCAAATCATCATCTGAAATTCAAAGCTCAACTTATATTGTCTTTGATGTCGAAGTTAAACTCAATTTTAACTCAACGATTCAATCTTTTTGAAAAATTTCAAATTGAACTAATTGTTCAAATTCTCATTTAACTTTTCAACTTCGACTTCAAAAATGAATTTCAAATCATTTATTCCTTACGGAATATATTCACAACATTTCATATTTGGAAAAACATTTCCATACTTATTTAAAAATAAGTAATTCACAAATCCATTTTATTTTCAACATTTGAAAATATTCGGTATACTTAAATCAAAATTAAGTATATATTTCATCTTTAAGGAAATCATTCTCTTTCACATATTTATTTGAGTTAAAACGAATGTTACGTAAAACATCGTTACGACAACTCAAAATCACTAGTATAGGGATTCGAAATTTAGATAGATATATAAATCCCAATACTATACAAAACATTTCCTTTCGGAAATCATTTACTATAACAACAGTGTTATAGTCCACCATTTCCTTATATTCGAAAACGTCTATTTCAACAATGAATGTTGAAATCTATGGTTTCGATATTCAATGCCTTTGAAAACATCTTTAAAACATTTATCTTCGTTTTAAAATATCGTTTTCCCAAAACATGTCCATTTTATTCAATAATATATTCACGGTCCAAAATTGTGAATATACATCGTTTAACCTACTATACAGAATTTTACTTATCAAAATAAGTCAGTTTCGAATTTATAAACAATGTTTATAAATTCTATTCCTATTCATAAAGACTTCAATTTATAAAAATTTACTTCATTAATCATTCCTTTATAACTCAGTTTTATATCAGAATTTAATTTACAAGTAAATTACTTATAAATTCTTTTATTTCGCAACTTCGATTCATTTTATAACTTCACAATTTTAATTCTTTAATTTCCATTCACTTATGAAATCCATTAAATATTTCACTTTTAACACTTATACAATCCCAATATTTTATCAACACTTTTCAAATCTTCAATTTAAGCCGTTTATAATAATTCAAAATTTCCAATTTAAACTATTATATAAATTTATCAGTTTTCCATTTCCAAGACAATCTACTAGTTCTTTAATAAATCATTCATCGACTTGGTTTTCAATTTAATCGCATTTGATTCATTCACATTGGATTTTACTAACATTCATTCATATTCAATTAGTTCACATTCACTAATTTACATTCAAGTTAGTTTGCTTTCAATTCAAATCAAATTTGATTCTCTTTAGATTTCTTACCTTTCAATTTGAATTCAATTTACTCAGCTTTCCAATTTCCATTAATTCAATTTCATTAACACTTAATGAATTTCCATACGATCAACTGGCAACCAATGCACATTTAACCAAATTTATTTACTTTGCTTATATTCAATTTGGTTCAACACACTTAATTTCAATTGGTTTATATTCCAATTCAGATTGAATTCTAATATTCACTATATTCACTAATTCACTTTTACAATTAAAGTTGAATTTCCTTTATATAACTCAATTTCATATTCATTACTTCACTTTATCAATTCATTTTGATATCAAATTCAATTTGATTCAATATTACTTAAGCTATGTTTCATTTATCTTCACTTGCATTTATTTTCACCATAAAACTTAAGTTCGTCTCAAATTTATTTGAAATTCTATTTTATTTAACTTTACTAAAGTCAAATTCATATCACATTTCAAAATTCAGATTTTTGTTTTACTTAACAAAACTGTTTAACCATTTAACAACTGGTTTTACTTAAATTTTCTCATTTTATAAGTTATACAACTTATTAATTTAAACTTCCCAATCCATATTGTATAATCACTTATCTTTCATGTTTAAATTTCCATCTCGATAATTTATCAAATCAAGTACGATTTATTTAACTTCCTTTAGTTAAATTTCAAATCATATATTTATTAATGCCAACTCACTTCAATTTAACTTTTCTTAAGTTAAAAATCTTTATTTCATATTCAATTTTATACTTCTTTAGATTTGAAAAACGTTTCCTTTTAAAGTGTTTCTAGTAACTATTCATATTAAACATCATAAACTAAGCTTTGTGTAAACCAAAGCTCTGATACCACCTTGTAACATTCCCCCTTTTGACCGCCTCCAGTCGGTAATTAAACCAACTCGAAACGTTCAAAAAGACGAATTGTTATTTAGTTTATAAGGTTTAAACAGAATCAGCCACAGAAACACAGAATAATAACAATCAATTAAAACAAATGAAAATTTATTTCATTACTATAAATCTTTTTGGATACATCAGAGTTTATACAATTTTAATACTGATACAGCGGAATATCTTAAAATACAATTTTCTTCTGAAAACAAAAGTGATTCTTTACTCTCTCTCTAACTTCGCTGCTCGAAAATCTTCAAGCTGTAAAAATACTCGGTCTGACCCGAGTATTATATTCAAAAGAAAATAATACACAGGTCAGTCTAATTCAAACCAGTTATTAGTGCATAGAGGCAATAATAATTTAAATAGACGACAGTCACAATAATTCTCGTCTATTCGACTCTTTAAACAAAGAAATCGGATAACGAAAATATATAACACTAAACAGTGTTAAACAATAAATCAGCAGATTTAAGACATCAACAGAGATAAATAATGCGCGGCCTCGCCAATACAGCATAAAAGATCAATGCATCACGACGCAAAGAAATATCAATTCAAACTGTCGAGTTTGGGTGGCTGCAGTACATACGTGTGCACTGCCTCGCCAACTCGTGTGCAAAACAAAATGCACAGCTAACAAATCAAAACAAGGTCAAACCCAAGATAGGTTCAACTCAAGGTCAATGAACAGTCAAACGCAAATTGCGAATCGGTGAACAAACAGTTGTCAAAGGAAAGGATACGACAGCAATGAAGGCACCAAAACAATAGGAATGCACGAGACAGTGGTATTATGCAAGCATAACCACAATAACCCAAATGACAATTTCATGAAGACCACATATAAACAGTAGCGACAAAAAAAACTACTGCCGACTAGTTCGAATGATTTCACAGCCGAAACAAGTACAATTGTACATGTATGCATGTATATATGTACACACATACAAGTCAATATTAAATGAAACAATACCCATCAAAGTATGGATGAAGAAACTCAACAACAACAAGACTACACTGGAAAACAAACTACTCTACAAAGACTATGTCGAACACAGGAGTGACAACTATTATATCGAATCAAAGCAAGTGCCATCAGGTTGAAGATACATTATAGTGACAATATAAAGACTACAGACCTCAAATTATACCAAATGAACATGAACCAATGCCACTGGAATAAAGAAGACCAACATATCAAAGCAAAACTGCAATGCAACATCACAGTGACCAAGCCAACAAAATCAAGTGCAAATAACTAAATGCACTTGCAACTGAAATATGGAAGAATGCAAACCCAAGTCAACATGAATCACTTGAGAATCAAAGACCCCAAAACTGAATGGACTGCAATTTACAAAAAATGAAGGGTATAGCAACCATGAACTCATGTATACAGTTCAAGTATACGAGGGCAAACCCAAAAGCATCAAGAAATCAGTTTAGGGAATATGCAAACCAGATAAGGAATACACCAGAACAGGAAAATCAATTCAAAATTCAACTTAGATGAAGCAAAATATATATATGCCAGAAATCAAGATGACAATCCAAGTGGTCAGAGACTAGGCAGAAGTGATACGGTGAATGGTACAAGTGTAAATGCAAATGAGATACACTCGGGTCAAAGATCGCAGATTAGAGTTCAAGTAACTTCAGAAGTAAAATGAAGCATAAATATACACATGCACATGAACTAGTAAATATGCAGCCGAGAGAACATCTGCAAGTAATGTGGAACAACAATTGCAAACAGGTTCGAGAAGACTGCGGCTTCAAAACATCGCATATACATATTTATGTTTCCATTGGACCTTAATATGTAGTTCAATAGTGTATAACGAAGTCGTGAAACAGCAGTCTTAGTGGTGAACCATGAAATCAAGTGAACCAGTAAATGATACAATAGCAACATAAACAAGTTAAATGAACATGTACAAGTGAAGGGAATGGCAACTGCAAAAATATGCAATGAAGTCAAAGGAGTGCAACTGGAAAACAAGCAAATTTTGGGTTTTAGAAAAGGTTTTAAAACCTGGAAATGATGAACAAGGTTTATGTTTTCCCTATATACTGATATACACCTTCAACCCTTATATATGCAGACCAGAGAACATCAAGGCCAAGACGAAAATGATAACAACTAGTAATGCAACATCACACAATCGAAGTTTCACAACTGTATACATGCCAATATGCAATGTAGACCATACAATAAGCTAGTGAACAATTACATGAACCAGACTGGAGTCGAGACCAGCTACCAATAAACAAAGGGATGCAGACCAAATCCCAACATAAAATGCAAGTTACACAACTAACAAACTCAACAAGCAAATGTACAGCATGAACAAGATCACGTGAACACTGCAGGTCAAAATGCGAGTGTCCAGACAACAACAAAATGCACAAAACTTAAGTGACAAAGCATGCAAGGGAGAAATGCACTAAGCAAATGTCACGATGTCACAGTGAACGAATTCGAACAAGTCGAATTCCATCTCAAAGAAAATTCAAAACTGTATTGAATCAAAATTATCAAAGCCAATAGAAAAAGGATTTCAAGTAAGAAGGCATAGAAGCAAATCAAATTCTACTGCCGATGCCAACCAAAACACTCAGAAGATAGAAATCACGTCCTCAGTCGAACTGACAACTTCAAACAAATAAATAGCCACAGGAAATTTAAATCAATGTCTTGCCAGAAACCCAAATCAAGACAGTGATAACAAAGGAGAATGAATAGTTCAAAACCAACACCAATGAAATCAACAATCGAAGTATGGAGTTGAATTAGATGTGAGGACTACTCACCTTTGTTCGACGAGGTCGCGAGCGAAGGAGAACGGGAGACGAAGCCCTAGTTGAAGACGAGCGAAGCCGAAGAAAATTGAACGAAACCCTAATTCGCGTTAGTCGCCATTTTCATTTCTTCGTTTTTTTTCTTTCTGATCGAATAATGAATGAGGAGAGAGGGGCGACGTGGGTTTAACAGAGGTAAGGGGGGAGAACGTGGTTTTGCAGAGGAGAACATGGTATAGGGTATGGGCTGGTATTGGTATATTTTTTTTTCTTTTCAAAAGAATTTTTAACCGATTCAAAAATTCAACAACAATTTTTATTAAACGAATTCCAATTCGAATCGAAGCTCCTATAAGCAAATAGCTAGCAGAGAAATCGTTTAACGATGATATCTAATCGATGCAAAAATCCCGGTTATTACAGAAATTCAAATTGAATTCAATTAAATTTTATACGCGTTTATACGTCGTATGATCTCATAACAATTCTGATGAATACGAAATTTGAAATCCAGTAATAATTCAATATTACGGACCCAATGAAACTGGTTTCGTCAAATTCCGAGACTGTGCCTCGGAAGGTTATTTTTAAATTCAACTTAAACGATAATATTTCAAAACTGAACAAATCGCTTTCAAATTCAATTCTGAAGCTTCTATTACCTTCAGTATTATCAATATGAATTCTCCAAGCCTTTAAATTATTTTTAACCGGCTTAAAATTGAAGATTCAAATTTTATTCAACTTCCAATAGATTAAATTCAAAAATTTAATCGCCAATTCATTCTGATAATTTGAAATTCAAGTCAAATCATCGTTCAAATACTTAAAATTAATTAAATATTTTCAATTTAAATTGTTCAAAATTCAGGGTCGTTACAAAGGAACCCGACCACACCTTGGCCCAACATGCTCAAAATGTCCAGATGCCCAACATTCCGACGATGATCCGTCAAATGATCCGTGAGAATCAGGGTCTTAGCAATGACGACTGGGGAATCTCCCGGAGTCATACCCCTTTTACCGATGAGATACTCCGTGTTGAACCAACTCGGCGATTCAGGATGCCGACTTTACCCATTTATGAAGGGAGCTCTGATCCTAATCAACATATCCTGAAGTATGAATGGTTGATGAATGCTGCACGAGCTGATGATGCAGTTAAGTGCCGAAGTTTCCCGATCTCTCTAGGGGGCATAGCAACTATGTGGTTTACCCATTTACCACCTCGATCTATCTCCTGTTTTGACCAGTTGGCAACAAAGTTCATTGAACAATTTCGCATGCATGTCGCAAGACCGAAAGATGTTAATACTCTGTCTAGTGTCACTCAAGCTCCTGGAGAGACACTCAGACGTTATGTAGAGAGATTTCATGCTACATGTGCTGAGATCAGCAACCCTAATGATAATTCTATTCTAATGGCATTGACTAAAGGGATTGATCCCGATTCTGAGTTTGGCAACTGGTTGGCAGGAAAACCTCATGCGTCATTGGACCGTTTCTATTCCAAGGCAGCCCAATTCTTGAGAAGGGAGGATGCGAAACAGTCTAGGAAGAAGGATGACGTAGGGCCTGGTATGGAAGGAATTCAAAGTAATGTTGCTGTTAAACAATCCGGGGAGAGCTTCGGAAAGGTACACTTGAACATTCAGAATAAACAAAATCAGCAGAAATGCAATGGTAAGCAAAACAGGAAACGGGATCAGAATCGTAGTCCACGACGTAGGGCTCCTATGTTTGATAACTACACCCCTTTGAATACGTCGCTGGAGAACGTGTATTTATAGACCTGCAATACTATTCAGTACAAGAAACCTGCTCCGAAACAGTCATCGGAAAAACAAATTCAGACAGGGAAGTTTTGCAGATTCCACGAAAGCTACGGCCATAACACAAATGAGTGCCGTCATTTGCAGGATCTCATTGAAAAGTTGATACGTGAAAAGAAGTTGGAACAGTTTGTGCGGGCGCCGCAGTCTGGAGGTGCGGGCCCATCGAATCAGAACCATACACCGAATCAGGCAAGGCAGGAGGAACCCGCTCGTACTGGCGGGAGGTTGGTGATAAATACCATTATTGGTGGTCCACATCCATCAGACCGAAGCAGGAAGGAAATGGAGTCGTATGCCAGTTCTATTAGGAATGCGAGCTTCGAGTGTTGTAGTAGTTTGGAAGATGGGGCTCCGGCCAAGCAACAAAAGATGATGACTGACGACATCGTCTTCTGAGACAGAGATGCCGATACGATCGAAGCCTCAACCATCGATCCACTTGTCATATCAGCTCAAGTAGGTCCTGCTTGGATGAAGAGGATCTTGGTAGACAGTGGAAGTTCTGTGAATATATTGTTCAAGCGAGCCTATGACCAGATGAAAATGGAGACTAAAGATTTGAAACCTTGTCAGTATTGTATCCATGGTTCCAATGGGAGTGCAACTATACCCACTGGAGTGGTGGAATTGCCAGTAGAGTTAGGAATTGAAGAACGCTGGAGAGTCCGGATACTGTAGTTTGTTGTTTTGGATATAGACTCGCCATATAATGCTTTCTTGGGCCGACTGGCCCTGGCTGAGTTTAGGGCTGCTATTGCCCCATGGTGTTTGACTCTAAAGTTCCCCATCGATCGTGGAGTTGGAGTCGTTCAAGGAGATCATGCAGTTGGACGAGCCTGTTATATTGCTGAACTACGCAAGGCGCAGCGAAAGGAGAAAGGAAAGGGCGTAGAGGAATCTCTCCGCGTCCGTTTTGTTAATAATTGACAATTGACGCCTGGGCCTAGGCCAATTCCAAAGAGATCTTGACCCGAGAGACACCGAAAGTGAAGACGAAAGTAAAGACAGTCAAGCTTCTCCGGCCGAACTGACGATCAATGTCCCGATCGATGATAGCGATGATTCTAGAATGATAAAGATTGGATCTCAGTTAATCCAACAAATGCAAGAGGAATTGGTTGAATTTCTCCGGGCAAACCTTGACGTGTTTGCCTGGACGCATTCTGACATGTGTGGAATCCCGCCAGACATCGCGAGCCACGCATTGAACATTAACCCGCGGCACGTCCCGGTCAAATAAAAAAGCGTGGTAGGAATTAAGAGAGATCTGCCGCCCTTAAGGAAGAGGTAGACAAGCTTAAATCGAATGGATTTATTCGAGGCGCATTATATCTGGAATGGGTGTCAAATCCTGTACTTGTCCGAAAGCCAAATGGGAAATGGAGAACGTGCATCGATTACTCTGATCTGAATAAAGCCTGCCCTAAAGACAGTTTTCCACTTCCTCGAATTGATTAACTCGTAGATTCAATGGCCGGGCATGAACGCTTATCCTTCATGGATGCGTATTTCAGCTACAATCAAATACCAATGCACTTACCCGACCAGGAGCATACCAGCTTCGTAACCAATATGGGACTTTATTGCTACAAGGTTATGCCTTTTGGACTCAAGAATGCTGGCGCAACTTATCAACGGTTAGTTAATCGAATGTTCGCCAATCAGATTGGGAAAACCAAGGAGGTATACGTGGACGACATGCTAGTCAAGTCACGATTCTCCACTGACCACATCAAAGACCTGGAGTCAATGTTTAATATTCTTTGAGAATACAGAATGAAGCTAATCCATTGAAATGTCACTTTGGGGTCGCATCAGGAAAATTCCTTGGTTTTATCGTCAACGCTCGAGGAATCGAAACCAATCCCGAAAAGATCTAGGCGATTAGAAACCTTGAGACATCGAGAACTATAAAGCAAGTCCAGAGTCTCAACGGGAAAGTAGCAGCACTGAGCAGGTTCATTTCAAAATCTATTGACAAATGCATTCCCTTCTTCGATCTGATCCGAAAAGGGAAACAAAATTTTGAATGGACTACGGAATGTGAGGGCGCATTCCGAGCACTAATTCAACACCTCTCCACACCGCCAATTTTGTCAAAGCCTATCGATCATGAGAAATTGTACATTTATTTGGTGGTATTAGAAAACGCAATCAGTGCTGCCCTAATTCGGGAGGAGGACCGAATATAAAAACTGGTCTACTATATTAGCAAACGGCTAACCGGAGCTGAGAGAAATTATCCGAAGCTAGAGAAGTTGGCTTATTGCCTTATTATTGCCTCAAGGAAGCTCCGTTCGTATTTCCAAGCTCATCCTATCACCGTTTACACCGACCAGCCGTTACGACAGGTCCTTAAACGGCTTGAGACGTCTGGTAGGTTACTCAAATGGAATATCGAGTTAAGTCAGTTTGACATTACTTACACTCCAAGGCGAACTATCCAGGGACAAATCCTAGCAGATTTCATAGCTGAATTTACCATCCCAGAGGACTTGCCCGAAACAAGTGAATCTCCGAAATATATCTGGAAGCTGCATACTGATGGTGCATCTAATGACCGTTTCTCCGGTGCAGGAGTTGTGCTTGAAACTCCTGAAGATCGATCTATATGCTATGCTTTAAAGTTTGATTTTCACGCGACCAACAATGAAGCTGAATATGAAGCCCTACTTGCCGGATTGAGGCTTGCCAGAGATTTGAAAATTGCTGTGGAGATTTATTGTGATTCGCAATTGGTCGTGTGTCAAGTTCGAGGGGAATACCAGGCCAAGGACCGAAGATTGGCTGCTTACCTTTCTCGGGTTCAAGAAATATTAAATCATTTCGATTATTATGCCATCTACTGCGTTCCCCGAGAGCACAATCAAAGAGCCGATACATTAGCAAAGTTAGCCAGCACAGGTGAGGCACAACAAATGGGACTCGTTCCCATGGAGATATTAGCTTCCCCGAGCATCGATCGAATGGAGACAGATTGGATATTTGAGGTTGTTCGCGATAGGGAGTCATGGATGACTCCATTTAGAAATTATCTCGAGCACGGGATCCTGCCAGAGCGCAGGAGTGAAAAAAGACGGATTCTTCGAAAAGCTTCACGGTTCACTATTCAGAATGGAGTTATGTATAGAGGAGGGTACTCTGTTCCTTTACTCCGGTGTATCGCTCACAATGAATTCAAACGAGTGTTGCAGGATGTGCACGAAGGAGAAGGTGGCGATCACACCGGGGGGCAAACCCTTGCCAAGAAAGTGCTCAAATATGGATACTATTGGCTAACCGTAAATCGCGATGCATCGGACTACGCTAGAAAGTGTGACAAATGCCAGAAGCACGCTCGGTCGAGGGCACCACCTACCGAGATAACTCAAATGGTCAGTCCATGGCCGTTTGCAGTATGGGGCATTGACATTATTGGCTCTCTACCTCTAGCCAAAGGTGGTGCGACGTACACCATCGTAGCAGTTGGTTACTTTACCAAGTGGGCGAAAGCTGAACCCCTTGCTACAATCACAACAAAGAAGGTGATCAACTTTGTAGTGCGCAAAATCATCTGCCGATTTGGTCTCCAACATACTATCATCACTGATAATGGGACCCAATTCGACAGTGTTGAATTTAAGGATTTCTGTCAACGATTCCACATTCAGAAGAAATTCTCCGCAGTCGCACATCCTCAAGCAAATGGACAAGTTGAAGCTGTTAATAATGTTATAAAGTCTATTTTGAAGAAACGACTGGAAAAGGCCGGGGGCAGATGGGTCGATGAACTTCCTATGGCTTATGGGCTTACCGAACAACCCACAAGTCTGCAACCGGGTACACACCGTTTTCTCTTTCTTATGGTTCAGAAGCTGTTATTCTAGTCGAATTAGAAGCGCCTTCTCATCGTGTGACATACTATGATCCGAAGACAAATGATATATTACTTGTCGAATCTCTGGATTTATTGGATGAGAAGCGTGAAGAGGCTGATTTGAGGGCAGCCGCATACCGAAGTCGAGTCACCCAATTATATAATGCCAAGGTCCGACCCCGAACCTTTGAACTCGGAAGTCTTGTCCTTAAGAGAATTTATCTGGTCCCTTCGCATATGAAGCCAACTTGGGAAGGGTCATATGTTATCGAACGAAAGCTCAGAGATGGTACATTCAAATTATCAACCGTTGACGGTCTCACTCTTTCGAGAGCCTGGAACAACGAAAGTCTTCGTCGCTACTACACATGACAGGCTCTGTTTATTTATTCATTCTATTTTTCATTTGCAATTTGTTCTGCATTTTGAAATTTGAATTTGTAATAAGGCAACTGATTTTGCCGTATTTTCTTATTTCAGCAATAAAATGCAATCTCTTCGAGCCAGAGCTGTGATTTATTGAATGCGTCTTACAACTATCACTATGCACGGAGAGCTAAATTACACCCGACGGTGAAATTTATTCAAATAGGGAGTGACTGTGATACGACTGGTTACTCGCTGGATGATACCCGAGCTTGGAGGCAAGTCATCACACTGAAGTAAAAAAAAAGGATTGATACACGACAATCCTTTATCCAACTCTAGATTCCCAGAGTGTGAACTGGAGTATAAACTTACAAATATGGTTTCGAAAAGGGTGGATCTGTCCACCTAATGACTTCGCCCGTACCTTGACCAAGTTTGAGGAAAATGGATCCGTCCATCTAATGACCTCGCCTGTTAACTCAGGGTGGATGTGAAACGACCATTCATGGTCCTGATAGATTCGTCATTCCTGGAGTGCGAACGAAATCCTAAAGCCTGAACAGATGTGACTGACCATCTGTCGGCCAACTCCAAATTCCCAAAGCGCGAACCGGAGTATAAACGTTAACTAACTCCGGATTCCCAGAGTGTGAACCGGAGTGTCAACGTAAACACCAACTCCAAATTCCTAGAGTGCGAATTGGAGTATAAACATTGACTCAAAATCCCCGGAGAGTGGATTGGAGTTTGAACACAAACCAGATTGGGATTAACCATCCGTAAAACAACTCTAAGTCCCCAGAGCGTGGTTAGAGTGTAAATGCAAATCGGGTGTGACCGACCACCCACAAATCCATCTAAAGTCCCCAAAGTGTGGACATCATTACAAACATTAAGCGGGTGTGACTGACCACCCGTGAAAATGACTTAAGTCCCCGGAGCGTGGACGTATCCTTGAAACTCAACCAGGCGAGCCCTACCGCCGACGTACGAATGCAAATCCCCGGAGTGTGGATGCAATCGTCAATGGATGAGCGAGTGTGATTCGACCACTCGAATTACTTTATTTCAGCATCAATTCGATGACATTAAGCTCGATGAATTGAAAGCAGAGTGCAATTGCCACTTGACCTTACAATTCGTCCATGAAACTGGGGGTAGAACTTAAGCGTCAATCGCTGATTGAGACAATGTAGCATCGGAGTCCAGCTTGACGTTCAGTCATTACTCATAGTCGCGATTTTAGGACTTAACGACTAAACTTGGGTCCAATCCAATGGTCGAAACTCAACAAATATACTGGAATGGAGTTCAAATGCTGAAACACTTATGCAAATAAACGAAAATTGAGTTAAAGACAAAATGGAATTTCATTTCAACTATTTGTGGAAGAAAACTAGGTACAAGTTTATCACAAAAATCCTACTAGCAGGGGCCGAACCCGCATCTATACACGGCCAACAGAAGCTAAAGAAACTCCTATCTACTCAAAAACAAGCCGAAGAAACGTATCTACTCCTTTTTCTTCTTCAATTTCCTCTTTGGTGTGGACCCGCTGGAGCTCTCACTCGGTTTTCTTGTTGAACCCTTGCTCTTCGGCGGTTGATCTCCAGTCGGGGGCATTAAATCAACATCCTCCTCCAAACTCAAGTGTATTGGAACGCTTCCTGCAGGCGGAGTTGGAGGAACGGGATCAACATGAGGAGGTGGGGCAGGCGCGCTCGTCTTTATGACCGTTCCTCCTGGAGATATCATCCGCAAAGGGGCTGGACCAGGTCCAGCCATTCCACCGCCAAAACCACTGCCCCGCGCGGCTACCTCCATTTCAGCATTGATTTCAGCTACAATTTCCTCCTCATGAAGTGTTTGTGCATCGCTGGAGACTCCCGTAGTTGGGGCCGAGGAACTTGTCATTGGAACGCTTCCACCCATAACAAACGGCAAGTCCGCAAAAGGGTCACTGTGATGACCGAGGAGTTCTTCCATCATCTGCTCATCAAAAATAAGTGTGCTCCCCTGTGCTCCATCGGTCAGTGTCGTGGTCGTTGTGGTGGTAGCTTTAGTTATAATGACCTCCGGCATATGATGTGGTTCTTGAGTTGTAGGAGGCACAACCGATGTAGCTTCAATCACTGGATAAAAGCAAAAGAAGAACTGTTAATAATTACTTCAAGTGACGCTTTCGATTTCGGATAAGCATAGAGAACGTTCAGAGTACCTTCCTAAATTTGGCTCGTGGGTGGCGGAACTGCCTTAGAGGCTTGCTCGCAAGCTGGAGACATCTGCGGTTGATCCGGATTATAAGCAGGAACGGGCTGAGGATCAACCGCAGGTGTGGATTCGAGCTAAGTCGGCACAGGAGCTTCAGAACTTGTATCATGATGCTCGACGCCAGAACCTTCTCCAACTTCCAAATGCTGGGAGACGAGCTTCTCCTTCTCATATGAGATCATTGTATCATGGAGAATTTTTCGCTCGTCTTCATTTAGCATTCGGTTTTCAAGCTCAAATTCATCAACCGATTCGCCCTGATGCACAACTTTTTCATCTCCTACTAATCGGCTCCAGGCGTTGTATAAATGTGTCGAATAATTTTCGAGCCAGGCTAGGTTCCTATGCTTCAAGACGTTGGCATTATAAGTAATGCGTAGATCCTCAATATCAGCCTCTAGCCTGGTCTCTGCCATCTTAACCTCATCTTCAACCTTAGCCTCCACTTCCCGGACCTTAGCTGTTGCCGCATCCCGTTCGCTCCGAAGCACTACGGCCTGTTCACATGCTTCCTGAGCTGCTCTATTTGCATCATCCTTCTCCTTGATGATTTCGGAAAATTTAGCTTTAAGCTCAACGAGTTCTTTCAAAGCAACATCCCGTTCGGCTATGACAGTGGTGTTCCGGTGGCCCATCTCTTCCACCAAAGCGAAGTGTGTATGCCTCATCCTCTTTATAGCCAAGTTCGCCTCGTCGGCCTTTTGGGTGGCCTCTATTTCTGATTTCCAAGAGGATTCAGCTTCATCGTTAAGCACTTAGATAATCCGGTCCTTCTGAGCGAGTTCAGTTTCTAGTTTCTCAATTGCCTTTGCTCGCTCGAATGCCACTGCCGATGCTTTGTCTGTGGCTTTCATCCACTCCTTATACTGTGTATAAATGTCATGAATATAGTCATGCATCGTGGTTTCTGCTTCCGATGGAATTTTCTTTAAGTGAGGGGGGAAGATGAAACCGTCAAAACATATGTTCGGAAAATCTTTTCTTAACTAGGCAATTCTGATACCCCTTCCCTAGTGGACTCGGTGATGGCTTGTTCAGCAACAGTGGGAGGTTCGGCCTCAGTTCTGCGACACTGAGACTCAGACCTTGGAGCGTGAGAAGATGGTTTTTGGCATGGAGGCTCTGGGGGATGTGAGCTGTGAATAGAAGGTTGTTTAGAGAGTCGGGGAGGTTGAGAACACGTTTGGGATCGATATCTCTGTTCTCTGTAATCTCTATCCCTCTCGTAGCGTTCCTGACTAGAATAACTGCGATTGTGGTTTCTATCATCCTCCCTCCGACGGGACTCATAATACGAGCTCGATGATTGGCGTGCTGAACGGAGACTGCCGAGCATAGACTCTCGTCTATTCATTGTATCTGTAAAGTAAAAGAAGAACGGATTTAGTGAATTCTCGAAGCAGGCAACTTAAGGCTGGAAACTGTGTAGTGCCCGTGAAGTGTATATATGTGTGCAACCCCCCGACCAACCGGTAATGTCGGCCGCACTGATGGATAGAGACTCGCTTAAATCTAGAGCACTTTAGAGCCCTTCCAATTTGGTATCGTGTTGAAGTGACACATAGTCCAGAATCGGAATATCAGCAAGTCCTTCAAAAGGATTCTCTACTGGCGAGGGAGGAGCCTCCGAAATTCTAACACCGGAGGCTGGCAGGGACACTACTACAGATTTCCATCTTGAGTATTTGTGACGTTTGTGTGCAACTGCCTTGCCTTTTATCCTTCCCTCTGAACCCTGAAAACTGTCAGAAGGCCTGGCCACGGGTTCGTCATTCGTAGGCGTGTGTCCTTCATCACCTTCCTCAGCAATTACGACCCCGGGCGCCTTGTGGTTTACCCGCTTCGTTGGGGCCGCCCTAAGCACTCCTTCTAGCCTTATGCTTTGTTTTCGCTCGATTAGCCCCAGAATTCTTAAGTTCTTGTCGGTGAGCACCGACTCGATTTCTCTCATCTCGCTTGGAACTTCTTGGAGGATACGTACTATTTCTTTAAAATGTGCCCCATCAGGTCGAGAAATTGCGGCTTTAATGGAAAGAGAGTATAAATACCAGTTGCAACTATATTGTTAACTACCAGAAAAGTCGAAGCACTTACGTCTAGCCAACCATCGACTAGCAAACCCTGGTGGGCATCGAACGTAGAACCACTCAGTTTTTAAGTAGCTTAATCTGGTCAAAGCACCAGTCACAACTTGACAGTTCCTGACCGCCTCCAGAAATGAGAAAGAAGGGCTATCTCCTCGACTCTTGACATTAAAAAGACATCTGATTTTGATCGGAGTCGGGGGTCGGAAAAGATGCTCCATGAATACAATATATAGGCTATTCAGCAATGCGTATCCATTAGGATGTAACTGTGAGGGGGCAATTCCAAAGAAAGACAACACTTCCTGGATATATTGATTGAATGGAGGAATCGTCCCGGCTGTACATGAGTGCCTGTTGAAGGTAGTAAACCCTTCCAAGGGAGCATGCGGTCTATCATTCGGCCCCGGTAGTAAGACGTCGTCCAACGATAGACCGTGCCTTAGGCATATCCGCCCCAACATATCTTCGGAGATGTTGGACGGCGCAGAATCTTGTGGGTTCATGATAAACCTGGCACCAGGCAGCTCGTCCGGAGCAAGATCTATAACTTCGGCCGCGATGACCGGTATCTCTATGACTAAAGGAGATGAACTCTGAAGCTCTTGATGTTGTGAGCTTGTGGATTCCATAGCTAATCAACTTATCAAAAACCATCATTGGACGATAATAAGCCCGTGTGTTCCCCGGTGTGAAGTGCGTGAATGTGTTGTGCAGTGCTACATATTACTTAAGAAATTCCGCAGAATTTGAGAAAGTTTTCAAATGATGAGACTTCGAAATTCAACTGGAAGTGACCGTCATCGCTGATCGTCACAACCGTGCCATCCAGACTTTGAAGACTGATCTGAATTAAAGTTCGTTAAAATTTTGTTATGTTACAGTTCCATCGACGAACTTCGAAGGCAGTCAAATATGCAGTGAAAAGGTTAAGTCCAGCAATGCAGGGCAGAAGCTCGTCGGAGTCGAATGTTCAAATATGCAAAATTTTCGTATCCCTCAAAATGCAAGTACGAATCGATTAATGGAAGTCCTATTCATATCGATCAGTAGAAGAAATAAAATTTATGGACACCCCAAAGCCAGTTTGTATCGATCGAAAACTCATCACCTCGTATCGATCATGGACCGTGTCTTCGTTTCAATCGGTATGATCGATACTTCGTATCGTGCAATTAGATCTTTGTATTGATCATCCTAGATCGATACGACCTCCTACAATTCCCAATCGATACGAAAGCACTCCCTCTCTTGATACGAAACCATATCCATAACCATCGTCATGAACTTTGGTTGCTTTTAGATCGATACGAACCGCAACTCTTTGATCGATACAAATGACCTCTTCGTATCCTTCCACCCATCATCGATGCGAATGCTACTTCGTATCCCCACACTTCGTCTTCTCCAAAGCTTTGCGGAGATTACCTCTACCTTCCTTGACCACATTTCGATCGTCTTCGGCCACCACTTCATCAGAACCGGTCGCGGAAGCAAGTGGAACGACAAAGAATTTCAAGTCTCATTGTTTTCGATGTAAATTCATTTTTTAATTACCTAGTTTTAGTAATTGGTTTGAAGGATTGGAATCCAATTCGATTCGAAGGCAAGAGCAACCTCTAATTCTTGGCTTTGCAATCGATACGAACGGCTGGGAATAAAATGAAAACAAGTGGAAATTACTCTACGTACAGAACGTATTTATATGGATACGAAACCAAGAAGAAAAAATGATTCATTTCCCAGTCATCTCAACCGGTTTCAACAGGATTCTCCTCAAATCAATACGAAGAAGGCAATTCGTATCCATCAATTCGAGTCCATCTGAAATGTATCAACACGAGCTGCTTTATTTGCATCCATCAACGTACAGCTCATGAAGAATCGTATCTACCGATACGAATAATACCCAAAGGATCGGCTGGACTATTCATATCCATCATAAGTCCCTCGATACGAAGGTCATTGCAAAATAGTATCTGGACCATCCGGCCATCAATACGAAGAACGAACATTACTATGAAGGCTGATTCATCTATTCGCATCCATCAAACATCTATCGATGGGGAGTGGCAAGTTCGTGTCCATCATTATGAAGACTGTCTGGGTTCGTATCCATCGATACGAAATGATTCAAAGAACCAACTAATTCGTATCGCTTGCCATCGATACGAAGAACGACTTCCTCTTTTAACTTTTTGCATCGATCCAGGAGAGGATCGATACGAAGGAACACTCCAAAATAACCGTCAAGCGTTGTTCCAAATCGAATTTCATGCCGATTCAGGAGAGGATCGATACCAAATTTCGATACAAAAAAACTGACAACGACTCGTCAACGTGCGAACGTTAACGAGAGTCAGGTTAACATACATTCATGTGTAATGGACTAATATCTGTTTTTTAAAATTCACAGGAATTGAATACTCGTCTGATGACAACTACAACAACAAACAACATATCACTATCATACAACACTTAGTTACAACAGTACACGGTACAACAATTGGCAGTCAACAGTTCATGGTTTGTGCATCTATGGATCAATCAAAGGTAACAACTTTCGACGAGGAGACAACAGCAGTTTAACAAGTCAGATGGAATTTTTCAGAATGAAGATTGCATCTTTTCAAAGCACGTCATGTCCTCACAAGACGTACTTTGGGGGGCAAATGTTATCCCACCTTTTGGCAAGGCCGTGACACCAAGGAAGTGACTAGAAACCAAGGACAGTTCATCCCGAAGTTCGATTATACACAGGTTCACTATGGATGTCGGTAAGTTTTATCCGAGCCCGGATCAAGCTACAATTAATGTGACGAGACAAGCAAAGCTATGAAAGCCAACGTTCCAAATTTCAAGCCAAACCGAGTTCGTATGCTCAAGGTATGATCGATGCGAGTTTCGTGAAAAGCATGCTCATTTCGTATCCATCAATGCACATCACTTCGTATCCATCAGGCAACCATTGTCCGTATCCATCAAACAAACAGGAAAGGACCTCCTTCGCATTGATCCTGTTCGAATCCATCAACTACGCATAGTTTCGTATCGATTAGTAGCAAGTAAGTCCAATTTGTATCCATCCAGATTCACATACTTCGTTCACATAGGAAGCGACTTTCTTCGTATCTGTAATCTTCAACCTGTTCACATCGATCAACCAACTTCACTCCATATCCATCAAAACCAAACAAATCCACTACTTTGTATCGATTGGCTAGTGATCGATATGAGCAGAGTAGTTGCCATCGATACGAACAAAGCAAAATAGTTACAATCGATATGAGCGGAGGCGAACTGGGTCGATACGAAATGGGGCTCAACCAGGTCGATACGAACAAGGCGTATACATAGGGAAGACTCGATCGTTCGGCATGAAAAGTGGATCGATCCGAGGAGATTGCACTACGTCAACTTGTAGGCACCTGCCCGTATCGATACGAACAGATCGATACGAAAGGATCGATACGAATCCCACAGCCTACTGAAAACTTGAATTTGCATCGATCATAACTCACAATCTACAAGTCCAAATGCTATGAAATTTTCACAGGAGCTTGCGTACGACCTAAAGAATGTTCATGCCCAATTTCGACTCGATTGGGTCAAATTCTGATCAATACGAAATTCGTTCGTATCGATCACGGACCGAGTGCAAATCACATGGGATCGATCGCGTAGGCCCACCCATGTGCCAGAAGAGGTCTCCCGAGATCTAAGCAAGATATTTGCACCCTACGCCTATAAATAGCAGCCCAGAACCTACATAAAATGGATCTTTTGGCTCTTTGATGCCCAGACTCTGCCGAAACCATTGTTGCACTCAAAAAACACTTATGTACTCGAAGTTTACTATTGTAATCTTCTGTAATCAGCAAGAAAAGTTAATAAAAGTCAATTATTTCATAGTGGGCGTAGGCAACACGCCGAACCACTCTAAATCTCTGTGTTCTTTTGCTTTTTTTTCTGATTATTGTCTGGAGTGTTTGTTAGATAATCCTCCTTTTGCATTTACTTTCTTCATTTTATCTCTTCAAACACTTCCGAAGGGTGTTGTGCCCAATTTTGGTACAAACAGGCATCAACACCCAATAGAATCTGGTAGAGATTAAATAAAGAACGAAATTAAAATAGAATAAATATCATAAATGAACACACATATTTTTATAGCGGTTCAGCAATCTTGGCCTACGTCCACTTCATATTTTTATTTATCTTGCACTTGATTATGATTACAAGAATGTTTGGATCAGCTAGGATCCATTAGTACAAGAATGGAGAATAAAAATGAAAGAGCATTTTCAGCAGATAGAAGGATCCCGTTCCGATGCCATGTCTTCTGTATTTATAAGGGAAGATGTGCATGGATCAGATTGAAATTGTGGCAGAAGGTTCGGGAGACCAAGACGAGGCCACCCAAAAATTTCCCGGCCTATCGGGACCCATGATAGGGATCGGTACCGATCCCTATTAGTGTGTCCAAATGTGCTTCCATCCCTATGAGGGATGTCCCATGATGTTAGCTACTTGCTTCCCAAATTTTGTGCAATTTCGACGTATGGTTTGTGAGATATCGCATTTTCCATGAAGTAGTGTTGCTTGAATTCTGATTTCTGCCGATCCCTCCAAATGGAGTTATGCCGATCCCTCCAACTTCCTCCAATTGGAATAATATGCCTAAGGGGTGTTCCATATGTTGTATTAAGCTTGGACTCCAAGTTTCATGTTGGTAGCATGTGTAGAGTTTGAGTTATTGATCGATCATCGCTGCAAAATTGAGTTGTGGAATCGATACAATACGATCCATAGTGTTGAATATGGATCGTACCTGATCCATCTTCGGGGAGTAGTGAGCTTTCATGCTTCTGCTTCATATTATCATCTTTGCTTGATTTTTGGACCCCACAATCATCGCTCTGGGCTACTGGCCTTGATAATAGTCTAGTCTAACTTGTCTAGTCAATTCGGATATAGCCGGATCAAAATGCCAGATAACATCCATGTTTGTACAAATCTTTTTTATTTGGCTATGGTAGTAGCAGTTCTTTTTGGACTTGTAGATTTGTATGAGGTTGATATTTCAAAATACCTTATAAGCAAATTATCGAATTATTGTAACATAATGATTGAACTAATTCCACGTGTAAATATAAGTGTGTGTGTGTGTGTAATATAACGTATTGATTATAGCGTATTGAACGTGGAAATTAATATTATTAGAATAGTTAAGTGATATTAATACGATGGAAGGGAGGTAGAGTAGATTAGAGAATCTATCACTAATTAAGGACGTCATACGGGGACAACTTATATGAACTCAATTATTATTAGGGTAGGATGATGCATTTATATACTAGATATACATATAAGTTATGACTAAGTAATAGGGATGCGAGGTTAGTCCAAAGCTACGTAGAAGTCTGCCCAATTAAATATGACTACAAATGGTGTGGTTTTGTGGACTAATGTCTGACATCGCCCATAATAAATAACCATAGTGGACATGAGGTTAGTCCCAATTCTGTAGGGTAAACCTTTCTAGTTAATTTGGCTACCAGTAATTATGATTAGTCGGACTAATATGAGATGCCACGAGTGGTTTATAGGTAATAAATTGCGTTTTGGATGTGGTAGGTGAAATCTTTCGAAGAGTCTGCTTGGGTTTGAGGTATTAAGTGGTTATGTTAGGGCCCGCCTCTTTTTAGGAGAAGTATTAAGTGACCCGATGGGATTTCTTACGATGCCAGCTAATGAGAACCATGTAGGGACCTGCCTATTTTATAGGTCTTAAATAGTCAGAGTCTGCTTAAGTCCAACGAAAGAGATATTAAGTGGTTTGGAGGTTCTCTTGCATCATTAATGATAGTTGCGTTAGAATTTGGATATGGGTTAGGTATTAAAGGATGGGGACTTGCCTATTTTATAGGTATTAAACAGTTATCATCGGCTTAATCACCAATAGAGGGTATTTATTTGTATGGATGATTTCTCTTACTTCATTGATGTTAGCTGCATTAGAATTTTGGAATTGGAATGGAAAGGATTTTGGGCTTGTAGTTAAAGTTATTAGTTTTTGTAGCACCACTATTTAGGGTGACCGTTATATTTGATATATTCTTAAATACATAAGACATATTTCTTATTTAAATAATACTGCCCAAGTACAATTATAGTAAAGCTTGAGATTTCCACTTCACCAGACATTTGTTGTTCTGACCCACTCCTCATTACAACACATAGGTTAGAGGATGCAATGCTGATTTTAGGAGGCGAAGGTAGAGATGAAGGCTAATGGCAGTTATATATTTGTATTTATGCCTTTTAAGTATTTTTATTGTACCCAGTTTAGACGGTTATGTTATTATGAGATATTGTACCATGGAGACTTTATGTAAATATGTTGTAATATTTAACATGTTATGTTTCTAAAATGGTTTCTTTTATGAAATGGGTACTTGTTTCTGATCTTATATTTTACCTATTCTACTCTTAGGTTCTAAAAGTATAGATAAGTAGCTCTTTGTACCGTGTATTGTTTTAATTTTATCAACTTAACAACTCACCTTTAGATAGGCCTAAGATTCAACGAGCTTTTATTAGATGGAAATTAGGTCTGTTTCGGGGCTGGTTATTATATTTGGTATAAGAACTTAAGTTACACAATCAATGGGGATAGGTATATGTATGAGTGGCGTACTTGTTATTTTTAAAACTATTTTTCAAAAATGTATTATATGTATACACACACTTAGTTTAAACTTAATCTATAGTTTCTTACTATAGAAGCATTTGTGACCATATTTCGAAAGGATGGGCAAGGCGACTATGGGTTGGAAAAATGGATAGAGTAGGGAATGGCCGACAAAAGTCGTATTCTAAGGAATGTAAATGGTATAGATTGTAACTCTAAGATTAGTAGATAATAAGTGTAAAATAAATAGGGAGTTACAATAATTTAATTAGGATATGAATAGACAAGAGACTGTTTAGGTAATTAAGGGATTATACAATTATGATGGTTGTAACTCTAAAAATTTAATATACAATGAATGTGTAATAAGTGAGGGGTTATTAGGAATTAAATAGATTAATGAGCCATTGAATAAGTAAATAAATGTCTGTAGGAAACGTTCGTTAAGGTAATATCCATTTAATATGGATCAAGTGGCATTTGTGCGAATAAATAAAAATGTTAAATACTAATTAAATATAATGAGGCAGGATAGTTGTAAACATCCGGAAGTAACGGATGAAAGAAATAGTAAATGTAATAAAGAAGATAATTATTAAATATTTGTTGTTTTGAAAAAGATTTTCTGAAAATTGAACTCCACATGAAGGATTTGATAAATAGATTTTCTTTGGAAACTTCCTCAAATATTTTTGACGACTTTCTCAAACGATTTATTAAGGAGCCGTTGTTATGAAAAAAATGAAAATTTTGGAATTCATACACCGGAAATGTTGTTAACGCAAAGGTTTGTGGATAAAAAGATGTTATAGAGTAAAAAATTTTGATTAAAAGGTTTTTGGTAAAAAGGGTTTTCCATTTCTGAAACTCTTAGTCTAAAATCTTTATTGGGATAAACAGTTTCCAATTTAAAGATTATTTAATAAAGTGATTTTTCTTTTTGAAATAAATGTAAATTGGATCGTAGGTTGGACTTGATGATTTTTCCTGTTTCACAAATTTAGAAGTTCTTTAAAATACTTCTTTTTAAATAGAAATGAAATTTGATAAAAAATGATAAAGAAGCCAATTAAGTAGGAAAATTATAAAAGAAGGTAATCGCGGGGGAGATATGGATAGGAATAGCGCTAGAAACGTATAAAATAGAATTAGTAATCTAGTTAGAGAAAATGTAGGAGAGAAATAATGAGAATGAGGGGGGAAAATGTTAGGATAGGAGTTTACTTTGCCTACTCCACTTTTTATTGCATAAAGTTATGGAAGACGTTTTTTTATATTTTAAACTAAAAGACTAACCTTCAAAGGAATACATCTTTGATGTAGAAAGTTTTTGAAAGAGGGAAATTATTTTGCTCCTTTTTGAGATTAAGCAATCCTTTTTTGAATTTTTGATGGGTTGATTTAGAAATTGAGTTTTTGAATGTTTTGGATTAAAGACCCTACTTTTAAAGAAGTAATTATTTAAGGTAAAAGTATTAGGTAAGGGAAATTATTTTACTAAGCAATTTTAGAACCTTTAAATTTAGGGTTAAGAATAAAGCTATAAATGTTTTTAAAATTGTGAAAAGTTGGATTCAAATATTTTTGGAAGGTTCTATCCAAATGTTTAATAAAAATGGAATAGATATATGGAAAATAAAATAAAATATGGTGTTTATATGTTTTTCAATAATTCAATTCCCCAAACAGTTTTTGAAAGTTGGAAATTCTTTTGAAAAATATGCTTAAATGTGTTTTTGTGATATGTGCAAATTCTTTTGCAAGTTTGAATTTTAAATATTGCATACTAGCGTAATGTCGATTTCTAAGTTTATATTTTATGGAATAGATAGGGATTGCTATTTAGGAAAGAAAGATTAAAGGTTTTAGATGTGAATAAAATAAGAATAGTATGTACAACCTGATTTGGAAATTTGAAATCAGTCCCAAACATTTATTTGTAGAATGTTGGTAATGTTGTAAATATATTCCAGATCTATAATTGGGTTGTAAGTTAGGTTGCCCTTGGAACGTGAATTTCCATATTTTGATTTATTAGCAGCGGTTTCCAAATAATTTCCATAAATTATCTAATTCCTTAAATGAATAAAAGTGCGGCGTTTGAATTGACAAGGGATATACCAAAAAGGAAAAGGGATGTGTAAGACATGGATATTCTTCTCCATAGTTTGCACTGTCTATTTTAATAAAAGAAAATGAAATAATCCCATGTAATTTCAAACAAAGCAAAAATATCACTTGTGGTTAATTTACGGAAAATTTTAAATGTAATCCTATTAGGAAGGATGGCTCTGATAAAATAAAACATGGAAATGAATTTTATAGTTTAGAAATTAATAATTAGAAATAAGAAATATATAAATAACATAATTTACAATGGTATTCGTATTAATTATAAACAACATTGGTATACGATTAGGATTTATGGACATTAATTACAGATTTAATCGACAATAAATTTGTAATTAATAAATAAAAATGGGATGAAATAGGGACCGATGATGGAATCTATTATGATATTAATAGAGGAATTGAATACTCATAATAAGTAATCCTGAAACGAGTAATAGGTTGAAATCGATTTAATAAGGAATGATTAGAGATTGTCAATTTTGACATTAATAACCAGTTATTATGTGTAATGGATATTTATTAGAACTAAGAAGGAGAATTAAGAAGGTGGGTAATGGT
Source organism: Allium fistulosum (assembly GCA_030737815.1). NCBI lineage: Eukaryota > Viridiplantae > Streptophyta > Magnoliopsida > Asparagales > Amaryllidaceae > Allium > Allium fistulosum. The sequence goes on along the minus strand of CM060902.1, from coordinate 1,113,141,974 downwards.
GGAAAGGTATTCAAGTAATGTATATCTTAAATTAGTAAGGAGCATTAAGACCCCAACATCATTAACATCAGTTAATGATTAAAGGTAGCTTTCGACAAAATTTTCTTTAAAGTTAGGTTGTAATCACTAGTTCTCTCCTTTAGGAAATTGAAGTGTTTGATATGGTATAAGGCTTGTTCTTGTTTTATCACCATGTTGATTTTAGGGGATTGGACTAGACCGCTAAATATATATATATATATATATTAAGGAACATAGTAAATAGGGAAATTTCAAAAGGATGCTTAACTAGCAATAAACCGAAGATAAGACTGGAAGTTAGTAGGGAAATTAGATTAGAATGCTTCGAACTCAAAACTTGTGGAATATCACAATTCACCCCGAATGTAATAAGGGGTATAGGGATATGAAAAGACTTTTCTAACTGGTCAAGGTGGAAGAAAGAGCCACCAAATTTGTTCTAGATGCTTGACATGCCAAAGGATTAAAGCTAAGCAAGGCATGCTCAAAGGATTGTCATTACCATTGGAGATTCCAACTTGGAAATGAGAGCATGCATCTACAGACATTGCAAATGGATTGCCTAGAGGCAATGGTGCTATTTAGGTTATAATAGTTTGGCTTATTTTACCTTCATCGAAGGCAATAGGATTGTAGCATCTCTAGCGCAGATTTGTGATTAGGGAGTGGTGCAACTACATGGAGTTCCAATTAGCATTATCAGTGATAGAGACCCTTTGTTCACTAGGGTAATTTCAAAGAGTTCGCAATCTACTTTGGAGTGACTTTGGATCTTAGCACCACTTCCAACTGTAGACCAACGGTTAGACGGAAAGTGTAACAAGGATTTTGAGCATTTATGGTAAATTTTCATCATGGATTTTGCAAGGCCTTAGAGAAGTTAGAAGTGTTGAGGCAGTAGTTGAGGGCTGCATTGGACTGTCAAGAGTCCTAGGCTGACTGGCAAAGATAGGAATTTGAGTGTTTAGTTAGGGACACGATATTCATTGAGGTTTCCCCTCTTAGAAAGGTTATGAGGTTTGGAACTTCTAGGAGGTTGGTGCCTAGGTTTAGTAGGCCTTTCCCGATTTTAGAGAGGGTAGGGAAAACTTGCTTAGTGAGTGGAGCTTCCAGAGTAATTAGAGGGAGTCCATGACTTATTTCATGTTCCATACTTAAGGAAATGTCTGCATGACATTGCCTCTATAGTATAGCCTGACCAGTTAATTGACGTTGCAATGGGGCCCATCGCCCTCTCGTGCCACTGATGTATTGTGGAGCACTGTATTAAGAGGCTTCATTACGAAGAAAATTGGGTTGGTTTGGTTAAATAGGGAGATAACCTAGCGGAAAGCACACAGAAAACCGAAGAAAAGATGAATGTTTCTCACCCCGTGCATTTCTCTGGTAAACTTTTCTCTCTAAAAATATAGGTTTTTGGTTGCATTGTAATTACTAGATTAGATGGTAGGAGATGGTTGCCACACTTTCTGCTGTTATTTTTGCACTCATATAGAATTTTATGTATATTTAGGATGCTTGCATACATGTTTGTATGCCACGATCTTGCATTCACGCTTGGACTAAGCTCACCTATAGTATGTTTGCATACATAATCAAATTGCATTTTTGGTGGAGTGAATAGTTGTGTAGATTATTGTAAATAAATTGGTTGTATAACATGGTTGTTGAATGCGCGTTACACTATCTTCTCTTGGTTATTTCAGGGGCGAAACACTTTTTAAGGGAGGGGAGAATGTAACACCCTATAAAATTTAATAAGAAATTATGTAATTAAAATAAGATTAAAAATGGAAATTTTGTAAATGTCGGAATTTGGTGAAGGAAGTTGCACCATTACGTCCATTGTGATTTTCTAATTAATTTCTATATATAATATGTTGAAATCGGAGTTGAAATGAAAATGTTATGGATGTTTGAAGTTTTCAAATTGAATTAATTCAAACGAGTTTAAATTTGAAATTAAAAGTTGGAGTTTTGAATTTTAAAATATTGGCTGAGATTAACGTTTGAGAAAACATTTGAGTTAATATGGGTTAACGTATAAATTAATTGAGTAACTAATATATTAATCAAAAATTAACTAAAATAGAAAATCAATGATCATAAGTAGGGGCCGGTCAACCCCTGGACTACGACCGGTCGATTGCTAGCAGTTGACCAGTGTGTCGAGGTGGTAGATCGGTGGGGAGCTAAGAGGTAAACGGCGGCTAGGTTTTTGTTAGTTTTAATGGTCTGGTTTGTTTGATTTCAATCCAACAGTTCTACTTCCTTCTTGCCTCTATAAATAGGCCCCAAGACACTCACCTTTCCTTCGTAAAATTTTGGGAACGCTAGCGAATCTTTGTCAAAATCTCACCCCTCGGGGTTTCAGAAAAAGCAAACTTTTCTAGTAAGTAATTCCAGTTGCTAATCTCTAATTTAAATTAATCGTTCTTCTCTCTATCTTCTAGTTGCTGAAATCTAATCTATATATACAATCTATTTGTTGTATATTCAAAAAGGGGAAGATCTAAAAGAGAATTAGGAGACGTAGAAATCAGATCTCTTCATCTTCTTTAGATTCCAGAATCAGTTAGGAATTTCAGGTAAAAAGTTTAGATGCTAATTCTTTTGACTTGTGATTCTATTCCATTAGTTTATGATCATTAATCTAATCTTTATATACAATTCATCTTGTTGCACAAAGAGGGGGATATGGAAGAGAATTAGGCGGGGTGGAATCAAATGCAGTTAGGAAGCAAACAATTCTCTTTGAGTGGAAATATCAATTTTTCCACATTTTTGTGATTGAATAGTATTTATTTGGATTTGATGCATGCCTTGGGAAATTTTAGAAATGAAAATATAACATCGAAAACCCCTACAATTTCCCTAGGTAAATATCAACCTTTGTATATGTTGGAATTATAATCCTTTTTAGTCTTAATATATTAGAATATACTTATTTCTTGGAATTAGATAACCAATCGTCCATTCAACATATTCCCCTACATTAAATTGGAGTGTTTTCAAAAAGAAGTAGATTAGAAATGGTGTGTAAAGTATGAATTGAATTTGTCTGTAGTTCGCACTGCCTATTTCTATCACTTAAATAAACAAGGAACTCCTTTCTCACTCCAGAATGATGTATGTAAAGGTTGAATTGAACATAGCCGATCTAATTTGTGAAGATCTATTCTTTAAAACATAAAGGGACATCGCCTATAATAAATAACCATAATGGATGCGACTTTAGTCCATATTCTATAGGGTAAACCTTCCCAGTTCATCTGGCTACCAATACCTAGGAATAGTCAGACTAATGTGAGGCATCTCGAGCAGGTTATGGGTCATAAATTGCATTTTGGATGAGATAGGTGAAATCCCTCGGAGGAGTCTGCTTCGGGTTTGAGGTATTAATTGGTTATGCGGCTCTTTTTAGGAGAAATATTAAGTGATAGGATTTCTTACGATAGCTAGTTAGAACCATGTAGGGACCCGCCTTGGGTTAGGTCTTAAATGACGGGGACCTGCCTATTTTATTAGTCCTAAATGGTCAGAGTCTGCCCAAGTCTGAAATGACCCTCCTATTTCCACCCTAATTTCATAAGGATTTTTTTTTTTTTTGCTAAGAGATGATATACAGATATATCATTCTTTACAAATATATTTCCCAGGGTCATTTTCTTTTTCTAATAAACAAAATATATCCAGGATCAAAATAACTTACCAATATAAATATATCAGTGTATATCTAATAACATACACATACATATGAAGATGTATGTGTTCTTCTTGTTTAAATTCAGAGTATATACTTTATCTTTTTTTTTGTACAAGAACATCCTGTTTGATTTAGATTTTTAGCACTTCAGATTAATTATTGCACCCTGATTTTTGGACCTAAAATCCACTGGAAACATGTATTTTAGACTGTCATTATAATTTAGAAATGATCAAGTAATAATCAGTGGTAAACAAGCTTTTAATATAGATGATTATGTTAAAGTCTGGATAATATCAAATTCAGTATAAAAGTAAGTGGATCCTAAGTGAACACAAGCAACATCTAGGCGTAATGGAAACGCGCCTAACTTATACATGAAAGGTCACGAGTTCGAGTGCTATGCTGGTCGGTTCAAACACAATTTTTGGTTTTTCTTTTTATTTATTTTTCCTGTATGGTTAGAAATCTGATACCTACCTATAATTGTGCATATATATTTGATTTTGCCTATAACCTAACATACAAAACAATTCTTTTTACATAACTATTTTTAAAACCCATTCCTACAACTGTTTTAAGAATTTAAATTTATATTTTTGCCCAATTTATCAACATGTACACAGGTATTTATGTACATGTCATTACCTTTGCCCAGTTTCCAGAAAACTGAGTGAAACAATTGCTAAATGTACTATGCTTTGAAATGCATCTATATTTTCAAGATACAGTCTATCATGATCAACCAATACTTCATTTAGTTGAGGCTGGTTAACTCATGAGTCTTGTATATGCTATACACTAGTTCAAAAACAAGGGAGATACCTTTCATTTCATTCTATCTGAAGCTTTTTAGAAAAACATTTTACTTTTCCTAATTCAATTCAGAAATGAATTCAGATTTATTTACAAAGCATTTCAGTAAAAAGAAAATAAAATCCTTTAAGTTTACTTCTTGCTAAATCCAGATTTTAGTTCTAAAACTCAGTGCTCTGTTATGTCTCAAGGTTAACTAATACATAATATAAATTATACAAAACAGTAGCTCAACTACATGTGCATATTTCTCTTCCAAACATTCATATCAATAATTAAAATCATTTCATTGTTTCCCAGTCAGATTTTTCCTTTGAGATTTTAAACCTTAGTGCATAACAATATATTTAACATGATACAACTAGTTCATCTAACCATAATAGAATTCATTACATGACTGGAAGTCTTAGAAACATAATATTTTTCCTGAATACATGCAGATATAATCAATTTAAACTCTTATTGAGACTAGCTAGCATGTTCATTCACTCCTCCATAAAAGCCATAACTTCATTTTTACTTAGTGCCTGGGTTACCTGAAAGAACATAAGTGGCTGCCTCATTTTAAAATGAGACACCCCAGATGCCATGAGCAAACAAGGGTCAGATCTATGATCTGGTATGAATAACATCAATTCATTCATGATATTAAGCAATAGAGAATATAAGGGTACTAACTTGTTATTTAAGCAAATTTCTGCAATCAAATATTTTAACATAGTATAATTAAGTTGATTCAGGTATGATATATTCACTTATCATTCAACTGAAATGACCCTCCTATTTCCACCCTAATTTCATAAGGATTTTTTTTTTTTTTTTGCTAAGAGATGATATACAGATATATCATTCTTTACAAATATATTTCCCAGGGTCATTTTCTTTTTCTAATAAACAAAATATATCCAGGATCAAAATAACTTACCAATATAAATATATCAGTGTATATCTAATAACATACACATACATATGAAGATGTATGTGTTCTTCTTGTTTAAATTCAGAGTATATACTTTATCTTTTTTTTTTGTACAAGAACATCCTGTTTGATTTAGATTTTTAGCACTTCAGATTAATTATTGCACCCTGATTTTTGGACCTAAAATCCACTGGAAACATGTATTTTAGACTGTCATTATAATTTAGAAATGATCAAGTAATAATCAGTGGTAAACAAGCTTTTAATATAGATGATTATGTTAAAGTCTGGATAATATCAAATTCAGTATAAAAGTAAGTGGATCCTAAGTGAACACAAGCAACATCTAGGCATAATGGAAACGCGCCTAACTTATACATGAAAGGTCACGAGTTCGAGTGCTATGCTGGTCGGTTCAAACACAATTTTTGGTTTTTCTTTTTATTTTTTTTTCCTGTATGGTTAGAAATCTGATACCTACCTATAATTGTGCATATATATTTGATTTTGCCTATAACCTAACATACAAAACAATTCTTTTTACATAACTATTTTTAAAACCCATTCCTACAACTGTTTTAAGAATTTAAATTTATATTTTTGCCCAATTTATCAACATGTACACAGGTATTTATGTACATGTCATTACCTTTGCCCAGTTTCCAGAAAACTGAGTGAAACAATTGCTAAATGTACTATGCTTTGAAATGCATCTATATTTTCAAGATACAGTCTATCATGATCAACCAATACTTCATTTAGTTGAGGCTGGTTAACTCATGAGTCTTGTATATGCTATACACTAGTTCAAAAACAAGGGAGATACCTTTCATTTCATTCTATCTGAAGCTTTTTAGAAAAACATTTTACTTTTCCTAATTCAATTCAGAAATGAATTCAGATTTATTTACAAAGCATTTCAGTAAAAAGAAAATAAAATCCTTTAAGTTTACTTCTTGCTAAATCCAGATTTTAGTTCTAAAACTCAGTGCTCTGTTATGTCTCAAGGTTAACTAATACATAATATAAATTATACAAAACAGTAGCTCAACTACATGTGCATATTTCTCTTCCAAACATTCATATCAATAATTAAAATCATTTCATTGTTTCCCAGTCAGATTTTTCCTTTGAGATTTTAAACCTTAGTGCATAACAATATATTTAACATGATACAACTAGTTCATCTAACCATAATAGAATTCATTACATGACTGGAAGTCTTAGAAACATAATATTTTTCCTGAATACATGCAGATATAATCAATTTAAACTCTTATTGAGACTAGCTAGCATGTTCATTCACTCCTCCATAAAAGCCATAACTTCATTTTTACTTAGTGCCTGGGTTACCTGAAAGAACATAAGTGGCTGCCTCATTTTAAAATGAGACACCCCAGATGCCATGAGCAAACAAGGGTCAGATCTATGATCTGGTATGAATAACATCAATTCATTCATGATATTAAGCAATAGAGAATATAAGGGTACTAACTTGTTATTTAAGCAAATTTCTGCAATCAAATATTTTAACATAGTATAATTAAGTTGATTCAGGTATGATATATTCACTTATCATTCCTTCACTTGCATACATAATCATGCAAACATGATTATCTATTGGCATCAATTTCATTTACTGGAATCATCTTGGTTCCATACCATTCAACCTAAGAAATATCCACATTCCTATTTCTTCATTTACAGGTTGTAATATTCAATTTAAATCCCTGCCTCATCTGCTATTAAGGAATCACTGGGACACATTGCAATGAACTAATTCACATCATTGCACAAAGATCTCAGGGCTTAAACAAACCATGTGCCAACTTGCATACTTCAAATATGACAAGCATTCCAGCAGTCATCTTGGCCTTCCCTTCCCTAGTTTATTTACTAGTGTATTGTCTTAAATCCTAACATCAAATATGCTAAGTGAACATGTCACTGCAAACATGGAAACATCCATAATTTCTTCTAGCATAATTTCCCCTCAGAAATAATCAGACAGTCATTTCCTAAATGGGGTCAATATGTCTTGATCTTAGTAAATATAAGAACATTTTCAACTGTAAAAGAGGCATGGCATGTTATACTGATCTGCAAGCCTATATGATTGATTCAGATTCAAGATCTGGTTCAATCATAATTTTAGCTTGTGGGTTTTTTTTTGATTAAGGGCTCAGCACTTAGAAAATTTCTATTGCACCCTTAACATTTTTCTTTTCAAGCCTCAGCACTTATACCAAGTATAATGCAGCTCCAATCATTTTTATAAGGTTTCCATGCCATAGATCTATAACAGTTGAGAGTATTCTCTATATAATTTTTAAGATCCTAAACTTTAACATTTATGAGTATAAATAAAACAGTATGATACTCATCCAAAGACAAATGTCTCAACCAATCAAAGATCATCAAAATCATCCATATTAAACCATATTAGATTTAAAATAAAACATCCAAAAAGCATTGATGAAATCATATACATCAAAACCAGAAATACATAAATGGCAATATAAAAAGTGGCTGCCTCAACTCAGGTCTTAATGCCATGAACTCAGTGAGATTACTCACCTAAATGTTTCTTCTTATTAATCCAGAAAATTCTTGTTTGAGTGTTTTCTCCTTCCTTTCAATATTTTCTTCTTCTTTTCTTATTTTTATGCAGCTCGGGGTAAAATAATTCTACTGGCCAAACTGCCTATTTATAAGCATTTTTCCTCTAGGGTTTTATTGAAACAGAATTCCATTTCTGTCCTGGCTTAGCATCATGCATTTTTCATTCATATTACCCCGGCCATATTAACCAATTTAAAGGCTGCATTTTCTTTCTTTTACTTTTTCAGAAAATGGCCACTCACTTAGTCATGTCAAAAGTGTGACTATTCTATTTATTTTAATTATTTCTGAAAATCCCCTTTGCTATTTTTGCCTACACAAGCATATTGACTTGTATCACATTTCATGTCATTTTAATGTTATGGTTTCACTTGCTAATATATATATGTACTTTTCAGTATTTAAAAATGTATATTTGTATACATATCTTATCTAGGCTTATTTTAATTCCTCTTTTAAATTCAGAAACATATGCACCTATATGTATACAAGTTTACAAATATATATATATTATTTTCTTTTCTGGGTTTTAAATAAATTTGTTTACTGATCTAAAGTAAAACTTACTTTTCTTATTTTCTAAGATGACCCATAAAATCTCAGAAATCAAATAACCATGTTGCAAAATCATGTTTGTATTGCTCTTTAATTCTTGTTTTAAATCCAAGAAATCTGGAGTTCTTTCTTGTGCCATTTCAGTGTGCACGTGCACACATATACTTGCACACTATTTATTCCAGAAATTTCACCATATTTAAATCTAAATATTTCAAAATTAAATCATTTTACAAAAATGATTTTTCACAAAATTTTGGGGTATTACATTCACCCCTCCTTTTAGGAATTGTGTCCTCACAATTTTTCTAACATTTAGTAAGCATCATTTTTCTTTTCTGAAAACTTATCAAATATATGCATAAGCAAACAAATTCAACCATATCAACCATGCATAACAAATAATTTTTCCAGAAGAAAAAAAAAAATTACCTTTTAATTTGCAAAAAGCTTAGGATAATCCATTCTAATCTTATCCTCTAACTCCCATGTGCAGTCATTAGGATCACTACTCCACTGGATCTTAACTAGTTTCAAGGTTTTGCTCCTTAATTTTTTTTCTTCCTTGGCTATAATCCCCACTGGTTCTTTTTCATAAACCAAGTCAGGATTTATTTGAATTTTGGTAGGCTTTTCCAAAATGTCTTCCTTATCATGTACCCATTTTCTAAGTTGGGACACATGAAAAACATTATGCATTGCTTTCATCTCCTCTGGTAGTTCTAATTTGTAAGCCAATGAACCAATTCTTTCCAGAATTTTATAGGGTCCAACATACCTTGGTGTAAGCTTACCTTGCTTGCCAAATCTCATGACTTTCTTCATAGGTGAAATCTTGATGAAAACAAAGTCTCCCACTTCATACTCCACTTGCTTTCTCTTCCTATCTGCAAATTTCTTTTGCCTATCTTGAGCTGCTGCTATTCTTTTTCTTATTAACCCAATTTTCTCTGTGGTTTCTTTAACATATTCAGGTCCAAGAATAGCCCTTTCTCCAGCCTCTACCCAGCATATAGGTGATAAACATGGCTTGCCATATAAGGCTTCAAATGGTGCCATCCCTATGGTGCTTTGGTAACTGTTATTGTAGGTGAATTCAGCTAGATGGAGGTGGTCTTCCCAGTTGCCTCCAAAGTCCAGTGTACATGCTCTCAACAAATCCTCTAAGACTTTGTTCACCACCTCAGTTTGACCATCTGATTGTGGATGGTAGGCAGTGCTTAAGCACAATTCACTCCCCATAGCCTCTTGAAAACTTTTCCAAAATCTTGAGGTGAAGATGGTATCCCTATCACTCACAATGGTTTTGGGTATGCCATGCAACCTTACTACCTCTTTCATGAATATTTGAGCCAATTTTGGAGCATTTCTTTCTGTTTTAACTGGGATAAAATGTGCTACCTTAGTTAGCCTATCCACTATTACCCATATACTTGTGTTTCCCTTCTTAGATCTAGGAAGACCATCTATGAAATCCATAGATATATCCTCCCACTTCCACTGTGGTATACTAAGGGGTTGCAATAGTCCTGATGGCCTTTGTGTCTCTGCCTTGACTTGTTGGCAAGTCATGCACCTTGCAACATATCTGGCCACATCTGACTTCATCCCCTTCCACCAAAGATTTCTTTTCAAATTTTGATACATCTTGGTGCTACCTGGGTGTATGGAGTACTTACTCCTATGGTACTCATTTAATATTTCCTCTTTCAATTCTATATTTTCTGGAACACATATCCTATTTTTATTCCTTAAATAACCATTTTTATCAATTTGATAATTTATTACTTCCTCCCCTTTTGATATGAGCATTTTCTTTTCCATCATGTTTAAGTCTTGTTCCTGCATTTGTCCAATCTTAAGAAGTAAATCTGATTGCAGAGATATCATACTTAATTTTCCTTTACCTTTACCTTCTTCAATAGGCATCATTTGTTCCTCACTGTTTTCCTCAATTTCCAAATCAGTAAGTATAGACAAATCCCTAAACTCTTCCATCATCAACATGGCTACCTTGGCATGTTGTCTACTCAAGGCATCTGCAACTTTATTTGCCTTGCCTGGTGTATACAGTATATCTAGGTCATAGGCAGCTAGGAACTCTACCCATCTATGTTGCCTCATGTTCAAATCTTTTTGTGAGAATAAATATTTCAGTGCCTTATGATCAGTGTACAAAATGAATTTGGCACCTAACAAATAATGTCTCCAAAGTTTCAAAGCATACACAACTGCTGCTAGTTCAAGATCATGGGTTGCATACCTGGTTTCATGTGGCTTTAATTGCCTAGATGCATAGGCTACCACCTGGTCTTGCTGCATCAACACAGCCCCTAACCCAGAGCCACTTGCATCAGTGTACACAACCAAATTTTCATTTCCTTCTGGCACTCTCAATACTGGTGCATCAATCAGGGCTTCTTTTATTTTGATAAAAGCTTGCTCACATTTTTCTGTCCATACAAAGGCTTGGTTCTTTCTAGTTAAATTGGTAAGTGGTGATGATATTTTTGAGAAATCTTTTATGAATCTCCTATAATATCCTGCCATCCCCATAAATGATCTAATCTCACTGATGGTGCTAGGCCTTTTCCATGCTTGGATTGCCACTACTTTGTTAGGGTTTACTGATATTCCTTTGGCAGAGATGACATGCCCAAGGAAATGCACTTCTTCTTTCCAAAATGCACATTTTGAAAATTTTGCCTTTAAATCATTTTCCCTTAGTCTTGACAAAACTAAATGCAAATGATTTTTATGCTCTTCCACTGTCTTAGAATAAATCAAAATGTCATCAATAAAAATCAGTACAAACTTGTCTAGATAATCTCTAAATATTCTATTCATCAAATCAACAAAATATGAAGGAGCATTTGTCAAACCAAATGGCATGACCAAAAATTCATATAAGCCATATCTTGTGTTAAATGCAGTATACTTAACACTTGAGTCTTCAACCTTCATTTGATGGAATCCTGATGCTAAGTCTAGCCTAGAAAATATTTTAGCTTCACTGAGTTGGTCAAAGAGATCATCTATTCTAGGCAATGGGTATTTATTCTTGATGGTTACTTTATTTAGTTCTCTGTAATCTATGCACATTCTCAAGGTACCATCATGTTTTCTTACAAACACTACTGGAGAACCCCAGCAAGAATTGCTTGGCCTTATAAATCCCTTGCCTTCTAATTCTTCCAACTGATTTTTCAATTCTTTCAGTTCACTTGGCCCCATTCTATAAGGTTTCTTGATTATTGGACTTGCTCCTGGAATGAGATTAATTTGGAACTCAACTGGTCTGTGGTGTGGAACACCCTTAACTTCCCCAAACACATCCAAGTATTCATTAACTATGGGAATTTCTTCAATGGTTAGTTCACTCAGATCTTTTTCTAAGTCAACTAAATGATACAATTTCCCTTCCTTAGCCATTTCACATAGAACTGTGATTCTCTGGCCTCTAGAATCTTGCAATGATATGGTGGATGAGTCTAAATTAATTATGGCTTTAAATTGCCTTAACCAATCTACCCCCAATATAACTCCTATATTTGGGTAATTTAAAACATATAAATTGGAAATAAAAATATTTCCTCCTATGTTTAACTCCACATCCACACAATTCATGTTCAAAACACTAGAACTCCCTAGGGGACTTTGTACAAGCAATGGGGTTTCAACCAATTTGCAGTTTAATTTTAACACTTTAACTAATTCATAGGAAATCAAAGAGTGTGTTGCTCCAGTATCATATACTACTGGTATGGGTATGGCACAAATGAGTAATGTACCTTCCACTTGGCCATGATTTTCAGCATCAATTTTCACTGCAGATTTGCCTTTTCCTTCCAAAGTTGCCAATTTCCCTTGCTGTTTATTCTCAGGACAGTTCCTCTTCATATGCCCCTCTTTCCCACATAGGTAGCATTTGAAGGCTCCTCCTTTTAACTCTGGGCACCTTGGTTTGATGTGTCCTTCTTTTCCACAATGATGGCAAACCAATTTCTTCTTAGTATCATTGGCTTTAGTATCTTTACTCTTCCTGTTGTCTGCCTCCTCCTTCTTTTTATCATAAGGGTGATATCTTCCCTTATCCTTCTTGTTGTTGCTCTTAAAATTCCTATATTTCTCTCTTTCTTTGTCATGTTGTTCCAGTTTCAAAGCCAGATCAATTACTTGATCAAATGTTCTATCTGCATATGGTAGCATAGCTCTGCTAAGTCCTGGGTTCAGCCCTTTTATATACCTATCATTCTTGGATGCTTCATCTGCCACTAGCATTGCTCCATAATTAGATAGCCCCTCAAACTTTTGAGTGTATTCAGTGACATTCAAAGTTCCCTGCCTAAGTTTGATAAATTCTTCAAGCAAAATGGTCTTGGCTGATGCTGGTACAAATCTTGCCTCCAACATCTCCTTGAACTGATTCCAAGTGATTTCATTTTCATTTCTTCCAGCTATGATCACCTCCCACCAGCTTAAAGCTACCCCTTTCAGTTGTCTAGAAGCTACTTGCCTCTTCCTTTGGTCATCCAACTGCATGTCATTGAAAATCCTATCAAGTGTTCTCAACCATGCTTGAATTTCCATCACACTCTCTGTTCCTTCAAAACTCTTGCCTCCCAAATTGGAATAAGTCTTCAGTAGTTTTGAAAGCTCTTCATGTGGGTTCTCAGGCCTATGCCCAATTCCATCTCTTAAAACCCTCACAAATTCTTGCATATCAAGCATTTGAGGTGCACTGGTTCCTGCATTGTGATGAGATCCTCTTCCTACCATGTTCTGCTAACTAAATTCTGGGTAAATGGTATTAGTATATTATGAGTGCTTCTATAATTTCTAATTTCTTATCTAAATTATTTCATCCAAAACAAACAGACGTTATACATTTCTATAATACTTAACAATCAATGCAACCAAGTGCTCTGATACCAACTGAAATGACCCTCCTATTTCCACCCTAATTTCATAAGGATTTTTTTTTTTTTGCTAAGAGATGATATACAGATATATCATTCTTTACAAATATATTTCCCAGGGTCATTTTCTTTTTCTAATAAACAAAATATATCCAGGATCAAAATAACTTACCAATATAAATATATCAGTGTATATCTAATAACATACACATACATATGAAGATGTATGTGTTCTTCTTGTTTAAATTCAGAGTATATACTTTATCTTTTTTTTTGTACAAGAACATCCTGTTTGATTTAGATTTTTAGCACTTCAGATTAATTATTGCACCCTGATTTTTGGACCTAAAATCCACTGGAAACATGTATTTTAGACTGTCATTATAATTTAGAAATGATCAAGTAATAATCAGTGGTAAACAAGCTTTTAATATAGATGATTATGTTAAAGTCTGGATAATATCAAATTCAGTATAAAAGTAAGTGGATCCTAAGTGAACACAAGCAACATCTAGGCGTAATGGAAACGCGCCTAACTTATACATGAAAGGTCACGAGTTCGAGTGCTATGCTGGTCGGTTCAAACACAATTTTTGGTTTTTCTTTTTATTTTTTTTTCCTGTATGGTTAGAAATCTGATACCTACCTATAATTGTGCATATATATTTGATTTTGCCTATAACCTAACATACAAAACAATTCTTTTTACATAACTATTTTTAAAACCCATTCCTACAACTGTTTTAAGAATTTAAATTTATATTTTTGCCCAATTTATCAACATGTACACAGGTATTTATGTACATGTCATTACCTTTGCCCAGTTTCCAGAAAACTGAGTGAAACAATTGCTAAATGTACTATGCTTTGAAATGCATCTATATTTTCAAGATACAGTCTATCATGATCAACCAATACTTCATTTAGTTGAGGCTGGTTAACTCATGAGTCTTGTATATGCTATACACTAGTTCAAAAACAAGGGAGATACCTTTCATTTCATTCAATCTGAAGCTTTTTAGAAAAACATTTTACTTTTCCTAATTCAATTCAGAAATGAATTCAGATTTATTTACAAAGCATTTCAGTAAAAAGAAAATAAAATCCTTTAAGTTTACTTCTTGCTAAATCCAGATTTTAGTTCTAAAACTCAGTGCTCTGTTATGTCTCAAGGTTAACTAATACATAATATAAATTATACAAAACAGTAGCTCAACTACATGTGCATATTTCTCTTCCAAACATTCATATCAATAATTAAAATCATTTCATTGTTTCCCAGTCAGATTTTTCCTTTGAGATTTTAAACCTTAGTGCATAACAATATATTTAACATGATACAACTAGTTCATCTAACCATAATAGAATTCATTACATGACTGGAAGTCTTAGAAACATAATATTTTTCCTGAATACATGCAGATATAATCAATTTAAACTCTTATTGAGACTAGCTAGCATGTTCATTCACTCCTCCATAAAAGCCATAACTTCATTTTTACTTAGTGCCTGGGTTACCTGAAAGAACATAAGTGGCTGCCTCATTTTAAAATGAGACACCCCAGATGCCATGAGCAAACAAGGGTCAGATCTATGATCTGGTATGAATAACATCAATTCATTCATGATATTAAGCAATAGAGAATATAAGGGTACTAACTTGTTATTTAAGCAAATTTCTGCAATCAAATATTTTAACATAGTATAATTAAGTTGATTCAGGTATGATATATTCACTTATCATTCCTTCACTTGCATACATAATCATGCAAACATGATTATCTATTGGCATCAATTTCATTTACTGGAATCATCTTGGTTCCATACCATTCAACCTAAGAAATATCCACATTCCTATTTCTTCATTTACAGGTTGTAATATTCAATTTAAATCCCTGCCTCATCTGCTATTAAGGAATCACTGGGACACATTGCAATGAACTAATTCACATCATTGCACAAAGATCTCAGGGCTTAAACAAACCATGTGCCAACTTGCATACTTCAAATATGACAAGCATTCCAGCAGTCATCTTGGCCTTCCCTTCCCTAGTTTATTTACTAGTGTATTGTCTTAAATCCTAACATCAAATATGCTAAGTGAACATGTCACTGCAAACATGGAAACATCCATAATTTCTTCTAGCATAATTTCCCCTCAGAAATAATCAGACAGTCATTTCCTAAATGGGGTCAATATGTCTTGATCTTAGTAAATATAAGAACATTTTCAACTGTAAAAGAGGCATGGCATGTTATACTGATCTGCAAGCCTATATGATTGATTCAGATTCAAGATCTGGTTCAATCATAATTTTAGCTTGTGGGTTTTTTTTTTGATTAAGGGCTCAGCACTTAGAAAATTTCTATTGCACCCTTAACATTTTTCTTTTCAAGCCTCAGCACTTATACCAAGTATAATGCAGCTCCAATCATTTTTATAAGGTTTCCATGCCATAGATCTATAACAGTTGAGAGTATTCTCTATATAATTTTTAAGATCCTAAACTTTAACATTTATGAGTATAAATAAAACAGTATGATACTCATCCAAAGACAAATGTCTCAACCAATCAAAGATCATCAAAATCATCCATATTAAACCATATCAGATTTAAAATAAAACATCCAAAAAGCATTGATGAAATCATATACATCAAAACCAGAAATACATAAATGGCAATATAAAAAGTGGCTGCCTCAACTCAGGTCTTAATGCCATGAACTCAGTGAGATTACTCACCTAAATGTTTCTTCTTATTAATCCAGAAAATTCTTGTTTGAGTGTTTTCTCCTTCCTTTCAATATTTTCTTCTTCTTTTCTTATTTTTATGCAGCTCGGGGTAAAATAATTCTACTGGCCAAACTGCCTATTTATAAGCATTTTTCCTCTAGGGTTTTATTGAAACAGAATTCCATTTCTGTCCTGGCTTAGCATCATGCATTTTTCATTCATATTACCCCGGCCATATTAACCAATTTAAAGGCTGCATTTTCTTTCTTTTACTTTTTCAGAAAATGGCCACTCACTTAGTCATGTCAAAAGTGTGACTATTCTATTTATTTTAATTATTTCTGAAAATCCCCTTTGCTATTTTTGCCTACACAAGCATATTGACTTGTATCACATTTCATGTCATTTTAATGTTATGGTTTCACTTGCTAATATATATATGTACTTTTCAGTATTTAAAAATGTATATTTGTATACATATCTTATCTAGGCTTATTTTAATTCCTCTTTTAAATTCAGAAACATATGCACCTATATGTATACAAGTTTACAAATATATATATATTATTTTCTTTTCTGGGTTTTAAATAAATTTGTTTACTGATCTAAAGTAAAACTTACTTTTCTTATTTTCTAAGATGACCCATAAAATCTCAGAAATCAAATAACCATGTTGCAAAATCATGTTTGTATTGCTCTTTAATTCTTGTTTTAAATCCAAGAAATCTGGAGTTCTTTCTTGTGCCATTTCAGTGTGCACGTGCACACATATACTTGCACACTATTTATTCCAGAAATTTCACCATATTTAAATCTAAATATTTCAAAATTAAATCATTTTACAAAAATGATTTTTCACAAAATTTTGGGGTATTACAAAGTCCCATGAAAGAGGTATTAAGTGGTTTGGAGGTTCTCTCGCGTCGTTAACGATAGTTGCATTAGAATTTGAAAATATGTTAGGTATTAAAGGACAAGGACCTACTTATTTTAAAGGTATTAAATGTTAGTGTCTACCTAATCACCAATAGAAGGTATTTATTGGTTTGGATGCTTTCTCTTGCATCATTGACGTTTGTTGCGTTAGAATTTTAGAGTTGGACTAGAAAGGCTTTTGGGCTTACAGTTGAAGTTATTAGTATTTGTAGCACCACAATTTAGGATGTGTTACATTTGGTATAGTCTTTAAATACGTAAGACATATTTCTTTTTTAAATAATACTGCCCTAGTACAATTATAGTAAAGCTTGAGATTTCCACTTCACTAGACATTTATTGTTCTGACCCACTCCTCATTACAACAAACAAGTTAGAGGAGACAGTGCTGATTTTAGGAAACGAAGGTGGAAAGAAGACTTTTGGCAGTTATATATATATATATATATATATATATATATTTGTGCTTTTTAAGTATTTTTACTGTACCGAGTAAAGACAATTTTCTTATTCTGAGATATTGTACTATGGAGATTTATGTAAACATGTTGTAATATTTAACATGTTATGTAACGACCCAGAAATTTTGAACATTTGAAATAGAATATTTAATTGAATTTAAATATTTGAATGTTGATTTAAATTGAATTTCAAATGTAAATCTGAAATTGGCAATTTAATTTGTAAATTTAATTATTGCAATTGGGTAAAAATTTGAATCTTTAGTTTTAAGCTGATTAAAAAATAATCTGAAGGCTTTGAAAATTTATATTGATAATTCTGAAGGTAATCGAACTTTCAGAATTGAATTTGAAACTGTTTTGTTCAGTTTTGAAATTTTGTTGTTTAAATTGAATTTAAAAATAGCGGTCCGGGGCACAGTCTCAGAAATTGACGAAACCAGTTCCATTGGATCTGTAATATTGAATTATTACCGGATTTCAATTTTCGTAGCGTTTAGAGTCGTTATGTGAGCGTACGGTATAAAAACGCCTAGAAATAATTTATCATTTTAATTTAAATATCGTTTCCATTAGCCGACTTACTTTTTCTCTGCTTAATTACGTACAAGTGTTTCACCTAATCTAACACCTGTCTTCATTTTGAACACGCGTCACCCTTTAAAAATAAACAACTCAATACGTATAACAGTTCGAACAAATTCAAATTGAGTTCTCATTCTTTCAAAAATCACGAATTTCCACTCCTTAAAATTCTTCAATTCATTCTTTCGAAAAAAAATGGCAGACAAGAAAATATTTCACGCATGCTCTCGCGTGGTCGAGCGACAAATTCGCGAGCTAGGGCAAAGAGTGGGCCTCGATTTCGAGCGAGGCGAACCAAGCGACGTTGATTTCGATCGCGAATGGATTCATCGGCAGCGACATGCGTTCGCGCACGCGAGGAGGAGGCGTGAGTCGAACGGCGCTCGAAAGTGAGGCAAGGTCAGAGGCTCGCGAAGTCAAGGCGGCAGGCGTTTGGGCGGTCCGCGTTCGATTTTGGGTGGCTCTGTGATTGCGGCGATGGTCGTGGGGTTTTCACAATTTTCGAAGGTCTGGTATCTCGCGTGAGGCAGTGGGATGGACCGCGAATTGGAAGGGGGGTTTTGATGCTCATCGCAGCCAAGTTGAACAGGGATACGTCGTGATGGTCTAGACAATGAAGTCGTTCAGCTGAGATCTAGTATGAGCTTCGTGGTGGACTGGTTATTGACCGAGAGGTGAGCAAGCTATTTAATTTAAGTAATAAGTTGTATATCTTTTTACAGAAAGATTTCTATTTTTGGATAGATTGACAGTAAACAGTAAATATATATATAAAAGATTTTGAAAGTATAGGAATTTTAAAACGATATAAAGTTTATAAATAATTAAATTCTTGAAATCTATGAATTGTTTTGTTGCTGAAAACAATTATTAAAAGGAAATTTAATAATTAGTTAATTTAATCTATTAAAATGGAAATTTAATTGTTCGATTTAATTCGAATATTGATTAATTATATAATTATTTATACAAGGTTAATACAATGAAGAAATGATTAAAACGGAAATGGGATTGCAAAATAAAAGCGAAGGTGAGATCTTCTCACTCAGATTTAATTTTGAATTGCAGTTATTGATTGTGTTGATTGCTATTGATTGTGATATTAGATATAGTAGGATATATCCATATATATAGCAATATATACATATTGGCATATGTATATATTGGATTGATTGATTTCCCGCCTCGTATAGCGGATGAGACCCTATTGCGCCGTTAGTAAGCGGATGATATTTTATAAATCCTATATACCGCGATATTCCACCTTGAAGTGGAATTGGTATTGTGCTACCATCTGTGGATGCAGGGAAACAGGTTGGAGGGATCCAACAGGATTCCTCAAAACATTTGAATTGATTTCATATGTTGTGTGATTGATTATTTATAATCTGTGTATGATTATATCTGTGATTGAATGTGCTAAAGGCTAAAATTTAGCCGAATGTATTTTTGGTATCATTGGATACCAGAAGTAAATGAAATTGGATTTTTTTGAAATTAAAAGTGGAAATTTTAAATAAATTCTTTTGAAAGAATTGATTGAATTTTCAAAGAAAGAATTTTAAAAGCGTAAAGTTGATTTTGAAATGTTATTGAATTATTTCAAAAATATGGGAAAGATTGTTATTAATAGATTTTGAATAGTATTATTCGAAAGTTGGAAAATTTATTTGAAATGGAATTTTAAATGGTTTGGAAAATAAAAGAATTTATTTTAAAAGCGATAAATTTGTTGAAATCCAATTGACAATTGATTTTGTATTGAAGAAATAATTTTTGGAAATCGATATAAAAATCTATTTGATGTTTGAATGAAAATCGATTTTTGATGTTGAGAATAAAATTGTAAATCGATGTGTAAAATGATTTGGAATTTGATTTTTAGTTGAAATAAAAATTGAGAAATCAATTTGAAAGTCGATTTGGTGTTGAAAGTGAATATTTGGAAATGTAAATTCAGATTGGAATTTATGAAATGAAAGGGAATTTGTTTTAAAAATAAACGCTGATTTATTTTTAAGTGTGAAAGTAAATTTACGGATTTTGAACGTAAATTTGTAATAAATCGATAAGGATTTATTTAATTGGTTTAATGGACCGTTTTGAAGTGAAAGTGTATTTTCACTATAAAGCCGAGTATATTTTCCAAAGTGGCTTTTAAAATATAAAATAAAAGTTCTAAGT
Source organism: Allium fistulosum (assembly GCA_030737815.1). NCBI lineage: Eukaryota > Viridiplantae > Streptophyta > Magnoliopsida > Asparagales > Amaryllidaceae > Allium > Allium fistulosum. The sequence continues at coordinate 1,113,121,516 of CM060902.1, read as the reverse complement.
GGATTTTAAAAGATATATTTGGAAATATATTCCGTAAAAGGGAATTAATTTGAAATTTATTTTCAAAGGTTGAAAGATGAAAAGTAATTTGAAATTGGTTTTCAAAGTGATAAGTGTGGAAATAAATTTACTGATTGGAATGTAAATTTTGAATAAATCGATAAGGATTTATTTAAGGGGTTTAACTGAATGTAATTTAGAAATTGTTTTCAAATGGTTGAAGTATAAACCATATATCGAGAAGATATTTGAAATTTAATAATTTGGGAAAATTATTTGAATCTGATGATTATTGTGAATATTGTTGATAGTTAAATCACCGACTATCAATATTTGCCTTTGAAATGGCACTTGAAATTGTTTTTAAAAAAAACAAACGCTTATTATTCGGCTTAGCCGAGAAAGGACCTTTGTGTCAGATAACCCATTCCGAATAATAATACGACGATATGGATCGTATTGAAGACCGGTGATGAAGACCGGGTATTTGTGAAAACGGTAGGATGACCTATCGATTGTCTCTGCACCGTTAGCTACGGTATTGAGATTTCCTTTGTGATGGGAAGTTTTATCGGGATTGTGAATATCCGGATTGCAAGGGCTTCTTTGGAAGTGCCTTCGGTTCTGTTCGAACCCGGAACAGACTTGTATGGTTACGTGTCTGACATTACATTTTGAGATATAAAGCTGATTTCTTTCAAATACATATCTGTTGGTGGCGGAGAATTTATTCTCTTAGCTTAACACCCTTCTCTGAGACGTACGAGCTCAGAGGTTATGTAGTTGAAATTTATCGGCGATATATTCCCAATTTGGTAATATGGCATGCTGAGTGTTGCTGTGACGATGATCATTTATTTGATCATTTGTGATCAAAGCACGGCTTTGTGAAAAAGCGTAGCTTTGTGGACGAGACTTCGTCAGGGCCTTAACAACCCGGAAATGGTCGAAACAGGAATGTTGCGGCAAGGTTATGAGGGTCGCGCCCTTTAGGGTATGTCATTTCCTTCTGGAAAGGGGTGGTATCATGGTATGGAGCCCAGATACTTACTCATGTGGATACACTTATTTATTTTGTGTGATGATGCTACCGAGCGCTCGGATAAAGGTCCCAAAGGACCGGGTGATGACATATTCGTGAGTTACCTGTTACAGGGGTAACCCGGCCTTGTTTGGCAGAGAGCAGTTTGTCTCTCGGGACGTCTAGCCAGAGGCGATCCCATTCGGCAGGAGGAAAGGAAGTTCCTTAGCCTGACCATTTATTGGAAAATATAAAGAAACAATACAAACCCTGTACGGTTTTAGTTGTATTACCTGCTATGGAATGTGGCGGTAACCTGCTATTGAACATAGTAGCTATAGTAGGCATACAATAATGGTTGTATGCTGGCTAAGATTAATATTATACTTTCGAAATGTTTTCCACACTAGACATTAATAATAATAATCCAATGATTGGCGTAGTAAGCATCTTTGACTATCATAAGAAGAAATCTCCTCCAATTCTGCGTTTGCATTGTGTGTGTGGTGGGAGGTCTTATGGTAGTTTCATTTTCCAAAAGCATTGCGAATCTGTTTTATTTTCTTTGTGAAAATAACTGTTTTACGATCTCACACCAGTCACCATGACTGACTCGGAGTTTATTGTTCCCTTCTAAACTCTGGGTGCCCATAATTTTCCACACGGGCAGCCTAGAGTTATTTTTATCAGGATATTCTGGATATTCTGGAGCTTTTGGGATGAGCTGGATGGCGAGACGTACTCTCGTACTTGTTTATTATTTCCGCTGTGTATTCTGTATGAGGACAAGTGTATATAACTGTCCATCGTTGTATTGAGTTGTATATTGACTCTGATTGATGTATATATAAACTGATATAGTTCTTTGTTTTAAAAGATTAGTGATTATCTATTATATATTGTTCCACTGCGAATGTGAGATTCTGATATTGTTTCTGATTCTGTTTTTCTGTTCTTTTTCTTCTTCTGTTTTCTTCTAACTCTTCTTTTAAACATTAAAGTTCGCGTTTCCGGTATCCGATTGTTCGACAGTTGCTACAGTGGATGTATCAGTGTCGGGTTTTCGGAAGACGGATTTGCGGGTCTTTACAAGTGGTATCAGAGCATCCGGTTAAGCGACAACCCTGCTCTGTTGGGTGTTACTCATTAGAGATAGAGTCAGTAGTACTCTAGAATGAGTTGAGAGTAATAATAGATATGAGCGCGTATTTGTTAGTGTATACAAAATTTTGTTTTGTATTGTGTTGACTTATCGGTTGATTGTTTATAAATTCTGGTCGGTGCAGTCTGGCCAACTGTAATCGATAGGGATTTCTAAACTCTTAAACAAGATAAACTGACACAGTATTGTTTTAAATAGGGTAAATGAAATAATTTTGCCCAAAACTATTTTTGTATAGAAAAGAAATGATTTTCTATGAATTATTATAGTATATGAATGCTTGGTTGTTAGGAGGTAATAACACTGAAATATTATCATTGTTATATGGAAAATGAATAAGAAATTAAAATGGTATAACCAAAGATTTGAATATAAATTCATTTAACAAATGAAATTCATAAATATGAATTGAAAAGATGAGGAAATAAATTCATATACTAATGGAATTTGTAAATATAAATTGTAATGAGATTTATAATTGAAATAGAATTCCGGAGAGAATATTTGAAAATAAATTCATTAATGGAATAATAAATGAGTTGATAACTTATACAATTTGAATTTTGATAGAATAAATTTAACTTAAAGGATGGAGTTAAATTAAAGTGAGTATAAGTGAATAAATTAAATAAAGTGAAAATTGATTTGTAATAAAATTCAAATTGAAAAGAAATGAATTTGTGAGTGAACAAATGAAGCTACAATTATAAATGAATGAATCGGAATTGAATAATGAAATGGATTGAATTCAAGTAAATAAACTTGATAATTTATTAATTCATGAAGTAATGAATTAGAAGTTAGTTAAATTAAAGTTGAGTTGTGAACTAAATTTAAAATAGGTTGAATTTGCAAATAAATTCAAGTAAGTAGAAATTAATTGTAATTTCCTTGTTATTAATTAAGTAAATTCGAGATGAATTGAATATGGAAGTTGAAATTCAAAATGAATAAGTGAATGTACTAATTGAATTGAATTAGTAAATGGAATAAATTCGATAAATGAAAACCAGTCAAAGAAAATAATTGAGAATTGTTTATGGAAAATAAAAATAAACATAAATGATAAACTTGAGTTTTGAATTGAAATAGCTTAAGTAAATATTGGACAGTAACTCAAATTTAAGTGAAGCTTTGAAATGGTTAAATGGAAACTTAGTTGATTAATAAGTTGAAATGCGAAATTGAATAGTGATAAATGTATAACTTCAGTAATGAAATGAAAATACATACAAGAAGTGTATATAAATATTTGCATTGTTGTTGTCGAGTTTTGTACGATGGTTTTGAACAAATCGAATGGTTTTGTGAATATGGAATGTAAGTTAAATTGAATGGAATCAATTTAAATGATTGTTAGCTCAAGTAATCATTTAGTTGCATGAATATTAACAAATCTGAATAGAAAGAATTATCGTTTGACAAAAACGAGACTATATAAATTCTATGAGTTAATAAAAACAAATAGAAATTGATTTTTGTATCAATTGAAATAGATATGAGTTAGATTCACTTAGAAATGAATTAAATGTAAGAAAGTGAGTTGTTAATCACTTGAATTGAATAGAAATTGAATGTGATGGGAGCGATTTAAGTTAAATTGAAACCTTATGAATTGCTAATGGAATTTATTTTGAATCTATTGCTTATGAAATTTATGTATTTGTTATTGAAATAAGTGAATTGTTAAATAGATTTCCTATATTTGTCACTTACGTGTTTAAATTGAGTAAGTGCAGGTTTTTGAAGGCGTTTGGCTACATTTTTGGTTGCGCAATAAGCTAATAAATAAACCGCTTTGCTTAAAAATGCTAAAAGGTACGCCTACGCAATAAAAATAGGAAATATGAACTGTTTTTCTGTTTTTCCGACCGAGTGGGTCGATGTATATATATTTATCTCTTTTGTCAAATTGCAAAAGCTCCTCCGTACAAAGGAGACTCCGCCAAAATTTTCTGAAAATTTTGGGAGTTAGAAAAATATTTGGAAATTTTGAAAATTTTTCACTAACGACAGAAGATTTAAAAATCGGGAATTGAGATAAAAGTAAATAAAACTCAATATTTGAAATTAGAAGATGAATCGAATTCAAGTAAAATTCGAAATGAAATTCTGAATGAAAAATTGGAAATAAAAGTATTGAGATTTGAAATGAATTCAAATAAAATTGAAATTGTCAATTGAATTCAAAAAGAATTGAAATTGCAAAGTTGAATGGAAATGAATGTATAACTTTGTTTGTAAAGTGAAAATAGATAATTATATTGTACTTAAGAAATGAATGAATGAAATTCTTAAGTAAAATGGGTATTGGGAAATCCAATAAGTAAATTTGGACATTATTGTTCAGTAGATTATACAGGAGTATAAAGGAAAACGGAATTGGATTTTAATTTCGAAGATAAATTTGAATTTGCTCAGCAAAGGTATGTATTTGAATTTCAATATGAAATTTGATGAGATTCTGGTTTTGCCACTTGGCATTTTGTTTTCTTTTGAGATCTGAGAGTCCGTAGGGACGTTTTGTAGTCGTGCCGTATTAACCGCGCAAAGGAGACGCTGGCAAAATTTTTCGAAAATTTAGAGAGTTGGGAAAAATTTTGAGAAAATTTTGAATTCGCAATTTGAATTTAAATTTTGAATTCGCAATTTGAATTTAAATTTGAATTTGAATTGTGAAGTGAATAAAGCTGTTTGAAAACTATGAAAGTGTTTAGAAAGTTAGCTGAGGTGATAACGAATCTTTAATAGATAGATTTGTTTTGAAATTTGATAAAGCTAAGTGGTTTTGGTAAATTAGTTAACGGATATGGGAACATTCTTCTTGACTTGTAATTTCGGGACGAAATTCTTTTAAGGGGGGAAGATTGTAACGACCCAGAAATTTTGAACATTTGAAATAGAATATTTAATTGAATTTAAATATTTGAATGTTGATTTAAATTGAATTTCAAATGTAAATATGAAATTGGCAATTTAATTTGTAAATTTAATTATTGCAATTGGGTAAAAATTTGAATCTTTAGTTTTAAGCTGATTAAAAAATAATCTGAAGGCTTTGAAAATTTATATTGATAATTCTGAAGGTAATCGAACTTTCAGAATTGAATTTGAAACTGTTTTGTTCAGTTTTGAAATTTTGTTGTTTAAATTGAATTTAAAAATAGCGGTCCGGCGCACAGTCTCGGAAATTGACGAAACCAGTTCCATTGGATCTGTAATATTGAATTATTACCGGATTTCAATTTTCGTAGCGTTCAGAGTCGTTATGTGAGCGTACGGTATAAAAACGCCTAGAAATAATTTATCATTTTAATTTAAATATCGTTTCCATTAGCCGACTTACTTTTTCTCTGCTTAATTACGTACAAGTGTTTCACCTAATCTAACACCTGTCTTCATTTTGAACACGCGTCACCCTTTAAAAATAAACAACTCAATACGTATAACAGTTCGAACAAATTCAAATTGAGTTCTCATTCTTTCAAAAATCACGAATTTCCACTCCTTAAAATTCTTCAATTCATTCTTTCGAAAAAAATGGCAGACAAGAAAATATTTCACGCGTGCTCTCGCGTGGTCGAGCGACAAATTCGCGAGCTAGGGCAAAGAGTGGGCCTCGATTTCGAGCGAGGCGAAGCAAGCGACGTGGATTTCGATCGCGAATGGATTCATCGGCAGCGACGTGCGTTCGCGCACGCGAGGAGGAGGCGTGAGTCGAACGACGCTCGAAAGTGAGGCAAGGTCAGAGGCTCGCGAAGTCAAGGCGGCAGGCGTTTGGGCGGTCCGCGTTCGATTTTGGGTGGCTCTGTGATTGCGGCGATGGTCGTGGGGTTTTCACAATTTTCGAAGGTCTGGTATCTCGCGTGAGGCAGTGGGATGGACCGCGAATTGGAAGGGGGGTTTCGATGCTCATCGCAGCCAAGTTGAACAGGGATACGTCGTGATGGTCTAGACAATGAAGTCGTTCAGCTGAGATCTAGTATGAGCTTCGTGGTGGACTGGTTATTGACCGAGAGGTGAGCAAGCTATTTAATTTAAGTAATAAGTTGTATATCTTTTTACAGAAAGATTTCTATTTTTGGATAGATTGACAGTAAATAGTAAATATATATATATATAAAAGATTTTGAAAGTATAGGAATTTTAAAACGATATAAAGTTTATAAATAATTAAATTCTTGAAATCTATGAATTGTTTTGTTGCTGAAAACAATTATTAAAAGGAAATTTAATAATTAGTTAATTTAATCTATTAAAATGGAAATTTAATTGTTCGATTTAATTCGAATATTGATTAATTATATAATTATTTATACAAGGTTAATACAATGAAGAAATGATTAAAACGGAAATGGGATTGCAAAATAAAAGCGAAGGTGAGATCTTCTCACTCAGATTTAATTTTGAATTGCAGTTATTGATTGTGTTGATTGCTATTGATTGTGATATTAGATATAGTAGGATATATCTATATATATAGCAATATATACATATTGGCATATGTATATATTGGATTGATTGATTTCCCTCCTCGTATAGCGGATGAGACCCTATTGCGCCGTTAGTAAGCGGATGATATTTTATAAATCCTATATACCGCGATATTCCACCTTGAAGTGGAATTGGTATTGTGCTAACATCTGTGGATGCAGGGAAACAGGTTGGAGGGATCCAACAGGATTCCTCAAAACATTTGAATTGATTTCATATGTTGTGTGATTGATTATTTATAATCTGTGTATGATTATATCTGTGATTGAATGTGCTGAAGGCTAAAATTTAGCCGAATGTATTTTTGGTATCATTGAATACCAGAAATAAATGAAATTGGATTTTTTGAAATTAAAAGTGGAAATTTTAAATAAATTCTTTTGAAAGAATTGATTGAATTTTCAAAGAAAGAATTTTAAAAGCGTAAAGTTGATTTTGAAATGTTATTGAATTATTTCAAAAATATGGGAAAGATTGTTATTAATAGATTTTGAATAGTATTATTCGAAAGTTGGAAAATTTATTTGAAATGGAATTTTAAATGGTTTGGAAAATAAAAGAATTTATTTTAAAAGCGATAAATTTGTTGAAATCCAATTGACAATTGATTTTGTATTGAAGAAATAAATTTTTGGAAATCGATATAAAAATCTATTTGATGTTTGAATGAAAATCGATTTTTGATGTTGAGAATAAAATTGTAAATCGATGTGTAAAATGATTTGGAATTTGATTTTTAGTTGAAATAAAAATTGAGAAATCAATTTGAAAGTCGATTTGGTGTTGAAAGTGAATATTTGGAAATGTAAATTCAGATTGGAATTTATGAAATGAAAGGGAATTTGTTTTAAAAATAAACGCTGATTTATTTTTAAGTGTGAAAGTAAATTTACGGATTTTGAACGTAAATTTGTAATAAATCGATAAGGATTTATTTAATTGGTTTAATGGACCGTTTTGAAGTGAAAGTGTATTTTCACTATAAAGCCGAGTATATTTTCCAAAGTGGCTTTTAAAATATAAAATAAAAGTTCTAAGTGGATTTTAAAAGATATATTTGGAAATATATTCCGTAAAAGGGAATTAATTTGAAATTTATTTTCAAAGGTTGAAAGATGAAAAGTAATTTGAAATTGGATTTCAAAGTGATAAGTGTGGAAATAAATTTACTGATTGGAATGTAAATTTTGAATAAATCGATAAGGATTTATTTAAGGGGTTTAACTGAATGTAATTTAGAAATTGTTTTCAAATGGTTGAAGTATAAACCATATATCGGGAAGATATTTGAAATTTAATAATTTGGGAAAATTATTTGAATCTGATGATTATTGTGAATATTGTTGATAGTTAAATCACCGACTATCAATATTTGCCTTTGAAATGGCACTTGAAATTGTTTTTTTAAAAAAACAAACGCTTATTATTCGGCTTAGCCGGGAAAGGACCTTTGTGTCAGATAACCCATTCCGAATAATAATACGACGATATGGATCGTATTGAAGACCGGTGATGAAGACCGGGTATTTGTGAAAACGGTAGGATGACCTATCGATTGTCTCTGCACCGTTAGCTACGGTATTGAGATTTCCTTTGTGATGGGAAGTTTTATCGGGATTGTGAATATCCGGATTGCAAGGGCTTCTTTGGAAGTGCCTTCGGTTCTGTTCGAACCCGGAACAGACTTGTATGGTTATGTGTCTGACATTACATTTTGAGATATAAAGCTGATTTCTTTCAAATACATATCTGTTGGTGGCGGAGAATTTATTCTCTTAGCTTAACACCCTTCTCTGAGACGTACGAGCTCAGAGGTTATGTAGTTGAAATTTATCGGCGATATATTCCCAATTTGGTAATGTGGCATGTTGAGTGTTGCTGTGACGATGATCATTTATTTGATCATTTGTGATCAAAGCACGGCTTTGTGAAAAAGCGTAGCTTTGTGGACGAGACTTCGTCAGGGCCTTAACAACCCGGAAATGGTCGAAACAGGAATGTTGCGGCAAGGTTATGAGGGTCGCGCCCTTTAGGGTATGTCATTTCCTTCTGGAAAGGGGTGGTATCATGGTATGGAGCCCAGATACTTACTCATGTGGATACACTTATTTATTATGTGTGATGATGCTACCGAGCGCTCGGATAAAGGTCCCAAAGGACCGGGTGATGACATATTCGTGAGTTACCTGTTACAGGGGTAACCCGGCCTTGTTTGGCAGAGAGCAGTTTGTCTCTCGGGACGTCCAGCCAGAGACGATCCCATTCGGCAGGAGGAAAGGAAGTTCCTTAGCATGACCATATATTGGAAAATCCAAAGAAACAATACGAACCCTGTACGGTTTTAGTTGTATTACCTGCTATGGAATGTGGCGGTAACCTGCTATTGAACATAGTAGCTATAGTAGGCATACAATAATGGTTGTATGCTGGCTAAGATTAATATTATACTTTCGAAATGTTTTCCACACTAGACATTAATAATAATAATCCAATGATTGGCGTAATAAGCATCTTTGACTATCATAAGAAGAAATCTCCTCCAATTCTGCGTTTGCATTGTGTGTGTGGCGGGAGGTCTTATGGTAGTTTTATTTTCCAAAAGCATTGCGAATCTGTTTTATTTTCTTTGTGAAAATAACTGTTTTACGATCTCACACCAGTCACCATGACTGACTCGGAGTTTATTGTTCCCTTCTAAACTCTGGGTGCCCATAATTTTCCACACGGGTAGCCTAGAGTTATTTTTATCAGGATATTTTGGATATTCTGGAGCTTTGGGGATGAGCTGGATGGCGAGACGTACTCTCGTACTTGTTTATTATTTCCGCTGTGTATTCTGTATGAGGACAAGTGTATATAACTGTCCATCGTTGTATTGAGTTGTATATTGACTCTGATTGATGTATATATAAACTGATATAGTTCTTTGTTTTAAAAGATTAGTGATTATCTATTATATATTGTTCCACTGCGAATGTGAGATTCTGATATTGTTTCTGATTCTGTTTTTCTGTTCTTTTTCTTCTTCTGTTTTCTTCTAACTCTTCTTTTAAACATTAAAGTTCGCGTTTCCGGTATCCGATTGTTCGACAGTTGCTACAGTGGACGTATCAGTGTCGGGTTTTCGGAAGACGGATTTGCGGGTCTTTACATGTTATGTTTCTGAAATGGTTTTCTTTATGAAATGGGTACTAGTTTCTTATATATATTTTACCCATTCCGCTGTGAGATTTAAAAACGATAGATAGATAGCTTTGTGTATCATGTATTGTTTTAATTTTATCGACCTAACAGCTCGCCTTGAGATAGGCCTAAAGTTCGTCGAACTTTTATTAGGTCGAAATTAGGTCCGTTTCGAGGCGGGTTGCTACAAAAGGTACGAGGGCCTAGGCCCAACTTATTACGGGAGAATAAATAATACTTTTTATTTATTTATTTCATTTTACTCAAAACTAAAATAAAAGTTAGAGAAATTCTTTAATGGTGGGAACATAATAAGGTAAATAAGGAGAAGATATAAAAAAGGTGAGCTAGAAGAGCCTAAAGAAGACTAAACCTCTACATCTTAAAGATCTAGTTGAGTAATACTAAACCCTTCTAATCTTGTTTCTTATATATGTATAAGATCAGTTTAGATCTATATGTTTTTATGTACGATGGGGTTTGTATGGGTTTATGTGCAAGAGTATAAAAGAATTAATAAATGTTTCGGGGGAAGGATGTGCACACACGGGATGCTTATATGTGTTTTCCCTACTCTAGTGATTTCAAAACTTAATGAAAGTTTTATACTATGTTTAAGTCCAGATTTGGGAAGTGGGTTTATAGTTTAAGAGATTTCTTAAGCTTATATAATTTTATACGAATTTTTGAAGTTGTATGACTCGAAATGAAAAAGAAAAATACCCTAAAAAGATGAAATAAAGTTAAACTATGGAAGAACAGGGGTTTGGGAAATTTTAAGGAATTTATCAAAATTTTCTATAACAAAATAGAGGTAAAACCAACTAACATTGCGCTAGGGTAGATGGGTACCTTGAGGGATGTAGTATAATAAACTCCATTAAAAAAGATACTTGCTAGGATTAGGAAAAAGGGTGACAAGATCCAAATTATTTATTGAAAAGAACACTGCAAGTAAGAGAAAGTGAATTAATATCCAATAGGATAATGATACGTGTAAAGGAACTGTAATGGATGTCGGAGTTGTCGGGTAATAGCATTGGGGCGGTGGCTCTTAATTTATAAGTAAGAAAACTACACTAAAATGAAGGAATCATACTGCACTAAAATTTTGAAAAGAACACTTAATAATAAAGTGTAGAGCGTACTGCACGGGTCAAGGGGACTATGCTAAAGGGGAGAAATGTATAGCACTTATAAAAGATAAGTTAATGGGACTCAGGGAGGAGCTAAGATAGAATGGGGAAGGGATCCTGCATTAGAATGAAAAGACGGAGTTGGAAGGGCTATAGACATCGGGTGGGGATGCTCACTCGAATAAACACCCAGGAAAGGTGAGGAGAGGCATTCAACTTTCAGGAACTGTAGTCGGGAAGGCCAAATTCTGAATTGAACAAATGTTTAGATGCTACATATGGTTTTCTTTATAGTCTAAGGCTTTATGTGGGTTTCTTTGCGGTCTACTATAGTGGGGTGGTTCTAAGTAGTTTGAAAAATAATTAAATAAACCATTACGGTGGGGTGACGCCAAGCAGTAAGGAAATTTAGTAAATAAATATAGAAGGACTATGGTTGGTTGTTTCTTTGTAGTCGAAGGATTAACTAACTGAATAGTTAAATACCATGGGGGCTGGTTTGCGCAGTTCGAACTAAAGAATGAATTAACAGAATACTGCAGTGGGATATTCCAAGCACCACGAGATAAGAGACAAACCTTAACGGGAAGCTAAGTAAGTTGTGAACAGGGGCATAACACCTAATATTAATGTAAGGTATATAACCATTGCATGGGGCACTGCATCAAATAATTTAAAAGAATTCTTTATAGATCAGAGAAGAATTTATATGGGAAATTAGGTGGGTCGGTGCAGGGAGCATGGTAATTTTTTCTTAGATTTAAAAACAATCTAAACAAGGACCCGAGTGGGGTCAGCACAGGGAGCGAAGTAGTAAAAAAAGTCTACTTAAGCAAGTATTAAATTGAAGACATAAATAAGAAATAATTTGCATCAGAAGTTTAAAGTGTTTCTCATATGATTGGTTGAGTCATGAGGGGTATACCTAACCTACGTAGTGCAAGTTGGTCTCACTATATGTTTGATTTTGGGGACTGTATTATTCACCACAGACTTTATGTCTGACCCGTTTTTTTATTATTGTTTTCCCCATAAGCTCATGGGTACTTATTTGAGTAGGTGAGTTTATGGGCTTAGGAAGGTTTGGAATAATGGCTGTAGTACGACGACTGAAGAAAGAGCAGAACACTCTTTTAGCTAAAAAAGATTTTGTTTCCATTGTATGATAGAGTGCTGGCCGCATCTTCATATATGGACCTGACTCTTTATTATGTTATTTTCTATTATATATATGACCCCTGCATGGGTACAAATTTGGGAAATATTGAGAAAGAAATTGTATTGAAAATTAAAAAGATACTGATATGTAATGAAATCATATTAGTTTGCTCTGTTTACTTTATCGGTGTTTTCATATTATACTGTACTCACTTTAGTCCATGGAAGATAATTCTGGTGATGATTGCAGCATCACTAGTGTTCATCTTCAGGTTTCGAGTGCGGGATGTTGCAGTAAGTATTCATGAATGACAGCAATTCATGGTAGGCGGTTGAATCTACAAGTTGGTCGGTCTTCGGTAGTCGGAAACTGTCCTTTAGGCATGCCTTATTTGGTCTGACTGGTCAATGCACTTCCTCAATTTTCTAATGCATTTCTTGACTATGACTAGGTTAGATGCCTACTCTGGGTATAGAGCGTCATAGGTGAAGTCGTTGGCTTTTAGCTTATCCATCTCTTCTTTCAGCACAACAACTCACTCCAGACCCTGACTACACCATTTCTATTTCATAGGGAGACACCTTGGGTTCACATTCAATGCATGGCATGCTATCTCTGGTAATATTCTACACATGTTAGAATGTATCTAGGAAAATACATCTAGGATATCCCGAAGAAACCCCCATAATTCCTTCTACATTATCATACTGAGTTGAGACACGATTTTCAGGACCCGAGAAGGATCATCCTGACTAACCGGGATGCTAATTATCAACTTGGTAGGGGCCGCCCTCGCATCCTTTGGCTCTCTCCTTGGGTCCATAACCTTCTGAAACCTACCATGCTAATCAAGCAAGAGCTTAGATGGTGGTTGCTATGTGTCCACGGACATGACGCAGAGAGTCTTCTCTACATCCTTTTCTTTCACATGTCGCTTTGAATTCCCTCAGCCCTGAGATGTAGCACTCATGTCCCAAGTTTTGATCATCTTGAATGACCCTCGTTCTATTTTCCATGGGAAATTTCATTGTTAGGCACCACGGAGACAGGGCCATATGGAAGCTAGCGAGGCCTGGTCGACCCAAGAAGGCATTATAAGTCAAAAGGATATCAATAACAATGAAGGTCACAACACGCACTCTCTTACGATCACCTTCTCCAAAAACCACTAGTAAGTCTATACATCTAACAGACTCTACAGCCTCTTTAATAAATCCCTGAATCAGGGATTTACATAGCTTCAGAACCTGACCGTCCATCATCATCTGATCGTAAGCTTTTTTAAACGTAGGCGCCTCGACCCAATCACGTCTATACATCAACAAGCACTTTTTTCACCATTATCGACCCAATCACGGCCGTTATCACCAAGGGATCAAACACAGGCGCCTCGACCCTATATGCATCACGACTCTTGAACATAATGCCATCCTTCATAGTCCTCGGTTGCTTTACTGAAGCACCGTCTTCGACGGCAAAGCAACTCTCTTGCACCACATGCTTCAGAGAACTCCCATATCTTTCCGTCTTATTCTAACTTTCTTCGGCTGGATAAGGTCCACCAATTATTATGTTGAAAACAAATCTTTTTCCAAGCTGCCTAGGATCATCGCCATTAGGCCCAGCCTACCCCGTTGGAGCAGTTGCTCCTGGGGTTGAGCATTCTCTTGCCCTCCATCCTATGAGGCTTTCATATAATATTAAAGCTTCTTCTTTTGGATCATATCCTCAATCACATCTCGTAGATGTCTGCATTATTTCTTTTTATGACCATCGGTCTCATGAAAGCAACAAAACATCCCAGACCTTTTCTCCCTTTCAGTCGACTCCCTTGAAGCCGCCTTCTTATACTGCTCAGTACCCCACGCCCCAAGGTATATGTTTTCAATCGAATTATTAAGTGGTGTATTTATTTTTTGCACTTTGGACATTTCTTAAAATCCGGCTTCCTACCTCCATCACCTTGATTGTTTCTCTTTTTATTGTTACCTTTGTTTCCCACATTCATAGCTGTATTCCGGAACCTTCGACGGATCCCTTCATAGCTATATTGCTCTGAATCATCTCAGCTGATTACCCACTGTTGGCTTTCCAATAGTCGTACTTCCCTCTTCCAAGCACAAGAACTAAGTCGCCTTTCTATAAAAATCAACCATAATCGATGGGGGTTTCATCTTCAACCATCTTCCAAAATCTGTATCTTGATGTATCCCCCTAATCAAAGCCATTAATATTATGTCCTCCTTAGCGTTACTCACTTTCATCGTGGTCGCATTGAATCTACTCAAGAAGTCTTTCAATAATTCTTCAGTAATTTGGAAAAGGTTTGATAACGACATCACATCCTGCGGACGAGTAGTGTGTAAGTGAAATTGTTCGACAAATCTCCTTGCCAACTAATCAAACGATGATATGGATCTTAGTGGAGCCTGGGTGAACTACATCGTAGCTACACCTTCAAGAGATATTGGAAAAAATCTACATCTCATGGCATCCATCACCCTTGTCGTGTCATATGCCACTCATATTTCAGCAAATGCTACCTTGGATCTATCGTTCCACTATAGGATGACATCATTGGCATAGTGAACCTTTCGTGATACTCCTCACATAATATTTCTATGGTGAATGGGTTCCTAGTGGGAAAAGATCCCCATTCATTGTTATTTTTGTGCTGATTTTCATTCACTAACTCCTTCACAATATTAGCCAAAGATTTTGACTCAATTTGATCTATTAGATGGCAATAATCATGGCATTCCCTGAGTGTTTAGCTCTACAAACGGTCTTGGCTAGTTCTATGGTATCTGGGTTCCCTGTCTCTGGGAGAGCCGTTCATCCAATTGATCGATTTTTATAACTTCTATGTGATGGGTCAACAGTTACGTTCTGTTCTGAGTCTCAACATTCTGGCCATCGGCAACTTGACCGTCTGTACCACCAACATCATCATCGAAACCAACACCACCTCCTATTCCAACATCACATCTACAGGGTTTGGTGCTGATCCCTAGGGATAGATTAGTACCGATCCATACTCCTGCACTTTGAGAGTTATTCAATTTGCTTTTCAATGTCCTAGTCTCTTTTCTTTTCATTTTCTACTTCCCGTCTCTATAGTCTCCTCTAGATGATGAAAAATTGTCCTCTTCTGAATCAGAAGGCGATAGCTCCCTCATGTTCCTTCTACGACTACGGGTTAACTAGTTCAACAAATCAAGACTTTTCTTCATTTGGTGCCTCAATTCGTCCCGACCTTCACGCATCTTATCATTTATCCCCTTCATCATCCACTCCTTCTCAACTCTTGTTATCATATCTGATAGGATTTGAATTTCAATAGCATTGGATTGAACGACTTCTTCAACATGTTGAGAATAGCGTTCTCAGCATCATTAACAGGCTTGGAGGTGGTGGATTTCTCCTTTCTTAGGGCCATAACTTCATTTAATCCTATGATAGATTTTGCGGAAATCTGAATAGTCACGGAATAAAAGAACAACATTGATGGATCTACCTCACGGACTAGAGCAGTAAAATAGTAGAAAATAGATCCAAATAGCCTGAGATCAATACAATCTCAGTGAAAGCACCAAAATGTTTATGTCAAAAGTTGGCATAAACACCCAAAGCTTAATAACAGAGAATGAAATAAAGAAAATAAATTAAAAATGAGGAAAAAGAAAACACACGATAATTTATAGTGGTTAGGCTAATCAAAGACCTATGTCCACTTGAACTTTGGTACCATTTCTACTTAGTTATACAAAGTTGAACTTATGGATCGGTAGCTACGGAACGATGATGATCCATGAGATTATAGAGAAAATATAGAAATTTGTTAAAGGCACCAAAAAGTCCTCTAAATAATGCCCCTCCTTCATTATTTATAGTTGCAGGTCGATAGAATTCTCTCCAAAACGTTCTTGCCCACGTTTCCTACATTCTAACGAAGCCATTCTCAAAGGATCATAGCCCACTCATCAATACTAAGGGATCGGCACCGAACATGATCAAGGATAGGTATCGATCCATAAGATGACTCTATGGATTTTCCTAGCTCTTTCGTGGACATTTGGTTGGCTTATATCTTCGCTTTGAAACTTGATTGCATTGTTATGGGCTTGAACTTGGGCAAATTCCTTGGTTCAGAGATTAGGTGTAATGACCTGGAATTTCAAATACTTTTTATTTAAATATATGAATTATTTAAATCTCGGATTAAATGTTAATAATTTGATTTAATTAATTCATTAACCCCCTTTCAAAATCATAAGTAATGATAGTAACTTGTTTTGGAACAGTATTTACAGAAATATATAGTTTGAAGGAATATCGATAAGATGACGGAAAATCATTTTATCAATAGATGGTTCTTTTCTCAATAGCAGTTGTTCAAACTTTTTATGCTTGTCTAATTAATCATTATGGAGGTAATTAGCAACTAAATTTTTTTGCACTAAAACTCTTAAGAAGCTTCTACAAGCTACTTAAAGTCAACTAGTTAAGTGTTAATGGGAAGATAAATTTTCAAGTGGTTTTAAGAGGTGCAAAGTGGAAAGCATTTAATTCACATAGTGGGATCTTTTGGGCATGGTTTGACTGTATAAAGGAGGGATTTAAGCTAGTGTATTCACTCGTTAACATCCAAATCTTAATAAGAAACAAAAACTTGGAAATGGTGGAAGTGGATTCGCACTAATCCACTTTGTTCTTCACTAATCTTTCTCTAATTAGCTCAAAGCTTCTCCAAACTGCACCAAACCTTCACCAAAACCTTAGAAAACCTTAGGAAGCATGGATCTAAAGTCAAAGTAGAAGAAAAATGAGAAAAAGGGGATCTTGTTTAGGCCGTGAGCAAGGAAGGAGAAGGGGGGCATGGTGTTGTGATTTTGTAGCTAAAGGTGGTGGCTTTAGGCTTTTGGTGATGGTAAGAAGTGGTTCCTTGATTATTGTGTGTTTGACTTTGTTGTAGGATTTGATTTGGGTGAACTATCTCACTATCTTGTCAATACATATTGTATATATATGTTGTGTGGTTGAACTATAAAGTTAAAGGGACAGTAACTAATTAAAATTATAAACTTTGGAACACTTTGGCTTTTAATTTCAACTTTATATTGTATAACATCACTTCTTTTACCATCTATAACATGTGGCATGGCCTAAACTTTGTATTTACATGTTTGGTTGGCTTATATGTTGAATTAAAGTATGTTTGAAAGTGTTTGAAGCAAGAATAGTCGCTATAAATGCAATTCGATATCCCTTAACTTTAACTTGTGTAAATGGAAGATTTATGAACTTACCTTGGGATAATTTGATTAAGTTGGTCTCTCCATATATTTTGGGTATGGGACAGTAAAGAAATAATTTGGAAAGTTATAGAAATTGTGAACCAAAGTTGTGAAAATTAGAAGCAAAAAGGTCGCTAAGGCTCACTTTAAAAATGCCTTGTGTTTGGCGATTTTCAAAGTTAACTTTGAGAGAAATCCTAGGGGATTCTTTTCATTTTTAGTAAGTACTATAAGTGTACTTATAACTATAAAATTATGGAAGTTCCGTCATTCATTAACTTGTGAAACAAAGTTGCAAAAAGTTATAGCGAGAAGGTCGCTATATGAGCACTTTGAAATGTCCTATTTTTGGGAAGTTTTATAATTAATTTGAAAGACATCCTTAGGGGTTTCTTTGCATTTTTAGTAATTAATATAATGTAATTACTACTAGAAAATAATTGGAGTTTAACAGATTTTGGAGTTGGTCAAACAAAATGGCTAAAGTTGGAGTTAAAATGTCACTAAACGAATATCTTAGTAAATACGTTGTTTTTGGGAATTTTTCTAATTAAATTGAAAGATGTCCTTAGGGGTTTATTTCCTTGGTCTTTAAGTACCCTTATGGTAGTACTAATTACAAACATTTAAAGTCTTAAATCATTTGTTTAAGAGGTTAAAGCTAGTTGCAAAGTTCATGTTTTTCAATGTTGTTCTTTAGCAAGGACTTTTAACAGCATTCATAAATGCTGTAGTAAGTTGTTTATGGTTTTAAGTGTTTGAAAATGATATTTAAATTTGGTATTTTTCCTAATCTTTTAGGTATGTTTTCTAACATATTTTGCAGTATTTTAAAGTTGTTTTGAAGTTTAAATATATTTTAAATAATTACTTATGAAGTTTGGAAGTAAAGGTTTTAATTATAAAACATGCTTTTTATTTATTTTCATCAATGTATAAATTAGTTATTTTAAAGTTATATTTTACATATATATTTAAAACCTATTTATAAGTATTTTTAAAGTATACTTATATACATATATATAAGTTTCGAAAAAGTAATTAATTATGCTTAACATTAAAAGTTAGCGAAGTAGGCTTATCTATTTATGAGTGTGAAGATTGATGTTCGAGTAGGGATAGAAGCAATAGAGCTCTAACCTACCAGCTTCCTTCTTGATCTAGAAATAGTTAAGTCGAGAATGTCGGAAACATGTTAATTCTGTTGATTTCTTACTCGTTTATTAAAGTCATTAATCCTATACTTAACACTAAAAGCCGACGAGGTAGGCTTATCTATTTGTGAGATTCATGAATAAAGTGTATAGGCATGGCTTTGATATGCAACCAGTGCTCTAATTAACTGGCTTCACTCTTTAATGAAGAATAGTATAAGTTGGAATGTCAGAAACATGTTAAGTATACGAATCTTTATTTCTATAAGCTATAGTGTCTAACTGGACAGTCGACCATTCGACTACCGATCTTAACCAAATTTTAACTTAGATATTTAAAAGAATGGTTTTAAAGATAATATAAGTATGGATAGTGTGTTAATAATGTTCGTCTTTAACCCTTTTTATTTATACTTACGAATGTAGATAGATCTTTAAAAAAATATTTTAAAGATAAGTATAAGTGAAATGGTTTTGGGTTTGTAGTGGCAAATGTTTAAGTACCATTAGTCTTAAAAAAATTGAATGGATTTGCGAAAGTACTTATATCCTTAAAATGGATTATTTGAAGGAAGTTATAGGTATGGAATGTTTTGGAAAAAAAGATAGGAAAAGTAAAGGTTTAAAGTAAGAATTCTTGTTAATGATTTGTGAATATACTTATACTATTTGAGATAAGTATATATATACTTTTTAAAGTACCAAAAGAATACAAATGAATAGTAAGGGTTGATACATGAAGTTTTATTAGGTGAAAGAAGTTTTACAAGTAAAAGAGGTTTTAATTTATAAATGATTAATTAAAGAAAAAGGAGATTAGAAGTCGCTTATGTGACTTAATCATGCTTTGTATGACTTAATCGTGCTTTATGTGTTTACTCATTTATGCAAAATATTTAGTTGTGAACATAGCACTAAAAGTTCAAAAACGTGATAAGTATACGAGAGTTAGTTTCCAAATGCGATCGTTCTCATTATTGTTGAATATGACCAAATTCATTGATTCAGTCTTGAAGAGACCGATATCAATAAGTGTTTTTCTTATCAAAAACCACTTCAAGACCGAGATACGTATTCTATCTCTTGGAAGTGGATCCATCTGAAATGCAGGAATCCATGTGTGGTTTCGAGATATATTCGAGATATGGGAATCCATTTGGCGATTCGTGTTCTATTCGAGTGATGAAGACTCACGTGAACGTAGCCTCGACATTGAAAATGACAGAAAATAGAGTATATCTCATAGTTTGGGGTTTAGCTAGACTGCGACAGGATATTATCACTCTATATCTAGAGTATGCTTATCGATGTTGTGCATGGGAGGTGATGATATGTGGGAACACATTTTTGGCCGTGAACCAGCTATGTTTCTCCTAATTGGTATATTTTATCTAGAGATATACGATGCTCGGATGTAGTTTCTGATCCTTGTGTAGGATATTGTATTCAGCTTGACCGAAGAGATCTCCATGGAAAATCCATTATGCAAACATACCTTAGCAGTTTTGACTGATTTATTTTCTCCATCCTAGACATTATCTATTATATCACCTTATGTACTTATTAGATGAGTGGTTCTTTTGAGGGGATAACTGTTATGGCATTCCGTGCAATCTCAAAAGTACTATTATATGTTGTATACATATTTCTTGCATGCTCTTTTGAGCAGTTGAGAAAGGTAGTTTAAGTTGGATGTTCTGGAGCTCGAGGTGACGAGCTGGATGTTTCACTTACAGTCGTATTCTTATTTCCACTACATTACTGTTGTGTATATTAGCATATGTAAGGACAAGTTGTTATAACTGTCTACGCTGATGATCGTATTTAGAATTGTAACTCTAAAATGCTTTGTATCTTAGAGTGATAATTTTGTACTGTCTTTTGAAATTGTATGTTATCGTTCCTCTGTGAGATTCTGATATTGTGTTCTCTTATTTCTTGTTCTATTTTCTTTTTCTTTTTATTTTACCCTAACAATCAGCCCTTTCGGCACTTCGATGCTTGGCACACACATAGCGTGGATATATTAGTATCAACATTTAAGGGTTGAAAAGGCATATCATTACAGCTTGTATCAGAGCTGAAGGTAAAGTGAGAACCTTGGCTTTGGTTGGGTATGACTCAATGAGAGATAGGATAATGGAATGCCCTAGCATGAGTTGAGTGTATTATGCATATGAGAGCGTATTTATATTCGATATAAATGTATACCTTAAAGGTATTTTCAGCTATGAAAATTAAAGATCTTATATAAGTTGACCTATATAAGTATAAGTTGAAGTGTTGTTCAATTAATGTAAGGATTGATGATGTTTATTAGTTACCACTCATTAGTTAGTTTAGCCATGCTCGACTAGTTTATGAGCATTGCTATCCTTCGTAGAATGGTTTTACATGCTCAATAAGTTTATGAGCATTATTATCATTTGTAGAATTGATAGCTTAATATTGCCCAGCCAGTTTACGAGAATTGTTATCGTTTGTTGATTTATTTGTTGTGCTCGACCAGTTTATGAGCAGTTTTACTGCATGGGTTAGGTAGGCGGTATCTGTAGATACATTAAAACGAACACCTTGTGAATTGAGTTTTATAGTTTGACTATATGGTGTTCGATGACAGTGTTGGGTTAAAACTTAAATTTAGTGGAAGATGGTTATTTTAATCTAAAACAAAGATAAGATGTTTTGGAAATAAACATTTGTGAAAACATTTTATATAAGAAGGTGATTTTATATAAGTATGGTTTATAAAACGTGGTTTATAAATGAAAAGGATTTAAACTAATATTTCGAGAAATTAAATCCTAGTGACTTAGAAAATGTTTTTCGAGATTTTGAAGAAAATAATATTAGTATTATTTGAAAGTAAATATTTGGGAAATGAGTTTATGAGATTGAGATCACGATACTTAGTACTATTATATGAAGTATTTGATACCGCTTTGAAAAATGATTTTGGTTAAGTCCAAAAGGCATGATTTGGATGTACTCAACTCACTTTTGTCGCTTGAAAATGATTCCGATGATAACTGCAGCACTATCAGCGTTCATTTTCAGGTTTCAAAGTGGGGAATGCCATGGGGTTGTTTTGGTAAAATAGATTTTGATTTAATCCTGAAAGTATGATTTGATATACAAAATATATATGTATTATTATTATTTCAATTGATTTGAAATAACCCGGTGTTTAGTTCTAAATTTTTTCTTTAAAGGAAATTTGATATGAACATTTTGGTGTAGAAAAGTTTTATATGTATAGTATGTTAGTGGCATAGCCCCAAATAAATGGTGAAACCTTTTAATGTTTTCCCTCTTGGGTAAAGCGTGTTTAATAAAATAGTGAAACTTTATTCAGTTATTTCATGAACACATGTATCCTATGCATTAGGACCGTATGGTATGTGCATCATGTATGATATGTTGTTTGGTGGTTTTCAATTGTTAAAATAAAATGGGATTTTCGACGATTTTGGATAGTCAAAAACTTCTGAATCATTGTAGAACTTGGAGTTAGGTGTTTTTGAAAATATGAAGTTGAGTTTATATAACACTTTAATAGAAAAGGTAGTAAGTTAAACAAATTTTAAATTGTTAAACATACTTGTTAAGTAAAACAAATTTGATGTTTGTATGTACTCTTAGGATGTAGTAGAGTATTATACAAGTATGAATTTAAGTTATAAAATATTGATAAACTTGAAGTTATGTTTTTATGAAATGATTCATAAATGATTTTAGTATTTAGTGATATACTATTAGGGTAAATGAATATGGTTAAAAAGATATTGTATAGTTAAGAAACCAATAGGATAAATACGTAAGTTGTACGTAGATCATTTTATTCGCATGACAGTTCTCGATCTAGGATTCGAGTACATGATTTTGAGTTGGTTCACATTGGTCCAAGATTGGATTTTTAGTTGATTCTTGATGGCAAATAGTAGATACAGTTTCTCGATATGATCCTAATTTTTTCTATAATAGTATATAGCTACGTGAAGAGAACGGAAGTTTCTAATCAAGGAACTTAATCAGAGTCCGCACTAGAGAGGTCAAGTGATTTATACTAGTTTGAAAGTGAATTATGTGATTGAGCAAGTGATTAGATTTGATATTGCATACGGAAGGTCAATGTATATTGTACAAGCTTTAGTATGTATGCGTACTATGTTTTGTTGGTTTATGGAGAGTTTATGTGACAACTCTTCGATTTGTTATGAGGTAGCATGGATAATTTACTAAGTAATAACCTGAGGATGTTTAGCATAAGATACACTTAGTAAATTGTTTATCGTCCTTATGCGAAAAGAGAATTTTTGAACTAGGCAAACCGTAGACTTTGTTTGCTAATGATTTTGAATACTGTTAAGTATTGCATGTAATTGTTTCCTTTTGTTGCTCGTCTTGGAATTTCGAGGATGAAATACTATAATCGGGGGAGATGTAACGACCCGGAATTTCGGACACTTCGTATTTAAATATCTGAATTATTGACCTATTTAAATCTTGGATTAAATGTTATTAAATTTATTTAATAACCTTGTTAACCCTCTTTTAAAATCATAAGTAATGACGATAAACTTGTTTTGGAAAAGTGTTTACAAAGATATATAGTTTGAAGGAGTATCGATAAAATGACCGAAAATCGTTTTATCGATAAACAGTTCTTTCCTCAACAGAAGTTGTCCAATTTTTATGCTTGTCTAATTAATCATTAGGGATAGCAACTAAAAATATTTTGCACTAAAACTCTTGGCTTCTTAAGTTAACTAGTCAGGTGTGAAAGGGAAGATATATCTTTATGTTATTTTAAGAGGTGTAAAGTGGAAAGCATGCAAGGCACATGGGGGGATCTTTTAGGCATGGTTTAGCCATATAAAGGAGGGATTTAGGTTAGCATATTCACTCGTTATTTTCCAAAGTTTGAAAAGAAATAAAAGCTTAGAAATGGTGGACGTGGATTAGCACTAGTCCACTTTGTTCTTCACAAATCATTCACTAATTAGCTTAGAACTTCTCCAAACTTCACCAAAATTTCACAAACACATTAGAAAACCTTAGTAAGCATGGATCTAAAGTCAAAGTGGAAGAAATATGAGAAAAATGGGGATCTTGTTTAGGCTGTGAACAAGGAAGGAGGAGGGGAGCATGATGTTGTGAATTTGGAGCTAAAGGTGGTGGCTTTAGGATTTTAGTGATAGTAGAAAGTGGTTGCTTGATTCTTTTGTGTTTGAGCTTGTTATAGGATTTGATTTGGGTGAATTATCTCACTATCTTGTTAGTACATATTGTGTATATATGTTGTGTCGTTGAAATATAAAGTTAAGGTGACATTAACTAATTAAAGTTATAGGCTTTGGAACCCTCTTACTTTTGAAAGTAAATGACAACTTTATATTATATAAAATCACTTCTATTACCTTATATAACATGTGTCCTGGCCTAGACTTTGTGTTTACATGTTTGTTTGGTTTGTGTGTTGAATTAAAGTATGTTTGAAAGTGTTTGAAGCGAGAATAGTCGCTATAAATGGACTTTGATATCACATAACTTTAACTTGTATAAATGGAAGGCTTATGAACTTAACTGGGGATAATTTGATTAGGTTGTTATGTACACATATTTTGGTGCATGTAACAGTAAAGAAATGGCTTGGAAAGTTATAGAAATTGTGAACCAAAGTTGTGAAAGTTAGAAGTGAAAAAATCGCTATCAATGCACTTTTGAAAATGTCTTGTGTTCGACGATTTTCAAAGTTAACTATGAGGGAAATCCTAGGGACTTCTTTGCATTTTATATAAGTACTATAAGTATACTTATTTCTGGATAAATATGGACATTTTCATTAACTCATGAAAAATAGTTGCAAAATGTTATAGCGAGAAGAAGGTGGCTATATGAGCACTTTAAAAGGTCCTATTTTTAGGAATTTTTGTTATTAATTTTTAAGACATTCCTAAGGGTTTCTTTGAAATTTTAATAAGTACTATAGGTGAAGTTATTACTGGAAAATAACTTGAGTTAATAAGGCTTTGGAACTGGTCAAACAAAATGGCTAAAGTTGGAGTAAAAATGTCACTAAACGTACATTTTAGTAAATACCTTGTTTTTAGGAATTTTTCTAGTTAAAATGATAAATATCCTTAGGGGTTTCTTTCTATAGTTTTTAAGTGCCCTAAGTTAATACTTACTGTGGAAATTTAAAATCCTAAATCATTTGTTTAAGTTGTTAAAACAAATTACAAAATTCATGTTTTTCAATGTTGTTATTTAACAAGGACTTTTAACAGAATTTATAAATGTTGTAGTAGGTTGCTTATTTTAAGTATTTAAAAATGATATTTAAATTTTATATTTTTCCCTAATATTTTTAGGGATGTTTACTAGCATATTTTTCTGTGTTCTAAAGTTTGTTTAAAGTTTAAATATTTTTTTGATAATTACTTATGAATTTTGGAAGTAAAGGGGTTTTAAATTATAAAACATGCTTTTTTATTTATTTTCATTAATGTATAAATTAGTTATTTTCAAGGAATTTTTTACATAGATATTCAAAAATTATTTATAAGTATTTTTAAAGTAATTTTACATATATAAGATTCAAAAAGTAATTAACTATGCTTAACACCAAAAGCCGAGGAAATAGGCTTATATATTTGTGAGTGTTAAGATTGATGCTTGAGTAGGGATAGAAGAAATAGTGCTCTAACCTACCAGCTTCCCTCTTGATCGCGGAATAGTTAAGTCAGGATTATATGAAATATGTTAACCGTGTTGATTTCTTACTCATTTATAAAAGTCATTAATACTATACTTAACACTAAAAACCGACGAGATAGACTTATCTATCAATGAGATTCAAGAATGAAATGTCTTGGCAAGGCTTTGATATGAAACTAGTGCTCTAACTTACTTGGCTTCACTCTTGAATGAGGGATAATATAAGTTGGAATGTCAAAAACAAAGTACATGAATCTTAATTTCTATAAGTGATCGTTTTTAACTGGATAGTCGATTAGTCGACTATCGAACTTAACCAAATATTAACTTAGATCTTTAAAAGATTTATTTTAAAGATAATATAAGTATGGAATGGTTTTGGGGTTGTTATGACAATGTGTTAATAACATTCATCTTTAACCATTTTTGGGTTATGCTTATGATTGTAAATAGATCTTTAAAAAAATAGTTTAAAGATAAGCATAAGTGAAATGGTTTTTGGTTTATAGTGAAAAGTTTAAATAACATTACTCTTACACCTTTTGAATGGATTTGTGAAAGTACTTAGATCCTTAAAATGGGTATTTTGAAGAAAATTATAAGTATGGTATCTATTGGAAAAAAGATAAGAAAATTAAAGGTTCAAAGTAAAAAATCTTGTTAATGATTTTATGAATATACTTATACCATTTGAGATAAGTACATGAATACTTTTTAAGTATTAAAAGAATTATGAATCATAGTGGTCGATAAATAAATTTTTATTAGATAAATGAAGCTTAATTAGTAAAAGTGGTTTTCATTAATAAAAGATTAATTAAATTAAAAGGGGATTAGAAGTTGCTTATGTGACTTATTCATGCTTTGTGTGACTTGATCGTGCTTTGTATTTTTACTCCTTTATAGAAAGTATTTAGTTGTTTATTTAGCACTAAAAGTTCGAAATCGTAATAAGCATATGAGACTTAGTTTCCATATGTGATTGTTCTTGTTATTATTGAATATGACCAAATTCGTCGATTCAGACTTAAAGAGACCGGGATCGATGAGTGCTTTACTTATCCAAAACCACTTTAAAACTAAGATACGTGTTCTATCTCTTGGAAATGGATCTGTTCGAGATGCTGGAATCCATGTGTGGTTTCAAGATCTGTTCGGGATGTGAGAATACATTTGGGGATACGTGTTCTGTTCGAGTGGTGAAGACTCATGTAAGAGATGCCAAACACAGCCTCGACATCGAAAATGATAGGAAAACCAGAGTAGGCCTCATGGTATAGGGTTTAACTAACCCATGACAGGATATTATCACTCCATATCTAGAGTATGCTTATCAATATTGCATGCAGGAGGTGATGACATGTGGGATCATGTTTTTGACCATGGACCAGCTATGTTTCTCCAAATTGGTATATTTTATCTAGAGATATACGACGCTCAGAGGTAGTTTCTGGCCCTTATGCAGGAAATTGGATTTGACTTTACCGAAGAGATCTCCATGAAAAATCCATTATATGAACATACTTTAGCGATTTTGATTGTATCTCAATATTGTAGTAGTGTGAATACTGTAATCACCAAAAGCTATTTTTTGATTTATATTCTCCACTCTAGACATAATCTATTTTATCACCTTATGTACTTATTAAATGAGTGATTCTTTTGTGGGGATAACCATCATGGCATTCTGTGCAGTCTATAAAATGTACTGTTATATGATGTACACATATTTCTTGAGTTTATCATACCAGACTTATGTCTGACATGTCCCTAAATTCCTTATGTGCTCTTTCGAGCAGTCTGGGAAAGGCAGGTTTTAGTTGGATGTTCTGGAGCTCAAGGAGACGAGTTGGATGTTTCACCTACTGTAGTTTTCTTATTTCCATAGCATTACAATTGTGCATATCATCATTTGTGAGGACATATTGTTATAACTATCTAGGCCGATGATAGTATTTAGAATTGTAACTCTGAAATGCTTTGTATTTTGTAGTGATAGTTTTGTATTGTCTTTTGATATTATACATTATCGTTCCGCTATGAGATTCTGATATTGTGTTCTCTTCTTTTTCTTTTATAGTGATATTTTATAGTGATATTTTATAGTGATATGTTTTGTATTTCTTTTTCTTTTATAGTGATATGTTTTGTATTTTCTTTTTCTTTTTCTTTTACCCCAACAATCTATCTTTTCGGCACTTGGATTCTCGGCACACAAATACCGTGAATGTATTAATGTCGACATTTGAGGGTTGAAAAGGCAGGTCGTTACTTTAGGTAAAAGCACTTGGTTTATCCATCAAACATTTGAGCTATGACGGGCTAACAAGCCATCCCATATTGACATATATAGTTTGACGATTGCTCTAACATTGCATGGCATGTACTATTTAATGACCTTGAGCAACCGGTTGGGATCGATACCAATCACTGATCATGGATTAGTACCGATCCATTACTTTTGTTGACTCATGGACTTTTGAGTTTGGCAATTATGGAAGGAGGTGTGTAGGCAATTATGGAAGGAGGTGTGACATCTGAGCTTGGCAGTTATCGCCCTTGATTTTTTCTTGGCAGTTATCGCCTTGGATTTTTGCTTGCTTAATCACTTGTCTGGCTGATTGACTCGTATAAATATGGCTTGGTCACAAGGCTGGATAACATCACTAAATATTAATATTTTCCATAGAATAGAATATCCTTTTTATATTTAAAATAAAAGCTTATAGTAGAAATAAAAATTAGTTTAGACCAAAAATTTCAGTTGAAATAGGTTTTAATAAAGAGTTATTTTGTTTGGAGTAAAAAAGAAAGGTGGAGTGTATATATAGCTTGTTGATTTATCGGACATGAAATAATTTAAGTTGTGAAATTCACTTTAGTTGTGGACAATATGAAGTGGTGCTAGTCTATAAATGAGGTAAAAAGAATGGGAAAGAGAGAGGAACTCAAAAATGAAGTGTAGGTGAATGCACTGTAATGTTTCAGTAAAGAAGACTGTAAATTAGGAGAAAAGCTACGTAAAGAGAAGTAATTTAAATAAGAGCAGCTTAGGTAGAAGAAAGTTAAGTAGAAGTAACATTATGAAATGTAAATAGAAATAATGGTTGTGATTAGAAACAATATAGGAAAAAAATGATAATGAATAATTTCCATAATTATATGCAGTAATTGCGCATACCTTTTTAAAAGTCCCCCTTATATGTTATTAGAACCCCCGCAAAGGTTGAAAGTGCAAGTAGGATGAGCATTAGGAAAATAATAGGAGGAGGTTGTCCTTGTTTACACCATTTTTTAACAAAAGTTATAAATGATCTTTTAGAAACATTGTAAAATGTATTTTTAAAGAAAATGGTTTGGTATAAAAATTAAGTTTTTTGGAATACAATCTTAATATATAGTTAGAGTTATAAATCTCACTTTTAAGAAGTAAAATCTTTGTTGTTAAAAGGCTTTAAAGGAAAAGTTAATTTGAATGAGGATTCATATAATAAAATTTGACCCTTATTTGAAAGTAAAAAGGGATCTTTTAAAAATTAAATTACTAGCATTTCCTTTTAGACTTAATAAATAAACTTAACTGTTAAATTCTAAATTATAGTTTTAAAAGTTAAGATGCCTACAATTAATATTGGTTAAATAAGAAGATTTTCATGGTTTCTTTTTTTAAAAACTAAGCTATTGATGGATTTAAATAAAAAGTTTCTAAGTTTGTGTTTTTAAAGATAAAAGTTGTGGGTTAAGCACTTCATGACTGTGAATCTTAATAATTTTTTAAAGGTTTAAACCAAACTAAATTTTTGGTATGAAGTAGATAGGGATGACCGCCTAGATAAGACGGGTAAAAGATAAGGCTATGAGTAAAATAGCGATGAATGCTTGTAGAATAGCAGTAGTGAAACCCCCGTTGGATATAAGGAATATTAGTTTGAGCCTACGAATATTTCATTAAACATGGATGAAGACCATAAAGAAGAACCCATAAGAAAATGGGAAATGATGTCAATGCACATCTTTATGAGTTTTAGAGTATACCTACGTGAGAAAAAAATAAAGGAAGCATATACCAAGATCTGAGAATACTATTAATAGATTTGGATTAAAATAAGATAGTAATATAATTGGATGTGACACTAAAAAAGTAATGGGTTGACCTTATTTATTGGAAGTCAAAAAGGAAAGTTAAGATATATCGGTTACGATAGAATGACATGTTAGAAAATTCCATTTAATTTAAATAAGTAATGATAGGGCCATAACATCATCAATGTTAGTTAACGTTAAATGGCAGCTTCCACCAATTGTTCCTTTTTGGTTAGTTGAGTTGTAGGCATTAGTTGTCCCTATTTGTATAAAAACGCATACGATATTTTGTGAAGGTTCCTTTTTATTACTATGTTGATTTTTTGGATTGACCGCTATATGTTATAAAGCAGAATGAATAAGGAAATATCATGTAAACACTTAGCTAATGCAAAATAAAACTGGAAGTTTATAGAATAAATTTATTTAATTAGCTACTAAAAGGAAAGTAAAGTTAAGTCCCAAAAGGTGTAAAAAATTTGGGAAATAAATTTTAGCAAGCGAAGGACAAGAAAAGGATGTTGCGAAACCATGGGTCACTATCCCTACACCTTTAAAGCTAAAATTTATAAATGAACTTGTGTGCAGATCATCGTTTTAAAATAAAAGAAAACGATTTTGAAATTTGAAAATTACTATGTAATATGATAGAGTCAATCGTAGGCATTAATCCATTGACTAAACCTCAATTGCATAGGATGCGGCTTAATTTGTTTTAAAAAGCTAAAAACAAACACTTTTGAGAATTTTGTTCAAAAATCTTTTATTTTAAAAGTAAAATACTTTCGTGAAATGTTTTGAAAAATGAGTTTTAATTTTAACATTTTCTAACTATTTCTAAAATTTAATTGAAAAGGATTTTGAACGAAAAGAGAAATTTTTTTGATTTCTGAAATACGACATGTTAGAAGAGGGAAAAGTCGATGGATTAACAAATATGAATTTTACCGTGCAATAGAAGCGAAAGTAAGTAAGTAATAATTAACGACAATGAAAAAAAGTGTTTTTAGCTTTGGCATTTCATTTTCCATACCTTATTAATAGGTGAACAAAACTTGTTTTAAAATAACCCTGTTTTAAAATTTAAAATTTAAAAAGTAAATTTCTTTATGTGGACTGTACTTGGAAAAGTTGGAAAAAGAATTGGGAGCAAAAGCGAAAGTTCCACGATACGGTGCAGTAGGTACACAAGAGAAGGATTGAAATATGGAATTCTCCATCTAAACCTTTTTTCCGACAAAAGAATATAGGTTTAAAAAACTGGATATTCAAAAAATTTGGATGTTAGAAAAAGTGTGCTAGGTATTGGGTGGCGGGGCTGGATGTAAAAATCAATTAAACTATACTTCTATTCGTAGAAGTGTAGAATAATTTATGCGCAAAAAGGAAGATCAAGATTTTTAAATTTTTCATACATATAGAACTGCCTATATATATAGGTTGTTTGTAACATATTTTCAAAATTGTTCTAAAGATTGTATTCATATAGGAGGCGCTGATTTAGAATCGGTCAGCATATATATTGTAATCTGGCATTTTGACCCGGCTATATCCGAACTAACCGGACAAGTTAGACTCGACTGTCATCAAGGCCAGTAGCCCAGAGCGATGCTTGTGTGGTCCAAAACTCAAGCATAGATGATAATATGAAGCAGAAGCATGAAAGCTCACTACTCCCCGAAGATGGATCAGGTACGATCTGTGTTCTACACAATGGATCATATCGTATCGATTCTACAACTCAATTTTGCAGCGATGATCGGTCAATGACTCAAAATCTACACATGCTATGAACATGAAACTTGGAGTACAAGCTTACTACAACGTGCAGAACACCCCCTAGGGAATCATTCCAATTGGAGGAAGTTGGAGGGATCGACATAACTCCCTTTGTAGGGATCGATAGAAATCAGAATTCAAGCAGCACTACATCACAGAAAATGCGATATCTCATAACCGTACGTCGGAATTGCACGAAATTTGAGGAGCAAGTAGCTAACATCATGGGGCACCCTCATAGGGATTGCAGCCCATTTAGACACACTAATAGGAATCAGTACGGGTCCCTATTGTGGGCCTCGATGGGCCTAGAAATTTTTGGGTGGCCTCTTCTTGCTCTCCCGAACCTTCAGCCGAAATTTCAATCCAATCTATGCACGTCTTCTCCTATAAATACATCAGGCATGGCGTCAGAAAAGGGATCTTGCTTTCTCTGCCGAGGCTCTGCCATTTTTATTCTTCACTTTTGTACTAATGGATCCCAGCTGATCCAAACATTCTTGTAATCATAATCAAGTGGAAGATCAATAAAAATATAAAGTGGACGTAGACCAAGATTGCCGAACCACTATAAAAATCTGTGTGTTCCTTTATGATTATTGCTTTGTTTTAATTTCATTTTTCATTTAATCTCTATTAGATTATATTGGGTGTTGATGCCCATTTTTTGTATCAACACATATCATATATATTGTGATACACCGTGCACTTGTACACGATTGATTGCAAAATTTGTTGCTCACTAATTGATTAGATAAATTAGATCGGTTGCTCGCTATGTAACATGATGCAGTCCTTAAGAAATTTCGAGGATGAAATTCGTTTAAGGTGGGATAATATAACATTAGCGAGTTCGATGATAATTAATTAAAAAGAAATTAATTAATAACTAGTCAGGCCGAAAGTAGAAGTTTCATAAATGTCCGAATTGGACTATGAAACTTGCACCTTTGCGTTCATGGCAATTTTCTAATCAATTTTCATACATAAGGTTTTATGATCGATGTTTAAAAGAAAAAGTTACTAACGTTTGAATATTTCAGGTCATAAATAATTATATATGTAATTGAGGAAATAATTATGATTAACTAACTTTCATTAACGTTAACAGTTGTTTGAACCAAAAATGGCATAAGCACCCAATAGATTGAGCAGAGAAT
Organism: Allium fistulosum; assembly: GCA_030737815.1. Lineage (NCBI taxonomy): Eukaryota > Viridiplantae > Streptophyta > Magnoliopsida > Asparagales > Amaryllidaceae > Allium > Allium fistulosum. The sequence continues at coordinate 1,113,089,168 of CM060902.1, read as the reverse complement.
ATAAAGTGAAGAAAATAAATGAAAAATGAGTAAGAAAGTACATACAGAGTTTATAGTGGTTCGGCTAATCTTGGCCTACGTCCACTTAATGATTTTTATTACTTATATTCTAACTTGGAGGCGAAAGTTCTTATGGGTTGGTACAACTCCGAGAGAGATTACAAGAAATTAGAGAAAGGAGAGTAAGAGCCAAAAGATCCTAAAAAATGAGCCCCGCCCCTCTATTTGTAGAGGTAGAGGCCTAAAATCTCACCCAGAAGATCTCCAACTCGTTTTCAACACCTCAGACTGTTAAAGTAGGATGCTAACTCATCAACTTATACAGGTTAGTATGACTCCAAGAACTTGGGTCGGTACAACTCCAAGGACTTGGGTCAGTACGACTCCGTAAGATTGCCAATCTAGTCATCTTGAACTCTTTGCTTTGGCTCCTCTTGTGGTTAGCTTCGTGATTCCATAGTTGTTTACACAAATGTTAGCTTGTTTCAAGGTCTAGATGATGGAATAGTGGAAGAACAGAGCTGCCGATTCAAGAGTTCATGGAGATCGATAGAGAATTGCATTGGATTAATAAAAACAACACTTGGAATAGGCTTCTAGTATCGAGTAGAGGGCATAGGCAGAATATGGACCATATTAGAGGAGCCATCTTGGATTGATACCGAACCAAGGTGTAGGGTCAGTACCGTTCCACCATTTAAGTGGGATTTTTCCCTTCTTGTCTCGAGTTGGTTTGGTGTTCGTCCTGTGACTATATTTATGCTTTGTTTCTAGACTCTTGGGCTATCTCTCTCGGCTTTCTGGCTTGATAACTCCAAGTTCGACTCGTCAAGTTTGTCTGTACACTGCTTGGTCAAAAGGTGGCACAACACTTGCCCTCAAAGCATGCCTTGCAAATGGAAGTTGTACTTTTCTCAAGAACAAATGTTTGTGTCGATGAGATGCTAGTAGTTGAATTTTCTGGTTATCAGCTGATCAAGGCATTGTGAATCATTATGTTCCTTTGGATTCTCTTCTCAATCACGGGTCATTCCAGACCTGGCACGGCCTAAGACTCTTGACTCTACCTATGCGTTGTCTATATATCATCACAATTCTGATTTCATTCGGAGTTATTACATCAAATATCAAAATCGCTTCGTGTTCATTCGAGATCTTTCAATTCTATTCAAATTACAAGGCATTCAAAATCCTTTTATCAAAATCAAATCAATTTTCATTCTTAGATTCGATCTTTTTGGATCGTTTTATATTCACTTTAATGCATGATCTCTCTGGATCGGTAAAAAAATTCATGGACGTTTAGGAGCGATAGTTAAATCCACGATCTCTTTCAATTGTTAATCAAATTCATGGCCATTCAGGGCCGATAGTTATATCCGCGATCTCTTCGGATCATTAATCAAATTCATGGCCTTCAGCGCCGATAGTTAAATCTGCAATCTCTTCAGATTGTTAATCAAATTCATGGCCATATAGGGTCGATAATCAAATGCATCATCTCTCCAGACCCTTACTAAGCCCAATCCACTCGCTTTTTGGTGAGGGGACTCAATGACAAGTAAGCCCATCCGCTCACTCTTTGATGAGGGGACTTACTTCTTGCACTTCGGCCCCGTCTCTCCAAAAATGACATAAAGCGATCCAAGTCCACTGTATCTCCCGACCCTTGCTGGGCCCAATTCACTCGCTCTTCGACGAGGGGACTCTGCAACAAGCAAGCCCATTCGCTTGCTTTTAGGTAAAGGGACTTACTTCCTATACTCCGGCCCCATCTCTTTGAACAGGACATAAAGCAATCCAAGTCCACAGTCTCTCTGGACCCTTGTTGAGCCCAATCCGCTCGCTCTCCGACAAGGGGACTCAATGATGAGCAAGCCATCCGCTCATACTCTAGTGAGGCGACTTACTTCTTGCACTCTGGTCCCGTCTTTTCGGATGTAACTTAAAGCGATTAATATAATACAAAACCATCTACTCATGCTCCAGCAAGGGGACTTGCACCTTGCACTTCGGTCCTGTCTCTCCGAACAGGACTATAAAGCGAATAATATCAGTCATCACCTTCAATGTGGATTTTCAAAAGTCAAATATGTAGAAATCCTAAGTGTTCATCCTAGACATCCAACTCATAGCGTGCCTAGAGACCAATCTAGGTCTCGTACACGTATAAGTGGTCCGAGGTTATTATTGTCCTAGACATCCGATGCAGCGTAGTGGCCCCGCATTTTGGATTCAGAACTCAACTTAAAGACGGCGCATTCTATTCACTTCCCTCATCCTATGATTGACCGAGGCATAGGGGATCAAGCGGCGGCAGCTAAATTGTAGCCAAAGAATGGACAAGGAACTGCTACTCAAACGGTACACCCAAAGGTTGGAGAACCAAAATGATATTACCTAAACAGGGATCGGTTACTGGATCAAGCTTCTAGGGTAGATTACGACTGCTCTCAACTGACCAATTTCCAAATGCCTGACTTGCCAGCTATGATACGATGGCTTGTGTGACGACCGCCTTATGCCACTTATTATGTCATCTTAAAGTATAGCTATCCATCATCAAAGTTGAACTTGAAGTAGTCACCCATTCGACTTGAAGCGAACCTAAGAAGTTCTGGCCAAGGTCAAACTTGGGTAAAACCAAGAATTTCTCCTACAAAACACCAGTATGACTCCAAGCACCGTTCGTCACAACCCAACACTTCAAATTCAGCGAATCCAAGTGAACCAGGGGCTGACTCCAAGCAAATAGCAAATTTTCTTGGGTTGGACTCCATGTAAATTATCACCAGTCCGTCACACATTGGACAATCATGCATACAACATTCACAAGAATTACAAACAGCCGTAACTTGAAAAAGGACCGGACTAACGACGACCGGAGCATTTCCCCCAGTCAAAGCCCATTCACTGAAGCCATTCAATATGCATAATATCCCAAGAGATTCAATATGCCAAATATGCCAGTGTATTTGGAAACACAGACCCCCAAGAGCATCTCATGAAAAATAATGGGCGCATGGATTCCGCCAGAGCAACGGACGCAATTAAATGCTAATTCTTTCCCATATTCCTTAAGGAAGTAGCGATCAATCGTGTGATTTACGCTATTACTGCCCAGGTCCATCTCCTCATTTAATCAACTAGCTAAGGAGTTCACCGAGCAATTCAAAATGAATGTAACTTGCCCAAAGGATGCGATGTCATTATCCAACTTATCCATAGCATCGGGCGAGCCGCTCAAAGATTTTTGGCAGAGATTTAACACCGCTGTCACTAAAATGAGCAATCCCAGTGAGAATATCGTACTAATGGCGTTGTTAAGGAGAATCGACCCCGAGACACACTTTGGCGATTGGTTACCTAGAGATCCTCATATAACCTTGAATCATTTATGTTACAATGTGAACAAGAACCTAAGCAAGGAGAAAGTATAGCAGACTAGAAGAAAGAATGATGCGGGCCCATCGGCTGAAGAAATTCAGAGCAAGAACAACACTGAGGCCTTAGATGAGGACTCAAATTCTAGGAGACAACCCAGAATCCCAAAATTCGACTCACATACTCCTTTGAACGATTCAATCGAAAACATCTACTTGGAGACTCACGACTTGAAGCAGTACTGGAAACAAGCCTCGATAGAGTCCATTGAAACCTAGAAGAAATCCAAGAAATGTAGTATATTTCAAGATACACAAGGTCATAACACCAACGATTGTAGACACCTTTGAGATGTGATCGGAAAATTGATCCAGAAAGGAAAGCCTCAACAATATGTGCAAGCCCCACGGAATGGTGGGTAGGGAACATGCGATGCCTATCAATAAAAAACTTTGATTATCAATTAGACCACTGACGGTTGACATCCCGCTAAAAGGATCTAGATGCAAAGTGGAGTAGTGAGCACACGATGCTGCTTCACTTATCATTTATTCCATCTTCTTTGAATTATTTTATTTCAATTTCAATTATGTTGTGAACTATGACCAACTTGAATTAAACTACTTGCATACGATGCACGTAACCAAGTACCTAGAGTTGGGCACCAACTAACCTCCATGGACCATGATCGGACTTTTGAAGCATCACAAGACGAGCATGATTCAGTCGCTCATCAGCTACCAGATGCCCCTAACTTAGGGCAAGGACTCGAAATGGAAAGTGTGTGTGACTCGACCATCCACTTCCTACTCCGTGCTTCAATTATGACAGAACATATATGCCTTACTCAGAGCCTGACAAGGTCAGAATCTAATACAAAGTGGACACGACTGACCGTCCACTCATCAACCTCCATGGTAGAATTAAAGACCGAAGAAACACTTGGAGTGGATGTAACCCGACCATCCACTTCCAGCTCATACTTGAAGTTCACCAAAATACTTATGCCTCTCTCGAAGCTCAGCACTACCGAGGTCCAACTAAAGTGGATGTGATTTGACCGTCCACACATTAACTCCTGCCTTGGAAATAGGAAATAGTCTGGAAGCTTGACTTAAAGTAAGCATGATTGACCGTCTACTCATCAACCGTCGCCCTTGACACGAAGACACGACTGAAACGTGAGGTCGATGTGACTTGACTGTCCACCCAACTAATCTCTCTCTTGACCTGCTAGGAGGAGTATGAAGCAAATTGGATGCGGTTCGACCATCCATTATAAAACTCTAGTCCTTAGAGCATGGACCGGAGTATATGCATCCATTATAAAACTCTAGTCCTTAGAGCGTGGACCGGAGTATAAACACACAAAAATGGATGTGGTTCGACCGTCCATCGATCAACTCTGGTTCCCAGAGCGTAGACCTGAGTATAAACATCAAACGGATGTGATTGACCACCCATCATAGAACTCTGATCCCTATAGTGCGGACCGGAGGATAAACACAAAAAGATGGACGCAGTTCGATCGTCCATTGATCCACTTTGGTTCCCAGAGCATGGACCGGAGTATAAACATCAAACGGGTGTGACTGACCAACCATAATAAAAGTTCGATCCCCATAGTGTGGACTGGAGTGTAAACACAAAATGATGGACGCGGTTCGACCATCCATCGATCAACTCTGATTCCCAAAGCACGGACCGGAGTATAAACATCAAATGGGTGTGACTGACCACCTATCATAAAACTCTGGTCCCTAGAGCATGGACCGAAGTATAAACACAAAAGATGGATGCGGTTCGACTGTCCATCGATCAAATCTAGATCCCAAAGCATGGACCGGAGTATAAACATCAAATAGGTGTGACTAACCACCTATCATAAAACTCTGGTCCCCAGAGCGTGGATCGGAGTTTAAATAGAAAAATTGGACGCGGTCCGATCGTCCACTCCTCAACTCTTACCCTTTAATTGGGGGCTAACACACGACTCAGAGTGGATGCGATCTGACCATCTCCTCCCCTGCTCGAGTTTGAAGTTCTTCAAAATACTCATCTTACTCCCAAGGCTCGACAGAAACTGGATCCAAATGGAAGTGGACGTGGTATGACTGTCCACGTCGACTCGTGCCCTGGAAGCAGGAGGCAGTTTAAGAGCCCAAGCCTAAATTAGACCTAGTTCGACCTTCCAATCCAAGGAGGATGAGATACGTCCATCCATGACCTTGTTTGCACCTGAGGTATAGCGAACTATCCAAGCCTTGCTTGGATATCGATAATCCCAAAATCCAAACCAAGACTTGGATGTGGTTCGACCATCCAGCAAATAACTCTGGTCCCTCGGTGCAGATTGGAGTATAAACACAAATTGGGTGCGGTTAGACCACCAACAAAATCTTATCCCAAGAGTGGGGATATGAGTATGAACAAATAGATGAGTGCGGTTCGACCACTCAATATTCCATAAACTCTGACCTGAACTCGACAAGAGGAGTATAAACTCACTATGGATGGAATTCGACCGTCCATGAACTAATTCCGCTAACCCAAGAATGGGAACGAGAGTACAAACTACTACAAGTTGAATACGACATTTTACTATAGTTCCGACTGGGTGATCTTTACAACTTAAGGCAACGGCCGCAAGAAGGCCTAAATACAAAACCAATCGAAAGGGCATTCGAAGTTATGGATGACCGACTATATCGTATACCGGGTCGACAGGCAATGTCGATCCAAGCTTTCCATATTGTCCCGTTGGGTCGATGGTTAATATCGATCCACATCAAACACAAACGGATGTGATCCAGATGTCCTCCGAAAATTTTCGATCACCTGAGTGCGGATAAGAGAATAAACCATGAATGGGTGTGACTGGATCATATATTCTCCAGCACCCTCCTTCGATCCGTCAGGAGGAGTATGAAACCAGATGAGCATGACCCGACTGCACCTAAGCCAGCTCTATCCCTAGATCTGGCGGGAGAATATGAATCAAAATGGACGCGACTAACCATCCAGCTCCAATTGAATGCGACGCGACCATTCATTGATTGAATCTTACCATGATCCGACTAGAAGAGTAATACGAAATTACATGAATCAACCGTTCGCACATTGATCCTTGCCCTTGGTTTGATAGGGAGAGCATCAATCACCTATTGGATATGACTTGCCTTCCTACCGTATGCCCCGGACTTGGGGGCACGAGCGAGAAACAAGATAAATGTGAACCGACCATTCATTGATCAACTCTAAGTCCTTGGAGCTTAAGTGGGAGTATAAACACGACAAGGACAAGACTCGACCGTCCATGCAGTACATTTATCAACCTGAGACCTGGGGTGGAAGTGTGATCACCCAAAGACTGATTGCGATAGCTCAATACTGTGAATCATACGTGGTGTTTACGATGACCCAAGGCTACGACCGAAAGGATGCCTAGAGATAGAATTGTCAAATCGATGCCCAAGCTCATTGGTAGATGACCATCACTCCAACCCGAACAATGAGTAACATATCGTGAGTGCATTGAATGGAAAGCGCATTACTCAAATACACAAGACTAAACTCTGCTTGGTGTTTGATTCAACGCTCCTTTAAGCATGATCTTCAACCATCACAGATAATCGCTAAAAGCGTCTAAAACCCATCACTATCAGACTCAACAGCTTATGAAAAGACTTTGGGATTCGACCGAAGTAACGGTCATCATTGACCGTCCCAACCAGATTTCACGCTGATTGTTACACAAAATAGTTACGTTTGAACTCAAGGATCGGCTATCGGCATATGGGAATCTGACATTCATATTCAAGTTCACTCAGGCTACATGTTACAATCCGTACAAGTACAAATATGTGTTAGCACCAAAATTGGTCACTAACCTCATTGAGAAAGATTGTGTAGAGAGATAAATGAAGAAAGTAAATTTGAACAGAGAGCAATATGCTAAATTAAATGCGGAAAATAAGAACACCGGATTTATAGTGGTTCGGCATAATTGCCTACGTCCACTTTGAAGTTAATCTTTATTGCTTTACTTGACAATCGATTACAGATACAATCCGTACACCAATTACTTGAATGGAATAGCTAAGTAAAAAGGATGAGTCTTGAAAGTGGCAGAGTCTCCCTAGTGTTCTCCAAAAAAGGTCCATTTCACTGTGCCCCTGCCTCTCTATTTATAGACGGAGATGGGTTGGACTTCCCTGGTGGGCCTAGTAGCCAGATATCTCGGCCCAAAGTGAGTAACCTCTGCATGCCGAACCACAAATGTCGAACGGCAAAATGCCGAACGATATCTCTATGCCGAACGAGGTAATGTGTTGATTGAAGAGTGCAGGCCGAACGAGAATCGTTGTCGGTCGAGGGGAGATGCCGAACGTGGCTGGAATGCCAAACGAGGCTGGACTGCCGATCGAGGCTAGAATGCCGAACGAGGCTGGATTGCCGATCGAGGCTGGAATGCCGAACGACGTTGGAATGCCGATCGAGGCTGGAATGCCGAACGAGGCTAGAATGCCAATCGAGGCTGGATTGCCGACCGAGGCTGGAATGCCGATTGAGGCTGAATGTCGGTCGAGGCTAAATGCCGAACGAACATGCTGTGCCGGACGGCCCTCAATGCCGAATGAGGTCTGGATGCCGAACGGTGTGGAATGACGAACGAGCCTGAATGCCGGTCGAAGCTTGAATGCCGATCGACATAGTTGCCTGGTCAAACCTCCAGGTAACACTTGCCCCCCAAAGTGCATCATATGGTCGAACATGATGCACTTTGAATCACGAGTCCTCCGTGCTTCGCTTCGAGCCTTGGATTAGCCTTCTCGATAGTATTTTCTTTTGAATACCGATTGAGGCAATGTATGCCGAATGCCATGCTGATGCCGAACGACATACAAATGACGAGCGACAGAACTGATGCCAAACGTGGGATGTGCTTTGACCGGTTCTACCGGTCATGGTCCCTTCGACTTCCTTTCTCCCAGTATAAAGTTCGGCATTTCACTTCTTCTTCTCTTTTTACTTTTTATCTCCGCTATCCTATAAGAACTCGTAACTTACCTCCCTCAATTCTCGTTTACTTCTCCGACCTTCCCTTCCTACCCTGAACCATCAAGCCCTTCCTACAGTTCCTTCTCAAATTGAGTCCGAACGACATTCAATCTCAAGCCCACAGACCCCCAAACTTCCACCATCCTCTTTGGTAAGAATCTTTCGTTCTAGCGATATTTCAAACTAGGAATTATACCACCAAGTTCGAATTAGTGAACTCTCCATAGACTATAGAAAATAGGAGGCGTGTGGATGAGGGAGACGAGTTGAGGTTCGGACATGTCCTAAGGCTGGAACTTAGTATGACTTTAGTCGACTTCGTGGTGGGTGGAATGGAGAGGAGAGGAGAAATGGACACCGGTTGATTCCAGGTCGTAGGTTCCTATTGGTTTACCAAGCGTTAGAGTTTGGATGTTGAAGTGGAATAGGGTCATTGTTCGAGGTAGTTTGGTAATCAAGGGGCGAAGAAGAACCGAGCGCGGCCGTTCGGCTCTTGTATCTTGAGCGGAGAATGGTCAAGTACAAGACGAGTGGCTCGGTAAACTTTATGCGAGAGTGACGTCAGGGAGGTTGGAAGTAAGTGATTCGGTGTATCTGGCTCATACGTTTGGCCCAGAGAATGCCGAATGATGAACTTAGGCCGGACGACATTTAGGCCAAGCGGGATTGAGGCCGAGCGACATTTAGGCCGAACGACAGTTAGGCCAAGCGGCATTTAGGCCGAGCGGCATTTAAGCCGAATGGCAGTTAGGCCGAGCGGCATTTAGGCCGAGCGGCATTTAGACCAAGCGGCTTTTAGGCCGCACGACATTTAGGCCGAGCGGCATTTAGGCCGTGTGTTTCAAGTGTCGCTCGGTCTTGACTTTTGATGAATGGATAACGACAGTCGAAATCATTCCAACTTGAGCATAACCCTTGTTGAACTCACTCATTTCCCATGCCAATTCATATGACAAAAACAAGGACAGGGACTTAAGCAAACCAGCATATCGAACTAATCCGGACTGATGACTCCCCAGTTTCAACAATTATAAGTCTGAACTTAAATCGATAAAAACAGATAATAGCCTTTAACATATAGTGCCAATGTCCGAGTCCAAAATTGAAAAACATTATAGGGCAGGTTTTCAGAGATGGTCAGCGATGACGGTCTTCGAAGATGACAGTTCAAAGTTCAACTTTATATCACCAACTCTATGACTTTTAATTTCTCAGCACTTATGTTTGAATGATCGCACTGGTTCACACACCACACGGGGGGAATAACTATGCTGTTAAGTCTAACGCTGATTATTTTCCAAGTATAGTTCAAACATGTGCTTTGTTGGATTCGATCTTCATTAGAGATGTCTAGAAAATCTAGCTCTGCTACGATCTCTGACAGACCTGGGCCATCCTCTCGACAAGAAGTTGTAGATACTTCGAATCCGTCAACTACCCCTGCTCAAAACTTACCGAGCGCTGCGATAGCATCCGTCGACTTGGCTCCTGATGCTCTGGAGGCAGCTATTTTCTTAGACGGCCCAGTCGATTCACAGGCCTCAAAGATTAACGAAAGTACACTCCGTCGGATATGCTTTGTCCACGGAATCCCCTTCGTCGACGTATTAGTCCATCGAGGAATGATCGTCCGCATTTGCCCCCAGCCAGGTATACAGCCTGCAATAAGTTCATGTGCTGGGTTGGCAGCGTTCCACCATTCAACTCCTTCCTTCGCGACTTATTGCAATATATCGAGATTGCTCCTTCACAACTGCCTCCGAACAGCCATGCTTTCATATATGGCACTTGCATCCTCTTTATGAGTGTCCTCTTCAGGCTTTCGACTCCAGGCGATATCCGTTATATTTATCGCTTCAAGAGACGGTCGGATAGCCCATCCTTCATATTCCTTGAGCCGCATAGCAAATGCCAAATTCTGACTGAGGCATGGAGCAAATTTGCCCAGTACAAGAAAGAGTGGTTCTATGTGCGTTGTCCTCCCGGTTTCGCCAAGAGATGGGTAGAAGGAAGTAAGTACATTCTCTAGATCAACACTTGAATTTGGCGGAATCTGCATCTTTTCTGATTCTTTATCCACTTTTCCAGGTATCAATCCACGTCCCGAAGGCTCCGGATACTCTGAAGCTGTGGCAACTATCCGAGCTCTCCCCGTAGAAGATCGGGACATCAGATCTCTCATTTCGAATGAGTCACTTGCGAGATTCGAGCTGCTGGCGGAAGGTCGCCGAATAAGTCTTCCCCAAGGCCTCACTCTATCCAGACCTGCCTCAGGCAAGGGAAAAAGGCAGGCTGGGCCTTCAACACGTAACGCCCCTGACACGCCAGAAGAGGGAGAAATTAGAGAAGGCAAGACGCCCGAAGTGCCGGGTGAGAATGTTAGTCCCGCCCAGGACCCGATAGTCGAAGTCCATGATATTGAAATCTCATCTTCCCCTTCCAAGGGAAAAAAGAAATTGACCTATAAGTTGAGGAGGAAGAAAGTGTGTGGAACTTTTAAAGTTACTCTTATTCCAGAGGAGAGAGAACCTTCCCCTCAACCCTTAGAAAGTTCACTGAAAGGTCTATCGAACCTTACCATCCCTGACGATCTGCTCAATTATGGTTTCGATGACTTAGAGGCACTTAAGCTTCATTCGCCCGCTAGAGGCAATGCAGGCGCTCAAGCTCATGTCCGGGGAGAAAAAACTCCTATTAGTAAAGATAAAGAAACCGGTCCGTCGGGAGGAACACTTGGACACACACGGACACGTGCACTTCACACTACACTTCAATTTTATCCATCACTCTGATCTTTTCTAACTTGTTGTTATTCTCATTCTATGCAGGTGACATGGGACGCAGCCACAGAATCGATCGTCTTCGCGGCTCATCCATTTTTCATCATTCTGGCCGGGACTCGGGCACCGGCAAGCGCCGAGACAGAGATGACTCCGGAGACTGAGACAATCGCCCCCAAGAATCGACTTATCGAAGGAAATCATATACCCAGTCTTCATATTCCCGTGATCTTCCTTCTCAATCAGAGTAAGGCAGAGAGAAGTCTTCGCAGAAGGGGTCTCAATCTGAAGTTCCCCGTGACCAACACTCTGGTTCATTAAGCACTCGACAGTCTCGGGAACATCGTAAGAAAACAGAACTTTCAAAGCCACCTCCCCTTGTTCCTGCAGCAGACCCGACGATATCGGAGAAGCTGGCCGAGCTTAAAGTTAAATTCCCCAAAATCTACTTTGATGGTCTGAAGTTCCTTCCAGCGATCCATCACATTCCGAGGCATGTCAAGCAGAGTGCCATCACTTGCAACAACGATGTCTATGTCCAACATGACGTGTTTGTCCATCTAGTTGAAAAGTCTCGGAAGTCTCTGTCGAGCGTCAACAGGAAATTGACCGCCTGAAACTTGAAGCTATCTTCGATAAGGACATTATCAAAAATCAGGATGAAGAGCTCTCTTTGTATAAATCCCAGCTCGAGGCTGCCGAACAAAGTGCTAAGGATACTACGGAGGCCGTCACTCGTCTAGAGACGACTCATAAGAAGGAACTTGACGAAGCGGTCCAACGCTGTGGGGCCTTGGCTTTAGAAAAAGATTCTGTTCAAAAAGAAAGGGATGCACTCGCCCTGCAGGTTAAAGAGTTGAAGGAGCTACTCTCTAAGGAGAAGGAAGAGAAGATAGCTGCTCAAGAGGAGTCCCAACGATACTGCAACGAGATTGTTGATACACGTCTCTTGAAGGCAAAGCTCAACGACGAGCTTTCTAAGGTCGGGACAATGAAGGATGAAGCCCGTGAAGAGGGCAAGAGAATAGCTTCCATGGAGATTGACTCCCACCTTGAGGTGGCTGCAGAGACCGGCAGAGAGGAGATCAAGTGCCTGTTCGACCCGCTGATAGCCGAATACAACGCCCGTGTCCTTATGCATCGGGACTTGACCTTTCTTGGCGAGGGCTACCTTGAATCCCTAGCCAAGGCATAGGAAATGTTGATAAAGATTAAAAAGGTTGAATTGGGTACCGAGGAGGTTGACGAGGATGCTTTAGTGAAAGAATTTCTCATGGGGAACGAGCCTTCAAACTTGTCTGCAGCAATGGCTCTCTTTAGTAAAGGCTCTTCCCCATCAAAGAAAAATGACCTGGTTGGTCCGTCTGGGATCGAGTCTGCAGCTCCTCCTCCTACTCAATCGGCTAATCGGCCAGCACTTGATCCATTCGAGCAACACGTTGGTTATGATCTGAAAGATCCTGGCCTCGACATTCACGTGCTATCCCCTATACTAGAGGGTGAGACTCCTCGGACGGCTGAAAGCCAGCAAGAAACCGGTATATAACTCTTCTTCTTACAGTTCAAAAAACTGTCGTTTTCAGCGAGAGGCTATCATGTCCTAACTTTTATCTCTTGTGATTTTGCGCAGGCCGTTCTGACCTCGATCCATATCCAAGAAGCAATGACGCCAAGGAGAAGATGGGGAAAACAAGCGAGGCTACTCACGCGGGAGTAACCCCCGGTCCTTATGCTCAGGTGATTGGGGCGCTTGACGAGGATAAGTCTAGAACCTCGTCTCCCGTTGAATAGAGTTACGAAATTGAAATCACAGGCGCTTCTGAACATACTTCTAAATTTAGCATGAAGGAACAACTTGAGGAAGAGAAAAAGAAGAAATTTGAGGTCAAGATCGAGTCACAAGTAGTAGAACTTGACGATTTGTTGAGCAGGCCTCTAAAAGTCATTCTTCCTGGCAAATCCAAACCACTGGATGTTCCTCCTCCCACTCCTGACACCGTTTCTCTGGCGAGCAAAACGTCCAAGAGAAAGCGCGTAGGGGAGGAGTCATCCGAAAAAACGAAGGAAGAAAAGAAGCTAAAGAAACCGAAGAAGTAGCCATTACACTCGTTCGACGAGGGTTAGCTTAGATCATGTAACTACTTTTATTTATTCATTTTTGTAGCTTATGTAGATAGACTTTTGACTCCGAGCTTTGGAGGAGTGGTTGTATAACCCCATTTTGGATTAATGAATAAAGTTTGGTTTCTTTGTCTTTCAAATGACTTTTGCTTTTTAGCTTTCTGTATAACTGTGGTCGAAACTGAAGTTCTTATGAGTTACATAAATTCCCAATCCATTTTCACATTGCTCGGATATTCTTTGGAATTGTACATCTCTTATTTCACATTTGTGGTACTTAGAATACTTTTCAATCTGCACTCTGGGGACTTAGAGTGCTCCAGTCCGCATTCAGGGGACTTGGAGATTTAGGTTGGTTATACTCTAGTCCGCACTCTGGGGACTTAGAGTACTCCAGTCCGCGCTTGGGGGACTTGGAGATTTAAGTCGTTTATACTCTAGTCCGCACTCCGAAGACTTAGAGTACTCCAGTCCGCATTCAGGGGACTTGGAGATTCAAATCGCTTATACTCTAGTCCGCACTCCGGGTACTTAGAGTACTCCAGTCCGCGTTCAGGGGACTTAGAGATTCAAGCCGTTTATACTCTAGTCCGCACTCCGGGGACTTAGAGTACTCCAGTCCGCATTCAGGGGACTTAGAGATTCTGAGTCGTTTATACTCTAGCCCACACTCCGGGGACTTAGAGTACTCCAGTCCGCATTCAGGGGACTTAGAGATTCTGAGTCGTTTATACTCTAGCCCGCACTACGGGGACTTAGAGTACTCCAGTCCACATTCAGGGGACTTAGAGATTCTAAGTCATTTATACTCTAGTCCGCACTCCGGGGACTTAGAGTACTCCAGTCCGCGTTCAGGGGACTTGGAGATTTTGATTCGTTTATGCGAGTTCGTACGTATTCAGAATAATGTAACTCCAGTTGTTTGTCACCGGATTATAAGGCAGAGAAACATCTGTAATTCATAGAAAAGATGGCTTCAAGCCTTTATTAATGAAAACAAACTAAATCGTCCGATTACATGCTCAAAAAGAAACTAAGAAACAATGGAACAAAAACATACGGGAAACAATTGCACCTAAAACACGAAAGAAACAGGCTAAACATAATAACGTCGCAAATGTTCACTATTCCATGCTCGGGGGAGTGTCATGCCATCAACGGTCGCTAGCTTGAAAGTTCCCTCTCCAAGCTTCCGTTCAACGACATATGGACCTTCCCGGTTGGGATTCATACGTGACGGTACCGGGAAAACTCGTTTCAAAACGAGATCACCCACATCAAAGATTCTTGGGCGGACTTTTTCGTTGTAATACCGCTTAACTCGGTGCCTATATGCTGCCGCCCTTAACTCAGCTTCTTCACGTTTTTCATCAACGAAGTCCAGTGATTCCAACAAGAGATCCTAATTCGTCCTAGGATCATAATGTGCCACCCAATGTGACGGAACTTCAAGCTCCACGGGTATAACAGCTTCTGAGCCGTATGCCAATGCGAATGGAGTGTGGCTAGTCGCGGACTTGTAGGTAGTTCTATAAGCCCAAAGCACTGTTGGAAGTTCACCTACCCACTTGCCTCCAGCCTTTTCCAAACGCTTCTTCAATATGGACTTGATTATTTTGTTCACGGCTTCAACTTGTCCATTAGCCTTTGGATGAGCAACGGCGGCAAACTTTTTCTCAATGTCGTACTTCAAACAGAAATCTTTGAATTCCCTACTTTCAAATTGAGTTCTGTTGTCTGTAATGATGGTTCGCGGGAGACCAAAGCGGCATATGATGTTTCATACAACGAAATTAATTACCTTCTTGGAGGTGATTGTGGCTAAAGGCTCTGCCTCGGCCCATTTGGTGAAGTAGTCGACCGCAACTATCGCGTACTTCGCACCACCTTTGGATATAGGCAAAGAACCGACTATGTCGATTCCCCAAATTGCAAACGGCCAGGGACTAACCATTTGCGTGAGTTCCGTTGGTGGAGCTCTCGGGATTTTCACGTATCTTTGACACTTGTCACATTTTCTTGCATAATCTGTAGCATCCCGATTCACAATTGGCCAATAGTATCCGTAACGGAGGATCTTTTTTGCTAGTGTCTGCCCCCAGTATGGTCGCCACATTATCCTTCATGAACTTCCTTCAAGACCCGCTTTGTCTCATCATGGGCAATGCACCGTAATAAAGGGACAGAGAACAACTTCCGATACATTACTCCATCCTGCATCACATATCGCGTAGCTTTGCGAATGACCTGTCGTCTTTCGCTCCTTCTTTCGGCAAAGTCCCGTTTATCAGGTATAGTTTGAATGGGGTTATCCATGACTCCCTCTCGATTTCTGTTTCCAACACAAAATCGACCTCCATCACATCTATGCTTGGAGCATGTAAGGTTTCGACGGGAACTAATCCCATTTGATGTGCATCGCCAGTACTTGCGAATTTGGCCAACGAGTTGGCTTCCTTGTTCTGTTCACACGGGACGTGCGAAATGTCAAAATGTTCGAAGTTCGTCAATAGTTCCTGAACCAGAGCAAGGTACGGAGCAAGCTTTTGTCCCCTTGCTTGGTAATCTCCTCGCACTTGGTACACCACCAACTGTGAGTTACAAAATATTTCAACTGACTTTACCCCGAGTTCTCCAATAAGCTTTAAACTAGCAATCAATGCTTCATATTCTGCTTCATTATTCATAGCCGAGAAATTGAGCTTCAAAGCATAACAAATCGATCGATTTTCTGGAGTCACAAGAACTACACCAGCCCCAGAGCAATGGTCGTTTGATGCCCCATCGGTGTACAATTTCCATCGAATGGGGGGAATGACACTTGACTATCTGGTTCGTCTAATACAGTAAACTCAACAGTGAAATCTGCTAATGCTTGCCCTTGTATGGCTCTTCGTGGCAGGTAGGTAATATCGAACTGACTCAACTCGATATTCCATTTTAACATCCTTCCAGAAGTTTCTGGTCGTTGGAGTACCTGTC
The DNA here is from genome assembly GCA_030737815.1 of Allium fistulosum. Taxonomy (NCBI): domain Eukaryota; kingdom Viridiplantae; phylum Streptophyta; class Magnoliopsida; order Asparagales; family Amaryllidaceae; genus Allium; species Allium fistulosum. The sequence continues at coordinate 1,113,072,840 of CM060902.1, read as the reverse complement.
ACAAGGGCTTATCGGTATAGATACTGACTGAGTGTGCTTGAAAGTATGGACGCAGCTTACGTGATGCGATCACCAAGCAATAGGCCAATTTCTCAATTTTAGGATAATTTCTTTCTGCCCCCGTTAAACGTTTACTAACGTAATACACCGGCTTTTGGACTCGGTCCTCCTCGCGGACCAAAGCCGCACTTATAGCATGCGGGGATACGGCCAAGTATACGTACAACATTTCGTGGTCTACCGGTTTCGACAGCACTGGAGGACTTTCCAAATGCCTTACCAGATCTCGGAACGCTTCCTCACAGTTGGATGTCCATTCGAAATTCCTCTTTCCTTTCTTTATTATATCGAAGAAGGGAATACACTTGTCTATGGCTCTGGATATGAATCGACTCAGCGCAGCCACCTTTCCATTCAAGCTTTGTACCTGTTTTATAGTTCTGGGCACTTGTACATCTCTAATAGCTTGAATCTTTTCCGGGTTACCTTCAATTCCCCGGGCATTAACAATGAATCCCAAAAACTTCCCTGACGCAACACCGAAGGAACACTTCAGATGGTTGATCTTCATCCCATAATATCTGAGTATGTCAAACATCTCTGCTAAGTCTCGAATGTGGTCGTTGACTGTCGTGACTTCACGAGCATGTCATCCACATAGACTTCCATTGTTCTACCAATCTGATCTTTAAACATTCGATTCACCAAACGCTGATAGGTTGCTCTCGCGTTTTTCAATCCAAAAAGGCATCACTATGTAGCAGTATAGCCCAACGTCTGTGACAAAACTGGTGTGTTCCTGGTCCGGAATGTGAATCGAGATCTGATTGTATCCCGAGTACGCATCCATGAATGACAATAACTCGTGTCCTACAGTGGAGTCGACCAACTGATCAATTCTAGGTAATGGGAAACTGTCTTTGGGGCACGCTTTGTTTAAATCAGAGTAATCTACGCAAGTTCTCCACTTCCCTTTCGCCTTTTTTTACTAGCACGGGGTTTGACACCCATTCAGGGTAGAGGGCGTCGCGGACGAACCCATTGGCTTTGAGTTTGTCCACCTCCTCTCTGAGAGCAGCGGACCTCTCCGGGTCCATTCCTCTCCTTTTCTTCTTAACTGGGACGTACCTCGGGTCTATGTTCAACATATGACTCGTAATAGCGGGAGAGATCCCGCACATGTCGGAATGCGTCCAAGCGAAAACATCGAGATTCGCTCGGAGAAAATCACTAAGGTCCTCGGTCATCGAGGGGCTGAGTTGTGATCCAATCTTCAGTACTCGCGATGGATCGTCTCGGCTGACTGAAATGTCAATCGTCAGTTCAGCCGGTGCTGCTTTTTCTTCCCTGGGTTCCTCGTCTTCGTCTCTCGGATCTATGTCTCTGTAGATCCGAGAATTTTGCCCGAGCCTAGGCTCGGGCCTTACTTGTCAATTGTCAATATTCTGAATGCGGATGGAATTGTCTACAACCTTTCCTTTCTCCCTCCGCTGGGCTTCTCGGAGCTCAGCCACATAACATGCACGACCGGTCGCCTGGTCGCCATGAACAACACCTACTCCTTTGTCAGTCGGAAACTTCAGAGTCAAACACCACGGGGCCAATGCTGCCCTAAACTTAGCCAGGGCCGATCGGCCCAGAAACACATTATATGGAGAATCTACATCCAGAACTACGAAGGGTAGGATCCACACCCTCCTACGCTCACCTTGTTCCAGTTCAACTGGCAACTCAACATACCCTACTGCATCAGTCGTTGCGCCATTTAAACCATGTATACGAGCTTTAGATGGCTTCAAATCCTTCGTCTCCATCTTCATTTGGTCATCTTGAAAATGATATTGACAGAACTTCCACAATCAATCAAAATTCTTTTCACAAAAGCCGGCCCGATTGTCGCAGATATGACCATCGGGTCAATGGTAAGAGTCTCCACCTAGTCAGCATCTCTACTCCTGAATACTATATCGTCTATCATCATGCGCAGCTGTTTAGCGGGGGTCCCATCCTCCATGTTGGAACAACACTCAAAATCTGCATGCCTCAAGGAATTAGCATACCACTCCATTTCTTGCCAGTTCTTATCTGCAGGGTGAGGTCCATCGATGATCGTGTTTATGACCAGTCTGCCCATGGTTCGAGCAGGCTCCTCGGGGTGACGTGGAGCTGGTGCATGACCAGGATTGGACGTTCCCTATCCACCTTCTTGCGGATTCTTTACAAACTCCTATAACTTTTTCTACCTAATCAACTTCTCTATAGCGTCATGTAGGTGTCTGCACTCTTCAATATTGTGCCCATAAGTCTCATAAAAGCGGCAATACTTCCCAGTCCGCTTTTATTCCTCGGTTGACTCCTTTGGGCGTGGCTTTCTGTATTGAAAGGTGTTACAAGTTGATAGGTAAATGTCCTCAAGGGATGCATTCAGTGGGGTGTATTCGTTGTAGGTTGGAATTCTCGGCTTCCATTTCCCTGCTTCTCTTTTCTTCCCCTGATTTCTTCCTCCGGATTCCTTAGATTGCCCAGACTTGTTCTGGACATTGACCTGAACTTTTCCCGAGTTGTCTCTGGATTGCTTCACAGCAATGTTGCTTTTCATGGTCTCCTGAAAGACCCCGGTGCCTTATCTCGCCTTATCCACCTGGCTTCCTCTCTTCTTATGAACTGATGAGCCTTTGAGTAAAAATGCTATAGCGTAGTTGGAGGTTTTCCTGCTAACCAATCTCCAAACTCTGAATCCGGATCCACACCTCGCATCACAGCCATAAGAATTGCGTGATCATTAGGGTTGCTAACCTCCGTAGCCGCAACATGGAATCTCTATAAATACTCCTTCAACGACTCCCCAGGAGCTTGGATTACACTTGATAAAGACATCACGTCCTTTGGACGAGTAGTATGTATTCTGAACTGTTATATAAATTTATTTGCCAATTCCTCGAAACTGGACACGGACCGTGGAGGAAGTCGGGTGAACCACATGGTAGCGATTCTAGATAGAGTTATCGGGAAGCATCTACACTTGGTTGCATCATTCGCTCTAGCTGAATCCATCATCCATTCGTACCTCATCACATGCTGCCTGGGATCAGTCTTTCCTTCGTAAGCCGGGATGGTTGGCATGCTAAACTTCCTGGGGTACTCAGCCCGTAGGACAATGTTTGTGAATGGAGTATGACTCCTGGATACCCCCTAATCATCATTTGACAAGCCTTGATCCTCTTTCATCAACTGTCTGATCATAGCTGTTAGGTCTGGGGTTTGTATGGAAGATGGAAGGTTGGAGTCTGTCCTGTGGGATTGATCAGGTTGATGCTTCCTCTGTTGGTGATCTGCCAAACGTGCATCTTGAGGTTTGGCATCATTGGTATCTTGGTGAGCCGGGCGTCCAGCCTCCACCTGCGCTCCAGCTCCTAAGTTTCCCGTTCTTGCTCGGTTGCGGTCTCCGAGGTGTAAATGATCCCCAGTTGTTCGATCGGCAACACCTGTCTGCGTAGTTTCAGTCTTGCGGCGTCTACTCCTAGGAGGTTCATCGGACGAAGTCGAGCTGTCAAATGAAGAGTAAGGAGCTTCACTACCCCCAGCATTCAGATGCTTTTGTTGAGTGAGTTGAGCCATAAGGTTGGCGTTAGCTTGCATCTGCTCTCCAAGTTGTCTCCTGCTTTCCATGAGCTCTCTCATCAAGTCGTTGAACTCTGTTCTGGTGACAACTTGAATTTGGTCCTGGGCGGCAGTCCCTGCACCCAGGTTTGCTTGCTGATTGCTAGGTCCTACTTGTTGTACGCTAGCGGTCTCATGGGCGTCCGCATTATGAGAGGCTGATCTGGTACGTGGTCTTCCCATTGTAGAGTTATTGGTAAGAACTCTGAGTAGAATCAACGGACGTCTTATGAATGACTCGGATCTCCTTCGGGGGATTTATTAAATCCAGTAGCTTCAAAGCAGATCCTTATGGCCTAAGAATTCGACTCTCAGTGAAAGCACCAAAGTGTTAGCACCAAAATTGGTCACTAACCTCGTTGAGAAAGATTGTGTAGAGAGATAAATGAAGAAAGTAAATTTGAACAGAGAGCAATATGCTAAATTAAATGCGGAAAATAAGAACACCGGATTTATAGTGGTTCGGCGTAATTGCCTACGTCCACTTTGAAGTTAATCTTTATTGCTTTACTTGATAATCGATTACAGATATAATACGTACACCAATTACTTGAATGCAATAGTTAAGTAAAAAGGATGAGTCTTGAAAGCGGCATAGTCTCCCCAGTGTTCTCCAAAAAAGGTCCATTTCACTGTGCCCCTGCCTCTCTATTTATAGACGGAGATGGGTTGGACTTCCCTGGTGGGCCTAGTAGCCAGATATCTCGGCCCAAAGTGAGTAACCTCTGCGTGCCGAACCACAAATGCCGAACGATATCTCTATGCCGAACGAGGTAATGTGTTGAATGAAGAGTGCAGGCCGAACGAGAATCGTTGCCGGTCGACGGGAGATGCCGAACGTGGCTTGAATGCCGAACGAGGCTAGAATGCCGATCGAGGCTAGAATGCCGAACGAGGCTGGACTGCCGATCGAGGCTGGACTGCCGATCGAGGCTGGAATGCCGAACGAGGCTGGACTGCCGATCGAGGCTGGAATGCCGACCGAGGCTGGAATGCCGATCGAGGCTGAATGCCGATCGAGGCTTAATGCCGAACGAACATGTTGTGCCTGACGGCCCTCAATGCCGAATGAGTTCTGGATGTCGAACGGTGTGGAATGACGAACGAGCCTGAATGTCGGTCGAAGCTTGAATGCCGATTGACACAGTTGCCTAGTCAAACCTCCAGGTAACAATATGCTAATCTATTCAAGTCTGAAGTGGTAAACATCTGGTTCAAGGCCGCATGCTATTTCAAGTATGCAATTCATATATGGAACGTCCCATTGCTAGATTTCAAGTTCACATGGTCTAATATGTTCATGTCAAATCAAAAACTGCTAAGTTCCACTAAAACAGTGGATCGAAACCGATCCCATTGCCTAGGAAAATCCATTTAAGCATTGTTTAGCTCGCAACATAAGGCCAATATCAAGAAACAACAGCACAATCAGTTCTATAAAGATATAGACCACAAAGATGAAGAAGAGGAGCCCAAAAATTCAAGGTTGCACCCGTTGAGCTAACGATCGACATATGGTCAGCTTGACAACCCATCACGAGTCCAGAAGATGGGATCACAGCTTAGTGCAATGATGATGAAGGAATTAGATGGTTTTCTCTGAGCGAATCTTGATGTGTTCGCTTGGACCCATTCTGACATGCATGTGATCTCACCGACTATTGCAAGCCATGCATTGAATATCAACCCGAGGCATGTCCTGGTGAAACAAATGCAACGCATAATGGATCCAGAAGGCAAAGTGCAGTTAAAGAGGGTGTGGATAAACTCAAAAACAATAGGTTTACCCGTGACACCCTCTACCTGAAATGGGTATCCAATCCACTTCTTATGATAAAAGCTAATGGAAAGTAGCAAAAATGCGTCGACTACTCTTAACTGAACAACGCATGCTCGAAAGATAGCTTTCCACTTTGGAGGATCAACCAGCTAGTAGACTCAACCATTGGATATGAATTGCTTTCATTTGTGGATGTGTATTCCAAATACAACCAAATCCTGATGCACGTCCTCGACCAAGAGCACACCAACTTCATTACCAATCAAGAGCTATATCGTTATGTTGTGATGTCGTTCGAACTAAATAATGCTGAAGCTACTTACCAGAGACTGGTTAACAGGATGTTTAAAGACCAGATCAGGTAATCGACGGAAGTATATGTAGATGATATGCTTGTGAAGTCACGACAATTAAATGACCACATCGATGACTTAGTGGAGATGTTCAGTGTTCTACGAAAATATGGAATGAAACTAAATCCCTTGAAATGCTCTTTCGGCGTTGTGTCAAGGAAATTTTGGGGTTTCATTGTCAACTCTCATGGAATCGAAGCCGGTCCCGAGAAGGTTCAAGCAATTTGAAACACCTAGGTACCGAAGACGATTAAGCAGGTACAAAGCATAAATGAGAAGGTTGTCGCCGTAAAGCCCTTCATCTCCAAAGCCACCGACAAGTGTATTACTTTCTTTGACTTGATCAGGAGAGGAAAGTGGAACTTTGAATGGACGCAGGATTGCATAGATGCATTTCAATCTCTACTAGATCACTTAGAGAGACCTCCCATCTTATCCAAGTCCCTAGATCGTGAAGACTTATACATCTATTTAGCGATGTCGGTACACGCCATAAGTGCCACACTATTATGTGAAGAGATTAAGATCCAGAGGCCAGTATATTATGTTAGCAAGTGATTGACAGGTGCTGAGAGAAACTACTTAAAGTTGGAAAAGCTCACGTACTGCTTGTTGATTGCATCATGAATGCTTCGCCATTACTTCCAAGCCCACCCCATCAACGTTTGCACCGACCAGCCGCTACGACAGGTCCTACAACAACCTTAGATGTCTGGAAGGTTGCTCAAATGGAATATTGAGCTAAGCCAATTCAATATCACTTATCTCTCTCGGAGAGCTATCCAGGGACAGACATTAGTAGACTTCATCTCTAAATTCACTGCATCAGATGACGATCCGAAGAGAAATGGAGAACCGACCAACCGATGGAAAATGTACATGGATGGAGCATCCAATGATCGGTGTTCTAGCGCCGGAGTTGTGTTAATGAATCCCGAGGAACGATCGATGTACTACGTCCTGATACTCCACTTCACTGCAACAAATAACAAAGCTTAGTATGAAGCCTTGATCGCAAGGCTCAAACTTGCTAGAGAACTGGGAGTGGAAACTTTACATATCTTTTGTGATTCCTGGTTAGTAGTATGCTAGGTCAGGGAAGATTATCTTGCTAGGGGGCAGCGTCTTGCTCCTTATTTCAACTGGGTCAAAGAGCTACTAACCGACTTCGAGTATTACACCATTACACACATCCTCTGAGAAAAAGATGAAAGAGCTGAGTCACTGGTCAAGTTGGCCAGTTCTGGGGATGCGCTGCAAATAGGCTTGTCCCGGTTGAAGTACTTAACATTCAAAGCATTTATAGATGGGGATCGAATAGATCTTGGAGACGGAGCTAGAAAATGAGTCATGGATGACTCCTATAAAAGACTATCTACAATGGGGACTTCTTCTTGAACGGAGGAATGAAAAATAACGGATCCTCCTTAAAACTTCACGCTGCATCATAAAATAAGTAGTCATGTATAGAAAGGGCTTTCTCTATTCCCCTGCTTAGGTACATCACCCATGATGAAATCAAATGAGTCTTGAGAGAAGTCTATAAAGAAGAATGCGGCAATCACATCAAGGGGCAATTCATGAAAAAAAATATTCCACTACGAGTATTACTGGCCAACTGTCAATTGAGATGCAACTGATCACACTAGACAATGCGACAAGTGCTAGATGTTTGCAAACATTTCGAGAGCCCACCGACGGAAATTAGTCAAATGGTCATTCGATAGCCGTTTTCCACTTGGGGTATTGACATCATCTGCTCCTTGCCAATTTCTAAAGGTGGTGCGAAATACGCCATCATAGCAGTGGATTACTTCACCAAATAGGCTAAAGCTGAACCTTTAGCCGCGATCACAATGAAAAAAGGAAATTAACTTCATTATCTGGAACATCATTTGTCATTTTGGCTTCCACAAGTATCGTAACTGATAATGGAACCCAATTTGATAGCGTTGAAACCAAAAACTTCTGCCGAAGACATCATATTAAAAAGAGATTTGCGGTAGTTGCTCATCCTCGAGCAAATGGACAAATCGAAGTTATAAACAAAATCATATAGTCCATTATGAAGAAACGTTTGGAAAAGGCTAAAGCCAAGTGGGTGGATGAACTTCTAACATCATTATGGGCTTACAGAATCACCCACAAGTCCGTGATTGGCCATACTCCATTCACCCTTGCTTATGGCTCCAAGGCCATCATCCCTATAGAACTTGACATCCCCTCTCATCGAGTGACTTATTACAGTCCATATTTCATTATAAAATAAAATATAAACAAGAAATTTCAATCCAATTGCAATTAAACTAGAAGGAATTGGTGACAACTTGTGAGTGTACAAACACATCCGGGAGCCAATGACAAGAATGTGTACCTGAACGTGCACGTATATATTCAAAAAATTCAATTTCTTGAAATCAATAGAAATTGAATTTTCACCTAGAGTTATTAAAGAAAAGACTGGATCAGATAGCCAAAGTTTACTAGCTCCATAGAACCGGGCATAGATAACAACTGATGGAATATAACCTAGAATTTATACTATTGGAAATCGACCAAGCATCATGACGATCAAAGAGAGATACAACACTTTAGGAAGATAATTCAACGAAAGGATAGTGACAATTCAAGAAACTAGATGGATTTCTTTTTGGCGACACTAACTTGCTTCGATTCAAAGCATGTCATGTACGCAACAAGATGAACTTTGAGGGGCAAATGTTATTCGGCATTTTGTCCCGGCTATATCCAAACTGACTGGACAAGTTAGACTCGACTGTCATAAAGGCCAGTAGCCCAGAGCGATGATTGTGGGGTCCAAAAGTCAAGCATAGATGATAATATGAAGCAGAAGCATGAAATCTCACTACTCCCCGAAGATGGATCAGGTACGATCCTTATTCTACACAATGGATCGTATCGTATCGATTCCACAACTCAATTTTGCAGCGCTGATCAGTCAATAACTCAAAATCTACACATGCTATCAATATGGAACTTGAAGTACAAGCTTACAACAACATGTGGAACACCCCATAGGGATCTCATTCCAATTGGAGGAAGTTGGATGGATCGGCATAACTCCCTTTGGAGGGATCGGTAGAAATCAGAATTCAAGCAACACTACTTCACGGAAAATGCGATATCTCACAAACCATACGTCGAAATTGCACTAAATTTGAGGAGAAAGTAGCTAACATCATGGGCACCCCTCATAAGGATCGTAGCCTATTTGGACACACTAATAGGGATCGGTACTGATCCCTATTGTGGGCCAAGATGGGAATGGAAATTTTTAGGTGGCTTCGCCTTGGTCTCCCGAACTTTCAACCGAAATTTCAGTCCAATCAGTGCACGTCTTCCCTTAAAAATACAGCAGGTCTGGCATCAGAAAAGGGATCATGCTTTCTCTTCCGAGGCTCTGTCATTTTTATTCTTCACTTTTGTACTAATGGATCCTAACTGATCCAAACATTCTTGTAATCATAATCAAGTGAAAGATCAATAAAAATATGAAGTGGACGTAGGCCAAGATTGCCGGACCACTATAAAAATCTATGTGTTCCTTTATGATTTTTGCTTTGTTTTAATTTCATTCTTCATTTAATCTCTATTAGATTCTATTGGGTGTTGATGCCTATTTTTGGCGTCAACACATATCATATATATTGTGATACACAATGCACTTATACACGATTGGTTGAAAATTTTGTTGCTCACTAATTGATTAGATAAGTTAGAATGGTTTCTCGCAATGTTACATGATTCAACCCTTAAGAAATTTCGAGGATGAAATTCGTTTAAGGCGGGAGAATATAACATTAGTGAGTTTGACGATAATTAATTAAAAATTAATTAATTAATAATTAGTCAAGCCAAAAGTGGAAGTTTCACGAATGTCTGAATTGGACTACGAAACTTACACCTTTGCGTCCGTGGCAATTTTCTAATCAATTTACATACATAAGGTTTTACGATCAAAGTTTAAACGAAAAAGTTACTGACTTTTGAATATTTCGGGTCGAAAATAATTGTATATGTAATTAAGGAAATAATTATGATTAACTAACGTTCATTAACGTTAACAGTTATCTGAACCAAAAATGGCATAAACACCCAATAGATTGAGCAGAGAATATAAAGTGAAGAAAATAAATGAAAAACGAGTAAGAAAGTACACACAGAGTTTATTAGTTTGGCTAGTCTTGGCCTTTGTTCACTTAATGATATTTATTGCTTATATTCTAACTTGGAGGCGGAAGTTCTTATGGGTTGGTACAACTCCGATAGAGATTACAAGAAATTAGATAGAGCCAAAAGATCCGAAAAAATGAGCCCTACTCTCATAGAGGTAGAGGCCTAAAATCTCGCCCACAAGATCTCCACCTCATTTTCCAAGCCTTAGACTGTTTCTTTACCAAAGTAGGATGCCACCTCATCAACTTATACGGGTCAGTACGACTCCAAGGACTTGAGTCGGTACGACTCCAAGGGCTTGGGTAAGTACGACTCCATAAGATTGCCAATCTGGTCATCTTGAACTCTTTGCTTTGGCTCGTCTTGTGGTTAGCTTTGTGATTCCATAGTTGTTTGCACCAATGTTAGGTTGTTTCAGTGTTCAGATGGAATAGTGGAAGAATAGAGCTTCTGATTTAAGAATTCGTAGAGATCAATAGAGAACTCCATTGGATTAATAAAACAACACTTGGAATATGCTTCTAGTATCGAGTAGAGGGTGTAGGCAGAAGATGGGCCCTATTAGAAAAGCAATCTTGGATTGGTACCGGACCAGGGTGTAGGGTCGGTATCGGCCCACCACTTAAGTAGGATTTTTCCCTTCTCATCTTGAGTTGGTTTGGTGTTTGTCCTGTGACTCTATTTGTGCTTTATTTTTGGACTCTTGGGCTATCTCTCTGGGCTTTCTGGCTTAATAACTCCAAGTTTGACTCATCAAGTTTCTCTGTATACTACTTGGTCAAAAGGCGGGATAACACTTGCCCTCAAAGCATGCCTTGCAAATGGAAGGTGTACTTTTCTTAAGAACAAATGTTGGTGTCGAAGAGACATCAGTAATTGAATTTTCTGGTTATCAGCCGATCAAGGCATTGCAAATCATTATGTTCCTTTGGATTCTCTTGTCAATCATGGGTCGTTCCAGACCTATCATAGCCTAAGACTCTAGACTCTGCCAAAGTGCTATGTATATATCATCACAATTCTGATTTCATTCGGAGTTAGTACATCACATATCAAAATCGTCTCGTGTTCATTTGAGACCTGTTAATTCAAATTACAAGGCGTTCAAAATCCTTTTATTAAAATCAAATATATTTTCATTATTCGATCTTTTTTGATCGTTTTATATTTAGTTTAATGCATGATCTCTCTGGATTGGTAATCAAATTCATGGTTGTTCAGGAGCGATAGTTAAATCCATGATCTCTTTTAATCGTTAATAAAATTCATGGCCATTCAGGGCCGATAGTGAAATCCACAATCTCTCGGGATCGTTAATCAAATTCATGGCCGTTCAGGGTCGATAGTTAAATCCACGATCTCTCCGGGTCGTTAATCAAATTCATGGCCATATAGGGCCGATAATCAAATGCATTGTGTCTTCGAACCCTTGCTAAGCCCAATCCACTCGTTCTCTAGCAAGGGGACTCGATGACAAGCAAGCCCATCCGGTCACTCTTCGATGAGGGGACTTACTTCTTGCACTTCGGCCCCGTCTGTCCAAAAATGGGATAAAGCGATCCAAGTCCACGATCTCTCCTGACCCTTGCTAGGTCTAATCCACTTGCTCTCCAGCGAGGGGACTCGGCAACAAGCAATCCCATTTGTTTGCTTTTTGATAAGGGGACTTACTTCCTATACTCCAGCCCCATCTCTCTGAATAGGACACAAAATAATCCAAGTCCACAGTCTCTCTAGACTCTTGCTGAGCCCAATCCGCCTGCTCTCCGATGAGGGGACTCAATGACGAGCAAGCCTTCTGCTCATACTCCAGTGAGGTGACTTACTTCTTGCACTTTGGTCCCATCTTTCCATATGGGACTTAAAGCGATTAACATCATACACGTCTATCCGCTCATGCTCCGATAAGGGGACTTGCACCTTGCACTCCAGTCCCGTGTCACTGACAGGACTATAAAGCGATTAATATTAGTCATCACATTTAATGTGGATTTTTAAAATTCAAATATGTAGAAATCCTAAGTGTTCATCCTAGACATCTGAATCATAGCATGCTTAGAGACCAATCTAGGTCTCGTACACGTATAAGTGGTACGAGGTTATTATAGTTCTAAATGGTCTTCTTAGGCATCCAACTCAGAGTGTGCCTAAGGATCATTTGGGATCCCGTACATGTGCAAGCGGCATATGGTTATATTGCATCATTTATTTAAAGTCGGGGTAAAGGAATCGAACCTGACCCCAATCCATCCTGACCATGGGGTTGTCATCCAATACAAGTCTCAAGTTTGCATTCTCAACCTGCCCTCCGACTCCGCAATGGAATTCTAGTACATACTCATTTGGTTGTGCTTCTGCATTCTAATTGGCATCCATACGCTCTACATCATTTCCAAGACGCATATCATTCCTTCCTAGGCTAGGATGGCCCATGCCCCTGAGCCCTTGTGGGTCGGTACCGACCCATGTTTGTAGGTTATGGGTCGGTACCGACCCGTATATTTGGCTCGGGGTTTGCCACAGGTTGTTCTACTCCGCTTCCAGCTACATGTGCTCCAGCTTCTAGTCTTTGATTCTGATTTGCAGCAACTCCGGCTGTTCCCCTTTGTCCTATTCCCCTGAAGAAATTCTCCATCACTCTTCCTGGCGAGAAAACATCCTATCCTGCAATCCATTCATCATGGTTTCCATATCATCCCTGGTTTATGTGAACTGATGGAAGATTAGCTCCTAAGGACACCTCTTGGTTGCCCCTTTGATGATTTCCTTCAGCTGGTCTTCCTAGTTGATTTTATAGTCATTCTAAATCTTCCTAAGTTTTAAATCAACAAGTTCAAGAGTCTCTCAGTAGAACCACCAAAATGTTTGAATCAAAAATCACACAAACACCCAATAGATTAAATAGAGAATAAAAGGTGAAGAAAATAAATAAAAAATGAGTAAGAAAATACACATAGAGTTTATAGTGGTTTGGTTAATCTTGACTTACGTCCACTTAATGATTTTGATTACATATCACATTTGGAGGTGAAAGTTTTTATGGGTCGGTACAACTTCGACAGAGATTACAAGAAATTAGAGAAAGAAGAGTAAGAGCCAAAAGATCCTAAAAAATGAGCCATACCCTTCTATTTATAGACATAGAGGCCTGAAATCTTGCCCAAAAGATCTCCACCTCATTTTCCACACTTTAGATTGTTTCTCATCCAAAGTAGGATGCCACCTCAATAACTTATACAGGTTGGTACGACTCCAGGGACTTGGGTCTGTATGACTCCAAGAGCTTGGGTCGATACAACATCACAAGATTGTCGATCTAGTCATCTGGAACTCTTCTCTTTGGCTCGTCTTGTGGTTAGTTTCATGATTCCATAGTTTTTTGCACCAATGTTAGCTTGTTTTAGAGTCCAAATGATGGAGTCGTGGAAGAACAGAGTTGCTAATTCAAGAGTTAGTGGGGATCAATAAAGAATTTCATTGGATCAACAAAACAACACTTGGAATAGGCTTCCAGCATCGGGTGGAGGGTGGAGGGTGTAGGCCGAAGATGAGCCCCGATAGGGGAGCAATCTTGGATCGGTACCGAACCAGGGTGTGCTGTCGGAACCGACCCACCACTTAGGTGGGATTTTTCCTTTCTTGTTTGGTGTTGGTTTAGTGTTCGTCATATGGCTCATTTTGTGCTTGGTTTCTGGACTCTTAGGCTATCTTTATGGGCTTTCTGCCTTGATAACTCTGAGTTCGACTCATTATGTTTATCTGTATACTGCTCGGTCAAAAGGAAAGATAACAACAATTACTTAACATCGAAGAATAATTAACGTTAATCAAATCGGTTATATATATAATAACTTAGAAAGGGAAAGAAATGAATGTTTGACAATAATAAACAATTGGTCGACCCTTATAATGGAACAGTCGACCGGTAGTCCACTAGCGGGTGTGAATTGAACCTAGGCCAAACTATCCAGATTTAAAATAATCTAATCTAACAGCTGGCATTGATTCGAATCCCTATAAATACGAGCCTGACCCCTCACTTTTCTTCTCATATTTTCTAAGGTATGGTGAAGCTCTGTCATTTTCTTCTCTCCACAAATTCTTAAATCTAAATAAAACTATACTCTATATACCTATATATAATTGGTGAATAGCGGAGAATACCAAAGAAGAGAAATAGGATCGAATCGAACCGCCAAAGCCAAGATAAAACTATAAATGCAAATCTAAACTAATTTTAAATCTCTTCGTGGATCTATATTTCTAATGAATATGGTACATATTTCGGTAGGAAGGTAAGGGAGTCAAACAGGAATAACAAGGTTTAGACCTAGAGATTTGAAAGCTTAGAGGTGAGTGGAAAATTTTCTATTTTTACATAATATTGAATTTATATGGTTGTAAATTTGTTCATGTATGCTTAAAAGTAATTTGGAGTTGTAGGCTAAAATATGTACATGTAATGAATTGATAAATCATGCATACATATTCTACGAATGATTAACATTGTTTTAATGTTGCATAAATTTGAATCTGAAAATTAAGGGTAAAAGTAGTCCTTAAATTAATAAGATTGTGTAGTAATTCTAGGTTTGTTAGTTAAATGATATATGTCAGTAAATGTGAATTGGAAATTATTATAAATTTGATTGGATTTAATTTGTATTTTAATTCATTGGAATGACTTGTGTTGCAATATAAATTTTAATAAATTATCCAGTTTTATAAACATGAATAAATGTGTAACGTTTGAAATAACAAGTAATATGCCTACAAGAAAGAGATGTGTAAAATAGGGATGTTTACCATATTTTGCATTGTCTATTTCAATAACAACATATAAGATAATTCCTCGTAACTTCAAACTTAACACAAATCCTCTTTTAAGTAAGTTATGAAAATTTATAGTGTTAGCATTTCCTTTTGGAGGATGTAATTCCAACGCATTAAAATGCAGAAATCCCTAAGTATAAACAAAGTATTATAAGCAGAGATGATAACAATAATTCAATCATAAAATTTAATATATGCGATAAACTAGAAAATCTCGAGCAGCCATTAATCCTTCACCAATGTATGATAAAATCCATATTCACCAACTCTATTTTTGGCAAATGGTTTTAAAAGAAATTTCTCAAACATATTTTCACAGAAAGACTATTTTCAATTACCCCTCAACCAGGAGAAAACGAATGTCTGTATATTTCAAGGACTAATCTGTGCAATCTTCCAATGAGATTATATAGCATTAGTGAATGCAGACAAAAAAATTTTAACTAAGCAATCTGGATATTTCTAAGTTTTCTAAATCCTTTAACGAGGAGAAGCCTATCCTTATTTTTTAAGAAAATTTTTAACGCTATCAAAAGTTTATTGACAAAAAACTCAAATTAGAGAATCATGTTCTAGACTAAAAGACTATTGGTTCATGAATCATGACCTTCTAGTCTCCTAATTGAGATATGTCACTCTATTACGAGAATAGCAAGAGAACCCTTGCAAAAGGCAACATTAAGAAAAGATTCTTTTATTAAAAAGATTCATATATCCAAACTCTTTTTCAAAAAAGTAACCCCTCGATATATTAGAAGGGTTCAATTACAAAACTTCTTTCTTTCAAAAGAGACTGACATTAAAAAAGATGTTTGCAAACAATTTAACTGGCCAAAAATGATTTTCATATAAAAATGATTTTCATAAACAAATATTAAAGCCTACGATGTTATTCCGTAGCACCTCCTAGAGGGAGGGACAAAAGCCTACGACGTTCTTCCATAGCACCTCCTAGAGGGAGGGATAAAGCCTACGTCGTTCTTCCATAGCACCTCCTAAAAGGGAAGGACAAAAGCCTATGACGATCTTCTGTAGCACCACTTAGAGGGAGGGTCATAAACCCTAATGTCCAATTTACCTCTTCGAGGAAGGGTCAGGTTAAACACACACCAACAACCTTTCAGAAGAGGGTCAACCTAACATACACTACATCACTTAGAGTCAAGGGAAGCCCAGAGGGGCACCAAATAGATGAAGAAAGAAAAATATGTCTGCAAAAAAAAAATCAAGGCCCAAAGGAAAGAAGGGTCAAAGAAAGAAATCTATCCACCATCCAAAATAAGGATGAAGATGGAGAAAGAAATACAAACAAAAGAAAAAGGATTAAGATGTCTAACTCTATAGACAAGAACAAACAAAGCATCCAAGATCATAATTAAAAAAGGATAAAGTAGTAACTGGTAATCCTTTGTACATCTGATACCTGAAACGTGGCTCCCACAACAATGAGTTAAGAAACTTGTGTTTTAAAAGGGAACACAAGACAAGAAAATGGACAAGAAATCCGTAACATGAGATTGAATTTCTGGTTTCGTGAATTCTAAAATTTCCTCATTAATTTTATGAAGATTTGTGAATTTCATGTACTTGGTTTCCCCATTAGATTTTCATGATGATTTCTTATTGATCCCATGTTTTTATGAATTCCTGGTTTCTTTATTGGGTTCTCATGATGAGTTATGGATTTCCCATTGAATTTTCAGATTTATAAATTTTTTGGATAACTTTTGAGTTTTTGTATACAGGTTTATTTGAAAATTCAACGTTTCCACACTAATATAAGATAAGAATTTCGGAAAAGAGTTTCTTATCAAGCAGACTTATTTCCTTTTTGTTAGAAGATGATGGTAAAAGGGAATAAGAGCCCTCTAATTTTCATACAACATCAATGTTTAATTATTTGCCAATTTGTTAATGAATATAGTGTCGGGACGAAAATAAAATCGTTACAGGAAAGCACGATAAAACCACCAAGAGTGAGGAGTTAATCCCCAATGGCTAAAGAAAACAAAATCCAAGAGCAGAGGATTTGGAGTATGTAATGGCCTTTTGGGAAGGTTTATTTACTTAAAATTAATGACGGCAGACCAGGTGATATCGTTTCATATTATTATTGTTGGTATTAAAAAAATTTGATCATGTAATTATTTGAATGCTCTGCCCAATAAAATTACTAGATGATATCTTGAATTATAAAGTTACCCATCAAGGTCTCATAATAAGGTTATTACCCTAATAGGAGTTCTTATCTATTTTGTAGGAGACAAAGAAAGAATTTTTTTTGGAATTTTTGTCTTAAAGAACAAAAGCTTTTTTCATACTTGAGGCGCTAAATGTTATCCATAAAGTATTCTCAAGAGTGAAAGTATGAAAGAAGGAGCAAAAGCATTGGTGAGGATCAGAAAGCATTAAAATAGTCTCCGAAAGCATTAAATAAATCTTTCAACAAGAAGAAGATAGCGTGAGCAATGTCTTCCGAAGAGGCCAAAAGGATGCTCTAGCAATATTTTGGAAAATCAAAGAGCCTCCAAAGAGGTTGAAAGGTGCCTTTTGAAGGCAATGAACAGTATGCTTTCCACATGAGCGCCGAGCCATTCGAAACGATTGGTTTCGTCTTCATCTACCTTCATCAGAAGAACGTATGGCCAAAAAAACCCTTTCATAAACATATATTAACCTTTCGAATTGGTTAAAGCCATCCTCACCTATGAAGAAAGAATTATACAAGTTCAATATAACCTCCTCCAGCATACAAAAATATAAGGTTCTGCACCAATCAGATAGAGTGCCTCCGAATGTTGTCACTTGTAGCTAATTTCTTAATGGTGTTTCGACTCATTCGAAACCCACAAAGTATGTGTTTCAACAGCGTCGGAGGCCAATTCCTCTGCTAACTTACATAGCATATAAATAGCTAAGAGTGGAGCGCATCTATGCACCTTTCGATGAAGTCGAAGGTAATCAAGCAATACCTTTCGATGAAGTCAGAAGTGATCGAACAATATACTTTCCGACAAAATCGAAAGGAATGAAGCAAGACAGAAGAAAGCCCATTTTTCAGCGACAGCGAAAGGTCAGCCACATAACCCTTTCGACCAAGTCGAAAGAACAAAAGAGGGGAAGCAACCTTCCGACCGTGTCGAAAGCAAGGGGTCAAAAGGTGCTGACCCACACTTATAAATAAGATTCTAGGGGTCTGTTTTTGAGGGCGGATTTCTTTCACTTCTTACTTGTATTTTCAAAAGCTAAAAAACCCTAATTTCAAAATCAAATTGGGGATTTGGTCAATCTGTACATCTTGGTTCATTAAAAGAAAGGTTATGATGATTTTGATTATGCAGCTGTTCTAAGATTATGATTTCACACGACTATCATTATTCGATGTCAATCTAGTCATGAGGTTACCTTTCGACTGGGTCGAAACCCCAAGCGTGCTTATAACCTTAGAATTTGAGCTCAAAGTCACAATATAACAACATCCCATCCCTTCAACAAGATCGAAACCCACTCAGTTCAACCAAACTCTCCAAACCGTTAGGTCCCAACTTTAAGCCATTTTGACTACATCGAAAGGTGGTTCCGACAGGGTCATAATTCTGTTAATTCCTGTAGAAGTTTCTAAAGGGTGATTAGACTTTCGACGGTCGGAAGGTATTAAAGTTGTACTTTCAACAATCTTTACTTAATTAAAAGGAATAAACTACCTTCACCTACTTTGAAAGGTGGTTTCAAGGGAATCACTCATTCTTCAAACTTCACTTTAAAGTGTAGACAAGTTTTCTTATAAAAAAATTTGCGCTAGAAGGAGGGCTCGAACCTCCGCTCCCTAATCACTTTCATAACAAGATTAATTGCATAGAGTTCTTCATTCAAAAGAAGAAAATGGTAGGAGCAAGGAATAATAATGATAATCCAAATGAAGAAGCTGCGTCACAATCAACTTTGGAAGATAACGTAGTCCTAAACTTCAACTTAGAGAATATGTAAATTGGGTAACCTTCAACCCTAATGAGATTAGAGAACAATGAGATTAAAGTCCCGAATCTACAACAACAAATGATAGTAATGCAAGAACTTCTTGAAAGAGCTTCATCTCAAGAATCATTAAGGATTATGGAAGGAGAAGATGAAGCGCAATCTCTAAATGAGGTAAAAGATGAAGAGTTAAACCAAGAAAGTCAAGCTAAAGGCCCCCCCAGCAATCAA
This sequence comes from Allium fistulosum, assembly GCA_030737815.1. Lineage (NCBI taxonomy): Eukaryota > Viridiplantae > Streptophyta > Magnoliopsida > Asparagales > Amaryllidaceae > Allium > Allium fistulosum. The sequence goes on along the minus strand of CM060902.1, from coordinate 1,113,053,811 downwards.
ATAGTCTAGTCCAAAGAAACAGTAAAGGTTGCCACGAAAACGAAGCCGACTGAGAAGACGTCTTACACCAAATAGATATGCGTAAGGAAAAAAGGAAATCCTAATCTGGAGAAATATGTTATCCTGCAAAAGACTCCTTTTTTGAAAGAAATAATGGCAGTTAGTCTCCCTCCTCCTATTCAAATTCCTCAACTAAAATATGATGGAACTACTGATACAGATGATCACCTTGCAGCTTTTGAAAACTAGATGAACTTATATAATGCTCCTGGGCCAATTCGCTGCAATCTTTTCCCAATTACTTTTCAAGGAGCAGCTATCAAATGGTACAAGAATCACCAAGTGGAAACCGTCTTTTCTTGGGAATAGTTTTCTTATGATTTCATGACACAATTTTCTATATTTACAGACTCAACCATGGACTTTAGCTTGTTGGCTACAATCAAACAAAAACCAGGAGAAATTCTTGGCGAATACTTGAATAGATTCAGTACAGAGGCATTAAAGGCAGAAAGTACAACCGATAGAGAAAAGCTTATGGCAGTTCGATCAGGATTGATCGAACAAACCCCTTTTTGGAAAGACCTTTATGTTAATGGATGCAAAGATTTACAACATTTCTATCTTCGAGCTGAAAAGTTTATGCAAATGGATGAAACGCATCTTGCCATGAGAAAATTTCATCGAGAATGTAGAGAGAAAAATTTGACCTTAAGCATCTCGACAAGAGACCAAGGAAAAGTGGAAACCAGAAGGGGAGTCCAAAAGATATTTCTGAATCCAATTATGTAGTCCTAAACAAGCCCCTCTCTCACATATTCACCATGGTAAAGGACAATGAAAATTTTCCTATTCCTTATATGATCCGGAACTTTCCTGAACCAAATAAAGGAGGTGGTTACTGTGATTACCATAAAGCAAACGGACATGAAACCGATAAATGCTGCATTTTAGCAGAAGCAATTCAAGGCATGATTAGGTCAGGATTTCTAAAAGAGTTCATCAAAGAAACTTAAAGAAACTTCTTGTTCAAGCTAGGAAGAAAGCAGCTTAGCAACCCCAAAATGCAGACCTATACCAAATCATGAAGTCTTGCAGCATTAGTTCAACTGTGAACATTCTCCATTCATAACTTTTTAATTTGATTTGTATTTTTTGTACTTTGATCTGTGTTGGAAATTAGTCATGTACTAATTCAAAATTTGAGTGTCATTATAGGTAAAACAAAACCAGTCCATAGCATTCAACATACTCTTGGATCACAACAAATTTCTAGCTACTTGGGAAAGATAGCTCAAATGCATAATACAAGATGACTATCAATATTTCAATCAACGCAAAACAAAGGCTCGATTACATGAAATCTCGAGCAGTTATTAATCCTTCACCAATGTATGAGAAAAACCATATACACCAACTATATTTTTGGCAAATTGTTTTAAATGAAATTTCTCAAACGTATTTTCACAGAAAGACTATTTTCAATTACCCCTTAACCAGGAGAAGACAAATGTCTATATATTTCAAGAACTAATTTGTGTAATCTTCCAAAGAGATTATATCGCGTTAGTGAATGCACACAAAGAATTTTTAACTAAGCGATCTAGATATTTCAAAGTTTTCTAAAACATTTGGCGAGGAGAAGCCTATTCATACTTTGTCAAGAAAAGTTTTAAAGCTATCAAAAGTTTATTGACAAAAAACTTAGATTAGAGAATCCTATTCTCGACTAAAAGACTATTGGTTCATGAATCATGACCTTCCAGTCTCCTATTTGAGATATGTCTCTCTATTATTAGAATAGCAAGAGAACCCTTGCAAAAGGAAACATTAAGAAAAGATCCTTTTATCAGAAAGATTCATATATCCAAACTCATTTTCAAAAAAGTAACCCCTCGATATATTAGTAGGGTTCGAGTATAAAACTTCTTTCTTTCAAAAGAGACTGACGTTCAAAAAGATGTTTGCAAACATTTTAACTGGCCAAAAATGATTTTCATATAAAAATGATTTTCAAATACAAATATTAAAGCCTACGATGTTATTCCATAGCACCTCCTAGAGAGAGGGACAAAAGCCTACGACGTTCTTCCGTAGCACCTCCTAGAGGGAGGGACAAAAGCCTACGATGTTCTTCCATAGCACCTTCTAGAGTGAGACACAAAAGCCTATGACGATCTTCCGTAGCACCTCCTAGAGGGAGGGTCAAAACCCCTAACATCCAATTTACCTCTTAGGGGAAGGGTCGGGTTAAACGCCCACCAACAACCTTTCAGAAGAGGGTCAACCTAGCATACACTACATCCCTTAGAGTCAAGGGAAGCCCAGAGGGGGCACCAAACAGATGAAGAAAGACAAAGATGTCTGCAAATAAAAATAAAAATCAAGGCCCAAAGGAACGAAGGTTCAAAGAAAGAAATCTATCTACCATCCAAAACAAGGATGAAGTCGGAGAAAGAAATACAAACAAAAAAAGGATGAAGATGTCTAAATCTATAGACAAGAACAAACAACGCGTCCAAGGTCATAATTAAAAAAGGATAAAGTACTAACTGGTAATCCTTTGTACATCCGCTACCTGAAAGGTGGCTCCCACAACAAAGTGTTAAGAAACTTGCATCCTAAAAGGGAACATGAGACAAGAAAATGGACAAAGAAATCCGTAACATGAGATGGAAAGCAAAGATCTATAAAAAAGCTAAAGGAATGGAATAGATAACAAATTTTTGGCTACAAAGATAAAAGTGACTTCATCTGAAGAATAGATTAAGTAAACCACTTCCAAATTGTGACACCCCACCCCCCGAGACCCACCTTAACAAAGAGAATTACTAGGTAATTATGTCTACTGATGCAGAGAATATGGCTGGTTAAGGGCGACTATCATAGTCTTGCATTAGATAAGAGCTAAGTATGTCGATTTGGTATTCATTTTTTTTCATTTTTATCTCAAGAGTTCGACATACTTAATTCATATCTAATACATTACTATGGTGGCTACATGATCAATTCAGAAACAAAATATAATAACAATAACAATCTCAAGTCACAAAACAACAACATAGATAATATACATATATACATACATCAAATGTAATACAACATGCCACAAGTGGTATTCAACCACAATATATATACATACATCCCCACAAAAGAATAGGTACATCATAAGGTTCCCAAACAAAAGACTACTACAGAAAAAACTATGCCATAACCAAAGTCGATGAAGAAGCCCAAAAGGTAAAGCTAGCATAGGTCCAAAAGTTAACCTGCAACTCGGTCTGACCCGAGTAATGAATACACAAGCCTTTGAATATAAAGGAATGATATGAGTAAACTTTAACTTATACTTCTAAGGGTGGAAGTGTCTCAAAGGTCCATAATCAACTTAGGAATGGGTTTAACATAGCATAGATGTTTCACACTCAAGGGTTTGATAATATGAGTGAACATAAGTAATCACACAAGCCATAAGTGAAATTATCGAAATCTCCAAAATAAATTCTCATGGGACTCATATAAGAGCTCATAATCCCAATATCGAAATCACCATAAACATATATATAAGCCTTTCTCTACTCAAGGCTATAAATAAAATCATCATCTCAAATTGGTGAAATCAAAATCAAAATATCATAAAAATCCCCGAATTGGCCAAATCCCATATGCATGCCGAAGCGATTCTACACGTGCCAAACTCAGACTAGTACTATATATATAATTTAGGTACCTATCCCAAACGACCGAAGTCGTAAAAATCAGATGACCGAAGTCGTAAAAATCAGATGACCGAAGTCGTAAATCCCAGATAACTGAAGTCGTAAACTCAGATGACCCAATGGTCTATAGTACTGGTAACCCAGAATGTGTCACAAACTCCTAGATATGAAACCGAAAAGTGTTAACGTGTGTCCCATACCACACGTGTGCACTTAACGGTTCACTAACTATTAGTCAATGCCACATTAGAAAACAGAAATCATCATAAAATCTCAAAACTCGGAAAACTCAGACTCGCTGCATCTCATCGGCAAGTAAAACACTATAACGGGTTCTCATAGATCATACTCCTAGAACAGGAGATCTCGAACCATAACTCGCCAAATATTGGCCTTCTCAAAAACTCGCCATAAATTGGCTAAATAACTCAGAAATTAATAACCCCGAATAGTTTCGATCGTACAAGTCCGGAATTAACCGATGAAGCAAACTCACGTGTCTCATACCACGTGTTTTACTAAATCATTTAATTATCTTTCTCATATGTCCGAAAATTATAAAAATAAAGTATATTATTTATAAAATAATTTTCTAGAGAAAACGGGATTTTAAAATAATTTTCTAAAACCTTTTTGAAAGCAATTTAGTGAAATTTCTCCGTATTATAGGAAATAATATATTTAAAATACTTTAAAATAATTTAATAATAATTTAAAATTAATTTTAAAATATTTTATAATAATGATTTCAAAAGTCAATTAATTTAGAATTTTTCCAAAATTTATTTGAAAGGAATAGTGCTTGAAAATCGAGAAAAACGTTGACAATACACCCAATCGATATTCAAATTTAAATCAAATTTAAATTCAAAATTTTAAATTCCAAATTCCTCCAAATCTTAGCTAATCCATTGATGGATATCATAGCCCATAGTCATTATCAGATCATCTCAAAATTTGCATTAGAAATGAGCCACGGAAACATAGAATAAGATAAGCATATAAGGGAATAAGTGCTCGGACCAAAAGGCCCAACACTCACGTACCTGGGCCAACAGGGGTCGACACAGGCCAGTGGCCAGGTCGACCTCCAGGTCAACCTGGACCAGGCTGCGGAATTGTTTTCCTGGGTGTTTTCTGCTTCGTATTGAACTTCCAGTGCTCAATTGACATATCAAACAGTTGAATTACGGACTGAAATTTGACATGCAACAAGTTTAACAACTAAACTACACTCCGGAAAAGATCCGGCATCAATTCGAGTGAAAATCACAGAGTTATGGCCACTCAAAGTGGCAACCAGAAACAAGAAATTCAATAAAACAACAACAGAGAGAATTAAACGTATACAGAGCATTTCATAGCAATTTCTTTGCAGCAAAGCAAGATTCTTGTTAGCACTTATGAGTTTTTAACTCATCTTAGCAAATGGCAAGATTTTTGAGTGATATCAGTTGGAAGATGAAAGCTTTAGTGGAGAGACAACCTTCAGTAACCTGTATAAGCTGAGACAGAAGCATGCAACGGGAAACCAAAATATTATAGACAACTAATATCTCAATTCAAAGATTTTTGATGAAAACTTTTTGGTACTGGATGGAGATTACCTTTCTCTATTCTTGTTTTAGTGATTATCTTCTTAAATCTTGCAGCAAATTGGGTGGAAATAGGATTTATTTTGAGGCAGCCATTAATTTACTCTATTTTCTTTTACTGTGAATTACTTTGAGAAGGAGGAGATGAAACTATAGTACTGTTAGTTTCTCTCATACCAGAAGCCTCTAGAGGATGGGCTTTGGATCCCATTACAAACCCTATTAAGCCCAAAGCCAAAAATACTTAGAGAAAATATAGAACTATAAGCACATTTTCTCCTATTTAACACTATATACGCTTATTTCTTCATTTTAAAGTCATACAAAATGCATACATCTTATTTGTATGGAATAAAATTGTTATTGTAACAAAATAAAATTTATTTCAACAATAAAAAGTTATTTTTACAAATAAAACCTTATTTTCAACAATATTTTACAGTTTACACTATTTTATTACAAAACACTATTTTTAATTCAACAATATGTACAAAAATTGTTCTCTTGTCAAATAAATTACAATAAATCATTTTAACTATTTTTAATCATCAAAATATTATTTTTAAACCACATTTCACTCTTTTATATTAATAAATACATAATTACTTCATATTTCTCCTTTTTAAAATCAATAAAAGATTAATATTGGTAATATTTTCCAATATTGTTGCATTTACCCAAATAAAATTGCAATTTGATTATTTTCTACTCATATTCTCAAAATAAAGTTTTTAAAACTTCATTTTCATTACTTTAGATTTATTTCAACAATTTAAAGTTGAAATACATCACTTAATTAATTTATTAGCTTCAAACTAATAAATACCCAATATTTCAATTTATTTAAACCAAATACTTATCCAATCAACATTTAATCCCATATTTATACCCAAATAAACAAAATAAAGTTCTAAACTTTATTTTTCTCATTTTATTTACAAAATTCATTGTTTATTCTAAATAAACAATTTAAAATTTCTAATTATATTTTAATTTACAATATTAAATTATAACTTCCGTTATGATTTAATATATACAGGTAATCTCCAAACCAGGGTTGTTACACAAATCCTTAGAAATAGGGTGACCCTTTAGGATAGAAGACTCTATATTATATATATATATATTTATATATTTATATGTATATATGTATGTATGTATATGTTATTTGGACACATTGCACTGCTGAACAGCCAAGCAGTAGGACAGAACTTATACTATTGAACGACCAACTAGTCAAACAGAGCTTGCACTGCTGAACGGCCAGTCAACTAAACGGAACTACCTGCTGAATGGTTGGATGGCCGAAAAGCTGAACAACTGAACGAAACTATCTTCTGAACGGTTGATTAGTCCTATGGAACCACTACTCTGAATGGCTGACTGGTAATACGGAACAACTATTCTGAATGACTGCATGGCTTACGGAACTACGCGGCTCGAATATAACAATAGTACTACTAACTTATAGGCACTTTAGGAATTACACATTAATTAGTAGGATACTATCCTTTGAAAAACGAGAGTCCTCGTCACTATTCAAGGTTTAAGTTTTAAATAAATCTTTGACATAGTATTTTAGGAATGACTTTAGAATTAAGGCTAGATAGGCCCAAGGATCTTTTGCTAAAGTCTACTAAGTCTACTATTACCAAATAGTTCTTTGACTTTGTACTTCTATTGAATGAAATTTTGAGTAGTCTATTCGTCAGATGAAATCCTGACAAGATTTTGATTATATTCCTGATTTGATGGATTTTTAATTTCCTTTTTTCTTTTCTTAATGATTTCTTGATTGATTTTCTATTTATAAGAGTCCTTGAACTCTTTGTTTCTTTACTGAATTTCCATGATGATCTGTAGATTTCTCATTGAATTTTTGACATTGTACTTGTATTAGAAAAGGTTTTGAGCAGATTGTTTGACCCTAGTAAATTTCTAATTACAATCCTGAATTCACAAATTCTCGTTTTCTTCTAATAATGATTTCCTAATAAATTTCGTGTTTTGTGAATCCTAAAATTTCTTATTGATTTTTACGATGATTGGTGAATTCCATAATTTTGGCTTCCTAATTCAATTTTTGCGATGATCTCTTATTGAATTTCTGGTTTCGTGAATTCTAAAATTTCTTCATTGACTTTTATGAAGATTTGTGAGTTTCATGTACTTGGTTTCCCCATTAGATTTTCGTGATGATTTCTTATTGATCTCTTGTTTTTATGAATTCTTGGTTTCTTTATTGGGTTCTCATTATGAGTTATTGATTTCCCATTGAATTTTTAGATTTATAAATTTTTTGGATAACTTTTGAGTTTTCGTATCCAGGTCTATTTGAAAATTTAACGTTTCCACACCAATATAAGATAAGAATTCTGGATAAGAGTTTCTTATCAAGTAGACTTATTTCCTATTTGTTAGAAGATGATGGTAAAAGGAAATAAAAGCCCTCTAATTTTCATACAACATCAATGTTTAATTATTTTCCAATTTGCTAATGAATACAGTGCAGGAATGAAAATAAAATCATAACAGGAAAGCACGGTAAAACCACCAAGAGTGAGGAGTTAATCCCAATGGCTAAAGAAAACATAACCCAAGAGCAGAGGATTTGGAGTATGTAATGGAATTTTGGGAAGGTATATTTACTTAAATCTAATGACGGCAGACAAGGTGATATCGTTTCATATTATTATTACTAATACTAAAAAGATTTGATCATGTAATTATTTGAATGCTCTTCCCAATAAAATTAATAGATGATGTCTTGAATTATAAAGTTACCCATGAAGGTCTCATAATAAGGTTATGTCCCTAGTAGGAGTTATTATCTATTTTGCAGGAGACAAAGAAAGAAATTTTTTGGAACTTTTGTCCTAAAGAATAAAAGCTTCTTTCATGTTAGGGGGGTTAAATGTTATCCATAAAATATTCTCTAGAGTGAAAGTATGAAAGAAGGAGCAATAGCATTGGTGAGGATAAGAAGGCATTAAAGTGCTCTTCGAAAACATTAAATAAAACTTTCAACAAGAAGAAGGTAGCGTCAACAAAGTCTTTCAAAGAGGCCAAAAGGATGCTCCAACAGTATTTTAGACAAGCAAAGAGCTTCCGAAGAGGTTGGAAAGTGCCTTTCAAAAGCAATGAATAGTATGCTTTCCACATTAGCGTCGAGCCATTCGAAACGATAGGTTTCGTCTTCATCTACCTTCATCAGAAGAATGTACGACCAAAACAACCTTTCGTAAGCATATATTAGCCTTTCAAATTGGTTAAAACCATCCACACCTATGAAGAAAGAATTATACAAGTTCAATATAATGTCCTCTAGCATACAAAAACATAAGGTTCCGCACTAGCCAGATAGAGCGCCTTCGAATAGTGTCACTTGTAGCTAATTTCTTAACGGTATTTCGACTCATTCGAAACCCACAAAGTATGTGTTTCGACAGCATCGGAGGCCAATTCCCCTGCTAACTTACATAGCACATAAACAACTAAGAGAGGAGCACATCTATGCACCTTTCGACGAGGTCGAAGGTAATCAAGCAATACCTTTCGATGAAGTCAGAAGTGATCGAACAATACACTTTCCGACGAAATCGAAAGAAATGAAGCAAGGTAGAAGAAAGCCCAGTCTTCAGCGGCAGCGGAAGGTCAGCCATAACCCTTTCAACCAAGTCGAAAGCTATGATTCAAGTAAGGTGCACAAAAGAGGGGAAGCAAACCTTCCGACCGTGTCGAAAGCAAGAGGTCGAAAGGTGCTGACCCGCACTTTTAAATAAGACCCTAGTGGTCTGTTTTTGGGGGCGGATTTCTTTCACTTCTTACTTGTATTTTCAAAAGCTAAAAAACCATAATATCAAAATCAAATTAGGTATTTGGTCAATCTGTACATCTTGGTTCAATAAAAGAAAGGTTATGATGATTTTGATTATGTAGTTGTTCTAAGATTCTGATTTCTCACTACTATCATTATTCGATGTCAATCAAGTCATAAGGTTACCTTTCGACTGGGTCAAAACCCCAAGCATGCTTATAACCTTAGAATTTTAGCTCGGAGCCACAATATAACAAGGGCTCATCCCTTCGAAAAGATCGAAACCCACTCAGTTCAACCAAACTCTCCAAACCGTTAGGTCCCAACTTTAAGTCACTTTGACTACATCGAAAGGTGGTTCCGACAGAGTCATAATTCTGTTAATTCCAGTAGAAGTTTCTAAAGGGTGATTAGCCCTTCGATTGTATCGAAAGGTATTAAAGTGGTACTTTTAACAATCTTTACTTAATTGAAGAGAATAAACTACATTCACCTATTTTGAAAGGAGGTTTTAAGGGGATCACTCATTCTTCAAACTTCAGTTTGAAGTGTTGACAAGTTTTCTTATTAAGAATACTGATGTGAGACATCACCAACTATAGAACCCGTGGGATTGCATGTTCACGTATAGATGAAGAGCATATACTAAAGTAAGATGGTTCGCCCTGGTCGAAGTGTAAAAGGCATGTAGAGTCTACTTCAACCTGTTATGGGGTACGTTTTAAATAACCATATGAGCATTTCTTTGGTTTCATTGGTAATCTAAATGGGACGGTAAGAGTAGACTCGGTGCTATGATAGTGAGGTTGGTACCATATATACGAGGAGGAGGTGCTGTTTAGATAGATCGAGGTCATCATTGGCCTTGAGCGGTCAATGGAAAGACAAGGATTATGCTAAAACAAACTACACCTCCTACTAGTGTAAATATAGTTTAGGACATGCACCGCCTCACAGTTGTTTGTTGGTTTGTTTGTTATTAGGAGGCAAGACCAGATGACCTTTTAATGGTGGTCTTTCAAAACGAATAGAATGCAGTTAAATAGTTGTAATGGCGTTATTAGACACTATAGGAGTTCTTTTGTATACACGACGGCGAGGATGTGATATTGCATTGACGATGATCCTAACGAGGTGCAGAGTTACGGATACTAGCGGGTAAAGTATCTTGGTCAAAAGGGAGACTATGGTACTTATACACACACACGTATGTAATTATTGTCCACCTCGAGTAGATGGGGCGTACCGTACGTGTACGTGAAGTCAAAACGACTAAAACAAAGGACATAACATATAATGGAAGACAATTGACATAAACTAGTGTGTGTAATTTACCAGTCAACAAAACATTTGACGCAGCCTACAGGATCACACAACTCACGAATTGATGAATTCGCGGAAAATGAATCGATAAAACAAGATGAATCGATGAATTGAAGATACCCAAGTGCCCAAATCCGTTGACCTCTCGAGATACCGGATTCTAGCTATCTTCAACACGTTGATCGCACACGATACTGCGTTAGAAGATCTATGATTCTTCGACGTTGATCTCGCGCATGAGATGCCATGAATCGGCTTTAAGTTCGTTGATTCGAACGCACTTGAATATCCGAAGATGGAGAAAGGAGATAACACTCAACTTCCAATTTTAATGGTGGCACAAAGCACAAACCAATTTATATTCAATATTCAACTCCTTTTTACAAATGACAACACACCCCTATTTATAGGGAATTATAACACATACGACTTCAACACAATTACAACACGACTTAATAATCAAACGACCTAACAACAAACGACTTAACAAACAAACGACATAACAACAAACGAGTTACACATCATACGACTTAACAAAACACTGCGACTTAAGAAGCAAGGCAGCGACATAAGCAATTCGCGACTTAAGAAACTCGGCAGCGACATAAGCAATTCTGAGCGACATAAGGTAATTCGCGACTTAAGGAACTCGGCAGCGGCCTACTGGAGCGGCATTCCGGAGCTTCGCGACTTAAGGATTTGCGGCATAGCGATCTTCAATGACCTAAGAAGCTTCGCGACATAAGGATCTTCAGTAGCTCGCGACCTACTGCTTCGCGACATAGGGATTCTCTCGTTCGCGACCTCCTCTCGTTCACGACCTAAGCTGTCTGCTCGCGAAATTAGAATTCTGGAAGCTCGCAACCTAAGGAAGGTTGTTCGCGACCTAAGGTTTGCTCGCGACATAAGCTGCCGTTCGCGACCTACTGGGTTTGCTCGCGATTTAAGAAATATCGATGCATCATCGGAAGGTCGTTCGCGACCTAGGGATTTGGCGATTCTGGTATGCGCTGCATCATCCTCCCCTGGTTGAAAAGAATTCGACCTTGAATTCACGCTCTCCTCTTCTACGACAAGCTTCTCCCCATAATACGGAATTAAGTGTTTGACATTGAAAACATCAGAAGTATGAACATTTTGCGACAACCTTAATTGATACGCATTATCATTGATCTTCTTCAAGATTTCTACTGGACCAATCTTTCGAGCTTTCAACTTGTTGTAAGTTCCAACTGGAAAACGATCTTTCGTCAATACTGCGTAAACAAAATCACCCTCTTTGAAGTCCACACTCCTTCGCTTCTTATCTGCCAATTGCTTATACTTCTCATTTGACTTAAGCAATCATTCTTGAACAATCCTATGACACTCCTGCAACTCATTCATGAAATCACAAGCTCGTTTAACAACCCCTTTCTGAAGTGGAACTGTCGACAAATCCAATGGTCCCTTCGGAATTACTGAATATACCACTTGAAATGGACTGAATCCAGTACTTCGATTAACGGCATGATTATGTATGAATTCTGCCTGACACAATTTCACATCCTAGCTCTTCAAATTATCCTTCACAAGACATCTCAACAAGTTTCCCAACGATCTGTTCACCACTTCCGTTTGCCCATCCGTTTGTGGATGATAGGCGCTACTAAAATTCAGCCTAGTCCCAACCATCTTCCACAGACTCAACCAAAAATGACTTAGAAATCAAGTATCCCGGTCAGAAACAATAGACTCAGGTAGCCCATGTAGTCGATAAACCTCTTTAAAGAACAATTGAGCAACACGGACTGCATCGGCGATCTTCTTACAAGCTATGAAATGTGCCATCTTCGAAAATCTATCCACCACAACATATATAGAATCATTCCCTCGTTGAGTTCTTGGCAAACCCAAAACGAAATCCATGCTAACATCAACCCATGGTCTAGTAGGCACAGGCAATGGCATATACAATCCTGCATTCGTAGATGTCCCTTTGGAAACTTGACGTATGTGACATCTCTACACAAATCTTTCAACTTCTTTCCTCATGGAAGGCCAAAAATATGATTGAGAAATCAACTGCAAGGTACGATCTCTTCCCACATGACCTTCTTCATGCAATTCCTTCACAATCTTCATTCACAAACTGCACTCTGGTATACACAACCGATTTCCCTTAAATAGAAAACCTTTTACCAACACATACTCATCCGTCCTCCCTTTCTCGACTTCATCTACAATCTTGGCAAAGTAAGGATCCTCAACAAACAAATCTGGAAATACAGCAAACCCCGTCACTTCAACTCTCATCGTAGTCAACAAATGATTTCTTCTACTCAATGCGTCTGCCACACGATTTGTAACTCCCAACTTATGCTTTACAACAAATGTAAACTATTGCAAGTATGCGATCCATGAAGCATGCCTGGCTGCAATCTTATCATGTCCCTGCAAATGTTTCAATGGTTCATGGTCAGTATACAACACAAACTCTTTATGAAACAAATAGTGTCTCCAATGCTTTATGGCTTGGACAATAGCATAGAACTCTAAGTCATAGGTACTGTATCTTTTCTTGGCTCCAGAAAGTTTCTCGCTAAAATAAGCAATTGGACGACCCTTTTGACTTAACACTCCGCCAATTCCAACTTTAGATGCATCGGTATCTAGCTCAAAGAGCAACTAAAAGTCCGGGTATCTAAGAATCGGTGTTGTAGTCAAGAGTGTCTTGATCTGTTGGAAAGCAGAATCAGCCTCTTCAGTCCACACAAACTGCTTTCCTTTCATACAATCTGTCACTGGTGCCATCACGCTACTGAAATGTGGAATAAACCTTTGGTAGAATGATGCTAAACCATGGAAACTTCTCACTTCAGTTACAGTCCTGGGTTGGGGCCAATCCTTGATTGCTTCAACTTTACTTTGATCCACCTGGATACCTTCCTTGGACAATACATACCCCAAGAACAAAACACTGTGCATCATGAACATGCACTTCTTTGTTGCCGTGTAAAACTGCTCCTGACGAAGTATCATCAACACTTCCCGCAAGTGTTGTAGATGCTCTTCTGTGCTTCCACTGTATATCAATATATCATCAAAGTATACCACCACGAACTTTCCAATAAACGGTCGAAAGATCTGATTCATCACTCGCATAAAAGTACTAGGTGCATTCGAAAGACCAAATGGCATGACCAGCCATTCATACAACCCCTCCCGTGTCTTGAAGGCTGTCTTCCATTCATCCCCTGGTCGAATTCAAATCTGATGATACCCACTCTTCAGATCAATCTTTGAAAAGATAGCAGCTCCACTCAACTGATCTAACAAGCCATCCAATCTTGGCATCGGGAATCTGTACCTCACCGTAATCTTGTTTAGTGCTCGACTATCTGTACACATTCTCCAAGTTCCATCCTTCTTTGGCACTAACAGGGCTGGTACTGCACAAGGACTTAAACTTTCTTGTACGCGCCCTTGTTCAAGTAACTCTTCCACCTGCCTTCTCAACTCTTCGTGCTCCTTTGGACTCATTCTATAATGTGGTCTATGTGGTAACACAGCTCCGGGAACAAGATCAATCTGGTGTTGTATGTCTCTTAAGGGTGGTAACTCTTTTGGTAATTCTTCAGGAAACACATCTTCAAATTCCTTCAACACTGGCTTAACTTCCTCAGGAATTTCAACCGCTTCACTACTTTCACATCCAATCAACAGAAATACTTCAAGGCTATCCTCTACTTCTTTGACAAATTCCTTCAAAGATAACAGAGTCTTTAGTTCCTCGATTTCCTCCAACTTGCTTTCACTTTGTTGTCGCCTTTTAGGAACTAAAGTGATTCTAGTGCCATCGAACATGAAACTATAACAGTTAGTCCTACCATCGTGTTGCACGGCTCTATCGAACTGCCACGGTCTTCCCAACAACAAATGACATACATCCATATCCACCACGTCACACCAAATTTCATCCTTATACTTCTTTCCGATGGAAAAAGTTACACAAGCTCTTCGACCAACCTTCACTTCCCCACCTTTCCTCAGCCAAGCCAATTTGTAGGGTTTGGGATGCTTCTCTGTCTTTAACGCCAACTTCTTTACAGCTTCTGTAGAGATGATGTTATCACAACTCCCTGCATCGATAACAAACTTACAAACTTTTTCCAAAATAGTGCATGTCGACTGAAAAATATTACTCCTCAACCAACTAGTCTCCTCTTCCTACTTTGGCGTCAAGCAAGATCTCCTCATCATTAAAGAATATCCCTTGTCTCCCGTCAATAATTCTTCTTCCTCCTCAACCTGTGGTGAATTGGAACATTCTACTTCTGCATCCTCATCCTCAACCTCAGCAACCATCGCTCGCTTCTTAGGCTTCGGGCATTCATTGCTCTTATGACCAAACTCCTGACAGTTATAACACTTAAAATTGTTGTTGACCTTGGTCTTAGCAGCTTCATTGACAACCGGTTTACTAACAGCCTTGGAAACATTAGTATTGCTACTAGCCCCCTTCACCTGATTGCTCGAACTTGTAAACGCACCACCTCCTCTTCTACCTTGC
This sequence comes from Allium fistulosum, assembly GCA_030737815.1. Classification (NCBI taxonomy): domain Eukaryota; kingdom Viridiplantae; phylum Streptophyta; class Magnoliopsida; order Asparagales; family Amaryllidaceae; genus Allium; species Allium fistulosum. The sequence goes on along the minus strand of CM060902.1, from coordinate 1,113,038,805 downwards.
TTCTCCCAAGCTAGACCCTTCTGGTGTGCTTCAGCAACGGATCTCGGATCAAACATATTTACCATATCCTGAATTTGCATTCTCAATCCTTCAACAAATCTGGATGTCAACTGTTCCTCCGTTTCCATTATATCATTTCTAGCAATCAGTTGATAAAACTCATATGCATAATCATTTACCGACTTTGTCCCTTGTCTCAAATTCTGTAAGCGCTTATACATAAGAGACTGACAATTATAAGGCAAGAAAGTAGCCTTCATCAACTTCTTCATCTTTTCCTATGAAACAATCTTCGACTTTCCCATTCTTTCCCATGTAAGTTTAGTTTGTTGCCACCATGCCATAGCTCTTCCCCTCAATCGTGTAGCAACCAACTTAACTCTACGATGCTCGGGTACTTCCTTGAAGTCAAAAATTTCTTCAACATTTGATAACCAATCCAGAAACTCTTCCGCTAGCATTTCCCTTTTGAATTCTGGAATCTCTGTTTTCATTCCCGACTCCCATCGACGATCATCTTCAGAATCTCTATTTCAATTTCGCCCTTGGCTACTGTTTCGACAAGAGCTACTACCACTATCACTGGATTCCTCCAAATATGACGTATGTCGATGTCGATTCTGACCATCAACATTTCTGCTACCACGCACGTCTCTTTCTCCCGAAACTGACGGTTCTCTTCTTTCCCGATCCGATGTTGGTGACATTCTTCTCCTCTTGGAATTTGACGGCGAAATTCTATGTCCACCTTGATTTGAACCTGGCGATGCTCTTTGTCGAGTTTGATTCATATCCATCATGAGCCTTTCCAATCTACTAATTCCCTCATCAAACTTCTCATTGAATTTATCACTAATTCATTGCTCCATTTGTTCATCATCTTCGTTGCTCCAGTTGGTAAAGGCTGAACAGAAAAAGCCAAGTGGATTGCTTCAGCCATTAGAAGTTCCTACATGGAAGTGGGAGCAGATATCGATGGATTTTATTGATGGATTGCCTAGAACCAGAACGGGAAATGAAGGGATTTGGGTCATCGTAGATCGTTTGACTAAGAGTGCACGATTCATTCCTGTTCGATCGACTAGGACAGCATCAAAGTTGGCTGAGTTGTATGTTAAGTGGATAGTTCGATTCCATGGTATTCCGAAGAGTATAGTGAGCGATCGAGATCCATTGTTCACTAGTAGGTTTTGGAAGAGCTTCCAGGAAGTTTTGGGAACCGAGTTGTGTTTGAGTACAGCTTATCACCCTCAAACAGATGGTCAGACCGAGAGAGTCAACCGAGTTTTGGAAGATCTCCTCAGAGCTTGTGTTTTGGATTTCGGGTTTTGGTATTTTCAGCATTTTTAAGTCATTTCAGATTTTGGCAGAATTTGGTTTAAGTCCTAAGTCGTAGCCAACTTAGGAGGTTTGGACGAGTTAAGAGAAGTCTGGGTCGAGTTGCCGACTTAAGGTTTTGACCGAGTTAAGAAATAGGTCGTATTGTCTTAAGTCGTATGGTGGTTTAGGTCATGGATTAGTTGGAGCGACCTATAGAATTATGCGACCTAAGTTTTAGTTAAGTGTTAGGTCGGCTGGGAGAGTTAGCGACCTAGTGATTCCAGGTTAGCGACTTAGTGATTAAGGTGTTAGGTCGGTTGGGACGACCTATAGGAGTTAGCGACCTATAGGGTTGAGCGACTTAAGGATAGGCAACGACCTAAGTAGTAGTGAGCGACCTATGGGAGTTAAGTCGTACGAGTTAAGTCGTAAGTCGTAACATGTTTTAGGTCGCGTGAAGACTTAAGGTGTTAGGTCGCTGGATTTCTGCCAGAGTGATAGGTCGTGAGCGACTTAGTGGTTGTTAAGTCGCGAGCGACTTAAGAGTTGATCTGTTTTAAGTCGTAGACGACTTAGTAGTTGAGTCGTAGCCCCAGTTATTTGTTAAGTCGTAGCATACTTGTTAAGTCGCGTGTAAGTTAGGTCGCGCGCTTGAGATTTCCTTAAGTCGTAGGTTGGCATAGCAGTTAAGTCGTAGGTCGTATGGGGTGCTAAGTCGTAGGTAGGTATTTCTGCTAAGTCGTAAGCCGCTATAGCTTAGGTTGTTAAGTCTTTAGGTCGGAGGGGTCTTAGGTCGTAAGTCGGAGACGACTTAGGAGATAGCCGAGTTACGACTTAGTAAATTTTCAGCTATAAATAGGAGGGGTTTTTCTCACTTTTTGGGATCCAGATTTTGAAGCGACGAAGTGCTGCCATTTTGAGAGCTCGACTTCTACACTTCTTCACTTCTTTTCTCCACTCTAATCTAGTGCTTCCTTTCATCCAAATCGAAGATCAAGATCGAAGATCCAAGAGCTAAAGTTGAAAATCTTCATCCATTGAAGTGAGATTTCTTCGTTTGAAACAGATTCGTGATAGATCAAGCTTGATCCTTCGCTGTCCAGATCTGAAGCGTGTTGATTTGAGGTTGTTTAGGTGATTTGGTGAGTGGTGATTATCTCTCACACGGATCCAAAGGAGTATATCGGATTGATGGCTTGATTTGGTGTTAAAATAGTGATTTCCATGCATTTTCTTCATCCTAAGCGTAGATCCATATAGATCCATTGTTCATGATGATTTGACAACCATTTTTACTAAGTGTTAACCTATGCAAGTTCATTCATCAAGATTGTAGAGATAATTCTCATGATTTCATGCTTGTTAGACTTTCAACACTTTATTTACGAAATTGCCATTATTGTGATAATTGTCTATTTAGATCTTATTTGAATGCTTGATTGTTTGGATTAATGTTTGACTTGATTGATTGCTATAAATTAGATGATTGATGATTTGATTTAGACCAAAGGCGATTCAAAAGCTAAGAGAAAGGCTCTTGAATTGGGAAAGCTGCTCGTGGCATATGTAGCGGGATGATGGAGCTCTTATGCATAGATTTGATGATGTGATGTTGAGATGAAGCTTTGCGAGGATGTGATGAAGCGAGGCAATCATGTGATGAAGACTTGGTTTAATCCAGACGGGATCATTCCAAGCACGTTGGTAACTCGGTGATATGATTCGAGTTAAGAGTAATGGATGCTTGAGAGGCGCTTGAGCTAGTATGGAAATAGTCGTCAAGGAGGATGACTAGGAGGCTTGGATAGCATCGTTGTTGAAGGTTCTAGCATGCTCTAAGCAAGAGTACGTTTGGGCAGATTCGATAGTCCCAACGGCCAACTGTTGATGGTCGAGTACTCTGGGCAGATTCGATAGTCCTAGGCACGGGCTGCGACGACGTGCGGGAGTTATGTCTAGAACCGGGGTTTCCATTAGCCCTTGACGGACGGCTAAAAGAATGTGCCGGTCATTCAATTAACGGTGATATCGAAGCAATGATAACAGTGATAGCCAAAGTCATGGATGTTTGGTTGAATCGTCATTCGGTCTCAAGAGCAGTGTTTTCCGGGTGCTTATCTGATCTTGGTTTAGGCCTTGGGGGTTTGTGCTTGGAAAACATCGCCCTTGACTCGAGTGATAATTACTTTACTTTAAATTGTATGCTCTGCTATGTTTGCTTCTGCTTAGTGTGTGTCTGGGGGCTATCACTGTAGAATGAGGTTGGAGTGGGAGGGTTGTATTCCTATTCCTTTTCCTTTATGCTCTTTTGGTATGTTGTTAGTTAATTTACTGCTCACTAAGACTATTGTCTGACTCAAGGCTTTATGTTTTAATTCTTATTGCCTTGGGCTGTTCGTCCATTTTGGGACGGGCAGACTAGGTAGCAGGTGACAGGTGCTGTTCTCTTCTCATGATGCCGATATCGAAGACGAGCTAGAGGGTTGCATATTATCTTCTTATATGTACTGGATGTTCCGCTGTTTGTATAATCTCTGAGTGATATGTAGTGAGGCTTGATGTATTGACTATTTGGATGCTTGTATTCAACTATTATGAAGTTTTATATGATGTCATTTTGTTCTGTAAAGCTTCACTATACATATGTTCTATTGTATTTTGTCCATGCGCTGTGAGTAATACGATAGATTCTGTTGTTTTAATTTACCTTGACAATCGTCCATGGTCGCCTGGCACACTTTACAGCGCACTTTCTTTAGATTCGGTGTAGGGGTCATGGGCGGTCGTCACAACGGCCGATTAGAGATAAAAGAAAAAGGGGATAATTTGGTTATCTCTATATTTTTATTTGGACCGGTTTCCATTAGGCTTAATATTTTAAAATTAGGGTTCTTTGTTTTTAAATTGTTTTTAAATTTTGTATTTTATTTTTTAGTCTTTTGTAATTTCTAGTCGTGTGACTAGGGGACGAACTACGGTGGTGTAGTTCGAGAATTCGCAACTCAGTGGCTGAGTTGTGACAGGGTTTTGAGCGTAGTGTTAGGTTAGTCGGTAGCGGGTGTCACGAGTTTACGTGTGTAAGCATCTGACTACTTAATTTCTAGTAGAAACCTTCGGGGCAGCACGCAGGCAGGGTTTTGTCGAAGCTGGGTAAATCTGTGTGTTCTATTTTCTGCATTTACTATTCTGCTATTATCTATGCTGCTATTATACTACTGTGATATGTGTTGAAATTAATTTATATACTTTTGCAATAAATTTTTATAATCATTAGTATCACCCTATTCACCCCCCCCCCCTTTAGGGTGAAATCGATCCTACAAGTGGTATCAGAGCTAGGAACAAAAGCCTTTTTTGTTTTAAAAAATTTGATTTTTCAAAAACCAATTTTTGTTTTAAAATTTTGAATTTTTAAAATGGCTTATTTTAATAATTGTTTTGCTGAGGGTCAGTCCATAGTTAGACCATCATTGTTCAATAGTGAATATGCTTACTGGAAAAATAGAATGAAATTTATTTTGAAAACCATTGATGCTTGGAATATTGTTAAGACTAGATAATCAGGAAATAGATAAACCGATGGATCAATGGACAGATCTAGAAAATAAACTACAGAATGCTAACGCTAAAGCTATGAATTCTATTATATGTTCATTGGATCAATTTGAATTTAATTGTGTCTCACATTGTCTAACTACGTAGGAAATATGGCACACACTCGAAGTGATTCACGAAGGAACGTCTCAAGTCAAAGAATCTCGCCTTGCCGTGCTAAGCAGCGAATACGAGAACTTCACAATGGCCAAGGATGAAAATATCAAAGAGATGTACGGACGACTTTCCAATATCGTATGCAAATCAAAAGCTCTCAGAAAATCATACACAGAGTTGGAAATAGTTCGAAAAATCCTCAGAGTCCTTCCACGGAGTTTTGAAGCAAAAGTCACTTCTATTCAAGAATCAAAGGATTTGAAAAAAAATCAAAGTTGAAGAGCTCATCGGAAATCTCACCACTTATGAGCTAGAAATGAAATTCAAGGAAGAGCGTGAAGGAGGTGATACTCGAAAGAAATCAGTAGCTCTCAAAGGAACAACAGAAAGTGATGACGGCGACGATGATGATGGAGCAACTGAGTTGGCACTATTAATAAAGAAATTCAAAAGATGGAATCACAAGTACGGAAATCCAGCTCTAAATCAAAAATTGAAAAGCAGAATAGCCAAAGCACTAGACGACCCAGAAGAGCAAGAGATTATTTGTCACAAGTGCAACAAACCCAATCATATCAAGCCCAATTGTCCACAGAATCGATTCAGCCATGGAAAGAAACAAAAAAGGAGAAGTTTTGCAACCACTTGGGATGAAACGGATGAGGATGATAAAAGCACTGGCAGTGAGAGCGAAAAAGCAGATATGTGCCTTCGAGGTGATATGTTTGACAGTGACGATGACGACGAGCCAAGCGAGGTATCAAAACTTACTCATTCAGAGTTGCTTATATATTTTCATGAAGTAAATGGTTGTTTTGAACGACTTAGGGAGAAATACGCTAAAATTGAATCACAAAGAGATACTTTGATAGATTTAAATAAATAGCTTGATCAATTGGTTAAAAACTATCAAAGCAAGAGCCCTAAGTGTGAAAAGTGTCCAATATTTGAAGAAGAGATTAAAAAATCAGAAATTAAAATTAAATCGCTTAAAAATGAAATTCTGATTTTGAAAGAGAGTGAAAACACTAGGAGAGAAAATTCTATTAAAAGGTGCACACAATTATTGAATGAAAACTAATCTCTCAAAACACAAGTCCAACAATTGTCTACAACTTTAGGCAAATTTTCCAAAGGAGAAAGATCGTTAAATATGTTATTAGGGAAACAAACTGTTAATACAGTTAAACAAGGACTTGGGTATAATCAATCTGAATTTGTTAGAAGCAAAATTAATCAAGTTAATTCCATGTGCACAAAAATTTGGACACAATCAAAACAATTGCTGGTATAGACCCAAACACATAAAAACTATTCCAATTTGGGTTCCAAAAGGCACGAATATAAAATCCCTCAAAGTTAAACAAATCTGGGTGCCGAAAGGAACATATATAAATAGTTTTGGGTCTCCACAAAATTATTTTCCAAAATCTATTGCCACTAACAATCATGGACCTATAAAAACAGATAGGTCGCAAAATTCTTTCATCATGTAGGTGTGGTGGTAGGATAAGGAACAACAACTGTGTTATCTGGATTCTGGCTGTACCAGACACACAACGGGTGACAAATCAAAGTTCCTTAGCCTAGTATAAAGGTGGCAGAATCACAATGGGCAACAACGAAAAATTATCGTAAAAGTTAAAACAGGTAATGGTATATTTATCTTGAACGGTTTATTAAATGTGATAATCTGCACCATAATTTAATTCAGCTAGTTATTGATAAAGAAATAAATGCTGATTCTGATTCTGACTTATTCAAAATGTTGACCAATCATCTTTGAACTATATATTTGCTTGGACTAATGATGATGTTTTATTGATTGCTGATTACTCATGATACACGGGGATATATTTGCTTATCTTATTGCTTCGGGATCTGACACTATGGTCATTGTTTGTTTATTTACACGGCTTCAATTTAATTTCATTTAAAAGCTGTTAAAAATGATTTTAAGCTATTTTGTTGCACACATCACAATCTGGTCTTTGACATCTATCTAATGATAAATTTGAGTCAACAAGAAATTCAGATGTAGTTTACACTAGTAATCTAGTTGATAGAAAAATTTCTAATGGAACATGATTTAACATTCAGTAATTGCATCGTTTTTCAAAGAAAATATCTGCATATTTTTTCACTTGAAATAATTTTCAAATAGCAGACATTTTTCTAAAACCCCTTCTAGAAAATCATTTTTGACCTTGTTTTAGATTAGTCATTTTAGAAAATTTGATAATTATTTTTGAATTTGAGCTTAAATGATTACATTAACTAATCTGACCCCCTACTAATTATCGAAAAGATAAATAGTGATTGAAAAAGTGATGAGTGTTGATATTAATCATATATTATAACTTGAGGCAGTATAATTAGTAAATTTCTTTAGAAATTTAAACAAGAGTTATAAAAACTTTTTGTTGGCAAAAATTCCATGACAATTTCTATTTCTATCATATTTCTATCGACCATCACTCATCAAAATCCAATATAGTATGTCAATATGTGGTATTTTAAACGGAAAATCATTCGTTTTTCATTTTATTATATTTTTAGCAAATAAAAACATCCAAAATATTCACTCTCATTTAAAAGTCCTCATGGTTATGCATGGGTGAATTACTTGGAATTTTTTATGTGCTTCCAGCTTATTTAAAAGTCCTCACGATTATGCATGTATGGAACGCATATCAAAATTAATTGATTAATAGACAAGTTGATTCTAATCCCATTTAAAAGTCCTCGCGGTTATGCATGGTTAGAAGATACTTGAATTCATTTATTTATTTTTAAATTTGGAATACTACTAATCTCATTTAAAAGTCCTAACGGTTATGCATGGTTAGTAGATATTCAAATTCCTGATATAAATATACTACAAATAGACACAACTATATGGTTTTATATTATGACATTATCCATATCATTCTAAAGTGGAATATGCGTCCAACAGAGTATTTATGATTTTTGTTTGATTTTTTATTGAAATTTAATATTTATACTCGATTGAGTATTAATATTGTATTAATGTATATCACTTTATCTCTATTTTTCTAACACTATTACTCTTTTGCTGATAACAAAAGGGGGAGAGAAAAGTTAAGATTTTGTTAAATAAAAGCAAATAAAGGTCAAATATTTTATTTTGTATTTTCTATTTGCATCTAGGTTCATTTGCATATTTTTATTTATTTTCATGCATATATGAAGGGGGAGCTTGTGTAGAGAGGGAGCATTCAAATAGGGGGAGCAAATAGAGTCTATCAATGATCAAATACATTTAATAAATTCAAAATCTTAAATATATGTTTGTTATCATCAAAAGGGGGAGACTGTTGAATATGCTAGTATATGATTTTTGTTTGATGATAATAAACATATATATTCTGTTAAATGTATTTGTTAATATACTATTTTATTTTTCACATATATTTACTGAATAAAATAAATAACACAGAATTTAAATTCAAACGGATATTTTATTTAAACAAATATTTATTACAATTTTGAATAGTACAAATTTGAGCTCTCACTATATATATACAAATTTCAATTACATTACAATTTCAATCACATCACAATTTTTCATTTACAAATGCACCTCACTACATAGCACTCATTCACTCGTATTTATCTTCAACTCCATTCCATATTGAATCCGGCATCTGAGCTATCTGCAAAAATACACACTGACGAAAATTGAAAAGGAAATATTTTTGCAGTTTAAAATAAAATTATTTTTGAAAATATTATTTGCCTCAGTTATTTGGGTTGTTCGTCATCCTTAAATTTGAATTCATCATACACGAATGGCTTGTGACATGCACAGTGCATCACTGTACATGCCACAAGGCCATGCACACTAATATACACTTGATAAAATTGCAGGGACAGGTGAGCACAAGGTCAAACCCAATTAAAACCCGGGTTCAACTCAAGTGCAATACAAATAAAGTTATGACACGAGCACAAGGTCAAACCCGAGCTGCAAGCTGGATTCAACACAGGTGCAAATCAAAATGAACAAGTACAAAAGGTAGTACAAAACTGAGGAGACTAGACAGTCAAATCAGACTCAAGAAAATCACAACCAGAGGCTGTCACTTCAACTACAAATGCACTTACAACACAACATCAATGTGCAAGTGCAGACTGAAACAAACTGCACTGTGCAGTCGAATGAAATGTCGAAGACCTGACAACACAATACAACATAGCATATTCAAGTGCATCAGACCACACAAGCTCACATGACTTAATGCACACACTTGTATACATTTATATGAACCAGACAAGTACACAAGTCATGGCACACTGGAAGTGCAACAAAGTGAACATGCAATCAACCACAACATCACCTCAATTCACAACCAAAGACAAGCTAATCTGGACAGCATGTAGACATCAAGTAGATGAGCAAGGCTGCAAAGATACATCATGAAACCAGAGTGCACAACATCTATACCAGACTTATATATGAATGACCAGACCAACCAAGTAGTGAAATAACACTGTATAAACATATATGTAACCACCACTAACTCAATTCAAATGCAAACAGACTCGAACAATATATGTAGTGCACAGTTAGAACCAGATCAATATCAGTGGACAGTGCAATGAAGACCAAAAGACTCAAGTCTGCAACATAACAATACGAAGTCTAATCATAACTCAAATGCCACCAGACAACAGAAAATGCTACATGAAGTCAAAAGGCAAAAGTGTCCAAATGCTACATGATACTTGACTGGAAAGAACAACAAAACCTAAACCGGACTATAAGACCACAGTGAAACAAAAGGAATAAACAATGTGCACAGCAAAATACAGTGTGAACTCAAGGAAATATGAAATGCAACAAGTGAACAAGTGACTGTGATCAAGCAAAGAAACCCGAAGCTATGCCAGAAAATATAAAAAGTGCAAACCACGATGAGCTCAATCGAAGCCAAAAACGCAGACGAGTTAAAAAATCATGGTGCAGCAGTCAAGTTAAATGCCGAAGTCATGGAACAGCAAGGTGATCGATCAAGTCAAGTTAAATGTCAAACTCAAAATATTTTCACAAAATCAAATTTGCAAACCAAGTCAAAGACAACTGCAGTTTCAAATCAAACTATGCCGAAGTCATCAGAAATTCACGGAACCAAAACTTCCAGATAATCACAATAGCCGTGGTGGCCACGAAAGAAATTAAGCCATGAGAAACAAGCAAACAAAATATACGAATTGGAACAAGTCAGTAATCATCTCAAGCATCCAAACGAAGATCAATGGCCAAAGCAAAGTAAATGACAAATTCAAATTAACGAAATTATACGAATTCGATTCCTATTTAACCAGTAACATCATCGGCCGTAGAAAAGCATCGAGTTCAAGCAAGCTAAACAATAAATAAAAAGGCATAAATTATATACCAAAGTCAAGATCGAACTCGATCGAGAAGCAGTCGCGTGCAACTCAAGGATACGGTCGATCGACAGAGCAAGCAACGCAAAATTCCCTATTCGATCAATCAACTAAAGTCGGCGGCTTCTAATCAAAAGCCCTAATTTTCAAGCAAAGGATAAAGGAACGAGCACCATTTTTTTCAAGGAAAAAGATACGGCCGATTAGAGATAAAAGAAAAAGGGGATAATTTGGTTATCTCTATATTTTTATTTGGGTCGGTTTCCATTGGGCTTAATATTTTAAAATTAGGGTTCTTTGTTTTTAAATTGTTTTTAAATTTTGTATTTTATCTTTTAATCTTTTGTAATTTCTAGTCGTGTGACTAGAGGACGAACTACGGTGGTGTAGTTCGAGAATTTGCAACTCAGTGGCTGAGTTGTGGCAGGGTTTTGAACGTAGTGTTAGGTTAGTCGGTAGCGGGTGTCGCGAGTTTACGTGTGTAAGCGTCTGACTACTTAATTTCTAGTATAAACCTTGATGGCAGCACGTAGGCAGGGTTTTGCCGAAGTTGGGTAAATCTGTGTGTTCTATTTTCTGCATTTACTATTATGCTATTTTCTGTGCTGCTATTATTCTGCTGTGATCTGTGTTGAAATTAATTTATATACTTCCGCAATAAATTTTTATAATCATTAGTATCACCCTATTCACCCCCTAGGGTGAAATCGATCCTACAAGATTTCCTTATGCATGCTCGTCATTGACAAGGGCATTAGAGATCAAAGGTGTCAACCTTGGTCTGTAATAATATGTTTTACTATACTTTACTATTCCGCTGTGAGATTAATCAACATGCTCTGATAGACTTTTGCTTATTTACAGGATACCAATACCAACGATTCGTACTTTTGTGAACTTGGATTTTCGATTTAGTGAAAATTCGAGTCCACTGAGATGCGGGTTGTTACAACAAATATGTGATTATTCAATTTCTAAAAGGAAAGAATTTACTGTAATCTAGTATTAGTATTACATATTTATCCGTATATAAAAAAATATCAAAATTTGCAAATGGAAATTAAAATGAAATTTTCGGAATGGAAGTGAAATTTTGGAGTTTTCCGATGAATGGAAAGAAAACCGAAAACGAAATTTTGAAACTTAATTTGAAATAGTAAGGGGGACTCATTATGATCAGAACCGTGAAGAGTTGGCTACATCCAGGGTTGGTCCTAGGCCTGCGTTGTTTAGGTGATGGCCAATGACGTAATTTCAAGGGGGGCCCAACCCAATTCATTTGTAATATAAAAATAATAACATATCATTAATTTTCAAATATGTAGTTGATTCGTTTGGTAAAGGCCACGATTTGAAAAATACGGTGTAAGTTTAAATATGGTCTCTCTTCAATTTGTTTTGTAATTAACATTACAAAACAAAAGACCCAATTTTTAACTCATATTTTGTCTTATAATATCGCCCACCCATGACCCATATTTATATTGGGCCGGGCTGGCTCATGCTTTTACTGCCTTAGCAATACAATTGTGCAACAAAAGGACCACCTCACACTTGTCAATTTGAGTTTGTAAAGGCTAGAAATCACCGAGTGGCGCTACCCGTGTTTCTAGAAACGTAGAGCTACCAAAATTGCTTCTGCGCTGACTTTGGAATGGGCAGCTGGTTTACACATATAATAAAAATTATGCCGCAGGAATATGCAGCTTATCTTTGTTTTTGCACATCAACAAATATTGATATGTGTGACTACAGGTTTTTGTAGGAGAATGCATGATATCATTAGGCCATATATTTTTAACCAATTCGGCACACCTGCCTGTCTGTTTTATCTGAATCATACTAGATGCCAAATACAGGTTAAACAACAATATCCTGATTTAATCAACTCAGTCATCCACCTAGCACAGTATTACTATGTGAATGCTCATACCAGATTCTCACTTTTTATAATCAATAATATAAATATGCACTTATGACCAAATTGGTCGTCATTAATTACATCCATCGTCCATGTATATTGCATAATATTGAGCTATATATATAATATATGTTCTTGTTTGCTTTCGTGCTGTATTTCTTGAAACTGAAACCAAGTGACCGTCATTGCAGTTTTTGTTATATAACTAGTGTCTTCTCACATCGCAACTGGTGCTTTCTAACTAATTATGTTTTTGTTTGTATTCTCTAGTGCGTTAGTTTGCTATCCACTGAAGTTTTGGATGCAGCCCAAAAGAATTATTTGAACAGCTACCTGACTTATTATTGGTAATCGAGTTTTCCGCGTCACAGGTATATTTTGGTTTGGCAAAATATAAAAGAGCATGGCAAAAAGATTAGGTCCACGTAGAGACAACAGAGGGGATGGAGGAACCGCCCATGCTTTTGTGATTTCTTATAATAAGAAAAACAAAATAAATTTATTTTTTATTTTGTAAGTTAAATTCAATTTTCAAATTAGTTTTCTTTCAATAATACATGAGTTTTAAGATTAGAATTCTTATGTTCTTGGCTGTTATTTATTTTATATCAATATATAATTGCTAGGATCGTTATATTCTGGCCTATTCATATAACTATATATGTCAACTTATAATTAGTTGTGCATGTCTTCTCTATTTCTAGATCTTAAGTTTAAGTTTTTCATTCCTCTACTTTTTTCATAGGTAATTACTTTCTTCAGCATAATTTTGGGATCATAAATTATCTTTTGCCACGGTTTTTTATGGGTCAAGCTACTTTGTACGTTCCTAATGGGATAAATCAAATTATTAAGGAAGCTCAGTTGGTTTCTTCAAAATGAGCGCGCGTGGTGTTGGTATAATTTAACACGCATTAAGAAAATGAACACCACAATTAATGGTGCTTATATAATTGTTGGTCAAGCTAGTATGTGGGAATAATATATATATACATGTATAAAGAAGCAACTAAACATAAGAAGATCCAAAGGAAGAAAAAGACTAGTACTGTGAATGAAGTTCTGGAGAATGTAAGTGGAGCAACCAGCCTCCATCCAGAAGAAATCAGTTTAAGTGATGCATAATATAAACAAATGAAATGTGCTTGCCGACATGTATAATAAATGTATAGCCAGAAAATAGCTTTAAAGATTATTTATCACACAAAGTGCAACGCACTTTTGCGAGACAGATCCATTTTCACCAGAAACCCACTTTATTGTGGAATGTTCCTTGGATCTTCCAAATTAGTAGGGCAGAAAGCTGGTTTAAAAATAAAATATTGATTGTCCAAAACAAATGTGTCAAGCGTGTTGGAAAGATAAGTTAATCAAACCAAATTGATTAGTTAAGTGGGTCTCAAAGCTGATCCGAACTCTAATGGTGCATTTTCTTTTTTTTTTTTTTTTTTTTTTTTTTTTTTTAGCAAGGCTAGCCGGCTTTAAAGTGGGCCGTGCCACTGTATATAAAATGAACAAAACAGGTGCTCTGCACATGCACAGAACAACTAATCGGGCAGCAAGCCCAAAAGAAAATAAAAAGAAAGCACAGGAGCTAGACAAAAATGCCTAAGCTACTAACACAGCATGACTAAGCCTCCACAGACGAGGGAGAACAATCACGATCATCAACCATAGATGGACCAGAAACAAGAGATAGTCCCGTGAAAAGAGCAGCTAGATGCGGGTCATAACCAACAGAATCAGGGGAGTAAATAAATTTCCTATCCCAAGTGACATCATAAAACTTACTTTTGTTCTCCTCACCAATCGCACCATCCCTAGTTAGGGACAAACCATCTCCAACAATATGGTAGATAAGAAACCGGCTCTCACCATCATTTTCACTGATAAAAGCGTAAAAGGTGTCTCTCTCAGGCGAATATCTCATATCAGAAGGACCATGAATCCAAGCACGTTCATCAGAATTCCAGGAAATGAAATCAGACGAAGCAGCTGAAGGGAACTCGTCCAAGACCGGAGGAGGAGAAACAGAAGTTGGGCGTTTATCCGGCGACGAAGAAGGGGTAGCCACACAAACCGGAGCAAAAACAGGAGGATCCACAGAGGGAGCAACAGCAATGGGAGCTACCGGCGTAACAACAATAGGGGCAATAGGAGAGACCTTCGGAACCCACTTCCGAAGTGGAGGACGAGGAAGAGGTAACCGTTCAGCTAGGGGAACAGACGAAGAAGAACAAGAATCTGCAAGATGGCCAAAGGACTGACAAGACGAACAAATCTCAGGTTTCCAACTATAACAAACTCTGACCTCAGCAACGTGGGACACATCTAGCCTGACCTTCAAAACACTAGGCAGAGGTTTATTAGGAGTAATCTCAATTAAAGCTTTGGCATATACTAGCTTCTTTCTGGCCACAGTATTTGCATCATAACATATCACCTTACCCACAAGACCAGCTAGCCAGTCGATCCCAATTAGAGGCTGGAGAACAGATGGAATATGCGAAAAGTGGGCCCAGACAGGAATAGATAGAACTTGCTCCTTCGCACGATCCACAGAAGGACTCCAAGTAGTGATAATAAAAGGCTTACCATCAATAAGAATGGGGTCGGCCTCAAGAATACGAAGCCTTTCATCACTACGCGAAAACTTAAAATAGAACAATTCGTTATCAAAGTGAACACTCAAACCACCCCTAGGCTTCCACGCATTGTTGCACCTCGCCTTAACAATATGATAGGGAGGATTGGAGTCAAGAAAGAAACCAACCAAGTGGTCTTTCCAAAAATCCACACCCGCTTCAATTACCTCCGATGGTGGGATCATCACACCCTCATGCTCAACAATTTCAAAGTGACGCGGCGTATGCACACCGGCATTAATAGGGAGCTTGGAAAACAAAGAAGACCATTTAGGAACAGGCCGAGGCGGGGTAGGTACCAACAAATTGGCATTCAAAACAGCAGCCGAAGGAATATTGTCTAAGGCATTTCCACAAACACCAGCCGTGCAACCTAAAGAAACGCCAACTGAAGCATCATAGTGATCATTCGCATCATTCAAACTACCACCGTGTGCTGTTTCCCCTACATTATCGGGTTCAAGAGCAATACCAGATTGCTCAGCACAAATATTTAAACCAACCTCAGTATCTGACCAAGAGGACATACCTCTGTTCAATAGCAGCGGCGAGAGAGGGTTTGAAACGATGGGGCAGACAGAAACTAGACCAGCCTGAGGCGAAGAGGCTAAATCAACCAAAAGATTGGCCATTGGGTTATCACTGGCTGAAGAGACGTTAGAAACACCCCCAAAAGTCGACGATGAAACATGAGGAACCGCTGCAGATGGGACAACAGAACTTACACCACACGGCAGAGCAGTAGGCTGAGAAGGCTTCATCTTCGACAAAGAAACAGAGACGAGTAAAGCCTGCGAAGACAGAAGCAGAAAGCCTGGGGAAACTAGACGCCAAAACCTAAATCGCAGAACGCAGACGCCATTTTTTTAAAAGAATTGACTTTTTAAATATTAATTTGTAGAAGTATGGAAAATGTTATTTTAAAATGGTGCATTTTCTTGTTTAGCAAAAAGGTTATTTTAAAATGGAAAAGTTAAAGAAAGGAAAATGTGTTTTTGTGTTACAGAAGGATTATCATGAAAGAGAAATGTTGTTGTTATTTTATCTGTGTGTTTGATTTTTATATGTTTTAAATATTGTAGAATTATTTCTAATAATTGATAATTAATTATAATCTAAAACAAAAACATCAAATTAAAAAAAACCAATACATTGCAATTTAAAAAAAAAACTAGTACAGTGCACTAAAAAAAATACATAAAAATAACTAATGATGGTTACAACTAGCACACAAATTTTCTGCTAGGAAATTCAGTATCTCCCTAATGCCTGTAGCATGGGACATGTTACGGACGAGTGCGTAATCCATCTCCTAGCGAGCGAAAATATAGGAAATATCTCAGCTTGTATAAATGTTTTCGGGTTTCCTCAACGCCATACACCCAATTGTCTATTGGAACTCTGTGTCGTTTACTAGATGAGTGGACATTATTCTGGATCGTCCAGGCCTAGATGGTTAAGTTGTTGGAAAACCAGGCCAGCATCCAGTGGGTTAAAGGGTAAATTTTAAATTTTTTTTCTTTATTTAATCATTAATGAGCCCACGAAGTCTAATTTATTTAGAACATTTTGAAATTTTATTTAAATATTACAGAATTACTGAATCATATTAATTTATAAGGTTAAGCTAATGATTTGATTGTATTGAATGCAATGTACCTTATGACATGGCTAATAACCGTATTGAATGCCAATAGTGACACACATGTCAAAAGTTGCATTTATCTCTCTCGGTGTCCTATTTTCCAAACATTCAACTTCTGGTATAAGTAATCTCATACAACATTAAAACTTACTTTCCCTTCTTTTACTTTGAACTCTTTATTATATTACGAAGGAGGGGTTAAAAGTATTGTGATGTGCTAATAGAACAATGATTTTATTAAATAATAGCGGTAATGGATGGTGATTAATATTTTGATTGTTTGATTCATAAATATTGGAATTGAAACTCACTGACATCAATTAGTATATGTTCAAAAAAATATTAACATATCTGCATAGAGTATTGTGTCTATTTTTATGAATTTATATTTAAAATTGACATATATGTTTCATGTTGAAATGGGTAGCTTTGTTGTAATAACACATCAGACTATATGGACTTCATTTGATTAATAACGTATTAATTGCTATATGGATAGATATTGGTTTACAATGATACGTACTTCGATTATATGATTTTGTAATGAAGGATGAAGCTCAGTTGTCCAGATTGGTTGCTCATTGTGTGTAATATATTATAGTGTAATGCATTACGTTGTTGTTTGTGATCCAACTTTTTGCAACTTTCCTTTCATTTTAGTTAGCAATCATCAATCTTTTAGATCGGTCCCCGTTACTTTCTCTTCCCGTCCCGTCCAAAATATTAACATTTTTTAGGGGTAGATGATGAAATTAGATATTTATATCCACGCGACTAAAATAGAATTTTATAAACAAAAATATTTTACATTGGATTAAAAATTAGTACCGTAAATAATAATTTTCTTCATATGGGACTTAATACTGTAACTTGATTCATTGGTTTATTTACTTGATTTATTGGTTTATTTACTTGATTTATTTGAAGGATCTTTGTAAACAACATGCATGGTTACATCTTTGTCTTCATGCCACTTTCACGAGCATAAAAAATTGATATATTTATTTTATTACATTGATTAAAACATAATTTGACATTTCTACTAAAACAATTGCTAGACAAAATCATTTTTTGGACAATATCTTAAGCATCTGTCAAGAAGTGAGAAATAGTCAATTTAATTTTCGATAATCCTACGGTAACACAAAGGTTCTACAACAATTACAAAAATAAATATAGTTGCGGCCCGTGTGCGAAGCACGGGTTCGCACTAGTTTTAAAATATTATCTAAATTATTTAATCCCCTTACACTACAAGGACGGCAGCAGATAGCGACGGCTTTTAGCTGTCGCCGGCCGTCGCAAGCCGTCGCTATCTGTCGTCGCTATTTGCCTCGTCGTCCAATAGTATGGCGACGGTTTTAGCGACGGCTCCGTCACCAAAATAGCGACGGCTCGCGACTGCAAATGTGACACGTGGAAATTTTTCAACGTTTACCTGGCGTCACTAGGCGTCGCTAAGCGACACAACTTTTTGGCAAAACAGGCGTCACTAGCCGTCGCAAACCGTCGCAATCTGGCAAACTACAGGCCGTCACTAGCCGTCGCAAACCGTCGCAAATCTGAAGCAAATTTTTTTTATTTTCAGAGCACTTCCCCACTTCAAACAACAACCATCATATAACATCATCACGGCCAATATACACCATATTCATCAACTATAGCCATCATATATCCATCATATAACATCACCATACATTCAAACAATATAAAATCCAACCAAATATCATTTTCAAATCCAACCAAATCAAACAATATAACATCCAACCAAATCCAAAAATATGTACATAGTTATCCCGACATATATATACATAATAACCAACCAAATCCATCAACTAGAAGTTATCAAAATATGTACATAATATCCTGAAATATATATACACCAAACTAACCAAAATGTGTATATACCAAACTATAACACGAGCAAACAAACGTACCTACTCCTCGCCATCGCTGCCGTCCTCTCCAGGCATCGTCCCATGCTGTTGTAAATAAGCCGCAATCCGCTCATCCAGCTGTTGCTCAAAGAAACTCTTCCTCCAGTCATTTATTTCTTCTACCGTCGCCCTCAACTGAGCAATCTCCGCATCTTGCTGCGACCTCCTGTATGCACTCTGCATTCTCATCGCCTGTAAAATAGTTCATATGCATGAGTAATATTATTAAAATTATTTAACTATTCATATGCATAAGTAAATTTATATATTAGTACATGTCAAAATTTACCTCCACATTTCCATAGTTATACCGTCGACTGATCCGAGAAGGCGGGTCAATAATAGCATCCCAAATATGGTTCTCCTCCTCTAACGTAAGCTCTTCCCGACCAGTGGACTGTGCTACACGAGCCCGCTCTGCTTCGTACATCTCCTGCGATTACAAACAATTGTTTTACACGATAAACCCCAAACTTCAAATTTTTGAAAATAAAATAAGACAAAATATTATTATTAATAACAAATTAATTTACCATTACGGATTGTGATTTGTCATCCGTCCACTCGTACGAAACATTGCCCTCTTCGTCAGTCCTCTCCACGGCATGCGTGGCCTTGAACAGCTCCGCCATAGTGGGCTCGCGGTTATATCTCGCGGCCTGAAAATATATAAATATTATTGCTAATCTGATTATAAAAAATTGTAATAAAATGTAAACGCAGTTTATAAATTTAATTACCAGCTCTCTCTTGTGCTCCTGAAAGGATTTGGAGCCACCACGGTGCAATGCAGGATTTTTATTCCTGTTTGCCCGGTTTCGCGCAGATAACTCCTACAAATTAAAATAAATTATCACGTATATATCTTGCGAGATTTATATTAGATTTAAATAATAAAAAAACATATTTTACTTACTTTTACTACCGGACTTTCCCAAAGCCGAAGAAATTCATTCCATACATTCTCACCCATCCAGTTCGGCTTTTTCCCTGCATTCTTAGCCTTAGACAATGTATCCCTGTAACTTTTTCTCATTCGCTTGTTCCAGTGATTTAAAAAAATGTCTAAGTCGTCAGGGTCAACACGGACTGCAGCCTGTAAATTAAAATTATTTTAAGTTATATACAGTATATTAATTTACAACTGAAATTGAAACTACTACTTACAAGTAAATCCGCCTGTATTGCGTTTTTGACGTGCGGGGGGATGTCGTCCCAGCAAGGCCAACAACCATCCATGCGGCTCTGAAATGCCTTTCTCGAAACCTGTAAAATATAATCTGATGGTTCCACTTCAAAGCCACTGCAAAAGTTATGATATACATGTTTAGTGCATTTTAAAAATTATACTTTAAATAAAATTGATACTTACCCAGCACTTCTAGGAACGACTTCTGCAGTCGGACGTAAGTCCGGTGCAGTGCCACTGCCACCTGCACCGGGAGATGGGGATGGCGTGCCTGTCATACTTCGTCTCCTGCCAGACATATCTAATATAGAAAAACAATATCATCACAGAACAATTATAGAAATTCACTACTACATAGCATGTTTCGATCAATTTCACAGAACAGTTATAAACATTTACTAGTACAAAACATGGATAAAAATTAACTAAATGATCATCACAGAACAATTACAGAAATTTACTATTACATCGCATGTTTCAATCACTATCACATAACAATTATATCAATAACGATCAGTCTTCATCGTTTTCTGATTCAGACTCAGTCTCGTATTCTATCTCATTTTCTTTGGTACTTTCGAATGCATCAAATAGGACGTTCGATTCATCATTCAAAGGCCCTACATCAATATCATCAGTTATTATTATTTCTGTATTTGTTTCAAGATCGGCTTGATATGCTGCTTCATCTGGAATATTATTTCCATCAAACGTAAACCTTGGTTTCGTTTTGAAAACAGCGGACCAATCCGCTTTATCTCTTTTCAAAGATGGATACGGAGCAAAATAAACTTGTAACGCTTGCTTGGCTAATACAAAAGGATCGTACTTATAGTAGTGTGATGTATGCCTTATTTCAATAAGTTTGTACTCTTTATGCACGTTGATTCCGGAACCAGGAACGTTACTGAACCAATTGCACTTAAATAAAACAACCTTTTCTAATGGTTCAACATAATATGTCAACTCTACAATCTGTGTTAAGACGCCGTAAAAATCTTTTAAATGCTCATCTAGATCATCACTGCCTTTGACAAATACCCCGCCGTTATATGTTAATTTTTCAGCACCGTAATCTTTTGTGTTGAACTTAAACCCGTTGACGAAGAATATTGGATAAGTCTTCACATTTCTTTTCGGTCCAATCGCAAGATGTTTTAAGCCTTCATCAACGATACAGTTTCTTGGCTCATAAACATAGTTCAAAAACCATTTGGCAAATTCTTTACTGAGATCACCAGATGGATACTGTGATTCGTAGATACTGCATATATGTATTATGTGTTATTATTATTATGTACGTACAAGTAAATTACAAGTGAATTAATTATTACTTGACAAATGGTGCGACTTCGACACAATTTAAAAGAACATACGTGTGCGCTACATGGTGGTCTCTATCGTCCAACCATATTTCCACACATTTTCCACCAGGTCTCACTACAAGACAACTTACTTTTAACTGCACATATTGTCAACGTTTGGCCCTTAAATGCAGTAAAACTTATTTCACAAAGAATCTAATTCACGTACCAACGCTGAGAATATTCTTAGGTCTCTAGGTTTAATATTTGCCGCTTCTCTCCTTCCACTTTGCTAAAAAAATTCATTTTCCCTCTTCTATCTATACTGTCTCTCCCTTATTCAGTTCTCCTTTATTTTCAATTTCCTTCTAATTTCGCTCGTTCTTCGATTTTCCTTTGGTGGATTTGATCGTCGCTGCCCTAATTCCTTATTCATGCTTTAGGTATCACTAATTCATTGTTTTAGGTCTATTTGATTCGTCTATTTTTAGGTTTATGTCATTGGTTAATTTTGATTTCATATTTTCAAGCATGTTGCTTTGTGGACCGCCCTTAGTCGAACTTCGTTCGATCATTAATTGTCAAGATAACTTTTTGGGAATTCGATGGAGTCGAACTACTGACAAAGTTCAACTGCTTCAGGTAGCTTCAGTAGATGAAACAAAATATTTTATTTGATTTATTACTAGGTTGTGTTTGTTTTTAATAAAAGATGTTTGATTACTCATCTAATTACCAGTTTAGAAGCTTATTTATTTTTGATTGCTGTAAGGCTCCTATTAAGAGGAAAGTGTTCAACACTTTTTGTTATGATTATCTTAAGTTCTTTAAACTGAATGATGATTTCTTCCATGTATCACTATTAACATCTAGGAAATTACAATAAATTTTTGAATTTGAAAACCACCTTTTGATATTTCAAGTTTAAGAAAATTCAAAACTCTATAATTAAAACTTTTGATAATTGTAATGTTTATTTCTGTATTTTTTAATTCAAGCATTTTAAAGTTGATTTTATAAACCAAGAATATTTATATTTTTCAAACTGAAAGTTTCAGAATATCGAGTATTCTATAGATAAATTTTGTTTAGAAAATCATTATTTTTAGAAATTGAAATTTTGAAGATAGGAAGCTTTATTGGTTCAACTATGCCTTATATAATACAATCAGCATCATTTTATTTTGCATCTGTATCCTTTTCATGTGATATCAACACTAATTAAAAGAAGCATCAACTTTATTGGTTCAGTCATCCTTTTAGATTCCAAAGTTTAATTCTTTTATATCGTTCATATTTTTATAATATATTAGACTATCAATCCACCACTTTCTCCTTGAGCTGAGTTGGAACTTGAATTCATGCACTTAGGTGTAATAAGAGATAGACTGCAGCATTAAAATGAAGCAAAGCAATGCAAAAATGTGTTCATAGGTGAACGTCGATGTATTGAGCTGAGCTGAAACATGAAGTTAAGAACTGAGCTGTAATATAGGTAAGAACCTTTGCTTAACATTTTCCACCTATCGGGTCAATTTCAAATGCATGGGTTTCTTTCTCTTCAACTACAACATCAGCTGTATCTACACTATTTAATAATTCATCATGAACTCCTTCGATTTCTCTAGCTATTTTGTTGATTGTAAATGCATCACCACTTTGAGGATCCTCAGCAAAAAATCCATGCGCTAGATATCACTTCATCTCAAAGTAAGTCCTTAAGCACCTCTGGGTAATGGGACTCTACAAAGCATCTGTTTTCTTTAAAAAAAGCTTCACTTTCTCATATTTAGCAGTAGAAGCATTGATAAAGTCATTCATTTCTTTTGGCAAAATGGCTTATATGTAATGTAACTTTTCAGTGTGCCAGGAGTATTGTGTTTGACTACGAGTTTTGTTTACTAATTTATTTATTTACTTTCCTACCACTATAAAAAAAACAATGTTTGATGATATTTAACTAGTATGCTTTATAGGTGGTTAAGAACATGAGAGAGATAATGATGGTGCTGAATATTCTTCTATTATTCAGACAATTATTACGTAAACATCTATTCACTAATCCTTTTATTTTATTTTTTGGTTTTAAAGCTGATAATGGTCACTTTTATTTAATTCCATTTTAGGTTGGCAAAGAACGTGGATGTTTAATGTGTCAACATCAATTGGAGTTATCATGGTGAACAAAGCATTAATGGATACACACCATTTCATAATTGGTAAGTCTTGTTTTAGACTTTAATGGTTTCTTATGCACAATTATACCTTTTGCTATGGAATGTTTACTATTTATTTGATTGCACACTTGTTTTGTCCAACTATAGTCTTGTATTTTAGGAACTTCATATTCATTTCATTGTCAAGTGTGCTTAGTACTTATGTTTGGCTTAGTGTTAACGCTGATCATTTATTTTATTGCACTGCAATTTGTTAGCTTAGAGTATGTTGTGATGCAACATGCACTACCATAACTTTTTTTTATAATGGAATAACGAATAACTTTCATTGTCTAAGTTGCTTTCCACTGATTGAACTTTTATTTAAACAAATGTACACTAAAACTGGTACATTTTATCCCACACCTCTTATGCTAGATGTTTTACCTCATAATTCAATGTTGTGCTAAAACCACATTAATAGGCACAGCAGAAGCTTAGCTACATAACAAGCGAAATGTTCTTCAATTCTCCAAGCGGTGCACTAAAATGGTAATAAATTAAATGGAAGCATCACAGACTCTAATATTCGTATTTGGCTCATATTCGTGACCACTCACCAATTCACTTCTACATAACTGTTGGCTCTTAGGATTTTATCATTTATAGATTAAAACGTTAAGCTGTATTATTATGCGTTACTGAGTGTTATATTAAGATTTGAAGTTGGTAGGAATGATATAATTAAGCAGCAAAAAATATTTATAAACTGTAAATTGAAATAAAGTTGAAATTTTTGAGCAAGTAGCCCGCATGGTATCATAAATGAATATTATATAGTAATTAAAGTAATTCAAGTAACTCAATAAGTATAGTGGGCATATGCACAAAACTTTAGCTATATATGAATTAGTAACAATATGTGGCTAAAAAGCAGGTGATAAGAATAAATGTGTACATTTTTATAAATGCATAACAATATGAATTAGTTTAAATAAGAAAAATGCATATGTGGGCATAGGAAAAAAGGTGACAAGGACAAGGAAGGATAAATGCGTACATTTGGATGAGGAATCAATGTTGTATTTATTGTACATTAACTAAGGTATTAATATTTTATGTTTCCCATCTGAAGTTAGCCACTTTTATTTTCATTTAGTGAAATAAATTTGGTTGATTTAAACTATATTCCTTTTAACGTTATAGTCTGTAACATTCAATATTCATTTATACGAGCTTTTCAAAATTGATTAGTAATGTACCAGATTAGAGTTAATAAGTGTGCCGCATTTAATTTATATTAGTTCTTCTTCATATAATCTCTAAACGGACTGGAAACCTGTTAAATAAACAATGATCCTATTTAAGTCATATATTCATATATTCTCTTATTTATGTGCTTTAAACATCAGTTATGTCTACCTAATTTAAAAAAAATATGGATAGTTACTTTATATTATAAAGACTAAATAGCACTACTTGTATATTTCTTCCATCACTGTTTCATTTTTTTACATTTCTATTTCAAAATACATCGACAAAAAAAAGTAAAATAATGTTTAAACTTCTTTCTTCTATTCATGATTACAATATGTGTACAAATGAAAGAGATGTTTAATGGTGGGGATGATAAATAGGCTGACTCTGCCTTGCTAATACGGAGAATAACTCATGGCAATTCTTCATTCCTTAGTCTTGTATTTATTGATGTTTCTCATGCTCTTTTGGGTGCAGCCTGTTGTTTTTCAAATGGCCACCAAACAGAGTATACATGCCTGCATATATCCAGAATGCTATGACAGGCACAAAAATTACTTAGTAACTCATCTGAAACACCCAAAGCCATGATCTATTTCTGTCTTCAAAGAATGAGATGGGTTTAAACTTCAGCATATTTAAACAGTATTAAAAAGAAAAAGGAAAAATGTTTAGTCAAAAGACATGAACCCGGATTCAAATTTGTAACTATCTAGTTTGGGATATGAAGCTTGGATTGCTTACCACGTGCTGGTTTTAACTGCAAGTGAGGTAAATGTGATGCGACATAGCTACTAAATTTATGCAATCATGAAGTGATATAATTGCCTTTGTTAATATCGTCCTTAGATAGGGTTAATTTATCTTTCTTATTTCTCCTATTTTTATTTTTAGGTTTGAATGTTAGGCTTGAAGTGGGAGAATGACTAGGGGCGGTTAGAGCGGAAGGTGGTAGTTCAAGGTGGGATGGTGGTGCTGAATTGATGTAAGTAGAAGGAGTTGTCTTAGACTGGAATGTGCTTTCTTGGTTGTCTGAAATCAGTCTGGAATTGGTTATCTTAGGCTGGAATTGGCACTAAACTGTCACATAGGTATATTTTTTAATGCACTTTATCAAAAGTGTTGTTCCCAACATAGATTTTACTCACTGGAGATATGAGCTTTTTTCCATTAGCTTTTGCTCATTCCATTAGCTTTTGCTCAAGACCAATTTTATATAGTATCATTTAATTCATTTTCATTATGGGTTAACATAGAGAAATGTAAATAGTAGATATAAAGTAATTATGATGCGCAAATAACTACATAAATATATACAAAGTCAAACAGACTGATCAATATAAAATTAATTTATATCTCTCATACAAGAAAAAGATCGAATAACTACTACATGAGTCTGGGTACATAAGCAATAATAAATAAATAATGACTTTTCTCTCTTGTCTCTTCATTTAAATTTGCCAAAGCCTACTTGCTGAAATCTTTCTGCCATATACAATAATAAATAAATTACAACAAACAAATTAGCAAAAGTGTTAAATATCTGAACTAACAGAACAAAACATTTACATGTAGAGTAAAATACAAACAAGCTTACTAAAGTAAGTGTAGGATAATGACATGTGGGTGAAAATAGTTATCTTGTTATTCATTTTGTCCGCCAAGTGTGTGATCTAATGCATGCTTTCATCTCTGGGAAGAATCCATTATTATGTGAAACAAAAATACATCTACGTCTCCGGGAAGAAGCCAAAGGATACCTTGAAGAATACAAATTGTTGGTCAGTATGTTAAAATACTTTCTTCTATCCATAATATTTTTAGTTTAGGTTGAATTCATGAAGGTTCAATTATGATAATGCACACCCAGTAATAACCATTTGTTGTTACACGTTGGTGAAACAATGTATACTTTCTTAGTATTTTGTTACAGGTAACCACTGATTTAGAGATTGCTAGGATATGCTTCTGTATTCTTAAACTGTACATTTGAATTTACATTCTCCGCTCTGCTAAATATTTGAATAGGCTGTCTATTTATTATGTAGTATCTTGGTCCAGCTTTTATTTTTCTAGATTAATTTCACATTTATCCTATTATTGTCACTCATTCCATTTTTATTTCTTTTTGGATTGCAGCACGATGTAGTGTTCCAACTAGGGAGGCCAAAGGTGTTTTAGTTCAACAAGCTTTTCAAGTTGCCGTTTCTTTTCTCTTGTTCATGGTATGTTTTCGCCTTTGACATTGCATATCATTTACTTTTTGGGAAGTATTTGGATAAATCACATATTAATTTAGCAGACAGGATGTAGATTCTGGATCTCTTTGAAATCTGATTCATGAAATATTTCCAATTGTCTACTTTACATAACCTTTCTTGTTTTTACTTTTGATTAATTGATGTTATACAGTTCGAAAAAAACAATATCTGTATTGTTTCTTGATGTGCGTTATTCATGCATTTTCTGGTTCTTTACCTCTTTTAATTCTGAGAAAAAAAATTGAGTATCATTTCCTGCATTTTGTCCATCTTATCATTGAGTTCTTGAGTGTTCCTTGTCAAATTCTGGGTTGTAGTAGAGAGTTCTTGAGTTTGAATTGGTAGTTCTTGAGTGGTTCTCTCTACTTGCTTCATTGATATTGCAATTCTATTGTTTATGAGATCTTGTCTCTTTCATAGGTCAGGCATGTCATCAGTTGCTGCATAATCTAAGGAAAATGAAGTCTGCTCCTTGCTCATGTCAGGATTAAACTGGTGAGGGTCAGATTCTTGCTCACCAATAGGCTCTGATACGAAAGTGTGATGTTCTATACTTGTTGGCTTGTGATCTTGTATTTGCCATCATGGATATGCACAGCTGGTCGAATTCTGGAAGTATGGGATTGCTTCAGGATGAAATGGTGGTTCTTTATTGCCAAGAGTGAAGCAATGAGTGATAACAGGAAGAAGGTGGTGGGATATTTGAAAGAAAGTGGAGTAACAGGTTTCAGAAGAAGGAATAAAAGAAAAGGAATGAACACAGAATAGAAGGTAAGAGAAAATCCGATAGCTTTTATTAAATCATTCATATCGATTTGATTACATAGCTTTATTTAGACAATATATAGAGACATTTCACTTTGGGTATCAACTACCTTTTCATAGTCCAACAACACATATTCTAAAATCAAAAGCGGCCCAAATGCAAAAAAGAATTCTTAACCTTGTGCACATGCACATATGCACGACGTGTACACAAATCCCCATATTACTGCTCTTCCTCTAATATCGATCTGATGCTTTTGAATGCTTCTACATCGTCCCTAAGCTCTTAGAAATATCCTTGAGTGTTTCAATTACTTGTGTCTAGGAGTTGTAATTTGTGTCCCTAACTGTTCGACGTAATTGCTGAGTAGGCTATTGCGCACCAAGTGTTTGATGTAATGTCTGAGTGTTACAGCTTCTCGATTCACATCAAAACATGTAATTTTATCTTCCCTTCCCCTTTTAAGTATCCTTTCACTCAGTTGATCCTATATACGGGTCATGTCTGCCTTCGCAGCTACGATAAAACCTGTTCTTTGACAGAGCCGAAACCTAGCTCTATTTTTAATTCAGTTTTTAAATGATATCTTTGTAACTTTCGCCTCCTACCGCAACTTTGCACTATTATTTTATGGCCAGATCTATTCACACTCCACCTTTTCTCTTTTCCACCCCACTATTTAAACAAAAAATATCACATTCCACCTTTTGTTTTTCTCACCCAAAATATAACAGAACTATCCTTTATTTTACCCTTTCAAAAACAATAACTTAATATTAACAATGAAAGTAAAGAAGAGACAAGATTCAAATTGTAATCCGTAATTATTTTTTCATTTTTTTTCATCAATAGTGTAATCTAAAAAGGAAGAGAAGTAACATTTCAGTTCAATTCAAAAACAACTGAACTGTAAATTAACTTTTATACAATATATTACACTAAACTAGGTTAGTTAACTTTCCCAATACGTTCCAGTTCCACATTAGATTTTCCAACATTCGAAGCTACCTAAAACTATGTTTGTATCAATTCCTAGTTAGCATGACAATAAGGTTTAGAAAAAAGGCTAAAATCAAACAACATAAAGAAAAAAAGATGTAAAAAAAGAAAAGGGGCAAACCTGAAATAAAACATATCATTTTTAAAATTAAATTATAAGAAACAATTAAGTTTTATAACAATTTAACTAAGTTAACCAAGTTTAATAATTAAATAATTTTCTAAAAGGTAACTAAGTTTTATAAAACATAAATAATTTATAAAAAGTAACTATGTTTTATAAAAAATTAACTAAGTTAAAGTTTCATAAAAATTAAATAAATTTCTATATACTATCAAAATTTTATAAAAATTAAATAAATTTATAATAACTAATTAATTTTAACAATATTTTTAACTAAGTTATATTTTTATAAAAATTAACTAAATTTATGAAAATTAATCTATTCTATAAAACTTTTATATAAAAATTAACTAATTTTACAAAAATTGACTTACTTTTACAAAATGCAAAGCAAGTTTTGTAAATTATACATTTATAAAATTAAACATATTTAAAAAAATTAACTATGTTTACAAATTATTTATATATTTATACATTGCATTCGAGCAAGCTGCTATCACAAACAATTTATGTATCTACATTGACTTCAATTAAATTCAAAAAATTAAACATAAAGGTATGCAATAATAATCCATTTTTAAACTTATTTCTAGCTACGGTTAAAAAAAATTATGCACACGTCTATTGGATGTGCATGCATACTGTTATTAAATATAGATAAAATTGACAGCTCGATCTCTCTGCCATTACCACTAAACAATATTTCATCCTCAACCTTTAGAAAATAAGGAAGGTTCATGTGATCCAATACCACCTCTAGAATTCATTTTTTAATATCCCCTCGTTGGCTTTAACCAACATTTTGCTTTTGTTAGAAAATTTAAAGCCCTTAGCTGGGCTCTATAAATGCTGTAGCAGGCCCCCAAATATGGTGTTCTATAGTCGTGGTTACATAATATGTTTGTTAACTTTTAGAACTTCACTTGATTTGACCATTATGTTTTTACACTCTGTGTAGTAATTTTAATTTGCATTTATGAACTGTAATCTTTTTGTCTATAGCCATTAGCTAATAAAAATTCAAATTACTTTTTTCTTTTGAGTCATATTCTATTATTTATTGTTTGCTAATATGCATTTCCACTGACAGAGACATTAGTGCACTCCTCTCTTGAACCATGTCAAGATGCAGATTTCAGAGAATGGTGGTTTGTGGAACTGTGAGAGGATGGTGTAGTGAACGGTGGTTTGTGGAACTGTGCTTTGTGGAACTGTGAGAGGATGGTGGAAGAAAGATGTCAGAGAATGGTGGTTGGTCTTTGGTTGAATGTTGAGGCTGGGGTGTTGAACTGTGAGGCTTGTTTGCTGGTGTGGTATGTTTTGAACTGAAGTTTTGTAGGATGATTGTTTAGCAGTAATTGATTTTGGAGTGGGTTATTGGTTGTATGAAGGTGAAGTACTACAGGGGTTGGTTTGGATGGTACAGCTTGTAGGGGTTGTGAAGTGGTATGATGAGTTTGTGGTGGATGATTTGGTGGAGGCAATGGAGAAATGCAGAGGATTTGATGTTAATGATAGTGGCACGCTGAAATAGTGAACTGTGATGGAGAGGTTGGTAGAAAACAGTTCTGGCAGAAGCAAGGCAGTGAGTCAATGAAACAGTTTGATGGTGGATGTGGTGAAGCAACCGTGTTGTTGATGAAAGGGTAGGTGATGTTGTTGTTGTAGTGCAGTAGTGTTTACGGGTTTATGTAAACTTTGTTCATGGATATTGTGTTCAACTTATTTTATGGAAGTGATTAATAGTTATGCTTTTATTTTACAATTTTTAGTTCGATTTGTTTATGTTATGTACATTAACTGATTAAAATATAATTAAATGTAGTTTATATTAATGATATGTGTGAATATTGCAATGGCAATTGCTGTCAATTCTTTGGGAAAAAAATGCATATCCCTACGACAGCGTTTATACATTGCTGTCAATTCTTTGGAAAAAAAATGCATATCCCTACGACAGCGTTTATACATTGCTGTCAATTCTTTGGAAAAAAATGCATATCCCTACGACAACGTTTATACATTGCTGTCAATTCATTGGGAAAAAAAATGCATATCCCTACGACAGCGTTTATACCTTGCAGTAGAAAACTATTAACAGCGTTTATGCCTTGCAGTAGAAAAATTATTAACAGCGTTTAAAAAACGCTGTAGAAAGTGAGTTTTTGACAGCGTTTATATTTTGCAGTTAAAAATTTAGGGTCAACGACCGCATGTCGTTATACAGCGTTTTTAAAAACGCTGTGAAAACTTTTAACAGCGTTTTTCAAACGCTGTGAAAAGTCTTTTTTGTTGTAGTGTCTACCATGTTGTCTAAAAACAGATAACATTGTTTGAGAAGAATTTTGTTCAACGACCTTCTCATTTCGAGGAACAGTTACAAACGATAAGTTCACATCGTCCTTGAAGTAGTGAGAGAAAAAAAATGAGGCTTCTTCTTCAAGATACGATTTGCATATCGAACCCTCTACTCGGGCTTTTTGTCGAATCTTCTTCTTCAGATGATTCAAGTACCTATTAAGATATTTATTACATATTTAGATATACAAATTTGAATTTGAAATTGACATGAACATTGCACATGTTTTACCTCTCAAACGGATACATCCATCCATATTGCACAGGACCTCGAAGAAGTGCTTCGGATGGAAGATGAATAGGTAAATGCTCCATTACGTTAAAGAAACCAGGCGGAAGTATTTTCTCCAGTTTGCATAGCAGTATGGGTATTTCTACTTCAAGTTTACGTATACGATCCACCTTTAATGTTGTCGAACAAAGCTGTTTATAAAACAAACATAACTCTGTTACGACGTTCCATACTTTTACGGGCAACAGTTCTTTGAAAGCCACGGGTAGTAAATATTCCATCATGATATGACAATCGTGGCTTTTTATCCCACTCAGTTTACTATTTTTGAAGTCAACACATCTACGAAGATTGGAAGAAATCCCATCAGGAAATCTTAAATGTTCCACCCATTTTAGCACGAGTTTTACTTGCTTATTGTCTAGCTCATAGCACGCTTTCGGTTTTTTATTGTCATTAGGCTTCATATGAAGTTCCGGCCGCTTACAATAGTTTGCTATATCAAGCCTTGAATTCAAATCGTCCTTGGTTTTGCCCTTTACATTCAAAATTGTATTAAACAGATTATCAAACACGTTCTTTTCGTTGTGCATCACGTCAATATTATGTCGGAGTAAGAGATCTTTCCAATATGGTAACTTCCAAAATATACTTTGTTTGCACCAATTATGAATGTCTGACTTTCCTGGGATTTCAGTTTGGACTCCAGTTTCATGTATCTTTGGATAGTCCCTTACAATTTCGTATATTTCCTCGCCTGACCAAACCTTGGGTGGTTTCAGATTCTCTTCTCTGTTAGCTATGAAATTTTTCTTATCTCTTCTAAAAGTATGATTGGGATGAAGAAAACACCGATGACAATCAAACCACGAAACTTTCTTCCCATATCGTAACGAAAATGCTCGTGTTTCTTCCATACAATAAGGGCATGCTAGACGACCGGCCGTACTCCAACCAGAAAGCATCCCGTATGCAGGAAAATCATTAATAGTCCATAACAAAGAAGCGAACATACGAAAATTTTTTTTTCCTTGACACATCGTAAGTTTCGACTCCTTCATACCACAGTTTCTTCAACTCGTCGATCAATGGTTGTAAATAAACATCAATTCCTTGGGTTGAATCATGAGGGCCGGGAACAACAGTGGTGAGAAACATATATGGTGTCTTCATACACATCCATGGAGGTAAATTATACGGAGTAACGATAATTGGCCAGGATGAATATTTACTACCAAACTGTGAAAATGGTGAAAAACCATCCGTACATAAACCAAGTCTGACATTACGGCTTTCCGCAGCAAATGCGGGATAAGTCTTATCAAAATGTTTTCATGCTTCTCCGTCGGATGGATGTATCAAAGTTCCTTTTTCCGCTGTTCTCACACTATGCCATCGCATATGACAGGCCGTAGCAGAAGATGCATATAATCTTTGAAGTCTGGGAGTGATGGGTAAATAATGCATTCTCTTGTACGGGACTTCTTTCCCTTTCTTCTTTCTTGGTTTGTATCTTTCTTCGTTACATATTTTGCATTTTCTGAGGACAACGTCGTCTTTCCAATACAACATGCAACCTTTCACACATGCATCTATCTTCTCGTATGGTAGACCGAAAGCGGACATTAATTTTTTTACTTTATAATGACTATCGCACATCATATTATTGGGTGGCATGTGTCGTTTTGCAGCTTGTACAACTGCTGTAAATGCAGCTTCCGTAAGGTTGAATTTTGATTTCATAGTTATGTATTCGGCGGTTACTGAAAGTTCGGTTCCGCTATTACATCCGTCCCACAACGGCCTCTTAGCAGAATCCAACAAATCGTATATTTTTTTAGCTCCCGCAATCGGTTCTTTTTCGACATTTTCGTCTTCATCGACAGCTTCAGTTGTAGGAAACATTGATCGAGCTGCATCATCCACCATATTTTCTATCGGATTCGTCATCATATTACCGTCCTCTAATAGTTCAATATTAGGTGTAGGTTCAACAAGTTCTCCATGACGATCCCAGAAATAATAATCAGACACGAAACCATATTGATACAAATGTACTTCAACTATATCCGGTTTCCAATGCTTCAAATGTTGGCACTTACTACACGGGCAACGAATTTCTGTGTTGTTTCGGTTATTAGATTTAGCAAATCTAATAAATTCGTGTACACCGTTGTAGAAATATTGCTTTATTGACCCCTTCTTTCCAGTTCTGACTTCATACATCCAAGTACGGTCGAGAAAATAATTGAACATTTTTCCTGATTTGAAAATGTATGTTAGACACTTTAAATCATTAATTTTCAACCATTCTCCATTGTAAACAGTTCACCGTTGCAGAAAATTCAAAATAAAAAATTCATGGGATTTTTTAATTTTTTAGTATTTTGGTTTTCACTACGGTGGTCAGTCATCCTATTTCCCATTACAAACACAATAAAGTAATTACATTTTATAAATTATTTCAGATTAAATGGTTCAACAAAATTTCGGCAGCACTTCCCTTCTGTTCCCTGTATCGTACACAAATGCGTGTACATAGAGAACGTAAAGGAAGCGCTATCGAAATTTTGTAACCGTTTAAAATGAAATGATTTATAATATGTAATTACTTTATTGTGTTTGTAACTTGTCCAATACAGGGACAAATCCGACAAATATTGTATCAGATGAATATAAATGTCCGTTCCGTTACCAAAACGAACATCCATACAACGATCATATACAACACTTGCCAGACGGGGCCAAAGCCAATCTAAGAGATAAAAAAATTTCTTTAAATTTTATCAAATATTGTTGTTTTTTTCAAATTTTGACAATGTTTCAACTATTTAAATTTTATTTAATAAATTTGTATATTTAGATTTTAGTTCAACATTCAATTAACAATTTTAGTTCAATATTCATTTCTTTATTTTACGACATAGATTTTAGCGTAATCTTTGTTGTTGTTATATTCAATTCTTAATTTCATTACAAAATAGATTTCAGTACAATATCAGTTGTTTTTAAAGTCATTTCCTAATTTTTTTTTAAAATTAGATATTTGTATAATTTTTAAGGCTCTCATATTCATTTTTTAATTTTCTATATAAACTTTATTTTTGTACAATACTGTAATTTGTAATTGATCAAACTTAAATTTGTACAATACTATATAAACTTTATTTTTGTACAATAGTGTAATTTGTAATACTCATATTTGCAGAATTTAGATTTTAACAACTTAAATTTGTAATTTATCAATTTCATAAACTATGAAATACTTTCATGTAAACTAACCATATTAATCGCCAACACTAATCATCTACATCAACCATTTATTCAACTTGATCATCATGATAAACTAGTTAATGTAATACGAAATAATTCAAGTTCATGATAATAAACTAATTAATTTATCAAATCAACATACAACACTACTAATATCTAATCTAACAACACTACTAATACCCAATTTAACAACAAATCATAATTGACTTAGGGTTTAAACTAAACCTAAAAATATCAAACTTACATTCAAAATAGAGATTAGAAGCATACAGACGTAAATTTGGGTGATTTGGAGGCGTTGAAAGCTGAAGCGACGGCTATGGTGACGGGGGACGTCGGGGGGAAGGAGGAAGTGATTTGGGGGAAAAAAATGGGGAAGAGGGAATGAAGGAGCTGTTGGTCTCGGCAGATCTGTATACAGATCGTATAGCGACGGTTTGCGACGGCCGCTTATTTTAGCCGTCGCAAACCGTCGCTAGTCTTCGTCGCTATAAGAAGCCTTTCTAGTAGTGTTACATTCCATCTCATGAATCTCATTTGTTTATTGATTTTACCCACTCAAATTCTTTGTTTCTAACGTACTCTATGTCATTCTGAATCTCTGATCCAATTCACAGTCAAAACCGGTTTCCCTAGCTAAGTCATACATAGTACCGAAGGATATTTTGTTCAAAATAATCTCAGAATAAGTGCCACCAAGTTAGTCAACCATACCAAACGGATGCTCCAGTAGAAGCTTTGCAAAGTCTAGCGCTTCTCCTCATTGATTTACCCAAAGAACTTGAGCTACCAGGGGTAACCAACTTCGAATCCATTCCCTGCAACCTTTCCAACTATAGATTGGTCCTAACCGAAAGCCCCTGAAGGACAGATAACTGTAAGAGGTTTCAATGATCAGATATCTTCAACGTTGTCCACATTGTATGTGATGCACATTCATGCATCATTTCCAGACTGCCAACAGCAGTGCAAATTGCTTCCATGCAACATCCGTCCTCATTTTTGCCTTCAATGGCAATCTAGTTTAACTCACAACCATTATCTTCCTTGTTCTCAATAATCATACACAAATTAAGCATCAAACGAATTATGTGTCACCACCACAAAATTTTCAACTGTCCTTTGAGAAATAAAGTTAGGAGCTGAGACGAATACAGTGTCGCTATTTACAAAGCCTTGGAGATGACTTCCCCACCGTCACTCGCAACTGAAACATGAGGCTGCTGACATTGCAAGACATCCAGATCCAAGGTTAGAACGTCAAAGATTTTAGTCGGTGTAGGATGTGCAGATGATGCAAACTCATCGGAGCATGTGCCCTCTGGGTTTTAACCTTCAGATCACCAGCTGTTGCTGAGCGATATCAGGGGTAGCCGATGCAAACCTGTTGAACGCCTCAAGTAAGGGAACTGCTTTCTGAAGGAAATTAAGGAAGAGCCATAGAGGGGATAAGATGCCAACGAATAAGCCTTTGCAATTCTAGAAACAGGACACAAAGCCAAACCGAAGATCGAGCGTAGACCTAGAAGTGGGTTTCCGAAGGACGCAGTCCAGATCTTGTGTATGGGTTTCTGAAGCGCACAGGCGACCCGCTTGTGACCAAGGCAACCGGGCAAAACAATGTATGGGGTCTTGATAAGCCGGCGCCCGGAGATCAGCGGCGCCATAACGGAAACATGAGGTGTTGCGGTTCCAACGTAGGACCCATGGAGTGCGAACGAAAGAGCTGGGGTTAGGATTCTGGATCTGATGAATCTTTCCAAGGTTCGATTTGAGGGCTTCAGCGAAAGATTTATGGGTACAAGGGGGAGATGAGTGGAAGGAGAACGGTGGTAGGTCATCAGTGGAAAGGGTTTAAAGAGAATTATAACGGTAAAAAAAAGGAGTTCGGCGTTAGTTCAGTATTTCAAGCTTTATAATCGTAGCAGCAGCTTTACCTGAAGTATCAACTTATAAAGCTATTTTGGAATACCAATTTGTAACAAGTGGTTTTATTTTTATTATTGTACTTTGTAGCCGCATTCAGTGTTAATGATTTTACTTTCTAGTGGCATTCAATGTTAATGATTTTACTTTCTAGTGGCATTCAATTTTATGATTTTTATACTGGTATTTATAGCATTTTATCTTGTAGAATTGATTTGTATTATCCTTTCATGTTTTAATATTAGTTAAAATAATACTATGTGAATTAAAATAATGAATATAATATTTAATGTTAAAATAAAATGCTAACTTTTAGCAACATATTATATTGTAGTGTCATTCATAGTAGTGTTATGTGCTTTGCATTATTTATAATAGCGTTATATGCTTTGCGATCGAACAATTCATTCTACAACATTACAGTGTGGCATCAATTCATTCTTTATTACAAGTTTGTTTATCTTTCTATGATTCAATGTTATATTTTGCAACTACTTGGTTTCATTTCAGTTTGTTATTTCTATTAGCGTTATATGTTATTATTATTGTACAATTTACATGTTTGTGCGTTCATTTTATACTGCGTCTTTTTTTAACCAAGAATCTAGTATCATTTTTTTATTTAGCTGGATTTTACGGTTTAGAATGTAGTAGTGGGTGGTGGCCAGAGGGTACTGTGGCGACTGATAGCTGCAACACATGGAGGGAGTGGTGTTGGGGAATAGTACGAAAAGGCAGAGCAACAAAATTTCGGTTGGTGAAATCTGTGATCTGGAAGTGGTTCTTCTAGTTGGGGTAGAGTTTGTAGTTGGTGTACTAGAAACTAAATTGACATCTCCTAAACAAATTTCAGCAGAACCAGCTAAATGTTGACGCATACAAAAAAATTATTGCAGGTAAAGGCAGGTAGTGAAACCAAAAGTGGGAGGAGAAATACAAGCAACTAATCTTCAATTCGTTTACAATTTAACAAAAACAAAAGTTTTTCTTATATCTTTGTCATTTTTGAAACCAGAATGAGTAAGAAAAATCTTCAACTAACCCTTTTTCTTAACTTTCCTTCTAATTTATTTACAACTAATTTACAAACAACGTGAATCCTGAATTCCCTAACCTAAAAACCAACACCAAAACAAACATATACATACATCGAATCCAAACCTTTGAAACCCTTTCTTACGGCAAAAAATCATCCTCCCGAGCCTTGGCCGTTACACTCGCCTCAGCCCCACACTTCCTGCACCTGCTGGGCCCCACCACAAGCACCCTCCTGCAGCTCGGGCAGCTCGAATGCGACCCCAACCACACATCAACGCATGTCACATGAAACCCGTGCCCGCACCCGGGAAGCACCCGTACTTCCTCCCCTTCCCCGAATTTCTCCAAGCATATCGCGCACTCCGACAAAGTCGTTTCCCTGCTTTCTTCCTGTTCGCGGAAGATCGACATAGGAAGGGATTTGATAGCTTTTTTGTTGAGGCCTTTGTTTGGAATTGGTTTTGCGGTAGGGGAGGAGGGATTTTGAGCGCGGTGGAGGCAGGCGCAGCGAGCGACTAGGGCAAGGCCGATGACGCAGATGAGGGCGCAGATGAGGGCACCGAGGATGACGACGACGTCAGAGTCGAGGGCTAGAGGTTGATTTTCTGGCGATGCGGCTGCTGAGAAGTGGGCGGCTGAGGCTGGGGAGGGATCTGAGTAAAGCAGTGTTCGCATTTTCTCTTAATTTATTTTGTTCTTGCTTTTTATTGTTAGGCAGTAGGGATTGAAAGGTCAAAGAGGTTTTGGGGTTTATATAGAAGGAATTTGGACAGCTACTTTAGGATGTGGAGGGGTGGTGGTGGAGATAAGATTTTTTATTGCTAAATTATAGTTTGGTACCTTATCTTAGATTTTCTTTTGATTCTACTAAAAAGCTTTAAAGGGTTATAGCAACCCATCGCTGACCCTCGGCTTACCTTTTTATTCACAATTATCAGTAATTTTGAATCAATTCATGAAATAATAAATAAAAAATCACTTAAAAATACTTTATTTTATCGTTGAAGTGAATACACGTATTTTCACGGTATATTTGTATCTATGTGCACCGACTAACGTTTATTAATAATGCATATTATTACCAAAAGATAAATAAAAAGATGTATATAGTTAAAAAAAACCATTCGGACAAGATGATATGATGATTCTTACGAATGTTATAGCTTATCTATACAGTACCAGTGAATACTATTTGACCTGCTGGAACAATTGTAACATCCCGTAAATTGAACGATAATTAATTAAAAAATTAATTAGTAATTAGTACCGTCGAAAATGGAATATTTTTAGACATCAGAATCTGGCTACGAAACTTGTACCGTTGTGTTCATGACGATTTTATGATTATTTTTCATATATAAAGTTTTCCAATCAGAGTTCAAACGAAAAAGTTATTAACGTTTAAATATTTCGGATCGGAATTAATCTATTAAATAATAGTAAAGCAGAAGAATTTGTAGCTCTCACATTAATTCTAGCATTTTTCTCAACTCTCCTTAATTTTCTCTAGATATTTATTAATATATTATTTCAAAAACCCAATACAATTTATTATTTTTGCAATTGTTTACAATATTTATACTATCATTTTACATTCAAAAGGCTACACTTTTTTATTTCTACTATTGTTTTGAAAGTTCTCAATTTTCACGCATAATTTACATTTAAGGCTGTATACTTATTATATTAATTAAATAATTTAACTATAAGATGTTTAAATAAATTTAATTAACTTATTTATTGATTTGTCTAATAAATAATAAAGATAACAATGTCAATAAGTATACCACGCTCATTGTTACAAAATGGTATAAACTAGATTTCATTCGGATATAAAAATATATGGATCAGTAATTAAATTGATCTATTATATTTTCTTATTTCTGCTGTGAGTTATTACCATTAGCGCTCTGATATATTTTCCTCTTTGCAGGATATCAAACTAACAATCCATATTTTAGTGGACTTGGGTTTTTGGTTTAGCAAAAATTTGGGCCCAATGAAGTGCGGGTAGTTGCATTTGGTATTAGAGTTTAGGTTAGTCGATTCTTGAAAATTAGGAAACGTTGAGTGAACATATTTGTATTTTGAATATAAATATAGTATATGCTAAAATCCTAAGAATTCCATCTATAGAGTAGTAGCATATGGAATATCCCTAGAACTGGATGGTACATGACTCCCTAGTCGGACTTTGATGGCGTAATGATTGTTGATCCCTATTTTTGATTACCGATTGATGATGTACAATAAGTCCAGATAAAGGGGAAAATAAGAGTCCATATGCTATAGAAAGTGGAAGATAAGTCTCTAAAAAGGTTGTGAAATGGTCACTCTTGATTTATGAATTGATTTTTGGATTTGGAAAGAGACAAGTCAGTTAATGGAAAGAAAGATTATCTTAAGAGAATAGTCAGAAGTCCACTTTGAGTCCAACTCAACAATATGAAATTTTTGGAAAACGAGAAAAAGTATAAACTGTATACTTTAAAAGGACTTTTAATGAAAAGTTAGCAAGCATTGAATTTTAGGAAAAAAAGTAAGTATTAAATTTTGAGAATATATATGTGTATATATATATTATATTAAAGGTTTTGTAAGAAATATATATATATATATATATATATATATATATATATATATATATTTAGATTTCAGCAATGGAAGCTTTTGTTAAAGGCTGTTTTCTTTTGAAAAAAATGCTGGAGCAATATAGCTCGTGAATCTTTCAATGTAATGAAAAAATTTAAGGTATAAAAATATTTATGTAGGTGGACAATATAAGTAGTACGTATTTAGAATAAAATAAATGGTTTAGAAAAGAAGAAAAATTGAGACGTAAGTGACTGCACTATAACAGTTTAAGTAAAAGCATGGTAAATTTAAGAGAAAAACAGTTGTAATTAGTGCGGTTTGGATTGAAGAGTTGAATGATAAAAAACATCGAAATATAAATGAAAGAGATGTTTATTTTATTTTAATTAGGTGGGATTTGACATATTTTAATCCATTGGAATGAAAAGGGATAACAAAATAAGTTTCTATAAATAAACAGGTTACAAATAAAGGTGTTTTGTTTGATATAACAAGGAATGTGGATGCAAAGGAAAAGATGTACAAAATATGGAAACCCGTATTTTCTACTGTCTATTCCAATAAAGAAAATTCCTTGTAATTTCACACAAAACACAAATCCTCTTTTTAGTGATTCATAAAGTATTATAGCGTTAACGATTCCTCTTGAAGGAAAAGTAGTTCCAATGCATTAAAATATAGTATCCTTAAATATAATAAAAGTGTAATATTAGAAGTAGCGTTAGTAAATTATATTAACAAATGCTAGTAATCCAATTAAAGAAGCTAAACAAAGGGAAATACACATTTTCCACTGTTATGAGCATTTAATTTAGGTGTCTTTTGAAAGTACCCCCTTTATGATAGTTGAAACTCTTCCAAATATTGAATGTAGAAAGCATATGGGATGTAAGGAAATAATAGGATGATAGTTGTCCTTATCTACTCCAGTTTTTTTTTATAATTTAAAAATTATGAAAGAGGTTTTGAAAACATGTAAAGTCTATTTTTGAAAGGAATGGTTTGGTGGAAATAAATAAATTTTCGAAAGAAAAACTTAATAAATGACTAAATTAAAAATCCTAAATTTTTAACAAAAGTTTAAAAGGTCTTTAAAAAGAGAAAGCTGAATTGATTTTAAACTGAGAATTATTAACGTTCTCTTTTAAGTTTAGTGAACAAGTTAAATTCAAAAATATTTAATTTTGTATTTTGAGTTTTGAAAAGAGTTCTGCGATTAGATATTTCAAAAATTTTGAAATTTTCAATTTTGAAGAAAAATGATAAAGACCAAACTGGGATTTTAAATATGGAGTATATAGGAATTAGTGCATAGGTGAGTCGGGGAAAGAATAAGGCTATAAAGGAGATAACGATGACTACTTTTGGAAAAAGTAACAAGGAATCCTCGTAGAGTGTGAGGGCACTAGAAAAACTTGGGAATGTTATGTTGATATGTAAGTAAACTATAGGGATGCTATTAAAGTGCACTTCTATAAGTTTTGGAATATACTTGTAGGAGGCTTACGAATAAAAGAAATATCAAGGATTGAGAATGCTATCAAAAGAACGGGATTACGAGAAGATAATAACAGTTGGCGGTGAGATGGTAAACACATATGGAAGATATTGGTAGACTTAGGTGGGGGAAGCAAAAGTGGAAATGGAAAAGCTATCTCCCCAAGCTTAGTTGTCATTTAGTATGAAGACTGCATAGATAGTATTTCTTATCCACTGTAGTGAGAGAAGACATGTTTATTCCATAATTGGGTGTGGAATGGAAGAGATGAATAGACCTTATTCATCATAAGTAATAAAGGAAGGATAAGATTTGAAGATTTTACCGAGGGATGGCATGTTAGGAAGGTCCATTCTAATTGTGGTAGTAGTTAGTGGTGTTGTGTTTCCTTCCAGTATAGTTTTTCTTTTCATATGTTCTAAGCGATAGTTGTTGCTATGAGCTGCGTACATTTAGAGGAATGTTCCTTTTTTATATGTTTTCTATGTAGACCACAATGATTTGAGAAAACAGTAAAAAAGGAGACTTCAAGAAGCCACTTAACTAATGCATGGGAAAAGAAAATAGTTGGAACAAGAAGTTAAGTAATAAATTAAGAAAAAATTATTTAACTAACTACTACATAAAAGTAAAATGAAAATGTAAGTTTCGAAAAATAGAAATTTTTCGGATGATAAATTTCAGAAGATAGAGGATAGGATTACAAAGAGGTGAGCCACGAGTCAAGGTTCATGTTCCTCAAAGATTGAAATTTAAAAAGACAACATGTTTGTTGGTTGATATTAATAAAGAAAGGTTTTTGAGAACTTAAAATTTTACTGTGCAATTGAGTGGAGTCCGTTATGGACGATGAATGGTTGGTTAAATCCTGATGTCAGAAATGTAGAAATTATTTATAAAATGTAATTATGCATATATTCTGAAAAAAGAAAATTTTATGAAAAATTTATTTATGAAAAGTTTTCATTGTAAATAATATGACTTTGAAAAAAATACACATATCTTTGAAAGATTTCAAAAGCTAAAGATTTTGGGTTTTAGAAATTTTGAAATACTGCATGATGACAATGGGAAATAGCCGATAAGTTGATTTGTGTAGATTTTACTACATAGCTGTATTCATAATCAAATGTACACGGTGAGAGACAAGGAAGCTGTTTTGTCTGTGGAAGGTTTTCTAGGATACCTTGTTGATGAGTGAAATTTTTTAAAAAGATGATTTTTGAAAACATCAGTGTTTTTGAACTTTAAAAATAAAAAGTTTCTTATGCAAGCTGTGCTTGGAAAAGTAGAAAAAAGATGGGGGCAAAGGAGTAGATCCCAAGATAGAGTGGAAATTGGTTGTATAACAGGATGATGGAAATATGGAATTTTCCATCTAGACCCTTTCCAAGCATACAAAAATAGGTTTAGAAAATTGATTTTTTTTTATAAATTTGGATGTTAGCAAATGTTGTGCTAGGAATTTGGATGGTAAGAATTGGATGAAAATTTGGTTGAACTATGCTTCTGTTTATTGGACTGTGGGAAATTTTGGGTGAAAAACCATTTTAATCTTTCAAGAAGTTGCATTCATGTAGAACTGCAAGTATATTCAGGACGTTTGCATCATATTTTTGAAAATTTGTTCAAAATAAATCATTCATTTAGGAGGCGCCAATCAGAAATTTATCGCTCATGCATATCATATGTATTATGATGCACTGTGCACATGTACATGAATTGTTGCAAAAATTGGTTGTACACTAATCGATTGTTAGTGTGGAATGGATGTGCGACGGTTTACATGATTGAACCCTTGCGGAATTTCGGAGACAAAATTCTTTTAAGGTGGAGAATGTAACACCCTGTATTTTTACGGTAATTAACTAAAAAAATTAGTTAATTTATAACAAACAGTGAAAAATGGAATTTTTTCAAATGTGGGAATTTGGCCACAAAACTAATATTATTAGACCCACACGATTTTCTGATCAATTTCATATATAAACTTTTCTAATCGGAGTTCAAATGAAAAATTTATCATCGTTTGAATTTTTATAGTTGGAAAAAATTATATATGTAGTTAAGGAAATAATATAAAATAAATTACTGATTGATTAACACCGAACGTTGGCTTGACCGTTAAGTAATTCAACTAAGGTATAAGATAAGAGTAATTAAATAGGGGAGGAAACAAAGCAACACAATTGTATAAAACAGTAAACAAATCAATGGAAATAAAGAAACACACGAAAATGCACGTACTAGGATGACCATGACCTATCAAGGTCGACCGTGAGCGATAGACCATGGGTTAAGGCAGTCAACCCATGCATGTTTGAGGGCGGCAATAAAGAGTGGCCCGGATTTTAAATAGTTTAATCCAATGGTTAGTGCTGATTTGAACATCTATAAATTGAGATCTAGGGCTTTACTTCTAACTCGTTATTTTTCTAATGAGCACAGAAGCTCCGTCTCTTTATCTTTTCCTCCAAGAATTATAAATACAGAAAATAGAATAGATTGCACGTATACACTTTGGAGAAGAACAGAAAAGGATAGAAGATAGATTCAGATCAGGTTGCAACATCAAAGGTAAACATTTAGATCCGCTTCTAATTAATAAACCTAAATCTAAATCTCTTTTCCCTAATCGAATTCGAATGAGATTTGTATAAATATTGTCTATAGATCCGAATAGGGAGTCAAAAAGTGGAGAATACAGATAACAGGGTCAGATCTGGATTAAATCTAGAGATTGGGAGCGCTAGTTAAAGGTGAGTGAAAATATTATATATTTTTATATAATACTAGATTATACC
The DNA here is from genome assembly GCA_030737815.1 of Allium fistulosum. Lineage (NCBI taxonomy): Eukaryota > Viridiplantae > Streptophyta > Magnoliopsida > Asparagales > Amaryllidaceae > Allium > Allium fistulosum. The sequence continues at coordinate 1,112,994,431 of CM060902.1, read as the reverse complement.
TTGCAAACCTATTCCTTTATGTCTGTAAATTGAATTCAAACCGCGAATAAATTCATAAATGTGAAATATTGAAGACTGTAAACTTGCCTATAAAATTACGTAACGATTAGTTTTACTTATGTAACTACGAATTATAAGAATTATTAGTTTCTACGTCCGATAATTTACATGTTTTACGATTGATAATTTATATGTTTTAGAACCGATAAATTACATGTTTTACGACTGATAATTTAGATGTTTTACGACCGATAATTTAAATGTTTACGTCGGATTTTAGTTAACCTTAAAGTAATGAATTGGAATTTCATTTTATTCGATATTAATTAATAACATTATTTTAACTTTTGGGATTTTGTTGATATTTTAGTTTATTGGAATTTGTATTGTTGCAAGTAGATTTTCATATATTATCAAGTCTAAATTCATAAAAGTGCAATATTTGAAATGACAAGGAATAAATATATGTCTATAAAAGAAAGAGATGTACAAAATATGGATGATTACCGTAATTTTGTATTGTCTATTTTAATAAATAAAAAGAGAATTCCTTGTAGCTACAAACACCTTGCGAACCACCTCTTTTGAATAAGATACGGAGATTTACTATGTAACAATTAGTCGATAAAGTTTAATTCCAATTTATTAAAAATGTAGTAAACCCTAAAGGTGGAATGTTTAGATAATAATGAAACAATAAGGTTAATAAAATGGAAACTAATGAAAAAGAAAGGCAAGAGAAATAAGATGAATTAATGAAATGGATTAAGTCTTATAATTGAATGAAAAGGAATAGAAATCAAAGGTGAACTAATGAATATTGTAGTAACGATATTAATGACTAAAATAAGTGGTAGTAAATGAAATTAATGAAACAAAAGGTAAGCACATAGTTAGACTGAAGACTTAAAGTCAAACACAAAAGATGCTGAGGCAATAAATGAAATAAAGGAAGAATAATATACATAAGTTTAAAATATGTATATAAGTAGCCTCGAATATGTGTTTATGACGGGTGTGAATAATTTTAACTTATCTATTATAATTATAGTGGATCAATGTCTGAAGGTCATTAGACTGGGTTGAGATGCTAAAAGCATATCCAACTAATAGGACCCGTGGTAAGTCTACGATTTCGTACTAGAGGGATACCCCAAGGTCGGTACCGTGTTTATTACCTTGATTATAAATTGTCTGTCATAATTATAAATATTTATTATAATTATGTCAAGGTAAACCGTGTACCGTTAAATTAGGTATGCTTCAAGTTTTAGAAGAGGGTATTGCCTTAATTACACTAGGCAGTCTAAATGGCGGTGAGTGAGATCGGATTTATGCAATGAGACACAGAAAGTCTGGGTGCCTAGGTACCAAAATGAGCTGCAATAAGTGTATGTATACTGGCGTACTTGGGTACAATAAACTAGGGTAGGAGTTGCATATTTCTTGAGCTCGAACTCAGTCCCTTACGGTCAATGGGAAGAACGGGGTTGTACAACGCCAGAGTTATTTGTTAGTTTGTTTGATGGGGCAGGGCTAGTTAACCCATACAAAGATTCCTTCAAAACATAGATGGGGTGGTGCTTCATGGAGCCTAAATTCCACAAGTTGGTTCATGGAGCCTAAATTCCATTATGTGGTTCATGGAGCCTAAATTTTACAAGGTGGTTCGTAGATCCTAAATTCTACAAGGTGGTGCATCGGAGACTAAAATTCACAGTATTAGAAGTAGACGAAGGTACGCATAGGATTGGCGTACGTGAAAAATCCCCAAAATATTAGGATATCATGGACTGGAGCTCGTCAGTGCGCATGGCAAGATTTCCTTGGTGATATGATGACGATGGGACTTTACGAGATGTTGAGCGATTGATACTAGTGGGGATAGTATCTAAATCCATTAGTGAACTTGGGGTGTGTGTGTGAGTGTATACCTATATAGACATAAATCTACATGAGGTAGGTGGGTACAGTTCGTTCGTAGCAATGGAGTTGTAGGGACTAACAATAAAATCTGACATAACATGAAATAGTGAACAATCGTCATAAGCTAGTATAAGATGCATAATTTACCAGTCACCAGAATGTTGTTCTGACCCACTCCTCGTTATAACCCACGGGATTTGGAAGTGCAGTTATTAGTGTTGATTTGGAGTAATTGTCTAGCTAAGGCTCTTGACATTTGAGATTTCAATTTTTAGTCAGTAATTATGTTAATATATTATATTTTCTTATTTCTGCTGTGAGTTATTACCATTAGTGCTCTGATATATTTTCTTCATTGCAAGGTACCAAACCAACGATCAATATTTTAGTGGACTTAGGTTTTTGGTTTAGCGAAAATCTGGGCGCACTGAAGTGCTGGTTGTTATACCAGTCTTTCCATTATCTTTCATAGCATCACCAAAACCTAATTTTCCATTTATTGTAAATGCAACTTTAAAATCAAACTTGCTCAAACCTCCACCTTGAAAATTCCTAGGGTTGTAGGGTCATGTAGAGATTATTGGTTTCAAAATTCATAATTTATGGTAATTTATTTGATTTCATATTAATTTTTGAAGGAGAGGATTGGAGTTTTCATAACTAAGTTTATGAAAGATGGAGGCAAAAGTGGTATGCGTGAAGAAAGATTTGTAGACAAAGTGAAAGTTCTAGACATCTTAAGAGAGGTAAGGATGCATATTTTTCTTGGTTAAGGTTTAGTGGGCTAATGGGCTCACTTATTCTTTTGTATTTAATTCTTTTCCTTCCTTTTTCTTTAATAATCTATTTTCTTCCATGAAAAATTGACCCAAAGCTCCAAATAAAAACTTGTATTTATTCTTCGTAAATGTTTCACTACTATTCCATATTTGTTTAATAATTATTATCTATAACTTATATCAATTAAATAATAATTACTGTTTTTACCTTTTAAAGCCCAATTTCAATAGTAAAATAATACACTCCTTTTATAAGTAAAATAAAATTCTCTTCTTTTAAGAATAATTTCTTTATCTTAATTCATTCTAATATTTGACTTTATAAAAATTATTAAACCATTTTCAATATATTTTCAAAATCATTTTGAACTTTTAAAAATATTCAAACCCATTTAAAAATTAAAATTTACTCAAGTAAATTACTTTATAAAATAATTTCCCACATAATTTCCAATTATTTCTATTTATTTACATTTTAATATGAGAAACCTATTTTTAATTAATTAAACCTTTATTATAAATCGCAATTGATCCCTTCTTAACTATGGGTTGTTACAGCTTCGCAATTCCCTCTAAGGAAAATCCATAATAGGCTAATACTTCTAGCTTTACTACACTCATCTATAATTAAAATAAACATGCAGTCATCTAAATCAATCAAAAACATCCAACCACAATAATTATTGTACCTTATGCTGGCTTTACAGTGCAATGGATTATCGTCCCTTGCCAATCGTCTATGGCCATGGGCTATGAGTCGAACAACTCAATTAGGACAATACCAAAGTCACCCAATCAAAAATACACTAAATGTTGAAATCTTTGAAAACTTCAGATTAATCTCTATGGTATGAAGTGTATTCCAAAATTCTATAACACCTAAACACATTTCATAAACATCATATATTCCATAACATTCATTCACACATCAAACACCTTTATATTTATAAATACAAAGCCTTTAGTCAACTTCAAGGTGTTAAAACATCTAGTTATTCATTACTATTCAAAACATTTTTTCAATACATATACACAATGTAAAGGATCCAAAACTATTCACAAATCTCAAAACTTCAAATTCTGGAAAAACTCTTATCTTTAAAGAACATGTCCTCATCTTTAAATTGTAATTCCACAAAACAAATCTTAAAATTTTCTAAAGCACTTGAAACAATTTTTTTGGCTTACATTCATAACTTCTCTAAAATCACAAACCATCAAACATATTGTGGATTAAAATTATAATCTACAACTTTAAAATTTTAGCCCATAGTTTTCTAATATTTAGACTACTTCAAGACCTTAAAAGGTAATTAACACAAAAGTTGTTTTGTATTGAGACACCTTTCATTACAAAGAAAGATTATCCAAAAGTTTTGTTAATGCATGTAATTATTATAACACATAAGTTTTTGTAAATTCTTTTCAATCAGGTAATTTCAAATTCACAAAATACCTTTACATGTCTTCTAAAATATAAATTACTTTATTTACTATAAAATTTTATTAAAATAATTCATGAAATACTTTATTCCAAATATTCATGAGATACCTTCTTATCTCAAACCTACTTCCTCTTGTTTTATAAAGTTTACTCCAAATATTTACTTCACTTTACTCTTGAAAACTTTTCTTCATAAAATAGTTGTTATTTACATAAAAAATTTCAAAAAAATAAATCCTTCCCTCAAGCCCTAAAATACCATATTAGTTCCAAAAATTATGTTTAGTTAAAAATTAGATATATAAACTTTTATATCATTATGCATTACATTACAAACATTTTCACAACATCACCTAAGTCACAACCAATCATACAACATGGCACGCATATAATCACAACATCACATACCATACAAATTTCAAATTCTAAAATATTTCCAAATTAACGACAATGCCTCACCATGAATTTTAGGGGGTCACTTTGCCGACTTGCGGCAGTATTGACAATGTGATTAACATTCCCTCGCCATCGATCCCAGCCGTCCACTTATACTCAATAGCTTCAATCATCATATAAAATATATAACTTGAGAAAATATTTTAATTATTTTACAAAAAATATACTTTATAAAATAATACATCTATATTCTTATAATAAAATATTCACTAAAACATCCTTTAAAACACCGCTTCATTTTATCGAATAACATATATACTTTCCTCATCAAAATGTTTTGTATCATCACTCAAACTACCATCTATATTCTTTTTTAAATAAAGCTCGGAATATTTATTTAAAATATTGTTTTACTTTCAAACACTTTTTTTCACTTCCTAAAACATTATACTCATCTCAAAATAGTCTTCATATCATCATAATCTTTCTAAAACATTAAATATAACTTTCTTTAAATATTATTTCAAAACATTAGTTTTAATATAACTCAAAATATTTTACTTCTTTTCAAAGTACCACATAATTTTTCAAAACTCTATGTCCAAAAGTCTCATAGTGTTTACGAATCCCTAACAATAATGTTGATCAAGTGCATCAACCAGAATTCTTAAAGCACTTAACAGTCATATTAACACTATATTAGTCTTTAAAAACTCCTTTAAACATTTACTGGTAAATATGTTTTAAACAATTTGACCTTTATAAAAATAATTGCTTGCTTCTAAATAATCATCTTTCCAGTTATATATATTCCAATAAAATTGCTTCATAAAAGAATTATTTAATTACATTAAAACATCACCTAATATCATCCACATATATAAATTTTCCAAAAATATTTTTTATCCAACATATGCTTGCTTGTATTAAAAATATTTACAAAAAATCTTCATAAAAAAATCAAATAATAATTTATTTATAGCTGTTAGCCATAAAATCTACTTAAGGGCAGAAGTATGAAAGAAGGTTAGTAAGATTGAGGTTTCGATGAAGAAACAGACCTAGACTTCATAAAGGTTGTAAGAGGATGTTTCAAAAGCATTAAGCAGGTATCGAAGGAGTCGAAGGCACCAACTACTCATATAGTGCAAAAGCTTTTGACCCAGATGGAAGCAGATATACCTTTCTGTTACTTTCAAACTTTCGACATAGATAAACAAGCAAGGACAGCTTCATAACCCCTTTCGAAGGCTATGGATGATATTCTCTCGCTTATATGCCAAACCTTTCAAAGTCAAAGGTTTCGCCCCTAACACAACCTTTTCGATAGCATATACAAGCCTTTCGAACCGGTCGAAACCCGTAATTTTAAGAGAAGGTTCCTCCCCAGTCCTAAGGCATGCATTCAAAGGCTACACAACCTCATCGAAACCATTGACACTTGAATATCTTCGAAACCAATATGAACGACCAATCGACAGTGTCGGAAGCTTCAAACTTATTTTCAATAACAATAAGAAGGGAGAAGGTGCATTCAGGAAACCTTTCGACAGTGTCGGAAGGTGCTGTGGAGAAAACAATATTCGGAGATCAACAAAGGCGAAAGGATAATAAGGCCCCTTCCGACTCAATCGAAAGGTCTTGGAAAGGATAAAGGAGTCGATAGAGTAAACGAAGAAGAACAAAAGGACGCCATTCAACAACGTCGAAAGGGGTCATGGCCTTTCGACCAAGTCGAAAGGCTTGAGGCGGCATATAAAAAGGGGTCCTTTCGACCCAGTCGAAAATAAAGGCGCGGAAGGGGGGCTGACCTGCATCTATAAATAAGACCCAAGGGGTCCATTTTTGAGGACCGGATTCTGGAATCCTGAATTCATTTACTTTACTCTACTTTCTTAGTTACAATTGTATTCTCAAGAAACCCTAAATCAAATTAGGGAAAAAAGCTCTATATCTTGTAACCCATTTTGGATTATAAATAAAAAGGGAGATGGCTATTCATTAAGGATAATGGCGACGAGGAAGATCATAAAGATCATTAACTAGACTAATGATCCATTGCACATGATTCTAACCTATTCTCATGATTTCTTTTTGTCTATGAAATGCATAGGGTCGACCTGGGTGAATGCGATCGAAACACATTATCATCGAAACCTGCGCTAAATATAAAAAACTTGAGTGATGATGGGGTTTCGACCATGTTAAGTTCAAGATACTTGGGGATACCCAGATCGATCTTATGCATGGAAATAAAGTGAATTGTAGGCAGTGATAAGCTAGGAGGGTTTCAAAAGGGAGGAACCCCTATCGACTTGATCGAAAAGGGTGTTTCCAAGAGGAATCCTAGTTTATAATTGGCTAACAATTGAATATAAGGGAACTCATTTGAAGGGGATCGATCCCTAGAGGCATCAGAGACCCTTTCGAAGGAGTCCCATAGCAAGAGTAACGAACCTATAGGGTTGAAATCAATTGTGTCATACTAATGAAGTAAACATCCCTTTTGATATGATCGGAAGGTCCTGAATGCCATCTTTCGACATGGTCGAAAGGGATAAAGGGCAAGGATGATCAGCTACTTTTGACTCACTCAAAAGAGAGGACTCAATCGGATGTTGCTCTCTAAATTTGTATTCCAAAACTAACTCCTTGAAGCCTTTTGACTAAGCTAACATGGTCGAAAGGTAGGGATGGATTTATTAACCTATTCGATTAAGTCATCTAGGTTGAAAGGTAAAGCTATCACCTTAAACCCTTTCAACTGTATCAATCTAGTCGAAGGGCATACTTCCGAAAGAGTGGATCCTTTCAATAATTTGGTTTCGTTAAAATCTAATAACCTTACAAATAGAATTGGGAATGTTGATAAGTTTTCTTGTTTACATTTTTGGCGCTAGAAGGAGGGCTCGAACCTCCGACCTTGTCAATATATACAGACTAATTGTGGCTCATTTCTCTTACGTAGGAAAAATGAGGTCGAAACGTTTAAGTGGAATTGTGGAAGGAGCAATACACACCTCCACTTTGGAGGAAAATATAGCTCCATATTTTAACCTGGATGGTGCCATTCCTGGACAGACTTCATCGCCAGTACAACAAGATGAAAATTCAACTAAAATCGAACGCTTGGAACAACAGCTGCAGGAGATGCAGGAGCTGCTAAAGATGGCCTTATCTCAAAAATCTTCGAAGGCTCCGAGACAAACTCAAGGAGAAGAGGTGGTCTCTCCCAGGAGGAATCTAAAAGCTAATTCCAATAAGCTTAAAGGCAAAGTGGATCCGACATCATCAAAGAAGAAGGAACTTCCCCAATCGAAAGCTAATCATCATGGAAGGGTTCTCGATAAATCAATGGAACAATCTAGGAGTTCTACATCAAAAGAATATTTCCCAAATCAGAAAAACTATGGCAATGTCGAAGCTTACCTGAAAGATGCCGTTGAGAAGGCTATTAAAGATGCAATGAATTCCAAGAAAAAAAGAACAATGGACGAAAACGTCAATGACAATGAAAGGGTGCCGCCTTTCACCGATGAAATCATGGCTACAGTAATACCACCATATGTCAAAATCCCATCCATGAAATATCATAGGTCACAGACCCCGATGATTATCTTATAGCTTTTAACAGTCAGATGGACTTGTATTACGCATCTGGAGCTGTCGGATGCTGACTGTTCCCAGTTACTCTCCAGGGAGCAGTAGCCAAATGGTACAGGCAATACAGGGAAAAGACCATATACTCTTAGAAGAAATTTTCTTGCGAGTTCTCAACCCAATTCTGTATCTGCAAAGATCCTACTATCGATTATACAGTATTGGCAAATATAAAACAAAGGCAAAGAGAGCCTTTGGAGGACTACTTGAGAAGGTTCAACGCTGAATCTTTAAAGGACAAGGATATGAACGATCGTGATAAGCTCATAGCTCCATTCTGGCTTGATTGAGAATACTCCTTTCTGGAAACAGGTTTTTGTTAATGGCTGTAAAGATCTACAAGAATTTCACTTTCAAACTGACAAGTTCATCCGAATGGATGAGCTTTACTATGCCAAGAAGAAAACAATTCCCAGGAAGGAAGGGGGAAGATCTAGCATGGACCGTGGCTACAAAAGGACCAAATGGGAAGAACCTGTTTCTAACATAGTTGCCTTAAACAAGCCGTTGTCTTACGTGTATGCTATAGCTAAGGAAAGAGTCAACTTTCCAGTCTCCTACAAAGCCAAGAACAATCCTAAACAAAAAAGAGAGGAGACTACTGTGCTTATCACAAAGCTAATGGTCACAAAACTGATGAGTGCAGAGTTCTGGCCGAAATTATCCAAAAGCTGATCCAGGAAGGTCATTTAAAGGAGTTTGTTCAAGATCAGCAGAAAGCCCCGCGAATAGAGAATGCTCCGCAGAAGCGCCCAAGCAACACTGTGAATGTGTTAGAAGACGAGGACCTCTTAAGATTAAGTCCACCAATCAACAGGATTGATGTAATCCATGGTGGGCCACATCCAGCAGGGAACAGCAAGGGGCACAAAGTAGATACATTAAAGAGGCCAAAGAAGGGATCTACTCTATTCAAGAAGAGCCCCCGATGAAAAACCCACGCCTTAACATTCAAATGCCTAATTTGGTTGTCACTCCATAGGAGCTACGCAAGGGGGTTCAACATCCTCATAATGACCCTCTGATGATCACTACACAAATTGGGCTATCTATTGTCTAAAACATTCTGGTCGAAACGGGCAGCACAGTCAATGTAATATTCAAACACGCCTTCGATCTGATGAACATTCTAGAGCACAAGCTGGAGCCAAGCATAGAGCCTATATTTGGATTCAACAACAAGGGTTCAACTCCAGTGGGACAGATAAAGCTGCTTGTATAAATGGGAGTGCCACCAACATGCAGAACATTTGAAACTATTTTTGTGATAATTGGTCAACCCTTCTACTACAACGCATTCTTTGGCAGGCTAGCTCTAGATGAAATTGATGCTTTTGTCTCCCCGAAGTACCTCATGGTAAGGTTTCTAACAAAGCGAGGCTGGGGGACAGTCCGAGGAGAGCAGTTTAGCTCACGGAAAATGTATTTTGCCACTCTTGATCAATATAAGAGGGAGTATTCTACGTACTTTGATTCTTCTACTATTTTACAGCCTTCGGATGATGGATTCTCACATCCAACATTCGAAGCAAAGATTAAAGTTATTAAATCTAACAAGCGTATGTATCAAAGGTACATTCCCTCTAGAGGCAAGAGGAAGAGAATTGATGCAAACTCAGCGGAAGAGGGCCCAATAGTCATGGAGTTTGATTGCCGAGGTGAAACAGAGAGAATAAAACCCACATAAGATCTTGAGGAAGCCCACAGATTCAGATGATGTTTCTAAAATAATCAAGGTAGGAAAGGATCTTGATAGTGAGGTAAAAAAAGGACTTGATACAGTTCCTTAGGGTCAACAAGAATGTGTTTTCCTGGTCACATTCCGATATGATGGGAATTGATCCAACTGTCATGTGCTATGCCCTTAATATCAATCCAGGAGCAACCCCCATAAGGTAGAAAAAGAGACAATTGGACAAAGTATGATCAGATGCTCTAAGGGAAGAGGTTGACAGACTCCTTGAAGATGGATTAATCCGGGAGATATACTATCCTAAATGGTTAGCCAACCCAGTTTTGGTAAAGAAGTCAAATGGGAAATGGAGAACGTGCATTGATTACACGGATGTAAACAAAGCATGCCCAAAGGATTGCTTCCCGCTACCACGGATAGATCAGTTAGTGGATGCAATAAGCGGACACAAATTGTTATCCCTCATGGATGCTTATTCAGGGTACAACCAGATACCGATGTTCAAATCGGATGAGGATCATACCAGCTTCATAACCAAATGGGGAATATATTGCTACAGGGCAATGCCATTTAGACTAAAGAATGCAGTGGCCATCTATCAAAGATTGGTCAATCGAATGTTTAAGGAACAAATTGGCAGAAACATGAAAGTTTATGTTAATGATATTCTGGTAAAGTCTAGTGAGCCTGATAATCATCTTAAGGATCTAGAGGAAATGTTCAAAATATTATGGAAATATCAAATGAAATTGAACCCGCAAAAGTTTTCTTTTAGAGTCCACTCTGGAAAGTTCATAGGCTACTTAGTAAGTGCTCAAGGGATTGAAGCAAGTCCTGACCAAATTCAAGCCATAAAGGACATGGCCGAACCTAAAACCAGCAAGGAAGTAATGAGCTTAAAGTGAAGGGTAGCTGCCCTAAGCTGGTTTATCTCAAAAGCTACTGATTAGTGTATACCATTCTTTGATGTGATTAAGAAAAAGAAGAACTTTGAATGTGGAGAGGATTGCAGAAAGGCTTTCTTAGAATTAAAAGCCATTTGGAAAAACCACCGATACTTTCAAGTCCCGAGAGCGGGGAAATATTGTACCTATACATGGCAGTATCAGAACATGCAGTCAGCTCGGTACTTAGTAGAGAAGAAAATGGGGCACAACTTACAGTGTACTACGTAAGCAGGCGATTAAAGGATGCAGAGGTTCGATACACAGTTATAGAAAAATTAGCCTACTACTTGATTCTCACAGCTCGAAAGCTCAGAGCATACTTTCAGGCACACTCGATCAGGGTATTGGCCAACTTTCCTCTTAAGCAAGTTTTTAGCAAACCTGAAACTTCTGGAAGATTGGTAAAATGGGGGATCGAACTCAGTCAATACGACATAGAATTTCAACCACGAGCTACAATAAAAGGGCAGGCATTGGCAGATTTTGTTAATGAGTGCACTAGCTTTATTGAGGAACAATCAGAAAAAGAGAAAGATCAGAAGCCCGTGTGGCAACTATACGTGGATGGTGCATCAAATGAACAAGGGGCCGGGGCAGGTTATATAGTCATAACCCCAAATAGACAACGCTTACACTATGCCATGAAATTGGGATTTCCCGCTACTAATAATGTGGCAGAGTATGAATCGTTGGTAGCAGGATTAACCTTAGCATTAGAACTGAAAATTCCGTGAATACAGATCTTTTGCGACTCTCAACTGATGGTGAATCAAGTAAAACAGGTATATCAAACAAAGTATCCTAAGCTATCCTTATATGTGAAGAAGACACTACAAATGCTTGCGTTGTTTGAAGACTTTTCGATAAATCAAGTTCCAAGAGTAGAAAATTCATAGGCGGACTCCTTAGCAAAATTAGCCAGTTCAAGAGGAGCCCCAGAGACACGAATTGTCCCAGTTGGATATCAGGAAAGTCCAAGTATTGAAAATGAAACATCAGCACAAGGGAAGGAATTGTTAGTTATGACGGCGTCTCAGGCCAAGTCTTAAGTGGGAGAGAAAGGAGAAATTGGTAAAGAATTAACAGATGAAAATGTGGACCAATCAAGGTCAAGTAGCACATATGAAGATACCTGGATGTTACCTATTGTTGAGTACCTAGTTAAAGGAATACTCCCATTCGATAAAAGAGAAGCGAGAAAAATCAGGAGGGAAACTCCTACCTTTATGATGATGGATGGAATCCTCTATAAAAAGGGATATGCTCTTCCCTACTTAAGATATGTGAGCATGAATGATGGAATAAAATTAATGACTAAAGCACGCAAAGGGTTTTGTGGAGACCATTCAAATGGAACAAAACTGGCAAAGAAAATAATGAGGCAGGGATTTTACTGGCCACATATGGTAAGCCAAGCCATAGAATACGTGAGAAGATGCGAAAATTGTCAGAAGTTTTCAAATATACCCAGATTGCCCCCTAGTCAATTAACTCCAATTACAAGTTCATGGCCTTTTGATGTATGGGGAATCGACCTAATCGGCCCACTACCAATCTCAAAGGGAGGGGCAAAGTATGTTGTGGTTGCCATCGACTATTTCACTAAATGGGTTAAAGCGGAGCCACTTTCGAAAATTACTTCTGCGAAGGTACTCAAATTTGTTATCAAGAACATCATAACTAGGTTTGGAATTCCCCAAAAGATAATCTCTGACAATGGGACACAATTGAGAGCGAAGAATTCTCCCGCTTCTGCCATAAGAATGGGATTATTAAAAGTTTTTCATCTGTCGCACATCCAAAAGCTAATGGAGCAGTTGAGGCTGCGAATAAAACCATAAAGACAATTCTGAAAAAGCGACTAAACAGGGCAAAATAAATTGGGTAGAAGAGCTACCACTTGTGATATGGGCTTACCGAACGTCTGCTAAGACAGTAACGGGACATACCCCTTACTCTTTAACCTATGGGTGTGAGGCGATACTACCAATCGAGATTGGGATACCATCACACAGAAGGATTGCCTACGCCTTCGATAAAAATCAAGAGCTAAAAAAAGAATCATTAGACATGATACATGAACTAAAAGATGAAGCAGTAGTAAGAACCCCCTAATATCAGAGAAAAATCTCAAAGTATTACAATTCAAGAGTAAGAACTCGATCATTTCAAGAGGGGGATTTTGTACTTCGTAGAGTAATGGCTAATACAAAGAATCCTGTAGATGGACCCTTGGGACCAAACTGGGAGGTACCATTAGTCGTCTGCAAAGTAATCCCCCCGGGAGCCTATAAATTGTGCCGCCCAGACAGCAATATGGTGCCTATGACATGGAATGCTGAGCCTTTAAGGCCATTTTTTTGAAGATGAATCAATAAAGAGTTACTTTATGTAAAGAGAAAATCTAAATGGTTGGGAGTGAAATGCTCCTTATATTTGGATACTACCTAAGGTGGTAGCCTACCTAAGATGGTAGAAAAGCCTTTGTCCGTGCCAAGGTGGCCAGGGCAGAGTACCTCCTAGAGGGAGGCGGGTAAGCCTTTAGCCGTGCCATGAGATGGCCAGGTTAAAGCACCGGACAAGCCCTTGACCGTGCCTCTGGTCAGGTCAAGGCACCTCCTAGAGGGAGGACGGAGTAAGCCTTTATTCATGCCATAAGATGGCCAGAGTAAAGCACCGAACAAGCCCTTATCCACGCTGCAAAAAGGCCAGGGTAAGGCACCTCCTAGAGGGAGGACGGAGTAAGGCTTTATCCACGCCATAAGATGACCAGGGTAAAGCACCGAACAAGCCCATGTCCACGCCGCAAAAGGGCCAGGGCAGGGCGCCTCCTGGTGGTCGAGTAAGTCCTTGGTTCCAGTCTCTAAGATGAGCTAACCAAGAGCACCGGACAACAATGAAATAAGACGTCCAAGCCCAAGAAAAGGCTCAATCACAATGGACTAAGATGTCCAAGCCCAAAGAGAGGTTCATTCAACAATGGACTAAGATGTCCAAGCCCAAAGTGAGGCTCATTCAACAACGGACTAAGATGTCCAAGCCCAAAGAGAGGCTCATTCAACAACGGACTAAGATGTCCAAGCCCAAAGAGAGGCTCATTAAACAATGGATTGAGATGTCCAAGCCCAAGAGAAACTCATCAAATAATGTACTAAGATGTCCAAAGCACAGTGGAGGCTAATCAAGTGAAACAACTTATCTGATCATGGACTAAGACGTCCAAACTCAAGTGGCAGCTTATCAGATTATTTGTATATATTCAAAACCTGAAGGGTTCATATATGTTAAAGAAGACAGAAGCAAAGGAGTGAAATAGAACTCCATTTATTATTATCTGAATCTGGGTTTCGGGACTTTCAATTTTTAACATCATCTATAAATAACCAAATCTGGGTTTTAGGAATTTAGTAATCACTATCTCTATTATGCCCGAATCTAGGTACAAGAACATTTTTGGTTATTATGATTTTTTTTGTATACTCGAACTTGGGTTTCGAGATTATTATCTGATTTTGCCTTAAAGCCCTAATCTGGGCTCGTAGCTTCTATTGTAAAGATAATTTCTATGGACTTCTAGTTGTCCAACACATGACCCAATTTGGGCAAAGGATTTCTATTTTGAAACTATTGCTATGGAAGTTTGCGTATACAATAGGTGCCCTAATCTGGGTTGGAAAATCTTTTGCAAATATGATTGTCTAACATATGCTCTGATCGGAGCTAGGGACTTGATATAAAGACAACGCCTGCTAATTCCAGTTTAATTTACCATGAAAACTCGAATCTGGTTTTAGAAATGCAACGCGAAGGACTATTTTTGGATATTGTTATCTGGATTCTGGATGTCACATTCTTACCTTCCAAACTTCACAAGTTAATACCCTAATCTGGGTTAAATTTCGTTGTTCCCTAATAAATTGGGGGTATGATGCAATAAAAATTGAGATTATCGCAGATAACCAAAAGTTTCGAGCTGGTCCTCTTAATGCCAAAGTTAAAGTTGACGTTTATTAACTCTAAATGATGCTCACCAACATACGAATAAAGGCTTCGGAATCATTTAAAGTTCTGAGAACGTTTCTGAATAATAACTCATATCCTCTATTTTTCGCTATTGGCTATTTCCCGCAAGAAGCTTGTAAACCATATCTATTATGTGCATTAGTAGTTATTGATTAGTCACATCACATATCTGATAAGTCAGAATTATAATCGATTAACTGCCCGAATATGAAGGCATACATGTATGTAAGTATGATAATGGGCTAACAACAACAAATGCCACTAACTCTGAATTTTGCTGGAAAAATAAAGTTATGGAGAGATAGAAAGTTATGAAATTTTTGTCCTAAAGAAAAAAAGCTTCTTTCATACAAGGGAGGGGGGCAAAATGTTAGCCACAAAATCTACTTAAGAGCAGAAGTATGAAAGAAGGTTAGTAAGATTGAGGTTTCGATGAAGAAACATGCCTAGACTTCATAAAGGTCGTAAGAGGATGTTTCGAAGGCATTAAGGAGGTATCGAAGGAGTCAAAGGCACCAACTACTCATACAGTGCAAAAGCTTTCAACCCAAATAGAAGCAGATATACCTTTCCACTACTTTCAAACTTTCGACGTAGATAAACATGCAAGGACAGCTTCAGAACCCCTTTTGAAGGCGATAGATGATATTCTCTCGCTTACATGCCAAACCTTTCGAAGTCAAAGGTTTCGCCCCTAACACAACCTTTTTAAAAGCATATACCACCCTTTCGAACCGGTCGAGACCCGTAATTTTAAGAGAAGGTTCCTCCCCAGTCCTAAGGCATGCATTCAAAGGCTACACAACCTCATCAAAACCATTGACACTTGAATATCTTCGAAACCAATATGAATGACCTATCGATTGTGTTGGAAGCTTCAAACTTATTTTCAATAACAACAATAAGGGAGAAGGTGCATTTAGGAAACCTTTCGACAGTGTCAGAAGGTGCTGTGGAGAAAACAGTATTCAAAGATCAACAAAGGTGAAAGGATAATAAAGGCCCCTTTCGACTCAGTCGAAAGGTCTTGGAAAGGATAAAGGAGTCGATAGAGTAAACCAAGAAGAACAAAAGGCGCCATTCAACAACGTCGAAAGGAGTCATGGCCTTTCGACCAAATCGAAAGGCTTGAGGCGGAATATAAAAAGGGGTCCTTTTGACCCAGTCGAAAGTAAAGGTGCGGAAGGGGGGCCGGCCTGCATCTATAAATAAGATCCAAAGGGTCCAGTTTTGGGGACCAGATTCTGGAATCCTGAATTCATTTCCTTTACTCTACTTTCTTAGTTACAATTGTATTCTCAAGAAACCCTAAATCAAATTAGGGAAAAAAGCTCTATATCTTGTAACCCAATTTGGATTATAAATAAAAAGGGAGATGGCTATTCATTAAGGATAATGGCGACGAGGAAGATAATAAAGACCATTAGCTAGACTAATGATCCATTGCACATGATTCTAACATATTCTCATGATTTCTTTTTGTCTATGCAATGCATAGGGTCGAACTGGGTGAATGCGATCGAATCATCATCGAAACCTGCGCTAAATATTAAAAACCAGAGTGATGATGGGGTGTCGACCATGTTAAGTTCAAGATACTTTGGGATACCTAGATTGATCTTATGCATGGAAACAAAGTGAATTGTAGGCAGTGATAAGCTAGGAAGGTTTCGAAAGGAGGAACCCTTACCGACTTGTCCGAAAAGTTTGTTTCCAAGAGGAATCCTAGTTTATAATTGGCTAACAATTGAATATAAGGGAACTCGTTTGAAGGGGATCGATCCCTAGAGGCATCGAAGACCCTGTCGAAGGAGTCCCATAGCAAGAGTAACAAACCCATAGGGTTGAAAGAAACTGTGTCATACTAATGAAGTAAACATCCCTTTCGATATGATCGGAAGGTCTTGAATGCCATTTTTTGACATGGTCGAAAAGGATAAAGGGCAAGGATGATTAGCTACTTTCGATTCACTCAAAAGTGAGGACTCAATCAGATGTTGCTCTCTAAATTTGCATTCTAAAGCTAACTCCTTGAAGCCACTCAACTTGGCCAACCTGGTCGAAAGGTAGGGATGACTTTATTAACCCATTCGATTAAGTCATCTAGGTTGAAAGGTGAAGCTATCACCTTAAACCCTTTCGACTGTATCAATCTAGTCGGAGCGAATGCTTCAGAAAGAGTGGATCCTTTCAATAATTTGGTTTCGTTAAAATCTAATAACCTTACAAATAGCATTGGAGATATTGACAAGTTTTCTTGTTAACAATAGCAATCCAAACAACCACTCATCACTCATTCATGCATACAAGCAAGCAAGCAAGCTTTTCAATTTAAATTCATTTCAATCCTATCAACTTTATATAGAAATATATTATTTGATTATGTGAAAAGAAATTCTCATTATCCCTTGAGGTAACTTCACTACCAAAGACACTGTCAAGTAAGACATATGAAGACTTAAATGTGATACTCACATTGAGTGATACTCCTGCTGAATACCTCACTCAAGACTAAGCCCCAACAAATATTTCCAACAAAACATCAACCAATCAATCAAAACAATAAAATAACAAAGCTGCTTAATGGAAGCAATCCATTGGCTTTAGTTGTGCACTTTGATCCCTAGTAAATTAGTTTACTCCATTCAAGCCACGCCGAGGTTTGATATTTACCGACGAGGTCGACATTACTGATTGGAAAACCACTTCTGTCTTCACTACCCTCATCAACTACCATGTATCTCATGCAAAGTTTAACTATCAGAAAGTAGAACAGATAAATATTACATAGTAAGAATATACAAATACATCCATCAATGATTACCTCAGTATTAGGGAAACTATCCAACACACCCAAGGGGATAGGGACTGTAAGTCTAATCTAAGGTCTAGATTCATGTCTTAAATACATAATATATTATTGTAAACCTACTTCGATACTAATTATAACATTCCACTTCTATACACATTCTATCATAGAGTACTACTAGGTAACACTATTTGATAATACGGAGAATGAGGCGATATAGGGTTGTCACACGTGAATATTCCCTTGGCATAACACATGTAAGTTTTTAAAATGTCATATAGCTCACTTATACGTACTCGGTATCGGCACAAAGCAACAAACATGTGATTTTAGGATATAACAATAAACTATATAAAATAATGATATAGAACATGGAGCTATCAAAACGCAACGAAAAAACACATTAAGTAAAATATACAAGGTCAAGTGGGACTACAAAAGATTCAAATATCTGCTATCTCTCAACGTATACAAGATAGGTCGAATACATACAATCAAATAACATATACATAATGAGACCATATAAATACAAAAAGAAACTAATGTACAAATATACTAGCTTCTAACTATGCCCAACAACTGCAAGTTGGTTTCATTGTCCCTGAATCTAAAATATCTCGGGCTGACCCGAGTATTATATAAGTAACAAATGGGTTAGTCTATTTCTAAAATGAAGCTATTAATATATAATAACAACTAGCATGGTACAATCATGTGTAACTCAAAGTAACATATTAACATCACAAACATAACATAACATCTATAACCATGTATGTTTCATCACCTATGTTAAATCAAGGTCAAGCATCACATGGAATAGGATGATATAAAATGGGCGAAACATCCATGCATCCAATCATTATTAACATATAGGAAACCATCAAGTACTATAGGGCTAGCTTATAGCAATGCCCAAGATTATCTCTCAGATAACTATAAATAGACATATCAAGGGTCCGTCATACTTAAAAATCAAACAAACAAACAAACATCCGTACGGTGAAACATATAACAACAATAGATATCAACAAAGAATTGGCTAAAACCTCGGCGTAGCCTCGATTATCCTCCTTGATAATCTCATGGTTACAGGGATTGATCATACATGGGACACACAATCTTAAGTATGGTCGATAACTAATCATCATACTACATCAAACTCCAAAGGGTGTACAAAATGTCATATGTCTATCTATCGCACATCTTGACTAGACAAGAGACTGACAACCACTCACTTGCTCCATGAGACTACACACATGTTAATCTAGCACTGCTCCTATAGTATTTAGTTACCTCGACAATCTTTGTAACAACCCGCATATTTATCGATTGTATATTTAAATATTTTATTTAAATATTTCATCATTAGTCGGATTTTAGTCCGAAAAGCTACTTTTTGCAAACAGTCGAATTGGGACTCGAGACCACTTCCATTGAGTTCAAAATGCCGTTTGCGACCTTTTTGAGTGTAAGCTTCGATATGTTTGGAGTTAGTAGAATTTTGCTACGTTTTCACTTTGGGTTTGGGTTTGGGTTTCAGCCCTATATCCTAACTCAGCCCCTCTCCTCTCCATTCACTCATTTCATTTTGCAAACACTCAAGCTCAACTGAAAATGGGGGAAGAGAATGGGAAATAGAAATTCCAAACCCTAGTTCCTCTTGCAAACTCAAGTTCTAGCTCCAAATTCGAAGAGAAGCTATTGGTAAGCATCTCCTTCTTCTTCTCCAACTCATTCTCCTTTCAATCTCAGAAATTCCTAAACCTAACTTTAGGAAATAATTCTCTTTTAAGCTTAGATTCAAGCTTGCTGAGTTGGAATTGAAGAGTGATTGTCCTTGCCTTGCTCTATAGCTTCCTCTTCATTGTTTTTGTGTAAAAGGTGAGATTTTTATCTCACATCTATGCCTATAACTATCTTTGTTGTTAGGTATGAATTCCTATCATCTGTTACGTGTTCACTTGTTGTGATTTGAATTGGTTTTGTGAATTCTTCAATTTTGGTGTTTTGGTCCAATTTTATGAAAATCCTTCTATGGACATTTGGACATTGATATTCGGAGTGTATCGAGCAGCCTTTAAGGCCGGGTTGTCGCTAGACGTAAATCCTTAGTTGTCATTGCTTGCTTGATCGCTTCCGATAACGTTTTGGCCATCTTGGCCAAGGTAAATTTCTGCCCATATTAGGTGTTCAGACGTCTGGAGGTCAATGCCAGACGTCTGGTTTTGCCTCCTGGTGAAAAATAACATACGACAGAAAAATAAAAAGGGCAGTGACTAATTTCAGACGTCTGAACTATTGTTCCAGACGTCTGAAAAGATGTCAGACGTCTGATTTATGTTTTCAGACGTCTGGTTGGTTTTCTAGGATATTCCCAGAAACCGAATCCAGACGTCTGGACTTTTCTCCAGATGTCTGAATGCCTTCAGACATTTGATTCTAGGTTTCAGACGTCTGATTCTAGGTCGAACACCGTAGTAGGGGCGTTGCCCCCGCACCCCCACCTAGTGGGTTGCCACCCCCCTGGACCCCCCTCCGTAGGGGATCTTATCTGAAAAACATTTAACAGAACTTCCTACTTTGATGGTTTTGGGAATTGATTTCTTTGGATTTTTCTCACGTCTTCGAATGTGAATTTTTATGATTGATTGTTTCTACATTCATTTCTATGATTTGTCACTTTAAAAATATAAAGGTTTTCTATATTAGTAGTAAATATCAAAACTCCTTCATTAAAACAATTTCAATACTATTTTATTACAAAGCTCTTTTCTTAAACCGTTTTCCAATCTACTAGTATATACAAACCTTTACCTCATTCGTATGAGAAAATATAATTAAACGGCTTAGCAAAACAAGTGGTATGAAACACTTGCGTTTACTTCGTCGGTTAATTGATGGACTTATTCGATTGAAACTCTTGTGACAATTTTCTAGTGGAGATCTACAATCTGTTCGTAAATATTTGAGTTAAGCAAGTGGTTATGGGACATGAAGCTAAACTCTTATATTTACTAGCTTAGTGTAATTGACACTTCTTGATGATCGATGATGATCATTTTATGGTTTAGACTAGCAATGTGCGATGTCTCTTTGTCCATGTGAAGGACTGTACTTCATTTTATTGAGCTTCGTCTCATTTCTTTGTGGGCTGGCAACCCATGTACTTTTAATGTGTTTTGATTCATCTGATGTACCGTTTGTACTACATCGATGTCTCGGCTTTCCGGTTCATTGGACGTACCGTTTGCACTGCGTCAATGTTCCGAATCATATTGTGTTTTGATTCATCTGATGTACCGTTTGTACTACATCGATGTCTCAACTTTCCGGTTCATTGGACGTACCATTTGCACTGCGTCAATGTTCCGAATTGTTTTGTATTTCGATTCATCTGATGTACCGTTTGTACTACATCGATGTCTCGACTTTCCGGTTCATTGGACGTACCGTTTGCACTGCGTCAATGTTCCGAATTGTTTTGTATTTCGATTCATCTGATGTACCGTTTGTACTACATCGATGTCTCGACTTTCCGGTTCATTGGACATACCATTTGCACTGCGTCAATGTTTCGATTTGTTTTGTGTTTCGATTCATCTGATGTACCGTTTGTACTACATCGATGTCTCAACTTTCCGGTTCATTGGATGTACCGTTTGCACTGCGTCAATGTTCCAAATTGTTTGTGAGTTTTCATGCTCCCGCTTGGGATTGGCCATCCTTTTCTTGTGATTTCTGGATTTCTAGATATTGATTTCTGGAATTTATGTTTCACCAACTTTTACAATTGGCATTAATATGTATGTCATTATTGTGGCTTGGTGAACTAAATAAAGAATATGACATTCTTTTTAATCTTTGAGAAGATTCTTGTGATATTGATTAATCTCTTGTTGATTTTTAATTACGTACTTATCACAGTATGGTATTATGGTTACGATACGTTTTTTGTCATATCTCTTATTCTATATCACTTTATCTGATATTTATAGCAAGACTGATCCGTTTATTATTTTCTTCTTAAATAATACTCGGGTCAGACTGAGATTTTACAGGTGCTTCCTCATGACTTCTTATCTGGAGACATCTTCTGACTTTTGGCTAACTACTCTAGTTTAGTAGTTTTTGTTGTATACATTTGAGATTTAGACTCCTTGATGTATACATATTCTTTTGCCTTGCACTTGTATCTATTCTTTTGTATTATCGTGGATCTTTCTGACCACTACTCTGATGTACACTTTCATGTGTTATATTCATATCTATTTCCGCCTTTGTGATATGAATTGTCTGTGACTGATTTGTGTTATGTTTATTTCTATATTTGTTTCCGAAGATATTATAGCCACCGTGTAGTAGTTTTGGGTTTGTATCGGTATGTCGGATTTCCTCTTGAAATAAAAATGCATGTTATACTATCTGACATATCGGTGCTCACACAAAGCAATTACACGGATGGTCGCTCCTCAACAGCCTTATTCCCCGTGTTAGTTGATGGCATTACTCCGTAGTGTCCTTGGCTAGCGTGGGTATAGAAGTGGGGCGTCATAATCTTCAATCTATGCTATGCAATGGTCATGACCCTACAAGTGCTCCTAATGGAAATAGACTGCTGGCCTATGTGAAATGTGGAAATAGCACACACTATATAATGGAAGTGTGTCGTGGATACGGGCATGACCCTACAATCAGACTGCTAGGATGGATACCCACCAAAATATTAGAGGTACTCAAAAGTGACATACATCAATATATATCTATAGGCACATAGCTATATATATTTTCAAAAGGCTAATGTCGGTCTAGTTTAAAATATGTGTGTGTTTTTTGGAAATTAAATAAAAAAATTGGTTTCAAAAGGCCAACTTTAACCATTTTCAATATATCTAAAAAATCATTTTAGCCTTCTAAAAATATCTAAACCCATTTAGAAATCAAAATTTACTCAACTAGATTACTTTATTACTTTATAAAATAACTTCTTACATAATTTCCAAATTATTTCTATTTATTCAAATTTTAAGATTGAAAAACCCTTTTTAATTAACTAAATCTTTATTATAAATCTCAGTTAATCCCTTCTCAGCTACAAGTTATTACAAAGTAGGCTTAGGGGAAGTCACTACGATCATTTGTAGATCACTTTAATAAGGTGGCATCACATGCTAAAGCGATGGATAAAACCAGCCTGTTATTTCCCTCTAATCGATGGTAACACATGGATCTAACATGGGGAAATAAATGTAACGAATGCCCGCAATAATTCTGACCAACTTTTATCAGAGTGTAAATATGGCAATGTGGATGGAAGAGGCCATCAGTGCAAGGACGAGGATGATAAAAGGGAAAAGTCATACCATAATGGTGATGGCATAAGAACGGCAAGTAGAAACATGGTAGAAAATTCTCACGGGATATTCATAAAGTACAATGGTTACACACCCCTTAACAGAGCTAGAATGACCATATTCCTCACAACATAGGATCAGGTTTCATATTAGAGTCCCCTCCTGCTAGATCCATGCGCAAAGAAGAATCCTGGGGAAATAGAAATATTGTGAGTTTCATCAACTCGACGGTCATTTTACAAAAAAATTATGACACGTCAAGGATGAGATAGAGAAGATCATTAATGATGGAAGATTGGCCTAACAAATGAGGAAGCATATCATCTAGAGAACCAATAGGTTAATCGCCCTCAAGAATGCACCCCAAGTTGATAGTAGAAGCCAAAACAACGCCCTCATAGTCATCACAACCATATATGGTGGTCCACATGTGGCGTGTAACATTCGGCAAGTTCAAGTGAGGTGGTGCAAGGGACTCCTCTCCGATGAAAGCATATATGTTGTGGAAATCCTCTCAAAGTAGATATTCCATTCATAATAGCCGACAAGAGAGGGGTCGAGTACTTACCTCATAACCCTATGGTAATATTGGTACATATAGCCAATACCACCGTACACCAAGTTATTGTGGATGGCGGTAGTTCCTTGAATGTCATGTGCATGATAGCTTTTAAAAAATTGAAACTACCCACACCTAGCCTCATGCCATGCAGCATTCCCATGTATGGTTTATGTGGCGATGGGATCTTTTTGCTAGGTCTGGCTTCCCATGTAGTCTCATTTGAGGAGTAACCACAATCCACAAAGATCTAGATTTACTTCATGGTAGTTGTCACACCATGCATGGAAAACGTCCTAATCGAGACATTGGTTATGGACGACCTTGATGCAATAATGGGATAGCAATAGTTGGTGATAAAATTTCCAACAAAGAATGGTTTTGGATGTATTATAAGAAATCAGTAAACTATCCAAAATTATTACAACATTTCACTACGACAAGCAAATAATGGAATATTAAAGATACATTAAGAGACTGCGAGCAACATAGATACTTATGAGAGACTATGAGAGATGGAGAGCGCACTCGTTCATGTTTGGTTTATCGATTCTGACATTGAAACACAAATGATAAGAAATCCATAATCCTCGGTTTACTTGGCAAGTATCGCGTACGCCCAAAAACTCATATCAGTGTGGAACAAAAAGACAATCCCATAATAGAGAGTTGACAACAAAAACACAGTTCAAGGTTCACCTCCACCTCCTCGGGACCCACATGTGAGAACTAAGGAAGATCAATATTCCAAGGTTTGAGCACGAGCATCCATACCAACAGAGGAAGTGGATGATTTGGTAGAGCAATTGATCTATGCTTTAGACCTAAGCAAAAATACAATGATGACCGTTGGACCCCGCAGTGGGGATGAAGGCCATGAGTGAGGGGTCTAGTGAAATAATTTAGAAATACTGGTATTAGACAAAGAAGACTCCAACAAGACTATGCTAATTGGAAAAGAGTTATATGAAGGGGCATGACAAGGATTGATAGCGTTTCTAAGCATAAGTGAAGATGTGTTCGCATTATAACATCAAAGAAGGATGCCATTAAACCCGAAGCATTATAACGCACTCAAAAAATAGGTTGAAAAGCTTTTCAACAATGATTTCATTAGAGAGTCAATGTAGCCTGACTAGATCACAAACTCGGTGCTTGTCCCTTTGGTTCCAAGCGAATTTGTAGTGACTACTGCCCCAAAGAAAATTTATTGCTATCATGCATGGTCATCTTCTCAATGCTACAAATGGGCATGAACCTATCCTTCATGGACTCTTACTCAAGGTACAACAAAAAATCATGCATAGTTCGAATTAAAAGCATACATCGTTCATCACAAACATAGGACAATTTTATTACCGAGCAAAGCCTTTTCGATCTCACGAACGCAGGAGAAACTTATCAACGACTAGTAAATAAGGTGGTCTCAGAATTGATTGGACGGTCCATGGAAGTCTATGTGGACGACATGCTACTAAAATCCGAAAAGATGAGGCTGGGGCATGTTTCAGACCTTGAAAAAAATTTCAACGTCTTATGAAGATTCAGCATGAAACTCAACTTTAAGAAATGCTCCTTTGTTCTAGGATTATGGAAGTTTTTAGACCATGTGGTGAGCACCAAAGGCATCGAAGCCAATCCCCAGGAAATCCAAGATATGAAGGATCCAAGAAAACTAAAGAGATGGCCAAGGATACTACTCTCTCATAGCTTCCCTACTATATCACACCCATAATTTTTATAATTTCTGCATTAAGCTGTTCGGCCATCATCAACGGTCACAACAACAGTTGGGGTACAAAGCTTTGGTTTGGACCATGCAGCTCATATCGAAGATAGTTACATTATAGCCCTCCAAACGACAACATAAGTATATATTAAAAAGTCTTTTCATGGATGGCCCGATAGAATATCCCCCCCCAAATCCCCCACAAAACAGAAAATAATAGAAAAGCAAGCTCTAAACTAAAAAAGAAGATAGCACAATTACCGTATTAATGTCAATTTAATCGAGCGTCATACCAAAAGACGGTAGATTCATGTTTGTTGTAAATTGCATCGATCGAACCACTATAAAATACTGTGTCGTATCACCTATTTATTCACACTAATCTGATAATAATCATACGCATTTAAACATCTTTAGCTTACTAAGTGGCTCCAGATCCAACCAAATCTCTTCACTCCGAGGTTGATTGAACTTTCAGTCTAGAATCTGGAGGGATCATGAAGAATGCAATTAATTGAAATGACAACTACCTTTTATTGTAAAATTTCACTTTTAGGTTGTTGGAATAAAACCAACAAAGGGCTAGAAGATTGTGTCATGGATGGGTCAATGCTTGAAAGAGAAATTTGACACAACTATGTTACAATTGTTGAACATCGTTCGCTTCTAAGGTTAGCACAAAAATCTTTAAACTTGTGCACTCAAAGTTGATAAATTGGGAGAAGTGCAAAAAAGCCTTTTTCCTAGACCTTTAGAGTGTTTTGGAAGTTGAAGTTAGAATTTTTCTTTTAAGTTTTCCCCATTAAATTAATGTCAATAAGTAGATATAAGTGGAAATTGTAGCTCATAATACTAGAGATAATAAAATGTAAATATTCGAAGTTAGGAGAAAACAATCCTTTAATGTAAATTTAACTTTGATTAGTCATAATTGTAACGATCGGACAAATGAAAGACTTGTCTTTCAATTTAGATATAAGCTAAATAAATCAAAATAAAAAGAAAAATACAACAACGGATGCTCCATTGTAGCACATCTCGTTACAATCATAGTATACAATGCCAAGTGTGTCATTAAAGAACGACATAGCTCACTTGCTCACTCGCCAACATTGTCCTTACCCTTAATATAGCAGTAACGCAATAAAAGAGATGTGAGAGGAAGAGTTTTATGACATTGTTAAAAGGACTCCAGAAATGAATAATAGTACATCATTTGATAAAGGGCGTTGTTAGCTTTTCCTTCGTTTAATGAGATCTATATCATACACTGATTTGCAGTTATCCAACAAATCAGGCTCAAGCTAATGAATATGAAAACATCTGAACATGACACAAGCTTTTCTGCCATTCAATGAGATCTCTATCATACACAGCCATACACTATTTCCTGTTTATTTAAACAATATTCTACATGTACCAACTATGTCAAGAAACTTACAATCCAATCCATTCATCAATTTGCACATGAAAATGATGATATAATGAAATTTTGCCTCAATTTTTTGGTTGTTAAGTATTCTGAAATGGAAAAGCATCAACTTCAAGGACGGAATAAGGAAGGACTATTTTTTTAATGAAAAAAAGAAGCAAGCTTTTATGGATGAGTATACATAATTTGATAGACGACATGCATGTTTTGGTCATTCTTTGATGAAGGTCGTGGAAAAGTTTTATCTTTTGGTTTGCCTTTGTATCTTCGTATATCTCTTTAAAAAATACTGGATCGGTACACTCATTTTTTTGTCAAAAAGTTCCAAAATGTGTGGAAGGAAAAATCCCCATAGCACTTTTATAATTTGAATTATGGTCCTCTCTATAATATTTGGTGAATTAGAGTTTGAGGGTCAATTATATCATTTTTGATAGGACCGGACACCCAACAATAACTAGGAGACAAAAGAAACAAAGATAGTACTTTATAAACAATCTTATGGACTCGTACCATTTCCTCCTATTTCTAGCTACTTTTCTCTAATATTGCATTATTTGATTTCAAATTGAGAGCAAAGTCAAACGTACAACTAATAATCTCAATCCGGGAACAAACATTTGTGCAGGTGCTTGAACACCAGAGAGAAATTCACTGTCTATGCTACTAATGCTATTATCTAGTGCGATCTTCATATCTTCCATGCAAAGGCATCCATGTTCTTTTTCTGCTTTACGCTCAGTCATTTGTTATCTTATCCATAAGCACATGTTTCATATCATCGATTAAGACTCACAGCATATAAAGTTTTCAAGCTGTCTATGTAGAATTACTTTCTCAAAGTTATTGGTGGGCATCCTTACTACATGCACATGTTTCATAAACTTGCACCTTTCTATGTTTCAATGCTGCCATTTCTACTCTTCGGTCTTCATTTCAGGAAAAAGCAATAAGATGATCAAAACTGGGTTTTTCGAAAATAATAGCAGCCCTTTATATTGGATGTGTTTTGTTTTCGTCTTTAGAGCATCTCTAATAGGAGACGGATTTTTAGTGGGAGGTAGAAGAAAAAAAAATGGTATGAAATGCTATCCATCTAGCAGTGAATGTAAATTTTAATTTACTACACGTTTTCAAAAAACGTTTACAAAAAAATTATTTATCCCTACATGATTTTCAGATTTCGGTTTAGAAAATTCATGCTTGTAAAATAATGGAAGGATTTCCACTTTCCTTTCTTCCCCTGCTAGAACTTAAAAAAGAAAATAGAAGTGTGAATGCCTTCCTTTTTGTTTCTTCTTTGGCTGCTGCTGGAGATGCATTCTCATGGGATGACTAGTTCACACGGTCATGTAAACTATAATTTGCTTTGAACCCAAAATGTGGATATGAAGGAATAATTCACATGATAAAGATTATTTCACGATCGCTGTGCAAAAAAGCACTAACTTCTCTTTTCTACTTTAATATCATGTCGACCCTAGTCACTTCAGTACCTTATCACCTGTCCATTTAAACAAGTGGATAAAAGATCATTAAGATTTATGGCAAGTACTATATATTAACTTTAGATTTTGTAAAGCACAATCAAATTGCAGCACATATTATCAAGATTGTTGACATTACAGGCTAATCACTGCAACACCAAATATGCTCACAGTGTAACATTTATATCATCGTGCTTTTGTTAATCGGGCTCCTATTTCTTTTTTGATTCCTTATTTGCATAAATTAGACAAGAAGATACGAAGAAGAAGAGATTTGACAGCACCGCTCTGGAACATGCACGAGTTGCCACGTATATCAGTTCTGTTCTGAACCACTTTGGAGAAACATAACCCAGAAAGCAACGTCTTTCCATTAAAAACTCGTGGTAATTTACCATCAACAAAATGTGAGAAATAGTAAATCTCTATAATTGTATAATATGATTAACAGATTATTAGTGTAAATACAATTTCAACATGCAGAAATGTTGATAAATGTGGGATAAACAAAACAGATGAACTGTCGATTAGGGATCTTGGCAGATGCTTCTTACCATTTGCTGGCTTCATCACCTTTACTCGATGGAACTGTTGTTGTTAAAATATGTGTTACATCTATCAAAGTTGAAGAGATTTTCGTCACAGTCATAATGGCAACCTACAGTCGTATGGCCAAAAAAAATGGACTGCAGCAGTTTATAGGAGCTATAGTCTTCAGCAATCGACCAGTCAAGTCTCAACGGTTGATGGCTTAGGTTTATCATGCAAACAAAAGGTTAATCGATCGACTGTTGACTATCAACCAGTCAAGGTATTAAATCAAGGATTTGAAATCCTCGAAGACCTGGTATTTTTAACCTTCGATCGTTGTATCTCCCTAAACTTTATATGAATAGCATAGATGCTTTTGGATGCCTATATAAGCATTTTATTTTCTAGACTTTTAGTAATAGTCAAATTACTTCTTCTTCACTCAGTTTAAGCCCCAATTAAAAATTGTTATCAATCTTTGTGAAAACTATCTGCGAAGATTGACAAAATATTCATCTTTTCAAAATGGACTATCATCAAGTTAATAATGAAATCACTATAAATCTGTGTTTTTCTTATTTCCTATTATTCATCCATCTATTTTCTATTATTGTTTATTGTGAAGTTGTCGAACAATTGTTTATCATGAAAAGTATCGAGTTAGGTTCAATTTGATTTATTGTTTGTTTTATAAGCCTATCGTTGTTTCTCTAAGTGAGATAATTAATTTGGCTTCAACAATTTGGTAGATCGGAGCGAGGTTGGTTTGTTATTGGAGCACTTTGTGCATAGAAGGTGTTTGATAAAATGGTAGATCCAAAGGATATGATTCTTTGTAGACCAACTCTAGTTTATTGGTTAGGTGTATTATCATTGGGTAAACATGAGCAAATATTTGAAAATTTTCTTTGTTAAATATTGCATTAGATCTTCAAAATGTGTTATCATGAATAATCTGGTTAAGTTAAATCATATTAATGTTAATTTATATGATTAATAATTAAGTTAAATTAATTGGTTACAATATGATATCATGGTTGTTTTGAGGTTCATCAAGCCTATCTCATTCACACTCTATAAAAGAGCATGGTCGAATATGACTTGCAACCGCATCTCAATGAAATTCTTTCATACGTACAATCTCCAAGAGAATCAAGAAAAGTAACAAATAAAGTGGACAGTAATTTTATTCCTTAATAATTCCTTAATACCTAGTGGTATTGCTTGAATCAATATTCAAATTAACTTATGAAGTGACATACAACGCAACTACGATCTACGATTACAATCGATCGATGCTTGATCGAAGGAATATTATTTATTATTGTAAAAATTTACTCTTTCATGTAGATAGTATCTTAACTGATTTTAGTAACAAGAGTTTAACGAGCCAGTTATCACAATAATTATCCATTATAGAGAAATGTTGTAATTGATGAGTGATGCCTTGTCCATAAATTTGCATGTACTTACCGACCTAAAAGCTCTGTGTACAAAAAGCTAGGCATTTGTTAGTAGGTTCATATCAAATTTAAGAAATAATCCATTCTTTAAGTGCATAAAAAATTTACACTGCAACAAAACGGGTTATTTGCTTCGGTTGTTTACTTATGTTGCTTCGGTTCAACAACCGAAGTAAATGAAAACGAAGCAACATGTCAAAACCTGTTACTTCTGTTGTTGAACCGAAGCAATAAAGGGTCATTTTCTTCGGTTCTTTGGACAACCGAAGCAATTGGCTATGGCTTTTGCTGCACTTATTTCATGATAATCGAAGCAAATGACCTCTTCTACTTCGGTTGTTTCATGACAACTAAAGCAAATGTAAATTCATTATCAAATACTGATTTTCTATTTGCTTCGGTTGTCACAAGACAACCGAAGCAAAAAAAGATCAATTGCTTTGGCTGTCGCATGACAACCGAAGCAAATGCGAGCTTAAGGAAAAAAAATTAATTGTAGAACAAATTTTGCTCTTTGATTAACTGGCGCATTTATAATTAATTTACAAAAATTGCTCCACACACACAGATATATATGTATATATGTATATATGTATATATTATGTATTATGTATATATATATATATATGTATATTAGTGCAACATAGAATATGAGATTAAACTACGGAGAAAGGTTTGTAGCACTTTATTCTAGTAATATCTTTTTTTTCATTACTTTAATTGCTTTGATTGTACATTCCAACAACTGTTTGCAAGTTCTCAATTTTAATAAAATAAGTACTAACATCTTTTTTCTATGGACATCTTTAGTTTTTCAACGTATATGAGAAGTACATTGATGTGAACATCATTAGTCAAGCTTGTCTTAAGTCCACCATTGTAAAAAAATTAGCGCTGCTTTTGGTTGATCCATTGGTACCATGTGTCCTGCATCATATACCTATGATTTCACACAAATATCATTTAAAATTTCAGATAGATAAAGCATAACTATATAGAACTGTTGTTTGAGCTCTCCAACTTTTACATCATCTACGATAAATCCACATTTCCAATTGGGAAAAAGTCTTGCCAACCTGAATTGCACAACTTGTACCCATCTCGAGTTTCCTATTCAATTTATAGAGCATGTTATGTGTTACTTCCATATTAACCAGTATGTCAGGGCTCAATCTGCTAACAATGCTAGACCATGAAAGGGTAATAATTTGGGCCAAATGCATCCATCATTTGAAAACAATAATATTAGTTATGCCCAATTTCAAGCCCAAAACCCAAAACCCGATCCCTTGTCTCATAATTCAAACATTCAGTCTAATAACTCAAGCCCACAAACCTTATAATTCAATCAGATATTTCAATATCCGATCAACATCAAACTATCCTGATCACATCCGAAAAAAATGCTTTAAAGAACTATGAGAACTCTTTTTTGTGCAAGGCACAACGTAAAGCAGATACCGTAAACTCATCAGATCATTCAAATGACTAGTGCGAACCCACGTTACGCACATGGGGTTCACTAAATAATTTAGTTGTCGATGTAGACAAACTATAGCAAATCTGATTTCATTTCCTCTATCCCCTTATTCTCTATGCCTCCTATGCCACAGGTAGTCATCTCTCACAATAAATTAATGAATTAGTGGGAGCTATAATATTTGATGAATGGATTGTGTTACAAAATGAGTGTCTGAGAACTATGTGGCATATAGGGATAGCCAAGAAGGAGAAATAGGATTTGAGTTGAGCAAATCTCAATAGAGAATAATGGATTTATAAAAAAACAATAACGACAACCACTAATTATTCCTTACTCGTAACAACTATATTATTGAACGTACATATTAATTTAAGAGAAGAATAAGTTCAACATGAGTTCATGTTATATAAAATATAAATTCAAGTATGTACACATCCGATATGATAATAGTGTTCCATAACAGGCATAAATAAATCATGCTTAGAGAAAAATATTAATTCAAACTTGGTTAAAATAAATATTCCAACATTTGCATCAATACACTTTGAAACTATCCTAGAAAAATATTTCAATAGCTTGGAGCATTATATTTTCTAATAAATATAGCATAATATTAAGAAATATATGAAAATTATAAACATTGTATACTTTCATTTTTCTTCTTCTTGCTACTTAGACAAACCAGATTATATATAAACTTCTGAGTGAGTGTCATAGAAACCACCACAATAAGTAATAGATATAATGCTATAGTTTTCTCTTCGTTACCAATCATGTAAAGACCGGATTGACTATTACTCGAACACATCGTATTCTGCTTTCCAGAACAACCAAATAATTTTTTCTTTTGTTTCAAATATTGAGACCAACATAATATCTAGACAATGCAAATTTTAGCATAATTCAAGGCAGTGTAATATATCATCATGAGAAAATTTACTTGTGGATACATATCAAAAATACTTTAGATGACACCACATCAAAGATAACTACAAGACCAACAAACATAAGAAAACATAGCCAATGAAATGAAGTATTACAATATCATGTAATTATAGCTCATTATGAATGCTTGTAACAAGCTTGTACATCCAACATCGACAGAATATAATATTTATAACCCAATATAATTGTTATGCCTATAATACGAAAATTTTAGTTGTAATTTTTAAATATACAAAATATATAATGTTTCCTTTCAAGCATAAGAAATATGTCAAAAATATGATATTGATAAAATAAAATATTGGAAAGGAATCAGTTGATTACATATTAATTCTTTAATTGATTAACATGAAAGGGAGTTGGTATGTAATTAATTATCTTATTCAATTGAATTATAGTTTAATTCTCTAATTACTTTGAACTAGTGTGAATTCGTGTTTTGCACACGGTCTTAGCAAAAAACTTTAGTTGTAGTAAGAAAATTAAATTATTTTGTAAAATAATTAGAATATACTATTTATAGTAAGGAATTAGAAACATTATTAGAATATCAAATATAAGTATTAAAATTAGTACAGAATCATTATTGAGACAATGTAGTAATAGGACTAAATGCTCTCAAACATATATGTGGGCAAAAGGTTTATAAAGACAAAATGTACTTGTTAGTAGGAAAAGAAAATGCAGATGCACTAAGCAGTTAAAAACATGGATCGATTAAAAAATAGGACTAAGGATGTGTAATAAAATAATGTTTCCACTATATATTATGTTGTTCATTAAATAGAATCCTATTTTAATGCAGCACACAAAACATGACCTATATTTGCATGTGTTTACCTTGTTTTTTAAATGCTTTCAGAACATTGGAAAACAAACAGTCTAATGGTTGAGAAAAAATTCATAAATGAAAATAGTCTAGAATAGTCCTGTTTTGGACATGGTGTTTTAGCATACCAAAAAAAATCTAACTACATAATCCATTTTTCATCCATAAAAGGGAGTCATAATAAGTTTAACTTTTTATCCAAAAAAATGGTGCTTTTTAGTATATAAAAAACATTAAAAATACCATATGTTGTACATATTACATTGCACATTATTGAGCTTTTTATCTTAGTCTTGCCTTTCTATGAATTTACAGTAATCCAACCATAGCAGAAAAATATTAACTTAGTGAAAAAATTTATTACAATCCGAAATAAATGTATAAAAATTGAGAACAATCAAAATAGTAAAGACCATAATGTTTGTTAATATGCATATCCTGACCATTAAATTTCCAAGAACAACAAACTGGTACTAAATATTTGTAGAAGTGGAGAAGCCTCTGAATATTGAACTTGAATTTGCTGCAATTAGTTCGCATACATGGCCATTTCTTCTAGCCTGTAAGAAGTAGTTCTCGGTTGTTATAAATGTGGATCCTGGAACATAAATTTGTAAAAGTTTAGCAGTATAATATATAGACTTTTGTTTGTAATGTAAAAGCTCATACACCAATAACACATTTTGTAATATAATATACAGGCTTTTGTTTGTACTATAAAAGACCAATAATACGTTCATGAACCCATGTTGTAGCAAATAAAAACAAAAGAATGACATTGAAAAAAAAATGGCAATGCAACTACAAATTTAAGGAGAATGTTTTGTAAACATCGAAATAACCAGAGGCAATGCTTGGTTCATGAAGGATGTATGAAATGGTAAGTATAATGGAAAAACTAAAAAGGATTCTTTCTACCAACATTACAAAAGTTCATGTTTTCTTTAGGTTTCAACATGTAGCAATAACAAATACAGAGAACCAACATGATGCACCATTACTTTTATTAAACAAATAATAGTTTTATCTATATATTTTCACCCATCTCTACTACTAATAATGAGAATTCCTTGAATAAGAATCCAACCGTGTCTTTTTGAAATACCAGAAATATCCCTCGGGCAAATAAAGAAAAGAACAAACCATGCATGATTAAGTCTTTGATGGAGCTTGGCATGCGGGTGTTGGGCAAAACATTGTTCCAGCATGCCTCACCAGGCTTCTTCCTATATCAATTGTAGCAGCTGCAAACTGTGATTATTTGAATTAATTAAAAAAATCAGAAAAAAGAAGTTTAATATGAGAAATTGGTGTACCACAAGAACCGAAAAGAGAGAGAGATTAGACGATACATTGTTGTATCTTTATAGAGAGTGAGTTAAAACCATTTGAATCATATGTTGGTTTATGTAGACGGCTTCGAGTTATAAGGAAAATGCCGCCAAATTAACAGTTAATTAGTAGCACCAACAAAAGACTCGATTAATTCATATACCAACTGTCTTCTAACTCCAATACTCATATGTTGGAGTAGTCACCGGAGTCATGTCTTGCAGGTTAAAAGAGAATAGTCCGACGTGGTAAAAAAATAATTGATATAAAGTGGTATATATATATATATCTTTAATAATAATAATTGTAATAATCTTAGTGTTACACTTTTTTGATGTCGGCGTGAACTACCAAAAATGCCCCTCTACAATATTAACAAATCTTAATATTCCTTAATAATAGGATTTAACAGTTAAACTTGCCCGATATTAAAAAATCTTAATATCCCCTAAAAATAGATCTAACAGCTAAACTTCTTTACGAATTCAAAATGTCCATCTACATTAAAAATAGGATCTAACAAATAAACATTTATCTTTATTAATTAACTACAAATTCGTTGTTTGTCAATAATAATATTTAATAATAGTTGTAATAACTTTGGTGTCATACTTTTTTGGTATCAACGTAAACTACCAAAAACGTCCATCTATATATTATCAAATCTTAATCACTCAAAAATAAGATCTAATATTAAACTTCTTTTGCAAATTCAAACAACCCTAAAAGTAGGATCTAACAATTAAACATATTTTACAAATTCAAAACGCTTCTAAAAGTAGGATCTAAAATTAAACTTCTTTTACAAATCTTTTTTAATAATAGTTGTAATAGATTTGGTATCACACTTTTTTGGAATCAACGTACTACCAGAAAACGCCCCTTTATATATTATCAAATCTTAATCCCTTAAAATTGGGATCTAATATTAAACTTCTTTTGCAAATTCAAACGCCCCTAAAAGTAGGATCCAACAATTAAACGTGCTTTACAAATTCAAAACGCTTCTAAAAATATGATCTAAAATTAAACTTACTTTACAAATTCAAAATACTTCTTTACGAATATATAAATCTTAATATCACTTGAAAATAAAAAATGATTTTTGTTCATTGATTTAAACATATACAATTTATACGAAAAAAAATTCACACGCGAAGTGCGTGCCGTGACACTCGTACTAATGAATATTAGATCAAAGTGTAAGGAAATTTGACCGTTTTGTAAGGAAATTAATACGAAAACATTAATGGTTTTCCTTCCTTATTTTGTAAGGAAATTAATACGAAAACATTAATGGTTTGACCGTTTCCTTCCTCATTTTGTGGTTAATAGAATCTAAAGGGTTTTCCTATTAATATGCTAATCAATAAAACAGTTATAATCTAGAGCGTTAATTTCCCTCATCTTGATCTTGATGGACGATCAAGACTAAGTCTACAAATCTGGAAATTTGGTCCTCTCTCTACCTATAAATATTAACCTTTGCCCATCACAAAGGATGTAGAAAAACACATAAAGAAAGATATAGGAAAAGAGAGAGAAACCATTTCATTTCTCCATTGAAATAACTTTCGACAACAACCATTGCTGATTCATATACAAGATGTCTGGAGGTATGTTTTATTGATTCATTACATATGTGATAATCATGTAATTCTAGATCTTAGGGTTTATGTTATTTGCAAGATAAAGATTACATGTGGTATTAGAGCAAGGTTTTAGAATTCATGATTATCCATCAATATATATAAAACGAAACTAGCATAGATCTATGATATGATGTTTGTAATTTTACTATAATAATGATGATGATTATTGGTGTTAATGTGATTCAAGTTTAATATTCATATTATTTAAGTTGCTATAGTAATCATGATCATCAATATTATTCTATTTACTGTATGCTTAGATCTGGATCTGGAAAGTTTATATTTCCGCAAAAGTTAATTTTTCTACCTTAATGTTTGACCTACTGTATAATATGGAACAACTTATTGTATGCGAATACTTTTCAGAAAGTATACATATTGAAAACAATTGTTTCCTAGTTTGACATTAAATTCATGATCTGGAACTTGCAAAATAATTGTTTATATGTTAAATTCATGTATGAAATTTACTTGGAGTTACTAGACATTTATTATCCTTGCTGTGGATTACTTGAAAGAGTGGCAAATGTTTATGCGGGAAAAAAAAATTCCGCACTTAATTTCCTTGTTTCCTCTGGTCTGATGCATGCAGTCCTGTCCACAAGTGGCTGCTCCTTGCACAATAACGCATGAAACATTAACGTTTATCATTCTTCCATGAGTATGGTTCTACTGCCTACCCACAGGAGGCGCTAAACCTAACCTCTTATTATGACATGTGTTTTATTCTAATAAAGAAGCCTATATTTCTTTTATATCTGCAGTTGCAATACCCTCAAACCTTAATTCGCACGCTACGTCTATCATCAGACTCAATGGAACCAACTACTCAGAATGGAGAGAGCAAGTTGAGTTTTCTTTGGGCGTACTTGAACTGGACATGGCTCTCCTTAAGGAAAAGCCAGCCCCACTTACTGACACAAGTACGCCTGAGGAAAACAAACTCCATGATGATTGGGAACGATCTAATAGGCTCAGCATGATGTTTATGCGAAAGGTGATTGATACCAACATCAAAACCTCCCTACCCAAAACTGAAAGCGCAAAAGAATATTTGCAATCCATTAAAAATCGGTTAAAGACTGCAGACAAATCCCTTGCTGGGAAACTTATG
The DNA here is from genome assembly GCA_030737815.1 of Allium fistulosum. Taxonomy (NCBI): domain Eukaryota; kingdom Viridiplantae; phylum Streptophyta; class Magnoliopsida; order Asparagales; family Amaryllidaceae; genus Allium; species Allium fistulosum. Next base: position 1,112,956,847 of record CM060902.1, on the reverse strand, counting down.
GCAGACCTTGTAACCATGAAGTTTGATGGTTCTCGCTCAATGAGCGCTCATGTAATTGAAATGATTAACCTTGCTGCCAAACTTAAGAACTTGGGATTGGTTATGGACGATGTTTTTCTCGTCCAATTCATTCTCACTAGCTTACCTCCTCAGTATGAACCATTCAAAATTCATTACAACACTATTACGGAAAAGTGGAGTCTAAATGAATTGACTAACAAACTGGTTCAAGAGGAGTCTAGGCAGGGCTCGCAAGGCATTAAAGTTGCTTATTTCACTCAAGGGGTTGGAAAAAAAGCTGGCCAAAGGAACAACTCACAGCATAAAAGAGCACCACCCAAATCTGATGACGCCACTCAACCATCCAAGAAGAAAAAGAAGGATGATGTCTGCAAATTCTGCAAGAAACCTGGACACTTCCAGGCAGATTTCATTAAGCGCAAAGCATGGTTCGAAAAGAAAGGTAACCCAATGGGTTTCGTAAGTCATTTCGAATCAAATCTTACTAATGTACCTTCTTCTACTTGGTGGATTGATACTGCTGCTAATGTTCATGTTTCGAATTCTATGCAGGGATTCATTACGATCCAAACCACAAACCCAAGTGAGAATTTCATTTTCATGGGGAATAAAGATAAAGCTCCAGTTGAAGCTATTGGAACTTTTCGTCTCATTTTAGATAGAGGTTATCAGTTAGATTTATGTCAAACTCTTTATGTTCCGTCTATTTCCCGTAATTTGATTTCTGTAAGTGTACTTGATAAATTTGGATATTCTTTTGAAGTTGGAAATGGAAATTTTAGTTTATTTAAAAATTCTAGTCTTGTTGGTGCTGGAATATTAATTGATGGACTTTATAAACTTCATCTTAAAAAAATGCTGAAATCCAACTCACCCTGCATGGAAAAGAAACTAAAGGAAAGTCATCCAAGAATGATTCTTACTTCTTGTGGCATAAAAAACTATGTCATATATGCAGTGAAAGAATCGAGAGGTTAGTGAAAAATGGTGTCCTATAGGACCTAGACTTTGCTAACATTACAGCATGTGTTGATTGTATTAAAGGAAAAACAACAAAAAACACAAAGAAAGGAGCCACAAGAAGTACACAACTTCTTGAAATAATACATACAGATATTTGTGGACCTTTTGATGTTCCAACTTTTGGAGGAGAGAAATATTTCATCACTTTTATCGATGATTTTTCACATTATTGCTATCTTTATCTGTTGCATGAAAAATCTCAGTCAGTGGATGCTGTACAAGTGTTCATTACTGAAGTCGAAAGGCAATTAGACAGAAAAGTGAAAATCATTAGGTCAGATAGGGGAGGTGAATTTTATGGAAGGTATGATGAAACGGGACAACATCCTGGACCTTTTGCTAGACTTCTTCAAAAACTTGGAATTGTTGCACAATACACAACGCCTGGATCTCCATGGCAGAATGGTGTAGCTGAAAGGCAAAATCGTACATACATGGAAATGGTTAGATCCATGATGAGTCATGCAAATTTACCTATATCATTATGGATGGATGCATTACGAACAGCTGTCTACATCTTAAATAGAGTTCCAAGTAAGGCCGTTCCAAAGACTCCTTTTGAACTTTGGAAAGGATGGAAACCTAGTTTAAGACATCTCAAAATTTGGGGTTGCCCAGCTGAAGCTAGACTGTACAATCCAAATGAAAAGAAATTGGATTTTAAGACAGTCAGTGGTTACTTTATAGGTTACCCAGAAAAATCTAAAGGATATAGATTTTATTGTCCTAACCATAGTACAAGAATTGTTGAAACCGGCAATGCCAAATTCTATGAAAATGGTGAAATCAGTGGGAGTACAAAACAACAAGAAGTGGTCATTCATGAAAGAAGGGTACCTATTATCTTACCCTCTATTTCGAAAGATATTAGGAATCATCCTATTGTTGAACTTGTTCATAATGAGGGAAACCCAATAAATGATCAACAACTCCATAATGAAATTATCACCAATCATAATGTTGATGAAGTACCACAGGAACTAGTATTAAGAAGATCTCAAAGACAAAGAAGATCAGCTATTCCTGATGATTATATGCTTTATCTAATAGAATCTGAAGGAACTACGGACCCAATTTCTTATTCACAAGCCATTAAGGATGTTAACTCTCTTAAATGGATTGATGCCATGAAAGATGAACTGAAATCTATGGATACTAATCAAGTTTGGGAAATCGTTCAATTGCCGCAAGGACATAAAGCAGTCGGTTGTAAGTGGGTCTTCAAGACCAAACGTGACTGCAATGGTAAAATTGAACGATATAAAGCCAGACTTGTTTTCAAAGGTTTTAATCAGAAAGAAGGCATTGACTATAATGAAACTTTTTCTCCTGTTTCCAGGAAAGATTCTCTTAGAATTATCATGGCATTAGTAGCTCATTATGATCTCGAGTTACATCAAATGGATGTGAAAACAGCCTTTCTAAATTGAGACTTGGAAGAAGAAGTCTACATTGTCAACCTGAAGGCTTCATAATTGAAGGACAGGAAGACATGGTCTGCAAACTTAAGAAATCAATATATGGATTGAAACAAGCTTCTAGACAATGGTATCTAAAGTTTCATGAAATCATTACCACTTTCGATTTCATAGAAAACATAGTTGACCCTTGTATATACCTCAAGTTCAGTGGTTGCAAGTTCATATTTTTAATTCTGTATGTTGATGACATATTATTAGCTAGCAGCGACCTTGGTTTATTACGTGAAACTAAGGATTATCTCTCAACGAATTTTGAAATGAAAGATATGGGTGAGGCTTCCTATGTGATAGGAATAGAAATATTCCGTGATAGATCATAAGGAATTCTAAGATTGTCTCAAAAAGCATATAATGACAAAATTCTTGAGAGATTTGGCATGACGAATTATTCCTCTAGTCCTGTCCCACTGCAGAAAGGAGACAAACTTGTTCTTGAGCAGTGCCCAAAGACTCCTATGGAACGAGAAGAAATGACCAAATATCCTTATGCATCTCTTGTAGGGAGTTTGATGTATTCACAGGTCTGTACAAGACCTGATATCAGTCATGCAGTTGGTATGCTGGGTAGATTTCAAAGTAACCCAGGAATCGCTCATTGGAAAGCTGCAAAGAAGGTACTGAGATACCTAAAGGGAACAATGAATTACATGCTCACCTATAGAAAATCAAGTTACCTACAGGTAACTGGTTATTCTGATTCAGACCTTGCTGGATGTCCCGACACTAGGATCTGCACTCTTGGCTATGGGTACCTCTTATGTGGAGGTGCAATATCATGGAGAAGCCAGAAATCTGAGATGCTTTTCGGATCCACCATGATGGCTGAATACGTAGCATGTTATGAGGCTTCAATTCAGGGAACATGGCTGCGTAATTTTGTCTCACAATTTGGCACTTTAAGTTTTATCTCTAAGCCACTAACTGTCTACTGCGACAATGAAGCTGCAACCATTTCTCCAAGCATGATATGATAACCAAAGGTTCCAAACACATGGACCTTAAATACCTACTACTGAAGCAAGATGTTAAACTAAAGAAAATGGTTGTTGATTCGATAAGTACAGACTTACAAGTGGCAGACATATTCACGAAAGGAATACCTCCAAAGACCTTTCAGAGACATACTGATAGCATGGGTCTTGTAGATAGTTCCTAATTATCTCTTTATTATGCCATTTATTTTGTACTTAGCCAGACATAACAATTATTGAGCTCTTAATAATTTGGACATATTTTATTTCTGTTTTATAATGTGTACACATTTATGTTTAGATAAATGATAACAGAAACAGTCTTTTGCTTCAAGACATTATGTGACCATTAAGTTATGCTCATCTACGGTCTAGTTATGAAAGTTGTCAATGTCATAGTACATGGAAGTAAGCATGTTGCAAAATAACATGTACACGTCATGACTTCCATTGACCACTGGATTAGCCAAGACACTTATGATAACTGATTAAAGAAAAGTTTAGCATATCATGCGCGCCTTATGACCTTAATACGAAAACATTAATGGATTTTACTATTGACCAAGTGGGAGAGTGTAAGGAAATTTGACCATTTTGTAAGGAAATTAATACGAAAACATTAATGGTTTTCCTTCCTTATTTTGTAAGGAAATTAATACGAAAACATTAATGGTTTGACCGTTTCCTTCCTCAAACGTTTCCTTCCTCATTTTGTGGTCAATAGAATCTAAAGGGTTTTCCTATTAATATGCTAATCAATAAAACAGTTATAATCTAGAGCGTTAATTTCCCTCATCTTGATCTTGATGGACGATCACGACTAAGTCTACAAATCTGGAAATTTGGTCCTCTCTCTACCTATAAATATTAACCTTTGCCCATCACAAAGGATGTAGAAAAACACATAAAGAAAGATATAGGAAAAGAGAGAGAAACCATTTCATTTCTCCATTGAAATAACTTTCAACAACAACCATTGCTGATTCATATACAAGATGTCTGGAGGTATGTTTTATTGATTCATTACATATGTGATAATCATGTAATTCTAGATCTTAGGGTTTATGTTATTTGCAAGATAAAGATTACACAAAGTTCATATATGTATGGTACATACCCAACTCATAGATACTCATTATATAAGTGAATCTGGGTTTTGTCCATTATAAGTACTTAGGCACTATTTTTTGTCCCGATCATCAACACTTTTAGTTTTTTATTTGCATCAAACAAAATCCCACACAAATTAAAAAAAATTAATGCTGAAAAGTTGGAAAATTCAGAATTTATGAGGTGCGAAACCTCTAAAAGATATTATTTTTAAATGGAATTATACTAATAAAAAACAAAAATTTATGAAATGAAAAATACAAAGCTTAAAACAAATATTGATTTAGCTTTCAAAGCTATAAATATTTCACATCAGCTATAAAACCTATAGTCGGTAAAATTTATTTGCCTTGCAAAAGAAATTTGGTTATAGTTTGAAATTAGTAACCCACCAATGTTTAAAGGTAAAACAATTTCGTGCTCTCAGCCTTACCAAGAATAATTTATGTAGTTCCAAGGGTTTGTATAAACTAAAATGTAAAATCTGGTAAAAATTCTAAGTTGGAAGGTTTTTGTTAGAGAACCACCTCCAAAAACACATGATAAGTAATGCTAAAAATTTACCCACATAAACGTTTATTCAAAAATGGTCCTTAATTTTGTTATTTTAGTGTATAACCCAAAATGTAAAGAAACCATATTCACAATGGAACAAACAATAATAGTAAGGTAGCAGTTCCGCTATGGGGAATTTTTACAATATTGGTTCTCCGGATATATTTGAGATATATGCATGAAATAAATCATGGTGGATGGTTTGAAATTTACTAAACTTGATAAATTAAATAATAGCAGTTAAGTAAAAAAAAAATTCACAGTCCACCTTATTCCAAGGAAGCTTTTAATAAATTATAAAACCAAAAACAGCTTCATGTTATGAAACTTTTTTGGTTTCTAGTCTGGAGTCTAAATTACACATGGATCGTAAACACTTAGGAAAGCATTAACCTATAGGTTATACACACACACACACATATATTAGGCATAAATTTCTACACATGTAAAATATAATTGGCCTATAGAACAGATTGATATTCATATTAATCACATTTGTTGCAGCTTATCAAACAAAGTGTGGTATTCGTAATGGAAGTTTAATGATAAGTTTTATTGAAACATCAGTCGAGCGGCTCGCTTTTATATAGTTTTTAGTGAATTGGTATAATATATAATTTTACGACTTAATTTTATTTTCACTATAATTAAAAATGCTAATAATCCAAAATATACGCAATAAAATAAAGGAACTCACTTGTTAAATGAACTCTCCAAAACTGGCTTTTTGGAGGAAAAAAGCCTTCATATTTACAATAAATATTTATTTTCTTTCAAAGGAGGGAAAAAATTATGGACAGACTAATGTTATTAAATGCCCCACCCAAAAATGATGTACACCGGTAGTTAGTAAGTACCAGTTTAGTATAAAGGTCTAAAAGACTGGAAGCGATCTGAAAACCGATACCTTATAAGTTTACTAATTATTTGAAATATGAAAGATGATTTCTGGAATGAACTTGATTTTTACCATCATATAAAATAATCTACTACTTTAGGAGGAGGTAGCAAAATAATCTAAAAGACCTGTAAAAAAATGATAATCTAAATTTTTTGACTGTTGATGATTATTATTGATTCATGTGATGGAAAATGATACTACAGCTACAGCTTGTACTGAAGATGGATCCCAATTTGCTGTGCTTGCTCTTACATCAAATGCAACTGATACGACGGTTCAAGATGGTGTTATTTTATTGTTTAATGTACAAAAGCCAGTTTGCAGGGCACATGGATGGCTTGAAATAAAAATAGGTAACTTAAATCAAATAGGCTGCCGGCAGTCATTGGCGTGCCACTAGTTTTAGGTTAATAAATGAAGTTTTCAAAATGTTCTAGTTTATTATCCAATAAGAACATGTACAACCAACAAAACATAACCACAGACCAATTAATAAGTACATTCCAATACTTTCAACCTCGACCTAATTGATTAAAAACTTCCTGCATTCAATATCTAACATGTTGGCATGATCATGCAAAAATCTTTAGTCTTTCTCTAAGCTAATTAATAAAAAAAAATATTGAATTACCTGGGGTTTCTTTGATGGTCATACCAAAAACCTGTCCAACAAACTTCAACAACATGTCAACGGTGATAGACTTATACCCAATCAAACTCCCTGTATCTTGAAAGTTGGGATACCCTTGCAAAACATTTAATATAACGTCATTTAATTTGAAAACTATATGCAGCAAATAAAAATTGTATAATGTCATTTAGTTTGAAAACTGTATGCAGCAAATAGAAATTACAGTAGGCTCAAACTATGCATTTGTACACTTTGGTAGTTAAAAGATATTGTAGAAGAAAACTAAGGGTTAGGAAGATGCTTACTTGCGATGCTTTGTTCCGAATGCTTGTGGATTGCTGGTCCTCAAAAACCACCTAATTTGATAGATGAAGATACTCTACAATTCTAGTTGACAAACTTTAATAGAAGATAAACCGAATATGAAATGATTATACAACTATATCAAGTGACAGTTATAGTAATTGCTAGAAATGAGTTGTGAGTGATAACATTTCAATACTTGGAATCACAGAAAACATTTGTCCAATAATCAACCAATTAAGGGTCAGCTAAATCATTAAGTGTAATAGCATATTACAGTATAATACCACATTGCATTCTAATTTCTACGTTTCACATACAACCTACAAATAAATTACCTTTTTCACTTCATCCTCTGCAATTATCCCAACTTCAATTTTGTCCACCCTGAAACAAAGCTACTATTGATCATCAGAACGCAATGAATCAAAATACAAAATAGTCATCACGTATATATAAATTCGATCACATAAAGTTAGGAATGAAAAATTTGATCTAAAATTTACAAAATCCAGTGTTAGTCTAACATAAAAATAGCAAATAATTTACCTCGTCACGACATAGCAGTTGAAGCAGACGAAATCAGCAATGCTTTGAAATTATGAAACAGATCTAGGGCTGGAAGGAGGACACTTTCTAATTCATCGTCGAATTAAGCAAGCGATAGATTTGGGTCTCTTCTTGGAGGAAATTTGGAGTAGGTAGGGTTTGGGGGAGGAGACTTTTGGATCGGAAAAAGATTTGGATTTGAAAATAAACCGTGAAAAGTAAAGAGGAAGGAGATCGCTGGATAAAAGAAGGGAAAATGCAAAAGATGCGACTATTCATTTCACAAAATACTAAGGGGGCTTCTGTGCCCTTGAAATGAAACTCAGTAATAATATAATAGTATAGATTCAATTTGATTAAAATTTAAAACAATTAATTCCATTTATTTACTAAATGATAATAATATTTGAAATGATCATCCTATTTAAAAGTAGTTTAATTATTCACAATACAAATACTATATCTCTAGTTTATAATTACCAATTTATAAACATTTCTGAATGGCAAACAAAAAATCTAAACAGCATAAAACTATAGATAATTACCTCATTGTTTCGTGATATCAAGACTTTGGTAATAACCATGAATGCATGTTTCTTATGAACATTTCATAGTATATTAAACTACATAGCCAAATAATACTAAAATCCTATGTTGATTAAAAAGGATAGTTTCAGACTATACAAAAAATAAGTTCAGGTTGGCAAACTATACATAATATTTAAGAATAAATAATAAGTTTACAAAATACTTGGTTAAAACCAACTTTTAATATTTTTTAGAGCTGTCCACCAAAGGTAAAACTAAAATATGCTTATACATTTATCCTTTTCCCAAAATACATTATCAAAATTTATTATTTGAATATTCATTTACTTCACATATAATGTTTTTTTCCAACTTGATTATATTATATACTTGTGTTTGAGAATAAAATAAAGCTCAACTTTACCTTTATTTGAATATACAAATAATTTAAGACTTTTGGTATTTACGTATTTAAAAATGTATAACTCCTTAGGAAACAAATGTAGGAAACCTAATTCATAATCTCGTCCATCGAAACATAATGTTAAAAGAAAATTTATTATAAATTGTGTTGCTGACAAAAGGAGTTGATTGATTATGCTAGTTATCTGATTTATTAGCTTAAAGATAATTAATCCTTTCATTAAATTAAATTTCAGTTTATTTCCCTGATTGCTCTGAATTCGAATCAATCAAAATTAAGTAATAAATTTCTTGTATTCATTGCATGTTATATTATTTGAAATTATCCTTCCTATTTTTTTAAAATACTTTATGTATGCACATTATAAATAAATATATTTCCAACGTATAATTATTTATAAACATTTCCAAGCTACAAAAAAAAACATAACATAAAAAACATCAATAAAAAAACATGGATTATCATAACATTGTACTGTAAGATCACTATAGTGATAATCATTAATGTGTATTGCTTATTAACATTTCATAGTACTTCAAATAATGCTTTTCTTCCAACTTGATTTTCTTATATATTTACATTTGAGAATGAAATAAAGATAGTTTTATCTCTCTATTTGATTGGGAAACTGTTGAAGAGAGAAGTATTTTGAATAACGAGAGTGAATGATATTGAGAAAATTATATGAACAAAAATTACAATGAGAGAATATTTGTTCTACGAAAATAAAATATTCCTTCTCTTATTCTATGCCACTAAAATTTATTCATCATAAGACTTTCAGTTAATCCATTTGTATTTTTCAATCTTAATTGAGATGGCTGTTGAGCTAACGGAAACATAGACGGAGACCGAGATGAGTTATCCTGCACGATCTTTAATTTTTAACTATTTATTTAAATTATTGAGTTTCAGAGATGTGATTGATATAACTATTTAGTGAGATAGAAAATTAGCTGAAAGAAGAGAGATCGAAAATTATTACGAAAATTTTGGTTTAGTATTTATGGTTTATGTTTATAAGGGAAGAATGAATTATTTAATTCTCTTCTTTGCTGAATTTATTTTACAATAAAATATCTTTTTTCTACTTCCTCTATCCAAGAACTTCTCCGTTTGACAACTCCCTTTGATTTTATAGAACAACTTAAGGTTTATGGTACATATGTATCAATATACAAATAACTCCCTATAAAGTAAATAGAGGCACTCAAATTCAGAATCTTACTAATGAAAAAAATATGAAAAAAGAATTTGATATAAAATGCGAGAAGGAAAAACAGTTCAAATTTACATGTAATAAATTTTATAGAATAACAAAAGATTGTACGATGCTTGTGCATTAATAAATCCATTAAACCCTATAAAATAAATTAAGGAATCAATACAAAATCAGAGGAAAACAAAAATCTGGACAAACAAATTAAGGGAAAAAACAATAAATTCAACGTCGAATAAAGAGAAAATATGTGTAATAAAATAAAGATCTAACCTTTAAATCGAGCTCCTTGATCAAATAAGCCAATGTTTATGATGGCTTTTAGATAAATTATCCTTATGTTTCCTAACACTAAAATCAATGGTACAAAAACTAATACTTCTTAACATGAACAAAAAACTAAGGTTAATAAAAAGTTGAAGAACTATTGTTTAGAATAATAAATAAATTGTTTGGAAAGAACCTCTAGTTTATTTTTGATTGAAAATTAATTTTTTATACATAGAAAGTGAATAATAGAAAAGAAACAAATTTGTGAGAGGTTAGAGAAGAAAGTGAAGACAGAAATAAAAGAGGAACAAATTGTAATTGAAACAAAAATCAGGGAAAAAGAGAAATTTGGATACAAAATTCATAGAGATATGTTATCATAAATTTAAGACAAAAAATGAAATATTCAACTTCGAAGTAAGAGAAAAAGTGTGTAATAAGATAAAAATCAAACATTTAAATCGAGCTTATTGATAAAGTAAATCAAACATTTTTGGCAGCCATTGGATAATTTTACTATATGAATCCTAACATTAAAAGAAATATATAGAAAAACCACCACGTATAACATGATTAAAATAAAAAAAATAAAAATAAATACAAAAGTGAACATCATTGATGGATCAAATCAAATTATAATCATGTTAAAAATAGTATAAGACCAATATAAATTGTTTGGATAAACTTTCTAATTTGGATTGAAAAGTGGATTTTTTTTATATAAAAATGGAGATGGAAGAGGAAAAAAATTGGGAAAGGAGGGAGAATAAAGTATAATCATGTTAAAAATATTATGAGATTAATAAATAGATTGTTTGGAAAAACTCACTAATTTGGATTGAAATTTTTTTTAATATAAAAATGGAGATGAAGAGGGAAAAATTGTGAAAGGAGGGAGAATATAGTGAAGATGGAAAATGTGAGGAAACAGTGATTTTTTTTCATGTATTGAAGGTGTTGAGAAGAAATGAGAATGTAAGTTGGAGTACAGAAGAATAATAAATTCAGGAACAAGGGATATGAAAGGAACATGAGATGAAAATAGTATAATTTTTTCTTATAGTAGAAATAAATTTGGCTCTATGAGCCTATTTATTTTTATGGGGGTTGAGAAAATTTTTCCCCTTAAATTGATTAGGAATGAGAATTCTGAGCAAGAGTGAATGAAAGATAAGAATACATAAAGCCAAATATTCTCTTTATATATAATGGAATAGATGTCATTGCTACTTCTAACAAATTTTCCTTACTTCACGACTAGTTGAAAATTATGGAATAACTTATCTGCAACCTTGAACCTGCTCACTCACCATGTAGTCTCCTCTTTTAAACTCAAACTATCCATTTCCAAAAGCTTATTAATCTGAAACAATTATATCTCAAAGCATGCACGCATCACATAATTGCTTCAAGCAGTCTCAAAAAAATGAAACAAACATGGCATAAAACAAAACCACTAACAATCAACACTTTTGCAACCCACACCTAGCCTACATCAATAGGCTTAAAACCTCTTGATCACTTGTCTCTTTCTTTGGCATCGATTATACCATCAAACTTTTTTACACAAAAAAAAGAGAAAGATGGTCCTCTCTCATCCTCAAGGGAAAAAACTAGGAAGGAAAAAGAAATAAGGAACCATCTATGGTGTCCGGTAGCAATAAAGACGATCAAACAAGAATAACAGATCTTGACACACCATATTACTCTACAAGACAAGAACCATATAAATGTTTATGAAATAATCCTATCCTTATAAAACTATATTATTTTGTATGCGTATATTGAAACTATTATGATGTCATGTAAAAACATATGTAGCATGAAAGACATATGATCTTCTTGTTAATGAACTAAATTAAGAATGCAATCAAACAAACAGGACGATGAAAAATTTCATGCAAACATAATCGAAATTAGAAATCGGGCTAGGTATGAGGTACACTTGGTGCAAAAAATGCACATATGATTCACAACACCCTCGAACATCACTGCTAGGCCACATATACATGTGTCGGTGTGTTCGCATATAAATACACTAAATAATGTCCTTTATGGAAATGAAAGCATATCGTTCTAGTTTGAAACAGTGGAAAGAACGGCAGGTACAAGAGGAAAAACTAATATAAAGAAATAACAAGTATCAGTAGGAAAATCAACAATAAGAAATAATAAGTATCAGTTTATTGTCATACCCATTTAAGAATCAATCACCCGATTTGCTCCTTTTGAACTCTTGCCACTCAATTTGCTCAACCAAATTCAGCAACCAAGGAACGTTTGGTGAACATTATCCTGCAATTGCATAAACTAGCATAAGATATTCTAGACTAATGGCAATTATATTAGTATATTGAGAATTTGATATCAATAATACAGCTTAAAACTAGGCAATAGAATAGTTCACATGCTTGCTATAAATGAAGGACACTAACCAGCTTATGGAAATTCTAACTCAGCTGCAAAACACTTCGAAACATTCACTCAATGCATGACCTATTTTATCTTGCTGCCTATTTCAACTCCTTTTTCCTTTTTTCCATAAAGTAGCTCCCAATTTAAATAATTACATAAAATAACAACAAATTTACATGTGAAATAGAGGTCGACATTTATAAGCGCACATGATGTCTCTCGTGTAAATTGCAACTGAAACAAGACTTCCAGGCCTTTTATGGGCAATCATTTCAACCACAAACAAACTCCACTGTCATAAAACATGAGAAAGCCAAAAAGGTTTTTCAATCTAGAAAATTTTCAACATTAAGTTGCTCAAACAATAAGATGTTCTCGTATATCAAGAATCAAATTCTAATCTACCTATAACCATGTACTCCGTACTCTACATAAGACTCGACAACTCACAAATTTTACTTTCTATCTGATATGGTTAAACCTTCTAGTAGGTTCTGGCTTTTCAGGAAAGAATTTGTATACAAATTAATCAAATTCACCTAGCTGGATAACTAAATGTCTAAGACTAAAAAAACTTATAAAGTGAGGCAATGTTGAAATATAGACCCCCAAGGAGAATGATAGTATGATACGTGAATGTGTAATCACTGGTTCATTATAATAGCTTAATAATACCTATATAAAAGAAATACAAAATCAAAGAGTTAAATATACTAGATCCAAAGAGTACCCATTAGTGCTCAATTCACAGGTCAGATTCAGAGAGATGACCCATTACTACCGTCTCCAGAAGACATCTTCACAATGTGAGGTTAAATGTCTTACCACAATAGTGAAAGTTATACTGGGCATTGTAGATAGGACATTACAGTCGATAGCTAATTCTCCCATAGGGTTAGGCAATTTTTCGCACTACTGCATGTGGTAAAAAATATTATTAACAAACTGAAAGGTGAAACAAAGGGTCAATGAAGAAAGTTATTTTATTTTAGGCGGTCCACCTAACCTGATTGACATAGTTCAATATGAGGTACTCTGTCTTGCTTTGCTTAAGCTGATTTTGCATCCAAACAACTGCCATTTCGCAAGCAGTGCACATAACATCACTTTGAATATTTTTTCTTCTTGGTTTACCACGCTCTAAATGCCAATACAACGTTATGTAAAAGAAATATCATTAGAATTCGTACTAAAAAATTTTCTTTAGAACAAATCAAAAAAAGTTGGATTCTAAGTCTCAAACCTGACTCCTCGAGTTCCATCAAAAGTATATAAACTTATTTGAGAGCAAGTCTTCATTGAGTTTGCCAGCGGGAGACAATCATTGATTTATGAAAATAGTTTGATTGTGTTAGAAAACAATTATGTAAAGAAGTCAAGCAAACCTCAGGCAATAACATATCCAAAATCTATTGCCCGTATTATGCTACCACAGCTTTGCATTCCTGGCTGACAACACTAGCAGCTCTAATTTTTTGGTTAATTTCCACAATAATGGCCTGAAATGTAGAATTGGAGCTAAAAATAATTCATAGAACACACTAATCAGATGTCAACCTGCAATTTATTGAAGTATTGGTTAACTATTGAGAACAGATGAATAAGTAACATTATCTGTAATGATCAGTAACTCTATTTATTTGAGAAACTACCGAATAGGATGATACAGCGTGTGTGCACGTACATACATTATAGTATATTATGTATACTTCTACAAAAATAATCAGTATCGTTGACTAAAAAATGCTAGCTTATTGTATTTACATTTAATTCTACAAACTACATAAACAAGAAGTTCTGCAAAAGTTCCCTAAAGTATATTACAAAAGGACATATAATCCACATTTGAGTCGCATTTTTGTGTACTTCTATAAAAAATGAATATGTAAGCTCGACAACAATGTGTGTTAACTATTAACGGGATTAATTATTCAAGGGAAGATTGTCGTATCCTATAAAAATGTGAAGCTATTGAACTAGCCTTATGCAAGTATACACAAAGGAACACCTTAGAATAGTGCTCCCCTCAAAACAGTATTCAAAGAGGTCATTCCTACTATTTAACCTGATTTTGGCCAAGTTGGAAGAACCAGAAAATAAGATGTTTATCGTGTTTCAAATTACATGGCAAGGTTTCAAAGACTAAGAAAGATTTGAACCCGTATTGAATTATGGAAAACAATTAAGTGCTAATACGTATTGTTGGACCAACAATCAAACAAGTTCCAGAATTTGCTATAGCCACACAACCTATTGCACAAAAGCCTGGCAAATAAAGTATATGTTGAACATCATAGATACTAAATCTGTAGCTACCAAATTGATGCGCATCAAAAACAAAAAAAAGGTTACCTGTTAATTGGTAGCCAACAAGAACATCTCTAGAGGAATTATTGGATGATTATTTGGAAGTAGGTTGATCGAAATCGAAAGCCATGGATGAGGGATGTGAGAATTTTTAGAGGGGATTTAGGAAGTCTTAATTGAGGAATTTAGGGTTTTTTGTTAAAAGCCTTTAGGTTTTTTTGGATGGATGAAATACCTTGCAATACCGTGAAGTGAAATGGGGAAATGAAAATCAACGCGGAAAAGTGAAATTAGCCCGCCTTAAAAAACCATATTCGCTTCGGTTTTGTGAAGGAACCAAAGCAAATAGCCCTATTTGCTTCGGCCAAAAGACAACCGAAGCAAATAACTCTATTTGCTTCTATGCATTTGCTTTAGCTATCTTCAACAACCGAAGCAAATTACATTTTTGTATTTTCTATTGCTTTGCATATACCAATTGTTTCGGTTGTTAAGGGAGACCAAAGCAAATGATACTATTTCCTTTGGTTGTTAACAAAACCAAAACTATAAGGCAAGCGATGTAACATGCATATTGTGTACTATTGTTAAGAAATAAATTGATTCCCTAATTCATGTACATTATAAAAACCTAACCATCATGAAAAGAATTGTTATCCGCAATTTTCCACATATGACTATTCGATGTTATTGGACATTATTATGAAGAAGGAATGAATACTAAACTCTAGATGATGGAATGTGAATACAAAATGAAACATAAAAATAGCAAAAGAGATCAATTGTTACCATTCCATACATGGATTAGTACCGATTTATCAAATCTTCTCAAATCTTGTTATTATCAGTGAGCTGATGGAAGATATTGTTAACCAAAATAATGGATCAACACCCTGATTTGAGTTTGAAAGCACCATCCCTGTTCTAACAGAGCAATATCACAGATCACAGATATAAGAAAGAGTAGTAAAAGAAAGAAGAAAGAGAATTTTATAGTGGTTCAGCTATTAATAAAGCCTACATCCACTTTATATTTTTCCTATAGACTGATTGCTGTTACTGGATGTGTTTGATTACAAGTCTTTGATTATCTCTCAATAGATCGGATCCCCGGAGTTGGAATCCACTAGAGTATCACAGTGGATTCCTTCAGAGATTGTTGTAAGGGAGGCAGAGAGTGAAGAATGTCTTTAGTAGAGCTTCAGCAATTAGTCCGAAGAAGATCCTCTTTATGTTGCAGGTAGGGTGCTATTTATAGAGGTCGAAGAGCTTCTGGGCCAGGCCTGTCTTCTTCAGCTTGCAAGTTGGTTACAGGTGACCAAAAGGGGGGGATTTGGCTCACAAAATGAGCCAATACCATGGGTCAATGGTGACCCATGGTCGATGGGTTGCAGGCGACCCGATCGGTCGTTGGCGACCCTATGGGTCATTCGACCCGACGGGTCTGAAGAATTTATTCGTTCTGCGAACCAAATTTTGCCTCTTTTGACAGTGTTCCATATTCGGGTTTGTTTGATGGTTTGATCAGAGGCATGGGTCATCGATGAGCTAAGCACTAAGGATTTTTCTGGTGTTTGTAATTGGAGATGTTTTCATAGTCTTCTATCGTAGTTGTTTTGTTTTGATGGCAATTCACTAGCTGTTTGCGCTCAGCTGCTGATTGGACTGAACTGATGTTGGCTTCTTGGTTCAGTTGAATTTAGTCGTTGCTTTAGTAATGTGATTTGGCTCTTATCAACTCCTTGCCTAAGCCTTTCTGGTTAAGTTCCAAGTCATTCTAAAGTGGTGGGATAGCTCTGTGTTCTGCTGGATCCTGTTGGGTTAAAAACCCGGATAACATTTGCCCCCTAAAGTACGCCTTTTGAATGAAAGGTGTGCTTTGCACTAGAATAAGTCATGGCAACGAGTCTTCGGTTGTTGAGCTTTAGTCATGGTGAATCGTTCAGTTCCTTTGGATTATCTTGCCAGTCACAAGTCGTTCAAAACCTGTTACAGCCTAAGACTCTAGACTCTGCCTAAGTCTAATATATACATCACAATCATCCCGGTTTCATTCAGGGTTATTACATCACATGTCTCTAATTACATTACACATCTCTAATCATCCTGCGTTCATTCGGGATTTACATAACTATTAATTTTTGCTTTCCATTCAGAGTTTTTACATCATATATCAAAATCAAATCATATATCAGAATCACATCATATCACATCATATATCAAGATCACATTATATCTCAAAGTCACATCATGTCACAACATATATCAAAATCACATCGTATCACATCGTATATCAAAGTCATCCTGTATTCATCCAGGATTTATCCGTTTTGTTCTATTTATAAGGCATTCAAATCATTTATTATTATTATTGCAAAACCAAATCTGTTTTAAGGTCTGATCTTTCTGAACCGCTTAAGTAAGTTTAGTGCACGATCTCTCCGGATCGTTTAATGTTTAGTTTAATGTGCGATCCCTCTGGATCGTTTAATGTTTTAAGTTAAGGGGACGATCTCTTTGGATCGTTTGTTTATTAAGTCAAGGAGGATTAAGTAAGCCCATCGCTCACTCTCCGGTGAGGGGACTTACTTCTTGCACTCCGGTCCCGTGGTGGGACTCTAAGGCGATCAATATCGTACAAGTCCTTCCACTCGCTCTCTAGCAAGGGGACTTGCACCTTGCACTCCGGTCTCATGGTGGGACTCTAAGGCAATCATTATTAGTTATCAAAATTCAAATATTCAAATCAAAAATTAAACAAGCAGGAATCAAAACAAGCAGAAATTCTAAATGTTCATATCAGGCATCCGACTCAGAGCGTGCCTAAGGACCGTTCGGGATCCCGTACATGTGTAAGCGGCCTTTGATGATTTTAGTCCTAAGTTCTCTCACGCATCCCACTCAGAGCATGCCTAGGGACCGTTCGGGATCTTGTACACGTGTAAGCGGCCTTCGATTATTATTGTTTACTTACCAAAAGGAAAATTGCGGGAAAAGAAATGATAAAACAAGGCATTGGAATCGAATCTGACTCCGGTTTACCCCGGTCATGGGATAATTTGCCTCGGTGCCTGTCCTCGGGCGTTTCTTGATGCATTTGCCACAGATGATGGTTGTCCCTGTAATTCCGCAGTTCTGTTGCTCACATATTGTGGCAGCTGGTTGTTCCAGACCAGTTCTTCTATCAGATCATGAAGGTGTCGACACTCGTTCATTTCATGCCCATTCAACTCATAGAAGATGCAAAACTTTTCAGATCTTTTCTCTCGACCGGTGGGCTCCCTCTTAGGCGGCCTTCGGTATAGGTTCTGCCCCCTCATATCCAAGTATATCCTCTTTGGGGTTTCAGTCAAGTCGGTGTATGAGGAGAATCTTGGCCCGATTCTTTGCCGTTTTGGGTCTTTGATGTTGTAATTGGCTTTCCTCTTCCCTTTGTCTTTTCCAATTCCAGCTCCAGACTGTCCCCCGCGTTCGACGACATTTATTTCAGCATCTGCATCCTCATCCTTGGCTTCGGCGTCTTCCTGATGCAGGTACCTCTCAGCTTCGTAATAGAATTCTGCAAGATCCATCGATGGGTCCCTTTTCAATGCGGCTTTGAAATCAGTCTTATTCGCGACTCCAGATACTACTGCCATTAGGATAAAGGATGGGTCTGGTTTGTCCACCGCGGCTGTCGCCGCATTGAATCTTGTTAAATAGCTTCTCAAGGACTCTCCGAGCCTTTGTTTTACATTTGAGACCATAAGTACATTCCTTGGTTGCGAGACGTGAACCCTGAACTGTCTCAAGAATCTGCTCACTAAGTCGGTCCATGTGCATATGGACCCATTTTCCAATTATCTGAACCACATTACAGCCAAATCTGTTAAGTATAAGGGGAAGCATCGCCCCATTACTTCCTCAGAAGCACCCAGCACCTCCATATGTTGGATGATTTGCATCATATGAATCGTTGAGTCTATCTTCCCGTCGTACATTTCTAGTGTCAAAAGCTTGAAATCTGGGGGGTTTCTCGCATTTCGGATGTTAGCAGTAAATGGATTTCTGTTCACATTTTCCAGACCCTGATCTGGGGGGCCCCCTTTGATGAATCTCTGTACCAATTCAGCAACTCTGTTCTCACCGTCCAATGAAGGTCTCTATCCTAAAGCAATACTTTGCCCCCGCCCCGTGGGGGGTACCCCGGAATGGATTCCTCC
Organism: Allium fistulosum; assembly: GCA_030737815.1. Lineage (NCBI taxonomy): Eukaryota > Viridiplantae > Streptophyta > Magnoliopsida > Asparagales > Amaryllidaceae > Allium > Allium fistulosum. The sequence continues at coordinate 1,112,937,937 of CM060902.1, read as the reverse complement.
AACAACATACCTATTGTTTGTACCAAAAATGGGCACAACACTCTTCGGGAGTTATTTGAAGAGATAAAATGAAGATTATAAATGTAAAACAGAGGTTATCTAACAAAAACTCCAACAAACAGAAATGTAAAATGCACAGACAAGCAATTTAGAGTGGTTCGGCGTATAGCCTACGTCCACTATGAAGTTTTGATGATTTTATTGATTCTCTTTCAATGATTACAAGCGGTTACAGCAATGAACAGCGGATTACAGATTAGAATTCGAAATTGACAGCAAAAGTAGGGTGCAAATCTCAATCCGGCAGAGTCTGGACGCTTCAGAGAAAAAAGATCCTTTTTCTGTTGATTCTGGGGCTCTATTTATAGGCGTAGGAGGCTTAGATTTCGCTCAAACTCCGGGAGACTTGGTCTGGCACGTGAGGGGGCCCACTCGACCGTTTCCAGAAAGTTTGGCCTCGATCTGTGATCGATACGAATTCATTTCGTATCGATCAAGATGATGTCCAATTAAGCTGAAATTTGGTGGAGACCTCCTTTAGTGTGCATGCAAACTTCCCTTGAAATTTCACTGGATTTGGCTTAGTAGATCGCGAGATATCGCCGATACGAGATGGATTTCAACGCTGGTTGTTCTGCTCGTCTCCATTGCTTCGACTCCATTGTTTGTACCAAAAATGGGCACAACACTCTTCGGGAGTTGTTTGAAGAGATAAAATGAAGATTATAAATGTAAATAGAGATTATCTAACAAAAACTCCAACAAACAGGAATGTAAAGTGCACAGACAAGCAGTTTAGAGTGGTTCGGCGTATAGCCTACGTCCACTATGAAGTTTTGATGATTTTATTGATTCTCTTTCAATGATTATAAGCGTTTACAGCAATGAACAGCGGATTACAGATTAGAATTCGAAATTGACAGCAAAAATAGGATGCAAATCTCAATCCGGCAGAGTCTGGACGCTTCAGAGAAAAAAGATCCCTTTTCCGTTGATTCTGGGGCTCTATTTATAGGCGTAGGAGGCTTGGATTTCGCTCAAACTCCGGGAGACTTGGCCTGACACGTGAGGGGACCCATTCGACCACTTCCAGAGAGTTTCAAGCCAATCTGTGATTGATACGAAATCATTTCGTATCGATCAAGATTACTTCCAATTGAGCTCAAAATTGGTGGAGATGTTCCTTATTATGTGTGCAACCTTCAGTTAAAATTTCATCGTGTTTGGATCAGTGGATTGAGAGATATCATCGATACGAAACGATGTTCTTCGCTAGGCTGTCTGGTTCGAATCCATTTCTCTGAGCTGGGGGCTTCGAATCGATGGTGTCACGCGCCCCTGTGAAGACGTGGAACGCACACTTCGCCTCGATCTGGTCTCTACTCCGAGTCGACCGCGTCGACTCCATATATCTCGGCACATTCGCATCGAGGGATGACGTAACGCGCGCGCCTCGCCTCGATCCGGTATTTGCTCCGTGTTGACTGCATCGACTCCATGTATCTCGCCTCGTTTCCTTCGAGATATGACACGTTATCTAAGCTGGTTGACCCGATGGATTCGAGTAGGACTTCATCCAGGGATACGAGGCAAACACTGGCTGATGGATACGAAGCAGGCACTGACTGATGGATACGAAGTAGACATTGGATGATGGATATGAAGCAGGTATTGGCTGATGGATACGAAGCAGGCATTGACTGATGGGTACGAAGTAGACATTGGATGATGGATAGGAAGCAGGTACTGGACGATGGATACGAAGCTCACCACTGTGTGGACTTAATCGTCCTGATGGGCATGAGATCGATGGATTCGAAAACGAGGACCACCGATGGATACGAAATCCATCGATACGACCTGCTGCTTATTAATGGATACGAAATGTGCTCTTTCCTTTGCCTTGCATCCATCATATCTTGAGCATATGAACTCGGATCGATCTGAAACTTGGAGCGTTGGTTTGCTTTATTTTTCCCGATCATGTCCCATCGATTGGGGCTTGATCCGGACTTGGTCAAAATTCAACGATATCCATGACAAACGACTTTTGGAGTCCAACTCCTTGGTATCCTGGCCTTGCCAAAAGGCGGGATAACATTTGCCCCCCAAAGTACGTCTTGTGAAAACATGATGTGCTTTGAAAAGCTGCATGTCTTCTTTGAATAACTTTGGAAGTCGTATCCTTTAGCCATTCTCTTGTATCGATGTGGGTTGACTTGATGGATATGAAAATGATCATTCGTATCGATGGTCACAAATCGCGGTGAATTCTGATTCGAATTGGTGATATCTGGTGGACACAAAACGGATGTTCGTATCGATAGATTCTGATGGATACGAAATGGACGCTCGTATTAACAGGTCTGTTCTGTTTCGAATCGATGGCTCACAATTTGGATGTTTCGAAACGATGGTGTTTGGTGAACATTTCGCCTCTATGAATGCACAGCTTGATGGATGCGAGGAGAGCGTGTGCATCTACCCATCGTATTCACGTGGCCTCCCTGTGCGTTTCGAACCGATAAAGGCTAGTGGGCTCGATACGAATGCTCGCATCGATGCGCTGCTTGACTGGCTGCGACCGGTCATGTTGACTGGGAGGTGAATCGACCCAGTTCGCCTCCAGGCCTCATATAAATATTGAGGACTTGGCTCGATTTCACTTTTTTACCTTTTACTTTTACTGTTGCCTTCTGCATTTTCGTATCGATCCACGAATCCAGAAAGAGATAACAGCTCTGTACTTTCGACTCTATCAGCCTCAATCCACCAGATCTTGAAACCTCAATCTTAAACTAGGTAATCCACCACGAATCTAAATGACGAAACTACCTTCGATCCGCTCTTTCTTCGTCAATCAACCACTCTGGCAGTTGATAAAACCAGATCTGGTTCGAAGTCCAGATGGCCATGGCGGCGCTCTGGTAGATTGGGGAAGAAAGAGTGGAGAAGGCATAAGCGAATCGATCTAGAGGCCGTGTTCGAATCGACAAAGACAGAGATATCTTTTCTCAGATCCAGTATCGATTCCTGGGATACGTCAATGGGGGAGATCTAGTTCGCATCGATGGATGTGATGGCGGATCGTATCGACACGAAACGATCAATATGAAAAACTAAAAAATGTATCTTAGTTTTAGATCGATACGAACCTTGCCTTCGCGATCGATGTTTAGCTAAAGCCTTTTCTGATCGATATGAACCAGACAGCCAGGAATCGATGCGAAGTACTCTGATCTTTGATGGATTCGAACTTGACTCCTGACGATCGATTCGAAGCCTGCTCACGGGTATCGATTCGAACCGGTATCATGATGGATTCGAACGAGCCTTTTTTGATCGATTCGAACTTCCCATTATGGATGCGAAATCTTGACATTCTTCAGCACAACTCCGATGAGCTTCATCCTTGCATATCTGGACTTGATAATTAAATTGCATATTTGACTACCTCTCGAAGCTCGTCAATGGAACTGCCATTTAACAGAAAAGTACAACAAACTCTTTAATCTTGAATCGATCGCTATCACCTGAACAGCGTGGCCGTGACGGTCAGCGATGACGGTCACGCCCGTCCGACTTCCAGAATTTTAGTCGCTTGCACGTTTTCTTTAACTCTGCAGAATTTGCTCAAGTCACGCACAACACTCGCACTACACAACACATTCATGCACTTTACACTGGGGAATGCACGGGCTTTTTGTCATCTAATGATGGTTTCTCGTGAGTTAGCTAGTGATGGAACCGTCAAGTTCGCAGCAGCAAGAAACTCAGAACCCTATCCTTCCCAGAATTGAGATTCCGGTCATCGAGACCGAAGCTATTGGTCCAGCTCCGGACGAGTTGCCCGATGCGTCCTTCATTAACAGTCCACCTGATTCTGTCCCGTCCAATATTTCTGAAGACATGCTAGGGAGAATATGCTTAAGGCATGGCTTATCTTTGGATGAGGCATTGTTGCCTGGACCGGATGACAGGCCACATAATCCCCCGGAGGGGTATACTGCTTTTAATCGGCATGCGTGCGCAGCCGGCACACTTCCTCCGTTCAATGACTATATAAGAGAAGTGTTGGCTTATCTGGACATCGCTCCGTCTCAATTGCATCCAAACGGATATGCCTCACTCAACAGCTTGTTCATTGTATTCATGGAGTACCTCCATCGTCCTCCCCGTATGACCGACAGAAGATACTTGTTTAATTTCAAGAGTCGGACTGACAGCCCATCTTACACGTTCTTGGAGTCTGTAAGGAACTGCCAAGTTGTCGCGGGGTCGTGGACTAGGCTAAGCTACTTTAAGTCGGAGTGGTTCTATGTCCGATGTCCTCCGGGGTTTGCCAGAAGATGGCTGTTCAGACGTGAGTATTGTCTTTTTTCCCAAGTAATTGACAGGGCAATTTTCGGAGTGAAATTAAACTTACGTCTTCTTCTCTTTTTATTTCAGCTATCATCCAGCGGCCTGAGGGTGGCTACTATAAAGAGATAGTTCGGGTCCTCCAAGAGATTCCTAGCGAAGAAAGGAATATTGAACTGTTATTGACAGATCGGAATCTCAGAGTCCTTGGGCTGATCGGCCGGAGGCAGAGCATAAGACTCGATGGTGCATTAAAGACCATCTCCAGGAAAAAGGTCAAGCGGATGAAGCCCAGGGTTGTGATAATCGAGGAACCCGATTCCGAGAAAACTCATACTGACGAGGAACCGTTGGTCGGACCTGCTAATGCAACCCCGGAGTCCGATGCAAAGAGGAAAGGCAAAGCAGTGGCCTCGAAACAGCCTAAGTCTGGGAGGCGGAAGTCTGTGGTTTTGCACCGTCCTTTGCCAGGAGTTAAGATTACGGAGGCATCCTCCCTGCAAGCTGAAGATCAACTCGAAGGGCCTGCTGACCCTCCAATCCCGGACATCGAGCCGGAGCAACACGATGTTGGGTCGGGTGGACCGCGACATATCGTCGATGTTAGTGAGTCTGAGCTTGCCAGTGCGATTGACACTTCTGGTTGGTCCGGGGGGTTACACATTCACACACTCTTCACGGCACAACACACTTTCCTAACCATAAACAACACATCGCAAACGGTTACTGATTCTTTGTGGTTTTCTTTTCAGGTACGATGTCTGGGCAAGGTTCTGTGCTTGGCAGTTTGCGTAATAAGCGCCGTTATCATGAGCCACGCAGGAGAGAGGGCGAGAGGGATTATGACACGGGACACTCTGGTCAGGAGAAGTCTGACAGAGATAGGGGATATGTTCGCCGATCCCGATCTCGCTCTCCTCCCCCCAGGACCTCTGCACCTCCTACTGCCGCAGTTACTCGTCCTCCCGAAACTTCACGGCCTAGGCCGCCTTCTCAAGCTTTGAGGTCCGATCCTCCACGCAGGACTGAAATAGCCACCTCTTCGGCTACTGTGCCGGTCCCGACCGAGGCGTCTAGTGAAGGAGCGCTTAAATTGGCACAGATGAGGAAGGAATTTCCTGACATCTGTTTTGATGGGTATGTCTTCCCTCCGCACCTGAAGAGAATTCCGCCAACCGCGGAAACCACTATCCATGATTATGTTGCGGACATCTTTTTCCAGTACAGGGAGTGGGGACGGGCCGCGAGGAAGGCGTCTAAAGTGGCATTCGAGTGGGGCGTCACCATTGAGAAGCTCGAGAAGGAGCTGGGTCGCAACGACCAAATCATAAAAGCGCTCAACTCGGAGGCTGAGTCTTCCCGTAAGTCTGAAATGGAGGCTTTAAAGAAAGTTGATGAAGTGAACGCTGTCATGGCCAGGATGAAGCAAGAGCACTATACTGCCATCGAGGACATGGGTCACAGGAACACTTCCATTACCGCCGAGAGGGATGCCGCTCTGAAGGAGCTTAATGAGCTGAAATCAAAGTTTTCAGAGATGGAGAAGGAAAAGGACGCAGCTAATGTCTCTGCGCAGGAGGCCTGTGACCAGGCAGTGACACTCCGAAAGGAGAAGGAAGCAGCTATACAACAAGCCCATGAAGCTGAGGCTGGGGTTGACGAGAAGGTACGGCAGGCGGAGGCCAGGATTGAGGCCGAGGTGGAGGAGCTACTCGTCACTTATAACGCCAATGTGCTAAGGCACCGAGACTTGACATGGCTTGACGATTACCCTACACATCTCTATAACGCCTGGAACCTACTGGTTGATGAGGAGAGATCTGGGCACCCTGATGAAGCCCTTGACGAGTTCGAGCTGGAGAACCGCATCCTTAATGATGACGAAAAGAAGGTTCTCCATGACTCCATGATTTCCCACGACAAGGTGAGGCTTGGTGCCCAGATCCAGGAAGTCGGAGAGAGCTCTGGTGCAGAACACCATGTTACGAGTTCTGAGATAGTCATGTCATCTCAGTCTGAGCCAACTCCGATGATCTACCCCTAGCCTATCCCGGCGTATGACCCAGATCAGCCGCATTTATCTCCTATTAAGGAACATCCTTCTGAAGTAGTTCAGACGACCTCGAGCCAAACCGAGGAAGGTACTTTGAACTAACTTCTAGTATATTTGGATTGAAGAACCCGTGTTGAAATGTTGCTAATGACATGTCTTTTCCTTTGATCAGTGACAGGAGTTGCACCAGCCGCGCCTCTTACCATCCAAGAATCAGGTCAAGCACCAGGAGCCATCATCTCTGAGGCGACCTCCGTCGCGGCAATGGCACCAGTTGGAGTGACGCAGGGGAGCTCACTTTCTTTCGACGAGCAGATGATAAACGAGCTCCTTGGCCGTCAAAGTGATCCTTTTGCGGACTTGCCATTTGGCTTGGGTGGATTCACGGCTACTTCCGACACCTTGTCCCAGACTACTACGGCCCCTAGCGAGGCCAGGGCACGGCGGGAAGCGGCGATGTTGGCCGAGATGGCGGCCGCGGCGCACGGTGGCGAAATAGATGGCGGAGCAGCAGCACAGTGCCCTACTCCTCTTATGTCTGTGTCTCCTGGGGGCACACTTACTGATACTAATGTGCCAGCCCCTCCTCCAACTGCCGAGTCTGTTCCTCCCACTCCTCCTTCGGGAAGTATCCCTATAGAGTCCAGCTCAGACGAGGATGTTGACATTATGCCTCCACCCGAAGGGAGCTTGCCTAAGGAGAAAGGCTCCAAGCGAAAGGGTACTGGTGGCTCCAGTAGCTCCTCGAGGAAGAAGAAGCTGAGGAAACAGAAGGATTAGACACTCTTTTCATAGGCAGTTAGGGACTTTTGTTATTTTTTCTGCTTTTTCCCTTTTGTAGGCCGTGTTTAGATGCGGGTTCGGCCCCTGCTAGTAGGAATATTTTGGAAAAAACTCATGTATGAACCATTGTTCTTGAGTTAGTTGGAATAAATTTTTTTTTTCTGGCTTCAGCTTGTGTTCCTTTCTATACTTGAATATTGCAATGTTCGGACTTTGGTCCAGTGTACTTGCATTATCTGATTGCTTCAAGAATAGCTCATTTTACTTGTTAAGTATGGAAATCTCGGACTTGAGTTGTGATAGGGGATCGTATCGGAGCTGAGCATCGCATAGTTTCGGGTAATGACTAACATTCGCCTCTGCCCCCAGTTCCGGGGTCAAGTTGTGATGATCAGCTTGTGATGGCACCAAGCGAGGACCGAGTGGTCGAACTACGCTTGTTCTCTTATGAATCGTTCCATCCACACTCCGGGGATAGGCGTCATCTCGTAAGCGGTTGTTCGCACTTTGGGAACATGGAGTTGACCGTTTATACTCTGCATCACACTCTGGGAATGCGGAGTTGAATGTTTATACTCCATTTCGCACTCTGGGAATATGGAGTTGAATGTTTATACTCCGCTTTGCATTCTGGGAATGCGGAGTTAAATGTTTATACTCCACTTCGCACTCTGGGAATGTGGAGTTAAATGTTTATACTCCGCTTCGCACTCTGGGAATATGGAGTTGACTGTTTATACTCCGGTTCGCACTCTGGGAATGCGGAGTTGAATGTTTATACTCCATTTCGCACTCTGGGAATATGGAGTTAAATGTTTATACTCCACTTCGCACTCTGGGAATGTGGAGTTAAATGTTTATACTCCGCTTCGCACTCTGGGAATGCGGAGTTGAATGTTTATACTCCATTTCGCACTCTGGGAATATGGAGTTAAATGTTTATACTCCGCTTCGCACTCTGGGAATGTGGAGTTGAATGTTTATACTCCGCTTCGCACTCTGGGAATGCGGAGTTGAATGTTTATACTCCACTTCGCACTCTGGGAATGTGGAGTTAATTGTAGGATTGTCGTGTGTCAACCCTACTAATATCGGTGTCATGGCTTGTCCCCGAGCTCGGGTTTCACCTAGTGAGTGGCCGGTTGTATCACAGCCACTCTCTATTTGAATAAGTCCCATTGCATGATGGGATTCAGCTCTTCGTGCGTCGTGATGTTGTATATCGTACATAATGAATCACAGCTCTGGCTCGAAGAAGTGGCATTTTATTGCTGAAATAAGAAAATGCGGCAAAGTCAGTTGCCTTATTACAAAATTCAAATTTCGAAATGCAGAAACAAATTGCTAAATAGAATGAAATAAATAAAGCCTGTCATATGTAGTAGCGGCGGAGGCTTTCGCTGTTCCAAGCCCTTGGTAAATCGAGACCGTCAACAGTCGACAGCTTGAATGTACCATCTCCGAGTTTTCGTGTAATTACATACGGTCCTCCCCAGTTCGGTTTCATGTGTGAAGGAACTGGGTAGATTCTCTTGAGCATGAGGTCGCCGAGTTCAAAGGTTCGAGGTCGAACTCTGGTGTTGTACAATCGGGCGACCCAGCTTCGATGTGCGGCTGCTCTCAGATCAGCCTCTTCCCGTTTCTCATCCAATAGATCCAAAGACTCGGCTAGGAGTATAGCGTTTGTTTTTGGATCATAATAAGTCACGCGATGAGAGAGCACTTCTGTCTCGACCGGAATAACGGTCTCTGAGCCATAAGATAGGGAAAACGGAGTGTGTCCGGTCGCGGTTTTGTGGGTCGTTCGATAGGCCCATAATGCCATAGGAAGTTCATCGACCCACTTGCCCCCAGCCTTCTCCAATCGTTTCTTCAGGATCGATTTTATAATTTTGTTGACAGCTTCAACCTGTCCATTCGCTTGGGGGTGTGCGACAGCCGAGAACTTTTTGCGGATATGAAACCGTTGACAGAAGTCCTTGAATTCCGCACTCTCGAATTGGGCTCCGTTATCAGTGATGATAGTATGCGGGAGTCCAAATCGACAAATGATGTTGCGAACCACGAAATTTATCACTTTCTTTGTCGTAATGGTTGCAAGGGCTTCGGCCTCAGCCCACTTTGTGAAGTAATCAACGGCGACGATGGCGTATTTCGCACCGCCTTTTGCTAAAGGTAAAGCGCCGATGATGTCAATGCCCCACATTGCGAATGGCCAGGGACTGACCATTTGGGTTATTTCAGTTGGCGGAGCTCTCGGAATTCGGGCATGTATTTGGCATTTATCGCACTTCCGGGCATAGTTTGCCGCATCTCGGTTCACTGTCGGCCAGTAGTACCCATATCGGAGTATCTTCTTAGCGAGAGCTTGCCCTCCGGTATGATCACCGCACTCTCCTTCGTGCACGTCATGTAACACTCGTTTGATTTCCTCGTGGGCAATACACCTGAGGAGAGGAACAGAATAATCTCTCCTGTACATGACTCCGTTTTGGATGACGAATCGCGAAGCTTTTCGCTGAATTTGTCTCTTCTCATTTCTAGGTTCAGGCAGCACCCCATTCTCAATGTAATTCCGATACGGAGTCATCCAAGATTCCCTACTAGGAGCGGTTTCAAATACAGAGTTCATTTCTAGCCGATCGATGCTCGGAGTGGCCAAAGTTTCGACGGGGACAAGTCCCATTTGTTGCGCTTCACCTGTACTGGCTAACTTTGCCAGTGAATCGGCTTTCTGATTGCGCTCCCGAGGCACATAATAGATGGCATAATAATCAAACTGGTTTAGTATTTCCTGAACTCGTGCCAAGTAAGCGGCCAGTCTTCGGTCTCTTGCCTGGTATTCTCCTCGCACTTGGCATACCACTAACTGCGAATCGCAATAAATTTCTACAGCGATAATTCTCAAATCTCTGGCAAGTCTTAGGCCGGTTAGGAGGGCTTCATATTCGGCTTCATTATTAGTTGCACGAAAGTCGAATTTAAGAGCATAACATATGGATCGGCCCTCGGGAGTCTCAAGTACAACCCCAGCGCCCGAACACCGGTCATTTGACGCACCATCAGTATACAGCTTCCAGATGTATTCGGGGGATTCACTGGTCTCGGGTAAGTCTTCTGGAACGGTGAATTCGGCGATGAAATCAGCCAGGACTTGTCCTTGAATGGCCCTCCGCGGAGCGTATGCGATATCAAATTGACTTAGCTCAATGTTCCACTTGAGTAACCTACCGGACGTCTCAGGCCGCGTAAGGACCTGTCGTAACGGCTGGTCGGTGTACACAGTAAGCGGATGAGCTTGGAAGTAAGGACGGAGCTTCCTTGAGGCAATGACCAAACAATAAGCCAGTTTCTCCAGCCTCGGATAATTTCTTTCAGCTCCTGTTAGTCGCTTACTAACATAGTAGACCGGGTTTTGCACTTTGTCTTCTTCCCGGACTAGAGCAGCACTGATCGCATGTTCTGATACTGCCAGGTAGAGATATAGTTGCTCGTGGTCAACCGGTTTTGACAAGATCGGAGGTGTGGAGAGATGTTGAACTAATGATCGGAACGCGCCTTCACACTCCGTGGTCCATTCAAAGTTTCGTTTGCCCTTCCGGATCAGGTCGAAGAAAGGAATGCATTTATCGGTGGACTTTGAAATGAATCTGCTCAATGCTGCGACCTTCCCGTTAAGACTCTGGACTTGTTTTATAGTTCTAGGGGTTTGCAAATTTCTAATAGCCCAGATCTTCTCAGGATTCGCCTCTATTCCTCGAGCGTTGACAATGAACCCAAGGAATTTTCCGGATGCAACGCCAAAGTGACATTTGAGTGGGTTGAGCTTCATTCCGTACTCCCGGAGGATGCTGAACATTGAATTCAAATCTCTGACGTGATCGGTGGAGAATCGGGACTTCACCAGCATGTCATCCACGTAGACCTCCATGGTCTTCCCAATCTGATCAGCGAACATTCGGTTGACCAAGCGTTGGTATGTTGCTCCAGCGTTCTTTAGACCAAACGGCATGACTTTGTAACAATAGAGTCCCAGGTCGGTCACGAAGCTGGTATGTTCCTGATCAGGTAAATGCATGGGTATCTGATTGTAGCCGGAGTAAGCGTCCATAAAGGATAGTAGTTCGTGTCCGGCCGTCGAATCTACGAGTTGATCGATTCGTGGAAGTGGGAAGCTATCTTTCGGACAGGCCTTGTTTAGGTCAGAGTAATCAACATAGGTTCTCCACTTCCCGTTTGGTTTCCGAACTAGTACGGGGTTGGACACCCATTCTGGATACAAGGCATCTCGAATGAACCCATTCGATTGTAGTTTATCAATTTCCTCCTTAAGGGCGGCAGATCTCTCTGGATCCATACCGCGCCTTTTCTGCTTTACTGGGACATGTCGCGGATCTATATTCAGGGAGTGACTTGCAATGCTCGGCGAGATCCCGCACATGTCAGAGTGTGTCCAGGCGAAGACGTCGAGATTCGCCCGAAGAAATTCGACCAACTCCTGCTGTGTCTGCTTGTTTAGTTGGGACCCAACTTTCAGCATCTTTGAATCATCATCCTCACTGATTGGGACGTCCACAGTCAGTTCGGCTGGAGAAGCTTGACTCTCCGTTGATTCGTCTTTATCCTCGTTGTCCCTGGGGTCCAGGTCTTTCAGGAATTGGTCGCGGTGCCCGGGCCGAGGCCCAGGCATCAATTGTCAATTATCGACAGAACGGACGCAGAGAGATTCCTCTACGCCCTTCCCCTTCTCTTTACGTTGCGCCCCGCGCAGCTCAGCAACATAACAGGCCCTTCCTGAGGCCTGATCTCCTTGAACAACTCCAATCCCATGATCAGTGGGAAATTTCAGAGTCAGACACCATGGGGCGATCGCCGCCCTGAACTCGGCTAAAGCTGGTCGACCCAGAAACGCATTGTATGGCGAATCGATTTCTAGCACAACAAATTGTAACATTCGGACCCTCCGGCGTTCTCCAACGCCTAACTCGACTGGGAGTTCAGTTATTCCGATGGGTATCGTGGCACTTCCGTTGAAACCATGGATTCTGGATAAACAGGGTTTCAAATCCTTTGTCTCCATCTTCATTAGATCGTAAGCCCGTTTAAGCAAGATGTTCACAGAGCTCCCACTGTCAACCAGGATCCTCTTCATCCAAGCAGGACCTACCTGGGCAGATATGACTAGTGGGTCGATAGTAGGGGCTTCGACTTTATCGGCGTCTCGGCTCCTGAACACGATATCATCGGACATTATCTTTTGTTGCTTTGCCGGGGTTCCATCCTCGCAATTACTATAACACTCGAAGTCCGCATGCCTGATAGAACTGGCATACGACTCCATTTCCCCCCAGCTTCTGTCTGCCGGATGGGGGCCACCACTTATTGTGTTGATAACTAATCTCCCGCCCGCACGAGCGGGTTCATCCTCTCTTTCCTGATTTTGTGAACGATTTTGATTCGAGGGGCCCGCTCCGCCAGGCTGCGGCGCCCGTACAAACTGATCTAGCTTCCTCTCTCTAATCAGCTTCTCGATGAGGTCTTGTAAGTGCCGACACTCATTGGTATTATGTCCATAGCTCTCATGGAACCTACAGAATTTCCCTGTCTGAATCTGTCTCTCCAATGAGGGCTTCGGAGCAGGCTTCTTATACTGTACAGTGTTGCAAGTCTGTAAGTATACGTTTTCCAATGACGTGTTTAGCGGTGTATAACTGTCAAACATCTGAGCTCTACGTCGTGGACCTCGGTTTTCGTCTCTCTTCTTATTCTGGCCATTGTTTCCTCTCTGCTGGGTTTGCTTGTTTTGTATATTCAGCTGAACTTTCCCGGAACTCTCGCCGGACTGTTTAACTGCCACATTGCTCTGTATTCCCTCAATGCTGGGCCTCGCATCGTCCTGCTTCCTAGACTGTTTTGCATCCTCCTGCCGCAGGAATTGAGCGGCCTTGGAGTAAAAACGGTCCAACGACGCGGGTGGTTTCCCAGCTAGCCAGTTTCCGAATTCAGAATCAGGATCAATCCCCTTGGTCAGAGCCATTAAGATTGAATTATCATTGGGATTGGTGATCTCGACGTATGCGGCATGGAACCTCTCCAAGTAACGCCTAAGTGTTTCTCCAGGAGCTTGAGTGACGCTGGACAAGGTGTTGACGTCTTTTGGCCTAGCAATATGCATCCGGAATTGCTCCACAAACTTCTTGGCCAATTGATCGAACGAAGAAATTGATCTAGGTGGTAGGCGGGTAAACCACATTGTCGCGATTCCTCCCAGAGAGATGGGGAAACTCCGACACTTCACTGCATCGTCGGCCCTTGCAGCGCTCATCGACCATTCATACTTCAGAATATGCTGGTTGGGGTCACTATTCCCTTCATACATCGGGAGAGTCGGCATTCTGAATCGCCTAGGGGGCTCGGCATATAACACTTCGTCTATGAAAGGGGTATGACTACGGGAAATCCCCCAGTCATCATTAGTGAGCCCCTGACTCTCGCGGATCATTTGGCGTATCATGGTTGATATATCCGAAATGGGCAGATTCGGAGCGTGATGAGCTAAGGCGTGGTCGGGTTCCACGGTGCGAGTAGGGATCGGGCGCTGTCGACGATCCGTATCTCGCCTCCTTGGCTCAACGTCTTCTGGGACATAAGGTTCTGGAGTACGTCCTCGCTGTTGATTGATCGGCTCTGATTGATTTCGGGTATCGACCCTTGTCTCTGCAGCGGCGGTTGTGGCGCGGTTATCCGTGGTGTACTGTGGGGCCGTACCTCCTCGCGTTGAGGGACCCGTCTGGAAGCTGGTCGACGGTCCTACCCTCAGTTGCCCAACAGTTAAGGCGGGTTGATATTCAGCAGCTTGAGCGCGACTCCCCTCTAGTCGAGGACGGGTAGTTCGGTGGTGATAATCAGATGAAGCTGAGCTTTCGGTAGACGCTCTGGAGACATCATCTCTCCTGGATCTTCTGTGCCCCCGGCGGTTTAGCTGGTTGGTCAGCTCGATATTGGCGCGTAACTGTTCTGCCAACTGCTGACGGCTTTGGGTCAGCTCCTAGAGCAATACTTGAAACTCCTGTCGGGTGACTAGCCCCGTTGAGTCTGAATGAGTGGCATTGTCTTGATTGGAAGAAGGCGGCTGTGTGGGATTCTGCCTATCTCTGCCTTCTTGCTCTGCGGCGGTTGCGCCAGTTCTTGTGCTGACCATTCTCGGTGGTGGAGTCCTTTCCTAGATTTTGAGCAAATCTGAATAGAATGGAAGGATTCCGGACTGGATATCTGGATCTTCCTCTTGGATTTGTGCAATCCGGTATCGACGGCAGATCCAATGAGCAGGAGAAAAAACTGGTTTTCTCAGTGAAAGCACCAAAGTGTTTGTACCAAAAATGGGCACAACACTCTTCGGGAGTTGTTTGAAGAGATAAAATGAAGATTATAAATGTAAAACAGAGATTATCTAACAAAAACTCCAACAAACAGGAATGTAAAGTGCACAGACAAGCAGTTTAGAGTGGTTCGGCGTATAGCCTACGTCCACTATGAAGTTTTGATGATTTTATTGATTCTCTTTCAATGATTATAAGCGTTTACAGCAATGAACAGCGGATTACAGATTAGAATTCGAAATTGACAGCAAAAATAGGATGCAAATCTCAATCCGGCAGAGTCTGGACGCTTCAGAGAAAAAAGATCCCTTTTCCGTTGATTCTGGGGCTCTATTTATAGGCGTAGGAGGCTTGGATTTCGCTCAAACTCCGGGAGACTTGGCTTGACACGTGAGGGGACCCATTCGACCACTTCCAGAGAGTTTCAAGCCAATCTGTAATTGATACGAAATCATTTCGTATCGATCAAGATTACTTCCAATTGAGCTCAAAATTGGTGGAGATGTTCCTTGTTATGTGTGCAACCTTCAGTTAAAATTTCATCGTGTTTGGATCAGTGGATTGAGAGATATCATCGATACGAAAC
Organism: Allium fistulosum; assembly: GCA_030737815.1. NCBI lineage: Eukaryota > Viridiplantae > Streptophyta > Magnoliopsida > Asparagales > Amaryllidaceae > Allium > Allium fistulosum. The sequence continues at coordinate 1,112,922,777 of CM060902.1, read as the reverse complement.
GATGTTCTTCGCTATGCTGTCTGGTTCGAATCCATTTCTCTGAGCTGGGGGCTTCGAATCGATGGTGTCACACGCCCCTGTGAAGACGTGGAACGCACACTTCGCCTCGATCCGGTCTCTACTCCGAGTCGACCGCGTCGACTCCATATATCTCGGCACATTCGCATCGAGGGATGACGTAACGCGCGCGCCTCGCCTCAATCCGGTATTTGCTCCGTGTTGACTGCATCGACTGCATGTATCTCGCCTCGTTTCCTTCGAGATATGACACGTTATCTAAGCTGGTTGACCCGATGGATTCGAGTAGGACTTCATCCAGGGATACGAGGCAAACACTGGCTGATGGATACGAAGCAGGCACTGACTGATGGATACGAAGTAGACATTGGATGATGGATACGAAGCAGGTACTGGCTGATGGATACGAAGCAGGCACTGACTGATGGGTACGAAGTAGACATTGGATGATGGATACGAAGCAGGTACTGGACGATGGATACGAAGCTCACCACTGTGTGGACTTAATCGTCCTGATAGGCATGAGATCGATGGATTCGAAAACGAGGACCACCGATGGATACGAAATCCATCGATACGACCTGCTGCTTATTAATGGATACGAAATGTGCTCTTCCCTTTGCCTTGCATCCATCATATCTTGAGCATATGAACTCGGATCGATCTGAAACTTGGAGCGTTGGTTTGCTTTATTTTTCCCGATCATGTCCCATCGATCGGTGCTTGATCCGGACTTGGTCAAAATTCAACGATATCCATGACAAACGACTTTTGGAGTCCAACTCCTTGGTATCCTGGCCTTGCCAAAAGGCGGGATAACATCCATCCTTTCGTGTCGATGACTGCACGCGCTCTCAAGGTGATGTGGCGCGCGCACTTCGCTTCGATCCGCCCTTCACTCCGCATTGACCGTTTCGACTCCATACATTTCGCCTCGTTTACTTCGATGGGCAACACGTCATCCTAGTTGGTTGACTCGTTGGATACGAACAAGTCACTGGGCACGTGTTCGAAGCAAGGCTTTCTAGTGGATACGAAGTGGTCATGGTCCTCTGATGGATACGAAGCGTAGCGCTTCGATGGATACGAAGCGTAGCGCCTCGATGGATGCGAAGTGCAGCGCCTCGGTGGATTCGAAGCAGACGTTGGCTGAAGGATACGAAGTGCTTCAATTGCTGGTGTGTACGAAGTCCATCGATACGAGCTCGATGGATACGAGGGAAATCGAGTCGAACCTGGGAACCTCGATGGATTCGAAACTGATAGGTGCGAACCTTGATCGATTCGAACTGGGGCTTCGGTGATGGATACGAAACTATCTAGAGTGATGGATTCGAACTCATCGTTTTTCCCCTTCAATTTGATTCGATCATAACTTGAGCGTACGAGCCCGGATTGACTTGAAATTTGAGGTGTTGATTTCTATGATCTTTCTCGTCATGTCCTATCAATTGTAGCTTATTCTGGGCTCGGACAAAATTCAGTGATATCCATGGCGAGCTATCCTTGTTCTCTAGTCGGTTCCTTGGTGTCCTGGCCTTGCCAAAAGGCAGGATAACATCCTGGCCTTGCCAAAAGGCAGGATAACATTTGCCCCCCAAAGTACGTCTTGTGAAAACATGATGTGCTTTGAAAAGCTACAGGTCTTCTTTGAATAATCTTGAAAGTCGTACTCTTTACCACCCTCTTGTATCGGTCCTCTCATGAATCGATGCTAAAAGTTGGAAAGCCTTTCTTCGTATCGATGCGGGTTGACCTTGATGGATACAAAAAATAGTCATTCGTATCGATGGTCACAAATCGCGGTGGATTCTGATTTGAATTGGCGATATCTGATGGATATGTAGTGACTGCTCGTATCGATAGGTTTGCTCTGTTGTGAGTCGATGGATCATAAAATGGACATTTCGAACTGATGGAGTCTGTTACCTTCAGGTGGCTTCCCTGTGTGCTTCGAAACGATGGAGGCTAGTGGGCTCGAAACGAATGTTCGCATCGATGCGTCGCTTGACTGGCTGCGACCGGTCATGTTGACTGGGAGATGAATCGACCCAGTTCGCCTCCAGGCTTCATATAAATACCGGGGACTTGGCTCGATTTCACTTTTTTACCTTTTACTTTTACTGTTGCTCTCTGTTCTCCTTTTTACCTTCGTATCGATAGACTGAGAGACACAACTGTCTTCGAAGCGAACCAAACTTCCGATCCTCTGAGTGTTGATCGCTAAAATCAGGTAATTAATGGGTCGATTCTTGTTAATAATGACGAAACTCAAGATCTCCATCATTCCTTTTGCTTCTACGACCAGTTTCGACAAACTAGAGATTCTAGATCTGGACGAGAAAAAACGAGATAGGGGGAATAGAGTGTGGCCATGGAGTTGTGATCTTTTGGGGAAGGAGGAGACAAGGAGGAGATCATTTCAAACTCACTTCTTATCGTCCTGGTCTGGGAGTATTCGTTTCGATTCAGATTGCATATGCTCGCATCGATATGGAGACGAGGGCGGCGGTCGACACGAAGCCACTGTCTTTAGATCGATGCGAAATCAACGCCCTCGACCGATACGAAGCGATCTCGTTCCAGCCTGATTGATACGAACGTATCGAGTCGAACTTGATCGATACGAAGCGTTCCCACTGTAGCCTGATCGACACGGAACACTCCTTCGCCAAGGCGATCGATACGAAAGTTTCGATTCGAACGTGGCCATACTGAAATACGTGATCCCCCTGTCTCGATACGAAAACAAAGTGCAGCGATCAACATTCTCGACTTAAATTTTGATTAACTTGGAGAATTTCTGAGCATCTGAACACTTAATTCCGATGAGCTTCTGCCTTGCATACCTGAACTTGGCCATAGAACTGCATATTTGACTGACTTTCGAAGCTCGTCGACGGAACTGTCACCTAACGAACATATAACGGACTTACACTTGAATCAACCACCTAACGTCTGGATTACGTGGTCGTGACGGTCAGCGATGACGGTCATATCCATGCCGACTTTCAAAGCTTCGCCGTTTACACCTTTCGGCTTATTTCGTAGGATTTGCTTAAGTCATGCACAACACTTGCACTGCACAACACACACTCTACACGGGGGAATGCACGGGCTTTTTATCGTCTAACGATGATTTCTCGTGAGTTAGCTAGTTATGGAACCATCAAGTTCACAGCAGCAAGAAACTCCCAGACTTGAGATTCCAGACATCGAGGCTGAAGTCATCGGCCCAGCTCCGGACGAGTTACCTGACGCATCTTTCATCAATAACCCACCCGATTCTGTCCCGTCCAATATCTCTGAAGACATGCTAGGGAGAATATGTTTAAGGCATGGCTTATCTTTGGATGACGTACTGTTGCCTGGACCGGACGACAGACCACATAATCCCCCGGAGGGGTATACTGCTTTTAATCGACATGCGTGCGCAGCCGGCACACTTCCTCCATTCAATGATTACATAAGAGAAGTGTTGGCCTACCTGGACATTGCCCCGTCTCAATTGCATCCAAATGGATATGCTTCACTCAACAGCTTGTTCATTGTATTCATGGAGTACCTCCATCGTCCTCCCCGGATGACCAACATAAGATACTTGTTTAATTTCAAGAGTCGGACTGACAGCCCATCTTATACATTCTTGGAGTCTGTAAGGAACTGCCAAGTTGTCGCGGGGTCGTGGACTAGGCTAAGCTACTTCAAGTCGGAGTGGTTCTATGTCCGATGTCCTCCGGGGTTTGCCAGAAGATGGCTGTTTAGACGTAAGCATTGTCTTTTTCCCAAGTAATTGACGGGGCAATTTTTTGAATGAAACTGAACTCATATCTTCTATTCTCTTTCTTTCAACGATAATCCAGCGACCTGATGGCGGCTACTATAAAGAGATAGTTCGCGTTCTTCAAGAGGTCCCTAGCGAAGAAAGGAATATCGAGTTGCTGCTGACGGACCAGAACCTTAGAGTTCTTGGGTTGATCGGGCGGAAGCAGAGCATAAGGCTCGATGGTGCATTAAAGACCGTCTCCAGGGAAAAGGTTAAGCAGAAGAAACCTAGGGTCGTGATAATTGACGAACCCGACTCTGAAAGGACTCATACCGACGAGGAACCGTTGGTCGGACCCGCTGATGCAACCCCGGATTCCGATGCCAAGAGGAAAGGCAAAGCAGTGGCCTCAAAACAGCCTAAGTCCGGGAGGTGGAAGTCTGTGGTTTTGCACCGTCCCTTGCCAGGAGTTAGGATTACGGAAGCACCCTCCCTGCAAGCTGAGAATCGATTCGAAGGGCCTTCCGACCCTCCAATCCCGGACATCGAGCTTGAGCAACACGACGTTGAATCGGGTGGACCGCGACATATCGTCGACGTTAGCGAGTCTCTTCCCGCCAGTGCGATTGACACTTCTGGTTGGTCCGGGGGGTTACACATTCACACACTCTTCACGGCACAACACATTTTCCTAACCGTAAACAACATATTGCAAACGGTTACTCATTCTTCGTGGTTTTCTTTTCAGGTACGATGTCTGGGCAAGGTACTGTGCTTGGTAGTTTGCGCAACAAGCGCAGTTATCATGAGCCACGTAGGAGAGAGGGCGAGAGGGATTACGACTCAGGACATTCTGGTCAGGAGAAATCTGACAGAGATAGGGGATACGTTCGCCGATCCCGATCTCGCTCTCCTCCTCCTAGGACCTCTGCACCTCCTACGGTAGCAGTTGTTCGTCCTCCTAAAACTTCACGGCCTAGGCCGCCTTCTCAAGCTTCGAGGTACGATCCTCCGCGCAGGACTGAAATAGCCACCTCCTCGGCTACTGTACCGGTCCCGACTGAAGCGTCTAGTGAAGGAGCACTTAAATTGGCACAGATGAGGAAGGAATTTCCCGACATCTGTTTTGATGGTTATGTCTTCCCTCCGCACTTGAAGAGAATTCCGCCTACCGCTGAAACCACTATGCATGATTATGTTGCGGACATCTTTTTCCAATACAGGGAATGGGGACGGGCCGCGAGGAAAGCGTCCAAAGTGGCATTCGATTGGGGCGTCACTATTGAGAAGCTCGAGAAGGAGTTGGGTCACAACGACCAAATCATAAAAGCGCTCAACTCGGAGGCTGAGTCTTCCCGTAAATCTGAAATGGAGGCTCTAAAGAAGGTTGATGAAGTGAATGCTGCCATGACCAGGATGAAGCAAGAGCATTATACCGCCATCAAGGACATGGGTCATAGGAACACCACCATCACCGCCGAGAGGGATGATGCTCTCAAGGAGCTTAATGAGCTGAAATCAAAGTTTTCCGAGATGGCGAAGGAAAAAGACGTAGCTAATGTCTCCGCGCAGGAGGCCTGTGATCAGGCAGTGACGCTCCAAAAGGAGAAAGAAGCGGCTATCCAACAAGCTCACGAAGCTGAGGCTGGGGTTGACGAGAAGGTACGGCAGGCGGAGGCCAGGATTGAGGCCGAGGTGGAAGAGCTACTCGTCACTTACAACGACAATGTGCTAAGGCACCGAGATTTGACATGGCTTGACGATTACCCCACGCATCTCTACAATGCCTGGAACTTACTAGTTGATGAGGAGAAGTTCGGGCACCCTGATGAAGCCCTTGATGAATTCGAGCTGGAGAACCACATCCTCAATGTTGACGAAAAGAAGGTTCTCCATGACTCCATGATTTCCCATGACAAGGTGAGGCTTGGTGCCCAGACCCAGCAAGTCGGAGAGAGCTCTGGTGCAGCACACCATGTTATGAGTTCTGAGATAATCGTGTCATCTCAATCTGAGCCAACTCCGATGATCTACCCCCAGCCTATCCCGGCATATGATCCAGATCAACCGCATCTATCTCCTATTAAGGAACATCCTTCTGAAGTTGTTCAGACGACCTCGAGCCAAACCGAGGAAGGTACTCTGAACTAACTTCTTATATATTTGGATTGAAGAGTCTGTGTTGAAATGTTGCTAATGACATGTCCTTTTCCTTTGATCAGTGACAGAAGTTGCACCAGCCGCACCTCTTACCACCCAAGAATCAGGCCAAGCGCTAGGAGCCATCATCTCTGAGGCGACCTCCATCGCGGCAATGGCACCAGTTGGAGTAACGCAGGGGAGCTCACTTTCTTTCGATGAACAGATGATAAACGAGCTCCTTGGTCGTCAGAGTGATCCTTTTGCAGACTTGCCATTCGGCTTGGGTGGATTCACGGCTACTTCTGACACCTCATCTCAGACTACTACGGCTCCTAGCGAAGCCAGAGCACAGCGGGAAGCGGCGATGTTGGCCAAGATTAATGCCGAGATGGCGGCCGCGGCGCACGGCGGCGATGTAGATGGCGGAGCAGCAGCACGGTGCCCTACTCCTCTTATGATTGTGTCTCCTGGGGGCACACTTACTGATACTAATGTGCCAGTCCCTCCTTCGGCTGCGGAGTCTGTTCCTCCAACTCCTTCCGTGGGAAGCATCCCTATAGAGTCCAGCTCAGACGAGGACGTTGACATTATGCCTTCACCCGAAGGGAGCCTACCTAAGGAGAAAGGCTCCAAGCGAAAGGGTACTGGTGGTTCCAGTAGCTCCTCGAGGAAGAAGAAGTTGAGGAAGCAGAAAGATTAGACACTCTCTCATAGGCAGTCAGGGATTTTTGTTATTTTCTCTGTTTTTCCCTTTTGTAGGCCGTGTTTAGATGCGGGTTCGGCCCCTGCTAATAGGAATATTTTGGAAAAAACTCGTGTATGAACCATTGTTTTTGAGTTAGTTGAAATAAAATTTTGTTTTCTAGTTTCAGCTCATGTTCCTTTCTATGCTTGAATATTGCAGTGTTCGGACTTTGGTCCAGTGTACTTGCATTATCTGATTGTTTCAAGAATAGCTCATTTTACTTGTTAAGTATGGAAATCTCGGACTTGAGTTGTGATAGGGGATCGCATCGGAGCTGAGCATCGCATAGTTTCGGGTAATGACTAACATTTGCCTCTGCCCCCAGTTCCAGGGTTAAGTTGTGATGATCAGCTTGTGATTGTATCAAGCGAGGACCGAGTGGCCGAACTACACTTGTTCTCTTATGAATCGTTCCATCCACACTCCGGGGATATATGTCATCTCGTAAGCGGTTGTTCGCACTCTGGGAACACGGAGTTGACTGATGTTTGTACTCCGTCTCGCACTCTGGGAATACGGAGTCGAATGTTTATACTCCGCTTCGCACTCTGGGAATGCGGAGTCGAACGTTTATACTCCACTTCGCCCTTTGGGAATATGGAGTTAAATGTTTATACTCCGTCTCGCACTCTGGGAATACGGAGTCGAATGTTTATACTCCACTTCGCACTCTAGGAATATGGAGTTAAATGTTTATACTCCGTCTCGCACTCTGGGAGTACGGAGTTGAATGTTTATACTCCGTCTCGCACTTTGGGAATACAGAGTCGAATGTTTATACTCCGCTTCGCACTCTGGGAATGCGGAGTTGAATGTTTATACTCCATCTCACACTCTGGGAGAACGGAGTTGAATGTTTATACTCCGTCTCACACTCTAGGAGAACGGAGTCGAATGTTTATACTCCACTTCGCACTCTGGGAATATGGAGTTAAATGTTTATACTCCGTCTCGCACTTTGGGAATACGGAGTTAATTGCAGGATTGTCGTGTGTCAACCCTATCAATATCGGTGTCATGGCTTGTCCCCGAGCTCGGGTTTCACCTAGTGAGTGGCCGGTCGTATCACAGCCACTCTCCATTTGAATAAGTCCCATTGCATGATGGGATTTAGCTCTTCGTGCATCGTGATGTTGTATATCGTACTTAATGAATCACAGCCCTGGCTCGAAGAAGTGGCATTTTATTGCTGAAATAAGAAAATGCGGCAAAGTCAGTTGCCTTATTACAAAATTCAAATTTCGAAATGCAGAAACAAATTGCTAAATAGAATGAAATAAATAAAGCCTGTCATATGTAATAGCGGCGGAGACTTCGCTGTTCCAAGCCCTTGGTAAATCGAGACCGTCAACAGTCGACAGCTTGAATGTACCATCTCCGAGCTTTCGTGTAATTACATACGGTCCTCCCCAGTTTGGTTTCATGTGTGAAGGAACTGGGTAGATTCTCTTGAGCACGAGGTCGCCGAGTTCAAAGGTTCGAGGTTGAACTTTGGTGTTGTACAGCCGGGCGACCTGACTTCGATGTGCGGCTGCTCTCAAATCAGCCTCTTCCCGTTTTTCATCCAATAGATCCAAAGATTCGGCCAGGAGTATAGCGTTTGTTTTTGGATCGTAATAAGTCACGCGATGAGAGAGCACTTCTGTCTCGACCGGAATAACGGCCTCCGAGCCATAAGATAGGGAAAACGGAGTGTGTCCGGTCGCGGTTTTGTGGGTCGTTCGATAGGCCCATAACGCCATAGGAAGTTCATCGACCCACTTGCCCCCAGCCTTCTCCAATCGTTTCTTCAGGATCGATTTTATAACTTTGTTGACAGCTTCAACCTGTCCATTCGCTTGGGGGTGTGCGACAGCCGAGAACTTTTTGCGGATATGAAACCGTTGACAGAAATTCTTGAATTCCGCACTCTCGAATTGGGCTCCGTTATCAGTGATGATAGTATGCGGGAGTCCAAATCGACAGATGATGTTGCGAACCACGAAATTTATCACTTTCTTTGTCGTAATGGTTGCAAGGGCTTCGGCCTCAGCCCACTTTGTGAAGTAGTCAACGGCGACGATGGCGTATTTCGCACCGCCTTTTGCTAAAGGTAAAGCGCCGATGATGTCGATGCCCCACATTGCGAATGGCCAGGGACTGACCATTTGGGTTATTTCAGTAGGCGGAGCTCTCGGAATTCGGGCATGTATCTGGCATTTATCGCACTTCCGGGCATAGTTTGCCGCATCTCGGTTCACTGTCGGCCAGTAGTACCCATATCGGAGTATCTTCTTAGCGAGAGCTTGTCCTCCGGTATGATCGCCACACTCTCCTTCGTGCACGTCATGTAACACTCGTTTGATTTCCTCGTGGGCGATACACCTGAGGAGAGGAATGGAATAACCTCTCCTGTACATGACTCCGTTTCGGATGACGAACCGCGAAGCTTTTCGCTGAATTTGTCTCTTCTCATTTCTAGGTTCAGGCAGCGCCCCATTCTCAATGTAATTCCGATACGGAGTCATCCAAGATTCTCTACTGGGAGCGGTTTCAAACACAGAGTCCATTTCTATCCGATCGATGCTCGGGGAGGCCAAAGTTTCAACGGGGACAAGTCCCATTTGTTGCGCTTCACCTGTGCTAGCTAACTTTGCCAGTGAATCGGCTTTCTGATTGTGTTCCCGAGGCACATAATAGATGGCATAGTAATCAAACTGGTTTAGTATTTCCTGAACTCGAGCCAAGTAAGCAGCCAGCCTTCGGCCTCTTGCCTGATATTCTCCTCGTACTTGACATACTACTAATTGTGAATCGCAATAAATTTCGACAGCGATAATTCTCAAGTCTCTGGCAAGCTTTAGGCCGGTTAGGAGGGCTTCATATTCAGTTTCATTATTAGTTGCACGAAAGTCGAACTTCAGAGCATAACATATGGATCGGCCCTCGGGAGTCTCAAGTACAACCCCAGCGCCCGAACATCGGTCATTTGACGCACCATCAGTATACAGCTTCCAGATGTATTCGGGAGATTTACTGGTCTCAGGCAAGTCTTCTGGAACGGTGAATTCAGCTATGAAATCTGCCAGGACTTGTCCTTGAATGGCTCTCCGCGGAGCGTATGCGATATCAAATTGGCTTAGCTCAATGTTCCACTTGAGTAACCTACCGGACGTCTCAGGCCGCGTGAGGACCTGTCGTAACGGCTGGTCGGTGTACACAGTAAGCGGATGAGCTTGGAAGTAGGGACGGAGCTTCCTTGAGGCAATGACCAAGCAATAGGCCAGTTTCTCCAGTCTCGGATAATTTCTTTCGGCTCCTGTTAGTCGCTTACTAACATAGTAGACCAGGTTTTGCACTTTGTCTTCTTCCCGAACTAGAGCAGCACTGATCGCATGTTCTGATACTGCCAGGTAGAGATATAGTTGCTCGTGGTCGACCGGTTTCGACAAGATCGGAGGTGTGGAGAGATGTTGAACTAATGATCGGAACGCGCCTTCACACTCCGTGGTCCATTCAAAGTTCCGCTTGCCCTTCCGGATCAGGTCGAAGAAAGGAATGCATTTATCGGTGGACCTTGAAATGAACCTGCTCAATGCTGCGACCTTCCCGTTAAGACTCTGGACTTGCTTTATAGTTCTAGGGGTTTGCAAATTTCTAATAGCCCAGATCTTCTCAGGATTCGCCTCTATTCCTCGAGCGTTGACGATGAACCCAAGGAATTTTCCGGATGCAACGCCAAAGTGACACTTGAGTGGGTTGAGCTTCATTCCGTACTCCCGGAGAATGCTGAACATTGAATTCAAATCTCTGACGTGATCTGTGGAGAATCGGGACTTCATCAGCATGTCATCCACGTAAAGCTCCATGGTCTTCCCGATCTGATCAGCGAACATTCGGTTGACTAAGCGTTGGTATGTTGTTCCAGCGTTCTTTAGACCAAACGGCATGACTTTGTAACAATAGAGTCCCAGATCGGTCACGAAGCTGGTATGTTCCTGATCAGGTAAATGCATGGGTATTTGGTTGTAGCCGGAATAAGCGTCCATAAAGGATAGTAGTTCATGTCCGGCCGTCGAATCCACGAGCTGATCGATTCGCGGAAGTGGGAAGCTATCTTTTGGACAGGCCTTGTTTAGGTCAGAGTAATCAACGCAGGTTCTCCACTTCCCGTTTGGTTTCCGAACTAGCACAGGGTTGGACACCCATTCTGGATACAAGGCATCTCGAATGAACCCATTCGATTGTAGTTTATCAACTTCCTCCTTAAGGGCGGCAGATCTCTCTAGATCCATACCGTGCCTTTTCTGCTTTACTGGGACATGTCGTGGATCTATATTCAGGGAGTGACTCGCAATGCTCGGCGAGATCCCGCACATGTCAGAGTGTGTCCAGGCGAAGACATCGAGATTCGCCCGAAGAAATTCGACCAATTCCTGCTGTGTCTGCTTGTTTAGTTGAGACCCAACTTTCAGCATCTTCGAATCATCATCCTCACTGATTGGGACGTCCACAGTCAGTTCGGCTGGAGAAGCTTGGCTCTCCGTAGATTCGTCTTTATCCTCATTGTCCCTGGGATCCAGGTCTTTCAGGAATTGGTCGTGGTGCCCGGGCCGAGGCCCAGGCATCAATTGTCAATTATCGATAGAACGGACGCAGAGAGATTCCTCTACGCCCTTTCCCTTCTCTTTACGTTGCGCCCCGCGCAGCTCAGCAACATAACAGGCCCTTCCTGTGGCCTGATCTCCTTGAACAACTCCAATCCCATGATCAGTGGGAAATTTCAAAGTCAGACACTATGGGGCGATCGCCGCCCTGAACTCAGCTAGGGCTGGTCGACCCAGAAACGCATTATATGGCGAATCGATTTCTAGCACAACAAATTGTAACATTCGGACACTCCGGCGTTCTCCAACGCCTAACTCGACTGGGAGTTCAGTTATTCCGATGGGTATCGTGGCACTTCCGTTGAAACCATGGATTCGGGATAAACAGGGTTTCAAATCCTTTGTCTCCATCTTCATTAGATCGTAAGCCCGTTTAAGCAAGATATTCACAGAGCTCCCACTGTCAACCAGGATCCTCTTCATCCAAGCAGGACCTACCTGGGCAGATATGACTAGTGGATCAATAGTAGGGGCTTCGACCTTATCGGCGTCTCGGCTCCTGAACACGATATCATCAGACATTATCTTTTGTTGTTTCGCCGGGGTTCCGTCCTCGCAATTACTATAACACTCGAAGTCCGCATGCCTGATAGAACTAGCATACGACTCCATTTCCCCCCAGCTTCTGTCTGCCGGATGGGGACCACCACTTATTGTGTTGATAACTAATCTCCCGCCCGCACGGGCGGGTTCCTCCTCTCTTTCCTGATTTTGAGAACGATTTTGATTCGAAGGGCCCGCTCCGCCAGACTGCGGCGCCCGTACAAACTGATCTAGCTTCCTCTCTCTAATCAGCTTCTCGATGAGGTCCTGTAAGTGCCGACACTCATTGGTATTGTGCCCATAGCTTTCATGGAACCTACAGAATTTCCCTGTCTGAACCTGCCTCTCCAACGAGGGCTTCGGAGCAGGCTTCTTATATTGTACAGTGTTACAAGTCTGTAAGTATTCGTTTTCCAATGATGTGTTTAGCGGTGTATAACTGTCGAACATCTGAGCTCTACGTCGTGGACCTCGGTTCTCATCTCTCTTCTTATTCTGGCCATTGCTTCCTCTCTGCTGGGTTTGCTTGTTTTGTATATTCAGTTGAACTTTCCTGGAACTCTCGCCGGACTGTTTAACTGCCACATTGCTCTGTATTCCCTCAATGCTGGGCCTCACATCGTCCTGCTTCCTAGACAGTTTTGCGTCCTCCTGCCGCAGGAATTGAGCGGCCTTGGAGTAAAAACAGTCCAACGATGCGGGCGGTTTTCCAGCTAGCCAGTTTCCGAATTCAGAATCAGGATCAATCCCCTTGGTCAGAGCCATCAAGATTGAATTATCGTTAGGATTGGTGATCTCGACGCATGCTGCGTGGAACCTCTCCAGGTAACGCCTGAGCGTTTCTCCAGGAGCTTGAGTGACGCTGGACAGGGTGTTGACGTCTTTTGGCCTAGCAACATGCATACGGAATTGCTCCACAAACCTCTTGGCCAATTGATAGAACGAAGAAATTGATCTAGGTGGTAGGCGGGTGAACCACATTGTCGCGATTCCCCCCAGAGAGATGGGGAAACTCCGACACTTCACTGCATCGTCGGCCCTTGCAGCGCTCATCGACCATTCATATTTCAGAATATGTTGGTTGGGGTCACTATTCCCTTCATACATCGGGAGAGTCGGCATTCTGAATCGCCTAGGGGGTTCAGCATGTAACACTTCGTCTGTGAAAGGGGTATGACTACGGGAAATCCCCCAATCATCATTAGTGAGCCCCTGACTCTCGCGGATCATCTGACGTATCATGGTTGATATATCTGACATGGGCAGGTTCTGAGCTTGATGAGCTAAGGCGTGGTCGGGTTCCACGGTGCGAATTTGGATCGGGCGCTGTCGACGATCCATATCTCGCCTCCTTGGCTCAGCATCTTCTGGGACATAAGGTTCAGGAGTATGTCCACGCTGTTGATTGATCGGCTCTGATTGATTTCGGGTATCAACCCTTGTTTCTGCTGCGGCGGTTGTGGCGCGGTTATCCGTGGTGTACTGTGGGGCAGTAGCTCCTCATGTTGAGGGACCCGTTTGGAAGCTGGTCGATGGTCCTACCCTTAGTTGCCCAACAGTTAAGGCGGGTTGATATTCAGCAGCTTGAGCGCGACTCCCCTCTAGCCGAGGACGAGTAGTTCGGTGGTGATAATCAGATGAAGCTGAGCTTTCGGTAGACGCTCTGGAGACATCATCTCTCCTGGACCTTCTGTGCCCCCGGCGGTTTAGCTGGTTGGTCAGCTCGATATTGGCGCGCAACTGTTCCGCCAACTGCTAACGGCTTTGGGTCAGCTCCTGGAGCAATACTTGAAACTCCTGTCGGGTGACTAGCCCCGTTGAGTCTGAGTGAGTGGTATTGTCTTGATTGGAAGAAGGCGGCTGTGTGGGATTCTGCCTATCTCGGCCTTCTTGCTCTGCAGCGGTAGCGCCAGTTCTTGTGCTGACCATTCTCGATGGTGGAGTCCTCTCCTAGATTTTGAGCAAATCTGAATAGAATGGAAGGATTCCGGACTGGATATCTGGATCTTCCTCTTGGATTTGTGCAATCCGGTATCGACGGCAGATCCAATGAGCAGGAGAAAAAGCTGGTTTTTTCTCAGTGAAAGCACCAAAGTGTTTGTACCAAAAATGGGCACAACACTCTTCGGGAGTTATTTGAAGAGATAAAATGAAGATTATAAATGTAAAACAGAGGTTATCTAACAAAAACTCCAACAAACAGAAATGTAAAATGCACAGACAAGCAATTTAGAGTGGTTCGGCGTATAGCCTACGTCCACTATGAAGTTTTGATGATTTTATTGATTCTTTTTCAATGATTACAAGCGGTTACAGTAATGAACAGCGGATTACAGATTAGAATTCGAAATTGACAGCAAAAGTAGGGTGCAAATCTCAATCCGGCAGAGTCTGGACGCTTCAGAGAAAAAAGATCCTTTTTCTGTTGATTTTGGGGCTCTATTTATAGGTGTAGGAGGCTTAGATTTCGCTCAAACTCCGGGAGACTTGGTCTGGCACGTGAGGGGGCCCACTCGACCGTTTCTAGAAAGTTTGGCCTCGATCTGTGATCGATACGAATTCATTTCATATCGATCAAGATGATGTCCAATTAAGCTGAAATTTGGTGGAGACCTCCTTTAGTGTGCATGCAAACTTCCCTTGAAATTTCACTGGATTTGGCTTAGTAGATCGCGAGATATCGTCGATACGAGATGGATTTCAACGCTGGTTGTTCTGCTCGTCTCCATTGCTTCGACTCCATCCTTTCGTGTCGATGACTGCACGCGCTCTCAAGGTGATGTGGCGCGCGCACTTCGCTTCGATCCGCCCTTCACTCCGCATTGACCGTTTCGACTCTATACATTTCGCCTCGTTTACTTCGATGGGCAACACGTCATCCTAGTTGGTTGACTCGTTGGATACGAACAAGTCACTGGGCACGTGTTCGAAGCAAGGCTTTCTAGTGGATACGAAGTGGTCATGGTCCTCTGATGGATACGAAGCGTAGCGCTTCGATGGATACGAAGCGTAGCGCCTCGATGGATGCGAAGTGCAGTGCCTTGGTGGATTCGAAGCAGATGTTGGCTGAAGGATACGAAGTGCTTCAATTGCTGGTGTGTACGAAGTCCATCGATACGAGCTCGATGGATACGAGGGAAATCGAGTCGAACCTGGGAACCTCGATGGATTCGAAACTGATAGGTGCGAACCTTGATCGATTCGAACTGGGGCTTCGGTGATGGATACGAAACTATCTAGAGTGATGGATTCGAACTCATCGTTTTTCCCCTTCATGTTGATTCGATCATAACTTGAGCGTACGAGCCCGGATTGACTTGAAATTTAAGGTGTTGATTTCTATGATCTTTCTCGTCATGTCCTATCAATTGTAGCTTATTCTGGGCTCGGACAAAATTCAGTGATATCCATGGCGAGCTATCCTTGTTCTCTAGTCGGTTCCTTGGTGTCCTGGCCTTGCCAAAAGGCAGGATAACATCCTGGCCTTGCCAAAAGGCAGGATAACACCTATGTTCTAATTTGCAACTCTAGCTTCATTCGTTCCTTCGAGGAAGTTCTGGTACATATCCTTCTGTCGGTCGCATCCTAATATTCGGATCAGCTCCCGTGCCACCAGTCCCTGGCATTTCAACAGTCGCTCTGGCATTGGCATTGATTCCCTGTTGATTCCAGTGCTGCCCCCATGTGTCAGTTGTTCTGGGTGTGGGGGCAAGGCTCTACCTTGCTCCAATCCAAATCCGGCAGTCCCTGCATTGTTTCTTGGGGTTTGATTCCTTTTCTCTACAGATCTAGCCATCCCTTGCTGCTCCATCCTCTGGAGGAATCCGTCCATCATCTCCTATTGTCTAGCTAAGAGTCCATCCTACATCTCTTTCATCATCATTTCCATCTCCTCTCTAATCACATAGCTGGGTTGATGAGAATTTAAGGACACTTCATGGCTGCCCCCAAGCGCCGGTTGACTTGCTCTAATTTTAGATCTGGTGTTAGGCCTCTTTATTTCTCTTTGAATCTCGGATTCAAACATCAATTTTTCAAATCTTGTTCAAGGTTCTCAGTGAAAGCACCAAAATGTTAACCCAAAAATTGGATCAACACCCTGATTTGAGTTTGAAAGCATTAGCCCTATTCTGACAGAGCAATATCACAGATATAAGAAAGAGCAGTAAAAGAAAGAAGAAAGAGAATTTTTATAGTGGTTCGGTTGTTAATGAAGCCTACGTCCACTTTATATTTTTCTTACAGACTGATTGCTATTATAAGATGTGTTTGATTACAAGTCTTTGATTATCTCTCAATAGATCGGATCCCCGGAGTTGGAATCCACTGGAGAATTACAATGGATTCCTTCAGAAATTATTGTGAGGAAGGCAGAGAGTGAAGAATGTCTTTAGTAAAGCTTCAGCAATCAGTCCGGAGAAGATCTTCTTTATGTTGCAGGTAGGGTGCTATTTATAGAGGTCGTAGAGCTTCTGGGCCAGGCCTGTCTTCTTCAGCTTGCAAGTAGGTTACATGTGACCAAAAGGGAGGGGTTTTGGCTCACAAAATGAGCCAATACCATGGGTCAATGGTGACCCATGGTCAATGGGTCGCATGCGACCCGAAGACTTTATTCGTTCTGCGGACCAAATTTTTCCTCTTTTGACAGTGTTCCATATCGGGTTTGTTTGATGGGTTGAGCAGAGGCATAGGTCGCTGTTGAGCTAAGCACTTAGGATTTTTCTGGTGTTTGTAATTGGAGATGTTTTCATAGTCTTCTATCATAGTTGTTTCGTTTTGATGGCAATTCACTAGCTGTTTACGCTCAGCTGCTGATTGGACTGAACTGATGTTGGCTTCTTGGTTCGGTTGAATTTGGTCGTTGCTTTAGTTGTGTGATTTGGCTTTTATCAACTCCTTGCCTTAGCCTTTCTAGTTAAGTTCCAAGTCATTCTAAAGTGGTGGGATAGCTCTGTGTTCTGCTAGATCCTATCGGATTAAAAACCCGGATAACAGATATCAACTTGGGAATATGAATGAAGACCAACTATGACAAGTTTCCTCATATTCTCTTGAGTCTTAATTTATAATATTCTATAAGCTAGCTGGTAAGAAGAATTTCAACTCTAAGGCCCAATAACAACCTACTATATCAGAAAATTAGATTGACTTACGTAGACTACATGTAATGGATAGAGATCTTGACATTTTGTTATTTTATATCTTAGAGGAAGTGCTGCCAATCTGTAGTGAATTTCGAGATTATAGTTGTAGTCCCTTTTGGAATCTTATATAAAAAACCAACAAAATATCTTAAAAGTGAACATAGACATAGTCAAACAACTATAAACTTCGTATTTAGCTTTACTGTGATTCCCCATTCCAGTTACCAGATTACCAGAAAGTGTAAACAATATCTGATAGCCTGGATTAAAGGACTCTTGTGACAACCCTAACTTCCGAACGCACCGACCCAAAGCCTAAAGTGACTTTTAGATTCATGTCGTGCTAAGAAATGCAAGCTATTGGTGTTTAAACATTATAGAGACTAAGATAAAATCTAAAACATTCTATACTTTCATATATTCAGTGGAAGGTATTAAAATAAGTACTAAAAATAGACATTTTAGAAAGAACAGTCTCCAAATATATGTAATTCACATACAATTTTTCAAAAGTACAATGTAGAATTTAAAAAATATTTAATACAATAAATAGATACATGAGGAATAACAAAGAATAATAGGACTCCCATGCTTAGCTCCTTCCTTTACATATTATGCCTAGACCAAATCAATTGATACGCTATCTTCCTATGGTGGGGAAAAATGAAAGGAGTGGGTCAAACAAAAGTATGATGAATGAGTTACATTATTAATATAAAGTTATTACATGCAATTGACATCATTTATAACCTATGTGACCTAAGATGTCCTATAAGTGTCAGTGAATCACTTGTTTCATTTATCTAAGGGGCATAGTCTTAAACATAGCTACACTAACAACATATGAAGGCTCATACTTAGGATCAAACAGTTAATCGAACCTCAAGCCAACTAATGGTCGGCTAATAGCTATTGGACCTATTCCAT
Source organism: Allium fistulosum (assembly GCA_030737815.1). Taxonomy (NCBI): domain Eukaryota; kingdom Viridiplantae; phylum Streptophyta; class Magnoliopsida; order Asparagales; family Amaryllidaceae; genus Allium; species Allium fistulosum. The sequence continues at coordinate 1,112,904,846 of CM060902.1, read as the reverse complement.
CATAGGATTATCCTACAATTTCAACCATGAGAATACATTTCCCACATTATGACTACACGTATCCTAGTTACATATTGAGGGGGAGCTGCAATGCAGACTCGCCAAAATTTCTCATCATCGCTGCATCCATGTCCACCTCTCAATGGTAACGTGATGCCTCTTATCGCATCATGTCCGGATCCATCAACAATACAGTTTCACACCGCGCTCATGAATACCAAGGAACTCCTGTTAGTGTCGGACCATACACTTCATCAGGCATCATCATTAGTGTTGCACATCCACCGTAGAACCTCATGTGACTGCAATTTACGTTAGAATCGCCCAGTCAACTATTGACCCTACTAGATATATAGCATTTATCCAGTCCCATAACATCCTAGAACCGCTAACTGTTTACGCCAAAAGTTGGAACAAACACCCAAAAGAATATAGAAGAGAAAAAAGTGAAGAAATTAAATGAAAAACTAGAAGAAACCACACATGGAAATTATAGTGGTTCAGCTAATCGTTTTCTTACATCCACTTGAACTTTATTTATGATTCTACAAAGCTTTTTATAAAGCTGTTCTTATGGATCGGTATTGACTTCCAAGATTACAACAGAAATACAGAAAACTAGAATATGAGCTAAAAAAAGGTCCTCTAAACAATTCCCATCTCCCTTTATTTATAACTGATGATCAACGAAATTCTCTCAACCATATTCTTCCCCACGTTCCTCATGTCCTGAAGGAGCTACTCTCAAAAGATTGTGGCCAACTCGGCAAAGTTTAGGGATTGGTACCGAACCATGCTTTATGGATTGGTACCAATCCATAAGATAGGTTGCAAATCCTTCTTTGACCCATTGATATTGTTTGAATGACTCGTGTCTTCATTTGTGGATCTTGGATGTATTGGTGTGAGCTCTTTCTTTAGTTGAAATCATGGTTCGATGGCAGATGAAAGCATGCAGTTTAGTTGTTTTGCAATTTGGATCTATCCACTGATCATTCGGGTCGTGAGAGGCTAGCGAACCATTCTAAAAAGCATGTACTAGATGGTAACCACTTTGACATTATGCAGAATGAAACAAGTGATGGAGATGAGAAATCCTTAGGGATCAGTACCAATCCATGGCCATGGATCGGTACCGATCCAAGACTTTGCTTCAATTTTGGAAATTTGAATTCGCCCTTAGAGTGGGTGGTGCATAGGTTACTCTTGAAGACTCTTGGCAAGCTTGTGCCTTCATCCATTGATCCTGCTTTGTACTTGAGTTCAAAAGTGATGGGTCTGGATTTTTGTTCAGTTATTTTATGTTTGATCGTTCAGACTTACCCAAATGTGGCTTGATCAAAAAGTTGGATACAATTTTCCCCCTAAAGTATATCTTCTGTTAACAAGATATGCTTTGGATTAAGGAAAACTATGGATTTCATACTATCAGTTTCAAGTTTCATTCCGAATGGATGCTACTTTTTCTTTGAATCATTTCCACAAAGCATTGTGTCTTTTGCTGATCGTTGTCGCTTTAGACAATTTTGAATATGTAAACCTTGAGGGGCATAAGAACTGGAACATGTTCTTCGAATCCACCGTTCTAATTTCAGAAAGTTTCCAACGATCTCCTTCTTGGAATTACTCAGTTAAGACCTTGGTTTCTTGGAACTCCAATTGTCTATTGTCATGCATGCGCATACACGTACATGTACACAGATACATACATACATATATATATATATATATATTTAATTTCATGGATCATGATCCATGGCACCTTAGGTATAGGCGATTCATATGCCTATGTTTATGGGTCGGCTCATTTATATACACCGAACAAAAACTTCTTCATTTTTACTTGCTTTCATTTATTTGCCCTAAGACTTTTAATCCTCGATCTTGCCATTGCCAAACCTTAAATTGCTAACCCATTGCTTTAGGCTATCACCTCTGTCTCCTCTGGTCATCAATCACCACTAAAGACTCCCTACTCAAAGTCTCAAGCACCAAATATTCTAGATAACTCAAAATTCAAATCCAAACAAATCCAAACCCAACCAAATCGAATCGCCTCAGGTGGGTAGCGCGACTTAAGGATAGTCTTCGTTGATTTAAGCTCCGACCAAGCTTGAAAATCGATGGAACTTCATGGTCGTTCCTTTATGGATCGGTACCCGAACCCAAACTTTGGAATTTTGCTCTAAATATTGAACTACTAGGCACTTTGAAAGAATTAGGTACTTTACACGAAGCAAGCTGCAAATTTTATGGATGTGACTCGAGTTCATTTCCTACGAGCTCCAACATAAGTTGGCTTCGAGTCGTACCCATGACAGGCTCGAGTTTCTCAAAGTGACTCTAATTCTTAGTGTAATTTGGCCCAATACTCTCAATTCTCAAGTGGAGTTCCATATCAAACTTGGTTAAGCCATGGTCGATGATCTGCGATTCATTAGGACGGTCTCTGATGACAGTCGCTCTGAATGTACATCGACACTTGAACGAATTGCTTGTTAATCTTTCAATTGAATGATGGACTTGAATTTCATGATTTTAGAGGCACTCACTACATGATTTTAACTGCACACTATTGCCCCTCGTCGGTTTATAAGATCTGATTTATCGATCAACACACATTGACATCCGTCGGGTCTAGTATATTGGCTATACAGGGCACTTGTCTAGTGCGAAGATTATAGCTTTTAATATGCCTGATATCTCTTATATGTGATGTTTTGATGGTTACGGATCGTAGACATTCCTTTTGTCTCTCCGCTATGGTCGTGGGTCCTTCAACATCATGATATGCCAAGTCCGACACTGAATCCAGCTCGACGACTATGCCTACGGCAAGGTCCACTCTTTCTCCATCCCAATCTTAATCAACCAGTCATCGTGTAGGGAAGTCTTTAGAAATAGTTACTTTTATTTTGGCTAAAGAGCCCACGGTAGGGGTTGCCCTTGATGTCGATATGGGTGATGCTATTATTCTGGACAATCCCCAGACTCTCCAGCTTCGAAGGATGATGAAGCATCTCTTAAGAGACTATATGAGAAGCATGGTATTCTATTCGGAGATGTGTTAATTCCTTCACGCTATCAGCTGGCACATATGCCACCCATGGGATATGCAGCTTGTAGTCGGTACATGTGCATGGTCGACTGTGTCCCATCATATAACCATTTTATTTGCTCAATCCTATAGTTTATGAAGCTTGCTCTTGCCCAATTACATCCGAATAGCTATGCTTTTTTAGATAGCATGTCTATGATTTTTGTCCATCATTTGGATTGTGAGCCTAGCGCCTAGGAGATTCATTAATTTTACAGTTTTAAGTGGTAAAAGGGGTCTCCTTCACTCATTTTCTTGGAACATGCTAAAGGTTGTCAAATAGTGTTGGGCCTCTGGAACAATCTAAGTTGCTTCAAGTATGAATTTTTCTTTATACATTGCCCGCCCGGTTCTGCACAAAGGTGGTTATCTGGACGTAAGTCTCATTCTCACTCTCTTTTTCTAATATGGATGTCATAGCTTCATCTATTCACACCTTTATTCTTTGTGATTGCAGATAATTCAAGAAGGCCTAGTGGCACGGCCTTAGCGAGTACCCTTGTGGCCCTCCATTAAGTCCCGCTTGAAGAAAGGGAAATAAGAGCGCTTCTCATAGATGAGAACCTATGTGCTTATAATATGTTAGAGGATGGCCGTAGTGTTGGCCATGTTCCAAAAATCATGGAGGATGATGATGAGGACTCTTTTATAGGAACACGATGATGTCGATGAAGGTTATGAGGTGCTTGCTGTTCCAAACCCTATTATCGATCTTAAAACAAGTCAAAGGGCCGAAGATAATAGAGAAAAGAGCAGGAAAGTTTAGGGAAGAGAAAGTGATGGTGGAGGCAATGATGATGCCGACATTTACCACGAGTCCTCTAGTAACGGGAGCGACGATGATCATTCATTCCTCATAACTCGACGACCCAAGATAAAGATCATTTCATCTCATATATCTATGCAACCTCTACCGGCTATTATGGTTAAGAATACCTTCATCCTGCCTGCTGGGGACATCCTTGGATCCTTTGGGAGTATCTCAAACGAAATTGGGTCCTTTGGTCTTGGCAATATCAGCATCGGAGATATTGGATCTCTTATTCGTCTGCCTGATGAAGTGCCTGCTACTCGTGCGGGGGAAATAACCTATCTTAGCAAGCTCTAAGTCCATGGTCTATGGGGGGACACTAGGGCACATTCACTCTTACATGACACTACACTCTTGCTTTGTTTACACTATTTTTTCATCTAATTGGTGTTAACTTGTCCGTGTTTCATTTACATATTCTGTGGAGTGTAGAAATTTATATGGTACTATCCAAAATTAGGGTATTAAATACAAAAATCTTGGGTTGTCCGGCCGTTCCTGCGGTTTGTCCCATGACCCTAATTCGAGAAGGTGCTCAGGCTAAGATTATACGAGTCGGGACAGAGTTTATATGTCTCGTGAACCATCTCCTCGATGATATCCTCTCACATGCCATGACACTCCGAACAGTCATTTGGGATGGTTCCCTTTGATTCTCCTCACTTGAGATTTGATAAGAGGCTGATGGAAACTCCTACTACTACCGTAGAGATGGAAGTTGTTTCCAATCCTCACATGGCTGCCGTGAAGCATGCTTTTCCATAGATTTTCTTTGATGGTGTCCCTTTTGTTCCTCATATAAAGGATATCGCTCGAAAGGTTAGGTCTTACATCATGGCCTATGTGGACGACTTATATGATCAATACTTCAAGTGGTGATGAATGGCTAAGGCTATTTCCGAGGCCTCCAACAAGAGAAAAGTGGAGCTTGATGGGGTGAAACAGATGCAAGAACAAGACAAGCGCATCATCTCTACTCTTAATAAGGAGGTTGAAAAGATTAATGCATCGTTGACTGAGGCCAAGAGAAAGATAAAAGATCGGGGTAAGTCAATTGAAAAGGATTGCCATCACCATTAAAGTAAAATCAAAGCTTCTCATCATAGGAGCCATACCTTATCGTTGCAAAATGAACAACTCAAGAAAACTGTGGAAGAGTAAGCCTCAAAAATAGAAAAGTTGAAAATGATGTTGGATGATGAGAATAAAAAATGATGATGCTCTTACCAAAGCCAAGGGAACTGCGAGGAGTTATTGGATGCTCGCAAGGCAAGAGATGACGCAAAGGCCCAAGTAAAGGGTGTTGAAGGATAGGTTGAGGCTATGGAGAATAGATTTAAACTTAGACTTGATCCCATTCTTGTGTAGTACAACGAAAACGTTATCAAGTTTGGCAACCTTAAATGGTTGGATGAGGGATGTACCCAGGCTTTGGCCATGGCCTGGGAAGAGAGATAGGAGCAAAAGCACTTTGATAGGATCAAGGTCGATGAGAAGAAGCTAAAGCTTGAACTTTTGGATGAAGAGGACCTAGAATCGCTCAAGGTTGGTGAGCTTATCTTACACCCTGAGTTGGCAATTAGGTTCAAAAGGATCAAGGTGGAAGTTCCAAATCTGCTGCTCATGATTCAATAATAAACATCACAACTCCTTTGACCTTAGAGTCGTTGATTATTAAAACCATCACTCCTCCTAGCTATACTGTTATTTCTACTGCCAGGGTAGCTTCTGGTGTCTCAACTGTTTCAGCACCCTCTTCAGATGCCTAGTTCAACCCTGACGCGCTTCAACTTCCAAAATTTCCTATTTTATCCTCTATTATCGAGGGAGGTTCTGGTGACACTCCACCTCATACCGAGTCTACATCTCTTGGAGGTATATCGCTAACCTTGCCTGTATTTGAGACAGCTCATATGATAGAGGTTGACATCAATAATCTCTACTTTTTCTCTTTTCAAGTTTAAGGTTAGCCTGCTATTGTTCCTTTACCAAAAGTAATCTTATTAGTACAGACACATGCCACTCTAAAGAAATCTGTCGTTGTATCTGCCCCTCATTTGTCTCCGACTCCTTCAACAGGCATCGCCCCTTGTCCCGACGTCGAAATGATTCATGCTTTGGAAGAGGAGGTCATAGGTGATATGCACGGGGGAAAGGGAGATAAAGATATCATCATTACTGGAGTCACCGAGCATTCGTCTGGGCCTATTATGCAAGAGATCCAATGATCCCAAGCCATGCTGACTAAGGGGATCAAGATAGAAAATTTTGATGACATTCCTTCTCCAATGTCCTTGGTGCCTACAGAATCTATTATTGCCCCGTTACCATTCCCACTTCAAGGGCTATTCAAGGCTCCACTTTTGAGTCTCTGAGAAACGGCTATAATTGGGAGAAGGACCCAAAATTTTATTTTGATAAGGAAGGAAAAAGCCAAATGACGAGTAGGACGAAATCACACTCGTTTGATGCTTACTCTTCTGGAGAAAGGCAGAAGGAGAAGAGGAGGAAAAAGAAGGCTTACTACATTCTCTTTGTTTTTTTTCCATCTTTTGTTTTATTTAGGATCTCATGTGAATGGCTATTGTTTTGCGAGTGCAACCCTCGCTCTTTTGTTAAAGAAGTATGTTAATAAAGAATAGATTCTTTCAAACCTTGTGTCGATCGGTTCATGTGTCGAGAAAGGTTTTCATTTAGCTAGCTTGATAGTTATGTTTGTTGGCTTTAGCCAAGCTTCGTTTGACTAGCGATAACTGTAGAGATTTTATCACTCTTTGCACTAATAGAGATACAACTTGGGTTCCTAACTCTGGGCATCCATGTTTATTCTCGCAAATCTCTAGGTATCGATCAAGATTGATCACCTTGAGAGGTGTTTCAGACGTTTAATTTTTTAGACCTTTTTTGTCTGATCTCACTAACTTTGGGCATCTATCACTTATACCCTATTCGTGAGGCTAAGTTAGCGTGATGCCTTTCTCTAGGCGTTGCAATGTCTAACTTCAGACATTTGTGTCACATCTCGCCCAACTCTAGGCGTTAATCACTGCTTTTGCCAAACTCTAGGAAATGGTTTGATGTTTTGTCCATCCCTGGACAAAGTTCTTGGGGTGGACCATCTTGTTTACCCCTATGCGTTTATACTCTAATGTCCAAGTCATAGGTTAGAGGAGTTAATTAGCATCTAACTATGAATGCTTTGAAATAATCATTTTCTTTAGGTCCATTCACACATTGTATAATTTGATTGGCACCTATCTTTGGGCACCTAGATTCATGCATTATATTGGTGTAAGTTATTCAATTGTGTTGTTCACAGTGCAAGGTTTAGCTAATGAGAATACAAATCAACGATCCCTAAAGCCAGTTCGTTTTATATCCACAGTGATGGAAAATCATGCCTTGTTACATTGAAATCAAAAAGGTACGTACAAAGATAGTTTTAAGAAAACTAGCATTGTAAATACTCTCTATTCCACGCCCACGTAAGTTAAATATTATTAACAGTTGCTAGCTTGAATGTTCCATCTCCAAGCTTATGTCTGATAGCATATGGACCTTCCCAAGTCAGGCCCTTGTTCATTGGACCGAGGAAGATTTGTTTAAGAATGAGATTGCCAATCCAAAAGGTCCAATTCTTGACCTTTGTGTTGTAATGCTGAGCTACTCGTTTTCGGTCAGCAGCAGTTCTCAAATTAGCTTCGTCGTGCTTCTCATCGATCACATCGAGGGACTCTAATAGGAGCTACTCATTCTTTTTGGGATCATAATGGATCTTTCGATGAGGTTGCACTTCCAATACAACTAGAATCATGGCCTCTGATCCATATACCAAAGCGAATGGAGTGTGAGAAGTCATTGATTTGTTGGTCGTTTGATCGGCCCAAAGTGTCAGAAGTAGTTCAGCGACCCACTTGCCTTTAGCCCTTGTCAATTGCTTTTTCAGAATGGACTTGATGATTTTGTTTATTGCTTCCACCTGTCTATTCTACAGATATGCTACAGCAAAAAACCCTTTTCTCCATCTGATATTTGTTGCAGAAGTTCTTAAAGTCCGCATTGTCAAATTGGGTCCCGTTATTGGAAATTGCCGTTTGTGGGAACCCAAGCCGAGGGATAATGTTTCTGACAATGAAGTTGATCACCTTCTTCTTGGTGATTATGGAGAGCGGTTCCGCTTCAGCCCACTTCATGAAATAATCAAATGCAACAATGGCATATTTTGCTCCGCTATTTGACATCAGTAGCACACCAATGATGTTGATTGCCCAGACCACAAACGACCATGGGCTAACCATTTGTGTAATCTCCATATGTCGGGCTTTAGGAATTTTTGCAAATATTTGACATCGATCACACCTCTTAGTTTAATTAACCATGTCTTTGTTGATGGTCAGCTAGAAATATCCATAGCGAAGAATCTTCTACGTTAATGCTCGCCCTCAGTATGAACGCCACATGCTCCTTCGTGAACATCTACAAGGACCTTCTTAGCTTCCTCATTGGCGACACAACTTAGCAAGGGAACAGAGAAACCTCTTCTATATAGTACTCATTCCTGAATAATGAACCGTGGAGCTTGGCACATGAGTTTTCTTCGTTCGCTCCTTCTATCCGGAAGGGTTCCTTTAAGTAGATACTCCTTTATTGGAGTCATCCATGATTCTTTCTCAAATTCAGCCCCCAAGATCCAATCAACATCCATTATGTCGATGCTCGGAGCTGATAATACCTCCACTAGAATTAAACCATGAGTTGCGCATCCTCGGAACTGGCCAACTTTGCTTGTTAATTGGCTTTCGTGTTCTCCTCCCTGGGGATGTGTGTTGTCTGTAATACTCAAAGTCACTAAGCAGTTCCAGTGCCTTCATCAGATAGGGGGCTAGCCTCGCTCTCCTAGCCTGGAATTCCTTCCTAACCCAGAAGACCACTAACTCAAAGTCACTATATATATGCGTAACTTTAACTCCCAATTCCTTCACTATCTCAAGTCCCACGAATGAAGCTTCGTATTCGGCTTCAGTTTTCGTTGTGGGGAAGCATAGCAAACCGATCATTCCTTGGAGGTTGCCCAAACCACTCCTTCCCCTGAGCAATGTTCGTTGGATGCTCTATCTATCTATAACTTCCATTGGGCATTCCGCTCTATAACCTCTTCCCACTCATCATCCCAAGTGGTGAACTCAGCAACAAAATCGGCTAGTGCTTGGCCCTAGATTGCTCTTTTGGGATGGTACGATATGTCGTACTGACTCAATTCGATGTTCCATTTTAACAATCTCCCAGTCTCAGGTCGTTGTAGGACTTGTCTTAAGGGTTGATCAGTTAGCACCTTAATGGATGAGCTTGGAAGTAGGGATGGAGTTTCCTTGATGTGATCAACAAGTAGCAAGCCAACTTTTCCAGCTTTGGGTAATTTCTTTCTACCCCTGTCTATTGCTTACTGGCATAGTATACCAGCCTTTGGTTTCTGGTTTCTTCACGTATGAGGGAAGCTTTTAAAGTGTGACTATATACCGCCAGATAAACAAATAAATCATCTCCTTCCAAAGGCATTGACAAGGCAGGCGGCCTTTTTAGATGATCAACTGAGGCATGGAAAGCATCCTTGCATTCTTGCATCCAGGCGAATTTCTTTTCCCCACTTTGAGGACATCGAAGAACGGTATGCATTTGTATGTAGCCTTCCAGATGAATCGGCTTAGCACAACTATTTTCCCCTTCAGACTCTGTACCTTCTTTATCGTCTATAAGGCTTAAACGTTCCTCAAGGTTTCAATCTTTTCGGGATTAGCATCAATTCTCCTTGAGTTCACAATAAAGCCCAAGAACTTCCCTAAAGCAACTTCGAACGAGCATTTCAGTGGGTTGAGTTTCATCTCGTATCTCCTGAGCATGTCAAACATTTCTGACAAGTCCTCTAAATGGTTCGTCGATCAATATGACTTTACCAACATATCGTCCATGTAGACTTCCATTGAAAGTCTAATCTAATTTCTGAATATCAAATTCACTAGTCTTTAGTAGGTGGCTTCGGTGTTTTTCAAACCGAACGACATGACAAAGTAGAATTACAATCCTGAGTCGGTTGTAAAGCTGGTATTTTCCTAGTTTTGAATATGCATTGGAATTTGATTATAGCCGGATTAAGCATCCATGAATGATAGAAATTTGTGGTCGGTGGTTGAATCTTCCAGTTGATCGATTTTTGGTAGTGGGAAACTGTCCTTTGAACACGCCTTATTCAGCTCTGAGTAATTGATGCACGTTCTCCATTTCTTATTGGACTTTTTTACTAGGGCTGGACTGGATACCCACTCTAGGTATAGAGCATCGTGGATGAAGCCATTTTCTTTTAGCTTATCTACCTCTTCTTTCAACATAACAAATCATTCCAGACCTAAACTATGTTGCTTCTATTTCACAGGGAGACACTTGAAGTTCACATTCAATGCATGAAATGCTATCTCTGGTGATATTCCACACATGTCAGAATGTGTCTAGGAAAACACATCTAGGTTTTCCTGGAGAAACCCCAACGAGTCCTTCTTCATCTTCACGTTGAATTGAGACCCGATTTTCAAGACCCATGTAGGATCATCCGAACTGACCGAGATGCTAATTATCAGGTCGATCAGACCCGTCCTTGCTTTCTTTGGCTTTTTCCTCGTATCCATAGCTTTGTGGAACGTGCTATGCCGACTGAGGGCTTAGGAAGTGGTTGCAATGCATCCACTAACTTGACATAGAGAGTCTTCTCTACGTCTTTTCTTGTCACACGTCCCTTTATTTCCCTCAACTATGAGATGTAGCACTCACGTTCTAGGTTCTGATCACCTTGAATGACCCCTGTTCCATTTTCTATAGGAAATTTCATCATCAGGCACGATGGAGCCAGGGCCACTTGGAAACTAGCGAGGGCTGGTTGGCCCAAAAAGGCATTATAAACAGAAAAAATGTCCATTACCATGAAAGTCACAACCCGCACCCTCTTTCAGTCACAATCTCCTAAAACCATCAGTAAATGCACACATCCCACAAGCTCTGTAGCTTCTTCGGTAAATCCCTAAATTCGGGACTTACAAGGCTTTAGGTCCTGATCATCCATCATCATCTGATCATAAGCTATCTTAAATAGTATATTGATAGGACTTCCACAATGAACAAGCACTTTCTTCATAGTTGCTGGCCTAATCACGACCGTTATCACAAAGGGATCAAGCGTAGGTGCCTCGACCCCATCCGAGTCATGAATTGTAAACACAATATCATCCTTTATAGTCCTCAGTTGCTTCACTGGAGCTCCATCTTCGATGGAAAAGCAACTCTCCTATACCACATGCTTCAGAGAACTCCTTATCTTTCCATCTCAGTCCAACTCTTCTCAGTTGATCCACCGGTTATTTTTTTGATAACAAGTCTTTTTCTAAGCTGCCTAAGATCGTCACCACTAGGCCCAACCCGGCCGAGCAGTTGTCCCTAGGGTTGAACATTCTCTTGCCCACCATCCTACGGGGCTCTCGCATAATGTTGAATCTTCATCTTCCAGATTAAATCCTCAATCACCACTCATAAATGTTTGCATTCATATGTGTTATAACCATGGTTCTCATGATAGCGACAAAACTTCCCAGACCTTTTCTCCCTCTCAGTCAACTCCCTCGGAGCCTACTTCTTATATTGCTCAGTACCCCGCGTAACATAGTATATGTCCTCAACCGAATTTTTCAGTGGTGTGTAATTTTTGTACTTTGAATGTTTCTTGAAATCCGGCTTCCTACCTCCATCACCTTGATTATATCTTTTTTGTTATTGCCTTTATTTCCCACATTAACTGCGATATTTTCAAAACCTTTTCCAAACTGCGTCACAGCCAAATTGCTTTAAATCACTTTAGCCGACTGTCCACCATCGGCTTTTCTAGCAGTCGAACTTGCCTCTTCCACGTGCAAGAATTGAGTCACCTTTCTTTAAAAATCATCCATAGTTGGTGGGGATTTCATGTTCAACCATCTTCCGAAAGTAGTATCTAGATGTATCCCCTTGATCGGAGCCATCAATACTATGTCCACTTAGCGTTACTCACTTCCATCACTACCACATTAAATCTACTTAAAAATTCCCTCAACGACTCTCCAGTACTTGAAAAGGTTCGATAACGACATCACGTCCTTTGGATGGATAGTGTGCAAGCGAAACTATTCGACAAACTTCCTTGCCAACTAATCGAACGATAATATGGATCTCGGTGGAAGCCAGGTGAACCACATCATAGCTACACCTTCAAGGAAAATCAAGAAACACTGACACCTGATAGCATCTGTTGCATTTGCTATGTCCCTATGTCATTCATACTTCAATAGGTGTTGCCTTGGATTTGTCGCTATTGGACGGCATCGTAGGCATTGAGAATCTTCAAAGGTATTCCTCAGCATTATCTCTTTAGCGAATGGGTTCCTATAGGGAGAAGAGCTCCATTCATTGTTGTTACTATGCTGGTTTTCATTAACCAACTTTTTGACTATATCCGCCAAGGTTGCTATCTCTATTTGATCTACTGAACGGTGATAACCTTGGCCTGCTCCGAGTGTTTGGCCCTGCAAACAGTCTCGGTTGGTTCCATAGTTTCTTGGTTCCTCTTTCTCTAAGAGAACCATTCATCTAGTTGATCCGTTCTTATGATTTCTATGCGGTGGATCGAAAACATCTGTATGAATCTCAACATTTTGGCCATCAGCCACATGACCATCTGCACCACCAACATCATCATCTAAGACAACAACACCCCTTGCACCTACATTTTAACAACCTGCCTTTCGTAATATTTAAAAGTTGGCGCCTTTTGCCATCACATAACTTTCAAATATCACAAAAGACAGATCATCAGGGTAAAATTAGAACCAAATACTAAAATAAGACATCGATAAGATCTCACAATAGAATGTCAACATATAATATACTGAATATACATGAACATAATAGAATAACAATGTATAAGGGACCGCACTAGTGGGAGCAATTGACAAATAAATATCAGTACAGAATAGTCATAATACATCAACTCCAAAGAAATATAGATTTCTGAATAAATATCCGATACAACACTCTCAAATATAAATAACAGGTCTGCCATGTAAAAATGAAATACGAAGTATATATATCTCAAAATATCGATGTACGCCTCCAAAATACTCCAACTGCGCACATTGCTAGCGTATCCTCAAGCACCTGACTCCCAACTACTCAATCGAGTATCCGAGAGTTGTCATGACATAAGTAAACAAAGTCAAAATATGGGTCAGACATAAAGTCTGATATGAGGGAAACTATCACAAAATACTATATATTAAAACAATATACAAATAAACCAGAACTACTAAATCACAACCGGCCCTCTCCACAAAAGTGGTTCAGGGGAAATCCGAGCTGCCGATAAACAAGTACAGTAAACCCATCTCAAAAGTAGGGGATCATACTATAACATGCTCTTCTCTGGTAACAACAAGTTTGCACAATATCTTCCATCACACTACACTAGCCCAAAACTACTAATAATATAGTACAAATATACCATTGTCAAGACGTGATCCCAAAATAACGATCACTACTGCTAAGATCGATAGGATACGCCTCAATGCGTATGGTCGCTACTGCTAAGACCGAATAGGTACACTACAATGTGTATAGTCACTACTCCTAAGATCGAATAGGTACACCACAAAGCATATGGTCACTACTCCTAAGACCGAATAAGTACGCCACAACGCATATGGTCACTACTGCTAAGACAAAATAGGTACGCTACAATGCGTATGGTCACTACTGCTAAGACCAAACGTTCATAGATTATGAATGTAGGACCTAAAACTTCCGAGCCATCACAACAAGATAAATCTGTTTACGATCTCAAAAGATCGTGTCAAGCGTGTCATGGCCATCGATAATACTCTAGGTACACCACAACAATGTCGATACATGGGTATGTTGCATAAGTCCATGCCCTGTGTTGGTCACATAAGTAGATACACTTGGTGTGTCACAATAAGTCCACACTAAACAAATCTTATATTACCTTAAGATTGAAATCTTAGAGTACAGACTCACTACGTATATAACGTATGGAATCACCATGCACGACTCTAGTCGCCACGACCTAAAAAACTACCAGACAACTCTAACAAAACCTCATACTAACCCAAATTACATTCCAAATGGAACATATGACCTCAATATCATAATACTCCTCTGGTATACCCTTCCAGTCTATTTCAAAATCTACAGTTTTTGGAATAAGTGCCAGGGTGGGTACCACATGGGCCTCGAAATTAAAATACTCCAAAACCTATCAGAACTTCACAAGTTGTAGCCCTTGAAAAATGGTGAACACAGGTCTAAACCTAGTCTCAATCCGAGTTCGTATGCGAAAGATATCACATTTTGAAATTTCGATTGATCGACAAACAAAATTGGAACAGCGGGTATTAAGATGCCTAAACCGTAATTCAGACTTCTAAATTTATTTTTTATTTGTCTAAATTTAGTTTTAGACATCTAAAAACCACTAAAAATGCACTAATTCCTCTCTATTTGCCCCCAGGTATTATGCAGACATCTAGATACTAAATTCAGACGTCTGGATGCATGTCATGGGCAAAAGTTACCTTCAAACGTTCATAGCTTTTGATTTGTAGTTCTAGGTGACTTGCCATTTCTTCCGTTGCAACCATGAATAAATCCTCTTCGATCTAATTACATCAAACCATGAACTTAAATAATTTGATTTTTCTTTTCTAGCCTTGTGCATAGCTCGTACGTGTGTCGAAGCACTCATTTGTGCACGCCTATGCACACACGTTCATACAAACACACATTAACTTCACAATTCATATTTCAGACTTCACCGAAGCAATTACTCGACTAGTGTACTATCATGCAACATAGCGCACACGATAGTCGCTATGGGTACGTGAAATACCTGAACCGGACTTGTAATCAATTATATTTCTATATAATCAAACAATTACATATCTATATAAACAAACAATTAAACAACAATTCTAACTACAATATTGTCTTTGTTTTAATTGTCGCTTAGCTCCAAATGCATGTATACGTGTACCCATTAGTGCATATATATGTATACGTATATTCGAATAAATAATTCAATTATTACTTATATCAAAACTTACTTTTATTGACTATATCTTTTCAATAAAAGCGAAACATCTCCTTATGTCATTTTATAAAATCTCTTACCATTTTACAAAATACCATACTTGCTTATAAATATCTTTATAGCCTTTATAAAATACTCAATCACTTCATTAAAATCAAGTATTCATCATTTCACTATTTTATAAAATCTCATATCTATTTTATAAAATATAATCTTCATTTATAAAATCTTCAAACCATTTTATAAATACTAATTAATGCTCATTGGGTCTCTAATCATTTAAATAATGGGTGTAGAACTCTTAAATCGCTTAATTAGCTTTCTAACCTTTTTGTATATCAATTTAAATAGATTAACTAATATTTTCTAATGACATGCACATCATTATACTACTTAATTAATCACAAATCAAACCATAACATCACAAACAATCACCCAGTTTAACCCCAAATCAATTCAAGGGCTTACTAAGTTTTCAAAATAAAGTAATTAGGGTCTTAAATAATTAATGGGTTAATGTAATCATGTTTACAACATAAACACAAGTCTAAACCAGCTCAAACATTCTCCAAACCACTTCATATAATTCAATATTAGGCAATAAATGAAAATATAAAGTATAGCATATAAATTGATAAGGAGAATCATTCTACTCGCCTCTTCTTTTCCAAACCAAGCCCCAAATCACCAAGACCCAATTCCAAGCTTACTTTAAAGTTGAGATTTCCCTCCAAAATCTGATTCAAACTAATTCCTATGCGGGTTGTGAAGAGAATGTGGATAGAAGATTTGCGGTGATTTTTATTTGATTTTAGGAAATTTATTTGGATGGATTAGGGCTTAGGGATTAGAAGATGATTAAGAGGTGATTATGAAGCCATTAGAGAAAGAGGAGAATGAATGAACGTGGAATGATAAATGAATAAAGAGCTTAGCTTAATATTAGCTAAGTTAGAGATAAGCTAGTGGGCTTAGCCCAATTCTCTTCATCCGGCACTATTCATCCTCAAAAATTATAGATTCTGAACATAGACAAGTTTATACTCATTTTACTCGCATTGAAAAGAAAACTCAATTATGGGTGTATCGAGTCCTAATTCGCTCGTTTGTAGAAATTGAGTATAAGAGGCGCTTCGTCGCTTAACAATTAAATATTTAAATTAATCATTTAATTTTGATCATTAAAATTACGGGGTGTTACATTCTCTCCTCCTTAAAAGAACTTCGTCCCTGTGATTCACATGAGTACAAGAAAGTTACAGGACTGATCAAACTTCCCGAATCTCAGTTTTAGAAAATTCCAATAGTACCTTCCTTTGTGCTATCAACACTACGGACCTCCTAAATTAGAATGCATCACACGCTAGGAAATATGCGATAATCTACCTCATCCCACATTCCCAAAAAATTCGTACCTCTCTTAAGAAAGCTTCTCACTATTTAAATGCAAAACTAAGAAAATAAGCATTTAAATAGATATACATAAGCTCTCAAGTACCTAATTGTACTATACTAAGAGGATTGCACAAACACATAATTCAAACATGTATAACCCCAATGTAGTAACCGGTACTATAATAGCTATACACGACAATCAATTAGAGAGTAAGCTCAAGTGAGTTAGTATCAAAATATACCACTGACTCCGAGTCACACAAAAGGCAGTGGATTCTGTCACATCTCGCCACATAGAAGGCATGGATGATATACGATATATTCTAGATAGCTAAGGAATACAAATCGATACCCGTCATTACTGACGGGTGGAGTTAACAATGGACACTTATTGCGATCCAATGATTCCAGATAAACAGGACCAGTACACTAACGTACTCAGACATTTGTCGCTATTCAATTATAGATATAGTCAGTACACTAACGTACCTAGATGTCTATCTGAATCCAATAATAGGCATGGCCACTAATATAAGGCCTATACAATTTATGATTACTAATATAACATCAATACTGTGTACGACCACTAATATAAAGATGATACGATATATCTAACTATACATACCCTGGAGTAAACCCTTAAGGTAGGAATTCATCATTTCCAATCAAATGACATGCACTTAATTATCTCATATAATCAACCTCTAATCAATCAATTACTATAAGCGATAAGAAACCATTAAATAATAGCTGATAATGATAAGCAAGAATAACTAGCATTCAAACTATCAAACATGCAAGCAACATAATCTGCCATAATAAAAATCAGCCAGCATCAAAGTCAAACAACAACAACAAAAAACAAGATCAAACAGTCACAACAAAAGCGAGCAACAAGCAATAACAAACAACAAGTAATAGCAAGCAGCAAACAATAGCAAGGAAATACAAGAAATAACAACAATAGCAAGAAACAAGCAATAACAAACAAGAAATACGAATACAACAATGAAATATTTAAAAAAGTCTTCACCAATAGGCTTAGCAAACATCAAGAGTCAAACTTGCATTTTGAACCATAAACTCCAGTGAGTCCGTTCAACATTCAAAAGAAATAAACGCCCAAGTGGTGCAACTCCTTTCACGCAAATAACACAAGAACGACTAATACACCTCTCGGCTATAAAGAGGAAAACCTATATGATATGCAGGATCATCGAGTCTCTAAACTCTGGAATAAATCCAGCAATCAATGCCTCTACTTTCCTTTTCTTCCGAACAAAACTCGTTCTTCAAAGGAGAAAAATTATGCTAATTAAGTCATCATTGAATGAAGATTTGCAATTGCCTAGGTTTGCTTGGGTTCAAATCCATCTTGATCACACAATGTTAATAAGGATAATATACTAAGTGCACTACGATGCTTGCCTAGGCGAGTATCATCTCGTCGCTTAGGAGATTATCCGAATCGCCACAAAACTAGTCGAGAAATCCTTCCCCAAACTTTCCAACGTAATAATTATACTACACTAAAATTTTATAATTTCTAAAGATCATTCCAAATCACATGATACCCGCTCCAACTCTTCATTTGCTCACTAGATTTCTTTGTTAAATTAAAGTCAGCCAGTTGACTCCATTCGTGCGAACTTTGATCCAGTTCCTTGATCCGACTACTAAAATCTCCTTGCATGACCAAGGCGGTGTTTCGAAAATCTTTCAGTCATCCGAAGAATCCGACTCAAGTGCTCGTCTATCAAAATCAAGTGAAAACTCCTATTCTATTCGGTGCAAATTACCTAGAAATTCTACACTCGTAATATAGGTTAAGAACTGGCACGTGATCGAACCAATCTTTATAAAATATCCCTTTCGACACATGGGACTACTCCCATCACCTGAGGTTTACTAACATAAAGGAAAACAATTATAATACGAACGACTCTAGAAAAATGCCTATAAGTTATCTGCTCGGTCTCTGCTTATTACTGGGCATCCACCGAAGCCTACCTGGATATAAATCCAAGTCACGCTTTATCGACTGAACCCACTCGACTTGAAAGCTTGTGTATTAAGTTTGAATAGTAACACTTCGGTCGCTTCACCTTAGTTTTGAAACTAAGGTGACTCTTAAAAGGTTTATCTCTACCGAAAAATTTACCTACTATGAAAGGTGTCAAGTTTAGCCTATCTATCGAATAACTTGCAACAGATTAAATATACCGCTGAAGTGCTAGAAGGAACGGGAGTGAGTTTCCAAAAATAGAGCATAACTCACTACACAAGCTCCTTTCGATTTTCCTGAGCCGTAAGCCCGCTAAATCTCAGCAATGCCTGAAAGGCATAAGGCATCATCATTTACACACCCTTCGAAAATGTAGGACAATCCTTCTTCCAGTGATCAAGCCAATCGTAAATGAAGCACTTACACTTCATCCCAGCTGGATGACATTTCATAGCGAAATACCTCTTATATGCCACAGGAGTGACATACTAGGCCTGCGCTTCTTTTTCGAACAAGGTCGATCTTCCTTATTTCATGGTCGTTACGCCTCGGTTGAAGTTTCGGTTGCTTTCCACTTTCATTACCTCAATGGTATCTCATGGGCATTCTCACAAAGGAGAACCATCCTAACGAGATATTCAAAGGTGGACCCTAATAGAGATAAGGCTAAGCAATGAACCCACAACCAATGCTTCAGACCCAAGGCAAATCTCTTTGCCCACAACAACGGAGTACCGACCACCTAAAACCCCAAAATAAAAGGTTGAATCGGTCAACACTCCTTCACTGATAAGCTATCCTACTCTAGAAGGATGGAATACTCAAGCTACATGCCCATCACGATCTCAGAAATGAACTGAGAACTAAAAGAGACACCTGAATAAATTCCAAATCGTAGGCATGCTTATCAAAACACTACATCCTACCCACCTAAAGTCTCAATTTCCCAATTACCAAGAAACAATCTCACTTATGAGAACATTCCCTAGACTTATATCAATGGAAGCCTTCTTATGCATGTATCCAAGACCGTGCCTCAACAAAAGTCTCAGGACTTAGATATGGCTCCCCTCTAAGGCTAAGGAAATTATGGCACTGCTTCGGAGAGTCTAAAGCAGGTGGAGCAAGAAATACTGATGCCCAAAGGGCCACACCACTTCTGGCGCCAACGGTAATCAGCTGGAAGTGTTCACGGGCGGCGGAACATCTTTTTTCATAGCAAAATAGTCTCTGAACAAGTCAGGCACCTCAGACTTCCTATCCGCAGTCGCACATGTACTTTGTCTGCTCAGACAGATAGCTTGACGAAAATACTTTAACAACTAGCTGAAGAAATAATTTAAGTTCAGATGACAAGCGGTATATATAGTAGTATATAGTAGGAAAATACAAGTACGCTCTCTCCACATACCACCTTTGACCAGATTGATTAACTCAAACTGGTCTACATGGTCCAATTGTTGAGCCTAAGCTCTGATACCAACTGTAACTACTCGCCCTTCGTAATACCAAAAAGTCAGCGCCTTACATCATCACGTGACTTTTGAATATCACAAAAGACAAATCTTCTAGGTAAAATTAGAACCAAAAGCTAAACTAAGACATCGATATGATCCCACGATGAAATGACAGCATGTAATATATTGAATATACATGAGCAGAATAGAATAGCAATATATAAGAGCCGCATTAGCAGAAGCAACTAACAAGTAAATATCAGTACAGAATAGTCAGAATACATCAACTCCAAAGGAACATGGAGTTTTGAATAAATATCTGATACAACAGTCTCATTTATAAATAACAAGTCTATCATGTACAAATAAAATAACAAGTATATATATCTCAAAACATTAATGCCATGCCTCTAAAATGCTCAAGTTGCACACTCTACTAGGGTATCCCGAAAAGTACCTGACTCCCGAACTACTTAATCGAGTACCCGAGAGTTGTTATGACATAAGCAGACAATGACAAAACGCGGGTCAGACATAAAGTCTGGTGTGAGGGGAAGTATCTCAAAATACTATATATTAAAACTATATACAAATAAACAGGAACTACTAAATCACAACCAGTCCTCTCCACAAAAGAGACTCAGGGGAAATCTGAAATGCCTAGAAACAAGTATAGTAAACCCATCTTAAAAGTAGGGGATCATACCATAACCTGCTCTTATCCTATAACAACAGCTTAGCACAATATCTTCCATTACACTACACTAGCCCAAAACTACTAATAATATAGTGCACATATACCATGGTCAAACCGTGATGTCAAAACAACGATAACTACTGCTAAGATCGATAAGATATGCTCCAATGCATATGGTCACTACTGCTAAGACCGAATAGGTATGCCACAACGCGTATGGTTATTACTGCTAAGATCGAATAGGTATGCCAGAGTGTGTACGGTCACTACTGCTAATACCAAACATTCATAAGATTATGAATGTAGGACCTAAAACGTCTAAGCGATCACAACAATATAAAGCTATTCACGGTTTTAAAAGACCGTGTCAATTGTGTCATAGCCATCAACAACACTTTAGGTACTCAACAACAAGGTTTATACCTGGGTACGTCACATAAGTCCATACCCTGGGTAGGTCACAGAAGTCCATGCCTTTGGTGTGTCACAACAAGTCAACACCAAACAAATCGTATATTACTCTAAGGTCGAAATCTTATAGCACGGACTCACTTCATTTATAACGTATGGAATCACAACGCATGGCTTTAGTCACCACGGCTTGAAATCCCACCGGACAACTCTAGCAAAACCCCATACTAAACAAAATCACATTCCAAATGAAATAGATTACCTCAATATCACAATACTCCTCCGACATACCCTCTCAATCTACCTCAAAATCTACGGTTTTTGGAATACATGCTGGGTGAGTCCAACGTGGGCCTCGAAATCAGTGTAATCCAAACCTATCAATACTTCATAAGTCATTGCCCTTGAAAAATGGTGAACAGTGGTCCAAACTGTGCCTCAATCCAAGTTCATATGCGAAAGATATCGCGTTTTTAGATTTTGATTGATTGATCAACAAAATTCGAACAGCGGGTATTCAAATGTCTAAACCATAATTCAAACGACCAACTTTAATTTTATACACCAAAATTTAGTTTTAGACATATAAAACCTCTTGAAAATGCACTAATTCCTCCCTTTTTCCCCCAGGACTTATCCAGACGTCTAGATGCCTATCACGAGTAAAAGTTATTTTCAAACGTTCATAACTTTTGATCTGCAGCTCCAAATGACTCACTGTTTCTTCTATTGCGATCGTGGAGAAATCCTCTTTGATCTAGAGACATCAAACCACAAATTTAAATAATTTAAAATTTCTTCTTGCCTTGTGCGTAGCTCATACGTGCATCGATGCACTCATTCATGCACGCCTATGCACACACTTTCACGCAAACACACATTAACTTCGCAATTCACATTTTATACTTCATTGGAGCGATTACTCAACCTGATGTACTCTCACGCAACTTAGCGCACACGATAGTCTCTATGGTTACATGAAATGTCCACAACGGACTTGTAATCAATTATATTTCTATATAATAAAACAATTGCATATCTATATGAACAGACAATCACAAAATAATTATAACTACAATATTATCTTTGTTTTTATTGCCGCTTAGCTCCAAATGCCCGTATACCTATACCCCCCTCATGCATATATACATATACCTATATTCGAATAAGTAATTCAATTATTATTAAATAAAAACTTACAATTATTTACTAAATATTTTCGATAAAAGTGAAACATCTCCTTATATCATTTTTTAAAATCTCTTACCATTTTACAAAATATCTTACTTGCTTATAATTACTTTATAGCCTTTTTAAAATACTTAATCACTTCATTAAAATAAATATTCATCATTTTACTATTTTATAAAATTTCATATCTGTTTTATAAAATATAATCTTCATTTATAAAATCTTCAAATCGTTTTATAAATACTAATTAATGCTCATTGGGTCTCTATCATTTTAATGATGGACGTGGAACTCCTAAACCCTTAAACTAGCTTACTAACCTTTTTGTAAATCAATTCAAATGGATTAATTAATATTTTCTAATGACATGCACATCATTATACTACTTAATTAATCACAAATCAAACCATGACATCACAGACAATCACCCAATTTAACCCCAAATCGATTTTAGGGCTTACTACTTTTTAAAATATAGTAATTAAGGTCTTAAACAATTAATGCGCCAATGTAATCATGTTTACAATATAAACATAAGTCCAAACTAACCCAGTCATTCTCCAAATCACTTCATATAATTCAATATTAGGCAATAAATGAAAATATGAGTATAGCATTAAAAATTGATAAGGAGAATCATCCCACTCACCGCTTCTTCTCCAAACCAAGCCCCAAATCACCAAAACTCAATTCCAGACTTACTTTAGAGTTGAGATCTCCCTCCAAAATTTGATTCAAGCTAACTCTTTCATGGGTTTTGTAGAGAATGAGGAGAGAAGATTTATGGTGATTTTTATTTGATTTTAGGAAATTTATTTGGAGGGGTGAGGGATTGGGGATTAGAAGAGGATTAAGGAGTGATTAGGAGTCCATTAGAGAAAGAGGAGAAGGAATGAACGTGGAATGATGTAACACCCCATATTTTTTGTAACATTATTTAGGATATTTAATTAGTTAAATAAAATAAAATAATGTGTTGATTAAGGGATTGAGATTTGATTTTATTAAGGGATAGCCATGCCATTTAACTAATGAATTAAAAAAGATTTAAATGAAAAAGAGGAGGGGTAAAATAGGAAAGAGGCCATTCTTATATCCCAAAACTTGGCCGTGTATCCTATACACATTCATTTTCAATTGTTTAAAATTTTAAAAAGCTTAAGGACGGCCACCATCAACAAGAAAAAATGGGAAGAAGATTAAGAAAAGCTAAGGAAGAAGCTAATTCAAATCAAATCCATTCACATCTCAATCTCTATAATCTCTAAAGCTAAGGTGAATATTGTTTACATCTCATATTTCTTTTGTTTTCGGTTTTAAGATGAAATCCGAAATATTTTGCATTGATTTGCCATGTTTTTGAATGATGGAATGATTATATATACTTGTTGATGATTTCTGGTTGTTCATATAGATTATATGACATGTTTTGATATGAAAACCCTATTAAATGACATCTAGATGCCTTGCGAATTTTTGTATATACCAAAAATATTATTTTGGAGATGAGTTTCAATTTTCTGAATTTTCTGAATTTTTGTGAAATTTATATGAATTTTCTAGTAAAGAAAATGTTAATTTGGGTTTAAAATTATTTACGGTTAAATAATAAAAGGTTTGGGTCTGAAATTTTTATATGTTGGAAAACATATTAAAAGAGATTTTATGGAATTTTTGTAGAATTTTCTTATATGTTTTAATTGGTATATAAAATTATTTAAGGTATGGGACTTAAATGTTTTATATATTTTTGAAAAGAGAAGGGGCTTTTTGTAAATAAATTTAAACTGCTAATTATGGAAAGTCGACGGTACTTTTAGAAAAGAGAAACCTGCAATCAATCATAATTTGACAAACAAGGCAGGTTAGGTACAAAGAAATAGTTTAAAAGGACAAATAAACATGTTTTTCACTGTTTTGATGCTTTCGGCACCAGGTTCCGCCTCCTTACCTTCGCCTCCGACACTGTCGAAACCAATGCAAATGGTATTAGGGAACTGGTACATAGTGAATTGGATGTAGGCGGAAGGTAAAGGGTTGAAACCAGGGGTTCCGAAGGGGTTGAGGCACTACTTTGCTTTTAAATGAAAATGTGCGTACTTGCTTTCGACTAAGTAGCTTTCGACTTGGTTAGCTTTCGACTAGGTCAAATGGATTTAAAGAAATGGTTTCGATTGGGTTGCGCTTTTTTTAAATGACTGCTTTCGACTAAGTCGAAACCTTTTGGCTCCCGCTTTCTTCCTTTCGACCCAGATGCTTTCGAACGAGTTATTTTCAATGCTTTCGAAGGGAGGGTTTCGAAACCATCACTTCTTTATTTGGAATGATTTCGAAAGGAATGCTTTCGACTTTAATGGGTTTCTGATCCATTTTTTCTACTTGAAGGCATAATCCAAATGGTTTCGACCGAAACTGTTTTCAAAGGTTTCGAAGGAGTAAATTTTTGAATGGTTTCGAAAGGTTTCCACATGTTTTAAAATTGAACCCAAGTGCTTTCGAAAGGTTTGTGTTTATAAAGGTTTTATGCTTTCGAAAGGTCTTAAAGAATGGTTTCAAAGGGGTAGTTCCCCAATGGTTTCGAAGGAGTAGAAAGGGAAGGTTTTCTGATTTTTTCGAAAGGGTTGAGAGGAAAGTCTTTTCCAATGGTGTCAAAAGGCATGGTATAAAGGTTTTTTAAGAAGGATCACTACGCCATAGATGGCCTACTGCAACGAAATTACATGGTGTTGCTAGCTATAATGTAACGATAGGTATGCTGATTTTTGTCTATTACAACACTCGCTTCAAGGTGTTAGCATAGGTATCAACAAGATGTTGCAGTAGCTATAGATGTATTCAAATTAAAAAATTAATAAAATTAGCAATCCGCGTTAATACGATCCAACGGTCTACATTTACTCTGGTTGTTAAAATGGATCACCACTGCAATTTTCCCCAAAATTTCATTTTCCCGCCTAGTTCAGAGTAGATCCCTTTTGGTTTTCATTCCAATTTGCCTCTTTCCATTCGCCTCCTCCCATTCGCCTCCGCCACCAAATTGTCACCCTCCTCTTCTTCTGCCTCCTCCCATTCGCCTCCTCCACCAAATTGTCACCCTCACCCCCAGCTACCCCCTTACCCATCTCGACCATCTAGCTCCAACCAGAGCCCCGTCACGACACCAAAACCCGAAGCCAAACAAAGTTTTCCGTTCAAACCCCTTTTGCCACCGCTGTCGTCGCTATCAGCTCTCACCTCCAACAGAAGACTTGCTCGCCACCAACCCCTCTACCTTTCTCCTTTAGACTACTTCACCTGAAAACCCTTCTAGCGCCTTAATTTCTCCCAAAACCCGAACTGCTGCCCTCGAGATTTTGGTTCACTTCGTACTTTCCATCGCAAGTTCAGAGCAGATCCCAGGCTGATCTCTTCGTACTTTCCCCTATGATTGCGGTTGCTTCACTTGGTACTGGTAATTTCAATAAGATAGTATGCCCCCCATATGTTTGTGCAAATGCTCCTTTAACACTTGTTAATGTTTCAGAATCTGGCTGGGTATGTACTGCTTCTGGATGCCCTGTGCCTCCATCGCAAGTCCATCGCAAGTTCATAATCTGGTTGGTTGGTTCACCATTGAATCTGGATGTAGTTGTATTGGTTGAAGGTTGGTTGGTTGGTTTGGTAAGTTATGGAAGTGATGGTGGAAGTTGGTGATGCAGATGAGTTTCAGTTGGCAGTGTGATGCCTGAATGTTGGCAGAGAGATGTAGACGGAGTTTGGAGTTTGACAATGGTAGAGTGCTGTTGTGTATTGGTTACGGAGAGAAGCTAATGTGGTGATTGGAAATTGAAAAGAGTTTGCAGTAGAGCTTTGGTGTTTGGCCGTAGGGGATTCAAGCAGATTTAGGCGAGGAGATGGAGGATAGGAATTAAGCTCAGTCTTCATTTGTGCATCATTTTACGTCATTTCAAAGAAGGCTCGATCTTCCGAAATCGGATGAATCGGGCGGTGCCCCGGACCCCCGCCGGCGCTGCGCCCGGACCCGCTTCTCGGCTCGCCTTCGGCTCGGCACTCGGCTTGTCAAATATTTGTCAGTGTCGGTGTCTGTATAAATTGAAACTGCATATGTAATGAGTGAACTGAGTAATGTAGTGAGGAATATCTATATATGTGAATATCGGTGTTATTTATCATTGAATTGTAAAATAGTGGAGTTAGGAATTTGTACTATTTTAAATGTTGAAATAAAATATTTATTTAAATAAATTACTGTTTGAATATCAAATTCTGTGCAATAGCATTTTATTAAATAAATATTTATTTATATTAGAAAATCAAATATGCTCTACATTGTGGGCCCCACAAATTCAGAAAGTTAATATCTATAGCAACATTTTGGAATGTTGGTACAGACACCTATGGATGTTGCTATAGGCCCAAATATGGTTCTATTGCAACAATATTTCTTATGTTGCCTTAGATAGTCAAAATGTTGCCTTTGAGGTCTGCGGCAACGCGGCAAAATGCATCACCGAGAAAGTGTTGCCTTTGCCCTTTTTTAGCCTACAGCAACATTTTTTGGCACTTCCTGCATCACTTCTTTGGTGTTGCAGCATGCAATCTATGGCGTAGTGGATGTCTAATGTTTTAAAGCTTTCGAAGGGAAGGTTTCTCAATGGTTTTGAAAGGAAGATTTTGAATGGTTTCGAAAGGAAGGATTTGGCCTTTCGGCCTAGGTTAAGTAATAGGTTTTACTTAGTTTCGAATTAGTTACTTTCAAGGGTTTCGAAAGAGTTGTTTAAAGGTTTTAATCAAAAGTTTCGAACATACTACTAGGCATCATAGCCTAAGTGTTTTTAAGTTAAAAAAGGTTTTAACTTATTTTGAGGGGATAGGTAATCCTCATTAAAATTCATCAACATTATTTTGAGTAAAGTATATATAACATGGAAAAATAGCTTTGAACAAAGCTAAAAATATATTTTTCTTGTATAAATACGATTTATAAGGTTAAATCGTTCTAAAAAGGTTTTCAAGGAAAAAGATGAAGGGTAGTTAACCCTAAGAAAATGATTCAGACAGATAGTCCATTTTGATTCGGACAATTTGTCCAGTTTGCGAACAGTTAGTCCAGTTTGCGGACAGTTAGTCTAGTTTGCGGGAAGTCAACCCAATTATCGGACAGATAGTCCATTTATTACTTGTGGACAGATAGTTCATTAGTTACATGTTTTTAGCATAATGGATATTGCTATTACTATTACTATTATTATTATAATCCGTTGATTAACCAGTTTGGTTGCACGAAAAGATTTGCAAAATATATGTTTTGAAAAGGATATTAGTGAGGGGAAACCCGTTCCGCTAAGAGGTGTGGTCTCACTTAATATCAGTAAACTGAGATGTAACAATATTATTCATACCAGGCTTTATGTCTGACTCGAAATTTTTGTTTCCCTTTAAACTCTCGGGTGCTCAAAATTGATTTGAGTAGGCTGAGGGTTGAGGTTTACAGGTTTTAGTTTTGGCGAATAAAGCTTTCGAAGATGGGCAGGTGGCTAACGGATAGGTAAATAGGAGTTATAGTTTATTTTGCTTTGATTCCGATGTGTATATTAAGTCAGATATGACTATATTGACTGTGATCAACCAAGGGGGCATCGTCATATGTCGCTCTTGGCGTATTGTTGTATAATTATATTTGATCTTTACCTGGGAAACGATATAGGATTATGTAACTTGGATATGAATTATTGTTTTGAAATGTAATCAGTAAATATGTTGTTTTTGAAATCTGTGATTTTGTTCATATTCAAGTGCTTCTGATATTATGGATACCATCAGCATTACCGTATTTTGTCACAAGAAGTTAATACTATAGACGACTACAACATCTGTATTGCTTAGCTTTTGGCCTCCGGATACGGGATGTTACAACTTGGTATCAGAGCATAGGTTTATGAAAAACTTTAACTAAAAATGGTTTGAAAACATTATCCTAAGGAATTAGAGTAGGATTGGGGTATGGGATAACACTATAGTAACGTACTTGTATTTGCTATATATTAGTATATGCTTTATCTTTAGTCTCCTATCTTTGTTAGGTTATTTTTCTATATCTCATGAGGTTTGAATATAGATATGGATGGTAGAAGAGGAAGAGTTAACCCAAGAGGGGAGGAAACCAATGGGAATGCCAGACCTAATGCGAGGAGGACCCAAGATCAGGCACAAGAAGAGAATGTAGGTGCTGGAGTCCTGCAGGTGGACAAGGGAGCAATGTATCAGGTTTTTGTGAATATAATGCAAGTTGGAATTGCAGCTGGAGTGGTAGGAGGAAATGCTGCAGGGGCAGAAGTTCCGGTAGTTAACCATTATGCTAAGCTGAGCGGAGATTACGCTAAGCTTGGAGGGAAGCAATTTCTAGGACTTTAGAGGTGGAGAATTGGTTGCTACACTGTGAGAGAATCTTCTCAGACTTGGGGCTTAATGATGAGCAGCAAAGGAGGCTTGCTTCGAGACAGCTTCAGGGAGTAGCTTTGTTTTGGTGGAACAACGTGACGGCTGGTGTGGATGAGGAAACCTTAACATGTGTAGATTTCAAGGGGAGGTTCCAGAGGAGGTTCATGTCTGCAATGGTACAGTCAGCTCTGATCAGAAAGTTTGCTAAATTAGATCAGGGAGAGATGTATGTTCTAGAGTATGCTAGAAGGTTTGAGGAGTTGGCCAGATATGGGTATGATTTAGTGGATACAGTGATGAAGAGGAATGAGAAGTTTATCAGGGGGTTAAAGCCTGAGTTAGTAAGGGCTACATTACCTCATATTAGAGATCAGTTTGATTTTGTAGTGGAGATAGCCTTAAGGCATGAGGAGATTCTTGATTCTCTAGAGAAGAGTAAGGCTAAGGAGGTCCAGGTTAGGTAGAATCAGAAGAGGAAGTTCTTTCCTAAGATGGGTGCTCAGAAGGGTGGAGTATCTAAGAAAGGGAAGTCTAAAATTGTTTGCTTCAAGTGCGACAAGAAGGGGCATTTGCTAATGAGTGTCGTGCTGGAAAAGCAAAGGAAGTAGCTGGGAAGAAGAATATCAGGTGCTTTAATTGCGACCAGATTGGCCACTATAAGAATCAATGCAAGGAGTCTGCTAAGGATGGAAAGAGCAAGGTGTATGCATTGGAGCCTGCTACTTTGAAGCCAATAGCTCGGGAGAAAGGAAAGGTAGTTTTGGGAGGTACACTTTAGATTCACGGTATGTCTGTTAGCGTTCTATTTGATACTGGTGCATCGCATTATTTTATATCTAGATGTTTGATAAATAAGCTTAACCTAGAACCCACATATTTAGTTACTTCCTTATGGGTTGCGAATCCAATAGGAGGGTATGCAACTCTAGGGTTGAGATGTGACCAGTTAGAGTTTGACTTGTTAGGTCATACTTTTGTTTGCAGTTTGCATGTGTTTGATTTTGTGGGGTTCAGAATTATTTTTGGTATGGATTGGTTAAGTGAGTACGATGTTAGGATATTTTTCCATGATAGGAAAATATCGCTTAGACACCCTGATTGTAGCAACATGATTGTTTATACCGTAGAAGGTTCTAGCGGTGAGGTAAATGCTTTGTTAGGTGTTGTAGAGTTGGAAGTTGAGCTGAGCCGAGTTTTCGTTGTTAGAAAATTCGCGGATGTTTTTCAGCCTATAGTAGGATTGCCATCGAAACGAGCCATTGAGTACCGGATAGATTTGGTTTCGAGAGCAAAACCAGTGAGTAGGCTGCCAAGTAGGATGACTCCTACCGAGATGAGGGAGTTGAAGGTGCAGTTGGTGGATTTTGAAGGCAAGAGTTTTATTAGGCCGAGTAGTTCGCCTTGGGGAGTAGCTGTAGTGTTTGCCAAGATGCCGAATGGATCGTTAAGGCTATGCATCGACTATCATAAGTTAAATGAGAAGACGATAAAAAATCGATATCCATTGTCGAGGATTGACGATTTGTTCGACCAGTTGAGTAGAGCCAACATATATTCCCAGTTGGATTTGGCAACAAGTTTCCATCAGCTCACGGTAGCAGAGGATAGTATACCTTTGACGGCGTTTAGGACCAGATATGGGTCGTACGAATGGTTAGTTATGCCATTCGGACTGACTAATGCGCCAGCATTCTTTATGGATTTGATGAACCAAGTTTTCCGAGAGCACTTGGATAGGTTCGTATTGGTTTTCATAGATGATATCTTGATATACTCTAAGAATGAAAGAGAGCATGAAGCTCATCTTAGAGTGGTTCTTGAGACGCTGAGGCAGCATCAACTAAAGGCGAAGTTTTTCAAAGTGTCATTTTCGGAAGAAGGAAGTGAAGTTCTGGGTCATGTAGCCTTAGAGATAGGGTTGTTAGTAGATCTGACTAAGATTGAAGCGGTGAATAGTTGGAAGAAACCCACGATAGTGACTAAGATAAAGAGTTTCCTTGGATTAGCTGGTTATTATCGGAGATTCATTAAGGATTTCTCGTGGATAGTAGCACCGATGACCAAGCCAACGAGAAAGGATGTGAAGTTTGTGTGGACCGATAAGTGTGAGGAAGTGTTCCAGAGGTTGAAACACTTATTAACCCATGCACCAATTTTGGTTGTTCCGGAAGGGAATTAGGATTTGGTGGTTTACACAAATGCGTGTGGAACCGGGTTATGAGCTGTGCTGATGTAGAGTGATCGCTTATGCTTCTAGACAGCTTAGATCGCATGAAGTCAGATATGCGACACATGATTTGGAGTTGGTTGCATTGATTTTTGCATTGAAGGTGTGGAGACATTACCTTTTGGGAGAAAGGTTTGAGTTATATACAAATCATAAGTCGCTGAAGTATTTGTTCTCTCAGAAGGAGCCGAACATGAGACAACAGAGGTGGTTAGAGTTTATTGTCGCTTATGATTTTGGAATTGAGTACACACCGGGGAAAGGCAACAAAATTGCAGATGCACTTAGCAAAAAGCATCATAATGCAGTGTTGGCAATGATTGCTGAGTGGAAGGATTTAGAAGCATTGTCAGATTGCAGAGTGCAGTGGAGATCCGAGGCTAGGTCTAGTGGAGAGACTGTTATATTATCTTGTTTGGAAGTTCGACTAGTGATGATCGAGAGAATTGCTTCTAAGTAGAAGGAAGATCCACTATTAGCTGAAAGGATTAGAAGGCTTGAGGTTGGAATTGAGATCGATGATTTGAAAGATTTTTGTCCTGACCAGAGAGGATGGTTGAGAAAGAAATGGCGATTATGTGTTCTAGATGTTGAGAATTTAAGAAAAGAAGTTCTTGGAGAATGTCATCGATCCAAGTTTACGATTTATCTTGGAGGGACCAAGATGTATCAAGATATGAAGAGGAGCTTCTTTTGGGAAGGCATGAAGAGAGATGTGGGCTTATGGGTGAAGCAGTGTTTGAACTACCGGTAGGTAAAAGCTGAACATCAGAAGCCGAGTGGGTTACTTCAGCCATTAGATATTTCAGTATGGAAATGGGATTCTATTTCTATGGACTTTATTGATGGGTTGCCAAGGTCGAATAGAGGAAATGAAAGTATATGGGTCATAGTGGACAGATTGACCAAGAGCACCCATTTCATTCCAGTTAAGTAAACAAGAACGGCACCTATTTTAGCGAAGTTGTTTATGAAAGCTGTAGTTAGACTGCATGGAATTCCTAGTAGTATAGTTAGTGATAGAGATTCCTTATTCATTAGCGAGTTCTGGAAGAATCTACAGGAAGTTTTGGGAACCAAGCTCAAATGAGTACCGCTTACCTTCCATTGACAGATGGGCAAACAGAAAGAGTTAACAAAATCTTGGAAGATTTGTTAAGAGCTTGTGTATTAGATTTCAGGGGATCATGGGAAGACCATCTGCATTTAGTTGAGTTTTCGTATAACAACAATTATCAGACTAGTATTGGGATTGCGCCGTTTGAAGCTTTGTATTGACGGCCATGCAAATCTCATGTTTGTTGGTTGGAGATGGGAGATAGGCTGGTTCTTGGTCCAGATTTAGTTAGAGAAGCTGCAGAAAAGATTGAGGTCATTCGAGCTAGGATGAAGGAGGCTCAGTCTAGGCAGAAGAGTTATGCAGATAAAAGACAGAAAGATTTAGAGTTGTTAGTTGGAGATCAGGTTTTCGTTAAGGTGTCACCGATGAAGGGTGTGATCAGTTTTGGAAGATCAGGAAAGTTGGCACCAAGATTCGTTGGACCTTTTCCTATTGTCGAGAGGATTGGGAAACTCGCCTATAAAGTTGAGTTCCTGAGCAGTTTGGTAGGAATCCACAATGTTTTCCATGTTTCTCATCTCAGAAAGTGTGTCGGATACCCGGAGACTACTATTGCACCGACTATGCTAGATGATTTATTGGTAGAACCGAACTTGACTATAGTGAGAAAGCCGATTCGTATTGTTGCGAGAGATGAGAAGAGGCTTAGAACCAAGACGGTCAAATTAGTCAGAGTCCAGTGGAGTGACGATGACCGGGACTGTACTTGGGAGATGAAGAGCAGGATTAGAGGTACTTATTCTGACTTGTTTGATGGTATGTTTTACCTCTTTGATTGATGTGTTGTGTACCTTATCGTAATTTCGAGGATGAAATTCTTTAAGGAGGGGTGTTTTAACACCCCATATTTTTGGTAACATTATTTAGGATATTTAATTAGTTTAATTAAATAAAATAATGTATTGATTAGGGGATTGAGATTTGATTTTATTAAGGGGTAGCCGTGCCATTTAACTAATGAATTAAAAGAAGATTTAAAATGAAATAGAGGAGCGTAAAATAGGAAAGAGGCTATTCCTATATCCAAAAAACTTGGTTGCGTATCCTATACACGTTCATTTTCATTTGTTCAAAATTTTAAAAAGCTTAAGGTCGGCCGCCATTAACAAGAAAAAGGGGAAGAAGATTAAGAAAAGATAAGGAAGAAGCTAATTCAAATCAAATCCATTCACCTCTCAATCTCTTTAATCTCTAAAGCTAAGGTGAATAATGTTTACATCCCATATTTCTTGTGTTTTCGGTTTTAAAATGAAATCCGAAATATTTTTCATTGATTTGCCATGTTTTTAAACGATGGAATGATTATATATACTTGTTGATGATTTATGGTTGTTCATATAGATTTTATAACATGTTTTGATATGAAAACTCTATTAAATGACATCCAAATACCTTGCGAATTTTTATATAGACTAGAAATATTATTTTGGAGATGGGTTTCAATTTTTAGAATTTTCAGAACTTTTGTGGAATTTATATGAATTTTCTAGTAAAGAAATTTTTTAATTTGGGTTATAAATTATTTACGGTTAAATAATAAAAGGTTTAGGTCTGAAATTTTTATATGTTGGAAAACATATTAAAAGAGATTTCCTGGAATTTTTGTAGAACTTTTCTAACTGTTTTAATGGATATATAAAATTATTTAAGGTATGAGACTTAAATGTTTTATATATTTATGAAAGGAGAAGGGGCTTTTTGTAAATAAATTTAAACTATTAATTATGGAAAGTCGGTGGTACTTTTAGAAAAGAGAAACCTGCAACCAATCACAATTTGACAAACAAGGCGGTTAGATACAAAGAAATAGCTTAAAAGGACAAATAAACATGTTTTTCACTGTTTCGATGCTTTAGGCACTTGGTTCCGCCTCCTTACCTTTGCCTCCGACACTGTTGAAACCAATGCACATGGTACAAGGGAACTGGTACGCAGTGAATTGGATGTAGGCGGAAGGTAAAGGGTCAAAACCAGGGGTTCCGAAGGGGTTGAGGCACTACTTTGCTTTTAAATGAAAATGCGCATGCTTGCTTACGATTAAGTAGCTTTCGACTTGGTTAGCTTTCGACTATGTCAAATGGATTGAAAGAAATGGTTTCAATTGGGTTGCACTTTTGTTTTAAATGACTGCTTTCAGCTAAGTCAAAACCTTTTGGCTGCCGCTTTCTTCCTTTCGACCCATATGCTTTCAAACGGGTTACTTTGTTTTCTAAAATTTGGCCACTTCTCCAATGCTTTCGAAGGGATGGTTCGACACCATCACTTCTTTACTTAGGAATGATTTCGAAAGGAATGCTTTCGACTTTAATGGGTTTCTGATCCTTTTTCTCTACTTGAAGGCATAATCCAAATGGTTTCGACCGAAACGGTTTTCAAAGGTTTTGAAGGAGTAAATTTTTGAATGGTTTCGAAAGGTTTCCACATGTTTTAAAATTGAACATAAGTGCTTTCGAAAGGTTTATGTTTATAAAGGTTTGATGCTTTTGAAAGGTCTTAAAGAAAGGTTTCGAAGGGGTAGTTCCCCAATGGTTTCGAAGGAGTCGAAAGGGAAGGTTGTCTGATTGTTTCGAAAGGGTTGAGAGGAAAGGCTTTTCCATGGTTTCAAAAGGCATGGTATAAAAGTTTTTTTAAGAAGGATGTCTAATGTTTTAAAGCTTTCGAAGGGAAGGTTTCTTAATAGTTTCGAAATAAAGATTTTGAATGGTTTCGAAAGAAAGGATTTGGACTTTCAGCCTAGGTTAAGTAAAGGGTTTTACTTGGTTTCTAAAGGGTTACTTTCAAGGGTTTCGAAAGGGTCGTTTAAAGGTTTTAATCAAAGGTTTCGAACATACTACTAGGCATCATAGCCTAAGTGTTTTTAAGTTAAAAAGGGTTTTAACTTATTTTGAGTGGATAGGTAATCCTTCTTAAAATTCATCAACATTATTTTGAATAAAGTATATATAACATGGCAAAATAGCTTAGAATAAAGCTAAGAATATATTTTCCTTATATAAATATATAATTTATAAGGTTAAATAATTTTGAAAAGGTTTTCAAGAAAAAAGATGAAGGGTAGTTAACCTTAAGAAAATGATTCAGACAGATAGTCCATTTTGATTCGGACAGTTAGTCGAGTTTGCGGACAGTTAGTCCAGTTTGCAGACAATTGGTCCAGTTTGCGAGCAGTCAGCCCATTTATCGGACAGATTGTCCATTTATTACTTGTGGACAGATAGTTCATTAGTTACCTATTTTTAGCATAGAGGATATTTCTATTACTATTATTGTTATTATAATCAGTTGATTAACCAGTTTGGTTGTAGGAAAATATTTGCAAAATATATGTTTTGAAAAGGATATTAATGAGGGGAAACGCGTTCCGCTAAGCAGTGTGGTCTCACTTAATATCAGTAAACCGAGATGTAACAGTATTATTCATACCCGGCTTTATGTCTGACTCGAAGTTTTTTTTCCGTTAAACTCTCGGGTGCTCAAAATTAATTTGAGTAGGCTGAGGGTTGAGGTTTACAGGTTTTAGTTTTGGCGAATAAAGCTTCCGGAGAAGGGCAGGTGGCTAACGGATAGCTAATTAGGAGTTATAGTTTATTTTGCTTTGATTCCGCTGTGTATATTAAGTCAGATATGACTATATTGACTATGATCAACTAAGGGGTATCGTCATATGTCGCTCTTGGCGTATTGTTGTATAATTATATTTGATCTTTACCTGGGAAACAATATGGAATAATGTAACTAAGACATGAATTATTGTTTTGAAATGTAATCAGTAAACATGTTGTTTTTGAAATTTGTGATTTTGTTCATATTTAAGTGCTTCTGATATTATGGATACCATCAACATTACCGTACTTTATCACCAGAAGTTAATACTATAGCTGACTGCAGCATCTGTAGCGCTTTGCTTTTGGCCTTCAGATATGGGATGTTACATATGATAAATGAATGAAGAGTTTAGCTTAATATAAGCTAAGTCAGAGGCAAGCTAGTGGGCTTAGCCAAATTCTCTTCATCCGGCACTATTCATCCTAAAAAATTATTGACTACAAACATAGACAAGTTTATAGTCATTTCACTTGCATCGAAAAAGCAAACTCAACTAAAGATGTATCGAGTCCTAATTCGCTTGTTTGTAAAAATAGAGTATAAGAGGCATTCCATCACTTAACGATTAAATATTCAAATTAATCATTTAAATATTCGATCGTTAAAATTACGGGGTATTACATACATCATGTCTACAGGGTTAGGTACCAATCCCTGGGATTGGGTCGGTATCGATCCATGCTTTTGTACTCTGAGCATTGTCCAATTTGCTTTTGAGGTTCTGGTTTCCTTTCCCTCCATTTTCTATTTCCCTTATCTTCTTTTGAATTGGAAGGTGACATCTCTCTTATGTTCCTTCTGCAACTAAGGGATAACCGGTTTAGCAAATCCAGGCTTTCCTTCATTTGCTTCCTCCTTTCTTCCTATCTTTCATATAGCTTGTCATTAAACTCCTTCATTATCATGTCCATCTCAACCCATCATATCATGTCTGAGGGACTCTTAATTTCAACAACATTATGTTGAGATACTTCTTCAACATGTTGAGAACCAGAGTTCTCAACATCATTAGAAGAACTGGAGGGGGGTGGATTTTGATCTAGTATTTTGTGGAGCCATTACATCGGTTAATCCTATGATAGAGAAATTTGAATAGTCACAGATTATAGGAAAGGAACTAATAGATTTACTTTGTTGATTAAGGAAATACAAAAGTAGAAAATAGATCCAAATAACCTGAGATCAATACGCTCTCACTGAAAGCACCAAAATTTTATGCCAAAAGTTGGTAGAAACACCGAAAAGATTCTCTAAACAATGTTGTTCCTATGGATCGGTATTGACTTTCGAGATTACAATAGAAATATAGAAAACTAGAATACGAGCCAAAAAAGATCCTCTAAACAATGCTCATCATCCTCTATTTATAGCTGAAGGTCAACGAAATTCTCGCAACCATTTCTTCCTCACATTCCCCACGTCCTGAAGGAGCCGCTCTAAAAACGATCGTGGCCAACTCGGCAAAGTTCAGGGAATGGTACTGAACCATGCCCTATGGATCGGTACCAATCCATAAATTGGCTGCAAATCCTTCTTTGACCCCTTAATGTTGTTTGAATGGCTCGTGTCTTCACTTGTGAATCTTGTATTAGTGTGTGCTCTTTCTTAAGTAGAAATCATGGTTCAGTGGCAGATGAAAGCATGCGGTTTAGTTTTTCGCAATTTGGATCGATCCATTGGTCGTTTGGGTCGTGAGAAGCTAGCGAACCATTCTAGATGGCGTGTACTAGATGATAACCACTTTACTTTATGTAGGATGAAACAAGCGATGGAGATGAGCAATCGTTAAGAATCAGTACCGATCCATGGCCATGGATCGGTACCGACCCAAGACTTTGCTTGAATTTTGGTACTTTGGATTTGGCCCTTAGAATGGGTAGTGTATAGATTACTCTTGAAGTTTCTTGGCAAGATTATGATTTCATCCGTTGATTCTGGTTGGTTCTTAAGTTCAAAAGTGATTGTTCTAGACATTTGTTCAGTTATTTTCTATTCGATCATTCGGACTTGCCCAAATACGGCTTGGTCACAAAGCTGGATTACACCAACATAGGGAACTAACTTCCCTACTATTTTTTAATGTCCATATATAATTATAGTATATATACTATACAATTTAATTTATAACTTGGGCCTTACGTCAAGGTTCAGGTCGTGCGCAGAAACGCAAATCGGTCGATGGTTGATCATTGGAGCAGTCAAACACTTGTTGTTGACCAGCTCCAATAAACGGTTGATCGGTCGGGTTATAAATTTTAGGTTGATTTAATTATCATCTTCGATTATTATTAATTATCATCGTTCTAAAATTTTCAATAGTAACCCTAATTACAATGAACCAATTTTATGGATTTCCAATTTATAATCGTCCAAATTAACCTAGGTTTAGCATCAATAGAGTTACCAATTAATTTGACCAAAAAGGTATGTTTAACTTGAATCAATTCTTAATTAACAATTTACAATAACTAGATCTAGATTAAAATAAAATGGTCATATTCATGTAGGTTTTAATAACTGTTAAATTCCCAATCTAATCAAACAACGTTTTCATTTCAATTTAACACAATTCCAGATCAAAAGTGGGTAAAATAAAATTAATTACATGTGAATCATCTAACTAATCATGAACCAACTTACCTCGAAAGGGATTCCTCTTCTAATTTGATTTGATTTTACTACTTCTATCCTTTGTTGATTTGTTTTCCTTCTTCCTTTCTCTTTTATTTTGATCCTCTCCCCTTTAATTGGATGTATATTCTCTTTATACATTTTTTTATTAAGAAAAATTTAAGAAGAGAATAAGCAATGTTTTAAGAATTTTTTAGGAGGAAGAAGAAGAAGAGAAGACGGAGGCTAGGATTTCTAAAATGAAAAGGGTAGAGTTTGATTATGTATTTATAGTTGAAAACTAGGTTTAGAAAAATTACATGTTTATCCACAATATATTTACCTTTACGTATACGAAAAAAATTATTTCCTTTTCTTTTTATTAAAGAAGATAACATCTTTATCCTCCCATTTTAACATCATCAATGGCCATTTATTTAAATTTATTTTTCCTTCAATTATTTATTTACCTTTAATGTTTTGCACCTTTATTATTATTGAATATTGTAGAGAATCATGTATTTGTATTCAAAAGTACATGTGTATGTGTATATATGTATATTTATTTCCATTGTATTAAAGATGGAAATTAAATGAAGTCTATTTTTAGAAAAATCATTCCTTCATTCATACCCATTTTATCCTTACATATATACAAAACCCTTTCCCATTTCCTTTGTTAACATAACGGTCACATTACCTTAATTAATGCTACTAATTATAATTTAAGTTAATTAATTACAATTTATACGGATGTCATTAATTATTATAATTCCAATCAACATCCTTAATTGATATTCTATATATATATACGTGTGTGTTTATTTAATTGGAAACTACATCCCTTGCCAATTAACTGTTATTAAAGTTTCCACTTTCAAATCTATTTCATTAATTATAATTAAAATCAATTACATTAATTGGTATCCTATATATATGTGTGTGTGTGTGTGCGTGCGTGTATAAACCTTTGTGAGACTTTTGGATTAATATTCAAACGTATATGTGTTTATGTGTGTGTATCCGTTAGAGTTCTTATTTTTTACCATAAATTGAGCAATCAATTACATTAATTGGTTGGTATCAATGTTTTTAATTTCAAAAACCAAACTTACCCTTATTCTTTACAAATAAGAAATGGCACACCTTACCTTTTCTTTAATAAATGCTTTCTTTCCATTAATACACTTTTACCTTTTTTCTTCAAAATGCGTAATGTTTATTTTACTAAATAACTTCATTATATATATATGTATGTATATATATGGTTACATTAACTTTCTTTCACAATAACCCATTACTTTCGTATTTCATTATCTCCACTTCCCAAATATATAAAAGTAGATGCATTCTTTTCTTTCTAAATATTGTTACATCCTTTTTTAGTATATTCAAAATATCCTTTAAATTAATTACAACAATAATTTTATCATTTATGCTTTCTTCTTGGAGCGTTTTCACATTTGTGCATATAAAATACTTTTCCTTCTTTTCTTCTAAATGCACATTCACCATTGTACCTTTTTTCCTCTTCTTAGAGTAATTCATACATATCCAACTTATTTCTTAACAAATAATTTTTTCTTGTTATCCCGCCTTTTGGCAAGGCCGTGACACCGAGGAATCGATGGGAAACCAAAGATAATTACCCTCGATTGCCAGTTAGGAACAGGTTAGCTATGGATGTCGGTGAATTTTGACCGCGTCCAGATCAAGCTACAATTGATATGACAAGACAAGCAAAGCTATGAGAGCCAACGTGCCAAGTTTCAAGTCAATCGGAGTTCATGTGCTCAAGATATGATCGATGTAATTCAAGCAGTCACCTTGTTCGTATCCATCAAACCACCAGGAAGAAACCACGTTCGAATCGATCTGATGCGAATCCATCGGGCACGCACAGTTTCATATCGATCAGGAGAACAGTGTTTTTCATATCCATCAATTATCTATCGTTCGTATCCATCAAGCCTCAGTTGTTCGTATCCATCAACGAATATTGTTTCGTATCCTTCGAGTGCACCACTCTCTTCGTATCCATCAACTAGTAACATCTGTCCTAATCCACTTAGTCAACTGTTGCCATCTTCATATCAATCCCTTTCTACCCATTTCGTATCGGTCAGCTGAGGGGAATGATACGAACTCAAGGCTTTCCATCGATACGAAGTGGCCCATAGTGATCGATGGGAATACACATATGCCATCGATACGAAGTTGTATCCAGAGGATCAATACGAAGAGCTTACATAACAATGGATACAAAGCAGCCTCCAGTCATCGATGCGAAGTGGCCTGTGATCATCGATACGAACAGAAGTAGTAATGATCGATACAAACAGAGCAGTGGATCGATGCGAACAAGGCTAGCCCGGGTCGACGCAAACAAGGCACATCCATAGGAAAGACTCGATCATTTGGCATGAAATGTGGATCGATCCTAAACCACATCAACTAGCATCACATGCAGACTTATCGATGCGAACAACATCGATACGAATAGCATCGATACGAAGAGAACAACAATCGAGAAGCCCAAACTTTCATCGATCATAACTCACAATCTACAAGTCCTAATGCTATGAAATTTTCACAGGAGCTTACGTACAACCTAAAGAATGTTCATGCTCAATTTCGACTCGATTGGGCCAAATCTTGATCGATACGAAATTCGTTCGTATCGATCACGGACCGAGTACAAACCACATGGGATCGATCGCGTGGGCCCACCCACGTGCCAGAAGAGGTCTCCCGAGATCTGAGCGAGATATTTGCAACCTACGCCTATAAATAGCCGCCCAGAACCTACAGAAAGGGGGACTTTTGGCTCTTTGACGTCCAAACTCTGTCGAAACCATTGTTGCACTCAGAAATCACTGTTGTACTCGAAATTTACTGTTGTAATCCGCTGTAACCAGCAAGAAAAAGTTAATAAAAGTCAATCATTTCATAGTGGACGTAGGCAACACGCCGAACCACTCTAAATCTCTACGTTCTTTTGTTGTTTTTCTGATTATTGTTTGGAGTGTTTGTTAGATAATCCTCTTTTTACATTTACTTTCTTCATTTTATCTCTTCAAACACTTCCGAAGAGTGTTGTGCCTAATTTTTGTACAAACACTTTGGTGCTTTCACTGAGAGAACCCAGTTTTTCTCCTGCTCGTTGGATCTACTATTGATATCGGATTGCATAAATCTAAGAAGAAGATCCAGATTCAAGTTAAAAGTTCTTCCATCCTATTCAGATTTGCATTAAGTCTAGGAAAGAGCTTCGCTACCCATCATGGTTAACACAAGGACTATCTCAACTACCGCAGATCCAGAAGGACGGGATAGACAGAACCCCGTACAGCCACCTCCAGCCTACCAGAATGTTGCCGGACCATCAGATCCGCAAGGCCCTGTCACCAGGGAAGAATTTAAGATGCTAATGCAAGAACTGACTTAAAGCCGTCAACAGCTCACCCATCAGCTCCGTACTAATGCAGAATTGACCAGTCAGCTAAACCGTCAAAGACGAAGGAGATCCAGAAGGGATCAGGCCTCTTATTCATCCATCGAAAGTTCAGCCTCGTATGATTACCATCATAGATCCATGCGTCCGCGACTGGATGGAAGTTACACACAGGCCACTGGGCATCGACATACATTGAGTCTTGGGCAACCGAGAGTTGGCCTGTCAACCAGCCATTAGATGGGCCCTCCTCCCGAGGAGGCGCTACTCCATACCATATTACTGACAACCGCACTACCACTACTACTGATTTAGGAGTTGACGCTCGGAACTGAATGGATCCAACCCACCACCAACGCAACCATACTCCCGAGCCTTATGTCCCCGAAGACATAGAACCAAGGAGGCGAGACATGGACCATCGACAACGACCGGCCCCTCCTCGCATTGTGGAACCCGACCACACCTTGGCCCAACATGCTCAAAATGTCCAGATGCCCGACATTCTGATGATGATCCGTCAAATGATTCGTGAGAGTCAGGGTCTTAGCAATGATGACTGGGGAATCTCCCAGAGTCATACCCCTTTTACTGATGAGATACTCTATGCTGAACCACCTCGGTGATTCAGGATGCCAACTTTACCTATTTATGAAGGGAGCTCTGATCCTAATCAACATATCCTGAAGTATGAATGGTTGATGAATGCTGCGCGAGTTGATGATGTAGTTAAGTGCCGAAGCTTCCCGATCTCTCTAAGAGGGCATAGCGACTATGCGGTTTACTCGTTTACCACCTCGATCTATCTCTTGTTTTGACCAGTTGGCGACAAAGTTTATCGAGCAATTTTGCATGCATGTCGCAAGACCGAAAGATGTTAATACTTTGTCTAGTGTCACTCAAGCTCCTGGAGAGACACTCAGACGTTATTTAGAGAGATTTCATGCTGCATGCACTGAGATCAGCAACCCTAATGATAACTCTATTCTAATGGCATTGACTAAAGGGATTGATCTCGATTCTGAGTTTGGTAACTGGTTGGCCGGAAAACCTCCTGCGTCATTAGACCGTTTCTACTCCAAGGCAGCCCAATTCTTGAGAAGGGAGGATGCGAAACAGTCTAGGAAAAAGGATGACGTAGGGCCTAGTATGGAAGGAATTCAGAGTAATGTTGTTGTTAAACAATCCGGGGAGAGCTCCGGGAAAGTGCAATTGAATATTCAGAATAAAAAAAATCAACAGAAAGGTAATGGTAATCAAAATAGGAAACGAGATCAGAATCGTGGTCCATGACGTAGGGCTCCTATGTTTGATAATTATACTCCTTTGAATATGTCGCTGGAAAATGTATACTTACAGACCTGCAATACTATTGAGTATAAGAAACCTGCTCCAAAGCAGTCATCGGAAAAACAGATTCAGACAGGGAAGTTTTGTAGATTCCACGAAAGCTACGGCCATAACACGAATGAGTGCCATCACTTGCAGGATCTCATCGAAAAGTTGATAAGAGAGAGAAAGTTGGAGCAGTTTGTGCGGGCGCCGCAGTCTGGAGGTGCGGGCCTATCGAATCAGAATCATGTACCGAATCAGGCTAGACAGGAGGAACCCGCTCGTACTGGCGGGAGGTTAGTGATAAATACTGTTAGTGGTGGTCCTCATCCAGCAGACCGAAGTTGGAAGGAAATGGAGTCGTATGCCAGTTCTATTAGGCATGCGAGCTTCGAGTGTTGTAGTAGTTTGGAAGATGGGGCTCTGGCCAAGCAACAAAAGATGATGACTGACGACATCGTCTTCCGAGACAGAGATGCCGATAGGATCGAAGCCCCAACCATCGATCCACTTGTCATATCGGCTCAAGTAGGTCCTGCTTGGATGAAGAGGATCTTCGTAGACAATGGAAGTTCTGTGAATATATTGTTTAAGCGAGCCTATGACCAAATGAAAATGGAGACTAAAGATTTGAAACCT
The DNA here is from genome assembly GCA_030737815.1 of Allium fistulosum. NCBI lineage: Eukaryota > Viridiplantae > Streptophyta > Magnoliopsida > Asparagales > Amaryllidaceae > Allium > Allium fistulosum. Next base: position 1,112,861,177 of record CM060902.1, on the reverse strand, counting down.
TGTCAGTACCGTATCCATGGTTTCAATGGGAGTGCGACCATACCCACTGGAGTGGTGGAATTGCCAGTGGAGCTAGGAATTGGAGAACGCCGGAGAGTCTGGATGTTACAATTTGTGGTGTTGGATACAGACTCGACATATAATGCTTTCTTGGGCCGATCGGCCCTAGCTGAGTTCAGGGCTGCGATTTCCCCATGTGTCTGACTTTGAAGTTCCCCACCGATCATGGGGTTGGAGTCGTTCAAGGAGATCAGGCTGCTGGACGAGCCTGTTATGTTGCTGGGCTGCGAGATGCGCAGCGAAGAGAAATAGGAAAGGGCGTAGAGGAATCTCTCTGCGTCCGCTTTGTTGAAAATTGACAATTGACGCCTGGGCCTAGGCCTGGGCACCCTAACCAATTCCAAAGAGATCTTGACCCGAGAGATGCCGAAAGTAAAGACATTCAAGTTTCTCCGGCCGAACTGACGATCGATGTCCCGATCGATGATAGCGATGATTCTAGAATGATAAAGATTGGATCTCAGCTAAGCTAACAAATGCAAGAGGAATTGGTTAATTTTCTCCTGGCAAACCTTGACGTGTTTGCCTGGACACATTCTGACATGTGTGGGATCTCGCCGGACATCGCGAGCCACGCATTGAACATTGACTCGCGGCATGTCATGGTCAAACAAAAAAGGCATGGTATGGATCCAGAGAGATCTGCCACCCTTAAGGATGAGGTAGACAAGCTTAAATCGAATGGATTTATTCGAGATGCATTATATCCAAAATGGGTGTCAAACCCTGTACTTATCCGAAAGCCAAATGGGAAATGGAGGACATGCATCGATTACTCTGATCTGAATAAAGCTTGCCCTAAAGACAGTTTTCCACTTCCTCAAATTGATCAGCTTGTGGATTCAACGGTCGTGCATGAACTCTTATCCTTCATGGATGCGTATTCCGGCTACAATCAAATACCCATGCACTTACCCGACCAGGAGCATACCAGCTTCGTAACCAATATGGGATTTTATTGCTACAAGATTATGCCTTTTGGACTCAAGAATGCTGGCGCAACTTATCAATGGTTAGTTAATCGAATGTTCGCCAATCAGATTGGGAAAACCATGAAGGTATACGTGGACGACATGCTAGTCAAGTCACGATTCTCCACTGACCACGTCAAGGACCTGAAGTCAATGTTTAATATTCTTCGAGAATACAGAATGAAGCTTAATTCATTATAATGTCACTTTGGGGTCGCATCAGGAAAATTCCTTGGGTTTATCGTCAATGCTCAAGGAATCGAAGCCAATCCTGAAAAGATATGGGCGATTAGAAACCTTGAAACTTCGAAAACTATAAAGCAAGTCCAGAGTCTCAACGGGATAGTAGCAGCACCGAGCAGGTTCATTTCAAAATCTACTGACAAATGCATTCCCTTCTTCGACCTGATCTGAAAAGGGAAACGAAACTTTGAATGGACTACAGAATGTGAGGGTGCATTCTGAGCACTAATCCAACACCTCTCCACACTGCCAATTTTGTCAAAGCCTATCGACCATGAGAAGTTGTACATTTACTTGGCGGTATCAGAAAACGCAATCAGTGCTGCCCTAATTTGGGAGGAAGACCGAATACAAAAACTGGTCTACTATATTAGCAAACGACTAACCAGAGCTGAGAGAAATTATCCGAAGCTAGAGAATTTGGCTTATTGTCTTGTTATTGCCTCAAGAAAGCTCCATCCATATTTCCAAGCTCATCCTATCACCGTTTACACCGACCAGCCGTTACGACAGGTCCTTACGCGGCTTGAGACGTCTGGTAGGTTACTCAAATGGAATATTGAATTAAGTCAGTTTGACATTACTTACACTCCAAGGCGAGCTATTCAAGGACAGGTCCTAGTAGATTTCATAGCTGAATTTACCATCCTAGAGGACTTGCCCGGAACCAGTGAATCTCCCAAGTATATCTGGAAGCTGCATACTGATGGTGCATCAAATGACCATTACTCAGGTGCAGTGGTTGTGCTTGAAACTCCTAAAGGTCGATCTATATGCTATGCTTTAAAGTTTGATTTTCACGCGACCAATAATGAAGCTGAGTATGAAGCCCTACTTGTCGGACTGAGACTTGCCAGAGATTTGAAAATCATCGCTGTGGAGATTTATTGTGATTCACAATTGATCATGTTTCAAGTTCGAGGGGAATACCAGGCCAAGGACCGAAGACTGGCTGCTTACCTTGCTAGGGTTCAAGAAATATTAAATCAATTCGATTATTATGCCATCTACTGCATACCTCGAGAGCGCAATCAAAAAGCTGATTCATTAGTAAAGTTAGCCAGCATAGGTGAGGCACAATAAATGGGACTAGTTCTCGTAGAGACATTAGCTTCCCCGAGCATCGACCGAATGGAGACAGATTGGATATTTGACGTTATTCCCGATAAGGAGTCATGGATGACTCCGTTCAAAAATTATCTCGAGCATGGAACCCTGCCAGAGCACAGGAGTGAAAAGAGACAGATTCTTCGAAAAGCTTCACGGTTCACTATTCAGAATGGAGTTATGTATAGAAGGGGATACTCTGTCCCTTTACTCTGATGTATCGCTCACGATGAAATCAAACGCGTACTACGTGATGTGCACGAAGGAGAATGTGGCAATCACATCGGGGGGCAAGCCCTTGCCAAGAAAGTGCTCTGATATGGATATTATTGGCCAACGGTAAATCGCGATGCATCAAATTACGCCAGAAAGTGTGACAAATGCCAGAAGCATGCTCGGATTCCGAGGGCCCCACCTACCGAAATAACTCAAATGGTCAGTCCATGGCTGTTTGCAGTATGGGACATTGACATTATTGGCTCTCTACCTCTAGCCAAAGGTGGTGCGAAGTACGCCATCATAGCACTTGATTACTTCACCAAGTGGGCGGAAGCTGAACCCCTTGCTACAATCACAACAAAGAAGGTGATCAACTTTGTAATGCGCAACATCATCTGCCGATTTGGTCTCCCGCATACTATCATCACTGATAACGGGACCCAATTCGATAGTGTTGAATTTAAAGATTTCTGTCAACGATTCCACATTCAGAAGAAATTCCCCGCAGTTGCACACCCTCAAGCGAATGGACAAGTCGAAGCTGTTAATAAAGATATAAAGTCTTTTGAAGAAACGACTGGAAAAGGCCGGGGGCAAATGGGTCGATGAACTTCCTATGGCTTTATGGGCTTACCGAACAACCCACAAGTCCGTGATCGGCCACACTCCGTTTTCTCTTTCTTATGGTTCAGAAGCTGTTATTCCAATCGAATTAGAAGCGCCTTCTCATCGTGTGACATACTATGATCCGAAGACAAATGCTATATTACTTGCAGAATCTATGGATTTATTGGATGAGAAGCATGAAGAGGCTGATTTGAGGGTAGCCGCATCCCGAAGTCGAGTCGCCCGATTATACAATGCCAAGGTCCGACCCCGAACCTTTGAAATCGGCGATCTCGTCCTTAAGAGAATTTACCCGGTCCCTTTGCATATGAAGCCAACTTGGGAAGGGCCGTATGTTATTGAACGAAAGCTCAGAGATGGTACATTCAAATTATCGACTGTTGACGGTCTCACCCTTCCGAGAGCCTAGAATAGCGAAAGCCTCCGTCGCTACTATACATGACCGGCTCTATTTATTTATTCAATCTATTTTTCATTTGCATTTTGTTTCTGCATTTCGAAATTTGAATTTGTAATAAGGCAACTGATTTTGCCGTATTTTCTTATTTCAGCAATAAAATGCAATCTCTTCGACCCAGAGCTGTGATTTATTGAATGCGTCATATAACTATCACTATGCACGGAGAGCTAAATTCCGCTCGATGGTGGAATTTATTCAAATAGGGAGTGACTGTGATACGACCGGTTACTCGCTAAGTGAAACCCGAGCTCGGGGGTAAGTCATCACACTGAAGTCAAAAAAGGATTGATACACGACAATCCTTTAATCAACTCCAGATTCCCAGAGTGTGAACTGGAGTATATTCTTACAAATACGGTCTCGAAGAGGGTGGATCCATCCACCTAACAACTTCACCCGTATCTTGACCAAGTTTGAGGAGGATGGATCCGTCCATCTAACGACCTTGCTTGTTAACTCAGGGTGGATGTGAACCGACCATCCACGATCCTGATAGATTTGTCGTTCCCAGAGTGCGAAGGAAATCCTAAAGCTTGAACAGATGTGACTGACCATCTGTCGGCCAACTCCAGGTTCCTAGAGCGCGAAATGGAGTATAAACAGCAACTAACTCCGGATTCCCAAAATGCGAACCGGAGTGCCAATATAAGCACAAGCTCTAAATTCCCAGAGTGTGAATTAGAGTATAAACATTAACTCTACATCCCTGGAGAGTTGATTGGAGTTTAAGCACAAACCGGGTTGGAATCGATCGTCCATAAAACAACTCTGAGTCGCCGGAGCATGGTCAGAGTATAAATGCAAATCGGGCATGACTGACCACACACGAATCCATCTAAAGTCCCCAGAGTGTGGACATGGTTACAAACATTAAAAGGGTGTGACTAACCACTCGTGAAAATGACTTAAGTCCCAGGAGTGTGGACGTATCCTTGAAACTTAAGCAGGCGAAACCGACCGCCGACGTACGAATGCAATCCCTGGAGTGCGGATGCAATCCCTGGAGTGCGGATGCAATCGTCGATAAATGAGCGAGTGCGATTCGACCACTCGAATTTCCTTGTTTCAGCATCAATCCAACAATGTTAAGCTCGATGTGTTGAAGGCGAAGCGCAATTGCCACCTGATCTTTACAATTCATCCCTGAAACTGGGGGCAGAACTTAAGTGTCAATCACTGACGAAGACAGTGCAACATCGAAGTCCGGCTTAACGCTCGATCATAACCCATTGTCGTGGTTTCAGGACTTAACGAATAAGCTCAGATCCAATCCAAGGGTCGAAGTTCAACAAGTGTACTGGACTGGAATTCAAATACTGAAACACTTAAGCAAATAAACGGAAATCGAGTTAAAGACAAAATGGAATTTCATTTCAACTATTTGTGGATGAAAATTAAGTACAAGTTTATCCAAAAAATTCTACTAGCAGGGGCCGAGCCCGCATCTATACACAGCCTACAAAAGCTAAAGAAATTCCTATCTACTCAAAAACGAGCTGAAGAGACGTATCTACTCTTTTTTTTTTCGGTTTCCTCTTCGGTGTGGACCCGCTGGAGCTCTCACTTGGTTTTCTCTTTGAGCCCTTGCCTTTCGGCGGTCAATCTCTATTCAGGGGCATTATATCGATTTCCTCCTCCGAACTCAGATGTATTGGAACGCTTCCTGAAGGCGAAGTCGGAGGAATAGGATCAACAGTAGGGGGCGGGATAGGCACACTTTCCTCAACGATCGTTCCTCCCGGAGATATCATTCGTAAGAGTGAGGAGCGCCAGTCATTTTCGCTACTAAGGCAGATGGTTCCCTTCGACTTTGCATAGACTATAGGGAATTGAATATGCTCACGAAGAAGAACTGATATCCACTCCCTAGGATAGATGATCTTTTTGACCAGTTAGTTGGCTCTTCGGTATTCTCTCAGCTTGATTTAGCCATGGGATTCCATCAGCTTAGAGTCGCTGATGACAGCATTGATAAGACCGCATTTAGGACACCCGACAGATTCTTTGAGTGGTTGGTTTTGCCTTTTTGGGCTAACCAATGCCCTAGTCTATTTGGTAGATTTGATGAGCCCTGTCCTAAATAAGTTCGTGATGGTGTTTGTGGATGACATTTTGGTGTTTTCCAAGAGTATGGAAAAGCATGCTAATAATCTTGAAGAGGTTCTTAGTACGCTTCGTGTTTATCGGCTGAAGGCAAAATTCTTGAAGTAACACTTTTGGTATAAGGAAGTGTGTTTCTTGGGCATAGAGAAGGTTTGCACATAGGAAAGAATTTGAGAAACGGTTTTGTACATTTAGGTTCGGATTGTGAAAATCCAAAGCGTGGTAGGCAAAGATTAAAGATGTACAATAGATTCAGTTGTTAAGAAAAGGAGAAAGCCCATGTGTAGATAATTGTAGAAATTACAATTATTTTAGATAAGTGGATTTAACGGTAGTACTAAAAGACTTTAGTAAGGAAATGGGATTACCAAAATTTAGGAAGGGAACTCCTAGGGTAGTGAGAAGAAAATCCACCTTATATTTAGCTCAATAGAATATAATTGTTAGAATTGAAAATTTTCATTGTTAATATTTTCTTTTTGGAAATAGATATTGGGTTTTTGAAAAATGGTATGAAATTTAAATTGGTTTTTATATTTAGCTCAATAGCTCGCTAGTTTCTTTGTAGATAAACAAAGATTTTAAATATAAAAACCTAGAGGCCATTAACTATCGAATACGTAGGTTACAACATTTATTGTTGTAATAGATGTTTTCGTGAAAAGTAAAGGGAGCATAGACTATAGCACTATTGTTATAGTAGGTGACTTCTAAAGGAAATGTTTTTACATAGTATATGAAGTTTATTAGTATTTATTTTAATTGAATCCATACACTAGTATTTTTGGATTGTAGTAATAGTGCTTTACGCAACATCTGTTTTGACCCACATAAAATATGCGTTTTGAAGAAAATTTTTAAGTATAGAAATAAAGTGGTTTGTAAGTACACTAAATATTTAAATAAGTATGAGGAAATGTTTTCTAGCTATGGATATATTAAAAACAGTTCTGAAAATGAGTTTTTCTGAAAAGAAAAGTGTAAGTTAATTATTAGGAAATTAGTAAATTTCATAGAAATTGTCTATGGTAAGGGAATACAAATTAAAAATACTTTAATCTATTGGAACGAAATGAATAATGATAAAATTTTCTACGAAACCAAATTATAAATAAAAATGTTTTGTGCAAGTTACAAGGAATACATGAAAGAGATGTACAAGGTATGGAGAGCACCATATTTTGTATAGCCTATTTCGAAAAATATAAAATAAGTTCCTTGTAATTTCACATAAACATGAAATACTCTTTTAAAAGGTTTATAGAAGATTTTAGCGTTAATAATTTCTCATAGGAGAAGGTAGTTCCAATACATTAAGTTATGAGACCGTTAGGTGTAATAAGAATATGTTTTGAAAACACATAAGGATATCTTAAAGATATTCTAAAAGAAAATAGTTTGGTGAAAAAGTAAATAAGTGTTTGGAATACATAATAAGAGTAAAATTTGAAAATTCAAATTTTTATAGAAAACTAAAAAGGTCTTTAAAAAAACGAGGAATAAGTTTTGGACTTAGAATTTGAAGGTTTTTCCCTCTAGGTTTGAGAAAATAATGTGAATTCAAAAAGCTGTGAAGATGCAAGTCTAGAAAGATAAGATTTTAAGTAACCTAGTATTTTTGAATTTAATAGAAACTTAAAAATAACACTTTTTAAAGACAAATATTTTGGGATTTGATGTTTTAAAAATTTAAGCCTTAGTTTTTGAAGTGATAAAATACCAAACCAAACTTAAAAATGTGGAGTAGATAGGAATCATTTCCTAGGTATAAAATGTAAGACTATAAAGGAGACAGCAGGGATTACTTTTAGAAGTAATAGTGTAAGTTCCCGTAAAGTGTATAGGGCACTAGTGAGAACCTAGGAATATTGATTTATGTGAGCAGGCTAAAGAAGAACAGTAATAGTGAAATTAGTAAGATCGTAAGGCACACATGGTTGAGGATGTGTATTTTTGATTTTGAAGAAGGGAAAAACATCTTCCTTTAATGAGATTCTCGTATGATAGTAGCATTAAAAGTGGCACCTTTCGAAGATCTTTATGAAAGGCCGTGCAAGTCGCCTTCGTGTAGGATAGAGTCTAAAGAGGGATTGCCTTGGTTCCGACATAGTTAAGGAGACTTCGAAGAAGATTGGTTTGATTAGGAGAAAACTCGTATCTCGTATCCGCATTTCTTTGATAGTAATTTTTAGAATTTCCTATTTTCCATCTTTAGTTTTGAATAGATTCTTTCCTTTATCCTTTGGGAGGGTAGAACTTAGGATTTAACCGATGGATGGTAGGATTTGATGTAAACAAGTTACTAGAACATGTTATGTATGATGTATGCTAGTGATTGCCATTGCTTGCTAGTGGATGCTAATGGACGCATATACTAGGCACTATTATTTCTTAGGGATCAACCTAACTAGAGCATATGCATATGAATGTCTGCGCATTTTATTCTATTTTCCATGATTGCTATAAATGGATGATTTTCACATGATTGTTGCATTTGGATGATGTTTGTAGCACACATATAGAATTATCAATTATCATTAGGAATTTTTGTATTCATCTGGATACATGACACGGACATGATTGCATAAAAGGAGGTCAACTGAATCAGTGGACCGCCTAATCTTTTGTATTAGTTAGGGTCATTTACACTACACTAATTGCATAAGTATCACAAACAACATTAGAAAAACTTAAGGACAATGGGTGAATGGTTGATGATTGAGTAGTTGGTCGTAGATATTGATGAAAACACTTAGTTCATTCTTTTATCCTTAGAGATTTCGAGGACGAAATCCCTTAAGGAGGGGAGAATGTAACAAACCGAAAATTTAAAGCTATAATAATTAATTCGTTAATTAATTAAATGATAAAATAAATTTGTGAAATTATCAAAATTGAGCCATGGGAGTTGCACCATTGTGTCCATGGTAATTTTCTGGTCAATTTTCATATATAGAACGTCAGAATCCGAGCTAATATGAGAAAGTTACGAATTAAACAAGAAAATGAAATATATATATATATATATATATATATATATATATATATATATATATATATATATATATATTGGGCTGGGTCGATCTAGGGGTCGACCTAACCACGCCCTAGGTCGACCGGCCGGTTGACCCACCTTACCTTATGGAGCGAAGGAAATTTCCTTCATTCTAGAGGTTTTGTACACATTGTTTTCGTCATTTTGGCTCATCTAGTCCCTCCGTGCTACCATCTGACGGCTCCCATTCAGCCTATGACGTGGTTGCATCCTATTCAACCTCCAAATCCAACGGTCTGAGATCCACTTCTACCCCTATAAATAAGACCCTAGGCCTAACATTTTTTCTCATTCTAGATTTTCTCCGCTTGGGTTCACCTTTTCAAGAAGGACCCTAAAAGGAATAATTTTTCAAGGAGAGAACCTTTTAAATAAAATATTTTAATACCCTCAAGTGGATCCGGAAAGGCCTAAAGGGAAGAGTTTAGGACCACAGGTGAGTGATTGTAATTATTTTAGATTTCTTTCAGTAATTTAAAATAATAGGGTTTCCAATAGTTGTAGTTTTACTATGATTTTTGGAATAACATTTTTAGTAGTTTATTTACAGTTTTTGAATTATTTTCAGTCTATTTCTTTTACTTATTCTTTTCAGTTAATTTTAGTTTATTTATGTTGATTATAGCTTTTCCATTTATTTACAGTATTTTAATTTATTTACTATTATTTATGCGTTATTTGCATCTTTTTCCTATGCTTTGGATTTTCTTCTATTTTCAGTTTTCTTTTATTTCTCCTTCTTCTTCGTGTAAGGATTAGAATAGATTAAACGCGAATATGGATTAAAATTATAAGAATACTGAAATAACGGAAGATAAGATGTAAATTCTAAAGACTGTAATAAATATGGAATTAAGACTGAAATTGAACCTAATTATGTTATTGACGTTAGAATTGGACTAATTAAAGATAATTGGCCTAGTTATAACTTAGAATTAGAACTAAAACGAGTATAAGATGAAAGGAGCTTATTTTTACACTTAGACCTTAGGTTAAGTAATAAGCATGATTATAACATAGGTTATAATAAGAAATAGAACAGAGTGAGGCTTATTTTAAGACTTAGGATAAATAATAAGCATAGATAGTAAGAACAAAAGTAAAGGCTTATTTAAATAATTTATCTAATTTTATAAGCATAGAATTAAAATAGGACATGTACCGAATAACATTCCCCTATTTCTATGAACACGGTGTTTCACATAACCCTGAAGTGAAACGAGGTGTCTCACATAACCCTGAAGTGAGACGAGGTGTCTCACATAATCCTGAAGTGAGACAAGGGGCACGCTTATGTTAATAACAGTAGTAAATGGTCAATAAGTAGAAGTCCAAATCATGGGGATTTGGGCAAGGGGAGTAACTAGATATTGTTTGGATGACGAGCTAGTACCAACAACATTTTCCCTATTATTTCTATGGACACGATGTTTCACATAACCCTGAAGTGAAACGAGGTGTCTCACATAACCCTGAAGTGAAATGAGTTGTCTCACATAACCCTGAAGTGAGACAAGGTGTTTCACATAATCCTGAAGTGAGATGAGGGGCATGCTTATGCTGGAGCTTGAGGTAATAAGAAGACCCAATTGGCGGAACAACGGGTAATGTGAGCTTAGTGGTGGTCACGCGTGCAACTTTCAATGATAGCATATAAATCGTTATGAGTTCCAAGCGCTTAGCATGTGTGTCTTTCGTAGACACCATTGCCTTCTGTATAGGGAGCTATATAGCGTCTAGTCCGTAGTAGGTCTATGGAGTAGCAGGCCGATCAAATGGTATAATTAGGATTTCAGCCTAATTATAAGATTAGGAATTCAGCCTAATCAAAGCAGTTATCAAAGACAAGTGCAAACAATCAAAGTTAATCAATTATGTTGATCTAGTTAATTCGTATTTATTTCCAGCTTATTCCTTCTCTCTATTTCCTTTGTTTCCTTTTATGTACTAGAACTGTTGTAAAGTCTATTACTTTTACTTTGCTTAAAGATTCTAGTAATTACTATCATTCACCAGACTTTTAGTCTGATCCACTCCTCCATTTTCCCTTTCCCCCCCATAGGCTAGCAGGAGCAAGGTTAATAGATTGCCGACACTTGGAGACTTCTTTGGTAGAGATTTCTTATGTATTTCTCTTCTTTATTTTCAGTTTTTAGCTCATTCGATGTACTGGCACTTTGTGAGGGATAGTTTGTACTCTGATATTTATGAGACTGAGGTTTTGATTTCATGAGACATATATTGGTATTTTGAGACATATGATGTATTTGGTTTTATAATTCTATATTATGAAGTTTGACCTTTGGCAAATTATTATTTTAATTGTTTTCGATGTTTTTATCTATTTTGTCTTGTGAATCTTAGTCTCTGCTAGTTTTAATTATACCTACCACGCACCACATCTTTTAGTGTCCTTTTGTGTATACTAAGGGGCGTGGGGTGTTACACAGATGTTTTACAACAGGATCATATTTAATAGTATATTGCAAGGTTGAAAAGGTTATAATATAAAAACAGTTTTGAAATAGCAAAATGGTTAATTCAACAAGGGCAAATGCATGGAAACTAATACAACAAACATGGTTGAATACCCAAAATTGTCAACAGCATGTTTAATTACATCACAAGCAGTAGAAACTAAGCTAACAAATTCTTTTCTATATGAATATACATTTTGTTTAATAAATCATGTTAATGTTAGTTTCAAGAAAAATGCTTGGTTATCAGGACTCAAAGCATTGCATAGGTAAAGCAGTAACATCTATTTGACTCACATCCACATTGTTAGGCATTTGAATTAACAACTCTACTGAGATCTTCACAAATAAGCATAACTTAGTATGCATAATAATGGAAACAATTATATGTCAGCATATTATAAATACAAGTTATGCTTACATTAACTCTTTTTTATTGATGTCCATTGAAATAAAATGGTGGAAAGAAAACAAACTGCGTCCAAATCAAAACCAACAAATCATTATATCAAAATGTATCAGAATAAAACAAGGATAACGTTCAACGAAGAAAACTAGGCTTATGACACCTTCTAGACTTATTCACAAAATTTAACACTTCAAAATTAATTCAACATTTCTATTTAAATCATTTTTCAAAATCCATAAAATAATTTAAAAAATTCTTACTATACTTCATGCACATAATTTTTTCCAATTAATCCAAATTAATGCATCCACTTATATACATTCATTAATGAACTCATATTATTCCACATTTCAAAATGCATTCCTTCAAATTATATGTAAATTCTATATCTTAAAATCCCATAATCTAAGCATGGATCAGAGAAAGAAAAATTTGGATAGCTTCAGGCCAGTGGCTAAAAGCAGACGGATCAGCTTACTGCCTCTTCCATTAGATTTTTGGAAAGCTATAATTCTTTTCAACAAGCAAAAAGAAGGTTCAAAATTGAAAGAAAAGACAAGCACAATTGTCCCAGTGGTTAAGTGATTCGACTTTGGTGCGAGAGGTCACAAGTTCGAAACTTGCGTAGCGTGATTCGAATATTTATTGACACATGATTTGTGGTTTGTTGTCCTAGTGACATGTTGTATCTAAGTACCATTTCAAAAAAATGAAAGAAAAGGTTGAGGATGTCATACACAAGGAAGATTAGAAAAATGATAACGAAGCTGGCGGTGCTATTTCTGATGCTAATGCACGGGAGGTTAATAATATTGTTAAAGCTGAAGAGGATCATTCCGCAGCTATGGCCAAAACCGAAGAGACTGGAAATAGTGCGAATGCTGCTAATTCAAACAGCCAAACCACCAGAAATCAGAACACACATGAATAGACAAACTAGCAACAAGAGGGTGTGCGCACACACAATGCAGTGTATCAGAGACCACTCAAAGGTGCACGCAACAGTAATGAAGATACATACGACATAGTCAAGTGACAAAGCATCTATTCATTAGCCATACAACAGCTCAAGCAAACATGAAGTAACATATCTGATCATCACCACCTTGTCAAGGCATCACATATTCACTTATTAATGTTTAGGAAATTAATAACATCAATATCACTGATATCGGCCTCTAACATCGATCATATCAAAATATTTATTTATTTTTCCATTCAAAACATTCAACTCAAACTCAAAATATTCTAATTTTCACAAATTATTTATATCTTACCCAAAACACTGTGTCCAAATGTCACATCTAAGCATTTAAGAACTTCTATCGAATACATGTGCACTCGCATCGACCAAAATTCTTAACCCACTCAACGTACAAGTTAACACCATACTATTACAAAATTATATAAATTTCACTTCCACCTATTAACAATATACTAGTTCTAATAAAACTTTACTAATTCATTTTCAAATCTTCATTTAATACTACACTCATAATACACATCTTCCAAAAGATTTCCAATTAAAACTTTCCCTTAATATCCAGAATCATTTAATAATAATAATAATGAATATTTTCATTCTTTACTTTTATCTAACACTGAATAATTTTCAAACAGTTCCAAAATATTGTGTCGGACTGCCTCGTACGAGCATTTAGGAATCCCTATCTATAACACTAATCAGATGGATCAACCAGAATTCTTAAATCACTCTATGGACACACTAATACCAAAATAAATCACAAAATATTTCTAATTATTTTATAAAAATAAAATTCATATTATCATATACTTGTTTAAATAAAATATTTATATTTCAATCTTCATGTGTACATTTCCTCTAAAAACCAAAATCAATATTGTATTTAAAATACATTTGTTGTTTAAGCATTTAATTTGGTAACACTATAAAGTTATAAAACACACCAAAACGACAGGGGAGGATATATATATACATATATATATTACTTTTATATTAAAGCAGGAACTTCTCCCCGCTGCTGATGTGGACTTCTCTGCATTTCTCATTTCCAAATCCTACTTTCTTATCCACTTCCGCCTTTTTTTTTAACTCCGTCAAACTGTTCCACCATGTGACTTTCACCTCATCTTCCTTCTTTTTCACCATGCTGTTGTCCATCCAACTTCCTCTCTTTCCCGTTCAACAACCGCTTACGTTTACTTCCTTTCTGCATCTGGTACTGCTATTCCATCAAGCTTTTCCACCGCCCTCTCCCACTCCACCCCTACTTCCCCTTCCCCCGCTAATCTGCTCTTGGAGAAAAATACCCCCAACTATACATCCCCTATCCCAATCGAGGTCCAATTTTACCCCCCGACTGTCCTCATCTCCCGATTTCGTGCAACCAACCTTCTTGAAAGCTAGCCGGTCGAAGTCGAAGTGGTTTGTCAACCTCCTCTCACCCGCCGCTCAGTCGATGATACCGGTAGGCTTTCCTATTACTTAGCAAAACTTCTTTTACTTACAAATAAAATTTCCTATTACTCAGAAATACGGTAGGCTTTCCATATACCATGTGATTCTTCAGTTCACAACATTTCCAACTTTGTCCATTTTATTTATGAATCCTTGGTCTGAAAAAATTATGCATCTACCACCCGAAGGTTCAACAGAGTTGTTTATGATACATCATCACAATTGGTTGTGTAATGTTATTTATCTTTTTTGTACTGTTGTTCAATCACTTGTGTACTGTTATAATTGGGAAGCCACTTTCATATAGTATGATTCAGTAGTTCACTTATAGATATAATTTGTAAGATCTATGCGAATTCTCAGAATTTAAAAGAACACGTACTGTTGACCTCCCACTATTAACAGCTGTCCCAAAAAAGAATTAAAAAACGATTTGTATACAACAAAAAGAGTATTTATAAGCCTTGAGACCGACCTCCCAATTTTTAGCTATGCAAGCATAGCCGTCTTGATTATATCACCTATATCCATGCTTTGTAAGAATATGACAAAAGGGAACATTCATAGAAAAGAAAACTAAAATGGTAAGAAGTAGTAGTAACTACAATTTTGTTTAGAGCCGATAAATTTACCTGTAATGAAATACATAAACTGATGAAAAATGCATGAAATACAAAACTTTACCAATTGGCCGTCAGAATAAATTATATATCTGGACTATTCCTTCAAAGCAATTTGCATATTTAAATGTCCGAAAAGTAATCGTACAGAAGCTTTGGACCATTATTTAGTATGTAATTCGTATCAAACTCAACTCAAATTCAGTAGATTTCATAAGCTTTGGGTTTAATGGGAGTGGAATTTTATTTTTCCAACATTATTGTTTTGGTTTTTTTCCTTTTTCTTTCATAAAAAAGAATATAGTTTATAGTCTGGTATGTAGGATGTTGGTTAAACTTACTATGTTAATTTGCGAACATGAATGAAAAAGAGACCCTCACAACTAAGTATGGAAAACAACCCGACTATGAACTCAGAAATAAAGCAAGAAAAACATGCATTTGACAAAGCCTTTGTATATAGCGACCTCATCATTACAATTATTTGTCTATTTTGAACAGGTAATGGGATAAAGTATAACCCAGATGATCCACTATTTTCTTTTTTGGCCTCCACTTTAGTTTGCTACAGGTCCTATGTACAATCAGGTAGTTCTGTGTTTTATTTCCATATTTATATAAATATTTTCTCAGCTTTTTTGTTTGCCGTGATATTGCATGTTAATGTGATGTTTGTAACATTACAGTTGACTTTATGGCTGATCTAGCATTAGAGGAAACTATAAAAAAGAATTTTAGTTTGAATTGCGAGTATATGGAAACAATATGCTCTAAAATGCCACGTAGTCTTAAATTTTCTAATCATATTATTTTAAAACCATGTTACGAGTACTGTTTATATGGAAATGATTATCAGAAGATTTACATTTGTTTTTCTTCATTGTTGTATCCTCCTAGACAAGTAGTTTCAAACTGTAAATGGTCTGCTTCCTATTTGCTTGACACGAGGATAGGGGAGAATTGGGAACTATGCTACACTCAAAGAGTCGGAGAAGTGTAAGGGTGAATATGAGGTTCATCTTTGGCGATCAGTAGATATCCCAAGTTCACTAATTCTGTTCAGATCTGCACGCATAAACTGATTTATATGAGATATGCAGAACTGTTTTTCTCCTTGTTAGTTAATATTACTGATAATGAGCTAGCATACCTGAGTGTATCCATTTATTTGTCGAGATATTATATCAGTTGTTCAAGTATGTGTCCAAATCTGATTTGGTCTTTAGTTGTCATAAGGTGTATATCCAATGCTAGACGAGTTCATCGTTCCTGGTGAGTTGCAACAAAATAGCGCACTAACTTCCAACTGACTGTTACTCGATGATTTTTAGTACCATTTATTTGGCTTCTGATTTTCGTATTTTTTGCTTACACAATAAATAAATTTTCTTTCACGTTGACTTTTATATATCAAAGTTGCCGGAAAATCATATTACAGTTGCACTTCATTTGTTTTGTTTGATGTGTAGTACTGCCCCTACCTTCAGCATGTTCGCAACACTACAAACCATCATAGCTAAGTGTGGAATACATATCGTTTGAATTTATTGACTTCTGGATATTGCATAAACAATATCATAATAAAGTTTAACAAAATTATTTCCTGACACCGTATTAATCTACGAGAGTGGAAATTATTATGTCTAATATAATTGCTGTAAATTGCAGAACCAGCAGTCTATATCCAAAGGAGGAGGAGCAACATCCAAAAGGTAATCCTTCATTCATGCTGCGATTGTGACCATCGGGTCCTTTCTTTCCTTCGTTTTGTTTACTCAATTATGTCTAACTGCTAACAGAAAGGATACGGTTTGCCATTTTTTTGTGTTCGTATAGGAGTGACTTTTAAACAGACCATCCTTTATAGTCTATATATCCATTTATGGTAATTCTAAGCATAACTAAACAAACATGTTTATGTCGGAAAAAAAACGTATATGCAGAATCGTAGCAGCAGCTTTGTAAATAAACTTCTCTGCCGATATGGTCCGCAATGTGAATAAATGCATATTGTACTCAAAAACAGTTAGTGGCAACCTATGTTGCATCAACGATATCTTACCTTGACAATGCGGTATTATACTTTGGTTCAACTCACAGATATTCACAAGTATTTAACTGCATATTTTTATCCATTTGTTCCAAGCCTATGTTTACTCCACCACTACCACATATTTTGATATGCATGTCGAAGCTGTTCAACCAATCATCTAAAAAATGAAGATATTTTAAAAGCTCACATTGTCAATGATCTTGAAGTATTATAAAGCTCACGACTTGAAACTGTACTATTTTATTTTATTTATACATAATGACAGTTGGCCTAAAATGCCCAACATACGTGTGCACTGTAAACTATCTACTTGGAAGTTTCAGATGGTCCAATCCAATCGAATGTAAATTAAAAAACTAATAAATGCCTTTTCCTAATATGTTACTCAACTGGCTCTTTTCTTCATTTTTTTTATATTTTAGTTGAATTTTGAATAGATCTGAGAATAAGATTTGAATAAGAGTTTGAGAAGAATGATATGTTGTATTCTTTATTTCAGAAGAAAATGAATTTGATACAATACAATACAGTTTCTTTGCTACTGTATTTATATACAATACAAGCCTTAAAAGGCTTTGGGCCTTCGGGTCTATACCCTTTGTATTATGCCCGTAATGCTAATATAACAAAAGATAATACAGCTGAGTTGAGTATTCATTCTAACTCCCCCTCTCAAACCAATATTAGGTTTAGGGTTACACTTTGCTCTTACGATCCATGGCGGCGCAAAAGAAAATCCTTGCCCTAATTAGCTCTAAACAGCAAGCGCTTGTAGATTTCTTCGATCTTCCATCTCTATCCCCCTTTTTCTGCAAGGATCCTTTTTCAATTGATGAGAATTCTCGGTGGCTTTTCTTAGTTCCTCAGAGTTCGATATACGGTCTCCCTTAGATATGATTCCAGTATCGATTTGAGGCACTTGAGATGTGATGGTCGGGGTTTTGATTTCTTTGATGGAGAGAGCTGTCTTGCTTCCTACTTTCAGCTTATCTCGAAACTTCAGGAAGCTCCTTGCTGATAGGGCTTTGGTAAGGACGTCTGCCGGTTGGTAAGCTGTAGGTATGTGATTGATTTCTAACATTCCTTTCTGCACTTGCTCACGAACAAAATACAAATCGATTTCGATGTGTTTTGTTCGTGCGTGCAAAATTGGATTAGCTGCCATGTACACAGTACTTTGATTGTCACACCATAATGTTGGTTTGGCTGTAGCGTTGATATGTAGCTCTTTTAGTAGAGATTGTAGCCAAATTATTTCTGTAGTTGCACTTGCGACACTTCTGTATTCTGCTTCCGTGCTCGATCTTGATATAGTTGTCTGTTTCTTCGAGCACCATGACACTGGATTGTCACCAATGTAGATGCAATATCCAGTTACAGACTTTCGATCATCGATGTCTGTGGCCCAATCTGCATCTGCATATGCAACTATGTTTAAGTCACTACATCCTTTTAACAGTAGTCCATAGTCTGATGTTCCCTTGAGATATCGTAGTATTTTCTTTACAGCCTTCCAATGCTCATCATGAGGTTCCTGCATAAATTGAGATACTTTGTTAACACTGAATGAAATATCTGGTCTAGTAATAGTGGAGTATTGTAGTGCTCCTACAATACTCCTATATTGTTTGGCATTTAATATGGGTTCTCCCCTGTTTTTGGACAGTTGTTGACTGCTTATCATAGGGGTTGGTTGTGATTTTGCTTCATGCATTTTTGATTTGATGAGTATTTCTTCAATGTAGTTCTTTTGACTTAGTAGTATCTCTGTCTTTGATTTTCTGTTGACCTCAATTCCCAGAAAATAGTTAAGATTGCCAAGGTCTTTGATGGAGAATTGCTTGTTCATGTATTGTATGATGCTTGTAATTTCTGCACTATCATCACCTGTTATAATCATGTCATCTACATATATTAGAATATAGATAGTATGATTATTATTGCTTTTAACAAATAAGGAGTTGTCTGATTTGGTAGACTGATAGCCTAAGGT
The DNA here is from genome assembly GCA_030737815.1 of Allium fistulosum. Classification (NCBI taxonomy): domain Eukaryota; kingdom Viridiplantae; phylum Streptophyta; class Magnoliopsida; order Asparagales; family Amaryllidaceae; genus Allium; species Allium fistulosum. The sequence continues at coordinate 1,112,842,340 of CM060902.1, read as the reverse complement.
GTTTAACATGGCCTTCAGTCTATCAAACCATACTCTTGGTGCCTGTTTCAGGCCATATATGGCCTTGTTCAGCTTGCAGACATGATGATCATTTTGCTTGTACCCTTGAGGCTGCTCCATGTAAATTTCTTCTTGAAGGATGCCATTCAAGAATGCATTGTTGACATCCAGCTATCTTATCTCCCAGTTTTTACTCAAGGCAATTGTGAGTACAACTCTGATGGTTGTTGGTTTTACTACAGGTGAGAATGTCTCACTAAAGTCAAATCCATATTGTTGTGTATATCCTTTGGCAACCAGTCTTGCTTTGTATTTGGACACTGTTCCATCTGGATTTTTCTTCAGCTTATAAGTCCATTTGCATCCTATTATGTTTTTGTTTGTTGGAGGAGATACTAGATTCCATGTTTTATTCTTCATTAGTGCTTGATACTCTTCATTCATTGCTGTTCTCCAGTTTTCATCACTGTAGGCTTGCTCAAAGGACTCTGGTTCTTCTATATCTATTGTAGCTGTATAAGTTTTTGGTTTGAATATTCCCCTTTTTGATCTAGTGATCATGTGATGACCTGTTCTGATTGGTAATTCAGTATCAGTAGGTGCTGAATTATCATTCCCACCAGTGTTGTCCAGAGATTGTTCTTGTAATCTGTTGGAACTTATTCTTTCACTTTGATTGCTTGATGTAACAGGTGATTGAGCAGGTATGTCAGGTTGTTCTTCTGTTCCATGACCTGGTTCAGGCAACACAGTGTGTTGTGGTTCAGAGACACCTGCTTCCTTGGACTTCCATGCTTCAGAGTAAACAGGTATACTTGAGATAGATGCTCTTGGATTATAAACCTTCTGAGTAGTTTTTATACTAGTTGAGGTAAATGGGAATACTTTTTCATTGAAAACAACATGTCGGCTGATAAATATTTTTCCTGAGTTATCCAAGCATTTGTAGCCTTTCTGTTTGGTTGCATAACCCAAAAAATGTACAAGCACGAGATCTAAAATCTAATTTATATCTATTGTATGGTCTTAGGTAGGGAAAGCACAAACATCCAAAGGTTCTAAGATCATTGTAATTGGGTTTGATTCCCATGAGTTTTTCCACTGGACTTACTCCATTTAGTACTTTAGTAGGAAGTCTATTGATTAGATGCACTGAAGTACTAAATGAGTCTGGCCAGAATTTCAGGGGTAAAGAAGCTTGAGCAAGTAAAGTTATCCCTGTTTTTACTATGTGTCTGTGCTTTCTCTCAACTAGACCATTTTGTTCAGAGGTATATGGACATGTGATCCTGTGTGCTATACCTCTGTTTAGGAAAAACTTGTCAAGTGACTTATACTCACTACCACCATCACTTTGGATAATTTTAACTTTATGACAAGTTTGTCTTTCAGCCTGAGTGATAAAATGGATAACAGCATTATAAGTTTCTGACTTGGTTTTCAGAAAATATATCTATGTATATCTAGTAAATGCATCAACAAAAGATATATAATATCTGTAGCCATAATCAGAGTTAATGGGTGCAGGACCCCAAAGGTCAGTTGTAACCAGTTCTAGTGGCATTTTGTATTCAGTAGTAGAGTTGGCAAAGGGTAATTTATGACTTTTACCCATTTGACAAAATGTACACACATATGGTAAAATAGGATCATTAAAGGAAATATTAATATCTTTCAAGACCTGTTTTACAACATTTACATTGGGGTGTCCCAGTTTATAGTGCCACTGATCGAATACACTTTTATTGTTTTCAACAGATGATATTTCACAGTTATTACTGTGTTTTACTTTCTCAACACTACTTCTGCAGTCATTCACAGTGAACTTGTACAGACCATTCACTGCATCACCCTGCAAAAGTATTTCACCTGTTAGTATGTCTTTAACTAAACAATATTTGGGATAGAATTCAAAATACACATTGTTATCATGTGCAAATTGAGAAACACTCATAAGATTTTTCTTAATTCTTGGTACTCTTAATAGATTATTGAGGTATAATTGCCTTTTACCTTTGACACAGGCATTACCAATATGAGTGATCCCAATAGGCTTACCATCCTCCATAAATATTAACTGTTTACCTCTATACTCCTTGTTGCCGAGGTTTAAGTTGTCAAGATTATTTGTCAGATGAGTGGTTGCACCTGAGTCAGGATACCATGTTTCATCTTGTATATGTTCTGATCTTGCTGTTTCATCTTGATGTTGATTCATGCCATTACTCTGTTTATTTGGATCCTGTTGGGCTTGTGCCATGTTTGCACTGTGGTTACCATTCCTTTGATTGTTTGAGTTTTGTCCTGGCACGTAATTGACATTGAGTGTAAAGTAGCATTTTGGTGCAGTGTGACCTATCTTTTCACAGATCTGACACTTTGGTCTGTTGTTGTTGTTGCTCCATCTTCCCCTGCCTCTGCCTCTTCCAGCATTGTTTCCCCTTTGATACTGTTGGTTGTTGTGAGTTTGATTTCTGTTCTTGTTGCTGTTTGAGGCAAAGTTGATGGACATATCACTGTCTATTGGCTTCTTGTACTCCAGTCTTCCTTCATGTGCAAGAAGAATAGAACTGACATACTCAAGAGATGGTAAGGTTTCTTGAGATGATATTACTGCCACTACAGATTCATATTCATCACTTAAGCCGGTTAAGATGGTTAACACTTGCTCTGTATTTGAGATTTTGTGTCCTGCTGCTTCAAGCATGTCACATATATTCTTGACTTTTCCCAAGTAGTCTCTCATTGTTTGATTCTCTTTTCTGACATTTTGTAATTGCCTTTTGTAGTGCATTACTTTAGCAGCTGACTGAGTATTGAAAATTCTTTCCACTGTCAACCAGATTTCATTAGCTGTTCTGCCTCCAATTACTTGAGGCAATAGTTTTACATTTATTGATGAAAGTAACCAGGAACTGATAAGACTATCTTGCCTTTGGTATTTTACATGTTCACCATTACTTACTGTTTTGTTTTCTGAATCAGTAATGAACTTGGGTGGAACGGCAGTGGTGCCAAAATAAATCCTTCCAGGCCATATCCTCTAGCAGCAGTCTCAACTTGAATTTTCCAAATGAGATAATTGTCTTCTTCAAGTTGTGCAGTGATGAGTTGAATTTGAGGACTGATTGTGGCTTTCAGGAGGCTTTCTGCTGAGGCAGTGACTTGAGATGGAGGATTAGATGAATTGTTGGAGGTTTCTGAGTTGTCATCAGCCATGAGGATACTTCTTGAATCAAGAACTGCTCTATCGGTTTGAGATCAGATAGTGATCAAGAATCTGTCTTTTTGCAGATTTCAGGTAAGTTGCAACTGGGCTTAGATGATGATTTTAATCTGATAAGCCAGTGGTTTGGCACTTGCCTTCTTTCCGTTTTGATGATTTTCTTGAGATCTTGACTGTTTTTCAAATCTGACTTGATCAATGAAGGAGACTAAGTGCAGCCAGAGTTTTCTAGGCGAGGCACTAGTCTTTGGAGATGAGTCTTGCAAACCCAAATGATGATAATGCTTCTGGTGGGTAATTAATCTCCAGATGATGAGATTTCTCTGATGGAGATTAACGTTTCTTCTTTCTTTCCAGGATTTTGATGTACAAGATGCAGTTTTGCTTTGAATAATGCTCTGATACCAAGTTGAATTTTGAATAGATCTGAGAATAAGATTTGAATAAGAGTTTGAGAAGAATGATATGTTGTATTCTTTATTTCAGAAGAAAATGAATTTGATACAATACAATACAGTTTCTTTGCTACTGTATTTATATACAATACAAGCCTTAAAAGGGTTTGGGCCTTCGGGTCTATACCCTTTGTATTATGCCCGTAATGCTAATATAACAAAAGATAATACAGCTGAGTTGAGTATTCATTCTAACTATTTTGACAATTTTTATTTCTTTAAACACTGAAACTAAATGTTGTTTCAACTGCATATCTCATAAAACAGAACATGCAACCTGATGCAAATGGTTCCTATGTTGAAATTCTTAAAAGATACCTAGATCTTGGACCAAATGTTGATTTGTGCGTTGTTGACCTTAAGGGTTAAGGTCACGTCGTGATATGCTTCATATTGAGTTTACTATTCAAATTGTGACTTGCAAACTGCTGCTTCATATCATACAAATTGATGCTTCATATCGAGATGTTGTGCATTATAAGTTTATTATCCAAAATTATTACTGACAGAATTATTACTGTAAACGTAGAAAGATTGATAAGTGTTATTGTACAATATTTTAAATTTATTATTCAAATTATTACTACAAGTATTGTACAAACCGCTGTTTCATACCCATTTTGACTGGTGACTAGAAAGTTATTACTTTGGTATATATATATGGAAAAAGAAGACATATGATTCTTTACTATACAATATGTGAATCATAAGTTTATTACTCACTGTCTTTTATACGATCTTGGTACTTGAAAACATTTTTACTGTTAGAAAAATGATTTTTCTCACAAACTCTGTATCACTGGGTATTTTAGATTTATTTTTACAGTGGTTGATCACGCCCTAACCGTCTTTTGATTAACTTACTATTTACAACTATACTCTCTTCACTTGCTAATTATTTCTAAGTTGGTTGTCCAGTTTTGTTATTCAAATCCGTAGTGTTATTCTCCCAACCCCTCAGCCTGTACAACACGAGCAAATGCATATATGATACCTTCATCTTTATGTGCATCTTGTTCTTTTTTGTTTACTATGTTATGCATGTCAGTTACCCTTCCTTGGCCGTGTGCTTATAACCAGATATAATCATCGTTATTTTTTTCTTTTTTTAGAATCATTTTTTTAATCTCAAGTCAGCTGTTCCCGACTCAGTACTATCTCAATATCCAATCTCCCTAGTCTAGGTGGTTGATTTTGATGTAGGACAGCAGATTATCCCACATGCGTACATGCCAGCAGTCGGTACGCATATTTCGTCCACCATGTTCATAAACAGCGCAGTAGCATTTACAATTATGTTTATATTTCCCGGTGTTGTTCCTGCTAATATATTTCATTTGCTGAGACTGTCTTGAAGAAGAAATAATTTATAACTCCAGATTTGCAAGTCCGCAAGAGCAAGATGTAGATTGCTGCTTGCATGGAAACGAGCAAAAAGATACCATACAAGTAGGTGGATGCGGTGCAGCAACTGCTGTCATGATTTTGTAGACCTGTCACTACATAATTTTTCAGACTTTCTTTGTCGACACCATGAGGAAGACGCCAAGAAATTACTTTTGATTGAGCGATCTTATCGTCGACAGAGTTAGTAGCATTTTACTACCAGCAGATTTTTTTTGGTCCTCTGACCTTACATACTTTGCACATCCATTTCTGATATGTAGTTTTATGTGTGAAGTTTTTCAGATAAATTGTCATCACAGACATCGAAAACTGAGACATATGAAAATATGGAAGATAGTTGTAGGTATGACCTAAATTATTTTTCTAACACTGTAAGCCATTGATAAATATATATACGTCTATTGTACATTATGGTTATTAACACTAATTACAACTTTTCAACGTGCTTAGCGCTAGTAGTTGTTATTGCAGGAAACCACAATTTGACATTGTGTCCCACCAACTCATTCCCGACAGCAGCTGACGCAGCCCAATAGAGGAACAGTGTACCTACCTGTGATGTTTAAGAATGTTCCCATTCTGTCGCATTTGAGAATTACGGGCAGCGTATATTACGCAGTTAACTTGATAATTGCAACGATGCATTGGTTATTCAAACCTTTTCTTACTTTTTTGGCTAAATTTGCAGGTAAAATGTTTTCAGCGCACAATTTTGGTCCTCCTACATGTACCTGTTCGTACTGTGGAGCAGTGCTTTGGTTTAAAGAAAGAGTAAAAAAAGGTAGTACAAATGCAAATCCAAGTTTTTCAATATGTTGTCAGAAGGTAAAGGTTCGGCTGCCCTCCTATCAACCAACCCTCAATTATTTGATGGAGCTGCTTGACTACAATGGAGGTTCTGTCTCACAGAGATTTTGGCAACATATACGAGCTTATAATTCTATTTTTGCTTTTACGTCGATGGGTGGAAATGTTGATAACTCCGTAAACAACGGTCATGGTCCATATGTTTTTAGATTAAATGGTCAAAACCATCACTGAATTGGCTCACTTTTGCCGATGATGGGTAAACCAAAATTTGCTCAGTTATATTTTTATGACACCAGTAATGAAGTCAATAATCGGGTTTCGTCGTTTGGTGAAAGTATGGCGCAAAATTTAGATGTGGTTATTGTTAATAATCTAATACGCATGTTCAACCAGTATAGCGAGTTGGCTAAAGTGTTTAGGATGGCTAGAGATAGATTTCATGCCTTGGAATACCAGCCTATCACTATTAAGCTGTTGGAGAGACGACATAGGGATGGACGATAGTACAATTTACCAACAACGTTGAAGGTTGCAGCGTTGATTGATAACTCAAATATGGATTCATGCGGTTGTCGTGATATCGTGATTGAAGATAGCAATAGGATTCTGAAAAGGATTAGTGAAAAGCATCCTTCTTTTATGTCCATGCAATATTCAATTTTGTTTCCGTATGGTGAGGATGGTTTCAGGTGTGATATAGAATATAGAGTACTTGATGTATGTGCGCCGACTAAAAGAATGACTGTTACAATGAGGGAGTATTACGCTTACCTTATTCAGCGCAGACGAGAAGATGGCTCGGTTCTGTTATGGGGTGGCAGGATTTTACACCAGTTTATCATAGACAGTTACACATGTCTTGAAGAAGACAGGCTGTCGTGGGTTAGAACAATCAAAGTACGTTAAGATGTGAATTGTACAGGGGCCTTCATGATGCTATTATGGTTGGTGACACGATTGCACGTGCGATAGGAAGAAAGGTTATTTTACCCTCCTCTTTCATAGGAGGTCCTATGTACATGGTACAAAATTATCAAGATGCTATGGCTATATGTCAGTGGGCGGGATCCTCAGATTTTTTTTGTAACGTTTACATATAATCCAAAATGGCCCGAGATTGAAATGGCTTTGCTAACCATTCCCGGTCAGAAAGCTGAGGATAGACTGGACATTGTTTTACATGTTTTCCACATGAAGCTTATGGAGCTAATGCGCGACATTAAGACTGAATGTCATTTTGGAAAAGTCAAGCACGTAAGTTCGCCAATTTATTAGTAATTTTTTCACATTTTTTCCCTCTACTTTCGTTAACATAACTTATTTTTTTCCCTTTCTTTTTTTATAGTTGTTTACACAATTGAATTTCAAAAGAGGGGTCTACCGCATGCTCATATTCTTATATTTGTGTTTAACGATCAGTGACCAAAGACTGTTAGTCAAGTTGACGCAGTAATTAGTGCTGAGCTACCAGATAAACATGTAGATCCATTTGCTTATCATTCAGTATGTCAGTACATGATTCATGGACCCACTACACCATACTGGCCATTTTGCCACGCCCCAATGCGGAAAATTTGCCATGGTCTTGAGCCATGACAATTTTACCACGGTTTAGGGCCGTGGTAAAATATATTGCCATGCTAACGGGCCGTGACAATTTTACCACGGTTTAGGGCCGTGGCAAAATTATCCTTATTTTTTAACCCCGTTTTACATACATATAGCCTGCACCCTTTCTCAGAAAACAACGCCCTCCGTTCTCAAAAAACTTAAGCATACAGCCGCTCGAATCTTTTAATTTCAGTCCCGCTCATTGAATCCTAAAAAATACCTAATCCTCAATTTCAATCCCGCGCTTGAATCCTAAAAACACAACCTAATCCCGCTCTAGAATGTGGTTGATGCTGTTTGCAATTTTGGAATTGCACTTGTACCCGACAGAGATTCAGATCTCCAATTTTATGCCCCAATTCAAAGTGAAAAGGAACCGGCTGTCTTCATGCCCGAGGAAGTCGTGGCAGAGATTACAGGTAAATGAATGAATACCTTAATTGTATATGTTATGAGGGAACATCCTCTATATGACCAATTCAAATGTTTTGTTCATAACATAATAAAGCCAATTTCAGAATTTGAATTATATTTTAAGTCTAATGGTTTCACTGCTATTAAATTGTCTTCTTTGGTTGATTGTGACAATATTTTTAGAGGCGGTCCATGTACTTTTAATTCCAGAATTGTTATAATCAAAAAATGGAATCCGGATTTTCCTTTGACTTGGGATTATTTTTCAACCAATCCTATTTGGATTCGTATCATGGATCTTAATTTTTCATACTGGAGCAAGGAGGGAATTAGTGGGATTGCAAGTGCACTTAGAAAGCCTATTCGACAGGATAATACAACTAGCAAACAATCCCGACTAAATTATGCTCGAGTTTTGATAGAAATTTATTCTAATTTTGCATGTCCTGAAATAGTACATATACAAAGATTGAATAACTAACATGAGAGTGTTGATTTAAAATATGAGTACAAACCAAAAGTTTGTTCAAGTTGCAAATTGTTTGGCCATAGTCCCAATTATTGTCCTTTTACATTTAAACAATAGTGACAAGAAAAAACAAACATGCCTGAATCAAGTTTTTTGATTAGATCCACAATGAAGCTCTTTATTATTAGATGCACAATGAATTTGATATAACATCATCCATGTAAAACATACAAAACAGGTGAAACACATAGTAGTACATGCTAGTTTTGTTGCAATAATGACACGTTAACCTGGTTGTAAGAGCACATGAAACTGGCGACACGGCCCTCCTGAACATAGATTTTGAATGGCACATCGAACGTATCTTCCAGATCTTGTTTACTCACATGCATTATTTTATCTTGTATTATTTACCAGTATAGAAAACAGTTACTGTTTTTTGTGATGTTTTCTATCAACTTGATTATGTGTATAGGGCGTGCAAATAGCTTCTGGATAAAGCACTATGGCACGATGGAATTTTTATGTGGCGAGGCTGAAAGCGATCAGGTAAGCACAACCTAGATGGGTTGATGAATTAACAATGTTTTAATGAGGATTCTTCGTTCACATGTAGGTGATTGATGAATTTGATCAGAACATACATACTGTTGAAATTGACATAGAGGAGGATCAACAAGTTGCAGAAACAAGTTGATCAGAATGTACATTTTGTTGAAATTGAACATGGAGTTGAGTGCACCTGCAAGCAAACCAAGAAGACAACTAAATTCTCCAAACCGAGCATCCAAGCTTTTCTCCCTAAAAATGACAAAACAATCCTTCCTCCCGGTACCAATTCTTTAAACCTTAGATCAAGAAAATTTGAAAAGTTGCTTTCAAACTACTTATAATAGGATTTAATTATATTTGGTGTACTTTTGCTTGCTATATGGATATTATTTTTATTCAAAATAACTCCTTTCTCATGTTTAACTCCACCAGGAATCTGCAAGCATTTGCAAATTAAACAGCATGTAAAAAGCAAATATTTTTCTAGTCTATGACATAGTTATCAAAACCCTAATAGAGACTTAAACAAAAACGATGACATAGTTATGATATTGTTTTGCATTAGATTCAAATCATTTTAACAATATGAAAAACTCTACTGGAATAACTAACCTTAAAGCACCAATGGAGGCAATAGGAAAAATGAAAAAAATGAATACTGTTTAAAGGAAACAACCTTCCATGGCAAGTACCAGAAACTGTCATCACATAATAATTTTACACGTTTGCAATAGCTTCTTTCTTCTGTTGTATCCTCGCCTCTAAAAATTTCAAAATTTTGAACAAATTGTTGAAATCATTATCACTTAAATCATTAAGGAAACACTGTATCTCTAGTGGCTTTTGACCCAAAGAAAGAAAATGGTCGACCGGTTCTTGTATGATCATAGAGAGAAACATAAAGGTGTTTGTGCGAAATGAACAACCTATGTCCACTACAACAAAAGTCTTTGCATCATATATGTTGCCACTTTGGGTTCATGTTTTGACTGCAGAAAAAACATAGGAATCCCCATGTATGTAGTTTTTCAAAAATAAAGAAATACTTAGGTATGATTAATGCTTATCTTTCAATTATCTATCTGCTTCAATTGCCTAGATAATTAGTTCAAGTACACCAATAAGTCGACTTGCCTAAGTTGCTTCAAATTGCAATGTAACTACAATCTGTTTTGTTCAGGTAGGGTATTTTTTATTAATATCGCAATGTGTTCATTATAAAACCATCTTTGTAACTTTATATTATGTCTCATAACTTGTGTTAATCTTGATTTTTTTCTTTTGGCATGTAGGATTGTAACTGGAGTGAAAATGAAGAAGGAATAAATAATTCATTGAGGCTGCTGGAGTGAAAATGTCTCATAACAATGTGTTCTTTTTGGATGCTGCTGGAGCAGTCTTAGTTCAAGTACATGCTTCATCTTTCAAATTTCCATTATGCTTTTGACGGTTACTTTTCTCACAGATATTGATCTATCGTGTATTTATAATTAACATCTTCGCATCGACTCTTCACTCTTCCATATGAAAATGTTCTCAGTTGCATGTAAAAAATCCAGATAGAAAATCCTTTTGAAAGATATCTTTTTGTTCACATAGCAACATAATCATTTATAAAATCTTATTTAGACTCTTTTTCATATCTTTCTTGTACACACCACCTACCCATTGCTACATCGCCAAACTTCTCATCCTGTCTATAATACTAACTGTAGCTATTCAGTTTACTAGCACATAATGATACAATTATCACAAGTTTCGTTTGTATATTTATTAGACAATACTATCATTCATGGCACTGCTAATAATTAAATCTTAGTCTTCTAACATTATTAGGTTTGTATGAGTGAATGAATGTTAGTGTAATGTTATGTTTTTATGTATAAGAACTATTGTTTTACAAGTTTTATGTTCATGCTTGGGCATTTGTAATGAAGCACGTGTTCAGGTTTCCTAGAAACCATTTCTTTTGTTTTGGCCTGAGCATCTTCAATCTATTGTCCTTGTTTCGCTTGATATAAATAAAGGATTAAGAGCAGCTTTTGTATATGTATTAGATATGTATGGCTGCAACTTCATCTAGTTATAATGCATGAAATTTGTAATTAGTAAATATATTATGTTATAGAAATTTTATGGCTATTAAAGTATAATTATGAAATTAAAAATAAATAAATATAAACCAAGTTGCCATCGCATGTCCCTTTATTCATGCTCAGTTCGCATGGTGCATGAATGCTAACACTTCCATATAATATAAAATGATAGCTAGCTTCTGGATATGTGCGAGTTTAAAAAAAATAGAAACCCGAGAATGTGTTGGTGCTTCATTTTTTGGACCGCCAAAGATACCGCAAGCACTTTTAATCCATGTCTCTAATTGTTTATCCCACGTATATTGCCTCATAAAACCGATTATGCCAACTACCAATTCATGTTTCTCTTCATCAATTCCCACGAGTAGAGAATAATCCATTACATTAACTGACTGCAAAGATAATAACCAATTTGAATGACTTGCCTGCAACAAAATACGAGAACAGCAATTGCTGCTGCCACTTCCTCTGCTTTGTGATTGTCTTGAACATTCATATTTAGTTTTAATGAATCAACAGATAAGAATAATCACTTTAGTTTACTTAAGAATCAACATAACCATAGAAACAATCCATCACTAATGACTAAGATACAAGACATGGATAGATGAAATTTGCTACTTAAGAAGAAACCAAAAAAAAAATCATGTTAGTGAACAAAAAATAAGTTTACAGTACAATGCTAAACCAACTCGTTAACAAGTTTAACCATCCTTTACAAACCCTACAAGTCAAAGTAAATTTTTTGGTTATATTTTACCATGTAACTGTATGTGATATAGGATAGAATAGTTTGCCTTTACAAGTCAAAGTTGGATGAGAAAATTAGTAGCAATATTATAAGATAACGAGATGTACACGGTACAATTACACTGAAGTGCTCGCGTTATGAAGTTTGTTGAGACTATTGTTGTGGGCATGTGACATTTTAAAAGGAAATTAGAGTATTACTACAAATTGGACATTCAATGTTGAAATTTTGTTTGGATGCTAACTGACAGTGGTGTTTGTATACAATTTAAAAGGAATGATCAAAATATTTGTAGTCATAAAATTAGGCAGAACGTCAATAATCGGCTGGAAAAATTAAACAGACTTGGAAAAGGGAAAATAATGAAGAATGACAATGCATTAGAAACACAGTAACAAGAGTAATTTCATTCGAAATACCACTAACATCTGTACAGAGGTAGAACGAGTTCAAGAGATAAATACACCATTTTTTTCATTTCAAAATTGATGAATGAATGAACATACAATCGATATTCACAAATCTATTTGACTGTCAGATTCCTTTGTGTACTGAACAACATACAATTCAAACAGTGAGCTGCTCTAGCAAATATAAATACAGTTCTGGAACAGTGAGTTTAAGCTGGAAAGTCATTTTCTGAAGCACGTGCGCTAAAGTCATAACATCTTGCATGGCTCTGTGTGCAGGTCCGACCAAGTCGATGTTATAATACCGACGCAAAGAATCTAGAGATACTGATGGTAGCTTTGATCCTGAAAGCAACATATACATACAGTTAAAAATATGCCGCTGCATGTATCATTCTTACAGGTATGTTGCATATTTGCATCCTTCTAGCACTTAACCTCCAACACTTACACTCATGCAATTCTGAGTTGATTGAAGTACAAACATAATTATTTAAATTTCAAACAGACAACTTTTACCAGGTCAATGTGCATGTTTCAATGCACACATGTACAACTGATGCTTGTCACTTTTTTATATTTAAATTCAAACTCTTATGTTAAAAGTAAAACCAGGAATTATATAGCTTGTTATCTTTAGATTAAATACATTGCTTATTTTCTACACTTAACAGTAAGTTGAGGATATTAAAACAATGGTACAATATCGCAATCTCTATGAGCTATCAAGAAGAAATCACCTCCCAAAAGTCTAGATCAATGTTATATTTCAAAGCAACAGTATTCTTGTCACCAAACAATCAACCAATTGAATATAGGGAGTTAATTATTTAGAAAATATTGTGCATGAACTCGAAAGATCAGGTCAAATCATACTTTACCTGGTCTTAATTTCATATCTGATCATTGTTTCTCATAATTGTTATTCATATTTTCTCCTAATCCAATTAGACCGCTGATCATTCTTTTGTGCATATGCAGGTGGTTGATCAATGTAAACTACAATCATTCTACTATGATGAAGTACGAACTGTTGTATGCTTGGCGAATTTAGGAATTATTTCTTTCTTTCTTGTTGTTTAGTGTTTACAATGTATAGTAGATGTTTTTTACTTGTTTTACTATGAACTGATGGTTTCATTTTGAAATGAAGTTGTATTATGAACGGAAAGTTGTAAGTTTGTAATCAAGCATTTATAGTAGTTGTATTATAAATTGTGTGCATCATGTAGAAAGTTGGGTTTGTCATCTATTACTTGTTTTGTATCCACGTTATTTATTCCATATGTGGTTTGAAATTGACAGAATGCATGTGCATCAAGAAACTGCATTTAGGCATGGTTTTGAGCCATGCCTAATGTAAATTAGCCACGGCTCATAGCCGTGGCTATATTTTATTTTCCACGGCTCAGAGCCGTGGCTATATGTTATTTTGTCACGGCTCAGAGCTGTGGCTATATTTTATTTTGCCACGGCCCAAGGCCGTGGCAAAATTTTTGCCACTGCCAGTTTTGCCACGGCTCTAGACCGTGGCAAAATTAGTTAGCCATGGCTCAAAGCCGTGGCAAAATGGCTTTTCTGGTGTACTGACCATGCGGTTATGCGAATCCTTCTTGTGCTTGCATGGTGGATGGTTCTTGCTTCAAGCATTATCCTGAACAATATAGTAATAAAACCAGTTTTGACAAAATTGGGTTTCCTATTTAAAGACGACGGAACAATGGGTTCTCAACGGAGACGACAAATGGGTTCGTGCAAGACAATGGTTGGGTTATACCTCATAATGTGGATTTGATTGTCAAATATCAAGCGCATATTAATATGGAAATATGTAATAGAGCAAGGTCAGTTAAATACCTATTTAAGTACATCAACAAAGGTCAGACAGAGCAACTGTTGTTATCGAAGACTGTACAAACAAAGAACGCATGTTAGTTCGGGAGGTAGATGAAGTAAAAACTTATTTGGACTGCAGATATATTTCAGCTTCAGAGGCATCCTGGAGAACATTTGAGTTTGATGTTTAATATCGCACTCCAGCGGTGGAGAGGTTAATGTTCCATTTGCCAGGAGAGCAAACTGTGTATTTTGATGAAATAGACCATTTAAATGACGTCCAATCCAGACATATTATCCACAAAACTATGTTTAACTAGTGGTTAGACACTAATAGAATGTGTGATGTAGCTCGACAGCTTACCTATGTTGATTTTCCTACTAAATGGGTATGGGATAAGTCTGCGAAGGAATGGAGGATGAGGCAGAAAGAGGATTGTATCGGTAGAATATACTATGCACATCTTATGTCAGGGGAGAGGTTTTATCCGTGTATGCTTTTAAATATTGTTCCCGGCCCCACATGCTACGAAGACATTAGAACAGTGAATGGTGTTGTTTGCAATACCTTCAAAGATGCATGCCTTGCACGTGGTTTTTTAGAGGATAACAATGAGTGAGATGATGCATTGATTGAAGCTGCAACATAGGCATCCCCAAATTCTACAAGAGAAATGTTTGCAACGCTGCTGTGTTTTCGTGAGGGTTCAGATCCTAAAAAACTGTGGGATAAACATTGGGAGAAGTGTAGCAAGGATATGGAATAGAGGCACGTACACAGGAACAAAGGTCGTTCACATGAGCTGTCTTTGAATACGGTGAGATTAGACGCATTACTTGTGCTAGAAAGATTATGCTCAGAAACAACATATCACTAACCGAGTACTGGTCGTTAAGTGAAGTCGACTTTGCAAATTTTCATTCGGTAGATAACACACTACTATCTGATGAAGTGGACTATGACTGTGACTTATTATGCATGGAAGCCGAATAGTCGGTGCCTTTGCTAAATGCAGAGCAAAAAACAGTTTTTGACGCCATAATCTACGATGTTCGCAACCACAATGGAGGGTTTTTTTTGTCTATAGAAGTGGAGGGACTGGGAAGACATTTTTATGGAATATTTAGCATGCGCTGTACGGGCATAAAGTATAATTGTATTGACGGTAGCGTCTTCTGGCTTGCATCACTTCTGCTTCCCAGTGGAAGAAATACACATTCGAAGTTCAAAATTCCTATAAAACTTGATGACATGTCCACCTGCAATATTTCCAAGCAGTCATGTTTGGCTGATTTGCTTAGGCAGACGGATTTGGTTATTTGGGATGAGGCTCCGATGGTTCACCGAAATGCACTTGAAGCATTTGTAAAGTCATTGTCAGATATAGTCTCCTCTGATTCGAATAACGAAAGCGGTCAAATTTTTGGTTGGAAAACAGTTGTACTGGGTGGGGATTTTAGGCAGACACTACCTGTCGTTCGTAAAGGCACAAGAGAAATGATTGTTCGCTCTGCTATAAATTACTCACCTCTGTAGCAAAAGTGTAACGTTTTCACTCTTTCAATAAATATGTGATTGAAAAATAACAACTTAACATGTGATGAAAGAGCAAAGCTGTCATCATTTTCTAGATGGATACTAGATGTGGGTGAAGGGAAGGTGTCGTCTATGTTGTTGAACGTGGATGAAGAACCTAATTGGATTCAAATACCTGATGAATATCTTATACCGGACGCAGATGATGCTATTCATACAATTGTGGAAATGACATATCCTGATTTTGATAAGAATATTTTAAAAGAATCTTATTTGCGGGACAGGTGTATCCTAGCTCTAACAAACGATTGCGTTAAAGAAATTAATTCCTATGCAATTGAACTGGTTGGTGGTTCCATGCAAACTTATTACAGCGCGGATTCAATCAGCCCCGTGTCTGATATAACCGAAGAACATCATCATTTATATCTCTCGAATTTTTAAACACGTTAAAACTTTTAGGCCCACCAAATCATGAGTTACGTTTGAAGGTGGTTGTGCCGATAATGTTGATGAGGAATCTTAACCAGAATCTAGGTTTATGTAATGGTACGAGATTAATTGTTACACAACTATCCACAAAAGTTATTGAAGTTGAGATTGTAACTGGGAACAATGTGGGTAGGGAAGTATTGATTCCAAGGATAGTTTTAACCTCTAACCACACAAAGTGGCCATTTGTCTTGCGTCGACGTCAATTCCCAGTTAAAGTTTGTTTTGAAATGACAATCAACAAAAGTCAGGGACAAACTTTGGAGCAAGTTGGAATTTATTTAACAAGGCCTGTTTTCACACATGAAAAACTTTATGTAGCAATTTCTAGGACGACATCGATGTCTGGGCTGAATATATTGTTTGGCGCTACTAAACCGGGCTTTCAAAAATACACGCAAAATATACAAGGAAGTTTTTACAAATCTTGCTGGTATGATGTTCCGTATCCATGATTCAGGTTTTTTAATTACTAATTTTAACCGTACCAAACTTTTATCGTAAATTGATGTTCGCTATGTTTCCAACGCTCTAGGTGTGGAAGGCGCAGATGATGCCTAGGAGGTTTATGCCTGACATCGCATTCCGCTGTCAACAGTAATTTCCTTCTAACTTTTAGTTATTATTGTTTGTATATGCATAAGTTGGTTTTGGTAATATGTGGCTTTACATCTCTGCCGTCTTCACATCTTATCATATTCCGAATATAAATAAAATGTTGTTATGGCTGCTGATGACATAGTAAAACTAAATTTTAGAATATAGGCCAAAAGTAAACAAAATTGTTCTCCACAGTCTACTGTTGTACTGTGCGTTTCAGTATTCCAATGGTTCACCAACTATAACACAGTTTGATTATCTGTACTTTTAGGAATTATAATAGGCGTTCATAGGATTGTACAGAAACAACAATGTGCAATGACTGAACTGTCAATAGGCCGCGGTCACATCACATTACGGATGACTCGGATATGACCATTTTATCTCTGTACTGCTGCTGGAAAAATTCATATTTCTATATGCCATATTTAAGTATCAATGTGATACTTGTTCTATATGACATATACATGTATAGTCTGTTGGTTAACAATATGTTTCTGCATGTTTCTGGCCATCTACATATGTAATACAATGAAACTGTATTGCATGCACTGTCCCATCTTAATACTTGTTCTCTATTTCTGTATTCACATTTTCCCTTCATCTAGTTGCCTGTCCTATACCTCAGTCTACTGAAGTTGGAACATTTATTTTTTAAGCTTCACTGCTTACTCTGCGCATCATTTCCTGAATTGTATGCAATATACTGTTTCAAACTAAACTCGCGAAAAATGTGACATACGAACAAAAGATTTAAGTCGCGTGTACGGTCATACAATTTGTTAGCCATTTTTGTGTAGTGTTACTTCTCTGTTTGACAGCTGATGTATGTAAAAAGTACACTCATCAAACTTATGCTCTTTGCAACTTTATTATAACCTATTAATTATACTGAATTTACATAACCATTTTGTTTGTTAGTTTATTTCCAACTAACACAACACCTTGCACAACCCTTATACTGATTGTTCAATAGTTGGGTAATTTATTGTTTGCTCTTAACTAGGATTTGGTGTTTCCTGAATTATGCACTAATTTGAAAGAAGCTTTTGTGCAATTTGGTGAAGTTGAATAGTGATATAAAATTAGGATGACATGAAGGTTATTTCCGTAGAGTATAATTATTGAATTCATGTTCCTTATTTGAATTTATCATGACATCATTAACTACATGCCACCTTCTAAATCAACGGATGTAGGATAAGCAATGACGCCTTTTAAGGTTACTACAACAATAGGAAGCTAGAATTCATTTACTCGTTATAAATTTCTAAATAAGTTTTGACAATACATTAGTAATACACTTCATAAAACCATTATCAAGAAAATAACAGGCATCATGGCACTAACCCATATGACGGTGAAACCATATAGCACAAAGATTCCTAATTGGTCTTCTAACCTATAGATGGACATTGACGCAGAGTTTTGTCAACAAACTTGGCAAAGTTTGCAGCATTTTTCATTTTATTATGCACCGCTATGATTCATATGCCTTAAAATGGGTTTTCTCTCTTACAAGAGGACACAGATTCCAATTTTTGCTGTTGTGTCCAACATGTTGATGCATCCATCGGGTGTTTTGACTCTAACCTAGACTAATAGATACAACTTGATAGAAAAAACATAAACTTACCACTTTCTCAAGAAAAATACCTTTTCACATAGTTTAGTTCAATTTTTATGTGGAGTTCATCCAATCTCAAATTTTGTAAACAATCAAAATAATGACGTGTTACATATGAATATATACAGTTAATGGCGGATTAGACAAGAGTAAACGAAGATTATCTCAGTCAACTGATCCATTCATCAAATGCAAGTCAACTGGGTTGTATATGACTAATATATAAAACTGATATTTTATTCATTTATTAGCTTGGTGCATTGTATTTTTTAATCACCAACTAGATGTTTTGGTTGTCCTGCCACAACTCAATATGTATCGTACAAGAACTACTTTTTGTCAATTCAATGCCCCTAAAAATGTTAGGAAGAACAAGAAGCTACTCAAAAGGAGCTTCAGAAAGAATTGGACTTTGAAAGCCTAACCGTGGTAGGTTTTTACCTGGAGGGCCCTCCTTCAAACGTTGAATTGAAATTGGTACTTCAAAAACCTCAGTTATTTATTTATTTACTGATTTTCCTTTTATGACAATTCATAAATATGTTTTCAGCTTACTTGTTGTACATCGAGTTTCCAAACTAGTGGTAAATTTACCACCAAGTAATTTTTGTAGACAAATACAATTTATTAGTTGCAATTTATTAGTTTGCACTAAGAAGGACTTTGTAAAGACAGCAAAATAAGTAATCTTCATTCGGTCTAACTTCTATAAATATGTATGCTATGAATATTTAACTGGAATATAACTAGACACTGCTTGATGCATCCAATCAGCTTGCATTGCAATATGTTCATCAGATAATGGCCTGTTATCTACAGAACCTTAGAAACTCTTTTCATTACTTGGTCCCACCAATAATTGATTTTTTCAATAATAAACTATTTTAATTTGGTAAATTACATATACTTCCAATCAACTGATAATTTTGCAATTTTCAATACCGTCCCTTCAAATTCCTAACAGGATGCGAGTTTGGCAAATTGATGACTTACGATCTCTACAAGCATTTAGGAGATTAAGAAAACACTACTTACTTACTGCCATTTGGTTAAAATTAAGAAAGGAAATTAATATTATAATATTATGAATTTAGCTTGCTATTACAGAAAATGGCTTGGCCACAAAGTGGTTATTTGTTATCATATACTATCAATACATATTACTTGTGTTAACTTTTATTGCAATCTGTTCCGCTGCGTTTGGGAATTGTGTTCGAGCGGTCTCGGATTGAAAATTTCCATAACATTTGGTATCAGAGCTTTGGAGTCGGTAGGTGTTTGTTGAAATGCCGGAATCGGATAATAACTCTAGTGTTCCCTCAATGGTTAGTCCAAGTGGTGTAGCGCCGTATGTACGTGGTTCGTATGCGGCTTCGGGATCGCAATTGGTTATTGATAAGTGGAATGGCGATAATGATTTTGAAAAATGGCAATGGAAGATGAAAGTGGTTCTAAGGAGGAATCGGGTTCATAGGGTGGTGTTTGATACACATTTGTTGCCGGCGGACATATCGGAGGTTGAGAGAGACGAAATGGAAGAGTGAGCATTTACTACACTTCAACTTGCTATGGGAGAGAATGTTATCTCCGAAATTAGTGGTGAGGTCACCGCTGGGGGAATTTGGAAGAAGTTAGAGGAGTTGTATATGAAGAAATCTCTAACTAACCGATTGATCTTGTTGCGAACGTTTTTCACCTATAAGATGAAAGAGGGGACTTCGCTAAAGGCGCACTTAAATGTGTTTGATGATTTGCTAATGAAGATGAAGGCGGTAGATTTGAAGATTGAGGAAGAGCAAAAGGCGATGATATTGTTATGCTCGTTGCCGGACCGTTATACGGGTTTCTCAAATAGTTTGATCTATAGCCGTGATACATTGACGTTGGATGATGTCAAGACGGGTCTTCTTAGTGAGGAGTTGCGAGATCAAATGAAGGAGTTGAGTGTAGGAAGTAGTAGTGCCGGGAATGGTCAAGGTTTGTTTGTGGAGAAGGAACATTGGAAGAAGGATAACCGGGGTCGTTCCAAATCTAGGAATCCCGGTTGGAGAGGAAAGTCGAAGGAAAAGAAAGGCAAGTGCTATATTTGTAAGAAGCCCGGTCATTGAAAGAATGAGTGTCCGGACAAGGAGAAAGGAAAGAAGGAAGTGGCGTCTTCATCGGTTGCGGTGGAGAGTGTTGATAGTGAGGGAGAAGTTGATGTATTGACGGCGGTGGCATCGGATGTTTCGGGTAGCGAATGGGTGCTCGATTCGGGGGCGTCTTATCATATGACGCCTAATAGGAATTGTTTTTCTTCTTTCGAAGCTAGAGAGGGAAATTCGATTGTTATGGGTAATGGTGCTATGTGTAAGTCGAAGGGCATCGGTTTCGTGCAAATTAGGATGTTTGACGGAGTAGTTCGTACTCTTACTAATGTACGCTATGTTCCGGGACTTAGGAAGTCCCTTATCTCTTTGGGGCAATTGGATTTTTTGGGGTGCAAGATCACTATTGAGAGAGATTGCTTGAGGGTTTCGAAGGGGGCGCTTGTGGTTATGAAAGGTGCTAGAGTTCATGGTGTTTATTTGCTTCAAGGAGTGACCATAGAAGGTGAAACTTGTGTTGGCGTTGATAGTTCTCGTGACTTGGATGCGACTAGGTTGTGGCATTTGAGATTGGGTCATGTCTCGGAGAAGGGTTTGGAGATTCTTCGGAAAAGGGAGATGATTGGTGGAGAGAGTTTCAACAAGCTAGAGTTTTGCGAAGAGTGTGTCATGGGGAAGCAAACAAAGGTTTCATTCGGTGAAGGGAAACATGATTCAAGAAGCGTTCTTGAGTATGTGCACACAGATGTTTGGGGACCGGCACCGGTTGCTTCTTTGGGTGGAGCAAAGTATTATATTTCCTTTATTGATGATTTTTCTCGCAAAGTTTGGGTGTATGTAATGAAGGCCAAGTCGGAGGCATTTGCTAAGTTCAAAGTATGAAAGGCTCTTGTTGAGAATGAGAGTGGTAAATCTTTGAAGGTTCTTAGGTCCGATAATGGCGGGGAGTATGTTTCCGGATAATTCTTAGATTATTGCAAGCATCATGGCATTCGGAGACATTTTACTACACCGGGAGATCCGCAATCAAATGGAGTTGCGGAGAGGATGAACCGTACTCTACTAGAGAAAGCTCGATGCTTGAGATTGACATCGGGTTTGTCTAAGGGATTTTGGGCCGAAGCTATGTCAACCGCGGTACACATTATTAATCGAATTCCGTGCTCGGCTATTGATAACAAAATTCCGGAGGAAGTGTGGAGAGGTAAGAGTATTGACTTGAGCTATCTTCGTGTCTTTGGAAGTCCCGTTTATGTGCATGATCCGGGAAATGATAAGCTTGAACCTAGAGCTTTCAAAGGGGTTTTGCTTGGTTATACGGAAGGAGTGAAAGGCTATCGGGTTTGGAATCCGAAAACGAAGAAGGTAATAAACTCTCGTCATGTTACTTTTGATGAGTCGGCAATGTTCAAGGAGAATGAGAGCTCATCGGATGTTCCGGATTTGGTTCATGGTGAATCGAAGGAGAAGGAAGTTATTCCCACATTTTGTCCAAGGGGTAGAGAGAGTAGAGTAGTAGAAGATGCTTGTGAGGAGGGAGCGGTTGATGGTACATCACGTAGTCCACAAGGTGCCTCTAGTAGTGTAGGTGATGTGCACGATTCTAGAGAAGATTCGACTCAAGGTGGAGCCGAAAGGAGTCCGGGTGATGGTATTGCTACTCGGGTGGGTCGTCGTCTTATAAGACCACCCGAGAGATATGGTGATTGGAATTATCTTAGCTTTTGTGATAATATGGACTATGCGCTGATAGTAGTCCAAGATGAGCCGATGGACCTTGATGACGTCATGAATTCGAGTGATAGCTCGAAATGGGTTTGTGCCATGGAGGAAGAGATGCAATCGTTAATGAAGAATCAAACTTGGGATTTGGTTCCACTTCCTAAAGGAAACCGTGCTATTGGGTGCAAATGGATTTACAAGGTGAAGGACGATGGGAGATACAAAGCTAGGCTAGTGGCTAAGGGGTTTGCACAAAGGAAGGGAAAGGAGTATGATGAGATATTCGCACCGGTTGTGCGGCATACTTCTATCCGGATATTACTTGCCATAGTTGCTATTCACGACTTGGAGTTGGAGCAACTTGATGTGAAAACCGCCTTCTTGCATGGTGACTTGGATGAAGACATTTACATGGAGCAACCGGAAGGTTTTGGGGTAAATGGGAAGTCAAATATGGTGTGCAAGTTGAAGAAATCACTATATGGGTTGAAGCAATCACCTAGGCAATGGTACAAGAGGTTTGATCATTTTATGCTTGAAAATGGTTTTGATAGAAGCATCAAAGATGCTTGTGTTTATTTCAAGAAGTTGGGAAATGATTGTTGGGTGTATTTACTCTTGTATGTGGATGACATGCTCATTGCTTCGAAGGACAAGAATGAAATCAACAAGTTGAAATTACAATTGAAATCGGAGTTCGAGATGAAGGATCTTGGAGAAGCAAAGAAAATTTTGGGCATGGAGATTGAAAGGAATCGGAAGCGTTTTGAGTTGAAATTAACTCAAAAGGATTATATCAAGAAAGTGCTTAGCCGGTTTAGCATGGAGAATGCAAAGGCGACAACTACACCTTTACCTTTGCATGTCAAGCTTTCGAGTAAAGGTTCACCTATCTTGGAGAAGGACAAGGCTTATATGGCAACGGTGCCATATGCAAGTGCGGTTGGTAGTTTGATGTATGCCATGGTGTGTACAAGGCCCGATATTGCAAATGCCGTCGGGGTGGTTAGTCGGTTCATGGCTAATCCGGGGAAATCGCATTGGGAAGCCGTAAAGCTAATTTTGAGATATCTCAAAGGTACGTCATCTCAAGGTCTTGTTTTTGGCGGTAGTGGGAGAATGAATTGCAAGTTGGTTGGTTATTGTGATTCGGACTACGCCGGTGATAGGGATAGGAGAAAGTCAACTTCCGGGTATGTCTTCACACTTGGTGGCACGGCCATAAGTTGGAGATCGAGATTGCAAACCGTAGTAGCTTTATCCACTACAGAGGCGGAGTTGATAGCCGCGGTGGAGGCGGCTAAGGAGGCACTCTATTTGAAGCGATTGTTGTGTGACTTGGGTGTTGGACACGATAGTATCGATGTTCATTGTGATAGCCAAAGCGCTATCCATTTGGCGGAGAATTTGGCGTTTAGCTCACGTACTAAGCATATTGAAGTGAGGGAGTCATTCTTGGTAGCCATGGATGAGGATAAACAAGTATATCTTCGGAAAGTGCACACAAAGGATAATGCGGCGGATATGTTTACTAAAGCATTGCCGTTTGGGAAGTTCGAGCATTGCTCGAACTTGATTTGCTTAGAGGAGTGCTAGGTGCCACGGAGTGGCACGGGTGAGAGAGGAGCTTGGTTGGTAGATGAAGAAGAGTATTGGGGTGAGATTGTGGTTCTATCTTCTTGGCGAACACTAGTTTACACTCCTAAGTGTTCGGGTCTTTGGTGAGATCGTTTTGGTTTTGGGTGTTTCCAACACTTCATTAGCGGGTGGGGGCTTTGTGCCTGAACTCGTTGGTGAAGTGCAATGGGGGGTGGCCTTGCCGGAACCCATTGAGGAAGCATTCATGTTTGGTGAAGGTAGAAGTGGCGATAGTTGGAGCTATCGGTGTTGATGATGGTACGGTACCATTGATGATGGAGATGGATATAGTGTCGAGGTGGAGTGTTAAATTTTGGCGACACGATATGTTGGAGTTGAAGAGGAGTGGAGTAGCGAGGCGTAGGAGGAAGCGGCCGGAGTAGCGGAGCTCGGGGGGAGTTCCGGGAGCAAACAATGCACTATTGTGCACTGCTGCCCAAAACCGGTCGACCGGTCCATTTCTACCGGTCGACCGGTTTCGTCCAGAGACCATGGGGTCTCTGGACCAGTCGACTGGTCCAAAAATGACCAGTCGACCGTTTTTCGGCAGTTTTCCAGTTTCGGGCCTGGGTCTTCTATTTTGCTTGTGCTGATATTGGGGGGTATTTTGGTCATTCGGTTTTGATCTCTACCCTATTATAAAAGCTATTTTCAGCAGCCTATTGAAGTAATCCTAATCACTTCTAATCTAGGGTTTAATTCTTCTATTAGGGTTTTGGTGAATCCTAATCTCTTCAATCCTATTCTCCACAAATATATTCTAGAGTGATTAGTTGATCATTGTAAACAATCTCTTGTACTCTTTTCATTGGTAATAATAAAAGCTCTCTCTCAAAGTGGACGTACACTAACAAGTTGTTAGTGGAACCACTATAAATCGGTGTGTGATTTACTTATTGTTATTGCTCTTATATATTGCTTATCTCGGTGTTGTGATCGTATCTTGGTTTTGGTTGAGATTGATTTGGGTTATCGATTGGTTGTTTTGCATCGTCTATCGCGATCTAGCTTTTCCGCTGCGTTTGGGAATTGTGTTCGAGCGGTCTCGGATTGGAAATTTCCATAACAACTATCAATACATATTACTTGTGTTAACTTTTATTGCAATCTGTTCCTCCATACCGTAATTCCTTAGCTAAAAACATTAACCCTTCACTCAACATAAGATTGTAATCTGATAAACACCAATAAGAGTTAACAGTTCTACAAAAGTATAAAGTAATCGACCATTTTCCAATACTCGACAAATAAGCGTTAAAAAACCCTACACCCTGATTTTAAGGCAATAGAGAACTGATAACCAAAGATTATTTGGAGAGGGATAGAGACAATCCAAGCCTGTTTATATATTATTATGTACCGAAGCAATATCAATAAAATTTTTGCATTTTGCATTTTTTTATGTCAACAAACTAAAGTCAAGGATTTGTGAAAACTCCAAACCCAGAACTACAACATTTGCTTCTTTTGGAGCATGAAGAGTTTGGCTGAGCTGGTTGTTCTATTCCTTTTTTTTTTCCTTTTTTTCCATACTACTCATAAAATGTGGTCTAATGAAAACAGTTATTACCGCATAAAATAGAAATGAGAAGTTATGTGGACAATTATACTGGCAGTCACCACGTTTGCTGTAGCAAACACATTTTTACCCCAACATTCTAAACTGTGCTCTTTCCATTTAATACAACCCACAATAATTTCTTTATTTCTTCTCACTTTGCTTAATATAATGGACGGGAACAACATGTTGCTTTCGGAATTGGTATTTGATACAAATTGGAATACCGTTCGTGTCCGGGTGGCTAGGCTGTGGAAATTGGTCAGTCAGGGAACAAATGAAGTTTACACATTGAACATGCAGTTTGTTGACAGCGAGGTATGACATTATCTACTGCTGCTGAGTTGGGTAGTCTGCCTTTTTTTTGGGATTGATATCAATGCATAATGATTATGTTACCACCTGTTCCATATAACCGTGTGTATGAGATAAATAGTATTAACGTTGGTTGTACTTCTACATTTTATGCCCCTGATTTGCATGAACCCCGTGCCTACGGTGGAATTAAAATGTGTATGTGTAAGCATGTGAACTTATTTGTTTTGTCAACTTGTGTTTTGCAACTATAAAAACTGTATCTGTACGACTTACACCATACGACAATAACATCTGATATCACTTAGTTGTTTCACATTTGTATATTACCATCTGCCAACTTTCGTGTGGGAATAGTGCACATTTTGTTCACAACGGGGAGAAGTACTACTTTACCTTGCAAATCGCTGACCCTGCTGAACACATTACTTTCTCACATTTGCTGCCAGTTCATGTGTGCGTTAGTTTATGTCCCTGTATGAAATAGTCCATATACAAGTACCTATATCCGCACAGTCAAAATCAATGTTATTTGCGACAGGGAAATGAGAAGGTGGCAATAGTCCGAAAACATATTCTACGCCGGTTTGAAAGCGTGTTCGAAGAATCTTCGGTGTACGAAGTGATAAGGTTCAATGTCCAAAACGCTGAAACAACATACAAAACTATACACGATGACTGGATAATAGTTCTGAGAACTGATACCAGAGCAGCCCAGGTAGCAGATGCGGTAGAAAAAATACCACGGTATAAGTTTGCCTTTGTTGATGAAAGCACGCTTATAAGCAGGCTATGCCGTATAGACAACCTTACGGGTACTTTTTCTCCCCTCCATTTATATCACATGTTTCCATTGATGTAAGTACATGCACTCATGTTTTAACTGCATGACTTAGTACAGATTTGAGTGGTATATTACGTGCTGTAACTAATATATTCAGTGTAACTTCTAAAAGTGGAACCCAAACAATGAAACGAGAGTTGCATTTGGAAAGCACTAGGTGCTGCCAGTTTAACTTATTTTTTAATGCAATCAATCAATTGCTGTTTTAATTTTCTTTTTACGCAGTGGGAATACGAGCATCGTGTCACTATGGGCGAGCCAAAGTGGTTTACTTGACCAATCCGTTATACAGAAGTTTGAGAAATCTCCTACGGTTGTTGTCACATCGCTGACAGTCGCAACATACGGCCGTATGCTTTAGATTCGTGTACTTGCTTCCCACCATCCCAAAAAAACTGCCATCTAATTTATATTTTACTTTCTCAGATGCATTTACTTTCAGCTCTACAAAGGCAACAAAAATATATCTGGACACTGATTTGCCTGAAATAACTGACATTAAAACCAGGTATGTTTTTTCTAACATACCGGTTGTATTTTTAACCATTTAACTGCATATGCCTTTGTTTCTTTATACTGCATAGATCCGACCAAGACGATGCAAAAAAAGTCGAGTACATAGACCACTCCGCTCCTAACCGTGCTGGTGTGTTAGAACGGATCAACGCTACGCTCATCCAACTCTTGAACAATGTTAGGACAGCAAACTATTGGGTACATTGTCCGTACAGCTAACACATGCCCATGTATTACATTTCTATGCCCGCATACATACCCTCCTACTGGTTGACCATATTTTTTTTTCTACCTTTCTTCTACGCAATGGTATTAGTATGTGTATTCTCAGATTTTGGAAAAAAATGAAGTTTAACCCGCTTGGCGTTCCTATGTTCAACATTTGCAATTTGAACTTGGAATATTTATTTCGATATAACTAATTACTTATTTGAACAAACACTTTTATTTAGGGTAAAATATATGTCGTACCCGCAACCATTGTGAAATTGAAAAGTTCTACTTGGAGCTATCTTTCATGTGCATTCTGTAAATCAACGGTTCACTTTGAGGGAACAAACTATTTCTACTCCGGATTCCATCGAATGGTTGTGCATCCCGTTAACAGGTAACATTTCTCAAATTCTTTGTTCCACTTTTTTGATATATTAACTACTACCATTAAAAATTTGTTTGGTAGGTACCGCTTAAATGTGGACATATTGGACTCCTCTACGTCTACTACTATTACCGCTTTTGACAAGGAAGCCGAATGGCTACTCGGACATAAGGTTGACGACATGCATGCCATCCTCAACTCGGTAAAAAAACATAATTATACATTTTACTACTGGGTTCATTTTATTCCGTCCTTTTTACTGTTCAATATATATAACTGTAAATCAGTATCTCTTTTGCTTCTCTCAAATTTTACGGTAATAATAATGTAATGTGCATAATTTTCCTTTGTTTCATAATCATGCTATCTTCCACAATAGTAATGCTTAAACCTCAAAGAGGTAAGTCACCATTTCTGCACAATGCCCTGGTTTAGGAAATCATATGAAAAAATTAAACATACAAAGTTATCAGACCTAAATACGCCAAAAAAGTCAAATTATCTAAATTAAACATAACTCGGAACTCATACTTCATCTAAGTACTTGGTTTAGACAATCCGTAATTAGATTTAGTACAAAAGCTACATTAACACCATATGATCTTAATTCAATTCAATCCAATCAACATATTAATTAGAACATGCAAATCTGAAGGAACCAAGTGCATATTCAAGAAATGGTACGAACTAATATCTATGCTACCGTGTAAAAAAAACTTGGTTAAACATGTAGACTATGTTTCTTTAGTTATGAATTATTCAATATAACCAAGTAAAAATAATCACTACGTATTTTTTTTAAAAGAGACTATAAACAAAAAGGAGAATAAATGCCATTCTCCGGTGGCTCACAGAACATGGGCTAGCATAAAACCACATATACCACCCATAGCCCAAAATTTGAAACAATAGAAGTAATAACCAAAAATACAAAAACAAATCGACAGCACTACCCCACTGTACATAGAAAGGAAAATAGAAAGAGAGACCACCAGCAAGCCACCAACCCGTCTTTACCATCAATAAAGACCAGACCTCCACTCAAAACCACTGAGGCGACTGAACTACAAACAACCAAAACAGGGAAACCATAGCAAGCTAACTCCTAGAGATGGAGCCTAATACCGGCCAGAAGGATAGACCAGAACAGAAGACCTCTGACCGATGAAGATGGCGACGAATCCACGGACTGAGCCCAGCGATGTGGAAACTAGTCTAAGCTATACCAATGAAAACCAGCACAAGAGCAACAGGCGAGGAACCACAGTGATCCATCAGCGGAAAATAAAACGGCCCGCTCAAACATCCCTAGAAGAATCCAGAAAGAACCTACCAAGCAAGCACAAGAGAAAGCCAAACCATGAAAAAACCGCAATTACCTAAACAGAAGGCTAGCAAACACATTAAAATAAAAAGAGGGGGAAAGGGGGATAAGGCGGTGTGTGAAAGGCACCACCTTACAATGAAGGCTCAACCAACTCCTAGTCTGGTGGCCGACTGCACGCAGGAGATCGATAGGAGTCCCACTAACCACCGGGACCTCTGGCTCATGGATCCCTTGAACGGTCTTCCCCGAAAGGCCATGAACACATCATTCCTCACGCGATGAATAATGGAAAGCGGATCCATAGGAACGTTGTCGAAAATGGCCTTATTCCTTGCGCACCAGACGTGCCAGCAGACAAGACACGGGATTAATCTGAACACGATAGCCCGTAGGGATTTTCCTGAGTTCCCAGCCCACCAGGAAAAAAGAGGATCAGAAGGCATGCTAGCATTACTCCGAACCCCAACCAGGTTACCGAAGTAATTCCAGCAAGCTTTGGCAGTGAAGCCGCCGAAAAACAAATGGCTCAAAGATTCCCTTTCCCCATTGCCGCAGCAAAGACAACGGGAGACCAATGGGATACCGATCTTTTGGATATTTTCGTCGAGTGGCAAACCATCGTGTAGGAGTCGCCACATCAGCATAGAAACCTTGGGCGGAATATGAGCATCCCAAATGAAAGAGAATTCAGGACGGATAGGGGATGGAATTCTGATAGAAGACCAGGCTTTCAGAATGGAGAAGGAGTCGCCATCCCAGCCTGTCATGCCGCCGTGAGCGTCAGAAAGAGCCTTAACCGACTGCATATGCTTCCAGGTTTCGCTAGCAAAAGATGGAGAGCCTGAGAAATTAGAGCCCGCAAGTCTATGGTATTTAGCTCGGAGGAAAGTAGCCCAAAGGGAGTTGTTAACCCCAAATCGGTGCCACAGCTTACACGCAAAGGCCTTGCAAAGGTCGGATGGGTTACGCAGCCCTAAACCACCTTCAGATTTGGGGCGACAAACCACGTTCCACGACATCCAATGGTGACGACGGCCGTTTTCCTTGTTTCCCCAGAGGAAGGAAGAAGCCAAGGACCGGTAAGTTCGGAAGAAAGAGGCAGTAGGGGTCATAGTCGCGAAAATATGAGTTCCCATGGAATCCAACACAGATTTGATAAGAACAAGCCTGCCGGCCTGGGATAGAAGAGACGCGTTCCAGCGTAATATCTTTCCCCTCACTTTGTCTATCAAGGGATCGAAAAGAGCATTTAGCTTCCTGCCCCGATAAAGGACAATACCAAGGTAAGGAAGCGGAAGGGAAGATTCCTTGAAACCAGAGGTCGACTCGATCCAAGAAGCGCTAGCAGGAGACAAGTCCTTAGAATGAACGAAGCAACATTTGAAGGGGTTAACGAGCTGTCCCGAAGATCTCTCGTATTGATGGATAAAACTAAGGAGCCGCCTAACAGAGGAACGGCTGCCGTTAGAGAAAATGACAATGTCATCAGCGAAGGATAAAGAAGAAATAAGGGGACAACCCCTCGGGATACCGAAACGTTGGATTTGACCATAAATGGTTAAGGATTGAAGACCGCGAACAAAAGCCTCAGCCGCAATCACAAACAAAGAAGGCGAGAGAGGATCACCCTGACGCAGACCCCTCCCAGCTTTGAAGTACCCATGGGCTGAGCCATTAATGAGGACAAAGAACCAAGCGTTGGAGATAAGCCTCCACACCATGTCAATCAATGCCTCCGGAAACCCGAACGTCCGAAGGACCTTGATGACGAAAAACCAAGACATGCGATCGTAGGCCTTAGCCATGTCTAGTTTAAAAACGACATTAGAACCCCTGACTTTCCGGTCAATTTGAGATATCAGTTCCTGGACGAGGAGGACGTTATCAGAGATAAGACGACCTCTGACAAAACCTGCTTGCGAAGAGGAAATGATACGTTCAAGGAAAGGCGCCAGACGAGTGGCCAGAATTTTAGAAATAACCTTGTTTGAGAAGTTGCAGAGACTAATAGGACGAAAATCCGAGCAAGACCGAGGGTTGTCGCTCTTCGGAATGAGAATAAGGTTGGTGGAGGTCCAACCAGCGGGAAGATTCCCTCCCGAGAAGAAGGATTGAACAGCAAGACAAAAATCGGCCTGGATAATAGACCAAGTAGACCTATAAAAAACACCATTAAATCCGTCAGGACCACTGGCACTGTCCTTGCTCAAAGCAAAAGCACAAGCACGAATCTCCTCAGGGGACGGGATGTCCGTGAGCTCGGCGCTCTCCGATGGGAGAACCAACGGAGGAATGAAAGCTAAAAGGGCCGGATCAGTAACTGAGACTGACGAGGAGCCCAGAAAGGATTGGAAGTGGGAAAGAATGATATCTTTTACTTCCTCGGGCGCAGAGGCCATTGTGAGATCAGGACGCAAAATTTCACGGATCGATAAAAGACTATTCTTCTTACGAATAGAAGAGTGGAAGAATTTGGAGTTCGCATCACCGTGGATAGCCCACTTGACCCTTGCCTTTTGACGGAGGTAGTCATTCTCGACACGAAGTTCGGAGGAGAAAGAAACTTGGGCAAGGGCCCACGTCTCCTTGTTGGCAGCGGATGGTTGTTCGTCGAACAAAGATTTTGCAACGATAAGCGCCTCTTCGGCTAAACGAACGCGGTCGAAAATGTTCCTGAATACTTCAACGTTCCACACCTTAAGGCACGCCTTGAGACGCGACAGTTTGCGCCCAAAAGCCGAACAGGGAGAAGCAGAAACAGGGGAGCTCCAAGAGCTAGAAACCGCTTGAAGGAAAGAGTGGTGGGACCTCCACATGCTCTGGAACCTAAAAGAAGAGGGTCCCGAGATCGATAGAGGAGAGCACCGAAGAATCATAGGAGCGTGGTCCGAGAAGGACCGATGGAGATGTGAGATAGCGAAGGAGAATGGAAGCCGAAACCATTCCTCCGATCCGAAAACCCGATCCAGTCTAGAAAGAATACGATTCGGACCTTCTTGGTTGTTGGACCAGGTGAAAGCCGATCCCACGAAGGGGATTTCCGAAAGGCTAGAGGAGACGATGAACGAATTGAAATCAGCCATCGCCCCTCGGTTAATGGCCGCCCCACCCCTTTTTTCCTCTTGGGTAGCGACGATATTGAAGTCTCCGCCAACCACAGAAGTCGAGAAGCCAAAAGAATCGAGAGCAAGAATATCAGACCACAGAGCCAACCTACCCAAACGATCACATTTGGCGTAGACTGCCGAAAAGATAAAAGAGGGAGCAAAAAAGGGGGACGAACAGACCACAGAAAGGAGCTGAGAGGAGTCGAAAAGGGGATGAACCACAAACGATTTGGACCATAAAATCCAAATCTTGCCCGAGACATTCGCCGAGCCACCACCGAATCCTAGGGATAGAATGATTCGGGGAAGGTTCACCGGCTCAATCATGGGCTCCAGGAGCGCAATCAACCCAATAGAGTGCTTCTTAACAATGCGTTTTAGCCTAGCCAAAGACGCGTCGTTGCCAACACCACGAATATTCCAGAAAAGAAAATTCGTCATGAGAAAGATCGGCCAATAGCGAGGAGACCGGGTCGAAAAACACCCCAGTCTCAGACCAGATACAGAGAATGCCGAGCCGATCGGTCGATCTGCTCGGACGCCGCTATAGAACGTGTGCGAATGGTGCGAGGAGTGGAAATGGCTCTCCGCGGCCTACGACGAGACGATCGCTGAGGAGGGTCGGTCGACTCAACCATCACCACTCCCCCAGACCCGATCGAAGAAGGCGAAGATGAGCTGTCAGTAAAGGATGAAGGAGAGGAGTTCCTAGCTAAACAATCCAGCCGCTCATTAAGGAGCGCAATCTCTGCCTTGCTCATCAGAGGAATAGAGATGGAAATAGGGCACAAAGAAGAAGAAAGAGAGCACTCTGAAGAGCATCGAGGGGTCGAGAGGTCTTCGCATGTTATTCCAAGAATAGAAGAAAAAATCTAGCATTTTTATAAATATGCAGCTCATGCCTTTTAAAATATTATTATCCTAGCTACTTCATACGTACCATGTCTTCTTTTCATTCTCTTCTTTGAATTTATGTTGTCATAATTGGTTGGCTTTGGGCATGGGAGATTCTTATTAAGCATTATTGACGTAGTTAATGTGCAAGACTGTGGGTTGTCTTAGTGCACATTCCTTCTTCGAGATGCGTTGTTAAACAAAGATACTATTTTTTTTTGAGTTTAGTATGCGAGTTCACTGATAGCTAGAGGCTTATTTGGTTTTTTGTCATCATTCATTAACTTTTGCAATGCGTAAAGATTTCAGAGGAAAATGTGACCACAGACTTGGATTAACCTTCTTTTTTGCAGTGCCAACATTATTTTACTTATGCAAATTTTACGAATAACGGTTTACAATTTCCTACCGTAGATTCTCATTCCTATTTCATCATACAAATATTTTACTCATGCCAACATTATTATACAATTTGACCACGTATACATGTTATTCATATGGTAAACAGCTGTAAATTCTAAACTATGCTCTCTCTATTTAATACAAACTACTATCTAATAACGGTTTACATTATTCAACCGTACTGTCATATTTTGATAAACATATGTAGATGTAGGAAACCGGATCTACACGTCAACATGTACACATGTTCTGCATACACCAACGTGGAATGTGGTAGATTTCGTATGATATGCACGTTTGTCCTGTATCCACTTCCATTTTCTGTTGAATTATTTATTAAGTTTTACTATTCACCTCATAGTTTCCCCCAACTGTACCACATCCATGCTGTAGCCCCATCTACTTTTACACTTCCTCTCGCACGTTGCATTTCATCCAAAACATTAGGTTTCATATGTGCTCATTTATGTATTGCTCCGCATCTGCTCGACTATGTTGATAATAACAGCATTACCTGCACGTTGTACATACTGTGCCCCAACATAAACTGTTATATGTTGCAGGAAAATTGGATACAAAAAATTGACAAGATTTTCCACCATCTCCTGGGGTCTGAAGCGATATTTGAATTTTGACCGAGTAACTATGAGATGAATAATCCCGACGCTTACCTCACTACTAGAAAAATCACAAAAAAAGTAGATGTAACTGAGATGGTACGTTCTCAATCTCGGGTAGCTATTAATTTATAATTTACATACTTACCTCTAAACGCTTATTCCCGTACTTTGTTGTCTTCCGTTATTTAAAATTTACAGCTAACTCCACCTAGCATCAAAGTTCTAACTTAGTTTGTTCCTCAACTATGGATAAGCATAATGTACCTTCCGGAACAGATATCAAAGGAAAGAAACAGATTAGTCAGGTTTGATCTACAATCCTGATCAATCTTCTGTCTATATTCGATTGGTGACATAGCTCTGACAGTTTGTTATGTTTACTAGGACGACGGTACTGCGATCAATCTGGTAGTACGTACTTCTGATCCACCACTCGCCAGAAAGACGCTAAGAAGAGGAAATACTATTCAGGTACAGCTTTTTTCACTATTTTATTCTCCATTTACTGCTGCCATTAACTATTTAAACGCATGTGTAATTACTGTCTACGCATTACTTATGTCTACTGGTACATATTATCTGTCCCGTACAATGTTACAATGTACATCCTATGCTACGCTGTTTTAGTAAATACCAAAACATGACTTTATTCCTACCAAATCCTGCCTGATTGCTGTACTTCTATGTACTCATACTGCTAACTATTAAACCTTTCAAACCCATACTGTAACTACGTATCTTAGCTTGATATTACTAATTTGTGTTACTTCAACAACCTAAACCGTATCTTCTTTTCCTTAACCGTAGGAAGGTGATACAGATCAGCAGGCTGCAGTAGCACGTGGAATCAAGATTCGGGAGAAGAAGCAAAGAAATTAATTTCTGGTATTTTATCATTTCATGTTTATGGTACAGTTTCGTTTTTATGTCTGCAGCTACTAATTTTTTGTATATTTTCCACGTCATCCTTTTTTTTCTTCTTTCCCCTCACTTTGAACTTTTTTTTCAAGATTGTACGTCGGGACGTATGTTGATTGAATTAGTTTGCTTTCACCTACCTTACATATGTGCGTTTTTTTTTACACCGCAACTCCAGCTTTGAATTACCATTTCTGTTTGTCATGCTCATTTGCGCTAACGCTTTACCTATATACCACGTCTGTGTTGACATATATATCTGATGTACATTATGCATGAATATGTATATGACAGATATGGTCACTCTTCCGTCCTAACATCGTCTGTCTGATGTTGGGATTATAATTTACGGAGTATAACACTGCCCGTGTGCGTAGCACGAGCTACTCACTAGTTAAGCTTGTAGTGATATTAAGTTTGAACTAATATAGTTATATGCTTTCTTCTCAACACCCAACCCCACATTGATGGGAAAAAACTTCTAAACTTCGGTTGATATTATTCACTGGTCATCATCCATTTCAAAATTCAAAAGTTTATTTAAAAGCAATAATCTTATACCATGAAAACAAGCTAGCACACACCTTCTAGAGTAATGCATTTGAGTCTATATAATATAATCATTCTCTTTAAGACTTAAGTAATATACTTTTAATATACGATGTAATATAACATGCGTCTCATATGAGTTATACTCCCTTAGTAATATACGATGTAACCTCTTTAAAATTTGTTACTTTTTTTTCCAGAAATTATTGATTATTGTCGGAGAGGATGTAGGTCC
This sequence comes from Allium fistulosum, assembly GCA_030737815.1. Taxonomy (NCBI): domain Eukaryota; kingdom Viridiplantae; phylum Streptophyta; class Magnoliopsida; order Asparagales; family Amaryllidaceae; genus Allium; species Allium fistulosum. The sequence continues at coordinate 1,112,806,717 of CM060902.1, read as the reverse complement.
TTCATCGTCTTGTGTGTAACAAGTATCAGTTGCTTAGTTTGCATTGCATGTATATATGTAATAGATTGGTTGATTGATGCATTGTATCATTTTCGTAAATATCATCTTTTTGAAGTTGGTTGTTGGTGTCAAAAAAACCATAATTCTTTGTAGTAACCCTTCATTTCAGTTTAATTGGAAACCAACAATTTTGTTATTACAATGATATTTTACAACCGCTTTCTCAAAAATATAATAGGGTTGATTGGGTTAGATTTTGGTCCTCTTTTTGCCAAAGAGAAGCCTGTTTTGTAGATGCAGTTCAAAGACAAAAATAATAACTGAAAATATCATTTATAAGCCTATATATTAACTAACATGGCATTCACTTGTAAATTTATTTTATGGTTGGTTCACACGATTACTAACAATGCCAAATTTGTGCAGCTATTTCTATGACGGTTTTCCAAGTTAATCCACCGCAAAAACGATGAGTGGATCACATAAAAAAACTATGATTGTTTTTTATTTTTTATTCCAACCACCATGAAATGTTTAGCCCCCCCCCCCCGGTTCCTTTTGAATAAACTATTTATTGCATTTTGCACATAAATTTTTTATTGTATGCCTGTCTTGCACACTACAACCAGTCGCCTGTTCGTTTTATTGCCTTAGCATTTCTACAATCCTGTAGATTTTCGTGTTGCATCCATATAGCAGTTCATAAGACAAATATGCAGCTCACTAAATAGCTCATGTTTCTACCATAAATATGCAGTTCAGTCTAGCTATCTGTTTTTAATTACAGAAAATGGGTAAGACTACAAAGAGGAAGAGCCTTACTCACAAACAAAAAGAAATTGAGGAATCTGTGTTCACATCCAAGGAGGCTAATGCAAATACTGTAACACAAATTATTGAAGAAAACTTGGAAGATGATGAAAATAATGTAATGCAAATGGAAGTAAATCCTGGAAATAATGATGCTCCAATTCAAGACAACCCAGCATCAGTTGTCGAAGATACAATGCAAGTTGAAGAAAATTTAGAAGTTGCCGAAGGCAATTGTATCGTTCGAGATGGCATTGCAAATCCAGTTGTGAAAAGAAAACCTAGAGGTCCAACAAAAGTGAAAAGACTTACTCTCAATCCTTTAAGTTGAATTGAAATCGAATTTGACGTGGATGGCAAACCAATGGAAGAAGGGTCTATCAAATTATCTTCTTATTTAGGCCCGCTCATTGGAAGAAACTAAGTGATGAGTTACAAGTTGTTCTATGGGAATCCACTCAGGTATATAAATGATCTTATTGTTAAATTGACTTAGCCATATTAATATTTTTGTCATTTTAATAGAGAAGCATACACCGATTATTAAATTGACTTAGCAGTTTTACTTATAGAAGTTAAGTTATTAATATTGTAATGTTTACATGGATCCTTTGCAGGTATCAGAATTAATAAAGCACTGTCATATTTTACATCATCTTTTATTTTAATTTGTTATGGTAATTATAAAGGAAATGAAATAAACAAATTAAAAGTAATCTCCACAGCTTCTGAAATATGAAGCAGACTTTGAGCAACTAAAGTAAACGAAATTGCGAAACCATTTAGTTTCCATGAAGCCTTTTTTTAGTTTATAAAAGCGGTGAGTTATTTTCTTGCTATGAATTAATGAGTATATATAGACAGTGGCGTAGCCAGGATTCCAACCTGGGAGGGTCACATATAAAAGAAAATTGGAGTTTTCATGGACGATACCTACGATTATTTTAGCCTTTAATTCAAATAGTTAAAAAAAGGAAGAGAAACTAATCAAAAATATGCTCATAGAGGTAAATAATTCATAATAGATTATAAAACAATCATAACTTAAATGCTGATATAATAATTTATTAAACAATAATTTTAAAGTTACAAACCAATTTAAATAATAAGAACGCAATAATTTATTAGAAGAAAGAATATATGATTTGTGTTACAAACATTTTGATATTTTCCAACTAATTACAATTTCAAACTCATGAATGAATTAATGGTAAGAAAGGCAGGGTAACCAAATAGAAATGATGAGTTCATGGTAAGAAAGCATAAGTTGCTGGGAGTAGAACACGCAAAATATCTTATCCAGTACAACAGATTTTTGTCTTTTCTTCACATACCATCCCTTTCAAAATTTAGGATTCAAACCCAAGAAAGTATCTTTAGTTCATTCGACAATAATACTCAAGATTTCTGGGAGGGTCACTTGCCCTCCCCAGCCATAATGTGGCTCCGCCTCTGTATATAGAGGTCGAAGGATAAGATGTAAACACAAACTTTGCTACTATGTTTAATTTAAAACCCCAGATATGTCGGTGAATAAATAACAACGTGTTAATCTGAAAAATTATAGATGAATGAAAAATAATACATCATATATGTTGTTTAAACTTTAAACCTTATGTTTAATTAGTGCATATCAGGTTAATAAGTTGGTCATTTTCAGCTGTATATTAAGTAATTTTTTTCATCAGTCAAGTCTAATGATGTTTTTGTCGTTTCATTCTAATCACATTGTATTACTAGCCTACTGTCAACTGTGATTCTTTGAATGTATAATGTTAAAAAATGAAATTGTTGAATATATGAAAACAACCGAAGAGACAAATAAAGCAATTAACTCGATCATCATCATTGTGAAATTGTTGAACTATGAATGAAAAAGAGAGAGTTATGAAGTATTTATAACCGCCTGTGAGACCATTAATTTTGGTTTATGCACTATAATTGTTATAGAACATGTGTTTGCAATATATGTTGTTGATTAAAATGAAACTGCTGTGATAATTTTATGCGTAAATACTGATGCTGATGTTGTGAGTGCAAACACAAACATGTCCATCTCAGCTGCATTTAAACTGGACTGTTGTGAGTGGAAACAATTTTTCTCAGTTATGATATAACTTGAAATTGAACTCTTTAATATGTTGTGGGCTTGATTTAAAGTGGACGAGGAATGACAAATGGTGTGCATATTTCAACAAATGGAATGTATTTTTAGAACTTCAAAAGCTAGATTAGTTGGCAAAATAGCGAATGCAAGGAACGAAGAAGAAAGACTTCAGTTAAAACCCGATGATGTTAAAAGTTTGATGGAGTGAAAGACATTTGTCAAGTAGAAAACCAATCTGGGGTTAGGTAAACTTTAAAACTTGATAACCAGGATAGCTGCAATATATGTGTTTTATTTACCGATTTCCATCTACAATTGAATATCAATGGAAATCCATTTTGTTTATAAGGTACATATTCAATCGACATTGTATTACTGTAGTGACTACAAGGAGCAACCCACCGTACTAGGATAGGATTAACTAACGCATAAGCAGGAAATTCACAAAGGTAAAGTACAATCTGTCAGACTTACTGTACTAAATTAGCGAACTAAGACCAGGTCACAGAAAAAAGTACCCTTCTACAGTTGAAGAATAAAAGAAACCTCCCACTTCTTCTTTTTTTTAATCATGAAAGCTTCATGCATCAGTAACATAGGGGTATACACTTGTCTGTTAAGAATCTTAAGATTCACTTCCAATTAATAATATTTTTTGCGTTGCTCCCAATGAGTCTTTCTTTTAATTATAACATAAGACTAGATAATAAGAAAACAATGAGTCAAAATTGTGCAATGGTAGGTATAATGTAAGCAACGTTTTCGTTTTAAAATCTCTTTTTCACACTAAAATGAATAAATTATTATCGGCACAAACGCTCCACTCATTTCCTTCATCGCAAATATAGTCCCAGCAAGATCCCCTACTCTAATTTAACGTCTGATTTCAGATTGAACAATCCAGATCAACACACAGTGTTGTACCTAATAGGTCCATCTCCATTTATTGCCTCTTATTTTTGTATTTTTCTTCATATTGGTAAATGCCCACACCAAACTCCACCCAAGAAAACTCAACAAACCTGAATGAAATTAAATGACAAGGTCATTTTCTTCCATTTATCTAACATAGATTGTTTATTTTTCTTTTCTTGCTAGGTAGAGAGATGTCTTGTGAATTAATAGACCTATCTTCACTTTTGTAGCTCAAGGAAGAAACATCTAAAACCCTATTAGGACTCTCTAGAATATAAGAAACTTGTGTAGCATTTGCATCCTTTGATGTCTCATTTTGCATTGTTATAATCGTTTCTCGTACTTGTTCATAGCATCTCAGCACTCTCTCCTGCAAATACTCCATTGAATGTCATTCACATTTTACTCCTATGTACTAAATATACTGCTTGTACGGATACAACTTCATACATTTTGTACAAATAAGAGAACCGATAGGTTTGTTCCACATGTCATGAGAGCACCATCTGTCGTTTAATCCTGGGTTCGAACAATCGGTGCATCTAGCAATGTTCTTAGCTAGGTGCAATTGTTTGAACGAACCAATATAACATAATAATAAATCTAATCTCTGTGTGTGTAGCAATTGAATGAGAAATTCAAAGCTTGTACGTAGACACAACTAGCTACCACACACATGCAGTCATAGAGGATTGGCTCACTTGGCTAAAGGTTTGGTAAGAAAATGCTATATTATGTATTGCAATATTTTTAACTAGTTAGTTGATATGATTTGTTTTAATAATGATTTTTTAAATGTAGGAACTAGGAAGAGAAGAGTCTTGATCCCACTTCTGGCTATAGAGTTCAAGATTGGATCAAATCCCGTACTCGAAAAAACGATGAACCATTGAGCATGACTGTTGCGAATACCATTGCATGCAAGTTCTTTTGTATTTTATTACATAATAATTCATTAGCTAATGTAATAGTTTGACATTAGTATCTAATATGTGTATATGTCAATTTCTATAGGAGAAGATAAATAACGTTGCAAGTGGATCGCATTCTAGCTCAATAACTAATTACAAAGAAGATGTGCTTGCACAAGTGGTCAGACTAGAGAGACCAGGACGATTGAGAGGATTGGAAAGAGGTATAACCTATGGCAAGGCAATATGGTCACATATTAGGAATAAGCAAACAATTCAGATGTAAAGATTTCAGAATTGGATGCGCTAGTTCGCACGCTAATGAAAAATCAGGTAATATAATTTAAATATAATCAGGTTGAAATTTTAGAAAGGCTATCCTTAATTAACATGAGCCATAATATCAGATCTATAGGTAATGGAAAAATAAATGATCCTTAATTAACATGTGATCAATGCGCGTGCATTTTAATGGTAAAAGAAATGAACTGGACAATACTTGAATGTATAAAATAGATGGATGGAAAGAAAGAAGAAAAAGAAAACATGTTACTTCTTGTGCTAGTAGTGTTCAACTCCCTGTTGTCGTGTTTGTCGGCCTGGCTGATGCTTCAGCCTATGTGCCGCATTCTTGAATTCATTTCACCCAAGCACGACCTGTTACTGATGATTTTGATCGTGCATCTCATGTTTCAAACATTACTTTCTCACCTTTTTTTAGCGCACAATAACCCAATACTTAGAAAATTTAAAGAGAAAATATAAACATAATAATAAATAAAATCAAAAGTTCTGTGTATAATGAAAAGAATGCATGCTTCCTCATGGTGAATTCACTGCAAGAAAAACTTGTATTTATTGCAACTTCGGATAGCCTAAGTATTTGTAGTATACAGTTTGTCAAATATGAAATGAAAAATATATTTTCACATGAAATCAAAACGTGAAATCCTATATCTATTATCAGGTCATCTTGAGTAGGTCTATCAGGTCATAGCTCATAGACCGAATAAAATTAGCACACATGCCTAAATTTTCGTTGTTCACTTGTCAGATTATACTTGGTGTGAACACATTGTTTATGCTAAGGCTATATAATACTTCTGGTTCAAGCATGCTTATTAGCTTTCGTATGTTAGCCGGTTCAAACTAACACAGATCTTTATCCACACTTGACTCTTGCATCTCTGCCACTCATCTGAAGGCCATCCAACGGTTCACATTCTTTTATTTCTTTGGTTCAGATTGCTAACTTGTTCTGGGCTGCTCTTGTATTTGGCCCAAACTGTTTTGTTTAATATAAATACTAGCTACTCTTGTATTTGTAAAAGAGCAATACAATTTGTAATAATTCAATACAGATCGAAATACGAAAGTTGTCTCTTCCAACTCTTCTTATTCTTCAATTCAAACTTTAACATGGTATCAGAGCTATACTAAAGCTTAACAGCTATTCTATTCATTTCTCAATTCACATCAATTGTTTTCAAGAAACACCATTCACTTTTACAGTGTCATTTGGTGTTCTGTTCCCCATCAGATTCAGTTTCATCATTTGGGGTTTTATATAGTTTATATCAAGAAATCAAGTGCCATCCGAAAAGAATAAGTTCTTGGTTGCATCAAAGACTTCTTGAAAGAAACTATATTGAGAAAATTATACATAACAAGTATTCTCTTCTCTAATCAAGAAATCAGAATTTAGCCAGTGCCATACCTGAATTTTAAAGAAAATTATCTTTAAAATTGGTTGCATCTAGCCTTCAGATTGGTGATTCATCACACTTCTTGAATAGTTAAGATTCATACCTGCTAGTGAAAACCCTCTCCACTGTCTCATCTTCCAACTTTTCATCAATCCATCATGACTGATGACAGCAATTCAGAAGTTGGTAATGTTGGTAACACTGCTCTTCCAGATCTGACAACAGAAGCAAGTAACCTGATCAAGACTATCATTAGCCCTCAAAGCCAATTGATTACAGTTCAGCTAGATGAAGACAATTATCTTCTCTGGCGAGTACAAGTTGAAACAGCCATAGAAGGCTATGGCTTGGAAGGACACATCCTTGGTACCTTAACCATCCCTCCTAAATTCATCACTGTCGAAAACAAGGTAGTTAGCAATAATGAATACACAAAGTATCATAGACAAGATAGATTGATAAGTTCATGGCTCATGGCATCTATCACTCCCAAGCTACTACCTCAAATAATAAGTTGCAAAACTGCAAATGAAATTTGGCTCACTACTGAAAGGGTGTTCAACACACAATCAGGTGCAAAACTAATGCATTACAAAAGAGAACTCCAAAGTATTAGAAAACAAGATGAACCCATGAGAGAATATATAGCCAAGATCAAAAGGCTATATGACCTTCTTGAAGCTGCAGGACGAAAAGTACCTGAAGATGAACAAGTCTTGACTGTCTTAAATGGATTAAGTACAGACTATGAATCTGTTATAGCAGTTCTTACTACTCAAAGAACTATTCCTGACATGCAGTTTGTTGAGTCTACTCTTCTTGCACATGAGGCAAGGATTGATCACAAAAGAACTACTGATTCTGAAATATCAATAAACTACACTACCAAAAGTAAGAACTTCAATCAAAATAAGGGTGATCAACACAATCAGAGAGGAGGCCTTACCAACAGATCTAGAGGCAGGGGGAGATGGAATAACAACACTAGACCCAAGTGTCAAATTTGTGAAAAAATGGGTCATACTGCTGCAAAATGCTATTTCAGATTTAATCAGAACTACATGCCTGGACAGAATTCAAACAATCAAAGGAACAACAACAATGGCAGTGCTAATCTAGTCCAAGCTCAAGGTAATTCTGACTCAAATGATATCAAAAGCTGTCAGCTAAGTGAAGGCACCAAGACTGATCAGACCCAGGATGATGCATGGTACCCAGATACTGGTGCCACCAATCACATAACCAACAGCTTGGATAATCTTAATGCAGGCAACAGGGAATATAGAGGTACTCAATTAATTTCTTTAGGTAATGGTGACTGTATAAATATCACACACATAGGGAATGCACACATTAAAGGAAAAAGAATGATGTATTTAAATAATCTTCTAAGAGTACCCAAAATAAAAAAGAATCTTATTAGTGTGTCCCAATTTGCTAGAGATAATAATGTGTTCTTTGAATTTTATCCCAAACATTGCTTAATCAAAGATATGCTAACTAGGGAAATTATATTGCAGGGTGAAGCTGATAGAGGATTATACAAGTTTAATTCTGTAAATTGCAAAAAGCCTATAGCTGAAAATTCTTGTAATGTCACAATGTTGAGCAAAACTGATGGACATATTGATGTAAAATCCTGTCAAAATAAATCAGCTTCTGAAGATAAAGTATGCAATAACTCTATGATATCTAAAAGTAGTATTAACACATTTGAGTTATGGCACTACAAATTAGGACACCCTAATGAGAAAATAGTTAGGAAAATACTCTTAGAAAATAAAATTTCCTTTAATGAGTATGCATCACCTTATGTATGTACTCATTGCCAACTTGGCAAAAGTCATAAGCTGCCATTTGCAAACTCAGAAACTGAGTATAAGCAACCTCTTGATCTGATTGCTTCAGATCTATGGGGTCCAGCACCCTATAGTTCTGATTATGGGTACAATTACTATATTTCCTTTGTTGACTCCTACTCTAGATACACTTGGATTTACTTTCTTAAAGTTAAGTCTGACACTTATAATGCTGTTGTTCAATTCATAACTATGGCTGAAAAACAAACAAACTGTCAGCTAAAAACTTTTCAAACTGATGGTGGTAGTGAATACAAACCACTTGAAGATTTCTTTAAAAGAAAAGGTATAATTCATAGAACTACTTGTCCTTACACTTCTGAACAAAATGGGTTAGTAGAAAGAAAACACAGACACATTGTAGAGTCTGGTTTATCACTTCTTGCACATGCTTCAATACCTCTTAAGTTTTGGCCTGAAGCTTTTTAGTACAGCTGTTTATCTAATTAACAGGCTTCCAACTAAAGTATTGGATTACATGTGTCCTATAGAGAAATTACTCAAAACTAAACCAGACTATAAAATGTTAAAAACCTTTGGTTGTCTATGCTTTCCATGTCTTAGACCCTACAATAAGCACAAGTTAAACTTCAGATCAAAGTCTTGTACCTTTCTTGGATACTGTACAAACCAAAAAGGGTACAAGTGCCTAGATGAAAATGGAAAAATTATCATAAGCAGACATGTAGTATTTAATGAATTTGTGTTTCCTTTAAGTAAGACAGATATAAAGACTACTGCAAAGGTTTACAATCCAAGTAAATCTATCCCACATTTACCTTTATATACTGACATCCAAGAGGATGTTAATGATGATGCCAACGAAGGTGCTTCAAATCCACAACACACTATACCATCTAGGTCAGGTTGTGATCTGCAAGGCCCTTCGAGTCAGTACAGATCTGTCACAACAGAAAGCAATAACAGTCAAAGTGCGGTTCAAAACTTAGCTGAAGAAATTAGCAGTTATGATAACAACATACAGCAAACTGATCAAGCTGAGTCACCACCCATGATAAGTCAACCAACTGCAGGTTATCCCATGATTACAAGAGCCAAAAGTGGCATCTTCAAACCTAAGGTCTACACTATAACATCCTCTTTTGACAAAGAGCCTGAAAACTTCATTCAAGCTGCTAGCGACAAAAATTGGAAAGCAGCCATGGATGAAGAATTCAATGCCCTTATCAAAAACAAAACCTGGAATTTGGTCACACCCCTAGGTAATAAAAACATTATTAACTGTAAGTGGACCTACAGATTAAAGAAAAATCCTGATGGTACAATAAGCAAGCACAAGGCTAGACTTGTTGCAAAGGGTTATACACAGGAGTATGGTTTTGACTTTGGTGAAACTTTTTCACCTGTGGTAAAACCCTCTACCATTAAACTTGTACTTACTATTGCCTTACATAGAAACTGGTACTTAAGGCAACTAGATGTGAATAATGCTTTTTTAAATGGTGTCTTGCAAGAGGATATCTATATGCAACAGCCACAAGGCTACATACAAGATAATAATCTTATATGCAAACTCAACAAAGCTATATATGGCCTCAAGCAAGCACCTAGAGTATGGTTTGACAAACTGAAAACCACTCTAACCAATAAGGGGTTTCAATTCACCAAATCTGACAACTCACTTTTTATCAAAATCACAAATGAATCATCTATATATATACTAATATATGTAGATGACTTGATTATAACAGGTGATAACATTGATGAAATAAATGAGTTAGTCAAGTATCTTCACAAGCAATTTTCTATCAAAGATTTAGGTGAACTGAATTACTTCTTAGGTATAGAGGTCTTAAAATCATCCTCTACAGATATATTTCTCAGCCAAAAGAAATACATTTTAGATATCTTAAACAAAACCAAAATGGATAATGCAAAACCTCAATCAACACCTATGATCAGTAACCAAAGATACTCCAAAAATCAAGGTGAATCTATATTAAATGCCAAACAATATAAGAGTAACATTGGTGCACTGCAATATGTTACTATAACCAGGCCTGATATTGCCTTTAGTGTTAACAAATTATCTCAGTTTATGCAGAATCCACTGGATAATCACTGGAAAGGGATCAAAAGAGTGCTCAGATATCTTAAAGGCACTATTAATTTTGGGCTTCATTTTAAAAAAGGCAGGGATCTAAACCTAGTGGGTTATAGTGTTGCAGACTGGGCTGGAGATTTAGATGATAGAAAGTCCATTACTGGTTACTGTATATATCTTGGTGGCAACTTAATCTCATGGAGTTCAAAGAAACAATCTACCATTTCTAAGTCCAACAGTGAAGCAGAATACAGAAGTGTAGCTAGTGCTACAGCTGAAATTATGTGGCTACAATCACTCTTATCTAAACTAAAAATCAGCAATAATGACAAGGCAACTTTATGGTTTGATAATCAAAGTACAATCTATATGTCAGTCAATCCAATTCAGCATTCCAGAACTAAACACATAGAGATTGATCTACATTTTGTTCGAGAACAAGTAACCAAAGGAAAGCTACAAGTATGTCATGTTCCTACATATTATCAAAAAGCAGACATACTCACCAAAGCTTTATCGAAGTCAAGCTTTCACAGGCTAAGAGAAGATTTAAAGGTCAAAGAAATCAAACCAGAAAAAGATACAGAAGTCTTAGCTGAGTTCAGATCTAACAAATTCCCTCCGATCTGAACAAAAAGATTTCGCCTTGTTGCCGAATCGCCTTATCGCCATGGCTCAAGACCTAACCCTAGTTTGAATTGAGGGGGAGTATTAGCTTTCGTATGTTAGCCGGTTCAAACTAACACAGATCTTTATCCACACTTGACTCTTGCATCTCTGCCACTCATCTGAAGGCCATCCAACGGTTCACATTCTTTTATTTCTTTGGTTCAGATTGCTAACTTGTTCTGGGCTGCTCTTGTATTTGGCCCAAACTGTTTTGTTTAATATAAATACTAGCTACTCTTGTATTTGTAAAAGAGCAATACAATTTGTAATAATTCAATACAGATCGAAATACGAAAGTTGTCTCTTCCAACTCTTCTTATTCTTCAATTCAAACTTTAACAAAGCTATGTTAGGCTCTGTTAGTTAATATGTAAATGAAATAGGTACAACTTGTCAGTATGTCCTCTTGTTTGCCACAACATGTCCACTATTACTCCTCTAACTTGAACATCCCATGCAATCATTCACGGTGTTATGTTTTCCACAACTTGTTGCATCCCTATCCTCTTCTGTCTTGTTGCATCACACAAGCTGATCACGGCTATAGCAGTTTCTGTGCATTTTTATGCATGTCTATACTTTCCCCTATCTTTGTGCATCCAAAGCAAGCTGTAACGTCCCCACTGCTATACCCATGCAATTAACCATTATTACTTTATCCTCTCATTGGTTGAACCGGATGTAAAATGTTAAAAAAGGTCGGTAGTTAATACTTAATATCATTGTGTTCTTAGGAGCAGTTGTAATACATGTGCAAGAGCTGGCACTAGAGCCCAATAACAGATGGCATGAATTATGCACGCAGGAAGAAAAGCCAACACAAAGCAGCTACTATAGCTACGAACTGAAACAAGACTTGAGCTACAAGACTTGAACTAAGATAGGATCGGTTGTATTGCTTGTGCAAAGTTGAAATGAATCAATACAGAGGGCATGCATTATCCTATATGTTGAGGCAGACTGGGCTGTGTGCTACCCGCTTGGCCCAATAAGTATTTTATCAAATATGTATAAATAGAGAGTATAAGCTAGTATTGATGTATGATTCTCTGTATTCAAAATATAAGAAATAATGCAGTTTATACTTTTTCTCCTCAAATCTTTATATGGTATTAGAGCATTTCAAAGCCTAACAGCAAAATGTCATGTCATTGATCAAGATCAGATCTAAAATCATCATATCAAGATCAGGCTGCATATTTCTTTTTGAATCATCTAAGAATCAAATAGATTCTCATCATCTTTTTCTGTTCCTTCCCGTTTTCAATCAAGATCAGATACAATATCATCATATCAAGATTGAATCGTGTTTTATTTCATTCTGAATCATCTGAGAAATATAATATTTCTCATCATCTCTGTTTCTCAATTACCCTCCTGAATCAAGATTATCGATCAAAGCTTCTGCTGTGCCTCGCCTAGGAGTCCAAGAACTCTCCTGGCTGCTCAGTCTTTTCTGCCTCTGTAAAGCTTTCTTTTAATCTCTTTTTCTTGATTTCTGAATCAATGGCTGAAGGAGATCAAGATGTCTCTGCCTCCTCCAGCACCAACACCAATACCAGATTTAATCCAACTGAAGAACTCCTGAAAGAGATTGTCAAACCTCAAAGCCAACTATTGTCGATTCAACTGAACTTGCTTTGGAAGTTTCAAGTTGAAACAGCAATCAAAGCATATGGGCTGGAACAATATATCCAAGGTACCATAATCATACCACCAAAATACACTGCAGACAAGGATGGAAAGCTAGTCAGTAATCAAGAATTCATAATGCATCAAAGGCAAGATAGTCTAGTCAGTTCATGGCTAATATCATCAATAAGTGCTAATTTACTTCCTCAGATAATTGGATGCAATTCATCTCATGAAATCTGGTCCACAATAGAACAGATCTTTAGTACTCAGTCTGCAGCCAAGATTATGTACTACAAAAGACAACTACAAAATGTCAAAAAGGAAAATCAGTCAATGAGAGATTATCATGTAAAGGTTAAAACCTTATGTGATCACTTATCCTCTGCAGGGCACAAGGTGAGTGACACTGAACATATTCTATCAATTCTTGGAGGATTAGAGGATGAATATGAATCAGTGGTAGCAGTTATATCATCAAAGGAAACTTTACCCACAATTCAGTATGTCCATTCTACTCTACTAGCCCATGAGGGTAGATTGGATCTCAAGAAGTCATCTACATCAGATATGTCTCTAAATTTCATTTCAAACAACAAAACCAAAAATCAAGAAAAGGCTTCTGGTAACAGAAGTCAACAGTATACCAATCAGAGAGGTGGTCAGTCTTCTAGACCACGAGGAAGGGGTGGAAGATGGTTCAACAACAGTGGAAACAACAGACCCAGATGTCAGATCTGTGAGAGAATTGGTCATATTGCTAGCCAATGCTATTTTGGATTTGATAGTAACTACACTCCATCACAACAGAACAACAACAGGGATAGAAACTATAATCCCAATGCAAATGTGATAAGTGTTCAACAAGAAATCAGAGGTCAAAGTGATTCAACAATAATGACAATGCAAAAGTTGAAGACATTAATGATAGCAGCTGGTACCCTGACTCTGGAGCTACAAATCATGTCACTAATAACTTGGCAAACTTGAATCTTGGCAACAAGGAATATAAAGGTATGCAATCTTTACTTATGGGGAATGGTGAGTCTGTAAAAATTTCACATTCTGGAAGTGCATACATAACTGGAAAGAAACAGTTATACTTGCATAATTTATTAAGAGTACCCTCTGTCAAGAAAAATTTATTAAGTGTATCACAATTTTCCAAAGATAATAATGTGTTTTTTGAATTTTTTCCAAATTACTGTCTATTTAGAGATATTCTAACAAAAGATATTCTCTTACAGGGTAGAGAAATTAAGGGATTGTATACTTTCAATGTTGATAATTCAAGAACATCTGGATGTAAAGGAAAATGGTGTAATATGTCTGAAATCAAAACTATGAATAACTGTACGAATTTTGACATTTGGCACTGTAAGCTTGGACATCCTCATGTAAATATTGTTAAACAAGTGTTGAATGAAAATAATATATCTTTTAACAATATTTCAACCCCATACATTTGTACTTATTGTCATATGGGTAAAAGTCATAAATTACCATTTCTAGACTCCAAAATCAGTTACAACAAACCACTAGAACTTGTTGCAACTGACTTATGGGGTCCAGCACCCATATCAACAGACTATGGGTACAAATATTACATTTCCTTTGTTGATGCATATTCAAGACATGTGTGGATATATTTTTTGAAAGCAAAATCTGAAACTTGTTATGCGGTTCAACAATTTATAGTGCAGGCAGAAAAGCAGACTAACTGCCAACTAAAAATACTACAGACAGACAATGGAACAGAATTCTCCCCTCTTAAGAAATTCTTTCAAGAGAAAGGTATCATACACAGGACAACTTGTCCTTATACGTCAGAACAAAATGGTCTAATCGAAAGGAGGCATAGACACATTGTAGAGACTGGTTTAACACTGCTAGCAAATGCATCATTACCACTCAAGTTCTGGCTTGATGCATTTGCCACTGCAGTTTTTCTAATCAATAGATTACCCACAAAAATTCTAAAACTAAAAAGTCCATTAGAAATGCTTTACAATATCAAGCCTGATTATCACAGTTTAAGGGTATTTGGTTGTCTATGTTTTCCTTATCTTAGACCATATAATTCTCATAAACTGAGCTACAGATCATCACCATGTACATTTCTAGGTTATGCTACAAATCAAAAGGGTTATAGATGTTTATCTAGTAATGGAAGGATATTTATATCCAGACATGTTGTGTTTAATGAGCAAGTGTTTCCTTTTAGCAACTCAGCAATTAAAACTTCAAAAAAGGTTCACAATACTAAGTACTCTTTAGTATCCATACCTGTGATAATTGATAAGGCAGCTCACATTTCTGGAGAGAGAGCTTAAGGCCATGAAAGTCCACAACACACAATGATCACTTCAGAACCAGGTCATGGACAAATCGAGCCATCTAACACATCATCTCAAACGCAACAACCAGACAATCAAATGCAGCAAGACTCAAGTCACACATTAGATGATTCACAATCATCTAATGAGCCATAAGAGACTGAGATGGATAACAATGATCATCAGCAAAGTCCTGTAAGAGCTGGGCATCATATGGTTACAAGGGCAAAAAGTGGTATATTCAAACCAAAATTATACAATGTAGCTCTAGAAAATGAAGAACCAAGTACATACAGCCAGGCCATACAAAATGACAAATGGAAAACAGCTATGAATGAGGAATATGATGCCCTAATGAAGAACAAGACTTAGGATCTTGTTCCTCAACCTACTGATAAGAATATAGTAGGCTGTAAATGGACATACAAACTAAAAAGAAATGCTGATGGATCAATTTCTAAATATAAGGCAAGACTGGTAGCAAAGGGATATTCACAACAGAATGGTTTTGACTTTACTGAAACATTTTCTCCAGTTGTGAAACCCTCTACCATTAGAATTGTTCTCAGTATTGCCTTATGTAGAAATTGGACTATAAAGCAACTAGATGTAAATAATGCATTCTTAAATGGTGTTTTGCAGGAGGAGGTTTATATGGAACAACCTCATGGCTTTATGAAAAAGGGAAATGAGAGACTAGTATGCAAACTGAACAAAGCAATCTATGGCCTCAAGCAAGCACCAAGGGTTTGGCTTGAGAAATTAAAGACAACTTTATCCAGACTGGGCTACAACTGCACAAAATCAGACAACTCTCTCTTTACAAAGTTTCATTCTGGTGCTATTACTTATATACTGATATATGTCGATGATTTTATTATTACAGGAAGTGATGATCTAGAGATCAACAATCTTATTCAACATCTCAACAAAGAATTCTCAATCAAAGACCTTGGAAGTCTAAGCTACTTTCTAGGAATTGAAGTAAGAAGACTCTCAAAATCTTTGATTCATCTCAGTCAGAAGAAATATATCAGTGAACTTCTCATGAAAGCAAAAATGGATCAATCAAACTCAATTTCAACACCCATGATAACAAATGTTCATCTATCAAAGACTAAAGGAGAAATGATCACAAATGATAGTCAATACAGAAGCATAGTGGGTGCACTTCAATATGCAACAATTACCAGACCAGAAATTTCATTCAGTGTAAATAAAGTGAGTTAATTCATGCAATGTCCAACAGATGAGCACTGGAGAGCAGTCAAGAGAATACTAAGATATCTTAAAGGAACATTAAATCATGGACTAACTATGGAAGCATGTAAAGCAATTAGTATTACTGGTTATGCAGATGCAGACTTGGCAAGTGATATAAATGACAGAAGATCAACAAGTGGTTACTGCATTTTCTTAGGCAAAAATCCAGTTTCATGGTGTTCAAAAAAACAGACAACTGTGTCCAGATCAAGCACAGAAGCAGAGTACAGGAGTGTGGCTAATGCAGTGGTAGAAACAATGTGGATAGAATCACTATTGAATGAATTACAAATTAAAACTGAAAGCAAGACAACTATATGGTGTGATAATCTTAGTACGGTCTCACTCACTGCTATCCCAGTCCTACATTCCAGAACCAAGCATATGGAACTAGATTTGTATTTTGTTCGTGAGCAAGTTGCTAAGGGAAAATTAAACATTAATCACATACCTGCCACTTACCAAGTTGCCGATATCCTAACAAAACCACTGTCAAAGATGAATTTTACTCACTTCAGAGAAAAACTTAGAGTCACGGACTCACGGATCTCGAAAGTCAAACAAAGCATGATGCTTCTTCGACACTGAGTGGTAGGAAGCAGCAAGCAGGAAATTGATCTCTACTTTCCAGACTCAGTTCTAGCGTCCTGAAATTCAATTTCTATCTTCGATCTGTTGGCAGCATGACAATTTTGTTCTGGTCTAGCATGCGTAACAACTTGGAAGCTGTTTTTATCCCATCTGAAGGCAAGAAGAATATTTCACAAGATCGTCCTATGAAATACACTTGCGTCTGCTGAGATTCGCATAAGTTACTCAAGCGAAGCTGTAAAGATCTCAACTTCATATCAGATCTAAGCTATTTTTGATTTCCTTTGTGGCGACTCATTTTTCTTATTTTCGAAGAAAGTTGCAAACCCTAGCAGGAGAGCTAGGTTTGAGGGGGAATGAAATGAATCAATACAGAGGGCACGCATTATCCTATATGTTGAGGCAGACTGGGCTGTGTGCTACCCGCTTGGCCCAATAAGCATTTTATCAAATATGTATAAATAGAGAGTACAAGCTAGTATTGATGTATGATTCTCTGTATTCAAAATATAAGAAATAAAGCAGTTTATACTTTTTCTCTTCAAATCTTTATAAAAGTCAAAGAAAAGAAGGTGTAGTACAGGAGCCAGATTTGGTGAAACAACAACAGAAGAGTGCAAAGAGGGAAAGTGGCAGTATGCAGGGTAGAAGCATGTAAGGCAAAAGCATGCACTGAAATAAAAAACGTAACAAATCAAAAGAAAAATCTGGATAGCATGTAAAGTAGAAGCTAGCAGAACACCGTCCGATTTAGAAGTCATTGAAGATGCTCTTGGTACTACGATAGTTTGGCATGCTGCGAACGTTATAATGGAATCAATTTCTAGTAAGTATAATTCAAACTTTGTTTAGATATGAGACTTTTTTGATTTGGTTGAATACTATCTATTTCTTATTCGCTTTTGGAACATGCTTGTGATACGATCACCATGATTGGGCCTAATATCCCGAAGCTAGCGTTAAGTTGGTTATATGCTTATAGCTCCTAACGACGAATAAAGACACAACAATGCGATAATATACCTTCAATTCGTACATCTTCTTCACATTAGAAATCTACCCACCTCTTAACCTGATATCCTTTTGACCTCAATAAATCTTCCATTTGTTAGCACAGGTGTTTGATGATTGGTAGAAGGTGATTAGAGATGGGGTTTGGTTGAAGGATTGAATGAAGATTGGGAATAGTGCAAGCTTGCTGCAACATCAGCAAGTTTACATATGGTGCAAGCTTGCTGGAGGCAAGCTTGCACCACACAAGCTTGCTGGTGAAAGCCGGCACCAGGCAAGTTTGCTCCAGCAAGCCTGCATAAGGCAAGATTGCTGGTGCAAGCTTTTTTTTGTTTTGAACTTTATAATATGAAAAACTTTTTATTTTTAATAGGTATGAACATGTTAGTAAATTAAAGGTTTGAATAGCCTCTGCCATATTTGTATCATTAGTAAATGTTATATATTTTATTAAAGTAAACTATCAATCAAACTAAATATATGTCTACGTATAACTTAACAAGCAATTTGGAAATAATAGTTTACTTAATTGTGCGGTCCTCTTTGGTTGTGACACTATGGTATAAGGCACCTGAATCGTTTTGGGTGCTCGCCAGCATTCTACTCCTGTAATGGTGAAACGAAACATTCTTGAACTTAATGAGGAATACAAATATCATTTCCCATGTTACAATTTGTTACATTGGAACAATACAAGATTATGAATCAATTTAGCAATAATCATAATGTTAAGGGAATTGAATAACATTTGTTCACAGGAAACTACCATTTTTAATCATTATTTTATATAATTGCA
The DNA here is from genome assembly GCA_030737815.1 of Allium fistulosum. Classification (NCBI taxonomy): domain Eukaryota; kingdom Viridiplantae; phylum Streptophyta; class Magnoliopsida; order Asparagales; family Amaryllidaceae; genus Allium; species Allium fistulosum. The sequence goes on along the minus strand of CM060902.1, from coordinate 1,112,788,046 downwards.
TCGAAACAAGCAATATTTACTAATACGTTACTTATGCAACAGTTTTACAACCATGATATATTTAAATGTAGTTTTTGGTGAATCTGTAGGGAAGTTAAGCCACAAAAATAGTTTCAAAAACATTATTTAAAAAAATGGAATTGCGATCATTCTTTGATGATGAAGTAACTCCCATTTTAGTGGCTGAAACTATAAAACAGTTAATTACTTCGTTACCATTTTTACTGAGTCTATTTTCTATCTTAAAGATGACTGCTACTAGCACTACTAATTACTCTGTTATTGTATGTTTTGACTAGTAGAATGGACATTTTCTATCAAACTAGAAGTTTCCATGAAATAACAAGTCTACTTGAAATAGCTGGTCTTGTCTGAGTTGCTTGTCTACTTTGAGTTAGCATTTGTGGATGTTTCTTAGTTATTTTGAGTGATTAATTCATAAGGTTTCTGTTTGAAACAATGTTGTTTAGTACTTATACATTTCTACATTTATGACTGACATACGCACCTATGTGCTTCTTTTTGACAGGTGTTGTATGATGCTTTTGAGTTTGCTACATGATGTCACACTCTTTCTCCTTCAAATTGGTCATGCTTGCATTAATGTATTGTCTATCGACGTTCTTACATCTTTTTTTTAGTATGTATCGTTTTGGTTAGCTACAGTTGTATGTATTGTTACTTTTGATCACAAATATTTATATGCGTAATGCTCCGTGTATGAAATATTATGGATATATATATATATATATATATTGTGGTTTGACTACTCCATTTGATTACGTACATTACAATGTGATAAGTGTGGTTTTTTGAATTGTTATAATATATTAGTTGAAATAAGTTTAGTAGAATTGAAAATTGTAAGTTTGAATGTATATGGCAATAAAAAAAATGCAATGAAATGTTTTTTCATAGCGTTTTAACTATGCTACGAAAAGAAAAATTGTTACAGCATTCATATACTATAGCATTATGCTAGTGCTATTGTAACGACCCATATTTTTTATAATTAAAAATATTAAATTTATAAGATTTTTGGAATTTAATATTGTGAGAAATTAAAATTTATGACTTGTAAATGGAAAAACTTATTAGAATATAATTTAATATTGTTGATTGAATGAAATTGACAACTGTTTAATGTAATTTCAATTAATGGTAATAATAAAGGTTAATAGGGAATAAAATAAATGCTTTATTAAAAGGAGAAATCATATGTTATTTAATTTAATTGGTTTTAACATGCAATAAGAAATCAATTATGCAGTACGTAGATTTAGTAACTTTTGTTGTAAACAATAAATTTTGAAATGCGTTTAAATTTCTTAAATGTAATTATTATTCTACTTCTCATCTTATTATTTAATCCATTTGAAATTAATTTGAAAATCAATTGTTGGAATTTAATGTAATTGAAATATTTCAGTTAATAGAAGAAAAAACATTAATCGTGGAGTAATGAATGTAATAATTGAAAACTTATGTTAATAAATAAATTACACAAGAAACTGTTGATTTAATATAAAGAACATGTAAATCAAAAATAAAAGAATATGCTGGCATTTAAATTATAATAAACGAGGATTTTCTTACTATTGTAATTTAATGTTGGAATTAATGTAATGTTTAAATCTTGAAATTAACATGGAAAAATTGAATTTCAAAAGATCATTAAATTTCTGTGTAATCAAGAACGATGAAAATTATTAACTTTTAAATTTAGAATTTAAAAGTGATTAAATTGATTTTTAAAATAGATTGTTTTAATTAACGTGTAAAATTAGTCTTTTTGGCTACTCTCTTGGATTTCAACGAAACCAGTTTCATCGAATTTGTAATAGTGAATTATTATAAGATTTCAAGTTTTGTAACGATCAGACTTATCGTTTGATCGTGCGAGCTCGAAGCGCGTAGAAATCAATTAAAGGAATTTAATTAAAATAATTTGATTTTGGAAGCTAACTTCTATATACAATAGAATTAGGATTTGAAATTTCTCCCATTGAGTTTAAAAATATTGAAAACCTATATTTTGATATATGGTATGACCTATTTTCGTTTCGAGAACGAAACAGGCTTTTCGGGTCTTTGTTATCGTTTCGGCCCAATCGATCTGTTCCATCCATTTCTATTCAATCTTTGTCTATATACATGTTGTTATAAATCCTAGCAGCTTCTATTCTATTTTCTGTACGTACAATTTCTGTTCTTATCTGCTCCTCCTCAATGGTGAATAACCCAAACCCTAAATTACAATTCCAAATCAAATCGAAAAATCCAAACTGCTCAAATCATATCATAAATTATATCACTGTGAAGCTCTCGATGAACGTAATATGCATCTACAATTCATTTTTCGACTGGAGGCTCCGTTTGTTCAGAATTGGTGAAGCATTCTCGACCGTCCGTTGTAGGGTTTGCAAATCAACGGTGGATCGTCGACCAATCGACGATCGGAGGCCACTGGAGCGTAGAGGGCGATGAGGCGAACACATCTGTAGGTTTGGATCGTCGCAAGGAAGCACGAGTTTGCCAAAAATCACGCTTGAATGTGGCAGTGGTGGAGCACGATCGGCGATGCCTTGGGGGTCGCGCGTAGGCTGTGGGGGCGGTCGGAGGTGGCTAAGGCGGAGGCGAAGTTCGATCTGGGCGATGGCACATGTAGCAGCGGCGGTGAGCATTCTAAGGTCGACAGCTGTTGGGTGTACGTGCATGGGTTATGATCGTTCGAGCTAGGGTTTGTAAAGGTGCAGTTATTTACGTATTTTCCCCTTCATTTTTTTTAATTTAAAATTTAAATTTCAATCTTCTAACATCAATAACTTTTGCAAACGAACTCGGATTTGCACACGGTTTCTTCCATTGGGATCGTATCGAAATTCCAGACAATCTTGTGAAGCACCTCATCCCTCATATCACGGTACATCTTATTACCATCAGGATGAATAGTCAATCTCGAATGATGGCACTCGTGAAGCACCTCATCCCTCAACCCATCGACATCGGGAACAAATAATCTCCCGTCCTTACGGAGCCAACTGTCTCGGTCGAGTCTGTACTGTCTCAGATCCTTAGACTCTACTCCTGCTTCAATCTTGGAAATGATCTTAGCTAATCTAGCATCATGCCTCTGACTAGTACCAATCCACTTTATAAGAGTAGGTCTGATAGTCAAGCTTGCTAATATTTCTGGCTCCTAGTTTGCATCTTGGTCAAAAATCATACCTGGCTATATATTCTGGCCGTGTCCACTCTAGGACTAGCTCCTAAGCTAGCATGTCTCCTACTCAAACCATCTGCAACTGCATTACCTTTACCCGGTGTATGCAATACCAAAATCATAGGAGGCCGGGAACTCTAACCATCTCCGCTGGCAAAGGTTAAGATCCTTCTACGAAAAGAGGTATTTCAATGATTTATGATCGGTGAACAGCTCGAACCTCTCTTCTAAAAGATAGTGCCTCCACATTTTCAGCACAAACACAATCGCTGCCAACTCTAAATCATGGGTCGGGTATTTCTTCTCATGTGCCTTTAGCTATCGACTAGTATATGCAACAACAACCTTGCCCTTCTGCTTCAATACCGCACCCAATCCAGTACCACATGCATCTATGTATACTGTCATCTCCTCGCTTCCACTCGGAATAGTCAATACTGGTGCACTGGTCAAATTTTCCTTAAGACCCACAAATGCTTATTCACATCCTGCACCCTAAGTAAAAGTCTGATTCTTTCTCGTCAAACGAGTCAACGTGTTGCTACCTTAGAGAAGTCCCGGATAAATCGTTTGTAGTATCCAACTAAACCCAAGAAACTTCTCACATCTATGGCATTTTTGTGTCGAATCCAATCTTGGACGGCTGCAACTTTTGCAGGATCAACAGCAATGCTCTGCTCAGAAATGATGTGACCTAATAATTGCAATTCTTTCTTCCAGAAGTGACATTTAGAAAACTTCACCTTCAGTCGGTGCTATCTCAACACCTCCAATACAATCCTCAAGTGTGGCTTGTGTTCCTCCTTTGTCCGTAAAAAGATGAACACAAGCACAAATTTATTAGCTGGTCCCTGAAGACATGTTTCATGAGATCACAAAGTATGTCGGAGCATTGGTTAGCCCGAATGGCATAACCAACCGCATAGAAACCAAAAGACGTACGGAACGCTATAATCGGCACACTCTCCTTCACTACTCTCAGTTGGTAAAACCCCGTTGCAAGATCCAACTGAGAAAAAACTTCTGCACCATGAATCTGATCGAACAAGTCATCAATACGCGGGAGTGGATATTGGTTCTTCTTTGTCACTTTATTCAGCTTACGGTAATCAACACATAATCTAAGGGAGCCTTCAGCCTTTGTGGCGAATACTACGGGTGCTCCCAACTCAGATATACTCCTGTGAATGAACCCTTTTTGAAAAGTCACTCACTTGCACCTCGAGCTCTCTCTGCACTTTAGGTGCCATCCTCCTTAATGACATCACATTCGGTATAGCTTCTTTAACTAAATCAATATGGAACTCGATCTCTCTATGTGGCAGAAGTTCGGTCATCGTTTCAAATATGTTTGGATACTCCTTAGCAATAGGTACCATCGACAGTCATCATGCGGGATATCGAGCGAATATAGAAAGAAAACCATAACCTCATCATCTGGTAAGCAACCTAACACTACCCTTCGTCCATCGTCCATCCCTATCATTACCGATGACTTATCTCAATCCACTACTACTCCTTATCTACTAAGCCAGTCCATCCCCAGAATGATACCAAACCCAACAAAACCCAAAATAAAACAACACAATCAAAAGAGAGAATCCATGACTCGATAAGACCAAACCATGCACAGGCTAGTGGAACCTATAATAGGGTTTGTTACAATTAAAGGTCAGTCAACAATTTTAGGTCTCAATCCTAGTTTCTCTACTAGGTCACTATATATGAAGGAATGTGAAGTCTCGGTATAAAATAAAACTTGAATAGGAACGTCATAAATAGAAAACATGCCATGAATAATGATGTCCTTCCCTTTCTCTTTCACCGATGGAGCATTCGACGAAGTCGAAACGGCATTGATAACATATGCTTTCACCACTTGCTTCTGCTTAGGCAACTCAAGACATTTCTTCTTGATATGTCCAGGTTTGTCGCAGTTGTAGCACTTCTTCTCCTTAGCTTTGCAGTCTCTACTATGATGACCCTTCTCTCCGCAAGTGTAGTAAATTACTTCAGAATTGACTTCCTTTTTCTAGCCATCTTCATTTGGAAACTGCTTCCTCTTGTTGTTCCTCTTCTTCTTGCCTCCTCATCCCGATTGCTGCTTTAGCTCTTCTTTAGGAACGACCTCTTTCCGCTTTGGATACAGGCTTTCATGTCTTAGGTCCTTCTTGATGATCACCTCAAAAGTCTCATCAAGGTGATTCACAAGCTTTTCACCCAAATGATCATCCAAGCTAGCGATGAACTTCTCATTCTTTTTTTTCGAAGTGTAAATAAAGGACATCCCATACTTCGATAGAGCATTGAACTCAGCTACACATTCAGAGACAGTCATGTCCCCTTACTTCAATTCTACAAATCAATGGAATAGTTCCGACTTCTGGGTGGTCGGAATGAACTTCTCTTTAAATCTAACCTTGAACTGATCCCAAGTGAACTGATTCTTGGGAGTAGCAGCTCTCACAGCATCCCACCAATTCATGGCTCTCCATTGAAGTTGACCGGAAGCCAATCTCCTCTTCATAGCATCATTAAGTTCAAGATCCTAAAATATGTGCTCATAAGTGTCGAGGCAATCCTGAACTTCCATTCCCGATCTGTTCCCTAGAATGGTTTGCCACCAAGAGTTGTAAAGTCCCTACTTAGCTTAGCGAAATTGGCTCTAGGTGCCTGCACTGAGCACCACCTTCTACAGCAGCATTTGGAGTAGCTACTTGAGCATTTTGCAGCATGTTCCTCACCATATCATTAAAGATAGCCTGCATAGTGAGGTTAGCAACCCCTGAACCAGCTCCTTGCTCTACTTCTAAAAAGGAGTTCCTAGTGGCATTCCTTGTTTGAAGATTCATTATTTAATCTTTAATAAGGGTGATCTGTCCCTCTATAAGGAATTCCTCTAAAGTAGTACTCTTGTGTGCAGTGCGACTTCATATACTTTATATACTGCTATATAGTTTTGAGAACCAAAATGTATAACAAATACATGTTCTTGTGTATATATACACTCTCGATCTAGTCTAAAGTGAGAACTCCTACCCTATCTCTACTGGATCCCAGTATCCCTTAGGTTAAACAACGCAACCTAAGTTGTGATACCAAATGAGTCGACTGTCCTACATCATCGACACCCAAAAGACCTGGATGGTGTGCTACAACGGTGCACGGCCGATGCAAGCAGTCATCTAAAGGTAAAAAAAACAACATAACATAGAAACTGTCATATATCTCATAGCGCATCAAACAAAATATAATAGAAACATCACAGATATAAAAAAGGTGAAACAGTAAATGACTGAATAGATCACATCATCAGACTAATAGATCCATACAGTACAGTGGTAGAAATAGAGTCATACATCTCAAATAACTCCTAAATAACTGTCTCACAAAATAAGAGTACTAATAAGCTTCATAGTACAAAACAGCGGAAAGCAGTAGAATAAATATAATAATACGAGAAATAGCCTCCTATTCACCACCTAAACAGCTACCCATGCTCACCAAACCTATCTCTAATTCACTCATTTAAGAGTACCCATAGTAATAAGAAGCAATGCATAAAACCTTAGGTCAGACAATAGTCTGGTGTGAGCAATAGAAATCTCAAATAATATAGAAAGATAGAATAGGACAATCGGTACACGAAATCATAACTAACCTTTCCCTGCATCTACAGAGTTAGCACATAAACAATATAAGCTACTCTATGATCATCATCATGAGTGTAATGTGGGTGCCAAGATACCAAGGGTGTCTAGATATCTATATCGGCAATATCTACATCATATGATATCCTTAAGGTGATAGAAACGAACAAACAAAACATCCATCATCCATCCTCACATTCACTCACTCGGTGCATTAGGTATACGACAACTCGCAAACTTTGGGACTAGGCATTTCATCGCACCAGTCCATCCCAATCATCACGAGACTATATGCATCCCCACATAAATCCATCTCAACACTTGAGACTAGGCACCGTTGTATCAATCCATCTCAACCTCACGAGTATCTTCAATCCCCTCTCCTTGCACATGCCATCCATAATAGAGTTTGTCTCAAAACTATCCACCCAACACCCGTCTGAAGTCGTCGCAGTCGGGAACTACTCTAAAAAGTCATCGTATGTCATAGTGTCATCATGCATCTCGTAATTCGCCTCCAACGGTTCCTTAAATCCGATCATCATAGCCTTCTCTGCGTCCCAGAGTAAAGTTAGTCATTGTTGAAGTCGTTCCTCGAGAAGTAGGGTCGCCACCGAACCAAACATCAAACGAGCAACTGCGCCACCGTCGACAAACCGTACTAAACCAAAGGACTCCTCCCGAACCCCTTGACCTACCCTTTGGGTTGCACCCCTATAGGGTGAAACCTTCAGGGTTAGATTCGACCCCTATATGCGACCGAGCCCTCTTGTGCCGACTCCTATCCCTTAACTCTTTCTCCCCATATTTCATGCCACACATTAACTCCATCTGATCCCAAACTTCACATGCCAACTCCAACATATCTCATCACTTCCCTCTATCGATCGCACCCCACCTGCTATCCATCTCTAGGGGTTGTAGTCGACCTCTATAAGCCGACCCTCCAAATGAGCCGATCCCTAAAATGGTCCACCTTCAATCGATCATAACTTGAGCATACGAACTCCAAATGACTTGAAATTTGACGTGCTACTTCTTAGGAATTCCCATGTTGTCCCCTAACGATCGCACCACCTACAATCCATCTCTAGGGGTTGTAGCCGACCCTTATAGGGTGACCCCTCCCGGATAGCCTCTTTCTAACTTTTTACGGCTATTTTCACCATTCGATCGGCATTTGCATCCATCCAAGCATGTCTACAACAAGCATATAACATGTAAAACACACATCAATAAGCAAATGGTCGAAACATAGTAAATCAAAGCATGGATCTAAAGGAATAGCCATATATTCATAGGGTACAACCATGGATCCCTAAAATCACAATTCCACAAATTTAACCCAAATTAATCCAAATTCACATTTATGGCATAATATAATTTTAGATGATTTATAAAGATTTTTAAGGGAATTTAGAAGGTGTTTATAACCTAATGCATGCTACTTAGTAAGAGAGACTACTAATCACTCACTTTAACCCAAGCTAAGCTCTAGATATTCTTATAAACAATAGATGCATGGATTCCAATGTGATTGCTACAGCAAATCTTCAAGCTTTAGGATGTATTTCACTAATCACTTACTAATGATGAGATTTGACTAATTAAAGTTACATTTTAGTGGGGTTTTGGATGAAAAGATGATTAATGGAGGTAAGGAGCTATTTTGGGAGTTGTGCAAATGAGGAAGGAGAGGTCCGATTAGCTCCTACAGCTACAACTTATCCAAAACCCGAAATGGGTCACCGGCTCATCAACTAATGACCCTATTACCCATTTAAGCTGTCTAAATCAATAAAAACTTCAAATATCCATATCTCTTGAACCATAAGCCCATTTTCTTATGTGACCGCGCTACAAAAAGGAAATTCATCATCTCGATCCAACGAAAGTGGTTTCAGGACCTAATTCCACTCCTATCAAAAGTTATGGACCAAACAAGATTATCCATGGTCAAAACAATCACAAAAAAATTCAAAAAAAATTTAAGGAAAAGAAATGACCCTAGTAGTCATTTGTCAAAATTATAGAATCATACGACCTCATATGAAAATAATATTATTATTCTGCGTTCCTTTGATACGTAGAACACGGGTAGTTACAATATACCCTAGGTTGTTTTGAAAGGAGGATAGCCTATATCCTATAAAAGTCGACAACATTGTTTTCGACATGGGTTTTATACTTAAAAGAATTTACGTATTTTTTCTAACATTGGATAGAGGCTCGACGTTATATAGTGCGACGTATATGTCCCTTGTAAAGGCAAAGAGCCTTAAGTCTTCTTCTTCACCATTGTTATTAGGTATACCAATGTCGTTTTAATTGTAAATTTTGACACTATAATTGGGGACACCAATGTAAATTAGCTTCAACATGCTAAATGTTTTATTAATTTGACTATACTATTGGAGATACCAATGTATTCAACTTTATAACTTTTATATTGCTTATTGGGGATACCAATGTATATTATTTTATATATTTCAACATTAACTATTGGGGACACCAATATATTTTTGCTCTGTGGTTTTGAAAAGATCCATTAGGGATACCAATGCATAAAATTTAATATGTTATAAGTTTAAGGGGTAAACAACCTAATTCGGGACACTAATAGATATAGGTTGGACTTGTGGATCAAACATGAATTAAATGAATATGTGGTAGGTTTATATTTATCCTAATAAAATTATGGGATGTGAGATAGATAGTCCACATCATGCCGAAGATGGATAGTCTCCATATGGTTACTGAAGGGTTAGTTATCCTAGGAAAACTATAGGATGTGTGATGGATAGTCCATGTCATTTTAAATAGATGAAACCACATGTGATGGGTAGTCCATATGGAATAGGATAGATAATCCATAAAAATGTTTATATGTGAGATGGATAGTCTACATAAATTTGACAATGAAACCATGTGTGATGGGTAGTTCACATGGTAAGGGGATGGGTAATCCAAGTAATCATATGTGAGATGGGTAGTCCACATAAGTACAAGACGGATAGTCAATAATCATATGTGAGATGGGTAGTCCACAAAATTATAAGACGGATAGTCAATAAAAATTTAGATGGGTAGTCTAATAAATTGGGATGGATAATCCAGTATATGTTGCATAACTGCAGATAATCTTTAATGTTCTAACCATTATGGATGCAGGAGCACAGTATATGGTTAATATGTTTTGGTTAAGGTACCAACGAGGGGAAAACCCATTCCGCTCAGTGGCGTGGTCTCACTAGATACCTATTTGGTTCGAGATGGTAGGTTATTATTCACATCAGACTTTTTGTCTGACCCGAAGTTTTTGTTTTTCCATTTAAACTCTCGGGTACTCATTTGAGTAAGTCAGGAGTAAGGGTTTTCAGGTCCAGTCAGATGAATAAACTTCCAGAGACATGAAGGAGGCAATCTAGCTATTAGGAGCCTTATGTATTTCCGTTATGTTTGTTTGTTTGAAAGTATGTAATGACAGAAGACTATAACTGTCAATTAGTAGACTTTGATCAGGGGGCTTCTTCATATGTCGCTCTTAGAGTATTTTGTAATAATTATATTTCTTCTGAACGTTGGATCGTGAATGGGATTATGTAAAGTATATGCAATCATATTTTGAAATGAATGTAAAAGTTGTTTCTGAATTGTTTTTGAATTTTTTTTCATATTCATGTGCTTCTGATTATTGATATGTTTAACATAACCGCATTTTATCACCTGAGATTAATAACTAAGGATGATTGCATCATCCGTAGCGGTTAGTTCTGGGCCTTAATTGAGGTGATGTTACAGGTTCACATACAGTGCGTGGTACGTGACTTCAGGCGAAATCTCGCATATATCACAAGCTGAGTTGAGATCTAGTCTTGATAATCTTTATTGAATCATCTTCATCCACTTGAATCTCAATCATCAGCTAAAATAATCCTGCCTATGTCTCATCTGCCTCTTTTCGTAGGTCCGTAGCTCTATATTGATCCTAATGGATCAAACCTAAACCTAAGGCTTAGGTCATGGTTGTTATTTGTCTACATTCTTAATAAAGAGTATCTACTCTACATCCATTCATTTCTCCTTTGGCCAGCTTCTATGAGCTATATGATAAGCACTCTTTACATGTGCATTGGTTTCCCTAAATTGCCCCCATTTCATTTTCTGTGGGAAATTTCATCATCAAGCATCATGGATTGTGTAACACCCTATTTTTTGGGGTACCATAATATAAGGGAAATTACTTAAACAAATGATTAATCAAATTAACTTATGAAATAAAATAAAGACAAGTTAATTAATGTAGGGCGAATGAATGTAGAATGAGAAGTTAGGGATTTATTAAGAATGGGCTAGAATGGGGTTATAGCCCAAAGTCTAAATTACTAAGTCCTTACACTCTAACTGCATATTCATTCTCTTGTTTTCCACAAAACCATAAAAAAGAAACTAAGCTAAGGTCTGCCATACATTCAAAAGGAAAATGAGGGAAACTAAGATAAAGGAAGAGCTTTCATCACTAAAAGAACTTCTAACCAAGTTTAATCAAACCAAAGATGAGTAATTCTTTCTCTAAAATTTTCCAAACCCATATGGGTTAGGATTGTATACATATTTGATGGTTTAATGATAAGGAATAAATATATGCATGTTAATGATATTTGTTCATGACTTGGGAATTTAAGGATGATGATTCTGACGTGTTTAGGAAAACTCAAGAATCAAACCTTCTCTAAATCACCTGAAATATTTGTATGAAGTGTTAAATTTTAATATAGAGATGGGATTTCAATTTCATAATTTTCAAAAATTATATGGAATTTATATTAATTTTCTAAGTTGAGAAAATTCCTACTTTCAAAAATTAATAATTTAAAATAGTAAAAATAATTATTTTAGCCTAGAAATTTTATGGGAAGCCAAATATATTAAACTGCAATTTTGGTGAATTTTTGGAATTCTTTCCATACATTTTCGAATTGTTATGAATTAAGTAACAAAGGATAAGTTAATTATCCATAGGTATTAAAAATGTTAATTAAGTAAGTAATTAAAAATTCTGAAAAGCGAACTGAAAAGCTTTGGTAAACCAGTTAGAATTTGAAATATATCTAGGTTAGGTGAAAAGCAATTTCTATCAATGGGAACAAAATAGTTTTCTAATTAATTACAAGACTACCATGGTCAACTTGTGATAGCTACTATAAACACCAACATGAGATAGCTCATATAAACTCAACTTGTGACAGTGAGTTATATGTTCAACATGCGACAGCTAATATATGATCAACCTGCGATAGTTTAAAGTGAGGATAACATGCAATAGCTATGTTGGGATCAACTTACGATGGCTAAGTGAGAATCAACATGTGATACCTATGTTTGGTTCAACTTGCGATGGCTAAGTTGGAATCAGCATGCGATAGTTATGTTTGGTTCAACTTGTGATGGCTAAGTTCGAGTTAACATGCGATAGCTACGTTAGGATCAACTAGCGATAGCCCTTATATATTAACTTGCAATGGCTAGGGTAACGTCAATAATCGATAGCCCTAGGGTGTGTCAACTTGTGATAGCTCTAAAGTGTTACAACGTGCAATGACTATTGAACACTCAATGTACGATGGCTTATAAGACCAACTTGCAATAGATAGGGAAGCATCAATGTGTGATAGCCTAGTTTTAACATGCGATAGCTATGAATTGTAAAATGAGATGGCTGATAAAGCTAAGAAATTCTAGGCAAATGATTGTACCTTTGTAGCACTTTGGAAGCTATCTTCTAAGGAGATGGTAAATAATTTCATAGGGATTGAAATGGACATAAAGAAATAAGTTAAGGTCAATTAACTTTTTGAAAAATGAAAATTGTTATTTAGGATTGATTAAGCTATGTGGTGATAAGTTGAACAATTAAAGGGAATGAAAAGTAAATATGAGGCCTTAGTTGCAATAATATGTCTAAAATATGACATTATATTTAGTAATATAGATAGAAGGCATGTGTGGCTACCGTATGTTTAAACACAACATAATATTTGATAACATCAATGGAAAGGCCTTAGTGGAAAACCCTTGTTTGTTGACGATGATATAAGAGAGAATGGAGTAAGGCTTACGTAACATCTGTCTATTCACAATAATATATAAGAATGAGGGAGTAAGGCTTCTGTAGCATCCAATGGTTTATTCATGACATTGTATTTTATGATTGTTAGTGTAAGGCCCGAGTGACAACCGATGTATAAACCCGACATAATAAATGATAGAAAGTGATATTACGCCTCGGTGGGAAACTAAGTATCTGCTCATGATAAAACTGAAAGAAAATAAGACAAACACCTAAGTGGAAATCGTAGGTGCCTGGTACAGTTATTGAACTGGTAAGAGTAAGGCCTAAGTGGGAATTTAATATGAACTGACTATAGAAACTAGCCGAATATGTATGTAAGAAATCTCACACTTATGGTGAATTGGTGACCTATATTTGTCCATGACACGATGTTATTACCTAGCATGATGTAATTGATGATGATTGGAATAGTGAGCAAAAAACCCAGTCTTTGCTTTAGCGGCATGGTTAATATTACCCATATCATGCTTTATGTTTGACTCATGTTTATATTATTTCCTATAAACTCACGAGTACATTCGAGTAGGCTGAGTTTATAGCTTAGATAGGTATATTTTGGAAAGATAGAGAAAGAAGCTGAAGACAAAGCAGGAGGCTTATTTTGAAAATAAAAATATCATTTTGAAAATTCTACTGTGTAAAACAAGAGTATATAACTGGTTAAGTGTCCATGGTTACATCCTCATATGTCGGGCATGACATCCTATTTATATCTTATGATATTTACCATTGCATGGAAATGATATGGGGCTAATGATGATGTAATGAATCATGTAAAATCGTTTGATATAATTAAAATTTATTTAGCTGCTCTGTTTACTTAAGGTTGTACAAAACAATACTGAACTCGCTTTGTTGCTTGAAAATGATTCTGGTGATGACTACAACATCTTTGGCATCTATTTTCGAGTTTCATAGTAGAGGATGTTACAAAGAAATTGCAATTATAAAATCTGCTAAGGCTGCTTAGCCTAAGAATGCATTGTAGGTGGAGATTCTGTCCACCATGACAAAGTTCTAAAGCCATATCGCTGTATGGGGATCATCTCTGAGTCACATAGGCAACTTGATGCACCCAATCGAAACTGTTGCCTCTCCCGTAAATCCCTAAAGGAAAGATTTACAAGGTAGTAGGTTCATTTTCATCAAGCTGCATCTATTGAATGTCTGTTAAAGATAACACTCATTAAGCTTCAACTATCCAGTAGTAACACCTCGTAAATTGAACGATAATTAATTAAGAGGAACTAATAAATGCTTGTTTAAGGCAACCAGTCAACCCATAATTCGACACTAGTGGCCTAGCCCCTTCCTGGACCAAATGCTTGGATTTAATATAATCTAATATAACGGCTAGGATTGATTCAAACCCCTATAAATATAGGCCTAGCCCCTTCCTTTTCTTCTCATGTATTCTTAATCAGTGGCGAAGCTCTGCCATTTTCTTTTCTCCACAAATTCTAGAAATTTTGTAAACTATAAATTATATATATATACACACACGTATATATATATAAGTAGAGAATAGCAGAAAACAAAAGAGAAAAAGAATAGGGTCAAATTGAATCACCAAAGGCAGAGGTAAATTGTAAATCTAAATCTGAATCTACATTAAATTCAAATCTCTTCTCAAATCTATAATTCTAATAAATATGTATATACTTTTGATATATATTTTGGTATAAAGAAAAGTACTCAATCGGAAATAATGGTTTTAGATCTAGATATTTGGAATTTTAGAGCTGATTGGGAAATTATATATTTTTATATAACATTGATTTATATCGCTGTGAATCTAATCGTTGTATGCCTAAGTTTAAATTTTGGAGTTGTAGGCTTAAAAATATATGTAATAAATTTGGGAATCTTGCCTACATATTCTATGATTTGTTAAATCTAATTAAATATCATATATACCTAAATCTAGAAAGTAAGGGTGAAAGTAGTCCTTAAAAGTTATGAATAATTCATTAACAAGATTATATGTAATTCCAGGTTTGTTATTTGAATGTTATATATTATTGAACATGAATAAAAGATTCTCACGAATTGGATTGGGATTGGAACAAAATATGTTGCAATGTAAATTTCTATAAATCATCCAGCTTTATAATTAGGTATGAAGGTGTATTGTTTGAAACAATAAGGAATATGACTAAAAGAAAGAGATGTACAAAATAGGGATGTTTACCGTATTTTTACTATCCGTTTCAATAGAAACAGAAAAGATAATTCCTTGTAATTCCAAACATAAAAAAAATCCTCTTTTAGGTAATTTATGGGAAATTACACTGTTAACATTACATTTTTAGGAAGATGTAGTTCTAATGCTTTAAAATATAGAAATCCCTAAATGTAAAATTACGGTATTATAAATAGAAATAATAACAATAACTCCATTGTTAATTTAATATATGTTTCAAAAAGTAAGTTAGGAAATAAACAATAAGTGAGCAAAGCAGTAATAAGATAATGATATAAAAAATTAGGAAAGTTATAATAATCAAAGAAGTATAGCTGTTAGAAAAAAAGGAACGATAGAACATATCTGATTATAGTAATTGGAAATCAAGCAGTAAGAAGTACTTAATCTTGACATTTAATGGTATTCAAGAAGTAAGAAGAGTTCATGTAAAAGTGTCAGAATACTAATAGTTGAAATTAGGAGGCACGATAATTTTGTAGTTAAATTATTTAGCCTTAAGTATACGTTATGACGGGTGTGAATTATTAGATCTAGAAAAATATTTAAAATAACTATGAATGACGTAGTCAATAGTAAGGGTTGGAATGCGAGGTCAGTAATGTTGCACGATAGAAGTCTTCCCTCTGAAGGGGGCTACCAGTAGTTGTGTATACATTGTACTGATATGGGACATCTCCAACTATGGGACCCGTAAGAATATACGTTCGCATATAAGTGAAGGAATGTACTAAAGCAGGTTTTCCTCGGTTTGAAGTATTAAACGGCCAAGTTGGGCATTTCTTTGATTTGCATTAGGCAATCTAAATGGGTTAGTGAGTGTATGCTCGACGCTATGTTAGCAAGGTTGGTATATATATGCGAGGAGTAGGGCTATACACATAAGTCGAAAGCATTGTTGGCCCTAGAGCAGTCATTAGAAAGACTTGGGTTATGCCTAGACGGACTACATCTCCTACTAGTGTTGGTTCCCTATGGGACATGTACCGCCTCAAAGTTGTTTGCTTGTTTATAGTAAGGAGGCAACGCTAGATAACCCCTAGATGAGTCTTTAAGATGGAGTAGAATATGGCTAAATAGTTGTATTTCCGTTATTAAGCACTAACGGGAAGTTCCTTGGTGTACGCTGGCAATGCGACCTAGAAACATGCGGCAAATGCCAGACACAGTGCAGAGTTACAGATACTAGCGGAGACTATATTCTGGTCCATGGGGGATTGTGATACACACACATATGTATATAGTTATTGTATACCTCAAGTAGATTGGGCGTATCATACATGTACATGGAGTCAAAATGATTAAGCATTAACTAATAGACATAACATGTAATGGAAAACAATCTACATAAGCTATTGTTATGGATAAAGTATGTAATTTACTAGTCATCAGAACATTGTTCTGACCTACTCCTCATTACAACCCACGGGATAAATTAACAGGGACATGTACTAGCATAAGGCAGGAACGATGGAAGTACGGACTTTGTTATGCATGCTCGGCACTAACATAGATACTAGATAATGGAAGTTATTAGCCTTGGTTGGTGTATGTATATGTTTTTATTATATTTATTTATTCCACTATGAGTTCTTATCAATAGTCTTTAATATGCTTTTTTTTATTACAAGATACCAACACCATGTTCCGTATTCTAGTGGACTTGGGTTTTTGATATAGTGAAAATTTAGGCCCACTAAGGTGCAGGTTGTTACAGTCTATATCCTTATTTCGAAAGAAAATGTCACCATCGATCCTTCGTTGCTGTTTGGTAGAAGCTCCTTCCTCAATCGTTAAACATATCTCATATGGTGAATGCCCTAGCGAACTCGAATATCTTTCCATTTCATTCTATCTTCTTTCAACGGGATACGAGCCTCTAGAAATTGTATTTATAACCAAGCTCCAACTTTGTAGTATCAGACCCTCTCAACTAGGTCATGCTCCATTCTTGTGGAGGCTGCCTCTATAGTTGAGCATTTTCTTGCCTGCTATTCTATGGGTTTCTAGCATATAGTTGGAGCTGCTTCTTTCAGATTAGCTCATCAGTCATGCCCTTGAGGTGTCTTCACTCATTTCTGGTTTTTCCATGAGTCTCATGGAATCTATGGTATTTTCCTGAGCGCTTTTCCTCTTCACTAGCCTCTTTCGGGGCAGACTTCTTATATCTGACCATACCTAGCATAGTAAGGTGGATATTATCAATAGAGTCCATCAACTCTGCTTGCTTTTAACCACGGTAGAACCCGAACCACTTCCTACGCTCTTGCTTCTTGCTACTAACATTCGGGTGCTTTTGTTGTTTCAATTTCTAATATTTCCATTACTACTGTCACCATCTTGCTTGACATCCATATTTCTTTTCATCGTGTTGCTCGATTATGATGACCCACTATTTTTAATATCTTAAAATGATCATATATGCCATCAAAACAGGCTTACAACCAATTGAAAATGTTAAAGACAATGCGCCGCCAGTATGTAAAATTAATAATATAGAACAATGAACAAAAAAAGGAAATCTCATGGCAGAATTTAAACATCACTGTGTGTGTGTATCTCATTTCAACAATAAACATTACTCAAATACCATACATAACATAATATATACATTTCAATACATCAATTATTAAGCAATAACTATATAGGTGCAAGAGATACACCGAACCATACTGTAGATATGAATCATTCCACATCCTTTGCTCCTTTCTTAGCTTCCACGCGCAAACTTATAAATACACACATATACATATAATAAGGAGGAAAATGTATCAACTATGTTTGGACTGCGCCTAACCCAATACACTCCGGCAAAGGCTTAAGAGCTATTGTATAGGAAAAGACTGTCTACATACCTCTTTTAGGGATGAAGCACATGTAGTTATGTTTCCTGCTCTTCTCTTACGCCTAAATACTTGTTAGTACATAACAACCATAGCATCCAGGCAACCAACGCAACCAATGTAAACAATACAAGTAGATAGTATTCCTACCCGTCTATCATAACAAATCCACTTATGGGGTAACAACAATAATATTACATGGCCATCAAACATCAACAATACTAAATGAAAACCCCAACTAAACGAATAAGAAAACAACAAAAATATACTTGCATACATACTAATCATAAACTATAGTAATGCATCATCAATGTAAGTATAAGTCGTCAAAAGTGTACTAATCACCCTATAATATTGACATAATATCGATCATCAAATGTGTTCTAATCCAATCAACACTAGCAACTCAATGTCAATCATTAAATGTGTACTAATCCATTCAACATTAGAGACTCAACATCAACCATCAAATGTGTATTAATCCTGTTAATAGGGTTTTTAACCCAACAGAATTCAAAGGAATTTAGAGCATCTACAACAAGTCAAAACAACTCAAGAATCAACTAAGAGGACCAGAAGAAAGAATGAAGAAAGACTTAAGACGAGGAAACCAAAATTTGGCCAAGATGATAGATCGCCAACGATCCATCACTTATTGTAACAACCCGAAATTTAAGCTATAATGATTAATTAAGGAATCAATTAAATGATAAAATAACTTTGTGAAATTATCAGAATTTAGTCATGGGAGTTGCACCATTGTGTCTGTGGTAACTTTCTAGTCAATTTCCATATATAGAACATCAGAATCCGAGCTAATATGAGCAAGATACAAATCGAACAAGAAACAACAACAAATAATAATAATAATATATGGGTCAGGTCGACCAGAAGGTCGACCCAACCACACCCTAGGTCGATCAGCCGGTCGACCTAGGAGGGGGGAAGGTCGACCTTGTGGCGACCCGCCCTACGTAGTGAGCGAACGAACGAATTTTTCATTCGTGTTCGTTCCAGCAAGCCTTGAACATGTCAAGTTCATTCTTTTACTCAATCTGGTCCTTCCGTGCTACCATCTGACGACTCCCATTCAGCCTATGACGTGGTTGCATCCTATTCAATCTCCAAATCCAACAGTTCGAGATACACTTCTACCCTTGTAAATAAGACCCTAGGCCAAACACTTTTTCTCATTTTACGTTTTCTCCAATTAGGTTCACCTTTTCAGGAAGGACCCTAAACGGAATAATTTTCCAAGGAGAAAATTGTTTTAAATTAAATTATTTAACAATCCCAAGTGGATCTAGGAAGACCTAAAAGGAAGGGCTTAGGACCACAGGTGAGTGATTGTAATTATTTTAGATTTCTTTAAGTAATTTAAAATAATAGGGTTTCCAATAGTTGTAATTTTACTACGATATTTGGAATAACCTTTTTAGTAGTTTATTTACAGTTTTTAGAATTATTTTCAGTCTATTTCTTTTAGCTATTCTTTTTAGTTAATTTTAGTTTATTTCTGTTAATTATAAATTTTCCATTTATTTACAGTTTATTTACAGTATTTTAATTTATTTACTGTTATTTATGCGTTATTTACATCTTTTTCCTATGCTTTGGATTTTCTTCTATTTTCAGTTTTCTTTTATTTCTCCTTCTTCTTCGCATATGGATTAGAATAGATTAAACGCAAATATGAATTAAAATTATAAGAATACTGAAATAACGAAAGATAAGATGTAAATTGTAAAGACTGTAATAAAAATGGAATTAAGACTGAAATTGAGCCTAATTATTATATTGATGTTAGAATTGGACTAATTAAAGATAATTGGCCTAGTTATAACTTAAAATTATAATTAAGAAGAGTATAAGATGAAAGCAGCTTATTTACACTTAGACCTTGGGTTAAGTAACAAGCATGATTATAACGTAGGTTATAATAAGAAATAGAATAGAGTGAGGCTTATTTTAAGACTTAGGATAAATTAATAAGCACAGATAGTAAGAACAAAAGTAAAGGCTTATTTAAATAATTTATCTAAGTTAATAAGCAAAGAATTAAAGTAGGACCTGTACCAAATAACATTCCCCTATTTCTATGGACACAGTGTTTCACATAATCCTGAAATGAGACGAGGGGCACGTTTATGTTAATAATGGTAGTAAATGTTCAATAAGTAGAAGTCCAAATCATGGGGATTTGGGCAAGGGGCGCAACTAGATATTGTTTGGATGATGGGCCAGTACCAACAGCATTTCCCCTATTATTTCTGTGGACACGGTGTTTCACATTACACTGAAGTGAAACGAGGTGTCTCACATAACCCTGAAGTGAGATGAGATGTCTCACATATTCCTAAAGTGAGATGAAGGGCAAGCTTATGCTGGAGTTTGAGGTAATAAGAAGACCCAATAGGTGAAACAACATGTAACATGAGCATGGTGGCGGTTACGCGTGCGACTTCCATTCGAGTGCTCAGTAATCATTATGAGTTCTAAGCACTTAGTGTGTGCCTTTCGTAGGCACCAATGTCTACTTCGTAGGGAGCTTTAGCATCCGGTCCACAGTAGATTCTATGGAGTAGTAGGCCGATCAAAGGGTAGTATTAGGAATTCAGCCTAATCTAAGCAGCTATCAAAAACAAGTGCAAACAATCAAAGTTAATCATTTATGTTGATCTAGTTAATTCGAATTTATTTCCAGCTTATTCCTTCTCTCTATTTCCTTTCTTTCCTTTTATATACTAGAACCGTTGTAAAGTCTATTACTTTTACTTTGCTTAAAGATTCTAGTAATTACTATCACCATTTTCCCCTTTTTCCTCCATAGGTTAGCAAGAGCAAGGACGATAGATTGCCGACACTTGGAGACTTCGTTGGCAGAGATTTCTTATGTATTTCTCTTCTTCATTTTCAGTTTTTAGCCTATTCCATGTATCGGCACTTTGTGAGGGATAGTTTGTACTCTGATATTTATGAGACCGAGGTTTTGATTTCATGAGACATATATTGGTATTTTGAGACATATGATGTACTTGGTTTTATAATTCTATATTATGAAGTTTGACTTTTAGAAAATTATTACTCTAATTATTTCCGCGGTTTTTATCTATTTTGTCTTGTGCATCTTAGTCTCTGTTAGTTTTAGTTATACCTACAATGCACCGCATCTTTTAGTGTTTCCTTTTGGGTATACTAAGAGGTGTGGGGTGTTTCACTTGGAATCAGAGCTTGAGGTTACAGGATTCCTAAAAATTTGTTTTAAAAGTAAAGTATTTTTTAAAATAACTTGTTTTAAAGATGTTTTTCAGAAATAAACTCTTACAAAAGAAGTAGTTTTTAAGTATAAAAGATTTTTTATAAAAATCCCCTCAAAGGTCTAGTTCAACCTTCTTTCGATTCTTTCAAGCCTAAAATTTTCTTTTCTTTGCATAGTGTGACTGACTGGTTCCATAGAGCTACGACACCAGAGGTGCAAGGGCAAGTGCCCAGTACAACACTGGTAGGTGGAAATCCCTTTAACCAACCTACATCAGCCAACTTTTCTAAGCTATGCAAGGACTTCGCTAGTATAGGCGACAGAACTTTTTTTGGCGCGGAGAATTCAGAGGAGACGCGAGCTAGGTTAGAGAATATGGAGCAAAGGTTTAGTCGGTTAGGTTTGGAGGACCGACAGAGTGGTCAATCTACATCTTGGCAGCTAAAGGGAGAGCTTGAGAAGGTTCCTACAAGCTCTAAGAAGCACTGGGGGAAGGAAAAGAAGGATAAGGATAAGGACAAGAGGAAGGAGGGAGGACCTCAGAAGCGAATCAAGAAAAGTGGGAGACGTAAGCGTTGTAGAATGACTGGTCATTAAGCAGAAGACTGTAAGAAGGCAGGAATGAAGGGAAGATGTTTCAATTGTGGACAGCTTGGTCACTTTAGTAAGATTTGTCCTCAGAAAACGGGGCAGACAGTGAGCGCACCTGCAGCAAAGATTCAGATTTTGGATACAGCACCTTCTAGGAACAGATCAAATCGATGTAGGAAAATTTTATTTCTATTCCTGATTTTTCCATTCGGGCTCTTTTCGATTCTAGAGCATCATACTCTCTCATCTCTAGTTCTCTAGTAGGTTGTTTGCACTTAGACATCTCTTTAGTAGTAGACCCCATCGTTGTTTCAAACCCCATAGGAGGATTGGCACACTTGTCTATGTTTTGTAGGGGTTTGAAAATTTTTATCCTAGGTGTAGAATTTGACTGCGACGCCTACGTTTTGGAATTTTCGGGGTATGGGATAATTTTTTGGAATGGATTGGCTATCCGCATATGGAGCTATATTAGATATTGAAAGGAGAGTCATTAGACTAGAGACACGCAGCGGTAGGACTCTCGAGGTTTCTTGCGACCCGCAAGGGTCGGTTATGTTGAGCTTCCTTTATTCCCTCGATTCATCATCATCAGAGTTAGATTCGGTTCCTGTCATCGAATATTTTCCAGACGTCTTTGAGGAGGTTAGGGAACTACCCCTAAGAGAGAGATTAACTTCAGGATTTATTTGACTGAGAATGCTAAGCCAGTAGCATTACCTGTAAGGCACATGGCACCTAGGGAGAGGAAGGAATTGAGAAAGCAGATCCGTGAGCTTTTAGAGAAGGGTTTCAAACAAAGGAGCATATCGAAATGGGGAGCGCTAGTTGTCTTCGCTACCAAGGCGGATGGTTCTCTTCGACTTTGCGTTGATTATAGAGAATTAAATAAGCTCACCGATATCCACACCCTAGGATAGATGATCTTTTTGACCAGCTAGTTGGCTCTTCAGTATTCTCTCAGCTTTATTTAGCCACGGGATTCCATCAGCTTAGGGTCGCTGATTGATAAGACCGTGTTTAGGACTCTAGGCGGATTTTATGAGTGGTTGGTTATGCCTTTTGGGCTAACCAATGCCCCAACCTACTTCGTAGATTTGATGAGCCGCGTCTTTAGAGAAGTCCTAAATAAGTTTGTGGTTGTATTCGTGGACGACATTTTGGTGTTTTCCAAGAGTAAGGAGGAGCATGATATTCATCTAGAGGAGGTTCTTCATACACTTCGCATTCTTCAGTTGAAAGCAAAGTTCTTGAAGTATCACTTTTGGTATAAGGAAGTGTGTTTCTTAGGGCATAGAGAAGGTCTACACATGGAAAGAGTTTGATAAACGGTTTTGTACATTTAGGCTCGGATTGTGAAAATCCAAAGAGTGGTAGGAAAAGATTGGGGATGTACAATAGAAAAGGAGGTAAGCCACGTGTAGATAATTTCAGAAATTATAATTGTTTCATATAAGTGGATTTAAAGGTAGTACCTTAGAATATGAGTATAGGAACAAAAGACTTTAAGTAAGGAAATGAGATTTCCAAGGTTTAGGAAGGATACTCCTAGGGTAGTAAGTAGAAAAATCCACTTTATGTCTAACCTAATAAAATGAAATTATTAGAATTGAAAAAAGTTATATAATTGTCAATATTTTTAAGGTAAATATTAGGTTTTTGGGAATATAGTAAGAAATTTAAATTGGTTTTTATATGATGGAAATTTTGTTGAAAATGTGAAATTCTTTTTGAAGAATTATAGAGCGTATATAGCTCACTAGTTTCTTTGAAAGTAAACAAAAAATTAAAATATGAAAACCTAGAGCGTATTAAGTATCGAAAACGTAGATTACAACATTTATTGTTGTAATAGATGTTTTTGTGAAAAAGGAAGGGAGCATAAACTATAACGCTATCGTTATAGTAAGTGACTCCCAAGGGAAATGTTTTACACAGTAGGTAAGGGTTATTAGTATTTATTTTTAATTAAATCAATACACTAGTATCTTTGGGTTGTAGTAACGGTGTTTTACGCAACATCTATTTTGAACCCAAATAAAAATGTATTTTTAAAAGATAATTTCTAAGAATAGAAATAAATATGATTTGTGAATACACTTATTATTTAAGTAAGTACAAGAAAATGTTTTCTGGTTATAGATATATTAATATTGTTTTGAAGATGAGTTTTTCTGAAAAAAAGAGTAAGTTAGATATTAGAAAATTTCTATCGTAAGTGAATATAAATTAAACATACTTTAATTTATTAGAACGAAAAGAATAATGGTATAATTTTTTATGAAACCAATAAAAATGTTATATGCAAGTTACAAGGAATACATGAAAGAGATGTACAAGGTATGGGGAACACCATATTTTGTATAGCCTATTTCGAAAAATATAAAATAAGTTACTTGTAATTTCACATAAACATGGAATCCTCTTTTAAAAGGTTCATAGAAGATTTTAGCGTTAATAATTTCTCATAGGAGAAAGGAGTTCCAATACATTAAGGTATGAGACTGTTAAGTGTAATAAGAAGATGTTTTGAAACACATAAGGATATTTTGAAGATATTTAAAAGAAAATAGTTTGGTGAAAAAGTAAATAAGTGTTTGGAAAACTTAATAAAAGTAAAATTTGAAAATTCAAAATTTTATAGAAAACTAAAAGGTCTTTAAAAGAAAACGAGGAATAAGTTTTGGACTTAGAATTTGAAAGTTTTTCTCTCTAGGTTTGGGAAAATAATGTGAATTCAAAAAGCTGTGAAGATGTAAGGCTAGAAAGATAAGATTTTAAGTAACCTAGTACTTTTGAATTTAATAGAAACATAAAGATAACACTTTTAAAGACAAAGGTTTTGGGATTTGATGTTTTAAAAATTTAGAAACCTTAATTTTGAAAATGGATCTATAAACACCGAACCAAACTCCTAAATGTGAAGTAGATAGGAATCATTTCTTAGGTGTAACGGGAAAGGTGTAAGGCTACAAAGGAGATAACAGTAATTACTTTTGGAAATAATAATAGAGTTTCCATAAAGTATATAGGTCCCTATTGAGAACCTAGGAATATTGATTCATGTGAGCAGACTAAAGAAGAATAGTAAGTCACACATGGTTGGGAATGAGTATCCTTGATTTTGGAAGAACTTGGGAGAAGCATCTTTCTTTAGAGGAATCCGCATAAGATAGTAGTTCTCTAGCTAGCATTAGAGTGTCACCTTTTGAAGCTCTTTATGGACGACCGTACAAGTCACCTTCGTGTTGGATAGAGTCTACAAAGGGATTGCCTTGGTTTTGACACAGTTAAGGAGATCTCAGAGAAGATTGGTTTGATTAGGAGGAAATCCGTATCTCATTTCCGCATTTCTTTGCTAGCATGTTTTAGAATTTCATATTTCCATCTTTAGTTTTGAATAGGTTCTTTCCTTATTATCCTTTGGGAGGTTAGAACTTAGGATTTGACCTATGGATGGTAGGATTTGATGTAAACATGTTACTAGAACGTGTTATGAATGATGGATGCAAGTGGTTGCAAGTGTTTGCTAGTGGATGCTAATGGATGCATATACTTACACTAGGCACTATTATCTCTTAGGGATCGACCTAACTAGGACACTAGAGCATATGCATATGGATGTGTGCGCATTTTATTTTATTTTCCATGGTTGCTAAAAATGGATGTGTTTCACATGATTGTTGCATTTGGATGATGTTTGTAGCACGCATATAGAACTATCAGTTGTCATTAGGGAAATTTGCATTCATTTTGATACATGGCACGGGCACGATTGCATAAAAGGAGGTCAACTGAATCAGTGGACCGCCTAATCTTTTGCATTAGGTAGGGACATTGACACTACACTAATTGCATAAGTATCATAAATTGCATTAGAAAAACTTAAGGACAATGGATGAATGGTTGATGATTGAGTAGTCGGTTGTAGGTATTGGATGAAAACATTTAGTTCATTATTTTATCCTTAGAGATTTCAGGGACGAAATCCCTTAAGGAGGGGAGAATGTAACAACCCAAAATTTAAGCTATAATAATTAATTAAAGGATTAATTAAATGATAAAATAACATTATGAAATTATCAGAATTGAGCCATGGGAGTTGCACCATCATGTCCGTGGTAATTTTCTGGTCAATTTCTATATATAGAACGTCAGAATCCGAGCAAATATGGGCAAAATACAAATCGAACAAGAATCAACGAAAATAATAATTATAATAATAATAATATATAGGTTAGGTCGACCATAAGGTCGACCCAACCACACCCTAGGTCGACCTAGGAGGGGGGAAGGTCGACCTTGCGGTCGACCCGCCCTACGTAGTGAGCGAGCAAACGAATTTTTTCGTTTGTGTTCGTTCCAGCAAGCCTTGAACACGTCAATTTCATTCTTTTACTCAATCTGGTCCTTCCGTGCTACCATCTGACGGCTCCCATTCAGCCTATGACGTGGTTGCATCCTATTCAATATCCAAATCCAACGGTTGAGATCCACTTCTGCCTCTATAAATAAGACCCTAGGCCTAACACTTTTTCTCATTCTACGTTTTCTCCAATTGGGTTCACCTTTTTAGGAAGGACCCTAAACGGAATAATTTTCCAAGGAGAAAATCGTTTTGAATTAAACTATTTAACAACCCTAAGTGGATACGAGAAGACCTAAAGGGACGAGCATAGGACTACAGGTGAGTGATTATAATTATTTTAGATTTCTTTAAGTAATTTAAAATAATAGGATTTCCAATAGTTGTAGTTTTACTACGATTTTTGGAATAACCATTTTAGTAGTTTATTTACAGTTTTTAGAATTGTTTTCAATTTATTTCTTTTAGCTATTCTTTTCAGTTAATTTTAGTTTATTTCTGTTAATTATAACTTTTCCATTTATTTACAATTTATTTACAGTATTTTAATTTGTTTACTGTTATTTATGTGTTATTTACATCTTTTTCCTATGCTTTGGATTTTCTTCTATTTTCAGTTTTCTTTTATTTCTCCTTCTTCTTCGCGTATGGATTAGAATAGATTAAATGCGAATATGGATTAAAATTATAAGAATACTGAAATAATGGAAGATAAGATGTAAATTGTAAAGACTATAATAAAAATGAAATTAAGACTGAAATTGAGCCTAATTATGATATTGATGTTAGAATTGGACTAATTAAAGATAATTGGCCTAGTTATAACTTAAAATTATAACTAAGAAGAGTATAAGATGAAATGAGCTTATTCACACTTAGACCTTGTGTTAAGTTACAAGCATGATTATAACGTAGGTTATAATAAGAAATAGAACGGAATGAGGCTTATTTTAAGACTTGGGATAAATTAATAAGCACAGATAGTAAGAACAAAAGTAAAGGCTTATTTAAATAATTTATCTAAGTTAATAAGCAAAGAATTAAAATAGGACCTGTACCAAATAACATTCCCCTATTCTATGGACACAGTGTTTCACATAATCCTGAAATGAGACGAGGGGCACACTTATGTTAATAACGATAGCAAATGGTCAATAAGTTGTAACGACCCGTAAATTTTAACTGTTTTAATAACGTAATTAACTGAATTTTTGTGGAATTTTAAATAATTAAATTTTGAAGTAAAAATTTGATATTTGGAATACGTCTAATTAAACATAGCAATGGTAAATTTTCAGCTGATAATATTGAAGTTTATTTTCTTGTGTAATTTTATTTCAATTTAAATTAGTTAAAAATTGATGGTAATAAAAATGTTTTCCAAACCTGAATATTTTTATAAAGTAAATTTGTAAATCATCTTCTAAGTGAGACGTCATATTTCGTTTCTTCAAATTTTGACTGTTATTGCTTCGTTTATCTTATTTCTGGCAAATTGGCAGCATTTTCGGTACCGATTATCGCCTTTTGATCGGATGATCGTACCACTGATATTTGTATACCATTTTGATCATCTCGTCGTGCTGATCTCTGAGGTATGTTCAATTCTGTGTTTTGAGGTCTGGTACATAGTGGAAACTGTGAAATGGTCAACCGTATCGGTTCTAAAATTTTAACTTTTAAAACTTCTAGTGACCATTCAATTCTCAACTGTGAAAACCAAAATCCATTTACATTTCATATTTCAGAAATGATTAGTATTCCTATAGTTACATCATTTATTTCGTTCATGACCTTTGCATTATTTTATCTCCTTCTCAATATAAAAAAAAGAAGTGCAAAGGAACAGACGTGTTCTTCTTTCCCTACCTGCTCTGAACCCAAGCACGCATGAAGCCCCATCAACCTTTCCACTCTCGACCCCCTCTCGCTCTTCCTCTCCTCTCCTCCGCTTCCACCTTCCGGCCATAGTCGCTGCCACGTCACCGACCCTCCCACACTCCGCCGCCATTTTTTTTCCCGAGCCATTCAGGTTGCTTCCAACAGGAAGAGGTGATGACACTTGTTGTTTTTTCTTCTTCTGTAGTTTATATATATATATATATGGTATAAGAGTTACAGTATATGCTATATTATGTATATAGTCTGGTTATTGTATAATTTTGTATATATACAAGTTTTGACTTTGAAATATATATATATATATATATATATATATACATAGTTTATCTTTAAACAGAGATGCGTGCATATATGTTGAATATATCTGTGTTTGTATATATATATACACACACGCTGTGTTTTTCGTATTTGTTTTCTGTTAAGTATAAACTATATATATATATATATTCGTTTGTAGGCTGTTGATCTTTCATGACCAAGATTTTAGGTATATATATATGTATATTATATATTTCATTCTTACTATACTATATTATCCTAGATTATATTTTTTTTTCATATTACATGATACTGTATTACATTTTTAAATGCTTATTATCTGTTTCGAATGTATGTAATGGATGTTTATATATATCGCATTTTAATCTACTATACTAAGTTATATACATATGTATAGTTTATATAGATTTTTTTAGTTTGTTAGCTATATATATTAGAGTTATATATAGGTGGTTATAGGGTCTGTTACGTGTATATTATAATTTTGCAAGTGCATATACGTTTTTTATATAAAGTTATATGTTACTATATTATGCTTACAGTTACAGTATAAAGGCACACGTATATATATATATATATAGGTTTGAATAATATTCTTGCGTGTGTTTCCTGCTATAAAATATATAATAATACAAGTGTATACGGTTTTCCTATTAGTAATATATATATATAATGCATTCTTAAATATGTATATGAATTTTGCCATAAGCTTAGGCAGCCGATATAATTGTTTTACAAACTTTTATTGTTATATAAAGTATATTTATTTTATTAAACATTGATGAAACTGCATATGTAAGGTTATGTACATAATAGTTCTATGCATTAGTTTATATATAAGTATTTCCTTAGACTGTAATATAATAGATTTGAATATAATAGTTATATTACCAGCTGCAGGTTTTATATGCAAGGTTTTGAAAGTTATTTGTTTATTATAAAGTATGAGTTGCATATGATTTTGAGTAGTTACATTTTTTTTATGTGCTGTGTATATACTTGAAATGAGAGTGAAGAGATATAAGATGTTTTAAAATTTGATTTAAGAGAAAAATTTATATATAGCATATATTTTGATTTGTCTATAGTAAACTTATGCTGATCTGTTTCCGTCAATTCCAACTTCCAGCTTTGCTTTGATCGTCAATTCGTGCTCATTTCACTTTACTTTGGAATTCGCGCCTGGATTTGTAATTTACTTCGTTATCAAATTCCTCCAGCCTCGAAAGGTGAGCAATCACTCACGATTAATGTTATTATATTTATTAAATTTGATTTCAATTGAAACAACAATTGAAATATGATGCTGCTAGTTATTTACATTTTATATATATGCCATTATCTGTATCTGTTCACCTGTGACATCTGACACCATTATCTGTTATTTATCACTGATGATATATGCCTGTTACTGATTGTTATATTATAATCATATATGTTATCACTCTGTAAGTTCCCTGTTAGTATAGAATTCACTATGGGTTGAAATGATACATACCCGAACGATCTGTAGAATGGGAGAAAATCGTTATGGGTTGAAATGATAAACCCAAGCGATTTTCATTGAATTGAATTTGGGATTGCGGGTTGAAAAGATATATACCCGCATATATTTAAATTGCGGATTGAAATGATAAATATCCATATCACTTGACCATAGGATAGAAAATTATATACAGACACCGTTGGTCTATATATGAATATTTTGAAAATGATTTCTATGGTTTTGAAAAGAAATATATGGTTTTAATAAATACTGATTTTTAAGATTTATTAAAGTTGATTTAATAAAGTTTATATATAATATGTTTAAGTATTTATTTAATATCTATATTTTCAAATATAGAGTTTATAATGATTCAGGTTGGAAAGATAAATTTGAAATTGATTTGAAATTATATTTATTTAAGAATTATACTTAAATAAGTTTGATTTGAAATTTATTAAATTTGGAATTTTAAAGATATGTTTTATAACTTGAATTTGATTAAAAGTGACTTAAATGAATATTTCAAATTTATATAAATTTAAGTGGGATATTCTGTTTATTTAAATTTGTAAATTGAAGTTGTATTTAGATGTTATTGAAATGATTAAGTAAATATTTCAAAACTAAATAATAGTAAAGTGAATTTGATATATATATATATATAATTATCGAATTTAGTTTTGGAAATGTGGAATATTTAAACTTTGAAATATATTGAAATTAAATGGTTTATTTTGTGGTTCAAATCTGTACTTGAAATCGATATAATTTGAAATGATTTATTGAGAAATTGAATTGAGTTGAAATTTACGAATTGAGATTGAATTAAGTTGAATTTGGAAGTCGAGTTGATTTGAATCGATTTGTGAATTTGTGGAAACTATCTTTATTATATAAAGTATTTTAAATTATATTTAAAACTATTTTTATATCATTTTATAAACTATTTTTAATATAACTATTTTAATATAAACTATTTTAATATAATAATTATTTTAATATAGACTATTTTAACTTATAATTATTTTTATATAAACTATTTTATTTTATAAACTATTTATTATATACTATTATTAATATCTAAACTGTTTAAGGGTGGAAGTTATGATTTTCAAAATGTTATGGTTTTTCAAAGTATTATGATTTCAAGTGTTTGGTTTCGAAAGTGTTATAACTTTGAAAGTACTATGATTTTGGAAGTGAATATATTTGAAATAGAAATGATATCGTATTGATATGGTTTTGAAATGGAAATGATATTTTGGTTTCAAAGTATAAACTATTTTGAAACGACCGCGGTGTTATAATAACGATTGGTTGTTAAAGTGACCGAGATCGGATATGGGCATACTCTCTGTTGATACCGAAAACCACTTTAACAACTACGTACGCGGTGGAGATTCCAGAATGAAGTAGGATGGTGGCGACGATCCTATAGGAGGTATATACGTGGACCCAACTCCCGTGAGTTGGCATAAGGTGGCTAAAACAGGAGCAATCGATGGGCTAATGAGGTAGCTCCTCTTATCGGACACACTCCATCGTATGCCATTTTATTACTTTGTGATTGATTTGTTGCGCACCTTTGATTCGGGAGTGTGGCTCGAGGTGGGCGATTGTTGCGGCTCCGCGTTACCACCGGCCCGGAAGTGTAATTGGTATATCTACCCTGGCATTGCCTAGTTGTGCCCTGTCACCTACCCTAGCGTGCATTACTACGAGTTTGATTTGTGTCGTACCTATGGAGTATCCTCTGGTAGCTCCAGTTTACGGGGTATTACGATACTGTATAGACTATTGGCATACCTAAAAATGTGTTAAGGTGGAAAATGTAAAGCCTTAACGCTATTTTTAAATAGTATACTTTACTGTAGACATTATTATAATAGGGTATATTACTACATAGTAGATAGTTTAACGGATCCTTAGAGGATGGTTATCCCAAACATCCTTTAAGTTACTTGTATTGTAGTTGATATTTCACTTGAGTTGGATTTATTGATATAAGAATGTTAATCCTGACTCGAGTGTTTTGTGTTTTGCTTTACGCTCGGGTCAGACTGAGTGACACATCATTTGAGACTCACCTTTGGAGTTGGAACTTCGCTTGGAGATCCAGCTATCTATCCAGCCTTCAGTTATTCAGTCGATTCCAGTGATGTATTCTGATCTTGTATCTGACTATTGTATTGAGACATCTATGTATTCGAGACCTCTGTTGTACCTTGTTTAACTCTATTATATATATAATAACTTCATGAACTACTATTCTTTTGTTTCCACTGCATTATTGTTATATCACTCTGTGTCTGCGATTCTATGATTATTTATTTACTGTATATGCTGAGTTTTGCCAAATTTAAATTAACAATCTGATATGTATGGATGCGAATGGTTGAAAATTTCAGGTCATTACATAAGTAGAAGTCCAAATCATGAGGATTTGGGCAAGGGGCGCAAACAGATATTTTTTGGATAACGGGCTAGTACCAACAGCATTTCCCCTATTATTTCTTTGGACACGGTGTTTCACATAACCCTGAAGTGAAATGAGGTGTCTCACATAACCCTGAAGTGAGACGAGGTGTCTCACATAATCCTGAAGTGAGACGAGGGGCACGCTTATGCTGAAACTTGAGGTAATAAGAAGACTCAATAAGTGGAACAACAGGTAACATGAGTATGGTGGCGGTTATGCATGTGACTTACATTCGGGTGCTCAGTAATCGTTATGAGTTCTAAGCGCTTAGTGTGTGCCTTTCATAGGCACCAATGTCTACTGCACAAGGAGCTTTAGCGTCCGGTCCACAGTAGATTCTATGGAGTAGCAGGCCGATCAAAGGGTAGTATTAGGAATTCAACCTAATCTAAGCAGCTATCTAAAACAAGTGCAAACAATCAAAGTTAATCAATTTTGTTGATCTAGTTAATTCGTATTTATTTCCAGCTTATTCCTTCTCTTTATTTCCTTTCTTTCCTTTTATATACTAGAACTGTTGTAAAGTCTATTGCTTTTACTTTGCTTAAAGATTCTAGTAATTACTATCATTCACCAGACTTTTAGTTTGACCCACTCCTCCATTTTCCCCCCATAGGCTAGCAAGAGCAAGGGTGATAGGTTGTAGACACTTGGAGACTTCTTTGGCAGAGATTTCTTATGTATTTCTCTTCTTTATTTTCAGTTTTTAGCTTATTCCACGTATTAGCACTTTGTGAGGGATAGTTTGTACTCTAATATTTATGAGACTGCGGTTTTGATTTCTTGAGACATATATTGTTATTTTGAGACATATGATGTACTTGGTTTTATAATTCTATATTATGAAGTTTGACTTTTAGCAAATTATTACTTTAATTGTTTCCGCTGTTTTTATCTATTTTGTCTTGTGAATCTTAGTCTTTGCTAGTTTTAGTTATACCTACAACGCACCACATCTTTTAGTGTGTCCTTTTGGGTATACTAAGGGGTGTGGGGTGTTTCACTTATGGATCGCTAGCGATCCATAAGGTTCACTCGGGGATCCTCTAAAATCCTCTTGCATCATGATCTAATATGTTCCATAGAGATGCTTGCCAAGTTTCATAGCATGCCAAACAATCTAGCTTGAGAAGTGAAGACTCATCTGATTCAAGTTTTTTGTCCTAAAGCTGCTAACTTAAAATGGATCTATAGAACTCATAAGAAGTCGGATTGACTAGAAATTTTGGGAGAACACTTAGAAGACATAATAGAAGGCTCATAGGAAAAATAATATCATTTGGAGTTGATTACATGGATCGCAAGCTAACTAGATCAAACTCTAGTGACCCATGTAGTTTGGGCCCCACCACCTCAAATTTTTATGGTAGGTCCCACACACCTTATATAGCGTACCTGCAAAGTTTTGTCTAATTTCGTTAAGTTTTGAGCGAGTTATGGATGATTCTTCTGGACCAGATTACCCAAGAAAATGAATGATCAAACTAACTCCAAACGACTTGATATTTGGACAAGACACTTAAATAGAAGATAGGAAGACAACCAAACAATGATCACTCAAAAATATGCTAAGCAGATGGATAGCTAGCGATCCATCCCCTATGGATAGCTAGCGATCCATCAAGTTAGGTCGGATCGCCCTTAAACTTTCCGAGCTCCTTCGTAGCACTAAGTAAAGGCTTCTGGTAGAAAATATGCTAAGTTGATGGATAGCTAGTGATCCACCCTCTATGGATAGCTAGTGATCCATAGAAATGACTCAGATTGATTTGAGCTTTTCAGTGATGACTTGGCATAACAACTAGACTCTTCTGCACCTATACTTCTGGCCCAATACTCAATGAATTTCCCTATAAATACTCACCTACCTGCAACTAGAGATGGATCTTTTTTACGAGGGAGAGAGACGTCATTACTCTACTGGAATTCCTTCACTTCTTCAACTTTCCTCGCCCTTACAACGGTCATCAAGGGGGTTATTGTGATTCTCCAGTCAACCCTTATACTTGTGACTTATTCTAACTCATTGTAACTTAGATCTAAGGACTAACTAGTTGATATCCAGAGAGATTCAACTAGTATGATCATAATAAAGGTTGATTAAAGTGGACGTAGGCCAGAGTCAACCGAACCACTATAAAAATTCTATGTCTCTTTTCTTACTTCTGCTTTTTATTTGTTGTTTATCTGAGATTTGTGCTGCTGATTATCTATACTGGTGCTTACACACTTGATCCATTTTTTGGGTTAACATTTTGGTGCTTTCATTGAGCCTTGAACAAGATGTGAAGAATTGAAGTTTGAATCAAAGATTTAGAGAAGACGAGTATGCCTAATACTAGATCTAGAGCTGTAGCAAGTCAACCTGTGATGACCCACCTTTTTGAGCAATTTAAGTCGACAATAAACCACACATGGCTAACTCAAATCATTCAAAAGGGCAGATTATCAATGGGGTTTAATAAGAAAATAAAAGAAAAGAAGGAAAGCAATACATAGAATCTCGCAGCGGAATGACAAAATATAATAATCAAATAAACAGTTCATGAAGCTGTTTTACAATATACATTTGATTTCAATTTTACAACATAATCGGAGTACAATCAACAAACATACCAAAATAATGCAGCGGAATGATAATAGTAAATACGGTCTTTGCAAACTCCATCTTCATCTTCAAGGAATATTGCTTCAAACGCTGAAATACTTAGGCTGGCCTGAGCGTAATGAAAAGACAAAACACTCGAGTCAGAACTAAAAGTTCTTATGTAAGTTAAATCAATAACAAGTAAATATAAGTGTAATAACTTCAGAGATGTTTACGGGATTTTACATCTCCTATCAAGTGTACAACGTGAGTGCAATACTTAAGAGATATTACAGGATTTTCTATTTCTTAGGATCCATCAAACTATATATATATATATATAGTAAGATAAGCTATATATGCAATGTCTATCAGTAAAGTACTAAAATAGCATTAAGGTTTTACATTGATCCCCCTTAACACATTTTTAAGCAAGTAGTCTATGCAGGTCCTGTAACGCAACTAGTAATGTCGGTAGCCAGTGAGTCCCCTATAGGTACCATACTAAAACAAAATCGTAGTGGGTGCGTATAAGGACAAAAGTATGACAGGGCACGTGAGGCAATGCCCAAGGTAGGATTCTACCAGTTTACCCTTTCTGGCTGGTCGTAACACATCGTTGCAACGACTGCTGACCGAGTCCACTACCCCAAAATCAAATCAAGGTGCACCGATAGAGTCAAATCAATATAATCATACGAAGGGGTGATGGCCCCTAAAGGTAGCTAACCCCTTGGCCAGACATAGGCTCCTATTTTAGTCATTTCAAATTGACACAAGTGTCGGGGTCATCCATCATCATTCTCTTTCTTCATTCTAATAAACGTCGCCAATTTAACCTCTACATTCTGGATAACATCTTCCACGTACACGGTTGTTAAAGTGGTCCCGGTAGAATGACAAAGAGTATGCCATTCATTTGGCTCCAGTCTCTTTAACAACCAAACGTCATTTTACACACCGGCTAGCTCTTTTAAATTTTAGGAACAAGTCATACTTCATATCAAAATATAGGATTTGCTTAATAATCATTTCGAATTCAAAACAAGTTATACCTTCATATCTAACATTCGTATTTAAATCAATGATTTAAATCCAAATAGTTCCCCTTTAAAACAATTTGAATAATTAAAATAGTTTTAATATTGAAAAATAGTTTGGAATAATTAAAATAATTTAAAGATTGATAGTAGTTTAGAATATAAATAGTTTTAGTATTGAAAATAGTTTTGAATAATTAAAATAGTTTGAATAATTAGAATAGTTTATATATTAAAACAATTTGATTATTAAAATAGTTTATATTAAAACTGTTTCTTTCTTTCACAACAAGGTTAAAATTCCAAATCATAACGAATTCAATTTTTTGACTTCCAATTCAAGTCAACTTCATATTCAAAATTCCATTTATATCAACCTCAATTTAACGATTTAAACTTTACTTCAAATTCAATTTAAACAGTTCTATTCAGAGGCTGAAAGTTCCAAATCACATTCTCATTTTGAAACAATTTAGTTTAAATACATTTCACGTCCAAACTTGGAAATACCAATTTAAACCATTTTAATTAAAGTAAATTCAAGGTTTAAATTAAAATATAAACATTCACAATTATTCACTCCCAATAAATTCAAATCATATCCCAATTTCCACTTTAAGATTTCAAATTAAATCCTTAAAAAATTTCATTTAAACAGGTTCAATTTCAACATTTCAAATCTCAAATTAGAAAATAATTTAATTCATATAAATCAAAATTTTATTTTCTTTAAAACAATCTCATTTAAACCAATTCAAATTTAAGATTTGTAACCATTTAATTTAACCAAATCCGTTGTCCGTATATAATTTTCTATCCTATGGCTAAGTGATCATTTATTTCAATTTTAATTACATGAATGGATATATCACATTTCAATCCATATTTAAATGACATAGGTATATTCATTTCAACCTACTTCTTAGTTTATTTCTAATAATATGAATGACAATTTATATAATGTCAAATAATAAATAGGGTAATAACAGAAATGTATCCAAAATAAATAAACAACCATACATCCAACACCAATCAATAGGCATACTATAACAAATCAACATTCAAATCAACCAATATATCACAACAGTTACTAGTTATCAATTGTCAATATTTAACTAGCCATTAAATTGAATATTAATCTAAATGTTAATTTAATTCAATATAAAATTTAAATTTAATTTAAATGTCAATTTAAACTACCAAACAGCAATCAATAAAAATTTATCACTTCATCATTTCAATTTAACTAGCATCGGAAAATTTAGTATTGCGTGAGTGGGTTTAATCACTCACCTTTATACGAATCTGAAAATAATAGACTTCTAATCAATAGCTCCTCTCTAGGTTTCCTTAGTCTCCTTCTTGATTGCCAGCTTTGTTCCTACATTTTGCTTTTGGTTTGATTTACTTTAATTTGCCTCCTTGTTATAGTAATATATATATATTTAGAAGGTTTGAAAAAAGGAAGAAGATCTGAAAAAGAAGAATTGAAAAAGAAAAGGATTAAAACAAGAAGAACAAAAAATGAAAGAGAAGATCAAGATTTGAAAAGAAAGAAGAAAGTTTGAAAAAGGAAAATATTTGAAGAGGAAGAAGATTTGGAGAAGAAGAAAAAATGAGAGAGAAGAAGAAGAATTGAAAAGGAAAAAGAAAAAAAAAGTGAGGAAGATTAGAATGGAGGCTAGGGTTTCATTTGC
Organism: Allium fistulosum; assembly: GCA_030737815.1. NCBI lineage: Eukaryota > Viridiplantae > Streptophyta > Magnoliopsida > Asparagales > Amaryllidaceae > Allium > Allium fistulosum. The sequence continues at coordinate 1,112,750,305 of CM060902.1, read as the reverse complement.
ATCATATATTATTTATAAGGATAGAGTTAGGTTTAGGGCCATTGAAATTTAAAAAGAGAGGCTGTTGTTGTTAGAAATAAATGAAATGAGGCTTCGGGAAATGAAGTTTGAAAATGAATGAAAACGAATGAAAATGTAATAAAGTAAATATGAATAGCCTTTTTAAAAGTGGTAGGTATTAAAAAGAGGTGAAGGAAAGAATTAAAAATATGAAAAGTAGTTCACGTATGCGAAATGGAAAAGCTTCAGACAACGTAAACGGAAAGGAGTAATAGAACAAATGAGGAAATAATGAAATGTGTGCGACAATTATTAATTAGAAAGTGAATGAACGGACCAACCCTACACTGTAAACAAACTTTTGGAATTCAAATTTCATAAACATTTGTTCACCAAATTAATTTTGTTAACCCCAAAGATACCAAAATTGACATCCACTAAAGATTTAATTAACACACAATAAATGAAAATAAATTCTCTACACAAATTTGTGTAATTAAGAGAATGTACAACATTAAGAACTTTTTGTTTCTCTCTCTCCGTGATTAGATTGGGAATTTAAACAAACATGTTAACATTTCGACTGAATGTTTTGTTAGGAATGCATTAACATACATTCAAAAATATGACAGTATAAATGAGGTAATATAAACAGGTGTATTATATATATATATATATATATATATGTATGTATGTACATCTTTATCACCGCTTATAGTTTACATTCATAAATAAAAGGTATAAAAATAATCCACATAAGGAGGTAATGAATGTAAGAGTAAATTAGAAGAGTGAAGATGGAAAGGTAAATTATGTTGCAATTAAAATCTAATCAAGTCTAAGTGAAAAGGAAGTAGTCAAGTGTAAATCTATTTTACCTCCTTTACAATCTCCTATTAACATTTAATTTAATATCATATGTGATTTCAAACCTAAGTAATCCTTTTTTAATGATATAATTGGATCTGAAACATAAGTTTATACTTAGGTACAAATATATATGCAGTAAACTAACATTAAATTTTGAAACATGAACTGAATTAATTGGAAATAAATCACCCAATTTAATTTATTTCAACATATGTTTACAATTAATGTATTCCCTCTTTTTAATTAAAAGTTTCCAATCACATTAATTGCCATTGATTTCTAATTTAAATTTTAAAAGAGAAACGAGACAATTCAATTCCTTTTTATAGTAATTTAACGTATTTATGGAATTATTGTATACAAACCAAAATATATTAATTTCTTATTCCTGTAATCAATCTTTCAGCTACCAACATTTCAAATAAATAAACATATGATTTCTTCTTTAATAAAGAAACATATATTATTCCTTTTTTAACATTTATTATTCCAATCAATTGAAATTTACATTCATACAATCATTTATTTTCTTCCTTATTAAACTTTATAATTATATCCAAATTAAACTTTACAATTATATTCCAATTAGAGATAAATATTCATTTTATTATTTACAACATTAACATTTGTTGTTTCAAATCTTGTTGTTAATATGCAACCCAACATTGTTTCACATTCAATTGATTTGGGTTATCATCTTTTAACTTATTGAAATTTGTTATTTAAGAATTTCATCTTAGATTATAACATACATCTAATAACCTTTCCATTAATAAATCGTAAAATCTTTATTTGTAACCATTTTTATTCAACAATTATATTAAATTTTATATTTATAAATGGTTAAAAATATGGGTTGTTACACAACCGGAGCCTGGGAGGAGCAAGGAGGTGTCCTTAATTTCTCATCAACCCATCTATGTGATTAGAGAAGAAAGGGAAAGGATGATGAAGGAGATGCATGATGGGATCTTGTCTAGGTAATAAGAGATGATGGATATCTTCTTCCAGAGGATGGAGCGGTAGGGGATGGCAAGATCTGCAGAGAATAGGAATCAAACTCCAAGGAACAACACAAGAGCTGCCGAAGTTGGATTGGAACAGGCTGGAATACTACCTCCACACCTAGAACAATCGATACTTGGGGGCAATGTTCGAATCAACAATAGAACCCAATGCAGAAGTATTTAGAGTTAGAGCAAACCAAACTGAAACCATGCCCACACGACTGGAGGGCACAATAGATTTGGGACTAGAATGAGCATTAACGCCTAGAACGGGTGATGTTGGAGCTAGAATAGCAAATCAGAGTACAAATACATGACCACATAAGCCAAAACCAGAAATCCACAGTTGGAATAGGAGGCAGGTTCCTCCATTACTCTCTGCCTTCTACTTTTTCCGCCTTCAATAATCTCAGGCCACTTACATGTGTACGGGATCCCGAACGGTCCCTAGGCATGCTCTGAGTCGGATGCCTGAGATGACGACTTAGGACAACAATGACCTTAGACCGCTTAGACACGTGCTAAACCAAGATTGGTTCCTAGTCGTGCTTTCAATCGGATATCTAGGATGATTGCTTAGGATAATAATCTCAAACCGCTTGGACGTGGACAAAACCTAGATTGGTCCCTTGTCACGCTCTGAGTTGGATGTCTAGGATAAACATTTAGGATTTCTACTTATTTAATTTTTGCTTGTTTACTTTGATTTGAAATTTGAATTTTATAAAATCCATATCTAATGTGATGACTGATTTTGAACGCCATAGAGTCCCGACCAGAGAGATGGGACCGGAGTGCAAGGTGAAAGTCCCCTTACCGAAGAGCGAGTGGATGGTCTTGTACGATATCGAACGCCATAGAGTCCTGACCAAAGAGATGGGACCGGAGTGCAAGAAGTAAGTCCCCTCACCGGAGAGTGAGTGGATGGGCTTACTTAATCCCCCTTAACTTAATAAGCAAATGATCCGGAGATATCATCCCCTTGAACTGAAATAACAAACGATCTGGAGAGATCGTCCCCTAAACTAAACATCAAATGATCCGGAAAGATTGCGCATTAAACTTAAACAGTCCAGAGAGATCGAACCTTAAAACAGATTTGACTTTGTGAAAAGGATTTGAATGCCTTATAAATAGAATAAAACTGATAAATCCTTGATGAATACAGGATGTTTATATATATTATGTGATTCTGATATATGATGTGATTCTGATATATGATGTGATTTTGATATATAATGTGATTTTAATATATGATATTATAACTCTAAATTAAATTTGAGTGGTAATGATGCAAATCCCGGATGAAAACGGGACGATTATAGACATGTAATGTAATTAGAGACATGTGATGTAACAACTCCAAATGAAACCGGAATGATTGTGATGTATAGATTACACTTAGGCAGAGTCTAAAGTCTCAAGATATAACAGGTTTGGAATGACTTGTGATTAGCAAGAGAATCCAAAGGAATTGGATGATTCACCAAGGATAATGCAGCTGGAAAAGCTCAATTGTCGAAGACTGGAGAATTAGGAAATTGTTCTTGAGCAAAGCACACCTTTCATTCATAAGGCATACTTTGGAGGGGCAAGTGTTAATAGGGTTTTTAACCCAACGGAATTCAAAGGAAGTTGGAACATCTACGACAAGTCAAAACAACTCAAGAATCAACCAAGGGACCAGAAGAAGGAATGAAGAAAGACTCAAGAGGAGGAAACCAAAATTTGGCCAAGATGATGGATCACCAGCGATCCATCACCTATGGATAGCAGTGATCCATATGGTTCGCTCGGGGATCCTCCAATCCTCTTGCATCATGATCTAATATGTTCTCTAGAGATGCTTGCCAAGTTTTATAGCATGCCAAACAATCTAGCTCGTGAAGTGAAGAATCATCCGATTCAAGTTGTTTGACCAAAAACAGCTAACTTAAAATGGACCTATAGAACTTATACAAAGTCAGATTGACTTGAAATTTGGAAGAACACTTAGAAGCCATAATAGAAGGATCACAGAAAAAATGAGATCATTTGAAGTTGATTAGATGGATCGCTAGCAACCGAACTAGATGGAAGGATAGCTACCCATGTAGTTTCGGCCCTACCACCTTAAATTTTTATGGTAGGTCCCACACATCTTATAGAGAGTACCTGCAAAGTTTCGTCCGATTTCGTTAAGTTTTGAGCGAGTTATGGACGATTTTTCTGGACCAGATGACCTATAAAGAAGGATGATCAAACTAACTCCAAACTACTTGATATTTGGGAAAGACACTTAAATAGAAGATAGGAAGACAACCAAACAAAGATCACTCAAAAATATGCTAAGCGGATGGATAGCTAGTGATCCATCCCCTATAGATAGCTAGCGATCCATCAAGATAGGTCGGATCACCCTTAAACTTTCCGAGCTCCTTCGTAGCACTAAGTAAAGGCTTCTGGTAGAAAATATGCTAAGTTGATGGATAGCTAGCGATCCATCCTTTATGGATAGCTAGCGATCCATAGAAATGACTCAGATTGATTTGATCTTTTCGGTGAAGACTTAGCATAACAACTGGACTCTTCTACACCTGTACTTCTAGCTCAATACTCATTGAATTTCCCTATAAATACTCACCTACCTGCAACTAGAGATGGATCTTTTTTCCGAGGGAGAGAGCCGCCATTACTCTACTGGGGTTCCTTCACTTCTTCAATTTTCTTCTCCCTCACAACAGTCATCAAGGGGGTTACTGTGATTCTCCAGTTAACCCTTATACTTGTGACTTATTCTAACTCATTGTAACTTAGATCTAAGGACTAATGAGTTGATATCCAGAGAGATTCAACTAGTATAATCATAATTAAGATTGATTAAAGTGGACGTAGGCCAGACTCAGCCGAACCACTATAACAATTCTGTGTCTCTTTTCTTACTTCTGCTTTTTATTTGTTGTTCATCTGAGATTTGTGCTGCTGATTATCTGCACTTGTGCTTTCACACTTGATCCAGGGTGTTGATCCATTTTTTGGATTAACAAGTCCAATCATCATTAGTAACATAACATCAATTCCAAATGTGGACCAACCCATCATCATTAGTAACATAACATCAATCGTCAGGTAACCATAATTAGCTACACATCATCTTGTAGCAATAATGGTAGAATACCGCATACTCATCAAAATGTGATATCGTCGTCAAACATCAAATATATGTGATAATTACAATAAACAAATAATTACATATTCCATAACTATCTGAATAATATATTTTTGGCCATTATTCTTTTAGGTATAAAATCATTTTATTATTATTTATTATAAAAACTCCATTAATTCATTGCATCTCTAAACATTAATACTTCTTTTTAGATGATAATATACTCTTGAAATCCATTATTGTACTTCCATTTCTTAAAATATCTTAAAACATCGTATTTTAAATCAGAAGTAGTAATTTTTCTCAAATAATTTTCAAAAAAATAATATTATAATTTCAAGTCAAAATAATAATATATTTTAAGATTATCGTAATAGTTTCCAAAATCAATTTATTACTATTTATCCCAAAAATAATAATATTTTATTTTAAATCCCCAAACTTCTATTTATTTCTATCCATCCTAAAATAGTAATTATTTAACCTAAAGCACCTTTGGAACATACTTTACTACCATTATTATAATTTTAAAAATATCATCTATTATATTAATCAAGTACTAATAATAGTATTTTCCAATAAATGCCTTAAAATTCATTATAATGTCACTCATTTAAGATAGTGTAATTTTCACAAAACCATATTATTATTTTTGAAATTCACTCTATTTTCTAAATAACAATCATAAACCTTCTAATTCAGTATAAAATATATTTTTCGTTGTTATTCATGAGCTTCCCTAGAAATTCATAAATAATAACCTTATCAAATTTCTCCCATTAAATCATTTAATTTATTAAAATCGCTGTTATTTACAAACATCATCCAAAATCCATAAATAATCCTATCTGTCATTTATTTTCTAATTTTCCCATTTTAATCCATTTTATCCCAACTAATCATCTTTCGATTCGAATCAAAAATTAATTATAACTAAACATCTAAAAATACTACAATCAACAATAACTTCCAACTAAGGTGCAGCAAAACTATAATATCAAACAGTCATCTATAGAACATAGCATGTATCAACAATTATATCATTTCATCAATAGACACACACATTATAACTTAAAAATTCAAATAATTGAATAAAATAAACCATACCAACATGCTTCTGCTAACAGCCTCCAAACTCAGCAAACTGAGCACAAAATCGTTCGGAATTCTGCCACAACGGGCGAAACCACAGGTGAATCGAAATTCGTTGGCGAAAGAAATGAGAGTTAGAAGATGAGGGGCATTTTGGTAATTTAATGTCTAAATTAAGTAAATATAAATCAATGACCGTCGCTACGGTAACTTCATGACCCTGATCTCACTCCTCAACGCCAACTTCCAATGTCGTCGAATGCAGCTGCACTTGCCTATGCCCAGATCAGATCCCACCACCAACTCCACGATCAAATTCCGTCCTCAAGTCAACCAACCCTGCAACCCACGATGCTGCCCACCACCGATGACTAACCAAGGCCGTTGAGACTTCTCAAACAATTTTTGGCAAATTCGGACACCTATAGCACAATCCAACCATATGAATCAACTCCCCTTGACGTCATCTACATAACCATGGTCCCCAATCGTCTAATCATTACCGATCCACCATTTATTCTAAAACCCTAGGTCTGATGGTCAATAGTAGTTATTTGATTTCTTGTTGACTCAAGCACTTTTTAGAAAAATGGACACTTATTGCCTCTTCTAATTATAGAAAGCTTCATAACGATATATAATTCGATGGGAATCAGACACTTTGAATTGTGAAGCAATTCATAATTAGCGAAAATCATCCACTACTAAAATGAGATTAACGGGATTTTTGGGATAGGGAAGAGAGACTTATGCGATGGCTAGCTCTAGGGTTTCTAAGCATTATTTATATAAGCAATGAGGTGGGTCCAGTTGCATGTAACCGTTTGACCCAAAAGTGGTTGTGTACCATATTTAAATAGTGCAATGCCTCTATTTCACAAACCATAATGCAAACCCATCAAAATTATATACATAACTAATCATCTTGGAAAGACCCTTGCAATGGTTATCAATACGACATTAATTCACCATTTTATTAAAAATTCATTTTTAATTAGTTTAATATCAAATATGTCGGATTTGCGGGTCGTTACATTCTTCCCCCAAAATAATTATGCCCTTGATATTCCCCAATTACAACCACCAACCATATCAATAATTCATCATCTTATTTAATCACAAAATATGGGGAAATACATCGATCATAGCTTAATTGCTTATAAAACAGCATGTAATGAATATAACATCATTGAGCATGACACAATACAATTCATTTGAAACAATAAATCCAATTTTCTACATATACATACGATAGTAACACATACACTTCATCGATCATACAATCCAAACTACGTTATGTAAAAATAACATTCCATTAACAAAGGTGAAACAATCTCAATTATAAATTAACCCATATCATGGATCTCAACCACAAAAGTCCATAACAATACATAGGTTGATCAAAACATCCATGTACAAATGAATGATTATAAATAAACAATTTATTTATAAATCAACTATTAGCATAGCTCATCAAAATAAAGCATATACGCTTAGAATAATATGGTACTATCACCATACTAACTTATCAACCAATAACACGTGTGTTAATTACTTTTATGACTACACATCCACCATAATATATGTATCCTCAAAACCATCAATGAACTTTCTCATAGTCTCATCTTCAAGATAGCTACTGACCATCTCATACCTATACCATCCACAATACCATATACACCTACTCATGGTCACATCCTAAAATAATAATATGTGCCTAGTCATGGCTGTATCTATTCCATGGGCCGTGGTTACTACGAGAAGCTCTCTCACCATGCTAGTTCTTATCGAGCTTAGACTCCAAAACCTGCCCCACCTCATCGCTATGATACCAAAGAAGAGAGGCAAAGGAGGAAAGACCACGAGGGCGATGAAGCTCATAGAGCGGATAGAGAGAAAGATAAGGAAATAGAAGACGAAGAGAGAGACCGAAGAAGATATGTCCCGCGAGGCTGCTAAACACCCAAGAGATTCCTCTCAGTGCCGTGGGCCTCCTTCTGCCGATGTTTCGTCGCATATCCAAGCTCAAACTTCCTTGGTTTAGCAAGTTCCAGTTTCCCAAGCTATGATTATGGTAGTTCTGCCTGCTTGGAAGGGCATTCCGCTCCCTCGTTCACTCTCCCACTTGGTTCTCCATGCTTGCAAGCCACATTTCCACATCTCTTTTTACCCGAGGTGAAGTTTGGCTAGGATATTAAGAATGTCATGAAAGAAGCCACCCTGAAAAACCTCTAGGTTATCCAAGAAGACATAGAGGCTAGGTACAAATGGAAACATTTTTGCGATGCCCACTACGATGTGAATCGAATTAAATACTCCAACATCCAATCCTTCAAGTCTGAGAGAGCTGACTTTAAGCGAATGATTATGGGGTGGTAGGACGATTTGGTCAAGGTCACCAGAGAGACCTCGCACAAAAGCAAAACACCAGCACTGATAGCTTAATGGAAGAGTTAAAGCGCATTCAAGCTACTGACGAGGTCATAATGAGGAATGAGTTGAGAGCTGCTCTAGCCGAGAGCATTGAATTTAAGAAGAAAGCTGATGAGAGGGCACAGGTGCTTTCCTAGAAAGATGAGATTATTCAGGTTTGGGACAAGACTACCTCCAAATATGCTACTGAGCTTGCAAGGCTCTAGGAGGAAAATCAAAAATTCAGCGAGGAGAAAAAAAAGCTGCCAATGAGTTGGATAAGCTATCCACCAAAAAAGATGCCAATGACCTTGAGCTTGCAAGAGCTCAAAGAGCTTCAGGAAGAGAAGGCCAAAACTAGCAAAGAGCTTGATGCAAAAATGCTACACTTCTATACCAACATTGTGACGAACAGGAACTTGAGATGGCTAGGGAATGACTATCTCGAAACGCTCGCTGGCGTTTGGGAGGAAGTGTTGCGCAGGTCAGCATAGGCTAGAGAATATCATTTTGAGGAGGAGCTAATGGTTGTGTACCTTGATGCCGAGGACATAGAATCTCTTTCTACTAGAAGTGACCTCCTAGTTAAAGAGGCTGCCAATACTGCTCATATTAATGCTACAAAAGCTCTCGCTGCCCCGAGCTCATAGGGTCAGCACGACGCATCCACTTTAGAATCCAGAGAGCTGGTCGCGATCATTCCATCATCCATGGGGTTAGCTCCCAACCCACCCGTGAGATTCTAACTTCAACAGCGACTACACTTCATGAGCCATACATTCTTCTCATTATGATCTACCCCAGGGAGCTTGGGACCAAAGAAGGCGTATTCGTCATATTTCATTGGGATTTTGCTACAAGTATATCTCTTGTTTCTCAAGTCCTCGAGAAGCCTCAGTTCTCGCAAGAATCCATTATTAAACTTTATCATTTTGTTTGCCAACTTGTAGGTCAACCTCAATTGCCTCCAGCTACAAAAGGTTTATGGCCTGCAGCTATCTTTATCTCATCCACTTCCATCTTCGTGGGACTAACCGTCACATCTCCTGTCTCCAATTCCAACCCAGGTCTTAACTTCGAGAAGATTGCCGCCCTGGAGAGCTTGGAGGATATTTCTGTATCCCAGGACAAGGATGTGTGCATTATAGGTGCTTTCGACCCGACTAAGCATGAAACTATGGCTAAGAGGTTGAGGAAGGATATGGATAAGATCAGTGTAAAGAAGGAACCCAGAGCTGGCCTCTACGAAACCGACAAGCGCCCAGCAAAAGGTTCTCCCACTGAAGATCCAACCACCTAAAACAAATCCTTTTGAGACTTCAGCAGGACAGTTCATAAAGCCTTATACTACGACTAGAGGAAAATCCACTAACTCAAAAGGCGAGACTCCTCTCAGCCAGGAGAGCAAATGGAGGAAGAAGCTCAAGACCCATTCAAGTAGCACTGGTAAAGGCAGCCGGAGCCACAAGAAGGGGAAGACTCAATAGTGTGTGCTAACTAAGCGTTTGGTTATTGGGTTGTTATGGTTGAGTCTATATTTTCTCTTTTCGCTTTCAACAGGCCATGATTGTGCGGGTATGGCCCCCGCTGTTTGACTTGTACATAAAAGTTTATTAGTAATGAAAGATTAGTCTTTTCTTTGTAATCTCACTTCGGTGTACCTTTACTGCATTTTATGTACTATGCCTTTTATGTGTGACTGCCTATATATATAGTACAATTGCTTATATTGCAATTACTTGTATTATATACTTCTGTTTTCGTGCAATATGCTTATTTACGCAACTCTATGCATGTAAATATTATTCCAGCAATTGCCTTAGTATGTCCTATTACTTAGCACTATTTCTGACTACCAAAATACTCTGTTTGGTGCAATATAACTATGGTTCTAACCAACTCTACAGCTCTTTCTGTTCGGGCACTGTAAGTCCTTTTCGACCAAGTGTTGGCGTATGTGCCCCGGTCCATAGGGCTGAATGTTAGGATTCAGGCATATTCAAGAGATTGAACGTCATGAGTAATTCGTTCGATTGCCCCTAGTTTGATTCACATGATAGTTCCTACCTTCGGGAACTACTGACTCTACTACTTGGCTCCAAGAACTATATTTTCAATGCCGCTAATTCTTTGGTAGCAATCAAATTATTCCAAGTTGACATCATCGGCCAATGTTATTCTGAATGTATGTATTGTAAAGTGGCATCGTCGTCATCTTTCGTTATAACAAATTCTTCTAAGTTCAGTGTCGAGTCTCAACCGTGTACTAGTTTCTGCCATCGGAAAATAATACATGAGTAGCTTAATTCTGTGAATTTCTTCTTACCATAGCCTATCTCCGAGCATCGGTTAATTTCTTTCGTTACCACCTGTCTTTGGGTGATGTCAAATTTTGAAGGGTCTGAGTCAATTTTCCGATTGACTGGTGGCTTTAGGCCTTCCCGATTTTGCTGGAGCAATGCCGCTCAGAACGTAGGGGCTGATTTTCATCGTTGACCTGGCGGTTGGACCTTCCCGGCATTGCCGGAGCAATGCCAGTTCTCAGAAGGTATGGTCGATTTTCAACGTCAACCTGGAGGTTTGGACAGTCCTGACGTTGCCGGAGCAACGTCGTTTCTCAAAAGGTAGGGGTTGATTTTCACCATCGACCCGACGGTTTGAACCTTCCCGACGTTGTCGAAACAACGCTGGTTCTTTGGTGGTTGGGATCGATCTTCCCCATTGATTCGGCGGTTGGGCCTTCCCGACATTGCTGGAGCAACGCTGATTCTGAGAAGGCTGGGGTCGATTTGACTGTCGATCCGGCGGTTTTTCTTACGAGAACATGGTTCCATTGGTTTAAGAAGCTAATTTTGTGGATAAATAGAAGAAATGGCAAGTCTTGTCAATTTACAGGTCCTCCACTATCACTGGATGGCTTATTTGTGAAAATAAGAAATAAAGATATCAAGTGTAGTAGTGCCACAGCATGTTGTTGTTCCAAGCATTGGAATCAAAATTCCATCGACGATTGCCAGCATGAATATTCCATTTCCAAGCTTCTGATTGATCACATAAGGTCCTTCTTAGTTTAGGCCAAGCACTTCAAAGCTCGAGATAACTCATTTCAGAACGAGGTCCCCTATTTTGAAGGTGCGGTTGCAAACTTTTACGTTGAAGGGTTGTGCCACTCTCTTCTGGTGCGTAGCAACCTTCAGTTCGACTTCTTCCCACTTCTCATGGATTTGATCCAGGGATTCGACTAGTAGATGCTCGTTTTCTCTCTTATAGAAGCGTCTTCTGCGATAAGAAGGGACTTCCAGTTCCACTGGATCATAGCTTCTAAACCATATGCCAATGCGAACGGTGAGTGCCCGATCGTAGATTTGTGCATTGTCTTGTAAGCCCATAATGCTAGTGGAAGCTCATCAACCTAATTACCTTTAGCTCTAATCAGCCGCTTCTTTATGGTGAATTTAATGATTTTGTTCAATGCCTTCACTTGCTTGTTTGCCTGTGGATGTGCTACTGTGGAGAAGCTCTTCTCGATTTGGTACCGCCTATAGAAATCTTTGAATTCAACACTCTTGAATTGAGTCCCATTGTTCGTGATAATCTTCCGAGGCATTCCAAACCTATAAATATTATTTTTCGTTATTAAATTAATTACTCTTTTATTGATGATTATGGCAAGCGGTTCCACTTCATCCCATTCCATAAAGTAATCAACTACAATGATAGCGTATTTGGCCCCTCATTTTGCCATTGGTAGCATGCCAATAATACTGACTCCCTAGATTGTGAATAGCAGGGACTGACCATCTACATGAGTTCTGATGATAGGGCTTTTAGAATTTTGAGAATCTCTAGCGCTTGTCACATCACTTCGTATAATCTGCTGCATCCATGGTCAGCGTCGGCTAGAAGTATCCATAACAGAGCACTTTCTTTACTAATGTCTGCCCCCAGTGTGATCCCCACACCTGCCTTCATGAATTTCCATGAGAATCTCCCTGACTTTATATTTGGTTACACAACTAAGAAAGGGGGAAGATAATCCTCTTCTGTATAGCACTCCATCCTGCATTATGAATTGGGGCGCTCTTCAAAGGAGCTTCTTTCGTTCGTTCCCATCTCTAGGGAGTATTCCCATGAGTAAGTAGTCCCTTATTGGCATCGTCCATGTCTCTACCTCCTCTATAGTCTCCAAAACCAAATCAAGGTCCATTTGATATATGCTAAGAGTAGTCAGCACTTCTACTTGAACCAATCCCATCAATTGCTCCTCTGGAACTGGCTAGCTTAGCTAAAGAGTTGGCCTTCATATTCTCCACTTTATGAATGTGAGATATCGTGCAGTGTTCAATTTCATTGAGCAACTCCAAGATTTTAATAAGTAAGGGGCAAGTTTCGCTCCTTTAGCTTGATATTCCCTTTTAATACGGTAGAAGACTAGTAGGGAGTCACTGTAGAAATGTAGAGTTTTATTCCCAGTTCCTTTGCAATCTTCAATCCTACTATCAACGCCTTGTATTCTGCCTCATTGATAGTGGTAGGAAATTCCAACTTCAAAGCATAGCAAATTGACCATCCTTTAGGAGTTTCAAGCACAACTCCCGTTCCTAAGAAAAATTCATTTGGCGCGCCATCAATGAACATTTCCACTGGGGCACTATGACCATTGTGTCCTCCTCCTCATCATCTCGAATAGTGAACTTGGCGATGAATTCAGCCAGTGCATGTCCGTTGATTGCACTTCGGGGATGGTAAGTCAAATCGTACTAACTCATCTCGATATTCCACTTTAGAAGTCGTCCTGAGGTCTCAGGCCAATATAGTATCTGTTTCAAGGGTTGACTTGTCAACACCTTGATCGGGTGAGCCTGGAAATACGGTCACGATATCCTAGATGCCATTAGCAAGCAGTATGCCAGCTTTTCCAATATTGGGTAGTTCCATTCGGCTCTGGTGAATCGCTTGCTAATGTGGTAAACGGGCCATTGAACCCTAGACACCGCTAGGTAAATGAATAAGTCCTTCCCGTCCATCGGTTTAGAATAACTAGTGGTGTCTCCATATGTCGCAGTAATTTTTCAAAGCATTCTGCAGTCCTGATTCCACTTAAAGTTCTTCTTACCCTTCTTTAATGCATCAAATAATGGTATGCACTTATTTGTCGCTCTGGAGATAAATCGGCTCAATGTTGTAATCTTTCCAATTAACTTTATAATTCTTCTTCATCGTCGGGGTTCTAACATTCCGTAAGACATCAATCTGCTCAAGATTGAACTTAATGCCTCTTATGTTTATTGCAAAACCGATAAATTTCCTAGAAACTGCTCCAAATGAATATTTGAGCGGGTTCAATTTCATTCGTACCTCCAAAGGATCTAAAACATCTCCGAGAGATCATCCAGATGGTTTCTAGACACTTTTGACATTACCAGCATGTCGTCTACATACACTTCCATCGTTCGTCCAACCTGCTCCTTGGACACTGTATTTACCAGTCTTTGGTAAGTAGCTTCGGCGTTCTTCAGACTAAACGACATTACGCGATAGCAATATAGTCCCAAGTTTTTGATGAAGCCAGTGTTCACCTAATCTGGTTTATGCATCATAATCTGATTATACTCTGAGTAGGCTTTCATAAATGAGAGCAGTCCATGCCCCACAGTTTCGTCAACAATCTAGTCGATCCTGGGCAACGGAAAGCTATCCTTTGGGCAGGCTTTGTTCAAACCTAAGTAGTCAATGCAAGTTCACTACTTCCCATTCGATTTTCGGACAAACATAGGGTTTGCACCCATTAAGGATATGTAGCATCACGGATAAAACCATTGACCAATAGCTAATTCACTTTTTCCTTCAATGCAATAGATCGCTTCGGACCTAGGCTGTGCCTCTTCTGTCTCACTAGCATGAACTTGGGATCGATATTAAGTGCACAACACGCTATCTTCGGAGATATTCCGCACGTATCAGAATGCGTCCAACTGAGCATGTCCAGATTTTCTTGAAGGAAGTTAATCAATTCCTTTCGCAATTTGATTCCTAACTGAGAACCAAACTTCAAGACCCGAGTCAGGTCGTCCATGTCAACAAGGACAACCACTGTAATCTCCGCCAATGCTTCCCGTATATCCCCTGACTTCTTCCTAGGGTCCATAGCCTTGCCGAAGCAACTATGGTCCCACAGGGGCTGTTCTGTAATTGTTATGCTAGCAGTCCCTGAATGTGGAGAGTCTTCCTCACATTCTTTCCTTTTTCACGGTGTTTAGATTCACGTAATTCGGCAACGTAGCACTCCCTTACAACGCTTTGATCTCCTCTTACTACTCCTATCCCATTCTACATTAGGAATTTCACTGTCAAACACCATGGAGCCAAAGCGATTCTAAAGTCAGCCAGGGTCGGTCGGCCCAAAAAGGCATTATAAGTAGAACACTAATTGACAATCACGAAGGTCTGGATCTAAACCATCCTTCATTCTCCTTCATCGAATTCTGTAGGGAGGTCAATCGTTCCAATTGGCTGTTTAGCTTTACTTGTAAATCCGTGAATCTTTGTTTTGCAGATGGTCACATCCTTCATGCTAATCTTTATTTGGTCAAACATATTTCGAAATAGGACGTTAGCAGAACTCCCATGGTCAACCAATACCCGATACACAACTACTAGTCCGATCCCAATCGTCATCATCACTGGGTCGAGATTCAGTGCATCTACACCTTATGTGTCCTAATTTTCGAACACAATGCTATCTGTAATCATCCTTAGTAGCTTAGCTGGAGCTCCGTCTTCAATTGCATAACAACTATCCTATGGCACATGCTTCAAAGAATAAGCATATCATTCCATCTCACTCCAACTCTTCTGCTCTAGGTGAGGTCCTTATGTAATGTTGTTTATGACTAGTCTTCCATCCGTTCACTTGGGCCCTTCTCCATTGGATCCAGGCGATTTCCCTTGAGCATCTAGCCCTTTGAGTCCAATAGGACGATTGATGTTTTGCGGTTTCTTTACATACTGCTAAAGCCTGTTGTTTCTTATCAATTCCTCGATTAAGTCCTTCATATGTCAACATTCATTTCTGTTATGCCCATGAGTTTTGTGGAAGTGGTAATACCTCCCCGACCTTTTTTGCTGCTTGGTTGCTTCCCTCTTGGGCGGTTTGTTATACCGCTCAGCTCCCTAAGTGACAAGATAGATGTTCTCCAAACTATCATTCAACGACATATAGCCTTAGGTCTCAGATTCCTTTGATGTATCATGTCTCCTCATGCTTACCAGCATTCTGATTCCTTTTCTTCTGATTAGCATTTTTCCCCGCACTTCCTACAGCAGGTGCGGAACTATTTCCATCTTGTTTGACCACAATGTTACTCTGAATCACTTCTTTTGATTGCTTATTACATGTATTGTCTTCAACCATACTTGCTTCTTCCAGCCTCAAAAACTGATTTTCCTTTCGGAGGAATTCCTCTATGGTAGTTGGTTGCTTCATCTTTATCCACCTTTCGAAATCCATGTCTGGGTGGATCCCTTGAACTAGAGCTATAAACACTAGATCTTCCTTCAGGTTGCTTACTTCGGTCATAGCAACGTTGAACCAGTTCAAGAACCTATTTGAAGACTCCTTTGGTCCTTGTGACAAGCTAGACAATGACATCCTTCGGTCGTCCAGTGTGGAGCCTGAATTGCTCTAGAAAATTCTTGGCTAATTCATCAAATGTCGATATGAATTTAGGCACGAGCCTAGTGAACCGCATAGAAGCAACTCCTTCCAAGAAGATAGGGAAGCACCTACAAATAACAACATCTGTTGCTCTAGCTCCATCTGTATGCCATTTGTATTTGATTAAGTGTTTACTGGGGTTAGTACTTCCGTTGTAGGATGGCACTATCGGGATGGTGAACTTTTTATGTATTCTTCTCTCAAGATATTTTCAGTGAATGGAGTTCCGCTCGGTGCAGAACCTCATTCTTCGTTCTTCCTACCCTACTTTCCTCCACTAATTGTTTGGCCATGTCAGCGATGTACTCTTCACAGGCACGATAATCCGAAGGTCAACTATCATGGGCAACGCCGAGTGTTTGACTTTGCAAAAAGTCTCAGTTTACCTGTTGATGTTTGGTGCTCCTGCCTCTGGGAGTACCACTCCTTTGGTATGTTATGGACGTATGGTTGGTTGAGCTGCAGTTGTCCAAACTCCACCTTTATTAGCATCAACATCCAACTCCAAATCATCATTATCAAGTTGTAAGCCCACTTCCTCATTAGATACATCCATGGCATCACCTTACCGAACATCCTCCATGAGGGCATTCCTATCAGTACCGAGAGAAATCCTCTCGGTACCGATAAGTCTTCTTGTGAGGGGAGCGCTCCTGCATCTTCCTACAAGTCCTCCAACAACTACCTCGTTCTGCTTTTGCTTCCCATCTCTCCTATTTAGGCGAAAAATAGAGGATTTCTCTTGTTCTATAATAGGTGAAGGTTCCATTCTAGTTCTCCTGGTTCTTGGTGGCTGTCAGGTCAGCAAAGCATGCATCTTATCCATGAGAGCTTTTTGTCTATCCGCCATTTTCTGATTAAGTTCGTGGATCATCATATTAAGCTCTCCTCTGGTAACTACCCTCTGTTGAGTAGAGGATTCAAATTCTCTTTAGATGAATAAGCTTCCGAAGACGCACATGAGGCAATCTAGATAATAGGAGCTATATATCTATTTTCCGTTGTGTTTTGATTCTGCTTTTATGTTGTAATGGTAAGTTGTATTAAATGCTAGATATTTGATTCTGATCATCCAAGTGGGCTCTTCATATGTTGCTCTTGGAATATGTTGTAATAATTATATTTTCTCTGAACATGGTTTGAGAATTGGGATTATGTAATGAAATTGAAATCTTATTGTGAAATGAGATGAGAAAATTTATTTTAAAAATTATGTTGAATTTCCATATTCATGTGTTTCTGGTATTATAAAAATGATTAACATAGCTGCATTTTATCAACAGAAATTAATAACTATAGATGACTGCAGCATCCGTAGCACCTAGTTTCGGGTCTTAGAAAGGGGATGTTAAAGTTTGGTATCAGAGCATAGGTTTATGTAAACTTAAAAGGAATTTAAACCTAAAAGATTTGAAAACATAAACCAATGAATTAGAGAATAAGATTTGGGTTGGGATAACATAATAATAACGTACTTGTATTTTACTATATAGGTATGTATTCCCCTCTCTCTTAGACCATTCTTCTGTATCTTACTAACGCTCGTATGCAGATTTATGAGAAAGAAAGGTATGGAAGCAGGAAACAGAAAAGTGAATCTAGGTGGAGGAAGTACCAGAAATAACGGAAATGCTCAACCCAATACTAGGAGAAACCAGGGTCGACAAGAAAATGCTAATAAAAAACGCAAATGCCAACTTAGGTGCTGGAACCCCACCAGTAGATATGGGGACAATGTATCAATTCTTCATTAACTTGAAGCAAGCTGGAGCGGCTAGAGGAAATGCTGTGAATGCGGGAGGTGCAAATCCCATGGTGCCAGCTGACAATAACTATGCCAAGCTGAGTTGAGATTATACCAATTTAGGTAGAAGCCTTTTCTTGAAACGGAGGATGTTGTAGAAGTGAAGAATTGGCTGTTGCATTGTGAGAGAATTTTTGCTAATCTTGATTTGGATGATGGGTAGAAAAGGGGACTAGCTTTGAGGTAGTTGCATGGAGCAACAATGTTATAGTGGAATGGAGTCACCATAGGTGTGCCTGAGGAGGAGTTGACTTGGGAAAAATTTCGAAGGAGGTTCGAAGAAAGATTCTTGTTTAAGGTTGCCAAGTTAGTTTTTCTAAGAAAGTTTATGTAACATCCCCAACTTGGAGCGCCAAAACTAATGACTATGGATGCTGCAGTCATGCATAGTTATTAATTCTCGGTGACCAAATGCGGTAACGTTAGATACATTGATATAACAGAAACACAAGAATATGAAAAAAATTCAAAATCATAAAATAGATTTCTAATTCAACTTCAAATCATGTTTCAAACTCATTACATAATTCCAATTCATAACCCACGTTCAAAAAAATATAATTATTACAAAATACGCCAAGAGTGACATATGAAGATGCCCTCTTGGATGATCAGAGTCTAAACATAAGCAATTTAACAACTTTGCCATTACAACCAGAACACAGCGGAATCAAACAGAAAAGAACTTCTAATAGCTAGCTTGCCTCCTGCACGTCTCCATAAGCTTATTTGTCTAAAGAAGAACCTAAAAACCTTAACTCTCAAGCTACTCAAAATCAATTGAGCACCCGAGTGTTTAAGGGGGAAATCATAAACTTCGAGTCAAAAAAAAGTCTGGTATGAATAATAACTTACCATCTCGATCCATATAGATATCTAATGAGACCACACCGCTTAGCGGAACGGGTTTTCCTCCCACTGGTATCCTAACTCAATTTATAATAACCATATATTGTGCTCTTACATCCACAATGGTTAAGACATAACATAATAAATATATCATGATGATATGCAAACATGCAATATATTCTGGATTTCCCATCCCCATTCATTTGACTATTTTACTCAGTTATAGTTTCTAGGATCGATATTAACCTATTAGTTTTCATAGGCTAACTAATAACATGTTTAAAGCTTACGGACTATCTGCCCGGTTTCATAGTTTTTCATGGTTTTACAAAGAACTTATTGGTATCTACCAATAACTTCATCCAATTATAGTTTTTATGGGTTCACTATGAACCTGTTGGGTTTTCCAATAACTTCCCTCATATCATAGTGTTCATGGGTTAGCTATGAACCTATTGATCTTTGTCGGTAACTTAATCCGAATATAGTTTTCATGGGATCACTAAGAACCTATTGGCCCCTGCCAATAACTTTTCCCATACATAGTTTTCATGGGTTTACTATGAACCTATCTAAACTAACAACTCTTTGATCAGTCTCAGGGCATCCTATGTTCTGGTCTACCTGACCTCTTGGATACAACTCTATCAATTTATATTCACTACTGGGTCAATCTAGCTGGTTGTTCTGCCCTTAATACCCTAAAATGTAGTTATGGGTTGATTATAAAGTGAATAAGTTTACAGAAGAAGCACACATGATAAATGATCATAACATAATAATATAAACATCTTTGGTTTAATTTCCGTATAATCATTTTCCAAATGAAATATAGTTAATACCTTTAACCTATTATCTTTAGCAAGGAAAGCTTTTTCCGGAAACACCCAAGTTAGATGCCATTTCAAAATTCTTTCATATTGCCATTGGTTTTTCTTTAAAAATTGAGATTGGGTTTCTTATTTGAAAACTAAGGCTTTTGAAACCTTAAGCCATATCTTTCGAAACCATTTAATTATATCCTTCGAAAGTATGCAAACCTTCTTTTCAAAACACTTTAAACATATGACTTTGGAAACACTCAAAACATCCCTTTCGAAAGCGTCAAAATCTTTCTTTCGAAACCATTAAAACATTCCTTTCGAAAGTATTAAAGCTTATCTTTCAAAACCACTTAGCTCAAGTAGGGTATATAGAAGCATAGCTTTGAAACCATGTGAAAGTATCTCTTTCAAAATCATTGAGTTTAACTTTAAGTATAACTTCTGGGTCAAAGTGAACATAAGCGAAAGTAACCCTTTCGAAAACTTTAATCTCCAAGTAAAAGAATTTGGGGGGAACAAATGGTTTTGAAACCACCCTTTCGAAAGCAATAACCTTTAAGTAAAATAATTGGGAAAAGGATAGCTTCAAAATGACCTTTGGAAACCATTGCCTTCGAGACCTTTAATATAAGTGACTATAAGGACCCTTTTGAAAGCATTGGGTTATGGCTTCTATTTTAATAAAACAAAAGCTTCCTTTTCGAACTCATTGTTATAAAGCTATAAAGAAAAGCGGTCTTTAACCAATTTGAAAGGTATGAAGACGGCAGCTTGGTTTTGACTAGGTTCAAAAGCAATTACCCTTTCGAAAGCTCATTTTGAAAACTTAACATGTGGCAACTCAATCGAAAGTTACTTTTAAAACCAAGGCAAGCGGAAATCCATTTGAAAGCTATTTAAAAGTAACTTCAACCCTTTCGAAAGCTTCTTAGAAAACAAATGGAAACTCTTTCAAATGCTTCCTAAACAACTCTTTTGAAGGCTTCTTAAAAATAAAGTAAGTGGCATCTATTTTGAAAGAAAAACGAAGGCAAGTCGGTTGATTCGAAAGCTATTAAAAATGGCATCAACCCCTTCGAAAGCAAGCTTTGACATCATCCCCTTTCGCCTTTCTCCAATATGCTACATACCAACTATTTGATATTATGTGTATTTGTTTCGAATCGGTTCGAAAGGCCAACTAGGATGATTTTAGTAGCAAACAGATGGAAGTGGCAAGTTTGTAATTTGAAGCAAAAACTAATTTATACCTTTAAAAGAAATTCCTTTATACCTAAATTGCCTTATTTGTCAAAATATGATTGGTTGCCAAACCTTTATCAAAATCCTTTTTCAAAGATGGCTGCCGAATTCATCAATTGATAATTAAAAATATTTTAGCAATGAAGCTCTTCCCTTTAACAAAACAATTAAGACATTTAAGTCCTAAAACTTAATTAATTTAATTTCCATAGTAAATCACTTAGGAAAAATCCCTAAAAATCATCTTAATTCATTTTTAATATGTTTTCTAACATATATAAATTTCGGACCAAATATACTTTATTTAATTACCGTAATTAATTTTAAACCCAAATTATCTATTTTTTTCCTTTTAAAATTCATAATAAATTATCCATAGCTTGGATTATTATGAAAATGTAAACCCATCTCCAAAATAATGTTTACATAACATATTAAACCCCCATGGCATTCGAAACCCATTTTACATGAATTTAGCCTTAAAATCAAATCAAACCTTTTACAAACATACTTGTTCAAATCAAACATGGCATGTAATCAAAGCATGTCATCATTCAAACCTTCCCAACGGTTTTTAAAATTTTAAAACCCAAAATTAAGATGTTTATTAAAACATATATGAGATGGTTTAGCTTATTATTCACCTTGTTTGGATAAAGAACTTGGGATTTGATCTTGCTTAATTCTTCCTCGCTTTAATCGTTAGCTTCTAGTTGATTTTGATCCCCTTTTCTCCTAGGGTTATGGCTGGCCTTAGTTCTCCTTAACTTTGGTTTTTGATTTATGAACGTATGAAATGAAAAATGAAGTAAGGGTTCATGAGTTATGCAATTATGGTATATGGCTATTTCCCATAATACCCTTGCCTTATTCTCCCAAGTAGTTGACTTACAAAACCATTTTTATAAACCCATTCTTATGATTTCATTTAGTTAAGGCACGACCTCTATTTAGTTTTCAATCTTAATCCCCTTATCACTCTAGTATTTACGTTATTCTATTTAATTTATCTAATTAAATATCTTAAATAATGTTATTTAAAATTAAGGGTGTTATAGTTTATAGATTTGGAACAAGGAGAAATGTCAGTAATTGAGTGTTATAGTTTATAGATTTGGAACAAGGAGAAATGTCAGTAATTGAGTATGCCATTAAGTTTGATGAGCTGTCCAGATATGAATAAGCTACCACAGACACTTTCATTAGGAGGAATGAAATGTTTATTCGAGGATTGAAGCCAAAGATTACTAGGGCGACCAAGCCACGTCTCTGAGACTCGAGCAATGTTGTAGTGGAGATAGCAATCCGAAATCAAGAGATGCTTTCTACTTTTGGAAAAGAGAAGCGGGTGAACTTAGGATTCTCAAGGTAAGAAGAGAAATTTCTTTAAGAAGAAAGGATCTCAGAAAGGAGGAGCTGCCAAGAAAGGGACGACTGATCTAGTTTCCTACAAGTGTGATAAGATGGGACATTTTGCTCATGAGTGTCATTTTAGCAAAGGGAAGAAAGTTGCTGATAAGAAAGGAGTGAATTGCTTCAACTATGACCAGATAGGTTACTACAAGAATCAGTGTCCAAAACCAGTCAGAACGGACAAGGGAAAAGTTTTTGCTTTGGAACCAGTATCTTCTAGGCCAACTGCTACTGAGAAGGGAAAATCTATGATGGAAGGTACGCTTTTGATCCATAGTATACCAGTTAGGATACTATTTGATACTGGTGTATCACATTCATTTGTATCTCGGTGTTTGGTAGATAGATTATGCTTAGAACCATTATACCTTGTTACTTCCTTAAGGATTACAAATCCGATAGGAGGGTCTGTAACTTTGGAGATGAGATGAGACCAGTTAGGACTTGATTTGTTAGGTCATAAGTTTGCATGCAGTTTGTATGTCTTTGATTTCGTGAGCTATGGGATTATATTGGGTATGGATTGACAAGATAGATACGATGTTAGGATATTTTTCCAGGATAGGGAAATATCATTAAAACGTTAGGATATTTTTCCAGGATAGGGAAATATCATTAAAACACCCTAATAGTCATAACCGAATCATATACTTAGTGGAGAATTTGGATTTGAATGTTTGTGCCTTGTTGGGTGCTATGGAAGTAGAAGAAGATTTGAATCGGGTTTTAGGAGCAAGAGAGTTTGCAGATGTTTTTGAACCAGTTACAGGACTACCAACAAAACAGGCTATAGAGTTTCGAATTAATCTTGTATCTTGAGTAGAACCTATGAGTAGACTGCATAGCGAGATGACACCTACCGAGATGAAGGAGTTAAAGGTATAGCTGGTAAACATAGAAGGAAAGAGTTTTATTAGACCAAGCAATTCGCTTTAGGGAGTGGCCGCGGTGTTCATGAAGAAACCAGACAGGTCGTTGAGGATATGCATTGACTACCGTAAACTGAATGAGAAGACTATAAAGAATAGGTATCCTTTGCCGAGAATCGACGACTTATTCGATCATTTGAGTGCAGCCAGAGTGTTTTCCTAATTGGATTTGACTACAGGGTTCCATCAACTAAGGGTGGCGGAGGATAGTATTCCTTTGACGGCATTTCGAATGAGATATGGTTCGTACAAGTGGTTAGTAATACTATTTGGGCTAACTAATGTGCCTGCTTTCTTCGTGGACTTGATGAACCGAGTTTCCGAGAGCACTTGGGTAGGTTCGTACCGGTGTTCATAAATGACATTTTGGTATATTCTAAGGATGAAAGAGAGCATGAAGTTCATCATAGAATAATGCTCGAGACATTGAGACATCATAGGCTTAAGGCAAAGTTTACTAAGTGTCATTTTTGGAAGAAAGAAGTTAAGCTTCTTGGTTATGTTTTCTCAGAGAAAGGGTTATCAGTTGATCCAGCTAAGATCGAAGCGGTTAACAGTTGGAAGAGACCCAAGACGGTGATCGAGATCAGAATTTTTCTTGGACTCGCTGGCTACTATCGAAGATTTAATAAGGATTTCTCGTGGTTAGCAGCGCCTCTGACTGAGCTAACCAGGAAGGACGTGAAGTTTACCTGGTCCGGTAAATGTGAGGAAGCGTTCCTCAAGTTAAAGCAGTTATTGACCAATGCACTAGTGTAGTAGTTCCAGATGGGAATCAAGAATTAGTGGTGTATATAGATGCATGTGGAATTGGATTTGGAGCTGTGTTAATGCAAAATGCTAAAGTGATTGCCTACACTTCTCGACAGCTCAGACCACATGAAGTAAGATATCCAACCCATGATTTGGTTGGCAGCAGTGATCTTCACATTGAAAGTGTGGAGATATTATCTTTTGGGAGAAAGATTTGAGTTGTACATGGATCATAAGTCTTTAAGGTATTTGTTCTCTTAGAAGGAGTTGAATATGAGACAGCAGAGATGGCTAGAGTTGTTAGCAGCTTATGATCGTGGTATAGAGTATACATTGAGGAAAGGTAATAAAGTAGCAGATGCTCTTAGCAGAAAACATCATAATGTGGTGTTAGCTATGTTGGCGGAATAGAAGGATATAGAGGCATTGACTACTTGTATTAAGCAGTTGAGATCGACTACTAGTTCTAGTCAGAGTACTACCATGTTATCCTATTTGGAAGTTCGACTAGTTATTGGCCGAGAAGATTAGAAGACTTGATATTAGAACTGAGATTGATGATCTAAATGATTTTGGTCTTGACTAGAAGAGATGGTTGAGAATGAAGGGATGGTTATATATTCCGAATGTTGGAGACCTAAGAAAAGAAGTTCTTAGGGAATGTCATCAATCGAGGTTTACAATTCATTCTGGAGAAAAAAAGATGTATCAGAATATGAAGAGAAGTTTATTCTAGGAAGGTATGAAGAAGGATGTTGGATTATGGGTAAAACAATGTTCGAATTGGCAAAAAGTAAAAGTTGAACATCAGAAGTCGAGTGGGTTTCTTCAGCTTTTAAATATACCAGTTTGGAAACGGGATTTGATATCCATGAACTTTATTGATGGGTTGCAAAGGTCGAATCGAGGAAATGAGAGTATATGGGTCATAGTGGACAGATTGACCAAGAGCGCCCATTTCATTCTCGTTAAGTCAACTAGGACGGCACATGTTTTGTCTAAGTTATTTATGAAGAACATAGCTAGACTGCATGGGATTTCTAGTAGCATAGTCAGTGATAGAGATACATTATTTAATACACTACGCCATAAATGGCCTTCTGCAACACAAAAAAAATGTTGGGTCAGGCCCAAAAAATGTTGCCATAGGTCTACGGCAACACTTTTCGGGTGATGCAATTTTTGCCGTTGCCTTAGACCTCAAAGGCAATATTTTGACTATCTAAGGCAACATAAGTAATATTGTTGTAATAGAACCCTATTTGGGTCTATAGCAACATCCATAGATGTCTGTAGCAACATTCCAAAATGTTGCTATAGATATTAACTTTCTGAATTTGTGGGGCCCACAATGTAGAGCATATTTGATTTTTTAATAGAAATAAATATTTATTTAATAAAATGCTATTGCACAGAATTTGATATTCAAACAGTAATTTATTTAAATACATATTTTATTTCAACATTTGAAATAGTACAAATTCCCAACTCCACTATTTTACAATTCAATGATATATAACACAGATATTCACATATACAGATATTCCTCGCTACATCACTCAGTTCACTCATTACATATGTAGTTTCAATTTATATAGACACCGACATTGACGAATATAGACATGCACTAACCCGTTCAGCAATGCTGTGAGGATCAGTTGCCTGGCCACGTCGTGCACGGACATGTGGTTTTGCAGAACCATTAGAAGCAATAGTATTATTAGCTTGAGCTGAATCATCCACTTGATGCTGTAGAATATTTCCTTTAATAGATCATGGAAACTTCAACGTGAAAAAAAAACATCGATAAGATGAGGAAAATTAGTCACAATCAAATGTGGACTAGGATATGACAGCCTAAAACAACAGCCATGTCACAAAGAAAACAAAATTTGATGGTTACGAGCTACAAACCTGTTGGTAAGCATGAAATACAGGCGAATTATTCAAAGCAGATTCTGGCCCCATGGAAAAAGATGGTATTTGAAAGTGTTTCATCCCATTTTGCTCCTGTAAATTTACGTTAGGTTGATAAGCACAGAATTTCACCCAAAAATAAAATAATAACAATAATAATAAAAGACCAAATAATAGAGAAGCATGACAAACCTGATTATGAAGATGCAAAGTACCATTCGACAATTTCATATGTTGGCCTTGTTTGGATCAACAAAAGAATAAGCCATGATGTCTGACCCTGCACACCTTGACAGTATCATAACACAGTGAATAATATGCTTCAGCAATTCCTTCACATCCATGAAAATAATAATTTGTTTATTGTCTAAATTTGTGTCCTCTATTCTATCAATAATAATGCCCATACTTCCATTTTCCTATAGCCGTATCATTTCAACTGTGCATTTTATATTCAAATTCAACTCACTACAGGCCTTCAAGAAAACTGGAACATTAACCGAGTTCAAACCAAGAGCTGAAACGCTAACCTTCTTACCATTTAATGCAACTTCTGCACAATTAGCCTCAAAACTCAAACAAACAGGCCTGCAAATATCCCTTCCAACGAGCACATTAACAAACTGACCATTATTACTATTCACGCCACAAGCCTAAAGCTTTATGCAATTCCTGATAACTCTATGCATGTTTAAAGATAAAACTTGCACATTCTCCTTATCATTTACATAAAAGAGACACACCTGATCACCATTACCTAAACAAAACATACCCTTACCATTTAAACAAACAAATGAAACTGATCCATTGTGCTCCAATAAATCATTCAATCCCTCATGTCTACAATATGAGACAATATCCAAAACCATTCCACTATCATTCGAGATATCAGAAACTGATGACACTACAATATCATCACTCTAATTTTGAACTGTATCCAAACCAATTCGACTACTTCCACCTACCTGCCAATAACCAGAACTTCACCGAAACCAATTCGACTACCCCCTGCCACTCTGACATCAGGCCCCAACCACGAAATTGCGACCAAATTAGCAACTCCCTGAACCATCGCAATCCCACAACCTTACCTCGAATCACCAGAATCGCCAAAAACCTGAACAAAATCGCAAATCCACTACCACCCAATCGACTGAAACGCCCAACTAAAGAATTTGGGTTTGTGATATTGGATTGTGAAATCGAACGCCTGAACAACCAAATCTCAATATAACTAATAGTGTACTGTTGACGTGGGAAGAAAACCTGGAAGTAGTGAGGAAAACTGACGCGAGGCGAAAGAAAATAACGGAAATTGATATGGCCGACAGGGGATAAAAGCAAAGCCAGTTATTCTCCAGATCGAAGAAACAAGGAGGAGCGGCGTCATTTTTTTTAAAGTCGGCGGAATAAAAATTAGGGATTGGAAAATTGGAGGTGAGAAACGAAAGCGGGTGAGTGAAAAGTAAAGCGGGAAATGGAATTTGGTAAGGTGTGGATCGATGGTGTGAATCGACGGTTGAGATTTTGTTTTAAATGGTGGTGTGGATAGCTGAGGTGTAAATTTTTTTTTTAATTTTTTTAATTAGAATATATCTATGGCAACACTATATAAAAATGTTGCATCGTGTTACACTTGTTTAGCTAGAGCAACACATTTTTATGGCTAAGGTAACACCAAAAATACAACGTTGCAGTAGGACCAAAATTTTATAGCTGTCGCAACATTTTAGCTAGCAACACCTTGCAAAAATGTTGCAGAAGGTCATCTATGGCGTAGTGATAGTGAGTTCAGGAAGAGTCTACAGGAAGTGTTAGGTACCAAGCTTAAGATGAGTACTGCATATCACCTTTAGATAGATGGGCAGACAGAGAGAGTCAATAAGGTACTCGAGGATTTGTCAAGAGCTTGCGCACTAGATTTTGGTGGATCATGGGAAGACTACCTACAGTTGGTTGAATTTTCCTATAATAATAATTATCAGACTAGTATAGGAATGGCATCTTTTGAAGCTTTGTATGGAAAGTCGTGCAAGTCACCAACATGTTGTTAGAACTGGAGACAAGTTCGTCTGAGGGCTAGATCTGGTGAGAGAAGCAACAGAGAAGATTGAGTTAATCCGAGGCAGGATAAAAGAAGCTCAGTCTAGACAGTGGAGTTATGTAGATAAAAGGCGTACAGATCTAGATTTCTCAGTTGGTGACTGAGTCTTCATTAAGGTATCACCAATCAAAGGTGTGGTGAGATTCAGTAAGACAGAAAAGTTAGCACTGAGATATGTTGGACCGTTCCCAGTTATAAAGAGGACCGAAAAGCTCGCATATCGAGTAGAGTTACCGAGCAGTTTGGCAGGGTGTCCATAAAGTATTTCATGTTTCTCATCTTCGTAAGTATGGGCACGATCTAGATACTACTATCACTCCGATTGCATTTGAAGATTTAGCAGTAGATCCGGATCTGACTTTTGTTAGGTGACCAGTTCGAGTTGTAGTGAGAGATGAGAAGAGATTAAGAAACAAAACAGTCAAGTTGGTGAAAGTTCAGTGAGGGTCAACGCAAAATAATGTACTTGGGATACAAAGGACAGGATTAGAGATACTTATCTTGATTTGTTATGACGGTATGTTCTATATTTGATGTGTGTGTGTGTGTATATATATATTGTTTGCTAGTCAAATAGGCTAGTATTGTTAGTATGTAATGTTATAGATGTTTGCATGTTTGATATGCCTAGTATTTAGTCATTATTGAATTTCGAGGATGAAATTATTTAAGGAGGGGAGCCTATAACAACCCCTAATTTTGATTAACATTATTCAAGAGATTTGATTAGATAAACTAAATAGAACAATGTGATGATTAGATTGATAAAGGAATTGATATTGAATATAATTAAGGTCGAGCCTTACCCAAATAAATACATAAGATTGTTTTATAACTTAAGCATATGGTTAAATAGGGAAAGGGTAATATAGGAATAAATAAGACTTCATAACCCATAAACCCTTATTCCTTCTCAGTCACGTTTTCATAAAAAAGTAATCAAAAGAAATTGCAAGCAAACTCGGCCATCAACTACCATCTAAATCACAAAAATCAAGAAGAGAATCAAGTAAAGCTAGGAAGATTAAGCAATAACCAAATGTCAAAATCCATTATCCAAACAAGGTGAATAATAGTTCAAACCATCTCATGGTTATTGTCTTGTGATTATCCAGATTCGGGTTGGATTTGATGCTGAATATGTTTTGATGATTTGATGATATGCCATGTTTGTTTTTGCCATGTTTGATAAATGATAAGTTATCATAATATTTACGAACATGATTATTTCGGTTCTAAGATTTAAATCGAAGATATATTTCTCCAAATGCTATGATTTTTGAGTATGATGTTTAAAAGATGAATTTGGAGATGGATTTTTATTTTCATAATTTTCCAAAGTCTAAGGAATATTTTACGAATTTTTAAAGGCGGAAAACATGTAAATTTGGGTTAATGTAATTAAGTCATTAAATAATGATTTTTCAAACCGAAAATCTTATATGATGAAAAGAATACCATTTTGGGATTTATGTGAATTTTTTAAATTTTTCTCAAATATATTTGAAGAAATATGAATTAAATAAGAAAGATTAGTGTTTAATTATTTAATTAGTTAGTTACGTAAATTAACGTTTAAACATATATTTTTGGCTTTGGGAGATAATGTGCGGCAGCATAGCTGTAATTAAGTTGTAAAGTTTTTAGTAACCAATCACATTTTAACATATAAAAGAGATTTGTTGAAAAGAACATGCTTTATTATGCAAAAATTCAGTTGTAGTGATAATTACAATGATGTCACTTCCCTTTATATTGATGCTGCGCTTATCATCCCTTCGACGTTGTCGAGAGAAAAGCACATGGAACTATTTCAATAGTGCGAAGTGGTTTCAAGCTCGTTAAGGTCAAGTAAAGGCGGCAGTTTCATTGCGTCGACGAGGTGACTTTGCATATCCATGTCGCTTGTGTTCTCATCGCGCTTACGTATGTTCTGAAATGTAGGAAAAAGGGTTATCAAGCTTATCCATACTTAATAGCATCGACATGATTCGTGTCATCACACTTCTCATGGTGCCGCATTAGTTGTGTCACCGCTCTTCTATAGATGCGGAGAGACCATGTCGTCGCTAAACAATAGCGTCAAAATGGACTATACACGTTGTTTGAAAGCCAAAACAAAGCTGCCTCGTCACTGAAGTGGATGGTGTCGACATTGTTGAGAATCGATGTCGTCATTATCGAAGAAGCGCATAATGTCGTATATCCACGTTGTTTTCCAATAGAGGCAGAGAGCCTTATGTCTCGATGTCGACGTAATAGGATGTCGACGTTGATCACTGTAAAATGTTTTAAATGGTGATAGACCCAATATCATTTTCGTACAAACACATGGCGATATAAAAAGTATTTTACAAATGGCATTAGACTTTGAAAATACAAAGATATGATTTCCTTGTTTAAATTATGGGTTAACGGTATTAACCATACATCATTAAGAAAATGATTACAAGGACTTTAATTCTGGATGTTTATATTTTGGGTTTACAGGATCACTTATTATGTATGCTATTGTTATCATATTCACTTCGTTTATGACCCATAACTGCATTTTAAACGTGTTAAGGGCAAGAGAACCAGATATGTTGACCCAATTGTGAATATAAATTTACTTAACTCCTATGTGAGTATAATTGCATCTGGGAGGTCAGGTAGACCAGAATATAGGATGTCCAGAACTGATCAAAAGAGTATTGAGTTAGACAAGTTCTTAGTTAGCCCATGAAAACTCTGTTATGAGAAATGTTATTGGCAAGGGCCAATAGGTTCTTAGTGATCCCACGAAAACTATATTCGAAATATGTTATTGATAGAGATCAATAGGTTCATAGTTAGCCCATGAAAACTATGGTTTGAAAGATGTTATTGGTAGAAACTAACAGGTTCATAGTGATCCCATGAAAACTACGGTTGGATAAAGTTATTGGTAGAAACCAATAGGTCCTTAGTGATCCCATAATAAGTACGAAATCAGACAGATAGTCCGTAAGATTGGAACAGGTTATTAGTCAGCACATGAAAATTAATAGGTTAATAGTAACCCTAGAAACTATAAACTGAGACGGATAGTTAGATAAATTGGGATGGAAAATCCAGGGCATATTGCAGTTTTGAATTTCATCATATGATGTTATGTTTTAACCATTATGGATGCAGGTGCACAGTATATGGCTATTATATTATGGTGAAGATACTAGTGAGGGGAAAATCCATTCCGCTTAGCGGCATGGTCTTACAAGATATATAGTTGGTCCGAGATGGTAGGTTATTATTCACACCAAACTTTTTGTCTTTTCCCTTAAATCTCGGATGCTCATTTGAGTAGATCGAGGTAAGGGCTTTTCAGGTTCTCTTTAGACGAATAAGCTTCCGAAGACGTGCAAGAGGCAATCTAGCTAGTAGGAGCTATATATCTATTTTTTGCTATGTTTTGATTATGCATTTGTGTTGTAGTGGCAAGTTATATTAAATGCTAGATATTTGATTCTGATTATCCAAGGGGCATCTTCATATGTTGCTCTTGGAATATGTTATAATAATTATATTTTCTCTGAGCATGGTTTGTGAATTAGGATTATGTAATGAAATTGAAATCTTATTGTGAAATGAGATGAGAAAATTTATTTTAAAAATTATGCTGAATTTCCATATTCATGTGCTTCTGACATTATCAAAATGATTAACATAACCGCATTTTGTCACCGAAAATTAATAGCTATAGATGACTTCAGCATCTGTAGCACTTATTTTCGGGCCTCAAAATGAGGGATGTTACAGAAGCCATTTCCTTCGAATCCAGTTGGATATTTTCTTTAAATTCTAGTTGCAATCACAAGTCTGCTCCCGATAGTCTTTCTTAATAAAAGCACTCAAAAAATGTTTGCATGTAAAATGGGCAAACACCGCTATTCAAGTTAAAATAGTAAGAAATTGAAGGAAAAAAAGAAAAATATAAGATTTTTATGGTGGTTCAGTAAACTCTATGGTGTACCTCCACTTTGATGTTTTTATTGAATGTTTTTTGCTATTACTACTGAATTACAAGGCAACATTAAAACAAAGATTGCTTGATTTTGAATTCAGTAGAGCCTTCATGCAAAAAAATCGATCGAAAGCCTTTTCTCATGTGTTTGAGTCGGCTATTTATAGATGAATCCGCACATCAGGGTCACCAGATCTTAATTTGAATCAATCAAACAATCAGATCCAAGAATTTAGGTGAAGGGCTAGTTAAAATTCCCTAAAACCTAAGATTTTACCAATTAATATAGATGCGACCATTGATCGGCACCTATCAATGGCTTTGACCAAATCTTCACCCTTTACTTTAATTTTTCTTGTCTACATGTTTTAGGTCCTCTGGTTCAACATGTTAATTCGACCCACCTAACCCTATCTTAAAACAAATTTTTTCCCCCAAAGTCGCATGTGGAACCATAGTAGAAGAAAAGCGAAGTCGTCATGCAACTTTTGATGGATTTGCACAAATCAATTTATCAGTCGATACTGATCAATCAAGTTTTCAATAAACTTGAATCTTTCTTTCAACACTCCATCATTGCACACTCCCAAGTTTCTTGATCAATTCCTTCATCATTTCATAGCCTAACTCCATTGAAATATCGTTGGGTCAAGTACCAGATAAAAGTACACACACATAAAAAATAACTATGTATGTGTATGTATATACGTACGTATATATATAGGCATACATATGTTTCTATTATAATGTTATTATGTGTTAAGCTTGTGCAAATGTTGAGTATATTGATAATCACATTCAAATAATTAAATTTATTAACAAAACATTTTTTCAAATCAAAGTTGAATTGAATTTATATTAAATATGATTTAATGTGTTTGCACATTTGATCATACAAACAAAAAAAGAACTTTGGATAAATTTAGTAAAAGGATATTTTTGGAATCGACGCTTTTACTCCGTTATGTGACACTCTAGATCAACAAAGGTTATCAAGCCTTCACGTATTATTGTGAATAAATCGACTAACATATAGCGCGGTCTCTGAACATTCCAATTTGGCAAGTGTCTAGGAAAGGGTGTTTAACTAAGAAGAAGGTGTTAGAACTACGATTCTAGATTTTAATGATGGCAACTTCATATTAGAGTTTAAATTACATTAGTCAGAGAAATATTGTTACAGCTTCAGAAGAAGGAAAACAAATCGCGCTCAAGCTTCAAAGAACATATATTGGAAGAGCATTTGAAGATAATAAATTTATGAGTATTTTTGTCTTAGATTTATATTGTTAAAACATACAAGAACTTTACTTCACTTTCTCAAGATTGTTTAAATAATTTTATAAATTTTTTATATACCTTTTAAAGCATCTAAAAATGATCTGGAAAACCAAATTAACATGCCTACCAGCGGAAGACCACCGGTGCAACGGTAGACAAGAAAATTGGAGTTTCCAAACTGAATTTTAAATTTCTTTTCACTCCAACAATTATGATTCTTCTTCCTCTTTCAGACAGGACCTTCTACTGTGGAGGTCAATCATACCCTTTGATCAAAACCTTCGAAATCTATGAATCACTATGATTTCAATAAGTTTTGATCACTAAGAAGCACTCTTTGATTTTTCTAAATTCTGACAACCATACTTTATTCTACATTTTCAAATCAGCAATCACTATGTGATAACAAACTCTCTGTTTTCTTACCTTAAATACTCTTGTTCACTCAACTATAAATCAGTTCTTGTGAATTATAGGAGATTGTATTATAGTGGCAATTCTGTGTATTGAAGACACGCTACTTCCAACGTTTGTAAACTATCAAGTAGTGTAAAAGATCTGTTTAGTGACTTAGGCAAGTGTATAGGCCTATTCCTTTGGGTAAAATGAGGGTGTTGTTGAGTAGAAGCCAGAATAAGAGATTCTAGGACTGGACGTAGGACGGTGGTCCGAACAAGTATAAAAAGTATGATGTGCAAGCTTTTTACTTTATTTCATTTACATAGTTCCTTATGATATTGTTTATATACTATATTTTAGCCATATACAATCCTACACAGTTTC
Organism: Allium fistulosum; assembly: GCA_030737815.1. NCBI lineage: Eukaryota > Viridiplantae > Streptophyta > Magnoliopsida > Asparagales > Amaryllidaceae > Allium > Allium fistulosum. Next base: position 1,112,716,178 of record CM060902.1, on the reverse strand, counting down.
ATTTTGTATCAGAACGGGATATTTCATAAACCTAACACAATTTTTTGAAAAATATTAAATATGGCACGCATAAGCACTTTTGTAGAAGGTCTATCCACTACATGACTACCACTATTTACTGGCAGTGATTATATTTTCTAGTCAGTTAGAATGAGAAATTATATGGAAGCTAACGGTTTTGAACTTCGGGGTCCACAATAAAAAATATGAAATTCTAACACACCGTTAACTGCATGGACTCCCAAACAAGAGACTGCGGCAACCAATTACTCAAAAGTTTTGAATATTCCATTTTGTTCTTTAGATAAAACTGAATTTACTAAAGTTATGATATGTAAAATTGCTTATGATATCAGGCATACTTTACAAGCCAATCATCAAGGCACAAGCAAGGTTAAACAATCATGAATAGCTATGTTAAAAAGTCAATTTCAGAATTTTAGAATGAAAGATAATAAAAATATTTCCGATATATATTGTTGTTTGCAAGACATTACACATGCATGTCACAAAAATATTAAACTCTTTAACCAATGATTGGAAGAGAAAAGTATTAGCAATTGAAGAAGCTAATGATCTTTCTCAACTCAAGGTTAAGGAGTTAGATGGTAATTTAATGGCCTATCAAGGAATTTTGCAGGCTAGAAAAGTTCAGAATCAAGAGAAAAGGACCATAGCATTTCAAGTTGACAAGGACTTTGAACTAGATGAAAAAGAAATGGCCTTCATAGCTAAAAACTGCAGAAAATTCAAAAGGCAAGTTAAGAGAGGAAATGGCAATAACGATAATAGCTCAGGACTCAAGTGTTTTGGCTACAACGAATTCGGACAAAACATGAAGAATTGTCCATTACAAAACAATGGAAAGAAGGAGTTCAACAACAAAAATATATTCCACAAGAAGAAAAGGTCCACATATCAAGCTACTTAGGATGATTCAAACTCCACATCATCTTCTAATAGTGATAATGATACGGAACAAGCTAATGTCTACTTTATGGCCACAAAAGATGAGTTACAAGCTGATTTAACTTATAATGAATTATTTGAAGTTTGTATAGAACTAGATTAAAATTTTAGATTTTTAAGAAAAACACATAAAGAAATCACGGTAAACTTAAGTAGAGCAGAATTAGAGATACTTATATTAAAAGAGAAGAAAAATATTTTAGAGGAAGTAATTAAAAATCAAAAATAGTCTTTAGACAAATTTATTTCTGAAAATGGCACAGCAATGTTATTTCAAGAAAAAATAGAAATATCTAAAGAATGTGAATTTTTAAAAGACTTAAATAAGGATTTAATGTTTTCTAAAAATAATTTTCTCAAAAATTCAATATTTAGAGAAGGAAATTAATTCCTTAGAAAATAAAAATATTATTTTATGTCAGAAAATTCACAAGACTCCTTTGAAAATTTGACAAATAAAATTTTTGTGCTAGAAAATGAAGCTGATTCATAAAGAAATGAAAATGTCAAATTGTCAAAAGAAAATTGTGAATTAACTTCAAAAATAAAACTTCTTGAATCTGAAAATTTAGATTTTAAAGAAAAATTATAAAAGAATTCTTCAAGTGCCAGGTCAGGTGGATTTATCAAATTTGAAGAAATAAAATCTAGACCAGTTCACAACAAAAATGGTTTGGGTTTTAAAAGGAACAAGATCATGAAGAGTCCAAAGAAAAATATTTTTCTCTATACTAAATTTAAAAAATCTAGTAATTCTAAGGAAAAAGGGAATTCTAAGAATAAAACTATAAAGGTATGGATTCCAAAAACTAATAATTATCTTATTAGAAAGAACTATATAAATAATTTTTACTGATGTTCATAATAATAATAATAATAATTCTTTTAAAGGTTCTACCAAACCCTCCTGGCTATGGTTATCAAAACTTAACCCTAGGACGTTAACTTAGGAAGTGTGTACCAATAAATTTATTTATTTTTTGCAGGTACCCACTCACATTAGTAAAAAGAGAAGATGGATTCTAGACAGCGGATATTTGAATCATATGACATGAAACTCCAACATGCTTACAAATACTAGACCAATGGATGGAGTACCGTATTTTTCGGTTACAATTCAAAAGGTTACATCATCTGAATAGGGGGCGTTGATAATGATGGTAATCTAAATTCTCCTTTAATAATTAATATTTATTTAGTTAAAAATTTAAAACATAATCTATTAAGTATTAGTTAGTTATGCGATAAAGGTTCTAAAATTAAATTTGAAAACGATAGATGTAATATTTTTTATCAAAATGAAAGATTAATTTTTGAAGGTAAAAGAAAATGAAACATTTATATATTGAGTATCAAAGTTAATAATGATAATAATATATGTATTATAGCAAATTCGAATGATCCAAGGATATGGCATAAAAGGTTTCGTCATATTTATTTATGTGACGCTTGTAAAAAAGAAAAACTAAATCATTTAAATCTATCAATGAAATTTCTACTAATAAACCTTTGAACCTACTTCATCTTGATTTACTTGGCCTAACTCAAGTGAGATCTACAAATCATAATAAATATGTTTTTGTAATTGTTGATGATTTTTCAAGATATACTTGGAACTTGCTTTTAAAACATAAAAGTGATACTTTCTAGAAATTTTGTAAAAATAATTCAAATTTTAAAAGATGTAAAAGTTAAAAATATTCAAAGCGATCATGGAGGAGAATTCGATACTGATGGGTTTACTAACTTTTGTAACAAAAAAAGAATTAATCATAATTTTTCTTTTCCCAGAACACCACAACAAAATGTTGTTGTGGAAAGAAAAAATAAAGCTAGAATATTGCCTAATAATACCACTTTACCCTAAAAATTTTGTGCTAAATCGGTTGTTACTGCTTGAAATATTCTAAATCACGTTTCAATTCATCCTAAAACTAAATGTACTTCTTATGAACTTTTTAATCTACGTAAACCAAAAATATCATACCTTAAGGTTTTTGGATCAAAATGTTTTATTTTAAATACTAAAGATAATCCTGGTAAGTGTGAATCTAAAGTAGAAGAAGGATTTTTATTGGTCACTCAAAAAGGAGTATGGCATACCATATATAAATAAAAGAACTAACTCGATCAAAAAAGTTTACGTGTTTATTTTGATGAAAATTTTAACAAAATAGATGATGATACTGAAATAATTAATGTTAATCAACCATCAATTACTATTCAAAATACATAACAGGATAAAAATAATGAAGTTACTCAAGAAATAGTTAAATCACCAAATCAAAACTAAAATTGAGAAACTCCACGAATTTCAAAAGATCGTCCTATTGAAAATAAACTAAGTGACATTAGAACTAATGTATTGACTTGAAGACAAGTAAATGAAATAAGTCACTTAGCATTTATATCTATAATTGAACCTAAAAACTATAAGAAAGAAGGAAAGGACGAATATTGGATTTTAGCTATGCAAGAAGAATTAAGCGAATCTGAACATAATAATGTTTGGAAATTAGCCCCAAGACCTAATGATCAAGATGTAATAAGACCTAAGTGGGTGTATAAAAATAAAAGTGATGAGAATGGTGATATAGTTAGGAATAAAGCCAGACTGGTTGCTTAAGGATACAATTAGGAGGAAGGGATAGACTATGATGAGGCTTTTGCACCTGTTGCATGGCTTGAAGCAATTAGAATACTTCTACCCTTTCCTTGTCATCACAATATTAAATTATTTCAAATGGTTGTTGAAAGTGCTTTCTTAAACAGTTTTACAAAAGAAAATGATTATGTTGAACAACCACCAATATTTAAACACGAAAAATATCCAGATCACGTTTATAAACATAAAAAGGCTTTATATCGTCTTAAACAAGCACCATGTGCTTGGTATGGTTGACTAAAAAGTTATTTAATAAATTCTAGCTTTAAAATTGCAAAAGTTGACACAACTCCAATTATAAAACGTGAAAATAATGATTTATTAGTTGTTCAAATATACGTTGGCATTATCTTTTGTTCTATTAATGAAAAACTTTGTTCTAATTTTTCTGAAATTATGATAAAAGAATTTGAAATGTCCCATACGAGCGAATTAAATTATATTCTTGGATTACAAATTAAACAATTAGAAAATGGAATTTTTTTCCTCAAGAAAAATATTGTAAAGATCTAGTCAAAAGATTTGGTGTTGATTACATGAGCAGTAAGCCAACGCCAATAAGTCCAACTCTTCACCTAAATAAAGATGAAAATGGTAAGGATGTCAATCAGAAACTTTATAGGAATTTGATTGGATCAATATTTTATCTAACAGCGAGTCGCCTCGATATAATGATGAGTGTGTGTGTCTTTTCGCCTATTTTCATGCTAATCCAAAGAGTCACACCAATGAGCTATTAAAAAAATTTACAATATCTAATCAGAACTAAGGACTATGGTCTTTCCTATCCTAATGGATGCCCGTTCGAATTAGTATCATATACTAACGCCAGTTTTGATGGATGCCATACCGATAGAAAAAGCACTAGCTATACTTACCAGTTTATAGGTCAATCCTTAGTCTCTTGGTTCGGTAAGAAAAAAATCTGCATCTCTATATCTATGTTTGAAGCAGAATAAATATTAGCTGCTTTAGCATGGGCTTAGAAAATTTTTATGCAGCAAACACTAAAGGATTTTGTTGTAAATTTAATTAAATAACCTACTTACTGTGATAATACTAGTGCTATTAATTTGGTAGAAAATCATGTAAATCACTCTAGAACTAAGCACATTAATATAAGACAACATTTTTCAAGAGATCGTTTCAAAAAAGAAATTTTTACTCTAGAATTCGTAAACACTAAAAGTCAAATAGGGGATATATTTACTAAACCTTTAAATGAAAGTATGTTTATTAAATTACGACGATAATTAGGAATTTGTTCAATAAATGATATAGTTTTAAAAAAATTCCAATAAATCACAAGATTTAATGTTAATAACTTTTCTAAATTTTCTAAATTTCAATTTTTTTTTGAAAAATTAAATTAATAAAAGTAAAATTTCAATAAAGTCTATCATTAAAATTTTAAAGTAAGTTTCATTATGAAAATTATAAAGGAATTTTCACTTAATTTTCTATATTCTTAAATTTAATACACTTTCATTTTGTAAACCATATTTTAAACTAAAAATACAAACTTAGTTCTCTAATAAAATTTATTAAATTCTTATAGAAACTAAAATTCAACACTAAAACATAAATTAAAGTTTTTTAACTATTTAACCATATATATTTTAATATATATATATATTAATAAATTATGTTAGGTTTAAAATTGTGAAACAAAAACACCCATCGGTGCACCGGTCGAGGTGAACTGATCCACCAGTGATGGTTTTTAATTTCAGAACTGAGCTACTTTTAACAATTTCCTTTCATCCACTTTTCATTTTCCCAAACCCAAAAATGAATACTCAAGCCTAGCCCTCATTTCCAGTCCCTAATTTTAAAAAAATCATCAAATTTAAGAATAAAAATCAATTCTTTAGCCAATGTAAAAGGAAAAAGGAGTATGTCATCAACTTCCTTCAGTTCTATCAAAAAATTTCCCACCGATGAAGTTCGAAATTGACTAAAAAATAAACGAGAGAACATCAAGAAGTTCAAAGCTTTGATGGATAACTAGCATCTAGGTGGGCGTCTGGTAAACTTAAACACTCTAAATTTGTATGATATTCAGAATTTATTTACCTATGCCGAGTTAATAAATATTGTTAATTTCAATGGCTATGAGATTGACATATATCCCCGATGCATAGCAATTTTCTATGCTAATCTTGAAGTTGGTCATGATGATAATGGCTTAGTACTATATACTAGTGTCAAAGATGTAGATATTGCTTTCAATGAAAATGAATTAGGAGAAATATTAGGAATTTCATTAGAAGGAATGGCATTGGATGAAATTATTTTTGATGAAGAGCCTATTATGCGACAAATACTTCATAACACTAGCAGAAATTGGATTACTTCAAATCTAACTCATTTAGCTCGTATTATCATTCGATTCTATAACACAGTTTAATCCCTAAAACTAGTAGTTTTGATGAAATATACCAATCAGTCTGTAAAGCCACTTATGCTATTTTGTGAAATATTCGGGTGAATTAGGTTAATGCAATTATGAACGGCATGATGGAAAATAGATTGGGTGAAAAGAGAAGGTATAATCCACGTGGAAATTTAATTACAACAATTCTTCAACAGTTTGATATTGTATTGGATGACGGGACACCTATTAGGCATCCGTACTCGAGTGCGTTTGATGATAATGTTTTGAAATCTTTGGTAATTCCATTGACTCTAGATGAAATTACTATTGAAACTCATGTACACAAGTCGGCTCAAGAAGAGATTCATGGACCTTCCTTCCGCATTACGCCTATTCTATGCATACATCTCCATCGGAAGCTTGTATTCTTACTGCTCTCGACAGACAAGAACAACTAATTCAAATAATACGTAAAGAGCATTGGTAACAAAAGGGAGAGCTTGGAGTTATATAATCACTTTTGACATGAATATGCGGGTCAGTACGGAATTGAGAAAGTGGAGTCAGTACAAGTAGTGAAGCCGGTTCAACACTTCAGCCACTACTAGTCTTCCATCCTTCTATGCAAGATTTTTAGGCAGGACTTAATGGCTCTGGAGCAGTAGGTCCTTCATTTCAAGCACCTGGGCCTACCATGATAGTATCTAGAGGGAGAGAAGCTCGACCATATAAAACAGTTACTAATGCTTCAGGATCAGCAGTTCGTTCTCTAGCATCAGGCAGGCAGCACATAGGATATACAAAGTTGGATCCTACTACCCCTTCAAGTTATTATGACTTCTCCTGATTTGAAGCTTCTTCAAGACGGTATAAATTTATGTTTCATCATTTGCATTTATGTGTATGACTTTAGTTTGACATTTTTGTTTGCTTAGTTTGTCTTGCATGTGTTGCATCTTGTATGTTGGTCTGTTCGTACTTTGAATTGACATTTGTATCGACTTGTATGTTGTTGTGAGCATTTATACAATTTTTGTTTGTGTTTTTGTTAGTTTTTGTCATATTTTTTGCTTGTAGTATGGTCTGTGATGTTCATTTTGTGATATCCACTATACTATGTATTATTCTCCATTTTGATGTAACAAAGGGGGAGTAGTAATTTATCATATGCATACATTCAGGGGGAGAACTAAAATATAAAAATATTTCTATGTATATAGTTAGGGGGAGTTATTGCATTCGTACTATTCATAATAAAAATACCTTCATAATCCAAATATGATTTGTCATCATTAAAATGGGGGAGATTGTTAGAACTACTATTCGCAGTTTTGATGATGACAACTCCATACTAGAGTTTAAATTACATTAGTCGGAGAAATATCATTATAGCCTCAACAGAATGAAAACAAATCACGCTCAAGCTTCAAAGAACATCTATTGGAAGAACACCTGAAAAGAAGAACAAATCACTCTCAAGCTTCAAAGTTTAAAAATGTTCTGAAAACTCAAATTATCTTGCTCGCCAATGCACTGGTGGACAAGAAAATAGGGGTTTCCAGGAAAGAACTTTAAATTTCTTTTCCTTTCAATGGTTGCAATTCTTCTTCCTCCTTCAGACACGACCTTTTGCAATGGAGGGCTACTATACCCTTTGGTCAAAACCCATTGAACTTTATAAATAACTACGATTTTAACAAGTTTTAATCACCAAGAATTACTCTCTGATTTTTCTAAATTCTGGAAACTCTACTCTATTCTACATTCTCAATTTAGAAATCATTCTTTGATAATAAACACTCTGATTTTCAGACCTCCTAAACTCTTTTTCATTCAACTACAAATCAGTTCTTATGAGTTATAGGAGATTGTACTATATTGGGCAAATATGTGTATTGAAGATACGTCTACTGCCAAAGTCTGTAAACTATCAAGTTAGTGTAAAAGACTTGTTCAGTTGCTCAAGAAAGTATATAGGCATATTCCTCCAGGCAAGGCACGAGTGTCGTTGAGTAAAAGCCAGAATAAGAGATCTTGGGACTGGACATAGGACGACGGTCTGAACCAATATAAAAAGTCTGGTGTGCAAGCTTTTTACTTTATTTTATTTACATAGTTTCTTATATTACTGTTTATGTACTATAGTTTAGCCATATACGACCCTACACACTTTTAGAAGGTTACTCCAACTAACGATGATTTTTATGAGAAAAAAACCTCTCAACTCCTAGCCCTTACCTGGCTTGTCAAGTAGTCTGTTTTTTATGTATGTCCTAAGTGTAAACCTAAATTTTTATGCTTTTGGTTGATTCAAACACGAATTGGAATTAAATCTAAACATAAATTTGTAAAATTTATAAATATAACTTTTTTAAAATTTGAATTAAATATATATTTTAAAAAGAATTATTTTCAAATTTAAATTAAACTCTAAATGTTACAATACTTAAATTAAAACTGTTAGAATTTATAATTAAAATTAAAATTTCGATCAAATTAATTATAAAATTTTATAACTAAATTTGAATAAATTAAAAACTTATTTTGAATTCGAAAAAAATAAACTATCAAAATTATATGTGCAATTTCAAAATTATTTAAGATAAAAATATAAGTTATAAAATTTAAAAATAAATTAATTAAAATAAAAGGTTTGTGAATTAAAACTATATTAAATATTAAGAAATAATAAATCCATTAAGACATAAGGTGTTTGTATGTTATATCGAGTTATAACATGTTATAGGATGTTATGTACACATCATCCCTTATTATCAACACTCAAATTTGTTTCTACAAATTTTGAATTTATAGATAAAGGTTGCTCTATGTTATTTATACATAAATCGATATACTAGGGATATTGATGGTAATACAAACTATATGATTTTGTTGAGCACGCTCAAGGGTCATATATTTGTAATTATGCATTGCAAAATGATAGTAATAGTTTCTAATGTACTCTATAATTTGCTTAGCACACTCAAAGTCGTAGTGATGATTATGAGCAATAATTATAATGTTAGGAGTTATTTACGATAAAATCTTTTGAATCCTTCCTAAGTTAAAGATAGATTTCAATTTGTTGCTTTATTTTTTAAAACATATATTAAATTACAAAGTTTACATATATATATATGTGACATATAACATACGTACATATATATATATATCTGTGTGTTATTTTAAATTTAAAACATAGTTGGTAATTATTCATATATGTGTACATGTATGTATATATACATGTATGTTATTTTAATTCAAAGTTTATAAAATGAACTTTTATGTAAAATCACAAATTTAATTTTAAATCCTACCTGAGTTAAAATTAGATTCAAAATTGTTGTTTAATATTTCAAAACATATTAGTCAAAATTAAGATGTGTTTGAGTGTTCAAAATTGTTTTGAAATAGCACTAAAAGATGAGTAAATGAAAGAAGGTATCTCCTCGACCTTTTCTTCTCTTTCATTATCGCTTACTTAAATACAGTTGATTGTCATTCTAAATATAAGTAAACATTTGATTAAGTAAAATAACTCATAACATATTACATATATGTAAATATAAGTAAACTTTATAACCATTATAGTGTAAATCCCAGCACCTATATACAGTCATATTAGCCATATACACTTCATATTTGTTGCATGTGCATTATACATATATAAGTGTATTTGATACATCTATAAATTATAACTCATATAAATTAAATAAAACTTAGTTTATAAATAGATAAATAAAATAAATATTTCATTTAAAATAATTTGGATTGGATCTAAAACCTTGTAGACTTTATAGGCCCAATAGATCCAAATGAAAGGAAAAAAAAGAAATCTACATATATACTAGCTTCCGACTAGCCAAGTTCCTTCACCTGCTTATGCAGGGACTTTGACTATAGGGAAATTTCCAAGAGAGCGGGCGAACCCTCGAGATTTCCGCTCATGTTGGAGCCCACATCTAGGAAATTACATATACATACATACATACATACATACATACATACATATATATATATATATCTCCTCACCACAACGAGCCCATCTTCAAGAGAGCACGAGAGCCACACAACATTCTCATTTGCACCGGAGTATGGAGATATTGCAAACCATCTCTCCTTGGCCATCCCGAAAAAGACCTTAGAACTCATTACCGAATGGAATGAATAAGCCCATCCCCGTTGTTAAGTGGGAACAATTGATATGACAACCTCTTTCCTCTCAATGGCGGCGGACTCATCTGTGAGAGATAGGGGTAGCCAAACCTCCCATGCTCATGCATAGGCATGTGAAGACCCAAATTATTGAGATAAAAATAATTTTAAAATGAGAATATTTAAGAAAAGAAAATATAGTCTGACAATAATAATATTAGGAGTAAGTGAAATGAATAAATAAGAGGATAGAGATTTTTCAATAAAATATAATGGGAAGAAAATGATCAAATATGAGTGAGATTTTATATACAGATATCTCCTGTATATATATATACACATATAAAAATATATATGTATTAGATGTGAGTAGCCAAAGAAGTATAAAATGATAAAGTCCTTTTGATAACTAAATTGCATGAAAACCAGTTTAGTACTATTGTGCATAAATACCTTCTTAAAAATAAATCAGGAAATAAATGGTTTGAAATAATATAAGAGAACCATTCAGGCCTAACAAGGTATACAATGTATCTGAGTCATACAAAGATGATGTGTAGATGGATCATGCAAATAGCATGTGCACAGAAAAGCAGAGAAGCAACTGCTTTTACTAGAAATAGAAATCAAGAGAAAATGGCACATTTAGCCATAACAATACACACATAATTCTCTGAGTAATGTGAGGATAAAATGGGTTTTTCCTATAGTAAAACCCTAGCAAAATGATTTAAATCAAGAGGGAAGCAGAGGTTTTCTCTGAGGGAAAACAGAAACACATTGAAAAAAAATAGAAAGGAGAGCTCACCCTGTTTTCAAGCTTAGGCATTCTCGGGGAAGAGAGGAGGAAGGTGAGTGATTAATCACTTATGATCTGTAAGGCATTAAGACCCATGTTAAGGGCAGCCAAGTTATTTTATATAAACATTACATTATGTTTTTCCTATTTGATTTTATTTTCTGGATGAAAATATGTTGATCATGGATGGTATTCTGGTTGAGTTTTTGGATGAGGTTTTAATCTGTTTTGACTTGTTGTGATGGTTTCAGTTTTTGTTTTAAAATATAGATAATCAAACAAATACACTAATCACAGAAATAGATTTTATATATGCTAGTTTTGATATGAAAAATGAATCAAATGTTTTACTGTGGAATAGGGTATCAATGAAAGAAAAGAAGTAGGCAGTGTGAATATTGAGATTCATGCTTATGTCTAGTCTATATTAAAAATGATATGAACAATGCAATATTACAAATATGTGCTGATTTGTTCAGATCATAAACCAATAAGTTTTTATGGGTTTTTCTCAAAAACCATTCCCTATGTTCACAGTAAAAGAATAAATATAGTTTTGCATATGACTTCTTCATATTTGTATAAGCAATGGAAAATTTCTAGATTTAAAAATATAAGCAGGTTTTGGAAAAATGTGATTAAAGCAAAAATGACTTTGAAATAAGGTGTGCAATTTTACATGAATGCTTTGTATGTCTGGATATGATCTTTGGGTGATTCTAAGAATTCTTGACCTATATAAGGAAGGAAAGAATACGAGCATCTCTGGAACCAAAAGAAAAATTCCCCAGAAAGAAATAAATAAGCATGGTCTCTAAATTATAAAATAATTTAGGAGTAGTGCCTTGATCTACTCATCAGCAGGTGGTTGATGGGTATGTGCATGACTTGTTTAAGTCCTGTAGGCCTCTGTGTAAAGGGTTAACAGAACTGAGCCCCTTTGCAATGCACACATGGTGTTCAATGGCAAGAGTTCAGACCAAACAAAATGAAGAGATGAGAAAGAGAAATGATGCTATGGAATTTAAGGAGTTAATCCATAGGAGTTTTGTACTTGTACAACTGAATGAAGTGAATGGATGAATGCTTGGGTGTATGTTTATAGATAAACCTAAATATACACATTCTCAGATTTTAATTGGGATTTGAATTGCATTTTATAGAAAAGTTCTCTGTACAGCCTTAAGAATTTACAAGATATTTTGCATACTTGATTTCACTCACACCAGAATTTATTTCTGACCCTATTTGTTGCCTTTGCAATACTTGGGGTGTCTCATTTTATTGGGGCAGTTCAAAGTTTTGCTGCAGGGAATGATGCATGAATTGCTTGCTTGCATGGATATTTGGAGATCTTGAGGAGTTTAAAGTGTTTAAGAGAAGTAGCAGTGTCTTTGTAATAATTAAGTTAGGCAAACTCTAATATGTTCTAAGTATTTTCATGAGTGTCTTTTGCTTTGGTATCTGGAAAACAGTATGTAAGAAGAAAAAGAAACTTAAATGTTATATGTGTTTGCGAGCTGTGGACTTAAATAACAAGTTCTGAAATAGTTTTAGTAGATAATGCTGAAGGAGAAGATGCCATTTAATCTGATATGTGAACATATTTTTCTAGACAGTCTTGAGGCACTTCAGTTATGAAATAAAACTGATACTAAGTTGGAGAGATCTGATACTATAAAACTGATACTAAGTAGGAGAAATCTGATACTATAAAACTGATACTAAGTAGGAGAAATCTGATACTATAAAACAGATACTAGGTAGGAAGTTTCTGATACTATAACTACTGATCTAGCACTAGGTTGGGAAAATCTGATACTATAGCTTCAAAACTGATACTAAGTGGTAAGACACCAGATTCAACACTTTTCTAGCTCCAGATATAAGAAGTTGTGTGATTTATAAAGTAGATCACAACACCATCACTCATGTGATGACTATTTGCTCAGTTAACCAGGAAATATGCATTTTGTCTGTCATGATTGGTTTGTGCTTGTTGTGTCTAAACCTTGATCACATGTGTTGTTTTTCTCTGCTTAGATTTCAACCTAGTTTATCACCTCAGTATTCATATGATAAGTACCAAACCACAAAAGAATTCCGGAATTTAAAAAGTATGGCTTGTAAACCAAGAAACCAATTAATATGAGAAGTAAGCAAGAAAATTATAAGTGACAATATTCGAAATTAATATTAATCAAGCTTGAGATCAAAAAGGGGAATGTAAAAATAGAAATGGCTATGTGACACCAATTCTCTGAAAAATGAGAAATATTGTGTGATTGAATTTTCCTTGTTAATTTTTAATACTCTGATAAGCAAGGAAACATTTATATATCTTCATATATATAAATGACTTGAATTGACTTATATACTAATATTTTTATATTGGTAAGAATTTGGATCTTGGGGGAAATGAAATTAAAGAAGTGATCACTTGGTAAAAAAAAAATCTCAACAGTAAATCACTGAAAAATAACAATCAAAAAGAAGTGGGTCACTTCAGTTGGTATCAGAGCTATGTTATTAAAACATAGCATAAATATATTATCCAATTTTCTTGTAAGGATAAAATTCTAAAAAAAAATATAGTAATGATAGAAATAAACATCCACAGTAGAAATAAATTTCAGCAAAATAATTAAATTAGAAATATGACTGACTAGCTATGCAATTGAATAGTGAATCATGGTAGGAAGACCACCAAGTCATGGAGCAGGACCCTCCAATACAACACCAATGGTTAACTTGCAAGATTTGGTGAGGGCATTTAGAGAAGGAGCAGTGCAGAGGGAAGAGAATCCTCATGAGGAATTAGCTAAGTTATTGAAGACATTTTCAAATTTGGGAGGCAAGGATTTTGAAGGCACTGAGGGAGTTATGGGAGTGCAGACATGGTTGAGAACTTTGGAAAGGATATTTGCAGATATGCAAATTAATGACCAAAGAAAGAGGCAGATAGCTTCAAGGAGACTCAAAGGAACAGCCTTAGATTGGTGGGAGGTGATCATCACAGGAAGACCAGAAAATGAGATAACATGGGATCAATTCAAGGAAATGCTTGAAGCAAGGTTTGTTCCAGCAACAGCTAAGGCAACATTGCTTGAAGAATTCATAAGGCTGAGGCAAGGACCAATGAGTGTGACTGAATACACTCAAAAATTTGAGAGTTTGTCCAAGTATGGAACTATGCTCATAGGAGATGAAGAATCAAAGAATTCAAGATTTATCCAAGGATTAAATGCAGGTCTGAGTAGAGCAATGTTACCATACAAGGATAAAACATTTGACCAAGTCATAGACCTTGCTCTTTCCTTTGAACAACATGACAACGCAAGGGAAAAATTTAGGAGCATGAGGGCTACCAATCAAAAGAAGGGGAAAAATAGAGCACATCCCTATGACAAAAAGAATATGGATAAGAAAATGGAGGGAGCAGCCACTGGGGAAGCTAAGAAGAAGGTTACTTGTTTTAATTGTGGCAAAGAAGGACACATGAGTAATAGGTGTCAAGCAGCCAAGAAGGCATTGTTTAGCTGCTATAATTGTGGGAAGGAAGGCCATATTAAAAGAAACTGCCCAGAGTTCAAAAAGGGAGCAAAGGTAGGAGCACTTGAGGGCAAAGCAAAAGCAACTGCAGTGGGAAGTTCTGGACAATTGGAAGGTATACTTCTAATTAGAGATCACCCCATCTCAGTTATATATGACACTGGAGCAACACATTCACTAATATCCCAAGACATAGTGAATAAATTAACTCTCACATGCTATTTAGTTGATAATCCCTTGTTTATTCAGAGCCCACTAGGTAATTCTTGCATGCTAGGGATTAAATGTTTGGGAGTAGAGTTAAACATAGGTGGAAATATGTTTAGTTCTGATTTGTTTGTGCTAAAATATCCTGGAATAGGAATTATTCTAGGAGTAGATTGGCTAAGAAAATACAAAGCAATTTTAAACTTAGAAAATCTTACTATTTCTCTGAAAACAGTAAATGGTAAAAATATTATAGTTATGAGTGAAATTGCTAAAATCAATTACTGTAACCACATATGTAGCATGATTGAGAAAGAATTAACACTGGAGGACATAAAAATTATAAATGAATACCCAGATGTCTTTGGTGAAGTCATAGGTGTTCCAGAAAATAGGCAAGTAGAATTTCAAATAAGGCTAATCCCAGGAGCCAGCCCAATCATCAAGAAGCCAACTAGAATGGGTCCTAAAGAACTTGTGGAATTGAAACATCAGTTGGAAGAACTGGAGCAGAAAGGCTTCATAAGGCCTAGTAGTTCAAACTGGGGTTCTCCAATTGTATTTGTGAAGAAGCAGGATGGTACTTTGAGAATGTGCATTGATTATAGGGAATTAAACAAAGTCACCATTAAAAACAAATATCCACTTCCTAGAATTGATGATCTATTCGATCAATTAAATGGAGCAAGGGTCTTTTCAAGGCTAGATTTAGCCTCTGGGTTTCATCAGATGAAGGTGGAGGAAGAGAGTATTAAGTATACTGCCTTCAACACAAGGTATGGATTATATGAATTTTTGGTGATGCCTTTTGGATTGACAAATGCACCATCATATTTTGTAGATTTAATGAATAGAACATTTAGAGATTTTCTAGACAAATTTGTGGTTGTCTTTATTGATGACATATTAGTATATTCAAAATCAGAGGAAGATCATGCAAAGCACTTGCATCTGGTTTTGTCTAGACTGAGGGCACATGATTTAAAAGCCAAATTCTCTAAATGTACATTTTGGCAGAAGGAAGTAAAATTTTTGGGGCACATTGTAACACAACAAGGGGTTAGTGTAGACCCAAATAAGGTGATGGCAGTGCAATCTTGGAGTAGACCCAAATCAGTAACTGAGGTGAGGTCATTTTTGGGAATGGCAGGCTATTATAGGAGATTTATAAAAGATTTTGCAAGGATAGCTATCCCATTGACCAAGTTAACTAAAAAGGAGCAACCATATGTGTGGACAGAGAAGTGTGAACAAGCTTTCATATCACTAAAGAAGGCACTGGTAGAAGCTCCAGTTTTACAAGTGCCAGAGGGTAATGAAGAATTAGTAGTTTACACAGATGCTAGTGGATCTGGATTGGGGGCAGTGCTTATGCAACATGGTAGAGTCATAGCTTATGCATCAAGGCAACTCAAGCCAAATGAAACTAGGTATGCTACACATGACTTAGAACTAGCTGCTGTGGTGTATGCATTGAAACTATGGAGACATTATTTATTGGGTGCTAAGTTTGAATTGTTTACTGATCATAAGTCACTTAAATATTTGTTCTCCCAAAAAGACTTGAACATGAGGCAACATAGGTGGGTAGAATTTCTAGCTGCCTATGATCTTGATATATTGTATACCCCTGGAAAAGCTAATAAAGTAACAGATGCATTAAGTAGACATCAAGCTAAATTGGCAAGCTTAATGATGGCAGAATTTAAGGATTTGATAATTCTTAGTGAGGTGGAAGTGAAAGAAGAAGCTAGTGTATCAGATAAGACACACAGTAAGATGATTGAATATGGTAAATTAAGCCTCTTATCCTTAAAATCAACACTGGTTGATAAAATAGGACAAATGCAAAGTCAAGATATAAATTTGAAGGAGAAAAAGGACATGATATCCCTAGGCATGACAGTGGAAAACTATGAGATAGATGGTAAAGGATACTTAAGGAAAAAGGGGAAACTCTGCATACCAAATGTAGGGGAACTAAAGCAAGAAGTTATGGATGAGCATCACAAAACAAAGTATACTATCCATCCAGGTGGTACAAAAATGTACCATGATCTCAAGAGAAATTATTGGTGGCCAGGAACGAAAGGAGCAGTAGCAAAATATGTGGCAAATTGCTTGACATGCCAACAAGTAAAGGCAGACTATCAAAGGCCCTCAGGCCTATTGCAACCTTTTGAAGTGCCTACTTGGAAATGGGAGAGTATATCAATGGATTTTGTGGATGGTTTGCCAAGAACAAGGAAGGGAAATGATAGTATTTGGGTAGTGGTTGATAGACTCACAAAAACAACACACTTTATCCCAATAAGTTCAAACAGAAATGCTCACAAGCTAGCTCAATTATTTGTGAAGGAAATAGTGAGGTTGCATAGCATCCCCAAGACTATCATTAGTGATAGAGATACTTTGTTTACTTCAAGGTTTTGGAGTAGCTTTCAAGAAGCTATGGGGACAGAACTAAGCCTAAGCACAGCCTACCACCCACAAACAGATGGGCAAACTGAGATTGTTAATAAAGTTTTAGAGGATTTGCTGAGAGCATGCATACTTGATTTTGGAGGCAACTGGGAGGATCATATTTATTTAGCTGAGTTTGCTTATAATAATAGCTACCAATCCACTATAGGAATGGCTCCATTTGAGGCTTTGTATGGGAAGCCTTGTTTATCTCATGCATGTTGGATGGAGGCTGGTGAAAGGGTGTTGCTTGGACCAGACCATGTAAAAGAAACTTCTGCAAGAATTGAATTAGTGAGGCAAAGAATGAGAGTAGCTCAAGAGAGACAGAAAGCTTATGCAGATAAAAAGAGAAGGCCAGTAGAATTTGAGGTGGGAGACTATGTGTTTCTCAAAGTTTCACCAATGAGGAAAATATTGAGATTTGGAAAAGCAGGGAAACTGTCACCAAGGTATGTAGGACCATATGAAATTGTTCAAAGAATAGGGACTTTAGCTTATAGGTTGAAGTTACCAGAGGAATTGAGCAAAATACATGATGTATTTCATGTATCCCAATTGAGAAAATGGGTGCATGATAAAGAGTCCATTCTTGAATCTCCTACACATGTTGAAATTCAAGAAAATCTAATTTATAAAAAGGAACCAGTGGGCATTGTGGCTAGAGAAGAAAAGAAACTGAGAAATAAAATAATTAGACTAGTTAAAATCCAATGGAGTTTGGATGGGAATGATTGCACTTGGGAGGCTGAAGAGAGGATAAAGGATAAATATCCTAATCTGTTTTCTACTTAAAGGTATGTTTAAAATTATGATGAGACCTTAAAATTATTTATTTATGTTTGATTGATTGATTTGGAATGAATGAGTTTCTGAAATTTCATTCAATTGAAACTATGCTTTGTATACATTTGGATGGAAATGTATGAGAGAATAATTGTGGGACACAATTCCTTTTAGGAGGAGAGTATGTGAAGACCCAAATTATTGAGATAAAAATAATTTTAAAATGAGAATATTTAAGAAAAGAAAATATAGTCTGACAATAATAATATTAGGAGTAAGTGAAATGAATAAATAAGAGGATAGAGATTTTTCAATAAAATATAATGGGAAGAAAATGATCAAATATGAGTGAGATTTTATATACAGATATCTCCTGTATATATATATACACATATAAAAATATATATGTATTAGATGTGAGTAGCCAAAGAAGTATAAAATGATAAAGTCCTTTTGATAACTAAATTGCATGAAAACCAGTTTAGTACTATTGTGCATAAATACCTTCTTAAAAATAAATCAGGAAATAAATGGTTTGAAATAATATAAGAGAACCATTCAGGCCTAACAAGGTATACAATGTATCTGAGTCATACAAAGATGATGTGTAGATGGATCATGCAAATAGCATGTGCACAGAAAAGCAGAGAAGCAACTGCTTTTACTAGAAATAGAAATCAAGAGAAAATGGCACATTTAGCCATAACAATACACACATAATTCTCTGAGTAATGTGAGGATAAAATGGGTTTTTCCTTTAGTAAAACCCTAGCAAAATGATTTAAATCAAGAGGGAAGCAGAGGTTTTCTCTGAGGGAAAATAGAAACACATTGAAAAAAAATAGAAAGGAGAGCTCACCCTGTTTTCAAGCTTAGGCATTCTCGGGGAAGAGAGGAGGAAGGTGAGTGATTAATCACTTATGATCTGTAAGGCATTAAGACCCATGTTAAGGGCAGCCAAGTTATTTTATATAAACATTACATTATGTTTTTCCTATTTGATTTTATTTTCTGGATGAAAATATGTTGATCATGGATGGTATTCTGGTTGAGTTTTTGGATGAGGTTTTAATCTGTTTTGACTTGTTGTGATGGTTTCAGTTTTTGTTTTAAAATATAGATAATCAAACAAATACACTAATCACAGAAATAGATTTTATATATGCTAGTTTTGATATGAAAAATGAATCAAATGTTTTACTGTGGAATAGGGTATCAATGAAAGAAAAGAAGTAGGCAGTGTGAATATTGAGATTCATGCTTATGTCTAGTCTATATTAAAAATGATATGAACAATGCAATATTACAAATATGTGCTGATTTGTTCAGATCATAAACCAATAAGTTTTTATGGGTTTTTCTCAAAAACCATTCCCTATGTTCACAGTAAAAGAATAAATATAGTTTTGCATATGACTTCTTCATATTTGTATAAGCAATGGAAAATTTCTAGAAATAAAAATATAAGCAGGTTTTGGAAAAATGTGATTAAAGCAAAAATGACTTTGAAATAAGGTGTGCAATTTTACATGAATGCTTTGTATGTCTGGATATGATCTTTGGGTGATTCTAAGAATTCTTGACCTATATAAGGAAGGAAAGAATACGAGCATCTCTGGAACCAAAAGAAAAATTCCCCAGAAAGAAATAAATAAGCATGGTCTCTAAATTATAAAATAATTTAGGAGTAGTGCCTTGATCTACTCATCAGCAGGTGGTTGATGGGTATGTGCATGACTTGTTTAAGTCCTGTAGGCCTCTGTGTAAAGGGTTAACAGAACTGAGCCCCTTTGCAATGCACACATGGTGTTCAATGGCAAGAGTTCAGACCAAACAAAATGAAGAGATGAGAAAGAGAAATGATGCTATGGAATTTAAGGAGTTAATCCATAGGAGTTTTGTACTTGTACAACTGAATGAAGTGAATGGATGAATGCTTGGGTGTATGTTTATAGATAAACCTAAATATACACATTCTCAGATTTTAATTGGGATTTGAATTGCATTTTATAGAAAAGTTCTCTGTACAGCCTTAAGAATTTACAAGATATTTTGCATACTTGATTTCACTCACACCAGAATTTATTTCTGACCCTATTTGTTGCCTTTGCAATACTTGGGGTGTCTCATTTTATTGGGGCAGTTCAAAGTTTTGCTGCAGGGAATGATGCATGAATTGCTTGCTTGCATGGATATTTGGAGATCTTGAGGAGTTTAAAGTGTTTAAGAGAAGTAGCAGTGTCTTTGTAATAATTAAGTTAGGCAAACTCTAATATGTTCTAAGTATTTTCATGAGTGTCTTTTGCTTTGGTATCTGGAAAACAGTATGTAAGAAGAAAAAGAAACTTAAATGTTATATGTGTTTGCGAGCTGTGGACTTAAATAACAAGTTCTGAAATAGTTTTAGTAGATAATGCTGAAGGAGAAGATGCCATTTAATCTGATATGTGAACATATTTTTCTAGACAGTCTTGAGGCACTTCAGTTATGAAATAAAACTGATACTAAGTTGGAGAGATCTGATACTATAAAACTGATACTAAGTAGGAGAAATCTGATACTATAAAACTGATACTAAGTAGGAGAAATCTGATACTATAAAACAGATACTAGGTAGGAAGTTTCTGATACTATAACTACTGATCTAGCACTAGGTTGGGAAAATCTGATACTATAGCTTCAAAACTGATACTAAGTGGTAAGACACCAGATTCAACACTTTTCTAGCTCCAGATATAAGAAGTTGTGTGATTTATAAAGTAGATCACAACACCATCACTCATGTGATGACTATTTGCTCAGTTAACCAGGAAATATGCATTTTGTCTGTCATGATTGGTTTGAGCTTGTTGTGTCTAAACCTTGATCACATGTGTTGTTTTTCTCTGCTTAGATTTCAACCTAGTTTATCACCTCAGTATTCATATGATAAGTACCAAACCACAAAAGAATTCCGGAATTTAAAAAGTATGGCTTGTAAACCAAGAAACCAATTAATTTGAGAAGTAAGCAAGAAAATTATAAGTGACAATATTCGAAATTAATATTAATCAAGCTTGAGATCAAAAAGGGGAATGTAAAAATAGAAATGGCTATGTGACACCAATTCTCTGAAAAATGAGAAATATTGTGTGATTGAATTTTCCTTGTTAATTTTTAATACTCTGATAAGCAAGGAAACATTTATATATCTTCATATATATAAATGACTTGAATTGACTTATATACTAATATTTTTATATTGGTAAGAATTTGGATCTTGGGGGAAATGAAATTAAAGAAGTGATCACTTGGTAAAAAAAAATCTCAACAGTAAATCACTGAAAAATAACAATCAAAAAGAAGTGGGTCACTTCAAGGCATCCATCCCAATTAAGGACCTCATCAAGCACATGATCTCTGCCATGGATCGGTGTGACTTGGAATTGATTGTAGGGAATGACAACGATGACCCACTTGACTCTCGCATGGATGTGGTCGTGCTAACTTGAAGCTATCATAATACATGATGATGACCCAAATTATCACCAAGATAAACCCGAAGGTCGGGATGGAAAATATAATTATTCTCGAACAACGCAAGGATGTGTTCGCCTGAGGCCAAGCTGATATGACCATCATATATCCCTCCATCATATGCCATGTCTTCAATACTTATCCCAAAGTTCACCTTGTCTATCAAAAGTGGAGACTAGTCAACCTAAAAAGATATAGGGCACTAAAGGAAGAGATGAATAAACTTCTCAATAGTAGACTCATCTGAGAGTCCGAATATCCGATATAGGTGGCCAAACCTATGTTAGTTTGAAAACCCAATGGGGCTTTGAGAATGTGCATTGACTACTCCGACCTTAACAAAGCTTTCTCAAAAGATAGTTTCCCCTACTGCGTATCGACCAGCTTTTGGATTCGACCAGTGGACATGAGTTACTCACTTTTATGGATATCTACTCCGAATATAATCAAATCACCATGCATAATCCAGATGAATAACACATGTCATTCATTACCAATGCTGGATTGTACTTTTGTAGAGCGATGTTGTTTAGTCTTTGAAATGCAAGGGACACTTACCATTTGCTAGTAAAAATAATGTTCATAGAAAAAATTAGGAGATCGGTGGAAGTCTATACCAATAACATGCTAGTTAAGTCAGAGAAGGTAGGTGGGCATGTGCAAAATTTAATTGAGACCTTTGGCATCCTATGCAAGTACGACATGAAGCTAAGCCCCAAAAGGTGCTCCTTTGTTGTCCACTTTGATAAATTCTTAGGATACTTGGTAAGCGCTAAAGGAATTTAAGCTAACCTCGACAAGATTCAAGCCCTGTAATTTATGGAAGTCCGCTGCATAGTTAAGTAAGCATGAAGCCTAAATGTGATGGTTGATGCTCTTAACTGCTTCGTGTCTCGAGCCACTAATAGGCCTGTCTCATCCTTTGATCTTATAAAGCAAGAGAAGTCATTGAAGTTATTTAAAGATTTAATCCATCACCCAAAAAACAACCTCGGTCCTCACCAAACCTATACGGGAGGAGAATTTGTTCCTTTACCTCATAATCACTGACCATGCGATCAACACCGACTTAGTATGGGACGAGAAAAAGGAATAACGGCTGATATACTATGTTAATAAAAGATTATCAGGCCTAAAAACAAGATATTTAAGACTATAAAAACTGGCTTTCTATTTGCTTATGGCATCTCACAAACCGTGCCCTTACTTTTAGGCCCATACGTCAAAGTTCTCACCAATTAACCTATGAAGTAAGTACTAAGCTGACTTGACACTATGGGACCCTAACTATAATAGGCGGTCGAACTTGGCCGGCATCGCATCTCCTTCCATACCGGCACCTCCATAAAGTGCCTAGCAGTGGTTAATTTTATTTCAGAATGCTAAAGCCTGAAAAATGACGATGAGGAGACGACTAACAACCCTTGCTCGTGGAATTTATATGTCAACGAGGCATCTACTAAAAAGGGGGTAGGGGTCGGCATGGTCCTCTTTATGCCAAAAAATAGGACATTTGTTTCATTGTTGGATTGAATATCAATACCACCAACACATGAGTATGAAGTCATCCTGGCCATTCTCAAGATGACAAAGGAACTCAAGATCGAGTCAATCCAGGTATATAGTGATTCCTTGCTGGTCGTCAATCAAATTGATGAGCGTTTCTAGGTAAAGGGTAAAACTCTGGCTATATATGTTGCCGAAGAAAATAAGCTCATCAGCACATTCTTCGAATTGAAAATGGAATAGATACCCATGGTGAAGAACGCCAAGACCAATCTCCTAGCCAAGGTGGTAGAACTTAGGAAACAAACTATTGGGTCCTACTAGAAGTCTAGTCCGCCCCATGTTTCGAGCTGGGAGAAAACCGCTTTGGAAATCAACAACGAGTAACATGATAGTTTGGTGACCCCATTCTTGAGATATTTGGCGAGTGGGGAATTACCCAATGGGCAAAAGGAAGCTCGAAAAGTCCTTTAGTGGGTGCTCAACTACACCATTATAGATGGAAAGCTCTACCAGGGAGGTTATTTCATGTTTCTCCAATGCCATGGTACAAAATAAGAAGCAGATCAAATACTCAGGGAACTACACGAGGGTCTATGCGAGGACCATGCTAAGGGTCAGAGCCTAGCCACGATAGCAGCTTGGCAATACTACTACTAGCCAACAATTATCAAGAATTCCATGGACTAAGTCAAGAAGTAAGATTGCTATCAACGATTCACTAAAATCCTAAGTGCTTCGTCCAACGTTCATCTTCAAGGTTATTCGATGCATGTGGGATTGACTTCATCGGAAAGCTCCCAAATGTGAAGTGTGGATACCACTAAGCTATTGCCTCCATTGATTACTTCACCAAGTGGATCGAAGTGAAGTGTATCATTAGGGTCACCTCATTAAAACTTCTCAATTTATTCATCAAGAACATCATCTTTCATTTCGAACTCCCAAGGAAAATAATAACAGATAACGACATCCAATTTGAGAGGGAGTAGTTTCTAGGATTTTGTAAAAGGAACGACATCGAGAAGTGCTTCTCGTCCTTTGCCCACCCCTAAGCCAACAGATAGGTTGAGATGATTAACAAGAGCATCAAGTCTATGCTGAAGGAGTGCCTTGCCAAAGAGAAAGGTAATTGGGTTGAAGACCATGCGCTCATCCTATGGTCATACAAGACTGTGAGCTGAACATCAACGGGGCACTTCCCTTTCTCTTTAGCCTATGGGTACGAGGCCATAATGCCCATAGAAGTGGATACCTTTTCATGAAGTGCCTTATTCATCAAGTCGAACAGAATGAAGAACTATTATAAATGAGGCTTGATGCCCTATATGAGAAAAGGATAAAAGCGGAACTCTGGAACGAGGAATATAAAAGAAAGATTAAGAAGAATTACAATGTGAGGTTCAAATAGCATAACTTTATCACATGCATTCTAGTCTTGCGACGGGTCTTTGCGAACAAAAAGAACCCAACCGAAGGAGTGTTCAGTCCCAATTAGGAAGGGCCGTACATGGTCAGCACCGCTTAAACCAATGGAGGATACCGCCTTACTCATCCAAATAGGACCAACATCCCCCACATGTGGAACTCGAAACATCTCCGAGCCATTTATATTTAAAATTAACTCTTGAGCCATAATCATAAGGCATACCAAAACATGTATGCCATGTTATAAGGCGACCAATTTTTGTAATGTCATATTTTGTATGAAATAAATAGGGCACTTCATCCTTAAAAATAATAATAAAAGAAAAGAAGGGACAAATGATGGAAATTCTAAAAAAAATAAGAATAATGCATTAAAACATGGCAATAAATGCAAAATGAGGCTTTTTGATTGCAATGATACAAGGTTTTTGAAGAACGTTTGAAAGTTAGGGGCTCAAGATAGATTTAATGGCGGATTCTCGAAAACTCGGTAAAGAGAAGAAGGAATGATGTCTTCTTTTATAGATATGGATCTATGACCTCAATCGTTGAATCAAATGGGTGGGAATCAATCTTAGCTGTCGAGGTTCAATCGAGTACCCAATCACATCAAAGGTGGCGTCTCTAAAATTGACTCTGGTAATGAGGCATCGGAGCCAATAAGCGCGGGACATGTGTACTCACCTTAAATGTGCATGAAGACAAGTCCACCTCTACTCGTAGAAGCAAATTTGCAGGGAAAAATATTGCTTGGATTTCTCGTAATAAACACAAGGCTCGCTAAGTAGTGGCCTGGAAGCACAAACCCGCATCATACGACCCCACTGATGGTCAATCCGGCCTTCCATTCTTATGTAAATTTCAAACGACTCGGTGCATGAATGATATTGGCTCCTAGATTTTTTTGGTTCAGGCAACATTCCGCCAGTTCATCATTATAAGCTAGAAGCCCAAAACCTCATGGATGACTCTATTTGACTATGTCATTAAGCAATTGGGTCGTAATATGAGAACCTTACCTCCTGCATACCCATCCAAGCCCCATGACTCTCCCACCCCATCTCTCTTTTGGTCATTCAGATCACTCCATCCGTATTACTTTCATGTAGCTCACCAGACATTTAACAAAAGCTTCTGGTCATCCCTACACAAAGAAACAACAATCCCATACCGTTCCTATAATGATATCAGCATTAAACGACACTGTTAATCTAACAAAAGAATCATTGTGCAGCAACAACCCTGTAACACCCCATAAATTTAGGTTAATAATTAATTAGGCTCCAAAAATGAAATTTGGGAAAATGATGGAATTTAACCACAAAACTTGCACCATTGCGTTCATGGCGATTTCTGAGCAACTTTCATATTTGGAGTTTCGCGATTGGAGTTTAACGAAGAAGTTACGAGCGTTTAAAGAATATGGAACAAAAATAAGTAAAAGAAATTAACGTATATAAGTAATTAACCGAAACCCACCAGTCGACCCTCTTCCATGGGCCGGTCGACCATTAGCGGTCGATTGTTCATAGGGGTGTGGCCGATCCGCCGAGGTTTTTAGCATGATCCACCGAGGTTTTTAGCACGATCTAAACCTCGGCCAATGACCTGAATTTATTTTTAATCTAACGGTTACGACTAATTCGAGAGCCTATAAATACAGGCCTAATCCTTCCCTTCTCTTCTTATATTTTCTTATGTAAGGGACCGATGCTCTGCCATATCCTCTTTTCTCCAATTCCTCCTAACTTTAATATAGTTACTATTTATACAAATTGGAGAAGAGCAGAAAATAAAAAAAAGAAGAGAACGAGCGGATCGACGTTGCACAAACAACAAGGTAAATTTCAATATTGTAAATTCATATTCCCCTTCAACGTCGCATCTTTTCTCAATTCTGAAATTCTAATATATGTATATAATCTTTTTATACATATTTCTTAGATTAAAAAAGAGATGAAGTGGAATCAAAGAATCAGATTCAAATCTGGAGATTTGAATGTTCTAAAAGGTGAATGGGAAATTATGTAATTTGTTTATAGCATTGAAATTTATTTTATTGAATTTTTATTTGATTATTATGCCTAAATAAAGATATATGAGTTGTAGGTTCGAATTAAACATGTAATAATTACCAACATATTTTGCAACTTAGAAATTTTGATTAGAAATATCGTTTGCACCCAGATTTGGAAATCACTCCCCAAGATATTAAGAGTTAAATGTTGATAAGATGTAAAATATATTCCAAATCAAAAATTAGGTTGTAAAGATGTTAGTATAATCTATATTTTTACCCTAATTCTGTTGGAATGTGGACTTTCTATATTTTAATTGTTAGGAATATTATCCGTTTCATTTTTATAAATTTGCCTAATATTCTTAATTACATAGAAAAGTGCAGCGTTTGATTTAACAAAGAATATGCCGAAACAGAGGAAAGAGATGTGTAAAGTATGGATTTATCCTCTATAAGTTACATTGTCTATTTCAATAAAAATAAATAAATGATGCCTTCTAATTTCAAACGAGGGAAATATCTTAATTTGGGCTAAGTTATGGAAATTATAATAGAAAACCTTTTTAGAAATATAGTTCCAACAAATTAAAATATGGAAAAGAATATTCTAGTTAAGGATTGATAACTAGAAATATAATTATTAAATATATATATACACACGTATTTAACAACACCAATCAACTAAAATGAAAATTTAATTAATACAACGGTTTACGCATAATATTCGCATCAGGTATAATTAGAACATTAGAATAAAATGTGCCTTGAATAATAGAATTAGGAAATAAAGATGGAAATATTGTAACTCTAAATAAATAGGTAATAAATGTGGAATAAATTTAGGAGTTACAAGAGTTTAAATAGGGTATAAATGAAGTAATGAGACTTATTAATGAGATTGTTGGAATAATAAATATGGAGGGATAAAGCAGGATTACTAGACAAAATTTGAATAAGTAAATAAATGTCTTTAGGAAACGTCCGTTGAGATAACGGTTATTTGTTTCGGACAAGGTGACATTTATAGAAAAGTAAATAAAAATGTTAGGTAGTAATTAAATATTTTAAGGCTGTATAATTATCATTAGAGTAAAAATATGCAAATAGAGATTAGTAGGCTTTGCCCAATATTAAAGTTTGGAGTAATTAATTTGATTTAGTGGGAGTTACACAATAGAAGTCTGCCCTTCACTTAGAGGCTACCAGCAGTAGTGTACATTTACAACTGGTATAGGACATCTCTAACCTTAGGACCTGTGGGAAAGGGATTTACGTTGCGGATATGTTAGGGGAAAGTATGCCCGCGGGTTCGCCTCGGATTTGAAGTATTAAAAGGCCCAGTACCTTGTGCGAAATGGGATATGCTTCCTATCTAATAAGAGGTGGTAAGTAACCAAATGGAGTATTTTCATTGACTACAAAGATTAGTCTAAATGGGGATTTCAGCTATGGAGGATCAGAAAGCTATGTTAGTAGTTAGTATCAATATTTAGTAGTAGGTATGGCATATAGGCCTGGATGTCCAACGATCCCAAACGAGTGGTAGTAAAGACTTGGGTTATGCCCTGACGGATTTCGCTTCCTATTAGTGTAGAATTTGTATGGGATATGCATGGACCTCATGATAGAGATAGATGAAAATTAGTTTAGTGGAGGTAGGCTACTTAACCCCTAGATAAGTCTTATAGTTGCGGTAGTAGTGGTATGAAAAATAAATTGTATGTTAGTAGTAAAGCTGTGTATAGGAGTCATCGGTCTATGTAGTTAGGACTGATAAACTAGCGATGACGATGCATAAGACCCGCTTCATAGTTAAGACGTATTAAATGGCTGGGGTTTTGGGTAGAGAACGGTTAGACTGTATATATATACATAGGTATGTATATATGTTTAGTATACCTTGGAGAAGGTTGGGCTACATAATTGTACGCACATATATTAAATTAAACGGGGGCCGTTAATAGTAGACATAACATTTAAATGGAAACCGAATGGTGTAGATTTATGTTATAGATAAAGTATACAATTTTTCAATCACCAAAATGTTGTTCTGACTCTCTCCTTATTACAACACACATAATAGATTTAGAGGAACGAGTCATTGGAGCAAGATGGAATGGTTGATGGAGAAGTCTTCTTATTCTTGCTCGGTACTAACAAGGCGATTAGATGTCCAAGAAATACCATTGATTCCAAGGTAGTGGCCTCAGTCAGTATTTATATCCTATTATATTTTTCTATTCCATTATGAGTTTAGTATGGTCGATTTCTGATATATTTATGTTTATTACAGGTTATCAAAACAAATTATCCTACTCTAATGGACTTGGGTTTCGATTTTTGTTGAAATTTGGGCTCATTAAGGTGCGGGTTGTTGCATTTGGTATCAGAGCCTAGGTTAGTCAATCATAGGTATCAGGATACTCTGAGAGTATGTATTTGTAATTTTCTAGCAATAAATATATATTACACGCCAAACTCTATAAATTCCAACTATGGGACAATTGTGACCATATTCTGAAAGGATGGACGAGGCAACTATAAGCAAGGAAATTTTTTATAGAGTTAAAAATTTTCGCACTTACTCCGATTACTCCATGGAGCGTTTGCTGCACATAAGGCTTTAACCTAGAAGAGCATGAGCGCGACATATGGAAGGATCCCGAAGGATGGATGGTGTCTGACTTGATTTTTGATACAACTATAATAAGAGTGTGGATTTTGATGGATTGGTAGGGGAAGATGCACATTTTATCTAGGCAAGTGGAAAATAAGAGTCTATATGTCGCAAACATCCAGAGGCAAGATCTCCCGGAGAATGTTCGTCAATCACCACAAGATGATGAACCGGATTTTTATTTAAAAATGGTAAATTCCATTTCTTAGTCTAACCCCAAAAGAAAGAATTTTACAAAATATTTAAAAAATGCCTTGAAATGTTTGAATGGGATTTTTAAAGGTTTTTTCCAAAGGGTCTATTTGGAAACTGTTGTTCTAAAAAATAATAAAGTTTTGGAATTTTATTTGGCTGCGCTGAAAAGTCTTGATTTTAAAAGAGCAAGTCTTGAGATTCTCAAAATATATATACACTAAAATAAAAGCTTGATTTTTTGGGTGGAAAAGAGTTTCTCATTTTTGAAACAAATTGAAATTAGCGTATGTACAACTCAACGATTTTTCCTATTTATAAAAATTGGAAGTTTTTTTTAAAAAAAATTACTCTCTCTTGTGAAAGGGAGAATAAAATAGAAATGATACTTAACTTAGTTGGGGTATGTAGTTAGAAAGTGCGTTGAATGCCCGTAAGCGAATAGAAGGAATATTCGTGTATAAAAATAATACGAAGAATAGTAGTTGGAAAATTTTTTGGTTTTCGAAGTTGTTGATGGCAGAAGCAGTATAGGTCAGGAATACTATGAATTATTAAGGAGAAGGTTCAAAGAGCTAGACAGTAAGCTTGGGCATCGTCATGAAGAGGACAAGAATTTTTCGGATCGTGTTGGATCGAAGAAAATGACGACAAATGGTTATCATTGTTATAATTATTAATTAACCTGGCCCGAATAAGGTCCAGGTTCAACCTGGGCCCAAAATTCGACAACCGGTCGACCCTTAGCGGTCAACCGATAGCGGTCGGCCATTTGCCTAAGGCAATTGAGCGGTTAACGGGTTTAGGCACGACCTGAACCTGAAATGTGACTTATAAGTCGCGCCCATTCACTTTAGCCACCTCATTTAGTTGCCCCTCCTTAAAGCTGCTGCCTCTCCCCTCCTCCAAATCAGGCCATCGCCTCCTCTCCTCCTCCTGCGGCAACTCCCACTCCTTAGCAGCACCAGCTCATCCATCTACGCGCCAATTTGGCATGTATGATCTAACCCCGTCACCGCTCTAGATCTAAACCCAAACCCCTTTCCGACCTCCACTCAGTCCATGGCACCACATCGAACCTCCGGCTCTTCCTCATGTTATCCAGGTCATACCCCTTAGGAGATCGCTTGACTCAACTTAAGCGACCAGAAAATCTCTGTTTACTTGGCCTCAGCAAAATTTCACCTTTCTCCAGGAATGGCTAGTCAAATTTGGAGATTTCATCGCCTTCGGACTCGAGGGATTGTTCACCACGGTAGGATTAGCACCGATCCTCCTCTATGACATTTTTTAGCAAGAATGCTATTCATGCTGCATGCGGCTATTTGACGCAAATCTGGTATACAACTTTGATGAAGGCATCAGCAATCTTCGGGTGGAAGTAAAGGGAGTCGAGATTAATCTATCCGATGGTGATTTCGGCGACATTTTGGGGATACCGTAGAGGGATTGGATTTAGATGATGTGGAAATAACTGATCTGGAGATTTTGCAGTGGATCTATCTTGGAGCTATAGGTGTCTGAAGGTAAGATAATTTCTGTTAACCCGCCTTTTGGCAAGGCTATGGAGAGGCGGATTCAACTTAACCAACTTCGCGATTATCGAGGCTGAAATATGATGGATTTGGTCTAAACGGATGATGTTCACTTGGATAGATGCTCGATCAGGATAGGTCGTTCGGTCGGAATGAAATGGTTCGAAGTGTTTGGAGTTCGACCTTGTGGCTCGGCCGTTCGGCATGGCATGGTCCGGTCGAGGTATGGAAGTTCAGGAAGGTCGTTTGGTTGCGGGTCGGCATTACCGCTCAGCATTGCACCCCGCTAGGCACCGCACCCCGCTCGGCATTGGACGTCGCTCGGCATTGAACGTCGCTCGGCATCGTGATGAGGTGAGGATGGCTCGGCATTGTGACTCGGTAAAGTGGATCGGCATTGGCTATATGGTGACATGGGTCGACATCAATACATGGTTCGGCGCTAGCTTTGCTCCGACATCTGGACTAGTCTGCTTCGAGTTTCGAATAGGCTCGCTTCGGGTCAATATCCGGGTATCTTCCATTCGGCATGTCAACTGCTCAGGGTCGGTCGGCATGATGAAGTAGGGTTCGGCTATGGCCTTGGTGGGCCCAAACTACTCAGGAGGCCCAATAACCTGGTTTTGCCTATAAATACAGCATGTGGGTCTCCAGATTGGGGGATCTTCCTTCTTCTCTCTTACTTTCTATTTTCGAAGACGGAGGTTACTCTGCCATTTTGTAACTGTAATTGATTCTCATACCAATAAAAAGGAAACTTCTGGAGTGGACGTAGGCCGAAGTTAGCCGAACCACTATAAAATATGTTGTTCTTTACTGCTTTCATTTTAATTTTGACTTCTCCTCACATTATAACTCTTTACATATACTCTATCTGTGAGCTGCGACTGTGATTAGGTGCTTTCGCTTGGATTTGGGTGTTAGTGACCAATTTTGGCGCTAACAATTTCCGACCTACGGCTAGCCTTTTCGTTTGCATAGTTTAGGAGAACATCATTCCAAAAACAGGGAGCTTTGATTAGGTTTATCCACTGATTCAAAGGGCCACCTATGCCATCATAGGTGGTATGGCTATCAATTGGCTCGTGCTATCATAAGCAACTGCATTAGTTCTGGAGTTGGTACTCCCCAGAGCTACTTTCTGTATTGTCATCTCTTTCCTCGTATCTTTAGGCAGTATGGAGTGAACCTCTCTGGAGAGCCAGTCTAGAAGAAGGTCCATCCTACATTCGATAGAGCCTCTATCAGGAAGAAGGGAATCCTGGAGCCACCAACAGCAGGAGAGCAGCCACAACAGGAGGCAGAGAAAAAGCAGGGCGCTGGAGGATACCAAAGCCCTTAGCTAGTTGCTATTCGTCAGGTTTAGGCAAAGATCCGAGAGATTCGGACTGAGCAGTAGTTCTAGAGCCACAAAATTGGGGGCATTGCCGCTATGCTACGCCCATTCGGAGGTCGCGATAATGGCTCGAGCTCCTGCAGAGGATTGTGACCATCTCATGGTCTGTAATTAGTACCTTAGGTCCAGTAGTGTTGTTGTTGTCATTTCCCTTCCAACGTTTGTTCTTTTTTTCTTTAGGTTGTTTGGGTTGTAACAGTTGGATGTTGCTTGTATAAAAAGTGGCATACGATATTATGAGAAATATTCTTATTTATTCACTTTGCTGTTGTTTTTGGATTTGTAGACTGCTCTTGTATGTGTATTTGAAAGAAACGGTATAAATATGGAAATCTCATAAAGACGCTCCGCCAACAGTAAATGCAATGTAAGGCTGGAAGTTTATAAATAGTAAGTTTTAAGCAAGCGAATGACATGCTAAAGTTGTTTTGAAATCACAGCCCATTATTCAAGTTCCTTAAAAAGTTAAAATTTATAAATTAGTTATCTTGTCATCATTTTTTTAAATAATAAATAAAGGTATAGAAGTAAGTTCTAAAGTTTTAAGATTAATTGTGGAATGCTAGAATTAAGCGTATGCGCTAACTCATGACTGAATTTCAATTACGTTGAAATGTGACTTGATTTATTTAAAATAGAAAAAATGATTGTTTAAAAATCTTTATGTTTGGAAAAAAATATTTGACGTTTAAATATATTTTGGAATTTTCGCCCAAATTGTTTTTATGGGAATTGGCGTTTAAATGTTTTCAAAGTTGACTTTTCAAATCATTTGCCAATTCGATTGAAAAATGGGAAGGATTTTTGTGGAAAATTTTGATTTTAACATGCCACATACTAAACGTAAGGAAAATAGATGAGTAAAAAATATGAATTTAGTGGTGGATTAAGGATGACGTTAGGAGAAAGCGCAGACGATAACAAGGAAAAAGCTGTTTTAATCTTGGAATTCCTATATTCATAACTTGTCAACGACGTACGAGAGTCCATTTTGGATTCAATTCCATTTTAGAGCTAGAAAACAAGCCTCCTTATGCATATTGTACATGGAAAAATTTGGAGAAAATACGGGGTAGCGAGGAAATTTCCAATATGTAATGGAATTAGTACCAAATAGAGTGGTAATAATGTAAAATTCTCCATCTAAATTCCTTTTTCCGGCATAGGAGTAGACGTTTAGGAAGCGATAATTTGATGCGTTAGATTTTTGGATGGTAGAAATTGGATGAAAATTGGTTGAACCATGCTTCTATTCTTAGGAGTACGGAATTTTTTTGTGAATAAGATTTTTCAAAACCTGGATACATATAGAATTGCCAGTATACGTAGGTTGTTTGCATCATATTTTCAAAAATATTTTTAAATGGATTCATTCATATAGGAGGGCCTGATTTAGAATCATTCTACATACATGTTTTGTATGTTGTGATACACTATGCACTTATACACGTTTTGCTGCAAAATTGGTTGTACACTAATTGGTTGATTAGTTTAGGATGGTTACTGCATTACCTCATGATTTAATCATTGGAGTAATTTCAGGGATGAAATTCTTTTAAGAGGGAAGAATATAACACCCCATAAATTTAAGTTAATAATTTAATAATCAATTAGTCTCCAAAAATGGAATTTGAAAAAATGATGGAATTTGACCATGAAACTTGCCCCAAAGCATTCATGGCAATTTTCTAAGCAACTTTTATATTTGGAGTTTTGCGATTGGAGTTCAAACGGAGAAGTTATGAGCATTTAAAGAATATGGAATGAAAACAATTAAACAACAAAAGTTAACATATATAAAATAATTAACCAGGACCTACCGGTTGACCCTTTTCCATAGGTCGGTCGACCAGTAGGGGTCGGCTACTCATAAAGGTGCGGTCGACTGTTCGTGGGTTTTCGGCACGATCTATACATCGGCCAACGGCCTGGATTTCATATTTTTAATCTAACGGTTATGACTGATTCGAGAGCCTATAAATACAAGCTTAACCCCTCCCTTCTCTTCTTATATTTTCTAATCTTAGGCAGCGAAGCTCTACCATTTCCTCTTCTCCACTATTCCTACTAACTTTAAAATAGTTTATATTTATACAAACTGGAGAAGATCCGAAAATAAATAGAAGAAGAGAAGTAGTGGACCAACGTTGTGCAAACAATAAGGTAAATTTCAATATTGTAAACTAATATTCCCCTTCAATCCCACATCTCTTATGACGACCGTCCTACACCTACGATGTAGAAGGGTTGTCAAAAGGAAGAAACTAGAAGTGAAGAAGGGAAATAGAAAGGAAGAGAATAGAAAAGAAGAGAAAGAAATAAAACATCACACAACCACATAACATGTCATATATCTCACAGTGCATCAGATAAAATATAATAGTCATCATAGATATAAAGCAGGCAAAACGATAATAACTACATAAACCACATAATCGGAGTACATAAGCGCATATAGTTATACAAAACAGTAATAGAGTTTATACAGCTGATAAATAAACTCAACTGATAAACTTTCTCTAATAATAGTAAATTAACACTGTCAAGGCTCCATAGTGTTACACGGTGGAATAAACAATAATAAGCTTAAAGTATAAGTGTGAAAAGCGTCACCTCCTGCAAATCATCTACACATCTTCAAGCGTTGTTTGCACCTGTTATCTAGTATACTCATTTAAGAGCACCTGAGATATTAAGAAGCAAAGCATAAAACCTAGAGTCAGACAACAGTCTGGTGTGAGTGATAAACAATCTCAAAATACTATAAAAGTTGATATAGTATATCTAATAAAGGGTATACGAATCATACCTGACCTGTCCCTGCAACCAAAGAGTTAGCATATAACATTGATAATATGCTACTCTATAAATGTCATAAAGGGTACTCCATACTCGGTAAAATATTGAGGTGCCTAGGTATCTTCATTCAAAATACCTACTCCATACTAAGTAAATAGTGGGGGTATCTAGGTATCCCTGTAGCCAATACCTACCTCATGTGACATCCCTAAGGTTACAGGTGGCTAGCGAAGCAACCATAACAATCATAGCATCCATCAAACCATACTAACTACCACCCCGTGTGCCTTGGATATATGATAACTCGTATGACCTTTTTAATGCCAGGGACTAATGGGTAAATCCTAATTTTCAGTTGTACTCTCTTTAGCCTAAAGTTGGTACTGGACCCAATCAACCGGTCTAGGGTACATGGATCCAATCAACTGATCTAAGGTATTAAATCAGCATACCCATGGGTATCCACAAAATACCCCTGCTCTGAGTACAATGGAAAACACTTCGACTATCGAAGGTCCCTTAGATCGCGTATCCAAGCTCTACACTACTTCTCCCATTTCCATGATGGAACCCTTCTACATTCTATCAACGAGTCACCCTTAAGAATCCACCTATGTGGAAAACCATCATGACTTCTATCGACATCAAGCGTCCAACCTCGAACCTAACTACTTTGACCAACGAGCTACCATCCAAAGTCTTGAAAGTTTTAACCTCGGAACCTAACTCCATGCACCAATGAGCTACCATCCGAAGTCCTTAAAACCCCCATGTCGAAATGTCGCATCATCGCAATCATCAAAATCACTCATCATCGAGCAATACCATTAAGGCACAGAGTCGACTGCACGAACTAACCATCATATCACGCTCCTCGAAGCCTCCCCGCCATCCGTCAAAGATCGACCAAATCAACCATCATCAATAGTGACGGGTACCGACCACTCTACGGTGGTCAATACCAACCGTCCTGGTCCTGTACTTTGCCAAAAATGGATAAGTACAAACCAACTAAAAACGTTCAGCATTCATCCTACAGTTAGAAGCCCATCCAAATCCATCCAAACACACGTATTTGGGTACTCTCTTATAACTTATCCCGTTCGTTTGGGTTTTCGATCAATGGGACGAAACCCTAATGCATAAAATATTCCCTAACGCTGGATCGCAAATAAATTGGTGTTTTCAACCAAAACCACCAAACTAACATACATACATCCAACAAGCATATGAATGTCAATAACACAATGTGATACGTCCAAGCAACTAATGGGGGAGAAATGTCTAAAATAGCCTAAATCTATCAATATCGCCAAAATAGCGTGTTAATGGGGAAAATATGATATTTAATTCAAAAATCACTTTAAAACACTTTTAATTCATTTTACAAAATAATATATAGGTTTAAATGTTCTAGAAATCACATTTTACAGCTAGAAAACATTTCAAAATTTCGTTTTAATTCTATACTAACAATCACAGTATGGTTAGGGGCAATATCACTTGCCTCAACAAATTCTGACTAAACCATTGCGAAGTTGTAGAGTTCCCCATCATGAGCGCAACGGAAGAAACGACGCCCAAAACGGACCTCGGATGCAAAAGATACGCATAATATAAGATAATAGATTATATAAACTATTAATTAAATTAACTAAAAAATTAACTAAGTTAATTACCTTTCCTAGTTATTTTCCCAAATTCACAAAACCACTGTACATGTACAATTCTACAGGAAACCCATTATCAAACACTTTATCCCTCGATTTCTCCTTGTCCAAAGCATGAAATAATATGCCGTCTTCACTAACGAATCCGTCTACACGCTCTCTTCGCAACGCCACCGTGGCTATGAGGTCCAATCGCTTCTAGACATATCCAACTCTACAAGTCGAGCCTCTCCCTCTTATGAACGCATTTTGAATTGGTGTATCGTACGTCCCAAAATCAACACTACTCGAGCCCCTCGACATGAGAAAAATAATGGTGCACTTGGATTTGTCGATAGTTGCCTTTATCTCTCGTGAACCAAAACCCTAGGCACATCCATCATAGGTCAATCTTGGTCAGACACTGTTGTGTTCTATAAAATGGATATAGGCTTGGAGATCGCAACTATACGAGCACAATGAAACTGTTTTAGGAATATTATGTGGAGTGAATCGGGAGATTTTGATTTTTGAATTAAGTATGGAGGAGGGGGCCATGTTTTTCTATGTCCAGGCAATGGCATAGTGAAAGGATGATAAGCTAGGAGAGAGGGTTTTGTAGGATCATTTTCACCCTAGAGAGGGGGTGAATAGGGTGTACTAAAAATTAATGCGGAAATAAAAATAAAAGCAGAAAGTAATGCAATAGAGATCACTCACAGATTTACCCAGCTTCGGTAAAAACTTGCCTACGTGCTGCCCCTAAGGTTTCTACTAGAGATTAAGTAGTCAGACGCTTACAAACACACCTAAACTTGCGACACCCGCTAACTTGATTAACCTAACTCTAAGCTCAAAACCCTGTAACAACTCAGCCACTGAGTTGCGAATTCTCAAACTACGCCCCGTAGTTTGTACCTAGTTACACAGATAGAAAGTTACACAATTTAAAAGGAAATTATAAATAAAAATCAAAACTAAAAACAAAATCCTAATTTTTAAATTTGAAGCCCAATATAAAAATAATAAAAGCCGACCCAAACAAATAATAGAAGACGGTCTTTATTTTTGCGGCCGCCTTATTTCTTTTTCAATCTGGTATTAGGGTTTTCAATTTGAAGCGCCACTTGGAAATTAGAAGCTCGAATCCTTTGATGCTTTCATTCTTGCTTCGCTGCTTCTTCTATCAGTAATACTCAATTGCTTGCGGCTGCAATGTCGAGTACAATTCGTGTTTTGAATTGGTATGTGTTTTCCCTTTTTCGATTTATAATTATGCTCGACTTGATTCGAGTTCTGGATTATTTCATGATTTATTTCAAGGCTTGCTATCTTATTTTGCTTGAATTCGAATGAGTATTTTCCGATGATGAAATTGGGTTAAATAAGGATAAAATCCTATATTTTTGTTCATATATTTTTGGTTTAAATCTTCAAGTTTCTGTGCTCGGCGTTGATTTGTAATCGAACGTTGGTGATGATTTCTGACTTGTTCTTAGTTGATATATTCGAGTTGCTTTGTGTTCTTTCTCCTATGACTTCGGCCATTTGATTTTTGCTTGAACGATTATGATGATTTTGACTTGTTTATCTCTGATATATTTGAATTTTGCTTGAATAGTTTGAGTTGGTTCCGTTCTTTACTGCCACTGACTTGTTCAATTCGTTGCTTATATGACCTCTGATTGAAAATGTATGACCCCGGGCTTGAGATAAATATGACTTCCTGAAATATTGGCATCTATAATTTTGTCCCGAACTCTGATTTAATTATCATGTTACCCTTTGTTTCATTTTCTGAAATTTGTTTCTTTTGATTGAATTCTCTTGAAATGTTTGCTGGTCATCTCCATATATATACATACATATATATGTATGTATATATGGGTGTGATTCTGACTTTTCTTGTATCATCTCTGTGAAACATGGTTGCCACTTGATATGATTCTGATGTCTGTCATTTTATTAATCCGGGGTCTCTTGCATGCCTGAAAGTCTGAATGCATATCCATGTTGAAATTGAACTTAATTTTTGCTTGGTTGAGTGTACTATTATTCTTTGGAGTCTTGTTGTTGTTACGAGCATTCATGTGTTTGTCTCTATTTGCTCATTGATTTTGAAGAGCATGCACAGTTATATGTTGCAGTCTTGTTCCATTGAACTCTAGTTTGGTTCTGTTCCTCTTGAATGCTTTGTATTGCGGTGTTATTGTTGTTGTTGTATGTGTGTTTGCTTCTGCCTTTATATATTTGGAGTCTGGTTCCCTTGAAGTTTTCATTTTGCATTGTAACTTGCTATTGCATTTTGGAGTGGTCTATTGCTCTCTCTTTCCACTTGAAATCTGGTTTGATTTGAGTATGTCTGATTGCACTGGCTTGTTGCTTCGAGTTCCATTTGAGTCTGTTTCATTTTAGAGTGGTCTGGTGGTCATTTCTTGTTCTTGTAGTCATGTTGTCATGTGGTCTGGTCTGGTTACATTATTTTGTCATGTGATCCTGTTGAACTGAGTCTGTGTACATTTGGAGTCTTGTTCATGCAGTCTGCATTGTGCCTTTGTTTTGGGGTTTGCTTGTGTACTTCATGTACTTGTGTGTGTGATTGGTATTACTGCAGCTCTTGTGTGTTGCTTATGTCTTGATCTTCATGTAGTTGATGCTGTTGCTCCAATGCTTGTTGAGTCCTTTGTATTCATGTTAACTTATTTGTGAAGTATGGTTTGATCTACATTTCATTGCTCCAATGCCTACATGTCTGGGTTGAAATGTTGCATTCACCACTTTGTACATGTGAGCATGCTGAACTGCTGTTTTGTTTTGGTCGAGTCATACTTGCTTTATCCTTGTGCATGAACATATTGCTGTGTTGTTTTGACTTTGTTGACTGGTCCATATTTTCTCACTGACTTGTTGAGTTTTGGTTTGTGTTTGTATTGCACTTGAGTTGAATCCGGCCTAGGCTTGGGTTTGACCTTGTGCTCTTCTGTCCCTGCAGTTTTAACAAGCAAGTGTATATCGGTGTGCACGGCCTTATGGCATGTACAATGATACACTGTGCATGTCACAAGTTGTTCGTGTAAGATAAAAAAAATCATGATGAACAACCCAAATAACTGAGGCAAACAATATTTTCAAAACACACACTTTATTTTGCACTGCAAAAATATTTTTTTTCAATTTTACTGTGTCAGTTATTTAACAGGTATAACAGATGGCTGGACACAAGCTGAAGCTAGTCAAGATCAAGTGTATGAGTGTTGAGTGAATTATGTAGTGAGGAAATATGTATGGAAAATTGTATATTGAAAATTGTGTTGTAATTGAGACTTGTATAGTGAGAGCTTAAATTTGTACTATTCGAATTTGTATTAAAATATTTGTCTGAATAAAATATTTGTTTAAATAAGAATTCAGAGTTATTTATTTTATTCAACAAATATTTATTTAACTATGTGGAAAAATAAAATAGTACAATAGCAAATACATTTAAAGAAATATATATATTTTTATTATCATCAAACAAAAATCATACGCTATTGTACTCTACAATCTCCCCCTTTTGATGATAACAAACATATACTAAGATTTTGACTCTATTAAATGTATTTGGTCTTGATGAATTCCATTAGCTCCCCCTATTTGAATGCTCCCCCTTCATAGATGCGTGTAGTTAAAACTGAAAAATTAATTAAAAATAACTTTGAATAAAAACAGTCTCGAATATTAGTAAGGATATCGCTCAAAAATCAAAATCTTAACCTCTCTCCCCCTTTTGTTTTCATCAAAAATAATAATAGTAATTGAAATAGCTACGATTTTGATTAAAAATATAAAATCAAATTAGGAGGGAAATATTAATTTCAAATTCCAATTAATTAAACAAAAATCATAATATTATATTAATTAGAAACAAACTCCACTTTAGAGAAATGGTAGGATTATGGAAAATTTTATATAGTGACAATAGTTTGATATTTTCAATAAGGAATAATTTGTGCATTTTCCCTTTTCAAATATCAAAAAAAATGTAAAGCACTTACTAACCATGCATAACCATTAGGACCTTTAAATGAGGTTAGTAGTTACTCCCTTTTTTTAAAAAATGTCAAGTATTATCTAACCATGCATAACCGTGAGGACTTTTAAATGAGATTAGAATATACTTGATATTTATCCCTTTCTTATATGCGTCCCATCCATGCATAACCGCGAGGACTTTTAAATGAGAATGGAAGTCCATATATAGAAATTCAAGTAATTCACCCATGCATAACCGCGATGACTTTTAAATGAGAGTGAATACTTTAGGATATAATTATTTTACAAAAAATATATTTCCTTATTTTGGAATATGAAATTCTGCACACTATATTATGATGTATGGATTGACAGAAAGGTGAAAGTGATAGAAATGATCATGGAATAAGTACTAATCTAAAAATATTATAAAATTTGTTTAATTTTCATGAAATTATAAAATTGTACTTCCTCTTATTATGAAATATAATTTAATCACTATCCATTACTTTTCAAGCACTATAATAATTTCGTTAAGTTCCAAAAGATTCAATTAGTCGATGGTTATCTTTTCTAGAGTAAATATCTTACCGAAATAAACTAGAGTATTTTCAACATGATGAAAACCCAAGTTTCAAAAATTAAAATAAGTGAAAATTAATTTTCTGTAAGGGGGTTTTGTGAAAATGACTTCTAGTTGAAAATCAATATAAATAATTAAATAATTGCAAAAATGATTTCAACATGAGATGATATAAGATACCACTTGTATTTGAGGTATTCATGGTGATATATAGTGATATATAAGAAACAACACTGGAATTGTTTTTTTTTTGAAATTTCCAGCACGTCCATTTATGTTAAGCACAAGTAAAGTAATCTATATTGAGCAAAAACACACATTCAAAAAATTCGTCAAAGCAGTTTTGAAAATTGATTTGATAGACACGAAGAGAGTCAATAATGATTGTTGTTTCAAAGTAGTTGACAATCTTTGTTTCGAAGACTCACTCAATTTGAGACCTTTATTTGGCTGATAAAAGTTTGAAGTTTGATTTGGCTCATAACACGAGAGTTTTAGATGTTCAAAAATTCTACTTGCCAAAATTGGTTTCAAGTCAATTTGTCAAATCAATCAAAAATTATACTTGAAATACCACAACTTGTTTGTGTAAACCAGATATGCTTTCTAAGTTATATATTGAATTTATTGCAATTTTTCATGACATTCCAAAGTGAATCAATAAAAACTAAAAATAGAAAAGTTGTAGTATTATCGGTTAGCTCTCCAGAACTTCAAGAATTTCAAAAATCAAAGTTGAGATGTTCAAGATACGATCAAATTATTATAGCTATGTTAAGAAAGTTTTGAAACTATTTTCAAACGATACTCCAAATGATTTGCAGTTTTTCACCCATTTAAGTTTAGATTTTGGGAAAGCACAAAAAATAAAAGTTGTAGCATTTTAAATCTATTTTCCAGAAAACTTTGAATTTTACAAATCGAAGTTAAGAAGCTCAAGATATGGTAAAAATACTTCAACAATGTCGATGAAAACATAATTAACAATGTGTGAACAAAATTGAGTTAAGAGATCATACCTCACTTTCCTTCGATGTCGTGATATCTGAAATGCAATGATCTCCATCTAATCTTTATAGGCTAAGGAACATTTAAATTTTAGTTTATCAATCACATAGAACAACTCGAAATCTATCTCCATCAAATTTGTTCCTTAGCCCACTTATGTGTCTAAATTTTGGAGAAGGCAAGTGGTCTAACTAAGGATGTAGGACCACTATTATTATCTATTGAAATCTTTGGTACCCAAATTTGTCTATATAACAAACCGTTAGCATCTACAATTGTACCCTTGGGAATCCAAATTTGTTCAAATTTCAAACCATTTATATTCGTACTTTTTGGAATCCATATTTGTTTAACGGTTTTGTGTTTGTATATATTTTGACAATTATTTTTGCTATGTCCAGTATTTCCACACTTTACGCATTTGGGTATCACACTTTTTCCCTTAACAGTGTTATTAGTCGTTTGTTCATATTTTGACACTTTCGCAAATCCAAATCCTTTCCTTTTATTCACGAAGAGTTGATTTTCTAAGAACATATTAAATGATTTTTCTCTAGTGAAAAATTTCCGAGTAATCGACACAAGTTTATTAACTTTGGATTTTGAAAGTTTATTTTCATTTATTAGCTTCGAACAACAACTAATGGTACTATCTCTCTTTTCAAAATTATTCATTTTCAAGCCCATATTTTCATTTCAAGCTCTCTAATTTTTGTCTCAATTTCTAGCATCTCAGTTTCAAGGAGTTGGAGTTTTTTAAATTCAATTTTTTTCAAAATCCTTGACTTTTTCAATCTCCTTTTCAAACTCGTGATTTAACTGAATAATTTCAGGTTTGCTCAAAATCACGTTTTCTTTTTCAAGGGTTTTGAAAATTTCGTTGACCTCATTTAATTTCTTTTCAAAAATCACACATTTAGAACTTTCCGACCTCTTAAAACTATCCAACTCTTTTTGCAAAATATTATTTTTACTAATCAACTCAGTTTTGTTCTTCTCCTGAATTAAAATTTCATTTTCTAACTTTTGAAAATTTTCATGAAAACAGGCAAATTCTTTTTCATAGTCCAAACACCTTTTGCAATTAGAATTTTTATTTTTCTTAATATTTTTTAGCTCATTTTCCAAATCATTATTTTTCTGACGCGGTTTAGATTATTCTCTTTTCAACTTATTATTTTTCATCTCAAGAGCTTCATTATTTTCAATTAATTTTCGACACAAGAGAACTAAATCATTGATTGAAAAATCACTTATCTCATCGGCTATTGAATCTTCTTCACTGCTGTCGTTTGTAAATCCTATCAAGCACATTTCTTTAACTGAGTCGATTGTGGAGGATTTCTCACCGTTGTTGACTTTTGCATCATATATTGCGTCAACATTATTACAGATTTCCTGTGCACTTTCACAATGGGAGATATGGTCAAAATTATCTTGATTAATATGAGAATATAGTATATGCATAGCAAGAGCATTAATCGAAGTATTTTTCTTGTCTACTATATCACACCCATTTTCAATAATATCCCAACATTTAGAATTAATAGATTTTAAATAAAAATTCCATTATTAATTTCCAATTTAAAAAATCTGTTCCATCAAAAATAGAGGGAATAATAGTGGACTGACACTCGCTAGATTTGCAACTAAGGTTAGACATCTATGCTATTAACCTGGCTCCGATACCACTTGTAGGATCGTTTTCACCCTAGAGGAGGGGTGAATAGGGTGTACTAAAAATTAATGCGGAAACAAAAATAAAAGCAGAAAGTAATGCAATAGAGATCACTCACAGATTTATCCAGCTTCGGTAAAAACCTGCCTACGTGTTGCCCCTAAGGTTTCTACTACAAATTAAGTAGTCAGACGCTTACAAACACACGCAAACTTGCGACACCCGCTAACTTGACTAACCTAACTCTAAGCTCAAAACTCTACCACAACTCAGCCACTGAGTTGCGAATTCTCAAACTACGCCCCGTAGTTTGTACCTAGTTACATAAATAGAAAGTTACACAATTTAAAAGGAAATTATAAATAA
Organism: Allium fistulosum; assembly: GCA_030737815.1. NCBI lineage: Eukaryota > Viridiplantae > Streptophyta > Magnoliopsida > Asparagales > Amaryllidaceae > Allium > Allium fistulosum. The sequence goes on along the minus strand of CM060902.1, from coordinate 1,112,671,838 downwards.
AAATCAAAACTAAAAACAAAACCCTAATTTTTAAATTTGAAGCCCAATATAAAAATAATAGAAGCCGGCCCAAACAAATAATAGAAGACAGTCTTTATTTTTGCGGCCGCCTTATTTCTTTTTCAATCTGGTATTAGAATTTTCAATTTGAAGCACCGCTTGGAAATTAGAAGCTCGAATCCTTTGATGCTTTCGTTCCTGCTTCACTGCTTCTTCTATCAGTAATATTCAATTGCTTGTGGCTACAATGTCGAGTACGATTTGTGTTTTGAATTGGTACGTGTTTTCCCCTTTTCGATTTATAATTATGCTCGACTTGATTCGAGTTCTGGATTAGTTCGTGATTTATTTCAAGGCTTGCTCTCTTATTTTGCTTGAACTCGGTATTTGTCGGTTATGAAATTAGGTTAAATAGGGATAAAATCCATATATTTTCGTTCATATATTTTTGGTTTGAATCTTCAAGTTTCTTTGCTCGGCATTGATTTGTAATCGAACGTTGGTGATGATTTCTGACTTGTTCTTAGTTGATATATTCGAGTTGCTTTGCGTTCTTTCTCCTATGACTTCGGCCATTTGATTTTTGCTTGAACGAATGTGATGATTTTGACTTCTTCATCTTTGATATATTTGAATTTTGCTTGAATAGCTTGAGTTGGTTCCGTTCATTACTGCCACTGACTTGTTCAATTCGTTGCTTATATAACCTCTGATTGAAAATGTATGACCCACGGCTTGAGTTAATATGACTTCCTGAAATATTGGCATCTATAATTTTGTCTCGAACTCTGAATTGATTATCATGTTACCCTCTGTTTCATTTTTTGAAATTTGTTTCTTTTGATTGAATTCTCTTGAAATGTTTGCTGGTCATCTCCATGTATATACATACATATATATGTATGTATATATGTGTGTAATTCTGACTTTGCTTGTATCATCTCTGTGAAACATGGTTGCCACTTGATATGATTCTGATGTCTGTCATTTTATTGATCCGGAGTCTCTTGCATACCTGAAAGTATGAATGCATTTCCATGTTGAAACTGAACTTAATTTTTGCTTGGTTGAGTGTACTAGTATTCTCTGGAGTCTTGTTGTTGTAATGAGCATTCATGCGTTTGTCACCATTTTCTCATTTATTTTGAAGATCATTCACATATTCATGTTATATGTTGTAGTCTTGTTCCATTGAACTCTGGTTTGGTTCTGTTCCTCTTGAATGCTTTGAATTGCAGTGTTATTGTTGTTGTTGTATGTGTGTTTGCTTCTGCCTTTATTTATTTGGAGTCTGGTTCCCTTGAATTTTTCATTTTGCATTGTAACTTGCTATTGCATTTTGGAGTGGTCTGTTGTTGTCTCGTTCCACTTGAAATCTGGTTTAATTTGAGTCTGTCTGATTGTAATGGCTTGTTGCTTCGAGTTCCATTTGAGTCTGTTTCATTTTAGATTGGTCTGGTGGTCATGTCTTGTTTTTGTAGTCATGTTGTCATGTGGTCTGGTCTGGTTACATTACTTTGTCATGTGATCATGTTGAACTGAGTCTGTGTACATTTGGAGTCTTGTTTATGCAGTCTGCATTGTGACTTTGTTCTAAGGTTTGCTTGTGTACTTCATGTACTTGTGTGTGATTGGTATTACTGTAGCTCTTGTGTGTTGCTTATGTCTTGATCTTCATGTGGTTGATGTTGTTGCTCCAATACTTGCTGAGTCCTTTGTATTCATGCTAACTTATTTGTGAAGTATGGTTTGATCTCCATTTCATTGCTCCAATGCCTACATGTCTGGGTTGAAATGTTGCATTCACCACTTTGTACATGTGAACATGTTAAACTGCTGTTTTGTTTTGCTCGAGTCATACTTGTTGTATCCTTGTGCATGAACATATTGCTGTGTTGTTTTGACTTTGTTGACTGGTCCATATTTTCCCACTTACTTGTTGAGTTTTGGTTTGTGTTTGTATTGCACTTGAGTTGAATCTGGCCTAGGCTTGGGTTTGACCTTGTGCTCACCTGTCCCTGTAGTTTTAACAAGCAAGTGTATATCGGTGTGCATGGCCTTGTGGCATGTACAGTGATACACTGTGCATGTCACAAGTTGTTCATGTAAGATAAAATAAATAAATGATGACGAACAACCCAAATAACTGAGGCAAATAATATTTTCAAAACACAAACTTTATTTTGCACTACAAAAATATTTCTTTTTCAATTTTACTGTGGCAGTTATTTAACAGGTATAACAGATGGCTAGACATAAGCTGAAGCTAATCAAGATCAAGTGTATGATTGTTGAGTGAATTATGTAGTGAGGTGAAATATGTATGAAAAATTATATATTGAAAATTGTGTTGTAATTGAAACTTGTACAGTGAGAGCTTAAAATTGTACTATTCGAATTTGTAATAAAATATTTGTTTAAATAAGAATTCCGAGTTATTTATTTTATTCAACAAATATTTATTTAATTATGTGGAAAAATAAAATAGTACAATAACAAATACATTTAAACAAATATATATATATATATATATATATATATGTTTATTATCATCAAACAAAAATCATACGCTATTGTACTCTACAGGTTTATGATTGAACCATTTAAATATTATTTTATTTTCCTTTTATTTGATTTCTCAAATAAATGGTCGTGCGTTTCAAGCTCACACGATCAAACTGCACGTCCGATCGCAACGAAACTCGTCTGCGTGCATCACCTCATTTTTTGGTCCCAATGGTATAAATTTGATCGCTATCCAAGACAGCGCTTCCAAATGATAATTTTGTTTTCGAAACCATTCTGACTGTCGGATCATTCGATCTCCAAATATAGCGATCTTTATACTCCATTTAATTCGCAACGTCGATACGAGTTCAACGAAAGTGATCTCGAGTCCTGATTCGATCATATGCAAAAAATTATATGTTTAGGACCTTCAATTAATTAGCCATTCAATATTTAAATTAATTATTTAAATATCCAATCGTTAAAATATGGACCGTTACATTCTCCCCTCACTCTCCCCTTCTTAAATGGATTTCATTCTTGAAATCCCAAGGACGAAGCAACACAACCAAACACCCTCACATAAGCAATGACACAAGAGAAATCGTCGCTTATCAACTTACAACAACAATCACTTAATGCAATCGCAACAAAGGGAATAGACTCTGAATTAGCATGAAGCCATTATCCTCATCCCTAAGTACAATCATTGTCAACTTTGAAATCAATGTGGCTAAACCAACCATCCAAGTTACGCGCTTATTTCCAAAGAAACGAGCACTAAAAAACAAATGTGCCAACTCACTAATCGAAAGGGAAGTTAACTAAATATCATACATTACTAACTCTCTCAACTAGCAGCAACGTCTAATATCCTATACATTGACTTTTCTCCCAATTTTGCTTATGTCACAGAAAATTTTGACAAAACCCCCTTTGCGCGACTAAGTCAGGGAAAAATACTGATATAACATAGAAATGTATACATCTCATATCCGAGGCATCTCATATTTGAGGCATCTTGTTTTCGAGGACAACCAAACATATATCACCAAATCTACACTACAGATCTTACATACATATTTTATAGCAAGAGTGTGCCATTTAGATGTGAATATAAGCGGGTAAGCATCCAAATAGCCAACATTTACTTCCATGTACCTAGTCAAGTACTCAACAAAGAGGATTAAGCACAATAGTAACATCATCATGCAAATAATGTACTATATCTATATATGGCAATCATCTTAAATAAATGTTCTATATCAAACCATAATTATCCCGCATGCCTAAAAATCATATATGCATAGTAATCATATCAAGTGCCAACAATCAAACATCAACAAGCACCTATAAGATCAAATATCAAAAGTAACATCCATGCCTATCCTAGCATGCATGACACTAAACCATCTAGCATAAAACATCAAATATGATATCTAATATAAAAGCTAGCAAAAAATAGAAATCTCCCCTAATAAAGAGCTCCTGACAAGCAGTCTTCATGCTCTCATCGGTCTCTCATATGCAATCGCCTTCACTTTCACTCAACTAAAACTTTACTACTCCACCGCCTTCTTCCGAACTTATGTTCATATCACGTCCATCGATACTAATAGACCTATGAGTCTCGAAGTTCCTGGTTCAGTCTCGATATCATCTAGTCAATCTGGTGCCAAATTTCCCGACACCTCTTGTAAGTTCTCCCAAAACCCACTAGTGAAAAACGGGTTTTTTCCACTTACAATGCTCTTGGCACCCAATAGAATCATACCATCCATTCCACATATAACTCAAGAAATTTGAATGTCGTTCTATTAGAATCCATCGATACAGCATATAGGTATCTGTCCCCACCACTCGAGAACAAACAATCTCTCATCCCTGAATAACAAGTAGTCTTAGCCAGGTCCACACTGCATCACCTTTACATACATTACCCGTTCCTCTAATTTAGCCATGATCTCCGCTAGCCTAGCTTTATGCCTCTGACTAGTACCGATCCGCTAAATCCAAGTAGGTATGATAGGCAAACTAGCCATCATCTTTGGCCGTAGCTCACATCGAGTTTTGAACTCATAACCAGTGATAAACTCGAGCAATGCCCACTCTAGGAACATCGTTGTCGAACTTCTATGTCTTCCACTCAAAGCATCAAAGACTACATTTCCCTTATGAGCATATAGGGAAACCTCAAAATTGTAGGAGGTAAGAATTCCAACCATCGCTGCTGGCGATGGTTGAGATCCTTCTTGAAGAAGTGATACTTCAAAAATCTCACCATAAATCGGTGTTTTCTCAACACCTCTAATACAATCATCAATTGTGTCTTATGCTCCTCTTTTGTCTATGAGTAGATGAAAGTATTATCAATAAGTACAAGCACGAACCTACTCAAGTGATCCCTCGAAACATGGTTCAAGAAATCAACAAAGCATGTTGATTCCTTGGTTAGCCCAAACGACATAACCAACCAATCAAAAATCAAAGTAGCGTATGAAACACTGTAATCGACACACTCTCTCTAGTTACTCTCAATGGAAGAACCTCATCGTAAGGTCCAACTTAGAGAACACCTTCGCACCATAGAGTCGATCGAACAAGCCATCTATAAGCGGAAGTGGATACTTGTTCATCATCTCGTTCAGCTCACGATAATCAACATATAACCTCAAAAGGGCCATCCGCCCTAGTGGCGAACACCATAGGTGCGTTCCACTCAAATAGATTCCTATGGATGAACCCTCGCCTCAAACGGTCATCCGCTCGCACCTTTAGTCTCCTCATCTCTTTGGGCATCATATGCTTTAAAGGCATAACTACTAGTCAAATACGTCTAACCAAATCGATACGGAACTCAATCCCTATATGGTGGTAATTCGGTCACCTCGTCGAATGTGTCTGGACACTCTCTAGCTACGGGCACAGTGACAACTCATCGTGTGGGATATCGAGCAAAGATAGAAAGCTAACCATCACCTCATCATCAGATGGGCAGTCGGACACTACCTTCCGCTCATCGTCAGTCCCCATTGTCACCAATAGCCTCTCACAATCCGCCACTATTCTGTACCACTTCAGTCAGTCAATTCCCAGACTATAATACCACACCCAATTAAACCCAAAACTAATCAATAGTAAACAAACAAACATCGATGTCTTGATAGGGAAAAGTTTCGACAAACTATGTATAAGCTAAGTATAGACAAACTACGTGGTAACATTCCGCATTTTGAGGCTTGAAACTAAGCACTACGGATGCTGCAATCATCGATAGTATTAGTTTTCGATGATAAAATGTAGGATGTTACACATGTATGGCTTGGCTGAGCCCCTAACTAGGTTCGTCATAATTCAAAGGTCAATCAATAATTTTGGGTCTCAATCCCGATCTATCTACAAATCACTAGATATGAAGGAATATGAAACCTTGATATTGAATAAAACATGACATAAATGGAAAGCATACCCTAGGCGGTGATGCCCTTTCCCTTCTCTTTTAACGATGGAGCAATTGACAAAGTCGGAATAGCATTCAATGCATATGCTTCAATTATTTTCCCCTACATAGCTGGTTCGGGACAATCCTTCACACTGGGTCCAGGTTCTCATATCATAAAGCCTTTTCAATCAACTTTTCAAGGCTCTAGTCAATACAACCAATTAATCGCTTCCTAATATGATCGCTCAACCCAATGATAATTCTCTATTCCTTCTGTATGGTGTATCGGTAGGAGATAGACTGTACTTCAATAGAACATCGAATTCAGTCGCATACTCCGACATAGATATATCGCCTTACTTTAAACTGACAAACTTCCTAAACAACATCGACTTTTGAAAAGTCGAGATGAATTTCTTCGAAGCAAACTATGAACCAATCCCAAGTAAAATGATCCTCGGGAATTGAAGCTATAAGGGCACTCCACCAGTTCATTACTCGTCCTTGGAGTCATCAGATGTTAACTTCTACCTCATTACATCATCTATCTCCAAGTCATCAAAGATTTCTTTTACAAATATCATTCTGTCATGCACCTTAATAGTCGATCCCGTTCCAAGGAACGGTATGCCTCTTAGACCTATAAAGTCTTTATATTGCTCGGCAAAGTCAACTCTAGGCGTTTGCACTTGAGCAGCATAACCATTTGGAGTGACTTAGGCATTCCAGAATAATGATTCGCACAATCTCTGCGTACATGTTCTACAAATCGAGGTCAGTGGTCTTCGATCCTACCCACTCTCAACTCTGGAGATGGAGTCAATGGCAGCATTTCTTATACACCAGACCACTCCTATTCTATAATAAGAAGGATTAGTCTCTCATAGAGAAAAATTGCATCAACAGTGCTCGTGTGTGCAATACAACTTATATACTATATATATACTATTATATAGTTTTGAAAACCAAAATATATAACAAATACACACTTTCTTGTATAAAAGTTACTCTCGCGATCCAGTCTAAGACGATAACTCATACCCTATCTCTATTGGATCATGGTATCAACTTAGGTTAATCATGTAATGTAAGCTCTGATACCAAATGTGACAACCGCCCTACAACTACGATGTAGAATGGTTGTCAAAGGGAAGAAAATAGGAGCGAAGAAGGGAAATATAAAGGAAGAGAAGAAAATAGAAGAGAAGAGAAAGAAATAAAACACCACACAATCACATAACTTGTCGTATATCTCACAGCGCATCAGATAAAATATAATAGTCATCATAAATATAAAATAGGCGAGACGGTAATAACTACATGAACCACATAATCATAGCACACAGGCTCATACAGTTATATAAAACAGCAATAGAGTTTATACAACTGATAAATAAACTCAACTGATAAACTGTCTCTAACAATAGTAAGTTAACACTGTCAAGGCTCCATAGTGTTACACAACGGAATAAACAATAATATGCTCAAAGTATAAGTGTGAAAAGCATCACCTCCTGCTAGTCCATCTGCACAGCTCCAAGTGCTTTTTACACCACTATCTAGTCTACTCATTTAAGAGCGTCCAAGATAATAAGAAGCAAAGCATAAAACCTAGAGTCATACAATAGTCTGGTGTACGCGATAAACAATCTCAAAATTCTATAAAACTCAATATAGTATATGGAAAAGAGGGTATACGAATCGTATCTAACCTATCTCTACAAATAACGAATTAGCATATAACATCGATAATATGCTACTCTATAAATGTCATAATGGGTACACCATACTCAGTAAACTGTCGGGGTGCCTAGATATCTCCATCCATAATACCTACTGCATGCTAAGTAAATAGTCGGGGTATTTAGGTATCCCTATGCCCAATACCTACCTCTTGTGACATTCCTAGGGTGACAGGTGGCTAGCGAAGCAACCATAACAAACATAGCATCCATCAAACAGTACTATTTGTCACCAGTGTGCCTTGGATATATGATAACTCGTATGACCTTTCTACTACCAGGGATTAATGGGTAAATCTTGATTTTTAGTTGTACACTCTTTAAACTAAAGCTAGTACTAGACCCAATCAACCGGTCTAGGGTACACAAATCCAATCAACCGATCCGGGGTACCAAATCAACATACCCATGGGTGTCCACCCAATACTCCTGCTCTGAGTACAATGGAAAACACTCCGAGTATCGACGATCCCTTAGCACGCGTATCCAATCTCTACACTGCTTCTCCCATTTTCATGATAGAACCATTCCACATTCTATCCACGGGTCACCCCTAAGAACTCGCCTATGTGGAAAACCATCATGACTCCTATCGACATCATGCTTTCAACCTTGGAACCTAACTCCATGCACCAATAAGCTACCATCTGAAGTCCTGAAAGTGTCAACCTCGGAACCTAACTCCATGCACCAACGAGCTACCATCCGAAGTCCTAAAAACCTCCATGTCGAAATATTACATCGTTGCTATAATCAAAATCACTCATCGTAGAGTAATACCATCAAGACACAGAGTCTTTTGCACGAATAAACCATTATATCACGCTCCTCGAAGCCTCCTCGCCATCCATGTCAACAATCAACCAAATCGACCATCATCAATAGTGATGGGTGCTGACCACTCTACAATTGTCAATGCCAACCACCCTGATTCTATACTTGGCCAAAAATGGATAAGTACAAACTAACTGAAACATCCGACATCCATCCTGAAGTTAGAAGCCCGTCCAAACCCATCGTCTCCTATCCTCAGATCCATCATCACGTATTCCAGTACTCTCCTACAACTTATCACGTTCGTTTGGGTTTTCGATCAATGGGACAAAACCCTAATGCGCGGAATATTCCCTAACGTTGGATCATCAATAAATCGGCATTTTTAACCAAAGCAATCAAACTAACATACGTGCATCCAACAAGCATATAAACATCCATAATAGCCTTTAAACGCTATAATAACACAATACAATACATCCAAGTAACTAATAGGGGATAAATGTCAAAAATAGCCTAAATCAATTAATATCATCAAAATAGTGCGTCAATGGGAAAAATACAAAACTATTTTAAGACACTTTTAATTCTTTTGATCAAATAATATATCAGTTTAAATATTCTAAAATCACATTTTACAGCTAGAAAACATTTCAAATTTTTGTTTTAATTCTATGCTAACAATCATAGTATGGTTAGGGACAATATCACTTGCCTCAACTAATTTTGGCCAAATCATTACGAAGTTGTAGAGTTCCCCATCATGAGTGCAACGGAAGAAACGACGTCCAAAACAGACCTCGGATGCAAAAGATACGCATAATATAAGATAACATATTATATAAACTATTAATTCAATTAACTAAACAATTAACTAAGTTAATTACCTTTCATAATTCTCTTCCCAAATGCACAAAACCACCCGTACATGTACACGCTATAGGAAACCCATTATCGACCACTTCATCCCTCGATTTCTCCTCGTCCAAAGCAAGAAATAATATGCCATCTTCATCAACGAATCTGTCTACGCACCCTCTCTGCAATGCCACCCTCGCTATGAAGTCCGATAACTTTTAGACATATCCGACCTGACAAGTCAAGCCACTCCCTCCTATGAATGCAATTTGACTCGGTGCTCTATACGTCCCCAAATCGACACTACTCGAGCCCCTCGACATGAGAAAAATAATAGTGCACTCGGATTTGTCTATAGTTGCCTCTCTCTCTCTTGTGAACCAAAACCCTAGGCACGTCCATCATAGGTCGATCTCAATTAGACACTGTCGCATTCTACAAAATGGATATGGGCTTGGAGATCTCTTCAATACGAGTGCAGTGAAACTGGTTTGGGAATATTTCATGGAGTGAATCGGGAGATTTTGATTTTTGAATTAAGTATGAAGGAGGCGGCCGTGTTTTTCTATGTCCAGGCAATGGAACAGTGGATGGATGATGGGTTACGAGGGTTTGTGATTGGCCTATTTACATATTATTTTATTTTTCTTTTATTTGATTTCTCAAATAAAGGGTCATGCATTTCAATCTCGCACGATCAAACGATGCGTCCAATTTCAACGAACTCGCCTATGTGCATCACCTTATTTTTCAGGTCCCGATGGTATATATTTCATCGCTATCCGAGACAAAACTCTAGGATGACAATTTCGTGCTTTTTGAGACCGTTTCTACCGCTGAATCGTCCGATGTACAAATATAGCAATCTTTATACTTATTTTAATTCACAAAGTCGATATGAACTCAACGAAAGTTGTCTTGAGCCCCGATTCGATCGTATGCGAAAAATCATGTGTTTGGGACCTTCAATTAATTAAAGATTCAATATTTAAATCAATTATTTAAATATACGACCATTAATATATGATTCGTTACATCTCTTCTCAGATATGAAATTCTAATGTATGTATATACCCTTTTATAACATATTTCTTGGATTAAAAAAGAGACTAAGTGGAATCAAAGAATCAGATCTAGAAATTTGGAATGCTCTAAATGGTGAGTGGGAAATCATGTAATTTGTTTCACATTGAAATTTATCTCGTTGGATTTTCATTTAATTATTATGCCTAAATAAAGATCTTAGAGTTGTAGGCTCGAATTAAACGTATAAAATATTGCCTACATATTCAACAACTTAGGAAATTTGATTAGAAATATCGTTTTTCCTAGATCTGGAAATCAGTCCCCAAGATATTAAGAGTTGAATGTTGATAAGATGTAGAGTATATTCCAGATCTACAATTAGGTTGTAAAGATGTTAGTATAATCTAGATTTATACACTAATTTTGTTAGAATGTGGACCTTTTGTATTTTAATTGTTGCGAATATTATTAATTTAATTTTTATAAATTTGCCTAATATTCTTGATTGTATAGAAAAGTGCAGCGTTTGATTTGAAAAGGAATATGCGTAGTTAGAGGAAAGAGATGTGTAAAGTATGGATTTATCTTCCATAATTTACACTGCTTATTTCAACAAAAAGAAAATAAATCATTTCATGTAATTTCAAACGAAGTAAATCTCTTAATTTGGGCTAATTTATAGAAATTATAACAGAAAACCATTTTAGAAATATAGTTCCAACAAATTAAAATATGAAAAAGAATATTCTAGTTAGGGATTGGTAATTAGAAATATAATTAGTAAATAAATAAATAAATATGTATGTATGTATGGATTTAGCCACGCCAATCAATTAAAATGATTACTTTACTAATATGACGATTTATGCATGTTACTCACATCAGGTATAATTAGAACGTTAGAATAAATAGTGCCTTGAACAATAGAATTAGGAAATAGAGATGGAAATATTATAACTCCAAATAAATAGGTAATAAATGTGAAGTAAACTTGGGAGTTACAAGAGTTTAAATAGTGTATAAATGGAGTAATGGGACTGATTAATGAGATTGTTAGAATAATAAATATGGGTAGATAAAGAAGAATTACAAGCCAAAATTTGAATAAGTAAATAAATGTCTTTAGGAAACATCCATTGACATAATAATCATTTATATCGGACAAAGTAACATTTATACAAAAGTAGATAAACATATTATGTAGTAATTGAATATATTAAGGTAGTATAATTATTATTAGAGTAAATTATATAGCCTTAAATATGCAAATAGAGATTAATGGGTTTTTCCCAATATTAAAGTTTAGAGTAATTAATTTGATTTAGTGGGTTGGGATGCGAGATCAGTTGATTTACACAGCAGTCTGCCCTTCGCTCAAAGTCTACCATTAGTTGTGTATACTTACTACTGATGTAGGATATCCTTAACCTTCGGACCATGGGAAAGGGATTTACGTTACAAATAGGTTAGGGGAAAGTATGCCTGGGGGTTCACCTTGGATTTAAAGTATTAAATGGCCCAATACCTTTTGGAAAATGAAGTCTGCTTCCTATCCAATAAGAGATAGTAAGTAACCAAAATTCGTATTTTCTTTGACTACTTAGATTAGTCTAAATGGGGATGTCAGTTGTCGAGGGTCAACAGGCTATGTCAATAGTTGGTATCAATGTTTAGTAGTAGGTCTGGCATATAGGCTTAGACGCCCAACGATACCAAACGAGTGGTAGTAAAGACTTGATTATGCCCTAACGGATTTTGCTTTCTACCCGTATAGAATATGTATGGGATAAGCATGAACCTCATGATAGAGATAGTTGAAAATTAGTTTAGTGGAGGTGGGCTAGTTAACCCTTAAATAAGTCTTTGAGTTGCAGTAGTAATACGAAAAATAAATTATATATTATATATTAGTAAAGTTGTATATAGGAGTCATCGTTTCTGTAGCTAGGACCAATATAATAGTGATGACGATGCGCAAAGCCGCTTCATAATTAAGATATTAAGTGACTATGGTTTTTAGTAGAGAATGGTTAGAATATATATATACATAGGTATATATACGTATAGTATACCTTGGAGAAGGTTAGGATAGATATATCGTACGCACATACATTAAATTAAACGGGTTAGCCTTTAGTAGTAGACATAACATTTAAATGAAAATCAAGTAGTGTAAATTTATGTTATGGATAAAGTATGCAATTATTCAATTACCAGAACGTGGTTCTGACCCCCTCCTCATTATAACTTACATGATAAATTTAAAGGAACAGGTCATTGGAGAAAGACAGAACGGTTGATGGAGATGTCTTCTTATTCATGCTCGGTACTGATAAGGCGATTAGATGTCTAAGGAATACGTTAGTGAACAAAATTTCCTAATATCTACTTCTAATCATACTTTCGAGGTTGGTTAGAAATCTAGTTAACAATATACTACTACTTACCATCATGAGAATATTCAAATATATTTTTGATATTGTACTCCTCTTTAATAACCATAAATCACAATGGTTATTCACATACACACACACACACATATATATATATATATATTGATATTTGTATATAAATTTCCTAGGATAGTTCATAGCATGTATAAAGTTCACAATATGAATGAGATTTCCTAATAAATAAATTACAACAAACTAAATTGAATTGAACTGGACCTACAATACACACATATATAAAAGATTTAAATCCCAATATAAAATATATTAGGATAGACATTAATAATGAAATTTTAAAATAAAATAAAACATAATTAAATTAAAACAATAGACTCTTTTTATTAATAATCATAAATATGATTGTTAACCCAAAAAATGGATCAATACCCAGATATCAGATTAAAGCATCGGTTCAATTTAAATAAAAGTAAAGCAGTAAAAGAAGACACGATTTTTATAGTGATTCGACGTAATTTCCGGTCTACGTCCACTTTAATCTCTTTTATTAGTTGTTCTATCTTTGGATTACAACCAGTTTTCTTGGATCTGATCATAATCTAGTGGATCTCATATTTACAATAATGTTTCTAAAGTGTTTGAGGTAGAGAATTGTTGGGTGAGTTTCGATCGGGCCAACCCACCGGACCATCTCCTTCCCATACCTGCCGAACCAAATCCCCTCTCCTTCGTCACCGAACCATACATAGCCGAATCGACCAACTCCCCCTGCATAGCCGGACCAACCAACCACCGATCCAGGCCTCACCGGACCAGCCTCTACCGAACCATCTCCCAAGTCCAATGATACCGGACCAACCTACTCCACTCATTGCAGAACCGAAGAACCACCGGTCCACCTACCACCGAATCAACCACCGCCCCAGCTGCTACCGATCCACTCCGCGCTCCAACCATCACCGGACCAGGGAGTACCGAACCGACCTTGCCAGGCCAGATTGCATCAGCCCAGGCCCACCAGCAACTATATACATCCAAGACCCCTACCCCCAACCTCACTCTATAAATAGAGGGGCAGGGGTACAACAATGAGGGACAAGTTTGAGAGCTCAAGCACGGAGAGAACTTTCAAACAACTTTCAGATACTTGTATCAAAGCTTTGTACTTTTAATCTGAACAAGAAAGGAGAAATAATATATAAAGTGGACGTAGGCACATTCTGGCCGAACCACTATAAATCTGTGTGTCTTTTACAGTTTAGTCCCTGCTTTTTGTATATTTTCATAAGTCACCCAGTTCACTGAAAACAACATAAAATCAACTAAATCATACGACTTGGAGGTGTTTGTCCATTTTTTGTGCAAACATTTTTTGTGCTTTCACTGAGAAAAAGGCTCGAAGCTTCAGCTTCTCCCACTTAGCCATCTTCCTAACAGCATCGCTCATTGCTTGAGAGACATGGCTCTTAGGCAGAGGAAAGATGTTAACAGGGGAAAGAACATCGCAACCAGCAGTCTTCCAGATCCAGTGGTCACAGACCAGGTGAATCGTCCACTTCCAGCAGCAGTACCAGATGAAGGTCAAGCAAATCCGACAACCCCAGCCTCAGAACAGCCGACAGCAATTACTAGGGCAGATCTAGACAGGGTTGTGGTGGAAGTGACTAACCGCTTCACATCCCAGCAGGAAGCCTTGGTGGACCATCTCATGTCACGCTTAAGGGATGCTGAAGAGTCCAACCGCAACACTGAATCATGGGGAGAGTCCCAGTCCGGAGGATCTCGGAGACAGCAAAGGTCTTCCTTCTTCGAAGGAGCTAACAACAGAAGCGGCCATGGTAGGAGCCGAGACCGAGCACAGCCCGAAGTTAGGCCTGAGGAAATGCTTGGAACCGAACCCAACGGGGGAGGTACCGGGTGGAGGTCAATTGTAGCTGAGCCTGTCATACTGCCTAACCATGGAAACGCCAGTGAACGGGGCCCAGCTAGAGTCCAGCCCGAAGTTGGACCCGAGGAAGTGCTTAGATCAGAACCCAGCAGGGGAAGGTCGAGGCAAGGGCCAGCTGTAGCTGATCCTAGCATGCTCCCAGAAGACCAAAGACAGCCACTGGAAAATATCAGGAATGATAGACGATACCATCCCTATAGGTCATCCGGACGGAATCAGTCCCACAGAGCAGAACCGAACTCATTCATGTCTACTCCAAATTCTGATGAAAGGATGGCACGCTTGTTCAGAGAGTGCGTCCAACGGGATCAAAGAGATCGAGGGATAGGTGCTAGGGTAACCAGCCCCTTCGCTCGCAATATCGAAATTGCCATCACCCCCCGAGAATGGAAAATGCCAACAATGGAACCTTACAAAGGAACCTCCGACCCCGTTGTACACTTACAGAGATACACACAGCATATGCTCATGAGTGGAGCAACAGAGGGAGTACTGTGCAAATGCTTTCCACTATTTTTAGCAGATCTAGCTACCTCCTGGTTTTGTCATTTACCCCAGGGATCCATCAGCTCGTGGGAAATGTTGAAAGAAAAGTTTATCAGTCAGTTCCGCATTCATGTGGAACAACCCAAAGACGCTTATTCCTTATCCAGTATCAAACAGAAACCTAGAGAGAAGCTGCAAAAATACCTAACCCGATTCAATGCCGCAGCGGCCGCAGTCCAAGATGCCGATGAGAAGCTTATCCTAATGGCCCTCTGTAGTGGTGTGCATCCGGATACTAAATTTGCTAGAAGATTGACAAAAGAAAAACCAGCTACTTTACCTGATTTCTTCCATGAAGCCGGGAAATATATGAGGCTTGAAGATGCTGCCACCGAGGGGCAGTCAGGGCAACAAAATAAGGCAGCTCACGGCAACACGCCCGCTGCAGCGAAGGACGTTCGAAGAAATGATTCTAGAGACAATGCTGGGGGCAAGAAGGGAGAAAAGCGCCTATATCAGCCAGGACCAAGATTCGACACTTACACTCCTTTGAACGAAACCATTGAAAACATCCTCCTTGCCACCCAAGACGAAGTTAGATACAAACGCCCACCATACAAGAAGGACTCAGATAACACACAGAAGTCTGGAAAGTTCTGCCGCTTCCACGAATCTCATGGGCATGATACCAATGAATGCCATCATCTCCGGGACTTGATTGAAGAACACATCAGAAGGAAGAGACTGGAACGCTATGTAAGGGGTCAGAACAGGACTCCAGCTCCTGCCAATGAAAACCCAAGGCTACCCTCACCAGAGATAGGCAGAGGAAATCGCAACACTAGCGGCTCTAGTCAAGAGAAGATAGTGGTCCATACCATCTCGGGAGGACCGCACATCGCCGACAGAAGCTGGGCAGAGATGGAAAGATATGGAAAGTCGCTTAGAAACAATGAAGACTGTGTTAATTCTGTTATAGAAGAGCGCCACCCGAAGCGGAAAGAGAGTAATGACATCACATTCGGTAGGCATGACCTAGAAGAAAGGCAATACCCTCACATGGATCCCATGGTTATCTCTGCCCGGCTCGGTCCAGCCGAAGTCTTCCGAATTCTAGTAGACACTGGAAGCTCAGTAAATATCCTATTCAAGCATGCATTCGACAAAATGAAACTATCAATAAAGGATGTTTCTCCCTGCAATGAACCACTACATGGTTTCACTGGAGATGCGAAGATGCCCCTCGGGCAACTGGACCTCTTTGTTGAAATTGGAAGTCATCCCCGCTCCGTTGTGCAGAAACAGACATTTGTGCTGATAGAAAACCACTCGGCCTACAACGCTTTCTTAGGAAGGCCAGCCTTGTCTGACTTCCAAATTGTCCTGGCCCCATGGTGCCTAAAGATGAAATTTCCAACGGACAATGGAGTAGGGGAAGTAGAGGGAGACCAGGACGTTGCTCGAGACTGCTATGTAACTGAACTTCGCAACAACCACAAGAAGGATAAATGGAAGAGTGTAGAGATTGCCCTCTGCACAAAAAGTTTGGAAGCATAGCAACTAAAGAAAGCCCCTCCTCTTCGATATACCAGCGATCCTTTCAATGAATTAGACCCCAGGGACAAAGAGGAGGAGGCCACCGCCGAGCCTGCAAAAGCTATGGAATTTGTATCTGTAGACAAACATGACTCGAGTAGACTATTGAAAATCGGGTCCCAACTAAAGGCAGAGTTGAAGGAACAACTCATTGACTTTCTCTGCCACAACTTGGATGTATTCGCATGGTTACATGCTGACATGACCGGAATCTCCCCTGACATAGCATGTCACGTACTAAACATTGATCCTACCAAGACGCCCGTAAAACAAAGAAAGAGAAGCATGGGGGCAGAACGATCAGCAGCCCTCGATGAAGAAGTAAGGAACCTACTTGCCAATGACTTCATACGAGAAGCCATCTACCCGGAGTGGATCGCCAACCCGGTGCTGGTAAAGAAGGCTAATGGGAAGTGGCAAACATGCATTGACTTCTCCAACCTAAATGACGCATGCCCGAAGGATTGCTTCCCACTTCCCCGAATCGATCAACTTGTAGACAGCACAGCCGGGCACGAACTCTTATCTTTTATGGACGCATACTCAGGATATAACCAAATTCCTATGCATGCTCCCGATCAAGACCACACTAGTTTCATCACTGACCGGGGATTGTACTACTACAAGGTAATGCCTTTCGGACTTAAAAACGCAGGAGCCACCTATCAGCGCCTCGTCAATAAGGTGTTTGCAGGGCTAATAGGACAAACTATGGAAGTTTATGTGGATGACATGCTGGTAAAGTCAAGGGAAGCTGACAATCACGTAAGCCACCTAGGCGAAATGTTTCAAGTACTTCGCCAGTATGGAATGAAGTTGAATCCTCTAAAGTGCTCCTTCGGAGTATTATCAGGAAAGTTCCTAGGATTCATCGTCCATGCCAGAGGAATTGAAGCAAACCCTGAACAAGTCCAAGCTCTGAGAGACATCAAGATACCTACCACTCGAAAGGAAATGCAAAGTCTGAATGGGAAAGTGGCCGCCCTAAGCCGATTCATCTCCAAAGCAACGGACAAGTGCGTCCCCTTCTTCGAAGCTCTAAAGAAAGACAAAAGAAAGTTTGAATGGACTGACGAATGCTTAGCAGCATTCCTTAACCTAATTGAACACCTCCAGAAACCGCCGATAATCTCGACTCCCAACGAAGGCGAAGAGTTATACCTATACCTTGCTGTATCATCTCACGCCCTAAGCGCTGCTTTGGTAAGAGAAGACAACCGCACGCAGCGGCCAGTATACTTTGTAAGTAAGAGGTTTACGGGGGCAGAAGTCAGATATCCTAAACTTGAGAAGCTAGCATACTGTGTACTAATCACATCACGGAAACTGCGTCACTACTTCCAGTCCCATTCCATCAAAGTTCTGACCGATCAGCCACTGAGGCAGGTACTCCATCGTCCCGACACTTCTGGGCGACTACTTAAATGGTGCATTGAACTAAGTCAATATAATATCACCTACCACCCTCGCACCGCCATCAAGGGACAAGCCATGGCCGATTTCATTGCAGAGTTCACTACCAACGAAGGTAAGGAGCAATCGGAAATAGCAGAAGACATCAAGTGGAATCTCTTTGTGGATGGTGCGTCAAACGAACAAGGATCGGGGGCAGGTGTGGTAATAATCACTCCCAGGGGAAATAAGCTGCACTATGTTATAAGGTTGGAGTTCGCTGCCACCAACAACGATGCAGAATATGAAGCAGTGATAGCTGGATTAGAACTTACCTTAGAAATCAGAGCCAATTCTTTGTGTCTTCATAGCGGTTCTCAACTTATTGTTAATCAAATACTAGGAGAATTCCAGGCTCGAGAAGAACGACTCATAGCATATTTAAAGAAGACCAAGTTACTTCTCAGTCGATTGGACCACTACTTAGTCAAACACATCCCTCGGAAAGAGAACCAAGAGGCCGACGAATTGGCAAAGCAAGCTAGCGTGAAAGATGGCGCTATTTCCGGAGTAGTAGCCATCTCAAAGCAACTGACCCCAAGTTTTGAGCAAGTGAATCTGATAGCTGCAACCGAAGAAGCAACTTGGATGACTCCCATCCGAGACTACTTACAAAGTGGCACACTACCCAACGGGCGTAACGAAGTCAAGAAAATCTTGAGGAAAGCTTCCCGCTACATAATACAAGAGGACACCCTCTATCGGCGCGGCTTCTCTAACCCCTTATTAAGGTGTGTCGCTGGAAGGGAAGCCAAGGAAATCTTATCCAACATTCATCAAGGAAGCTGCGAAGATCACACCGGAGGGCAAACTTTAGCAAAAAAGATACTCCGATATGGATATTTCTGGCCCACCTTAAGCAAGGACGCCTTAGATTTCGTTAGAAAATGTGACAGATGCCAGAAGTTTGCTAAGATTCCGCGGCTACCAACAACTGAGATTACTCAAATGACCAGCCCTTGGCCCTTTGCAGTATGGGGAATTGACTTAATCGGCGAACTGCCAATGGGCCGAGGCGGGGCCAAATATGCTATAGTGGCAGTCGACTATTTCACCAAATGGGTGGAAGAAGAACCCCTGAATAAAGTATCTTCAGCGAAAGTTATTAACTTCTTGATCAAAAATGTTCTATGCAGGTACGGAGTCCCATTCAAAATTATATCAGACAATGGACTTCAGTTTGATAGCGAGGAGTTCGCCAACTGGTGCCAAGAGCACAGAATTCACAAAAGCTTCTCATCCGTAGCTTATCCCCAGGCAAACGGACAAGTCGAAGCCGTCAACAAAATTCTGAAAACTCTAATAAAAAAGAAACTCGAAAAGTCAAAGGGCGCTTGGGTGGATGAACTCCCTACGGCACTGTGGGCCTATCGCACATCTTTCAGAACATCGACGGGGCATACTCCTTTCTCTTTGGCATACAGATCGGAAGCTATGCTCCCAGTTGAAACCATCGTGCCTTCCCACCGTAGGATCCACTATAACCCAGAAGAGAACGAAGAACTCCTTCACATGTCTTTGGATCTAATTGAGGAGAGAAGAAATGATGCAGCCCTCAAAGCAGCAGCCCACAAGCAAAAAGTGGCAGCACAATACAACTCCAGAGTCAAGCATCGTACCTTACAAGAAGGAGACCTGGTCCTCAAGCGAATCTTCCCTCGCCCCGGTGCACTAGATCCAATCTGGGATGGACCATATGTAATTCATAAAGATCTCCACAACGGAGCTTATATTTTGTCAACAGTGGACGGAGAGGTGTTCCAGAGGGCATGGAACATCCAACACCTCCGTCGATACTTTTCTTAACTTGTACTGCCCATATGAAGTAAATTAACAAAGAGAATCAGTGGACGTAGGCATTTTCATGCCGAACCACTTTAAAAAACCTTGTCTCTTTTTTAACTTGTTCCTTTATATCTTGGCTGCTTGTTAACTTTATCCTTTTCTGTTGGACAAATTCCTTTGCATATAGCATTTCCATTCAAGGCACTCCACAACACAACTTCACCTGGACAAGACCTAACAGGTACTATGCGAATCTATGCCCTCGCCAATGAGACACTTTTGCTCTGGCATCCCTCTGCTGCGGGTTAACTCATTGCTCGCGACGACCCTTAAAGCCAACTGTAATGAGCCGATTATAAGCCACCGAGAAGGCCGACTATAGCCAAGGCAGCTCATTACGGCGTTCGGCTCGCCGGCAACTGTGAACCTACTTTAAGCCCCAACATAAGGTGTGGCCAGCCAAGGGTAGTTCACGGTTGACGATCGGCACCCACGCTAGCCGGCCACAGTAAATCGAATAATACCCACGATTACGGGCCATAATGGCCCGGGTAGTTACTGTGCGCGATCTCGGCTCCGATGTGTCTTAAGTACGGCTGTGGTAAAAAAGATTAACTCCCCGCGGAGGCGTAAGATGGGTGACAAATGTCTCCAAGACCCACAGTTAGGGAAAGTGACTACAAAGCCCATTTGCCACGAACTTAAGCACATCGAAGGCCTTCTGTGATTGGAAGTTTTACTATTTCTCATATTTCAATTTTATTTATAAAAAAAACTATTCTCCTATCCTCTGTAACAATCCCTAAAGTACAGGACACAGAATAGGAGACATTCGCTAATGGAAGCGGGTACTCGCAATGAGACACTGGACTGCATTCCATACTCGATCACACAAGACATTCAAAGCTGCCATCTACAAGCAAAACATAAAGGGCGGTATTTCCTTCTTTCATGTATAAACACGTGGCTATAATTTATTCACACATCACGCTAACATTGCAAGACATGAAATTATGTTTTAAACAAGAACTTGACGTCGAACACAATTTAGTTACAAGAATATGCATAGCTATATTTCTCATACAACATGTCAAAGTAGCAAACACATTCAAAAACGACAGAATCGGCTTAAGTTAAAAAATTACACGTCGAGAATAATGTTGTTTATTACAAGTAGCATAATTACAACCTAAGAGTTACGCTACTGTTTTGAGACTAACATATACAACAATGTCAAGTCCAAAAAAAGATATCCAGGTCCAATCAAGGAGCCGGCTGCGTCGGAGTTTTATCCTTGTCCTGTTGCCCACCTGTCCGGTCAAAGAAAGAATTCATTAGTGATAAGAAACCAAGTTAACGGGAAGACTAGAAGGGAAGGCTTACCAGCACCTGCTTCTTGACCATCCTGGTCATCATCCTCTACTTGCACACCTGCCTCCTCAGCAGCAAGCAGCCGCATACCCTCCTTCACCGCCACCTTCTCCTCCTTGGTAAACTGGGCAGTGACCACATCCATGCTGAAGACCGCGCCACCCTCTTTATCCGCATCAGCCCTAGCCTCCTCCAGAGCCCGGAGATAAATCCTGGCCATAACTCGGGGGTAATCATCCATCCAAGATAAGTTACCCTGCTTCCAAGTACGGAAATACATATCTTGGAGCATCTCATCCATCATCCCCTCGTTTTCCTCAAGCTCTCTCATTTGGGCCTCAGAAGCTCGCAGCTTAGCAACGGCAGCATCCCTCTCCGATCGATATCGTGAGCGGTCCGCCTGAAGGGATATCCTCATCGCCTCCATCTCCTCCTTCAACCTGGACTGAGCAAGCTCCGCGGCCTCAAGTCTACCCGACAATTCCCGTGCCCGCTCGAGGTCCGCTTGTCGAACCTCATCCACCGTCGTGATGGCCATGTCAATTCGCTCCTTGCAGGCGGCCTCCATTTTTCGCAACTCTGCTTTGCTGGCCTCTTCCATAGTCTTCTTCAGTTGCCTGGATGCGGCCTCGTGCTGAGAAATTTGGATGGCTTGATCGGCAAGCTGGTTAGCCTGGTCGGAGACCATTAGCCGCAGCCGAATGTTGGCACTCCCAATTTCCTCCCCGGCCTTGACTAGCCGGGCATGATGCCCCATCAATTTCTTAGTCTCCTCAGCAATCTGGTCGATATTTGCCTTAGCCTCATCCCCTAGAGTTACAACCCGGGTAGTAAGCAAATCAAGGTCCAGTGACTTAGCTTCGTCAAGCACCTGTACCATAGGATTACGACGGAGAAGATGCTCACCAGTAACCTCGTCGAAGGAGATGTCATGAGAGGCCGGATCCAGGTCTGGATGACCCACAAACGGATTGCGAACTAAGCCAGGGTGATCTATCGGGGTGAAGGTTGGATTCTCAGACGGATGTGGGGAAGGCCTAAACTCAATATCATCCTCCGTAATATCGTGAATAGGCTAGAGTGGGACCGGAGGACTAGGAAGAGATTCAAATGTAGATTGACTCCTCTTCTTCTTTTGTATATCTTCTTCAATGACTCCAAGAAGAGGACGATAGCCGACTACGTCTCCAGGACGGTTAGTAGGAGGCTTCGGCTTGGCGGAAGCTTTGAGGAGTTTGTATTGTTCAAGCCTGTGCCGAAGATCTGAGGTCTTGGCCGTTTTGCCCGCTCCTGGAGTAAAAATCAAGTGTCACCAGCATGCATTGAGCCATCATTCAAGAATTAAAAAGAATAGAGAGAAATTCATCTTGAACCGCAGAAGTTGCTTCAGTAGAAGCACTCCCGGAAGATAAATCGACGCCGGTCCCAACCTTATCAGCTTTCTTGGACTTCTCCGTTTCCTCCAAACCTTCGAAGGCTTGGCGGAAAGCATCATCCGTCCACTCTTGCATCTCGCCTACTTGCCCAGAAGACAAAGCCCTAGTGCCATCGCCACCACCATTACCTCCTCCTTTCCTTTCGCTCTCACCTCCTTCATCTCCGCCTTTCCCCTCATCCACAACTCCCTCCTCCGGAATGTCTGGACATGTACTGGGAGAGGGACCGTCAGACTTCTTGAGTTTCTTTCCCCCGACGGCTGGAGGTATCGAAAAGGGTCTCCTTTTGCTACTCTTCGACGCAGCCCCTCCTTTAGCTTGAGCAGCCCTCTCTTCCGCTGTATCCCTCTGCTTGACCACGGACTGATGTGGTAAGATCAGGTTGTGCCCCAGAAGTGTAGCGTTCCTAATCAAGTAAGCAGCCGACCTATCTCTTCCTGAAATAGCTTCTATTTTCGCTGCCATCTGAACCAGGCGATCATTCTCCATGACCGCAAAACCACCTGTCGCTAGCAAGAAATAAAAACACATAAGAAGAAGCATTGCAACCAGAGCGGAAATTGTAAATAAGCTTTGAATTACATCCGGAGGTGAAGCGACGGATAGAAACAGAGTCGCTCCGACAAAAAACCATTCCTTTTTAAACATACTGTACTTCGAGTACAAGTCCAGGACTGGCTTGAAGGATACGGCCGATTCCAAGCTGATGTATGGAGATCCCTTCTTATAGCCCCTCAAGTTGTACAAATACCGGATCTCCCGGTTGGAAGGAGGACGCCTGTATCTCCTCTGGAAGATGACAAAAAGGCTCACCAGAATGGCATAGGAGTTAGGCTGAAGCTGAAGTGGAGCCACCTTCAGGTATGTGACGAAGCTGACTATCCAGGCATTGAGAGGCGGGATGGCACCACACATGCAGTGATACCCTGCTGTAAGCAAAATAGCCTTTAGGGGGATCATACGGCATCACTCCTTCCCCCGACAGTAGCATGCGCACTCTATCAATCCCAAAGGAGCGAGAAATAACATCAAGTTGCTCCTCTTTAAGCGAGCTAGGGAAACAATTAGGAGGTGAGTTCAGAAGCTCCTGAGGACCATATCCATCCACCAATGATCTCGGGGTGGGCCCATAACGTCCCGGTCCTGACTGGACTGGGGGCACGACGGAAGGCTCTTCTCTGTCCTGGGATCTCTTCTTTTCTGATCAGGTTTCCACTTTATGAGACATTTATCTACAAACACAAAGAGTACGTTGTTAGAATGAAGGAAGTAAACAAGCAACTGTATGAAGACTAGGATTTCACTTATAAGTTAAAACATAAGATCTCATTCGGCCGTTCAAAGCCAAAGGTTCATTCGGCACCAGATTCATTCGGTCATTCAAAGCCGAAGGTTCGTTCGGCACCAGATTCATTCGGTCATTCAAAGCCGATGGGTCATTCGGTACTCACTCTCCTCTTGCTCATTCGGTAATTCAAAAAAAAGGCATTCGGCGAAGGAAGGATAAATCACCTGATTCGGTATTCTAACGTGATTCGGCAGTGGGTTTGATTCGATAGGAAAATATGGTTCGGTTGTCTCTCTTGGTAAGGAATAAACCGTAACTTGAAGCCCATACTTATAGGCAATTACGAACGGCCGGACCAATTAGGTCGGCATACAAGGCCGGGTGAGGATATCCGAGGTAAAACAAAGCATGCCATGCGCATACACATGCCCTGCTTTGGGGGGCAGTGTTGGGTGAGTTTCGACCGGGCCAACCCACCGGACCATCTCCTTCCCATACCTACCGAACCAAATCCCCTCTCCTCCGTCACCGAACCATACGTAGCCGAATCGACCAACTCCCCCTGCATAGCCGGACCAACCAACCACCGATCCAGGCCTCACCGGACCAGCCTCTACCGAACCATCTCCCAAGTCCAATGATACCGGGCCAACCTACTCCACTCATTGCAGAACCGAAGAACCACCAGTCCACCTACCACCGAATCAACCACCGCCCCAGCTGCTACCGATCCACTCCGCGCTCCAACCATCACCGGACCAGGGAGTACCGAACCGACCTTGCCAGGCCAGATTGCATCAGCCCAAGCCCACCAGCAGCTATATACATCCAAGACCCCTACCCCCAACCTCACTCTATAAATAGAGGGGCAGGGGTACAACAATGAGGGACAAGTTTGAGAGCTCAAACACGGAGAGAACTTTCAAACAAATTTCAGATACTTGTATCAAAGCTTTGTACTTGTAATCTGAACAAGAAAGGAGAAATAATATATAAAGTGGACGTAGGCACATTCTGGCCGAACCACTATAAATCCGTGTGTCTTTTACAGTTTAGTCCCTGCTTTTTGTATATTTGCATAAGTCACCCAGTTCACTGAAAATAACATAAAATCAACTAAATCATACGACTTGGAGGTGTTTGTCCATTTTTTGTGCAAACAAGAATAGTAGTGAAGGAGGTGCTAATGAAATTCCAAATCCAATTGTGTATCTAGCAGAGAGAAGAAGCTCCTTTTGTAGTAGCAAGTGGGTTGGTATTTATAGAGGAATTGTGGGGTATGGAGTCCGATGCCCATCAACAACGAGGTCCAGGAGATGGCCTAAAGTCACCCTAAAAGTATCAAGCCAACCCGAGTCAAATTGATAACTTGAGGCCGAGTTTAATTGGCTAGTCCAAATCACCTGCAATCTTTTCTAGGTCCTTCCTTGTACTTTTCTAGGTGCACATGTCAAGTTTCAAGTCATTCCAATTTCATTTGAATTCTCTAAGTCTAGTTAAAGCTGCTTTAGTGATAACTCGGTACCAACCTATGGTAATAGCTCAATATCGAGTTATGCACTTAGCATATTTTTGGTTGGAATTTTCCCAAGCTATTTTTTTAATTCGTTTGAGTGCACCTTCTAGATTTCAAGTCATTTCATTCTCGTTTGAACCTCCTGAGTCCAACTGAAATCTGCTTTTCTAAAAAGCGGGTTAACACTTGACCCTAAAGTATGCCTTTCAAATGTAAGGTGTGCTTTTCTCAAGAAAAAGTTCCAGTAATTAGTCTTCGATGGTTGAGCTCTCTAGCTACTTCAATCTTGGTAAATTGTGCAGTTCCATTAGATTCTCTAGACCTGTTAGAGCCTAAGGCCGTAGACTCTGCCTGAGTGTAGTTTATACATCACAATCATTCTGATTTATTTCGAAGTTATTATATCACATATCTCTTATTACATCACATATCCAAAATCGTCCATGTTCATCCGGGATATATCAATTTTATTCCAATTACAATGTGTTCAAATCCTTTTATCAAATCTACATCTGTTCTAAGGTTCGATCTCTTCATATCATTTTATATTTAGCTTGATGTGCAATCTCTCCGGATTATTTAATGTTTAAGTTATCATTTAATTCTTAATTTAAGGGGACAATCTCTCCCGATCGTTTAATGTTTAATTTAAGGGGGACGATCTCACTGGATCGTTAATTGCCTAATCTAGGGTTTCGACCTCTTCGAATCCTTGCTAAGTCCGCTTGCTCTTCAGCAAAGGAACTCAATGACCAAGTAAGCCCATCCGCTCACTCTCTGGCAAGGGTATTTACTTTTTGTACAAGCCCATCCACTCGCTCTTCGACAAGGGGCTTGTACCTTGCACTCCGGTTCCGTCTCACCGGACAGGAATTAAACGTATCAATATCAGTCATCACATTCAATGTGGTTTTTTCAAAATTCAAATATTTAAAACAAATCAAAGAAAACAAGAAGGAATCCTAAATGTTTATCCCAGACAACCGACTCGGAGCGTGACTAGGGACCAATCTAGGTTTTGTGCACGTCTAAGTGGTCTGAGGTTATTGTTGTCCTAAATAGTCATTTCAAGCATCCAACTCAGAGCGTGCCTAGAGACCATTTGAGATTCCGTACACGTGTAAGCGGTCTGAGGTTATTACTGTCTTTATTGCTAAATGTGAAAATAAAAATGTAAGAAAAGAAACGAAAAAGCAGAGTGCGGGAATCAGATTCGACTCCTGTTCATCCCGATTATGGGATTTTGAGTCTCGAACCAGATCCCTGGTTGTTTCTTGTTGCACTCGCTGTAGGTGGTGGTGCTTTAACCACACCATTGCAGTTCGGTTTCTCACATACTATTGTAGCCAGTTGCTCTGAGCCAGTTCCTCTATCATATCATGAAGGTGTCGGCACTCGTTCATTTCATATCCATCCAGCTCATGGAAGATGTAAAACTTCCTAGATCTTTTCTCCCGATCAGTAAGCTCTCTCCCTATAGGCTTTCGATAGGGGATTTGCCCCATAGTGTCTAGGTATATCCTCTTTGGAGTCTCAGTCAAGTCAGTGTAGGAAGAAAACTTTGGCTCCCTTCTTTGTCGTTTTGGTTCTCTAAAGTCATTATCAACTCTTCTTTTCCCTTTGTCTTTTCCAATTCTACTCCGGACAGTCCCTTGTCATCCATAACATTAGCTTCAGCATCCTCAACTTCAGCGTTTTCCTGATGCAAATATCTTTTAGCTTCATAGTAGAATTCCACAAGATCCGTGGGTGGATCCTTTTCCAATGCACCCCTGAAGTCGGTCTTACTCGCGACTCCAAATACTACCGCCATTAGGATTAATAATGGATCTGGTTGGTCAACTACAGCTGCTGCTGCATTGAATCTTATTAAATATTTTCTCAAGGTCTCTCTGGGCCTTTGTTTCACGCTTGATATCATTAGTACATTCTTTGGTCCTAAGACATGAACTCTGCACTGCCTCAAGAATCTGCTCACTTGGTCGATCCATATGCTTATGAACCCATTCTCCAACTGTCTGAACCATATCACCACCAAGTCCATTAAGCATAATGGGAAACACCGCCTCATTACTTTCTCAAAAGCACATAATACCTCTATATGTCGGATGTGTCTCATTAGATGAATTGTCCGGTATGTCTTTCCATCATACATTTCTAACGTCAGAAGCTTAAAATCAGAAGGATTTCTTGCATTTTGGATATTAGAAGTGAAAGGATTTCCATTCACATCCTCCAGACGCTGATCTGGAGTCCTCCCTTAACTATTCTTCTTACCAATTCAGCAATTCCGTTTTCAATGTCCAATGAAGGTCTTCGTCCAAAAGCGATATTCTACCCCCTGCTCCTTTAGGGGAATTCTGGCACATAGTCTAGCACATATTCCACTAGCTGCACATTAGCGTTCTGTCCTGCTCCTCTGGTTTCGTTCTGTCCTCCATTCCTAGGGGTAGCCCTGGCACATATTCCTCTGGTTGTTGTGCATTTACATTCTAGTTCACATTTCTAATTCCACTATTATCCATTCCTACCATTCCCGGCATCTCAGCAGTCACACCAACATTGCCCTCCAGTGTAGTTCTCTCGGTACCGAGTTGATTTAGGTTGGTACCGAGATTCTATTTGTAGGGCATTGTCCCAGTTTGCTTCGCTCCAATCCCAAATGCTCCTACATTAGCTCCTTGTCCTTGATTCTAAATTTCAGCAAATCTAGATATTCCTTGTTGTCCTATCCTTTAAAAGAATCCTTCAAGCATACTCATGTTGTTTTGTTATCACTCCATCCGGCATCTTCTTCATCATTATCTCTATCTCTTCTCTGGTCATGTAGATGGATTAATGAGAATTTGAGGACACCTCCTGGCTGCCATCAGGTTCTGGTTGACTTGCTTCGATTTTAGATCTAGTATTAGGCCTCTTCGTCTTCTCCAAATCTAAGATTTAAGCTTCAAGTTTTTAGATCTAGCTTTGTTCTCAGTGAAAGCACCAAAATATTAACATAAAAAATGAATCAACACCCATATATCAGATGAAAGCACTAGTTTGATTTAAATAAAAGCAAAAGCAGTAAAAGAAGACACGATTTTTATAGTGGTTCGGCGTAATCTCTGGCCTACTCCACTTTAATCTCTTTTATTAATTGTTCTCTCTTTGGATTACAACCAGTTTTCTTGGATCCAACCATAATCTAGTGGATCTCAGACTTACAATGATGTTTTTAGAGTGTTTGAGGAAGAGAATAGAAGTGAAAGAGGTGTTGATGAAGTCCCAAATCCAAGTGTTTATCCAGCAGAGAGAAGAAGCTCCTTTTCTGGTAGCTGATAGGTTGGTATTTATAGAGGAACTGGGGAGGTATGGAGTTAGAAGCCCATCAACAAGGAAGTCCAGGAGATAGCCCGAAGTTACCCTAGAAAAATCAAGTCAACCCGAGTCAAACTGATAACTCGGGACCGAGTTTTGGCTAGTCCAAATCACCTGCAATCTTTTCTAATTCCTTCCTTATCTCTTCTAGGTGCAAATGTCAAGTTTTAAGTCATTGTGATTTCGTTTGAATTCTCTAAGTCCGGTTAAAGCTGCTTTAGTGATAACCCGGTACCAACCTATGGTGATAACTCGGTACCGAGTTATGGACTCAGCATATTTTTGATTGGAATTTTCCCAAGCTATTTCCTTAGTTTATTTGAGTGCGCCTTCCAGATTTCAAGTTGTTTCGTCCTCATTTGAATTTTTTGAGTCCAATTGAAATTCGCTTTGCTAAAAAGCGGGTTAGCAATGATTTAGTGTAATTAAACTATTTATGTAAATACAAAATAAGATCAAATGCAAAATTAATAGAAGGAGTTCTTATTTGAAAGTTTTCCTTTTTGCCCCATTGCCAATGCACCTGACCTATAAAATGAATCGTTATGGATCCATATATTACCTTTATTTGATAATCATTCTCACTGGAGACATGAAAGGAACAAGCTTAGAAGTATCAAGGAGAGATAAAACAACAAGACTTGATGAAAATAGAGGAAAAACCATAAATATTATAGATCGTTACCGATCCATTAAACCGTTGAGTGTCGGTTTGATATTTCTCTATCTTTTCGGATATAAGTGTTTGACGGGTTCTAATGCAATCGATGATTTAGAAGCCCAATAAAAGCATAGTTCATCAATAAATAAAGGGTTGCATGCAACAACAAAAATGATTTGAATGCTTAGTACATTGTTATTACTTATTTTAGGGGAAGGGCTCCCATTATAATCTTTGACAAAATTTCGAGTTGTAGTTGTGTAATATTATGGAATTAGTGAATAATACAATAAAACATCATTAAAATGGACATAAACATAGTCGAACCATTATAAACTTTGTTTCTCTTGATTTCTTTATTTTTTTATTCATATTTTTATACTTTTCTTATTGATATGTTGTTCTTTCCATGATTCCACGATATATAATCATTATCTCTGCAAATCAGTCGATTGAGGCTGTTAGACCAATTTTTTGGCTCACATGGGACTTGTTGTCCAAATCCCTTATTATTGACTAATTAAAACAAGTAACTTACTATGGAAAATGGAAAGAAGAAAACATCTTGAAATTTTAAACTTATATTTTGCAAATAGGTGGATTAAAAAAATGAAAGTAAATCCGATGTTCATTTATTTTACAAATATTGATAACAATTTTGCGAATAAATCATTGTTATTATGTTCTACTAAGAAAAATATTTGATTACCAAATTATTTTTTCATGTATAATCAACTAAAGTCTAAAGATTCATTAATATGACTAAAATGCACTTAATGTTACTTCCATAGTGATGCCCATGTCATGCATATAAAAACAAGTAATGGAAATATTCACTTGTGATTAGGTTAACGTTGAAATTAGTGAAAGTTTTAATATGAAAAAACCCAAACAGATGAATATATCTTTATCATATATATCAATGAGTAGTGTAAAATATACCAATAGTATTACAAAGTATATATTGAATGTATTATTGTTCAGAATTTCTTATATGACAATATTTTTTTTAATAAAAAAACTAAACATAAAATCATGCACTGATGCTAAAAAATTTATCAAATATTTAGTTACTTTAATATCAAAAACATTTTGTTTAATTTTCACAAGTGGAAATTAGATCGAAGGGCTTCTCATTTCAGGGTAATAAATTTTAAGAACAATACTTATGAATAATTAATTTTAAGGACAATTGACAAGAAAATGATAAATTCATTTATCATTCTGTATAACTGAAAATAATAACTTCATTTATCTTTTTCCTATAAATTCCCCTTAAAACTAATTTTAGAAGTAATGTCTTTAAAACTTGTTACCCTTCACAAATAAGTCACTTGAGTGAAAATCCTTTTTTCACAATGTAGCATTGCCACTCGTTTAAATTTGAAGATAAACTTAATAAACGAGCGTTACGGCACGCGCTTCGCACGTGAATTTTGTTTTATACAAATGCACGATATTAAGATATAATATAAAATTTAATTAAGATATAATTGATTGACTCGGTTATAACATATAAAAAATTAGTATTTTCACTAATGAAAATTTTGCATTTTAATTAAGACATAAACGATTTTAGGTATAAAATCGATTGACTTAGTTTTAAGTTTTAATAGACGAAAGACTTGTGTTTTAATTAAGATTGGAGAAGTTTTAGTTAAAAGATATTAGTGATTGACCAAGTAATAAAATATAAATACTTTAATTTTAATTAAGATAAGAGTATATCTAGATATATTTAAAATATATTTTGAATTCAAAAGAGAATTTTGGTAAGTTTACGTTTATACCAAACAAAGTGTAACACGAAGTTATTACAACTATTACTAACGAGATATTTTGACACATGCAACACACGTGCATCTAAGCTCTTTATTAAATTATTAAATTTGAAATTTTTATGCAGTTTGATAAAAATAAACCGAAAAATATTTTTTTGTAATAGGATTTGAAATTGTAACCTTGTTTACATTTTAAAATTTCCATTTGAAGATAAATGTTAATTTTTGTTCACGGTGGGATTCGAATTCATTACCTCTTGTTTGCTTAAAATGACATCTTTGAAATTTCACGGTGGGACCAAAAAATTGTGTTTTTATTTCAACTATTAATAAAGATTTAGTTGATTGATTTAGAAAAATCTTGCATTACCTATTCTAATGCAGCCATGTACATTTGGCTAGTTCTTTGAAATCTAATTATAATTACATTTGAACAATTCTATTTTATGAATAATTGTAATCAACATCTAGGTTTGAATATGTCTAAAACAATTGTATGGAGATTTTATCTCCTAATTCATTGGAGAGATAATATGAAATAACAATTTAATATTCAAAATATGAGGTAACTAGTTTAAAGGAAAAACTTTAAACTAATTTTTAAACCAAAGACGCGACATTTAGAATTTAGGTAGAAGAACAGTAGCGCGTTATTTCAATTTTCTAACTTCAACAGTTTCATCCGCCTTCGTCCAAGCTTGTCCTTGCCGCCGTCTACCTTCAACTACTGCTTGCCCTAGCCGCCGTCATCCAAGCAGTCGTCGTCTGAAGTCGTCATCGTCCAAGCCGCCGCCGTCCAAGCCGCCGCCATCCAAGCCTCTCTTGTCGATGTTCGAATCGAATTGAATCTTCCATTGTCGACATCGATTTCTCCAAAACCGAGAAAGCTTAACTTGATGCCTCAATTCAAACCTATGCCAGAAATTACTCGACCTTTGAATTCAAGAGCTGCAAATTCAAGATCTAAGAAACGAATGGAAAAGCAGAATCTAGAAGAAGAAGAAAAAAATCCAAAATGTACCATGAATTTCGAATGATATTTAGAGATAGCATTTCTATATTTGAAACACAGTAAATTTAGTTTGTGTTTAATATGCTAAATGCTAAACTAATATAGCATTTGTATTTTTAAATATAGTATCATTATCTGACTATGCAAAATGATAGTTGAATATAGCATAAGCATATTTCAATTGAACAAGGATGAAAAAATATGCAACATGATACTTGAATTTAGCATAAGTATATTTAAAGTGAACTAGCATGAATAGAATATACAAAATGAAATAAGTATTTCTAAAGAAAACTACCATGAATAGAATATGCAAAATGATAACTACATATAGCATATTATTTTTTAATGTAACATTTTAATCACAAAGTTCACTACCATATTTATGATATGCAAAATGATAGTTTAATGTAGCATTTGAGTTATGTAGTTCACTAACATGTTTAAACAGCCAAAATGATAGTTTAATGCAGCATTTTAATTATAAAGTCCAATATTATGATTACAATATGCAAAATGAGATTTAATGTAACATTTTAATCACAAAGTCCACTACCATATTTATGATATGCAAAATGATAGTTTAATGTAGCATTTAAGTTATGAAGTTCACTATCACGTTTAAAATATGCAAAATGTTAGTTTGATATAACATTTTACTTATGAAGTCCAATAACAAAGTTACAATATGCAAAATGGTATTTAATATAACATTTTAATCACAAAGTTCACTAGCATATTTAAGGTATACAAAATGATAGTCTAATGTAGCATTTGAGTTATGAAGTCCAATGTCATGTTTACAATATGCAAAATGATACTTTAATATAGCATTATACTTATGAAGTCCAATATCATGATTACAATATGCAAAATGAGATTTAATGTATCATTTTAATTATAAAGTCCACTAGCATATTCAAGGTATGCAAAATGATAGTTTAACATAGCATTTGAGTTATGAAGTTCACTATCATGTTTACAATATGCAAAATGATATATTAAAATAGCATTTCAATTAAAAAGTCCATAAACATGTTCAATTATACTGAAATGCTATATACAACTAGCATAATGCAAAAACTTAATGTTCAATATTTGTACTGTGAAAATCATAAACAACGTTTGAGTACTTAGAAATGTTCAAAAATATTAATTATGCCTGTAAATTCCACAATATTTATGAATAATGCAAATAGTTAACTATTAACATAAAATGCTATACACATATAGCATTACACTTTAACAAATTTAACAGCAGCATGAAGCTTACCAGAAATACAATCAACATCAAATACACCATCTAAAACTAACAAGAGTAAAAATCAACATCAGATACACAATAATAAAACAATAAAAGGCTAAATTGCATAATATACACAGGAATGCTAGTTTCATATATCATAATAATATCAAAGATACAATAATCAGATGCAAAAACAAAAAACGGATCAAAAAACATTACAAATCATCAATCATTCCAGTACATGTCAAACCTTTAGTTAAGATCAACATCGTGTTAGAACTCCATAGCGTTCACAAGCAGGCGACGACGCACTCAAATTCAAAGCGCTCACGGCAGCATCTCCTATTCTCGACATCACAAAGTACAACGAGGACGGCGAACTCGACTCAAGCAATCTAGAATGGAGGAGCGACGACCTCGATCTTCATCTGAGAGAAATGATGAAGTGAGATGCATCTTCGAGTCGGCATCTTCAAGCGAATAACAATAGGGAGTTTGGGAAGACGGAGAGGCGAAGTTTATTCAAGGAGAAGCAAAGATCAATTTAACTTTTGGTAGTTTGCATGATTTGAGATCGAGATTGAAGAGGAACGAGATTGAAGAAGACGCGTGATTTAATTTTTTGTAAAGATTTTCCTTCAGCTTAAATTATACAACCCGCGTCCTTAAAAAAGAAAAAAAATATGCGCGTCTCTCAGGCAAAAAAACGTGATATGTTTTTCCTTCAGCCATCCTGTTCAAAATATTATATATCTTTATTAATAGTTGCCTTGAAAGCGCAATCTTTTGGTCCGAAAGCGAAATTCCAAAATTGTCCTTTATATGTATTCCTTTAGTAATAGTTGTAATTTATTTGTTGTCACACTCTTTCGGTGTTAGTATGAAACACCAAAAATGTCTTCGTACATATATTATTAAAATTTAACATTACTTAAAAATAGATCTGACAATTGAGCTTTCTTTACAAATTTAAATTTTTCTCTAAAAATATTTACCAAGTCTTAATATAATTTAAAAATAGAATCTAACAAATAAACTACTTTACAAATTCATTTTTTATTAATTAATAATATAAATAAAAATTTAAACTAATAAAAAATTAGATATTGCAATTTAAAATAAAAATTCATATTAACTACATTTGATTCAACATAAGAATATAACTAAATATTTGTGAAAATCATTTTCTTTTGAACGTATTAAACAAATACAATTTGTAAAAAAACAATTCAGATGCCTTCATTACGAATGAAGCGCGTGCCGTAACGCTCGTAAGGATATTTTGAAAGTTTGCGTTCGGACCAAAGTTTGAACTTCCAAGCCACACTATTAATAATAAAGATTATTTCCGCCTTTTCCCATGACAAACTTTGAGGAGGGAAAAAAAACAGTTTCCACCTAAATCTCTACTTAAGCCACGCATGTTCCTTTTGCATTGCTTTCGCCTTCCGACTCTCTCTCTCTTCTCGTGTCCTTCCGTGTTCGTGATTCAAAATTCCAAACAGAACCCACTTTTTTATTTGAAATGTTATTTTCATAATCACAAATTTGACCCAAAATCTGCATTTTCTTTTGCTGGTAACAGCTTTAATTGCTTACCAAATTTTTAATTTTTATTACACTTCCAATTTCAGCTCTTTCCAGTCGTCATCCATCTGTATTTTCCATATAAACATATAAAAGGTTATAGTGCCTGTGTTATGTTTTGGCTATATTTGACCCAAACGATTGTCTTTTTCACTGCATTGATTTAGTTTTTTTCTTAGTACAATATCCATTATTTGGATTAGTATTTTGTTAATGGCTTTC
Organism: Allium fistulosum; assembly: GCA_030737815.1. NCBI lineage: Eukaryota > Viridiplantae > Streptophyta > Magnoliopsida > Asparagales > Amaryllidaceae > Allium > Allium fistulosum. The sequence continues at coordinate 1,112,636,333 of CM060902.1, read as the reverse complement.
TGTCAGCTTAAAGGTCGTGTTATCTAACTTCGAGTCTGATTTGATCATCTGGGCATTTCTGGATTCTTCTGAAAAGTAGGTATGCATATTCAAATTTCAGTGTTTGTTATGTTTCTTAATTATCCAATAATGTTGTTATCTTTTGGGTTTTCTTATTTCTTCATTTATTGTTTGAGGTTCCATTATAATTGGAATGGCCGTTACGTTAAGTATTGGAAATAGGTTTGCTTGGATTTTATTTTGTTATAATGAGAAATGTTGTACTCTATGCCGAACGTTTTGGTTGATCTATTTATACTGCTAGTTTGAGATGTACGATTTTGGTACTTTTTCTCTCAAATGTGAACAAAATATTATCCCGAACGTTGGTTGATGAACCAAAAATACAGAGTAGATGAACCCAAAAGTAGAGGTACACGATTATAAAATATTGATAATCTTTAATATCTTTTGTGCTATCTTAACGAACAGTAAGTGTCAGATTTTTGTTTTCCTCTTTTTTTTTTTTAACTAGTTAAAAAAGCTACCAACTTCTCTTAAAAACTAAGGACCCATTTGGTTTATTTTGTATTTTGGGTTTTCAACATTAATTACAAAAAATGATAAAGTGGAGGGACGGAGATAATAGAAGTAGGATGGAGGGGACGACAAAGGAGATGTCGGGACGACGGAAGAATGGATTGTTTCTTGTGCTTCTTTTATTTCTCAAAACACGAAAAATAAAAATAAAAATTGTTTTGATGTTTTGCATGTTGACTTTGTTTTCTAACTTGGTCATTTTTAACAATATACATGCGTTGTGCGCATTTTTGCATAGACAAAAACTAAAACCTAAAAACGGTGAACCAACCGTAGCCTAATACTTCATTCTGCACCATTGGATTTAAACTCAATGGTCAAGATTGAATTAGTCTGTAAATAGTCCGTATTTAATGAGTACATAGAGAGAATAATCTCACTAAATTCACATTGGTGGATTCAAAATCCACCCATTTAATGAGTGAATCTCACTAACAAATATTTATGTGTGAGGGGGCCTTGAGGATCAATTTAAAAGGATGGGTTAGTTGTGATATATTATTAGATTTTATTTTTTAACATAATATTATTATATTTCAGATTAAAGTATATATATGCTTCATGAATATTATGCTAGCATGTTTTGATTGTTAAAATTTCACTGATCAAAGATTAATTTGAAGTTGAGAGGATTATTTCATCCGACCAAAATGAACGGAGCAGTTCTTATTGCGATTGCTGCTACTATTGGTAATTTGTTGCAAGGATGGGATAACGCAACAATAGCAGGTAATATAAATCATCCAGCTTATTGATAATGTTAAATTGCATGTACTAGCACATTACCATGCACAGTATACATCACTACATGTGTACTTATTATACTAATTTTTGAGAAAATGTGTGTATATCACACAAAAATGCATATATGTAATTAATCACATAAATTTAATTTTTTGTTTATGATCCCCTCCAGTAATGCAATCACTGAATAACTATAGTTTTTTTTAGTTTCGATGGAATTTTTTTATATGTTTGATTTGAAGGATGAAGCAACAAGGTACATATGAAACAATGTTTATCCTAATATAAAAACGATAAATAAAAAACGTTGATGGTTGAAATTGAACCTTTAGCTGATGGATATAAGTCCATCATTTCATTGATGTTGAATGACATATGATATCCTTTGATCATATTAGTAAAAATGGTTTAGGGAAATTTGAAATAATGCCCTATGCATATGAAGCATAATGAAATGGAGTTTCTGTTCTGAGAATATGACCAAGAAAAGCAAACTCAGAACTACAAGTTCTAGTCCTGTTTTCACCAAGTTTTGTATGCTTATGAATATGATTTAATATACGTTTGTTGTTCAGTGATCATGACCTTGTTTAATAATTTCTCAGGGGCTGTTCTCTACATTAAGCGAGAATTTCATCTAGAAACTGAACCTACAATTGAGGGGCTAATCGTAGCAATGTCTCTAATAGGAGCCACAATTATCACAACTTTTTCTGGACCGGTATCAGATATGGTTGGTAGAAGACCGATGCTTATAATATCATCAATTCTCTACTTTATTGGCGGTCTTTTAATGTTCTGGGCTCCTAATGTCTATATGCTACTATTAGCTAGACTCATCGATGGATTTGGAATAGGTTTAGCTGTAACTCTAGTTCCTGTGTATATATCCGAGACATCACCAGCTGATATTAGGGGATCGCTGAACACACTTCCTCAATTTAGTGGCTCGGGAGGAATGTTTATGTCGTATTGTATGGTATTCTGTATGTCTTTATTGCCACAGCCAAACTGGAGACTGATGTTAGGGGTTCTTTCAATTCCTTCACTACTATATTTTGCGTTGACAATATTCTATCTGCCTGAGTCTCCTAGGTGGCTTGTAAGCAAAGGTCGAATGGAAGATGCGAAAAAAGTTCTTCAGAGGTTAAGAGGAAGGGAAGATGTTTCAGGTTTGGAAACTGGAAACGATTAACAAACTTTGTTGAATCTGTTATGCTTTTTTAACCATTAGGTTCCTTGAGGATTAATTAAAATGATTATTAGGGGTTTAAATATGGGCAGGATTGGCATTATGATAAGGCAAAAGCCAATGTGCTTTCACCGGCCATGGATTCAAGTGTCATGTGCATAGCCTTTTAAATTATTATCTTTTTATAGGTAAGACTAGTTTTAAGTTTTTAGTGGCAACCCTGACACGCAAGAGTTTTATAAATTGGATGTGACCTTTTGTTTTCCAGGCTTGTTAACGTAGAGTAAGTACCCTTTATTTACAATAAGACTTGTATTCTGGAATTTTTTAATGTGAAGTCTGAACTCACTAAAATTATTACCATGCCTTATGGTTTCTTCTATTTGTTAGAAGGATTGTTTTCAACGCTTATTCTTTTCTTTACCAACCATTCCATTAACTTTTGCTCATTGAGCGAACTTTATTGGGAACATATCAACATAAACCATATAATTTGTCCATGCACATAATTTTCGCCTAATTTATGTTTTAGACATTAAACTCACAGTCATCTTCATGAACTTGTGTTTCAAACTTTTAGTAATATGTTGTTTCCGTTATGTGGAATTCTTGTACAGCTTAGAGGCTTAAAACTTTTTGGAACTTGGTTCTATTACTGTATGTAATTGGCAAGAATCAAACCCTCGATCTTACATGTGAGCGTCGTATGTCCTAACCAATTGCATTACCGTTGTGGGCAATAAGCTTAATTTTTATCATCATTTGTTAATTCATTGTTTGGAGAGTGATGAATACACTGCCTTTACTTAGCACACTTCCTTTTTATTCTGATGCTTGAGAACTGTTAAGACTTCAGATTGACATTAATAGATAGCAGAAGGCAAGTTGAGGTTCAAAGGATTCTGTATTTATCACTCTTCTTTTGTTTCTCACTTGTACCATGGCTTTTTATTATTATTTTTATCTGTAAACTTTTGGAAGAAAGAAAATATTAATTTTCCATCTCTAAGTTCATACATATACATACGTACATACATACATACGTACGTACGTACGTACATATATATACATATATACATATATATACATACATATATATATATATATATATATATATATGTGTGTGTGTGTGTGTGAGAAAAAAATGAACTTAGCACATGGTAACCGCTCAACCTTGCTTTTTTATTTTGTGTATTTATATAAAATTTGTTCATTACCCATGGTTTTCACACTACAATAGTTCGCTTCAAATATGATATCAATAAGGATATGTTTTTGGGCAAAATGAATGTATTGATGGGGGCATCTGAAGTATCTTGCACTCTTACTTCTAACCAGTCTGTCCAAAAGTTGAAGAACAATAAAATAAAAATAAAAGGAGTTCCCGTCAGATTTAGTTCATACGCCCAGATGTTAATTCCATTTTTTTAACAGTCAACTTTACGTCTTATAGTATGTCCTAAAACTCAAGTTCACTCAACCCCTTGTCCTTAACCGCACCCTAAGTTCAATTTCCTTTTGCTGTATGTGATATACAGGGGAAATGGCTCTGTTAGTGGAAGGCTTAGGAACAGGAGGAGAGACATCAATCGAAGAATACATTATAGGACCTGCTAACGACCTTGGCGAGGAAAATGTCCCATCTGATGACAAGGAACAGATAACATTATACGGGCCAGAAGAGGGTCAATCATGGATTGCACGGCCTGCAAAGGGGCAAAGCATGCTGGGAAGTGCCCTTGGTATAGCATCTCGTCATGGAAGCATGGAACATCAGACTAGTGTTCCAGGGATGGATCCACTTGTCACTTTATTCGGCAGTGTGCATGAGAACTTACCCCAAACAGGAAGCATGAGAAACTCAATGTTTCCTAATTTTGGAAGCATGTTTAGTATGGCTGGAAATCAACCCAAGATCGACCACTTGGATGAGGAAACTGGGGGTGGTCATCATGCAGAAGGAGCTAGTTATGAATCGGATGCGGGTACTGACGATAACAATTTGCATAGCCCCCTTTTGTCACGACAAGCTACGAGCATGGAAGGAAAGGACATGTCTACCGCTTCTAACCTGAGAAGGAATAGTAGTCTTTTTCAGGTATAATATGGCTGTATCTGCTCAAATTGATTTGTTTGTAATGTACTCAAAAAAATCAGGGTATGGATTGAATATTGGAAATATCAATAACAATTAAACTAAGCCTGATTAAGCCCCAAAGGGTGGTCAAATGGTTGAGCTCCAAGTTGTACATAGTGACGGCATTAAACGGACCATATTAAATAGGCGGACATATGTCATAAACAGAAGCATATCCCTCCATGTCTATATTCTGGATCTTTCAATTTTAAACTTTTAAAGCCTGATTATTGAAGGTATGCTATGCCAGAGTCATGTAGGCTAGTCTTAGCTGATAGTATCTTCTGTAAACAAATTTTCCTATTTGTTGATATCCAGTATAATATTCGAATGTGCTGTGCATTTGAGCGTGAAACAGTTATCCATATTCATGTGAAATTCCACCGTTAAAGCAAATTGTTTTAGTTACCTCTAAGACTTGATTATTTTCTTGGATAATGTGGTGTTTTTCTTGAAAGATTGGAATTTGCTGTAAAAAATATAATTTTAGTTTATGAAGCAAAGATTAAAAGAGGCTACTAGTTCAAGTATAAAAACTGTGTTAAATAAGGGCAGCCTTGAAAAAGTTGGCAAAAATTCAAAATTTGTTGTTACTACTACTACTCGCATACATACAAACACACACACACATATGGGCAATGATCGGCTACACCTCATTTCTACTACACATCTATTCCCCTCGATTTCTTCCATTTTAAATAATATACTTTCTTTCTCTTATCACATCATTACATTATTTAAATCGTAATGTGCGTTTGAAATCAAGAGAGAGATAGAGGTGTAGCCGATCCTTGCCCCCATACACACGTGTGTGTATAGAGAGAGAGAGAGTAAAGCAAAAACTGCACAACCCTAAGTTTAAAGTATTAAACTGCAACAAACGTGGATATGTCAGCAGATTCATAATTGTGAATATTTCAGCAGATTTATACAGTGATTTTTGCTGAATTTAGGGAAACAATGGGGAAGCAGTGGGCATTGGTGGAGGATGGCAACTTGCTTGGAAATGGTCAGAAAGGGAGGGAGGGGATGGAAAGAAAGAAGGAGGTTTCAAGAGAATATATCTTCATGAAGGTGCCCCTGCTTCACGTAGGGGTTCAATACTCTCAATTCAAGGAGGTGAAATTCCTGAAACAGGAGAGTATGTTCAAGCTGCTGCTTTGGTGAGTCAGCCTGCTCTTTACTCCAAGGACATAGTTAATCAGCATCCTGTGGGGCCTGCAATGGTTCATCCATCGGAAGAAGCTGCTAAAGGCTTCAGATGGTCTGATCTTTGTGAACCAGGTGTTAATCGTGCTTTGGTAGTTGGTGTTGGCATCCAAATCCTTCAGCAGGTAATACTTCATCTTGCTAGTATCAAAATTGAATTTGGTTATATTAAGAGATTTATTGTCCAAAAACTCTTATGTTGGAAACTATCTTATACTTTTGAATTATCTTTTTGTTTCATAGTTTTCGGGAATCAATGGAGTACTTTATTATACTCCACAAATTCTCGAGCAAGCAGGTGTTGGTATCCTTTTAGCAAATCTTGGGATCAGTTCTACATCTGCGTCTATTCTCTTGAGTTCACTGGTTACCTTGCTTATGCTTCCGTCAATTGGAATAGCCATGAGATTCATGGATATTGCTGGAAGAAGGTTAGTACCTTTAGAATATTGATATTTGACCATGCTTTTGCAATTTCACACACCTTGTAAAATATCTTGACACTTCTTTATTTTTCTTAAGTAACATATCTAAAATTACAAGATGATGAGATTTAAGGATGTGAAAGTGTTATAACACAAACGGATAGTTGATCTTTGAGTAAAATGACCTTATCCTGATCTGAAAGCGGAGCAAAGGTTCACCCTTTGATCTGAGCTTCTGGATCAAAATTATAATGGTACAGGTTAATTAGTGTGTTTCATAATTGAATATGCTAAAATGCTCCAATTGATTTATGCTACTAGATAAATGATCAAATGGTTCAGGTTTATTGATAAACCTTTTGCTTTGGTATTTTACTACCTCAAATTTGTTGAATATTGTTTTAGAAGCAGCAAATACCTGGTGTCTTCAAAAATGTTGTCTATCTGTGTGTCTAATCCCATCTTAACGATTCATTTAGTGAGTAAACTGGAATAAAAGGGATCAATGTAATAAATTGGATACATGAACAATCTTGGGGCTTGACATCTCCTCATTTGCTTCAAAAGTATTGAAACATTAATGGTACTAGGCTACTAGCTAGGACCAGCGCAAATAATATTTCCCTTCATTCATGCTTCTGTGGAATAGTTGCCAATTGTTATGACAATTATTCATCTGTGCAATTGCTAAAATATAGTTATAAAGGTATAGATGTTAGATTATTAGTAAGCAATATAATGTTTCAAATGTGCTCATGATCAAAGTTATATACCAGCAATCTTCACAATAGAAATTAGCACCTTTTGTGAATGTTTGAAACTCAGTATGTTATAACGTAAATTATTTCTAAAATACCGAATCATGTAAAAGAAAAATTGTAATAACTTTTGCTATAACATATTTCAATTCTCACAATTACATTTACCACCACACTTGTATCCTTATGTGCAGGTTTCTCCTACTAGCAACAATACCGGTCTTGTTGCTCACATTGATCATACTAGTCTTATCCAACGTTATCCACATGGGCACAGTTCTTCATGCAGTCCTCTCCACCGTCAGTGTGATCGTTTACTTCTGCTGCTTTGTGGTCGGGTTTGGTCCCATTCCAAACATCCTATGTTCTGAAATATTCCCAACCCGAGTCCGAGGAGTTTGCATTGCTATCTGCGCTCTCACCTTCTGGTTTGGGGACATAATTGTCACTTACAGCTTGCCTGTTATGCTCAACTCTATCGGTCTAGCTGGGGTTTTCGGTATTTATGCAGTTGTCTGTGCCTTTGCCTTGGTTTTTGTGTATCTCAAGGTTCCTGAAACCAAGGGCATGCCTTTGGAAGTTATTACTGAGTTCTTCGCTGTTGGGGCTAAACAGGCTGCTACCAAAGATTGAAGGGTTATTTGGTTATTAAGTCATTATTCTTCTTATGAAATTTTGCAGCAGAGTTCTAAAATAAAGATATATATATATGGACTATATAGATAACTAGGATCATAGCATTTGTGTCTAGGTGGGGATGCTAGAATTTATGGTGCTTTCTTTTATCCTTTGTGATTTTGTGGAGCGTTTGTTTGTGAGGATTCGGTGAAAATTAATGAACTTTCGTTACATTGCACTTTATGTTAATTTCTAAGCTTGTGAAAACCATGTTTACTGTAACATCGCCACATTGTTTCTTTACTTTAAGCATCTTCACTAACTACGATGACCGGCGTATGTCCAACTTAGTAGCTTGTTTTTTGTGATGAAATGCTGTAATTATTTGTCAATTTATGGCGTATGTCCATCTTCCCAAACTGATTGATAAAGTCCTCCGCTTAGTGCTACCATTGTCATCTTGGACTATTTCACTCGGCCACTAAACCCTTATGGACTTGGTCATTGAAACTAGTCCCAAGTCATTACCACCAGACATCTTATCCTTTTTCATGGACATGGTTAACAAAAGATCTAAGAGACAGATCACCAAAACCAAACTTGATAAACTCGATCACCGATCATTCAGGAGCCCATTCAATGAACTTTGTCAACTCAAGCATCTCGCTTCCCGACTTTGCAAAACTATGACATTCCTTTCTAACATGAGTTATGACCAAAATTTTGTCAAACACCCATCACAAAATATGGGATTTAAACGTTTGACATAACTAACCTTCATATGAAAATGCTTGAAGTGAATATAGAAAATAAAATAAGAGAAAAGAGACACGAAGATTTTACGGTTGTTCCAAAAATGATTTATCCTACATCTATCATTATTTTTTGTCATTCATTATAAATACACAAATCATCTTCCTCTTGAATGTTATTAAAGTTGAAAATGAAAATGAGGAAGAATAAAAGGGGAGAAGGTCCATTTTTCATGTGAATATGGACTCAATATATTATAGTCACTTGACATGGTATGCTTGTAATGTGTCATTGGCATATAGTGTTCATGATCTAATGACTCTAACTTTCTCCTCGTCGAATAGTTGGATGTACTGATGTTATCACAAGTTGTTCAACATGGTTTCACGACATTGGTCGGGTAAGGTTGACATGAGTTGGTGACATGAAAAGATTGTGGGTTTAAATGGAAATATAGGTCTCAATCTTAGGGTATAAATGGATCATGCGGATTGATGACATGGTTGATTTTATATATAGCTTGGTGGCAATGTATATTTGGTAATCTTAGTGGTGAGAAGTATAAGGATTGATGATGTGGTTGATTTTATATATAGCTTGGTGACGATTTATATATGGTAATCTTAGTGGTGAGAAGTATATTAGACGTGCAAATATAGTGGACGTGTGAAATCATGGTGATGGTTTGATAGCATGGCGGATATATAGAAACATGTTGGTAACAAATAATTAAACGGATCTTGGTCGTGGATCGAATATTGATAGTGGATTATCGCTTCGTATCGTTCCTTTTTTATATGGAAATTCTTCAAGCTTAACAAAATAATGATAATGTGGGCTAATGTGGTTGCGCCATGTGGCTTCTTTGGATGTGTTGGTTAATAGGTTGAATTAAAAAAAAAATCTTCTACTAATTTGTCCAAGATCGTATTTTATGTTTATATGAATAATAAATTATATACTAAATCATATTTAATTTTTATCAATAAAAGAGTTTGAAAAATATTTTACCATATTTATTTTTTTTTTTGAAAACTGGTATTTTATTAACAACCGTAGAAAATGTACATAGTATAGCTACCCTTATACAATACAAGTGATCATAATAGGGGATAAAGTTAACTCGTATAAGAGTAATTATGGACAGAAAATAACAAAAAATAGAGAGCATGAAAATAAACAATAAAACTCAGTGAAATATGCGGTGTAGAAGTTAGTTGTGTGTCTTATTGCTCATGTAGCCACTGATGACCTTTATTCCGCTCAAAATTAGTTCGGTAATTTCATTATTCTTCACTTTATTATCACTTTCCCAAAAGACTGAAAATGACATCCATTCTTCTCCTTTGACGATACATTTAAGACAAAATCGGAGGTTATCAGATGCAGTCTTTGTAGACCTGAGTTCATTACCTCTGCTTTAGTGTTCAAAACTTTCCAGCAACTATCAACTTGAGTATTTTGCACTTATTACACAAATGAGATTAAAATTTTACAAAGCATACTTCTTTTATTGTCTCATTTGAAAGACATTTATTGTTATAATCCTAGCATTTCTTTCCATCCATGTATGCCAAACTTCCACTGAGATAGTTACATCAATCAAATCATTGTGATTTTTTTTGCCAAAATAGTTAGAACTAAAGTGTTATAGATTCCAATTTATGCTTGACTGTATTTTTAGCTTCTATTTTAGTTTGTTCCAAATAGACGAGGAGTATTCACAGTTAGAAAATAGATGCTCACATGATTTGATTTCTTTGTTACATAGTTTACATTCTTTGTTTTGCTTACTGCTCCATCTACTAATATTGTCCAGTGCTTTTAGCTTGTTTAAAGTAACTAAATAAACAAAAGTAGCCATCGAGGGTGGGGGGCGGGTTTGGGTGGGGAGGGCTAGACATTATTCCATATATGAATATAAAGAGGCATATGACAATTTTTCGTTCTTACACAATTCTTGGCAGATTTGAGGAAGAAATCACCATGATGTTTAGGGGTCCGCTATCAAAAATCAAACAACATAGAGGTGTGTGTATTAACTTGCTCGACGGTATTACAGATACTACAGGGGAGGTTGGAGTTGTTGAGGCACTATCTCTTATTACAGATGAGTGCAGACACTTCTTTCCTCGCACCCCAATAGTACTTAATGCTTGCCACCCAGTTTGAGAATTACCATGCACCCATGGATCGAACCATATATTGGTATTCATGGCATTAGAAATTTTTCTTTCTATTAAGCCTTTTAAAAATTGCCTTGCCTTTAGCATGACTTTCAATGTATTTGATGAGCTAGTATCTTCCTTTATGATCTAAAAGTTCTTTGTGTTACAATATTTTTCTCATTCATTTTGCCCACAAACTTTTTTGCTGAAGGTATCTCCATACAAGTTTTAAAGCTAAAACATTATTTATGTCATGTAAACTTCTCAAACCTAGGTCACCCTCTTTCTATTGTGATTAAATTTTCGACCAGCTGATTTGATGAGCTTTACCTCGCCATAGAAAATTTAAGCGAAGTCTTTTAATTTGGTTAATGATATTTTTTGGCATTTGGAAAACTTGCATCCAGTAGAATGCAGATTGAATTATTGTTTAATTAAATCTATTCTACAGTTCATAGTAAGAAGTCAGTCATTCCATCCACATAGCTTTTTCTTAATTCTATTAAGATTACTAAAATCTAACCTTCTCAATTCGAGCTGCTAAAAGGAGTACCCAGGTATGTCACTGGTAGACTGCAGACCTGAGTGCCAATTTCCTCTGATATGACTTGTTTCATAGTAACACCCTTGTTGAAATACAGTTTTAATTTCTCTTCATTCATAATTAATCCAGCATGATGATCATCTTATTCATTATGTTCTTGATGGTTTTTGTATTTTCAATTTTTTAGAAAATATCAAGAGACCATCTGCATAAAGTAGATGGTTAATGACTGGTTTGCTTTTGTATATTAGAGTTAAGTTACGTTTTATATGCTTTAGCTCAAACATTACTGATAAATACTCCATGGCTATTGCAAAAAAGTATGGAGAGAGTGAGTCCCCTTACCTAATGCCCCTATTACTTGCGATGAGGCCATATGGGGAGCCATTAATTAAGATAGAAAAACTAGGGTGGAAATGCTTTTATAAATGAGAGCAGAGATTTTTGGTGGAAACCCCATGGGTAATAGCGTGTAATGGATGAACTCTCTGCTAATTTTATCGTATGCCTTTTGAAGGTTAACTTTTAAGCATAAATTATTAGAACCTTTCCTTTTAAAGGTTCTAATCATCTCACATGCAAGTAAAGAGTTCTTCGCTATAGATCTGGCTGTAATGAAAGCATTTTGGTTTGTCGAGACTAACTTATTAATGAGGCATTTTATCCTACTGCATATTATGTCATTAAGCATTTGTTTTAAACTTGTAGCCCCTTTGTTCCATTCCTTCGAAGAGTGTTTTGTTCTTTGATCTTTTATTGAAGTTTAAACAGAGTGTTTCCAATTGAATCATGCTGCCAAGATGTTTCAACAAAAGCATCATATCCATTATATTACACACATGCATTATTAAACCTAAAAGGAGTGCCTTTTGATTTAGCATTATTATCAGTTAATTTGATTATCATAGTGCAATGATCACTCGTATAGTGATTCAAAATCTGGACATAAGAGTAGGGATACTTTTCCATGAACTCATTATTAACAAAAGTTCGATTTATTTTGCTTTGTGTTGAAAAATTTCTACAACCCCTCAAAGTGAAAATACTGCCATGTATTACATTTCATTAAACTTGAGGAGGATATAGGGTCATAAAAATTAACATCAGCGTTCCTAGCATTGTTATATGGACCAATTCTATCGCCATCATAAAGAACACAATTAAAATCACTCGAAATGATACATGGGATAATGGTGCTAATAGACATGACTTTTATATGCTCCTAAAGTTTGCCTCTTTGATGTTGGCTATGCAGTTTATAGATTAGAGAAAATATACGCCTGAAACCACCTTTATTTTGAAAAATGCAGGAAATGCATTGTTCATCTCTAAAAATGAGACTTTCAACCCATATATTCGGATTCCAAACAAGAATCATTCTACTTTTTCCATCATGCGAATTGTTAGAAAGATATGCCCAGATTGGTTAGGAGCTTTTGATAAAGACGTGAATATCATTATCATTGAGATTATACTTTAAAATACCAATAACTTATCGAGACTATTAATATGTTCTAATAAATTATACTTTCTTATGCTAGAATTTAATCCCCTGATGGTCATACAAGGAACACCATTTAATTATCAAGAGTGTGTGTTTCCCGATTTTTAGAGATATTCGGGGGTGAATTCGCCTTGCTTCTTTTATTTTCCTCGCCTTTAGATTACCTTGTAGTACTAGTTTGTTCCAAGGGGGATTGTCAAATACATTAGTATCTGCAGTAGCTTTAAATTAAAAAGGCTCATCCTTATATCTTGAGCATCTGGTTTGCCTTGTACTACTAGACTTAATATCATCATTGTTTACACTAATATCCATGACAGTTGTTTTTGGTTTTCTGCCTCTTTTTATTTCTGAGTGAGTAACATTATTTTCTATCCAGGTGTATACTTCATTTTTTGACTCTCAATGTGGATTGCATTCTCTAAAGATGAAGAAACCATAACATTATGTTCTGGGACATTTGCATTATTCATATTCAAAATTTGGTCGCTGTTTGCATTAGGCATGATTATTAGAAGTGGTGTTGAGAGCATGGCTAGACCATAGGTTGTCTCTTTATTGTATGTAATGAATTGAATATCATTTTGCGGATAGTCTGATTTATTTAAAATATATATTTATTTGTTATTGTTTAATAATAATATGTAAAATTAATTTATTAATTTCCTTTTATGTTTTAATATTTTAATATGTTCATATTCATGATAAAAACATCATAACTATATTAAAAGGAATAATCTAGCCTGGGGGTAATATGAGAACATGTGTATAATTAATCATTGTGACTTATGGTAAATAAATATATAGATGGTGATCATATGTCAATAATGAAGTCAAATGGACATACATGTACATCAAATTATTAACCATATTTACATTAATATAAATTAATTTTTTTCTCAGGAAATTATTTAATTAATATTTATATTCATATATGTATATATAATATCATTAATATATATATATATATATACTATAAAATATTTCAACAAGCATATATAAACATATATTTAAACTAATTTATTGGAATTGAATAAAACATACATACATACGTGTGTGTGTGTGTACATATGTATAAATCCAGAAAATGGGATTTAAATATTTAAATAACTTAAAATTTAAAATAGTTTGACTAATTCAAATAAAAAATATATACATAATTTATTTTTAAATACAACGAAAAATTTATTTTAAATAAATCCGTGCATATTTTTAATACACACACACACATACACACATACATATCTTGTTTTGAATTTTTCATACATTAGAATTTTAATGTTCTTTTGGCTTTTTCAAAATAATCTTTTAATTATTAAAAGCCTTAAAGCTGTATAATAATTTTTTTTATTAATTTCCATGAGGAAATTTTTATATGCATGTATATATGAAATTTTCTAATTTTGGATCCAAAAACTAACAACGAATAATTTTATATACATTTAAATTTGTGTATATATCTATTTAATAAACTATTTAGATATATATATATATATATATATATCTAAAAATAAATAACTTTTTTAAACTGAAAACAAATTATACATATATATATTAAATATATTAAAATAGGTTTTATTAATTAATTAATTACTAAACATTAATTTAGATTTATTTTTATATTTATTCATGGCGGAAATATATATGGGGAATTGCGTGTGTATATATGAATATTATTTATATTTGTATATATATTTAAATGATGAAGTTACCACTTCCTTACGATCTAAACGATTGTCGAACACCTTAATTATTGGCTATATCCATTGTCTCCTTTGTTATAGGTTGTAAGGCTGTCTCTTTGGCTTCACCAATGTCTACTGGAGCTAGGGTTAGATTGGTTGAGTGTATTAATAAAGAGAAGAGGGCTATATATTTATAGCCAAGTGGATAACAAATATTTGCCCCTTTTCTCTTAAACCCATATGAGACCAAGTCCCATACTTTGCCTCATGCTATGACTAATCCCTATATGCCTAGTCTTCTCTGGTCAATACGCCTAATTGACTCATTTGAATCAATTATTTTATTATTCTATCTAAGCCTATTCTTTAATTGAATTGACGTATAACTTTTATACATTGTTTTAATTGACTTTTAAGCTTCAAATAAATAATTAAAATGCCATAAAAATTTAATACAACATTTATACTAATTTTATTATTAATTAATAACATTTATAAATTAATTTTACACTGGTCAAATTTGGAAATAACTAACAACTTGTCTATGTTGACTCTTTGGCGCAAAATCGGCCCTCGGTCAATACTTAAACAATTTAAATACTAAGCTTGTATGGACTTTGCTAATGTACAATAGCTACCACATGTTCAACGCTTACGTATAATTTAGGCAAAATTCAATTTCTAATCTATAATAGCTCACATAGTAACGACGAATTTTATATACGAATTTTTTTCAGCATAACAGTATTAGTTAGATATCATGAGTTTGGTTTAAGGTCAAAAACTCTATTAATATTGGTATCTAATTATGTAGATCACTTTAAAGTCCTTGGTTCAATCTAATATCATTTATCGATTAACCAATTTACTCTGACCATATATTTTGACTTTAAGTTGACTGCTAATTACGGCGATGCTAACCTTCTACAACGAAGAAGATGAATCCTCTCTTGGGTAGTATTTCATTTCAAGTAGTTCAATGTATACCCAAGTATAGTCATAACATAATCATCGTTCCATGTATTTAGCCCACTTACCTAAGATCAACAATATCCTCAAATCTAAAGACTACCGTACATCGTTACCAAAAATCTTCTATTTTGACTTGGTTATATTAACCTATAGAAGACTCTCATCATTTTGTGATTATTCCAAAAATACGTAACCTCTTGGTGCTCACTAACAGAGCAAGGAGTATGCCTAAGGGTAATCTGTAATTTATTGTAAATTGTTAACTCTATAATAAAATATCATTCGAAATAAAAGGTGTTTTTTCTATTATATACTTGTCATAATGTATTATGTTAATTATTTATATAGTTTGAGTATATTTAATAGAAAATCCCTAAATAATATGTTATGCGATAGTAATTGCAATGTGTTGTAATCATGAAATTCATCACAATAAAAATCGCATATCGTTTTAAATATTCCTAGTCAAGTGCTTCGAGAAAGGATATTGATACATCTATTAAGACTATAGCATATAACTATTGCTTAATTTTTTCGCAAGTAGTTAGCAGGCCAATTAAGGGTAGTCTGGCCCAATTAAAGCTAGCCTAATTGATCTTCCACCGGCCCACGAAGGTCGGCCAAAGCTCATGTTGGTCTCAAACCAACCTTTATACTCAGCAAGGCGCCATAATGAGGCTTGGTCATCTCATCCCAAAGCAACCTTCACACTTTTGCAAGATCTGGACCTGGTCCCTCCCGATCCAGCCAGATCCGACTCGGTCCTGACCAGCTCTCCTATATCGAACTTCTTCCAGAAGTAGCTAAAACCCAACATAACTCACTCGACATCACATCAGCTAACGGCTAGCTCCTAACCGATCAAACCCTAACAAATGGCACATCAGGAAAGAGTGGCCCAAACCTGACCCGTCTTTTGCATGACTTAAGTACAACCAACTCTAAACGACATTAGGCCTACCTCCCGATCGCCTTGCGCTCGATCATTAACCGTTTTCCCTGCATGGTCCTTAGCAATATTCAAATTCTCTTCTATGTTGCTGACTGCCGGTTGGCCAGCTCAACAATGTGGACACTCAAATTGATGACAAAGTTGCCCATCCATCCAATGCATCGTAGTTAGGCATCTGAACTGAAGTGGATTACTATCAGCATTAAATGAGCATTTAATGTAAGCCCATGTCTAGTATAGAGATGCAATAAGTACGTTCTCATCCGCTGCACATCTTATGAAACACTTTACAGCTGTTGACCATCCATTTCTATAATCGGACCAACGACCATGCAATTTTCCCGCTAGCTCTACAACGCGATCTCAACCGTTCACCATCCACTTCACCTACTATAAATACCACCTTGCATTGCAACTGTAAGGAGGTTGGAATATTCACGAATCCTGAATACTATGCACAATTCAGCGCTCTTGATAGCGCATAGGTCCTTAAGATTACATAGCTTTATTACTCTTAAGTGTCCACCTTTTCTTATTATTCTCCTGTAATTTCTTGTAGTTGTAAGAGAAATATATAGTTAGAGAACTTCATAGTGGACATAGGAAAATTTGCTAAACCGCTCTATATATTGTGTTATTTACTTTCAGTTGCATCATTTTTTCTATTTTAAGCCTAGTGATTCGCAAGTAACATTTGTTTTTCATAAGGCACTCATATCATTTTGAGGTCGGCTAGAAAACTAGTCAACATTTTGGCATCAGAATGACGGCCTCCCCCTAAAAGCTCTTCCCTTTCCACACCTTTCAACTCCACAAGATCCAATCTAATTTGTTACCATGGATAGTCGTCCACCGTTCGAAGATAACAACTCCTACAAACACCAAACCAAACGGTAACACTCTCGCCAATGCCGCCCAATCCAATCTTGGTTCCAGCAAATAAATATGGCATGTTCTATTGCTACAATCGCCAAATGTGGGTCAATTAGTCCATGAAGTAAATGGCTTCAAGATATAGCTAGATGCTCAATCCACATTGAACTTCGTCCCACCAGCTCCTCCAACTGTCGACCTGGTCGACCTACTTGCTCGAAGACCAGTACTTCTCGATGGTTACGATCTCCTGAAAACTTTCGAGGCCGAGGAGACGGTAGTGCTAGAAACTCCGCAACTGGACGTCCCCGTCCATCCTGGAAGGTACACCACATGCATACCTAGCTGAATTGATCTCGCTTTGTACATGGCTTCACCTGTGAGGCCATCATTGTTCTCCTTCAATCGAATAGCTACCAACTCCCGATCGTCCATGAACTTCTGCATTTGACTATCGCAACGGTGGTCCCCTGCCATCAACTGGGCCCACATGGATCCCTCGATGTACTCTTGATCCCATAGGGATGTGGCCAGAAATAGGCAAAGAGTGGGCCATGCAATCCAGATCCCTGTTAGTGCATAGTGGGAGATCCTCGACTCGTCCTCGTCGTTCTCCACCTCATCACAGATCTCCTACACCACCTCGGTATAGGCTAAGCCCTCAGGCTGTAGTTAACCAGAACATCCCATAATATGTCAATCCCGAGCTTAGGGAAGAAATGCACGTCCTCCGCCAATAGCTCAACAGAATGCAAGTTTGTAATGATGGGGGCGAGGTATTCTCAGATGACGGGAACGAAGAACCATTCTCCAATAAAATCCTAGACATTTACATCCATTGTTGGTATGCCTTAATGCCAATTTACAAGTATGATGGCAGTGCAGATCCATCCGACCACATCATGACATTCAACTCCATCACCCTCGTCGGATAGCTCTCCAGCTCAACAAAGTGCTTACTCTTCCCCTATACCCATGTAGGATTGACCTTCCGCTGGTTCTTGCACCTACAATCGAGAAGTAACCAATCGTGGGCCTAAATGTGCACGGACTTCAAAACTTGTTTCTTCATGTCTCGTACCCATGTCATGTTGGCCAATGAGCTGGGAAATATCAAGCAGCATCCTCATAAAAGTTTGTGGTATTATGTTAGCCTCTTTAACAAAGAGTCTACTCGGGCTAGGGGTAAGGACATGAGCATTTTGGTCATAGCCCTGTGCTCAAGGGTCGGGTACAAGTCTACGATGTGGAGAGAGCTCTAGAAACAACCGGCTTTGTCCCTAACCGATTTATATCAACGGTGAACGACATGATGAGGTTAGAAGATGCAGATCTTTTAGATAGTGATAACGAGGAAAAGCACCCCGCCCAGACCTATCCTCGCAATTCAACGATTGTCACAATAGGGGCCGTCAAGCCGACTTCAGAAGGTGTCTAATGGACGGGCCTCCCCACAAGCCCGGTAATTATCACACTTAAACAGGGACATCTCCACCATCTACCTCGCCACCAGGAACCAAGTGCAATATCGAAGGCCTGCAGCCATTAGAGATGGAAAGTAGGAGGAACCTCACCACAACAGCAAGTGCTGCAAGTTCGTCGAATCAACGACCGTTCCATAATAGATTGCCATTTTCTCAAGGATGAGATCGAAAGGTACCTCAATCAAGGAGTACTCTTGGAATTGTTTTTGACATCGGGTTGAGCAAAGGGAAAACCATGAAGAACGGCAGAATTAGCCCCCGTGGCCTAATAACGCCAGTGTCCAAGCCATCACCGAGGTCTTGACCGTATATGGGAAACTACATGTAGCCAGCAGCAGCCAAGGGGACTAGTCCCAGTATCAAATAGAAGTGAACACTACTAAGAAGGTTTAATCAATGGAGTCTCTGATGTCCAAGGCGCTCCGACTAGAATCAACCCATCAGCTTCACGATCCAGGATAGGGAAGCAGTGTCCTACCCCTATCACAATCCCATGGTTGTTACTCTTGCCTTGGCCCAATGTGCATCGGGCCTTCGTGGATGAGGGCAACTCAGTCAACGTCATGTTCAAGAATGTCTTTGAAGCTCTCAGGCTTCCTGCCTCCAGCCTCACCCTCTGCGCCTTGCAAATTTATGGCTTTGAGGGGTATGTGCATTGTTCTGATGGGCATAACCTTGCTTGTAATAACATTCGGCCAAGAGACCCTTGCTTGTAATAACATTCGCCCATCTGCTTATAACCTATTAATAGGACGACCGACGCTTGTAAAGTTAGATTCCATCGTCTCCTAAAACCACTACATCATGCAGTTCCACGTCCAAGACGCGGTCTGCGAAATCAGAGGAGGCAAAAAGCGAGGGAATATTATGAAACTTCCCATTGGCAAGCAAATAAGGGTGTTCTCATGTTGCAACAAGAACATTCCACCGTCGACGGTGGCTTTCTCAATAGATCCACTGGGCCAGTCAACGCACTGGATCTTTCTAAGACCGTCCCCAGTACTGAAGCATTAACAGCAACCCCTACTCTATCATAATCTACCATCTCATCTAAAAGCCGGGGGCATCGCAATCTCGGTTCGGACTCATCATTGCAGATAAATTCTCCTTCAAAAAAGATCATAACATCAATATTTTTCCATCTATCTATTCCTTATGCACGGGATGCGTGTAACACGTCTCATCATCAAGTCCTTATGGGAGGGATGCGTATAGCCTGCCTCACCATCATGCGACTCACTTACACTAGAGGGTCTGAGCTAAGAAAATGCGCTCTCGTTCAACTGAGATCAATAGTTGCCTTACGACAGGTGACATGTCACCCTAGAGAACCCCATAGCCCCATGTGCTCGGGTTCGATCCTGGGCTCGTCCTCCACTCTATGTTCGACTGCTTACCACCCTAGAGAACTCACGAGCAAATTTGTGTTTCAGCTAATGCTGGTGCAAACCACCACTCTACATCCAATCATCACTTAGCTGCATTAAGGGTTGTATCCAACTCACCTTGTCATCACATTGATAGTTATGAGAATCATACAAAGAAAAAAAATTATGTAGAATAAATACAGGGATTATTGGGTACTCAAGATATTCCACTCAGCAAGTCGCATAGATAATTAAGCAACACAACAAATTTCTCAAATCAGGGTTTGCAACAAAAGATCTATTTCATTCAATTCAAAAGAGCATGGGGGCACAATGCCTGGCCCTCTAGGCTTACAATGATATTCCTATCACTAGCTAGTTGAAAAGAAGAAAAAGAGAGAGTAAAGAAGAAGTAGCACGTCAGTGGAGCCCTTTAGAAGATCCATCTTCAAATGTGAAGATAAGCTCCCCGGCCCTCCAAATGATCAAGAATTTGCTGAAGAAAACTAAGTGTGCTCCCATCTTCAAAGCCTTCCACATTGGATCTTGCAAGAAACCCTAAAAGGTTCTAGACAACCTCACCCAGGAGTAAACCAAGGCTTCGGCGATGATAGAAGAAGCAGAGGCTACAGCCTTTACTCCTTCCAAAGAAGACCAGAAGCATCCAAACCGACCTAAGGTCGGGAGTGTCAGAGCCTCAAAGCAAGAAAAAGCACTAGCTTCACCTGGATCATTAGTTCGAGACTGACGTTTGACCATTATCGAAACCTTGACCGACAGGTAAGGGTCCAAGCCAATCGACAAGGTGTACTCTGCCCCAAGTTGAAGTTTCTAGTTTGAACTGCAATCAACCAGTGGTAGTTCTAACACCGAAGAGCTTTCTCCTTTCTCAACATCCTGACAAAATTTGATAAAAAAGCATGCATGCAAAGGAGTCTGGAAAGGAAACGTACGATGGAGCTTGTGGCTTTTTATCAGTAAAGAGGCTTTTTATCGGTAAATAATTGCAAAAGATTCACAAGATTCGAGAAAATTTGATGAAGAATGATTTTATGGGCTCAGGAAAGAAAACAAAGGGGTTTATATATCAACGTCTTCAATAGCATGCATTGAATTCAAAAGGCAAAAAGAATCCCAACTGTTCAAAAAAGATCAATGTTGTTGCAAAGGTGGCACAACAGTCAAATATAACCTGTTGTAGGGTTAGATCTAGTAGAAACAGCAAGAAAGTGAAAAAAGCATAAAAAATAGAGAGACATAAGATTTTTATAGTGGTTCGCCAATCTTTTGCCTATGTCCTATTTATATTTTTATTGATTATGGATTTGATAGAGATTAGAGTCACTAGTACAAAAGGTTGACGATTTTTAAGCCTAAAACAGCTAAAAGTATCTGCTTAGGTGACTATTGTGTAAAAGATAGGAGATGAGGAAGATCCAGAATTTGGAGTCCAGAAGAAAAAGATCCATGTTTGTTTACTATAAGGCTTATATTTATAGAGAAACTACTTTGTAGATCCAAGAACCCTTATAGTACGAAGTCCAGATGCAAGCCCAAAGATGAGGGAGTGTGACATAGCTCCAATTTCCAATATAGACCTCTCGGTACTGATAGGTTCCACTCGGCATCGAGAGGTTTTGTTAGGTGAATATTCAACCTTCTCGTTTGCTCTGCTTCCCTATCTCTGATTCGATATATTCCAACCTCTTTTCCATAGATGTTCAGTCATTCCCGGTGATTCATTTGATAACACTTGTATTATCTTGCTTTCTTTGCTTTCTTCTCATCAATCCTTGGAGTTGCTTGTCTATCCTCTGAGACAAGCACTTGATGATGACTACTTGAAGGAGTACTCAAAGTACAAGATGATTGTGGGGTCTAAAGGTCAACAGAAAGCTCTCGTACTGAGAGGACCGCTTGGTCCATCGGGTTTGTAAATCTTGGAATTCCTTATTCTAACTCTTCTACGTGTGTTTTCAAGTTCTTGGGTTGTTTCTTCTTCGTTTTGATGTTCTAACTTCCAGTTGAAATCTGCTTGGTTAAAACTTCGATAATACTTGCCCTCCATAGTATGCTTTCATTGGAAACAAAGCATGCTTTGGATCAAGACATGTTCTGACTCGCTATCTCATGATTCCGGTAGATTATTCAGGCATTGCTTTGAAATGTTACTTTCATTTAGTAGATATTCCTTTAACTACTTTGTATAGACATAGTTCCATTCTTCATGCTAAGGACAAGATCTACACTCTAAAGATCACTTTATGCCTTAGTTAAGTATGCTCTTCCCTCTGTCAAGCTTTTTGCAAGTCTTAGGGTAAAAATACCTCTCGGTATCGAGAGGTTTGTCTTTGTACCGACTGTTTCGGCCCACCGATTGCTATAAATTGGGGACTTAGAGAATTTTACATCTCGCTTTTTATATTTTACTTCTGAGCCACCAAATCATCATACCATCGAGACCTTTCTTTGCTGGATCGTTCAACCTTCAATTTCCTGTTGTTGATCTTGCCACAGCTGACCAGCTTACCGCCTCGAAACACTTGCCACTGCCGACTCCTTCCAACTGCCATCGTCTTTCAGATCGGTGAGCATATGAATCACCGCCTTATTTCAAGTCATGCCCGAAAGCTCTTGGATTTTATCCCAGTCGGGCATATGCCACTGATTGCTTTGTTTCCAGACCCTGATTCTCTTTAAAGTTTGGCACCGTCTCTTGCAACGATGATTTGTATGGAGGTGATGATGGTGATAATGAAGCCGACTTGTTTTTTTTATGGGAGATGGTCGAAGTTAGGGCTTGTACTTGATCTAGAAGGGACTTGAGTTGGGCTTGGTCATGCACAAGTCATTTCAAAGATAACCCTATCTTTCCATCTTCAACTAACTCTTATCAATGCACGGCTAACCTTGTACCATCACTTGAACTCTAGTAGGACAGTCCTTGTTTGAGAACGGTCATACTAGATGATTCCATCATCATAATTTTCCTATTGCTGCACTTACAGTGTTCCTGCAAAGAAAAGCTTCCACGTCGCTTCGTACGGTGGTTCTGTTATCAAATATTCATCGATAACATGTAAGATCCGATATACAGTTCTGTCGTATGACATGGCTTGTTTTTCTAGCATGAGTGAGTTATCTACACAGGATGGTTAGTTCGTCATGTATAGGATGCGGGACCCATACCGCATAGACTAGCATTTTCACTTGCCCCGATCAACGATTGAAATCTAATTGGTCAAGACACGTCGACATCCTTTGGATTTCGATCACCGGAAATACGGATTCAATACTTAAAACAAAACGTACCTGATTGTGTTGAACCCCAAGTTTTATTGTTTAGAATGACTCATCGATCAACGTGCTTCAAGTCTAGTAAGGATACGTCTACTCCTCCTGAAGTTGGATCCTCCATAGCTCAGGCTTCTCCTTTTATTCGTATTAAACCTGGACGTTTGATCTAGGCCAAGTTACAGAGTATAGTTGTACCGGTTGACTCACTACAAAATAAACCTCCCCTTTGAATGAATATAGCAGTCTAAGGGTCTCGAGAGATCTGCCCGATCAAATGCCACTGTCCTTTAAGTGAAAATGCTTCATAATATATATTTTGGCACGTAATGCCTAAGGATGACATATGGCTTCCTACTCAGGGTGAACAAGCACATCTCCCTCCATAGGGATTCACGGCCTGCAATAGATATATATGTCTCGGTGGTGTTGTGCCGCCCTTCAATCCATTTCTTTGCATGGTTTTACAAGAGCTTGGGTTGGCTCTGGCTCAAGTCCATCCAAATGGTTATGCTCTACCGAGCTCTTTGTAAGTGCTTTTCATGAACCGCTTCAATGGAGCTCCCATCTTCCAAGAGCTTACTTACCTTTTGCACTTTAAGAAAAGACGAGAGTACCCTTTCTATATGATCATCGAGGCTTGGTGTAGATGCAAAGTATCGAAGATCTTCACAACAAACACTCGTACTTCAAGAACGAGCACTTCTTCGTCTGGTGCCTGTATGGTTTTAATGGGCGTTGGTTGTTTGGAAGTGAGTTCCTTTCCTTTTGTTTGTTCTGTGCTTGAGTTTTCTTCATTCAAGTGCTTACCTGATGTTTATTTGTTCACAGGCATTCTTGCTCGAGACGCCCATGCCAAGCATGCCAACACTTTGGATGGATTAAGGGAGGTCAGCTTTCAGCAATGCACCACTACCTATCTCATTACCAACAAAAATCTCCAACAGTGCGGTCTGTTGCCTTCTAATAGGATTTCCGTCCCTGATCCGACTCCTCCAAGCAGCTCCAAAGCGCCCGCCCTAACCATCATTCGTACTCGCAACTCCAGCAAGAATCTACAAGGTAAGGTTGAAGGTCCATCGGGCGTAGTGCATACAGAGGAACCTACAAAAAGATGAGGTGAAGAGCCTATTGTTGGTCATGTCCTGAGAGAAGGGGATAAAGAAGTTGGAATATCACCAATCCCCAAAGAGAGTGATGGAGCTAGAAGGAGAGAGGGGAAAGCACTAATGGGTGAAGAGGAAGAAAAGGGCGCCAGTGATAGCGATAGTGACAATCGCGCTAGTGCAGAAGAAGGCGAATCATTCGGTGAGACGCCTTACAAATGGCCTTGAACTTCCCAGCTCGCTCCATCCAGAGCATGTTGCCGTTGAAACTTCTGAAAGGGCCGAAGAACAAGTTACGTTGCCTTCGGGAGAGATAACTCCTCGAGGTCACGTTCTTGGTGATGTATTCGCTGCCTTTAGCGACTTCGATATTTCAATTACTAATCTTCTTGCTGAAGGCTCACCTGATTTCAACTTTTCTCCTAGAGTAAATATAGATATATGTGATGAGATTCCAACTTTATGCCCATGCGAACATGGTCTATAGAGTAACTAGGGGGTCATCGGCACCACACATATCACTAGGATCATGGACACGCATCCGTACATTCATTCATGTTTCAAAATTTTGATACTTATACTTCTTCTTATTTTAGGTCCCATGGGCCGTGATAGGTACAAGTGAAAGTGACTATGTGATCATGTAATATGAAAGTTAACTAAATTACTTGCTTGAGCAGAATATGAATATAAAAATATAAGCAATAATAAAAGACACCAGAAATTTTTATACTGGTTCGAACTTCCCGTTCTACGTCCAGTCCCAGACTCCTTCTGGAATTCAATCGATACCCTCGCTTCACCCGGAGGAACATGTATTGCACCGCCTAAACAACCGAACATGACTTTCCCGCCTAGACAACCGAATAGGACTTCTACTGCCTGAGTATATTACAACAGGACTTCAAATACAAGTGGAAATGTTTCTGACTAAATATGCTCTGTAATAGCACTGATGAGTCAATATGAGTACACCCTTCCTATAATCTTCTCCTTTATGGTATATAGTGAAATTCGTGAAGAAAGGAAGTCTAGTTGACCACATAAGAGTATGCTTGAGTGTTAGTGATCAAATAGTTTGATTTGAGAATCTTTAAAGTAAATAGCAAGTGTATAGAATTTAGAAATCAAAAATAAGAATTGGTTAATAATAGTGTTGAAATTACTTGCTATTTATAGTTGTTAAAAGGTTGCAATACTTCGTGAAGAGTAGCCATGAATTAGAAAGAAGCAACTGTTGAATTGAGCGTGGTTTCTGTTCAGGGAAGAGAAGCAACCTTTCAAAAAACTAGCCGTTAATTTTAACTCAGACTTCTAAATTAAAATTCAGCCTTCTGAATGTAACGAAATAACAAAGTAGCGCTGAAACAATGCATTTTTTACCTTATTCAGACGTCTGAATATTGTGTTCAGACGTCTGAATTTGCTATTTAAAAAGTGCTTTGCTTCAGCATTCAGACGTCTGAATTTATGATTCAGACGTCTAAATTCTGCTAATTCAGACATCTTTAAAACTTCTTTTGAAAACAAGTGTGTTTATTCAATAGCTTGTGCATCTATACCAATTAGGAGAGATTTTAACATATATTACTAACTAGACATAGACTCTATAACCTGTAAACGATTACGTCCATCAATCTGGAATCTGGTCATCAATATTTTCCTGTAAAACTTGGTTAGATAAACATATATAATTGTCATTATCAAAATATCAAGAACTGAGGTTCTAACAACAAGAATCTTTCCCGCAATGCTAGCGATTTCAGAGGCCAAACTTCTGATCCTCATCCACCTTGTTCTAGCTACCAAAGCCATTACGAGACCGAGGAGGAAAGGCGAAGGAGAAATGATCATGAAGTGGAGGAAATCCACAGGGCTGAAAGGGTAAATGAGCGAGAAAGAGAAAGGGAGAGGAAGAAAAGGGACATCGAGAGAGCCTATCATGCGATCCTGCCAAGCAACCAAGGGGACCATCTGATTGCCATGGCATTTCCTCTGGCGCTATTCCACCACGCACTAAACCATAGACTTCCTCTAAGCAGCGTATTCCCACGTCCTAATCCTTGACTGATTTAGCTTCTCCTCATTCTAAAGGGATTTTAGCTTCTACGTGTCCTCTTCCTTCCAGCTCCTCATGCCTACAGGCCATATTTCTTGACCTCTTCCTGCACAACGTTAAGTTCGATCAGGACATTGAAGATGTACCTAGGGAAGTAGTGGATAGAGATGCTCAGATCATTCAAAGCATATTAATAGAGGGTACAAGTGGAAGTAGCTGTGTTATGCTCTCTCGTGGGTCAACAGGATTAACTATACCAACATCCAGTCCTTCGATTTTGAGATGGAGACATTCCAACGGATTATCAAGGAACGGGAGGAAGACTTGGTGAAGGTCATAAGAGAGAGACACTGCCCTTAAAGGTCAAGCCAGCTCTAACAGTTTGAGGGAGGAAATAAAGAGGGCTCACGAATGCTGAGATCGTGATGCAAAATAATCTGAAAATTGCACACGAAGAGGGGGCTGAACTGAAAAGGCAAATCATCGAGAGGGACCTGGCTCTTGCTAACAAGGATAATACTATTAATGAGCAGGTGGCCGAACTTTAGAAACTCTAGGAAGAAAATTGCAAGCTAGCTGCTAGCTTGAAGCAGCTAATGACGGAGAAGCTTAGCTCTGATATTGAGCTTATTGTCGCTTATGTAGAGGTTAAGGAGCTCCAAGAGGAAAAAGCTTAGGAGATAGAAGAGCTTAACTTGAACATCCTACACTTTTATGCGAGCGTCATCTTACATAATAATATAAAGTGGTTAGGAGATGCTTATCTCAGGACTCACTGACGCCTAGGAAGAGGTGTTACGGCGACTTGTGGCATCCGGGGACAACCACTCCAAAGAAGTGCTCATGGCCGAGTACCTCGATGTCGAGGATATACAAAAGCTTGTAGAGAGAAAGGTCATCCTTGCTGGTGAGGATGATGCTGCTACTGCCAAGGCCCTCACTAGCCTAAGTTCATCGGGTCATCAAGAATCATTAACTCTAAAATCTAAAGAGCCTGCAGTGACTATTTCTGCATCCAAAGGGGTCAGCTCTAAAACCACACATGTCATCCCCGCCTCTGCAGCGACAACTTCCATTGAACCTTACATCCCCTCTTCCATAAGCCAAACAGAGGTGCATCTGACCGAAGTAGTGGAACTATCAAATCTTCAATGGAACAAAGTCCAGGTTTAGGTATATCACCCGTCTTTGAGAAGCTTCAGTTCTCTCCCGAGTCAATTTCTAAACTTTACCATTCTGTTTGTCAACTTGTAGGTCAACCACATCTTCCTCCTCCTCCATCATTTGCTCAAGGCTTGGGATCCACGACAATCTTCACTACATCGACTTCTATTACTACCGGACTTGTTGCTTCGGTCCCAGCCTCCAGTTCTGGGCCTGGTTCTGGTTCTTAGAAGATTGTGGCTTTGGAAGGGCTAGATGACATTTCCCTGTCCCAAGAAGAAGACGTCACAATCACAAGTGCTATGGATCCGACGGGTCATATTTCAATGGTAGAGAAGTTTAATTCAAGAAAATCAAAGTGAATTCCGAGCCTAGCATCACAAAGCCTGCATCATTGACTCCAACAAGCCCCACAACCAAGTTCCCCTCGATTAATATTAGGCCTCCCAAGAATAAGCTCACAAAGCACCTAGCAAAAAATCTGATGACCCTCATACCGCAAGGGGTGGTGAGACTACCCATTCTGAGGGTGATACTCCTGAAAAGGAGAAACCCAAGGGTGGTCGCAAGCACAGGAATCGAACCAGCGGTTCTTGCAGCCCAAACGGTAAGAAGGGAAAAGGTGAGTAGAGGATGCTTGGAGCTTGTTGCATGGTGGTTTGTTTTTGTTTTGGGATGTCGAGTCTGTATTTTTTGTTTTTCTTCGTGTCACACAGGCCATGTTTATGCAGGAGCGGCACCCGCTGTATTTTGTACATAAAGGATGAAGTAATGAAAAGATTTCATTTTGTCTTGTAATCTTTGTTCCATTTACTTTTCCGCACCTTTATGTACAATTCATGTTTACATATGACTACCTATGTATATAATATAACCGCATGTATTGCAATTATACATACATGAAAGGGAGTGCGGATTAAGGATCTTAAGGCTAATTTAACACTAGAGGGGGGTGCATAGTGTTTAATGGATTCTAAGACTTATATGGACAAAATTAAAATTATGACACAAACAAATGCAGAACTTAATCACAGAACAATCACAGAATCAAACACAGATGCAGAAAGTAAATAAAAAGCAGTAAAAGGAAAGAACACACCGGATTTTATACTGGTTCGGAGTTACCCTACATCCAGTCCTATACCAAGGCAGAACACCTCATACAGATTTTTATTATACCAAAGTCGAGATTAGAATCCTCAGTTTCTAAAGGCCTTGAGGTACCCTTCTGTCTCACGAGTCCGGGGCAAACTCTCTTGATTTACAGGCCACAAGATTACCCAATTGATTTCAAGGCACAACTGCACCTTATAGAGAGACTCGATAAACTTTTGATTACAAATTGATCCTATAACTATGAATAGCACTTTGATCTTCGAGAGAGGGTAGAGAACCAAATAAGAATGAGATTCTAATTTGATTCACTTGAGAATTCGGCAGAATCTTAAAAATATGAAAATTTTAGAATATGGATTTGTAGAGAAGGAGTGATGAAAATATGAAAATAGTTAGTTAAAAAATTCATTTGTGAAGGCTATTTATAGACCAGTAATGGTCATAACCATTCGTGAAGAGATTTAAATGAATAGACACTTCTTTTGAAAATTGAAACTTTTGAATTTAACGGCCACCATGTCGACATGGGGTATCCCATGATGTCGACATCCCTTAGTTAAAAAACAATGTAAAATTTGTTTTGAAAATTGTATTGAAAAGAAAACAAGATGAAATGATTCTGGAGTAAAATAAACTAATTTTCCTATGTTTTAAAATAAAGAAGAGTAGAAAAATATATTTTTAAAATGTATATATAAATTTGATTTTAAATCTCAAGTGTATATATATATTATAAAAGAATGTTTAAAAATCAGAAGATAGTTTTAAAAACAAACGAAGTTTAAAACAAGAGTTTATTTAAAAACAAAGACAAAGAATATTTTAAGGCTAAAACATTTTGAAAAACCATTTTGAAAAAGCATTTTGAAGTAGTTTTGCAAGCTTCTTCCTGCAGAATATCTCATCACATCAGGACTCGAGAACTTGTACAAAACCAGGATGTTCATGGGTTTGTGAGCCACTTGTCGTAGGTTTGTAAGCTACTTACCGTGGGTTTGTAAGCCACTAAGAAGATAGAAATGGGTTCCATCCCAAATGAAATATGGAATGAAGATTTCCGTGCTATTATGAAGTTTTAACAATAAACTAGACACTTATCTTGAAATCTTGATCTTAATACTCATGAGTCTTCAAACTTGATTTCTTCATCCTTGATCTTTATACTGTACAGTCTTCAATAATCAGTACCTGCCTTATATATATCCTTCATAATAACATTCATATATATCTAGACAATATTGTTAGTATATAAGTTATAATAAAATAAGTTACAAAGGTTGTTGTCATCAAAACCACTATCTCCAGTTCCTAACAATACATACATATATATCTGTTTCTATGCAATATGGTTATTTAATACAACTCTATGTATATAAATAATATTCCTACAATTACTTAAGTTGTATTTCGATGTTTGCTCCATTATAGCTGGTAAATTACTCCGTTAGGCTAAACAGAACCATTACTTAACCAACTCTATGGTTATTTTTGGTTGAGTTTCTTTCCACCAATTGGTAGTGGTGAATAATCCCAGTTCCACGTTGCTCCTAACTGTCATGGAGCAGTGGTTGGGATATTCATTTTCTTTTCCATTTGACTTCGCTGTGTGCTATCATGTTCACGGATCTATCTTTCCAGATGCTAGATTCCAGGCATTGACAGGGTAAAGATATTATGGGGAAAATTATTCAGTTGCCCTAGTCTAAGTGTGCTTTTCATATCCTGATCCTAAACTAGGAAAACCTAATAACACTCGTTTTCAAACCTTCATGACCATTCTTGCTTATCCTTACTGAGCGTGTCTTGCTCGGTTGCTAGCATCATCATTGAAATTCGATTAGACACTATTTTCAATCTCTAAAAACTAGCATATATATGGTTTGATTCCAAGAGTTTCTCCTTGACATTACCTTTCTTCGGGTGATGCTGAATTCCTGCAAGCCCTGATCGATTTATTCACTTGATCCCTTAGTTATTCTTTGGAAAGTTAGGCCGAATTATCCAATCGGCATTGAAAATTACACATGCTGACGTTGCCTATCGCTGGGCAATGGAAAATTCTTGTGAGTCGAGATCGAACTATCCAATCAATCCTAAAAGGTTAGATCGAATTATCCGATCGACCTGAAGCAGCTGCCTTCCCCGACGTTGTCAATTCCAAGCAATGCCAGATTCCTGAAGGATAGGGAATTCACCTTGCTGACGTCGCCAATCTCTGGGCAATGGCAAAATCCTGTGGTTTACGGATTTTTAAACCTTCTCGTAGATACCTATCTCCGGGCAATGATGAATTCTTGAAGATTTGATTGAATGGGGAAACCTTCTCGTCATCCCTAATCTCTAGGAAACGATGAATTCTTGAAGGTTTAAGTGAATTGGGAAACCTTCTCATCATCGCATATCTCCGTGCAACGATGAATTTGTGAAGGTTCAAGTGAATTGCGGAACCTTCTCGCCATCGCCTATCTCTGGGCAACGATGAATTCCTAAAGATTCAAGTGAATTAGGAAACCTTCTCATCATTGCCTATCTCTGGACAACAATGAATTCCTGAAGATTAGAGTTATCCTTCCTAGTGTCACCTATCTCTAGGCAACACCATATTCCTCAAGAATGGGATTAACCATCCTAGCGTCGTCTATCTCCGGGCATGCCAGATTCCTGAAGGAAAGGGTTGTCAAACCCTCTCGCCGTTGTCTATCTCCAGGTAACATCGAATTCCTAACGGTCAGGGTCAAATTATCCGATCGACCCTTAAGTTCATTTTTTAGGGCTATGCTCCCCGGCCATGATCCAAGTTCGTCATTGCCTAGGGTTCTTCCCAGTTCAGGCTAAATGCCCTCGTACCTAGGAGAACTCATTTCAGAACAAGATCTCCTACCTCAAGGGTGTGGTTGCGAACCCTAGCATTGAAGTACCTCGCTACCCTCTTCCGGTAGGCAGCTACCCTTAATTCTGCTTCCTTCCTTTTCTCATCAACCAAATCGAGGGACTCAAGCAAGAGCTCCTCGTCCACCTTTGGGTCGAAATGCCTTTTACGGTGAGAAGGGACTTCCAACTCTATCGGGATCATTGCCTCCTATCCGTAGGCCAAAGAGAAAGGTGAGTGTCTAGTTGCAGACTTATGTGTCATCCTATAAGCCCATAGTGATAGTGGAAGCTCATCAACCCAGTTGCCTTTAGCTCTATTCAGTCGCTTTTTCAAGGGGGATTTGATGATCTTGTTCACTGCTTCCACTTATACATTTGCCTGTAGATGTGCCACCGTAGATAAGCTCTTCTCAATTTTGTACCATTTGCAGAAATCCTTGAAGTCGATGCTCTCGAACTAGGTTCCATTATCCCAGATGATCTTCTAAGGTACTCCAAACTGACAAATAATATTCTTCATTATGAAGTTAATTACCTTTTTCATTGTGAACTTGGTAAGTAGTTTCGCTTTAGCCCATTTTCTAAAGTAATCCACTGCAACGATGGCATATTTGACTCCACCTTTTGCAATAAGTAGCACGCCCCCAAATTGCAAAGGCCAGAGATCGACCATTTGTATAAGTTCCATTGATGGGGCCCTTAGAACCTTCACAAACTTCTAGCACCGATCACATCGTTTGGTGTAATCAACAGCATCCCGGTTTATCTTTGGCTGAAGATATCTGTAATGAAGTATCTTCTTCGCCAGAGTCTGCCCCTCGGTTTAATCACCACAACTACCCTCGTGGATTTCCCTGAGGAACTTCCTAGCCTTATCCCTGGTTGCATATCGAAGCAAGGGAGTTGAGAATCCTCTCTTGTACAATACTCCTTACATCACGAACTACGGTGCTTTCCGAAGGAGTTTCTTCCGGCCGTTCCTCTCTCTCGGGAGTGCCATTGATCAGATATTCATTGATTAGGGTCATACATGACTCCTCCTCATTTGTGGTCTCTATAATCTAGTCAACGTCCATTTGATCAATGGTCGGAGTTCTCAAAACTTCCACTGGAACCAATCCCATCAGATGTGGTTCCCCAGAACTAGCCAGCTTAGCTAATAAATCAATCTTCTTGTTTTCTTCTCTAGGGATGTGCATTATCAAAAAATGCTCTATGTCCTCGAGAAGTTCCAATGCTTTTGATTGGTAAGGGGATAATCTCACACCCTTGGCTTGACACTCCTTCTTGATTTGGAAATCACCAGTTGGGAATCGCTGAATATGTACAGGGTCTTTATCCCCAGTTCCTTTGCTATCCTCAATCCTGCTATTAATGCCTTGTATTCGGCTTCATTATTTTTTGCAGGAAACTCCAGCTTTAATGCATAATAGATTAACCATCCTTTTGGTGTCTCAAATACTACTCATGTCCCCGAGCTATATTCGTTTGAAGCATCGTCGATGAATAACTTCCAATGAGCGACTGCGACATCCTCTTCCTCTTCACCATTATGCGCGGTAAACTCGATGATGAAGTCTGCCAATTCCTACCCATTTATCTCTCTCCTTGGATGGTAAGAAATGTCATATTGGCACAACTTGATGTTCCATTTTAATAACCTACCTGAAGTCTCGGGCTGGTATAATGCCTATTTCAAAGGCTGATCTGTTAGTACCTTGATCAGATGAGTCTAAAATATGGTCGTAACTTCCTAGACGCAATCAGCAAGCAATATGCAAGTTTGTCCAACTTTGGGTAATTATTTTTAGCTCTAGTAAACCACTTGCTGATGTAGAAAACTAGTCTCTGAATCCTAGCCTCCTCACATACCAACACTACACTTAATGTGTGAGCAGACACTGCTAGTAAACAAATAAATCCACTTCGTCTTGCGGTTTGGATAAGGTCAATGGCGTTTCCATGTGCCTTAATAATTTTTCAGTGGAATTCCGGCAACCTTGATTCCATTCAAAGTATTTTTTCTCCTTCTTGAGGGCATCGAAGAAGGGTATACACTTCACTGTTGCCCTTGAGATGAACCGACTCAAAGCAGCAATCTTTCCATTTAATCTTTGAAGTTGTTTCTTTGTGGTCGGGGCAGTTACATTCCTCAAAGCGTTAATGTTCTTTGGATTAGCCTCGATGCCTCATGCATTGACAATAAATCCCAAAAACTCTCCTGATGCTATTCTAAAAGAATATTTTTAATGGATTTAGCTTTATTTCGTATTTCCATAAAACTTCAAACATTTCTGAAAGCTCATTCAAATGGTTTTGTGACACTCGTGATTTCACAAGAGTGTCATTTACCTATACTTCCATTGTCTGCCTTATTTGGTTCTTGAACGTAGAATTTACCAATCTCTGGTATGTGGCTCCAGCATTCTTCAAACCGAACGACATTACTCGGTAGTAGTATAATCTGAAATCTGTTATTAAGCTAGTATTCTCCCGATCCTGTATATGCATCAGAATTTGGTTATAGCTCAAATATGCATCCATAAAGGAGAGCAACTCATGTCCTGCAGTTCCGTCCACCAGTTGGTCAATCCTAGGCAAAGGAAAGCTGTCCTTTGGGCACACCTTATTCAAATATGAGTAATCGATACATGTTCACCATTCCTATTTGACTTCTTAACCAATATGATATTGGATATCCAATCGGGGTATAAACCATTACAAATAAAGCTATTCGCCAATAGCTTATCCACTTCTTCCTTCAATGCAACGAATCGCTCCAAACCTAGACGGCACCTTTTCTGTTTTACTGGTGTGAACTTTGGGTCATTATTCAGCACGTGACATGCTACCTTCGACAATATCCCGCACATATCCGAATGTGTCCAGGTAAATACATCCAAGTTTCCTCGAGCGAAATTCACCAATTCCTTTCTTAAGTTAATGTTGAGCTAAGATCCAATCTTCAGGACCTGAGTAGGATTATCCATGTCGATTGGAACATTTACCATCAAATCAGCGGTGCTTGTTGCCCTTCCTCAGACTGCTTCCTAGGATCCATAGCCTTATTAAAGTGGCTATGGTTCCCAATCTAGGGTCAAGGCTTTAATTGTGATGCTTGTGAGTCTTGAATGCAAAGAGTTCTCTCCATATTCTTTCCTTTTACACGTCGTTTCACTTCTCTCGGTTTCATGATGTAGCATTCTCTTCCAATGCTGTGGTAACCTTTCACCACTCCGATCTCGTTTTCCATGGGGAATTTCATCATTAAGCACCAAGGTGCTAGTGCTACCATGAAATCAACTAGAGCCAGTGGGCCCAAGAAGGCATTGTATGCCGAGTACTCATCCACAATAACGAATTTTGAATTTGGACTATCCTGCAATCTCCTTCGTCAAGTTCCACAGGAAAACCAATCGTCTTGATCTACTGTTATGCTTCGCCTGTAAATCCTTGAATCTTGGTTTTACAAGCTGCAACCTCCTTCATGTTGACTTTAATTTGATCAAATGTTTCCCCGATTAGTATATTTACTGAATTCCCGACGTCTACCAAGACTCGGGGTACAGTTGCCGGTCCAATTCCGATTTTTATCACCATGGGGCAAAAGTCGGCACTTCGACTCCGTAAGCATCTCTATTTCTGAATACGATATCATCAGTTATCATTCTCTGCTGCTTGGCCGAAGCTTCGTTTTCTACAGCAAAGCGGCCCTCTATGGTACGTGCTTTAGCAGCTCCCATACTGTTCCATTTGCCTCTAGCATTTCCTAGTTGGATAGGGTCCTCCGGTTATGATGTTGATAACCAATATTCGATCATTTGGTCTGGGCCCTTCTCCGCTTGGTCTAGATTGATTCCCTTAGGTAGGCAGCCCTGGGAGTCTTGGGACTTGAGCACCTTCCTGCGGTTCTTTGACATACTATTGGAGCGTTTTTTTCCTTATCAGTTCTTCAATGAGATCCTTCAAATGTCGGCACTCATTCGTGCTGTGTCTATGAGTTTTGTGGGAACTAGAGAACTTTTTAGAGCGCCTTTCCTGCTCAGTCCTCCTTGGCGGTTTTGAATATCGTTTCGTTCCTTAAGAAGCTAGGTATATGTTTTCCTATATCGTTCAAAGGAGTGTAATCTTCCGGTTTTAAATTCCTTGGGCGCTTCTTGCTATTGTTACGCCACCCAGTGGGGCCTTGATTCCATTACTTTTGGTTTCTAGAGTTTCAAACATTAGTTGTGTAACAACCCGCATATTTTTACGATAATATATTTAAATGATTTAGTTAAATATAGCATCGTTGGTTGAATTTAAAAGTCCAAAACGTGACTTTTTGTAAACGGTCGAATCGGGACTCGAGACCACTTCCATTGAGTTCAAAACGACATTTACAACTTTTTTGAGTATAAACATCGATATGTTTGGAGTTGAGTAGAATTTTGCTATTTTTCTATTGGGCTTTTGGATTTGGGTTTCCACCCACCAACTCATCTAATACCCTAACTCCTCCTCCAACTCCTCTTCATTCATTCTATTATTTCATAACACTCAAGCTAAAGGAAAATGGGGGAAAGAAAGGGAAATCAAAATTCCTAAGCCCTAGTTTACTAGGAAATTCAAATTCAAGTTCTAGAAATCAAAGAGAAGCTTGGGTAAGCATCCTCTTCATCTTCTCCATCTCAATCTCTCTTCAATTTTCAGAAATTCCTAAACCCTAACTTAGAAAATATTTGCTTATGAGCTTAGATTGGAGCTTCTTGAGTTGAAGTTGAAGAGTGGTTGATCTTTCCTTTGTTTTAAAGCTTCTCATTCGTTGTTTTTGGGTTTAAAGGTGAGTTCTTTAACTCACATCTATGTCTATAGCTTTCATTTGTTGTTAGGTATGAATTCCTAACATCTATTTCATGTTCAATTGCTTTTGATTTGAATTGATTTGGTGAATTTTCCAATTTTGGTATTTTGAAGTCAAAATCTTTAAAGATCCTATCTTGGATGTTTGGACATGTTTTTGGTGGTGTATCGAAGAGCCTATAGGGCTGGGTTGTCGCTTAGCATAATTCCCTAGCCTCCATCGCTCGTTCGATTGCCTCTGGTTTGTATTTTTGCCCTTTTTGGGCTAGGCTGATTTTTGCCTAGCAGGAAATTTTAGACGTTTGGATTGAAAATCCAAACGTCTGGTTGAAAATCCAGACGTCTGGTTGAAAAATCCAGACGTTTGGAATTGGTCCCTGGAAAAAGAAAAAAAGGCAGAGGCAAAATCCAGACGTCTGGAAATCCGACCAGACGTTTGGTTAGCGGTTCAGACGTCTGGTTGGTAATTTCAGATGTTTGGAACTGTTCAATTTTTCCTATTTTGACTGTTTTTGATTGGATTTCTAATTTTTATTGATTTTTGTTGATCCGGCTAGTTGTTGTCAATTATTATCGACTTTGATGACTTCATTTATGGATTTTTGGGAATATCCATTTGATTGGATTTGATATCGATTTTTATGGTTTGAATTCACGTCGTCGAATGTGGATTTTTGGTGATAGATTGTTTTTACAATCATTTCTGTGATTTGTCACTTTTAAATACAAAGGTTTCTATACTAGTAGTAAATACTCAAACTCTTTCACAAAACCGATTTCAACGTTACTTTTAATACAAAGCTCGTTTTTAAAACCGTTTTCTAATCTATTAGTATATACAAACCTTTAGCTCATTCGAATGAGAAATCTAATTAAACGGCTTAGCAAAACAAGTGGTATGAAACGCTTGCGTTTACTTCGTCGGTTAATTTTTGGACTTGTTCGATTGAACTCTCGTGACAATCTTCGAGTGGAAATCTACAATTTGTTCGTAAATATTTAAGTTAAGCCAGTGGTTATGGGACATGAAGCCTAACTCATTTTTTTACTAGCTTAGTGTAATTTACACTTATTTTCGAGTGGAAGTCTACAATTTGTTCATAAATATTTAAGTTAAGCCAGTGGTTATGGGACATGAAGCCTAACTCATTTATTTACTAGCTTAGTGTAATTTACACTTATCGATCAATGATGATCATTTTGTGATTTAGACTAGCGATGTGCGATGTCTCTTTGTTTGCGTGGGGGATTAAACCCCGTTTGTGGAGCTTCGGCTCAAATTGGTGGGGTAGCGAACCATGGTCTTCGGGCCATTTATGGAGCTTCGGCTCAAATTGGTGGGGTAGCGACCCATGGTTTTCAGGCTGTTTGTGGAGCTTCGGCTCAAATTTGATGGGTTAGCGACCATGGAATAGCGTTCCATTTGTGATACACGTGTTGGTGAGTTTTCATGCTCCCGTTTATGATAGGCCTCCCCCTTTGTGATTTCTGGATTTCTAATCATTGATTTCTAGAATTTGTGTTTCACCAATTTTTGTGATTTGCATTGATATGTTTTGTCAATATTTGAGGTTTGGTGAATAAGCTAAAGAATATGATATTCTTTTTGGATATTTGAGGAGATTCGAGATATTGTATGATTTTTGTTGTTATCAAATGTATACTTGTCACAGTATGGCATTATTGTTATCATATATTTTTGTCGTATCTCTTATCCTACCTCATCTTGTATGATATTTATAGCTAGACTGATCCGTTTATTATTTTTCTTCTTAAATAATACTCGGGTCAGACCGATGTGTTTTAGTTGCTTCCGCTTGACTTATTATCTGGGACTAGCTTTTGACTTTTGGCTAACTACTTTAGCTCAGTAGTTTTTGTTTTTATACATTCGAGATAGAGACTCCTTGATGTATACATATTCTTTTGTCTTGCACTTGTACCTATTCTTTTGTGATGTAGTGGATCTTATATGACCACTACTTTGATGTACACTTCTATGTGTTATATTCATATCTGTTTCCGCCTTAGTGATATGAATATCTGTGAATGATTTGTGTTATGCTTATTTCTATATTTTTTTCTGAAGGCCACATAGCCACTGTGTGGTAGCTTTGAGTTTGTATTTGATATGTCGGATTTCCTCTTGAAATGAAATGCATGTCATACTATCTGACATATCGGTACTCGCACAAAGTAATTACACAGATGGTCGCTCCTCAACAGCCTTATTCTTCGCGCTAGTCGACGACATTACCTCGTAGTGTCCTTGGCTAGTGTAAGTATAGAGGTGGGGCGTCACAGCTTGGTATCAGAGCCAAACTTCGGAACAATGTAGAATAATCTAGCAAGGATCATTATCCTAAGTCTCTCTTAGGAATCATGCCTTAGGATTTAATTCGAGTCTTTGGACCCATTCTATCCTATTTTCTTTTATGATACCTTGTTTATCAATCTAGTTTATTTGAATTCATTCTGAGAATAACCTTTTTCCTCTTCTTTCTTTCTTTCTTTCTTAAAGAAGAGAAATGGTTAGACCTGGCAGTCCTAGCGCTGGTCAATCCAGTGGTCCTCCTCTGGATGGCGTATTCATGTCTGTCCAACAACTTTTGGATCTTGTAAAGAATCAAAGGTTTATCTGTGCTTTGAGTAAGAACCCCAAAAAGGTTTTACCTATGAAACTAGAAGTTCCTTTCGATCAGCTTGTAGATATCACTCTTTGACTAGAGGAGGTCGATAAAGAAAGTGATGTTGAAGTTGTGGGTGCCAAACAAAACTTCAACATTAACAAGAAGAGGCATATTAAGTTCAAAAGCCCTAATCCCAACAATAAAGTGAAGCAAGCAACTTCGGTAGCAAAGACTCTAATCCATAATCGTGGAGTATGCTACAATTGTAGTTCTAAGGACCACTATGCAAATAAGTGTCCGAAGCCCCTTACTTGTCGCTATTGCAAAGGTTTGGGTCATCTTTTATCTTCATGTCCCAAACTTCCAAAAAAGAAAGAGGGAAAGCTAAATGTTGTGCAAGCTCCTAGTAACACTTCTCTTGGTCAAGGTATTTCTCATTCTGCCTTGATGCCATTTTTTTTCGTGATTATCCTATTCGAATTCTTTTGATACGGGTGCATCTCATTCTTTTATATCAAAAAAACTTGTTAATTCGTTTTCTTTAATATTATGTGTTTGATGACTTCACTGAGAATTGCGAATCCCGTTGGTGGATCTGCAACACTCAGTTTACTTTGTAAAAATTTTGGGATTATTTTATTTGATGATGCTTTCCGATCCGATTTTCATGTTATGCGCTACTTAGGTTTCAGAATTGGTTTTGGGAAAGGATTGGCTTAATCGTTATGAAGCCCATATCCTATATCCCGAGAGGACTATCCATCTTCGACATCCTCAATCTGTTAAGCAAATTTTTATTGTTCTTAACGATTTCAATTCCAATTCGGTGGCATCATTTTATTCTTTAAACCCACATGATGAGGAAGATGTTATTTCCCTCATTCAAGTAGTTCGTGAATTTCTCGATATCTTTGAGCCTGTCTTAGGATTACCACCTAAGAGATCCCTTGAGTGGTGCTAAGGTCTTTCCAGCTCGACCTTGCCACCAGTTTTCATCAGCTATGAGATGCGGAGGATAGCGTTCCACTTACCGCATTCCGCACTCATTATGATTTTTGTGAGTGGCTCGTTATGTCATTCGGTTTGACGAACCCTCCAGCTTATTTCATCCATCTTATAAATCGAGTATTCTACGAATATCTCGATGAGTCCATCCTTGTATTCATTGATTATGGGTGAAAATGTCAATTTGAAATTGCAAATCTTTCTAATAAGATATATTTATAAGTATAATTGGATTTTTTTCTTAAAACGAGAAAAGAATATTCGTAAAATTTTAAGAGACATGTTTATCAAATAGAAGATGATTTTGTGTTGTATTGCCCATTGAGTGCTTTAAGAATTCTGGTCGATGCGCCTGATCAACGTTATCAATAGGAATCTCCTAAACGCTATGATGCGATAGTCAGACACAGTAAATTGACTTGTAATAAGTAAAATTTTCTAAATAGATGATTACATAAAGTTCATTATAATTTTGAATGTCTTAGCTTTTCGGGAAAGAGGGTCATTTAGAAGAACTCCTTTCCGATGCTCCTATTATTGTGATTCCCGAAGGGAACCAAGACTTTATTGTTTATACTGATGCTAGTCGTGTTGGTTTGGGAGCCATTCTCATGCAAAGGGAACGTGTTATCGCTTATGTTTCTATACAATGAAAGCCTGCCGAGACTAGATATGCCACTCATGATTTAGAGCTCGCAGCCATTGTTTTCGCTCTTAGAATTTGGCGTCATTATCTTTTGGGAGAGAAATTTGTTCTCTACACCGATCATAAATCTTTAAAGTATTTGTTTTCTCAAAAAGAACTTAGTTTGCATCAACAACGTTGGCTCTAATTCCTTGCATCGTATGATCTTGATATTCTCTATACTCCCGGAAAGGGAAATCGTATTACCGATGCCCTTAGTCGTAAGCAACAAGCGGTTGTTTCCATGATGATATCCGAATGGAATGATCTTGAGACTTTGTCCACTTGTGAGATTCGAGATCGTGAATCCGATTCATGTTCATCTCTTGTTTTATGTAGCCATGAGGCTCATCCTTCTCTTTTAGACCACATCCTTGAAGCTCAAAAGCAAGATCCCGAATTGGCTCTTCTTAGCCAAAGTTGTAGGGATCAAAATAAGGTTGATGGTTTGAAAGATTTTGAAATTGATG
The DNA here is from genome assembly GCA_030737815.1 of Allium fistulosum. Classification (NCBI taxonomy): domain Eukaryota; kingdom Viridiplantae; phylum Streptophyta; class Magnoliopsida; order Asparagales; family Amaryllidaceae; genus Allium; species Allium fistulosum. The sequence continues at coordinate 1,112,595,127 of CM060902.1, read as the reverse complement.
CTCGTGGTGGCATTCGAAAATTTGATAGACTTATTATGCCGAATATTAGTAACCTTCGTAAAGACATTTTAGAAGATTCTCATCGTTCTAAATTTACCATTCATCCCGGTAGTAGTAAAATGTACGTGGACATGAAGCGACTTTATTATTGGGATGGAATGAAATCTGATATTGCTAACTTCATTAAGCGTTGCATGACTTGCCAACTCATAAAGGCCGAGCATCAAAGGCCTGGTGGGTTATTGCAACCTTTGGATATTCCAATTTGGAAGTGGGATCAAATTTCCATGGACTTTATTGACGGTCTTCCCCGTTCTCGTTCGGGTCACGATGGTTTATGGGTGATTGTAGATAGACTTACAAAATGCGCCCATTTTATTCCCGTTCGGTCCAACCGGACCGTACCTCTTTTGGCTAAACTCTATGTCAAAGAAATTGTTAAAATTGCATGGAGTCCCTACTTCTATTGTTAGCGATCATGATCCATTATTTACTAGTGGATTTTGGAAAGGTCTTCAAAAAGCTTTGGGAAAAAAGCTTAACTTTAGCACCGCTTATCATCCTCAGTCTGATGGAAAAACGGAGCGTGTGAATCAAACTCTTGAAGATCTTCTTCGTGCATGTGTTCTTGATTTTTGGTGGAAGTTGGGAAGATCATATTTCTCTTGTTGAGTTTTCTTACAACAATAGCTTCCAACCTAGTATTGGTATGGCACTTTTCGAGGCACTCTACGGAAGGCCATGTCGATCTCCTTCGTGTTGGCTTGAAGTCGGTGAGAAGCTGGTTTTAGGTCCTGATTTTATTCATGATTCCACAGAAAAGATTGACCTTATTCGTCAAAGGATGAAAGAAGCTCAAAGTAGACAAAAATCCTATGCCGATAACCGAAGAAGGAATTTGGAATTTTCTGTGGGAGATTTGGTGTTCAATCGTGTTTCACCCATGAGGGGTGTTGTGTGTTTCAGTCGATTGGGAAAATTAGCACCTCGATATATTGGTCCATTTCCCATCACCGAACGCATTGGTTCCATGGCTTATCGCCTTTTTATTACCAGCTCAATTTTCTGCTATTCATGACGTATTTCACGTCTCTCAACTACGGAAAAGTCCTTAGAGATTCCGATTATATTCTTGAGCCTGGTATTATTGAAGAAATTGAAGTTTCACCTAATTTGACTTATGAGCAACATCCTATTCGCATCATTGCTACGGAGGTTAAACGCCTTCGAAATAAAGATGTCCTGCTTGTGAAAGTCCAATGGTCCTCAAATCCTAAGGATTGTTCATGGGAATCCAGAGAATTCATCGAGCGAACACATCCGGACTTACTCTCTCGTGCTCCTTAAGGTGAACTTCTCATTTCAAAATTTCTTTTTTTGTGTTGTTATGCCTTAGTATGGTTGTTACTTTTTATTTTCTTCTTAAGTATTGCGCGGATGCAATTTCTTTAAGGAGGGGAGTCTGTAACAACCCGCATATTTTTACGATAATATATTTAAATGATTTATTTAAATATAGCATCGTTAGTTGAATTTAAAAGTCCAAAACATGACTTTTTGTAAACGATCGAATCCGGACTCGAGACCACTTCCATTGAGTTCAAAACGACATTTACAACTTTTTTGAGTATAAACATCGATATGTTTAGAGTTGAGTAGAATTTTGCTATTTTCTATTGGGCTTTTGGGTTTGGGTTTCAACCCACCAACTCATCTAATACCCTAACTCCTCCTCCAACTCCTCTTCATTCATTCTATAATTTCCTAACACTCAAGCTAAAGGAAAATGGGGGAAAGAAAGGGAAATCAAAATTCCTAAGCCCTAGTTTATTGGGAAATTCAAATTCAAGTTCTAGAAATCAAAGAGAAGCTTGGGTAAGCATCCTCTTCATCTTCTCCATCTCAATCTCTCTTCAATTTTCAGAAATTCCTAAACCCTAACTTAGAAAATATTTGCTTATGAGCTTAGATCTTCTTGAGTTGAAGTTTAAGAGTGGTTGATCTTTCCTTTGTTTTAAAGCTTCTCATTCGATGTTTTTGGGTTTAAAGGTGAGTTCTTTAACTCACATCTATGTCTATAGCTTTCATTTGTTGTTAGGTATGAATTCCTAACATCTATTTCATGTTCAATTGCTTTTGATTTGAATTGATTTGGTGAATTTTCCAATTTTGGTATTATGAAGTCAAAATCTTTAAAGTTCCTATCTTGGATGTTCGGACATGTTTTTGGTGGTGTATCGAAGAGTCTATAGGGCTGGGTTGTCGCTTGGCATAATTCCCTAGCCTCCATCGCTCGTTCGATCGCCTCCGGTTTGGATTTTTCCCCTTTTTGGGCTAGGTTGATTTTTGCCTAGCAGGAAATTTAAGACGTCTGGATTGAAAATCCAGACGTCTGCGTGAAAAATCCAGACGTCTGGAATTGGTCCTTGGAAAAAGAAAAAAGGCAGAGGCAAAATCCAGACGTCTGGAAATCCAACCAGACGTCTGGTTAGTGGTTCAGTCGTCTGGTTGGTAATTTCAGACGTCTGGAACTGTTCAATTTTGCCTATTTTGGCTGTTTTTGAGTGGATTTCCAATTTTTATCGACTTTTGTTGATTCGGTTAGTTGTTGTCAATTATTATCGACTTTGATGACTTCATTTATGGATTTTTAGGAATATTCATTTGATTGGATTTGATATCGATTTTTATGGTTTGAATTCACGTCGTCGAATGTGGATTTTTGGTGATAGATTGTTTTTATAATCATTTTTGTGATTTGTCACTTTTAAATACAAAGGTTTCTATACTAGTAGTAAATACTCAGACTCTTTTACAAAACCGATTTCAACGTTACTTTTAATACAAAGCTCGTTTTTAAAACCGTTTTCCAATCTATTAGTATATACAAACCTTTATCCCATTCGTATGAGAAATCTAATTAAACAGCTTAGCAAAACAAGTGGTATGAAACGCTTGCGTTTACTTCGTCGGTTAATTCTTGGACTTGTTCGATTGAACTCTCATGACAATCTTCGAGTGGAAATCTACAATTTGTTCGTAAATATGCCTAACTCATTTTTTTACTAGCTTAGTGTAATTTACACTTATTTTTGAGTGGAAGTCTACAATTTGTTCGTAAATATTTAAGTTAAGCCAGTGGTTATGGGACATGAAGCCTAACTCATTTGTTTACTAGCTTAGTGTAATTTACACTTATTGATCAATGATGATCATTTTGTGATTTAGACTGGCGATGTGCGATGTCTCTTTGTTTGGGTGGGGGATTAAACCCCGTTTGTGGAGCTTCGGCTCAAATTGGTGGGGTAGCGACCCATGGTCTTCGGGCGGTTTTTGGAGCTTCGACTCAAATTGGTGGGGTAGCGACCCATGGTCTTCGGGACGTTTGTGGAGCTTCGGCTCAAATTTGATGGGTTAGCGACCATGGAATATCGTTCCGTTTGTGATACACGTGTTGGTGAGTTTTCATGCTCCCGTTTGTGATAGGCCTCCTCCTTTGTGATTTTTGGATTTCTAATCATTGATTTCTGGAATTTGTGTTTCACCAATTTTTGTGATTTGTATTGATATGTTTTGTCAATATTTGAGGTTAGGTGAATAAGCTAAAGAATATGATATTCTTTTTGGATATTTGAGGAGATTCGAGATATTGTATGATTTTTGTTGTTTTATCAAATGTATACTTGTCACAGTATGGGCATTATTGTTATCATATATTTTTGTCGTATCTCTTATCATACCTCATCTTGTATGATATTTATAGCTAGACTGATCCGTTTATTATTTTTCTTCTTAAATAATACTCGGATCAGACCGAGGTGTTTCAGGTGCTTCCACTTGACTTATTATCTGGGACTAGCTTTTGACTTTTGGCTAACTACTTTAGCTCAGTAGTTTTTGTTTTTATACATTCGAGATAGAGACTCCTTGATGTATACATATTCTTTTGTCTTGCACTTGTACCTATTCTTTTGTGATGTAGTGGATCTTATATGACCACTACTTTGATGTACACTTCTATGTGTTATATTCATATCTGTTTCCGCCTTAGTGATATGAATATCTATGACTGATTTGTGTTATGCTTATTTCTATATTTGTTTCCGAAGGCTACATAGCCACTGTGTGGTAGCTTTGAGTTTGTATTTGATATGTCGGATTTCCTCTTCGCGCTAGTCGACGGCATTACCTCATAGTGTCCTTGGCTAGTATGAGTATAGAGGTGGGGAGTCACAAGTTGCCACATTACCAATGTTATCTCCCGAATTCTTTACTACTACATTGCTCTGTATAACCTCCTTCGACTGTCCATCATCAGCGTTTCCTGAAGCTAGACTTGCTTCTTCCAAGCATAGAAATAGATTAGCCTTTTAATGGAACTCCTCCATAGTTGTAGGTTGCTTCATCTTCAGCAATCTACTAAAATCTATGTCCTGGTGGATACCCCAGTCCAATGCCGTGAATACCAAATCCTCCTTCGGATTACTTACTTCCATAACAACAACATTAAATCGGTTTAAGAAACCTTTCAATGACTCCTTAAGCCATTGAGACAAGCTCGACAAGGACATCACATCCTTAAGTCGTGCAGCATGCAGTTGCAACTGCTTCATGAATTTCCTAGCCAACTCATCAAAAGTCGATATATATGGATCTTGACGTGAGCCTAGTGAACGACATCGACACAACTCCTTCCAAGAAAATAGGGAAACATCTACATCGAACATCATTCGTTGCCTTAGAATCTTCCATATGCCATTTGTATTTGAGTAAATGTTGCCTTGGATGCGTAGTTCTGTTGTACGATGGCATAGTCAGCATCGTAAACATCCTGGGATACTCTTCTCTCATAATATTCTTCGCAAACGGAGTCCTACTTGGTGCAGAACCCCAATCCTCATTATTCCTACCTTTGCTTTCCTTCACCAAGCGCTTAACCATGTCATTTATGTATTCCTCAATGGAACGGTACTCCATAGGTGACTACCAAGGACTGTATTGAGTGTTTGGCTCCACAAACGATCTTGTATTTCCTGCTGACGTCTACTTTCTCCAGTCTTTAGGACAACCATTCCCGTGGTATTCCATTTGCATATGGTTGGTTTAGCTATGATTGTCTGAACTCCATCTCTGTTAGCCCCAACATCCAACTCAAGACGTTATTGTCCAACCGTAGGTCCTCTTTTAGATCAGAAACTTCCATTGCATACGCACTCTCTTCCTCTTTCTCTCTTTGATTCCTCTTGGTGCCGAGTGGTTTTCTTGCGGGGGAGCACTTCTGCTTCCTCTTGCAGCTCCTTCTGCTATTCCAGCAACTACTTCCTTCTTTTTTCCTTTTTCCTTTCGCCTGTTCTGAACAGAAACATATCAATTCTCTTCTTTAGACCTGTGGAGAGAATATTCTCTCCTATTCCTTCTAGTCCTTTGTAGTTTCTAGGTTAGCAGAGGTTCCATCTTGTCCATCAAGACTTTCTGACTATCCACCATCTTCTGGTTCAATTCCTGCAGCATCTTACCAAGCTCACCTCCTTTACCTGGTATCACCTGTTGATTACTAACTTCCACTTGGTGAGAATTCCTTCATCACCACCAGCCATTGCTCCTATGGATCTGTTGGATCTTCTAGGTGCCATTGGAATTCTTTTTACAAGCTTTCAATTTCTTTAAAGCAAAATTTTCGGATCTAACCACTAGTCCTCTCCAGATCCAAAACAAGAATCAAGATCTACCCCTGAGTTGGATTTCTCTATGAAAGCACCAAAATTTTGATGCCAAAGGCGACACAACACCCAAATATGACCTGTTGTAGGGTTAGATCTAGTAGGAATTGCAAGAAATTGCCAAAAAGCATTAAAAAATAGAGAGAAACAAGATTTTCATAATGGTTCGACAATCTCCGGCATACGTCCATTTTGTATTTTTATTGATTATGGATTTGATAGGGATTTAGAAAGAGATTAAAGTCACTAGTACAAAGGGTTGACATGTTCTTAAGCTTAGAACTGCCAAAAGTATCCACCTAGGTGACTATTATGTAGAGATATAGGAGATGATGAAGATCCAGAGCCTGGAGTCCAGACGAAGAAATCCCTGTTTGGTTGTTATAGGGTTGGTATTTATAGAGAAACTGCTCTATAGATCCAGGAACCCGCATGGTACGAAGTCCAGATGCAATCCTAAAGGTAGAGGAGTGTGCATGTGGGCCCAATTCCCAATACAAACCTCTTGAAACCGAGAGGTTTGGTTAGGTGAAAATCCAACCTTCTATTTTCTTTGCTTCCCTATCTCTAATTCGATGCATTCCAACCTCTTTTCCATAGAAATTGAGTCATTCCTAATGATTCTTTCGATAACACTTATATTATCTTGTTTTCTTCTCATCAATCCTTGGCGTTGCTTATCTATACTCTGAGAAGAGCACTTGATGATGACTACTTGAAGGAGTACTCGATGTACAAGATGATGGTGGGGTCCGTAATGCAATAGAAAGCTCTCGTTACCGAGAGGACCTCTCATTACCGAGAGGTTTCCTTTCCTCCAATAGACTTGTAAATCTTAGAGCTCCCCCTTTTAGCTCTTTTAAGTGTGTTTCCAAGTTCTTGAGTAGTTTCATTTTTGTTTTGACATTCTAACTTCCAGTTGAAATCTGCTTGGTTAAAAACCCAGTTAACAAGTATTAAGTTAAATCATGCACATAGGGAGACGTGACACGTCTCCGCCATATCTAAAAAATGAACCGTAATAGAAAATTGCACAAAGCCAAGTGGAAAGCACATTAAAGGTGATGCAGAATCATCACTCGGTAAGATCTGTATGATTTTTCAAGCCCGCACCAGCTAGCGGATATAGACTTAGGAGGCAAATGCTGCTCAATTTTCTCGCATGTAGCTAGCAGGCCAATTAAAGGCAGTCTGGCCCAATTAAAACCAGCCTAATTGATTTGCCACCGGCCCGCAAAGGCTGGGCCAAACCCATATTGGTCTTAAAATAACCTTTTATTAATACCTCAGATATTGATTTAAATGACAACAACCATATAAATATAGATACTAATGTTTTGTCAAGTTGTATAGTATACATTGCAGAATATTAAATAGGTACAGAATGATTAAACTTGAATACCAATAAGGATAGAGACAAAGAATGAAGATTTAGAGATGATGATCAAGACTCAAGAGTTTAGAGATAGAAGACTTGAAGAGTTCAAGATTTAGCATGAGTTATTAGAACAAATTGCTACAGTCCATGATAGTAGATTCTGACCTTTATCACAAATTTCCCATCTTTAATATTTTAATCAAATAAATTATTATAAATCCAAAATTTATTTTTTCAAATATTCTATAAAAGTTGTATTTAAAAATTATTTTTAAAATTATTATATAAAAATATAGAAGTTTGAAAACAATTTAAAAGAAAAATCATTTTTTCAAAATTGACAAGGATATGTCAACATATCCCTCCTAGATATGTCGACATAATGACCGTTGGTTGCTTTTTTAATTTTTGAAAAGAAGTGTCTTTTCAATGTACCTCTTTACAAACGGATGCTTCTATTTATTCACCATATAAAGTGGAGTACAAACGAATTTTTCGATTACTTTTCTTGCTTTCTTCTTACTCCTTACTCTCTTCTTCTATTTCTTGAAAACTACTTTCTATATTCTTCAAAATCTATGTAGAATCAATCCATACACTACTAGATTGGTTCTCTACAAACTATCTACTATTTTGGAAGCATTCTCTCTACAAACCCAAAGATCAAACCACTATCAGAAGGGCTATAGAATATCTTGTATCCTAAGTACAATTGTTTGTATTTGGAAAGAAATAACTCTACTCTTATTTGTTTGGGTGTGCTTATTTCCCATTCAAATTAAGTGGGTGTGCTTAGTAGCCCATCTAAATCTAATGGGTGATCTTATTGGACAGTAAATCAAGAGAGTTTACCCCGAACTCGTGAGATAAGAAGGTGTATCTTGGAGCCTTGAAATCGAGACTGTATTATGGATTGCTTACAACCTGGTTAAAGTAAGAGATTGAAGAGAAATTTGTATAAGAAATTGTACGAGACTAGATGTAGGAGAAATCCAAAGCAGTATAAAACTCCTGGTGTCATCTCTCTAACTCATTACTTTACTTTTACTACATTTATTTATATCAGTGAGTCTTTTTTTGAATTATACGACATTGGTTGGCCCTATTTTACCATTTTTGATTGCCTGTTGGTATATATATCTATGTTTGATTCAAATCTTGAAATAAATTAAAAGGTTCCATAAAAGTTATAAAACACTATTGTAACACCCCTAATTTTAATAATATTATTTAATTAATAAATTAAATAAAATAATGTAAAGATTAGAGTGATAAGGGGAATGAAATTTGAAAACTAAATTGAGGCTGTGCTTAATTAAATAAAAATTAAAAGAATGAGTTTATAGAAATGGTTTCATAAGTTAACCAATAAGAGAATAAGGCAAGGGTATTATGGGGAATATCCATCCACCATAACCCTTAACCCTTATACCCTTATTCCCATTTTAACTCTACACATTCATAATTCAAAATTCTAAAACGTAAATCAAAGAGCAAGCCGGCCATAACCTAGGGGAAGAAAAGGAGAAAAATCAATTAAAAGCTAAGGAATCAAGGAAGGGGAATTAAGCAAGATCAAATCTCAAGTCCTTATCCAAATCAAGGTGAATAAAAATCAAAGCCATCTCACTTTTCGTTTTTAAAGAGCATTAGATTTTGGGTCAAAGTTAAAATACATTATGATGATTTTTGATGATGATATGCTTGGATTACATGATATGTTGTATTCAAACAAGTTTGTTTGATAATTTTTTTATTCGATTTTAAGGCTAAAATCGTTTATATTGGGTTTCAAATACCATGAGGATTTACTATGTTATAAAAAAACATTATTTTGGAGATGAGTTTAATTTTTCGTAATTATCCAAGCTATGGACAATTTATTATGAATTTTCAAAGGAGAAAATGAATAATTGGGTTTAGAAATTAATTTCGGTAATTATATATAAGAATTTGGGTCCGAAATTTATATATGTTAGATAACATAATAAAAGTGAATATTGATGATTTTTGGGGATTTTTCCTATGTAATTTACTAGGTAAATTAATTTATTTAAGAGAGAGGACTTAAAAGTCTCAATTATATTGTTAAAGGGAAGAGATTCTTTGTTAATTATCTTTAATTAATTTCTGAATAAATTCAGTAGTCTTTTAGAAAAGATTTGGTAAAATTTATGGCAACCAATCATATTTTTACAAATAGCCAAGTTAGTTAAGAAGTATTACTTAAAAAGGCAATGAAAACAGTTTTTGCATAAGTTTATTGTTTCGCCACTTCTAGTAGCTACCTTTTGACCCTATACTTCCGCTCCAACCGAGTCAAAACCAATACACAAGATATCAATGCATTGGTACGTAGTGGATTAGAATGTCGGCAGGTATGGAGTCGAAACCATGCTTTCGAAGGGGTCGAAGCTAATTTAAATAACTATCGAAGGTCTTTTGTTTTGCTTTCAAAAGAAATGCCACTTGCCTTGTTTTTAAAAGAATGCTTTCGAAAGGGTTTAATATAGCTTTCGAAGAGGTTGCCACCTTTTTTTGGGTAGCTTGCGAATAAGTTGCCTTGTTTTTAAATCAATGCTTTCGAAAGGGTAGTTTGAACCCAGTCCAAATCATGCTGCCGCCTTTATGCCTTTCGAATGGATTGAAGTCATCAACGAGTTCGAAAGGTTGCTTTTGTTTTATAAATTTAATAAGCCACTTCCCAATGTTTTCGAAAGGGCTCCAGTAGCCATTTATTATAAAGGTTTCTAAGGCAATGGCTTTGAAAGGGATTTTGAAGCTATCCTTCCAATTGTTTTACATAAAAGATTAAAGCGTTTGAAAGGCTGGTTCCGAAACCATTAGTTTTTTCCCAAACTCTTTTATTTGAAGATTATTGGTTTCGAAAGGGGTATTTTCACTTATGTTCACTTTGACCCAAAAGATATGTTTAAGATTAAACCCAATGGTTTCAAAAAGGGTACTTTCAAATGGTTTCGAAGCTATGCTTCTACGAGTTAATAAGTGACGCTTTAATACTTTTGAAAGGTATGTTTTAATGGTTTCGATAGAGATGTTTTAAAGTGTTTCTAAAGGCATATGCTTAGTGTTTTGAAAAGAAGATTTGAGTGCTTTCGAAAGAGTTTTCCCAATGGTTCGAAAGTAAAGGTCTAAGGTTTCGAAAGCCTTAGTTTTCAAAACAAAGAACCCAATCTCAATTTTTAAGGGAAAACCCATGGCACTATAAAAGAGCTTTGAAATGGCTTTTAATTTTGGACTTTTTGAAAAAGCTTTCCTTGATAAAATAATAGGTTAAAGGGAGTAACCATGTTTCATATGAAAAACGATTTCAAGGATATTAAACCATAAATGTTGGTACAGATATGTTAATATGTTTGCTTCTTCTAAATACATATTCACTATGTAATGGACCCATGATTGTATTTTGGGGAGAAAGGGCAGAATAACCAGTTAGGTTGACCCAGTAGTGAATATAAATTGAATTATCTCTTGTATGAGTAGAATTGCATCCAGGAGGTCAGATAGACCAGAACTTAGGATGCCCAAACACTGATTAAAGAAGTTGTCAATTAAGACAGGTTCATAGTAAACCGATGAAAACTATATTTGGAAAGAGTTTTTGGCAAGGGCCAAAAGGTTCATTGTGATCCCATGAAAACTATATCCGGATAAATTTATTGATAGAAGTCGATAGGTTCTTAGTGATCCAATGAAAACTATGAGATCAGACAAATAGTCCACGAGCTTTTAACAGGTTATTAGTCGGCCCATGAAAACTAATAGGTTAATAGTGACCCTAGAAATTATAACAATAGATAGTCAAACGAATGGGGATGAGAAATCCAGAATAATTTACTTGTTTGCATATCATCATAATATTTTTAATTGCTATGCGTCAACCATTGTGGATGTAGGAGCACAGTATATGGTTATTGTAAATTTTTGGATAAGATACTAGTAAGGGGAAAACCCGTTTTGCTATGCGACGTGGTCTCACTAGATATCTAAATGGTTCGAGATGGTACATTATTATTCATACCAGGCTTTATTTTTGACTCGAAGTTTATGTTTTCCCCTTAAACTCTCGGGTACTCAATTAATTTTGAGTAGTTTGAGAGTAGAGGTTTTCAGGTTCTCCTTAGACGAATAAGCTTCCGAAGACGTGCAGGAGGCAAGCTAGCAAATAGGAGATCTTTCCTATTTTGATTCTACTGTGTTTTGATGTTAAGGAAAGTTGTTTAATTGCCTAGATATATATTTATACTCCGATCATCCAAGGGGGCATCTTCATATGTCGCTCTTGACGTATATTGTGATAATTATAACTTCTCTGAACGTGGTTCTCGCATATGGGATTATGTAATGAATTTAAAATGATTTGAAATGGAATGTGAAAGTTGTTGAATGATTTTATAAATTTTCCATATTTATGTGTTATTGTTATATCAATGTATCCAATATTACCGTATTTGGTCGCTGAGGATTAATAATCATGGATGACTGCAGCGTCTGTAGCCGTTAGTTTTGGGCATCCAAGTGGGAGATGTTATAAGTTGGTATCAGAGCATAGGTTTATGATAACTTAAAAGAAATTTAAACCTAAAAGATTTTGCAAAACATAATCCAATGAATAAAAAAAGATCGGGGTTTGGGTTAACGCTATAGTAACGTACTTATATTTGGTGTATATATATAAGTATGTATTCTCCTTTCTCTTAGATCGTTCTTCTGTATCTTACTAAGGCTCGTATGTAGATTTACGAGAAAGGAACATATGGAGGCAGGAAATGGAAGAGGAAATATCGATGGAGGAAGCACCACAACAAACAGAAACGTTCGACCCACCAGGAGGAACCCGGGTCGATAGGCAAATGCTAATCAAAATGCAAATGCCAATGTAGGTGCTGGAAACCTGCCTAGGGATGATGTATCAGTTCTTTGTCAATATGATGCAAGTTGGAGCAGCTGTTGGAGTAGCTGGGAATGTTGTAGGAGCTAATCCCGTAGCTCCAATTGGAAACAACTATGCTAAGTTGAGCAGAGATTACACCAGCCTTGGTGGGAAGCTGTTCGTGGGAAAGGAGGATACCATAGAAATTGAGAATTGGCTATTGCATTGTGAGAGAATCTTCGCTGACTTGGGATTGAATGATGAGCAGAAGAGGAGACTAGCCTCTGGGCAGTTGCAGGAAGCAGTGCTTCATTGGTGGAATAGTATTACTGCCGGAGTTCTTGAGAAAGAGTTGACTTGGGTGGAATTTCGGAGAAGATTCGAGCAAAGGTTTTTGTCCGAAGTTTCCAAGTCAGCATTGTTGAGGAAGTTTATGGACTTGGTGCAAGGCAAGATGTCGGTGATCGAGTATGCCATGAAGTTTGATGAGCTATCCAGGTATGGACATGCTACCATTGACACCGACATCAAGAGGAATGAAAAGTTTATTCGGGGATTGAGACCCGAGTTTTCTAGGGCGAACTTGCCACATCTTCGTGATCCTTGTAATGTTGTTGTGGAGATGGCAATCCGACATGAGGAAATGCTTGCTATTTATGGGAAAGAGAAGCCGGTTGAAACCCATGATTCTCAGGGTAAGAAGAGGAAATTCTTTAAGAAGAAAGGAACCCAGAAGGGAGAAGCTGCCAAGAAGGCAAAGGCTAATCTAGTCTGTTTCAAGTGTGATAAGAAGGGTCATTATGCTCATGAATGCCGGACAAGCAAGGGGAAGAAGGATGGAGAAAATCAGGGCGTGAAGTGCTTTAACTATGACTAAATAGGGTATTATAAGAATCAGTGTCAGAACCAGTCAGGCGAACAAGGGAAAGGTTTTTGCTGTTGGACCATCATCTGCTAGGCTTACTGCTACTGAGAAAGGAAATAATGTGATGGAAGGTATGCTCTTAATTCAGAGTATACCAGTTAGGTTACTATTTGATACCGGTGCATCACATTCATTTATATCTTAGTGTTTGGTTGATAGGTTATGTTTAGAACCCACATACATTGTTACTTCCTTAATGGTAGCGAATCCAATAGGAGGGTATGAAACTCTGGGAATGAGATGACCAGTTAGAACTTGATTTATTAGGTCATAAGTTTGCATGCAGTTTGTATGTTTTTGATTTCGTAGATTTCGAAATCATTTTGGGTATGGATTGGTTAGGTAAATATGATGCTAGGATATTTTGCCAGGATAGGGAAATATCGCTAAGACACCGTGATAGTCACAAACGAATTATATTCTCAGTAGAGGATTATGACCGGAGTGCTTGTGCTTTGCTGAGAGCTATGGAAATAGAAGAAGAGCTAAGTTAGGTTCGAGTAGCAAGAGAATTTGCAGATGTGTTTGAGCCGGTTACAGGACTACCACCGAAACGAGCTATTGAGTTTCAGATAGATCTTGTGCTAGGAGCTGAACCTATAAGTAGACCACCTAGCAGGATGAAACCAACCGTGATGAAGGAATTGGAGGTGCAGCTAGTGGATCTAGAAGGGTGGAAGTTTATTAGACCAAGCAGTTCGCCTTGGGGAGCAGCCGCGGTGTTTGTGAAGAAACCGGATGGGTCGTTAAGGATGTGTATCGACTATCATAAGTTGAACGAGAAGACGATTAAGAATAAGTATTCTTTGTCGAGAATTGATGACCTATTCGGTCAGCTATGTGGAGCCAATGTGTTTTCCCAATTGGATTTGGTGACAAGTTTCCATCAATTAAGAGTGGCAGAGGATAGTATTCCATTCACAACATTTCAGACTAGGTATGGTTCGTACAAGTGGTTAGTAATGCCATTTGGGTTAACAAACGCACTAGCTTTCTTTGTGGATCTAATGAACCGTGTTTTCCGAGAGTACTTGGATAGGTTCGTGTTGGTGTTTATATATGACATTTTAGTATACTCTAAGGATGAAGGAGAGCATGAAGATCATCTTAGAGCGGTGCTTGAGACGCTGAGGCGGCATAAGTTGAAAGTGAAGTTTTCCAAGTGTCATTTCTGAAAGAAAGAGGTTAGGTTTCTTGGTCAAGTGGTTTCAGAGAAGGGTTTGTCAGTAGATCCAGATAATATCGAAGCTGTTAATAACTAGAAGAGACTAGAGACAGTGACTGAGATTAGAAGTTTTCTGGGGCTTGCTAGTTATTACTGGAGATTCATTAAGGATTTCTCGCGGATAGCAGCGCCTTTGACTAAGTTAACTAGGAAGAATGTGAAGTTTACTTGGTCTGACAAATGCGAGGAAGCATTCCTTAAGTTAAAACATTTGTTGACCAATGCACCTGTATTGGTGGTTCCAGACGGAAACCAAGGGTTGGTGGTGTATACCGATGCTTTCGGAACCAGATTGGGAGCTGTGTTGATGCAAAAGGGTAAAGTTATTGCCTACGCTTCACAACAGCTTAGACTACTTGAAGTGAGATATCCTACTCAAGATTTGGAGTTGGTTGTGGTTATCCCCCCATTGAAAATATGGAGACATTATCTCTTAGGGGAGAGATTTGAGCTATACACAGATCATAAGTCCTAAAGATATTTATTCTCTTAGAAGGAGTTGAATATGAGACAGCAAAGGTGGTTGGAGTTTTCAACAGCTTATGATTTTGGTATAGAATATACACTTGGAAAAGGGAATAAGGTAGCGAATGCTCTTTGCAGAAGACATCAGAGTGTGGTGTTAGCTATGTTGGCAGAATGGAAAGATTTAGAAGCTTTAACTACTTGTAGTTAGGGGTGTAAATCGGTCGGACCGGACCGGACGGAGGTGTGTTCAGTTTATGTCCTAAATAAAATCGGACCGAACATGTACCGGACGAGATTTATGTTCGTACAAATTTTGTTGTCCTAGCTCGTGTCCTAAATGAAATCGGACGGACTCGTACATACATTTTTCGGACACAGACCCGAACGGACATTGACGGACAATGCTATTTACATCAAATTTTATGTTGTTTAATAGAATTTTCATCAGATATACTGAACTATAAGAAATTCGGACGAATTCGAACGAACTCGGACCGGACAATATTTTTTCTCGTACAAATTTTCTTGTCCTAGCTCGTGTCCTAAATGAAAATCGAACGGACTCGGACGGACGTATTTCGGTTACGGACACGAACGGACATCGGACACTCGTACAAAATTTACAGCCCTACTTGTAGTGTGCAGTTAAGATCGACTTCTAGTTCTAGTCAGAGCACCGCCATGTTGTCCTTTTTGGAAGTTCGACCAGTTTTGATCGAAAGGGCAGTAAGGGAATCCATTATTAGCCGAGAAGATTAGAAGGCTTGAGGTGGGATCGGAGATCGATGATCTAAGAGATTTTAGTCTTGACCAGAGAGGATGGATGAGAAGGAAGGGACGGTTGTATGTTTCGAATGTTGAGGACTTAAGGAAAGAAGTTCTTAAGGAATGTAATCGATTCAAATTTACGATTCATCCTGGAGGAACCAAGATGTGTCAAGATATGAAGAGAGCTTCTACTGGGAAGGTATGAAGAAGGATGTTGGCTTGTGGGTTAGACAGTGTGCAAACTATCAAAAAGTAAAGGCCGAACATCAGAAGCCGAGTGGATTGCTTCAACCTTTGGAGATACCAGTTTGGAAATGGGATTCGGTATCCATGGATTTCATAGACGGGTTTCCAAGGTTGAATAGAGGAAATGAAAGTATATGGGTCATAGTGGACAGGCTGACCAAGAGTACCCATTTCATTCCAGTTAACTCAACCAGGACGACACCTGTTTTAGCTAAGTTGTTCATGAAGAACATAGTTAGACTGCATGGAATTCCTATTAGTATAGTCAGTGACATAGATGCTTTGTTTACTAGTGAATTATGGAAGAGTCTACAGGATATGTTAGGTACCAAGCTTAAGATGAGTACTGCGTATCATCCTCAGACGGATGGGCAGACGGAGAGAGTCAATAAGGTACTCGAGGATTTATTGAGGGCTTGTGTGCTAGACTTTGGTGGATCTTGGGAAGACCACCTACAGTTAGTGGAGTTTTCCTATAATAATAGTTATCGGACTAGTATATGAATGGCGCCTTTTGAAGCTTTGTATGGAAGGCCATGCAAATCACCAACATGTTGGTTGGAGACTGGAGACAGATTAGTCTTGGGTCCAAATCTGGATAGAGAGGTGACAGAGAAGATTGAGTTGATCTAAGAAAGGATAAAGGAAGCTTAGTTTAGATAGAAGAGTTACGTAGATAAGAGGTGTAAAGATCTAGAATTCTTAGTTGGAGATAAAGGATTCATTAAGCTATCACCGATGAAGGGTGTAGTACGATTTGAAAAGTCAGGGAAACCGGCACCAAGATATGTTGGACCGTTCCTAATTATAGAGAGGATAGAAAAGCTCGCCTATAGAGTAGAGTTGCCAAGCAGTATGGCAGGAGTCCATAATGTGTTTCATGTGTCTCATCTTCGCAAGTATGGGCATGATCCAGAGACTACTATTCCTCCGACAGAGTTGGAAGATTTGATAGTAGAACCGAATTTGACTTTTGTAGAAAACCTGTTCGGGTTGTGGAGAGAGATGAGAAGAGGTTAAGAAACAAGATAGTCAAGTTGGTGAAGGTTCAGTGGAGCAACACGAGAAAGACTGTACTTGGGAGACATAAGACAAGATCAGAGATACTTATCATAATCTGCTGTGAGGGTATGTTCTATATTTGCTTTATATAGACTGTTACTAGTCAGGTAGGCTAGTATGGTAGTTAGGAGCTGTTACAGATGATTGCTATGTCTAGTATTTAGTCCTTACTGAATTTCGAGGACGAAATTCTTTAAGGAGGGGAGCCCGTAACACCCCTAATTTTAATAACATTATTTAGCAGATTTAATTAATAAATTAAATAGAATAATGTAAAGTTTAGAGTGATAAGGGGATTGAGATTTAAAAACTAAATAGAGGTCGTGATTAATTAAATAAAAATTAAAAGAATGAGTTTATAGAAATGGTTTCATAAGTTAAACAATAAGAGAATAAGGCAAGGGTATTATGGGGAATAGCCATCCACCATAACCCCTAAACCTTTATTCCAATTTTCACTCTACACGTTCATAATTCAAAATTCTAAAATGTACATCAAAGAGCAAGCCGGCCATAACCTAGGGAAAGAAAAGGAGTAAAACAATTAAAAGCTAAGGAATCAAGCAAGGGGAATTAAGCAAGATCAAATCTCAAGTCCTTATACAAATCAAGGTGAATAACAATCAAAACCATCTCACTTTTCGTTTTTAAAGAGGATTAGATTTCTGGTCTAAGTTTGAATCTATTATGATGATTTTTGATGATGATATGCTTGGATTACATGATATGTTATATTCAAACAAGTTTGTTTGATAATTTTTTTATTCGATTTTAAGGCTAAAATCGTTTATATTGGGTTTCGAATGCCATGAGGATTTAATATGTTATGTAAAACATTATTTTGGAGATAGGTTTAATTTTTCGTAATTATTCAAGCTATGTATAATTTATTATGAATTTTCAAAGGAGAAAATGGATAATTGGGTTTAGAAATTAATTCCGATAATTATATAAAGGAGTTTGGGTACGAAATTTATATATGTTAGATAACATAATAAAAGTGAATATTGATGATTTCTATGGATTTTTCCTAAGTAATTTACTAGGTAAATTAATTTATTTAAGATAGAGGACTTAAAAGTCTCAATGTTTTTGTTAAAGGGAAGGGCTTCTTTGTTAATTATATTTAATTAATTTATGAATAAATTCGGCAGTCTTTTAGAAAAGATTTTGGTAAAGTTTATGGCAACCATTCATATTTTTACAAATAGGCAAGTTAGTTTAAAAGTATTACTTAAAAAGGAAATGAAAACAGTTTTTGCATAAGTTTATTGTTTCGCTACTTCCAGTAGCTAACTTTCGACCCTATACTTCCGCCCTAACCGAGTCGAAACCAATACACAAGTTATCAATGCGTTGGTACATAGTGGATTGGAGAATGGCGGTAGTTATGGAGTCGAAACCATGCTTTCGAAGGGGTTGAAGCTAATTTAAATAGCTTTCGAAGGTCTTTTGTTTTTCTTTCAAAAGAAATGCCACTTGCCTTGTTTTTAAAAGAATGCTTTCAAAAAGGTTTAATATAGCTTTCGAAGAGGTTGCCACCTTTTTTGGGTAGCTTTTGAATAAGTTGCCTTGTTTTTAAATCAATCTTTCGGAAGGGTAGTTTGAACCCAGTCGAAACCATGCTGCCGCCTTTATGCCTTTCGAATGGATTGAAGTCATCAACGAGTTCAAAAGGTAGCTTTGGTTTTATAAATGTAATAATCCACTTCCCAATGTTTTCGAAAGGGCTCCAATAGCCATTTATTCTAAAGGTTTCGAAGGCAATGGCTTCGAAAGGTGTTCTGAAGCTACCCTTCCAATTGTTTTACTTAAAAGCTTAAAGCTTTTGAAAGGATGGTTCCGAAGCCATCAGTTTTTTCCCCAAACTCTTTAATTTGAAGAGTATTGGTTTTGAAACGGGTATTTTCACTTATATTCACTTTGACCCAAAAGATATATTTAAGATTAAACCCAATGGTTTCAAAATGGGTACTTTCAAATGGTTTCGAAGCTATGTTTCTACGAGTTAATAAGTGACGCTCTAATACTTTTGAAAGGTATGTTTTGACGGTTTCGATAGAGATGTTTTAATGTGTTTCTAAAGGCATGTGCTTAGTGTTTTGAAAAAAAAGGATTTAAATGCTTTCGAAAGAGGGTTTTCAATGGTTTTGAATGTAAAGGTCTAAGATTTCGTAAGCCTTAGTTTTCAAAACAAAGAACCCAATCTCAATTTTTAAGGGAAAACCCATGGCACTATAAAAGAGCTTTAAAATGGCTTTTAATTTTAGAATTTTTGAAAAAGCTTTCCTTGATAAAATAATAGGTTAAAGGGAGTAACCATGTTACATATGAAAAACGATTTCAAGGATATTAAACCATAAATGTTGGTATTGATATGTTATTATGTTTGCTACTTCTAAATACATATTCACTGTGTAATGAACCCATAATTGTATTTTGGGGAGAAAGGGTGGAATAACCAGTTAGGTTGACCCAGTAGTGAATATAAATTGAATTAACCCCTGTATGAGTAGAACTGCATCTAGGAGTTCAGATAGACCAGAACTTAGGATGGCCAAAGACTGATTAAGGAAGTTGTCAGTTAAGAAAGGTTCATAGTAAACCGATGAAAACTATATTTGGAAAGAGTTATTGGCTGGGGCCAATAGGTTCGTAGTGATTCCATGAAAACTATATCCGGATAAAGTTATTGAGAGAAGTCAATAGGTTCTTAGTTATCCCATGAAAACTATGAGACCAGACAGATAGTCCACAAGCTTTAAATAGGTTATTAGTCAGCCTATGAAAACTAATATGTTAATAGTGACCCTGGAAACTATAACAACAACTGATAGTCAAACGAATGGGGATGTGAAATCTAGAATAATTTACTTGTTTGCATATCATTGTAATATTTTTAATTGCTATGTTTTAACCATTATGGATGCAGGAGCACAATATATGGTTATTATAAATTTTTGGATAAGATACTAGTGAGGGAAAAACCCGTTCTGCTAAGCGGCATGGTCTCACTAGATATCTAAATGGTTCAAGATGGTAGGTTATTATTCATACCAGGCTTTATGTCTAACTCACAGTTTATGTTTTCCCCTTAATCTCTTGGGTGCTCAATTAATTTTGAGTAGTTTGAGAGTTAAGGTTTTCAGGTTCTCCTTAGATGAATAAGCTTCCAAAGACGTGCAGGAGGCAAGCTAGCTAATAGGAGATCTTTCTATTTTGATTTCGCTATGTTTTGATGTTACGACAAAGTTTTTTAATTGCCTATATATACATATACATATAAACACACACACTGATCATCCAAGGGGGCATCTTCATATGTCCCTTTTGGCATATGTTGTAATATTTATAACTTCTCTGAACGTGGTTCTCACATATGGGATTATATAATGAATTTGGAATGATTTGAAATGGAATGTGAAATTTGTTGAATGATTTTATAAATTTTACATATCCATGTGCTACTATTATATCAATGTATCTAACATTACCGTATTTGGTCGTTGAGGATTAATAACTATGGATGACTGCAGCATATGTAGTCATTAGTTTTGGGCCTCCAAGTGGGGGATGTTACAACTATTCACCCCCTAGTTTTAAAGTAGCCTTAAGATCCATTCATTAGTATACACCATTTCCCACACTTTCTACTCAACAAGGCGCCAAGATCAGGCCTGGCCATCTCATCCTAAAGCAACCTTCACACTTAAGAGAGATCTGGACCCACTCCCTCTTGAGCCAACCAGGTTTAGCTCGGTCATGACCAGCTCTTCTATATTGAACTTCTTCTAACAGCATCTAAAAGCCAACACAATTTGCCCGACATCAAATCAGCTGACCGACGGCTTCTATCCAAGCCCACTCCAATAAACAACACATCAATCAAGAGTGACCCAAGCATGGCCCGTCCTTAGCATGGCTTTAGTAGAGTGAACTCCAACCAACATCAAGCCTCCTTCCCGGTCGCCTTACGCCCAGTCATTAATCATCTTTCCCACATAGTCCTCTGCAAGATTCCAAGTCTTTTATTTATTTTCAACAGCCAGTCGGCCAGCTCAGCAACCTTAACCATGTGGGAACTCAAGTGAATGATAATGCTTTCCATCCATTTATCCAAAGCATCGTAGTTAGGAAGCTGAACTGATGTGGCTTTCCATTAGAATTAAATGCATATTTAATGCAAGCCCATGCTTGGTATAGAGAGGCAATGAGTATATTCTTATCTGATGCACATCCTCCAACACACTTTACAAACTTAGAGCATCCACCTCTATAGTCAAATCAATGGTCAAGCACTTTTCCCGCTGAAGAAACCGGGCCATTCGGAAGCGGGTGAAATTGGTTGATTTCAAAAAAATCTATTTTGGATATATTGGGCCTATTTATATGCCTATGAAATATAAAGAGGATTTTAGATGAAATATAAAGTATTTTAAATAAAATCTTTATGTTTATATATTTTAAATTTACATAAATTTAATGTTTATATAAATTAGAGTAAATCAAATATACTCTTATATGTATTTGTGTGTACTTGTTACTTATTTAATTTAGTTTAGAAAAAGAAAACTTTCATTTCTCTCTCTTAACTTGTTCAATTAATAAAGAGGGATTTGATTTTATTTGAAGAGAAAAACCTTTCATTTCTCTCCATTTAATTAAATTGATTGGCTAATTTATTAAATGACATAGATTACTAAATTTATACTTGGCATATATTGTGAGTATATAGAAATATACTCTAATGTACATTGTGTATGTGCAACATATAATATTTTGTACATAGTTAATGTGTATGTGTTTAGGTGCTGGGATTTACACAGCAACGTAGATACATTCTCCCTTTATATATGCGTGTTTGTCCAAAACATTGTTTAAAATTACATATGTACGTATATATATATATATATACTTTATATATATATATATGTGTGTGTGTGTGTTTGTGCGTGCGCATAGGTATTTTTAAAACCTTTACTTATTCTAAATTAATTCAACCTAGTCAACTATTTTGAATTCAAGATTTATTTCTAGAACAAGCAATGGTTCGATTTAGTGAAAAAATTGAAAATAAATCTTAATCTATAAACCCAAATATAACATATGCTATATGTTAATAATTTTAAAGTAAGCTAAAATGTAGATATTTTATAAGCAATAATAAAGTAAAATTTATTGAATAAAATAATAATGTTGATACATGTAGATTTGTAAATTAAGAAATAGAACTCCATTAATATTAAGATGTGTGTGTAAATGCTTTTTATAAAACATTCATTATAAAATAGTTTTCAAATTAATTTTAATACACACACACATATATACACATATATATGTGTTTTGAAATAGAAAACTAATTGTGGAGCAATGAAATTACCATGGACATTCAACTATATATATAATAATTAATTAGTTATTAGATTCAGATCTAAAACAACAAGAACATCAATATAGAGAAAACAGTAAGAATTAACAATAAAAACCATTGTTGGTATTTTCAAATCTAATTCAAATCAACAAACTCAAAAATTTCAAATCTATACATATAAAAATTATAGGTGGACAACATATGTGTATACAAATTCGTCAAAATAATCAAATAACTAGATTTATAAAATCATGATGAATATACATATAAAACAGAATAGATCATATCTAATAGATGTAGCCCATAATGCAACTTGATTGATAGATACTCCTAAATCCAAATTTGAATCAGTTTGCTAGCTTTATGTGACGACCCGCATTTCGGGAGGTTTAAGTCGACAATAAACTACACATGTCCAACTCAAAACAATCCAAAACACAGATAATCAATGGGGATTTATTAAGAAAAATAAGAAAAGAAGAAAACAACACAGAATCTCGCAGCAGAATGAAAAAATATAATAATCAAATAAACAGTTCATGAAGCTGTTTACACTATACATTTGATTAAAATTTTGCAACATCTATCAGAGTTATACATACAACAGAATAATAAAATAATGCAATGAAACAACATGATGCATGGGAATAAAACTAGTAATATAATATACCAAATCTTCATCTTCGTCCTCCAGAATAATATGATCTTCAATGCACTAAATACTTAAGGCTGACCCAAGCATAAAGTAAAACAATACGCTCGAGTCAGAACTAAAATATCCTTATGTAAGTCAAATCAATATCACATATAACAGGAGTGTAATAGCGCCAGAGATGTATATGGGGTTTTACATCTCCTATCTAGTGTATAACGTGCGTGCAATAACTTAAGAGATGTTACAGGATTTTCCATCTCATAAGAATCCATCAAAATATCTGTATATGGTAGAATACGCTATATATATAATGTCTAATCAATAAAATAAATATTTTTCTAGCGTTAACGCTTTACATTAATCCCCTTTAACGTGTTTTTAAGCATTGTCGTATAGTTTGCATATAACACAACTAGTAGAACGTCGGTAAATAGAGATGCGCCATGATACGTGTAACGACCCGTAAATTTTAACTATTTTAATAACGTAATTAGTTGAAATTTTGTGAAATTTTAAACGATAAAATTTTGATATTTGGAATGCGTCTAATTAATCATAGCAACTGGTAAATTTTCATCAGAAAATTTGGAAGTTTATTTTCTAGTGTAATTTTATTCCAATTTATATCAGTTAAAATTGATGATAATAAAATGTTTTCCAAACCTGAATATTTTTACATAGAAATATTCTAATTCATCTTCTGAATAAGACGTCATTTTTCGTTTTTCCAAATTCGGACTTCTTTAGCTCCGTCGATCTTATTTTTCTGCGTTTTGCTGCATTTTCCGCTAGTGGAAAATTCGAATTTTTATAATTCAATCATACCACTAAGGTCTGTATACCATTTTGACCGTCTCGTCGTGCTGATCTCTGTAGTATATTCGTTTGTGTGATTCAGAGTTCGGTACATGGCGAAAGCTACGAAACGGTTAGCCGTGCCGGTACTCGTTTTAAACCCTTTTGTTTTCCTACGTCCCTTCATTCTTCGTGATAAAGCTATTAGCCACTAACAATTAATAATACACAGAATTCAACCACTGCCTTTACTATTCCCTGACTGTTGCAATTTCTCTTGCTGCCTTTTTCTTTTTCCCATTCCAATATATAGTTTCTCTGTTCGTTCATCTATCTCTTCCCATCCTTTCTATTTTGTTATGAGTCATTCAATATAAATTTTCCTTTTCTTTTGTTTGTCATGCCTTGCCTGTGCGTTCATTTTGCATCCCATTCCTCAAACTTCCTTTCCACCTCATCACCGCGAGCAGCCTACCCTACCCAGACCTCGCCTACCCACCATCGCCTGCGACCAACTTGCCACCACCCGAGCGACGTGACAGCCCACACCCCTCGACCTGGCAACCGAACCCATCCGCCTCACCTCCAGCTCAACCTCTCCGCCGTGCTTCGCCCCAGATCTCACGTCGCCGATCTCGGCCTCCTCTTCACCTACAACCCGAAGGCCGACCCCATCTCCCTCCAGCCTCCTCCCATCTCTTTCATTCCGCTCCGACACAGCCAAGACCACTGCCTCCTCCTTCCTAGTGACAGCCCCCTAGATCCATGTACGTCGTGGCCTTACTGTCCCTGCTTCCTCCCTTCGAGCAACTGAAACCCATGCCACATCAGCCCTTGCAACCGCCGCCGAGACCCCTAGCCGGCAGTAGCCACCCTCGTGGGTAGCCACCATCTTTTCTTCATGCCTCTTTTTGTATATGGTACGTTATATTGATATATTGCTTTTATTTTTGTTAACACTGAATGGCTTTGCATAGTCTGGTTTACATTATCATAGTACTGTATACATATATGCATGTTTAAGTGTTATTGTTTAAATTACATTATTTCATAAATAGTTAGTTCGATATGTATTGATGTTCTATGATTTGTTACTGAAAGTATATTTACTGTTCTATATTTACTAAGTCTGCAGATATTTTAGCTCGGATATGGTATATTTACTAAAGTAGATATTGTATAAGTTTGCATGTTAGTCTGCACACATCTTTTTTTGTTTACCTATTTTTGTTTTGCTTTATGATCTGCATCTATATACATCATTCGACTGCACATGCATTTGTTTTTATATTTTATGTAAGTCTGTATATAAAGTGTTATATATATATATAATTGTTTAATGCATATAAGTTATATAAGTGGTTGTATAAATATGGTTATATAGTTTGTATATATATATATACCAGTTTGATTTTTGAAAATAAGCAGGAGACATGCATTTCTTGTTCCTTGATAGATTTTATATATTGATTTAAGTATTATATATGGGAATATTAGTTGAGAGTTGCTGTGGTATGTTTCACACGGCAGTTTTGTTTTAATTTATATAGGCTATACATATAATACTACACGTGAGTTTATATGGTATTGATAAAGTTAGTATATATATAGACTATTTGTTTTACTCGGCTGTTAAAGCAACGAATGTTAGTGTAATAGATTATTTATATATACCCTGCTGCAGACTTCTTTTTACAGTTAGTTATATATATTGTTGTTAGTTAGGTAAGAAAGTTTATTTAAAATAATATGTTTAAAGGGTGCATGTATGTGTATTTTAAGTAAATTGTTGTATGAGTTTATATTGGTATTATATCAGTCTATATAAAATGAGATTGGACAGTGCAGTTTGCTGAAGTTGTATATGTGTTGTAATAAAGTAAGTTTATATTAGTCTTATTTTAAATATCAATTTTAAAGATATACCATATGTGAGTATTTTGCATTTTTATATAAGTATATATATATATATATAAGAATTTATTTCAAAGTATATTATAGGTATATATGGTTATATATGGTTGATTTTGATATGTGTGTTTTAATTTAAAACCAATGAGTTTAAATTTTATATATGTTATTTTAAGATTTGTTTTAAATTAAATAGTGAATTCATGGAAATAATAATAATAATATATAATTTCTATTTCTCTCAAGCTGATTCTAATTATCTCATCGATTCCTATCTTTCAGCTTTGTCCGCCAAAATCCGCTCTCAGTTTACTTTGCTTTGAGTTGTTTTGTTTGATGGTCTAGATCGTGATCCAATTCGTATCTTGTCGAGTCGTCAAATTTTCTAGCCTCGGAAGGTGAGCAATCACTCACAATTAATGTTCTTTTATTTATTAAATTTGATTTCAATTGAAACAACAATTGAAATATGCTGATGTTAGTTATTTACACTGTTATATATATGATATTACCTGTATCAGTTCACCTGTGACATCTGACACCATTATCTGTTATTTATATTGATGATATATGCCTGTTATATTATTATCATATCTGTTATCACTCTGCAAGTTCCATGTTAGTATAGAATCACTATGGGTTGAAATGATACATACCCGAACGGACTCTAGAATAGGAGAAAATCGTTATAGGTTGAAATGATAAACCCAAGCGATTTTCAATTGAATTGAATTTGTGATTACGGGTTGAAATGATATATATATCCGTATATATATTTAAATTACGGATTGAAATGATAAATATCTGTATCACTTGACCATAGGGTAGAAAATTATATACAGACACCGTTGGTCTATATATAAATAATTTGAAATAATTTCTATGGTTTTGAAAAGAAATATATGGTTTTAATAAATATTGATTTTAAAGATTTATTAAAGTTGATTTGAATCAATATAAAAATATGTTTTGAGTATTTATGTAGAATTTATATTTTCAAATATAAGTTTATAATGTTTCAGGTTGAAAGATAAATTTGAAATTGATTTGGAATTCTTAATTATTTAATAATTATACTTAAATGGGATATTTTGTTTATATAAATTTGTAAATTGAAGTTTTATTTAGATGTATTGAAATGATTAAAGAAATATCTCAGAAACTAAATGTAATGAAATTAAATTGAGATATAAATGGAATTATCAAATTTAGTTTTGAAATGCAAAATATTTAAAGCTTTGAAATATATTGAAATTTAATGGTTTATTTTGTGTTTTAAATCTGTATTTGAAATTGTTATAATTCGAAATGATTTATTGAGAAATTGAATTGAGTTGAAATTTATGAATTTAGATTGAATTAAGTTGAATTTGGAAGTCGAGTTAAATTGAATCGATTTGTGAATTTGTGGAAGCTATTTTATTTTATAAAGTATTTTAAACTATATCTACAACTATTTATATTCTACTTTATAAATTATTTTAATATAAACTATTTATATAAATCATTTTCAATATATATTATTTTATTATAAACTATTTTAACTTATAACTATTTTATATAAACTATTTTTATTTTATAAACTATTTTATTTTATACACAAATTTTAATATCTAAACTGTTTAAGAGGAAAGTGTTATGGATTCTAAATGTGATGATTTCAAGCTATAGTTTCAAAGTGTTATGAATTTCAAGGTTTCGATTTCCAAAGTGTTTTGATTTTTAAAGATTTACGTTTTCGAAAGCGATATAACTTTGAAAAGTGATATGACTTTGGAAATGGATTTATTTGAAGTGAAAATGATATTGTATGGATATGGTTTTGAAATGGAAATGATATTTTGGTTTGAAATATAAACTATTTTGAAAGTTTATTAAATGACTAATCGGTGTAATAATTACGTAGTTATTGAAGAGTCCGGGATCGGTTAGGGACATACTCTCTGTCCAAGCCGAAAACCACTTTAATAACTATTATACGCGGAGTGTGATCCAGAATGAAGTGGTTAGAATGATGACGTTGCTGGATTTGAAGAAAGAGAACAATAATGGATGACCTTGACACTTGTGTCAAATTGGAAATGACTTAAACAGGAGCCGTGCCGGGCCAGTGAGGTTAGCTACCTCTAGCGGACACACTTCTTCGTAAACTACTCATTACTTGTTTTTGATTGGTGCGCACCCTTGATTTGGGAGTGTTGTTTCGCGGTGTTGCGATCGCTGCGGCGATGCGTTCTCACCAGTCCGGATCAAGAAAACGGTAGTTTCACTACCTTGGGTATTGCCTCATGTGCCTTGTCATACTTGTATCCCTATACGTGACCACTACGATTTGTTTTGTGTTATACCTATGGAGTACTCCCTGATAGCCCACTAGTTTACGGTGGAGTTTACAGTGCTGTATAGACTATGATGCTTATATAAAATGTGTTAAGGGGGATAATGGTAACGCCTTAACGCTATTTTGATAATTTATATTACTGATAGGCATTATCTACTTAGCGTACACTGCTACATAGTAGATAGTTTAACGGATCCTTAGAGGATGGTTATCCCAAACATCCCTTGAGTTACTTGTATTTCAGTTGTTATTTCACTTGAGTTGGATTTATTGATATAAGAATGTTAATCCTGACTCGAGTGTTTTGTGTTTTCTTTACGCTCGGGTCAGACTGAGTGTACCAGTATTCGAGACTCACCTTTGGAGTTGGAGCTTCACTTGGAGATCCAGCTATCTATCGATTCTACTATCAGTTATCCAGTTGATTCCAGTGATGTATTCAGATCTTGTATTTGACTATTGTATTGAGATATCTATGTATTCGAGACTTCTGTTGTATCTTGTTTAACTCTGTTATATATATAGTAGCTTCATGAACTACTATTCTTTTGTTTCCGCTGCATTGTTGTTATATTACTCTGTGTCTGTGATCTGTGATTATTTTATTTACTGTATATGCTGAGTTTTGCCAATTTAAATTAACAATCTATTGTTTTGAATTATTCAAGTCCGACATGTGCGGATGCGAATAGTCCAAAATAGCGGGTCGTTACAATGCAACAACACTGAACCAAACTCGTAGTGGTCTCGTATAAGTGTAAAAGTATAATAAGGCACATGAGGCAATACCCAAGGTAGTATGCTACCAGTTTGAGTCGCCGGGTTGGTGGTAACGCATCGCCGCAACGACCTCCCACCGCATCTACCCTTCCTATATCGAGTCAAAGGGAGGTTATCCCAAATCAAGGTGCACCAATCGAAACCAACAACAAAGGTAATAGTATGGACTGAGTCCACAAGAAAAATCGATGAACAGGTGTCCGCTAGGGGTAGCTAGCGCACTTGGCCTGGTTCAAGCCGTCCTGTTTTAGTCATTTCAAATTGACACAAGTTTTGGGGCTATCCATCATTGTTCTCTTTCTTCAAATCCAGCAATGTACACCAAATCCAACCACTTCATTCTGGAGTCTCCTCCACGTACACTGTTGTTAAAGTGGTTCCAACATTGACAGAGAGTATGCCAATAATCGGTCCAGGTCTCTTTAACAACCAAATATCATTTTTACACACCGGTTGGTTCTTTTACATTTCGAAAACGATTCATATTTGACATCAAAATACCATATTCACTTCAAAATATCATTCATTTCAAAATCATGATATTTACTTCATATGTCATATTCACTTCAAAATATCATTTTGTTCACCACGAAATCAATTTGACTTCAAAATCATTATTCACTTCGAAATCAATTTCATTTCAAAGTCATTTCAAATTTCGACTTAGGTTATAACTTCATTTTAACCACATTCATATTTAAACCAACGATTTATATATAAACAATTCCCAACATGAACAGTTTGAATTTTTGAAAATAGTTTGAAAATTTGAAATAGTTTAAAATAGTTTAAATAGTTAAAATAGTTTGGAGATTGAAAACAATTTGATATAAAATAGTTTGAGTATTGAAAATGGGTTATAAATTAAAATGTTTTGAAATTTAAATAATTTGAAATTAAAAAGATAAACTTTAAAATAGTTTACAGTAAAATAGTTTATAGTGAAAATAGTTTCAAATTTAAACCATTTCTTTCCATTTCCAATAAATCTGGACTCAGATCCAAATTTCAATCAAACTTATTCAATTTCAAATCTTCCATTTCAAATCATCTTAAATCTCAAATCAACTCCAATTCCGATTTCAATTCAATCAACTTCAATTTCGATTTCAATTCGAATTAATTTCAATTCCGAAACTTTCATTTTAACTTTGAATTCAATTCAACGATTAGATTCAATGGTTTAAATTTCCATTCAATTCTTATTTTAAACCATTTCAATTTATATAGATTTCAAGTCCAATTCTGAAAAGTCGATTTAAAATCACTTTAATCCAGTTAAACTTCAATGTTCGAATTTAGATTCAAATCTTTAAATTAATTCAATTTCGAATATTTCAATTCCGAGCCCAAATTTGAAATATCAATCTAAATTACTTTAACCAAGATAAATTTTCAAAGTTCGAATAAACTTCAAACCTTTAAAGCAATTCAATTCCCATAATTCAAGTCATATATCGATTATAACTTCAAATTCCAAAATAAATTCTTTAAAATAATCTCGTTTAACCAATTTTGATTTCAACATTTCAAAACTCGAATTCGAAAATAATTCAATTTCATAAATTCAATTGTTTTATTCTTTAAAAACGATATCATTTAAATAATTTCAAAACTAAGAATTTTAAAACCATTTAATTTAACAATTCCGGTGTCCGTATATAATTTTCTATCCTACGACCAAGTGATCAGTTATTTCGATTTTAATTTCAGGGATGAATATATATCATTTCAATCCAAATCAAAGTGTCAAATAACAGATTTATATACTATCAACAACATACATGGTGATAACAGGATATATATAAAATAAATAAACATCCAATCATCCAAAATATCAATTAATAGCCATCCATCACAATCAATATCCAAAACAATCAATATATCACAACAGTTAACTAGTTATCAATATCAGGTGTTTAACTAGCAATTCAATTTCAATTTCAATTTTAACTGTCGATTAATTAAAATTCATAATATTTTAATTCATATGTCAGTTAAATTACTAAACGACAGTCAACAATATAAATCACTTCATGATTTCGATCTAACTAACATCAGAATATTTTAGAATTTTGTGAGCGGTTTAAAACACTCACCTTTATTTGGAATTGAAAATTTTTTAGATTGGCGTAGCCTTCGTCGATACGATCGCAACGCAACTTTTTTCGCTCGAATCCAACCTCGTACGAGTAAGTTATACGATAATTAGTGTAACGATCAACTAACGAACATAATTATATTTAAATTAAATAATAAATTATAAGGTTTAAAACGTACTCATCTTCCCGCAACAGCTTCAGGACCGCTCAATTCCAAAGCATCACGACCAACCCATTTTTGCCGACTTTCATCAACCACCGCAACTCATTAACGTCGATCGGACCGCCATTCGACTTCGTCACACGAACCGCCTCAGCCAACACCACAACCGCCTGCAACTGTGCTGCCTCCGCCGCCACCATCTTCACGCAGTTTGAGAAAAACCCGCTGGCCTTCATAGCTGATTTCTGGAAAACTCGAGTTGTTTCGCCTCAATCCAACTATACATAACGTAGATCTCATCGTGCTCTTCATCTTTGCTTTTGGAGTTATTCGATTTCGTTGACTGGATTGGAAGATATCAAGGGAGAAGATTGAAGATTTTCGCCATTGAATTGAATAAAACGGCGGCTGAAGAAGATGGAGTTAGGATTTCGCAAATGAAAGGAGGCTAAGGGCTATTTATAGAAAATTTTCATGGCACTATTCATCCGTGATAATTTCGAACTCCAAACGAAGCGTGCCGCTTGGCTTTCTATATGTTATACCCTTATTTCAAACACAACGGAACATATATCGGAAGCCAATTCCATCATATTCAGAAGATAGATTTTCAAAATCGAATTACATTAATTAAAGTTCTGAAAATAAATTCTACGTATTTCAAGCTCACACGACCAAATGATAAGTCCGATCACTACGAAACTTGAAATCCTGTAATAATTCACTATTACGGATCCGATGAAATTGGTTTTGTCAAAATCCAAGATCGTGCTCAAAAAGACTATTTTTACATGCTAAATAAAACGAGAAATTTCCAAAATCAATTTAATCATTTTTAAATTCAAATTTAAAAGTTAACAATTTTCATTCTTATTTAAATAAAATTTAAATCAACTTTTGAAATCATTTTCATTCATATTAAATTCAAGATTCAGTTATTTAAACAATTTCAAATATTAAATTTAAACAATTTAATTATCAAATAAATTGCTATATTTGAACTATAAGTTATTTAACTTATAAAATTTGCTTTTAAAACGAATTCAAATAATAAAACAATTACTTCCATTTTACAGTAATTCAACATCAATGCAATTATTGTATATAGCAAAAGTTATTCATTTCTTACCAAATAAATGTTTTCTTATTTCTGAAATTTATACTTACCAAAAATATAATTTCATATAAATAAACTTATGCTTTTACTTTTAATAAACATTCATTCGATTCTTTATTAACTTAACTTTGATTATTTCAATTTTTCTGTTATCAATTACTTACAATTCAATATCATTTAATTTACTTTCTAATATAAGTTATCATCTTTTATTTTATTGAATTTTGTTATTTTTAATCTAATTTCATATCCAATATTTTACATTAATAAATCATTAAATTTTTATTTCTAATCATTTTTATTCGATAATAATATTAAATTTAGTAATTTAAAATAGTTAAAAATACGGGTCGTTACACTTTGCGTGAGAAAGAGAACCACCTTTTATTTGATTAATTTATTGGATGCCATTTTTTTTTTTGCCTTTAGTTTTTGGCCATGAATGTTAGAAAATGAAGATGGAGGCTAGGATTTTGAAAGAGAGTGATTAAGAGAGGCAAGTGAACGAAAGGCAAGGTATTTATAGGTGTAACCTTCCTTAACCCCCGTTCTTCATTTTCTAAATCCAACCATTGGATTTCAAGCCTCCTTTTTCCTTCTATGACCTATCATAATGAGGCTAGATGGTCCTTTAATTTATTCAATAACACTTAGCAAATAATTGCATTTAAATCAAATTTAAACTCCCATCGATATCATATATTGGTTTGTACATATACAACTTTTATATATGCACCCAATTAAAAACTAATGGTATGCAGAAAATAACTACGTCATCTACTACATCAAATAAATAATTAATTAATATTTCAAAAAATATTAATTAATTTAATCAATTAATAATCATATGTAAATCGATTAAATCGTATGGTTTTTCAGAGAATCTATCAATGCGGTTGTGTGACTCGTAGGTGTAAATTCAGTCAGTGATTAATATCGAACTATTTGAATATTAATGTTCACTTGTCACCTTAGCTAGTGGAGTGACATTTTCATTGAATTTATCACTTACATAAAATCCAAATTTACTATTACAAGCGTTACCTGGTAGTGGTGATTATTTACACCAATTCTCTTCGTCGATAATATATCACATTGGGGCTTATGGAATTTGGTTTTGGTTAAAATTCCAACATCATCCACATTCAACTTTTTAATTCCAAACGCAAAATCCTTGGTTCAATAACAACAATTGTTCTTAATCATACTTCTCTAGCTAGACACTTTGATTTTTCATCGACTGCAATTGACCGTGATACTAACCTCATATAACTGAGAAGTCAAATTCTCTATTGAATAGTGTTTCACTTCTAACGCTTCTACCGATACCCAACTATAGTCGTTCGATGGATGTCATGTCATAACTTGACTGTAATCAAAGTGGAGTATCCACATTGAAGTTCCATAGTATTTTTAAGTCGAGGGAATCGTGTAATATTGTCACTTCGAGATTGTCTATTCTGTTGGATCATAGGTTTTGATTGCTGACATGAAACAACAATTCACGAATCTACGACTACGACAACATCCGGACTCAACGACTCAAAGTACGGTTCATATAGTTATATATTTTAACAAGAGTCATCAAATATGTATATAGAGTCTAGTTTAGTTCTTTTTTAAAATATATCCTCAAGAATCATCATTCACATTCAAATAAACTTGCATGCATATTTTAATCAAAATCAAGTTTTCAAAAAATGCATGGAGCGGGGGTCGAACCCGGGTCACTAGTTTAGAAGGCAAGTGCTCTAACCAAATGAGCTATGGTAGTTTTTTGTTTAACAACAGAATTCAGTCGACTGAATACACATGCACATGACTGAATCTGTGCACTTTTGAATGCACATGCACGTTTTTGAATTCAGTCGACTGAATCTTCTGTACCAGTCGACTGAACCATATGTAACTGTCATTTTTTTAAAAAGACACTTCCTTTTTGAATAGCCTTCTTCCTTGCGAAGAGTTGCAGCCATTGCTATTCGTTGAGAACTCTTCACCAACAGTTGCAACTCCTTATCTACTATATATATGCTTGTGTTCTAATGATCAAATAACTTCAATTACTTTTCTCTCTTGCTCTAACTTGAATTATATTCTCCGAATCTATTGCTTTCTTGCTTTCATATATTTATTGCTTAAGATCTCAATTTCATATCTTTCAAGCAATTTGAAACTTCCTATTCTTTATATACACACAATCATACACATCATACTTGAGGATAAGATTATAGGAAGGGTGTACTACAAGTGACAAATCCGTTTTATTCAAAACACACAAAGTCAAGTTAAATCCAGTTTTGTAAGAAAGTCCTGTTCTGTTGCTCAGGCGATCAAAGTCATGTTCGGTTGCTCAGGCAGTCAATCCTGTTATGTTGCTCAGGCGGTCAAAGTCCTGTTCGGTTGCTCAGGCAGTGTAATACCTGTTCCTCCGGGTTAAGAGAGGGTTGATAGCTATAATTCCAGAAGGAGTTTGGGACTGGACGTAGAACGGGAGTTCGAACCAGTATAAAAATCCCTAGTGTCATTTACTTTACTATTTACTTTTTATACTCATATTCCGCATCAGTAGATAACTTAGTTTATATCAAACTACCACTGCATTTACATTGTTTACAACTGTTGGCCATTTCGATCCTATAGCCTAGCAGTCACTTTCATGGTCGATCTTAGTTACATTAACCAACAGAGAACTCTTGAGTGAGTCATTCCATATTTATCAAATAACTATCGGTATGTAACCCATTGGTGCGCCCTAACAGCCATGAGAAATAAACTACCCAACATTTAGAGAGCATTACGTACTCTATTTTCAACAAACGAGCAAATATTCTTTTTGGAATCATCATGACTAGGAATATTTAAAATAATAAGTTATTTTCAATGTGATAAAATTCATTAGATTGCAACACTTGTAATTACCATCACATAACATATCATTCAAGGATTTTTCATCTGTATACTTTAAATTAATTATTTAATTATTTATATCACTATATAAGAAGTATATAATAAAAAGAAAACATCTTACATTTTGAATAAGATTGGTTACAGGGTTAGATATGTGTAACAAATTACATAATTGTCCATAGGGCATACCTCTAACTCTACCAATCTCCCACTTACAATTGGAGTCACTAATGGAATCTTATTCCAGCTTCATCGATCAGTTTTCTCAAAGCCTAATTGGATTAGTCCTTTAGTGAACGGGTATGTTATTTTGTTTTAATTATAAACTCTGTTAATCAACTCGCTTCGACGTTGATAAACTGCCTTTATCATGTGGAACTATTCAGAATATGTCTCTCGACTTCTAGTGAGCCTTGGGTTCTTTTACGAACTGTATGCGACATTGTTATCATATAACAATGTCATGGGATTCTCAACATTTCGAATCATCCTTAGCCTTGTTATAAATTTTTGCATTTATTTATACTTTTTGGATTGTAGTTGGCTTTAGTTGAATCAACTACTACTTATTATTTGGAATAATGCCACCTTAAAATTCTTCACTTAAGTTTGAACATGAATTTAGGGTTGACATACTATACTTGATATCATTAATGAAGTTCGAGTCCATGCAATCCTTCATAAGGAGTTTTTATCCCCATAGAAAATTCTCTAGTATTTCATAAATACTCGAGAATAATCTAAACTTTCATTTAGTAATCTTAATTTGGATTTGATGTTTTCTTCATGCATTAAATACATAAGCAAAATAAAATACTATAGACAATACAACATGTATGATAATTCCTATTGTCAACGCATAAGGAATTCATCTTATATGTTTCATATTAAAAGATTTAATAAGGTGTCTTTGCATACCATTTGGGACATTCCCAACATACTTATTATAAAGTATGTCATTTACAAATCTAATATCGAGTATTAAACAACGAAGTTAGAACTGATTTTAACATAAGTACATCGTTAATAATTAGTAATATGTTGTTTACTTATAGTTAAGAAACGTACGCGTATCTTTCAATGTTTGTGACACCTTAAAATTAAGCGAAAATTTAATAAAAGAATTAAATTTAAATATAACAAATGCAAAAATAATTTTTTAATAAACGTACGAATTCAACTACGAAACTTGCACTATTGGATTTGCAGCGATTTTCTAGATAACTTTCATATATGATATTTTGAAATTGGAGCTAATAGGATGAAGTTATAAACGTTTTAAATTTCGAAATCAAAAATAATTAAATAAGAAAATAATGAAACAAATATGTTAAAAATAGAAAGCTCATATAGATTGGGATCGGTCGACCACTAGTAGTCAACCGTCCCCAACTATAGCGGTCGACTGGTTGATGATTCGCGGCTAGGGTTTTGTTTGGCTAACGGCTCGAATTTGATCGTATGATTTTTTAACGATGGAAACTAGATCATATATTTTTGAATGGTCAATATTAGTCTGCATTCCTATAAATACCATGCTAATGTGAACCCATAAATTATAATCAGTACGTCCAAACTCCTCTCCTCTGAAAACTCAAATCTCTTCCTCCTCAAACCACAAACTTCTTCAAAATAAATAAATATAAAAACCAAGAGGTTGAAGAAGATTAAATCAAGCGGAGATCTAGCGAACGGAGGAGATTCCAAGCATAATTTGGAAGGGATAGCTTTGGTTTGAGGTGAGAGGTTCATTTTTAATCAGATGATTTACATATAATTAATTTTAGTATACCCTATTTGATCTAGTTTATTAGAAATTAAATTAAAAACATTGTCTAATTTAATTGCAAATTTAATAGTATTTATATAAATATGATTCACCTTTTATAATCTAGATTTGACTAATGTTAACCTATAAATTAAGAAATTGATAGATCTGAATATAACCCGTCGATGCTAAACCTAAGTTAAACTGATTACTGCAAATTGAAATTGAATATGGAATTTTGATAATTACAAATTATTGATTCACAAGTTGGTTAATTCAAATTCTGGTTATAAATTTACTATAATGGAATTTGGGAAAGATAGGCATTAACAAACGAAAAACAACAATAATTTTAACTAAAAACAGTAAACAACATCGACCGGTCGACCGCTCACTGGAGCCGGTCGACTACACTAGGAGCAAGTGGTCGATCGGTTAGTGCTTTCCGAGCACAGTATGAACCTCGGCCTAAGGCCTAAGTTAGAAATAAAATAGTAGTGTATATTATATATATATATATATCTGCATGTGTATGTGTGTGTTAGTATAAGTGGGGAAGCTAGTTCCATATATGGCGATACTACGACCTTGCACTACTGGATAAATGCTATTTATCCAGTAGGGGTCAATATTTGACTAGGGCGGTTCTATCGTAAATTGCACTCGTAGGAGGTTTTAAGGTGGATGCGCAACACTGACGATGATGACTGATGGAGTGTGCAGCCTGACACTAGCGAGAGTTTCTTGGTATTCACGGTGAGGCGATGTGATGCTGTGTTGTTGATGGATCCCGGTGCAGTGCAATAAGAGGCGTTATGTTACCATTGAGAGGTGGACATGAATGCAACGAAATTGAGACGATTCGACGAGTTGGCATTGGGGGCACCCCTCAATGCATAACTAGAATACATGTAGTCGTAGTGTGGGAATATAGTCCCATGGCGGAAATTGTAGGGAAACCTATATTGGATTAGTTACATGTAGTCATAGTTGTAGGAAATGTAGTCCTTGGTGCGACAACCCGCACCCCAGTGGGCCTGAATTTTTGCTAAATCGAAAACCTAAGTACACCAAAATACAGATCGTTGGTTTGGTATCCTACAAATAATCAAATAAATGTATATCATAGCACTATCGATATAGCTCACAGTGGAATAGTAAAGTATAGTAGAACATATAGTTACTAACCAATGTTGACACTTCCAATGTCTAGTGTTCTTGTCAATTCCGAGCATGCACTAGGAAACCCCCCTTTCACCGTTGCCTCCTTGCACTAGTACCAATCCCTTTAAAGCTATTCTGTGTGATGTAATGAAGAGGGTGTCAGAACAATGTTCTGGTGATTGGTGAAATACACACTTTATACATAACACTAGTTTATGTCGATTGTCTTCCATTACATGTTATGTCTTTTAATTTTTACTTAGTCGTCTCGAATCTACATTCGCGTACGATACGCCCCATCTACCGAAGTAGACTATAACTACTTACATGTGTGTGTGTGTAAGTACCACAGTCCCCTTTGGACCAAGACACTATTCCCGTCGGTTACTACAATTCTGCACCACCGGGCATCACCATCAACTTCTAGGCCAAATTGCCTGCGTACAAAGTAGAACCTCCCGTTAGTGCCTGATAACGTTGTCACAAATGTTTAGTCGTATTCTATCTCGCCTTAGGGATTTACTAACTTGTTTGCTTCCTATTGTGGACTCAATTCCATGGACTATAGAGGACTCATATCCTCGGATTACCCCATCCGTTTTTGAATGAACTCTTCTATGGGTTAACTAGCTTGCCCCAATAAACAAACTAGCAAACAACTATAGTGGTGCATTACCTAACGTGATCTACCCTAGTAGGAGGCATAGCCCATTAGGTGTAACCCTTTATTTCCCGTTTTCACCGCTTTGGATCGATAATGCACTCAACCTATGTAGCTCCCCCTCCTGATTTGGTGCCAACACCTGCTGACGTAGCGTCAAGTTGCTCACTATCCTATTTAGTTTGCCTAACGCAATCAAGGAAATACCCTCCCTTTATTCATTGAAGCCGATTCTATTGAGTGTATTCCTTTACCTATACGTAAACGTATATACTCCATGGGTCCTAGAGTTCCATATGTCCCACACCAATATAATGTATACATAACTACTGGTAGCCCCTTGCGGTGGGCAGACTTCTATTGTGTAACACTACCGACCTCGCATTCCAACCCATTCTAATGACTATATGGTCTTTTACTTAATTTAGGCAATTGGTTTATTCCCATAATTCACACCCATCATAATGTATATTTTAATTTGTATATATTCATTTAATTATTACTTTTCTTTACTTTCAACCAATGATGTTCGATAAATCTTACATAACTTTCTTTTGATTTATTCTTGTCGTTTACTATCATTTGTTATCCATTTCTAATTTATTGACTTATGTGTCATTTATTATTTCCCTTTCATTTAACATTATTGGGAAATCTCTTATTTCCTTTTTAACTAATATCTCTCTTTAATTGTCTATTTGGACTGATTACTTCCCTATTTATTTAATCGTATCTTCTTTGCTTACCATTTGTTTTCTATAGCATCTTAAATTATATACTTTAGATTTCTCATTTAAATTGTTGTTATTATTCTTACTTACATTACTTTAGTTATACTAAAAAATTTGTATACCTAAATATGTTGGAATTACTTCTTTCCCCAAGGAAATTTTTAACACTATAATTCTCCAAAAAAAATTAAAAGAGGACTTGGGTTATGTGTGAAACAAAAAGGAATTGTTTTTTATTTTTTTTATTAGATTAGGCAGTACAGAATATGATGATTCCTTATTTTGTACATCACTTCCTTTTTGTTTACATTCCTTATTATTTCAACCAATACACTTTTATTTGTATTTTTAGACACTTTATAGAAATTCACATTGTTACACAATTCATTCCAATGTACTAAGATATTGTCTAATCCCAATCTTATTTATAATCAGTTCTAATTTATGTTCAACAATCTATATAAACTAACCAAATATAAAATCTCAATATGATTCCATTAACAAGTTATTTATAAATCTAGGGACTAATTATACCCCTAACTTTCCAAATCCAAGCATATACAATATCTATCAAGTTTAGGGTTTTCCATAACATATAGGCATATTTTCTATAATCATTACGCGTATACAATTAAATATCCAATTCGTGGTATGTATCAATTCTTTACGCGTATAAAATTAAATATCCAATTCGTGATTTATATCTAGGCATAAATAAAATAGATCTACAACGATATAAATCCAATATTATTACAAAATGTGTAATTTTCCACTAACCTTGCTTAGCTTTCTAATTCTCTAAATCTAGATCTAGTCCCTTTTTATTGACTTCCTTTTACTTCAATCCAAAATATAAAAAAAGGTATGAACCTATTAGAATTACAGATCTGGGGAAAGGATTGAAACAAATTTAGATTTGAGTTTAAGATTCATGATTTACTTTTGTTTCTACATTCTGAATCGATCATATTCTTTTCTTTTCTTATTTTCCGCTTTTCTCTACTTATATATATATATATATATATAATAGTTTTACTACTTTTAGAATTTGGATGAGAAGAAAAAATGGTAGAGTTTCAGTATGTAGTAAGTTTTCTAAATAAATTAAGGTTAAGTTTGATTTAGCCTAGGAAATCTTGATATCCATCTTGGATGCACATCACTAACTTGGCAGCAAAGAAAAAATAATTGGGTCAATCAATGACGTTCAATCGCAAGCTCAAGTTTACTAATTCTACACGTCAACAATCGACCATTCATGACCTTGGGTCAACCGCTGTCGATCGACCTGGGTGTGCCTTGGGTCGGCTATTGTCTGTTTTAAAGGTGATTTAATTAGCCTGTCGTGATTTGTTTAGTTTTATCTTGTTTGACCAATCGCTATAGTTTGTTTTCACTTTACTCGGATTTGCTTTAATGTTAACATTTCTTAATGTCTAAGTTTCCATTAATGTTAGTAATTAACATTAATTAACTTTATTATTATAATTACATATATAATTATTTTTGATTCAAAAACTTCAAATGTTAACAACCTTTTCGTTTGATCTTCGATCAGAAAACTTTATATATGAAAATTGATCAGAAAATCGTCATGAACCCAATGGTACAAGTTTCATAGTCAAATTCCAACGTTTACAAAAATTCCATTTTTCATTTTTATCATTTATTAATTAATTTCATTTTAATTAATTGTCATAAAATTATGAGGTGTTACATTCTTCCCTTTAAAAGAATTTCGTCTCCGAAATTCCTCAAGGACTGAAAAATTTAACATAACGTACAACCATTCTAAACTAACCAATCAATTAGTGTGAAATCAATTTTGCAACTAATCGTATATAAGTGCATGGTGTATCACAACATATATGATATGCATGTAGAATTATTCTATCGATGCCTCTTACATGAATGCATCTTTTTAAAACAATTTTGAAAATATGATACAAAGAACCCACATATATTAGCAATTCTATGTGTGTAAAATTTAAAAATCAAAAGCTTGTTTTTGCATCCAAATTCTCCCACGCTTCTGAATAGAAGTATAGTTCAACCAATTTTTCATCTAATCCTTAACATCCAAAATCCTAGCACACCATTACTAACATCTAGGTTTTAGAACAATCCAATTTTTTAAACCTATAATCTTATGCTCAAAAAGGGTTTCGATGGAGAATTCTATATTTTCATGCTTCTCTTATGTACTCTTTTTTCATTGTTCCTTGGAACCTTCTCTTTTGCACCCAATTCTCTTTCAACTT
Source organism: Allium fistulosum (assembly GCA_030737815.1). NCBI lineage: Eukaryota > Viridiplantae > Streptophyta > Magnoliopsida > Asparagales > Amaryllidaceae > Allium > Allium fistulosum. The sequence continues at coordinate 1,112,553,711 of CM060902.1, read as the reverse complement.
TTCCAAGTAAAGTCTACATAAGTAAATATTATTTTATATCTTTAAATTTTTAAAACAAAATTATTTTAAAACCAGTTTAATTCACCTACCGACAAGGTATGAAGGAAATGACTCCATAGCTAAAATAGCTTTTCCCTTGTCTCTAACCGTATTTATTTTATTGCCACTTCTACTGCACAGTAAAATCCACTTTAGCTAACCCATCAACTATTCTCTCCATGCTAAGTATGTGGCATTTAGAAAATTAGAAAATTTCTTCTTTTTCCTGCTTAAAAATCTCTTATATATAACTTTTTAAAATATCGGTAAAGATTTTAAACTTTAAAAAAATTTCATCGAAATTTTTTCATAAACCTTTCACAAAGGTATTTATTTTTCGAAAGTACACACACACACACACATATATTTCAAAATAAATTATACCATACCACATGAAATCGGGGTTTAGTCAATAGTTTAACGTCCATAATCGACATCATCTATTTATGCGATAAATTTTAAATTTCAAAACATTTCATTTTGATTTATATTAACAACCAGCACACAAGTTCATTTGTAAATTTTTAGCTTCCACGGTACAGGGACATTGACCCGTGGCTTCACAATAAATTTTCTCCTGTCCTTCGCTTGCCAAAATTTACTTCCCAATTTTTTTTCTATTTTTTAGGATTTAAATCTTATTTCTTTTACTTTAGTAGCTAATTAAATATATTTCCTTAATTTATTTTATACTTCCACCCTTTTACTATTTTCTTTCCTTTTGCATTAGTTAAGTGTCTTTCACGAAATTTTCTTGTCTTAATGTTTTTCCCAATAATATCGCGGTCCACACAAAAAACACATAAAAGAAACATTTTCATAAACATCATACGCGCGTTTACATAACAGAAACGACTAATTCTTACAACTCAACTAAAAGAAAAACAACCGCTGGAAGGAAATAAAACTACTAAAAAGAAAAACAACCGCTGGAAGGAAATAAAACTACTACTAGTTACTAACTACTACTACCTATGGACCTTCCTAACATGCCATCATTCTCCAACCCACATATCTTAACTTTTCCTTAATGGCTTTTGATGAATAAGGTCCATCCATTACATCCATTACCATCCAAATTATGGAACAAATTGTGCATCCTCCCACGTTGTAGTAGGTAAGAAATACAGAATATGTACCCTTTGAATAACTCATCAGTAACTGGCTGGGAGAAATAATTTTTTTCCACCCTCTATCTTGCCTTCCTTAACGTTGAGTCTACTAATGTCCTCTATGTGTGTTTATCATCCATCACCCTATGTTACTATCTTATCTTAATCCTAATATGTTGATAGTATTCTCAAGTCTTGGTATTTACTTCCTTTACTCTATATCTTTCCTACGAGCATACCCTAGAACTCGTAGAATTTTACTTTATACCATTTATCATTCCTTTGCAGTTCTTCTTATGGCTTGCAAACATGTCTAATCAAAATATTCCTAAGTTCTCACCAGTATTCTTTAAAGTCTATGGGGATTCCTTATTGCTACTCAAAGAGTAGTCCTCGCTATCTTCTTCATACCCTTATCTTTTACCGCGTCTTACCTAGGTAGTCATTTCTATCTACTCCATGTTTAAAATTTTGGTTTGATCTTTGCAAATTTTTCTTCATAAGTTAAAACTTAAAAATTTTAAAGTATTTAATCCCAAAACTTTTATCTTTAAAAGTACAACTAAGAAACTTTTTAGCAAATTCAAAAGAAATAACTTAGCCTCTTAACTTTTAAAAGCACAATTAATTTTTTTTAAAGTTCTTTTCCTTTTAAAGACCTTCAAATTTTACTCCTTAAAAATTGGGATTTTTAACTCAAAACATTTAGCAAGTTTTTCTTTTTAAAAACTCAGTTGTTGCGTCAAACCACTTCTTTTATTTTTCAAAAATACTTTTACAACATTTCTAAACATCCTTTATAAATTTTTAAACAATAAAAACTGGAGTAGATAAGAAGAACTCTCACTCTATCATCTTCTTATCACTCATACTATCTCCATTTCCATCCTTGGCGGAGTCTCTAATATCATGTGATGAGGACTTCTAAAAGGTACTTGCAATAAATGTGGACAACATTGGAAAATATCCATTTTCCTTTGTTGCCTTTAATTTTTTCTGTTGCTTCTAATTAAATTAATAGCATAATTTTTAGTATAATCTCCTAACATTACTTCTATATAAATTCCTAATATAATTCTTATTTAAATTTTACAATGTTATTATTATCCAACTTTCCTCTACCTAAACCTTCCTTATTCCAATTTCTTTTCTCTCAACTTATTATCTTCTTTCCCGTTCTTTTTACCCCATTACAAACTTGAATTGTTCCTATTATCCTCCCCCAAAAAGATTTTCCCTAACTTAAATATTTTCATTTTAGTAAAATCAACGAGCTACATATGTTCTACTATTTTTTTGAAAAGAATTAACCTTTTTTTAAAACTCATTTACTGTAATTCTCAGCCTAACAAATTTTAAATTTTCTACTAAAACTTATTATTTAATATAACATATTTTTTTTTTCAAAAATGTAATATTTACGTTTTTTCCAAAAATAGGTTTTTTTCTATCTTCAAATAATTTCTTTTAAAAATCATTTCAAATATATTACATATATATTTTCTCAAACTTTTACATTAAAAGCATTTCAACTTTTAAAACTATTCTGTATTGAGTCGGACTCAGAGTGGATTTCTATTTGTCCCTACTTTTGGACTTCTCTTCCTTCAACTTACTTATTGACTTATCTTCTTCCATCTATAAAATCCAGTTATCATCTTAGAGTGACTACTTCACACCTTCCTTCAGGAACTCAATTGCTTCAAGATATCTATAACATATGGATTCTTACTTTCCCCTTATTTGGACCTTCTGTACCTCATCAATCGACATCATACGAGGATCTACAATCATTATCTATCGGGAGCCCAACTAGGGAGTCACATACTATCCAGCTTCAGGGACCTTCCATATGCTCCACTCATGCTCTTCTTAGGTCAACGCCTTTCCATACGACCTATTTCTCGTGAGGTAATCAGGATAGGTGTACATCTTCAACTTCATCCATTGTTTTGACTCATAATCAACTTATCCATATTTTAGTGTACGGTTGCAACTACTCTATTGTCGGAATTTATGGGATTGGGCGTAATATATTTATATTTATAGGAAAAATACAAATACATTCACCCAACATTTCCTAATTTTTAAGATCGACTAACCTAAGCTCTGATACCAAATGTGACAATCTGCACCCCAGTAGACCTAAATTTTTGCTAAATCGGAGACCCAAGTACGCTAAAGTATGGATTGTTGGTTTGGTATCCTACAAAAAATCAAATAAAAGTATATCAGAGCATTATAGATATAACTTAGAGCGGAATAGTAAAGTATAATATAACATATAGTTACTGACAAAGGTTTATAATTCCAATGTCTAGTGTCCATGTCAGTGCCGAGCATGTATTAGGAAACACGTCCTTTCACCATTCCCACCTTGCACCAGCACTTCTCCCTCTAAAGCTATCCTATGGGTTGTAATGAGGAGGGTGTCAAAACAATGTTCTGGTGATTGGTGAATTGCACACTTTATACATAACACTAATTTATACCGATTGTCTTCCATTACATGTTATGACTTTTAATTTTACCTAGTCATCTCGACTCCATGTTCGTGTACGATACGCCCCATCTACTCAAAGTAGACTATAACTACTTACGTATATATATATATATATATATATATATATTCAAGTACTACATTCCATCTTTGGACCAAAATAGTATCCCTACTAGTATCCGCAAAAGTTGCACCGACTGGCATCATCAACAATGTCTAGGCCAAATTGCCCGCGTACAAAGTAGAACCTCCCGTTAGTGCCTAATAACGGCATCACAAAAGCTTAGATGTATTCTATCTCACCGTGAGGATTTACTAACTTGTCTGTTTCCTATCATGGACTCAACTCCATGGACTATAGAGGACTCAGCTCCTCGGACTAAACATCCGTTTTTGAAAGAACTCTTCTATGGGTTAACTAGCCGTGCCCTAACAAACAAACTAGCAAACAACTGTAGCGGTGCATTACCTAACATGGCCTACCCTAGTAGAAGGCATAGCACGTTAGTTGTAACCCTGTCTTTCCCGTTTTGACTACTCTGGACTGATGATGCACTCGACCTATGTAGCTCTTACTCCTGATTTGGTGCCAATACCTGCTGACATAGTGCTAAGCTGCTCACCATCCTATTTAGATTGCCTAACGCAATCAAGGCAATACCGTCCCTTTGGTCATTGAAGCATATTCTACTGAGAGTATTCCTTCACCTAAATGTAAACATATATACTCCATGGGTCCTACAATTAGATATGCCCCACATCAGTATAATGTATACACAACTGCTGTAGCCCCTTGCGGTGGGCAGGCTTCTATTGTGTAACACTACTGACCTCGCATTCCAACCCATTTTAATGACTGAATGGTCTTTAACTTAATTTAGGCAATTGGGTTATATCCCATAATTCACACGGGCCATAACGTATATTTTAATTTGTATACATTCGTTTAATTATAACTTTTCTTAACTTTTAATCATTGATGTTCAATAAATCTTATATAACTTACTTTTGATTTACTCTTGCTGTGTACTATCATTTGTTATCCATTTCTAATTTATTGACTTATGTGTCATTTATTATTTCCCTTTCATTTAACACTGTTGGGAATTCTCATGTTTCCCTTTTAACAAATATCTCTCTTTATTTGCATATTTGGACTTATTACTTCCATATTTGTTTAATTGTATCTTTTTTGTTTACTGTTTGTTTTCTACACCATCTTAAATTATATACTTTAGATTTCCCATTTAAATTGTTGTTGTTATTCCTACTTACATTACTTTAGTTATACTAAAGGATTTTTATAACTTAATACGTTGGAATTACTTCTTTCACCAAAGGAAATGGTTAACACTGTAATTCTCTATAAAAAAATTTAAAAAACAAGACTTGTGTTATGTGTGTAACAACAAGGAATTATCTTTTATTTTTCTATTGGAATAGGCAGTACAAAATATGATGATTCCTTTATTTTGTACATATCTTCCTTTTTGTTTACCGTGTTATTTCAACCAATACACTTTTATTTGTATTTTTAGACAATTTATAGAAATTCACATTGTTACACAATTGACTCCATGTATTAAAATATTGTATAATACCAATTTCATTTATAATCAATTCTAATTTATTTTTAACAATCTATATAATTTAGCCAAATTTGAAATCCCACTATGATTTCATTAACAAGTTATTTACAAATCTAGGGACTATTTATACCCTTAAATTTCCAAATCCAAAAGTATACAATCCCTATCAAGTTTAGGGTTTTCCATAACATATAGGCATATTTTCCATAATCATTACGCGTATAATTAAATATCCAATTCGTGGTTTATATTAATTCTTTATGCATACAAAATTAAATATTCAATTCATGATTTATATCTAGGGTAAATGAAATAGATGTATAACGATATAAATCCAATATTATTATAATTTCTCACTCACCTTGCCTTAGCTTTCCAATTTTCAAGATCTAGATCCATTCCCTTTTTATTTGACTCCATCTTACTATAAATCCAAAATATTAAAAAAGGTATACACCTATTAGAGTTACAGATCTGGGGAAAGGATAAAATTAAATTTAGAATTGAGTTTAAGATTCATGATTTACCTTTGTTTTGCATTCTGAATCGATCTTATTCTTCTCTTTTCTTATTTTCTGCTTTTCTCTACTTATGTGTATATATATATATATAATAGTTTTACTACTTTTAAAATTTGGAGGAGAAGAGAAAATGGTAGAGTTTCAGTATATTGTAAGTTTTCTAACTAAATTAGGGTTAAGTTAGCTATTATTTATAGGGGTTAGGGATTGGTTTGGAGCGTTAGATTTAGCTTAGGAAATCTTGAGATCCTTCTTGGACGCACATTACTAACTTGGCAGCAAAGAAAACTAATTGGTTCAATCTACGGCGTTCAATCGCGTGCCCTATTTTACCAATTCTACATAACAACGATCGACCGTTCATGTCCTTAGGTCGACCACTACCCGTTGACTTGGGTTGAAGTGACCCACTTCCCTGATCACTTGTTTGCAGTGATTTTTTTTATTTTTACAATAGATCACTTCTCTTAATTCATTCTCCCAAGATCCAGAATCTTACCAGTATAAACATATCAGTGTATAACTAAATCATTTCATTTATATATATGAAGATATATAAATGGTTCTTTGCTTATCAGAGTAATTAAAATAGCAAAGAAACTCATTCACACAATGTTTCTCATATTTGAGAGACTTTTGTGTCACATATCCATTCTATATTTTTTTTTGAACCCAGACTTGATTTTTAAATCCTAAAATGATCACATCATTTTCTTATCTAATTTCCTAGCTTGTGCTATAACTCAGATTAATTAATTTTTGGATTTACAACCTAGCTATTTGATCCATAGAATCTAGGAATTTAATACTAGATGTTTGACTGATACAAGGTGTCAGATCAATTCATACACATTTGTTTAGCCCGGGGTTCTACTTTTAAACCCAAGCAAAAAAAAAATTCTTTATGTTAAGAAAAATGCTCAGAATATGATGTGATCAGATAGATATCAGGCTAGGAACTTAGTTCAAAAACCAGGCAGTAAAGATGATACATTTGAACAAAAATGCAGACTCAATCTATCATATCAAATGGAGGCTTAGCATATATCTGAGGACAAGATAATTTAAGTTATGTTACAAATCAAATTAATACAAAATTCTCAAGTGAACTTATTAAGTAGACAACTGATGTTCTCATAAGTAGTAAGTGGTAGTAACTAAGGTGTTGTGAAGTGATGGTCATGCCTATTACAAACAGGACTACCAATTACTTTAAACTGCCTCAGGTTGGTCATGACCAATTGCATCCAGACTTGAGTCATGTATCTAGATAGTAAGGTGTGTTAAGTATAGTTGCTGTGAGACCTACAAGTACTAAAAATGCACATGGACCTACTACACATAGCAATGCAAATTTCTACTATAAATCAAATGCCCAGATTAAGAATTATAGGCTTCGTTTTTAAGCTTGACATATACTTGTATCAATTACAAGCCATGATCATGCTTTTCTGGTTAGCCCGGTCTAGGTTCAACTCAGCCTTTAAAAGATTTATTACATGTTTGTTTTTTCTTTCAAAAACTATTTCCACTTTACAATTAAAAGTTCATCAGACATTGCCAAGGAAGATATGACCACATATCAAATTATATAGCATGATCTCCTATATCATACTTCACCAGAGATTATCCAGATCAGTTGCTTAAAACAGAAACTCACAAACACATATATAATACTAAAATTTTTACATATTCTTTACACAGAAAAATAAGCAAACATCAATCTTGGAAATACTTAGAACATAATAAAGTTTTGCCTAGCTTATTTATTACAATGAAACCACTGCATTTTCTAAAAACATTTCTAAAAGCAACCAGATCTTCAAACATCCATGAAAGCAAACTATTCATACATCTTTTCCTGCAACAACATTTTGAGCTGCCTCAATAAAATGAGACACCCCAAATATTGCAAAAGGCAACAAATAGGGTTAGAAATAAATTCTGGTATGAGTGAAATCAAATAATTAAATTCTTTTGTAAATTCCTTAATCTGCATAAAAATCCTATTTTAACAAGGCACTATTTCATACAAAAATCTGAGCATATGTAAGTTTATATATCCCAATCATACACCCAAACATTCATCCAATCATTTCATCTAGACATTCATGCACATGCTCCTACGGATTAACTCCTAACTTCCATAGCCTGATTTCTCACTCTCACTTCTACCTTATTATTTGGTCTGACTCCTTGCCATTGAACACCATGTGTGCATTGTAAAGGGGCTTAGTTCTATTAACCCTTTACACAGAGGCCTACAGGACTTAAACAAGTCATGCACATACCCATCATCCGCCTGATGCTGAGCAGATCAAGGCATTACTCTTAAATTATTCTTATAATTTAGAGACCATGCTTATTTATCTTCTAAGAATTTTATTATCACTTGAAATGCTTTGCATTCTTTTCTTCCTCTCATGAATCAAAAGTTATGAAACTCTCTCAGGGGTTTTAGTCAGACATATCAAGCTTCCATGCAAAATACTAAATCCCATTCCAAGGTTATTCTATTTTAATCATATTTTCTGAAACTAGCATACATATTTATCTATAGAAGTATTCCTATGTCTTACATAAATCTAATGAAGTTATATACCCTATTCATTTATTTTAATGAGAACACATGACATGATTTTTCTTTGAGAAAAACCCATAAAAACATATTAACTTATAATAGGAACAACTCAGCACCTATACATGATACTGCATTGTTCATATCATTTTAATATAAATTAGGCATAAGCATAAATCTGATTATTCACACTGCCTACTTATTTTCCTTTGATACCCTATTTCTCAGTAAAACATTCAGTTCATGTATCAACCCTGGTTTGGAGATTATCGGTATACATTAAATTATAAAGGAAGTTATAATTTAATATTGTAAATTAAAATATAATTGGAAATTTTAAATTGTTTATTTGGAATAAACAATGAATTTTGTAAATAAAATGAGAAAATTAAGTTTGGAACTCTATTTTGTTTATTTGGGTATAAATATGGGATTAAATATTGATTGGATAAGTATTTGGTTTAAATAATTTGAAGCTAATAAATTAATTAGGTGATGTATTTCAACGTTAAATTGTTGAAATAAATCTAAAGTAATGAAAATAAAGTTTTAAAAACTTTATTTTGAGAACTGAGTAGAAAATAATCAAATTGCAATTTTATTTGGGTAATTACAACCATATTGGAAAACATTGTCAATATGAATCTTTTATTGAATTTAAAACGAGAAATTTAAAGATAGTATGTGTTTTATTAAAATAAAAGATGAAATATTGTTTGAAAAATAATATTTGACGATTTAAAAGAGTTAAAATGATTTATGGTAATTTATTTGACAAGAAATCAATTTTTGTACAAATTGTTGGATTGAAAATGGTGTTTTGTAATAAAATAGTGTAAATTGTGTAAATTATAAATTATTTTTGAAAATATGGTTTTATTTGTAAAAAGAACTTTTTATTGTTGAAATAAAATTTTATTTTGTTGCAATAACAATTTTATTTGTAAACAAATAGGTGTATACATTTTATGTGGCTTAAAAATGAAGAAAAATGTGTATATGTTGATTATATAGGTTAGAAAGTGTACATAACTCAATTTTCTTTATGTAATATTGGTTTTGGGCTTTTAGAGTTAGGTTTAAAACCCAAACTCCATTATCCAGATGTTTCTAGACAGAGATAAACTACTGTACGTAGTTTCTTCTTCCTCCCTAAACAAAAGTTTTCAGTAAAGCGACAAGAAAAAAAAAGGGCAATCTCCATCTAAATTCAATTTTCCACTCAAATTGCTGAAAATCAAAGAAGATAATCACTAAAATCAGATAATAGAAGGCTCTTGAAGGCCATTTCCCATCAAAATCCATCATATTGTTGCTAAAACCATTGCTAAATCAAGTGGTAAGCATGGTAAGAGTTTCTTACAGCAAGCTAAAGCTAAAAAAAAAATCAAACTTTGCTATCATTTGTTGATGGAATTGCTCTATTTATCTTCTTTGTTTTTTGTTCTGCTGGCTGAAAAAGCCCCATGTTCAAAAATTCGTATCTTCTCCAATTTACATTATTTGAGTCTGAGTTTTTCACATGTTTTAGTACTTGGATTGGGCAATGTTACTGGAAATTTTCAATGAATTTGGTGTTGTTTTGTTTGGAAAATTTGTGCTTGAAAATGGTCAAAAACTGATCTCTGATTTCTGGCCGAAAATACATCATTTAGAAAAATCATATCTTCCTCAATTTAAATTCAATGAACCTGAATTTTTGATATGTTGCAGTACTTGGATGGTTCATTGCGTCTGGATATTTTCAATGAATTTGGAGTTGTTTTGATTTGGAAAATTTGTGCTTGAAATTGGCCAAAAACTGATCTCTGATTTCTGGCCGAAAATACATCATCTTAGAAAAATCATATCGTCCTCAATTTACATTCAATGAACCTGAAATTTTGATATGTTTCAGTAATTGAATGGTTCATTGCTTCTGGAAATTTTCAATGAATTTGGAGTTGTTTTGATCTGGAAAATTTATGCTTAAAAATGGCCAAAAACTGATCTCTGTATATTATCCGAAAATACATCACTTTAGAAAAATTATATCTTCTTCAATTTACATTCAATGAACCTGAATTTTTGATATGTTGCAGTACTTGTATGTTTCATTGCTTCTGGAAATTTTCAATGAATTTGGAGTTGTTTTGATCTGAAAAATTTATGCTTAAAAATGGCCAAAAACTGATCTCTGATTACTGGCCGAAAATACATCAACTTAGAAAAATCATAACTCTTTTATTTTATAGTGAATTGTTTTAAATTTTTGATATGTTATAGTCCTCATATCATATTATAATACAGAAAAATTTGGCTAAAATCTGGGTTGTTTTGGCACCCCAAATTACTGTCCAAAGTTAGGCAAAACCTAAGTTGTTTGGTAGATTGTTCTTTTGCTTCTATTTGCGCTTTCGTTAGCCGTTTCACTACAAATTTCGCTGATTTTAAATATTGTTGAATAAGTTTGATGATGAATGTTTAAGTATTTTTATCTGACAGTGAATTGGCTTTGAAGTACTATCTTATGATATTTTTTCCTGCCAAGGACATGAGGTGGGATTGTTATGATGAATTGATGATGGTTGTGATGTTTAAGATGGACTTTTACTTGTCGATGAAATGAGACAAGTCTTGATGTCACTTTAAACTCATCGAAGTATGATACACGATGAGTTGGGTGCTTTACACTCGCCGATGAGACGAGGCGGGGTATGTTTGATTTGGATTTTCATGAATGTTTTCTAATGTGGCATTGACTGACGATTAGTAAACCAATAGGTGCGAATGTATGATATAGGACGTACATTAACACCCACTGGATTCCTATTCGAGATGTTGTGACACATTCAAGATGTTATTAGTACTACAAACCGAGTATAAGATTGGAATCATTACGATGTTCTTGATGTCATTACTAGATTCCAATCATCATGATGTTTTGCTCGGATTTTATGATTTGGGTGTCATCGCGATATTCGACTATAGTCAATCAAGATGATCAAGATGCTAAGATTTTAATGACCCCAAGTCATCACGACGTATGGTACCAAAATAGTAGTACTAGTCAAGGCGAAAAGCACGAGTAATTTTCTATGAAGTTTTCTATGTTCGATTTCACCTTTTTATGATGTGTTATTTGAATATGGCCTTGAGTATGATATAGGCTACATTCATATTATTCTATATGGTGATTTCGATTATGATTTCCTTTAACTCTTAATGAGTTCTTATGATAGATTATGATGATTTGATGTTTCTTTATGAAGTTATTATATGGATCTCATCCCTTATCCACTTTACTTAGAGATGTCCTTAAGAGAAACCATATGCATGTTACTTATTGAATTCCTTTGAAATAGACAGATAAATCCCCGATGTCCCCTGTCTTATAAATGATATGATGAATAACATGTCATTCCGTTGGCAACAACGGAGTGATTCTCACCCCTTTCGCTTATTACTGAGATCCTTACTACTAATAAGTTCTAGCCTGCCTGACCCGTGTGTTTTTCACTCGGGTCAGACCGAGTTGTTTCAAGTATCATCTATTGGACTTAGCATGAAGTTGATGTTGGATATTAGCTTATCCATCGCTTGAGTAGTTGATTTCTTCTGCATACTCTGATGTATTTATATTTGATTCAATGTATATGGTGTGGTCAAGTACCACATTTATTGTATTCATATTGTATTGTACTAAACATGTATCAGTGTATATGTATATATATGATGTTGATTACTGTTCTGTGATGTGCTTTACATTTTTATTGTATTTTGTTCTGATAGATCCGTTAGCCACCTATAGTTTTGGATTAAGCATTTACTGGGTATGTCGATCCATTGAGATAGAAAAGAAAAATCATATTGCATTTATCGACGTATTCAGTAGATGTTTAAGACAAAGTTATAGATGGTCGCCCTTAACCAGCCCTATTCTCCGCTTTAGTAGACGGAATTACTCGTTAATTCTCTTTACTAAGGTGGGTCTCGGGGTGGGGCATTACAGCATGGTATCAGAGCCGTGGTCTGAACAAAGTAGAATAAACATAGAACAGTACGTATATCACGATACATTGAAGTATAATACGAGTGAATCATTGTCCTTTATTCGAGCTTGTTTTCGAATCGTGCTTTGATTCTTTTCGAGTTTTGGGATTTGTTGAAATGGAATATGTCTAGGAATATAAATTGTATTCCGTAGTATTCCATAATTGAGTTTGATGTTATCTTATCCAAGGTTTTAAATCTCCCCGAGATCAGTCGAGATGAAAATCCGAGATATTAGCCAAAATCCGAGATTTGGCAGCTTGGTTAGTTATAAGTCTTTTAAATATCGCCCGAGACAGCCGAGATATTTGCCCGAGATATTGGCCAAAATCCGAGATTTGAAACCTTGATCTTATCTTATGAATAATCTTATTTGGGATTATTCTATTCTTTTTTTGTCGATGCGAGTGAGTTCATATCGATGAACCTTATTGATTCCTTAAAGTATTCTTGTTGTGTTCCTTTGAGAGTTGTGAACCGTATTGAGGGGATCCACAACGATTGGCTTGTTGTGAGTTAGAGTTTTCTATTTGTTGCTGCTTTAGTAAGTATTAATTTATTACTCACTATCTTGAGAGGTATCTGATTTGGGATGGATTGACTTATTTGATGTTAAGTCTGATCCTTTTGTTGTTATAGGATCCTATATTTATTTAGGCATCCTAATTTGATTGGTTTATTATTTCTATCACTTTGGAATGTTAATGATGATTCTGAAGTTTCTGTATTCACTCTTGAGTATCGAGATGTTGATGATATATCTCGAATTCCAGTCAAGGTGACTTTGTTGAGTTTTGTGAGTCCGTTTGGATTTGACATCCAATCGGGCAATCGAGTGTTGAGGTAACCTTATTCCTGGCTCTTAGCTCTTCAGTTATCCTTCCACGAGGATATCCACTAAGGAATGAGGTGAGTTTCCAAATTTTTCGAGTTTGATTGAGTTTATCATTCAGTTTCTTTGAGTTATCCTTTTCGAAAACTCAATCGGTGTTATCCTTTATAGCATTACTTTGTTTGAAGTAATGATTTTTTTTGTTTGTGTGCTTCTTCTCCTTCGAGAAGAATATCTTGCTTATCTTGTGTCTTGATGATTTCCGAGAGTGGCTCGTCATCTTGTAGTAGTTGACGAACACTCCATCTCCTTCTGTTGATTTTGTGAATCGAGTATTCTAGGAATATCTCGATGCATTCTCTTAATGTTCTTTGGTTTGAGTTTTTGAAGCTATATATATATATATATGAGTTTTTTTTTAAAAAAAATTCAAAGAATGTTTTGAGAATATAATTATATGAGTAGTATTCTTTTATAGAAATAATTTGAGAGTGTTGGGTTATCCATCGAGTAGTTAAGAGTTTTGGTCGATACGCCTGATCAACGTTATCGATAGGAATCTCCTAAATGCTATGATGAGGCAATCAGACACGATGGTTTGTGTTTTAAAATTGAGATTTTGAAAATAATATTTTGAGATTTTAGAATTTATATTATATACATTAGATGTTTTAAAAGAAGAGTTATAAGAGGATTAGAAGATTGTTTTTAAACTATTTAAGTGGTTTAATAAAAAGAGTAAAGAGAATTTAAACCCTTAATTTATTTTGAGGAATATTATTATGGATTTACAAAATTCTTTGAAAATTAATTTTGAAGTAAGAGAAGAAATTTGGACTTTTAATTTGAGTTTTATATTACTTACTAAGTAATATAGTAGAGAGTTTGAAAATTTTCAAATGTTGAAAATTGAGATTTAAAATTTAAAAGATGTTGAGAAAAAAAAATTCTAAATATCTTGGACTGAAAAGTAATTTGAGCTCATATTCTTGTTCTTGAGTTCACTCTATTCTTGTGCTAATGATAACGACGTGCATTTTCGCGGTCGTTCGAGCTTGGTGGCCTCATGAGAAACCATTTTGTGTGATTTATCTATCTTGTCTATTGAGTCTATCCTTGTTGTGAGGAAGTTCTTTCCGTAGTATTAAGCGGAAAATTGTGTTGATGATCATTTTTGTTGCTTAGAGTTCGGGTTTGAATGAGTTTGATCCCAACTCTATTCGTAAAGTTTTGAGAAATCTATCTTATTTGATAGATTATTTGTTGAGCTTTTTATTGAGTATTGGTTCGAAGATGGGATATCTTCGAAATTCTTTCGAGTTGCTTGGAAAATTCGATGGTTTGCTAATCACTATATTAGCATATGATGGACCATTGAACTAACCAAGGGAGTTTTTCCTTATTTCTCTCTACCATTCTATGCTGGGAGTATGAATGGTTTGAGTTTCGAGCTTGTCTATCACCTTTGTTGATTGAATTTTTATGTTGTTTACAACTATTTTCCTAGAAAATTGCGGGGACGCAATTTTTGTAGGGGGGAGTCTGTAACAACCCTGGTTTGGAGATTATCGATATACATTAAATTATAAAGGAAGTTATAATTTAATATTGTAAATTAAAATATAATTGGAAATTTTAAATTGTTTATTTTGGAATAAACAATGAATTTTGTAAATAAAATGAGAAAATTAAGTTTGGAACTCTATTTTGTTTATTTGGGTATAAATATGGGATTAAATATTGATTGGATAAGTATTTGGTTTAAATAATTTGAAGCTAATAAATTAATTAGGTGATGTATTTCAACGTTAAATTGTTGAAATAAATCTAAAGTAATGAAAATAAAGTTTTAAAAACTTTATTTTGAGAACTGAGTAGAAAATAATCAAATTGCAATTTTATTTGGGTAACCATATTGGAAAACATTGTCACTATGAATCTTTTATTGAATTTAAAACGAGAAATTTAAAGATAGTATGTATTTTATTAAAATAAAAGATGAAATATTGTTTGAAAAATAATATTTGACGATTTAAAAGAGTTAAAATGATTTATGGTAATTTATTTGACAAGAAATCAATTTTTGTACAAATTGTTGGATTGAAAATGGTGTTTTGTAATAAAATAGTGTAAATTGTGTAAATTATAAATTATTTTTGAAAATATGGTTTTATTTGTAAAAAGAACTTTTTATTGTTGAAATAAAATTTTATTTTTTTGCAATAACAATTTTATTTGTAAACAAATAGGTGTATACATTTTATTTGACCTAAAAATGAAGAAAAATGTGTATATGTTGATTATATAGGTTAGAAAGTGTACATAACTCAATTTTCTTTATGTAATAATGGTTTTGGGCTTTTAGAGTTAGGTTTAAAACCCAAACTCCAATATCCAGATGTTTCTAGACAGAGATAAACTACTGTACGTAGTTTCTTCTTCCTCCCTAAACAAAAGTTTTCAGTAAAGCGACAAGAAAAAAAAGGGCAATCTCCATCTAAATTCAATTTTCCACTCAAATTGCTGAAAATCAAAGAAGATAATCACTAAAATCAGATAATAGAAGGCTCTTGAAGGCCATTTCCCATCAAAATCCATCATATTGTTGCTGAAACCATTGCTAAATCAAGTGGTAAGCATGGTAAGAGTTTCTTACAGCAAGCTAAAGCTAAAAAAAAATCGAACTTTGCTATCATTTGTTGATGGAATTGCTCTATTTATCTTCTTTGTTTTCTGTTCTGCTGGCTGAAAAAGCCCCATGTTCAAAAATTCATATCTTCTCCAATTTACATTATTTGAGTCTGAGTTTTTCACATGTTTTAGTACTTGGATTGGGCAATGTTACTGGAAATTTTCAATGAATTTGGTGTTGTTTTGGTTTGGAAAATTTGTGCTTGAAAATGGTCAAAAACTGATCTCTGATTTCTGGCCGAAAATACATCATTTAGAAAAATCATATCTTCCTCAGTTTAAATTCAATGAATCTGAATTTTTGATATGTTGCAGTACTTGGATGGTTCATTGCTTCTGGAAATTTTCAATGAATTTGGAGTTGTTTTGATTTGGAAAATTTGTGCTTGAAATTGGCCAAAAACTGATCTCTGATTTCTGGCCGAAAATACAGCATCTTAGAAAAATCATATCTTCCTCAATTTACATTCAATGAACCTGAATTTTTGATATACTGCAGTACATGGAAGGTTCATTTCTTCTGGAAATTAATTTGGAGTTGTTTTGATCTGGAAAATTTATGCTTGAAAATGGCCAAAAACTGATCTCTGTATATTGGCCGAAAATACATCACTTTAGAAAAATTATATCTTCTTCAATTTACATTCAATGAACTTGAATTTTTGATATGTTGCAGAACTTGTATGGTTCATTTCTTCTGGAAAGTTTCAATAAATTTGGAGTTGTTTTGATCTGAAAAATTTATGCTTAAAAATGGCCAAAAACTGATCTCTGATTACTGGCCGAAAATACATCAACTTAGAAAAATCATAACTCTTTCATTTTGTAGTGAATTGCTTTAAATTTTTGATATGTTATAGTCCTCATATCATATTATAATACAGCAAAATTTGGCTAAAATCTGGGTTGTTTTGACACCCCAAATTACTGTCCAAAGTTAGGCAAAACCTAAGTTGTTTGGTAGATTGTTCTTTTGCTTCTATTTGCGCTTTCGTTAGCCGTTTCACTGCAAATTTCGCTGATTTTAAATATTGTTGAATAAGTTTGATAATGAATGTTTAAGTATTTTTATCTGACAGTGAATTGGCTTTGAAGTACCGTCTTATGATATTTTTACCTGCCGAGGACATGAGGTGGGATTGTTATGATGAATTGATGATGGTTGTGATGTTTAAGATGGACTTTTACTTGTTGATGAAATGAGACAAGTCTTGATGTCACTTTAAACTCATCGAAGTATGAGACACGATGAGTTGGGTGCTTTACACTCGCCGATGAGACGAGGCGGGGTATGTTTGATTTGGATTTTCATGAATGTTTTCTAATGTGGCATTGACTGACGATTAGTAAACCAATAGGTGCGAATGTATGGTATGGGACGTACATTAACACCCACGGGTTCCTATTCGAGATGTTGTGACACATTCAAGATGTGATTAGTACTACAAACCGAGTATAAGATTGGAATCATTACGATGTTCTTGATGTCATTACTAGATTCCAATCATCATGATGTTTTGCTCGGATTTTATGATTTGGGTGTCATCGCGATATTCGACTATAGTCAATCAAGATGATCAAGATGCTAAGATGTTAATGACCCCAAGTCATCACGACGTATGGTACCAAAATAGTAGTACTAGTCAAGATGAAAAGCACGTGTAATTTTCTATGAAATTTTCTATGTTCGATTTCACCTTTTTATGATGTGTTATTTGAATATGGCCTTGAGTATGATATAGGCTACATTCATATTATTCTATATGGTGATTTCGATTATGATTTCCTTTAACTCTTAATGAGTTCTTATGATAGATTATGATGATTTGATGTTTCTTTATGAAGTTATTATATGGATCTCATCCCTTATCCACTTTACTTAGAGATGTCCTTAAGAGAAACCATATGCATGTTACTTATTGAATTCCTTTGAAATAGATAGATAAATCCCCGATGTCCCCTGTCTTATAAATGATATGATGAATAACATGTCATTCCGTTGGCAACAACGGAGTGATTCTCACCCCTTTCGCTTATTACTGAGATCCTTACTACTAATAAGTTCTAGCCTGCCTGACCCGTGTGTTGTTCACTCGGGTCAGACCGAGTTGTTTCAGGTATCATCTATTGAACTTAGCATGAAGTTGATGTTGGATATTAGCTTATCTATCGCTTGAGTAGTTGATTTCTTCTGCATACTCTGATGTATTTATATTTGATTCAATGTATATGGTGTGGTCAAGTACCACATTTATTGTATTCATATTGTATTGTACTAAACATGTATCAGTGTATATGTATATATATGATGTTGATTACTGTTCTGTGATGTGCTTTACATTTAGTTATTGTATTTTGTTTTGATAGATCCGTTAGCCACCTATAGTTTTGGATTAAGCATTTACTGGGTATGTCGATCCATTGAGATAGAAAAGAAAAATCATATTGCATTTATCGACGTATTCAGTAGATGTTTAAGACAAAGTTATAGATGGTCGCCCTTAACCAGCCCTATTCTCCGCTTTAGTAGATGGAATTACTCGTTAATTCTCTTTACTAAGGTGGGTCTTGGGGTGGGGCGTTACAGTTCATTTCTCACATAAAACTGGATCTTAAAATCCACTTCTATGATCTGAATACATGTTTGATTACTTGTATTTTAAAGCAAAAACTGAAACAATCTTATCAAATCAAGACAGATCAAAACTTCAACCAAAAGTTCAATCAAAATACCATCCATGATCAACATGCATTTATTCAGAGAATAAAATAAAACAGAAAATTATGATAGAATTTATATATGAAAATAACTTGGCTGCCCTTAGCATGGGCCTTAATGCCTCAAATCCCATAAGTGATTATCACTCACCTTTCTTTGCTCCTCCCCGAGAATACTCGGGCCTGAAGACAATGTGAGTTTATTTTATTTTTAATTTTATTTCCTCTGTTTTCTCCCCAGAAACAACTGTTGCCCCTCCCTTGATTTAAATCATTTTGCTAGGGTTTTAATGGAGGAAAAACCCATTCTATCCTTACCTTACTCAGAGAATCATATGTGTATAATTATGGCTAAAGGTGCCATTTTCTCTTGATTTCTATTTCTGGTAAAACAATTTGCTTTTCTCTTTTCTGTATACATGCTATTTGCATGATTTTTATCTACACATTGTTTTCATATGACTCAACTTCACAATGTATTTTATTATACCTGGGTTATTTCTCATGTTTCTTTCTATAAACTTGATTTTTAACTAACATAATTTACCATTTGCTTCTTTCTTGATTTATTTCAAAAATGCATTTATACTCATAAATATTACTTAACTGGTTTTTATGCATTTTAATTATCAAAAGGAGTTATTTTATCACTTTTATATTTTTCTGACTACATATGTATGTGATATTCATGGGATATGTGAACTTAAAAATTAATTCATACTTTAGCTATTTTGCTTCTCATCACTATCTATTGAAATAATTATTCCCTTGCTTGTTTCACTCATTCCCTTTTGATATTCATTTTCAAATTATTTTATTCTTCAATTATTTTCTATTAACTAATT
Source organism: Allium fistulosum (assembly GCA_030737815.1). Taxonomy (NCBI): domain Eukaryota; kingdom Viridiplantae; phylum Streptophyta; class Magnoliopsida; order Asparagales; family Amaryllidaceae; genus Allium; species Allium fistulosum. The sequence continues at coordinate 1,112,534,254 of CM060902.1, read as the reverse complement.
TAATTTTCTTTTCATTTCAGAATTATTTTTATCTCAAAAATTTTGGGTCTTCACATGGTGTGTGTCTTGGGTCGACCGTTATTTGTTTTAATGGCGATTCACATAGCCTGTCATGATTTGTTTAGTTTTATTCCTTGTTTAGCCAATCGCTATAATTTGTTTCCACTTTACTTAGATTTGCTTTAACATTAACATTTCTTAACGTCTAAATTTTCGTTAAAGTTAGTAATTAACATTAATTAACTTTTTTTACCATAATTACATATATAATTATTTCTGATTCAAAAACTTCAAATATTATTAACTTTTTCGTTTGAACTTCAATCGAAAAACTTTATGTATGAAAATTGATCAAAAAATCGCCACGAACCCAGCAGTGCAAGTTTCGTAGCCAAATTCCAATATTTACCAAAAATTTATTCTTTAGCGTTATCATTTATTAATTAATTTCTTGTTAATTAATTGTTGTAAAATTACGAGGTGTTATACATGGTGGAAGACTGTAAGGGAACCTATATGGAATAGTTCTAAATACTATTAGCCGATCATTAGTTGTCTTGAGGTTTGATTAGTTGTTCGACCCCAAGTATTAGCCTACACAAGTTGTTTAGTGTATGTGTGTTTTGAGCTAAACCCCTTAAATTAGGAAATAAGTAATTCACAAACACTTGTAAGACACGTTAGGTCACATATAGTGTTAATAAAGTTAATTTCTTATGATCACCATATATTAACAATGTACTCATTCACCGGACTTTTGACTGACCTACCCCATTTTCCTTTCTTTTTCACTACCACAAAAGGACATGACAGCAGGTGAAAGGTGTAACATCCCCCACTTGGAGGCCCAACACTAATCGCTATGGATACTGTAGTCATCCATAGTTATTAATCCTCGGCAACCAAAATATGGTAATGTTAGAGACATTGATATAACAGGAGCACATGGATTTGAGAAAAAATTTAAAAGTCAACAAACAACTTTCTCATTTCATTTGAATTCCATTTCAAAGTATTTCAAATTCATTACATAATCCCATAATCGTTAACCACGTTCAGAGAAAATATAATTATTACAACATATGCCAAGAGCGACATATGAAGATGACCCCTGGGATGATCAGAGTATACATAGGCAATTAAACAACTTTTCCTTTACAACACAGCGGAATCAAAAATAGAAAAGAACTCTGAATAGCTAACATGCCTCCTACACGTCTCCAGAAGATTATTCGTCTAAAGAGATACCTGGAAACCTCAACTCTAAAACTACTCAAAATCAATTGAGCACCCGAGAGTTTAAGGTGAAAACGTAAACTTTGAGTCAGACATAAAGCCAGGTATGAATAATAATCTACCATCTCAAACGATTTAGATATCTAGTGAGACCACGCCGCTTAGCGAAATGGGTTTTCCCCTCACTAGCATCTTATTCAAAACTTTATAAATCCATATAATGTGCTCCTGCATCTACTGTTATCCCGCCTTTTGACAAGGCCGAGATACCAAGGGACTGACTAAAAGCCAAGAGTCACTCGTCATGGATATCGATGAATTTTGTCTGAGTCCGGATCGAGCCACGATTAATAAGACATGACAAGCAAAGCTAGGAAAGCCAACGTTCCAAGTTTCAAGTCAATCCGAGTTCGTATGCTCAAATTATGATCAACACAAGTTAGAAGAAAACTGATGCTCGAATCAATCTGTTCGAACCCACCAGGTTCGAATCGATCACAGGCTGAGCTATCCATGTGCTTCGAGTTCGTATCGATCGTCTGGAGACTATCAAGATCAATGCGAACAAAGCTATGCACCGACTCCATAAAAGGTGATACGTTCGTATCCACCAGAACACTTCACTTCGAATCCAGGGACAACAATGTGTTCGAATCCATCAGTGTAGCCAGCAAACGAATCCATAGCGTTCGTATCCATCGGCAGAAGGAATTAGCCTCACGCTTGCATGGTTCATATCCATCTAGTTGAAGTCCTTCGAATCCATCATGAATAGTCATTTCGTATCGATCGACTGAAACACATCATGATTGATACGAACGAAACCCCACTCGAATCCAGATGTAATCGATACCCCCGAATCCATCGAGTCAAGGTGGCGAAGTCTCCGGGACGACTCGATCAAATAGGTGAAGAAAGTGGATCGGTGCGCATGATACACTCCACGTCATCGCGAAAGCACGTAGCACCAACGATTCGAAGCAATCGATTCGAATGAATCGATTCGAACGAAGCAGCCTGGCAAAGATCATCATCTTGAATCGACCATATCTCGAGATCCATAAGTCCAAATGCTATGAAATTTTCACAGAAGCTTGCGCACATGTTAAAGAATGTCCACACCAAATTTCAGCTCGATTGGACGTTTTCTTGATCGATTCGAATGGATTTCGAATCGATCCCAAAGTGGGCCCAGATTTCCTGAAGGTGGGCGCGTGGGCCCCATCACGTGCCAGAAGTGGTCTCCCGAAATTTAGGCAAAATATCAGCCTCCTACACCTATAAATAGAGCCCCTGGTCATTCAGAAAGGAGGTCGGACAATTTTAAGAGCTAAAGAGCGCCCAGACTCTGCCAGATTTACTCCAGATCACCATTGTGCCTTAAATTCAGACTTTAATCATAAAATCTGTTGTACTATGCTATAAGAAATTGTAATCTTCAAGTATCGAGCAATAAAATCATCAAACTTCATAGTGGACGTAGGCGAAACGCCGAACCACTCTAAATTGTTGTCTTCTGTGCAATTTACTTTTCGTTATTTGGAGTTTTTGTTAGATAATCCTCAGTTTTAATTTCCATTCTTCGCTTTTATCTCTTCAAAAACTTCCGAAGAGTGTTGTGCCCATTTTTGGTACAAACATCTACAATGGTTAAAACATAGCAATTCAAAATATTACGATGATATGCAAACAAGTAAATCAATTCTGGATTGCCCATCTCCATTCATTTTGACTTTCTGTCTCTGTTATAGTTTCTAGGGTCATCATTAACCTATTAGTTTTCATGGGATGACTAATAACCTGTTTAATACTTATTGACTCCCTATCCGGTTTCATAGTTTTCATGGGATTACTAAGAACCTATTGGCCCCTGCCAATAACTTCATTATTTAATGGATTCTCCTTGAACCTATTGGTATCTCTAACAACTTCCCTCTTATTCTAGTTTTCATGGGTTGACTAGGAACCTATTGACATTTGTTAATAACTTAATCCAGATATAGTTTTCATAGGTTCACTACAAACCTACTCGCCCCTGCCAATAACTCTTTCTAATCATAGTTTTCATGGGTTTACTATGAATCTATTGGCCCCTACCAATAACTTTTCCTATACATAGTTTTCATGGGTTTACTATGAACCTGTCTATCTTACAACTTCTTTAATCAGTGTTTGGGCATCCTATATTCTAGTCTTCCTGACCTCCTGGATGCAATTCTACTCATTTAGGAGTTAACTCAATTTATATTCACTACTGGGTCAACCTAGCTGGTTATTCTGCCCTTTTTCCCCAAATTATAGTTATGGGTCCATATTAAAGTGAATATGTAAACTGGAAGAAGCAAACATATTAACATAATAATCACCAACATCTGTGGTTTAATATCCTTGAAATCATTTTCATATAAAACATGGTTAATCCCTTTAACCTATTATTTTATCAAGGAAAGCTTCTTCAAAAACTCCAATTTAAAAGCATTTAAAAGCTCTTTTATAATGCCATGGGTTTTACCTTTAAAAATTGAGATTGGGTTCTTTGTTTTGAAAACTAAGGCTTTCGAAACCTTTAATCTTTACTTTTGAAACCATTGGAAAACTTCCTGTCGAAAGCATTCAAATCACTTTTCAAAACACTAGGTACCTCCCTTTCGAAACACTTTAAAACCTTTCTTTCGAGACCTTTCGAATGTATTAAAGTAATACCATTCAATTATAGAAGCATAGCTTCGAAACCATTTGAAAGTATCCCTTTCGAAACCATTGGGTTTAATTTAAAACATATCTTATTGGGTCTAAGTGAATACAAGCGAAAGTACCCCTTCTGAAACCATTAAAAAGAGTTTGGGGAAAAACAGATGGCTTCGGCACTATCCTTTCGAAAGCTCAAAAACTTTAGGTAAAACATTTGAAGGATAGCTTCGAAGCCATTACCTTCGAAACCCTTGAACCCTTTCGAAAGCTTTAGGAAGTGGTGTAATACAGGTTTAAAACAGAAGCTACCTTTCAAATTGGACAAAGGTTTCGACTCCATCGAAAGCTACGTTTCAATACCATGCCTTCCGCCCTTCTCTAATCCACTATGTACCAATATTGTGACACCTTGTGTATTGGTTTCGGCTTTGTTGTTTTCGACCTGGTAGGTTTTGACTTAGTTGAAGGCGGAAACATAGGGTCAGAAGGTGGCTTCTAAAAGAGGCGGAACATATTTTCTGAATAAAGTCTGATTTAATGCCATTTAAAGTGAATACTTTATAACTAACCTGCCTATTTGTAAACATTTAATTGGTTGCCATAACTTTTCAAATTCTTTACAAAAATAACTGCCGCATAATTTTAGATCTAAACAAGGATTAATTTAACAAATAAGCCCTTCCATTTAGCAAAACCAATAAATCAATTAAGTCCTTCATCTAAAATAATTTTATTTCCATAGTAAATTATATAGAAAAAATCCCTAAAAATCATATAAATTCACTTTCAATATGTTATCTAACATATAAAAATTTCAGACCCATGCTTGCATGGTTCGTATCCATCTAGTTGAAGTCCTTCGAATCCATCATGAATAGTCATTTCGTATCGATCGACTGAAACACATCATGATCGATACGAACGAAACCCCACTCGAATCCAGATGTAATCGATACCCCCGAATCCATCGAATCAAGGCGGCGAAATCTCCGGGACGACTCAATCAAATAGGCAAAGAAAGCGGATCGGTGAGCATGATACACTCCACGTCATCGCGAAAGCACGTAGCACCATCGATTCGAATGAATCGATTCGAACGAAGCAGCCTGGCAAAGATCATCATCTTGAATCGACCATATCTCAAGATCCATAAGTCCAAATGCTATGAAATTTTCACAGAATCTTGCGCACATGTTGAAAAATGTCCACACCAAATTTCAGCTCGATTGGACGTTTTCTTGATCGATTCGAATGGATTTCGAATCGATCCCAAAGTGGACCCAGATTTCCTAAAGGCGGGCACGTGGGCCCCCTCACGTGCCATAAGTGGTCTCTCGAAATTTAGGCGAAATATCAGCCTCCTACACCTATAAATAGAGCCCCTGGTCATTCAGAAAGGAGGTCAAACAATTTTAAGAGTTAAAGAGCGCCCAGACTCTGCCAGATTTACTCCAGATCACCATTGCTACCTTAAATTCAGACTTTAATCATAAAATCTGTTGTACTACGCTATAAGAAATTGTAATCTTCAAGTATCAAGCAATAAATTCATCAAACTTCATAGTGGACGTAGGCGAAACGCCGAACCACTCTAAATTATGGTCTTCTGTGCAATTTACTTTTTGTTATTTGGAGTTTTTGTTAGATAATCCTCAGTTTTAATTTTCATTCTTCGCTTTTATCTCTTCAAAAACTTCCGATTGTGTTGTGCCCATTTTTGGTACAAACATCTACAATGGTTAAAACATAGCAATTCAAAATATTACGATGATATACAAACAAGTAAATCAATTCTGGATTGCCCATCTCCATTCATTTTGACTTTCTGTCTCTGTTATAGTTTCTAGGGTCACCATTAACCTATTAGTTTTCATGGGATGACTAATAACCTGTTTAATACTTATTGACTCCCTGTCCGGTTTCATAGTTTTCATGGGATTACTAAGAACCTATTGGCCCCTGCCAATAACTTCATTGTTTAATGGATTCTCCCTGAACCTATTGGTATCTCTAACAACTTCCCTCTTATCCTAGTTTTCATGGGTTGACTAGGAACCTATTGACATTTGTTAATAAATTAATCCAGATATAGTTTTCATAGGTTCACTACAAACCTACTCGCCCCTGCCAATAACTCTTTCTAATCATAGTTTTCATGGGTTTACTATGAATCTATTGGCCCCTACCAATAACTTTTCCTATACATAGTTTTCATGGGTTTACTATGAACCTGTCTATCTTACAACTTCTTTAATCAGTGTTTGGGCATCCTATATTCTAGTCTTCCTGACCTCCTGGATGCAATTCTACTCATTTAGGAGTTAACTCAATTTATATTCACTACTGGGTCAACCTAGCTGGTTATTCTGCCCTTTTTCCCCAAATTATAGTTATGGGTCCATATTAAAGTGAATATGTAAACTGGAAGAAGCAAACATATTAACATAATAATCACCAACATCTGTGGTTTAATATCCTTGAAATCATTTTCATATAAAACATGGTTAATCCCTTTAACCTATTATTTTATCAAGGAAAGCTTCTTCAAAAACTCCAATTTAAAAGCATTTAAAAGCTCTTTTATAATGCCATGGGTTTTACCTTTAAAAATTGAGATTGGGTTCTTTGTTTTGAAAACTAAGGCTTTCGAAACCTTTAATCTTTACTTTTGAAACCATTGGAAAACTTCCTGTCGAAAGCATTCAAATCACTTTTCAAAACACTAGGTACCTCCCTTTAGAAACACTTTAAAACCTTTCTTTCGAGACCTTTCGAATGTATTAAAGTAATACCATTCAATTATAGAAGCATAGCTTCGAAACCATTTGAAAGTATCCCTTTCGAAACCATTGGGTTTAATTTAAAACATATCTTATTGGGTCTAAGTGAATACAAGCGAAAGTACCCCTTCTGAAACCATTAAAAAGAGTTTGGGGAAAAACAGATGGCTTCGGCACTATCCTTTCGAAAGCTCAAAAACTTTAGGTAAAACATTTGAAGGATAGCTTCGAAGCCATTACCTTCGAAACCCTTGAACCCTTTCGAAAGCTTTAGGAAGTGGTGTAATACAGGTTTAAAACAGAAGCTACCTTTCAAATTGGACAAAGGTTTCGACTCCATCGAAAGCTACGTTTCAACACCATGCCTTCCGCCCTTCTCTAATCCACTATGTACCAATATTGTGACACCTTGTGTATTGGTTTCGGCTTTGTTGTTTTTGACCTGGTAGGTTTTGACTTAGTTGAAGGCGGAAACATAGGGTCAGAAGGTGGCTTCTAAAAGAGGCGGAACATATTTTCTGAATAAAGTCTGATTTAATGCCATTTAAAGTGAATACTTTATAACTAACCTGCCTATTTGTAAACATTTAATTGGTTGCCATAACTTTTCAAATTCTTTACAAAAATAACTGCCGCATAATTTTAGATCTAAACAAGGATTAATTTAACAAATAAGCCCTTCCATTTAGCAAAACCAATAAATCAATTAAGTCCTTCATCTAAAATAATTTTATTTCCATAGTAAATTATATAGAAAAAATCCCTAAAAATCATATAAATTCACTTTCAATATGTTATCTAACATATAAAAATTTCAGACCCATGCTTGCATGGTTCGTATCCATCTAGTTGAAGTCCTTCGAATCCATCATGAATAGTCATTTCGTATCGATCGACTGAAACACATCATGATCGATACGAACGAAACCCCACTCGAATCCAGATGTAATCGATACCCCCGAATCCATCGAATCAAGGCGGCGAAATCTCCGGGACGACTCAATCAAATAGGCGAAGAAAGCGGATCTGTGCGCATGATACACTCCACGTCATCGCGAAAGCACGTAGCACCATCGATTCGAATGAATCGATTCGAACGAAGCAGCCTGGCAAAGATCATCATCTTGAATCGACCATATCTCAAGATCCATAAGTCCAAATGCTATGAAATTTTCACAGAATCTTGCGCACATGTTGAAAAATGTCCACACCAAATTTCAGCTCGATTGGACGTTTTCTTGATCGATTCGAATGGATTTCGAATCGATCCCAAAGTGGACCCAGATTTCCTAAAGGCGGGCACGTGAGCCCCCTCACGTGCCATAAGTGGTCTCTCAAAATTTAGGCGAAATATCAGCCTCCTACACCTATAAATAGAGCCCCTGGTCATTCAGAAAGGAGGTCAGACAATTTTAAGAGTTAAAGAGCGCCCAGACTCTGCCAGATTTACCCCAGATCACCATTGCTACCTTAAATTCAGACTTTAATCATAAAATCTGTTGTACTACGCTATAAGAAATTGTAATCTTCAAGTATCGAGCAATAAAATCATCAAACTTCATAGTAGATGTAGGCGAAACGCCGAACCACTCGAAATTGTTGTCTTCTGTGCAATTTACTTTTCGTTATTTGGAGTTTTTTTTAGATAATCCTCAGTTTTAATTTTCATTCTTCGCTTTTATCTCTTCAAAAACTTCCGAAGAGTGTTGTGCCCATTTTTGGTACAAACATCTACAATGGTTAAAACATAGCAATCAAAATATTACGATGATATGCAAACAAGTAAATCAATTCTGGATTGCCCATCTCCATTCATTTTGACTTTCTGTCTCTGTTATAGTTTCTAGGGTCACCATTAACCTATTAGTTTTCATGGGATGACTAATAACCTGTTTAATACTTATTGACTCCCTATCCGGTTTCATAGTTTTCATGGGATTACTAAGAACCTATTGGCCCTTTCCAATAACTTCATTGTTTAATGGATTCTCCTTGAACCTATTGGTATCTCTAACAACTTCCCTCTTATCCTAGTTTTCATGGGTTGACTAGGAACCTATTGACATTTGTTAATAACTTAATCCAGATATAGTTTTCATAGGTTCACTACAAACCTACTCGCCCCTGCCAATAACTCTTTCTAACCATAGTTTTCATGGGTTTACTATGAATCTATTGGCCCCTACCAATAACTTTTCCTATACATAGTTTTCATGGGTTTACTATGAACCTGTCTATCTTACAACTTCTTTAATCAGTGTTTGGGCATCCTATATTCTAGTCTTCCTGACCTCCTGGATGCAATTCTACTCATTTAGGAGTTAACTCAATTTATATTCACTACTGGGTCAACCTAGCTGGTTATTCTGCCCTTTTTCCCCAAATTATAGTTATGGGTCCATATTAAAGTGAATATGTAAACTGGAAGAAGCAAACATATTAACATAATAATCACCAACATCTGTGGTTTAATATCCTTGAAATCATTTTCATATAAAACATGGTTAATCCCTTTAACCTATTATTTTATCAAGGAAAGCTTCTTCAAAAACTCCAATTTAAAAGCATTTAAAAGCTCTTTTATAATGCCATGGGTTTTACCTTTAAAAATTGAGATTGGGTTCTTTGTTTTGAAAACTAAGGCTTTCGAAACCTTTAATCTTTACTTTTGAAACCATTGGAAAACTTCCCGTCGAAAGCATTCAAATCACTTTTCAAAACACTAGGTACCTCCCTTTCGAAACACTTTAAAACCTTTCTTTCGAGACCTTTCGAATGTATTAAAGTAATACCATTCAATTATAGAAGCATAGCTTCGAAACCATTTGAAAGTATCCCTTTCGAAACCATTGGGTTTAATTTAAAACATATCTTATTGGGTCTAAGTGAATACAAGCGAAAGTACCCCTTCTGAAACCATTAAAAAGAGTTTGGGGAAAAACAGATGGCTTCGGCACTATCCTTTCGAAAGCTCAAAAACTTTAGGTAAAACATTTGAAGGATAGCTTCGAAGCCATTACCTCCGAAACCCTTGAACCCTTTCGAAAGCTTTAGGAAGTGGTGTAATACAGGTTTAAAACAGAAGCTACCTTTCAAATTGGACAAAGGTTTCGACTCCATCGAAAGCTACGTTTCAACACCATGCCTTCCGCCCTTCTCTAATCCACTATGTACCAATATTGTGACACCTTGTGTATTGGTTTCGGCTTTGTTGTTTTCGACCTGGTAGGTTTTGACTTAGTTGAAGGCGGAAGCATAGGGTCAGAAGGTGGCTTCTAAAAGAGGCGGAACATATTTTTTGAATAAAGTCTGATTTAATGCCATTTAAAGTGAATACTTTATAACTAACATGCCTATTTGTAAACATTTAATTGGTTGCCATAACTTTTCAAATTCTTTACAAAAATAACTGCCGCATAATTTTAGATCTAAACAAGGATTAATTTAACAAATAAGCCCTTCCATTTAGCAAAACCAATAAATCAATTAAGTCCTTCATCTAAAATAATTTTATTTCCATAGTAAATTATATAGAAAAAATCCCTAAAAATCATATAAATTCACTTTCAATATGTTATCTAACATATAAAAATTTCAGACCCATGCTTGCATGGTTCGTATCCATCTAGTTGAAGTCCTTCGAATCCATCATGAATAGTCATTTCGTATCGATCGACTGAAACACATCATGATCGATACGAACGAAACCCCACTCGAATCCAGATGTAATCGATACCCGTGAATCCATTGAATCATGGCGGCGAAGTCTCCGGGACGACTCGATCAAATAGGCAAAGAAAGCGGATCGGTGCGCATGATACACTCCACGTCATCGCGAAAGCACGTAGCACCATCGATTCGAATGAATCGATTCGAACGAAGCAGCCTGGCAAAGATCATCATCTTGAATCGACCATATCTCAAGATCCATAAGTCCAAATGCTATGAAATTTTCATAGAATCTTGGGCACATGTTGAAGAATGTCCACACCAAATTTCAGCTCGATTGGACGTTTTCTTGATCGATTCGAATGGATTTCGAATCGATCCCAAAGTGGGCCCAGATTTCCTAAAGGCGGGCACGTGGGCCCCCTCACGTGCCATAAGTGGTCTCCCGAAATTTAGGCGAAATATCAGCCTCCTACACCTATAAATAGAGCCCCTGGTCATTCAGAAAGGAGGTCAGACAATTTTAAGAGCTAAAGAGCGCCTAGACTCTGCCAGATTTACTCCAGATCACCATTGCTACCTTAAATTCAGACTTTAATCATAAAATCTATTGTACTACGCTATAAGAAATTGTAATCTTCAAGTATCGAGCAATAAAATCATCAAACTTCATAGTGGACGTAGGCGAAACGCCGAACCACTCTAAATTGTTGTATATGTGCAATTAACTTTCCGTTATTTGCATTTTTTGTTAGATAATCCTCAGTTTTAATTTTCATTCTTCACTTTTATCTCTTCAAAAACTTCCGAAGAGTGTTGTGCCCATTTTTGGTACAAACACTTTGGTGCTTTCACTGAGAGAAACCAGTTTTTTCTCCTGCTCCTTGGATCTCCCATCGACACCGGATTGCATAAATCCAAGAGGAAGATCCAGATCTCTAATTCGGAATCCTTCCATTCTATTCAGACTTGCGTAAAGTCTAGGCAAGGACTCCACCACTCAAGATGGTTAGCACAAGAACCGCCTCTACGGCTGCTGATCAAGAAGGTTGGGATAGATAGAATCCTACACAGCAGCCACCATCCAATCAAGACAACACTGCTCACTCAGATCCGTCAGGACCAGTCTCCAGACAAGAGTTCCAAGTGTTGCTTCAAGAACTGACTCAAAGTCGGCAACAATTGACTGAACAATTGCGCGCTAACGCTGAATTGACCAACCAATTAAACCGCCGAAGGCGAAGGAGGACAAGGAGGGATGATGTTTCCCACTCGTCCACTGAAAGTTCCGCCTCATCTGACTATCACAGCAGATCTACCCGTCCCCGATTAGACGTGAGTCACACGAAAACTACCGGATATCAACCTGCCTTGACCGTAGGACAATTGAGGGTTGGACCATCAACTAGCCTCCAGACCGGGCCCTCATCACGAAGAGGTACTGTTCCACAGTATACCATGGATAATCGCACTACAACTGCCGTGGTAGAAACAAGGGTTGATACCCGAAATTTGTAAGATCCGAATAATCAGCAACGTGGGCATACTCCTGAACCATACGTCCCGGAAGATGCCGAGCCAAGGAGGCGAGACTTGGACCGTCGACAGCGTCCGGTCCAAACTCGCACTGTGGAACCCGACCACACCTTAGCTCAGCATGCACAGAATGCGACGATGCCCGATATTTCAACCATGATACGTCAGATGATTCGCGAAAGTCAAGGGCTTACCAATGACGACTGGGGAATCTCCCGTAGTCATACTCCTTTCACAGACGAGATATTATACGCTGATCCTCCTCGGCGATTCAGAATGCCAACTCTCCCAATGTACGAAGGAAGTAGTGACCCCAATCAACATATTTTGAAATATGAATGGTCAATGAGCGATGCAAGGGATGATGATGCAGTGAAGTGCCGAAGTTTCCCCATCTCTCTAGGAGGAATCGCAACAATGTGGTTTACAAGGTTCCCACCTAGATCTATCTCTTCATTCGATCAACTGGCTAAGAAATTTGTCGAACAGTTTCGTATGCATGTTGCTAGACCTAAAGACGTTAACACCCTGTCTAGTGTCACTCAAGCTCATGGAGAGACACTTAGATGTTATTTAGAGAGATTCCATGCAGCATGTGTGGAGATTAGTAATCCTAATGATAACTCAATCTTAATGGCATTAACCAATGGAATCGATCCTGATTCTGAGTTTGGAAATTGGTTAGCTGGGAAACCATCCGCATCGTTGGACCGTTTCTACTCCAAAGCCGCTCAATTCTTACGGCAAGAGGACGCGAAACAGTCTAGGAAGCAGGACGATGCGAAGCCCAGAAATGAAGGGATACAAAGTAACGTAGCAGTTAAGCAGTCCGGGAGAGTTCCGGAAAAGTTCAGTTAAATATACAGAAAAAACAGACCCAGCCGTGAGGCAACAATGGTCAGGATAAGAAAAGAGATCAGAATCGAGGCCCACGACGTAGGGCTCCAATGTTCGATAATTACACGCCGTTGAATACATCATTGGAAAATGTGTACCTACAAACTTTCAACACAATGCAATATAAGAAGCCTGCTCCAAAGCCCTCGTCGGAGAGGCAAGTTCAAACAGGGAAGTTTTGTAGATTCCATGAGAGTTACGGCCATAATACCAATGAGTGTCGACACTTGCAGGACCTCATTGAGAAGTTGATCAGGGAAAGAAAGTTAGATCAGTTTGTGCGGGCGCCGTAGTCTGGTGGTGCGGGCCCTTCGAATCAAAATCGTGTGCAAAATTAAGAAAGACAAGAAGAACCCGCTCGTACGGGCGGAAGGCTAGTTATAAACACAATAAGTGGTGGTCCCCACCCAGCAGACAGAAGCTGGAGGGAAATGGAGTCGTATGCTAGCTCTATCAGGCATGCGAACTTCGAATGTTGCAGTAATTGTGAGGATGGGGCTCCGGCCAAACAACAAAAGACAATGTCTGATGATATCATATTTAGAAGCCGAGACGCTGATAAGGTCGAAGCCCCCACAATCGACCCACTGGTCATATCTGCCTAGGTAGGTCCTGCTTGGATGAAGAGGATCCTGGTTAACAGTGGGAGCTCCGTAAACATCTTACTTAAACGGGCTTATGATTTAATGAAAATGGAAGCAAAGGACTTAAAACCTTGCCAATCTCGAGTCCACGGCTTCAATGGAAGTGCTACAATACCCACTGGAGTGACGGAGCTACCAGTGGAGTTGGGAGTTGGAGAACGCCGGAGAGTCTGGATGTTGCAGTTTGTCGTTTTGGACATTGATTCACCCTATAATGCATTTTTGGGGCCGACCGGCCCTTGCTGAGTTCAGGGCAGCCATTGCCCCATGGTGCTTGACTCTGAAGTTCCCCACTGATCACGGGGTCGGAGTCATTCAAGGAGATCAGGCAGCGGGGAGGGCCTGCTATGTTGCTGAACTACGAGGAGTACAACGAAAGGAGAAAGGAAAGGGCGTAGAGTAATCTCTCTGCGTTTGTTTTGCTGATAATTGACAATTAGTGCCTGGGCCCCGGCCCGGGCACCACGACCAATTCCATAAAGACCTTGACCCTAGAGACAATGAAGATAAAGACGAATCTAAAGAGAATCAAGCTTCCCCAGCCGAACTGACTGTGGACGTCCCAATCAGTGAGGGTGATGATTTGAGGATGCTAAAAGTTGGATCTCAACTGGGAAAACAGACACAACAGGAATTGGTTGAATTTCTCCGGGCAAATCTCGATGTTTTCGCCTGGACACACTCTGATATGTGCGGGATCTCACCGGACATCGCAAGTCACTCCCTGAATATTGATCCGCGGCATGTCCCGGTCAAGCAGAAAAGGCGTGGTATGGATCCAGAGAGATATGCCACCCTTAAAGAGGAGGTTGATAAGTTACGATCAAATGGATTCATCCGAGATGCTTTGTACCCATAATGGGTGTCAAATCCCGTATTGGTTCGAAAACCGAATGGGAAATGGAAAACTTGCATCGACTACTTTGACTTAAACAAGGCTTGCCCAAAGGATAGTTTTCCACTTCCTCGAATTGACCAGCTCGTGGATTCAACAGCTGGGCATGAATTATTATCTTTCATGGATGCTTATTCTAGCTACAATCAAATACCTATGCATTTTCCTGATCAAGAACATACCAGTTTCGTGACCGATCTGGGGCTCTACTGCTACAGAGTCATGCCTTTTGGTCTAAAAAATGCCGGAGCAACATACCAACGCTTGGTCAACCGGATGTTCGCCGATCAGATCGGGAAGACCATGGAGGTTTATGTGGATGACATGCTAGTAAAGTCTCGATTCTCAACAGATCATGTCAAAGATTTGGATTCGATGTTCTGCATCCTTCGAGAATATGGAATGAAGCTCAATCCATTAAAGTGTCACTTCGGTGTCGCCTCTGGAAAGTTCCTAGGGTTCATCGTTAATGCTCGAGGGATAGAAGCAAATCCCAAAAAGATCTGGGCGATAAGGAACTTACAAACTCCAAGAACCATAAAACAAGTCTAGAGTCTCAACGGGAAGGTAGCAGCATTGAGCAGGTTCATTTCCAAATCCACCGATAAATGCATTCCTTTCTTCGATCTGATCCGGAAAGGAAAGCGAAACTTTGAATGGACCAGGGAGTGTGAAGACGCATTCCGATCGTTGGTTCAACCTCTTTCCACACCACCGATCCTGTCAAAGCCGGTTGACCACGAACAACTGTACCTTTATCTGGCAGTATCGGAGCATGCAATCAGCGCTGCATTGGTTCGGGAAGAAGACCGAGTGCAGAAACCAGTCTACTATGTTAGTAAACGGCTAACAGGAGCTGAAAGAAATTACCCAAGACTAGAGAAACTGGCTTATTGCCTGGTCATTGTCTCAAGGAAGCTTCGCCCTTATTTCCAAGCTCATTACCTTACTGTGTACACCGATCAGCCGTTACGACAGGTCCTCACGCAGCCTGAGACGTCTGGTAGGTTACTCAAGTGGAACATTGAACTAAGTCAATTTGATATCACTTATGCTCCACGAAGAGCCATTCAAGGACAAGTCCTAGCGGATTTTATAGCTGAATTTACTATTTCTGAGGATCTGCCTGAAACCACTATACCTCCTAAATGTATTTGGAAGCTGCACACCGATGGTGCATCAAACGATCAGTGTTCGGGTGCCGGAATAGTACTTGAAACTCCCGAAGGCCGATCCATTTGCTATGCTCTGAGGTTCGAATTTCGCGCAACCAACAATGAAGCCGAATACGAAGCTTTGCTTGCCGGTTTAAAACTTGCTTGTGATCTGAAGATTGTTGCTGTGGAAATCTACTGTGATTCCCAGTTAGTTGTATATCAAGTTCGGGGAGAATATCAGGCCATGGATCGACGACTAGCTGCCTATCTAGCCCGAGTTCAAGAAGCGCTAAGTCAATTTGATTACTATGCTATTTACCATATACCTCACGAACATAATCAGAAGGCTGACTCATTAGCTAAGCTGGCAAGTACAGGTGAAGCATAGCAGATAGGACTTGTCCCCGTCGAAACTTTGTCCTCCCCAAGCATTGATCAAATAGTAACGAATTTTGTGTTTGAAACCACTCCCAGTAGAGAATCGTGGATGACTCCGTACCGAAATTACATCGAGAACGGGACGTTGCCAGAGCATAGAAATGAGAAAAGACAAATTCTACGAAAAGATTCACGTTTCGTCATTCAGAACGGAGTCATGTATAGAAGAGGGTATTTTGTTCCTCTTCTCCGATGTATCGCGCATGATGAAATCAAACGAGTGTTACATAACGCACACGAAGGAGAATGTGGTGATCACACCGGTGGACAAGCTCTCGCTAAGAAGATACTCCGATACGGATACTACTGGCCGACTGTGAACCGAGATGCAGCGAACTATGCCAGGAAATGCGATAGGTGCCAGAAACATGCCCGAATTCCAAGAGCCCCACCTACTGAGATAACCCAAATGGTCAGTCTCTGGCCATTTGCAATGTGGGGCATCGATATCATCGGCACGCTACCTCTGGCCAAAGGTGGGGCAAGATATGCCATCGTTGCAGTTGATTACTTCACCAAGTGGGCTGAAGCGGAACCCCTTGCAACCATTACGACAAAGAAAGTAATCAATTTCGTAGTTCGCAACATTATCTGTCGATTTGGACTCCCGCATACTATCATCACCGATAACGGAGCCCAATTCAGTAGTGCAGAATTCAAGAATTTCTGTCAACGGTTTCATATTCATAAAAAATTCTCAGCAGTCGCACATCCTCAGGCAAACGGCCAGGTCGAAGCTGTCAATAAAGTCATAAAATCCATTCTAAAGAAAAAACTGGAAAAGGCCGGGGGCAAATGGGTTGACGAACTGCCTATGGGTTTATGGGCTTATCGAACGACTCACAAGACTGCGACCGGACACACCCCGTTTTCCTTATCTTATGGCTCAGAAGTCGTTATTCCAGTCGAGATGGACGTGTTTTCCCATCGCGTGACTTACTATGATCCGAAAACGAACGCTATATTGCTTGCTGAATCTTTGGACCTACTGGATGAGAAACGGGAAGAGGCTGATTTGAGAGCAGCCGCACATCGAAGTCGAGTCGCCCGGTTGTACAATGCCAAAGTTCGACCTCGAACCTTTGAACTCGGTGATCTTATCCTCAAGAGAATCTATCCGGTCCCTTCACACATGAAACCAAACTGGGAAGGACCATACATGATTACACAAAGACTCGGAGATGGCACATTCAAACTATCGACAGTTGACGGTCTTGACTTGCCAAGGGCCTGGAACAACGAGAGTCTCCATCGCTATTACACATGACAAGCTTTATTTGTTTTATTATATATTTCCATTTTTCAATTTCGTTTCTGCATTTAGAAATTAGAAATTGTAATGAGGCAACTGACTTTGCCATATTTTCCTATGACAGCAATAAAATGCCATTTCTTCGAGCCAGAGCTGTGATTCATTGAATACAATGCACAACATCACGATGCACGGAGAGCTAAATTCCATCACGCAGTTGAATTTATTCAAGTAGGGAGTGGTTGTGATAAGACCGGCCACTCACTAAGTGAAACCCGAGCTCGGGGGCAAGCCATCACATCAAGGCTAAAAATGGGCTGATACGCGACAATCCCTCACTTAACTCCGTATTCCCAGAGTGCGAGACGGAGTATAAACTTTACATCAACTCCGTATTTCCAGAGTGCGAGACGGAGTATAAACATTAAACAACTCCATACTCCCAAAGTGCGAGACGGAGTATAAACATACATCAACTCCGTATTCCCAGAGTGCGAGACGGAGTATAAACATTAAACAACTCCGTACTCCCAGAGTGCGAGACGGAGTATAAACATACATCAACTCCGTATTCCCAGAGTGCGAGACGAAGTATAAACATTAAACAACTCCATACTCCCAGAGTGCGAGACGGAGTATAAACATTCATCAACTCCGTATTCCCAGAGTGCAAGACGGAGTATAAACTTTACTCAACTCCGTACTCCCAGAGTGCGAGACGGAGTATAAACATACATCAACTCCGTATTCCCAGGGTGCAAGACGGAGTATAAACTTTACTCAACTCTGTACTCCCAGAGTGCGAGACGGAGTATAAACATACGTCAACTCCGAATTCCCAGAGTGCGAGACGGAGTATAAACTTTACTCAACTCTGTACTCCCAGAGTGCGAGAGGGAGTATAAACTTTATAAAATCCCCGAAGTATGGATATTAACACTAAACCGTGGATAATTTCGCACAACGCCTATTACGGCTTATCCCCAAAGCTGGGGCAGAACCAAAGCAAATATTGAATTGAAGACAAAAGAGAATATGTTTTCATTTCAATTATCAACAAAAGGAATCCAATTACAAGCTAATTCAAAAAATTCCTACTAGCGGGGGCCGAGCCCGCATCTATACACGGCTACAGAAAACCAAAAAGACAAAGCAAAACACTACCCCCGAATACGACAGAGCAAACTAAAGAAGCGCTCAATCTTTCTTCTTCCTCGGTTTCTTTTTCGGGGTAGTCCCACTGGATCCGCTACCCGACTTCCTCCGCAATCTTTTGCTCTTCTCCGTTTTGTCCTCTGATTGCGGCATAATGTCAACATCCTCCTCGGAGCTTGAGGCGACAGAATTTCTTTTAGAGGATGGAATTGAAGGCATGGGAGCTGTAATAGGAAGAGGTGCAGGAACACTTGCGATAACCACAGTGCCGCCCGGCAATATCATCATCAATGGAGCTGGGCCAGACGGTGCCATGCCACCCCCAAAAATACTACCTGTCACAGCCGCCATCTCAGCATCGATCTCGGTAAGAATATCATCCTCACGAGGTGCTTAGGCTGCGCTGGATGTACTGGTGGCTGGCATGAAGGAACTAATAGCTGGAGTAACCCCGCTCATGGCAAAGGACGGATCTGCGAAGGGGTCGTTGGATTGACTAAGAAGTTCTTCAATCATCTGAGCATCGAAAGATAACATGCTCGTTTCTCCCCCTTCGCCGACCGCGGTAGTCGTCATAATCGCCTCGGTAATAATAGCCTCCTGCGCTTGATAAAGGACTTGAGATACAGGAGGCGCATAGGTAACGGCCTCGGTCACTGAATGTGAAAAAGCGAAGATTGTTAGCTAAATGTATTGCTTCAAAATCGTCTCTCTAGGAATATATGAGAGGTATTCAAATACCTTTCTTAGCCTGATCCAAAGTATGGGCCGGTGCAGAGGCAAGGGCTCCGACAGGAGACAATTGCGGCTGATCTGGATTATAAGCAGGGACAGGCTGGAGATCCACTGTGGCAGTAGCTTCGGGCATTGTCGGAATTAAAACTTCAGCACTTGTTTCGTGATGCTCGACCCCCGAGCCCTCACTGGTCTCCATCTGCCGAGCACCAAGCCTCTCCTTCTCCACGGAAATCATCGCCTCGTGGAGAACCTTCCTCTCCTCCTCAGTGAGCAAGCGCGTCTCAAGTTCAAAATCATCCAGTGCTTCGTCCGGACGCGCTGCTTTCTTTTCCTCTACCAGCCTAGTCCAGGCATTGTACAAAAGCATAGAATAGTCTCCGAGCCAAGATAAATTTCTGTGCTCCAGCACGTTGGCGTTATATGTAACTAGGAGATCATCAAAATCAGCTTCCATCCTGGACTGCTCCGCCGTGATTTTTTCCTCGGCTTCTGCTTCCACAGACTTAGCCTTTGCCACTACCGCATCAAGTTCAGCTCGAAGTGATACAGCTTGATCGCATGCATCCTGAGCAGCAGTGTTTGCATCATCTTTTTCTTTCACCATTTCAGCGAATTTGGATTTAAGCTCATTCAGCTCTTTAACGGCAGTGTCCCGTTCAACTAAGACGGTGGTATAGCGATGGCCCATCTCTTCTACTAAGGCACAATGTGCCTGCTGCATCCTTGCCATCTTCGCCACGGCCTCGTCAGCCTTTTTGACCGCCTGAATTTCCTGTAATACCCCAAGATTATGGGGAAAATTCTTTTAAATAAATGATTAAAATTCTGGGGGAAAATCAGAATTATTATATAGGTGGGATTTTCAGTGGTGCAAGGTTGTGTGCATGTGTGCACGTGCACACTAGTTATGGCACTAAGAGAAAATCCAGAATTCCTGAATAATAAAACAAGGAAGGAAACCATTTAGATAAAATGTTTTAAATAAAGGAAATATAGGCCTAGGCATGAATATTAAAATTCCTGAGGATGTATGCATATATATTACTTGTCTGAAAATTAAGACAGAAGAGAACATTGATTTACAATGAATAAGTGGAATTTTATTTGAATAATAGGTGTGTAGAAATGCACATAAGTATGCACATGTTTTCTGCAAATAAAAGGTTAAAGTTAAATTAACACCCATAGTTGTATAAATGTATATATATATATATATCTAGATATTATTTGAGCAGAAAATTAATAAAGGAATCACTAAAATAGTAAGAACCAAAGTGCAAGAAAGCAAATGTACATAGGCAGAAAATAGAAAGTCACACCATTATCATGTTTGAGGTAAGTATAATAAAAATACTTAAAGTAATCACTTTCTGAAAAGAAAAGAAAATGGGCACAATTTAGCCTTGTTTTAAAATATTGGCCGGGACATTAAGGGTTAGGAGGGAGGGAATATGCAATGCCAAATGCATGATTCTGGTCTGGGCTAAAATAGGGATTTTGCATCACCCAAAACCCTAGATAGAACCTTTATTTAAACCAAGAGCCTAACCAGAAAACTGCTCTCTCACTAATTAATCAACCTAAGGAAGAAGAGGAAGAAAAGGCTAAAGATTTGAGGGGTTTTTTGGATTAAGCTTGTGCAAGCATTTAGGTGAGTATCCTCACTCATACACATGGCATTAAGACCTGGGATTAGGCAGCCAAGCTTTTATATGCTATATTTTGCATGTTTCGATTTACAGACTATGTTGGCTACTGATGGTTTCATGAATGCTTGATGAGATATGATCTGCTATGCTGGATGTATAACTTTGTTGTTCTATTTTCATCTCTGTATGTTATACCAAAACCTTAAAGAACATATAATAGAGTATTTGTAACTAGTCTGAATCATGGCTTAAGACAAAGAATGGAAAAAAAAAACTATGAGCTGCATATACATTGGTATGGTGCTGAGGCTTGAAATAATTGGTTAAGGGTGCAATGGAGTCTTTCTCTATAAGTGTTGAGCCCTAAACCAAACAGAAATTTACAAGCCTAAAAACTATGTTTAAACAAGATTAAAAATCTGGCAAAACATAGTTGCTTGCAAAATCAAAATAAACCCAATAGAGCCATGCATTTATTCTCAGTTGCAAACATTCTGGTATATGCTTGAATAGGGTGTTTATATGCTAAATAATGTGAGATGGAATGACTGGGGTGTTATACCTCCAGAAAGTAACCTTTAACTTGCTTGCAATATTATGTCTGCAAGGTAACTAGTATGCTTCATGTGTACAGGTGGTTTGTACACCTAGCTATCATTGATAGAATGAACATAAATACACTTAGTAATATAACTAAGGATTTTGTGCCAAGAAGGCTGCTGGAATGCTTGTCCTATTTGAAGTAGACAAGTTGGCACATGGCTTGTTTAAGTCCTGAGATCTTTGTGCCATGATGTTAATTAGTTCATGGCAATGTGTCCCTTTGATTCCTTATAGCAGATGAGGCCAGGAATTTATAAGAAGAAGAAAAAGGCAACCTTAGTAGTTCCAGATGAAAGTTGTTTTAATGCACATGTTTGCTCTTATGTATTGTATATGATAATACCTGTCAAGTATGCAAAGTATATTTATGCTGTATCCTTAGCTTAATATCATGGATATGTTAGAAATGCTCACACCAGATCATAGATCTGACCCTTATTGCTCATGGCACATGGGGGTGTCTCATTTATAATGGGGCAGCCACTAATGCTTTTGCAGGTTGTGATGGAGCTAAGTAAGCAAGATTAAAAAGATATGGAATAGAGGATGCTAAGATAATTAGAAATAAAAGCTAGAATGTGTTAATTCATGCATGTATTCCCTGATTGATATGGCTATCTAAATGTATTAAGTAGGAAGAACTTGTAAGAGACATATGCTATGTTGTTTCTGGTTATTTCTGATTTGGTATGTATTAAGGATATTGATGTTAAACTGATTTGAAAAACCTATTTGCTAAAGTTGTTTTGATTTAGGAAAAAAAAAATCTGGATTTTATAAGCATAATCATTTTATGATGATTTCAGTTAATCCTGAGTCCTTTCAAAAAAGAATATAGATATATAGAAAATTATATTGGGAAAACCCAGAAAAGAATTAAACTGCTATATTTTCAATTTATGATATTGATATATGTCCAAATGCAAGAAAAAGTGTTTATACCCTGAAGATGTATTTTTAAAAGAGAATTATGGTTAGGAAGAATGATATATATCTGATCACAAGGTGTCTGATTCATACAAATATATATAAACATGCTTTTGAAAAGGAGAGGTACCAATGTTTGTGTATATTCTGGGTTGTAAAATGCAAACAAGAGAATGGTCAGATTAACCACATGGTTAGACCATAGGTTAGGCCAAATGATTCACTTCAAATCAATGAAGCAAGGGAACATTTGAGCTCAGTTTTCTGGAAAATGAGCCAAGACATTGACATGTACATGTATATCTGTGTACATGTTGATATTTGGGCAAAAACATAATTATAAATTCCTAGAACAGTTGTAGGAAAGGATTTCAAAAATAATAAAGCAAGAAATATTGTTTTGTTAAAAATGATAGATTATAAGTAAAAATTGAGTATATATGGGCAGATATAGGTAGGTATCAGATTCCAAACCATACAGGAGAAAATAAAAAGAAAAACAAAAATTGTGTTTGAACCGACCAGCATAGTACTCGAACTCGTGACCTCTCATGTATAAGTTAGGCGCGTTTCCATTACGCCTAGATGTTGCTTGTGTTCACTTATGATCCACTTTCTTTTAACCTGAGTTGGATACTATCCAGACTTTAAGACAATCATCTATATTATAAGCTTGCTTTCCACTGATTATTGCTTGATCATTTCTTAGTTATAATAACAGCCTAAAGTACATATTTCCAGTGGACACTATAGTCAAAAATCAGGATACAATAAGTAATCTTTTAAAAAGGGAATTTATCACATTTTAATAGATTTAAAAAGGATTTCTACTTAATATCATGCTCTGATTCAAGTAGAATATAACATAGATATCTTCATATATGTATGTTAAGAATGATTTAGAAATTAAAACAATATTTTTATATTGTGAAAGATCCTGGATATATTTTGTTTATTAGAGAAAGAAAATGACCCTGGGAAATATATTTGTAATGGATGATATATCTATATATCATCTCTAAAAAAAAATCACTAATGAAATTAGTGTGTAAATAGGAGGGTCTTTTCATTTCCGAACTTCGAGATGACTCGATCTCTGATTGGAGAACCTGGATGATGCGATCTTTCTGGGCAAGGTCAGCATCGCGTTTCTCAATAATTTTTGCCCGGTCAAAAGCTACTTTTGAAGCTTTCACAGCTGCCTTGTACCACTCTTTGTATTGAGCATGAAAGTCACGAATGTAATCATGCGCGATATTCTCGGCATCCGGAGGAATCCTCTTGAGATGGGGAGGGAAGACGTATGCATCCAGACAAATTTCTGGAAAATCTTTTTTCATCTAAGCAAGCTTGATGGCTCCTTCACTCGTCAGTTCTGCCGGAGCCTGTTCAACAATGGCAGCTGTCTGTGGTTCATCTCTTTGCCGCTGAGTTTCGGGCCTTGAAGATTGAGAAGGCTGTTGTTGCTGCGAAGACTCAGTGGGATCTATAGGGGCCCTAGGGGGCGGAGGAGAACGAGATCGTGATCGGTATTGATGGCCTTTATCTCTATCAGTACGCTCTTGACCGGAATGGCCACGCCAGTAATCTCGATCACTGTCATAACGCTCCTGGCTGGTATAGCCTCGCCCGTGATCCCTATCTGATTCCCTCCAACGGGACTCATAATATGAGGAAGATCGGCGAACATTGCGAAGCCTATCCAGTGTGGATCCACGACCTGACATCTCACCTGCGATAAGAAGGAACCGCAGTTAAGCATCCTATAAAAATAATGTCCAATATGCGGAAATCGTGTAGTGTTGTGGAAGTGTGTGTAAATGTGTAAAACTCCTGACCAACCGGAAGTGTTGACCGCACTAAAAGGAAAGGGCTCGCTCATATTTAAAACATCTCGGAATTCTTCCAACCCGGGATTGTGATGAATTGATATATAATCCGGGCTGGGAATATCACCAAGCCCTTTGAAGGTATCTCTCGATTGAGAAGGGGCGGCCTCGGAAATTATGATTCCGGAAGTGGGAGGAGACACATCTACAGACTTCCATCCCTTAGATTTAAGTTTTTTGGAAACGACAGCCTTGTTTTTCCGTCTCTCTCCCAATTCTTCAAAATTGCCTGAAAAATCAGCCATCGGCTTGACGTCCGTGTGAGTCCGTTCTTCGTCACTCACTTCGGTTATCACGACTCCGAGCGTTTTCTTCGCCATTTTCTTCATTTTCTTCTTCTTCTTCTTTTTCTTCTTCTTTGGAACGGGCCTTAGCATCCCTTCAGTGACTATGCTTTGATTTACTTCAATCAAGCCAAGAGCTCTTAAGTTATAGTCAGTCAACACCAAGTCGATGTGTCTCAAATCGCTCGGGATCTCTTGAAGGCTCCAAACCATGCCCTTGTAAAACCCGCCATCAGGTCTCGAGATAATGGCTGTAAGAAAAGTAGGATGTCAATACCAGTGCCAAAAAACCATTAGTCAAGGAAATCATCGACGGGTTACGACACTTACGCCTAGACAGCCACCGCTTGGCAAAACCTGGAGAGCACCGGATATAAAACCATTTGTTCTTGAAGTAGCTGAGTCTGGTCCAGGCTCCGGTTATAACCTGGAAGTTCCTGACTGCCTCCAAAAACGTAAAGGATGGACTATCACCTCTACTCTTGAAATTAAATAGGTATCTGATTTACGTTGGCCTTGGTGGACGGAAGAGATGGTCCATAAATACGATGAACGCACTGTTCAGTAGCGCGTGCCCGTTGGGGTGTAATTGAGAGGGAGCAATTCCAAGAAATGATAACATCTCCCTAATGTATTGATTGAATGGAGGGAGTGTTCCAGCCACACAAGCATGACGATAAAAGGCGGTATACCCTTCGGGCGGACAGTGAGGTCTGTCACTAGATCCCGGCAATAGCACATCGTCCGAAGAAATGTTGTGTCTTGTGCATATCCTGCCCAACAAGTTTTCAAAAATATTGGATTGAACAGAGTCTATAGGGTCCTCAATAAATATAGCATCTTGCAGCTCGTCAGGAGCCGTATCTACTATCTCCGCTGGGATGTCTGGAATTTTGAGGACCGGAGGGGGAGAACTCTGAATCTCCTACTGTTGAGAGCTCGAAGATTCCATCACTGACTAACTCATCAGAAAGTAACGTTAACTAAATGAAAAAACCCGTTCATTTCCCCGTGTAAAGTGTGTGTTGTGAAGTGCAGTGCAGCTAATACTTAGTGAATTCAACAAAACCGAAGACAAGATGAAAACTTCGGAAATTATGAAGTTGGTTAAAGTGACCGTCATCGCTGACCGTCTTAAACCATATTGTCCAAAATTCATGGTGATTGGTTTTTATTTTATTTGTCAAAGTACAGTTCCATCAACGAGCTTCGAAGGGCAGTCAAGTATGCAGTATAAAAGTTCAGGCCAAATATGCAGAGATGAAGCTCGTCGGAATCATGTCGTTAAACGTGTGAAAGTTTCGTATCCACAGAATCTTGTTCGAATCGATCAAGGCCAGAGTAGAAGTCTTCGGATCGATCGAAGAGACAACACTTCGAATCGATCTCATTCAAATCAACATGGTTCGTATCGATGATGACCAGATCTTTCGTATCGATCAACGAATCAAGCTTCGCATCCATCTTCAACAAAGCTCTCGAATCGATCTCCGGCAACAATAGTTTGCAAACCGTTAAAAGGCCCGAGGTTCGTATCGATCACATGGGAAGAACGTTCGAATCGATCGCAAGGGGGCAATTCTATTGTATCGATCACAAGAGATCGATACGACTAGCAGACTCCTACAACCAATTCAACCCAAAGACTTCCGCTTCGAACAAGTGGATCGATACGAGCGTCGAGGACAAATCTTCGCTTCCTAGATCGATTCAATCGCTGCTACCCCAGATCGACACGAAAGACCCGTTCGTCTTTCTTCTCAGACCAGTCGTTCTTGGGTTCGACCTCAACTTCGACTCCCTCAAGATCGACATGAACAACCCTGATGGAAGAGCTTGTATATTGAGGCTTCGAATCCATGTGAGAGTCATCTACCTGAATATGTTAATTGATACAAAAGGGAGGAGATCAATTCGATTCGAAGGAAGGGAAGCCGTTCAATTTTGCTCTTGAAGGACCAGGATGGACTCGAAGAAGCAAGAAGGCAAAGGTAAAAAAGTAAAAAGTGAAAGGTGAATGAGGTCTCAGTATTTATAAGGGTTAAGTGGCGATTTCCTCCCGGTGTATATGACCGGCCTCAACAGGTGAAAATCCAGACCGATTCGAAGTGTTCTGCTCGAATCCATCGACTTTTGCCTCCATCGAAACGAATAAAACGCCGGCATCCACCAGTTTGAGACCACCTTTCGTATCCATCGATTCGACTCCATCCAGTATACTCTAAGTTCATCGATACGAAATGCAAAATAAAGATAGTCTTTAAAACACACGACTCCATCGATTGGAATCCATCAATGCTTGCCCCACAGCGACAAGAACTCATCGATACGAATCAGAATTTCGTATCCATCAAAGATTTTCATGTCTATCAAAGCAAGGCACACTGGTTGAACATTTGTTTAAAAGAAGATTACAACAAATCGGCTAAAAGACGACTGTCAAGCAACCAATTGGACAGAAATATTCAGCATGAAAGACTGTAGCTTTTCAAAGCACGCCATATTTACACAAGACGTACTTTGGGGGGCAAATGTTATCCCGCCTTTTGGCAAGGCCGAGATACCAAGGGACTGACTAAAAGCCAAGAGTCACTCGTCATGGATATCGATGAATTTTGTCCGAGTTCGGATCGAGCCATGATTAATAAGACATGACAAGCAAAACCAGGAAAGCCAACGTTCCAAGTTTCAAGTCAATCCGAGTTCGTATGCTCAAATTATGATCAACACAAGTTAGAAAAAACTAATGCTCTAATCAATCTGTTCGAACCCATCTGGTTCGAATCGATCACAGGCTGAGCTATCCATGTGCTTCGAGTTCGTATCGATCGTATGGAGACTATCAAGATCAATGCGAACAAAGCTATGCACCGACTCCATAAAAGGTGATACGTTCGTATCCACCAGAACACTTCACTTCGAATCCAGGGACAACAATGTGTTCGAATCCATCAGTGTAGCCAGCATACGAATCCATAGCGTTCGTATCCATCGACAGAAGGAATTAGCCTCACGCTTGCATGGTTCGTATCCATCTAGTTGAAGTACTTCGAATCCATCATGAATAGTCATTTCGTATCGATCGAATGAAACACATCATGATCGATACGAACGAAACCCCACTCAAATCCAGATGTAATCGATTCCCCCGAATCCATCGAGTCAAGGCGGCGAAGTCTCCGGTACGACTCGATCAAATAGGTGAAGAAAGCGGATCAGTGCGCATGATACACTCCACGTCATCGCGAAAGCACGTAGCACCATCGATTCGAAGCAATTGATTCGAATGAATCGATTCGAACGAAGCAGCCTGGCAAAGATCATCATATTGAATCGACCATATCTCGAGATCCATAAGTCCAAATGCTATGAAATTTTCACAGAAGCTTGCGCACATGTTGAAGAATGTCCACACCAAATTTCAGCTCGATTGGACGTTTTCTTGATCGATTCGAATGGATTTTGAATCGATCCCAAACTGGGCCCAGATTTCCTGAAAGCGGGCGCGTGGGCCCCCTCACGTGCCAGAAGTGGTCTCCCGAAATTTAGGCGAAATATCAGCCTCCTACACCTATAAATAGGACCCCTGGTCATTCAGAAAGGAGGTAGGACAATTTTAAGAGCTAAAGAGCGCCCAGACTCTGCCAAATTTACTCCAGATCACCATTGCTGCCTTAAATTCAGACTTTAATCATAAAATCTGTTGTACTACGCTATAAGAAATTGTAATCTTCAAGTATCGAGCAATAAAATTATCAAACTTCATAGTGGATGTAGGCGAAACGCCGAACCACTCTAAATTGTTGTCTTCTGTGCAATTTACTTTTCGTTATTTGGAGTTTTTGTTAGATAATCCACAGTTTTAATTTTCATTCTTCACTTTTATCTCTTCAAAAACTTCCGAAGAGTGTTGTGCCTATTTTTGGTACAAACATCTACAATGGTTGAAACATAGCAATTCAAAATATTACGATGATATGCAAACAAGTAAATCAATTCTGGATTGCCCATCTCCATTCATTTTGACTTTCTGTCTCTGTTATAGTTTCTAGGGTCACCATTAACCTATTAGTTTTCATGGGATGGCTAATAACCTGTTTAATACTTATTGACTCCCTGTCCGGTTTCATAGTTTTCATGGGATCACTAAGAACCTATTGGCCCCTACCAGTAACTTCATTGTTTAATGGATTCTCCTTGAACCTATTGGTATCTCTAACAACTTCCCTCTTATCCTAGTTTTCATGGGTTGACTAGGAACCTATTAACATTTGTTAATAACTTAATCCAGATATAGTTTTCATAGGTTCACTACAAACCTACTCGCCCCTACCAATAACTCTTTCTAATCATAGTTTTCATGGGTTTACTATGAATCTATTGGCCCCTACCAATAACTTTTCATATACATAGTTTTCATGAGTTTACTATGAACCTATCTATCTTACAACTTCTTTAATCAGTGTTTGGGCATCCTATATTCTAGTCTTCCTGACCTCCTGGATGCAATTCTACTCATTTAGGAGTTAACTCAATTTATATTCACTACTGGGTCAACCTAGCTGGTTATTCTGCCCTTTTTCCCCAAATTATAGTTATGGGTCCATATTAAAGTGAATATGTAAACTGGAAGAAGCAAACATATTAACATAATAATCACCAACATCTGTGGTTTAATATCCTTGAAATCATTTTCATATAAAACATGGTTAATCCCTTTAACCTATTATTTTATCAAGGAAAGCTTCTTCAAAAACTCCAATTTAAAAGCATTTAAAAGCTCTTTTATAATGCCATGGGTTTTATCTTTAAAAATTGAGATTGGGTTCTTTGTTTTGAAAACTAAGGTTTTCGAAACCTTTAATCTTTACTTTTGAAACCATTGGAAAACTTCCTGTCGAAAGCATTCAAATCACTTTTCAAAACACTAGGTACCTCCCTTTCGAAACACTTTAAAACCTTTCTTTCGAGACCTTTCGAATGTATTAAAGTAATACCATTCAATTATAGAAGCATAGCTTCGAAACCATTTGAAAGTATCCCTTTCGAAACCATTGGGTTTAATTTAAAACATATCTTATTGGGTCTAAGTGAATACAAGCGAAAGTACCCCTTCTGAAACCATTAAAAAGAGTTTGGGGAAAAACAGATGGCTTCGGCACTATCCTTTCGAAAGCTCAAAAACTTTAGGTAAAACATTTGAAGGATAGCTTCGAAGCCATTACCTTCGAAACCCTTGAACCCTTTCGAAAGCTTTAGGAAGTGGTGTAATATAGGTTTAAAACAGAAGCTACCTTTCAAATTGGACAAAGGTTTCGACTCCATCGAAAGCTACGTTTCAACACCATGCCTTCCGCCCTTCTCTAATCCACTATGTACCAATATTGTGACACCTTGTGTATTGGTTTCGGCTTTGTTGTTTTTGACCTGGTAGGTTTTGACTTAGTTGAAGGCGGAAGCATAGGGTCAGAAGGTGGCTTCTAAAAGAGGCGGAACATATTTTCTGAATAAAGTCTGATTTAATGCCATTTAAAGTGAATACTTTATAACTAACCTGCCTATTTGTAAACATTTAATTGGTTGCCATAACTTTTCAAATTCTTTACAAAAATAACTGCCGCATAATTTTAGATCTAAACAAGGATTAATTTAACAAATAAGCCATTCCATTTAGCAAAACCAATAAATCAATTAAGTCCTTCATCTAAAATAATTTTATTTCCATAGTAAATTATATAGAAAAAATCCCTAAAAATCATATAAATTCACTTTCAATATGTTATCTAACATATAAAAATTTCGGACCCAAATTCTTCATAAAATAACCAAAATTAATTTCTAAACCTAATTATTCATATTTTCCTTTGAAAATTCATAACAAATTTTTCATAGCTTGGAAAATTATAAAAATTAAAACACATCTCCAAAATCATGTTTTACATAACATATAAGTTCCTCATGGCATTCAAAATTCAATTTAAATGATTTTATCCTTAAAACCGTGTATAAACAATTACCAAACAATCTTGTTTGAATCTAATATACCATAAAATTCCAAGCATATCATCAATCAAAAATCATCATAATGGTTTTAATCCTAAATCCGAAAACCAAATGATCATAAAAGCGAAATAGAGATGGTTTTTATTATTATTCACCTTGATTAGGATAAGGACTTTGAGATTTGATTGAGACTAATTCCTCTTGCTTAAATCCTTAGCTTTAGTTTGATTTCCTCCTCTTTTCTCCTAATTAATGGCGGGCTTCTTTCTTTTGTTTGTGTTTTATGTTTTTGTTTTGTAAAATGAACGTGTATGGGAATGAAACGAGAATATAAGGTAATGGTGTGGCAATTTCCTAATAAGCCCTTGCATTAATTGTTTCCTTGGTAATTAGCAATTAAAACCATTTATAAGCCCATTTATATCATTAAGCTTGGCCTCTAATTTATTTTCAAATCTCAATCCCCTTATCACTTTAATGTTTGCATTATTCTATTTAATTTATCTAATTAAATTTCCAGAATAATGTTATTAAAAATTATGGGTGTTACAGGCTCCCCTCCTTAAAGAATTTCGTCCTCGAAATTCAGTAAGGACTAAATACTAAACATAGCAATCATCTGTAACCACTCCTAACAACCATACTAGCCTATCTGACTAGCAACTATCTATATAGATTGAATATAGACATACCCTCAAAGCAGATCAGGATAAGTATCTCTATCCTGTCTTCAGTCTCCCACGTACGGTCCTTCTCGTTGTCGCTCCACTGAACCTTCAGCAACTTGACTGTTTTGTTCCTCAATCTTTTCTCATCTCTTGCTACAACCCAAACTGGTTGTCTAACAAAAGTCAAATTAGGCTCTACCATCAAATCTTCCAATCCTGTCGGAGGAATAGTAGTCTCGGGATTATACACATACTTGTGAAGATGGGACACATGAAACACATTATGGACACCTTCCATACTGCTCATCAACTCTACTCTGTATGCGAGCTTTCCAATCCTCTCTACAATTTGGAATAGACCAACATATCTCGGTGTCAATTTCCCTGACTTTCCAAATCGTACCACACCCTTCATTGGTGATACTTTAATGAAAACCCTATTTCCAATTGAGAATTCTAGGTCTTTTCTCCTCTTATCTGCATAACCCTTTTTTCTGGACTGAGCTTCCTTCATCCTTTCTTGAATTAACTCAATCTTCTATGTCGCCTCTCTATCCAGATCTGGACCTAAGACTAATCTGTCTCTAGTCTCCAACCAACATGCTGGTGATTTGCATGGCCTTCCATACAAAGCTTCAAAAGGCGCCACTCCTAGTCTAATAACTATTATTATAGGAAAACTCCACTAAGTGTAGGTGATCTTCCCAAGATCCACCAAAGTCCAATAAACAAGCTCTCAATAAATCCTCGAGTACCTTATTGACTCTCTATGTCTGCCCATCTGTCTGAGGGTGATATGCAATACTCATCTTAAGTTTGGTACCTAATACCTCCTGTAGACTCTTCCAAAATTCGCTAGTAAACAAAGCATCTCTATAACTGACTATACTACTAGGAATTCAATGTAATCTAACTATGTTCTTCATGAACAACTTAGCTAAAACAGGTGCTGTCCTGGTTGATTTAGCTGGAATGAAATGGGCATCTTGGTCAACCTGTCCACTATGACCCATATACTTTGATTTCCTCCATTTGACCTTGGAAACCCGACTATAAAATCCATGGAAATCTCATCCCATTTCCAATCTGGAATCTCAAAAGGTTGAAGCAATCCACTTGGCTTCTGATGTTCGGTCTTCACTTGTTGACAGTTTGCACACTGCCTAACCCACAAGCCAACCTCCCTCTTCATACCTTCCCAATAGAAGCTCCTCTTCATATCCTGATACATCTTGGTCCCTCCAGGATGAATCGTAAACTTGGACCGATGACATTCTCCAAGAACTTTTTTCCTTAAGTCCTCAACATTCGAAACATACAACTGTCCCTTCTTTCTCAACCATCCCTTCCGGTTGAGACAAAAATCCTTTAGATCATTGATCTCAGTTCCAACCTCAAGCCTTCTACTCTTCTCGGCTAATACTGGATCCACTTTCTACTTAGAAGCAATCCTTTCGATCAACACTAGTCGAACTTCTAAATAGGACAACATGGCAGTGCTCTGACTAGAACTAGCAGTCGATCTTAACTACACACTATAAGTAGTCAAAGCTTCTAAATCTTTCCATTCTGCTAACATAGCTAACACCACATTCTGATGTCTTCTGCTAAGAGCATCCGCTACCTTATTTCCTTTCCTAGGAGTATACTCTATAATGAAATCATAAGCAGCTAAAAACTCCAGCCACCTCTGCTTCTCATATTCAGCTCCTTCTGAGAAAATAAATATCTTAAGGACTTATGATCCATGTATAGCTCAAACCTCTCCCCTAAAAGATAATGTTTCCAAATCTTTAATGCGAAGATCACCACAACCAACTCCAAATCATGAGTAGGATATCTCACTTCATGCGGTCTAAGCTGTCATGAAGCGTAGGCAATCACTTTACCCTCCGGCATCAACACAGCTCTGAATCCAATTCTGCATGCTTTGGTATACACCACCAACCCTTGGTTTCCGTCTGGAACTACTAACACAGGTGCCTTGGTCAACAAATTCTTTAACTTAAGGAATGCTTCCTCACAATTGTCGGACTAGACAAACTTCACATCCTTTCTGGTTAACTTAGTCAAAGGTGCTGCTATCCGCGAGAAATCCTTGATGAATCTACGGTAATAGCCAGCAAGTCCAAGAAAACTTCTAATCTCTGTCACCGTCTCTGGTCTCTTCCAATTATTAACAACTTCGATCTTATTTGGATCGACTGACAAGCCCTTCTCTGAAACTACGTGATCAAGAAACTTAACCTCTTTCTTCCAAAGATGGCACTTGGAAAACTTCGCCTTCAGCTGATGCCGCCTCAGCGTCTCAAGCACTACTCTAAGATGATCCTCATGCTCTCTTTCATCCTTAGAGTATACTAAAATGTCATCTATAAACACCAACACGAACCTATCCAAGTACTCTTGAAAAACTCGGTTCATTAAATCCACGAAGTAAGCAGGTGCATTTGTTAACCCCGAATGGCATTACTAACCACTCATATGAACCATACCTAGTCCGAAATGCTGTCAAAGGAATACTATCCTCTGCCACTCTTAACTGATGGAAACCTGTTGTCAAATCCGATAGGAAAAATATTCTGGCTCCACACAACTGACCAAATAGATCGTCTATTCTCTGCAAAGGATACTTATTCTTGATCGTCCTCTCGTTCAATTTACGATAGTGGATACACATCCTCAATGACCCATCTGGTTTCTTCACGAACACCACGGCCGCTCCCCAAGGCAAACTGCTCGGTCTGATAAAATTCCTTCCTTCAAGATCCACTAGCTGCACCTTCAATTCCTTTATCTCGGTCGGTGTCATCCTGCTAGGTTGTCTACTAATAGGTTCAGCTCCTTGCATAAGATCTATCTGAAACTCAATAGGTCGTTTCGGTGTTAGTCCTATAACCGGCTCAAAGACATCTGCAAACTCTCTTGCTACTCGACCCTGACTTAACTCTTCTCCTACTTCCATAGCACTTAACAAAGCACAAACACTTTGGTCAGAATTCTCCACTGAGAATATGATTCGGTTATGACCATCGGGGTGTCTCAACGATATCTCCCTATCCTGGCAAAATATCTTAGCCTCATACTTACCCAACCAATCCATACCCAAAATGATTCCGAAATCTACAAAATCGAAAACATACAGACTGCATGCAAACTTATGACCTAACAAGTCAAGCTCTAACTGGTCACATCTCATCCCTAGAGTTGCATATCCTCCTATCGGATTCGCAACCCTTAAGGAAGTAATAAGGTGTGTGGGTTCTAAGCATAACCTATCTACCAAACACTGAGATATAAATGAATGTGATGCACTGGTACCAAATAGTACCCTAACTGATATACTCTGAATCAAAAGCGTACATTTCATCACAGTCTTCCCTTTTTTTCAGCTGCAGTTGGCCTAGCAGATGATGTTCCAATAGCAAAGACCTTTCCCCTGTCCGCCCTAACTAGTTCTAGACACTGATTCTTATAATGCCCAACTTGATCATAGTTGAAGCACTTCACACCCTTCTTTTCTGCAGCCTTCTTCCCGGCACTCATGAACATAATGACCTTTCTTGACACACTTGAAACAAATTAAATCAGCCTTTGCCTTCTTGGCAGTCTCCCCCTTCTGGGCTTCCTTCTTCTTAAAGAACTTCCTCTTCTTTCCCTAAGGGCCCCGGGTTTCAATCGGCTTTTCTCTAGCACAATTAGCAAGCGTCGGATTGCCATATCCATAACTATATTACAAGGATCACGGAGATGTGGCAGGGTTGCCCTAGCAATCTCAGGTCTAAATCCTCGAATGAACCTCCCATTCCTTCTGATGACGGGGTCTATAGTAGCAGACCCATATCGGGACAACTCATCAAACTTAGTAGCATACTCAATTACCGACATCTTTCCCTGTACCAAATCTATAAACTTTCTAAGCAATTCTGACTTGGAAACTTCGGACAAAAACCTTTGTTCAAATCTCCTTCTAAACTCTGCCTAAGTCAACCCTTCCTCCGAAACTCTGATAGTAACACTATTCCACCAATGAAGTGCTGCCCCTTGCAACTACCTAGAGGCCAGCCTCCTCTTCTGGTCATCATCCAAACCCAAATCAGTGAAGATTCTCCCTTAATGCTACAGCCAATTTTCCACTTCTATGGCATCCTCCGTTCCCATAAACAGCTTCCCACCAAGATTGGTGTAGTCTCTGCTCAGCTTAGGATAATTATTGCTAATTGGAGCCATAGGATTAGCTCCTCCTACATTTCCAGCAACACCAGTAGCTGATCCTGCTTGCATCAAATTGACGAAGAACTGATACATCATCCCCATATCCACTGGTGGATTTCCAACAGCCACATTGGCATCTGCATTTTGGTTAGCATTAGCCTGTCGACCTGTGTTCCTTCCGGTGGGTCGAGCATTTCCGTTAGTTGTGGTGCTTCCTCCATTGAGATTTCCTCTTCCTCTTCCTGCCTCCATATCTTCTTTCTCATAAATCTGCATATGAGCCATAGTATGATACAAAAGAATGGTCTAAGAGAGAGGGGAATACGTACTTATATATCTATATATCAAATACAAGTACGTTACTACAGCGTTAACCCAGACCCCGATCTTATTTTTTGGTTCATTGGATTAAGTTTTGAAAAATCCTTTAGGTTTAAATTTCTTTTAAGTTTTCATAAACCTATGCCCTGATACCAACTTGTAACATCCCCCACTTGGAGGCCCAAAACTAACGGCTACGGATGCTGCAGTCATCCATAGTTATTAATCCTCGGCAACCAAATACGGTAATATTAGAGACATTGATATAACAGAAATACATGGATATGGAAAAATATTTAAAAATCAACAAACAACTTTCTCATTCCATTTCAAATTCATTACATAATCCCATATCATTAACCACGTTCAGAGAAAATATAATTATTACAACATACGCCAAGAGCGACATATGAAAATGCCCCCTTAGATGATCATAGTATATATAGGCAATTAAACGACTTTGCCTTTACAACACAAACAACACAGCGAAATCAAAAATAGAAAGAACTCTAAATAGCTATCTTGCCTCATGCACGTCTCCGGAAGCTTATTCATCTAAAGAGGTACCTAGAAACCTCAACTCTCAAACTACTCAAAATCAATTGAGCAACCGAGAGTTTAACAGGGAAACATAAACTTTGAGTCAGACAAAAAGCCTAGTATGAATAATAATCTACCATCTCAAACCATTTGGATATTTAGTGAGACCATGCCGCTTAGCGGAGTGGGTTTTCCCCTCACTAGTATCTTATTCAAAACTTTATAAATCCATATAATGTGCTCCTACATCCACAATGGTTAAAACATAGAAATTCAAAATATTATGATGATATGCAAACAAATAAATCAATTCTGGATTGCCCATCCCCATTCATTTTGACTTTCTGTCTCTGTTATAGTTTCTAAGGTCACTATTAACCTATTAGTTTTCATGGGCTGACTAATAAACTGTTTAATACTTATGGACCTTCTGTCCGGTTTCACAGTTTCATGGGATCACTAAGAACCTATTGGCCCCACCCAATAACTTCGTTGTTTCATGGGTTCTCCCTGAACTTATTGGTATATCCAATAACTTCCCGTTTATCCTAGTTTTCATGGGTTGACGAGGAACCTATTGACATTTGTCAATAACTTAATTCAGATATAGTTTTCATGGGTTCACTACAAACCTATTAGCCCCTGCCAAAACTCTTTCTAATCATAGTTTTCATGGGTTTACTATGAACCTATTGGCCCCTACCAATAACTTTTCCTATACATAGTGTTAATGGGTTTACTATGAACCTGTCTATATGGCAACTTCTTTAATCGGTGTTTGGGCATCCTATATTCCGATCTTCCTGACCTCCCTGATGTAATTCTACTCATTCAGGAGTTAACTCAGTTTATATTCACTACTGGGTCAACCTAGCTGGTTATTCTGCCCTTTTCCCCCAAATTATAGTTATGGGTCCATATTAAAGTGAATATGTAAACTGGAAGAAGCAAACATATTAACATAATAATCACCAACATCTGTGGTTTAATATCCTTAAAATCATTTTCATAAAAAACATGGTTAATCCCTTTAACCTATTATTTTATCAAGGAAAGCTTCTTCAATAACTCCAATTTAAAAGCATTTAAAAGCTCTTTTATAATGCCATGGGTTTTACCTTTAAAAATTGAGATTGGGTTCTTTGTTTTGAAAACTAAGGCTTTCGAAACCTTTAATCTTTACTTTTGAAACCATTGGAAAACTTCCTTTCGAAAGCATTCAAATCACTTTTCAAAACACTAGGCACCTCCCTTTCGAAACACTTTAAAACCTTTCTTTTGAGACCTTTTGAATGTATTAAAGTAATACCATTCAATTATAGAAGCATAGCTTCGAAACCATTTGAAAGTACCCCTTTCGAAACCATTGGGTTTAATTTAAAACTTATCTTATTTGGTCTAAGTGAATACAAGAGAAAGTACCCCTTCCGAAACCACTAAAAAGAGTTTGGGGAAAAACAGATAACTTCGGCACTATCCTTTCGAAAGATCAAAACCTTTAGGTAAAACATTTGAAGGATAGCTTCGAAACCCCTTTCGAAGCCATTGCCTTCGAAACCCTTGAACCCTTTCGAAAGCTTTAGGAAGTGGCTCAGTACAGGTTTAAAACAGAAGCTGCCTTTCGAATTGGTTGATGACTTCAATCTATTCGAAAGGCATAGGGAAGGCAGAAGGGTTCCGACTTGGTAGAAACTACCCATTTCGAAAGCATTGATTTTAAAACTAAGTAACTCATTCCGAAGCTACAATTTAAACAAGAGGCGGCAACCCCTTTCAAAAGCAATTTAAAAATACCCCTTCGAAAGCATGCGTTTCGACTCCTTCGAAAGAATTTAGTAAAACAGGCAAGCGCATTTCTTTGGAAAATAAAACAAAGGTTTCGACTCCATCGAATGCTATATTTCGACACCATGCCTTCTGCCCTTCTCCAATGCACTACGTACCAACATTGTGACACCTTGTGTATTGGTTTTGGCTTTGTTGTTTTCAACCTGGTAGGTTTCGACTTGGTTGAAGGTGGAAGCATAGGGTCGAAAGGTGGCTTTTAAAAGAGGCGAAACATATTTTCTGAATAAAGTCCGATTTAATGCCATTTAAAGTGAATACTTTACAACTAACCTGCCTATTTGTAAACATTTGATTGGTTGCCATAACTTTTCAAATTCTTTACAAAAATAACTGCCGCATAATTTTAGATCTAAACATGGATTAATTTAACAAATGATCCCTTCCATTAAGCAAAACCAATAAATCAATTAAGTCCTTCATCTAAAATAATTTTATTTCCTAAGTAAATTATTTAGGAAAAATCCCCAAAAATAATAGAAATTCACTTTCAATATGTTACCAAACATATAAAAATTTCAGAATCGAATTCTTCATAAAATAACCAAAATTAATTTCTAAACCCAATTATTCATATTTTCCTTTGAAAATTCATAATAAATTTTCCATAGCTTGGAATATTATAAAAATTAAAACCTATCTCCAAAATCATGTTTTACATAACATATAATTTCCTCATGGCATCCAAAATTCAATTTAAATGATTTTACCCTTAAAACCATGTATAAACAATTATCAAACATACCTTAAAAATCCAAGCATATCATCAATCAAAAATCATCATAATGGTTTTAATCTTAAACCCAACAATCAAATGATCATAAAAGCAAAATAAAGATGGATTTGATTATTATTCTCCTTGATTAGGATAAGGACTTTGAGATTTGATTGAGATTAATTCCCCTTGCTTAAATCCTGAGCTTTAATTTGATTTCCTCCTCTTTTCTCCTAAGTAACGGCCGACTTCTCTCTTTTGTTTGCATTTTATGTTTTTGTTTTGTAAAATGAACGTGCATGGGAAAGAAACGAGAATATAAGGTAATGTTGTGGCAATTTCCTATTAAGCCCCTACGTTAATTATTTCCATGTTAATTAGCAATTAAAACCATTTATAAGCCCATATCATTAAGCTCGGCCTCTAATTTATTTCAAATCTCAATCCCCTTATCAATTTAATGTTTACATTATTCTATTTAATTTATCAAATTAAATTTCCTGAATAATGTTATTAAAAATTAAAGGTGTTACAATAGGCCCAACGATAACACTTAGAGAGGCGAGGTTGGCATCAGAGTTGCTTTTTATTTCCTATTACTCTCCATGTACTTTTTATTGTACCTAATATTATATCAAACCATTCGATGTTTTTCTGTATACTATGGATTTAACTGTACTTTTTTGAGACTCTGTTTTTTGAATATTTTTTGAGATGGTTATTTTCAGTAATTATATTTATCTTCCTAGCATTGTGAGATCTGAAAGTGTAGTATATCTTAGATTTTATCCTTGTACCTGTAGTCTCTAAAATGTTTAAAAATACCCAACGGTTAGTACTTCTTAGCACCAATGTGAGTATGAAAGTCGCTCTAGACTTTGGATCGGTGTGTCGGAAGGTGTGGGTTGTCGTAGTTGGTATTAGAGCTTAGTTTTGAGATTCCTTAGGGATCAGAGGCGTATTGAGAGAACGGACATGAAAAGTTTTTCAAGTGTTTTCCAAAAAGCTTTCCAAAAGGTTTTCAAAATGGGTTTCCAAAGTGTATATATGTATATTTATATATAAATATAGTTAAAAGGTTTTCAAAAGTTTTATACATATAAGTGTAATTCGAATAACTCTCTACCTTATTCTTGCCAATACTATCTATGAAAAGTTTCTAATAAATACCTAAAATCACAGATAAAAAGGTTAACGATCCGGCTAACTCCAGCGATGCAGTTGAGATTCCGGATGTGAATGTCCTGATTTGGTGTCGCCAGTATCTGCAAGCAAGAGGACAAGCAAAGCTTAACCTTAATAGAGGACCCGAGTGCCAGGTGCAGTTCCTGCCCACCTACCTACCGTCCATTTTACTAAGCTTTATAAGGAATTTGCGAGCCTAGGAGGAAAGCCGTATGTGGGGACTGAGTCATATGTAGATCAAGGTAACTTTCCACTTGCCACTTATAGGGGGGCGCTCTGAATTGGTGGGATGTGGTACTTGCTGAAGCTGATGAGGGAGAGGTTACATGGGGAGAGTTTAGGAGACGTTTTGAGATGAAGTTTCTATCCAGGGCCAAAGAGGGAGTACAGTTGCAGAAGTTCATACATTTGCAACATGGAGAGATGATGGTAAAAGAGAATATTAATCAGTTCAATGAGTTGGCTAGGTTTGGGATGGAGCTGATCAATACCCCTCACAGGAAGGCTCTGAAGTTTGCAAAGGGACTAAATCAACCTCTTCAAATTTTGGCCCTTAGTCATATTCCCATAGGTGCGACTTTCAAGGGCTTGGTGGAGATGGCTTTGCTGAATGCTATTTCCAAGAAGGAAGTGAAGGGTGAGTCAAGAAGGCAGAAAGAAAGACTCCCCAACAGAACTATTAACCCGCTTTTTGGCGAAGCAGATTTCAATCGAACTTAGAAGATCCAAATGAAGACAAAATGACTTGAAACTTGGCAAGTATGTTTAGAAGAAGTAAAGAAAATAATTGGGAAAT
The DNA here is from genome assembly GCA_030737815.1 of Allium fistulosum. Taxonomy (NCBI): domain Eukaryota; kingdom Viridiplantae; phylum Streptophyta; class Magnoliopsida; order Asparagales; family Amaryllidaceae; genus Allium; species Allium fistulosum. The sequence goes on along the minus strand of CM060902.1, from coordinate 1,112,493,526 downwards.
TTTCACCAAGATTGGAGCTAACACCATAAATCAAGCCCGACTCATGCCTATGACACATCACCGAGTTATAATGCTCCATAACCATGCTCTCCAATTTTGTATGAGTTATCCTCCAGCTCTTATATGCAAGCTCAAGTGATTTCATCAAGGTCTGGATGGCCTGTCTCAAGAATTGAAGAGTTATCTCTTGTAAACTGCAGAACAAACCAAGTTATGGAGGAACGATCATCAAAACAAGTCATCAACCTACAAAAACACAAGGGGCACTCCAAAATGAAGTAGGAAACATGATGCAGAAGATAGGGAAGAGTTTCTCCTGAAGAGGTGTAACGATCCCAGTTTTTACTAAATTTAAATTGATAATTAAATTAATTTTTGAATAAAAATTGTGAAATAATTGGTAATTTATATCAAATTTTAGTTAAACTATGAATTAATTGAGAATTAATTTGGATATTTGGGATAAATATGTATATAAAATAGATCGAGAATAGAATTTGAAATTGGGAATTGAATTTATATATATATATATATATACATTGGATTTGAATTTAAAGTTTAAGTAAATGGTTTAATAATAACTTGAATATATATGTATATATGTATATATATTGAATTTGAATTAAATTTTAACTAAATGGTTTAAAGATAAATTATAATGATAAAATTTGGGATTGATGGTCTATATTAGAAATAGAAATAAAAATAAATAATAAGTATTACAGTTAAATTTATAATAAATATTTAAAATAGAAATGGAAATAATAATAATAATTTAAGCTAAAAATAGAAATCAATATATATAAGATAAATTATAAAAAATAAAATAAATGCATAAGATAAATTCAAACAACATATTAAATATAGAAATTCATTTATATTACAAAATTAATAAGTATACGAAGAAAATGAAATATACATTCAAATATGAACAAATTGGATAAGTGTGAAACTAGACAACAAAAATAAATAAAAATATCTTTGGCTTGCAAAGGAAGACAAAGGTGATTAATGCAAATATCTCTAGCACACCACAAAATTATCATATCATCCCACCAAAGCAAGAAAATCTCTGATATATGGTACAACATACAAAGAAAAATCTCTGCCCATATTTGTACTAGAAAGAAAAAAAAATATACATTACCCTGTACAAATTTATCACCCAGTAAACTCAATTCACATATCTCAGTTCGTCCATCTGAAATGTGTAAACCTAAAGTAAATAATATCATCTTAAAACTTCAACAAAATTCAACTAAAACAACAATACAAATTCAACTCAAACCAAAGATCAAAGAAGAAGATTTCAACTTGCAAAATTTTCAAAGCCTGGTTCAAAAGAATGCTCTGTTCTTTCTTCTAGGAATCACTGTGAGTAAACTCTTGAAGCTCTGATATTTAAATTGTTGTTTGAAACATTTCTTGAAATAGAAATCATAAAATACTTATATACATGCAAAGATGTGTATATGAATGTGCTGAGACAATTGTGCATGTCAGTTCAAGCTTCAGCAACTTCTATTCCAGGTTACAGGGATTTAAAACCCTGTTCAAAAATTTGATTTCTCCCTCCTTGTTGTTTATTAGTCTTTGAAATTCAAACAAAGATTGTATGAATAAACATGTTTTAAGCTTTAAAAATAAATTTAAGCAAATCAAACAGAAGAATTTTCTGAAAGAATTGAAATTACAGGCAAAACTAAAACCTGTTGGAAATTCAAATATCATAATCTTTGACTTCAGTTATATTAATTGAAACGTTTTTGAAACCATTGATTTATAAGATAAAAATCAAGATTTTAAATGATGAGTTGAGGGAGCACTTGTCAGATGAACGGGAAATGGATTTTTATAAAAATCTGGTGATCGATGCATGTTTGGGTGTCGAGACTTTTTTCAGAGATCCTGGAATGATGGTTGAATTCGAGAAAAATACGAGATGATTTTATATTTCATCGTGGTAGGTGATTGAAGTTGATTTAGGGTTTAACAACCCAATATGGTCGATAACGTTTCAAAAGGAAGTTCGTCATCATCGAGGCGATCGCAGGTGGGGGAACGTGGCGAGGAGGCCGTGATGTATCTCTAGTATGGATGGCGAGTTCTCCGGTGGCCTAGTTCGTCGTCGGCGAAGTGATTGTGATCAAGTGTTTGTTCCAAACTTTCGATCAAGTATCGATATTTCGAATTGCTCTCGAATTTTGATTTCTGGGTTGCGATGTTAGCTCTCGAGGTCGAGGTTGATTTGCTGATGACCGTAGAGATGGTCGAAGGGGCAGGTCGGTGCCGTGCATGTGCACGGTGCACATTTGGTTGGTGGAGTTGTTGTAGTTTGGGAAGAAGATAGAACCTCGAGTTCAAGCACGTGAAAACGTGGGTTCGGCTCGAAGCAACAGAGGGAGGCGAGAAACTCGAAGTAAGGCTCGAGTTTAACTCAAATTAGCTCGGGTCTGTACGATAGACAGCAGGTTTTAAATTTTAAAAATAAAGATATGTACAGGTTTCAAAATTTTTGAAAATACAATTTGTACCGGGTTTCAAATTTTAAAAGAAAAACAGGTTTCAGGTTTTAAAATCTATTAAATTGAATAAGTTTAATGGAAGATAAATCAAGTTTATACAAGTTATATAATGTATATATATCTGGTTTTAAAACATCTTTAAAGTATTTTGAAAATATTATTTAGGAAATGGTTTAAAAAGCAATTAATTTAAGATAAAGGAATTATCTTTTGATTTGATTAAAATCTTAAGTGTTTCAAAGATCAATTATTTGATTTAAGTAATTAAGGATAATTTATTTAATGATTAAAGTTGATTAATTAATTAAATGATTAGTTAAAGAATAATTTATTAATATGGTTAATTAATTAAAGCAATTAATTTGAAGATAATTAATCAAAGATTAATTAATTAATGTAAGTGGTTAGGGATGATCACTTATTGAAATTTTATTAATTAAATGGTAATTAATTAATTAAGGGTTAATTTATTAATTAAAGATAATTAATTAAATGGTGAATTAAATAATTAAAGGTTAATTATTTAATAATTAAAGGTTGATGAATTATAATTAAAGGTTAATTAATTATTATTAATGGTTAATTGATAAATGATTAAAGAATAATTAATCAAAATGATTTGTAATTTATTAATGTTAATTAACCAGGATTAGTAATTCATAAGAAATTAATCTGATTTGAATTAATCAGACAATTAACTGATCTTACTTATGAATGTTTGGATTCTATTGGATGATTGAATTGTTTGATATCCCTGATATGTGATGCTCTGTTTTGATTTGAGCTGTGTTTAATGTAATTTATTATCTGTGATATATATTTGTGATCTGTGAATGAAAGATAAGCATTATAGTTTATACCGCTTATCAAATATATATTGCTGTATTGGAATATGTACTGGTTGATGATGTTGCACTACTGTGTAAAACCTCTGGACCACACTTTTACACACACAAATATGGATTTCACGAGGAAATCGGTTAAGTCACAGATGATTTAAATTTAATATTTTTGAAATTGAAATTTTAATTTCAATTGATTTTGGAAATGAATTTGGGTTAAATGTTAAAGCTTTTGAGAAGGAGTTTTTAAGATAAAAGTTATTTTGAATAACTTGGTAAAATTTTCAATTTAAATAATTTGATTTGAATTTGAATTCAAAATTTGGAATTGAATTCCATGATTGGAAATTATGGTTAAAGATGTTATAAATGTGTTTATATGAATTTAAACCATTTTAAAAGTATGGTTTTGAGAATTTGAATTTAACCCAAGGACTTTAACTCATATAAATGAATCAGATTTTCCAAAATGAAAACTATTTGTTTTCAAATAATAGAAGCTTTCATATAAGGAATGAATTTCCAATTTGTGTCAAAAGAATTTCAAGTTTGAAAGGAAAATGGTTTTCCGAGTTATGAATAAATCTTTGTGAAAGATTGTTGAACTTTGTTTTGAAATTGTAAAGGTGTACATGTTGTATAAAAGGTCGAAATGGAGTTGTTTTGAAAGCTATCAATTAAATCTTTGATTTAAAGATTGGACGAGTTAATCCAATTTGAAAGGAAAACTGTTTTGAAAAAAAAATGTGAATGAATCTTTGTGAAACTGGGTGAACTTTGTGAGATGAGTCTTTTTGTGTAAAAGATAAAAATGGTAATGTGTAACCATTTGAAGAAAAGTTTTGGGTAATAAGTTGTGACTTAATCGAAATCCCAATATCCATATGTTTTTAAAATATTACGCTCACTATTCGGTTTAGCCGGGAGAGGACTTTGTGTCATATAACCCATTCCGAATAGTGATACGACGTAAATGGATAGCATTTTAAGACCGGTGTTGAAGACTGGGTGTTTGCGAGAACGATAGGATAACCTATCGATTGTCTCTGCACTGAGTAGCTACGGTATAGAGATTCCCTAAGTGATGGGAAGTCCGATCGGGATTGTGAATACCCGGATTTGCACGGGCTTCTTTGGAAGTGCCTTCGGTTCTGTTCGAACTCGGAACAGACTTGTATAGCCGTATGTCTGACATTACACTTTGAGATATAAAGCTGATTTCTTTCAAATACATTTCTGTTTGGTGGCGGAGAATTTATTCTCTTAGCTTAACACCCTTCTCTGAGGCGTACGAGCTCAGAGGTTATGTAGTTGAAGGTTATCAGTGATATACTCCCAATTTGGTAGTGTGGCATGCTAAGTGTTGCTGTGTGTTGCTGATCATTTGTTGATCAAAGCATGGCTTTCGTGAAAAGCGTAGCTTTGTGGACGAGACCTCATCGAGCCTCACAAACCGGTAATGGTCGAAACAGGAAAGATGCGGCAAGGTTTTAGGGGTAGCTCCCCTAGGGTATGTCCATTCCTTCTGGAAAAAGGTGGTATCATGGTATGGAGCCCAGATATTTTACTTGTGTGGTTGCTCCAATCTCATTTACTGTGTGATTGTTGCTTTGTGATCGAGGTACCTCGGATAAAGGTCGCAAACGATCGGGGGTGGAATATCTCAGGTTTACTACCCGGGAAGGGGGTAACCGGCCTTGTGTTGGCAGAGAGCAGTTGTCTCTCGGGGTGTCCCTCCAGAGGCATTCCTATGTGGCATAGGAAGTTCCTTAGCCTGACCATTTGTTGGAAAATCCAAAGAAACAATACGAGTCTTGTACGGTTTTAGTTGTAGAACCTGCCAATTAAAATGGTAGCTATAGTAGGCATAGTATAATGGTACCTATGCTGGCTAAGATTTATATTATATTTTCGAAATGTTTTCCACACTATGCACTAGTAATAATATCAAAAGAGTTCTATTTTGCGTATCAAGCATGTTTGACTATCATAAGGAGAAATCTCCTCCAATTCTGCGTTTGCATTGTGTGTGTGGCGGGAGGCCTTATGGCAGTTTCATTTTCCAAAAAGCATTGCGGATTTCAATGTTTAAATCCTTTTGTTGTTTGTTTTAAAGATAAACTGTTTTGTTACTCATACCAGTCCCACGACTGACCCGGAGTTTATTGTCCCTTCCTAAACTCTGGGTGCCCACAATTTTCCACACGGGCGGTCTAGAGTTGGGGTTTTCAGATAGTTAGGTTTAGTATATTATTTGGAGCTAGTTCAGTGCCTGGAGTTCACCGACTGACATTGCTTATCTTGGTAAAACGTGATGGTGGTTCAAGCTTGATGTTGGAGTTGTTGGATTCATTCTGTTTTTCAGATCATTCGGAGTTATCAGTTCTGTTGTTTCCGCTGTAACATTATTTTTCTCTGATATTCTTGTATCATATATATATATCATTGTTATATATATATCATATTATGGATATTGTATCATTTGTGATGTATATGATATCATTCATTTCTTTCTTCCGCTGCGTTGTTATACTTACTGTGTTATAAGCTCCGGCGAGCCAGATTCGGCGTTTGAATCTGCGGCATTCGAGCACAAGTGAAGTACAGGTATCGATTTTCGAAGGCTGAGTCAGGATCGTTTCAAGAGGATAACTCGGTAATGAGTTATAGGGATAATTCGACCCTGAGTTATCACTTGAACTTGGTGGCTCCCCAAACTTTCCACATAACTCCAGGTAGATAACCGGACCTCTCTGATAACCGGCTTTTGACCCAATATGACTGCTGCTCCTATAAATACAAACCATAAAGCCACCAAAACAGGGGATAGCTGGATACTCTGATCGCGGAGACTCTGCTATTTCTTCAACTCTAACCTCTCCTCCATTAAACTCACCTAGGAAACAAATATTTGCCGTTCTGAGACTTAGATTAACAATTTCTTAGTACTAGTGACTAACAAACAATGTAGAAACTACAACGACCTATCTTTTAAGTACCAGAGGATCGTAAAATATTTTTATTTTATTCATATGAGGTTGTGTAAATCTAAGATTTTAGAAAGTGACTCTTAGGGACATTTTCCACATCTATGATTTTTATCGAATATTTATGTGACCATTTTGACCCTGAAAATTTTGTTTGGACTATAAATTTTAATAGGAGTCGAAATAGGGTCTTAAACCACTTCTATTGCTTCAGGGTGATGGCTTCTCATTCCGTAGAGTGATCATAATAGAAAACCAGACTTGTATTTTGAAAGTTATCGCATTTTTAAGTTCTAGTTGCTGCTAGCCAGTTTTAGTGTGTAATTAACTAAGCCCCGATTTAGGCCCACTAATCCACTTTGAAATTTGTGCTAATAGGAGGCTGTAGGAACTGAGCTAAGTCGGTTTCTTCTTCTACAAAACCAATCCAACCTCCATTAGCCCTAATTTCATTAGAAATCACAACTTTTCCTTATTAATCTTAGCCAAATAATTGATAAGTGAGGGGATTAGCATATAGAAGCTAGAGGTTATCATTTTTATTGATTTGGGTCCTTCTTCCTTGCTATCCACTTTAGATCTAAGGAAGAAATTGGGTATCTTATTTGGTGATTGGTTCTAGGCTTCTCACTCATCTATACTTGTTTATATAGTTAAAAGGCTTGTTTTAAACATGATTTTGATCTAAAAAATGTTTGCTAACCATTACTACTTATCCATATATGCTTATGACCATAAATTAGAGATTTTGAAATGGTTTTTAAAAATGAGTTGTGCAATCTATTAACTCATGCTAATGTAAAACATAGATTTAGAGTAAAACTAGTTTAATTATCACATTCTCATGTATTGGTTGTATGAATGGATGGATATACATGTTATTCCATGATTGTGTGTTGTGCTTTGATGTTGTTTGCTAGTGTTTTGGATGTTAGGTAGATAGGTTGGGAAATTAGGCAAATCGGAGGCAAAACTGGTCGGAATCGGATGATACCTGGAAGGCAGATTCTGGAGCATGGAAAGAGCTCGTGGTCCAAATTGAAAATCCAAATTCTCAAAGCATAGAGGTCGGTACCGACCTGAGAGATCAGTTCCGAGCTCTCTGTGTTGGTCCACGTCGGCAACGACTCGGGGGAGGGGGAGATGTTAGCTAGTAGAGGTTGCCTAATGTAATGGATTAGAGATTGGCTAAGTGCTTGAGGCTATGACCACTTGTTTTTAGGATTTGAAGTAAGGTGCTCTGAAGACATGATGACTGGATTTCAAGTAGAGAGGTCGGGGTCAAAGCATATGGGCAAGAAGCACTAGAAGCAAGGAATGAGACGGGAAGAGACTTGGCCACTAGTTGGCCAAGTACAGAGGTCGGTACCAAGTTCAGAGCTCGGTACCGATCTCTCCTGCTTGGTCCTACGAGGATGGAACTTATGGGAGTTGGTACAGGGGTTTGAGTGGTCGTGCTGGAGATGTTGGCTTGTTCGCATGATGATTGATGGTGATGTAACAACATGATGAAAGTTAGAGTCTTCAGATGGTAACTCGATGTTGAATGAAGTTAGGTTCTAAAGAAAACGGCTCGATGTAGAAAGGAGTCTTAGAATAAGGAATGTAGAATGGTTCCTCCAAGGTGATGGCTCGATGTTGAAAGGAGTCGTTAAGTGGGGGATTGTAGAATGGTTCCTCCAAGGTAATGGAAGCTAGTTGGAGCAAAGGAAATGGCTCGGATATGCATACTAAAGGATCGTTGATACTCGGTATGTTTTCTATTACTCAAAGTAGGGGTATCATAAGGATGCTCATGGGTATGTTGAAAGTTACCCCGCATCAGTTGAATGGATCTGTGTACCCTGGATTGGTTGAATGGGTCTAGTATCAGCTTCAGGTTAAAGAGAGTACATTGAAAACCATGATTTCCATTAGTCCCTGACAGTAGAATGGTCATACGAGTTATCATATATCCAGAGTACATAGAGTTACAGTGAGGATTGTTTGATGGATGGTATGGTTGCTTTGATTTATCTCCCCACGGTCAATCACTCTAGGGTAGTCACTGAAGATAGGTATTGGAGATAGGGATACCTGGACACCCGTTATCATATTTAGTTGTATTGCACCTTTATAACACTTAGAGTAGCATATCATGTTATTATGTGATAACTCTTTGGTTGCAGGGACAGGTCAGGTATGATTCGTATACCTTTGTTCCTTACTATATCGACTTGTATAGTATTTTGAGATTCATTTACCACTCATACCAGACTGTTGTCTGACTCAAAGTTTTATGCTATGCTTCTTATTATCTCGGGCGCTCTTAAATGAGTAGACAAGATAGCTGGCCTAGCTGCAACGCAGTTGTTGAGCAGAAGACGGGCTGGAGAGAGCTATCTCATATAATATATGGATTTCTATGCTTATTCAATTGTGCAACAATATGGAGCCTTGGAAGTGCTTGCTTATTATTATTTGTATGAGACAGTAAATTAGTTTTCTTATGATGTATACACTCTAGTTCATGATGTATAACTTTCTGTATCTGTACTATGATATTTCGATCACTTAGTTATTACCGTACCTTCTATTTTATATCTGTTTATTATATTTATTCCATGCATTTTGAGATATACTATAGGTTTTGTGATGTTTTTTTATTTTAAACCTTGATGATTGCTCTACATCGATCAACACTGTAGTAGCATACTATCTTAATTATATTGAGTGTTGGTGGTATAGGGTGGTCGTCACATTTGGCATCAAAGCTTAGGTTGCGTTGTTTAATCTAAGGGATACCGTGATTCAGTAGAGATAGGGAAGAAATTCTCACCCTAGGCTGAATCGAGAGAGTATATATACGAGAGCACATACTTATTATATATTTTGATTTTCAAAACTATTTAGTAGCATATATAGTATATAAGTCGCATGCACACACGAGTACCATTGACACAAATTTCTTTTTGAGAGACTGATCATTCTTGTTACAGATCAAGAATGAACCAACAAACAAGAAGCACTGTTAGGAACTCCATCTCTAGAGTTCAGCAAGGAGTGGTTTTGGGGGCTGCAAATCCTGACTTGCAAGCTATGTTCAATGTGATGATGGCTAATATGCTTCAAAATTCCCAAGCGACCGCTCGAATGTTATTGTTGGTGGCGGTGCTCAAGTGCAAGCACCAAGGGCTGACTTCGCCAAGCTATGCAAAGATTACTCTACTTTGGGAGGTAAGTAATTTCTTGGAACGAAGTGCCATCGAAGTATGGGATTGGCTGGACACCTGCGAACTTATCTTTGGTGATATGGAGATTAATGATGCCATGAAGAGGAAGCTGGCCTTTAGACAGCTTCAAGGGCGGGCCATTAACTGGTGGAATGCATCACCATTGCTACATCCGAGGATCGGTTCTCTTGGGACCAGTTCAAGGCTAGGTTTGAGGAGAAGTTCATTCCGGCTACTCAGAAGTTGGTTCTATTCAGGAGATTCGTTGATTTAAAGCAGGGAGATATATATGTTTCTGAATACATTCCAAGTTCAACGCTTTGTCGAAGTATAGGATGTCTTTTATCGACACTCCATTGACGAAGAACGAGAAGTTTATTATGGGTTTGGATGACCATTTACGGTAGAAGCTAGTGAGTCATATCGATGAGCCATTTAAGAGACTCATCGAGAAAGCTCTTCACTGGGAGAGTTTATACCCCAAGTCCAAATCAGCTGTTGTTGTTAAGGAAGAGCCAAAACTGCAACAAAGCAGTGGAGGCAAGAAGAAGTGGTTTGGAAAGAGGAAGCAGTCTCAAGGAAAGAATGAAGAGAGGAATGCTCGGAAGAAGGTTAAGTGGGATCCTATTTGCTATGGTTATGGAGATAAGGGTCACATGATCAGAGATTACAAAATCGATGGGAAGAAGAAGTGTTACAACTGCGGAAAGCCCGGGCATATACTGAAGAATTGTCTAGAACCATTGCAGTAGAAATAGGTTGTGAAGGCATATGTGTTAGACACTGTTCCAACTTCATCGAGTGCTCCCTCGGTGAAAGAGAAAGGGAAGGGCGTTGTTATTCAAGGTATGCTTTCCATTTATGATGTTCCCAAACATTTTTTATTCGACACCAGGGCTTCACATTCTTTTATATATAATGACCTAGTTTATAGACTAGGATTGAAACCCAAAATAATTGACCGACCGTTGATTGTGATGAACCCAGTTAGAGGCTCCACTAGCCTATTTATGGTTTGTCGTGGTTTGGTCTTATCGATTCATGGATGATATTTTGTTTCTGATTGTTTCATTTTGAATTTCATTGAGTTTAGGATTACCTTGGGACTGGACTGGCTAATGAAATTATTATTCAGGTTTTTAACCCAGTAGGAGCCAACATGGGACAGAACAATCTCGTGTTATTAGAATGGTTCAGAACTTAACCAGAAAAGCTAAGGCAAGTAATTAACGAGAGCCGAGCTATATTACTGAGATAACAATGACAAAAGACCATGGAAACATCTCAAATTCCAGAAAATCCCAAGTGCTTGGATCACCAACGACCCACACATCTCTCTGATTCAACAACAAGATAATTAAGGATGAAATGAAAAAGAGGCCAAGTCACTAGCTCGCAAACAAGCCAAGTCTATGGGTCAGCGATCCATAGACCATGGGTCGCCAGCGACACATGGTTTTGCCTCGGTTTGCGAGCCAAACCCCCCTGGGTCATTCCCTCCCTACCCGCGAGTAGTGGATGAAGTGGCCTGGCCCAGAAGTCCTCCGCTCTCTATAAATTCCAACCTACCTGTAACATAAATGGAATCTTCTTCGGACTGGTTGCTGAAGCTCTGCTGGAATTATTGTTCACTCTCTACCTCCCTCACAACAATCTCCAAAGGAATTCACTTTGATTCTCCAGTGGATTCTAATTCTGGGAATTCAATCTAGCTAAAGATAATCAAAGCCTTGTAATCAAACATCTCTTGTAATAGCAATCAGTATTTAATAAAACTATAAAGTGGACGTAGGCTTCATTAACAGCCGAACCACTATAAAAATTCTCTGTCTACTTTCTTTTATGGTTCTTTTTCTATATCTGCGATCTGTGATATTGCTCTGTCAGAACAGGGCTGGTGCTTTCAAACTCTAACCAGGGTGTTGATCCATTTTTTGAGTTAACATTTTGGTGCTTTCACTAAGAACCCAACTCAAGATCGAGCTCTAGCTATCTACTTTGGATCCCATAGGTCCAGAAGTTAGATCCTTAATCTTTGCTTGAAGAATTCACTGTTTGGAACCAATGACCCCTGGAATAAGAATAACTGCCTCTGGAAGGTCCATAGGGGCAGTGGTAGCTGGAGAAGATGTTAATCCCCAACATACTGAAGTAAATGGCACTAAATTAGGGAATCAGGCGCCAGCCTCCTCCAGTCAGCATTTGTTACCAGGGATGAGTTAAATTAAATGCTTGATAGATCAATCAAAAAATGGAAAGTAGCCAAAAGGCTCTAATGGACAAGCTTAACACTCTCCTAACCCTATAGTCGAATCCTTCTCCAAGGATTATGCCTGAACCCGCGGCTGCCATAGAACAAGAGAATTCCTCCGTCTCTGGTCTACATAGAAGAAACGGAAAACAACAACAAAAGAGGGTGACAATAGGACTTAACATGGACGGAAATGCAAGTACTCCATTCGGCATAAGGGAACCTATTCTGAATTTAAACCAAGGGGTAAAGAACCCTGTAGAGGACATAGCTATAGATTTTTCCGACTCGGAGGATGGAGAACAAGACGACAAATTGGAAGAAAATGCCAATGCATTTGATAATGCAAGGAATACCCAAACTGCTCCAATTAGACCGACCGCAAGCCAACGGGATCCTGCAGGAGTGGCTCTCCTGAAGACAGGAGAGCCTAGGCGTCAGCCCACTCACCAAGACCGTTTGTAAATTCAAACACTTGGTCCAGTGACTGATCGCCATCCTTAAGACTACCAGACATCAGAGGCGTACATAGCGGACATGGTTAAACGATTAAAGGAGGAGAGTAAAGATAGAAGAGATGATGAATGAGGATCTATGCCAAGTCGGACTCCCTTCACCGATGAAATCTTGAAAAAGAGATATCCAGAAAAATTCACAATGCCAACTATTCCATCCTATGATGGAACGAAGGACTAGAAACCTCACTTGTACAAATATAGTTGGTATATGGATGGAGCAAATGCCTCTGAAGCTGTTCGATGCAGATGCTTCCCTATCTTTCTTGAAGGGGTTGCGTCAATGTGGTTCACTAGGCTTCCACCAAGGTCTATCTCTATTTTTTGACCAACTAGCGATAAGGTTCCTTGATCAGTTCAGACTCCATACTGCACAACCAAAAGATGTCTTGTCCCTATCTGGGTTGTTCCAAGGGCGTAACGAATCATTGAAATCTTTCATGAACAGGTTTAACACCGCGGTGATAGAAGTAAGCAACCCTAACGAAGACATTGTTTTTATGGCATTAGTTCGTGCCATTCACCCAGAAACTGAATTCAAAAAGTGGATTAAAATGAAGCAACCTACCACTAGCAAAGATTTCAATCATAAAGCAAGTCAGTACATAAGGTTGGAGGAAGCGCATGAATTGGAAGAGAAGTCTACTAGTGTGCAACCAGTAAACACTGGGCAAAGTGATGTAGCAATGAATCAAAATGTGCACACTTCTTGGACTGCTGATGGAACCACTGGCAAAGACGGGAATTCATAGAGAAAAGGTCAAAAATTCAATAAGAAGAATGGAAATGGCAGCAATAAAAAGCTCAAAGGGTTTAGGCCCGAAGGCTACTCTCCCCTGAGCGACACATCGGAAAACATTTTTCTTGCAATTCAAGGAACTGAGGAATGTAAAAGCCACCCACAAAGGAGGCAACTGAGCAGCAGAAGCGCTTAGGGAAATTCTGTCACTTCCACGAGACACACGGCCACAATACGAACGAATGCCACTACCTAAAGAATCTCATTGAAGAACTAATCCAGAATAACAAACTCCAGCAGTACGTAGGACAACCGCAAAATCCCGATCAATCTGCGACTCCTCAACACCCAAGAGAACGAACGAATCAAGCAGGAACCAACGAAGAAGGGTCAAAATGAACTGATCAGAGGCTCATCATCAGAATAATATCCGGGGGACCACATCCCGTGCAAATAAGTTGGAGAGAAATGGAGCGGTATGCAAGTTCGTTGAAGCATGCTCCGTAGGAATCATGTTTAGCTGTAGAAGGCGAAACTCCAGTTAAGATGCAAAGTGTCTTGAATGACGACATTGTGTTCCGAAATCAGGACACCGAAGGGATCGAAGCTTCAACTCTTGATCCGATGGTGGTGATGGTAGGAATTGGACCTGCTGTAGTTCGGCGGGTGTTGGTTGACAGTGGCAGCTCCGTCAACATTCTCTTCAAACGCACTTTCGATCAAATGAAGATTGGCATGAAAAGTGTGTCCGTGTGCCAAACAAATATTAGGGGGTTTACTAGTGAACCCAAACAGCCGATAGGAACAATTGACCTACCAGTAGAGCTTGGAGAGGGTGAGCGAAGGATCACCCTCATTCAGACTTTTGTGATCCTGGATGAAATGTCAACATACAATGCCTTCTTGGGACTGCCCGCATTAGCCGACTTTAGAATAACACTGGCCCAATGGTGCCTTACAATGAAGTTCTCTACAGAACACGGAGTCGGAATTGTAAAAGGAGACCAAAGCGCCGCTCGGGAATGCTACATTGCAGAATTGCGTGAGTCAGGAAGAAAGGAAAAAGGAAAGGATGTGGGTAAAACCCTCCACGTTTGTGAACCCTCCGAATAGCAACTACAGAGCTGCACTGGCTTGGGTACCATAGCTGGTTCGACAAGGCTTTGGACCCTAGAAAAAAGAGCTCAGGGGAGGATCGGGCAGCACCGACAGAATTAACGGTGTCTGTCTTAGTCTGTATGGATGACTCAACGCGGGTCCTGAAGATTGGGTCGCACCTTGGAAACAAGATGCGGTCGGAACTAACCAAATTCCTCTGTGCCAATTTGGACGTATTTGCTTGGACACACTCCGATATGTGTGGGGTATCACCTGAAATTGCCTACCACGCACTCAACATTGACCCCAAATTTACGCCAGTGAAGCAAAATAGGTGCTGCATGGGCCCTGAACGGTCCAAGGCACTGAGAGAGGAAGTAGATAAACTGGTAGCTAACGGCTTCATCCGAGATGCAAATTACCCTAAACGGATATCAAACCCAGTCCCAGTCAAGAAGTCTAATGGAAAATGGCGAACTTGTATTGATTTCTCGGACCTAAACAAAGCTTGTTCGAAGGATAGCTTCCTGTTCCCTAGAATTGACCAGCTTGTGGATGGAACGACAGGACGTGAACTACTGTCGTTTATGGATGCGTACTCGGGCTACAACCAGATCCTGATGCATGAGCCTGACCAAGAGAACACCAGCTTCATCACCAATTTTGGATTGTACTGCTACAGGGTAATGCCATTCAGCTTGAAAAATGTAGGGGCAATGTTCCAAAGGCTAGTGAATACTATGTTCAAATGCCAGATTTGAAAGACTATGGAAGTTTACGTCGACGACATGTTGGTCAAATCTCGAGTAGCTGCTAACCATCTAGACAACCTTGCTGAAATGTTTGAGGTACTCCGAAAATATGGAATGAAGCTCAACCCACTCAAATGTCACTTCGGAGTAGCCTTTGGGAAATTCTAGGGGTACATAGTAAGTGCCCGGGGTATCGAAGCGAATCTAGAGCAAATAATAGCGTTACGGGAAGTTCAAGCCCCTAAAAATAAGAGGGAACTTCAAAGCTTGAATGGAAAAGTCGCAGCACTAAGTCGATTCATCTCAAAAGCTACAGACAAGTGCATACCACTCTTCAATGCACTAAAGAAGGGAAATAAATACTTTGAATGGAGTGGAGCTTGTAAGACAACTGAGGAATTGCTACGACACATGGAAGCTCCCCTAATCTTATCAAAGTCAATGGATGGAGAAGACCTATTTGTTTATTTAGCAGTTTCCCCGCACGCACTGAGCACCACTCTCGTGCGAGAAGAAGCGAGTATCTACCGTCCCGTGTACTACATTAGCAAACAATTCACCGGAGCTTAGAAGAATTACCCAAAACTGGAGAAGCTAGCGTATTGCCTTTTGATCGCGTCCAGGAAATTACGACCATACTTCTAGGCTCATCCAATTAAAGTATTGACTGACCAACCCCTGAAGCAAGTTTTATAGCTCCCAGAAACTTCCGGGTGACTATTCAAGTGGAATATAGAGCTAAGTCAATATGACATCGCATATCACCCTAAGAAAGCCATCAATGGGTAGGCGTTGGCCGACTTCATCACCGAATTTACTATAAGGGATGACGAGGAAGAAGTTCAGTTAGAAGTAAGTACACAATGGAAGCTCTTCATTGATGGCGCATCCAACAACTTCTGTTCGGGAGCAGAGGTAGTGCTTAAAACCCCCGAGGGGCGAGCCATTAGCTATGCTTTGCACTTGAAATTCCGAGCAACAAATAAAGAAGCAAAGTACAAAGCACTGATCGTTGGACTGAAGGTTGTGAAGGAACTCAAGATAAAATATATTCACATATACAACGACTCCCAGCTGGTCGTCTGTCAAGTGAAAAGGGAATACCACGCCCGTTCAGAAAATCTTTCCCATACCTGTCAAAAGTACAAGAACTTCTATGCGACATCGAGCACTAAACTATAACTCACATCCCACGGGAGCAAAACACCAAGGTAGATTATTTGGCCAAACTAGCAAGTTCTGGCGAAGCTTAGTCATTGGGGTTGGTCTCGGTTGAAACTCTAACCGACCCAAGCATAGAGAAAATGGACGTAGACTGGATCCTCGAAACCACTGTCGAACCGGATACATGGATGACATCGATAAAGGACTATCTACTTACAGGAACCTTTCCAACTGACCGGAATCAACAGAAGGAGCTCCTCCGAAAGGTGCCACGGTTCATGATACAAGATGGAATACTCTAACGAAGGGAATTTTTGACCCCTCTTCTTAGGTGTGTGACCGATGATGAAGCACGAAGAATCTTAAAGGAGGTACATGAAGGCAAATATGGAGACCACACTGGGGGTAGACCCTTGCAAAGAAAGTCCTTCGATATGGGTATTTCTGGCCAACAATAAATCGTGACGCTGCAGATCATGCCAGGAGATGCGATCGTTGCCAAAGATTCAGCAAAATTAAAAGAACTCCCTCAACGGAGGTAACACAGATGGTCAGTCCATGGTCGTTCGCAATGTGGGGAATCGACTTGATTAGGGTCTTGCCGATAGCAAAAGGAAGGGCCAAATATGCTATAGTTGTCATAGATTATTTCACAAAATAGGCCGAAGCGGAGCCGCTGGCCACTATAACCACAAAGAAAGTTATTAATTTGTTACTAAAAACATCATTTGCAGGTTTGGTATGCCACAAAAAATCATCACCGACAATGGAATGCAGTTCGAAAGTGCCGAGTTCAAAGACTTCTGTAAGCGCTTCCGAATTGAAAAGAGATTTTCCGCAGTGGCTCATCCGTAGGAAAACGGGCAGGTGGAAGCGATAAACAAGATCATCAAGTCCACTATCAAAAAGCGACTGACAAAAGCCAATGGAAATTGAGCTGATGAACTTCCACTCGCACTATGGGCTTACAGAACTACCCACAAAGCGGCAACCGGCCATACTCCGTTCGCCCTAGCATATGGTCCAGAAGTAATGATTCCTGTTGAATTAGAAGTCCCCTTGCACCGAAGGTAGAATTTCAACCAGAAACAAAACTAGCAGCTCCTACGCGAATCGCTGGATATGGTTGATGAAAAAAGAGAAGAAGCAGAGCTGAGGACCACCGCCCACCAAAAAAGGGTCGCACGGTACTTCAACTCCAAAGTTCACAATCAAACCTTCGAAGTGGGAGTTCTTGTGCTCAAGCGAGTTTATCCTATTCCGAGGGCCTTCGAACCAAATTGGGAGGGACCATATGTCACTAATCAAAAGCTAAGGGACGAAACTTTCAAGATAGCAACCGTCAATGGAACTCAAGTTACCAGGGCATGGAATAGCGAATCGCTTCGCCGTTACTTTGTCTGAAAGCTATCTTATGTATTCTTTATTTTCAAGCAAATAAGCCATCCCGAGATACCGGGGAAATTGTATATAGGCAAAAACTTCCCTGCTTTCCTTAATAAAGTTTGCTTCATGACCAACAAAACCGTGTTCATAATGATTACCCACCGGGTCGACGGAAGCAAATCAACTCAAATCGTTAGAACGATGGAACCCAATCTTGGCCTTCCAAAAACCGATGTTGCTCCGGGAACATCAAGAAGACTAAAATCAACACTACTTGCATTGCCCGAAGATAGGAAACATCGAGGAGTGCCAAAAGCCACACACTCCATAAACCGTGCATTAAAATAATAACTCCTCACGTTGCCCGAAGATAGGCAACACCGAGGAAAAATCAAAAGTTGTACACTAAAATAATAACTCCTCACATTGCCCGAAGATAGGCAACCCCGAGGAAAAATCAAAAGCCGCGCACTAAAATAATAACTCCTCACATTGCCCGAAGATAGGCAACATTGAGGAAAAACAAAAGCTGTGCACCCCATAAGCCGCACACTAAAATAATAACTCCTCACATTGCTCGAAGATAGGCACTAAGGAAAAAGAAAAGCTGCACACTCTGTAAGCCGCGCACTAAATTCCAAAACCACTGCCCGAAGATAGGCAGCATTGTGGAACACTAAAAAGAAAAAGAAAATCACGCACCTCAAGTGGCCCGAAGATAGGCAACGCCGAGGAGCACCAGAAACCGCGCATCTCATAACTAGCACCAACTGCTCCTATGATCAGGAATAATGAGCACAACTCCAACAAAATTGGAATGCAACCAACTAACTAAAAAGTCTCAACTACAGACACTTAAGGGTTGAAACTGCCCTCAATTAACCCATACACCGTGCGCCTCTGAGATACGCGTGTATTGCATACTTTTTGAAATATCACAAGAAGCTTGGATTGCATGCTAAAGTTGCAAAACTTCCAAAAAGGAGAATCGAGTTGAACCTTAGCCAAATTTTCAATAAAAAATAAGTAAACCCTAAATTACCGATTATCTGAAATTATTTGAAGTAAACAGCTCTATGAACTGAGGGCATACGCCTGTACTTGGATAGAGATGCGTGAAAACAATAAGTTCACAAGTTTTGTCACTCCAAACAAAAAATTTCCAAAATTTTTTTAAACAAAGAATCTCTAAAAGTTCTAAGAATTTATAAGCAAAAATTTTCTGAGTTCCAGTAATTTCTAAAGGTTCTATTAACTTCCAAAGTGCTATTAATTTCTAAGTTCTGTTACTTCGAACGAAGGGCTTTGGCTATAATCACAAAACTAGAAAAGTATGAAATAAAACAAGCACGGGTACACAGAACACATATGAACAGACAGATAAGAGTACAGTCAAAATATCAACATATTGCTTATAATTTTCTATACAAAAGGTCAAAATGTAAGGGTCGTACCCACACAACACTGGCCAACAAAAAGAAAATACAAACTCCATACTAAAGACGCAAAGTGCAGACTCTGCACTTGAATAGAATGACTCAAAAAAGAAACAAAAACAAGTCAATCTTCATGCAAGCTGTTGACAAAAACGAGTCAGTCTTCGTACAAGCCGCTAAACTTCTTTCTGCCGCTCCCCTTTCCACCATTGATCGGCAGCTTCTGCTTCTTCTCGGCAGTGTTGTCGCTGCCGAAATGTCGACGAACAGCTCGGTGGCAATGTCCTCATCTTCCTTCGAAGCCTTCTCAGAAGCCTCTCCCTTCGTTTTACGCCTTCGTGATTTGCGGGAGCCTTTAGAGGCTTTGAGCGCTTTTTCTTTTCCCTCTTGACAGTGACCAGCTCGTGTTGAGTTCTCTGCGGTTGCTCCATCTGAGTCTCCTTCTCCTTGGCCTCTGCTGCTGTAATGTCGCCTTCCAAAGACATGGAAGGGTCATCCAGACAATGAAGCACGGCTATCTTTTCAGCCTTCAGCCCCAGCTGCGAGCCAGATGTAGACGTGGAAACCGAAACAGAAACAGCCAAGGAAAATGTGGAGATGGCGGCAGGTACGGGCACCGAAAAAGCTGGCACGTCAACGGGATAGGTAGATGGACCTATAAGATCAAAAATGAAAGCATTAAATTCTTCTTGCTCTTGCGGCGTAAGTTGGAAACTCCCGAATTCGGAGGAGGCGAGAACATTACCTGCACCAGAGGAACGGTCAAGCATAGCAACCTTAAATTCACCACCATCGCCCTCTTTTGATGGCTTCACTACCTAAGGGAGAGTTCAATTCCCGAACTCGCTGACAGGATGTGAGGCTGCTCTGATGATTCGCCCGCGCTAGAGATAAAAGGCTTGGTGAGCGCTTCGATAGCGGTTGTCAAGGCAGCATCAGTTTCCTCCTACTCACTTTCAACTCGAAGAATTTCCCGGCCCTCGAGCAACGCTTTCTTCGATTCTTCATTCAGATAAGCATCCTCCAGCTCCTGCTAGGTGTAAAGATCGCCACTATCAGAAAAGCGGGACAAGATTTCTTCCCATACAAGAGCAAGAGTGCGCGGGAATTTCAGGCCCAGATAAGTAAGACTTCCTTGAAGCAACAAGGAGTTAACATAAAAATTCCGGAAGGTTGCATCAAGCTTCTCCATCTTTCTTTCAAAGGAATTCTAGAGCTCCAAATAATCTGCTCTCACAACGGCTTTCTCAACCTCAGCGACAGACTTATCGGCACTAAGCTATGCGATCTGAGCCTATAACTTAGCGATGATCTCGGCCTGGTAAGAAATGGTTTTGTTGTGAACTTCAACGATGAGGTCATGATCAGCAATAGTTTTCCATTAAGCCTCAGTCGTTGCGCTGTAGGCGGTCACTTCTTGTTTTAATTTTTCCTTCTCTTCATGAGCCTTTTTTTATTTCGTCTCTGTAGACACTCTCCATTCGAATGTGGGCTCCTTTCACCTCTTTCAGCAAGTTGGCATTTCACTTTCTCTCTTGCAGTGCCGCCATTTTCTCTTCCTCCAGTTGCTTAATCTTGGCATCATGATCGGCCAGAGCCCTCTCAAAGTCGTCCTTCTCTGATTTGAAGGAGAGGGTCTCTTGATAATTATTGCGATTCGTATCTGCCAATTGTTTGCAGAGCTTCTCCCATCCTTCAGCCTATTCTAAGTCACTCTGAATGGCCTGGAGGTGCGACATGTATGAATCTTTATGAATTTCTCGCAAATCGCGATCGAACTTAACCCCTTTTAAGAACCAACCAGGAAGAGCTTCCTTAAGTTTAGGGGGGCCGAAGAAAGGGAATAGGCAGGTCTCCATCGTGGGCGAGTAGCACCGGGGGTAGCAGTAACTATGGAAGATGAATAAATGTGAGTCAAAGGCGGAAGCGGGGCAGAAGTAATAGGAATTTCTTGGCCCACAGAAGAGTGTTTTGGAGCGAGCTCTGAAAAATGAGGACGATGTTCAAATTTCGACTTTTTCGACAGTTCATCCCTCTCCTCAAGAGATCTCCTCTTCTCGTACCCGCCTTTATATGATCGGCTTCGGTCCCTTTCTTCTTGACGGTGGGTTTCAGTTTTGAGTTCTTTCCTCCTCCTGTATTCCTCCTCCGTTTCTTGGGATTGATAACGGATGGAGGTGCACTTGGGGTACCGCTGTGAGTCAGTAAACTCTTCAAAGTCGTCATATAAGCCTCGTCCTCTCGTCATATCTGGCATAAAACATACATATAAAGTTTCAGAAATATAAGATAAACACTAGGAATATGGAGAAATGAATGAAAATGAAGGTAATCCTAGCGTGACGTGTATTGGGTTTTTAAGGCGAGCCTAAAACGTCATTACGAACCGGGACGGACGGCCGTCGGAATTGTACTAACTTTGGCTGTTGTGGGTGGAACCGGGCTAACTTCTGGCGCGATATCACCCAAGCTGGGAGCCGCCATAACAAATTTAAAATCATCTTTCATGAGCTCATCAAATCAACATAAACATTGTTGAAATCCCCGAACTCCGCTCCAACGTCTTTACCTAGAGAGTCTCGATCCCTTTCAGACTCTGGAGCTTTGCCTTTAACACTTATATCAGGGAGAGGCGAGCTTGGAAGAACAGGACTTATACTCGGAGTTTCATCACAAGGCTCTGAGTCCCCACCATTGAATTCAGACAAGGAGTAATCACTGGCAGTGGACTCATCAATACTACTTTCAAACTCTCCCTATTCCTTTTCCGAATCCACCGCGGCCTTGCATTCTCTTTGTTTGAACTCCTCTTCTGCTTCCTTCTGGGATTGGAGGCATTCTACCTAGGCCGCTTAATCCAGTTGCAACAGCCTCTTCCCCCTCACGAGCTTCGTCGGTGGATCCTCCAGATGGGCTTTCTCACTTTTGAGAGGCACCTTCTTTGGAATTGTGGAAGTAGGAAATAGATCTCGTATGAACCCTGGATCGAGCAGGAGAGGGAATTTTAACTTGAATGGTAGATCTACCCGGAGCCAGTAGTCCATAGCGACGCAAATTTTCATCAGTCAGTAATACTTTAACTTTTCTCTCCTCGGTATCGATTGTCTTTAAAGTCTCACAAACTTCATGGAGTGTTGCGTCTTTGTTCGGCCTTGGAATAACTGCAAGAGACATATAGTTGATTAGGAACTCCATGGCAATGCATCAAAAGCTTGATGAATAAAAAGAAGCTTACCCCTTGCCGTCCACCAATGATTGAACCACTCGGGGCATCTGACAAAGAAATATTGCACCTTGAATTGCCATAAGTTGCTTTACAAGCGCTGGATGATTTTTCGGTTTCTCAGGGCTTCAATTATAATCAAGGAGGGACAATCATCTCTCCTCTTGAATGCCAGAAAGTACCGTAACTCATCAAAGCTTGGAGCGCGGTTGAACGCCCGCATGAAAAGAACATGCAACCAAGTTAGGACGGCATAGCCATTCGGATGAAGCTTAAATAGGGCAATGCCCAAGTTTGAGAGAGTCTCATGCATAAAGTCATTGAAGGGAGGCACAACTCTATTCAAACACATGTATCGGTAGCAAGCGGTGTACCCCAGGGGAGGCATATGAGCGAAGTCGTCCTTCTGTGGTAGACGAACATCCTCTTCGGGAATTCCATGTTGCGCATAGATGTTACGAAGGACCTTGTTGGAAACAACCGATGAAGCTCTCTCAAGCGGATTAAGCAGAAATCTAAAGTTGGGAGGCGTACGATCCACGATTGGCCCAACTGGGACTAATTGGCCATATTGAGCTTGCGAAGTGGATGATGACTCGGCTTCTGAGAGCGTTGGGCTTCCCCTGATTGACTTACGACGCGTGGATGGCTACTTCATTCTAAATAACAGAACCCGCGTCCAAAAACTGTCGGGTAAATCTATCCTAAACTAATAGCTTCCCCAGCCACACTCGAATTCTAAAGAAACATTAACTTATAGTCGACATGTCGGATTTCAAGTATAAACTGGGGCAAGTACAATGTGCTATCTATATTAGATAAATTTAGTGCTCGAAACACTACAAACGCCCTGTCCCGTGTAGATAATATGCTCACGGTAAGAAGAAAAGAACTTCCCATGTCACTTCGTTTTCTGCTTTTGTTTCTACTTCCTGTACACTTACCCGTTATCAATGATTGATAACGGATCCGTTGTCCAAAGCGACACGGAAAACTCTTCTAATTACAGGGACGCCGAGCGTGCAACAAGCAAGCAGGATAAGCCAAATTCTCTGGAAGAATCGAGGTCGACTGATGATATGTCGTGCAGTGGCATCTACAAAATGGGCACAAGTCGATTCTGGTCTAACGGGCGCAGATAGCAAAACGCATCAAGCATTGGGCCAAAGCCCAAACGTTGTTCCGGGAGAAAACTCAAGACCCGACTGGCAATCTGACCCGTTAAACTGCAATCAACTCGAACTTCTCACAATCAACAGTGCGAATGGAAACTCATCATCAAATCATTACACAAATACAGTAATTAGCAAACAAGTGAACGCACCTCTAACTGATTTCAAGAATACATGAGAGATCAAAAACGTAGAGCCACGAGACGTAGATGGATCGTTGGCGAGCTAGGAGATGGGTCGGCTATAGCCCAATGGCAAGCTAGGGTTTAGATTCAAACGAATGGATCAATAGTGGAACTTTGGGTCGACAAGGGTTTCATGAGAAGGTGCTTGAACGACGTGGAGATGGATCTGAGGAAGCAATCGATCAAGTCGAGCAAAAGTACGAATCACCTGAAATTGCATCGCACTAGAATGAGATCGTGTGAAGAAGCAAGGGCTCGGGTCGAATGAAGCTACTAGGTCGGTTTGAGGGAATAAATAGGTAGGAAAGAATGAGGCAAAAAATTTCCTAAGGCATCGGGTCGCATGCGATCCATCGTGGATCGCTAGCGACCCGACCCAAAGAAAAATTTCAACAGTAATGGATCGCTAGTGACCCATAGTTTTGGGGGCACTTTTTCTTGAGCTCACCCTATGACATTTATCTATCGTTCCAAAGTATGCTGGAAAGTTACGAGAAGAAATTTGATCCGTTGTGGCAAGCAATAATATTTAAAACCAAAGCAAGATGACCCACAACATAACCTGCTATGTATTCATAAAACTTTAATGCAATCATTTGGAAATTAACGGATGGATATTGAGAGCAATAATTTCCAGAGCACGCCTTGTATACAACGAAGATGTACTCTAGAGGGCAAATGTTATCTGGGTTTTTAACCCAGCAAGAGCCAACAGGGGACAGAACAATCTCGTGTTATCAGAATGGTCCAGAACTTAACAAGAAAAGCTAAGGCAAGGAATTAACGAGAGCCAAGCTATATTACTCAGACAATAACGACAAAAGACCATGGAAACATCTCAAACTTCAAACTCCAGAAAATCCCAAGTGGTTGGATCACCAGCGACCCACACATCTCTCTGATTCAACAACAAGATAATTAAGGATGAAATGAAAAAGTGGCCATGTCACTAGCTCGCAAACAAGCCAAGTCTATGGGTCAGCGACCCACAGATCATGGGTCGCCAGTGACACATGGTTTTGCCTCGGTTTGCGAGCCAAACCCCCTTGGGTCGTTCCCTACCTACCTGCGAGCAGTGGATGAAGTGGCTTGGTCCAGAAGTCCTCCGCTCTCTATAAATACCAACCTACCTACAACATAAACAAGATCTTCTCCGGACTGGTTGTTGAAGCTCTGCTGGAATAATTCTTCACTCTCTACCTCTGTCACAACAATCTCCAAAGGAATTTACTGTGATTCTCCAGTGGATTCCAATTTTGGGGATTCAATCTAGCTAAAGATAATCAAAGCCTTGCAATCAAACATATCTTGTAACAGCAATCAGTCTTTAATAAAACTATAAAGTGGACATAGGCTTCATTAACAGCCAAACCACTATAAAAATTCTCTGTCTACTTTCTTTTACAGTTCTTTTTCTATATCTGCAATCTGTGATATTGCTCTGTCAGAATAGGGATGGTGCTTTCAAACTCTAACCAAGGTGTTTATCCATTTTTGGATTAACAGAAATATGCGGCAGTAACGGATTGCGAGAAGATGTTGGTGACAAATGAGGTTGTGGAAGGGCAGATGGTAGTGATTGGCTGCCTAACAAAGGATGAGGTTATGGTCAGTTTTCTATATTCGCTTGAGATTCCACAAGATGAGTTGTCATTTGTGCCTATCGTTAGAGAGTATCCGGACGTATTTGAGGAAGTGGTCGGACTACCACTGCATAGAGAGATCGAGTTTCATATAGACTTGACAAAGGATACCAGACCTATAGTGATGTCGTTGAGGCGTATGGCACCTAGAGAGCAGAAGGAGTTGGAGGTGCAAGTAAATGAGATGTTGAAGAGAGGGTTCGTTCATAGGAGTATATCTGAGTGGGATGCACCCACAGTATTCGCCACTAAGGCGGATGACTCTATAAGTTTGTGTGTGCATTATCGTGAGCTGAATAAGGTGACAAAGAAGAACAAATATCCACTTTCACGTATTGATGACTTGTTTGATAGGCTCCACGGTGCGAAGGTATTCTCCCAATTGGATTTGGCTATGAGATTTTACCAGTTGAGGGTAGCGAAGGAGAGAGTGCCGATCACCGCATTTCGTACGTCCTCTGGTTTCTACGAGTGGTTGGTTATGCCGTTCGGGCTAACCAATGCCCCGACATACTTTGTTGACCTCATAAACCATGTCTTCAAGGACTAGCTGAACATGTTCGTAATTGTGTTTGTGGATGATATGCTGATCTATTCCAGGACATAGGAGGAACACAAAGCGCTCTTGAGGATTGTACTCGAAGTGTTTTGAAAGCACAAGTCGAAAGCAAAGTTTCCAAAATGTCACTTCTGGAGAAGGGAAGTGAGATTCTTGTGACATGTCATCTCCGAGTAGGGCATCACAGTAGATTCTACCAAGGTGGCAGCGGTTCAGGATTGGATCCAACCAAGAATGCTACTGACGCGAGGATTTTCTTAGGACTGGCGGGATATTATAAATGCTTTATCAAGGGCTTATCAAAGGTAGCCGCGCCGTTAAACAATTTGATAAAGAAAAATCATACTTTTACTTGGGATGCGATATGTGAGCAGGCATTTGTGAGTCTGAAGGAGAGGTTGATGAGCACACCGTTATTGACCATTCCGAGAAAAAATGAGGAACTGATAGTATACACAGACGCCTATGGTATTTGATTAGGTGCAGTATTGATGACAAAGGAAAAGGTTGTAGCCTACGCTAGTCGATAGTTGAAGCCGCATGAGAAGAAGTATCCAACTCACAATTTAGAGTTGGCAGGGATAGTGTTTGCTTTGAAAATTTGGAGGCACTATTTACTAGGGGAAAGGTTCGAGCTATTCACGTACCACAAATCCTTAAAGTACCTTTTCTCCCAAAAGGATCTCAACCTTCGACAACAGCGATAGTTGGAATTCTTAGCCTCCTACAACTTTTGCATTTCCTATAGCCCAGTAAGGGGAATGCGGTCGCTGATGCATTGAGTATAAGGCATTCTAGTTTTAGGGCGATGTTCCTAGAGTGGAAACAATTAGAGTATATTGCTAGATATGACTACAGACCTCATTGCTAGAAAGAGCAAGAGATGTTGGCAAGCTTGACAATCAGGCCTACTTTGATGAGCGGATTGGTGCCGTCAGAAGCGAGATGCTAGATTGGCAGAGGTCATGGCAAAAATAGAAGGAGGAGTAGAGTTCGAGGATACGAAGCAATACGGTTTCGACTGAGATGGTTGGTGTCATAAGGATGGGAGATTCTTTGTTCCCGAAGTTGATGGATTGCGAAACGAGGTGCTACAAGAGTGCCACCATTCCAGGTTGACTATACAGCCCGGCGGTAATAAGATGTACCGTAATATGAGGCAGACCTACTATTAGGAAGGGATGAAGAAGGACGTTGGGACATTCATTGTAACATCCCTTATCTAGAGGCCTAAAGCTAATACAGATACTACAGTCATCTATAGTATTAACTTTCGGCGACTAAATACGGCAATGTTAATGGTATCTATAATATCAAAAGCACTTGATCACAGATTTCACAACAACATTTTCCCATTACATTTCAAGATGTTCCATATTCAGATTGCATAATCCCAAAACGTATCCCAGGCAAAGATAAAATATAATTATTACAAAATACGCCAAGAGCGACATATGAAGATGCCCCCTTAGATGATCAGAGTCATATAGTCATAATTGACTTAATACATACACAGTGGATACAAATAGCAAAACAAAGAACCGTAACTCCTAAATAGCTATCTGTTAACCTCCTGCTCGCCTTCGGTAGCTTTATTCATCATCCTACTAAAACCTGGAAGAACCTCAACCCTCAACCTGCTCAAATCAATTTTGAGCACCCGAGAGTACTTTAAGGGGAAAACATAAACTTCGAGTCAGACATAAAGCCTAGTGTGAATAATAATATACATCCCGATAATTAATGTTAAGTGAGACCACGCCGCTTAGAGGAACAGGTTTCCCCTCACTAACATTCTTTTAAAACGTATCTTTTGCAAACCTTTATCCTGCAACCAAAACTGGTTAAAACTGTAAGCATTATTATGTAAACATAGATATCAGGTAACAAAGGGACTATATATCCGAACACTATAGTATTTTTTGGCTTACTATTAACCTTTGGCTGACTCGGGCCTACCAGACAAAGTAACAAAATTTATCTAACATCTATTAGACACACCTTTTCTGGACGTCTGTCCTTAACTATCTGTAAACACTTCTCTTCTGGACGGTATGTCCCTAACTTAACATCTCCCAGGGTCACCTGATCCTAATGGTTTTGCGGGCTCATAATAACCTATTTGTATACAAACATATATTACCTTCTGTGTGTAGTCATAATTTTAGCCTTACTTGTGACAAAGACCTACACACTGGAATTTTGGACTAAATTAGCTGGGGCCAATAGCAAATGTATAGGGCGCGACCCTATACCAGTCCCATCTGGTATTCTAATATCTGAGTCATTTTCACTTAGGGATACCTTCCCATAATTTTCCTTGAAAACCTTTTTATCTGAAATTGATTTAAACCCTTTAAACCAAACTTAAACAAGGAAAACATTTATACTCTATGCTTTACTCAAAATTACCTTGCCATGTTACACACACACACACACTTTACTCAAATCTTTGTTGATGAAAACCTTTAAACATTTGAAAGTACCCCTTTCGATCCTATTGAAAGTACCCCTTTCGAAACCATTCATATTAACCTTTCGAAACCATAGAAATTCCTTT
Organism: Allium fistulosum; assembly: GCA_030737815.1. Classification (NCBI taxonomy): domain Eukaryota; kingdom Viridiplantae; phylum Streptophyta; class Magnoliopsida; order Asparagales; family Amaryllidaceae; genus Allium; species Allium fistulosum. Next base: position 1,112,465,277 of record CM060902.1, on the reverse strand, counting down.
TCCTTTGAAAGCTAAAAACCTTAGACATCCCTCTCAAAACCATAGGAAAAACCCTCCCTTTAGACCTTTCGAAACAATTGGGGAACCTCCCCTTCGAAACCTTCTTTAAAACCTTTCGAAGGTATTAGAACCTTAAACCCTTCGAAAGCATTTGGGATTCAATTTAAAGCATGTGGAAAACACCTTTCGAAACCATTTAGGTCGAAACCATTCTCTTTCAAAACCATTGGGTTATTCTTTAAAAATCACTAAGGGTCACAAGCAATAGAGTCGAAAGCTTACTCTTTCGAAAGCTATAACTAAGTAGAGAAGTGATGGTATCGAAACCACCCCTTCCGAAAGCATTGGAGAAGCGGTAGGGTTTTTATAAAACAAAACAACCCCCCTTCAAAAGCTCTGTTTTGAAAGGTAGAAAGCGGTAGAAAAGGCTTCGACATAGTCGGAAGCTATCATTTAAAAACAAAGGTGCAACTTTTTCATAACCTACCTTTTTAAAATCAATGACTAAGTCGAAAGCACTAAGTCAAAAAGCTGTTACTTGGAACAAAGGCACAACCTTAAAACCTTTCTTTAAATCAATTTACCTAGTCGGAAGCCAACTAAGTTGAAAGCTACTTGGTCGAAAGCAAGCAAGCGCTTTTCTCATTTGAAACATAAAGGCGCTTCGACCCTTTCGGAACCCCTTAGTTTCGACTCTTACCTTCTGCCTTTGTCCAATTCACTATGTACCGAGATTAATACTATGTGCATAGGTTTGAGGAAGGGGGAGGAGGGTTTTAGTCGAAGGCTACCTAGGCGAAACCAGAAGTGGCGAAACATACTATTAACATGAATTTCTTATTTTAAACCTTTTAAGTAAACTTTTTAACTAACCTACCTTGTTTTTCAAACTCTTATTGGTTACTAATTTTTCTTTTCTAAAAGTACTGCCTTAATTTCAGAATTAATTATTTAAATCATTTGCAAAATACCCCTTCTCCTTAATTAAATATATAAAACATCTAAGTCCCATACCTTAAATAATTTTATATATTCATCAAACATCTTTGTAAAATTCTAAAAAAATTCCAGAAAATCCTTTTATATATGTTTTCTAACATATATAAATTTCAAATCCAAACTAATTATAATTTAACCGTAAATTATTTATAACCTAATAAATCATTTTCTGCACTAGAAAATTAATATAAAATCCACATTAATTCAGAAAATTATGAAAATTGAATCCCATCTCTAAAGTAGCATTTCTAGTCTATATCTAAAATCTCAAGGAATTTGGATGTCATTAAATATGGTTTTCACACCGAAATATATCATAAAAATATATATGAACATGCATAAGTCACCAACAAGTATATATAAACGTTTAATCATCCCAAAACATGGCATTATCATGCAAAATCATTTCGGGTTAACCTTAAAACTGAAAACTATAAGAAAATGGGATGTAGTAATCATTCACCTTAGCTTTGTGATTAAAGATGTGAGATTTGATGTTGAATAAGTTGATGTACTTCTTCCTTTTAAAATTCCTAGCTTTATCTTCTCTTGAGATTGAAAATGGTGGCCGATCTTAGAATATTTTTACTTGACAAAAATGAAATGAACGTGTGTTTGAATTCCTAAGGGTTTAGGGTATAAGTTCTATCATTTTCCTATTTTTCCTTCCCTTATGTAACGACCAACGACTTTCTCTTCACAGAAAGTCGCATCGTTAATAAAGAAAGAAAGGGGTAGAAAATAGAAAAGAAGAGAAGAAAGAAAGAAACAACAACAACGATCTCACAGCGGAACGAATAAATTATATTAATAACATAAACTATTACATAGTTTACAACAATTTACAGAGTTACACAGCATATACATCACTTACTAGATAGTTATAAACATCTGTCTAGACATTACAACTCAAATACAAGACAAGTCACTATCACAGATATCAACACAGCGGAATACTATATCTACGAACGCCGAAGCCTCCTGCTCCATTGCTCCTCCAGAATATTCGTCAAAACTAAACCTGAATCCCTTGGCTACTCGTAAAAATTTGAGTACCCAAGAGTTTATAAAACAGAAATAAACACTTGGGTCAGACATGGGTCTGGTGTGAGTAACAGGTTAAACTTGCTTAATTTCAAAACCTTTAGAAAGAAAAAGTATCACGTAAGACTTCCCACAAATAAACATGGGTAAGTTTTTACCTTACGCTAACCAAAACATTTGATAGGAAATCCAGTTATATTATAATAGGGTCTAAGGTTTTCAAGTAAAATACAGAAATAGCTGAAATGCTTACATCTCACATTCCAACATAGTTGGGCACAACTAATACGTACGGCACTTATTGGAGTTTGGATTCCATACAATGGCAGGGCTACTGGGGTACCGCCCGTCACAGTACGTGGCCTAGATCACCGTACCGAGGAGTACGCCCGCTCCCCTGCAACACAAAGCCGGAACCATCCCTTACTGGATAATTCCGAACAAGATAACCCCGTAGTTGGTGCGACCAACCACACACTAAGCCGAATAAAAAGAAAAGGGACCTCTAGACAGGGATCTATCTTGCTCTCAGTGGGTGCTACCCACGAAACCTTGCTGCACCTCCCCTGTTTTAGCCATTCCTGGTTGATGAGGCTTGAGGTTACGATTACCTTTAATCAGAACATATCACTTAGAATGCTCATCGTCCGCCTGACGATGTGCTGAAAGCATTCAATCCATACAAGTTCGTTCCGGGTTCGAACGAAACCGAAGGCATTATCTCGTTACACTCGTTTTGGAATCACCCTCAGAGTTAACGACAATAACCCTTGCACTCTGAATCTTTATCTTCACTTGAGATTCACGACCTATCGTAAATTTGGATCGATGTGGTATTCGGGTCTCCAGACCTGGAATTCCGGTATACGGAAACCCGATCCCGGTCTCATCGAAATCCAAAACGTATCTTTTAAGGGCCAAGTTGTTTTAAGGTTAAAGCAGTTCAATTCTTATCTATATACACAAAGATAGATAATTCAATAGATAATCTACATTATCATCCCAAACAGATAATTCACATTATCATTATAATTCAACCAAACATCCATATCATAGATCAGCACATCTCTTATCAGAGATATCAACAATGCAAAGCATTCAATATCATTCATCCATTCTTAAGTAATGATTTATCATATATAATTAATTTAAAGTGAATTAAATTAATTACTTCATCCTATAAATCCTGCTTACTTAATTATTAATTAAACCAATTAATTAATCATTACTCTAAGTATCCATCTTAATTAATCATTCCTGATTAATTACCCTTTAATTACTTTAAGTAAATACTTAATTAATTTCACAAATTAATTATCTTAAACCATTCAGTAATTAATCTTTAATTACTTCATTAATTAATTAATTATACTTAATTACATTAATCCTTAATTAATTACAATTAATTAATTACTTTAATCACTTATTTTTGAATAATTAAATTAAATTAATCAACCCTTAATTACATTATTAATTATCCTTAATTATTTCTTTAGATTAATTATTCCATTTAAATTAATTACATTAAGTAATTAAACTTTGCTAAACCACATTTATTAATCAGTCTTGATTTATCCCATTCAGTAATTAACTACTCTTAATTACTTCACTTAATTAATTACTCCTTTAATTAATTATCTCAATTAATCCTTTGATTAATTATACAAAGTAATTAAACTCAAATTACTTTCATTAAACCATCTTTAGTTAATTACATCCACTAATTAAATTTAATAAAAACTTATTTATTTCAACTAGGATACAAATTTAAACTTGAATCCATATGAAAACTTGATTTAAACTTAGTTTAAATCCTGCCTTTAAATTTTAAAAGTCATTTTAAATTTTAAAAACACTGTCAGGTTTAAAACCTGTAACATCAAAAGTTCCCGAGCCTATCTCGATTTCCCCCGAGCAAAAACCCTAAACGCTTCGAGTTTTCTTTCCCCCCTTTTTTTTTATACTTTGTTATGTTAAATTTTAAAAACAGTTTAACCCATACTGTTTCCCCTTCGAACCCCCGAGCCAAAACCCCATTTCCACGAGCACGACTTCGAGTCTCTCACACTAAAACTTCGAACCAAACCCAGACTTCATCTTCCCAAACTTCAAATTCTTCCAATTGTACAAGACGTACATGTGCACGTGCACAGGCGACTCGCACGCCTTCGACCACCGATACCATCACCGGCACATCATCTACGACCATCCCTCACGATCGCGACCTCCAGAACCACGAACAAACTTCTCAGTCGAATTCGAGCATTACGACCAAACCTGGAACAGAACTTCGATCACCTGTTTCAACTCGCCTCGACGCCACCGATCGCCAGAAATCATGCCGCCACGTCCATAGCAGCTTTGCATCACCACGATACGATTCCCCCTCATGCGATCGTCTCCAGTACGCTATCGACGTCTAGATCACCACGGCAACTACCTCAACAAAAACAGCTCACAAAGCCCTACATCGTCGTCCCCTGGCCGCTCCGACCATCTAGAAATTTCCTGGCTATTTTTCCTAGAATCTATGATACGCCAACCACCTCCAGGCCCAAACTCGACGACCATCACCTCGCCGTTCTTCGACAATCGATGAAAACCCAAATTCCGATCATCTCAAGAATCCTCAATAATTACAAAGCTAAAAATCATGATTCGAATCTTAAAAATCATGTTTTCACACCAGGATTCAGATCGTATACCTGAATCAATGAATTGAGAGGTTCGAATTTTAACAAAACTTAAGTTTTCCTGCTCTATTCTATTTTCCAGAGAAATCCTCATTTTATTTTAACTTAAATAAAAATTTAAACTCTAATATATGATAAAACAATCAATTATTGTTTATAATTTAAATCATGATGATGACTAGGTCAATAGATACAAAATTTAAATCAAATCTGAGCTTGAAACTGGAAACAGAGATATCATAGTTAACAAACATGCACACCAACCTATATATACATACATGCACAGAGATATACTTAGAATATATTCACAGACAACTTATTTCAGAGATAAGCATGCAACCAGATTATATAGAATACTTAAGTTTTTAGAAAGTGTTACTCACCTATTTTTAAAAGCAGAGAACAGAGCTTTATTCTTTGAAATAGCCTTGATTTTGAAACCTTTAAAACTGAATGCTTGATTTTCTTTGAAAATTTGAATGCTAGCTATAGAAATTTGTATGCAGAGATGCCTTGCTTCTTTGATTTAAAACTTGAGTTGCTTGTTTACAGAATCTTGCATGCAGACTGGAATTTGATTCCAGATTAAAGAAAATATGCAGGCTTTGTTTTCAGATTTACAAATGCAGGTTGAACTTTGATGTTGGAAAATGTATTACAGATCTTTGTTTGAGGAATTTGGTTTTTGAGGAATGTTGGTTACAGATTGTTTTGAGGATTTAGTTTGAGAGGAAGGGATTTCAGATAGAAGAAAATGCACTAGCTTTTTAGTCTCTGGTTTGAAGAATTTCATTTACAGGCTTTCGGATTTGAAGAAATGCATTACAGGGATTGAATAGATTTGTTATGAGATTATGGTTTGAGTTACTGATTTTGTTTTACAGGTTGAAGTTTTTCTTTTGCATTTGGAAAGAGAAAATAGGAAAAAGAGTGAAGATAAGAACATATGTATATATAAGTAGAAATGATTTATTTATTTATTTATTTTTTTAATAAAAGAAAAATTATAACAAAATGACACTTGTCTTTCTATGTGTTAATTAGTTTACACTTGTTATAACCAAGTCTTTAGAGAATTACACATGTCTTTTAAGTAATTTGTATTTATTTTAAATGTAAATAAAAGACTTTTCTTAATTTATTAAACACTTATTACTTATCTATTTATATATATAAAGATAACTTTTTAAAGAACTAACCAATTATACTTATAAATAAAAGCTTATACATATATATTTAAAATCTAAAACTATTTAAATATTATCTCTTTTGAATTTCAAATTCAAATCCAAATTATATTCTTAAAATCCAATTTAAAGTAAATTTAAAACAACACATCCAATTTGAAAATAACAATCTTATTTTATTAAGGTCTTTTTATTATAAAAACAATACTCTATTAATATTGTTTGAAATTAACATATTTATCTATTTTAAAATAATTTATAAAGGAGATTATAAATTACTACTATTTATTAAATGAATTAACATATCATATGTAAATTGTATTTCAAACCAAAGCTTATCTATTTACAATATATACACACATATATATACACATTATAAATAGAAATCATTTTATTGGTTTTTAAAAGATAATTTCACTCAGTAAATATTTATTTAATCAGATTATTAAACCAATTCAAATTTTTATTATCAAATATTATCAAATCAATTTAATTATTTAAACAGATTATTAAATTGATATTGCCCCAAATTTCCGGGATATTACATTCCTCCCCCCTTAAAATAATTTCGTCCCCGAAATTTAAAACAAAGGTAATTTAATAATCTATTTAAATTACAAGCATATATTATCATCCATATGCTAACAACCATAGCAACCAATTCATCCAATCAAACAATTTTAATTATCCAGACAAAATTCTGGATAGAATTTCCTCGAGTTTTCCCCAAGTATATATATACCGGGATACTCGCTCTACAAACAATCCAAACAACCAATACTACTAAGCTATAGAGCTCCTACTCATCTAGATCTACAAAACTAAACAGAATATCAGACTACAGACGAGTCTGACTCAACAACCAATTCCTCCAGAACTGCTGGTTCTAAACCAAAGATAGATCAAACACGTACTCCCTCAAAGATACGTAAAACACATCGAATTCCAATTATCCAAACTGATAATTTAATCCAGTAGATCAAAGTACTTATCCAAATCAGAACACAGAAAAGATCCAAAATAACTCGGAGCTAACTTCCCAGACTTACCCAATCTTATAGCTCCCTTTAACCAGAGAAAAACTTCACAACAACGAAGTCTTCAACTTCGATTTCAAAATTCCTCCGTCTCTTATTCACAAAAATCTTCAGACGATCTTGGGCTGACTACATCCTTCTTGATCAGTTCAACCTTTGCTGATACTTCTAGAAACAAACTAGACTAAGAATAACTCCCCACAATGATCTCCTCAAGATCAACCCAATCCAAAACAAAACTCTACTTCTCAAACATCAGAAGATTCCAAACTAACTTCTCCTATCTGGAAAAGACAAACAGGAGCACTCACCCAACTGCTTTCGCAGCATCATTCTGATCTGGAGTAGAATGAAGATACTGATGATGAACACAAGCACAGACTGGACAACACATCCCAGAAAATCTCGTATAACTCAAAAGAATACTCAAACTATCGCAAGTCACTTTTGCGGTCCACTCAGCCAAAATCCAAATAAAACTGTTCTCTCTTTACCAATCAGAACAGCTCACACTTGACTATCCAATCCATCGAAGAAATGGATCCTCTCTGCTGCTTCTGAACTTCACCTTCAGAAAAACTGCTCAGCCAGAAAAACTTCTTGCCGAAAACAGAAAACTCCGAGCTGCACTGCTGCCACAGATGCCAAAGATTTCCTAACCAAAGCTCTTCGAGAAACTCGGACTTCAAACAAAACAGAAACACCATGCTGAACTCAGCCTCAACTCCGAAACAGACACATTTCATTAACTTGTTCCAAAGAAAACATCTTCAGGAACATCCATATTCACTGCATCTCATCACACAGCTACTATTACCTGAGGTATCAAGATACCATTACTCGCTTCTGTCCAACCGACAGATCCAACTCTACTCATCCAACTTCAAAAATAAACTCCGACCCTTAACAGTTTCCTTCGGAGATCGATGAAATCCTTCACCACAGCAAAGTTTACTCAAGACGGTATTCGGTCTACAGTCTCGACAGATACTTCCAACCTCAATACTTAGACTCCTAATCCTAGATGATAAATTATTATCATCTCAACCAATCATTACAAATACCATATACATTTAAAATGATACTTTTTATATATAGAAAATATATCTGGGTAAAATTATTTCACCTTCCCTTTTAAAACAATATTGTGTCCGTTGGCCTGGTCCAAGTGTTTAGAGATCCCTATCAATAACGTTAGCTACTCGTATTGACCAGAATCCATATACCACCCAACCGATCAATTAACACAATATAAAACCATTTTATATAACTAACAAATACGCGCTCTCGAATATATATATACACTCAGACTCAAACAGGTTGTTACAGATCCTATCTCTAATGAACAACCCTTCCGAACCTAGGTATTCACTCAACCTAGTGTTCTGATATTCACTTAACCAAAAGCTTAGGCATTCGCTCAACCTATGCTCTGATACCACTGTAACGTCCTAGGCTTTCTCTTCACAGAAAGTCGCATCGTTTATGAAGAAAGAAAGGGGTAGAAAATAGAAAAGAAGAGAAGAAAGAAAGAAACAACAACAACGATCTCACAGCGGAACGAATAAATTATATTAATAACATAAACTATTACATAGTATACAACAATTTACAGAGTTACACAGCATATACATCACTTATTAGACAGTTATAAACATCTGTCTAGACATTACAACTCAAATACAAGACAAGACACTATCACAGATATCAACACAGCGGAATACTATATCTACGAACGCCGAAGCCTCCTGCTCCATTGCTCCTCCAGAATATTCGTCAAAGCTAAACCTGAATCCCTTGGCTACTCGTAAAAATTTGAGTACCCAAGAGTTTATAAAACAGAAATAAACACTTGGGTCAGACATGGGTCTGGTGTGAGTAACAGGTTAAACTTGCTTAACTTCAAAACCTTTAGAAAGAAAAGGTATCACGTAAGACTCCCCACAAATAAACATGGGTAAGTTTTTACCTTACGCTAACCAAAACATTTGATAGGAAATCTGATTTTATTATAATAGGGTCTAGGGTTTTCAAGTAAAATATAGAAATAGCTGAAATGCTTACATCTCACATTCCAACATAGTTGGGCACAACTAATACGTACGGCACTTATTGGAGTTTGGATTCCATACAATGGCAGGGCTACTGGGGTACCGCCCGTCACAGTACGTGGCCTAGATCACCGTACCGAGGAGTACGCCCGCTCCCCTGCAACACAAAGCCGGAACCATCCCTTACTGGATAATCCCGAACAAGATAATCCCGTAGTTGGCGCGACCAACCACACACTAAGCCGAATAAAAGAAAAGGGACCTCTAGACAGGGATCTATCTTGCTCTCAGTGGGTGCTACCCACGAAACCTTGCTGCACCTCCCCTGTTTTAGCCATTCCCGGTTGATGAGGCTTGTGGTTACGATTACCTTTAATCAGAACATATCACTTAGAATGCTCATCGTCCGCCTGACGATGTGCTGAAAGCATTCAATCCATACAAGTTCGTTCCGGGTTCGAACGAAACCGAAGGCATTATCTCGTTACACTCGTTTTGGAATCACCCTCAAAGTTAACGACAATAACCCTTGCACTCTGAATCTTCATCTTCACTTGAGATTCACGACCTATCGTTAATTTGGATCGATGTGGTATTCGGGTCTCCAGACCTGGAATCCCGGTATACGGAAACCCGATCCCGGTCTCATCGAAATCCAAAACGTATCTTTTAAGGCCAAGTTGTTTTAAGGTTAAAACAATTCAATTCTTATCTATATACACAAAGATAGATAATTCAATAGATAATCTACATTATCATCCCAAACAGATAATTCACATTATCATTATAATTCAACCAAACATCCATATCATATATCAATCATATCTCATCAGAGATATCAAACAATGAAATACATTCAATCTCATTCATCCATCCTTAAGCAATGATTTATATCATCTAATTAATTTAAAGTGAATTAAACTAATTACTTCATTCTATAAATCCTGCTTGCTTAATTATTAATTAAACCAATTAATTAATCATTACTCTAAGTATCCATCTTAATTAATCATTCCTGATTAATAATCCTTTAATTACTTTAAGTAATTAATTCTTAATTAATTTCACAAATTAATTAACTTAAACCATTACAGTAATTAATCTTTAATTACATCATTAATTAATTAACTATATTTAATTACATTAATCCTTAATTAATTATAATTAATTAATTACTTTAATCACTTATTATTGATTAACTAATCTTAATTAATCAATCCTTAATTACATTATTAATTATATTAATTAATTAATAATCTTTAATTACTCTTAATTAATTACTCCATTTAAATTAATTATATTTAATAATTAATCTTTAATTCATCATTAATTAATCACCTTTGATTAATCTCACTTAGTAATTAACTTCCCTTAATTACTCCACTTCATAATTAATTACTTCTTAATTAATTATCATTTAATTAATCCCTTGATTAATTAATTTAAAGTAATTAACTCAAATTACTTTTATTAAACCCTCCTTAGTTAAATACCTCCACCAATTAACTTTAATTACTTTTCTAAGTAATTACTCTTCAATAATTACATTTAAGTAATTATACTTAACAAATCACCAAAGTGATTATCTTAAATTTAATTAATTAATTAATTTAAACTTATCAAATTTATTTAATTAATTACCTTAAGTAATCAATTTCTTTAAATTTCTTCCATTAAGTAATTATACTTAACCCATTTTCATATTAACTAATTAATCTAATTGATTATCAAATTTAATCATGTTAATTAATTATCTAATAATCCCTAATTAATGATCTCTCATTAATTATTAACAATCCTTTAATTATTTTCTCAAAGTAATTAAGCCTTAATCAACTATTTATTAATTACAAATTAATAAATTCTTAATTACCAATTAATTAATTTATAATTACTAAATTAATTGCTTAATAAATATTTAAATCACTTGATTAATAAATTGCTAATCATTTATTAAAAATATATTCTTATCTAAATAAATGATTCTTAATCCCAAATTAATTAACCTTAATTAATTAACTTATAATCCTAATTATTTAATTAATTAACACTAAATCATTAATTATTAAATTTATCCTTTATTACCTTATTGGTTTAATGAATCAACTCATTAATTCCTAATTATATTTAAGATAAATCATTTCTTATAAATGACTTAATTATCATTTTCAAATACATTGAAACCTTTTGCTTTTAAATTTTTCCTTTAAATTTCATTTCAATTTAAAGATTAAAAATTTAACCAATTAAAGACTTTTAAATCAAATGTTAAAGAAAAACTTATCTTATAAAACCAAATTCATTTACATACTTTAAAAATGGGTTTACTTACTTTAAAAATGGTTTTACTTACTTTAAAACTGGTATAACCTTCCCCTCTTAAAAACCCAGACAACACTCTCACTTACTCGAGCGTAACCTGAGGCAACTCGATCTAATACTCGAGACAAACACGCTTCGACTTCGAGTCACGACCCAGCTCATCCTTTCTTCCCAAAACTATCGAACTACAGCAGAAACGAATGTACACCGTGCACGTGTACGACAGCTCCGGCCACCATCAGTCGTCACCACGACCTTCGCCAAGTCGCCGATTGCCTCCTCAGACGAACTGACCTTCCCAATTGCCAATAACCATAACAAAACAAAATCGAGCCTACCAGCAAAAACTAGAACTAAACCCAACAAAGGAAATCACCCTGCCGCCGACAATCCCAGTCATCTGCATCCACCTCATCGCGTCCACGCATTCGCCAAAACCTTCCCCTCCTGATCCCCACTGACCGATCACCTAAAATGCTTTGATGATGACGAATTTCCTAATTAAACAAATCGACCCAACTGGGTTGTTAAACCCTACTTCTACCTCCCTTGGCCACTACGGTGAATTAAAAATCTCTTGACCATTTTTCCCATGATCACTGACCTATCAACGTGCTCTAGCTTCAACCCCGAGATCCACAATCCATTTGATCGCCAGAAATCAACAGAAACCCAATTTTCGTTCATACTAGAATATCTCACTATTTATAAACTTTAAAATTGTGATTTCTCTTCTAAAAATCATAATTTAGTCTAGAGCTTCAGTTTATAATCCTGAATTATTAAATTAACATATTTGAATTTCCACTTATATAAAACTTGTTCTGTTCTTTTGATTTTCCCTGGCCATTCAAGTTTTGTTTTAACTTAAATTAAATCCTAAACTCTAATCTATGATAAAACAAACAATATTTGTTTATAACTTAAATCATAATATTAACTAAGTTAAGAGATACAGAATTTTCAATCAAAACTTAAGTTTAAAAACTGGAAACAGAGATAACATACATGCACACCAATTTACATCCATATATACAAAAATATACATACATTCCAAACATATTAAACAACATGCAGGCATATTATAGATTCAAGAATTTATAGCATGCAACAGATATCATATACTTAAGTTTTAAAAATGTAAGTTACTCACCAGAAAATGATGAACAGATCTTAAATTTGAACCTGCTTTGAAAATCCTTTAAATGCTTTTAAACTGAGATGCCTTTGCTCTTTAAAACTTTTAAACTTCGATGTGCTTTGAAAACTTGAATTCTAGCTTTAGTTTGAAATTTTCTCAGTTGCATGCAGACTATACTTTTGATTTCCAGATTTTTCTTGCTTCCAGAAAAGAAATGAAGGCAGACAGCTTGAGTTGTTTTCCAGATTTTTGAAAGGAAGAACAGGGTATTTGAGAAAGATGTTTTGCAGATTTGAAAAAGAATTTGCAGTCTTTTGTTTCCAGATTGAAAACGTATTACAGATCTTATTTTTGGTTTGAGGAGAGGTTACGGGTTGTTGGTTTTGAAAATGAATTATGGTTTGAAGAAGAAGCTTTACAGAGGATTGATTACAGGTTTGTAGATTTTAGTTACAGGCTTTGTTTTGATTTTGAGGAGTTGATTATCAGATTTGTTTTGAGAGATTTGTTTAAATTTTCAGGCTGAAAGTTTCTTTCTTAAGTTTTGAAAAGAATGAGATAGAAAAAAAAAATGAAGATAAGAACATATGTTTATATAAGTTAATTTGTGGTTTAATAAAAATAAAAGAAAACCAAAAATTTAAAAACTTGACATTTGTCATTTACATTGTTAATTAGTGTACACTTGTTACTATATAGCCTTATATAATTACACTTGTCTTCTAAGTAATTCATATTTATTTAAATGTAAATAAAAGCCTTTTCTTAATTTATAAATGCTTATTTATATATATATATATATAAGTTACTTAAAAGAAAATAAAACTAATTATATATAAATAAAAGCTTATCCATATATTTATACAAATCCAAAACTATTTAAATATTATCTCTTTTGAATTTCAAATTAATTTTAAATTCAAATGTAAATTATATTTTAAAATCCAATTTAAAGTAAATTTAAAACAACACATTCAAATTGAAAATAACCATTCAATTTCTTACAAATCTATTTATATCTATAAACAAAACAATACATTATTAAAAAAATTTAGAAGTAACAAATTTGTCAATTTAAAATAATTTATAAAAGAGATTATAGATTACTACTATTATTAAATGAATTAACATATCATATGTAAATTGTATTTTAAACTTATATATATATATTCTTAAACCATATTTATTAAGCAATATAAAATAAACCTTATTATTAACCTTACTTAAAACCATATAGTTATTTGTTTAAATAGCTTTGAAAAGCTTAATATTAAATAAATCATAATTTCCAAACCATCAAAATATATATATTAGAAATTTAAAAACAATATTTTATTTATTTATTAAATTTCAAACCAAAGCTTATCTATTTACAATATATACACACATATATATACACATTATAAATAGAAATCATTTTATTAGTAAAATTCACTAATTAAATATTTATATAATTAGATTATTAACCAATTCAAATTTTTATTATCAAAGATTAACAAATCAATTTAATTATTTAAATAGATTATTAAATTGATATTGTCCATAAATTTCCGGGATATTACATTCCTCCCCCCTTAAAATAATTTCGTCCCCGAAATTTAAAACAAAGGTAATTTAATAATCTATTTAAATCACAACCATAAATTATCATCCATATGCTAACAACCATAGCAAACAATTTACTCAATCAAACAATTCAAACTATCCAGAAAAATTCTAGATAGAATTTCCTCGAGTTTCCCCAAGTATATATATACCGGGATACTCGCTCTACAGAATCCAAACAATCAATACCACTAAGCTATAGAGCTTCTACTTATCTAGATTTACAAAACTAAACAGAATATCAGACTACAGACGAGTCTGACTCAACAACTAAATCCTCCAGAACTGCTGATTCCTAAACCAGAGATAGATCAAACACGTACTCCCTCAGAGATACGTAAAATACATTGAATTCCAGTTATCCAAACTGACAATTCAATCCAGTAGATCAAACTCTTATCCAAATCAGAACATAGAAAGGATCCAAAACAACTCGGAGCTGACTTCCGAGACTTACCCAATCTTATAGCTCCCTTTAATCAGAGAAAAACTTCACAACAACGAAGTCTCCAACTTCGAATTTCAAATTCCTTCGTCTCTTATCCACAAAATCTTCAGACGATCTCGGCTTCCTACAAATCCTTCCTGATCAGCTCAACCTTCGCTGATGCTCTTCGAAACAAACAAGACCAAAAATAACTCAATAAAATGATTCCCTTCAAGATCAACTCATAATCCAAAACACAACTCTACTTCACAAACATCAGTAGATTCCAAACTTACTTCTCCTAGAGATGCACTCCCAAACTGCTTCTGCTGCACCACTCTGATCTGGAGTAGAATGAAAATACTGATGAAGAACACAAGCACAAACTGGACAACACATCCCAGAAAATGGTTTAATAGATCCATAAGGAAAAACTCAGATAACTCAAGAGAACACTCAAACAATCGCAAGTCTCTTTTGCGATCAACCCATCCTAATTCCAAAGAAAACTGTTCTCTCTTTACCAATCAGAACAGCTTATACTTATCTATCCTATCTATCGAAGAAATGGATCCACTTTGCTACTTCTGAATTCCACATAAGAAAAACTGCTCAGCCAGAAACTTCCTGCCAATGCACAGAATACTCCGAGCTACACTGCTGCCACAGATGCCAAAGACTTCCTTATCCAAAGCTTCTTCAAGAAACTCAGACCCAAACTAAACAGAATCACCATGCTGAACTCAGCCACAACACTGAAGCAGACATACTTCATTAACTTGTTCCAAAGAAAACATCTTCGGGAACATCCATATTCACTGTGTCTCATCACACAGCTACTTCTTCCTGAAGTATCAAGATACCACCACTCGCTTCTGCTCAACCGACAGATCCAGCTCTACTCATCCAACTTCAAAGATGAACTCCGAACCTTAACAGGCTTTCTTAAGTTTTGAAAAGAATGAGATAGAAAAAAAATGAAGATAAGAACATATGTTTATATAAGTTAATTTGTGGTTTAATAAAAATAAAAGAAAACCAAAAATTTAAAAACTTGACATTTGTCATTTACATTGTTAATTAGTGTACACTTGTTACTATATAGCCTTATATAATTACACTTGTCTTAGGGAAGTAACAAATTCTTTTTAAAACTGTAACGACCACGACTTTCTCTCCATAGAAAGTCGCATCGCTAATAAGAAAGAAAGGGGTAGAAAATAGAAAAGAAGAGAAGAAAGAAAGAAACAACAACAACGATCTCACAGCGGAACGAATAAATTATATTAATAACATAAACTATTACATAGTATACAACACTCTACAGAGTTACACAACATATACATCACTTACTAGACAGTTATAAACATCTGTCTAGACATTACAACTCAATACACTACAGAGATACAGACACAGCGGAACTACTATATATATCTACAACGCTGAAGCCTCCTGCTCCATTGCTCCTCCACAATTCGTCAAGGCTAACCTAAATCCCTTGGCTACTCGTAAAAATTTGAGTACCCAAGAGTTTATAAAACAGAAATAAACACTTGGGTCAGACATGGGTCTGGTGTGAGTAACAGGTTAAACTTGCTTAACTTCAAAACCTTTTGAAAGAAAAGGTATCACGTAAGACTTCCCACACATAAACATGGGTAAGTTTTTACCTTACGCTAACCAAAACATTTGATAGGAAATTCGATTGTATTATAATAGGGTCTAGGGTTTTCAACTAAATATGAAATAGCTGAAATTGTTACATTATTAAATTCCAGCATACTAGCCACAAAGTGGGTTATACAATCAAGTCCGTTGGCACTTATTGGATTTTGGATTCCATACAATGGCAGGGCTACTGGGGTACCGCCCGTCACAGTACGTGGCCTAGATCACCGTACCGAGGATCACTCCCAATCCCCTGCAACACAAGGTCGGAACATCCCTTACTGGATAATTCCCGCACAAGATACCTCACGGTTGGGATCAGCAACCGCACCACTAAGTCGAAAATAGAAAGGGACATCTAGACAGAGGTAACCTTGTCCTACTTGGGTGCTACCCACTAACCTTGCTGCACCTCCCCTGTTTTAGCCATTTCCGGTTTGTGAGGCTTGAGGTTACGATTACCTTTAATCAGAACATATCACTTAGAATGCTCATCGTCCGCCTGACGATGTGCTGAAAGCATTCAATCCATACAAGTTCGTTCCGGGTTCGAACGAAACGAAGGCATTATCTCGTTACACTCGTTTTGGAATCACCCTCAGAGTTAACGACAATAACCCTTGCACTCTGAATCTTCATCTTCACTTGAGATTCACGACCTATCGTTAATTTGGATCGATGTGGTAATCGGGTCTCCAGACCTGGAAATCCGGTATACGGAAACCCGATCCCGGTCTCATCGAAATCCAAAGCGTATCTTTTAAGGCCAAGTTGTTTTAAAGGTTAAAACAATTTCAATTCATTATCTTTATACACAAAGAAAGATAATTCACAACAGATAATCAACATTATCAGATAATCCATACAATTCAACTAACATCCATATCACACAGCATATATCTCATCAGAGATATCAATCAAAGTCAAGTATCCAATACTAACACCCATTCATAAGTAATGATTTATATCATCTCTAATTAATTTAAAGTGAATTAAATTAATTACTTCATTTTATAAATCCTTCTTACTTAACCATTAATTAATTATAATCAATTAATTAATTATTCTCTAATTACCCTTTTCAATTAATCATCTTTGATTAATTATCTTTTAATTACCTTCAAGTAATTTATTCTCAATTAATTACTTAAATTAATTATCCTTAACCACTTATTGTAATTAACCTTTAATTACATCATTAATTAATTAACTAAAATTAATTAATTTAATCAACTATAATTAATTACATTAATCCTTAATTAATTACATTGATTAATTACTTCATTTATTAATTATTACTTAATTAACCAATCTTAATTACATCATTAATTATATTAATTAATGATCCTTAATTACATTTTTATTATTAATTATTCTAATTAAATTAATTTCATTAAGTAATTAATCTTCAATTTAATCATAATTATTAATCATTCTCGATTAATCACATTCAGTAATTAACTACTCTTAATTACTTCTTAAAATAAATTAATCATTCCTTAATTAATTTCTTAATTAATCCCTTGATTAATTCTATTAAGTAATTAATTACCCTTAATTACTCCATTAATTACATCAGTAATTATCCATTAATTACTTCCTAAGTAATTATACTTCATTAAATTACATTAAGTAGTTTATTCCTTTAATTACTTTCATTAAGTATTTATACTTAATTAAACAATTCCACAATTGATTAACCTTAATTAATTAATCTATTTAATTATCAAAATTAATCTCATAAATAAATTATTTATTAAACCCAAGTTAATGATCTACATTAACTATTACTATTCTTAAATTATTTTTCTTAAATAATTAAAATTTAATTAACCATTATTAATTACAATTTAATTAATTCTAATTACTAATAAATTAATCTCTAATTACTTAATTAATTAAGTACCTAACAATAACTTAATTAATCCTTAATTTATTAATTTATTTATTCCTAATCATTAATTAATAAATCTTAACTTATCTAATTAATGATCCTTAATTTCAAATTAATTAACCTTTAATTAATTTAATTAAACCTTAATTAATCAATTTAAACCCTTAATTACTAAATTTATTAATCCAAATCATAAATTAATTTAATTTGATAAATTAACTTTAATTACCTTAATAATTTATCCCAAATTATTATATCTTAATTATCTTTAAGATAAACTTAATTCTTATTAATGATTAAAATATCATTAATAAAGCATTTAAAACAATTTAACTTAAATTTACTTTTAAATTTCATTTTAAATTTAAGATTTAAAATGAAGACAAATTTAACTTAACAAAGTTTTTAAAACCATCCTTTTAATTCACATGTTAAAGAAACATTTACTTAATTAAAGAAATTTAAAACCAATTCATTTTAAATTTAAATCCATTTAAAATACAATTTAAACATTCAAATTGTTTAAAACATTTAGATTTTAAAAACTTCTTTTTATTTCAAAATTTGAAATACATATTAACTTTGACTCTAGATAAATCTTTAGATTTAGAACCTAACTACAATTTAAAACTTTATTTTAAAATTTAACTACTTAATCCTTTTTAAAGTTGTTAAATCAATTCAAAATTTAAATACTTTATCTTATTTAAAAACTGAGATTTTAACTTAAACTCCAGATTTAAAAACTAAACTTACTAAAATTTTACTTTTAGATTTAAGCATCAGTTTTAAATTTTATTTTTAAAATTTAAAAACTGGAATACAGGTTCTGTTAAAACCTGTTATACTTAATTAACTCGAGACTCTCCCTCAAAACCATGAGATCTACTTCAAGTCCACAACCCAATATCACGACTCTTCCTTCGAGTTGCCTCCCCCTTCTTCCCAAACACACAGCAGATACCCCAGACATATACGTGCACGTGCACAGTCAAACGCGGCGACTCCGACCATCAACGTTGATCTCTCCATATCGGCGATAAAAATCACGTCCCAATACGATCAACAAAAACACCAATACGAGCTCGAAATCGAATTGAGCATTCAAACGAAACCTGGAACACGAACTCAGCCAACATCCATAACCTGTCAACAGCTCGCCTCTGCTCCTCCGACTACCAGAGTTGCTGAACTTCCGGCCTCGCCTTCGCCTACCATCCCTCTACGCATTCCCAAACCCCCGTTGAACTCGATGCTTCGTGTCATTCGAACAGACCCACAAACTCCACTTAGTCAAAACTAGGGTTACCCACTGAAATCGAAAGCCACCATCGCCACAGTGATCGCAAGTGCCTCCGACCATTTTCCATGGCCTCTCCGATCATCCATCTACCATCAGAGCGAATCTCAGCCTTTCCAATCGCTGGGATCACCAGAACTACCCAAAAGTACAAAAACAGTGCAAACCCAAATTGCTCCTTCATTCTATTTCTAAAAATCGTGATTTTAGCCTTAAAAATAAAATCTTTGATTAAAGTTTCAGATTACATACCTGACTTAATAAATTAGGATATTTGAATCTTTACTTATTCTATGTTAACTCTGTTATTTTTAAATTTTCAGAGACATTCAAGTTATTTTAACTTGATTAACATTTTAAACTTTACTTCATGATTTCACAAACAACTTTTGTTTGAAATCCTAATTCTAATAGAGATTAGTTTGGGAGAATTGGAATTTAGATCTAAATTTTAAACTGAGAACTTTAAACAGAGATGATCACTGGTACAATCAAACATACACATAGTATCTTCATTCATATATACATGTATCTAGATCTAAAACAAACATGCATACATAATTTCAAACATGCACCACAATTTTACTTCAGATATTTTACCACACAAATCAAATCTACTCGGAGATTGGTTTGGAGCCCGAGTTTCTTTTGGATGTCTGCCATCTCGGAGATTCGTTGAGAGGTTTGTTGATGGTTTTAGTTTTGAGAAGCCTTTGGATTAGAAGTTCTTGGTTAGCACTGTCACGACCCGCCCTTCTCTCCATAGAAAGACGTATCGTGAATTAAGAAAGAAAGGGATAGAAGAAGAAAAGAAAGAAAAGAAGAAAGAACAACACATCAGAATCTCACAGCGGAACGAATAAAATATAATATATCACATAAAATATTACATAGTATCATATTACATCAGAGTTACACAACTTATACATCACAGAATAGACAGTTATAAACTTCTGTCTATTATACAACACAAGTACATCAGTACAATACAGACTAATACAAACACAGCGGAAACTCTATATATCTACTCGCTGAAGCCTCCTGCTTCACAGCTCCTCCAGAATTCGTCAAGACTATCCTGAATCCCTTGACTACTCAATACAATATTGAGTACCCAAGAGTTTAATAAAACAGAAAATAAACACTTGGGTCAGACATGGGTCTGGTGTGAGTAAACGGTTAAATTGCTTAACTTTGAAAACCTTTGAAAACAAAAGTATCACGTAAGACTCCCCACAAATAAACATGGGTAAGTTTTTACCTTACGCTAACTAAAACATTTGATAGGAAATCTAGTTATATTATAATAGGGTCTAGGGTTTTCAAGTAAAATACAGAAATAGCTGAAATGCTTACATCTCACATTCCAACATAGTTGGCACAACTAATACGTATGGCACTTATTGGAGTTTGGATTCCATACAATGGCAGGGCTACTGGGGTACCGCCCGTCACAGTACGTGGCCTAGATCACCGTACCGAGGAGTACGCCCGCTCCCCTGCAACACAAAGCCGGAACCATCCCTTACTGGATAATTCCGAACAAGATAACCCCGTAGTTGGCGCGACCAACCACACACTAAGCCGAATAAAAGAAAAGGGACCTCTAGACAGGGATCTATCTTGCTCTCAGTGGGTGCTACCCACGAAACCTTGCTGCACCTCCCCTGTTTTAGCCATTCCCGGTTGATGAGGTTTGAGGTTACGATTACCTTTAATCAGAACATATCACTTAGAATGCTCATCGTCCGCCTGACGATGTGCTGAAAGCATTCAATCCATACAAGTTCGTTCCGGGTTCGAACGAAACCGAAGGCATTATCTCGTTACACTCGTTTTGGAATCACCCTCAGAGTTAACGACAATAACCCTTGCACTCTAAATCTTCATCTTCACTTGAGATTCACGACCTATCGTTAATTTGGATCGATGTGGTATTCTGATGTGTTGTTGTTTCTTCTTTTCTTTCTTTTCTTCTTCTATCCCTTTATTTCTTAATTCACGATACGTCTTTCTATGGAGAGAAGGGCGGGTCGTGACAGTTGGTATCAGAGCATTCCTATATAGTCGAGTCTTTCCTGCGGTCGACATCAACTGTTTTTAAAAATGTTTACTCACTATTTTATAAGCAGAGAACATAGAGTTTGTCATATCTTATTACTAAATTTTAATCATTAAACCTGGAAGTGATACCTCGGGTTTGCTTTTACGGCCACCCTCTCGAGTCGCAACCAACCCCAAAAGGCCTTATACTACCCCCGGGGACATGTAGGGGTAAGAGTCTCCCGTTCGCCACCTAACGCAAAGCGAGAACCCCCTATCACGCTGTACTATAGCAAACCCGATCCCGGTCTCATCGAAATCCAAAACGTATCTTTTAAGGGCCAAGTTGTTTTAAGGTTAAAACAGTTCAATTCTTATCTATATACACAAAGATAGATAATTCAATAGATAATCTACATTATCATCCCAAACAGATAATTCACATTATCATTATAATTCAACCAAACATCCATATCATAGATCAGCACATCTCTTATCAGAGATATCAACAATGCAAAGCATTCAATATCATTCATCCATTCTTAAGTAATGATTTATCATATATAATTAATTTAAAGTGAATTAAATTAATTACTTCATCCTATAAATCCTGCTTACTTAATTATTAATTAAACCAATTAATTAATCATTACTCTAAGTATCCATCTTAATTAATCATTCCTGATTAATTACCCTTTAATTACTTTAAGTAAATACTTAATTAATTTCACAAATTAATTATCTTAAACCATTCAGTAATTAATCTTTAATTACTTCATTAATTAATTAATTATACTTAATTACATTAATCCTTAATTAATTACAATTAATTAATTACTTTAATCACTTATTTTTGATTAATTAAATTAAATTAATCAACCCTTAATTACATTATTAATTATCCTTAATTATTTCTTTAGATTAATTATTCCATTTAAATTAATTACATTAAGTAATTAAACTTTGCTAAACCACATTTATTAATCAGTCTTGATTTATCCCATTCAGTAATTAACTACTCTTAATTACTTCACTTAATTAATTACTCCTTTAATTAATTATCTCAATTAATCCTTTGATTAATTATACAAAGTAATTAAACTCAAATTACTTTCATTAAACCATCTTTAGTTAATTACATCCACTAATTAACTTTAATTACTTTCCTAAGTAATTACACTTCACTAATTACATTTAAGTAATTATATTTATCATATCTCTAAATGATTATCTAAAATTAATTTAATTAATTAATTTAACTTAATCAAATTTATTTAATTAATTACCTTAAGTAATTAATTACCTTAATTACTTCCATTAAGTAATTATACTTAACCCATTTTCATATTAACTAATTAATCTAATTGATTATCAAATTTAATCATGTTAATTAATTAATTAATTAATTATCTAATAATCCCTAAATAATGATCTTTCATTAATTATTAACAATTCTTTAACTACTTCCTAAGTAATTAAACTTTAATCAACTATTTATAAATTACAACTTAATAAATTCTTAATTACCAATTAATTTAACTCTATTACTTAATTAATTGCTAAATAAACCTTTAATCACTTGATAAATAAATTTCTAATCATTATTAAAATCTATACTTATCTAAATAAATGATTCTTAATCCCAAATTAATTAACCCTTAATTAATTTAACTTATAATCTTAATTATTTAATTAATTAACACTAAACCATTAATTAATCAAATTATTAAATTATTCTTTAATTATCTTATTAATTTAATGACTCATATATCATTAAACCTTAATTACTTTCTAAATTAAAGTATTAACCTTTAACTACTTTAATTATTATTATTTACAAAGACTTTAAAACATTTACTTTAAAATCTTTCTTTTAATTTATCTTAAATCAAAGATTTAAAATAATTACAAATTTAACTTTTAATATACAAAATCTTTTTAAATTCAAATGTTAAGAAACACTTAATATTTAAAGATTTTTAAACCACTTTATTTAAATTCAAACCCCTTTTAAAATTATACTTTAAACATATTAAAGTTGTCTAAACATTTTAAATTTAATAAAAACTTATTTATTTCAACTAGGATACAAATTTAAACTTGAATCCATATGAAAACTTGATTTAAACTTAGTTTAAATCCTGCCTTTAAATTTTAAAAGTCATTTTAAATTTTAAAAACACTGTCAGGTTTAAAACCTGTAACATCAAAAGTTCCCGAGCCTATCTCGATTTCCCCCGAGCAAAAACCCTAAACGCTTCGAGTTTTCTTTCCCCCCTTTTTTTTTATACTTTGTTATGTTAAATTTTAAAAACAGTTTAACCCATACTGTTTCCCCTTCGAACCCCCGAGCCAAAACCCCATTTCCACGAGCACGACTTCGAGTCTCTCACACTAAAACTTCGAACCAAACCCAGACTTCATCTTCCCAAACTTCAAATTCTTCCAATTGTACAAGACGTACATGTGCACGTGCACAGGCGACTCGCACGCCTTCGACCACCGATACCATCACCGGCACATCATCTACGACCATCCCTCACGATCGCGACCTCCAGAACCACGAACAAACTTCTCAGTCGAATTCGAGCATTACGACCAAACCTGGAACAGAACTTCGATCACCTGTTTCAACTCGCCTCGACGCCACCGATCGCCAGAAATCATGCCGCCACGTCCATAGCAGCTTTGCATCACCACGATACGATTCCCCCTCATGCGATCGTCTCCAGTACGCTATCGACGTCTAGATCACCACGGCAACTACCTCAACAAAAACAGCTCACAAAGCCCTACATCGTCGTCCCCTGGCCGCTCCGACCATCTAGAAATTTCCTGGCTATTTTTCCTAGAATCTATGATACGCCAACCACCTCCAGGCCCAAACTCGACGACCATCACCTCGCCGTTCTTCGACAATCGATGAAAACCCAAATTCCGATCATCTCAAGAATCCTCAATAATTACAAAGCTAAAAATCATGATTCGAATCTTAAAAATCATGTTTTCACACCAGGATTCAGATCGTATACCTGAATCAATGAATTGAGAGGTTCGAATTTTAACAAAACTTAAGTTTTCCTGCTCTATTCTATTTTCCAGAGAAATCCTCATTTTATTTTAACTTAAATAAAAATTTAAACTCTAATATATGATAAAACAATCAATTATTGTTTATAATTTAAATCATGATGATGACTAGGTCAATAGATACAAAATTTAAATCAAATCTGAGCTTGAAACTGGAAACAGAGATATCATAGTTAACAAACATGCACACCAACCTATATATACATACATGCACAGAGATATACTTAGAATATATTCACAGACAACTTATTTCAGAGATAAGCATGCAACCAGATTATATAGAATACTTAAGTTTTTAGAAAGTGTTACTCACCTATTTTTAAAAGCAGAGAACAGAGCTTTATTCTTTGAAATAGCCTTGATTTTGAAACCTTTAAAACTGAATGCTTGATTTTCTTTGAAAATTTGAATGCTAGCTATAGAAATTTGTATGCAGAGATGCCTTGCTTCTTTGATTTAAAACTTGAGTTGCTTGTTTACAGAATCTTGCATGCAGACTGGAATTTGATTCCAGATTAAAGAAAATATGCAGGCTTTGTTTTCAGATTTACAAATGCAGGTTGAACTTTGATGTTGGAAAATGTATTACAGATCTTTGTTTGAGGAATTTGGTTTTTGAGGAATGTTGGTTACAGATTGTTTTGAGGATTTAGTTTGAGAGGAAGGGATTTCAGATAGAAGAAAATGCACTAGCTTTTTAGTCTCTGGTTTGAAGAATTTCATTTACAGGCTTTCGGATTTGAAGAAATGCATTACAGGGATTGAATAGATTTGTTATGAGATTATGGTTTGAGTTACTGATTTTGTTTTACAGGTTGAAGTTTTTCTTTTGCATTTGGAAAGAGAAAATAGGAAAAAGAGTGAAGATAAGAACATATGTATATATAAGTAGAAATGATTTATTTATTTATTTATTTTTTTAATAAAAGAAAAATTATAACAAAATGACACTTGTCTTTCTATGTGTTAATTAGTTTACACTTGTTATAACCAAGTCTTTAGAGAATTACACATGTCTTTTAAGTAATTTGTATTTATTTTAAATGTAAATAAAAGACTTTTCTTAATTTATTAAACACTTATTACTTATCTATTTATATATATAAAGATAACTTTTTAAAGAACTAACCAATTATACTTATAAATAAAAGCTTATACATATATATTTAAAATCTAAAACTATTTAAATATTACCTCTTTTGAATTTCAAATTCAAATCCAAATTATATTCTTAAAATCCAATTTAAAGTAAATTTAAAACAACACATCCAATTTGAAAATAACAATCTTATTTTATTAAGGTCTTTTTATTATAAAAACAATACTCTATTAATATTGTTTGAAATTAACATATTTATCTATTTTAAAATAATTTATAAAGGAGATTATAAATTACTACTATTTATTAAATGAATTAACATATCATATGTAAATTGTATTTCAAACCAAAGCTTATCTATTTACAATATATACACACATATATATACACATTATAAATAGAAATCATTTTATTGGTTTTTAAAAGATAATTTCACTCAGTAAATATTTATTTAATCAGATTATTAAACCAATTCAAATTTTTATTATCAAATATTATCAAATCAATTTAATTATTTAAACAGATTATTAAATTGATATTGCCCCAAATTTCCGGGATATTACACCTTATTTCCTAACACTTTTATTCATGTTATCTTGTTCTGATTTACATTTAACATGGCACGACTACCTTTGGTTAAATCAAATCTCAATCAATTAATCATCTTACATTATTTTATTTTATTTAGCTAATTAAATATTCTACATAATGTTACTAAAACTATGGGGTGTTACATTCATCTCGAAGTGTATGAACTGCTAGTTAGTGAAGGCAGAGCAAAAGAAACTGAGTGGCATATTGCAACCATTTGAAGTTCTTGAGTGGAAGTGGGAGCAAATATCAATGGATTTCATTGATGAACTGCTAAGGGCTAGAGTAGGGTACGATAGCATCTGGGTCATAGTCGATCGATTGACCAAGAGCGCTAGATTTATACCCATGAAGTCAAGCAGAATGGCAGCCAAACTGGTCGAGTTGTATGTGAAATGGATTGCATGATTTCATAGTGCGTTGAAGAGCATTATGAGCGATCGAGACCCGTTGTTCATTAATGGGTTTTAGAAGAGCTTACAGGAGGCATTGGGTATCGAGCAGCATCTTAGTATGGTTTATCATGCACAAATAGATGGGCTGACCGAGAGAGTGAATCGTATACTAGAGGATCTCTTTCGAGGTTGCATTCTCCATTTCGAAGGCTCGTGGGACGATCGCTTTCATTTGGTAGAGTTCGCATACAGTAATAGCTAACGGTCTAGTATAAGTATGGCACCATATGAAGCATTGTATGACCAATCATGCAATGCCCCTTCTGTTGGTGGGAAGCGGATGAGAGACTGATACTTAGGCCAAATCTGATTAGAGCAACCTAAAAAAGGTAGAGATCTTTGGCAACGGATAAAAGCTGCACAAGATAAGCAGAAAAGTTACGTTGATAGAAGGCGTAGAGATTTAGAATTTTCTGTCGAAGATATGGTATTCGTGAAAATTTCTCCTTTGAAAAATGTTATTCAATTCGGTAGCAAGAAGAAGTTGGCATCTAGATTCGTAGGACCTTCTCCGATAACAGAGAGGATTGGGAAACTAGCATATAGGGTCAACTTACCTCTGAAAATGGCAGGTGTGCACAACGTCTTCCATGTTTCTCATCTGCGGTAGTTTGTGCATGACTCAGGCATGACGGTTGCACCGAATCGACTTGATGGTATCAAGATTGAACCAGAAGCTTCAAGTCCTCGTAGGCCGGTTCGTATTGTCGGATGCGATACGAAACAATTTAGGAGGAAGATGGTGGAGCTAGTAAAGGTGTAACATCCTCTATCTGGAGGCCCGAAGCTAAGCGCTATAGATGCTGCAGTCGTCCATAGTATTAACTTCCGATGATGAAATACGGTAATGTTAATGGTATCCATAATATCATAAGCACTTGAATATGAAATAAAAATATCACGAATTAGAACACTTTTCTGATTACATTTCAAAACAACATTTCATATCCAAGTTACATAATCCCAAATGTTTTCCAGGTTCATATCAAATATAATTATTACATAAATACGCCCAGAGCGACATATGACGATGCCCCTTGGTTGACCAGAGTGCTAGATACAACACAGCAGAATAAAACAAACAAAACAACTCCTAAATAGCTAGGCATCAGCCTCCTGCTCGTCTTCGGAAGCTTTATTCGTCAACCTACTAAAACCTGTAAATCCTCAACACTCAGCCTACTCAAATCAATTTTGAGCACCCGAGAGTTTAAGGGGAAAAACATAAACTTCGAGTCAGACATAAAGCCTGGTGTGAATAATATTATACCTCTCGGTTATTTGATATTTAGTGAGACCACACTGCTTAGCGGAACGGGTTTCCCCTCACTAATATCCTTTTAAAACATATCTTTTGCGAATCTTAATCCAGCAACCAAAACTGGTTAAAACAATAATATCCATATCATGAAAGCATATAAATCAGGTAACAAATGGACTATATGTTCGAAAATTATAGTTTTGTTTGGCTAACTACTAACCTTTGGCTGAATCGGGCCTATTGGACAAAATAAACAAACACTACAACAAAAAAGACCTTTTGCAGCATTTTAAAAATGTTGCTGTATTCATTCGCAGCGTTTCGAAGAACGCTGTGTAATATCATGCTATAATAGAGTCTGGAGATACCATAGCGTTTCCATAAATGTTGCTAAAAAAAGGGGTACTGAAGCTTTTATAAAACGCTGCTGTAAATTATTTGTGCAGCGTTTCTGAAACGCTGCCAAATCATTTAGCAGCGTTTTATAGAATGTAGACTAACACCAAGCTTCCAGAGGACCAGTCTTATAACGGCATTTATAAAACGCTGCAAAAGGAATTATCGCAGCATATTAGATAATAGTTTCAATAGTTGCAGCGTTTCCATTTTGCTGCGGCTTATTTCTCTTCAACATTTTGCAGCACTTTCATAACGCTGCGTTATATTAATATATTTTTCACATTTAATAACTACGCAGTAGTTTTAAAACAGTTATAATAGAAATGAAAATGTATTCAAAAACAAAATGCTTAATTCAAAAAACACCAATACATATAATCTGATAATATAAGCAGTTATAAAGATTAAACATAATCAAAGCTACATTAATTTCATACACAAAAAAATTTAGCCATATACAATATTTCATGAACAATGTTTTGAGAGAAAAATGTTAGTAACATAAGCTAATAAAAAGAGCTTGCTAAAAGAGAAAATAAACTGGAAAGTCCAAGCCTGTCTTCTTCAAGAGTTCAATATGCCTATAAGGAAAAAATGCAATTAGAAAGCAGTAGAAGAGAGCAAATATGGATTTATTTAGCATCAAATATAGCAAGTTCAAATTCAAGTTAATTTGACATAGATGCTTGCAATACTATTCTATTTCATCTCATTATTTTTTGATGATTCTTATCAAAATTTAGAAGGAACTAAAACTCTTGTTGTTAGCAGTCAAATATAGAATTGCTTATCATTTTTAGCAGGTAAATCTCATTATATGTATTTCAAATAAGCATTGGCTCTACCAGTAGTAGCGATAGAAACAAAACATAGGGAACGAATTCTACAATGAAGATTATTAATTATTAATTGGAGAAGAAGACAAGGGCCCACTGTACAGTGAAAACGACCTATAATTTTATATAGATTACAAAATTAACATTAAATTCAAATTTAACCACTCATATCCAATTCCAATCATACCTGTCTTATATTTGAAAGGTATATTGGGCATAAATTTTGAATTTAATTTATTATCCCTCATCTGTACAAGAAGGTTACTTATTTTTATCCTTTCTAATATATTAAAATTAATTTTAGCTATGACTACCCAGTCCTAATTTTAATAGTCCTTGTATTTGAAAAAACTATTTTTAGTCGTAAACTATTTTTTTGAACATTATTTAGTTGTCGGTGAGGGGATTCAATGCCAACGCATCTTCACGGACAATCAAGAGAGATACCACTACCTCATAGAAGATATTATTAATGCACGGGTATGATATATGTTTTTTCCGCAGCCAATAAATATATGTATATTATGAATCATGATTATAACCATAAACAAACTTGAAATTCTAGCATGGTGAATTCCATATTAACAATTGCACACAAATTCACATATTTTACATGTATGTGAGACGTACTGTCCTAACGAACAGAAGTCTGGTTGAATTTGGTACTCGTGCATGGCAAAATTTTCGACCAAATCACAGTCTTGAAAATAGTATATTGCGTTAAAAATTTAAGTAAAGAGCAATATACATAATGGGTTTTCGACCAAATCGCAGTCTCATTATTTGATTTTAATAATGCAGGAGAGCTGAAGCAATTAGTGTCAATAGTGACAGGATTAACTAAGAGAGCGGAGACTATTGTTCAAAGAAAAAGAAAGAGAAGATAAAGACCATTTGTCAAATTCAAATAGAGCAGTGTATGATTATCACTCTGTATTATGGATAAACATCGTTGTCCACATACCTGTGTCATATTAGGAGCAAATACCATAGAGATATTTCTCGCATTCATTTTATTCAAATCCTCTTCCTCAACAACAACAGCCATTGAATCAATTGCCCAGCTCAGTAGCACAAACTGCGTACCAGGGAGCGACTTAACGAGTTTATAACAGTCTTCTTCTGTTTCGCTATGTAGAACTTGTCTAGGTGAAAGGCTATCAAGTACTCCTTCAGGTTATTCTCTGAACCATGCCTATTTATCAAAATGTACTTCACAATGTTGAACTTTGAAAACTGGAATATAAATGCATAATGATTTTCATACCTTTATCAGGGCTGCTAAGCAACGCACATTAATGTCCTCAGGTATGATTCCTTTGTTTAACTGATTTCTTTGATCTTTTTCTTCGCTGTTTTCTAGGGTTATTCTAAATATACCTTCTTCCTGTTGTGCATTTTTACAGTACATTTTAGATATATTTGTATAAACTGTCCATATATAAGTTGCAAGATGAACTGAGTTGTACCTTAAGACCTCCTTATGAGTACAATATTTCTTGCATAAGTAACAAAATAGTTGGCATGCTATTTCCATTCGAATCATAGCTACATTGCATCGATTTAGATGAAACACCAAACACGCATACACTGCACCAAATTGGCATAGTCAAATACAGTTATTAGATAGTGGGTGATATTTAATGTCTCTAAATAAGTAATTTTTATACTTCATTTTGTCCATTGGAGTAAAATGGAGCATAAAACTGGATTTAGATGGCACTGCTCAAAATGGATACCTTGCACTTGGAGCAGGACATGGAATTTGAACCTGGAACTCTACGGGCAGTCCAAGGAAGCCATTTCTTCTAACATCTGTAGTTGTAAAATTTATTGTATTCACTGAATGCTAAATATTATGGTGTTCTCCACTTAATGTGGATTTTCTTTATAACCCAACACAACAACAAAATAAGAAACTTCTAATAAACATAGGAACTAAATAAAATTTGTAATACCTGATCAGGCAGTTAGTGGAAAGGTAAAAAACCAGGTAACACCATCATCCGCATTGAGCCTTGGTGTTGAAGTGCCATAATAACCAATCAAGTACCATACATGTAGAAACTGATTTTTCAAACTCCTGTTTGAAAGCTTAATAGTTTGCACTAAAAAAATAAATCAATGAGGCGATAAATAGTTAAAAATGCTTAGGAACCACAATAACCAAAGCCATTTATAAACAGTACCAACTAGACAGAGATTGCATGTAAATTTAAATTTTAATCAGTATTTAAAATTACACACGCATAAATACTCTATTTAATATTATTTGAAATGATCTAAGACAGAGATTTACACAAATTTATATTACAAGGAACATATAAATACTCTAGATATATTTTGATTGTACTATAATCAACAAACTTCTCAAAGATATAAAACTTGTTGATTCTTGCATAAATTTAGTTAATTTTATAAAACTTGGTTAACTTGATTAACATTTTATAATTTATTATTATTATTATTATAACTTAAGTTAATTTTTATAAAACTTAGTTAACATGGTTATTAATTTTATTATTATTATTAAGTTAGTTAATCATCATCATCATCATCATTATTATTATAAACTTGTTGATTTTTATAAAACTTAGTTAACTTAGTTGAATTTTTACAATACTTAGTTACTTTTTATAAACTTGTTTAATTTTTATAAATCTTAGTTAATTTTTATAAAATTTAGTTAACTTAGTTAATATATTATTACTATTATAAATTTCGTTAAATTTATAAAACTTAGTTAAGTTGGTTAGTATTTTATAGTTTATTATTATTATTAGTATTATTATTATTGTTATCAACTTAGTTAATCATCATCATCGTCATCATTATTATAAACTTGTAAATTTTTACAAACTTGGTTAACTTATTTATATTTTAGTTAATATTTATAAACTTATTTAATTTTTATAAATCATAGTTTATTTTTATTAAATTCAGTTAACATAATTAATTTATTATTATTATTACTACTACTACTATAAACTTACTAACCTAGTTAATTTATTATTAATATTTATAAAACTTAGTTAACTTAGTTAAATTATTATTATTATTATTATAAATTAAGTTAATTTTTATAAAACTTCGTTAACTAGGTTAATATTTTATAATTTATTATTATTATTATTGCTATAAACTTAGTTAACCATTACTATTATTATTATTATTATTATTATTATTATCACCTTTGTTAATTTTTATTTAGTTAAAATTTTATAATACTTAGTTGATTTTTACAGACTTATTTAATTTTTATAAATCTTGGTTAATTTCTAAAAAAATTAGTTAACTTAGTTAATTTATTATTGTTGTTGTTATATTATTAGTATAAACTTAATTAGTTTTTATATAACTTAGTTAACTTATTATTATTTTTTATAGAGCTTAGTTAGCTTAGTTAAATTATTATTGTTATTATTGCACAAATTTAGTTAATTTTTATAAATCTCGGTTAACTTGATTAACATTTTATAATTTAAAGTAAGTTGATTTTTATAAAACTTAGTTAACTTGGTTATTAATTTTATTATTACTATTATTAAGTTAGTTAACATCATCATCATTATTATTATAAACTTGTTGAATTTTACAAAACTTAATTAACTTAGTTGAACTTTTATAATACTTAGTTAATTTTTATAAACTTATTTAATTTTTATAATATTTAGTGGATGTACACTATCACATTGATAGTGGAACCGCATAAAAAAAATTGTGTGCTTTCCTTTCATTTATTATTAATTGGTTAATTTCACCTTTTCAAGGTGAACAATCCTAATAATTTTATAGGATTGTTTGTCATTCTATATTTGATCCTATTTATTTCTACATCTGTGTTGTTGGGTAATCTCATATTAGAAGGATAGACCCCAATAAGTTAGTGGACACAGATGGCAATGGTAAGAGGAGTTAACATTAGCGGATGTTAAACATTTACTAGGTGGGCAATTTTTGACCATTTGATATCTTTTATTTAATTAAATATGATTCATTCTTTATGTTTTCTATTAAGTCCGATGTTTTTTTATATAGATATCAATTTTCCAGCTTAGCATAGATTGTAAATATATTTGACAATTAAAAAAGGATGATTAATTGGATTATCGTGTTGTTTTTCAATCAGTTTGGGTAGTCGAAATTGTTCTCACGTGACGGTTCCTAATTAATAGTGTCTATCATTTATGACTTAGGTGGATGATATAAGTTCTTTGAAAAAGGTTCCAAAACCATTTTATTGTTTGTTGGCTTTATTATATAGCAAACACTAACGGAGAATTGTCATTCGATATAGATAGTGTGTGTAACATCCCGAAAATTTTCGACTTTCGAAAATTCAACATCGATACTCACTTTATCGACTGCTGAGCCATCGAATGCCGGAAACCCGAAAAGTTATGGTTTTAAGAAAGAAGAAAAAAGTAGAAGAAGAAGAAGATAGAAGAAAAAGAGAAGAAGAACAACAAAACAACAACAGATACAGAACAGAGACAATATCAGAATCTTACACATCGCAGCGGAATAACATATAATAGATAATCAATAGTCTTTTAAAACAAAGAACTATATCAGTTTATACATACATCAATCATCAGAGTCAATATACAACAATGGACAGTTATATAACTTGTCCTCATACAGAATACACAGCGGAATAAATACTATCAGATACAAATACTACGTCTCGTCATCCAGCTTATCTCCAAAGCTCCAGAATATCCAGAATATCCTGATAATATAACTCTAGGCTGCCCGTGTGGAAATTGGTGGGCACCCAGAGTTTAGAAGGGAACAATAAACTCCGAGTCAGTCATGGTGACTGGTGTGAGATCGTAAAACAGTTATTTTTCTTTAAAATAAACAACAGAAGAATTTTAAAGTCAATTCGCATTGCCTTTGGAAAATGAAACTACCATAAGACCCCCCACCACACACACAATGCAAACGCAGACTTGGAGGAGATTTCTTCTTATGATAGTCAAAGATGCTTACTACGCAAAATCAAATTCTTTTTGATATTATTATTAGTGCATAGTGGAAAACATTTCGAAAGTAGAATATAAATCTTAGCCAGCATAGGTACCATTATATTATGCCTGCTATAGCTGCCTCCTGAGGAGACAGGTTATACAATTGAAATCGTAAAGGCTCGTATTGTTTCTTTGGATTTCCAACAAATGGTCAGGCTAAGGAACTTCCTATCCACGATGGGTACGTCCCTGGAATAGACGACCCGAGAACCTAATCGGATCTCTGCCAACACAAGGCCGGGTTACCTCTGCAAAAATAGGTAACTACTGACACGCGTATGCCATCCCCCGATCGTCACCGATCTTCCCGAGGATCCCCGATTCGCAACAAACCACATAGATAATAATAATGCAGTAACCACAGAGGTTAAGTATCTGGGCGCCATACCATGATACCACCTTTATCCAGAAGGAATGACATACACTAAGGGGCGTTACTCCCTAGAACCTTGCTGCATCCTTCCTGTTTCGACCATTTCCGGGGTGTGAGGCTCGATGAAGTCTCGTCCACAAAGCTACGCTTTCTCAAAAAGCCCTGCTTCGGGTCAAACAAAATGATCAACCTATGATCACAAAGATATAAGATCAAACAAATGATCATATCACAAATGATCAAACACTGATCATTTCACAGCAACACTCAGTATGCCACGTTACCAAATTGGGATATATCGCTGATAAATTTCAACTACATAACCTCTGAGCTCGTACGTCTCAGAGAAGGGTGTTAAGCTAAGAGAATAAATTCTCCGCCACCAACAGAAATGTATTTGAAAGAAATCAGCTTTATATCTCAAATTGTAACGTCAGACACACAATCCATACAAGTCTGTTCCGGGATCAAACAGAACCGAAGGCACTTCTCACGAAGCCCTTGCATATCCGGATAATTTCAATCACGTCAGGACTTCCCGTCACTAAGGGTGATAAAACCTCTAAATCGGAGATCAGCCGATGTAGAGTAACTCGACGGTAATCCTTCCGTTTTCAAAAATATCCGGTCTTCAACACCGGTCTTCAAATGCGATTCATAACGACGTATCACATATTCGGAATGGGTTATACGACCCCATGGTCCTTTCCCGGCTAACCCGAATAGTGAGCGTTTATTTAAAATAAGTGTGGCATTCAATTTCATCCAAATTCACAACAAATACCTACTCAAGGTAATTATTGATAGTCGGTTATTTAACTATCAATAAAGATGCGCAACATCATCAGATTCCAAATAATTTTCCAAAATTATTTTATCTTCCAAAATATCTTTACTAGATATAAAATTTCCACACTTAACCATTTGAAAACAATTTCAAATCAATTTCCACATTTCAATTTTATCTTTAAAAGATAAAATCTCCAAAACAGTTCATTTCATATTGGAAAAGCATTTCCATACTTATTTAAAAATAAGTAATTCACAAATCATTTATTTTCAACACTTAGAAAATATTCGATATACTTAAATCAAATTAAGTATATATTCATTCTTTAAGGAAATCATTCTCTTTCATAAATTTTATTTGAGTCAAAACGAATGTTG
This sequence comes from Allium fistulosum, assembly GCA_030737815.1. Lineage (NCBI taxonomy): Eukaryota > Viridiplantae > Streptophyta > Magnoliopsida > Asparagales > Amaryllidaceae > Allium > Allium fistulosum. The sequence goes on along the minus strand of CM060902.1, from coordinate 1,112,429,562 downwards.
CGTAAAACATCGTTACGACGACTCGAAATCACTAGTATAGGGATTCGAAATTAAAATAGATATGTAAATCCCAATACTAAATAAAAACATTTCCTTTCGGAAATCATTTACTATAACAACAGTGTTATAGTCCACCATTTCCTTATTTCTCGAAAACGTCTATTTCAACAATGAACGTTGAAATCTATGCTTTCGATTCATAATACATTTTAAAACATCTTTAAAATGTTTAACTTCATTTTTAATATCACTTCTTCAAAAACGTATCCATTTTACTTAATAATATATTCACTGTCCAAAATCGTGAATATACTTCACTTAACCAAATTTCAGTCTTTTCTACACATTTTATTTCAAATAAAACTTCGCTATCCAAAATCGCGAATATATCTTCTTTAATAACCTTTTATAATTCACTTATCAAATTTAATCGATTCCGAATTTATAAACACGGTTATAAATTCTATTTCCATTTTAGTAACAACTTCGACTTATAAATCTTCTTTTATTAACTTCTATATTCAACTCATCTAAATAGGTGATTCCGGATTTATAAACAACTTTTATAAATTTCAATTCTATTCTTCTAACAACTTTGATTTATAAATTTCTTTTATTAACAAATTCAATTTATAACTCGATATAAATATCACAAGTCCATATTATAAGTTAATAACTTATCATTCATTTTCAACTTCACAATTCATAAATCTATAAATTTCATTCACTTACGGATTCCATAATATTTCATTTTTAACACTTATAAAAAACTCATTCTATAATTTCACCATTTTTAATTTTGTAGATATCAATTTCATAAATCTTTTATATAAACCGTTTACAGAAATTCAAAAATCTCAATTTAAACCATTTCATAAATCAGTCAACTATTTATTCCAAAAATAACTTTTCGGTTATATTTCCCAAATCTATAAATTTTTGTAACTTTAAAATTTGAACGTTTATTTATTTAAAATAAATCACTTCAAAAATTCCATAAAACGTATATTTTCAAAAAATCACTTTAAAAACCCTTTTAAAGTAAAAGTCGTTATTTTTAAAACTTGAATCCGATGATGCCACAACACCAATCAGTCCATCACAACAGTCAAATATCATATATCATCATATGATAACAGAATATATCAAAATATCTGTAAATAATCAATACGGTGAGGAATCCAGTCGGATCCCTCCAACCTGTTTCCCTGCATCCACAGATGTTAGCACAATACCAATTCCGCTCCAGTACGGAATTATCGCGGTATATAGGTTTTATAAATCCGCTTACTAACGGCGCAATAGGGTCTCATCCGCTATACGAGGCGGGAAATCATCAATCCAATATATACATATGCCAATATGTATATATTGCTATATATATAGATATATATCCTACTATATCTAATATCACATCCAACAGTCAATCAATCAATCAATAACTGTAAAATAAATTTTCCTTCGAGTGAGAAAAATCTCACCGTGATTTTAAATTCTGATTCCAGCGTTTATTTCGAATAAAATTAAACACGCGTTTAATTTTACCCGAAATTCCAACTAGCTCCAAACGACTCCAAACCAATTGCATCGCGTAGTATTCGCAAATACGATTCCAACGCACTTTGTTTCATCGAAATCTGGTAACGTATGAAGAAGTTATCGCATTACAAAGATTATACGATTTAAATTAAAATTAATTTACAAAATTTCTTTTTATTTTAACCTAGATCAAATCAGGACCGTCCCTTTGCTTTGCTTACATCTGGCCGCACACGAGGCTTCTTCCCCTTCCAGTTCAAACACGCGACCGAGAACCCAACGCCGCCCCAAAACCCTAAACGTCGCGACCAATCTGAGTGCCGAGAACACGATCAAACCCCACCCCTTCGACCCCCCACGCGCGCCCCACCCACAGCCTGAACGAGGGCCAGCTCGGCCTCCCCCATACGCTGAAAAGCGTGCGCGAACACAAAACGAACGCGGCATGATTGCTCCACCTCTGGTCGATCGTAATTCATCACATCCGTATAGATATGAAGCCCTCAAGACGTTCTTCATTTTGCTAGTTGACAATTTCTGCTATAAACGCGTGGATTGGGAAAGATTGAGGGAGGAAATTCGAAGCTTTCTGGCCATCGAAAATAAACATGGCGGCTGCTGATAGAAACCCTAGGCTCGGTTTGCAAATGAGAAAATGTAGGTGCTTTTATAGAAAATTTCACGATTCACTATTCATCGAAAAATTTCGAACTCGAAATCGAGCGTGCCGGCTGATGTTCGTAAGGTTTACCCTGCGTTCCGGACACAATGGAACAGGTTTCGGAAGCTAATTCGATCGTCTGTGCGAGATACAGAGAAAAACGATCGATTTAAATTAAACCGATTTAAATCGATTTCGAGGCGTTTTAATTTGTACCGGACAAATGGTAAATCCAAAAATTACGAAATTTGAAATCTTACAATAATATCACATTACGGATCCGATGAAACTGGTTTCGTCGAAATCCGAGACCGTTTGAAAAATGACTATTTTAACTCGACGATTTAAAATTAAAACGATATCGATGCGTTTCGAGCTGCCACGGTCAAACGATAACTTCGATTGCTACGAAAATTGAAATCCGATAATAACTAACCATTACGGATCCAATGGAACTGGTCTCGTTCAATTCTGAGACTGTTCGAAAATTGGCTATTTTACAGTCGATAATTAAATATTAAAATATTCAATTTTCACAGATTAACTCCAAATTCAATTTTAAAAGTCCTGTAACATCTCTATAACTCCAGTATGATTAAATAAAATTTTACAAATCATTTTCAATCACTTTAAACTCGATTTACAATTATCTCTGGAACTTCAATTATTAATTTATCGATTTAATTATCAAATTAAATCCAATATTCGAATAATAAATTATTCGACTTCTTAAATTCCATTTATTAATATTTAAAATCAATTAAATATTCAAATTTTAATTATCAAAAATTCTGGGTCGTTACAGACTTCCCCCCTTAAAAGAATTTCGTCCTCGAAATTACAAGTTGGGAAAAAAAGTCCTTAACTCGTCTACTATTTTCTCAAATTCAAATAGTTTTATCAAATTTTCAAAACAAATCTTTCTATTAAAAGTTCGTTATCATTCAACTCATTTTCCAACTTCAATTATAAGTTTTCAAACAACACTGTTTAACTTCAAAATTCAAATTCGAGTTTAAATTCAAATTTTAAACTTTCAAAATTTCTCAAGAAATTTCTAACACTCGAAATTTTCGAAAAATTTCGCCAGCGTCTCCTTTGCGCGGCTAATACGGCACAACTACAAAACGTCCCTACGGACTCTCAGATTTCAAAAAGAAAAAGAAAAAGCCAAGCGGCTAGAGAAATAAGTCATCAAATCTCATATTCAAATTGAAACACTTACCTTTTTTCGAGCAATTCAAATTCTCTTCAAAATTAAAATCCCAATTCCTTTACACCTGTATATCCTACTAGCCATAATATCTAGTTACATATCCAAACCATTTTGCAAATTCTATTACAAAATTTTCAATATAACTTCTTATACCATCTCTAATTCACTATTGAAGTTACACATATTCATTTATTCAATTTTACATTTCCAATTCATTTGAATTCAATTCACAATTCCAATCTAATTTGGATTTGGTTTATCTCCTGAATATTGAATTTTATTCGCTTTCATTCATAACTGATTATTTTTAGATTAGTTTCAGTTACTAATTCATTTCAATTCTAATTCATTTATTCACATTCGTTTTCAACATTCAGTTCTAATTCCAGTTTTATTCACTTTTGTTCGTTCCCAAAATTTATTTACAATTCACTATTTTGGTTTACAATCACTTATATTAAACTGGATTTCAATTCGAACTCAATTTACATTCATGTACTTGTAATTGCAAATTGATTCATTCATTCACAATTTTATTTTCATAATTCAATACTCAATTCCAGAGTCTTACCAACATTTCAAAACCATTTTGAAAACAATTCAAATTCCATTTGAATTTCCAAAACAAAACTCCAATTTTTCAAACAACTTTCCATTTAAAACAATTTGGCAGCAATTCCTCTTTTGGAAACCCGAAAATGAACATCAATAATGTTGCAGTCATTACCGAAGTTATTTTCCAGCGACCTAAAAGAGTTTAGAGCTTTCATCTCTCCAAAATACTTTCCAAAACCTTCGAAATCCATTTTCAAATCAAAAATGATTTAAACTTCCAAATCTCCAAAATTTTCAAATTCTTTTCAAAACATTTCCAAATACTTCTCTGGAATTCTACTTCCAATTATAAGTCACATTTATAATTTACGTTCTTAAATTTCATTCATATGTGAATTTATTTCTTAACTTTGGAGTTACGATTTCAATTTCTTATTCAATTTCATATAATGTTGATAACATTCAATATTATTACTTTCCTAACAACCATGCATCCATATACTGTAATAATTTACAGAAAATCCTTTCTTTTATATACAAAAGTAGTTTTGGGGTAAAATTATCTCATTTACCCGTTTTAAAATCAATACTGTGTCAGTTTATCTTGTTTGGAGTTTAGAAACCCCTATCGATTACAGTTAGCTAGACTGCACCGACCAGAATCCATAAACAATCAACCGATAAGTCAACACAATACAAAACAATTTCATATTCAAATAACAAATACGCGCTCATATCTATTATTACACTCAACTCATTCTAGAGTACTACTGACTCTATCTCTAATGAGTAACACCCAACAGAGCAGGTTTGTCGCTTAACCATATGCTCTGATACCAAATGTAACATCCCGAAAATTTTCGACTTTTGAAAATTCAACATCGATACTCACTTTATCGACTGCTGAGCCATCGAATGCCGGAAACCCGAAAAGTTATGGTTTTAAGAAAGAAGAAAAAAGTAGAAGAAGAAGAAGATAGAAGAAAAAGAGAAGAAGAACAACAAAACAACAACAGATACAAAACAGAGACAATATCAGAATCTTACACATCGCAGCGGAATAACATATAATAGATAATCAATAGTCTTTTAAAACAAAGAACTATATCAGTTTATACATACATCAATCATCAGAGTCAATATACAACAATGGACAGTTATATAACTTGTCCTCATACAGAATACACAGCGGAATAAATACTATCAGATACAAATACTACGTCTCGTCATCCAGCTTATCTCCAAAGCTCCAGAATATCCAGAATATCCTGATAATATAACTCTAGGCTGCCCGTGTGGAAATTGGTGGGCACCCAGAGTTTAGAAGGGAACAATAAACTCCGAGTCAGTCATGGTGACTGGTGTGAGATCGTAAAACAGTTATTTTTCTTTAAAATAAACAACAGAAGAATTTTAAAGTCAATTCGCAATGCCTTTGGAAAATGAAACTACCATAAGACCCCCCACCACACACACAATGCAAACGCAGACTTGGAGGAGATTTCTTCTTATGATAGTCAAAGATGCTTACTACGCAAAATCAAATTCTTTTTGATATTATTATTAGTGCATAGTGGAAAACATTTCGAAAGTAGAATATAAATCTTAGCCAGCATAGGTACCATTATATTATGCCTGCTATAGCTGCCTCCTGAGGAGACAGGTTATACAATTGAAATCGTAAAGGCTCGTATTGTTTCTTTGGATTTCCAATAAATGGTCAGGCTAAGGAACTTCCTATCCACGATGGGTACGTCCCTGGAATAGACGACCCGAGAACCTAACCGGATCTCTGCCAACACAAGGCCGGGTTACCTCTGCAAAAATAGGTAACTACTGACACGCGTATGCCATCCCCCGATCGTCACCGATCTTCCCGAGGATCCCCGATTCGCAACAAACCACATAGATAATAATAATGCAGTAACCACAGAGGTTAAGTATCTGGGCTCCATACCATGATACCACCTTTATCCAGAAGGAATGACATACACTAAGGGGCGCTACTCCCTAGAACCTTGCTGCATCCTTCCTGTTTCGACCATTTCCGGGGTGTGAGGCTCGATGAAGTCTCGTCCACAAAGCTACGCTTTCTCAAAAAGCCCTACTTCGGGTCAAACAAAATGATCAACCTATGATCACAAAGATATAAGATCAAACAAATGATCATATCACAAATGATCAAACACTGATCATTTCACAGCAACACTCAGTATGCCACGTTACCAAATTGGGATATATCGCTGATAAATTTCAACTACATAACCTCTGAGCTCGTACGTCTCAGAGAAGGGTGTTAAGCTAAGAGAATAAATTCTCCGCCACCAACAAAAATGTATTTGAAAGAAATCAGCTTTATATCTCAAATTGTAACGTCAGACACACAATCCATACAAGTCTGTTCCGGGATCAAACAGAACCGAAGGCACTTCTCACGAAGCCCTTGCATATCCGGATAATTTCAATCACGTCAGGACTTCCCGTCACTAAGGGTGATAAAACCTCTAAATCGGAGATCAGCCGATGTAGAGTAACTCGACGGTAATCCTTCCGTTTTCAAAAATATCCGGTCTTCAACACCGGTCTTCAAATGCGATTCATAACGACGTATCACATATTCGGAATGGGTTATACGACCCCATGGTCCTTTCCCGGCTAACCCGAATAGTGAGCGTTTATTTAAAATAAGTGTGGCATTCAATTTCATCCAAATTCACAACAAATACCTACTCAAGGTAATTATTGATAGTCGGTTATTTAACTATCAATAAAGATGCGCAACATCATCAGATTCCAAATAATTTTCCAAAATTATTTTATCTTCCAAAATATCTTTACTAGATATAAAATTTCCACACTTAACCATTTGAAAACAATTTCAAATCAATTTCCACATTTCAATTTTATCTTTAAAAGATAAAATCTCCAAAACAGTTCATTTCATATTGGAAAAGCATTTCCATACTTATTTAAAAATAAGTAATTCACAAATCATTTATTTTCAACACTTAGAAAATATTCGATATACTTAAATCAAATTAAGTATATATTCATTCTTTAAGGAAATCATTCTCTTTCATAAATTTTATTTGAGTCAAAACGAATGTTGCGTAAAACATCGTTACGACGACTCGAAATCACTAGTATAGGGATTCGAAATTAAAATAGATATGTAAATCCCAATACTAAATAAAAACATTTCCTTTCGGAAATCATTTACTATAACAACAGTGTTATAGTCCACCATTTCCTTATTTCTCGAAAACGTCTATTTCAACAATGAACGTTGAAATCTATGCTTTCGATTCATAATACATTTTAAAACATCTTTAAAATGTTTAACTTCATTTTTAATATCACTTCTTCAAAAACGTATCCATTTTACTTAACAATATATTCACTGTCCAAAATCGTGAATATACTTCACTTAACCAAATTTCAGTCTTTTCTACACATTTTATTTCAAATAAAACTTCGCTATCCAAAATCGCGAATATATCTTCTTTAATAACCTTTTATAATTCACTTATCAAATTTAATCGATTCCGAATTTATAAACACGGTTATAAATTCTATTTCCATTTTAGTAACAACTTCGACTTATAAATCTTCTTTTATTAACTTCTATATTCAACTCATCTAAATAGGTGATTCCGGATTTATAAACAACTTTTATAAATTTCAATTCTATTCTTCTAACAACTTTGATTTATAAATTCCTTTTATTAACAAATTCAATTTATAACTCGATATAAATATCACAAGTCCATATTATAAGTTAATAACTTATCATTCATTTTCAACTTCACAATTCATAAATCTATAAATTTCATTCACTTACGGATTCCATAATATTTCATTTTTAACACTTATAAAAAACTCATTCTATAATTTCACCATTTTTAATTTTGTAGATATCAATTTCATAAATCTTTTATATAAACCGTTTACAGAAATTCAAAAATCTCAATTTAAACCATTTCATAAATCAGTCAACTATTTATTCCAAAAATAACTTTTCGGTTATATTTCCCAAATCTATAAATTTTTGTAACTTTAAAATTTGAACGTTTATTTATTTAAAATAAATCACTTCAAAAATTCCATAAAACGTATATTTTCAAAAAATCACTTTAAAAACCCTTTTAAAGTAAAAGTCGTTATTTTTAAAACTTGAATCCGATGATGCCACAACACCAATCAGTCCATCACAACAGTCAAATATCATATATCATCATATGATAACAGAATATATCAAAATATCTGTAAATAATCAATACGGTGAGGAATCCAGTCGGATCCCTCCAACCTGTTTCCCTGCATCCACAGATGTTAGCACAATACCAATTCCGCTCCAGTACGGAATTATCGCGGTATATAGGTTTTATAAATCCGCTTACTAACGGCGCAATAGGGTCTCATCCGCTATACGAGGCGGGAAATCATCAATCCAATATATACATATGCCAATATGTATATATTGCTATATATATAGATATATATCCTACTATATCTAATATCACATCCAACAGTCAATCAATCAATCAATAACTGTAAAATAAATTTTCCTTCGAGTGAGAAAAATCTCACCGTGATTTTAAATTCTGATTCCAGCGTTTATTTCGAATAAAATTAAACACGCGTTTAATTTTACCTGAAATTCCAACTAGCTCCAAACGACTCCAAACCAATTGCATCGCGTAGTATTCGCAAATACGATTCCAACGCACTTTGTTTCATCGAAATCTGGTAACGTATGAAGAAGTTATCGCATTACAAAGATTATACGATTTAAATTAAAATTAATTTACAAAATTTCTTTTTATTTTAACCTAGATCAAATCAGGACCGTCCCTTTGCTTTGCTTACATCTGGCCGCACACGAGGCTTCTTCCCCTTCCAGTTCAAACACGCGACCGAGAACCCAACGCCGCCCCAAAACCCTAAACGTCGCGACCAATCTGAGTGCCGAGAACACGATCAAACCCCACCCCTTCGACCCCCCACGCGCGCCCCACCCACAGCCTGAACGAGGGCCAGCTCGGCCTCCTCCATACGCTGAAAAGCGTGCGCGAACACAAAACGAACGCGGCACGATTGCTCCACCTCTGGTCGATCGTAATTCATCACATCCGTATAGATATGAAGCCCTCAAGACGTTCTTCATTTTGCTAGTTGACAATTTCTGCTATAAACGCGTGGATTGGGAAAGATTGAGGGAGGAAATTCGAAGCTTTCTGGCCATCGAAAATAAACATGGCGGCTGCTGATAGAAACCCTAGGCTCGGTTTGCAAATGAGAAAATGTAGGTGCTTTTATAGAAAATTTCACGATTCACTATTCATCGAAAAATTTCGAACTCGAAATCGAGCGTGCCGGCTGACGTTCGTAAGGTTTACCCCGCGTTCCGGACACAATGGAACAGGTTTCGGAAGCTAATTCGATCGTCTGTGCGAGATACAGAGAAAAACGATCGATTTAAATTAAACCGATTTAAATCGATTTCGAGGCGTTTTAATTTGTACCGGACAAATGGTAAATCCAAAAATTACGAAATTTGAAATCTTACAATAATATCACATTACGGATCCGATGAAACTGGTTTCGTCGAAATCCGAGACCGTTTGAAAAATGACTATTTTAACTCGACGATTTAAAATTAAAACGATATCGATGCGTTTCGAGCTGCCACGGTCAAACGATAACTTCGATTGCTACGAAAATTGAAATCCGATAATAACTAACCATTACGGATCCAATGGAACTGGTCTCGTTCAATTCTGAGACTGTTCGAAAATTGGCTATTTTACAGTCGATAATTAAATATTAAAATATTCAATTTTCACAGATTAACTCCAAATTCAATTTTAAAAGTCCTGTAACATCTCTATAACTCCAGTATGATTAAATAAAATTTTACAAATCATTTTCAATCACTTTAAACTCGATTTACAATTATCTCTGGAACTTCAATTATTAATTTATCGATTTAATTATCAAATTAAATCCAATATTCGAATAATAAATTATTCGACTTCTTAAATTCCATTTATTAATATTTAAAATCAATTAAATATTCAAATTTTAATTATCAAAAATTCTGGGTCGTTACAGTGTGGATTGTTGATCTTTTCAAACAGCAACAAATATATCCAACTTATTCATCAGATATTTGCTGAGACATGTTAGCTATTGCATTATCCACTTAGCATTTATAATTTTTATATTTATATTTTGTTTTTTGTTTTTTTCTTTTATTCGCCTAGGAGTTTGCTGGGTTCCGACAATTTAGAAAATATCAGTATTTAAGCTGTAAACCTGTGGAACAATATGCTGCATAGCCCAGTCAGAGCCAAATTCCTCTGCAAGCCTCTTCGGATTATTAGCAGCCGACTCACGAATTGCAAAAACCTGAAAATATTTACAAATGTGGATTTACGTGGAATCATGGATTGCCAGCTAAAAAATCAAAGTTACCATATTACAAAAACTAATAATTCACCAGACATATAAACTTGAATTAATAAATAAAAGGAGACTATAAACTCTTTTGTCCATTGATATTAAATGATATCATTACACTTTTAATTTATTTATCTAATTCCATATGTGTATGTAAAAATAAATAAAATATTATGGAGAGCTTGGAACATGCAACAAAGAGAGGAGCAATAATAATTGCAGAATATTTAGGAGAAGCTATAACATGTGATGCTCATCACATAACAGATCCAAGACCAGATGGACTCGGTGTTTCTGCTTGCATAGAAAAGAGTTTGGATTTTAAGCATCAATACCAGTGAAGAATGGAAAAAAAAAGATTGTCAAGCATTTGAAACTGAGTTGCAGCTGAAACTGAGTTCCAGCAACTTAGTTGCAAACCCAATTGAGTAGCTTGCTAAGTTGGAAGCAACAGAGTTACAGCAACTCAGTTGCAAAAATTGAGTTTTAACAAAGTGCAACTTGGTCAGTTGCAAATAAGTTCCAACTAAAAGCTTAGTTTGATGAGTCGATTTATATGAAATTTGGATGTTTTTTACATATTGTTTATGTTCAATGAGATTTTTAGCAACAAAGTGAGGTGATAAGATTTTAGATATTATAAAGCTCAAGATAATAATTAGCTCAAGAGCAAATGTTTGGAATGGTCATTTTTTCATTTTTTTTCTAGAACACAAAGGGTGAATTGTAAGTTCACATAAATTCTAATACATGTTTCTTCTCATTTCTTATAATCTCTGTGTGGTAAGATGTTTAAGAAGGCGATAGTGTACAATTTTTATGTTAAATCACTCTATGAGTATAATGGATTATCAACCTATTTTTTTGAAGATTTCATAAACTCAATAATCTATTATTTTTTCCCATATGATTTTGTTATTATTCAAACCTGAATAGAAACGCACATTTTAAATGCATAATATCAAGCGTGTAGATGTTACCCAAATCAGTACATTTTTTCGTAACAGAAACAGTAGTGTTTATCAATTTGAATGAACACTGATACTTACATTTTTCTTATTCTACTCTTCTTTAATCCAGACTATTAAACTTGATTTTTTCCCCAACCCACACTAGTTTTCTTTTTTTTCATTCTTCACTGGTATTGATGGATGAAAACAGTAACGAAGAATATTAATTCAAGTATTGTCAAGCAGATCCAAGACCAGATCCAAGGCCCACCACAAAGTATATCTAGTTTCGCCACTTTTAAAACGTTGTTAAGCATTCTTATAACATGAGATTAAACATAAGCATTGAAAGTTATAACAAAACAAAAGTGTCCCCATATGTTAGTGCTTGAATTTTAAGCACTGCCATAAGCACTGCCTTGGAGCAGCAGATGGACTCGGTGTTACTGCTTGAATTTTAACAAAACAAAATTGTCCCCATATGTTTACTATAGGGCAATACTTCACAAGATGGATCATGATCTAGAGCAAAAAATCGTAAGATTAAAAAAACGCATACGCATGCCCGACTAAGAGATGTGGTTGTCTAGGGTCAAAAACAAAATTTAGTCTTCTTTGCAAAATAGATTTGAAGTAGATATTACAATGAACTAAACGACATAATCCATACTCATCACAACCAAATTCTACATAGCTTACCAACCACAACCACTTTTGTTTACGAGCATACTCGTTTTTGTGTAAATAACTATATACCATACAAATCTTTTCAAAATTTTGCTTGGTGGGCTTCCCCATGGGCAGGGTATGTGCATAAGCAGTCATAACTACTCATAAGTAACTTATTCCAATTTTAATGTTTAACGGTTCTTTATATGAAACTTATAGAAATAACCTACAAATAGAATTGTGAGAAGCAACGATTTGTTGCTTATGACTTTGAATGTATCTCATAAGCAACTTATTTTCTTAATGGGATTTTTTATTTTGTCATGTAATATATATAGCACACTGCACATTACAAAATATGAAAGGGTGTGAGTTTACATTCCAAATATGAAGGTAGTGGACTGAAGGTTCTTTCCTATAGAAAGGGCGTGAGTTTACATTCCAAATATGAAGGTAGTGGACTGAAGGTTCTTTCCTATAGAAAGGGAGATAGTTTAGAAATAGTTCAGTAAAGAGTCATGTTTACCACATCCATAAAAGGAACAGGTAAAAAAGAAGAGGAGTGTTGTATTAGGAAGGAACCGTGACAAATATAATATGCTAAATATTAGCATATATGGTTAATAGTGTTTAATGTTATTCTACATGCTCACTTATTCTACATGCAATATATATAATAGATTATTCATAACTTTGCAAAATTCAATATTATACCTAAATCAAGTATACTTCATGCTAACTGCCAACAATGCTCAATGCTTCAATCCATTCACATTTTTCCTTAACAGCAAGCTACATGTCCCTTGTCTCCTGTACCTAGCATCACTCCCCCATCTCATTGTTTGCCTAATCTCAGCCTTTTCAACATGCTTCATTTTAGTCCTCGACTCTGTTTCATGGGGCAACACTCACATAGTTTTTGGCCATGCTCAGTTCCATACTGTTAATTTTATGGTATTTGGCAATGCTCAAGCATATTTTTTCAATTCAGACTGTGTCTGCTTCGAGCTCATCATTCCACTTTAGAATTCAGTTCCGTCGACGCTCAACTCATCTGCCTTTCATTCCTCACTTTGGTTCCAGTTCAAGTGCCTCGGTCATGTATTAACGATCGTTCTCAGACTTGGATCAATGCTTCAGATCTGGGATTCTTTTTATTCAATTCTTTCTATGGTCAGTTCAGCTCCAACCTGTACTATCCTCTCTTTGAGCCCGTTGCTTCAGATTGAAGTCCAATACATTCTAGGACATTCCAACCTGTTCATTTGAGCTAGTTAAGAACTTAACTTCTGTGTGACAATTTTTTCACACATTGATTTTAAAGCCAATTCAACATGGCGTCTTAACTAGCGACCTGTGCATTTTTTGTAACTTTCATATATAGCGTTCTTAGCACCATGCCTTGTAAATAGTTAGGACACCGTTGTGGCTTATGTGCTCAAAGGGATGAAAATATTAAATAATAAATAGAATATGACCCACCTAATACCCTATAGCATGCCCCAAATACTATGAGTTTTGTCCTATGAGCATTGGAGCAATGCCAATTTGATAATAATTTTCATTATAGAAATCATAATAAACAAACTCAATCATGACCACCAAAATCAGCCCAAGGAAAAAAGCTTCCTCATTTTTGGATGTTCACATATTTTGGTATTTATAGAACTACGAAAACCATTTCAAGTCCTGATATGAATTCTTAATCTAACCTACAAAAAATCAAAATTACAGAATTTAACAATTATATATCAAGTATAGCATGCACGGATTGGTCTTGCAAATAGCATTTTTTTAACCTTTTATTTCTCGAGTACAAAAAGTAATCCAAGTATCTCCAGTTCAGCACAATGGTTCATTTTAGAAAGTTAGCATTGCTTAAAACCAGTGGAGAAACATATGTATAATGGTGCATTTTAGCAAGTTCAGTATGTAAAGTACAAAGTATGTATTCATTGAAGCAAAAGTATGCAAACATTGCTATTATTTGACAACAAATTACTTGAATATGGATATTCGATAGCAAAATTAATACTTACAACCTTTAAGAAGTAGTAACTGATATGCTTTTTAGCTCCTGGCATTAGAACTAGATCTCAAACCCTTTCCAACCTATAATGGACTATATGAATTCCTGGAATGAAGAAAAAATCGTCCATTGACAGGAACATATAACCATCTGTTGAAACAGTCATTGCCATTCATTTCAGTAGTGCAATGCAATGAGGTTTATAGACTATCATGATATTCCAGCAGTCAAAATTAATTGATTTTAGAATCGGTATTGTTGATAATTTTACGTTTATGCTTCTCATTCCAGCAGTGCAACGCAGCATGTGTGAATCCTTCCCATTTGTACAAAAGTATTTTGCTTGTAAATTTTAAATTATATGTTTATTTTAGAATTATCTGACCTAACTAAAGTAATATTACCGTCCAGATAAAAGTACAAAGGGTTGCTTCTATTTTAGAGATTCTATGTTTACAAACATGATATAATTACAAAACTGTAAGAATCAAGAACTAAAAACAAATAGTTCATAAAGATAGATTATACATTTCTCCATTCATTTAGTAGTCTCATGGACTACATAAATCTCAGTACCATTTTAATTTTTCCTCCTCGCCGGCATATTTATTTTAATTTAGATCATATTCTTTGTTCTTCCATGTGTTGTCAGGTTATGCCTAATGGCTAAAATCGAATCACTGTTGGGATATGTTCCAAGAGACCAAAACAAGATAATGATTGTTACAATTGTTAATTCTTTGTTAATGAAGCTACTATGTATCCATGTAATGCTAAAAATGTTAAATATGCAAAGTAAAGCTTATATGATATTATAAGTATTCAAAATTGTGTATACGCTTATATATTATGAATTTAGCAATCCAATGTTTTGTTAAACTCCATGTGCGCGTAGTACGTGTTCGTGCTCGTTATATACATTAAATTCCTTAGAGTAGGAATTTTTTTACAGTTTCGTCTTTCAATTTATGATTTATCAGGGTTCGTGCTGCATAAATTTTTTGCATATAACTTGTAATATTGTAAATTTTCAACAATTAAATAAAAGCACAATTTTGACGATTCAATCGGTTGAATCATCGAAATCTTGATTCAAGTCGTGATCTAATCATGATAGCTATGATTTCAACCATAAATGTGTGCATTCAAAAAAAGCTTGTTACTAGCCAAAATTAAGTATATAGCAACCAAGATGCATAAGAAGCCAACTTACTAAAATTACCCACACATAAATAAGGATAAGATAGTTATGGCCATTAGCGGCTCACTAATTCAATAGGGTAGTTGGACAATACCTATCAAAATATTTATTGCAATCACTCATACAGAGGCATCAAACATAAGTCAATAACTCAAAATTTTCTTCTTATACTATAAGCTCATATGTCCTCTAACACCAAATTATAGATTATAATAATTTTAGTAAGCATAAATGAAAATTTGGAAACTTGATAATATAAAGAGGTAATGAGTCTATAGTAAACAAACAGGCATCTCTATCTATTTTAATCATTTGATAGAAATATCAGTAATTAATTTTGGATTAAAGGAACCCATTGTGGTAGATCGACAATAGTAAATAACAACAGTAGCTAATAAATTACTTTTACAATTTGAAATATTTTGCAACAACTCAATTTTCGTGACCTAAAAGTAGACAAAGGTTGATATTAATAAGAAAAAGGCAGGTGATTTAGTAGAGAACCAAATCAAACTTAGAAGGTATGTATCTTAGGAGTTATTTCAATTTTTCTATATAAAAAAGAGAGTCTAATCTCACATTATTACTGGTATTCAACATGTACTTCAATAGTAGACTAACCTTTTGATTAAAATATTTCTATTTTGAAAATAAAGTTTTTTGAAAACAACTTTTGATAACCATTCTCTATTTCTACAAAACATATCGGAGCAAAAAAATTATTCAACATTTACAGGACTTGTTATTTCAGCAAAATCACATGAAAAACATCTATAGCTATTCTTGCATCATGATGGAAATAACTAAAGACAAGGTAAATCAGTGATATATTAGACATAAAATGAAATTGTATTTTTACAAAACTGTCACAGATTTGAGAATTATTCAAATTTAAACTTGTTTAAGTCGCTCACCATTGATTGCCCAAATAGCCTTTCTCCTCTCAGGTGTCATAAGCAAGGTTCTTGATACACAAAATTAAGTACTACACTTTAACATCACATACGTTGAACTAATTAAGCAAGCCTCCTCCCTCAACAATCTCATGTACTGATACGGCCTTCTCTACCTCCCAGTCTACACCTTCTCCCTTGTCTCATCAACCCAGCTTGCCTTCAACGCCATCTTCTCCTTCTTCCTCAGCTCCCAAAAGCTCACCTCCCCAGTCCTCAACTCCATCATCCTCGTCACCTTCTCCACTGCCTTCCTTAGAGTCAACCCCAACCACGATGACTCAAGTACGAACATACCAAAAAGCAGGCACCCGTTTGGGTTCGTACTGATACTTGCAGCATCGGTGGTGTTCTCGTTCCTATTGGCTATGACGGAGATGATGTACCAAAAGTGCAAAACTAAGGGCTTCTTTGCGATATTCGAGACGATGGTGTAGATGGGGTCGGTGGCCTCAGTGGGCTCGGTGCTAAGGCTGTTTGCGAGAGAGGAATAAGATTTTTGGAGGTAGACAATGGATTTCAGAGAGAAATAAGAGTTCGATTTTTAATTGAATTTGGGATAAGGATGCATGGAGAAGAGGTGTCGATGTTGAGCTATTTAGGAAAGAGGCGGCATATTTTTATTTTCCCGCTAGATGTCTTACGCAGCGTTTTAGGGGTTCTTTTTCTTTTTCTTTTAATAATTCCATCTAGATAATTGCAGCATTTTCAATAAAACGCTGGGCGTTCATGCTGCGAAAAACAATTTTTCTTGTAGTGAAATAATCTAACTTCTGTTAGATACTCCTCTTCTAGATGGTTATTCCCTAACTTAATTCTCCCAGGGTCAACTGATCCTAATGGTTTTGCGGGCCCACCAAAAACCTATTTCTCCTCTATAGATTACTTTCTGTATGTAACATTATTCTAGTCTTACCCGTGACAAAGCCCTACATACTGGAATTTTGAACTAATATTAGCTAGGGGCTACTAGCTAAAGTATAGGGCACGGCCCCTTACTAGTTCAATCTGGTATTCTAATATCTGAGTCATTTTACTTAAGGTCATCTACCCATAAATTTTCCTTGAAAACATTTTCTCTCAAATCGATTAAACCTTTAAATCATAATTTAAACAAGGAAAATATACTTCTATGCTTTACTCAAATCACCTTGCCATGTTATATATACTTTACACAAAAGTTTGTTGATGAAAACATTTAAACCTTTGAAAGTACCCCTTTCGAACCCATTGATGGTACCCCTTTCGAAACCAAGTAACTACTTTGCTTTATAACCTTAGGCCTAAAGGCCAAAACATACCTTTTGAAACCATTCTTAATAACCCTTTCAAAACATTGAAAAACCTTTCTTTCTAAAGCTTTAAAACCTTAGACATCCTATCAAAACACTATATATATATATATATTTTTACTTTCGAAAACATTGGAAACTTCCGTTTAAAACCTTTCGAAACCTTTGGGGAACTACCCCTACGAAACGTTTATCTTAAACCTTTCGAAAGCACCGAATCCTCTTCATAAAATCAAACCTTTTGAAAGCATTTGGGTTGAAGTAAAACATGTGAATAACCTTTCGAAACCATTTAAATCCATTCCTTTCAAAACCTTCGGGTTTAACTTTCAATAGAGCAAAAGGGTCATAAAACAACTAAGTCGAAAGCACTCTTCCAAAAGATATTTCCTAAGTAAAGAAGTGATGGTATCTAAACCAGCCCTTCGAAAGCATTGGAGAAGCGGCTTTAATTTAAAAACAAGGGGCCCTTTCGAAACCATTGCTTCTAAAGGAAAAAGGCGGCAGCAAGGGGTTTCGGCCCCTTCGAAAGCATTTACTTAAAACAAAAGATGCAACCTCTTTCAAAACCATTCCTTTAAAACAATTTGACCCAGTCGAAAGCTAACCAAGTCGAAAACAAAAGCAGAAGCTTTTTCTTTTAAAACAAATCAAAGCTTCGACCCCTTTGGAACCCCATGTTTCGACTTCACACCTTTTGCCTCAGTCCAATTCGCTGCGTACCAAGTCTTTGATACTAGGCACATTGGTTTCGATGGTGATGGAGGTGGAAGTACTTGGTCGAAATGTTGGTGCCGAAAGTGGCGAAACATATAAAAAGCATGTATAAACTGATTTTTATCTTTTTAAAGCAATTCTTTTCAACTAACCTGCCTTGTTTTTCAAAACATGATTGGTTGCTAATTTCTTTTCTAAAAGCACTACCAAAATTTTAGAAATAACAAATTAAACTATTTACAAAGTGCCCTTCTCCTTTTATAAATATATAAAACATTTAAGTCCCACACCTTAAATAATTTTATATACTTATTAAAACACTTAGGAAAATTTTATAAAAATTTCCATAAATCATTTTAATATGTTTTCTAACATATATTAATTTCTGACCCAAAACGTACATAAAATAGCCGTAATTAATTTAAACCCAAAATAACTATTTTCTTCACTAGAAAATTAATAATAAATCCACATTAATTCAGAAAACTATGAAATTTTGAAATCCATTTCCAAAACATTATTTCCGATCTTATCTCAAAACCGCAAGACATTTGGATGTCATTTAATTGGGTTTTCACATTAAAACATATCATAAAATCTACATAAATTAGCATAAATCATCAACAAGAATATATATCCATTTTAACAATAAAAAACATGGCAAAATAATTCGAATTTCAATCTAAAACCGAAAATAATAAAAACATGAGATGTAACATATTATTCACCTTAGCTTTGTTGTTAAGGATTTGAGATTTGATCTTGGATTTAAGTTGATTAGCTTCTTCCTCTTGATTTAGCTTATCTTCCCCCTTTTCTTCTTTAATGGTGGTCGGCCTCTTGTTTTGTTTTAGGTTGTGAAAATGAATGTGTATAAGGGTTTTGGGTATAAGGTTATTACTTATTCCTATATTGCCCTTGTCTACTACCCTAACTTGATTCATTTTAATTCTCTTAGTTCATTAGTTCAAATAGGCACGGTTACCCTTCTATTAATAACAAATCTCAATCCCTTAACCATTACATTATTTTATTGAATTTAAGCGATTAAATATCCTAAATAATGTTACTAAAAGTTAGGGTCGTTACAGACTCCACTCCTTAAAGAATTTCATCCTTGAAATTACGATAAGGTACTCAACAAATCATTCAAAAAGGTAAAACATACCATCAAACAAATCAGGATAAGCGTCTCTAATCCTGCTCTCAGTCTCCTAAGTGCAATCTCTCACATCGTCACTCCACTAGACTTTAACTAATCTGACTATCTTGTTCCTTAGCCTCTTCTCATCTCTCGCGGCTAGATGAACTGGCTTTCTAACTATAGTCAAATTCGGCTCTACTACTAAGTCCTCTAACACAGTCGGTGCTATAGTAGCCTATGGATCTCGAATACACTTTCTTAGATGAGAAACATAAAAAACATCATCGACTCCTGCCAAACTGTTCGGTAACTCTACTCTATATGCGAGTTTCCCGATCCTTTCTATAATAGGAAATGGTCGAACGAATCTCGGTGCCAATTTCCCTGACCTTCCGATCTGATTACACCAATCATTGGTGATACCTTAATGAAAACATGATTCCCAACAGAGAACTCTAAGTCATTCCGTCTTCTATCAGCATAACTCTTCTGCCTAGACTAAGTTTCCTTCATTCTAGCTCGAATTTACTCAATCTTCTCTGCAGCTTCATTAACTAAATCTGGACCAAGAACTAACCTATCCCCGGTCTCTAACCAACAAACTGGAGATTTGCATGGCCTTCCATACAAAGCTTCAAACGGTGCCATTCCTATACTAGCCTGATAACTATTGTTATACGAAAACTCAACTAAGTGTAGATGGTCTTCCTATGATCCCCCAAAATCTAACACACAAGCTCGAAACAAATCTTCCAAGGCTTTGTTAACTCTTTCTGTTTGCCCATCTGTCTGCGGTTGGTATGTATTACTCATCGTGAGCTTGGTTCCTAAAATTTCCTGTAGACTTATCCAGAACTCACTAGTGAATAATGAATCTCTATCACTTACTATACTACTAGGAATCCCATACAGTCAAACTATATTCTTCATAAATAACTTAGCCAAAACAGGTGTCATCCTAGTTGACTTAACTGGAATGAAATGGGCACTCTTGGTTAACCTGTCCACTACGACCCATATACTTTCATTTCCTCTGTTTGATCTTGGCAACCCGTCTATAAAATACATAGAAATAGAATCCCACTTTCATACTAGAATATCTAATGGCTGAAGTAACCCACTTGGCTTCTGATGTTCGGCTTTTACCAGTTGACAGTTCAAATACTGTTTCACCCATAAGCCTACATCTCTCTTCATACCTTCCCAGAAGAAACTCCTCTTTATATCCTGATACATTTTAGTTCCTCCTGGGTGAATAGTGAACTTCGAACAATGGCATTCCTCCAAAACTTCCTTCTTAATGTCTCCCACATTCGGAACACACAATCTTCCTTTCTTTCTCAGCCACCCATTCTGGTCAAGACAAAAATCCTTCAAGTCATCGTTCTTGGTTCCATCCTTTAACTTTCTGATCCATTCAACTAATACTGGATCATCCATCTGTTTAGAAGCAATCTTTTCGATCATCATCGGTCGAACTTTTGAACATGATAACACTACAGTTTCTCTACTAAGTCCAGCTTCAGATCTCTACTGTACTCTACATGTGGTCAACACTTCCAAATCTTTTCACTCGGCTATCGTTGACAACACTGCATTCTGATGTTCCCTGCTAAGTGCATCTGCAACCTTGTTGTCCTTTCCCAGTGTGTACTCAATTCCAAAATCGTATGCAGCTATAAATTCCAACCACCTCTGTTGTCTTATATTAAACTCCTTCTGAGAGAATAAATACTTCAATGACTTATGATCCGTATACAACTCGAATCTCTCTCCCAAAAGGTAATGCCTCCACACCTTCAGCGCAAAAATCACTGTAGCCAATTCCAAATCATGCGTCAGGTATCTCACTTCATGCGGTCTAAGCTGTCGGGAAGCATAGGCAATCACTTTACCTCTTTGCATTAACATAGCTCCTAACCCAGTTCCACAAGCATCTGTATATACTACTAAGTCCCGATTCCCTTCCAGAACAACTAACATAGGTGCATTAGTCAATAAGTGTTTCAAGCTTTGGAATGCTTCCTCACACTTATCGTTCCACACAAACTTCACATCTTTTCGCGTTAGCTTGGTCATCGGTGCTGCTATTCGTGAAAAATTCTTCATGAACCTCCTATATACCCAGCTAATCCAAGAAAACACTTTATCTCGGTCACTATCTCGGGTCTCTTCCAATTATTTACCACTTCAATCTTAGTCGGATCTACAGACAAACCTTTCTCTTAGACTACATGACCAAAAAACTTCACTTCCTTCTTCCAGATATGACACTTTGAAAACTTCGCCTTTAGCCGATGCTACCTCAACGTCTTTAGCACCACTCTAAGATGAACTTCATGCTCCCTTTCATCCTTAGAGTATATCAAATATCATCGATAAATACCAACATCAACCTATCCAAGTGCTCTCGGAAAACTCGGAACGATGGCGCATTAGTTAGTCCGAACGGCATCACTAAGCACTCGTACGATCCATATCTAGTTCTAAATGTCATCAAAGGAATACTATCCTCCACTACTCTAAGCTGATGGAAACCTATTGCTAAATCCAACTGAGAAAATACATTGGCTCCACTCAATTGGTCGAACAAATCGTCAATTTTAGGCAACGGATATCGATTCTTTATCGTCTTCTCATTCAGCTTATGATAATACATAACATTAACAATCCGTCCAGCTTCTTAGCAAACACTACGACTGCTCCCCAAGGCGAACTGCTTGGCCTAATAAAACTGTTGCCTTCCAAATCCACCAACTACACCTTTAGCTCCTTCATCTCGGTAGGTGTCATCCTGCTTGGCGGTCTACTCACTGGTTCTGCTCCTGGCACCAAATCTATTCGAAACTCAATGGCTCGTTCCGACGATAGTTCCACTACGGGTTCAAAATCCTCTACGAATTCTCTAACCACGAAAATTATATTCAACTCGTCTTCTACATCCACAACACCCAACAAAGCATTAACCTCAAAACTAGAGTTTTCTACGGTATATACAATCTGATCACTACAGTCATAGTGTCTAAGCAATATTTTCCTATCATGGCAAAATATCCTAGCATCGTACTTACTTAACCAATCCATATCCAAAATAATTTCGAACCCTACGAAATCAACCACATGCAAACCGCAAACAAAGGTATGACCTAACAAATCAAACTCTAAGTGGTCACACTTCATCTCAAGTGTCGCATACCCTCCTATTGGATTTGCAACCCTTAAGGAAGTAACTAAATATGAGGGTTCTAGGTTAAGCTTATCTACCAAACAACGGGATACAAAATAATGTGATGCACCAGTATCAAACAGAACGCTAACTGACATACCATGAATCAGAAGCATACCTCCCAACATAGCTTTTCCTTTTTCCTCTGCTGTTGGCCTCGAGGTAGCTGGCTCCAATGTAAACACCTTTCCTTTCCCATCCTTAGCTGGCTCTTTGCACCGGTTCTTATAGTACCCAACTTGATCGCAGTTGAAACACCTCACCTCTTTCTTCTCCATGGCTTTCTTTCCTTTGCCTGTCCGGTACTCATGTGCATAGTGTCCCTTCTAATCACACTTGTAACAGACCACTTCTGCCTTCCCTTTCTTAGCAGCTCCACCCTTCTGAGCTCCCTTCTTGTGGAAAAACATTCTTTTTATGACTCTGTCCCACCTGGACTTCCTTTGCCTTATTTCTCTCCAGGAAAGAAAGCATCTCTTCATTCCTCCGTGCCATTTCCACTACAACATCACATGGATCCCAGATATGCGGTAACATTGCCCTAGCAAGCTCAAGCTTCAACCCCCTGATGAACTTCTCATTCCTCTTACTCACAGTATCCACCGTAGCATAGCCATACCTTGCCAACTCCTCAAACCTTGTAGCATACTCCAGCATAGTCATCTCCCCCTATTCCAACTCAGCAAAAATTTTGAGCAGAGCAGACTTAGCAATCTCCAACATAAACCTCTCTCCAAACTTCCTTTTGAACTCAGCCCATGTTATTGTCTCCTAATTAATTCAAACTGTAACGCTGTTCCACCAATACAATGCTGCTCCTTGAAGTTGTCTAAAAGCAAGCCTTCTCTTTTGCTCATCATTGAGCCCTAGATCAGCGAAAATCCTCCAGCAATGAAGCAGCCAATTCTCTACTTCGATTGCGTCTTCAGTACCAATAAATGGCTTTTCTCCTAACTGAGCATAATCCCTACTAAGAATAACATAGTTATTCACCACCGGAGCTTCTTGGTTTCCTCCTCCAACTACTCCAGCAGCAACTCCCACTTGCATCATGTTGATAAAGAACTGATACATTGCTCCCATGTCAACTTGCGGGACTCCAGCACCCACATTTCCGACTTGTGCCTGACCTTGGTTCCTTCTCGTATTTGGTCTGTCATTTCCATTTGTTGTGGTGCTTCCCCCACCAAGGTTAAAGTTTCCAATTCTAGCATCCATATCGTATTCGAGTCTTCGTAAGATACAGAAGAATAGCCTAAGAGATAGGAGAATAGAGATATAGCGTATACTTATATATAGATAATACAAGTACGTTACTAAAGCATTATTCCATACCCCGATCTTATCTCTAATTCCTTAGGATTATGTTTTTAAAAATCATTTTAGTTTAAAGTTTTTCATAAACCTTTCCTCCGATACCAAGTTGTAACATCCCCTATCTGGAGGCCTAAAGCTAAGTGCTACAGATGCTGCAGTCATTCATAGTATTAACTTCCAGTGACCAAATACGGTAATGTTAATGGTATCCATAATATCAGAAGCACTTAAATATGAAATAAAATATCACAGATTAGAACACTTTTCTGATTACATTTCAAAATAACATTTCATATCCAAGTTACATAATCCCAAACGTTTCCCCAGTTCAGATCAAATATAATTATTACATAAATACGCCAAGAGCGACATATGAAGATGCCCCCTTGGTTGACCAGAATACTAGATCATAGCCCTTGCGCATTGGTTTGATACCAAGCGCATTGGTTTCGATGGTGATGGAGGAGGAAGTACTTGGTCGAAAGGTTGGTGCTGAAAGTGGCGAAACATGTAAAAAGCATGTATAAACTAATTTTTATCTTTTTAAAGCAATTCTTTTCAACTAACCTGCCTATTTCAAAACATGATCGGTTGCTAATTTCTTTTCTAAAAGCACTGCCGAAATTTCAGAAATAACAAATTAAATTATTTACAAAAATGCCCCTTCTCCTTTTATAAATATATAAAACATTTAAGTCCCATACCTTAAATAATTTTATATACTTATTAAAACACTTAGGAAAATTTTATAAAAATTTCCATAAATCACTTTTAATATGTTTTCTAACATATATTAATTTCCGACCCAAAACATACATAAAATAGTCGTAATTAATTTAAACCCAAAATAACTATTTTATTCACTGGAAAATTCATAATAAATCCACATTAATTCAAAAAATAATGAAATTTGAAACCCATTTCCAAAATATTATTTCTGACCTTATCTCAAAACCGCAAGGCATTTGGATGTCATTTAATAGGGTTTTCACATTAAAACATATCATAAAATCTATATGAATTAGCATAAATCATCAACAAGTATATATATATCCATTTTAACAATCAATAACATGCAAAACATTGCAAAATAATTTGGATTTCAATCTAAAACCGAAAATAATAAAAACATTGATGTAACCTATTATTCACCTTAGGTTTTGTTATTATGGAGTTGAGATTTGATCTTGGATTTAAGTTGATTAGCTTCTTCCTCTTGATTTAGCTTATCTTCCCCTTTTCTTCTTTAATGGTGGCCGGCCTCTTGTTTTGTTTTAGGTTGTGAAAACGAACATTTAAAATGAATGTGTATAAGGGTTTAGGGTATAAGGTTATTACTTATTCCTATATTGCCCTTGTCTACTACCCTAACTTAATTCAGTTTAATTCTCTTAGTTCATTAGTTCAAATAGGCACGGCTACTCTTCTATTAATCATAAATCTCAATCCACTAACCACTACATTATTTTATTTAATTTAACTAATTAGATATCCTAATAATGTTACGAAAAATTAGGGTCGTTACAAAAGGTTCAATGGGATGAAAGTGAAGGCGATTGCACATGGGGAATCGATGAGAGTATAAGGGCCACACATCCAGAGCTCTTCACATGTTAAGGCCCATTGTTTATCGTATTTACTTTCACTTTCGATATCATATAGCGTAGTTTAGTATCCCGCATCCTATGATAGGTTACCAATATTATTGATTGCATGGTTCCGTGTTTGATATATTTGATGATATACATGATTGTTAGGCATGCGGGGTAACTATGTTTTATTTTCGGTGTTTCTTTGAGGATTTCAGGGCAAAATTCCTAAATGGAAAGAATGTAACGACCCGTGTTTTACATATCGAAGGACCGTAGAATATTTTTTATTTTATTCGTATGTGGTCGTATGACTCTAAAATTTTGTCAAGTGACTCTTAGGGACATTTTCCACATCTATGATTTTTGTCGAATTTCTACGCGACAAATTTGAACTTGAAAATATCTTTTGGACTATAACTTTTGCTATGAGCCAAATTAAGGTCTCAAACCACTTTCGTTGCTTCAGAATGATGGTTTCCCATTCCGTAGAGTGGACATACTAGAAAAACAGACTTGTCGTTTGAAAGTTATTGCTGTTTTAAGTTTTGGTTGCTGCTGGCCCGTTTTAGTGGATAATTAACTAAGCCCGTGCTTAGGACAACTAACCCATTTCGAAATTTGTGCTAATGGGAGGCTATAGGAATTGTCCTAAGTCATTTCCTTCCTCTATAAAACAGATCCAAACCTCCTCTAACCCTAATTTCATCAAAAATCACATCTTTTCCTTACTAATCTTAGCCAAATCATTGATTAGAGAGGGGATTAGCATATAATTGCTAGAGATTATCATTTTTATTGATTTAGGTCCTTCTTCCTTATTGTCCACTTCAGATCTAAGGAAGTAATTGGGTATTTTAGGTATTTGGTGAATGGTTCTTGGTCTCTCACTCATCTGTACTTGTTTATATAGTTAAAAGACTTGTTTTGAACTTGACTTTGATCTAAAAAGGGTTTACTAACTTCAACCACTTATCCGTATATGCTTATGACCAAAAATTGGAGATTTTGAAATGGTTTTTAAAAATGGGTTTTGTAATATATTAACTCATGTCCATATGCTAGTGTAATTTCCATCATTCATATGCATATGCTAATGTAAAACTTAGATTTAAGGTAAAACTAGTTTAATTATCACATTCTCATGTAATGGTTGTATGAATGGATGTATATGCATGTTATTCTATGATTTTATGTTGTGGTTTGACGTTGTTTGTTAGTATTTTGGATGTTAGGTAGATGGGTTGGGAAATTGTGCAAATCGGAGGCAAAACTGGTCGAAATTGGACGAAACTTGGGAGGCCAATTCTGGAGCATGGAAAGAGCTCGTGGTCCAAATTGAAACTCCAAATTCTCTAATCATAGAGGTCGGTACCAACATGAGAGGTCGGTACTAACTTAAGAGGTTGGTACCAAGCTCTCTGTATTGTATTTCTCCATGTCGGCAGCGACTTGGGGGAGGGGGAGATGTTAGCTAGTAGAGGTTACCTAATGTGATGGATTAGATATTGGCTAAGTGCTTGAGGCTATGACGACTTTTTTCTAATATTTGAAGTAGGGTGCTTTGAAGGCATGACAACTTGATTTGGAGCAGAGAGGTCAGGGTCAAAATATATGGGCAAGAAGCACTAGAAGCAAGGAATGAGAAGGAAAGAGACTTGGCCACTAGTTAGCTCAGTATAGAGGTCGGTACATAGTTTAGAGCTCGGTACCGGGCTCTCCTACTTGGTCGTATGGGGATGGAACTTTTGGGGGTTGGTATAGGGGTTCGAGAGGTCGTGCTGGAGATGTTGGCTCGTTCGCACGATGATTGATGGCGATGTAACAGTATGACGAAAGTTAGAGTCTTCGGATGGTAACTCGGCGTTGAATGCAGTTAGGTTCCCAAAAAGACGGCTCAATGTAGAAAGGAGTCGTAGAATAAGGAATGTAGAATAGTTCCTCGAAGGTAATTGCTCGAGATTGGAAGGAGTCGTTAAGTGGGGGAATGTAGAATGGTTCCTCCAGGGTAATGGAAGCTAGTTGGAGCAAAGGAAAGGGCTCGGATACGCATACTAGGGGATCGTTGATACTCGAAGTGTTTTCTGTTGTACTCAAAGCAGGGGTATCGTGAGGATGCTTACGAATATGTTGAAAGTTACCTTGGATTGGTTGAATGGATCCGTGTACCCTGGACCGGTTGAATTGGTCAAGTATCAACTTTAGGCCACTGAAAATGGGATTTCCATTAGTCCCTGAGAGTAGAATGGTCATATGAGTTATCATATATCCAAAGTACATATAGTGATACTGAGGATTGTTTGATGGATGCTATGGTTGCTTTGATTTCTCTCCACACATTATATCACTCTAGGGTAGTCATTGAAGATAGGTATTGGTGATAGGGATATCTGGACACATGTTATCATACTTAGTTGTATTGCACCTTTATGACACTTAGAGTAGCATATTATGTTATTATGTGCTAACTCTTTGGTTGTAGGGATAGGTCAGTTATGATTCGTATACCTTTGTTCCTTACTATATAGACTTGTATATTATTTTGAGATTCATTTACCGCTCACACCGGACTGTTGTCTGACTCAAGGTTTATGTTATGCGTCTTATTATCTCGGGTGCTCTTAAATAAGTAGACTACATAGCATGCCTAGGTGTGACACAGTCGCTATGCAGAAGATGAGCTGGTGAGAGCTATCTCGTATTATATATGGATTTCTATGCTTATTCCACTGTGCAACATTGTGGATCCTTGGTAATGCTTGCTTATTATTATTTGTATGAGACAGTTAAATGAATTTACTTCTATTGCATAAAATTTATTTCATGATGTATAACTTTGTGTATCTGTACTCTGATATTTGGATCACTTAGTTATTACTGTCTCTTTAGTATTATATCTGTGATATTATATTTTATTCCATGCGTTGTGAGATATACTAAAGGTTCTATGATGTTTTGTTTCATTTTAAACCTTGATGATTGCTCTACATCGATTGGCATGACAATAGCACACTATCTTATGTATATTTGGTGCTGGTAGTGTAGGGTGGTCATTACAGAAACTCTATTGTAAATCTGAGATCCATTAGATTATGGTTAGATCTAATATAACTGGTTGTAATCTAGAGAGAACAACTAATAAAAGAGATTAAAGTGGAGGTAGGTCGAAGATTATGCTGAATCACAATAAAAATTATGTCTTCTTTTATTGCTTCTTTGTATATTTAATCTAAACTGGTGCTTTAATCTGATTACTGGGTGTTGATCCAATTTTTTAGTTAACATTTTAGTGCTTTCACTGATAAACTTGAACAAGACCTGAACACTTGTAGCTTGAATATGAAATTTAGAGAAGATGAAGAGACCGAACACTAAATCTCAGATTAGAGGAAGTCAACCAAAACATGGGGCCAGCCAGAAGGTGTCCTCAGATTCTCATCAATCCATCTATGTAACCAGAGAAGAGATGGAGAGAATGATGAAAGAAATGCAAGATGGAATAGTGTCTTGACAATAGAAAATGTTGAGGTATTTTTTAGAAGGATGGATCAACAATGAACAGCTAAAGCAGTTGGAACTCAAAACAAAAGACCAGAAACTAACGCAAGAGCATCTGGAGTTACAGCGAAGCAAACTAGAATAATGCCCCCATGACTCGAGGGCACGATCGATTTGGATCTGGGATGAGCTTTAATGCCTGGAACGGGCGATGCTGGAGCTGGAGAGGAAAATCGAAATGTGAATGCATAGCAATAGGAGCTGGAACTAGAAGCTCACCGTTGGAATATGGGGCAAAATGAAGTTATGGATCAGAGACTTCCATTGGATGACAACCCCATGACTGGGATGGATTGGAGTCAGGTTCAATTCCTTTACCCTCTGAGTCAGATGCCTGAGATGACTTATTAGGACAATAATAACCTCAGAATGCTTACACATGAACAGACCTAGATTGGTCTCTAGGCACGTTCTGAGTCGGATGTCTAAGATGAACTCTTAGGATTTCTACTTATGTGACTTCTGAAAAATCCACGTTGAATGTGATGACTGGTATTATCGCTTTAAGTCTCGTCCGGAGAGACGAGACTGGAGTGTAGGGTGCAAACTCCCTTGCCGGAGAGCGAGTTGATGGGCTTGTACGAAAAGTAAGTCCCCTCACCGAAGAGTGAGTAGATGGGCTTGCTTAGTCGTTGAGTTCCTTTGCCGTACATCAAGCGGACACGGCAAGGATCCACAGAGATCAGAACCCTAGATTAGGCGATAAACAATTTGGAGAAATCGTCCATCTTAAATTAAGCATTAAACGATATAGAGAGATTATCCTCTTAACTTAACCAATAAACAATCTGGAGAGATAGCATGCTAAATTGAATATAAAACGATCCAGAGAGATCCGACCCTAGAACGGATGCATATTTAATAAAAGAGTTTTAACGCCTTGTAATTAGAATAAAACTGATAAATCTCGAATGAGCATGGGACGATATTGTTAGTCCTTGAGATGATGGTTTTGATGACAACAACCTTAGGACTTGTTATAAAGTATAAATACTAACGTTATGGTTTAGATATATATGTATATGCAGAATATAAACATGCAGGTACCAAGAATGAAGACTGTACAATATAGAGATACAAGACTGATGAATTTAAAGATCGAAGATATCAAGATTGAAGACTCATGAGTATCAAGAAATGAAGTTATCAAGAGTTCAAGATTTCAAACAGTACAAGATAATTTAGTTAGTCTAGAATTATGTTAAAACTTCTTGAAAGCACTTACATCTTTATTCGAAATTTATTCGTGGAATGGAATCCACTACGAGCCTGTTAAAGGGATGGAACCCTAGTGGGATGGAACCCACGACAATATCTAGTGGAACATATAGTGGTCCTATTTTAATATCCACTAATTTTATAAAAATGTTTTTCAAAAATATATCTCTTGTTTTTTAAAATGTTTTCAAAACTTTCTTTTCAAAGAGACATCTCTCTTGTTTGAAATATTTTAGCCTCAAAACTATTTTTATCATTTTTTAATATTTTTATTTCAAAATTGTCCTTGTTTTTTAATCATCTCTTGTTTTAAATATTTAGCTTTAAAATATTTATATACTCATATTTTAAATCACTTTATAGATTAAGATTATATATATTAAAAATTATTTTCTAAACTCTTTTATATGTTTAAACTATATTCAAATATATTTAGAAAGTTTAGAAATTGTTTTGACAAATTATAGAAACCAATTTTAATAAGAAAATCAAAACATTAATTTTGCCTTGAGCATGTCGACATACCTCAACCCCCCATGTCGACATGGTGTTCGTTATTTTCAAATTTCAATTTTCAAAAGAAGCGTCTATTCGTCGTATCCTTTCACGAATAGATATGGCTGTTGCTCTACTATAAATACCAATAAGTTCTAAATGAATTTTTACCAGATTTCATTTATTTTCTCTCCTCTTCATCTTCCACATTTACTCTAAAGAATCCTAAACTATACTCTGCCAAAATACCAAGTGAATCAATATTGATTATCTCTTGTTTGATTCTCTGCCACTCTCTCCATAAGATCTCAGTGTTATTCAGAGTTATAGAATCTTTTGTAAATCAAACTGTTGAGTAAAAGGTGCGGTTGAGCCTTGAAATCAATTGGATCTGATTGTAGCCCCGAAAATCAATTAGGTGATCTTGTAGCCTGGTTAAATCAAGAGAGCTGCCCTGAACTCGAATACAGGAGGGTGTATCTCGTAGCCTTGAAACCGAGGGTGTAATCTGGGAGATTATTTTGATAAGAAATCCGTACGATTGTACGGGACTGGATGTAGGGTAACTCCGAACCAGTATAAAATCCTGGTATGTTCTTTCCTTTACTGCTTTTATTTAGTATTTTCATCTGTGTCTGATTCTGTGATAATATATGTGTTTGTGAATTGCAATTGTTGGTGTTTAAATTGAATAAAATTCAAAAAGATTTAAAAAAATCCATAAAACACTATTCACCCCCTTCTAGTGTTATTCCAGCCTTAAGATCTGTAATCCGCATTTTTCACATTTTGTATCTGAGCGAGGTTTTCGAAATTCTCATAATCTGATTTTTGAAAAATTTTAAAATGGCAATTTTTTTGATAAAATTATTAACACTATTTTCATATGAATATGTCACATAATCATCATGATATTGTTGTTTAAAACTATATTTAGTTATTTTGAAAAGTCATTTGATTCTTTAAAAGGTTATGTTGTTTTGCAGGAGAAGAGTTATGTCTAATGACTGTTGGTTTAAAGATACCACGTAATCATTCATCGATCAAGAAGAACAAATGGATATATAATGGCAATCGACAATGAAATGGGTACCGGATCAATACAAAACTTTTGATTCTCATCTAAAACTTGATTTGATACTATACTTCTCTCTATCTGCTTCACAATGTCATAGGTTTCATGTGAATCCGTCAAGAAATGACCAAGTTATGGTCAAATGAAGTTTTGGTGAACAAAGAGAAAAAGAAAGCAAAACTGTCAATGGTATTCTTCAAATTGCATCCAGATATTTGAGTATTTTGTCCCAACACCTTTTCCAGATCGTAGTTCTTGTTCTCACGGTCGTTTTGATGGGTGGATCATCAAATTCCGATCAAAATTGAGTGAGATATAACAGTTTGAAGTTGGCTATCCAAAACTTAAAACTATGTACGGGATTTCATGCATTTCTCTTACTGTTCGGGCTGGTGCACCACAGTACCGTCCAAATTCGTCACCAAACTATTACTAGATCATAGCCCTTGCCTTCCTCTTTGATTTGCCGCTGGTTTCATCCAATTCCGTTAAGAAACGAAGAAGATATGCCTTCTAGAAGTTTGATAGTAAATAGAAAAACGGGAAGAAGAAGAAGAGAATGTTTTATAAAAGGGGCATTTCACTAAAAGGACAAACTTTGCAGTCCAATTAGTTTCTAGCACACACATCCATAGAAATTAATTTCAAAGCCAAAGTTAGCAGAATAATTACTTTTAAAGAAAAAGTCAGCAGTCCAATTACTTTCAAGGACATAATTTCATAGGTTTTTAGGCCTTACAAACTAATTATTTTGCATTTTGTCCTTAAAAGTAATTATTTCAGTTGTGCGTCCTAGAAACTAATTGCACTAGCTAAAGAGACCTTTGTGGCTAATTTTCACATAAAAGTGGTGACTGTTGGGCCTATTTATAGTGGTTGAAGTGTCCATTCATTCAAAATTCAAATTCAAAGTTTTGGTGCCGAGTTGGTCAATCTACTAAATCATCTGTATCTTTCTCATACGGTCTTCAAATTTAGCAAATGAATATACTACGATGATCAGAAAAACATGCTCGTCGCAATAGAACAGATCTCGTCATCAAAGATATAAATGTGTGGTTCACGACAATGGAAAAACTACAAAGTTAGAAAGATAGAGGAGTGCAAAAAGTGATACGCTTTACTATTATTTCATCTTTATTGTTGCATTTAGGAATATATATTTATGCATTTAGTTAGGTATAGAAATTTATCTCTTTTATAAGTTTTGATATTTTGATCCATATATCGACACACCATGGTATACATATCGATATACCAGTCTAATTTTTTTTAAAGTCTTTTAAAATGTGTTTCCTTTCAAATAAAATCTTACTACTAATTTATTACAACTAGACTAAGTAGAAAAGCATATCTTCATTCGTGATTTCAACTTTTCTAATGTTTTTACTTCTCGTACTCTATTTCTTTTAAGATACTAATTTATGTCTTTAAAAAATTAATAGAATGAATTTAGAATGTTGGAATAATGCTTTATTTATAGATTTCTTCATTTAATAAGATTGCGACACATCACATGACACTTGTCATATAAATAGATAGTGACATACATGCAAAATGACACGTGTCATTACACTTGTTCTTTAATAAAAGCATTTTTACATGCATAATGCCAAGTGTCTTTACACATGTTTTTTCATTATTTTTCTTTATGTTATTTATTTACTTTAATTATATTAACTACTATAAAAAAAATTGGGTCAAAAATCAATTATTTATATGTCAAAATCTAGTCGTAAAATTAGTGCAAAATCATATTAAAAACAGGCCCAGAACTTTAGATAGCATTTCTGAAATGCTGTCGTTGCTTCTGTTAACGTTTTTTAAGCACTGCAAATTCGTTTTTATAGCATTATTATGCTATGAAACGCTGTAGTGTTTCAGAAACTTTTCACAGCATTTGTTAAGTGTTGTAGTTTCTATTTTATAATGTTTTGAATATATTTTATTGCAAAAACTTTTTATAGCATTCTGTAAATGCTGTCTTTTCTATTTGAAACTTTAAACTATGTAAATATGATATTTAAATTAAGTATTTTTCTCTATTCTTTTTAGAGTTATTTTCTAACTTATATTAGAATATTTTAAAATTAATTTCATGTTTAAATATTTTTTAATAATTAACTAAAATTTTTAATGTAAGAGGCCTTAATATAACACATGTTTATTTTAGTTTTTCAATCTTTGTTATTTTATTTAATATTTCATTATGATATTTTTTTAATTTAAAAGGTGTTTAAACATGTTTCTAAATATTTTAATCAATAATAATTTAATATATAGGTTTTAATTAGTAAGTTAAGTATTTTATAAACATGGACGTTTGGATTCTTAAAAAAAACAATTAAGTTAAAAAAATTATTTTGAAGAAATTAAATAAGGAGGGTATTAATTTAAAAAAAACCATATTGATCATATATATAGTTTAGCTCCATATTTCTTAGCAATTTGATTTTGATATTGAGTTTGATTACTACCTTTCATGAATATGTTATAGTTTTATAATCATTTATTACCTTTAAACTCTTGTCTTTACTACTCTTTCAGTCCCATTCATTAGTTTCCTTAACCTAAGTCTAGTAATTGGTGTGTATTACCTTTGTTTGGTTGAAGTGATTTATAATAAATAGTTTGATATATGAATACACACACACACACACACACACACACACATATATATATATATATATATATATGCTTGTCAATTAGATATTACTTATCACTCATGTTTATCTTATAATCTGAATATCTCTTACCATAGTATTTATATCATCATATCATTTTGCATATTATTATTTTTACTTCGTTATAATTTTATTTCATATTACATATCAGTATGCATCCTATTTCATATCACATTTCATTGCATATTACATCATAAATTACAATGCATGAAATATCATAATCATTTGCATCATAAGTTGCACTTCTTTCTGCATATCATCTTATGCTACATTGCATATGTCATACATTTCATACTGCATTACAAACTACATATTGCATACATGTACACATAACAAGTGTATTTTATTTAGGGGGAGTTTATATTATTGTCTTATAGTATAGGGTTATTAATTTTTGATTTGTTTGACTTGATTGACTTGTTTGAATTGATTGACTTGTTTAACTTGATTGACTTGTTTGACTTGATTGATTTGTTTGACTTGTTTGACATGATTGGATTTGATGTGTGTGTCGATTGGATTGTCTGAAATATACTTATACATATTTATGTATTGAATAATTATAATATAATAATGTTAATGTCTTTCACATTCCATTTACTATACTTTGTTCTAGTATTAGTTTAAGGGGGAGTTTTATAGTTTTATGGTTTTAGGATGGTTTTGTTGATGACAAAGGGGGAGAATTATAAAATAGAGTAGTTAGGCTTAGATTAAGGGGGAGTTATTAGTTTTAGGGGGAGTTATAGTGAAGGTGACGTATATTTTATAAACATAGGTTGTCATCATCAAAAAGGGGGAGATTGTTAATCCTTGAGATGATGGTTTTAATGACAACAACCTTAGGACTTTTTATAAAATATAAATACTAACGTTATGGTTTAGATATATATGTATATGCAGAATATAAACATGCAGGTACCAAGAATGAAGACTGTACAGTATAGAGATACAAGATGATGAATTTAAAGATCGAAGATATCAAGATTGAAGACTCATGAGTATCAAGAAATCAATTTATCAAGAGTTCAAGATTTCAAACAGTACAAGATAATGTAGTTAGTCTTGAATTATGTTAAAACTTCTTGAAAGCACTTACATCTTTATTAGAAATTTATTCGTGGAATGGAATCCACTTCGAGCCTGTTAAAGGGATGGAACCCTAGTGGGATGGAACCCACGACAATATCTAGTGGAACATATAGTGGTCCTATTTTGATACCCACTAATTTTATAAAAATGTTTTTCAAAAATATATCTCTTGTTTTTTAAAATGTTTTCAAACTTTCTTTTCAAAAAGACATCTCTCTTGTTTGAAATATTTTAGCCTCAAAACTATTTTTATCCTTTCTTAATATTTTTATTTCAAAATTGTCCTTGTTTTTAAATCATCTCTTGTTTTAAATATTTAGCTTTAAAATATTTATATACTCAGATTTTAAATCACTTTATAGATTAAGATTATATATATTAAAAATTATTTTCTAAACTCTTTTATATGTTTAAACTATATTCAAATATATTTACAAAGTTTAGAAATTATTTTGACAAATTATAGAAACCAATTTTAATAAGAAAATCAAAGCATCAATTTTTCCTTGAGCATGTCGACATACCTCAGCCCCCCATATCGACATGGTGTCCGTTATTTTCAAATTTTAATTTTCAAAAGAAGCGTCTATTCGTCGTATTCTTTCACGAATAGATATGGTTGTTGCTCTACTATAAATACCAGTAAGTTCTAAATGAATTTTTACCAGATTTCATTTATTTTCTCTCCTCTTCATCTTCCATATTTATTTAAAGAATCCTAAACTATACTCTGCCAAAATACCAAGTGAATCAAACTTGATTATCTCTTGTTTGATTCTCTGCCACTCTCTCCATAAGATCTCAGTGCTATTCAGAGTTATAGAATCTTTTGTAAATCAAACTGTTGAGTAAAAGGTGCGGTTGAGCCTTGAAATCAATTGGGTCTGATTGTAGCCCCGGAAATCAATTAGGTGTGATTGTAGCCTGGTTAAATCAAGAGAGTTACCCTGAACTCGAATAAAGGAGGGTGTACCTCGTAGCCTTGAAACCGAGGGTGTAATTTGGGAGATTATTTTGATAAGAAATCCGTACGATTATACGGGACTGGATGTAGGGTAACTTCGAAACCAGTATAAAATCCTAGTGTGTTCTTTCCTTTACTGCTTTTATTTAGTATTTGCATATGTGTCTGATTCTGTGATTATATCTGTGTTTGTGAATTGTATTTGTTAGTGTTTAAATTGAATAAAATTCAAAACGATTTTAAAAATCCATAAAACACTATTCACCCCCCCTCTTGTGTTATTCGAGCCCTAAGATCCGTAATCCGCATTTCTCACAGATATTGGATATGTGTTGTAATAACTCCGAATGAGATCAAAATGATTGTGATGTATGAACTGTACTTAAGAAAAATCTGGAGTCATGAGTTGTAACAGGTCTGGAATGACCAGTGATTGACAAGAGGATCCGAAGAAACTGGATGATTCACCAAGTTAAAAGTAGCCGGAGAGCTCAACTGTCGAAGACTGATTAATGGAACTTGTTCTTAAGCAAAGCACATCCTACGTTCGAAAGGTGTATATTGGAGGGCAAGTTTTAACCCGATTTTTAGCAAAGCAGATTTCAGTTGGACTTAAAAGATTCAAACAAAGACGAAATGACTTGAAACTTAGTAAGTATGCTAAGAAGAAGCAAAGAAGAGATTTTGGAAAGTTTAAACAAGATGGGAACTAACACCATAACTCGGGCCCAAGTCATGCCTACGACTCGTCACCGAGTTATAACGCTCCATAACCAGGCTCTCCAATTTTGTATGAATTACCCTCCAGCTCTTATATGTAAGCTCAAGTGATTTCGTCAAGTTCTGCATGACATATCTCAAGAATTGAAGAGTTAGCTGTAGTAAACTACAGAACAAACCAAGTTATGGAGGAATGATCATCAAAACAAGTCATCGACCTATGAAAACACAAGGAGCGCTCTAAAATGAAGTAGGAAATAC
The DNA here is from genome assembly GCA_030737815.1 of Allium fistulosum. Classification (NCBI taxonomy): domain Eukaryota; kingdom Viridiplantae; phylum Streptophyta; class Magnoliopsida; order Asparagales; family Amaryllidaceae; genus Allium; species Allium fistulosum. Next base: position 1,112,391,975 of record CM060902.1, on the reverse strand, counting down.
GATGCAGAAGACGTGGAAGAGTTTCCCCTTAAGAGGATAACTCTTTACCGAGTTATGGGGATAACTCGGCCCCGAATTATCACTTTAACTCGGTGGCTCCCCAAACTTTCCACATAACTCCAGGCTTATATATGGACCTCTCTAGTAACGGGCTTCTGACCCAATATGACTACTACCCCTATAAATACAAACCATAAAGCAACCAAAAAAGGGGCTGGCTAGATTTTCTAACCAGGAAGACCCTGCTACTTCTTCACCTCCAACCTCACCTCCATTAAAGTCACCTAGGAAACAACTATGCTATTCTAAGACTTAGGTCAACAAATTCTTAGTACTAGTGACTCACAAACAACCTAGAAACTCTATTGTAAATCTGAGATGCACCAGATTGCGGCCGGGTCTAATATATCTAGTTGTAATCTAGAGAGAGTACAACTAATAAAAGAGATTAAAGTGGATGTAGGCCAGTGATTACGCCGAACCACTATAAAAATGGTGTCTTCTTTTACTGCTTTTCTATTTATTTAATATGAACTAGTGCTTTCATCTGACTTCTGGATGTTGATCCAATTTTTGGGTTAACAAGAATCAAAGCAAGGGCGGAGTGGGACCCAAGGGAAAGATTAAGAAGGAAGAGATGCAGTTTAGGAAGTGAAGTAAAAAGGTGCATTTTACAAGGGAGTGCAAGACGGACAATTCGAAGATTAAATGTTACAACTGCAATCAATATGAGCATATGAGGTGGGAGTGTCTAGCACCTAAGAAGACCTCAACCCATGTGGTTTCAGCTTACACACTGGATGTTGTTCCTAGCTTGAGTGCACCTCTAGTCCTGGACAAGGTGAAGAAGGTCATAATTGAAGGTGTGTTAGTTTTATTTGATTTACATGTTCATACCTTATTGGACACGGGGGCATCACACTCTTTTATCTCTAGTAGACTTGTAGATGAGTTACACTTAGAAGCTAGCATAGTTACAGACACTGTAGTTGTATCAAACCCTATGGGAGGATCGGCTTATTTGTCTATGATATGTAGGGGTCTGAAATCGTGGGGGTCAAGTACGATTGTGATGCTTTTGTCTTAGGATTTTCTGGGTTTGGTTTGATTTTGGGCATGGATTACATAACGATATATTATGATAGGAAAGTTGATAGGTTGGGTACTTGTATTGGATGCAATCTAGAGGTTTATTACGATCCCAAAAGTTTTGTTATGTCAAGTTACATATATTCATTAGATTTATCACACGACGAGTTAGATTCAATGCACGTAGGTAGAGACTACCCATATGTCTTTTCCAAGATTACCGGTCTCCCACCCCAGAGAGAGATCGAGTTTTGAATTTATCTTATGGAGAACGCCGCCATGTTGCCTTGCCTTTGAGACATATGGCTCTAAAGGAGAGACGCGAGTTGAATAAGCAAGTGAATGAGCTATTGGATAAGGGCTTCATTAAGAGGAGTATTTTAGAGTGGGAGCACCAGTTGACTTTTCCACTAAGGCAGATGGTTCTTTGAGGCTTTGCATCGTTTATCGGGAGCTGAATAAGCTTATGAAGAAGAATCGTTACCCGTTGCCCTGCATAGACGATATCTTTGATCAGTTGGTTGGAGCGAAGGTGTTCTCACAATTTGACTTGGCTATTGGATTCCACCAGTTGTGTGTAGCTGAGGATAGCATTCAGAAGACTACTTTTCGTACACCCGACGGACTATATGAGTGGTTAGTGATGCCCTTTAGACTGACCAATGCACTCACCTACTTTGTTAATTTGATGAGTCGAGTTTTTAGAGGGTTGCTTAATAAGTTCGTGGTGGTATTTATGGATGACATATTAGTCTATTCGAAAAGAGAGGAGGAGCACTTGTTTCATTTAGAAGAAGTGCTCAATACACTCCATGAGCATAAGTTGAAGGCAAAGTTTTCTAAGTGTCCCTTTTGGCATAAGGAGGTATCCTTTTTAGGACACATCATCTCGGAAAGTGGGCTAGCGATCGATCCTAGTAAAGTAGCTGTAGTAAATGATTGGAATGTGCCGAAAAATGCTACGGAAGTGAGGAGTTTCCTTGGTTTGACGGGCTATTATAGGAAGTTCATTATAGACTTCGCTAGAATCTCTACTCCTCTGACTCGCCTTACTAAGAAGAATTTGGTTTTCTTGTGGGACTCGAAGTGTAAGGATGCTTTTATTAAGTTGAAGGAGGCGTTGACTAGTGCACATGTTCTAGTGTTACACGATGGCACAAAGGCATTCATAGTAAAAACCGACGCTTCTGGTATGGGGTTGGGGTGCAGTGTTGATGTAGGAAGGGAGAGTGATGAGCTATGATAGTCAACAGTTGAAGGTCCATGAGAGAAACTATCCTACCCATGATCTTGAGTTAGCGGCCATTGAATTTGCACTCAAGCCATGGAGACACTATCTTTTAGGAGAGCGGTTTGAGCTATATGTGGATCATAAGTCTCTGAAGTATTTATTCTCCTAGAAGGATTTGGACTTAAAACAACAAAAGTGGATGGAGTTTTTAGCACTATATGACTTCGATATCTCATATACTTCAGGGAAGAGCAAGGTTGTAGCCGATGCCTTGAGGAGGTAGCATGTGGCATTGAGTCCTTTGTTCTTTGAGTGGAAGCATTTAGAGTACATTTCTATGTTTGATTTTCGACCATCGTCAGATATAACTCTGGGATTGTTAGCAGCTTTGGATGTGCATCCTATACCTATGAACCGTATTGGGCCAAGTTGGAAGCAAGACAAGGAGCTCTTGGATATTTTCGAGAGGGTAGTAGAGGAGAGCAGTCAAGTCATTTGAGGCATTATACCATTGACTTGAAGGGATGGTTATGGAGAGATGGTAGATTATGTGTTCCTCCTATCATTATGGGTTTAATTGACATGGTACTAGCTGAGTGTCATCGTTCTAGGAAGACCATTCATCCTGGTGGAGATAAAATGTACCGTGACATGAAGAGAGTCTTTTATCAAGTATGAAGAAGCATATTGCAAAGTATGTGGCCCGATGTATGACTTGCCAAAGGGTAAAGGTGGAGCAGAAGAACCCGAGAGGATTGTTGCAGCCATTGAATATTCTTCAATGAAAGTGGGAGAGTATTTCTATGGACTTCGTCGATGGACTACTTAGGAGTAGGAGAGGGAATGAGATTATTTGGGTCGCAGTTGGCCGACTGACCAAATGCATTCGGTTATGAGTTTTAGGACTGATGCATCTTTGGCGACACTATACGTGAGAGAGATTGATAGGTTACATGGAGTTCCTTATATCATCATTGGCGAAAGAGATCTGCTTTTCACCAGCGAGTTTTGGAGTAGTCTACATGAGGCTTTGGGTGCCTAGTTAAGCTTGAGTATTGCTTATCACCAATAGATGGACGGACAGACAGCGAGCGTGAATCGGGCATTGGAAGACTTACTTCGGATTTGTATATTGGATGCTCTTGGTAGGATCACTTGCCACTAGTGGAGTTCACCAACAATAACAGCTATCAGGTGAGTATTGGTATGGCACCATTCGAGGCGTTATACGAAAGACTTGTAGACCATCATTGTGTTAGTGGGACATTGCATATAGGATTATTCTTGGACCGGATATGGTGAGGGAGACCTCAGAAAAGATTGACTTGATATGTAGGAGGATGGAAACTTCACAGGATAAGCAGAAGTCTTACGTTGATAGGATATGCACAGAGTTAGTGTTCATAGTGGGTGATATGGTTTTTGTGAAGATCTCACCGCTTAGGCCTGTTACGGTAGTTCGAGAAAGCTAGCATCGAGGTTTGTAGGGCCTTTTTTGATTACTGGTAGAGATGGGAAGTTAGCTTAGGGTCAAGCTTCCTGAGAAGTTAGCTTAGGGTCAAGCATCCTGAGAAGTTAGTGGGAGTACATGACATTTTCCATGTGTCACACTTATGAAAGTGCCTACATGATATAGTCATTATAGTTGAGCTGAGTCAGCTAGAGGAGGTAGAGGTTGAGAGGAAGTCACTTGTTCGCCGTGCACCCACATGTATTCTTGAGCATGCTATAAAGCAACTCCGCAACAATATTCTCAAGTAGTTAAATTCCAATAGGGAGACGATCCAGCAGAGTGTACATGGGAGCCTGAGGAGCAGATCTGAGCTACCCACCCACAAATCTTTTCTGGTATGTTTCTAATTTAGTCGAATAAGTATAGACTACTTAGGTGTTAGGTTCTTGTGAAGACCGCCCCAAACCTCCAATGTGAATATAACCGAATAGTTTGCCGTTGGAGCATCCGATCAATGTAGGACGACTATCAATAGAAAGAGAAGAAGTACAGAAGGAAAATAGAAGAGAAGAAAAGAGAAAGAAAACATCAAATAATCACAGAAACTATCGTATATCTCACAGCGCATCGAATAAAATATAATAACCATCACAGATATAAAGCAGACGAGACGGTACCAAGATTCCAATAGGGAGACACTCCAAGTATAAATGATCCCTTAGCACGTGTACCAAGATCTTCATTACTTCATCAATTTTCATGATAAAACCATTCAACATTATATCCATTGGTCACCCCAAAAGAAACTCGCCATTGTGGAAAACCATCACGACTCATTTCGACATCAAATCGCCAACTTCATAACCTAACTCCATGCACCACCGAGCTAACATCCAAAGTCCTGAAATTTATCAACCTCAGAATCAAATTCCATGCACCATTGATTTACTATCTGAAGTCCTAAAAGTGTCATGTCAAAACATCACATCATCGCGATGATCGAAATCACTTATCATGGAGCAATAACATCAAGACCCAAAGTCGGCCGCAAGAACAAACCATAATATTTTGCTCCTCGAAGCCTCCTCACCGTCCATGCCACATATCGACCAAATTGGTCATTGTCAATAGTGATGGGCACCGACCACTCTACAATGGTAAATACCAACCATTTTAGTTCTATACTTGGCTAAAAATGGCTGAGTACAAACCAAATGAAAATGTTCGGCATCCATCCTGAAGTCTGCAGTCCACCCAAGTCCATCGTCTTCCATCTCCAGATTAGTCGGCATGCATCCCAGTATTCTTCTACGACTTATCTCATTTTTTTGGGTTTCTGATTAATAGACACGAAACCCCAATGCGACGGATGGTCCTTAACACTGGATTGCCGATAAATCGGTGTTTTCAACCAAAAGAAGAAAACAAGCATACATGCAACCAATAAGCAAACATACATCCAATATAATATACGTACAACATGTATAATGCATCTATATCAACCAATGAGGGATTCATATCAAAAATGGCCTAAAACTAGCAATTTCCTAAAATAGCACATCAATGGGAAAAATGTGATATTCTATTTAAAACCATTTTAAAATACTTTTAATTACTTGTAACATCCCAGAATTTATTAATTTAGATTTAGCGATTTATTTGAATTTTGGAAATTTAATTTGAAAAGTTTTAAAATAAATAAAATAATGTGTTAATTTAAATAAATAAAACTCCAAATTCTTTTGAATTTAAATCACTTGGATTTAACATCTTATATATACAAATTCAAACAATATGATAATCGTAGAACTTCAATTATAAAGCATATCTTAAGATAAAAGAAATAAGTATGGATATCTATGAACAAAAGAACAAATTACATATGGATTATGTAAACAAGGGGATGGTAACACAAAAATGTAGATAAGAAAAAAATATCTCTACAAACAAAAATAAAAAAAGTACATAAAAAAATTCAAATGGCATGAGTATGTAAACAAGAGAGGAAGCATATGCATTTAATGAAAATCATATCAGCCTCTATATGGAAGAAAAAAAATCTATAAAAATGTACAAATAATTTAAAAAGGTACAACTACCATCTTGTTCAGTCCTTTGCTAAAAACCTGTGCATTTCTTTTTTTTATATACTTCCATATTCTTGTTCGTTCAAACATAACATAGTAAAACTGAGAAGAAAAAAAGAGAAAAAAAATATAAACATCACCTTATTTTCAAGCCTAATTACAATCTGAAAAGAAAAAAAAGGAGAGGATCAAACTGCAGGCTTCAAAAGAAAAGAAGAAAACAAACTGCAGCGGTTTCAACTATATTCATGTTAGTAAACATCAAGTTTTTAAAATTTTGAGTTCATTTAAAATCAATAAAGTTGATTCATTTATTATATGGTATGAAATCTGGTTGATCTTTGAATATAAATCTATGAATATTTATGTGATGTTCTGTTGCTTCTCTGGAATTGATGCAGACTACATAGTTAGTTCAAAAACCATGATTATTCTTATATAAATCATTGTTAAGCTTTATTTTCTCAACAAAACAAGATGTTAAACTCAAATTTAGATTTTTTTAAAGGTTGGTTTAAACCATCTTTATAAGATACATCACTGTAATATTGATATACAGGTAATCAAGTGATAGTGGATAAAATTCTAATGTTGTAAAATATTAATTCAAGTTTTTATCTTGAATTCTAATTGAAATTTATGATTTTTAAAACAAAAACGAGGATTTTTAATTTAGTATTTCAAGAGCAGTTTGAAATTGAATAAAGTTTGCATTTTTCTCAATTCCTGACGAATCATTAATAAATAGTGAAATTTGTTCTGAAGCATGTTTGAACCTCTGTGATGCTGGGAAAATTGTTGAAATATTTTTCGAATACTAGAATGGGCCGAACAAGATTGATTTAGGGTTTTACTTCAAGTTCTTGAACTTGTCTGTAAATGTGTCGAGTTCGTCTTCGTCACGCGATCGAGTGGCACGAGTTTTTGGAGGTTGGTGGTTTATTGTGTTGTCGACGTGTGGGCGAAAATTTGGGTGCCGCAGGTGGCTGGAGAGGTGGTGGCGAGGAGTTTTGGGTCAGGGGTGATGTTTGCAGTTTTCGTTCGAACTGCTAAATTTTCAAATTCGAATTTTTTATAGGCGATTCGACCTTGGAATTCGAGTCGTCGGTGAATTTGCGACTTGCCGATGATCTTGAAAGATCATCAGAGCCTCGCGCGCTGCCGTACACGTGTACGGCAGCGGTGGTGTATCAGCGACATTGAAGGAAGCACGGTCTCGAGTGGTTACTCGAGGAATCGAGTCGATAGCTTCGAGTTTTCTTGATCGTGTGCGTGAAAGTTTTTCTGATGCTAATTTAGTTATTTTAAATTTAAACTTACTGGAAAAAAAAGAAAAAGAAGAAGAAACAGAGAAGAGGAAACAGGTGCGAGAGGAGGAGAGAAAGAACTCGGGGAGAGGACGAAAGAAACTCGAGTTTGACTCGAGTGAAAAACCTGGTTACTCGGGTTTTAGGTAATATTAGGTTAGGCCCAATAAAATTTTGAATTTTACAATGTTAAGTAAATCTTTGTGTTTACAATGTAACCAATATTGATTTATGCTAAATTAGGAACTTACCATAAGTTTTAAATCATTTAACAATGTTTTATAATTTAATTAATTCTTTAACTAAATAATTTAATTTAAGTTAAGTATTAAAGTTAATTAACATTAAAACTTTTTATAACTGTAATAAATTGATTTCCAAAGTATAAAGAAGATTTTCAAATAATAATTAAGGTAAATAATTTTTATTAATTAATGATTTTGAAAAGAAATTAAGAATGATATACAATTTTGTAATTAAAATTGATTAATAAACAATTAAGTTAATAAATTTAAATTGGCAGTTAATTAAAATAACTAATTAAGAAACAATTAATCGAGTCAATTAAGATTTAATTAATTTATCCAAATTTAATCATTGATTTTAAACAATCAATACAAATAATTATGTGGTTAATCTATTAAAATCACACTCACGTTAATTAAAAATAAATAACTATTGCTATGCACTAAATTGCTATTTATGTTCTGATTATGATGCTGTGTGATGTAGATTGCCATGTACTGTCCCGTAATTGTGATTTTTTCTGTATTGATGTGAAAACCCTGTTAGCCGTAAAATGGCATTTAAACTTCGATGCGACAGGGAATCGGATTTCAGTTAGTTATCCGAAACCCACATCGAACCATGAATATAAATCTTTGTGATTGTCATATCCACGTGTTTAAAAAAAATTATCGATCACTATTCAGTTTAGCCGGGAGAGGACCTTTGTGTCATATAACCCATTCCGAATAGTGATACTTCGTAATGGATAGCGTTTGAAGACCGGTGATGAAGACCGGGTTTTTACGAAAACGATAGGACGACCTATCGATTGTCTCTGCACTGAGTTGCTCCGGTATAGAGATTCCCTAAGTAATGTGAAGTTCGATCAGGATTGTGAATACCCGGATTGCAAGGACTTCTTCGGAAGTGCCTTCGGTTCTGTTCGATCCCGGAATAGACTTGTATGGTTGTATGTCCGACACTACACTTTGAGATATAAAGCTGATTTCTTTCAAATACATTTATGTTTGGCGGCGGAGAATTTATTCTCTTAGCTTAACACCCTTCTCTGAGACATACGAGCTCAGAGGTTATGTAGTTGAAGGTTATCAGTGATATACTCCCAAATTTGGTAGTGTGGTATGTTGAGTGCTGCTGTGTGTTGTTGATCATTTGTCGATCAAAGCATGGCTTTCGTGTAAAGCGTAGCTTTGTGGACGTGACCTCATCGGACCTCACAACCCGAAAATGGTCGAAACAGGAAAGATGTGGCAAGGTTATGAGGGTCGCGCCCTTTAGGGTATGTCATTTTCTTCTGGAAAAAGGTGGTATCAGGTATGGAGCCCTGGTATTTAACCTATGTGGTTGCTCCAATCTCATTTCTTTGTGGTTGTTGCTTTGTGATCGAGGCGCCTCGGATAAAGGTACCAAAGGACCGGGGAATGGCATATTCGTGAGTTACCTAGTTACAGAGGTAACTCGGCCTTGTGTTGGCAGAGAGCAGTTGTCTCTCGGGACGTCCAGCCAGAGGCGTACCCATGTGGCAATAGGAAGTTCCTTAGCCTGACCATTTGTTGGAAATCCAATTTCCAATACGAACCTTGTACGTTTTTGGTTGTAGAACCTGCCATTTACTTATGGTGGTCACCACTGTTTAGATGGTAGCTATAGTAGGCATACAATAATGGTTGTATGCTGGCTAAGATTAATATTGTATTTTCGAAATGACTTTCTACACTATGCACTAGTAATAATATCAAAGAATTTTCTCGTATTAAGCATGTTTAACTATCATAAGAAGAAATCTCCTCTAATTCTGCGTTTGCATTGTGTGTGTGGCGGGAGGTCTTATGGTAGTTTCATTTTTCTAAAAGCATATCGGATTCCTCTTTTGAACTGTTTTATTTCAAATAACTGTTTTGTTTACTCATACCAGTCCCATGACTAACCCGGAGTTTATTGTTTCTTTTTTAAACTTTGGGTGCCCATCATTTCCACACGGGCAGCCTAGTAGCAGGTTTCCGTATTCTGGTGTTAGCGGTACTTCTACCTTGAAGATATTTTGGAAGCTTTTTGGATCACCAGGTGCTTAGTTATGGATATTCACTATCGCTTCATTCCTTTGAAGACTTTTGCTTGTGATCACTGTTGTACTATTATGATGTTTTATTTGGAGTTGTGGCATATGTATTATGATACTCTGATGTAGTAGTGAACATTATTATGATGTTGTATCTATGATGTAATGTATGCTATTCAGTTTATTTCCGCTGTTTATGCAACGAACGTGATTTTTCGTCGCTCGAAAATCGACATTAATACATTCATTGTATCAACTACCGAGCAATCGAATGCCGGAAAACCGAATTGTTATGGAGAAAAAGAAGAGGTAGAAGAAAACAGAAGAAAAAGAAAGAAGAAACAACAGAAGAACACAGAAACAATATCAGAATCTCACATTCGCAGCGAAACAACATATAATAGATAAATGAATAATCTTTAAAACAAAGAACTATATCATTTTATACATTACATCATCATTAGAGTTTACAACAATGATATACAACACAACTGGACAGTTATACAAACTTGTCCATATACAGAATACACAGCGGAATAATAATATCATATATAAATGCTACGTCTCGCCATCCAGCTCGCCACTGAGTTCCAAAGCATCTCCTGAATCCAGAATGACCTGATAACCTAACTCTAGACTGCCTGTGTGGAAAATGATGGGCACCCAGAGTTTAGGAAGGGAATAATAAACTGCAGGTCAGTCATGGTGACTGGTGTGAGAACTTAAAACAGTTTATCTTTAAAATAAACAACAAGAGGATTTTAAAGTCAATTTCGCAATGCTTTTGGAAAATGAAACTACCATAAGCCCTCCCGCCACACACACAATGCAAACGCAGAATTGGAGGAGATTTCTTCTTATGATAGTCAAATATGCTTACTACGCAAATCGTTGGATTATTATTATTAGTGCATAGTGCAGAAAACATTTCGAAAGTATAATATTAATCTTAGCCAGCATAGACATTTCGAACTATGCCTATTATAGCTACCATCTAAACAGTGGGGCGCCACCATAAGTAAATGGCAGGTTCTACAACTAAAACTGTACAAGTTTCGTATTGTTTCTTTGGATTTTCCAACAAATGGTCAGGCTAAGGAACTTCCTATGCCACGTAGGAAACGCCTCTGGCTGGACGCTCCGAGAGACAAACTGATCTCTGCCAACAAAGCCGGGTTACCCCTGTAACTAGGTAACTAATGAATATGTCATCCCCCGATCCTTTGGGACCTTTATCCGAGCGCTCGGTAACATCATCACACATAATAAATAAAGTGTGTCCACATGAGTAAGTATCTGGGCTCCATACCATGATACCACCCCTTTCCAGAAGGAAATGACATACCCTAAAGGGCGCGACCCTCATAACCTTGTCGCAACATTCCTGTTTCGACCATTTCCGGGTTGTTGAGGCCCTGACGAAGTCTCGTCCACAAAGCTACGCTTTTTCACAAAGCCACGCTTTGATCACAAATGATCAATAAATGATCATCATTACAGCAACACTCAGCATGCCACATTACCAAATTGGGAATATATCGCTGATAAATTTCAACTACATAACCTGTGAGCTCGTACGTCTCAGAGAAGGGTGTTAAGCTAAGAGAATAAATTCTCCGCCACCAACATAAATGTATTTGAAAGAAATCATCTTTACATCTCAAAACGTAATGTCAGACATGTAACCATACAAGTCTGTTCTGGGTTCGAACAGAACCGAAGGCACTTCCAAAGAAGCCCTTGCAAATCCGGATATTCACAATCCCGATAAAACTTCCCATCACAAAGGAAATCTCTATACCGTAGCTAACGGTGTAGAGACAATCGATAGGTCATCCTATCGTTTTCACAAATACCCGGTCTTCACCACCGGTCTTTAATACGATCCATATCGTCGTATCACAAATTCGGAATGGGTTATACGACACAAAGGTCCTTTCCCGGCTAACCTAAATAGTGAGCGCTTATTCAAAAATAAGTGTGGCATTCAAATTCAAGCAAATCACAACAAATACCCATTCAAGGTAATTATTGATAGTCGGTTATTTAACTATCAATAGGTCTGCACAGCATCATCAGATTCCAAATAATTTTCCAAATTATTTACCTTCCAAAAATATCTTTACAAGATATATAATTTCCACACTTCAACTATTTGAAAACAATTTCAAATCAATTTCCACATTTCAATTTATCTTTGAAGATAAAATCTCAAAACATTTCACTTCATATTGGAAAAACATTTCCATACCTATTTAATAATAGGTAATTCACAAATCCATTTATTTTCAACATTTGAAAATATTCAATATACTTAAATCAAAATTAAGTATATATTTCATTCTTTAAGGAAATCATTCTCTTTCACAAATTTTATTTGAGTCAAAACGAATGTTACGTAAAACATTGTTACGACAACTCAAAATTACTAGTATAGGGATTTGAAATTTAGATAGATATATAAATCCCAATACTATATAAAACATTTCCTTTCGGAAACCATTTACTATAACAACAGTGTTATAGTCCACCATTTCCTTATTCCTCGAAATGTCTATTTCAACAATAAATGTTGAAATCTATGTTTTCGATACTTAACACGTTTTAAAACATCTTTTAAAACAATTACTTCATTTCGTAATATCACTTCTCCAAAACATATCCATTTTATTTAATAATATATTCACTTTTCAAAATCGTGAATATACTTCGTTAACACATTTAACGTTTCTACACATTTTACTTAAAAGATTATCCACTGTCCAAAATCGTGGATAAAATTCCCAACCAAACTCTTATTATTACAACATTTAACTTAAAGGATAATTCGCTGTCCAAAATCACGAATATATCTCCTTTATTATCCAATTCAATTTATATAACTCAATTAGATACCGGAAGTCCATATTATAAGTTAAGAACTTATAATCCAGTTATTTACAACATCTATTCATTTTATAACTTCACAATTTATAAATCTATAAATTTTATTCACTTGTGAAATCCATTTATACTTCATTCTAATACTTATAAAACTTTTTTTACAATTCCAATATCTTCAATTTATAAATATCAACTTTATAAATCTTTTATATAAATCGCTTATAATAATTCAAAAATCCCAATTTAAAATCAAAATCATTATTTTTAAACTTCAAAAATGGATCCGATGATGCAAGAGCACCAATCATCAATCACGACATCCAAACATCATATATCAATATGACAACAGAATATATAACAATATCTGTAAATAAAACAATACGGTGAGGAATCCAGTCGGATACCTCCAACCTGTTTCCCTGCATCCACAGATGTTAGCACAATACCAATTTCACTTCACAGTGAAATTATCGCGGTATATGGGATTTATAAATATTATCCGCTATTATGCGGCGCAATAGGGTCTCATCCGCTATACAATGCGGGAAATCAACTCAAATATATACATATTCCAATATATATATATATTGCTATATACATATATAATACCAATTCCACTTTAATGTGAAATTATCGCGGTATATGTTTTTAATAAATAACCTCCGCTTAATAACGGCGTATAATGTCTATTTATCACAAAAAATAGCAATCATCATTTAATCCACACAATCAAGCAATTTTAAATCTAACTATTTAAAATTTAAATTGAAACAAAACATTCGATTGAGTGAGAAGTTCTCACCTTGGTTTCAATTCCGTTCCAGCGTTTTATTTCGAATAAAATTAAACACGCGTTTAATTTTACCCAAAATTTTCACTGTCTCCAATTGATTCCAATCCAGCTCCATTGCGAAGTGCTCGACAAAACGAAGCCAACGCAATTCGTTTCGTGCGAAACGGACCTCGTATGAAAAAGTTATGCTATTTTAAAAATTACACGAATTAAAATAAAACAATTTCAGCTTTTATTTTTAAATTTCAAACCCTAAACACAATCTAGACCGTTCGTTTCTGCATCTCCAGATCTGGCCGTCCTCCACTTCATCTCCTCCCTTCGTTCACTACCGTTCCAATACAACCCATAGCCTCCATTTTTTGAATCGAATTATGCTCCCTCCATATGAAGCTTGAAGACGATCGGAGACCGGGGTTTCGAAGCCCAAAGCAAGAACTATCTTCGGCCCAAACATGGCTGAGCTCGGCCTCCACTTGCTCTCAGAATGCGTGAAAAACGCAGCGGCTTTGAACGCGATTTCCCGTTGATTGGTTGCTCCGTTTTCGATCATCTCCATATGGATTTGAAGCTCTCATCGTCCTCTACAACTTTGTAGTTGACGACTTTTGCTAATTGTTTGTAGATTTGGAGATAATAGAGGAGGAAGTTTCGAAATTTTTCAGCCATTGAAATCTAAAGTGGCGGCCGAAGATAATAGACTAGGGTTTCCCCTTGTGAACGTATATATATACGTATATAAATAATATTAAATTTAATTTAAAACGACTTTTTCAAACGATCTCCAAATCACACGTGCCGCCTGGCGTTCGTAAGGTTTTACCCACGTTCCGAACATAATGGAACGTGTTTCGGGAGCTAATTCGGTCATATGTGCGAGTTACGAAATTAAACAATCAAATTTAAATTAAACCGATTTAAACCGATTTCGATGCGTTTTGGCTTGCCTCGGATAAACCGTACATCCGATTGACACGAAATTTGAAACCTTAAAATAATATCACATTACAGATCCGATGAAATTGGTTTCGTCGAAATCAGAGACAGTTTGAAAAATGACTATTTTAACTCGCCAAATTAATATTAAAACAATTTCGATGCGTTTGGAGCTGCCACGGTCAAACGACAACTCCGATTGCTACGAAAATTGAAATCCGATAATAACAAACTATTACGGATCCAATGGAACTAGTTTCGTCCAATTCTGAGAATGTCCCAAAAATGGCTAATTTCACTAGTCGATTAAATATTAAAATATTCAATTTCCACAGATTAACTCTAAATTCGATATTAAAAGTTCTATAACATCACTATAACTTAAATATGATTTAATATAACTTTATAAATCATTTTCATTCACGTTAAATCCATATTTCAATTATTTCTGGAATTTCAACTATTAATTTATCGATTTAATTACCCAATGAAATCCAGTTATTCGAAAAATAAATTATTCGACTTATTAATTCCACTTGTTAATATTTAAAATCAATTAAATATTCGAATTTCAAATATCAGAAATTCTGGGTCGTTACAGTTTATATTCATCTGATGTTGTTATAAGCTCCGCCGAACTGAAGTTTGACGTTTGAATATCTGACAATCGAATACAAGTGAGGTATTTGATGTTGATTTTTGAACGCTGGATTTCAAGATCATGACATTTGGTATCAGAGCTGAAGGTTGAGTAAGAACTTTAGCTATGGAGTATAACACATTAGATGGCTCATTAGAGATAGGGTGAAGTATACCCTAGAGTGAGTATAACCCGAAATCTTGAATTTTCCTAGTCTATTTTTTTTACTGCTGATATTCCTTGAGATATTTTGTACGTGGATCTAAATCCAGTTTTCTTACTAATTACAGATAGTAAGAATGAGCGGATGAAGAGGAAGAGCTATGGGTCAAGGAAATGCCACAACAGCTAATCAAGTTCCTCCAATAGCAGAAGCAGCATTACCTACTCAGCATCAGCCGAATCTGGCTGACTTATATAAGAATTTCTCGAAGCTTGGTGGTAAGCCGTTCACCGGCAAGGAGTCTATTGTTGAGGTCCAAGCATGGATCGAATCTTGTGAAAGAATCTTTAGGGGGCTAAAGTTGGAAGACGATCAAATGCGACTAATAGCTTCTTGGCAGCTTCAAGAAGAAGCTTTAGCCTGGTGGGAGACAGTCACTGTGGTTAAGCCAGAAGACGAGTTTACTTGGGAGAGATTCAAAGAAGTATTTGAAAAGCGCTATATGCCATCAGCTGGGATTTCTCGTATGTATCAGGAATTCATGGACTTGAAGCAATGGAGTTTGTCATTTGAGGAGTATCTAAACAAATTCAATGAATTGTCACGTTTCGGTCCAGAATTGGTGAACACGCCTTTGAAGATGAATGAAAGGTTCATTCGTGGGATGAACAAAAAGTTCCACGAAAGGATGACTGGCCACGTCAAAGAGTCTTTTTCTGATCTTACTGATATGGGGTATAGGTATGCTACTTTGGATATGCAAGAGGTCCCGAAGGAGGGAGGAAATACGAGCAATCCAAATTGGAAAAAGAGGAAGTTTGGAGGCAAGAAACCATGGCAGGGTAAAGAGAAAAAGAAGAACAATCAAGGAAGCTCGGCAGAGAATGTTACTTGTTATAATTGTTCGGAAAAAGGGCATTACTCAACTAATTGTACGAAGCCTAAGAAACAAGTGAATCAATTCGTTCAGGCAAAGTCCAAGAAATGTTATGCTTGTCAGGAAGAGGGACATGAAGTCAAAGATTGCCCAATGATGAAGAAAGCTCAGGTAGCAAAGGTGTACGCAGTCAAAGATCAACCTACGTCTTCTAAAGCAGGAAAGGGGAAGGGGGTTTTGGAAGGTAACCTTACTATTTATGATAGAATTGTTAGATTTTTGTTTGATACTGGTGCTACACATAGTTTTATTTCTCAACCTGATTTCGTTGAGGAGCCTATATGCGTAAAGAATTCAGTCGGAGGCCCCGCAAACCTTTGTCTTCGATGTAGAGATGTTCCTATCTCATATTCTTGTTACTAATTCCCTATTGGTCTCTTTGTCCTTGATTTTAATGAATTCGAAATCATACTCGGAATGGATTGGCTAACGAAATACGAAGCCAAATTGGATTGTAACAATCGATTGATTTCGATTAAAACCGAATATGGAGATTTTATTGAGATTTCTTGTGAGGACCCTAGTCCTAAAAGAGAAGGGTTGATGTATAATTTGGGATATTCTGAACCCAGTTTGGAGTCTATACCCATTGTTAGAGATTTTCCAGACGTGTTCGAAGAAGTAAAATCCTTACCTCCACACCGGGAAATAGAATTCAGAATTGACTTAGTTCCAAATGCTCGTCCTGTAGTTCACGCAAGTCGTAGGATGGCGCCCAAAGAGAAGGGTGAATTAGTCAAGCAAACTAATGATCTGCTAAGCAAAGGATTAATTCGTCCTAGTGTTTCTGAATGGGGTTCAACCGTTGTGTTCGTTGCTAAATCGGATGGATCTTTGAGATTGTGTGTTGACTATCGCGATCTCAATAAGCAGACTCTCAAGAATAAATTTCCTCTACCTAGAATTGACGACCTATTCAATTGCACGGCGCTCGTTTCTTTTCGTAGATGGATCTAGCTCAGGGATTCCATCAGTTACGAATCGCCGAAGATTGTGTTCATTTGGCCGCTTTCAGGGGTCCTAATATGTTCTACGAATGGTTAGTCATGCCTTTCGGGCTAACCAATGCTCCAGCATACTTCGTAGATCTTATGACACGTGTATTTCGGGAAGTATTGAATGAATTTGTGCTTGTATTTATTGATGATATCCTAATTTATTCCAAAACTGAGGAGGAGCATTCTGAACATCTCAGGATTGTTTTGAAGATATTAAGAAGAAATGTCTTATTCGCCAAATTTTCTAAATGCCATTTTTGGGTCAAAGAAGTTAAATTTCTCGGGCACATTGTTACTGAAGAAGGAATTTCTATTGATCCTAGCAAGATTTCATCTATTCTAGACTAGAGCGACCCACTACTCCGAAAGAAGTTCGAAGCTTTTTGGGTTTAGCAGGTTATTATCGAAAGTTTGTTCAGGACTTTTCTAAGATAGCTAGTCTGATGACTAAGCTAACAATGAAGAATGCAAAATTTAACTGGACTCCGAAATGTGATGAAGCTTTTCGAGAGTTAAAGAAGAGATTAACCACCGCTCCTGTTCTCGTGATTATTAATGGGAATCAGGGTTTATCTGTTTATACCGACGCTTGTGGTGATGGGGTAGGTGCAGTATTAATGCAAAATGGGAAGGTGATTGCCTACGCGAGTAGACAATTACGCCCACATGAAAGAAACTACCCAACACATGATTTGGAGCTTTTAGCTGTTATTTTCGCCTTAAAAATCTGGCGACATTATCTTCTGGGTAAGAATCTCCTTCAGCTTTCTAAAAGAAAATTTAAGTTCGAATTAACTTAACATATACTTATAGTTAATAAATTCTCTGTTATAGGTGAAAAATTCAAATTATTCACCGACCACAAATCTTTGAAATATCTATTCACCCAGAAAGATCTGAATCTGCGACAACAACGTTGGTTGGAATTTCTGGCATCTTATGACCTAGATATTCTGTATACACCCGGAAAAGCCAATATAGTTGCTGATGCCTTGAGTAGGAAGCATGCTATTCTTGCTCATCTAGTTATTGCTCCTACTCCTCTTAAAAAGATTGCAAGACAACAGACAGAAGACAAGTTTCTTCGAGAAATGTATAGAAGAATAGGTCGTAGTGAAGATTTCAGTTTTGAAATTGATAAATATGGGGTTCTAAAATTAAAAGGTAGGATCTGTGTCCCTGATATTCCGGAGCTAAAACGAGAAGTTTTATATGAATGTCACAAGTCTAAACTTTGCATCCATCCAGGAGTCAATAAGATGTATCGTGATATCAAAAGAACTTTCTGGTGGAAGACAATGAAAAGGGACATATCTATATATGTGAGTCGCTGTGCTACTTGCCAACAAATTAAAAGCGATCAAAAGAAAATAGCGGGTTTACTTCAGCCTTTAGAAGTACCGAAGTGGAAATGGGACCAAGTATCGATGGATTTCATCGACAGATTGCCTCGTTCTCGGAAAGGCAATGAAGCCATTTGGGTCATTGTGGACCGTTTGACTAAGACAACCCATTTCTTACCAGTAAAATCTACCCGCACGGCAGCAAGCTTAGCTGCGTTGTATGTGAAAGAGATTGTCCGTCTCCACGGTATTCCTAGCAGTATATTGAGTGATCGTGACCCGATCTTCACTAGTAGATTTTGGGAGGCCTTTCAAGACGCATTAGGAACGAAACTGAATTTCAGCACTGCTTATCACCCACAGACTGATGGGCAGACTGAGAGGGTTAACCGAATTCTGGAAGACCTATTGCGTGCTTGTATGCTCGATTTTGGTGGTTCTTGGGAGGACCATTTACATCTGGTCGAGTTCTCTTATAACAATAGCTATCAGGCCAGTATAGAGATGGCTCCTTTTGAAGCTTTATATGGTCGTCCATGTCGATCACCTACATGCTGGATCGAGGCGAGTGATAGACTCGTTCTTGGATCAGATATGATTAAAGAAGCCACTGAAAATGTTGATTTTATACGAAAGAAATTAATAACTGCTCAAAGCCGCCAAAAGAGCTATTATGATCGAAGAAGAAGAGATTTAGAATTTCAAGTTGGAGATTCTGTTTTTCTCAAAGTATCTCCAATGTGAGGTGTATTGAGGTTTGGAAAGACCGGTAAGCTGGCACCACGGTATATTGGTCCTTTTCTTATTCTGGAGAGGATCGGTTCTTTAGCTTATCGAGTACAGCTGCCTAGCTGGTTGTTTGGTGTCCATGATGTGTTTCACATTTCTAGCCTTCGGAAATATGTGCACCATCCAGACTGTATTATTGAAGAAGCTGCTCAGCAGGATCTTGAAATCACTCCCAATTTAACGGTCAGAAGAGAACCAATCAAGATTGTAGATCGTGATGAAAAGCACTTGAGAAACAAAGTTGTAAAACTGGTTAAAGTGCAATGGAGTGGCGATCCAAAAGACTGCACTTGGGAAACTGAAGATAGTATGCAGAAATCATATCCCAATTGCAGAGTGGATATCTCGGCTTAAACTGGTAAGCCATTCCTCTATCTTTTTCTGAATTCGTATATTCTTTGATGTTTTCTCTCTCTTTCAAATTTCGAGGACGAAAATTTCTTAAGGAGAGGATATTGTAACATCCCAGAATTTATTAATTTAAATTTAGCGATTTATTTGAATTTTGGAAATTTAATTTGAAAAGTTTTAAAATAAATAAAATAATGTGTTAATTTAAATAAATAAAACTCCAAATTCTTTTGAATTTAAATCACTTGGATTTAACATCTTATATATACAAATTCAAACAATATGATAATCGTAGAACTTCAATTATAAAGCATAGCTTAAGATAAAAGAAATAAGTATGGATATCTATGAACAAAAGAACAAATTACATATGGATTATGTAAACAAGGGGATGGTAACACAAAAATGTAGATAAGAAAATAATATCTCTACAAACAAAAATAAAAAAAGTACATAAAAAAATTCAAATGGCATGAGTATGTAAACAAGAGAGGAAGCATATGCATTTAATGAAAATCATATCAGCCTCTATATGGAAGAAAAAAAATCTATAAAAATGTACAAATAATTTAAAAAGGTACAACTACCATCTTGTTCAGTCCTATGCTAAAAACCTGTGCATTTCTTTTTTTTATATACTTCCATATTCTTATTCGTTCAAACATAACATAGTAAAACTGAGAAAAAAAAGAGAAAAAAATACAAACATCACCTTATTTTCAAGCCTAATTACAATCTGAAAAGAAAAAAAAGGAGAGGATCAAACTGCAGGCTTCAAAAGAAAAGAAGAACACAAATTGCAGCGGTTTCAACTATATTCATGTGATTAAACATCAAGTTTTTAAAATTTTGAGTTCATTTAAAATCAATAAAGTTGATTCATTTATTATATGGTATGAAATCTGGTTGATCTTTGAATATAAATCTATGAATATTTAAGTGATGTTCTGTTGCTTCTCTGGAATTGATGTAGACTACATAGTTAGTTCAAAACCATGATTATTCTTATATAAATCATTGTTAAGCTTTATTTTCTCAACAAAACAAGATGTTAAACTCAAATTTAGATTTTTTAAAGGTTGGTTTAAACCATCTTTATAAGATACATCACTGTAATATTGATATACAGGTATCAAGTGATAGTGGATAAAATTCGAATGTTGTAAAATATTAATTCAAGTTTATATCTTGAATTCTGATTGAAATTTATGATTTTTAAAACAAAAACGAGGATTTTTAATTTAGTATTTCAAGAGCAGTTTGAAATTGAATAAAGTTTGCATTTTTCTCAATTCCTGACAATCGAATCATTAATAAATAGCAAACACTTGCTTTCATGTACCTGAGTATGTACTCGACAAAAAGGATTAAACACAAATGTAACACCATCATGTATTAAAGCAGACTAAATCATGCATATAGAAATAATCTCAAATAAATATGTTATATCAAATCTTAATTATCCCACATGCCTAACAACCATATAAGCATAAGCTATCATATCAAATGCTAACAATCAAACATCAAATAGGCATATATAAGACCAAACATCAAAAAATAACATCCATGCCTATCCTAGCATGTAGAATACTAAATTTTCTATTATAACGCATCATATATGATATCCAATATGAAAGTTGATGAAAAGTGAAATCTCACCAAGTGAAGAGCTTTGGATAAGCGGTCCTCATGCTCTCACCGGTCTCTCATGTGCAATCGCCTTCGTTTTCACTCAACTAAACCTTTACCACTCCACCTCCTTCCTCCTAACCTATTTTGTATCACGTCTCATGATACAAATGGACCTCCGAGGTCTCGAAATTCCTGATTTAGTCTCTATATCATCTAATCAATTTGGTGCCAAATTTCCAAAAGCCTCTTGTCGGTTCTCCAAAAACCCACAAGTGAATAACGGGTTTTGGCCACTTACAATGCTCTTGGCACATAATGGAATTACACTATCCATTCCACAAATAACGCAACTAATTTGGATGCCGTCAACTGGACCTAATAGTATAAATCTAGCATCTTCATCAATCTATCGACGTTGATCCAAATGCTATCATATCCACTTCTAGTCCTTAGCAATCCATCAATGAAACCTCTAGATATCTTCTTCCACTACTAATCGAGAACAAACAATCTCTCATCCCTATGGGACCAACATTCCCGATCGGGTCCGCACTGCATCACCTCTACAGTCACTGCTTATTCTTCTAACTTAGCCATGATCTTCGCTAGTGTTAACCCAAAAAATGGACCAACACCCTGGTTTAAGTTTGAAAGCACCAGCCCTATTCTGACAGAGCAATATCACAGATCACAGATGAAGAAAAAGAACAGTAAAAGAAAGAAGACAGAGAATTATTATAGTAGTTCGGTTGTTAATGAAGCCTATGTCCACTTTATAGCTTTACTATAAATTGATTGTTGTTACAGGAGTTGTCTGTTACAAGAGTTGTTTGATTACAAGGCTTTGTTTGTTTTCTATCTAGATTGAATCTCTTGAGCTAGAATTCATAGGAGAATCACATCGAATTCCTTTGGAGATTGTTGTGAGGGAGTTAGAGGGTGAAGAATAATTCCAACAGAGCTTCAGCAACCAGTCCGGAGAAGATCCTCTTTATATTGCAGATAGGTTGGTATTTATATGGATTGGAGAGCTTATGGACCCGGCCTGTTTATCAACTGCTCGCAGGTAGGTAGGAAACAACCCAAGGAGAGTTTGGCTCACAAAACGAGATAAAGCCATGGGACGTTGGCAACCCATGGCCTATGGGTTGCTGGCGACCCATGGTCTATCGGTCGTTGGAGACCCATAGTCTATAGGTCGCTAGCAACCCATAGACTTGGCTCGTTTGCGAGCCAATGCCTTAGCCTCTTTTCGCAGCGTTCTTAAGCTAACTTGTTTGATGGTTTGAGTAGAAGCATGGTCGCCAATGATCCAAGCACTTAGTATTTTATGGAGTTTGGAATTGGAGATGCTTTGATAGTCTTTTATCATAGTTGTTTTGTTTCGCTGGAAATTCACTAACTGTTTGTGCTCATCTGTTGATTGGGCTAAAAGAATGCAAGTCCCTTGGTTTAGTCGATCCCAGTCGTTGCCTTAGTAAAATTGCTTGGCTCTCGTTCACTCCTTGCCTTAGCCTTTCTGGTTGAGCTCTAAGCCATCCTGATGTCATGAGATTGTCCCGCTTTCTAGCAGGTCCTGCTGGGTCGAAAACCCGGATAACATTTGCCCCCCAGAGTATGCCTTCATTGAAAACAAGGCGTGCTATGGAAGTAACTTCTTTTGAGTTTCATTTTGTGAAATCAAGTTGATCGTGTCGAGTCTACTATGCAAATTTGCCTTTAACTATTAACCAGTCTGTTGAATTTTCAGTCTGGATCGTCGGAGTCCACCTCAAGATGTTGATCTCAATTGACCAACTTCTGATAGCCGTTCATTTTTTATTTCAATCTGAATTTCAGTTCCTAGTATTACTGATGCAATCCTTGCTCCGTAGTTTACTCAAGGGTTAAGGTTGGTAAGTGGGTGCATGATGTAGGTTTGGAGTTACCTATATAGTTTTAATCCGACCATCGGTGAGGCTACGTTTTGTCTCGAACGATTATACGCCATTCTGGAGCGAAGTCTTGCTCTTTGTCTTTAGCTTTTTCTTCTTGAGAATTTTGTTAAGTTCCCGTCGATGTTTTTGAATTCCAATGCGAAAATTTATTCCAAAATTGGATATAGTGGATGATTCGATCGTACCGCTCTTCCTATTTCTGTATTCTGGTGATCCGGAAAAGAAAATCCTGCCGCATCGTTTCGAACAACGACTCCGTTATCGATTGTTGATCGATAACGTGTAAGTGTGGAAGAGATAATTTCAAAGGGTGATATGGATTGTTTTTCAAATGTAAGCGAGCTATCTACACCAAATTGTTTGTTCGCAGTATTGGGATACTGGACTCTTCTCATGTAGATAACACACAGCATTTGCCCCGGTCAACGCTTAGGACCCGATTAGTCAACATACGTCGACTTCCCTTGGATTCTGGGCGTTGGTTATACGAGGATATTATTTAAAGTAAAACATACCTGACAGGGTTGAATGCCAGGTTTTGTTGTTGAAAATGACTTTTCGGTCATCTAATCTTTAGTTTAGCGGAGGTACTCCCACTCCTCCAGAAGCTGGATCCTTCACAACTTAAGCTTCGCTTATTATCCCTATCATACTGGGATGACTGATTATAGTTAAATTACTGGGCACAGTTGCTCTTGTAGAATTGTAGTTGAAGTTTGATCAGGCATAGCTTTAGTCTTAGGAAACTAGTGGCTTAATTCCTCGGCTTCGAGAATTGCTTTTTATTGACCTATAAGGTAGCCTCGTCTATCCAGTTTTGTAGCTAATCCTTACTTATGCTCAATTGAGTTCGTTTCAACAAGGTGTTGGTGTAAATGCCTTAGTCTGTAGGGCTGATTACTTTGACTACCGAACCAACATGTTTTGGGAGACTAGGTCTCCTAAGCAATACATTCGATTGCCCCGGTCTAATTGACATGATAGCTCCTATCTTCGGGAATTAGGGACCTTGTGCTTGATCCCAAGATTTGAGTTTTGATGTCAGTGTGTATTAGGAAGATGCGTTTCTGGCATCTTTGTCTAAAGTAAATTCTTTTAAGTCCGATGTTGATATCCTAATCATATGTTGGTTTCTATCTTCGAAAACTCATATATGGATGACTCAACTCTGTGAATTTTTCTTTGATGTTGTGAATCTTCGGATAGCATGAGATGCCAGAAGGTAGGGTTGAAGATTCAATCAAACTCTTGCTTCTATTTTTGAGAGCCTATGTATCGATAGTTTCATTTTGGGCTTTCTTCCTAGCATCACCAAACTTCGAGTAATGACATATTCCTCCAAGTTGGAACCAAATGATCTAGTTGGACCATAGGTAGGTCATCGATCCTTCTCGTCATCGCCGGACTACAAGCGACGGTTGATTTCCGAACATTAAATCCTTTTTTTTTGTAGCCAGAAAGCCCTGTTTAGTGACACAGAACCATTATCTAACCAATCTCGCAGTTATTCATATTTGGACTTTTGAAACATTTCTTTTGATCAAGTATCTATGCTTCTATCCCTTCTTGAGGGACTAGCTATTTTGAATGCATGTATTTAGGCGATTGTGAGAAATGGAAATCTGTGGGGCGAATTACTCAATTGCCCCCAGTCTGCATCTCAATCCCATTCTGGAATTGAGGAAGTTCGGGGATTTTACTTCTGACCTTCCATGATTGCTCCGCTTGTCCTAGGTTGTGCATGCTCTTCTTGGTTGTTAACGTTGTCATAGAAGTTTTGTTCATATGTCAACTCCTTTTTTTTAGAATTGATAACCTAGCTTCTTGGTTCCAAGCAACATTTCCTCAAGGTCGCCTATCTTTTGGCTGTGTCTAAATTCTTTCTAAGTGGAATTTAGGAAATTTGGTTGTGCACCAGCTTTCATTCCTAGAAATTAGTAAACAGGCAATTCATTCCTGGGATTTCCTTTCGATGCTGCTTTATTCCTATGCAGTGGCTAATTTTTGTGATGAAAGGTCGAACCATCTGGTTGACCTATGAAAGGATACGTCTTTCAGTCATTGCTTGTCATTAGGCAAAAATAGTTTTCTAAAGAGAAGGTGGAAACTCAGTTGAGGACCAGCTTCTATCTTCGGAAGCTAGTGCATCGATGGTTCACTGCGATGAGTGTTTCTCATCAGCCCTGTAGATTAAAGTTTTCT
The DNA here is from genome assembly GCA_030737815.1 of Allium fistulosum. Lineage (NCBI taxonomy): Eukaryota > Viridiplantae > Streptophyta > Magnoliopsida > Asparagales > Amaryllidaceae > Allium > Allium fistulosum. Next base: position 1,112,366,896 of record CM060902.1, on the reverse strand, counting down.
TGGCATTGTCGGGGCAATACCGGTACTTAGTGAGTAGAATGTTTCCTAGAGTTGTCGGGGCAACACCAGTACTTAGGAAATAGAAAAAAATTTCGACGTTGCCAGGGCAACACCAGTACTTAAAGGACAAAAGAAGGCCTTGGCATTGGCAAGGCAACACCGACACTCAGGAGGTTGGGAACGATTTTCCCCGTCGATTCGACGGTGCACTTAACCTAGTTGGGTACTAGTTTCGGTCTTCGGAAACTAGCACTTCGATGATTGGATTGTAGAAGTATTTTCTTAGTGCTGCCTATCTTCGGGCAATATTAAAGTCACGTTGCTGAGGATTGAATCAATCATCTGATCCTATAGAGTTGAGTAGATTCCTTTTAACCCAATGTGGTTGTTTTCTCAATGTGGCTTAAATTTGCGATACGCCACATTCTGGAAGAGTAACGGTCTCAGGTGTTACCGTTGCCTAGCTTTGTTTGTAACCGTCGAGTATTACCTTTAGAGATGCAAGGCTTAGCTCAACCGATTCCGTAATTATTCTTATTCATGAAAAATCGAACTTTCTCCAATCGGTCTTTGTTATGATCTGATGATTATTAGTGGAACCCTTCATTTCTAGGTGTGAAACTCTAGGTTCTTACCGCATACACATGAAATTGTAGAGCAAGTCATCACATTACCCCTAGTACGATCGTGTTCATTCCTATACTAATCATGGACTGGTAGGGTTCGATAGTGTTTGTCTTGAATCTGTGACACTTAACCTTGCTTGTTTCAGGCCATATGCATTATTGTGAATATCAACCTTATTCGTTTGTTCCAATCTTCGAGAATCAATGGTTTAGCTACTCGATTTTAAGCATTCTCTCCTTGCCGTTGTCTATCATTGGATAACAGCTAGTTTTTTGCAAGTTAGGGTTTGAGACCTTATTCGAGCAACTACTTCTATCTTTGGAAGCTAGTGCGTTGATGATTTTATTCTGGAAATGCTTTGCGTCATCATCTACCTCTGTACGACGGTAAGTTCCTCCTTTTATTGCAAGTAGGAGCAATCTTTATCATGACCAAATGTTAATGTGTTATGTGCCCCTCAGTCCACGGGGCTGATTATTCTGAATAATTGATGTGAGACTTGATGTTTTGGGTGGCTCCCTGGATGCCCCCAGTCAAAGTTACATCCCAGCTCCTATCTCTGGGAACTTGTGACTTGGGTGTATTGAATTTTGACATTTTGTACATTAACTTTGGTCAAAGATGAGAATTCTTTGCCGACTTCTTGGTTTGCGAGCTTTGCAGCACTACCGAAGCAATGTCGATTCTTTCGGGTAGTAGGAGTCGATCCCTGTTAATCGAAGTGCATCGCTTCTGAGAGTGCATGGCTTACGAAATGCACGGCTTTTGAGAGTGCACGGCTCATGGGATCGATACGACCCATCGACCCGGGACAGTTTGGAACTTCTTGACACTGAGGAGTTTGTTGATATTACCGGCAGTGACACCACTCCCTAAACGAGGAAGAAACTGCAAGCAAAGGGCGGAAAGGAGCGCGGTGGAAGGAAGCACTGGGGAGCTTGTGTGGAGACCGATCTTACTTTTGTTCTTTTTGAGTCATTTTGTTCAAGTGGAGAGTCTGCACTTTGTGTCCTAATTGTAGAGTCTATATTTTCTCTTTGTTGGCCATTGTTGTGTGGGTACGGCCCCCACATTTTGATCCTATGTATAGAAAATCATAAGCAATACAATGATATTTTGACTATATTTTCATCTATCTATTCGTGTATGCTCTGTGTACTTGTGCTAGTTTCATTAATTTCTAGTTCTATAATGGAACTTGGAGGTTAACACCACTTAGAGAATTTTCGTTTAGAAATTCACAAAACTTTAATAATTTCTAAAACTTAGAAATTTTTGTTCAGAATTTTTGTTTGGAAATTCTCAAAACTTTGAGATCGAACTTGTGAACTTATTGTTGTTTGGAGTGACAGAACCTGTGAACCTATTGTATTTGTGTGATTCTATCTCAGTACAGGTGTATGCCCCCCAGTTCACAGGGTTGTTTACTTCAAACAATTTTCAAGTATCCGGTAGCTTAGGGTTTAGATAACCTCCTTTGAAAATCTAGCTAAGTCATGACCTGATTTTCCTTTCTTCGGAAGTTTTGCAACCTTAGCATGTATTCTCAGTTTCCGGCAGGTAAGTATGCAATTTACGCATAGGTATGTATTGTCAATCATTGAGTGCCTTCCTTCTAACACCAATTATTTTTGATTGCATGTGTGGGGTTTCTCACGCTTCTCGGCTTTGTCTATCTTTGGGAAACACGAGAAGTTGGTTTTTTATGTTCATCGACGTTGCCTATCTCCGGGCAACGTAAGAAGTTTATTTTGAGTTTCCTCGATGTTGCCTATCTCCGGGCAAGCGAAGAGTTTGTTTTCGATGATCTTCGGCGTTGCTTGTCTCCGGGCAACACGAGGAGTTCATTTTCGGTGGTTCTCGGCCTTGCTTATCTCTGGGCAATGTGAGGAATTTCAGCTTGAGGGCACAGCTTGTGGGATGCACAACTTTGGATGCTCCTTGGTGATGCCTATCTCCGGGCAAGGCAAGGAGTTTGTTCTTGAGTGCATGGCTTATGAGATGCGCGGCTTTTGAGGCTCCTTGCATTGCCTATCTCCGGGCAACGTGAGGAGTTTAAATTTGAATGAACAGCTTACGAGATGCATGACTTTTGAGGCTCCTTGGCGTTGCCTATCTCTAGGCAACGTGAGGAGTTCGAATTTGGTGCTCCTCGACGTTGCCTATCTTTGGGCAACGTGAGGAGTTTGAATTTGGTGCTCCTCGGCGTTGCCTATCTCCGGGCAACACGAGAAGTTGGTTTTTGATGCGTGGCTTATGAGATGCATAGCTTTTGGAGCTCCATGGCATTGCTTATCTCCGGGCAATGCGAGAAGTTTAAGTTTGAGTGCGCAGCTTACGAGATGCACAGCTTTTGGAGCTCCTTAGCGTTGCCTATCTCTGGGCAACGTGAGGTGTTTAAGTTAGGGTGCACGGCTTACGAGATGCGCGGCTTTTGGAGCTCCTGGGCATTGCCTACCTCTGGGCAACGTGAGGAGTTAGTTTTTGTTGTTCCTCAGCGTTCCCTATCTCCAGGCAACGCGATGAGTTAGTTTTTTTATGCTCCTCAGCGTTGCCTATCTCCGAGCAACGCAAGGAGTTAGTTTTTGATGCTCCTCTGCATTGCCTATCTCCGAGCAACGCGTGGAGTTAGTTTTTGATGCCCCTCGGCATTGCCTATCTCCAGGCAACGCGAGGAGTTAGTTTTTTATGCTCCTCGGCGTTGCCTATCTCCGGGCAACGCGAGGAGTTAGTTTTTTGATATTCCTCGGTGTTGCCTATCTCCGGGCCACGTGAGGAGTTAGTTTTTTAGTGCTTTCCGATGTTTGCTGGGGCAACACCGGTTTTTAGAAGGCAAGGATCGGGTTCCACCGATCCGACGGTTTGAGTTCAATTTGACATCGTCGACTCAGCAGGTTGCTTACATGAACACAGTTTTATTGGTTCAAGAAGCTAAATAGTTTTTGGTTCGGGTAACCATGGCTTGGATGATCCTTCCGTGTTTCTGGAAGATGTGCACGTCCAAATAGATCAGGTTACCATGATGGAGAGATCTATAGCTGACCACATGAAGATGGATTGGAGAAAGAGCCAATGGGAGTTTAGGGCCTGACTCTTAGCTCTTGGTCCAAACTGCCTTCAGAGAATGGGTCTTTGATTGGCATACGGTCTAAGAGGAAGATGAATTGGTCACCAAGAGCGGTAAAATAGTAGTTGGAAAGAAGTGGGCAGGAATTATGCTAGTATTTTGTTTGTTGCACGAGCTAGGTCATTAATTCCGCGGTTGTCAGAATGCTAGGATTTTTGATTGGGCATACAGAACTGTGGTATGATTAGTCTCGGCCTTTCTTATGGCTATTCAGGTGTGTGCGGTGCCCCCCATGCTACAGAAATGTTGGCATGCTTGAACTATATCCATGGTTTCACCACAACTCGTTTGATTGCCCCCAGTCCAGTGGGAGCGGTTCTTCTGAGTCTAAGTCTTGGCATGATTTGAGTCAGCTAACCACAAGGTCGGTTCAGTTTTGGCATAGTTCCTTTGAGCGAATTTGATGCCCTGGGGTTCAGCACTGTTTGTTTCATCGGTCATTTAATTATGCTGAGTGACAGATATGATTGTCGATTTGTGGACCTAGAGCATGGCTTCGTTGACTCCAAGGGGCTTTGGATTAGATGACTACTAGTCTTCCAGTTCACCTTCACGGATATCAGTCGTACATAAATTTCACTGATCTACCGGTTCGCCCTCACGACGCTTTAGTTCGTGAAAGTCCTTCATGTTCGCAAAGGGTTTTTAGGATCAGACGACTGCTGATCTACCGGTTTACCTTCACGATGCTTTAGTTCGTGAAAGACCTTCGCATTCGCAAAGGGTTTTTTGTGGTCGGATGTCCGGCGACCAGACGATCTTGGAATGATAATTTATCGATTCCGAGAGGAGTTTTGGGTCTTGTGTCCGACGGCCCGACGGTCTTAAAGCAATGATTCATCGACTCCAAGAGGAATTTTACGGATTCAGGTCAAGGGAACACAGTTTTATCAGTTCTTGTAGGCTACGGTGTTAGACCTGTTGGCAGTCTTAAAGCAACGTCGAGTGCTCTAGTCTACGTTTCGGGGACTTAGAGATTTTTGTTGAATCGTTTATACTCTAATCCACGCTCCGGGGACTTAAGAGTACTCTAGTCCGCGCTCCGGGGACTGAGAGATTTTTATTGAGAGTAGTCGTATTTCCACCCATTTGATTTGTACTTCATTTACAGTGTTCGAGGCAAAAGTTGTCGAATGAACGGTCGAACCATGTTTGTTCATGGAACAGGATTCTACCCCCAGCATTCAGGATGAAACTTGGCAATCAGATGGTCGATTGACGTCCACTTGATAGTTGCGGCTCTTCCCATTAAGTCGGGAAAAAAGCAGGTGATGAATGACTTGATCACATCCATGCTGGGGTCGGATGATCGAGTATTGCACAATTTGCGTCGTATTCTTTGAGTTATTAAGCGGGCAATTAAGTTGCATCTATTTCAGGCTGCAATCATGTCCATTTGTTGAAATCTAGGGTTGATTAGCAGGCAGCCAATCGCGACTACTTCGAGTCTAATGTGAAGGTTGCTGAGTGGACAGTCAGTCATGTCAACTTTCTATTAGATTCTGAACTTGTCGGGTTCTTTATTATATGCCTCGACGTCCCAAATTAGGGGTATATGGTAGTTGATGAACGATCGAATCATGTTTGTCTTGATGAAACTCCATAGGTTCGATCACGGTCGATGGAGATTGGCTGGCGGCCAACTCTAAGTACTTGGTCACTTGCATCATTTTGGAAGTGGTTTGGTTTAACTTGGTCGTAGTTCACAACATGATTGAAATTGAAATTAAAATAAAATAATTCAAAGAAGATCAGAATAAATCCTGTTGATAAGCGAAGCAGCATCATGTGCTCGCTATTCCACTTTGCCCCTAGCTCCTTTCAGCAGGATGCCGACCGTCAATGGTCCAATTGATAATCAAAGTTCTTTATTGATAGGCATTATATGTTCCTTGCTCGCCATTCTGCAGGGATTGCATATACTGTTGAAGCTTTCCTTTCTAAATCAGCTTTCCGATCACATCTTGGAGGTGTTTGTAATCGCCAGTGTTAGGACCGTGTGCATCTTGGAATATACAGCATTCCCCGGATTTTCTTTAGGCTTTAGTGGACTCTCTCGCGGCTGGTTTTCAGTGTTACTCTGAGTCATGAGTATCCAAGTAGAGGCTATCAAATGAATCGTTCAAAGGAGCATATGAGTCGAATTTTGAGATCCTGGGTCATCTCCTGGAATCTGAGTCCTTAGCCAATGGGCATGTATTATTCTTTCTCCTAGTCTGCTCTACCTCCTCCTTGCTGAGCTTTTGATTCACTTTGTAAAAAAGACGATCCAAGGTTGCAGGAGGCTCTCAAGCTAACTAGCTGCCCAAATCTATCTAGGGGTTAATTCCCCTCATCGACGCCATCAGTATGATATCCTCACTGAGATTGCTCGCTTTAGCGACGATGACGACCATTCGTGATTCGACGATGGGAGCTCTAAGATAGGATTAGAAGCTGGTCAGTTGGGTGTTGTTATATTTTACGATGGGAGCTTGGCATAATAATTGATCTCGGCTTGTACCATATCTCATTGGTCCTCCTACCTCTAAGAATACTATTTGAGTAGCAGTTCCTCGTCCATTGCTTGGCACTATGCTATGACACGGGTTTCAGAGCTTCTTCTAGTGTTTTGCACGTTGGCATTTTCATCAAATTGTTTTCCTCTAATTTTTTTATATTTCGGAGTAGGAGAGAGCCATCCTTATATCCTCCCGTGGGTTTTCACCCCTAAGATCGAGTTTGTAGCCGGTTTTTTGCAGTAGGTGGAGTGTTAACGTTTTCTTCCGTCATGATTCTTGGAGCTCCGCCCATTGCTTCCTTTCGACTATATACCCTTCGAACGACCCAAACGGCGGTCTCGCTGGCCGGTTAACGAGTCGGGATCCAGGGGTAAAGCGCCTTAGTTTGGGGGTTCGGGGGCGCAACGTGGGCCCCGATGGGGGTTCGGGGGCAACGCCACCAAAGTTCACGGTACATGTTAAAATTCATCACGAACGGAGCTAACTTCATGGATAGCTAGCGTTCCATAGGTTATGGATCGCTAGCAACCCATAGCTTCTAGCGACCCATAGTTTCTAGCGACCCATAGTTTCTAGTGACCCACAGCTTCTACCGACCCATACCTTCTAGCGACCCATAGTATGGATCGTTGGCGATCCATGGTACATGTTAAAAATCATCACGAATGGAGCTAACTTCATGGATCACTAGCGTTATATAGGCTATGGATCGCTAGCGACCCATAGCTTCTAGCGACCCATAGCTTCTAGCGACCTATAGTATGGATCGCTGGCGATCCATAGTACATGTTAAAAATCATCACGAACAGAGCTAATTTCATGGATCGCTAGCGTTCCATGGGCTGTGGATCGCTAGCGACCCATAGCTTCTAGCGGCCCATAGTTTCTAGCGGCCCATAGCTTCTAGCGGCCCATAGTTTCTAGCGGCCCATAGCTTCTAGCGACCCGTAGCTTCTAGCGACTCATAACTTCTAGCGACCCATAGTATGGATCGCTGGAAATCAGTAGTGCATGTTAAAAATCATCACGAATGGAGCTAACTTCATGGATCGCTAGCGTTCCATAGGCTATGGATCGCTAGCGGCCCATAGCTTCTAGGAACCCATAGTTTCTAGCGACTCATAGCTTCTAGCGACCCAAGTTTCTAGCGACCCATAGCTTCTAGCGACCCATAGTTTCTAGTGACCCATAGCTTCTAGTAACCTGTAGCTTCTAGCGATCCATAACTTCTAGCGACCCATAACTTCTAGCGACCCATAGTATGGATCGCTGGCGACCCATAGTACATGTTAAAAATCATCACGAACGGAGCTAACTTAATAGATCACTAGCGTTCCATAGGCTATGGATCGCTAGCGACCTATAGCTTCTACAACCCATAGCATCTAGCGACCCATAGCTACTAGTGATCCATAATTTCTAGCGACCCATAGCTTCTAGCGACCCATGGTATGGATCGCTAGCGATCCATAGTACATGTTAAAAATCATCATGAACGGAGCGAACTTCATGGATCGCTAGCGTTCCATAGGCTAGGGATCGCTAGACCCATAGCTTCTAGCGACCCATAGCTTCTAGCGACCCATCGACCCATAGCTTCTAGCGACCCATAGTTTCTAGCGACCAATAGTTTCTGGCGACCCATAGTATGGATCGCTATGGGTCGCTGACGATCCATAGTACATGTTAAAAATCATCATGAAATGAGCTAACTTCATGGATCGCTAGCGTTCCATAGGCTATGGGTTGCTAGGGACCCATAGCTTCTAGCGAACCATAGCTTCTAGCGACCCATAGCTTCTTGCGAACCATTGCTGCTAGTGACCGATAACTTCTAGCGACCCATAGTATGGATCGCTGGCGATCCATAGTACATGTTAAAAATCATCACGAACGGAGCTAACTTCATGGATCGCTAGCGTTCCATAGGCTATGGATTGCTAGCGACCCATAGCTTCTAGCGACCCATAACTTCTAGAGACCCATAGTATGGATCGCTAGAAACTATGTTAAAAATCATCACGAACGGAGCTAACTTCATGGATCGCTAGCGTTCCATAGGCTATGGATCGCTAGAGACCCATAGCTTCTAGCAACCCATAGGTTCTAGCTACCCATAGCTTCTAGCGACCCATAGCTTATAGCGACCCATAGTGCCCCCCATAGCTTCTAACGACCCATAACTTCTAGCGACCAATAGTATGGATCGCTGGCGATCCATAGTACATGTTAAAAATCATCACGAACGGAGCTAACTTCATGGATCGCTAGCGTTCCGTAGGCTGGCTATGGATCACTAGCGACCCATAGCTTCTAGCGACCCATAGTATGGATCGCTGGTGGTCTATAACACATGTTAAAAATCATCATGAATGGAGCTAACTTCATGGATTGCTAGCGTTCCTTAGGTTATGGATCGTTAGCGACCCATAGCTTCTAGCAACTCATAGCTTCCAGCGACCCATCGTTTCTATCGACCCATAGCTTCTAGTGACTCACAGTATGGATCGCTGGCGATCCATAGTACATGTTAAAAATCATCACAAACAGAGCTAACTTCATGGATCGCTAGCGTTCCATAGGCTATGGATCGCTAGTGACCCATAGCTTATAGCGACCCATAGCTTCTAGCGACCCAAAGAATGGATTGCTGGCGATCCATAGTACATTTAAAAATCATCATGAGCGGAGCTAACTTCATGGATCGCTAGCGTACTATAGGCTATGGATCGCTAGCGACCCATAGTTTCTAGCGACCCATAGCTTCTAGCGACCCATAGTGACCCATAGCTTCTAGCTACCCATAGTTTCTAGCGACCCATAGCTTCTAGCGACCCATAACTTCTAATGACCCATAGTATGGATCGCTAGCGATCCATAGTACATGTTAAAAATCATCACGAACGGAGATAAATTCATGGATCGCTAGCATTCCATGGGCTATGGATCGTCAGCGACCCATAGCTTCTTGCGACCTATAGTTTCTAGTGACCCATAGCTTCTTGCGACCCATAGCTTCTTGCGACCCATAGCTTCTAGCAACCCATAGTTTCTAGTGACCCATAGCTTCTAGTGACCCATAAGTTCTAGCGACCCATAGTATGGATTGTTGGCGATTCATAGTACATATTAAAAATCATCACGAATGGAGCTAACTTCATGGATTGCTAGCGTTCCATAGGCTATAGATCGCTAGCGACCCATAGCTTCTAGCGACCCATAGTCTCTAGCGACCCATAGCTTCTAGCGACCCATTGCTTCTAGCGACCCATAGTATGGATCTCTAACGATCCATAGTGCATGCTAAAAATCATCACGAACGGAGCTAACTTCATGGATCGCTAGCGTTCCATTAGCTATGGATCGCTAGCGACCCATAGGTTCTAGCGACCCGTAGCTTCTAGCGACCTACAGTTTTTGGCGACCAATAGCTTCTTGCGACCCATAGTTTCTAGCGACCCATAGCTTCTAGCGACCCATAGTATGGATCGCTGGCTATCCATAGTACATGTTAAAAATCATCACAAACGGAGCTAACTTCATGGATCGCTAGCATTCCATAGGCTATGGATCGCTAGCATCCCATAGCTTCTAGCGACCCATAGTTTCTAGTAACCTATAACTTCTAGCGACCCATAGTATGGATCGCTGGCGATCCGTAGTACATGGATCGCTAGCTATCCATGTACTTAACTAATTTCAGTACTTCATTTTCTGGGGTGCTTATTGGATCATGATGCGAAATAGTTGATTGACCCACGAGCAAACATCATGGATCTCTAGCGATCCAAGTAGATGGATCACTAGCAACCATCACCTTAGCATGTGTTTGCTTGCTTTTTCTCTGATCCTTCTTGGTTGGTTTTTCTCTTCTCAACAGCAAACCTTCTAAGCAGAGAATGAAGTTCTAACTTCTGGATCTATGGGATCCAATGTAGATAGCTAGATCCAAACCCTGAGTTGGAGTTCTCAGTGAAAGCACCAAAATGTCGACCTAAAAAATGTACCAACACCTTGGTTTAAATTTGAAAGCAGCAACCCTGTTCTGACCGAGCAATATCACTGATCACAAATAAAGAAAAAGAACATTGAAAGAAAGAAGACAAAGAACTTTTATAGTGATTCGGCTATTAATGAAGCCTATGTCCACTTTATAGCTTTACTATAGACTGATTGCTGTTACAAGAGTTGTTTGATTACAAGGCTTTGTTTGTTTTCTATCTAGATTGAATCTCCTGAGCTATAATTCACTGGAGAATCACAGCGAATTCCTTTGGATATTGATGTGAGGGAGTTAGAGGGTGAAGAATAATTCCAGCAGAGCTTCAACAACCAGTCCGGAGAAGATCCTCTTTATGTTGTAGGTAGGTTGGTATTTATATGGATTAGAGAGCTTATAGGCCAAGCATGTTTATCAACTGCTCGCAGGTAGGTAGGAAACGACCCAAGGAGAGTTCGGCTTGCAAAACGAGATAGAGCCATGGGTTACTGGCGACCTATGACCTATGGGTCGCTGGCGAACCATGACCTATGGGTCGCTGGCAACCCATAGACTTGGCTCGTTTGCGAGCCAATGCCTTGACCTCTTTTCGCAGTGTTTTAAGCTAACTTGTTTGAAGGTTTGAGGAGAGGCATGTGTCATCGATGATCCAAGCACTTAGGATTTTCTAGAGTTTGCAATTGGAGATGCTTTGATAGTCTTTTATCATAGTTGTTTCATTTCGATGGTAATTCACTATCTGTTTATGCTCAGCTGCTGATTGGGCTAAAAGAATGTCGGTCCCTTTGTTTAGTTGATCCCAATCGTTGCCTTAGTAACATTGCTTGGCTCTCGTTCACTCCTTTCCTTAGCCTTTCTGGTTGAGTTCTAAGCCATCCTAATGTCACGAGATTGTCATGCTTTCTAGTGGGTCCTGCTGGGTCAAAAACCCGGATCACAACTAGTCTAGCTTCATGCCTGTGACTAGAATCGATCTGCTAAATCAAAGTAGGTCTGATAGTCAAACTAGCTATCATCTTTGGTCATAGCCCACATCGAGTTCTAAAGTCATAACTAGTAATAAATTCAAGCAATGTCCACCCTAGGAATATCGCTCCCAAACAAGTAAGTCACCCACATAAAGCATCAATAAATGCATTTTCCTTATAGGCGTGTAGGAAATGTCAAATTCGCAGGAGGGTATGTATTCCAACCATCTCTACTGGGGAAGGTTGAGATCCTTCTTGGAGAAGAGATACTTCAATGATATGGGATCAATGGACAACTTGAACCCCTCTCCTAATAAATAGATCCTCCAAATCTCCGAAACAAATGTTATAGCTGCCAACATCGAATTTTGAGTTGGATACTTCCACTTATGTGATTTCAGTTATCGGCTAGCATATGCGACACCCTTACCTATCTGCATCAATACTGCACCTAGTCAAGGACCAATAGTATGTGTGTACTATCGACTCCTTATTCCCACTCATAATGACTAACACCGGTGCACTCATCAACCTCTCTGTCAGACTCAAAAACACATGACCACACCTTGCATCCTAAATGAAAATCTAATTCTTCGCGTCAAATCGGTTAATAGTGTCTCTACCTTAGAGAAATCATGGATGAATCGTCTATAATATCCAGCTAACCCCAAGAAACTTCTCACATACGTAGTGTATTTGGGTCTAGTTCAATCTTGGACTGCTACAACTTTTGTAGGATCTACAGCAATGCCCTAATTAGAAACAATGCGACCCAACAATCTCATCTCCTTTTCCCATAAGTTATACCTTGAAAACTTCATCATCAATTGATGTTTTCTCAACACCTACATTACAATCATCAATGGTGTCTTGTGCTCCTCTTCTGTCCTCATGAGTAGACGAAAGTATCGTCAGTAAGCACAAGCATGAACTTACTCAAGCGATCCCTCAAAATATGGTCCATGAGGTCAACAAAGCATGTTGATGCATTGGTTAGCCCAAACAGCATAACCAACCAATAAAAAATCAAGGTAGCGTACGGAACGCTTTGATCAACACACTCTCTCTAGCTACTCTCAGTGGATGAAACCCCATCACAAGGCCCAACCAAGAGAACACCTTCGCGCCATAGAGATGACCGAACAAGCAACCAATAAGTGGAAGTGAATACTTGTTCATTATCTCATTGAGCTCATGACAATCAACAAACAACCACAAAGAGCCATCTGCCTTAATAGCGAACAATATAGGTGCATCCCACTAATATATGCTCCTACGAATAAACCCTCGTCTCAATAGGTCATCCGCTCGATGTTAGCCATAAAATCTACTCGATAGCAGAAATATGAAAGAAAGTTAATAAGGTTGAGATTTCGATGAAGAGACAGGCCAAGTCATCATGAAGGACGTAAAAAGGATGTTTTAAAGGCATTGAGTAGTTACCGAAGGAGTCAAAGGTGCCAACTACTCATACAGTGCAAAGGCCTTCTACCTAGATGGAAACAGATAGGCCCCTTCCGCCACTACCAACCTTTCAACACAGATGAACAAGAAATGTTGACTTCGGAATCCCTTTCGAAGATAATCGATAGCTCTATCCCAATTACACGTTAAACCTTATGAGATCAAATATTTCGCCCCCATAGTGGCCTTTTCAAAAGCATAGCAAGCCTTTCAAACCGGTCAAGATCCATCCAGGACACCTTTCAACGGTGTCGAAAGGTGCTATGAAGTAAGCAATACTCAGAAATAGGCAAAGGCAGAAGAATAATAAAGGACCTTTCGACAAATTCGAAAGGAGGCGTGGCTTTCGACCAGGTCGAAAGGATAGGAGAGAATGAAGAAGCTACTAGAGTGTGACAAGAAGAACAAGGACGCCTTTCGACAACGTCGAAAGGAAGCATAACCTTCGAAAGGAAGCATAGCCTTCGAAAACATTAAAGGGAAATATAGCTTTCGACAACATCGGAAGGAAGTAAAGCCTTCGACAACATTGAAGGGAAACACAGCTCTCAACAATGTCGAAGGGAAACATTGCTTTCAACAACATCAAAGGAAACGTAGCTTTCGACAACGTCGGAAGATGGCACAGCTTTCGACTAGGACAAAGAGCTCAAAACATCATATAAGGTGAAGACCTTTCGACCCGGTCGAAGGCAAAGAAGAGAAAGGATAAACCAAGAAGTAAAAGAGAACACCTTTTGATGACATCGAAAGGTTCACGACCTTTCGATCAAGTCGAAAGGTTTGAGGCAGCATATAAAAGGGAGTCCTTTCGATCTAGTCGAAAGCAAAGGCGTGGAAAGAGGCTGACCTGCATCTATAAATAAGACCCAAGGGGTTCAGTTTTGGGGACCGAATTCTGGAAGATTGAATTCATTTTCTTACTCTATTTTCTTATTGATAATTGTACTTAGAGGAAACCCTAAATCAAATTGGGGGGAAAGCTCGATTTCTTGTAAATCATTTTGGATTATAAATAAAAGTGGAGATGGCTTGTTCATGATGGATATTGGCGACGAGGAAGATCATTAAGATCATTAGCTAGACTAATTATCAATTGTACATGATTCTAACCTTTTCTCATAATCTCTTTTGGTCAATGATATATATATAAGATCGACTTAAGCATTCCCAATCGAAACACATCATTATCAGAACCACTACATAATACGGAAAAATAAATGTGATGATGAGGTGTCGACTATGATTGAATGCATGAGTTATGGGAATATCTAAATTGATCTTATATAAGGAAAATAAAATGGATTAAAGATTATTAAACCGGTACTGCTTTGAACGGAGTAACTCCTTTCGAACTAGTCGAAAGGTGTACTTTTGAAAGGAATCCTAGTTTATATAATTAATATCCATTCATGGTGGAATTCGTTCGAGAGGAATCTATTCTTTTAGGCATCAGTAATCCTTTCCAAGGGATTCCATGAAAGGAATATTGACCCAATGGGGTTGAAAGCAATAAAGATATAAAAATAGGGTAAGCATCCCCTTTCGACAAAGTCGAAAGGTCTTGAATGTCACCTTTCGATGTGATCGAAAGGGGGTGAATGGCATCGATAATTGATTGCTTTCAACTCCTGGGGATGATGGGACTCGATCAAACCGGAGTACAAAGCGGATTGATGCGAGAAGCACGCACCACGTCACAGCAAGCATCGAGTCGACCAAATCGATTCGAACTAAGATCGATTCGAAGTATCCATGTTCTCCAGAAATGCAACATTGAATCGATCATATCTCGAGTTCTACAAGTCCAAATGCCATGAAATTTTCACAGAAGCTTAAACACATGATGAAGAATGTTCACACCAAATTTCAGCTCGATTGGATGATTTCTTGATCGATTCGAACCAAGGGTCGAATCGATCCCAAAGTGGGCCCGGATCTCCAGATTTCGGCCATGTGGGCCCCCTGACGTACTAGAACTGGTCTCCCCTCATTTTAGGCGAAATATAAGCCTCCTACACCTATAAATAGAGCCCCTAGTCATTCAAAAAAGGGGTCGGAAAATTCTAAGTACTGAGGAGCGCCCAGATTCTGCCAGATTTACTCCAGAACACCGCCGCTGCTTTAGATTGAGACTTAGCTTATAAATTCAGTTGTATTACAGTATAAAGAATTGTAATCTTCAAGTATCGAGCAATAAAATCATCAAATTTCATAGTGGACGTAGGCAAAACGCCGAACCACTCTAAATCGCTTGTCTTTGCAATTTACTTTCTGTTATTTGGAGTTTTTGTTAGATAATCCACAGTTTTAATTTTCATTCTTCACTTTTATCTCTTCAAAAACTTCCGAAGAGTGTTGTGCCCATTTTTGGTACAAACACTTTGGTGCTTTCACCGAGAAAAACCAGCTTTTTTCTCCTGCTCCTTGGATCTACCATCGATACCGGATTGCACAAATCCAAGAGGAAGATCCAGATCTCTAATTCATAATCCTTCCATTCTATTCAGATTTGCATAAAATCTATGAAAAGGATTCATCATTCAAAATGGTTAGCACGAGAACCACTTCTACAGCTGCTGGACAAGAAGGTAGGGATGGACAGAATCCTGCTCAACAGCAGCCATCCAACCAAGATAATGTCGCTCATTCAGAACCGTCTGGACCAGTCACCAGACAAGAATTCCATATGTTGCTTCAAGAGCTAACTCAAAGTCGGCAACAATTGGCCGAACAGTTGCGTGCTAATATTGAATTAACAAACCAGCTGAACCGCCAAGGCCGCAGAAGGTCCAGACGAGATGATATCTCCCAATCGTCTACTGAAGGTTCCGCCTCATCGGACTACTATCACAGA
The DNA here is from genome assembly GCA_030737815.1 of Allium fistulosum. NCBI lineage: Eukaryota > Viridiplantae > Streptophyta > Magnoliopsida > Asparagales > Amaryllidaceae > Allium > Allium fistulosum. The sequence continues at coordinate 1,112,351,352 of CM060902.1, read as the reverse complement.
TCTACCCGTCCTCGATTAGACGGGAGCCATGCACAAACGGTCAGATATCAACCCGCCCTGACTGTTGGACAGTTGAGGGCAGGACCGTCGACCAGCTATCCGGCCGGGCCCTCAACACAAGGAGGCCCTACTACACAGCGTACCACGGACAATCGTGCCACAGCTGCCACAACAGAAACAAGGGATGATACCCGAAATCTTTCAGAGCCAAACAATCGGCAATATGGGCGTACTCCTAAACCCTACATCCCAGAAGACGCCGAGCCAAGGAGGCGAAATTTGGACCGTCGACAGCGCCCGGTCTGAACTCGCGCTGTGGAACCCGACCACACCTTAGCTCAGCATGCTCAAAATGTAGTAATGCCAGACATCTCGACTATGATACGTCAGATGATCCGCGAAAGCCAAGGCCTTACCAATGATGACTGGGGACTTTCCCGTAGTCATACTCCCTTCACAGACGAGATACTGAATGCTGAACCTCCCCGGCGATTCAGAATGCCAACCCTTCCTATGTACGAAGGAAATTCTGATCCCAATCAACACATCTTGAAATATGAATGGTCGATGAGCGCCGCAAGGGCCAATGACGCAGTAAAATGTCGAAGTTTCCCCATCTCTCTAGGTGGAATTGCAACGATGTGGTTCACGAGATTACCACCTAAGTCTATCTCTTCATTTGATCAACTGGCTAAGAAATTTGTTGAACAATTTCGCATGCATGTCGCTAGACCCAAAGATGTCAACACCTTATCTAGTGTTACCCAAGCTCGTGGGGAAACGCTAAGGCGTTACTTAGAAAGATTCCATGCGGCATGTGTGGAGATTAGTAATCCCAACGATAACTCAATTTTAATGGCATTGACAAAGGGGATTGACCCTGATTCTGAATTTGGAAACTGGTTAGCCGGAAAACCCCCCGCATCGTTGGACCGTTTCTACTCCAAAGCCGCTCAATTCTTACGGCAAGAGGACGCGAAACAGTCTAGGAAGCAGGACGATGCGAAACCCGGAAATGAGGGAATACAAAGCAATGTAGTAGTCCAACAATCCGGTGACAATTCTGGAAAAGTTCAATTAAATATCCAGAATAAACAAACTCAGCCAAGAGGCAACAGTGGTCAAGATAAGAAAAGGGACTCAAATCGAGGCCCACGGCGTGAGGCTCCGATGTTCGATAATTACACACCATTGAATACATCGTTGGAAAATGTGTACCTACAGACTTGCAATACTATGCAATACAAGAAGCCAGCTCCGAAGCAATCGTCGGAGAGGCAGATTCAAACGAGGAAGTTCTGTAGATTCCACGAAAGTTATGGCCACAATACCAACGAATGTCGACACTTGCAGGACCTCATCGAGAAGTTGATCAGGGAGAGGAAGTTAGACCAGTTTGTGCGGGCACCGCAGTCTGAGGGGGCAGGCCCCTCAAATCAAAATCATGTACAGAATCCAGAAAGACAGGAGGAACCAGGTCGTGTCGGAGGAAGACTGGTAATTAATGTTGTAAGTGATAATCCTCATCCAGCGAAGCGAAGCTGGGAAGAAATGAAATCATATGATGACTTAGCTAGACGAACAGACTTTGAGTATGATGATAACTTGGACAATAAACCTTCGACCAAACGAAAGAGAGCGATAATTAACGACATCATTTTCCGAGACAACGATACTGATTATGTCGGAAGCCCGACTACTGACCCACTCGTGATATCGGCACAAGTAGGTCCAGCTTGGATGAAGAGGATACTAATTGACTGCGGGAGCTCTGTGAATATCCTTTTTATACATGCTTATAATCAAATGAGGATGAAAGCCAGGGATTTGGAACCTTGCCAAACTCACCTCCATGGATTCAACGGTAGCGCTACCATACCTATTGGGATGGTGAAGTTACCAGTTAAGTTGGGATCCGAGGGACATAGGAGAGTTCGGACATTACAGTTCGCTGTACTGAACATAGCCTCGCCATACAACGCTTTCTTAGGGCGACCTGCCCTTGCTGAATTCAGAGCCGTAATTGCCCCGTGGTGCTTAACCTTAAAGTTCCCTACCGTCAACGGAGTTGGAGTCGTCCAGGGCGACCAGGTTGACTTGAGAACGATCATACGCCGAAATCAAGTCGCCCGATTACGCAATGCCGAGGACCGACTTAAAACTTTTGAAAACAATGAGACTGTCATTAAAAAAGAATACCCGGAATTCCCACACATGAAACCAACATGGAAGGGGTCACACGAGATTAAGCAGGAACTCGGGGATGGTATATATGAGTTAATGACCGCTGATGGTCTAGCTTCACCAAAGGCCTTGGATAGTGAAAGTCTTCGTCGCTATTGCACATAACAGGCTATGTTTATCTATTTAGTTTAAATTTTGTTTTAAATTTTGTTTCTGCATTTCGAAATTAGAATTTGTAATAAGGCAACTGACTTTGCCATGTTTTCTTATTTCAGCAATAAAATGCCATCTCTTTGAGCCAGAGCTGTGATTCATTAAATACAATGTACAACATCACGATGCACGAAGAGCTAAATTCCATCACACAATGGGATTTATTCAAGTAGGGAGTGGCAATGAAGCAATCAACCACTCACCAAATGAAACCCGAGCTCGGGGGCAAGCCATCACATCAGGCCAGAAATGGGTTGATACACGACAACCTTTCACCTAACTCCGTACTCCCAGAGTGCGAGGCGGAGTATAAACATTTTCCTAAATCCCAGAGTACTCCGAGAGCGCGAGCTGGGTACAAACTTTTTACTTAACTCCGTACTCCCAGAGTGCGAGGCGGAGTATAAACATTTTCCGAAATCCCAGAGTACTCCGAGAGCGCGAGCTGGGTACAAACTTTTTACTTAACTCCGTACTCCCAGAGTGCGAGGCGGAGTATAAACATTTTCCTAAATCCCAGAGTACTCCGAGAGCGCGAGCTGGGTAAAAACTTTTTACTTAACTCCGTACTCCCAGAGTGCGAGGCGGAGTATAAACATTTTCCTAAATCCCAGAGTACTCCGAGAGCGCGAGCTGGGTACAAACTTTTTACTTAACTCCGTACTCCCAGAGTGCGAGGCGGAGTATAAACGTTTTCCTAAAACCCCAGAGTACTCCGAGAGCGCGAGCTGGGTATAAATATCGACAAACTCCAGACTCCGAGAGCGCGAGCTGGAGTATAAACATTACTCAACTCCGTACTCCCAGAGTGCGAGGCGGAGTATAAACATACGTCAACTCCACACTTACCCCCAATACTGGGGGCATAACCATAACACATAACAAGTTGAAGACAAAAGGGAATACATTCTCATTTCCACTATCAACAAAAAGAATCTGATTACAAAGTGGTTCAAAAAATTGCTACTAGTGGGAGCCGAATCCACATCTATACACGGCTATAGAAAAATCAACAAAATGCTACCCTACGCAACGGAGATTTAAAGAAAGAGTTCAATCTTTCTTCTTCCTTATCTTCTTCTTCGGGGTAGCTCCACCAGATCCGCTGCCTGATTTTCTCCTCGACCGCTTACTCTTTTCAGGCTTGCCCTCCGGCAGCGATATAATGTCAACGTCTTCCTCAGAACTGGAGGCGACGGAAGTTCTTCTAGGAGGTCGAGCTGGAGGCATAGGAGTAATAGCAGGAAGAGGGACAAGAGCAGTTTCAATCACTACAGTACCGCCCGGCGAAATCACCATTAACGGGGCAGGCCCGGGCGGATTCATACCAGCATTCCCTGCTGCCATCTCGGCATCAATCTCAGCGATAACGTTGTCCTCACGGGATACTTGGGCCGCATCGGATGTGCCAATAGCTGGCATAGATGAACTAACGGCCGGAGCAGCCCCACTCACAGCATCGGATGGGTTGACGGAAGGATCGATGGGTTCATTAAGAAGCTCCTCAATCATTTGAGCACTGAAAGAAAACATATTTGCATCTCCCTCTTTGCCGATCAAGGTAGAAGTCGTGATGGCTTCAGTAAAAACAACCCCTTGTGTTTGATGTGGAACTGATAGAGCAAGAGGCGCAGAAACAACGACTTCAGTCACTGAAATGCGACAAAACGAAGATTGTTAGCCAAGTGTGTTGCTTAAGGTTCTTCACAACTAAATTACGAGAAGCGTTAAAATACCTTCCTTAGTCTGGACCGAAACATGGGCAGAATCATCGGCGGAAGATAGTAACGGTTGGTCAGGATTATATGCAGGAACAGACTGGGGATCTACCCACCAGTGGTTTCGGGCAATGTTGGAATTACAGCTCCAACACTTGCCTCGTGATGTGCGATCCCCGAGCCTTCGCCTGTCTCTAGAGATTGAACGCCAAGCTTTTCCTTCGCCATAGAGATCACCGCCTCATGAAGGATCTTCCTCTCAGCCTCGGTGAGCAAACGCATCTCCAGCTCAAAGTCGTCAAGTGTTTCATCTGGATGCGCTGCTCTCTTCTCATTCACCAGCCGGGTCCAGGCATTGTACAAGATCATGGAGTCATCTCCCAGCCACGCTAAATTTCTGTGTTCCAACACATTAGCGTTGTACGTGACTAAGAGATCATCAAACTCAGCATCTAGCCTAGACTTCTCCTCCAAGATCTTTTCTTGAATTTCTGCTTCCGCAGACATAGCCTTGACCGCCACCGCAGAAAGTTCGGCCCTGAGAGATACTGCTTGGTCGCAAGCCTCTTGAGCTGTGGCGTTTGCATCGTCCTTCTCCGTCACCATTTCAGTAAATTTGGCCTTGAGCTCGTTCAGCTCTTTAACGGCTAAGTCTCGCTCAGCTGCAATGGTGGTGTTGCGGTGGCCCATCTCTTCTACCGTGGCGCAGTGTTCCTGCTGCATCCTCGCCAGTTTGGCCACGACATCTTCATGTTTCTGAAGTGTTTCAAGCTCTGACTTCCGGGACGTCTCCACTTCAGATTGAAGAACCTCAATGATGCGTTTCTGTTTAGAAATTTCAGCATCGCGTTCAGCAATAATCTTCGCCCGGTCAAAAGCTACTCTAGAAGCCTTCACGGCTGCCTTGTACCACTCCTTATACTGAGCGTAGAAGTCGTGGATATAACTATGAGCAGTGGTCTCAGCGTCCGAAGGAATTCTTTTAAAGTTAGGAGGAAAGACATAGCCATCCATGCAAATTTCAGGGTAGTCATTTTTCATTTGGGCAAGTTTAGCAGCTCCCTCACTTGTCAGCTCAACTGGAGCTTGTTCTATTATAGCGGCTGCTGTTGGTTCCATTCTTGGCCGCTGAGCATCAGGCCGAGAAACTTGAGAAGGAGGCTGCTGCTGATGAGAAGGCCCTGGGAGGTCTACTGGGGCCCTAGGAGGCGGAGGAGAGCGAGATCGGGGTCGGTACTGATATCCTCGGTCTCTGTCAGAATAATCATAACCAGAACGGCCACGCGAGTAATCTCTATCTCTATCATAACGTTCTTGACTTGAATAGCCTCGCCCATGATCTCTATCTGTCTCTCTCCTGCGGGAATCGTAAAATGGAGAAGATTGGCGCACGTTCCGGAGCCTATCCAGAGTGGAGCCTCGTCCCGACATCTCACCTGCGATAAGAAAGAATTACGGATTAAGGTCCCATAAAGCAATGTTTACTATGCAAAAGTCATGAAGTGCTGTGGAAGTGTGTGTAAATGTGTAAACCCCCAAACCGACCGGAAGTGTTGACCGCACTTAAAGGAAAGGGCTCGTTCATGTTTAGGACATCTTGAAATTCCTCCAACCCAGGATTATGAGAAATCGATATATAATCTGGGATGGGAATATCGTCAAGCCCTTTGAAAATGTCTCTCGAATGAGAAGGGGCGGCCTCAGTAATCATAACTCCGGAAATAGGAGGAGACACATCCACAGATTTCCACCCCTTAGACTTAAGTTTTTTGGAAACGGCGACCTTGCCTTTCCGTCTTTCTCCCGACTCCTCCAAGTTTCCCGAGAGGTCAGCCATTGGCTCCGAATCCGTATGGGTTCTTTCTTCGTCACTCGCCTCGATTATTCTGATTCCGAGTGACTTCTTCACCTTTCTCTTCTTGGTTTTCTTCTTATCTTCCTTCTTGGAGGCGGGCTTTGCCAATCCCTCGACGACTATACTTTGATTGATGTCGATCAAACCAAGAATTCTTAAGTTATAATCGTTCAGCACCGAGTCAATATGTCTCAACTCGCTTGGAACTTCTTGAAGACTTCGGACGATACCCTTGAAACGCCCTCCATCGGGTCTGGAGATAACGGCTGTAAAGGGAATGAAATGTCAATTTTAATACCAAAGAGCTATTGGTCAAGAAAACAGGTTAAGGCGCTTACGTCTAGACAACCATCGCCTAGCGAAACCCGGAGGGCATCGAACATAGAACCACTCGTTCTTGAAATAACTCAGTCGGGTCCAAGCTCCAACTACAACTTGGCAATTCCTAACTGCCTCCAGAAATGTAAAAGACGGGCTATCACCCCTACTCTTGAAGTTAAATATGTGCCTGATCTCGGTGGGCCTTGGCGGGCGAAATAGACAGTCCATAAATATGACAAAGGCACTGTTCAGCAATGCGTGCCCGTTGGGATGAAGTTGTGAAGGAGCGATTCCTAAATATGATAGCATCCCTCTGATGTATTGATTGAAAGGAGGGAGAGTTCCGGCCGCGCAAGCATGGCGATAAAAAGCTGTATATCCTTCAGGCGGATTGTGCGGTCTATCAGTGGCACTAGGCAATAATACGTCACCTAGAGATATGTTATGCTTTAAGCATATTCGTCCCAATAAGGATTCGGAGATGTTAGATTGAACCGAATCAACAGGGTCCTCAATAAATATAGCCTCTTGCAATTCATTTGGAGCTGGATCGATTACATCGGCAGGAATATCGGGAATCTCAAGCACCGGAGGAGTCGAGCTCTGTACCTCTTGTTGTTGGGAGCTCGAAGATTCCATAATTAGCTAACTCATCAGAAAGCAACGTTAAGTTCATAAATAGCCCGTGCATGCCCTAGTGTAGTGTGTATGAGCATGTCGTGCGGTGCAAGTGCTGTGCATTACTTAAGCAAATTTAACAGATTGAAGCAAGATGTTCGTACAACATAACTTGGGAATTTGAGAATGAAAATGACCGTCATCGCTGACCGTCACTTCCACACCATCCAAACGCTATGAACCAACTTCAAGTATAAATCAGTTTTATTATTGGTTAAGTCATAGTTCCATCGACGAGCTTCAAAGGAAATTCAAGTTCAAGTCTTTCAGTCAAGTTCGATTATGCAAGGCCGAAGCTCGTCGGAGTCAAGTATGCTAAAATTCATTAAGTTCATCAGAGAATAACTTGAAACTGGTCGTAGTTCATATGATGGAGCAAGTCAAAAAGTAATGGTCTCATAAGACGAAGGCGTTCAAATCCATCGAGTCGAATCGATATGCTTTGAATCCAAATGGTTCGACTCGATATACTTCGGGATGGAGAAACGCCTCGAATCCATGGGCGCTAAGTGACTTCGTATCAATTGACCTTCAATACCTTCGAATCGATCAAGGTATCGTTACTTCGAATCGATCGACACGGGGCCTTTTTTCCTTTGCAGGCATCGATTCGAAGCTCTGCAGTCAGAGTCGATTCGAATAAAATTGGTTCAGGAAAGAAGAAAAATTGAAGACGAGGACTTCCGATTTTGTCATTCTCAACTAGCATCGATCCATCAATTACCTGGTTAAATGTGATTACGAATGAAGGTTTGCAAGATTCAATCGATTTGGGGAAGACACGCTTTTTTCTCGGCTCTAAGAAAATCGATTCGAAGAAGAAGGCAAGGAAACAGTAAAAGTAAAAAGTTAAAAATGAACAGGACCCCGGTATATATAGGGGAAATGAGACGATTCGTCTCCCGGTCAAGCGCAACCAGAAATGACGGGTCCAGCTCACCGATTCGAACGAATATCTTCGAATCGATCACTGCAAGGCATCCATCGATTCGAAGCTGACCAGATGACTTCATCGATTCGAATCCCAGACGTACATAGGTTACAAATCATCTTCGAATCCATTCCTCCGAATCCATCCATGCAGAACTGATGCGAAGCTTCATCGATTCGAAGCACAGCGTCAGAAGAGTCAAGGGAACATATGACTCCATCGATTCGAACGACCACTTTCGAATCCATCAATTCCGAACCCATCCAAACTTCGAAACCACCCGGACAGCCACGGGACGAAACCTAATCGATTCGAAGCTCCCTCGACTCGAAGCAGCTAATAGAAGATGATTCGAAATCACTGTGTCCCATCGATTCGAAGAGCCAACTTCAAAACCACCGACTCGTAGCATGTCGAAGGATATCGACTTAAGTGATCCTCTCGAATCCATCGAAAACAATCATATAAACGCATCGCTTCGAATGTGAAATTATTACTTGTCTACCTTGTACAACGATTCAGGAGAGGATCGATACCAAGGGATAATCATAGACAATTATCAAAATGGCATTTCAACTCGAATCTCAAATAGGTTCAGGAGAGGACCGATGCAGAATTCGATAGCAAACCAAACTGGCAACGACTTGCCACCATGCAATGTTAACCAGGGTCAAAACGATATATATATATATGCACATATGCCTGACTAATGTTTGATCTTTTATCATTCACAGAGATCAAATGTCCATTCCGTCATAAGCTCGACAACAAACAGCCGATCATGATCATACAACGATTGGTTACAACAGCAAAGAAGGCAACTTTCGGCAGAGCATGTTCTGATTGTCCAATAACAGACTATAGCTTTTCAAAGCACGTCATGTTTACACAAGACGTACTTTGGGGGGCAAATGTTATCCCGCCTTTTGGCAAGGCTGAGATACCAAGGAATTGACTGGGAAAAGACAAGATCATACGCCCTCAGCTTTGGATGATTGTTGGACGGCTACAAATATCAACGAATTTTGCCCGAGTCCAGATTGGGCTACAATTGATAGGACACGTCAAGTAAAGCAGTAGAAACCAACGTTCCGAATTTCGGAGCAATCCGAGTTCGTATGCTCAAGCTATCGTCATTGGAAAATGGAAGAAGTATGCTTTAGTTCGAATCCTTCTACAGTTCGAATCCATAAAGCAAGTCCTTGCTTCGAATCCATTGGCCCAAAGCCTTGCCTTGAATCCACCCTCGAAATACGATAGTTCGAATCCATGGGGCAACCTTTATTCGACTCCATCGAACCTCCCTTGCCTCGACTCCATCGAGCAAACCTGTGTTCGAATCCATCGAGGGAAAGCTCCTTCGAATCCATGCAATTGAATAAGCTTCGACTCCATCCCACGACCATCCTCGAATCCATTCAACTGAGAGTCCTTCGAATCCATTAACTGAGGCCTACCTTAGTCGATACGAAAGAGAATGTTCGTCTGATCGATTCGATGGAGTATTACCTTCGAATCCATTACCTTGAATCCAAGCCATGGATTCGACCCAGTCAAACCGGAGTACAAAGCGGATCGATGCGAGAAGCACGCGCCACGTCACAGCAAGCATCGAGTCGACCAAATCGATTCGAACTAAGATCGATTCGAAGTATCCATGTTCTCTAGAAATGCAACATTGAATCGATCATATCTCGAGTTCTACAAGTCCAAATGCCATGAAATTTTCACAGAAGCTTAAACACATGATGAAGAATGTTCACACCAAATTTCAGCTCGATTGGATGATTTCTTGATCGATTCGAACCAAGGGTCGAATCGATCCCAAAGTGGGCCCGGATCTCCAGATTTCGGCCATGTGGGCCCCCTGACGTACCAGAACTGGTCTCCCCTCATTTTAGGCGAAATATAAGCCTCCTACACCTATAAATAGAGCCCCTGGTCATTCAGAAAAGGGGTCGAAAATTCTAAGTACTGAGGAGCGCCCAGATTCTGCCAGATTTACTCCAGAACACCGCCGCTGCTTTAGATTGAGACTTAGCTTATAAATTCAGTTGTATTACAGTATAAAGAATTGTAATCTTCAAGTATCGAGCAATAAAATCATCAAATTTCATAGTGGACGTAGGCAAAACGCCGAACCACTCTAAATCGCTTGTCTTTGCAATTTACTTTCTGTTATTTGGAGTTTTTGTTGGATAATCCACAGTTTTAATTTTCATTCTTCACTTTTATCTCTTCAAAAACTTCCGAAGAGTGTTGTGCCCATTTTTGGTACAAACAACGAAAAATTCCAAAGAGTGCAAAGATAAGGTGGACTCGACTTCAAGAAAGAAAGAGCTTCCCCAAGTTAGAACTAATCATCAGGGGAGAGTTCTCGACAAGTCATTAGAGCAGTGTGGTAGCTCAACATCTAAAGAGTACTGCCCAAGTTAGAAAAATTACGGCAATGTTGAAGCTTTTCTTAAAGATGCTGCTGAGAAGGCTATCAAAGACGATATGGATGCTAAAGGGAAAAGAACCATGGACGAGAATGTCAATGATAATGAGAGGGTGCCACCTTTCATTGATGAGATCATGCAATAGCAATACCTTCATATGTCAAAATCTCGTCTATGAAATATCATGGGGATACGGATCCTGATGATCATCTTATGGTTTTTGATAGCCAGATGGACTTATAAAATGCTTCTGGGGCAGTCATATGCCGACTGTTCCCCGTACTCTCCAAGGGGCGGCAGGCAAATGGTATAGACCGTACAGAGAAAAATCATCTACTCCTGGAAGCAGTTTTCTTATGAATTCTCAGCTCAATTCTGTATTTGCAAGGATCCTACTATTGATTATACGGTCTTGGCAAACATAATGCAAAGGCAGGGTAAATCATTGGGAGACTATTTGAGAAGATTCAATACAGAAGATTTGAAGGCTAAGGACATGAACGACCGTGACAAGCTCATACCCGTCCACTCTGATTTAATCGAGAATACCCCTTTCTGAAAGTAGCTCTTTATCAATGGCTGCAAAGATCTACAGGACTTCCACTTTTAGGCTGACAAGTTAACCCGGATGGATGAACTTTACTATGCCAAGAAAAAGATGATTCCCAGAAAGGAGGGAGGAAAATTTGGCTTGGATCGTAGCCATAAAAGGGTCAGATGGAAAGAGCCAGTTGCTAATATAGTCGCTTTAAACAAGCCAGTGTCTTACATATATACTACAGCTAAGGAAAGAGTCAGCTTTTCGACCTCCTACAAAGATAATAATAATCCAGAGCAGAGGAAGTGAGGGGACTACTGTGCCTATCATAAAGCTAACGGCCATAAAATAGATGAATGCAGAGTTCTGGCCAGAATAATTCAAAAGCTGATTAGAGAAGGCCATCTCAAAGAATTTTCCAATATCAGCACAAAGCCCAACGAATTGAAAATGCTCCCTAGAAACGCCTAGGAAACGCTATAAATGTGCTAGAAGATGAAGACCCCCTAAGCTTAAGCCCGCCAATTAATAGGATAGACGTGATCCATGGTGGGCCACATCCTGCAGGAAGTAGTAAAGGGGCTCGAAGCAGATATATTAATGAGGACAAGGGGAGAATTTATTATGTTCAAGAAGAGATCCCAACGAAGAGCCCACGTCTTAACATCCAAATGCCTAATCTGGTGGTCACCCCGCAAGATCTATGCAAAGGAGTCCATCATCCTCATAATAACCCCCTTATGATTACTGCACAAATTGGGCTTTCTATTGTCTTCAAAATACTGGTTGATATAGGTAGCATAATTAATGTCATCTTCAAACATGCTTTCAACCAGATGAATATCTCAGAGAATAAATTAGAGCTGAGCACTGAGCCAATATTTGGGTTCAACAACAAGGGGTCAACTCCAATGGGGCAGATAAAGCTACTTGTACAAATGGGAGTCCCTCCAACTTGCCGAACATTTGAAACTATCTTTGTGATAATTGACCAACCATCCTACTACAATGCCTTCTTCGGCAGACCAGCCCTAGATGAGATTGATGCTTTTGTCTTCCCAAAGTACCTCATGGTAAAATTCTTGACAAAGCGAGGCTGGGGAACTGTACATGGAGAACAATTTAGCTCCCGTGAAATGTACTTTGCCACGCTTGATCAATACAAAAGGGAATATTCTGCTTACTTTGATACTTCTACTATTTTACAGCCTTCGGATGATGGATTTTCACATCCAACATTCAAAGCAAAGATTAATATTAAGAAGTCTAATAAGCGTATGTATCAAAGGTACATTCCTGTAGGAACCAAGAGAAAGAGGGTTGACACTAACTTAACAGAAGAAGGTCCAATAGTCTCAGAGTTTGACTGTCGAGGCGAGATAGAGAGAATAAGACCCATAGAAGACCTTAAGGAAACCCATATAGATTCAAAAGATGCTTCTAAAGTGGTCAAAGTGGGAAAAGATCTTGATAGCGAGTTAAAGAAAGACTTGATTCAGTTCCCCAAAGTCAATAAGGACGTGTTTGCTTGGTCACAATCTGATATGGTGGGAATTGATCCGACTATCATGTGCCATGCCCTTAACATCAACCCAGGAGCAACTCCCATAAGGCAGAAAAAGAGAGTTGGATAAAGTTCGAACAGATGCTCTAAAGGAAGAAGTTGATAGGCTCCTTGAAAATGGATTAATCTGGGAGATATATTACCCCAAATGGTTAGCCAACCCAGTTTTGGTGAAAAAGTCAAATGGGAAATGAAGGACGTGCATCGATTCACATATCTAAACAAAGCATGCCCAAAGGATTATTTCTCGCTACCGCAGATAGATCAGTTAGTGGATGCAACAAGTGGAGACAAGTTGTTATCCCTTATGGATGCTTATTTAAGGTACAATTAGATACGATGTTCAAGCCAGATGAGGATCATACCAGCTTCATAAAAGAATAGGGAATTTATGGTTGCAGGGCCATGCCGTTTGGGTTAAAGAATGCGGGGTTCACTTATCAGAGATTGGTTAATCGATGTTCAAGGAACAAATTGGCAGAAACATGGAAGTTTATGTTGATGATTTGTTAGTAAAGTCTAGTGAGCTCGAGAACCATCTTAAGGATCTGGAGGAAATGTTCAAGATATTGCGGAAGTATCAAATGAAGTTGAATCCACAAAAGTGCTCTTTTGGGGTCCACTTTGGAAAGTTCTTAGGCTACCTAGTAAGTGGAATTGAGGCAAGTCCCAACCAAATTCAAGCCATAAAAGACATGGCCGAACCTAAAACTAGTAAAGAAGTGCTGGGCTTAAATGGAAGAGTAGCCGCCCTAAGTAGCTTTATTTCTAAAGCTACTGATAAATGTATTCCTTTCTTCGATGTGATTAAGAAAAGAAGAACTTCGAATGGGGAGAGGATTGCAGAAGATCTTTCTTGGAATTAAGAAGCCATTTGGAGAAACCACAGATACTCTTCAGTCCCGAAAACGGGGAAATATTGTATCTATACATGGCGGTGTTAGAACATGCAGTCAGCTCGATGCTCATTCGAGAGGGAAATGGGGCACGGCTGCCAGTATATTATGTAAGCAAGCGGTTAAAAGACGCAGAGGTTCGATACCCGGTTATAGAGAAATTAACCTATTGTTTGATTCTCACAGCATGAAAACTCAGAGCATACTTTCAGGCACATTCGATCAGAGTATTGACCAATTTTCCTCCTAAGCAAGTTTTTAGTAAGCCTGAGACTTTAGGAAGGTTGGTGAAATAGGGAATTGAACTCAACCAATATGATATAGAATTTCAACCACGAGCTGCAATTAAAGGGCAGGCACTGGCAGACTTTGTTAATGAATGCACCAGCTTTATAGAGCAATCGGAAAAGGAGAAGGATCAGAAGCCCATATGGCAATTATTTGTGGATGGAGCATCAAATGAAAAAGGTGTCGGTGCAGGATATATAATCATAACCCCAGATGGACACCGTTTGCATTATGCCATGAAACTGGGATTTCCTACAACCAATAATATGGCAGAATATGAATCAATGGTAGCAGGATTAACTTTGGCACTAGAATTGAAAATCCCATAATAATTAAAAATAATTAAGTTTTGAAAAAAAAAGATCTCTAGTGAAAAACAATGGCGTCTTTATTCTCGAGCTTTTCTTCTTCAATTTTCAAATCGAATTCTCATCGGCGCTCTTCTTCTCTAATTCTTGATCGTGTTCCCACCCGCCGTTCTTATGTCCAAGCTGTTATTGAAGGATCAATCCCTAATTCTCGGAATCGTCTTCGTTGCAAGAATTGGGTTTTTAAGAATGGAAGCGATATCTGTTTTAGATGTGGGGATCGTGGTCACCACGCTTTCCAGTGCAGAGATCCCATCAGATGCTTGCGGAAAGACTGGCCACATGAAGTCTTCGTGTTCGATGAATTCTATATCTGTGGATTTCGGTTCTCAGAATTTTGCTAAGGCTCCCATGAATTCTTGTTTGTTGAAATCGAAATCTATTGATTCTGGGCCGCAACTTATTGATCATGGATTCCAATTCACCCTTAAATGTATGCTGCTCAAAAGAATTTTGCTGGATAATCTTTGGAATCAGAGATCTGAAGGGATACAACTATTAGAAGAATTATTCTCTCACTTTGACGTGATTAATTCTCCGAATATCGGCAAAGGTTACCGGTAAAGATTTGGGGATCCAGAAGATTACTTTGGAAAAGCCGATTTCTCGAATAATAATATTGTTGAATGTGTTGAGACTAAGGACGATATGTGGGATTTAAAAGGAATTCGGAACACATTCTCTTCGGACCATTATAACAAAGATGATTTCTTTGACTTTGATCCTATGCTTATAGATTCCTCTGTAATTCTATTCAATAAAGTTCCCACTGAGCATGAATCAAATAAAGCGATGTGTTTATCTGGATTCACTTCGGAGGTTAAGAGGAATGATAATGATTCAAACTGTGGCTTCACTCGAGTTAAAGGCAAAAGGTCTAAATCTCAGAATATTGTAAATTTTGAGATAACGACTTATAATAGTTTCAATTGCTTGGCTGAGGTTGATAAAGAATTCTTAGAATCCGGAATGGGCAATTTTGTAGTTTCTTTGGGTAATGGGTTCTCTGATAATAATAATGCATCAGATAATCAACATATATTTGATTCCTCAAATGCTTTGGGTAAGCTTCTCTTGAAGGATGGTAATTCTGTTAATTCAGAAGAAGTGGTAATGTCGCATATTGATGAGGCAATAGATGGTTTATCGTCAATGAATTCAGTTATGATATTGGATAAGAAAATAGTGAAAGATGCAAGTTCGAACTTGGTTGGTTGCATTGATTTGGATTCTGTTGGTTTACAAAACGACATCAATACATTAGCTTATCTTACTGTTGGATCTAAGAATGCTGATTTGATTAAACAGAGTAGTGAAGTTATTGATGAAGTCTTAGATTTTAGCTCGGTTATGAAATCGAAACTTTGTACTGAAGAGTTTCAATCTTCCTTAGTTTCTCTTGGAATTTATAATGTTTCTGGTGATCCACTCGGTTTTTACTTGAATGAAGGTGTTTCTGACAATATAGTATCAGAGTCAAAGTTTCATCTGAGAGAGAGTCTAGATGGTTTGTTGTTTTCATTATCAACTGTGAAGGTAGACGAGCTGATGGAGATTAGTATAACTTCAAACTGGGATCAATGCATAGTGCCAGAGCCTGTGCATGTACAATTTGATACCAGTTCACATGTTATAGGAGATGTGATTGAGCTGTTTACATTGTTGGAGATAGGCAGACCAGAAGAGGTTGATCCTTTTAATAGAGAAACGGTTGATGATTTAATCATATTGGCTACGCGAAATTTAGAGGAAGGGGCGGATATGCCTATTGATCCAATAGTTGATAAGGTGATTGTGCTCTCAAAAGGACAAAACTTGGTAGATTATGCTTCAGGCTTTATTTTAAAGGATAGTGGCGATATTAAAAATGTTGAGGATGTCATTAAGTGTGCTGCTACACAGTGTGATACTAACATGGCACTTTTGAAACGGGCTAATAACAATGTTGGAAGGAGTAAGAAGTCTGTAGTTTCTAGTGGATCTATCCGTTGAAGTGCTAGGATTCGCAACAGTCAGCCACGGCCTTTGGGTGAGTTACCTGGTTCGAGCGCCTTAAATGGCGCTACGGATTCAGGCTTAGGTATGAGTTCTATTTTGGGTAGTACGTACTCTACTTATGCATTAGGTAGTTTATCATCTGCTGAGTTTAGCCAGTTAGCCTTTGATACAGCTTTTATTTTCTCTGATATTGAGATTGATCGGGAGTTCATTAGACGTAAGGAATTAGAGAGGGCTAGTACTGTTGGTTTATGAGGATCATTAGTTGGAACATTAGAGGACTGAATGATTTGAATAAGTATGATAAGGTTAGAGCGTTCTTTAAAGACTATTCGATTGACATTGCATTGCTTCAGGAAACTAAAATTTGCTGTCCTGATGTTAGGTTTTTTAGAAGATTAGGCGGGTATCATTTTAGAAATTGGGTTTTTTTACCTTCCGTGGGAACTTCAGGGGGATTAATGATAGGATGGCGTGATAATTATTTTAAATTGCTTCAAAGTATTGTTAAACAACATTCTCTTCATGTTATACTCATTAATCTTTCTGATAACTCTTTTTTAAATATTTCTAATGTTTACGGACCTAATTCTAAAATTAATCGGAGAATTTTATGGAATGAATGCCTAGATTTTAGATCCTTTGCCCCAGGTTCTTGGATTTTAGGGGGTGATTTTAATGTTATGCGTTTCATTGGTGAGCGATATCCTAGGGAAGGGGATTACTTTGCAATGGAGGAGTTCGATCAATTTATTATTAATTCTAATTTGATTGAAATTCCCCTTTCCAATAGAGAGTTTACTTGGAATAACGCTAGAGAGTTTCCTTCCATGGCTCTTCTTGATAGATTTTTTGTTAGTGATGAAATCGAAGATAAATTCCCAATCTGTAGAGTCACTGGTTTACCCTATACATACTCCGATCATTGTCCAATTATTCTTACTTGTGAATACCATAGAGTTATTATTAACAATTTTAAATTTGAAAAGATGTGGCTTTTGGAATCTAACTTTGTGAATCTAGTTAAAGGTAAATGGGTTTCTTTGAGTTTCCATAATATTAGAAATAAGGAAAATTCTGCAAAAGCTTTTGTTTCTAAACTTAGGGAGCTTAGGATTTTTCTTAAAAACTGGAACAAAAATGTTTTTGGCAATCTAAAAATTAAAAATAATAATATTATTAATGAAATGCTTAAAATTATAAGATAGAAGAATCTAGATCTCTAAATATAGGTGAATGTAATGTTCTTGCTAATTTAAAAGATGAATTAAATTCTATTTTAGAAAAGGAGGAGGTTATGTGGAAACAACGATCCAGAATTCAATGGATCAACGAAGGTGATAATAATACCAAATTTTTTCATAATATAGCTAATGGTAGAAAATGTAGTAATACAATTAACTCTATATTTGTTAATAATATAGAGTTAGTTGATCAAAGAGATCTTAACAAGGCTTTTACAGATTATTATAAGGATATTTTTGGTTCTAAAATCAAACATAGAATCAATGTTAGATGGATAGATCTGTATCCATCTGATTCTATTATTGATTTATCAGAGTTAGATAATCCTCTTACTGAAGAAGAAATTAGAAAAGCAATTAATGATTTTCCAAGTGATAAGTCCCCGGGCCCTGATGGGTTTCCTATTTTATTTTATAATACTTTTTGGGACGTTTTAAAATTTGACTTAATTAATATGTTTAATGATTTTTACAATGGTAATTTACAATTAGGGAGATTTAACTTCGCAAATGTTATTTTGTTACACAAAAAAGTAGGAGCTAAAAACTTAAAAGATTTTAGGCCTATTTCTTTGATTACCTGTTCAATTAAAATCATTTCTAAAGTTCTAGCTAATAGACTTAGTAAAAGAATGAATGAATTAATCGATTGTTCACAATCGGCTTTTATTAAAGGGAGAAATATCACTGATGGAGTGGCAGTTGTTCAAGAATATATTAATTACTGTTGTAAGAATAACATAACTTGTGCGATTTTAAAACTTGACTTTGCTAAAGCTTTTGATTCAGTAGATTGGGATTTTCTTGTAGATATTTTTCATGCTAGAGGTTTTAGTCATAGATGGATCTATTGGATTTTGACTTGGCTTAGAACTGGAAACTCTAGTATTATGGTTAACGGCATATTAGGTAATAGAATTCAATCTAAGAGAGGTTTAAGGCAAGGGGATCCCTTATCACCTTTATTATTTAACTTAGCTGCTGATGTTTTTGCTGAAATTATTAAAAGAACAGTGGACAATGGATCTCTTGGACATGTAGGCAATGAAATTTCACGTAATGGTTTATCGGTTCTCCAATTTGCTGATGATACCTTACTTTTTTCTTCCCATCTTCCTAGACACATCATTACCCTTAAGTTTATCCTTTACAGTTTTGAACTTTTATCTTGTTTAAGAATAAATTTTGACAAAAGTTCTGTGTTAGTTTTAAATGATTTTGATAAAGTTGAAAACTTAGTTGCTAATACTCTTAATTGCAAAACTATGAACTTTCCTTTTGACTACCTCGGTTTTGTGATTAGACCCACCAAACTTAAACATGATGACTAGATTATTATCATTGATAAAATTAAAAATAAGATTTCTAACTGGAATGGGAGATTTCTATCTAGAGCAGGTAGACTAGTTTTAATAAATTCGGTTTTATCAACTCTTCCGATTTATTGGATGTCCTTGCATTTGTTCCCGGATTGGGTTATTGATAAAATTGATAAGATTAGAAGAGATTTCTTATAGAGTGGAGATAACTCTAATAATAATATTAAATGTCTAGTAAATTGGGAAACCATCTGTAAGGCCAAAAAGGAAGGTGGATTAGGTGTTACTAATTTGCGTAATATGAATTTGTCTCTGTTAGGTAAATGGCTTTGGAAGTTTAAAGATATAAATGATAACGCTATTTGGAAAGAGATCATTTCTAAATATTACTATAATGGAAATAGCAATTTATATCAAATTGCTTCTCCAGCCACTCAAAATATATCTAACTTTTGGAAAAAATTTAAAATGTAATGAGATTTTTAATTTAGGAATAAATACCATTGTTCACTCTGGTAATCGTACTTCGTTTTAGCATGACTGATGGATATCGATTTTGCCTCTTAAAATAGAATTTAAGGATCTGTATGAAATTTGTAACTTTAAGTATGCTTTAATCAATGAAGTTTATTCTCCAGAAAATGATCCTCCTTGGAATTTCAGTTTTAACAGAATTTTAGTTGATTCAACTTTTAGACAACTTTCTTTGCTTTATGCCAGATTAAATCTTTATAATATTGATAATGATAATGATTTTATTAGTTGGGAATGGGATAAAAGTAAGAAATATACTCCTAATTCTTTCTACAGATTCATTAATTTTTCGGGTACAATAAATAACTCATTTAAATATATGTGGAAATCTAATGCTCCTCCCAAATCCAAAATTCACATGTGGTTAATTCTTCATGGAAAACTTAATACAATTGAATTTATAAAGAGAAAAAATATTCAAAATGATAATAAATGTTATTTTTATCATCTGTACCTTGAGGACATTAATCATATATACTACAATTGTATGGATTCTAATTACATTCTAATTAATACTCTTAAAATTTTTAACTTTAATATAACAACTAAAATTTCGGATTGTGAATTTTACTGGAATAATTATAGATTCAAGTTCAAAAAGAACATTAGATTTCTACTAGACACTTTATTCATTACTATTAGTTGGTTTATTTGGTTTATAAGAAATCAAAGAATTTTCAATAATAATAATTGTCATTTTAACAAACTGATTTTTACAATTTCTTCGTTTTGTTTTAATTAATTAGTTTAAGTTAATTAATTAAGTTTAAATTAATTAGTTTAAGTTAATTAATTAAGTTTAAATTAATTAGTTTAAGTTAATTAATTAAGTTTAATTAATTAATTAGCTAAAAATTCCTTTTTCAAAAGGTATCTTAACAAAGTTAATCATAATATTAATTTTTTTAAACACAACCGTAATTTTTTTAACATTAATAATAGTATTATTAATATTTTCTCTAATTTAGATGATGATTTCACTTCTAATCATAACTTACTTATGATTAAAGGTCCATAAGATAGATCCGTCTCAATATTTGTACTAGTCTCTGTTTGATATTGGTTTTTAGGTTTTAATTTATACTGTTATTATCTAGTTAGTCTTATTTAGGTTTTTATTTCCTTCCTTATTTATACATATATATGTATATTTATTATATAAATATACATATATATGTATCATTCTAATTTTTTCTTTAGTCATTTTCCAGTTACAGGTATGGGAGATAGGATATCAGGTTCATTTTGCAGATTTTCATATCTTCAGATTGCTGGACTTCAAATGGTAGGGAGGTCACCAGAGCAGAGTATCTTCATCCAGGACTACTAGCAGTTTCTTCTCAGATTTAGGATTCTTCTATCTTCATTATGGAGCACTTTTTTCAGGAGGATATATGTACCTCTTTCTCTTGTTCAGAGACTTCAGAGCGGTCTTCTCTTTTCAGCAGATCCACTTCAGAGCAGATGCTTATTCACCTCTCCTGATTCAGTTGGTTGGAGCTTCCTCATTAGTTTAGGACGTTATCCCGTAGTTTTTGTTTTTCCTTTAGTCTTTTAGGTACTTCTAACACCTTAATATCGGGCGGTGGCCATGCCGGAGCTCGATATCGGGGTGTGATGGGTTGTGGCCTTGCCGGAACTCATCTTAGGAGTACCTGAGATTTGATATATTTGTATTTGGTTTTTGTTACCTGCCAGGCATGTTGGCAGCACTTTATATTCATGATATATATATATATTCTCATGTGTGCTCTCCTCTATTCGTAGAGGATCACACATTTTTCTCAAAAAAAAAGAATTGAAAATCCCACGAATACAAATTTTAGCGATTCTCAACTGATGGTAAATCAAGTAAAGCAAACATACCAAACAAAAGACCCCAAGCTATCTTTATATGTGAAGAAGATATTACAAATTCTTGCTTTGTTTAAGGATTTTTCGATAAATCAAGTTCCAAGAGCAGAGAATGCACAGGCAGACTCTTTAGCAAAGTTTGCCAGCTCAAGGGGAGTCCCAGAAACACAAATTGTCCCCGTCGGATATCAAGAAAAGCCATGTATTGAAAATGAAACATCCAAGCAGGGGAAAGAGTTGCTAGTTATGACAAGATCTCAGGCCAAGTCTCAAAAGGAAGAGGAAAAAGAAAGTGGTCAAGAGTTAACAGAAGAGAGGATGAGCCAACCAAAGCCAAATAGCACATATGATGATACATGGATGTCACCCATTATTGGGTATTTAGTTAAAGGGATACTACCGTCCGATAAAGGAGAAGCGAAAAAATCAAGAGACAAGCTCTGACCTTTGTTATGATGAATAGAATCCTCTATAAAAAGGGATATGCTCTTCCCTATCTTAGGCATGTAAGTTAGGGTAAAACTAATGGCTGAAGCACAGGAAGGATTTTGTGGTGACCATTAAAATGAAACAAAGCTTGCAAAGAAAATAATGAGGCAGGGATTTTACTGGCCCTACATGGTAAGCCAGGCCATAGATTATGTGAAAAGATGCGAGAAATGACAGAAAATTTGAAAGATACCCAGGTTGCCCCCAAGTCAATTAACTCCAATCACAAGTCCATGGCCCTTCGATGTATGGGGAATAGATTTGTTCAAACCATTACCAATTTCAAAGGGAGGAGAAAAATACGCCGTAGTAGCCATTGACTATTTTACAAAGTGGGTTGAAGCTAAACCACTTTTGAAAATCACTTCTGGGAAAGTATTGAGGTTTGTTATCAAGAACATCATAACCAGGTTTGGAATTCCCCAGAAAATAATTTTTAACAATGGAACGCAATTTGAGAGCCAAGAATTCTCCCAGTTCTGCCACAAAAATGAGATTATTAAAAGTTTTTCATCTGTCACACATCCAAAAGCCAATGGGGTAGTTGAGGCTGCAAACAAAACCATAAAAACAATTCTGAAAAAGCGACTGGATAAGGCAAAAGGAAATTTGGTAGAAGAGCTGCCATTAGTGCTATGGGCCTACCGGACATCTGCTAAGACAGCAAGGGGACATACCCCGTATTCTTTGACATACGGGTGTGAGGCAATGCTACCAGTCGAGATTGAAGTACCCTCACACTGGAGAATTGCCTACGCATTTGATAAGAATCAAGAGTTAAAAAGAAAATCATTGGATTTAATGCATGAACTAAGAGATAAAGCAGTGGTAAGAACTGTCGAATATCATAGAAGAATCTCGAAGTATTACAATTCAAGAGTAAAAACACGATCATTTCACGAGGGAGACTTGTTACTTCATAGAGTAATGGCCAATACAAAGAATCTTGCGGATGGACCCCTGGGAGGGACCATTAGTCGTTTTGCAAAGTAATCCCCCTTGGAGCCTATAAATTGTGCCGCCCAGGTGGCAATATGGTGCCTAGAACATGGAATGCTGAACATTTAAGGCCATATTTTCCAAAGATGGATTAACAAAGAGCTTCTTTTTGTAAAGAGAAAGTCTACATGGTTGGGAGTGAAATGCTCCTCAAATTTGGATAATACCTAAGATGGTAGTCTACCTAAGATGGTAGAAAAGCCTCCGTCCACACCAAGATGGCCAGGGCAGAGCACCTCCTGAGGGAGGGCAGGTAAGCCTTTAGTCGCGCCATGAGATGGCCACGTTAAAGCACTGGACAAGCCCTTGGCCGCGCCTCTGGTCAGGTCAAGGCACCTCTTGGAGGGAGGACGGAGTAAGCCTTTATCCACGCCATAAGATGGCCAGGTTAAAGCACTGAACAAGCCCTTATCCATGCCACGCTATGGCCAGGTTAAGGCACCTCCTGGAGGGAGGACGGAGTAAGCCTCTATTCGTGCCATAAGATGACCAGGGTAGAGCACCGAACAAGCCTATGTTCGCGCTGCAAAAGAGCCAGGGCCGGGCGCCTCCTGGAGGAAGGTCGGGTAAGTCCTTGGTTCCAGCCTCTAAGATGAGCTAACCAAGAGCACTGGACAACAATGGACTAAGATGTCCAGGCCTAAGAAGAGGCCTATCAAATAATGGACTAAGATGTCTAAGCCCAAGAGGAGGCTCATTCAATAATGGACTAAGATATCCAAGCCCAAGAGGAGGCTCATTCGACAATGGACTAAGATGTCCAAGCCCAAGGGGAGGCTCATTCAATAAAGGACTGAGACGTCCAAGCCCAAGAAGAGGCTCATCAAATCGTGAACTAAGATGTTCAAGCTCAACAAAAAGCACATCCGATCATGGACTATGATGTCCTAGTTCAAGAGCATCCAATCAGATTATTTCTATATATATTCAAAACCTGAAAGGTTCATACATGTCAAAGAAGACATAAGCAATGGAGTGAGACAGAACTCTGCTTATTATTACTCGAATTTGGGTTTCGGCTCTTTATTAACCACTGATTATCTTAATATACCTGAATCTGGGTATCAAGACTACTGCTTAAGTAAAACCTAATCTAGGTGCAAGATCTTTAGATTCCTATTTATCCCAAATGCCTGAATCTAGGCCGAAGACTCTTTTCACAAAGATATTTGTTCGACATATGCCCTGATCTGGGGTCGGATCATAATATGAAGACGATTATACTAATTTCTGGTTAATCTACCAAAAATACCCGAATTTGGGTTCAGAAATGCCATTCAAAGTGCTATTTTTGGATACTGTCATCAGGATTCTGGATATATCATATTAACTTATAAATTTTGCAAGTTAATACCCTAATTTGTGTTAAATTTCATGTTTCCTAATCTCAATCGAATGCCAAATCTTGGGAATAAAGTAATAGGATTGAGATTGCTACATACAACCAAAAATTTCAAGCTGGACTTTTTGATGCCAAAATTAGAATTAATGTTTTATAACTCTAAATGGTGCTCACCAACAACTGAATGAGGGCTTCAAAATCATTCGAAACTTTGGGAAAGTTTCCAAATAAATACTAGAGTGGATGGGGAACAAAGACTTATTTTCTGATAATAACTCATACCCCATATTTGCAGCTCTTGGCTATTTCCCACAAGGAATTCGTAGACTACATTTATTATACGCATTAGTAGCTTTCGATTACAAGACCCATATCTGTTGAATCATGATTATGATCAACTAACTGTCTAAATATGAAAGCATTAATATGTTGATCTATTACTAAGCATGCATATAAATATGATCATGAGCTAACAACAGCAAATATCACTTACTTTGAATTTTGCAGGAAAAATAAAGTTATGAAGAGTGAGAAAGTTCTAAAATTTTATCCTAAAGAACAAAAGCTTCTTTCACATAAGGGGGGCAAAATGTTAGCCATAAAATCTACTCGATAGCAGAAATGGAAAGAAAGTTAATAAGGTTGAGGTTTCGATGAAGAGACAGGCCAAGTCATCATGAAGGACGTAAAAAGGATGTTTTAAAGGCATTGAGTAGTTACCGAAGGAGTCAAAGGCACCAACTACTCATACAGTGCAAAGGCCTTCGACCCAGATGGAAATAGATAGGCCCCTTCCGCCACTACCAACCTTTCAACACAAATGAACAAGAAATGTTGACTTCGGAATCCCTTTCGAAGGTAATCGATAGCTCTATCCCAATTACGCGTTAAATCTTCCGAGATCAAAGATTTCGCCCACATAGTGTCCTTTTCGAAAGCATAGCAAGCCTTTCGAACCGATCAAGATCCATCCAGGACACCTTTCAATAGTGTCGAAAGGTGCTATGAAGCAAGCAATACTTAGAAATCAGGAAAGGTAGAATAATAATAAAGGACCTTTCAACAACATCAAAAGGAGGCATGGCTTTCGACCAGGTCGAAAGGTTAGGAGAGAATGAAGAAGCTGCTAGAGTATGACAAGGAGAACAAGGACGCCTTTCGACAACGTCGAAAGGAAGCAAAACCTTCGAAAGGAAGCATAGCCCTCGACAACATTGAAGGTAAATATAGCTTTCGATAACGTCGAAAGGAAGCAAAGCCTTCGACAACATTGAAGGGAAACACAGTTCTCGACAACATCAAAGTGAAACATTGCTTTTGAAAACATCAAAGGAAACGTAGCTTTCGATAACATCGGAAGGTGGCACAGCTTTCGATTGGGACAAAGGGCTCAAAATAGCATATAAGGTGAAGACCTTTTGACCTGGTCGAAGGCAAAGAAGAGAAAGGATAAACCAAGAAGCACAAGAGAATACCTTTAGATGACATCAAAAGGTTCATGACCTTTCAATCAAGTCGAAAGGTTTGAGGCGGCATATAAAAGCTTTCGACCTAGTCGAAAGCAAAGGCACGGAAAGAGGCTGACCTGCATCTGTAAATAAGACCCAAGGGGTCCAGTTTTGGGGAACGAATTCTGGAAGATTGAATTCATTTTCTTTCTCTGTTTTCTTAGTGATAATTTTACTTAGAGGAAACCTTAAATCAAATTGGAGGGAAAGCTCAATTTCTTGTAACTCATTTTGGATTATAAATAAAAGTGGAGACGGCTTGTTTATGATGGATATTGGCGACGAGGAAGATCATTAGCTTGACTAATGATCAATTGCACATGATTTTAACCTTTTCTCATAATCTCTTTTAGTCAATGCTATATATATATAAGATCGACTTAGGCATTCCCAATCGAAACACATCATCATCAGAACCAATAATTAATACAGAAAAATAAACGTGATGATGAGGTGTTGACTATGATTAAATGAATGAGTTATGGGAATATCTAAATTGATCTTATATAAGGAAAATAAAATGGATTAAAGATTATAAAACTAAAACTACTTCGAAAGGAGGAACTTCTTTCGACCTCGTCGAAATACTTTCAAAAGGAATCCTGGTTTATATATTTAATATCCATTCATGGTGGAATTCGTTCGAGGGGAATCTACTCTTTAGGCATCAGTAATCCTTTCGAAGGGATTCCATGAAAGGAATATTGACCCAATGGGGTTGAAAGCAATAAAGATATACAAATAGAGTAAGCATCCCTTTTCGACAAAGTCGAAAGGTCTTGAATGTGACCTTTCGATGTGATCGAAAGGGGGTGAATGGCATCGATAATTGACTGATTTCAACTCCTGGGGATGATGCGACTCGATAAAGTGATGTTTTCGAAAGCTATTTGATTGTGAATAACTCCTAGAGACAATTTACTACTATTACAACCTGGTCGAAAGGTTGGAATGGTCTCATTAATCTTTCGACAAGGTCAAAAGGTTTGGTAATTTACTACTACTCTGACTTGTTCGAAAGGTTGGAATGGCCACATTAACCTTTCGACACGGTAGAAAGGTCTATTAGTTTTCTATCATTCCATCTTGATCAAAAAGGGTTGGAACGGTCTCGTTAACCTTTCAACAAGGTTGAAAGGTTTGGTAATTTACCATTCCTTTCAATCAGATCGATTTGCTCGAAAGCAAAAACTATCACCTCAAATCCTTTCGACTAAGTCATTCTATTTGAAAGATAAATTTTTGAAGGCGAGAATCCCCTCATCAACATGGACATGTTCAAATAGAATTATCTTATAAAAAGCATTTGGGGATGTTGACAAGAAAGCCTATTAACACTCGAATCTCTAGTTTCCTCTGCACTTTGGGTGCCATATGATTTAAAGGCATCGCTACTGGTCTAGTTTCTCTAACTAGATCGATATGAAACTCAATCCCTATATAGTGTAATCCGGTCAGCTCATCGAATGTCTTTAGACACTCTCTAGCTACACGCACAAATGACAACTCATCATATGGAATATCGAGCGGATATAGAAAGCTAACCATCTCCTCATCATCAGATGGGTAATCTAACATACCTTTCACTCCACGTCAGTCCCTATAATCACCAATAGCCTATCAAAATCCACCACTATTCCTTACCCCTTCAGCCAGTCCATTCGTAGACTATAATACTGAACCCTATTAAACCCAAACGAATCAATAACAAGCAAGCAAACATCAATGACTCGATAAGGCAAAGTCTAGACAAACCATGTATTGGATGGATGTGCCCCCAATAAAGTTCGTCATAATTTAAAGGTCGGTTAACTATCTCGGGTCTCAATCCCAATCAACCTTCAAATCACTAGATATGAAGGGATGCGAAACCTCGACGTCGAATAAAACATGTATGGAACACCATAAATGGAAAGCATACCCAAGATAGTAGTGCCCTTTCCCTTCTCTTCCGTCAATGGAGCACTCGACGAAATCAGAATGACATTCAATGCATATGCTACCACTGTTTGTCCCTGCTTAGCTTGTTCGAAACAATCCTTCTACACTGGATATAGGCTCTCACGTCATAAATCCTTCTCGATCAACTTCTCAAAGCTCTTGTCAATATGACCAATCAATCGCTTCCCAAGATGATTACTCAACCCAATGATAAATTCTTCATTCTTTCTGAGTGGAGTATCAATGAAAGATAGACCGTACTTCGGTAGCACATCGAATTCGACCATTACTCCAACACAGATGCATCGCTTTACTTCAAGTCGACGAACTTCCTAAACAACATTGACTTTTGAAAATTCAAGATAAATTTTTCTTTGATCCGAACCATGAACTGATCCCAAGTAAAATGATCCTCGAGAATCGAAGCTATAAGGTCACACCACAAGTTCATTGTTCGTCCCTAGAGTTATATAGAGGTCAACTGCAACCTCACGTTGTCATCTTACTCTAAGTTATCGAAGATTCTTCGGCGAGTATCCTTCCAGTCTTGCATCTCAACAGCCGACTCCATCCCTAGGAATGGTTTGTCTCCTAGACTCATGTAGTCTTTAAATAGCTCAGCAAAGTCGACTCTAGGTGTTTGCACTTGAGCACCATAACTATTTGGAGCAACTTGGGTATTCAAGAATAATGTTTTGCACCATCTTAGTGAACATATTCTGTAAATCGGGGTTAATGGCCTCCAATCTTGCCCACTTCTCTACTCCAGAATGAATTCAATAACAACATTTCTCGTATGCCAAATCACTCCTATTCTATAATACGAATAATCAGTCTCTCATAGAGAAAAATTACTTCAATAGTGCTTGTGTGTGCAATATGACTTATATACTATATATAATACTATATAGTTTTGAAAACCAAAATATATATAACAAGTATGCACCTTCCTATGTATACATACATACATATACATACGTCCATGCATACATACATACGTATATATATATATATATCCAGTCTAAGGCGATAACTCCTAACCCATCTCTACTAGATCATGATAGCAACTTAATTTAATCATGTAACCTAAGCTCTGATACCAAATGTGAAGATCGTCCGACACCTCCGATGATCATATAACCGAATAGTGCATTGTTGGAGCATCCGGTCAATGTAGGACGATTGTATATGGAAAGAGAAGAAGTGAAGAAGGAAAATAGAAGAGAAGAAAAGAGAAAGAAAACATCAAACAATCACAGAACATGTTGTATATCTCATAATGCATCGAATAAAATATAACAACAATTAGAGATATAAAACAGACAAGAGAATAATAACTACATGAACCACAGAATCAGAGTACACAAGCGCACATAGTCATAGAGTTTATACAACTGATAAATAAACTCGATAAACTGTCTCTAATAATAGTAGGTCAAACACTATCAAGGCTCTATAGTGTCACACGGTGGAATATGCAATAATAATTCTAAATATAAGTATGAAAAAGCATTGCCTTCTGCTAGTCCATCTATAGAACTCTATATGCCATTCAAACCTACTTTCTAGTCTACTCATGTAAGAGTACCCAAGGTAATAAGAAGAAAAACGTAAAATCTCAAGTCAGACAACAGTCTGGTGTAAGCGATAAACAATCTCAAAATACTATAAAAGTCGATATAGTATATGGAATAGAGGGTATATGAACAATATCTGACCTGTCCCAGCAACCAAAGAGTTAGCACATAGCAAACATAATATGCTACTCTACGAATATCATAAAGGAGTACCCCATACTAAGTACAATGTCAAGTATGCTTACCTATCCACATACCTACATCATGTGACATCCCTAGAGTGACAGTTGGCTAGTGAAGTAGCCATAACAAACATAACATCGATCAAACTATACTAACTGTCACTCGGTGTGCTTTGGATATATGATAATTCGTATGACCATTCCACTAACAGGGGCTGTGGGTAAATCCTTATTTTCAGTGTACTCTCTTTAGCCTAAAGCTAGTACTAGACCCAATCAACTGGTCCAAGGTATACGGATCCACTCAACTGATCCAAGATATACATATCCAATCAACCGATATGGGGTAACCAAACAAAGTACCCATGGGCGTCGCCATAATACACCTACTCTGAGTACAATAGAAAACACTCCAAGCATCAACGATCCCTTAGCACGTGTATCAAAGCTCTTCATTGCTTCATCAATTTCCATGGTAGAACAATTCAACGTTCTATCCACGGGTCACCACAAAATAACCCGCCCTTGTGGAAAACCATCACGACCCCTTTTGATATCAAGCCTCTAACTTTTTAACCTAACTCCATGCACCACCGAGCTATCATCCGAAGTCCTGAAAACTGTCAACCTCAGAACCTAACTCCATGCATCATCAATTTACCATCTGAAGTCCTGAAACTATCACGTCAAAACGTCACATCATTGCGATCATCAAAATTACTCATCGTAGAGCAATAACATCAAGACCTAGAGTTGGCCGTAAGAACAAAATTCATATCGCACTCCTCGAAGCCTCTTCACCGTCCATGCCAAAGGTCGACCAAATTAGCCAGCATCAATAGTGATGAGCACCGACCACTCTACGGTGGTCAATACCAACCAATTTGGTCCTGTACTTAGCCAAAAATGGCTGAGTACAAACCATACGAAAAACATCTGGCATCTATCTTGAAGTCCAAAGTCCATCCAAGTCCATTGTCTTCCATCTTCAGATCGGTAGGCATGCATCCCGGCATTCTTCCATGACTTATCCCGCTCATTTCGGTAATAGGCATGAAAACCCAATGCGCGGGATATTCCTGAACACTGGATCGTCGATAAATCGGTGTTTTCAATCAAAACAAGCAAACAAGAGTACATGCTACCAATAAGCATACATACACCTAATATAATATATGTACAACATGTATAATGCATCTATTTCAACCAAAGGGGGATTCATATCAAAAATGGCCTAAACTAGCAATTTCCTAAAATAACATATCAATAGGAAAAAAGTGATATTCGATTGAAAACCATTTTAAAATAGTTTTTTTTATAAAAGTCAAGTATGTGTTTGTGTGTGTGTATATCTATTACTTAAATAAGAAAAGAGAAGATACTTGTCCTATTCTCAAATTACACCTTTTTTATAACTACATCAAAATTCGGTGAACTTCTCCTCTGCGACTTCTCATCCTGCCTTTTTTTCGAAATACCCTTTTTTATCATTACATCAACATTTGGTGAAATTGTCCTCTGCTAACTACAATATACCCCTTTTCAATACTTCCATCTTAACTTACCACCACTGTGACCAAGGGTCTGAAAAATCAATACTTTTATCCTAGGTCACTTTGCTTGCCGAATAATCCTACCACACAAATGTGCGCATTTATGGCATCCGTCCATTGCCTTAACAATGAATTTGGAAATTAGGGTTTTCCAGATTGGTCATTTAGTATTCTTTTCCTCATTTTGGGTATTTTCTGTGGATTTGAACATTTAATTGGTAGATTGTTCATAATAACATTACTTTCAGCAACTGTTATCACGATATGATGTAGTGGCTCTTTTTTTGGTTCGTGCTTTGTGACTGGGGACAAATTACTGGCAAATAGCTTTTTAAACTATAAAACTCTATTATTTAGATTGAGTTTGTACATATTCAATGGCTTATTAGGGTTAAACTAAACAACTCACTCCTGGAAAGTATTTTTTTTAACTGTAAAACTTATTCTTCACATTGAGTTTGTAATTATTCAGTGGTTTATCAGGGATAAACTTAACAACTCATTCCAAATCAAGAAACATAAGCAACATCGATTGTTAACAATGACTGTTAATGAGTGATCTATCTGTAGCAGGCATCCCATTTATTTTGGATTCGAACAAGTTTCAATCTTCTTATAATTCAAAAAATGTACATTACTGTATAATTATTATTTTAGATTGATGCATGAACATGTACATTTGAAACTACATCATTGGATGTAATCTTATAAGTTATTTCAACTCAATTACAGAAGATGCTTTTAGAAAATAGCGCATTGGTGATTTACTTTAGAAAGCTATAATTTTTAAGGTTTGCAATGTGGAAAATTTTTAACTAAAAACCACGATTGTATATACATCAGGGCTTAATGGGTAGGATGATTGATGTTACATAATTTCATGATCTGTGGTTATTACATGTTTTCATGTACGATTTTCTTCTGCTTAAACTTTCGAATTGTGCATAAATTTCAAGCCGTAGTAGCTAGAGTTTGTTTGGGTATATATTGATTATCTATTGTACCTATAAATGTCAATCTCCAACTTAGATGCTCTACATATTATGAGTTTCATAAAAAAAAACTGATACAACCATATTTGGTACCGTTTACAAAAGTAGTGGTTTCAAGTGGTTAGTCACAGTTATTTAAACCCTTAATTTTAATAAATATAATCATTCGTTTTGAAAGTTTTATTGTCATGAATTTTTATTTTCTCTCAAACCTCAGTAAGTTGTACAAGTTATCAGTTCTCATATGTTTGTAACATTATACAATTCAAGCCGAATATATTACATGACTATTAAGTTTAGTACACATGGTTGATAACCTGATGACATAGTTGGTAGGCATAACATTTTTTGCCGTGTTTGAAAAAATTGATTCAGGCCAAAATGATTTTTTGTTCGTCAACACCCGTGTATTTTTTCAGACATTCTGATTTGAAAAGGTACGAATGTCGTAAGCTTATGTGTTTTAGTATTCAATATTAGTTCATTTCTTTGAGGATTTGTACTCACTTGCACCCACCTACATAGAACCTACGATTTCACATTTTGGAAATTTAGCGATTCCTAAGTTGGAGAACCTTTCTACGTTAAATTCATTTTATAGAACTTCTATTACACATTACTACAATTTAATTGTCAATTATTAGGCCATACCATTTGAACATCAAGGCATTTGCATTTTCTATTAGATTAAATTATCAGTGTATCTGATTTTAGGAAGTTGTTAGCACTTTCATTTGCCTACTCTAAAGCGAGGGTTTCCTGTTTTCTTTTTATTTTCGTCCAGGTGTAGTTCCGTTGTATTAAATTGTTATTTTATACAACTTCAAATTCATTTCATATTAAAAAGCCTTTTCCTTTTTATCATTAAATCAGTTGATGTACTTTTGTTATTTAAAATCGTTGTTGTGACTAAATTTGGGTTTTTATGCTTGCTTTCCCCTACTGTGGGGCTAAGGTTTACAGTAGTATAAGTTAAGTAGTTCGCAAGTGAGAGAGGCAATTTAGTAGGCATATACAAATTGAGTACACTCATATGTTATTTGGTTTAACTTTAATGTTGTTTATTATTAGTACTTCCTTAATTCCTTTAACGTTAGGCCAAATAAAATCCAACAATTTTTGATTTAGTCATACAAACGTGTGTCGGTGACTATAGTATTAATTTTGATATGATTGTTTCATCTGAATTTTTAACTAATTATTTTATGTTTGTACTAGTTTATATTCAAATGCAGTTATGCTTAAAGAAGTGTACAAAAATAGTTATTTTCATTTTGTAGTACTGTTTTCCAATTGGCAACCATGTATTTACATATGTATCAAAATTGTATCTTGAATCGGTCTATTTTGAAATGTTTTTTTGGTCGGTACTGTCGTTTCATAAATCATCGGTTAATAAAATGCTAGAATTAGCAGTACTGAATACTATACTGTTATATATTGTAATATTCATTCAGTACCTATTATACTGTAATTCTTGGGCACCAATTGAAAACATGAACCGTTTTTCAATTATTAGTTGTTAATTATAGTAAGTTTAATCCCATTATATGTTAGGTGAACAACATTAGAGCCAATGACTGCAATGTAATTATCGATCATTTATTTCTTATGCTGTAATACTACAAAAATTAGAGTAATAGTTTTATTTACTGTTGTGTTTCCAAGGTAAGAAGTATGTTGTACACGCTATGCTATAATACTACAAAAATTAGAGTAACATTTTTGTTTACTGCTATGTTTCAAGGGTAATAAGTATGTTGTACATGCTACTTTGACGAAGGTCAACACATTAGCTGGATAGAGTTATCTCTCATGCCTGCTTTATAGGAAGACTGTAACAAAGGAAGAAACCTGTTTTACATGCCCTAAATGGAACAATACTATTGCCAAACTAGTTAACAGGTCTGCCTACTCCGATGTGATGTATACTTTACACTCACTTACTAACAACTTAATGCGAACATGTATCATCTAGCAATGGAAGTTTTTTACCATACTATTTCTGCCACTATAATAGCTTTTGATAGAGGGACTGCTTGCTTGGTTAAATGGAGCGTGGACAAGATGATGGAACTATCCAAAAGGTACACATATTAATATTCAACTCTGTACTCAATTTATACTCACATTTTACAGCCCTTTTTGCTAAGCATACAAATATTTGTCCCGTTAATCATTAAAAACTGAACTACAAATCACTAACCCGCACTATGATACTCTTTTAGGACAATGGAGATGACATGGTTGATAGACTCTTCAACAAATTAATCGGTTGAGAAGCGCAGTTCGAATTTAATCCTACTAACTAGGACATAATCAATCATGGGAAAAACGTTGACTGTGTGTAGAATTTCAAATATGCATCAACCTCACATGCCATCAAATCAACAACCTAACAAAATGGCAGCAGATGAGGCAAAGGAAGTTAAAGCTACACTGCTAGCTACCGAGTCAAGCACGGTCAAAAAGAATATGTAAGACTCTCTGTTACATTGAATGCATTACTATTTTACGTGGACAATAATTTCTAACAACAAATGATGTTTTCCAAACTTTACTCAGGTTTGAAGCTTAAAGGGAAGCAGAAAGTTGAGTAGGTTTCTATATTAAAACACACTCAACACCGTGTGCCAATTATTGATGTTACTAATAGACCATAAAACTAAAAATGACTACACTATGAAACCTGGTACTATAGCTCAACGTGGTATAGTCGTTGGGGGTAATAATCCAATTAAAATACTAATTGATAACCTATATACAAATGGACTAACATATTAATCTACTTTTTAGGCTGATTTGAAAAAGGCTATTGGCAAGCAAAAGATCCATGAAAGAACTTCAGAAAAGAAAAGGAAGAAGCAGCATGGAGAAGGTTGGCAACAATGGCAAACTACTTCTGTCCAACAAAATCTTTATAATGTCCTTTGTCGTCTTTTTTTTCTTCTGTACGGTCTCTGTTTTAATTGCCGTTTGCTTCGTTTTCTGAATAAAAATGAAAATTTGCTTTCTACAGTTTAATTTCAAGTAGAATAGCACTGCATGTTTTTTATCAACCTTTGTCCATACAACCATTGCTTTGTTAACAAATTACTCTGTTACCTTTCTAAAATCTATCCATTTGAATCAAATCTCCACTGAGTTGCAATTCAATCTATAGGTTAGCACAGTGAAGCATTTTTCACCTCAATATATGCTTCAACTTGCAGACTTTAGCTGAAATCAGATTGTAAACGCTAACTTTTTTTTACCTCTTACCATATGTGCGTAACAGGATTATTACACATATATTTTAATTTATCAAATAATTAAATAAAAACTGTGTGAATAATATATATATATATATATATATATATATATATATATCTATATAATAAAAGAGCTTCGTGAGACAAACAGGAGACAAAGAGTGGATGAGATTTATTTTTAGAAAAGGACATCGGATGGTTGAAAAGTTTCTGCTAAGTTGTGGATTGGCATAATGTGCTGAAAATATGGGATTCCCACTACTTCGACGCGTGTCCAGAAATCACTTTCTACAACTGTTCCCACTCCCATGTCCTAGATTAATTTTTTCTTCTTCTTTCATCGACACAAACTCTCTCCCGTACAAAGAAATTCAAAGTTTGAATACTGGTTATTAAACTATTGATTCCTAAATAGTTCTTAATTTACACCCACGTCAATCGGGTATTCATTCTCCTACACTTCATTTGCAGGGTTTGTTGCTACATATGATGGTACTTCCATCTTCTCTTTTTGCTCATCGTTTGCTTATATACTGTCAAATTGATGGTTTACTCAACAAATTCCACTTTTCCATTTTCTTCTTTTCGAATTACGAATTTTTAGCATCTGTTTATATGTATATATATATATTGATTAGTTCATGGGTTTTATCTGCTTTTTTGTTATATCCGGTTATGCTTATAAACTATTTGTGAAAATGGGAATATTAATATTTTAACCATTTATATTAAATTTAAGGAAATATTTTGAATTTTA
The DNA here is from genome assembly GCA_030737815.1 of Allium fistulosum. Lineage (NCBI taxonomy): Eukaryota > Viridiplantae > Streptophyta > Magnoliopsida > Asparagales > Amaryllidaceae > Allium > Allium fistulosum. The sequence continues at coordinate 1,112,315,817 of CM060902.1, read as the reverse complement.
CTAACTCTTTCACTATTGAAAACATTGTTTTACACATAAATATAAAATTATTTGAATATTTTTGCAATTAACTTTAAATATAAAGGCATTAGATGTTTTGAATTTTACTCACTCTTTTACCACAAGCCACGCATCAGTCTTAATTAAAACTTAAAGTGATATTTTCCTATTGTATATTTTCCTTTGAATTTGAGTATTGTTATAACTTCATGTACACGATAACGTTTGTTGTGTTGTTCAGTAAGAACTACAGGAGAAGGAGGTCAAAAAGAGCAGTATTTTAAGAAGATGTAAAATAGAGTTAACTACAGGAGAAGTTCTTTGAAAGGGCTAATTCCATTTCAGACCACTTAACAAAGGTATATGTATACATCTTTTATCTTCAGAAGTTTTAACCTATGCTATTACCAAACATTACAGTGTCTTTGGATATGTTCGTACAATAACATATCCCTTTTTTATTTCCCTGACCGATGGAACAAATTTCGAAATATTACGATGACTAGAAAATATATGCTTTTGTTATATAGGATATGAAGTCTGCTGTGACATAGTAAAATTGTGGATAAAAAGCTTATACTACTATTTTGTTTTACGGACCACACATTTAATCACATGGATATTGAAAGATGTATCGTATTATATCACACTTAAGCAGTTCTACAAATCTATTTAATTCTTATACTGCAAACTTGATATAATTGTCAAGGTACTCTTAAATGGTTTTTTAACATAATGTTGAGTGGAATACACTAATAACAAAATTACAATAAATATGAACACAAATAACATGATTCTATATCAAACCGAGAATCAAAAGACATAGAGATAATGTTAGCATCGTCTTGAACTACTGTTTATCTTGATCTGGTTGCCTATATCCTATATTGTTGAAACTGATAAAATTTACTACACCTTGCAAACTTCTTAAATAACTAATTTTACTGTACTATGCTCACATATTTCTCTATTATTTGACATAGGAAAGATTGAGAAAACTTCCCAATTCGAGGATTCAAGGATCCTTAATTTAAGAAGAATGTCAGGTATGCTACATTTTTTTCATTTTGCTCTTATGCTTTAATTCCTTAACAGTACTAATATTATGTGAATAGAAGATTAGTCATATTATACTATATGTGACATTAATTTGTGGCATGTTCTTTTCATATGTACATATATACATATATGTGTGGATTTCACCGCTCATCTTTATGAAATAGTTGGTTCGTGTTACTCACCCTACAGACTGAATTTATAAACCTACCTCACAAATGATTAAGAAGAACACAATTTGGGTGGGTGCTTTATTGATTTATGTTAAATACTCAACTTTTTTAATGGAAGAGCGATTATCAAATTGTGAAGTGCATTTGATATTACTAACTATTATAAAAAGAAATGGCTCTCGACACGCTCGATAGCTGGCAATATTTAACTATACAAATAACCCAATATTGAATCCTATAGTTCGATTAATCGGCAATCTTCAAAAAAAAACATAAAGAAACTATAACTACCTAAAATAGTTGCATATAACAACATTATACATAGTTATACATAGGAAAATGTGATATAAGTGTAAGTAAAAGAACAATGGAGAGACAGATGTACTTAAAATGGCTAAATAGCTGTGGCTTGAAACTTTCATCAGTTCATGGCTTGATAGTTGCATGGAATATGTGTAAGTAAAAAAGCATAAATTCCTATAGTTGCATGGCTTGATAGCCGTACTTAAAATGCTGTACTGATGCATGGCCCGAAGAGAGAAGCACATGTGAACTGGTGAGTTGGTGTAATCCAATGGAGAGATGATCCTAAACAATCGCATGACATGAACTAATGTTGTTAACATGTTACAACTCTGAACAGGCATGGAAAAAACTGGGCACACGGCTGCACAAAACTGAGTTGACCTCCTTGAAGCAGCGTGTCTTTTTTTTATCATTTCTTGATATTATAGTTACATTAACTAACATTCACTGAAAATTGATTATTGAACACTTTTTTCTGTTCCAAATTATGTCATCATTTTTACAATAACAGTACCGCCTAGATTATTGAACTAAAAACAATAATATTGATTTACTAAAAATAATAATATTGAGTTTATTATATTATATTATAAGCTTGAGCAGTAATAGGTGAACTGGATGAATGAGTATTTGAATTGGCTAAGTGTACTGTCTAAATGAATGATCAGAATGGATGGTTAACTGGGTGAGCTAAGTTGCATGATGACTTGCATAGAAATATGAAGCAAGCCTACATTGCAGAAGGCAGGGCTACTACCCAACTGAAGAGAACCCATGATGTAACAGGGTATTTTTTTCGCCATGATTTCTTTGTCAAAGTTATATTGTTAGTATTCTTAAAAGTCAAGTACATTGTCCATGTCTTGCATGAACACTCAAATATATACTATTAGAATCAAACACCTTTTCTCTTATTACTTTCATCATTCAATTTAAGTAAACATCCAATTTTGACATTCTCTAGAAACAAATGAACAAAAAATTATATATTTTGCATATTTTAAGCATGATTGAGCTTTGCTGGTTAGTAATATAGGAATCGTAGGCTGTTTTTTGATATTATTTGGATTCGACGGTAATTTGAGAAATTGCACTATGTATCTTTATATTTGTCTTTTTTTGGGGTACCGCATTCCGTCTATCATAGTTACCAACATGACTGTAAACTCATCTAACTATGTATGAAACTAAGACATTTCAAATGTAAAACAGTAGTGAAAAGAACCTATGCAAATTAAGTTGCATTTATATTTTTTGTATCATCGTTTTTTTCCACTAACATAAACCTTAATATTTAGGTTAGCTTTGCAAATCTAATGGTTGCATGTATCATATTCATAACAGCTAACTTTCTTTTTTATAAGATGCATTTTATTTTTTTTCAGGGTTGGAGCTATACGTGGTTTACAGAAAAGAGGATGAAGTTAGGGAAATACTCAGTATAACAATTAGCTATGATATATTTTACTATAGTATTCAAATATGATTTCAGACAACAAAAACAAAAGGCAGATTATATGTTATGCGCACCCTGTATTTAACAATCCTATAACGGTCCTACGATGGATTATTGTTATTGGTATATTTTTTTACACCAAATTTTACACTGATTAAACTTTACCTTAGTGCAACGTGTAACATCATTCATTACATGTGATGCAAATTTTATATCCGTGCCATCGGCACGGGCTTTATACAACAAATTTGCTCGTATTTAACGGAAAAGACAAACAAAAGACAAAGGACGTACCAGATTTAATAGAAGACTAGATGTCTGATGGCTGTTGATTGTCCACCTCACCCAAGCGTTAACTCTTCTGTCCATTTCTTCACACCGTTTACTTTTGATCATCCCACTTTCCACTATCACATCATTCTTTAGTTTCAACTGTCGACCCACGTTTTGCCAACTGCCTATCAACTTTCCGAATATGCTTCACATTCACACATGTACCAGCGGTTGCTATCCTACTTATTCATTCCCTCTATATTACTGATTTCCACCTATTCAACCCATATTTGAGATCTCGATTTCAAGGTATCTATTTCTTTCGCTTCTCTTCAAATTAATTATTGGAATACAGATTTTACTTTTGCTAAAACAAAATCATTACCTGATTCGGTTAAAGATTGCTCGACTCCTTCGACTATGATTACTTGACAAGCTCTTTTGTTAGAGGTCACCTGTTTGATACTGCGCCTGACAAGAGTACTCCATGCCTGAAATCGCCTTTTCTTTCTAAATTGCAACCACAAAATACATCAATGATGAACTCGCGGCTACAAATTTTGTATCTGGATGACTCTTACTTAACTACGATGGTGATCATCATGCTCATTTTTGGTGCACAAGTATTACTTTTCTAGCTTGAGATGCTCTCAGAACCGAGGTTCCCTAATGATCTACAGTGCTCTGAATTGATTGCTTAATTGAGATGATGATATATGATTCCCGTCCTCTTCCATCTTCTTAAATGGATAAAGCTTACATGGATAAAAAGGAGAGTGAGCATACTAGCTGTATTGATGGCTTTTCTAAACACCTTATCGTTTTCTTTGTTTAATATTTTACTAATTATCATTCCTTGCTAATGCCATTACCGTAAAATATATTGTTTTCGTTCAGTTTATAAAAGATTATGACAACAACCTCTTTTGCATGATCCTTATTTATTTATCATTTTATAAGTATGGCTTGATGCAAATACGAAGATTATGTTCGTATTTTCTTACCTCATTTTTTTGCAGTTCAGTTCAATTAGCACATAACAACAGTTTTTTGTGTCTAATTTCCTTTTCTTTTCACTTAAGGTTAAAGTGATATTTTTGTTATTTTAGTTACTCTTTTGTGATGATGTCAAGGATAAGTGATTGTAGTTGGTCAAACAAAAGCATTATTGATAGTATTTAATGTAGCATTGTCAGAATAGGCAAGCTTTTAATGCATGTCACATTAAACAACCCCTCATAAATGATAACGTGTGAAACACGCTTTATGTTCCTATTGCCTAACTGTAGTCGATACCAAAGTGTAATTCTCACCCTTTTCCACTTTTTCAGATAGAAACCATATTAAAGTTCTATGTTTAAAGGTTGGGCTTCATACTATATATATATATATATATAAATTTGTGAAATCAGGCTGTAGATCAAATGTATATAAACTGATATATATAAAAACAACTTTATATCAAAAAAGGAAACCAATATATAACAGACTCATATATATATTACCGATGTATAAATAAAGAGGAAGGAGGCTGCGGCCAACGTGCACGCGGAGGAAGATGGAAGAGTGGGTCCGCGGCAACAGGGTGAAGAGGGAGCTATGGTGAAAGGCTCGGGGAAATGATGGGAGAGGGGAGGAAGGCCTAGGTGGCATGGCTGCTTGGCTGGGTTGATGGTGATGAAAGCTTTGGGTCACAGGTTGTGGTAAGGCGAAGGGGATGGGGCTGGTGGAAGCTAGGTGGTAGCGGGATTCACGAGCAGGCTTCTGGGTGGAGACGTGGTTAGGGTTGTGGCCGATGGGATGGCTTCACGCGAAGTTGGGCAAGGCAGAGCTGTTGAGGTGGCTTCGGCAATATGGTGGGCTCGGGCTTGAGGCTGGGTAGCGGTCAGGCTACTGGAGGAGAAGGGTTTGCTGGCCTTGAGGTGGAATGGGGAAGAGAAGAAAGCGGCCATGATTATATTAGTATAATTTCCTTTTTTTTCATGAGCACAGTAAAAGAAAGAACCAGAATATGGAATTGACGAAATGAAAAATGAACCAGCAGATTTACTATACACTATGTTGTACTTCATAACCTTACTTCTTATCACTCCTCTTACTATTCATAGTCATTTTGACATTTTATACTACCTGCAAATTTCGATGAGTGGACTTTCAAACCCCTACTTCCACATTTGTTTTCCTATATTAAATTTTTTATTGTTTGTTTATATGCAGGTTATGGTAGCAACGAAGAACACATATTTTTGATCTCCATGCTTCTATCTGATGTTACTTTCGTCTCCTTTTCTTTTTTCTTATATTTCATCACTGTTCAGTTATATTTCATTCTCTGTTCCATTGTTCACATTTTTTCTGAGTACTTGAATATCATTTGTGATTACTTTTGCAGTCCTGTGCTTTTTTTTTTTAAATAATTTATAAATAAAGGAGAAAAAACGCCTTTCTCCGATGGCTCACAGAATAATACAAAACAAGAAGGACGTCGGCCTTCCAAAATACACAGCCCAAAAAACAGCGGAAAAGAAAAAACAACTAAAATACAGTAGGAAATAACCACAGCTGCCCGATACAAATCTACCCAAAGATAGAATGGGAGAAGAGGCAGTCGATCCACCAACAGTCACAAACCCGCCTTAACCCATAGGAAAAGGCCAGACCACCAAGCCATACCAGAAAAGAAAGCAACCTAAAAATCTCAAATCCTGCAATTCTAGGGAAAAGTCACTCCTAGATAGGCAGCAGGAGGCGACGAAGAGAAAAAGCCCAGATAGGTGCCACTGAAGAAGCCGATAGGGGTAGGTGGTAAGTGGAGTAACAAAGACGCCACCATCGTAAATCCAGCTGAGTAAGTACAAGACAATCCGAAGAAGCCGACCAACCACAGTAAAGACATCGAAGAATCAGCGCATATATGAAAGTCGGGCCCCGAAAGTAGGCACCCAAAGACCAAACAGGACCAAAGAAGGAGCCATAGAATCTGAATCTGAAAAACTAACAGTAACATTAAACACCAAAAAAAGGGGGGGAGGGGTAGTGAGCGTTGGGTGAAGGTCAGCGCTCACACGCGTAGTTCAACCTACTCCCAATCTAGCATGAGACAAACCACACGAAATAGAGAGAAGACCAACCAGATTTTCCGAGCGGGTGCTCAAACGGCCCCTGAAAGGTCTACCGTGGAAAGCAAGGAATACGTCATTCCTTACACACCGAATAATAGATGGAGGGTCCATACGAGCATTTTCGAAGGTTGCCTTGTTCCGCGCACACCATAGGTGCCAACAGAGGAGGCAGGGAATCAAGCGGAGAACGATTGAACGAAGAGACTTACCAGCATTCCCAGACTACCAAGAGTTACGGAGATCAGAAGGCGAGCTGGCAACCCGACGAACACCAAGAAGGTTTCCGAAGTAGTTCCAGCATGATCTGGCCGAGAAACCACCAAAGAACAAATGATTCAGGGATTCTAAGTCCCCATTGCCGCAGCACCTACACCGAGAAACCAAAGGGATGCCGATTTTTTGGAGGTTCTCGTCAAGTGGCAAACCATTATGGAGAATTCGCCACATCAAAATAGAGACCTTGGGTGGAATACGAGAGTCCCAAATGTAAGAGAAGATCGGAAGAATGGGGTCTTGGATTCTAATCGAAGACCAAGCTTTCAGAATGGAAAAGGAGGATCCGTCCCATCCTGAAGATCCACCATGAGTATCGGAAAAAGGCTTCACCGACTGCATGTGCTTCCAAGTCTCACTAGCATAAGACGGAGACCCTGTGAAATTAGAGCTCGCAAGTCTGCGGTATTTCGCATGGAGGAATGAAGCCCATAAGGAGTTATTAGCTCCAAATCTGTGCCATAGCTTACAGGCAAAAGCAGCACAAAGGTCCCTAGGATTGCGCAAACCCAAACCGCCTTCGGTTTTAGGTCGACACACCACATCCCACGACACCCAGTGGTGCCGATGGACACTGTCCTTGTTGCCCCAGAAGAATGATGAGGCCAAAGACCGATACGAACGAAAGAAAGAGGAAGTAGGGGTCATAGCTGCGAAAATATGAGTTCCCATCGAATCTAAGACGGATTTGATAAGAACAAGTCTTCCAGCCTGTGAAATAAGAGAAGCATTCCAGCGTAAAATCTTACTCCTTACTTTATCAGTCAATGGGTCGAAAATAGCATTGAGCTTACGACCTCGATACAGTACAACACCCAAATAATGAAGAGGAAGGGTGCCTTCCTTGAACCCAGAGACTGACTCGATCCAAATAGCACAAGTGGGAGGCAAATCTTTCGCATGGACGAAACAGCTTTTGGAAGGGTTAACAAGTTGGCCCGAGGACTGCTCATATTGATGAAGAAATCTGAGGAACCGTTGGACAGAGGAGACGCTGCCATTTGAGAAAATGACAATGTCATCAGCGAAGGACAAGGAAGAGATTAGAGGACAACCCCTCGGAATCCCGAAGCGCTGAATCTGGCCGTAGATAGTCAAGGATTGGAGACCGCGAACGAAAGCCTCAGCCGCGATCACAAACAGAGATGGCGATAGAGGATCGCCCTGACGCAAGCCCCTACCGGCCTTAAAGTAACCAGTAGCCGAACCGTTAATGAGCACAAAGAACCAGCAGTTGGAGATGAGTCTCCACACCATGTCAATAAGTGGTTCCGGGAAACCGAAATTCCGTAAGACCTTGATGATGAAAAACCAGGACATGCGATCGTAGGCCTTAGCCATGTCCAATTTGAAGACAACATTAGAACCCCTGATCTTTCGGTCTATCTGGGAGATAAGTTCCTGAGCGAGCAGAACGTTATCAGTGATCAAACGTCCCTTAACAAATCCCGCTTGAGAAGGAGAGATAATGCGCTCAAGGAATGGAGCCAAACGAGTGGAGAGGATTTTAGAAATGACTTTATTCGAAAAGTTGCAAAGACTGATAGGACGGAAATCCACACACGATCTAGGGTTCTCGCATTTTGGAATGAGGACAAGGTTGGTGGATGCCCAACCGGAAGGAAGGGAACCCCCAGAAAAGAAGGATTGAACGGCAAGACAAAAATCCTCCTGAATAATAGACCAAGCACGCCGGAAAAAAACCCCGTTGAAACCATCCGGACCGTTGGCGCTGTCCTTGCTTAAAGCAAAGACAGCAGCACGAATCTCCTCAGTGGAAGGGAGATCCGCGATAACGTCTCTTTCCAGAGAAAGGATAACACGCGGAATGAAGGGCAGCAGAGCCGGGTCAGATTCCGAGACCGAAGGAGCGCCCAGAAAAGATTGAAAATGGGATAGAATGGTCTCTTTGACATCTTCAGGAGTAGAGGCCGTAGAAAGATCCTCTCGCAAAATCTCACGGATCGAGAGTAGGTTGTTCTTTTTACGAATAGAGGAATGAAAGAATTTAGAGTTGGTATCACCGACTACTACCCACTTGACCCTAGCCTTCTGACGAAGATAGTCATTTTCGATACGAAGTTCCGAGGAGAAAATGGTTTGAGCTAGAGCCCAGGCCTCCTTGTTAGCCACGGTAGGATCCTCGTCTAGCAAGGATTCGGCTGAAATAAGAGACTCTTCGGCCAAATGAACGCGATCGAAAATGTTCTTAAAGACCTGTAAGTTCCAATCCTTAAGGCAAGCTTTAAGACGCTTAAGCTTACGACCGAACACCTCGCAGGGAGAAGCAATAACAGGGGCGTTCCAAGAATTAGCGACCACTTGAAGAAAAGACTGATGAGATATCCACATGCTTTGGAAGCGAAAGGAAGAAGGCCCTGTTAACGAACGGGGAGAACAGCGAACTACCATGGGAGCATGGCCAGAGAAGGACCGATGGAGATGCGCGATCGAAAAGGAGAAAGGGAGACGAAACCAATCCTCCGACCCGAAAACACGATCAAGTCGGGATAGGATTCGGTTCGGTCCCTCTTGGTTGTTGGACCAGGTGAGAGCCAACAAAGGGAAGCTCAGTCAGACCAGAGCTGACAATGAAAGAGTTAAAATCCGCCATCGCTATACGGTTGATGGCGGCTCCTCCCCGTTTTTCCGCTTGGCAAGCGACGATATTAAAGTCGCCGCCTAACACTGAAGAAGAAAAGCCCAGCGAATCGAGCCCTAAAATGTCAGACCAGAGAACTAATCTCTCCAAACGATCACATTTGGCATAAACCGCCGAAAAAAGAAAATGAGAGGAAAACAAAGGGGACGAGCATGCCAGAGAAAAAAGCTGATGGGAATCAAAAGCTACCTGAACCGAAATTGATTTGGACCAGAGGATCCAAATTTTCCCCGAGACGTTGGCCGAGCCACCGCCAAACCCTAAGGATAAGACTGTGCTGAAAATGCTTTTCGGACCTAGAAAGGGTTCGAGGAGAGCGACCAAGCCAACAGAGTGCTTATTGACAATGCGTTTTAGCCTAGCCAAAGACGCTTCATTGCCAATACCACGGACATTCCAAAAAAGCAAATTCGCCATTAAAGCGAGGACAGGACACCAAGACAAGAGTGCTCAGACGAGGTAAAGCGAGTACCGAGTAGATCGATCGATCTTCTCGGACGCCGCTATAGAGCGTGTGCGAATGGTGCGAGGGGTAGTCTGGACTCTACTCGATCGGCGCCGAGACGCCCTGGGAATAGAATCAGAAAGCGGAGGAGGAGCCACTGAAAACACTTCAAGACCCGGACCTAGCTCAGATTGCATCGAGGTACCAATCAGCGGAGGCGAAAGCGAAGAGTTCCTAGCAATGCAGTCTAGACGCTCATTAAGGAGCGCGATCTCTGCCTTACTCATAAGGGGAATGGAAATGGAAAGAGAACAAGAAGAAGAAGGAAGGGAGCAATCAGCGGAGCAATAGGAGGAAGCGGGAGCCACCTGATCCGAAAGATTCGAATGCTCCTGAGGAAACCGGCAAAACGAAGGAAGGCGAGTCAGTCGCATACCAATCATCTTACGAAACCAATCAGATAAGAAAGAAGCAGAGAAGCTGAGGGAAACGAACTTGCAGTGGCAATGCGACACCGACAAGGAGGACACAACCGTAGAGGAGTAAATAAAGAGAGGCGAAACGACAGATAAAGATGAGGAAGAAAAAACAGTGTCAGAGCAGGACCGTGTAAGGGCACTAACAGAATGCGGCCCATATTGTTGTGGGAGTCTTACCATTGCCGGACTGTCACTAATAAAACAGCCCCACGTAGCAGGTAAGAGTCGCAGGGCGGACCAATCAAAGGGGGATGGAGGGCATAAAGGATGGCTATTTCTCGGTCTGTCCGTATAGTGGTCAAGAATGGCCACTATACGAGCAGGGCGAGAAGAAAGCCCGAAACAACAGCTCCAGACCCTCAGAAAGATCCTAAAGGACCAGTCGAAACCAGTCAGAAGAAGGCTAAACCAAAAAGACAAAGTCACTGACGACAAAGGAACGGCTTCGTCAAGACTCAACAAATAAAACCAGCAACGATCAGCCAGTAAAACAACCCAGTCAAAAGACCTGGGATGGTCACCACCCAACCGACAGACAAAAGCCCTCAAAACCAATTGAGGCCTAATATGTTGTTCCATATAAAAAGACGACAAGGATCCGATGATCGAGATATAATAAACAGGAAACAAGGGACCTGACACATTCCCGGTCTCAGATGAGACGGCTGTGTCAGGGAGCTCACACGAAGGTGTGACAAGGCTCATGCAACTGCGACATACCAAACCAGCCGACATCCAATAACCAAAAGGAAACCCACAATTATCAAAGGAAATGAAACAAAATAAAGATATACTCACCTGCCTACAAATAGCAAAACAAACCTGCCTGCACATACCGAAGCCAAGCTGCCGAGATAAAGACTTGGCCAAAGATGCTATAATACCAGAATGATCCAAGTCGACTTGTACCCTATCAGGCGGCATACCATCAATACCAGCCAGAGACATCAAGGAAGCTTCGCATGAGAGCGAAGGAGCACCCCTAGACAGATCAACATCAGGGATAATCCCCGAAACCCGATTCCGATCAGGATGATGGGGATAGGTGATCAAATCCTGTACCCCACTCTCACTGACAAAACCCGCAGAGCCAACCGACCCAAACTCGCAAACAGACACAAGCGAGCCATCAAAGAACTCAGCCCCACAAAAAGATAGCCGAGGGACAAAGCAAGTGGTGAAATCTTGCTTGTCAACCGAGGAATATACAGCAGGAAAGGATTCAGAATCGAGCTCAATCGATCCAAAGCATACCCCAAGATTGTTCAAGCTCACGTCTCCCACCGCATCCCTGACAATGAGGCACGGTTCAAATCGGGCGATGAAATCCCGACCACCGTTGACCGCCGACAAGCTAGGTAAAGGGAGATCAGCCTCAGGTGCATCGACAGTCCACGGAAGCGTCCCAGAGAGGGGCGTATCACGGACTGAGTACGAGAAACAGGGAGAGATCTCCATGAAAAACCCCCCCACCACCAGAAACTTACTACGAGACAAAGCCGAGCACGACAAATGGGAGTAAACGCAGATCTCAACCGAGCTGGGGCTAGCGAAGCAAACCGAAATCGGAGGAGCCACAACTTCCAAAATAGCAGCAGCTAGATCAGCGAACGCGGGGCAATTTCGCACGAAATCACCTCTGAAATAAAAAACCCCCAAATCCATATGAAACCCTAGGAACCAGCGATCGAGAGAGATGATCGCAGCAGACAGTAGAGAACACAGTCGCTAAAAAGCAGAGGAAAATCGACCGATTAAAGAATAAGAAAATCGCAGCGAGAGAGATTTAGAAGGCGGCCATTTTTAAGACCGTTATGATTTTTTAAAAAGTCTAGAGTGATTTTTTATTCTTATGAAATCAACTTCATATAAGTGGTCCCTATCATCTACTTAATGATCATATGCATGTCAATATTTGTTTTTTAATTTACTTTTTTCTCTTTTGTTACTTTATTTTCATCTAAACCACGTTAATTATCATTTTACTGATTAAGTAAACATTTCTCAATTTTTTACCCTCTGTACAACAAGTGGTTGGCACAACACAATAAGCTAGAATAGTGTATCAACATGCCACAGTTGCACATTAATAGGCAAGAGTTGGGCAACAGCAAACAGACACTACATTTCCTAAGCATTGACTATATAACTTACCCCAACAACAATTCACTATATGGGAATTTGATAAACTAAGCTTCATTTTCCTCTTACTCTAACGTTACTATATGACTGCACAAATTTACGGGTATAATTCTTACATGCATTCTTTACCGATTCTATACATGTTACAACTTCAACATAAGGTAATCCAAATAAAATTATCACTCCCTTCCTATATTAATACATACACAAAAACAAAAGGAAAAAAAATGTACTTAAATAACATTGTCATCCTGCAAAACTAGAATGTGTAAACTAAACTTTCATCTTCCTCCTTAATTATTATTGCTGTATGTATGCACAAAGTTAGTGTTATAATTGATGTATATATTGAGTCCTATAGTTGGATTATTAAATGAGCGATCTTTAAAAAAATCATACAGTAACTATAGCTACCCAAGATAGTTTCATACAGCAGTGTTATTCATACGAAAATGTAATATAACCGTAAGTAAATGAAGGTGCACTTAAAATTGCCTGATATCTGAAATCGCCTAAAAGTTGCATGAACAGATAGTTGCATGGAGTTTGTGCAATAAGTAAAAAAGCATAAATTCCTATACTTCAATTGTCCGATAGCCCTGCTTAAAATGTTGACCAATTACATGACATGAAGAGAGAAGCAGTGAACAGCTGAGTTGGTGTTATCTAATGGAGAGAAGAACCTAGAAAATTGTATGGCGTGAACTAATTTTCTGAACAGGTTACAACTCTGAACAGGCAAGAAAAAAAGTGGGCATATATGCTGCACAAAACTATAGCATCTCAGCAGAGTTCATATGGGATACAGTTGCATCTCTGAACAGGCTGGCAGTCCAAACTAAAGCAGTAGCTTGAGAGGATCGAAGATGAGAAGTACAGGGTGTACTGGAAGCGTCCCGAAGACTGTGAGCGGAAAGTTTGGGAAACTGCTGCACTTCTGACATGGTGCTACACAAAACCAACTACAACGGCTAATTAGGGGATCAACAAGTTATGGAATGACACCTCAGCGGCTGACTAAAAGTGAAACTGAAACATTGCCGTGTGGCCTTAACTCTAATATGAGATGATACAAATTGAAAGCAGCCAGCGACCAGGAAGAACTGAAATAACTGTTTGGTGGAGAGAATAGAATCCCTGCGAAGGAGTACAGATAAAGAGTGGTGTTTCAGTGCACACTTGCATTCTAAACCAGCCGCATGCATCTACTGCTTCCAAGCTGCAGCGATTGTATTTGCTACTATGCTCAATTTGATGATGGGGATTAAAGGACAGAAAATCAGCCTTGGAACTGGAGTCAAGTTGGATTGGCTTTAGTGCAATTCATGGTCAGTGCAATGCAACACAAGAATGTGAATGCACTAACACAAAATTGAGGAATGCTTCAGTTGGACTGGATTCAGGGTTTGGCTGCATAAAAGGTTCTGCATGTCATAATCAAAATTGTTGTTAAGTTATATGGTATGCAAAATTCAACGCTACCGTTCATTCAATTCACATGTATTCACTGACTTAATGTAACTTATAATTCAGTCTGTGTTTAAACATGTTATCATTATGTCAAAGATGTAAATATGCGAGATTTATGATTTTAAATTAAGATTTTTTTCACTATGAATTATTTTCTTAATGGAAATTGAAGCCATTAAAGGCAAAAAAATTCACACATTCACGGTAAACTTTCAAACTTTTAATAATCAAAGCATATTCATATAAGATTTCCAAATTTCGTACATACTACTGACAATTTCTACACCAGATATACTTCATTATATTACAAATAAGGAAACTTTAAAGACAACCAAAACTTACAGCGTCCACTGTATAATGACATAGGTTATATAACAGTAAAAAAGCACATCTGTGGCATCGGCACGGGCTTCATACTAGTATACATATATAATGTCCGCCATTTCTTTTTTGTATTAATTGAAGCACAAATTCATTTTAGTACATGGTAAAGATTTAAACATAATTAGGTCAAACTATCAATTTATATTCTAGTAAATTTTTTGTTTTCCTATTCTCCTTTTCAATTGCCCCTCTGCATTTCAAAATTTTGGTGAGAATATTTTAAGATACCAAAACAAGAGCAGTGAAAAAGTGTGAAATATTTCAAAAGCAATAGTTTTATACTTTATACTGTACCTTTGCAAATAACACGTAATTAAAAACTCACATAGTACAAGTATAAATTGTAGTATAACCACCATAATAGAATAGTATGGTATTTTAAAGTGTTTGTACGAGTATAAATTGTAGTACAACAACTAAACTAGAATAGTATAATATTTTAATGTGTTTGTCCGTGATCATTAAACGGTAAAGGCTATCAATATTAACTTTTCATTAATGCAAGAAGTAACTTGTAGTACTTGAAGACATTTTCACATATCAACACACAAAAACCTAAAACATCCTACCTAGCATAACCATCAGAATCGAATAAGCAATAATGTATAGTGATAAATACAATTAATGTATATTAATTGTAGCATAGCTGGACAATGAATGATATAAAATGATGCTTAGGTTCAGTAAACCAAAACATTTCTACGACACATAATAGGAAGTCCTAAATTTTGCTCATTCAATGCCTTCAATTCTTCAAATAGAATCATGTTACATATTTAGTACATAAGTGCAGAAAAAAAATAACTTACTACCTTATGTGACAACTTCCATAGCATGGTTGTCTAACAATTCCCTTGTGCGTAGCACGGGCTACACACTAGTGTGTGTCTCTCTCTCTCTATATATATATATCACATTTCAAAGTTAGAAATCATTTCAAAAATAATTTTTATACTATACTAACAATATAGTATCATGAGAGACAATAACATTCACCTTAACAAAATCTGACCAACCTAATATCAAGTCGTAGGTCTCTCCATCATGAGCGCAATGCAAGAAACCGCATGTAGAACGGACCTCGTATGCAAAAGATATGGATTTCATAAGATTTCAAATTAATTAAATAATTAATTAGCTTAATCAAATTCCTAATTACCTCATTATGCTAATCCATCTTCCTCCCCAATTCTTTGTCGTACACGCACAAGACGTGAACACACACAAACGCACTTCTTCAACACATTCTCTCCTCCATGTCTCCTTCATTACCCAATGGATCGACGAACCACTTCCGCCAATGCGCCACACTACGCACGCTCTCCGCAATGAACATCACGAAGTCGAGCTCGTCTCTCTCTTAGATTGTGACCTAATGCCCTTGCATGCAATAGTACACGGACATTTTTTTCCTTAGTCGATCGGAGTTTATGAAATCTTGTGGAAAGGTGCTTCTTCGTACGAGAAGGATGATGGTGCAATCACTTTCGCCTAACTCCTCCTTCTTTGCTGGCGAAACCAAACCTTAGTTGCCATGACAAGTATAGCCATCACTTAGAATATCACCACACACAACAACATCATCATAGATTTGAATCTCTCCTCACCACGATCTCAATGAATCTAGCTTCGTAATTTTCATAGAGCAGATCTCTGGATTTTGATTTTTGAATAGGTTTAAGAGGAGGCGGCCATGTTTTTGTTACAGGCAATGTAACATTAGGGTGAAATGAGTGAGAGAGGAGTGTTTAGGTAATTATTTATATTAATATAATGATATTATTTATTTGATTTTCCAAATAAACAGTCATACATTTGGAGCTCGTACGATCACATGATGCGTCTGATCGCAACAAATCTCGTAGGCGTACATCACCTCATTTTTCCGGTCCTAATGGTATAAATTTTGTCGTTATCCGAGATAATGCTCCGAGATGATAATTTCGTAGATTTCGAGATCGTTTCAGCCATCGGATCGTCCAATCTCTAAATTTAGCGATGCTTATACTTATTTTAATTCACAACGTCGATTCGAAATCAACGGAAGTGGTCTCGAGTCTTGATTTAATGGTATGCGAAAAATCATATTTTTGGGCCTTCAAATAACTTAACGATTCAATATTTTAATCAATTATTTAAATATCTTATCGTAAAAAATACACGTTGTTATAGTTATAACTTAGTATATACCATAAGTAAGTACCATTAGATGTTAGGAATGGTTGTGAACTTGTCAATAGGACATGTTTTGGATGATGGATGCTAATGGATGTAATTGATTGTTCTTTGCAAAAGTAAGCAAATGTATTCTTGACTTAGCATACACACACAACATCACTTGTTTCGTTTCATTGAGTTATATGCATATGGTTGTTTCATATGGATTGAATGGTTGCGCATACATGCAGAATTGCCAGTATATTTATGTAGGATGTTGCAAATATTTGGATACATGGCATAAGCACTTGCATTTCAAGAGGTCGATTAGATCAGGGGACTACCTAATTTTTGCATTAGCATAGGTTCATATGCATTCCACGCCTGCATGTACATATTTCATTAGAAAATTAACTAAGGACAATGAATACCGGTGGATGATGAATGAGTAGATGGTTGAAGTTATTGATTTTCTTTGTACGCAAGAGTTATATTTTTCTATCCTTGGAGATTTCGGGAACAAAATCCTTTTAATGGAGGAGAATGTAACATCCCGAAAATTAAGCGGAAATCTAATAAAAGAATTAAACTTAAATTTAACAAGGGAAAAAATCAAATTTTCATAAACGTCCGAATTTGGCTACGAAACTTGGGCCGTAGCGTTCGCAGCAATTTTCTAGATAATTTTCATATATAATGTTTTGAAATCGGAGCTAGTATAAATAAGTTATGAACGTTTTCAGAAATAATTAAATAAGAAAATAAGGAAACAAATAATTTAAAAATAGAAAGCTCCACCGATCGATAGATAGATTGGAACTGGTCGACCACTAGCAGTTAACCGCCCACAACTATAGTGGTCGATCGGTCGACGATTTTGGGCTAGTATTTTGTTAAGCCAACGGCCCAGATTTGATCATATAAGTTTTTAGCAATGGAGATTCAATCGTATATTTCTGAACGGTCAATATTAGTCTACACCCCTATAAATACCATGCTAATGTAAACCATAATTCCCAAATTATAATCAGTACGTCCAAACTATGCTTCTCTAAAAACTCAAATCTCTTCCTCCTTAAATTGCAAACTTCTTCAAAATAAATAAAAATAAAAATAGAGAGATTAAAGAAGATTAAATTGAGCGGAGATCTAGCCAACGAAGGAGATTCCAGGCATAATTCGGAGGGGATAGCTTTTGTAACATCCTCACCTCGATACCCATATTTTTCAAGAGTATTAACAGATAATACTATCGGATAATATGGAGAATGAGGCAATATGGGGTACACAAGTGAATACTCCCTTGGACCAACATCGGTATGTCTCATATATCAATAATACTTACCATAGATGCACACGATCTTAGTGCAAAACAATAAATATGTGTGCCTTCAGGGCAAACAATACACAATCACAGATGATATAAGTATCAAAGAACACGGGGTTAGTACGTAGCAGATAAAATGGTATATAAAAAACATACAATGCATAGTTTAGTGGGCTACAAAATGATAGTCACTAGCCTAATATATCAGATATCACCAAATACAATATAATAGATACATCATGATGCTACAAAATGAATAAGGAATGTATCATCCTATTTCTCCTACTACCCTCCACAAAAGCCCATATCCAAAAAATATCTTTACTGGGTACCTACACCTAAAATCTCTTAGACTGACCCGAGTATTATAAATAACACATGGGTCAGACTATTTCTATGATAATGATTAAGAATATGGCATATGAATATAAACCAAATATAGTTTATGGATATGCATAGATCAATAACTCAAGTAAACCATATAATCAAATATAACATAAATCAACTCCATCACATATGCATATCCATATAAAATAACTCAAAACTAGTGGTGATGGGAATCGACTGTACCCTAGACACACGGTCTCAAGTAAAGTCATCACACGTTAATTTGGGTTACACCGCCCATTATATACTTAGTGAGGGTAAAGAAAAAACATACTCATCTACCAATCAGAGGAGAACCAAACGGGAGATTAGCTACCCAACCTGCTCTAGAAGCCCTGGGCTACACCATTGGATCTGCTTCTATAGTCTTTAGTTACCAACCTGGTATCATGACTATATCCACCACATGTCATAAACACGCTGGAAGACTACGCTATGCATTGATCACAGCTCAAATTACTACCCCTATGGTAACAGACTGCTGGCCTTCGTGACTAAAGGGGCTAGGGCTACGCCACCCTCTATCAATCATCTAAATAAAAGGGTCAAGATCTTGGGCGTGACCCCACGATCAGGCCCCCAAGGTGTATACTGGCCAATCTGGTTCCCGCTAACACCTAATCATATCCCTATAGTACTTCAAGATAGATAAGTATATAATATCTATAAAAATATATTTATACATATATGGGTACACCCCATAACTCAACGTCCATAACTGTGCTCTACCCCAAGCATATAAAGTTGCTCTACCCCGAGCATACAAACTTGCTCTATCCCGAGCATATACACTTGCTCTACCTCGAGTATATACACTTCCTCCACCCCGAGCATCACCTCGCATAAGTATAATCATATCCATATTCCCATCTATATAGTGACATCTACTTACAGTGAATAACCGAATAAGTGTCATATCGACGTCCCATACCACTGTGTCATAATAGTCCATTTATTTAATGCACATAAACTACACTCAATCCACTCAATATCGCTATATAACAAGTCCCGATGAATAACCGTAAAAGGGTTACCGCAAGTCCCATATCAGATGGTATCACTGATCTGTTTATTCAAATTTCTCATTACATTAAAATAAAAATATACACACTGCTAAATATAATTATATTAGAATATACAAATGTATATATATGTAATAAATATATACATTAATATTGAAAACTATAATGATTTTATTAAAGAAGCGACACACACACACACATATATATAAGTTTTAAACATCATAATTGTTCTCAGAAAGACTATAAGATAATATAGAATAAATATCAATAATAATTAATTAAATATAAATAACTAATATAAAATATATTTTTTTGAAAAACTAAAATATACAAGTTCAGTCGACTGGAACATCACCTCAGTCGACTGATCCAAGTCAACTAATCCTATAAAGCAGTAGACTAAAGGGAATGTTGCTTTAGGGTTAAAATTTTGTACTAATTTAGTCTAATAAGATACATGTTTAGTCAACTGAATAAGAGCTTAGTTGATCGATCGCCTACCTCAATCGACTGAGTTACTGAAAGTCAGAAATGACTTTCATGCCTTCCACTCTTCGATTCGTCTCGGCGTCGCACTCTTGTTGGCGTTATTCTCTCGTATTATCTCATACTTCTAGTATACTATAACCATAAATAAACAGTTATGCCAATAAAGCATAATTCTCATATATGAAGGTATTATCACTATATTTCCAATGTGTAACTTGATCATTGACTTATGATCACTAAATTAATTCAAACATAGTTATGCGTAGGAGAACTCGTCTTGAATTGAAGATAACTCTAGCTTCTACTCTATCATTGATCATCTCTTCTTACCCTCTGTTTGAACCAAAAATGGCACAAACACCTAATAGATTTTAAAAGAGAAGAAAATTTAAGAAAAGTAATGAAAACAAATAAAAATAATGCACACAAGGTTTATAGTGGTTCGGCCGATCGATGTGTATGTTAATGTTTCTTTTTATTATAATGTTGTTTTACAAGTGCTGTTCTTAGGGTTCGGTACCACTCGATAGCTGATTATAAGAAATGTATAAAAGATTGCTAGAGAGCTCAAAGATCCTCCAAAATGAGCCCCTGTCCCTCTATTTATAGTTATAGACCATCGGGATATGCTCTCCCACGATCTCCATCACTTCTCCCACATTCCAACATCAACTCCCCACTAACAAATATGGCCACAGCATCAGCCACTATGGATCGGTACCGATCTATAAGACTTGCTTATGGATTGGTTTGAACTCTTTCTGATGAAATGACTTATTGTTTCTTTTATGTTTCTCATCTTGTTTTTAGTGTTTAGAGCTTGTTTCTTGGTCAAAGTGATGGATGAAGTGAAGTAGGTAGTTTTAGGTATCGAGGAGATCGATAGCAAATTGCATGAGATCGATGGTCTGAAGCTTGAAGAAGGTTATTGGCATCATGGCTTAGGAGTGTAAGAAGTTTAAGGTACTTTAGGCAAGAGTCTATAGATCGGTACCGATCCATACCACTCTATCACATGTTGAATTTTGGTCTTGGAATTTTTGAGGTAACTTTTCTTTTGCCTTGTTATTCTAGTTATGCTTGGTTTTTTGGGCTTCGTAGTCATCTCTCCGGGCTTCATGCCTTAACAACTTTCAAGTTTGATTCCTTAGGTCCATCTGGATACTGCTTGGTTAAAAGGCTGGATAACACTTACTCTCCAAAGCATGCCTTTCGAATAGAAGATTTGCTTTGTACAAGAACAAGTATCGAAGTTGATGGAAGATTAATAGTTGAATTCTCTGGTTATCAGCCAATCATGTTGTTGTGAATCATCATATTCCTTTGGATTAGTCTATAATTTGAAGGTTGTTCTAGACCATGATAGTTATGGAATCGTTTCAATGTCCAGTAGCGCTCAAAGCAAAAGTCCGGATTTTGTTCTCTCTGGGTCATGCATTCGATGACCGACTCAGTTCCAGATCGCTTCGGATCATTAGTTGAAAGCTCGATCCCTCCGGATCGTTAGTGGAAATTTGTGGTTGTCCCAGCCGATAGATAAGTCCACAATCTCTCTAGATCGTTTATCAAATCAATAGTCAATCGGGGCCGATACTCAAATCCATGGTCTCTCTGAACCGTTAATCGAATCCACTCTCATTTTGGGCCGATAATCGAATCCATGGTCTCCTTGGACTGTTAACCGAATTTGTGGCCGATAGTTAAATCCATGATCTCTTCGGATCATTAATTGAATCGATGGCCATTCAGGGCCGATAAGTAAATCCATAGTCTCTCTGAACCCTTGCTGATCCCAATCCGCTACTCTCCAGTGAGGGGACTCATCAACCAAAGCAAGCTTATCCGCTCGCTCTCCGGCAAGGTGACTTACTTTCCATACAAGTCTAATCCACTCGCTCTTCGGCAAGGGAACTTGTACCTTGCACTCCGATCCCGAGTCTCGGGTAGGGACTTAACATATCAATATCGTACAAGTCCATCTGCTTGCTCTTTGGCTAGAGGACTCGCACCTTGTGGTCACTGGCCCATCTCTCCGAATGGAACTACCATGATCAATATCGATCATCATAATTAAGTGGATAAAATAAAGCATTCATTTACAGGGTTTGAACTCAAACACCAAACACGCATCATAAAATTCATTCAGGTATTACAACCTTGCATCCAACTTAGAGCGTGCCTAAGGATCAATCAATATCCCATGCCCGAGTAAGCGGCTCAAATGTAATACCACTTCATTTATTGGGAACAGAAAATGGGAAAAGTAGGGGAACAAACCTTATTCCCTACCATCCCAATCAGGAGATGATTATCCTTAACCTCGATCCAAGGCCGTTTTCATTCATTACGGATGATGGTTGCTCCTGTTCCACCACCACAACTCTGCTTCTCACATATTTTTGTAATTGATTTTTCCTAACCTATTCCTCGATCAGGTTGCACAAATACTTGCAATCATTTGTGTTATGCACATCCAACTCATGAAACAGGCAATATTTTCCAGAAATCCTCTCATGGTCCATGGGATCTCTCCTTGCCGGTTTCGATAAGGGATCTGTCCTCTGGTGTCTAGGTAAATTCATTTTAGGGTTTCATTCAAATCTGTATATGAAGACAATTTCGGTGCCCTTCTTTGTCGCTTCGATCCTTCAAAGCCATCATCCATCTTTCGTTTTCCTTTGCCTTTGTATGATCCTTCTTCGGGTGGTCCTCCGCCATCCACAGCATTAACGTCTTCCTCTTCAACTTCAGCGTCTTCCTAACGCAGATACCTTTCAACTTCATGACAAAATTCTACGAGGTCCATAGGTGGTTCTCGCTTCAAAGCAACCTTAAAACCTATCTTACTAGCTACTTTATAAATTTCCACCATCAAAACCACTGATGGATCCAGCCTATCTACCGCGGCAGCCGCTACATTAAATCTCATTAAAAAACTCCTAAGGGACTCACCGACCCTTTTCTTCACACCTTGATAATGTCATAATATTCTTCGGTCATGAAATATTAACCTGGAACTACTTCATGGATCTGTTCACTAACTCGACCCATGTGCTAATGGAAACGTACTACTGCTGTCTAAACTGTAATGTCGCCAAATCTGTCAGATATAAAGGGAAACACCATCCCATCATTTCTTTGGATGCATGTAACGACCCGTATTTTTAAACATTTAAAAATATTAAATTAAATAAGATTTTTGAATAAAATTGTTAGGAATTTTTTTTGTAAGATTTTACTGATACAAATTTAATTATAATCCAAGTTATGAGCTTAAGTAAAAATTCTATTAATGAAACATGTTTGCAATAATGTAAGGATGATAACAAATGCTAGTGTGTATTTTAATAGCGTTGGTTTGAGTGAAATTAAGAATTGTCTGAATGTAAATTTCCAATTGATTGGAATAATAAATGTTAATGAAGAATAATAAATGTTTCTTTATTAAATAAGAAATCATATGTTTATTTATTTGAAATGTTTGGTAGCTGAAAGATTGATTGCAGAGACAAGAAACTATTATTTGGTAAGAAATGTATAATTTCTGTTTGTATCCAATAGTGTGTAATTATGTTTAAATTACTATTAGATAGGAAATAATTGTTCTATTTCTCATTACATTTATTTTGTTCATTTTAAATTCACCTTTGTAAACAATTGAAATTAATGTAATTGAATAATTTCAATTAATGGTAGAGAGGAAACCAAATTGTAAATTAATAGGTGTAATTAAATGTAGCTTATGTTTTATGAAAATATAAGGAAAGTTGATTTAATGAAAAGAACATTTATATCAAATGAAATGAATGTTTCATTTGTGAATGTAGGTTTAATTTCATTAAAATAAAGAATATAATGATTGATTTAAAGGAAGAAATATATGTATATTTGAACTATGTTTTAACATACAGATGGATTACAAGAGTAGGAAAATAATCTATTTAAGCAAGTTAATTTATAACTCTTATGTGTAAACAACAATTCTACAAATGTATTTAAGTTATTGTAAAAAGAATTCAATTGTTTTTATTATCTATCCATTAATTATTTTCCGTTTTAAATTTTAATGTTGAAATTTATTGCCGTGGATTTAATTTGAAATATTTCAATAAAAGGAAAAGATAATTTAATTGAACTTAATGACGTTTAATGAATGAAATGTACATGATTCTCTTTAAAGTGTAATTTTGAAACTAATTAAAACTATGTCGATTTGGAATCTTTCAATATTAAAGAGGCAAAAAAACCATTAATTGTATTAAATGGATTTAACGAAAGAAATGTATGTTATTGTTAAAAAAAAGTATGTTTTAATGAAAAAAAAATAAACGTTGTTGTTTTTAAAGTAAGTGTAATTTTATAAAAAGAAAAAAATTGAATTTTGAAGCAATATTTTACGGTCGTTGAATAGTAATCTTTGGCAGTATAGAAGTGATTTTAATGCTAATTGTAAAATTTAGAATAAATTAAATATTTTATGTTCATGATTGTGCGCTGAGAAAAACGCCGATTTTGAATTGGAATTTGGAATCATGGTTCTCCTTTTATTTTATGTAGCAGTGGTCATCGTTACTTTAATTGGTGTGTTTAAATTTTATTTACTGTATGTTAATAAAACTTTTAGATAGGTGTAAAGTTGAGTTGATTTGGAGTTAAAGAAATTAATTGAATTGAAAAATATTTCCATATTGAATTAATGTGACATTAAATTCCTTTTGAAGTACGAAAGGTGATGTTCATCATGAATTCATATTCATGCACGTTTCATATTCTATTGCATTTTCTAACTACTATCTCATTCATATTTTTCTGCCTTGTTTACTTTCACATTTCAGTTATTCATATTAAAAAAAAACCTTTCTCTTTATTTCATAAAACTTTCATTTATTCTCTATATATTCATTTTCCATTCTTATTGTTAGCTATACATTCTCTCACCCACTTTTATTCGACCTAATTCTTATATACCTCTTGTATTTGCATCTAAGCATTTATTTTTACACGTTACAACTTTTAGTATTCACTCTTTTTCATAACTTCTGCCTGCACTAATTCGTCCATTAACAATTCAGATTTAATGCACGTGCATCATTCATGCTAGCCTGTTCATGTTTATATTTATTAAACACATAACCACGTCATTTCTTTGAAAAGTTTACTTTATTTTTGTATTCTTTTATCACCTTCCCACTTTCCAACCTGTTGACTTTTCAATTTCCCACTAGAGAACAAAACCAAAGTACATACAGATTGTTTCTCATTCCTCTATCTAAAGCTTTCTGCTCACACTTCCTCCATCCTCAAAACTACATAAACTCTAAAATTTCTAAATCTACAAATTCCCCTTGCTTCATCTCTCTAAAAAGAAGAAGAAGAAAACTCAATCTGTTCGATTTGCATTGTCATGCTTTGCTTTTCTATTAGATTGTTGCTATGGATAAGATTGGTTAGCTTGTCGTGTTTGGATTTCAACTAGGATCTACATATTTGTGTTGTCAAAAACTCTCTAACCTCGAAAGGTGAGCAATCACTCACGATTAACATTTTTATTGTTAGGTAAATAAACATCGAAATGTTATAAGAAATGTTTGCTTTAGATATGAATATGTGATATATGTTGTTATGTTCCCTTGAATTTGTGTTATGATATTCACATGCACATGTTATTTTATATGTCACAAGTAGTATGTTATGTTGATTTGATTAATTGTCACATACGTATGTGAAATACATCACATATGATATGTAAAAAAAATGTGTTACGTTTGAAAAATATATTTTTATATGCCATGTTGAAATACATCACATATGATATGTAAAAAAATGTGTTATGTTAGAAAAAATATTTGTATATGCCTTGTTGAAATACATCACATATGCTATGTTGAAACAAATGTGTTAGTTAATAAAATCATATGTTGCACATGCTATGTTAAAAACATGTCACATATGCTATGTGGAAATAATGTGTTATGTTGTGAAAAATGATATGCCATGTTAATTTATTGTAAATCACCTTGCAAGTTCCTTGTATATATGTCATGTTATATATTTATATGTTATGTTAGAATTTGAAATATTCACTTATGTTGTTTACGATATGTGACACATGTGATATGTTAGTTATGCATGTGTATATATTAAATTGTTAATTATGCACGCATGTTGGTAATTGACATGTTATGTTATTTATGTTGATATTGTTCTCACACTCCAAGTTCCCTGATAGTTAGCAAAATCACTTTGGATTGAAATGATACATACCCGATATAAAACCACTTTGGGTTTAAATAAATTGATTTAGAAATAAAATTGGAATATTGTAAGTTTAAATTTATGTTTGAACTTGAAATTATGAAATTGAAATTTAATTGATTTAATGAAAGTTTTAATTGGATTTTTTAGATTTAAACTTGTTGTTTGATTATAACTTAATAGCTTTAAGTGAAAATTTGAAATCTGAAGTTGGATTTAATAATGAATCGATTGGAAACGAACATAAAGTTGGTATTTGAACTGAACTGATTTATAGTGTGAAAGATGATGTTTATTTAAACCTAAGCATTTCACTTATTGAGTTATTTGTACATTTCACTTGAGTTGACTTACTTAAATAAGAATGTTAGTCCTGACTCGAGTGTTCTTGTTTTACTTTACGCTCGGGTCAGACCGAGTATTTCAGTTTAGCGAAGACACTTATTTTCTGGAGGATAAAGACGAAGATTCAGTATATTATTGCTATTTATTATTTAACTACATTCTGTGTTCTGCTGCATTATTTGTTTATTTCTGATGTATGTATAACTCTGATTTGAATTGTAAAAGTGTAATCAAATGTTATTTGTAAAACAGCTTCATGAACTGTTTATTTGATTATTATATTTTGTTATTCCGCTACGAGATTCTGTGTTTTGTTTTCTTTTTTCTTATTTACCACATTAACAATCCTCCATTTTGAATGGTTTGAGTCTAACATGTGTGGTTTGTTGTCGATTTGAAACGTCCAAAAAGGTGGGTTGTTACAGTTGGTATCGGAGCTTTGGTTTAGACATACCTTAGCCTGTTGGGGTTAACTCATTAGAGATAGGGTAGTAGTACCCTAGAATGAGTTGTCTGAATGTATATACGAGAGCGTGTATTTGTTAGTGTTATAAAAATGTTTTATATAAGTTTTGAAATGAAATTATTTTTCCTAATATTATATGATATATTAAAGGAATAAATTTTTATAACTAATATAGTTATTTGTAATGTGTTTGTTTTATGAAATGGTAATATCTAATTATTATCATTTATTGTTAATTTGTTGTATTTAATCAAATTATAAACATTGGCAATTATTGTTGATTGAAATAATGGACTAAACACTAGTTTAAGAATGGTGTATTAAAGAGAATAAAATGAATAATTAGGATATTTGTTTATGAAACTGAAATGTTGTTGTGAATTTTGTTGTTTGTTGACCGGTAGTTTCAACTATTGAAATAAAATGGAATATCTGGATATTTTGGATAATCGAAACCTTCTAAATTAATATATGAGTTAAAACTTAGAAATTGTATTGAATTATTCAGTTGAATTTGATAACATTAATTTGAAAGCAAGTGAAACAAGGTTTAATTTGTTATATCTATGTCCAGTAAATGAATAGAATTGTTGTATACATTCTTGGCATGTAATGTAATAATATAAAAGTGTGAACTTTAAGCCTTGGGATGTTTAAATTGAAATTGTGGTTAAGGAAATGTTGTAAATGTGATTAAATTGGAGAAAAATATGTTTATAAATTTAATTAACATAAATAAATTGAAAGGTAAAGGTGAAAGTAAATGGGATAAGCAAATATGAATTAAAAGTGAAATGATTATAAATAAAGCCATGACTTGTAAATTGTTATGAAATTAATGGATGTAATAAATGGTTATAAATAAAGTTGTGATAACTTTAAACTCGAACAATGTCTTATAAAAAGGAATTAAGTTTTATAAATTGGTTATGAACTTAAGAAAATTCCTTATGAAAAGATTTGCAAATAAATGTTGTATTAAATGAGAAATATTACATGTGAAATGAATGTAATTTAAAGTGAAGAGAAATATAAGCAATTTTATGAGAATGAATACATTAATGTTTTATATTAATTGGAGAAATTCTATGAAACAAATATTAAAGTATGAAGTGATATTTGTGTTAATCAATGAGATTAAAAATGAATTTAATTGAAATGTAATTATGATGAAACAAATTAGAATAATTACGTATGTTGTACGTATATTGTTTTATTTGCAAAAATATCCGGATTTGAGTACACAAGTTCTATGTGAATTACACCACTTCGTGTTAGGATTTTTCATTCGATTCTTGGTGGCGAATATTTGATACGGATTTTTGGTTTGATTCTAGAATTCTCTATCATAGTATATGGCTATGCAAGGAGAACGTTGGTTTCTAGTCAAGAAACCTTATCGAAGTCCGCATTAGGGAAGTCGAATGAAAAATACTAGTTCGAAAGCAAACTTGTGTACTCGAGCGAGCGATCGAATGTGATTTTGTGAAATGATGACATATGTACCTCTTATGTTCTAATATTATTGATATGCTTTGACGCTGAATTTGAATGTCGTTGGGTTGGATATCTTTGTAATTTAAATTGGAATTTTTCTTGTATGCAAAACTACTATTAATTTAAAACCATTTTACAAACTATTTTATTTACAAAACTGTTTTACAAACTATTTTATTTTTACAAAACTGTTTTACAAACTATTTTATTTTTACAAAACTGTTTTACAAAACTATTTTACAAACTATTTTACAAAACTATTTTATATACAAAACTATTTCACAAAACGATTTTATGTACAAAACTATTCTAAATTCAAAACCTTTTATAAAGCAAAGATGTTCAATCCCATATGGCTTTTCATACTGCGAAATTGATTTTGGAAAAATTTTGATTCTTGTATAAGACGGACTTTATATAAGTATAAGGTGATTTTTAAAACTGTTGATTTTAGAAGATATTCGATCTAAAGAGATAAATCTTACATATAAAAGAATTTATATAAGAATGATTTGATATATTCGAGATTATTGATTTCGAAAAGTACTTTATTTGAAAATGAAATCTTATATATAATGGAATTTATATAAGTGCGATATTTGAAGTTATTATTTTGAAAGGGTACTATATATGGTATGTTATATTTTGAAGTAAAAGATATGAGGAAGTACCCTCCACGAAGAAGTATAGTGTGATATGCTTTGACCCAGATGGACTTGGGGAATCCAGGAATGGATTCGACCGATAAACCCTAATATACTTAGGTGAATTCAGAAATGGATTCGAACCGATATGGTTGTCCGGACTTAAACTCATGAGTTCCTCGATTTTTTTTCCAGGGTAGATGGTTCTTTAGTTTACCCAATGGAGGCGCTTTCGATCCTGGGATCTGTTGTTTATGGATCTTCCGGGAAGGAAGTGCATCCGTTGCGTAAATCATTGAATCAGCAGTTACCACTGCATCAGGGGTCGATGGTCCCTTGTTTACAAAATGGCTACGATATTTTTCTGGAATCCGGAAGGTGGAAGGATCTTCTGGAAAGTTTTGTGTCCATTGCGTAAATTTTGGATCAGCAGCGGGCCAATGCTATCGTAACATCATCATTTGACATCAAATTTTGAGCGGTACTTCTCATACCTGTTTTTAAGTATTTTTCACTGGGTGTTGAAATAGGTCTACTAAGTACTTGGAGAATTCTAGTCTTACGCTGGATCAACGTACGACCAGAGTCTGCAAGAACGAGGATAAACTTGTTAAAACATCGAGTTACAAAAGTATTTTGATAAAGTATTATATAAAAGATATTTTGGTTATTTTTTTTTTGATTTCTAAATACTTTAAAATGTTTAAAATATTGTTTATTTATGTAAAACATGGTTTAATAGTAAATTATTAGTGTTGTATATATTGTGGGAAGTTATTAATTAAATAAAATGTATTTAAAGTTAATGATTATTGATTTATTAATGATGTTTAAAAGTATTTTGAGATTTAAAACTAATAAAATTTATAAATAATGGATTTAAGGTTTTCAATAACTTCTTTTTAAATATAAGTAATGATGTAAATAATTGTTTTCAAATAGTTTACCTATATTTATAAAGATGTTATTTAAAATTTTTAAATGGTATTTATATATGAAGCAAGAAATTTTATAGATGAATTTTTCGTAAAGTATTAAAGATGATTGATTTGCAAATGAAGTTTTCAAATGAATATTTCAAGTAAAATTTATATAAGTTTCTTTGAATGTATAATTTAAAGGTATTATATAAATGAAAAAAAATTGATTTGCGAAGTTCATTTATGGTAATATACTTGACAAATGAATTTGAATCTCTATTTTGGAGGTATGGTTTGAAATATTTACTTGCTTTCGAAGTACTAATAGTAAATTTATAGGTTTATTTACTATTTGAATTTTGTATTAAACCATAATAAATGTTTTTCCATGATTTGAATATTCGTTTTAAAACAAGTGTGTACAATTAATTATGAAGATATTAAATTTTATACTTTGATTTGGATATTTAATGTAAGATTTGAGTATACTATTAGTTTCAGTTTAATAATCTAGAGTTTATACTTATTTTACAATAATGAGTCTAATAAATTATTGAATTTAAGGATCATTTTTTTAAAGCTTATCATATATTTTGATATAAACTTTTAACATTGTTTAAACTTTTTGGAAAATCCTTGCAAAATGCTATGAGGATGTTTTAAATATATCTTATATTCTTACTAAGTGAATGAGATTAAATGTTTTAAGTGAATTTTTAGATATATTGAAATATTTCTTTTCTCTTCAAGAGCGAATACCAAAAACTTAATTTTTTATTCTATAACTGAATTAAGTTATAAACTTAGGTAAGGCAGTAGGAGCTTAAGTAGTATTTTATGAAATGATTCATTAATGACTTAAATCTTTAATGGAAAACAAATTATGCAAGTGATTGATCTTTACATAAATAAATGAATGGAAAGGTAAATGATGAGAAAAAAAACTAGTAGAATAAATTTAAGTAAATTTAAAATTCTTGTTGTTTGGCTGATGGGAAGTTTGGGAAAGAATACTTCTAATTGTTTGAGGTTGTATGAATAATATATTAAGTGATTATCTAAGGCTGTTGAGCATAAAGTACACTTATTAGTTTATTTATCACCCTTGTACGATTAAAAGTTCTGAACCTGAACAAACCATTAGTTTTGGTTGCTATGGATGTGTGATGGATTCTTTGTTGCCTATGATGGTTGTATAGTTTTGTGTGCATATGATTGTGATATATTGTATGTTGTTTGTGCTATTGATTTGAAACAACTGAAATATTATTCTTTCACATAATTTTAACTCTTTGGATTATATAAGTGAAATATAGATTATAGAAGCAACAACTACTGCTTTTGGTTTCATAAATAAAGTTTGTTTGCCCGACAAATATGTACGTTTTCGGATTAATAAATTGACTGTTTTAAATAAAATATAATAAATTTTTGAATTCCTTCTTGTTTCTTTTCGGGGACGAAAATTTTTGAGTGGGGGAGATTGTAACGACCCGTATTTTTAAACATTTAAAAATATTAAATTAAATAAGATTTTTGAATAAAATTGTTAGGAATTTTTTTTATAAGATTTTACTGATACAAATTTAATTATAATCCAAGTTATGAGCTTAAGTAAAAATTCTATTAATGAAACATGTTTGCAATAATGTAAGGATGGTAACAAATGCTGGTGTGTATTTTAATAGCGTTGGTTTGAGTGAAATTAAGAATTGTCTGAATGTAAATTTCCAATTGATTGGAATAATAAATGTTAATGAAGAATAATAAATGTTTCTTGTTAAATAAGAAATCATATGTTTATTTATTTGAAATGTTTGGTAGCTGAAAGATTGATTGCAGAGACAAGAAACTATTATTTGGTAAGAAATGTATAATTTCTGTTTGTATCCAATAGTGTGTAATTATGTTTAAATTACTATTAGATAGGAAATAATTGTTCTATTTCTCATTACATTTATTTTGTTCATTTTAAATTCACCTTTGTAAATAATTGAAATTAATGTAATTGAATAATTTCAATTAATGGTAGAGAGGAAACCAAATTGTAAATTAATAGGTGTAATTAAACGTAGCTTATGTTTATGAAAATATAAGGAAAATTGATTTAATGAAAAGAACATTTATATCAAATGAAATGAATGTTTCATTTGTGAATGTAGGTTTAATTTCATTAAAATAAAGAATATAATGATTGATTTAAAGGAAGAAAAATATGTATATTTGAACTATGTTTTAACATACATGGATTACAAGAGTAGGAAAATAATCTATTTAAGAAAGTTAATTTATAACTCTTATGTGTAAACAACAATTCTACAAATGTATTTAAGTTACTGTAAAAAGAATTCAATTGTTTTTATTATCTATCCATTAATTATTTTCCGTTTTAAATTTTAATGTTGAAATTTATTGCCGTGGATTTAATTTGAAATATTTCAATAAAAGGGAAAGATAATTTAATTGAACTTAATGACGTCTAATGAATGAAATGTACATGATCCGCTTTAAAGTGTAATTTTGAAACTAATTAAAACTATGTCGATTTGGAATCTTTCAATATTAAAGAGGCAAAAAAACCATTAATTGTAATTAATGGATTTAACGAAAAAATGTATGTTATTGTTAAAAAAGTATGTTTTAATGAAAACAAAATAAACGTTGTTGTTTTTAAAGTAAGTGTAATTTTATAAAAAGAAAAAAATTGAATTTTGAAGCAATATTTTACTGTCGTTGAATAGTAATTTTTGGCAGTATAGAAGTGATTTTAATGCTAATTGTAAAATTTAGAATAAATTAAATATTTTATGTTCATGATTATGCGCTGAGAAAAACGCCGATTTTGAATTGGAATTTGGAATCATGGTTCTCCTTTTATTTTATGTAGCGGTGGTCATCGTTACTTTAATTGGTGTGTTCAAATTTTATTTACTGTATGTTAATAAAACTTTTAGATAGGTGTAAAGTTGAGTTGATTTGGAGTTAAAGAAATTAATTGAATTGAAAAATATTTCCATATTGAATTAATGTGACATTAAATTCCTTTTGAAGTATGAAAGGTGATGTTCATCATGAATTCATATTCATGCACGTTTCATATTCTATTGCATTTTCTAACTACTATCTCATTCATATTTTTCTGCCTTGTTTACTTTCACATTTCAGTTATTCATATTAAAAAAAACCTTTCTCTTTATTTCATAAAACTTTCATTTATTCTCTATATATTCATTTTCCATTCTTATTGTTAGCTATACATTCTCTCACCCACTTTTATTCGACCTAATTCTTATATACCTCTTGTATTTGCATCTAAGCATTTATTTTTACACGTTACAACTTTTAGTATTCACTCTTTTTCATAACTTCTGCCTGCACTAATTCGTCCATTAACAATTCAGATTTAATGCATGTGCATCATTCATGCTAGCCTGTTCATGTTTATATTTATTAAACACATAACCACGTCATTTCTTTGAAAAGCTTACTTTATTTTTGTATTCTTTTATCACCTTCCCACTTTCCAACCTGTTGACTTTTCAATTTCCCACTAGAGAACAAAACCAAAGTACATACAGATTGTTTCTCATTCCTCTATCTGAAGCTTTCTGCTCACACTTCCTCCATCCTCAAAACTACATAAACTCCAAAATTTCTAAATCCACAAATTCCCCTTGCTTCATCTCTCTAAAAAAAAGAAGAAGAAAACTCAATCTGTTCGATTTGCATTGTCGTGCTTTGCTTTTCTATTAGATTGTTGCTATGGATAAGATTGGTTAGCTTGTCGTGTTTGGATTTCAACTAGGATCTACATATTTGTGTTGTCAAAAACTCCCTAACCTCGAAAGGTGAGCAATCACTCACGATTAACATTTTTATTGTTAGGTAAATAAACATCGAAATGTTATAAGAAATGTTTGCTTTAGATATGAATATGTGATATATGTTGTTATGTTCCCTTGAATTTGTGTTATGATATTCACATGCACATGTTGTTTTATATGTCACAAGTAGTATGTTATGTTGATTTGATTAATTGTCACATACGTATGTGAAATACATCACATATGATATGTAAAAAAATGTGTTACGTTTGAAAAATATATTTTTATATGCCATGTTGAAATACATCACATATGATATGTAAAAAAATGTGTTATGTTAGAAAAAATATTTGTATATGCCTTGTTGAAATACATCACATATGCTATGTTGAAACAAATGTGTTAGTTAATAAAATCATATGTTGCACATGCTATGTTAAAAACATGTCACATATGCTATGTGGAAATAATGTGTTATGTTGTGAAAAATGATATGCCATGTTAATTTATTGTAAATCACCTTGCAAGTTCCTTGTATATATGTCATGTTATATATTTATATGTTATGTTAGAATTTGAAATATTCACTTATGTTGTTTACGATATGTGACACATGTGATATGTTAGTTATGCATGTGTATATATTAAATTGTTAATTATGCACGCATGTTGGTAATTGACATGTTATGTTATTTATGTTGATATTGTTCTCACACTCCAAGTTCCCTGATAGTTAGCAAAATCACTTTGGATTGAAATGATACATACCCGATATAAAACCACTTTGGGTTTAAATAAATTGATTTAGAAATAAAATTGGAATATTGTAAGTTTAAATTTATGTTTGAACTTGAAATTATGAAATTGAAATTTAATTGATTTAATGAAAGTTTTAATTGGATTTTTTAGATTTAAACTTGTTGTTTGATTATAACTTAATAGCTTTAAGTGAAAAATTGAAATCTGAAGTTGGATTTAATAATGAATCGATTGGAAACGAACATAAAGTCGGTATTTGAACTGAACTGATTTATAGTGTGAAAGATGATGTTTATTTAAACCTAAGCATTTCACTTATTGAGTTATCTGTACATTTCACTTGAGTTGACTTACTTAAATAAGAATGTTAGTCCTGACTCGAGTGTTCTTGTTTTACTTTACGCTCGGGTCAGACCGGGTATTTCAGTTTAGCGAAGACACTTATTTTCTGGAGGACGAAGACGAAGATTCGGTATATTATTGCTATTTATTATTTAACTACATTCTGTGTTCTGCTGCATTATTTGTTTATTTCTGATGTATGTATAACTCTGATTTGAATTGTACAAGTGTAATCAAATGTTATTTGTAAAACAGCTTCATGAACTGTTTATTTGATTATTATATTTTGTTATTCCGCTACGAGATTCTGTGTTTTGTTTTCTTTTTTCTTATTTACCCCATTAACAATCCTCCCTTTTGAATGGTTTGAGTCTAACATGTGTGGTTTGTTGTTGATTTGAAACATCCAAAAAGGTGGGTTGTTACAATGCACCTAGCACCTCTATGAGTCGGATGTACCTCATCAAATGAACCGTTGGATTTGTCTTTCCATCGTACGTTCTAAACATTTGTGGCTTGAAATTAGGCGGATTCCTGACATATTGAATGTTTGGAGTGAATGGACTCATGTTTACATCTTCTAGGTTTCAGTTTGGTAATCCACCTCTCACTCCTCGTTTCACAATCTCGGTAGGTCTATCATCATCGTTTAAAGGAATTCTCAAATTAGCATTCTCAGCTTGCCCTCTATTTCCATGAGGGAACTCTGGCACATACTCCTCTATTCATGCATCTATATTCTGATTTATGTTCAAACGCTTAGCTGCATTCCCTGGATATGGACCATCTTTTCCTAAGCCATCCTCGGGCATGCCCCCGAGTTCTTGAGGATCGGTACCGAATGGTCCTTGGAGATCGGTACCAATTCGTACAACTCCTTCGAGGATTTTCCTAGGTTGTTCCATTCTACTTCCATGTGCCTGTGCTTCGGCTTTCGATCTTCAATTCTGGTTCACAGCAACTCTGGTTGTTCCTGTTTGTCCCATCATTCTAAAGAATTTTTCCATCATCTCTTCCTATCAAGCAATCATCCTTTCCTACATCCCATTCACCCTGGTCTCCATCTCATCCTTGGCTATGTAGATGGAAAAGGGGTTGGCTCCTAACGATGCCTCCTGGCTTCCTCCTTGTTGATTTCCTTCAATGCTAGTCTTTCAAGTGGATTGTCTTATCATCTTGAATCTTTCCAAGTATCTAATCAACAAGTTTAAGTAAGTTCTTAGTGAAAGCACCAAAATGTTTGAATCAAAAATGACACAAACACCCAATAGATTTTAAAAGTGAAGAAAATTGAAGAAAAGTAATGAAAACGAATAAAAACAATACACACAAGGTTTATAGTGATTCGACCGATCGATGCCTGCGTCCACTTAATTTTTATTTTTGTTATAATGCTATTTTACAAGTGTTATTCTTGTGGTTTGGTACCACTCGATGGCCAATTACAAGAAATGTATAAAAGGTTGCTAAAGAGCTCAAAGATCTTCCAAAATGAGCCCATACCCATCTATTTATAGTTTTAGACCACCGGGATATGCTCTCCTACGATCTTCATCACTTCTTCCATGTTCTAGCACCAACTCCCCACTAACAAACGTGGCCTTGGGGACTTAGAAGGAAAGAATTTTATTAGATTAAGCAGTTCGCCTTGGGGAGCACCCGCGGTGTTCGTAAAGAAACCGAATGGGTCGTTAAGATTGTGTATCGATTATAGTAAATTGAATGAGAAAACAATAAAGAATTGGTGTCCTTTGTCGAGAATAGATGATTTATTTGATCAGTTGAGTGAAGCCAAAGTGTTTTTCCAATTGGATTTGGCGACAGGGTTCCATCAATTGAGGGTGGTGGAGGACAGTATTCCTTTGATGGCGTTTCGAACAAGATATGGTTCGTACAAGTGTTTAATAATGCCACTCGGATCACCTACTTTCTTTGTGGACTTGACGAACCGAATTTTGCGGGAGCTCTTGAATAGGTTCGTGTTCATTAATGACATTTTGATATATTCTAAGGATGAGAGAGATCATGAGATTCATCTTAGAATAGTGCTTGAGACTATAACATCCCTTACGTGAAGGCCCAAAACTAACGGCTATGGATGCTGCAATCATCCTTAGTTATTAATCCTCGACGACCAAATACGGCAGTGTTAGATTCATTAATACACAGAAACACATGAATATGGAAAAAAATTAAAACATCAAACAAGATCACATTCCATTTCAAATCATTTCCAATTCATTACATAATCCTATAATCATCAACCATGTTCAGAGAAATATATTTATTACAACATACGCCAAGAGCGACATACGAAGATGCCCCCTTGGATGATAAGAGTATATACAGGCAATATAACAACTTTGCCATTACAAACAATGCAGCGGAATTGAAAGAAATGAGAACTCTAAATAGCTATCATGCCTCCTGCACATCTTTGGAAGCTTATTCGTCTAAAGAGGTACCTGAAAACCTCAACTCTCAAACTACTCAAATTAATTGAGTACTCGAGAGTTTAAGGAGAAAACATAAACTTTGAGTTAGACATAATGCCTGGTATGAATAATAATTTGCCATCTCAAATCATTTTGATATCTAGTGAGACCACGCCGCTTAGCGGAATGGGGTTTTCTCTCACTAGTATCTTAAAACTTTTATAAAACCATATGTCGTGCTCCTGCATCCACAATGGTTAAAATAATTCAAACAATATGATATGATGATATGCAAAACAAATGAATCAATTCTGGATTACCCATCCCCATTCATTTTGACTATCTGTCTCATTTATAGTTTCTAGGATTACTATTAACCTAATAGTTTTCATATAACGATCCTGACTCGGCCTTCGAAAATTGACACCCGTACTTCACTTGTACTCGAATGCCGCAGATTCAAACGCCGAATCTGGCTCGCCGGAGCTTATAACACCATTAAGTATAACAACACAGCGGAAGAAAGAAATAGATGATATCATATACAACTCAAATGAATACAATATCCAGAATGATATACAAAAATGATATCAATATGATACAACAATATCAAAGATAAATAATGATACAGCGGAAAACAGAAGTGATAACTCCAAATGATCCTCAAAAGAGAATGAGTCCAACAACTCCAACATCAGCTCGAATTCCCATCACGTTGCACCAAGATAAGCAACGTCAGTCATGCGTGAACTCCAAAACTGAACTAGCTCTAGATAATCTACTAAACCTGACTATCTGAAAAACCCAACTCTAGACTAACCGTGTGGAAAATTGTGGGCACCCAGAGTTTAGGAAGGGAACAATAAACTCCGAGTCAGTCGTGGGACTGGTGTGAGTAACAAAAACAGTTATCTTTAAACAAACAACAAAAGAATTTTAAACATTGAAATCCGCAATGCTTTTGGAAAATGAAACTACCATAAGACCTCCCGCCACACACACAATGCAAACGCAGAATTGGAGGAGATTTCTTCTTATGATAGTCAAACATGCTTACTATGCAAGAAAAACTCTTTTGATATTATTACTAGTGCATAGTGTAGGAAAACCTTTCGAAAATACAATATTAATCTTAGCCAGCATAGACATTTCGAACTATGCCTACTATAGCTACTATGTTCAATAGCAGGTTACCGCCACATTCCATAGCAGGTTATACAACTAAAACCGTACAAGACTCGTATTGTTTCTTTGGATTTTCCAACAAATGGTCAGGCTAAGGAACTTCCTACTTCCAATGGGTACGCCTCTGGCGGGACGTCTCGAGAACCTACCCGGATCTCTGCCAACACAAGGCCAGGTTACCTCTTACACTAGGTAACTACTACTCGAGTATGCCACCCCCCGGTCCTTTGGGACCTTTATCTGAGGCCACGATCACACAGCAACAATCACACAGGTAAATGAGATTGGAGCAACCACAAAGGTTAAATATCAGGGCTCCATACCTGATACCACCCTTTTCGAGAAGGAAATGACATACCCTAAAGGGAGCGACCCTCATAACCTTGCCGCATCTTTCCTGTTTCGACCATTTCCAGGTTGTGAGGTCCTGATGCGGTCTCGTCCACAAAGCTACGCTTTTTCACAAAGCCATGCTTTGATCAACAAATGATCGGTAAATGACCATCAACACACAGCAACACTCAACATGCCACACTACCAAATTGGGAGTATATCACTGATAACCTTCAACTACATAACCTCTGAGCTCGTACGTCTCAGAGAAGGGTGTTAAGCTAAGAGAATAAATTCTCTGCCACCAACAGAAATGTATTTGAAAGAAATCAGCTTTATATCTCAAAGTGTAATGTCAGACATACAACCATACAAGTCTATTCCGGGTTCGAACAGAACCGAAGGCACTTCCAAAGAAGCCCTTGCAATCCGGGTATTCACAATCCCGATCGAATTTCCCATCACTTAGGGAATCTCTATACCGGCGCGACTCAGTGCAGAGACAATCGATAGGTTATCCTATCGTTTTCATAAATACCCGGTCTTCAACACCGGTCTTCAATTGCTATCCATATATGACGTATCACTTATTCGGAATGGGTTATATGACACAAAGTCCTCTCCCGGCTAAACCGAATAGTGAGCGCAATATTTTAAAACATATGGATAATGGGATTTCAATTAAGTCACGACTTATTATCCAAAACTTTTCTTCAAATGGTTTAAACACATTACCATTTTAATCTTTTACAAAAAGATTCATCTCACAAAGTTCACCCAGTTTCACAAAGATCTATTCATAGATTTCCAAATCGATTTCCATTTCAATTGGATTTAACTCATTAAATCTTTAAATCAAGATTTAATTCATAGCTTTCAAAAAGAATTCACTCATAATTTGGAAAACCATTTTTTTAAATTCAAACTTGAAATTCCTTTAACTTAAATTGGAATTTCATTTCTTATATGAAAGCTTTTATCATTTGAAAACAAACAGTTTTCATTTTGGAAAAATCTGATTCATTTATACGAGTTAAAGTCCTTGGGTTAAATTTAAATTTCCCAAACAATATTTTAAAATGGTTCAAGCATATATAAACACATTTATAACTTGTATAACACTCTTAAACCATAATTTTCAACATAGATGTGACGACCCGGAATTTTTAGACATTTGAAATAGGAATATTTAATTAATTTTAAATATTCAAAAGATAATTATTAACTTTAATTTCAAATATACAGTATTTATTGGATGATTAATTGTTGAATTTAATTATCGGAATTGGGTAAATTATCGAAAATTTATATAGATAATACTGAAGTGGATAGAAGTGTTGAAATCAGCTTTAAAAATGGTTCGTTATGTTTTGAAATTTTATATCGTTTAAAATGAATTTAAAAATAGCCTTTCGAGGCACGGTCTCGGAATTCGACGAAACTAGTTCCATTGGATCCGTAATATTGAATTATTATCGGGTTTCAATTTTCGTAGTATTTGGAGTTGTTATGTGAGCACACGATATATAAACGCATTGAAAATTTATATAGAGACAAATCGAATTTAAATAAAATAATATTGGTCAACCCAAATTTTCTTTCAGCCGTAATTGCATCCCGTCAATACTTTTTCGTTTCATTTCAAATTACTAAAGCTAGATATTTTCCACGCAAAGCTTTCTTTACACGCCTCCTACCTTTTCAAAGCAGACAATATTCCTCCTCTATCTCATCTTCACAGCCGAAGAAATATCATCCTCATCCTTTAAGACAATGAATCTCGTTCGTTCGTAGAAAAAGGGGGAGAATCATCGCCTAACAAATTAATCTCTCCTCTTCTTAAACGGTTCTTGCGAAAATTAATTCCCTCCATCTTCTCAATCGAGGCGGAAGAAGGTCACGACTGGGTAGATTAGGGTTCGCGAATGGCTCGTCTTGGTGGCGGCAGCGCGCGAGACAGGATGGCGATAAAGATGGGTTGTGGTCGATGATCTATGGGGTGATCGGAATAGGGGTGCGATGGCGATCTCGATTTCGCGACCTTTAGGGAGATTCGAACTCGATCGGGGCGCGCTCTCGCGTGGAAGTAAGGCTCTGTTCGTGATCGAAGTGGAGAAGGTGTTGCTGAGAGTCGCGATGGTGATTGGAGTTCGGCAGCCTGTCGATGGAGGTGGAGTAACTCAGCGATGCAGAGGAGGACAGGCTCTGGCGATGGTAGCAGTTTGGTATGGAAATGTTATTTATTTAATTTAATTTATTAATTATATATATATGAAAATATACGCAGAGGAAGGTAGGATTTTTAGAGTAAATGATTATAAATTTATCTTGTTTTATAAAATAAAATTTGGGGTTGTTTGATTTAAATTTTAGTTAGGACATTTGTTTTTTTTTCGATCCATAGGATGATAATAAAACTGATTATTTAATTCTAGAGTTTACTGTAATAAGATAAATTATTTTTACATACAATTTGGATGGGAAATTATAAGTTTAAAACAAAATTTTCTAGTCACTTAATTTATAAATGATAATAAAATTATTTGGTTATTCTAATTACTAAGAAAATTTATTAATGGGATTTAGTTAAAATCAAATTATTATTTTAAAACCGAATGTTTAGTTTAAAATAAATTGTTGGCCAATTTAATTTATTGAATAGTAAATCATTGTAAAATATCTCGAATATTGATAAGAATTATTAATATTTATACAAGGTTTAAACCTATGAAGACAACAAGCCGGGTTGGATCGAACTGAAATTTAAGGAGATAAAGGTGAGTTAATCTCACTCAGCTGAATTTTAATTTAAATTTAAATAGTTAAATTTAAAAAATTGGTTGAATGATTGTTTGGATTGATTGTTATGATACTATATATAGTAGTATATAGCAATATATACATATTGGCATATGTATATATTTGAGTTGTTGATATTCCCGCATTGATATAGCGGATGAGACCCTATGTGCCGCATAATAGCGGATGATTTTATATTAAAACCCATATACCGCGATATTCCACCTCGAAGTGGAATTGGTATTGTGCTAACATCTGTGGATGCAGGGAAACAGGTTGGAGGGATCCAACTGGATTCCTCAAAATATTTAATTTTGTTTAAATATTCTGTGATATGATTGTTGATATCCTGTGATGATTTATATTGGATAATCTGGTTGGATTGAATTTCCCAGTATAATGAGTTATCAAAAGTAATTGA
The DNA here is from genome assembly GCA_030737815.1 of Allium fistulosum. Classification (NCBI taxonomy): domain Eukaryota; kingdom Viridiplantae; phylum Streptophyta; class Magnoliopsida; order Asparagales; family Amaryllidaceae; genus Allium; species Allium fistulosum. The sequence continues at coordinate 1,112,273,969 of CM060902.1, read as the reverse complement.
ATTGGATTTTTGGAAAGAAATAAAAGAGTAAAATTTAGTTAAGTAATTCTAGTGAATTCGAATAAATTAAATATGGAAAAGAAGAATTTTGAATAAACAGAGAAATATTGAATTTAAAGAAAACTTATGTGATATTATTTAAAGAAATAAATAATTTATTTTAATTCAATGTTTAGATGTAATTAAAAAGAAAGAAAGAATTCGGGAAATCTGAAACCTGTGTTTCGGTTTAAAGATTTTAAATCATAATGAGAAATAAAATCTGGAAGTTAATGAATTTGGAAATAAATGGATTAAGTAAAGAAATTTATTTCAAAGTAAAATAAATTGGGAAATCAATTATAAATTTGATTTAAATATTTTGGGATTTGAAATTTAAAGAGAAATGAGATTTTGGAGATATAAACTGGGTTTATAAAGTGAAATGGAATATCAGTGGATATTTGAAATATAAATTCAAGGTGGGAATTTATAAAGGGATATGAATTGGTTTAAAAATAAATGTTGATTTATTTTTAAAGGATGTGAAGAGAAGTGTATTTCTTGGATTGCCAAGTACGTTTTTCAAAGCAATTTTAAATATAAGTTAAAAGTTCTAATTGTGTTTTTAAAAGCATGTTTTAGGAAATTGATTATTTCTAAAGGTTAATTTCCAAAGTAAGTATTTTCAAAAATCTTTATTTGTAGTAATTATATAAAAGTGATTTGTTATTATGTTTTAAAAGGAGAAATTTAGTTTATATTATAAAGTGGTTTATTTTAAAGTATATATTTTTAATAAAGTATTAAGCTAGTTTGATTTCAATGTTATAATATATTTAAAATAAAGTGTTTTTAAATTATTTAAAAATTAAAAGTATTTTGTACTTGGTGATTCGGAGGAAATAAATATTTGGGAATGTATTCCGTAAGCGGAAACTGTTTTGAAACTGTTTTCAAAGGGAGTTGAAAATGGAATTATATCTTGTAAAGGATATTTGAGACAAATAAATAATGTGGAAAATTATTTATTGTGTGATGGTTGCTTGTGGATGTTAATTGATAGTTAAATAACCGACTATCAATATTGGCCAAATGCGCTGATCGTTTCGAAGAGACCGGGATCGAGTTTCCGTATACCGGGATTCTAGGTCTGGAGACTCGAATACCACTTCGATTCGGTTTGTACGTTTCGTGAAAACGATTTCAGAGTCGAAGATGGAGCTGTGAAGTGCAAGGGCTAGTCGCTACTAATCCTGAGGATATTTCCAAAATGGATGTAGTAGGAATAGTGCCTTCGGTTCCGTTCGAACCCGGGACGGACTTGTATGGACGAATGCTTTCGTGACATCGTCAGGTGGACGATGGGCATTCTAAGGGATATGTGCTATAAAGGTATCGTTTAGCCTCGAGCCTCATCAACCGGGAATGACTGAAATCAGGGGTTATGCAGCAAGGCTTCGTGGGTAGCCCCCACTTGAGAGTAAGGTCATCCCTGTCTAGATGTCCCTTTTTATTTCGGCTTAGTGGTGCGGTTGCTGATCCCAACCGTGGGGTGATTTTATTTGGAATTATCCAGTAAGGGATGATTCCGGCCTTGTGTTGCAGGGGAGCGGGCGTACTCCTCGGTACTGTGATCTAGGCCACGTACTGTGACAGGTGGTACCCCAGTGCCTGGTCATTCGTTGGAAATCCATTCTCCCTACGTGCCTGTACGGTTTTGATTGTGCCCAACTATTGTTGAAATGTGAGATGCAAGCATTTCAGCTAGATTCTATTTTACTTTCTGTAGACACTATTATAATATCAGAGGATTTTGATATAAAGTGTTTTAGCTATCGTAAGGTAAAAACCCGACATGTTTATTTGTGGCGCGGTCTTATGAGATGCTTTTAATTTCAAAGGATTTTGAAACTTTAAAAATCAATTTGAGTGTGATTTTCTCACGCTGGTTTTCCAGACTGACTCGGGTATTGTTTTATATGATGCTCGGGTCAGACCGAGTATTATAGGATACAGGATATGATGCTGTGGAGCTCAGGAGACGAGCTGGATGACGATACGTACTCCCGTACTTGCTATTATTTTTCCGCTGTGTATTCAGTTGTATGTTATGGATGTTGATGTACTCTGATGATATATTCTGATGCTGTATTGTATAAACAGATATAGTTTTGATTTGTGTAAAGATCTGTTGATATATTATATTTTATTCCGCTGCGATGGTTAGATTCTGATGTTGTTTTCTATTTTTCTTCTTCTACCTCTTCTTCTTAACTAAAATGGTTCGACTTTCTGGGTCAGGAAAGTCGGGTCGTTACAGTGGTATCAGAGCTTAGGCTGGCGATAACCTTGGCTCTGGTGGGAATTTTGAGAGTATTAATAGATATGAGCGCGTATTTGTTAGTGAATATAAAATGGTTTTATATTGTGTTGGTTGATTTATTGAGTGGCATATGAACCTTCGTCGGCACAGTCTGCGCAACTGTATCGAAGGGGTTTCTAAACACTTGAATAGAACAGTTTGACACAATATTGTTTTAAATAGGGTGAATGGAATAATTTTGCCCAAATTATTTTAATATATAAAAGGATAACTTTTGTAAATTATATATTTGGTTGCTTGGTTGTTAGAAAGCGATGATATTAGATTATTATCATCATTGTGTAAAAATTGAATCAGAAATTGAAAACTTATAACCTAAGTTGAAGAATAAATTTATATAACAAAATGGAATTTGAAATATAGACTATAAATGGAATTTATAAATTGAGATAAACTTTATATACAAATGTGAATTACAAATGTGATTTATAATCAAACGAGATAAATTCATAAACAAATGAAATTTGTAAATGTAAACTGTAAATGTGACTTATAACTTGAAATAAAATGTGATAGAATTCCAGAGTAATGTTTGGATATAAAATTGAATGGATTTTGAATTTGAAGTTTTGGGGAAGGTTTAAATTCCTTTGGATTTAAAATAGTTTTAAAGGTTTTGGGGAAATAATGGTGATATTATTTCATGAATATTTTTGAAATTGAATTGAAATCTGGTGGGATTTGGGATTTTTTTTTTTAAAAAAAAGTTTGAAATGTTTAGAGTGATAAAAGCATTTAAAACTCTCTTTCGGTCGCTGGAAAATAATTTCGGTGATGACTGCAGCATCATCGATGTCTATTTTCGAGTTTCCAAAGAGAAATTGCTACCAAACTGTTTTAAATTGGAAATGATTGTGAACTGGGTTGGTTTTGAAATTCAAAGGGAAAATTGTTTGGTAAAAGCAGATTGTTTTGGAAATTGGGATTTGAGGTGATATACCAGATATGTATGGGTTATTTATGGATTCAAAATGGTTTTGAAATAAAACCGGGCAATTGGATTCTGGGAATTCTATTTAAAATATAAATGTGGAAATTTAAATGAATCAACAATATAAATTATAGGATGAAGTTGATTGAAATAAGAAGGGAATGAAAGTTTAATTCTTGGATTATAATTATGAGATGGAAATAACTCAATGAGTAATATAAATTGGTAGATAAAAGAGTTAGAGAACTTGAAGGTGAATGAATTGTAAAACTTGTATAAAATTGTATCCTAGAAATTAAAATTTAATTTGAGTATATGAAGGTGAATAAAATATATTTGAATTTAACTTAAGATAAGTTAAATAAAATTGAGGATTGGAATTGAATTAAATGTAAGTAAGTTGAAGTTGAATTGAATTGGATATAAAGGTAATGTAAAATGCTTATAATTGTGTAAAGAAATTCATATTTTTAAGTTCTTAAGTGTAATAATTTGAAATTTGATTATTAAGATGGAAATGGACTTAAATGAATAGTCCTAGATCTTAAGTAAGTGAGTTAAAACTTATGAATAGAAATGAAATCGTAAGTTATAAATGGGAATCCATTACTTTGAACCATTAAGAGTTATAATTTGAAATTGTAATTATCAAATGGAAACGATAAGATGAGTAATCTTAATTTTTAAGTAAATCCAAACTTGAATTATAAAATAAATTGAACTTAAGAAAATTAAGTGAAGTGATATTTGGAATTAAAAAGCAAGTATTTAATTTTAACCAGCGGAGGAACTAATTAGATAATAAATTAGTTAATGAAATTGAATTGTGAGTTAATGAAATTGGGTTAAAATAGTGATGGTTTGGATTGCGAATGAAATCCAAATAAGTGAAAATAAATTGGAAATGACCTGGTTATTAATAAAATAATTCCAGATAAATTGAGTATGGAAATTAAAATTCATAATGATTGAGTGAATAAACCAATTATATTAAATAAATAAATGGATGGAATTTGATTAAATAAGAATCAAATGAAAGATGGAAATAAAAATTTAAAGGGTTGGTTAAATGGAAAATAAACTTAAGTTATTGACTTAAGTAAATGTTGAATGGAAACTGAACTCAAACAGAAGAGTGGTTTAAAATAAGTTGAGAAATAGTTATTGAATGAATTAACTTGGATTGTTTTCGAGCTAAATAAAATTCAATTTTTGGAAGTTGGAGATGAATTGAATTTAAGAAAGAAAAATTGGAAATGAAAATCTGAATGAAATGTGGAATAAGTATTTATATTTGAAGTGAAGTAGTAAATTGAAGTAAGTTGAAATTCATATGAAATGGGAGTTCGATTTGAATATATACACTTCAGTAGTGAAGTAGTAAATAAATATAAGAAAAATTTATATTGAACTTAAGAATTGAAGAATGAAATTCTTAAGAAAATTTGTATTGGAAATATACTTAGTAATTTTAGAAAAAAAAATATACTAAGTGAATAGTTGAATGAAGACTAAAACTGAAGTTGTGAAATGGGATAGTTGTGAATAAGTGGATAACAATCAAAGGAATGTGAATAAAAGAGAATTGATATAATTGGTAATAAATTGGAATTTATACGTAAGATGTACGTATATTATTTTATTCGCATAGCTATTTGATCCAGATGTCGAACACAGAATTTCGAGATAGTTTTATCGATCCGAATCAGGATTTTTCACTTGATTTTCGACGGCGTACCTGGATATGGATTGTTGATTGATTCTGGATATTCTCTATCATAGTTTGTGACTATGCAAGGAGAATAACGGTTTCTGATCGAGAAACCAGATCTGAGTCCGCACTAGGAAGTCGAGTGGACAATACTAGTTCGGAAGTGAAATTGTGTGATCGATTGAGCGATCGAATGTGATATTGCGTACGGATGATATATGTGCATCGTACGGGCTTAAGTAAAGCAAATATTGAAAATTTGTAAAGAAAAGTATAAAATGACTTTGGAATTGTGATGGAATATTATTGCTTAGTAGGATATACAGGTGTATAAAAGCAATGGATAAATTGGGATTTTTGATTTTAGAAGATAAATTCAATGGCCCGACAATAAGGTATGTATTTGAATTTCTATATGAAATTTGATTGGGTTTTTGATCCAGCAACTTGGCTTTTTGTTTTCTTTTTGAGATTGGGTGGCCGTAGAGCCATTTTGTAGTAGTACCGAGCTAGCCGCGCAAAGGAGACGCTGGCGAAATTTTTCGGGAATTTAGGGAGTTAGAAAAATTTTGGAAAATTTTGATAAGTTAAAATTTGAATTCAAATTTAAATTTGAATTGATAAGTAGGTGATATGGGTTGAACTTATGAATAAGTTTGGGAAGTTAAAAGATGATTAGTGTATCATTAATAAAAGATTGTTTGGGTATTGTTAAAACTGTTTGAATTTGGAAAATAGTAAACGGGGATTGAATCATTCTTCCTAACTAGTAATTTCGGGGACGAAATTCTTTTAAGGGGGGAGGAATGTGACGACCCGGAATTTTTAGACATTTGAAATAGGAATATTTAATTAATTTTAAATATTCAAAAGATAATTATTAACTTTAATTTCAAATATACAGTATTTATTGGATGATTAATTGTTGAATTTAATTATCGGAATTGGGTAAATTATCGAAAATTTATATAGATAATACTGAAGTGGATAGAAGTGTTGAAATCAGCTTTAAAAATGGTTCGTTATGTTTTGAAATTTTATATCGTTTAAAATGAATTTAAAAATAGCCTTTCGAGGCACGGTCTCGGAATTCGACGAAACTAGTTCCATTGGATCCGTAATATTGAATTATTATCGGGTTTCAATTTTCGTAGCATTTGGAGTTGTTATGTGAGCACACGATATATAAACGCATTGAAAATTTATATAGAGACAAATCGAATTTAAATAAAATAATATTGGTCAACCCAAATTTTCTTTCAGCCGTAATTGCATCCCGTCAATACTTTTTCGTTTCATTTCAAATTACTATAGCTAGATATTTTCCACGCAAAGCTTTCTTTACACGCCTCCTACCTTTTCAAAGCAGACAATATTCCTCCTCTATCTCATCTTCACAGCCGAAGAAATATCATCCTCATCCTTTAAGACAATGAATCTAGTTCGTTCGTAGAAAAAGGGGGAGAATCATCGCCTAACAAATTAATCTCTCCTCTTCTTAAACGGTTCTTGCGAAAATTAATTCCCTCCATCTTCTCAATCGAGGCGGAAGAAGGTCACGACTGGGTAGATTAGGGTTCGCGAATGGCTCGTCTTGGTGGCGGCAGCACGCGAGACAGGATGGCGATAAAGATGGGTTGTGGTCGATGATCTATGGGGTGATCGGAATAGGGGTGCGATGGCGATCTCGATTTCGCGACCTTCAGGGAGATTCGAACTTGATCGGGGCACGCTCTCGCGTGGAAGTAAGGCTCTGTTCGTGATTGAAGTGGAGAAGGTGTTGCTGAGAGTCGCGATGGTGACTGGAGTTCGGCAGCCTGTCGATGGAGGTGGAGTAACTCAGCGATGGCAGAGGAGGACAGGCTCTGGCGATGGTAGCAGTTTGGTATGGAAATGTTATTTATTTAATTTAATTTATTAATTATATATATATATGAAAATATACGCAGAGGAAGGTAGGATTTTTAGAGTAAATGATTATAAATTTATCTTGTTTTATAAAATAAAATTTGGGGTTGTTTGATTTAAATTTTAGTTAGGACATTTGTTTTTTTTTCAATCCATAGGATGATAATAAAACTGATTATTTAATTCTAGAGTTTACTGTAATAAGATAAATTATTTTTACATACAATTTGGATGGGAAATTATAAGTTTAAAACAAAATTTTCTAGTCACTTAATTTATAAATGATAATAAAATTATTTGGTTATTCTAATTACTAAGAAAATTTATTAATGGGATTTAGTTAAAATCAAATTATTAGTTTAAAACCGAATGTTTAGTTTAAAATAAATTGTTGGCCAATTTAATTTATTGAATAGTAAATCATTGTAAAATATCTCGAATATTGATAAGAATTATTAATATTTATACAAGGTTTAAACCTATGAAGACAACAAGCCGGGTTGGATCGAACTGAAATTTAAGGAGATAAAGGTGAGTTAATCTCACTCAGCTGAATTTTAATTTAAATTTAAATAGTTAAATTTAAACAATTGGTTGAATGATTGTTTGGATTGATTGTTATGATACTATATATAGTAGTATATAGCAATATATACATATTGGCATATGTATATATTTGAGTTGTTGATATTCCCGCATTGATATAGCGGATGAGACCCTATGTGCCGCATAATAGCGGATGATTTTATATTAAAACCCATATACCGCGATATTCCACCTCGAAGTGGAATTGGTATTGTGCTAACATCTGTGGATGCAGGGAAACAGGTTGGAGGGATCCAACTGGATTCCTCAAAATATTTAATTTTGTTTAAATATTCTGTGATATGATTGTTGATATCCTGTGATGATTTATATTGGATAATCTGGTTGGATTGAATTTCCCAGTATAATGAGTTATCAAAAGTAATTGAATTGGATTTTTGGAAAGAAATAAAAGAGTAAAATTTAGTTAAGTAATTCTAGTGAATTCGAATAAATTAAATATGGAAAAGAAGAATTTTGAATAAACAGAGAAATATTGAATTTAAAGAAAACTTATGTGATATTATTTAAAGAAATAAATAATTTATTTTAATTCAATGTTTAGATGTAATTAAAAAGAAAGAAAGAATTCGGGAAATCTGAAACCTGTGTTTCGGTTTAAAGATTTTAAATCATAATGAGAAATAAAATCTGGAAGTTAATGAATTTGGAAATAAATGGATTAAGTAAAGAAATTTATTTCAAAGTAAAATAAATTGGGAAATCAATTATAAATTTGATTTAAATATTTTGGGATTTGAAATTTAAAGAGAAATGAGATTTTGGAGATATAAACTGGGTTTATAAAGTGAAATGGAATATCAGTGGATATTTGAAATATAAATTCAAGGTGGGAATTTATAAAGGGATATGAATTGGTTTAAAAATAAATGTTGATTTATTTTTAAAGGATGTGAAGAGAAGTGTATTTCTTGGATTGCCAAGTACGTTTTTCAAAGCAATTTTAAATATAAGTTAAAAGTTCTAATTGTGTTTTTAAAAGCATGTTTTAGGAAATTGATTATTTCTAAAGGTTAATTTCCAAAGTAAGTATTTTCAAAAATCTTTATTTGTAGTAATTATATAAAAGTGATTTGTTATTATGTTTTAAAAGGAGAAATTTAGTTTATATTATAAAGTGGTTTATTTTAAAGTATATATTTTTAATAAAGTATTAAGCTAGTTTGATTTCAATGTTATAATATATTTAAAATAAAGTGTTTTTAAATTATTTAAAAATTAAAAGTATTTTGTACTTGGTGATTCGGAGGAAATAAATATTTGGGAAATGTATTCCGTAAGCGGAAACTGTTTTGAAACTGTTTTCAAAGGGAGTTGAAAATGGAATTATATCTTGTAAAGGATATTTGAGACAAATAAATAATGTGGAAAATTATTTATTGTGTGATGGTTGCTTGTGGATGTTAATTGATAGTTAAATAACCGACTATCAATATTGGCCAAATGCGCTGATCGTTTCGAAGAGACCGGGATCGAGTTTCCGTATACCGGGATTCTAGGTCTGGAGACTCGAATACCACTTCGATTCGGTTTGTACGTTTCGTGAAAACGATTTCAGAGTCGAAGATGGAGCTGTGAAGTGCAAGGGCTAGTCGCTACTAATCCTGAGGATATTTCCAAAATGGATGTAGTAGGAATAGTGCCTTCGGTTCCGTTCAAACCCGGGACGGACTTGTATGGACGAATGCTTTCGTGACATCGTCAAGTGGACGATGGGCATTCTAAGGGATATGTGCTATAAAGGTATCGTTTAGCCTCGAGCCTCATCAACCGGGAATGACTGAAAATCAGGGGTTATGCAGCAAGGCTTCGTGGGTAGCCCCCACTTGAGAGTAAGGTCATCCCTGTCTAGATGTCCCTTTTTATTTCGGCTTAGTGGTGCGGTTGCTGATCCCAACCGTGGAGTGATTTTTTTTGGAATTATCCAGTAAGGGATGATTCCGGCCTTGTGTTGCAGGGGAGCGGGCGTACTCCTCGGTACTGTGATCTAGGCCACGTATTGTGACAGGTGGTACCCCAGTGCCTAGTCATTCGTTGGAAATCCATTCTCCCTACGTGCCTGTACGGTTTTGATTGTGCCCAACTATTGTTGAAATGTGAGATGCAAGCATTTCAGCTAGATTCTATTTTACTTTCTGTAGACACTATTATAATATCAGAGGATTTTGATATAAAGTGTTTTAGCTATCGTAAGGTAAAAACCCGACATGTTTATTTGTGGCACGGTCTTACGAGATGCTTTTAATTTCAAAGGATTTTGAAACTTTAAAAATCAATTTGAGTGTGATTTTCTCACGCTGGTTTTCCAGACTGACTCGGGTATTGTTTTATATGATGCTCGGGTCAGACCGAGTATTATAGGATACAGGATATGATGCTGTGGAGCTCAGGAGACGAGCTGGATGACGATACGTACTACCGTACTTGCTATTATTTTTCCGCTGTGTATTCAGTTGTATGTTATGGATGTTGATGTACTCTGATGATATATTCTGATGCTGTATTGTATAAACAGATATAGTTTTGATTTGTGTAAAGATCTGTTGATATATTATATTTTATTCCGCTGCGATGGTTAGATTCTGATGTTGTTTTCTATTTTTCTTCTTCTACCTCTTCTTCTTAACTAAAATGGTTCGACTTTCCGGGTCAGGAAAGTCGGGTCGTTACAATAGAATTCAATTCCTTATTTTGAATTCAAATTCAAATTGAATTATTTAAAATTCAAGATATTCAAAATATCTTTAAAACTCCTTTCAAAAGCTTTTCATATTAAACCCCAATTTCCAATTTCAAAATCAATTGAAATTAAAATTAAATTTCAAAAAAAAAATTAAATTTCAATCATCTGTGACATAACCGATTTTCACGTGAAATCCATATTTGTGTGTGTATGGTGTAGTCCAGGGGTTTCAGACAGTAGTGCAACGTCAATAAATCATCACAGATCAGAATACCGAAATATAGTTGATAAGCGGTATAACTATAACGCTTATCTTTTCATTCACAGATCACAGATCATAGATATATATAAGTTACAGATAATAAATTGCATTCATCCGAGATAAATAAACTACAGTACAGATCACACACAAATCAGAATATATCACACAGCATCACAGATCAGGGGATATCAACAATCAAATCATCCAATAGAATCCAAATATTCATAAGTAAAATTAATTAATTATTCTTAATTAACTTCAATGAACAATTAATTTCTTAATTACTTCCATAAAATAATTACACTTACACAATTTCATAAATGATTATCATTAATTAACAAATCTACTTAATTATTAAAATTAATCACATTGATTATTTAAATAATATTAGTTAATGACCTTCATTAACTATTAAATTTGATTACTTTTCCAAAGTAATTAACTAAGATTAATCATTATTAATTACGATTTAATTAATCTTTAATAACTCATTAATTAATCCTAATTATTTAATTAATTAAGTGTTAACTGTAACTTAATTAATCCCTAATTAATTGATTAATTAATTTCTAATCATTAATTAAAAATTCAAATCTTGTTTAATAAGTGATCCTTAATTACAAATTTATTTATCCTTAATCAATTATGTCGAACCTTAATCAATTGATTTAAACTTTTAATTATTAAATTAATTAATCCAAATCATTACTTATCCATTTTAATTAATTTAATAATTACAAATCATTAAATCTTCATTTTTTTTAAAGATAGAAACATTTCTCTTATAAATGATCAACTTATCATTAACAAGGTATTTTAAAACAATTTACTTTCAAATTTTTACTTTTAAAATTTCATTTTAAATTTAAGATTTAAAAGGGAAACAAATTAACTTTAACAAAGTTTAAACAATTTCAAAAACCCTTTATTTCACAAGTTAAAGAATTATCCACCTCATAGTAGAAGTTTAAATATTTATTTCACATTTTATAACCCAGATTTAAATTTTTTGAAGCTTACAGGTTTTAAAACCTGTAACCACTTACCCGAGCCATCTACAAGATGACTTCGAGCCAAAACTAAATTTACTTCGAGTCTAATACTCGAATTACTCAAGAATATCTCAAGACCCAAATCTCTGCAACCAAAACCTAAACAACTTCACCAGACAACACACCGTGCACATGCACGGAGGCTGTGGGTGATTCCGATCATCGACGATGATCATCCCACTTCGATTAGCATCCCCTAACCCAAACTCAAACTTCAGATTTCTTCCAACTCGATCGAAATCGAATTCGAGTTAAATCCAAAACCTGGAAACACCCAGACCATCACCCCACCAAAACCTGTCAACGCCTTATTCTCGGCGCTCCGACCACCAGACAACCCGAGCTTCCGGCCTCGACTTCGACTACCTCTCCTCTACCATTCCCCAAAACCTCGCCACACTCGATCGCTTGTCGATGATGGACGAAACAAAATACTAAGCCTCACTGAAAATTAGGTTTACGAACTAAAACTTGTCACCGCCGCTTCCACGTTCAACTGCTCACCACCACAGTATTTTTCCCATCAACACTGATCGCTCCTCCACCTCCAGGAGGAAGCTCAACCTCTCCGATCAACGAGATCAACCGTGACGACCAAAAATGCACGATTCAAACAAACCCAAACTGCTCTTCATTCCTCAATCTAAAAATTATGATTTTTACTTTAAAAATCATGTTAAAGTATAAGGATTCCATTTACATACCTGAATTCGTGAATTAAAATGTTTGAAATTTGACTTATTTAAAGTTTGGTTCAGTTTTCTTGATTTCCAGAAATATTGCTAAGTTGTTTTGGCTTGAATTAATTTTTAAAACTTAGATCAAAATCAAACAATCAACTTTTGTTTATATTCCAAGTGCTAAAAGTGATTGGAACAAAAGATAAGAATTTGTTTTGCAAATCTGGTCTGGGAAAACAAAACAGAGATATCCCAAATTTGTATAGGCATGCATATATTCACACATTCACAACATAAACATTTTCCAGATATATATGCAATTAATTCAAAGACTAAAGTTTTTTTTTTAAAATGATGTTACTCACATTGTTTTAGAAGAAAGAACAGAGCTTCTTTCATGTTGAAACAGGCTTGTAAACTGCAAGCTGAAACCCTTTCTTGATTTTCTGGCTTGAGTTGATTTAATTGTTGTTCAAGTTGAAGTTTTGTTTTAATTGAATTTGGTTTTAAGTTTTGGATGGTATATGCCTCAGTTTTTTTCTCCAGTTTTGAATGAACGAAATTGAAATGAAAATGATGGAGATATAGAAATGAGTTTACTGGTGATGATATTATTTTGTTGTACAAATGAGATCGAAGATTTTTTTCTTTTGTTGGCTGATAGGTTCATTTGGGTGCTAGCATTAATTGATGTTGTACAAATGTATTTATTTGCTTTTCTTCATTTCGGCTGATGGATATTTGTATGGGGCTGCATTTATTAGGCTTGTACTCATACTTATCCATATTTGCTTGCACTTAGATAAATATACACTAGTATCTTCTTTGATAAGCTAACACATATATATATTTTGTTCCTTTTACAAGTGTATATACTTGAATGTATATATCTTCTATTTTAACTTAAATATTTATTCCTAGAAATTTATATGTTCATTTCATATGTTATACAACTATAAATTTATTTGAAATATTTGTTTAACATCAACACTTATTTGAATTCCTTTCAAAGTTTAATTATCCAACATTTTATTATTTATTTTCAAATATCCAAACTAATTCATAATTTAACTAATATTTTATATTAATTACTCATTACTTCACAATTTTTATTCAAAAATGAAATAAATTAACAATTTAAACTTAATTAAAATTCGGGATCGTTACATTTCATGGGCTGACTAATAACTGATAAAATATCTAAGGACTCCCTGTCCAATTACGTTGTTTTCATAGAATCACTATGATTCTATTGGTATCTCCAATACCTTTACTCTTATCCTAGTTTTCGTAGGTTGACTAGGAACCTATCGTGACTCCAATATCTTCACTTCTTACCCTAGTTTTCATAGGTTGACTAGGAACCTATTGACATCTGTCAATATCTTAATCCGGATATAGTTTTCATGGGCAAACTACAAACCTATTGGCCCTTGCCAATATCAAATCATAGTTTTCATGGGCTTACTATAAACCTGTCTTTCTGACATCTTCCTTTATACATAGTTTTCATGGGCTAACTATTGACCTATTGGCCCCTGCCAATATCTTTCTTTAATATTTTAGCATCCTATATTCTGGTCTTCCTGATCTTCTGATGCAATTCTACTCATTCAGGAGTTTAATTAATTTATATTCACTACTGGGTCAACCTAGCTAGTTCTTTTGCCCTTTTTATCCCCAAAATGCAGTTATGGGTCCATTATAATGTGAATATATTTATATTTGAAGAAGCAAACATAATTACAAAACAATACCACTCTTGTGGGTTTAATGACCTTGGAATACTTTTCATATAAAACATGGTTAATCCATTTAACCTATAATTTTATAGAGGAAAGCTTCTTCTTAAAATCCATTCAAAACTCCTTTAATTTAGCCATGGGTTTTTCCTTTAAAAATGAGTTTGGGTTACAAAACCTTTCGAAACCTTTGAAACCTTACTTTCGACCTCACTGGATACCCTCCTTTGAAAGCATAAAACAATATTTTCAAAGCATTAGGCCCTTGCCTTTTGAACACTTTAAAACTTTCTTTTGAAACATTTCGAATATATTAAAGTATCAACATTTAACTATAGAAGCATAGCTTTGAAACCAATTGAAAGTACCCCTTTCGATATCATTGGAAGTAACCCTTCCGAAATCGTTGAAAGTCTCCCTTTCGAAACAATTGGGTTTAGACTTAAAAATATTATTTGGGTCAAAGTGAATATAGGCAAAAGTATCTCTTTCGAAACCATCATTTATCATATAAAAATATTATGGAAAACATGATGACGTCGGCACTATCTCTTTCGAAAGCTTCAAACCATTTAAACAAAACATTAAAGGATAGCGTCGAAATCCCTTTCGAAGCCATTGCCTTCGAAACCCTTGGACTCTTTCGAAAGCATTTAGGAAGTGGCTGAAAACATCTTTAAAAACAAACACTGCCTTTTGAAAGCACTGATGACTTCAATACCATCGAAAGGCTAAAGAATGGCAGTAGGGCTTCGACTAGGTCGGAACCCCTTCTTTCAAAAGCATTAATTCATAAGTAAAGGAACCCATTCGAAAGCAAACATAAGTTGATAGCAACCCCTTTGAAAGCTTTTAAAAACCTCTTTCGAAAACATATGCTTCGACTCCTTTGAAGGCTTAAATAAAACAAAGGCAGGTTCTTCTCTTTTTAAAACAAACCAAGGCATCGACCCCTTCAGAAGCCATGCTTTCGACACATAACCTTCCTTCTTTCTCCAATCCACTGCGTACCATCTTTATGATACTTTGTGTATTGGTTTTGGCCTAGTGGATTTCGACTGGGTAGAAGGTAGAAGCTCTGAGTCGAAAGGTACTCCTAAAGTAGGTGAAACTAACTTTTCTAAGTAAACATGGTTTAATTCTAATTAAAGCAAACCCTTTTCTAACTAACCTGCCACGTGTAAACACCGGATTGCTTGCCTTAACTTTTCAAAATTCTTTACTAAAACAATTGTCGCTAATTTCAGATCTAAACCATGGTTATGTTAATCAATTAAGCCCTTCCATTAAGCAAAACCAATATTGCAAAGAAGTCCCTCTTCGAAAATAATTTAATTTGCATAGCAAATCACTTTGGAAAAATCCCCAAAAATTCCAAAAATTCACTTTAATTATGTTATCAAACATATCAAAATTTCAGATACAAATTCTTAATATATTTTCCGAAATAAATTTGTAAACCCAAATAACCATATCTTTTGAAAATTAACAAACTTTCCATAGCTTGGAAAATTATCAAAATTATAACCCAACTCCAAAATCATGTTTTACATAACATAAAATTTTTCCATGTCATTTAAACATCATCATAAATCGGTTTCTCCCTAAAACCGGGTATATTTCCATTTAAAAAATCTTGTTTAAATTAAACAAATTAATATTCAAGCATATCATCATCCAATTCACCATAAAAATGAAATTTCCCTTAAATCCGAAAACATATGTTTACAAAACAAAATAGAGATGGAATTATTATTCACCTTGATTTAGATAAGGAGATTGGATTGAGATTGATTTCCCTTAAGCTTGAATCTCTAGCTTTTAATTGAATTCCTCTTTTCTTAATGGTCGGCTCCTCTATAAGTTTTTGCTTGGCGTTTTCAAAATGACGTGAATGGGAATGAAAGTTGTAGGAACGAGAATATGTAAGGGTAAGGGTTATGTGCGGCAAATTCCTAATATACCCTTATGTAGATTAATTAACCTAAAACCATTCTTAAGCCCATTTAATTATTTTTATTAAGCACGACCTTAATTAGATTTGTTCAAATCTCAATCCCCCTTATCACTTAACATTTGCATTATTCTATTTAGTTTATCTAATTAAATCTCCTGAATAATGTTATAAAAAATTAGGGGTGTTACAGGCTCCCCTTCTTAAAGAATTTCATCCTCAAAATTCAATAAGGACTAAATAATAAACATAGCAATCATCTGTAATGACTCCTAACAACCATACTAGTCTACCTGACTAGGAATTATCTATATAAGTCTAATACAGACATACCCTCAAAGCAGATCAGGATAAGTATCAAGAATCCTGTCTTCTGTCTCCCAAGTACAGTCCTTCTCGTTGTCACTCCACTGAACTTTCATCGACTTGACTATCTTGTTCCTCAATCTTTTCTCATCTCTTGCAACAACCCGAACTAGTTGCCTAGCAAAAGTCAAATTAGACTCTACTACTAGATCTTCCAACCCCGTCAGAGGTATAGTAGTCTCTAGATCATGCACATACTTATGAAGATAAGACACATGAAATACATTATGGACACCTGCCATACTGCTCGACAATTCTACTCTTTACGCGAGCTTTCCAATCCTTTCTATAATTTGGAATGGACTAACGTATCTCGATGCCAGTTTCCCTGACTTCCCAAACTGTACCACACCCTTCATTTGTAATACCTTTATGAAAACCCTGTCTCCAACTAAGAACTCTAGGTCTTTACGCCTCTTTTCTGCGTTACTCTTCTATCTGGATTGAGCTTCCTCCATCCTTTCTCGAATCAACTCAATCTTCTCTGACGCCTCCCTAATCAAATATGGACCTAAGACCAATCTGTCTCCAGTCTCCAACCAACAAACTGGTGATTTGCATGGCCTTCCATACAAAGCTTCAAAAGGTGTCATTCCTATACTAGTTTGATAATTATTATTATAGGAAAAATCAACCAAATGTAGGTGATCCTCCCAAGATCCGCCAAAGTCCAACATACAAGCTCTCAACAAATCCTCGAGTACCTTATTGACTCTCTCTGTCTGCCCATCCGTCTGAGGGTGATATGTAGTACTCATCTTGAGCTTAGTGCCTAAGACATCCTATAGACTCTTCTAGAATTCGCTAGTGAATAAAGCATCTATGTCACTGATTATGCTACTAGGAACTACATGTAGTCTAACTATGTTCTTCATGAAAAGCTTTGCCAAAACAGGTGCCATCCTGGTCGACTTCACTGTAACGAAATGGGCACTCTTGCTCAACCTATCCACTATGACCCATATACTCTCATTTCCTTTGCTTTACCTTGGCAATCCATCTATAAAATCCATGGATATCGAATCCCATTTGCAAACTGGAATCTCTAGAGGCTGAAGCAACCCACTTGGCTTCTGATGTTCGGCTTTCACTTGTTGACAGTTTGCAAATTGCCTAACCCACAAACCAACATCCCTCTTGATGCCTTCCCAATAGAAGCTCCTCTTCATATTTTGATACATCTTGGTCCCTCCAGGATGAATCATAAACTTGGATCGATGACATTCCCCAAGAATTTCTCTTCTCAAGTTCTCAACATCTGGAACACATAATCGCTCCTTCTTTCTCAACCATCCTTTCTGGTTAAGACTAAAATCTTTCAAATCATCGACCTTAGTTCCAACCTCAAGCCTTCTGATCCTTTCGGCTAATAGTGGATCCTCCTTCTGCTTAGAAGCAATTCTCTCGATCAACACTGGTCGAACTTCTAAACAAGACAACATGGCAATACGCTGACTAAAACTAGCAGTCGATCTTAACTGCACACCGCAACTGTCCAAAGCTTCTAGATCCTTCCATTCTGCCAACATAGCCAACACCACATTCTGGTGTCTTCTACTATGAGCATTCGCTACTTTATTACATTTCCCTGGTGTATACTATATACTAAAATCATAAGCAGCCAAAAACTCAAGCCACCTTTACTGCCTCATATTCAACGCCTTTTGAGATAATAAGTATCTTAAAGACTTATGATCGGTATACAACTCAAATCTCTCCCCCAAGAGATAATGCCCCCAAATCTTCATGGCAAAAATCACCGCAGCCAACTCCAAGTCGTGAGTAGGATATCTTACTTCATGCGGTCTAAGCTACTTGGATGCATAAGCAATAACCTTACCCTTCTGCATCAATACTACTCCCAATCCAGTTCCACATGCATTGGTGTACACCACCAACCCTTGGTTTCCATCTGGAACTACTAACACTGGTGCATTGGTCAACAAATGCTTTAACTTAAGGAATGCTTCCTTGCATTTTTTAAATCAAACAAACTTCACCTCCTTCCTGGTAAGCTTAGTCAAAGGCGCTGCTATCCGCTAGAAATCCTTAATAAATCTATGGTAATAGTCAGCAAGTCCAATAAAACTTCTGATCTTGGTCACCGTCTCTAGTATCTTCCAATTATTAACAGTTTCGATCTTATTTGGATCGATTGACGATCCTTTGTTTGAAACCACATGACCAAGAAACTTAACCTCTTTCTTCAAAAAATGACACTTGGGAAACTTTGGCTTTAGCTGATTCTGCCTCAGTGTCTCAAGCACCACTCTATGATGATCTTCATGCTCTCTTTCATCCTTAGAGTATACCAAAATGTCATCTATAAACACCAACACAAATCTATCCAAATACTCTCGGAAGACTTGGTTCATCAAATCCACAAAGAAAGAAAGTGCATTCGTCAACCCGAATGGCATTACTAACCACTCATACGAACCATATCTAGTTCAAAATGTTGTCAAAGGAATACTGTCCTCTACCACTATTAACTGATGGAAGTCTGTCGCCAAATCCAATTGGGAAAACACATTGGCTCCACTCAACTGATCAAACATATCATCTTTTCTCAGCAAAGGATACTTATTCTTTATCGTCCTCTCATTTAACTTATGATAGTCGATACACATCCTCAACGACCCATCTGGTTTCTTCACAAATACCATGGCCGCTCCCTAAGGCAAACTGCTTGGTCTAATAAAATTCCTTCCTTCTAAATCCACGAGCTACACCTTCAATTCCTTCATCTCAGTGGGTGTCATCCTGCTAGGTGGTATACTCACAGGTTCAGCTCTTGGCATAAGATCTATCCGAAACTCAACAGCTCATTTCGGTGGTAGTCCTGTGACTGGCTAGAAGACATCTACAAACTCTCTTGCTACTCGAACCTGACTTAAATCTTCTCCCACTTCCATTGCACTCAACAAAGCACAAACACTCTTGTTGGAATCCTCCACTGAGAAGAGGATTCAGTTATGACAAGCAGGGTGTCTTAATGATATTTCCCCATCCTCGCAAAATATCCTAGCCTCATACTTACCCAACTAATCAATACCCAAAATGATCCCGAAATCTACGAAATCAAAAACATACAGACTGCATGCAAACTTATGTCCTAACAAATCAAGTTCTAACCGGTCACATCTCATCCCTAGAGTTGCATACCCTCCTATTGGATTAGTAATCGTAAAGGAAGTAACAAGGTATGTAGGTTCTAAGCATAACCTATCAACCAAATATTGTGATATAAATGAATGTGATGCACCGGTATCAAATAGTACCCTTACTGGTATACTCTGAATCAAAACCTACCTTCCATCACAGTCTTTCCCTTTTCAGCTGCAGTTGGCTTAGTTGATGATCCAACAGCAAAGATCTTGCCCTTGTCCACCCTGACTGGCTCTGGACACTGGTCCTTATAATGCCTAACTTGATCACGGTTAAAGCACTTCACATTCTTCTTGTCTGCAGCTTTCTTTCCCTTTCCTGACCAGCACTCATTTGCATAATGACCCTTCTTGTCACATTTGTAGCAAACTAAATCAGCCTTTGCCTTCTTGGCAGCATCCCCTTCTTAGGCTCCCTTCTTCTTAAAGAATTTCATCTTCTTTCCCTAAGGACCCTGGGATTCTACTGGCTTCCCTCTGGAAGAAATAGCAAGCATCTCTTCATGGCGAATGGCCATCTCCACCACCACATTACAAGGATCACGGATATGGGTCATGGGCATTCTAGCAAGCTCAAGTCTCAATCCTCGAATGAACCTCTCATTCCTTCTAATGTCAGTGTCTATGGTGGCATATCCATAACGAGATAGCTCGTCAAACTTAGCAGCATACTCGATTACTGACATCTCCCCCTGAACTAGATCCATGAACTTCCTTGTCAACGCCGACTTATCAACCTCAGATAGAAACCTCTGCTCAAACCTCCGTCTGAAATCAGCACATGTCCGCTCCTCCTCCGGAACTCCGGCAGTCACACTATTCCACCAGTGATGCGCTGCCCCTTGCAACTGCCTAGAGGCCATCCTCCTCTTTTGCCCATCGTCTAATCCTATATCAGTAAAGATCCTCTCACAGCGCAATAGCCAATTCTCAACCTCAACAGCATCCTCCATTCCAAAAAACAGCTTTCCACCCAGACTTGTGTAGTCTCTGCTCAACTTAGCATAGTTATTCCCAACTGGAGCCATAAGCTTAGCTCCTCCAACATTACCAGCAACCCCAGCTTCAAAAGATTGGCTAACAACTTATACACCATCCTCGCATCTACTGGTGGATTTCCAGCACCCACATTGGCTTTAGCATTTGGGTTAGCATAAGCCTGTCGACCTTGGTTCTTCCAGGTATTAGGTCAAGCATTTCCATTAGTTGTGGTGCTTCCTCCACCGTTCCTCTTCCGTTTCCTGCTTTCATGTCTTCTTTCTCGTAAATCTTCATAAGAGCCTTAGTAAGATACAGAAGAATGGTCTAAGAGAGAGGGGAGTACGTACTTATATACATATATCTATATATCAAATACAAGTACGTTACTATAATGTTAACTCAAATTCGATCATCTTTTCAAATTCATTGGATTATGTTTGAAAGTCTTTTAGGTTTAAATTATCTTTTAAAGTTTCATAAACCTATGCTCTAATACCAACTTGTAACATCCCTTTACTTGGAGGTCCAAAACTAACGGCTATGGATGTTGCAGTCATCCATAGTTATTAATCCTAGGTGACCAAATACAGCGGTGTTAGATTCATTGATACATAGAAACACATGAATATAGAAAAAAATTAAAACATCAAACAAGATCACATTCCATTTCAAACCATTTCCAATTCATTACATAATCCCACAATCGTCAACCACGTTCAGAGAAATATATTTATTACAACATACGCTAAGAGCGACATACGAAGATGCTCCCTTGGATGATCAAAGTATATACCGACAATATAACAACTCTGCTATTACAAAAAACACAGTGGAATCAAAAGAAAAGAGAACTCTAAATAGCTATCAAGCCTCCTACATGTCTCCGGAAGCTTATTCGTCTAAAGAGGTACCTAAAAACCTCAACTCTCAAACTACTCAAAATCAATTGAGTACCCGAGAGTTCAAGGGGAAAACATAAACTTCGAGTCAGACATAAAGTCTAGTATGAATAATAATCTACCATCTCAAATCATTTAGATATCTAGTGAGACCACGCCGCTTAGCAGAATGGGTTTTCCCCTCACTAGTATCCTAAAACTCTTATCAAACTGTATACTGTGCTCCTGCATCCATAATGGTTAAAACAATTCAAAACAATATGAAATAATGATATGCAAAACAAATGAATCAATTTTGGATTACACATCCCCATTCATTTTGACTATCTGTCTCAATTATAGTTTCTAGGATTACTATTAACCTAATAGCTTTCATGGGCTGACTAATAACCGGTAAAATATCTAAGGACTCCCTGTCCAATTACATAGTTTTCATGGGATCACTATGAACCTATTGGTAACTCCAATATCTTTACTCTTATCCTAGTTTTTGTGGGTTGACTAGGAACCTATTGGTGACTCTAATATCTTCACTTCTTACCCTAGTTTTCATGGGTTGACTAGGAACCTAATGAAATCTGTCAATATTTTAATCCAAATATAGTTTTCATGGGCTAACTACAAACCCGCTGGCCCCTACCAGTATCAAATCATAGTTTTTATGGGCTTACTATGAACCTGTCTTTCTGACATCTTCCTTTATACATAATTTTCATGGGCTAACTATGAACCTATTGTCCCCTGCCAATATCTTTCTTTAATATTTTAGCATCCTATATTCTGGTCTTCCTGACCTCCTGGATGTAATTCTACTCATTAAGGAGTTTAATCAATTTATATTCACTACTGGGTCAACCTAGCTGGTTCTTCTGCCATTTTTATCCCCAAAATGCAGTTATGGGTCCATTATAATGTGAATATATTTATATTTGAAGAAGAAAACATAATTACAAAACAATACCACTCCTGTGGGTTTAATGTCCTTGAAATACTTTTCATACAAAACATGGTTAATCCATTTAACCTATAATTTTATCAAGGAAAGGTTCTTCTTAAAATCCTTTCAAAACTCCTTTTATTTAGCCATGTGTTTTTCCTTTAAAAATGAGTTTTGGGTTACAAAACCTTTCAAAACCTTCGAAACCTTGCTTTCAACCTCACTGGATACCCTCATTTGAAAGCATAAAAATATATTTTCAAAGCATTAGGCCCCTGCCTTTCGAACACTTTAAAACTTTCTTTCAAAACCTTTCGAATGTATTAAATTAAAGAAAAGCAATGGGCTAAGGGAGCCCTGCCCTATATATTCATATACTTCATAAAAGTACAAATGATATACATGCTGATACATCTCCTATACAATTAAACCATCACAACTTATACAAAGAAAAAACTGAAACAACAAAACTGATAGCAATACAAAACTGATAGCAATACAAAACTAAATCAACAAAACCTCTACAACTCCTACACTTAGCAAAAATCACTTCAGCCTACCAATTCTCTTGCAAATCCTTTTATATAATAGACTAAATATCACATTAGCACTCTCCATTTTCTGTTCAAAAATTCGTCTATTTTGTTCAGTCCACATTTCATAAACAAAAGACTTCAGTATGATCAACATGATATCAGATTTTTTACACTTCCATCTTGTGGCCTTGAAGATATTAAACCATTCAATTCGAGAGTTTTTCACTGGTCTATAGAAATTTCCAACAGAAAGTAACCTGCTCCAAACTTCATAAGTAAAATTACATTCAAAAAATAAATGCGTATTGGATTCAGGATGGGAATGGCAGAAACCAATCGAATGTATTAAAGTGTCAACATTTAACTTTAGAAGCATAGCTTCGAAACCAATCGAAAGTACCCCTTTCAAAACCATTGGAAGTAACCCTTTCGAAATCGTTGAAAGTCCCCCTTTCGAAACTATTGGTCAAAGTGAATATAGGAAAAATTATCTCTTTCAAAACCATCCTTTATCATATAAAAATATTGGGGAAAACATGATGGCGTCGGCACCATCTCTTTCGAAAGCTTCAAACCATTAAAACAAAACATTGAAGGATAGCATCGAAACCCCTTTCGAAGCCATTGCCTTTAAAACTCTTGGACTCTTTCGAAAGAATTTAGGAAGTGACTTAAAACATCTTTAAAAACAAACATTACCTTTCGAAAGAATTGATGACTTCAATACCATCGAAAGGCTAAAGAACGGCAGTAGGGCTTCGACTAGGTCGGAACCCCTTCTTTCAAAAGCATTAATCCATAAGTAAAGGAACCCATTCAAAAGAAAACATAAGTTGATGGCAACCCCTTCGAAAGCTTTTAAAAACCTCTTTCGAAAACATATGCTTCGACTCCTTCGAAGGCTTAAATAAAACAAAGGCGGGCGCTTCTCTTTTTAAAACAAACCAAGGTATCGACCCCTTTGGAAGCCATGCTTACGACACCTAACCTTCCGCCTTTCTCCAGTCCACTACGTACCATCTTTGTGATACCTTGTGTATTGGTTTCGGCTTAATGCATTTCGACTAGGTTGAAGGCAGAAGCTCTGAGTCGAAAGGAACTCCTAAATTAGGTAAAACCAACTTTTCTGAGTAAATCTAGTTTAATTCTAATTAAAGCAAACCCCTTTCTAACTAACCTTCCACGTGTAAACACCGGATTGGTTGCCTCAACTTTTTAAAATTCTTTACTAAAATAACTACCGCTAATTTCAGATCTAAACCATAGTTAAGTTAATCAAATAAGCCCTTCCATTAAGCAAAACCAATATTGCAAAGAATTCCCTCTTCTAAAATAATTTAATTTGCATAGCAAATCACTTGGAAAAATCCCCAAAAATTCTAGAAATTCACTTTAATCATGTTATCAAATATCAAATTTCAGACCCAAATTCTCAATATATTTTCCGAAATAAATTTATAAACCCAAATAACCATGTTTCCATTGAAAATTCATAACAGTCTTTCCATAGCTTGGAAAATTTTCAAAATGAAAACCCAACTCCAAAATCATGTTTTACATAACGTAAAATATTTCATGGCATTTAAACTTCTTCATAAATCGATTTCTCCCTAAAACCGTGTATACTTCCATTTAAATAAGCTTTTTAAATTAAACAAATTAATATTCAAGCATATCATCATTCAATGCACCATAAAAACGAATTTACCCTTAAATTCGAAAACATATGTTTACAAAACGAAATAGAGATGGAATTATTATTCACCTTGATTTAGATAAAGAGATTGGATTGAAAATTGATTTCCTTTAAGCTTGAATCTCTAGATTATAATTGAATTCCTCTTTTCTTAATGGCCGGCTCCTCTTTAAGTTTTCGGTTTGCGTTTTCAAAATGACGTGAATGGGAATGAAAATCGTAGGAACGAGAATATATAAGGGTAAGGGTTATGTGCGGAAAATTCCTAATATACCCTTATGTAGATTATTAACCTAAAACCATTCTTAAGCCCATTAATTATTTTATTAAGCACGGCCTTAATTAGATTTGTTCAAATCTCAACCCCCATTATCGCTTAACATTTACATTATTCTATTTAATTTATCTAATTAAATCTCCTGACTAATGTTATAAAAATTAGGGGTCTTACAGAGACGTTGAGGCTGCATCAACTAAAAGCGAAGTATTTGAAGTGTAATTTCTGGAAAAGAGAAGTAAAATTTCTTAGTCATGTAGTTTCAGAAGAAGTATTGTCAGTGGATCCAACTAAGATTGAAGCTGTAAATAATTGGAAGAGACCCGAGATGGTGACCGAGATAAGAAGTTTTCTTGGTTTAGATGGCTATTACCGAAGATTCATCAAGAATTTCTCTCGGATAGCAGCACCTTTGACTAAACTAACCAAAAAGGACGTAAAATTTATTTGGTCTAGTAAATGTGAGGAAGCGTTCCAGAAGCTAAAACATTTATTGACCAATACGCATGTGTTAGTTGTACCAGATGGTAATCAGGATTTGGTGGTGTATACCGATGTGTGTGGAAAAGGATTAGGAGCTAAGTTAATGCAAAGAGGTAAAGTGATTTCCTACACTTTTCGACAGCTCAAACTGCATGAAGTAAGATATCTGACTCATGATTTGGAGTTGGCAGCAGCGGTCTTCACTTTGAAGGTGTGGAGACACTACCTCTTAGGAGAAAGATTCGAGTTGTTTATGAGACAGTAGAGATGGCTAGAGTTTTTAGCAGTTTATTGTTTCGATATGGAGTATACGCCAGGGAAAGAAAATAAAGTTGTGGATGCACTTAGCATGAAACATCAGAATGTGGTGTAAGCTATGTTGGCAAAATGGAATGATTTAGAGGCGTTGACTACTTACAGTGTGCATTTAAGATCGACTGCTAGTTCTAGTCAGAATACTACAACGTTATCTTATTTAAAAGTTCGACCAGTATTGACTGAAAGGATTGCTTCTTAGCAGGGAGACGATCCGTGGTTAGCAGAACGAATTAGAAGATTGGAAGGTGTAACTAAGATTGATGATTTAAAGGATTTTAGTCTTGACCAGAATGGATGGTTAAGAAAGAAGGGACAATTGTGTGTTCCAGATGTTGGTGACATAAGCAAGGAAGTTCTTAGGGAGTATCATCGATCAAAGTTTACTATTTATCCTAGAGGAACTAATATGTATCAGGATATGAAGAGGAGTCTCTTCTGGAAAGGTATGTAAATGGATGTAGGCTTATGGGTAAAGCAATGTGTGAATTGCCAGCAAGTGAAAGCCGAGCATCAAAAGCCAAGTGGTTTGCTTCAGTCTTTAGATATACTAGTTTGGAAATGGGATTCTATATCCATGGATTTTGTTGACAGACTGCCAAGGTCGGATAGGGGAAATAAAAGTATTTGGATTATAGTAAATAGACTGACCAAGAGTGCACACTTCCTTCCCGTTAAGTCGACAAGGATAGCACCTATATTGGCTAAGTTGTTTATGAAGAATATTGTTAGACTATATGGGATTCCTAGTAGTATAGTCAGTGATAGAGATACTTTGTTTACTAATGAGTTCCGGAAGAGTATATAAGAGGTATTAAGTACCAAGCTTAAAATGAGTACTACTTATCACTCATAGACGGATGGGCAAACAGGAAGAGTCAATAAGGTACTTGACGACCTGTTGAGAGCTTGTGTACTAGATTTTGGTGGGTTATGGAAAGACCATTTGCACTTAGTTGAGTTTTCCTATAATAATAGTTACCAGACTAGTATAGGAATGGCGCCTTTCAAAGTTTTATATGGAAGGCCGTGCAAATTACCAAAATGTTGGTTAGAGACCAAAGACAGATTGGTTCTTGGTCCAGATATAGTAAGAGAAGCCACGGAAAAGATTGAGTTGATCCGGGTATGGATGATGTAACATCCCCTATCTGGAGGCCCGAAGCTAAGCGTTATAGATGCTGCAGTCATCCATAGTATTAACTTCTGGTGACCAAATATGATAATGTTAATGGTATTCATAATATCAGAATCACATGAATAAGAAACAAAACCCACAGATTTCAAAAACAACTTTTCTCATTACATTTCACAAAATATGTTTCATATCGATTTACATAATCCCATAACGTTTCCCAAGCATTGATCAAATGTAATTATTACAAATACGCCAAGAGCGACATATGAAGATGTCCCCTTGGATGATCAGAGAATACTAGACTAACTGTCTTAATACACACAACGGAATTTTAAAACAAATCTCTTTATGTAATTAGAAATTTTCCTCTTGCATGTCTTCGGAAGCTTTATTCGTCCACCTACTAAAACCTTCAACCCTCAGTCTACTCAAAGCAATTTTGAGCACCCGAGAGTTTGAAGGGAAAAACATAAACTTTAAGTCAGACATAAAGCCTGGTGTGAATAATACTATACATCTCGGTTATATATGATATTGAGTGAGACCACGCTGCTTAGCGAACGGGTTTTCCCTCACTAATATCTCTTCCAAAAAAATATCTTTTGCAAATCATAAACCTGCAATCAAACTGGTTAATCAAACTGATTATATCAAAATAGCGATATACTTTATGCTAAAAATAGGTAATTTGCTGGACCAGCTATCCAAAACAAATGTAGTTTTGTTTGGCCGACTACTAACATTTGGCTGACTCGGGCCTACCAGACAAAATAATAAATATGATCTAACAACTGTTAGATAAGTCTTATGGACAGTCTATCCCTAACTTACATCTCCAAGGGTCTCCTGATCCTAATGGTTTCACGGGCTCACCAATAACCTTTTTCTTCTCTATACATATATTCCATTTCGGCGTGTAACCATCATTTAAGTCTAACTGACTAAGCCCTACACACTGGAATTTGGACTAAAATTAGCTTGGGGCTAAAGCTAATGTGTAGAGCGCACCCCTACACCAGTCCCATCTGGTCTTCTATATCTGTGTCATTTTTCTTAGGGTTAACTACCTTTTAAAAAATTTCTTGAAAACCTTTTCAAAATGATTTAACCCTTTAAATCATACATATACAAGGAAAATATTCTCTTTGCTTTACTCTAAGCTATTTTCCATGTTACATATACTTTACCCAAAATAATGTTGTTGAAATACTTTAAGGATTTCCCATCCCTCCAAAATAAGTTAAACTCTTTTTAACTTAAAACACTTAGGCTATACTGCCTAAAAGCAATTCATTCAAAACCTTTGTTTAAAACCTTTAAACAACCCTTTTGAAAGCATTGAAAGTACCCACTTCATACTCATTGAAAGTACCCCTTTCGAAATCATTGAAAGTACCCCTTTCGATATAAGTAAACTATACTACTTTATAACCATAGGTCGAAAGGCCAAAACATAGCTTTCGAAACAATTTACAAAAGCCCTTTCGAAAATATTGCATACCCTTCCTTTCGAAAGCTTTAAGACCTTAGACATCCTTTTCAAAACATAAAACTTTCCTTAAGCAATTGGAAACTTCCCATTAAAAATTCCTTAAATATCTTTCGAAACCATTGGGGAACTTCCCTTCGAAACCATAACTTATACCTTTCGAAAATACTGGGGAACCTCCCCTTCGAAACCTATATGAGTTACCTTTCGAAAGCATAAAGTATGCTACTTAAAACAAACCTTTCAAAAGCATTGGGTTCAAGTAAAAGCTTGTGGAACATAATTTTGAAACCATTAAAACCATTTAAGTCGAAACCTATGGGTTTATCTTTCAACAGAACTAAGGGTCATAAAACAACTAAGTCGAAAGCCCTCTTTCGAAAATATTTTCCCTAAGTAAAGAAAGTAGGTGGTTTCGACACCATCCCCTTCGAAAGAATTGGATAGTGGATTCTTTGATAAAATCGAAAGCATCCTTCCGAAACCATGTTTAAAGGCAACGACCTCAACTGGGTCGAAAGGTAGAATAGCGGCAACGTTAATTTAGACACTGTCATGAGCTAATTTAAAAACAAAGGTGGCAACCTGAATCGAAAGCTTACCTTTAAACCAATCAAGTCGAAAGCCATCTCATTCGAAAGCAAGCAAGCGCATTTTCTATTTAAAGCCATAATGTGGTTTCGACCCCTTTGGAAACCCCTGTTTCGACCTCATACCTTCCGCCTTTTGTCCAATTCGCTATGTACCAAGTATTGATACCAGGCGCGTTGGTTTTGACTATGATGGAGGTGGAGGAACTTAGTCGAAAGGTGGCTGCCTATTGAGGCGAAATAGCAAATGCTTACAAAAACTGCTTTATTTCCTTTTAAAGTAATTTCTTTCCAACTAACTTGCTTATTTGTCAAAATCTAATTGGTTGCCAATTTCTTTTCTAAAAGCTTCTCTAAAAGTGCTGCCTAATTCAAATTTTGTTTAATTAAAACATTTACAAAATGTCCCTTCTCCTATTTTAAACATATAAAACATTTATTCCCATACCTTAAATAATTTTTATATACTTAACAAAACACTTAGAAAAATTCTCCAAAAATTCCACAAATTCTCTTTCAATATGTTTTCTAACATATTTAAATTTCAAACCCAAAGCCATTATGTCTTGGCTATAAATAATTTTAAACCCAAAATAACCTTTTCTTCACTTGAAAATTCATGATAAATCCACAATAATTCAGAAAATTATGAAACTTGAAACCCATTTCCAAAATAATATATCTGACCTTGGATTAAATTCGCAGGTCATTTGGATGTCATAAACTAGGTTTTCTAATTCAATTCTCATTATAAAATGCATATAAAATAGCCTAAATCATCAACGTGTATATATATCCATTTATCATTCAAAACATTTGCAAATACTTTCGAAATCATCTAAAATCAAAATCAATCAAAAATAAGAGATGTAGTCATTATTCACCTATGCTTTGATGTTAATGAGATGAGATTTGATCTTTGATTTATGTTGATTATCTTCTTCCTCTTGATTTAGTTTGAATTATGAATAACCCAAAGCCTCTAGGTGTTTTAGTTTTGGTGAATTATGAATGAACGTGAAAATGAATGTAGAGAGCGTTTAGGGTATAAGGTTATTGCTTTTTCCTATTATGCCCTTGTC
Organism: Allium fistulosum; assembly: GCA_030737815.1. Taxonomy (NCBI): domain Eukaryota; kingdom Viridiplantae; phylum Streptophyta; class Magnoliopsida; order Asparagales; family Amaryllidaceae; genus Allium; species Allium fistulosum. Next base: position 1,112,244,119 of record CM060902.1, on the reverse strand, counting down.
TATACACCCTAACTTAATTCATTTTAATTCCTTTAGTTCATTAGTTTATCTAGGCACGACTACCCCTTTATAAATCTCAAATCCCACTCTCTTAACAAATTACATTATTTCATTTAATTTACCTAATTAAATGTTCTAAATAATGTTAATAAAAATATGGGGTGTTACTGATGAAGAAGGCTCAGTCTAGGTAGAAAAGTTACGTAGATAAGAGGCGTAAGGATCCAAATTTCTCAGTTGGAGATCATGTTTTCATTAAGGTATCACCAATGAAAGTTGTGGTATGATTTAGAAAGTCAGGAAAACTGGCACATAGATATGTTGGACCGTTCCCTATTATAGAGAGGATCGGAAAGCTCGCATACCGAGTGGAGTTACCGAGTAGTTTGGCAGGAGCCCATAATGTTTTCATATTTCTCATCTTAGAAAGTATGTGCATGATCTAAAGACTACTATTGCTCCGAGTGCTTTGGAAGTAGTAGAACCGGATTCGACTTTTGTTAGGCAACCGGTTCGTGTTGTAGCGAGAGATGAGAAGAAGCTAAGGAATAAGATAGTCAGGTTGGTGAATGTCCAGTGGAGTGATAACGAGAAAGACTGTACTTTGGAAATAGAGGACAAGATTGGGCTACTTATCCCGAGTTGTTATAATGGTATGTTCCATATTCGTGATATGGACTTTATAGTTGGTAGGATATACTAGCATTGTTTGTTACAGTTGTTTGCATGTTTGATATACTTTTTGTGTAGTCCTTACTGAATTTCAAGGATGAAATTCTTTAAGGAAGGGAGCATGTAACACCACTAATTTTACTTTAACATTATTTGGAAAATTTAATTGGATAGATTAAATATAATAATGTAATTGGACATGGGGATGAGATTTGATAATTAATAAGGTCGAGCCTTAACTAATTAAGTAATAAGATTGTTTTAAACTTAATATAAAAAGGAATGAATGTGAAGGGTAAATTAGGAATAGAATCTTAGTTCATACCCTAAACCCTTCCTCCCTCTCATCCATTCTCATTTTCAAAATATACTAAGTAAAAATCAAAAGCAAGGCTGACCATTACTAAGGAATAAAGAAGGGGAAATCAAGGGATTCAAAAGGCAAAACTTAAGGAAACTAAACTCCATCAAATCTCAACTCCATCATCCAATTTAAGATGAATAATAATAAACCATCTCTATTATTTTGTGTTTAAATTCGATTATGGGTAATTTCCAAATTTATCTTGATTGATTTTCCAAGTTATGGATGTTTAATCATTGTTTGGATAGAATAATAATTCATGGAATTATTATGAAATTATTTAGATAGGTTTTAAGGGTAAAATCTAAGCTTTTGATCCCCAATCGACTTGATTTTCTAGCATGTTGTGTAAAACTTTGGAGATGGGTTTTTAGTTTCATAATTTTCCAAATTAAAACGAATATTTTATGAATTTCCAAAGGAGGAAATAGTGTTTATTTAGGGTTTTTATTATTAAAAATAATTAAATAATTATTTTGGCCCCGAAAATTTTATATATGTGAGAATATGTTCATTTTGATTTTTAGTGATTTTGAGGATTTTTCTTAAGAGATTATGAATTTTTTTGAATTTATTATGCTAGAAAAGCATATAAATCAATATTAATTAAGGGTATTAATTATTGAGATGATTAATGTTTTTGAAGTGTGAAACTGATTTGCGGTAGTTTTTGTTTTCAACCAATAGAAATTTAAGAAGGGATAAAAGTTGATAAAAAGGAATTGCTTTTAATAGAAATAAAACATATTTAATGATAATTACGATAGTGCCATCGATATGCGACAGTGCCATGATGTTTGGCATTAACAATAAGTGGTATCACTTTACAGTTGTAAGCGATATCGAAGATATGTAGCATTGACATGAAGCAATGCGTATTACACTTATGATGTAACGGCTCGTATTTTTAACGATTGGATATTTAAATAATTGATTTAAATATTGAATCATTAATTAATTAAAGGTCCAAAAAATATAATCTTTCGCATACGATCGAATCAGGGCTTGAGACTACTTCTGTTGAGTTTGGATTGACGTTGCGAATTAAAATGAGTATAAGGATAGCTATATTTAGAGATCGGATGATCTGATGGCCGAGACGATCTCGAAAAGTATGAAATTATCATCCCGGAGCGCTGCCTCGGATAACGACAAAATTTATACCATTGGGACGGGGGAAATGAGGTGATGTACGTGGGCAAGTTTGGTTGTGATCGGACGCACCGTGTGATCGTGCAAGCTCGAAACGTACGACCGTTTTTTTTAGAATTTAAGTAAATAAATAATATTATTTAATAAACAAACCATCACTTAACCCTCTCTCTCTAACGTCCATTACTATTCCATTGCCTGGAACAAAATAATGTCCACCTCTTCCTTTTTCTCACTAAAATGATATATCCAGAGATCCGCTCCACAAAAAATCATGAAACCAGTTTCATTGAACTCGTATCGAAGAGATCTTCATTTTGACCGTGGCAGAATTTGGTGCGGTTGTGTTTGGCGAGGTCGACCAATTCATGGCCATGGCTAGGGTTTCATATTGGTGGAGATAGAGGGGACGAAAGGCGAAATGCAGGGTAGAGGCGAACTTCACTTGGCGACGAACACCCAATGGCAGTAACGACTAGAACTCCAGTCCATCGTGGCTAATCGCAACTTTGGCCTGGGTCGCGACATGGGTAGGTTCGCATTTTGTATAGGTGAGCCAAGTTCTGTCTTTTTGGTACCGGGGCGGAGAGTTCGCGAACGAGACGCGTTGGCGAAAACGGCTTGTGATTTCGTCGAGTAATGGTGGAGAAATCGAAGATGGAAGCTTGCTGTGATATGGGTTTCATTGGCACAGGCATATGTGGGTGCACGGGCTAGTAATTGGGGAAGATGAATCATTAAAATGATTAAGGTAAAGTAATTATTGTTTTAGTTGATTAATTGTTTATTTAATCCCATTTCTTATAATATTCATATCTTTTGCATACGAGGTCCATTTTGGACTTTGTTTCTTGTGTTGCACTCGTGATGGAGAGCTCTATGACTTGACAATGGTTTGATTAGCTTTTGTTGAGGTGAGTGATATTGTCTCTCACCATACTATGATTGTTAGTGTGGTATTAAAATGACATTTTGAAATGATGTCTAACTTTAAAACGTGATTTCTAATATATTTAAACCTACATCTTATTTTGTAAAAGAATTTAAAAGTGTTTTAAAATGGTTTTAAATTGAATATCATAATTTTTCCATTGACGTGCTATTTTGATATTGATAGATTTAGGCTATTTTGGTATTGATCCCACATTGGTTACTTTAGATATATTGAATGTGTTATATGTGTGTTATTATAGATGTAGGCAGGCAATTATAGATATTTGTACGCTTGTTGGTTGCATGTATGCTTGTTGGTCGCATGTATGCTTGTTTGCTTAGTTTGGTAGAAAACGCCGTTCATAAGTGATATAATATTAGAAAATATCTCATATGATAGGATTTCGTGCAGGGAGTTTCATGCATGCCGATTGATCTGAAGACGAAGGATGGACTTGGGGATGTGCTTCAGATTTTGGGATGGTTGCTATCGTTTTCATTTGGTTTTTACCTACTTATTTTGGTTAAATACACGACCAAAATGCTTGTATCGACTACTCTGGAGTGGTCAATATCTACCACAATTGATGATGGCCGATTTTGACATAGACGATGGAGAGGCTTTAAGGAGCATGATACGATGGTTCGTTTGTTCGTTCGACATTCGAATTTGATGTTATGGCTCTTTGACGAGTGGTTTTGGTGGTGAAGCGAAGACGTGGCGCTTCAACGCGGTTACTTCACAATTCGACTATGATGATTCCATTATCAGGATAATGGCTTTGATGATGGATAGCTACACTTTTGGATGCAGAGTAGTTGGATTAAAGGAACTATGGAGGAAGGTTTTGGGATGCATGATGACATTCTATAACTGACGATGGCTGTCTGGAATAGTTCCCAACCGCGACGACTTTAGATGGGAGTTGAAAGGACAGTTTCAGGATGTGCTCTGGTAGTGATGACGTGTGAAAAGGGATTATTGATACTCGAGATGATGGGACACACTCGTGAGATAAGGGTATATGAGGAAGTGATTAGAGTCCGTTGACGTTAAGACCTGATCTGCCCGTACCCCAAAGTCCGTTGATGTTAGGACCTGAGTAGGTGTAACACCCCATATTTTTATAACATTATTTAGAATGTTTAATTAACAAAATTAAATAAAATAATGTAGAGATTAATAAGTTGAGAATTGATTAGCAAAGGGTAGCCGTGCCATGTTAGTGTATAAACTAAAATGAAATAACATAAGCTAATGTGTTAGGATATGAGAAGGGCAATATGGGAAATAGGAAAGGCTTATACCCTAAACCCTTAGAAATGAAACTCACGTTCATTTCATTTTTACTTTAACTAAAAATATACCAAGGTCGACCACCATTATTGTTCTCAAGGAAAGATTAAAGCTAGGATTAAAGTGAAGGAAGATAATCAACATAATCAACATCAAATCTCACATCTTATAATCTCAAAGCTAAGGTGAATAACTACTACATCCCATTTTCATATGGTTTTCAATTTTTGATTAGATCCGAAATGTTTTTGCAAGTATATGCCATGTTTTGATGATTAAAGTTATATATATGCTTGTTGATGAATTATATATGTTCATGTTAGTTTTTATGATATGTTTGATGTGAAATCCCTATTAGATGACATCCAAATGCCTTAAAAATTTAAAAATACGTCAGAAATGATATTTTAGAGATGGGTTTCAATTTTCATAATTTTCTGAATTAATGTGGATTTTATATAAATTTTCTAGTGAAGAAAATGATTTATTGGGTTATAAATTATTTACGGCTAAAATAATTATTATTTGGGTTTGAAATTTTTATATGTTGGAAAACATATTGAGTGTTTTTTCAGATTTTTTTCTAAGTTATTTGATGAATATATAAAATTATTTAAGGTATGGGACTTAAAAGTTTTATATATTTAATTAATGAGAAGGGGCATTTTATAAAATAAAATGATTATTTAATTCTGAAAAATAGTGGCAGCACTTTTCTGAAAAGTATTTGTTAACCAATGAGAATTTGACAAATAAGGGCAGGTTAGTTGATAATTATCCTTTTTAAGTTAAAAATAAAGAAATCATACTTTTGGCATGTTTCAGCCAATTCTGGTATTAAACCTTCTGACCCAGACCTTCCGACAAAGTCGAAAGGTTAGCTTTTGACAAGGTCAAAGTTCAATGCATACGGTGTCGAGTATCTTGGTACGTAATGAATTGAACAAGGTTGAAGGGTTCCTAGTTGAAAGTTTGGTTGCCAAAGAGTTGAAGTATTTTTGTTTTATAAACTAAAGCTTTCACCTGCATTACTTTCAAATTAGAGCTTTCAACTTGGTTGCATTCAAACATGTCAAACTTTAAAATAAAGGTTTTAAACATTTCGGCACAGTCGAAAGGTTATTGCTATTTTATCGCTATTTTGTTTTGAAACCTTTCGACACGGTCGAAGGGTTACTGCCGCTTTATAAATGTTTTGATTTGAACCTTTCGATAAAGACGAAAGGTTTACTTGTTTTAAAACCAGTCGCTTCTCCCAATGCTTTCGAAAGGAAGTTTTCGACTTAGGTGATTTACCCATGTTTTCTAAGTGAAGTATAACCAAGCTTTCAAAGCAGGGCTTTCGACTTAGTCGAAAGGTTGCTTCCAATGGAGTCGAAAGGTTTTAAAAGAAGTTTTTTCACTTGTTTTAGATTGAACCCAGTAAGTCTTCAAAAGGTTATGTTTTAAAAGGTTTGATGACTTCGAAAGGTATAAATTGAACGACTTCGAAAGGTTTAAGTGAATGATTTCGAAAGGTTTTAGTTGAATGACTTCGAAAGGTTTAAGTGAATGATTTCAAGAGGTTTTAGTTGAATGACTTCAAAAGGTTTAAGTGAATGATTTCAAAATGTTTGAGTTCAATGATTTTCAAAGGTTTTAATTCTATGATTTTGAAAGGTTTATTTTGAATGAATTCGAAAGGTTTGAGATGGAAGGTTTTCCAAAGTTTTTCTAAGGCAATGTCTTAAAGTGGTTTTAAAGAAGGATGTCTAAGTTTTATTATTTTTGAAAGGTTTGATTTCGAAAGGTTTGATGTTTGATTTTGAAAGAGAGGATTTCAAAAGTGTAGAAAGAGGTTCTTTCAAATGGTTAAATGTTTTCATCGACTAAAGTTTGAGTAAAGAATATATATATGACATGGTGATATGATTTCGAGTAAAGTATAAAGATTATATACTTCTCCTAGTTTAAGTTTGATTTAAAGGTTTTAAATCATTTTGAAAATTATTTCAAGGAAAATTATGGGAGGGGATCCTTAAGTAAAATAAAATGATTCAGATATTAGAATACTAGATGGGACTAGTATGAGGTCGCACCCTATACATTAGCTATTAGCCCTAGCTAATTGTTATCTAAAATTCCAGTGTGTAGGGCTTGGTCACAGGTAGACTAAAATTATGATTACACACCGAAAGGAATAAATGTTGTATATGGATAGGTTGATGGTGAGCCCGAAAAACCATTAGGATTAGGAAGACCTAGGAGATGATTAAGTTAGGGACATACCGTCCAAAAGAGAAGTATTTAACAAATAGTTAAGGACAGACCGTCCAGAAGTGAAGTATTTAACAGATAGTTAAGGATAGATAATCCAAAAGAAGAATAGCTAGCAGGTGTTAGATTAATTTTGATTATATTGTCTGGTAGGCCCGAGTCACCCAAAGATTAAAAGTTATCCGAACAAAACTTATGTGTTTTAACAGATAGTTCATTATTACCTGATGTTTATGTATGTTTACATAATGATGCTTTACAGTGTTTAATCGGTTTTAATTGCAGGAAAAAGTTTTGCGAAGATATGTTTTAAAAGGATGTTAGTGAGGGGAAACCCGTTCCTCTAATTAAGCAACGTGGTCTCACTTAACATATATATTCCGGGATGTATAGTATTATTCATACCAGGCTTTATGTCTAACTCGAAGTTTATGTTTTCCCCTTAAACTCTCGGGTGCTCAAAATAAATTTGAGTAGGCTGAGGGGTTCTGTAACAACCCCGAAATTTGTAACAATTAATTTTCGTCATTAAACAATTAATCTGTTGGCTAATTGCTATGGGAAGTTTTTTTTATCGGGATGAAATTCTTTAGAAATTCGTTAATGAATTATGTGGGCTTTATAAATAAAATTTTGGTCATGTTTCCTTTGTTTTATTTTGGGCCGTGATAATTATCAAAAAGGGAATAACCGTTCCCCTTTTATTCTTTTTCCATTGGAAACCCTAAAACAAAAATAAACGAAAGGAGAAAATAATGGCGGCTGCTTCGCACCTTTTCGTTCGTCTCCCCAGAATTAGGGCTCTTGATCTCGAAGGCTTTGACTTCAGTAGCTCGATCGCTCTACTCGCGGCTGCTCCTACTTGCTTCGGCTAAGGTGAGTGAATTCATCACTCACATCTAAGTCGAATTGGGTGACTTTTGTGACTTTTTCCAATTCGTGCTTTTGTTGCTTGAATAACTGATTCTTACCGCTTGTTTTGATTTGTGGTCGTGGTTGATGATTTCGTTGATTTTATCCATTTCATATAATTTCATTTTCTTAAATTGACGATGTTGATGTCGTTCCTTTTGATTTCGACCTTGTCGTTCTTCTCGACTTCGGCCATTAACCGTTGTTTTGGACTCTCTGTTGGCTAGTGTAAATAAGTTGATTTTGTGATACCTGCTATTTCGATTACTTAAAAATGGGATAATGTTGGCCTCGGCTGTTACTTGATTTTGACGAAGTAATTTCGTTTGACTTCGACTAATTCTTGATATTGACCTGATGACTTCGGTCTGATTTGCATTTGACTTTAGTCAAATAATTTCGTGTATGTGCTTTCTGTTGATTTTGAGACCACCACGGCTTGGTTTCCATTTAACTTCGGTCTCTTGATTTGTGTATGAGATGCCATGACTCTGTATTATCACCATTGTATTGATAATATTTCTGGTCATTTAATTTGAATTGCATGCTTCTATTTGGTCTGAAGCTCCAAGTTACCACCTCTGATCAGTTACATTATTGCCACGATGTCGCTTGATCTTTGGTGCCCTTGGTCATACGAGCCTTTGTACTTTGTATTTGAGTTGGGTTGACTTTGCTTTTTCTTTGTGTTCTTACTTCGACCATTTTGAAATTGTGTAAGTATGAACTTGTTGATTATTTTGAAACCGCAGCTTGTTTGGTTTTATTGTTTAACTCCAATACATTAACGTCTTCAATTGTACACACATGTTGTGTTCACTTGATTTCTAAATTGCCTTCGTATTGCTTCATGCCTTTGAGTTGTGTGATCATACATGAATATATGTATGTGTTGCCCCATTACTGTTTCACTATTTTCCTGAGTTTGTGCATTGAGGTCTTGTTTACTTGATGACAGTTGATCCAGACAATGGTGTACTTGCACTTGTATACTGTTGTGTTGGTTTTCATTCATTTGTTAAGACTGCTTTAATTCCCTTGTGACTACGACCACTTTGATTTTAATGTGAAACTGTTTCTTTGAATCCTCTGTTGCTTCTAGCTTGAAGCCTTGATATCATATTGGTCATTGTAGACTTGATATAGTCTGCACTGTATATCTCCAACCTCTAGTATTGCGGTGTATCACTGCATGTTGTAATTGCATTGACTTCTTTGGGGTTTAGTTTCACACTACTGTCACCTGTTGTTGCCGTAGTGTTGTTGTCTTCAACCTGTATCATTTGCTTGACCATTGCATATGTGCCTCTGTGCACTGTTGCATATATGTGATTGTCCATCCATGTTGTAAGACCTGTAGCATGCTTTGTTCATGCATTTTGATGGTACTGTCTAATTTCATCTAGTGTTCGCTGGTGCATTAGGTTGTATCTTTTGAAGTTTGCTTCTCTGGTCCATTGTTGTTTGATTTTGGGTTGTGTCATTATAGCAGTCGAATCGGGGTTTTTGTTCCATATGAGTTTGATGCTTTTTGAAGCTTGCACTATCCAGTTTCACTATTGTATACATGTTGTATCTTTTGCAGTTTCATGTTGCCACCTCTGCTTGTCCTTGTTGTAGTTTGTTTGCTCTAGTTCATGTATTCATTGAAATGCTCAGGTTGCATAATGCTTGCTGCCTGATCATTATTCCATGTTGACACTACCCTTGTAGTTGTACCACTGCTTGTTCATGGTGCTATTTACACTACTGCACTGTGCCTTGAGGTGTTGTTTGGTTCTAGCCATATCAATGTTTGCTTCTTTGAGTTTGGCAGTTTGTATACTTCAGGTGTACATCTGATTTTGGCGAGGCAGTACACGCGAGCGTGTACTGCAGCCAAATCAGATTTGATGTTATAATTGATGATTTCAATTGTTGGTATTGTTTCGTGTTGCCAATTCAAAATATTTTGAGTTGTATTCTAATTTGGTTTAAGCTGATGATTTTGTTGATATCTAATTATCTTATAGATAATTAGATTATATGTTTTCTAATTATCGTATCGATAATTAGATTTTTATTGTTTACGCGGTTTTGTTGGCTTGGGTTTCGCTTTGACCTCTGTAGTTTTGATTACTGTTAGTATTCACTATTGTGATGATTTCACGTACTGTAGTGGTGAGGCAGTGCACGCATGCGTGTACTGCAGCCACACAGAGTTTGGTTTGATTTAACCATTTTGAGATTTTCTAATTATTTATTTAATAATTGGATTTTGTTGTTAAATTGTTGTTTAGGCAATTCTGTTATTTTCTAAATTATCTGCATTGGTAATCTTTTATCTATCTTTGTTGGTGATTTGGATTAGCTGATTGTTGTTTAACACTGTTTAGTGTCATATCTGTCGTTATCCGATTCTCTTATCGAGGAGTCGGATATACGAGATTTCTGTGACCGTCGTCTATTTGATATTGATTATTATTGCTTCTGTGCATTAATAACTGAGTTTGAATTAGACTGACCCATGTATTATTTTCTTTTGAATGTAATACTCGGGTCAGACCCGAGTTATTTCAGGTTGTAGATATCTTGCTTTGGGTTGCTATTTGAGCTACGAAGACTTTTCATATCTTTTGAAGTGGTCTGCGTCTGTTTGTAGTAGTCAGTGTTCTGATTAGGTTGATATGTATTCATGTACATTAGTTGATAATGTATTTGTATATATAACTTCCAGAGTCGACAGTGTAGTTGTATCATATGTCACTACACCAGAAATGCCAATTAGGCAGTGCTTTTGGCCGTATCAAATGGAATTAGGCAGTGCTTTGGACCGTATCAAATTTTGGCGTGGTTAATAATTTGATACGGCCCAAAGCCGTATCAAATTGATGAATTTGATACGGCTCAAAGCACTGCCTAATTCATGAATTTGATACGGCTTTGGGCCGTATCAAATTCAGGAATTTGATATGGCTTTGAGCCGTATCAAATTAATGTATTAAAGTAAAAAAAATAATGCATTAATATTTCAGTATTTAAAGCAATAATAGATATATCTAACTAGAGAATTAACATTCGTGAGCAATGGGTGCCAAAGCAAGTGATAAACATAAACACAGACCACAAAGTAACACAATGGAATGTGGTGGTGGTGATACCATTGAAAATAAGGTGCAACAAGATTAATTTCCATAGCAAACTAACAGAGGAAAAAAAAATATAACTGAGAATACAAACAAAAGGATACAAAAAGAAACACAAAGCACTGCAAAATAGACATAAAATATTAAAACGTAGTCCAAGTTTATCAATACAAGCACAATACAAGACATCTGTTCTGGCTAGTGTGATTCACAATAATAGAATATTATTGTAGTACAAAAATTAAAGTGCAACACTACGGACACAGACGATAAAGATAAAAATGAAAACCATATAGAAATAGAAATAGTCCAGGTAGTGATAGGCTCTGGAGGTGGTAAAGCATCTGCAAAAAACACAAAATATTTTAGCGCATATAATGGTGATGATCAAATCAGAACTGATTGCATATACATTGCAACAAGTAGTAACGATACATTACAACAGTTACATAATATAAGTAATTTTTTGAACGACAAACCTCTAATGCAGAGAGCACTAGCATCAGCTCTTCAATAAGAGAAGAATGAGGACTGAAGAAAATCCTTTTGAATTTAAAGCAAATGCTTCAGCAGATGTAATCAACATTCCACTATGGTTAGATCTGATTTCTCAGATCAAATCTAAATGCAGGAAAAACTTCCATGCCACATTCTGCGAAGACTTCATTCCTCAACTTCTCCTGCAGTCCTTGTACAGTCAAAGATTCAGGAGTACAGCTGTCATTGCTTGTGATTTTCGTACGCAAACTAGTAGAATATGAACAAACAAATTGGATACGTGTACAGACTAATTGGAATTGTGCATAGATAAATTGAGACACAAGCAACCTGGCCAAAGCATATAAAATTACTTGAAGCATAATTGTTGTTGGACGAATATTTCCTCCACTGAATTCATCATCCGGCTAAGAGAATATCCCGTTTTGCTATGACAAATCCCGTTCTAAAGCAAAATATCCATTAAGAGAAGTCCACTCCAAAGCAATATGGCCCCATCGCCACGTTTGTTTTGCCCCAAAAGAACAAGAAATTGCGTGGAAACCAAGGCTCGATTCAATATCATCGATCGCAGCCATTTTCATGCTGGAGTATCAACGACTGCCTTTAAATTTAATGCTCATTAATTAATATACGCTCTGTCTGCTCTGCTTCAACCCTTTGCCAGTAACCATTAGGTGCTCGTCGCATCCCGGCTCATCTTCCGAGTGGCATCCTGTTACATCAAAATAAGAGTGTCCATCTAATAAATCCATTTTTGTGGATGTCCAACAGTATAATGTTCAATAAGTATTGTAAAATGTCCAACAAATATTATAGAATGTCCAATAGTAATATTCAAGACAAACCGTGTTGTTAATTATGAGATGCAAAGTTAGATGTTGTCATTATTTTGAGAATCAACCAAGTAATGCTATTGATTATGAGACAAAATAAGTCGATCAAGCAAGTGTGCTAAATTAATTTAACTGTTTCCTTTTTTTCAAATCAAATATATGTTTAAACGGACAAGTAAATTTTCTCATAAAATTAAACATATGTACATCAAAATTTACTTACAAGTTTTTCAGCTACAAATGGAAGCACGTCTCAGATATTAATATGTTAACAACTTAAAATCGACTTTCCAAGCCTTCAAACGTGTAAGCTTCTCTTTTGGATCTTCCACTACCTACAAGAACAAAACAAATAAAATTTCATTTATTCCATCTACGGTGGAGTTGCTTCAAATATCATAAATGCTAAAATACTAGTTGTGTAGCCTGCCTTACTTAATTGCATTTCGAACAGACAAAACAATATTTGTTGCAACTGATATAAGGTAATTAAAAGGAGAATGCTTACAATTTGAATACATCGAAACCGAATGCTAGTTTTGAAGGAAAAATGTTACATTGAGTAAATTGACAAGAAATTAAATGCTAAGACCTAATTAACATTACAGGAAGTTAAAACTTGAACAAAGTATCGTGAAATTAAATGCTAAATTGAGAAAAATATGTTGTATTAGATTAAATGCTTTATATCTGAGAACACACAATACTAATTGCATTAAAAATAACATTATTTCTTTAGTTGGAACGTTTTAATTGCATTGAATTAATTAGCATTAGTCTACAAAATTGAGTTTACACATGATATGTTTCATAATGATTAGTTACAACTGTTTCAAGTACATGAATGTAGACAAAAATGCTATGTAAAAAACAAGGATATCCGTAAATGCCATTTTAACAGACATGCTTTATATCTTAGGTGTTTCAAATATTAGTTAATGCAAGAGCTCAAATATTGTCTAAAACAATAGATAATTCTGATTTCATAACCTCTTTCATCTTTTTTTCTAATTGAATTATTTTTCCACCCATATTTGAATATTCTATTGAATCTAATGCATGCATTCTAATTATCACTAGGAAACATGGTAGCAGTGAATGTTATGTAGTCAATTTACATGGCAGAGTTCACAAAACTCCGCAAAATCAATGTTAGCAAATTTCATAGATACTATTGCATAAGCCAAGGCAAGTTTATTATATCAAAATTAGCACCAGTAGTTCACGAAAATAAATTTTTAATTACCTAGAACATGAAAGATGTAATATTGATAGTATAAAAGCGTACTAATATTGGAAATGGTTTCAACACATAATCCTGCTTATTGTTTCAAATGAAAGCATATCACTGAGTTGCCAATTCATTCATTAATCATGAAACCTACGAACAAAACAAAAAAATAATAATTGAAGTGTACCTTATGTCTTGTAAACTTCATCCGAATAGCTTTAGCCTTCTTAGGCTTCAAATCCAGTGGACCTAGTTTCTTCTTCTTATAAAATTTTCTTAGTGCCTGCTTTTGCTTCTGCAAAGTCACAGTCAATACTTGAGTCATGTCACATTTGGAGCCCTGACAAAAGATAAAGCAGTGGTAGTGTCTTTGACAAAAGCGATAAACAGATTGATACTGCTGTTGTCGTCAACACTACCATTGCTTGCCAAAATTCCAAAAACGTTAAACCAGGCAAAAATGAATGTACAACATAAAATGAAACGAGAGATGAACTAACCAGATCAAATAGAAGGAGCAGGAGACGAAGGCCAACAAAGCTAGGGCAAATGATCAATATTATGGAGAATGGAAGTGAGAGGACCAAGAACCCTGTTGCTATAGTCAAACATTCTTGAAATAACCTATCATGCTTTCTTATAATTTTAGAACTCATAATTATATTCAATCAATCTACTTATATAATTTTACATAACAAAAGAAGCAAATAACATGGCTCGGTTGATGAGAGAACAAGAAACTGAACCTAAACAAGACCAAATTTTCATAGACTCCGTAAGCTTACAGGTTATGTCACTGCTTTTTTCTTCATGATTTCCTCTACAGTAGCCATTTAAAAAAAAGAATTCTGTTCAGGTTATATTTACATTGTTGAATATGAAACAACATGTAACCTATAGGTTGACATGAACTTTTCATCTTGTTCCAGTGGAGCAAACATGATAAACTCAGCGATTCAATGCAAGATAAATCGACGAAGAACAACTCTGCGTTGAGTTGTATTGGAAGAGATCTTTCTCCATGCAAAAGAGAGGAAGCAAATCTCGCTGCCATCCTACTTTAAAGGCAGATTAAATCATTAGCACAAAATAAGAAACCTTGACATTTACAATGTTATAAACAACTCTATTATTTTATAGCTTGCTATTTGTTTAAAATTCCTGGCCCAGCCCAACTTTCAGGCCAACGGGTTTTAGCATACATTTTTAATGTGGATCAATGTCCATACTTCAAGAAGCATGTATAGCAAGCAACAAGGCGTTAAAACTTATAAAATCACTATGAAAAATGATATTTTGCAATAAGTTTAAAAATACATATGACATTTTGCAATATACCTAAGCTGGAAGCCTGGAACATACATAAACAAGGCTGTTGATTCCTTCGCAAAATGTTGGTTTGCATATGAACATCTAATAGAATATACAGCTAATTTATACTAATGTCTGTGTAATCCACGTGAATTGCAACGGGTGAAATAGCATTTCAGGTCTCAAATCAATAGACATGCATGTAAATCCACTTGCACACACGGATAGGATCCTTCCTATGCCTTAAAATTGCAGAAGCAATCTGAAATCTGTTAGCTGTACCTTACAAATGGCCATATCATTCAGCGTTGAGTTGGGTCAAAGTGAATTTTACGAATGAATTTGTTAGCTGTACCTTACAAATTCCTAACCCTCACCTCATCACCTCCCTTCCCCTACCACACCTGAAATACCCCCACTGCCTCTGCAATCCACAACACACCGCCTCTGCCAATTCCGAACACCATCAACAGCCTACGGCTTCATCTCCCTTGCACCCTCTACCACTAGAATCCAAACTCGCCACTACCATCATTAAAACTTAACCTCGGCCCAACCCCAGAGCTCACCCACAAAACTGCAATCGACCACAAACCCAAAACCAACAATTGACCACCAACGCCTAAAATAACCCAATACCATTACCCCAACAACCTCCTACACCCAAAGACAGACCTGCCCCAAATTGCAATGCCTCACTCACAAAATTGCGACCATAACCATTCACTGTCGACCTCCCAACACAAACTGCGGCATAATCCAACCTCACTCAAAATAAGCAACCCGAGTTCGGTTTACCTCCATCCAGTCTCAATCACCCACACCCGAACCACCAACTAACCACCACAACCTCAATCACCAACCCCAACGTCGATCGCAACCATATTCAGCAAATCGCGACTTGCGATTCATAGAAATTATAGAAATCAAATTGTTTATAAGAAATCGATTTAACAAATTTCTATTTGGGGGAGAATGAAATAAAACGAGGGAAGGAATGAATTTGGGGTGGTCGTGAGTTAGGGGAAGAATTTGGGGGAGAATGAAATAAAACGAGTGAAGGAATGAATTTGGGGGAGAACGAAAAAAAAAACGAGGGAAGGAACGAAAAAAAACGAGGGAAGGAACGAATTTGATACGGCTCAAATTTGATACGGCTAAAAACGGTAGCTAAACGTTTAGATACGGCTTTTACCCGTATCAAATTTGATACGGCTTTGAGCCGTATCAAATAAGGCGGATAGGGGTGTGGCTAAAACAGCTTTGTGGTGTAGTGTGTATCGTGTCAAATGTATTGTAACTGACATCAGTTATATATATATATGAGATTTTTGTTATCTGTGTTCCGCATTTTATTATCTATGTTATTATTATATACATTGTCCTAAACTATTATGAACCGTCGTAGTTCGTTTTATACTAGAATTGGGTATGTCGATGGGAGTAAATAAATAAGAGGCGAAAAATGAAAAATATATATCACTCCTATCGAGGTAACCAATACTAGTGTAAGGCCAACTACGGATGGCCTCTCCTATCTAGCCTTATTCTTCATAATAACAGACAGTATTTCTTTTAATACTCTTTGTTATTGTGAGCATAGAGGTGGGGCGTCACAGTTGGTATCAGAGCTTGGGGTTTATGGACATAATATAAAACATAACTTAGATGGAACATGTGTTACAACTATTGGTCGATGTTTTATTTGTGCTTTGAGTAAAACTAAAGTTTTGGAATTTGGATGAAATTTTTAAATATCTTTATTTAAAAATAAAAGTGAAACTGTGTTTTGTTGATTTGATTAAATTGTGTTCTGTTTATCAGAGTGCACAGCAGAAACAGTGAAACTGTCTTCGCTGAATACAGCTGATAATCTTTTTGATTTAAAAATCAAAATATGAAATTGAAATAGATTTCATTTATGTTTACATAACTGTGTTTATTTTGTTTCTTCGAAAATTTCGAATCCGATTTGAGGATTCGAAGCGATTGCAGTTATGTGATTTTGTTGAGATTTTTGCTGGTTTTCTTTGATGCTAATCATATATTGATTAGATTTCGCTGTTTTGAATTATCTTCATTGAAGATACATTCGAATGATTTCTTTGTTCATTTTGTAATACGTGCATTTGATTTGCACGTTACTGCATTGATTTTATGTTGAACCGATGTTTGGTTTAAACGTATTCTGTTGCCGTTATTCTATAACGGGATTTTTACACCGATGCTAAAATTTTGAAGCACGGTGTTTTGTTGACATTTTAATGAATGAAAATTCACTGGTATTACATTTTGATGTGAATTATTTTGATGAGATTTTGACATTTATAAATTACTGTCGCTTTGACTTCAGTAACCGTCAAATTTTAAAAGTGGATTTTCAAGCGGAAATTCCGCAATGCTGATTTGAGACTCGTTTTACGATGTTTTGGGAAGTGCAATTTTCTTTTCGAAATTGCTACTGATGTTGTTGCTTTAATCACGTGATTGGGAAATCATTTTAAAAATGAAAATTGTTTTATAAAATTCTTAACAGTTTGCGCTTTCAAAAGAATGAGGAAGCGACTTAAACGATTCAGCAAAATCGAGGACTATGACCCCTTTCTTTTACTGTTTCGCTTAACTCCGGACTTGTCCAGTTGAGAATGTGAATTGTTATTTTTATAAAATAAATAAAAATTGTTTTCAGGAATTTTACAGTTTGCGCTTTCAAAAGAATGAGGAAGCGATTTAAACGTTTCAGCAAAATCGAGGACTATGACCCCTTTCTTTTACCGATTCGCTTAATTCCGGACTTGTCCGTTTGAGAATGTAAAATGTATTTTTACAAAATACACAATTTTGCACTTTCAAGGAAACGATGAAGAGAATCAAATGATTTAGTAAAACACGTGGTATGGGACATGTGCATTTGCTATTTCGGTTAATTCCGGACTCGTTAATTGAAATATTTGATGTTTGGATGATTTTGATGATTTGTGTGCTTTCTAGCCACTATGTTGGACCTTCGGGTCATTTGTTGGACCTTCGGGTCATTTGTTGGGCTTTCGGGCCACTCTGATGGACCTTCGGGTCAAATACCAGTACTAGACCTTCGGGTCACTCTGCGGACCTTCGGGTCATCTGATGGGCGCCAAAATTATGTTGAGTACTTGGTAGGCTTCGGCCATTTGTTGATGCACGTGCGGCGAACTAAAAACTCGCCATCTGATGGGATCGATCCAAGCTTTTATGTTGATTTTCTAGTCTTCTTAATTGATTTCTAGATATTTGTTGTTTCCAATTATCTGCAGGTAATTGGATATTTGTTGATTCTGATTATCGTTTTTGATAATTAGATATTTGTTGTTTTTGATTATCGCTTGTGATAATTGGATATTTGTTGATTCTGATTATCGTTTTTGATAAGTAGATATTTGTTGTTTCTGATTATCGCTTGTGATAATTAGATATTTGAGATTCTGATTATCGTTTTTGATAATTAGATATTTGTTGTTTCTGATTATCGCTTGTGATAATTAGATATTTGAGATTCTGATTATCGTTTTTGATAATTGGATATTTGTTGTTTCTGATTTTCGCTTGTGATAATTAGTTATTTGAGATTTAATTATCATTTTTGATAATTAAATATTTGTTGATTTGAAATTTGATTACCGTTTGTGGTAATTAAATATTTGTTGATTTGAAATTTGATTACCGTTTGTGGTAATTAAATAATTGTTGATTTGAAATTTGGTTACCGTTTGTGGTAATTAAATATTTGTTGATTTGAAATTTGATTACCGTTTGTGGTAATTAAATATTTGTTGATTTGAAATTTGATTACCGTTTGTGGTAATTAAATATTTGTTGATTTGAAATTTGATTACCGTTTGTGGTAATTAAATATTTGTTAATTTGAGATTTGATTATCATTTGTGATAATTAGATATTTGATGTTTTCTGATTATCGTTTTTGATAATTGGATATTTGTTGATATGAGTTCTGATTATCGTTTTTGATAATCGGATATTTGTTGTTTCTGATTATCGCTTGTGATAATTAGATATTTGAGATTTAGTTATCGTCTTTGATAATTAAATATTTGTTGATTTGAGATTTAATTATCGTCTTTGATAATTAAATGTTTGTTGATTTGAGATTTAATTATCGTCTTTGATAATTAAATATTTGTTGATTTGAGATTTAATTATCGTTTTTGATAATTGAATGTTTGTTGATTTGTGAATTCTGATTACCTACTTGATAATTGGATTATGTTGAGAATTTGTGAATTTCTTATATGGAATTAAAAGATTTCTTTGGCGTTTGTGTTCTCGACCTTTATTTTTAGCTTAACCAGTTTATGTTAGAAAAATAATTGTTATTGATGACTTTAATTATGAAAATTGCGGGACGTAATTTTTATAAGGAGGGGAGTCTGTAACAACCCTGAAATTTGTAACAATTAATTTTCATCATTAAACAATTAATCTGTTGGCTAATTGCTATGGGAACTTTTTATCGGGATGAAATTCTTTAGAAATTCGTTAATAAATTATGTGGGCTTTATAAATAAAATTTTGGCCATGTTTCCTTTGTTTTATTTTGGGCCGTGATAATTATCAAAAAGGGAATAACCGTTCCCCTTTTATTCTTTTTCCATTGGAAACCCTAAAACAAAAATAAATGAAAGGAGAAAATAATGGCGGCTGCTTCACACCTTTTCGTTCGTCTCCCCAGAATTAGGGCTCTTGATCTCGAAGGCTTTGACTTCAGTAGCTCGATCGCTCTACTCGTGGCTGCTCCTACTTGCTTCGGCTAAGGTGAGTGAATTCATCACTCACATCTAAGTCGAATTGGGTGACTTTTGTGACTTTTTCCAATTCGTGCTTTTATTGCTTGAATAACTGATTCTTACTGCTTGTTTTGATTTGTGGTCGTGGTTGATGATTTCGTTGATTTTATCCATTTCATATAATTTCATTTTCTTGAATTGACGATGTTGATGTCGTTCCTTTTGATTTCGGCCTTGTCGTTCTTCTCGACTTCGGCCATTAACCGTTGTTTTGGACTCTCTGTTGGCTAGATGTAAATAAGTTGATTTTGTGATACCTGCTATTTCGATTACTTAAAAATGGGATAATGTTGGCCTCGGCTGTTACTTGATTTTGACGAAGTAATTTCGTTTGACTTCGACTAATTCTTGATATTGAACTGATGACTTCGGTCTGATTTGCATTTGACTTTGGTCATATAATTTCGTGTATGTGCTTCTGTTGATTTTGAGACCACCATGGCTTGGTTTCCATTTGACTTCGATCGCTTGATTTGTGTATGAGATGCCATGACTCTGTATTATCACCATTGTATTGATAATATTTCTGGTCATTTAATTTGAATTGCATGCTTCTGTTTGGTCTGAAGCTCCAAGTTACCACCTCTGATCAGTTAGATTATTGCCATGATGTCGCTTGATCTTTGGTGCCCTTGGTCATACGAGCCTTTGTACTTTGTATTTGAGTTGGGTTGACTTTCCTTTTTCTTTGTGTTCTTACTTCGACAATTTTGAAATCGTGTAAGTATGAACTTGTTGATTATTTTGAAACCGCAGCTTGTTTGGTTTTATTGTTTAACTCCAATACATTAACGTCTTCAATTGTACACACATGTTGTGTTCACTTGATTTCTAAATTGCCTTCGTATTGCTTCATGCCTTTGAGTTGTGTGATCATACATGAATATATGTATGTGTTGCCCCATTACTGTTTCACTATTTTCCTGAGTTTGTGCATTGAGGTCTTGTTTACTTGATGACAGTTGATCCAGACAATGGTGTACTTGCACTTGTATACTGTTGTGTTGGTTTTCATTCATTTGTTAAGACTACTTTAATTCGCTTGAGACTACGGCCACTTTGATTTTAATGTGAAACTGTTTCTTTGAATCCTCTGTTGCTTCTAGCTTGAAGCCTTGATAGCATTTGGTCATTGTAGACTTGATATAGTCTGCACTGTATATCTCCAACCTCTAGTATTGCGGTGTATCACTGCATGTTGTAATTGCATTGACTTTTTTGGGGTTTAGTTTCACACTACTGTCACCTGTTGTTGTCGTAGTGTTTTTGTCTTCAACCTGTATCATTTGCTTGACCCTTGCATATGTGCCTCTGTGCACTGTTGCATATATGTGATTGTCCATCCATGTTGTAAGACCTGTAGCATGCTTTGTTCATGCATTTTGATGGTACTGTCTAATTTCATCTAGTGTTCGCTGGTTCATTAGGTTGTATCTTTTGAAGTTTGCTTCTCTGGTCCATTGTTGTTTGATTTTGGGTTGTGTCATTATAGCAGTCGAATCGGGGTTTTTGTTCCATATGAGTCTGATGCTTTTTGAAGCTTGCACTATCCAGTTTCACTATTGTATACATGTCGTATCTTTTGCAGTTTCATGTTGCCACCTCTGCTTGTCCTTGTTGTAGTTTGATTGCTCTAGTTCATGTATTCATTGAAATGCTCAGGTTGCATAATGCTTGCTGCCTGATCATTATTCCATGTTGACACTACCCTTGTAGTTGTACCACTGCTTGTTCATGGTGTTATTCACACTACTTCAATGTGCCTTGAGGTGCTGTTTGGTTCTAGCCATATCTGTGTTTGCTTCTTTGAGTTTGGCAGTTTGTATACTTCAGGTGTACATCTGATTTTGGCGAGGCAGTACACGTGAGCGTGTACTGCAGCCAAATCAGATTTGATGTTATAATTGATGATTTCAATTGTTGGTATTGTTTCGTGTTGCCAATTCAAAATATTTTGAGTTGTATTCTGATTTGGTTTAAGCTGATGATTTTATTGATATCTAATTATCTTATAGATAATTAGATTATATGTTTTCTAATTATCGTATCGATAATTAGATTTTTGTTGTTTACGCGATTTTGTTGGCTTCGGTTTCGCTTTGACCTCTGCAGTTTTGATTACTGTTAGTATTCACTGTTGTGATGATTTCACGTACTGTAGTGGCGAGGCAGTGCACGCATGCGTGTACTGCAGCCACACAGAGTTTGGTTTGATTTAACCATTTTGAGATTTTCTAATTATTTATTTAATAATTGGATTTTGTTGTTAAATTGCTGTTTAGGCAATTCTATTGTTTTCTAAATTATCTGCATTGGTAATCTTTTATCTATCTTTGTTGGTGATTTGGATTAGCTGATTGTTGTTTAACACTGTTTAGTGTCATATCTGTCGTTATCCGATTCTCTTATCGAGGAGTCGGATATACGAGATTTCTGTGACTGTCGTCTATTTGATATTGATTATTATTGCTTCTGTGCATTAATAACTGAGTTTGAATTAGACTGACCCGTGTATTATTTTCTTTTGAATGTAATACTCGGGTCAGACCCGAGTTATTTCAGGTTGTAGATATCTTGCTTTGGGTTGCTGTTTGAGCTACGAAGACTTTTC
This sequence comes from Allium fistulosum, assembly GCA_030737815.1. Lineage (NCBI taxonomy): Eukaryota > Viridiplantae > Streptophyta > Magnoliopsida > Asparagales > Amaryllidaceae > Allium > Allium fistulosum. The sequence goes on along the minus strand of CM060902.1, from coordinate 1,112,222,080 downwards.
ATATCTTTAGAAGTGGTCTGCGTCCGTTTGTAGTAGTCAGTGTTCTGATTAGGTTGATATGTATTCATGTACATTAGTTGATAATGTATTTGTATATATAACTTCCAGAGTCGACAGTGTAGTTGTATCATATGTATCGTGTCAAATGTATTGTAACTGACATCAGTTATATATATATATATATATATATGAGATTTTTGTTATCTGTGTTTCGCATTTTATTATCTGTGTTATTATTATATACATTGTCCTAAACTATTATGAACCGTCGTAGTTCGTTTTATACTAGAATTGGGTATGTCGATGGGAGTAAATAAATAAGAGGCGAAAAGTGAAAAATATATATCACTCCTATCGAGGTAACCAATACTAGTGTAAGGCCAACTACGGATGGCCGCTCCTATCCAGCCTTATTCTTCATAATAACAGACAGTATTTCTTTTAATACTCTTTGTTATTGTGAGCATAGAGGTGGGGCGTCATAGGTTAAGGTCTTTTCAGGTTTTAGTAGGATGACGATAAGGCTACCGGAGGCTTGTAGGAGGCAAACAGATAGCTATTTAGGAGTTGCAGTTCTTGTTTTATGTTTTGAACTAATTCCGTTGTGTTTTGTATTAAGTTTATTATGACTCTATGACTTTGATCATCCAAGGGGGTATCTTTATATACCGCTCTTGGAATATTTTGTAATAAATATATTTTATCTGTGTTTGGGAACGTATTGGGATTATGTAAGTTGAATATGGAACATCTGTTTTAAATGTAAAGTAAAACTTGTTTGAAATCTGTGTTTTGTTTCATATTCAAGTGCTTTTAATATTATAGATACCATTAACATAGCCGAATTTAGTCACCGGAAGCTAATGCTATAGATGACTGCAACATCTGTAGCGCTTAGTTTTAGACCTCTAGATAGGGGATGTGACAGCCTGGTATCAGAGCATGGTTTTGAAAACATAATCCCTAGTAATTAGAGTTAAGATCGGGGTATGGGATAACGCTATAGTAACGTACTTGTACTTGGAAGTGCCGGAATGACAAAAAAATTTAGAAGAAAGGTTGGACTCTAGAAAGCTTGTGGGGGGAGATTATAAAAAGAACAAACATGCAATTGAAGACTACGTCCAAGTTTCCTCTTGGTTATGCCCTTGAATGGGTCTGATTTGTCTTTGACTTTATGTTTGTTCTTTTTTTGCCTTGCCTGCTTTTGTATTTTCTGTTTTTCTTTCCCTTTTTACCTTCCTTCCTTGATTCAAAGTATGTTTTGATACAAGTTTTTGTTGTATTTATGCAATAAAATCTGGTAGGGGCCAGTTAACCTCGATTGCTTTGCTAAAAAAAATTATATATATATATAAGTATACGCTATATTTCTGTACTCCTATCTTAGTTAGGCTATTCATCCGTATCTCATGAGGTTTGAATATAGATATGGAAGGAAGAAGAGACAGAGTTAATCTTGGAGGAGATAGCACCACCACTAATGGAAATGCCCAACCAAATGCTAGAAGAGGTTCAGGTTAGGCTCAAGCTGAAAATGTTGGTGCTGGGGTTCCCCAAGTGGATATGGGAGCCATGTATTAGTTTTTTGTAAACAAGATGCAAGCTGGAATTGCAGCTGGAGTTGTTGAAGGAAATGGTGCTGGAGGTGGAGTTCAGGAAGCTCCGATGGTCAACCAGTATGCTAACTTGAGTAGAGATTACACCAATCTTGGAGGGAAGCCGTTCATTGGAACTGAAGGTGCGATCGAGGTGGAAAACTGGCTCTACATTGTGAGAGGATTTTTGCTTACTTAGGATTGAATGATGAGCAAAAGAGGAGATTAGTTTCGAGACAGCTTCAAGGAGCTGCTCTATTTTGGTGGAATACTATTGTAGCTGGTGTTGATGAGGAAACCATGACTTGGGTGGAGTTTAGAAGAAGGTTTCAAGAAAATTTTATGTCAATGATGGCGCGGTCGGCATTGGTTAGGAAGTTTGCTGAGCTGGAGCAAGGAGAGATGTCCATTCTAGAATATGCAAGAAAATTTGAATAGTTGGCCTGGTACGGGTATGCTTTGGTTGATACGGTGATCAGGAGGAATGAAAATTTTATAAGAGGCTTGAGGCCGGAATCGATAAGTTCTACCTTGCCGCACTTAAGGGATCCAAATGATGTAGTGGTAGAAATGGCATTGAGGCAGGAAGAGGCGTTAGCTTGTTTGAGGAAGAAAATGAAGGAGGCACAGGTGGGACAGGGCCAGAAAAGAAAGTTTTTCCATAAGAAGAATGCTCAGAAGGGAGGAGCACAAAAGAAGGGAAAAGCTGAGGTGGTTTGTTATAAATGTGATAAGAAGGGACACTATGCTAATGAGTGTCCGACGGGAAAGGGAAAAAAGAAAGGAAAGGAGGTGATCGGAAAGAAGAACATTCGATGCTTTAATTGTGATCAGATCAGCCACTATAAGAACCAATGCAAGGATCCTGCTAAAGAAGGTAGGGGCAAGTTTATGCATTGGAGCCCACAACTTCAAGGCCAGTTGTGCAGGAAAAAGGGAAGGCTATTCTGGGAGGCTCGCTACAAATTCACGGTATGTCTGTTAGCGCTCTATTTGATACTGGTGCATCACATTTTTTTATTTCTCGATGTTTAGTAGATAAGCTTAACCTAGAGCCCTCATACTTAGTTACTTCCTTAAGGGTTGCAAATCTGATAGGGGTTATGCAACACTTGGGATGAGGTGTGACCATTTAGAGTTTGATTCGCTAGGTCATACTTATGATTGTTGTTTGCATGTGTTTGATTTTGTGGGATTTGGTCTTATCCTTTGGATGGATTGGTTAAGTAAATATGATGCTAGGATATTTTGCCACGATAGGAAAATATCACTTAGTCACCCTATTTGTAGTGATCAGATAGTTTATACCGTAGAGAACCCTAGTTGCGAAGTAAATGCTTTACTGGGTATCATGGAGTTGGAGGATGAGTTCGAGCCAGTAACTGGATTGCCACCGAAACAAGCCATAGAGTTTCGGATTGATTTGGTGCCTGGAGCAGAACCGGTGAGTAGGCCACCAAGCAGGATGGCACCTACAGAGATGAAAGAGTTAAAGGTGCAGTTGGTGGAATTGGAAAGCAAGAGTTTTATCCGACCAAGTAGTTCGCCATGGGGAGTTGCCGCAATGTTTGCTAAGAATGGACGGATAATTAAGGCTATGTATCAATTATCGTAAGTTGAATGAGAAGACGATAAAGAATCGATATCCGTTGCCGAGAATTGACGATTTGTTCGATCAATTAAGTGGAGCCAAAGTATTCTCTCAACTAGATTTAGCCACGGGATTTCATCAGCTTAGAGTAGCAGAGGATAGTATTCCTTTGACGGCGTTTAAAACAAGATATGGATCGTACGAATGGTTAGTTATGCCATTCGGACTAACTAATGCGCCAGCATTCTTCGTAGATTTGATGAATCAAATTTTCTGAGAGCACTAAGATAGATTTGTGTTGGTCTTCATAGATGATATTTTGATATACTCTAAGGATGAGAAGGAGCATGAAGTTCATCTTAGAGTTGTGCTTGAGACATTGAGGGAACAACAGTTGAAGGCTAAGTTTTTGAAGTGTCATTTTTGGAAGAAGGAAGTGAAGTTCCTTAGTCATGTAGTCTCAGAGAATGGGTTGTCTGTAGATCCAACTAAGATTGAGGCGGTGAATAATTGGAAGAGACTCGAGACAGTGACCGTGATAAAGAGTTTTCTTCGATTGGTCGGATATTATTAAAGGTTTATAAAGGATTTTTCACGAATAGCTGCACCGATGACTAAGCTTACACGAAAGGATGTGAAGTTTGTATGGATTGATAAGTGTGAGGAAGCATTCCAGATCTTGAAACACTTATTGACCCATGCACCGGTGTTAGTGGTTCCGAAGGGGAATCAAGGTTTGGTTGGTTATACGGATGCGTGTGGAACTGGATTGGGAGCTGTGTTGATGCAAAGAGGTAAAGTGATTGCTTATGCTTCTATACAGCTCAGACCACATGAAGTGAGGTATCCTACGCATGATTTAGAGTTAGCTGCCGTTGTATTTTCTTTGAAGGTGTGGAGGCATTATCTTTTGGGAGTGTGATTTGAGCTTTATACAGATCATAAATCGTTGAAATACTTATTCTCTCAGAAGGAGCTAAACATGAGACAGCAGAGATGGTTGGAGTATATTGCTGCCTATGATTTTGGAACTGAATACACACCTGGGAAAGGAAATAAGGTAGCGGATGCACTTAGCAGGAATCATCAAAATGCAGTATTGGCTATGATTGCCGAGTGGAAAGATTTAGAAGCATTATCAGCTTGTAGAGTGCAGTTTAGATTCGAGGCAGGTTCTAGTGCAGGAAGTGTTGTATTGTCTTGCTTAGAAGTTCGATCGGTAATGATTGAGAAGATAGCTTCTAAACAAGAGGAGGAACCAGTTTTGGTTGAACGGATCAAAAGGTTAAGGGAAGGAACAGAGGGCGATGACTTAAAGGATTTTAGTCTTGACCAAAATGGGTGGTTGAGAAAGAAAGGAAGGTTGTGTGTTCCGAATGTCGGAGACATGAGGAAGGAAGTTTTGGATGAATGCCACCGTTCGAAGTTCACTATCCATCCAGGTGGAACGAAGATGTATCAGGATATGAAGAGAAGTTTCTTCTGGGAAGGTATGAAACAGGACATTGGTGTATGTGTTAAGCAGTGCTTGAATTGCCAACAAGAAAAGGCTGAACACCAAAAGCCAAGTGGATTGCTTCAACCGTTGGAAGTTCCGTTATGGAAGTGGGATTCTATCTCTATGGATTTCATAGATGGGTTGCCAAGGTCTAGTAGATGGAATGAAAGCATATGGATCATAGTAGATAGATTGACAAAGAGTGCCCATTTCATTCCGGTAAAGTTAACTAGGATGGTACCTATTTTGGTGAAGTTGTTTATGAAGAATGTGGTTAGACTGCATGGAATTCCTAGTAGTATTGTCAGCGATAGAGATTCATTGTTTACTAGTGATTTCTGGAAGGGTCTACAGGAATCATTAGGAACCAAGCTCAATATGAGTACCACTTACCATCCATAGACTGATGGGCAAATGGAAAGAGTTGACAAACTCTTGGAGGATTTGTTAAGAGCTTGTGTGTTGGATTTCGGGGGATCATGGGAAAACCATCTCCATTTAGTCGAGTTTTCGTATAACAATAGTTATCAGACTAGTATTGGAACGAAACCTTTTGAAGCTTTATATGGAAGACCATGCAAATCTCATGTCTGTTGGTTAGAGACCGAGGATAGACTGGTTCTTGGTCTGGATTTGGTGAAAGAAGCCGTAGAGAAGATTGAGTTGATCCGAGCTAGGATGAAGGAAGCTTAGTCTAGGCAGAAAAGTTATGCTAACAGAAGAAGGAAAGATTTGGAATTCTCGGTTGGAGACTATGTGTTTATTAAGGTTTCACCGATGAAGGATGTGATTAGATTTGGAAAGTCAAGGAAGTTAGCATCTAGATTCGTTGGACCTTTCCGTATTGTTGAGGGGATCGGGAAACTCGCTTATAGGGTAGAGTTACCGAGTAGTTTGGCTAGAGCCCATGATGTATTTCATATTTCTCATCTTAAAAAATGTATTAAGGACCCAGAGACTACTATAGCACCTACAGTATTAGATGATTTAGTAGTAGAGCCGGACTTGACTATAGTCAGAAAGCCGATTCAGATTGTGGCCAAAGATGAGAAGAAGTTAAGAAACAATATAGTCAAATTAGTAAAGGTCCAATGGAGTGACGATGCTAGATACTGTACTTAGGAGACTGAGAACAGGATTAGAGATGCTTATCCAGAGTTGTTAGATGGTATGTTTTACCTTTGATTATGTAACTTATCGTAATTTCGGGGACGAAATTCTTTACGGTGGGGAGTCTGTAACACCCCATATTTTTATAACATTATTTAGAATTTTTAATTAACAAAATTAAATAAAATAATGTAGAGATTAATAAGTTGAGAATTGATTAGCAAAGGGTGGCCGTGCCATGTTAGTGTATAAACTAAAATGAAATAACATAAGCTAATGTGTTAGGATATGAGAAGGGCAGTATGGGAAATAGGAAGGGATTATACTCTAAACCCTTAGAAATGAAACCCACGTTCATTTCATTTTTACTTTAACTAAAAATATACCAAGGCCAGCCACCATTATTGTTCTCAAGGAAAGATTAAAGCTAGGATTCAAGTGAAGGAAGATAATCAACATCAAATCTCACATCTTATAATCTCAAAGCTAAGGTGAATAATTAAAACATTCCATTTTCATATGGTTTTCGGTTTTTGATTAGATCCGAAATGTTTTTGCAAGTATACGACATGTTTTGATGATTAAAGTTATACATATGCTTGTTGATGAATTATATATGTTCATGTTAATTTTTATGATATGTTTGATATGACAACACTATTAAATGATGTCCAAATGCCTTGAAAATTTAAATATAGGTCAGAAATGATATTTTAGAGATGGGTTTCAATTTTCATAGTTTTCTGAATTAATGTGGATTTTATATAAATTTTCTAGTGAAGAAAATGATTTATTAGGTTATAAATTATTTACGGCTAAAATAATAATTATTTGGGTTTGAAATTTTTATATGTTGGAAAGCATATTGAGATAGATTTTCTAGGATTTTTCTAGATTTTTCCTAAGTTATTTGATGTATATATAAAATTATTTAAGGTATGCGACTTAAATGTTTTATATATTTAATTAAGGAGAAGAGCCAATTTATAAAATAAAATGATTATTTAATTCTGAAAAATAGTGGCAGAACTTTTCTGAAACGTATTTGTTAACCAATGAGAATTTGACAAATATGGGCAGGTTAGTTGAAAATTCTCCTTTTTAAGTTAAAAACAAAGAAATCATACTTTTGGCATGTTTCAGCCAATTCTGGTATTAAACCTTCCGACCCAGACCTTCCGACAAAGTCGAAAGGTTAGCTTTCGACAAGGTCAAAGTTCAATGCATATGGTGTCGAGTATCTTGGTACGTAATGAATTGAACAAGATCGAAGGGTTCCTAGTTGAAAAGTTGGTAGCCAAAGAAATTGAAGTATGTTTGTTTCATAAACTAAAGCTTTCACCTGCATTGCTTTCGAATTAAAGCTTTCAACTTGGTTGCATTCAACTAGGTCAAACGTTTAAAATAAAGGTTTTAAACCATTCGACGCAGTCGAAAGGTTACTGCTGTTTTATCACTATTTTGTTTCGAAACCTTTCGACACAGTCGAAGGGTTACTGCCGCTTTATAAATATTTTGTTTTGAACCTTTCGACAAAGATGAAAGGTTTGCTTGTTTTAAAACCAGTCGCTTCTCCCAATGCTTTTGAAAGGAAGCTTTCAACTTAGGTGATTTACCCATGTTTTCTAAGTGAAGTATAACCAAGCTTTCAAAGCAGGGCTTTCGACTTAGTCGAAAGGTTGCTTCCAATGGAGTCGAAAGGTTTTAAAAGAAGTTTTTTCACTTGTTTTAGATTGACCCAGTAAGTCTTCAAAAGGTTATGTTTTAAAAGGTTTGATGACTTCGAAAGGTATAAATTGAACGACTTCGAAAGGTTTAAGTGAATGATTTCGAAAGGTTTTAGTTGAATGACTTCGAAAGGTTTAAGTGAATGATTTCAAGAGGTTTTAGTTAAATGACTTCAAAAGGTTTAAGTGAATGATTTTGAAAGGTTTGAGTTCAATGATTTTGAAAGGTTTTAATTCTATGATTTTGAAAGGTTTATTTTGAATGAATTCGAAAGGTTTGAGATGGAAGGTTTTCCAAAGTTTTTCTAAGGCAATGTTTTAAAGTGGTTTTAAAGAAGGATGTCTAAGTTTTATTGTTTTCAAAAGGTTTGATTTCGAAAGGTTTGATGTTTGATTTTGAAAGAGAGGATTTCAAAAGTGTAGAAAGAGGTTCTTTCAAATGGTTAAATGTTTTCATCAACTAAAGTTTGAGTAAAGAATATATATATGACATGGTGATATGATTTTGAGTAAAGATGATTTTGAGTAAAGTATAAAGATTATATACTTCTCCTTGTCTAAGTTTGATTCAAATGTTTTAAATCATTTTGAAAATGTTTTCGAGGAAAATTATTGGAGGGGATCTTTAAGTAAAAAAATGATTTAGATATTAGAATACCAAATGGGACTAGTATGGGGTCGCGCCCTATACATTAGCTATTAGCCCCAGCTAATTGTTGTCCAAAATTCCAGTGTGCAGGGCTTGGTCATAGGTAGACTAAAATTATGATTACACACCGAAAAGAATATATGTTGTATATAGATAGGTTGTTGGTGAGCCCGAATAACCATTAGGATCAAGAAGACCTGGGAGATGATTAAGTTAGGGATAGGCCATCCAGAAGAGAAGTATTTAACAGATAGTTAAGGACAGACCGTCAACGAAGTATTTAACAGATAGTTAAGGATATATAATCCAAAAGAAGAATATCTAACATGTGTTAGATTAATTTTGATTATATTGTCTGGTAGGCCCGAGTCAGCCAAAGGTTAAAAGTTATCCGAAGAAAACTTATGTGTTCGAATAGATAGTTCATTATTACCTGATGTTTATGTATGTTTACATAATGATGCTTTACAATGTTTAATCGGTTTTGATTGCAGGAAAAAGTTTTGCAAAGATATGTTTTAAAAGGATGTTAGTGAGGGGAAATCCATTCCGCTAAGCGGCGTGGTCCCACTTAACATATATATTCCAGGATGTATATTATTATTCATACCAAGCTTTATACCTGACTCGAAGTTTATGTTTTCCCCTTAAACTCTCGGGTGCTCAAAATTAATTTGAGTAGGCTGAGGGGTTAAGGTCTTTTCAGGTTCTAGTTGGATGACGAATAAGGCTACCGGAGGCTTGTAGGAGGCAAACAGATAGCTATTTAGGAGGTGTAGTTCTTCCTTTATGTTTTGAAGTAATTCCGCTGTGTTTTGTATTAAGTTTATTATGACTCCATGACTCTGATCATCCAAGGGGGTATCTTCATATACCGCTCTTGGCGTATTTTGTAATAAATATACTTTATCTATGCCTGGGAACGTATCGGGATTATGTAAGTTGAATATGGAACATCTGTTTTAAATGTAATGAAGTAAAAGTTGTTTAAAATTTGTGTTTTGTTTCATATTCAAGTGCTTCTGATATTTTAGATACCATTAACATAGCTGTATTTAGTCGCCGGAAGCTAATACCATAGATGGCTGCAGCATCTGTAGCGCTTAGTTTTAGGCCTCTAGATAGGGGATGTGACAGTAGGGTTATATATTGCAATCTGTTGATGTAAGGACAAAGTGACGATATGGTGGAGTTCGTTGACGTTAGAACCTTCCTTTACCCTGATGGATCAAGTGGCTGAGGACGTTGAGCAGTCCTTTGTAACACCCCTATTTTGATTAAACATTATTCAGGGCATTTAATTGGATAGATTAAATAGAATAATGTGGTTGGCAAAGAGGAGTGAGAATTGGTTAATGAATAAGGTCATGCCATACTTAATCAATTTAGAAGGGTTGTTTTAAACTTAACATATAAAAGAATATAAGAGGGGCATTTTAGGTAGATCCAACTTTCACCCTTTAAACCTTCTCCCCCTCAATTCATTCTCATTTTATTCATACAAAAACAATCAAAACAAAAAATATAAGGAGGCCGGCCAATAATCAATCTAGGGAGGGCAAAATCAAAGGATATTCACTAAGTTAAACTTAGGGATTCAAGAGCTAAATCAAATCTCAACTCCAACCTCATTTTTAAGGTGAATAATAAAGGTTCCATCTCTTTTAATTGCTTTTGAATTCAAATATGGGTAATACTTGAATCTTTCTTATTTGATTTGTCAAGATTTGGCTAGATAATCATTGCTTCGATAGAATAATGGATAATGGGAAATTATTGAAGTTCTACGAAATGATTTAATTCGATTTTAGGGTAAAACCTAAGTTTTTAATCTTCAAACAACTTGATTTTTGGATATGTGGTGTAAAACTAGGTTTTGGAGATGGGTTTTAAATTTTATAATTTTTCGAATTTATTTGAATATTTATGAATTATCCTAGAGAGGAAATGGACTAAATTCGGGTTTTAAATATTTAAAATAATTAAATATAGCCTTTGGCCCCAAAAAATTTATATACTAAAGAGAAGGATATTCTCTAACTTCTGGGAAGTTTTGGGATTTTCCCTAGGTGAAGATGATTTATTATGAATTTAATATGCTAGGTAAGCATTTAAGTCATAATTAATTAAAGATATTAATTAACTAAGTTTGATAAACATTTTGGGACCTGAAAATCTCACGCGGCAGTTTTTCTGAAAAGAACATATTAAAAGTTGTTTATATCCAATGAGAATTGGACATGAAATTGGATTAGATAAAAAGCAATTACTTTAATTGGTAAGAGATTAATTTTTTGATTAATTACATTGATGCCACACCACCTATGATCTCTTCGCATCTATAATAGTGTCGCGCCTAAGGTCTTCGTAAGCATCGACGTCGATAAGGTTGTAAGCGTAGGATGACTACATAAGTAATTATGTAATGTCTTCGACTTCATCGACGTGGACCATAGCGACAACTCAATATTGGCGGTATAGTATCAACGTAATTCACCAAGGTCGAAGACATCTCTTCATCCATGTTTTAAAAATGATGCCGCATGCTATTAATTTTAATGTCTTCGAAAGTCATTGTTATGACTTCAACCATATATATATATATATGTGTGTGTGCGCGCGCGCGCGCGCGCCCGCGTGTGCGTGCGTGTGTTTGCCGGCATGATGAATTTTCTAAATTGTTTTAAGGGCGACGAGGTCCTTGTCACCGTTATTTAACAAGGTCGATGACCTTAGATAATTTAGTAATGATGTTGCCATTTTTCATTAGCGTTGAAGAGACCCACTTCGACGTAAATCCAAACTATTTTAAGAGGGTAGAAGATCCTATATTTTGGCGGAGAGCCGTTTGTTTTTATGAAAGTCGACTTACAACTTTCAAAATGATTTTTACTTGCCGGAAATTTAAGTGTGTCTTCGTTCTTGGATAGAGGTCGACGTCGTTTAAAACCCAAATGTGAATATTTTATTAAAGGCAGAGAAGCTTACGTTTTTCTACTTCAACGACATCCTTGGGGATACCAATGTCATTTTAAAATATGAACTTCGACGTCGTTCTATACTAAAGTAATGAATGGCAAGGAGCCATATGCTATTGTTTTGACTTTAAGCCCTTGGGGATAAAAATGTAATTTAAATTATAATTCCGACACTATCATTGGGGATACCAATGAGTATAAACTTTGACATGGAACAGTAGAGGATACCAATATATGTCACTTTGAAATGTTAAATTATACGGGAAAATAACATAATTGGGGACACCTATAGATATGGGTTAAACATGTGGGTAACATGGACTAAGAAACATGTGGGTAACATGAATTAAAAGGCCAAATTAAGGGTTCATAGTCATCCTAGGAAAACTATAGGATGTGAGATGGATAGTCTCTATGAGAATAATGAAGGGTTCATAGTTATCCTAGGAAAACTGTGGGATGCGTAATGGGTAGTCCATATCATTTTAAGTCAAATGAAATATGTGTGATGGATAGTCCATAAAATTTTAAATGATTAAACCATATGTGATGGGTAGTCAATATGGTAAGGATGGGTAATCCAAGTAATAAATACATGTGAAATGGATAGTCCACATGATTATGAATCTGTTTAAATGTGAGATGGATAGTCAACATAATTATAAGACGGGTAGTCAGATTAAAATAAGACGGTAGTCAGATTAAAATAAGACGGATAGTCAGTTTAAATTATGACGATTATTTATTTGAAATGGATAATCTAATGAATTGGGATGGGTAATCCAATAATTATTGCATGATTGTAAATTCTATTTTCTTTGTTCAAACCATTATGGTTGCAGGAGCACAATATATGGTTGTTTTGTTTTTATAAGCTACTAGTGAAGGGAAAACTCGTTTCGCTCAGTGGTGTGGTCTCACTAGATATCTATTTGGTTCGAGATGGTAGGTTATATTCACACCAGACTGTTGTCTAACCCAAAGTTTTTGTTTTCCCCTTAAACTCTAGGTACTCATTTGATTAGGTCAAGGGTAAGGGCTTTAAGCTTCTATTTATATGAATAAGCTTCCGGAGATGTGCAGGAGGCAATCTAGCTATTAGGAGCTTTATCCATTTTCGCTTTGTAGTTTGGTTTTGTCTATTTGGATGTAATGGCAAAGTTGTATAATTGCTAAGAATCTGACTTTGATCAACCAAGGGGGCATCTTCATATGTCCCTCTTGGAGTATTTTGTAATAATTATTATTTCTCTGAGCATGGGTTTACGAATGGGATTATGTAATGAATATGAAATACCATTTGTGAAATGAAATGTGAAAATGGGTTATTAAACTGTGTTCAAATTTTTTATATTTATGTGCTTTTGATCATTGATATGATTAACATAGCCGCATTTTGTCGTCAAGAATTAATAACTATGGATCTGTAGCATCTGTAGCAGTTAGTTTTAGGCCTCAGAATGGGGGGTGTTACAAGTTGGTATCAGAGCATAGGTTTATGATTAAAAAAAATTTAAATCTAAATAATTTTTGAAAACATAATCCTAATGAATCAAAGAATAAGATTGAGGTATAGAATAACGCTATAGTGATGTATTTGTATTTGCTGTATACAAGTATGTATTCCATCTCTATTCTCCCCTCTCTCTTAGACCATTCTTATGTATCTTACTAAGGTTTGTATGTAGATTTACGAGAAAGAAAGATATGGAGGCAGGAAACGGAAGAGTGAATCTAGGTAGAGGAAGCACCAAAACAAATAGAAATGCTCGGCCCAACACTAGGAGGATTTAGGGTCAACAAGCAAATTCTAATCAAAATGCAAATGCCAATGTAGGTGTTGAAACCCCACCAATAGATATGGGACTATGTATCAGTTCTTCGTCAATTTGATGCAACTGGAGCAGCTGCAGGAGTAGCTGGAGGAAATGTTACTAATGCGGGAGGAGTTAATCCCGTAGTGCCGATTAGGAATAACTATGCTAAGCTAAGTCAAGGTTACACTAGTCTAGGTGGGAAGCCTTTTCTGGGGACTGAGGATGCAATAGAAGTAGAAAACTAGCTTTACACTGTTAAAGGAATTTTGTTGATTTGGGTCTGAATGATGAGGAGAAAAAGAGATTGGCTTCAAGACAGTTGCAAGGAGCTGCTTTGTTTTGGTGGAACGAGGTGTCCGTAGGGATACCGGAAGAGAAATTGACTTGCGCGGATTTTCGAAGGAGATTCGAGAAAGGTTTTTGTTTGAAGTAGCCAAGTCAGCCTTGCTAAGGAAGTTTATGGAGTTGAAGCAAGGGGAAATGTCAATGTTGGAGCACTCTGCTAAATTTGATGAGCTGTCCAAGTATGGATATGCTACTATTGACACGGTTATTAAGAGGAACGAGAAGTTTATCCGGTGGTTGAGGTCGAAGACTGCTAGGGAAACTATGCTACATCTCAAAGATCCATCGAATGCAGTGGTAGAGATGGTTATTAGGAATGAAGAAATGCTTTCGACCATTAGGAAAGAGAAGTCAGTGGAGAACCAGAATTATCAAAATAAGAAGAGGAAATTCTTTAAGAAGAAGGGAGCTCAGAAAGATGGGACTGCCAAAAATGGGAAAGCGGATATAGTTTGTTACAAGTGTGACAAGAAGGGATACTGTGCTAATGGGTGTCAATCTGGTGATGGCATGGCGGTTGTAGGGAAGCAGAATGTGAAGTGCTTTAATTGCGACTAAGTGGGGCATTATTAGAACAAATGTCCATAAGCGACTAAGGCTAACAAGGGAAAGGTGTTTGCTTTAGAGCCATCTACATCAAGACCAACAACAACTGAGAAAGGAAAGTCTATGATGGAAGGTACGCTTTTGATTCATAGCATACCAGTTAGGGTATTGTTTGATACCAGTGCATCGCATTCATTTATATCTTTGTGTTTGTTAGATAAGTTATGTTTAGAACCATCATACTTTGTTACTTCCTTAAGGATAGCTAATCCAATAGGAGGGTATGCAACTCTGGGATGAGATGTGACCATCTAGAGTTTGAGTTACAAGATTATACTTTTGTCTGAAGTTTGTATCTATTTGATTTCGCGGGTTTTGGGATTATTTTGGATATGGATTGGTTGAGCAGATACGATACTAGGATATTTTGCCAGGATAGGAAAATATCGTTGAGACGTCCTGATAGTAGTGGCCGAATAGTATATTCAGAATTTGGATCCAGAAATTTGTGCTTTATTGGATGCCATAGAAGTGGAAGATGAATTGAATCGGGTTTTAATTGTAAGGGAATTCTCAGATGTTTTTGAGCCGGTTTCAGGACTACCACCGAAACGAGCTATTGAGTTGCGAATAGACCTTGTACCAGAAGCTGAACCCGTATGTAGACTACCTGGCGGGATGACACCTACTGAGATAAAGGAGTTAAAGGTGCAGCTAGTGGACTTAGAAGGAAGAGTTTTATTAGACCAAGCAGTTCGCCTTGGAGAGTGGTTGTAGTGTTCGTGAAGAAACCGAACAGATCGTTAAGATTATGCATCGATTATCGTAAGTTGAATGAAAAGATGATTAAGAATCGATATCCTTTGTCAAGAATTGATGATTTATTTGACCGGTTGAGTGGAGCCAAAGTATTTTCCAAGTTGGATTTAACAATAGGGTTTCATCAATTGAGAGTAGTAGAGGACAATATTCCATTGATGTCATTTCGAACGGAATATGGTTTGTACGAGTGGTTAGTAATGCTATTTGAATTAACTAATGCGCCAGTTTTCTTTGTGGATTTGATGAACCGGATTTTCCGAGAGCACTTGGATAAGTTCTTGTTGGTGTTTATTAACGACATTTTGATGTATTCTAAGATGAAAGAGATATGAGATTCATCTTAGAATAGTGCTTGAGAGGTTGAGGTAGCAAATTCTAAAAGCGAAGTTTTCGAAGTGTCATTTCTGAAAGAAAGAAGTGAAGTTTCTTGGTCATGTAGTTTCAAAGAAAAGGTTATCAGTTTTTATCCATATAATTTCAACATCAAAGAATAATGCCACAAGTGAAAGCATCAAAGGAATAGAAGATCACACCTCGTCAATACAGGAGCATAAACGATGTCCCATGTGTTCGAAGAGATTAATGACGTCGCAGGTGTTCGAAGAGCTCAATGTCTTCGATATTGGAGTACTTGGCGTCGTTAGTATCAAAGTCCACCGAAGCCCATAAATGAGAAGAGGTTTATAGGCGGAATTGGTTGGCGTCGAAATCAACAGTTAGTGCTGAAGAGCATGGATGACGGAGAGGAAACATTGCTGAAGGCAATCGATACCACTTTAGACTAGTACTGAAGACAATCAATGTCATTACTAGTCCACATCGTTTCCCGCTTTGGGAGAATCCTCACAGACTACTCTTGCGACGTCGATGATGAACATTGTCGATGTCCACGAAGATCGGATGATAATCGATGTTTTTTCATTACCAACACCGCTTTGCATCATTGCCACACATCTCTACCAAAAGGGTAAGGCAAAGACTTAGACCATAGCAACGTCGAAGTCGCTAAAGACCTTACCGACTCTACCGTCGAAGCTGGTCCATGTGGAAGACGTTTTCACTTCTCACACATGATGTTCAACCACAAAGATAGTTCCAAGATTAAGTCGACGAAGTTGAAACCTGCCAAATACCATCATTACTAAAGCGACATCAACTTTCTCTTGTTATCATCAAGCGAACAACGTCATTAAAATAGCCGAAGTCATTATTCACTCCATTTTCGAAGCCGATGATAAAGCACGCCATCAAGTTTATAAAGAATATTGCCTAAAAGCATGTCATAGGCTATTAATCAAAGTTGTATTTCATGATTATTGATGTTACATGGCGTCAAAACCAAAGCATGTTGAAGGCCATGCAAAGAAAGAAGGATGAAATCACTTACAAGAGCCCGTTCAAGAGGATTTAGTGATTTTCCTTCATGAAGCTTCATAAACCTTCACATTCATTCACATGTTCCATATCACCATATGTCCCACATCACGAGTTAGAGCAAGCATCCTTTCTTCCAACAAGTATAAATATAGTGGAACCTCCTCATGGAAAGGGGTCATTAACTTCTTTCCCTCTCTTAATTTTTAGATTTGAACTTTTCCAAGCTCTCTTAAGAGCTTGAGAATGATGTATGACCAATGAAAAAGAAGGATATTGGAATTTTGCATATAAGGGCTTGAACAATTACATAGTTGTACCCATTCGTGATAGAGTAAAAGGACTTTGACTTGGACATATTTGTATATTTGACTATGGACTTGCAAATTTAACTTAAGGACTTGCCTATTTTGCACTGTGACTATTTTGCGCTGTGACTTATGTACTTATCTATTATTCCTTGTTGAATTTATAGACTGTGATTTAAACGGACTTGAAAATTATTACAAAACCAATGTGTATATTTGGAACTTCTTCGAATATGCTACTTTATACAAATTTTTGGTTATTGACAATTTTAATCGTTAACATTTTGGCGCTAGAAGAAGGGCTTCAAGTATTCGAAAAATGACCAAAATAACACAAAGGGATTTAAATTTCAAAATTTTAGATTAGATTCAAAAATTAGGAACTGTCATTTGAGCAATTGCAGGAAAAATGAAGAGCGTGCGCTCTACCCAACTTCGAATGCATTCAACCCGGTTGATTAAAAGTCCATTTCCAAAATTTGACGTTAATTAACACCTCCTCTCCATAACAACTCTGATCCCACAAGAAAATTAAATTTACAGATTCTCGAAGTGAATCTAAGCGATGATGGAGAAGGTCTGAAGGAGTTCAAAGTGATGTTTGAACCGGTTCGATGGTTTTCGAAGTTGGAGTACAACTTCGAAGTGGTTCAGTGAACTTCGAAGTGATTAATGGTTCATGAAGTAGATCTCTAAGTGAATCTGAAAGAATCTGGGGCGAAGTAATTTCCTCGAAGAGGTTCAGTGAACTTCGAATTCGATTATTTATTCTTGGAAGCGATTTCCGAAGCCATTGGATCTAAAAGTGGTCTCCGAAGTAGTTCTCCAAGTGATTCTAAAAAGCAATCCATGAATTGATTCTTGAAGTAGTCCAGTTTGTCTCGAAGCAAATAATGAATTTCGAAGAGACTCAGTAATCCATGAAGCGAAGTGATATCTTTGAAGCAGATCAAAGAATCCAAAGCGAAGTGATCTTCGAATCAGTTTACGATTTTCGAAGTCACTCAACAAGTGGATTCACGAAAGTCGAAGCAGATCTAAAGGAGTTTAAAGTGACGTCTTCGAAGTAATTCAGTGAACTTCGAAGTGACTAATGGAACTCGAAGCAGCTCAGCGAACTTCGAAGCAGTTCAGCGATTCTTGAAGTCGAAGTCATTCAATAAGCCAAATCGTGATGTTGTTCAAGTCAATTTGGACATTCCCGAAGTCGTTCAATGAGGATTATCAAAATTGTTGGATCTGATCAAGAATGAATGATGCCACTAATCAATCACGTCGAAGGTACTGGGGACGGCGAGGCTAACCAGTCGAAGTCATTGATTGACGACGACCAAGGTTAGGGCTCATAATTGCGTTACAATTTGTCAATCATGTGCCTAAAACGGATAATCCAAGGTATGGGACTTCGATTCCATTAAAAATTTACAGATTTTAAAAATTGATTATAAAAGATAAATTTTCAAGTGTTTCAGATCTTGAAATGGCATCACTTTAAACTTCAAAAATGATATTTCAATTTTTGGGAAACATGTATCCTAGATTTCAAAAATAAAAATGATTTCAAAGGAAATTGACTCCAAAAGAATTTGATTTCGAGGATTGATTTCAATAACTTTTAGTTTATCTATTCCAAAATTAAAAGATTTCAAAAACGAGGAATCCGACTTCATAAATCATTTTGCTTCGTCATGAATTTTAGTTTTGGGATACTGTAATTTTCTTCAGAAGCATATGTGGATTCGGGTTTCAAAATGAATTTGGAAATATATAAGTTTAGTAAATATAAGATTTTAGAAGCACATCATATACATCAAATATATATATATAGACACACGCGCCCGCTCGGTTTTAAATGCATATGTTCTGTACAAGCAAATTTAGGAAGAAATGTGAGTGGTAGTGGTTTCAAAAGAATTCAATTTCAATGGGATTTTGTAATACACGTGTTTTTGAATTTTATATGTGTATAGATTGTATACCAGATTTCAAACATATACCAGAATCAAATTTTGAAGTGTAAGATTTTCATATGCATGAATATATGAAGTTTAAAACTTCAAATATATTTAATTTCAGACATATATCTTTGAATATAAATATCATCAAAGTTCAAGTTTAAGCAAATGAATATATTCAGCTTCCAGATAAACATATGATGGATTTTAAAGGCACTAAACCTTAAATTGACTTACAACCTTGAAGACATACATAACTTCAAATGCATAAGGTTAGCTTCGAGTATGGTGTACTTTCAAGATGAACAGGTTTTCAAAAACATGGATTAAGTGTCTACAGGTTCCGTATATATATGTATGTATGTTTTCATATGTATCTGAAAGTTTTAAATAAAATGATTCTATGGACATGCACATAGTTTCAAATGGACATAGTTTTGTGTGCATCAAAAATTTGCACATACAATGTTTCAAGTATGTGACCTTTTATTTATAAAAAAAAGTACTTACCTTTGAAGACTTGGCATATATGTATGAATTTCTAAACATATTAGTTTGGCAAAGATAAATTTCAAAATATAAAGGTTTTAAACACCTGGGCTTAAAAAGGTTTCAAGTGTACATGTTAAGAAATATATAAGTTTTAACGGAAACAGTTTCGATATATGAAATTCCGAATATGGTTTTGCAAATGAAAATTTTACATACTTCAGTTTTGAAAAGTATAAAGGCTTCAGAAAATTGGCAGGTTTCGAAAATTGATGACTTCGAAAAATTAAGGGGTCGTTTGGTTTATTTTGTATTTTATGTTTTGAGTTTTCAACATTAATTACAAAATATGAAAAGAATGAAGGGAGGTCGGAAGGGATGAACGAAAGATTGGAGGGGACCACGAAGTGGATGGAGGAACGACGGAAGGATGAATTGTTGCTCGTGCTTCCGTTTTTCTCAAAACACGAAAAATGAAAAAAAAGTTGTTTTTTATTTGTGTGTTAAATTCGTTTTCTAAAATGGCCATTTTTCATAATGTACATGCGTTGTTCGTATTTTTGTATGGACGAAAACTAAAAACTAAAAACGGTAAACCAAACATAACCTAAGATTTCAAACGCAGAAGGTTTTAAAGTATAAAAGTCTCCTAGTATACAATTTTAAATGCCTGTCATCTTTTGGAATATAAGACTTTTCAAATACTTGAAGTTTGCATATAAAGAAGCTTTTGGGTATATGAGTCTTCTAATATATATATATATATATATATATATATATATATATGAGTTTTAAATGCAAAAGATTTGCAAGTATATATGAAGTATTATACGAATGCAAGCTTTAAAACGTAATGATTACAGATGCTTATGTACAACAGTTTTTAATGAATATATGATATATCAATTTCAAGTTTTGAACAAGAGTGATGTGGGGGCATGTACACAGTTTTAAATTTGCACAATTTCGAGGCATATATTGCTTCATACGGTAATGACATCCATAAGATTTCAGGTTCAAAGAAGATTTCAAACTCCGAGTAAAGATTTAAGTATTAGTAGATTGCAAGTACTATCAAGTGATGTCAAATTGCCAAAATAGCGCCGAATGAATAAGAATAAGTAATGTTATGTGAATCCAATGATGTTGTACACACAAGTTTTTGGGATATATCAGGTTCGGCGCATGACAAAAGGGTATCGACTCCGGATTTCGGGCAAAGCCAGACAATGCCAAATAAATGAATTTATGTCATAAGTAATGGATTACTTCAACTATGATGGGTGGCATCGAGGGATGTAAACCACATCGTTGGATCTATGTACATCAGATAGCTTCATATACTTTGTCCAATATATATAATTTTTCGTATACAAATTTGTATGATATAATTTCATATATGCAAATCCCTATGAGCTAAGTTTATTTATATCAATGTGTTTTTGATGATGTGTAAAACTCTTATTCTTCGTATGATAATATAATCTCTTAAAAAATATTATTTCATAAGAAAAGAATTCTTATAGAAGACCATGTTCTTGTTTATAGAGTCTATCAATTCATAAATCATGACTCTTCGGGCTCATAAATGAGATATTACTTTTTGCTAAGTAAGACCCAATGAGGTACAATTTTATGTTTTGAAAAGGTATAATCCACCAATATTTATTTTAGCAAGCAAATTTTACTCAAAGAACTTTTCCATACATATATCTTTGAGAAAATTATTCTTTGTGAATCAAAAGAGCTATTAATGATTATTCCATGTCTTTCTATTTCGAAAAGGAACTTGCAAAATCCTTAAAATATATACTATTAAGAAATATGAAAAGTTATCAGAACTATCGTGATCTATTATTTTATTTGAAACTCTAATTAGAAGAGTTTATTCTCAATTAAAGAACTATTGATTCATGTATCACGATCATTCAGTCCCTTATTCGAGATTTACGTTTCTGTTATAAGATTACAGGTGCTACAAAATTTCCTTCAAACTTCAAACATGGGAATAAAGCCTTTTACCCAGACGATTGAAACATACCAAGCAACTTTTGAAAAACTAAGAAATGAAAGGGCATCTATCAAGAGTTATAATCCCGAGCAGCCAAAAGTGACGAATTGATCAACCAGATAATTGATCCAAAGAGGAAGGAAAGCCTTAAAAGGAGTTACCCTCAAACAGAGAAAGATTTAAGAAAGAATTGTCAGGGGTCATCTTAGCCAGGAAAAGTGAGACGAAAGATAAAGAATTATTGGTAAAATGATTGCTGCATCAAAACAAAATAAAGAAAAGAAATTCAAGCAAATCTACAACTTAGAAGTAAAATCGTTTTCCATACCATAATTTTCAAGCTACAAGGTTCAAACTAGATCTACAAAGATCATCTGAAAAAGGATAATAATACTACAGTGCGGTAAAAGATATCTCGGATTATAGCTTGCTTCGAATTCTAAAATACTCATGATCTAGATTTCCATTTGGATCAAATTGTTCTATATAGATTGACTTTGGAACCGTGTAACTCCAGCATAACTATACAGAATTCTAAAAGCATTCGCGGTCCATACCTTAGCATGGATTCGACATACGGTCAACGCAAGGCATCCAGAATAGTTTTGAATTTCCATCTACAAGAGCGAGAGAGCCAATTACTTCACAAAGTGCAACAAAAAGGAAAATTATCCCTAAAAGGGCATGGATTCGCCAAAAGGGTTATGTACATAAAGGAAAACCCCTTAGCTCTTACTACAAAGCCAAATGATTAAGATAACTACAACTTATAATTTGGACATATCAGGCCACTACAGGAAAGATTTCCTATGCATAATAAGTAATGCTTCCAATCAAAGTTAAGATTGAATCCCATGAAAGGGTTAAGAGATAAAAGAAAATTCCGGATTTGACCAATGGATTAGGGCAGTAAAATAAATGCCTAAACATCAAAGAAGGATATCCAAGTATCACAAGTCCAAAATAAGAGGAAAATCATTTCAAAAGGAGATTTAGTACTCCAAATTTTATGATAAGTACTGAGAATCAAGAGGATGGACCGCTCAGGCCAAATTGAGAACGATCCCCAATCATACACAAAGTAATCCCGCTTGGGACCAATAAACTATGAAGACTGGATGGCAATGTCATCACAAGAACATGAAATGCCGAACATTTACAGTCATATTTCTCAACAATGGATGAGTAAGAGAAAATTTTATCGTCTCAATCATAGAAAGGAGTAGGATACTCCGACCATTAAAGGTTTGACCGCAAGTGGTCCCGGCCATCAAAAGCCCTAGCCATCAAAGGATTGACCGCAAGAGGTCCTGGCTATCAAAGGCCCCACCCATCAATGGCTTGAACGCAAGAGGTCTTGGCCATCAAAGGCCCCAGCCATCAAAGGCTTGACCGCAAGAGGTCCTGGCCATAAAAGGTATTAAGCCTTCAATGACATCATCAAAGGCCTCACTGAAGCGCTTCCTAGAGGAAGGTCGGGTAAGCCTTTAGTGTTTGCCATTATATGGCCTCACTAAAGCACTGAGAAAGCCTTCAGTGCGTGTCATCAAAGGCAATCGCTGAAGCGCCTCCTAGAGGGAGGTCGGGTAAGCCTTTAGTGCCATCATCAAAAGTCTCACTAAAGCACCGGAAAAGCTTTTAACCCCTACCTATGTGGCCTTGTTAAAGCGCATCCTAGAGGGAGGATGGAGTAACCCTTTAGTGTCGTCATCAAAGGTCTCACTAAAGCACCGAACTATTCAAAGGGAAGATCAGTCAAAATTAAGAGTCAAGTAGTGCTCTCAGATTAATCAAAATCAAGAGCTAATTTAGTGCTCTTAAATCACTCAAAATCAAGGGCCAAGTAGTGCTCTCAAAAAATCAAGAGCCAAGTAGTGCTCTCAAATCAATCAAAATCGAGAGCCAAGTAATGCTCCCAAGTCAATCAAAGTCTGTGCCAAGTAGAGCTCACAAGCCGATTAAAATCTGAATCAAGTAGTGCTTCAAAAAATCAAGTTTTTTAAAGGAAGGTTCATCAGATTGGATTTCTGTTCTTCTATTATTAATACCAGATATGGGTTTCTAGTCCTCTTCAATTATTATTCCCAAATAAGAATGTCTGGTTTTCTATTATAAGTCCCACATCGTGAGTTGGAGCAAGCATCCCTCCTTCCAATCGCTATAAAAATAGTGGTACCCCCTCATGGAAAGGGGACCTTAACTTCTTTCCTTCTCTTAATTTTTAGATTTGAACTTTCCCAAGTTATCTTAAGAGCTTAAGAACTATTGTATGGCATATGACCACTGAAGAAGAAGGACATTGGACACTTGCATATAAGGACTTGAACAATTGCATATTTGCATATTTGTACCCATTCGTGGTTGAATAAAAGGACTTGACTTGGGCCTATTTGCATATTTGACTATGGAATTGCATATTTGACTTATGGACTTGCCTGTTTTTCCCAATGACTTATGGACTTACCTATTCTTCCTTTTTGAATTTATAGACTATGATTTAAACAGACTTGTAAATTATTACAAAATCAAGGGATATATTTGGAACTTCTTCGAATATGCCACTTTATACAAACTTTTGGGTGTTGACGATTTTAATCATTAACATCGGTCGATCCCTCCAAGATCGAAGCTATTAACAGTTGGAAAAGACCCAAGACGGTATTTGAGATAAGAATTTTTCTTGGATTAGTTGGCTATTACCGAAGATTTATCAAGGATTTCTCGCTAATAGTAGCACCTTTGACTAAGCTAACCAGAAAGGACGTGAAGTTTATCGATAAATGTGAGGAAGCATTCCTTGAGTTGAAGCATTTGTTGACCAATGCACCCGTGTTAGTTGTTCCAGATGGGAATCGGGATTTAGTGGTGTATACAGATGCGTGTGGAACTAGATTAGGAGTTGAGTTGATGCAAAGGGGTAAAGTAATTGCCTATGCTTCCCGACAGCTCAAACTGCATGAAGTTAGATATCCGACTCATAATATAGAGTTGGCAGCGGTGATTTTCACATTGAAAGTGTGGAGACACTACCTCTTAGGAGAACGATTCGAGTTGTATCTTTGAGGTATTTATTGTCTCAAAAAGTGTTGAATATGAGACAGCAGAGGTGGACGGAGTTTTTAACAGCTTATGGTTTTGGTATTGAGTATGCACTGGGGAAAGAAAATAAAGTTGCAGACGCACTTAGCAGGAAACATCAGAATGTGGTATTACCTATGTTGGCAGAATGGAAGGATCGGGAGGTATTGACTACTCGTCGTGTGTAGTTAAAATCAACTGCTAATTCTAGTCAAAATACGGCCATGTTATCCTGCTTGGAAGTTCAACCAATATTGATCGAAAGGATTGCTTCTAAGCAGAGAAATGATCCATTGTTAACCGAGAAGATTAGAAGGTTGGAAGTGGAACTTAGATTGATGATCTAAAAGATTTTAGTCTTGACCAGAAGGGAAGGTTGAGAAAGAAGGGACCGTTGTGTGTTCCGAATGTTGATGACCTAAGGAGAGAAGTTCTTAGGAAATGTCATCGATCAAAGTTTACGATTCATCCTGGAGAAGCAAGATGTATCAAGATATGAAGAGGAGTTTGTTTTGGCAATGTATGAAAAGGGATATAGGCTTATGGGTAAAGCAGTGTGCAAATTGCCAGCAAGTAAAAGCCGAACATCAGAGGCCAAGTGGATTGCTTTAGCCTTTGGACATACCAGTTTGGAAATGAGATTCGATGTCCATGGATTTTATTAATGGGTTGTCAAGGTCAAATAAGGGAAATGAAAGTATATGGGTTGCGGTAGATAGATTGACCAAGAGTGCCCATTTCATTCCTGTTAAGTCTACCAGGAAGGCGCCTGCATTCACTAAGTTGTTTATGAAGAATATAGTTAGACTGCATGGGAATAGTATAGTCAGTGACAGGGATGCATTGTTCACTAGTGAATTCTGGATGAGTCTATAGGAAGTGTTAGGTACCAAGCTGTAATGACCCTAATTTTGACTGACATTATTTAGGACATTTAATTAGATAAATTAAACGAAATAATGAAGATGGATAAGGGATTGAGATTTGTATAATTATAAAGTAGTCGTGCCTTAATGAATGTATAAACAAAAGGAAATAGAAAATAAGTAAGTAAGAGGAATATGATAAGGGCAAAATAGGAATAGTCCTTATCCTTATACCCTAAACCCTTCTTTCCTCCAATTCCCATTCATTTACAACATTCACAAACAAAACTGAAGTCTTAAAAAAGCTTGGCCAGCCACCATTAAGAGGTTCAAGAAGAAGAAAAGATAGGATTCAAGTAGGAAACTTAGGCAAATCAATCAAAGAGCAAATCTCAACTTTCTTAACATCAAGCTAAGGTGAGTAATTTGGTTTACATCTCACTTTTGTTAATACTTTCGGTCTTAAGATTGGATCTGAATTATTTTGCAAATAATATGCCATGTTATGTTTGTTTAAATAGATATATATGCTTGTTGATGATTTATGCTATTTTACATAGATTTTATGATAAGTTTAGGTTTGAAAATCTAATAAATGACATCCAAATGACTTGCGTGTTTTATATATGGCCGAAAGCAATATTTATGGAGTGGGTTTCAAGTTTCATAATTTTCTAAGTTATTGTGGATTTATTATGAATTTTTTATGAGAGAAAATGGCTAATATTGGGTTTAAATTATTTACGGCAATTTTATATTGATTTTGGGAATGAAATTTAAATATGTTTGAAAACATTTTAAAAGTGAATTATGGTGATTTTTGGGGAATTTTCTTAAGTATTATATGGTTATAAAACTATTTAAGTTGAGGACTTAAATGTTTCATGTTTTTAACCAAGGAGAGGGCTTATTAGTTAAAATGTTTTAATTGAGAATTTCTGAATTCGGCAGCACTTTTAGAAAAGGATTTTGATAAAGAAAAGGCAACTAATAACATTTTGACAAATAAGACAAGTAGGTGAAAAGAAATTTCCTTTAAAGGCTAAAAATCAGTTTTGCTTGGATTTACTACTTCGCCACTTCCATCTGTTGGCTTTCGACACCATGCCTCCACCAAAGAACCCATTCGAAACCAATGCATGTGGTAGCAAACAATTAATACGTAGTGCATTGGAGAAAGGCGGAAGGTACAGTGTCGTAACCTAGCTTTCGAATGGGAAGAAGTTACTCTTATTAACTTTGAATTACTTCTGTTTATAAAGGATGCTTTTGAAGGGATTGTATTAGCTTTTGAAACAATCAAACTTTCCATTGTTTTAGAAAAGGAGCTTTCGACTGAGTTGCCGCCTTTTGTTTTAAAAGAAGCTTTCAAAAGTATAGCTTTAAATCTATTCAAAACCTAGCTGCCACGTTCTTACCTTTCGAACTAGTTAGCAGATTTTCTTTATATCCTTTAAACAATATACTCGGAAGGGTGCTTTCGCCCTTTTACTTTGAAGCCGCCTTTTGAATGCTTTCGAAAGGGTCCTGTAGCTGTTTTCAAAATGGTTTTGGAGGCAATGGTTTCGAAAGGGGGTTTCTAAACTATCCTCTTTCTTTTACTTGGGATTAGTGCTTTCGAAAGTAATGTCTTCACCCTAGTTCTTTACGACCCTTAGTTATATTAGAAGTTAAGCCCAAAGGTTTCAGAAGGAATGGTTTTAAACGGTTTCGAAGCAATGTTTACACAAACTATTATTTGAACCCAATTCGAAAAACACGTTTTAAGTGAAGGATTTCAATACTTTCGAAAGGTATGTTTAAATGTTTTGAAGAGGAAACCCCAATGCCTTCGAAAGGTATATTTAAGCATACCAGAAGGTTTGTTTTAAGTGTTTTGAAAAGAAGGTCTCCAATGCTTTCGAAAGGTAAGCTAATGGTTTCGAAAGAGGATGTCTAAGGGTTAAATAATGAATTCGAAAGGCATATTATCAATACATTCGAAAGATTTGTTTTGGGCCTTTCGACCTAGTATTTAAAGGATAAAGTAGTTAACTTATTTTGAAAGGGGTACTTTCAATGGATTCAAAGGGGATTGTTTAAGGTTTAAACAAAGGTTTCGAATTTGGCCTTGTAGCCTAAAACTTTCTATGTTAAAAAGTGGTTTTAACTTATTATGAAGGGATAAATAATCCCATTGATAAGATTTCATCAACATTGTTTTGTGTAAAGCATATATCATGGCATAAGTATTTTGAGTAAAGCAAAGAACATGATTTCCTTGTTTTATAAAGATATGATTTTAAGGGTAAATAATTTACAAAGATTATTTACAAGGAAATGAAATTTGAATAGGGTAGTTAACCCTAAGTATATGACAAAAAATGAAATTTGAGTAGGGTAGATAACTCTAAGTTTTGACTCAGATATTAGAAGACCAGATGGGACTAGTGTAAGGTCTTGCCCTACACTTAGCTAATATCCCCTGGCTAATATAAGTCCAAAATTCCAGTGTGTAGGGCTTTGTCACATATGCGACTAAAATAATGTTACACACAGAAGGGAATATACAGAGTAAAGATTGGTTATTGGTAAGCCCGCAAAACCATTAGGATCAGTTGACCGTAGAAAAGATAGTTAAGGGCAGATAGCCCAGTTGTGTGTCTAACAGAAGTTAGATACTTGATTATGTCTGGTAGGCCCGAGTCAGCCAATGGTTAATAGTTAGCCAGATAAAACTATAGTGTGGACAGATAGTCCATGGATTTCCTAATTTTATGCATATATGTATTTGCTTTAATTGTTATAATCAGTTTGATTGCAGGGTTTTGATTTGCAAAGGATATGCTTTTAAAAGGATATTAGTGAGAGAAACCGTCTCGCTAAGCGGCGGTGTCTCACTTAATATCAGTAAATCGAGATGTAATAGTATTATTCAAATTAGGCTTTATGTCTGACTCGAAGTTTACGTTTTCCCTTTAAACCCTTGGGTGCTCAATATTTAATTTGAGTAGATTGAGAGTTAAGGACTTTTCAGCTTTGGTAGGTCGAATGAATAAGCTTCCGAAGATGTGCAAGAGGCAAGGTTGGCTATGTAGGAGTTATTTAGTATTATTTTCGCTATGATGTATTTATGGTTGATATATCTATCTAGTACTCTGATCATCCAAGGGGGCATCTTCATATGTCGCTCTTGGCGTAATTTGTAATAATTATATTTGATCAAAATCTGAGAATTGCTTTTGGGATTATGTATTTGAATATGAAATATTGATTTGATATGGAATCAGAAAAACTATTTTGAAACTTGTGTTGATTTTATTTCATATTCATGTGCTTCTGATATTATGGATACCATTAACATTACCATATTTTGTTACCGAAAGTTAATACTATGGATGACTACAACATCTGTAGCGCTTAGCTTCGGGCCTAAAGATAGAGGATGTTACAACTTGGTATCAAAGCATAGGTTTATGAAAACTTAAAAGAAATTTTAAAACTTAAAATGGTTTTAAAAACATAATCCTAAGGAATTAGAAAAAGATTGGGGTATGGGATAACGTCATAGTAACGTACTTGTATTTGCTATATATATAAGTATACGCTTTATCTCTATTCTCCCATCTCTCTTAGGCTATTCTTCTTTATCTTACAAAGACTCGAATGCAGATTTTAATGAAGTAAGATATAGATGCTAGGAGTGGAAGAGTTAACATTGGTGGAGGAAGCACCATAACCAATGGAAATGCCAGACCAATCACTAGAAGGAATCCAGGTCGAGCACAAGCTGTTAATGGGGGCACTAGACCACCACAAGTTGATATGGGAGCCATGTATCAATTCTTCGTCAACATGATACAAGCTGGAGCTGCTGCGGGATTAGCTGGAGGAAATCAGGAAGCTCCGGTGGTCAATAATTATGCAGTATTAAGCAGAGATTATGCCAGGCTTGAAGGAAAGCTATTTATCGGGACCGAGGATGCAATTGAAGTGGAGAATTGGTTACTTCATTACAAAAGGATTTTTGCTGATTTAGTGCTTAATGATGAGCAGAAGAGGAGGCTTGCTTCTAGACAGTTGCAAGGAGCAGCACTGTACTGGTGGAACAGTGTTACTGTGGGGGTTAACGAGGTGACCATGACTTGGGCTGAATTTAGAAGGAGGTTTGAGGAAAGATTCATGTCAGAGGTTACTAAGTCAACTCTGCTCAGGAAGTTTATGGAGTTGGAGCAGGGAAACATGACAATGCTTGAGTATGCAACCGGATTTGAGGAGCTATCGAGATATGGATATGCTACAGTTGATACAGTTATCAAAATGAATGAGAAGTTCCTCGGCGGACTGAAACCTGAACTAGCTAAAGCAACTCTGCCACATATTAGGGATCCGTGCAATGTAGTTATTGAGATGGCTCTGTGGCAGGAAGAGATGCTTGCTTTTCTTGAGGGTAACAAAGCAGGGGAAGCTCAAGGTAGGCGGAACTAGAAGAGAAAGTTTTTTCATAAGAAGGGCGCTCAGAAGAGTGGAGCTGCCAAGAAAAGGAAGGCTGATGTAGTTTTCTATAAGTGCGATAAGAAGGGATACTATGCTCATGAGTGCCGGATAGGCAAAGGGAAGAAAGCTGTTGACAAGAAAGGAGTAAGTTGTTTCAACTGCGATCAGATTGGACATTATAAGAACTAGTGCAAAGAACCAGCCAAGGAGAAAGGACAAAGTGTTTTCATTGGAACCAGCTACCTCAAGACCAACAGTAGAGGAGAAAGTAAAAGCTGTGTTGGGAGGTACGCTTTTGATTCATGGTATGTCAGTTAGAGTTCTATTTGATACTGGTGCATCACATTCTTTTATATCTCATTGTTTGGTAGATAAGCTTAACCTAGAACCCTCGTACCTAGTTACTTCCGTAAGGTTTGCGAATCTGATAGGAGGTTATGCGACTCTTGGAATGAGATGTGACCACTTAGAGTTTGAATTGTTAGGTCATGTATTTTCTTGTAGTTTGCATGTGTATGATTTCGTAGGGTTCGGAATTATTTTGGGTATGGATTGGTTATGTAAATACGATGCTAGGATATTTTTCCATGATAGGAAATATCACTTAGACACCTGATTGTAGTGATCGGGTTATATACTCCATGGAAAACCTTAGTTTTGAGATTAGTGCTTTGTTGGATGTCATAGAGGCAGAAGATGAGTTGATTCGAGTTTTTGTTGTTAGAGAATTTGCAGATGTCTTTGAGCCCATGATAGGACTACCATCGAAACGAGCCATTGAGTTTCGAATAGAATTAGTACCAGGAGCAGAACCGGTGCGCAGACGACCAATTAGAATGACACCTACCTAATCTACTCATTTAAGAGTACCTGAGATGATAAGAAGCAAAACATAAAACCTTGAGTCAGATAATATTATGGTGTGAAAGATACATCATCTCAAATACTATAAAAACCGTATATAGTAAATAAGGTATGAACAACTATACCCGACCTGTCCCTGCATCCAAATAGTTAGACCATAAACACAATATATGCTAAACTACTATTACATGTGAAATATAGGGGGGCATAGGAGTATCACACAGCATATGTAGGAAATGCAGATTACGTATCTTAAGGCAGAATTAACACTAGATGGGGGGGTGAATAGTGTTTAATTAATTTTATGAATCTTTTTGTAATCTTTTCAAATTAAAACTGAACAGATGCAATTCACAAACACAGAGACAATCACAGAACCAGAAACAGATACAAATAGTAAATAAAAGCAGTAAAGGAAAGAACACACTGGAATTTTATACCGGTTCAGAGTTACCCTACATCCAGTCCCACACAATTTCTTATGCAGATTTCTTTTCAAATATAATGTCGATATTACAACCTTGATTTCAAGGCCACGAGATACACCCTCCTGTCTCCGAGTCCAGGGCAAACTCTCTTGATTTAACCAGGCTACAAGATCACCTAATTGATTTACAGGCTACAATCACACCCAATTGATTTACGGGCCACAATCACACCGTTTCCGATCACACTTTGATAGAGAGAGACTCGATACACTTCGATCTTTCGATCTTTGGTTACAAATGATCATATAACTTTGAATAGCACTGAGATCTTTGAGAGAGAGTGGTAGAGAATCAAACTAGAGACGATCTAGTTTGATTCACTTAGCATTTCAGCCGAGTTTTTTTAAGAATGTTTAAAATGAGAATGGAAGAGAAAGAGGAGAGAAAACAAAGAAATCTTAAGTGAAAATTCGTTGAAAACTACTGGTATATATAGGAGAACAACGGTCATGTCCATTCGTAAAAGGTTATGATAAATAGACACTTCTTTTAAAAATTTGAATTTTAAAATCTACGGCTACCATGTCGACATGGGCGTATAGGCATGTCGACATCTCTTTGTATTTTTTGAAAGTTGATTTTTGTTTTAAAAGAGATTTTCTTTCTAAAGTTTGTCGAAATAATCTTAGAACTTTTTAAACTATTTTGAATATACTTTATGATTATAAAAACCTTTGGAAAGTGATCTTATGAAATATAAAAGTAATAAGAACTAAATATATAAATATTTTGAGATTAAAGTTAAAACATTAAAACTCTGAGATAGTTTAAAAACAAGAAATGATTTTGAAATTAATATGATTAAAAATAGTTTTTGAATTAAGGCTAATATATTTAAACCGAGAGAGATGTCTTTTTAAAATGATAGTTTTGAAAAAATCTAAAAATAAGTCATTTTGAAAATTTCATGGATTCCATTCCACTAGAGAAGGTCGTGGGTTCCATCCCACTATTAAAAGGAGAAGGTGGATTCCATTCCACAATTAAAATCCGAATAAAGATTTTAGTGCTATTATGAAGTTTTAACATAAATCTAGACTCTATTACTTATCTTGATATCTTGAACTCTTGATAATCTTGATACTCATGAGTCTTCAGTCTTGATTTCTACAATCTTGAATTCGTCGGTCTTGAATCTCTATACTATATAGTCTTCATTCTCAGTACCTGCATATATATATATATATATATATATATATATCCTGCATATACATATATATCTAGACAAAGATATTAGTTTTTATATTTTATAACAAGTTCTAAGGTTGTTGTCATCAAAACCATCATCTCAGGAACTAACAATATCAAGCACATTCCAAATATACCATCCATCACACAGCCTTGCATCTCTCACTCAAGTGCTACAGATGTACGATAACTCTTTCAGATGCTCAACTCATTACCCACACAAATGGCTAGGGACTGGACACATGTAGATGTCCAAAATATGGATGCAAATAGGCTACCTTGTTCCATTAATGAGCATCACAACCATAGAGTTATCCATTAATCCCTTAGCATACTTACCGATAGTAGAATGCCCTACAAATGCTCAACTCATGCCCATGCAGATGACTAAGGACTGGACACATGCAGACGTCCAAACAAATGGGTACACACAAACTACCTTCGGTACATGCAGACTACCCTATCCTACTCACAAGCATCACAACCTCATATTTTACCCTATGAGCTATCATGCAGAACTCGTCCTTTCAGTCCCTCAACAGATGCTATAGTCACTTGCCACATCGAGTCGTCGAAGTCATTGTACTTTGTTGGTCGCCATCCCAAAGTCACATAGAGTCACCCCAGGGTTCTCCATCCTTACCCCTAGTCAGCTTCCAAGACCACCAAGCAACCCCAAGTCTTGCCCAGAAATACGTATGTGCCACGCCCGAAGCTTCTACCCAAACTCCATGCACCATCTCTATTCGGTCTAGCCTCGACCGAACCAAGGAAGGCTTCCCCAAAACTCAGTCAACCATGCAACACCAAACCGAGTCACTTTCCCTGAACCAGCTCCCTTGTTCATCCAACGAACCAATCTCCATGCTCGGCCACCAATCAAGCTCACCACCGAACCGATCTTTGTACCCGGTCACCGACCCAAGCTCACCACCGAACTAATCTTCGTGCTTGGCCACCGACCTATGCTCACCACCAAATCAAGCACCAAGCATCCATGCCGAATCGATTTCCTGTAGCTTCGTCGAGTCTAAAATTCATATCGATTCCACCAGTATACCCCTATTCTTTGACCCTTATGCATTCTATATGCAACGATACAACTCTTAACAACAAGTAAATCCATCAAAGCCAGGTTTCACGGTCCCTAACTCTTGGTCGCCCCGATGAGAGTTTCAACTATACAAGCATTCACACAAACACAACTTACACAAAAACCACATCAAATCATCCAAACACACATCAAACCATAGCAATTCATCATGTAAATCAATCCATAACATGGCCTATCATATGTAAATGCCACTATACTCCAAAATAACATGATTAAAGTACTTTAAATATTTCAAAATTTGTTTTGCCATAGTTTGACATAGAAAACAGTTTAAAAACATTAATTTTACTTTAAAAATGAGTTTAAAACATCTTAAAACCTATAGGTACTTATGTAGTAACATGAGAAATGATAAATTACTCACCAAAACCCCAAAAAGTGAAGATTTGCACGCAAATCGAGGCAAATTCGAGAATCAACAGCAAAGATGTGATTTTTCATCTCTGAAATATAGATTTGAAGATCTCTAACGAATCCTCTTGCTAATCTAACTCTAATCTATGATTTAGACTTGATTTGGAGGAGAAAAAGAAGGTTTTAGGTGGAGAATGAGTTAATGGAGGCTTACATCTATTTGGGAATGTGTAAAAGTGAATTGGGGATGATGGTTCAGCCTAATAAGGTCTCTAAACCCAAAACCGGTTAGTGAGTCTGCCCCAAAACTCAGTAATTATCCACTAAGCTGCTCCAAAAACTGTCAATCTTCAAACAACCATATCTTCTATCCTTATAGTCCAAATCGCTATTATGACTACTCCACGAAAAGGGAAACTATCGTATCTGTCTGATGGAAGTGGTCTTGGATGCTAATTCGACTTTTATCAAAAGTTATAGTGTTAAAAAATTTCAGGGGTAAAATCGTCCAAAATAATTCTAAAGATAGGAAATGTAACTAATGGCCGTTTCCTAAAGTTATAGAGTAATATGACCTCATACGAAGTTAAAAATAATATTTTACGATCCTTCGATATGTAAAATACGAGTTGTTACATTCTCCCCTCCTTTAGGAATTTTTCCCCCAAAATCCAAAACACAACTAAGGTAAATCAAACATAGCTACTCCGCATGCCTAACATCCATAAGCAACCATATCAAACATCAAACATGCACACAGAAGCGGGTAATGATATCTACGCCTACCCTAGCATGCAGGATACTAAACTACCTTATATGGTATTGAGAGTGAAAGTAAATGCGATGAACAAAAGTCTCACCAAGTAAAGAGCTCTGGACAAGTGGTCATCATGCTCTCATCAGTCTCCAAAGTATAATCACCTTCACTCTCACTCCACCGAACCTTCACTAGCACTACCGTCTTCCTCCTAAGCTTGTTCGTACCATGTAAGATCCCCCATTTTGAAAGAAGAAACTAAGCGCTACGGATGTAGCAGTCATCCATACTTATTAATTTCGAATGACAAGATGTGGCTATGTTGATCATATCAATTATCAGAAGCACATGAATGTGAAAAAGTTTAAACACGATTCAATAGCAAATTTTCACTTTTCATTTCAAAATAACATTTCATATTCATTACATAATCTCATTCGCAAACCCATGTTCAGAGAAAATATGATTATTACAAAATACCCCAAGAGCGTCATATGAAGATGTCCCCGGTTGTTGATTAGAGTTTGACACTTGGCAATTATATAACTTGTCATTACATCTATACAGAAAAAATCAAACAACACGGCGGATTAGATAGGAAATCCTAAATAGCTAGATTACCTCATGCACGTCTCCGGAAGCTTATTCGTCTAACTGGAAAAACATAAGAACCCTTACTCCCGACCTACTCAAATGAATATCCAAGAGTTTAAGGGGAAAAGCAAAAACTTCGGGTCAAACAAACAATTTGGTGTGAATAATAACCTACCATATCAAATCAAATTGATATCCAGTGAGACCACACCGCTGGGTAGTACAGGTTTTCTCCTCACTAGTATCTTAACCAAAATATATTAACCATATATTGTGCTCCTGCATCCACAATGGTTAAAACGTAATAACATAATGATTGCAAACATGAAATATACAATGGATTACCCATTCCAAGTTATTAGACTATCCGTCTTAATTTTATCTGACTATCTATCTCAATCCATAGTTTTCCTAGGGTTACTATGAACTTATTAGTTTTCGTGGGCTGACTAATAACCTATCAAAGTTCTTATCGACTACTCGTCCAGAATCATAGTTTTCTTTGGATTACTAAGAACCTATTGGTTTCTACCAATATCAACATCCAACCATAGTTTTCATGAGCTAACTATGAACCTATTGGATTCTCCAATAACATCTCTCGAACATAGTTTTCATGGGATCATTAGGAACCTATTGGATATCTTCCAATAACATACTTTCCAATCATAGTTTTCATGGAATCACCATGAACCTATTGGATATCTTCCAATAACATTACTCAAACATAGTTTTCATGAGATCACTAGGAATCTATTAGATATCTTCAAATAACATACTCTTTTGATAAGTAATGGGCATCCTACACTTTTGGTCTATTTGATCTCCTAGATACAATACTACTCACTCAGGAATTAATTCTGATTATACTCACTTATGGGTCAACCTAGCTGGTTATTTTGCCATTTAATACCCCAAATGCAATTATGGGTCAAGGTCATGTGAATATGGCAACAATATCATGCATAATAACTAATCAATTAATAATAAGAACATATAGCATCCATCATTCAAATAAGTTCAGTCAATTGGCACCTTAAAACTTACTTAACCTTAAGTAACAATCTTCTTCGGTAATTACATATAAACTTGGACTAAACAATAGTTTATTTCTTGAAAACCTTTATCTATACTATAAAGAAAAACCCTGGTCAAAGCAGTCAAAGTGAAGCCTTTTTGGCAGTCCCCATTTTGCCCCCAGTTCAAAATAAAAGGAAAACATTCCACCAGGGCAGATTTGTCATTTCCCCAAGTCCTCACACGTTGCCGACATCCTTCTGCACACGTCTTTTTTCCACCATCTTCCGTTTCCCCCTTCCTTTTCGTCTTCATTTTCCACTTTCAAAATAAGTGGCAACTCCCCTCATTCAATTTTCTAACCGCCACCCCTACACCGTCCTTGCTTCACTTCCACTTCTCATTCCCCTCCACTGTCTGTCGCTTCAGCACATGCCGCCGCCGCCACGGTCATCCTTTAGCTCAACAACTACTTCTCCCCTCAGGCGTACGGCGACACCAACTCCGTGCCGACCGATTGTTCTGATTTAATATCATTTTACGCCTTCTTCATTACCCCAGGTACCATCTCAGGCTGCCTTCCTCTCTTTTTTGTTCTGATTTAATATCATTTTACGCCCCTGCCCTAATTGCTCTTCCCTCCGCCTCCAATTCCATTTCCCCCTTTCTCTCCTTCGGCCTCCACCCCCGACTTCACGTCTTTCACCCAAGTTACCGCTGTGTCAAATTTATGTTTATTCACTAACATTTTCGCTTATGTTTTGATTAAGTTTCGATTATGTTCTCAACTTTCTACGTCAATATCTTCAGTAAACTGGAAGATATTAAAAAGAAACGTTCTTTGTTAATTGATTCAGAAAGTATGAATTTCATTTCTAAACAGATGAGGGAAGATGTTGTTTCTGCATTTATAAAGGGTTAAAAATGATGGTAAAGTAAACTATGTTACCGTGAATTGATGATTTAATTTCTTCACAATGCATTCTTTTATCATATTTCTATTCCACCTAATTGCCACAATTCTCTCTATTGCAGATGATGCACAAATCTTGCTTCGACCGAGCTCAATTATCCTTCAAAACAAACGGACAACGAAAAATGCATTTTTGAAATTTAAGAGGTACCTCATTTATTTGCACTTATTACTATATGCTGCTCTCTTTTTTTATTTTCAGTTTTACAGTGCTTATTGATTTACAGTAACCCGAAAGGAATTTTTATCATTGTATGCTTAACTGACTATATGATTGACATGCCGTGACCCAAAATGATTCACAGTAACCCAAAATTTATTTAATTATCACAATTTCAGCCAAGGTGAACACGTTAGGTGGCTTCATTTGTATTTAGAAGTAATGACTAAGCCTCTATTACATGCAGATAAGACTTAAAACATGTGTATATTTACTAATCGAATCTAAGAAAGCAATCAAACTATGCAAAAATGTTGATTGGATAGAAATGAAACCATGGTTGAGGTTTTCTGCATTTATAAAGGGTTAAAAATGATGGTAAAGTAAGCTATGTTATGTAAGTGTCCTCTAGCGTGAATTGATTACAAAGGTCCGATGATGAGCAATGCTCAGAATTTTTTATTTTCTATTTGGAGATTTATATTCGAATTTGACTGCTTTCTGTTCATTTATCTTTCTTTCAAACTTTAATTTTACAGATCTAACTACATGTTTGTTTCTTCTTCCTATTTCTATGATGAAAATTTCCTAATTTGGGAATTATTTATTGTTCATTTCCAAAGACTTCCTATTTTATCTACAGATTACAAACCATCCTCAAATCACAAATGGAGGCAGTAGTTATGCATGCTGGATCTAAGCTCCTCAAAGCCGGCTTTGCCGCACCTGACCAGGACCCACGTTTGGTAATATTTCTCTTGGTTTCTTAACTATTCAGATTTATAGTCATTTGAAATGATTTTAGCTGTATCATAAGATATTATCTTCAAAAGTATATGTACAGATAATACCGGCAAAAATGAAGTGCGTAATTGGGAAGCGGAAGGAAATACGATTAGGGATGGAATCGAGGAGGAGGAAGTGATAGTGGATCCTATATCGAGAGGTTTTTGAAAGATTGGGATGCGATGTTGGATTTGTTGCATCATGTTTTGTATGCTTCTCTTCGTTGGGAAATTGGAGACGAGGGCAACGTCTTATTTGCTGATCAGGTAATTTTGAATCTCATCAGTTCCCCCTTTTGCAATTCATTTTAGAATTTCTTTTAATCTTCACCTTCTACAAGACCTACTTTCAATTTCATCTATGTCATGTTTTCTGTTTGTTATGTTTTTTGCTCATTTCTTAGTTTTAGTCGATTCCAGTTGCGCTATTACCTAGAATGTATTTGGTTCTTATTTGCAATCACTTTATGTCATGCTATTTTAAGTCTCTGTGATGTCTTTTGAAATAATTTGTTTTTTCCGTTACAGATTAGTTCAATTTTTCACATATTGATTTAGGAAAATAAATTATATTTTGTTTGATTTCACTTATGTTTGTTTGGCTTTCTTACCATTTAAGATTGCAATTTAAGAAGTTATATTACGTTCGTTCACTTGATACGCTTATGCATCTCAAATGCCTTTAGCATCACTTTATTTGTTTATGTAAAATTTGCTATTTGGATTGAATTTTTCCTACCTAATTTTTTTAAACTTAGTTG
The DNA here is from genome assembly GCA_030737815.1 of Allium fistulosum. Taxonomy (NCBI): domain Eukaryota; kingdom Viridiplantae; phylum Streptophyta; class Magnoliopsida; order Asparagales; family Amaryllidaceae; genus Allium; species Allium fistulosum. The sequence continues at coordinate 1,112,183,787 of CM060902.1, read as the reverse complement.
ATTACCTACAGTTACCATTTAGTATGTGCTGCTGCACAATAAATTACATCAGCTTTTATGTTAACTTCTAAGACATTGAAGTCGCTTTCAATTATCAAATGAAAAAGCAACAGTTTGCTTGATGAAATATGTACATGAAGCTTTAAATGTTTGTAGTCTGTATAATCACAACATAAACATGATACATTCTAGAGTATTGAATGACTAATTATTACACTAATTTATTCAGTTTTTTTATTTGCAATATTTTTTACATTTAATTTATAACCTAATCCTAATTTCAGTCATCCATAAATAAATGCATGATGTTAATTAGTGGTTGTTTTATGCAGCGCATGTCTAAAGAGCCAAAGGAAGCACACGAAGATGGATGATTTCATTGAACCTTTCAAGGCTCGATGATTATACAGAGTCTATAAAAATTATTTGATTTACAGGGAGGTATTGTTTTTTTCGTTGATTTTTGAGTATAGCCAACACAGCTTCCTTCTTTATGATATTATGCCCATTATGCTACTGGTGGTAGTGCATTTTTCTAAATTGAAATGATTCTCTCCCCTTTATTATTCATCTTTTATATATTTAATTGACAACATATGTTCTTACTTAAGCTTACTAAATATTTTTCCCTCTTAGGACAAGAAAATAATACTGTACCTTTTGGCTACATATTAAATGAAACAGTGAATAAAACATTTTTTCGGCACACAGGATGTCAGAAAACTCAAGTACCTAAATATATGTAGTTGGTATAACTACAACATTCGAAAGGTGAACCCAAACTCAATAGAGTTATAATATAAGTATTACCCTTAAAACTACACCATTATTTAAATGATGCTCCAATCTTTGCTGAAGCAAACTCAAGGCTTCTAATAAAGCAACTTGAATTATAATTTTATTATGTTTTTTTTTCAATTTCCAAATGAAAATTATTGATAAAATACTGAAATATCTTTTACAAAGTTAAATATAATAATGAATGCTTTATTTTTTTCCTCTCTTTCATTTTTTTTACAAATTTTATGATATATAATTTTTAGCTCTTGCAATTTTAATAGACGATGGCGCACCAGGGATCCTCACTCACAGTATCGATTTTCTAAATTCGACTGGAATTTCGTGAGGTTCAACAGTTTCAGTACATGATCATGGACAAGAGCACTGCGACGAAGACGGTGGCGCACCAGAGATCCTCACTCAAGGTATCGATTTTCTAAATTCGATTGGAATTTCAACTCTTTCATCTTAATACATTTATTTTGAAACCCTAATTCTGTTGATGTTATTTTTGCATGCTATACAGTGATTCAAATGGGTCTACAGAAGGAGCGGATGATGACCAGTCTACGGAGAGAGATATATACCAAATTAAGGTACCATTTTTTACTACTATAGTTTGTATTTCGTTCATTGCTAAAACTGCTATTTTTACATTCAAAAAATCATTTAGAGTTGAAGCTACCATCAAGATCCTGCCAAAAAGTAAAAAGAAACTGAAAATTAATAACTTCCCCAACCCAATCAGCAAGCCGGGAAATGATACTTTGCATCTATCGATTTTCACCCAAAATATCGGCTATGCAGGTTTGCTTTTTTATTTTATGTAATCAGTTGGAACGATTCGAACATTAGTTTATAAATTGTTTCATTTCATTTTGTTAATTTCACCTTTGCTTATAACATGCTTGGTCAAATGCTTCAAGCAGAAAGTCGAAACTTTGTAACTTAACACTTTCTTACCTCAATTATTAATTTGTACGAAATTACTTTCTCATCCAAAATAAGCATAATTTTACAAAGAAATTTTATTTTTTTGGATTTTTTTAGTTTTGTTTCCTATACTCTGAAAAGCATGGTTTTGGTTTTCGAGGATTCCTATGTAAAGCATAGGACACACAAAATTTTTATAATTACTATTCTAAAGTGGTTAATAAACTTATTACAATCGAACATTTATTTAAAGACCACGACATCAATCCAGATGTATTATCAGTTTGATTGCATTGTTGAAACTGCATACTGCTTTCGTTGATTGTAAATAAATGTATTTCAAGTTGCATTATCATTTTCAGGTCATTTTAATTTGTGCCCAGAAGACAATACGTGTGAATTTTCTTAAACTCATATTCACTTCAGTTTATGAAACAAAAATGAACTTAAACAAAATTTATATAAATTTGACTTTGATTTGTGAATATTGAAGATACTGATACAAATGCTCAGGCCAAGAGCGGTGATCTGAGGAACAAGCCTGCAACAAATATATTTCGGGTTCCAAATTACTAACAATCCCAATGATTTATACTTAATTTTTGCTCTCACTTGCTCATCAACTACCCTAATATAATAAATTAATAACTCTGATTTAAAAGGGTTGATATTCAAATTCAACTATTGTTTACAAAGTGATTAATCTCTCTCTCACTCTCACACATAAAAAATACTTTAATTTTTCTTTTTTTATAAGAAAAATCCGATCCACATAGAATTCTTGCTGAAAACTATGAATATGTTAGTTCAACAAATGAGATCTATATTTACATCAATGAGAAATACAAATTTTTATTTGTGGTTTACTACACAACATACTTGATCATGCAAGAAAGAAAATTTATATCAGCGACCGTTTTCTTCCAACTTTTACAAGGTTATTCTATTTTCTACCTAATGAATTAGTATGCTGCAGATATGCATGTTCAAATACATATTTAGTAACATATATATGCTATCCCTGTTTAAGGAAAAAATAAAATAAAAGTGAAATTAGACTGCACAATTTGTTTAAAGTATGATATGATCATTCTTCTGATTTTAATTTCAAGCCTTTTTAGGTTTGTATAATTGCATTTTTGAACAAGGATGGAACCCTTTGAAGCACAAACATCAATTATGTTTTGGAGTGTCATTGAAGTGAGTTATAGTGTGTAAGATACATACATCTATTATGTCTATTTTATTTCCTTTTTTTCCAAAGGTCCAATCTCTGTCTAATATGTATTGTTCAGTTACGTTAACTGGCCTGATTACCCATTATCCTCTGTTCAGGCACATAAAACATCGATTTAGCTGTTGGGATATGACAAGGGATGGAATGCATCATTCCCCTTGAAACATGGGTTACAGTGATTAATATAATCCTTTATGTTTAGTGTTGATAATTGTAGCTTACAATATCATAATTACAAAATATTTAGTACTTCTACAATGAGGTTTTGTTAAATTCTCCTATACCACATATTGAAACATTTTTATATGAGTAGCCTTTTGTTTGATAGCTTTTACACCTCTTGCAGAAGCTCTAAGCTTTAAGCTACGAAAATGTATTAAGCGCGCATAATGTATTGAGCTTCAACAAATTTGTACTATCCTTGCATTACATTTTCGTTCAATTGAATGCATCAATTATTACATTTCAGAAGAAAAAAAATTTAACTTCTACCGTGAAATAGTTTCCCTTCAATATGTACATCATAAAAATTTTATTTATGCCTTCTTCAATGAATATTAATCTGCCTACAATTTTTTTTAATAAAGAACATTGAATTTGACCACCGTCCTTGAAATAGGTACATACCGTAAAGGCTAATTGAACCATCCTTTACTTTAGTAAACGGTATCTTTCCCTCTGTTGTTAAACTATCGTTATACATATGATGCATCCAATGTTGTGTACTGGGGTTGAGTCCTAATACAAATAAGTTACGTATTTTTGAAATGGTTCACCTTGCAGTAACATATCGACAACAAGACAACTTGCATTCATATTACATGTTAGATGTACAAAAGGAATTTGAAGTGCAATGTCAACATGAAGTGGAGTATTGAGCTTACATGAGTGAAATGGAACATGGAGTTGCCCATCAACCAATAGCAGGAAATGAGTTGAAGGAGTGATCAGTGAAGTCGCTTATGAGCTTGGATTTGGGGTGTATGCCTCATATTTGGTACTGGCATGAGATGACGGAACTATGCTATGTTTCTGTCACATTTTTTTATATTAACTGTGTATTTCAGCAATAGGTTATTTTTACTTCAGTGCATTTGTATTATTTAAGTGGAAATGTACTGTAATGTTGAAATAAACCATTCATATATTTATTGGAATGCGCTATGAAAAAAATGTCAACGTTCATGTTGATAGAAGAGGAAAAACAGCTATAAAGCTATACGGAATACAAAAGGCTATAAAGCTACATTGTTGATGACTGAAACTCAAAAAATTGAAAGTAGATAAGTGTTTTCCATTACTGTATGTAAATGTGTTACATTATGTTGTATGATAGTTTATCACTTTCATTACCCTGTTTTATTATTTTCAAAAATAACTTAGTCTCATTTTCTTTTTGGTTAATCATTGATTTTTGTCAATGTATATACGTAAATACATGCAACATTATGTATACTTCAAATCATGCTGTAAGATCCAAAAAATCTTACAAACGGTGTTTTTAACAAAGACAAAATACGTCACTTCCTTCTTTGCACACGTCCAACGGACGTGCCACCATACTTGTCATTATATATGATTAATCCCTTAATTCATATTCAAAACAAGGAAAATATAGCTCCTTACTTTACTAATTTCTCATGCCAAAATACAAACGATTTTAATACTACCATGCCTACTTTTGGAGATAATAGGAGGATGTCGCACCTCTCCACTAAAGGACATAACGCCAAAACTAGAATATGTTCATATTTGAAAACTAAAGGCATAGATATAGCCAATGTAGGATGTCGCATCCCTTCACATCAATACCCTTAAAATAATTCTAATTTTATAGAGTATAAGGCCTTGGGGCCAAAACCATTTATGTCGCATACATAGGATGCTGACACTATGAAGTATAAAACTTAGTTTCCATGAAATAAAGGCTTCCAACCTTATAAATAGGAATGTCGCCCTAGATGTCCTTAGACATAATTGTTTTAAAACAATTGAAATCAATTTCATAAAGCTAGGCTACTATGCCACTAATAAAAGTAGACTAGCGGCATTACTGTCTTAATTATTAATGTCGAAATTGAAAGTAGGCGGCATCATTACAACCGATATAAAGATAGCGACATCATTGTCGTTACTTAAAGGTTGATGATATAAAACAAGAGGAATAGATAAGCACACGGCATAGAGAGATGCAACATAGAATAAACATGAATTGATACAGAATATTAGTGGCATCCTCAATGCCGATATAGATAAGGGGTGACATGCAGCATTGATATGCGGCATCCGTATGCAGCATCGATAGGCTCCAACCTTAGAGAAATCATTTCATACCAATGAGGTTGATATCGTATGCTTTCCTATAGGTTAGTGATGACATGCAGCATAGATGGACGTCATCATCGATTAATGGCGCATGGGAATCCCGTAACTAATATAAAAACTGTTTTATTTCTTTATAAAGCAATATCTTTTTACCAACTCCAATTTTTGTCAAATTCTTATTGGATAACAACTTCCTTTACCAAAACCTTTTCAAAATACTGATGTAGATCAGATTTCTCATTCCCAAAATAATTTTGCAAACCATTAAATTATACTAATATTTTAATATATTTATTAAGCCTTTTTAGCCTAATAAATTCATATAAAATCATAATCTTTTGTGAAAAATCCCAAAAATTCACCAAAAATCAGGATTAACATATTCTTTAACATATAAAAATTTCAGGACCAAAATCATTAATTAGTTATTTTAAATAATTAGAAACCGAAATAAATGCTCGTTCTTCCTTAGGAAATCCATAAAATATTCCTATAAATTTGGAAAATTATGAAATTAAAAACCCATCTTAAAAATTATGTTTTACACAACATATCCAAAAATCAAATCCTTTGGAGATTAAAATCTTAGGTTTTTATCCTTAAACCCCATATAATAATTTCATAAAAATTCCATTATTCATTATTCTTTCCAAACAAAGATAAAATCAAACATGGCATATCATATCATCATAAACGAATCAAGCAAATCAAGATTCGAAATTAACAAGTATAAAAATGAGATGGTTTTATTATTATTCACCTTAATTTGAAAATGAGAATTGAGATTTGAAGATTGATTTGGTTTCCTTGGCTTTTCCTCTTGAATTCCTATGCTCTTTCTTCCTCTTCTCTCTTGCTTAATGGTCGGCCTAAGTTCCTTTTGATTGTTTTGATATTATGCAAATGAGAATGATGTAGGAAAGGGGAGGGTTAAGGGACGAATAATATATCTATTCCGATTTTACCCCTTATATATTATTTTATGTTTTAGGTTCTAAAACAATCTTAATAATTAATTAGTTAAGGCATGACCATGGTAATTATCAAACCTCATCCTCCATATCTTACTACACATCACATTATTCTATTTAATTTATCTAATTAAATCTCCTAAATAATGTTAATCAAAATTAGGGGTGTTACATATCATGTTCGACAATATGAATAAGCATACGAGGTCTCGATGCTTCAGGTTCAATCTCGACATCATCAAGCCGATCTGGTTGTACTAGCGTGCCTAAGTCGTGCACAAACTTCTGTAAGTGAGATATATGGAACACATTGTGCACGCCCGCCATCTTCTGAGGTAAGTCGATTTAATATGCTACATTCTCGATCCTCTTAAGTATCAGAAAAGGACCAATGAATCTCAGTGCCAATTTCCCCTTAGTACCGAATCGAACAACATTCTTCAATGGGGAGACCTTGAAAATACCACATCATCGATGGAGAACTCTAAATCATGCTTCCTCCTATCAGCGTAGCTCTTAGTTCTATCCTGAGCAGATTTTATTCGTTGTCGAATGATCTCATCTTCTTCGAAGTCTATCTAATCATGATTGGCCCAAGTATCAGTTTCTTTACGGCTTCCCTCCAACATGAAGGAGCATTGCACGGTCAGCCATATAACACCTTGAATGGTGCCATACCGATGTTGGACTGATAGCAGTTGTTGTATGCGAACTCTACTAAGTGTAAATGATAGTCCCACGAGCCATCAAAATAGAGAATGCAAGTTCGCAAGAGATCCTCCAAGATACAATTCACACTCTTGGTCTGCCCATCTATTTGTAGGTGATAAGCTGTACTTAGATGCAGCTTTGTCCCCAACACTTCTTATAAGCTCTTCCAAAACCCGCTAGTGAACAAAGGGTCTCGATCGCTTGTAATGCTCTTCGGCACACCATGGAATCACACAACCCACTTCATATACAACTCGACCAATTTGGATGTCATTCTACTAGACTTGATGGATATGAATTAGACACTCTTTGTTAATCCATCGACTATGATCCAAATGCTATCGTACCCTCCTCTTATCAATCCATCGAAGAAGTCCATCGAAACTTGCTCCCATTTCCACTCGAAAATATTGAGAGGTCGTGCAAACCACTCGGCTTCTTCTGTTCTGCCTTTACCAACTGACAGTTCATGCACTTCGAGATGAATGCTCCAACTTCCTTCTTCATCCCTTCCTAATAAAATGTTTTCCTAATATCGTGGTACATTTTACTGCTGTCGGAATGTATAGTCAATCTCAAATGATAGCACTACTGTAGCACCTCATCCCTCAAGCCATCGACATCTGGAACAAACATTCTCTCATCCTTACAAAGCTAACCATCACAATCAAGCCCATACTGCCTCATCTCTTTGGATTTTGCCCCTTCCTCTATCTTCGCCATGATCTTTGCTAGTCTGGCGTTTGCCTCTAACTAGTACCGTTTCGCTCAATCAAGGTGTGTCTGATCGTCAGGCTAGCCAACACTTCCGGCTCTAGCTCACATCAAGGTCTAAAATCACAGCTAACGATAATCTCCAACTACTTCCACGCTAGGAACATCGCTCCCAAGCTAGCATGTCTCCTACTCAAAGCATTAGCGACCGCATTTCCCTTAGCAGGCGTATAGGAAATGGCAAAGTTTTTAGAGGCCGGGAATTCTAACATCACTGCTGACAAAGGTTAAGGTCCTTTTGGAAGAATAGATACTTCAACGACTTGTAGTCTGTATACAACTCAAACCTCTCCCTAAGCAAATAATGCCTTCATATCTTCAATGTGAATACCCGCTGCCAACTCCAAATCGTGAGTCGGATACTTCCTCTCGTGCGGTTTTGGCTGTCAATTAGCATAGGCGACAAACTTTCTCCTTTGCATCAACACCGCACTAAGTCCAGTCCCACATGCGTCTGTGTATACTGTCAGCTCCTCATTCCCACTCGGAATGACTAACACTGGTGCTCTTGTCAACCTATTCTTCAGACTCACAAATGCATGCTCGCATCCAAAATAAAAGTCTGATTCTTCTTCGTCAAGTTGGTTAATGGCGCTGCTACCTTAGAGAAGTCCTGGATAAAATGTCTATAATATATCTCCAGTCCAAGAAAACTTCTCATGGTTGTAGCAACCTTCGGTCGATCCCAGTCCTATACTACTGCCACCTTCGTAGGATGTACAACAATGCCCTACTCAGAAACAACGTAACCCAAAATTACACTTCCCTCCTCCAGAAGTGACACTTCAAAAACTTTATCTTTAATCGGTGCTTTCTCAACACCTTGAGTCCAATCCTCAAATGCTCCATGTGTTCTTCCATCATCCTTGAATAAACAAGGATATCGTCTGTGAACACAAGTACAAACTTATTAAGCTTATCCCTGAAACATGGTTCATGAGATGAACAAAGTATGCCAGTGCGTTGGTTAGTCCGAATGGCATAACCAACCACTCATAGAGTCCAGACAATATATAGAACGCTGTAATCAGCACACTTTCCTTTGCTACTCTCAGTTGATGAAACTCTGCCGCAAGTACCAACAGAGAGAACACCTTCGCAGCGTGGAGCTTATTGAACAAGTCATTAACATGTGGAAGTGGATACTTGTTCTTCTTTGTCACCTTGTTCAGCTCACGGTAATCTACACATAAGCTCAGAGAGTCATCCGCCATAGTAACAAATACTACAGGTGCACCCTACTTCACCTCAACAGGTCATCCACTTGCACCTCCAACTCCTTCTACTCTCTGGGTGCCATACGCCTCAAAGGAATAACTATCGGTTTGGCATCCTTTATTGAGTCTATGGGGAACTCAATCTCTTGGTGTTGTGGTACTACGGTCACCTCCTCAAATATGTCCATATACTTTCTCATTATAGACACATATAACAACTCATCCTATGGAGTCTCAAGCAAATATAGAAAGTTAATCATAACTCCATCCTCGGGTAGGCAACCAATCACTACAGTCTGCCCCTCCACAGCCCTAATCGTCACTAACAGCCTCTCGTAATCCACCACTACCATATACTTCCTCAGCAAGTCCATCCTTGGTATAATACCGAACCCCACAAAACTCGAAAACAAAGCAATCACAAGCAAACAAACATCCATGACTCAAAAGGGCTAAATATCGACAGACCATGCAAAGGCTAGTAGAGCCTCCAACTGGGTTTGTCATAGTCAAGGGTCAATCAACTATCTTGGGTTTCAATCCTAATCTATCTACCAAAACAATAGATACGAAGGAATGTGAAGCCCCGGTATCGAATAGAACACATACTGACATATCAGAGATAGTAAGCATATTCTGTATAATGACACTTTTCCCCTTCTCCTTCACCGATGGAGCACTCGACGAAGCTAGAATAGTGTTCAAAGCATAACCAGACACAACCTGCTAATTTCTCGACGGTTCTGGACAGTCCTTATTGATATGTCATGGCTTGTTGCAGTTGAAACATTCTTTTTTCTCGTTCTTGCAAACTTTGCTAAGATGGCCCCTCTGTCCACAGTTATAGCACGTAGGCTTCCACTTGCCCTTCTTCTGGCCATCCTTCTGAAACTGCTTTCGCTTCTTGTTGTCACACTTTCTTTTTCCATCCCCGTCGGCTTTGGCGCATCCTTGGGGGCAACAATCGACTAAGGCTTAGGATACAGACTTTCATGTCGAAGAGCCCACCCAACAGCCTCTCGAAGGTCTCATTAATATGTCCTACCAACTTCATTCCAAAATAATCTTCCAAACCCATAATAGATTTCTCATTCTTCTTGAGCGGAGTATTGGTAAAAAATAGACCATACTTTGACAGCATGTTGAACTTGGCCACATACTCTGTCACAGACATACCCCCGTCTCAAGTTAGCAAACTTTTGAAAGAGCACCGACTTCTGAGTGGCCGACATATACTTCTCTTCAAACCTCGCATTAAACTGCTCCCAAGTAATCTGGTCCTCGGGAGTAGTAATCTTGATGGTGTTCCACCACCCCATAGGTCTTCCTTGAAGCTGTCTAGAGGCCAGCTTCGTCTTCATCGCATCCTCTAACTCCATATCCTCAAAGATGCGTTCACGGAGTAGAGTAATCCTTGTTCAGTTTGGCAAAATCAGTCGTCGGCACTTATAATGGAGCACCACCACCAACAGCCGCAGCAGGAGCAGCTTGGGCATTCTGAACCATGTTTTGCACCATCTTAGCAAACATGTTCTACAAGTCGGGGTTAACAGCCCTTGATCCTGCCCTCTTCTCAACTCCAGAGATGGAGTTCCTAGCAACGTTCCTTGTTAGCCGACTTATTCTTACAAGTTGTAATAAGAATAATCGGTCTCTTTAAAAGGAATAAGTGGTGTCCATAAATGAAACGCGACTTATACACTGTATACATACTACTATATAATTTTGAAAACCAAAATATAACAAGTATGCTCTCTCATATATCATTGGATCCATTCTAAGGCGATAGCTCCTTCCTTATCACTAATGGATCCAAATATTAGGTTAGGTCATCTACGCAACCTAAGCTCTGATACCAAATGTGATGATCGCACTACAAATTTGGCACCCAATATACATACGTGATGCACTATGGAGGTACCCGAGCGATGTAGGACGATAGCCGAGGATGTAAAGTAAAGAAAAATCCAAACATGGAACATGTAGAACATCTCACAACGTACAGATAAAATATGATATGATAACATAAATTTAAAATGGGCGAAATAGTGATATAATCAAATGACCCATAAATAAGAACATCAGAGTGCATCAGGTCACAGACTATACAGAATCTGAAATAAAGAGTTTATGCATCCCAAATCTCCATAATAAACTCTATGACTATCTCTAATAATACAAGTACCGACATGGCTCTGTACTGCATAGCGAAATATATGCGATAGTAAGCTCCAAGTATAGATATATAAAAGCGTAGCCTCGTGCTCATACTCTGTACTGCTCCATGCACTATCCAGGCCCGTTGTCCCTAATCACTCATTTAAGTGTACCCGAGATAATAAGAAGCAAAGAATAAAACCTCGGGCCAGACAACAGTCTGGTGGGAGTGATACATCATCTCAAAATAATATAAGTTATGTATATAGTAAATAGAGTATAGGGCATGAACAACTATACCTGACCCGTTCATGCATCCAAAGAGTTAGAACATAAACACAATATATGCTAAACTACTATCACATGTGAAATACAAGGGGAATATGGGTATCACACCGCATCAAGCACACTGCAAATATAACATCCATTACACAGCCTTGCATCTCTCACTCAAGTTCTCCAGATGTATGATAATTCTTTCAGAAGCTCAACTCATTACCCAAACAGATGCCTAGGGATTGGACCCACGCAGACGTCCAAAATATGGGTACACACAGACAACCCTGGTTACACACAGACTACCCTAGGTAAACAGAGACTACCCTATCCCGTTAATAAGAATCGCAACCATAGAGTTATCCATCAATCCCGAGCACATGTCCTGATAGTAGAAATGCCCCCACATATGCTCAATTCATGTCCACGTAGATGGCTAAGGACCAGAAACACGCAGATGTCCAAACACATGGGTACACGTGGACCACCTTGGGTATACGTAGACTACCCTGTCCTACTCACAAGCTTTACAATCTCATGTTCTACCCTACAAGCTATCACGCAAAACCCGTCGTTTCAGTCCCTCACCAGATGCTATAGTCACTCGCCACCTCGAGTCATCGAAGTCGTTGTACTTCGTTGGTCGCCATCCCAAAGTTACCCAGAGTCACCTTGGGGTTCTCCATCCTTACCCCGAGCCAGCTCCCAAGACCACCACGCAACCCCAAGTCTTCCCCTGAAATACATTCGTGCCATGCCCAAAGCTTCTACCCAAACTCGTTGCGCCACCTATGTTCGGTCCAGCCTCGAGCGAACCAAGGAAGGCTTCCCCAAAACCGAGCCAACCACGCAACACCGAACCAAGCCACTTTCCCCAAACTAGCTCCCTTGTTTGTCCACAGGACTAATCTCCATGCTCGGCCATCGAAACAAGCTCACCATCGAACCGATCTTTGTGCCCGGCCACCGACCCATGCTCACTATTGAACCAATCTTCATGCTCGACCACCGACCCAAGCTCACTCCCGAACCCATCTTCCTTCTTGACCACCGACCCAAGCTCACCACTAAATTAAGTACCAAGCATCCATGCCGAACCGATTTCATGTAGCTTCGTTGAGTCCAAATTTCACATCGATTCCACCGCTACACCCCGTTCTTCGACCCTTGTGCATTCTGTATGCAATGATAAAACTTTCAATTCTGAGTAAATCCATCAAAGCCCGGTTTCACGGTCCCTAACTCAAAGTCGCCCCAATGAGTATTTCAACCATGCAAGCATTCACACAAACACAACACATACAAACCTAATCACCCAAACATCCAAACACACATCAAACCATAGCAAGTCATCGTGTAAATACACCCATAACATAACCTATCACATGTAAATGTCACTATACTCCAAAACAATATGTAAGCATTAATTTGACTTTAAAAATGAGTTTAAAACATCTCAAAACCTATAAATATATATAGTAAGGTGAGAGATGATAAATCACTCGGCAAAACCCTCAAAAGTACATATTTGCACATAAATCGAGGCAAATCCAAGAATCAACGGCAAATATGTGATTTTTCTTCCCCAAAATATAGGTTTGAAGACCTTTAATGAAACCCCTTTCTAATCTAACCTTAATATATGATTTAGACTTGATTTGAAGGAGAAAAGAGAAGGTTTTGGGTGGAGAATGAGTAAATGAGGCTTAGATCTATTTGGAAAGGTGTAAAAGTGAATTGGGGATGATGGTACAGCTTAAGGTCTCCAAACCCGAAATGGGTTAGTGAGCTTGCCCCCCAAAACTCACTAATTACCTACTAAGCTGCTCCAAAAACTGCCAGTCTTCAAACAACCATATCTCCTAGCTTGAAAGTCCAAATCACTACAATGACCACTCTATGAAAAGTGAATCCACCGTACCTTTCTAATGGAAGTGATCTCGGATGCTAATTCAGTTTTTATCAAAAGTTATAGCCATTACAAGTTTTCAGGGGTAAAATTGTCTAGAAAATTTCTAAAGATAGGAAATGTCACTAATAGGCATTTTCCAAAGTTATAAAGCCATACGATCTCATACGAATTTAAAACTAATATTTTACGATCCTCCGATACGTAAAATACGGATCGTTACACAGTCAATACTGAAATTAATTATTATTTCACAAATAATATTTGGTATATTTACAAAAAATATTGTGCCTTGATGCATCCTTTGATAAGTATTTTATGGCATGCTCCCACTATTTCCGCCATTACTATAACAGAGTATGAGCTATTTATTTCTTTTACTATAACTAGCTTACAATCGAGTGTTTTCGATCAAATATCTTTAACTTATATGATTGACTTTCATAGAAAACAATTTTCTATATTGTAACACAATCTGGAATAGGAATCACATTTCTCATTACATATTAAGTATCTTTTAGTACTTTATACAATTCTCATTTCTAATATCCCTTGTGAAGCAGAGGTGACAACTCACTCTCTTCACCAACTATGCCTAAGTTGCATCCACTCTTGAACATTCACTTTCCTTTCTAAAATTGTCAAACCGTTAAAAGTAAATCCTTATTGTAATCAATCGTATTGAATACATGATTTTGAATACTGATTTATTTGTTTATTTCCAAGTCACTAATTTCAATGAAGTTTCGTACGTTACGACCTATGACTGTTCACCAAATAACATTTATGTGATTAAATATGGATCAAATATCCATATTCTTGTATTTCTTAAGAGTTAAAAACTTATAACAGATAATACATAGTCTCGGAGAAATAAATTCTTAAGTAGTTGAGGTAGGAATGTTTTAGTGGTTTTATAAGTTGGCACTTGCATGGGTTTTGAAGTGAAAACATGCCAATGGATTTAATGGTGAGTATATTTTTTTATTTTTTATCAATCTTAATTCAATCAATTATATATTTCAACTAATAAAAATTTTATTAATTATATTAGTTGCACAAATTTATCAATGTAGATTATTTTAACTTTATATAGCAAATGTTTATCGAATATTAGAAAGGTTAAATGTCACTATTTCATTTTTCTAATAAGGCTCCCACTTGATTTTTATGTTTCTCAAAACCTTAACAAAAACATAGAAATCTTTCGATTTCTCAAGTGGGCATTAGGATTCGTTTGCCTTGAGATTCTGACCTTGAGTTTGCTCAACAAATCATAGCCCATAAGCGTGGATAACACTTTATCGGTTATATCGTATACAACTCCTAACTAGTGGTCTTTGTCCTAATCTCAATCTCTACCTTGAGTTTGCTAAATAAATCGAAAGAGATTATTCACTTATACCCACCATTTCTCGACGGCCTAAGTATAGATGTACGTATCTTGAGATTGCTCAACAAATACGTACATGTACCTTGCCTCGTCTAATAATATATTAATAATACTACGCATAAAATCTCTAGCTTGAGTTTTCTCAACAACTAGAGAGTGTGCAAATAATGTTGTATATTCATAATCCTTAAAATATTTAAGTGAGTGATATAGATTTAGGAAATAATGTTTTCTTTTGAAATACCCTCGTGATTCAAGTGTTAGACACGTCTGAAATCATAGTATACATATAATAGTAACGTATTTATTCCTTAAATCTAAATAGGTTTCTTTTCAGTTCCACTTATACCATACATTCGTATTATATAAGTTTAATTTATTTATAACCTTTTATAATTTAATTAACTTATATAATATTCTTATGTATATTATTAAATCATATATAATTTATTTTATTTTATTAATTTAATTAACTAATTAATTAAATTATTCTTAAAATTCAAAATTTTATTTTATTCATCCTAAACAATTTAAGATGAATATTAACTATAACATTTACATTTTTACATGCATATATCATTATATATGTACATCTTATTATATTAACTAACATTTAGTTGATTTATTTCTAAAATAAATATTTTATTTAATTAAAAAAAAATTAATTAAATATTTTAATAAATTGAAATTCATTTTAATTTACATTAAACAATTTAAGATAAATAAAATACATGTTATAACATTTATAGTTATATATACACATATATCAACTTACATATGTTTTGATTTAATTAATTAACTTTTAATTATTTATTTATTTAATTAATCAAACTAATTAAATTTTAAATAATTTTCAAAATACTAATTTATTTTCAAAATAATTTTGAAATGCATTTTGCAACTATTATAAATTTAATTTCATATTTTAAATTTAACTTTTAAATTCAAAATATCATTTAAATTTTCAACTATATTTTGAAAATTAGCCCAAGGCCCAAATTCAAGTTGGGCCTTTTCTATTAGCGATAACCTTTGGGCTTACTTTACATTTCGGGCTAAGTCGGTAGCTAGGTAGGGCAAGGTACTTAATTGCTCAAACCTGGCATAGACACTAATGACACCCTACCAAATGGGTAAGCTTAATTAATTGCCCCTAACATGACTAATTTGGACCGTATAGACTATTTGGGCTCTGATACCATTAATGGTCTGACCCAAACTCCTTTGGTGTGGCTTTTTAGGTACCTTATGAGCAAGTTTTACATGTACCCTTTTGACTAGTACAACCATCCCAGGACATGTAGGGGTAAGAGGCAATGCTTTGTCACAGATCATAATGTGAGAACCCCCCATCATGCTAATTGCAAGGATCGAACCTGGGACATCCAATGTACTAGGTGATCCCTCAACCAACCTTGCTTTGATACCATTGAAAGAACTAGGCCAGTTGGAAGCGGGTGAAATAGGTAGATTTCAAAAAAAAATCTATTCAGGATCTATTATGCCTATGAAGTCTAAAGGAGATTTTAACTCCAATCTAAAATCTTTTAAATAACTTTTTTTAATTTTTTTTCTATATTTTAAATTTACATAAATTTAACGTTTACATAAATTAGAGTATATCAAATATATTCTTATATGTATTTGCGTGTAACTATTACTTGTTTAATTTAATTTAGAGAAGAAAACTTTCGTTTCTCTCTCTTAACCTGTTCAACTAATGAAGGGAGATTTGGTTTTATTTGAAGATAGAAACCTTTCATTTCTCTTCCTTTAATTAAATTGATTGATTGACTTATTAAATGGCATAGATAACCAAATTTATACTTAGCTGAGCATATTCAAATATACTCTAATGTATACTATGTAAGTGCAATATATCATATTGTGTACATAGTTAATGTGTATATGTTTGGGTGCTGAGATATACACCACAACAAACACATTCTCCCTTTATATATGCATTGGTTGTCCAAAACATCATTAAGAATTACATGTACATATATATATATATATATGTATGTATGTATAAAATTATATATATTATATGTGCGCACGCGTGTAGTTGTGTATTTTTTAATTAATCTAAATTATTTCAACCAAGTCAACTATTTTAAATTCAAGATTATTTTTAAAACATGCAATGATTTGATTTAGTGAAACAATTTGAAAATAGATCTTAATATATAAATCCACATATAACCTATTTTTATATACTAATAATTTAAAGTAAGCTAAAATGTAGATATTTTATAAGTAATGACAAAGTAAAATTTATTAGATAAAATTAAAATGTTGATACATGTAGATTTCTACATGAAAAACAGATCTCCATAAATATTAAGATGTGTGTTTGTGTGTGTTTTTTTAACATTCATTGTAAAAGAGATTTCAAATTAATTTTAATACAAATATATATATATATATATATATATATGAATATACATACATACATATATAATTAATTAGTTATTAGATTCAGATATAAAGAAACACCAACATCAACATAGAGAAAACAACAAGAATTAATAATCAAAATTATTGTTATTATTTTCAAATCCAATTCGAATCAACAAACTAAAAATTTTTAGATCAATACATATACAAATTATAGGTGGACGACAAATGCATATGCAAATTTGTCAAAATAATCAAATAACTAGATATTTAACATCATAAAGAATATACATATAAAATAGAATAGATCATACCTAATAGATGTAGCCCTTGAATGCACCTTGATTGATAGATGCTCCAAGATCCAAATCTGAATCAATCTCCTTGCTTTGCAAGAGAAGGAGAACCATCTTTTGTTTGATTGATTTGATTGGATGCCATTAAAATTATTTATTTATTTTGCCTTGAGTTTTGAGCCATGAATGTTAGAAAACGAAGATGGAGGCTAGGGTTTTGAATGAAAGTGTTAAGAGAGGCATGTAAACAAAAGGCAAAGTATTTATAAATATAACATTTCTTAACCTCCTCCCCTCGTTTTTCAGATCCAACCATAGGATTTCAAGTCTCCTTTTTATTCCAATGGTCTATCATTAATGAGGCTAGATGGACCTTTAATCTGTTCAATAATACATAGAAAATAATTACATTTAAACCAAATTTAAATGTCTATCGATATCGTATATCGACTTGTACATATACAACTTTTATATATGCCCCCAAATAGATACTAATGGTATCCAAAAAAATAATGGCATCCAATACATCCAATAAATAAATAATTAATTTATATTTCTAAAAAATATTAATTAATTTATAACTATTTATAAATCAATTAAATTGTATGGTATTTCGGAGAATCTATTAATGCGGTTGTGAGACTCGCAGGTGTAAATTCGGTTTATGATTAATATCGAAATATTCGAATATTAATGTTCACTCGTCACCTGTGAAGTGACATTTTGATCGAATTTATCGCTTCCACATTTTTCAATAAAATTGATTTATACTGTTATAAGCATTACTCGGTAGTAACGGTTATTTACACCAATTCTCTTCGTCAACACTATATCCTATTAGGACTTATGAAATTTGGCTTTGGTCAAATTCCAACATCATCCAAATTCAACTTTGTAATTTCAAACACAAAATCCTTGGTTCAATAATAAAAATTACTATAAATTGTATTGATCTAGCCAGACACTTTGATTTTGAGTTGACTACAGTTGACCATGATAGTAACCCCATATAACTAAGGAGACAAATCCTCTATTGAATAGTGTTTCACTTGCAATGCTTCAACGTAGACCCAACTACAATCGTTTGATGGATGCCAAGCCACGATTTAACTATAATCAAAGTAGAGTGTCTACATTGAAGTTCCATAGTATTCTCAAGTCGAGGGAATCATGTAACATCGTCACTTCAGATTGTGTGTTTGACCTTAGTTATATTAACAACCTATCGATAGAGTCATTCCATAGTTATCCAGTAACAATCAGTATATAACACCTTGGTGCCCCTAGCCGCCACAAGAAATACACTACACAACATTTAGAAAATGTTACATACTCCAGTCTCAATGGATGAATCGATATCCTTTCTTAAAACATCTTGACTAGAAATATTTAAAACAATATGTTATTTTCAATGTTATAAAATTCTCAAGATTAGAACACTTTGTAATTACTATCACATAACATATCATTTAAGGATTTTCCATTTATATACTTTAAATTAATTACTTAATTATTTATATCACTATATAATGAGTATATAATAGAAAGAAAGACGCCTTTTATTTTGAATAAGATCGGTCACAGAGTTAGATATATGTAATAAATTATATAGTTGCCCTTAAGACATACCCCTAACTCTATCACCCGCTATCTACATTGCGATCTTAATCATCCATCATTCACTTCAGCTACTATTAATACCCCCGCATTGCAAGTTTAAGGTGGTTGGAACATTCAAGAATTCTGAATACTATGCACAATTCAGCTCTCTTGACACTGCATAAGTCCTTAAGATTACATAGCTTAATTAATCTTAAGTGCCCCCTTTTTCTTGTTATTCTCTTATATTTCCCTGTAGTTGTAAGAGAAAAAATATATAGTAAGAGAACTTCACAATGGACGTAAGAAGCTTTGTTGAACCACTCTATAACTTGTGTTATTTACTTTTTAGCTTTGTATTTAACCTTTTTTCTATTTTTAAGCCTAGTGATTAGTAAGTAATCTTTTTTTCACAACGCACTTGTATTATTTCGAGGTTGGCTAGAAAACTAGTCAACAATAACGCTCTCCAAATGTGGGCAGTATATTACTCACGGCTTTTGAGGAAACCAAGGGCTTATGTGATGATGGTTATTGGATAACTATGGACTGACTCACTTGATAGTTTTATGTTGGTTAATATAACTAAGGTCAGACACAAAATATTGAAATGGTGATATTACACAATTGTCTCGACTTGAGTATACCGTTAAACTTCGATGTGGACACTCCACTTTAATTATAGTTAAATTATGGCACGATGTTTGTCGAATGACTATAGTTGGGTTTGTGTTAAATTATCAAAAGCGAAACACTATTCAACAGAGAATTCATCTCCTCGGTTATATGAGGTTAGTATCATGGTCAACTAGAGTCAACTCAAAGTCAAATCTTCTAGCCAAAGCAGTTTGGTTAATAATTATTATTATCATTGAATCAAGAACTTTAAGTTTGGATTATACAAGTTTAACGTGGACGATATTGGGATTTTGACCAAATCCAAATTTCATAAGTCCTAATGAGATATAGTTTTGATGAAGAGAATTGGTGTAAATAATCGTTACTACCAAGGTCCACTTAAAATAGTAAAATTAGATTTTTGCCAATGTGTAAGTGATAAATTCGGCCAAACTGTCACACCACAAGCTAATATGATGTATGAACATTAATATTCGAATTGTTTGATAGTAATCGCAAACTGAATTTACACCAATGAGTCGCATAACCGCAATGTTGGATACTCCAAAATAACACATGATTTGATTAAATTATAATGATTATAAATTAATCTAATTAATTAATATATATGAAATATTAATCATTAAATTTGTTTGATTTATTTGAATTAATTTTTAATAAAGTCATATATAGAAATTATATATGTACGTATCGATAAACGATATCAATAAATATTTTAAATTGGATTTGTAATGAACAAATACCAATTGATTATAGAAAATGTGGGACCATTAGTTCCATATAGGCTGATCAAACATTGTGGGTGGAGGGGAGATTTTTATTTGAAAAATAAGGTTTTGAATTAGCAAGTAGAAAAGGTAAATTAGAATATCTCAATCTCCTCTTTTCACTATATCCTCTTACCTATATAAACCATCCATCCTCTCACATATTGAGTTTACTTTTTGAGCCTTCACTCACCTTCCTTAGTCGAAATTCCCAAGGCATATTTTCCTTTTAATTCTGTTATCCGGGTTTTTAACCCAGTAGGATCAAACAAGAAACAGAACAAACTCGTGACATCAGGATGGTTTCAAAACTTATCCAGAGAAGCAAAGACAAGGAGTTAACAAGAGCCAAGCTATGTTACCAAGATAACAACCGAGATCGACTAAACCATGAGATCACCATTCTTTCAGCCTAATCAGCAGTTGAGTGCAAACAGTTAGCAAACTACCATCAAAACGGAACAACATGCAACAAGACTATGCAAGCAACAACGATACAAGACCATGGAAACATCCTAAACTCCAAATTCCAAAATACATCTAAGTGCTTCGATCGCAAGCGACCCATGCCCTATGGATCGCTAGCGACCCATGCAAAGTGGAAGGTTGCTCTGCTAAATGGAATAAGAGAAGGAAGGAAGAAGTATGTTAAAAAATATGCTAAGTGTATGGGTCGCTAGCGACCCATACACCATGGATCGCTAGCGACCCATGCTTCTCCACGAGTCATCAATAAGCCAACGAAGCAATGCAATGGCTAAGGAGCCAAGTCCTTAGCTCATGATACGAGCCAAACTCTATGGGTCGCTAGTGGCCCATGATTTTGGCTCAAATCACGAGCTAAATCCTTCTGGGTCGTTATGCATCCATCTGTGAGAAGTTGATGAAGTGGACTAGCCCAGAAGTCCTTCGATCTTTATAAATACCATCCTACCTACAACATAAATAGGATCTTCTCCGAAATGGTTACTGAAGCTCTGCTGGAAAAATTCTTTACTCTCTACCTCCCACACAACAATCTCCAAAAGGATTCACTATGATTCTCTAGTGGATTCCAACTCTGGGGATTCAATCTACTTCGAGATAATCAAAGTATTATAATCAAACACATCTTATAACAGCAGTAAGTCTATAATAAAACTATAAAAATTCTCTTTCTTCTTTCTTTTACTATTCTTTTCTTATATCTGTGATCTATAATATTGCTCTGTCAGAATAGAGCTGGTGCTTTCAAACTTAAACCAGGGTGTTGATCCATTTTTTGGGTTAACATTTTGGTGCTTTCACTGAGAAATCCAACTCAGGATCCAGATCTAGATATCTACTTTGGATCCCATAGGTCCAAAAGTTAGATCATCAATCTTTGCTTGAAGAATCCACTATTTGGAATCAATGGCCCCTGGAAGAAGAAGAACTGCCTTTGGAAGATCCATAGGGGCAGTAGTTGCTGGAGAAGATGTTAATCCCCAACAAACTGAAGTAAATGGCACTAACTTAGGGAATCAGGCGCCAGCCTCCTCCAGTCAGCATGAAGTTGTTACCATGGATGAGTTAAATAAAATGGTTGATGAGATCAACCAAAAAATGGAAAGTAGTCAAAAGGTTATGATGGATAAGCTTAACGCTCTCCTAACCCTACACTCAAATCCCGCTCCAAGGACTATGCCCGAACCTACGGCTGCTATGGAACAAAAGAATTCCTCCGCTTCTGGTCTACATAGAAGAAACGGAAAACAACCAAAAAAAGGGTGACAACAGGACTTAACTTGGACAGAAACGCAAGTACTCCATACGCCACATGGCAACATATTCTGAATTTGAGCCAAGGGACAAAGACCCCGAAGAAGACATAGCAATGGATCTCACCGACTTGGAGGACGGAGAGCAAGACGACAAATTGAAAGAAAATGCCAATGCATTTGATAATGCAAGGAATACCCAAACTGCTCCAGTTAGACCGACCGCAAGCCAACGGGACCCTGCAGGAGTGGCTCTCCCGAAGACAGAAGAGCCTAGGCCTCAGCCCACTCACCAAGACCGTTTGCAAAGTCAAACACTTGGTGTAGTGACTGATCGCCGTCCTTAGTACTACCGGACATCAGAGGCATACATAGCGGACATGGTTAAACGATTAATGAAGGAGAGTAAAGATAGAAGAGATGATGAATGGGGATCTGTGATAAGTTGGACTCCCTTCACCGATGAAATCTTGAATGAGAGATATCCATAAAAAATCACAATGCCAACTATTCCGTCCTATGATGTGACAAAGGACCCGAAACCTCACTTGTACAAATACAATTGGTATATGGATGGAGCAAATGCCTTTGAAGCCGTTCGATGCAGATGCTTTCCTATCTTTCTTGAAGGAGTTGCGTCAATGTGGTTCACTAGGCTTCCACCAAGATCTATCTCTGCTTTGACCAACTAGCGACAAGGTTCTTGATCAGTTCAGACTCCATACTGCGCAGCCAAAAGACGTCAAGTCCTTATCTGGATTGTTCCAAGGGCATAATGAATCACTGAAATCTTTCATGAACAGGTTTAACACCGCGGTGATGGAAGTAAGCAGCCCCAATGAAGACATGGTTTTTATGGCATTAGTCTGTGCCATTCACCCGAAAACCGAATTCGGAAAGTGGATTAAGATGAAGCAACCTACCGCCAGGAAAGATTTCAATCGTAAAACAAGTTAGTACCTAAGGTTGGAGGAAGCATATGAATTGGAAAGGAAGTCTAGTGTGAAACCGGCGAACGTTGGGCAAAGCGATGTAGCAATAAATCAAAATGCACACACTTCTCAGACTGCTGAAGGAACCACCGGGAAAGATGGAAATTCAAAGAGAAAAGGTCAAAACTTCAATAAGAAGATTGGTAATGGCAGCAATAAAAAGCTCAAATGGTTTATGCCCGAAGGCTACACTCCCTTAAGTGACAACCCGGAAAACATTTTTCTTATAATCCAAGGGACTGAGGAATACAAAAGGCTACCCAGAAAGGAGGCGACTGAGCAACAGAAGCGCTCAGGGTAATTCTGCCACTTCCACGAGACTCACGGCCACAATACGAACGAATGCAGCCACCTAAAGAATCTCATTGAGGATCTGATCTAGAATAACAAACTCCAGCAGTATGTAAGACAACCATAAAACCCCGATCAATCTATGACTCCTCAGCACCCAAGAGAACGAAGGACTCAAGCTGGAACCAGTGAAGAAGGGTCAAAATGAACTGACCAAAGGCTTATTATTGGAACAATATCTAGAGGACCACATCCTGTGCAAAGAAGTTGGGGGAGAAATGGAGCGATATGAAAGTTCGTTGAAGCTTGCTCCGAAGGAATCATGTTTAGCTGTGGAAAAAGAAACTCCAGGTAAGATACAAAGGGTCTTGAATGATGATATTGTGTTCCAAAATCGGGACACCGAGGGGATCAAAGCTTCAACTCTCAATCCGATGGTGGTGACGGTAGGAATTGGACCTGCTGTAGTTCGGCGGGTGCTGGTTGATAGTGGCAGCTACGTTAACATACTCTTCAAACATACTTTCGATCAAATGAAGATTGGCATGAAAAGTGTATCTGCATGCCAAACAAAGATTCAGGGGTTTACCGGTGAACCCAAACAACCGGTGGGAACAATTGACCTACCCGTGTAGCTTGGAGTGGGCGAGCGAAGGGTCACCCTCGGTCAGACTTTAGTGATCGTAGATGAAATGTCAGCATACAACGCCTTCTTGGGACGACCCGCATTAGCCGACTTCAGAATAGCACTGGCCCAATGGTGCCTTACAATGAAGTTCCCTAAAGAGCACAGAGTCAGAATTGTGAAAGGAGACCAAAGGGCCGCCCGGGAATGCTACATCGCAGAATTGCGTGAGTCAAGAAGAAAGGAAAAAGGAAAGGATGTGGGGAAAACCCTCCACATCTGTGAACTCTCCGAAAAGCAACTACAGAGCCACCCTTGGCTTGGGGACCATAGCCGATTCGACAAGGCTTTGGACCCTAGAAAGAAGAGCTCAAGGGAGGATCGGGCATCACTGGAAGAATTGACGGTGTCTGTCCTAGTCTGTATGGATGACCCAGTGTGGGTCCTGAAAATTGGGTCGCAGCTTATAAACAAGATGCGGCCAGAGCTAACCAAATTCCTCCATGCTAATTTGGACATATTTGCTTGGACACACTCCGATATTTGTGGGGTATCACCCGAAATTGCCTGCCAGGCGCTCAATATTGACCCCAAATTCACACCGGTAAAACAAAAAGGCCCAGTTTGGGCCCCGAACGGTCCAAGGCGTTGAGAGAGGAGGTTGATAAGTTGATGGCTAACGGCTTCATCCGGGACGCAACTTACCCTGAATGGGTATCAAACTCAGTCTTAGTCAAGAAGTCTAATGGAAAATGACAAACTTGTACTGACTTCTTGGATCTAAATAAGGCTTGTCCGAAAGATAGCTTCCCACTCCCCAGAATCGATCAGCGTATGGATGGAACAACGGGGCATGAATTGCTGTCATTTATGGATGCATACTCGTGCTACAACCAAATCCCGATGCATGAGCCAGATCAAGAAAACACCAGCTTCATCACCGATTAGGGACTCTACTGCTACAGAGTAATGCCATTCGGGTTAAAGAAAGCCAGGGCAACATACCAAGGCTAGTAAATACTATGTTCAAGCGTCAGATTGGAAAGACTATGAAAGTCTATGTGGATGACATGTTGGTCAAATTTCGGGTAACTGCTAACCATCTAAAAAATCTTGCTAAAATGTTCGAAATACTCCGGATGTATGGAAGGAAGCTCAACCTACTCAAATGTCATTTCGGAGTAGCCTTTGGGAAATTCTTGGGGTTCATAGAAAGTGCCCGAGGCATCGAAGCAAATCCAAGGCAAATAATATCACTACGAGAAGTCCAAGCCCCCAGAAATAAGAAGGAACTTCAAAGGTTAAATGGAAAAGTCGCAGCACTGAGCCGATTTATTTCAAAAGCTACAAACAAGTGCATACCGTTCTTTGATGCATCGAAGAAGGGAAAGAAAAACTTCAAATGGAGTGAGGCTTGTCAAACAGCTTTCGAATAATTGCTACGACACATGGAAGCTCCCCAAATCTTATCAAAACCGGTGGACGGAGAAGACCTATTCATTTATTTGGCAGTCTCCCCGCATGCGTTGAGCACCGTTCTTATGCGGGAAGAAGCAAGAATCCAGCGACTCGTGTATTACATTAGCAAACGATTCACCGGATCTGAGAAGAATTACCCAAAACTAGTAAAGCTAGCGTATTGCCACTTGATCGCGTCCCGGAAGTTACGACCATACTTTCAGGCTCATCCAATTAAAGTGTTGAGTGACCAGCCCCTGAAGCAAGTGTTATACCGACCAGAAACTTCCGGATGACTACTAAAGTGGAATATAGAGTTGAGTCAATATGACATCACATACCACCAAAGGAAAGCCATCAATGGGTAAGCGTTGGCCGACTTCATCGCCGAATTTACTATACGGGATGACGAGGAGGAAGTTCAGTCAGAAACAGACACATAATGAAGCTCTTCATCGACGACGCATCCAACAACTTCTGTTCGGGAGCAGAAGTAGTTCTTAAAACCCCCGAGGGGCGAGCCATTAGCTATGCTTTGCACTTGGAATTCACAGCCACCAATAATGAGGCAGAATATGAAGCATTGATCGCTGGACAAAAAGTTGTGAAGGAGCTCAAAATAAAAGCTATTCGCATGTACAACAACTCACAGCTGGTCGTCTGTTAAGTAAAAGGGGAGTATCAGGCACGTGGTAAGAATCTTGCCCCATGGTTGTCCAAAATACAAGAACTACTAAGCGACGTCGAGCACTACACCATCACTCACATCCCACAGGAGCAAAACACTAAGGCAGATTATTCGGCTAAACTGGCAAGTTCAGGAGAAGCTCAATCATTGGGACTAGTCCCAGTCGAAACTCTGGCTAACCTAAGCATAGACAAAATGGACGTAGACTGGATTCTCTAAACCACCATTGAACCAGATACGTGGATGACATCGATAAAGAACTATCTACTCGCAGGAACCCTTCCAACTGACCGAAATCAACGGAAGAAGCTCCTCCGAAAGGTGCCACGGTTCATGATACAGGACAGAATACTCTATCGGAGGGGATTCTCAACCCCTCTTCTTAGGTGTGTGACCGATGACGAAGCACAACGAATCATAAAGGAGGTACATGAAGGCGAATGCGGAGACCACACGGGGGGCAGACCCTTGCGAAGAAAGTCCTTCGATATGGGTACTTCTGGCCAAAGATAAATCGCGACACCGTAGATTATACCAGAAGATGCGATCGCTGCCAAAGATTCAGCAAAATTAAGAGAATTTATTCAATAGAGCTAACTCAGATGGTCAGCCCATGGCCGTTTGCGATATGGGGGATCGATTTGATTGGCGTCTTGCCAATAGCAAAAGGAGGAACCAAATATGCTATAGTTGTCGTAGATTATTTCACAAAATGGGCCAAAGCGGAACCGCTGGCCACCATAACCATAGAGAAAGTTATTCACTTTGTTACTAAAAACATCATTTGCAGGTTTGGTGTGCCGCAAAAAATCATCACCGACAATGGAACCCAGTTCGAAAGTGCTGAGTTCAAAGACTTCTGTAAGTGCTTCCGAATTGAAAAGAGCTTTTCCGTAGTGGCTTATCCGCAAGCAAACGGGCAGGTGGAAGCGATAAACAAGATCATCAAGTCCACTATCAAAAAGCGACTGGCAAAAGCCAAAGGAAACTGGGTTGATGAACTTTCACTCCAATATGGACTTACAGAACTACCCACAAAGCGGTAACCGGCCACACTCCGTTCGCCCTAGCATATGGTTCAGAAGCAATGATTCCTGTTGAATTAGAAGTCCCCTCGCACCAAAGGCAGAATTTCAATCAAAAACAAAACGAGCAGCTCCTACTCGAATCGCTGGATATGGTTGATGAAAGAAGAGAAGAAGTAGAGCTAAGAACTGCCGCCCACCAAAAAAGGGTCGCACGGTACATCAACTTCGAAGTTCATAATCAAACCTTCGAAGTAGGAGATCTTGTGCTCAAGCGAGTTTACCCCGTTCCGAGGGCCTACGAACCAAACTGGGAGGGACCATATGTCATTAATCAAAAGCTAAGAGACGGGCCTTTCAAGCAAGCAACCGTCGACGGAACTCAAGTTCCCAGGGCATGGAACAGCAAATTGCTTCGCCGTTACTTTGTCTGAAAGCTATCTTATGTATTTTTTATTTTCCAGCAAATAAGCCATCCCGAGATACCAGGGGCATTGTACATAGCCAAAAACTGCCCTTCTTTCCTTAATAAAGTTGGCTTCTTGAACCAACAAAACCGTGTTTGTAATGATTAGCCGCCGAGTCGACGGAAGCAAATCGACTCAAACCGTTAGATCGGCGGAACCTGGTCTTTGCCTTCCAAAAACTGGTGTTGCTCCGGTAACATCGAGAAGGCTAAAATCAACACTCCTCGCGTTGCCCGGAGATAGGAAACACAGAGGAGTGTCAAAAGCCGTGCACCCCATAAGCCGCGCACTAAAATAATAACTCCTCACGTTGCCCGAAGATAGGCAACACTGAGGAAAAACATAAGCCACACACCCCATAATCCGCGCACTAAAATAATAAGTCCTCATGTTGCCCGGAGATAGGCAACATTGAGGAAAAACAAAAGCTACGCACCCCATAAGTCGCACACTAAAATAGTAACTCCTCACGTTGTCCGAAGATAGGCAACACTAAGGAAAAACAAAAGCCGCGCACTAAAATAATAGCCCCTCACGTTGCCCGATGATAGACAACAATGAGGAAAAATAAAACCCGCATACGCCTTAAGCCACGCACTAAACTCCGAGACACTAACTCCTCATACTGCCCGAAGATAGGCAAATTCGAGGAGCAGGAAAAATCATGCACTGATTCTTAAAGCTTAAACCACTCACACTGCCTGAAGATAGGAAGCATTGGGGAACACTAAAACACACGCTCCTCACGTGGCCCGAAGATAGGCAACACCGAGGAGCACCAAAAACCGCGCATCTCATAACTAGCGCCAACTGCTCCTATAATCAGGAATAATGAGCATAACTCCAACGAAATTGGAATGCTATAAACCAACTGAAAAGTCTCAACTATAGACATATAATGATTAAAAACGCCCTCAATAAACCCACACAATGTGCACCTCTCAAACACGCATAAATTGCATACTTACTGGAATATCGCCAGAAAGTGGGATTACATGCTAAAGTTACAAAATTTCCGAAAGAAGGAAAATCAAGCCGCGACTTAGCCAAATTTCAAGTTTGATATAAGAATTATCTAAACCTTAAGTTTTCCGTCATCTGAAAATTGTTTAAAGTGAACAGCCTGTGAACTGGGGGCATACACCGATACTTGAACAAAAACACGTGAAATCTCTAAGTTCATAAGTTCTGTCACTCCAAACAAAAAATCTCAAAGTTCTGTTAATTTCCAAAGCTCTGTTAATTTCTAAGTTAACAAAAATTCTTAAGTTCTGTTAATTTCAAATTCTATTAATTTCCAAAGTGCTGTTAATTTCTAAGTTCTATTACTTCGAACGAAGGGTTTTTGCTGTAATCACAGAACTAGATAAGTATAAAATAAAACAAGCACAAGTGCACATAACATATATGAGCATACAGATGAGAATACAGTCAAAATATCGATATATTGCTTATAATTTTCCTTACACAGGGTCAGGATATGGGGGTCGTACCCACACAATACTGGCCAACAAAAAAGAAAATATAGACTCTGCAACAAAAACGCTAAGTGCAGACTCTGCACTTGTACAAAATGACCTAAAAAAGAACCAAAATCGAAGTAGTCTTCAAGCAAGCTGCTCAACGCTTCTTTCCTCCGCTTCCCTTTCCCCCCTTTGTTGGCAGCTTCTGCTTCACCTCAGGAGTGCTATCACTGCCAGTGATATCAGCGAATACTTCGGTGGTAATTTCCTCCTCTTCCTCTGTAGTCTTCTCAAAAGAGCCTCCCTTCCCCTTGCGTTTTCTTGATTTCCGGGAGCCCTTTGAGGCCTTGATCGCCTCCAACTTTTCCTTCTTGACGGTGATCAGATTGGTTGAGTCTTCTAGGGTTGCTCCGACCGAGTTTCGTGCTCCTTGGCCTCTGCCACTGTAATGTCGCCTTCCAAAGACATGGAAGGGTCGTCCAGGCCATGAAGCACGGCTATCTTTCCAGCCTCTGGCCCTGGTTGCGAGGCAGACGCAGATGTGGAAGCTGGAACAGGAACAAAAACAACCACGGAAGATGTGGAAATGGCGACAGGTCCGGGTGCTGAAGAAGCTTGCACGTCAACGGGGAAGGTAGATGGACCTATAAGATCAAAAATGAAAGTATTAAATTCCTCTTGCTCTTGCGGCTAAGTTGGAAACTCCCAAATTCGGAGGAGGCAAGAACATTACCTGCACCGGAGGAACGGTCAAGAATAGCAACCTTAAATTCACCACCTTCGCCCTCTTTTGATGGCCTCACTACCTGAGGGAGAGGTTCAAGTCCCAAACTCGTTGGTAGGTCGTGAGGCTGCTCTGATGATTCGCCCGTGCCAGAAATAAAAGGCTTGGTGAGCACTTCAGCAGCAGTCGTCAAGGCAGCATCGGTGGCCTCCTGCTCTCTTTCAATTCGAAGAATTTCTCGGTCCTTGAGCAATGTTCTTCGATTCTTCATTCAGATAAGCGTCCTCCAACTCCTGCTCGATGTAGACATTGCCGCTATCAGAAAAGAGGGACAAGATTTATTCCCATACCAGAGCAAAAGTGCGTAGGAACTTCGGGCCCAGATAACTGAGACTTCCTTGATGCAAGAAGAAGTTAACATAAAAATTCAGGATGGTTGCATCAAGCTTCTC
Organism: Allium fistulosum; assembly: GCA_030737815.1. Taxonomy (NCBI): domain Eukaryota; kingdom Viridiplantae; phylum Streptophyta; class Magnoliopsida; order Asparagales; family Amaryllidaceae; genus Allium; species Allium fistulosum. The sequence continues at coordinate 1,112,153,482 of CM060902.1, read as the reverse complement.
CACCTTTCTTTCAAAGGCATTTTGGAGCTCCAAACAATCCGCTCTCAAGGCAACTTTCTCAACTTCAGCGGTAGACTTATCATCGCTGAGCTGTGCGGCCTGATTCTGTAACTTGGCAATGATCTCGACCTGGTCAGAAATAGTTTTATTGTGCGCTTCAATGATGAGGTTATGATCAGCATAGTTTTTCGTTGAGCCTCAATCATTGTGTTGCAAGCAGTCACTTCTTGTTTAACTTCTCCTCCTCTCCATGAACCTTTTTTATTTCGTCTCTGTAGGCAATTTCTATCCGGGTATGGGCTTCTTTCACCTCTTTCAGCAAGTCAGCATTTCTTTTGCTCTCTTGTAGCACCGCTACTTTCTCTTCCTCTAGCTGCTTAATCTTCGCGTCACGATCGGCCAATGCCCTCTCAAAGTCATCCTTCTCTGATTCGAAAGAGAGGATCCCCTGATAATTATTGCGATTCGTATCTGCCAATTGTTTACAAAGTTTCTCCCATCCTTCGGCCTGTTCTAAGTCACTCTGAATGGCCTAGAGGTTCGGCATATACGAATTTTTACGGACTGGGCACAGATCACGGTCGAACTTAACCCCCTTCAAAAACCAACCAGGGAGCGCTGCCTCAAGTTTAGTAGGGCTTGAAGGAAGGACTTGGCATGTCTTCGGTGGGGGCGAGAAGCACCGAGGGCAGTAGTAACAACAGAAGATGATGAAACATGAGTCGGAGTCGGAGGCGGAAACGGGGCAGAAGTGATAGGAATTTCTTGACCCACGGAAGAATGTATTGAAGCAAGCTCTGAAGAATGAGGGCGATGGTCAAACTTTAACCTTTTCGATGGTTCATCCCTTTCTTCGGATGATCTCCTCTTCTCATTCCTGCCTTTATACGATCGACTTCGATCTCTTTCTTCCTGGTAGCGGGTTTCAACTTCAAGTTCTTTCCTCCTCCTATATTCCTCCTCCATTTCTCAGAACTGATGACGGCCGCAGGTGCGCTTGGAATAATGCCGTGAGTCGGTAAACTCCTCAAAGTCATCATAGAAACCCCATCCTCTCATCATATCTGGCATAAAACAAAAATAAAAGAGTTCAGAAACATAAGATAAACACCACGAGAATGAAAGAATGAATGGAAATGAGTGTAATCCTAGTGCAATGTGTAGTGCGCTTCTAACGTAGGGCTAAAACGTTTTCACAAACCAGGACAAACGACCGTCGTAGGTGGAATCGGACTAACTTCAGCTGTTGTGGGCAGAAACGAGCTAACTTCTGGCACAATATCACCCGAGCAGGGAGGCGCCGTAACAAACTTAAAATCTTCTTTCATGAGCGCGTCAAAGTCAACATAAATGTCGCTAAAATTCCCGAACTCCGCTCCGACGCCCTTACTCGGAAAGTTTTGATGCCCTCCGGTTTCAAGGATCTTTTTCACTTGTATTAGGAAGAGGTGAACTCGGAAGAATGGGACTCATTCCCGGAGTCTCATCACAGGACTCTGAGTCCCCACCATCGGATTCAGACAAGAAGTAATCACTAGCAGTGGACTCATCACTACTACTCTTAAACTCCCCTTCTTCCTTTTCTGAGTCCAAGGCGGCCTTGCCTTCTCTTTGCTTGAACTCTTCTTCTCCTTCCTCCAGAATTGGAGGCAGTTTAGCAGGGCCGCTTAATCCAGTCGCAACAGTATCTCCCCCCTCACGGGCCTCGTCGGTTGATACTCCAGATAGGCTCTCTCTCTCTTGAGAGGTGCCTTCTTCGAAAGCGTGGAAGGAGGAAGTAGATCTCGTACAAACCCTGGATCGAGTAGGAGAGGGAATGTCAACTTGAATAGCAGATCTACATGAAGCTAGCAATCCATATCAACGCAAGTTTTCATCAGTCAGTAATACTTTAACGCTTCTCTCCTCGGCATCGATAGCCTTTAAAGTCTGACAAACTTTATCGAAAGCCACGTCTCTATTTGGTCTTGGAATAACTGCAAGAGACATACGGTTGATTAGTAACTCCATTGCAACGCATCAGAGCTCGATAAATGGAAAAGAAGAAACTTACCCTCTGTCGTCGACCGACGATTGAACCCCTTGGGGCTTCTAACAAAGAAATATTGCATCTTGAATTACGACAGTTTGCTTTGCAAGCGCATGACGATTTTTCGGTTTCTTTGGGCTTCGATTATGATCAAGGAGAGACAATCATCTCTCCTCTTGAACGCTAGAAAATATCGCAACTCGTCAAAACTTGGAGCGCGGTTGAACACCCGCATGAAAAGAACATCTAGGAAAGTCAAGATGGCATAACCATTAGGATAAAGCTGAAATAGGGCAATACCCGTTCAAAAGAGTCTCATGCAGAAAGTCGTTAAAGGGAGGCACGACTCCGTTCAAACACATGTATCGGTGGCAAGTGATGTACCCCGGGGGAGGCATATGAGCGAATTCGTCCTTCTCTGGCAGACGCACATCCTCTTTGAGAATTCCGTTTTGCGCACAGATGTTATGGAGAACATTGGAGGAAACCACCAATGAAGCTCTCTCAGGTGGATTAAGTAAAACTCTAAAGTTGGGAGGCATTCGATCCACGATTGGCCCAACCGGGACTAACTGGCCATACTGAGCATGCAAAGTGGATGATGACTCGGCTTCTGAGAGCGCCGGGCTTCCCCCGCTTGACTTAGACGCATGGATGGCTGCTTCATTCTAAATAACATAACTCGCATCCGAAAAGGTCAGGTAAACGTATCCTAAAAGAAACATTAACTTGTAATCGACACGTCAGATTTCAAGTGTGAACCGGGGCAAGTGCAGTGTGCTATCTATATGGGATAAACTCGGTGCTTGAAACAATGCAAACGCCCTATCTCGTGTAGATAGTTCGCTCGCAGTGGAAGAAGAAAAGAACTTCCCGTGTCACTTCGTTTTCTACTTTTGTTTCTACTTCCTATATACTTACCCGTTATCGATCGATGATCGATAACGGATTTGTTGTCCGAAGCGACACGGAAAACTCTTCTCACTACAGGGACGCCGAGCATGCAACAAGCAAGCATGATAAGCCCAAATTCTCTGGAAAAATCGGGATCGACTGGTGATATGTCATGCAGTAACATCTACGAAATCGGGCACAATTCAATTCTGGTCTGATGGGCGAAGATAGAAAAATGCGTCAAGAATTGGGCCAAAGCCCGAACGTTGTTCTGGGAGAAAACTCAAAACTCGATTGGCTATTTGACCCATTAAACCACAATCAACTCGAAGTTCTCGCGATCAATGTTGCAAATGGAAACTCGTCATTAAATCATTACACAAACATAATAATTAGCAAACCAATTAAGTGAACCCACTTCTAACTGAATTCAAGGACACAAGGATGATCGAAGACGTAGAATCAACAAGATGAAGAGGGATCGCTGGTGGGCTAGGAGATGAATCGGCAACGGTCTGAAGGCGAGCTAGGGTTTCGGACAAGGAGATGGATCGGCTAGGATTTTGATGAGCAAGAGGATCGAATCGCTGGTAGCCACGAGAATTGAATCACACAAGTATTTGGATCGCACGAAGATGACGAAGAAGATCGGCTCGAGTAGATAATCAGGTCAGAACAAGTGAGTGGGAAGGTCGGCCCGTAGGAGTATATATTGGCAAATAAAATACAGAGCGAAAATTTTCCTAAGGCATTGGGTCGCTCGCGATCCATCATGGATCGCTAGTGACCCATCTTCATCAATAGGTCAGGTCGCCAGCGACCCATTGTATATGGATCACTGGCGACCCATAATGAAGAAGCAAATTTTTTCTCCGCTTCATCCTTCGACATTTGTCCATCGTTTCGGAGCATTCCGAGAAACTAAGTGGAGAAATTTGATCTGTTACGACAAGCAATAGCAGTCAAAACCAAATCTAGATAACCAACAGCATGACCTGCCATGTATTCTTGAAACTCCAATGCAATCACTTGGAAATCGACGGATAGATAGTGAGAGCGATAACTTCCAGAGCACGCCTTGTTTACAACGAATACGTACTCTTGGGGGTAAATGTTATCTGGGTTTTTAACCCAGCAGGATCCAATAAGAAACATAACAAACTCGTGATGTCAGGATGGTTCAAAACTTATCCAGAGAAGCAAAGACAAGGAGTTAACAAGAGCCAAGCTATATTACTGAGACAACAACTGGGATCGACTAAACCAAGAGAACGACATTCTTTCAGCCCAATCAGCAGTTGAGTGCAAACATCTAGTAAACTACCATCAAAATGGAACAACGTGCAACGAGACTATGCAAGCAATGACGATACAAGACCATGGAAACATCCCAAACTCTAAACTATAAAAAATATCTAAGTGCTTGGATCGCCAGCAACCCATTCCCTATGGATCGCTAGCGACCCATGCAAAGTGGAAGGTCGCTCTGCTAAATGGAAGAAGAGAAGGAAGAAGTATGTTAAAAAATATGCTAAGTGTATGGGTCGCTAGCGACCCATACACCATGAATCGCTAGCGACCCTTCTCCATGAGTCATCAATGAGCCAACCAAGCAATGAAATGGCTAAGGAGCCAAGTCCTTAGCTCGTGATACGAGCCAACTCTATGGGTCGCTAGCGACCCATAGACCATGGGTCTCTAGCGACCCATGATTTTGGCTCGAATCATGAGCTAAAGCCTCCTAGGTCGTTATGCATCCATCTGTGAGAAGTTCATGAAGTGGCCTGGCCTAAAAGTCCTCCGATCTCTATAAATACCATCCTACATGCAACATAAACAGGATCTTCTCCGGACTGGTTCTGAAGCTCTGCGGAAACATTCTTTACTCTCTACCCCCCCCCCCACAACAATCTCCAAACGGATTCAATGTGATTCTCCAGTGGATTCCAAATCCGGGGAATCAATCTACTTAAAGATAATCAAAGTCTTGTAATCAAATAAATCTCGTAACAACAATTAGTCTATAATAAAACTATAAAGTGGATGTAGGCTTCATTAACAGTCAAACCACTATAAAAATTATCTGCCTTCTTTCTTTTACTGTTCTTTTCTTATATATGTGATCTGTGATATTGCTCTGTCATAACAGGGCTGGTGCTTTCAAACTTAAACCAGGGTGTTGATCCATTTTTGGGGTTAATAATTTCTAAAATAAAATTAAATCAAAATCAAAGTTTATAGTATTGTGTTCATCACTTATATGCTGCACCGAAGGTTTTATGCCATCATTTGATTCTGAACCATTTGATACGTGTTATGTAACACCCGATAAAATGAATAGGAAATTTATTAAGAAGAGTTAATTAATTTATAATAAAGTAAAAGTGAAAATTTAGCAAATGTTAGAATTTGTCTATGCAACTTGCACTATTGCGTTCATGGCGATTTTTTGAGCAACTTTCAAATATAAAGCCTTGCGATCGGCGTTCAAATGAAGAAGTTGTCGATGTTTGAAGATTTCGGATCAAAAATAATTTACATTAAATTAAATAATTTAAATTAAATTAACTAATATATATAAATAAATTAATGTTTCAACGTTAACATAAGCGGATGGGACCACCGATCGACTGCCTTTATAGCCCGGTCGACTACTTGTGGAGATCGGTTGGCGGTGTGGCGGCAAGGGTTTTGTTCGGTCTAAACGATACTCCAAGGCCAATAACAACACTCTACCCAATTCTGGAGCATCTAAGCAACTATAAATAAGAGGCACACCCTTTATTCGTTTTTACAAATCTAAGGCCAGAAACAACACTCTACCCAATTCTCTTCCTCCATGCAAATTTCTTAAACTCCAATTCCAAAAATAAATATATACATTCAAGGATTAGGGGAAGGGTTAAAGGAAACGAGCTAAGAGGAAAGGTAATGAATTATATATATATATATATATATCTTTTAAACTTCCCTAATCTATAATTTCTTAATCTAACATGTACAAACAAATCTGTTATATGTTATAAAATAAAAAAGGAGATAAATGGGAGGAAGAGATATGTAATAGCATGGAAGACAAATCCATGGCGATTGCAGTTGGGATTATCTATGACTGGAAATCTTATTCCATAATAGTATATTGCGAAGATTGTTTTTGGATTTTTATCGTGCCATATGAAATTTTGAATACGAAAATTTTATCAATTCGAAACCCCAAAATTTCCCTACAAATTGTAAGTTGTGAAATTTGGTGGAATCCTAATTGTTTTATTTTAATATAATGGAGTTAGATTTATTATTATTACAATATGAATATTTTGTATTCCATTTCATTCTACCACTCAAACTTTGATTGTAATGACAAAGAATTCTATATGGAAAATAGAAATGGATGTGCAAAGTAGTGAAAATGATGACTTTTCCTCCTATCCATAGTTTACACCGCCTATTCTAATAGCTATAATAAATATGATTTCTTTGTCATTTCAAAGATATACAATTAAAAAGTTGAATGAAATATAAAAGATTAGAATCGTAAATTTGCTTCTTTGGAAAAAAAGGTTGTGGTTCTACTGTATTAATATAAAATGAATTGCATGTTTTTGATTCCAACTTGGATATATACAAGTCTATTTAGTGTAGCTAATTTTTTGTTGATGTTAGCTATTGTGCAATTTGCTGTATTGGAATGGGATTGTTTAGAAATTGTAGATGTCAACACATTAAAATAACATATTACCCCGAATAAGAAACAGACAAATTAGCTGAATAAATATAGAAACAAATTAGCCATAATTTAATGTTAGCCATAAATGTAATAATAACGTATTCTTTTAAATTTTGAAATTTACCAATTAAAATTACAAAGTTGTTACATGTATAATAAATAAGGCAATTATTAAAGAACCCAAGAAATAAATGGAAATTAACAATCAACGATGAATCTATTAAAACGAGTTAAGGACAATGTAACATCCACCACTTTGAGGCCCAAGAATAAGCGTAACTAGTGCTGTAGTCATCAATAGTATTATTATCCAGTGATAAAATATGGTTATGTTAATCATATCAATAACATCAGAAGCACATGAATATGAAATATTATTTTTCAAACACATTTCATTAACCAAAATTTCATTACATTTCAGGAATAAAATTTTCACATTCATTACATAATCTCATTCGTTGCCTACGTTAAGAGAAAATATAACATTTACCAAATACTCCAAGAGCGACATATGAAGATGCCCCCTTGGTTGATCAGAGTCTAATACTTGACGGTTATAAATTCTATCATTACATCCACTCAAACATAGCATAAGCTTAAAACAACACAACGTAAATAAAAACTCCTAATATTAGCTAGCTTGCATCTTGCATGTCTCCGGAAGCTTATTCATCTAACTTGAAAAACCCTACTCTCGATCTACTCAAATGAGTACCCGAGAGTTTAGGGGGGAAAAAAACTTTGGGTGAGACAAAAAGTCAGGTGTGAATAATAATATACCATCTCAAACCAAAATAGATATCTGATTCTAATGAGACCATGCCGCTTAGTGGAACATGTTTTCTCCTCACTGGTATCTTATCCAGATATGTCAATCACAAATCAAGCACCTGCAACCACAACGGTTAGAATAATCATAACATGATAACTATTATTATAGGAAAAGTCAACTAAGTGCAAATGGTCCTCCCATGAACCTCCAAAATCTACTGCACAAGGCATCAACAAACCTTCGAGCTGCTTATTGACTCTTTCTGTCTGCCCCTCCGTCTGTGGGTGATAAGCGATACTCATCTTTAGCTTGGTACCTAACACCTCTTGTAGACTCTTCTAGAATTCACTAGTGAATAAGTATCTTCGTCACTGACTATATTACTAGGAATTTCATGCGGTCTTACAACATTCTTCATAAACAACTTCGCTAATATTGGTGTCGTCCTTGTCGACTTAACGGGAATAAAGTGTGCACAATTGGTCAGTCTATCTACCACGACCCGTATGCTTTCATTTATCCTATTCAACCTTGGCAACCCGTCAATAAAATCTATGGATATAGAATCTCATTTCCAAACTAGTACATCTAAAGGTTGAAGTAACCCACTCTATTTCTAATGCTCGGCTTTCACCTATTGGCAATTCAAACATTGCTTAACCCATAAGCCTACATCCCTCTTCATACCTTTCCAAAGGAAACTCCCCTTTATATCCTGATACATCTTAGTTTCTCTAGGATGAATAGTAAACTTCGATCGATGACACTCCCTAAGAACTCCCCCCTTAGGTCATTAACGTCTGGAACACACAACTATCCCTTCATCCTCAACCATCCGTTTTGGTCAAGAGTAAAACCTTTCAAATCATTAATCTCAGTTCCTACATCAAGCCTTCTGATCCGTTCAGCTAGAAATGGATCATTTCTCTACTTAAAAGCAATTCTTTTAATCATTACTGGTCGAACTTCCAAACATGATAATATGGCAGTTTCCTGATTAGAACTAGCCGTTGATCTTAATTGCACATCACAAGTAGTCAGTGCAACTAAGTCTTTCCATTCTGCTAACATAGCTAACACTACATTCTGATATTTTCTACTAAGTGCGTATGCAACTTTATTTCTTTTCCCTAAAGTATACTCAATCCCAAAGTCATAAGCTGCTAAAAACTCTAGCCATCTCTGCTATCTCATATTCAATCCTTTTAAGAGAATAAATACTTCAGAGACATATGATTCATAAACAACTTGAATCTTTGTCCCAAAAGATAGTGTCTCCACACTTTCTAACCAAAGATCACTATTGCGAATTTAAATCGTGAGTTGGATATCTCACTTCATATGGCCTAAGTTGTCGAGAAGCGTAGGCAATCACTTTACCTCATTGCATTAACACAGCTCTCAACCTTGTTCCACATGCATCAGTATAACCACTAAATCCTGATTCCCATCTGACACAACTAACACTGGCGCATTTGTCAATAAATATTTCAGCTTCAGGAATATTCCTCACATTTATCGATCCAAACATACTTCACATCCTTCCTGGTTAGTTTAGTTATAGGTGCTTTTATTCAAGAGAAATCCATGATGAATCTCCGATAATAGTCAGCTAGTCCAAGAAAACTTCTTATCTTGGTCACGGTCTTGGGTCTCTTCCAATTATTAACAGCTCCAATCTTTGCTAGATCTATGGACAACCCATTTTCTAAAATTACATGACCAAGAAACTTCACTTCTTTCTTCCAAAAATGTCATTTTGAAAAGTTCGCTTTTAGTTGATGTTGCCTCAATGTTTCTAGCATTATTCTGAGATAAACTTCATGATCTTATGCATCCTTAGAATATATTAGATTGTTATCTATAAACACTAACACGAATCTACCAAAATGCTCTCAGAAGATTCAGTTCATCAAATCCACAAAGAAAGCAGGCGCGTTGGTCAATCCAAAGGGCATGACTAACAATTCATATGAACAATATCTTGATCGAAACGTCGTTAATGGAATACTATCCTCTACTACTCTCAATTGAAGGAACCATGTTGGTGAATCCAATTGGGAAAATACCTTGGCTCCACTCAACAGATCAAACAAATCATCTATTCTCGACACAGATATCGATTCTTTATCGTCTTCTCATTCAACTTACGATAATCGATACACATCCTTAACGACCCGTTTGGTTTCTTCACGAACATCGTGTCCACTTTCTAAGGCGAAGTGCTTGGTCTAATAAAATTCTTTCCTTTGAAGTCCATCAACTTCACCTTTAACTGTTTCATTTCAGTATGTGTCATTCTGCTAGGCAGTCTACTTACGAATTCAGCTCTAGGTACAAGATCTATTCGAAACTCAATAGCTCATCTCTGTGGTAGTCCTGTAACTAGCTACAAACATCTACAAACTCTCTTATAACAAAACCTGATTCAGTTCATCCTCCACTTCCATTGCTCCTAATAACGCACAAACATCTATATCCGCATTCTCGACTGAGTATATAATTCGATCACTGTTATTGGGGTGTCTTAATGATATCTTCCGTTCTTGGCAAAATATCCTAGTGTCATATCTGCTTAACCAATCCATATCCAAAATAATCCTGAATACCACAAAAGCTAATACATACAAATTGCAGGTAAAAGCTTGACCTAGCAACTCAAATTCTAAATTGTCACATCTGATCCCTAGAATTGCATAACATCTTATCGGATTCACAACCCTTAAGGAAGTAACAAGGTATGATGGTTCTAGACTTAACTTATCTACCAAATAACGCGAGATAAAAAATATGATGTGCCAGTATCAAATAATACTTTAACAGGTATGCCATGGATCAAAAGCGTACCTCCCATCATAGACTTTCCTCCTTGCTCCAACTCCACAAACTTCCTAAGCAAAGTTGACTTGGCTATCTCAGATAGAAACCTTTCCTCAACTCTCCTTCTAAACTCAACCCAAGTTAATTCCTCCTTTGGGACTCCTACAATCACACCGTTCCACCAGTACAAAACAGCTCCTTGCAACTGCCTCGATGCCAACCTCCTTTTTTGCTCATCATTCAAGCCTAAGTCAGCAAAAATTCTTTCACCATGCAACAGCCAATTCTCAACTTCAATAGCATCTTCATTCCTAGAAAAGGCTTTCCTGCAAGACTGGTATAATCGGCTCAACTTGGCGTAGTTATTGCCAACTGGAACTTCGGGATTAGCTCCTTCCGCATTAACACCATTACCTCCAGCCAAACCAGCAGCAGCTCCAGCTTGCATCATATTTACGAAGAACTTATACATAGTCCCCATATCGATTGGTGGGATTCTAGCACTTATGTTAGCATTTGCACTTGGATTAGCATTTGCTTGTCGATCCGGATTCCTTCTAGTATTGGGTCGAACATTTCCATTGGTTGTGGTGCTTCCTCCACCAAGATTCAATCTTCTATTTCCATCTTCCATATATTGCTTTCACGTAATCTGCATATGAGCCTTAATAAGATACAAAAGAACGGCCTAAGAGAGGGAGAGGAGATAGAGGTAGAATACATACTTATATATAGCAAATACAAGTATGTTATTATAGCGTTATCCCATACCCCAATCTTATTCTCTGATTTATTAGATTATGTTTTCAAAAAAAATTAATCTTTTAAATTTTACATATACGTATGCTCTGATACCAAGTTGTAACATCTCCCATTTTAAGGTCCGAAAATAAGTGCTACTGATGCTGCGGTCATCAATATATTATTCTCCGATGACAAAATGCGGTTATGTTAATTATATCAATAACATCAGAAGTAGATGAATATGAAATTCTTTTTTTCAAACACATTTAATTAATCAAACTTTCACTACATTTCAGGAATAAAATTTTCATATTCATTACATAATCTTATTCGTTGCCCACGTTCAGAGAAACTATAATAATTACCAAATACTCCAAGAGCGACATATGAAGTTGGCCTCTTGGTTGATCAGAGTCTAATACTTGACAGTTATAATTTTTGCCATTACATCCACTCAAACATAGCGTAAGCTTAAAACAACACAGCAGAAGTAAAAACTCCTAATATTAGATAGCTTGCCTTCTACATGTCTCTGGAAGCTTATTCATCTAACCTAAAAATCCCTACTCTTGACCTACTCAAATGAGTACCCGAGAGTTTAAGGGGAAAAACATGCACCTAGTGAGTCTATATCGCTTAGCGGAATAGGTTTTCCCCTCACCGTTATCTTATTCAAATATATCAATCGCAAATCATGCACCTGCAACCACAATGGTTAGCATAATCATAACAAGATCATATGCATGTATGCAACATGGGTAGGTCTAATTAATCTATCCTCCTAGGGCTATGCACAACCAAGGTTTACCCTTCCTATAATAGACTATCTGTCTCAAACCAAAATAGACTATCTGTCTCAACTCAAATGGACTATCTGTCTCAAATTATAGTTTTCTTAGCATCACTATGAACCTGTTATTTTTCATTAATAACACCTATCCAATCGTAGTTTTCATGGAATCACTATGAACCTATTAGTTACCACTAATAACATATCTCAAATCATAGTTTTCATGGGATCACTATGAACCTAGTAGTTGTCACTAATAACCTTTCTCCAATCATAGTTTTCATGGGGATCACTATGAACCTATTAGTTGTCACTAATAACATCTCTCAAATCATATTTTTCATGGGATCACTATGAACCTATTAGTTTACACGAATACCTTTCTCAAATCATATCCTTTTGATCAGTTCCAGGCATCTTAACATATTAGATCTATCCTTATCTTCTGGATGCAATTCCACTCACTCATGAGTTAAGTCTGACCATACTCACTACTGGGACTACCTAACTAGATACTTTGCCCCCAATCCCAAAATGCAATGTTGGGTCATAATAATGTGAGCATGACAATGATAATATGTAAATTAACTGATCAAATAGTAATAAGAACATATAACATCATTCATCAAAATATGCTCAATCAACGATCATTGGCATCACAAAATTAATTAACCTTTAAGTAATAATTTCCTTTGGAAGATTCATATAAAACTTGCGCTAGACACCAATTTATTTCCTTGAAAACCTTTATTTCTATAAATGATTAATCCTTTAAAATCATTCTCTAAACCAAGGGCCCATTACATAGCCAAAATCTGATGTCAAATACAATCCTTTTCGAAATAGCTTTCTTTATTCACGATATCAAAAGGAGGTTGTCGAACCTCTAAACTTGGCTTTTGGTTTGCATAATATAAGGCTTTCGGCCTATAAAATATAAGACATCGAATCTGAAGATTTCCAGCATCATTGCCACAAAATACTTGATATCGAAAATATGAACTTGCGACATCATTGCCTCAAAATTATTGTTGTCAAAATCGTAAACATGGCATCATTTTTGCTTTATAGTGGATGTTAAAAACTATAGCTTACAACATTCATGCTGCTTAGTATGAATGTCGAAAACAAAGAGTGACAAGGGACGTCAAGCTTTACACCAATAAAGGATGTCAGATTTTAAAACCTGAATGCATATCCTTAAAACAAAAGGGGATGCCGCTTTTGTAGAGTTATGAAACCCATGATGTCGAAGGATGCTGAAATCGTATGTACATAACTAGGTGCTATTGATATTGGCCATTATCAAGGATTTCGATCCTCATATCAAGCGACATGGCAATTTCGTAATTAAACTCAAAACTGTTTTATTTCCATATAAAGTCATTTCTTTTCAGCACCTCTTGACCCTTGTCAATTTTCTATTGGATAATAAAATACTTTACCATATTCTTTTTGGAAAAACTGCTACAATTTTAATTTACCTTCCCCAAAATATTTTGCGAACTATACAAATTATATTATTATATTAATATAATTTGTTAGCCTTTCTAGCTTAATAAATTCATAGAAAATCATAATTACTTGGAAAAAATCCATAAAAATCATTAAACATCAGAATTTACATATTCTTTCTCATATAAAAATTTTAGGCCAAAATACTATTTATTATTTTTAATAATTAAAACCCTAAATAAACACCTTTTCCATCTTAGAAAATTCATAAAATATTCATATTAACTTGGAAAATTATGAAATAGAAAATTCATCTCCACTATAATGTTTCGCACAACATATCAAAATTTCGAATCAATTGGTGATCAAAAACTTAGGTTTTGCCCTTAAAACCTACTAAATCAATTCCAATAAATCATCATTTAATCCGATAATGGTATAATCAATTTATATATGACACATTATCATAATCAATTCAAAAATATATCATAGATCCAAAAATAAACATAAAAACTTGAGATGGAAACTATTATTCATCTTAGATTGGATAAGAGACTGAGATTTGACGTTGATTATCTTTCCCTTAAGCTTCCTCTTTCGATTTTTTAAGTTTCCTTTTTCTCTTTTTACTAGTAATGACCGGCGTCCCTTTAGCTTTTTTTCGATTAAGAACGTAAATGAGCAAATGAATGGGAAAGAGTGGTGTAGGGAATGGAATAAGGGGTGATTCCCATTTTGCCCTTCTAATTAGTTTCTTCTATTTTATGTTTTAAATCAATCTTATTAATTGATTACTTAAGGCACAACCCATATTAGTTAAAAAATCTCCTTATCACACCACACATTATTCTATTTAATTTATCTAATTAAATCTCCTGAATGATGTTAAACAAAAAGTTAGGAGTGTTACAAGCTCACCCACTTAAAGAATTTTATTCTCGAAATTGCGAAAAGAATAATAACAAGCATATCAATCCTGCAAACAATACTAGCCTATCAGACTAGCAAAAAGTCTATATATAACAAACATAGAACATACCCTCAAAATAATGCAGGATAAGTCCCTTAAATCCTATATTCTGTCTCCCAAGTATAGTCTTTCTCGTTGTTACTCCATTAGACTTTCACTAACTTGACTGTCTTGTTCCTTAACTTCTTCTCACCTCTTGCTACAACATGTACTAGTTGTCTAACAAAAGTCATATCTTGTTTCACTACTAAATCTTACAATGCAGTCGGAGTAATAGCAGCCTCTGGATCATGCACGTACTTTCTAAGATGAGAAACATGAAAAACGTTATGGATCCCTGCCAAACTACCCGGTAATTTTATCCGATAAGCGAGTTTCCCGATCCTCTCTATGATAGGAAATGGACCTACATATCTCGATGCCAATTTCCCTATCTTTCCAAATCGTACAGACCCTTCATTAGTGATACCTTAACGAAATCACGGTCTCCAACTGAGAACTCTAAATCCTTACACCTTTTATCTACGTAACTTTTCTACCTAGATTGAGCTTCCTTCATCCGTACTCAGATCAACTCAAACTTTTCCTTGGCTTCTCTCACCATATCTGGACCAAGAACCAATCTTTCTCTTCTTTTCAACTAACATGTTGGTGATTTTCACGGCCTTTCATACAAAGCTTCTAAAGGCACCATTCCTATACTAGTTTGATAACTGTTATTATAGGAAAACTCAACTAAGTGAAAATGGTCCGCCCACGAACCTCCAAAATCTATTACACAAGCCCTCAATAAACCTTCGAGTAACTTATTGACTCTTTTTGTCTGCCCATCCGTTTGTCGGTGATAAGCAGTACTCATCTTTAGTTTGGTACCTAACACCTCTCGTAGACTCTTCTAGAATTCACTAGTGAATAAAGTATCTCTGTCACTGACTATACTACTAGGAATGCGGTCTTACAATATTCTTCATAAATAACTTCGCTAAGGTTAGTGCCTTCCTTGTCGACTTAACGGGAATAAAGTGTGCACTATTGGTCAGTCTATCTATCATGACATATATGCTTTCATTTCCCCTATTCAACCTTGGCAACCTGTCAATCAAATCCACAGACATAGAATCCCATTTCCAAACTAGTACATCTAAAGGTTGAAGTAACCCACTCGGTTTCTAATGCTCGGCTTTCACTTGTTGACAATTCAAACATTACTTAATCCATAAGCCTACATCCCTATTCATACCTTCCCGGAAGAAACTCCCCTTCATATCCTGATACATCTTAGTTCCTTCAGGATGAATAGTAAACTTTGATCGATGACACTCTCTAAGAACTTTACTCTTTAGATCACCAACATCTAGAACACACTACCGTCCCTTCTTCCTCAACCATCTGTTTTGGTCTAGACTAAAACCTTTCAAATCATCAATCTCAGTTCCTACTCCAAGCCTTCTGATCTATTCAGCTAACAATGGATCATTTATCTGCTTAGAAGCAATTCTTTCATAGTCAGGAACGTAGTTAAAACCTTAGAATTAAAAACCTAATTTTTCACCGACCCTACAGTTGTGTCGAATCCTGTTAAGGGGTTGACACATCTTTCTATGATTTGCAAAGACCAAGAGGTGGATATATATATAATGTTGACTTTATATGTAATGCGTATGTTCTGGGTTTTGAGGGATATGGACTTATCTTTGGGATAGATTGGTTATCTTACTATAGGGCTGTCTTAAATTGTGATAGGAGGATTGTATGTTTGAGGAGTTGTGGGGTTCAAGATATATACATTCATTGCATGCCCCGAGGCTCAACTAAGTTGAGCTATTTTTATTCTCTTAGTATATCATAGGATGAGCTCTCATATATACCCATAATTTGAGAATTTTCGGGTGTTTATAAAGATGTCTTTGGTCCCTCACCCTAAAGGGAGATAGAGTTCAAGATTGATTTGAAGAAGGATGCTAGATCAATTGCACTGCCTCTAAGGCATGTGGCCCTTGCAGAAAGGCGAGACTTAGATAAGCAGGTTTTGGAGCTACTATAGAAAAAGCTTATTCATCGTAGTACTTCAGAATAGGGAGCACCAGTTGTCTTTGCCACTAAGGCACTGCTCTTTTAGGCTATGTATCGATTATCTAGCACTCAACATTTTGACCAAGAAGAACAATTATCCTTTACATAGAATAGATGACTTGTTTCACCAGCTTATTGGTGCCAAAGTCTTTTCCACTGGATTCCATCAATTAAGAGTGGCCGAAGATAGTAATGAGAAGACCGCTTTTCGCACTCCAGATGGATTGTATGCATGGAAGGTATGCCTTTTGGGTTGACAAATGCCCCGGCATACTTTGTAGATTTGATGATTAGAGTCTTTAGGGGGTAGCTGAAAATGTTCGCTGTAGTATTTGTGTATGGCATTCTAGTATTCTGAAAAAGTAAAGACGAACACTGAAACCACTTAAGGGAAGTACTAGAGACCTTAAGAAGGCACC
Source organism: Allium fistulosum (assembly GCA_030737815.1). Taxonomy (NCBI): domain Eukaryota; kingdom Viridiplantae; phylum Streptophyta; class Magnoliopsida; order Asparagales; family Amaryllidaceae; genus Allium; species Allium fistulosum. Next base: position 1,112,136,789 of record CM060902.1, on the reverse strand, counting down.
AGCTAAAAGCCAAATTCTCAAAGTGTCATTTCTGGTGGAAGGATGTATGGTTTCTCGATCACATTATCTTCGAGAAAGGGTTATCAATTAACCCTACGAAAGTAAAAGCTATTCAAAATTGAAAGACTCCAAGGAATGCTATGGAAGTCAGAAGTTTTCTGGGTTCGGCAGATTACTGTAGGAAGTTCATTAAGGACCTCACAAAGATAGCAATACAATTGACTCACCTAAAGAACAAAAATTTAGTCTTCACCAAGGATGAGAAATGCGCGAAAGCCTTCAAGAAGCTGAATGAGCTATTGACTAGTGCACCTGTACTAATGATCCCAGATGGATCGAAGCCTTTCTATAATGACCCGTATTTTACATATCAGAAGATTGTAAAATATTTTTATTTTATTCATATTTGGTCATATGACTCTAAAATTTTGGAAAATGACTCTTAGAGATATTTTCCACATCTCTGACTTTTGTCGAATTACTATGTGAATATTATAACCCTAAAAATATTGCATGGACTATAACTTTTGATAGGAGCTGGGTTAGGGTCTTAAACCACTTCCATTCTTCCGGATGATGATTTCCCATTCTATAGAATGGTCATAATTGAAAAATGGACTTACTGTTTGAAAGTTATAGCGGTTTTAAGTTTTGGCTATTGTTTGCCTGTATTAATGAGTAACTAACTAAGCACATACTGATGTACACGTAAAAGTGTACATTTTTATGCTCACATTTGATCTATTTCATGCAAATAAAAGTTACATGAAGGGTATTTTTACTTTTTTTCAAAAATTCCTGAAAATTCTTTCAATCATCATTAATTTTAGGCAAAAAGTGATTTTTGTGCATATTTATTGTTAAGAAAATTATCTACACATTTTTTATAATTATTTATTTATTTTTGGAGATATTTAGTTAAAAAGGCGATAGCTTCGTTGGTGCATGCAATTAATTTGAAGATTTGAACAAGAAGTTGATGCAAAGAAGAATGATTTGAAGCCTTGGATTTTTGATGCAAAAGAAAGATATTTTTAAGGCCAAGAAGTGAAGTTAATGAAGCTGCACAAGCCCATATGAAGAAAGAATAAAGCATTTAAGTGAAGAAAGGCTAAAAGAATGGGAATTAATTACCCACTTGCTTTAAAAGAGACTCATTTGGCCCATTAGACCTTTAGGGTTTGGAAACATGTATAAATACCCCTTATTGTATCTATTAATTGAAAAAACCTTTTGATTGTAATCTTCTGTTGGGAGTTAAAAAATAAAGTTAGTCTCTTTTCTTCTTCTTCTTTTTCTTTAATGGCTTTTTTCCTTTTTTATATTTCTTTTTGTTCATATTTCATTATGAGCTAATCCCCTTCAATTTAGGGGGTAATGAAGCTCTCCAGTTAAATTGAAATCAATAAAAAGATGCTTTTACAATTTTCTTGTTTTGGATCTTACTTTTCTTTGGATATTTTTCTATTCATGTTTATACATGTATTTTTGATAGCATATGTTAGTTTATCCCAAATAGGCTATGCTTAAATCAATAATAAACTAAATAGAGAATTATCTACATATATGAACTATGGGATTATTAATAATATTTGGCATAGAATTGAATTTGATGATCTATATTTGATTTACACCTTAATAGGTAGTGCTTAGATAGATTCTGTATCAAATATATTAATATTTCCTAAATAATTAATATGTGGATTGATTTGTATGTTTAAATTTGATGATTTATACTTCTCTATTTAGGGCTGATATTTTATACTTAAAGTAGATGTATAAATCATTTTCATTTATTAAAAAAGGGATTGCAGAAATTATCTTTTTGTTATTGATGAAACTAGAGAGTGGATTTATTCCCCTAAGTTATTCCTCAATCATAGTAGTTTCCTCTTTTATTACTCTTTTTGCACTTTTAATTTAGAACTTCTCTCAACTTCTTGGTTTAATTTGATTAAATAAATAGAAATTATTTGTTTTCCATGTGGATTCGACATCCACTTGCCTATGTACTACCATTGTATGTCGTGCACTTGCAGTTTTATTACGATATATTGGGTGTTTTCTAGTCAATAGAAAATATCTCGATCACATACTTAGACAACATAATTTATCTCAAAAATTATGCTGAGGGGAGGCTATATAAACTGATCTAAGTCATTTCCATCTTCTCCAAAATAGCTCTGAACCTCCGTTAGCTCTAATTTCATTAAAAAGTCCCTTTTTCCTTACAAATCTTAGCCTAAATCATAATTAGAGTTGTAATTAGCATAGAGGAACTTGAGATTATCATTTTGGCTAATTTTCATTCTTCTACTTTGTTGTCCACTTTAAATCTAAGGGGAGAAAATTTTATTTTAGGTGTTTGATGAGTGGTTCTTGACCTCATACTTTACGATACATGTTTATATAGTTAAAAATCATGTTTTTAACATGATTTTGACCCTAAATTGATTTTTAACTTTAATCACATTTTAACATATGATTATGGCCTAAATTTAAAGGTTTTAATAAATGATTTTTCAACTCCTTTTGTTCATATCCATATGCTACTATAAAAGTTAGATTTAGATTAGAATTTGCTTGGTTATCATGTTCTTATATATTGCATGTACGAATGGATGTATATGTATGATACTCCATGTTTGTATGTTGTGCTTTGATGTGGTTTACTAGTGTTTTTAGGTAGTTAGGAAAGGAGTGGTCTAGTTGGCATATCTAAGGTAAAGATGGATGGACTTGGATGAAACTTGGAGGAGGGGCTTTGGAGCATAGAAGGAGCTTAGAATTCAATTCGCACAAAATTCAAAATTAAATGTAGGAGTTGGTACCGAGAGGTACGATCGGTATCGAGGGCTTTTATTTGATGGAAATCTTCTCGGTAGAAGGTGCTACTTCAGGTCAAGGCTAGGGGTGAGGAGTGAAGGCCAAGTACAAGAATTTGGCTAAGTATTGGACTTGGTATTGAAAGCTATGGAGGGCATGGAAATAAGAGCGTTTGGTGTTAGCACTAAGAGCTTTGGAGTTGATGTCGTGGCTTTAATATGAGTGGTTGTGGTCCAAGCACTAAAAGACGGAGCTCTAGGGAAGAGAGGAAGAACTTAGCCAAATTTGACTAAGTCTACCTATTGGTACTGAGAACTTTGTGTCATTACCGAGAAGTGTGTTTTGTTGGAAACATGGTGGAATTTCTTAGAGGGAAAGTGGAGGCTTTGCATCGTGTTGAAGGTATTCGTTTGTTCGCTTCGGTTTTTATGGCTGTATGGTAGCCCGATGATAGCTTCGAGATTTGGTGATGGCAACTCAATGATGAATGGAGTAGGTTTCGATGATGGGGGCTCGATGTTGAAAGGGGTTGTGAGATGGTTATCCACAAAGGGCAGGTTCTAGAAAGGGTGACACGTTGATAGAATGTGAGAATGGTTCTATCGTGGAATGGTGGAATGTGGAATGGTTCCTCGAGAATAATGGAAACTAGATGGAGCAAGGAAAGGGCTCAGATATGCGTGCTAAGGGATCATTGATACTCATAGTGTATACTGATGTACTCCAAAGTAGGGGTATTGTGGGGGACGCTTATGGGTACTTTGTTTGGCTACCCCGGGTCAGTTGTTTGGGTTCGTATACCCTGGACTGGTGGATTTAGGTCTAGTATCAGCTTCGGAATAGAGACGAGCACACTAAAAACCGGGATTTCCATTAGTCCATGGCATGGGAAAGGTCATACAAGTTATCATATATCTATAGCATAGTGAGTGATAGTGAGGATTGTTTGATGGATGCTATAGTTGCTTTGGTTGTTTCTTCCGCAGTCTATCACTCTAGTGATGTCGCTTGAGATAGGTATTGGGGATAGGGATTATTGGACACCCGTTATCATACTTAGTTTGCAGTATACCTTTACTATATTCGTTGAGTAGCATATTGTGTTCGTTATGTGCTAACTGTTTGGTTGAAGGGACGGGTCAAGTATGGTCTGCATCCCTTGTTCCTTACTATATCGACTTTTATAGTATTTTGAGATTCATTTACCACTCACACTAGACTATTGTCTAACCTAAGGTTGTATGCTTTGCTTCTTATTATCTTGGATACTCTTAAATGAGTATACTAGATAACAAGTCTATGTGTGATGTAGTAGTTGTGCAGAGAATGAGTTGGATGGAGCTATCTCGTATTATATATGAATTTCTATACTTATCCCGCTGGGCAACTTGACAGTGTCTGCTTATTATTATTGTTATTAGATAGTTATTTGAGTTTATTTTAGTTCGTATAAACTCTATTATTCTGTTATATAAATCTGTGGATCTGTACTCTAATATTTGGTTCACCTAGTTATTACTGTCTCTTCTGTTTCATATATGTGATCTACATTATATTTTATTCCTTACACTTTCAGATATACGACAAATTATGTGATGTTTTATTTTCATGTTTAACCCCTGATGATCGTCCTGCCTCAGCCGGGCACCACAAAAGCGCGTTATTTAGTTATATTGGGTGTCGATGGTGTAGGACGGTCTTCACACTTTCACCGTTTACACTGATGCATGTAGTACAGGGTCAGGAACTTTTCTTATGCAAGAAGAAAAGATGATAGCCTATGCAAGCAGGCAGTTGAAGGACCATGAGAAGAGGTATCCCACTCACGATCTAGAATTAGTGGCTATCATATTCGCCTTGAAGATTTGGAGGCATTATCTTTTAAGGGAAATGTTTGAGCTATTTACTGATCATAAGTCCCTTAAATACCTGTTTTCCAAAAAATATTTGAGCCTTAGGCGGTAAAGGTGGATAGAGTTTATAACAATGTATGACTTCGAGATTCAATATACCCTAGAAAAGGGAATGTCGTTGCTGACTCCCTTAGCTGGAGGCATGCTACTCTCAGTGCTATATATGAGTGAAGGCAGTTGAAGTTCCTCTCAAGTTTCAATTTCGAACTGCCATTAGAATTCACTCTAGGATAGTTAGCAGCAATGAAAGTAAGGCCAGCATTGATGGACTGCATCGGTCATGAATAGAAAAAGGATACACTGATAGTTGATATTTTGGATTAGTTGAATAAGGGAGGGTATTTCCCCATCTTAGTAGGTATTCGATCGATGAAAGAGGATGGTTAAGAAGATATGGACGCTTATGTGTTCCAGTGGTGGAGGACATTCCGGAGGAAGTACCGACTGAGTGTTATCGTTCTAGGATGAGTATTTACCCCGTGGAGATAAGATCTATAGAGACATGAAGTGGATTTTCTATTGGTTGGGAATGAAGAGGCGAGCAGCAGAATATGTGGTTAGGTGTTTGACATATCAAAGAATCAAAGCTGAACAAAGGAAGCCCGGAGGCCTGTTATTACCATTGGAGGTTCCAGCCAGAAGTGGGAACACATATCGATGGAAATCATAGATGGGTTGCCTTGAAGTCAAAGAGGCAATGAAGCTATTTGGGTTATAGTGGATAGGCTTGCTAAAAGTGCCCGGTTTATTTTGGTAAGAAGTAATAGGACATAAGCATCTTTAGCACGGACTTAAATCAAGGAAGTGGTCTGATTACATGGAATTTTGGTCATCATTGTCAGCGACAAAGACCCCTTATTTACTAGTGAGTTTTGGAGGAGTTTGTAGTTAGCTTTAAGGACGTTGAACCTTAGCACCTCTTACCACCCTCGAACCGACGAATAGACAAAAAGGGTGAAAAGACCTTGGAGGATCTATTGAGGGATTACATCATGGATTTCAGAGGACATTAGGAGCAGCATTTACCTTTAGTGGAATTCGTCTATAATAATAGTTACTAGGCGACGATAGGTATGACACCCTTTGAAGCCTTATACGGAATGCCATACAGGTCACCTAATTGTTGGTAGGAGAACACCATAAAATTATACATATGCCATATTTAATTTGTAAGACCATGGAGAAAATTGAAGTAATCAGGAAGTGAATGAAGACCGCTCGGGACTAATAAAAGTCCTATGCTAACAGGCGAAGGAAAGAGTTGGGATTCTCAGTTGGGGACATGGTATTTGTTAAGGTTTTCCCTCTTAAAAAGGTTATAAGATTTGGAGCCTTAGGGAAGTTGGTGCCGAGATTTGTTAGGCATTTCCCAAATTTGGAGAGGGTGGGGAAAGTTGCTTATCGGGTGGAGCTTCCAGCTAAATTGGTTGGACTTCATAATGTTTTCCATGTATCGCACCTAAGGAGGTGTCCGCACAACACAACCACAATAGTAGAGCCTGATCAATTAGTAGATGTAGAGACGGAGCCGATAACACCCCTTCCACCACATGCTTAATTGGCCACAGAGTTAGGAAGCTTCGTAAGAAAGAAATTAGGATGGTTCGAGTATAATGGGGAGATAATCCAGCAGAAAGCAACTGGGAAACAAAAGAGAAGATGAAGACTTCTCATCCAGAGCTTTTCTTTGGTAAATTTTCTCCCTCTAGATTTAGTATTCTATAGGTTTTGGTTGCATCCTGATTGATAGATTGGATGGTAAGGGATGGTTGCCACACTTTTTCCTATTATTTTTACACTTATATAGAATCTCATGCATATTTAGGTTGCCTGCATACATGCATTTATGTCACGATCTTGTATTCATGCTAAGGTTGAGCTCACCTATAGATATGTTGCATGCATGATCACATTGCACTTTTGGTTAACTAGATGGTTGCGTAGATAACTTGGTTGTAAAACACAGTTGTAGAGTGTGCATTATTCCACCTATCCCATAGGAATTTCGAGGATGAAATTATTTTAAGCGGGGAGAATGTAACACCCTGTAAAACAAATAGGAAATTTATTAAAAAGTGTAACGACCTCGGATTTTATATATATTTAAATGGATAATTAATTTAGTTTTTGAATAAAAAATTGTGAAATTAATCGATAAATTGATGCGAGTTTCCCCGAGTTCAAATAAATTCTATGTTAAATCATTTAAAATTTAAATATTGTATATATATGTATATATGTGAATAAATATGTATATGGGCATATATGAGTAAATTTGAATTTATATATATATATATATATACATTGAATTTGAATTTAAATCTTAAATAAATGGGTTAGAAATAAATATAAAATATAGACTTTGGACACAAGGAAATAAATAAATGATTTAAACTTAGAATTGATGGTTAATAATGATTTGAATTTATAAAATAAATATAAGATAATAAATATTTAAACATGAAATAGAAATAAATATAAGATAAATTATAGTAAAAATAGAAAGTAGAACATTTGCTAAAAGTTTTAACAACAAAATAAAATATGGAAATTCATCTATATTATAAAATAAATAAATTATATAGTTCATACAATATAAAATAAATCTTAATATCATAATACAAAATAATACAAATAGGATAGACTTCAAAAATAGTAAAAGAAATATGAAAAAATTTTAAATATATATATATTTGTGATCTGTGAATGAATGATAAGCGTTATAGTTTATACCGCTTATCAAACATATTGTCATATTTGAATCTGTGATGGTTGAATGTTGTTGCACTATTGTGTTAAACCCCTGGACCACACCATACACACACAAATATGGATTGCACGAGGAAATCGATTAAGTCACAGATTTTTAACAATTTTAGAAATTGGATTTTTGAATCCTAAATAGTTTTTGAAATTTGAATTGAGAACTTTTGAAATGGTTTCCACAATAAAAGTTATTTTAAATAACTTAATAAAACTTGAAATTTAAGTAATTTGATTTAAATTTGAATTCAATGATTTGGAAATTATGGTCTAAAAGGAACATACAAGTTATAAAGGTATTTATTTGGGTTCTTAACCATTTAAGAGTATGGTTTTGGAAATCTAAATCTAAATCCAAGTTTTATACCTGAATGGCTTTATCTTATGTAAATTGAAATCAGTATTTTCCATAAAGAGAACTATGTGTTTCAAATAATAGCTTTCATAAAAAGAAAGGATTTCCACTTTGTGTCGAAACGTTTCAAGTTTGAAATGAAATTGTAGATAGCTGAGAAAACTATGTATTAACCTTTGTGAAAGATGGTTGAACCTTGTCTTGAAATCAAAGAGGATTTCAAATGGTGTATCTTTTATATTATAAAAGATTTGAATTGTGAATTGTTTTGAAAGTTATCAATTAAATCTTTGATTTACAGATTGAATGGGTTAATTCAATTTGAAAATTGAATTGTTTTAAAAAGCTATAATTGAATCTTTGTGGGAGATCATTAAACTTTGTGTTTGGAATTGGAAAAGTATATCTTTTGTATAAAAGATTTGAAATGGAAATCGATTTGAAAATCCACGAATAGATCTTTATGACAAACTGGGTGAACTTTGTGAAATAAATCTTTTTATGTAAAAGATTTGAAATGGTAATGTGTTTAAACCATTTGAAAGAGATTTTGGGTAATAAGTTGTGACTTAATTGAAATCCCATTATCCATATGTTTAAATATTGCGCTCATTATTCGGTTTAGCCGGGAGAGGACTTTGTGTCATATAACCCATTCCGAATAATGATACGGCGTATATGGATAGCATTTGAAGACCGGTGGTGAAGACCAGATACTTTTGAAAACGAAAGGATTACCATTGATTGTCTCTGCATCGGCTGATCCCCGGTATAGAGATTTTAGCACCCTTTGTGATGGGAAGTCCGGACGTGATTAGAAATTATCCGAATTTGCAAGGGCTTCTTTCGAAGTGCCTTCGGTTCTGTTCAAACCCGGAACAGACTTGTATGGTTGTATGTCTGACATTACACTTTGAGATATAAAGCTGATTTCTTTCAAATACATTTCTGTTTGGTGGCGGAGATTTATTCTCTTAGCTTAACACCCTTCTCTAAGACGTACGAGCTCAGAGGTTATGTAGTTGAAGGTTATCAGTGATATACTCCCAATTTGGTAGTGTGGCATACTAAGTGTTGCTGTGTGTTGCTGATCATTTGTTGATCAAAGCATGGCTTTCATGTAAAGCGTAGCTTTGTGGACGAGACCTCATCGAGCTTCACAAACCGGTAATGGTCGAAACAGGAAAGATGCGGCAAGGTTTCAGGGGTAGCTCCCCTAGGGTATGTCCACTCCTTCTTGAAAAAGGTGGTATCATGGTATGGAGCCCAGATATTTTACCTGTGTGGTTACTCCAATCTCATTTACTGTGTGATTGTTGCAGTGTGATCGAGGCCTCGGATAAAGGTCGCAAACGACCGGGGGTGGCATATCTCGGGTTTACTACCCAGGAAGGGGGTAACTGGCCTTGTGTTGGCAGAGATCCGGGTAGGTTCTTGGGACGTCCCTCCAGAGGCGTTTCCATGTAGCATAGGAAGTTCCTTAGCCTGACCATTTGTTGGAAATCCAATCAAACAATACGAACCCAGTACGGTTTTAGTTGTAGAACCTGCCATTTACCTATGGTGGTCACCACTGTTTGATGGTAGCTATAGTAGGCATAGTTCGGAATGTCTATGCTGGCTAAGATTAATATTATACTTTCGAAATGGTTTTCTACACTATGCACTAATAGTAATAATATCGAATGATTTTGCATAGTAAGCATTTTTGACCATCATAAGGAGAAATCTCCTCCAATTCTGCGTTTGCATTGTGTGTGTGGCGGGAGGCCTTATGGTAGTTTCATTTTCCAAAAAGCATTGTGGATTTCAATGTTTAAAATTATTTTGTTGTTTGTTTTAAAGATAAACTGTTTTTGTTACTCACACCAATCCCATGACTGACTCGGAGTTTATTATTCCCTTCCTAAACTCTGGGTGCCCACAATTTTCCACACGGGCAGTATAGAGTTGGGTTTTTCAGATAGTCAGGTTTAGTAGATCATCGGGAGCCAGTTCAGTTTTTGGAGATCATGACTGCTCTTGCTTATCTTTGTGAAAGTGATGGGGGTTCGAGCTGATGTTGGAGTTGTTGGACTCATTCTCTTTTGAGGATCATTTGGAGTTATCACTTCTGTTTTCCGCTGCATCATTATTTATCTCTGATATTGTTGTATCATATTGATATCATTGTTGTATATCATTCTGGATATTGTATTCGTTGGAGTTGTATATGATATCATTCATTTCTTTCTTCCGCTGTGTTGTTATACTTACTGTGTTATAAGCTCCGGCACGAGTCGAATTTCAATCTGCGGCATTCGAGTACAAGTGAAGTACGGGTGTCGATTTCCGAACGCTGAAATTTGGATCGTGACATTTTGGTATCAGAGCTAAGGTTGAACTTTAGCTCAGGAGTATAACACATTAAGTAGATCATTAGAGATAGGGTGATGTATACCCTAGAATGAGTTTCCCTAAGATATCCGTCTGTATGCCTCAGTAAATTCTCTTACTATTCACTGATAGTGAGTATGAGTGCAAGAAGAGAATGAAATAGGGGACATGGGAATACGACTATAAATGGTCAATACCCTGTAACAACAGGAAACAATCTTTTCTCTATCAATCTCTTTTGTTCGTCATCTTTTCTCAATTCTTTAATAGTTCCTGGTAGATCTAGGAAGAAGATTTGATATATTAATATGGGACATAAACTCCGGATGGACCAAAATTGTTTGTTTGGATGTATTGGTTGTTTTGTTTGCTTTGGTTGCTATGGTTGATAGGTATAATTTGGTTTCTAAATAAAAAAAAGTTCTGGAATTGTATCCATATATCCGTCTATTTTTGGGTCCGGATATGTTCTACGAATGGTTAGTTATCCCTTTGAACTAACCGATGCCCCTGCATATTTCGTAGATCTGGATAACCCGAGTATCTTGTGGAAAAATTTAAAAGATTCGTTCTCGTATCTATTATTGATATTCTGATTTGGTAAGCCAAATGCAGAATAGATATTCAATTGATTTGATGAAACATTTTTCATCTATCTTTGTGTCTTCCTGGCAAATTTCGAGGACGAAATTCTTTTAAGGAGGGAAGGTTGTAACGACCCCGGATTTTATATATATTTAAATTGATAATTAGTTTAGTTTTTGAATAAAAAATTGTGAAATTAATCTATAAATTGATGCGAGTTTCCCCGAGTTCAAATAAATTCTATGTTAAATCATTTAAAATTTAAATATTGTATATATATGTATATATGTGAATATATATGTATATGGGCATATATGAGTAAATTTGAATTTATATATATATATATATATATACATTGAATTTGAATTTAAATCTTAAATAAATAGGTTAGAAATAAATATAAAATATAGACTTTGGATACAAGGAAATAAATAAATGATTTAAACTTAGAATTGATGGTTAATAATGATTTGAATTTATAAAATAAATATAAGATAATAAATATTTAAACTAGAAATAGAAATAAATATAAGATAAATTATAGTAAAAATAGAAAGTAGAACATTTGCTAAAAATTTTAACAACAAAATAAAATATGGAAATTCATCTATATTATAAAATAAATAAATTATATAGTTCATACAATATAAAATAAATCTTAATATCATAATACAAAATAATACAAATAGGATAGACTACAAAAATAGTAAAAGAAATATGAAAATAAATAAATATATATATATATATATATATATATATATATATATATATATATCTGTGATCTGTGAATGAATGATAAGCGTTATAGTTTATACCGCTTATCAAATATATTGTCATATTTGAATCTGTGATGGTTGAATGTTGTTGCACTATTGTTTTAAACCCCTGGACCACACCATACACACACAAATATGGATTGCACGAGGAAATCGATTAAGTCACAGATTTTTAACAATTTTAGAAATTGGATTTTTGAATCCTAAATAGTTTTTGAAATTTGAATTGAGAACTTTTGAAATGAGTTTCCAAAATAAAATTTATTTTAAATAACTTAAGAAAACTTGAAATTTAAGTAATTTGATTTAAATTTGAATTCAATATTTGAAATTGAATTCAATGATTTGGAAATTATGGTCTAAAAGGAACATACAAGTTATAAAGGTATTTATTTGGGTTCTTAACCATTTAAGAGTATGGTTTTGGAAATCTAAATCTAAATCCAAGTTTTATACCTGAATGGCTTTATCTTATGTAAATTGAAATCAGTATTTTCCATAAAGAGAACTATGTGTTTCAAATAATAGCTTTCATAAAAAGAAAGGATTTCCACTTTGTGTCGAAACGTTTCAAGTTTGAAATGAAATTGTAGATAGCTGAGAAAACTATGTATTAACCTTTGTGAAAGATGGTTGAACCTTGTCTTGAAATCAAAGAGGATTTCAAATGGTGTATCTTTTATATTATAAAAGATTTGAATTGTGAATTGTTTTGAAAGTTATCAATTAAATATTTGATTTACAGATTGAATGGGTTAATTCAATTTGAAAATTGAATTGTTTTAAAAAGCTATAATTGAATCTTTGTGGGAGATCATTAAACTTTGTGTTTGGAATTGGAAAAGTATATCTTTTGTATAAAAGATTTGAAATGGAAATCGATTTGAAAATCCACGAATAGATCTTTATGACAAACTGGGTGAACTTTGTGAAATAAATCTTTTTATGTAAAAGATTTGAAATGGTAATGTGTTTAAACCATTTGAAAGATATTTTGGGTAATAAGTTGTGACTTAATTAAAATCCCATTATCCATATGTTTAAATATTGCGCTCATTATTCGGTTTAGCCGGGAGAGGACTTTGTGTCATATAACCCATTCCGAATAATGATACGACGTATATGGATAGCATTTGAAGACCAGTGGTGAAGACCGGATACTTTCGAAAACGAAAGGATTACCATTGATTGTCTCTACATCGGCTGATCCCCGGTATAGAGATTTTAGCACCCTTTGTGATGGGAAGTCCGGACGTGATTAGAAATTATCCGAATTTGCAAGGGCTTCTTTCGAAGTGCCTTCGGTTCTGTTCAAACCCGGAACAGACTTGTATGGTTGTATGTCTGACATTACACTTTGAGATATAAAGCTGATTTCTTTCAAATACATTTTTGTTTGGTGGCGGAGATTTATTCTCTTAGCTTAACACCCTTCTCTGAGACGTACGAGCTCAGAGGTTATGTAGTTGAAGGTTATCAGTGATATACTCCCAATTTGGTAGTGTGGCATACTAAGTGTTGCTGTGTGTTGTTGATCATTTGTTGATCATTTGTTGATCAAAGCATGGCTTTCGTGTAAAGCGTAGCTTTGTGGACGAGACCTCATCGAGCCTCACAAACCGGTAATGGTCGAAACAGGAAAGATGCGGCAAGGTTTCAGGGGTAGCTCCCCTAGGGTATGTCCATTCCTTCTTAAAAAGGTGGTATCATGGTATGGAGTCCAGATATTTTACCTGTGTGGTTGCTCCAATCTCATTTACTGTGTGATTGTTGCTATGTGATCGAGGCCTCGGATAAAGGTCTCAAACGACCGGGGGTGGCATATCTCAGGTTTACTACCCGGGAAGGGGGTAACCGGCCTTGTGTTGGCAGAGATCCGGGTAGGTTCTCGGGACGTCCCTCCAGAGGCGTTTCCATGTGGCATAGGAAGTTACTTAGCCTGACCATTTGTTGGAAATCCAATCAAACAATACGAACCCAGTACGGTTTTAGTTGTAGAAGCTGCCATTTACTTATGGTGGTCACCACTGTTTAGATGGTAGCTATAGTAGGCATAGTTCGAAATGTCTATGCTGGCTAAGATTAATATTATACTTTCGAAATGGTTTTCTACACTATGCACTAATAGTAATAATATCGAATGATTTTGTGTAGTAAGCATTTTTGACTATCATAAGGAGAAATCTCCTCCAATTCTGCGTTTGCATTGTGTGTGTGGCGGGAGGCCTTATGTAACGACCCGCTATTTTGGACCATTCAAATCGACAATAAATCCACACATGTCGGACTTGAATAATTCAAAATAACAGATTGTAATAAAAATTTGGCAAAACTGAACATATACAGTAAATAAATAATCACTGAATCACAGACACAGAGTAATACAATAATACGCAGCGGAATAGATAAAATAGTAGTTCATGAAGCTACTATATAAACATCAGAGTTAGAAATAAAATACAACAGAATATCTCAAATGTAGTGAAGTCTCCAATACAACAGATGACTTCTCTGGACAAATCAACTAGAAGAGCTGAAAGCTGAGGCGATAGTTGGATCTCCAAAGGAAGCTCCAAACTCCAAGGGTGAATCTCAAATGCTGTATCACTCGGTCTGACCCGAGCGTAAAGCAAAACACAAAACACTCGAGTCAGGATTAACATTCTTATACTAATAAATCCAACTCAAGTGAAATACCAACTGAAATACAAGTAACTTAAAGGATGTTTGGGATAACCATCCTCTAAGGATCTTCAGAACTATCTACAAGGTGGAAATATACATTTTAACACCGTGGTCATTTCAATTAAATTTATACTTCAAAACCCAAATATCATTTCATTTCAAATATATCTATTTTCCAAAATAGTATATATATATTAAATAATTTATAAAGTAAAGTATTTAATTTTCCTCAAGTCTCGCAAATCGATTCAAATCAACTTTAAATTCCAAATTCAAATTTATTCAAAGCTCAATTTTTCAATTTAATTCAGTTCTAAATATACCCTTTATTTTCAATATATTTCAAAGCTTTAGTATTCAACATTTTCAAAGTTAGATTTAACAGTTTCATATAGCTCTTGATTTAACTTCATTATTATTTAATCAGGGAATATTCACTTAATAACTCAATATCATCTAACTAGCTTTACATTTCATTTTTACTAAATATTTTCTTAAATTTATTTAAGCAAGAATTATTCATTAAATTATTTAAACAAAACCCAAGTTATAAATCATATCTTAAATCTCAATTTCAATAAGTTTCAAATTGGTTTAATTAATAAATTATCTTTCCAACCTTAACTTATTCAACTTATTACAAAAATCTATTTTGAAAATATCATTTTTATACTTAAACATCTCATAAGTATTAAATCCATCCTAATTTATATTAAATAATTTAAGGCTCAACATTTATTAAAACCATATATTTCTTTCCAAAACCATAAAATTCATTTTCAAAATATTTATATATATGGACCAACGGTGTCTGTATATATACATCATATGGTTAAGTGATACGGATATTTATCATTTCAATCCGAAATTTAAATATATACGGGTAGATATCATTTCGACCCGAAATCCCAATTTCAATTCAAATGAAAATCGCTTGGGTTTATCATTTCAACCCATAACGAAATTCTCCTATTCTAAAGTCCGTTCGGGTATGTATCATTTCAACCCATAGTGAATTCTATACTAACAGGGAACTTGCAGAGTGATAACAGATACAAAAAAAATATAACAACAGGCATATATCATCAGTATAGATAACAGATACGGGTGTCAGATGTCACAGGTGAACAGATACAAATAATAGTAATAACAGGCATATAATACTAGATACTGGTGTCAGATGTCACAGGTGAACATATACAGATAATAGCATATATAACAATTTAAATAACTACAGCATCATATTTCAATTGTCGTTTCAATTGAAATTGAATTTAATAAATAAAAGAACGTTAATCGTGTGTGATTGCTCACCTTTCGAGGCTAGAGAGTTTGACAACAGAGCAAGCTATGAAATTCCAAAGCAAAGTGAGATGGGCACGAATTTGATGGACAAGCTGATAGATAGGAATTGATGAGAACAAATTAGAATCCGCTAAATGTAATAGAAACGAAAAGTATATTGTACCATTATTTTATTACTATCATTCAAGCAATTGTTTAAATTGAGCCACGAATTAAAAACAAAATCTACATATATTTAAAAAAAAATCAATAAAGTTTTAAACGCAAACATATGAAGACCAAATACCATATCTCTTAAAATCAAAATACATATAATAAGATGTAAAATCTGGGGCATTTCGAAATCAAAGCTGCTAGTAAATAAACTCAACCCATGAAATAAAGTGTACATAGATGGTACCTAATCTTTTCAAACGCTAACCTATACCATAAGTATGTGTATATATAAATATCGACATAATTTATATATAACTTGCAAATATAAGTTCCTACATAAAATTTTATATAGACTTCCCTACAAATAAACAAATCTTATACCTATTTAAACATGACAGGTTGCACTACTATATAATATAGTATGAGAACATCATGTTACAAATCAAATAACTCATATTACATATTAACCAAATAACTTTATAAACAAATCATAACTTATGAACTGTAGGTATATAAGAACAGTTTAGTAAAACAAAACAATATATTATAACAAATAAATTACCTCTACTAACAATATGTATGAACAGAACTTTCCACTTTTATAAATTTATATACGTAAATAAAGTTATATATATAAGTTAACTTATATATTTTAAAACCTATAACTGACGTAAGAGTATAGTTTCTGATACTATGAAATATGATAGCATCATAGCCTAGTTATATCTTATATATATACAAACAATACCATAAAATATTTATATAAGTATACTTTATTATGAAATCACATATTAATACTCCGCTTATGAATATACCTATATATGGCTAACTAACGTTAACATAAAAATGAGTATGTACACGTTATATTTATAAATCAATATATAAAACATGCATATCTTAATCCAATAGTAGGAAATTGTATACAGAAATGGATACATATCAAATCACACTGTACAAAGTATATGCAAAACCAATAAGTATCCAGATTAACTATAGCAAGATATATATACAAAACAAATATATATCAAAATCAACAAGTAACAAAAATACACATACGGCGAGTGGGGAGTTGCCTTCAGCCGAGGCCAGCGGCGATGATTGATGGTAAACTCGAGGAGAAAGAGAGGAGGCCAGGTTTTGGGCAGAGCTTTGGAGGGGAACGGTGGCAGATCGGACGTGGGGAGAGGCGAACGGCTAGGGGAAGGAACGGGCTGGGTGTTGATGTAGTCGGGTGCAGGGTGGCTAACTATTGAGGTGAGAGGCTCGGTAGGCGGAGGGAGGTGATGGGCTGTGGGTGAAGGTTGGAACGGTGGTGGGAGGCGGCGGTGAGAGGAGGAGCAGCGGATAGGGCTGAGTGGAAGGTCAGGGCGGAGGGTGGTTCGGCAACCTACGATTGGTAGATGGTGGTAGGCGTTGCTAGGAAAGGGGAGGGGAGGATCGGGCGTGGCTGTCAAGGGGAATGTTCGATTACAGGTGGTTGGGAGGAAAAGTGGAAAGGTGGAAAGGTGGAAGTGTGGGCTAGAGATGCTAGAAGAGAGGGGAGAATATAAATGCAAATCTCATAAATGCAAATATCAATGCACATTTGAACCGTTCAAAAATGAACAGTCAGATGAAAATAAAGAAATGGCACGGTCAAATCCCCTTGATTCACTGAAGATTATTAAGGCAATAAATTCTGTTGTTTGGAAAGCACGGCTAAAGTTTGAAAGGCAATAGAAAACAAAAGGTCACGGATACGGTACCGATACGGTGAACTGTTTTTACAGATTCCGTTGTCCATCGGACGTCGAAACAAGCAAATGAATATACCATGGAGATCAGCATGATGTGACGATCAAAACGGTATACAAATACTAGTGGTACGATCATCCGATCGAAAGTCGATAATCGGTACCAGAAATGCTGCTATTTTGCCAGAATTAAGATAAACGGAGCAGTAGAAGTCCTAATTTGGAAAAATGAATTTCGCAGTCTGATTCAGAATAGTCTGAATAAATTTTCTCATGTTGACATATTTTGGTTTCGGAAAACTTTTAAATTCACTGTTATTAACCGGTTTGATTTGAAATGAAATTTCACAGAAAAATAAACTTCAATATTATCAGATGAAAATTTACCAGTTGCTATATTAAAATAGACGTATTCCAAATAATAAATTTTTAATTTCAAATTTTATTGTTTAAAATTTCACAAATTTCCAATTAAATATACTTTTAAAATCATAAAATTTTGCGGGTCGTTACACTCTCCCCCACTCAAAACTTTTCGTCCCCGAAAAGGAAGGAGGTAGAAGAAAAGAAACAACCAGACAGAAAAGATAGATTGAAGGTCAAGATTAAACAATTAATTTAAAACTATACAAATTTTACTTGAAATATTAATTTGAAAACAATTATTTACATTATTACTTATTTTTACAAAGAAGCTATTGAAAACATTTAAATCCATAATTCATAATTTATTAATTTTTTTTCTTTTTATCTCAAGATACTTTTCAAATATTATTAATAATCAATAATCATTTACTTTAAATATGTTTTATTTAATTAATAACCTCACAATATTTATAACACTAAAATTTTTATTAAACCATGTAGTCTATAATTAAACAATACTTAAAAGAATATAGTCAACAAGGAAAAGAAGGAGGACTTGGAAAAACAGAATATAGGTGAATAAATAAAGCTGAGCAGATAAGGTAGATTCAAGGAATAGTATCGGGTACGAATAGTTAATTAGAACCATAAGAATTTCAATTTCAAATATTAATACAAAATTTCTTTGTTGGAAATACTTTTATAATAAAATACCTTTATAGTCGAAACAAATTTCCTTTCGAAAATACTTTTATAACTCGATGTCTTAACAAGTTTATCCTCGTTCCTGAAGACTCTGGCAGTGCGTTGATCAGGCGCAAAGCTAGAATTCTCCAAGTGCTTAGTAGACTTGTTTCAACACCCAGTGAAAATACTGGAAAAACTTTTAAAAATAGATATGGAAAGTACAATCCAGACAACAAAACGAACAAAACCTTTGTCTAACCATGGTTCGCAGATACACAATGATTACGCCTGGATCCCCCAGGAAACAATCCATATCCGTAAGCTTTCTCAGCCCTGCGAGTTACGCCATGATGACTAGTAGAATGCAGGATACACAATGGTTACGCCTGAATCCCCCAGGAAACAATCCGTACCCCTAGGCAAGACTCAGCCAGGCATTTGCGCTACTATTCGCGACCTACACAGATTGCAGGATACACAATGATTACGCCTGGATCCCCCAGGAAACAATTCGTACCCCTAGGCAAGACTCAGCCAGGCAGTTGCGCTATGCAGTCACGAGAGAAACATAAGACCATGGGTAACGCCATGGAATTCGAAGGACACTTGAGTATCATATCCGGAAAACCAAAAATCAGAGAGAATAATATCGATAGAATGAATCCAAGATGTGGCCACAAATCGGATATCAAGCAGAAGGCACTTTCCATATCTTTACTTCGAAAATATGTATCATATAGTACCTTTTCAAATCACTTTCAAATATCGTACTTATATAAAATCCATTATATATAAGATTTAATTTTCAAATCCATTACTTTCCAAAATCAATAGTATATCAAATCATACTTATATAGACTTCAATTATATAAGATTTCACTTTCAAATTGAGTATCCTTTCAAATCTATAGTTTTCAAATCAATTTCATACTCATACAAATCAATTTTATATAAGTTCGACAACTCCCAAATCAAGTATTTAGTAATACAAGGTTCTCAAATTTCAATTTGTTTCAATATCAATTCACTTCCAAAATCATATACGATTTCACCAAATTATTTCTTCTCAAATTAAATATCTTTAGTTTTCAAAGCTTCCAAAATAATAGATTTAGAAAATAAATCCAAATTTCCAAATCAATATAATTTAAGTCAACCAATTCATTTCCAAAATCAAATGTTTTCAAAACCATCTTATACTTATGTAAGGTCCATCTTATATAAGGATCAAATTAATTATGCGAATAAAACAGCATACGTACAACTTATATATTTATTCCAACTAGTTAAATATATAGTTTCATAAAGATGTTACTAAATTAAAACATTTAAACTAACTTTTATTCAAAATATTTTGAAGACCAACTTCTTCTCAAGACATTTCAAATCTAAATTTCATATTAGAGAATTTAAAATTTCCTTATTCATTTACTTAACCAAACAGTTTCAACTTATTTAAATCGTATTACTTCATTCAAAACAAACTTATATACTTTATCAAAATACTTTTCAAAATTTCTTAGCTTTGAAATGTTAACCTTGATTTGGAAGTGCTCGAACCTTCAAAATAGTTGAAGAAATCATTTTCAAATTCAAGAGTTGGAAATCAACAACAAATCAGTAAATCAATTTCAAAAGATAGGTTTCAAATCCGAAACTCAAGGACTGAACACCGACTTACTTCAAATCATTTCAAATATATATATACATATATCTTTCGAATATCAAATCTTACTTCGGAATTTGAAATCAAAATGGTTTCACAAAATCACTCGCGTAGCGAAGCTACTCAAGTGGCCTCTCCCCCACTCTGAAACTCGAAAATCAATGTCGATGATGCATGCACTCATCACCGAAATTATTTTCCAGCGACATCAGTGAGTTCTGGACTTCTATTTTCTCAAACTTCTTTTGAATTTCTTCGACATCATTCGAAACTCAATAAAATCATTTGAAACATTACTTATTCGGAAAAATACTTTTAAATCATATTATTATTATATATTTCAAAATCTTAAAACCAATTTCAAAACACCGGGGTTCAATTCTCGAATTCCAAATTTATAAATCATTTTTAGATAAATCAAATTTCTTAAATAATTTTTCAAAATTACAAATCATTTCGAAACCTCAAATTCTCATTTTAAAAAGGGTATATAACCTTTATCGAAACATTTCACTTTTATATATAGAATATAATCATACTTATCAAAGTAATAATTTCGATGTATAAAACAATTTCTAAAATATAAACAAGCCCGATTTTTCAAAGGATGGTTCAAGAATGGATTTCAAAACAAAGATAGAGATTCAAATTAAAGGAACTCAAATCAAATAGAATTCTGATTCGAAGATAGGCTCGATCAAAGATGAGATAATTATGTTTAAAAATAGAAGATGAATATACTTATATAAACCACGGGCGACCATAACCGGGTCAACCGTGACTTCAAGAACAAGATTGATGCAGAATTCCAAGAAAAATCAACATTCGATCGCAAGAGATAGCGACATCTAAACCAAAGATATAAAAATCTCCAGTGAATCAATGCCAATTGTGAAGGAGTTTCACCCATTCACACTCATTCAAAGATTGGTGGGATCTTATTCTTATAGAGATCATTCGAAGTGGAGTTATGGGATACTCCAGAATCAAAAGAATACAAATAGGAAGAGACAAGAATGAGTTTTGGAACCGTAGGGAACGTTCCAAAGTTCAAAGAAATCCTAATCGAAGCAAATCCCCACCAAGATTAGAGATATATAACCTATATCGATACAAAAGAATTTCCATTCAAAATTCGGAAAGACTCGAATTCATAACATACGAAAACAGAAGCATAAAAGTCTCCAGTTTGACAACTTCAGCTAAGCAAAAGATACCATAGAGTTCGCTTAAAGCAACCTAACATACAACAGATAACAAAAGGTCCACAGATTTACCACTCCTACATAAACAAAGCATCAGTATTAATTCTTCCAGGTGGTACATCAACGGGTCCAGAACACTCCCCCTCAATGTGCCCCCAACATCTGCATTTCTGGCATAGGTGTACTACACCCCCATCTTCCTTAATGAACTGCGGGTACGCAACCTTCTTTCCATACTTTCGCACAGAACAATTCCTGGCTATATGCCCAGGCCTCTTACAGTGATAGCAAATGGTTGATAGGTCGACTGATGTAGTGGGTGCAGATTTCACTTTCTTCACCTTCTGGCAGCGACTGGGAAAGTGCCCCTCACTACGACATCTAAAACAGAAGATCTTGGATCGAAAACGCTTGCCCTCTTTCTTCTTTCCTACATTCCTTTTCCCGCACATGACTGCATAGTGTCCCTTTTCCTGACACCGATAACAAATGACATGGTCATAAGGACCCGGTTCTGCTCTTTCTCTCCACAGCCTTTCTCGTTCCTCGATTGCTTCCTCCCGTTCCTTACGGGCCAGTGCTCTTCGTGCCCGACGGGCTGCTTTCTGCTCTTCTGATTTTGCCATTACAAGATAGTTTCCTATCATTCAAATATTCAATGAGTCAAAAATCAACAAGATAGAAGTTCAAAATTTAAGGGGAAATTAAATCAAAGGGAGTTTCAAAACAAAAGGGAAAGGACTCGAACGAAGATGAGATAATTAAAATTCAAGAAGAGAAGATGGATATACTCAAATAAGAATATAATTAGGGAGAGGCCAGAACGAAAGTGATTCCGCAAATCAGTTTACCATATATGCTAAGTTTTGCCTAGAGCCAAAGCTCTGATACCAACTGTAACGACCCGCTATTTTGGACCATTCAAATCGATAATAAATCCACACATGTCGGACTTGAATAATTCAAAATAACAGATTGTAATAAAAATTTGGCAAAACTGAACATATACAGTAAATAAATAATCACTGAATCACAGACACAGAGTAATACAATAATACGCAGCGGAATAGATAAAATAGTAGTTCATGAAGCTACTATATAAACATCAGAGTTAGAAATAAAATACAACAGAATATCTCAAATGTAGTGAAGTCTCCAATACAACAGATGACTTCTCTGGACAAATCAACTAGAAGAGCTGAAAGCTGAGGCGATAGTTGGATCTCCAAAGGAAGCTCCAAACTCCAAGGGTGAATCTCAAATGCTGTATCACTCGGTCTGACCCGAGCGTAAAGCAAAACACAAAACACTCGAGTCAGGATTAACATTCTTATACTAATAAATCCAACTCAAGTGAAATACCAACTGAAATACAAGTAACTTAAAGGATGTTTGGGATAACCATCCTCTAAGGATCTTCAGAACTATCTACAAGGTGGAAATATACATTTTAACACCGTGGTCATTTCAATTAAATTTATACTTCAAAACCCAAATATCATTTCATTTCAAATATATCTATTTTCCAAAATAGTATATATATATTAAATAATTTATAAAGTAAAGTATTTAATTTTCCTCAAGTCTCGCAAATCGATTCAAATCAACTTCAAATTCCAAATTCAAATTTATTCAAAGCTCAATTCTTCAATTTAATTCAGTTCTAAATATACCCTTTATTTTCAATATATTTCAAAGCTTTAGTATTCAACATTTTCAAAGTTAGATTTAACAGTTTCATATAGCTCTTGATTTAACTTCATTATTATTTAATCAGGGAATATTCACTTAATAACTCAATATCATCTAACTAGCTTTACATTTCATTTTTACTAAATATTTTCTTAAATTTATTTAAGCAAGAATTATTCATTAAATTATTTAAACAAAACCCAAGTTATAAATCATATCTTAAATCTCAATTTCAATAAGTTTCAAATTGGTTTAATTAATAAAGTATCTTTCCAACCTTAACTTATTCAACTTATTACAAAAATCTATTTTGAAAATATCATTTTTATACTTAAACATCTCATAAGTATTAAATCCATCCTAATTTATATTAAATAATTTAAGGCTCAACATTTATTAAAACCATATATTTCTTTCCAAAACCATAAAATTCATTTTCAAAATATTTATATATATGGACCAACGGTGTCTGTATATATACATCATATGGTTAAGTGATACGGATATTTATCATTTCAATCCGAAATTTAAATATATACGGGTAGATATCATTTCGACCCGAAATCCCAATTTCAATTCAAATGAAAATCGCTTGGGTTTATCATTTCAACCCATAACGAAATTCTCCTATTCTAAAGTCCGTTCGGGTATGTATCATTTCAACCCATAGTGAATTCTATACTAACAGGGAACTTGCAGAGTGATAACAGATACAAAAAAAATATAACAACAGGCATATATCATCAGTATAGATAACAGATACGGGTGTCAGATGTCACAGGTGAACAGATACAAATAATAGTAATAACAGGCATATAATACTAGATACTGGTGTCAGATGTCACAGGTGAACATATACAGATAATAGCATATATAACAATTTAAATAACTACAGCATCATATTTCAATTGTCGTTTCAATTGAAATTGAATTTAATAAATAAAAGAACGTTAATCGTGAGTGATTGCTCACCTTTCGAGGCTAGAGAGTTTGACAACAGAGCAAGCTATGAAATTCCAAAGCAAAGTGAGATGGGCACGAATTTGATGGACAAGCTGATAGATAGGAATTGATGAGAACAAATTAGAATCCGCTAAATGTAATAGAAACGAAAAGTATATTGTACCATTATTTTATTACTATCATTCAAGCAATTGTTTAAATTGAGCCACGAATTAAAAACAAAATCTACATATATTTAAAAAAAAAATCAATAAAGTTTTAAACGCAAACATATGAAGACCAAATACCATATCTCTTAAAATCAAAATACATATAATAAGATGTAAAATCTGGGGCATTTCGAAATCAAAGCTGCTAGTAAATAAACTCAACCCATGAAATAAAGTGTACATAGATGGTACCTAATCTTTTCAAACGCTAACCTATACTATAAGTATGTGTATATATAAATATCGACATAATTTATATATAACTTGCAAATATAAGTTCCTACATAAACTTTTATATAGACTTCCCTACAAATAAACAAATCTTATACCTATTTAAACATGACAGGTTGCACTACTATATAATATAGTATGAGAACATCATGTTACAAATCAAATAACTCATATTACATATTAACCAAATAACTTTATAAACAAATCATAACTTATGAACTGTAGGTATATAAGAACAGTTTAGTAAAACAAAACAATATATTATAACAAATAAATTACCTCTACTAACAATATGTATGAACAGAACTTTCCACTTTTATAAATTTATATACGTAAATAAAGTTATATATATAAGTTAACTTATATATTTTA
This sequence comes from Allium fistulosum, assembly GCA_030737815.1. Lineage (NCBI taxonomy): Eukaryota > Viridiplantae > Streptophyta > Magnoliopsida > Asparagales > Amaryllidaceae > Allium > Allium fistulosum. Next base: position 1,112,111,925 of record CM060902.1, on the reverse strand, counting down.
AAACCTATAACTGACGTAAGAGTATAGTTTCTGATACTATGAAATATGATAGCATCATAGCCTAGTTATATCTTATATATATACAAACAATACCATAAAATATTTATATAAGTATACTTTATTATGAAATCACATATTAATACTCCGCTTATGAATATACCTATATATGGCTAACTAACGTTAACATAAAAATGAGTATGTACACGTTATATTTATAAATCAATATATAAAACATGCATATCTTAATCCAATAGTAGGAAATTGTATACAGAAATGGATACATATCAAATCACACTGTACAAAGTATATGCAAAACCAATAAGTATCCAGATTAACTATAGCAAGATATATATACAAAACAAATATATATCAAAATCAACAAGTAACAAAAATACACATACGGCGAGTGGGGAGTTGCCTTCAGCCGAGGCCAGCGGCGATGATTGATGGTAAACTCGAGGAGAAAGAGAGGAGGCCAGGTTTTGGGCAGAGCTTTGGAGGGGAACGGTGGCAGATCGGATGTGGGGAGAGGCGAACGGCTAGGGGAAGGAACGGGCTGGGTGTTGATGTAGTCGGGTGCAGGGTGGCTAACTATTGAGGTGAGAGGCTCGGTAGGCGGAGGGAGGTGATGGGCTATGGGTGAAGGTTGGAACGGTGGTGGGAGGCGGCGGTGAGAGGAGGAGCAGCGGATAGGGCTGAGTGGAAGGTCAGGGCGGAGGGTGGTTCGGCAACCTGCGATTGGTAGATGGTGGTAGGCGTTGCTAGGAAAGGGGAGGGGAGGATCGGGCGTGGCTGTCAAGGGGAATGTTCGTTTGTAACGACCCCAGACTTTGATTTAATTTAAATTTATAATTTATTTAATTTTTGAATTAAAATTTTATAGTTAATTGGGAATTTAAGCGAGTTTCCTCAAATCCAAATGTATTCTATGTTAAATCATTTAAAATTTAAATATTGTAAATATTATATATATGTGAATATATATGTGTTGAACATATACGAGTCAATTTGAAGTTATAAATAATATATATGTATTTGAGCATATATGAATAAATTTGAAATTATATATATATATATATATTGATAATTGAATTTAAAATCTTAAATATAAATGGTTTAAAATATAAATAATAAAATGTTGGGTAATAAAACTTTAAAAGGAATTCAAAATAAGTGTTGATGTTAAACAAATATTTTGAATAAATCTATGGTTATATAAAATATGAAATGAACTTATAAACTTCTAGAGATAAATATGTAAGTTGAAATAAAAGTAAATGGTTAATAATGATTTGAATTTATGAAATAAATACAAGACGATAAGTATTAAAGTAAAATAATAATATCTGAGTTATAAATAGAATCAAAATACATAAGATCTAACAATATATTGGAATAGAGATATCTATGTACAAATACTTCAAGGAAATTACATAAAGAAGCAAGATTGGATCAGCAAACAAAACAAGATATATCTATGGATTCAAACAATATGATAAGGATAGAACTTTATTATATCACAAGGCTTGAGATAAAGGAGCAAGCAACATCATTAATAAAACAAGCCGTGTACTTGCATAAAAATAAAGTAGGCTTACATGTAAACAAAGGTGGGAACATGAGCATTTAATGCTATCTTCTCAAGCAAGGAAGAAAATCATATCAGCCACCATATTTATAAAAATCTCTGGTTAACAATGTACAAATAAAAAAAAAGGTACAATTTATATCTTGTTCAGCCTGTACACAAATTTGTATATATCAACTGCCATACTTTTCTTCGTTCAAAACATAACATAGTAAAACTGAAAGAAAAGAAAACATAAACATCACTATATTTCCAAACTTGAGATCAATTTACAAAACAAAGGAGAAGTTTCAAAGAGGAAGATTCAATCTGTAGATTTTCAAAACAAAAGAAAAGTGTTCTCTGTTTTCAAACATTTTCAGGTGAGTAAATAATCTTGTAACACTTAAGTATTACTTAGTCTTTGCTTAGATAGATAGTGTTATGTGAGCATGAAGCTCTGTATATATGTATGTCTATATTTGACAGTACTGAAGTATTCATTTTCTTCTCTGTTTTGGCTCACAGGGTAGAATTAATCAAATAAATTCAATTTCTTACCATCTAATTAGTATCAAGCTTTGGTTTCAAAAGCGAATATGTATGTTTAAGTATGGATTCTAATTTAAAAATGGTTTGAAGGAAGATAAGGATATACAGTATGCACAGATTTGGTTTTCCAGAGGAAATTCAAATTTTGGATAAATTCGACTATAACAATTTGAAGATTCAATTATATAGTCTGAATACTTATGCAAAGATATGATTTTTAAGCTAGGTTTGGTAATTTTTAGAAGTATGGTGGAAGAGCAGTTACATGTTGATCAAAAATCACGTTTTGACTAAGTTCAGGCGATCGAAGGCTCAATCGAGGCCGGGGTTTCGCGTGAAGGTGGAGGAGGCTACAGCGATGATGGGAAAAATAGTCGGAGGTTGCCCAGTTCATTGTGGCGACGACGACACGAAGTTTTTATTTCTAAACCTAGTTTTCGAGGTGGTCGGGGATTTGATCACTGTGGTTTCATACGTGCGTCGAGTCGCACGCGCCTTGGGGAGATGTTGACTCTGTGGCTGACGAAGACGTGGTGAGAAGCTCGAAGCTTCTGGTGGTCGGCATGGGTCGTGCGAAGCGATCCTCTGATGATGACTGCTGTACCCATGTTGATCGAGATACTCGATTTTGTTTTCGAGCTTCATTCGCGTTTTCTTGTGTTTGGGTAGCGAGAGTGGGTCGAAGGTGATCTGCTAGTGGTGGTGGAGGTTGCCGGAGTGACGGTGAGACGCCGTGCACGTGCACGTGGTCGAGATGGTATCAGTGGTGATGGTTTGGGGAAGATGGGAGGAGAGCTCGAAGTCTTGCTCAAGGAAATGAGGTGGGAACTCGAAGTCGAACTCGAGTTATTTTAGTATGGTACCGGGTAGGTTTTAGCACTTAGACAAAATTTTGAAAATTATTCCACACGGGTCGAATTGGCAAATTCTCGAAGCAGGAAGCAAATTTTCTCGCGCGTGACTCGGGGAGGTCTCGAGTCAGGTTGAAAACAGTGAAGATTTGAGTCTTTTGTGAAAATTTCGAACATGAGTTTAAAATGTGTTTTTGAAATAATTATCTGAAATGAATAAAGTATTTTAAAAGCTTAAACTTTAAAAGTAAAAAAAAATAATTTGTTCAAGAAATTAATTTGATAAAATATTTGAAGAGTAAATCAAATATTTAAGTTTTTAACTTAAAACGAAAATTATTTATAATGATTAAGCAGTCAATAATTTGTAATTATCTTGTAATAAAGAGTTGATAAATTTAGAGAATAATTTATTAATAAAGATAATTAAGATTTAATAAATTAACAATTAAGAATAAATAAATTCAGATAATTAGTTAAGAGAATTTAAAATCTAATTAAATTATAATTAAGGATAATTAATCAGAATGATTTGTAATTAATTAATATTAATTAACCAAAATTTGTAGTTTATTCATAAGTAATTAACCTGGTATAAATTAATTAAAATCAGATATTAACTAATCTTACTTATGAATGCTTAAATTCTATTGAATGTTGAATTGTTTGATATCCCTGATTTGTGATGCTTTGTGATATACCCTGATTTATGTTGTGATCTGTAATTTACTTATCTGTGATATATATCTGTGATCTGTGAATGAAGATGAGCGTTATTGTTTATATCGCTTATCAACTATATTTCTGTATTCTGATATGTGATGATGATTGATGTTGCACTACTGTGTAAAACCCCTGGACTACACCTTTACACACACAAATATGGATTTCACGTGGAAATCGGTTAAGTCACAGATCATTTAAATTTGATGTTTTTGAAATTGAAATTTTAATTTCAATTGATTTTGAAATTAGAAATTCGGGTTTAAAGTGAAAAAGTTTTTGAAATGGAATTTCAAAGATAAAAGTTATTTTGAATAACTTAATCGGGTTTTGAAAATTTAAATAATTTGATTTAAATTTGAATTCAAGTTTGAAATTGAATCCTATGATTTGAAACTAGGGATTGAAAATGTTATAAATGTGTTTGTCTGGATTTAAACCATTTAAAAGTATAATTTTGAGAATTTGGATTTAACCCAAAGACTCTAACTCGTATGAATGAATCAGATTTTCTGAAATGAAACTGTTTGTTTTCAAAAGATAAAAGCTTTCAAATAAGCAATGAAATTCCAGTTTAATTAAAGGAATTTCAATATTGAAGTGAAAATGGTTTTCCAAGTTATGAATGAATTGTTTTGAAAAGCTATGATTTGAATCTGTTATCTTTAACAGATTTAAAATAATGATTGGTTTAAACCATTCGAAATAAAATTGTTTTGAAAGCTATAAGTTAAATCTTTGTTTTAAAGATTTAACGAGTTAATCAAATTGAAATGGAAATTAATTTGGAAAATCTGTGAATGAATCTTTTGTTTAAAAGATCAAAGTGTGGAAATTGTTTAAACCGTTGAGGGTTGTTGAAATGAATCTTTTTTGTTTAAAAAGATGTAAATGGTAATTTGTTTTAACCATTCAAATGGAAAGTTTTGGGTTTTAAGTTGTGACTTAATTGAAATCCCATATCCATATGTTTTTAAATATTTCGCTCACTATTCGGTTTAGCCGGGAGAGGACCTTTGGGTCGTATAACCCATTCCGAATATGTGATACGTCGTATATGGATAGCATTTGAAGACCGGTGTTGAAGACCGGATATTTTTGAAAACGGAAGGATTACCGTCGAGTTACTCTGCATCGGCTGATCCCCGATATAGAGGTTTTATCATCCTTAGTGACGGGAAGTCCGGACGTGATTGGAAATTATCCGGATTTGCAAGGGCTTCGTGAGAAGTGCCTTCGGTTCTGTTCGATCCCGGAACAGACTTGTATGGATTGTATGTCTGACATTACACTTTGAGATATAAAGCAGATTTCTTTCAAATACATATCTGTTGGTGGCGGAGAATTTATTCTCTTAGCTTAACACCCTTCTCTGAGACGTACGAGCTCAGAGGTTATGTAGTTGAAATTTATCAGCGATATATCCCAATTTGGTAATGTGGCATGCTGAGTGTTGCTGTGTGATGATCAGTGTTTGATCATTTGTGATATGATCATTTATCTTTGTGATCATAGGTTGATCATCTGTTGACCCAAAGCATGGCTTTGTGACAAAGCGTAGCTTTGTGGACGAGACTTCGTCAGGACCTCACTACCCGGAAATGGTCGAAACAGGATCGTTGCGGCAAGGTTATGAGGGTCGCGCCCTTTAGGGTATGTCATTTCCTTCTGGAAAGGGGTGGTATTATGGTATGGAGCCCAGATACTTACTCATGTGGATACACTTTCTTTATGATGTGTGATGTTGGATACCGAGCTCGGATAAAGGTCCCAAAGGACCGGGTGATGGCATATTCGTGAGTTACCTGTTACAGGGGTAACCCGGCCTTGTTTGGCAGAGAGCAGTTTGTCTCTCGGGACGTCCCGCCAGAGGCGATCCCATGCGGCGGAAGGAAGTTCCTTAGCCTGACCATTTGTTGGAAAATCCAAAGAAACAATACGAACCTTGTACGGTTTTAGTTGTATTACCTGCTATGGAATGTGGCGGTAACCTGCTATTGAACATAGTAGCTATAGTAGGCATACGATACTGGTCGTATGTTGGCTAAGATTAATATTATACTTTCGAAATGTTTTCTGCACTATGCACTAATAATAATATCAAGATGATTTTGCGTAGTAAGCATCTTTGACTATCATAAGAAGAAATCTCCTCCAATTCTGCGTTTGCATTGTGTGTGTGGCGGGAGGTCTTATGGTAGTTTCATTTTCTAAAAAGCATTGCGGATTTCAATGTTTAAAATCTTTTGTTGTTGTTTAAAGATAAACTGTTTTTGTTGCTCACACCAGTCCCATGACTGATCCGGAGTTTATTGTTCCTTTCCTAAACTCTGGGTGCCCACTATTTTCCACACGAGCAGTCTAGAGTTGGGTTTCTTTTCAGATATTCAGGTTTAGTGGATTATCTGGAGCTAGTTCATTCATCGGAGTTGCTTATCTTGGAGTTGTGGATTCATTCTTATCTGAAGATCATTTTGGAGTTATCACTTCTATTGATATTGTTTCGCTGCTGTTGTTATCTTTTCTTTTCCGCTGCTATATGTTGTATCATCTCTGATGTATATTGATATTCATTGTATCACTCTGTTGTATCAGATATTGTATATCAATGTATTATTCTTTTCTTCCGCTGTGTTATTTACTTAATTGTGTTATAGCTCCGGCGAATCGGATTTGTACGGTCGAATCTGCGGCATTCTAGTACAATGTGAAGTACGGATGTTGATTTTCGAGCGGGTAAAACCCGAGACGTCACATGTGGTATTAGAGCTAAGGTTGAACTTTAGCTCAGGAGTATAACACGTTAAGTAGCTCATTAGAGATAGAGTGAAGTAAACTCTAGAATGAGTAATTCTCAAATATCCGTCCGAACGCCTCAGTAAATTCTCTTGCTATCCACTAATAGTGAGTATGAGTGCAAGAAGAGGATGAGATAGGGGACAGAGGGAATACGACTATAAATGGTCAATACTCTGTAACAACAAGGAAACAATCTTTTCTCTATCGATCTCTTTTGTTCAACATCTCTTTTCTCAATTCTTCGATAGTTTCTGGTAGATCCAAGAAGGAATTCGACATATTAATATGGGACATAAACTCCGAAAGGACCAAAATTGTTTGTTTGGATGTATTGGTTGCTTTGTTTGCTATGGTTGATAGGTATACTTTAGTTCTGAACTGAAAATTTTGAAATCGTATCCATATATCTATCTATTCTTTGGGTCCCAGTATATTCTACGAATGGTTAGTTATCCCTTTGAACTAACCGATGCCATTGTATACTTCGTAGATCTGGATAACCCGAGTATCGTGTGAAAGAATTCAACAGATTCGTTCTTGTGTGTATTATTGATATTCTGATTTGGTAAGCCAAATGCAGAATTGATATTCAGTTTGATTCAATGAAATATTCTTCATCTATCTTTTTGTCTCCTTTATAATTTCGAGGACGAAATTCTTTTAAGGGGGGAAGTTTGTAACGACCCCAGACTTTGATTTAATTTAAATTTATAATTTATTTAATTTTTGAATTAAAATTTTATAGTTAATTGGGAATTTAAGCGAGTTTCCTCAAATCCAAATGTATTCTATGTTAAATCATTTAAAATTTAAATATTGTAAATATTATATATATGTGAATATATATGTGTTGAACATATACGAGTCAATTTGAAGTTATAAATAATATATATGTATTTGAGCATATATGAATAAATTTGAAATTATATATATATATATATATATTGATAATTGAATTTAAAATCTTAAATATAAATGGTTTAAAATATAAATAATAAAATGTTGGGTAATAAAACTTTAAAAGGAATTCAAAATAAGTGTTGATGTTAAACAAATATTTTGAATAAATCTATGGTTATATAAAATATGAAATGAACTTATAAACTTCTAGAGATAAATATGTAAGTTGAAATAAAAGTAAATGGTTAATAATGATTTGAATTTATGAAATAAATACAAGACGATAAGTATTAAAGTAAAATAATAATATCTGAGTTATAAATAGAATCAAAATACATAAGATCTAACAATATATTGGAATAGAGATATCTATGTACAAATACTTCAAGGAAATTACATAAAGAAGCAAGATTGGATCAGCAAACAAAACAAGATATATCTATGGATTCAAACAATATGATAAGGATAGAACTTTATTATATCACAAGGCTTGAGATAAAAGGAGCAAGCAACATCATTAATAAAACAAGCCGTGTACTTGCATAAAAATAAAGTAGGCTTACATGTAAACAAAGGTGGGAACATGAGCATTTAATGCTATCTTCTCAAGCAAGGAAGAAAATCATATCAGCCACCATATTTATAAAAATCTCTGGTTAACAATGTACAAATAAAAAAAAAGGTACAATTTATATCTTGTTCAGCCTGTACACAAATTTGTATATATCAACTGCCATACTTTTCTTCGTTCAAAACATAACATAGTAAAACTGAAAGAAAAGAAAACATAAACATCACTATATTTCCAAACTTGAGATCAATTTACAAAACAAAGGAGAAGTTTCAAAGAGGAAGATTCAATCTGTAGATTTTCAAAACAAAAGAAAAGTGTTCTCTGTTTTCAAACATTTTCAGGTGAGTAAATAATCTTGTAACACTTAAGTATTACTTAGTCTTTGCTTAGATAGATAGTGTTATGTGAGCATGAAGCTCTGTATATATGTATGTCTATATTTGACAGTACTGAAGTATTCATTTTCTTCTCTGTTTTGGCTCACAGGGTAGAATTAATCAAATAAATTCAATTTCTTACCATCTAATTAGTATCAAGCTTTGGTTTCAAAAGCGAATATGTATGTTTAAGTATGGATTCTAATTTAAAAATGGTTTGAAGGAAGATAAGGATATACAGTATGCACAGATTTGGTTTTCCAGAGGAAATTCAAATTTTGGATAAATTCGACTATAACAATTTGAAGATTCAATTATATAGTCTGAATACTTATGCAAAGATATGATTTTTAAGCTAGGTTTGGTAATTTTTAGAAGTATGGTGGAAGAGCAGTTACATGTTGATCAAAAATCACGTTTTGACTAAGTTCAGGCGATCGAAGGCTCAATCGAGGCCGGGGTTTCGCGTGAAGGTGGAGGAGGCTACAACGATGATGGGAAAAATAGCCGGAGGTTGCCCAGTTCACTGTGGCGACGACGGCACGAAGTTTTTATTTCTAAACCTAGTTTTCGAGGTGGTCGGGGATTTGATCACTGTGGTTTCATACGTGCGTCGAGTCGCACGCGCCTTGGGGAGATGTTGACTCTGTGGCTGACGAAGACGTGGTGAGAAGCTCGAAGCTTCTGGTGGTCGGCATGGGTCGTGCGAAGCGATCCTCTGATGATGACTGCTGTACCCATGTTGATCGAGATACTCGATTTTGTTTTCGAGCTTCATTCGCGTTTTCTTGTGTTTGGGTAGCAAGAGTGGGTCGAAGGTGATCTGCTAGTGGTGGTGGAGGTTGCCGGAGTGACGGTGAGACGCCGTGCACGTGCACGTGGTCGAGATGGTATCAGTGGTGATGGTTTGGGGAAGATGGGAGGAGAGCTCGAAGTCTTGCTCAAGGAAATGAGGTGGGAACTCGAAGTCGAACTCGAGTTATTTTAGTATGGTACCGGGTAGGTTTTAGCACTTAGACAAAATTTTGAAAATTATTCCACACGGGTCGAATTGGCAAATTCTCGAAGCAGGAAGCAAATTTTCTCGCGCGTGACTCGGGGAGGTCTCGGGTCAGGTTGAAAACAGTGAAGATTTGAGTCTTTTGTGAAAATTTCGAACATGAGTTTAAAATGTGTTTTTGAAATAATTATCTGAAATGAATAAAGTATTTTAAAAGCTTAAACTTTAAAAGTAAAAAAAAAAAAAATTTGTTCAAGAAATTAATTTGATAAAATATTTGAAGAGTAAATCAAATATTTAAGTTTTTAACTTAAAACGAAAATTATTTATAATGATTAAGCAGTCAATAATTTGTAATTATCTTGTAATAAAGAGTTGATAAATTTAGAGAATAATTTATTAATAAAGATAATTAAGATTTAATAAATTAACAATTAAGAATAAATAAATTCAGATAATTAGTTAAGAGAATTTAAAATCTAATTAAATTATAATTAAGGATAATTAATCAGAATGATTTGTAATTAATTAATATTAATTAACCAAAATTTGTAGTTTATTCATAAGTAATTAACCTGGTATAAATTAATTAAAATCAGATATTAACTAATCTTACTTATGAATGCTTAAATTCTATTGAATGTTGAATTGTTTGATATCCCTGATTTGTGATGCTTTGTGATATACCCTGATTTATGTTGTGATCTGTAATTTACTTATCTGTGATATATATCTGTGATCTGTGAATGAAGATGAGCGTTATTGTTTATATCGCTTATCAACTATATTTCTGTATTCTGATATGTGATGATGATTGATGTTGCACTACTGTGTAAAACCCCTGGACTACACCTTTACACACACAAATATGGATTTCACGTGGAAATCGGTTAAGTCACAGATCATTTAAATTTGATGTTTTTGAAATTGAAATTTTAATTTCAATTGATTTTGAAATTAGAAATTCGGGTTTAAAGTGAAAAAGTTTTTGAAATGGAATTTCAAAGATAAAAGTTATTTTGAATAACTTAATCGGGTTTTGAAAATTTAAATAATTTGATTTAAATTTGAATTCAAGTTTGAAATTGAATCCTATGATTTGAAACTAGGGATTGAAAATGTTATAAATGTGTTTGTCTGGATTTAAACCATTTAAAAGTATAATTTTGAGAATTTGGATTTAACCCAAAGACTCTAACTCGTATGAATGAATCAGATTTTCTGAAATGAAACTGTTTGTTTTCAAAAGATAAAAGCTTTCAAATAAGCAATGAAATTCCAGTTTAATTAAAGGAATTTCAATATTGAAGTGAAAATGGTTTTCCAAGTTATGAATGAATTGTTTTGAAAAGCTATGATTTGAATCTGTTATCTTTAACAGATTTAAAATAATGATTGGTTTAAACCATTCGAAATAAAATTGTTTTGAAAGCTATAAGTTAAATCTTTGTTTTAAAGATTTAACGAGTTAATCAAATTGAAATGGAAATTAATTTGGAAAATCTGTGAATGAATCTTTTGTTTAAAAGATCAAAGTGTGGAAATTGTTTAAACCGTTGAGGGTTGTTGAAATGAATCTTTTTTGTTTAAAAAGATGTAAATGGTAATTTGTTTTAACCATTCAAATGGAAAGTTTTGGGTTTTAAGTTGTGACTTAATTGAAATCCCATATCCATATGTTTTTAAATATTTCGCTCACTATTCGGTTTAGCCGGGAGAGGACCTTTGGGTCGTATAACCCATTCCGAATATGTGATACGTCGTATATGGATAGCATTTGAAGACCGGTGTTGAAGACCGGATATTTTTGAAAACGGAAGGATTACCGTCGAGTTACTCTGCATCGGCTGATCCCCGATATAGAGGTTTTATCATCCTTAGTGATGGGAAGTCCGGACGTGATTGGAAATTATCCGGATTTGCAAGGGCTTCGTGAGAAGTGCCTTCGGTTCTGTTCGATCCCGGAACAGACTTGTATGGATTGTATGTCTGACATTACACTTTGAGATATAAAGCAGATTTCTTTCAAATACATATCTGTTGGTGGCGGAGAATTTATTCTCTTAGCTTAACACCCTTCTCTGAGACGTACGAGCTCAGAGGTTATGTAGTTGAAATTTATCAGCGATATATCCCAATTTGGTAATGTGGCATGCTGAGTGTTGCTGTGTGATGATCAGTGTTTGATCATTTGTGATATGATCATTTATCTTTGTGATCATAGGTTGATCATCTGTTGACCCAAAGCATGGCTTTGTGACAAAGCGTAGCTTTGTGGACGAGACTTCGTCAGGACCTCACTACCCGGAAATGGTCGAAACAGGATCGTTGCGGCAAGGTTATGAGGGTCGCGCCCTTTAGGGTATGTCATTTCCTTCTGGAAAGGGGTGGTATTATGGTATGGAGCCCAGATACTTACTCATGTGGATACACTTTCTTTATGATGTGTGATGTTGGATACCGAGCTCGGATAAAGGTCCCAAAGGACCGGGTGATGGCATATTCGTGAGTTACCTGTTACAGGGGTAACCCGGCCTTGTTTGGCAGAGAGCAGTTTGTCTCTCGGGACGTCCCGCCAGAGGCGATCCCATGCGGCGGAAGGAAGTTCCTTAGCCTGACCATTTGTTGGAAAATCCAAAGAAACAATACGAACCTTGTACGGTTTTAGTTGTATTACCTGCTATGGAATGTGGCGGTAACCTGCTATTGAACATAGTAGCTATAGTAGGCATACGATACTGGTCGTATGTTGGCTAAGATTAATATTATACTTTCGAAATGTTTTCTGCACTATGCACTAATAATAATATCAAGATGATTTTGCGTAGTAAGCATCTTTGACTATCATAAGAAGAAATCTCCTCCAATTCTGCGTTTGCATTGTGTGTGTGGCGGGAGGTCTTATGGTAGTTTCATTTTCTAAAAAGCATTGCGGATTTCAATGTTTAAAATCTTTTGTTGTTGTTTAAAGATAAACTGTTTTTGTTGCTCACACCAGTCCCATGACTGATCCGGAGTTTATTGTTCCTTTCCTAAACTCTGGGTGCCCACTATTTTCCACACGAGCAGTCTAGAGTTGGGTTTCTTTTCAGATATTCAGGTTTAGTGGATTATCTGGAGCTAGTTCATTCATCGGAGTTGCTTATCTTGGAGTTGTGGATTCATTCTTGTTTGAAGATCATTTTGGAGTTATCACTTCTATTGATATTGTTTCGCTGCTGTTGTTATCTTTTCTTTTCCGCTGCTATATGTTGTATCATCTCTGATGTATATTGATATTCATTGTATCACTCTGTTGTATCAGATATTGTATATCAATGTATTATTCTTTTCTTCCGCTGTGTTATTTACTTAATTGTGTTATAGCTCCGGCGAATCGGATTTGTACGGTCGAATCTGCGGCATTCTAGTACAATGTGAAGTACGGATGTTGATTTTCGAGCGGGTAAAACCCGAGACGTCACAGTTCGGTTACAGGTGGTTGGGAGGAAAAGTGGAAAGGTGGAAAGGTGGAAGCGTGGGCTAGAGATGCTAGAAGAGAGGGGAGAATATAAATGCAAATCTCATAAATGCAAATATCAATGCACATTTGAACCGTTCAAAAATGAACAGTCAGATGAAAATAAAGAAATGGCACGGTCAAATCCCCTTGATTCACTGAAGATTATTAAGGCAATAAATTCTGTTGTTTGGAAAGCACGGCTAATGTTTGAAAGGCAATAGAAAACAAAAGGTCACGGATACGGTACCGATACGGTGAACTGTTTTTACAGATTCCGTTGTCCATCAGACGTCGAAACAAGCAAATGAATATACCATGGAGATCAGCATGACGTGATGATCAAAACGGTATACAAATACTAGTGGTACGATCATCCGATCGAAAGTCGATAATCGGTACCAGAAATGCTGCTATTTTGCCAGAATTAAGATAAACGGAGCAGTAGAAGTCCTAATTTGGAAAAACGAATTTCGCAGTCTGATTCAGAATAGTCTGAATAAATTTTCTCATGTTGACATATTTTGGTTTCGGAAAACTTTTAAATTCACTGTTATTAAACGGTTTGATTTGAAATGAAATTTCAAAGAAAATAAACTTCAATATTATCAGATGAAAATTTACCAGTTGTTATATTAAAATAGACGTATTCCAAATAATAAATTTTTAATTTCAAATTTTATTGTTTAAAATTTCACAAATTTCTAGTTAAATATACTTTTAAAATCATTAAATTTTGCGGGTCGTTACACCTTATGGTAGTTTCATTTTCCAAAAAGCATTGCGGATTTCAATGTTTAAAATTCTTTTGTTGTTTGTTTTAAAGATAAACTGTTTTTGTTACTCACACCAGTCCCATGACTGACTCGGAGTTTATTGTTCCCTTCCTAAACTCTGGGTGCCCACAATTTTCCACACGGGCAGTCTAGAGTTGGGTTTTTCAGATAGTCAGGTTTAGTAGATTATCGGGAGCTAGTTCAGTTTTTGGAGATCATGACTGCTCTTGCTTATCTTTGTGAAAGTGATGGGGGTTCGAGCTGATGTTGGAGTTGTTGGACTCATTCTCTTTTGAGGATCATTTGGAGTTATCACTTCTGTTTTCCGCTGTATCATTATTTATCTCTGATATTATTTTATCATATTGATATCATTGTTGTATATCATTCTGGATATTGTATTCGTTGGAGTTGTATATGATATCATTCATTTCTTTCTTCTGCTGTGTTGTTATACTTACTGTGTTATAAGCTCCGGCACGAGTCGAATTTCAGCGATTGAATCTACGGCATTCGAGTACAAGTGAAGTACGGGTGTCAATTTTTGAACGTTGAAATTTGGATCGTGACAAAAAGAGTTAACTAAATTATAATAAAGCTAAAAATGGAAATTTAGCAAAGGTCGGAATTTGGCTCTAAACTTGCACCATTGTGTTTGTGGCAATCTTCTGAGCAACTTTCATATATAAAGCCTCGCGGTCAGAGTTCAAACAAAAAAGTTATCGACGTTTGAAGATTTTGGATTGAAAATAATTCAAAGTGAATTAAATAATAAATATAAATAAATTAACGTTAACATTTCAGTGTTAATATAAGCGACTGGACCACCAGTCGACTGCCTCTTTGGGTTAGTCGACCACTAGCGGTCGAGCATTTATAGAGACCGGTTGACTGGTTTGCGGTGTGACGGCTAGGGTTATGTTTGGCCTAAACAGCCCATATTTAATAGATTTGATCGGATGGTCCCGGCGCATCCAAGAAACTTTAAATAAGAGGCTTGGCCCCTTATTCTATTCATAGAAATCTAAAGCCAGGAATGACACTTTGCCTAATTCTCTTCCTCCACACAAATTTGTTAAAATCCAATTTCAAAAATAAATATATACATTCAAGGATTAGGGGAAGGATTAAAGGAAACAAGCTAAAGGAATAGGTAATGGATTATATATGTATACATACATACATACATACATACATACATACATACATACATACATACATATATATATATATATCTAATAAACTTCTCTAATCTATAATTTGTGAATCTAATATGTACAAACAAATCTATTATGTGTTATAAAATAAAAAGGAAATAAATCGAAGGAAGAGATAGGCAATAACATGGAAGACAAATCCAAGGGGATTGTAGTTGGGATTATCTGTGATTGGAAATCTTATTTTTCCTTAATAGTGTATTGTGTAGTTTGAGGATTTGTACCATGCCTAGGGAAATTTTGAATGCAAAAACTTATCAATTCAAAACCCCAAAATTTCCCCATAAAAAGTAAGTTGTGAAATTTGTTGGAATTTTAACTGTTTTATTTTAATATAGTGGAATTGGATTTATTATTATTACAATATGAATATTTTGAATTACATTTCATTCTACCTCACAAACTTTGATTGTAACGAAAAAGAATTCTACATGGAAAATAGAAATGGGTGTGCAAAGTTGGGAAAAATAGGATTTTCCTCTATCCATAGTTTACACTACCTATTTTAACAGTTAAAATAAATATGCTTTCTTTTTAATTTCAGCAATATAAAATTAAAAAGTTAAATGGAATATAAAAGATTAGAACTGTAAATTTGCTTCTTTGGAAAAAGAGGCCGTGGTTCTACTATATTAATATAAAATGAATTGCATGTTTTGGATTCCAACTTGAATATATGAAAGACTATTTATTGTAGCTAATTTGTTGACGATGTTAGCTATTATGTAATTTGATGTGTTAGATTAGGAAGTGTACAGAAATTATTGATGTTAACACATTAAAATAACATATCACCTCGAAGAATATATAGACAAATTGACTAATTAAATATTGAAACAAATTAGCCATAATTTAATGTTAGCCATAAATGTAATAATAATGTATTATTTAAATTTTGAAATTGACCAATTAAAATTACAAATTTGTAACATATATAATAAATAAGGCAATTCATAAACAAGCCGACAAATAAATGACAATTAACAATCAACAATAAATCTAATAAAATTAGTTATGTACAATTATGGAATTTAATCCATAAACAAAAGGAATAATAAGGAGTTTTCTTTATAAGGCCTTTAAATGTGTAAATACTTGTAGGATATACACACACATATACATACATACATACATACATACATATATGCATACTTCAACATTAAATTTTAGGTAATGGAAATATTGGCTAAGTTATAGGGATGCGAGGTCAGTTGAAAGCATATATAAGCTTGCCCAGCTAATCTGACTACCAGCAGTGTGACTTTTGTAACTGATGTGGGACATCGTCTATAATAAGTACCCATAGTGGACGTGAGGTAGTCCCAATTTTGTAGGGTAAGTTTGCCCAGATGATCTGGCTGTCAACACCTACAAGTACTCAAACTAATGTAGGACGTCACAGTTGGGTTATGGGCCATAAGGATGGGGAATTTCTAAGAGGAGTCTGCTTTGGGGTTGAGGTATTAAATGGCTGGTTTAGGGTCTACCTCCTCCCTATTAAGATGTATTAAATGACTTAGGGAATTTCTCATAAATAATGTTGGGTAATCTCAGAAGGGCCTGCTTCAAAAGGTATTAAATGGCTATTGGGGTCTACCTCTTCCCTATTTAAGAAGTATTAAAAGGTCAGAATTCCCTTTTGGCATGAGGTAATTCCAGGACAGGCTTGCTTCAAGGTTGTGGTATTAAATGGCCATTGGGGTCTGCCTCTTCTCTATTTAAGAATATTAAATGGTCAGAATTATCTTTTAGTTGTGTTAGTGAAAATCTCTTGGTGGGTCCGCTACGGAGTTGAGGTATTAAATGGTCGGATCGTCTGCCCCTTCCTTATCTAAGAAGTACTAAGTGGCCTATAAGAGATTTTCTACGATGATAGCTTAGGAGTACCAGGAGGGGTTCGCCTTGGGTTTAGGTATTAAATGGCTGGAGAGTCTGCCTAGAGTCTAAGTATTAAACGACTAGAGAATCTGCCTATTCCCCGTTTAAAAGGTCTTAAGTGGCCCGGGTAATTTCTCTTGCATCATTAGGATATGATTGGATGGGATATGGGTTGTTGAAGCTAATATACTTCATAGTTGCATTGCACCCGCTTTTACGGTCATGGAGTTAGGCTTGTAGGGCCATTAACCTATAGTTAGAGATATACTTGGAGAAGTATAATAAATACGCAAGACATAATACTTATTTGGATGCTTACTGCCCATAAACTATTATTGTAAAACTTGAGGCTTTCATTCACCAGAAATTGTTGTTCCGACTCCCTCCTCATTACAACCTACAATTTAGGTACATCGATGAGTGTGGAGAAGATGGTGGAGACTTTGCGAGCAACTATCTATTATAATTATCTATTTATGTTGTTATGATGTACCCAGACTATGTATCAAACATGATTTATGTACTATTGAGATAGTGTACTTCTATGATTTGGTTTTATGAGATGGATACTTTATTTTATTATTTTATTTTATTCCTTTCGCTGTGAGACTTTAAAAGCATAGATAAATAGCTCTGCATATTGTTTTACCAATTTTACCAACCAACAGCTAGCTTCATAGTGGACCTAAGGTTCGATCGGCTTTTATTGGATCAAAAAGTAGACCCGTTTCAAAGAGGGTTGTTACATGTTAGTCATGTCTTAAAGGAAAAATTACCAAGCACCCCTCTAATGGGAGCAATGAAAGAGTTAATGAACTCTTAGGTCTTATAAATATTGATGTATATGGTCCAATGCTTATAGTTACCAAGGATAATACTTCTTATTTTGTAACTTTTACCGATGATTTATCAAGATTAGGTTATGCGCAACTTTTGAAGAACAAATCTGATGTATGTGAGAAATTTAAAGAGTATAATAATAAGGTAGGAAAACGTACGGACCATAAGATTGAAGTACTTCGATTAGATCGAGGATGTGAGTCTGTTGGATAAGAGCTTCAACGGTACTTAAAAGACAATGGGAATGTCTCTTAGGTTACTCTACCCTGTACTTTGTAACACAATAGTGTTTTGAAAAGAAGGAATCAAGCCCTATTAGATTTGGTTCAATCCATGACGAGTAAAGTTGAGTTACCACTTTTATATTGCAGATATGCGCTGGAAACTGCAGTGCTTATGTTGAATTTGATGCCTACTAAATTGTGCCTAAGACACCATATAAGATGTAGTGTAGGAAGAAACCCAACTAGAGTATTTGAAGGTGTGGGGTTATCCAGCCTACGTTAAGAATATTGACACAATAAACCTGAGGAAAAATTGACACTATGTAAATTTATAGGATATCCCAAGAATTTAATAGGACATATTTTCTACAATATCAACGAACAAAAGTTTATTGTTTCCCGGTATGTTGTTTTTTAGAAAAATAATTTCTATCAAAAGAAATTAATAGTGAAGTTGTAGACTTGGATGAGATCTAAGAAACTAACATAGAGGCTGACCAGTAGATGTATCAAATTCACCGGTATATGAAAACATGAAACCTATTAGAAGGACTAATAGAGAATCTCGCACACCAAAGAGATACTAAGTTTTCTTATGGATGGCAAGAAGGAGGATCGTGTCTTAGAAGATGACACCCCTAGCTCACTCTTACAGGGACTGTAAATTAAAAACTCTGCACTTTGGCTTGGAGTTATGAAATCTGAAATGGATTCCATATATATGAAAACAAAGTATGGTATACCTGAAGGGAGAAAACCCATCGGCTGCAAATGGATATTTAAGAAAACGATAAATGTAGATAGGCAAGTATAGACTTTTAAATCTAGGCTAGTTATGGAAGTGTATTGTCAGATTCAAGATATTGATTATAATGAAATTTTTGCCTGTAGCGGTGCTTAAGTCCATTGGGATAATGCTAGCTATTATTGCATTCTATGACTGCAAAATATGGAAAATGGACATGAAAACAAATTTATAAATGGTGATTTAGAAGAGACTGTTTATATGTCATAGCTCGAGGGTTTCGAGGTAAGTGGGAGTGAGGGCAAGGCTTGTATGTTGTTAAGATCCATTTATGGTCTTAAACAAGCTTCAAAAAGTTGGAGTAAGTGTTTTGATAAAGTAATCGAACAGTTTGATTTTTATTAAAACACAATGGAAGCGTTCATATATCGAAAAGAACAAAGAGGTGCTATAGTGTCCTTAGTTTTATATGCTGATGATTTTTTATTGGTTGGAAATGGCATTGCATTGTTGCAGTAAGTAAAAACTTGGTTATCCAAGAACTTGTCCATGAAGGATTTGAGAAGCAGCCTATATACTAGGTATAAAAATCTATAGAGATAAGAGGCTATTGGGATTGTTCTAATCCTTGTACATATATACCATACTGAAAATGTTATGGAGGGTTATATGCGTGGACATGTTCCGATGCATTCTGGAATCGTCCGTTCTAAGAAGGACACTACCCATACTGATGAGGAGAAAGATCATATGAAAAGGATACCATTTTCATCGGCAATCGGTTCAATAATGCATGTTATGCTATGTACTAGACCAATGTGCTAAAGCATTAGGATGCGTAAGCTAATACCATTCCAATTTTGG
Source organism: Allium fistulosum (assembly GCA_030737815.1). NCBI lineage: Eukaryota > Viridiplantae > Streptophyta > Magnoliopsida > Asparagales > Amaryllidaceae > Allium > Allium fistulosum. The sequence goes on along the minus strand of CM060902.1, from coordinate 1,112,092,539 downwards.
TGAAAAATATTTGACCGCTTTAAAATGTATACTGAAGTACTTAAGAAAACTAAGGTTTATTCCTTGTATATGAGAATGGAGACCTCCTTCTTAAGGGGTATACGGACTCCGACTTCCAAAGTGATATCAACATAATCAAATCTATATTGGGTAATGTTTTTACTTTACATAGTGGGGCTGTTAGTTGGGAAAGTTCACAAACAAGATACAATAGCGGATTCCGTGATGGAGGCCGAGTACATCGCCCTCAATGAAGTAACTAAAGGAGTGGTCCAGATGCATAAATTTATAAGTGAGATAGGGGTGATTCCCAACACCAAGGATCCGATGACTTTGTTTTGTGACAATAGTGATGCAGATCGTAAAGTAACCAAGAGCACATAAGAAATCGAGACATATTCTTTGAAAGTTCCACATGAACAGAAAATTTGTCGAGAAGAAAGAAGTCGTCATTCTAAGAGTAGATACAAAGGGCAATGTAGCGGATCCATTCAACAAAGGCTTGGCTTTGTCAGTTTTCAGCAAACTGATCGAAGGGATAGGTTTGAGAATCCATAATTGGCCCCAAGTGCAAGTGGGAGATTGAAAGATTTAGAGGTATGCCCTAAAGGAAATTCTATAATGTATTGTAAGTTATTAACTCTGTAATAAAATCTCGTTCGAAATAAAAGGTTTTTTTTCTATTATATACTTTTCATAATGTGTTATGTTAATTATTTATTTAATTTAAGTATATTTTATAGAAACTCCCTAAATGATATGTTATGGGATAGTAATTACAATGTGTTGTAATCATGAAAATTTTATCATAATAAAATAACATATCATTTTAAATATTCATAGTCAAGATGTTTCGAGATAGGATATCGATACATCCTTTGAAACTAGAGTACATAATGCTCTTCGAATGATTGGCAATGTATTACTCATGGCTGTAGGAGCACTAAGTGGTTGCATACATATAGTTACTGGATAACTATGGAATGACTCACTCGATACTTTTTTGTTGGTTAATATAACAAGGTCAAACAGAGAATATTGAAGTGGTGATATTACAAAGTTCTCTCGACATGAGAATATTGTTAAACTTCAATGTGCAAGCTCCACTTCGATTATAGTTAAATTGTGGCAAGGCGTCCATCGAATGAATATAGTTCAGTCTGAGTTGAAGAATTGGAAGTGAACACTATTCAAGAAGAATTCATGTCCCTGGTTATATGAGTTTAGTATCACAGTCAACCGTAGTCAACTCAAAGTCAAAATCTCTGGCTAGAGTACTTAAGTTAATAATAATGGTTATTATTGAACCAAGGACTTTGTGTTTGGATTACACAAGTTTAATGTGGACGATATTGGTATTTTTACCAAAACTAAATTCCATATGTCCTAATGTGATATAATTTTGATGAAGAGAATTGATGTAAATAATGGTTACTGCCAGGGACAGGTTAGATACTGAAATTGAACTTCACAAAATTATATAAGCAACAAATTTGGCCAAACTATCACACCACCAGTTAAGGTGATGTGTGAATGTTAATATTCAAATTGTTCGATATTAATCGCCGACTGAATTTACACCCATGAATCGCACAACCGCAATATTGAACACTCCAAAATACCACAAGATTTAATTAAATTATAATTTTTATAAATCAAACAAATTAGTTAATATTTATGAAATATTAATTATTAAATTTGTTTGATTTATTTTCTTCAATATTTAATAAAGTGCATATATAAAAGTTATACATGTATGTATCGATATAAAATATCGATAAGCATTTTAAATTGGATTTGAAATGAATAAATATCGACCGATTTTGGAAAATTGTATTGGGCCATTAAGCCAATGTATGGTTGGCCAAATAAGGTCAGGGTGTAGAGATTTTATTTGAAAAATCAGGTTTGGAATTGGCAAGGAGAAAAGGTAAATTAGCAATCTAGATTTCCTCCTTTTACTCCATACTCCTTTCTATATAAATCATCAATCCGCTCTCCTTTCGAGTTTACTTTTTGAACCTCCACCCATCTTTCTTGACCGAAAATCCCAAGTTATATTTGTCTTTTAATTTCCGAAATGAAATTAAACATTCAAAACCAAAGTTTATAGTGTGGCATTCATTTCTTGTTTGGTGCAAATTCAAGGAGGTTTTGAATCAGATCTTAGGAGTTTTGGGTTCAACATTCAAGATGCACATTCAAGGCTATTGATAATTCTGATATATATTATGTTTTATACATACATAAATATACGTGGAAATTAGTGGGAAGGGCCTATAAGTCAGGCCCAATTATTTTCTAGGACACGGGTTCGAAGGGTTTATTTTGCAGGACAAAAACATACGTCCGGTCATTTCTCAAATTAAATTGACTTGCGAATTTCTTAAATCGATCAGGCAATCTTTCTAATTTGATCAGGCGATCTTTCTACTTTGATCTGGCGAGGTTATTTTGTTGATTAATTCAGGCGATCTTTCTAATTTGATCAGGCGAGGTTATTTTTTGATTACTTCAGGCGATTTTCTCAATTTGGTCAGGCGAGGCGATTATATCGACTCGATCTGGAGGTTTTATCATATTGTATTGGTTTCGTGCATGATTTGATATTGTTGGTGGAATAAGGTGTCGATTGGTGGAATAAGGCGTCGATTTGATATCGTTGGTGGAATAATGGGCTTTGAAAATCAATGTTCAAGAGATCAGTTAATGGATTGTGGTGATGAAAGGTATTGTTTTTTTAAGTATCTGTTTTGTTTGGTTCTGATAATAATTCCTCAACTTGTGTTATTATGCTATGGTGTTAAGTGATAAATGAATTTGTATTTTTGTTAAAAGCAGTATACAAATAATGTTGATTATTAGTTGTTGCTTTCTTGTTTAGTTCTGACATTTCTTGTTGAAAATGCTTCTTCTTTAGTTCTTGGTGAATGTGTTAAACGGATGACATTGTAATTTTGAGTTCTGGAAAAGATAAATGGTTTTATCTTTTTCTGAAAAGTGGGCTAAAAAAGGATATGTCATGTAGTATGTTATGTAATTAATTGTTAATTAAGATTAGATGTTTTCAAACATTTTCATAAACATATTTATTTGTTTACATCTTTAATTGCAGGTGTTATTCATCTGTAATGGTTATATTTGATTTCAATAAGAATTGTTTTAGTGCTCGTTTTGGATTGGATGCTTCTATTTCTTGTGTTAGGAATAAGATTTGTGAGGAGTGGAATAATTTTACTCCATTATGCTTCGATATTTTTATATTCGAGAATCAAAGACCACCTTTGTTGAAACAAATAGTGATCTTCAAGCTGTATTATGCTTATCTTGGTTTAAAAAGGAACAATATTTGGTTTTTTCTGTAAGGCTGAAGAATAATTCCATGGATAATGTTGTTGGTGAAAGTAGTAAATCTTGTTCACTTGTTGCTGGAGAATCAAGTAGTAATATGTTAGAGTATGTTGAGGATTTACAGACTGGTTTTACACAAGAAAGGGATTTACATGAGCTGATGAAGAAGAATTCAAATTTGGAATTTTTTATTGGGGTTGGTCAATAGTTTGATTCTGCTCTTGGATTTCGTCGAACAGTTAGTGCTTATTGTTTGAAGTATGGGTTTAAAGTATAATATATTAAGAATTGTAAGGAACGATTGATAGTTTGATGTGTTGTAGATGGTTGTCCTTTTAGGATTCATGCTTCTTGCAAATTGAAGCAATTGGACCAATTGTTTGTTAAAAATATTCATTTAAGTCATTTTTGTGGTGGTGGATTTCGATCAATTAGTAGTCCAACTATTAACAGTGATCTTGTGAAAAGTTTGATTGTTAATCAAATTCTATGAGCTAAAAAGAAAAACGAAGGATATTATGAAAAGTTTTAGAAGAGATTATGATGTGGATTTGAGCTATTATTTTGCTTATAAGGTAAGAAAATGGCTATGAATGATATTTATGGTGATGAAAAGAAATCTTATAATGATTTGGTTTGGTATTTGAAGGCAATGGAAAGAAATAATCCGAATAGTTACTCAAGTATGGAAGTGGACCCGGATACTAATCAATTTGAGAGAGTTTTTGTATGTTATGAGGCATCACTACGCCATAGATGACCTTCTACAACACAAAAAAATGTTGGCTCAGGCCCGAAAAATGTTGCCATAGGTCTATGGCAACACTTTTAGGGTGATGCAATTTTTGCCTTTGCCTTAGACCTCAAAGGCAACATTTTGACTATCTAAGGCAACATAAGTAATATTGTTGCAATAGAACCCTATTTGGGTCTATGGCAACACCCATAGGTATCTGTAGCAATATTCCAAAAATGTTGCTATAGATATTAAATTTCTGAAGTTGTGGGTCCCACAATATAGAGCATTTTTGATTTTTTAATAGAAATAAATATTTATTTAATAAAATGCTATTGCACAGAATTTGATATTCAAACAGTAATTTATTTAAATAAATATTTTATTTCAATATTTGAAATAGTACAAATTCCCGACTCCACTATTTTACAATTCAATGATATATAACACTGATATTCACATATACAGATATTCCTCACTACATCACTCAGTTCACTCATTACATATGCAGTTTCAATTTATACAGACACCGACAAATATATGACGAGCTGAGTGCCGAGCCGAAGGCGAGCCGAAGGCGAGCCGAAGGCGAGCCGAAGGCGAGCCGAAGGCGAGCCGAAGGCGAGCCGAGAAGCGGGTCCGGGCGCAGCGCCGGCGGGGGTCCGGGGCACCGCAGTCCCGGCGGGGGTCCGGGGCACCGCCCGATTCATCCGATTTCGGAAGATCGAGCCTTCTTTGAAATGACGTAAAATGATGCACCACACATACTTCTAAACCACCAGCCTCCATCCTCTAATTGCCTCACCAACAAACTAGATTTGGACCATTAGTTCAAAGCACCAAGCTATATATCTTCAGATTTGGACCATCATTAGCCTACAAAAGAAAAACCAAACTCGTTTACTCAAGCATTACAATTCATACAAATTCAATTCAATTAGAATTCATACCCATCATACAACGGTGATTTCAAGCTTCTTCCCCAAGAATAAAGCATCTCTGGCCGATAAGCGATTGTAATAAATTTGTCCATTTAAAAGAGAAAAAATCATGTAAAGTTAAAAAGATATGAATTCGGCCCTCAGCTGTGAACTAAAATTATGAACATTATATTAAGTATAAAGGCTTAATAAACCTTGGTGCAAAGAAAATCATACTCACCTCAAGCAGGCATCAAAACGTGTGTCCCAGCCATAACTCTCATGCACAAAGCAAGACATATTGTCATAACAAGCATTGTCTTTGCACTACAATACCTCACCACATCCAATCCCCTTTCCAAAACACCTTCGTTAACCGCATGTACACTTCTCTTTGCACCATCATACAACTTCCTCATTGCAAATCCAAGAAAAGACCTAACTGTTTCAAATGTCACTCTACCAGTAACATCCAGAACAAATCTCCTGTTGCTAGGAACTGCCCATGTTGATTGCCCTTGATCAAACCAACCATTCTTCTCATTTCTCACATCAGATTTTCCGATTCTCCTCATTAAATCAAAACCATTCACTGAATCACTTGAACCTTCTCCTAAACTCGAATTATTTAATACTTGATGCGATGTTCTAACCAAAGTCTCAACAGCACCATTACAGACCGTAACCAAAAGTCTCAACAGCAACTGCCGTCTTCACGAATACCTCAATGCATTTCCCAAACAACTCCTTGCACTTTTCATCACCAACCAATAAGTAGATCCAACCCCAATGCGACCCACCATCTCTGGATCCACTCTCCTTGTATCCAACCTGTAACGTATCGGGTTTTGCCCGCTCGAAAATCAACATCCATACTTCACATTGTACTAGAATGCCGCAGATTCGACCGTTCAAATCCGATTCGCCGGAGCTATAACAACATTAAGTAAATAACACAGCGGAATAAAAAGAATAATACATTGATATACAATATCTGATACAACAGAGTGATACAATGAATATCAATATACATCAGAGATATGATACAAGAAATAGAAGCGGAAAAGAAAATGATAACATCAGCAGCGGAACAATATCAATAGAAATGATAACTCCAAAATGATCTTCAGACAAGAATGAATCCACAACTCCAAGATAAGCAACTCCGATGAATGAACTAGCTCCAGATAATCTACTAAACCTGAATATCTGAAAAACCCAACTCTAGACTGCTCGTGTGGAAAATTATGAGCACCCAGAGTTTAGGAAGGGAACAATAAACTCCGAGTCAGTCGTGGGACTGGTGTGAGCAACAAAAACAGTTTATCTTTAAAACAACAGCAAAAGAATTTTAAACATTGAAATCCGCAATGCTTTTGAAAAATGAAACTACCATAAGACCTCCCGCCACACACACAATGCAAACGCAGAATTGGAGGAGATTTCTTCTTATGATAGTCAAAGATGCTTACTACGTAAAATCATCTTGATATTATTATTAGTGCATAGTGCAGAAAAACATTTCGAAAGTATAATATTAATCTTAGCCAACATACGACCAGTATCGTATGCCTACTATAGCTACTATGTTCAATAGCAGGTTACCGCCACATTCCATAGCAGGTAATACAACTAAAACCGTACAAGTCGCGTATTGTTTCTTTGAATTTCCAACAAATGGTTAGGCTAAGGAACTTCCTTCCGCCGCATGGGATCGCCTCTAGCGGGACGTCCCGAGAGACAAACTGCTCTCTGCCAACAAAGCCGGGTTACCCCTGTAACAGGTAACTCACGAATATGCCACCCCCGGTCCTTTGGGACCTTTATCCGAGGCCTCGGTAACCAACATCACACATCATAAAGAAAGTGTATCCACATGAGTAAGTATCAGGGCTCCATACCATAATACCACCCCTTTCCAGAAGGAAATGACATACCCTAAAGGGCGCGACCCTCATAACCTTGCCGCAACATTCCTGTTTCGACCATTTCCGGGTTGTGAGGCCCTGATGAAGTCTCGTCCACAAAGCTACGCTTTGTCACAAAGCCATGCTTCGGGTCAAACAAATGATCAACCTATGATCACAAAGATATAAGATCAAACAAATGATCATATCGCAAATGATCAAACACTGATCATCACACATCAACACTCAGCATGCCACATTACCAAATTGGGATATATCGCTGATAAATTTCAATTACATAACCTCTGAGCTCGTACGTCTCAGAGAAGGGTGTTAAGCTAAGAGAATAAATTCTCCGCCACCAACAGAAATGTATTTGAAAGAGATCGGCTTTATATCTCAAAGTGTAATGTCAGACATGTAACCATACAAGTCTGTTCCGGGATCGAACAGAACCGAAGGCACTTCTCACGAAGCCCTTGCAAATCCGGATAATTTTCAAATCACGTCCGGACTTCCCATCACAAAAGAGTGATATAAATCTCTATACCGGCGCGACTCAGTGCAGAGACATTCGATAGGTTGTCCTTTCATTTTTCGAAAATATCCGGTCTTCAACACCGGTCTTCAAATGCCATCCATATACGACGTTTCATTATTCGGAATGGGTTATATGACACTAAGGTCCTCTCCCGGCTAAACCGAATAATGTGTGCAATATTTTAAAAACATATGGATATTGGGATTTCAATTAAGTCACAACTTAAACCCAAATTTCCTTTTCAAATGGTTTAACAAATTACCATTTTCAAATCTTTAAACAAAAAGATTCATTTTAACAACCTTCAATGGTTTAAAACAATTTCCACACTTTAATCTTTTAAACAAAAGATTCATTCACAGATTTTCCAAATCAATTTCCATTTCAATTTGATTAACTCGTTAAATCTTTAAATCAAGATTTAACCTATAGCTTTCAAAACAATCCCATTTCAAATGATTTAAACCAATCATTATTTTAAATCTGTTAAAAATAAACAGATTCAATTCATAGCTTTTCAAAACAATTCATTCATAACTTGGAAAACCATTTTTCAATTCAAACTTGAAATTCCTTTAACTACATTAGAATTTCATTTCTTATGTGAAAGCTTTTATCATTTAAAAAACAAACAGTTTCATTTCAGAAAATCTGATTCATTCATACAATTGGAAATCCTTGGGTTAAATCCAAATTCTCAAAATTATACTTTTAAATGGTTTAACTTCATATAAACACATTTATATCATCTTTAATCCCTAGTTTCAAATCATAGAATTCAATTTCAAACTTGAATTCAAATTTAAATCAAATTATTTAAATTTTCAAAACTCGATTAAGTTATTCAAAATAACTTTTATCTTTGAAATTCTATTTCAAAAGCTTTTCACTTTAAACCCGAATTTCCAATTTCAAAATCAATTGAAATTAAAAATTTCAATTTCAAAAACATTGAATTTAAATTATCTGTGACTTAACCGATTTCCACGTGAAATCCATATTTGTGTGTGTATAAGTGTAGTCCAGGGGTTTTACACAATAGTGCAACACGATGAATCATCACAAATCAAATTCGACAATACATTCGATAAGCGATATAAAGTATAACGCTTATTTTTCATCAAAAATCACAGATATACATATCATAGATAAATAAATTACAGATCATAACATAAATCAGGGTGTATCACAAAGCATCATATATCAGGGATATCAAACAATTAAATCATCCAACGAAATCCAAACATCCATAAGCAGAATCAATTAATATCTGATTATAATTAATTTATACCAGATTAATTACTTATGAATGAACTACAAATCTTGGTTAATTAATTGATTATCTTTAATTAATTACATTAATTAACCCCTAATTAATTTCCGTTTAATTAATCACCCTGAATTGGTTACAAATTTATTAACCTCAAATTAACTACAAAATTTATTCATTCTTAATTAATAATCATTCCTTAATTACTTTCGCCAATTCATTACTCTTGGATTAATTAATTATTCTCAATTTATAAATTAATCCAAATTCTAAATTTTAAAATCCATAAATAAGTCATGCCTTAATTCTCTTAAGAATTAAATTCTTTTATTATCTTAATTACTTCTAAGATAATTCATTTACTTTATTAATGACTTCATTAACTTTCAAGTGTATTTAAATATTACATTTCTAAATCTTGATTCAAATTTCATTTTGAATTTAAGATTAAAAATGATTATCCCTTTAACATTTATCCAAATTTAAGTTAAACACTTCGTAAATTTTCATTCAAATCTTAAAGAAACCCTTTGTAAGGAATTTTATCAAATTTAGACATTTATTTGAAAATAATTTCACTTTAAAAAAAACCTACTTTAAAACATTTAACTTGTTCAACATTTTTTTTAAAGCTGACTTAAATTCAAGATTTGGATCCATAGCAAACTTAAATCCGTATTTGTACTTGATTTAAAAACTTAATTTAAATCTTGCTCTAAATTTGAATTTTAAATCTAGATTAAAAAGCAAACTCAACACTATCAGGTTATAAAACTGGAAACCTGGAAATCAGATTAGCAAACCCGAGCTACCCAAAAATACTTCGAGTCGAATGCTTGAATTACTCGAGACAACTTCGAGTAAACTCTCCAGATACTCGAGCACTACACACGAGCAGTTCGTCTTCCCCAAACTACCAGATACGCCGATGCACATGTGCACGTGCACGGCAACTCCAGTCCCCTCCGATCATCTTGCTGATCTTCAACAAGACGACATTGACTTCGACATCTACCTCGTCCACCCAGATCTTCAAATCGATCTCGAAAACGAATTCGAACTCGAACGAGCCAAATCTGGAACCAAACCCAAACAACCCCATCCCTGTCAACGCCGCGTACCCACGACCCCGACCACGAGAACCCACGCAACTCCGGTCATCGACGCGTCTACGTTCAGGCTATCACCTCCCAGCATCTCGTTAAACTCGATCACGTCTACATGCCGTGGTGATCAATTTACTCCTCCAAGTTAAAACTAGGGTTCCTGGAGGAATTTCTCTGCCGCAACTTCCACGGTGAATTTCATCGCCATCCCACATTTTTCCTAGCATCCCTGATTGCTTCTCCATCAATAGGAAGAACCCCAACCTTTCCAGACACATAGATCGCCAGAAATCCCCAAAATAAACACTTCCGTTCAATGTCGAACTGCACCTAAACCACTCCACTAATAATCATCATACCATGATTAAAAATCAAGTCTTCCAGTACGAATTCAAGATATATATTTAAATCAGTATCTCGTGAAGTTCGAAATTTAGTCCATCTTGAGTTTGTTCAAGATTTTTGGTTTCCAGAGATAAATTTAAGTTGTTTTAACCTTAACTAAATTTTTTAAATTTAGTTTATGATGGTACCAACAATCTTTGTTTGAATCTAAAGTTAAATCATCAACTAGAAAAAGAGTAATTGATTTTTTTGAAATCAACAGGCCTGAGTTTATGATCTAAGAACAGAGATATTTCAACAGCATGCATATTATACTTCCATATGTATACTGATAACTATATATATGCACAACCACACACATATCCCAGATATACTTGCACAGATTTAACATTTTAATTTTTTAAAGAAAATTGTTACTCACCGTGATTTAGGAAGAAGAACAGATTTTCTCTTTTGAACTAGGCTTTCAAGCTGAAATCCTTTTCTTTGATCTTTCTGGATCTTCTTGTTTGCTTTAGTTGGATTCAAATTGTTATTATACTGAGATTGAGCTGAATCTTGTTTATGTTTAAGTGATATTTACTCAGACTTTACTTAGCTTTTGCTTGACGAAATTGAAATGAAGAAGCTGATATATGTAAAAGAAGTTTACAGGTTAATTTAATTTTCTTTGAACAGGGTAATTATATTGTTTTGTACAACATACCAGAGATTTTTACTTTGTTTTGTAGGCTGAAACATTACTTTGGTGGCTGATAGGAATTTGTATACAATCGTATAGATTTTGTTGGCTGCCAAGAATAAGAGCATTTAATGTTGTTTGTACCTGATGTCCTCATTTTATACTTATCTCATATTTTTCTTATACTTGCCTAAGTCTTGTTTAACAAGCTTTGCATTTCGGCTGAGAGATTTGTTTTGGTGTGCTTCTTTTACAAACTTCATTTGTTTTGCCTTCAAAAAACTTTAATTCTGTGATGCTTTTAAATTTCCAGATTGCACTTGAAAACAGGGCTTTGATTTTGATCTTCTTTTGTTTTATAAACATATTATAAAAGTTGTTCTAGTTATGTTATAAATTTTCGACTTATGTGATTATACTTATGTTTTAACCATACTATTATATTTGTATATATATTTATAAGTAATTTGGAATGACAATTTCTATTTAAAAATATCAATTCATTTGTAAAGACATTCTATTATTATTTAACTCTATATTTATTTTTAAAACCATTTACTTACACTTTAAATTCAAGTCAAAATATATATCTATATATTTACAATATTTTAAATTGAAATGATTCATACAGAATATACTTGAATCCGGGGAAACTCGCTCCATTTTATCAATTTAATTTTACAATTTTTATTCAAAAATTCAATAAATTATCGATTTAAATGAATTTAAATCTGGGGTCGTTACAAACTTCCCCCCTTAAAAGAATTTCGTCCTCGAAATTCGCAGGCACGAAAACAAAGACAGATGAAGAATGTTTCATCTAATCAAACTGAACATTTATTCTGCATTTGGCTCACCAAATTAGAATATCAATAACAGATACAAGAACGAATCTGTTTAACACTTCACAAGATACTCGGGTTATCCAGATTTACGAAATATGCAATGGCATTGGTTAGTTCAAGGTGATAACTAACCATTCGTAGAACATATCCGGACCCAAGGAATAGATAGATAGATGGATATGATTTCAAACTTTTTAGTTTAAAACTAAAATATACCTATCAACCATAGCAACCAGTGCAAACAATTCATCCAAACAAACAATTTTGGCTTATCCGGAGTTTATGTCCCATATTTATATATCGAATTCTCTTTCTGGATCTACCAGAAATTATCGATGAATAGAGAAAAGATGTTGAACAAAAGAGATTGATAGAGAAATTTGTTTCCACTGTTGTTACAGAGTATTGACCATTTCTAGTCGTATTTCTCTGTCCCCTATCTCATCCTCTCCTTGCACTCATACTCACTATCAGTGGATAGTAAGAGAATTTACTGAGGCATATAGATAGATATCTGAGGAATACTCATTCTAGAGTTTACTTCACTCTATCTCTAATGAGTTACTTAACGTGTTATACTCCTGAGCTAAAGTACAACCTTAGCTCTGATACCAAATGTAACGTATCGGGTTTTGCCCGCTCGAAAATCAACATCCGTACTTCACATTGTACTAGAATGCCGCAGATTCGACCGTTCAAATCCGATTCGCCGGAGCTATAACAACATTAAGTAAATAACACAGCGGAATAAAAAGAATAATACATTGATATACAATATCTGATACAACAGAGTGATACAATGAATATCAATATACATCAGAGATATGATATAAGAAATAGCAGCGGAAAAGAAAATGATAACATCAGCAGCGGAACAATATCAATAGAAATGATAACTCCAAAATGATCTTCAGACAAGAATGAATCCACAACTCCAAGATAAGCAACTCCGATGAATGAACTAGCTCCAGATAATCTACTAAACCTGAATATCTGAAAAACCCAACTCTAGACTGCTCGTGTGGAAAATTATGAGCACCCAGAGTTTAGGAAGGGAACAATAAACTCCGAGTCAGTCGTAGGACTGGTGTGAGCAACAAAAACAGTTTATCTCTAAAACAACAGCAAAAGAATTTTAAACATTGAAATCCGCAATGCTTTTGAAAAATGAAACTACCATAAGACCTCCCGCCACACACACAATGCAAACGCAGAATTGGAGGAGATTTCTTCTTATGATAGTCAAAGATGCTTACTACGTAAAATCATCTTGATATTATTATTAGTGCATAGTGCAGAAAAACATTTCGAAAGTATAATATTAATCTTAGCCAACATACGACCAGTATCGTATGCCTACTATAGCTACTATGTTCAATAGCAGGTTACCGCCACATTCCATAGCAGGTAATACAACTAAAACCGTACAAGTCGCGTATTGTTTCTTTGGATTTCCAACAAATGGTCAGGCTAAGGAACTTCCTTCCGCCGCATGGGATCGCCTCTGGCGGGACGTCCCGAGAGACAAACTGCTCTCTGCCAACAAAGCCGGGTTACCCCTGTAACAGGTAACTCACGAATATGCCACCCCCCGGTCCTTTGGGACCTTTATCCGAGGCCTCGGTAACCAACATCACACATCATAAAGAAAGTGTATCCACATGAGTAAGTATCAGGGCTCCATACCATAATACCACCCCTTTCCAGAAGGAAATGACATACCCTAAAGGGCGCGACCCTCATAACCTTGCCGCAACATTCCTGTTTCGACCATTTCCGGGTTGTGAGGCCCTGATGAAGTCTCGTCCACAAAGCTACGCTTTGTCACAAAGCCATGCTTCGGGTCAAACAAATGATCAACCTATGATCACAAAGATATAAGATCAAACAAATGATCATATCGCAAATGATCAAACACTAATCATCACACAGCAACACTCAGCATGCCACATTACCAAATTGGGATATATCGCTGATAAATTTCAATTACATAACCTCTGAGCTCGTACGTCTCAGAGAAGGGTGTTAAGCTAAGAGAATAAATTCTCCGCCACCAACAGAAATGTATTTGAAAGAGATCGGCTTTATATCTCAAAGTGTAATGTCAGACATGTAACCATACAAGTCTGTTCCGGGATCGAACAGAACCGAAGGCACTTCTCACGAAGCCCTTGCAAATCCGGATAATTTTCAAATCACGTCCGGACTTCCCATCACAAAAGAGTGATATAAATCTCTATACCGGCGCGACTCAGTGCAGAGACATTCGATAGGTTGTCCTTTCATTTTTCGAAAATATCCGGTCTTCAACACCGGTCTTCAAATGCCATCCATATACGACGTTTCATTATTCGGAATGGGTTATATGACACTAAGGTCCTCTCCCGGCTAAACCGAATAATGTGCGCAATATTTTAAAAACATATGGATATTGGGATTTCAATTAAGTCACAACTTAAACCCAAATTTCCTTTTCAAATGGTTTAACAAATTACCAATTTCAAATCTTTAAACAAAAAGATTCATTTTAACAACCTTCAATGGTTTAAAACAATTTCCACACTTTAATCTTTTAAACAAAAGATTCATTCACAGATTTTCCAAATCAATTTCCATTTCAATTTGATTAACTCGTTAAATCTTTAAATCAAGATTTAACCTATAGCTTTCAAAACAATCCCATTTCAAATGATTTAAACCAATCATTATTTTAAATCTGTTAAAAATAAACAGATTCAATTCATAGCTTTTCAAAACAATTCATTCATAACTTGGAAAACCATTTTTCAATTCAAACTTGAAATTCCTTTAACTACATTAGAATTTCATTTCTTATGTGAAAGCTTTTATCATTTAAAAAACAAACAGTTTCATTTCAGAAAATCTGATTCATTCATACAATTGGAAATCCTTGGGTTAAATCCAAATTCTCAAAATTATACTTTTAAATGGTTTAACTTCATATAAACACATTTATATGATCTTTAATCCCTAGTTTCAAATCATAGAATTCAATTTCAAACTTGAATTCAAATTTAAATCAAATTATTTAAATTTTCAAAACTCGATTAAGTTATTCAAAATAACTTTTATCTTTGAAATTCTATTTCAAAAGCTTTTCACTTTAAACCCGAATTTCCAATTTCAAAATCAATTGAAATTAAAAATTTCAATTTCAAAAACATTGAATTTAAATTATCTGTGACTTAACCGATTTCCACGTGAAATCCATATTTGTGTGTGTATAAGTGTAGTCCAGGGGTTTTACACAATAGTGCAACACGATGAATCATCACAAATCAAATTCGACAATACATTCGATAAGCGATATAAAGTATAACGCTTATTTTTCATCAAAAATCACAGATATACATATCACAGATAAATAAATTACAGATCATAACATAAATCAGGGTGTATCACAAAGCATCATATATCAGGGATATCAAACAATTAAATCATCCAACGAAATCCAAACATCCATAAGCAGAATCAATTAATATCTGATTATAATTAATTTATACCAGATTAATTACTTATGAATGAACTACAAATCTTGGTTAATTAATTGATTATCTTTAATTAATTACATTAATTAACCCCTAATTAATTTCCGTTTAATTAATCACCCTGAATTGGTTACAAATTTATTAACCTCAAATTAACTACAAAATTTATTCATTCTTAATTAATAATCATTCCTTAATTACTTTCGCCAATTCATTACTCTTGGATTAATTAATTATTCTCAATTTATAAATTAATCCAAATTCTAAATTTTAAAATCCATAAATAAGTCATGCCTTAATTCTCTTAAGAATTAAATTCTTTTATTATCTTAATTACTTCTAAGATAATTCATTTACTTTATTAATGACTTCATTAACTTTCAAGTGTATTTAAATATTACATTTCTAAATCTTGATTCAAATTTCATTTTGAATTTAAGATTAAAAATGATTATCCCTTTAACATTTATCCAAATTTAAGTTAAACACTTCGTAAATTTTCATTCAAATCTTAAAGAAACCCTTTGTAAGGAATTTTATCAAATTTAGACATTTATTTGAAAATAATTTCACTTTAAAAAAAACCTACTTTAAAACATTTAACTTGTTCAACATTTTTTTTTAAAGCTGACTTAAATTCAAGATTTGGATCCATAGCAAACTTAAATCCGTATTTGTACTTGATTTAAAAACTTAATTTAAATCTTGCTCTAAATTTGAATTTTAAATCTAGATTAAAAAGCAAACTCAACACTATCAGGTTATAAAACTGGAAACCTGGAAATCAGATTAGCAAACCCGAGCTACCCAAAAATACTTCGAGTCGAATGCTTGAATTACTCGAGACAACTTCGAGTAAACTCTCCAGATACTCGAGCACTACACACGAGCAGTTCGTATTCCCCAAACTACCAGATACGCCGATGCACATGTGCACGTGCACGGCAACTCCAGTCCCCTCCGATCATCTTGCTGATCTTCAACAAGACGACATTGACTTCGACATCTACCTCGTCCACCCAGATCTTCAAATCGATCTCGAAAACAAATTCGAACTCGAACGAGCCAAATCTGGAACCAAACCCAAACAACCCCATCCCTGTCAACGCCGCGTACCCACGACCCCGACCACGAGAACCCACGCAACTCCGGTCATCGACGCATCTACGTTCAGGCTATCACCTCCCAGCATCTCGTTAAACTCGATCACGTCTACACGCCGTGGTGATCAATTTACTCCTCCAAGTTAAAACTAGGGTTCCTGGAGGAATTTCTCTGCCGCAACTTCCACGGTGAATTTCATCGCCATCCCACATTTTTCCTAGCATCCCTGATTGCTTCTCCATCAATAGGAAGAACCCCAACCTTTCCAGACACATAGATCGCCAGAAATCCCCAAAATAAACACTTCCGTTCAATGTCGAACTGCACCTAAACCACTCCACTAATAATCATCATACCATGATTAAAAATCATGTCTTCCAGTACGAATTCAAGATATATATTTAAATCAGTATCTCGTGAAGTTCGAAATTTAGTCCATCTTGAGTTTGTTCAAGATTTTTGGTTTCCAGAGATAAATTTAAGTTGTTTTAACCTTAACTAAATTTTTTAAATTTAGTTTATGATGGTACCAACAATCTTTGTTTGAATCTAAAGTTAAATCATCAACTAGAAAAAGAGTAATTGATTTTTTTGAAATCAACAGGCCTGAGTTTATGAACTAAGAACAGAGATATTTCAACAGCATGCATATTATACTTCCATATGTATACTGATAACTATATATATGCACAACCACACACATATCCCAGATATACTTGCACAGATTTAACATTTTAATTTTTTAAAGAAAATTGTTACTCACCGTGATTTAGGAAGAAGAACAGATTTTCTCTTTTGAACTAGGCTTTCAAGCTGAAATCCTTTTCTTTGATCTTTCTGGATCTTCTTGTTTGCTTTAGTTGGATTCAAATTGTTATTATACTGAGATTGAGCTGAATCTTGTTTATGTTTAAGTGATATTTACTCAGACTTTACTTAGCTTTTGCTTGATGAAATTGAAATGAAGAAGCTGATATATGTAAAAGAAGTTTACAGGTTAATTTAATTTTCTTTGAACAGGGTAATTATATTGTTTTGTACAACATACCAGAGATTTTTACTTTGTTTTGTAGGCTGAAACATTACTTTGGTGGCTGATAGGAATTTGTATACAATCGTATAGATTTTGTTGGCTGCCAAGAATAAGAGCATTTAATGTTGTTTGTACCTGATGTCCTCATTTTATACTTATCTCATATTTTTCTTATACTTGCCTAAGTCTTGTTTAACAAGCTTTGCATTTCGGCTGAGAGATTTGTTTTGGTGTGCTTCTTTTACAAACTTCATTTGTTTTGCCTTCAAAAAACTTTAATTCTGTGATGCTTTTAAATTTCCAGATTGCACTTGAAAACAGGGCTTTGATTTTGATCTTCTTTTGTTTTATAAACATATTATAAAAGTTGTTCTAGTTATGTTATAAATTTTCGACTTATGTGATTATACTTATGTTTTAACCATACTATTATATTTGTATATATATTTATAAGTAATTTGGAATGACAATTTCTATTTAAAAATATCAATTCATTTGTAAAGACATTCTATTATTATTTAACTCTATATTTATTTTTAAAACCATTTACTTACACTTTAAATTCAAGTCAAAATATATATCTATATATTTACAATATTTTAAATTGAAATGATTCATACAGAATATACTTGAATCCGGGGAAACTCGCTCCATTTTATCAATTTAATTTTACAATTTTTATTCAAAAATTCAATAAATTATCGATTTAAATGAATTTAAATCTGGGGTCGTTACACAACCACAAGGTTTCTAGCGAAACTCCCCACGACAACTGAAGCAAACCCGGATCCCGATTCTGAAAACAGTTTCTCAAGAACCCGATCGATTAATTTATTATCAGTACTACTTGAACTACCGTTTGCAACCGAGCCTTTAAAAATACCAACAGTCAAAGCTTCCGAAAACCTAGAAACGGACTGAAAAACTTCGTCCGACTTCAAAAGTTTCGAAATTTGAATGAGACTATTAGGGATGTCATCGGAATCCGATTTGAGGAAGTGATTGAGGTCGGATGAGACTAGGGCTAGGGACTCGGAGATGGAAGCTAGTGTTTGGAGGAAATCGGCGATGATTCGTCGTTTCATGTAGAGCTTATAGATGGAGACAGCGGAGATGCCGCCAGCAGCGAGGAGGAAGAGGCGGCGGCGGGATAAGAGGAGAGGCGACGTCATTAGGGATTGGAAAATTGGGGGTGAGAAACGAAAGCGGATGAGTGAAAAGTAAAGCGGGAAATGGAAATTGGTAAGGTGTGGATCGATGGTGTGAATCGACGGTTGAGATTTTGTTTTAAATGGTGGTGTGGATCGCTGAGGTGTAATTTTTTTTTAATTTTTTTAATTAGAATATATCTATGGCAACACTATATAAAAATGTTGCATCGTGTTACACTTGTTTAGCTAGAGCAACACATTTTTATGGCTAAGGTAACACCAAAAATATAACGTTGCAGTAGGACCAAAATTTTATAGCTATCGCAACATTTTAGCTAGCAACACCTTGCAAAAATGTTGCAGAAGGTCATCTATGGCGTAGTGCATGTAACTTTAGATTTTGTTATTGTTGTCCTATGGTGTTTTTAGATGAAACATTTTTGAAAGGTCAAATTGGTATTTTGATGGCAGCCACTGCAAAAAATGGGAATCAAGGTACGTTTGTTATCTTTTTTTGTTTTTAATGTATATAGGTTATACTTTGTAGTGTTTTCATGCTTTCCTTGTTATAAATTTGGGCTTGATAGTTGTGCTGCTGTAATTTATTGTTCTAGTCAATAAAATATGCTGTAATTTATTGTTATAAATTTGGGTTAGATAGTTGTGCTGCTGTAATTTATTGTTGCTATGTGGATTAACAGTGAATGTATTCTGCTGTTTTTTCAGGTATTTTTTCCATTGGCAATGGCTCTTGTTACTAAGGAAAATGAAGAGTGTTGGAGTTGGTTTTTGACTCACTTAAAGAATGCTCTTAGTTGTGATAGACCATTGACTTTTTTAAGTGATAGACATTGGGGTTTGCTCTTAAGTATTCCTAAAAAATTTCCAAATAGTTTTCATTCTTATTTTTTGCATCATATGCAAAATAATATTGCTAGTATTGTGAAGAGTGGAAGGGGTTTATGGGTAGCTCATTTACTAGAACGTTGTGCTTTAGCTTCCAATTGTTATGAGTTTGAAAAGGCTATGTCAAAGTATAAAGAAACTAGAGGTGCAAAAGCTATTGAATATTTGAATGATAAGCCATATGACCACTGGGCTGATTTATTTTTTTCCTGTGAAAATATATAGTGAAAATAAGTCTAATGTAGCTGAAAGTTTTAATTCTTGGATTTTGGATGAAAGAAGTATACCTGTCACTTCATGTCTTGATGGTATTCGGGTTAAACTTATGATGCAAATGTAACGACCCGTAATTTTCGATAATTAAAAATTGTTAATCTAATAAAGTTTTGTAATTTAATGTTGGAAGAAATAAAAATGTGTGATTTAATAATAAGAATATAACTGAAATAAAGTGTAATAGTATTAATTTAAGGTAACTGATAACTGCTTTAAATGTAATTCCAATTAATTAAAAGGATTAAAGAGTTATAATTGATATAGATTGTAAATAAATTATACTAAATTATGTATTAATTGATAATTGGATTAAAAGAGCAATTGATCATTTAAATTTTGATTAATTAATAAAATAATGTGTAATAAATGGTGATTGGATAGAATTTGTATAGTACAAGTTGTTATAATAATTGGTGGTAAATAATAAACTTACAAATGTGATTAATATAGAAATGGTGACAATTGTTATTTATTACCAATTCATTTAATCAATTGCAATTGAATGTCATTAAATGTTACATTAATGTGTGTTGAGACAATAACTGTAAATTGTGAATGTAATAAAAGGAACAGAAATGTTAATTTTATTCATAAGGTAACAATTGATTGAATAAAAAGAATTGAAATCAAGTTTGATCAAATTATTGGAACTTAAACTATAATAATTAGATTCATTGTAATTAAATATAATTAAATATTACGTTAATGTAAATTAAGGTAATAATTGAAGAATATTAATGTAATATGCTATAAACCAATGTTGAATATATACATAGAGTAATGAAGGATTGAATAAGAAGATTGAAATCGATTAAATCAATTTATTGGAATTAGAATATAATTAATTGGAATTAAATGCAATTAAATATTGTGGATAATGTAAGAAAAGGCGTCAATTGTAGAAAATGAGGATAATAAGATAGAAACCTATGTTAATAATTTCATAAGGTATTGGTTGATTTAATAGTAGGAGTGTAGATCAAAATAAAAGAATAAAAAAATGAATAAGTTTAGTAAAAGAATAAACATATGTTTGTTTATTTGAAATGTTTGGTAGCCGAAAGACTGATTGTAGAGATGAGAAACTATTATTTAGTAAGAAATGTGTAATTACTGTTGGTATTATATAGCGTATAAATATGTTTAAATTATTATTAGATAGGAAAATTTGTTCTACTTCTCATTACATTCATTTAATCCATTTTGGAACTTAATCAACTGAAATTAATGTAATTGAACATTTTCAATTAATAGGAGAGAGAATACTAATTGTAAATTAATAGATGTAATTAAAAGCAGCTTACGTTTTGTGAAAATATAAGGATAGTCTGATTTAATGAAAAGAACATTTACATCAAATAAAATGAATGTTTCATTTGTGAAAGTAGGTTTAATTTCATTAAAATAAAGAATAGAATGATTGATTTTAAAGGAAGAAATATATGTTTATTTGAACTGTGTTTTAGTTTACAGATTGATTTCAAGAATAGGAAAATAATCTATTTCAGTAAGTTATTTATTACTCTTGTGTATAAACAACAAATTTATATACGTGTTTAAATAAACAATTGTTCTATTTTTCATCCATTTTAGTTGTCTGTTTAAAATTTAACTTTGTAAGTAATTGCAATTAATGTAATCAAATGTTTCAATTAAAAGGAAAGAAAAGGTTGATTGCAATTAATAGGTTTAATAAAAGAAACGCGTGTTTTGTGTTAAACAAAAAGGGTGTTTTAATGGAAATAAAGGATCATTTTGGGAAAACCAAATTAAACGTTTCCATTTTTAAGGTAAGTATAAAAATTTTATTATGCATAGATAAAAACCTAAAAGCATACAAATTTGAATATTATTTGAGTTAATGAAGTTAATTTGGTTACGTTTCAAAAAAAATTGAATTTCAAAAGGTTGTGCGACGTACATGGTCCCTTCATTTCTTTTATTATTAATTGTTGCAGGAACGTTTTAAAATAGTTACCTTATTATTAATACTTGCTCCGTACATTTCTCCCTCTGTTTAATACCTAAGCCTAGACTTTTAGGTTGTATTTAATTCTTTCCACCTCATTTTCACATATACAAAGTTTTACTTTCGTTTGCAAAGTTCCATTGCTACGTACATTTCCTTATGCATTATTAACGCCTGAAGCTTTCAAAATAAATGTGTCAATTATTTTCGTCCCTCCACCTTCATTTCCTAATTATAAATAACCTACAGCTTATTTCTTCATTTGCGTTTTGTTTCTCCTGACACCTCATATTCAAAAGCTTTTATTTTTGGAAATCCAAAAGATTTCTTTTATAAAACATGGTTTTTTCAATTTTCGTACACTTCTTGTCCTCATCTTAGTTGTTCTTCAATCTTTTCCTGAAGCCTCATTAAGTATTAAAATTTGTTTATTTATTTTATTTTATTTTATTTACACGTACTAATTTTTATTTTAATAATATTTCTATAACATGAATATCTTTTGCATATAAACTTTGATGCACGCGCGATTTCTTCTGTTGGATTCATATTTAAATTCTGGACAACATGAAATTGATTTAGTTGAATTTGGAGGTTGTTGAGTTTTTGCGCTTCTGTTTGGATTTTTATGGGCTAAAATCAAAGGTGAGTGTTTTAACCCACTCACAATTACTAAACTATCTTATGTTAGTTAAATTAAATTTATGATGTGATAAGCATCAATTTATTGATGTTTGATATGTTTAAATTGTTATTCTGGTTAAATTTGACTTTTATTGCATTTAGTCACCATTTAATTTAATATTGAATTTAAATTGTCAATTTAATACCTGTTATTGATGATAAGTTATCTATTGATGTTTATTGATTGATTTGGATGATGATTGTGATGGATGTTTTATTGTTGACATTGGATGACTGGATGTTGTATTTTATATTGTTATAACACTTCAAGTTCCCTATGAGTTGAAATGATACATACCCGAACGATCTATACATTAGGGAAAAATCGTTATGGGTTGAAATGATAGACTCAAGTGATTTTATGGATTTCATTTAATTCGGGATTGCGGTTTGAAATGATATATAACCGTAAAATTTTAAATTGTGGATTGAAATGATAAATATCTGTATCACTTGACCTTATGGTAGAAAATTATACACGGACACCGGATTGGTTAAATTAAATGATTTTAATTCTTTAAATTTTGAATTCAGTTAACTGGCATTTTGAAATAGAGATGTATTTATATAAACTGAATTATTTAGATAATCCAAAACGTTAATGCTTAAAATTGGAATTGATTTAATGAATTGTTCAAAGGATTTAAATTGGAATTTCAAAGTTGAAATGGCAAATAAATGAATTTATTGAAATTGAGTTATTGAAAATGTTTGGATATAACTTTGAAATCTATTTAAATTAATTTAAACTATTTTAATGAATTTAAAATATTTTAATCAATTTAAAATTATTTTTAATTTATTTAAATCTATTATAACCTATTTAATCCAATTTAATCTATTTCACCTATTTTTAAACTAACTAAATTTATTTAATCTATTTTAAATCTATTTAATATAATTTAAATCTATTTAATCTATTTTAAATTTATTTAATCTATTTAAAATATACTTAATATAATTTAAATCTATTTAATCTATATTTAATCTATTTAAATCATTTTAAAATCTAATTAAATCAAATTTAAATCTATTTAAACTATTTTACTATTTTAAAACAATTTTTAATCTATTTTAAATTATTTTCAAACTATTAAAACGATTTATGACTATCTAAACTGTTTTCTAAAATTTTAGACCGTGTAAAGTTGAAGTATTTATATTTAAATCCTTGATGATGATACAACCTAAGTTGGAATTTGAAATTGATACCCTTTTGTGAAATGACATATTTGAGTAAATACGATGATTTTGGAACTATAATTTAATTAACCTATCCCATCGATAAATTCAAAAGTGAATATGATTTTGGAAGTAAATACGGGTTTTAAAGTGAATATAGTTTTGAAAGTGAATATGATTTCGAAAGAGATATGATTTGAAGTCGAATATGATATTTTGATATAAATTGTGAATTGACTTTTGAAATGTAAAAGAACCATCCGATGTGAAATAAGCGTTTGGTTGTTAAAGAGACCAGGATCAGATATTGTCATACTCTCTGCCAATACCGAAAACCACTTTAACAACTATGTACGTGGTGTAGATTCCAAAAACGAAGTAGGATGGTTTGGCGAACGATTTCTGTATAAGGTATGACATGACCCTGACTCCCGTGAGTCAGCTTAGATGTGACTAAAAGAGGAGCCATGTCGGGCCAAGTGAGGTCATTCCTCCTATCAGACACATTTCTTCGATACCATATCTGTTGCTTTGTGATTGATTTGGTGGCCACCCTTGATTTTGATTTGGGAGTGTGTTCCGAGGTGGGCGGTAGTAGCTGCTATGCGTTACCACCAGTCCGGATCCACAATTGGTATATCTACCCTGGTATTGCCTCGAGTGACGTGTTCACATGCCCTAGAGCACCTTCTATGAGTTTGTTTTGTACCATACCTATGGAGTGTCCTCTGTGTAAACCTCCAGTTTACGGAGGAGCGTACGGTACTGTATAGACTATGGGAATATATAAAATGTGTTGAGGGGGATATGGGTAACGCCTTAACGCTATTTTAATACTTTTACTTTACTGTAGACATATTATAATAGCGTATTGTACTACATAGTAGATAGTTTAACGGATCCTTAGGAGATGTGAATCCCAAACATCTCTTAAGTTATTGCACTCACGTTAGACACTGGATAGGAGATGTCAAACCCCTTAAGCATCTCTGACGCCGTTCCACTCATATTTATTTACCATTGATTAACTTACATAAGATCTTTTAGTTCTGACTCGAGTGTTTTGTCTTTTCAATTCGCTCGGGTCAGCCTGAGCATTTCAGGGTTGAAGACCTTATTTCTAGAGGACGAAGACGAAGATTTGTACTAATATTATTTATTATATTCCACTGCATCATGTTGTTCCGCTGCATTTATTTATCTGTTCATGTTTATGTAACTCTGATGTTTGTGTTGTAAAGAATAATCAAATGTATTTTTAAAATAGCTTCATGAACTGTTATTTGATTATTATATTTTGTCATTCCGCTGCGAGATTCTGTATTTGTTTTATTTCTTTCTTTTTTTCTTATTTACCCCATAACAATCTGCCTTTTTGAATGGTTTGAGTTCGACGTGTGTGTCTGCTTAAAACATCCAAAAAGACAGGTCATTACAGTTGGTATCAGAGCTTTGGTTTAGCGATAACCTTAGCTTTGTGGGGTCTGACTCATATTAAATAGGGTAGTGATACCCTAGAATGAGTCGCTGAGTGTATATATATGGGAGAGTGTATTTGTTAGTGTTATAAAAGTTTTTTGTATTGTGTTAATTTGTTCCGTTTTGTATTTATAAATTCTGGTTGGTGCATTGGACGCTATGACATCGATAGGGATTTCTAAACACTTAATAGGGCGGACCGACACAATATTTATTTCGAAATGTAGGTAAATGAAATAATTTTACCTATTATATATTTTTGTATATAAAATAATAATTTTATAAATGATATATTTGGTTGTATTATATTTGTTTGTTAGGTAGTGAAATTTATAAATATTGGTTGAGAAATGAGATTGTAAATAAAATAAATATAAATTGGAATTTGAGAACTTAAGTTCTCGGATTTTGAAATTTCTT
The DNA here is from genome assembly GCA_030737815.1 of Allium fistulosum. NCBI lineage: Eukaryota > Viridiplantae > Streptophyta > Magnoliopsida > Asparagales > Amaryllidaceae > Allium > Allium fistulosum. The sequence goes on along the minus strand of CM060902.1, from coordinate 1,112,067,123 downwards.
TCAAAAGATTTTGGAATATAATATTAATATTATTTGAAAGTATTTTCTGATATAAATATTTCAATGTGATTTGGAAGAAATTTTTTAAAAGAATTTTGGAAGGAAATAAGTTCTGTACTCCCCTCTCTGTCGTTGGGAAATAATTTCGGTGATGAGTGCACGCATCATCGACGTTCATTTTCGAGTTTCAAAGTGAGAAGACTGTTGTAGTAATTTTACTGCACATTTGTTTTGCTAAAAAAATTTTAATTTTAATTTCTAATATGATTTGATATATGTATATGTAAGTTATGAGTGTATATATATTATTTTAAAAGGATTAAAATGGAACCCGGTTGTTTAGTTCTTAAGTTTCTGTAAATTATAAATTGAAATTATTGAAATGAATGGAACCTTGACTGCATTAATAATTGGAAACTTCAAAATTGAAAATAAGAAATTTGATGTTAAAATGATTAATGAAATAGATAAGAAATTGAAAATTTGTAAATTGTAAATAAAAAGGGAATGAAAAAATGGTAACTATTGAACATTTTGTTAACTAAATATACAAGAGAAACTTGTGTAACTTTCTATTGCATTCTAAAAGACATGTATATATAACTTACCAAATTATTAAAAGTTGAAATGTTAATAAGGATATGTAATAGAATATTATACAAGTAAACTTTTGTAAGTGAAATTGTTCAATGGAATTACTTTTATAAATAAGAACTCTGATATTTTAAATTGTTATAAACTTAGGATTAATAATTTAAATGCCACTAATTAAACGTAATAAAGGTGAATAATGTAAGAAAATGATTATAAACTTAGGTTAACATTTTAAGCTATTTATAATCATATTTAATGGTAAAGAGGAATACTATAAGTAAAAAAATTATAAACTTGAATTAATATTGAAGCCATTTATGATTAAAATGAATACTATATAGATTGAATGATTATAACTTCAATGAACATTGGAAATGATTTAGAAATGGAGTTAATATTCAATAATAATATCTATGGAAGAATAAGTGTGAAAGGGAAATATCTATTAATGATGAATTAAACTGTAAAGAGACTTACATGATAATAAATAACCTAATAATTGAAATGGAAGTAACTTATATAAGCAATGAATGTAAAGTAATGTAAAGAAAAATGGTATTGTGTTAATAAAGGAGAAATGAACTTTTGTAAGTAATAACGAATGTAAAATTAATGAAAATAAACAGTATATGAATGAGAAAAGAAAAATAAATGGATATAGGTATTGAATGAACGAATGTGAATTTATTTACAAAGGAACATATATAGTACTTTAAGAATTGATTTACACATGTTTTAAATAATTGTACATGAGTAGCATATGTAAGAAAATGTGAATAACATATGAAAAGAAATGAACGTGAATGAATGAAATAACCATTGTATGAATGAAACTGAAAAAAGGGTGAAAAAAAATTGCAATGAAATTAATAAGAATGAACTTGAATAATTCTTGAGGTCATTGTTTGTTGGCTTATGGATGCTTGGGAGATGATACTTTAAATTGTTTAGGATGCATGAATAATCTATTGAGTTTTATCTAAGGCTGTTGAGTGTATGGTATACTTAGTAGTTTATTTGTCATTCTATACGATTAAAGTGTCTAAACCCGAACAAACCATTTTTCTTTGCTTGATATGGATGTATAATTGATTACATTGGCTTCATGTGATGATTGCACGCTTTTGGTTGCAAGTGATTATTGTTATGTTATATTGATTTTTTGGTTATAAATTGAGACAACTTGAATATTTCACTTTTTCATAATTATTAACCTCTTTGGATTATATGAGTGAAATACAGGTTTATGGAAGCAATTGCTACTGCTTTTGGTTTCATAAAATAAGCGTTATTTGCCCGACAAATAGGTACGTTCTCGGATTACGGTTTTCTAGCGATATTATATTGTATTTCCCGTGGTTTGGGATATTTTATTTTGAAAAATATGATATATATTGTTATTATTTATATTACTATTTCTCCTTGACCTCTCCGTACAAAGGAGACTCTGCTGGAATTTTTCATGAATTTTGGACGTAGAAAATTTTGTGAAATGTTTTCCAACTTTTGTCAACTTGAATATAAAGGATTTAAATGTTATAAATTGATATATTTTATTTAAATTATTTAATTTTGTAAATTTATTTGTTTATAAATTTAATATTTTGAATAAGATATATTGATTACTTAGTTCCTTCTTTTCCCTTCTTTTTCCTTTTCGAGGATGAAAAGTTTTGAGTGGGGGAGAGTGTAACGACCCATAATTTTCGATAATTAAAAATTGTTAATCTAATAAAGTTTTGTAATTTAATGTTGGAAGAAATAAAAATGTGTGATTTAATAATAAGAATATAACTGAAATAAAGTGTGTTTGTGCCAAAATTGGTCACAAACCCCGAATGTTGTGAAAGCACCAGTATACGAATATAAATCAACAATATTCACACACAAATCTCAAATCTAGGCAAACAGAGTATCACAATTCAGAAATAATGAACAGGAACACGAGATTTATAGTGGTTCGGCGATCTTGCCTACGTCCACTCTGAAGTTGATGATTTTATTGATGTTCACTCGATGATTACAATCTCTTCTAATGTTGTACAACTGAAATTATATTCTAAGTCTCAATCTAAGGTAGTGATGGTGTTCTGGAGTAAATCTGGCAGAATCTGGGCGCTCTTCAGTACTTAGAATTATCCGACCCCTTTTCTGAATGACTAGGGGCTCTATTTATAGGTGTAGGAGGCTGATATTTCGCCTAAAATGAGGGGAGACCAGTTCTGGTACGTCAGGGGGCCCACATGGACGAAATCTGGAGATCCGGGCCCACTTTGGGATCGATTCGACCCTTGGTTCGAATCGATCAAGAAATCATCCAATCGGGCTGAAATTTGGAGTGAACGTTCTTCATCATGTGCTTAAGCTTCTGTGAAAATTTCATGGCATTTGGACTTGTAGAACTTGAGTTATGATCGATTCAAGATTGCACTTTCGGTGAAGATGGTGGTTCGAATCGACCCCTTCGAATCGATAGGGTCGAATCGATGCCAGGTGTATGTGCGCGGTGATGTGGCACGCGCTTTTCTCGAGTTGATCCGGTTTTCACTCCAAGGCGATTGGGTCGACTCCACCTTTTCTGCTGCCTTGACTTAGTGGATTCTAGAGAATGGATTCGAAGGTGTGATCGTTCGAATCAATTAAGTTACGCTACAGCCAATCGATTCGAAGTCATCATAATAGGATGGGTTCGAAGGTATTCATTTCGATGGAGTCGAAGGAAGGCACTTAATGGATTCGAACACGCCACCCTCGCATGGATTCGAAGCAGAGCATCTGATGGGTACGAAGTGGAGTAGCTTCATGGATTCGAAGCGGAGTATCTGATGGGTACGAGGCAAGATGTCTTCATGGGTTTGAGTGATGGATACGAACCATCGAGCCCAGATGGATACGAAGGTGTTCAATCTGAAGGTTACGAGGCGAAGTAGCTCTGTGGATTCAAAGTACTCTGGCTTGATGGATTCGAACGCATGTTTCTGCCTATGGATTCGAACTCAAGGTCATTTCCTCCAATTTGCATCGATGATATCTTGAGCGTACGAACTCGGATTGACTTCAAACTTGGAACGTTGGTTTGCATGGCTTTACTTGTCATGTCTTATCAATTGTAGCCTGATCCGGACTCGGACAAAATTCATTGATATCCATGGTGAAACAGTGTATAACGGACTTTAACGACGAACTGTCTTTAGTTTTCCAGTCAACTTTTTGGTGTCACGGCCTTGCCAAAAGGCGGGATAACGTTTGCCCCCCAAAACATGCCTTGCGATAGGAAGGTGTGTTTTGTAGTTTCATAAGTTGGATGTTCATATCCTGTTGATGACCTGCAAAGACATTGATAGTTTTATTTGACCTTAAATGACGACCGTTCGCGACCTAGCCATTTTGAGGTGGAATGCGACCGTTCGCGATCTAGTATTTTTTGTACGACCTTAAATGACGACCGTTCGCGATCTAGCCATTTAAGGTGGAATGCGACCGTTCGCGATCTAGTATTTCTATATGGCCCCAAATGACGACCGTTCGTGATCAAGCCATTTGAGGTGAGGGGTGCCGTTCGAGGCGAGTTGTGACCGTTCGTGGTCGAGTGCCGTTCGTGGCGAAGTGTGATCATTCGCGATCGAATTGTGACCGTTCGCGGTCGGGTGCCGTTCGTGGCGAAGTGTGATCGTTCGCGATCGAATTGTGACCGTTCGCGGTCGGGTGCCGTTCGTGGCGAAGTGTGATCGTTTGCGATCGAATTGTGACCGTTCGCGGTCGGGTGCCGTTCGAGGCAATTTGAGTGTGCCCGGGGAGGGACTTAGTATCATCAATACCAGGTTTCACGTTCGGGTGAATTCCCGGATTGTTTGTTGCAACGGTTTATCGCCATCTCAGAGCATGCCTAGGGACCGTTCGCGATCTCGTACATGTGTAAGTGACTTAGCCGTTATGAAATCACAAGTAGCATTTTTTTTCATTGAGAATAAGTTTCTAGCAGAAATGTTAAACAAAATCAAGTTCAAATGTTCAAATCAAGACGAAACAAAAACAAAGCAAGGATGTCAAAGTGTAAACTCCCACAACGATAGGGTTAATAGTCATTCAGAGCACGCCTATGGACCGCTCGTGATCTTGCACATGTGTAAATGACTTACCCGGGTTGGTGAGAGGTTTACGACTTGTTCATCGTTATTTAAATTAATTGATAATCATCCGGTGTCCCGGCTCGGGGGCACCCCTAGCTGATGTAGATGGTGGTCGCTCTGGCTCCACTGCTGGAGCTCGCCTTCTCACATACTGAAGTAGCATACCGTTCCTGATGTGCCCTTCCACCTCATCCTTCAGATGTCTACAGTCATTAGTGTTATGACCATTCAGTTCGTGGAATAAGCAGTATCTGTCTGATTTCCTCTCGTCAACAGTGGGATCCCTTCGTATTGGCCTACGGTAGGGAACTTGCTCTCGTGTATCTTGGTAGATTCGCTCCAAACTCTCATTCAGCTCTGAATAAGTGGTGAATCGTGGCTCTCTCCGCAGTCGCTTTGACCTGTCACCATTGTCCTCAGCCTTTCGTTTTTCTTTATCCTTGCCTGAATCATTTTCGAGAGGCTTTTTGTCTTTAAGTGCATAAACTTCTATTCCCTCTCCTTCTTCTCTTTCAGCATTAGCGTCTTCCAATCGCAAAAACTTTTCTGCCTTGTGATAGAATTCTCCTAGATCCATTGGCGGATCCTTAGTTAATGAATTTTTGAATTCCGTGCCATCAGCTACTCCGGACATAGCTGCCATCATAACCATGGATGGATCTGGCCAATACACCGATGCTGCTGCCGCATTGAATCGCGTCAGGAAATTCCTCAAAGACTCTCCAGCTTTCTGTTTTAGCGTTGCCAAACTCATCACATTCTTGGGTCTTGAAATATGAACTCTGAATTGCCTCATAAATTTCTCAATCAAATCGGTCCATGTCCCAATGGAGCCGCTCTCTAGCTGTCTGAACCATAAAGCTGCTATGTCTGTCAAATACAATGGGAAGCACCGGGCCATGACTTCCTGTGATGCCCCCAGCACTTCCATGTGCCTTATATACCTCGTTAGATGGACCGCAGGGTCCGTCCTCCCATCATACCCTTCTACTGTTGGCAGTTTGAATTCTGGTGGGTTCCTAGCCAACCTAATCGCAGGAGAAAAGGGACTCTTGTTCACGTCTTCAAGATCTTTGTTTACTAACCCGCCTCTCATGGATCGCCTGACCATCTCTGCCAATCTATCATTGTCTCCAAGCTGTAGTCCTTGTTCGCTACCTTCGATCTGCCTCCCGAGTCCATGTGAGCTTTCAGGTGTTTGCCCCCCTGATTGAGCGTTCATCCCTCTATCGCTGTCAGGTTGATTGGATGTCCTTGTCTCTCTTCCCGTGTTCGGATCAACATGTCCTAAGTGTGTGCCCCCCAGCTCCGGCGCTGCGCTAGATGGTCCTGCTCAGTTCTGGATTCTGGTTGTTCCTTGATTTTGTGCTCCAAGTTGTCCAATCTGTTGAAGCAAATTCTAGATCATCTCCTCCTGTCTCTTCATCATTGTTTCCATCTCATCCCTGGTGATGAAGATCGATGCTTGGTTTGCTCCTGAGGAAGCCTCTTGACTCCCTTCGTGCTGACTTCGCTCTGGTCTCTGCCTTTTACTAGTTTGTCTCGTCATGATTCTTTGGATCTAAATCTCTTAGCCTTCTGATTCAACTTTCAAATGATAGAACTCCTGAGTTCAGTTCTCAGTGGAAGCACCAAAGTGTTTGTGCCAAAATTGGTCACAAACCCCGAATGTTGTGAAAGCACCAGTATACGAATATAAATCAACAATATTCACACACAAATCTCAAATCTAGGCAAACAGAGTATCACAATTCAGAAATAATGAACAGGAACACGAGATTTATAGTGGTTCGGCGATCTTGCCTACGTCCACTCTGAAGTTGATGATTTTATTGATGTTCACTCGATGATTACAATCTCTTCTAATGTTGTACAACTGAAATTATATTCTAAGTCTCAATCTAAGGTAGTGATGGTGTTCTGGAGTAAATCTGGCAGAATCTGGGCGCTCTTCAGTACTTAGAATTATCCGACCCCTTTTCTGAATGACTAGGGGCTCTATTTATAGGTGTAGGAGGCTGATATTTCGCCTAAAATGAGGGGAGACCAGTTCTGCTACGTCAGGGGGCCCACATGGCCGAAATCTGGAGATCCGGGCCCACTTTGGGATCGATTCGACCCTTGGTTCGAATCGATCAAGAAATCATCCAATCGGGCTGAAATTTGGAGTGAACGTTCTTCATCATGTGCTTAGGCTTCTGTGAAAATTTCATGGCATTTGGACTTGTAGAACTTGAGTTATGATCGATTCAAGATTGCACTTTCGGTGAAGATGGTGGTTCGAATCGACCCCTTCGAATCGATAGGGTCGAATCGATGCCAGGTGTATGTGCGCGGTGATGTGGCGCGCGCTTTTCTCGAGTTGATCCGGTTTTCACTCCGAGGCGACTGGGTTGACTCCACCTTTTCTGCTGCCTTGACTTAGTGGATTCTAGAGAATGGATTCGAAGGTGTGATCGTTCGAATCAATTATGTTACGCTACAGCCAATTGATTCGAAGTCATCATAATAGGATGGGTTCGAAGGTATTCATTTCGATGGAGTCGAAGGAAGGCACTTAATGGATTCGAACACGCCACCCTCGCATGGATTCGAAGCAGAGCATCTGATGGGTACAAAGTGGAGTAGCTTCATGGATTCGAAGCGGAGTATCTGATGGGTACGAGGCAAGATGTCTTCATGGGTTTGAGTGATGGATACGAACCATCGAGCCCAGATGGATACGAAGGTGTTCAATCTGAAGGTTACGAGGCGAAGTAGCTCTGTGGATTCAAAGTACTCTGGCTTGATGGATTCGAACGCATGTTTCTGCCTATGGATTCGAACTCAAGGTCATTTCCTCCAATTTGCATCGATGATATCTTGAGCGTACGAACTCGGATTGACTTCAAACTTGGAACGTTGGTTTGCATGGCTTTACTTGTCATGTCTTATCAATTGTAGCCTGATCCGGACTCGGACAAAATTCATTGATATCCATGGTGAAACAGTGTATAACGGACTTTAACGACGAACTGTCTTTAGTTTTCCAGTCAACTTTTTGGTGTCACGGCCTTGCCAAAAGGCGGGATAACAAAGTGTAATAGTATTAATTTAAGGTAACTGATAACTGCTTTAAATATAATTCCAATTAATTAAAAGGATTAAAGAGTTATAATTGATATAGATTGTAGATAAATTATACTAAAGTTTGTATTAATTGATAATTGGATTAAAAGAGCAATTGATAATTTAAATGTTGATTAATTAATAAAATAATGTGTAATAAATGGTGATTGGATAGAATATGTATAGTATAAGTTGTTATAACATTTGGTGGTAAATAATATAAACTTACAAATGTGATTAAATATAGAAATTGTGACAATTGTTATTTGTTACCAATTCATTTAATCAATTGCAATTGAATGTCATTAAATGTTACATTAATGTGAGTTGAGACAATAACGGTAAATTGTGAATGTAATAAAAGAAACAGAAATGTTAATTTTATTCATAAGGTAACAATTGATTGAATAAAAAGAATTAAAATCAAGTTTGATCAAATTATTGGAACTTAAACTATAATAATTGGATTCATTGCAATTAAATATAATTAAATATTACGTTAATGTAAATTAAGGTAATAATTGAAGAATATTAATGTAATATGCTATAAACCAATGTTGAATATATACATAGAGTAATGAAGGATTGAATAAGAAGATTGAAATCGATTAAATCAATTTATTAGAATTAGAATATATTAATCAGAATTAAATGTAATTAAATATTGTGGGTAATGTAAGAAAAGGCGTTAATTATAGAAAATGAGGATAATAAGATAGAAACCTATGTTAATAATTTCATAAGGTATTGGTTGATTTAATAGTAGGAGTGTAGATCAACATAAAAGAATAAAAATGAATAAGTTTAATAAAAGAGTAAACATATGTTTATTTATTTGAAATGTTTGGTAGCCAAAAGATTGATTGTAGAGATGAGAAACTATTATTTAGTAAGAAATGTGTAATTACTATTGGTATCCAATAGCGTATAAATATTTTTATATTACTATTAGATAGGAAAATTTGTTCTACTTCTCATTACATTCATTTAATCCATTTTGGAACATCATCAACTGAAATTAATGTAATTGAAAATTTTCAATTAATAGGAGAGAGATTACTAATTGTAAATTAATAGGCGTAATTAAAAGTAGCTTATGTTTTGTGAAAATTTAAGGATAGTTTGATTTAATGAAAAGAACATTTACATCAAATAAAATGAATGTTTCATTTGTGAATGTAGGTTTAATTTCATTAAAATAAAGAATAGAATGATTGATTTAAAAGGAAGAAATATATGTTTATTTGAACTGTGTTTTAGCTTACAGATTGATTTCAAGAATAGGAAAATAATCTATTTCAGTAAGTTACTTATTACTCTTGTGTATAAACAACAAATTTATATACGTGTTTAAATAAACAATTGTTCTATTTTTCATCCATTTTAGTTGTCTGTTTAAAATTTAACTTTGTAAGTAATTGCAATTTATGTAATCAAATGTTTCAATTAAAAGGAAAGTAAAGGTTGATTGCAATTAATAGATTTAATAAAAGAAACGCGTGTTTTGTGTTAAACAAAAAGGGTGTTTTAATGGAAATAAAGGATCATTTTAGGAAAACCAAATTAAACGTTTTCATTTTTAAGGTAAGTATAAAAAATTTATTATGCGTAGATAAAAACCTAAATGCATACAAATTTGAATATTATTTAAGTTAATGAAGTTAATTTGGTTACGTTTCAAAAAATTGAATTTCAAAAGGTTGTGCGATGTACATGGTCCCTTTATTTCTTTTATTATTAATTGTTGCATGAACGTTTTAAAATAGTAACCTAATTATTAACACTTGATCTGCTCATTTCTCCTTCTGTTTAATACCTGAGCCTAGACTTTTAGGTTGTATTTAATTCTTGCCACCTCATATTCACGTATACAAAGTTTTACTTTCGTTTGCAAACTTTTCTATTTCTACGTACATTTCCTTATGCATTATTAACGCCTGAAGCTTTCAAAATAAATGTAACATTTATTTTCGTCCCTCCACCTTCATTTCCTAATTATAAATAACCTACAGCTTATTTCTTCATTTGCATTTTGTTTCTCCTGACAGCTCATATTCAAAAGCTCTTATTCTTGGAAATCCAAAAGCTTTCTTTTATAAAACATGATTTTTTCATTTTTCGTACACTTCTTGCCCTCATCTTAGTTGTTCTTCAATCTTTTCCTGAAGCCTCATCTTTAGAAAAACGTAAGTATTAAAATTTGTTTTTTTTGTTTTTTTAACGCGTACTAATTTTTATTTTAATAATATTTCTTATAACATGAATATCTTTTGCATATAAACTTTGATGCACGCGCGATTTCTTCTGTTGGATTAATATTTAAATTCAAGACAAGATGAAATAGATTTAGTTGAATTGGAGATTGTTGAGTTTTTGCGCTTCTGTTTGGATTTTATGGGCTAAAATCAGAGGTGAGTGTTTTAACCCACTCACAATTACTAAACTATCTTATGTTAGTTAAATTAAATTTATGATGTGATTAGAATCAATTGATTGATGTTTGATATGTTTAAATTGTTATTCTGGTTAAATTTGACTTTTATTGCATTTAATCATCATTTAATTTTATATTGAATTTAAATTGTCAATTTAACACCTGTTATTGATGATAAGTTATCAATTGATGTTTATTGATTGATTTGGATGATGATTGTGATGGATGTTTGATTGTTGACATTGGATGACTGGATGTTGTATTTTATATTATTATAACACTACAAGTTCCCTATGGGTTGAAATGATACATGCCCGAATGATCTATAGGTTAGGGAAAAATCGTTATGGGTTGAAATGATAGACTCGAGTGATTTTATGGATTTTATTTAATCCGGGATTGCGGTTTGAAATGATATATAACCATAAAATTTTAAATTGCGGATTGAAATGATAAATATCTGTATCACTTGACCCTAGGGTAGAAAATTATATACGGACACCGGATTGGTTAAATTAAATGATTTTAATTCTTTAAATTTTGAATTCAGTTAACTGGCATTTTGAAATAGAGATGTATTTATATAAACTGAATTATTTCGATAATCCAAAACGTTAATGCTGAAAATTAGAATTGATTTAATGAATTGTTCAAAGGATTTAAATTGGAATTTCAAAGTTGAAATGGCAAATAAATGAATTTATTGAAATTGAGTTATTGAAAATGTTTGGATATAACTTTGAAATCTATTTAAATTAATTTAAACTATTTTAATGAATTTAAACTATTTTAATCAATTTAAAACTATTTTTAATTTTTTTTAATCTATCATAACCTATTTAATCCAATTTAAGCCATTTCACCTATTTTTAAACTACGTAAATTTATTTAATCTATTTTAAATCTATTTAATATAATTTAAATCTATTTAATCTATTTTAAATTTATTTAATCTATTTAAAATATACTTAATATAATTTAAATCTATTTAATCTATATTTAATCTATTGAAATCATTTTAAAATCAAATTTAAATCTATTTAAACTATTTTACTATTTTAAAACTATTTTTAATCTATTTTAAATTATTTTCAAACTATTAAAACTATTTATGACTATCTAAACTATTTTCTAAAATTTCAGACTGTGTAAAGTTAAAGTATTTATATTTAAATCCTTGATGATGATACAACCTAAGTTGGAATTTGAAATTGATACCCTTTTGTGAAATGATATATTTGAGTAAATACGATGATTTTGGAACTAGGATTTAATTAACCTATCTCATCGATAAATTCACAAGTGAATATGATTTTGGAAGTAAATACGGGTTTTAAAGTGAATATAGTTTTGAAAGTGAATATGATTTCGAAAGAGATATGATTTGAAGTCGAATATGATATTTTGATATAAATTGTGAATTGACTTTTGAAATTTAAAAGAACCATTCGGTGTGAAATAAGCGTTTGGTTGTTAAAGAGACCAGGATCAGATATTGTCATACTCTCTACCAATACCGAAAACCACTTTAACAACTTTGTACGTGGTGGAGATTCCAGAAATGAAGTAGGATGGTTTGGCGAATGATTTCTGTATAAGGTATGACGTGACCCTGACTCCCGTGAGTCAGCTTAGATGTGACTAAAACAGGAGCCATGCCGGGCCAAGTGAGGTCATTCCTCCTATCAGACACATTTCTTCGATACCATATCTGTTGCTTTGTGATTGATTTGGTGGCCACCCTTGATTTTTATTTGGGAGTGTGTTCCGAGGTGGGCAGTAGTAGTTGCTATGCGTTACCACCAGTCCAGATCCGCAATTTGTATATCTACCCTGGCATTGCCTCGAGTGCCGTGTTCACATGCCCTAGAGCACCTTCTACGAGTTTGTTTTGTACCATACCTATAGAGTGCCCTCTGTGTAAACCTCCAGTTTACGGAGGAGCGTACGGTACCGTATAGACTATGGGAATATATAAAATGTGTTAAGGGGGATATGGGTAACGCCTTAACGCTATTTTAATACTTTTACTTTACTGTAGATATATTATAATAGCATATTGTACTACATAGTAGATAGTTTAACGGATCCTTAGGAGATGTGAATCCCGAACATCTCTTAAGTTATTGCACTCACGTTAGACACTGGATAGGAGATGTCAAACCCCGTAAGCATCTCTGACGCCGTTCCACTCATATTTATTTACCGTTGATTAACTTACATAAGATCTTTTAGTTCTGACTCGAGTGTTTTGTCTTTTCAATTCGCTCGGGTCAGCCTCAGCATTTCAGGGTTGAAGACCTTATTTCTGGACGACGAAGACGAAGAATTGTACTAATATTATTTATTATATTCCACTGCATCATGTTGTTCCGCTGCATTTATTTATCTATTCATGTTTATGTAACTCTGATGTTTGTGTTGTAAAGAATAATCAAATGTATTTTTAAAACAAATTCATGAACTGTTATTTGATTATTATATTTTGTCATTCCGTTGCGAGATTCTGTATTTGTTTTATTTCTTTCTCTTTTACTTATTTACCCCATAACAATCTGCCCTTTTGAATGGTTTGAGTTCGACATGTGTGTCTGCTTAAAACGTCCAAAAAGGCAGGTCGTTACAACAAATGTCTAATCGAAGAGAAGAGGCATCTAAGTGGACTAGTTTTCTTTTTCCAAAAATGGAAGCTAGTTTGTTGAAATTGAAGGAAGAAGGATTTGGATGGAGTGTTTCTAAATCATCTAGGTATGTGTTTGTATTTTATTACATGCTGCTCACAGTTTCAGAAAAAGATAAATGTATTTATCTTTTTTTCAATCTGCTATACACCCTGTGTATTATGTTTTGATTTTGTTGTTGCATGTTATTTTTGCATTAAAGAATTCATTTTGTTATCTAACACACTTTTCTGCACATACTTCGAGGCTTATGTGTTGCAGAGAATATATATAGTGTGAGTAACTCTTTTTTTGAAATGGTACTTTATATACAACATGTCACTGGGACAACATATCACATGTCTATAAACGTTCGAATAACGCTACGCAAGTTTCGAACTTGTGACATCTCGCACCAAAGCCGAATCACTTAACCACTTGGACAATGGTGCTTGTCAGTGTGAATAACTTTTGTTTGGAAATACAACTTGTTTATATATATATATATGCAAGATTGTGTCATATGTATGTTACAATATAATGGCAGAATCAGCAGTTGAGTTGCATATGTATTTTAGGATATTTCAACAATCATTTTCCCTACATTTGTTGTGTTCCTATGATTAACTCCAATAGTTTATTTATTCAACTTAGTATTCTCGTATGTGAGATTGTGTGTAGGTGAAAGTGTTTGTTGCTAGAATATTATGACAAAATGTCGGTTAGGATATCTCTACAATCATTTTTGCTGTATTTATGTTAAATGTGGTTTTTGTCATCATTTCTTACGTTTGTTTCATCAGTTGGTATTTCCATTCAACTAGTGATGTTGAATGCAAGATTGTATGAATATGGGAATTGCTGAATCAATGCATTTCTTTATGAAATTGTTTGTTGCTATAGTTTAATGGCAGAATAGGCAAGTGAATTGCAAAGTATATTAGGATTTTCCGACAATGATTTTCCCAATATTTGTTTTGATGCTAAAATTCTCGGTTTTATTTTCTGTTGTGGTTGTGTAAATTTTTAGAGCATATCACTGCTTACATTTTTTGCTTTACTCTGTTGATTTTATTTTATACTTAATACATTCATTACATTTTTGAAATTTTGTAGGTATATTTTTGAAGTTCATTCTCCAACGTCGCAAAAAGTTGATCTTAAAAATCGCATATGTTGTTGCAAGTATTGGAAAGTGACAGGTTTTCCTTGTGCACATGCTTTGAAGTGTATTTCTTTAACCAGAAATTCTGTTTATAATTATATTGAGAATTACTTTACTGTTGAGTATTATCGAGCTTCCTATTCACATGTGATCAATCCTATTCCAACTTTTGATAAGGAAGCAATTGAAGCCGAAGAATCATCTACTCTTCTTCCTCCTAAGACTACTCGTGGAGCTGGTATGCCTATGATGAATAAGATTGAAGGGGTTGATTTTCATGCTAAGCAAAACAGATGTGGAAAATGTAAAAAACTAGGACATAATAGAAGGGGGTGTTCTTTGAATAATTGAGTTGAGTGTTTTAATCCAATGTATTTGATTGATTGTTCTTTGAATATTTTGAGTTGAGTATTCGAATAATTAGGTATGTTGTTGCTGATATGTTTCTGATTATTTTTTGTTGTAAGCAATTTTTATGTTTAATTGTTATTTGGTATACATTGTTGTTAGTTTTGTGAAAATGATAAATTCATATATCTTTTTTTTTGTTCTGCTATATAGCCTTTGTTTTGTGTTTTGATTTTGTTGGTGTGTGTGATTAATTGCTAGATTTTGTTGGTTTATAGACTACCAAATGTCATTGTATGACATCAGGTTACAATAAGAACCTAAATAAGTTTTCAGAAGTGTGTATATATTTACAAATATTTTGAATATTATCCATAGCAAACCATGAGTTGGAAAAATGGTTTGTTTGTGACTGATGTAAAGAGAATAGACCTCAGATAAATGCTTTTATGTTAAAAAGATAAATGCTTTATTAATAGTATGTCATACTGAATAAAGTCAATTAATGACATTATCACATGACATGTTAAACAGATGATGTTTCAAATATCGTTAATTGTGTAAATTAATGGTTTAATCTACAAACTGAAACGATGAATATAAATAATAGTATTAGTGTTTCAAAACTCTGTCTGAAAAACTAATACTATCTATGAAAGGTGAAAAAAACCTGCTCTTCTTTGTTTATTAAGCAGGCATATCATGTGCTTCGTCAATGTGACGCATGCATAGTAAACTCTTACAACTCTGAAAGGATAGATCATCAAAATTAGAGTGATTCAGTGACAGTTAGTACATTTGGACCATGTAGCTTTTGTAGACATTTTCAGCCTATGGCACTCAAGTAGCAACCTAAGCTTATCACCGAACTGTCTCCAATGCTCCAGACATAGGAGAATACGCAGAATATTAACTAGTACATGAAATAAAGTGAATATTGCTATACATATAAATCTGGGAGACATAAAAACAGTGCATACTGTAAAAGACTGATACAACATACTGTTAATAACATATTATTTTATGACATCAGAATATTATCAATAAAAGATAAATGCTTTATCTTTCTTAATAGAGCGTTAGAAACAAATTAGCCCTTACAAATTCTTGATCAGTTATCAGAATTTCATCATCAAATTAACATCGGTTGTGTAATTACTTGCTAGTTAACATCAGCCATTACAAATTCATCATCAAATTCATTAGTAAATTCATATATACTGCCTAAAATCTATTATGAACAATATAGTTTTGGATATTGTAATAAATTTTTAACAAATGCATGATAAAAAGACTGTCGGACAT
Organism: Allium fistulosum; assembly: GCA_030737815.1. Classification (NCBI taxonomy): domain Eukaryota; kingdom Viridiplantae; phylum Streptophyta; class Magnoliopsida; order Asparagales; family Amaryllidaceae; genus Allium; species Allium fistulosum. The sequence continues at coordinate 1,112,051,379 of CM060902.1, read as the reverse complement.
CAAACAAATTGTTCTTATCATTCTCAATTCGTCTTTTTTGTAGCTGAAGCTGAGCTGCAAAAATTTTCAACTGTCCAGCAATATAGTTCTTCATAGAGGATTTGAGCAATTATTTGCGCTCTAAATGCATTGAGTTATTCAAGACTGATTTTTGATGTAGTCTCCATTCCTTGTGCAATCTTTTATATGAACATCATTACGAAAACTCCACAGTCGAACCTGTATTTCTTAATTTTAGTAATTTGAATATAATGATAAAACAGATTATCATTTCTTCATTTTGATAATGAATTGTGTTTAGTAGTGTGTTTATCTAAGTAACAGTATGTGAGTAAATATGTAACAACCCGCATATTTTACGATTGTATATTTAAATGTTTAATTTAAATATGGCATCGTTAGTCGGATTTTAGTCCGAAAAAGTCACTATTCGTAGAAGAACAGTCGAATTAGCGAAAAGTCTATGCGGATCGTGCTATTTGGAAGTGCCTATTTGAAAACACCTTCAAATAGAAATTCAGACGTCTGAAATGGGTCGTTCAAACGTCTGAAATTGCTCGAGTCAAACCAGAAAGGAAATAGGCTAAAATTGCGATTTTTAGACGTCTGAAATAAATGATTCAGACGTCTGAATATTGTACTAGACAACATCTATTTTTCCAGATTCAGACATCTGAATTGGATATTTCAGACGTCTGAATGAAGATTGAAATTGAGATTCAACAATTTGGACTCGAGACCACTTCCATTGAGCTCAAAATGGTGTTTGCGACTTTTTTGAGTATAAACATCGATATGTTTGGAGTTGAGTGAATTTTGCTATTTTTCACTTAGGGCTTTGGGTTTGGGTTTCAGCCTAATAACCTAACATAAGACCCTAGCTCCACCCCCTCTTCTCTTCATTCACTTTCATTTCTTAATACCTTCAAGCTTTAGCAGAAATGGGGGAAGAGAAAAGGAAATAGTAATTCCTAAGCCCTAGTTTCTTTTACAAATCCAAGTTTTAGCTCCAAAATCAAAGAGAAGCTTAGGTAAGTATCCTCTTCATCTTCTCCAACTCATTCTCTCTTCAATTTCAGTAATTTCCTAAACCTAACTTAAGAAATGTTCTTCTTTTGAGCTTAGATTCAAGCTTCTTGGGTTGAAGTGAAGAGTGGTTGATTTTTCCTTTGTGATTAAGCTTCTCATTCATTGTTTTTGGGTTTAAAGGTGAGTTTTTGGAACTCACATCTATGTCTATATCTTTGATAGTCGTTGGGTATGAATTCCTAACATCTATTTCTTCTCCATTGCCTTTGAATTGAATTGGTTTGATGAATATTCCAATTTTTAGTGTTTTGAAATCAAAATATACGAAAATCCTTATATGGATGTCTGGACATGTTGGTCGGAGTGTATCGGTGTGTCTTTAAGGTTGGGTAGTCGTTTGGCGTAAACCCTTAGCAATCGTCACACATCCGATCGTTTCCAATATGATTTGGCCATCATTGGCCTAGGCATAATAATGCCCGGAGCATCAGGTTCAAACGTCTGAAATATCAAATTCAGATGACTGAATCTGCTTGTCTCGACCCAATTTGCCTATTTTATGTGGGATTCCAATTTTTATCGATTCGTGTTGATCTGATATGTTGTTATCATTTATTATCGACCTTGATGACTTCTTCTTCGGGATTTTTGGGAATATCCATTTTGATGTATTCGGCATCGATTTATATGGATTTGATTCACGTCTTCGAATGTGGATTTTGGTGATTGATTGTTTCTACAATCATTTCTGTGATTTGTTACTTTAAAACACAAAGGTTTCTATACTAGTAGTAAATATTCAAACTCTTATACAAAAAATGATTTCAACTCTATTTTTAATACAAAGCTCGTTTATAAAACCGTTTTCTAATCTATTAGTATATACAAACCTTTACGTCATTCGTATGAGAAAATCTAATTAAACGGCTTAGCAAAACAAGTGGTATGAAACGCTTGCGTTTACTTTGTCGATTAATTTTTGGACTTGTTCGATTGAAACTCTTGAGACAATTTTCGAGTGGAAATCTAAAATCTGTTCGTAAATATTTGAGTTAAGCAAGTGGTTATAGGACATGAAGCTAAACTCTTATATTTACTAGCTTAGTGTAATCGACACTTCTTGATGATCGATGATGATCATTTTGTGATTTGGACTAGCATTGTGCGATGTCTCTTTGTCCACGTGGGGGACTATACCCCGTTCTGTTGAGCTTCGTCTCATTTTTATGGGCTAGCGACCCATGGTCTTTGGACCGTTCGTGGAGCAATCGGCTCAATAAGTCGGTGCATGGGGTGTATCTTTTTAGGTGCATCGATGTTCGTCTATGCATGTGTCGTATCTTTTTAGGTCCGTCGATGTTCGACTTTGAATGGGGCGTATCTTTTTAGGTGCGTCGATGTTCGACTTTGAATGGGGCCTATCTTTTTAGGTGCGTCGATGTTAGACTAGGCATTGGGTGTATCTTTTTAGGTGCATCGATGTCCGACTAAACATGGGGCGTATCTTTTTAGGTGCGTCGATGTTAGTTTATACATGGGGCGTATCTTTTCAGGTACGTCGATGTTCGACTGTGCATGGGACGTATCTTTTTAGATGCGTCGATGTTTGGTTTATGGGATAGCGTCTCATTTGTGATACACGTATTGGTGAGTTTTCATGCTCCCGTTTGTGATAGGCCTTCCCCCTTTTGAGATTTCTGGATTTCTGGTTGTGATTTCTAGAATTTGTGTTTCACCAATTTTCGTGGATTGGCATTGATATGTTTTGTCAATATTTGTGTTTTGGTGAATTATTTAAAGAATGTGATTCTTTTTGGTGCTTCGAGTTGATTTGAGATATTGTATGATTTTTGTTGTTATTTGATGTATACTTGACACAGTATGACATTTATGTTATCATACGTTTTTGGTCATATCTCTTATCCTATATCATTTTATCTGATATTTATAGCTAGACTGATCTGTTTATTATTTTCTTCTTAAATAATACTCGGGTCAGACCGAGGTATTTCAGGTACTCCTGCTTGACTTCTTATCAGGGATTATTATCTGATTCTTTTGGCTAACTACTTTAGATTAGTAGTTTTTGCTATTATACATTTGAGATATAGACTCCTTGATGTATAATTATTCTTTTGTCTAGCACTTTATCGATTCTCTTGTGATGTAGTGGATCTTGTTTTACCACTACTTTGATGTACACTTCTTTGTGTTATATTCATATCTGTTTCCGCCTTTGTGATATGAATGTCTGTGACTGATTTGTGTTATGTTTATTTCTATATTTGTTTCTGAGATCCACTTAGCCACTGTGTGGTATCTTTGAGTTTGTATTTGACATGTCGGATTTCCTCTTGAAATGAAGTGTAAGTTATATTTTCTGACATATCGGTACTCACACAAAGCACACAGATGGTCGCTCCTCAACAGCCTTATTCTTCGTGCTAGTCGACGGCATTACTCAGTAGTGTCCTTGGCTAGCGTAAGTATAGAGGTGGGGCTTCACAGCTTGGTATCAGAGCCAAACTTCGGAACAATGTAGAATAATCTAGCAAGGAACATTGTCCTAAGTCTTTCTTAGGAATCGTGCCATAGGATTTGATTCGAGTCTTCGTACCGTTCTATCCTATTTTCTTTTGTGATGCCTTGTTTTATCAATCAAGGTTGTTTGATATTCATTTTGAGAATAACTTTTTTCCTCTTCTTTCTTTCTTTCGTAGAGAAGAGAAATGGTTAGACCTGGCCGTCCCATCGCCGGTCAATCTAGTGCTACTCCTCAGGATGGAGTATTCATGTCTGCTCAACAACTTCGAGATCTTGTGCACAATGCCCAAGCTACCGGACCCATTCCCGTGCCTACTCACCCTAAATCTGGGTTTGCACGCTTGTGCAGAGATTATACGGCTTTGGGTGGAAGGCCATTCAAGGGTTCCGAAAACGTTATAGAAATCCAAGCTTGGCTTAGAACATGCGATCGCATCTTTTCCCGCATGGATCTTATTGATTCACTTCGAGTCCTAGTGGCTTCTAGCATGCTCCAAGAAAGAGCATTAGATTGGTATGAGCTTTTGATTTCTGAAATTATCGAAGCGGATCTTACTTGGGAGAAATTCCGAGAAAGATTCGAATTGAAGTTTGTGCCGGAGGCTGTAAAAGTAACTTTAGCTCGACGCTTTATTAACCTTGTTCAAGGTGAATCTTCTGTGGTAGATTATGTCGCATCTTTTGAATCTCTCTCTAAATATGGGATCGAGTATATTAATACCCCATTGAAGAAAAATCAGAGGTTCGTCTATGGGTTGAATAAGAACCGTAAAAAGCCTTTGCTTTTGAAACTAGAAGTTTCTTTTGATCAGCTTATTGATATCGCTCTTTGACTTGAAGAGGATGATAATGAAAGTAATGTTGAAGTTGTGGGTGCCAAACAGAACTTCAACAATAACATGAAGAGGCCTATTAAGTTCAAAGGCCCCAATCCCAATCCCAACAAGAAAGGGAAACAAGAAACTCCTGTAGCAAAGACTCCTACCTCTAGTCGTGGTCAATGCTATAATTGTGGTTCCATGGACCATTATGCTAATAGGTGTCCAAAACCTCTCTTATGTCGTTATTGCAAAAGTTCGGGTCATCTTTTATCTTCATGTCCCAAACTTCCAAGCAAGAGAGAGGGAAAGCTAAATGTAGCGCAAGCTCCTAGTGACACTTCTCGTGGTCAAGGTATTTCTCCTTCTATCCTTGATGACATTATTTTATTTCGTCATCTTCCTATTTGGTTTCTTTTGATATGGGTGCATCCCACTCTTTTATATCAAAAGAACTTGTTGATTCTTTTCTTTAAATATTATGGGTTTGATGACTTCACTGAGAATTGCGAATCCGATTGGTGGATCCGCAACACTCAGTTTGCTTTGTAAAAATGTCGAGATTATTTTATGTGATTACTCTTTTCGAGCCGATTTGCATGTTATGCGTTACTTAGGCTTCGAAATTGATTTTTGAGAAAGGATTGGCTTAATCATTATGAAGCCACATCCTATGTCCTGAGCGGACTATCTATCTTCGACATCCTTAATCTGTTAAGCAGATTTCTATTTTTCTTTTTCTTAATGATGTCGATTTCCAATTCGGTGGCATCATTTTATTCTTTTAACCTACTTGATGAGAAAAGTGTTATTTCTCTCATTCAAGTAATTTGTGATTTTTTCGGTATTTTTGCGCTTGTCTTAGGATTACCACCTAAGCAATCTATTGGGTGGTGCTAAGGTCTTTTCAGCTCGACCTTGCCATCGGTTTTCATCAGCTACGAGTTGCGGAGGGTAGCATTCCACTTACCGCATTTCGCACTCGTTATGATTCTTGTGAGTGGTTCGTTATGTCGTTCGATTTGACGAACCTTCTACCTTATTTCATCCATTTTGTGAATCGAGTATTCTACGAATATCTCGATTATTTTATCCTTATATTTATTGATTATGGATGAAAATAACAAATTTAAAATTTGCAAATCTTTTTAATAAGATATTTATAAGTATGATTGGGTTTTATTCTCAAAACAAGCAAAGAATATTTGTAAATTTTATAAGGGACTTGTTTATCATAGAAGATGATTTTGTGTTGTTTTGCCCATTGAGTGCTTTAAGAATTCTGGTCGGTGCGCTTGATCAACGTTATCGATAGGAATCTCCTAAACGCTTTGATGAGACAGTTAGACACAATAAATTGACTTGTAATAAGTAAATTTTTCTAAAAAGATGATTACATAAAGTTAATTATAATTTTGAAAGTCTTAGCTTTTCGGGAAGGAGGATCATTTAAAAGAACTCTTTTCCGATGCTTTTATGCTTTTATTATTGCGATTCCCGAAGGGAACCAAGAATCGATTGTTTATACTGATACTAGTCGTATTGGTTTGAATGCCATTCTCTTGCTAAGGGAATGTGTTATCTCACATGCTTCTTGACAATTAGGGCTTATCGAGACTAGATATACCATTCATGATCTAGTGCTCGCGGCCGTTGTTTTCACTCTTAGAATTTGGCGTCATTATCTTTTGGGAGAGAAATTTATTCTCTACAATGACCATAAATCTTTGAAGTACTTATTTTCTCTAAAGGAACTTAATTTGCGTCAACAACGTTGGCTCGAGTTCTTGCATCTTATGATCTTGATATTCTTTATACTCCCGAAATGGGAAATCGAGTTGTCGATGCCCTTAATCGTATGCAACAAGCAGTTGTTTCTATGATGATATCCGAATGGAATGATCTCGAGACTTTATCCACTTGTGAGATTCAAGATCGTGAATCCAATTCATGTTCATATCTGGTTTTGTGTAGCCTTGAGGCTCGTCCTTCTCTTTTGGACCGTACCTCTTTTGGCTAAACTCTATGTCAAATTAAATTGCATGGAGTTCCTACTTCTATTGTTAGCAATCGTGATCCATTATTTTACTAGTGGATTTTTTGTAAGGTCTTCAAAAAGCTTTGGGAACAAAGCTTAATTTTAGCACCGCTTATCGTCCTCAGTCTGATGGACAAACCGAGCATGTGAATCAAACTCTTGAAGGTCTCTTCGTGCATGTGTTCTTAATTTTGGTGGAAGTTGGGAAGATCATATTCTTGTTGAGTTTTCTTCCTATAATAGCTTCCAATCTTGTATTGGTATGGCACCTTTTGAGGCACTCTACGGAAGGCCGTGCCGATTTCCTTCGTGTTGGCTTAAAGCCGGTGAGAAGCTGGTTTTAGGTCCAGATGTTATTTGTGTTCATTTGTGTTTCACCTATGAGGGGTGTTGTGTGTTTCAGTCGATCGCGAAAGTTAGCACCTCGATATGTTGGTCCTTTTCCCATCACTGAACGTATTTGTTCCGTGGCTTATCGCTTTTATTACCGGCTCAATCTTTTGCTATTTATGACGTTTTCCACGTCTCTCTACTACGGAAATACCTTAGGGATTCCGATTTTTATTCTTGAGCCCGGTGTAATTGAAGAAATTGAAGTTTCACCAAATTTGACTTATGAGCAACATTCTATTCATATCATTACTTCGAAGGTTAAACGCCTTCGAAATAAAGATGTTCTTTTTGTGAAAGTTCAATAGTCCTCAAATCCTAAGGATTGCTCTTGGGAATCTTGAGAATTCATCGAGCAAACACATCCGGACTTACTCTTTCGTGCTCTTTATGATGAACTTCTTATTTCAAATTTTCTTTTGTGTTGATATGCTTTTATGGTTGTTACTTTTTATTTTCCTCTTAATTATTGCGAGGACGCAATTTCTTTAAGGAGGGGAGTCTGTAACAACCCGCATATTTTACAATTGTATATTTAAATGTTTAATTTAAATATGGCATCGTTAGTCGGATTTTAGTCCGAAAAAGTCACTATTCGTAGAAGAACAGTCGAATTAGCGAAAAGTCTATGCGGATCGTGCTATTTGGAAGTGCCTATTTGAAAACGCCTTCAAACAGAAATTCAAACATCTGAAATGGGTCGTTCAGACGTCTAAAATTGCTCGAGTCAAACCAGAAAGGAAATAGGCTAAAATTGCCATTTTTAGACGTCTGAAATAAACGATTCAGACGTCTGAATATTGTACTAGACAACATCTGTTTTTCCAGATTCAGACGTCTGAATTAGATATTTCAGACGTCTGAATGAAGATTGAAATTGAGATTCAACAATTTGGACTCGAGACCACTTCCATTGAGTTCAAAATGGTGCTTGCGACTTTTTTGAGTATAAACATCGATATGTTTGGAGTTGAGTGAATTTTGCTATTTTTCACTTAGGGCTTTAGGTTTGGGTTTCAGCCCAATAACCTAACATAAGACCCTAGCTCCTCCCCCTCTTCTCTTCATTCACTTTCATTTCCTAATACCTTCAAGCTTTAGCAGAAATGGGGAAAGTGAAAAGGAAATAGAAATTCCTAAGCCCTAGTTTCTTTTACAAATCCAAGTTTTAGCTCCAAAATCAAAGAGAAGCTTAGGTAAGCATCCTCTTCATCTTCTCCAACTCATTCTCTCTTCAATTTCAGAAATTTCCTAAACCTAACTTAGGAAATGTTCTTCTTTTGAGCTTAGATTCAAGCTTCTTGGGTTGAAGTGAAGAGTGGTTGATCTTTCCTTTGTGATTAAGCTTCTCATTCATTGTTTTAGGGTTTAAAGGTGAGTTTTTGGAACTCACATCTATGTTTATATCTTTGATAGTCGTTGGGTATGAATTCCTAACATCTATTTCTTCTCCGTTGCCTTTGAATTGAATTGGTTTGATGAATATTCCAATTTTTGGTGTTTTGAAATCAAAATCTATGAAAATCCTTATATGGATGTCTGGACATGTTGGTCGGAGTGTATCGGTGTGTCTTTAAGGTTGGGTAGTCGTTTGGCGTAAACCCCTAGCAATCATCACACGTCTGATCGTTTCCGATATGATTTGGCCATCATTGGCCTAGGCATAATAATGCCCGGAGCATCAGGTTCAACGTCTGAAATATCAAATTCAGACGTCTGAATCTGCTTGTCTCGGCCTAATTTGCCTATTTTATGTGGGATTCCAATTTTTATCGATTCATGTTGATCCGATATGTTGTTATCATTTATTATCGACCTTGATGACTTCTTCTTTGGGATTTTTGGGAATATCCATTTTGATGGATTCGGCATCGATTTATATGGATTTGATTCACGTCTTCGAATGTGGATTTTGGTGATTGATTGTTTCTACAATCATTTCTGTGATTTGTCACTTTAGAACACAAAGGTTTCTATACTAGTAGTAAATATTAAAACTCTTTTACAAAAATGATTTCAACTCTATTTTTAATACAAAGCTCGTTTATAAAACCGTTTTCTAATCTATTAGTATATACAAACCTTTACCTCATTCGTATGAGAAAATCCAATTAAACGGCTTAGCAAAACAAGTGGTATGAAACGCTTGCGTTTACTTTATCGGTTAATTTTTGGACTTGTTCGATTGAAACTCTTGTGACAATTTTCGAGTGGAAATCTACAATCTGTTCGTAAATATTTGAGTTAAGCAAGTGGTTATGGGACATGAAGCTAAACTCTTATATTTACTACCTTAGTGTAATCGACACTTCTTGATGATCGATGATGATCATTTTGTGATTTAGACTAGCATTGTGCGATGTCTCTTTGTCCACGTGGGGGACTATACCCCGTTCTGTTGAGCTTCGTCTCATTTTTATGGGCTAGCGACCCATGGTCTTTGGACCGTTCGTAGAGCAATCGGCTCAATAAGTCGGTGCATGGGGTGTATCTTTTTAGGTGCATCGATGTTCGTCTATGCATGGGGTGTATCTTTCTAGGTGCGTCGATGTTCGACTTTGCATGGGGCGTATCTTTTTAGGTGCGTCGATGTTAGACTAGGCATGGGGTGTATCTTTTTAGGTGCATCGATGTCCGACTAAACATGGGGCATATCTTTTTAGGTGCATCGATGTTAGTTTATACATGGGGCGTATCTTTTCAGGTACGTTGATGTTCGACTGTGCATGGGGCGTATCTTTTTAGGTGCATCGATGTTCGGTTTATAGGATAGCGTCTCATTTGTGATACACGTGTTGGTGAGTTTTCATGCCCCCGTTTGTGATAGGCCTTCCAGCTTTTGAGATTTCTCGATTTCTGGTTGTGATTTCTAGAATTTGTGTTTCACCAATTTTCGTGGATTGGCATTGATATGTTTTGTTAATATTTGTGTTTTGGTGAATTATTTAAAGAATGTGATTCTTTTTGGTGCTTCGAGTTGATCTGAGATATTGTATGATTTTTGTTGTTATTTGATGTATACTTGACACAGTATGACATTTATGTTATCATACGTTTTTGGTCATATCTCTTATCCTATATCATTTTATCTGATATTTATAGCGAGACTGATCCGTTTATTATTTTCTTCTTAAATAATACTCGGGTCAGACCGAGGTATTTCAGGTGCTCATGCTTGACTTCTTATTAGGGATTATCATCTGATTCTTTTGGCTAACTACTTTAGATTAGTTGTTTTTGCTATTATACATTTGAGATATAGACTCCTTGATGTATAATTATTCTTTTGTCTAGCACTTTATCGATTCTCTTGTGATGTAGTGGATCTTGTTTTACCACTTCTTTGATGTACACTTCTTTGTGTTATATTCATATCTGTTTCCGCCTTTGTGATATGAATGTCTGTGACTGATTTGTGTTATGTTTATTTCTATATTTGTTTCCAAGGTACACTTAGCCACTGTGTGGTAGCTTTGAGTTTGTATTTGACATGTCGGATTTCCTCTTGAAATGAAGTGTAAGTTATATTTTCTGATATATCGGTACTCTCACAAAGCAATTACACAGATGGTCTCTCCTCAACAGCCTTATTCTTCGTGCTAGTCGACGGCATTACTCAGTAGTGTCCTTGGCTAGCGTGAGTATAGAGGTGGGGCATCACAAAATAATAGTATCTAATTGGCAATATGTGGGTAGCTAGTTATCGTGTAACATGCATTTTTGTTTAATAATCTCCACTATCTTCAAAATTACCCATTACTTTGTTGGGCACAGCCAACATTTTTAAGCAATGTAGACTTCCCCGGAATTGTTTTCGGTCCTGCGTCTTGTAGCTCTTTATTTATGTTGTTTACTGATGCTTTCTGCCAAAAAAATATATAATTTTTTTATAATAATGATAAATCTATTTATCTTTTTTACTTTTTGTGTATTTTCACTTACCACATTAATAGCAAACTTTGAATGTCCACTTCTTAAGGTCTTAGATCTTGTGATCAAGTGTAGAGAATCGTAATGGTTCCAAGTACATGATTCCACTACTAGTTCCAGCAAGCTCCAATGTTTGTTGCCGTGTATAGGAAATAATATATTGCAACATAATGGATTTAGAAGTGTTTGTTTAATAAAAGGATTAAACATATCTCTTTTGATATTTCCCATGCTTCCGTATGTTGCACTTTTCTATTAATTTTTTTTCCAGAACATTCATCTTATAAAGAAATTTTTATTTGACATTATAGTTCAGTTACTGTCATTGTCGTGTTCACGTAGATAATGCTAGAACTTTGTTCTAATAACTTTGTTTTCTGAACCAAAACCAATCGATAACCTACATTTCAAAAAGAATATGGATTAAGTATAGAATTTATAATGAAGCAAAGTATAGTTTTTTCTACTTACTTGACCAAAAATATATTATCCATAGAGAAGTTCTTCAATCATACTTTTTGTGATGGTGATGAAGTTTCCATCATCACAAGTAAATGCTTCATCACTGAAAAATTTGATGGTTGTTAACAGAAGAAATTAAGATTAGTACGTATTGTGTTGTTTCTATTTACTTGTTAATAAAAGAAAATAACAACCTTCGTAGAAGTTTGTATGAAAAGATAAAGATAAATTAATTTATCCTTTTTAGTTTTGTTTAGGTTTTTTTTGTTTTTTTATTTGTAAATCATCATATTTTGATGCTGAAATAAAAAGCTTTATTTGAGTTATATGTTGTTAACATATTGTACCATAAACAATATCTTATTGGAATAAATTTATATTTAAGTAAATTGAGTGAAAAGTAGTTTAGTTACTTACTTGTTTCCTCCAAGAATTTTGAATTTTTTTTTGATAATTTCTTTATGTTCTTCACTAAGATATTTGAGGAATGGACATTTTTCAACATTCCTTGGCTTCTTCTTTTTTTGGTTCTTTAAGGACAACATCTTCAACAACAGTAGGATTTTCGAGAGCAATTTCTTGAGTAGGTACTTTTAGATTGTCAGATTTTAAACTACCTTGTGTCTGCTCTTCTAGTATGAAATCTTGAGTTTGCATTATATCAAAAGTTATAAAATTAGCAAAACTGTTTATGTGAATTATACCAACAATTTTTCTTTTTTTCTTACCTTTTTCAGCTTCAATTTTTTCCTTTAAATCCTTTTTTTTCCTTAGCATCATGCTCTTCAAAATTTTCCAACTTCTGGAGCTTCATTTCAAGATTCTGGATTCTTTTTTCAGCCATTTCTCTTAAACGTCTTTCCTCATTTAATTGTTCCGCAACATTTTTCATCTCACTAGTCAAAAAGGTGACTTTGGATTCTAGCTCCTTTATGCTACTAGCACATTCTTTGGAATATTTTTTTAGACTTTCGACTTCCTGATGCTCATCTAATTTTATTTTCTTGGTTTTGTCTTCTTCCACCTCAATAGCTTTTATTTTATTTGAAAGAAATTCTTTCTCTTCTTTTGTTACATTTGAATTTTTTTAAATCTGCAAGGAAAATATTTAAAGTTAAGCTTGCATGTGTAATGTCATTCAAGTACTAGACAAGTTAGAAGCATAAATTTAAGTAAGTATGACAAACTCAGGCTGTAAAAAAAAAGATAAATGTTTTTATCGTTTTTATTTGTTTAATAAAGAAAGAAAAAATTCATGACAAATAACCAGCTGCATGAAGGGAATGATTCATATATGCCTAATCCAAACAAAGCTGATGAGTTGGACTTTCAAAATATAAAAACAAATCAAAATAGTCACACCAACTATTCTACACAATCAGACGGAGACAAAACTGAAAAGGTGAATTACAATCCAAACCAACACACAAATTTAAGTTCATTGTTACAGTAGAATTCTAGACAGTCCCAATTCAAATTACAAGTATAGTTCAGATTTATCAGTGAATTCATCCCAAACAAATTTGAATTCATCCCAATTCAAATAAATTTTTTTATTTCTAATTACAGTTATTTGTTAAAAACTTTTATCTGAGATGACTACATCCCAAACAGTAGCATCAATGATGATCAGTATTGGTCGCTTAGTCCCCATGTCATTATTATGTAAAAAACTGCCAATTAGTGAGGAACGTAGTCATGAATATTTGAATGCCCTTTGTACTTAATTTAGTCTCAAATAGGCTTATTAATGAAAGCTAATGAGACTGGAGGACCCTAAACACAAATAACATTTTGTTTTCTTTAATTTAGGCCACTCACATTCCAAGAAATGGCATTCATTTGATTTTTGTCGAGCCCCTTATATATTTTTTAGGAGGGGCTGACGGGACTTGAGATGATTTTCATGTTTCTTCTTATAGTTTACATTCGCCTGAACCAATTGGGAAACAAATTTTGGTATTTTTGTTGCTTTTCCTTTATCCTGTATTTGTGGTGTAATTTATGATATAACTTGTTGCCCTTCTTCTATAACTTCATTAATCAACATATGTTCATCACTTATGTATTCGATTACTTTCACTTCTTCTGTTGTTTCATGAATTGGTGCATCAGATGTTTGAGGTTTAGGAGGTGGATCTTTGTTAAGCACTGAATCAGAACTCGACTGGTTGAGATCTTTGGACAAGCATACATATTTATTGGTAGTTTGAACCATGTCAGTGGTCATTTACAAGAGAATATTTTTGTACATCAGTGGTCGGTTTTGTACCATTCTCATGTGTGTTAGAGTCATTGAAACCCTCTGTTGTGTGTTCACGTAAAGAAACATTATCTGACGTTGTATTATTTTGAACATTATCTAACATTTTTCATCCCAAACAAATTTATCAGTGAATTCATCGCTAGTTAGAAATTAGAAATAAAAAATATGTACAGTTAAAAAAAACTAGCATACCTTGTCATTGTCAACTTCAGTGAGGTCTAAATCTTTCTGTTTTGATAAATCCCATTTTCTCATTCTTGGGATTTTGGTTTGCAAATTTTCCTTTTCGTCAATTATTTGTGTTAGTTCACAAAAATAGCACTGCAAGAAAAAGATAAATAGATTTATATTTTTGTAATAAACATAAATTTGAGTATATTTATATTTAGTTAAAGTTATGAAAGCATACTAGTAACACCATAGTACAACCTGGTGTACTTCTTGGATCAGCATGATACTTTTGAACATTTTTCAAAACATTTTCACATATTGCCTGTGGCCAGGAGATTGAGTTCAATATTTTTAAATTTAACAACTTTGGCAAGAAACCCCATTGCATATAGCTTTGGTTGTTTGGAAAAGGAAATTTATAACCAGCAATAATAATAACAACTTCACTAAATCTTCATTCCCTTTTTCCTCTTCTAACATTGTATTCAATCCTTTTGTTACTGTTTTTTGGTTGATTATGTCTTCTTCTTGAAAATTGGCACTTAAAAAATTGGAGAAACTTTCCATAGCTGAGGCTTTATTAGAAGCTGGTATAGGAAATAAGTCTTCTCCAGCTAATGGCATTCCAAATATCAGACTGACTTCTTCAGCACTTATTTTCAAAATTTTGTTTCCAATTCTGAAAGCATTTTCTTTTACATCAAAAGAAGTAATGATGTCATCTAAATTCGAAGCACTTTTTTTAAATCTTGTTGTGCTATTGAATCTCTAAGAAAAACATTGAAGCGGCTTTTTAATGGTATTTTTTTATATAAGCCATTGCTTCAGGTGAAAGAATAATTTTCTCCTTTATGATTGACAAGACTTTATAGATTGCATCCAAATTACATCTATATGTACCAGTGTACTGCTGACTTCTCTGCTTTTTAGCTATTTTTTAATTTCATACTGATTGACATCATCAGAATCAGTAGTTCCTTCAGTTAGTTCTTGTGAAATTGTTCTTTCTTCATCAGAGTTGCCTAACTGGTTATGTTCGAAGTCTTTATTTGTCAAGTCTTCTTTTTCATAAACATCCGTGTTTTCCTCTGTTGGTTCAGTCTGATCCTACATTCATAAAAATCATATAATCAATTAGCAGGTAAAAATAACAAGTTCATCAAAAAAATATCATACTGCACAAAAATTTGAATAAAAAGATAATATGCTTTTTCTTTTTAATTGTTTTGTATTTTTTTGGGATTAAGATATTTTATCAATGAACAATTGTTGTTTCATACAGCAGTTTGAATATAGTAGTATCATACAACTTTTAATGTGTTCTATGATACAGCAGTTTAATTGTTAAGTAAACTTTATAGCAAATATGATTAGGAATTTGTTGTTAACACTGATTGTTTGCGGGAATTTTTATAAAAAGATAGCATGTTTTATCTTTTTTAGTCCTTTTATCATATGTCATACTTTTGTTGTGCTTTGTATATTTAATGGAATGTAATTTTAAATTTAATACATATATATAAAAAATGAACATCTAAACTAAATATTACAGTATAGATAATGAATGAAAAAAAGTTACCAACGGAGTTAGAGATAAAGCTGTCTTCTAGCTGTGCTCCTCGCAAAATGGATTGGATAACGGTCTTATGTTTATGCACTGTTTTCCTCCATTGTTTATAAAGATGCATGTAGCTTGTTCTATAACCACTTTTGGTTTCGCAGATCTAGTCTTCATTTATATGCTGCATGAATATTATCATGTGTAGTAATATGTTTGTAATAATGAAGAGTTATATTTTTGTAGTAAATAGCAACAAATGAATAACTATGACATTTCATTCCGTATCTTTTGACATTCAACAGTAACTAAGAGAATTCAGTTACAGTTAATTATGTTATTAAATTGTCTGTATAAAAACATAAATGCTTTTACCTTTTTTAAGTATGCTTTAAATCTGGTTTATATGTCATGTAATAATTTTTTGAATCATTACTAAAGCAGCAAATATGTTTAACATGTATCACTATTTAACAAACATACATAACAAATATCAGTAATTATTGAATATACCTAGGGTTTAGCATGTAATTTAAATCTTTTACATTAAAAGATAGGTGCATTTATCCTTTTTAACAGCTAAACTATAACATATTCAAGTAAAAAAATTAGGATTTATTATCATCTGTCACTGAATATTTACATATACTTGATTAAACATCTATCAATTATATTAAATCATAACAAGCACTAAAATACTTTAAATCCATTACAAAAACTGTCATCGGCATCAATAATATGCAACAAATATAGGGTATATTTAACTAGGGTTTATTATCTAAGTAATATGTATATTTAACTAATATGTTTACATGAAAATTAAAGAGAGCTTACTTGTTGATTCCACAGATCGTTCGCCGAATGTATTTGAGCTGATTCCATAGATCGTTCGTCGAAAGTATTTCAGTTTGAGCTGAAACTGATAAGGCTTAAATCGATGAAGTAGAAGTCCTTGTAATTGAAATGCGGCACAAAACTCATTCGATCGTGAAAAAATAATTTGTAATCGATTTAGCTGAGATTTTGAAAAGAGAAATCGATTGTTTGTATTCTAAACCCTTGTTTTCGATTTCATTTGACGCACTAAAAAATGGTTGAAAAGAAAACAAAAAAGGACCGGAAAGAAGACATGAAGTAACGGGTTAATGGGCCGACGTCGCGTATAAAAAAATTTGTCCTGGAAAATAATTTTTTTAAAGCCATGTCCTACAACTTTATTGTTTGTTAAAGATGGCCCTTATGGTAAAATTCCCCTAAATATATATATATATATATATATATGTCAATACATATACACAGATTAGATCCTTGTTTATCAATAACAAAAGGTAAAAGAAATTATTAAAGGTTTTTAGCTGAAAATTTAAAAAAATTAATTTTTTACCATATGTTTGTTTTATATATACTAATTAATATTTTATAAATAAATTTTCAAATTATATTTATAATATTTCAAATTTTTATTTAATAATATTATATATATAATATTTCAAATGTTTATTTAATAATATTATATATATATCAACATTTGAATTTTCAATTTGAAATAGATTTTTCTTCTAGATCTATTTTTAAATTTAAATTACCTTAAGATATTTTAAATACTAATTTGAATTATTAGGATTAGTTAATATCTTCAAATTTAATATATTTAAATACACACATACATTTATGTATGTGTGTAAATATATGGGTACATATACTCTAAGAAATTAATTATGGATAACAAATATGAATATAAAGGGGAAAATGTGTCTGTTGCAGTGCAAATCCCAACACTTATATACATGTACATTAAACCATGTACACATCTATATGTTGCATGTGCACTATACACCTATGTATATATTTGATACACATGTACATTATATACATACGTACATACACACATATATACATACATACATATATATATAATAAAATCATATCTTTATATGAACTAAATAAATAAAAAGATTTTATATAAAATTATTTAGATTGGATTTAAATTAATTTCGACTTTATTGGCCTAATAAGGTTTTTAAATGGAATTTTATTGAAATTCACCCATTTAATCCGCTGCGTGCAGCCCAGTTCCATCATTCCCAACTGTCATGCATAATTCACCGTCCATTATATAGAGCGTGTTATATAAACTAGCCGTAACAAATGAATCTATACCCTTTTCTTGATACATCTTGTTAGTGCCCAAATTGGTCACTAACACCCAAATCCAGATGAAAGCACCAAATCACAGTTACAGATCGCAGATAGAATGTATGTAGAGAGTATAAATATGAAGAACAGTGAAAATTTAAAAGTAAGCAGTAATAACAGAGGATTTATAGTGGTTCGGCTGACTACGGCCTACGTCCACTCCAGAAATTTCCTTTTTATTGATGTTAGAATCAATTACAGTTACAATCCAGAGTTTTTAAAACAACAATGGCAGAGCGGCCTTAGTGTAGAAGAGGAAGAGAGACAGAATGGAGATCCCCCTTTTCTGAAGCCCTACATGCTGTATTTATAGGCAAAACTAGAGTTGCTGGACTTCCTGAGTAATCTGGGCCCATCAAGCCCAAAGCCGAACCAGACTCCTCATCCCGACTGATCCCAAACTCTCCGCAAGCGGACCCAAAGTAGCCAGGGTACTGACCCGAAGTCCATCTCGAAGTTAATCCAGAGCAAATCTAAATGCTGACCCACTCTACGCCGATCGGTAGCCTTCCTGCTGAGCCACTTCAACATGCCTATCCACCTAGAGATGCCGAACCACTCCCTTGGGCCGACCCAGAGGTGCCGATCCACTCCATACTCTAGTATGCTGATCCATACCACCAGTGACCGAGCCACACCACCACGTCGTCCACACCACCAAGTCACCGAGCGGCACTTGCCGAACCAGCTACGCTGAGCCACATCCCACGAAGTCGACCCGAAGCAACAACTTCTTGGACACGAGGCTGCCGAAAGATGTCATGCCGACCCACTTCATATCCCACTGAGATACCGAGCAACAAACCGAAGCGAAGGACCTTAGGACTCGAAGCAACCGAGCCCCATTCCATACCGAGCCAGTTCCTTCCATTCCTACCGAGCCACCCCGACCGAACCACAATGCCGAGCGACAACCAAGGCTGACTCATGATCTAACTAGGCCGAACCACCTTCCATGATGAGCCACCAACATGGCCAAGCTTCTAACACAATCGAGCCACCATAGCCGAGCCACCCATGCCAAGCCACCTAAAAGACTCGAAGAAATCATCCATACAACTCGAAGCTCGACTCCATACGACTCGAAGAAAATCCAGGGCGACTTGCGACTCATCGAAACCCAAGTTTCAAGTACCAATAACCTTCGTCCATCGACTATGCCGAATCCCGACAGTAGATCCATGATTATTATCCATGCTTGATCGTCCATCCATCCAGTTGACTAAATCCGTCATGAACCATCCTCGATAAATGAGTAGTCAATTTACTTAAGTCCGCCTATTTATGGCCTTGCCAAAAGGCGGGTTAACACTTGCCCTCCAAAACATGCCTTGCTATTGGAAGGTGTGTTTTGAATAGCCCCAAGTCCGATATTCGAAGTCTGTATGTTATCCACATCCATACTGTCTGATTCATAATCCAATCCATTTTATCCAAGTGTCATTGCAGTATCCTTATCCGAATCTACGACTGTCCGAGTCGATATCCAATTCCTATCCAGAAACCAAATCCTCATCCAATTCCATATCCATCTAAAATCAATTAACCGAATCCATGATCTCTTCGGATCTTTTTATCCGAGTCCGGGACCTCTCCGGGTCCTGTAGTCCGTATCCGGGACCGCTCCGGGTCCATGCCTAAATCCTTAGCTGTTCATAGCCAATATCCAGATCCATAACTTCTCCGTGTTCTTGCCAAGCGCAATCCACACTTGACGATTTGTATGAAGCAATGTCCCGACCTTAGTCCTAGACCGATGGTGATCCCGGTTCAGTGTCCCTGAACGCTAAGCAATGTTGTGGCTTAAGTCCTAAGCCGAGTCTTGGTCGCTCTGGACCCTTGCCGAGCATAGTCCATACTCGACGACCTGAAATAACAAGTGATTGACCGGAAGGGGCCGAATCCTGGTCACTCCGGACCCTTACCTAGCACAATCCATACTCGACGACCTGAAATAGTATCTAATAGATAATATGGGGCCTAAGTCCTAAGCTGAAACCTGGTCTCTCCGGACCCTTGCCGAGCATAGTCCATGCTCGACGACCTTTTTGCCAAAAACCAGAGGAAAATCCAATCAAAATCCAATCCGAAATCCAAATCCAACTAGAAAACCAGAAATCCATATCAAAAATCAAACATCCAAACCAAAATCCAAACCAAAAAACCAACAAAACCAGGAGTTCAAACCGAACTCCAAAACCAAAGCAGAAGAAAGCAAGTGTCCAGACCAAAAAAGAAAAAACAGATTTCACAAACTAGGGCATCACGGTTCATCATCGTCTCATAGCATGCCTAGGGGTTATCTCTGTCCTCGTACATGAGTAAGCGACTTAGTCATTAGCCGAAAGTTTGTTACTTATTCCAAACCATCATGATCAGTTGATGACCAACCGACCACCATTCCTGGGCCTCATGCCATCGTCGTTTAGGGTAGGCAGTGGCTGCTCCTGTTCCACCGCCGCATTCCGAGTTTCGACATATTATCGCAGCTGACCATTCCTTACATGCTCCTCGATAATATCCTTTAGATGTCGGCAGCTGTTAGTATCATGCCCGTCCAGGTCATTAAAGAGACAGTGCCTTCCTGATGCCCTTTTACGTTCTGAAGGTTCCCTTCTTGCCGGCCTTTGATAAGGAAGGCGATCCTGAGTATCCAAGAATATCCGCTCCAATGTTGCTTGCTTTCAATCCTGTGTATGTGGAGAATTTTGGTTCTCCCCAGCGCTTCCTTTCCCTTTATCCTTGTCTTTACCCGAGCTTTCACCGGGCGGTCCTCCATCCTTAACCATGTTTACTTCCTTTGACTTCATATCCAAACATGCATCTTCTTGTCGAAGAAATCTCTCAGCTTCATAAAAGAATTCCCCGAGATCCAGTGGTGGATCCCGTATCAATGATACTTTGAAATCTGAATTATCCTCGACTCCTGATACTACAGCCATCAGAACCATTGATGGATCCGGCCGATCCACCGAAGCAACTGCTGCATTAAACGGAGTGAAGAAAGCCCTGAGCAATTCATCCGCCCTCTGTTTAACCGACGTCGGTGTCATCACATTCTTCGGCCTTTTTATGTGAACTCGAAACTGGCTTAAGAACTTATCCACCAGTTTTGTCCATGTTCCAATAGATCCATCCTCCAGTTGTCTGAACCACATAGCAGCTATATCGGTCAAGTACAGAGGGAAACACCGAG
The DNA here is from genome assembly GCA_030737815.1 of Allium fistulosum. Taxonomy (NCBI): domain Eukaryota; kingdom Viridiplantae; phylum Streptophyta; class Magnoliopsida; order Asparagales; family Amaryllidaceae; genus Allium; species Allium fistulosum. Next base: position 1,112,030,781 of record CM060902.1, on the reverse strand, counting down.
CCATAACCTCCTCTGATGCCCCTAGCACTTCCATATGCCTTGTGTACCTCATCAACTGGTCAGTGGGATCCGTCTTCCCGTTGTATACTTCTAGAGTGGGCAGCTTGAAATCGGGCGGATTCCTAGCATCCTGATGTTCCGGTAAACGGACTTTTGTTGACTCCCTCCAAATCCCAGTTTGTCAGACCTCCGCGAATGGTTCGCCTGATGATGTCAGCCAATCCTGCGTTACCTACCAAGGGCTGCCCTCTATCCATATTTCCTAACTGCCCCCCAAGTCCTCAGGGGAATTCCGATACATACTCCTCATCACGTACTCCAGTATTCCTATTGGCGTCGGGCTGCACAGCATCATCTGGTATCCCTCCGTTGATAGGTCCAGCGTTTCCTGGTGGTCCCCAAGTCTAGGTCCATCCAGATTGATAGTTGTTTGTTGACTGGGAGCTGCCTCCTGCTGAATCACTCCATCTGCCTGCCGATTGAGTCCTTCTAATCCAGCTCCAAAAACTTCAGCACATGCAGTTCCCGAATGTCCAAATTGCCTAAGAAGAGCCTGCATCATCTCCTCCTACCGTTTCATCATTTGCTCCTACATTGAATCCATCATAACATGCATCTCGTCCCGAGTTATGTAGATGGATGCATGATCCGCTCCAGTTCCAAAAGTGGCTGCTTGACTTCCCTCTTGGTTGCTCCTCTCCGCTGCTTGCTTCCTTGTTGGTGGTCTAGCCATTGCTTTCTAAAATCCAAGTTCCCAAGCTTCTGAATCCAAAATCCAAGCTTCTGAATCCCTGAGTGCTAGCTTTCTCAGTGGAAGCACCAAAATGTTAGCGCCAAAATTGGTCACTAACACCCAAATCCAGATGAAAGCACCAAATCACAGTTACAGATCGCAGATAGAATGTATGTAAAGAGTATAAATATGAAGAACAGTGAAAATTAAAAAGTAAGCAATAATAATAGAGGATTTATAGTGGTTCGGCTGGCTCCGACCTACGTCCACTCCAGAAATTTCCTTTTTATTGATGTTAGAATCAATTATAGTTACAGTTCAGAGTTTTTAAAACAACAATGGTAGAGCGGCCTTAGTGTAGAAGAGGAAGAGAGACAGAATGGAGATCCCCCTTTTCTGAAGCCCTACATGGTGTATTTATAGGCAAAACTGGAGTTGTTGGACTTCCTGAGTAATCCAGGCCCATCAAGCCCAAGCCGAACCAGACTCCTCATCCCGACCGATCCCAAACTCTCTGCAAGCAGACCCGAAGTAGCCAGGGTACTGACCCGAAGTCCATCTCAAAGTTAACCCAGAGCAAATCTAAACGCCGACCCACTCTACCATGATCGATAGCCTTCCTGCCGAGCCACTTCAACATGCCTATCCACCCAGAGATGTCAAACCACTCCCTTGGGCTGACCCAAAGATGTCGATCCACTCCATACTCTAGTATGCCGATCCACACACCAGTGACCGAGCCACACCACCACGTCGTCCACACCACCAAGTCATCGAGCGGCGCTTGCCGAACTAGCTACGCCGAGCCACATCCCACGAAGTCGACCCGAAGCAACAACTTCTTGGACATGAGGTTGCCGAACGATGTCATGCCGACCTACTTCATATCCCAGTGAGATACCGAGCGACAAACCGAAGCGAAGGACCTTAGGACTCGAAGCAACCGAGCCCAATTTCATACCGAGCCAGTTCCATCCATTCCTACCGAGCCACCCCGACCGAACCACAATGTCGAGCGACAACCAAGGCTGACTCATGATCTAACTAGCCCGAACCACCTTCCATGATGAGCCACCAACACGGCCGAGCCACTAACACAGCTGAGCCACCCATTCCGAGCCACCAATGCCGAGCCACCCATGCCGAGCCACCTAAAAGACTCGAAGAAATCATCCATACAACTCAAAGCTCGACTCGATACGACTCGAAGCAAATCCAGGGCGACTTGCGACTCATCGAAACCCAAGTTTCAAGTATCCAATAACCTTCGTCCATCGACTATGCCGAATCCCGGTTGTAGATCCATGATTATTATCCATGCTTGATCGTCCGTCCATCCAGTTGACTAAATCCATCATGAAGCAACCTCGATGAACGAGTAGTCAATTTTGTTAAGTCCGCCTATCTACGGCCTTGCCAAAAGGCGGGTTAACACATCTTGACTTGGAACATTTAAGATGCAAGTGTTTAAATATCAATTCAATACTCATAGTTACGAACACATTTGTAACTACAATCAATAAAATACTTTCTCCTAATGATTTTCTACTTATACATTTTAATGTGTTAATTAACATTATTTATATATATCTATATAACAACATATACAAAGGAAAAAAAACCAAAATCATACTTCATTTTGAATCAGATTCATTTATAAGAGCTAAGTTACATAATAAACTACATAATTATCCCCAGGGAAAACTCTAACTCTATCAATCTCTCACTTGGACTGTGACAAATTATGGTATATCATTCCTATACCTTTGATTAATCTACCAAAACTAGACCGAGAAGGAGTCTTTGTGAATTGACCTTCGATATGATTATTTTTGTGTCTACTTTTTGATCATACTTCCTCATCACCAATAAACTCTTTTATCACATGTTCATTACAGAGATCATATCTCGACCTCTTATTAAGTTATCGGTTCCTGCTGCAACCTACATTGTGTCATTGGATCACAATATGTTATTGGACTATCAATGGTGGAAGCACTCCTAGCTCTCTAATAAATTTGCAACATATGTTGCTTTCATTATGCACTATTTAACTTGATGTACTTAGCATCGATAGTTGAACCTTCCACAAACTCTCATTTGGAACATTTCCAACATAAAGCTACTTAACTAAAGTTGAACATGAATTTAAGGTTGACTTACTATATTCGATATCACGTATGAAGTTCAAGTCTTTGCACTCCTTCATATGGGGTTCGTTGTTTCATAAAAATTCTTTAGTATTTCACAAATACTCAACAATACTCTTGGCTATCATTTAATCATTTTACCTCAGATTTGATATTCGCTTAATACATCAAGTGCATAAGAAAAATCTAATATACCATATAATATAACATATATGAAGGGATCTAAATCATATGTTTTATGGTAAACATTTCAATATGGTGTCCGTGTTTATAGATTGAGACAATCCTAACATTCTCTTATTCCGAGTATAAGAGATGTCACTTTCATATACTTAATCGAGAATTAAATAACCAAACTAAAACTTATTTTAGCATGAGTACATCATTAACAATTAGTAGTATGTTGTTTAATTACTTAAAATATTGGAAATGCTTTTGTACCATTGATTTATTTCTTATAGACAAATGCTTCCTCTGCTATTTTTACACAAACCAAACTATTTGTTTTATGTATAAAAATACTTTCTCAACATCTAAATGCTTATTTAGTGCCATTATTGTATCAGCTCTTGATCCAAAAAATACAAAGTTTGTTACGCTCCACTAACTTCAAGACATTTTGGTTGTTGTGTACAAACAGTCTCTTCTAAATCATTATTTAGAGGTTATGTTTCAATACCAATGTGCCAAAACTAAAACTCATGGCATGCGATAATTTGCGAGTATAATGAAATGGACTTAAGCAAGTTGACTACTGAAATTACTCCACTAATTTCAACATTTTGAAATTAATGAAGTTGTTTTCTTTCAATATTTCTTTATACAACTCCAACTGCATTATTCTTCTTCTCAAAGACTCTCTTGCGATTGATGGGTCATATCCTTTTGGATACAATTATCGAAATCATATTTTTGCATGTGTACTTAGAACCCATTTTAGGTTTAGAGTCTATAGTCTCCATTAATGATCAACAACTGAGGAATTGTTATTACTAACAATTTATTTTCTTAACGTTGACAAGAAACTCGTAGTTTATCTTCAACGTCCAGAATTCTTATTAGACATTCTACTGTAACTGTGTTTGTTCTTATACTTGGTTAAATTTACTTTATCTATGTAATTTGTTACCAAGTTAGAATTTCAGATCCTATCCAAGTCCGTCGCACTACCACTAATTTCTCTAGAAAGATTTTTTAGGCATGAAGTCGGTGTTTCTTGAAACAATAATTTGTTTCTCGGTGTGGTGGAATAAACAGTCAAAATCGAACTACCTAAAGACTTACATAAAATAGATCTAGTTTTGATTTTACGAAACTTACATTCATAATAAAAATTGGACAACCGTACATCTTTAAATTATTTAAGATTGGGTTCCTTTCGAATTCATATTTTATATGAATTCATAAACTATGGTTTAGATGAAATCAAATTTAACATATGTATTAACTCTTAAGTACATATCCTCATAGAAAGAAGTAACTTAACTTCACTCATTATCAATCGTACTTTGTTCAATAGAGTCAAATTTCTCCTTTTCTGTGCATCATTATGTAGCATAGGGAGGAAATACTTTGAGAGTCGATCTTATTCACTTTTAGGTACTATTGGGACTCTTATCCAAAATACTTACCTATTCGATCAAATTGAATTGTCTTATATTCTTTTCGTGTTATAATTACAACTTATGTTTCATATTTTATGAACTTATCATAGATATATAACATGTATATAATATACATAGATACAAACCTAAGATAATTCATTGGTGAATTTCACGAAGTAAGTGGATTTGTTTTAGTATCATTGAACCATGGATTCCATACATCTATATATATATATATATATATTAATCTAAAGAGTTCGTTTACTCTTTTGTTGATCCCACCAAATAGGGGCCTTGAGCTTAATTTATTTGAGATATAATTCACAAGTGCCATATGATTCATAATTATATGATTAAAGAACTATTTCTCAAAAATTTAGTTTAGTCAACAATACCAAAATTAATTATTAAATATTTAGATGCTTCTGTATTTTCTATAGTTAATAGATCACTATAGTTATGAAAACAAATACCATCATTGAATGCCAAACCACATATTTATTTTATACGAATATTCATATTAAAACAAAACTACTTCTATTTTTGGTCAATACTAAAAACAATCATTAGGAGGAGTCTGTATGTGTTGACGTTGCAGGCAGTAAGTGTTATGTTGTGTTGATGTATGTGGATGGATGGATGTGCACTGTATGGGGGGGGGGTCTGTATGTGTTGATGTTGCAGGCAGTAAGTGTTGTGGCAAGGCTGTTAGGTGGAGATGTAGTTAGATGTTTAGGGGTGATGGTTTGTGGATTGATGCATAGAAGTGATGATGAGGAAGTTGTGAGGCTGTAGGTTTGAATGTATAGGGAAGGGGATGGACAAAGAATGTTCGAAGGCGGAGGAGTGTTTATGTAAGTGTTAGTGGTTTTTATGATGTATTGCAATAGAGGGATGATATATGGTGACAAAAGTGTTGATGTATATGGTGACAAAGGAGTTGTATATGGTGAATATGGTGATAGAAGTGTTGAGGCAGACAAAGGAGTTGTATATTTGTGATGATGGAGTTGAGCAAGGAGAGGCAGTGTATGGTGATAGAGGTAAGTTGCTGGTGGCAGTATTTGTGATTGAAGTATAACAGCAGTAGTTCGAAATGGCTGTGCACTGACTGGTTTGGAAGGGATGTTTGAAGTATGTAGGAGGAGTTTCTGGTGAGGAGAAGGATGATGATGGTCAGAATGGATATGTGCACAGTGCACAGTTTGAGGAAGGAAATGATGTAGAAAAACAAAAATTGTAAATGTAAAATTGTAGAACAAAAACAAAAATTGTAAATGTAAATAAAAATGAAGTAAAATATTTTTTTTTTGTTTTGAAATTGTGTAGTTTTTTTTAAATAGAACTGCAAATGGAAAAACAATAGGCACACAAATCAAATGAAAGCAAAGTCCACATGTTTGCACCAAAAATGGTCACAAACCCCAAGTGTAGCGAAAGCACCAGTGTATGAATACAAATCAGCAATATTCATACACAAATATCAGATCTAAGCAAGCAGCGAACAACAATCCAGAAACAATGAACAGTGACAAGCAATTTATAGTGGTTCGGCTATCTCCGGCCTACGTCCACTTCAAGGATTTTTATCTTTTATTGATGTTCTTCACTGATTACAGATGATTACAGCAAATACAATGAATGAATCTGAATATAACAGCAATGGATAGGAGTAGAGTTGAATCCGGCAGAGTCTGGACGTTGAATCGCTGAAAAAGATCCCTTTTCTGTAGGCTTCAGGGGGCTATTTATAGGCGTAGGAGGCCCAGATCTCGTCCAATCTTCAGGAGACTTCTTCTGGCACGTGAGGGGGTCCACGCGCCCGGTCCCACCAAGTTTCAGCTCAATCTATGATCGATTCGAATCAACTTCGTATCGATCAGGAAAAGCTCCAATCGAGCTGAAACTTGGCAGGATTGCTCTTTACCTTGTGTGGAAGCTACTGTGAAAATTTCGTTGCATTTGGATCGAGGGTTTGCGAGATATGGTCGATACGAAATTGGTTTGCTCGATGGCTGTTAGGTTCGAGTCCATTTATTCGAACTGATCACTTCGACTCGATGGCAACGCGCGTGAGCAGGTTGACGTGGCGCGCGCTCTTCGTGTCGATCCGCTTCTCACTCCGGTTTGCTCGAGTCACTCCGGGTATTTCTCCGCGTTTGCATCCATAACTCACGCGTCATCTCTGGCTGTTTGACTCAGTGGATACGAACAAGCAATTATTCGCGGATGTGAGCGAGGATTCCTGATGGATACGAAGTGGTCAGCGCCTCATGGATGCAAAGTCATCTGATGGATTCAAGACAGATGGGTACGAAGGACTTGCATCCCCGATCGATACGAAGACGATGGATTCGAATGGAGTCTCATCCATGGATACAGACCGTGTTTGGTTGGATGGATACGAAACAGGGCGTTGCTGATTGATACGAAGCGCATGTCCTGTTGATGGATACGAACTCGGTCAATGCTAGCTGAGGTTCACTGATGGATTCGAACTCGATCGATGCGAGGTTGATGGATACGAATGGAGACGTGATGGTGAATACATACTCTATCGATACGAAGCTAATGCTGCCTGATGGATACGAAAGTGTGACTTTTTTCATCAACTTGCATCGATCATATCCTGAGCATATGGACTCGGATTGTCTTGAAATTTGGAATGCAGGTTTCCATGGCTTTGCTTGCCATGTCTCGTAAATTGCGGCCCGATCCGGACTCGGACAAAATTCATCGATATCCATGGTTATCCTGTAACACATAGTTGACATTAATGACTTGTTATTATCGATTTCCAGCAAATTATTGGGTATCCCAGCTTTGCCAAAAAGTGGGATAACATTTTGCCCCCCAAAACATGCCTTTTTTTTGTAAAAGGCGTGTTTTGAATAACTTCAAATCGAATGCTGTGGGCTCATGTGTTATTCATAGCTAGAGTGTTATCAATCAAATTCATGGTCGTTCGAAGCCGAATCGTTATCAATTTCTTCCAGTGGAAGTTTAAGAATGAAATTCTACAGTCTTTCCGGACTGTTGACGATCGCTCCGGACCCTTGCGAAGCCCATTCTAGACTTAGCGGTTGAATAGAAAGATCCTATTGCAATCCGGCGTTGCTTTCTATTCCTTGCACTCTGGCCCCAGTTAGGACGTGAAGCGATGTCTTGGCCGTTCTGGGCCGATCGTAGCCTCTCCGGGCTCCTGCTGGATCCCATCCTGTCACTCTCCGGTGAAGGGGAAACAACGTTAAGTGGGTCGATCCTGTCGCTCTCCGGCGAAGCGATCCACTTCTTGCACTCCGGTTCAGTGTATCTGAACATTAAGCGATGTCTTGGCCTAAATCGTCGGCCGATCATAGCCTCTCCGGGCCCTTGCTGGATCCCATCCTGTCACTCTTCGGTGAAGGGGAAACAGCGCTTAAGTGAGTCGATCCTGTCGCTCTCTGGCGAAGCAACTCACTTCTTGCACTCCGGACCCCGTCTCTCTGGGTAGGGTCATAAAGCGATCATCATTTTGTATCAGTACATAATATTCGTCCTTTAACTCTCCGGTCAAAGGCTTATTCAGGAAATTCAAGTTCATTTATTAAATTCAGACCCTAGATGTTCAATCTCAAACATCAGGGAAAAACTACACAACGCCTCTCCGGGCTGAACGGTCTATACCATCTCAGAGCATGCCTAGGGATCTCTCTGGTTCCCATACATGAGTGAGTGGAATAGCCGTTTTATTTTGAAAGCAAATCTAAGAAAAGTGATTGACCAGAGTTCATATCTTGAACTTGGCCCTTGCCATCATGATCAGTTGATGATGAGTCGTGATCCCGATCCTGGATCGTTCCTGTTATGTGGAGGCGGTGGCTGTTCAGGCCTTACCGCTGCTGTCGGTTCTCTGACATATTGTGGCAATCTACCACTCCTAGCATGTTCTTCCACTTCATCCTTTAGGTGGCGGCATTCATCGGTCGTGTGCCCATCCAGCTCATGGAATAGGCAATATTTTCCAGTCCTGCGTTCCCGCTCCGTGGGATCTCTCCTGGGTGGTTTTCGATAGGGGAGCTGCCCCCGAGTTTCAGTGTAAATCCTTTCCAGGCTTGCCGTCAAATCTGTGAATTGCCTGAATCTGGGTTCCCGGAATTTCTTCCGTTTATCAGGACCGTCCTGTGCATCGTCCTGCTTTCTCTTGCCTTTGTCTACTCCAGATTGTCCTCCTGCGGTTCCTTCGCTTCGTGTAGTGTTTATTTCCTGCCTCTCGGCTCGTGATTCCTCTAGTCGAATGAATTTTTCAGCTTCATGATAGAACTCCCCTAGATCTTGCGGTGGATCTCTGGTCAGAGAATCTTTGAACTCGGTGCCTTCTGCAATTCCTGCTACTGCCGCCATCAAAATCATTGATGGATCCGGGCGATCTACAGAAGCCACCGTTGCATTGAATCGCAATAGAAAATCTTTTATGGACTCTCCGGTCCTTTGCTTTATCGAGGCTAAAGTCATCACACTCTTGGGTCGCGTCACATGGACCCTAAACTGTCTCATGAAGCATTCCACTAGCTCACCCCATGTCCTGATTGATCCAGTCTCTAGTTGACTGAACCAAAGCGCAGCCAAATCTGATAGAAATAAAGGGAAGCATCGTGCCATTACTTCCTCGGATGCCCCCAGCACTTCCATATGCCTGATGTATCTGGTAACGTGCATGGTCGGGTCTGACTTTCCGTCATACGGGTTCAGCGTCGGTAGTTTGAACTTTGGAGGGTTCCTTGCATTTCTGATATTTGGAGTGAACGGACTCCGACTGACTTCCTCCAATCCTCCGATAGACAATCCTCCTCTCATGAGTCGTCGCACTAATCCAGCCATCTTTTCATCTCCATCTTGGGGTTGCCCTCTTGGTCTTGAAGGGTATTCTGGTATGTACTCTTCGTGTGGCCCGTTAGCTTCAGCATTGGCCCTAGCTTGTTGAGCTCCGTCTGTCGGCCTTCCAGTATCGGATCCCGTGGGTCTGCCCCCGAGTCCTTGTCGATTGTCCACTGGATCTGCATTCTGTCCCTCATCAAGTTCCGCAGTCCTAGCTCCCTGTTCCACATTCATAGCCGCTGTAGCTGGTCCTAGGCTCTGCGTCCCTGCAGCTCTCATCTGTTCAAAGAAATTCTGCAGCATCTCTTGTTGACTTTTCATCATTCTTTCGTGCATCAGATTGGTCATGGTCTCCATTTCGTCTCTAGTGATGTAGATCGAAGCCGGCTCTTCTCCAGCACCAGAGGATGCCTCTTGACTTCCTCCTTGATGGCTTCTCTCAGCTCTTTGTCTTCTACTTGTTTGTCGAGTCATTGTCTTCAAATCTTCGAGTCTTCAAATCTGAACTTCGAATCTGGTGTAGCGGGTGCTGGTTCCTTCTCAGTGAAAGCACCAAAGTGTTTGCACCAAAAATGGTCACAAACCCCAAGTGTAGCGAAAGCACCAGTGTATGAATACAAATCAGCAATATTCATACACAAATATCAGATCTAAGCAAGCAGCGAACAACAATCCAGAAACAATGAACAGTGACAAGCAATTTATAGTGGTTCGGCTATCTCCGGCCTACGTCCACTTCAAGGATTTTTATCTTTTATTGATGTTCTTCACTGATTACAGATGATTACAGCAAATACAATGAATGAATCTGAATATAACAGCAATGGATAGGAGTAGAGTTGAATCCGGCAGAGTCTGGACGTTGAATCGCTGAAAAAGATCCCTTTTCTGTAGGCTTCAGGGGGCTATTTATAGGCGTAGGAGGCCCAGATCTCGTCCAATCTTCAGGAGACTTCTTCTGGCACGTGAGGGGGTCCACGCGCCCGGTCCCACCAAGTTTCAGCTCAATCTATGATCGATTCGAATCAACTTCGTATCGATCAGGAAAAGCTCCAATCGAGCTGAAACTTGGCAGGATTGCTCTTTACCTTGTGTGGAAGCTACTGTGAAAATTTCGTTGCATTTGGATCGAGGGTTTGCGAGATATGGTCGATACGAAATTGGTTTGCTCGATGGCTGTTAGGTTCGAGTCCATTTATTCGAACTGATCACTTCGACTCGATGGCAACGCGCGTGAGCAGGTTGACGTGGCGCGCGCTCTTCGTGTCGATCCGCTTCTCACTCCGGTTTGCTCGAGTCACTCCGGGTATTTCTCCGCGTTTGCATCCATAACTCACGCGTCATCTCTGGCTGTTTGACTCAGTGGATACGAACAAGCAATTATTCGCGGATGTGAGCGAGGATTCCTGATGGATACGAAGTGGTCAGCGCCTCATGGATGCAAAGTCATCTGATGGATTCAAGACAGATGGGTACGAAGGACTTGCATCCCCGATCGATACGAAGACGATGGATTCGAATGGAGTCTCATCCATGGATACAGACCGTGTTTGGTTGGATGGATACGAAACAGGGCGTTGCTGATTGATACGAAGCGCATGTCCTGTTGATGGATACGAACTCGGTCAATGCTAGCTGAGGTTCACTGATGGATTCGAACTCGATCGATGCGAGGTTGATGGATACGAATGGAGACGTGATGGTGAATACATACTCTATCGATACGAAGCTAATGCTGCCTGATGGATACGAAAGTGTGACTTTTTTCATCAACTTGCATCGATCATATCCTGAGCATATGGACTCGGATTGTCTTGAAATTTGGAATGCAGGTTTCCATGGCTTTGCTTGCCATGTCTCGTAAATTGCGGCCCGATCCGGACTCGGACAAAATTCATCGATATCCATGGTTATCCTGTAACACATAGTTGACATTAATGACTTGTTATTATCGATTTCCAGCAAATTATTGGGTATCCCAGCTTTGCCAAAAAGTGGGATAACACCACACAAACACACAACGGAATATATTTTTTTAAATGCAGCTCAACACAAAAAATGAAAACACAATAAAATCAAATAAAATATAATTCGAAGTGTAAAATTAAAATCAAGTCTATTTCCCGGCAACGGCGCCAAAAACTTATTTGGCGGCTAATTTTCTATCGGGTTAGAAAATCGCCGAAAAAATGTAATAAAATTTAACTGCAAGCGCATGGCGTACAATGTTAGTACGTGGTGAGTACGGGTCGATCCGTATGGAATTGAATTGATTATAAATTCTATTCAATCAAATTAAACCAAACTTGAGATTGTTTTAAGCTAAGAAAAATGAAAAACTAACTAGAACAAAGTGAATGGAAATATGAGATTATAAAACAATTTAGAGGCAAATCCACTCTCATATTTTTACATAAATCAACACAAAAATAATCTATGATCTCTCTATTTTGATCTAAGTATAATTAGTGATGTATTTATCATAAGTATGGTCTATTATGTTATTAATTAACATAACTTAAACCATCAAACTATAATACAACAACTAAAACCACTTGTCAACTCTTATGAAAATGAAAATGAAACTAAAACAAAATCTATTTTAAGCATGATCTATTTACTATTTTTTATTAGTAACAAAGATCATCATATTTTGTTTCTATTTTAATTCCATAATCAAAATCACTTAAGTAGATGATGATGTAAATTGTGTTTATATTTGAGTAAGAATAGCCTATTTGTGATTACAACATAGGCTATCGAATTCTCTAATAAACTTACATCAACATCCACTTTTCATGAAGCATTAAAAAGAGATCATAAATCATAAAATATGTTGAATTTACATAATTTTAGAGGAGGGAATTAGGGAAAAGGACAAACTTTGACAAAAAATTAGTCTAAAGGACACCAAGTTTTATTTTTTGGCTGAAGGACAAATTTTGAAAAAAATTAGGTTGAAGGACAATGCTAGTTCTAACTAGCATTATATTCAGTTTTTACACTATACAAAATGCTAGATAGACTAGCATTATATTCAGTTTTTATACTATACAAAATGCTAGTTCTAACTAGCATTGTCCTTCAGCTTAATTTTTTTCAAAGTTTGTCCTTCAGCCCAAAGATGAAACTTGATGTCCTTTAGCCTTAGTTTTTTTCAAAGTTTGTCCTTATGCCTATTTTCCACATTTTAGAGAGCTTCATTACCCCTAAATTGAAGGGGTTTAGCTACTCATTTGTGTTATCATTTCAGCATACGTAAATTTCAACATAGAAAACAAAAGAAGTGCAAGCTTATTAAAATAAAATGAGAGCTAAACTACTTGCATAAATTAAAGCTAACTACTAACATGAAAGGAAAAAAGAGCATGTAAATAAAAATAAGCATGAAAATAAAATAAAAGCAAAGAAGAAAAAGAGGAATAGAAAGCCATTTTATTTCTCATTTAATTTGTGGCTACAAGTTGCATAATATGATAAGTAGATAAAAGCCTCATTACATGAACATAAGAGGGTTATTTATACATGCCTAAAACCCTAATCCAAATTTTAGGAGACTACCCAAAATACCCCTTAGGAAGTGTGGCCACCAAGTTATCATTAGCATAAATTAATCCACCATTAAGTGTGCATGTGCTTTTAATCCCCACTAACTTTTGCGTTAGCTCCTAATTGTAGATTAAGGTAAGTAGGTAGGTGTGGTCCTCCAATACTTAATTAATTCATTTATTTCCATCTTTATTTGCCTTCTTCTCTTGTGCATGCATGAATATATGAAGGCTTCATCCATTTTCCATCAAAATTCCTATAAATATAAATAAAATGTGCAAGTAAATATTCTCAAAATTAATATATGCACAAAATTAACATTTTGCTCCTAAATGAAGATGAATGAATGATGATTTGATGACATTTGGATTTTGGTAAAAACATGTAAAAATACCCAATTATGACATTTATTTAAACAAAAGTAGATTAAATATGAAAGTAAAAATATGCACATTTACGTGCACATCACAAATCAATATCAACGGTGAATCATTCATGATATCGAAATCAATCTAGGAAAATGGGAAATCTTAAATATAGAATTCATACATAAAAATCTAAAATCAATTAAAAAATGAAATAATAATAATAAATTTCAACATAATCTTACTTTGAATAATTAAATAAAATATTCATATATATATATATATATATATTTATTTAAAGCATACTTTAATAATTCATAAGTAACATATTATCTATCAAAATACACTTTAAAATATATAAAATATTAATCGGAAAATATTTCTTATTTTTAGAAATTATATGTATTTCTTAAATAACTATTCAAAACTAACATTAGCTTACTTTCAAATAAATTAATAATATTAATAACACTTTTCCTCAATCAAATATTATATTCTTTAAAAAAACCTACTCCGGAGAGTAGAGCTTGGTAATTCGGTTGTCCGCCACACTGATCCCCCTTTTAAGCTAGCCCAACCAAGAGCATCAATCCCCTACTGATTTCTTGGTTTTAATGGGGATAACCGCTCCAAGCCTTAATGGGAAACACATCTCAGCATGGTGGGACTCGAACCCCCAACCTCCAGGAACTTTGGTCCATGGTTGCAAGGTAGTCCCAATCAGTTGAGCTAATATATATATATATATATATATATATATATATATATATATATTATATTCTAGGATTAATAAATATAATAAAACATTTATATATTAGATAATTTTACCACATTTATATAATTATCGAAAGAAATATTTAAACACTATTATTTACTTCTAAATCCATCTTCTCAAATTCAAAATATTTGTAAATTTGAAAGTAGCTGGACTGACTATAATTTAGTAAACATTTATAAATACTTTTCATAAGATTTTAAAACTTTTAAATAATATTTCTAAGCTTTCAAACATTAATTAAAATAAGCAATAAATAAATAAATATCATATATATAATTATGGAGTAAAATTACTCCACACCATATCAACAAACATCACTATAAACATCATGTGACCTGAGTCAGTTCCATCAAACTCTGGTCATCCATGAAAATCATAAATCGACATACAAATATATATTTAGTTCAATTCACAAATGGACAATCCGTCTATAAATCAACACTTCCAACTTAGCACAATCGACCAATTATCACAATATCAAATAAACAATCGACCTCAAACAAACAATATTTTTATTTTATTTTTACTTCGAATAGGGATATTACAGACTCCTCTCCTTAAAGAAATTGCATCCTTACAATTTACTGGAGAGTAATGTAATCCATCAAGCTAATAACATCGACAAACGCATGCAAAAGCAATACCACATAAACAAACATGTCTACCATCAAATGCATTCGTCAAAACTTACAATTAATTACCAATCGATAATTTCAGTAATATGCACAACATTATTCATTATGCTTCCACTGCACCACTCTGTTAAACCTCGTTTAATGTACATTGAATGTTCGAATTAATATCATCAACTCAACTATATGCAAGATAAGTAAACCTTCCATTTCATTCAGATGTATCGTATGATATTATAAACAGAGCGATCAATATATGTATGGCTTCCAATAGCACTTTTGAAAATTTTCTTTACTTTCAAAAAATATAAAATTTCCATAAAATTTCTTTGTTATCAAAAATTGGAAAATTTTCGATAGAGTCACTTTTGTATGGAGAAGCTTTCAAAAATTACAATATGAATACTTAAGTATATACGATCAAAACACGGTCAGATTCACAATATATAACACGATATATATACATTATAATATATAAGCGTAAAACGTACCTTGTTTTGCAATTTTAAGAGAGCTTACCTATTATTTCAAGCAAGCTAACACCACAAACTAATCCATATAGCCTTCTTGAGTACCTATTCAAAGCTCAAATCAAAATATAAGTCTCATCAACGAAAATTTAATAAGCATGCATTCAAGTATCTTAAGAAAAATATAGCCTTCTTGATTAGACTACTTTCCGACAAAGTTTCCAACGGTCAAACATAAAATCATGTAACGGTTTCAAAGTTGTGTTGTAGCAAAACTCTTTAGTTATCCAAAACATTTTTCAATTATGAATATATGGTTTTCATAAAAAGTTATAGGTGTTTTACTAAACTTTGCTAACTTGGAATAGCGTTTAAATATGCAAGTCCATCTCATAAATCAGCATCTTTCGCCCAGAAAATATTAGAATTTTGCAAAAATTATAAAATAAAACATGTTCCTTATTGTTACAGCTTTTCAAAAAGTAAAAGATCCTCTAAATCGGATGAAGTGTTAGAAGGTTATGGTCAAACAAACACAGAACTATGTTCTAAAAATACATACTCAGGCTAGAAATTTTTGTTCCTCTTTAAACATGTTTTAAGACTAATAAACTTCAAATTTTCAAAAAGTAACAAACAAGAAAAATGTTCTGTATTATAATATCCTTCAGATGAGAAAAGGGTTCACAAAAATCAGATCATAGATACAAAAGTTATGTCCATAATGATAAAGCACACCAAAGTGGGTTATTCAAGTTTCGTATTGTGGTTTATGTTTATATAAACAAATTTTAATACCATAAAGTTCAAAGCTTTCAACTCAAAATTGATTGTTATTGAACAACATTTCCTTTAATTCCAAATTAAATCCTTTTAAAAAAAATTAACTATAACTCAAACAAGTTCAAAATAACTTGCATATATTGGTGTGTCTTTCTTATAAAATCACTCCTGAATAAACTATTCAGTTAAGATTATAAAGTTGTCAAATACCCAAATGCATTTGGATTATTTTATAAAATAATCTTTCAAACTGTACCCAAATTAATTAAAGTATAAACATATATACTTACTAATCAATTTCTCTTGTTAAACACAATTAAAACAACTTTATTTTGAAAATGCATTTAATATATTTTTTCACCGTTTCTCAAAAAAATTCCAAAATTCTACTCAAGTTTTGAAATAATATTCCTTCAAAGCTTACTAGCATCACATAAATACATAATAAACAACACACCATAAGCAATCAAGCAACCAAGCACACAATCGACAAACATCAACGCATATGTAAAATTCAACAAATATTTATATATTTTCAACATATGACATCGTATCAAAATAGATATTATCATTATAAAACCACTTTATAAAATAAGGGATCAACTCCCTATATAAATTCTTCTTTTAAAATGATATACCCTTTTTTCAAAATATCATTTGCACAAATTTCAAAATAGTGTTATGTCAAATCATCTCGTTTAAGTATTTATGAATCCCTATCGATAACACTAATCAGACTTATCGACCATAATTCTTAAAACATTTAATGGACAGGTCGACACAAAAAATTCTCAAATCATCTTATTTCAAAAATTAATTTTAATATTTCTTTTTTTAATAAACAAATATCATTGATTTATTTTTGGAGATATCCTCAAATTATTATTTATACCGTATATCGTCTACCTATATAAAATAAGTACCAATTTCTTCGAACGCTTCTTTTTCCACGAATCATATTATTATTTTCTCTTCAAGATATTTTTAAATATATATAAGCCTTAGCACTTCTTTCCTAAACTCGTATTTCTTTTTAAAATATTTATATTGCAATATACTTTATCGAACCAGTAAACCTGACATTAAATAACCTTCAAATAAAAACTCTATGTTGAATGGCCTTTAATCAACTCTCAGAATTTTATTTGAGCCATACAATTTTCGAGAGCACTAATATAAACAAGCAAGAAACATAGCTACCAAGTTGACTAACTAATCTCTATCAATACTTTCCTATGCATCTAAATCATTAGTCTTATTTGCTTCGAAGCTTTTAGTTTCTAGCATTGCCTGAACAATACTATATTGCAATATGAAAACATTATTAAACTTGACATTTACAAAGTTTGACTAACACTGTAATATTATATTTACTCGAGAATATAGGCTAATATAGGCATTGGTTGTGCTATGTTATGAAACAATTATGTACCATCATAAACATAAATAGTTCTAACCCTAACATAACGTCAACTAAACTATTTTGATTATTCGTTAAACATGCGTGTTTTATGATTATGTGCTTATTTGCGCTGAACCAAGTCGATAAGCACGTAATGTTCACATTTCAGGAAAAGCTCGTACAAAACTGCAGTAAGCAAAATACTCAATAAAACCAAATTCTAGGCTCTATTTATTTGTCTTTGAATTCCTTTTTTCTTTTTTTGTTTATGTTGCTTTGAGGAAATTGAGATTTGTTCTACAGCAAAAATCTATTAAAGGTTTTCCATCGCCATAGTTTAGTATTTTTGAATAAGTATAGAAGGATTTTTAAGCTCTTGTATACTTTATTTTGAACAATATCGATTCTAGGAGTAAAAATAGTAAAGCGGTGTATTTGTATTGTTGTTTTTAAAGCTTAAAATTTAAGGTTGATTACTTTGAACTTATGAAGATTTTTAAAATATTAAAATATAAAGAATATTTTAGAAATGTAAAACTTGAATTTTTGTTCAAGTTTATTTGAATTTACAGAAAGAAGGAGATTTCTATATTCAAATTCTTTGAAAAGAATTTTGATGGGCTTTAATACCAATATCTAATGCCTAGGCTCCAGTGATCAAATTATCGAAGGGAGTTTACCATCTGATAGCTCGGGTCAAAGGGCACGGAAGGATCGATCTCTCTTATTGGTTGCAAAATAATATGGGTCAAAACGGATGTTTAAACCTGAATACATCTAAAGTAATATGTACCATGTCTTGACATAAAGTAATCTACATGATTTTTATAATTGAGTAACTCACATATCAGGAACACATATAAATAAAATATGAAACACGCGTCGATATCACAATAGAAATGACAATATAAATATCTCAAAATATGTCTAATATATGGACTACTCAAATTACATCACTTTGAACTCTGTACAGTCCAAAATCTACCTACTTCTAGTGTCCTATAATGACTCTTCCTATAACCAATCCTAAAACACGTCAACGGGTTCTAGAAATAGAATCATCTCGATTTTATCTTATCACTTTGAATGAATCTAATAGTGCTGCGAGTCCTGACTTCCAGGAAATGGTTGCTAAACCTAAATATAGTAGTACACCAAACTTAATATATATTGCATATAACATCCTCTATGGACTGCTCAACAAACAAGACTGACTGACGTCCGTAGATAGATACCCTGAAATCACAACACCTCAGTTTGACCCGAGGTATTGTCATATACATAACAAATCTCAAGTAAACTAGAAATTTGGCTATGACTATAACAAAATCGTAAACAATAAATATGCAGTGTTGGGTTTAAAGGTGATATTTTCAAACATACGGATGTCACTCACACCATACCAAATCCCCTCCATAATTTATCAAAATTGTTTTAATGCATGTGTCATGACTCTATTCATCGTGACTCATAGCTACAAGTCTAGTCAACTAGGATAATCTGTCCATATCATATGAGTTACTTTTTATTGCATTATAAAGCATCATTTCTAATCAATCATTTTACAAGGTCGGCATTTCTAGTTTTACTTATGAGAAGGCTATATCATCTTCTCGTCCATGAGTCCCAACAGTAATTCATGTTGATAAATTCCTTAGTGGATTTACCCTCTACATAGACTATTTTCCTCGATGAATCATCATTGTTTTTCACCCGTATACTTCTGATCAGCTATGGTGGCTAACACATGATCCTTTTGTTGCCATACCCTTTTGGTATTTAAAGAGTGATAAATCTTACTGGTGCTATAGTCCACTTCCAATCTCCATCTGGTGGCTCTATTTCTCTTTATTTGCACCACGCCTTCAAAAGTCTTCAATTTCTTTTTTCTGGCAACAAACTATTTGGATACAATGACGAGGGACAAGGTCGCCACAATTCGGGTTGTGATCCTCGAATCAATCCACTTGGATGGATACTAACAGTCTAGAAGTCAATACCACATACCCATCTCATCAATGTTAAATTTTAACTTTTAGAAACATTTGGCTTCCCAAAATATTATTATTCCCCAAATGATGTTATATCCCAAATAAAGGTCGTGTATATTCATTTCAAATTCATCAAACAATAATGTAATCAAATATTTCAATTCAAACACGACAATTCACACATTCATATCAATATCAGTGGGATATAATAAACCTACATATAATATCATAGGTGAAGTATATAACATAATCTTATACTTGTATTTCTAAAATCAAACAAGTATTTAAAATCATCAAAATTGAATCAAAGCACATAATTCATCCATTTAAACTTGCATTTTAATCGTACTTGGCTATTTATTATATGCTTATATTTCACATGCTATTTAAAGCCAAGTGTTATTTAATTTATTTAAATTTAATCAAGCAAGTTTCCATTATCTTGACATCGGTATAATAAGAAAGTATGGGCAAACTAAGCAATCAATACCTTGAAGCAAACTCAAACAAACTTTTTATTTACCCAACTTAAATCACACTTCATACTTTATAAAATATACGCATGTTTTCCAAAATATATAATTATATATTTGGTTATTCTTTCTTTGAAATCATGTTATAATCCTTATAAATTAAACCAAGTAATAGTAAACACCATTTGGTATTTAAATCAAAGTCATATACTTTTATTTCTATTTAAAATGAGTTCCAAATTTATTTAACAAATATTTTTAGTATAATTTCAAATAATTCTCCAAAATTCCTTTTTATAAAAAAAACTTATATAATTAAACCATTACGGTTTAAATTTAAATTCAAACAGTTTAAAATAAATTAACTTTATTTCATAAAACTTTTTCCAATTTCAAAATCCATAAAAATATTCATATCGTTTAAGCCAAAGTTATTTAAATTATTTTTTAATAAGACTTACTCCTTTATTTTAATTTAAATCCCAAATTATTTTTAAATAATTCAGATTTAACTTTAAAAATATATTTTATATCAAAACAATTCAAATATACTCTATAGGATTTTTCTAAACAATAAATATGCATTTTATCACCAATTTAATTAACTTTAAAATACATGCATATTTAAAATTCCTTATTTGAATTTGAATTCAAATTTAGCCAAAATACATTGGAATTTTAAGTGTAAGATTTTTAAAATATTATGTATGCATCAAATTTTTTTTTAAAATTTTCAAAGATACAAAAATATGATATTTTGATTTTTAAATGGATTTTAAACCTTTAGCTTACTTTACCATACATACAGACACATAGAGTAAGTTGCAAATCTTCTTTAAAATCCTACTAATGCATTGAATTCCAATTCCAGTAGGTTTTCATGTGTGTATAAAGTATAATTCAGGCTTAAAACTATTACAACAAATCAAAACAGGTGAAAGGAAGAAGAAAAAACTTGAAAACGCAAATTCTGGCCAAAGTTCTGGAATTAAAATACACATTGTAAATTTAAAGATCACTTCAAATTAATATGTAATCTAGTTCAAAACCAAGTTCTCATCTTATCAGTTCTTAAACAAGTTTTAGAGCGAAGTCAAGAGCAAGGTAAAAGGAAGAAGAAAGAAAGAAGAAAAAGAGAAGAAAAAATATATTGGTAGGTTCAATGCATTACTACCTTGAAATTCAGCACCACCAGTCGACCATCGATGAAAATAAATTTTATTTGGATGTAATGGATGCTCGCTCGGTCCGATATATGATTTATTTAGATGTTTGATTGATAATGGTGTATATGATTTGATGAAAAATAAAAATAAGAATAAAATTATAATTATAGAAGCAAATTTTTAGTTTTCAATCTGTAAGAAAATTTATTTATAATATATTTTGAAGAGAAATATGAATTATTTCATATTTCCATTATTTGTAGCCTACACGATTACCATGCTATATATATGCTAATTATGAAACTAAGTGGATCCAATTTTATGACCTAGCGATCTTTAGGTTTTATTAAGTATTATTCTTATTGTTGTTTTGTACATGCTTTTGCTAAACTGTGAACATTACGTGCTTGTCGACTTGGTTCAACACAAATAAGCACATAATCATAAAGACATACAAGTTTAACGAATAAACAAAATAGTTTAATTGATGTTATGTTAGGATTAGAAGTATTTTTATGCATAGGTGTACACAAGTATTTATGTGTATTTTCGTGTTAGTCAAACATCGTTGATGTCAAGTTTAATAATGTTTTCATGTTGCATTTTAGTATTATTCCTACTATGCCGGAAAAAGCTACGGTTTCAAAAAAAATTAGACAGATGCTTTAGATGCATAGGAAAGTATAGATATGGACTAGTTAATCAACTTGATAGCTATGTTTCTTGCTTGTTTATAGTAGTTCTCTAGAAAATTGTATGGCTCAAATAAAGTTATAAAATTATAAGAGTTGATTAAAGGCCATTCAACATAGAGTTTTTGTTCGAAGGTGGTTTAATGTCAAGTTTATTGGTTAGAAAAATTATATTGCAACGAAAAATTATTTATAAAATTATTTCAAAAAAAATATGAGTTTTGAAAAAAGTTCTAAGGGTTTTATATATATATATAAGAATATCTTGAAGAGAAAAAAATATAATTTTTAGAGGAAAAAAATATAATTTTTAGAGGAAAAAATTATTTAAAGAAATTGATGCTTATTTTATATAAGTAGACATATATATGGTATATATGATAATTTGAGGATATCTCCAAAAATAAATCAATTTCTCTATAAAAAAAGAAATAGTGAAATTTAATTTTGAAATAAGATGATTTGGGTTGTGTCGACCTATCCGTTGAGTGTATTATAAATTCTGATTGATATTTCTGATCGGAAATATCGACAAGGATTCCTAAATACTTGAACGAGTTGATTTGACATAGCAATATTTTGAAATTTGTGCAAATGATATTTCGAAAAAAGAAGTATATCATTTTAAAAGGAGAATTCAGGTAGGGAATTGATCTCTTATTTAATAAAGTGATTTTATGATGATAATATCTAAATTGAAGTGATGTCATATTAAAAATATATAAATATTGGTCAAATTTTAAATATGTATTGATGTTTGTCGATTCTGTGCTTGGTTGCTATTCACTAATAGCGTGTTATATATTATATAGTTATGTGGTGTTAGTAAGCTTTGAAGGAATATTATTTCAAAACATGAGTAAAAATCTAAAAGAAAATTATTTCGAGAAGAAATTTTTTATTGAGAAAAGTAAAATAAATCAAATCAATATATTCAAGCTATTTTAAACTTGTTTGAATTTTAGTAAAAATTATTTCAAAATTTTAAATCTGGAATTAACGGAAATATAGTTCATTAGCAAGCAATTTTGTGTTGAAAGCTTTGAACTTTGTGGTTTTAAATTTTGTTTATACTAAACACAAACTATAGAATGAAACTTGAATAACCCACTTTGATGTGCATTATCATTAGAGACACATCGTTTGTATCTATGATCCGATTTTGGTGAGTCTCTTTTCATTTGTAGGATATTTTAATATGGAACAACTTTTATTTTGTTACTTTATGAAATTTTGAAGTTTATTAGTCTTAAAATATGTTCAAAGAGAAATTAATTTTTTTTGGCCTGAGTATGTATTTTAAGAACTATAGTGCCGTGTTTGTTTGGCCATAACTTTCCAACGCTTCATCGGATTTCGACAATCGTACACTTTTTGAAAAGCTATCACAATAAAGAACAAGTTTTGTTTTAAAAGTTTTGCATAATACTAATATTTTCTAGACAAAAAGAGCAGATTTATAAGGTGGACTTTTATATTTAAACTCTGTTTATAATTAGCAAAGTTTAGTAAAACACCCACAACTTTGATGAACACCATTTTTTTACAATTCAAAAAATGTTTTGGATAACCAACGAGTTTTGCTACAACACAACTTTTGGAACCATTACATGGTTTTACATTTTGTCCATTAAAAACTTTATCAAAAAGTAGTTTAATCAAGTAGGCTATATTTCTCTTATGTTACTTGAATGCATGCTTATTAAATTTTCCTAGATGAGACTTATATTTTGATTTGAGCTGTGAATAGGTACTCAAGAAGGCTATATAGTTAGTACGTGGTGTTAGCTCGCTTTTGCTCGCTTTAAAAATAAGTAAGCTCACTTAAAACTGCAAATCAAGGTATGTTTTACGCTTATATATTGAAATGTATATATATTGTGTACACTTTGTGAATCCGATCGTGTTTTGATCTTGTATACTTAAGTATTCATATTGTAATTGTTCCAAAGCTTCTCCATACAAAGGAGACTCTATCGAAATTTTTCAAAATTTTCGTAACCTAGAATTTTTATGGAAATTTTATACTTTTTAAAAGTATAAAAAAATTAGAAGTTCTATTGGAAGCCATACGTATATTGATCGCTCTGTTTATAATATTGTATGATACATCTGAATGAAATGGAAGGTTTACTTTTCTTGCATATGCTTGAGTCGATGAGATTAATTCAAACGATCGATATACATTAAAGGAGTTTTAATAGAGTGGCATAGTAGAAGCACAGTGGATAATATTGTGCATATTATTGAAATGATTGATTGGTAATTAATTGTAAGTTTTGACGAATGCATTTGATGTTATACAAGTTTGTTTATGCTGTATTGCTTGTGCATGCGTTTGTCGATGTTATTAACTTGATAGATACATTACTCTCCAATAAGTTGTGAGGATACAATTACTTTAAGGAGAGGAGTCTACAGCATCCATGATCGAAGTAAAAATAAAAAAAACAATTAAAATGGATTTTTGGGAATTTAATCGGAGATTTGAATTAAAAATTCAAATATTTGAATATAAAAATTGGAATTGAGATTTAAACAGAGTTTAAATGTTCAATAAGTGTTCTATATAGGTAAATAAAGTTAAAAATTTATTTTGAATATTTTATTAAATTTAATTCAATAAATTGAAATTTTGGATTTATTTTATAATAAAAGGATGATATCGATTTATCCTTTTCTGCATGCGGAGGAAAGGAACATTCATTTCGAGGAAAATAAAAACGGGTTTACTCTACCTCCTTGTACCTTTCAAAATGGATTAACTAAGCTAAGGAAAAACAAAAAAGGAATTCCATTGAGATGTATTTTTATTGACCAATTAGAACTATATCCTAGGGCCTATAATTGTCTCAAAAAGTCCAATATACATACATTATTGGACCTTTTGAGTAACAGTCAGGAGGATCTTATGAGAATTGAATATTTTCGTACTGAAGATGTAAAATGGATACTGGACACTCTACAGAAACATTTCGCAATCTATTTACCTAAGAATAAGTTTTCATTTTAAAGAAATTTTTTCATATTATTTTTTTATTAAAAAAACTTCATTTTTTATCTTCGACACACAATTCGTATTTTCGCGAAATAGATCACAATAAAATTCATGTATCTAGGGAGGAATCACTTTAGAAGTGACTATTCCCTAGATACCTACATCATGGTATTTCACAGTTGAATCAATTTGAAAATGACCTAACGTTAGAGTAAAATCAAATTTGAATTGTGTTTTAAAAGTCCAAAACTCATCTAAAAGGTTGTTTTAGCAAAATAAATAATATTTGTGAAGTTTTGAAGTTGTTTTGAGAAAAGAAAAAATTATTTTTTAAATATCGTTTAAAGCCGAAGCGGTGTTTTAACAATCGAAAAATTATTTTCAAAAATAATAAAAATCATGAAACTTCTTATAACTCTTGGGATAAAATTTTCAATTGATAAATCACTTTGATTTGAATTATAATTGGCTGTTAACTATGCAAAATTAAATTAAAACCCGATTTTATTATTTCAAAGGTCTTTGAATCCAAGCCCACAACCATTTACTTAAACCATATCTTTATTCCTTTATTATTGTTGTTGTTATTTTTATCATCCTTATCCCTTCTATTCAAATGCCCTAACCCCCTTTCTTCAATTCAAATTTAGCATAAACAAAAAAAACAACGAATGCAACACAATAGCATCGATGACCTAAAGGGGAAAAGAGCGTCGACGATGTTATGCTGACTCATGAGGGTAGGTCACGATGATAGTCGAGTGTGACCTGATAGTGCAACGAGAAAGAATGCCATCATTTGGAGCGAAGACACGGGTGTGTGAGTCGAAGGGGGATGCAGCGTTTGGGGTAGCTGCTCATGCTCTCACGGCGTGAGGTGATGCTGAGGATGTTGTGAGCAGCGATGGAATGGGAGGTGGCAATGTCGGGATGGCCAGGCAGTGTCGATGTAGGACAGTAGCAGTAGAGTGGTGGAATTGAACTTTGGTGGGAGGAAAATTTCAATTTTTTTGAGTATAACCATCCTTTTTTCAACTTAATTTGTTTGAACAAGTTATTCAATATTAGCTGGATGAAATTATGCAATTTAAGTGAGTGTATACTTGTTTTATGAATTAATTAGTTAGATAATTTGATGTCGGTTTGCTATTAGAGTAAAGTTATGCTTGCAAATGATTTTAGAAATTGCATATTTTATAGTTGTGATAATAATCATGAGTTTGCATCATGATCATCGAATGAAAGTATGGGTTTCAATGATGAAAAATCATATATTGCCATGTAATGAATGTATTAGTTGATGGTTAATGCATTTGTATGGTGTATGGTGTATGTTGTGATATTATATCATATGCTTATGTAATTGCATGTTTGGATTTTAAAAGCTTGAGTTTATGCTTTCGATACAATATAGCCAAGTTGATTTATATTTTGTTAAGTATAATTTTGGAAATGATATATTTTGTATATGGTTATTTTTATATAGAAGGAAAATTAATTAAACGGCTTTTAAAGATATTAACAAAGGAGCATAATTTGATTTATTTTGGAAAAGGTATATTCTATTTGATTTTGAAAGCTACGGAAGATTTAAAATGCAATAAAACTATATTCGAACGGAATTTGAACTAGTAAGTAAAAAAACTGCAAAGTCAATATGGAAATATACATGAGGTTAAAGGATGATTTGAAATGAATTTAATTTGGGAGAATGATTTTTAAATGCGTTTAAAGCTCATTTATAAAAAAAATTATAAGTTAAATTTAATCTATTTTTTAATGTTATCCATTAACATACGATTTTGTAAGTGAGAAAGCCATTCTATGAAAGTAATTTTATGGAGTTAATTGAAATGTGATATTGAAAGTGATGATCAAGTGTCAAAAAAATGTTTTATAAAGGAATTTGAATTCGTTTCACATATAAAATTTTAAGTACATGGTTTTGATACGAATACAAAATAAATTTTTGGTTTATTAACTAACTAAGAAATGATTTTGGAAAAGAAATATTGAATATATTTATTTTGGGAAGCATAAGTGTATTTTACAAAATGTGAAATATTAATTTGGTTGAATGGAAAGTTAGTTGTTTGATTTTGATGTCAGAGTTAAATGTTTGTATTTCACCCATGATATATAAATATACCTGTTTACGATAAGTGATAGAAATGCTAGCTTGATTTGGATTTAAATGAATTGTATAATACTTGGTCCTGGTTGTTATGTGAAATATATCAAGTTTATAATTAATTAACAAGTATAATTTGAATGAAATGTGTGCTTTGAATGGTTATGGGTGATTTTTGGATGCTTTTATGATTTTATATGAGTACATCAATGATATTTGATTCACTCATGTTATATACATGGAATTTTATTATATCCCACGTTATGTATTGATGTAACAATATGAATTGTCGTGTTTAAATTGAAGGAACTGGCCCAGTCCGTAGCGGAGTTAAATGGTAAATTTCAAAAAAAAAATCTATTTTAAATATATTGGACCTATGAAGTCTAAATGATTAATTAGATCTAATCCAAATTGTTTTAACAAAATCATATTTTATTAATTTTGTCTTAGTTTTATTAACTTAATTCTAAATTAATTAAGTATGAGATATTAAAAAGTTTGAATATATCAAATATATTTATACTTTAATTTGATAGAATTGATAAACATAAGGCAAGTATGATTAATTGATGACAATATATAGAAATAAACAAGAATAAATATTGATGCAATCACATAAGGATCTAATAGGGAAGGAAATAAAAGGTTGTAAGAGGTATTATGACACAATAACATAACAACAAATAATAATTAATATGTATATATTATTGCCTCACTTTTAAATTGTTTGATAATAATAAAATGGGTTTAAATTTTGCTTTGGAAATTTGAAATAAAAATATTAAATGTTTATATGTACATACACACATATAGATAAAATTATATGTATATAATGACAAAACCAAAACTTTTTAATTAGTTCTAAACAAACTTCCATACTGCATTAAAATTTTCTGATGCATTTGTAAACTTATGTATACTTGAATTAGTGAACAAAAATACATATAAATTAAGATATGTAATTTGAATGAATTTTTTTTACAAAACAAAAGTGGAACACAACAAATTAAGCAATTTATTAACAATCCTTTAAAACACTTAAATAAGGACATTAGAGATAATAAATTTGGTAACAAATTTAGAATATTATTGCAATCAGTTTTAAAGTAAGATTAATTATCAAAACATTCTTTTAACAATATGTAAATTTCTATTATAAATCATTATATTAAGAATAAAATATTTTATTCAACAAAGAATTTATATTGCATGGTTATTTTTCAATTCAAGGTGTAGTAACAATATGTGTATACAATGTTTCTATTTTAACACAAATGCAAATAATATGTAAATAAAAACTTTCAGATCTAAAAAATTACACTTTGATTAGAGAGTTTAAAACATAATTTATAATTAAAACATTGTTTTAATCACATACAAATTTCTATTTTGATTTATTAAAATTAAAATCAATTCATTCAAAAAACGATTCAAATTACGTAAAAAATTTCAAATCAAATGAGGCAATATTATATAAATACAAAACTATGGTAATCATTTTATATTTAATAGAACATTTAAAATAGAAGATACTTCTCGGATCTAGCCAAAAGTCACATCTTGATTAATGTCTTCTCCTCAGATCGTCAAAATCCACATCCAATCCTTGCAAGAGATGGATGAACCACCTTTGGTTTAATATAATTTGATGTTTCATTTAAAGTTATTATTGATTTTTATTTTGTCTAATAGAAGATGATGGCAGCCATTATTTTAGAGAGGCGGAGGATGGATTTTTGTAAAAAGAAAGTGAAACGAGGAGATTTATTTTTAATAGGATAAAAAATCTTTTCTCATTCTCCTTATTTAACTTCCTTATTTAATTCAATAAATTAATCCATTTATTTTCTCCATGTATTGGCTAGTCCTAGCATGCATCCATAGTGGACAAAGTTTCCAGTAAAATAAAACCTTTATGTAAATATTTATTTTAAGCCCCATTTAAAAGATGCACTGATATGGAATATCGATATTTGCAAATATAATTTTTATACATTCATTTAAATAATTACTAACAACATTCAAAACATCAAATATATTAATTATAATTAATATTTCATAAATATTAATTAATTTAACCAATTTATAACATTTCATAAATTAACTAAATTTTGTGGTTTTTTGGAGAAATCACATATGCGGTTGTGCGACTTTGAGGTGTGAATTCAATCAGCAATTAATATTGAATAGTTCAAATATTAACATTCACACATCACCTTAACTAGTTGGTGTGACAGTTTGGCTGAATTCATCGCTTAAAGGTCTTTATAGTAAAATCCAATTTCACTTTTTCTTAAGCAGTACCCAGTAGTAACGATTATTTACACCAATTCTCTTCATCAAAACCATACCGCATTAGGACTTATGGAATTTGGTTATGATCAAAATTCCAATATCGTCCACATTTAACTTTATAGTCCAAACATAAAGTCCTTGGTTTAGCAATAACAATTATTATTAACCGAACTACTCTGGCCAGAGATTTGGACTTTGAGTTGAGTTCAATTGACCATGACACTAACCCCATATAACCGAGGCGTCGAATCTTATCTTGAATAGTGTTCCATTTTCAATACTTCCACTCGACCCAACTATGCTCATTTGATGGAGGTTGTACCATGATTTAACTATAATCAAAGTGGAGCTTTCATATTGAAGATCAATAGTATTCTCAAGCCAAGAGAACTATGTAAATTAGTCACTTCGATATTTTCTAGTTGACCTTAGTTATATTAACCAACAGAAAACTATCGAGTGAGTCATTACATAGTTATCCAATAACTATTAGAATGTAACCTCTTGGTACCTACTGTAGTTATGAGTAATACACTGCCCAACATTTGGAGAGCATTACATACTCTATTCTCAGCGAATGTATCGATATCCAGTCTCGATACATTTTAAATAGGAATATTTAAAGCGATATGT
The DNA here is from genome assembly GCA_030737815.1 of Allium fistulosum. Classification (NCBI taxonomy): domain Eukaryota; kingdom Viridiplantae; phylum Streptophyta; class Magnoliopsida; order Asparagales; family Amaryllidaceae; genus Allium; species Allium fistulosum. The sequence goes on along the minus strand of CM060902.1, from coordinate 1,112,001,076 downwards.
TTATTTTATTGTGATAAATCACTCATGATTACAACATATTGTAACTACTATGACAAAACATACCATTTATGGATTTTCTATTAAATATACTTTCTATTAAATTAATTAATATAACACATTATATCAAATATATAATAGAAAGAAAACACATTTTCTTTCGAATAAGATTGGTTATCGAGTTAGATATGTGTAACAAATTACATAATTACCCCTAGGAGATATCCCTAACTCTATCATTCTCCCACCTGCACTTGGGGCCAATTATGGAATCTCTATCACATCCCTTCTATCAATTTGACAAGAACTGATTGAGTTAGACCCTTCGTGAATGAATCTGCTATGTATTTTAATTTTCTACTCTACCAACCAACTCCCTTCGATACAAATACCCTACCTTTATCATGTGGATCTAGTCGAAGTATGTTTCATGACTTCTAGTGAGCTCTTATCATTTCATTATTACCATATAACACTAATGTAATATTCTTAATACTTGGAATCACCCCTAGCTCAGTTACAAATTTGTGCATTTATATTTATACATTTCTTTTATCGTGGAGTCATTCAAGATGATGTACTTAGCCTTTTCATTGAATTAACCATAATGTTTCGATTTGAACATTTCCAACTTACAGCTCCTTAACTAAGGTTTGAACATGAATTTAATATTGACATATTATACTCGATATCTCTTATGAAGTTCGAGTCCAATCATCCCTTCATAAGGAGTTTGTTGTTTATGTAAATAATTCCCTGGTATTTCGTAAATACTCAAGAATGCTTTAACTACCATTTTGTGATCTTAATTTGGATTTGATATTTGCTTCATAAATCAAATACATAACTAAACAACGATAATGTAAACAATGCAACATTATGATAATTCCTATTGTTAACACATAAGGAATCTACCTTACATGTTCCATATTAAATATTTTAATAAGACGTCTTTGCATATCATTTAGGACATTCCCAACATCTGTTATACTAACTATAAAAGATATAATTTACAAATCCAACAACGGGTCTTAAACAACCAAACTGTTATTGATTTTGACATTAGCACATAGTTAACAGTTAGTAGTATGTTGTTTGCCTTTTAAGAAATATTTTAGTACCTTTAACTTTTTTTTCTTATGGACACATTATTCCTCTACACTTTGATTGAAAATCAAACAATTTTACATTTCTATCAAAATCTTACTCAATTTTGATGCCTATAGAATGATACTTTCATATCGTTTCTTGAATCATATCTGAAAATCCACAAACTCAACATCGCTTCCACTGACTTTGAGACACTTTGGTTGTTATGTACAAATAGTATATTCTAAATTATTATTTATAATTTTTCATTTCAACACATATGTACCAAACACAAAGTCGCAGTAAACGATAATTTTGTGAGGGAATCTGATTTAACTTGAGCATGTTAAATAATGAATCTATTACGCTAATTTCAATAATTGAAATTCACGATGTTATTTTTATCAACGTTACTTATTATATTCCAATTGCATTAGTATTTCCCTTGAAGACACATTTGTGGCCGATGGATCATATCCCTTCAGGTACAACTATCAAAATTATATTTTGGTAACGTACTTGGAATTCACTTTGGATTTGCACATCATACCATATAGTGGAGTCAATACCCTTAATCGTTTAATTGACAACTAGGGGTTATCTTTTTTGAATTGATTGGAAACTCATAGTTTTTCTTCAATAAGCGATAATATTTATTAGACATTCTAATGCATTGTGTTCATTTTAGGTTTGGTTAATTTCAGTTCGTCCCCGTAGTCAATTTTATCCTTAGATCGTATCCAAATCATTTTACTACCAATAATTTTTAAAAGAAATTCCTTCACTACGAAGTTGGTATTTCTTGAAAAAACAATTGTTTATCAATGCAAAGGAATATTTATTCATAAACATTTAATGAATTGCTTTATATAAAACTAATTTGGTTTTAGTCTATAAAAATTATGTTCAAAACATAAATTGGTCATCTAATGACTATTGTTCCCAAAATTCTTTTGGGGCGATTCATACAAGATCCCTTATGTACAATTGTTACGTGCAGTCTTTCGACTCGTACAACCTACTAACTATTTGGCCTAGGATATGTTAGCGTTTTTTATAAATCCTTATCTTGTATGATTTTGTAAATTATTATTTAGATAAAACTAATTTCAACTTATGTACTACTTTTAAGTACACGGCCTTATAGAAAGAAGTTCTTTACCAACAATTAATCGTACTTTGTCTAACAAAGTTTGATTACTCCTTATCGATACATCATTATGTATCATAGATAGGAGCGACTTTTGAGATTGAATCTTTATTCATTTTTAGGTATGTTCGAAACTCTTTCCAATATACTTACATGTTCGATCAAATTGAATCATTTTATTTTCTATCGCACGTTGTTTTATTTACTTCTGTTTTATATTCTATGAACTCATCATTAACCTACCACATGTGTATCATATACACATGTTCATGTCTATGATAACTCATAGGTGAATATAACAAAGTACGTGGAACCGTTTTGGTATTAATAGATTTATGATTGCATATATGTATATGTATCAATCCGAAGGGTTCATCAATTCTTATGACGCTTCAACTGAATGGGTGCTTTGACTTTAATTATCTAAGGTACAATTCACTAGTTCCATATGATTCATAACCGTATGATCGAAGAATTACTTCTCAGAACCATGGATTAGTCTATAATTCCAAAATAATTGTAAATAATTTTTGATTTTGATATTTTGCAATGCATTGCTTTTGTTATGAAAACAAACACCACATTATAGTTTTATTTCATAATGAATATTCATAATATTCTTATTGAAATAAAACCGTCTATTCTTCAGTCATCACCGAAGAACAAGTATTATTTCATAAATAATGTGCTGTATATTTTACGAAAACGGTTTTCGCAACTTGACGCAATTAATAAATGTTAAAAAGCATGCTCCCACTATTTTCGCCATTACTATAATAGTGTACTAAATATGAAGGTCCATTATACACTTAATATTGATGAGTTCGTATATTGTAACTATCTAACAGTGAGGAGTTCTTTGACAAATATCTTGAACTTAAAGAAATAAATTTCATAGAAACAATTTTCTATATGAAAACACATTTTGGAATAGAAATTATATTTCTTATTCCAATGTTAAGTATTAATCATTATTTTAAAATTCTCGTTTTCGATGTTTCTTTATGAAGTAGAAGTGACCATTCACTCTCTTCATCCCAACTGTACCTTAAATCACATCTACTCTTGTACATTTGTTTTTCTTTATAAATGGTTGAACTAATCAAAATAAAACCCTTACTATGATATCATAACGAACTCTTTACAAAAGTGCACACGATTATCCTTAACATTTAAGGACATCGACTATGTTGCACTTTACTTAAACTGATCAAACTGATATTTCAGTGATCGAGTGCTTAGACCTATCTTGTATTTTTGGCCTAGTGCTACATTTAACATAATATGATCTTCATTGTAATTAATCAGATTGACTAATCAATCTCACAATATGGTTTAATTACTTGCTTTGAATGAACTAATTCCTTCGAAGTATCATACAATACAAACTGTGATCATTCTCCATATAACACTTATATGCGATAGTATATGGATCAAATATCCATAGTCTTGTATTGCTTTTAGAGTTCGAAACTCATAGAAAGCAATACACTGTCTTGGGTAAATAAACATATAAGCGATCAAATTACGAATGTTTTTAGTAGTTGTAAAATTAGGTACTTGCACTAGTATATAAAACATTAACATGCAAGAAGTATTTAATAGTAAGTATATATTATATTTTTATTTTTTCAATCTTCAATTCATTTCAATTTGTATATTTTAGTTGATAAACATTTTATCAGTTATATTAGATGCATAAATTTATCGATGAAGATTATTATAACATTATATAGCATGTGCTCTTACAATATTAAAAAGGTTAAATGTTATCATTTCATTTTTCTAATAAGGCTCCTACTAGTCTTCTATGTTTCATCAAACCCTAAGTCAAAATATAAAAGTCTTTCGATTTTACTAGTATATGTTAGGAATCATATATCTTGGGATTTCGACCTTGAGGAAATCTCAACAAATCATACTTCCGTATATGATGGATAACTCCTTATCAGTTGTATCATATACAAGTCATATCTCACGGTTCCTTGTCCTGATTTCATTTTTACCTTAAGGAAAGCTCAACAAGTAAAAAGATTATTCCCTCGTACCCACCATTTTAGGACGGCCTAAGTATAATATACATACCTTGAAGAAACCTCAACAAACATGTATAAGTATTTTACCTCGTCTTGTCTATACATTAATAATACTACACATAATATCTCTAGCTTGAAGAAAGCTCAATAACTAGAGAGTATGCAAGTAATTTAATGTATAATGGTAGAGTATAACTTTATATTAAAGATTCGTAATCTTCAATATATTTATAGAGTGATATCGACTTATGAAATGATATATTCCTTATGAAATACCCTTGTGATTCAAGGGTTGGACACATCAGAAATCATAGTATACATACATTTACATATGTATTTATTCCTTAAGTCTATTTGTGTTTCTTTAATGTTCCACCTTTAGTTTATACATTCATATCATATAGGTTTAGTTATTGTATAACTTTTATATTTCATTAACTTATATAATAATCATTATGTATAACATAATATTAATTAAATTTTATTTAATTAATTTTAATTAATTAACTCTTTAATTAATTTTAATTAATTAATTTTATATTATTATTCCAATATAACTTTTATATTGGACAAGATACTATAACCTTTATTGTATATATTAAACCTTTATAGTAATACATATATATATCATATATGTGCGTGTGTGTATCTCTGTGTGTCATATATATACACATATGTATATATATATGTATGTATCATTAATTCAATTAATTAACCTTTAATTAATTAATTTAATTAAACACTTTTAGTTAAATTACATTAATTTTAAAATTCATTACACACACACATATACATACATACATACATACATGTATATATATATCTTTAACATTTTAAGAAAATATAACACATATAAATATATAATACATGCATATATATATATAGTTAATAATTAATTTTTAAATTAGTTTATTTTATTAATCCTATTAATAAATTAGTTTTCGAAATTAATGTTTAAATTTTAAAATTTAAAATTTCAAACACTTTGAAATTAATTATCTTTTCAAACATTTTGAAAATTAATGTTATATTATAACTTTTATAATAAACATGTTTCATTTTAAATTTAACTTTTAAATTTAAAATCTTTACTTTAATTCTCAAAACAATTTTGAAAATTAGCCCAAGGCCTAATTCAAATAGGACCTTTCTGATTAGGGGCAACATTTGGGATTATTTCACCTTTCAGGCTAGCCCGACAACCAGGTAAGACGGGGTATTTGATTACCCAATTCAATCCTAGACAAATTACCTTTCTAGACATTGTACTGAGTGGGCAAGCTTAAATAGTTGGCCCTAACATGACTAATTTAATCCGTATAGATTAGTAAACTCTGATACCATTGAAGGAACTAGGTCAGCCCGCAATGGAGTTAAAGGGTAAATTTCAAATTCTTTCCTATTTTAGATTTAATAGACCTATGAAGTCTAAAGGATTTACTAGATCCAATCTAATATTATTTTAATAAAATTGTATTTTATTAATTTTGTCTTAGTTTTATTAATTTAATTCTAAATTATCGAATTATGAATTTTTTTGAATATACCAAATATATTCATACTTTAATTGTGTGACAAAATTTCTAAACATAAGGCAAGTATGATTAATTAATGACAATATATAGAAATAAACAAGTCTAAATCTTGATGCAGTCACATAAGGATCTAATAGGGAAGGAAATAAAAGGTAGCTTCGTTGATTGATTTCATCTTCCCTTTTTAACAAATTTAATTGATACAACATTTAATTAACATGTAAGAGATAGTATGACACAATAACATAAATAGCGAACAATAATTAATATGTATATATTACTGTCTCACTTTTAAATTGTTTGATAATAAAAAAGGGGTTTAAATCATGCTTTAGCAATTAGAAATACAAATATTAAATGTTTATATGTACACACACATATAGATAAAATTATATGTATATAAAGACTAAACCAAAAGTTTCTAATTAATTCAAAACAAACTTCCATACTGCATTAAATTTTTTTGATGCATCTGTAAACTTATGTATATTTGAATTAGTTAACAAAAATACATATATACATACAAATTAAGAAATTTAACCCGAATGAATTTTTTTTACAAAACAAAAGTGGAACACAACAAATTAAGAAATATATTAAAAATATTTAAACATATTTAAATAAGGACATTTGAGATAATAAATTGGGTAACAAAATTAGAATATAATTTTAATCAATTTTAAAACTAAGATTCATTATGAAAAGGTTCTTTTAACAATATGTAAATTTCTATTACAATTCATTAGATTAAGAATAAAGTATTTTATTCAACAAAGAATTCAAATTGCATGATTATTTTTCAATTCAAGGTGAAGTGACAACATGTGTATACAATGTTTCGATTTCAATGCAAATGCAAATAATATGTACATACAAACTTTCAGATCTAAAAAAATACACTTTGATTTGAGAGTTTAAAACATAGATCTTGTTTGCGTCAAAATTGGTCACAAACCCCGAATGTTGTGAAAGCACCAGTGTATGAATATAAATCAACAATATTCACACACAAATCCCAAATCTAAGCAAACAAAGTATCACAATTCAGAAATAATGAACAGAAACACGAGATTTATAATGGTTCGGCGATCTTGCCTACGTCCACTCTGAAGTTGATGATTTTATTGATGTTCACTCGATGATTACAATCTCTTCTAATGTAGTACAACTGAAATTATATGCTAAGTCTCAATCTAAGGTAGCGGTGGTATTCTGGAGTAAATCTGGCAGAATCTGGGCGCTCTTTAGTACTTAGAATTATCCGACCCCTTTTCTGAATGACTAGGGGCTCTATTTATAGGTGTAGGAGGCTGATATTTCGCCTAAAATGAGGGGAGACCAGTTCTGGTACGTCAGGGGGCCCTCATGGCCGAAATCTGGAGATCCGGGCCCACTTTGGGATCGATTCGACCCTTGGTTCGAATCGATCAAGAAATCATCCAATCGAGCTGAAATTTGGTGTGAACATTCTTCATCATGTGCTTAAGCTTCTGTTAAAATTTCATGACATTTGGACTTGTAGAACTCGAGTTACGATCGGTTCAAGTTGAAGATTTTCGCTTTCTGGAGTCGCTCGAATCGATCCATTCGAATCGATTCGTTCGAATCGATTCTCCTTCACGTGAAGACAACGGCGTGGTGCGCATACTTCGTATCGATCCGCTTCTCACTCCGGATTAACTGGGTCGACTCCATGTTCCTCGCCGCTTTGACTGGGTGGATTCGTGGTAGTGGATTCGAAGACATCCCTCTTCGAATCGAATGAGCGAAGGTCTTCTTCGAATCGATCTAGGTACGTTAAAGTTGATCGATTCGAAGTTGCCTCAAATAGTGTGGATTCGAAGGTCTTCAACATGGTTGATACGAAGTGAAACAAACCCGTGGACTCGAAGCATTCTGTCTTGATGGATTCGAAATCACTCATGGGATGGAGTCGAATTGAGTCCAGTTCGTGGATTCGAACGTTGAGGGTGTTTTGATGGAGTCGAAGCAATGGACCTGAAGGCAATCATAAGATGGAATCGAAGCTTCTTTCATTTCATCGATTCGAAGGTCTTCTACTTCGTTCGATTCGAAGTGAAAGCATGTTTGATGGAGTCGAAGGCTAAAGCACTTCTCAGGGATTCGAAGCAATCAGGGGAATTTCGTTGGAGTCGAGCTTGATGGATTCGACCTTTAGGGGATTCGAACCATATGGAAACGAATTCAAGGCCATGTCCTTCACTTGCGTCGATGATATCTTGAGCGTACGATCTCAGATTGTCTTGAAATTTGGAATGCTGGCTTTCATGGCTTTGCTTGATATGTCTTATCAATTGTAGCCCGATCCGGACTCGGACAAAATTCATCGATATCCATGGTGAACTTGTGATGTAACTGTCCTACAGGATGAACTGTCATTGAGTTCTAGTCAGTTTTTTGGTGTCACGGCCTTGCCAAAAGGCGGGATAACATTTGCCCCCCAAAACATGCCTTGCGATAGGAAGGTGTGTTTTGTAATGCCATAAGCTGGATGTTCATATCCTGTTGATGCCCTGCAAAGAAATTGATAGTTTTATCTGATCACAAATGACGATCGTTTGGGATCGTATGTCATTCGAGGCGATATGGGACCTTTCGAGGTCGGATGTCGTTCACGGCAAATAAAGAAATGGGACCGTTCGCGGTCGGACGCCGTTCGCGACAAATAAAGAAATGGGAACGTTCGCGGTCGGATGCCGTTCGCGGCAAATAAAGAAATGGGACTGTCCGCGGTCGGATGTCGTTCTAGACGAGTTGCGACCGTTCGTGATCATGTGTCGTTCTAGGCGAACTATGACCGTTCGCAGTCAGGTGACGTGGAAAGAGGAATGTGATCGTTCGCGATCGCGTGCCGTACGGGGCAAAAATGTGATCGTTCGCGATCGAATGTCATATTAGGTGAATTGTGACCGTTCATGGTCGAGTGTCGTACGAGGCAGAGTGTGATCGTTCGTGATCGAATGTTATACTAGATGAAGTGTGACCGTTCGCGGTCGGGTGCCGTTCGAGGCAAACGGTGACCATTCGAGGTCGGGTGTCGTTCGAGGCTAATGGTGACCGTTCGAGGTCGGGTGCCGTTCGAGGCGAATGAGTGTGCCCGGGAGGGGGACTTAGTATTATCAATGTCAGGTTCACGTTCGGGTGAACTTCTGAATCAGCGATCGTGGCGGTTCGTCGCCATACAAGGTGTGCTTGTGGACTGATCGCGATCCAAAGCATACGCAAGTAACTTCTTCTACAGAATTGAAAATATCAAATTAACGTTCACAGAAATATTCAAACAAACAAAGTCTAAATATTCAAATCAACATGAAACAAAAGCAAAGCAAGGATGTCGAAGTGTAAATCCTCACTACGAGATGATCAACAATCATTCAGAGCATGCCTGTGGATCGTTCACGATCTCATACATGTGTAAATGGTTTGATGTTGTTAGTGAGAAGTTTACGACTTGTTCATCGTTTATTCAAATCAATTGATAACCAAACGGTGTCCTGGTTCAGGATCACCCCTAGCTGATGTAGATGGTGGTCGCTCTGGTTCCACCGTTGGTGTTCTCCTCCTCACATACTGAAGTAGCCTGCCGTTCCTGATATGCCCTTCTACTTCATCCTTCAGATGTCTACAATCATTTGTGCTATGCCCATTCAGCTCGTGGAATAAGCAATATTTGTCTGATTTTCTCTCGTCGGTAGTTGGATCCCGTCGTATTGGTCTACGATAGGCAACTTGCTCTCGGGTGTCTTGGTAGATTCGCTCCAAACCCTCGTTGAGTTCTGAATAAGTGGTAAATCGTGGCTCCCTCCGTTGCCGCTTTGACCTGTCATCATTTTCTTCAACCTTTCGTTTTCCTTTATCCTGGCCTAAATCCTTTTCAAAAGGTTTTTGTCTTTAAGTGCATAAACTTCTATTCCCTCTCCTTCTTCTCTTTCAGCATTAGCGTCTTCCAATCGTAAAAACTTTTCTGCCTCGTGATAGAATTCTCCTAGATCCATAGGTGGATCCTTAGTTAATGAATTTTTGAATTCCGTGCCATCAGCTATCCCGGACACAGCTGCCATCATAACCATGGATGGATCTGGCCGATACACCGATGCTGCTGCCGCATTGAACCGCGTCAGGAAATTCCTCAAAGACTCTCCAGCTTTCTGTTTTAGCGTTGCCAAACTCATCACATTCTTGGGTCTTGAAATATGAACCCTGAATTGCCTCATAAATTTCTCAATCAAATCGGTCCATGTCCCAATGGAGCCGCTCTCTAGCTGTCTGAACCATAAAGCTGCTATGTCTGTCAAATACAATGGGAAGCACCGGGCCATGACTTCCTGTGATGCCCCCAGCACTTCCATGTGCCTTATGTACCTCGTTAGATGGACCGCAGGGTCCGTCCTCCCATCATACCTCTCTACTGTTGGCAGTTTGAATTCTGGTGGGTTCCTAGCCAATCTAATCGTAGGAGAAAAGGGACTCTTGTTCACGTCTTCAAGATCTCTGTTTACTAATCCGCCTCTCATGGCTCGCCTGACCATCTCTGCCAATCTATCATTATCTCCAAGTTGTAGTCCTTGTTCACTACCTTCGATCTGCTCCCCGAGTCCGTGTGAGCTTTCGGGTGTCTGCCCCCCTGGCTGAGCATTCATCCCTCTATCGCCGCCAGGTTGCTCGGATGTCCTTGTCTCTCTTCCCAGGTTCGGATCAACATGTCCTAAGTGTGTTCCCCCCAGCTCCGGCGCTGCGTTAGATGGTCCTGCTCCGTTCTGGATTCTGGTTGCTCCTTGATTTTGTGCTCCAAGTTGTCCCATCTGTTGAAGCAAATTCTAGATCATTTCCTCTTGTCTCTTCATCATTGTCTCCATCTCTTCCCTAGTGATGAAAACTTAAGCTTGGTTCGCTCCTGATGAAGCCTCTTGACTCCCTTCGTGCTGACTTCGCTCTGGCCTCTGCCTTTTACTTGTTTGTCTTGTCATGATTCTTCGGATCTGAATCCCTTAGCCTTCTGATTCAACTTTCAAATGATAGAACTCCTGAGTTCAGTTCTCAGTGAAAGCACCAAAGTGTTTGCGCCAAAATTGGTCACAAACCCCGAATGTTGTGAAAGCACCAGTGTATGAATATAAATCAACAATATTCACACACAAATCCCAAATCTAAGCAAACAAAGTATCACAATTCAGAAATAATGAATAGAAACACGAGATTTATAGTGGTTCGGCGATCTTGCCTACGTCCACTCTGAAGTTGATGATTTTATTGATGTTCACTCGATGATTACAATCTCTTCTAATGTAGTACAACTGAAATTATATGCTAAGTCTCAATCTAAGGTAGCGGTGGTGTTCTGGAGTAAATCTGGCAGAATCTGGGCGCTCTTTAGTACTTAGAATTATCCGACCCCTTTTCTGAATGACTAGGGGCTCTATTTATAGGTGTAGGAGGCTGATATTTCGCCTAAAATGAGGGGAGACCAGTTCTGGTACGTCAGGGGGCCCTCATGGCCGAAATCTGGAGATCCGGGCCCACTTTGGGATCGATTCGAGCCTTGGTTCGAATCGATCAAGAAATCATCCAATCGAGCTGAAATTTGGTGTGAACATTCTTCATCATGTGCTTAAGCTTCTGTTAAAATTTCATGACATTTGGACTTGTAGAACTCGAGTTACGATCGGTTCAAGTTGAAGATTTTCGCTTTCTGGAGTCGCTCGAATCGATCCATTCGAATCGATTCGTTCGAATCGATTCTCCTTCACGTGAAGACAACGGCGTGGTGCGCATACTTCGTATCGATTCGCTTCTCACTCCGGATTAACTGGGTCGACTCCATGTTCCTCGCCGCTTTGACTGGGTGGATTCGTGGTAGTGGATTCGAAGACATCCCTCTTCGAATCGAATGAGCGAAGGTCTTCTTCGAATCGATCTAGGTACGTTAAAGTTGATCGATTCGAAGTTGCCTCAAACAGTGTGGATTCGAAGGTCTTCAACATGGTTGATACGAAGTGAAACAAACCCATGGACTCGAAGCATTCTGTCTTGATGGATTCGAAATCACTCATGGGATGGAGTCGAATTGAGTCCAGTTCGTGGATTCGAACGTTGAGGGTGTTTTGATGGAGTCGAAGCAATGGACCTGAAGGCAATCATAAGATGGAATCGAAGCTTCTTTCATTTCATCGATTCGAAGGTCTTCTACTTCGTTCGATTCGAAGTGAAAGCATGTTTGATGGAGTCGAAGGCTAAAGCACTTCTCAGGGATTCGAAGCAATCAGGGGAATTTCGTTGGAGTCGAGCTTGATGGATTCGACCTTTAGGGGATTCGAACCATATGGAAACGAATTCAAGGCCATGTCCTTCACTTGCGTCGATGATATCTTGAGCGTACGATCTCAGATTGTCTTGAAATTTGGAATGCTGGCTTTCATGGCTTTGCTTGATATGTCTTATCAATTGTAGCCCGATCCGGACTCGGACAAAATTCATCGATATCCATGGTGAACTTGTGATGTAACTGTCCTACAGGATGAACTGTCATTGAGTTCTAGTCAGTTTTTTGGTGTCACGGCCTTGCCAAAAGGCGGGATAACAGATCTACAATTAAAACATTGTTTTAATCATATATACAGATTTATTTTTCGATTTATCAAAATTAATATTAAACCAATTCATTCAACGAACGATTCAAATTACATAAACAATTTCAAATCAGATGCACACAAACTATGCTAAACATATCATATTTAATAGAATATTTAAAATAGAAGATACCTCTCATATCTAACCAAAAGTCACACCTTGATTTATGACTTCTCCTAAGATCGCCAAGATCCACATCCAATCCTTGCAAGAGATGGATGAACCACCTTTGTTTTGATTTAATATGTTGTTTCATTTTAAGTTGTCATTGGTTTCTATTTTGTTTAAAGGAAGATGATGGCAGCCTTTATTTTGGAGACGAGGAGGATGGATCTTATGTAAAAGGAAAATGAAATAAGGAGATTTATTTTTAATGGGATAAAAGAATCTTTTCCCATTCTCCTTACTTAACTTCCTTATGTAATTCAATCAATTAATCCTTTTTTTCTCCATGTATTGGCTGGTCCTAGCATGCATCCATGTTAATGACTCAGTTATTGATTTTGACGATAACAACCTTAATAACAACAATATACATTAATATAAAATATGGAGACTGATGTTTTGTCAAGTTTTATAGTATATAGTGCATGATATTACACAGGTATTGAATCAAAGACTGTATAGTATAAAGACTTAAGAAATGGACATGAAGACTCATGAGTATAAAGACCATGGTACGAAGATCTCGAGACTATAGTATAGTGTATAGAGTTATAGAATATTGTTAAAGTCCCTGGTATCAATTTTTGATCTCTATCTCTTAGTTTTTATATTTTTAAAAACAAAATAAATTTTCAAAATAAATTTTAAAAAAAATTATAATTTTTTTTTAAAGTTCATAATGTTTATAAACTATGTTTAAAATGTTGTACAAAGTACCAAATTATTTTACAAAATATAGAGTTTTCAAAACCATTTTAAAAGAAACCAGTTTTCAAAATTTTCATGTATATATCAACATACATGTTGTAGATATGTCGACATACATTCCGCAAATCAATTTTTCAAATTTTGAATTGAAGAGTCTATTCGTCGCAACTCTTCACTAATGGACACATCTATTTATACATTATATATAGGAGGTTTCAAACGAATTTTTGGCTAGTTATTATCTTGTTTTCTTACCTTTTCTTACTCTCTCCAAATCTCCATTCAAAATATACAAAATTCTCTTCAAAATCAGATAGAACCAATTTATACTTTGTGTATTAATTCAATATTATTGGAATCATCTCTTTCTCCAATCAAAGATCAAAGATCAAAGTGCTCTCCAAGAGGGTTTAGGATCCATTGTATCTAAAGTTTAAGAAATTGCCTTTGGAAAAACCATCAAACTCTATTTGCATTTGCTTGGTTGTGATTGTAGCTCGTTCAAATCAATTGGATGTGCTTAGTAGCTCGAAAATTCGAGTGTGTGTGCTTGTACCCCATCCAAATCAAGCGGTTGTACCCTAAGCCCAGAAAATCAGAAGGGTGTGTCTCGTAGCCTTGGAATCGAGATTGTAATCTGTATAAGCAATTGTACGGGATTGGATGTAGGAGAAATCTGAACTAGTATAAAATCCATGGTGTCATCTCTCTAACTCTCTACTTTACTTTATTGCTTTTATTTTATCTATGATTGCATTTGTGTTGAAAATACGTGATTCAATATTAAACTTAAAAGAAATTTAAAAAGACTTACAAAAGTTAGAAAACACTATTCACCCCCTTCTAATGTTTATTTAGCCTTAAGATCCATAATTCTGCAACCAACAATAGTAGGCAAAGTTTCCAACAAAATAAAACCTTTATGTAATTATTTATTTTAAACTTCATTTAAAAGGTGCATCGATATCAAATATCAATATTTGCAAATATAACTTTTATACATGCATTTAAATAATTACTAACATTTGAAACATAAAATAAATAAATTATAGTTAATATTTCATAAATATTAATTTATTTAACGAATTTATAACATTCATAAATTAATTAAATCATGTGATTTTTCGAAGAAATAACAAATGCGGTTGTGCGACTCGGAGATGTAAATTCAGTTGGCAATTAATATCAAACAATTCAAATATTAACACGTCACCTTAGTTAGTGCTATGACAGTTTGTCCAAATTCATCGCTTACGGATCTTTTTGGTAAAATCCAATTTCACTTAAGTGGTACCTGGTAGTAATGATAATATACACTAATTTTCTTCATTAAATTTTTTCACATTAGGACTTATGAAACTTGGTTATGGTCAAAATTCCAATATCGTCTACATTCAACTTTACAGTCTAAACATAAAGTCTTTGGTTCAATAACAATTATTATTATTAAATGAACTACCCTGGCCAGAGATTTTGATTTTGAGTTGACTTCAGTTGACCATGATACTAAAATCCATATAACTAAAGAGATGGATCCTCCCTTGAATAGTGTTTCACTTTCAATACTTCCATTTGACCCAACTATAGTCGTTCGATGGACGTCGTGCCACGATTTAAATATAATCAAAGCGGAGCTTTCATATTGAAGATCAATGGTGTTCTTAAGTCAAGAGAACTGTGTAAATAAGCCACTTCGATAATTTCTGCTTGACCTTAGTTATATTAACTAGTAGAAAATCGTCGAGAGAGTCATTCCATAGTTATCCAATAACTATTAGTATGTAACAACTTGGTGCCCCCAATAGTCATGAGTAATACATTATCCAACATTTGAAGAGTGTTACATACTCTAGCCTTAATGGATGTATCAATATCCAGTCTCGATACATCTTGACTAGGAGTATTTAAAATGATATGTTTATTTTGTTATGATAAATCTCTCACGATCACAACACATTGTAACTACTATCAAAAAACATACATTTATGGATTTTCTATTAATATACTTTTAATTTAATTAATTAATTAATATAACACATTATATCAAGTATATAATAGAAAGAAAATACGTTTTATTTCAAACAAGATTGGTTATTGAGTTAGATATATGTAACAGATTACATAACTTCCCCTAGGCATGCCCCTAACTCTATCATAAATTGCCCAATTATGATATATTACAATATGATGTGATGAAATGCACGTAGATGAAATTTTTTAATGAAAAATGGTGTATAATGTCATTTGGGAATATTGACATTAATGAAAGTCAAATGTTTTGAAAAGAAATAAATTTAACATTTGACGAGAAAGGTATGAGGTATTGACAACTAAACTGCTAGTATCCATTCTAATGGACATATTCGAGCCTCGTAACTCGAATCAAGATGACTTTGTCCCTCGTTATTGTAACAACCCTATTTTAGAATTGTAATATTAAACTAATTTAATTAAAATAGAAATGTTTGAATTTGATTTTTGATAAAAAAAATTCACATTATTATTCAATTAAAGTCCACTTAATAAAGGATTTTGTTATAATAAAATTGAATTGGTTAACAAATTCCTTTTTAATAATATAGTAAAATTTAAATAATTTTTTTAAGAAATATAAGATATTTTAAAGTATAATTATTTTTATATACTTGAAATAGATGAAAAGAAGTTTATTTAACATTTAATAAAACTAATAAATCGATAAGGATGAATAATTAAATAGTATAAACTAATATTGAATTGAAAGGAGACGTCCAGTTATCGAAATAGAATTTGTAGAATGAAGTGTAGATTAATTTAAACTAGATTGAATTATATTTACAAACAAATAAATGACAGAGGTTGATATTTTAGTTTTAATGCAAAAGGAAATTTAGAACTAAATTGGATTAGAATTAAATTCAAAACAAAAAACAAAAGAAGCCTAAGCCCAATTAGAACTGTAATATTTAAACTCTTTATTCCCATCTTAACCATCAGTCCAGGAGAAAACTTACGCCTTCTCTAATCAAACCCGACCCCTTGCCCTAAATTCCCAATTCAACTGCAAAAAAACGCACGTGAGCTTGGGAACGTCGGTAGGATTCACGGCGGCATCGTCTTTAGAGACGACTTCGATTGGGGCGTGCGACCAGGAGGCAGCCGTGACGTCAGTGGCGGATGTGGCGCTAGTAGAAATAAACATGAGGAGATGGCCATGTCATCAACGATGACTTGGAGGAGGAGGCCCAGGTGCTCGTTCTAGGTGTGGATCTGGTGACGCACGCGGTTAAAAATGGAGCTACGATCGAGGCAGCGAGATGAAGAAGACGATGTGAGTTTATTTGCCGAGCCATCTTTCAGGCAGCGATTGTTGAATGCCGAGTGATTGGTTTGCTCTTTGCTAAGGTGAGTTATTTTATAACTCACACATCTATATACCCTTTTTATATTTTGTCTGACTATGAATTTCATAAATCTTTTGTTACAAATGAATGAAATGATTGAACTATAATTGCATGCTATGGTTTCAAATAGATTGGTGGTTGAATTGGATGAATTGTGTGTTTGGAATGCTAAATTTAATTTATTTATTGATATGAAATAATATGTATTTTGAAACCCATTAAAAATGAAATTCATTTTGCAGTTAGAATATAACATACTTGTGTATTGTTGTATGATTGGAGTTTGTTGGAAAGCAACTCGGATTGATAAATAAATTCATATTCTGAAATGATATTTTTATAGAGTGTCATTGGCTCTAAAAGTTGCATTCTGATGGACTTATTGCTTAAATTATTTAAATGTTTTTAAATTAATTCCAAAAATGAGATTTTATCCAATTTGATCCTTATTAGAAATTAGTTTGTAAAATATATAGTTAAATTATATTATCTTCTTAACTTATTGCTTATCACAACATTTCCAATTAAACATTTAAAGATAAGTTATATTAATTTATAAAATCTTTTTAAAATTATTATTTATCAATATATAATTTTGGAAATGCTTTAGAGGCAAAAGATAAGATATGGTATTATTTTAGAAAAATGGTTATGAAAGTAATAAATTCAATTTTAAATAATTTTAGCTATAAAAGTTGTTTAAATGATTTTAGAAAGAGTTTGAAAGCCTTTGGAAAATTATATCTTTATTTGTATGTATATATATTTAAATAGATCTTTCAAAATAAAGTAAGTTATCAATTATGAAAAGTAAAGCTTTGTTTTAAAATAAATTTAACTATGATTTTTAAGTTTACAAATAGTTTATGGTTTTAAAGTGTTTATGAAGCAATATATATATATATAGGTTTGAAATAAAGTGAAATGACAATTTTTTATATATTGTTTTGATTCAAAGACCTAATAAAGGAAATTTATTTTTAAGACTTATAACTTAATAACTCTTTCCTTTTTATATATATGAGTTATTGGATTTTAAAAGGTGAGAAGTTTAAAAGTGAATTATAGATAAAATATTTTAGAAATCATTTTCTATATGATAAAATTATATTAATTACTTTCAACCTATATATTATTGTTGGCTTTTATTTTATTTAGCTTTTGGCTATTTTACGCAAGCTTGAATTGAATTTCTATTTGAATTCTATGATTTTCTATGAAAAAAAGAATTTTAATAAACAATTGAATTGTCGGATTGGTATGGGACTTTCTGTACAAATTCTTTCGTTTATTATTATAATTTGTTAAATAGAGTTTAAAGTGGAAATTACTAGCTTTTAGTAAATATTTGAATTTACTATCTGGTATGGGACAGTTAGTTAAATTCTTATGATTACTGGAGTGAAAGTAATTAACACTTAGAGTTGTATTATCTTAGGGCATTCGGATTTCAGACCGATAGATCCTCGAGAGACTGTATGTAACAACCCGCATATTTCTACGATAATATATTTAAATTATTTATTTAAATATAGCATCGTTAGTTGAATTTAAAAGTCCAAAACGTGACTTTTGTAAACGATCGAATCGGGACTCGAGACTATTTCCATTGAGTCCAAAATGGCGTTTGCGACTTTTTGGAGTATAACATCGATATGTTTGGAGTTGAGTAGAATTTTGCTATTTTTCTATTGGGCTTTGGGTTTGGGTTTCAGCCCACTAACCCAACTTAATACCCTAACACCTCCTCCAACTCCTCTTCATTCATTTTCTTTTCCTAACACTATAAAGCTAAAAAGAAAATGGGGGAAGAGAAAAGAAATCAAAATTCCTAAACTCTAGATTACTAGGAAATTCAAGATTCAAGCTCCAAAATCAAAGAAAACTTAGGTAAGCATCCTCTTCATCTTCTCCATCTCAATTCCTCTCCAATTTTCATAAATTTTCTATAACCTAATTTAGGAAATATTTGTCTATGATCATAGATTGGAGCTTCTAGAGTTGAATTGAAGAGTGGTTGATCTTTGCTTTGTTTTGAGCTTCTCATTCATTGTTTTTGGGTTTAAAGGTGAGTTCTTTAACTCACATCTATGTCTATACCTTTGATAGTTGTTAGGTATGAATTTCTAACATCTATTTCTTGTCCATTTGCTTTTGAATTGAATTGGTTTGACGAATTTTCCAATTTTTTGTATTTTGAAGTCAAAATCTATGAAAATCCTTATATGGATGTTTGGACATGTTATTTGGAGTGTATTGATGTGTTTATAGGGTTGGGTTGTCGCTTGACATCGATCTCTAGCCATCGTCGCTCATTCGTTTGTTTCCACTTGATTTGGTCATCAATGGCCTTGGCAAAAATTACCCTGAGCATCAGCTCAGACGTCTGGTAATAAGCTCAGACGTCTGGAGCTACGGGAATAAAATTCCAGTCTTTCAGCTCAGACGTCTGAGCTTACTTCCCAGACGTCTGGGCGATCTGGAAGAAAATTTCCAATCTTTCAGCTCAGACATCTGGGAGAACCACCAGACGTTTGGAGCTGACAATTTCAGCCAACTTGCCTGTTTTTAGATGGGATTCCATTTTATTGATTTTTGGTTGATCCGATTAGTTGTTATCACTTTTATCGACTTTGATGACTTCTTTTCCTGGATTTTTGGGAATATCCATTTTATGGATTTGATATCGATTTCTATGGTTTTGGTTCACGTCATCGAATGTGAATTTTTGATGATTGATTGTTTTTACAATCATTTCTGTGATTTGTCACTTTAAAATACAGAGGTTTCTATACTAGTAGTAAATACTCAAACTCTTCCACAAAAATGATTTCAACACTACTTTTAAATACGAAGCTCGTTTTTAAAACTGTTTTCCAATCTATTAGTATATTCTTTTGCTTAGCACTTGTACCTATTCTTTTGTGATGTAGTGGATCTTGTATGACCACTATTTTGATGTACATTTTTATGTGTTATATTCATATCTGTTTCCGCCTTTGTGATATGAATATCTGTGACTAATTTGTGTTATGCTTATTTCTATATTTTTTTCCGAAGCCCACATAGCCACTATGTAGTAGCTTTGAGTTTGTATTTGATATGTCGGATTTTCTCTTGAAACGAAATGCAAGTCATTCTATTTGACATATCGGTACTCGCACAAAGCAATTACACAGATGGTCGCTCCTCAACAGCCTTATTCTTCGTGCTAGTCGATGACATTACCCCGTAGTGTCCTTGGCTAGTGTGAGTATAGAGGTGGGGCGTCACAGCTTGGTATTAGAGCCAAACTTCGGAACAATGTAGAATAATCTAGCAAGGATCATTGTCCTAAGTCCCTCTTAGGAATCGTGCCTTAGGATTTATCCGAGTCTTAGGACCCGTTTTATCCTATTTTCTGTTATGATGTCTTGTTTTATCAATCAAGTTTATTTGATATTTATTCTGAGAATAACCTTTTTCCTCTTCTTTCTTTCTTTCTTAAAGAAGAGAAATGGTTAGACTTGGCAATCCCAGCGCCGGTCAATCCAGTGCTACTCCTCAGGATGGCGTATTTATGTCTGCCCAGCAGCTTTTAGATCTAGTAAAGAACGTCCAAGCTGTCGGACCCATTCCAGAGCCTACTCATCCTAAATCTGGGTTTGCACGCTTGTGCAGAGATTATACCAATTTGGGTGGAAGGCCATTCAAGGGTTCCGAATGCGTTATAGAAATCCAAGCTTGGCTTAGAACATGTGATCGCATCTTTTCTCGCATGAATCTTGTGGATCTATATCGTGTCCAAGTGGCTTCTAGCATGCTCCATGAGAGAGCATTAGATTGGTATGAGCTTTTGATTTTGGAAATTTTTGAAGCGGATCTTACTTGGGAGCAATTCCGGGAAAGGTTCGAGTTAAAGTTTGTGCCGGAAGCTGAAAAGGTAACTTTAGCTCGACGCTTTATTGACATTGTTCAAGGTGAATCTTCTGTGACGGATTACGTCGCATCTTTTGAATCTCTCTCTAAATATGGGGTCAAGTATATTAATACCCATTGAAGAAAAATCAGAGGTTTCTCTATGGGTTGAATAAGAACCTCAAAAAGCCTTTACTTCTGAAACTAGAAGTTTCTTTCGATCAGCTTGTAGATATCGCTCTTCGACTTGAAGAGGTCGATAAAGAAAGTGATGTTGAAGTTGTGGGTGCCAAACCGAACTTCAACAATAACATGAAGAGGCCAATTAAGTTCAAAGGCCCCAATCACAATTAGAAAGGGAGGCAAGAAACTTCGGTAGCAAAGACTCCTACCTATAGTCGTGGACAATGCTACAATTGTGGTTCTATGGACCACTATGCGAATGAGTGTCCGAAACCCCTTTATCGTCGCTATTACAAAAGTTTGAGTCATCATATATCTGTGTGTCCAATACTTCAAAGCAAGAAGGAAGGAAAGCTAAATGTTGTGCAAGCTCCTAGTGACACTTTTCTTGGTCAAGGTATTTCTCATTCAGTCCTTGATGGCATTAATTTGTTTTGTGATTATCCTATTCGAGTTCTTTTTGATACGGGTTCATCTCATTATTTTATATCAAAAGAACCTGTTGATTCTTTTTCTTTAAATATTATGGGCTTGATGACTTCATTGAGAATTGCGAATTCGATTGATGGATCCGCAACACTCAGTTTGTTTTGTAAAAATATCGAGATTATTTTATGTGATTATGCTTTCCGAGCTGATTTGCATGTTATGCGCTACTTAGGTTTCGAAAATGATTTAGCAACGGATTGGCTTAATCGATATTAAGTCCACATCCTATGTCCCAAGAGGACTATCCATCTTTGACATTCTCAATCTGTTAAGCAGATTTCTATTGTTCTTAATGATTTTGATTCCAATTCGGTGGCATCCTTTTACCTAAACCCACTTGATGAGGAAGATGTTATTTCCCTCACTCAAGTAGTTCGTGAATTTCCCGGTATCTTTGAGCTTGTCTTAGGATTATCACCTAAGCAATCTATTGAGTGGTGCTAAGGTCTTTTCAGCTCGACCTTGTCGTCGGCTTTCATCAGCTACGAGTTGCGGAGGGTAGGGTTCCCCTTACTACATTCCGCACTCGTTATGATTCTTATGAGTGGTTTGTGACGTCATTCGGTTTGACGAACCCTCCCGCTTATTTCATCCATCTTATGAATCGAGTATTCTATGAATATCTCGATGAGTCTATCCTTGTATTCATTGATTATGGGTGAAAACAGCAATTTAAAATTGCAAATCTTTTTAATAAGATATATTTATAAGTATAATTGGATTTTGTTCTTAAAACGAGCAAAGAATATTCGTAAAATTTTAAGAGACATGTTTATCAAATAGAAGATGAATTGGTGTTGTATTGCCCATTGAGTACTTTAAGAATTCTGGTCGATGCGCCCGATCAACGTTATCGATAGGAATCTCCTAAATGCTATGATGAGACAGTCCGACACAATAAATTGACTTGCAATAAGTAAATTTTTCTAAAAAGATGATTACATAAAGTTAATTATAATATTGAATGTCTTAGATTTTTGGGCAAGAGGATCATGAAATAAATAATTTAGCATAGAAGCTGCTTTTCAAAAATTAAAAGAACTCTTTTCCGATGCTTCTATTCTTGGGATTCCCAAAGGGAACCAAGACTTGATTGTTTATACCAATGCTAGTCATGTTGGTTTGGGAGCCGTTCTCATGCAAAGGGAACGTGTTATCGCTTATGCTTCTAGGAAATTATAGCATGCCGAGACTACATATGCCACTCATGATTTAGAGCTCGCGGCTATTGTTTTCGCCGTTAGAATTTGGCATCATTATCTTTTGGGAGAGAAAATTGTTCTCTAGACCAATCATAAATATTTGAAGTATTTATTTTCTCAAAAGGAACTTAATTTGCGTCAACGACGTTGGCTCAAATTTCTTGCATCTTATGATCTTGATATTCTCTATATTCTCGGAAAGGGAGATCGTGTTGCCGATGCCCTTAGCCGAAAGAAACAAGCAGTTGTTTCCATAATGATATCTGAATGGAATGATCTTGAGACTTTGTCTACTTGGGAGATTTGGTATTCATTCGCGTTTCACCTATGAAGGGTGTTGTGCGTCAGTCGATCGGAAAAATTAATACCTCGATATATTGGTCCATTTCCCATCACCGAACGCATTGGTTCTGTGGCTTATCGCCTTTTATTACTGGCTCAATTTTCTACTATTCATGACGTATTCCACGTCTCTCAACTACGGAAATGCCTTAGAGATTCCGATTCTATTCTTGAGCCCGGTGTTATTGAAGAAATTGAAGTTTCGCCTAATTTGACTTATGAGCAACATCCTATTCGTATCATTGCTATGGAGGTTAAACGCCTTCAAAATAAAGATGTTCCTCTTGTGAAAGTTCAATGGTCCTCAAATCCTAAGGATTGCTCTTGGGAATCCAGAGAATTCATCGAGCGAACACATCCGGACTTACTCTCTCGAGCTTCTTAAGGTGAACTTCTCATTTCAAAATTTCTTCTTTTGTGTTATTATGCCTTAGTATGGTTGTTACTTTTTATTTTCTTCTTAAGTATTGCGAGGACGTAATTTCTTTAAGGAGGGGAGTCTGTAACAACCCGCATATTTTTACGATAATATATTTAAATGATTTATTTAAATATAGCATCATTAGTTGAATTTAAAAGTCCAAAACGTGACTTTTTGTAAATGGTCGAATCGGGACTCAAGATTATTTCCATTGAGTCCAAAATGGCGTTTGCGACCTTTTGGAGTATAAACACCGATATGTTTGGGTTTCAGCCCACTAACCCAACTTAATACCCTAACACCTCCTCCAACTCCTCTTCATTCATTTTCTTTTCCTAACACTCTAAAGCTAAAAAGAAAATAGGGGAAGGGAAAAGAAATCAAAATTCCTAAACCCTAGATTACTAGGAAATTCAAGATTCAAGCTCCAAAATCAAAGAGAAGCTTAGGTAAGCATCCTCTTTATCTTCTCCATCTCAATTCCTCTCCAATTTTCAGAAATTTCCTATAACCTAATTTAGGAAATATTTGTCTATGATCATAGATTGGAGCTTCTAGAGTTGAACTTGAAGAGTGGTTGATCTTTGCTTTGTTTTGAGCTTCTCATTCGTTGTTTTTGGGTTTAAAGGTGAGTTCTTTAACTCACATCTATGTCTATACCTTTGATAGTTGTTAGGTATGAATTCCTAACATCTATTTCTTGTCCATTTGCTTTTGAATTGAATTGGTTTGACGAATTTTCCAATTTTTGGTATTTTGAAGTCAAAATCTATGAAAATCCTTATATGGATGTTTGGACATGTTATTTGGAGTGTATTGATGTGTTTATAGGGTTGGGTTGTCGCTTGACATCGATCTCTAGCCATCGTCGCTCATTTATTTGTTTCGAATTGGTTTGGACATCAATGGCCTTGGCAAAAATTGCCCTGAGCTTCAGCTCAGACGTCTGGTAACAAGCTCAGACGTCTAGAGCTACGGGAATAAAATTCCAGTCTTTCAGCTCAGACGTCTGAGCTTACTTCCCAGATGTCTGGACGATCTGGAAGAAAATTTCCAGTCTTTCAGCTCAGACGTCTGGGAGAACCACCAGATGTCTGAAGCTGACAATTTCAGCCAACTTGCCTGTTTTTAGATGGGATTCCATTTTATCGATTTTTGGTTGATCCAATTAGTTGTTATCACTTTTATCGACTTTGATGACTTCTTTTTATGGATTTTTGGGAATATCCATTTTATGGATTTGATATCGATTTCTATGGTTTTGATTCACGTCATCGAATGTGAATTTTTGGTGATTGATTGTATTTACAATCATTTTTGTGATTTGTCACTTTAAAATACAAAGGTTTCTATACTAGTAGTAAATACTCAAACTCTTCCACAAAAATGATTTCAACACTACTTTTAAATACGAAGCTCGTTTTTAAAACTGTTTTCCAATCTATTAGTATATACAAACCTTTACGTCATTCGTATGAGAAATCCAATTAAACGACTTAGCAAAACAAGTGGTATGAAATGCTTGCATTTACTTCATCGGTTAATTCTTAGACTTGTTCGATTGAAATCTTGTGACAATTTTCGAGTGGAAATCTACAATTTGTTCGTAAATATTTAAGTTAAGCTAGTGATTATGGGACATAAAGCTAAACTTATTTATTTACTAGCTTAGTGTAATCTACACGTTTTATTGATCAATGGTGATCATTTTATGGTTTAGACTAGCGATATGCGATGTCTCTTTGTCCACGTGGAGGACTGTACCCAATTTTGTGGAGCTTCGTCTCATTTTATGGGGCTAACAACCCAGGGTCTTTTGACCGTCCGTGGAGCAATCGGCTCGATAAGTCGGTGCATGGGGCGTATCTTTTAGGTGCGTCGACGTTCGAATGTACATGAGGCGTATCTTTTTAGGTGCGTCGATGTTCGTTTATGCATGGGGCGTATCTTTTTAGGTGCGTCGATGTTCGTTTATGCATGGGGCGTATCTTTTTAGGTGCGTCGATGTTCGACTGTGCATGGGGCGTATGTTTTTAGGTGCGTCGATGTTCAGCTCATTTTATGGGTTAGCGACCCATGGGATAACATCCCGTTTATGTTAGGCCTACCCCTTCTTTGTGTTTTCTGGATTTCCAATTATTGATTTCTGGAATTTGTGTTTCACCGATTTTTGCGATTGGCATTGATATGTTTTGTCAATATTTGAGGTTTGGTGAATAAGCTAAGAATGTGATATTCCTTTTGGATATTTGAGATGATTTGAGATATTGTATGACTTTTGTTGTTATCAAATGTATGCTTGTCAAAGCATGGCATTATTGTTATCATATATTTTTGTTGTATCTCTTATCCTATCTCATCCTATATGATATTTATAGCTAGACTGATCCGTTTATTATTTTTCTTCTTAAATAATACTCGGGTCAGACCGAGGTGTTACAGGTGCTTTCACTTGACTTCTTAGTAGGGGCTAGCTTCTGACTTTTGGCTAACTACTTTACCTAGCAGTTTTTTTTACTTTTATACTTTTGAGTTAGAGACTCCTTGATATATACATATTCTTTTGCTTAGCACTTGTACTTATTCTTTTGTGATGTAGTGGATCTTGTATGACCACTATTTTGATGTACACTTTTGTGTTATATTCATATCTGTTTCCGCCTTTGTGATATGAATATCGGTGAGTGATTTGTGTTATGCTTATTTCTATATATTTTTCCGAAGCCCACATAGCCACTGTGTAGTAGCTTTGAGTTTATATTTGATATGTCGGATTTCCTCTTGAAACGAAATGCAAGTCATTCTATCTGACATATCGGTACTCGCACAAAGCAATTACACAGATGGTCGCTCCTCAACGGCCTTATTCTTCGTGCTAGTCGACGGCATTACCCCGTAGTGTCCTTGGCTAGTGTGAGTATAAAGGTGGGGCATCACACTGTGACTTATTTTTCATCGACCTAAGAGTTTCATTTTTAGATTTGGGTAGGCAGACCTATTTCTTAGGGTTAGGTCTATTCTGGTATAACATAGCTGTCCTTTTTGTTGTTTAGACAGATGTTATATTATAGTCCTATCAGTTTATATCCCAATTGGACAATGTTCACCTATTTATATTCGTTAGGTAAATTCACATAGTTTTTTCATAAACACGACTACCTATTTTTTATCGTTAGGAGTCGGGGTTTTTACCTGATAGTCTATTTCTTTTCGTTTGACTATTGCGCTATGCAGCGGGGTTTATTTGTTTTAGTTAGGCCCCGTGTCGCACTGTATCATACTGATAGTTGACTACCATTATTATTTCACTATTGATGGTTATTTCTTCAGAGATTTTTAGTATGGATATTCTGTATCCTTTATAGCTCTGAGAAATTTTGAATTATTTATCACCATATTTGAGATGATAGTCTATTGAGACTTGATATGTATTTATGAAATGTTGATTTGTTAGATATGCCTTATTTGAGTATTTGTTTTGGGCATATTTTATTTATGACTTATTTGGTTATTGTTAAGTCAAAATTTTGAGATCTGTATTTATTGGTTTGATATGCCTTTTTGAATTTTTGGGTTTTAGGCATATTTTGAAATGACTTATTTTAGACTTAAGTCATTTATGGATTTATATAGTGAATTTAATATGTCTTATTATAATTGTTTGTTCGGCATATTTTATATGGCTTATTATTGTAAGTCATAAAGTTATGATATTAGAAAATCATTTATTATTTAGATATAGTCTGACCCGTTTATTTTTTTAATACAGGAAATTATTGTTAAGGACAAAATTTCTCAGTGTTTTAGTCTCAAGGACAGACCTTCAGTATTTTAGCCTAAAGGACAACTTTCTTTAGGTATCAGTTTTTAGTTATTGATAGCAGTTTTTAGGTATCAGTTTGTAGTTATCGGTAGCAGTTTTGGAAGAATGTTTGTCCTTATGAATAATTTTGGAAGAATGTTTGTCCTTATGATTAATTTTTAGAAGAATGTTTGTCCTTATGGTTAAAATATTGAGGTCGTGTCCTTGAGGCTAAAAATATATAAATTTTTGTCCTTTAAATTAATTCCCCCTTTTTAATACTCGGGTCAGGCCGAGACTTTACAGATACATGGACCCATTGACCTTTGGATTTTGGGCTAGCATTGAAGTAGACTATTTTGATAGTTTTAGTTTATTTCATACTTGTATATATTGACAGTTAGGAGTTTATGTCATCTATATTATATAGTAGTGACTTTGTACCTGATACAAGATTTAGGATATGATGTGTAACGACCCGTAAATTTTAACGATTTAAATAACGTAATTAACTAAATTTTTCATGAAATTAAATAATAAAATTTGCAATGAAAACTTGATATTTGGTATGCGTCTATTTTAACGTAGAAAGTGTCAGATTTTCATTGGAAAATATGTAAGTTTTGTTTAGTTTGAAATTTCAATTTAAAATCGGTTAATTTGATGTAAATAAAATATTTTTGAAATCTAAATATTTTTATATAATAAAATGTAAATCATTCTCTGAGTGAGACGTCGTAATTCATTTCGCCAAATTTGGATTGCTCTAGCTCCGTTTATAATATTTTCGGCGTTTTAGCAGCATTTTCGGCAGCGAATATCGAGTTTTGATAGGTGGATCGTATCACTCATATCTGTGTACCATTATGTTCGTCTCGTCGTGCTGATCTCCACAGTATATTCATTTGTGCATTTCAACATCCGTACGCGGCGAAATCCGTAAAACGGTTAGCCATATCGATACCCAATTTGAGTCTATAGAGTGTTTTGTGACCTTTCATTTGTCCACCGGTTGGAAAACATATGGCCACTAGTTATTAATATTCTCTGAATTCAATTGTCCTGACTGTTGTTATTCTTACCTTTTTAATTTATTAGTGGTTCATTTTTCTCATCCGTATACTCTTCTCTCTGTTTTTTCTTTGAAAAAAAAATTATAAAGCTTTTATATATAATCTGAACCACCTCCTTTGTTATAATAGAGAATATATATATATATATATACA
The DNA here is from genome assembly GCA_030737815.1 of Allium fistulosum. Classification (NCBI taxonomy): domain Eukaryota; kingdom Viridiplantae; phylum Streptophyta; class Magnoliopsida; order Asparagales; family Amaryllidaceae; genus Allium; species Allium fistulosum. The sequence goes on along the minus strand of CM060902.1, from coordinate 1,111,972,803 downwards.
CACACACACACACACACACGTAAAGCGTATATAATAGTTTGAGAAGATTGGCTTTAGCCTGTTCATCACCTTCAGCAAACCCATGCTCGACCATTTGCCTCCAACGCCGAATACATCTAACCCCGCATCCATCTCCTCTGACCTCGCAGCCCTCACATGCAACAACAACTTTGCCCATGCGCGACAGCTATAACCTCCGCCTACAGGTTTCAACCCACACCACCGAAGCTTCGGCCACTGCCACAGTCCGCCATCACCCCTGTCTGCCACCCATGTCCACCTCCACCATCTTAATGCCGAACCCAAACCCTCCTTGCTCAACCGCTAAAACATCCGCTGCCATCACCGAGAACGCCGCAGCCACACTGCCACCACCCATTCCCAAAAACCCTATGCCAATCCTTGCGAGATCCGCCACCTTCAAGTTGAGGCCAACAACCGCCTATGCAACGGTTCCCACCTCCCTCCGCCTTGAAGCCCCACACCTAAGCCACCTTCGCATCCTATAACCACTGACCTATGCCTTGAGCCGCTCCGCCGACCCGCCTTGTCCCTTTCGAGCTGAACCCATTCCCATACCTGCTGTGCAAATCTCAGTCACCCTTACTCATCTTGTCCGACCGTTGCTCCACCTAACAGCCACTCTCCATTCCATCGCGCTCAGATCCGCCATCCACTTAGCTCACCACCATCCCACAGTTGAGCGCGCAGCCCACAAAACCTCCGCCCGCTGACTTCCATTGCCGACCTTCCTGTGACGCCCCACCTCTATACTCACAATAACAAAGAGTATTAAAAGAAATACTGTCTGTTATTATGAAGAATAAGGTTGGGTAGGAGCGGCCATCCGTAGTTGGCCTTACACTAGTATTGGTTACCTTGATAGGAGTGATATATATTTTAAATTTTTCATCTCTTATTTATTCACTCCCATCAACATACCCAATTCCAGTATAAAACGAACTACGATGGTTCATAATGGTTCAGGACAATATATATAAAAACAACACAGATACACCAAGAATGCGGAACACAGATAAAAACATAAGTCTCATATATATAACTGATGTCAGTTACAATACAGTTGACACAATACATATGATACAACTACAACTGTCGACCCAAGAAGTTATATATACAAGTACATTATCGACTAATATACATGAATAAATATCAACTTAAAACAGACACACTGACTACTACAAAAAGACGTAGACCACTTCAAATGATATGAAAAGTCTTCACAGCTCAACAGCAACTCAAAGCAGTAAATCTACAACCTGAAATACTCGGGTCTGACCCGAGTATTACATTCAAAAGAAAATAATACACGGGTCAGTCTAATTCAAACTCAGTTATTAGTGCATAGAAGCAATAATGATCAATCTCAAATAGATGACGGTCACAATAATTCTCATCTATCCGACTCTTTTAACAAAGAAATCAGATAACGAAAATATAACACTTAACAGTGTTTAACAATAAATCAGCAGATTTAAATCATCAACAGAGATAAATAAACAATTTATCAAATCGACTAAATCAATTCAAAACAATTGAAATTGTCACTTTAAAACCATCAGAGTTCGATTGGCTGCCGCACACGCACGCATGTACGGCCTCACCAATACGGCATAAAAGATCAATGCATCCAGACACAAAAGAAATATCAATTTAAAACTGTCAATTCTAGGTGGCTGCAGTACACGCTAACGTGCACTGCCTCGCCAACTCGAGTGCACAAGGTCGAATCAAACATTTCAGTGCCATAGTAGTCCGAAGCAAGGAGGTATCAACATATCAATGTCAAAGCCATGGTCAACAATCAGTTCAAACAAGTATAACAGTGTACATCACAATGTCAAGAAAACTGCGCAATGAAGCTACAGGAATATACCAAGCAACCAGACCAGACACCAACAGTGCAATGCAGACTAGTCTACAAAGAGACCACAATGGCAACTGAATCAAGAAAATTACAAAAGCTACAGGACAGCAGCAATGCAACAAGTTCCAGTATAACATGATCAGAGACTAGAGGGAAATTCAAAGCTAAATGCAACAACATGAAACTGCAGCACCAAAGTGCAAAGTCCAACATGTTCAAGTTCATCAGACCAAGCTTCAACTTATCTACAACAAATGCAATTGCATGTATGCAATGCAGACAGGAACCAAATGTCTAGTGAATGACTAAAATGTACAGCAGTTATAAAAAGACAACAGTGATTGCAACTACTGGAATGACAAAGATTGTGAACACAACAGCTACAAGTGTGCAAAAGATACAACTGGAGACCATTGTATCAAGCTACAAGTAAACAGAGATTCAAGAAATGGCAACAGTGAATGCATGAACCAGAATGCCAGTTCAAGTGACTATTGGAATGAATGCAACTTCAAATGACCAGTGGATACTACAGATGTTCAATTGAAACTGCAAAGTGAAGACTAGGATATCAGAGCAACTACAAAAATTAGTGCCGACATGAACTACTACAGATGAACATCAGTGCAGACCAGAAAAGTGCACAAAGCATAGACTCAATATCACAGTACACACATGCATCATGAGATCAGGTTCAAGTAATTTTAGAAGTGGGTGCAGACACATAATACTGAGACTAGAATGAATGATTCAAGTGAACAAGTGACTCATGGATGAACTAATAATGCATCAGCGGGTAAAGAGCTCAAACACAAATCATGGCAACTACACTAATGTAAGTGAATCATACTCAAATCTACAAGCTACAGTCCAAAACAGTAGAGATACAAGTAGAAAGAACAAGTCTCGAACTCAAAACAGAGTCAATGAATGCACAGGGATGAATAAAATGTCAACAAAGCACATCAGTATGCAAGAATAAACATCCCAGTGCCAAAATCCAATACAACTGCAATCATGATCATTCAAAGACAGAAGCTACACTTATCATAGTGTAAACTGCAACAACATACAGGCAATAGAGAAGATGGCCAGAGTCGAAATACATAGGGTCAACAACCACCAGATAAAAGAATACCAACATGATAAAGTCAGCGCCAACAATAATGACAGCGACTCAATCATCTCAAGTTACCAAGGTCAAAATCAAAACAATGCCGAATTCGACATAAAGGAAATCGCCAGAAACAAAATCGAAGCGACCGAAGTCAATATAAATTCAATTGCCAGGGATTTGAAACAAGTGAACCAGTAAATCGTTTCACAACAAAACTGTTTTGCAAATCAAAGATAACAAAATGCCAAACAAATTCAACGATTGCAGAATGAATTAGATGTGAGAGGGGGGAAACCATTCACCTTTGTTTGCGAGCGTTGATCGAAGGGCTGAAGTCGAGCGATGATCTTGTTCGCTCGAACGACTCGAAGTCGCGGCGTCACGAGTCGATCGGAACCCCACATCGGAGAAGACGAGGCCGCCATTCTTCGAATTCACGAAAGCCCTAACTGTTGGGGGAACGAACGAGAAAATTATGTGGCCGCCATTAATTTGTGAAGCCCTAATTCTTTTGGAGGCGAACGAAAACGAATGAGGCCGCCACCATTATCTCGTATATTTTGTTAGGGTTTTGAAAAATGAATCATCGGTAAAGGGAACCGGTTGTTTCTCATTACTATCTCGGCAAAATAAAGAGATATGGGCCATATTAAATTTCTAAAAGCCCATCAAAAATCAACAAATTATAAAAGAGATTTAACTCTATAATTTCCACTTGCAATTTTAATTAACTATTTTATCAAAGGATTCCAATCGATCAAAAACTCAATCGAGCAATTAACTAGCATTCTAATCGTTTAAGGACGATATTAAATTCTCACAAAAGCTCGGGTTGTTACACTTCCACTTCACCGAGCATCCCCACCAGAACACTTCCAGCTGTAACCTTCAGCCTTCTCTTTATATATAAAAACAAAGGTGTATGTATAATATTTTAAAATATTTTATTTAAATTTATGTTAATATTTTTAAAATAGATTTTGTAATAATATATATATATATATATTATGTTTAAATATTTATTTGAATTTTTTTTTAAAGAAATATATGGGTTTTAATAAATATTGTTTTAAAGAGAGAAAAAAAAGAATATTATATATATATATATATATATATATATTTGATTTTATTGAATTCATGGCTTTGGCTTGCTTCAGTCTACAGCTTCTAGCGTGTCATTTTCCCGTTAGTCCGTGTGCGTGTCCGTGTCACTTTCGTCGCCATCATTATTTCCATGGCCTCGAAAGGTGAGCAATCACTCACGGTTATCATTCTTATGTTTAGTAAATTGATTTCACATGAAATGACGATTGAAATGTGTTGTTAAACTTAAATTGGTTAGAAATTAAATTGTTAAGTGTGATATGTTGTTATTTGAATTTGTTTACCTATGTTAATTGACATATGGCACCATAACCATGTTGTATATATATAAATTGTTAATTATGTTCCATGCTTTAATTGATATGTTATGTCATTTTATGCTATTTATTTTATTGTTCTCACTCTGCAAGTTCCCTAAAAGTTTAGGAAAACCCCTATGGGTTGAAATGATACATACCCGAATGATATTATAGATTAGGGAAAATCGTTATGGGTTGAAATGATAAACCCAAGCGATTTTATAGATTTTTTGAATTTTGGGATTGCGGGTTGAAATGATATATACCCGTAAATATTAAATTATTGCGGATTAAAATGATAAATATCTGTATCACTTAACCATAGGATAGAGAATTATATACGAACACCGTTGGTCTATTTTGCAAAATGATTTCCAAAGTTTTGAACGGAAATAGATGGGTCTTAATAAATATTGATTTTAAATATAATATAAAGATTTTATTTTAATATATGTGAAAAGTTTAGATTTTTAAATTATATGTTTGGAAATTTTAAATTTATAAGTTAAGTTTTGGAAAATGTAAATTTTAAGATTTTACTTATAATTTTATAATTTTTAAATATATAAAATATAGTTTAATAAAATAATATACATTTAATAAAATTAGATTTAATTTAATAATATTTAATATAATAAAATTTAATTTAAGAGAATTTAATTGGATAGATATATATATTGTATTTAAAATATTTATTTAAAATTTATATTAATATTTGAAATATATTTTGTAATAACTTTAATAAATCAAGGTTAGGAAGATAAATTAAAGATGATTTGAAATTTTATTTGTTAAGAATTGTATTTAAATAAAAATTGATTTGAAACTTATTAATTTGGAGATTTTAAATATATGAATTTTATAACTTGATAAATGGATTTTTGATTAAAGGTGATTAAATGAATATTTTCAAATTTAAATAAAATTGAATTTGAATATTTAATTTTGATTTAAATTTGTAATTTGAGATTTTATTTAAATGTTATTAAAAATGATTAAGTGAATATTTTCAAATTTAAATAAAACTAAAGTTGAATTTTGAAATATAAATGAATTTATCAAATAGAGTTATTGTAAATGTTTGAATATTTAGAACTTTGAAACCTATTAAATTGGAAGTGGTTTAAATTTGTAGTTCAAACCTAGATTTGAAGTCGATATAAATTAAAAATGGTTTTTATAAGAATTTGAATTGAACCTTTAACCTTTTAATTGAAATTGTTGAACTGAGATTGATTTAAATCAAATTTTGGAATTAAAGTTGATTTGAATTGATTTGTGAAATTGGAAGAAAACAATTCTAATTTGAAGCTATTTTCGATATAAACTCTTTTAAATATATAAACTACTTTAATATATATATTATTTTAAATTTATAAACAATTCTAAATATATATATATATTAATATATAAACTATTTTAATATATATATACTGTTTTAATCTATAACCTATTTTTAAATATAAACTATTTTTATTGTATAATTTTTCCAATATATAAACTACTTTCAAACTATTTAAGTTGGAACTATTATGATTTAGATTTAATGGATTTAAATGCGAATACTTTGATATAATGATTTCAAAAATGAATATGATTTAAAGTGATATGATTTCGAAAGTGGTATGAGTTTGAAATGAATATGATATTTTGATATGAAGTATGAACTGTTTCAAATATAAAATGACCACGGTGTGAAATAAGCGTTTGGTTGTTAAAGAGACCGAGATCGGATATTGTCATAATCTCTGCCAATATCGAAAACCACTTTAACAACTGTGTACGTGGTGGAGAATCCAGAATGAAGTAGGATGGTTTGGCAACGTCTATATGAGGTATGAACGCAGCCCTGACTCCCACGAGTCAGCTTGATGTGACTAAAACAGGAGCTATACCTGGGCCAAGTGAGGTCGCACCTCCGATCGAGCATGCTTCTTCGATACTATTTTATTACTTTGTGATTTGATTGGGTGCACCTTTTATTATGAGAGTGTGTCTCGAGGTGGGCGGTAGTAGCTGTTATGCGTTACCACCAGCCCGGTTCTACAAAACGGTAGAATCCTACCCTAGGCATTGCCTCGCGTGCCTTGTCACATGCCTTATCACGTCCATTACGACTTTGGTTTGTACCGTACCTATGGAGTGCTCCCTGAGTAAACCACTGGTTTGGTGGAGCTTACAGTATCTGTATAGACTGCGGGAATATATAAAAATGTGTTAAGGGTGATATGGGTAACGCCTTAACGCTATTTTAATATTTTACTTTACTGTAGACATTACTAATGTAGCGTATTGTACTATGTATATAGATAGTTTAACGGATCCTTGAAGGATGAGAATCCCAAACATCCTTTAAGTTATTTGCATTTCATTTGGATGTTTCACTTGAGTTGATTTACTGGCATATGAACGCTAATCCTGACTCGAGTGTTTTATGTTTTGCTTTATGCTCGGGTCAGACCGAGTGTCACGACATTTGAGACTCACCTTTGGAGCTTGGAGCTTTGCTTGGAGATCTACCTTTTAGCTATTCAGCTTTCAGTTATTTCCAGTTTATGTTCAAACTTGTCATTTGCTTTGTATTGAGACTTTTATGTATTAGATTTCAGTTGTATCAGACTCTAATGTTCTGTAGTAGCTTCATGAACCACTATTTATCTATTTCCGCTGCTTATTGTTGTATTACTCTATGTCTGTGATTCTGTGATTGATTTATTTACCGCATATGCTAAGTTTTGCCAAATATAAATTAACAATCTGTTGTTTTGAGCAATTCAAGTCCGACATGTGTGGATTATTGTCGATTTGAATGGTTCGAAATAGCAGGCTGTTACATGTGGTATTAGAGCTCTGGTTTAGGCAAAACTTAGCATATGGAGTAAAACTCATTAGAGGTAGGGTAGTAATACCCTAAAATTAGTAAAATTAATTACAGAATCATCTTCGTTCGAGCTTGAAATTCTTTGTTAGGATTCTCCCGGATTAGGATTTCTTTTGAATTTTTGGATCTTTCCCTTGTTCAAAAATCCATTCTTGTCTTTCCTGTTCATGTTCTTTTGATACTGGAGCATCCCATAGCTTCAACCTCAATTGGAAACTTCATCCTTATGTGTGACTGATCCCATCGGCGGTCCCGCCAACCTTAGTATGATTTGTAAAGGGGTGAAACTCCTTTACAACAGGCGTCGATTCACCAGAGATTTCTATGTCCTCGGTTTTGATGCTACCATTTCTTGCAAAGACTGAACCGTTTCTCTAGTAGACGACCAGGGTAATTCTCTTGTGATTGAATGTTAAATGCCTAAGGACTATGCAGGCAGTTTTATCTTTTCGCTTGATTCTCAGCCTGGTGACCTTGACTCCACCCCGGTAGTCAGGGAATATCCTGATTTTTTGGTGAAGTCACTTCTCTTCCTCCTAAGCGGGAAATTGAATTCCGCATCGATCTTATTCCTGGAGCTCGATTTTGCTACCGGTTTTCACCAGCTTCGTGTAGTTGAGGAGAGCATTCCAAGATAGCTTTTCGAACAGAGAATGGTTCCTATGAATGGTTAGTCATGTCCTATGGATTAACCAATGCTTCTACCTTCTTCGTCGATCTCATGAATCGCATTTTCCGCGATGTTCTCAACAAATTGTCTAGATTTTCGTTGATGATATTCTCGTCTTTTCTAAGTCTGAGAAGGAGCATGAATCTCATTTGAGCCATTGTTTCTCCAAACTCTTAGGAGTCTTCAATTGAAAGCCAAATTTTCTAAATGCCATTTCTGGAGGGATGAAGTCTGGTTCCTTGGGCTCATTATTTCTGAAATGGAGTCTCAGTTGACCCAGTTAAGGTCACAACGATTAATATAAGTCTATCCATCTTTCCTCTTTTGTAATTTAATTATCTTATCTTCCTTTCAAGCTTATCTTCTTAGTTAGAATTCTCTTTGATTAGGGTTCCTCTAAATTTGAATCTCTATCCTTGTTTTAAAAATCCATTCTGGAATCATCCTATAAGGGAGAATATTTGTGATTAATATAAAAATGTTTTACATTGTGTTGTTTGAGTTGTTAAGTTTGAATTTTGGGTTCGATCGATTCGTCTGGCCAACGCTATCGATAGTAATTCCAAAACACTTAAACAGAGCAAACTGACACAATATTGTTTTCGAAATAGATAAATGAAATAATTTTATGTATGAATATATTTTATATATAAAAGTATAAATTTTTGAAATTAGATAGTTAAATGAATTGGTTGTTAGAAATGATAATACTAGATTATCATTTACTATTGTCAACATTCCTAAACCATTAACTATTGTTGTATATTATAAGAAGATGAAATTTTTAAAAAATGGTTTATAAATTTGATTTGCAAATGAAATTAATTTAAATTAAGGATTTGAGAATTTAATTTCTGGTGTTTTTTCAAAAATTTGGTCTTCAAAGTTTTGAGAAAAATATATTATTTGAAAGTATTTTCAAATGGAAATTGTTTTCAAAGAATTTTAATAGAAGTAAGTCAGCGCTCTCCTCTTATGTCACGGGAAAATAATTTCGATGATGACTGCAGCATCATCGACATTCATTTTCGAGTCTCAAAGTGGGGAGACCACTTAGTAGCTTTGCTACACTTTTGTTTTTGAAAAATGGATTTGATTTGAATTTCTTGAGTATGATTTTATGTACAAAATATGTATATATTTATTTCAAAATGGTTTGAAGTAAAACCAGAAATTTAACTCTTAAGTTTTATGTTAAGTGATGGGTTTCAATTATTGAAATGAAGCAAAAATTTTGAATACGAACGATTGGAGTGTCTAAAATGAGAAATGAAATTGAAATAACTTAAACAGTTGAAATAGGATAAAATTTATTTGTATAATCCCAATTGCATTCTAAAACATATACATTTATTTTCGACTGTTTATATCCTGCCCATAATTTGTCATATATATGCTGCATTGATTAAGTTTATGAAATGGGAAATTGATTCAATCATCATTGTTTCCCTTTATTTATTTCCCATTTTTTCCTTTATGTGATTAGCTATCCATTAATTTTGTTTATATGTCTATACCTTGCCATTAATTGATAGCACCTATCATATGTTACACACCAATATGTACATAAGAGTATATTTGATATACTCTACTTTACATACACATTAAATTAAAGTAAAACTTTATTTATAAAATTAAATAAAATATTCACTTTATTAAAAGAAACTTAGAAAAGTTCTAAGTATATTTAGACTTCATAGGCCCATTAAAGATCCAAAAATGGCTAATTTTTTTGAAATTCACCCATTTCTTCCGCTGTGGGCTGGCCCAGTTCCTTCAATGTTATCAGAGCCTAATAACTTATGTGGTCTAAATTAGCCATGTTATAGTTAACTAATTAAGCTTGCACATTTAGTACGGTGTCTAGAAAGGTGATGTCTAGGATTGGAATTGGGTAATCAAGTACCCTGTCCTACATGGTTACCTGCCTAGCCTAAAAGGTGGAGTAAGCCCAAAGGTTACCCCTAATAGAAAAGACCCAATTTAATTGGGCCTTGGGCTAATTTTCAAAATAGTTTTGACAACTAAGACAAGATTTTAAATTTAAAAGTTAAATTTAAAATAAAAACATGTTTATTATAAAAGGTTATAATATAACATAAAATTTCAAAATGTTTGAAAATGCAATGAAAAGTACAAAATGTTTGAAACTATGTAAATATTAATTTCAAAATTTAAAATTATTAATAAGATTAACAATATAAATTAATTAAATGAGTTAATTAATTAATACTTATATGCATGTATTATATATGTTGATATATGTTATGTTATTTTAAAATGTTTAAGATATCATAAGCATACATGTATGTATATAAGATAAATTTTCGAAATTAATATAATTTAATTAAATTTTTTTAAGTAATAAAGTAATTAAAGGTCTGTTAATTAACTAAAAATACGCATATATAAGATATATGTGTCTTACTATAATGGTTATAGTAGATATGTCCAATATAAAAGTTGTATTGGAATACTAATTTAAAACTAATTAAAGGGTTAATTAATTAAATAATATTTAATTAATGAAATGTTATACATAAGATTATTCTATAAGTTAATTAAAATATAAAAGTTATATAATAATGAAACTTATATAATATGAGTGTATAAACTAAAGGTGGAACATTAAAGAAACCCAAATAAGCTTAAAGAATGAATACATACGTAAATGTACGTATATTGTAATTTCTGATGTGTTTGACACTTGAATCACGAGGGTATTTCATAAGAAATACATTATTTCATACGTCAATATCACTCAATATAATATGTTGAAGACTATGAACCTTCAATATAATGTTGTCCTCTACCATATATATATTAGTAAATTACTTGCATACTCCTTAGTTGTTGAGCGAACTCAAGCTAGGGATGTTATGTGTAGTATTATTAATATATTGAACAGATGAGGTAAGATAACTATATGTATTTGTTGAGCAAACTCAAGGTACATATACTATACTTAGGCCATCATGTTATGGTAGGTACGAGTGAGTAATCTCTTTTGATTTGTTGCGCAAACTCAAGGTCGAAATGAGATTAGGACAAAGAAAAATAAGTTAAGAGTTGTATGTGATACAACCGATAAGGAGTTATCCATCGTTTGTGGGGCTATGATTTGTTGAGCAAACTCAAGGTCAGAATACCAAGACAGACGGGTCCTAACACCCACTAGTGATGTCGAAAGACTTCTATGTTTCATCTTAGGGTTTGGAGAAATATAAAACACTAGTGGGAGCCTTATTAGAAAAATGAAATGGTAACATTTAACCTTTCTAATATTGTAAGAACATATGCTAAATAATGTTATAATTATCTACAATGATAAATTTGTGCATTTAATATGATTGATAAAATGTTTATCAATTAACATATACAGATGAACTGAATTGAAAGTTGACAAATAGAAATATAATACTGTAACGACCCAGAATTTTGAACAAATTAAAGTGAAAATATTTAATTTATTTTAAATATTTGAACGATAATTTAATTTGAATCCCCGATATAACTTTGAAATTTGCGATTAAACTTTAAAATTTAATCTATTGAATGCTGAATAAAAATTTAAATTTTCAATTTAAAGTTGAAGAAAAATATTTCGAAAGCTTTTAAAATTCATATTGATAATACTGAAGATAATAGAAGCTTCAGAATCAAATTTGAAATTGAATTGTTCAGTTTGAAATTATATCGTTTGAACTGATATTTAAATACAGCGTTTCGAGGCACAGTCTCGGAATTCGACGAAACCAGTTCCATTGGGTCCGTAACGTTGAATTATTGCCGGATTTCAAATTTCGTATTTTTCGGAGTTGTTATGTAGGCGTACGACATATAAACGCGTTGAAATTAAATCAAATTCAATTTAAATTTAAAATTTAAATTTTTTGTCAACATCAGCCACCCTACATTTTTTTGCAGACCTATTCCCTATTAAAACACGTTCTCTTGTCTCCTTCGTACCATTCCTTTTCTTTTCCCCTTCATCTTTTAACTGGCATGAGAAAATCAAAACCAAAGGGAAGAAAGTACTCTCGTTCAAAAATAAAAGTAATGGCCGAGCTCCTCAAAATTTCAGAGAACATTTAATTCGTTCAATTTAAATTCGCGAGCCCTCTTCATAAATTAAATAATGGCCTCTGTTAAAAAAGAAAACCGCGTATCCCTTCTCTCGTTCAAAACAAAAATCTTGTTTTAGCATACGAGAGGAGATCGATTACGATCTGGGGAAGACTCGCGATTGGATTCGCGATCGCGTGGGAAGCAGGCGGCGGCTCGAACCGCGTGAAGGTGGAGTAAGGATCTCGCGAAGATGCTGGAGCTCGTTCGATTTGGGGTGGGAAGAGCAACTCTGGTCGACGAGCAGGGGAAGTTCGTTCGAGTTCAACTGGATGTGATCGACTTCGATTCGGAGGCGCGGCGATTGGAGGTCGCGATTTGGGGATGACGAAGCTGGGCGCAGTCGATGATGTGATGGTCGCGTTCATCTATTGGGGGCTCGAAGTCGAGCCAAAGAGTGGCGACGTCAAAGCTGTGAGCAGCAGGTGAAATTTTATTTTTAAATCTAATTTATAAATGTTTAAACAGAGAAAAAAAATATCACTTTTGATTTTTGATAATCAGTTAGTGTTAGGTAAAATGATTTATTAAAGGAAACTGATTTAAAGTAAAATAATTAGTTAAAATAAATTTATTTAAAGGAAAAATTGGTTTAAATGAAACTATTAATTTATTTAACAATCAAGAATGAAAATTTATTATTCAATTTATTCGAATATTAATAAATTATATAAATTATTTATACAAGGTCAAACCGGGGAAAAACAATTTGGAATGGAAATGGATTGCAAAATAAAAGCAAAGGTGAGATCTTCTCACTCAAAATAAATTTGGATTGCAGTTATTGATTGCTATTGGATGTGATATTAGATATAGTAGGATATATCTATATATATGTGGCAATATATACATATTGGCATATGTATATATTGGATTGATTGATTTCCCGCCTCGTATAGCGGATGAGACCCTATTGCGCCGTTAGTAAGCGGATGATTTTTATAAAACCCATATACCGCGATATTCCACCTCGAAGTGGAATTGGTATTGTGCTAACGTCTTTGGATGCAGGGAAACAGGTTGGAGGGATCCAACTGGACCCCTCATATTGATTGAATTTATTATATTATGATATGATAAAATCTGTGAATGATTATATTGATGTTATTGATCATATTGATGTCTGGAAATTGTTTGAAAGATAAAATTTAACTGAATGGATGTTTGATATCATTGGATTCCAAAAATAACTGAAATTGAATTTTTGAACTTCAAGTAGAAATTTTTAAGTGAATTAATTTTAGAAATTAAATAAATTTGAAGAAAGAAGAATTTTAAAACATAAAAAGTCGATTTTATAATCTTATCAAATTTATTTCCAGAATAAAGTGAAAATGTTAAATAAATGGATTTCATAAAATAGTGATTATAAATTGAAGAATTTAATTTAAATTTGGATTTTTAAATAGATTGAAAGAGACAAAGAAATTTATTCTCTTTAAAAGGAATTTATTTAAAATAAAATAAGTTGGAAGTCCAATTAGAAATTAAATTTATGAATTGAAATAACTTGGGAAATCAATGTAAAAATGATTGCAAATTGAAGAATTCTTTTAAAAAAATAGAATATTGAATAAATTGGAAAGAATAAAGAAATTATTTAGAAATGATAAAATTTTGGAAATCAATCTGTAATTGATGTAGTATTTGGAAATGATGTTAAAATGGGTTTATAAAAGGATAGAATTTCCAGTTTGTAAAGTTTTAAAAGAATGATTTTTGTAAATAAATGAAATTATAAGTATTTAACTTATAATATGGATTGTGGTATAAAAATTGAATTGTGAATTGAATTGGTAAATAAAGAAGATTTATAAATTGAAGTTTTTATAAATAGAAATAGAATTTATAAACGTTGTTTTATAAATTCAAAATCAATTGAATTTGATAAATTAAATATAGAAGATTATCAAAGAAGATATATTCGCGATTTTGGATAGCGAATTATCCTTGAAATAAAATGTGTAGAGAGGATCGAAATTTGGTTAAGTGAATTATATTCACGATTTTGGACAGTGAATATATTATCAAATAAAATGGATTTATTTTTGAAGAAGTGATATAAAAAAAATGAGGTTAAACATTTTAAAGATGTTTTAAAATGTATTAAGTATCGAACACATAGATTTCAACATTCATTGTTGAAATAGACGTTTTCGAGGAAGAAGGAAATGATGGACTATAACACTGTTGTTATAGTAAATGATTTCCGAAAGGAAATGTTTTTATGTAGTATTGGGATTTATACATCTATCTTAAAAATCTGAGTCCCTATACTAGTAATTTTGAGTCGTCGTAACGATGTTTTACGTAACATTCGTTTTGACTCAAATAGATTTCCTTAAAGAATGAAATATATACTTAACATTTATTTAAGTATATCGAATATTTTCAAATGCTGAAAATAAATAGATTTGTGAAATACTTATTATTAAATAAGTATGGGAATGCTTTTCCAATATGAAATGAAACGTTTTTGGGTTTTATCTTTGTAAAGATAAATTGAAAGTGAATATTGAAATCGACTTGAAGATCGTATATCAGTAGATATTTTGAAATATAAATTCACTATGGAATTTATAAAAGAAATGGGAATTCGTTTTAAAAATAAATATTGATTTATTTTTGAAGTGTGGAAATTATATATCTAATAAAGATATTTTTGAAAATAAATAATTTGGGAAAATTATTTGGAATCTGATGATGTTGCGCATCTTTATTGATAGTTAAATAACCGACTATCAATATTTACCTTGAATGGTATTTGTTGTGAATTGGATGAATTTGAATGCCACACTTATTTTTGAATAAACGCTCACTATTCGGGTTAGCCGGGAAAGGACCATGGGGTCGTATAACCCATTCCGAATATGTGATACGTCGTTATGAATCACATTTGATGACCGGTGTTGAAGACCGGATATTTTTGAAAACGGAAGGATTACCGTCAAGTTACTCTACATCGGCTGATCTCCGATTTAGAGGTTTTATCACCCTTAGTGACGGGAAGTCCGGACGTGATTAGAAATTTATCCGGATATGTAAGGGCTTCGTGAGAAGTGCCTTCGGTTCTGTTCGATCCCGGAACAGACTTGTATGGATTGTGTGTCTGACGTTACAGATTGAGATATAAAGCTGATTTCTTTCAAATACATTTCTGTTGGTGGCGGAGAATTTATTCTCTTAGCTTAACACCCTTCTCTTAGACGTACGAGCTCAGAGGTTATGTAGTTGAAATTTATCAGCTATATACCCCAATTTGGTAATGTGGCATACTGAGTGTTGCTGTGAAATGATCAGTGTTTGATCATTTGCTATATGATCATTTGTTTGATCTTATATCTTTGTGATCATAGGTTGATCATTTGTTTGACCCGAAGCATGGCTTTGTAGAAAGCGTAGCTTTGTGGCGAGACTTCGTCGAGCCTCACACCCCGGAAATGGTCGAAACAGGAAGGATGCGGCAAGGTTCTAGGGAGTAGCGCCCCTTAGTGTATGTCATTCCTTCTGGATAGAGGTGGTATCATGGTATGGAGCCCAGATACTTAACCTATGTGGTTACTGCATTATTATTATTATGTGGTTTGTTGCGAATCGGGGATCCTCGGGAAGATCGGTTACGATCGGGGGATGGCATACGCGTGTCAGTAGTTACCTATTTTTGCAGAGGTAACCCGGCCTTGTGTTGGCAGAGATCCGGTTAGGTTCTCGGGTAGTCATTCCAGAGGCGTTCCTTCGTGGAATATGAAGTTCCTTAGCCTGACCATTTGTTGGAAATCCAAAGAAACAATATGTGACTTGTACGGTTTTAGTTGTATTACCTGCTATGGAATGTGGCGGTAACCTGCTATTGAACATAGTAGCTATAGTAGGCATACGATACTGGTCGTATGTTGGCTAAGATTAATATTATACTTTCGAAATGTTTTCTACACTATGCACTAATAATAATATCAAAAAGGATTTGATTTTGCGTAGTAAGCATCTTTAACTACCATAAGAAGAAATCTCCTCCAATTCTGCGTTTGCATTGTGTGTGTGGCGGGAGGTCTAATGGTAGTTTCATTTTCCAAAAGCATTTCGAATTGACTTTAAAATTATCCTATTGTTGTTTTCAAGATAAACTGTTTCACGATCTCACACCAGTCACCATGACTGACTCGGAGTTTATTGTTCCCTTCTAAACTCTGGGTGCCCACTAATTTCCACACGGGCAGCCTAGAGTTATGTTATCAGGATATTCTGGAACTTTGGAAGCAAGCTGGATGGCGAGACGTATCATCCGTATTTGTTTATTTATTCCGCTGTGTATTCTGTATGAGGACAAGTTTATATAACTGTCCATTGTTGTATTGAGTTGTATATTGACTCTGATGATTGATGTATGTATAAAATGGTATAGTCCTTTGTTTTAAAGATTATTCATTTACCTATTATATATTGTTCCGCTGCGATATGTGAGATTCTGATATTGTTTTCTGTTCTGATGTTGTTCTGTTGTTCTTCTTCTCTTTTTCTTCTATCTTTTCTTCTACCTCTTCTCCTTAAAACCCCTCAGGGTTCGTATTTCCATGCCTCTTGAGTTAATCAATGGAGATTAGTGTTTAATCAAGGAGTACGGATTTGCGGGTCTTGACAGTTGGTATCAGAGCATATGGTTAAGCGACAACCCTGCTCTGTTGGGTGTTACTCATTAGAGATAGAGTCAGTAGTACTCTAGAATGAGTTGAGTGTAATAATAGATATGAGCGCGTATTTGTTAGTGAATATGAAATTGTTTTGTATTGTGTTGACTTATCGGTTGATTGTTTATAGATTCTGGTCGGTGCAGTCTAGCTAACTGTGTTGATAGGAGTTTCTAAACTCTTAAACAAGATAAACCGACACAGTATTGTTTTAAATAGGGTAAATGAGATAATTTTACCCAAAACTATTTTTGTATAGAAAAAAATGATTTTCTATGAATTATCATAGTATATGATGTCTGGTTGTTAGGAAGTAATAACATTGAAATATTATCCTTGTTATATTGAAATTGAATAAGAGATAAAATGTATAACCAAAGATTGGAGATAAATTCAATTAACAAATGAAATTTATAAATTTGAATTGAAGCATAAAGAAATAAATTCACATACGAATGAAATTTAAGAAGGTGAATTGTAAATGTGACTTATAATTTGAAACAGAATTCCAGAGAAGTATTTGGAAAGGTTTTGAAAAGAATTTGAAAATTTTGGAGATTTGGAAAGTTTAAATCTTTTTGATTTGAAAATGAATTTCAAAGGTTTTGAAAAGTATTTTGGAGGAATGAAAAGCTCTAAACTCTTTTTGGTCGCTGGAAAATAACTTCGATGATGACCGCGGCATCATTGGTGTTCATTTTCGGGTTTCCAAAAGAGGAATTGCTGCCAAATTGTTTTAAATGGAAGTTGTTTGAAAAATTTGGGTTTTGTTTTGGAAATTCAAGAGATAATTTGATTTGTTTTCAAAAATGATTTTTTTTGAAATGTTGGTAAGACTTTGGAATACTATCTAAAAATATTTATGAAATGTTATTGAATTGATAACTTATACAAATTGAATTTTGATAGAATAAATTTAACTTAAAGAATGGAGTTAAATTAAAATAGGTACAAGTGAATCAATTAAATGAAAGTGAAATTGAAAGTTGAAATTCATTTCGAAGTTGTAAGCAATCGAATTGAATTGAATAAATATAATGTGTATATGGAATATTTATATTGAACCTAAGAAATGAAGAGTGAAATTCTTAAGTAAAATTTGATATTGAAATTATTCTAAGTTGATGATTGAAAAAAAAGAATAAAACTGGAATTGAAACTGAATGTTGAAAACAAATTTGAATTGTGAACTAAATAAAAGAATGGTTCGAAATTGCAAATAAATTCAAGTAAGCATAAATAAATTTTCAATGAATGGAATTTACAATTGTAAGTGAATAAAATTGAAACTGAATGTTGAAGACAAATTTAAATAAAGTGGACTATAATTTGTAATAAATTAGTAATTGGAACTAATTTTAAATAGTGCAGTTATGAATGAAAGTTAATCGATGAAATTCAATATTAAGAAGTAAACTAAATCCAAATTAGATTGGAATTGTAAATTGAATTCAAATGAAATTGAAATGTAAAATTGAATGAAAAGAATATATAACTTCAATAGTGAAGTAAAGAATGTATAAGAAGTATATATTGAAAATTTTGTAATAGAAATTTGCAAAATAGTTTGAATGTTGTAACTAGATATTATGGCTAGTAGGATATACAGGTGTATTAAAGGAATTGGATTTGATTTTCAAAGATAAATTTGAATTGCTCGACAAAAGGTAAGTATTTGAATTTCAATATGAGATTTGCTGATTTCTTGTCCAGCCGCTTGGCTTTTTCTTTTTCTTTTTGAAATCTGAGAGTCCGTAGGGACGTTTTGTAGTCGTACCGTATTATCCGCGCAAAGGAGACGCTGGCGAAATTTTTCGAAAATTTCGAGTGTTAGAAAATTTTTGAGAAAATTTTGAAAGTTTAAATTTGAATTTAAACTCGAATTTGAATGGTTAAGGAAACAATATTGTTTTGGAACTTATAGTTGAAGTTGAAAATTTAGTTGAATGGATAACGAATCTTTAGTAGAAAGATTTGTTTTGATAAATTTGATAAAACTATTGGATGTTGAAAAATAGTAGACGAGTTAAGGACCATTTTTTTCCTAACTTGTAATTTCGGGACGAAATTCTTTTAAGGAGGGAAGTTTGTAACGACCCAGAATTTTGAACAAATTAAAGTGAAAATATTTAATTTATTTTAAATATTTGAACGATGATTTAATTTGAATCCCCGATATAACTTTGAAATTTGCGATTAAACTTTAAAATTTAATCTATTGAATGCTGAATAAAAATTTAAATCTTCAATTTAAAGTTGAAGAAAAATATTTCGAAAGCTTTTAAAATTCATATTGATAATACTGAAGATAATAGAAGCTTCAGAATCGAATTTGAAATTGAATTGTTCAGTTTGAAATTATATCGTTTGAACTGATATTTAAATACAGCGTTTCGAGGCACAGTCTCGGAATTCGACGAAACCAGTTCCATTGGGTCCGTAACGTTGAATTATTACCGGATTTCAAATTTCGTATTTTTTGGAGTTGTTATGTGAGCGTACGACATATAAACGCGTTGAAATTAAATCAAATTCAATTTAAATTTAAAATTTAAATTTTTGGTCAACATCAGCCACCCTACATTTTTTTGCAGACCTATTCCCTGTTAAAACACGTTCTCTTGTCTCCTTCGTACCATTCCTTTTCTTTTCCCCTTCATCTTTTAATTGGCATGAGAAAATCAAAACCAAAGGGAAGAAAGTACTCTCGTTCAAAAATAAAAGTAATGGCCGAGCTCCTCAAAATTTTAGAGAACATTTAATTCGTTCAATTTAATTCGCGAGCCCTCTTCATAAATTAAATAATGGCCTCTGTTAAAAAAGAAAACCGCGTATCCCTTCTCTCGTTCAAAACAAAAATCTCGTTTTGGCATACGAGAGGAGATCGATTACGATCTGGGGAAGACTCACGATTGGATTCGCGATCGCGTGGGAAGCAAGCGGCGGCTCGAACCGCGTGAAGGTGGAGTAAGGATCTCGCGAAGATGCTAGAGCTCGTTCGATTTGGGGTGGGAAGAGCAACTCTCGTCGACGAGCAGGGGAAGTTCGATCGAGTTCAACTGGATGTATTCGACTTCGATTCGGAGGCGCGGCGATTGGAGCTCGCGATTTGGGGATGACGAAGCTGGGCGCAGTCGATGATGTGATGGTCGCGTTCATCTGTTGGGGGCTCGAAGTCGAGCCAAAGAGTGGCGACGTCAAAGCTGTGAGCAGCAGGTGAAATTTTATTTTTAAATCTAATTTATAAATGTTTAAACAGAGAAAAAAAAAATATCACTTTTGATTTTTGATAATCAGTTAGTGTTAGGTAAAATGATTTATTAAAGGAAACTGATTTAAAGTAAAATAATTAGTTAAAATAAATTTATTTAAAGGAAAATTTGGTTTAAATGAAACTATTAATTTATTTAACAATCAAGAATGAAAATTTATTATTCAATTTATTCGAATATTAATAAATTATATAAATTATTTATACAAGGTCAAACCGGGGAAAAACAATTTGGAATGGAAATGGATTGCAAAATAAAAGCAAAGGTGAGATCTTCTCACTCAAAATAAATTTGGATTGCAGTTATTGATTGCTATTGGATGTGATATTAGATATAGTAGGATATATCTATATATATGTAGCAATATATACATATTGGCATATGTATATATTGGATTGATTGATTTCCCGCCTCGTATAGCGGATGAGACCCTATTGCGCCGTTAGTAAGCGGATGATTTTTATAAAACCCATATACCACGATATTCCACCTCGAAGTGGAATTGGTATTGTGCTAACGTCTTTGGATGCAGGGAAACAGGTTGGAGGGATCCAACTGGACCCCTCATATTGATTGAATTTATTATATTATGATATGATAAAATCTGTGCATGATTATATTGATGTTATTGATCATATTGATGTCTGGAAATTGTTTGAAAGATAAAATTTAGCTGAATGGATGTTTGATATCATTGGATTCCAAAAATAAATGAAATTGAATTTTTGAACTTCAAGTAGAAATTTTTAAGTGAATTAATTTTAGAAATTAAATAAATTTGAAGAAAGAAGAATTTTAAAACATAAAAAGTCGATTTTATAATCTTATCGAATTTATTTCCAGAATAAAGTGAAAAT
Source organism: Allium fistulosum (assembly GCA_030737815.1). Taxonomy (NCBI): domain Eukaryota; kingdom Viridiplantae; phylum Streptophyta; class Magnoliopsida; order Asparagales; family Amaryllidaceae; genus Allium; species Allium fistulosum. The sequence goes on along the minus strand of CM060902.1, from coordinate 1,111,951,905 downwards.
GTTAAATAAATGGATTTCGTAAAATAGTGATTATAAATTGAATAATTTAATTTAAATTTGGATTTTTAAATAGATTGAAAGAGACAAAGAAATTTATTCTCTTTAAAAGGAATTTATTTAAAATAAAATAAGTTGGAAGTCCAATTAGAAATTAAATTTATGAATTGAAATAACTTGGGAAATCAATGTAAAAATGATTGCAAATTGAAGAATTCTTTTAAAAAAATAGAATATTGAATAAATTGGAAAGAATAAAGAAATTATTTAGAAATGATAAAATTTGGAAATCAATCTGTAATTGATGTAGTATTTGGAAATGATGTTAAAATGGGTTTATAAAAGGATAGAATTTCCAGTTTGTAAAGTTTTAAAAGAATGATTTTTGTAAATAAATGAAATTATAAGTATTTAACTTATAATATGGATTGTGGTATAAAAATTGAATTGTGAATTGAATTGGTAAATAAAGAAGATTTATAAATTGAAGTTTTTATAAATAGAAATAGAATTTATAAACGTTGTTTTATAAATTCAAAATCAATTGAATTTGATAAATTAAATATAGAAGATTATCAAAGAAGATATATTCGCGATTTTGGATAGCGAATTATCCTTGAAATAAAATGTGTAGAGAGGATCGAAATTTGGTTAAGTGAATTATATTCACGATTTTGGACAGTGAATATATTATCAAATAAAATGGATTTATTTTTGAAGAAGTGATATAAAAAAAATGAGGTTAAACATTTTAAAGATGTTTTAAAATGTATTAAGTATCGAACACATAGATTTCAACATTCATTGTTGAAATAGACGTTTTCGAGGAAGAAGGAAATGATGGACTATAACACTGTTGTTATAGTAAATGATTTCCGAAAGGAAATGTTTTTATGTAGTATTGGGATTTATACATCTATCTTAAAAATCCGAGTCCCTATACTAGTAATTTTGAGTAGTCGTAACGATGTTTTACGTAACATTCGTTTTGACTCAAATAGATTTCCTTAAAGAATGAAATATATACTTAACATTTATTTAAGTATATCGAATATTTTCAAATGCTGAAAATAAATAGATTTGTGAAATACTTATTATTAAATAAGTATGGGAATGCTTTTCCAATATGAAATGAAACGTTTTTGGGATTTATCTTTGTAAAGATAAATTGAAAGTGAATATTGAAATCGACTTGAAGATCGTATATCAGTAGATATTTTGAAATATAAATTCACTATGGAATTTATAAAAGAAATGGGAATTCGTTTTAAAAATAAATATTGATTTATTTTTGAAGGGTGGAAATTATATATCTAATAAAGATATTTTGGAAAATAAATAATTTGGGAAAATTATTTGGAATCTGATGATGTTGCGCATCTTTATTGATAGTTAAATAACCGACTATCAATATTTACCTTGAATGGTATTTGTTGTGAATTGGATGAATTTGAATGCCACACTTATTTTTGAATAAACGCTCACTATTCGGGTTAGCCGGGAAAGGACCATGGGGTCGTATAACCCATTCCGAATATGTGATACGTCGTTATGAATCGCATTTGATGACCGGTGTTGAAGACCGGATATTTTTGAAAACGGAAGGATTACCGTCGAGTTACTCTACATCGGCTGATCTCCGATTTAGAGGTTTTATCACCCTTAGTGACGGGAAGTCCGGACATGATTAGAAATTTATCCGGATATGCAAGGGCTTCGTGAGAAGTGCCTTCGGTTCTGTTCGATCCCGGAACAGACTTGTATGGATTGTGTGTCTGACGTTACAGATTGAGATATAAAGCTGATTTCTTTCAAATACATTTCTGTTGGTGGCGGAGAATTTATTCTCTTAGCTTAACACCCTTCTCTGAGACGTACGAGCTCAGAGGTTATGTAGTTGAAATTTATCAGTGATATACCCCAATTTGGTAATGTGGCATACTGAGTGTTGCTGTGAAATGATCAGTGTTTGATCATTTGCGATATGATCATTTGTTTGATCTTATATCTTTGTGATCATAGGTTGATCATTTGTTTGACCCGAATCATGGCTTTGTAGAAAGCGTAGCTTTGTGGACGAGACTTCGTCGAGCCTCACACCCCGGAAATGGTCGAAACAGGAAGGATGCGGCAAGGTTCTATGGAGTAGCGCCCCTTAGTGTATGTCATTCCTTCTAGATAGAGGTGGTATCATGGTATGGAGCCCAGATACTTAACCTATGTGGTTACTGCATTATTATTATTATGTGGTTTGTTGCGAATCGGGGATCCTCGGGAAGATCGGTTACGATCGGGGGATGGCATACGCGTGTCAGTAGTTACCTATTTTTGCAGAGGTAACCCGGCCTTGTGTTGGCAGAGATCCGGTTAGGTTCTCGGGACGTCATTCCAGAGGCGTTCCTTCGTGGAATAGGAAGTTCCTTAGCCTGACCATTTGTTGGAAATCCAAAGAAACAATACGTGACTTGTACGGTTTTAGTTGTATTACCTGCTATGGAATGTGGCGGTAACCTGCTATTGAACATAGTAGCTATAGTAGGCATACGATACTGGTCGTATGTTGGCTAAGATTAATATTATACTTTCGAAATGTTTTCTACACTATGCACTAATAATAATATCAAAAAGGATTTGATTTTGCGTAGTAAGCATCTTTAACTACCATAAGAAGAAATCTCCTCCAATTCTGCGTTTGCATTGTGTGTGTGGCGGGAGGTCTTATGGTAGTTTCATTTTCCAAAAGCATTTCGAATTGACTTTAAAATTATCCTATTGTTGTTTTCAAGATAAACTGTTTTACGATCTCACACCAGTCACCATGACTGACTCGGAGTTTATTGTTCCCTTCTAAACTCTGGGTGCCCACTAATTTCCACACGGGCAGCCTAGAGTTATGTTATCAGGATATTCTGGAACTTTGGAAGCAAGCTGGATGGCGAGACGTATCATCCGTATTTGTTTATTTATTCCGCTGTGTATTTTGTATGAGGACAAGTTTATATAACTGTCCATTGTTGTATTGAGTTGTATATTGACTCTGATGATTGATGTATGTATAAAATGGTATAGTCCTTTGTTTTAAAGATTATTCATTTATCTATTATATATTGTTCCGCTGCGATATGTGAGATTCTGATATTGTTTTCTGTTCTGATGTTGTTCTGTTCTTCTTCTTCTCTTTTTCTTCTATCTTTTCTTCTACCTCTTCTCCTTAAAACCCCTCAGGGTTCGTATTTCCATGCCTCTTGAGTTAATCAATGGAGATTAGTGTTTAATCAAGGAGTACGGATTTGCGGGTCTTGACAGTTGGTATCAGAGCATATGGTTAAACGACAACCCTGCTCTGTTGGGTGTTACTCATTAGAGATAGAGTCAGTAGTACTCTAGAATGAGTTGAGTGTAATAATAGATATGAGCGCGTATTTGTTAGTGAATATGAAATTGTTTTGTATTGTGTTGACTTATCGGTTGATTGTTTATAGATTCTGGTCGGTGCAGTCTAGCTAACTGTGTTGATAGGAGTTTCTAAACTCTTAAACAAGATAAACCGACACAGTATTGTTTTAAATAGGGTAAATGAGATAATTTTACCCAAAACTATTTTTGTATAGAAAAAAATGATTTTCTATGAATTATCATAGTATATGATGTCTGGTTGTTAGGAAGTAATAACATTGAAATATTATCCTTGTTATATTGAAATTGAATAAGAGATAAAATGTATAACCAAAGATTGGAGATAAATTCAATTAACAAATGAAATTTATAAATTTGAATTGAAGCATAAAGAAATAAATTCACATACGAATGAAATTTAAGAAGGTGAATTGTAAATGTGACTTATAATTTGAAACAGAATTCCAGAGAAGTATTTGGAAAGGTTTTGAAAAGAATTTGAAAATTTTGGAGATTTGGAAAGTTTAAATCTTTTTGATTTGAAAATGAATTTCAAAGGTTTTGAAAAGTATTTTGGAGGAATGAAAAGCTCTAAACTCTTTTCGGTCGCTGGAAAATAACTTCGATGATGACCGCGGCATCATTGGTGTTCATTTTCGGGTTCCAAAAGAGGAATTGCTGCCAAATTGTTTTAAATGGAAGTTGTTTGAAAATTTTGGGTTTTGTTTTGGAAATTCAAGAGATAATTTGATTTGTTTTCAAAAATGATTTTTTTTGAAATGTTGGTAAGACTCTGGAATACTATCTAAAAATATTTATGAAATGTTATTGAATTGATAACTTATACAAATTGAATTTTGATAGAATAAATTTAACTTAAAGAATGGAGTTAAATTAAAATAGGTACAAGTGAATCAATTAAATGAAAGTGAAATTGAAAGTTGAAATTCATTTCGAAGTTGTAAGCAATCGAATTGAATTGAATAAATATAATGTGTATATGGAATATTTATATTGAACCTAAGAAATGAAGAGTGAAATTCTTAAGTAAAATTTGATATTGAAATTATTCTAAGTTGATGATTGAAAAAGAAGAAGAATAAAACTGGAATTGAAACTGAATGTTGAAAACAAATTTGAATTGTGAACAAAATAAAAGAATGGTTCGAAATTGCAAATAAATTCAAGTAAGCAGAAATAAATTTTCAATGAATGGAATTTACAATTGTAAGTGAATAAAATTGAAACTGAATGTTGAAGACAAATTTAAATAAAGTGGACTAGAATTTGTAATAAATTAGTAATTGGAACTAATTTTAAATAGTGCAGTTATGAATGAAAGTTAATCGATGAAATTCAATATTAAGAAGTAAACTAAATCCAAATTAGATCGGAATTGTAAATTGAATTCAAATGAAATTGAAATGTAAAATTGAATGAAAAGAATATATAACTTCAATAGTGAAGTAAAGAATGTATAAGAAGTATATATTGAAAATTTTGTAATAGAAATTTGCAAAATAGTTTGAATGTTGTAACTAGATATTATGGCTAGTAGGATATACAGGTGTATTAAAGGAATTGGATTTGATTTTCAAAGATAAATTTGAATTGCTCGACAAAAGGTAAGTATTTGAATTTCAATATGAGATTTGCTGATTTCTCGTCCAGCCGCTTGGCTTTTTCTTTTTCTTTTTGAAATCTGAGAGTCCGTAGGGACGTTTTGTAGTCGTACCGTATTAGCCGCGCAAAGGAGACGCTGGCGAAATTTTTCGAAAATTTCGAGTGTTAGAAAATTTTTGAGAAAATTTTAAAAGTTTAAATTTGAATTTAAACTCGAATTTGAATGGTTAAGGAAACAATATTGTTTTGGAACTTATAGTTGAAGTTGAAAATTTAGTTGAATGGATAACGAATCTTTAGTAGAAAGATTTGTTTTGATAAATTTGATAAAACTATTGGATGTTGAAAAATAGTAGACGAGTTAAGGACCATTTTTTTCCTAACTTGTGATTTCGGGACGAAATTCTTTTAAGGAGGGAAGTTTGTAACGACCCAGAATTTTGAACAAATTAAAGTGAAAATATTTAATTTATTTTAAATATTTGAACGATGATTTAATTTGAATCCCCGATATAACTTTGAAATTTGCGATTAAACTTTAAAATTTAATCTATTGAATGCTGAATAAAAATTTAAATCTTCAATTTAAAGTTGAAGAAAAATATTTCGAAAGCTTTTAAAATTCATATTGATAATACTGAAGATAATAGAAGCTTCAGAATCGAATTTGAAATTGAATTGTTCAGTTTGAAATTATATCGTTTGAACTGATATTTAAATACAAAAATGTGATATCCCGGGTTTTTGGGCAATTTAAATTTAATAATCTGTATTGATAATTTAATTGGATTGATAATTTTCTTTATAATTTTAATTTAATTTGGTAATATTTATTTATATCTTTTTCTAATAATTTAAAATTAATAAGATTTATTTCCAAAACTAATAAAAATAGATTCTATTTATATATATATATATATCACGTTTCGAGGCACAGTCTCGGAATTCGACGAAATCAGTTCCATTGGGTCCGTAACGTTGAATTATTGCCGGATTTCAATTTTCGTATTTTTCGGAGTTGTTATGTGAGCGTACGACATATAAACGCGTTGAAATTAAATCAAATTCAATTTACATTTAAAATTTAAATTTTTGGTCAACATCAGCCACCCTACATTTTTTTGCAGACCTATTCCCTGTTAAAACACGTTCTCTTGTCTCCTTTGTACCATTCCTTTTCTTTTCCCCTTCATCTTTTAACTGGCATGAGAAAATCAAAACCAAAGGGAAGAAAGTACTCTCGTTCAAAAATAAAAGTAATGGCCGAGCTCCTCAAAATTTCAGAGAACATTTAATTCGTTCAATTTAAATTCGCGAGCCCTCTTCATAAATTAAATAATGGCCTCTGTTAAAAAAGAAAACCGCGTATCCCTTCTCTCGTTCAAAACAAAAATCTCGTTTTAGCATACGAGAGGAGATCAATTACGATCTGGGGAAGACTCGCGATTGGATTCGCGATCGCGTGGGAAGCAGGCGGCGGCTCGAACCGCGTGAAGGTGGAGTAAGGATCTCGCGAAGATGCTGGAGCTCGTTCGATTTGGGGTGGGAAGAGCAACTTTGGTCGACGAGCAGGGGAAGTTCGTTCGAGTTCAACTGGATGTGATCGACTTCGATTCGGAGACGCGGCGATTGGAGCTCGCGATTTGGGGATGACGAAGCTGGGCACAGTCGATGATGTGATGGTCGCGTTCATCTGTTGGGGGCTCGAAGTCGAGCCAAAGAGTGGCGACGTCAAAGCTGTGAGCAGCAGGTGAAATTTTATTTTTAAATCTAATTTATAAATGTTTAAACAGAGAAAAAAAAAATATCACTTTTGATTTTTGATAATCAGTTAGTGTTAGGTAAAATGATTTATTAAAGGAAACTGATTTAAAGTAAAATAATTAGTTAAAATAAATTTATTTAAAGGAAAATTTGGTTTAAATGAAACTATTAATTTATTTAACAATCAAGAATGAAAATTTATTATTCAATTTATTCGAATATTAATAAATTATATAAATTATTTATACAAGGTCAAACCGGGGAAAAACAATTTGGAATGGAAATGGATTGCAAAATAAAAGCAAAGGTGAGATCTTCTCACTCAAAATAAATTTGGATTGCAGTTATTGATTGCTATTGGATGTGATATTAGATATAGTAGGATATATCTATATATATGTAGCAATATATACATATTGGCATATGTATATATTGGATTGATTGATTTCCCGCCTCATATAGCGGATGAGACCCTATTGCGCCGTTAGTAAGCGGATGATTTTTATAAAACCCATATACCACGATATTCCACCTCGAAGTGGAATTGGTATTGTGCTAACGTCTTTGGATGCAGGGAAACAGGTTGGAGGGATCCAACTGGACCCCTCATATTGATTGAATTTATTATATTATGATATGATAAAATCTGTGCATGATTATATTGATGTTATTGATCATATTGGTGTCTGGAAATTGTTTGAAAGATAAAATTTAGCTGAATGGATGTTTGATATCATTGGATTCCAAAAATAAATGAAATTGAATTTTTGAACTTCAAGTAGAAATTTTTAAGTGAATTAATTTTAGAAATTAAATAAATTTGAAGAAAGAAGAATTTTAAAACATAAAAAGTCGATTTTATAATCTTATCGAATTTATTTCCAGAATAAAGTGAAAATGTTAAATAAATGGATTTCGTAAAATAGTGATTATAAATTGAAGAATTTAATTTAAATTTGGATTTTTAAATAGATTGAAAGAGACAAAGAAATTTATTCTCTTTAAAAGGAATTTATTTAAAATAAAATAAGTTGGAAGTCCAATTAGAAATTAAATTTATGAATTGAAATAACTTGGGAAATCAATGTAAAAATGATTGCAAATTGAAGAATTCTTTTAAAAAAATAGAATATTGAATAAATTGGAAAGAATAAAGAAATTATTTAGAAATGATAAAATTTTGGAAATCAATCTGTAATTGATGTAGTATTTGGAAATGATGTTAAAATGGGTTTATAAAAGGATAGAATTTCCAGTTTGTAAAGTTTTAAAAGAATGATTTTTGTAAATAAATGAAATTATAAGTATTTAACTTATAATATGGATTGTGGTATAAAAATTGAATTGTGAATTGAATTGGTAAATAAAGAAGATTTATAAATTGAAGTTTTTATAAATAGAAATAGAATTTATAAACGTTGTTTTATAAATTCAAAATCAATTGAATTTGATAAATTAAATATAGAAGATTATCAAAGAAGATATATTCGCGATTTTGGATAGCGAATTATCCTTGAAATAAAATGTGTAGAGATGATCGAAATTTGGTTAAGTGAATTATATTCACGATTTTGGACAGTGAATATATTATCAAATAAAATGGATTTATTTTTGAAGAAGTGATATAAAAAAAATGAGGTTAAACATTTTAAAGATGTTTTAAAATGTATTAAGTATCGAACACATAGATTTCAACATTCATTGTTGAAATAGACGTTTTCGAGGAAGAAGGAAATGATGGACTATAACACTGTTGTTATAGTAAATGATTTCCGAAAGGAAATGTTTTTATGTAGTATTGGGATTTATACATCTATCTTAAAAATCCGAGTCCCTATACTAGTAATTTTGAGTCGTCGTAACGATGTTTTACGTAACGTTCGTTTTGACTCAAATAGATTTTTTTAAAGAATGAAATATATACTTAACATTTATTTAAGTATATTGAATATTTTCAAATGCTGAAAATAAATAGATTTGTGAAATACTTATTATTAAATAAGTATGGGAATGCTTTTCCAATATGAGATGAAACGTTTTTGGGTTTTATCTTTGTAAAGATAAATTGAAAGTGAATATTGAAATCGACTTGAAGATCGTATATCAGTAGATATTTTGAAATATAAATTCACTATGGAATTTATAAAAGAAATGGGAATTCGTTTTAAAAATAAATATTGATTTATTTTTGAAGTGTGGAAATTATATATCTAATAAAGATATTTTGGAAAATAAAAAATTTGGGAAAATTATTTGGAATCTGATGATGTTGCGCATCTTTATTGATAGTTAAATAACCGACTATCAATATTTACCTTGAATGGTATTTGTTGTGAATTAGATGAATTTGAATGCCATACTTAGTTTTGAATAAACGCTCACTATTCGGGTTAGCCGGGAAAGGACCATGGGGTCGTATAACCCATTCCGAATATGTGATACGTCGTTATGAATCGCATTTGATGACCGGTGTTGAAGACCGGATATTTTTGAAAACGGAAGGATTACCATCGAGTTACTCTACATCGGCTGATCTCCGATTTAGAGGTTTTATCACCCTTAGTGACGGGAAGTCCGGACGTGATTAGAAATTTATCCGGATATGCAAGGGCTTCGTGAGAAGTGCCTTCGATTCTGTTCGATCCCGGAACAGACTTGTATGGATTGTGTGTCTGACGTTACAGATTGAGATATAAAGCTGATTTCTTTCAAATACATTTCTGTTGGTGGCGGAGAATTTATTCTCTTAGCTTAACACCCTTCTCTGAGACGTACGAGCTCAGAGGTTATGTAGTTGAAATTTATCAGCGATATACCCCAATTTGGTAATGTGGCATACTGAGTGTTGCTGTGAAATGATCAGTGTTTGATCATTTGCGATATGATCATTTGTTTGATCTTATATCTTTGTGATCATAGGTTGATCATTTGTTTGACCCGAAGCATGGCTTTGTAGAAAGCGTAGCTTTGTGGACGAGACTTCGTCGAGCCTCACACCCCGGAAATGGTCGAAACAGGAAGGATGCGGTAAGGTTCTAGGGAGTAGCGCCCCTTAGTGTATGTCATTCCTTCTGGATAGAGGTGGTATCATGGTATGGAGCCCAGATACTTAACCTATGTGGTTACTGCATTATTATTATTATGTGGTTTGTTGCGAATCGGGGATCCTCGGAAAGATCGGTTACGATCGGGGGATGGAATACGCGTGTCAGTAGTTACCTATTTTTGCAGAGGTAACCCGGCCTTGTGTTGGCAGAGATCCGGTTAGGTTCTCGGGACGTCATTCCAGAGGCGTTCCTTCGTGGAATAGGAAGTTCCTTAGCCTGACCATTTGTTGGAAATCCAAAGAAACAATACGTGACTTGTACGGTTTTAGTTGTATTACCTGCTATGGAATGTGGCGGTAACCTGCTATTGAACATAGTAGCTATAGTAGGCATACGATACTGGTCGTATGTTGGCTAAGATTAATATTATACTTTCGAAATGTTTTCTACACTATGCACTAATAATAATATCAAAAAAGATTTGATTTTGCGTAGTAAGCATCTTTAACTACCATAAGAAGAAATCTCCTCCAATTCTGCGTTTGCATTGTGTGTGTGGCGGGAGGTCTTATGGTAGTTTCATTTTCCAAAAGCATTTCGAATTGACTTTAAAATTATCCTATTGTTGTTTTCAAGATAAACTGTTTTACGATCTCACACCAGTCACCATGACTGACTCGGAGTTTATTGTTCCCTTCTAAACTCTGGGTGCCCACTAATTTCCACACGGGCAGCCTAGAGTTATGTTATCAGGATATTCTGGATATTCTGGAACTTTGGAAGCAAGCTGGACGGCGAGACGTATCATCCGTATTTGTTTATTTATTCCGCTGTGTATTATGTATGAGGACAAGTTTATATAACTGTCCATTGTTGTATTGAGTTGTATATTGACTCTGATGATTGATGTATGTATAAAATGGTATAGTCCTTTGTTTTAAAGATTATTCATTTATCTATTATATATTGTTCCGCTGCGATATGTGAGATTCTGATATTGTTTTCTGTTCTGATGTTGTTCTGTTGTTCTTCTTCTCTTTTTCTTCTACCTCTTCTCCTTAAAACCCCTCAGGGTTCGTATTTCCATGCCTCTTGAGTTAATCAATGGAGATTAGTGTTTAATCAAGGAGTACGTATTTGCGGGTCTTGACAAATACCCATTATTAAATTCCTATTGCATGTTAACATTTCAACACCCGTGCAAGTGCCTAATTTTACAACTACTAAATACATTCGTGTTTTGGCCACTTGCACATTTATTTGGTCAAGACCATGTATTGCATTCTATGAGTTTCAAACTCTAAAAGCAATACAAGACTATGAATATTTGATCCATATACAATTGCATACAGATGTTATATGGTGAACAGTCAAAGTTTGTAATGTACAATATTTCGATGAAATTAGTTCATCCGAAAAACCAAATAAACCTTAATGCGACATCAAGTATTCAATCTGATTGATTACAAAAGGGATCATATTGTGTTAATGTAACACAAGGCCAAAAACTAAAAGATAGATCTAAGCACTTGATCGCTGAAATATCATTTTGATCGGTTTACGTAAAATGCAACATATTTGATGTCCTTAAATGTTAAGGATAATCGAATGCGCTTTTGTAAAGAGTTTGTTTTGATATTGTAGTAAGGTTTTCTTTTGAATAGTTTGACCATTTGAAAGGAAAACAAATGTATAAGAATATATGTACTTTAAGGTACGGTTGGGATGAAAAGAATGAATAGTCACTTCTGCTTCATAGAGAAATATTGGAAATGGGAATTGTAACAATAATTGATACTTAATATTGGAATAAGAAATATGATTTCTATTTCGAAATGTATTTTCATATAGAAAATTGTTTTCTATGAGATTTATTTCTTTGAGCTCAAGATATTTGATCAACGAACTCTCCACTGTATATAGTTGAAGTGTATGAAATAAACAAATTGTATTAAGTGAATGATGGACCTCCGAATTTAGTACACTATTATAGTAATGGTGGAAATAGTGGGAACATGCCATATAGCACTTATTAATTGCATCATAGTACGAAAATTGTTTTCGTAAAACTTACCCTGCATTATTTATGAAATAATGATTATTTTTCGGTATCGACTGAAAAAAATAGACATGGCTATATTTCAATATGAATATTCTGAATATTCTATGTGAAATAAAACTATAATGTAGTAATCTTTTTATAACAAAAGTGATGCATTGGAAAATACAAAAGTATCTAATATTATTTACAGTTGTTTTGAAATTATATACCAAGTCGTAGTTTTGAGAAATAATTTTATTATTTGATTTTGAATCATATGATACTTGTTAATTATATCTCAAACAATAAAGGGCTATGCACCCATTTAGTGGGAGTGTGATGACCCACATTTCGGAAGCTTTAAATAGACAATAATCCACACAAGTCCAACTCAAACAATCCGAAACACAAATAATTAATGGGGTTAATTAAGAAAAATAAGAAAAGAAGAAAGACAAACATAGAATCTCACAACGGAATGACAAAATATAATAATCAAATAAACAGTTCATGAAGCTGTTTATATTATACATTTGATTATAATTTATACAACATTTATCAGAGTTATATATACAACAGTGACAAATAAATAATGCAGCAGAACAACATGATGTAGGGAATAATACTAGTAATAATAATATACCAAATCTTCGTCTTCATCCTCCAGAAAATGATCTTCAATGCGCTGAAATACTCAGGGCTGACCTAAGCGTAATGAAAAGACAAAACACTCGAGTCGGGACTAAAATATCCTTATGTGAGTCAAATCAAAATCACATATAACAGGAGTGTAATAGCGTCAGAGATGTTTATGGGATTTCACATCTCCTATCCAGTGTATAACGTGTGTGCAATAAGTCAAGAGATGTTACAGGATTTTGCATCTCTTAAGGATCCGTCAAAATATATTTATATAGTAGAATACGCTATATATGTAATGCATAATCAGTAAAATAAATATTTTTCTTAGCGTTAAGGCTTTACATTAATCCCCCTTAATGCATTTTTAAGCATTGTCGTACAATTTGCATATAACGCCCCAGTAGCTCGTCGGGGGATAGGGATGCGCCGTGATACGACAACACTAAACTAAAATCGTAGTGGTCTCGTATAGGGATAGAAGTATGACAAGGAACGTGAGGCAATGCCCAAGGTAAGATATACCAGCTCGGGTCGTAGGGCTGGTGGTAACGCATCGTAGCCACGATCGCCCACTGCGACCATCCATCCCATACCGAGTCAAAGGGAGGTCATCCCAAATCAAGGTGCACCAATCGAAACCAACATCAAGAGTAATAATATGAACCAAGTCCAAGAAGAAAATCGAAGAGCGGATGTCCGCTAGAGGTAATTAGCCCACTTGGCCCTGTCAAGCCGTCCTGTTTTAGTCATTTCAAATTGGCACAAGTGCCGAGGTCTATCCATCATCATTCTCTTTCTTCAAATCCAACAAACGTCGCCAAATCCAACCACTTTATTCTGGAGTCTCCTCCGCGTACATAGTTATTAAAGTGGTTTCAATATTGATAGAGAGTATGCCAATAAGAGGCCCCAATCTCTTTAACAACTAAACGTCGTTTTACACACCGGTTGGTACTTTTACATTTTGAAAACAATTCATACTTGATATCAAAATATCTTATTCGCTTCAAAATCAATTTCATTTCAAAATATCATATTTACTTCAAATATGTCAATTTTCACTTGAAAGTCATTTTCACTTCAAAATTCGATTCGAATTACAATTTGGGTTATAACTTCATTTTAACCCAATTTACATTTCAATCCATGATTTGAATATAAACATTCCACCCCTTGACAAGTTTGAATTTTTTAGAAAATAGTTTGAATTTTTTTAAATAGTTTTAAAAAGTTAAAATAGTTTGATAAAATGGTTTAGATATTAAAAATAGTTTATATAGAAAAATAGTTTGGAAAATCAGAATAATTAGAATATTTAAAAAGATATATTTAAACAGTTTATATTAAAATAATTTAATTTAAAATAGTTTCAAAGTCAAACAGCTTCAATTCCAAATCTTTCAATTCAAATTACTTCGATCTCAATTCAATTCGAATCGATTCAATTTCGATTTCAATTTAAATCAATTTCAATTTCAATTTCAATTCGAATTAATTTCAATATCAGTTTCAATTCGAGTTAATTTCAATTTCGATTTTCATTGATTCAATTCAAATGGTTTAAATTTCAATTCAATTTCCAATTTTAAACCATTTCAATTTATATAAAGTTCAAGTTCAATTTTCGAATATTGATTTAAATCATTTAATTCAAATTAAACTTCAATGTTCGAATTTTAGATTCAAATCTTTAGAATAATTCAATTCTGAGCTCAAATTTGAAATATCGATTTAAATTACCTTTACTTAAATAACTTCGAAGTTCAAGTAAAATTCAAATCTTTTTAAACAATTCAATTTCAATAATTCAAATCATATTTCCATCATGACTTCAAATTCCAATTAAATTCTTTAAAACAATTTCTTTTAACCAAATTTAATTTCAACATTTCGAATTCGTAATTAATTCAATCTTCATAAATTCGATTTTTATTTCTTTAAATCAAAATCATTTAAATAATTTCAAAACCAAGACTTTCAAAATTATTTAATTTAACCAATCCGGTGTCCGTATATAATTTTCTATCCTATGGCCAAGTGATCAGTTATTTTAATTTTAATTTCAGGGATGTATACATATCATTTCAATCCAAAAGAAATATCATAGGTATATATCATTTCAACCTATTTCTTAATTTATTCGAATATAATTTAGATAACAGTTTATATGATGTCAATAATATACAGGGTGATAACAGGAATATATAAAAATAAATAACATTCAAATCATCCAAAATATCAACCAATAGAATCCATTACAACCAACATCCAAATAGCCAATAAATCATGACAATTAACTAATTTTCAATAATCGGGAGTTTAAATAGCAGATTAATTCCAATTTCAAATTTAACTGTCAATTTAAATTTTCTATCAGTTCAAATCATCTCAATTTAAATGTCAGTCAAATTTACCAAACAACAGTCAGTAAACATAAATCACTTCATGATTTTAATTTAACTAACATAAAAATATTTAGTACTTCATGAGCATTTAAAACACCCACCTTTTATTTGAAACTGAAAATATTTCCAGCTTCAAATAAATACCAAACTAGCTCCCTGACGTAGACGACGTCGATACGATTCCAATGCAATTTGTTTCGTCCGAAACAGACCTCGTACGAAAAAGTTACGCGATAATTAATATAACAATATAATTAAAATTTAATTAACAAACTAAATTAACAATATAATAAAAAAACGTTACCCAAGCCTCTCCTCTTTGTTCAAGCACGCACATGACATTCGAACTCAACACGATCAAAACCCTTACGTGCGCCACCATCATCGAAGACCGGACCACCATCCGACATTGCCGCCGCTTGCGCCTCAGCCTCGTCCACTGCCAGCATAAACGCACACGTACGCCATCGAGAATCAAAGCACAAGAAACCCAATAACTGACTAACGAACGGAGCCAAGTTCTGGCGATCTCGAGCCGATTCGTCTCGATCCAGCCGTTGGATGTGTAGAGCTCGTCGAGATCTACACTTTTGCTTTTGGAGTCATTCAAATTCGTTGAGTGGATGAAGAGAAATTGAGGAGAGAAGGTAGAAGGTTTTCAGCCATTAATTGGCTTGAGAAAACACGGTTGCGATTAGGGTTGGAAAGAATGATAATGAACGGCTTATTATATAAGTTTCCGACCCAATTGACCGACGAAAATTCCGAACTCCAAACGAAGCCTGTTGCCTGACGTTTTATATGTTTTACCCCCATTCCGAACACAATGGAACTAGTCTTGGGAGCCAATTCCATCATATTCAGAAGATAGCATTTCAAAATCAATTTATTTTAATTAAATTCCTTTAATTAATTTCTATGTGTTTCAAGCTCGGACGACCAAACGATAAGTCTGATCACTACGAAACTTGAAATCCTATAATAATTCACTATTATGGATCCGATGAAACTGGTTTCGTCGAAGTCTGAGACAGTGGCCAAAATGGCTATTCTTACTCGTCAATTAAAACAAGTAATTTCCAAAAATAAATTTATTCACTTTAAATACAATTTTAAAAGTTTACTATCATCATTCTATTTTAAATAAAGTTTAAATCAACTTTTGACAACATTTTCATTCACATTAAATTCAAGATTCAATTATTTAAATAATTTCCAATATTAATTTAAACAATTTAATTATCAAATAAATTACATTAATAAATCATAATATTTCAAATGAATTTCAATTATCAACAATTATTTTATTTTCATCTAAATAATTCACATTTATTATTCATTCCCAGCTATTGATTATAAACACATTCAATATATATAATTTCATTTTAATACTTATTATTGTCTAAATTTTCGGAATCTGTTATTTCAAGATTTTATCTAAGTTCATATTCAATAACTACATTAATAAACCATTAAATTTTTATTTCTAACCATTTCTGTTCAATAATCATATTAAATTCAATAATTTAAAATAGTTAAAAATACGGGTCGTTATAGGGAGTATCATAAGAGTTGATGAAATCTTCGGATTGATACATATAGATGTATGCAATCATAATTCTATAAATACCAAAACGGTTCCACGTACTTCGTCATATTCACCAATGAGTTATCGTCGACATGGACATGTGTATTTGATACACATGTAGTATGTTTATGGTAAACTTATAGAATATAAAACAGAAGTAAATAAAATAACATGCGATAGAAATAATTTGATTTGATCGAATGAGTGAGGATATTGGAAAATGTTCCGAACGTACCTAAAATGAAAAAAGATTCAATCTTAAAATTACTCCTCCATGTGATACATAATGATGCATCAATATGGAGTAATCGAACTTTGTTGGACAATGTACGATTAATAGTGAGTGAAGTTGAGTTAGTTTCTTTCTATAAGGTAATGTACTTAAGGGTAGTACACAAGATTAATATTATTTTATCTGAATAACAGTTTACAAAATTTTATAAGATAAGGGTTTATAAGAAACTCCAACATATCCCAGGCCAAGAAGTTGGCAGGTTGTGTCAATCGAAAGGTTGCACGTAATAATTGTTTATGAGGGATCTTGTATGAATCTCCCCAAAAGGATTTTGGAAAGACTGTCATTGGATGACATATTTATGTTTCGAACATAATTTTTGTAAACTAAAACCAAATCATCTTTATAAATAAAGAAATTCATAAAACATTTATGAATACCTATTCGATTGAACTGAGAAACAATTGTTGTTTCAAGATATACTAACTTCATTGTGAAGAAATTTCTTTGAGGAATTATTGGTAGTAAAATGGAATTGGATATGGTCCATAGATGGAACTGATTATATGAGATGAAATGAAATTAACTAACCTAAACGAACACATAGCATCAGAATGTCTAATAAGTATTCTTGCACATCAAAGAGAAACTATGAGTTTCTTATTAATGTCGAAAATATATAATCCTCAATAGTTCAAACCATTAAGAGTGTTAACTCTATGACATGGTATGTTGCGCAAATCTGAAAGAATTCCAAGTACGCTATCAAAATATGATTTTGGTAGTCGTAACCTATGGGGTGTGATCCACCGGCCGTGATTATGTCTTTATGAGCAAGACTAATGCAGTTGGAATTAAATGAGCAATGTTGATAAGAATAATATCGCAAATTTTAATTGTTGAAATTAGTGTAGTAGATTCGGTATTAGATGTGCTCAAGTTAATTCGGATTTATTCACAAAATTACCGCTTGATATGACTTTATGTTTGGTATGTATGTATTGAAACAAGAAATACTAAATAATGATTTAGAGTAAAATATTTACACATAATAACCAAAATATCTCGAAGTCAGGGGGAGTGATATTGAGTTTGTGAGTCTATGGATATAATCCAAGAAATGATAGAAAGTATAATTTTATAAGCATCAAAATTGAACAAATATTTTGATAGAAATATCAAATAGTTTTATTTTCAATCAAAGTGCAGAGGAAGCGTGTGTTCATAAGAAAGAACGTTAATTGTACATTGATATTCCTAAACTATAAGTAAATAATACGTTGTTGATTTTAACGATGTACTTGTAATAAAATCAGCCTTAGTTGTTTTAATACTCAACATTGGATTGATAAATGATGTCTTTTATAGTAAGTATAAAAGATGTCGGGAATGTCCCAACTGATATGCAAGGACACCTTATTAAAATGTTTAATACGGAACATGTAAGATTGATTCCTTTGCATTGGCAACGGGAATTATCATACATGTTATGTTGTCTACGATATTATGATTTTATGTATTTGATACATGAAGCAAATATCAAATCTAAATTGATACCACTAAATGGTTGTTTGAAGTGTTCTCGTGTATTTATGAAATACTAGAGAATTATTTACAGAAACAAAAACACCTTATGAAGGAGTGTTCGGACTCGAACTTCATAAGTGATATTGAGTATAATATGTCAATAATAAATCAAGTTAAGAATCTTTAAGTTGGAAATGTTCCAAATGAAAGACCATGGCTTATTGAATGAAAAAGGCTAAGTACATCGCCTAGAATAGTGCCACAATAAAGACAATGTATATAAAATATAAGTGGACAAATTTATAACTGAGCTGATTTCAAATGTTGAGAATCTCATAATATTGTTATATGATAACAATGTCACGATATAATTTGTAACAGAACTTATAACTCACTAGATGTCGAGAGATATACTCCAAATTTTTCCACATGATAAAGCGGTTTATCACTGTCGGAGAGAGTTGATTGACAGAGTAGATAATTAAAACATAATAGCATACCCATTCACAAAGGGACTGACCTAATTGGTTTTGAGAAAACCGATTGGAGAAGTTGGAATAAGATTCCATAATTGACCCCAAGTGCAAGTGGGAGATTGATAGAGTTAGGGGTATGCTTTAGGGGCAATTATGTAATTTGTTACATATATCTAACTCGTTGACCAATCTTGTTCGAAATAAAAGTATTTTCTTTCTATTATATACTTGATATAATGTGGTTATATTGATTAATCAATTTAATTAAAAGTATATTTAATAGAAAATCCATAAATGATATGTTTTGTGATAGTATTTACAAAGTGTTGTAACCGTGAGTAATTTATCACAATGAAACAAATGTACCATTTTAAATGTTCCTAGTCAAGATGCATCGAGACTGGATATCGATGTATCCATTGAGACTAGAGTACGTAATGCTCTCCAAATGTTGGGTAGTGTATTACTCATGACTGCTGGGGGCACCAAGAGGTTACATACTGATAGTTATTGGATAACTATGGAATGACTCACTCGATAGTTTTCTGTTGGTTAATATAACTAAGGTTAAGTAGAGAATATCGATGTGACTAATTTACACAATTCTCTCGACTTGAGAATACCGTTGATCTTCAATGTAGAAGCTCCGCTTTGGTTATAGTAAAATTATGGCACGGCGTCCATCGAACGGCTATAGTTGGGTCGAGTGGAAGCATTTGAAGCGAAACACTATTCAAGAGAGGATTTGTCTCCTCAGTTATATGAGGTTAGTATCACGATCAACTGAAGTCAACTTAAAGGCAAAGTCTCTTGCCAAAACATTTCGATTAATAATAATTGTTATTATTGAACCAAGGACGTTGTGTTTGGACTATAAAGTTGAATGTGGATGATATTGGAATATTGACCATTTTCAAATTCCATAAATCCAAAGTGATATAGTTTTGACGAAAAGAATTGGTGTAAATAATTGTCACGATCAAGTACCGCTTATAATAAGTAAAATTGGATTTTACCAAAAGATGTGTAAGCGATAAATTCGGTCAAAATGTCACACCACCCGCTAAGTGACGTGTGAACGTTAATATTAGAATAGTTCGATATTACCCGTACACCTTTGAGTCGCACAACCGTAATGATGAATTCTTTGAAAAACCACATGATTTAATTAATTTATAAAATGTTGTAAATTGATTAAATTAATTGATATTCGAGAAATATTAATTATTATTTATTTGATGTTTGGAAGTTTTTGGTAATTATTTTAATGCATTTATAAAAGTTATATTTGTGCGCATTGATATACGATGTTGATGTAATTTAAAGATAATTGCATGAAATGATTTATAGAAATTTTATGTCATTTGATGACATGATTTATGGAAACTTTATTTTATGTCATTTAATGACATGATTTGTGGAAATTTTATGTCATTTGATGACATGCGTGTAAAGAAAGAATTAGAGAGAGAAACAATCAAGAGAATTAATTAGGGAAGTTGTAATTAAAGAATGAGAAAAGTTTCATTCTTTCAACTAAAACATATTCTCTAATTCATTCTCGTTCAATCTGTTTCTTTCTCTCCTCCTGACTTTTCATGGCAGAAAACAAAAAAAAATTCCAAATTTCTTTCGACTCCATATAAAAACATAAAAAAAATAAACAAAACAAAAGTGGTTCATCCATCTCTTGCAAGGATAGGATGAGGATCTTGAAGATCTAAGGAGATATCATCATTCAAGGTGTGACTTCTATGCAACATCCTAAGGGGAGTCCATTTTCAAGATGTGCTTCAAAGCTTTGGATAATAAAGTATGTTTTTCTTTAATAAATAATGATTTTTGATGTAATGTTTGTTGAAAGAGAAATTTAATTATCATAATTTGTATGCACATATCACTGCCTCATTTAAGTTGAAAATTGTTTCTGTAGCTTGAATTGTTTGTTGAATGAATCAATTGGTGTTTTATTTAATAAATCAAAACTAATATTTGTATATGTTTAAATATATTTGTTTTGTAACTATGTTCTATACATTCAATTTAAAGTCTAATTTTTAGATCAGAAATTTTGTATGTTCAATTTATCAATTGGGTTCTTATTTTGTTAAATTAAAATTAAAATTTGTATATGTTTAAATACAATGTTTTATTATAGATCTATATTATAAACATTCAATTCAAAGTATAATCTTTTAGATCTAAAATTTTGTATGTTCATATTGTTCTAATTGGATTTTACTTTAACAAATTAAACTAAAATTTGTTTATGATTATTATAGTGTTTTATTGAAGATTCGTGTTTTAATTCATGTAAAACAAAATGTAATTTTAGATTTGAAAGTTTACATGTATGTATTTTGTGTTTATATTGTTTTGAAAATTAAAAAAGGAAGATGTTTTGGTAATAAATCTAAATTTTAATTTCATTACTATAGTCTCTAATTTGTATTAATTAGAGATATTTTATTGAATATTACATACATACAATTAATGTCTTGACAATAAACCTACTTCTAAATTGATTGCTATAAATCTCTAATTTTTATTAAGTAGAAAGACTTGATTTAATCTTATATACACACTATTAATTTTATATATATGTTTGCATATATAAAATTTATTACATGTATTTCATATTGTCAAAGTATGATTAGATTTCTTTCCGAAAGGAGGAAACAATTTAAATGAGGCAATAATATATACATACATTTATTTTTGACTGTTTATATCTTTAATTTAAATGAGGCAATAATACATACATACATTTATTTTCGACTGTTTATATCCTTACATTATGATGCCTATAATTTGTCATTTATATGTTGCATTAATTAAGTTTACGAAATGAGAAATTGATTCAATCATCGTTGTTTTCCTTTATTTATTTTCCATTTTTTCCTTTACGTGATTAACCATCCATTTAATTGTGTTTATATGTCTACACCTTACCATTAATTGATAGCACCTATTATATATTGCACTTACAAAATTTACATATAACATATGTATTTGTTTATACTTATATTCATGCCATATACACGTTGCTAATTAATGACATTCATATGATCTATCAATTTAATTAAAGAGAGAGAAATGAAATGTTTCTCTCTCCATATAAATTTATGCTCTATCATTAATTGAATAAGTTAAGGGGAAGGAAATAAAAAGTTTTATTTTCTAAGTAAATTTATGCCCCGTCATTAATTGAATAATTTAAGAGATAAGAAATGAAAAGTTTCATTCTCTAAATAAATTTAATAAGTTACTGGTTCACACCAATATGTGCATAAGAATATATTTGATATACTCTAATTTACATACACATTAAATTAAAGTAAAACTTTATTTATAAAATTAAATAAAATATTCATTTTATTTAAAAGAAACTTAGAAAAGTTCCAAGTATATTTAGACTTCATAGGCTCATTAAAGATCCAAAAATGACTAATTTTTTTGAAATTCATTCATTTTTTCCGCTGCGGGCTGGCCCAGTTCCTTCAGGGTCTTCTTGGAGCATTCCAAAGTGTGGGTCTCTTCGTCTTCTTCTTTTACTTCTTTTCAACTAGTTAACGATAAAATATCTTTGTACGCCTAGCGGGGCAGGCTTTGTGCCCCTACACTATTGTTCGGCCTTTGCTTGTTTGTCTGTGTATGATTTGTAGAGTTGCATATCTCAAATGGCTAGCTTAGTTCCTGCATTATTTATAGAAAATGTTTTTCTTTTTTTAGATATGTAAAATAACAATGTATGTTAACGGGACGAGTTGAGCCTGGTCGCTCATGCGAACAATGCGCCGACCAAACGTAATGTGGCGGGTGGCAGAGGCATAAGCGGGAGCACAAGTTGGATCACGAGTTCTCCTAGACGATATGCGGTTATATGCAGAGTGGTGACGAGCCTGGCTTGAACCAGACCTCATGAGGGCTCGAAGGTTCTCCTAGACGACCAAATGCAATTGGTAAAAAATGGGTTGAGAAAAGAAAATTGTGGAGTGTAATTCCTTTTTCTAAATACATTAAGAAAACGTTAATATGATGTAGTTTTTTTGTTGTGTTTTGAATAGAGTTGAATTTGGTTTAGGAATTAGGAAAACTAACTGTTGAATTTTGAAATATTTGGATGTTTGTTTATTTAAATTAAAATTATCTCGATATTAAATGACAGAGAACCAAACTTTGTATTAGGTGGCAATAGTAGCACTTTTTATTATTTATTATTTATTTTTTTATTTTACAAAAGTTCCCAAATATAATTTTGAAATATTTGGATGTTTGTTTATTTAAATTAAAATTATCTCGATATTAAATGACAGAGAACCAAACTTTGTATTAGGTGGCAATAGTAGCACTTTTTATTATTTATTATTTATTTTTTTATTTTACAAAAGTTCCCAAATATAATTTGCCACTTAATTTTGAATTGTAATGTATAATCTAATTGCTAAATCTACTAAGATCCCTTGAATTTCTTTTCACTCCTCACTAGCGGTTAAAAAATTTAAACACTTCATATATTTCCTTTGCTATCCCATTTTATTCCATACTTATCCTTATATACTATCTAATTCATTCTTTGATTAATTCAACATTCATCTTTAATATTATCTTCTTCCTTCATTAATTCCTGATTTATTTTTATGTTCATTTTTACTTTTTATTATTTTATATATATGAATGTTGTTATTCCTTTCGATCAACATGGACATATTTTATAAATTCTTAATGTACGTTGGAACAAATTTTGATCAATTCTTAGATGCACTAGGTATTGAGTGAATCCTAGTGCATAGCGCACTAGGTATTGAGTGAATCCTAGTGCATAACGCCCTAGGTTGTGATCAAATCCTAGCGCATGGTACACTTTGTTTCGATCGAATTCTAGGACATGACAAACTAAGTTTAAAGAGAATTCTTTGGCTTTTTTAATTCTTTGTTATTGTAAAAAGATACATTTATGGTAAAATTGACATAAATTAGTTGCTAGGTTAATGTTGTGCTCATCATCATTTTCATAGCCATAAGACTAAGATTATTGATTATTCTTTTTATATTATTTTAAACAAAAGATATAAGAAGATATACTTAATTCTATCGAGGTGCAATCAAAATTTTATTGCTTTTGCTGGAAGTAAAGAAAATAACCGGGGGTTAATTGAACCAGCCTAATGATTACTGAAAATATTTTTGAGTGTGGCTGATCCTGTCATTCGTTTCGAAAAAAGACGAAGTTAAACAGATAAAGATAAAAGCCGGGGGTGTGGTAATTGCCCCTTGTTCGCCTCTTCTTGTTCGCCTCTTCAATAGTTAAGTTTCACTGAGTTCAGCAATGGCGGTCGCTTCTTTTTCACTCCCTGCTACTCTAGGATTTCGTCACCAAATCTCTACCACTGCCTATTTTCCTTCCTTTTCCCGCCCCAAATGCAAGCAAGTTCTTCGGTAATTTTTCAAGCTTGTATTTTCTAATTTGTCTTTAACTGTTGTAGATATAGAAGTTCGAAGATTTCAGTTTTTAAAGGTATCTAAGAACTAAAGTAAGCTTACTAAATGAATCTCGTTGTTAGATTGTGTAATTTATTTGTGTTGTTGCAGTGTTAATCTTATTTAAAGCTGATGCATGCTACATTTTGGCATTTGTTTCAAGCAAGAAGTCTGATTGCTTAAAGCTGATTAAGTTTAAATTGTTTTCAACCGGAATTTAGTGCCTATTAACTGTTTTTATAATGTAATTAGTTCATAACTTGAAGAAGCACTAAAAATGTTCTTAATGTTAATAGTTGTTAGTAATTAAGAACCACTCATTACGACAAATTCTTAATGATATTAAGAGCCTATTATGAGTAACACAAACAGACCTAGCTTCAATTGAAACATAACAGTCAGATGTTTTTTCAAATGAAGCAAAGCTAAACACCCCCATAAATAAAACATCTTTATTATCAAGCACAATGTGTGCGGGCGTGTGTGTCTGGTTGGTGTAGTTTTATTGTTCAATAGAGGTTTAACGCAATGAAAACGCACCATTTAATTTTGGTGAACCTACACGATCCTATAATTATTCAATGCACTTCCATCTATAAGAACCTGAAATTATTTTACAATGTTTGATACTTATATATATTTTCCACTGTTAGATTGTAGCAATGTTCTTTTTTGCTCAAATTATCGTTTGTTAAAAAGAACCAAAAGAAAACAATAAACGAGTATCCTGTTATATGTATGATGTAACTTTGTTCTTCATGGAAGATAACGGAAGAGTTAAAAATATGACGCAAGTAAACTACAACCATATTTTGGAATTCAGGCAGTATGAAAGTGAGTAATATAATACATTGCATTGAACATGGTTAAACGATATGCCTATGAGTGAATCAAACACTTTCATGATGAATTATTATTATTATTATATAGAACCAACTTAAGATTACAATATCAAGATTAAATTTGTAAGAAGCACTCTTCTTTTTCACTCTACGATTATAGACTATAACTTTGAAGTTATTTTATAACTCTCAACTTGGAGTAAGAATGTTTTGATTTTTTTTCCCACTGATGAAATGATTTTAGACTCCTTATATAAGCTAAGGTTTTTCTTCTTCTTCTAGAAGTTCCTCCATCCAAAAGGAAGAATACTACAAATACTGTTTAGTACACCATATTTTTTGTTAATAATATTGTCTTTTAAGTCTCCTTTGATTGATGTGTATTCTAGAACATCGTACATTATAGAGAACATTTTAAGGACCAATTGATTTGAATTGGAATATAACATTTCTACAATCTTGTCCAGCTCACTGGGAAATGTTCGACGCCTTTTACTCAAAGTTGAACATTACGGTCTTGCTGCAACAATCCAACTTTTGTTGACGTGTAACTTTCATCAATATATCACAATTATTTGTGATGGTGTGATTAGGAAAGAGAGTAGTTCTTATTCTTGGCAATTCAGATGTTATTGCAGCCGTAGTAGAGACAAAGATATTTGAATTTTTTTTATTTTGCATTGACATCCATCTTTTTAAAATTATGCATTGACATCCATCTTTTTTAAATTATGCATTGATATCCATCTTTTTTAAATTATGCATTGACATCCTTTTTTTCTAACTCAGTTCGATTTTAGTTTAAAAGCCTGAAATTATCTTACATAGATAGGTTTCAATATCATATTATCTTAGATTCTTAGACAATAGAAGTCAAAAGAAAAAAAATCCACAAACAAGCGAGAAACTATGCATCCCAAATTTAAGTGTACATAGATAGAGTTCAATAGTATATTAGCTTAGAGTCTTAGACAATAGAAGTCAAAAGAAAAAAAAATCCACAAACAAGTAAGAAACTATTATCCTAAATTTAAGTTGTAGTTCAGACACTTGGGAAAATTTTCCTCCTTTTAAGATACAACTTTGATTCGTTTTGAAGGAAAAATAACGAAAAAAGTAATGCAGAATGACTCGAATCATGGTTGAAAGGAAGGCGACACTGTAAAGTAAATATACCGGGACTAGGTTAATATTAATATTGTAATGTGGCAGTTTATTATTTTATCTAGCTATGGTCCGTCTAATTTGGATCTTCTGACAACTTATGTTCATGCTAATGATAATGATTGGTTGTGGGTGTTGATCATCGATTAAACCTTTTCTTTTTTATGCTGGTTTATCTTCTTAAACATGATTGTATCAAGTTTCATTGTTTTATTTATATTTTATATAGAAATAATTAGTAAAATCCAAAACCAAATTCTATTTTTTGAATTTATCACAATTGTTTGGGATTTTTAAGATTAGTTAAGACCGAAATCAAAATAAAAAACTCAAACCTCGCTTTCAGCTAAGCCATCATGTTGCAAAGCGTTAGGCGTTGACCTCTCACGTGGTCAGATACAAATTCAAGTAATAGTTTTAAAACTTGTACAAGATGTATATTTCATCGTTGTCAGTACGAATGATTTTTTATGGGTTTTCTACCTCTTTCTCGACATTAAAGTCCTTGAAGGTTTCTAACACAAAATATTTGACTTCAACATATGCATCAAAACTTTTCATAAAGGATCATCAATATAAGAGAGAAAACCTCTATTATAACCTTTACTTTCATGGATAGGGGTGGACAAATTGAAAATTATAATATTTAGAAATACCGATGTATCTTATTTACCAATTAAACAACGATTATAAGTTTTTAAGTGTGGTACATCTGCAAAAGAGAATCAACGTCCATATCTTTTCCACAAAAGTTACCATCCCATCAAATTTTAGCAGGAAACTAGTGGTAAACATGTTGTTAGTTCGATCGGTTTTAAGTTAAAAAATATTAAAATGAATTAAAATTGAGAATATTGAAAATCAAATCAAACGATTTAGTTTTGGTCAGTTTGGTCACTTGTTTAATCAAGCTAAAAAATATAATAACTTATGTTTAGAATGTTCAGTGAGAAAACACTAAGTTACATGTGTTTCATTTCAGTAATTTGTGTTTTTTTGTCAATAATATATATTATTGATACATTAAGTTTATTTTGATTGCTATATTGATCTATGAAAGTATTAAAACATTACTAACTTGTTAGTTTATTCAGTTAAACCGATAATCAAACAAAATTATTTTTACAAAACGATTTAAATTAATATCAAATAAAATCAATCAAAATGAATCGATCGGCCGATTTATTTGATTCTAACCGAATATTGCACATTCATACAAGAAACTTTTTGTGGGGAATCTTGACATACAGAAAAAATGCAATGTATATATTTCAACATAGTGGATAAATGACTTTCTTTGATGATTTGCAAAAAATATGCATTGAATTGTATACACCCATTAAGACAAAAAAAGGGAAAAAGTACATAGAAATTGAAAAGAATATATAAGATACATGTACATCAGAATCTGAGCCCACAGGCAAAAATTTGCTTGTGAGATGATGCGCATGTAATAGATATTGATATGACAATATACAAGGATATACGTGTGTATGATGTGCTCGCAAAAGTGTGCTCGTGAGATGTGTGTGGTGTCTAGACATGATGAGATGTTTTATGGTTCTATATGCATGTGAAAAAGTGATGCAACACATTATGATACTTGTGTGTCAACGAATGGATGGGTCAGTGAGCTCTTACCTGCAATGAAGATTTAGATGAATATATTTCAATCTAACTAGAAGAAGCCTCAAAGCCTACAACTTCCTCGTAAGGATTTACAAGCATTTTTCACTAATATAAGCCAATCTCTCACATCAAAGATCATGCTAATCTTCCACTGCATTTGGTTTGTCTTTTGCAAAGTTCAATATATTTTAAAAATTGTGCAACATATCCTCTTTTTAGCAATAATGATTATCCTTTGATAAGGCCGTCTTCATTCTATCAAAATTGCATGATTTGTATAGGATGAGAAATTCCTTCCTTGGAGTTGCATGAAAATACACATTGACATTCATCACTTATTGAACATCTTGATTTACATTGACATGTAAATATTTGTCTCTAAGGCAAAGAAACTCATTCTTGATGCAATCTTTTTAGGAATAGATCTATCTTTATTTTCTTTGTATCATTTTTAAAGTGATAATAGTTCATCATGTTGCCAAATATATCACAATGATGACATTTTTACATTATAATGGCTGACACTTCTTCCATGATTCGTACTAGGACCTTTGATTTTTTCCATTTTCTCTTCTCCTTAATGCATACACAGCTGCTATTGGAGCTTGAAGACTTTCTTTTAATTTCTTCATTTAGTATATTAATTTTTAACATTATTCAAGACAGTTAATATTAAGAACATAATTATGTGCAACAACAATAAAGATCTTTCAACTGTTTCGCATTGATCCAACATCAACAATGTTTTTTTTCTCGTCATCTGTCCATCATTGTTATGTGGTTAATCATATTTTGAGGTAGTTGTGATGATCGGTATCATTACATCGTGGTATTTCATGTTAATAAATTATTTAATAAGACAGGTGTTTTAGACAATATTTTCTCTTGAAATAGCCATTCCAACTTCATCCTAAAGCATGTATATCGATTTCATTTGAAATATTGAGGAAATTTTTATCATTCGTCCATTCTCAGACGTGATTGATTTCATTTCGATTCAACTTCTTCCAAGCCTTGTTAGGCATGTCCTTTGGCTTTCTATATTCTGTTTTATTCTTCAATTAGCTTGTGCAAATACTTGTAAACGAGAATGACATCCATTTTTGTTTCTTGATTATGCTCTTGGAAGGGTTGTTTCAAGTCATGATTCTTTTTGAGCCTTCCGTCATATATCCTTTTATAAAACCAACAGTAATTCTGATATCACTGTTAGAAATAAGATTGGAAATATGATAGAAGTAAAATACTTTTAACATGCAAATTAATAAAATAACCGATCATACATGATTAAATAAGTCTGCATACACAAAACAGCCACCTTCACTACTAATAAAAAGAGCCAACAAGAGAACCAACTTTGAATTTTTTTTAGGTGAGACACTGTCTTTTACATCTTACTCTGTGGCTTTAACTTGGAGTGGAAACCCTTTTATCAGTTTGGGGTAAAATGTTTTGTTTTTTATTTAATGATGAGATAAGCCTAAGACTAATGTAAGCTAACAAAGAAGAGTCTATAATTTCTTTCTCCATAACAAAAAAGAACTCTAAAATACTCATTAATACCTCATATATTTCTTTCTTTATTGAATAATCGTTAGAATTTCAATATACTTCAACAACAATCAATTATGAAACCTTGGATCTGGATAGATAACGCATATTGATTCGATTGAGAAGAAACTAGAGGAAAATATATAAAATTGCGGAAGCCATACCCGAATCCATATTTGCTGATTGAAATATAAGAAGAATCGGTTTGGTCTTTCAAATTAACACAAACCCTACCTCTGATAGTAGCTCGTCATCATAGAAGAAGGTTAAAGAGTAACTAAGGCTTATGTAATTTGGGAACCATAACCCCTTATTTATAATGTTGATTTTTTTATTTGACCATTCAACAAATTAGAATGCCCTGATATTTATACATTAAATCATAACAATTAGATCCTTAAGCCTTTTAACTTTAATTCAAAATTTGATCACTTTAATTAGGCCAATCAAAATACCACAGTATATTATATTTTACATATGGTCCAAATATTGAAATATTCCAACAATCTTCTCTTGGGTCACATATGTCATAACGTCATAAATGTGTAACTTTATGAACTCCAAAGTTTGATATTTATAATATATGGTGTTTTTGAAACAATCTCGTCCATTAACCATGCTGACAAAGGATCGAAGCAGTTTTCGTTACCTTTAATGTAACTAAACCTATTAATGGATACTAATACAATCAAATGACATAAATCAATCATGGATGTTGAAACGCCCCACCTATATACCCATACTATCCAAGAGTGTTACTAGGTAATACTGCCAGATAATACGAAGAATGAGGCGATATGAGTTACACACGTGAATATTCCCTTGGGCTAACATTGGTACGTATTTAAACATCAAACAAATAACTCACCTATACGTACACAGTATCGACACAAAGCAATAAACACATGTGCCTACATGATAGAACAATACATAATATACAATAAATAACAGAGAACGCAGAATCAGTAACGCAGCGGCAAGATATAATATGAAATATATATAGAAGTATACGAGACAGTGTGAATACAAACCAAAAACCTATTAATAAATAGGAACACATTCCTACAAGTTCCCAAAAAAATATAAATTTGTATTAAATTAGAACTAGTAACTAATCCCAACATAGAAGTATTGAAAGACATCTTATATGTCCACTATCTCAAAGTGAAATACAATGTATAATCGATATACAATACAGTGTCACATATATACAATGAGTCTAAATCACCCAAATATCATACAATAATCCTAAATATAAAGTCTCCACTAGGCCCACAAAATATAAGCTGGTCTTTTCATCCTTAAACCTGTCATGTCTCGAACTGGCTTGAGTATTACGTAAATGATACACGAGCCAGACTCTGTCTAAATCAAGGGTTAATATACATATGAAACTCAATATGTGCAGGGTATATAATATGATATCATCAGGATAACTCTAGGCAACATCCGTAATATCAATATATCTATAGTAATATATACATGATATATAACTATAATATCACAGACAATCACCGATGCATCACATAACGTCAAATATCACAAAATCATGTATAAAGATGTCATCATCCATGTAGAAGCACATCAAATCAGAAACCATAGAATCAACATAAAATGGGTGAATCATCCATATCCAGAAATCATCATCAAGATCTAGAAATAATCTATAAGTGAGATGTCACCAAGTATAGTCAGGCTAGCACATAGCTTTGTTCAAATATATCTCTCAATCTCAATTAATAAGATCATCATCAATATATAGGATATGATGGGTTATCCATCAGTATAATAAAAGATACGAGAATCCACTATACTCTGGACACCTATTCAGATATAATTTCATCTTCTCATGTATGAATAAATCAGAATATATCATGACGGGGAATGATTGTATGACATACATGAAGTTCCAATTAGTCATATATACATATCAATATGTGGGTCGCCTAACCCATATCTATACTTAAGTGAGGTGTATCAATAATATATGCCAATCTATCACTCCGTTATAATCAGAAGGGAGACTGATGACACAGAGCTTGCTCTAGACTCACGAAGAGTTTCAGTCTTCAGTTACCTCGACGATCATCATGACACATATCCACCAATGCACTCGTCAATGCAAGGACTTACAATCACGACCATGCATTTGCCCCTATAGGTAACAGATCGCTGGCCTAGGTGAGACAGGGCAAACGCACAAAGCGAAAGCGCACATCTATATAAATATAGGGTGTCACAGATCTAGGACGCGACCTTACGATCAGGCCGCTAGGGTGGATTCTAGCCATATGGTCCTCTCCAATGCCAATAAAAGAAGCACATTGTGATAGTAGCACATAATTCCAATAAATATAGGCACGAAGCCTTGCTCATCGTTAGGCACGAAGCATTACTCATTGAATATAGGCACAAATCCTTACTTATCAGTCACTATGCGCATCACCTCACACCCATATCACTATTCCCGTCACGTGAGTGTCATCTACTTACAATGAATAACCGAATAAATATCACAACAGCGTCCCATACCATTTCATGATACTCGATTGTTTATTCATTGCACATAAACTACACTCAATTTCCATAACATTTTGTATAACGAGTCCAAAGAATAAATATTACTGAATGTCCCATCCCAAACGGTATTATAACTCTGTTTATTCAGATTTCTCGTCATGCAGAATTAAATATCCCGAAATCATACTGAAGGATGTCATCAACGTATTACATAAAAACTAATAATTAAATCAATATCAAT
Source organism: Allium fistulosum (assembly GCA_030737815.1). Taxonomy (NCBI): domain Eukaryota; kingdom Viridiplantae; phylum Streptophyta; class Magnoliopsida; order Asparagales; family Amaryllidaceae; genus Allium; species Allium fistulosum. The sequence goes on along the minus strand of CM060902.1, from coordinate 1,111,919,736 downwards.
GGTGAATCATTCATATTATCAAAAATCATTATAGAAGAGGTCAAGAATAATAAAAGCATAATAAAATCTCATCAATCAAATATATACGAGATATTCTTATTTAAGCTTATTTATTATATATATTACTTTAATATACTTGAAACATTAATTAGAAACTACTTCATATTTTCAAAAATTATTATATATATATAATTTTGAATAATCACTTAAAACCAAAATAGATTTACTTTCGGTAAATTAACAACTTTTAAATATATTAAGATACCAAATTTTAAATAGAACATTATTTCATAAACTTGCATATTTATTTTATACAAATTATCAGCCAATGAACCATCCACAACGTCCAAAATCATAATAACAAAGATGAGAATACCAAAAGCACACAATAACCATTCTAGAATTAAATTGGGTATTTAAATAAACTTTAAATTATTAAATACACATTTTTCTTTAATCAAATATATATAACATACTTCTATTTAAACTTATTAATCACGAAATTTACTTGTAAATGCTTAGAATATTAATTAGATTATATTTCTTATTTTTCATAATTTATATGAACTTTTAAATAATTAATTAAGACCAAATATAGGTTTTCCAATACTTTAATAATTTTAAATACATTAAATTCTAGATTTTTAAATTAAAACTTTTCTTCTTAATTTCACTTTTACCCATTCTTAATTTTATTTACTATAAACATATTATAGGTATTTTATTTTATTTATATTTATTATATATATATATATATAACACATATTTTTTTAATATAACCGGTTTAGGCAACTGGCGCTTCCACTAGTCGACCGCTAGTGGTCGACCCACCGACCAATAGCCTGGGTCGATCCTTTGATCAAATTCCGACCATATCCACCTCCTTCCTCAATTGTTCCTCCTCCTATTCAATGCACACAACATATTCGACTAAACATCAATCCAAACACAATATATGGATGAATAAGATCATCTAAGCATAGATACGTGAGTACGAACACTCACCTGTTAGCATCCGTTCTCTTCTTCCTGATTGTTCCAACCTCCAGCACTCCAAATGGTGATTGAACCCTTTATTTCTTTGTTGCCATAGATGTATATCAGTGTTGAGATGCACATACTCGAATTTGGAAATTTATGATAATTTTTTTTGATTTTTGATTCCATTTTCGAAGGAAAGAGGATTGGTTTTATTTCCGGAAGGTGGTAAAAATCATAACAAAGAAGGATGCGTAAATGTTTATCGAAGAAAAGAAAAATCTCAAAGTAGAAAAATCTAGATTTAGGGATGATGGAGTTTGAGCTTGGGTTTGGGCTCAAGTAAGTAAATTAATATTTATTTTTTATCTTTTCATTTCTTTTCTTATATAAAACTAATTTTCTATTTAATTCAAAATACAATAAAATTTCAATTAAAAATTATATTTACATTACTTAAGCGATAACACAACATTATAGAATTTTATTGAATTTATTTTCCATAATTTATTTTTATTTTTATTTTCTATTCGAAAGTATTCGACTTAGCTCATTTAATTAAAATTCATTTCAATGACCCAAATCAATTCAAATATCCATTTATAAAATTATCCCTTACACAATTCAATATCATTTATCACATATATATTTTCCAAAATATTATTTCCATATCTTAATTTAATTTAATTTAATTGCCACATATTCACAATTTAAACCCATTTATTAACCCAGTTCCAAAATTATTCTCATTTAATATTTAAAAATCTATTTTAATCAATTAAATTACTATTATTAACTTTAATTAATTACTGCTCAAATCTGGGTTGCTACAGTCTTTTTCCCTTAGGAAAATTGTGTTTCACAATTTTCCTCGGGGAAAAATCTACTAAGCTGATAATTCTTAGCTTAACTACACCATTTACAATTTATATTTAAACGCTAAACAAACGCCCATTAAATAAATTCACAATGCTCTATCTGTACTATCTCGAGTCATCACGTATGGTGATCTGCATCGACTCGTCAAGTATCAAATAGAGTAACACAAAAATCAAGAATTAGACCCTTCATTGGTAACTTATTAGAAGAATTAATTCTACCTTTAAAATATTAACATTTCTAAATATCCAGGTATATAATCACACGTCGAAATTCTTCAAATACACACACAAATAAAGGACGTTTAAACATATTTATAAGATTTAATATTTCGAAATTAAAACAATAATTTCTTATCAAGGCATTCCTCAAGTAAATATTTCCATAAGTATAAACTTTACAATCTTCCAAATACTTTATCTCAAAATTCCATTTTATAAAAATGTCCTTTCCTTAAAATGTTTTATCATAAAAACCTTTAATTTAAAGTTTAAACACATTTCCGAAAATTTCTTTTCGTAAAGACTTTGCAAATCCATTTTAGTATATATCATATCTTATTTCACTATAATATAATTTTACTAACTCTTATAATAATATACGTTTCTCTTATAAAAATTTTCTTAATCTCAAACGTTAGATTCAAAAAATTATAGTCTTCAGAATGTTTCACATTCACTCAAATTAAAATATTTAAACTATATATATATATAATATTTCATACTCACATAAATTGAAATATCCATAAAAACCAATTCAAGTCATAAACAATCTTCCATAAATTACTCACAATTAATTTCAACACACCCCATATATATTTATACTTGTAAAATATCTTTTACAATCCATTTCTATATCAAAACAATAAGTATACTTTCATGTCAAAATATTCACCAATTTTTTTCCCAAATCATATTTTTACCTTTTCAAATGATATACCTTTCCATACCAAACTATCCCTTTAGGTATTTATTAACCATTATATAATTTCTATAATAGTACTTAATCCCAAATCAAAGTATTCACAATTTTTTAAATTTCCAAAATTTAGCTCATAATAATTTTTTTCATAACTTTATTTTCAAAACAATGTCGATAACATTACCCAAACCGTTTATATCATCACAACCTCTTCTAAAATCTCAAAATTTCGTACATAGTTTCATATTACATATTTTATTAAAATATCATTTCAAAATTCCTTAACATAAAAACTGTATTTAACACCACGCATGCATATGAAGTAAAAATATGCATCAGTCAAGGTTTTAAATCTCGGATATCGGGCACGTTTCGTCTCGGCGATTTTAGTGACTCGGTATCGTATCGGGGGAGATCTCGGACGAGACGAGTGCATCTCGGGCGCCAATATCGGATTTACATCTCGGACGTAAAGTTCATCTCGGGACCATATCGGAGTATAACACATCACATAATTTATAGCAAAAAATGTATGGTATCGGTTTATTTAATACTTACTGAATTACTGCACTAATCTCCACTACTCTAACTAAAAAAATAATGCAATTATACTTCAACTATATGAAATTGTTCAACAAAAGTATAAAACATCATCAGTTTTAGCAATTACATATAAGTAGATGAAATGCAACAAATTAACTGAAAAAAGCGGATTCTATACAATTACATTTATGCAGTAAGAATAACATAATAACAATATCAAAAACTGATGCAAATAAAAACAAATGCATATAAAAGATATCAGGAATCGAAGGGTTTCAGGCAATGCAAATCTACTTGTAGAAAGTTATGCAGTAAGAATAACAAACTAAATCTACTTGCAAGTCTACTCTAAATTATACTGTATATTCAATTTTTGAAAAATTGAATTTCATTAAAATAGAAACAACCCTAATTTACATACATGTGGAGAGTAGAGAGATTGATCGAAGACGAAGCTGCAGACTATCAAAAGCGAGATCGAGTAGTCGAAAACTGGAAGCAACCGCGAGCTGTCGGATGTTGGAAGAGGGAGTTCGATTTTTTATAAAAGAGGGAGTTCGATTTTTTTCTCTAGAGAAGAGGGAGTTCGATATTTTGACGAGAAAGGTGATCTTTTGAGAAGTTGAATCAGAAAGAAAATGACTTTGTTCATTTTTTTATAATAGACTGAGATAGGCCTATAATTTTTTGAAAAAAACAATATATCGGGGATATCTCGGAATATCGTTTCGCTCCAAATATCGGCCGAGTCGAAACGAGATATCAACCGATATCTCATGTTTCGTATCGCCCAAGCCTTCAACCGAGATCTCGATCGAGATATCGGCCGAGATAGCCGAGATTTAAAACAATGGCATCAGTTAGTAACTGCCGCTTCTGAAATAAACATGAATATGATCCCATATTACTATCATCTAACTTCCAAACAAATGACTTATATATCACCAACTTTTAATTTCTTTCAGTTACTTAATATTTGGGTTTCGAATTTCAAAAGGTTGCCTGCAGTATGACTTCATTCTGTGTTCATTTACCCCCAAAAGTTCGAACGGTATTGCCTCAAACATGTACGTGCTTCAACTTTCAAACATACACCGCCACACCTCTATTCCATGAGTACAATTTATTACAACTGTATACGGGTAAAATAATGACCAGTATCACGCCGGATAAACATACCTGCTAATTGAAGTGCGGTAGTTGCCTTGCTATATTCCCCACATCAATTTCCCAAAATTTTTTGACACAATATGCAAACTGCACAACAAAGTGAATTCACATAGTAATATTTTTTTCATAGTACACATTCCACGTAGTTCTCTTCTCCCCCATCCGATTTTACACCAGCTCGCCTCACTCACGTCCATCGGACGTGCCTTCATACTTGTTAATCATTATATAATTTCTATAATAGTACTTAATCCCAAATCAAAGTATTCATAATTTTTTAAATTTCCAAAATTTAGCTCATAATAATTTTTTTCATAACTTTATTTTCAAAACAATGTTGATAACATTACCCAAACCGTTTATATCATCACAACCTCTTCTAAAATCTCAAAATTTCGTACATAGTTTCATATTACATATTTTATTAAAATATCATTTCAAAATTCCTTAACAAAATATTTTATATTCTATCTTAAACCATCACTTACCGTTTCCAAAATATATCTCAAAATGTTTCTTTAAGATGTTTTCCTTTCAAAACACTTTCTCAAATTATCTAATATACTTTTCCAATTAATATTTTTTTTCCAAAACAATCCAATCGTTTCAAATCACAAAAATCTTTACAAAACATTTTAAACTTTTCAAAACGATGTGTCCAAATGCCTCGTTTTAGGATTTAGGAATCCCTATCGATAACGTTGGCCAGACACATCGACCAGAATTCTTAAATTACTCAACGGACAAATTAACACAAATTTATTTCAAAAATGTCTATAAATATTATCTTCACAAATTCATTAATATACTAGCTTCTATAGAACTTTTATTAATTTATTTTAAAACTTAATCTAATACCACACTTATAACATATTTTTTATCGAAAGATCTTTAATTAAAGCTTTCACTTAGTTCTACAAATACATTTTCTAATAAACTACATTTACAAACCAAACATTTTCATTTATAACAAATGCTTACCAATTCCAAATCATTTTCAAACACTTTTTAGATAGTCATTAAAACAATAAACCATTTCGATAACTTAAACATGAAAACACAAACTCACTTATTCATAACAATAAGCAATCACTGAGAATTGAATTCATTTCACAACCTTAATTAGTATATACAAATTATCATCTATCAAATAATAATAAACATTAAATTCAATATTGGAGTAGGTTTCCAATCTTCAAATAATAATAATAATTCATACTCAATATTATTTTTAACAACAATCACAAACCTAATTTAAATAATCATCAACCAAACAAATGTATATAAGAAATAACAATCAATGCATTTCAGCGATAAACCATTCATCAATTTCCGCTGTGTATTCTGATCAAAATCAAAACAAAACAATTCAATATTAAGCCATTAAAGATCTAATATTCAATACAAACACCGACACTATTGGTCGGGTCAACTCTACCAAACTATTAGTTACTTCAGAAAAGTTAGAAATGGAAATATTATATATATATATAGAAAATAACAGATACGCCCCAGATGATTACCTCAGTAATCATCATATAGTCTTACTACCCCTTATTATAGGGTAATTATCCAACACACCCAAGGGAATAAGGACAAGTCTTATCTAAGGCCATATTCCGTGTCTTATATATATAGTGTATTTTCTGAACCTGCTCTAATACCAAATGAAACACTTCACCTCTATGCCCATACTATCCAAAAGTATTACTAGGTAATACTGTCAGATAATACAAAGAATGAAGCGATATGAGCTACATGTGATGCAACAACCTGCCTCAAAACGGGTCTAATTTTCGACCCAGAAAAAGCACATCGAACCTTACACTCATTCTAAAGCTAGCTGTTGGTCGGTGAAATTGATACAAAGGACAATACATAAAGCTACCTATCTACACCTTCAGAATCTTACAGCAGAAGGATAAAATATAATATCAGAATAGTACCAATTTATTTAAAAATTCAAATATAAAAAACATACAATAAAATCTCACATAACAACGTCAAATATTCGTAGTACAAGATCTCAAAATACATCATCTCTCTATGGATACATCAGAAATATAGAGATACATAAATAGATAGATAAGTAACTGCCACAAGTCTGCATCTCTGCTATCATCTTCGAAAGTCCGCATCATCTGCCCTAACTTGTGTTGTAATGATGAGGGAGTCAGAATAACAATGTCTAGTGAATAAAAATCTCGAGCCTTTCTATAATAGTACTTGGATAATATAATTTAAATAAGAATATGTCTTACGCATCCTAACCATATCGTAAGTTTTTCCAACCATAAGTCCTAAGGCTTTTCCAGTCCAATTCTTTAGCCATTACCCTTTTAACCCAATAACCCATCTTCAACTGTAGGCCAAAAACAATTTCCATTTCCATACATTCATTGTCAATAATGTCCTAATAGTGTAAGAGAGTACCAAAGCCACTTAATACCTTTTTCAATGAGAACTAGACAGACTCCGACCATTTATTATCTCATTCTAGGCAGGTCCCATCATTTAATACATATCCCAAGATGGACTTCTCTCTAGTACTATCTAGCTGACATTGCACGGAATCTTTTCAAACCATTTAATACTTCTTTATGGGAAATGCGGACCCTACAATAGCCACTTAATACCTCAAACCCGAAGTGGACTCTTCCCGAGATATCATCTACCATGCCTAACCGCTAACCCTAGCCATTTAATACTTCCTACATAGGAAGGAGACGTGTTCTCAATCAACCACTTAATATCTTTAATCCCGAAGCATGTCTTTCGTATTATGACTCGTAATCCGAACTGTGACGTCTCACATTAGTCTGATTATTTGTATGTATGGTAACCAGATTAGCTGTGAAAGTTTACCCTACAAAATTTGGGACTAACCTCGTGCTCTCCGTGAGTACTTATTATAGACGTGTCTCACATCAGCCCCAAAGTCACACTGCTGGCAGCCAGATTAGCTGGGCAGACTTCCATGTGTTTTTGACTGACATCACATATTTCTATCAATTTCTTTTCTAAGAGGGATTTAATACTAATTAATAACATATTTACTGCGCAATTAATACGCTATTAATTATACGTTATTTGTACGTTAATATATATATAAATACGTGCCTAAAATATTTCTAAGCGTATGAAGAATACATCCTAAGCTAAAATTTATACAAGTCCAGTTCCATACCAACTAATATATCATATATCCAATATTCTCAATTCAACAGCAGACTTGTATAAAAATAGAATCCATACCAAACTTATTTTATACTAAAATAGCAAAATGAATATTAAAAGAAATTTACAATTCAAATCTTTTTACGCTCTATTTCACTTCTTTGCATAAAATTGAAAAAGGGAATTTCTATTTGAATTGTGAAAATAGGCAGTGCAAATTACGAATAAAAGAATCCATACCTTACGCACCATTTTCTAACTTATTTCTTTTCAAAATCTTTTTACGCTCTATTTCACTTCTTTGCATAAAATTGAAAAAGGGAATTTCTATTTGAATTGTGAAAATAGGCAGTGCAAATTACGAATAAAAGAATCCATACCTTACGCACCATTTTCTAACTTATTTCTTTTCAAAACCTTTAATCAGATCCAAAGAAAAAGATAAGAAGTAGAATATGTAAAACATTAAAATTGCAATAACTACACAATTCCATTATTTTAATATATAGAATAATTGAGATTCTAACTTAAGAATTGACATTTCGCTTTAGGAGAATTTTGGAGTTTTAGTGCGATGTTTTCGTAAACAAAATTTCTCAAGGCATATATCAAATCCAAGTTATACTATACAATTACTAAAATAAGAAAGACTAAGATTTCCACTTACAAAAAGTCCATAGCTCTTTCTTTTTGGATTTGTTTACGTCCACTTCAATCTGTTAAAGATCTCTCCTTTTAAAAATATACAACAATGTAATTGTATATGAATTAGATTTAGAAATTTAGGGATAGGAGGAAAATATGATTAGAAATTGAAATAAACATCTAAAATTTCTTACCTGAAACCATAGAGGATTTTTTGAATCTTTGAAGAGAGAAACCGACTGAGTTTCGCTTAGTTTCTAAAATAATCTGTGAATAAAAGTGAGGGGGCCGAACTCTTATTTATAGTGGTTAGAAAGCATAAGAATCGTCGAATTTAAGTCGGTTTAAAATAATAAATCCAGACCGTTAATGGTGTGAAAAACCCTAGTCGCCACCACGACTACCGGTCGACCGCCGTCAACCGGTCCTACCTAGGCGGTCGACCGGTCCTAGGCAGCGATCAATCGTTTGATCTATTTTGGGAACGATATTTTTGTTGCTGTTTAATTTTATATTTAATTTCTTAATTAATATTACGTTAACTTTACCGTTTACTTAACTCCCAATTTACCTAACGTTAATTTTTGAATTTCAAATTTTGGAATTAATTATTAATTTGAATTTGAATTCCATTTAAATTATTTTGAATCCAAAAACTTCAAACGTCAATAACTTTTTTTTCGTTTGAGCTCCGTTTTCAGAACTTTATATATGGAAATGGATCAAAAAATCGCCACGAACGCAACGGCACAACTTTCATGGTCAAATTCCGACATTTACAAAATTTTCATTTTTAGCGTTATTATTAATTTATTAATTAATTCTTTTCTTATTAGTTAACTTCTTATTAATTATACGTGGTGTAACACGTGAATATTCTTTTGGGTTAATACTGGTACGTATTTAAACATCAAATAAATAGCTCATTTATACGTACACAATATCGACACAAAGTAATAAACGCGTGTGTCTTCAGGATAAAACAATACACAATATACAATAAATAACAGAAAACACAGTCAGTAACACAACGACAAGATATAATATATGAGACAGTGTGAATACAAAACATCTCATGTCCATTATCTCAAAGTGAAATACAATGTATAATCAATATACAATACAGTGTCACATACATACAATGAGTGTAGATCACCCAAACATCATACAACAATCCTAAATATAAAGTCTGCACTAGGCCCACGAAACATAAGCTGGTCTCTTCGTTTCTGAACCTGTCATGTCCCGGACTGACCCGGGTATTACGTAAATAACACATGGATCGGACTATGTCTAAATCAATGGTTAATATACATATGAACTCAATATGTGCAGAGTATATAATATGGTAACATCATCAGGATAACTCTAGACAACATCCATAATATCAATATATATAGTAATGTATACATGGTATATAATTATAATATCACAGACAATCACCGATGCATCACATAACATCAAATATCATAAAACCATGTATAAAGATGTCATCATCCATATTGATGTAGCTCGGACCGGAGATGAAGGCATAAGTCGTAGGCGACTTATGGAAGGAGCTATGAGTCATCTACGAGTTAAGAAAACAGGCATGAGTCGTGACCGACTCAACTGGGGTGAAGGCATAAGTCGTAACCGACTTAAGGAGGCGGTGATGAGTCGTCTCCGACCCAACTGGAAAAACAAAGGGGAAGTTGCTTCGAGGTTGCGACTTAACGAAGCGGATTTAAGTCGGCACCGACTTAAGGAAGGTGATGAGTCGGCACCGAGTTACAAGGCACAAGTGTTAAGTCGACCCCGACTTAAGAAAAGAGATAGGTCGGCACCGAGTTACGACTTATTTAAGTCGGTCGAAATTTTAAGTCGCGAAAGCCCTGATGCCGTTGATTCCTCTGCCGAGTTAACCTCCACCATTGGTTCTTTTGAGATGCCGCATGTTTTAAGTTGCTGAAGCTGTTGCCGTTGATCTTGATGCCGAGTTAATCTGGACCGCTATTCTTAAGTCGTTAATAGTTGAGTCGTGTAGAGCTGTTAAGTCGGCAACGACTTAAGCGGGTCTGTTTGTAAGTCGGTATGTTGTAAGTCGGCAACGACTTAAGGAGTTGTCTGTTGTATTCTGTTGTAAGTCGGTATGTTGTAACTCGTTGAGCTTAAGTCGTGTACGACTTATGGTGAGTCGGAGGCTTTGATAAGTCGGAACCGACTTAGTACTTGTAATATTTTTAAGCTTTCTGAACTGTGTTGTAAATAAGGCGACTTATGTTAAGTCGGCAAGGTTGATAAGTCGGTTGCCGACTTATGACTTGTACTTTTCTGTTTTGGTGTGTTGTAGCCTATAAATAGGCAAGTGAAGTCATTTGTAAAGGTTGTTGAAAATTGAATAAAATTCTCTTTTGATTGCTTTGTGCTTTCATTCAAATTGGTAGTTGAGTGTAATCTCCTATCTCCTCTTTCGAATAATCGAGTGCGCTCGATTCAACGATTGTAGAAGCCGATTCGCGGAATCAAGTGCGCTTGATCAACGCTTGAAGAATTGAAGATCTTTGAACCCGGTATCGTGCGCGATCAACGAGTTCGAGATAGCTAGAGTTCGGTATCTTCGGATCAACGAATTCGGGCAATTCAGCATCCATCAATCCATCGACTGCTACTTTCACCGATCTACATCATTTTTGTAATATCCGCTGCGTCAGTTTTTTGGTATCAGAGCTTGTTCTAACCAATCATAGTTAGATCGAGACTTGGAGCCTATTCATTCGAAGATTTGAAGTTATCAATCACGGCCGAGAATTTGAGGAAGTGGGTCGTGCTTACTTTTGAAGTTTGAAGTTTGGATTTGTGATTTGGAGAAGTCGTGTTCATCGTGTTCATCGAGATTTGCTACAAAGTGGAAGATTTCGATCCGTTTCATTTCGGATCAAAGTTCGAAAAGTGTTTGAATTTGAAGTGTTGAAGAATTTGTGAAGTTTTCAAGTATGCCGCCAAGGAGAGCTAATCGTCACCAAAACGTAGAAGCTTTGTATCGAAGAGAAGAAGCTGATGAGATGGAGCAAAGAATCAATGAGAATTTTAGTGAAAAGCTTAACGAAGGAATTGGCCGGTTAGAGAGGCTTATGACGGAGATGAATCAAAATCGGAGGAGGGTTTCACCAGAATCTAATCATGGAGGTAGTAGAGTCTCGCCACATTCCAATCGAGACCGAAGTGTTGAAAACGATCAAGGGCGTGGGAGGAACGTGAATGATCGAGAACGGAGGAACGTTGATAGAAGGGATGATGGTGGAAGGCGTAATGGTAGTAGAGATGTTGGTGGTCAGAATCGACATCGTTATGCATCTGATTTTGAAGAGGAGTATGATGGTGGTAGTATTCAAGGAAGAGGTCAAGGAAGAAACTATTCTGAGTATGATCACAAGTGGGAATCGGGGATGAAGACAGAAATTCCTGAATTCAAGGGTGGTATGCAAGCGGAGGAGTTTCTAGATTGGGTGGCTAATGTTGAGGAGATTTTTGACTTCAAAGAAGTACCAGAACATCGTAGAGTGAAGTTGGTTGCTACAAGGCTGAGGGGTAGAGCTTTGGCATGGTGGCAGCAAACCAAGCTTACACGTGAACGTATGGGGAAGTCAAAGATTGAATCTTGGGAAAAGATGAAGAAATTGATGAAAGCGACATTCTTACCTTATAATTATCAATCGCTTATGTATCAGAGGTTGCAGAACTTGAGACAAGGAACGAAGTCTGTGAATGACTATGCTGATGAATTTTATCAACTCATTGCAAGGAATGATATTATGGAAACGGAAGAGCAGCTGACATCTAGGTTCATTGGAGGATTGAGAATGCAGATTCAGGATATGGTCAATATGTTCGATCCAAGATCTGTAGCGGAAGCACATCAGAAAGCGTTGGCTTGGGAAAAACAAGGGAGACGAGGAGGTGGTGTGTTTACTAATTCTAACAATCAAGCGAAGGGTGTTGGAGGAAATTCTAATGTTTCTAAACCTATCAGTAGACCAGTGGTGAAGGAGGCTGAGAAGACAAGGGTTAACAATGGTTTCAAATGTTACAATTGTCAGGAATTGGGTCATAAAAGCAGTGAGTGTCCAAAGCCAAAGAAGAGAACCATGATTACAAAAGTTGACGATGAGGATGTTGATGAAGATTGTTCTAATCCAGCTGAGGAGGATGAGCAGGATATTGCGTCGGGAGACGAAGGTTGTAACCTAATGCTGAGGAGATCGTGTTTAACACCGAAGCAGGAGGAAGCTAGTTGGTTGAGGAGTAATATCTTTCAGTCAACATGTACTATTCTGGGGAAGGTGTGTAAGTTTGTGATCGACGCAGGAAGCTGTGATAATATTATTTCAACCGAAGCTGTGACGAAGTTGAAATTGAAGACAGAGAAACATCCGAGTCCATACAAGTTAGCATGGTTGAGAAAAGGAGGAGAAGTGAAAGTGGATAGACGAGTTCGTGTACCATTCTCTATTGGGAAGAAATACAAGGATGAAATATGGTGTGATGTAGTAGAGATGGATGTTTGCCACTTATTATTGGGAAGACCATGGCAGTATGATCGAGCAGTACAACATGACGGTCGGACCAATAGCTATAGTTTTATGTTTAAAGGCACGAAGATTATCTTAGTTCCGAAGAAGAGATCACAAGAAGAAAGTAAGTCAGAAGAAATTGAAGAACTGAAAACTTTATTATCTTTGAAGGAATTTGTTAAGGAGGTTGAGGAGGAACCAGAAGTATTCTTGTTAATTGGGCGAGAGAGCAGTGAAGAAGTTGAAATTCCTGAAGAAGTTAAACCAGTTTTGAAAGAATTTGACGACGTATTTCCAGAGGAATTACCAACGGAGTTGCCACCGTTGAGGGATATACAACATCAGATAGATCTTGTTCCAGGTGCTGTATTGCCACACAGACCACATTATAGAATGAGTCCGAAGGAACATGAAGAGTTGCGAAGGCAGGTAGAGGAATTGCTTGAACAGGGGCGTGTGCAGGAGAGTTTAAGTCCTTGTGCTGTACCAGCTTTATTGGTACCCAAGAAGGATGGGACGTGGAGGATGTGCACTGACAGCCGAGCATTGAATAAGATTACTGTGAGATATAGATTTCCAATGCCGAGGTTGGATGACTTGTTAGATCAAATAAGCGGAGCTACTATCTTTTCTAAGATTGATTTGAAGAGCGGATATCATCAAATTCGTATCAGACCAGGAGATGAGTGGAAGACTGCTTTTAAAACCAGGGAGGGTCTATACGAGTGGTTGGTCATGCCGTTTGGCTTATCAAATGCACCAAGTACTTTCATGAGGGTGATGAATCAGATTTTTCGACCATTCATTGGGAAATTTGTGGTGGTGTATTTCGATGATATTCTGATTTACAGTGGGAGTTCAGAGGAACATCTGAATCATCTTAGAGAAGTGTTGATGGTACTGAGACAAGAACAATTTTATGCTGCTACAAAGAAGTGCGTGTTCATGACGCACAGTGTTTTATTTTTGGGGTATGTTGTTTCAGAGAAAGGAATACAAGTTGACCAAAGTAAAGTTGAGGCGATCAGAAATTGGCCGCAGCCCAAGACGATAACGGAAGTTCGTAGTTTTCATGGGTTGGCTTCATTTTATCGAAGGTTTATTCCACACTTTAGTAGTGTGATGGCTCCTGTTACAGATTGCATGAAAGGTAAACAGTTTGCATGGACGGAGGAAGCCGAGGTTGCTTTTGAACGAATCAAAAATCTTTTGACCTCTGCACCAATTCTAGTGCTACCTGATTTTCAGTTGGTGTTTGAACTACATACTGATGCATCCAAGGTGGGGATTGGAGGGGTGTTGAGTCAGAAGGGGCGTCCTATTGCATATTTCAGTGAGAAGTTGTCCGGAGCGAAGATACGATACAGTACATATGATGTGGAGTTTTATGCTGTTGTACAATCTATCAAACACTGGAGACACTATCTATTTCAGAAGGAGTTTGTTCTTTACACTGATCATGAAGCATTGAAGCATTTGCAAGGGCAAGACAAGATTTCAGCGAGACATGCATCGTGGATTGCATATCTGCAACAGTTTACTTTTGTTGTGAAACACAAGTCAGGGGTGACAAATCGAGTGGCTGATGCTTTGAGTAGGAGGAGTCATTTGTTGACTACGCTGAAAGTTGAAGTGACGGGGTTTGAAATGTTACCGGAATTATTTGTTGAAGATCCTTACTTCATGAAGTTTGTTGATAAAGTTAAGGAGGGAAAGACGGATGATTTCGTGATGGTAGAGGGTTTTCTGTTCAAAGGAAATCGATTGTGCATACCGGAGGGTAGTTTGAGAATGAAGATTATCAAGGAGTTACATGAAGAAGGGCATGTTGGAAGAGACCGTACCTTACAGTTAATTTCACAATCCTACTTTTGGCCATCGATGAGGAAAGAAGTGGAGAAGTTTGTGGAGCGTTGTCATATTTGTCAGGTTTCGAAAGGAACTGCGACTAATGCGGGTTTGTATATGCCGTTACCCGTACCTGTAAAACCATGGGTGGATATCAGTATGGACTTCGTGTTGGGATTACCAAGGACACAGCGTGGTAACGATTCCATATATGTGGTGGTGGACAGATTTTCGAAGATGGCACATTTTATTGCTTGTAAGAAGACGGCGGATGCTGTTCATGTTGCTCAGTTGTTTTTCAGAGAGATCTATCGACTTCATGGATTGCCAGAATCGATTGTGTCGGACAGGGATACTCGTTTTCTGAGTCATTTTTGGCTAAGTTTGTGGAAGATGGTGGGAACAAAGCTGAAGTTTAGTAGTGCTTATCATCCGCAAACTGATGGACAAACGGAGGTGGTTAACAGATCATTGGGAAACTTGTTGAGGTGTCTTGTTCAAGATAATCTGAAGAGTTGGGATGTGAAGTTATGCCAGGCAGAATTTGCTCATAATCATGCGGTGAATCGTAGCACAGGGTTTAGTCCATTCCAGATTGTCTATTCGAGCTTACCAAAAGGACCGTTGGATTTAACGGTGATACCATACTCGAAGGGGACAATTAAGAAAGCTGCTGATTTTGTTGAAGGGCTGACGGAGTGTCATAAAATCGTTCAAGAACGATTAGAGAAAGCAAATGAGAAATATAAACGAGCTGCAGATTTGAAACGACGAAATGTTGAGTTTAATGAAGGAGATTTGGTTTATGCAATATTGACGAAAGATCGTTTTCCGGTGGGAACGTATAATAAATTGAAAGCACGAAAGATTGGCCCAGTTAAAATTTTAAAGAAAATCAATGAAAATGCTTATAAACTGAAGCTGCCAGATGATGTGTACACGTCAGACGTATTCAATGTTAAGCATCTCGTACCATATCATGGGGATGAGTTTGTTGGGGATGAAGAGCGTGCAAATTCGAGGTCGAATTTCTCTCAACATGGGGAGGATGATGTAGCTCGGACCGGAGATGAAGGCATAAGTCGTAGGCGACTTATGGAAGGAGCTATGAGTCATCTACGAGTTAAGAAAACAGGCATGAGTCGTGACCGACTCAACTGGGGTGAAGGCATAAGTCGTAACCGACTTAAGGAGGCGGTGATGAGTCGTCTCCGACTCAACTGGAAAAACAAAGGGGAAGTTGCTTCGAGGTTGCGACTTAACGAAGCGGATTTAAGTCGGCACCGACTTAAGGAAGGTGATGAGTCGGCACCGAGTTACAAGGCACAAGTGTTAAGTCGACCCCGACTTAAGAAAAGAGATAGGTCGGCACCGAGTTACGACTTATTTAAGTCGGTCGAAATTTTAAGTCGCGAAAGCCCTGATGCCGTTGATTCCTCTGCCGAGTTAACCTCCACCATTGGTTCTTTTGAGATGCCGCATGTTTTAAGTTGCTGAAGCTGTTGCCGTTGATCTTGATGCCGAGTTAATCTGGACCGCTATTCTTAAGTCGTTAATAGTTGAGTCGTGTAGAGCTGTTAAGTCGGCAACGACTTAAGCGGGTCTGTTTGTAAGTCGTTATGTTGTAAGTCGGCAACGACTTAAGGAGTTGTCTGTTGTATTCTGTTGTAAGTCGGTATGTTGTAACTCGTTGAGCTTAAGTCGTGTACGACTTATGGTGAGTCGGAGGCTTTGATAAGTCGGAACCGACTTAGTACTTGTAATATTTTTAAGCTTTCTGAACTGTGTTGTAAATAAGGCGACTTATGTTAAGTCGGCAAGGTTGATAAGTCGGTTGCCGACTTATGACTTGTACTTTTCTGTTTTGGTGTGTTGTAGCCTATAAATAGGCAAGTGAAGTCATTTGTAAAGGTTGTTGAAAATTGAATAAAATTCTCTTTTGATTGCTTTGTGCTTTCATTCAAATTGGTAGTTGAGTGTAATCTCCTATCTCCTCTTTCGGATAATCGAGTGCGCTCGATTCAACGATTGTAGAAGCCGATTCGCGGAATCAAGTGCGCTTGATCAACGCTTGAAGAATTGAAGATCTTTGAACCCGGTATCGTGCGCGATCAACGAGTTCGAGATAGCTAGAGTTCGGTATCTTCGGATCAACGAATTCGGGCAATTCAGCATCCATCAATCCATCGACTGCTACTTTCACCGATCTACATCATTTTTGTAATATCCGCTGCGTCACATATGAAAGCACATCAAATCAGAAACCATAGAATCAACATAAAATAGGTGAATCATCCATATCCAAAAATCATCATCAAGATCCAAAAATCATCTATAAATGAGATATCACTAAGTATAGTCAGGCTAGCACATAGCTTTGTCCAAATATATCTCTTAATCTCAATTAATAAGAACATCATCATCAATATATAAGATAGAATAAGCTGCTTGTCAATATAATAAAAGATACGAGAATACACTATACTTTGGACATCTATCCAAATATAATCTCATCTTCTCATATATGAATGAATCAGAATATATCATGACGGTGAATGACTGTACGACAGAGATGAAGTCCCAAGTAGTTATATGTATATATTATCGATATGTGGATCGCCTAACCCATATCTATACTTAAGTTAGGTGTATCAATAATATATGCCAATCTATCACTTCGTTAGAACCAGAAGAGACTGATTTCACGGAGCTTGCTCCAGTCACGAAGACTTTACAGTCTTCAGTTACCTCGACTATCATCATGACACATATCCACCAATATACTTGTCAATGCGAGGACTTATAGTCACGATCATGCATTTGCCCCTATAGGTAACAGACCGCCGGCCTATGTGACAGAGGTAAACACACGAAGCCAAAGTGTACAGCTATATAAATATAGGATGTCACAGATCTAGGGCGCGACCTCACGATCAGGCCGCTAGGGTGGATTCTAGCCATATGGTCCTCTCCAACGCCAACGCCAGTAAAAGAAGTACATCGTGATAGTATTACATAGTATTAATAAATTTAGACACGAATCATTGCTCATTGTTAGGCACGAAGCCTTACTCATCACGACGTGCATCACCTCACATCCATATCACTATTCTCGTCACGTGAGTGTCATCCACTTACAATAAATAACCGAATGAGTATCACAACAACGATTCATAGTACTGCATGATACTCAATCGTTTATTCACTACTCATAAACTACACCCAATCCCATAATATTCTATACAACGAGTCCAAAGAATAAATATTACCGAATGTCTCATCCCAAACGGCATTATAATTTATAACCCCGTTTATTCAGATTTCTCGTTACACAGAATTAAAAATCCCGAAATCATACCGAAGGATGCCATCACCGTATCACATCAAAACTACTAATTAAATCAATATCAACGGTGAATCATTCATATTATCAAAAATCAGTATAGAAAAGATGAGAAATCAGAAAAGGAAACTAAAATCTCATCAATCAAACATATAAGAAATATCCTTATTTAAGCTTATTTATTATATATATATATTATTTAAACATACTTGAAACATTAATTATAAATTACTTCATATTTTCAGAAGTTATATATATATAAAATAATAATTTAAAACCAATATTTTTCAATGCTGTTACCCTTACCTCTAATTTTTAGTTGCACAATTAAATAAGTCATCGACTCCAACATTATACAATTACATAATGAATAAAGCATCTTTTCCACAATGAGACAAAAACCAATCTGTTTTATATTCAATTTGGGTTATACCAATCCAGCCACATCAAAAGAAGCCCTTTTTATATTCAATTTTGGTTAATTCCTTAAGATCTATAGTTTACAACATATAACTTACATACAACATACAACATTGGAAAAATGTAATATCTGCTTACATTTTGTAGTTTGCTCTTACCCGTTTTTGTAGTTTTTTTAAAAATGTCTTTTTGACTGGAAACTGTCCACCTAGCGATAAACTAGGTTCGTCATTGGTTGCATCCATCTTGCGTTTCATTGTCTAACAAAAGCATAAAAGATTTCCTCAAGAGGATTGCCATTTCTCACCGACCTCAGATCATACACATGAAAATCAAACTTTCTTCACGGATTCATTTCTTGTTTTTTTTCTTGGAATATATTATTCAAAATTATAAAGGTGAACATAACTGAATCAACAACCAGAAACTGTTCGATCTATCCGAATAATTTTTTCGAAAACCAAACCATTTTACTCAACGATAAACAAGTACAAGAACACAAACCAAACCATTTTAATCGGGGCAGATATGTTTCAGATATTTGATGGAACATATTAAAATTGAACCTATGCATTTCTTTTAGGATTCTGTTCCGAAAACAAAGGATAGTAAACTAACTTATGGTTAAGTAATCAGAAGTGGTTATGAACAAGAACAGTAATTATAGAGCGAATGCAATAAAAGGCAAGTAAGAAAAGGAAACCAGGAAAAATCGACTTTATTGTTGAGAGAGGCTTACAAAATTTCAACCCTACGTCTGTTGTATAGTAACAACGCCCACGACTGTTTTCAGGATACAACTTTTAATTGAAGACTTTTAGAAACGCCTTGGGTTATGTTTGAACTCCAGTCTGTGTTTCTTTGTTTGATAGTCAAGGAAGAAGTATCATGAGATTGTAGTTGTGTGTTCTGTTCAAAAACGACGGCATGTACTTATAGGCAATGAACAGACATCGCCGTTGGCTCTAAGCAGTTACATCTGTTTGAATTTACATGAACGGACACAACCTTCTGCGAACAAAAATACCAAAAGAGTGGGAAAAAAGAAGAAAAGAAATCAGCTAACCAAAGCCCGAGAAATTGAAGGCTTATTTGATCAGAAGATTCCAAAAGGCTAAGACCCAAGGTTCATCTTTTAACATTTAATATATGACATATCAAATTCTCTAATAGGTCATCGTGATCCTTCTTCTAATGCTTGTATTAAATTACCTAACGATTCGAGCATTATTATATAAAGAGATTAAGTCTTTGTTTCTTTCCATTGTGGGACTTTCAAAGGTTCCCAATTTCGAACAATTTCTCCATTGCAAAATTGTTTTCTAATGAATGAAATGATAAATTTTGGTTGGTTTAGAATTATACTTCGGTTTTTTGATGTTTCAAGTAAGCAATTTAAAACTTGGTGAAAGTTAGAGGGTAGGAAAGGTTAAAATTGTAGTATTCAAGTTTTATAGAAAAATAGGTGGGAACACGTAATTGTTTGGATTCAAATTGAATTGGCATGTTAAATACCATGTCCTAATGCTGAAAATCTGAATTCGCTACAATTACCATTACCGATAAGTTTGGAGAATATATAGTTTATTCAAATTTAAGTAAAAAGTTTACAGCTCATAGCTACTAAGAGTACCATATGAAATGCAACAATCACAAATAATGAGAGTTCTTTAAATCTGTCACCTGTATTCAAGGTTTTAAATCTCGGATTTCGGTCACGTCTCGTCTCGAAGAATTTAGATAGCTTATCTCGTATCGGGTGAGATCTCGAACGAGATGAGTGCATCTCGGTCGTCCATATCGGATTTACATCTCGATTTCTAAAATTCATTTCGGAGTTATCTCGGAGTATATGTCATGTCAAAAATTAGTTTTCATACACGTAAATTTATAATACTAGTCACTACCTTAAGGAAAACACTATGCACTTACCTTGAATATATCACACGCTTATCATTAGTAATTTAGTATGGAAAAATATCACTTGTATCATGTAAAATAAACAAATAACTAGATTTCATGAATAATGTTCAATATAATATCATATAAGATAAAGTAGACAAGAAACAAACCATAACATATGCACCTTTACTTTGTTTGATCATTCACTTAACTTTCCTACACAATATAATGTCTCATTTCTACCTTTTATGATTTATAGTGCTGCAAGGGAAATCTTAATTTTATAACTTCAAATACAAAATTCTACAAGTAGAATTAAGATATTCTATGTCTAATTATAGTATTTAATTATTAGCAAACAAAATCTCATTAAGCAACTAATAGCATAGATATTTCAAACAAACGTAGAAAATAGCATACATAGTACAAACAATTTCAAACATTTAGTAATATTATAAGAAAAGAAAAAAAATGATGTACGAATGAACATGTAATCATCAAATGAAATTAATAGATGAAAGAGAATTCCTTTATTGCTTAAAAATAAGCCTTGAGGAAAAAAATTATAGCAGCAAAGACTAAATGAAATCAAATTGGGAATCCATTTAGAACATAAAGTTAAATAAGTGAAACCCAAAATTTATAGCCGCAAAAAAATAGGGTTAGGAAAAAAACTCAAGAAAGTGTCGAAAAAAGAAAAATGAAATCGGATGTAAATTAATTTGGATCAGAAACCTAAATGAAAATCATAAAGTGAAATACTTACCATAATCGATGCAGATTTTATCATCTTCTTACACTCGTCACTGCCGTAAAATAAGAGACGAAGATTAAATGAGATTTATATAAGAAATAAGGGTTAAAAAAGTACAATTAAGAAGGCTTAAATTAAGGTAAAGGATGAGCTAGCCCAATACGGAAAAAGAGTTGATTTTTTCCAAAATTCAAAAATTCGGCCGATATCTCGCTGTTAAATCTCGTCCGAGATACCGGACGAGATACTGAAATCTCGTCCGAGATTTGAGTCAGACGAGATTCAAACGAAATTAGTTGTTTCGAATCGCCCAGCCTTGAAAACGAGATCTCGGCCGAGATCTCGGCCGAGATGAGCGAGATTTAAAACCTTGCCTGTATTCATGTCCGAAGTTTTAACAATTTCTTCCAAACAATGTTATTAAAAATCTTAAAATATTATGATATGAATCCCTTTTTAAATCGAATATATCCGGTTATGATTCGATTTTCAACCTCCGATTCAAAAATCAATCAAAATCGCAATTAAGAAAAATCATTAAATATATGCTGAAATACTGTTGTCAACAATCTTAAAATCTTACGATTTAAATTCCATTTCGAATCGGATCTTCCCCGTTACACTTTGATTTACGTTCCGATTCAAACTTTGTTTAAACCACAATTTTGAAAAACTTCAACTCATGCTAACATATTTAATGTACTTATTTGGAGCCACAACTCCAATTCTATTGTTTTTAAAATAAAATAAAAATGGATATAGAGAGAAATTTGAGTTTTAGTTTAGTTGTAGAAGTTCAAACTTCAAACCAATTTGAAAGAGTTTACAAACCTTAAAATATGGATAATTCAAATTTACGATTTAAATCTCGGTTCGATTTAAAGTTTGAACTTTACGATTTAAATCTCATTTTAAGAACCTTGTGCTGAAAAACATATATCAGTATATTTACTTGAATATACAATTTATTTACCACATAGAGATGAAACGAAAGAGAAACATATTTCAAGTATATAAATTATTACTGTGCAAAAAAGTACCGATTTAAATGACATTTAATAAAATTTCTAGCATAAAGGTATTTGTACACATTAAGGTACATATCTTTAATCTACATTTACAATTCAAATAAAGATTCAATTTAAGGTTTGAACTTTACAATACAACAACAACAAAGCCATTATTCTTAAACAAGTTGGGGTCGGCTAGAGATGGAATCCAAAACTAAATGACAAAGTCAGTTTAAAAGTTATAACAACAACAATAATAAAACCATGATAATAATAATAAGATAAAGTCAAATAAGTAAACAAATACTGATAATAATATTAATAATAACCAAGTAAAATAAAAATAAAGATAAAAATAAAAATAAAAATATAAAAAATAAAAATAAAAAACCATGATAATAATACTAATAGTAATAATGATACTAATAGTAATAATGATATTAATAATAATATTGACCGAAGACCAAACACTATGTTTTAGGCTCTTATTCACTAGTCCTATAATCTAAAACTTATAACACTACCCCTAAACCAATCCTAAGCAAAAAAGTCATAACTTATGGTTCTGATACGTGGATCGCTAACTTCCACGCGCTTCTGTCCGATACCAACTCTTCGGATATATTTCAATCATTCAAGTCCTTTTTTACTACTTTCTTTCATGTCAACCTTGGTCGACCTCTACCTCTCTTTGAGCATTCTACGCGGTTTATAATTTCAATGCATACAGATGCATCGGAAGGCCTCCGTTGGAGATGTCCAGACCATCTTAAGCACCATCTTAAGCGGTGTTGGACTAGCTTTTCCTCAATTGATGCTACTCCAAGTTTGTTACGTATATCATCATTTCTAATTCGGTCTCTTCTTGTATGACCGCAACTCCATCGCAGCATACGCATCTCTGCTACTCTTATTTTCTGGACGTGTTGGCTTTTAGTAGACCAACATTCTGCACCATACAACATCGCAGACCTGATTGCCGTTTTGTAGAACTTTCCTTTAAGCTTCCGTGAGACTTTCCTGTCATAGAAAATGCCAGACGCTTGTCGCCATTTCATCCATTCCGCTTGAATTCTAAAACTAACATGTTCATCAATCTCACCATCATACTGCAACATTGATCCTAAATATCGAAATGATTCCTTCTTGGGCACTACTTGTCCGACCAAAGTGACATCTCCATCCTCCGACCTGACACCGCTAAACTCGCACTTTGTATACTATGTTTTAGTTCTGCCAAGCCTAAACCCCTTGATTCTAAAGTTTGCCTTCACAACTCCAGTTTTCTATTAACCTCAATCCTACTTTCGTCAATTAGCACAACATCATCAACCGTTTGAACTTTACAATATATGATTTAAATTCCATTTTGTAAACCGTGTTTCCAAATATAAGCGCTGAGTGGGTAATTTGTATATACAGAAGAGCATATATTAACCGAGTCGCATTTTAAGCTTGGTGTACATACTTTATATGGTTTTGCTTTACCTAAAAAA
The DNA here is from genome assembly GCA_030737815.1 of Allium fistulosum. Classification (NCBI taxonomy): domain Eukaryota; kingdom Viridiplantae; phylum Streptophyta; class Magnoliopsida; order Asparagales; family Amaryllidaceae; genus Allium; species Allium fistulosum. Next base: position 1,111,896,097 of record CM060902.1, on the reverse strand, counting down.
CTGAAATATTAGGGTTTAATTAGCTTCATATGAAGTTATAAGATTAGTTAGAAGGCATATATTGACTCATATCAATGTAGCATATTACAGAAAATGGAATAAAACCATGGGTTGTGTTTCCACATTGGCATCAAGCCTTTGGAAAGGTAACCATACCCAAGTCTATAAGTAATTATACTTTTACATAAATAAAATTAAAGTTTAAATTTCAGAAATCCTTAACTACATGCTCAAACTCAGTTTGATAGTAATACATCTGGTTAATAAAAATTTTCTAGCACTACCCGCGACCTAATTCTATTAATATGTATAACCATAACGGCTAGTCTCACATTCCTATGAAGAGTAAGACTATACACTTTTAATCATTTGATGATTAGGAACCATCTTCTTTACTTATAAATCAAAAATGGAATTTATACAGCCTTAACCAATAAAGAAGAGTGTTTTTGTTTATACTTCAAAATAGAAAAGTAAGTTTAGCATTTCACATGTCTCCCAAAGTATGGCCCAATGATACGATGGCTAAATCATGAATCACAAAAGATTTATTTGATATTATTGTTGGAATATTTCAATATTTGGACCACAAATGTAAAATAAAATGTGTTGTGAAAACCTAATTAAAATGATTAAATTTTGAATTAAAACTAAAAGGCTTAAAAATCTAATTGTCATGGTATTGATATGTGGATAACATGATATTCTAATTTGTTGAAAGTCAAATTTAAAAAAATGTCAACATAAATTAAGGGTCACGGTCCCCAAATGTTACTCTCTAACTCTCTTCTATGTAGAGCTAATATGAGATCTAGGGTTTGTATTGATTTGGAAGGTCAGATCAATTCTTCTTCTCTTTCAATCAACAAATATGAATTCTATGTCTTCCGCAGTTATATATATTTTTCTCTAGTTTCTTTTCAATCAAATCAACATGGATTATATATACAGATCTAGGGTTTCATAGTTGATTATTGAAGTATATTGAAATCATAACAAGTGGTATCAGAGCCACCAAATACTGATTTTGTTGAGAAAATTTTATTTGTGATTTGAGGTAGATATTAACTAAATTAGGGATTTTAAGATTAAATAAGAAAAAGGAATTTTTGAGGGATTTGTGTTTACTGAATTTGATAAATTCAATGCATTGAATGCTCTGAAATTCATTATTGATTTGTTAAAAAAATTATATCAAGTTTTGATGTGACGTAGCAGTAGGTGTACATTAGTCATTTTTGTTTGTTTGTTCAATTAAGTATATGCAAGAGTAATGTTTAGAGTGCATGATATCCATGCAAGGTTTGAAGTTTAATGATAGTCTGATTGGATTTGGATACTTAAAAAAATGGAAATAATATGTATTTTTTTCTCATGTTTAGATCGTTTTTTTTTAATGTTGCTGTTATGTACAGACCTTGACTTCCTTAACACTTTCTTGCATTAAGGCTTGGGCTATTACGCTTGCTTGCCTATGAAATTTAATATTCAGTTTGACACGGTATTAATTTGTTTGTGAGTAGACTAAGAAATAAGTATGTTATTGTGAGTGTTAATCTATTCAAGTTGTATTCATGTATACATCTGTTCAAAATCATAAATAGTAAGCAAGTGGAGTTCAGTGATGTCTGATGTTATGAATGCATTCAAATTCAGGTTACTTCCTAATTTATTTTAATTTTCATGTTAAATGTTCAAATTTAAACCCCATTTATTTTATTATACTATCAATAATGAATTCAGTTAAGGATGTTATATCACCATCATTACAGTTTTCATAATTTTTTTAGGTGCTTAGCCTTGTATACTTTTGGGTGCTTAGACTTTAATATAAAGAGACAAACGTTGGATGATTTAATTGGATCTTTGCATGATAAGCTAAAGTATGGTATAGCCAAATGAAAGCAATGACATAGCTAACTTTCAAATACCTTTTGAAAGTAACTGCATTATATATATATGGGCGCTCAATTTTGTTCAAAATAAAATTTCAAATATTTTTGGTGTCTCTTTGTAAATTAAGTGTAACCATCTTACATTCTAAATGAGCTAATTGAAACATGTCATCAAAGTGGCCATTCTTGTTTTGATTGTTCATAAAGGGTGTTTGATATTTGTGCGTGTATTCATGCAGATGTTAGTCGGCCCAAAGAAAGATTAATATTTGGTCGAACTAATTACACATGCGTAATGATAAATATGTGATAATTAAAGGTTTTACAAGTAAATAGTTAATTGGCCCAAAAATAATATTATTCGACTTGAATTTATTGTCATTGTTTGATCATTACAAAAACAGTATCACTTACTGTTAATATTATTGCCCAACTACTTGATATTAATGTTGTGTTAGGTATCTTGAAAAGAGACTTATCAATTATTTGAATTTACTATGGTTGTTTTTTGGATTTGAGCATATACAGTCAATCTTTATTTTTGTTTCATTTTCAACTAATTTAACTATAGTATCTGTCAATTTTTAAAAAATATTCCCATCTAGTTTGGGACCAGTTTTGAAGACTAATAAGCGAACATGATTGTTCTTGACTGCATGGATCTAAATCTTGCATTTAGGGAGATCACACCCACCGCTACTATATATGGTTGAATGTCCTTATAATATTATGAAGAATATGGAAATGTGAGATAATTCAAACTGCAAAGTCAAAGGATCACAAGGTGCAATACTTAAAAGGCTTTCAAGGCGTGGTATCCGTACATATAACCAATTTTAAAAAGTTTTTTTTACCAAGACAACCAATTTTAAAAAGTTTTTTACTAAAATTGAAAGGCGTTCTGCAAAAACGACAAGGGGAAACAAGCATGTTTTGCATGCTTGATTCTATAAGTCAAAATAAAGGAAACATAAATGAGTACAATATAAAAATGTCAAATATTGCTTCAAAAGTTACGGGCACTCAAGTTTTTTTTATTCTATTTTTTTGGGAAACTCTTTATTCACAGTATAGTCAACTTAAGAGTATTATTTATATTTTTTAAGGATAAAATGACCTTTTGTTGAGCTTACTTCTTATTATGTGTAAGAAGAAAGATTGAAGCACAATAAGATAGAAAACATCCACTTATCATAAATAAATAAAAATTAGTTGAGGATAAAGAAATCGTTAAGGGTCTAAAAGAAAAATAATAATATATGCAGGTCCCGCATCCGCGGATACGGACGGATATCAGATAATTATCCTATTCGCTAACGACCAATAAATCAAAAACTATAGAAGGAAAATTTTAGTTTAACATGAATATTTTTCAATCCCATTGATTATAGAAGTGTTAAAAATTAACAAATACAATGATAATAAATAGTTTCAAGCAGTTAATAAGCATTAAACGCATATAATATAAACTACTAACTTAACAAAATAATAAATGAATATCATTCACTGCACCAAAACGCATATAATTTGAACTATAATTTTGACAAAAACCGGACGGACAATTTTCGGATGCGGATGTCTTCATATCCGCATCTGCATCCGCATCCATTTTTCCGGATATCGGATATTTATCCACTTTTCGGATGTGGATGCAGACGGGTTTCAGACTTTTCGGATATCCATCGACAACCCTAAATATAAGGATGTTGGTAGTTGTTTCTTTTATGAAATGTATGGACATATAAAGAGAATTTACTAGATCTCACACATGTTTGATTAAGATATATATATATATATATATATATCTTACTTCAGTATTTCCATAGATAAATTTGGTTTTAGTACCTAGAAACAGTTGATGGTTAGATATTGGTGCAGCTACCCACGTAAGTGTTTCTATAAATACTTAATTTATTAACCTACCAAGGCAATCTATATACGTAATGGAAAGCTGGTAAAAGTAAAAGTTATACTAGACATTTCTAAATGATTATTGAGATATCAATTATTTTGTCTAGATTTATTTGTATACTGTCATTTAAACAAATTTCGGTTTCTATTTCTAATATGAACAAGTTAGGTTGTTGTTGTTCATTTAGAAATAGAAGATTATTTTATTAATAAATTCAAACATTGATGGAGTTGTATCTCTTAATGTTTAAAATATAACTTATATGCTTATGCTAAATACCTTTTATAATGAAGTCTTGAATTTGGATTTGACAATGAATATGATTGTTTGTTTTATCTTACCAAATAACTCTAGGATGAGACGCAAAAGATAGCAAGTACTTGATTAATATTTGAAGCGATTTAAATGTTATAAGTTTTAAAACCACACTAAGGGAATTTTTTTAAGACTGGAACTACAACAATTTTGTTTAGGATGTTGAGTTTGTGGGGAGAAATAAAGTATGAATCATTTTCTTTAAAGATGATTCATTATCTTTAATTCAACTACAATTACTTATTCGAACAATGCATATGTTTTCTTTTCTTTCATTGAACAAGAAGTAAACCAGGAACCATACAATGTTAACAAAATTCTCTTCAAGTTAAGGTTAATGTTTCGAGAAAACAAACTCAACAACCTAAAAGTGCAATATCACTAAAGAGATCCACTTGAAAAGATATATTATTCTAGACAACTATTAGTATTTCTCTATAAAAGTAAATAATGGATTGACGGAGATGATTCAATCAACTTTCATCAATCCATTCAAGATATCAATTTCTTATATAATATAATTTTATACAAGATAGTAAAATTTGAGATCTTTCTCCATACATCAGAGTAAGAAGCCTATTGATTATGAATGATCATTCAAAACCAAGAGGGATTCAGTAGGTAACGTGAAAAGTAATAAGGCTCATCTTGTAAAAAAGGCTATTCTCAAAGGGAAACCAATGATTTTAAAGAGTCTTTCTCTTCAGTTTACTAAAAGACTCTTTAGAACAAGTTTGGGGCTTATTGCAAATTTTGTTTTTGAACAATATCAGATGGATATTAAAGTCGTGTTTTTCAATATAGACATTGATGAAACAACTAAAGAAAATCCACTTATGGGCTTAACTAAACTTATGTTCAACGGTACCATAATTTTCATCATGTTATCACCTCATTTGGTTTTAATAGGGAAAAAATTATGAATAATATAAGTGTCATAAGTTCTAAGAGAATAGTTTTTATTCTTGATTTTGTAAGTTAACAATATATTGCTTGTCAATATTATTCAGCTATACTGCACGAAACATGATATTTCTTTCAAGTAATTTTTTTTTGGTGATAACTCTTTTGTATTAGAGGTTCAAATACTATATTATTATTTATGGGATGATATTGAGATTATCACAAAAGAGCTATACAGATAAGTGCTTAAAAAAGTTTGGTATGCAAACCGTGAATTGGTTGATTGACTTGATTCCCTTTTGCTAAATGAGAATTTTGTCTTATATAGTAGCATAAGAACATCCTTGAAGCTAAAGAAATACAAAAGATTTCTCATGCATTTGCGGTGTGGCGTCTAATGCAATGCATGTTAAGACATGTATATATCTGGATATTGCGTGTATTATTGTTTTGTTTGTCAGATATCTCACTGACCCTAAAAGTTGACCCTAAAAGTGGATCACTGGCTAATAACCGAATTGGCTACGAGATATCTTTAAGGAATAAAAATGTTATATGCTTATCCCAAAAGGGTAGCTCAATGGATAAGGCATTTATAGAGAAATCTCTTGATACAAGTTTGAATCATGACGGCACAATTTTCCTTTGATGTACCTGAAGTATATGTTGAGGAGTCAGTGCATAATTCCTCAGGATATTACAGATAATGAACCCAATTAACATCCAGTCTACCTGAGTGTTCAATAAAAGGTTATATGCTATAGATAAAAGGCTGGATTAGTTGGAGATCATAAAGCATTACGATCTGAATTTGTTGGACGTCAAAAGAGCAAAATATTCACTTCATGCTACAATATTTTTATTATTGGTGGAGCTATACTAGGAAAGTTGTCATACTGACACTTATAGCTTCACGTTATGAAACTAATGTTGTTTAGTGTTATAATGAAAAATAATTGCAAAATTTATCACAAATTTGTAGACTATTAAAAAAATTGAAATATCGTTAAAAGTAATATGTGACAATAAACTGTAATATTATTTTCCAATGAGGGAAGAGTGCAAAATAGATTGTAATCATAGAGCAAATTATGACAAACTCCATTATAACCGATCCGCTTACAAAAGGATTATCATTCAAGGTCTTTCATGAACAAGTCGCTTAAACGTGTGTACCATTTATGTAAAAAAATTTGGTTTAGAGGGAGTTTGTATTTGTATAGTATATGACATTGTTCTATACTTTGGTTATGGATACATTCTGGTATTTTATTTTGCTGATCAGAATAAAGTAATAAAGTTTTCTTCTTGCGTTATGTTTAGTTCATTTATTGAACTTTTGATCTCACATAAATAGGACCAGTTGGAAATAGACATGCATAGATCACAATTCATGTAATTTTCATGCTATACATACGTTACAACCCAGTTTTAAGTAGTAATTAATTAAAATTAATGATAGTAATTTAAATACTAAATGAGAATAATTTTGGAATTGAGTTAATAAATGGGTTTAAAATGTGAATATGTGGTAATTAAATTAAATTAATTTAAGATATGAAAATAATATTTTGAAAAATTAATTTATGTGATAAATGATACGATTTGGGTAAGAAATAATTTTGTAAGTGGAAATTTTAATTGATTTGGGCCGTTGAAATGAATTCTAGTTAAATGAGCTAGGTCGAATACTTTTGAATAGAAAATTAAAATAAAAAGCAATTTTGGAAAATAAATTCTATAAAAATTTATAATGTTGTGTTATCGCTTAAGTAATGTAAATATAATTTTTAATTGAAATTTTATAGTAATTTGAATTAAATAGAAAATTAGTTTTATATAAGAAAAGAAATGAAAAAGGAAAAAATAAATATTAATTTACTTAACCCCAAGCCAAAACTCCATCATCCCTAAATCTAGAATTTTCTACTTCAAGATTTTTCTTTTCTTCATTAAACAGTCACACATACTTCTTTGTAACGATATTTTACTACCTTCCGGAAGTAAAACCAGGAAATCCTCTTTCCTTTGAAAATGGAATCAAAAATCAAATAAATTAGCATAAATTTCCAAATTCGAGTATTTGCATCTCGACACCGATATACATCTATGGCAACAAAGAAATGAAGGGTTCGATCATCTTTTGGAGTGTTAAAAGTTGGAATAGTCAAGAAGAAAAGAAGAAGAGAACGCAGGCTAACAGGCGAGTGTTCGCACTCACGTATCTATGTTTAGATTATCTTATTCATTACATATGTCGTGTATGCATCGAATGGGAGGAGGAATAGTTGAGGAAGGAGGTGGAGAAGGCCATAATTCGATCAGAGGATTGACCCATGCCATTGGCCGGTGGATCAACCGATCGACCGCCGACGATCGACTGGTGAAAGCGCGGGTTGCCCAAACCGGTTACATACATATACATACATACATATATGAAAATAAAATAAAATACCTATCATATGTTTATAGTAAATGAAACTAAGAATTGGTAAAAGTGAATTTAAGAAGAAATTTTTTATTTTAAAAATCTAGAATTTAATGTATTTAAAATTATTAAATTATTAGAAAACCTATACTTGGTCTTAATTAATTATTTAAAAGTTCATAAAAATTATGAAAAATAAGAAATATAATCTAATTAGTATTATAAGCATTTTCAAGTGAATTTCGTGATTAATAGGTTTAAATAGAAGCATGTTATATATATATATTTATATATATTTGATTAAAGAAAAATGTGTATTTAATAATCTAAAGTTTATTTAAGTATCAAATTTAATTCTAGAATGGTTATTATGCGTTTATGATATTCTCATCTTTGTTATTATGAGTTTGGATGTTGTGGATGGTTCATTGTCTGATAATTTGTATAAAATAAATATGCAAGTTTATGAAGTAACGTTCTATTTAAATTTTAGTATCTTAATATATTTAAAAGTTATTAATTTATCGAAAGTAAATCTTAATAAATAAATAAAAACAAAAGTGTTTATTGGATTCACTATGTATCATAGCATCTCCGACATGGTTGATTTGGATTAAAACGAGAGGAATCCCCACTTTTTTAGCTTTCTCACGCTCTAGCAGTGTGAATTTGAGCGCAGGAAGGAGAAAGGGGGGTGCTGTGAAGAATTTGAATGAGCGGAAGCGTATTTGATCAGGAAGTAGTATTGCCTATTTGAATATTAATTCAACTTAAAATCGACTATGAAATTACACAAGAACAAACAATGGAAAGAAAAAAAAAAGACATAGAAGAGTTAACGTGGTTCAAATATAAGTATCTTACGTCCACGGAGACACAACAACCATTTATTATTTATTCACCTCGAAAGAGAGTACAACATGAGAAGAGTATGAATCACTCGATAAATTTCACTCACCCTAAAAATTATAAAAATAAGGATCTTATTGAGGATATTTTGATGGAGAACACTCTTGTTGGTTTGTGATGAAAAGATGAGCAAATGTCATCATATAGGTGCAAGGATGAAGACTGCCTTGAAGAATAGTATTGCTTTTTCCTTTTGAGCGTGGATGCCTAAACGATTTTCTTAAAACCATTTAAAACTGTTTTCTTAAAACCATTTAGAAGCCAAATGGTTTTCAAAAAACCATTTAGGATAAATGAGCTTTTAAATAATGTTTATTATTAAAACTATTTTCGGAAAATAGTTTTTTTTAATATAAAAAAATAGCCAATTCCTCCCATTTGACTGCGGGAAGAGTGGAGGAATTGACGTTCTTTTTTTACCTCCCCACTCTTGAAATGACCACTCTGATAGAGATGCTCTCACATCCATTCTTCAAAAACCTACCGCCGCTCGGTTTTAAAACCTGAATGAACCAACATATCAAAATTTATAAAGATTATTCAATAGTCACTTGGATTTACTTTATTTCCTTCAACAGTAGTTTCCTTTCCTTCCATCTAAGCCACTGATTGATTTGTCAATATATGTTTATTTGCATGCAAGTTTACCGAAATTCTCTGTACTATTGTAATATAATTAAGGTTTTGTTATCTTCATGTGCATGCACATTTGCTTAAATTATGAATATTAATGCATTTCATCAAACATGATATTTTCATAAAATATTTGATCATATGTACGATTTCGACCACTGCAAACAGAACTACATCACTAGATGTGGTGGTGTTTAAAAGAATAAAGGACATTTTTTAAAAATTACGCTTCAAAGAAGAACTTTATTCATCAATAGACTCCATTGGAACTTGTTACAAAACTAGGATTAGTTTTCACCAGATCGAGATTTGTGCTCACAAATTTCTTGTTTGGTGAAAACCAAACCTATGTTTGTAACAAGTTTCAAATGAAGTTCTTGGTTGAAATAAGTTTTTTCTTTGAGCTTTGATTATAAAATTTGTCCAAGAATAAATTGAAAGCAGGAATCAACTGGTAGTTCCGGACATGTATTGGAGTATAATCAAAGTTGCTTTGTAAATGGCTGTACTTTATTGTCCTTACTCCGTGCAATGAGTCTATCTTCAAAATTATTTTCATATCGTTTTTTCTCTCTCATTTTTTATTACACTCTATGACATTAACGACGTTGCTAAAGTGTGGATTTGTTAAGAAATCCCACCCCTGCATGAACCAAGGTGATTGAATAACCTCAGAACTCAAAGGTTCTTGGGGCCGTGTTAATTGACTACAGTTTGGTGTTCAAAATAGAAATCGGATATACAATAGTCATAGATTGCATTTACCTGGAAGTTACCATGTACCAGCTTTAATCAAGTTGGGGATGACTAAGAGTTGCTGTGTCTTTTTTGGCAGATTTGGTAACACCAGTTTTCAGCTAAAAATTCAAGTGAAGCATCTTCAGTCTAAATTGGGCACTTCAAATGCACCTCAAAACCCAAGTTCGGATAAAGGGGAAAATGAAAGCAGCTCGTTGAGTCCACCTCTTCCGACCATCCTGGCTGGTATCGTGGTTTTCCTTCTCTTTTCTTGGTTTGCAGTTATCATCGTTAAATGGATCATTGGTTTAATTATTAATGTAACCCCATCCTAGAGTTCCACTGTTGTGTTGTTGTATAATGTTTTTTTATTGCCTTCTATGCATCTGTTCTGTAATATGTAGATGCAGTTGTTGAGGCTGTATTCATTTCTCTAAATCAATGTCTTCTTAAGAGTTTTTCTATTCAATAATACTATAGTACTCGTACTTACTATAACAGTTGGCAGTTCTTTGTATATAAGAAATACTGAAGATGGTTTTGGTTTGAAACTTGTGCTTTTGTGTTTTCAATATGTATTTTCAAATGAGGCAAGAGAGTGTAAAAATAAGGAGAGAAGGTAGTTTTTTTGGCAATTGCCCCAAGGTGGGAAAAAAAAAACTCTTAAATTTTATATGTTATAACCATTTTATGATTTGATCATCTTTCAAAAAGGTTATTAACCAAATGTGTTTTGGTTGGAACAAAAATACGATATTGAAAAGTGCAAACCAAACAAGATCAAACTACAATCCATATAGATTCCACATGATAAGTATCTGTTTGGTTTGTGAATGGTTACCAACTTTAAGTTGGTAAGTGGAGCAAGCTATGTATCTACACATTGACCACATTGGCGTGAATTTAATCTAGCATAAAGCATCTTCAAACTTGTGATGATTCGTTATTCACATCACCACACTCCAGTAGCTGAAATATGAGCGCTGCGAGCGAAGTAAAGTGAGAATTGTTGATTAAAAATTTAGTCAACCTTGAAATTATGCTAATGCGTTCGTATTAACAAAGGCTACTTGCTAATATTAAACTTGAAAATTAAAAATGTGGAGTAAATGGACATTTAAAGTAAATAACACAAGATCTGAAGTGGTTTGGTTAAGTCTGTCTATGTACATATGACAATTTCTTGCTATATTGGTTTCTTGCAATTATAAGGATTTACAAAAGAATGATAAAAAATTAAGAGCACTTAAAATAACAATGATGCTAAACTCAAAAACTCTTGTATATTTTGGAAGTGAATTATGAAGCAAAAAATTAACCCCTGTGATGCTGTATAGCAAGCGATATTTATATCAGCTGAAACTCATCATTGAATGGTTGAGATTGCGAAGTTAATAGGGAGGAATCATTCCTAGTCGTAGATCTGGTCGCTTTAGTCGACATGGGACAACTCGAAAGATATAACATCTGTAATTCTTATTAAACATTATTCAAAGAATTTAATTAGATAAAATAAATAGAATAATGTGAGGTGATAAGGAGAATAAGATTTGTTAACTAATTTGGGCCAGGCTTTAATAAATCAATTAATAAGATTGTTTTAAACATAAAATAGAAATGAATTAATGAGAGGGGCATAATGGAAATAACTCTTTATTTCATTCGCTAAACTCTTCCTCTCTCATTCATACTCATTTCATTTTCTAAATCAAAACAAAACCCAAAAGGAGGCCAACCATTACTCAAGGAAAAAAGAAGAAAGCTAAGGAACTTAAAGGGGGAAAGCTTAGGAAAATTAATCAACATCAAATTTCAATCTCTCTTATCCAATCTAAGGTGAATAATATTAACCATCTCATTTGTTTATGTCTTGTTTTCAGATTTATGATTGATTTTTGAATTCGTTGTGATAATGTTCGTGCTTGGATTGATAATAATCATTGTCAGATTGAATGATGGTTTTGTTGGAATTTCATGGAATTATTTTAAGATTTTAAAGGCAAAACCCAAATTTTTTTATCTCCTATTGACTTGAAATTTGAATATGCTGTGTAAAACATTATTTTGGAGATGGGTTTTCAGTTTCATGATTTTTCAAGTTCATATGGATATTTTATGAATTTCATGAATATGAATATTTTATTTTAGAGTGGGGCCAAGGTATTTTTCCAATTGGATTTAGCAACAGGGTTCCATCAATTGAGAGCGGTGGAGGACATCATTCCATTAACGACGTTTCGAGCATGATATGGTTCATATGAATTGTTGGTCATGCCCTTTGGACCGACCAATGTGCCTGCTTACTTTATAGATTTGATGAACCGAATCTTCTGAGAGCAATTGGACAGATTCAAGTTAGTGTTTATATATGATATTCTGATATATTCTAAGAATGAATGAGATCATGAGATTCGTCTTAGAATAGTGCTAGAAACGTTAAGGCATAATCAACTAAAAGCGAAGTTTTCAAAATGTCATTTTTAGAAGAAAGAAGTGAAGTTCATTGGTTATATAGTTTTAGAGAAAGACTTATCAGTAGATTTGGCTATGATTGAAGTTGTTAATAATTGAAAAAGACCCGAGACTTTGACCGAGATAAGAAGTTTTTTTGGGTTAGTTGGCTATTATCGGAAATTCATCTAGGATTTCTCTCGTATAGCGGTACTTATGATTAAACTAACAAGGAAGGACATAAAATATGTTTGGATCGATAAATGTGAAGAAGCATTCTTAATGCTAAAACATTTATTGAAAATGTGCCGTGTTATTTGTTCCAGATGGAAATCAAGATTTAGTGGTGTATACAGATGCATGTGAGACATGGTTAGGAGCTGTGTTAATGCAAAAAAGGTAAAGTGATTGCCTTCGGTTCTCGACAGCTTCTACTACATGAAGTTAGATATTCGACTCATGATTTAGAGTTGGCAATAGTGGTCTTTGCTTTAAAAGTGTAGAGACATTATCTGTTGGGAGAACGAATCGAGTTATTTACGGATTATAAGTCTTTGAAGTATTTATTCTCTTAGAGGAGTAATATGAGACAACAAAGGTGGCTAGAGTTTTTGGCAGCTTATGATTTTGGTATTGAGTATATGCTAGGGAAAGAAAATAAAGTTGCGGATGCACTTAGCAGGAAACATCAGAGTATGGTGTTAGCTATGTTAGCAGAATGGAAAGATTTAGAGACTTTGACTACTTGTGGTGTATGGTTAAGGTCGACGGCTAGTTCTAGTCGAAATGCTACAATGTTATCCTGTTTGGAAGTTCGACCAGTAATGATCGGAAGAATTGCTTCTAAATATAGAGATGATCAATTACTAGCTGAATGGATTAGTAGACTTGAAGAGGGAACTAAGATTGATGATTTAAAGGATTTTAGTCTTGACCAAAACAGATGGTTGAGGAAGAAGGGACAGTTATGTGTTTCAGATGTTTATAACATAAGGAAGGAAGTTCTTAGGGAGTGTCATCGATCGAAGTTCAATATTCATCCTGAAGGAACCAAAATGTATATATGAAAAGGAGTTTCTTTTGGAAAGGAATGAAAAGAGATGTAGGCTTATGGGTGAAACAGTGTTTAAATTACCAAAAGTGAAAGCCGAACATCAGAAACCAATTGGATTGCTTCAACCTTTAGAAGTGCCACATTGGAAATGAAATCTTATATCCATGGATTTTATTGATGGGTTGCCAAGATTGAATAGAGGAAATGAAAGTATTTTAGTTGTGATAGATAGACTGGCCAATAGTGCACACTTTATTCCCATTAAGTCTACAAGGACGACACCTACTTTGGCAAAGTTGTTTATGAAGAATATTGTAAGACTGCATGGGATTCGTAGTAGTATAGTCAGTGACAGAGATACTTTATTCAATACTAAATTCTAGAATAGTCTGCAAGAAATGTTAGGTACCAAGCTGTAGATGAGTAATGCCCACCATCCACAAACAGATGGACGAACGGAAAGAGTTAACAAAGTTCTTTAAGATTTGTTAAGGGCTTGTGTACTTGACTTTGGAGGGTCATAGGAGGACCATTTGCACTTAGTCGAGTTTTCCTATAATAATAAATCAAACTAGTATAGGAATAGCGCCTTTCGAAGATCTTTACGGAAGGCCGTGCAAATCGTCCGCATGTTGGTTAGAGACCGAAGACAAATTGATTCTTGGTCTGGACATGGTGAGAAAAGCTACGGAAAAGATTGAGTTGATCCGAGCAAGGATGTAGGAAGCTCAGTCTAGGTAGAAAAGTTACGCAGATAAAAGGCGTAAGGATTTTGAGTTATCAGTTGGAGACTATGTTTTTGTTAAAGTATCACCGATTAAGGGTGTGTTACGGTTTGGAAAATTAGGAAAATTGACACCGAGATATGTTGGTCCGTTTTCTGTTATAGAAAGGATCGGGAAACTCGCTTATCAGATAGAGTTATCGGATAGTTTGGAAGGAGTCCATAATGTTTTTCATGTTTCTCATCTTAGAAAGTGTGTGCATGATCTAGAGACTACTATTGCACCGACTGCATTGAAAGATTTAGTATTAGAATGGGATATGACTTTTGTTGGATAACCAGTTCGTGTTGTAGCAAGAGATGAGAATAAGTTAAGTAACAAGACAGTCAAGTTAGTGAAAGTCCAGTGGAGTGACAATGAGAAAGACTGTACTCGGAAGATAGAAGACATAGTTAGAGATACTTATCCTAAGTTGTTTTGATGTTATGTTCTATATCTGTCGTATGGACTTTTTGCTAGTAAAATATGCTAGTGTTGTTGTTATGTGTTTGTCACACATGTTTGCATGATTGATATTTTTGTTGTTTTCCTTATTGTAATTTCGAGAACGAATTTTTTTAAGTGGGAGCCTGCAACACCCCTAATTTTTGTTTAATATTATTCAGGGAATTTAATTAGATAAATTAAATAGAATAATGTGAGGTGATAAGGAGAATGAGATTTGTTAACTAATTTGGGTCAGGCCTTAATTAATAAATTAATAAGATTGTTTAAACATAAAATATAAAGGAATTAATGATAGGGGCATAATGGGAATAACTCTTTATTTCATTTCCTAAACCCTATCTCTCTCATTCATTCTCATTTCATTTTTAAATCAAAACAAAACCGAAAAGAGAGACCGACCATTACTTAAGGAAAAAAGAAGAAGAAAACTAAGGAATTCAAAGGGGAAAGCTTAGGGGAATTAATCTACATCAAATATCAATCTCTCTTATCCAATGTAAGGTGAATAATAGTTAACCATTTCATTTATTTATGTCTTGTTTTCGGATTTATGATTGATTTCCGAATTGTTTGTAATAATGTTCATGCTTGGATTGATAATATAATCATTGTTAAACTGAATGATGGTTTTGTTGGGATTATATTGAATTGTTTTAATAGTTTTAAAGGAAAAAGCTAAGTTTTTGATCTTCTATTGACTTGAAATTTGAATATGTTGCATAAAACATTATTTTGGAGATGAATTTTCAATGTCATAATTTTCCAAGTTCATACGAATATTTTATGAATTTCTTAAGTGGAAAATGTGTATATTTTGAGTTTTTAATTATTAAAAATAACTTAATTAATATTTTGGTCCCGAAATTTTTGTATATCGAAGAAGACGGGAATTCGGATTTTTGGTGATTTTTGGGGAATTTTTCCTAATTATTATGATTTTCTTTGAATTTATTATTCTAGAAAAGCCTTAATTAATATATGTTAATATTATTAATTACAAGGGTTTTGTTAAGGTGATTGAGAAGGTAGAACGTGGCCTACCAGTGAGTTCTGAAAAGATTATGTAAAGTATTTTGTTATCCAATGACAATTTGACATGAGAGATGAGTTAGTGAAAAGTTTTAAATTTAAAAGGAAATAAATCAGTTTAGTGCTTATTTGCCGAAGTGTCATCGGCTCTATAACACAGAGTCTTGATACCTCTAAATTCTAGAAACTCGACAAGGGTTGATGACGCGATAACTACTCAATAACTATCTGATGTATCCACTCTTATAAAGACTCGACAATGGTAGATGCATGCGATAGCTATTCAATAGCTATGTGATGTATCCACCTATATAGAGACTCGATACCTTGTATTGTTAGGGGTTTGATATCTCATGTGTTGAAGAAGCTTGACAACCTCATGGTATAGAGACTCGAAACCTACCTTTGTTTTATAAACTCGGCATCCTTGTATTTTTAAGAACTCGAAACCTATATGTTTTACAGGTTTGGCACCTCATGTTTTTAAAGACTCGCAACCCCTTGTCTTATAGTGACTCGATAGCTTCTATATAGCTATTCGATAACTATGTTTTTAGCGGCTTGATAGCCGTTTGTTTTACAAACTCAATAACCATGTTTTAAAGGCACGATAGCATATGTTTTACAAATATAATAACTATGTATAACAGCTCGATAGCCATGTTTTCTAAAGGCTCGGTAGCCTTATATTTTATAAACCTAATAGCAATGTTTATAGGCTCGATAGCCTTATGTTCTATAACTCAAATAGCTATGTTTAAAGGCTCAATAGCCATGTTTTCCAAAGGCTCGATAGCCTAATGTTTTGCAAACCTAATAGCAATGTTTAGAGGCTCGAAAGCCCATGTTTTCTAAAGGCTCGACATCCTTGTTTTGATAACAATTATTTTAAAAGCTATGTAAAGAAGATAGTGCTTTGGCACAAGATTTTGTCTAAGTATTTGGGCTATGTTTTCCTTGTTTTAAGAATGATTTCAAGTGGTTCATCAATTCTAAAGATAGATGTTTTCGAGGGAATGAAATAGTATTTTAGCCCAATTTTAAATGACATTTGCCAAAGGAAATTGTTACTTAATATTTAAGTAATTTTTTTATGGATGTGCCTATTGATTGAACATATTCTGATGAATGATGTTATATGTTCTTGTTATCATTTGATCAGTTAAATTTTCATATTTTATCATTTGTCATACTCATATTTGCATTACCCAACATTGCATCTTGGGACTTAGGAACCAAATTACCAGTTAGGTTGTTCCAGTTGGGAGTATGGTCAGACTAAACTCTAAGTGAGTAGAATTGCATCTAGGAGATCAGATAGATCAATTGTGTTAGGATGCCTTAAACTGATCAAAAAGATATGACTCATGGATTTAAAACCAGATAAGATTGAAGTGGGACCGGTGGGTAAAGGTTCGCGATTTCAGTGCGTAGGGCTTTGTCAGTTGTGAGACTAAAAGATGTGTACGTACAGAAAGGAACCCATAGCTCTATATGCTCACAGAATTGTTTGTTTTCTTCTAACCGTATTTGGAGATTTTGGGACATCTGGTTATGTTTTGGCCCAAGTCAGCCTGATAGGTTATTAGTTGGCCTGTGAAAACTAATAGGTTCATAGTGACCCTATGAAAACTATGATTTTAGACAGACAATCAATTTTATGGGATGAGTAAACTTTGGGAACGCATAACCCTATAATGATAGGCTAGTCACAGTTAGCCATATTGCATGCATATGATCATATCATGTTTAGTTTTAACCATTGTGGATGCAGGTGCATGATTTGTGTTCAGATTGGCATATTTTGATAAGATACTAGTAATGGGAAAACCCGTTCCATTTTGCGGCGTGGTCTCACTAGATATCTGTTTTTGGTTCGAGATGGTATATTATTATTCACACCAGACTTTTTGTCTGACCCGAAGTTTCTGTTTTTTCTCTTAAACTCTCGGGTACTCATTTGAGTAGATTGGGAGTAGGGTTTTCAGGTTAGACGAATAAGCAGGCAAGCTAATATTAGAAGTCGTTTCCATTGTGTTGGTTGAAGTTTTATTTTGTTTGAATGGATGTAACAATAGAATATATAAATGTCAAGTAGTTAGACTCTGATCATCCAAGAAGGCATCTTCATATGTCGCTCTTGGAATATAATTGTAATTATTATATTTTATCTGAACGCGGAATCGATGAGATTATGTAATGAATATGAAAGTTTAATAATGAAATATGTTTTGAAATTTTTTATATTCATGTGCTCTTGATGTTATAAATACAATTAACTGATCTCATTTTGTCACCGAGAAATAATACCGTTGATGACTGTAGCATCGGTAATGCTTATTTTCAGGCCTCAAAATGGGGGACGTTACAACAGATGACACAATTGTGTGGATGTAATGCATGCCAACCGTTGTTTCTTACGAGAGCGTGCTTTGCATAGGGCAACGCAGCATGGTATAGAAGTATGTGTGTTTTTGGCTGATATACCTTAGTAGTTGGTTAACTAGGCTGTACTTTTTTGTGTGTAGTACACTTTTTCAGGGAACAATTCTGAAGGGAAGCTTCTCTTGCACAATAAGGGTTGATTGCTTGTTGTCAAAGATTCCTAAGAACAAAGTTGAAGATTGCTAAGGAATAAACTGAATGGGACGAGCCGATGATGGGGTAACGAGATGGGCTACCTGAGGCCGGTCATTGGCGGGCTGAGATAGCGCCGGGCCAAAAATTGGTTGCTTTTGAGTCGGGCCTAATCAAACGAATTGGATGTATATCGTCTTGAGCTGGGCTGGACGACTGTATCTTTGGTGTTTTTATCGAGTTGATTGGCTTGGATCGGACTGGACTTAAAAGTGCTGACCGGCTTTGATTGGGCCGACTTATCTTTTACCTATGAGAAAATCGAACAACATTTCCCCCCTAAGTCTGTCACTATGAGCAGGGGAGGACTTGTCAAGTCACAAAGATCCTGCTGGCCAGGATGCCTACTTCGCATTTAATGTGTGCGCCACGTGTCAATAAACGGTTAGTCGAGACGATTCCTTTTTTAAAGCAGCACTATGGTGATGCAGAGTGCAGACCATTGATGTGACATCTTTAATTAAATATGATGGCTGGGATCTCTTTGCCTTTTGAATCCAACGACTATGATTGACGAGACGAATATATAAATACCTCTCTCCTTCTTCTCTATTCTTTATCGAAGCTTTACACATTTTCTGCCATTAAAATAACTTTAAGTTTTCAAAGATTCAAACACTTCCTTTTTTGTGTAAATAGCAAGCATCTTCTTCTCTTTAATGCCTCTTCATCTCTTAGTGAACATGAATTCTCTTCTACCATTGAAAAAGAGTTTTTTGTTTATTGTTCTTTGAAAGCTTTTGATTGCGAGTTTTTTCCATGTTGTTCCTTAGTTGAAATTTGTGTATTTTGACCATCTTTTGGACGTTGAGTGATGGTTGATACCGTGTTAGTGGCAATCGGTTAAGGTTGGCTTACTTTCTAATGATCTACAAACTTAGTAAACACATTAGTGTCTTGAGTCGTAGTTAGGCCCAAATGGTTGCCATGGGCTTTAAGCCAAAAAAGTAGTAAATCTGGGCAATACGACCTGTAACTTAGCTTAGAAGAGTAGTTTAAGACATGAGCCGATCTTCATAGGATGCCCCGCATGGATTTTCCACGAAGATGATTATCCAGTCTTTCCTTGGGGTGCTACTCCCGGATCTGCTAGGCTTAGGTATAAGGCCATTGTAGTTTATCCAGGTCGCTTGTGTTTAAATTTCTACTTCTATATTAACTTCTACCAGCGCTTCAGGCCTAAAAGCTTCAGACATAGTCGGGGGGGGGGAGGAACCTTGGATGATTGATTAGCCCGGTACATATGCAATATACATATGGTTAGATATACCACAACCATATACCGACTAGATCACCCACCACCGGGTTTCTTCACTTGGTTGGGCTACTTCAAGGTCGGGGCCACTTTGCCTCTTCACCCCTTTCTTATCTCTATTCTTAATTCTTTCAAGTTTCCTCCTGGTTAGCTCGCTCCCAATAGCTATTGGTTTTTGTGTGGGGTCTATGTTTCTTGTGTAGACCTCCAACTTCTAAAGCCGACCGCTCATCTAATCAGCATGATGTTGTGGTTTCAAAGGGAAGCTGGTTATCCTATCGGCACCTATTACGAATTGCAGACAAACATTAAGCCCTCTATCTTCACTAGTGTCCTAAGAAAAGCTTCTCCAGGTTGAATGGGGAAAGTATTTCTTCATCCCCTATAGGGTCAATCGTGAAATAAGGAACATTGAATTCCGAGTCCGTAGTAAGTTCTCCTTGTTACTTTGTTTCTTTCATCTCTTCCATTCCTTTTCTTACCTTTCCTATGATAGGGACCTCTCTTGATCCTACCAGCGTAAATCTTAGGGAACTTACTGAATGCTTAAAACAAATAAGAACGACCCTCGACATCCTCAGGAACCTGAAGACCATAGTAACCGATGGGAATCTTCGCCGGGTTGGGCTCGCGAGGTAGCATCAAACTATGGCGGCGAAGAGGGGCACCCTGACAACAAAACTGGCCAAGAAGAAGCGGGGTTACTCAAAGATCAAGTTCTTGGACCTCAAGGCCAAGTCGATCACCGATGAGAACTAAGGCTATGATAACACGAGTAAGGTTGAGGGGTTTGGAGACTAGCAACAACTCAATTATGACAAGCTAAATTATGTTGTGCTGGAATCTCAATAGGAAACCTTGATCCATTAAAGCTAGTTAATGTATCGATCTAATGACGTGGGATGCCGGCCGTCTCATAGGATACCGAGGAGAGTTTCAAGGAAGGTAATGCATGAGGAGGGCCAAAGGAATCGGGCTTTTATAGAAACACAGGTCCCTTCTTCGGGCCCCATCTCATCTATGATCCTTTGTATTTCGGTTACGATGCCATGACACTAGACTTTAAGCTCGGTTAGGTGTATACATTTCGGCATGCTGGGACATTGGGCTCGGTCGTGTGAATACGTTTTTGGCATACGAGCTGGGATTTTGGGATCGGTAATGTACATACGTTCCTGGCATACAAGCTGGGATTTGGGCTCGATCATGTGCATACGTTTTTGGCATACAAGCTAGAGCGTTAGGCTCGGTCCTGTGGATATGCTTTAGGCATATGAGCTGGGACTTTGGGCTCGGTCGTGTGCATACGTTTTCGGTGATGACGAGTTGGGACTTTAGGGTTAATCGTGTCATAGTTGTTTCGACATATAATTACTAATTAGACCCAGTAGCGGTTTTAGTGAGACCTAAGCATATGATGTCAGTATAGTATCGTATTGTGTTTAGCCAACTTGTTGGTGTAGGAACTGGGCAAGCCCGTAGCGGAGGAAACAGGTAAATTTCAAAAAATATATTCCTTAATGGATCTTTAATAGGCCTATATAGTCTAAGCCATATAGAACTTTTCTAAATTTTCTGTTAAATAAAATCAATACTTTATTTAAATTTATAAATAAAATTTTATTTTATGTAATTTGTATTAAATTTTATATATGTGTATCATATACACATATTTGGATGCGTACTCGTGCAACAGAATACTGTGTACATGGTTTGACACGCCCGTGTATAGATGTTGGGATTTACACTGCAATGGACATGTTAGTCCCTCGTGTATACAAATGGATTGTCGAAATGTGTGTGTGTGTGTGTATATATGCATCAAGATATTATATAAATATTATAAATATATATGTATGCATGTATGTAAAATATAATTATATAATTATTTTAAAATATTGGTTGTAAATAATTTGCGCTAAGCATTTATTAAAATACATATACATACATTCACACACACACACACACGTACACATGCATATATATATAAATCAATATAATTAAATTATAAAATTATTTTAAATATTATTTTGTAAAATAATTTAGAATATTTATAATATGAAATCCGAACTGAATTATTTTATTTATATATTTATTAATTTAAATATATATTACATATAAACATAAAACTAGTTATAATTATATATATATGTATGTATAATAGAAATTTATAATTAAATATATATTATGTTGCTGCTTTTGTCCAGAGAATAAAAGCAATTTTTTTTAAATTTAATTTTTGGTTTTAAATAATTTATTAATTAGTAACATATAACTAATTAAAACCGTACAAAATTAATAGAAATTTTTTCTAAAATCATTTTCGAAACCATAATATATATTTTATATTATATAAATTTTTACATAATTTTATATTATTAATAAATATATATACACACACACACACATATATTTTGTTTATATAATTAATTTTGAATTAAATAATAGTATATATATATATAATAAATGTCTGAAAAAATTAATTTTTTTTACTATTGTTGATAGCCTTTTAGGTATGAACAAAAAATTTATAAAATTTAAAATATATCTGTTATATGATTTAATCCTTTTGTTTTAAGATTTAACCCATAAAATCATTTAATAATATTATTTTAATAATTTTTTTATTTTGGCCATGAGTATTACACATAATAAAATTATATATGTATATATATATATATGTATGCACTTATATATACAACCATTAGTTTGTGACACTCTATCGATATATCGATTCATGATATTTCTAACTAGCAACATATGAAACAATGAATGTATAAACATTGTTATATAACAATAGACCAGTAGAGTACTTTTAACCAAAACCCAAATTTCGCATGTTGAGATGAAGAACTAGACTTCTTGAATCCAATCCTAATCCTGAAGTGGCTAGCTTCTGATTGCATTACCACCAACGATCAAATCGAAGCAAATTGATGTGAATTAGTGTCTGGATTTTTAGGGTTGTTAAAAGGTGATGATTGGCTTGATATGAGCAGCAAAAAGAAGAATGCAAAAGTCTCAAGTGAATTGAATGATAGAGGGAATAAATAAAGTAAGGATGAGAGAGAGAGAAATAAGGATCAAGATCCTTGTTTTTCTCTTACAAGTTCTCTCCTTTTGAATTCAAAATTCCTCCCACTAAACCATCATATTGTCGGCCCCAATTTGTTGTCTTATAACCGCCTAAACTAAGCTCGAATTGGGCCTTAAAACTATTTTAAGCCTGAACAATATTTATTACATTCAAATCCAATTTAAACACGTATCGATACCGTGTATCGATTAGTGTTTATATAAATATTATCCGCACATTATTTAACATTGTTTAATTCACATCAAATAAAATTTTGTAATTAATATTTCATAGATGTTAATTAATTTAATTAATTTATAACATTTACAAATCAATTAAATCGGGCGGTAAATATGAGCATTCAACGTTTCGGTTGTGTGATTCTTAGGTGTAAATTCGGTCAGCGATTAATATCGAACAATTCGAATATTAACATTCACACTTTACTTAATAGGTGGTGTGACATTATAGCCAAATTTATCACTTACATGGTTTTTGTAAAATCCAATTTTATGTTATTAGGCATTATCCGGTAGTGACAATTATTTAGACCAATTCCCTTCGTCAAAACTATGTCACTTTAGACTTATGGAATTTGGTAATGGTCAAAATTTCAATATCATCCATATTCAACTCTATACTCCAAACACAAAGTCCTTGGTTCAGTAATAAAAATTATTATTAACCGAACTACTCTAGCTAGAGACTTGACTTTGAGTTGACTTTAGTTGACCGTGATAGTAACCTCATATAACAAAGGAGACGAATCCTTTCTTGAATAGCGTTTCACTTTTCTTGCTTCCACTCGACCCAACTGTAGTCGTTCGATATACGTCGTGCTATGATTTAACTATAGTCAAAGCAGAGCTTCCATATTGAAGATAAAAAATATTCTCAAATCAAGAGAACTGTGTACTTTTGTTACATCAGTATTTTCTTTTTGACCTTAGTTATATTAATCAACAGAAAACTATCAAGTGAGTCATTCCATAGTTATCCAATAATTATCAAGACGTAACCCTTGGTGCCCCCAACAGCCATGAGTAATACACTGCCCAACATTCGAAGAGCATTACGTACTCTAGTCTCGACGGAAGTATTGATATATAGTCTCGATAAATCTTGAATAGGAATATTTACAATGATATGTTTATTTTATCATGATAAATCACTCATGGCTACAAACATTGTATCTACTATCACAAAATGTACCATTTATGGATTTTCTATTAAATATACTTCTAGTTAAATTAATTAAATAATATAACACATTATATCAAATATATAATAGAAAGAAAACGATTTTTATTTCAAACAAGATTGGTTATCGAGTTAGATATATGTAACAATTACATAATTGCTCATAGGGAATACCCCTAATTCTATCAGTTGGGAGTAGGTGACACAGGTTAAGATATGGTTTTCGAGCATAAGCGTTGTTTTACTAGTTTATTAATATTATATCCGTATATGATGTGTTTCACTCACCAAACATATGTCTGACCCCCTATATCATTTTATTCTTTTTAGTTATACTCTGAGAGGTCGATAAAGAGGACTGGTTGTGATCTGGAGGCGTGATTGTATGATGGAAACCCGCACATTTATTTGTTAGATATTTACTATTTTATTTCATTTATTCTCAAACACTATATGTTTCTCTTACCAGTATAGAGAGATGTGTTAGTTGGAATTTATTTGATATTTCAGTGTTTTATTTGTCTGGGATTCTACTATTGATTATTATATTTTATTCCTTCTGTTATGAGTTTCGGAAAGTGTAGAATATTGTAGATAGCTCTATATTATGTTTTATATATTTTTGTTGCGACTTTTCAATTGATTAGAAAAGCACAAATTTTAATTAATTCTGCAAGCAAACAGGAGTGTAGTATGCAGGTCGAACACAGGGAATTGTGTTTTAAAATATTTGAAATCCATATTTAAACCTTAGGCGTGTTAAACAAATTCGATGGTGGTTCTTGAAAAGGAAATAAAAACAATAATATACTCCAAATCGATTTCGAATCTAATCAAAATTTCAACCAAAATATAAAATTGTAGAAATCAGAGTAAAAAATAAAAGTGGTTAAAATAAAATAAAAGAGCAAACAACTGAAATAAAATGAACTGAATTTATTAACTGACTGGAAAGAGTGCAGAAAAATAACTAAGAACAAGAATAAATAAATTGCTAAATCTAATTAACAACCCTACGTATTCTGTCCGGAAATAAAAAAAAATAACACTGCAGAGATTGGAACTAAACTTGAAGAAGAGAGTGAAAGGGTAAGAGATGCCCCTTTCTGCATTGCTATCTGTCCGCTATATATAGATTTTCAGCCCAAAAATATCAAGTCATGCTCTTCCAAAACGAACGGGTCCACATGGTACTTGCTGTTGAAAATATATGTGTTGACTTTTTCATGCTTTGTGTAACGATACGATTTTTGGACGCTCGAAAGTCGACATTAATACGTCCACTGTATCAATTGCCGTGCAATCGAATGCCATAAAACCGAACCATTAGGGTTAAAAAGAAGAGGTAGAAGAAGACAGAAGAAAAAGAAAGAAGAAAAACACAGAAACAGAAACAATATCAGAATCTCACATTTCGCAGCGCAACAATATATAATAGATAATCACTAGTTTTTAAATAAAGAACTATATCAGTTTATACATACATCAATCAGAGTCAATATACAACTCAATACAACAACGGACAGTTATATAAACTTGTCCTCATACAAAATACACAGCGGAATAATTAAACAAGTACGAGAGTACGCTTCGCCATCCAGCTTGCTTCCAATGCTCCAGAATATCCAGAATATCCTGATAACATAACTCTAGGCTGCCCGTGTGGAAATTTATGGGCACCCAGAGTTTAGAAGGGAACAATAAACTCAGAGTCAGTCATGGTGACTGGTGTGAGATCGTAAAACAGTTATTTTCATAAAGAAGATAAAATTAGTTCGCAATGCTTTTGGAAAATGAAACTACCATAAGACCTCCCGCCACACACACAATGCAAACGCAGAATTGGAGGAGATTTCTTCTTATGATAGTCAAATATGCTTACTACGCCAATCATTGGATTATTATTATTAATGTCTAGGGTAGAAAACATTTCGAAAGTATAATATTAATCTTAGCCAGCATACGACCAGTATCGTATGCCTACTATAGCTACCATCTAAACAGTGGTGACCACCATAAGTAAATGGCAGGTTCTACAACTAAAACCGTACAAGTTTTGTATTGGGAAATGGATTTCCAACAAATGGTCAGGCTAAGGAACTTCCTTTCCTACTGCCGAATGGGATCGCCTCTGACTGGACGTCCCGAGAGACAAACTTCTTTCTGCCAAAACAAGGCCGGGTTACCCCTGTAACTAGGTAACTCATGAATATGTCATCCCCCGGTCCTTTGGGACCTTTATCCGAGCGCTCGATAACCAACATCACACATAATAAATAAAGTGTGTCCACATGAGTAAGTATCTGGGCTCCATACCATGATACCACCCCTTTCTAGAAGGAAATGACATACCCTAAAGGGCGCGACCCTCATAACCTTGCCGCAACATTCCTGTTTCGACCATTTCCGGGTTGTTGAGGCCCTGACGAAGTCTCGTCCACAAAGCCATGCTTTGATCACAAATGATCAATAAATGATCATCATCACAACAACACTCAACATGCCATATTACCAAATTGGGAATATATCGCTGATAAATTTCAACTACATAACCTCTGAGCTCGTACGTCTTAGAGAAGGGTGTTAAGCTAAGAGAATAAATTCTCCGCCCAACAGAGATGTATTTGAAAGAAATCGGCTTTATATC
The DNA here is from genome assembly GCA_030737815.1 of Allium fistulosum. NCBI lineage: Eukaryota > Viridiplantae > Streptophyta > Magnoliopsida > Asparagales > Amaryllidaceae > Allium > Allium fistulosum. The sequence continues at coordinate 1,111,869,783 of CM060902.1, read as the reverse complement.
TCAAAACGTAATGTCAGACATGTAACCACACAAGTCTGTTCCGGGTTCGAACAGAACTGAAGGCACTTCCAAAGAAGCCCTTGCAATCCGGATATTCACAATCCCGATAAAACTTTCCATCACAAAGGAAATCTCTATACCGTAGCTAACGGTGCAGAGACAATCAATAGGTCATCCTATCATTTTCACAAATATCCGGTCTTCACCACCGGTCTTCAATACGATCCATATCATCGTATTATTATTCGGAATGGGTTATATGACACAAAGGTCCTTTCCCGGCTAAACCGAATAATAAGCGTTTGTTTTAAAAACAATTCAAGTGCCACTTCAAAGGCAAATATTGATAGTCGGTGTTTTAACTATCAACAATATTCACAACAATCATCAGATTCAAATAATTTTCCTAAATTATTTAATTTCAAAATATCTTCACGAGATATATAATTTTTTCTTTCCCACACTTCATATTTGAAAATCAATTTCAAATTACTTTTCACCTTTCAACTTTTGAAAATAAATTTCAAATCAATTTCCTTACACGGAATATATTTCCAAATATATCTTTTAAAAACCCACTTAGAACTTTTAATTTATATTTTAAAAGCTACTTTGGAATATACTCGGTTTTTTTCCAAGGAAAATACACTTCCATTTCAAAATGGTCAATTTAAACCAATTAAATAAATCCTTATCGATTTATTTTAAATTTACGTTCCAAATCCGTAAATTTACTTTCACACTTAAAAATAAATCAGCGTTTATTTTTAAAACAAATTTCCCTTTCATTTCATAAATTCCATTTTGAATTTACATTTCCAAATATTCACTTCTAACCCCAAAATAAAATTCCAAGTTGATTTCTAATTTTATTTCAATAGAACAAACCATTGCAATTTATTTCTGAATTTATCTCCAAATAACAATCATTTGCAAATCAATTCCCAGATTTATTTTACAACACTAAATCAATTCCAAACAAATTTGCCAATAATTTATTTTCCATCACCAAATTAATTACAAATTTGATTTCTAAATTTATTTCAACTCCAAATAAATTTCCAAATCGATTTCCCAAAGATTCATTTTCAAATACCAAATCAATTACAAATTGATTTCTAAAAGTTTATCACTTTTAAGCTATATTATTCAAAACTCATTTATTAATACCTTTATCTATATTTTGGAATTTATTCGGTAAGAGTTCGAAAAAAATAAATTTTAATACTTTAAAATTCCTTCTTTCAATAAATTCAATTCTTAAAAATAAATTAACTTAAAGTTTTCTACTTTAATTTCAAAATCCAATTTATATTCATTTCTGGTATCCAACGATACCAAAAATACATTCGGCTAAATTTTAGCCTTCAACAATTACAATTATCAATAAATCATCCACAGATTATCACTAAATCACATCATTCACATATGAAATAATATTCAAACAATTTGAGGAATCCAGTTGGATCCCTCCAACCTGTTTCCCTGCATCCACAGATGTTAGCACAATACCAATTCCACTTCGAGGTGGAATATCGTGGTATATGGGATTTATAAAATATCATCCGCTATTATGCGGCGCAATAGGGTCTCATCCGCTATATAATGCGGGAAATCACGACTGCAATATATACATATGCCAATATATATATATATATTGCTATATATAGATATATCCTACTATATCTAATATCACATCCAAACAGCAATCAATTAATAACTGCAAAATCAACTTTACATTCGAGTGAGAAGATCTCACTTTTGACTTTATTTTGCAATCCCATTTCCATTTCCGCTTGTTTTCTTCACTGGATTAGACCTTGTATAAACAGTTCACGATTTATTACTATTTAAACTAATCCATCAATTAATTTTCCATTTGAAAATTTTAATTAACAAATAAATCATAGATTTCGAAAATCTAATTTTAATGAATCCTTTCGATATTCAAAATTTCTATTTCAAAATCTTTTCTATATATATATTTACTATTTACATTTCAGATTCCTATATTTCCCAAAACTTTATTTATATATAATAATCTTTCTATTTTCTGTAAACATATAGAAATCTGCATATATATATTAAAATATGTGTGGTATTTGTATAAATATATTTTTATTACAAAAATTTGTTTTCTTTTTCTGTAAATAACAACAGAGATTTACTTCACTGCATATATACATATACATACATATATATATATATCTATAAATCTGAAGAGAATAAACTAGTTTATAAAACCTACTGTTATTATATTTATTTTTCTTATCTGTTCTGTATATATCTATATAGATATTACAAATTTTAATTTTAAACGAAACAACATGAATACCTTACTGCAATTCCGAGAACCAGTCTCCCTCGCGACTAGAACTCTACTGAACAACTCCACAACAAATTGCCGGAACCCTAGCTTGCCTCAATGTCGCTGCCTGCCGCGAACTCGACGACTTCGCGGCCCATAATCTCGACAACACTGCCGCTAATCATTCGCAGCCCCTTCCAGTTGCCACTCGAACCCTAGCTACGACCATCACCACTGCATCGCGAGGCCACTCCTCTTCACTCGTCGTCGAAACCCAGCTTCCATAGCAAAACGTTGCCCAAGCTCGATCAACTTCTCACGTCCTACTCCAATAATTTTCCATCAAGCACCTTGATTCTTGCGCGTCTCTCTGTCGAACATCCAGCCGCCTCCGAAGTCGCATGCTCGAGAACGTGGTCGCGACAGGGTCGCGAATTTCCTTTTCAACTCATCGAAGCCTGGGTGGGTTGATAAAGGAAGGGTTGCAGAGAAGATATGAATTTGATTTAAGGAAAAGAATGGATCTCGCGATAATGAATTTCGGCCATTGAATGAGAAAGGGTTTTCGTTTATTTATTTGAACTGTGAAGGGAAGGAAGATAGATGTGATAAATAAAAGCAGATGGGTAGCGTGCAGAGATTGCTTTGACACAGAGGAGGCAAGAGAACGTGATTAAGCAGAGAAAAAGTAAGTCGGTATTAAAAAGTTGATTAAAAATTTATATTTTTATATTCAAAAATATCCCGTTATATTATATCAGCGCGTTTGCTTATTGTACGATCACACGACAGCTCCAATCACCACGAAATTTGAAATCCGATAATAAAACAATATTACGGATCCAATGGAACTGGTTTTGTCGAATTCCGAGACTGTGCCCCGGAACGCTATTTTTAAATTCAATTTAAACGATAAAATTCAAAACTGAACAAAACAGTTTCAAATTCAATCCTGAAAGTTCGATTACCTTCAGAATTATCAATATAAATTTTCAAAGGCTTGAAAATATTTTTAATCGGCTTAAAACTGAAGATTCAAATTTTTTTATCCAGATTTAACGATTAAATTCAATAATTAATTTACCAAATTCACTTTGATATTTGAATATCAAATTAAATTGAATTTTAGATATTTAAAATCAATTAAATATCCTGATTTCCAATATCAAAATTTCAGGGTCGTTACAATCTTCCCCCCTTAAAAGAATTTTGTCCCGAAATTACAAGTTAAGAAGAATGTTCCAATACCCGTTAACTATTTTATCAAATCCAAATAGTTTTATCAAATTTTCAAAACAAATCTTTTTATTAAAGATTTGTTATTACTTTAACTAACTTTTCCAAACTATTCCATAAGTTTTAAATAAATTAATTTACTTCACAATTCAAATTTAAATTTAAATTGTAAATTATTCAAAATTTCTCAAAAATTTTCTAACATTTTAAATTTTCGAAAAATTTCGCCAACGTCTCCTTTGCGCGGCTAGCTCGGTACTACTACAAAACGTCCATACGGACTCTTAGATCTCAAAAGAAAACAAAATGCCAAGTGGCAAAATCAGAATCACATCAAATTTCATACTGAAATTTAAATACATACCCTTTTTCGAGCAATTTAAATTATCTTCGAAATCAAAATCCAATCCCAAATACCCTGTATATTTTACTTAACAACAATATCCAAATTTACTTATTGGATTTCCATTATCGATTTACTTAAGAATTTCATTCATTCATTTCTTAAGTGCAATATAAGTATTTCTTATATTCGTTTTCACTTCACGAACAAAGTTATATATTCATTTCCATTCAACTTTGCATTTTCAATTCCATTGAATTCAATTTACAATTTCAACTCTATTTGAATTCATTTCAAATCTCAATACTTATATTTCCAAAAATTTTCATTCAGATTTTCATTTCGAAATTTACTTGAATTTGATTCATCTTCTAATTTCGAATATTGAGTTTTATTCACTTTTATCTCAATTCCCGATTTTAAATCTTTTGTCGTTAGTGAAAATTTTTCAAAAACTCCAAATTTTTCTAACTCCCAAAATTTTCAGAAAATTTTGGCTGAGTCTCCTTTGTACGGAGGAGCTTTTGCAATTTGACAAAAGATATAAATATATATACATCGACCCACTCGGTCGGAAAAGCAGAAAAATAGTTCATATTTCCTATTTTTATTGCGTAGGCGTACCTTTTTAGCATTTTTAAGCAAAGCGATTTATTATTAGCATTTGTGCAACCCAAAATGCAGCCAAACGGCTTCAAAAACCTGTACTAACTTAATTTAAACAGGTAAGTGACAAATATAGGAAATCTATTTAACAATTCACTTATTTCAATTACAAATACATAGATTTCATTAGCCATACATCCAAAATAAATTTCATTAGTAATTCATAAAATTTCAATACAATTTTAGTTGCTTACGACCAATTCACATAACATTTTTATTCAATTCAATGGTTTATAATTTATTTTCTTCCATTCTATTCATTTTTAAATGAATCTAACTCATATCTATTTCAATTGATACAAAAATCAATTTCTATTTGCTTTTATTAACTCATAGAATTTATACAATCTCGTTTTTGTCAAACGATAATTCTTTCTATTCAGATTTGTTAATATTCATGCAACTAAATGATTACTTGAGCTAACAATCATTTAAATTGATTCCATTCAATTTAACTTACATCCCATATTCTCATTCATTTCATTTGAAACCATTTCACAAAAATTTTCTTAAGTCGAGTATTTATTCAATATTTACTTAAGCTATTTCACTTTAAAACTCAAGTTCATTTCCTTGTAAATAATTTCCAATTTCAATCTTTGATTTGATTTTCATTTATCAAATCTATCCCATTTACTAATTTAATTCAATTAGTGCATTCGCTTATCCTTTTTGAATTTCAATTTCCATATTCAATTCATCTCGAATTCACTTAATTAATAACAAGGAAATTACAATTAATTTCTGCTTGAATTTATTTGCAAATTCAACCCATTTTAAATTTAGTTCACACTCAACTTTAATTTAACTAATTTCCAATTCATTACTTTATGAATTAACAATTTATCAAGTTAGTTTACTTGAATTCAATCCACTTTATCTTATTTATTTTTCCAAGTTTGGATTTTTATTCAACTTTATTCAAATCAAATTTCATTCCATTTCTTCAATTCATTTATTTACAAATGTAAACTCATTTGTTCATTCACAAATTCATTCCTTTTCAATTTGAATCTTATTACAAATCAACTTTCACTTTATTTAATTGATTCATTTATACTTTCTTTAATTTAACTTCATCCTTTAAGTTAAATTTATTCTATCAAAATTCAAATTGTATAAGTTATCAACTCATTTATTATTCCATTAATGAATTTTATTTTCAAATATTTCTCTGGAATCCCATTTCAATTTGTAAATTACATTTACAATTCACATTCCCAAATCTCATTCATATATGGATTTTATTTTATTATACTTTCAATTCATATTTATAAATTTCATTTGTTAAATGAATTTATCTTCAAATCTTTGGTTATACCATTTTATTTCTTATTTGATTTTCATATAACAGTGATAATAATTCAATATTATCTTTTCCTAACAACCAAGCATCCATATATTATGATAATTCATAGAAAATCATTTCTTTTCTATACAAAATAGTTTTGGGCAAAATTATTTCATTTACCCTATTTAAAACAATACTGTGTCAGTTTATCTTGTTTAAGAGTTTAGAAACCCCTATCGATTACAGTTGGCCAGACTGCACCGACCAGAATCTATAAACAATCAACCGATAAGTCAACACAATACAAATTTTTTTTTGTATTCACTAACAAATACGCGCTTATATCTATTATTACACTCACACTCATTCTAGAGTACTACTGACTCTATCTCTAATGAGTAACACCCAACAGAGCCAAGGGTTGTCGCTTAACCGGATGCTCTGATACCACATGTAACGATACGAATTTTCGACGCTCGAAAGTCGACATTAATACGTCCACTATATCAATTGCCGCGCAATCGAATGCCGTAAAACCAAACCATTAGGGTTAAAAAGAAGAGGTAGAAGAAGACAGAAGAAAAAGAAAGAAGAAAAACACAGAAACAGAAACACTATCAGAATCTCACATTTCGTAGCGGAACAATATATAATAGATAATCACTAGTCTTTTAAATAAAGAACTATATCAGTTTATACATACATCAATCAGAGTCAATATACAACTCAATACAACAACAGACAGTTATATAAACTTGTCCTCATACAGAATACACAGCGGAATAATTAAACAAGTACGAGAGTACGCTTCGCCATCCAGCTTGCTTCCAATGCTCCAGAATATCCAGAATATCCTGATAACATAACTCTAGGCTGCCCGTGTGGAAATTTATGGGCACCCAGAGTTTAGAAGGGAACAATAAACTCAAAGTCAGTCATGGTGAATGGTGTGAGATCGTACAACGGTTATTTTCATAAAGAAGATAAAATTAGTTCGCAATGCTTTTGGAAAATGAAACTACCATAAGACCTCCCGCCACACACACAATGCAAACGCAGAATTGGAGGAGATTTCTTCTTATGATAGTCAAAGATGCTTACTACGCCAATCATTGGATTATTATTATTAATGTCTAGGGTAGAAAACATTTCGAAAGTATAATATTAATCTTAGCCAGCATATGACCAGTATCGTATGCCTACTATAGCCACCATCTAAACAGTGGTGACCACCATAAGTAAATGGCAGGTTCTACAACTAAAACCGTACAAGTTTCGTATTGGGAAATGGATTTCCAACAAATGGTCAGGCTAAGGAACTTCCTTTCCTACTGCCGAATGGGATCGCCTCTGGCTGGACGTCTCGAGAGACAAACTGCTCTCTGCCAAAACAAGGCCGGGTTACCCCTGTAACTAGGTAACTCACGAATATGTCATCCCCCGGTCCTTTGGGACCTTTATCCGAGCGCTCGATAACCAACATCACACATAATAAATAAAGTGTGTCCACATGAGTAAGTATCTGGGCTCCATACCATGATACCACCCCTTTCCAGAAGAAAATGACATACCCTAAAGGGCGCGACCCTCATAACCTTGCCGCAACATTCCTGTTTCGACCATTTCCGGGTTGTTGAGGCCCTGATGAAGTCTCGTCCACAAAGCTACGCCTTTTCACAAAGCCACGCTTTGATCACAAATGATCAATAAATGATCATCATCACAACAACACTCAGCATGCCACATTACCAAATTGGGAATATATCGCTGATAAATTTCAACTACATAACCTCTGAGCTCGTACGTCTCAGAGAAGGGTATTAAGCTAAGAGAATAAATTCTCCGCCACCAACAGAGATGTATTTGAAAGAAATCGGCTTTATATCTCAAAACATAATGTCAGACATGTAACCATACAAGTCTGTTTCGGGTTCGAACAGAACCGAAAGCACTTCCAAAGAAGCCCTTGCAATCCGGATATTCACAATCCCGATAAAACTTCCCATCACAAAGGAAATCTCTATACCGTAGCTAACGGTGCAGAGACAATCGATAGGCCATCCTATCGTTTTCACAAATACCCGGTCTTCACCACCGGTCTTCAATACGATCCATATCGTCGTATTATTATTCGGAATGGGTTATATGACACAAAGGTCCTTTCCCGACTAAACCGAATAATAAGCGTTTGTTTTAAAAACAATTCAAGTGCCACTTCAAAGGCAAATATTGATAGTCGGTGTTTTAACTATCAACAATATTCACAACAATCATCAGATTCAAATAATTTTCCCAAATTATTTAATTTCAAAATATCTTCATGAGATATATAATTTTTTCTTTCCCACACTTCATATTTGAAAATCAATTTCAAATTACTTTTCACCTTTCAACTTTTGAAAATAAATTTCAAATCAATTTCCTTACACGGAATATATTTCCAAATATATCTTTTAAAAACCCACTTAGAACTTTTAATTTATATTTTAAAAGCTACTTTGGAATATACTCGGTTTTTTTTTCCAAGGAAAATACACTTCCATTTCAAAATGATCAATTTAAACCAATTAAATAAATCCTTATCGATTTAATTTAAATTTACGTTCCAAATCCGTAAATTTACTTTCACACTTCAAAATAAATCAGCGTTTATTTTTAAAACAAATTTCCCTTTCATTTCATAAATTCCATTTTGAATTTACATTTCCAAATATTCACTTCTAACCCCAAAATCAAATTCCAAGTTGATTTCTAATTTTATTTCAATAGAAAAAACCATTGCAATTTATTTCTGAATTTATCTCCAAATAACAATAATTTACAAATCAATTCCCAGATTTATTTTACAACACTAAATCAATTCCAAACAAATTTTCCAATAATTTATTTTCCATCACCAAATTAATTGCAAATTTGATTTCTAAATTTATTTCAACTCCAAATAAATTTCCAAATCGATTTCCCAAAGATTCATTTTCAAATACCAAATCAATTACAAATTGATTTCTAAAAGTTTATCACTTTTAAGCTATATTATTCAAAACTCATTTATTAATACCTTTTCCCATATTTTGGAATTTATTCGGTAAGATTTCGAAAAAAATAAATTTTAATACTTTAAAATTCCTTCTTTCAATAAATTCAATTCTTAAAAATAAATTCACTTAAAGTTTTCTACTTTAATTTCAAAATCCAATTTATATTCATTTCTGGTATCCAACGATACCAAAAATACATTCGGCTAAATTTTAGCCTTCAACAATTACAATTATTAATAAATCATCCACAGATTATCAATAAATCACATCATTCACATATGAAATAATATTCAAACAATTTGAGGAATCCAGTTGGATCCCTCCAACCTGTTTCCCTACATCCACAGATGTTAGCACAATACCAATTCCACTTCGAGGTGGAATATTACGGTATATGGGATTTATAAAATATCATCCGCTATTATGCGGCGCAATAGGGTCTCATCCGCTATATAATGCGGGAAATCACGACTGCAATATATACATATGCCAATATATATATTGCTATATATAGATATATCCTACTATATCTAATATCACATCCAAACAGCAATCAATTAATAACTGCAAAATCAACTTTACATTCGAGTGAGAAGATCTCACCTTTGAATTTATTTTGCAATCCCATTTCCATTTCCGCTTGTTTTCTTCACTGGATTAGACCTTGTATAAACAGTTCACGATTTATTACTATTTAAACTAATCCATCAATTAATTTTCCATTTGAAAATTTTAATTAACAAATATTTCATAGATTTCAAAAATCTAATTTTAATGAATCCTTTCGATATTCAAATTTTCTATTTCAAAATCTTTTCTATATATATATTTACTATTTACATTTCAGATTCCTATATTTCCCAAAACTTTATTTATATATAATAATCTTTCTATTTTCTGTAAACATATAGAAATCTGCATATATATATATTAAAATATGTGTGGTATTTGTATAAATATATTTTTATTACAAAAATTTGTTTTCTTTTTCTGTAAATAACAACAGAGATTTACTCCACTGCATATATACATATACATATACATATATATATATATATATATCTATAAATCTGAAGAGAATAAACTAGTTTATAAAACCTACTATTATTATATTTATTTTTCTTATCTGTTCTGTATATATCTATATAGATATTACAAATTTTAATTTTAAACGAAACAGCATGAATACCTTACTGCAATTCCGAGAACCAGTCTCCCTCGCGACTAGAACTCTGCTGAACAACTCCACAACAAATTGCCGGAACCCTAGCTTGCCTCAACGTCGCTACCTGCCGCGAACTTGACGACTTCGCGGCCCACAATCTCGACAACACTACCGCCAATCGTTCGCAGCCCCTTCCAGTTGCCACGCGAACCCTAGCTACGACCATCACCACTGCATCGCGACGGCCACTCCTCTTCACTCGTCGTCGAAACCCAGCTTCCATAGAAAAACGTTGCCCAAGCTCGATCAACTTCTCACGTCCTACTCTAATAATTTGCCATCAAGCACCTTGATTCTTGCGCGTCTCTCTGTCGAACATCCAGCCGCCTCCGAAGTCGCGTGCTCGAGAACGTGGTCGCGACAGGGTCGCGAATTTCCTTTTCAACTCATCGAAGCCTGGGTGGGTTGATAAAGGAAGGGTTGCAGAGAAGATATGAATTTGATTTAAGGAAAAGAATGGATCTCGTGATAATGAATTTCGGCCATTGAATGAGAAAGGGTTTTCGTTTATTTATTTGAACTGTGAAGAGAAGGAAGATAGACGTGATAAATAAAAGCAGATGGGTAGCGTGCAGAGATTGCTTTGACATAGAGGAGACAAGAGAACGTAATTAAGCAGAGAAAAAGTAAGTCGGTATTAAAAAGTTGATTAAAAATTTATATTTTTATATTCAAAAATATCCCGTTATATTATATCAGCGCGTTTGCTTATCGTACGATCACATGACTGCTCTAGTCACCACGAAATTTGAAATCCGATAATAAAACAATATTACGGATCCAATGGAACTGGTTTCGTCGAATTCCGAGACTGTGCCCCGGAACGCTATTTTTAAATTCAATTTAAACGATAAAATTCGAAACTGAACAAAACAGTTTCATATTCAATCCTGAAAGTTCGATTACCTTCAGAATTATCAATATAAATTTTCAAAGGCTTGAAAATATTTTTAATCGGCTTAAAAGTGAAGATTCAATTTTTTTTATCCAGATTTAACGATTAAATTCAATAATTAATTTACCAAATTCACTTTGATATTTGAATTTCAAATTAAATTGAATTTCAGATATTTAAAATCAATTAAATATCCTGATTTCCAATATCAAAATTTCAGGGTCGTTACACTTTGACTTTTCAAAGCTTCAATTGGTGACAAAATAATATGGCCACGTGGCCATTGCTTTAAATGATAATCACGTAACCTTGCTTTGAATTAATATATGCTTGAGTTTTGAAAATGGGATAGAACAAAATGTGAGTTGCTACCCCTTGATTGATCCCACGTTACCTCAAAATGTGACCATGTTTCTTTGACCGGGTCCATATATGCATGCCTTGAGAATAATATGCTATGAATTGAAGCGTAGATAGATTATGCTGCTTGAATATTAAATGGAGCCCAATTATACACATGAGCTACTTCCTTGAATTGGTCTCATTTTTAACCAAATGTGACCGTGCTTGACAAAATATGAAGGTGACCTGGTATTTTTGAAATGATATGTGCTTTTGCTTTGATTTATTTGGTGCTCAAAATATTGCACTCTTTGCTGCGTGACTTTTGAACCAATGGACGGCACAATCGGTTAATTTCAGCGTTGCACTTCGTAATCTATAATCTGCAAAACCACAATAAAATACCCGTATAATACCGCTTTGTTAAAATAAAAATATATGAAACAAATGGTTTAAAATGCAGAAAAATACGTTCATCAAATACCCCCACACTAGAACTTTATTCGTCCTCGAATAAGCAAGAAAATAAAAACTAATAAATCCTTTTTCGTAGGAAACACGATTGCATTGAGCGTATGCAACAAGCCGTTAAACCTCTAAGTGTCCCTAGTAGGACGAGTGGTGTCTCGTGAGGGTTTTCAGCGGATACTACTCACAAAATCCAAATGCAGTATGTGATGATTCTAATGTACTACATGAATGCAAAACTTTTTAAAAAAATGGAGACTCAATTTACTTTAGAATAATTGCAACAAAATAATGTATATCAGTTTTAGTCAACTTCTAGAAATTTTTGGTTCCTCACTAATCACAAATTTCAATATAACTCAAGTTTTCATACATTAGATTCTAGTTTGGCCAGTTGTTTCGGTCGATAACATAGTGCAGCCATGAAATAAATTCTTTATTGTTAATCACAGTTTTTCAAAATAGTAGTTTTCATTTCCATTTGTATAACAAGCCAAATCAATAAAGTCAAGAAGTGTTTGGGTTTCAATAGCTTAGTCTCTCTTTATTAAATTTTTTTTATATATATACACCTAACCTTTGGACCAAGGTATACTACCCATGCACTGCCTCGCGGGCTTACATGAGAGTTGGGACAGAGCTTGGCGGATTGTGCAAACCGACGCTGACTACGTCAGAAAAGGTCGGTAATCCTTAGGTTTTTATTTATTTAATTTCTTTATACACCTAACTCAGAATACTGAGGCCAGATATACGATCCATGCACTGCCTTGCGGGCTTACGTGAGAAGAGTACAGAGCGTGGCGAGTGTACACACTTTCATAAATGTGCACACTTATTGACTCTAGGTGTTTCTTATTATTATTATTATTATATTTTTTTTTGTTTTTTTGTTTGTTTTTTTAAAATGACTAAAGAGAGTTAAGCAAATCAACTTACAACCACTTAACTTTAATGATTTGAAATGTCAACGTATGTACTTTAATCTACCACTTTTGTAAACAAAGGCTACAGTTTAGAAAGGATTTCATAACCATCACCTACGAATCCCCCTATATACTAACCTCACTATTATCGCTTGTAATTCAACTTTTCATTATATTTTACATTTGAAATTAGTGATTCACAAATTTTTTAATCAATTGACTTCAACTGTTTACTTACTTTGTCTTAACCAATTAAAAATAAATCAAAGTCTTGAAAATAATGGAAAATGAGATGAAAGTTGAAAACAAATTGAAAAGAAATTTGAAACAAATAATGAGATGATTTTTTATAGTGAAATAATGTGAAATATGAAAATATGAAACAAATAATGTGAAATATGAACAAACAGTATGAGATATGCGTCCCCCCCCACACTAGAATGAGACAGTGTCCCAACTGTCAAATAGAATGCAAATGCAATATACATAAAACTAAAAACAATAAAAAAAATACAACCTGATATGTACAAGATAGTGTCATGCCGAATAGCTAGGTTCATGGAGATCCACGAACTCGTCGTCCTCGTGTTGTTCAAACTCTAGAAATGGTTTCAAGCGTTGCCCATTGACCTTTGAAATGGAACCGTCCCTAGGATTTTCAATTTCAACTGCACCATAAGGGTACACTGTTTTCACAATATATGGACCTGTCCATCGAGATCTCAATTTTCCCGGAAATAAATGAAGTCTGGAATTATATAAGAGAACTTTCTGACCTACTTCGAATGTCTTACGAAGTATGAATTTATCATGATAAAATTTAGTTTTATCTTTATAAATCTTTGCATTTTCATACGCTTCATTTCTTAGTTCTTCTAATTCTGACAATTGTAATTTTCGATGCGATCCGGCTTTTTCTATGTCAAAATTAAGGTATTTGATTGCCCAAAGTGCGCGGTGCTCGAGGTCAACAGGTAAATGGCATGCTTTTCCAAAGACTAATCGGTATGGTAACATTCCTAGATTGGTTTTATAAGCTGTGCGAAATGCCCAAAGGGCATCTATCAATTTAGATGACCAATCTTTTCTGTTGGAGTTAACTGTCTTTTCAAGAATTTGTTTAATTTGGCTATTGGAAATCTCGACTTGACCGCTAGTCTGTGGATGATATGGAGTAGATAGTTTATGGGTGATAGAGTATTTCTTAAGAAGAGATTCAAAAGCACCATTACAAAAATGAGAACCGTTATCACTTATAATAGCTCGAGGCGTGCCAAAACGAGAAAATATGTTTTCTTTCAAAAATTTGACAACAACTTTATTGTCATTTGTTCTGGTGGGAATGGCCTCAACCCATTTAGACACGTAATCTACTGCAAGTAGGATGTAGAGATTTCCAAAAGAATTAGGAAAAGGACCCATGAAATCGATGCCCCAAACATCAAAAATTTCGATGACAAGGATTGGCTTTAGAGGCATCATGTTACGTTTAGAAATACGACCTGTTTGTTGACATCTAGCGCATTTGGAGCAAAATTCGTGGGCGTCACGAAAAAGAGTAGGCCAATAAAAACCGCATTGTAACACCTTGGCAGCAGTTTTCTTTGCTCCAAAATGTCCGCCACATGCTTGGTTATGTGAAAAAGAGAGGATGCTATGGAATTCATGTTCGGGGACACATCTACGTATGATTTGATAGGTGCAATATTTAAAGAGATAAGGATCATCCCAGTAAAAGTTTCGAACATTGGAGAGAAATTTTTGTTCATCTTGTTTTGACCAATGGGAAGGTGTTTCATTTGTGACAAGATAATTTACGATGTCCGCGTACCATGGTGCACTGGAGAGGGAAAGAATTTGTTCATCGGGAAAGTAATCGTCGATTTGAGAGTTATCGATGTTTTCATGAACAATACGAGAAAGATGATCTGCTACGACATTTTCAGAACCCTTTTTATCCCGTATTTCTAGGTCAAACTCTTGAAGAAGGAGAATCCAACGGATTAAGCGGGGTTTGGCATCCTTTTTCGTGAGTAAATACCGCAATGCGGCATGATCGGTGTAAACTATGACCTTAGAACCTACGAGATATGATCTAAACTTATCGAGGGCAAAGATAACTGCTAAAAACTCTTTTTCTGTGGTTGAGTAATTCAATTGAGCTTCGTTAAGAGTTTTGCTAGCATAATAAATGACTCGAGGAAGTTTATCAATTCGTTGACCTAAGATGGCTCCAATGGCATAATCAGAAGCGTCACACATTAATTAGAAAGGCAAAGTCCAATTTGGAGGTTGGATGATAGGTGCAGTGGTCAAGATCGATTTAAGGGTTTCAAAAGACGTTTTACATTCATTGGAAAATTCAAATTTAATGTCTTTAGCCAGAAGATTCGAAAGAGGTTTTGAAATTTTTGAAAAATCTTTAATGAACCTCCTATAAAATCCTGCATGGCCGAGAAATGAGCGAATGTCCTTGACGGACCTTGGAGGCGGAAGGTCAACAATAAGATTAACTTTAGATTTGTCAACTTCTAGGCCACTTTTAGAGACAACATGACCTAAGACTATTCCTCGCTTAACCATAAAATGACATTTTTATCAATTAAGCATAAGAGATTTCTCCTTACATCGCTTTAAGACATGTTCTAAACGAAGGAGGCATTGATCAAAAGATGATCCATAGATTGAAAAATCGTCCATGAATATTTCTAAGAAATCCTCCACCATATCAGAAAATATACTCATCATACATCTCTGAAAGGTTGCGGGAGCATTACAAAGACCGAAGGGCATGCGACGATAAGCGAAAGTTCCAAAGGGGCAGGTGAACATCGTTTTGTGTTGGTCCTCTAGCGCAATGGGGATTTGATTATAGCAGGAGTAACCATCAAGAAAACAATAATATTCATGACCGGCTAAGCGTTCGAGCATTTGATCAACGAAAGGGAGGGGAAAATGATCTTTTCTTGTAGCTGCATTGAGTTTTCGATAGTCAATGCAAACGCGCCATTTTGTTTTGACTTTTGTCGGAACAAGTTCGTTATTCTCATTTGTGGTCACAGTGATTCCAGACTTCTTTGGTACAACTTGTACCGAACTTACCCAAGTACTGTCAGAGATAGGGTAGATAATGTTATTGTCTAAACATTTGATAATTTCTTCCTTTACCACTTCTCTCATATTAGGGTTTAATCGCCTTTGAGCTTCGCGAGTGGGTTTAGCCTTGTTGACTAAATGTATTCGATGTTCGATGATTGATGGACTAATTCCCTTAATGTCAGCGATTACCCATCCTAATGCCTCTTTATTTTCCCTTAAAATTTTCAAAAGTTGTTCTTCTTGGTCCTTAATGAGATCGGAGGCCAAGATTATAGGTAAATTTTCTGAAGAATCTAAGTATGCATACTTAAGATCGTTTGGAAGAGGTTTGAGGTCTAATTTAGGGCGTACTTCTTTTGAGGCTTCAGTAGACATCAACTGATTGAATTCTAGTGAATTATGAGAAGAGCAGAGCATATCATTTAATTCATTAATGTATTCATCTTCATTTAAATTGGAATTAAAATGATATAGGCACATGTTAAGAGACTCCGTAGTATCACTAAAATCATTTTCTACAATTGTTTGGATCATGTCAACTTCTTCTGTTTCAAGATCCCTTGGTTGTCTGTTAAGATTGAATATATTTAGTTCAATGGTTAGGTGCCCAAAGGAAAGTCGGAGTTGACCGTTCCTATAATTTATGATAGCATTTGATGTTGCTAAAAATGGACGACCTAAAATCAAAGGGATCTGACCGTTAGGATTTGAGACAGGTGCAGTCTCTAGGACTATGAAATCGACTGGGAAATAGAATTGCTCGATTTGTATCAAAACATCTTCAACTTTGCCCAATGGTTTTTTGACAGATCGATCAGCTAGTTAAATTGTGATGTTTGTAGGCTTCAATTCCCCTAGTCCAAGTTGACAGTACACAATATAAGGCAAAAGATTCACACTCGCTCCAAGGTCGAGTAAGGCATGACTAATGTGAGTGTTACCGATTTTACAACCGATTGTAGGACAACCGGGGTCCTTATACTTGATTGGGGAGGGATTTGAAAGAACAGAACTCGTGTTTGCAGTTAGAAATGCAGTCTTAGGAACGTTAGTGGCACGTTTTTGAGTACATAGCTCTTTCAGACATTTGGCATATTGAGGAATTTTCTCGATGGTATCAAAAAGTGGAATATTGATTTGAACTTGTTTGAAGATTTCAAGAATTTGGTAAAAATTAGCGGGTTTCTTCTTTTTGTTGAGTCTATGAGGAAATGGAGCAGTGGATTTATAGACTCGTTCGGAAGTTTTTTCATTCGAAGAAGAAGGTGTTATATTAGAGGGTGAAGATAAGGAAGCAGGAATGTTGGGGTTGCCAACATCAGAAGATAAAGAGTGGTCGGGATTGCCAACCTTGGATGAAGAATGAGAGTCGATTGGATTGACAACAGTGGGTGTCAACCGAGTCTCAGAATTTTGAACATTGGTAGACTTAAGAAGGATGTCGGGGTTGCCGATGTGGTTGTCTACCTTCTTTCCAGACCTTAATGTGGTGACAGCATTATCTGGATTTACGTTTTCGTCCTCACATAGATTTACTCCTCGAGAGTTATACTTTGGATTAACCTCGGTTTGACTAGGCAATTTACCTTTCTCATTGATTTTCATGAGATGCTTCATCATTATCAACATTTGTTCATTTTGTTTGGTGATTTGCTCAATTCTTGCATCTTGGTTAGTGATTTGTTCATTTTGTTTAGAGAGTTGTTTTTCCAATTGAGCAATTTCTTGTGAAGGCTGAAAAGGTTGGGCTGATGGATTGAAATTAGGATGCCTGTATGGTTGATTCGAAGGTTTTGTTTGAGGAGTAGGTTGAGAATTTTGAGCATTAGAGGCTGGGGCTCGATAATTCGGATTTGGTATCATCGGATACATATGTGATGGATTAGTTGCATTGTTAGGATTTGACCACGAAAAATTTGGATGGAGCTTCCAGTTAGGATTGTATGTGGATGAATAAGGACTATTTTGAGCTATAGCATTGATTTGGTCTTGTGTGTAGTAATGGGGTAGTCCTTCTCCTTCTTAAGGAGTTTGGGCTTCTATAGGAAGATGTGATGGGTCAATGGCATGTACTCCTCTGTTTGGAGTACGAATTGGAACACGAATTGTTTCCCATTGCATATCTTTTTCCAAATACTCTTCTAAAAATTCCCAAGCTTCCTTGTCTGTTTTTCCATGAATTCTCCTCCGCACATTGATTCGAGTTGGGATCTTGTTTGGTAGTTAAGCGCTTCATAAACGATTTGGCACAAAACATGTTTAGGGATTGCATGATGTGGGAAACTATATAACAATTGATTGAACCTTTCAAAATATTTTGAAAAAGTTTCTCCTTTATTTTGAGAGAATTGGTTGATTTCAGTTCGAATTTTAAGTGTTTTGTGAAAAGGAAAAAACTTTTTCAAAAATATAGTAACGAAATCGTCCCAACTTTTAATTGAATTTTTAGGAAGAGAATTAAGCCATCTTTTTGCACTTTCTAGAAGTGCAAATGGAATAAGCCTTAGCTTGATGGATTCATTAGAAAGTTGTTGCATTTTAGTTGTAGAAGCGTATAACTCAAATTCACTAAGAAATTCATATGCATTTTCAGACCCGGTGAATTTTGGTACGCCTTGAATAAAAGAATGTTTTAGCTCAAAATTATTTCCTTCAGCAGGTGGAAATGAAATAACCGAAGGTTGAACGGTCCTAGTTGGATAGCATCGGTCTCTAAGGGATAATGGTCGGTTCTCATGAATTTCATTATTTCCAACATGTGATTTAGGTGACGATTTTGGTGAACTGTGATGTGAACTGTGATTGCTCATATTTGTTTGATTTGAAATTTTCGTTGATTTGTTTAATGAGATATTTTGGCTTTCTAAACGGTTAAAATTATTTCTTGCCCAAACGCGCATAAACAAATCAAGGTGTAATAGACAAAAGTAAATTTAAACAATTTTCAGTTGGACACCTGTAGAGTAGAAAATTACTTACAGAGGGGTATAGCAGTCCATCCAGTGCAACTGAGCAGTGCTAGTGATTCAAACTCCACTGTTTGTAATTGCTTGATCCCTATATCCTTGTTGTTGACTGGCTGAGATTTACCGAGTTGGAGTTATTTGATTTGTCTGGTCGCTTATTACTTGATGCTTTTGACTTGATTTACGTGAATCTGTAGATGAATGCAACGGGAAAAGCAATTGAAACAGAAACTAAACCAAAGGTGAAACTTGAAAATATGCAGCAAACGAAAAAAAAATGATTTTTTTTGAAAACTAATGAAAAAAATAAATTAACACGAATAGACTTAAAAAACAGAAAAATCGAAAATTTCAAAATAGTAATTCCCCTGCAACGGCGCCAAAAACTTGTTGCGACTTTTCTATTGATTAGAAAAGCACAAATTTTAATTAATTCTGCAAGCGCACAGGCGTGTAGTATGCAGGTCGAACACAGGGAATTGTGTTTTAAAATATTTGAAATCCATATTTAAACCTTAGGCGTGTTAAACAAATTCGATGGTGGTTCTTGAACAGGAAATAAAAACAATAATATACTCCAAATCGATTTCGAATCTAATCAAAATTTCAACCAAAATATAAAATTGTAGAAATCAGAGCAGAAAATAAAAGTGCTTAAAATAAAATAAAAGAGCAAACAACTGAAATAAAATGAACTGAATTTATTAACTGACTGGAAAGAGTGCAGAAAAATAACTAAGAACAAGAATAAATAAATTGCTAAATCTAATTAACAACCCTACGTATTCTGTCCGGAAATAAAAAAAATAACACTACTGAGATTGGAACTAAACTTGAAGAAGAGAGTGAAAGGGTAAGAGATGCCCCTTTCTGCATTGCTATCTGTCCGCTATATATAGATTTTCAGCCCAAAAATATCAAGTCATGCTCTTCCAAAACGAACGGGTCCACATGGTACTTGCTGTTGAAAATATATGTGTTGACTTTTTCATGCTTTGACTTTTCAAAGCTTCAATTGGTGACAAAATAATATGGCCACGTGGCCATTGCTTTAAATGATAATCACGTAACCTTGCTTTGAATTAATATATGCTTGAGTTTTGAAAATGGGATAGAACAAAATGTGAGCTGCTACCCCTTGATTGATCCCACGTTACCTCAAAATATGACCATGTTTCTTTGACCGGGTCCATATATGCATGCCTTGAGAATAATATGCTATGAATTAAAGCGTAGATAGATTATGCTGCTTGAATATTAAATGGAGCCCAATTATACACGTGAGCTACTTCCTTGAATTGGTCTCATTTTTAACCAAATGTGACCGTGCTTGACAAAATATGAAGGTGAGCTGGTATTTTTGAAATGATATGTGCTTTTGCTTTGATTTATTTGGTGCTCAAAATGTTGCACTCTTTGCTGCGTGACTTTTGAACCAATGGACGGCACAACCGGTTAATTTCAGCGTTGCACTTTGGAATCTATAATCTTCAAAACCACAATAAAATACCCGTATAATACCGCTTTATTAAAATAAAAATATATGAAACAAACGGTTTAAAATGCAGAAAAATACGTTCATCAATTTTACCTCAAAATGATCCGCCGTCTACGAGGTTTGCGATGTATTCATTATTTTGTGCGTGAATCGGGGAGTCGTAGATGGAAGGTTGTTACATTTCTAGTTTATTACATTGTGGTCTTACACTTAGTTTTTTCTCATTCATTTTCTTTTGGTTTAGTTATTCAACTCTCGGCAAAGCCTCTCGGTATTCGTCAAAAGCATGCCTTCTGATGCCACATTTACATATGTCAACACCTAATTCATTTCGACCTTGTCCTTTTACACTTATTACAGTACTTTTCTGACTTATTTAACATATATTGTGGATCTAGTCCCTCGAACATTATTTAGACGTTTTACTCATTTAAATTGCCTGCTATAACATCCCCTATTTGGAGGCCCAAAACTAACTGCTACGGATGCTGCAGTCATTCATAGTTATTAATTCTCGGTGACCAAATGCGGTAATGTTAGATACATCGATATACCGGAAACACATGAATATGAAAAAATTTAAACTAAATTTTAAAACAAATTTCTCATTCCATTTCAAATCGCATTTCAGATTCATTACATAATCCTAATTCGTAAACCACGTTCAGAGAAATATAATTATTACAAATTACGCCAAGAGCGACATATGAAGATGCCTTCTTGGCTGATCAGAGTCTAAATATATGCACTAAATAACTTGGCCATTACATCCAATTACACAGCGGAATCAAACAAAAAAAACTCCTAACAGCTAGCTTGCCTCCTGCACATCTCTGAAAGATATTCGTCTAAAGGAGAACCTGAAAACCTTGACTCTCAAACTACTTAAAATCAATTGAGAACCTAAGAGTTTAAGGGGAAAACATAAACTTTGAGTCAGACAAAAAGTCTGGTGTGAATAATAACATACCATATAGATATCTAGTGAGACCACGCCGGTTAGTGGAACGGGTTTTCCCCTCACTAGTATTTTAACCTAATTTATAATAGCCATATACTGTGCATCTGCATCCACAATGGTTAAGACATAACATAATAAAATGTATCATGATGATATGCAAACATGCGATATGCTCTGGGCTTCCCATCCCCATTTACCTATCTATCTCAAGTTATAGTTGCTAGGGTCACTATTAACATATATTATTTTTCATGGGCTGACTAATAGGCTGTTCAATTCTTTATGGATTTCCTATCCACTTTCATAGATTTCATGGGATTACTATGAACCTATTGGTTTCTACCAATACTGTTATCCAATCGTAGTTTTCATGGGATCACTATGAACCTATTCAATCATAAATTTCATGGGATTATTATGAACCTATTGGTTTCTACCAATAACATCTCTCATGTCATAGTTTTCATGGGCTGTCTATGAACCTATTGATCTCTTTCAATAACTTATTCCGAACATAGTTTTCGTGGGATCACTAAGAACCTATTGGTCCCTGCCAATAATAATTTCCATAACATAATTTTCATGGGCTTACTAAGAACCTATTTAAACTAATAATCCTTTGATCTGTCTTGAGCATCCTATATTCTGGTCTATTTGACCTCTTGGATGCCATTCTACTCACACAGGGGTTAAATTCAATGTATATTCACTACTGGGTCAACCTAGCCTATTATTCTACCCTTAACACCCTAAGGTGTAGTTATGGGTTATAAATGAAGTGAATATGGCTACACAAGCATTCATGATAACTGATCAAATAACACAATTATCAAAAACATCCATGGTTAAATTCTTTGTAATCACTTTTCTAATGAAATAGGGTTAATACTCTTAACCCACTATCTTTAGCAAGGAAACCTTTCTTTAAAATTCCAAAGTTAAATGCCATTTCAAAACTCTTTTACATTGCCATTGATTTTCTTTAAAAATGAGATTGGGTTCTCTAATTTGAAAACTAAGGCTTTCAACTATATCCTTTGGATCATTGTGACATCATGAGTTACCCTCCGTCATTCTCCCTTTCGACTTCATAGAGCAACCAAGCCCTCCGTCCCCTTCCAATTAACTAATGGGTTAAAAGCAAGCGGCTATGCCCCTTTCACCACTCTACTCTAGCGGCAAGACCTTTTGAATTCATTGCTTAAAATTTTAGACATCCTCTTTCGAAACCATGAAATATATCTTTCGAACACTTGGAAACATTCCTTTCGAAACACTTAAAAACATGCCTTTCGAAACACTTCAAAATACGCCTTTCGAAACACTTGAAAACGTGCCTTTCGAAACACTTGAAAACATGCCTTTCGAAACACTTAAAACATGCCTTTCGAAACACTTAAAAACATACCCTTTCGAAAGCATTGGGTTCAAGTAAAAGATGTTTAAGCGACTTCAATCATGTCAAAAGTATGGGAGTGGCACCCACCCTTTCGCAAGTATAAGTTGAAAGAAAAGCAGCTTCAATGGTTGCAAAAGGGCATTGATTCGAAACCCTACCCTCCAAACTCATTGATTTAAATAATTATAAAAGCGGCCTCTTACCAAGGCGAAAGGTTTTAATGCAGCAGCTAGGATATCGAAGGGCTTCAAAAGCAAATAAAAGCGGCTTCAACCCTTTTGCAAGCATGTCTTCGACACCATCCTTTCCTTCCGCCTTTCTCCAATACACTACATACCAAGTGCTTGATACCATGTGCATTGGTTTCAAATAAGTGCAAAAGGTTCACTGAGTATGGTGACGGAAGCAAGCAAATAAAAGTAGCGAAGTTGTAATTCGATATAAAAATGATTTTATGCCTTTTAAAGTATTTCTTTTCACCTAACTTACATAATTTGCCAAAATATGATTGGTTGCCAGTACTTTACCAAAATTCTTTTCTAAATGCTGTCGAACTCTTCATTGAACAATTGAAAACATTTTAGCACTTAAGCCTCTCTCCTTAATAAAACATTTGAAACATTTAAGTCCTCTAACTTAATAATTTATTAACCTTAGTAAAACACTTAGGAAAAATCTTCAAAAATTACAATAATCCACATTAAATATGTTTTCTAACATATATAAATTTGAGACCCGAAAATAATTAATTAATTCGTTAAATTAATTAAAACCCGAAATATCCGTTTCTTTCATTCAAAAATTCATAATAAATTATCCATAGCTTGGAATATTATGAAAATTTAAACCCATCTGAAAATAATGTTTTACATAACATATTTATAAATCATGGCATTTGAAAATCATTTTGCATGTTTTTATCCTTAAAACCGAACTACGTTATTCCATAAAATCCTTGTTTAAATTATAACATGGCATTTAAATCAAAACATATCATCATTCATCCAATCATATTGTTTTAAACCTCAAACCTGAATTAAAACATTCAAGATGACTTATATGAGATGGTTTAGATCATTATTCACCTTGTTTGGATAAGGAACTTGAGATTTGTTCTTGCTTTAATCGTCCTAGCTTGAATTTTAGCCTCTAACTGGATTTTGCTCCCCTTCTTCTTAAGGTTATAGCCAGCCTTCAACTCCCTTTGTTTATGTTTTTGGTTTATGAAAATGTGAATGAGAATGTGGTAAGGGGTTTACGGGTTATGGTATACATCTATTCTCATTTTGCCTTTGCTTTATTCTCTTAAATTTCTAATTTACAATTCCTACTTATAATTTCATTAGTTAAGGCATGACTCTAATTAGTTTCCAAATCTCAATTCCCTTATCACTCTAACCTCTACATCATTCTATTCAATTTATCTAATTAAATCTCCCGAATAATGTTATTTAAATTAGGGGTGTTACACTACTGACCCCGTTATGTTTCCTTTCGAAGCATATAGTTCCCCCATCGGCTATGAGTATTTTAATTTCGGAATTCACTTATAAAAATTCCATAAAATATTAGAATATTTATGCGTATTTTATTTCATAAAATTTATCAAACTCCTTTTTATAACCATTTTCTATAATAAACGGTTCTTAGATAATTCATATCTAAAATTCTAAAAATCAAAACCCATCTCTGAAAAGGTGTTTATAACATCATATCAAATTTTCATTATTTGCATGAAGCATAAGAAATAATCTTGATTACCTTAATCTCAAAGGAAAACAGAGATTAAGGGAATACATTACTCACCTAGATCTCTTAGTTGATAGTGTTTCCTGTTCCCTTAGCTTAATCTTTTTCCTTTCCTCAATTTCTTAGGCCGCCGCCAGTATAATGCTTCAAGCTTGTGTTTTAATTTGAATGATAGTAGAACAAAATGAAAAGAGAGAAAGTAGTTAACTTTAGTCCCAAGAATAGTTGGGCCGTTGGCGTATTGCTGCTTTTTCTCATTTAGGTCATTCTAGTTAGTTTCACTAAGTAACAACATTAATAAGTAAATGTACACCCAAATACTTATCACATCATATTATGATTTAATTCCATAATTAAATCATTGAAATCTTTATTCTTATAATTAATTCTTTAAATAATTATGTATTAATTTGTAGGGTGTAAAAAAGTATTTCGTCGATTGGAGTTGCGAATGTGTTCGTAACCATGGGTTTTGAATTGATATTTAAATACATATTCCTTGAATTTTTCTAGTCAAGATATATCCAGAAAAGGGTATCAATACATCTGTTGAGACTAGTGTATGTAATACTCTTCATATAATGGACGATGAATTGCTCATGACCATTGGGGACACCAAAGGAGTACATACTTATGGTTGTTTAGAACAATCACAGAACCACTCAACGAGAGTCTTTTATAGGTTAATACAGTAAAGTCAAAGTAGAAGATTTCATTTTAATAATATGTAGTAGTCTTCAGACTTGAGGGCACTATGGACCTTAAGTAACTTGATTAACTTTAATTATGATCAATCACATGACATCACGATCGTATTACGAGCATAGTTGGGTATATATTGAACTACTCAAAGTAAAACACTACTCCAGAGAGATTTGTCTCCTTCATTGTAGAAGGTTAGCGTCACAGAAATAGGTAGTCAACTTAAAGTTAAAATCTCTGGTTAGAGTAAATCAGTTAATAAATAAATGTTATCGGATTGAGCCAAGGCCTTTAAAGTAGTCTACGTAATTAAGTATAGATATTATTAGAGTTTTTTCTCTTATACCTCTAGATATCTTAGTGATAAAATGATGATGAAAAGAAAATGTGCATAAAATATCGTCATATGGTGTAGCTTAATAAAGATTAGAAATTGGATTTCGCCTAAATGATCTATAGCGACTCAACTTGTATCTAATACTATACTTTAGCAAAGTCCATACATGCTTCAGTATTTAAAATATTTAAATATTGACTAAGTATCAGTTCACACCAACGAGTCAATACAACCTTGTTGTTAGCTAATTTCAGGTTCGACCAATTTAAAATTTATTTATTTAAAGCCATAAAATTAATTAGAATGATGTATAATTGTTATATATTGATTTAATTAAGTTATGGGCTTAAATAAATTAACAAAATAATTAACTTAAATGTTAAATCCATTAGGCCCAAAGTCTAGAAGCCCAAATACGGGGGCGGCTAAACTTTAGGATAGGAAGGGTAATGACTAGGTCTCGGTATCAGAAGTAAGAAGTGAAAGATATTTGTTATCTAATTGGATATAAATAACCACACTCTTCATGTTTTCCATACACATCGCACCCTAGCCTCCATTAGTAAGAATTGGTGATGCCTTGTATATGAAGTTGCAAATCATGGTTGGGGACATAGAACTAGAAGTTCAGAGAGGAGAATGCTAACATCCAAGGTGTCGACAACCGATAGGATCGTCAAAGGCAAACTTCTCATTTAAAATTCTAATTCATATACATACATATACATATACATATACATATACATATACATATACATATACATATACATATACATATACATATACATATACATATACATATACATATACATATACATATACATATATATGTGTGTGTGTGTGCGTGTGCAAGCACGTGCTCCCCTTCATTTATATTCATCCAAAATAAATAAATAAAATTCAAAACTAAATTTAATATTTTAAAATAATTGAAAATAGTGTATGTGTGTGTGTGTATATATATGCATATGTATAATAAAAATATAAGTTTTTCATTCGGGTTTAGAAAAATTACTTTTTTTACTCATGGCTCATAAACATACACACACACACACATGCTTTTAGATGAATTTGGATGTCAGAACGATGACGAAATGGTTCAAGGACTTGGGGGCAGGCTTGGAATGGCAAAAGAAAGGACTTCTAGAAGTTTGAACTGTAGTGTATGCAAGCACGTGCTCGTCTTCATTTATATTCGGTAAAAATAAATAAAATTCAAAAATAAATTTAATATTTTAAAATAATTGAAAATAGTGTATGTGTGTGTGTATATGTATAATAAACTTTTAAGTTTTTCATTCGGGTTTAGAAAAATTACTTTTTTGCTCATGGCTCATAAACATACACACTCACACACATACATATATGTATACACACACACGCTTTTAGATGAATCTGGACGTTAGAACGATGACGAAATGGTTTAAGGACTTAGGGGTAGGCTTAGAATGGAAAAAGAAGGGACTTCAAGAAGTTTGAAGTGCAAGCACGTGCTCCCCTTCATTTATATTTGGCCAAATAAATAAATAAAATTCAAAACTAAATTTAATATTTTAAAATAATTGAAAATAGTGTATGTCCATATATATATATGTATGTATGTATATGTATAATAAAAATATAAGTTTTTCATTCGGGTTTAGAAAAATTAAATTTTTACTCATGGCTCATAAACACACACACACACACACACACTTTTAGATGAATCTGGACGTCATAACGATGACAAAATGGTTCAAGGACTTAGGGGTAGGCTTGGAATGGCAAAACAAGGGACTTCAAGAAGTTCGAAGTGTAAAATCACAAACAAAAAAGGTCGGTACCAATACGAATTTATGTCAGTACCAAGTTCTCTTTGGTAGCTCTGCTCATCTCTTATGCGTTGGTCAAAGCACAAATGGCTAAAGGGGCCGTCTTGGGGCCCATATCTGAAAAAGTAGTTAAACAATCCCAAAAGCTTTGTAGAAAAGGACATGTACTAGACGTGTCAGAACATCTTGATAACGACTTGATTTCCAAGGCAAAAGTGCTCTGGTTGGAAGATTTGAAGATACAAGATGAAGTAAAGGATAAGCAAGTGACTTGCACGAAGCAAATCATCTTGGTACCTATGTGATTCATGTTGGTACCGACATGATTTATTGACCGGTGGGGCTTCAACTTCCCTTCTATTTCCTCGGATCTGGAGTTTTACCTGATCTTCATCGATCCAGAGACTCTAGTTGTAACGATTCGACTTTTCGACGCTCGAAAATCAACATTAATACGTCCACTGTATCAACTGCAAAACAATCGAATGCCGGAAAACCGAATTGTTATGGAGAAAAAGAAGAGGTAGAAGAAGACAGAAGAAAAAGAAAGAAGAAACAACAGAAACAATATCAAAATCTCACATTCGCAGCGGAACAACATATAATAGATAAATGAATAATCTTTTAAATCAAAGAACTATATCATTTTATACATTACATCATCATCAGAGTTTACAACAACAATATACAACACAACTGGACAGTTATATAAACTTGTCCTCATACAGAATACACAGCGGAATAAATAATATCATATACAAGTGATACGTCTCGCCATCCAGCTCGCCACTGAGCTCCACAACATCTCCTGAATCCAGAATGACCTGATAATCTGACTCTAGACTGCCCGTGTGGAAATTGGTGGGCACCCAGAGTTTAGGAAGGAAACAATAAACTCCAGGTCAATCATGGTGATTGGTGTGAGAACTCAAAAAAGTTTATCTTTAAAACAACAACAAAGAAAGTAAAAGACATTCGCAATGCTTTTCGAAAATGAAACTACCATAAGACCTCCCGCCACACACACAATGCAAACGCAGAATTGGAGGAGATTTCTTCTTATGATAGTCAAATATGCTTACTACGCAAAATCATTCGATATTATTATCATTAGTGCATAGTGCAGAAAAATATTTCGAAAGTATAATATCAATCTTAGCCAACATACAACCATTATTGTATGCCTACTATAGCTACCATCTAAACAGTGGGGCGCCACCATAAGTAAATGGCAGGTTCTACAAATAAAACCGTACAAGGTTCGTATTGAGATTTGGATTTCCAACAAATGGTCAGGCAAAGGAACTTCCTTACACCGAAATAGAAACGCCTCTGGAAAGACGCCCCGAGAGTCAACCTGCTCTCTGCAAACACAAGGCCGACACTACCTCACGCTATACAGCTGTAACTAGGTAGCTAACACACGAGCTATGCCATCCCCCGGTCGTTACCGACCTTTATCCGAGGATCCTCAAAGCAACAACCACAAAGTATAATAAATTTGCAGCATCAACATAGGTAAAATATCTGGGCTCCATACCATGATATCACCTTTTATCCAGAAGGAAATGACATACACTAGGGGCGCGACCCCTAACAACCTTGCCGCAACATTCTTGTTTCGACCATTACCGGGTTGTGAGGCTCGACGAAGCCACGCTTTTTTACAAAGCCACGCTTTTTCACAAAGCCACGCTTTTTCACAAAGCCACGCTTTGATCAACAGATGATCAACAGCACTTCGTATGCCACATTACCAAATTGGGAATGTATCACTAGTAACCATCAACTACATAACCTCTAAGCTCGTACGTCTCAGAGAAGGGTGTTAAGCTAAGAGAATAAATTCTCCGCCACCAACAGAAATGTATTTGATAGAAACCAGCTTTACATCTCAAAGTGTAACGTCAGACACACATCCATACAAGTCCGTTCCGGGATCGAACGGAACCGAAGGCACTTCCAAAGAAGCCCTTGTAATCCGGATATTCACTAATCACGTCCGGACTTCCCATCGCAAGAAGAGTGATATAAATCTCCATACCGGAACAACTCGGTGCTGAGACATTCGACAGGTTGTCCTTTCATTTTTGAAAATATCCGGTCTTCACACCGGTCTTCAATACGATCCATATCGTCGTATCACTAATTCGGAATGGGTTATATGACACAAAGGTCTTTTCCCGGCTAACCCAAATAGTGAGCACAATATTTAAAAACATATGAATATTGGGATTTCAATTAAGTCACAACTTATTACCCAAATCCTTTCCTTTAAATGGTTTAAACAAATTACCATTTTAAATCTTTAAACAAAAAGATTTACTTCATAAAGTTTACCCAGTTTCACAAAGATTCATTCATAGATTTCCAAATCAATTTCCATTTCAATTGGATTAACCCATTAAATCTTTAAATCAAGATTTAACTTATAGCTTTCAAAACTCTTCACAATTCAAGTCTTTTATATTATAAAAGATACACCTTTTAAAATCTTCTTTGATTTCAAAATAAAGTTTAATCATCTTCACAAAGGTTAATTCATAGTTTTTCCAAACTATTTACAATTTCATTTCAACTTGAAATGTTTCGATACAAATTGGAAATCTTTTCACTTTATGAAAGTTATTATTATTTGAAAACAGATAGTTTTCGTTTTGGGAAAAACTGATTACAATTACACAAGTTAAAGTCATCCAAATATAAAACTTGAATATAAATTTAAATTTCCAAAACCATATTTTTAAATGGTTAAAAACCCATATAATACCTTTTACACTTGTAAAATCTTTTAAACCAAAATTCCCAAATCATCGAATTCAATATTAAGTATTGAATTCAAAATTTAAATCAAATGATTTAAATTTCAATTTTTATTAAGTTATTTAAAATAACTTTTATTTCTGAAACTCATTTTCGAAAACTTTCAATTCCAATTCCAAAACTATTTTGGATTCAAAAATTCAATTTTTCAAAATTGATAAAAATCTGTGACTTAACCGATTTCCACGTGAAATCCACATTTGTGTGTGTATTGTGTAGTCCACGGGTTTGACACAATAGTGCAACAACATTCAACCATCACAGATCAAATATAACAATATAATTTGATAAGCGGTATAACTATAATGTTATCTTTCATTCACGAATCACAGATATATCTATCACAGATAAATAATTTACAGATCACAACACACATCAGGATATATCACAAAACATCACATATCGAAGATGTCAAACAATTCAACATCCAATATAATCCAAACATCCATAAGTAGGATTGCTTTAATTATCCGATCAGATAAATTTCCAAAGTTATTTCCTTTTTTAAAATAAATTTCTTTATCTCTTCAAATCTATTTAAAACCAATTTTTAAATAAATCCTTTAACTTATAAATAATATTACCCGAAATCCATTTATTAAGGCTTTTTCCCAAAAATTTGGAATTTAATTCAATACAGTTCAAAAATAAAACTCTTATCTTTTAAAAATCCTTTTAAATTATCAAAAATAAATTTTTCGATAAATTTTCAACTTACATTTCGAAAATCCAATTTTATTTATTTCTGGTATCCATCGATATCAAAAATATCTTCGGCTAATTTTATAGGCGTCAACAATTTCGATCACAATATAATCACACGGCGATTATAAATAAATCAACACACAACATTGAAATAAATTCAAATGTTTGAGGAATCCAGTTGGATCCCTCCAACCTGTTTCCCTACATCCACAGATGTTAGCACAATACCAATTCCACATCGAAGTGGAATATCGCGGTATATGGGATTTATAAATATTATCCGCTATTATGCGGCGCAATAGGGTCTCATCCGCTATATAATGCGGGAAATCAACTCCAAATACATATATAATACCAATTCCACTTCACAGTAGAATTATCGCGGTATATGTTTTTAATAAATAACCTCCGCTTAATATACGACGTATAGGGTCTATTTAACACAATAGATAACAATTTATCATCCAATCACACAATCAAGCAATTTTAAATCTAACTATTTAAAATTTAATTCGAAATACAATATTCGATTGAGTGAGAAGTTCTCACCTTGCTTTCAATAATGGTCGCAACGTTTTATTTCAAATAAAATTAAACGCACGTTTAATTTTACTCAAAATTTTCACTGGCTCCAATCGACTCCAATCGACTCCAATCCAGTTCCATTGCGAAGAGCTCGTCGAAACAATTCCAACGCTTCCTGTTTCGTCGAATTTCGACAACGTATGCAAAAGTTATAACTTTTTAAATATCACGCGAATTACTATATAATTTAATTTACATTTTATTTTTATTTTAAACCTCACTTTCAATCTGGGCCGCTCATTTCCTTTGACGAGAATCTGGCCGTGACTCCCTTTCTTCCTTCTAATGTGAAAATGCACGTTCTATGAAACCCATAGCCGCCTCTTCTTCCATCAATTTTCGCACGCACTCCGTTGATCTTCACGTCGATCAGCCACCAGCATCTCGAAGCCAACGCCCAGCTCTACCCACGCCTGGAATAGCTCGAAGCTCGGCCACCTACAGCCCTCGAAATACGTGCTCAAACGTGTAACTTTGTTCGCAAATTCCCGTTGATTCGTCGCTCTATTTTCGATCATCTCCGTATGGATTTGAAGCTCTCATCGTCCTCTACAACTTTGTAGTTGAGCATTTCGCGTAATTGTTTGTGGATTGTAAGATAATTGGAGGAGAAGATTAGAAATTTCTGGCCATTGAATTATTAGGGCCGGCTGAAACCCTAGCTCTCTTTTGATTGCAAATGGAAAAAGTGAAGTCCTTTTATAAAAAATTGGCCAAAACACTATTCATCGAAAATTTTCCGAACTCCAAATCGAGCATGCCGGCTGGCATTTCTATGGTTTACCCCGCGTTCTGAACGCAATGGAACGTGTTTCGGGAGCTAATTCGGTCATATGCGTGAGTTACGGAATTAAACGATCAAATTTAAATCAAATCGATTTAAACCGATTTCGATGCGTTTCGGCTTGCCCCGGACAAACCGTAAATCCGATTGACACGAAATTTGAAA
Source organism: Allium fistulosum (assembly GCA_030737815.1). Classification (NCBI taxonomy): domain Eukaryota; kingdom Viridiplantae; phylum Streptophyta; class Magnoliopsida; order Asparagales; family Amaryllidaceae; genus Allium; species Allium fistulosum. The sequence continues at coordinate 1,111,837,461 of CM060902.1, read as the reverse complement.
TCTTATAATAATTTCACATTACGGATCCGATGAAACTAGTTTCGTCGAAATCCGAGAATGTTTGAAAAATGGTCATTTTTAGTCGTCAATTAAATATTAAAATATCCAATTTTCACAATTTAACTTTTAATTCAAGTTTAAAAGTTCACAAACATCATTCTAACTCCAATATGATTTATTATAACATTATAAATCATTTTTAATCACATTTAATTCAGATTTCAATTATTTACCCAATTTCAAGTATTAAATTAATAATTTAATCGCCCAATTAAATCACTATATCGAAATTAAATTAATTTGACTTCCAAATCTTACTTATTAATATTTAAAATAAATTAAATATACGAATTTCAAATGACGGAAATTCTGGATCGTTACAAACTTTCCCCCTTAAAAGAATTTCGTCCTCGAAATTGCAAAGTAAGGAAAATGCCCCAAATTCATTAACTTTTCAAAAATCCATTTCGTGAAAATTTTATATTCACCTTTTCCTAACCTTTAACTTCAACCAAAACAATAGTTTCCATTTTCTAGTTCAATTCCTACGTTTTCATTTCAATTTGGAAATTGACTTTTCATTAACAAAAAATTTCCAAAATTTTCAAAATTTTTTTTAACGCCTTAAATTTTCAGAAAAATTTGCCAGCGTCTTCTTTGCGCGGTTCAATCGTAGTAGGATCTCAATAGACATAAATATATATACATCGACCTACACGGTCGGAAAAGCAGAAAAACAGTTCATATTTCCTATTTTTATCGCGTATGCGTACCTTTTTAGCATTTTTAAGCAAAGCAGTTATTTATTTAGCATTTTAGCACGACCAAATCAGCCGAACGGTAGCCACGGCACCTGTACTTACTCAATTTAAACACGTAAGTGACATATACAGGAAATTATTAACATTTCATTAATTTTCAATAACAAATACAAAGTTTCCATAAGCAATGCAATCAAATAATTCCCATAAGTAATTTATATGGTTTCAAAACGAATTTGAATGCTTTCAATCAAATTTTCAAACCATTCATGTATTCATTTTCAATTAGTTCACATTCACTAATTTACATTCAAGTTGGTTCACTTTCAATTCAAATTCAATTACATAGCTTTCATTTATCAATTCAATTTCATTAACTCTTAATGAATTATATACAATCAACCAACAATCATATAAAAACCAATGCCATTCAACACAACCAAATTATTAAATTCACATTCAATTTGGTTCAACACTTTTAATTCCAATTGGTTTAATATTAAATTGACTTCCATTCAATTTCCAATTTATTAGCTTTTAATGAATTAACACTTATATCCATTATTCCATATCAATTCATTTACATTCGATTGATTAATATTCAATCCATTTATTAATTCAATTGCTAATTCATTTTACAAATAAAATTGAATTTTATTTACATAACTCAAGTTCACATTCATTTAATAAATTCTCTTTATTATTTTACTTCGATATCAAAATCAAATTCATTCAACATCACTTAAGTTCAATTCCAATTAAACATCATTTGTTTAACTTACTTAAATTTCCACTTATAAATCCACTTCAGATTTTGTTTTCCTTAACAAAATTATTTAACCATTTCTTTTACAATTGGTTTTGCTTACATTCACTCATTTTATAAGTTACACAACTTATTTATTTAATTTCCCAAATCATATTATAAGTATAAAACTCATTTCACTTATATTCATCAATTTCAACTTGGATTTTAATTTCAAATTTGTTTATCACAACAAAACTTAAAATTTTCAATTTATTATGGTAGCAAATCCAACACACAGAAACTCGAAAATGATACTGATGATGCTGCAGTCATCACCCTTATTATTTCCCAGCAACATTAGTGAATTCAGTGCTTAAATTCTTTCAAAATTTCCTTTTATTTATAAATCCCATTTATAAATCTTTTTCTCATATAATTTCACTATTTACTTTTACTTATACAAGATTATTTTACAATTGTTAATCATCCTAATTAAAATTCCATACTTATACAATTGTTGCTTATATATAATTTATTCAAACAACTTTTATTAATTTATATATGTGCACATTTTCAACAACCAAACAATTCAATTTTATATACACTTAAATAATTCTAAAAAATTATTTCTTTATATACAAAATATAATCGAGGTAAAATTATTTCATTTACCCAATTTAAAATGATACCATGTCGACTTGCCTCGTTTAAGTGTTTAGAAACCCCTATCGATAATATGGCGTCCCACATACCGACCAAAATTCATAAACAGCTCAACGGATAAGTAAACACAATATAAAACAATTTTATATTCACTAACAAATACGCACTCGTATCTATTATTACACTCACTCTCATTCTAGAGTACTACTGACTCTATCTCTAATGAGTAATTCCCAACAGAGCCAAAGTTATCGCTTAACCATATGCTCTGATACCAAATGTAACGATTCGACTTTTCGACGCTCGAAAATCGACATTAATACATCCACTGTATCAACTGCCGAACAATCGAATGCTGGAAAACCGAATTGTTATGGAGAAAAAGAAGAGGTAGAAGAAGACAGAAGAAAAAGAAAGAAGAAACAACAGAAACAATATCAGAATCTCACATTCGCAGCGGAACAACATATAATAGATAAATGAATAATCTTTTAAATCAAAGAACTATATCATTTTATACATTACATCATCATCAGAGTTTACAACAACAATATACAACACAACTGGACAGTTATATAAACTTGTCCTCATACAGAATACACAGCGGAATAAATAATATCATATACAAGTGATACGTCTCGCCATCCAGCTCGCCACTGAGCTCCACAGCATCTCCTGAATCCAGAATGACCTGATAACCTGACTCTAGACTGCCCGTGTGGAAATTGGTGGGCACCCAGAGTTTAGGAAGGAAACAATAAACTCCAGGTCAGTCATGGTGACTGGTGTGAGAACTCAAAACAGTTTATCTTTAAAACAACAACAACAAAGGAAGTAAAAGACATCCGCAATGCTTTTGGAAAATGAAACTACCATATGACCTCCCGCCACACACACAATGCAAATGCAGAATTGGAGGAGATTTCTTCTTATGATAGTCAAATATGCTTACTACGCAAAATCATTCGATATTATTATCATTAGTGCATATTGCAGAAAAACATTTCGAAAGTATAATATCAACCTTAGCCAACATACAACCATTATTGTATGCCTACTATAGCTACCATCTAAACAGTGGGGCGCCACCATAAGTAAATGGCAGGTACTACAAATAAAACCGTACAAGGTTCGTATTGAGATTTGGATTACCAACAAATGGTCAGGCAAAGGAACTTCCTTACACCGAAATAGAAACGCCTCTGGAAAGACGCCCCTAGAGTCAACCTGCTCTCTCCAAACACAAGGCCGACGCTACCTCACGTTATACAGCTGTAACTAGGTAGCTAACACACGAGCTATGCCATCCCCCGGTCGTTACCGACCTTTATCCGAGGATCCTCAAAGCAACAACCACAAAGTATAATAAATTTGCAGCATCAACATAGGTAAAATATCTAGGCTCCATACCATGATATCACCTTTTATCCAGAAGGAAATGACATACCCTAGGGGCGCGACCCCTAACAACCTTGCCGCAACATTCCTGTTTCGACCATTACCGGGTTGTGAGGCTCGACGAAGTCTCATCCACAAAGCCACGCTTTTTCACAAAGCCACGCTTTTTCACAAAGCCACGCTTTTTCACAAAGCCACGCTTTTTCACAAAGCCACGCTTTTTCACAAAGCCACGCTTTGATCAACAGATGATCAACAGCACTTCGTATGCCACATTACCAAATTGGGAATGTATCACTAGTAACCATCAACTACATAACCTCTAAGCTCGTACGTCTCAGAGAAGGGTGTTAAGCTAAAAGAATAAATTCTCCTCCACCAACAGAAATGTATTTGATAGAAACCAGCTTTACATCTCAAAGTGTAACGTCAGACACACATCCATACAAGTCCGTTCCGGGATCGAACGGAACCGAAGGCACTTCCAAAGAAGCCCTTGCAATCCGGATATTCACTAATCACGTCCGAACTTCCCATCACAAGAAGAGTGATATAAATCTCCATACCAGAGCAACTCGATGCAGAGACATTCGACAGGTTGTCCTTTCATTTTTGAAAATATCCGGTCTTCACACCGGTCTTCACACCGGTCTTCAATACGATCCATATCGTCGTATCACTAATTCGGAATGGGTTATATGACACAAAGGTCTTTTCTCGGCTAACCCGAATAGTGAGCACAATATTTAAAAACATATGAATATTGGGATTTCAATTAAGTCATAAATTATTACCCAAATTCATTCCTTTAAATGGTTTAAACAAATTACCATTTTAAATCTTTAAACAAAAAGATTTACTTCACAAAGATTCATTCACAGATTTCCAAATCAATTTCCATTTCAATTGGATTAACCCATTAAATCTTTAAATCAAGATTTAACTTATAGCTTTCAAAACTCTTCACAATTCAAGTCTTTTATAATATAAAAGATACACCTTTTAAAATCTTCTTTGATTTCAAAATAAAGTTTAATCATCTTCACAAAGGTTAATTCATCGTTTTTCCAAACAATTTACAATTTCATTTCAACTTGAAATGTTTCCATACAAATTGGAAATCTTTTCACTTTATGAAAGTTATTATTATTTGAAAACAGATAGTTTTCGTTTTGGGAAAAACTGATTACAATTACACAAGTTAAAGTCATCCAAATATAAAACTTGAATATAAATTTAAATTTCCAAAACCATATTTTTAAATGGTTAAAAACCCATATAATACCTTTTACACTTGTAAAATCTTTTAAACCAAAATTCCCAAATCATCGAATTCAATTTTAAGTATTGAATTCAAAATTTAAATCAAATGATTTAAATTCCAATTTTTATTAAGTTATTTAAAATAACTTTTATTTCTGAAACTCATTTTCGAAAACTTTCAATTCCAATTCCAAAACTATTTTGGATTCAAAAATTCAATTTTTCAAAATTGATAAAAATCTATGACTTAACCGATTTCCACGTGAAATCCACATTTGTGTGTATTGTGTAGTCCACGGGTTTAACACAATAGTGCAACAACATTCAACCATCACAGATCAAATATAACAATATAATTTGATAAGCGGTATAACTATAATGCTTATCTTTCATTCACGAATCACAGATATATCTATCACAGATAAACAATTTACAGATCACAACACACATCAGGATATATCACAAAACATCACATATCAAAGATGTCAAACAATTCAACATCCAGTATAATCCAAACATCCATAAGTAGGATTGCTTTAATTATCCGATCAGATAAATTTCCAAAGTTATTTCCTTTTTTAAAATAAATTTCTTTATCTCTTCAAATCTATTTACAACCAATTTTTAAATAAATCCTTTAACTAATAAATAATATTACCCGAAATCCATTTATTAAGGCTTTTTCCCAAAAATTTGGAATTTAATTCAATACAGTTCAAAAATAAAACTCTTATCTTTTAAAACTCCTTTTAAATTATCAAAAATAAATTTTTCGATAAATTTTCAACTTACATTTCGAAAATCCAATTTTATTTATTTCTGGTATCCATCGATATCAAAAATATCTTCGGCTAATTTTATAGTCGTCAACAATTTCGATCACAATATAATCACACGGCGATTATAAATAAATCAACACACAACATTGAAATAAATTCAAATGTTTGAGGAATCCAGTTGGATCCCTCCAACCTGTTTCCCTACATCCACAGATGTTAGCACAATACCAATTCCACATCGAAGTGGAATATCGCGGTATATGGGATTTATAAATATTATCCGCTATTATGCGGCGCAATAGGGTCTCATCCGCTATATAATGCGGGAAATCAACTCCAAATACATATATAATACCAATTCCACTTCACAGTAGAATTATCGCGGTATATGTTTTTAATAAATAACCTCCGCTTAATATACGACGTATAGGGTCTATTTAACACAATAGATAACAATTTATCATCCAATCACACAATCAAGCAATTTTAAATCTAACTATTTAAAATTTAATTCGAAATACAATATTCGATTGAGTGAGAAGTTCTCACCTTGCTTTCAATAATGGTCGCAACGTTTTATTTCAAATAAAATTAAACGCACGTTTAATTTTACTCAAAATTTTCACTGGCTCCAATCGACTCCAATCCAGTTCCATTGTGAGGAGCTCGTCGAAACAATTCCAACGCTTCCTGTTTCGTCGAATTTCGACAACGTATGCAAAAGTTATAGCTTTTTAAATATCACGCGATTTATTATATAATTTAATTTACATTTTATTTTTATTTTAAACCTCACTTTCAATCTGGGCCGCTCATTTCCTTTGATGAGAATCTGGCCGTGACTCCCTTTCTTCCTTCTAACGTGAAAACGCACGTTCTATGAAACCCATAGCCGCCTCTTCTTCCATCAATTTTCGCACGCACTCCGATGATCTTCACGTCGATCAGCCACCAGCATCTCGAAGCCAACGCCCAGCTCTACCCATGCCTGGAATAGCTCGAAGCTCGGCCACCTACATCCCTCGAAATACGTGCTCAAACGTGTAACTTTGTTCGCAAATTCCCGTTGATTCGTCGCTCTATTTTTGATCATCTCCATATGGATTTGAAGCTCTCATCGTCCTCTACAACTTTGTAGTTGAGCATTTCGCGTAATTGTTTGTGGATTGGAAGATAATTGGAGGAGAATATTAGAAATTTCTAGCCATTTAATTATTAGGGCCAGCTGAAACCCTAGCTCTCTTTTGATTGCAAATGGAAAAAGTGAAGTCCTTTTATAGAAAATTGGCCAAAACACTATTCATCGAAATTTTTTCGAACTCCAAATCGAGCGTGCCGGCTGGCGTTTCTAAGGTTTACCCCGCGTTCCGAATGCAATGGAACGTGTTTCGGGAGCTAATTCGGTCATATGTGCGAGTTACGGAATTAAACGATCAAATTTAAATCAAATCGATTTAAACCGATTTCGATGCGTTTTGGCTTGCCCCGGACAAACCGTAAATCCGATTGACACGAAATTTGAAATATTACAATAATTTCACATTACGGATCCGATGAAACTGGTTTCGTCGAAATCCGATACTGTTTGAAAAATGGTCATTTTTAGTCGTCAATTAAATATTAAAATATTCAATTTTCACAATTTAACTTTTAATTCAAATTTAAAAGTTCACAAACATCATTCTAACTCCAATATGATTTATTATAACTTTATAAATCATTTTTAATCACATTTAATTCAAATTTCAATTATTTACCCAATTTCAAGTATTAAATTAATAATTTAATCGCCCAATTAAATCACTATATCGAAATTAAATTAATTCGACTTCTAAATCTTACTTATTAATATTTAAAATAAATTAAATATACGAATTTCAAATGACATAAATTCTGGGTCGTTACACTAGTGGACAATTCTTCTATAAATAACAAGCCTAGAGCAAACTATAGATGATTTTTGGCTATTCTTCTTCTTCACTCTCTTAACCCTACCCAAGATTTATCATCTATGGACTATTTAGACCTGTTCTAATCGAAAAAGCTCTTGTAATAATAAACTCAATTTAAATAAGATTAAGGTGGATGTGGGCTACCACTATAAAAATTCTCGTGTTCTTACTATTTTCTTGAATTTCTTACTAGATCTGCTCATTTTCACATACTTTAGGGTGTTGTGCTACTTTTTGGCCCAACATTGTTGGTGCTTTCATTGTGCATAGAGCTTCTCGGCCATAGATCTAAATGTCTATTGTAGATTAGAGCGTCCAGAAGCTAGATCCCAAAGTTTTTATGGTAGATTTAAAGGATTATCATACTTGAAGTAATGGTGTAACGACTCGAAAATTTTAACGGTTTTAATAACGTAATTAACTAAATTTTTGTGAAATTTTAAATAATTGAATTTGGAAATGAAAATTTGATATTTGATATGCGTCTATTTAAACGTAGCAAATGTCAGATTTTCATCAGATAATATGGAAGTTTATTTTGTTGTGTAATTTTATTTAAAATTTAAATCAGTTAATACTTGATGATAAAAAAATGTTTTTCAAACCTGAATATTTTTATACAATAAATTTGTTTATCATCTTCTAAGTAAGACTTCATATTTCGTTTCGTCAAATTTGGACTGCTATTGCTCTGTTTATCTTATTTTCGGCGTTTTAGTTGCATTTTTGGTACCGAATATCAAATTTTGATAGGATAGTCGTACCACTGATATCTGTGTACCGTTTTGATCGTCTCGTCATGCTGATGTCTGAAGTATAATTATTTCTATATTTTGGTGTTCGGTACGCGGCGAAACCCGCGAAAAACAATTTACCATATTAGTATCAAATTCTAGACCTTTTGTTTTCCCTGTGCCTTTTGATTTTCCAACCGTGAGAAATTGAATGGCCATTTACCATTAATATCCCTTGAATTTAACCATGTCCTTTAACATTCCTATCTATTCAATTTATACTTCTGGTTCGTTCAATTTTTTTTTCATTCTCCGTCTGTTCCATTCTTTCATGAAAAATATTATATATTTTATATAAAGATAAGATTTGCACTGTTAAATCTTTATCTTCTTCTTTGTTGCCTGGGAATCCAACACATCTTTTCCCCCTCCTCTCCAACCGCTGTGCTCACACACATTTCCGCCCATCTCCAAAGCTTCCACCCATCACCGACCTACCCTCTCACCACCGAGATCTCGTCCACCCTTCAACATGCAGCTCCTATGCCCGTGTAGCCATCTTCCCAGTCCCACATCTCCACAGCTCCGCCACTCGAACCAGTCACCTTTCCTTCCCAGCCTCCACGTAAAACAACCGCACCCCACTCCTACCCTCTTGCCTCTGCCCTCCACAATAGCCGAGCAGCCTTCCTCGTTTTGCCGCCTTCTTTCCATAGCACGCAACCCTCCTTCACTCGTTTATATAAAGGTATATGTTATATGTTTTATGCTCACATATAATTGCTAGTATATCTATATATATTTGCGGCTGCTTTTGTATATATATATGTTAATTATAGATGTTAGATTATATAAATTTTTTACATATTAGTTTACCTAAGTTTATAATCTGTCAATATATGCTATGTATGCTGTACTGTATATATATACCTGGGTTTTAACAGAGATGTATAATGTTTATATATTAGCTTATATATATAACCTGTCTTTTATATAGATATAAGTTATATAAGATATATATATATATACATACATATAAGATTTGTATATAACCTGTCTGTTGTTATATTATGTAAATTATACAAGTTTGGGTATTTTTCTATTGAGTTTATATGAGTTTGTATATATATTGGTTGAAGTGAAATTTTCTGTAGAGTCAGTGCATAACAGTATATATATTACTATACTTATATTATATCGGGTTTTAAGGAATGATTTCAGGTAGTGTACATATGATATATATTTCATGTAGTATATATGCATTGATTTTGTATTGATCTAAATATGATATATAAAGCTTTTGATTTTGCCTGTTTATAAAGGTTATAAGGTTATCAAGTCTTGATTTTTTATATAAGATATATATTTTATGTGTTTAATTGAATATTGATTATTGGAATTATAATAAATATTGGTTTTCCATTGAATTCTAGATCGTGCTTGCCACCGTCCATATCGCAACAGTTTATCTCTTTTCCCGCTATCCCGCTGTCAATCCGTGCTTATCCGTGTTTGTTCGTGCCAGTTTTCATCTTGTTCTCGTCTTTTTCTAGCCTCGAAAGGTAAGCAATCACTCACGATTAACATTCTTATATTTAATAAATTTGATTTCACTTGAAAAGACAATTGAAATATGCTGTTAAATTTGCATTGTTAGTTATTTAATTGTTCAATATGATATACCATTATCTGCAATTTTTCACATGTGATATATGACACCATATCCTGTTGTGTATATTTTATCACTGATGATATATGCCTGTTATTGATATATTATATTATTATCATATTTGTTCTCACTCTGCAAGTTCCTTATTAGTTTAGAATTCTTTGTGGGTTAAAATGATACATACCTGAACGATATTCTAGAATAGGGGAAAATCGTTATGGGTTGAAATGATAAACCCAAGTGAATTTCATTTATTTTGAAATTTTGGGATTGCGGGTTGAAATGATATATACCCGTAGATATTTAAATTGCGGATTGAAATGATAAATATCCGTATCACTTGACCATAGGATAGAAAATTATATACAGACACTATTGGTCTATATTTAGACAATGATTTCTAAAGTTTTGAAAGAAAATATATGGGTTTTGATAAGTATTGATTTTTAAAAATAATATATATATAACTGTTATTTTATATAAGTCTAAATTTTAGATTTTTAAATTTTATGTTTTGGAAATTTAAATATATTAGTTAGTTTTGAAAATAATTTTTTTAAGATATTACTTATAATTTTACTATTTAAATAAATAAATAAATAAATATATATATATATATATTTAGATTTTATATAAAATAAATTAATAACAAGATTTAATTTAATAAAATTTAATTTAATTAGTATATAATATGTTTAAGTATTTACTTAAATTTATATTAATATTGTAAAAATAAATTTTTTATAACTTTAATAATAAAGGTTGGGAAGATAAATTAATGTTGACTCGAAATTTAATATTCTGTTAGTAATTGAATTTAGATAAGCATTGATTTGAACTTATTGAATTTGAGATTAAGGATATGATTTATAACATGATTTTGATTAAAGGTGATTAAGAGAATATTTTCAAAATTTAAATAAATTGAAATGGGAAATTTAGTGTTATTTAAATTTGCAATTCGAGATTTTATTTAAGTGATTATTGGATTGATTAAGTGAATGTTTCAAAACTAAATAATAATAAAGTTGAATTTGAAGTGTAAATTAAATGTTTCAAATCGAGTTATTGTAAATGTTTGAATATTTAAACTTTGGAATCTATTGAAATTGAAATGGTTTAATTTGTAGTTCAAATCTATATTTGAAATCTATATAAATTAAAATGGTTTATTGAGAGGTTGAATTGAATTGAAATTAATGAATTGGGATTGAATTAAATTGAATTTTTGGAATTTGAGTTGATTTGAATTGATTTGTGAAATTGGAGGAAACTATTTATTATATAAAGTATTTTAATATATATAAACTATTTTAATTTATAACTATTTTTAATATATATACTATTTTCAAAATCTCAACTATTTAGGTGGAAAGTGTTATGATTTCCAAAGTGTTATGATTTCCAAAGTGTTATGATTTCCAAAGTGTTACGATTTCAAAAGTGTTATGATTTCGAAAGTATTATAATTTTGAAAGTGTTACAATTCTGGAAATGAATATTATATAAAGTGAATAATGATATCAAATTGATATGGGTTTGAAATGAATATAATATTTTGATATGAAGTATAAACTATTTGACATGAATGACCATGGTGGGAAATAAGTGGTTGGTTGTTAAAGAGACCGGGATCAGATATTGTCATACTCTCTGCCAATACCGAAAACCACTTTAACAACCGTGTACGTGGTGGAGATTCCAGAACGAAGTAGGATGGTGACGATGATTCTATATGGTATTTACGTAGCCCTGACTCCCGTGAGTCAGCTTGATGTGGCTAAAACAGGAGCTATACCGGGCCAAGTGAGGTCATTCCTCCGATCGAACACATTTCTTCGATACCATTCTATTGCTTTTGTGATTTGATTGGGTGCACCCTTTGATTTGGGAGCGTGTCACGAGGTGGGCGGTAGTAGCTGCTATGCGTTACCACCAGTCCGGGAGTGCAAATGATATATCTACCCTGGCATTGCCTCGAGTGCCATGTCACATGCCCTATCGCGCCTTCTACGAGTTTGTTTTGTGTTGTACCTATGGAGTGCTCCCTGATAGCCCACGTGCGGGTGGAGTTTACAGTATCTATATTGACTACGACATTATAAAAATGTGTTAAAGGGGATATGGGTAACGCCTGAACGCTATTTTACTAGTTTAGTTTACTATAGACATATTATAATAGCGTATATTACTACATAGTAGATAGTTCCACGGATCCTTAGAGGATAGGAACCCTAAACATCCTTTAAGTTACTTGTATTTCAGTTGACATTTCACTTGAGTTGAATTTATTAATATAAGAATGTTAATCCTGACTTGAGTGTTTTGTGTTTTGCTTTATGCTCGGGTCAGACTGGGTGCCACAGCATTTGAGACTCACCTTTGGAGTTTGGAGCTTCGCTTGGAGATCCACCTATCTATCCAGCTTTCAGTTATTTCAGTTGTTCCAGTGATTTCTGATCAGTCTTGTTAGTTACTTTTGTATTTGAGACTACTCTGTATTTGAGGTTTCTGTTGTATTTTGCTTCAAACTCTAATGTTTATACAGTAGCTTTATGAACTACTATTTATCTATTCCGCTTCTTATTGTTACATTACTCCGTGTCTGTGATTCTGTGATTGATTTTATTTACTATATATGCTGAGTTCTGCCAAATATAAATTAATAATATGATATTTTGAGCAATTCAAGTTTGACATGTGCGGATGGGAATGGCTCGATATGCCAGGTCGTTACAAGTGGCATCAGAGCTCTGGTTTAGGCAAAACTTAGCATATGGAGTAAAAATTAATTACAGAATCACTTTCGTTCGAGCTTAAATTTCTCCTCTTTTATTAGGACTTCTTTTGAATTTTGGAACTTTCCCTTTTGATCTGAAATCCATACTTGTCTCTCCTTATTCGTGTTCTTCTTGATATTGGAGCATCCCATAACTCCATTTCTGTCCCGCCAACCTTGGTTTGGTTTGAAAAAAGGGGTGAAACTCCTTTATAACAAGCGTCAATTCATCGGAGATTTCTATATCCTCGGTTTACGATGCTGTTATTCCTTGCAAAGCCCGAACTGTTCTCTAGTAGACGACCCGGGAAAAACCTTTTATGATTGAATGTCGAATGCCTTCGGTTATGCAGGCAGTTGTACCTTTTGTTCGATACTCCACCTAGTGATCTTGACTACACCTTAATAATCAGGGATTATCCTGATATTAGGTGAAGTCACTTTCTTCCCTTCAAACGGAAAATTGAATTTCTGCATCGATTTTATTCCTTGAATCTCGGTTGACCCGGTTAAGGTCACCCACGATCAATATAAGTCTATTCATCTTCCTCTTTTGTAATTCTATTATCTCATCTTCCTTTCGGGTCTATCTTCGTAGTTAGAATTCTCTTGAATATGGTCCCTCTAAATTGAACCTCTATCCTTGTTCTTGATCTATTACTGAATCATCGTGTGAGGGAGTATATTTATTATTAATATAAAATGTTTCATATTGGGTTGTTTGAGCTGTTAAGGTTAATTTATGGTTTCGATCGATTCGTTTGGCCCACACTATCGATAGAAATTCCAAAACACTTGAACAGAGCAAACTAACACAATATTGTTTTCGAAATTAAAAATGAAGTAGTTGTGTATAATTATATTATATATATATATATAAAAAGGTATAATTTTCTGAAATATGATAGTTAAAAATTTATTGGTTGTTAGAAATGATAATACTAGATTTTCATTTATTGTTTGTTGATATTCCTAAACCATTAACTATTGTTGTAATGTTATAAGGAGATGAAACTTTTAAACCTGGTTCATAAATCTAATTTGTGATTGAAATGAATTTAGATTAAAGATTTAAGAGTTTAATTTTAGGAGCTTTTCAAATTTGGTTTTCAAAGTTTTGAAAATATATTATTTGGAAGTATTTTTGAATAGAAATTTGTTTCCAAAGAATTTTTAAAGGAGTCAATTTGTACTCTCCTCTATTGTCACTGGAAAATAATTTTGGTGATGACTGCAGCATCATCGACATTCATTTTCAAGTCTCAAAGTGGAGAGACCACTTGGTAGCTTTGCTACACTTTTGTTTTGGGAAAATGAATTTGATTTGAATTTCTTGTGTATAATTTGAATTATGAAATATATGTATATATTTAATTCAAAATGATTTGAAGTGAAACCGGGAATTTAACTCTTATATTTATGTTAAGTGATAATTTTCAATTATTGAAATTTGCAAAATTTTGAAAAAAATTGGAAAATCAAAAGGAGAAATGGAAATTTAACAACTTAAACAGTAGAAAAAGAGAATTTTTTTTTATTTGTAGAATAATCAATTGCATTCTAATATATAACTTACCTAAAATATTCAAAAAGTTAAAATGTTAGGGGAATATTTAATTGAAGGTTATACAAGGGAAAACTTAAGTAATAAATTGTTCAAATGAAAATCTGGCTTAAGATAAATGTAGTAAATAAAAAGGAAAATTTGTATAATATTTAATTACACTCAGAACCTTAATATAACTTACCTAGAAATAGTTAAATGTTAATAAGAATAGGTAATTGAATAATATACCATATAAATGTGAGCAATAAGATGTCCAAAAATGATATTTTGTTAAGGGAATTTATAAATAATAAATTAAATAATGAATTGAATAATAAAAAGATAATTAATTGGTTGAATAATAAATGGTTATAACAAATGTTTATATACTTAATATATGTTGTAAAATATGTCAAGTGGAATAAATTAAATAAGAAAAAGGATGCTATTTAAGCAAATAAATATGAACTGAAGAATAGTTATAATTGAATTTTAAGCGGGATCAACTTAACTGAAGGTAAATGGAGTAAATAAATAAGTTAAATATAATAGATTTTGTTTAGAAAGAATTTTTTTGTAAAAAATGTTAATAAATTTAATATTATACAATATAAAATGTAAGAAAAAGGGTTTGAATGAAATTTTGTTAAGAAAATTTATAAATGAAAATTTAATTTTTATAATGAATGTTTAATTTATGTTAAGAATGGTTAAAAGAGAAATGATGTTTAAGTAAATAAATATGAACCGAAGAATGGTTAAAAATTTGAATTATAAGTGGAATTAACTTAACTGAAGAAAAATGGATAAAATAAACGAGCTAAGTAAAATAAATTTTGTGTTGAAAGGAAATTTTGTAATAAATGTTAATAAATTGAAACAGATCAATTGAATAAAAATGTATGGAATTGAAACCAATTAAATGTGAACACAATAATTTTGATTGATTAAGTTAAATGAATTGGAATCGATTAATTGAATATAAACCAATTTTAAAATAAAAGAAACTTATAAAGTTGGAATTATTGGTGGTATCTGGTGTTTTATATTTCAAATCTATCTTTTCTTCTAGTTGTTTCTATTCTCCTATCTCGTTCCATTTCGGGGACGAAAAGTTTTGAGTGGGGGAGGGTGTAACGACCCAAAAATTTTAACGGTTTTAATCGCGTAATTAACTGAATTTTTGTGAAATTTTGAATAATTGAATTTGGAAATAAAAATTTGATATTTGGTATGCGTCTATTTAAAAGTAGCAAATGTCAGATTTTCATCAGATAATATGGAAGTTTATTTTGTTGTGTAATTTTATTTAAAATTTAAATCAGTTAATACTTGATGATAATAAAATGTTTTTCAAACTTGAATATTTTTATACAATAAATTTGTTTATCATCTTCTGAGTAAGACATCATATTTCGTTTTGTCAAATTTGGACTACTATTGCTCCGTTTATCTTATTTTCGGCGTTTTAGCAGATTTTTTGGTACCGAATATCGACTTTTGATATGATGGTCGTACCACGGATATCTGTGTATCATTTTGATCGGCTCGTCGTGCTGATTTCTGCAGTATATTTATTTCTATATTTTGGTGTCCGGTACGCGGCGAAACCCGCGAAAAACGATTTACCATATCAGTATCAAATTCTGGACCTTTTGTTTTCCCTGTTCGTTTTGATTTTCCAACCGTGAGAAATTGAATGGCTATTTACCATTAATATCCCTTGAATTTAACCATGGCCATTAACATTCCTATCTATTCAATTTATACTTCTGGTTCGTTCAATTTTTTTTTTTCATTCTCTGTCTGTTCCATTCTTTCATGAAAAATATTATATATTTTATATAAAGATAAGATTTGCATTGTTAAACCTTTATCTTCTTCTTTGTTGCCTGGGAATCCAACACATCTTTTCCCCTCCTCTCCAACCGCTGTACTCATGCACATTTCCGCCCATCTCCAAAGCTTCCACCGATCACCAGCCTACCCTCTCACCACCGAGATCTCGTCCACCCTTCAACATGCAGCTCCTATGCACGTGCAGCCATCTTCCCAGTCCCACATCTCCACAGCTCCGCCACTCGAACCAGTCACCTTTCCTTCCCAGCCTCCACGTAAAGCAACCGCACCCCACTCCTACCCTCTTGCCTCTACCCTCCACAATAGCCGAGCAGCCTTCCCCTTTTTGCCGCCTTCTTCCCACAGCACGCAACCCTCCTTCACTCGTTTATATAAAGGTATATGTTATATGTTTTATGCTCACATATAATTGCTAGTATATCTATATATATTTGCGGTTGCTTTTGTATATATATATATATTTGTTAGTTATATATGTTAGATTATATAAATTTTTTACATATTAGTTTACCTAAGTTTATAATCTGTCAATATATGATATGTATGATGTACTGTATATATATACCTGGGTTTTAACAGAGATGTATAATGTTTATATATTAGCTTATATATATATAACCTGTTTTTTATATAGATATAAGTTATATAAGATTTATATATATATATATATACATATAAGATTTGTATATAACCTGTCTGTTGTTATATTATGTAAATTATACAAGTTTGGGTATTTTTCTATTGAGTTTATATGAGTTTATATATATATTGGTTGAAGTGAAATTTCCTGTAGAGTCAGTGCATAACAATATATATTACTATACATATATTATATCGGGTTTTAAGAAATGATTTCAGGTAGTGTACATATGATATATATTTCATGTAATATATATGCATTGATTTTTTATTGATCTAAATATGATATATAAAGCTTTTGATTTTGCCTGTTTATAAAGGTTATAAGGTTATCAAGTCTTGATTTTTTATATAACATATATATTTTATGTGTTTAATTGAATATTGATTTTTGGAATTATAATAAATATTGGTTTTCCATTGAATTCTAGATCGTGCTTGCCACCGTCCATATCGCAACAGTTTATCTCTTGTCCCGCTATTTCGCTGTCGATCAGTGCTTATTCGTGTTTGTTCGTGCCCGTTTTCATCTTATTCTCGTCTTTCTCTAACCTCGAAAGGTGAGCAATCGCTTACGATTAACATTATTATATTTAATAAATTTGATTTCACTTGAAAAGACAATTGAAATATGCTGCTAAATTTGCATTGTTAGTTATTTAATTGTTAAATATGATATGTCATTATCTGCAATTGTTCACTTGTGATATATGACACCATATCCTTTTGTGTATATTTTATTTAATTTATCACTGATGATATATGCATGTTGTTGATATATTATATTATATCATATTTGTTCTCACTCTGCAAGTTCCTCGTTAGTTTAGAATTCCCTATGGGTTGAAATGATACATACCCGAACGATATTCTAGAATAGGGGAAAATCGTTATGGGTTGAAATGATAAACCCAAGTGATTTTCATTTATTTTGAAATTTTGGGATTGCAGGTTGAAATGATATATACCCATAGATATTTAAATTGCGGATTGAAATGATAAATATCTGTATCACTTGACCATATGATAGAAAATTATATACGGACACCGTTGGTCTATATTTTGACAATGATTTCTAAAGTTTTGAAAGAAAATATATGGGTTTTAATAAGTATTGATTTTTAAAAATAATATATATATATATAACTGTTATTTTATATAAGTTTAAAGATTTTTAAATTTTATGTTTTGGAAATTTAAATTTATAAGTTAGTTT
Organism: Allium fistulosum; assembly: GCA_030737815.1. Classification (NCBI taxonomy): domain Eukaryota; kingdom Viridiplantae; phylum Streptophyta; class Magnoliopsida; order Asparagales; family Amaryllidaceae; genus Allium; species Allium fistulosum. Next base: position 1,111,819,454 of record CM060902.1, on the reverse strand, counting down.
TGAAAACAAAAATTTTAAGATTTTACTTATAATTTTACTATTTTAATATATATATAGATTTTATATAAAATAAATTAATAATAAGATTTAATTTAATAAAATTTAATTTAATTAGTATATAATATGTTTAAGTATTTACTTAAATTTATATTAATATTGTAAAATTTTTTTTATAACTTTAATAATAAAGGTTGGGAAGATAAATTAATGTTGACTTGAAATTTAATATTGTGTTAGTAATTGAATTTAGATATGCATTAATTTGAACTTATTGAATTTGAGATTAAGGATATGATTTATAAATTGATTTTGATTAAAGGTGATTAAGGGAATATTTTCAAAATTTAAATAAATTGAAATGGGAAATTTAGTGTTATTTAAATTTGAAATTCGAGATTTTATTTAAATGGTTATTGGATTGATTAAGTGAATGTTTCAAACTAAATAATAATAAAGTTGAATTTAAAGTGTAAATGAAATGTATCAAATCGATTTATTGTAAATGTTTGAATATTTAAACTTTGGAATCTATTGAAATTGAAATGGTTTAATTTGTAGTTCAAATCTATATTTGAAATCTATATAAATTAAAATGGTTTATTGAGAGGTTGAATTGAATTGAAATTGATGAACTAGGATTGAATTAAATTTAATTTTTGGAATTTGAGTTGATTTGAATCGATTTGTGAAATTGGAGGAAACTATTTATTATATAAAGTATTTTAATATATATAAAATATTTTAATTTATAACTATTTTTAATATATATACTATTTTCAACATCTCAACTGTTTAGGTGGAAATTGTTATGATTTCCAAAGTGTTATGATTTCCAAAGTGTTATGATTTCAAAAGTGTTATGATTTTCAAAGTGTTATGAATTCCAAAGTGTTACGATTTCAAAAGTGTTATGATTTTGAAAGTATTATAATTTTGAAAGTGTTATAATTCTGGAAATGAATATTATATATAGTGAATAATGATATCGAATTGATATGGGTTTGAAATGAATATAATATTTTGATATGAAGTATAAACTATTTGAAATGAATGACCACGGTGTGAAATAAGCGGTTGGTTGTTAAAGAGACTGGGATCGGATATTGTCATACTCTCTGCTAATACTAAAAACCACTTTAACAACTGTGTACGTGGTGGAATTCCAGAACGAAGTAGGATGGTGATGATGATTATATATGGTATTTACGTAGCCTTGACTCCCATGAGTCAGCTTGATGTGGCTAAAACATGAGCTATACCGGGCCAAGTGAGGTCATTCCTCCGATCGGGCACATTTCTTCGATACCATTCTATTGCTTTTGTGATTTGATTAGGTGCACCCTTTGATTTGGGAGTGTGTCACGAGGTGGGCGGTAGTAGCTGCTATGCGTTACCACCAGTCCGGGAGTGCAAATGGTATATCTACCCTGGCATTGCCTCGAGTGCCGTGTCACATACCCTATCGCACCTTCTACGAGTTTGTTTTGTGTCGTACCTATGGAGTGCTCCCTGATAGCCCAACCACGGGTGGAGTTTACAGTATTTGTATAGACTACGGCATTATAAAATTGTGTTAAAGGGGATATGGGTAACACCTTAACGATATTTTAATAGTGTACTTTACTATAGACATATTATAATAGCGTATATTACTACATAGTAGATAATTCCACAGATCCTTAGAGGATGGGAATCCCAAACATCCTCTAAGTTACTTGTATTTCAGTTGACATTTCACTTGAGTTGAATTTATTAATATAAGAATGTTAATCTTGACTCGAGTGTTTTGTGTTTTGCTTTATGCTCGGGTCAGACTGAGTGCCACAACATTTGAGACTCACCTTTGGAGTTTGGAGCTTCGCTTGGAGATCCACCTATCTATCCAGCTTTCAGTTATTTCAGTTGTTCCAGTGATTTCTGATTAGCCTTGTTAGTTACTTTTGTATTTGAGACTACTCTATATTTGAGGTTTCTATTGTATTTTGTTTCAAACTCTGATGTTTATATAGTAGCTTTATGAACTACTATTTATCTATTCCGCTACTTATTGTTACATTACTCTGTGTCTGTGATTGATTTTATTTACTGTATATGATGAGTTTTGCCAAATATAAATTAACAATATGATATTTTGAGCAATTCAAGTTTGATATGTGCGGATGCGAATGGTTCGAAATGCCAGGTCATTACAAATGGTGCCAAAGGGATCTGGAAATCTAGAGCTGGTGGAGAAGATGCAGCTTCTCACTATAACGAAAAGACTACTAACCAGTAGCCGCTATGCTAGGGCCTCTTTCCCCCAAGAGATGTTGTCGAGAGTGAATTTTGATAAGATGATGGCTTGATTTAAAGAACGACAAATAGCCAGAATGCGCTTATTGAGAAGATGGGTGCTAGTATTGCCTTGCTAGCCCAACAATCCTAAAGGCCTAGGAAGAGCAGGAGAGAGGCGTCGCCTTCTTATTTTGAAGAGGAGGATTCATTTGCTTTCAGTCAGAATAGAAGGAATGACAAGCAGAAATTGAAGGAATAGACTCTTGGAGCATCAAGGAGGGATTATTGAGGAAATGGTCAAGGCATGGCCATAGAAATTCATCTTGGTACTGACATGAATTTGTTGATGCCAGGGGCTATAGCCCGAAGCCATCAATTTGTTAGATTTCGAGTACGATTCGCAGGACATTGGAAATGAGGATGGATCGAATGCTGGAGCACAGGATGCGGGTGCTTAGACCACTACCGCGGATCCAGCTAGACGTCAAAGAAGATCCAAAAAAGTGGCTTTCGTAGAGATAGGAGAGCCTTGATGTTGGAAAGGGAACCGAGACCGTTAGCGGAGTCAACAATCGGTGTTGCTCCCGATAGTTGTTTTTCGAATCATCAGGCTAGTGAGAAGTATATTGCTGGTATGATAAAGTGGTTGATGAAGGAAAAACAATGGATAAAGAACAAATACTAGGGTTTAGCACCCAATAGAACTCAATTCACAAAGAATATCTTGCAGGAGGAATATCCTAGGAAGTTTACAATGCCTTCGACACCATCATACAATGGGAAGACTGACCTAAGACACCATTTATTCAAGTATGAATAACACATGGATGGTGCTAGGGGGACATATGCAATTTGATGTAGGTATTTTGTAACAACCCCACCACTATACCTATATTATTAAAGAACATTATAAATAATATTGTCTAATAATACGGAGAATACAGCTTGTTAAGGGCGACCAAATGTGAATATCACTTTAAACTAACACTATCACGTCATACTTACCATTTTACTAAATCTCTGAAACAAAATTTGACGTGTTCAGTCTCAGTTCAAAATAATAAACACATCGGTTTCTCAGAATCAGAATAGTATATTATATGAAAAATAGTCACAGATCACAGCAGAATAATTAACATCATATACATATACAAAATTTAGATCTATCAAATATAACACTAGACTCACATAATATACATCTGATACAAATCTCTATCTCAATTATACATCTCATACACAAACACGAATCCTAAATGAGATAGAATAAAAGTCAAAAATGCTTATATCCTTGCTAGCACAACCATCCAAAGGTCAACCTGTCTTGTAAGCTGAAAAGTCTCGGGCTGACCCGAGCATTAAAATAACACCCGAGTAAGATTATATTTAAATATCCAAAAGGGTGAGAACAAGATATAATATAAAGATATATGGCATGTAAGTAAATCCAGATGTCCAAGATATAACAAGTCATAGAATTAATTTAACTCAGAATTTATTTCAAGGCACAAGGTGATATATTTAGGTCACAAACACATATTAGTCACTAAACGCAGAATTATAGAATAAAGCATAGTATTCTTAACACAAAGAAACCAATTCCATACCGATCACCCGGATCGTCCATACCAGTCTTAATGATTGTCCATACCGTGGCAAACAAATGTGGTATCACTCGTACCGATCTGATACCAAGGATCGTCCATACCATGAAAGAGAATCACAACCGATCTCAAGGATTGTAGCAACCATGGCTCGAAGATTCTAGATTATTCATCATTATTATATATTTATGGTCATAAAGAAATCCATGAGTATACCTCTTAAGGATCTATCGGTCCCACCAAACAATAAAAGAAAATACACTCTAAAATATTAAATACTATCACTTTTAGTAATCACAAGAACTTAACCAAAATGTCCCATACCGTTCGGTGAAATTCAAGTATTTACTAGAAGTTAGTAAATCTCACTTATTACGGATATACCGGAAAACTTGAACTATATTCCCTTAAGGATCTATCCGTCCCACCGAACACCAAAAGAGAATACAACCCTAAAGTGTTAAATACTTCCTAATAGCCATCACAAGAATTTACCCAAGGAATCCCATACTACCCGGTGAAATTCGAGTATTTTCTAATGGGCTAGTATGTACTACTCAAACATTCTATTCAGTTAGTTGTAAAATATTCGACGAAGCGTTACTCAGAAGCATTTAAACCAATCGGTAACACTAAGTCGATTATTAGTACATCCCATATTATAGAACTAAGGCTCTAAAAATATTCATCTTATAAGAGTTTATAGTTTAGAAATCCAATAATATACTTTTTCATATAGGAAATGATTTCTAAATACTTTATTTATCATTAGATAAAATAAACCGTATATTTCATTAAATCTCAATATATATATATGATTGTCCCAAAATTCCATAAAGTTATATTGTTTGCAAACTATATTCCAAAGACCATATATATGTATAAGTAACCATATATTTTACTCTTATTCCAAATCCAAATTAGTATTTATACACTTGTTTTAAAAAAATTAAGTTACATTTCCAAAACAATACTTCAAAATACATAAAATCTTTTCTATTATTTAATTACTAGTATATAAAACATTTTCCATTATTAACTAATATACTAGTTCCAAAGATTTAATTGGTAAACAAAGTTAAGCTATATTCATATATTTATAATAAACCAAAACTTAATTCATATATATAGTATATCTTTACAAATACTCCTTTTTAAAATCCATAAAATCATTTGCTATTCAACTATATACTTTTATCATCACTTCATAACATTTGTATGTAACATATATATTGTTATTATTTACCAACACACTAGTTTGGAAATCAATTTAGGAAGAAAAGGTAACAATAGATATGTATATATATATAGTTAATAAAAAAAATCGATTGAAACTCTATTGGTTTATAAATAGGTTCTTTAACATACATTTATACAATCTCTTTTCAAAACCATGAATACATTTATTACCAAACATATGTTTATAGGAATATAAGTTCCTTTATTAATGTACTAATTTGATAAACAAACTTAAACAAAAGGGTAATATACATACATACATACATACATACATATATACACACACACACATATATATATACATATACATACATACATATACATACATATACATATATATACATATACATATACATACATACATACATATACATATACATAGACATACATATACATATACATATACATATACATATACATATACATATACATATACATATACATATACATATACATATACATATATTGGCGGCTGCCTATACACAAAAGAATTCAATAGTTTGTAAGATCATTCACTAAATATTCAAGCATATGTCATACATAATCAACTTGATGTCTGAGAATATTACAAAGCTATGTTGCAAGATAATGTTAAAAAATCATTACATGAAGGAAGTGCATGTAACCAAAGGGATCAGCAACAAGGCTCTCTAAAGCAAGAAAATAAGATAGCAAGCAAAAGGTAGTTTGACAGCAAGCAAAAGGAGATTTCTTGGAACCGAATTTGCAACGATCTAGAATTTCAGTCATTCGAATTTGGAATATTTTAATTGATTTTAAATATTTAGAAGTTAATTTTATAAGTTAAATAACTCATATTTCAAATATAGCGATTTATTTGATAATTAAATTGTTAAATTTAATATTTGAAATTGTTTAAATACTTGAATCTTGAATTTAAAATGAATGAAAACGATTTCTTAAGTTGATTTAAATTAGAATGGAGTTAGCAAACTTTTAATTTTGATTTAAAAGTGAATAAATAAAAATTGGAAATTTTATATTTTAATTAGCGTGTAAAAATAGTCTTTTTGGCACTATCTCGGATTTTGACGAAACCAATTTCATTGGATCCGTAATAGTGAATTATAGTATACTGTCGAATTTCGTGGCGATTGGACGTATCGTTAGGTCGTGCGAGATCAGAACGCATAGAAATTAATTAAAGGAATATTAATTAAAATAATTCAATTTGAAAAGCCATCTTCTGTATATGATGGAATTGGCTCCCGATACATATTCCATTGTGTTGGGAATAGGGGTATAACATATAGAATGCCAGGCGGCACACTTCATTTGGAGTTCGGAATTTTCACAGATGAATAGTGCCAAGTTTATTTTCTATAAATAGATCTCAACTCTTCTCATTTGCAAACCCTAATTCACATTCGCCATTTCCCAAACCCTCCATCCAATGGCCATTATTGCATGGCGAGCTAGGAGAAAAATTAGTTGTAACGTCCAACATTAAAGTTGGGGAGCTTGACTCCATGAATGAATCTATACGGATGGATCGACGAATCATCGACCGAGGCGACCAAAATTTGGCCACGTTCAACTGCTGTAAAGTGGGTTTCTCGGTGGGTTTTCACGCACGCGAGCGCGAGCTGGCGTGGGGCGGTGGCTACTGGCACGCGCAGAAGGAGGCAGGTCGGAGGCGATGGTCGGGGCGTTCGTTGGTGACTGGGCGACTTCGGTTCGAACGCGAGTTTTTTTTTAAAATGACACGAGCTAAAGCGTGCACGACTGGAGGAAGGCGTGTGCCTGAGGAAGATGAAAGGAAAAGTAAAATTTTAAAATTTTAATTTATGTTAATTTTATTTTTAATTATCTCGTTATGTTTAATAATTCATAACTTGTTCGTACGAGGTCCGTTTCAAGCGCGACAAGTTGCATTGCGTTCGTATCAGCGAGCACTATGCTATGCAGTTGGATTGAACAAATTCAGAGCTAGCTGGAATTTTGAGTTAAATTGAACGACCGTTCAATTTTAATTCAAACCGGAGCGCTTTTGCGACTTCTGGCATTTTTGTGAGTTAACTCACTTCTCTGGCCTGCTTATATTTATATAAGTGGGAATAATATTGTTTATGATGATTGATGCTTGGTTGGATGACATACTATATATATTAGTTGGTTTGGATATATTCCCTCTTATTGGAGCGGATGAGACCCTATTACGTTCTCGTGTAAGAGCGGATGATCCTTTGTATACGAATCCCGCCTCGAAGCGGTTGATTTATATTTTATGATTATATGCTTTTGTGATGCAGGAGGACATGTTGGAGGGATCCAACAGGATTCCTCACCACTGTTGATTTTATTTTCATATATATGCTGATATATGATGTTCTGGATGTCTTTGATGCGATTTGACTTATTTAGTGCTATGGTAGCATTAGGCCTTATTTTTGATATTTTGAAATATTGAAATGATGATTTTGATTTGAAAAGGATTTCGAAGTGAATTTGGAAGTATAAATATGTTTTAATGATTTTTAAATTATTAAAGGAATGGATTTGTTTTTAAAGAAATAAAAAGTTTGATTTTTGATATTATAAAATATAGTTTTGAGAAATACTTTAATTCTAGATTTTTGAATAAGTTTATAAAAGGATTTATAAGTAATATTTTATAAATGAAGAAATAGATTTATAATTGAAATTTATAAAAAGTTAGAAATGGATTTGAAGTTATTTTATAAATGGATTTTATATATAAATTTGATTTATAAAGAAATGGTTTTTATAAATGGATTTTGATAGTAGAATTAGTTTTTATAAATGAGTGGATTTATAAATAGAATTTTGTAAGTAAAGGAATTTATAAATAGAAGTTTTATAAAATTAAAAGGAGATTTATAATAATAGTTTTGTAAATATGGAAATGTTTTATGTTGAGATTTAAATATGGATTTTTATTTATAAGGAATGTTGAAAGAAATATTTTGATGGAGTTAATAGTTTTAAAGGTAAATTTATCCTTTGGAAGTAAATGTGTTGGAAAATAATAATTCCAAATGGAACTAAATGGTTTAAAAAATGTTTTAAAATGTGATGAGTAACAAAAACATAGATTTCAACATTTATTGTTGTAATAGACGTTTTCGGGGAAGTATGGAAGGCATGGGCTATAATACTGTTGTTATAGTAAATGATTTTCAAAAGGAAATGTTTTATATAGTATACATGATATATATATATATATTAATCGAATCCCTATACCAATGTTTTTGGGTTGTCGTAACGATTTTTTACGCAACATTTGTTTTGACCCAATAAAAGATGTTTTGACCTTCCATCGTGAAATACACAAATCATTTCTTATGATCGTACTAAAGGTTTGGTGGTGTAGGAGCATTGCTTCCTATACTTAACACCCGTTCGGGGGCGTACGAACTCTGAAGTTGTACGGTTATAGAAATCTATTTGGCGTGTCTCCAAATGGTAGTGTTATAGAATATACTTATACTGTTGATATAAGTATATTGAAATATTTTTCTAAGTGTTGAAAATGAAGTGGTTTGTGAATATACTTATATTGTATATATAAGTATATGGAAATATTTTCCAATGTTGCAAGATTTGAAATGGTTTTGAGAATATATCTTTTTAAAGATAATTTGAAACAAATATTTGGAGACTGATTGAATTAATAAAGGATTAATTAAATGGGCCTAGTGATTTCTTATGGTGCTAGATATTGTTTGCTTTGATAGTTAAATTAACCGAATATCAAATATTTGGCCTTTTTATCGTTGTTGATCCGGAGAGACCGGGGTTAGATTTATCCAAGAACCACTTCGGACCAACGTATATGTGTTCGAGTGTGCAGGGTTGGAAGACATTGATATTTGTGATTCTCATAATGAAGGATGGCTTGTTGATTGTTTGGGGATAAACCTTCAATATACATATAGTAGCAGTAGTCTCTTCGTTATGAAATATCCAATGCAAGGACTAATCACTACTAATCCTAGGGGGTGATTCCCGACAGGATGTGGTAGACGGTTTGTCTTATTCCTGGACAACTTGTATGGATGGATGTTTGACATTGCATTTTTGAGATTACATCGTTGACTTTTATAAAAGTGCATCTGTTTGGTGGTGGAGAAGGCAACTTCTCTTAGCTTAACATCCTTCTCTGAGACGTATGAGCTCAGAGGTTGTATGTTTGTGAAAGTCAATAGTGATTGATGGAATGGCAATGTGGCATTCAAAGAAAGATGATGTGTTATGTGAAAGGTAAACGTGACCTTTGTCCTCACACTCCGAAATGACCGAAACAAGGTAGATGCGACAAGGCAATGTGGTTCGCAACCATTAGGAAATGATCATCACCTTCAAGATATATTTATTCCCGCTATGGCGTTCGTGATTTAAATTATTGTGGATGTATGCTATGAGGGTCCTCGGATAGGTCGGTAACGACCGGGGTGATGACATATTCGGTACTATCTAGTTAGAGGTTGGTCGGTCTTGTGTTGGTAGAGGACCATCAGTTGGGCTCGGTAAATTCCTCTAGAGATTTACTGCCGGAAGGTAGTCCCTTCACCTGGTCATTTGTATGGAAATCCGTTATCCACTACGTTCCTGCCATTTTTATTGTAGAAAGCCTTGTATTAAAAGGTGGTATGCTGGAATTTAATAATGTAACAATTTCGGCTATGATTAATGTAGAATACAATAGCCTATGATTTTTGTTTGATGATAATAAACATATATATATATATTCGTTTAAATGTTTTTGTTATTGTACTATTTTATTTTTTCACATAATTAAATAAATATTTGTTAAATAAAATAAATAACTTGGAAATCTTATTTAAACAAATATTTTATTCAAACAAATATTTTATTACAAATTCAAATAGTACAAATTTAAGCTCTCACTATATTCTCACTATACTCCAAATACAAGTTTCAATTACAACACAATTTTCACTATACAATTTTACATACATATTTCACCTCACTACATATTCACTCTTTACTCCTATTTTGATCTTCAACTTTGTTCTAGCCTGTATCCAGCATCTGAACTATCTGCAAAATAAACACTGACGCAGTAAAAGTGAAAAAGAAATATTTTGCCGTGCAAAATGAAGTGTGTGTTTGAAAATATTGTTTGCCTCTGTTATTTGGGTTGTTCGTCATCATTTTTTAATTCATCTTTCTATTTCAAACTAGAATCTAAAATTTACGCGAACAACTTGTGACATGCACATTGTATCACTGTACATGCCACAAGGTCGTGCACACCGATATACACTTTCTTGTTAAAATTGCAAGGACAGGTGAGCACAAGGTTAAACCCAAGCCAAGACTGGATTCAACTTAAGTGCAAAAACAAATAACACAGCAATGGCATTTAGGCATTCAATATGCAAGCAATCTGTACAAAGGATAAAGCAAAAGCAGGAAACACACATACAAAGCTTATAATGGTCAAAACCCAAATGGGCGAACATGAATGGAAAGCAACAAAGTTTCAGGCATGGCAAGAACCAGACCAGACTTCATTCAACATGAAACCAGACTACAATAACACATCAATGAGCATATGTGCATACAAACACACCAGTGGTGAACACAAGGGCTGCAACCAGACAAGAACAGACCAGCATCTCGAGGATCATACAAAGCAACCAGACTTCAAAGTGCACCAGACATGCAACAGAGAATACAAAATTAAAATGCGAAGCAAATCAACATGAAACAAGACTTCAAATGGAACCACACAAGCACAGTGACATGTATATACATATGCAATAGAGGAGACATCAAGGAAACATTGGAGCATGCAGCAATCATAACTAGACCAGTCTCACATATACACATGTATGCATATATGCATATATATATATATACATATATCAGTTCTCCTTAATTGATATTCTAGGGCTTAATACCTTCTCAGATTATGGATGCCCAAATAAAAAAGTGACAGTAGCAATTAACAATAATGGGTGGAACTGTTCAGTGATACCAGTGAGCCAAGAAATTAAAGGAAAAATTCAATATATGCCGATATTTAGTGGTCGAGAAAATGATATCTGGGTATGGAAGCACTCTGGAAATGAATTTACCACTAAATCAGCTTGGAATGAGGTAAGACACAAAGATAATAAAGTAGAATGGAGCAAAATCATCTGGAACCGTGTCAATAGCCCTAAAATGGCTTTTACTGCATATAAAGCGATGCTTAAGAGACTACCCACAAAGGATAGACTCTCAAAATTGGGGATTTTAACAGATAAGATGTGTGTGCTATGTAATCAAGAAGAGGAAACTCATGAACATCTCTTTTTTTCCTACAATTTTTCGAAAGAGGTGTGGAATCTGTATAAAATCGCAATTAATTCATCGGTACAGACTCACCTATTAGCAGATGTGATAAATTACCTGATTCAAAAGGGGGATGGCAAAGACATGGAAGCCAAACTAAGTAGTATTGCCATCACTATCACAATTTGGAGTGTGTGGAAGGAGAGAAATCGACGAGTATTTCAGAATAAACAAAGAAATCACAAGGAAGTCAGTAAGCTTGCGTTAAATGACATGCGATTGGTGCAGAGAAAAATCAAAAACTGGAATCTCACCTCATGGGAACGAGACGGAGCACATAATGGAGAAGAGGATCTGAGCTATCCATTGGCAAATAACCCAAGTACAAGCTACCTTGTTCGACTCCGACCGCCATGAATGAAGAAGAAGAAGCGTCGTTTTCTTTTCTTTTTTAGGAAAGGATGCGAGTTCTGTCGGTTTTAACATATATGTATGTTATGTTTGTATGATATGGGCCTGTGTTTTGGGTCTCATCTTGGGCTGAAATGCCTTAATAAAGCTCTTACCTATTTTCAAAATAATAATAATACATATATCAGTTCAGGTATGAAGGCATGAACACATAAAAACAATACAACCAGAATTGATGCCAGTGAATACAAGTGCACCAGACAAATCCAAGTGAACATATTAAGTATCATCTACATGATACAAGTGAACAAGTGCACTGAATAATCAAGTGACATTAGTTTTTCGAAGAGATTCAACAAGCAAAGTCAGAATCACACAGATATATACATACATGTATGTATGTATATATATGAAGACATCGGATTAAACTCGAGCAAAACATCATGTTTAGATTACTAGTACAAGGAAGTGTTCAAAAAATCGTAATTATAAGTAGCAGTTTGAACAAAGTCAAGAGAATTCAATCAGAGGAAACATATTTCAGAAAATGGAACAGAGAATGTTGAACTAAATAAGTCGTTGGCAGTGAAAAACGGAACCAGATATATATATCTCAAATTCAAATGCTAAGATCGAAGGATGACCAAGTCATACCAATGAACAAGTCAAAAACCAATCAGAGAACTAAACAACAACATAAGGAGTTGTTACAAAAAGAAATGGCCAAATGATAAACATCATTGAATGTTCAAAAATTCGAAAATTGCCAGCAAAGAACGGAACCAGAGCAAAGAACGGAACCAATGAACAAGTCATACTTCAGCAAACCATTCGATTACAAATCAACGCAGGAACTAGAATATTGTAAAATTCAAACCAAAATATACGAAAGAAATAGTAGGGTTTCGATCCCTATAAATTAACCCATTATCATCATCGACGGATCATTCGAGTTCGAGAAAAAATATTCAGAGAGCTTACTTAGAACAAATCATAGACAAATCTAAAACTCGAATCAAAGTCGAGCATAATCAAAAATCGAAAAGGGGAAAATCACATACCAATTCAAAGCAACATCCAACTCGACTCTCAAAGGAAACCGCACAAATCAAGCAGTAGGCAAATTGAGGAATGAAAGTATCAAGGCGAACAATTTGAACTTCGATTTCCAAGCGACGGCTTCAATTCAACAAACCCTAATTCCAGATCGAAAAGAAAACGACGACATGATTGTGCATGAAGCAAATAAAAGGGAAAATTAATTTATGCTTTTTCTAATGGGCTGGGCTGTATAGTTTAGATATTAGGGTTTTATTTTATTTTTAGTTGTTTTTTGTTTGTTTTTATTTTTTATTCGAATCAAACTCTAGTTTAACTAGTTTACGAACTACGGTTTTATAGTTCGAGAATTCGCAACTCAGTGGCTGAGTTGTGGCAGGGTTTTGAGCTTAGAGTTAAGTTAATCAAGTTAGCGGGTATCGCAAGTTTACATGTTTTTGTAACCGTTTGATTACTTAATTTCTAGTAGAAACCTTGGGGCAGCGCGTAGGCAGTTTTTTGCCGAAGCTGGGTAAAACTGTATGTGATCTTTACTGCATTACTTTTTATTTTTATTTATACTTCCGCATTAATTTTTATTAGACCTTATTCACCCCTCCCTCTAGGGTGAAAACGATCCTACAAGTGGTATCGGAGCTAGGATCAAAAACCATTTTCTGTTAAAAAATTTGATTTTTTCTTTCAATGGCTTCTTTTAATAATGCTTTTGCTGAAGGTCAGTCCATAGCTCGACCACCCATGTTCAATGGTGAATATGCATATTGGAAAACTAGAATGAAAATGTTTCTGAAAACTATAGATGCATGGAATATTGTTGAAACGGGATATAGCACACAAACAGTAATGGTAGATAATCAAGTAGTTGAAAAACCTATGGATCAATGGACAGATCTTGAAAATAAACTGCAAACTGCTAATGCTAAAGCTATGAATTCTATTATTTGTTCATTAGATCAAATTGAATTTAACAGTGTCTCACATTGTCTAACCGCGCAGGAAATTTGGCACACGCTTGAAGTAACTCATGAAGGAACCTCCCAAGTTAAAGAATCTCACCTTGCCATGCTTAGTAGCGAGTACGAGAACTTCACAATGGTAAAGGATGAAAGTGTCAAAGAAATGTATGGACGACTTTCTAATTTTGTATACAAATCAAAATCCCTAGGAAGACCATAAACAGAACTGGAAATAGTCCGAAAGATCCTCAGAATTCTTCCATGAAATTTTGAAGCAAAGGTGACTGCCATCCAAGAATCAAAGGATCTGAAACAAGTTAAAGTTGAAGAACTCATCGGAAACCTCACCACTTATGAGCTAGAAATAAAATTCAAGGAAGAACGTGAAGGGGGAGAAACGCGAAAGAAATCAATAGCTCTCAAAAGAACAATGGAAAGTGAAGATGATGATGGTGATGATGAAGGAGCAGCTGAACCAGCACTGATAATAAAGAGATTCAAAAGGTGGAACCGCAAATATGGAAATCCAGCCCAAAATCAACAACTGAAGAGCAGAATCGTCAAAGTTCTAGACAACTCAGAAAAGTAGGAGATCATTTGTCACAAGTGCAATAAACCTGGTCATATCAAGCCAAATTGTCCTCAAAATCGATTCAGCAAAGGAAAGAAACCGAAAAGGAAAAGTTTTGCAGCAACTTGGGATGAAAGTGATGAAGATGATGATAAACGCACTGGCAGTGAGAGTGAAAGAGCAAATCTATGCTTTTTAGGAGAAACAAGTGACAACGATGATGATGAGCCAAGCGAGGTATCAAAACTTACTCACTCGCAATTGCTTATATATTTTCATGAAGTAAATGGCTATTTTGAAAGACTTAGGGAGAAGTACGCTAAAATTGAATCACAGAAAGATAGTTTGATAGAACTAAATATGCAGCTTGATCAAATGATTCAAATTTATAGAAAAAAGAGCCCTAAGTGTGATAAGTGTCCATCATTAGAAGTGGAAATAAAAAAATAAGAAACTAAAATTAAATCGCTTGAAAATGAAATTCTGATTTTGAAAGAAAGTGAAAATACTAGGAGAGAAAATTCTATTAAAAAGTGCACCTTGTTATTGAATGGAAATGAATCTCTCAAGTCACAAGTCCAACAATTGTCTACAACTTTAGGAAAATTCTCCGAAGGAGAAAGATCACTAAATATGCTATTAAGGAACAAACTGTTAATACTATTAGACAAGGACTTGGGTATACTCAATCTGAAAAAGCTAGAAGTAAAACTAATCATGTCAACTCCAAGTGCACGATTTGTGAAAAAATTGGACATAATCAAAACAATTGCTGGTATAGACCCAAACACATGAAAACCATACCAATTTGGGTTCCTAAAGGCACGAATGTAAAATCCCTTAAAGTCAAACAAACCTAGGTGCCAAAAGGAACAAACATAGACTGTCTTGGTTCTACGCAAAATTGTTTTTCGAAATTTTTTGTCACTAACAATCATGGACCTATGAAAAAAATAGGTCACAAAACTATTTTCTCCTGTAGGTGTGTTGGCAGGCTAAGGAATAGCAAGAGTGGTACCTGGATTCTGGCTGTTCCAGGCACATGACGGGCGACAAATCAAAGTTCCTTAGCCTAGAGAAGTACAAAGGTGGCAGAGTCACAATAGGCAACAACGATAAATGTAAAATTATCGATAAAGGTGATCAACTGGGAAAATTTGAGCCAAAAGAAGATGAAGGCATGTTCATGGATACTCTTCCAGAAGCAAAGCTTATAGAGTATACAACAAAAGGACGAGAACAATTGTGGAATCAATCAATATGAAATTTGATGAAGGCATTGATGATCAAAGCAAGGAAACAATCAAAAGCAACGTCGAAGAGAAGAACGAAAAAGATGAAAGTGAAAATCCGAAAGAATCTGCAACCGTAGAAGAAGTCCAAAGAAATCTAGAACCAGAGAGATTCAAATTCGAAGCAAATCATCCTCCAGAATTGGTAATAGGTAATCCTACTGCAGGTATTCTAACCCGTTCCTCTTTTATAAATTTGTGTCTATATAGTAGATTTATTTTAGAAATTGAACCTAAAGACATAGATACAGCTCTCAATGGTGAGATTTTGTTTATGGCTATGCAAGAAGAGCTAAATCAATTTGAACGAAATGTTTGGATTCTAGCACCTAGACCTAATGATTATCCAGTTGTAGGAACCAAATGGATTTAAAAAAAAAATTGATGAATCTGGAAATGCGATTAGGAACAAAGCTACGTTAGTTGCTAAAGGTTATAATCAAATTGAAGGAATTGATTTTGATGAAACTTTTGCACCAGTAGCAAGACTAGAATCCATTAGAATCTTGTTAGCTTCTTAAAATTGAGGTTTATTTTTTTTAAGTAGGTACGTAACTTAATGAGAAATTTCTTTATCTGTCCAATTTCTAACGAATCAAAATATCCATTTGCTCCAATATAAATTGTAGCTATCTGTTCTTCCACGGTAAGAGGGTCTGATTGGGATTGTTTAAGCAACTCGCGTAATCGTTGACCTCTTGCCAATTGATTCTAAGTAGCTTTTGCTTGTTATAAAGGATTTAAACTAAGACAAATGGATACTAAAAGTGCTTTTCTTAATGGAATTTTGAAAGAGGATGTATTCGTTGAACAACCTAAAAGTTTTGAAAGTCAAGAATACCCTAATCATGTATATAAACTTAAGAAATCACTATATGGATTAAAACAAGCCCCTAGGGCTTGGTATGAATGTCTTAGCACTTATCTCCTTGAAAATGGGTTCCAAAAGGACTGTTTAAGTACCACATTATTTTTATTGCACGAAAATGATGACATATTGATTGTTCAAATATATGTTGATGACATTATTTATGGTGCCACTAACAACCTTTTGTATGAGAAATTTGAAAAAGTCATGTAGGAAAAGTTTGAAATGAGCTTGGTAGGAGAGTTGAAATACTTTTTAGGATTTCAAATCAAACAAAGTGAATAAGGTACGTTCATCTCTCAAACGAAATATATCAGAGAGCTTGTCAACAAATTTGGATTGAAAGATGCTAAACCTACAAAAACTGCCATGAGCACAACAATTAAAATTGACAAGGATGAAAAAGGTAAGGTAGTTGATCAAAAGAAATATCGAGGTATGATTGGATCACTTCTTTATCTTACTGCTTCTAGACCAGACATTATGTTCTCTGTTTGTTTATGTGCACGGTTTCAATCAAATCCAAAAGAATCTGATTTAAAAGCTGTAAAAAGGATTATAAGGTATCTGTTGCACACCCCATGGTTTGGTCTATGGTATCCAACTAATGATGACTTTGAGTTAAAAGGGCATTCAGATGCAGATTATGCCGGTAGCCTAGTTGATAGAAAAAGTACTGGTGGAACATGTTTTTTGTTGGGACATTCGTTAGTTGCATGGTCAAGTCGAAAACAAAATTGTATTGCATTATCTACCACTGAGGCAGAGTATATTGCTCTAAGTGGTTGCTCTCCTCAAATTTTATGGATGATACAACTTTGCAAGACTATGGTCTAAATTTTAAACGAGTTCCACTTATGTGTGATAGCAAAAGTGCAATTGATCTCACAAATAATCCTGTACATTATTCTCGCACCAAGCATATAGATGTTAGACATCATTTCATTAGAGATCACATTTCCAAAGAAAATATTTGCATAAACTTCATTTCAACTGATTCTCAATTTGCAGAAATTTTCACAAAACCCCTTCCAGAAAATAGTTTTTGTCGACTTCGTCTCAGTTTAGGCATTTTAGAAATGTGATTTTATTTTTTTATTTGATCTTAAATGCCTATATTAACTAATCCGACTCCCTATTAATTATCGAAAAGATAAATAGTGACTGAAAAAAGTGATGAGTGCTGTCTTAATCATACATTTTGTCTTGAGAGAGTATATTTAGGAAATTTCTTTAAAGATTTAAACAAAATTTGTAATAACTTTGGTTGGTAAAAATTCCATGACCATCTCTATTCCTATCATATTTCTACGACTATCACTCATCAAAATCCAATATAGTATGTCAAAATGTGGTATTTAAACAGGAAATTATTCATTTTTTTTAAATTAGCAATAAAATCATCCAAAAGTATTTGCTCTCATTTAAAGTCCTTACGGTTATGCATGGGTGAACTACTTGGAATCTTTCATCATGTGCTTTGATGATCATTTAAAAGTCCCCACGTTATGCATGTATGGAACACATATCAAAATTGGATAAAATAGGCGAGTTGATTCTAACCCCATTTAAAAGTGCTCACGGTTATGCGTGGTTAGAAGATGCTTGGAATTCATTTTTAATAAAAATAGGGAATACTACTAATCTCATTTAAAAGTCCTAACGGTTATGCATGGTTGGTAAGTATTTAAATTCTTATCATAAATATACCACAAATGGATATGACTATATGGTTTTCTATGCCGACATCACCCCTATCACTCTAAAATGGAATAGACGCCTAATAGAGTATTTATGATTTTTGTTTGATTTTTTTTTGAAATTTAATATTTATACTCGATTAGGTATTAATGTTGTATTAATGTATATCACTTTATCACTCTTATCAAACACCATTACTCTTTTGCTGATAACAAAAGGGGGAGAGAAGTTAAGATTTTGGCAAATAAGTCATATTTTAATTGCATCTAGGTTAATTGCATTTTTTTATTGTTTTTTATTTATTTGCATTTTCTTTTTTTTCATGCATATATGAAGGGGGAGCTTTGTTGTAGGGGGAGTATTCAAATAGGGGGAGCCAATAGAATTCATCAAGACCAAATACATTTAACAGAGTCAAAATCTTAATATATGTTTGTTATCATCAAAAGAGGGAGATTGTAGAATACACTAGCCTATGATTTCTGTTTGATGATAATAAACATATATATATATATATTTGTTTAAATGTATTTGTTATTGTACTATTTTATTTTTCCATATAATTAAATAAATATTTGTTGAATAAAATAAATAACTCGGAATTCTTATTTAAACAAATATTTTATTCAAACAAATATTTTATTACAAATTCAAATAGTACAAATTTAAGCTCTCACTATATTCTCACTATATTCCAAATACAAGTTTCAATTACAACACAATTTTCACTATACAATTTTACATACATATTTCACCTCACTACATATTCACTCTTCACTCGTATTTTGATCTTCAACTTTGTTCCAGCCTGTATCCAGCATCTGAACTATCTGCAAAATAAACACTGACGTGGTAAAAGTGAAAAAGAAATATTTTGCAGTGCAAAATGAAGTGTGTGTTTGAAAATATTGTTTGCCTCAGTTATTTAGGTTGTTCGTCATCATTTTTTAATTCATCTTTCTATTTCAAACTAGAATAAAAAATAGGCGAACAACTTGTGACATGCACAGTGTATCACTATACATGCCACAAGGTCGTGCACACTGATATACACTTTCTTGTTAAAATTGCAAGGACAGGTGAGCACAAGGTTAAACCCAAGCCAAGACTGGATTCAACTCAAGTGCAAAAACAAATAACACAACAATGGCATTTAGGCATTCAATATGCAAGCAATCTATACAAAGGATAAAGCAAAAGCATGAAACACACATACAAAGCTTACAATGATCACAACCCAAATGGGTGAACATGAATGGAAAGCAACAAAGTTTCAGGCATGGCAAGAACCAGACCAGACTTCATTCAACATGCAACCAGACTGCAATAACACATCAATGAGCATATGTGCATACAAACACACCAGCGGTGAACACAAGGGCTGCAACCAGACAAGAACAGACCAGCATCTCGAGGATCATACAAAGCAACCAGACTTCAAAGTGCACCAGACATGCAACAGAGAATACAAAATCAAAATGCAAAGCAAATCAACATGAAACAAGATTTCAAATGGAACCACACAAGCACAGTGACATGTATATACATATGCAACAGAGGAGACATCAAGGAAACATTGGAGCATGCATCAATCATAACTAGAGCAGTCTCACATATACACATGCATGCATATATATATATATATGTGTGTGTGTGTGTGTGTATGTATACACATATATCAGTTCAGGTATGAAGGCATGAACACATAAAAACAATACAACCAGAATTGATGCCAGTGAATACAAGTGCACCAGACAAATGCAAGTGAACATGTGAAGTATCATCTACATGATACAAGTGAACAAGTGCACTGAATAATCAAGTGACATCAGTTTTTCAAAGAGATGCAACAAGCAAAGTCAGAATCACACACATATATACATACATATATGTATGTATTTATATACATGGAGACATCAGATTAAACTTGAGCAAAACATCATGTTTAGATTATTAGTACAAGGCAGTGTTCAAAAAATCGTAATTATAAGTAGAAGTTTGAACAAAGTCAGGAGAATTCAATCAGAGGAAACATATTTCAGAAAATGGAATAGAGAATGTTGAACTGAACAGGTCGTTAGCAGTAAAAAAATAGGACCAGATATATATATATATATATCAAGTTATACTAATGAAAAAGTCAAAAACCAATCAGAGAACTAAAAAACAACTTAAGGAGTTGTTACAAAAAGAAATGGCCAAACGATAAACATCATTGAATTGTTCAAAAATTCGAAAATTGCTAGCAAAGAATGGAACCAGAGCAAAGAATGGAACCAATGAACAAGTCATACTTCAACAAACCATTCGATTACAAATCAACGCAGGAACTAGAATATTGTAAAATTCAAACTAAAATATACGAACGAAATAATATGGTTTCGATCCCTATAAATTAACCCATTATCATCATCGGCAGATCATTCGAGTTCGAGGAAAAAAAATTCAGAGAGCTTACTTTGAACAAATCACAAACAAATCCAAAACTCGAATCAAAGTCGAGCATAATCAAAAATCGAAAAGGGGCAAATCACGTACCAATTCAAAGCAACATCCAACTCGACTCTCGAAGGAAACCGCACAAACAAGCAGTAGGCAAATTGGGGAACGAAAGCATCAAGGCGAACAATTTGAACTTTAATTTCCAAGCGGCGGCTTTAATTCAACAAACTCTAATTCCAGATCGAAAAGGAAAGGACGACATGGTTGAGCAGGAAGCAAATAAAAGGGAAAATTCGTTTATGCTTTTTCTAATGGGCCAGGCTGTATAGTTTAGATATTAGGGTTTTATTTTATTTTTAGTTGTTTTTGTTTGTTTTTATTTTTTATTTAAATAAAACTCTAGTTCAACTAGTTTACGAACTATGGTTTTGTAGTTCGAGAATTCGCAACTCAGTGGCTGAGTTTTGGCAGGATTTTGAGCTTAGAGTTAGATTAATCAAGTTAGCGGGTATCGCAAGTTTACGTGTTTTTGTAAGCTTTTGATTACTTAATTTGTAGTAGAAACCTTGGGGGCAGCACGTTGGCAGTTTTTTGCCGAAGCTGGGTAAAACTGTGTGTGATCTTTACTGCATTACTTTCTGTTTTTATTTATAGTTCCACATTAATTTTTAGTAGACCCTATTCACCCCCCCTCTAGGGTGAAAACGATCCTACAATTAATATTATTTGTATACTAGAAACTAGTATAATATAACAGAATTTGATATGAAATGTTTTGGTTATCGTAAGGTAAAAACCCGTTTGTGTTTATGTATGGGCATGGTCTTACGAGATACCTTTGTTTTGATAAAGGAACGTTTTTAAAACTTTAAAATAAATTCAGTTGATATGTGTTTTCTCACGCTGGTTTACCAGACTGATCCAGGTGTTCTTCCCTTTCAATGCTCGGGTCAGACCAAGTATATTTACAGATACAGATTTGGATGCTTTGGAGCTTCAGCAGGCGAGCTGGAAGTCTTCTGATTGTATTCCATGTATATGTTTATTTTCCGCTGCTTTGTTGTTTAAATTATCAGCAATTGTAAGGACAAGTTATTATAACTATCCAGGCTGATGATTAGTGATTGATTGTTGTTCTCCGATGGATGTATGTATATTATATTATAGTTTCTTTTTTGTAAAGGTCATTGATATGATATTATATGTTTTTCTGCTGCGATTGTGAGATTCTATAATTGTTTTAGTTTCTCTTATTTCTTCTTCTCTTTTCTTTCTCTCTTTCTTCTCCTCTCTTCTTCTCTCTTCTTTCTTTCTCATGATTATCTGTCTTTCCATTTGCTTTGGGTTGGACATGTGTGGTTTATTGTCAGCTCTAAATGGGTCGGATTTGCGGGTCGTCACATGTGGTATAAGAGCTTAGGATTTTGCAAACACCTAGGCTTTGGTATGGGTACTCATTTTAGATAGGGTCAGTAACACCCTAGATTGAGTTTGAGTGCATTATATATATGAGAGCATATTTGTTAGTGTTATAAAAATGCTTTGTATTGTGTTAATTTATCCGTTGAAGTGGCTTATGAATTCTAGTCGATATGTGGGATGCCATGTTATCGATAAGGATTTCTAAACGCTTGAACAAGGCAAACCAAAGCAGTATTTTAAAGTGGGTAAATGAAATAATTTTACCTAAATTATATTTTATATATATAAAGGAATAAGTTTTTAGAAATTATTATAGTTATATATGGTTTGTTTGGTTGTTAGTGAAAGGTAATATTTGATTATTATCATTTGTTGTTTGTATTTTAATATAAAAGTTATTATTGAAATATAAACAAAGATAAGCAAATAAGAAACGATTTTATATAACAAAGGTTAAATATGTGAAATTATATATAAGTACAAATTTATAAATGTGATTTATAAAAAAAAGGATATTTAAAGAAAAAGAAATAAAGCACTAAAGTCACTTTAGTCGTTGGAAAATAATTTGGGTGATGACTGCAGCATCATCGGTATTCATTTTCAAGTCTCTAAATGATAAATTGCTACCATTAATAATTTACTATTGAAGTTTTGTTTTGATAAAATAAGTTTTGATTGTAAAAATTCCAAGTATGATTTGATAAATGTATATAAAAAGAAAAAAGTTTTTGAACTTATGAATTGAAAATAGTATAAAAATAGAAATAAGTTTACAACTTATGAATTTGAATAGGAAAGTAAAACCAAATTTTAAAATGGTTGAACATTTTGGTTAAGCAAACCAAAGAAAATTTGAAATTGAATTATGAAATAAAAGAATTAACTTAAGAAAAGTTAAATGAA
This sequence comes from Allium fistulosum, assembly GCA_030737815.1. Classification (NCBI taxonomy): domain Eukaryota; kingdom Viridiplantae; phylum Streptophyta; class Magnoliopsida; order Asparagales; family Amaryllidaceae; genus Allium; species Allium fistulosum. The sequence goes on along the minus strand of CM060902.1, from coordinate 1,111,796,424 downwards.
AGTGAACTGAAATTGAAATGAATTAGATAAAATGAATTTGGAAAGGATAAGTAAAACAAATTTTCTAATTTGTTGAATGAGAATGTTAAGAAGAAAAGAAATCTAATTCTGTTTGAATTTTGAAATGAAATTTGACTTAAAGTTAAGTGAAGTGGGAAGAAACGAGTTAAATAAATTAGAATTTGACTTTTAAAATGAAGATGAACTTAAGTAAATAAGTTTCCATAACTTATAGATTTGAGAAATATTAATCTAAAAACAAATTTTCTAATTTGTTGAATATGAATGTTAAGAAAAGTAAATTTGATAATTGAACTATGAAATAAAATTTAATTTAAGTTAAGTAAAATAAAATGGATTTTGAAATGAAATTTGACTTAAGCATAAATGAAAATGAAATTTGAATTTGATTTGTAAAAAATTAATGGAATGAATATGAATTTAAGTTATGAAATGCAAGTCGATTTGAGTTGTGAAATGAATTGAAGATGGTTTAGAATGTTGTTTGGTAAAATTAGATATGAACTTAAGTAAATAATTTTATGGAATTTGTTAAGTGTTATTTTTATTAAAGAAGATATCCTAAGTAAATTGAATATATGAAATGAAATGTTATTAAAAATGAATTGAATTTGAAAGTGAAGATTAATAAGTGAATATTAATGAATTGAATGTAAGTGAAATTCATATGGATAATTGAATTTGGTTTAAATTGAATACGGATTAAATGAATGTAAAAGGAATTGAATGTAAATAAAAGAATCGAGAATAAGAAATGGGATATAACAAGAAATCAATTGGAATAAATACGTAAGTTGTACGTATATTGTTTTATTTGCATAACTGTTTGATCCAGATTCAAATATACGATTTCGAGGTGATTTACACCGATCCGAGTTAGGATTTTTCACTTGATTTCTTGACGGCGAACCCTGGATGTGGATTTTTGACTGATTCTGATATTCTCTATCATAGTATATGGCTATGCAAGGAGGATGACGGTTTTCTAATCAAGGAACCGGATCTGAGCCCGCATTGGAGTAGTCGTGTGAACGATACTAGTTCGAAAGTGAAATTGTGTGATCGAGCGAGTGATCAGGTATGGTTTTACGTATGAATGATGTATGTACATCGTACAGGGTTTAATAAATTTAATGTTGACATTAGAAAATGTAAATTGATGTTTATTATGAATTAATTGGATGAATATTAATTGTTGGATGGTTTATCCTGTTGCATTTGTTGCATTTGCTATATTTGCATATGGTTGTTGTATAATATACGTTATATACTGTAACGACCCGACTTTCCAGACCCGGAAAATCGAACCATTTTAGTTAAGAAAAAGAGGTAGAAGAAGAAAAATAGAAAACAACATCAGAATCTAACCATCGCAGCGGAATAAAATATAATATGTATCAACAGATCTTTACACAAAATAAAAACTATATCTGTTTATACAATACATCATCAGAGTACGTCAACATCCATAACATACAACTGAATACACAGCGGAAAAATAATAGCAAGTACGAGAGTACGTATCGTCATCCAGCTCGTCTCCTGAGCTCCACAGCATCATATCCTGAACCTGTTTATCTCGGTCTGACCCGAGCATCATGTAAAACAATACCCGAGTCAGTCTGGAAAACCAGCGTGAGAAAATCACACTCAAATTGATTATTAAAGTTTCAAAATCCTTTGAAAACAAAAGCATCTCGTAAGACCACGCCACAAATAAACATGTTGGGTTTTTACCTTACGATAGCTAAAACACTTTTTAATAAAATCCTCTGATATTATAATAGTGTCTATTTACAAATACTTATTAAAATAGCCGAAATTGTTACATCTATTAAATTCCGGCATACTAGCCACAAAGTGGGTAATACAAACAAAACTCGTACAAGGCACGTAGGGAGAATGGATTTCCAACGAATGACTAGGCACTGGGGTACCACCTGTCACAGTACGTGGCCTAGATCACAGTACCGAGGAGTACGCCCGCTCCCCTGCAACACAAGGCCGGAATCATCCCTTACTGGATAATTCCAAATAAAATCACCCCACGGTTGGGATCAGCAACCGCACCACTAAGCCGAAATAAAAGGGACATCTAGACAGGGATGACCTTACTCTCAAGTGGGGGCTACCCACGAAGCCTTGCTGCATAACCCCTGATTTTCAGTCATTCCCGGTTGATGAGGTTCGAGGCTAAACGATACCTTTTCAGAACATATCCCTTAGAATGCCCATCGTCCACCTGACGATGTCACGAAAGCATTCGTCCATACAAGTCCGTCCCGGGTTCGAACGGAACCGAAGGCACTATTCCTACTACATCCATTTTGGAAATATCCTCAGGATTAGTAGCGACTAGCCCTTGCACTTCACTGCTCCATCTTCGACTTCGAACATGTTACATGAAACGTACAAACCGGATCGAAGTGGTATTCGAGTCTCCAGACCTAGAATCCCGGTATACGGAAACTCGATCCCGGTCTCTTCGAAACGATCAGCGCCTTTGGCCAATATTGATAGTCGGTGATTTAACTATCAATTCACATTCACAAGCAACCATCACACAATAAATAATTTCCCACATTATTTATTTGCCCAAATATCTTCGCAAGATATATTTCTATTTTCAAACCTCTTTTGAAAACAGTTCAAAACAGTTTCCTCTTACGGAATACATATCTCAAATATTTATTTCCACTGGAACACCAAGTACAAAATACCTTTAGATTTTAAAATAATTTAAAAACACTTTATTATAAATATACTTTATAACTTTGAAATTTAAAACCACTTTAATACTTTATCAAATATATACTTTAAGAATATTTAAAATAAAGCCACTTTATAAATATAAACTAAATTTCTCTTTTAAAACATAATTCCAAATCACTTTTATATAATTACTACAATAATAGATTTTTGAAAATACTTACTTTGGAAATTAACATTTAGAAATAATCAATTTTCTAAAACATGCCTTTTTAAAAACATACTTAAAACTTTTAACTTATATTTAAAATTGCTTTGAAAACGTACTTGGCTATCCAAGGAAATACTCTTCTCTTCACATCTTTAAAAATAAATCAACATTTATTTTTAAACCAAATCCATATCCTTTTATAAATTCCCACCTTGAATTTATATTTTCTAATATCCACTGATATTTTATTTTACTTTATAAACCCAGTTTATAAATTCCAAAATCTCATTTCTCTGCTAAAATTCCAATTTTAAACAACTAAATCAATTTCCAATTGATTTCCCAATTTACTCTACTTACTTTGAAATAAATTTCCTTTGCTACTTCATTTATTCCAAAATACATTAACCTTTAGATTTTATTCCTTATTACGAGTTAAACCCCTTTTTTACCAATATCGATTACAGATTTCCAAAACTCCTTATTTATTCTTTAATTAACTTTAATCCTTAATTTCAAAAATAACTTCTTTTATTTTTCAAATAATATCACTTAAGTATAAAATTTATTATCCCTTGTGAATTTAAAATCCCCTTATTTCATATTTGTTAAAAATTCCAAATCACCTTATTTTTTTTCAATTCGTTATAAATTTTATCCCAATTCCTCGAATTATTTTACTTAAACTTTTATTCCTTGATTTCTTTCCAAAAATTCAATTCCATAGATTTTATAATTTATTATACTGGACAATCCAAATCAACCACATCATCCAATATAAAATCATCACATGATATCAAATATTCAGAACACAGAATATTAAATAATCTAATACTTTTGAGGAATCCAGTTGGATCCCTCCAACCTGTTTCTCTGCATCCACAGACGTTAGCACAATATAAAATACCAATTCCACTTCAAGGTGGAATATCACGGTATATGGGTTTTATATAAAATATCATCCGCTATTATGCGGCGCATAGGGTCTCATCCGCTATATAATGCAGGAATATCAACAACTCCAATATATACATATGCCAATATGTATATATTTCTATATACTACTATATATATAGCAAATCAATCAATGCAATCATCCAATCAATTATTTAAATTTAACCATTTAAATTTAAATTAAAAATTCAGCTGAGTGAGATTAACTCACCTTGGATTTTTGTTTTGCTGTTTGCAGTCCATTCCAAACCGACTTGATTTTCCATGGTTCTGACCTTGTATTAATATTTATACGGTTAATTAATAATTGAGCTAATCAAACAAATTCTATTATCCATTTTATAATTTTAGTCAACCGCTAAATTTATTTAAACTCAAAAATTTGAGTTTTAAACTAATAATTTATTTTTAAACAAATTTCCTTTTCATAAAATATTTTTTTAGTGACTACAGTAATTAAATGAGTTTATTAAATAAGTTAATCTCCGCAAAACATTATTTTAGAGCTAAACTAGTAACTTACTGTTATATATTTTTCTAACTTATATATACATATACATGTTAATCAAATTGAAGAATAAATGGCATTATTTAAACTACCATCGCATACGGTTTCTAATTTTAATCAATTAGCTTAAAAAAATTTTTTTTACCTTGCTGCAATCTGATTCCCCTCAGGTATCTAGCTTCTGAAAACGAGACGTTGCCATCACCTATCTCTACTCCTCCACGCGAAGGCAGAGACGTTCGACCATCGCTCATGCTGTCGTTTCCTCAAGTCGAAGTCGCGACTTCCCCGCCCTACGACGCCGTCACCAGAACGAGTCCCCTCCAACCCTGTCGACTCCATATGCCAGAGTTCGAACTCGCAAGCCCATCGCTTCAAAACCCCTATCTCGGCCTTGCGAGTTACCTCCGATCGAACATCCTCTAATCCAGGTCGCCAAGCCTCCCACGAAGTCATCGTACCAGCGCGAGAGCCTCCTCATCGCGATTACTCGCGAGCCATACCCAGATGTCACGTGCTCGATTTGATTTCGGGATGCAAGGAGGTGCGATTTAGTTAGGAAACAGTCGCTCTTCTTCTTCTTTTTTTTTTATTTTTTATTTTTTTTATTTTTTATAAACGATTAGAAAATGAGGGAAGAGGGGCTGGGTTTCATCTCGTGAAATAAGAGAAAGAGAGCGAAATTAAAGTATGGAGTTCGGGGATTAGCTTCTTGTGTACGCGAGGTAGGAAAATATCTCTGACAATGTACCTTTAAATTTTAAATTAAATTATAAAACTTCAACTCGTCCATTGCATAACGCGAAATCCCGAACCCCAAACCGGACGTTTCGACAGACGTTTCCAAGGTTTTACCCGTATTCCGAACACGATGGAATGCGATTCGGAGGCTAATTTGATCATATACGCGAGTTACGGAAGTAAACGATCACTTTTAGATTAAATCGGTTCGAATAAATTCAAAGCGTTTTGAGTTGCCAGGGTAAAACGACAACTTCGATTGTTACGAAAATTGAAATCCGATAATAATACAATATTACGGATCCAATAGGACTGGTTTCGTCGAATTCCGAGACTGTGCCCCGGAAGGCTATTTTTAAATTCAATTTAAACGATATATTTTTAAAATTGAACAAAACTCTTTGAAATTTCATTTTAAAAGTTCTATCACCTTCAGTATCATTAATATGAATTTTTACGAGCTTTCAAAATATTTTTAATTAGCTTAGAATACCAGATTTACTATTTTATCCAACTTCGAATAATTTAATTCAATAATTAAATCACCCAATAAAGAGCGATATTTGAAATTTAAGTTAATAATTAATCTCTGAATATTTAAAATTAATCAAATATTCCAATTTCAAACATACAAAAATTCCAGGTCGTCACATATATTGATATTACCTTCTATATACATGTTCTCATTTGTTGTTGAGTGTTTAGTAGGTGCAGATGGCGTATGCTTCGCATTTGGAGCTCGCTTTCGCGCTATATTCGTTATATATGCTCGCGGATATAATAAAAGGTACATATCTCGGATTACATATCGTACTTTTATATTTTTCCCTACGGGATGCCTCATCCTCGAATATGAGATGTATATTTGTGATATATATATATATATATATATATATATATATATTGAGGTTTTACTACGATCGAACTGTGCAAAGGAGACGCTGGCGAAATTTTCCGTAAATTTAAGGCGTTAGAAATTTTTTGAGAATTTTGGGAAAATTTTTGATAACTAAAATTTTGATTTTGAGTTATAAGTTGGAATGGTATTAGTTGGTTTTGGAAAGTTAATTATGAATTTGAAGACTTAGAAAAAAGTTTTTATAAGAAGTTTTAACTAATTGGCATTTGAAAAGTTAATGGATTTTATGACATTTTTCTTACTTGGTAATTTCGGGGACGAAATTCTTTTAAGGAGGGGAGTCTGTAATGACCTAGTATTTCAATCATTTGAATTTGGAATATTTAGTTGATTTTAAATATTTAAAAGTTAATTTTATAAGTTAGATAACTTATATTTCAAATATAGCGATTTATTTGATAATTAAATTGTTAAATTTAATATTTGAAATTGTTTAAATAATTGAATCTTGAATTTAAAATGAATTAAAACGTTTTATTAAGTTGATTTAAATTCTATTTAAATTAGAATGGAGTTAGTAAACTTTTAATTTTGATTTAAAAGTGAATAAATAGAAATTGAAAATTTTATATTTTAATTAACGTGTAAAAATAGTCTTTTTTGGCACCGTCTCAGATTTTGACGAAACCAATTTCATTGGATCCATAATAGTGAATTATAGTATCCTGTCGAATTTCGGACGATTGGACGTATCGTTTGGTCGTGCGAGTTTGAAATGCATAGAAATTAATTAAAGGAATTTTAATTAAAATAATTCAATTCGAAAAGCTATCTTCTGTATATGATGGAATTAGCTCCCGATACATATTCTATTATGTTTGGAATAGGGGTATAACATATAGAATGCCAGGCGGCCCGCTTCGTTTGGAGTTTGGAATTTTCACGGATGAATAGTGCCGAGTTTATTTTCTATAAATAGACCTCAACACTTCTCATTTGCGAACCCTAATTCACAGCCACTATTTCCCAAACTCTCCATCCAACAGCCATTATTGCATGGCGAGGTAGGAGCAAAATTAGCCGAAACGTCCAACATGAAAGTTGGAGAGCTCGAGCAAAATTAGCCGAAACGTCCAACATGAAAGTTGGAGAGCTCGACTCCACAAACGAATCTATATGGATGGATCAACGAATCGTCGACCGAGGCGACCAAAATTTTGTCCACGTTCAACTGTAGTAAAATGGGTTTCTCGGTTGGGTTTTCTTGCGCGCGAGCGTGAGTTGGCGTGGGGCGGTGGCTGCTGGCGCACACAGGAGGAGGCAGGTCAGTGGCGATGGTCGGGGCGTTCGTTGGTGGCTGTGCAACTTCGGTTCGAATGCGAGTTTTAAAGAAAAAAAAGACGTGGGCTGAAGCATGCACAATTGGAGGAAGGAGCATGCCTGGGGAAGATGAAAGGAAAAGTAAAAGTTTAAAATTTTAATTTATGTTAATTTTATTTTTAATTATCTCGTTATGTTTAATAATTCATAACTTGTTCGTACGAGGTCCGTTTCGAGCGTGACAAGTTGCATTGCGTTTGCATCAACGGGTACTACGCTATGGAGTTGGATTGGATAAATTTGAAGTTATTTGGAATTTTGAGTTAAATTGAACGACCATTTAATTTTAATTCAAACCGAAGCGATTTTGCGACTTCTGGCATTTTTGTGAGTTAACTCACCTCTCTGGCCTGCTTATATTTTTATATAAGTGGGAATAATATTATTTATGATGATTGATGCTTGGTTGGTTACTATATGTATTATTAGTTGGTTTGGATATACTACTGCCTATTGGAGCGGATGAGACCCTATTACATTCCCGTGTAAGAGCGGATGACCCTTTGTATACGAATCCCGCCTCGAAGCGGTTGATTTATATTTTATGACTATATGATGCTGTGATGCAGGGAGATAGGTTGGAGGGATCCAACAGGATTCCTCACCACTGTTGATTTTATTTTCATATATATATATATGTTGATATATGATGTTCTGGATGTCTTTGATGCGATTTGATTTATTTAGTGCTATGGTAGCACTAGGCCTTATTTTTGATATTTTAAAATATTGAAATGATGATTGTGATTTGAAAAGGATTTCGAAGTGAATTCGGAAGTATAAATATGTTTTAATGATTTTTAAATTATTAAAAGAATGGATTTTTTTAAAGAAATAAAATGTTTAATTTTTGATGTTAAAAAAATATAGTTTTAAGAAATACTTTGATTCGGGATTTTTGAATAAGTTTATAAACGGATTTATAGAAGCAATATTTTATAAATAAAGAAATAGATTTATAATCAGAATTTATAAATAGTTAGAAATGGATATGAAGTAATTCATAAATAGACTTTATATATAAATTTTATTTATAAAGAAATGGTTTTTATAAATGGATTTTGATAGTAGAATTAGTTTTTATAAAAGAATGGATTTATAAATAGAATCTTGTAAATAAAGGAATTTATAAATAGAAGTTTTATAAAATCAAAAGGAGATTTATAATAATAGTTTTGTAAATATGGAAATGTTTTTTATTGAGATTTAAATATGGATTTTTATTTATAAGGAATGTTGAAAAAAATATTTTGATGGAGTTAATGGTTTTAAAAGTAAATTTATCCTTTGGAAGTAAATGTTTTGGAAAATAATAATTCCAAATGGAACTAAATGGTTTGAAAAACGTTTTAAAATGTGATAAGTAATGGAAACATAGATTTCAACATTTATTGTTGTAATAGACGTTTTCGGGGAAGTATGGAAGACATGGACTATAATACTATTGTTATAGTAAGTGATTTCCGAAAGAAAATGTTTTATATAGTATACACGATTTATTTATTTATTTATATATATATATAAATTAATCGAATCCCTATACTAATGTTTTTGGATTGTCGTAACGATGTTTTACGTAACATTCATTTTGACCCAATAAAAGATGCTTTGACCTTCCATCGTGAAATACAAGAATCGGTTCTTATGATCGTACTAAAGGCTTGGTGGTGTAGGAGCATTGCTTCCTATACTTAACACCCATCCGGAGGCGTACAAACTCTGGAGTTGTACGGTTATAGAAATCTATTTGGCATGTCTCCAAATGGTAGTGTTATAGAATATACTTATACCGTTGATATAAGTATATTGAAATATTTTTCTAAGTGTTGAAAATGAAGTGATTTGTGAATATACTTATACTGTAGATATAAGTATATTAAGATGTTTTCCAATATTGAAAGATTTGAAATGGTTTTGAGAATATTCTTTTTAAAGATAATTTGAAGCAAATATTTGGAGATTTATTTAATTAATAAAAGTTTAATTAAATGGGCCTAGTGATTGCTTATGGTGCTAGATATTGTTTGCTTTGATAGTTAAATAACCGACTATCAAATATTTGGCCTTTTTATCGTTGTTGATCCAGGGAGACCGGGGTCGGATTTATCCGAGAACCACTTCGGACCAATGTATATGCGTTATAATGTGCAGGGTTGGAAGACATTGATATTTGGGATTTTTGTAATGAAGGAGGACTTGTTGATCATTAGGGGATAAACTCCCAATATACATATAGTAGCAGTAGTCTCTTCGTTATGAAATAGCCAATGCAAGGACTATTGGCTACTAATCTTAGGGGTAATTCCTGACAGGATGTGGTAGGAGAGTGCCTTCGGTTTGTCCTGTTCCTGGACAACTTGTATGGATGGATGTTTGACATTGCATTTTTGAGATTACTTCGTTGAATTTTATAAACGTGCATCTGTTTGGTGATGGATAAGGCAGCTTCTCTTAGCTTAACCCCCTTCTCTGAGACGTATGAGCTCAGAGGTTGTATGTTTGTGAAAGTCAATAGTGATTGATGGAATGGCAATGTGGCATTCAAAGAAAGATGTTGTGCTATGTGAAAGGTAAACGTGACCTTTGGCCTCACACCCGGAAATGACCGAAACATGGTAGATGCGGCAAGGCTATGTGGTTCGCAACCATTAGGATATGATCATCCCGTTCTAGATATATTTATTCCTGCTATAATGTTTGGGACTAAAATTATTGTGGATGTATGCTATGTGGGCCCTCAGATAGGTCGGTAATGACCCAGGTGATGACATATTAGGTACTATCTAGTTAGAGGTAGGCCGGTCTTGTGTTGGTAAAGGACCATCAGTTGGGCCTCGGTACATTCTTCTAGAGATGTACTGCCGGAAGGTAGTCCCTTCACCTGGTCATTTGTATGGAAACCCATTATCCACTACGTGCCTGCCATTTTGTTTGTAGAAAGCCTTGTATTACAAGGTGGTATGCTAGAATTTAATAACGTAACAATTTCGGCTATGATTAATATTATTTGTATACTAGACACTAGTATAATATAATAGAATTTGATATGAAATGTTTTGGTTATCGTAAGGTAAAAACCCGTATATGTTTATGTGTGGGAGTAGTCTTACGATATACCTTTGTTTTGATAAAGGAACGTTTTTATAACTTTAAAATAAATTCAGTTGAGATGTGTTTTTTCACGCTGGTTTACCACACTGATCTGGGCGTTCTTCCCTTTCAATGCTCGGGCCAGGCCAAGTATATTTACAGATACAGATTTGGATGCTTTGGAGCTTCAACTGGCAAGTTGGAAGTCTTCTGATCGTATTCCACATATATGTTTATTTTCCGCTGCTTTGTTGTCTAAATTATCAGCAATTGTAAGGACAGGTTATTATAACTATCCAGGCTGATGATTAGTGATTGGTTGTTGTACTCTGATGGATGTATGTATATTATATTACAGTTTCTTTTTTGTAAAGATCATTGATATTATACTATATATTTTTCCGCTGCGGTTGTGAGATTCTGTAATTGTTTTTGTTTCTATTTCTTCTTCGTCTCTTTTCTTTCTCTCTTTCTTCTCTTCTCTTCTTCTCTCTTCTTTCTTTCTCATGATTATCCGTCTTTCAATTCGGTTTAGGGTTGAACATGTGTGGTTTATTGTCAGCTTTTAATGGGTCGGATTTGCGGGTCGTCACATAATTGGTTCTAGGTTCCACCCACCGGTGGACCAGTGGAGCACCACCGGTCGACCGACGGTGATGAATCCTAGAGCTTTCTCGGCTCCAGGTTGAGCATAGGTCGACGCTTGTTTAATTTTCGACGAACATCCCTATGTTTTTCTCATAGTTTGAAGTGTATACTATTATGCACGTATTACCACCCTAGAAAACGTTACATCATAATTCAACAACATGTTTTCATTTATACAAGATTGAACAATAGGTTTTACTAACAACAATTTGGTTTTCAGCAAACAATAATTCCACTCAATGAAATTTCAATTGAATTCAACATAGTAACTAGCACTTGGATTTAAAGAGAGATTGTGTGAGGGTTACTCACCTTATATGCAGTAATAGATTTGCTAAATTCTCTAATTCAACTTGGTTGAGTATCAAGCTCTTGATTTTATTTGATTTTCCATGATTTCTTTATATTTTAAAAAGGAGAACTTTGATGAACTTAGAAGCAGACAAGAAACCCTAACCCTTACACTTATTTTCAGAAATGAAAAACGTATGTGAAAATAATGGAAGTGAGGAATAGAATAGGTGTTCATCTTGTATTTGTTTAAGTATGGCTTGGTTTCTTACTTGGCCCATTCAAGTCCAAATACTAATACTATTATATGTTTATCAATTGATATAAAATCTCTATTTAATAAATTGAACATTTTTTCAATGCTATTTTATTAATTCGTAATTAATGTCCACTTTATTTAATATAGATATATCTCAAAAATATATAATTTTGAATTTATTCGTATTTAAATCTTTATTCATTTTATTTTATTTAACTCAAAGTCGGGGTTGTTACAAGTTCCCCCATCTTTTTAGATGGAGTTGCATCTGTGTGTTTCACTCGGCTTCTACCGAAGTCTATTTCGACTTTCGATGAATTGGATAAGAAGTTTTTGGAGCAGTTCAGGTTATATGCTGCTTGACCCAAGGATACTATGACCGAGGGATACACCTAAATACAAATTTTGGAAAGTGGTTAGGATGAAACAACCGACTACTATGAAGGAGTTCCATCGAAAGGGTAACCGGTATTTGCACTTGGAAGAGGCAAATCTGGCTTCCGCGAAGGCTGGTGGTGGACATCCAAGAAAAGTTATTCAAAGTAATGTGGCTATTAAATAGGCCGGCGAGAGCGCCAGGTAATGTTGCCGTAAATGTTGGGAATCTAATAACCATAAAAAGAGGAATCAGGGCATTGGAGGCAAGCAGAATGATGCCAAAAGAATATGAGGCCAGAGGAATATATGCCTTTGAATGATATGCTCAAAAAAATCTACATTGCCATGCAATGGATAGAGATGTATAGAAAGCCGCCTCGGAGGGAGACGACAGAAGCTGAGAAACGCTTCGGGAAGTATTGCCGGTTCGGTGAGACCTATGGACACAATACGAATGAATGTTGTCACTTGAAGGATTTCGTTGTGTAGTTGATCTGTAAAAAAAAATTGCAGCAGTACGTTAAAGAGCCACGACAAATCAAACAGAATGTTAGACCCCAAGGGTCGAACACCCAAGGAAGCCAGCTTGGACCTAGCGGAGAGGGGCCTAGGTGACTTAATGAAAGAATTGTAAGTAATAAGATAATAGAAGGATCTCATCCAACGGAGAAAAGTTGAAATGAGATAGAGCACCATGAGAATTCGTTGAAGCATGTACCATATGAGAGCTTCATTGCCATTAACCCCGACCAAGTAGCAGAGGTTGATGAATGATGACATAGTCTTTCATAATAGGGATTCTGATGGATTGAAGTGCCAACATTTGATCCTATAGTAATAATGACCATTGTAGGGCCATCAACTGTGCACCGAGTCTTGGTGGATTGCGGAAGCTCGATAAATATTCTGTTCAAAAGGACATTTGATCAGATGAAATCGGTCTGAAGGACGTTAAGCCTTATAAATCCAGGATTCTAGGATTTACCAGAGAGGCGAAGGAAACCATCGTGTAATAATCTGGTGTTGAGAAGTAATTAATTAAAATTATTAATGGTGATTTGATTAATTAAAATAGATTTTTAAAGATTAAATGAGAATAATTTTGGAATTGATTTAATAAATGGGGTTAAAATGTAAATATGAAGTGATTATATTAAAGTAAGTAAATATGTGGAAATAATATTTTATACAATTATATATGGGATAAATAATATCGATTTGAAGAAGAAATAATTTAAAAGTGGAAATTGAATTTGGTTTGAATTAACAAATAAATATTAAAGTGGGCCAAATTGAATATTTTCGAATAAATAATTAAAATAAAGGAATTTTTGGGAAATAAATTCTATAAAATCTATAATAATATGTTATTGCTTAATTGATGTAAATATAATTTTTATTTGAGAATTATTTATGATTTGTGCTAAATGGAAAAGGGTTTTTAAAAGAAAAGGAAGAGAAGAAGAAATGAATGTTTAGTAAAACGTTTTCCAGTCCAAGCCCATTTAACTTAAGCCTAAACTCACCATCCCAATATCTTGACTTCTTTATTCGTTCAGTAAATGTCAATTTATGTATACTTCTTTCTTATCAGTTTCTAGCTCTTCTTCTTGAAAAGAAAATCATAAAACCCTCCTTAAAAAATTAAATAAAAATCAAAGAAATCAATATAAATTCCCAAATTTTAATATGTTTATATTAACACCAATTTATATCTATGCATATGTAGAAGTTCAGGTTTTAGAGATGATTTGGAGTTTTGAAAGTTACAAATGAAGAGGGAAGCTAAAGAAGAACGTTATAGATGAGTATTTTTACTCACGAACCTATGTTCAAATCATATAATTTCATAAATATATTTGAAGTAGATTGATTTTTGGATGAATAATATGTGTGCATTGAATTGGAGAAGAAAATAGCAAAAGGATGGAGGGGTTGAAGCCGGAGTTTGATCAGAAGATCAAAATATGGCTTCAGGTTGCAACACCGGTAGGGTCACCGGTCGGTTGGTAGTGCCTCCGTTGATGCCTGTGCATTTATTAAAAAAACATAAATAATACACACACACATTTTGTGATTGAATTATTGAATGTGTTGAAATTATTTTATGGTTTGAGTAAGAAATATTTTGAATATGAAATAATGAATTTGAATCATATTCGATGGTTTAAATGCAATAGAATAATTTGAAAGATGATTAATTTATTTTAAAGTGGTATTTAATTATAGGAAATTCAGAAATGGCTTTTATAATTATTAATGACTTGTAAAGTGGCTTTGGAAGTTCTATATATATAAGGATTTGAAAATGAATTATAGTATTTAAATCTGTATTTGTAATTATATAAATAAAATGAATGTATTATTTATTCTATAAATGTTTTAAAGGTGTTGTTATTAGAATATAATAATTGATTTTAGGAGTTTTATTACATTTTATGAATATAATTTCTTTTATAATTTATATTTAAATGTTTTGGTTGTTTTAATTCCATGTAATGAGAAATCTGAATAAATGAAATTATAATACAGCCTAGTATGAGATTTTCGGTAATATTTCTCTGGTTATTCTTTTGACTCGTTATATAGAATATTATGGAGGTTGAGTGTAGTTTATGAGCACTGAATAAATGATCGATGTATCACGTGGTGATATGGGATGCCGTTGTGATATTTAATTGGTTCATTATACGTAGACGTCACTCTTATAATGGGACCAGTGATACTGGGTTTATACTTATGTGAGGAGAAGCTCATGGATTTGAGTTAGGTGGGATACCTATATATGTAGATACTATATGTTTGTATATCATGATGTACTCTTGGATATTATTTTGGAGTGAACTAGATGGCTAGCATCTATCCTAGCAGCCTGATTGTAAGGTCATGCCTCAGATTTGTGACACACTATAGTATTCATGGCAGGGTGATTAACCCTTGCCCTTTGAGTCACCTAGGCCAGCAGTCTGTTACCATAGAGGCCAGAATCAGGTTGTGACTGGAAGTCCTCGCGTTGACGAGCACACTGGTGGACATTATCACAATTACCATAGAGTTGATGGAAGACTGTAGGAGTGGATCCGAGTGGATAACCCGTGTGCTCTTGGAGCAGGCAGACGACCATCTATCTCCCTTATGGTTCTAGCGAAGTGATTTATTGGCATGTACTATCGATATATCTCACCTAAGTATGGATATGGGTGGATAACCCGCATGTTTTGATATGACTTTGTTAGAACCACGATTACGTGTTTTGATGATCGCAACTATACAACAAATGCCACCGATGTTTTATAAAGTTATTCCAAACAGTTTAGCAAAACATAGCAAATAAAGACGACATAACATATAAAGATGGAGCTAATATTACTTCAGACCTTAGAGATGATACTTAGAAGAATAAGTTGGTGTTAACAAAGAACAAAAAAGTGACAGCTATACTTGAAAAAGAGCTTTAGAGAAAAACTATGTTGTAGTATTGTTTATATTGGTTTTAGAGTCATATACTTAGAAGATTTGTTAAACAACTTAAACGATCTCCAAATGCCCTGAAATTTGACCACAACCTCCACCATATATCAATGAAGGACCATGAATTTCCTCACTATTTTCTAAAGCATCTAAGACTGGAAACAAAGGATTTATGCCTTAGTTTTACTGTGCCTAAAAACAGGAAACTGATGGACCAGTTGTAAGGCATCATGCCCCGATCGACAAGTTTTCCAGGCACAGAAAACCGAGACCCAAATCATTTGTTTTCGTTTCTTTTTTGCACTCGCAACCTTCCACATTCAGACATCGAAAACTCTTCGTCAATGGTTCCTAACCCCTTAAATGCATCCTCAGATGATTCTCCTTCATCTTTATATAAACCTAAGGCCTTGCAATAATCAAATTACCCAATTCCTCACTCGATTCTCTAATCTCTATTGTGGTTCTCTGTGCATACTTTCAAAACACTAGTAATCAATATCCGATCATATAAATCCATTCCAATTGTTAAAATCTAATTCTTAGACCATGTACTTCATCGCTATCAATCATTTAAAGTGGTATAAGGATTTGTAAAGCATCATTAGCAATATCAGTATTCAAGGATACATTATTGCTGAAGTTTATTTTCTGAAAAGAGACAAAGTCCTATTGGTGTTGTTCATCAGGTGATGTCGAAGTCCTGTTGGTGTAGTTCATCAGGCAGAAGTTGTAAAACCTCTTCCTCTGGGTTAAGAGAGGGGTTGGTGGTGAAAATCCAGAAGATAGTTTAGGACTGGACGTAGGACGGGCAGTCTGAAACAGGATAAAATTTCGGTACACTCTATTACTTAATTTACTACATTTTATTATATTTTTGCTAGTTAATTATATTAGTCAAACTAGAGATCATATTCCGCAATATATAACTTAAACTATTATATCATAGACCTCTAACTTTCACTTGGTATCAAAGCGTGACATTTTATAAATCGTAACATAATTTATAAGACTGGCATGACATCAAATATGACAAATTTTTCAAGAGGGACAATCTACTGCTAGACACTCTTTATGTACTAGTACTGACTATAATAATTCGGCTGCTAGAATGAGAATTTACATGCAAGCTAATAGCTATTCTATTTGGAAAATTACTCAAACTGATTTTATTGAACCTACTACTAACTTTGAATCATGGACCACTAACAAAAAAGCTAAAGCTGAAAATAACTCTAAGGCTATGAATATTCTATATTGTGCATTAGATAAAAATTAATTAAATAGAGTTAGCATATGTAAAACTGCTTAAGAACTATAGCACATTTTGCATGTTACACAAGAGAAAACTAATAAAGTAAGGCAAAGTAAAGTTTCCATGCCGAAGAACCAATTTCAATTATTTAAAATGTTTGATAAAGAAACTATTTCTAACATGTATGCACGACTACAAAATATTACACATGCTTTAAAAGGTTTAGCTGTAACCATTTCTGAATCTGATATAGTTTCTAAGATTTTAAACACTTTAACTACTGAGTGGAAAAGAAAGGTCATAGCCATCGAGGAAGCAAATAATATTTCTATACTTAAGGTTGAAGAGATTAGTAGAAATTTAATATCATATGAGTATAATTTTCAGGTTAAAAAGGAACAAACACAAGAGAAAAAATCAATAGCTTTTTAAGCTATTAATTGGGTTTTTAACCAAGCAGAAATCAATAGAAGTTATAACGTCGAGACGAAGATGGAACGACTTGAAATATTGGAGGCACATTTAGATAAGGCGAAGGAACAACTAAAGAAAGTTTCAACCAAAATGGAGCCAACTATAAAGATTGGTATCGACCTCTCATGTCGGTGGTGACTTCTCCTGGCTTCGTATCTTCCACTCAAACTTTGCAGAGGTCATTCTCTACCTCTTCTATGCTCGCTCAAGAGATTTCCAAGGGTTTCAAATAGCCGATTACAGGAGTTGAAGAGTTAGCAGCTAGAACAGCAGAGCAAACTAAGTGATGAAAGAACTATCACCAATATCAACTAACTACCTATGGAAACAACATGGAACACCTCAAAATAGAGTAGGAAAGGGAGCATAAAGGAGCTCAAGGCAATTGGAATTAACTATACATGTCGACACCGACATGAGAGGTCGGTACCGACATGTCATGTCAACTTGGTAGCACGTGCGACTTTGTGTACACCTTCGGGCCTTCATTTGGACTCTGCGACAACTCTCCTTCTAGCCCAATATGACTGCTACCACTATAATTACAAAACATAGAGCAGCCAAAATAGGATCTGGTTTCTGCCATCACTACGCCGAAGCTCTGTCTCTTCTTCTTATCCTTTCTCTACACAATAGTCATTAGGGCAGCTGCTTTAGGCAAGTCTAGGACTTAGAATCGGTCTAACCCTTGAACTTTTGATTTATTCTCTCTCAAAACCTTTGTAATCTCAATCAAATCTATAAGTAATAAAGCTATAAAGTGGATGTAGGCCAAAGGTTTCCGAACCACTATAAAATCTCGCGTATAACTTTCTTATTGCTGTTTATTTTTCCTTTATTGTTACTATTACATGCTAGATCATGGTCTCACATGTTTCCTACAACCTATTCTTGGATCTTGATCCATTTTTGGCATTAACATTTTGGTGCTTTCACTGAGAAATGAACTCAGGCTTAGATCTAGTTTGCTATTTTTAGATTAGAAGAAATCTAGTGGTTAGATCCAGGGAATTTACTTCAAAGATTTATAGGCTTATTATTGGAGATTAATGGCACTTGGAAAAGAGAGAACTACTTCTGGAAGATCCACATGAGCAACAGTTGGTGGTGATGAAGCAAACCCCTAATAAACTAAAGTGAACAATGCTAATAATCATCGAACAAAGGTTAATACTGGAAATCCGGCACCAGGTTCCTCCACTCAATAGGATATTATGACTAAAAGGGAGCTTAACCAGATGGTTAACAAACTTAACCATAAAATGGTCGATAGCCAACAGGCTCTCATGAATAAGCTCGATGCTTTGCTAGCGTTGCAACCACCAAATGCTCTGAGAGCTAGACAAGAAAATATAGCTGCTATGGAACAAGATAATTCCTCTGTTTCGGGCTTGAACATGAGAAACTATAAACAAAAGCAGAAGGAAGTTGTTGGTGGATCTGCAGGAATCATAATAGAAGCCAACGGAAGTACTTCTCCTACTGGAAAACAGCCTGCTGCAAACCCAAATCTTGGAGTGAACAACGCAATGCTTTCTTTTGACTCTGAAGATGACATGCAACTTGATGGTGATGGATTGGAACTGAACGCTGATGTAAACAGGCGAAATGCAGAAAATGAAGTTTAAACTGCCTCGGTAAGACCAACTATGCACCGACGGGACCCTGTAGGAGTGGTTCTCCCGAAGAGGGGAACCTAGGCTTCAACTGGAAAACCGAGACCGTTCGTGGAGTCAAACACTCGGTATAACCCCTGACAGCCGACCTGTAGACCACCGTGCTAGCGAAGGGTACATCGCTGACATGGTCAAAAGGTTAATGGAGGAGAGTAGGGGCAGAAAGAATGAAGACTGGGGTTCCGCGCCAAGCCGAACTCCATTTACTGAAAAAGTTCTAAAAGAAGAATATCCTAAGAATTCACTATATCGACTATGTCATCATATAACAGAACCCGACGGACCATAAACAACACTTATAAAAGTATGAGTGGCATATGGATGGAGCTTGGGCAATGGATGCTGTCCACTACAAATGTTTCCCTATTTTCTTTGAAGCAGTTGCTTCCATGTGTTTTACTAGACTTGCACCGAGGTCTATTTCCACTTTCGATGAATTAGCAACAAAGTTTCTAAAGCAGTTTAGACTCCATACTGCACAACCAGAAGACATGATATCTTTATCTGGCTTTTTCTAAGGACCCAATGAGTCATTGAAATCTTTCATGAACCGGTTTAACATCGTAATTACCGAGGTAAGCAATTCAAAGGAGGATATGATTTTATGGCTTTGGTCCAAGCCATTCACCCGGATATGGATTTTGGTAGATGGATTAAAATGAAAAAAACCCACTACCATGGAGAAATTCCATCGAAAGGCAAACCAGTTTCTAAGACCGAAAGAAGCAAGTATAGTTGAAGGCAAAACTGTTGGTGAGAAACCAAAGGAAATGGTTAAGAGCAATGTCGCGGTTAAGCAGGATGGAAATAGTTCTGGAGCTACAGAAGGAAAGGATTCGAATTAGAAGAAGAGGAATCAGAACTCTAGTAGGTACAATGGGAATGAGAAACGTCTAAGGAATCTTAGACCCAAGGATTATACACCGTTGAACGAGAGCTTAGAAAACATCTACCTTGCCACTCAAGGAACTAAGAGATACAATAAATCGCATAAGCGGGAAGCGTTTGAACAATAAAAGAAATTGAGGAACTTTTTTCGCTTTCTTGAGACTCGCAGGCATAACACAAATGAATGTCAGCATCTAAAAGACTTATTTGAGGAACTAACATGGAACAAGCGACTCCAATAATATGTGAAGAAATCACAGAATTCTGACCAACCTACCAGACCCCAAGTTCTGAGCAATCAATGAAATCAGGCCGGACCCAGTGGAGAAGGGACTCGTCGGACTGATCAGAGACTCATCATAAGTTCCATCGCTGGAGAACCTCACTCAGCGTAGAATAGTTGGGATGAGATGGAGCGATACACTAGTTCTTTAAGGCACGCTCTTAAGGAAACCTGTTATGCCATTGAGATGAAGCCCTGGCCAAACAATAGAAGTTGATAACTGATGATATCGTATTCAAAAATCGGCATACTGATGGTATAGAGGCACCAACTCTAGACCCAATGGTGGTAACAATTAGAATCAGGCCGGCAGTTGTGCGTAGAGTGTTGATTGACAGTTGAAGTTCGATTAACATCCTTTTTGGGAAAACATTCGATTAGATAAAAATCAGCATAAAGGATATGACCGCTTGTAAGACAAAGACTTAGGGATTTATAGGCAAACTAAAATAGCTAGTTAGGATGATCGACTTACCTGTAGAACTTGGAGAAGGAGAATATAGGGTGGTTCTTATTCGGATCTTTGTGATAGTTGATGAATTCTTGGCTTATAACGCTTTCTTGGACCGACTGACCCTTGCTGATTTCAGAATAACTTTGGCTCCATGGTGCCTTATAATGAAATTTCCAATGGAGAATGGGGTCAGAGTGGTAAGAGGAGACCAAAGCGTGACAAGGGAATGTTATGTCGCCAAATTGCATGAAGCCAAACTACGTGAGAAGCAGAAGAATGTGGGGAAGACTCTCCACATTCGTAACCCATAAGCATAGCAATTACAGAAAGGCCCCTGGCTCGGGGACCATAGTCGCTTCGAAAAGACTATGGACCTTTGGAAGAAGAGTGTAGGGGAAGAATGGGCAGCATCGGTGGAGTTTACGGTTGCTGTCCCTACAACATGGATGACCCAACACGGGTCTTGAAGATAGATTCACAACTTGGAGTCAACATGCAAAACAAACTGATAAAATCTCTTCATGTCAATCTGGATGTATTCGCTTGGATGCATTCCGATACATGTGGGATATCGCTGGAGATAGCGCGTCACACACTTAATATCGACTCCAAATTCACACTAGTAAGGCAAAAGAGACGCGGTCTAGGTCTAGAGCAATCCGCTGCATTGAAGGAAGAAGTGGATAAGCTATTGGCCAATGGCTTTATCCATGATGCGACATACCTGAATCGGTGTCCAACCCTGTACTAGTCAAAGAATCGAATAGGAAGTGGCAGACTTGTGTTGACTACTAAGACTTGAACAAAGCTTTCCCAAAGGATAACTTTCCACTACCTAGAATCAACCAGCTAGTTGATGGAACCGCGGGACATGAGCTTCTCTCATTCATGGACGCCTACTTAGGATACAATCATATTATGATTCATGAGCTTGATCAAGAGAACACCGGCTTCATTATCGACATGTGACTGTACTGTTATCGCGTAATGACCTTTGGCTTAAAGAATGCTGGTGCTACTTACCAAAGATTAGTGAATACAATGTTCAAGAATTATATCGGACGGATGATGGAGGTATATGTGGAAGACATGCTTGTGAAATCACGAGTATCAAGAAACCATCTGGATAATCTCTCGGAGATGTTTGAAATCCTTCTGAAGTATGAGATGAAATTGAACCCCTTGAAGTGCTTGTTCGATGTTTCATCAAGAAAATTTCTTGGATTCATAGTAAACGCGAGGGGCATTGAGGCCAATCTAGAACAGATCGCTGCATTACAGAATGTTAGAGCCCCGTCGACAAAACAGGAGTTGTAGAGCCTGAAGGGGAAGACCGCGACATTGAGTTGCTTCAAATCCAAAGCGACAGATAAGTGCATACCATTCTTAGACGCATTTAAGAATGATAAGAAGAACTTCGAATGGAATCAAGACTGTAGACGACATTTGAGGAATACTTCAACACATGGAAACACCGTCGGTTCTATTTAAACCGACAGATAGAGAAGATCTACTCATCTACTTGGCAGTGCCGTCCCATGTGCTAAGTGCAACACTTCTGTGTGAGGAGGCTAGGATTCAACGACCCATCTACTACATCAGCAAATGGTTCACTAGAGTTGAACGAAACTACCCAAAGTTAGAAAAGTTAGCGTACTGCTTGTTGATAAAATCAAGGAAGCTGTGGATGTATTTCCAAGCTCACCCCACCAAGGGGTTGATGGATTAACCCTTGAAGCGGGTACTTTATCGACCCAAGACCTCGGGACGGCTTCTGAAGTGTAATATTTAGTTGAGCCAGTACAATGTGACTTATCACCCCCAAAGAGCGATTAACGGACATGCGTTGGCAGACTTCATTGCCGAGTTCACAATTCGGTATGATGAAGAAGAGGACACAGCGGTTGTAGCACCATAATGGAAATTGTTTATCGATAGTGCATCAAACGAATTCTGCTCAGGAGCGGGAGTTATGCTTGAAACTCCAAAAGGAAGGTCGATCTGTTTTGTTCTAAGGTTAGATTTCCATGCTACCAACAATGAGGCGGAATACCAAGCGTTAATAGCGGGGCTGAAGATTATGAAGGGACTCGGAATTACAGCTCTCCATATATATCGACTCTCAGTTAGTCGTTTTTCAAGTGAAATGAGAGGATCGGGCTAAGGGTGCAAACCTAGCCCCTTACCTGTCAAAACATGATAATTGCTTGATGATGTCGAACACTACACGATAACTCCTATTCCAAGGGAAAATAATGCGAAGGCTGATCACTTAGCTAAACTGGCCAGTTCCGGAGAAGCATAGTGGCTAGTACTGGTTCCAACAGAAGTATTGTCAGCCCTCAGCATCGATCAGATGGATGTCTACTGGATTCTAGAAACCGCGGAAGAGGAGGAATCATGGATGACGTCGATCAAGGACTACCTACTCAGAGGAATACTCCCAAGGAACCAGAATAAACGAAAGAAGCTCCTTCGAAAGGCACCATAATTCGTAATGCACGATAGAGTACTATACTGGAGAGAGTTCTCCACTCTGTTACATAGGTGTGTGACCAAAACGAAGCCAAGAAAATCCTCATGGAGATTCACGAAGGAAGTTGCGGTGACCACACCGGGGGGCAAACATTAGCGAAAAAAGCTCTCCGCTATGGATACTTTTGGCCCACAATAAACCAAGACACGAAAAACTATTCCAGATGATGAGATCGATGCCAGAGATTTGTAAAGATTCTGCAAACCCCATCTACAGAACTCACGCATATGGTCAGTCCATGGTAGTTTGCAATCTGGGGTATTGATCTAATCGGCGTGTTACCAATAGCAAAAGGAGGAGCTAAATGCGCCATCGTGCCAGTTGATTACTTTACAAAATTGTCCGAAGCGGAACTGCTTGCCATGATTAATACTAAAACAGTGATTAACTTTGTAACTAAAAAAACTATTTGCAAGTTTGGGGTGCCAAATAAAATTATCATGGATAATGGAATTCAGTTTGAGAGTGTTGAATTCAAAGACTTCTACAAGCGTTATCGGACCGAGAAGAGCTTTTTAGCGAAGCGCACCCATAGGAAAATGGGCAAGTAGAGGCAGTGAACAAAATCATCAAATCCACCATAAAGAAACGGCTGACAAAAGATAAAGGGAATTGGGTTGATGAGCTTCCGCTTGCACTATGGGCTTATAGGATTACACACAAATCTGCGACTGGATACTCTCCTTTCGCTTTAGCTTATGGTTCAGAAGCTATGATACCAGTGAAACTGGAAGTCCCCTCTCATCGCAGAAGGCATTTCAATCAAAGAGAAAACGAGCAATTACTACTCGAATCACTTGAATAGATCGATGAGAAGAGGGAGGAAGCTAAGCTTAGGACCGCTGCTCACCAGAAAAGAGTGGCAAGACGCTTCAACACCAAGGTTTGAAACCGTACCTTCGAAGTGAGAGATCTCATCCTGAATGGATCTTCCCAAGTATGGGAGGACTTGGCTCAAATTGGGAAGGACCCTACGTGATCGGCCAGAAACTTGGAAATGGAACATTCAAGCTGACGACGGTCGATGGAATTCTAATTCTCCATGCTTGGAACATCGACTCGCTACGGCACTACTATATTTAATACTTATCTATGTATTTTCTATTTTCGCAAATAAGCCATCCAGTGGACACTGGAGGCATTGTAAATAGGCAGGACTTGCCTTTTCCTTTTATTAATAATATATCTTTCTTCTTGAACCAATGGAACCGCATTCTTATAAGCAAACCACCGAGTCGATGGGGAAAATCGACTCAAACCACCGGATCGATGAGGAAAATCGATCCATGCCTTCTGAGAACTGGCGTTGTTCCAGCAACATCGGGAAGGCCCATCTCCTAGTGCGCCACCAATAAGCCACACATCCCTGCTTGAACTGTGTTCAAGTACGCAATACTCCCTGTGCGCCACCAATAAGTCGCACGTTGCTGCTTGAATCGATGGAACCGCATTCAAGTACACAATACATCTTGTGCGCCACCAACAAGCCACACGCTGCTACTTGGACCACACGTCCAAGTATGCAAATCTCCTTGTCCGCTATCAATAAGCTGCACGTCACTTCTAGAACCGATGGAACCACGTTCTTGCAAGCAACACACGTCCCACACAACCGAGAAAATACTTCCCAATCTCCAGATGGGAAGTATAGACCCTCAAACCTCGGAATCGATGGAGAAATCGATATGTAATTTCCTAAGTACCAGTGCCACCCCAGCAACATTGGGAAATCCTTTTATTATCTAGTAATCTATGTTACCCCGGTAACACCGAGAGCTCATCCAAACGTTCTAAGTACCAACGTTGCTCCGGCAGCATCGGAAAAGTTTCCTATCACGGGATTGGTATTTAATCATCATTGCTCCAACAATATCATGAAAGTCTAAATCGTTGGACAACGACAACACCGGAGGAAAGTCCAAGAACTTGAGCTATTAGAAAGTTTCCAAAGATAGAAACTGATTCGTGAATAGGATCTCAAAATTGAACTTGGAAGAATTCGTTCACAGTCAAGGAATGAAATACTCGAAATCAAGCATCAGAGCAATGGGTTCCCAGAGATAGGAACCTAATGCGTGACCTGGACTGGGGGCAACCGAACAAGTTGCCCAGAACAATCAATCTCTATCCAATTGCTTGAACCCAAGTTCAGAGTAACTAACCCAGTATAGTAGAGGGAATACATACACCAACATATGATTGGGACAGGCTAAACCAAGATACCCCATAGTTCTGTTACACAAAACAGAGTATTTTGGCAAATCATAACAGAGCTAAGTAATTTAATATGCTAAGTAACTACAGGAATACCATTTACATGCACAGAATTGTGGTAAATAAAGATATAACATAGACACAGAAGTATATGATATAGGAAATTGCAATACATGCAATTGTATTATACACACAGGCAGTTATTTATAAATAAGCACAAAACATAAAATGCAGGAAAAGTACACAGGAGATATTACAATAGAAATGATAATGTTTTATCACTAATATCACTTTATGTACAAACAGCAAGGGACGTTCCCTCACAACCCCGACCAGTTTTAGACATCATGCAACAAAAAACCAAACAAAACAGAAAGTACAGACTCTATACTTGTATAGACTCGATCGACTCAAAAAACAAAAAAAAATCATAAATGCTCCCATCTACTGGAACCCGGTCACATCATCATTTCTTTCCACCGTAGCCACCTTTACCATCCTTGCCTGGACGAATCAGAATTTTCTTCCTCTTGCTTTCCTTGCCAAGAGCAATGACACCCTCCAAGGATGCAGACTCTCCTCCCATGGCAGGGCCAGACCCCTCAGAACCTCCTATAGCGGCGTCTCCATCGCCAGCAGCTCCTTCTTTTCCATCTCAAGTCTCCCTACCATCATCTCGTTGTCATTCAGGTCTGACTCACCAATCACTACCACTTCTTCTTTTAGAGACACAGAGATGTCCTCCCGGTTCTGCAGTGCCGCTATTTGCACAGAATTAGGCCCATGCCTGGAGATTGAGATGGGAATTGTATCCGAAGCCACTGTAGAGACAACGATGGAAGTGGTAAAGATGGCAGAGGCTCCCGAGCCCTGTGTGGCTAGAGGAGGAGACGTGAGAGATAGTTAACCTACAAGTAGGGAAATGTAGTTGTATAGTTTCGTAAAGGACTCTGGAGTGAACTGGAGCTTTTGGAGTATTGGATAAACGAGGTAAATACCTAAACCGGGAGTTTGTTTGTGAACTTGAACTTTGAAATCCCTTGATCCAGTCCCCATTTCGATGGGCTGCTCGACAGTTGGAGGAAAGTATGGCTCACGTAGAGCTTCAGGTGATGGATGCATGTGGTCAGCTTTAGAGCTGACAGCCATGGACGTCGGAATAATTGTTGCTTGCCCTTGAGATTTAGGAGAAAATATTTCACTCTGACCCAAAAAGCTTGGACTAGCAAGAGCTTTAGCGGTGGTATCAGCGGTGGTCTTCCTTCTCACTTGTCATAGGATCTCCCTACCAGCTGCTAGGAAGTCCATGTCCTCAGAACTATGATGAGTTGCCATTAACTCTTCTTTAGATCGTATATCCCCAACTCGATCTGATCTGACTAATAATTCTTCCCAAACCATAGTTAGAGTCTGAGGATTGTTGTTTTCAAGCTACTTCAAACTGCTCTTATTGATAACATTGCAAGTATAGAGATGCAGCATGCTAACATCCATCTGGCTCATCGCTTCATCATGCTCCTTTTGAAGGCCCGAGAGTTCCGATCGTATGACCAAATTGTCGATCTCGGTCGCCAGTTTATCGGATGCGATCTGTTCTTTCTCCTCAGCCAGTCTTGTGTTCTCCTCATGGAGTTGAGTGAGTTTGACGGTCTACTCAGCAATGGTGGAAACTTATTCAGTAATGGTTTAGTCTCGGGCCTTAACAGCCTGCTCTTACTTAGTAAATTACTCTTTCAGTTTGCCGAACGCCCTGTGAGCTTCTTTGAGCTGATTATTGATCAGGAGAAGCACTCTGTCGTGGGCCCAGCTTGCCTCAGTTAGAACATTATCACTGGTAGCTTCCCTTTAAGGCTGCATCTCTCTCGGTCTTCAACTGAGTTATCTCATTGTCACGATCCTTAATTACTCTATTGTTGGCAGCCCTTTCTGCCACGAATGAAAGAATCTCCTGATAGTTAATATGGTTAACATCAAAAAGGGCTCATACAAGACTCTGCCACTCGAACCCAGCCTTCAAGTCCTCGCGGACCGCATCGAGATTCTAGAGGGAAGTAGCTTTATTGGTAGGCTTTATGTTCTTATCAAATTTAACCCAGTGTAAGAACAGAAGCAGGAAAGCTGTTTGAAGCTGGGGCGGACCCGGTGGAAGTGTGAACTTTTTGCCCCAACTAAAAGAAGCAAGTGTTGGATCATAGGTTTTGATTGCTGACAAGACACAACAATTCACAAATCTACGACTACGACAACATCCGAACTCATCGACTCAAAATACGGTTCGTATAGTTATATATTTTAGCAAGAGTCAATACGTGTATATACATAGTCTAGTTTAGTGCTTTGTTAAAATATTGCCTCAAGAATCATCACTCACATCATTCACAATAAAACTTGCATTCATTTTTTATCAAATTCAACACATATATTTCATTACACTGACAAGCAGTATTCAGTCAACTGACCAAGTGGTACCAGTCGACTGAGTCAGTGTAAATTTTTTAATATATTACATGGACCAGTCGACTGAACACACTTGGTCAGTCGACTGAGTCTGTACATGACTCATGTGCACGTTTTGAATTTAGTCGACTGACCTTGCATGTTCAGTCGACTGACCTGTAATAGTCAAGTTTTTTTTGAAAATACACTTCCAATTATCAAGAGTTATCTCCTTTCTGAAGAGTTACAACCATTAAATTTTCCCAGAAGTTGTAACTCATCATACACTATAAAAGCATTCAAAATTCAATGATCAAATCACCTAATTTTCTATTCTCTCTTGATCCAACGAGCATTGCATTCTTGATTCTATTATTTACAAATCTCTATATAATCATTGGTTAAGATTCCATTTCGATATTCTTCAAGCAATACTAATCTTCCTAATCTTCATACACACACAATTATACACATCATTCTTGAGGAAAAGATTATAGGAAGGCTGTACTATAAGTGACAAATCCGTGTTATTCAGAACACACAAAGTCAAGTTAATCCAGTTTGTAAGAAAGTCCTGTTCAGTTGCTCAGGCGGTCAAGTCCTGTTCTATTGCTCAGGCGGTCAAGTCCTATTCAGTTGCTCAGGCGGTGTAATACCTATTCCTCCGGGTTAAGTGAGGGTTGCTAGCTTTAATTCCAGATGGAGTCTGGGACTGGACGTAGAACGGGAGTTCGAACCAGTATAAAACTTCCTGGTGTCATTTTACTTTACTGCTATTATTTTCCACACTAATTATTTATTATATTCCATATTACTTGATCCTATAGCACAGTCACTTTCATTTGGAATCAAAGCAAGGCCATCATATAACCATAACATAGTTATCTGATATATATTTTAAATATGGAAAACAACACCAGCACTATAACCAACAATACTTTTCTTGATGGTCAATCTACTGCACAACCACCTCTATTTAATGGGATGAACTATAACTATTGTGCTACTAGAATAAGAATTTATATACAAGCAAGTAGTTGTGAAACCTAGAACATTATTCCATCTGAATATAATAGCCTACTACTGAATATTCACAATGGTCTAACACACAAAAATTAGATGCTACTGCAAATGCTAAAGCTATAAATATGCTATATTGTGCATTAGACAAAAATGAGTTTAATAGAATAAGCATGTGTAAAACTGCTCATGAAATTTGGCGTACACTTAAAGTTACACATGAAGGTACTAAAAAAGTCAAACAAAGTAAAATTTCTATGCTCAAAAATCAGTTCCAGAATTTTAAAATGAAGTAAGATGAGACTATAAATGAAATGTACTCCAGATTTCAAGATATATATCATTCTTTGATACCATTAGAAGAAACTTATACAGATTTAGATATTGTTTCAAAAATCCTCAACTCACTAACGGATGAGTGGAAACGAAAAGTATTAGCAATCGACGAAGCTAATGACATTTCGACCATAAAACCACAGGAGTTGATAGGAAATCTAATGTCTTATGAAGTTAATCTCCAGGCAAAACGAGTACAGGCTCAAGATAAGAAAAATATAGCATTCCAGGTAGAAAAAGATGAGTCAGATTCAAATGAAGAAGATATGACGTTCATTGCTAAGAATTTCAAAAAGTTTTTGAAATTTAGAAAGAGCAACAAATTCAGAAATAACAAGAACAGCTCCAGCCACAATAACAACACCAACAAACCATCATCATCTACTCTAGAATGTTATGAATGTCACAAGAAAGACCACAACAAGAAAGACTGTCCCAAGAAAAAGAAAGACAAACATAAGCACAAGAAACACAGATTCAAGAAGAAAGCTTTCTCTATCACATGGGACGATTCAGAATCATCTTCATCATCAAATAGTGACTCGGACAGTGATACAGAACAAGCCAACGTATGTTTTATGGCCACAAAAGACGAGGTGAGTGATCTAACTTTTGATGATCTATTAGAAATAAACTCAGAATTACTTGATAAGCTAAAAGACATCAAAAGAAAATATAAAGAATCTCTTGAAAAACTGAATAGAACTGAAATTGAAATAGATATGTTAAGAGATGAGAAACAAATCTTAGAAGAAGAACTTGAGGTTACTCAAGAATCTTGTTCTAATATGACATCTCAACTCTCTATGCTAAGTCAAGAGATAGAAACACAAAAAGAAAAGAATGATGCTCTATGAATTGAAAATCATGATCTTAAAGCAAATGTCAAGATTTTAGAATTAGATAACTCTAGCCTTAAAACAAAGTTACACGATATTACTAAAAATGTCTCTAATTTTAATAAAGGCAGAGAAAATCTTTCCAAAATTATAGAAAATTCTCAAACTGCTTCAAATAAAAGAGAACTAGGATATAAGCAATCTTCTAAAATTATTCCAATGAAAAATAATTCTTTATATAAAAGGAATAATAAAGTTGAAAAACCTAGTTCTAAAGTTTCAAATTTTACTAAATCAATTAAAAGTTGGGTTCCTAAAACAAATAATTCTTTGATTAGAAATAAGTATATACAATCTTTTATAAAAACTGTTCATAAAACAAAGATTTTATTTTCAAAAGGAATTCTGAACCCTCTTGGGTTTGGCTTCCTTAGACCTAACTCTTAGGACCCAAATAAAATGGTGGGTACCAATGTTAATTCTGTATTTTGCAGGTACCACCTAAAAAGAGAGGAAAATGGATACTAGACTGTGGTTTCTCAAAACACATGACAGGACACAAAGGGATGCTAACAAACATTAACTACTCAGATGGAGGTTCTATCACATTTGGAGATAATTCCAAAGGATATGTCATCAGCAAAGACGATGTGAGCAATAACAGTATATCTAATATAACTCTTATAACAAATGTTTTATTAGTTAAAAATTTAAAGCATAATTTACTTAGTATCAGCCAATTGTGTGACAAAGGATTCAATATCTCTATTTCTGAAAATAAGTGTAGCATTTTTTATCAAAGTAAAAATCTTATTTTTGAAGGTTTTAGAGATAAAAATATTTATGTTTTAAATATGAATGTAAATTACAATACAAATATGTGTTTAATAGCCAAAGAAAATGATCCTTGGTTATAGCACAAAAGATTTTGTCATATTAATTTCAAAGCTATAAATAAATTATCTAAAAATGATTTAGTAAAAGGTTTACCAAAAATGAATTTTGAAGTAAACAATATTTGTGATGCTTGTCAATTAGGAAAATTATTAAAATCATCCTCCAAATCAAAGAAAAATATTTCTACTATACAACCACTAGAAATATTGCATTTGGATCTCTTTGGTCCAACTCAAGTTCAATCTATAAACCATAGCAAATATGTGTTTGTTATAGTAGACGATTTCTCAAGATATACTTGGACTATTTTTCTGAAAATAAAAGCGATACTTTTGAAAATTTCAAGATTTTTGCAAAGAGAATTCAAAATCTCAAAAATTAAAAAAAATTAGAAGTGATCATGGAGGTGAATTTGAAAATGAAGCTTTTGAACATTTTTGTAATTAAAAGGGAATTTATCATAATTTTTCTTTTCCTAGAAAACTACAACAAAATGGAGTTGTAGAAAGGAAAAATAGAATGTTACAAGAATGTGCAAGAACTTTATTAAATGGAAGCACATTTCCAAAACATTTCTGGGCAGAAGCTGTAGCAACTGCTTGCTATGTTCTAAATCGTGTTTCCATCCAACCCTTAACAAAACACACTCCATATGAACTTTTTCATCAAAGAAAACCGAACATTTCTTATTTAAAACTTTTGGTTCAAAATGTTTTATTTTAAACACAAAAGATCAGCTTGGAAAATTTGATCCAAAATCCGATGAAGGAATCTTCGTAGGATATTCGAAACGAAGCAAAGCTTATCGAATTTTCAATAAAAGAACAAAAACAATCGAAGAAACACTTCATGTTTCATTCGAGAAAATTTCAAATTTAATTAAAATTTTGAAGATGATGAAGTTATACCTAATACGGTCATAAATACGGTTACTCAAAATAATTTTGAAGAAGATGAAAACATTGTTCATAATTTTAAAGAAGATGAAAACATTGTTTATAATGAAAATGAATTAAGATCTCCTCCTAGGATTTTACGGGATCACCCAGTAGAAAATGTCATAGGAGAAATTGAGTCACATGTTAGAACTAGAAGTCAACTTAATCAAATGGGCCATGTAGCATTTCTTGCTAAAACTGAACCTAAAAATGCAAAAGAAGCATCTACTGATGACTATTGGATTATAGCTATGTAAGAAGAGCTAAACAAATTTGAACGAAACGAAGTTTGGGATCTAGTTCCTAGACCGAGTGATCAAACAGTCATTGGTACTAAATGGGTCTTCAAAAATAAAGCAGATGAACAAGGTAATATAACTAGGAATAAAGCTAGATTAGTTGCACAAGGATATAATCAAGAAGAAGGAATTGACTATGATGAAACGTTTGCTCCAGTTGCACGACTTGAAGCAATACGTATATTACTGGCCTTTGCATGTTTTCATAATTTCAAACTTTATCAAATGGATGTTAAAAGTGCTTTTTTAATTGGTTATATAAAAGAAAATGTTTTTGTTGAACAACCTCCTTTATTCACACATGAAATTTTTCCAGACTACGTCTATAAACTCAAGAAAACCTTATACGGTCTAAAACAAGCACCCCGTGCTTGGTATGAACGTCTTAAAAGCTATCTAATAGATTCTAGTTTTGAAATTAGGAAGGTTGATCAAACTTTTTATTATTAAAAGAACTAAAAATGATATTTTAATTATTCAAATTTATGTAGATGATATTATTTTTGGTTCTACAAATGAAAAATTATGTCAGGAATTCTCAAAAATAATGACCAAAGAATTTGAAATGTCACATATGAGAGAATTATCTTATTTTCTTGGTTTACAGATTAAACAATTAGAAAATGGAATTTTTATTAATCAAGAAAAATATTGTAATAATCTAATTAAACTTTGGTATGTAAAATACTACTGCCAAACCAACTCCAATGAGTACAACGTTACATCTCGATAGAGATGAAGATGGCAAAAGTGTCGACCAAAAATTATATCGAAGTATAATTGGATCATTACTTTATCTAACTACTAGTAGACCAGACATAATGATGAGTGTTTGTTTATGTGCTCGATTTCAAGCAAATCCTAAAGAACCACATATGCGGGCAGTGAAATAAATATTGCGTTATCTAAGCAAAACTAAAGATTTTTGACTTTTCTATCCGAAAGAATGTCCTTTTGAGTTAGTTCCATATAGTGAGCCGACTTTGGAGTATGTCGGACAGATCGAAAAGGTACTAGCGGGATTTGTCACTTCATTGGACAATCCTTAGTCTCTTGGTTTAGCAAGAAACAAAATTGTGTTTCACTTTCGACTTGTGAGACAGAATACATTTCTGCTGCTTTAGCATGTGCTCAAGTCATTTACATGCAACAAATACTTCAAGATTTTGGTATAAATTTATCTAAACCTACAATTTTCTGTGATAACACAAGTGCTATAAAATTATATAAAAATCTTGTCAATCACTCACGAACTAAACATATTGACATACGTCATCATTTTCTTCGTGATAATATTGAAAAGGATTTAGTTAGATTGGAATTTGTATCCTTTGAAAATCAACTGGCTGATATATTTACAAAACCTTTGAATGAAAATATTTTTATAAAACTTCGAAGAGAATTGGGAATTAGGTCTTTAAAAGATCTATAGTTATCTTTAAAAAGATATTTTTTAAATTCTTTTCGAATTTTTGATGATTGCCATACTTGAATATTAGACCTTTAACCTCACATGATGGTAGTCTAACACTCCACATGATTTTGTTTCTTATCTAAGTTCATATTATTTCTGATTTTTTTTAACCACTCGTTTTGACTTTATATTTTACAACCATTCCTTTTTCTAGTTGTTAGTTATCTTTCTTTTAATTTATTGGTTTTCATTTTTTGATTATTGTTATCACCCATTCTCCTCTATTTTAAGGCTCCTTTTCATTATAAATTCAAGATTGTTTTATTTTTTTCCACACAAACTCCTTGATTTCAAAGAACAAAGCTTCTACCTCTTCAAATTTATTATCGTGTCTTCACAACACAACTCCGAATCCTCTTCCCTTTCCTATACCTCTATAAGTTCAGATTCTATCAACCTACCTACACCAACCCCCATTTACAAGCTCGTTCCAATAGTTCCACCGTCCACTCACACCGACTACACTCCTCCCGGTAAAAGAGCTAAACGCTCTTTATTTTTCGGATCGTCGTCTACCAAAGATAAGATAGACGACGTTCACCATTATTAATGGGAGACGCTGGAATTACAGCAAGAGCTGTATTACGAGCTAAAGGTAAATGCGAAGCGCTTAAGCTTCCTAGAACAAGTGGCTCTAAAATTTTATGGATCGTCATCTCACAATACGGTTCACCAACCAAGTTCTCCTTCACGTCGTAACCCATAGGAACCATCACCTCAACGTCCCCCTGTCTCTCCAAACTCATGGGAACATGGAAATGGATGGTCACCATTGCGACCACTTCAGGAGAATACCAAAGTTGAACCGGACGAATACCACACTTCGTCCTCTTTATCCAAGTCTTCATAAATTATATATATATATATCATATCTCCTATGTTTCGTGTTTGATTGATTTAAATATTTACATGTTAATCTTTTAGTAATTCTTATAATCATATGTTTTGTTTCTAAAAATTGTTACAAGAGCATGTATCTTCATCCTACAGTTTTTAATACTTCCAGTTGACTAACATAAGATAAATAGTCGACTGAACCTGTTTTTATACACTGTTTTCTTTACCCTACAGTCAGTCGACCGACCCTTCAATTCAGTCGACTGAATTTAGCAAATTTGAACTAAAAAGTCTCGGGATGAATTCAGTCGACTGAACCCCTGAAGTCAGTCGACTGACCCCTATAAATTCTTTTTTAAAATACCCAGTCAGTCGACTGGTTTTGAATACTCAATCGACTGAAACTGGTAACCAGGGTTTCCTGGCCAAAAGTCACTTAAAATAACTATACAAACTCTTTTACTTTTCACTTTTTACTTCAATCTTTTTGAATTTCTGCCATTATTCCACATTCTTACTTCAAATTCGTCCAAAAAGAAATCAACTTTTTCAAATTTTAAACCCTACTCTTCACACTCTAAAGTCCTAGTCTCTCAATGGCACCCAAAAGAGCTCAACAATCCCAATCTACAGGGGGTCCTTCCGATTCGAGGATTCGAGGATGGTTGCACAATGAAAAAGTAGCACAACGATTCGATAAGATGAAAAATTCTTGCTTTTTCGAAGGTTCGTTCGTCAAATTTCCCGACTTTACTCCGTATGCAATCCAAGAGTTAGCCCGTCGCAACGGACTAGAATCTCTAAATGATTTTGCTGCAAATAACATCAAGATCAATCATCTACTCATGAAGCTCTTCTATGCCAATCTAAATCTCGACCATCATGTCATCTCAAACCCAGACGATGCCATTTGGACTATGGTATGTGGCATGAAGATTTTCTTTCCTCTTCAACGACTTGCTCGAATTCTAATATGCCCGAACGAAGGAGAAGAGTTCGGTGAAATACCGGTTAATATGGAAACTCGAGATCGTATTAGTCATATGTTCCTCTTCGACGACTTAACAGAACTAAAGGCGGTTGCGCTACGACTCAAGGCTCGCATCATGCATTGTGCGCTAACCCATACCATCAACCTAAGAACTGGAAGCTATGAAAAAGTTTATAGAAGGGACTTCCAATCATTGTATGCTATTTGGGGAGGTCGTGGTGTGAATTGGGCAAAAGTTATATTGGACGGATTTCAAACATTCAACCAAAGTCGCATGAGAATGGTTCACTATGGCGCATATATTATGCGTATTCTCAAGCACTTTCATGTTCCTTTTTCCGACTCGGAATGCTCTACCATTGGTTCCTTAAACACAAAGACACTCAGCTTGATGAACCTTCCCAAACAATATCTCGACCACACCATTATTACCTATGAGCATTGGCTTGAAAACCAATCCTCCGATCAAGGTCAACCTTCCTCTCGCCAACAAACTCCTCATATTCAAGCTTCCACTTCGTCTTAACCTCCTCCACCTAAAAGAGAAATCACTGAGATTCAAGAAGTTGATACTCAAGCTCGGCCTCAAGAAGTCATAACAATCATTTCCCGAAACCAACAACGACTTCTTGATCAACGACTTTCTCAAGTGGAATCAAATGTATCTCGAGTTGAAAAATCCGTCACCAAGGTCAATAAGAAACTCAATCATATAAAAGGTTTTCTCAATAACATTTGGGAAGCAATCACGTGCTCTCAACCTTCTTCAACTTTCGTTCACGTGCCTACTTCACACGGGAAACGACCTACTGAGAACTTCACATGGTTAACTTCAAATGAGGAACAAGAAGAAGAAGAAGGAGAAGAAGTTGGTGGAGAATCTGGCGATGAAGAAACCGAAGGTGATGAAGAAGGAGAAAGCTCCAATGAAGGAAGCGATGGTGATGAGTAAGGTTATTTTCTTATGTTCTTGTTATTTTGATGAACTTCTATGTTATTTCATTTCAAACAAACTCTATATGGTTATGTGGTGTGTTTATGATAGTTTTCTTGTCTAGACTAATTATGTAATATTTACACTATGCGTTTCTATGGTTATGTGTTTCTTTGTGGTTATGTATTCTTGTTTTTGAGTAATGTGTTTCATATGTATCTTTGTTCTATGTTATGTGTTACTATCATTGTTCATATTATAATATTCTCTACTTTGAGAACTCTCCTTTTTGTCGATAACAAAGGGGGAGAAAAGATTAATTATTTCCAGGAATATATAGCATAGATTCAGGGGGAGAAAACTATAGCACAGTTGCATGAATATATTCAGGGGGAGAGATAAATCAACACAACTTGATGAAGATTCGTTCGTAGCAAATGGGGTTGTCATCATCAAAAAGGGGGAGAATGTTGGATCACATGTTTTGATTGCTGACAAGACACAACAATTCATGAATCTATGACTACGACAACATCCAGACTCATTGACTCAAAATATGGTTCGTATAGTTATATATTTTAGCAAGAGTCAATAGGTGTATATACAGAGTCTAGTTTAGTACTTTGTTAAAATCTTGCCTCAAGAATCATCACTCACATCATTCACAATAAAACTTGCATTCATTTTTAATCAAATTCAACACATATATTTCATTGCACTCATAAGCAGTATTCAATCGACTGACCAAGTGGTACCAGTCGACTGAGTCGGTGTAAATTTTTTATTATATTACATGGACCCGTCGACTGAACACACTTGGTCAGCCAACTAAGTCTGTACATGATTCATGTGCACATTTTGAATTCAGTCGACTGACCTTGCATGTTCAGTCGACTAACCTATAACAATCATTTTTTTTTGAAAAGACACTTCCAATTATCAAGAGTTATCTCCTTTCTGAAGAGTTACAACCATTAACTTTTCACAGATAACTTTTCCCAGAAGTTGTAACTCATCATACACTATAAAAGCATTCAAGATTCAATGATCAAATCACCTAATTTTCTATTCTCTCTTGATCTAACAAGCATTTCATTCTTGATTATATTATTTACAAATCTCTATACAATCATTGCTTACGATTCCATTTCCATATTCTTCAAGCAATACTAATCGTCCTATTCTTCATACACACACAATTATACACATCATTCTTGAGGAAAAGATTATAGGAAGGGTGTACTACAAGTGACAAATCCATGTTATTTAGAACACACAAAGTCAAGTTAATCCAATTTGTAAGAAAGTCCTGTTCGGTTGCTCAAGCGGTCAAGTCCCTACCTGTTGCTCAGGCGGTCAAGTCTTGTTTGGTTGCTCAGGCGGTGTAATACCTATTCCTCCGGGTTAAGTGAGGGTTGCTAGCTTTAATTCCAGAAGGAGTCTGGGACTAGACGTAGAACGAGAGTTCGAACCAGTATAAAAATTCCTGGTGTCATTTTACTTTACTGCTATTATTTTCCGTAGTAGTTATTTATTATATTCCATATTACTTGTCCTATAGCACAGTCACTTTCAGCAGGAGCAACTGTAATAGTTATGGCCTGAGAGGATGGAGTTTCCTGCATCATGGCAGTCTAAGCCTCGATGCGAGGAGAAGGAATGCACAAAGAGGTCCTGCGGCGATCATGGGAATCCCTGTGGTGTTTGTGCATATCGCTAAGGTCATAACTTTCATTGTCCCTTTTTCTCTTCTCTCCCCTCTCACGCTCTCTCTCCAAGTGGCGAGCCTCATCATCTTTTCTCTTCCTCCTTTCCTCATCAGTTTCGCGATAATAGCGATATGCTAGATCCGGAGTTTGATCCCTGTAGGAGCAAGAGTATTGACGCGGTTGATGGTATAGTCCACGACCCATGGAAGCTGAAACAAGAAGAAAATTGAAGTTAGCACTTGAATTATAAGACCTAACTCGATTCAAAAGTGTGTGCCCGTGATCCTAAAGGAGTGTGTAGTGACGATGACCCCCTATATACTCTACAAACCGTATCGACATGGTTTCAGAGTTGGAGTCATGCCACCTTCACTTGTAAAGGCACTAGAAGATATGTCGATATATGAGCCAATCCCGCCCATCATTTCACTAATCGAGAAATCCTCAAATTCATTCAAGTGAATGGAGATGTCTCCTAGAAAATCGAAATGTGACGTATCTCCAACATGGGTTCTATAGCTTGACCTCTAATTGATTAAGGAATTTAAGTGGTTTGTTGTTCTTGAGAAGAAATGGGAAGCTTAAGGCACAGCTCCTCATTAGTTAGCAGTTCTAGAGAAGGTAGGATAGGAAGATCAAGACTCATTGCGGGGGATTCACCAAATGACTCATTCCCCTCCTTGCTAGCATGGTATTCGCTATCATCATCATCCGACTCATACTCCTCTACACCAACAGCCGACTATTTTCCTGATCTCCTCACAAATCCCACGTCCTCCTCAGGGATTATGGGCATTCTAGCACCATCGCCCTCATCACCGAGGGCATCATCTCCCATGGACTCATCAGCGTCTATCCCGATAGCTTCTTCCTCATCATCCATCGTAGGCTCATCAGCCTCTGTATCAATTGTCCCCTCTTCATGTTTATTGCCCGATCCTCTTTATTCCTCTTACTCTTGAGGACCCTTATTAGAGCTATAAGTGAGGGTAGTGGAATGGGTGGGCAATCTAGAACTGCTCCATGTTAAGGATTCTGTGTCGGCTATTCTTCCATGCTGGAGCAATCCATACCCTTGTTAGTTTTCGTTCGTCAAAAGGTACTTCACGATACGTTGGCTCGCTCTAACGACCTTTAGTAGGGGTGGGCATAAACCGCACCGCTATACGAAAACTACCTGCATCGGACCACAAAAATGGTGCGAAAACCCACACCGAATCTTCTAACCAAAGAAAATACCCCAAATCGGAGCGATCTGCATTGATACGGTTCGGTTGCGGTTTGGACTATTGAACCGACCATATTAAACCGGACCGATCAGAATATATACACTAGTAATATTATTATAAAAATATAAGCAACTCCTATCTCATTTTTTATTCTAACGATGTATATTCTATTTTCAGCGTATGTTGTTGTTTTATTAATAATAATCATTGTGGTAAAGGAAGAAGTTATAGTATTAGTATGATATTTTTCAACTCATTTTTTTGAATAAAGGCTAATTATAATCTTATTCCAGTCATTTTACTTAATGACTATGCATTTGTTAATGTTGATGTTTGGTTAATCAACTAAAAAAATCTCGTCTGTAGCTAAATGTCAAATTTAAATATTCATACAATTAAGAACTAATCTTTCATTTTAGTATAACATTTTGTGTTTTAACCTTTAAGTGTAAAATCTTCACACAGTTGACTTCGTAAATTGATTATTAATGGAAGTATCTCTTATTCAATATTTAATATGGATTCAAACCGGACCAGACCAAAACTGAACCGTATTACATTAAACCAAACCGAACCATCTAAAAGATTAGTATAATGGTTTGTATTTTTGATTAACCATTTGATGCAGTGCGGAAGCGGTTTGGGCTTCAAACCGCACCAAACCAATCCACGCCCACCCCTACCTTTAAGTCCTTGAGCATTCTCTCATGCTCCAACTTCTTAACATGTTTTGGAATACCTATGGGGATATACGTTAAGTTAAAAACCTAGAGATTCCAATATAGGAAAGACTGACGGAAAGAAAATTACTTCCTCTTAATCAAAAGCGACCGAATCCTTTTGGACAACATACGAAGAAATATTCGTTTTTGAAGTAGGATCGCTTGTTGTGGAGGTTCTCAATGACCTTGCTTCTTATCCAGGCCTCGATAATCAAGAAAGACGAGAACTCCTTTATCCTCTTAAACTTGAGAAGGTATGTGCACTCGTTGAATCGTGGAGGGCGGACAAATCTTTGCATAAATAGGATATATAATGAACTCAATAAAGCGTGTCCATTCGGGTGGACTTGAAACGGCCGAAGCCCAATTTCTCCCAAAAAACTCTTCAAGAAAGAATTAAAAGGTTGGACGGCACTGCTAAGACACATATAGCGACTACATATTTTGAAGCCAGGAGGGGGTGATGGGCAAATTCATTTCTTTCCGGCAAACGAACATCTTCTTCGAGAATGCCATGTTGCAAGCAAATGTTCTTAAGCATTTTCGTAGTCAAAATGGAAGGCCTCCGTTCCGGCAGATAGTTTATGTTAGCACCAAAATTGGTCACTAACCTCGTAGAAGAAGATTGTGAGGAGATATAAGTGATGAAATCAAATTAAACAGAGAAGACAGTGCTAATCTAAATACAGAAAGTAAGAACACCAAATTTATAGTGGTTCGGCGTAATTGCCTACGTCCACTTTGAGGTTAAACTTTATTGATCTTCTTTATAGTTGATTACAAATACAATTCGTGAATCAAATGCTTGAATGAAGTTGTTAAGTAGAGAAGATGAGTCTTGAAAATGGCAGAGTCTCCCCGGTGTTTTCTCTCCAAAAAAGGATCCATTTTACTGTGACCCTGCCCCTCTATTTATAGGCAAAGATGGGCTGGACTTCCCAAGCGGGCTTGTTAGCCGAACGTTCGAGCCCAGGCGCTGCATGCCGAACCAGGTACGCCGAACGCTTCCATGCCGAACGGTCCTTCCCATGCCGAACGGTCCTTCCCATGCCGAACGGTGCTCCTGATGTATGGGAAGTGTAGGGTGGTTGCAGTGAAGCCGAGCGTATCTCTATTTGAAGCTCTTGACCGACCAATGTATGTAGTTCGAACGCTCTCGTTGCCGAGTTATCCTATCGCCGAGTTCCACTGACGCCGAGTGCCTCTGGATGCCGAGTACCGTGGGATGCCGAACACTAGTTGACGCTGAGCATAGGTTGTTGCCGAGTGCTCTCCTTGACGCCGAATACCCTTACGCCGAGTACTCCTGTACGACGAACAATCTCGTATGCCGAGCAGTCTTGACGTCGAGCACACTTGTCGCCGAGCACTCGTTGGATGTTGGGTGCCTCGCCGAACACTCCTGGCTGTCAAGTGCCTCGCCGAATACCAGGGGACGCCGAGTACTCTGGTACGCCGAACAGTCTCGATGCCGGACACTAACGGATGCCGAGTACTATGCCGAGCACACTTGTCACCGAGCACTCATGGATGTCAGTTGCTTCGCCGAACACTCCTGGATGGCCAGTGCTTCGCCGAACACTCCTTGATGCCAATCGCTCTCTGATGCCGAGCACTTATTGCCGAGTACTAGTTGCCTGGTCAAATCCCCAGGAAACACTTGCCCCCCAAAGTGTATTGCGTGGCCGAACGTGATGCGCTTTGAATCTGGTACAATCTACCACGGAGGTACCTTCTCGAGAATCAAATGCTAGCGAAGGAGGTGCAAGATGAACGAGATTTAGATGCCGAACGATACGCTCGAAGCCGAACGTACCTCGTGTGCCGAACGTGACACTGCTACGACGCCGAACTCTTCGGTGTTGACCGGTTCTACCGGGTATAGCCTCTTCAACTTCTACCTCCCTCTATATAACCAGGTCCTCGCCGTCTCTCTTCCCTTTACATCTTCTCTTCAGCCATTCCTTAGAGACTTTCAACTCTTCCCATCCTACCAGACATAAAGCCTTTATAATCCATTCTCAACTTCGATCGTCGAATTAGGTATCCTTCCTCTAACAATTGCACTACTTCCATTTTAGGTTCATCGTGGTTTGCTCGTTTTGAGTGGTCTAACTGGGGATAGCTCCTCCGTGCCGAACGATAGAAGGGTAGATGGGGTGTTGAACGGCGTAGTCTTTGCCGGGCGATCCGTCTCTGTCGTTCGGTGTGGATGGAGAAGGTGTAGGGTAGAGTTGAAATCGTGGCGGAGCACCACTTTTAGCTGAACGATGACATTAGCCGACCAATACGATTGATACGCCGAACACTGACTTTAGCCGAACAACATATTTGACATGCCGAACAATGACTTTAGCCGAACAACATATTTGACATGCCGAACAATGACTTTAGCCGAACAACATAACTGACATGCCGAACGATGACTCTAGCCGAACAACATATTTGACATGCCGAACAATGACTTTAGCCGAACAACATAACTGACATGCCGAACGATGACTCTAGCCGAACAACATATTTGACATGTCGAACAATGACTTCAGCCGAACAACCCTTAGGTCGAACCATTACCTTAGTCAAACAAAGCAATTGCCGGACAATTCTTGGGCCGGATAATGTCTTTAGCCGGTCAATACAAATGCCGAACAACATTAAAAATGCCGAACAGGATAGGTGTCTAACTACATTTTAAGCCGGTCACTCTAGAAATCATATGTCTTCTGAATCTGGGACTATAATCTCCTCAAGGCGAGCTTTCTGAGACGGTCAGCGATGACGGTCTTCGAAGGCGATGATTCGAAGCTAAATATTACATCTTTAGAACCTTTAGATTCTTATTGCTTGCACACAATTGCTTGCACTAGTTCACACACCACACGGGGGGGAAAAATCATGTTGCTAATTCTAACGTTCAACGTTTTTTAAGTATAGCTCTCTCAAGCATTTAGCCAGGTTCATTATTTATTCGGGATGTCGGGAAAATCTAGTTCTACCACCATATCTGACAGGCCTGGGCCGTCAGCAAGGCAAGGAGCCGCAGATGCTTCCAACCCGTCAATCTCTCCCGCTCATAACTTGGCGCTCGATGCTCTGGAGTCAACCATCTTACTGGACAATCCGGTCGATTCTCAAGCCTCGAAGATCAACGAGGCCGCTCTGCGACGGATATGTTCCATTCACGGGATTCCCTTTGCTGACGTGTTAGTTCCTTCGAGACACGACCGCCCTCATCTGCCCCCAGTCGGGTACACAGCCTGCAACAAGTTCATGTGTTGGATGGGCAACGTGCCTCCATTTAACTTATTTCTCCGGGATGTGCTGCAGTATATAGACATTGCTCCGTCGCAGCTGCACCCGAATGGCCATGCGTTCCTATATGGGACTTATTTACTCTTCATGGCCGTCTTCTCCAGACCTCCAACCCCCGGTGATATCCGATACATTTATATGTCCAAGAGACGGAAAGATAGCCCTTCCTTCATGTTCCTCGAGCCATACCAC
Organism: Allium fistulosum; assembly: GCA_030737815.1. NCBI lineage: Eukaryota > Viridiplantae > Streptophyta > Magnoliopsida > Asparagales > Amaryllidaceae > Allium > Allium fistulosum. The sequence goes on along the minus strand of CM060902.1, from coordinate 1,111,752,959 downwards.
AAGTGCCAGATCTTGACAGGGGCCTGTAGCAAATTCGCCTTGTACAAACAGGAATGGTTCTATGTGCGATGCCCGTCTGGTTTTGCTAGGAGATGGGTTGAAGGCAGTAAGTCTCTCTGCTGAATCGTTATTCGTATTTAATGGGAGTCATGTTTTTCCTAACTCTTCATTTCATCTTTTCAGGTATTAACCCGCGTCCGGAAGGCCGAGGATATTCTGATGCTGTCGACGCGATTAGAGCTCTTCCGGCCGAGGATCGAGATATTCGAGCTATCATTTCTAATGAATCGCTGTCGGGGTTCGGCTTGCTAGCTCCTGATCGTCGGATCAGCCTTCCAGAAGGTGTTACAATTCCCAAACCTCCATCTGGTAAAGGGAAAAAACTTGCCGGCCCGTCGTCGCGTCGCGCTCCCGACACGCACGAAGAAGGCGAGCGCAAAGAGGATGATGCACCCGAAACTCAGGGTGAGAACGTGGGTCCCGCTTGGAATCCGGCAATCGAAGTTCAGGATATTGAGACGTCATCCTCCCCTTCGAAGGGAAAGAAAAAGCTGAAATATACGGTTCAGAAGGAGAAAGTTGGTGGCACCTCAAAATCTACGCCTATCCCTCCTGAGAAAGAGGCTTCTTCGCAGCATCTGGAAAGTTCTCTGAGGGGTCTCTCGAACCTCTCTATTCCCGAAGACATACTTAATTACGGGTTCGATGATCCTGAAGCTCTCAAATTCTCCTCGCCCGCTAGAGGCAATGCAGGAGTTCAACTCCCGGCTCAAAGAGACAATACTCCGATTAGCAAAGATAAACGAACGGGTCCGTCGGGGGGAACACTTAGGACACACACGCACATGCGCATTCCATAATATACTTCAAGTCTTTTTAATTCGTGAATTCTCCTTAACTTGTTGTTATTTTCCTTCTTTGCAGGTGATATGGGCCGCTCCCACGGACTTGATCGCCTTCAGGGGTCTTCTATATTCCATCACTCCAGACGGGATTCCGGTTCAAGCAGACGCCGGGACCGAGGTGATTATGAAGATAGGGACAATCGTCCGCGCGAGTCGTCTCACCGCAAGAAAGCACACTATCAATCTTCCCAGTCCCGCGATCTTCCTCCTACAACTGAGCCGGATAAAGAGAAGTCTTTGCAGAAGGGTTATCAGTCTGATGCTGCTCGAGAACAACATTCCAGTTCATCGAGTACGAGGCAAGTTCGAGAGCCGCGTAAAAGAATGGAATTCTCTAAGCCTCCTCCTCCTGCTCCTGCCGTGGACCCAACTGTTGCGGAAAAGATGGTCGACCTTAAGGCCAAGTTTCCGAAAATTTGTTTTGACGGTTTGAAATTCCTCCCGGCCATCCATCACATTCCTGGGCACATGAAGCAAAGTGCCATTGCCTGCAACAATGACGTCTATGTTCAACATGACGCATTCGTGCACTTGGTGGAGAAGATCTCAGAAGTATCTGTCGAGCGTCAACACGAGATTGACTGTCTGAATCTGGAGGCTGACAGCGACAAGAAAATCATCAAACTTCAGGACGAAGAACTCGCCTCTTATAAGTCAAAGCTAGAAGCCGCTGAACAAGGTGCAAAAGATACTGCTGAGGCAGTTACTCGCTTAGAGGTGGCTCACAAAAAGGAGCTTGACGAAGCAGTTCAGCGCAGCGGCGCCCTTGCCCTAGAAAAAGACTCTGTCCAAAAAGAAAGGGACGCGCTCGCTACTCAAGTCAAAGAGCTGAAAGAACAACTCTCCAAGGAGAAAGAAGACAAAATAGCCGCTCAGGAAGAATCACAGCGGTATTGTGATGAGATTGTTGCTACCCGACTCCTGAAGGCAAAGCTCGACGGTGAACTTGCCGGGGTCGAGAAAATGAAGGATGAGGCCCGTGAGGAGGGCAAAAGAATGGCTGTGGAGGAGCTTGATTCTCGCCTTGAGGCGGCCGCAGAGGCCGGCAGGGAAGAGGTCAAAAGTATGTTTGACCCGTTGATCGCCGAGTATGGAGCCCGCGTCCTTATGCACCGCGACCTAACATTCTTGGGTGACGGCTACCATGAATCCCTGGCTGAGGCATGGGAAACTCTGATAAAGATCAAGAAAGTCGAGTCAGGCTCCGAAGAAATCGACGAGGATGCATTGGTGAAGGAGTTCCTGAGGGGGAATGAGCCATCGGATTTATCCGCAGCATTGGCTCTTTATGGCAAAGGCTCTTCCCCTTCAAAAGAGAAGAATGACGAGGCTGGCCCGTCAGAGGCCGATGCTACTACTCCTCACATCGCCGCTCCTTATGCTGCTCAATCAACTGGTCGGTCGACGCTTGATCCATTCGAGCAGCATGCCAGTTACGATCCCGAAGATCCCGGGCTCGGCGTTCATGTGCTGTCACCTATCCTGGAGGGTGAAACCCCGCGCGCCACCGATAGTCAACCTGATCCTGGTAGGAGATTCTTCTTTCTCTAGAAGTCGAAGAGATCCCGTCATTTTTCAGCAGTGGTTATTCGTTCCAATGCCCACTTCTTATATTTTCGCGCAGGTTGTTCTGACACCGAGCTAACTCCGAGGAGCGATGACGCCAAGGAGGGAGCGGGGAAAACAAGCGACGTTGCTCACGCAGGGGTAACTCCCGGCCCAGACGCTCAAGTGATCGGGGCGCTTGATGATGACAAACTTGATACTTCGTCTCCTGCCGAAGGAAGCGACGAAGTTAAAATCACTGGCGCCTCTGAACATACTTCAGAGATGAGCATGAAGGATCGTCTCGCCGACGAGGAGAAGAGAAAGGTCAAAGTCAAAGTTGAATCTGAAGTCCTGGAACTCACTGACCCGTGGAACAGACCTCTGAAAATCATTCTCCCGGGCAGGTCCAAACCACTAGATGTTCCGTCTCCTACTCCTGACTCCGTCTCTCTAGCAAGCAAAAAGTCCAAGAAAAAACATGAGGGAGAGGAGTCGTCGGAAACACCAAAGGCAGACAAGAAGAAGAAGTCGAAGAAATGATCGATGCACTTGTTCAACAAGTTTTTGCTTAAGTTTGTAATTGTTTCTATCTTCCATAACTTGTAGTTTGTATAGGCCCGAATTTTGTAGGAGTGATCTTGTATCCCCATTTTGGACTTATCGAATAAAATTTTAGTTTCTTCTTGTTTGAATGATTCTCTTGTCTTTATTTGGTTTGCTGACACTGTGCTCCGAGGACTCGGAGACTTGAGACTGTTCATACTCTAGTCCGCGCTCTGGGGGACTTAGAGTACTCCACTCCGCACTCTGGGGATTCGGAGATTGGAAATCGTTCATACTCTAATCCGCGCTCTGGGGACTTAGAGTACTCCGCTCCGCACTCCGGGGATTCGGAGATTGGAAATCGTTCATACTCTAGTCCGCGCTCTGGGGACTTAGAGTACTCCGCTCCGCACTCTGTGGATTCGGAGATTGGAAGTCGTTTATACTCTAGTCCGCGCTCTGGGGACTTAGAGTACTCCGCTCCGCACTCTGGGGATTCGGAGATTGGAAGTCGTTTATACTCTAGTCCGCGCTCTGGGGACTTAGAGTACTCCGCTCCGCACTCTGGGGATTCGGAGATGGGAAGTCATTTATACTCTAGTCCGCGCTCTGGGGACTTAGAGTACTCCGCTCCGCACTCTGGGGATTCGGAGATGGGAAGTCGTTTATACTCTAGTCCGCGCTCTGGGGACTTAGAGTACTCCGCTCCGCACTCTGGGGATTCGGAGATTGGAATCGTTTATACTCTAGTCCGCGCTCTGGGGACTTAGAGTACTCCGCTCCGCGCTCTGGGGATTCGGAGATTGGAAATCGTTTATACTCTAGTCCGCACTCCGGGGACTTAGAGTACTCCGATCCGCGCTCTGGGGATTCGGAGATTGGAAGTCGTTTATACTCTAGTCCGCGCTCTGGGGACTTAGAGTACTCCGCTCCGCACTCTGGGGGTTCAGAGATTGGAATTGTTTATACTCTAGCCCGCGCTCTGGGGACTTAGAGTACTCCGCTCCGCGCTCTGGGGATTCGGAGATTGGAAATCGTTTATACTCTAGTCCGCGCTCCGGGGACTTAGAGTACTCCGATCCGCGCTCTGGGGATTCGGAGATTGGAAGTCGTTTATACTCTAGTCCGCGCTCTGGGGACTTAGAGTACTCCGCTCCGCACTCTGGGGATTCGGAGATTGGAATCGTTTATACTCTAGCCCGCGCTCTGGGGACTTAGAGTACTCCGCTCCGCGCTTTGGGGATTCGGAGATTGGAAATCGTTTATACGAGCATGTATGTCGCGCAGAATAATGTAATTTATCATCCAATTAAGAGATATAGAAACTTCATAGAAAATGTGGCTTCAAGCCTTTATTAATGAAAATCAACTAAATTGCTCGATTACAACTTTAAAAGGAAACTAAGTCATTATTGAATGGAAACATGTAGGAAACAATAGTGCCTATAGCAAGAAAGGGAAACATGCTAAATGTAATAGTGCCGCAAATGTTCACTGTTCCATGCTCGGGGGAGTGTCGCGCCATCAACGGTCGCTAGCTTGAATGTTCCTTCTCCAAGCTTCCGTTCAATGGCGTATGGACCTTCCCAGCTGGGATTCATGCGTGATGGTACCGGGAAGACTCGTTTCAGAACGAGATCTCCCACATCAAAGATTCTCGGACGGACTCTGCCGTCATAGTAACGCTTGACTCGATGTCTGTGCGCCGCCGCCCTTAATTCAGCTTCTTCCCGTTTTTCATCGATGCAGTCCAGTGACTCCAGCAAGAGGTTTTGGTTCGTCTTGGGATCGTAGTACGTCACTCGGTGCGATGGAACTTAAAGTTCCACGGGTATAACGGCTTCAGAGCCGTATGCCAAGGCGAACGGAGTGTGGCCGGTCGCGGACTTGTGGGTAGTTCTATACGCCCATAATGCTGTCGGGAGTTCATCTACCCATTTGCCTCCAACCTTCTCCAGACGCTTCTTTAGTATGGACTTGATTATTTTGTTAACGGCCTCGACTTGTCCGTTAGCTTTTGGGTGTGCAACGGCGGCGAACTTTTTCTCGATGCCGTACTTTAAACATAACTCTTTGAACTCTCTACTTTCGAATCGCGTTCCGTTGTCTGTAATGATGGTGCGTGGAAGGCCAAAGCGGCATATAATGTTTCGTACAACGAAGTTAATGACCTTCTTAGAGGTGATAGTGGCCAATGGTTCTGCCTCAGCCCATTTCGTGAAATAGTCGACTGCAACTATTGCGTATTTTGCACCACCTTTGGATAGAGGCAAAGAGCCGATTATGTCGATTCCCCAGATCGCAAATGGCCAAGGACTGATCATTTGTGTGAGTTCCGTTGACGGAGCCCTCAGGATTTTTGCATATCTTTGACACTTGTCGCATTTTCTTGCGTAGTCCGCGGCATCCCGGTTTACGGTGGGCCAGTAATACCCATAGCGGAGGATCTTCTTTGCTAGCGTTTGCCCACTAGTATGGTCGCCGCATTCCCCTTCGTGGACTTCCCTCAAGACTCGCTTTGTTTCATCATGAGCGATGCACCGTAACAATGGGACTGAGAATCCTTTCCGGTACATGGATCCATCCTGCATTACGTACCGCGCAGCCTTTCGAAGGACCTGTCGTCTTTCGCTTCTTTTTTCTGGTAAAGCCCCGGTTGTCAGGTACAGTTTGAATGGGGTTATCCACGAGTCCTTCTCGATCTCTGTTTCCAACACGCGATCGATTTTCATCTCGTCCACACTCGGGGCATGCAAGACTTCAACGGGATACAATCCCATTTGTTGAACATCGTCGGTACTTGCGAACTTAGCCAACAAGTCGGCTTCTTTGTTTTGTTCTCGCGGGATATGTGAAATGTCATAACGCTCAAGATTTGATAGTAGTTCTTGGACCTGAACGAGGTACGGAGCAAGCTTTCGTTCTTTTGCTTGGTAGTCTCCTCGTACTTGGTAAACCACTAACTGCGAGTCACAAAAGATTTCGACTGATTCGATCCCGAGTTCTTTGATAAGCTTCAAGCCATCGATCAGTGCTTCATATTCAGCTTCGTTGTTCGTAGCCGGAAAATCGAGCTTCAGGGCATAACAGATTGATCGGTTTTCCGGAGTTATAAGAACTACGCCCGCGCCGGAGCAATGGTCGTTTGATGCACCGTCAGTGTATAATTTCCATCGAATGGGGGGAATGATGTCGTGATCGTCCGGTTTGATGGGTATGGTAAATTCAGCGATGAAGTCTGCTAATGCTTGCCCTCGGATGGCTCTCCGTGGTAAGTACGCGATATCGAATTGGCTCAACTCGATGTTCCATTTTAGCAATCTTCCAGAAGTTTCCGGTCGTTGAAGTACCTGCCTCAGGGGTTGATCGGTATAAACGCCGATTGAATGCGCTTGAAAGTATGGGCGCAGCTTGCGTGATGCAATCACCAAGCAATAAGCCAATTTCTCAATTTTAGGGTAATTCTTCTCTGCCCCCGTTAAACGTTTGCTAACATAATATACCGGCTTCTGGACTCGATCCTCCTCACGAACCAAAGCTGCGCTTATCGCATGAGGGGATATAGCCAAGTAGACGTACAGCATCTCATGGTCAACTGGTTTAGATAGCATTGGTGGGCTCTCCAGATGCCTTACCAGGTTCTGGAAAGCTTCCTCGCAGCTAGACGTCCATTCAAAATTCCTCTTTCCTTTCTTTATTATGTCAAAGAACGGGATGCACTTGTCAGTTGCCTTGGATATAAATCGACTCAGCGCAGCTACTTTTCCGTTCAAGCTCTGTACCTGCTTTATAGTCCTGGGCGCTTGTACATCTCGAATGGCTTGGACCTTTTCTGGGTTGGCTTCGATTCCCCTAGCGTTGACGATGAATCCTAAAAACTTCCCTGATGCAACGCCGAAAGAACACTTCAGCGGGTTGATCTTCATTCCATAGAACCTGAGTATGTTAAACATTTCAGCTAAGTCTTGAATGTGGTCGTTTGACCGCCGTGACTTCACGAGCATGTCATCCACATAGACTTCCATGGTTTTGCCCAGCTGGTCCTTGAACATTCGATTCACCAGACGTTGGTAAGTTGCTTCAGCATTCTTTAATCCAAAGGGCATCACTACATAGCAATACAGCCCGACATTTGTAACGAAGCTGGTGTGTTCTTGGTCCGGAATATGCATTGGGATTTGGTTGTATCCCGAGTACGCATCCATGAATGACAATAATTCGTGTCCTGCTGTGGAATCGACCAACTGATCGATCCTAGGCAACGGGAAACTGTCCTTAGGGCATGCTTTGTTCAAGTCGGAATAATCTACGCAAGTCCTCCATTTCCCATTCGCCTTCTTTACTAGCACGGGGTTGGAGACCCACTCCGGGTAGAGGGCGTCGCGGACGAACCCATTTGCTTTGAGTTTGTCCACCTCCTCTCCAAGAGCGGCGGATCTCTCCGGATCCATTCCTCTCCTTTTTTGCTTGACTGGGACGTATTTCGGGTCTATGTTCAACATATGACTCGTGATGGCGGGAGAAATCCCACACATATCAGAATGCGTCCAGGCAAAAACATCAAGGTTTGCCCGGAGGAAGTCGCTAAGGTCTTCAGTCATTGCGGGGCCTAACTGTGATCCGATCTTCAGTATTCGCGAAGGGTCGTCACGGCTAACTGAGATGTCAATTGTTAATTCAGCCGGTGCCGCCTTCTCTTCCCTGGGTTTCTCATCGTCGTCTCTCGGATCTATATCTCCGTAGATCCGAGAACTATGCCCGAGCCAGGGCTCGGGCACTACTTGTCAATTATTCGTATTGATGATGCGGACGGGATTGTCCGCAACCTTTCCTTTCTCCCTCTGGTGGGCCTCTCGGAGCTCGGCCACATAACAAGAACGACCAGCTGCTTGGTCACCGTGAACAATGCCTACTCCTTTGTCAGTCGGAAACTTCAAAGTCAAGCACCACGGGGCTAGTGCCGCCCTAAATTCAGCCAGGGCCGGCCGACCCAAGAAAACATTATATGGAGAGTCCACATCCAAAACTACAAAGGGTAGAATTCGTACCCTCCGACGCTCGCCTTGTCCCAGTTCAATTGGTAACTCGACATATCCTACTGCATCAGTCGCAGCGCCGTTAAAGCCGTGGATACGAGCTTTGGATGGTTTCAAGTCTTTTGTCTCTAGCTTCATCTGATCATAGGCCTTCTTGAAGATGATGTTGACTGAACTTCCACAATCAATCAAAATTCTTTTTACATATGCTGGTCCGATCGTTGCAGATATGACCATGGGATCGATGGTCGGAGCCTCTACCTGATCAGCGTCTCTGTTCCTGAACACAATATCGTTTGTCATCACGCGCTGCTGCTTAGCAGGGGCCCCGTCTTCTACGTTCGAACAGCACTCAAAATCTGCATGCTTCAAGGAGCTTGCATATCGTTCCATCTCTTGCCAGTTCTTATCTGCGGGATGAGGTCCGCCGATAATTGTATTTATAACCAGTCTTCCAACAGTCCGGGCAGGTTCCTCAGGATGACGTGGAGCTGGTGCACGACCTGGGTTAGACGTTCCCTGTCCTCCTTCCTGTGGATCCTTTACAAATTCTTGCAACTTCTTTTGTCTGATCAATTTCTCGATAGCGTCATGCAGGTGTCTGCATTCTTCCGTGTTGTGTCCATAAGTTTCATGGAAGCGGCAATATTTCCCAGTCCGTTTCTGTTCTTCAGTTGATTCTTTTGGACGAGGTTTTCTGTATTGAAAAGTATTGCATGTGGATAGGTAAATGTTCTCAAGTGGGGCGTTTAGCGGAGTGTACTCGCTGTAGCTTGGAATTCTCGACTTCCACTTTCCCGCTTCTTTCCTCTTTCCTTGACTTCTTCCTCTGGACTCTTTGGGCTGCACAGGCTTACTCTGGACATTGACTTGGACCTTCCCCGAATTGTCTCCAGATTGCTTCACAGCAATGTTGCTCTTAACTGACTCTTGGGCAGGTCCCGGTGCCTTGTCTCGTCGTACCCACCTAGCTTCCTCTCTTCTTATGAACTGGTGTGCCTTGGAGTAGAAACGCTCTAGCGTAGCCGGAGGTTTTCCTGCCAGCCAATCTCCGAATTCATAATCCGGATCTACACCTCTCATTACAGCCATTAGAATTGTATGGTCGTTGGGATTACTGACTTCAGTTGCCGCAACATGGAATCTTTGTAAGTACTCCTTCAGCGACTCTCCAGGATTTTGGATTACACTTGACAGAGACATCACGTCCTTCGGGCGTGTAGTGTGTATCCTGAATTGCTCAATAAACTTCTTTGCCAACTCCTCGAAATTTGATACGGATCGCGGAGGAAGTCGGGTGAACCACATAGTAGCGATCCCAGATAGAGTAATCGGAAAGCACCTACACTTGGTGGCATCATTTGCTCTGGCTGAATCCATCATCCATTCATACCTCATTACATGTTGTCTGGGGTCAGTCTTTCCTTCGTATGCAGGAATGGTTGGCATGCTAAACTTCTTGGGGTACGCCGCTTGCAGCACAACATCTGTGAACGGAGTATGACTTCTCGCCACTCCCCAGTCATCATTTGATAAGCCCTGATTTTCTTTCATCAGTTGCCTGATCATGGCTGTCAGATCGGGTGTCTGTATGGAAGCTGGGAGGTTGGAGTCAGTTCTACGTGCCTGTCCATGCTGATGCCTCCTTTCCTGGCGATCTGCCAATCGTGCGTCGTGAGGTTCAACATTGTTAACATTTTGATGATCTGGAGCTCCATCCCCCATCTGTACTCCGGTTCGGAAGCTTCCAGTTCTGGCTTGGTCGCGGTCTCCTGCTGTTCGAATAGCAGCATCTGCCCTTGCAGCTTCAGTCTTACGGCGTCTACGCCTGGGTGGTTCATCAGAAGAAGTTGAGCTGTCAGAAGAGGAATAAGCAGCTGGATTGCCCCCAGCATTCTGTTGCTGCTGTTGAGTGAGTTGTGCCATCAGGTTGGCATTAGCTTGCATTTGTTCTCCCAGTTGTCTCCTGCTTTCCCTAAGTTCTCTCATCAAGTCGTTGAACTCCACTCTGGTGACAACTGGAGTCTGTTCTTGAGCGGCAATCCCTGCACTCGGGAACGCTGGTTGATTGCTAGGTCCTGCTTGTTACACGCTAGCAGTCTCTCGGGCATCCGCATTAAGAGAAGCTGACCTGGTATGTGGTCTTGCCATTGTAGAGTTATTGGTATGAACTCTGAGTAGAATCAACGGATGTCCTATCAGTAAGTCGGATCTTCTTTGGGGGATTTGTTCAATCCAGTAGCTTCAAAGCAGATCCTTGAGGTCTGAGAATTCGATTCTCAGTCAAAGCACCAAAGTGTTAGCACCAAAATTGGTCACTAACCTCGTAGAAGAAGATTGTGAGGAGATATAAGTGATGAAATCAAATTAAACAGAGAAGACAGTGCTAATCTAAATACAGAAAGTAAGAACACCAAATTTATAGTGGTTCGGCGTAATTGCCTACGTCCACTTTGAGGTTAAACTTTATTGATCTTCTTTATAGTTGATTACAAATACAATTCGTGAATCAAATGCTTGAATGAAGTTGTTAAGTAGAGAAGATGAGTCTTGAAAATGGCAGAGTCTCCCCGGTGTTTTCTCTCCAAAAAAGGATCCATTTTACTGTGACCCTGCCCCTCTATTTATAGGCAAAGATGGGCTGGACTTTCCAAGCGGGCTTGTTAGCCGAACGTTCGAGCCCAGGCGCTGCATGCCGAACCAGGTACGCCGAACGCTTCCATGCCGAACGGTCCTTCCCATGCCGAACGGTGCTCCTGATGTATGGGAAGTGTAGGGTGGTTGCAGTGAAGCCGAGCGTATCTCTATTTGAAGCTCTTGACCGACCAATGTATGTAGTTCGAACGCTCTCGTTGCCGAGTTATCCTATCGCCGAGTTCCACTGACGTCGAGTGCCTCTGGATGCCGAGTACCGTGGGATGCCGAACACTAGTTGACGCTGAGCATAGGTTGTTGCCGAGTGCTCTCCTTGACGCCGAATGCCCTTACGCCGAGTACTCCTGTACGCCGAACAATCTCGTATGCCGAGCAGTCTTGACGCCGAGCACACTTGTCGCCGAGCACTCGTTGGATGTTGGGTGCCTCGCCGAACACTCCTGGCTGTCAAGTGCCTCGCCGAATACCAGGGGACGCCGAGTACTCTGGTACGCCGAACAGTCTCGATGCCGGACACTAACGGATGCCGAGTACTATGCCGAGCACACTTGTCGCCGAGCACTCATGGATGTCAGTTGCTTCGCCGAACACTCCTGGATGGCCAGTGCTTCGCCGAACACTCCTTGATGCCAATCGCTCTCTGATGCCGAGCACTTATTGCCGAGTACTAGTTGCCTGGTCAAATCCCCAGGAAACAGTTTATAATCAACCCTGAAGGCAACGAACGTAGAACGGGATTGATAGATACCATCCGACCCTCAAACTCGGAGGTCGTAGGTTGGTTGGTTTCAACCAAAACGGATGGTGAAACCAGATCAGTAGTGGATGTAGCTTCAGAAGGTGTAGATGATCCCTTGCCAGGTTTGAGGCAAGATGATTGATGAGTCATTCTAAATAGGAGAACTTGGCATTCAACACAGGTTCTAGGGTGTGAATTTATTCGAGTCCGAGATTCTTAGATGGCGGATCTAGTAGCAGCGACTTGGCACGGTGGCGGTGACTTGCTGGAAGAGGCGACGACATGCGGTAATACAAGAAAAGAAGGTTGGTGACATCGGTTGAAGGGGATGGAAGTTAGGTCGGCACTGGGAATGCCGGTGCAAGGTTTTGAGAGCGAGATAGCAATGAACAAGGAAATGTGATAGCAGGAAAGGATAAAGTTCACAAATGTTGACTTATAAAGAGAATTGCAAAATTTCCTTTAGTCAACATGTCGGTACCGATATGAGAAGTTGGTACCGAAATGTCATATATTCCCACAATACCACTCAAATTTGTTACAATGAACCCACTCAACAATCTAAAGTAGCATGTGGGTTCTAATATGCAGATTACATCGCCAATACAGAAAAGAGAAATTTCAACTCAAACTAGTGCATACAGTTAATATAAATCGATCAATTAAAACCATATAAAAGCAATGTTTCCAGACAATGTTCAAATGATCATTTGGAATTCACAAAGTAATCCAAATCTTGTTTCAATCCAGAGCACACTTTGTTTTCAACGAAAGCATACTCTAGGGGAAAATGTTAAATCGGTTTTTAACCAAGCAGAAATCAATAGAAGTTAGAACTTCGAGACGAAGACGAAACGACTTGAAATCTTGCAGGCACATTTAGATAAGGTAAAGGAACAACTCAAGAAAGTTTCAAGCAAAATGAAACCAACTGCAGAGATCGGTACCGACCTCTCATGGCTCCGTGTTTTTCACTCGAACTTTGCAAAAGTCATTCTCTACCTCTTCTATGCTTGCTCAAGAGATTTCCAAGGGTTTCGAACAGCCGGTTACAGGTGTTGAAGAGTTAACAGCTAAAATAGTAGAACAAACTAAGTGATGAAAGAACTATCACCAATATCAACCAACTACCTATGGGAACAACATGGGAAACCTCAAAATAAAGTAGGAAGGGGAACACAAAAAATCTCAAGGCAATTGGAATTAACTACACATGTCGGCACCGACTTGAGAGGTCTGTGCCGACATGTCATGTTAACTCAGCAGCATCTACGACTTTGTGTACACCTTCGGGCCTTCATCAGCACTCTACGACAATTCTCCTTCTAGTCCAATATGACTGCTACCCCTATAAAGACAAACCATAGAGCAACCAAAATAGGATATGGTTTCTGCCATCACTACACGGAAACTCTGTCTCTTCTTCATCTCCTTCCTCTACACAATAGTCACCAAGGCAATTAATTTAGGGAATTCTAGGAGTTAGGATCGGTCTAACCCTTGAACTTTTAACTTATTCTCTCTCAAACCCTTTGTAATCTCAATCAAATTCATAAGCAACAAAGATATAAAGTGGACATAGGCCAAAGATTGCTGAACTACTATAAAATCTTGTGTCTCTTTCTTATTTATGTTTATTTTATCTTTACTATTACTATTACCTACTAGATCTAGGTCTCACAAATTTCCAACAACCTATTCTTGGGTGTTGATCCATTTTTGGCGTTAATATAAGCAGAAGAGAATAAAGATTTCAATGATGATGATTTTACATGCTTAGCTAACGGGATCAAAAGATTATTTAATTCCAGAAAAATTGGCAATGCTAGCAAGCTCTCTTCAACAAAATGTTATGAATGTAGAGAGAATGGGGACATGAAGAAATACTATCCGCAGCTTCAGAAGAAGAAAAAATATACAGAGGAAAAACAAAAGGAAAGACAGGCTTTTCAAGTCATATGGGGCGATTCAGAATCCTCATCATTTGAAAGTGATAGCGAATATGAACATGCAAATGTTTGTTTTATGGCTATTGATAATGAGGTATTTGATGATTTTAGTAAATCAGAATTATATAATATTGCGAATGCCTTAGCCGATAAATATAAAAGTGAGAAACATCGTAGAAAAGAATTAACGGCTAAAAATAATAGGTTAGAACTAGAAGTAAATATGTTAAAAGATGAGAAATCAATTGTTGAAGAAGAATTAGAAAAATCTCAAAATTCTTATGATAATTTACGTACTCAATCTCTAGAACAAATTAATGAAATAAAAATATATCGAGATGTGAGTGTAATATTATGTAAAGAAATTTTTGATTTAAAATCATCTTTGAAAATTATTAGATCTGAGAAGCATGAGTTAGAAATAAAATTGGAAAATCTATCTAAAAATATTTCTAAATTTAATAACGGCCAAGAAAGTCTGATAAATTTAATTAATATTTCCTAACCAACCTTTTATGAGAACGGACTAGGATTTATAAAGAAAACTGTCAAAAATAGTCCAAAGAAATATAGATCTTTATATACTAAATTTAGAAAACCTATAAAGAATAGTCAAATTAAGGATGATAACAAGACTATAAAAATATGGGTTCCCAAAACAAATAATACTTTAATCACGAAAAAGTAAATATAAAAATTTACGGTAGATGTCCATAAAAATAATAATTCATTTTTAAAGGTCCCAAACTCACATAGGTATGGTTACCTAAAACTTAACTTATGGACTCTAATGTAGGAAGTGGATACAATAAAATATGGAATATTTTTTGTACATACCCAATACACATAGGAATGAAAACTGTATATTAGATAGCCGATGCTCCAAACACATGAGTGGAGATTCAAATATGCTAACAAATTTTACAATCTTTAAGGGAGGAACATCAATTTCGAAGACAACTCTAAAGGATATGTCATCGAAAAAGGGGACATCAGCATTTTAGATAATACTTTAATTTCCAATGTTTTATTAGTAGAAAATTTAAAACATAATCTACTTAGTATTAGCCAATTATGCGATAAAGGTTTTATAATCATTTTCAAAATGGACAAACGTAGTATGTTTGATAAAGACAAAAATCTAACTTTTGAAGGTATAAGAAAACAAAATATTTACATTTTAAATAAGAAAATTATACATAATAATAGTATATGTCTCATAACTAACATAAATGCCCCTTTCTACGGCACCAAAGATTTTGTGACATTAATTTCAAAAATATTTATAAATTAGCAAAAGGTGAAATTGTATGTGGTTTACTTGAAATAAATTTTAAAGTTAATAACTTATGTGATGACTGTCAAAAAGGTAAACTAAGGAAATCATCTTTTAAAACCATAAAAGTAACTAACTCTACTCAACCATTAGATACTATAATTGGATTTATTTGGTCCTACGCAAGTAAGGTCAATAAACCATAGTAAGTATTCTTTTGTAACCGTTAACAATTTTACAATAGTAAGTATACTTTTGTAACTGTTGACAGTTTTACACATTATACTTGGACTATATATTTAAAACATAAAAATGATACTTTTGAAATTTTTAAAGCTTTTGCAAAGAGAATTCAAAATTTGAAAATTTTGAAGATAAAGAGCATAAGAAGTGATCATGGAGGTGAATTTGATAATCAACTATTTTCATATTTTTGCACTAAAAAGGGTATTAGTTATAATTTTTATTTCCTAGAACACCATAACAAAATGACATCGTTGGAAAGAAAAATAGGACCCTATTGGAATGTGCTAGAACATTACTCAATTGCAAAACTTTACCAACAAATTTTGGGCTGAAGTTGTTACTACTACATGTCATGTTCTAAATTGTGATTCTATAAGGCCCAAGACTAAAAATACTCCATATGAACTTTTCAATAACAAGAAACCAAAAGTATCATATTTTAAAGTATCTGGCTCAAATTTTTTTATATTAAATACTAAAGATAACTTAGGCAAATTTGATCATAATGCTAACAAAAGTATCTTCATTGGATATTCTAAAAGGAGTAAAGCCTATAGAATTTTAAATAAAAGGACAAATATTATCAAAAAATCTTTACATGTACCTTTTGACGAATCTTATACAAATATAGATGATGATTTAGAAATTAATAAGATTAACCAACCATCTACTTTGGAAAATCCCAATGAACCAATAAATGATATTTCAAATGAAAGCACAACTAACGATGTGGTAGAAAATAAAGTCAATAATATTACTACAAATCAAGAACAAACTGTTTTAAGATCACTACCAAATTTTTTGAAAGATAAGCCTAAACAAAATATACTTTGTGATATTGAAACTAGAGTTTTAACAGGAAGACAACTAAATGAAATGAGTCGCATTGCTTTTATTTTAAACTTCGAACCTAAGAATTATAAAGAGGCAAGTAAAGATGAATATTGGATTTTAGCTATGCAAGAAGAACTTAATCAGTTTGAGCATAACAATGTTTGACATTTAGTTCCAAGACCTAATGATCAATCTGTAATAGGAACTAAATGGGTATTTAAGAAAAAATGTGATGAAAACGGTGATTTTATATTTAATAAGGTCAGATTAGTTGCCTAAGGGTATAACCAAGAAGAAGGAATAGACTATGATGAGACTTTTTCCCCTATTGCAATATTAAAAGCTATACATATTTTATGTTCTTTTGCATGTCACTACAACATAGAACTCTTTCAAATGGACATTAAAAGTGCTTTCCTAAATGGATTTATTAAAGAAAATATTTTTGTCGAAAAACCACCATTTTTTGAAAACAAACAGTACCAACCATGTTTATAAACTTAAAAAGGCTTTTTATGGTCTAAAATAGGCACCACGTGCTTGTTATGACCGACTTAAAACTTATTTATTAAATTCAGATTTTGAAATTGGTAAAGTAGACTACACTTTTTGTTAAATGAAATAAAGAAGATATATTTGTTGTTCAAATATGTCGATGATATTATTTTTGGATCAACTAGCGATAACTTATGTATCGAATTTTCAAAATTATGAAAAGTGAATTTGAAATGTCACATATGGGAGAGTTAAATTATTTTCTCGTCTTACAAGTTAAACAACTAGAAAATGTCAATTTCTTAAATCAAGAAAAATATTATAAGGACTTATTAAAGAGGTTTAATGTTGAAAATATGAGTAGTAAACAAATTCTAATAAGTCCAAATGTACACTAAGATTCAGATGAAAATGGTAAAGTCGTAGAACATAAATTATATAGAAGTATGATAGGGTATTTGCTATATTTAACTGCAAGCAGACTAGATATTATGATGAGTGTTTGTATATGCGTTAGATTTCAGTCTAATCCTAAGGAATCACACTTGCATGATGTTAAAAGAATTTTGCATTACTTAGTATGGACTAAAGAATATGTACTTTTTTATCCAAAAGGATGTCCATTTGAACTAGTATCGTATAGAAATGCTAATTTTAAAGGATGTAAGACGGATAGGAAAAGCATGAGTGGCACACGTCATTTTATAAGCCAATCTCTAATTTCCTGGTGTAGTAAAAAAGCAGAATTATGTATCATTATCAATGTGTGAGGCTGAATACATATCAGCAACATTAACATGTGCTCAAATCATTTACATGCAACAAACTTTAAGAGATTGTGTAAATTTAAGAAAATCCATTATTTACTATGATAATACGGGTGCAATTAACTTAGCTAAAAACCTGATAAATCACTCGAGAACTAAACATATAAACATTAGACATCACTTTTTACGGGATTATGTAGAAAAAGCAAATATATCCTTAGAATTCATAAATACAGAAAATCAAATTGCATATATATTTACTAAACCACTATGTGAAGCTACCTATATAAGATTAAGATGAGAACTTGGTATTTGTACTTTAAATGACTTAATCTAAAAAGTCTTAATTTCAGATAAATAGGGGGAATATATTTTTATCTCCTTTTTCGTGATGACAAAGCGGGAGAAAAGTCTAAAGACAGATGAAATATTATTAAAAGGAAGATAAGCAAACTTATGTTATATATCATATATTTAGGGGGACCCATCTATGTTTTTCATGCATTTTATATTTATCAAGTTGTTTAGTTGCCATCATCAAAAATAGGGAGAATGTTAGAACCACGATTGCATGTTTTGATGGTCATAACTACACAACAGATGCTACTAATGTTTTATAAAGTTATTTTAGAAAGTTTAGCAAAACAAAGCAAAATAAAGATAACATAACATATATAAATGGAGGTAATATTAGTTCAGACCTCGGATATGATACTTAGAAGATCAAGTTAGTGTTAATGAAGAACAAAAATGTCGCAGCAATACTTGAAAAGGAGCTTCAGAGACAAAGCTATGCAGTAGAATTGTTCATATCATTTTAGAGTCATATTCAGAATATTTGTTAAACCACATAAACGATCTCCAAATGCCCTGAAATTTGATTATAACCTCTGCCATATATCCATGAAGGACCATGGATTTTCTCATAATTTTCTAAAGCATCGAAGACTAGAAACGTAGGCTTTATGCCTCAGGTTTACCGTACCTAAAAACAGGCAACCAGTGGACCAGTTGCGAGGCACCGATGCACTAGTCGACGAATTTTCTAGGCATAGAAAACCTGGACCCAAATCATTTGTTTTCGTTTATTTTTTGCATTCGTAACCTTTCACTTTCAAAAACTTTTCGTCAATGGTTCCTAACCCCTTAGAAGCATCCCCAGATGATTCCCCTTCATCCCTATATAAACCTAAGGCCTTGCAACCACCAAATTACCCAATTGCTCTCTCAATTCTCTAATCTCTATTGTGATACTCTATGCCTATTTTCAACACCCTAGCAATCAATATCTAATCATATAAATCCTTACCATTTGCTAAAATCTAATTCTTAGACCCTGTAGTTCATCGCAATCGATCGTTTAAAGTGATACATGGATTTGTAAAGCGTTATTAGTAATACCATTATTCAAGGATACATTGTTGCTAAAGTTTATTTTTTGAAAAAGAAACGAATTGTAACATCCCCAATTTTAAGGGCCGAAATTAAATGCTACGGATGATGTAGTCATCCATAGTATTAATTTTCGGTGACAAAATGAGATCAGTTAATTATATCTATAACGTAAAGATCATATGAATATGAAAAATTTCAAAACTCATTTCATTAATAACTTTCATATTCATTACATAATCCCATCGGTTCCACGTTCAGAGAAAATATAATAATAATTCCAATTATATTCCAAGAGTGACATATGAAGATGCCACCTTGGGTGATCAAATTCTAACTACTTGACAGTTATAAATCATGTCATAACATCTATACAAACAAAACATAAGCTTTAAACAACACAATGGAAATAAACTTCTAATATTAGCTAGCTTGCCTTCTACACTCTCCTAAAGCTAATTCGTTTAACCTGAAAATCCCTACTCCCGACTACTCAAATGGGTACACGAGATTTTAGGGAGAAAAAAAAACTTTGGGCCAGTCAAAAAGTCTGGAATAATAATATGCCATCTCGAATCAAAATAGATATCTAGTGATACCACACCGCTGAGCGGAAAGGGTTTTACCCTCACTAGTATCTTGTTCAAATATGTCAATCATAAATCATACACCTTCAACCACATTGGTTAGAACATCATAATATAATCATATACAGACATGCAATATGGGTGAGTCTGACTAATATGTCTTCATAGGGTTATGCACTCCCACAATCTATCCAATCTCATAAAATAGACTATCTTTCCCTGATCTGTGGACTATTTATCTCAAATTAAATAGACTATCCGTCTCAACTTGTGTGGACTACCCATCTCATAGTTCATACGAACTATCTGTCTTAGATTAAATGGACTACTTATCTCAAGTCATGTGGACTATCCGTCACACATATCATAGTTTTCCTAGAGTTTCTATGAACCTATCAAGAATCATATGGACTATCCTTCTCATATATCATGTGGATTATCCATTGCACATTTTATAGTCTTCCTAGGGTTACTATGAACCTATTGGTTTTCACAGGTTAACCAATAACCTAACTCCCCATATGGTTAGGAGTAAACAAGTATTCTTTTGATTATTTCAAGGCATCCTACATAATTGATCTATCTGATCTCCTTGATGCAATTCTACTCACTCAGGAGTTTAGTCCGACCATACTTACTACTGGGTCAACCTAACTGGTAATTTCTGCACTTATACCCCAAGACATAATGTTGGGTCATGATGATGTAAATATGAAAATGCAAATCATATAAATATAACTGATTATATGGTAACAAGAACATATAGCATTATTTATTCATATGTGTTTAATCAACAGTCATTGGCATCACAAGATTACCTAATTCAAGCTATCATTTCCTTTGGCAAATCCATATAAAACTTTAAGCCAAAATATCAATTTATTTCCTTGAAAACAATCATCATTATAAATGATTAACCACTTAAAATATTTCTTTAAAACAAGGAGAACAAGGCCCAATCTTAGCCAAAATCCTATGCCAAAATGGAACCATCTTCAAATAGCTTTTAAATCATTCAGTATCAAAAACAAGGTTGTCGAACCATTAAAGCATGTGGCTTATCGGGCCACTAAATAAAAATATTTAGTTTATAAACATGCGACATCCATGCTGCTAAAATAGGGTGTTGAGCCTCTATTTCGAGTCCCTAAAACAAACCATCTGATTTGTAAAACATATAGCAATAATGCCAAAATTATAAGGTTATTAAGTTTCTAAAATATATAGGCTGTCGTGCCTTTAAAACATAGCTTTTGGTTTGCAAAACATAAGGCCGTCGCGCCTATAGATCATAGGTGTTGAATTTACAATCATACAACATCAATACCACAAAAACATGGAGGTAGAATAAATAGATGACAAGGAGTGTAGAGTTTAAAACAGTTGGGAGGATACCGATCCTCTAAACACTAGAGGTTGTCGGGCCCTTAAAAACTTGGAATGCGGAATCTTTAAAATCTTGAGGATACCGAACCCTTAAAACAAAGAAGGTGCCAAACTTTTAAAAGAACAATATATGGTCACGAAACCCTAGGGTGTCGAGCCCCTATAACCATGAGGTATCAAACCCTTACAGAAATTGATGTTGAACTTCTATTTGTAGATACATCACATATCTACTAAGTAGATATCAAACGTATCACTCTATATAGATGATGTGTCTATAAACCCGATACATCATATATCTATCAAATAGGAATTTCATGTATCGACCTTTGTAGATGTCGAATAACAAAGAGACGGGGGTGTCGAATATCTATAATGACATTTCTGTAAATAATTATAAAACTGATTTGTTTCCTTTTAAAGCTAATTTTTTCCACCAATGCTTTCCCCTTCTCAAAATATGATTGGTTAACAAAATACTTTATATATCCTTTTCAGAAATTGTTGGTAGATCTCATTCTACCTTCCCAAAATAATTTGCAAACCCTTATAATTATTATCTTTATCCTTATTAATTAAACACTTTCCTAGAATAATAAATTCGTACAAAATCATAACCATATGGGAAAATTCTCCAAAAATCACCAAAAATCACCAAAAATCAAAATTTCCTTCTTCTTTCTTATATAAAAATTTCGGGACCAAAATATTAATTTAATCATTTTTAATAATTAAAACCCAGAATAAACACATTTTCCTCTTAGAAAATTCATAAAATATTCATGCGGATCTGTAAAATTATGAAATTGAAAACCCATCTCCAAAATAATGTTCTTCATAACATATCCAAATTTCAAATCAGTAGGAGATAAAATACTTAGTTCTTTCTCTTAAAACCCATTAAAACAATTTCATAAAAATTCCAATCAATTATCATTCAATCCAATAATGATATAATCAATCCAAACATGACATATTGTCACAAAGAATTTAGAAATAAATCATAAATGGAAAACAAAGCATAAATAATGAGATGGATACTTTTATTAAACTTAGATTGGATAAGAGAGATTGAGATTTGTTGTTGATTAATTCCCCTTAGCCTTTTCCCTTGAATGCTTTAGATTTCTTCTTCTGGTAATGGTCGTCCTCTTATGTTTATTTTGGAGTTTGTGAGATAAAAAAATGAGAATGAACGATGGAGGAAAGGGTTTAAGGAATGAAATAAGGAACTATTTGCAATTTACCCCTCATTAATTCCCTTCTAATCTAGGTTTAAATTAATCTTATTAATTGGTTAATTAAGGCCCGACCCAATTAATTATCAAATCTCATTCTCTTTATCCCCACATATCACATCATTCTATTTAATTTATCTAATTAAATCTTCTGAAGAATGTTAAACAAAATTAAGGGTGTTATAGGCTCCCTCCTTAAATAATTTCATCCTCGAAATTACGATAAGGAAAATAACAGGCATATCAATCATGCAAACATGTATGACAACATATAACTACAATACTAGCCTATTTGTCCAGTAAAAAGTCTACATAACAAATATAGACCATGTCATCAAAACAACTCAGGATAAGTATCTCTAATCCCGTCATCTGTTTCCCAAGTACAGTCTTTCTCGTTGTCACTCCATTAGAGTTTCGCTAACTTGACCATCTTGTTCCTTAACCTCTTCTCATCTATTATTATAACACGACTGGTTGTCTAACAAAAGTCATATCTGGTTCTACTAATAATTCTTCCAATGCAGTAGGTGCAATAGTAGTTTCTGGATCATGAACACATTTTCTGAGATGAGAAACATTATGGGCACCTGCCAAACTATTCGATAACTCTACCAGATAAGTGTGTTTTCCAATCGTCCCTATAATAGGAAACAAACCAACATATCTCGGTGCTAATTTCCCCGACTTTCCGAATCGTACCACACACTTTATCGGTGATACTTTAACAAAAACATGGTCTCCAACTGAGAACTCTAAATCTTTATGCCTCTTATCTGCATAACTTTTCTTCCTAGACTGAGCTTCCCTCATCCTTACATGGATCAACTCATGTTTTATGTGGCTTCTCTCACCATATTTGGACCAAGAATTAGTCTGTCTACGATCTCTAGCTAACATACTGGTGATTTGCACGGCCTTCTATACAAAGCTTCAAAAGGCATCACACTAGCTTGATAGCTATTATTATAGGAAAACTCAACGAAGTGCAAATGGCCTTCCCAAGTCTAGTATACAAGCTCTCAGCATATCTTCAATTACCTTGTTTACTCATTTTTCTGCCAATCCGTCTGTTGATGATAAGCGGTACTCATCTTCAACTTGGTACCTAACACTTCTTACAGACTCTTCTAGAATTCACTAGTGAACAATGTATCTCTATTACCGACTATACTACTAGGAATCCCATACAATCTAACAATATTCTTCATAACCAATTTCGCTAAGGTAGGTGCCGTCCTTATCGACTTAACGAGAATAGTGTGCACTCTTGGTCAGTCTATCTACCACGATCCAAATACTTTCATTTCCCCTATATGTCCTTGGCAACTCATTAATAAAATCCATAGATATATAATCCTTTTTTCAAACTGGTATATCTAAAGGTTGAAGTAATCCACTCGATTTCTAATGCTTAGCTTTCACTTGTTGGCAATTTAAACATCGCTTAACCTATAAGCCTGCATTCCTCTTCATGCCATCCTAGAAGAAACTTCTCTTTATGTCCCGTTACATCTTAGTTCCTCTATGATGAATAGTAAACTTGATCGATGACACTCCCTAAGAACTTTGTCCTTAGGTCACAAACATCTGAAATACACAATCGTCCGTTCTTCTTTAACCATCCATTCTAGTCAAGACTAAAACCTTTCAAATCATCAATCTCGGTTCCTTCTTCAAGCCTTCTAATTTGTTCAGCTAGTAATGGATCATCTCTCTACCTAGCAGCAATTCTTTCGATCATTACTGGCTGCACTTCCAAACATAATAACATCGTGGTATTCCGACTAGAACTAGCCATCGACCTTAACCACACAATGCAGTAGTCACTGTCTCTAAATCCTTTTATTCTGCCAACATAGCTAACATCACATTTTGATGTTTTCTGCTAAGTGTATCTGCGACTTTTTTCCTTTCCCTAGCGTATACTCAATTCCAAAATCATAAGCCATCAAAAGCTCTAGCCACCTTTGCTGTCTTATATTCAACTCCTTCTGAGAGAATAAATACTTCAAAGACTTATGATCCATGAATAACTCGAACGTTTCTCCCAAGAGATAGTGTCTCCACACCTTCAAAGCAAAGATCACTGTTGCTAACTCTAAATCATGAGTAGGGTATCCAACTTCATGTGTGCAAGCTGTCGCGAAGCATAAGTAATCACTTTACCACTTTGCATCAACACAACTCCTAATCTTGTTCCACATGCATCAGTATACACCACTAAATCTTGATTGCCATCTGGCACTACTAACACGGGCGCATTGGTCAATGAATGGTTCAGCTTTAAGAATGCTTCTTCGCATTTATCGATCCAAACATATTTTACGTCCTTCCTTATTAGTTTAGTTATAGGTGCCGCTATATGAGAGAAATCCTTGATGAATCTCCGGTAATAGCCAGCTAGTCCAAGAAAACACCTTATCACAATCACAGTCTTGGGTCTCTTCCAATTATTAACAGCTTCAATCATAGCAGGATCCATAGATAACCCTTCTTTTGAAACTACATTACCAACACACTTTACCTCTCTCTTCCAAAAATGACATTTCGAAAACTTCGCTTTTAGTTGATGTTACCTCAATGTCTAAGCACTATTCTTAGGTGAATCTCACGATCTCGCTTAGTCTTAGAATATATCAGAATGTCATTTATAAACACCAACACGAAGCTATGCAAATGCTCTCGGAAGATTCGGTTCATCAAATCCGCAAAGAAAGTAGGTGCATTAGTCAGTCCAAAAGGCATGACTAACCATTCATACAAACCATACCTCATTCAAAACATAGTAAAAGGAATACTATCCTCTATTACTCTCAATTGATGGAAACCTATCACTAGATCCAATTGGGAAAATACTTTGTCTCCACTCAACTGATCAAACAAGTCATCTATCCTCGGCAAAGGATGCCGATTCTTTATCATCTTCTCATTCAATTTATGATAATCAATACACATCCTCAACGACCCATCCGGTTTCTTCATGAACACCGTGGCCGCTCCTTGCAACTATCTAGATGCTAACCTCCTCTTCTTCTCATCATTCAAGCCTAAGTCAGCAAAGATCCTTTCACAGTGCAACGACCAATTCTCAACTTCAATAGCATTCTCTGTTCCTAGAAAAGGCTTCCATCCAAGACTAGTATAATCTCGACTCAACTTAACATAGTTATTGCCAGTCGGTACTTCGGGATTAGCTCCACTCGCATTAGCAACATTTCCTCCAACCAAACCAGCAACAGCTCCAGCTTGCATCATATTCACTAAGAACCGATACATCATCCCCATATCTACTGGTGGAGTTCTAGTACCTATGTTAGCATTTGCTTGTCGACCTGGATTCCTTATTGTACTGGGTCAAACTTTCCATTTGTTGTGGTGCTTCCTCCACCTAGATTCATTCTTCCATTTTCTGCTTCCATATCTTGCTTTCTCATAATTTGCATATGAGCCTTAATAAAATACAGAAGTATAGTCTAAGAGAGAGGGGAGAATAATGATAGAGTACATACTTATATGTAGCTAATACAAGTACGTTACTACATCATTATCCTATACCCCAGTCATATTCTCTAATTCATTTGGATTATACAGTTAGTTCCTAAGATGATGGTTTTGATGACAACAATCTTAGGACTTGTTAAAAAATATATACACTAAT
Organism: Allium fistulosum; assembly: GCA_030737815.1. Lineage (NCBI taxonomy): Eukaryota > Viridiplantae > Streptophyta > Magnoliopsida > Asparagales > Amaryllidaceae > Allium > Allium fistulosum. Next base: position 1,111,727,702 of record CM060902.1, on the reverse strand, counting down.
ATACTTGTCTATATATATGTATATGCAGGATATATATATATGTAGGTACTAAGAATGATGACTGTATAGTCTAAAGATTCAAGACTGAGTATAGAGATTCAAGACTGACGAATTCAAGATTGAAGAAACCAAGACTAAAGATTCACGAGTATCAAGAGTTCAAGATTTCAAGAGCTCAAGAAATTGTGTGGGACTGGATGTAGGATAACTCCGAACCAACATAAAATTCTGGTGTGTTCTTTCCTTTATTGCTTTTATTTACTATTTGCATCTGTGTCTGATTCTGTGATTGTTTCTCCGTTTGTGAATTACATCTGTCTGTGTTTAAATTCAAAAGATTTCAAAAATTCCATAACATCCATTAAACACTATTCACTCCCCTTCTAGTGTTAATCCAGCCTTAAGGTCCGTAATACGCATTTCCAACATTTGGTATCAGAGCATTGGTTTTCAAAGTTTTCATAATCTGATTTTTGAAAAGTTTTCAAATGGCTGCCAACATTGGTAATGTCAACACTATCGCTAGTTCATTTTTAGAAGGTCAGTCCACTGCCAGACCACCACTTTTTAATGGCAGTAACTGTTGAATATGCAAGTATATGATTTTTGTTTGATGATAATAAACATATATATATATATATATATATTCATTTAAATGTATTTGTTATTGTACTATTTTATTTTTCACATAATTAAATAAATATTTGATGAATAAAATAAATAACACAGAATTCATATTCAAACAAATATTTTATTCAAACAAATATTTTATTACAAATTCAAATAGTACAAATTTGAGATCTCACTACATATATACAATTTTCAATTACACTGTGCAGTTAAAGCGCTCGGTAGATTCAAAGCGGTGGAGGTGCAAAAATTCATAGCGGGGATACAACGAGGATATAGCGGGAATTAGCAGATGACTGTAAAATAGCATATAAAACTCGTACTTAATGTTTTTACAGATATATAAATGGTAATTAAATGAAAAAAATATCATTCAAATGAATTATAATTAATACATAAATAATTTTAAATAAAAACATGTGCGAATATACTTTAAATAAACGTAAAACTGTTATATAACATAATTGAATTTAGTAGAATATTAGAGTATTTTCATTCTGAAAATATATTAAAAATTAAATCAAATAAATCAGTTTCATAATTTTTATAATGTATAAATGCAATTTTTCAGTTCATTTTATTAAAGAAGATATAGCGGAAATAACGGGATATAGCGGGAATAACGGGATATAGCGGAAATAGCGGGGCTTAAAGCGGAAAGGCTATATTTTGGGGCTATATGGAAATATCGTAGCGGTAGAAATCTGCTATGTGATATAGCGGGGTTATAGCGGGGTAATAGTGGGGCATTAACTACACAGCAATTACATTACAATTTCGATTACATCACAAATATCATTTTACAATTTATCATCTCACTACATATCACTCATTCACTTGTATTTGTTCTTCAACTTTATTCTAGTTTGTATCTAGCATCTGAATTATCTGCAAAATAAACACTGACGCGGTAAAATTGAAAAAGAAAATATTTTGCAGTGCAAATTAAAGTTTGTGTTTTTAAAAATGTTTTTTGCCTTAGTTATTTTGGTTGTTCGTCATTTATATCTTTTGAATTCATCTACACGAACAACTTGTGACATGCACAGTGTATCACTGTACATGCCACAAGGCTGTACACACCGATATACACTTGCGAGTTAAAATTACAGGAACATGTGAGCACAAGGTCAAACCCGAGCCGAGGATGGATTCAACTCAGGTGCAATACGAAAACAAGTCACAAAGTTTCAAATGCACTAGAGCCTACATATACACATGTGTACACATACACATATGCACTACCTCAGCCTCTCGAATTTTAGTCAAGAGGCATCATGTACACCAAAACAACTCGGCAGTGAGTTAGCAAACAATGAGGAATGAAATTCAAAAACAAATCCAGATGCAAGTGTACACAAGACTTCAGACTGCAAACAACACATGTACACATGAAATAGAGGCCAGACACACCAGACTAAAATAAACCAGTTCACAATGATATGCAGACCAGATCAGAACAAAGGCAGTTTCAAATACAAGACCGCAGTCAGATGAAAACATCTACAACAAGTACACAAGGACATACCACCAGCTCAACAAAATGTACAAGCCCATGAAACAAAGACATGAGAATAGACTCGACAGTGAAGCTATGAACAATCAAAGGAACCAGACTCAAGTGGCTACAACAACCACATGCAAGTTAAGCTTCAACATAGACAAGACTACAAACACAAAGGCAAGAAAGAGACTATACATGAAATCATGCACAATGGATATACAATCACATGTACAAAGGTCAGAGCGTGACCAGTCAACTGGAACAAAATACAAAGGAACACAAAGAACTGCAACTCAACATGAAATATGCAAGGACATGAAAACAAGATCAAACCGCACAAGCATTCAATCAGAGACCAGATCAAGTGCAACAGCAAGTTCACATACATACAACTCTACATAAATAGAAATAGCAAATATACCCAGTACAGCATGCACACTTGAACCAGATAGATTCAAGTGGAACTCAAAGCAAATTATGGACCAAAATATGAATGCAGACTTCAACCACCACCAAAGTGACCAGACTTAAGAAAATAACAAGTGCACATGTAACAGTGGCAACCAAGCATGAATAATCACAGACAATCAATGAACAATCATATGTCAGTTTCAAGATAATCCAGACTAGCATGGATGTGCAAGCACTCAAGTAAACAAAACAATGCAAGAATAACAAGGCCAATTTAACTTGAAGTAGCAACATCAGTTCAGGAATAGGATGCAACCAGACCAGGTAAATGAAATGGCTCAAAATAGCAATGAGAGCAGTGGACAATTCAACATGAAACTAGAATTAATGCCGAGCCATCACACACACATATATACATATATATACATGGAGTGATACACAAATATATAGTAAAAATGATCAAGCCGTAAATCAATAGTGATAAGGAAATGATGAGCAAGTCAAAATCAACAAATATTATCAAAAATTCAAAATGCCAAACCAAGGAGCAGTTTCAACAATGAAATGACAGTGAAGCCGTGTGTTATGAAAATCTAGAAAATTATCAGTAGCCAGCAGTGTGAATATAGTCACAGGAAAAAAATCAAGTCATGGTTCGAAGAGAAACGATCCGCAATAGTTCAAACAAAGTCAATGTCGTAGGGATTTCAAAATGAATATGTCAAGTTTAAATGCCAAAGTCAAAGCTAGGTGATAACACGAATTGAATAAGTCCAAACCATATCAAAGTTCAAATAACAAAGTCACAGGAGAAAAGACCGGAGCAAATTCAAACTTATCAAGCAACACGTATGAAATGAAAAAGTCATAAAACATCACCAATGTTCAATTACAAATCAATGGCCGAGCAAAGCAATGTGAAAAATTCAAAGTGAATTATATGAACATATATTTAGGGATGTTATCCCTATAAATTAAAACCCAATCTCATCATCGGCATTCATGAGATCGAGCCTAAGAAATTAAACAGAGCACTAAGTCGAATATATTCGAAAATCAAAACAGGGCAAAAATCACATACCAAATTATCAGTCGAACTAGAAGCGACTGCATGTATGCAAGAGAATCGAAGAAGCATCGAAGCTAATTGAGGAACATGAGAGAAACAGCAATCAGTTCGAACATATAATTCAAGCGGCGACTTCAATTCTCAAAAACCTAAATTTGTGAAGAGGAACGATAAAGAAAGGATGAGCCAAAAAAGAATACACGAGTATACAGGAAAAAGGGGAGACAATCTCTATTTAGTATTTAAATTGGGTCGGCCTTACTTTTCATTTGGGATTTAGTTTAATATAATTAGGGTTTTGCTTTTGTTTTAGTTATTATTTCATTTGTAGTTTCTTTTTAAATTAAGTAACTCTCTAGTCGTGTGACTAGGTTACGAACTACGGTGGTGCAGTTCGAGAATTCGCAACTCAGTGGTTGAGTTGTGGCAGAGTTTTGAGCATAGAGTTAGGTTAGACGTTAGCGGGTGTCACAAGTTTACGTGTGTAAGCGTCTAACTACTTAATTTCTAGTAGAAACCTTGGGGACAACACGTAGGCAGGGTTTTGCCGAAGCTTGGTAAATCTGTGTTGTTCTATTTCTGATTTTATTATTCTGGTATTATCTGTGCTGTAATTATTATATATATATTTCCGCATTAATTTTTATTATTATTAGTATCACCCTATTCACCCCCCCTCTAGGGTGAAATCGATCCTACAAGTGGTATCGGATCTAGGAAAAAAAACCATTTTTTTGTTTTAAAATTTTGATTTTTTTAAAAACCAACTTTTGTTTTTAAAAATTTGATTTTTTAAATGGCTTCTTTTAATAATGCTTTTGCTGAGGGTCAGTCCATAGTTAGACCACCCATGTTTAATGGTGAATATGCTTATTGGAAAAATAGAATGAATTTTTTTTTTGAAAACCATTGATGCTTGGAATATCGTTGAGACGGGATATTGGACACCAACTATAGTGGTAGATAATCAGGAAATTGAAAAACCAATGGATCAATGGAAAAATCTTGAAAATAAACTACAAAATGCCAATGCTAAAGCTATGAATTCTATTATTTGTTCATTAGATCAAATTGAATTTAATCGTGTCTCACATTGTCTAACTGCACAGGAAATTTGGCACACACTTGAAGTGACTCATGAAGGAACCTCCTAAGTAAAAGAATCTCGCCTTGCCATGCTTAGTAGTGAATACGAGAACTTCACAATGGCCAAGGATGAGAATGTCAAAGAGATGTATGGACGACTTTCTAATCTTGTATACAAATCAAAAGCTCTCGAAAAACCATACACAGAATTGGAAATAGTCCGAAAAATCCTCAGAGTCCTTCCACGAAATTTTGAAGCAAAAGTTACTGCCATTCAAGAATCAAAGGATTTGAAACAAGTTAAAGTTGAAGAACTCATTGGAAATTTCACCACTTATGAGCTAAAAATGAAATTCAAGGAAGAACGTGAAGGAGGTGATACTCGAAAGAAATCAATAGCTCTCAAAGGAACAACTGAAAGTGAAGATGATGATGATGGTGCAGCAGAACTGGCGCTGATAATAAAGAAATTCAAAAGGTGGAAACACAAGTATGGAAATTCAGCTCTAAATCAACAACTGAAAAGCAGAATAGTCAAATTTCTAGTCAACCCAGAAGAGCAGGAGATCATCTGTCAAAACTGCAATAAACCCGGTCATATCAAGCCAAATTGTCCTCAGAATTGACTCGGCCAAGGAAAGAAACCGAAAAGGAGAAGTTTTGCAGCTACTTGGGATGAAACTGATGAAGCTGATAAAAGCACTGGCAGTGAGAGTGAAAAAGAAAATCTGTGTCTTCGAGGCGATACAACCGATAGCGATGATGACGAGCCAAGCGAGGTATCAAAAATCACTCATTCAGAATTACTTATATATTTTCACGAAGTAAATGGCTGCTTTGAATGACTTAGGGAGAAGTACGTTAAAATTGAATCACAAAGATATAGTTTGATAGAACTAAATAAACAGCTTGATCAATTCGTTAAAACTATCGAAACAAAAGCCCTAAGTGTGATAAGTGTCCATCATTTGAAGAGGAAATAAAAAAATCAGAAACTAGAATCAAATCACTTGAAAATGAAATTCTGATTTTGGAAGAAAGTGAAAATACTAGGAGAGAAAATTCTATCAAAAAGTGCACTTTGTTATTGAATGAAAATGAATCTCTCAAAACACAAGTCCAACAATTGTCTACAACTTTAGGGAAATTCTCCAAAGGAGAAAAGTCACTAAATATGTTATTAGGGAAACAAACTGTTAATCATATTAGACAAGGACTTGGATATACTCAATCTGAACGTGCTAGAAGCGAAATTAGTCAATTCAATTCCAAGTGCATGATTTGTGGAAAAACTGGACACAATCACAATAATTGCTGGTATAGACCCAAACGCGTGAAAACCATATCAATTTGGGTTCCAAAAGGCACGAATATAAAATCCCTTAAAGTCAAACAAATCTGGGTGCCAAAAGAAACAAATATAAATTGTTTTGGGTCTATTCAAACTTGTTTTTCAAAATCATCTGTCATTAACAATCATGGACCTATAAAAACAAATAGGTCACAAAATCTTTCCTCGTGTAGGTATGGTGGCAGGCTAAGGAACAACAAGAGTGGTACCTGGATTTTGGCTGTTCCAGGCACACAACGGGCGACAAATCTAAGTTCCTTAGCCTAGAAAAGTACAAAGGTGGCAGAGTCAAAATGGGTCAAATGATGTATTATATGTTGAAAATATGCACCGTAATCAGATTTCAATCAGCCAGCGATCAACTGAGAAAATTTTGAGCATCACAGTTAAATTTGATAAGGATGAAAAAGGTAAGGTAGTTGATCGAAAAGAAACATCAAGGTATGATTGATCACTTCTTCATCTTACTGCTTTTAGACATTGTGTTCTCTGCTTACTTGTATATCCGGTTTCAATCATAACCAAATGAATCTCATTTTAAATGCTGTAAAATGTTTATAAGGTATTTGTTGCACATCTCACAGTTTGGTCTTTGATATCCATCCGATAACTTTGAGTTAAAGCGGTATTCAGATGCAGATTATGTTGGTAGTTTAATTGATAGAAAAATTACTAGTGGAATGTGTTTCATATAGAGACATTCATTAGTTGCGTCACAGTTTCAAAGAAAATATATGCATAATTTTCATTTTAACTAATTTTCAATTGGCAGACATTTTTTCATAAAACCCCTTCCAGAAAATATATTTTTTGTTGACTTCGTTTCAAATTAGACATTTTAGAAATTTGATTTTATATTTGTTTTTGGATTTGATCTTAAATGAATACAATAACTAATATGACTCCCAACTGATTATCGAAAAGATAAATAGTAATTGAAATAGTGATGAGTGTCGATATTAATCATATGTTAGACTTGAGACAGTATATTTAGTAAATTTCTTTAAAAAATTAAACAAGATTTATAATAACTTTTGTTGGTAAAAATTCCATGACCATCTCTATTTCTATCATATTTCTAACAACCATCACTCATCGTAATCCAATATAGTATGTCAAAATGTGGTATATTAAATGGGAAATTATTCATTTTTATTTTATTTTTTTAGAAATAAAAACATCCAAAGTATTCACTCTTATTTAAAAGTCCTCACGGTTATGCATGGGTGAATTACTTGAAATATTTGTTTATGTGCTTTCATGCTCATTTAAAAGTCCTCACAGTTATGCATGTATGGAACACATATCAAAATTGGTTATTAAATAAACGAGTTGATTCTAATCCCATTTAAAAATCCTCACGGTTATGCGTGGTTAGAAGATGCCTGAAATTCATTTTTTTATAAAAATTGGGAATACTACTAATCTCATATAAAAGTCCTAACGGTTATGCATGGTTAGTAGATATTCAAATTTCTGATATAAATATACCACAAATAGACACAACTATATGGTTTTATATACCAATATCACCCCTATCATTCTAAAGTGGAATATGCGCCTAACAGAGTATTTATGATTTTTGTTTGATTTTTTTTTGAAATTTAATATTTATACTCGATTGGGTATTGATGTTGTATTAATGTCTATCACTTTATCTCTATTTTTCTAACACTATTACTCTTTTGCTGATAACAAAAGGGGGAGAGAAAAGTTAAGATTTTGGCAAATAAAGGTCAAATATTTTATTTTTTATTTGCATATTCCCATCTAGGTTCATTTGTTGCATACTCCCATCTAGGTTCATTTGCATATTTTTATTTATTTTTATGCATATATCAAGGGGGAGCTTTGTTGTAGAGAGGGGGCATTCAAATAGGGGGAGCAAATAGGGTTCATCAATGACAAAATACCTTTAATAAATTCAAAATCTTAAATATATGTTTGTTATCATCAAAACGGGGAGACTATTGAATATGCTAGTATATGATTTTTGTTTAATGATAATAAACATATATTCATTTAAATGTATTTGTTAATGTACTATTTTATTTTTCACATAATTAAATAAATATTTGATGAATAAAATAAATAACATAGAATTCATATTCAAACAAATATTTTATTCAAACAAATATTTTATTACAAATTCAAATAGTACAAATTTGAGCTCTCACTATATATATACATTTTTCAATTAAATTACAATTTCGATTACATCACAAATTTCATTTTACAATTTATCATCTCACTAGATATCACTCATTCACTCGTATTTGTTCTTCAACTTTATTCCAGTTTGTATCTAGCATCTGAATTATCTGCAAATTAAACACTGGCGTGGTAAAATTGAAAAAGAAAATATTTTGCAGTGCAAATTAAAGTGTGTGTTTTCGAAAATGTTATTTTCCTCAGTTATTTGGGTTTGTCGTCATTTATATCTTTAGAATTCATCTACACGAACAACTTGTGACATGCACAGTGTATCACTATACATGCCACAAGGCCGTGCACACCGATATACACTTGCGTGTTAAAACTACAGGAACAGGTGAGCACAAGGTCAAACCCGAGCCAAGGTTGGATTCAACTCAGGTGCAATACGAAAACAAGTCACAAAGTTTCAAATGCACTAGAGCCTGCATATACACATGTGTACACGTACAAATGTGAACTGCCTCAGGATCTCGAATTTCAGCCAAGAGGCATCATGTACACCAAAACAACTCTACAGTGAGTTAGCAAACAATAAGGCATGAAATTTAAAAACAAATCCAGATGCAAGTGTACACAAGACTTCAGACTGCAAACAACAAATGTACACATGAAACAGAGGCCAGACATACCAGACTAAAATAAAGCAGTTCACTATGATATGCTGACCAGATCAGAACAAAGGCAGTTTCAAATACAAGACCACGGTCATATGAAAACATCTACAACAAGTACACAAGGACAGACCACCAGCTTAATAAATTGTGCAAGCCCATGAAACAAAGAGATGAGAACAGACTCGACAGTGAAGCTATGAACAATCAAAGGAACCAGAATCAAGTGGCTGCAACAACCACATGCAAGTTAAGCTTCAACATAGACAAGACTACAAACACAAAGGCAAGAAAGAGACTATACATGAAAACATGCACAATGGATATACAATCACATGTACAAAGGTCAGAGCATGACCAGTCAACTGGAACAAAATACAAAGGAACACAAAGAACTGCAACTCAACATGAAATACGAAAGGACATGAAAACCAGATCAAACCACACAAGCATTCAATCAGAGACCAGATCAAGCGCAACAACAAGTTCACATACATACAACTCTGCATAAATAGAAACAGCAAATAGACCAGTACAACATGCACACTTAAACCAGACAGTTTAAGCAAATCATGAACAAAAATATGAATGCAGACTTCAACCACCACCAAAGTGACCAGACTTAAGAAAATAACAAGTGCACATGTAGTAGTGGCAACCAAGCATGAATAATCATAAAAAATCAAGGAACAATCATATGTCAGTTTCAAGATGATCCAGACTAGCATGGATGTGAAAGCACTCAAGTAAACAAAACAATGCAAGAATAACAAGACCAATTTAACTCGAAGCAGCAACATCAGTTCAGGAATGGGGTGCAACCAAACCAGGTAAATGAAATGGCTCAAAATAGCAATGAGAGCAGTGGACAATTCAACATGAAACTAGAATTAATGCCGAGCCATCACACACATATATACATACATATATGTATGTATATACATGGAGTGATACACAAATATATAGTAAAAATGATCAAGCCGTAAATCAGAAGTGATAAGGAAATGATGAGCAAGTCGAAATCAACAAATACTATCAAAAATTCAAAATGTCAAAGCCAAGGAGCAGTTCCAACAATGAAATGACAGTGAAGCCATGTGTTATGAAAATCTAGAAAATTATCAGTAGCCGGTAGTGTGAATATAGTCATAGAAAAAAAACCAAGTCATGGTTCGAAGAGAAACGATCTGCAACAGTTCAAACAAAGTCAATATCGCAGGGATTTCAAAATGAACATGTCAAGTTTAAATGCCAAAGTCAAGGCCAGATGATAACACGAATTGAACAAGTCCAGACCATATCAAAGTTCAAATAACAAAGTCACAGGAGAAAAGACTGGAGCAAATTCAAACTTATCAAGCAACACGTATGAAATGGAAAAGTCAGAAAACATCACCAACGTTCGATTACAAATCAATGGCCGAGCATAGCAATGTGAAAAATTCAAAGTGAATTATACGAAAGTATATTTAGGGATGTTATCCCTATAAATTAAAACCCAATCTCATCATCGACATTCATGAGTTCGAGCCCAAGCAATTAAACAGAGCACTAAGTCGAATATATTCGAAAATCAAAACAGGGCAAAAATCACATACCAAATTATCAGTCGAACCGAAGCGACCGCATGTATGCAAGAGAATCGAAGAAGCATCGAAGCTAATTGAGGAACATGAGAGCAGCAGCAATCAATTCGAACGTATAATTCAAGCGGCGACTTCAATTCTCAAAACCCTAAATTTGTGAAGAGGAACGAAAAAGAAAGGATCGACCAAAAGAGAATACACGAGTATACAGGAAAAAGGGGAGACGGTCTCTATTTAGTATTTTAATTGGGTCGGCCTTACTTTTCTATTGGGATTTAGTTTAATATAATTAGGGTTTTGTTTTTGTTTTAGTTATTATTTCATTTGTAGTTTCTTTCTAAATTAAGTAACTCTCTAGTCGTTTGACTAGGTTACGAACTACGGTGGTGTAGTTCGAGAACTCGCAACTCAGTGGCTGAGTTGTGGCAGGGTTTTGAGCGTAGAGTTAAGTTAGTCGTTAGCGGGTGTCGCAAATTTACGTGTGTAAGCGTCTGACTACTTAATTTCTAGTAGAAACCTTGGGAGCAGCACGTAGGCAGGGTTTTGCCGAAGCTGGATAAATCTGTATTGTTCTACTTCTGCTTTTATTATTATGTTGTTATCTGTGCTTCAATTATATATATATATATATATTTCCGCATTAATTTTTATTATTATTAGTATCACCCTATTCACCCCCCCCCTCTAGGATGAAATTGATCCTACAGTAATTATGCATATTGGGCATGTAGGATGAAAATCTATTTACAATCAATAGGATTAGACACTTGGAATATCGCACAAACTGAGTACATTGAACCCACAACAAATTTTGCATAGTGGACCGATGAGCAAAAGACTGTTGCAAAAAACAATTCCAAAGCCATGAATATTCTATTCTGTTCACTGGATAGGAATGAGTTTAATAGAGTGTCTGTCTATAAATCTGCATATGAGATCTGGAAAACTTTCATGAAGGAACAAACAAAGTTAAATAGGCCAAAATATCCATCTTGACCAATTAGTATCAATTATTCAAGATGAATCCAAATGAGTTCAATCCAGACATGTATAGTCGGTTTCAAGACATTGTGCACTCACTAATTGGATTAGGAAAGAACTTCTCCGAAGAAGATCAAGTTAGAAAAATTCCGAATTCACTAACTCCGGAATGGGATCAGAAGACTATTGTAATTGAAGAGTCTAATGATATCGGTACACTGAAAATTGAAGAATTAATTGGGAATTTGATGTCGTTTGAAGTACAAATGCAAGGGAAAAGAGAAAGCAAGGCCTCAGAAAAGAAGTCAATAGCGTTCAATGCAATAACAGATGGTTCAGACTCAAACAGTGACGACGATGAAGAAATAGCCTTGATGACAAAGAATTTTAGAAAGTTTCTAAAATACAAAAAGATGAACAATTACAAGAGAAATGATCATAAAAATTCTGAAAATAATAATGAGACTCACAACAACATCAGATGCTACAATTGTGATGAGCCAGGACACTTAAAAAGAGATTGTCCGCATCCGGATAAGCAAAAATTTCCTCCAAGTAATGATTCATCAAAGAAAAGGAAGAGAGCGTATACTGCTACACTAAACGATTCAGACTCATCCTCTAGTGATGAAGATCAAGTGACGGAAAATTCAAATATGTGCTTTACAGCTATTCATGAATTTGATGATCTCGGAAATATGGATCTAAAAATAGGTGCGCATTTAAATTATATTGGTTGAAATTGTTTGCTTGAATGTTTGATTGTTTGCATGTTTTGAAATTGCTTGCTGTTTGAATTTAAAATTTTGATTTTCAAAATAATATTATTTTAATATTAAATATTAATATTAAAGTGTTATTATATTTATATTATGTCAGATAAAATATAAATTAGATTATAGGATATTATATATAGATATTAAACAAATTAGAAAAAAATTAGTCACATGTATTATAGGACCCATGTCGACATGGCCCTACCCCCTATGTCGACATCCCCTCAGAAATTTGAAATTCAAAACTTTAAATTTCCCTCTACCTTTTCACCAACTCCAAAGCTCTAAAAAGGTGTCTCTTGACTAGAGAACATGACTATTGAATATCTATTTATCTCCTTAACTTTATCCTATCTTTTCACTTTCATTTCAAAATTCAAACTCTCTTTCAAACTCTCAAGCTCTCTACTCTCTTCAAAAATGGCTTCCTCAAGCACTCCCTCCACCATTAGGCTGTCCAAAGCCATCTAAGAATTCCTCTACAATGACCTGGAAGCTATCAAAGCTTACATAAGCTATATAAACTTTGGAAAAGTCCATATGGGAAAATTTGCTATCTTTAGTGATTTTTCTTCATATGAACTCAATGTTCTTTTCGAAGAGAATCAAATTCTCAGTTTAATTGATGATTCTCAAAACGATTTTGTTTGTTATCCAAATCTTGTTAAAACGTTTTATGCACATTTGAATTGTGGTTTTTATGATGGTAATGAAGGGGAAGTTTAGAGTAGTGTTAAAGGAACACAAATTGTTTTAAATAGTGAGATTTTGGGAAATATTCTTGGTTGTAAGTATACTGGAATGAATCTTTTAGATTTTCAAATTTATGAACATGATTGTGACTCATCACATTTTTGAAGGAGATGATAACTTTGAATTTATAAATCGAAATTTCCGTCCAAAAGCAAGAATTGTAAACCTTCTTTTGCAACATACCATAACTCCAAGATCGGGAAATTTCAATCAACCAACCTTAAAAGTTTGTAAGGCTCTATTTGCTATTTATGGGCACTATGACATTAATTGGGCGCAAGTAATTTTGGATGAACATCATTCCAAAAATTTTACTTTAAGAGAAATCACTTTGTATCATGGGATTTATCTTACTCGGATTTTTAACTATTTTGGTGTTGATTATAAGAGAGAGGAGTTTGTTTCTCGAAAAGTGTTTAACCATGCAAATATCTCTCTTATGAAAATCCCACTTGTGTTTCAACCATATGAAACACTTACCGAATAAGATGAAAGGTTGGCTCATGAAGAAATGGAAGAAGAAGACGAGGAGGAGGAGGAGGAGGAAGAAGCAGAGGAGATGGAGATTGAAGAAGATGGAGAGGAGGAGGAAGAGACATCATTGGAAAGTATTGAATACCCTATCACTCCCAACAATCCATCCAACAAGAAACTTCTCAAAAACCAAAAGATAATAGTGGAAAACCAACGGATTTTCAAAAGATCCATTAGTAAAAAGTTGGACAAAATTTCCACCAAAATGAACAAGTTCTTTGGGAAAGTGAGTCGCAAGCTTGGACTATCATCATCTTAATCATCCTCTAACTAATACTAGTTTCATTTCAAGTTGTATTAGTTTGTATCTTTGGATTAGTTAATGTTATGTATTGTTTATGTAAGGTTAACTAAAATTTATCAATAAAAATCGTTTATTTCTGTTCATTAGCTCTAAAATATCTTTGGAGTGCTTGCTTTTATATTATATAAGTATATATATAAACTTGTACATAATATAAAGAAACAAAGAAAATTGCCAAAATCAACAGGGGCATGTCGACATCCCCCTACCCACCATGTCGACATGTAACAACCAGAAAGTGGTTTTTGTTTTGAAATTGAAATTGACATAACTACCTTGTGTCTATTCATTTCAAATGACTTTCTACCCTATAAACACCTGTTTCTTCTAGAAAAAAGCATACTTTCAAACTCTCCTTATTTTCTATTGAATTTCTTCATATTTTATCAAAATTGGCCTCTCCTATCCATAATCTAAGTGAGAATCTTGAAGAAACTCTCAAATCTTTCAAGAACATACTTAATTTTATCCTTTGCAATCAACGACACTTAGAATTAATCCAAATGCGGATGATAAAGGAACAAGAAGGGCACTTCGATGCCATTCGATGGATGATTTCAGCCCTCAACAAAATAGAACTTGAAGCGAATCCAGAAGGAACTCTGAACAAGGATAATGAAGAATGGGATGCTATAAAGTCATATCCTATCTTTGGTGAAGAAGGATGGGTTGAAGTTCCAAGAAATGTTTGATTTGACTTGTATGGTTTGATTTACTTTGATTTGATTTGGTTTGATGTGGTTTGAATTTTTTGGTTTGATTTGACTTGATTTGAATTGTTTGCATTGATTTGAACATGGTATGTAATATATGATTGAAATGGTGTGGTTTGATAAATATATTGATTGATTATGTTTGAAATTTTCATATCTCTCACATTTACCTTACTATATTTTACTCATAGTATTATCTGTCTCATTTATATTCTACTATACTGTATTATTATCCTATATAGTGCTATAGTATAAGATTTAAGGGGAGTTATGTAGTTTAGGATTAGTTTTTGTTGATGATAACGGGGGAGAATTATAAAATAAGTTAGATAGGCTTAGATTAAGGGGGAGTTAGCAGATTAAGGGGGAGTTGTTGGAGTAAGGGGGAGTTAGAGTAGAATCAGAGTTTTGTGGAGTATATTTTATAAACATAGGTTGTCATCATAAAAAAAGGGGAGATTGTTAGTTCCTGAGATGATGGTTTTGATGACAACAACCTTAGGACTTGTAATAAAATATATACACTAATATTCTTTTCTAGATATATATGTATATGCAGGATATATATATGCAGGAACTAAGAATGAAGACTGTACAGTATAAATATTCAAGACTGAGTATAGAGATTCAGGACTGACGAATTCAAGACTGAAGAAATCAAGACTGAAGCCTCATGAGTATCAAGAGTTCAAGATTTCGAGAGCTCAAGAGTTCAAGATATCAAGATAATTAATAGTGTGTAGATTTATGTTAAAACTTCATAATAGCACTAAAATATTTATTTGGATTTTAATTGTGGAATGAAATCCACCTTCTCGCTTTAATAGTGGGATGGAACCCACGATGTAACAACCCGTATATTTGGACCATTTAAATTGACAATAATCCACACATGTCAACTTAAATAGTGCAAAACACGAATCATTAATGGAGTATATGTATATAAATGAGAATCATCACAGAATCACAGAAAATACATCATAACAGAATAGTGCAGCGGAATTTCAACAATGTCATAATAGTAGTTCATGAAGCTACTAAGTAAATACAACAATGTCACAAGCAGATAGTGAAAAGAAATACATAGATGTCCGATACAATAACAAAATAGAATGGAGCAATACTGATAAAGATAAATGATAGTCTTCAAGTCTTCAGCTGCCAAGTAGCACAGCAACAGAAATCCTCAGTCTGATCCGAGCATATGCACAAACAAACACTCGAATCAGGACATATATTCTTATACAGATAATATGGTTCAAAATTTGAAATAACAATAACTCAAAGATGAATGGAATAAACATCTTTCAGGATCCGATAAACTATCTATACATAGTAGTGTACGATAAATAGATAATGTCTAACAGTAAAGTAAAATATCAAGATAGTGTTAAGGCGTCACCATTATTCCCCTTAACACATTTTTTATAGCATTACAGACTATACAACACTGTAAACTCCACCGTAAACTAGTGGGATATCAGGGAGTACTCCATAGGTATAATACAAAACAAATTCGTAGTGGTCGTGTATACGGGAATACAAGTATGACAAGGCACATGAGGCAATACCCAAGGTAGTGACACTACCGTTTGCCTGATCCGGACTGGTGAGAACGCATCGTCGCAGCGATCGCAACACTGCGAAACAACAGTCCCAAATCAAGGGTGCGCACCAATCAATCACAAAGTAATGAGTAGTTTACGAAGAAGTGTGTTCGCTCGAGGTAGCTAACCCCCATTTGGCCCGGCACGGCTCCTGTTTTAGTCATTTCCAATTTGACACAATTGTCAAGGCTATCCATTATCGTTCACTTTCTTCAGTCATCGCGTTCGTCAATCCAACCACTTCATTCTGGATCACACTCCGCGCGTAGTTATTAAAGTGGTTTTCGGTTTAGACAATGAGTATGTCCCTAACCGATTCCGGTTCCTTTAATAACCTTCGTAATTATAACACCGATTGGTCGTTAATATATTTCAAAACCAAATCAATTTCAATTTCAATTGGAATTCGTAAATCGACATTTCGTTAGTCTTTCTAAATCAATTTCCAAAATTACATCTCATAACTTCCCAATTTAATTTTTAAATTTCTATAATTCAATTTCAAAGTTTCAAATTTAAAACAATTCAAATATTCATTGCATTTCGTATATAAGTTCATTCCAAAATCATTTAACTTAATTAACGTTCAAATCGATTTAAACTCAATTATTGATTTCATTTGATATTCATTCAATTAATTTATCATTAAAACAATTTTCAATTAAATTTCCAATCCATTACATTACTTTCTTTAGTTCAACTTGTTATATCAACTTTACAAATTAAAATTAAATTTGTCGAATCCAATTCTTTAAATTACAAGTCTTTCATTTGTTAACAAAACACATTCTATTTCTTATTAAAGAAATCCATTTCACTTATTATTTACTTAGTTACACTTGTTAAAAATTCAATTTCACTTAAATAAAATATTCAATTTAGTTTAACCATTAAATAATTCAATCTTATTCAATTATCAAATAATTTCAAATCTTAATTATTACTTAATTTTTAACAATTTCAAAACTTAATTATTTCTAATTTCAACTTAATTATTAATAATTTCCAAAACTTAATTATTACAAATTTCAAAACTTAAATTTTATTAATTCCAAAACTTTATTATTAATCAATTTAAATTTAAACAATGTTCTTCGTCAATTACTACGTTAATATTTGTCTCAATTACAAATATTCACATTTTCCATTCATTCGAATTTAAATTCCAAATTTTATTCAATACCATATTATTAGTCAAATAAAACTTATTTTATTTTAAATCAAAACATTGACCAATCAGATTTAATTTAATTTTCTATCCAAAGTCAAGTTAAATTTGGGTATTTATCATTTCAACCCGATTCCAATTCAATTCAAAATCAAAGCATAACAAAGGGAACTTGCAGTGTGATAACTGGGATGGTGTCAAAGTAAATAAACAAGCAATATCATCCATTCACAACAATTCGACAATTTAAATAATCCCGAAATAATCGTATTAATTTGCATTTGTTATTTATGCAAATTAATATAATTATTTCTAGAATCTACACTACCATTTCATGCAGATTAAAGATTATCACAATACGGTTTTGCACTTATCGTCAAATTTCAATTTCAATACTACAATAATAAATCAAATATACGTTCAAAGGTCCAAAGTGAGATATATCAAATTCTACGTGTCCATTAACTTAACAATTAAAGGGTCCAGTTTAACCAATCAAATTTAACATATGAAGGGGGCAAGTTTAACAATTCAAAGTTCGACATATATAATCCATTTTAACTCGTTAACTATCCTATACCAAATTTAACTAACAAATTATTCATCACTTAACAATAACAATTAACATCCAATTCAACATCACATAGCAACCATTCATCAATCCAAACTTGCATAAGAATATAGTCGTGAAAATTAATTCACCTTTCGTGGATAAAGAAATCGACGGCGAAGCAAGAAGAAGCACGAAAGAAGTCGGTACAACACGAACAACGAACACTGCAAATATCGACAAATGAGACGATATTAATCTAAGTGATCGTTCATATATAGTTATAAAATTATATAATTGTGCTTACCGATAACGAAGGAAAGAACGAAGGCTGAGAGATTTATGCTGCTGCGAAAGAACTCAGACAGTTGCTGCAACAACAACAGGGAAAACGAAAATTGGTTACACTCTATCACAAACATCAACTCATATATACTTCGTATATAAATATGTGACAGCAACTCTTCACTGCTCGCAACAGCACACGCATTTTTTTTATTTTTTTTATTGGACATGGCCGAGACCAAAATGCATCCAACCTCCCTCATTTTCTAACGCCTGCATGTACAGTGTTGTACGCATGCATCCAACCTCCTCTCTGTTTCTCTATTTGCTGCTACTTACAACTCACACACTTCTTTTTTTTTTACAAACTGAGACACGCATGTATCCCCCCATGCACACCACATATACACGGCATGCACCGCCACCACCATCACAAACTATTGCTATGCCGGGGTCTATGGTTGTTGCAAGTATAGAGAGGAAAAGAGGCTGAAGTCTTCTGTCTGGTGGTTCAGCAATGGCTTCCGGGATGGCGTGCTTGGTGAAGGGGTTCAGGGCGCGGCCGCAAGAGTGGCGGTGAAGATCCGGGGTGGTGGATATCTGGAGGGTGATGCGCCGGTCGGAGGGTGGTGGTGTAGGCGCAGTCGGTGAAGGTGGGATGAAGCTGCGGTCAGTGGCGTAGGCGAGGGCGGACAGAGGAGGTGTGGGCAGTGGTCGGTTGCGGATGGTGGAGCGGCGCGCGCAGGTGGTTGCGATGATGCAGTGGTTGAAGGCGGAGAGGGACGGTGGAAGGGGTAGGTTCACTGTTTGGTTTCAATGTACATTCTTTTGTACAAAAAAATTTTGACAGTAACCCAAAAAAAATAAGATGAAAGAGGGAGAACAAAATGAATGAGGAGAGAAAAGAAGTTCGTACCTGTAGTAATGGATTTCAAATGAAATGGCTATGAAGGCTAAGTTCCCTTTTCTTTATTTTTATAATTCGCAGCAGTAATTATATTTCAAATTCCTAAACGGCATCTCAATTTCCAAGTTCCAGCCACCAACTCCCAACCACTCCATTGAATGCACCCAGCAATTTATTTTATTTCATATTTCCTTTTTTAAACGGGCTGAAGAAAATTTGGACTGACATTTGTTTAAATGGTCCGTTCGGAACGATTTAATTTACACGCCAATTTTACGACGGACTCCGATAAGTACAAATAATATACCGTTTTGATCAGCGCAATGAGGCGCTTCTAACGGTGCACAAATAATGGTGGTACGATTGCATTACAAAATTTCGAATTTTATATTATTGGGAAAAAATGTAGGAAAACGCCGAAAAATAAGATCGACGATGCTAAAGAAGTCCGAATTTTGAAAAACAAAAAATGACGCCTTGCTCAAAAAATGATTTAGAATTTTTCTATGTAAAAATATTTGGGTTCGGAAGATAAAAAATTTCGCGCTTTAAAATGAACTGATATACAATAAAACGCGAACGAAATTTCCAGTGATATTTTACGACGAAACTTTTTCTATATTCATATCTATCTGGACGCATCCTATAAATAAAGTTTGGACATTAATTTAGATCGTTTATAAATTTCAAAATTTTTATTGAAACGATGAATTTAAAATTTTAAATTGGGTCGAAAATTTAGGGTTGTTACACACGACCTCTTTAGTGGGATGAAACCCAAGACCTTCTCTAGTGGAATGGAATCCATGAAATTTTCAAAATGATTTATTTTAAATATTTTTCCAAAAACTTTTTCAAGTCATCTCTCTCGGTTTAAATATTTTAGTCTTAAACTATTTTTATCATCTTTTATATTTTGATTTCAAAATCATCTCTTGTTTCTAAACTATCTCCCGGTTTTAATATTATAAGCTTTAAATCTCAAAAATATATTCTATACTTAGTTTTTAACATTACTTTTATATTATAGATTATATATTTTTAAGATTACTTTTTAAATCTCTTTTATAAGTTTAAACTATATTCAAAATGGTTTATAAACTTCAGAAATTGTTTTGACAAGTTTTAGAAAGAAAATCATTTTTTAAAAAAGCAAATCATTTTTTAAAAAAGCAAAATAAATTTTCAAAATTATAATAGGCATGTCGACATACCCCATCCCCCCAGGTCGACATGGTGACCGTAGAAATTCAAATTTCAAATTTTCAAAAGAAGTGTCTATTCGTCATAACCTTTCATGAATGGAAATGACTGTTGTTCTTCTATAAATACCCGTTGTTTTCAACGAATTTTAAGTTAGTTTTTCTCCATTTCTTCACTCCTTCTCCACTCAAATATTCTCTTATATTTTAACAAAACTCTACCGAAATCCTAAGTGAATCAAACTCAATCATCTCTAGTTTGATTCTCTGCCACTCTCTCTCTCTCAAAGATCTCAATGCTATTCAGAGTTATAAGATCATTTGTAATCAAAGAAGTGTATCGAGTCTCTCTATCTATCAAAGCGATATTGGAAACGGTGTGATTGTGGCCCGTAAATCAATTGGGTGTGATTGTAGCCCGTAAATTAATTAGGTGATCTTGTAGCCTGGTTAAATTAAGAGAGTTTGCCCTAGACTCGAAGACAGGAGGGTGTATCTCATGGCCTTGAAATTGAGGTTGTAATATCGACATTATATTTGAAAAGAAATCCGCACAAGAAATTGTGTGGGACTGGATGTAGGTTAACTCTGAACCAGTATAAAATTCCGGTGTGTTCTTTTCTTTACTGCTTTTTATTTAATATTTGCATCTGTGTATGATTCTGTGATTATCTCTGTGTTTGTGAATTACATCTGTTTGTGTTTAATTTCAAAAGGTTTGAAAAATTCCATAAAATCCATCAAACACTATTCACCCACCTCTAGTGTTAATCCAGCCTTAAGATCCGTAATTCCAACATATACTTTCAAAATATTTTAGGTTATAAAATGTAACGATCCACCTTTTTTGACAGTTTAAATCAAAAATAAACCTCACATGTCAAACTCAAACCATTCAAAGGGGAGGATTGTTATGAGGTAAATAAGAAAGAACAGGGAAAGAAAGAAAAACAAATAATGAATCTCGCAGCGGAATGACAAAATATAATAATCAAATAAATAGTTCATGAAGCTGTTTTGAAATAACATTTGATTATACTTTTACAATACAGATCAGAGTTACATACAACCAGAATAAATAAATAAATGCAGCGGAACAACATGATGCAGTGGAATAAATTAAATAAATAATAATAGTATTAAATTATAATGACCCTGAAATCGACCTTCGAAAATCGGCACTCGTACTTCACTTGTACTCAAAATGCCGCAGATTCAAACGCTGAATCTGGTTCACCGGAGCTTATAACACCATTAAGTATAACAACACAGCGGAAGAAAGAAATAGATGATATCATAGACAACTCCAATGAATACAATATCCAGAATGATACACAACAATGATATGAATATTATACAACAATATTAGAGATATGATACAATGCTACAGCGGAAAACAGAAGTGATAACTCCAAATGATCTTCAAAAGAGAATGAATCCAACAACTCCAACATCAGCTCAAACCACCATCACGTTGCACCAAGATAAGCAACGTCAGTCATCAACTCTGATGAATTTAACTAGCTCCAGATAATCTACTCAACCTGAATATCTGAGAAACCCAACTCTAGACTGCCCGTGTGGAAAATGGTGGGCACCCAGAGTTTAGGAAGGGAACAATAAACTCCAGGTCAGTCATGGGACTGGTGTGAGCAACAAAAACAGTTTATCTTTAAACAACACAAAAGGATTTTAAACATTGAAACCTGCAATGCTTTTGGAAAATGAAACTACCATAAGACCTCCCACCACACACACATAATGCAATCGCAGACTTGGAGGAGATTTCTTCTTATGATAGCCAAAAATGCTTACTACGCAAGAAAACTCTTTTGATATTATTACTAGTGCATAGTGTACAAAATCATTTCGAAAATACAATATTAATCTTAGCCAACATACAACCATTATTGTATGCCTACTATAGCTACCATCTAAACAGTGGTGACCACCATAAGTAAATGGCAGGTTCTACAACTAAAACCATACAGGGCGCGTATTGTTTCTTTGGATTTTCCAACAAATGGTCAGGCTAAGGAACTTCCTTACACCGAAATGGAAACGCCTCTGGAAAGACGCCCCGAGAGTCAACCTGCTCTCTGCAAACACAAGGCCGACGCTACCTCACGCTGTACAGCTGTAACTAGGTAGCTAACACACGAGCTATGCCATCCCCCGGTCGTTACCGACCTTTATCCGAGCGCTCGATAACCAACAACATCACACAGTAATAAATAAAGTGTGTCCACATGAGTAAGTATCTGGGCTCCATACCATGATACCACCTTTTATCCATAAGGAAATGACATACCCTAGGGGCGCTACCCCTAAAAAACCTTGTCGCAACATTCCTGTTTCGACCATTAATGGGTTTTGAGGCTCGATGAAGTCTCGTCCACAAAGCTACGCTTTTTCACAAAGCCACGCTTCGATCAACAAATGATCAACAACACTTCGTATGCCACATCAACTATAGAACCTCTGAACTCGTATGTCTCAGAGAAGGGTGTTAAGCTAAGAGAATAAATTCTCCGCCACCAACAGAAATGTATTTGGTAGAAACCAGCTTTACATCTCAAAGTGTAACGTCAGACACACATCCATACAAGTCCATTCCGGGATCGAACGGAACCGAAGGCACTTCCAAAGAAGCCCTTGCAATCCAGATATTCACTAATCACGTCCAGACTTCCCATCACAAAGGGTGCTAAACTCTCTATACCGGGGATCAGCCGATGCAGAGACAATCGATGGTAATCCTTTCATTTTCGAAAGTATCTGGTCTTCACCACCGGTCTTCAAATGCTATCCATATACGACGTATCATTATTTGGAATGGGTTATATGACACAAAGGTCCTCTCCTGGCTAAACCGAATAATGAGCGTAATATTTTAAAACATATGGATATTGGGATTTCAATTTAAGTCACACCTTATTACCCAAACTTCTCTTTCAAATGGTTTAAACGCATCACCATTTCAATTCTTTAAACAAAAAGATTTATTTCACAAAGTTCACCCAGTTTCACAAAGATCTATTCATAGATTTTCAAATCAATTACCATTTCAATTTGGATTAACTCGTCCAATCTTTAAATCAAATATTTAATTCATAGCTTTCAAAACAATTCCATTTCGAATGGTTTAAACAAATCACCATTTTAAATCTGTTAAAAATAAACAGATTCAATTCACAAAGATTTATTCATAACTCGGAAAACCATTTCCATTTCAAACTTAAAATTCTTTTGACACAATTGGAAATTCATTCCTTATATGGAAGCTTCTATTATTTGGAAACAAATAGTTTTCATTTTGGAAAATCTGATTCATTTATACGAGTTAAAGTTCTTGGGTTAAATTCAAATTCTCAAAACCATACTTTTAAAATGGTTTAACTTCATATAAACACATTTATAACATCTTAACCAAAATTTCCAAACATAGAATTCAATCCCTAATTTTGAATTCAAATTCAATTAAATTATTTAAATTGGAAAACTTCACTAAGTTATTCAAAATAACTTTTATCTCAAAACTCCTTTTCAAAAGCTTTATCATTTACCCCAAATCCATTTCCGAAATCAATTGAAATTAAAATTTCAATTTCAAAAATATTAAATTTTAATCATCTGTGACTTAACCAATTTCCTCTTGAAATCCATATTTGTGTGTGTAAAAGTGTGGTCCGGGGGTTTTACACAGTAGTGCAACATCATTCAATCATCACAGATCATAATACAGAAATATAGTTGATAAGCGATATAAACTATAACGCTTATCTTTTATTCACAGATCACATATATGTAAATTACAGATAATAAGTTACATCACATGGAATTAATTACATTCATCCCAGAGAAACAGATCACAACATAAATCAGGATATATCACAAAGCATCATATATCAGGGATGCCAAACAATTCAACCATTCAACGAAATCCAAACATCCATAAGTAAGACCAATTTAATTATCTGATTTATTTAAATCGGATTAATTACTTATGAATATTTTACTAATCCTGGTTAATTTATCATTAATTACAAACCCTTTTAATTAATTAACCTTTAATCATTAAATAATTAACCCCTAATTATTTATCCTTAATTAATTACCTTTAATTAATAAATACTTTAATTAATTACATTAATTATTCTTTAATTTAATTACACAAGGTAATTAGCTTTCAAATCATTTACACAAAGTAATTAGCTTTAATTTAATTACACAAAGTAATTATTCATCAATTATCATTAAAAACATTTAATCTTTAAACCTTAATCTTTGGAAACAAAATTATTATTAATTCATAAATCAACTTAGTTCTTTATAAGTTAATAACATAAGACTTTTTATCTTCTTAATTACACCATTTAATTTATTTTAAATGGGCTGGAAAATTATCTTAATTAATTCAAGTTAAAATAAATTATTCAACTTTCATCTCTCCAAATCTTTAAATTAACATCAAATTATTTTAAAGAAATTTTATTCAAGAAGATAGTTCAAAACTTGGTTGATTATATTTAAAAACTTGATTTATATAAAAATTTAAAACTGTTTCATTTTGAACTCGAGACAATCTCGAGTCAAACCCGAGTCAGATGTTGATTTACCCGAGCTTCTACACGAGTTTCCCTCCCTCCGAGAAATCCTTCTTCTCTTTTTTTCTCTTTAAAACTTCGATTTAAAATTTTAAAACCTGTTATATGTTAACCACCACGAACCTACTCGAGAACATCCCCGAGACATCTACCCCAAATTCTCGAGTTCAACTTCGAGCTTCCCGCCTTCTTCTTCTTCCTTTTCTTACCACTGGTACGCACCATCTCAGGTGCACATGTACAGATGAACGCCGCCGTTCTGGTGGCCATCGCGAACTTCAACAAGTCGCAATTCACACTCTTACTCGAAATCGAATTTCGATTCGACCCAAAGATCTCGAAATCAAAAATTCACCTTGCCGTCGAACTGAAGCTCGAATGTACCCAGACCAACTCGCCTCGTTCTCCTCGCATAGTTCACCAGGAAACCCACGCTTCCGGCCATATCACGTCAACACTTCGTACTATCATTCCCCAAAAGCATATGCAGCTCGATCGCTCCTAGGTGATGAAATCATCTTGCTTACAGACACGCAAACAACCTCGGCTACAACCCTAATTTAAACTCGACTCGTCAATTCACACAATAGAAAAATTCTTCGACAATTTTCCTGAAATGCTGGATCAACACGCTAGCTTCACACAAATTTTTATCAATTATCCTTCGATCGATTATCAGAAATTTGAAAAAGAACGAAATTGGTTCAAACGCGAACTGCTCTTGAACCACTTAAATAAAAATCATCATATTAATTTTAAAAATCATCTTTTTGTGTGATTATTCAGATTATATAATCAAAACAATGATTTAAGACACTTGAATTTATCATAAGATTTTGTTTTTACTGTAATATCCTATTTTCCCAATATTTCCTAAATAATTCTACTTGAAACAATTTTTAAAAATGATATTACCTGGTTATAGTCATTTTTCATTTAGAAGTCAAGGTTTTAAAATTGATATGGAGTTTGAATTAAATTTGGGTGTGTTTAAACATGTGTACAACAGAACAGGTGTGGATACATGTGTATACAGACACTGATACATTCAAACATACATGCAAATTAAACAACATTCCCAGAACATACTTTAAGCATCAATATAATATCAAAGAATATAGGCAAATATAATTGAGTTTGCTCACATAATTTTCTTTTGAACAGAGGAGGTTGAATACTGGAAAGAATTCTGAAGCTTGATGCTTGAAACAGGCTCGAGTATCTTTGCTTGCTGAAGTCTGTTTGATCTTTGATTGTATTGATTTAAATTGTTGTTTAAGTTGAATTCTCGTTTAAGTTTTGAAGAATATTTACTTCAGATTTTTTTCGTAGCTTGGAATGGAACGAACTAAGACTGAGATGATATATATGAAAGTAAGTTCACAGGTTGATACAATTTGTTATGTACTGGAAATATTTTGTTTATACTTTGGCCATAGATTTTTATTTCAAATTGGAGGCTGATATGATAAATCGTGTACTAGAGATGAAAACATTTAATGCATATGTACCTTATGTCTCATACTTATCTTATTATATTTTTATTTTATACTTTGTTTATGTTCTTACTTCTTGCCTTGCATTTCTTCAACTCGGTTGAGATGATATATAGTGGCTTGCATTTATTAACTTGTCTTTATTTCTTGAGTACATACTTAAATATATATCTTCTTTTGCAAGCTTATGGATATTTATATTATTCTTTTTGGAAGTACATTCATATGTATTATTTTTCTCTTGTTTTCATTTTTGAATGTATACTGATATTTATATCTTTCTTGTGTCATATGCTTTGTAATATAAATAAAGTTCAAATTAACATGATATTAAAATTTATCTATGTGTTTATTATTTTGTTTTCAAATTTATAATTTTGTAATATAAATAAATTTCTACATTTACTATATTGTTAAAATTTAAGCTAATGTTTTCCTTTATATTTTTATTATAATTTACCTATTATATATTGATTTCTATTTCTAATTAAATTTATTACTATTGTTTACTTTAATATTTATTGTCTTATATTTCTATTTATTTATTTTAATTTCTAACATAAACCATTTATTTAAAATTTAATTCAAATCCCATACATACATATTCACATATATATACAATATTTAAATTTAAATGATTTAATATATTTTTATTTGGATTCGGGGATACTCGCTTCAATTTACAATTAATTTTACAATTTTAATTCAAAAATTCAATTAATTATCAATTTAAATTTAATTAAAATCCAGGGTTGTTACAACCTTCCCCCCTTAAAAGAATTTCGTCCTTGAAATTCGCCAGGGAGACACAAAGATAGATGAAGAATATTTCATCAGATCAAACTGAACGTTTATTCTGCATTTGGCTTACCAAATCAGAATATGAAGAATAGATACAAGAACGAATCTTTTGAATTTTTCACAGGATACTCGAGTTATCCGGATCTACGGAATATGCAAGGGCATCTGTTAGTTCGAAGGGATAACTAACCATTCGTAGAATATATCCGGACCCAAAGAATAGTTAGACATATGGATACAATTTCAAAACTTTTAGTTTAGAAACTAAAGTATACCTATCAACCATAGCAACCAAAGCAAACAATTCATCCAAACAACAATTTTGGTCCATCCGAGTTTATGTCCCACATTAATATATTGAATCTTCTTTCTGGATCTACCAGAAACTATCGAAGAATTGAAAAGAGAGATGTTGAACAAAAGAGATTGATAGAGAGAAGATTGTTTCCTTGTTGTTACATGGTATTGACCATTTTGTGGTGGTATTCCCCTGTCCCCTATCTCATCCTCTTCTTGCACTCATACTCACTATCAGTGGATAGTAATAGAATTTACTGAGGCATACGGACGGATATCTTAAGGATTACTCATTCTAGGGTATACTTCACCCTATCTCTAATGAGCTACTTAATGTGTTATACTTCTGAGCTAAAGTTCAACCTTAGCTCTGATACCAAATTGTCACGATCCAAATTTCAGCGTTCGAAAATCGACATCCGTACTTCACTTGTACTCGAATGCCGCAGATTCAATCGTTGAAATTCGAGTCATGCCGGAGCTTATAACACCATTAAGTATAACAACACAGCGGAAGAAAGAAATAGATGATATCATATACAACTCCAATGAATACAATATCCAGAATGATATACAACAATGATATGAATATGATACAACAATATCAGAGATATAATACAATGCTACAGCGGAAAACAGAAGTGATAACTCCAAATGATCTTCAAAAGAGAATGAATCCAACAACTCCAACATCAGCTCGAACCACCATCACGTTGCACCAAGATAAGCAACGTCAGTCATCAACTCTGATGAAGTTAACTAGCTCCAGATAATCTACTCAACCTGAATATCTGAGAAACCCAACTCTAGACTGCCCGTGTGGAAAATGGTGGGCACCCAGAGTTTAGGAAGGGAACAATAAACTCCAGGTCAGTCATGGGACTGGTGTGAGCAACAAAAACAGTTTATCTTTAAACAACACAAAAGGATTTTAAACATTGAAACCCGCAATGCTTTTGGGAAATGAAACTACCATAAGACCTCCCACCACACACACACACAATGCAATCGCAGACTTGGAGGAGATTTCTTCTTATGATAGCCAAAAATGCTTACTACGCAAGAAAACTCTTTTGATATTATTACTAGTGCATAGTGTACAAAATCATTTCGAAAATACAATATTAATCTTAGCCAACATACAACCATTATTGTATGCCTACTATAGCTACCATCTAAACAGTGGTGACCACCATAAGTAAATGGCAGGTTCTACAACTAAAACCATACAGGGCGCGTATTGTTTCTTTGGATTTTCCAACAAATGGTCAGGCTAAGGAACTTCCTTACACCGAAATGGAAACGCCTCTGGAAAGACGCCCCGAGAGTCAACCTGCTCTCTGCAAACACAAGGCCGACGCTACCTCACGCTGTACAGTTGTAACTAGGTAGCTAACACACGAGCTATGCCATCCCCCGGTCGTTACCGACCTTTATCCGAGCGCTCGATAACCAACAACATCACACAGTAATAAATAAAGTGTGTCCACATGAGTAAGTATCTGGGCTCCATACCATGATACCACCTTTTATCCATAAGGAAATGACATACCCTAGGGGCGCTACCCCTAAAAAACCTCGTCGCAACATTCCTGTTTCGACCATTACCGGGTTGTGAGGCTCGATGAAGTCTCGTCCACAAAGCTACGCTTTTTCACAAAGCCACGCTTTTTCACAAAGCCACGCTTTGATCAACAAATGATCAACAGCACTTTGTATGCCACATTACCAAATTGGGAATGTATCACCAGTAACCATCAACTACAGAACCTCTGAGCTCGTACATCTCAGAGAAGGGTGTTAAGCTAAGAGAATAAATTCTCTGCCACCAACATAAATGTATTTGATAGAAACCAGCTTTACATCTCAAAGTGTAACATCAGACACACATCCATACAAGTCCGTTCCGGGATCGAACGAAACCGAAGGCACTTCCAAAGATGCCCTTGCAATCTAGATATTCACTAATCACGTCCGGACTTCCCATCACAAAGGGTGCTAAAATCTCTATATAGGGGATCAGTCGATGCAGAGACAATCGATGGTAATCCTTTCGTTTTTGAAAGTATCCGGTCTTCACCACCGGTCTTCAAATGCTACCCATATACGACGTATCATTATTCGGAATGGGTTATATGACACAAAGGTCCTCTCTCGGCTAAACCGAATAATGAGCGTAATATTTTAAAACATATAGATATTGGGATTTCAATTTAAGTCACAACTTATTACCCAAACTTCTCTTTCAAATGGTTTAAACGCATTACCATTTCAAATCTTTAAACAAAAAGATTTATATCACAAAGTTCACCCAGTTTCACAAAGATCTATTCATAGATTTTCAAATCAATTTCCATTTCAATTTGGATTAACTCGTCCAATCTTTAAATCAAAGATTTAATTCATAGCTTTCAAAACAATTCCATTTCGAATGGTTTAAACAAATCACCATTTTAAATCTGTTAAAAATAAACAGATTCAATTCACAAAGATTTATTCATAACTCGGAAAACCATTTCCATTTCAAACTTGAAATTCTTTTGACACAATTGGAAATTCAATCCTTATATGGAAGCTTCTATTATTTGAAAACAAATAGTTTTCATTTCGGAAAATCTGATTCATTTATACGAGTTAAAGTTCTTGGGTTAAATTCAAATTCTCAAAACCATACTTTTAAAATGGTTTAACTTCATATAAACACATTTATAACATATTAACCAAAATTTCCAAACATAGAATTCAATCCCTAATTTTGAATTCAAATTCAATTAAATTATTTAAATTGGAAAACTTCACTAAGTTATTCAAAATAACTTTTATCTCAAAACTCCTTTTCAAAAGCTTTATCATTTAACCCAAATCCATTTCCGAAATTAATTGAAATTAAAATTTCAATTTCAAAAATATTAAATTTTAATCATCTGTGACTTAACCGATTCCTCGTGAAATCCATATTTGTGTGTGTAAAAGTGTGGTCCGGGGGTTTTACACAGTAGTGCAACATCATTCAATCATCACATATCAGAATACAGAAATATAGTTGATAAGCGATACAAACTATAACGCTTTTCTTTTATTCACAGATCACAGATATGTAAATTACAGATAATAAATTACATCATAGGGAATTAATTACATTCATCCTAGAAAAACAGATCACAACATAAATCAGGATATATCACAAAGCATCATATATCAGGGATACCAAACAATTCAACCATTCAACGAAATCCAAACATCCATAAGTAAGACCAATTTAATTATCTGATTTATTTAAATCGGATTAATTACTTATGAATATTTTACTAATCCTGGTTAATTAATCATTAATTACAAACCCTTTTAATTAATTAACCTTTAATCATTAAATACTTAACCCCTAATTATTTATCCTTAATTAATTACCTTTAATTAATAAATACTTTAATTAATTACATTAATTATTCTTTAATTTAATTACACAAGGTAATTAGCTTTCAAATCATTTACACAAAGTAATTAGCTTTAATTTAATTACACAAAGTAATTATTCATCAATTATCATTAAAAACATTTAATCTTTAAACCTTTAATCTTTGGAAACAAAATTATTATTAATTCATAAATCAACTTAGTTCTTTATAAGTTAATAACATAAGACTTTTTATCTTCTTAATTACACCATTTAATTTATTTTAAATGGGCTGGAAAATTATCTTAATTAATTCAAGTTAAAATAAATTATTCAACTTTCATCTCTCCAAATCTTTAAATTAACATCAAATTATTTTAAAGAAATTTTATTCAAGAAGATAGTTCAAAACTTGGTTGATTATATTTAAAAACTTGATTTATATAAAAATTTAAAACTGTTTAATTTTGAACTCGAGACAATCTCGAGTCAAACCCGAGTCAGATGTTGATTTACCCGAGCTTCTACACGAGTTTCCCTCCCTCCGAGCAATCCTTCTTCTCTTTTTTTCTCTTTAAAACTTCGATTTAAAATTTTAAAACCTACTATATGTTAACCACCACGAACCTACTCGAGAACATCCCCGAGACATCTACCCAAATTCTCGAGTTCAACTTCGAGCTTCCCGCCTTCTTCTTCTTCCTTTTCTTACCACTGATACGCACCATCTCAGGTGCACATGTACAGATGAACGCCGCCGTTCTGGTGGCCATCGCGAACTTCAACAAGTCGCAATTCACACTCTTACTCGAAATCGAATTTCGATTCGACCCAAAGATCTCGAAATCAAAAATTCACCTTTGCCGTCGAACTGAAGCTCGAATGTACCCAGACCAACTCGCCTCGTTCTCCTCGCATAGTTCACCAGGAAACCCACGCTTCCGGCCATATCACGTCAACACTTCGTACTATCATTCCCCAAAAGCATATGCAGCTCGATCGCTCCTAGGTGATGAAATCATCTTGCTTACAGACACGCAAACAACCTCGGCTACAACCCTAATTTAAACTCGACTCGTCAATTCACACAATAGAAAAATTCTTCGACAATTTTCCTGAAATCCTGGATCAACACGCTAGCTTCACACAAATTTTTATCAATTATCCTTCGATCGATCATCAGAAATTTGAAAAAGAACGAAATTGGTTCAAATGCGAACTGCTCTTGAACCACTTAAATAAAAATCATCATATTAATTTTAAAAATCATCTCTTTGTGTGATTATTCAGATTATATAATCAAATCAATGATTTAAGACACTTGAATTTATCATAAGATTTTGTTTTTACTGTAATATCCTATTTTCCCAATATTTCCTAAATAATTCTACTTGAAACAATTTTTAAAAATGATATTACCTATGTGTTTATCTATGTTCAAATTAACATGATATTAAAATTTATCTATGTGTTTATTATTTTGTTTTCAAATTTATAGTTTTGTAATATAAATAAATTTCTACATTTAATATGTTGTTAAAATTTAAGCTAATGTTTTCCTTTATATTTTTATTATAATTTACCTTTTATATATTGATTTCTATTTCTAATTAAATTTATTACTATTGTTTTACTTTAATATTTATTGTCTTATATTTCTATTTATTTATTTTAATTTCTAACATAAACCATTTATTTAAAATTTAATTCAAATCCCATACATACATATTCACATATATATACAATATTTAAATTTAAATGATTTAATATATTTTTATTTGGATTCAGGGAAACTCGCTTCAATTTACAATTAATTTTACAATTTTAATTCAAAAATTCAATTAATTATCAATTTAAATTTAATTAAAATCCAAGGTCGTAACTATTAAATCTTCGTCTTCGACCTCCAGAAAGTAGTCATCGATAAATTGAAAAGCTCAGGCTGACCCGAGCGAATTAAAAAGGGCAAAACACTCGAGTCAGAACTAAAAGATCTTATGTAAGTTAAATCAACAGTATTAAAATAGCGTTAAGGCGTTACCCAATCCCCCTTAACACATTTTACATATTCCCATAGTTTATACAGTATCGTACGCTCCTCTGTAAACTGGAGGGTTACCCAGAGGGCACTCCAAAGGTATGGTACAAAACAAACTCGTAAAAGGTGCGATAGAACATGTGAACACGGCACGCGAGGTAGTGCCAGGGTAGGATTCTACCGTTTGCATCTCCAGACTGGTGGTAACGCATAGCAGCTACTACCGCCCACCTTGAGACACACTCCCAAATCAAAGGTGCACCCAATCAAATCACAAAGTAATAGAATGGTATCGAAGAAATGTGCCCGATAGGAGGAATGACCTTACTTGGCCGGGCATGGCTCCTGTTTTAGTCACATCTAAGCTGACTCACGGGAGTCAGAGCTACGTAAATACCTCATACAGAATCGTACACCAAACCATTCTACTTCATTCTAGAGTCTCACCACGTACACAGTTGTTAAAGTGGTTTCGGTATTGGCAAAGAGTATAGCAGTATCTGACCCCAGTCTCTTTAACAACCAAACGCTTATTTCACACCGGATGGTACTTTTAAATTTCCAAAACCGATTCTTAATTTATATCAAAATATCATATTCTCAAAACCTCTTTCGAAATCATATTCACTTTCAAAAACATATTCACTTTCAAAAACATATCACATTTGAAATCATATCACATTCCAAAGTCATATTTACTTTCAAAATCATACTTACAAAATAGGTGAAATATCATTTAAAAATCATCATATTGAATCAAATATGTCATTCAGATTCCAACTTAGGCTATAACATCATTTAATCGTATTCTCCTTAAAAATCAAGGATTTAAATATAAAACTTCCACTTTACAAAACCTGAGATTTAGAAAATAGTTTAGATAGTTTAAAACGAATTAAAATAGTTTTTAATAGTTTAAAATAGATTAAAATAGATTTTAATAGTTTAAAATAGTTTAGGTGGCTTTAAGATAGTTTAAATTTTATTTAAGATAGATTAAATAGATTTAAATTAGATTAAATATAACTAAAATAGATTAAATAGTTTTAAAATAGATTAAATAGATTAGATAGATTTAGAATAATTTAAAATGGGTTAATTAGGTTAAAATATATTAAATTGTATTAAATAGATTAAAATAAATTAAATTAGTTTAAATTGATTAAAATAGTCCAAATAGCCCAAAATAGCTTAAATTAGTTTAATAGTTTGGAAATATTAATAATTAGGATTTGAAATCAATATATTTTAAACAGTTTATATTAACTATAATAAATTTGAAATTAATATCAAATTGAACTATTTCTTTCATTTCAACACATCTGGACCATGTCCAGCTTTCAAATCAACAACTAATTTTTTTTCTCTTTCAATTCAAATTCTCGTTTAAAACCATTTAATCAATATCCATTTCAAATCCATGTTTGAATTATCGATTTTAAACCACTTCAAATTAAATACTTTTCAAAGTTATATTCAAACATTTTTCAATAACTCAATTTTGATAAAATTCATTTATATTTGACAATTCAACTTTGAAATTCCAATTTAAATCCTTTAAACAATTCATTAAATCAATTCCAATTCCAACATTAATGCTTGGATTTTCGAAAGTAATTCAGTTTATATAAGTCCAATTCTGTTTCAAAATATCATTTAACTGAATTCAAAATTTAAAGATTTAAAAGTCATTAAATTTAACCAATCTGGTGTGAGTATATAATTTTCTACCTTATGGTCAAGTGATATGGATATTTATCATTTCAATCTGCAATAAATTTAAATTTACGGGTATATATCATTTCAACTCGTAATCTCAAATAAAATTCAAAATCCATAAAATCGCTCGGGTTTATCATTTCAACCCATAACGATTTTCCCTAGTCTATAGATCGTTCAGGTATGTATCATTTCAACCCATAGGGAACTTGCAGTGCTATAACAATATAAAAATATAACATCTAGTCACCCAATATCAACAATCAAACATCCATCACAATCATCATCCAAATCAACCAATAAATAACAATAATTTATAGATTATCAATAACAGGTATTAACTATAAATTTAAAATTCAATATTAAATTAAATGGCGATTAAATTCAATAAATGTCAGATTTTACTGGAATGACAATTAAAATATACCAAACATCAACCAATCAATTTTAACTCACATCATAAATTCAGTTAACTGACATAAGACAATTTAGTAGTTGTGAGTGGGTTAAAACACTCACCTTCGATTTCAAATCGATTTGAAATCCAAATAATGGCCCAAAATCTATCAGTCTCAAAATTCATCCAAACTAGTTCCACAATGTCTGGAATTCCGATATGATCGCAACGGAGAAAACCGCGCGTGAATCCGAGCTCGTATGCAAAAGATATAGTAGTTAGAACATTCAACTTTAAATTTTAAATTAAAATAAATAATAAAATAACTATACCACGTTCCACGTCATCGCATCTTCCTCTCTCAACAAACCCAAATTCACATGATTCATCTCATTCAAAACCCTACACGCTGCTACTACCCATCATACGCCACCGCCGCTAGGCCACGAGGGCCTGCCGCACCCTGCCAGGCGATCGCCCGGCCACTCTTCCTCCTCCAATGCCAGCGCCGCCACTCCTCTCGCACTCGATCGACGTGATAACACAGCCGCCGCCGTTACTTTAAAAACCCTAGGTGAATTAATAACCACGATCAAACAACTACACGACCAAACAAACTGCACCGATGCGTTCCACTCGCAAATCTCCACGCAATGATACCTTCCAATCGATGATCCGTCGAAGTTGATCACAACGCGATGAACGACCGAGATTAATTCATTGATTTCTGGACAAACAGTGATCCAATTCGAGAAACAAATCACTACAGTAGATTGTGCTCATCGAGAGCTTTGAATCGATATATAATATGATATAGTTTGAGGAGTTTTTAATTTTCGATTTAATTTTTTGATTTGCAATTGAATTTGGAAATTAGGGTTTCTACCATTGAGGAAGGAGACAGGCAGATAGAATTGTACGTACAGGAATGAGAAAATGACTACTAGGGTTTCAGGAAACATGACAGTTTATATTAACAAAGCCCGATAAGAAAATAAACACATCGAATTTGTACGAACGATGAATAGCGACCCAAAAAGCCTGTTCCGCCTCCAAAACGAAAGTGGGTCATCCCATATATCAAAATAGATGTTTTTGATATTTTTAAACTCAATGGAACAGGTTTAAAGTCCTAATTCCATCATATGGAGAAATTAGCTTTAAAATCAACTTATTTCAATTTGATTTCAATTAAATTGATTTTTGCACGTTTCGAGTCCGTACGATCAAACGACAAGTCCGATCGCTACGAAACTTGAAATCATACAATAATTCACTGTTACGGATCCGATGAGACTAGTTTCATTGAAATTCAAGGCAGTGGCCAAAATGGCTATTTTCACGTTGATTAAATAAATTATTATTAAATTAATTAAATCACTTTTCAATTCCAAGTTTATAATTAACAAATTTTATCATTTTTGATTACTTAGTAACTAATAATCCATTTTAAAACAAGTTTCCATATCAATTCAGTGTTGAATATTACACTAGTCACGGTGTTCAGTTTCAATAGCTATAAAATCAATTGATTATTAAATTAAATTCCAATAAATCCATTTATTTGATCTTTCGTCTTATTATTCTTCAATCCATTATCATCTTTATTCATATTAATGCAATATTTAATTATATTTATTGCAATTTATTTCCAATTTAATTTCAACAAATTAAATAAATAGGTAACAAATAACAATTGTCACCTTTTACTTGATTTAATCACATTTACAAGTTTATTATCTACAAACAAATGATATACCTACTTACACAACACTGATTCTATCCACTTACAATTTATTACACATTATTTCACAAATTAATACAACATTTAATCTATTTCCTTATTTACAATTTATAACCAATTATAACCTTTCAATCATTTCACTAAATTGGAATTACATTAAAATAATTAACAATTAACTCAAATTAACTTTATACATTTCATTCTAGTTATTATCCTCATTATTAAATCTTAAATTTTTATTTTTTCCACAACATTAAATTCCAAAACTTATTTAATTAATAAATTTAATTATCGAAAATTATGGTTCATTACATAAAAATTCTTTTAAGTTCTATATAAACCTATGCTCTGATACCAAGTTGTAACATCCCCTATTTTGAGGTCTGAAACTAAGTGCTACGGATGTTGCAGTCATCCATAGAATTAACTTCTGATGACAAAATATGATTAGTTAATTGTATCTATAACATCAAGAGCATATTAGTATAAAATATTTCAAAGCTTATTTCATTAATAACTTTCATATTCATTACATCCCATTACATAATATCATCAGTTCCATGTTCAGAGAAAATATAATAATAACTACAATTATATTCCAAGAGAGACATATGAAGACACCCCATTGAGTGATCAGAGTCTAACTACTTGACGATTATAAATTTTGTCATTACATACAAACAAAACATAAGCTTTAAACAACACAGAGGAAAAAAAACTCCTAATATTAGCTAGCTTGCCTCATACACGTCTTCGAAAGCTTATTCGTTTAACCTGAAAATCCCTATTCCCAAACTACTCAAATGAGTACCAGAGAGATTAGGAGGAAAAACAAAAAACTTCGGATCAGACAAAAACTCTGGTGTGAATAATAATATGCCATCTCGAATCAAAATAGATATCTAGTGAGACCATGCCGCTGAGCGGAACGGGTTTTCCCCTCACTAGTATCTTATCTAAATATGTCAATCATAAATCATGCACCTACAACCACTTTGGTTAGAACATCATAATATAATCATATGCAGGCATGCAATGTGAGTAAGTCTGACTAATCTGTCTTCATAGGGTTATGCACTCCCACAATCTACCCAATCTCATAAAGTAAACTATCTGTCCTTGATCTGTGGACTATCTATCTCAAATTGAATAGAGTATCTGTCTCAACTCATGTGGACTACCCATCTCACATTTTATATGGACTATCCGTCTTAGATTACATGGACTATCTATCTTAGGTCATGTGGACTATCCATCACACATAGTATAGTTTTCTTAGGGTTACTAAAACCTATCAAGAATCATATGGACTATCCGTCTCATATATCATGTGGACTATCCATCGCACATATCATAGTTTTCCTAGGATTAATATGAACCTATTGGTTTTCACAAGTCAACCAATAACCTAACTCCTCGTATGGCTAGGAGTACAAGAAAAGAGCTACAGGTCCATGTTTTTGATGTTGTTATAAGAAAAGTCCATACAAAAATGAATATGTAAATTTGGTTCCTATTTTTGAAAAATAGAAAATGCAAGCTGCCTTGCACTTTTCTAACAGAAAATGCAAGATACCTTGTAGTTTTCCGATTTCGAAATATTTTTTGGAAATTTTAAATTTTTGAAAATTTTGAAAAACGCAAGTTAACTTGGACTTTCAATCAGGAAACTACAAGCTAGTTTGCGCTTTTTAATTTAGAAAAAATGAGGACCTATTTTATACACTCGTTACTACGGGAACTTTTCTTGTAACAACATTAGAAATAAGGACCTTCTGTGCAAAGCCCTTTAAGAGTAAACAAGTATTCTTTTAATCAGTTCAAAGCATCCTACAAAATTGATCTATCTGATCTTCTGGATGCAATTCTACTCACTTAGGAGTTTAGTCTCACTATACTTACTACTGGATCAACCTAACTGGTAATTTCTGCCCTTATACCCCAAGATATAATGTTAGATCACGATGATGTGAGTATGACAATGAAAATCAATAAATATAACTGATCATATGGTAACATGAACATGTAGCATTATTTCTTCATATATGTTCAATCAATAGTTATTGGCATCACAAGATTACTTAATTCAAGTAATAATTTCCTTTGGGAAATTCATATAAAACTTTAGGCTAAAATATCATTTTATTTCCTTGAAAACAATTATAATTATAAATGATTAACCACTTAAAATCTTTCTTTAAAACAAGGAGAACATGGCCCAATACTTAGCCAAAATCATGTGCCAAAATACAACCATATTCATATAGCTTTTAAATCATTCAGTATCAAAAACAAGGTTGTCGAACCTCTAAAGCATGTGGTTTATCGGGCCATAAAATAAAACTATTTAGTTTATAGACATGCAACATCCATGCCACTAAAATGGGGTGTCGAAACTCTATCTCGAGTCCCTTAAACAAACCATGTGATTTGTAAAACATAAGGCAATAATTTCAAAAT
Organism: Allium fistulosum; assembly: GCA_030737815.1. Lineage (NCBI taxonomy): Eukaryota > Viridiplantae > Streptophyta > Magnoliopsida > Asparagales > Amaryllidaceae > Allium > Allium fistulosum. Next base: position 1,111,688,504 of record CM060902.1, on the reverse strand, counting down.
TATAAGGTTATCGAGTTTCTAAAATACATAAGGCTATCGTGCCTTTAAAACACAGCTTTTGGTTTGCAAAACATAAGGCCGTCGCGCCTATAAACCATGGGTGTCGAATTTACAATCATATGGCATCCGTGCCATAAAAAAAGAGGTAGAATAAATAGGTGACAAGTGGTGTTGGGTTAAAAACAGTTGGGGGGATATAGATCTTCTAAACACTAGAGGGTGTTGGTCCCTTAAAAACTTGGGATGTCGAATCTTTAAAATCTTGAGGGTACCAAACCCTTAAAACAAAGAAGGTGTCGAACTTTTAAAAGAACAATATTAGGTCTCGAAACCCTAGGGTGCCAAGCCTCTATAACCACGAGATATCGAACCCATACAGAAATTGATGCCAAACTTCTATTTGAACAGATATATCATATATCTACTAAGTAGATATCGCACGTATCACTCCATATAGATGTCGTGTCTATAAACCCGATACATCATATATCTATCAAAAGGATATATCGACCTTTATAGATGTCGAATAACAAAGAGATGGGGTGCCGAATATATCTAATGGCATTTCTGTAAATAGTTATAAAACAAATTTATTTCTTTTTAAAGCTACTTCTTTCCACCAACTTTGCCCCTTGTCAAAATATGATTGGTTAAAAAAATAGTTTACATAACTTTTTCAAAAATTTCTGGTAGATCTCATTCTACCTTCCCGAAATAATTTGCAAACCTTATAATTAATATCTTTATCTTATATTAATTAAACACTTTCCTAGAATAATAAATTCGTACAAAATCATAATCTTATGGGAAAATTCTCCAAAAACCACAAAAAATCATAATTTCCTTCTTCTTTCTTATATAAAAATTTCGGGACCAAAATATTAATTTAATTATTTTTAATAATTAAAACCCAAAATAAACACATTTTCCTCTTAGGAAATTCATAAAATATCCATGCGGATCTATAAAATTATGAAATTGTAAACCCATCTTCACAATAATGTTTTACACAACATATCCAAATTCTGAATCAATAGGAGATCAAAAACTTTGGTTTTTCTCTTAAAACCCTTTAAAACAATTTCATAAAAATTCCAATAAATCATCATTCAATCCAATAATTATATAATCAATCCAAACATGACATATTATCATAATCAATTTAGAAATAAATCATAAATCTAGAAACAAAGCATAAACAATGAGATGGATACTGTTATTCATCTTAGATTTAATAGGAGAGATTGAGATTTGTTGTTGATTAATCCCTCTTAGCTTTTCCCTTGAATGCTTTAGATTTCCTCTTCTTGGTAATGGCTAGCCTCTTATATTTGTTTTGGAGTTTGTAAGATGAAAAATGGGATTGAATGGGAGTGGAAAGTGGAACGAAATGAGAAACTATTCCCAATTTGCCCTTCTCATTAATTCCCTTCTATTCTAGGTTTAAATTAATCATATTAATTGGTTAATTAAGGCCCAATCCAATTAATTATCAAATCTCATTCTCTTTATTCCCATACATCACATCATTGTATTTAATTTATCTAATTAAATCTTCTGAATAATTTTAAACAAAATTAGGTGTTACACGAATTCCCGTTGGTCTTGTTCATCTAGTAGTGTTGAAGTCCCAGTGATGTAGTTCATTTGGCAGAAGTTGTAAAATCATTACTCCGGGTTAAGAGAGAGGTTGAATGTGAAAATCTAGAAGATAATCGGGACTGGACATAGGACGGGTTATCTGAACCAGGATAAAATCTTGGTGCACTATATTACTTTATTTACTTCATTTTATTTTATTTTTTATAGTTAGTTATATTATTCATACTAGAGATCCTATTCCGCAATATATAAGTTGGACTATTAAATCATAAACCTCTAACTTTTAGACTCTACTTAGGACTTTGTGTCTGTCGTATAGTCAATTCCCATCACCATTCATTTTGTGATATTTCTTTATGATGAGATGAGATTATACATATGATAGTTATCTAGTGTATAATGGATTCTTATATCATTATTATATGATTTTACTGATAGGTGGCTTATTTATATTGATTGGTGATGGTATTTTATATTTAAGATTGAGGGATATGCTCGGATATTGTTGTATGCTAGCCAGACTATACTTGATGATATCTTGAGTATTAATGATTTCTAGATCTTGTTAATGATTTTGATATGGATGATTCACCCATTTGACATTAATTTTGTGATTCCTTATTCGATATGATTTTATATGGAAGATGACACTTTTATGCATGGTTTTGTGATACTCGATGTTTTATGATACTTTGGGGGATTGTGTGATAATATAATTATATACCATGCATACATTATTGTATATTTACATTGACATTATGGTTGTTTTCTTGAGTTATCTTGATGGTGTTATCAAATTATTATACCCTGCATATTTTAACATAGTCTGAACTGTGTGTTATTTATGTAATACTCGGGTCAGTTGGAGACATGTCAGGCTTAGAGATGATGAGACCAGCTTATGTTTTTTGGGCACAAAGGAGCTAGTATTCAGTATTGTAGTTTATCATCTTGTATTGTATAGTCTCATGCATGCATATATGTTTGCACCAAAAATTGACACAAACACCCAATCGAGATTTTTTGGAGAAATAAATGAAGAATATTAAATGAAAATAGAGGGAATACAGCAGTAAAGCAATAAGAAATAAGCAAATAACAGAGACACGGCAATTTATAGTGGTTCGGCGTTCCACTTTGAAGAGATAGCCTTATTAATCACGTTTTAAACTGAGTACAATAGGGATCGGATTAGAATCCTTAGTTACAAAAGAGTACAAAGTAATAAGTAGCATAAAGATCTTGAAAATGAAAAATTAAGTCCGTATTTATAGAGGAAGAGCCAAAATATCTCCTTGAAAATTCGGCAGCGGGATCTCCAAAACCATAGGGGCCCATAGGAGGGATCGCATAGCCCAAATCCTAAGAAATAAGGATCGGGGTTGATCCCTATTTTGGAGGAGTTTGGAGGTGCAATCCCTATGGGAGCTTCTCCATGTTGTATTTATGTCTAGCCTCCAAGTTTCATGTCAATTGCACATGTAGCTGTTGAGTTATTAGTTGATCATTGCTGCAAAGTGTGTTGTTACCTAATTATGGCTTATCCCTATTGAGGGAAGAGGGTTGATCCCTCTTTCTTGCTCCTTTTGGGGTGCGATCCCTATGGTGTACTCCCTAGGGTCCCCACATCTTGGTCTCAAAGTTTCATATGCATTGGACTTATGGATCTTGAGGTTTCTATTATTTTCATTGAGTTGCACTTGTTTGGCTGAAGTAAACCAATCCCTTTGGTTGAGAGGGATCATAGCCAATCCTTTTTCCAGATTAGACTATATTCCATACTTAGAATGTTCTGTATAGCATATCTCTTGATTCTGTTCGATCATTGCTTCATATTATCATTTTTACTTGATTTCAGGACCCCACAATCATCACTCTGGGCTTACTGGCCTTGATGACAGTTGAGTCTAACTTGTCCAATTAGCTCAGATATAGCCGGGTCAAGATGTTGGATAACAATATCCTTGTGATGTATATTGGACATACCTTGTATATTTATATTATATATTTATCGCTGCGATATTGAATCTGTGTTCTTTGATATCCATTATATATTGTGTATTGTTCTATCATGAAGGCCATGTGTTTATTGCTTTGTGCCAATACTATGTATGTATATGTGAGTTTTATATACGATGTTGAAATACGTACCAGTGTTAGTCCAAGGGAATATTCACATGTATACCCTATATTGCCTCATTCTTCATATTATCCGATAATATTATTTAGTAATCCTCTTTGATAGTATGGGTATAAAGATGGGGTGTTTTACATTAGGAGTATTGATTTGTCCATGGAGTTGTGAGATGGTGACTGTAAAATCGTACGAATTTAGAAATTTGTGATTGTTGATGAATTTTCAACGTATAATGCCTTCTTGGGCCGACCGACCCTAGCTATTTTCAAAGTAGCACTAGCTCATCAATGCTTGATAATGAAGTTCTCCATGGAGAATATGGTTGGATCAATTCGAGGTACATAGTGTTGGTCGTGAATGTTATGTTGCTAAGCTTAGAGAGGAAAATCGATGTGAGAAAGGAAAAGGTGCAGATAAAGCTCTCTACATCAAGAACGCAGACGCATAGAAACAAATGCCCAAGCCCTAGTTCAGAAACCATAACAAGTTCTTTAAGCTTATAGATCCCAAGAAGTAGTTAGAGGAAGTGCGGGTAGAACCTACTGAGCCAACGATCAACATTCCGATCGATATGGATGATCCTTATCGGGTTCTTAAGGTCGGATATTAGCTTAATGCCAAATTGAAGAAGGAATTGGTTAGTTTTCTTTGAGCAAACCTGGATGTGTTTGCTTGGACACATTCAAATATGTGCAAGATATCGTTGGAGATAGCGTGCTATGCACTGAATGTGGACCCAAAACATCACCCTATAAAATTGAAAAGATGTGTTATGGGTCCGGAGCGATCCCCTACGTTGAAGGAAGAAGTGAATAAGCTAAAGAAAAATGGCTTTATCCATGATGCTTTATATCCTAAATGGGTATGGAACCCCGTGTTGGTAAAGAAAGCTAATGGGAAGTGGCAGACGTGCATTAATTACTCGGACATGAACAAAGCATGCCCAAAGGATAACTTCCCACTGCCTAGAATCGACTAGCTGGTAAAGGGGCAGCCAAAATCGAGTTAGTTTCTTTATATATGCTTAGTCCGGCTATAAATAGATATCGATACATATTCTAGATTAGGAGCGCACAAGTTTTATAATGGATTTGGGAATGTATTGCTATCGAATGATGTCGTTTGGTCTGAAAAACGATGGAGCTACCTACTAGCGATTGGTGAATTCAATGTTCAAGGACCATATCAGATGGACAATAAATGTATATGTGGATGATATGCTCGTGATGTCATAGCTATCGATAGACCACATGGAAGATCTTCCGGAGATGTTTGATATATTGGAAGGTATGTGCTGAAATTAAATCCATTAAAGTGTTCCTTTGGAGTAGCATTAGGCAAATGTTTGGGATATATCATGAATTTATGGGGCGTTCAGGCTAATACGGAGCAGATTAACGTCTTGAAACATGTGAGTGCCTAAGCACTAGGAAGGAAATGTAGAGCTTAAACGGGAAGGTTAGTGCGTTGAGCAGGTTCATATAACAACCTGGGATTTAGGAGACTACCGAAATATTAAATATAATGTAAATTATAATTTATAATGGGAATTATGAATTTATAGATGGAATAAATTGATGATAATATTGTTTATTTAAAAAAACAATGTTTGTTGATTAAGAGTTGGGTTTTTAGTGTAAACAATTGGGAAATAAAGTTTAAAACACTTTATTGGTGGTATGGAATGATAATAAATGATGAAAATAAATTATTGGGTTAAAATTTATTATATTGGAGTTTTATTCCAATATTAGCGTTTTATCCCAAAACAAAAGGATAAAAATGAAGGAAATCAATTATCAAGGATGTGATATTGTTGCAAATGGTGTTTTAATATTTAAAATTTTGTTAAAACACATTGTATAATTTTTAGAGGTGAGGAATAATTTTTTAAAGGGGTAAAATATGTTAAATTTGAACTATTTGTCCTTAAACAACAATATTGACAAATGTTGTTGTAATAAAGGAAAAACATGAAGAAATTTTTTTTGTGGTATAATTAAGTTTGAAATAATGTTTTAAAGCTATAAAAATGTCAAAAGCATTTTTATACACTTTAATGAACTTAGGAATAAATTTTTATTGGTGGAAAATGATGAAAATAGTGATTTTTCACTAAAATTGTGAATATTGATAAATAATTAGTATTAAATTGTGAAAATAATATTTTTTAATTGAAAATTTTATTTTTTAACATTACTAACATATTCCCTTCGTTAAAACATGAAAAATGCAATTTGTTTCATGTAAATCGGAATTTATATGTGCAAAATATATTGAAAACAAGTTTAAACTTGTAAATAGCAAACTCAAAAATACACTAAGTGTTAAAATGCATTTAAAGAGCATAATTAATTGCCCATTAGCCCATCATTTGGATCCTTCTGTTGAGATACGACACTTTTTCTCCTTACAGTAAATCATCTTCCTCAAAAAGCTTCTCAAGAGAAAACAATGGCTCCATTTTAATGAAAATCAAATTTATATCAATATCCTTGTGAATTAAGTACTAAGATTCAAGTTAAATACTAAGATATAGGTAATATCCATCCTTATAAACTCTCTAATCAATCAAAATCTGAAATTTTGCTATTATATGTTTCTAATTGCTATATCATTGTCTGCATGTCTCTTTTATGCTAGCTATAGGTTCCTGAAGCTCAAATCTCAGTTAAATCTTCAATCTTTGCTACCAAATCGATGCTACATCTTGCTAAAATTATTCGGTAAGCAAAATCACTTAAAGTAAGTCATCTAGAATGTGAATTGCTTGGTTTCAGCGAAGTCCGTATGCAAATTTTTGAGTCCTTTTGTTTATATTGTTGTTTGAAAAGTGCCATTTTAGAAAAATCATAACTTTCTCATCTTGCAGCGAAATGCTGTCAAATTTTAGTATGTTGTTATTCATTTGCGAAAGTTTATTGCTGCAATTTTTGTTCAATACTGGGCATTTTTGATATCTGAAACACATCGTCAAAGTTGGCTAGAAACTAGATTTGCAGCTGAGCTCATTTTTGTGTTTGAAAAGTGTCATTTTAGAAAAATCATAACTTTCTCATCTTGTAGCGAAATGCTGTCAAATTTTAGTATGTTGTTTTCCATGTGCGAAAGTTTATTGCTGCAAATTTTTGTTCAATTCTGGGCAGTTTTGATATCTGAAACACATCGTCAAAGTTGGCTAGAAACTAGATTTGCAACTGAGCTTATTTTTGTGTTTGAAAAGTGCCATTTTAGAAAAATCATAACTTTTCATCTTGCAGCGAAATGCTATCAAATTTTAGTATGTTGTTTTCCATATGTGGAAGTTTGTTCCTGCAAAATTTTGTTCAATTCTGGGCAGTTTTGATACCTGAAACATATCGTCAAAGTTGACTAGAAACTAGACTTGCAGCTGAGTTCATTTTTGTGTTTGAAAAGTGCCATTTTAGAAAAATAATAACCTTCTCATCTTGCAGCGAAATGGGGTTCAAATTTAGTATGTTGTTGTCCATGTGCTAAATTTTATTCCTGCAAATTTTGGTTCAATACTGGGCAGTTTTGATGTCTGAAACACATCGTCAAAGTTGGCCAGAAACAAGATTTTCAATTTGCAGCATTCTTCATTAGTTTCCACTGCTGTTTTTGAGTTAATTGATGATTGAATTGAAAAGTTTGATGATGGATTTTGAAGCTATGATATACGATAATGGATTAGCTTAGTTTTGAAGAAATTTGGAATTTAAATTTTATTTAAATTTTATTTAAATTCAAATATCGATATTTGGAGAATTTGATGGTTTTATTTGTTTTTGCTTTCAAATAAATTTGGATTTTTTTAAAAAAATCATGGTTTGGAAAGTAAATGTTTTTAAGTCATTTTAAAGGATTTTAATCAATTAGTTGGTATTTTAAAGTATTTTATAAATAGATAATCTATTTAAGTAAGGATTTTTCTTTATAAAGTTATATGTATAAATTTCTCAAAATCGTTTAAAAATCCTATTTTCTCTATAAAATTATTTTAAATATATTTTAGCATATTCTGATGAATTTCGACGTATAAGAATGAGAATTAAATGATTTAGTAAAAATACGTGGTATGGGACATGTGTTTTTGCTTTATCGCTCAATATCGGACTTGTACAATCGAAATCAATTTGAAGTGATATTTGAGATGATTTAGAGGTTGCCTAATTTTGGTGAAGGTTACTGGTTCGAGAACTACTCTTTTTGAGTGCGTTCGATGACGAACCAATCTAGATGCAGTTTTTTTATAATTGCCGATGAAACGAGGCAATTTTTTATGTCAGAACTTTAATTTATGATTATGGTTAGAAATGAAGATCGCGATGTTGTTCGTACTTGCCAAGGAGATGGGGCGAGTTGTTTATTTGATGATGTTTTATGTTGGTTTTCTAATGTGGCATCGACTAACGATTAGTAAACCAATAGGTGTGTATGGGACGTACGTTCACGCCTATCGGGTTCCTATTCGAGAGGTTGAGACACATTCAAGATGTTACTAGTACTATAGACCGAGTACACGATGTTTATGATGTTATTACTAGACTCTAATCATCACGATGTTATTACTCGGGTTTTGTGACTGGGTGTCATCACGATATTCCCGACTATAGTCAATCAAGATGATCACGATGTTATGTGTTATGTCATCCCAAGTCATCACGATGAATGGTACCAAATAATAGTAGTACTAGTCAAGATGAAAAGCACGTGCAATTTTCTATGAAGTTTTCGATGTTCGATTTCACCTTTTTGATGATGTTGTTTGAATACGGCCTTGAGTATGATATAGGCTACATTTATATTATGCTATATGGTGATTTCGATTATGATTGCCTTTAACTCTTATTGAGTTCTTATGATAGATTATGATGATTTGATGTTTCTTTATGAAGTTATTATATGGTTCTCATCCCTTATCCACTTTACTTATAGATGTCCTTAAGTGAAACCATATGCATGTTACTTATTGAATTCCCTTGAAATAGATAGATGAATCACTGATGTCCCCTTTCTTATGAATGATATGATGAATAATATATCGTTCCGTTGGCAACAACGGAGTGATTCTCACCCTTTCGCTTATTACTGAGATCCTTACTACTGATAAGTTATAGCTTGCCTAACCCGTGTGTGCTTTTCACTCAGGTCAGACCGAGTTGCAGGTTAGGTATGGATTGTTGCTTCCCTTGGATCGTTTTGCTGGCTTTTGTTGAGCTTTATCATTTTGGCTTGGATATCGTACTTTTTGAGTGGTCGACTCTTATGTTATCATGATGTGTATTCTTTTGTGGGATGGTTGTATATGTTATTCGGTAGTCCATGCTACTTATGTATGATGTACTATTATTATGACGTATGGTGATGTGTATATATATATATATACTGATCTGGGTTTACTGTTCTGTGACTGATATATTTACTTACTCGCACATTGCATTTATTCTGAGACAGCCCGAAACCACCATAGTGTGCATTAGTTATAGACTAAGTGTGTCGACCATTAATGAGGTAATGAAAAAAAATAGAGATACATTCGACATGCTTAGCCCTTAACTAACGTATTACTATGATGGTCGCCCTTAACCAGCCCTATTCACTGCATTAGTAGACAGGATTACTTTGTAATTCTCTTTACTAGTGTAGGTCTCGGGGTGGGGCGTCACTGCTTGGTATCAGAGCATTGTTTCAGAATATAATGCAATATATACAGAACAGTATACGAGATACCATACATCAGAAATAATACATCTATATACATCATCACTTAATCGTGATCGGTTTCACCCTGACCTTGCCTTAGTCCCTATCCTTGTTTTGATTCGTGTCCCTTTTTAATTCCTTTAGGGTAGATAGAAAGGAATATGTCTAGGAATGTTAATTATATTCTGTAGTATTCCTTAACCTCTGCACCTGAATTGCTAATATATCTATTTACCTTGTGAATAATCCTACCTTATCTTATCTTTTAGCTATGTCGAGTAGAGGTAGAGGACGCTCTTTGGCGGCGGGACCGTCCAGTGGTTCTCGTCCTGAAGGCATATATATGTCTACCGATCAGATCCTTGAGCTTATTTGGAGCACTCAGCCTCCCGCTCCAGCTCACTCTTCTTCTCCGCACAGATCCGCATTTCCACTTGTAGCGACTTCACTTCTGCAGTCAATTCCCCGATATTGCCCCGATATATCCCCGATATATCCCGTAGCGGACTTTTGGAGCAACGATATTCCTATAAAGTGGCCCAATATAGCCGATCCGCTATTATCCCCGATTGCGGCAATAATCCGCTATATCACCGATTTTGTTGCCCTGCTATATCCCATTTTCCCATAAATAAGCATTTTTCTTGATGTCTTGCTTTTAAGTTTTATGGTAACTTCAAAGTTGATGTAACAATGATATACGCTATTGGTTATTATAACTAGTTCTAACTTTTTAAGTGTCAACTTTATTTATCTTTACTTTATTATAATTTGTTTTGGTTGGTGGGAAATAATAAGTAATACTTATTCCTCTTTTTAATGTAGAATGTTCATCATTCCTCTTTTTAAGTCGTCCGCTCTATCCTGCTATATCCTCGATATATCTCCGCTGCAACTTTTCGCACCTCAAACGCTATGGAGCGGCAGGGCGCTTTAACTACACAGGACTTCACACATCTTGGTGGCAAGATCTTTAAAGGCACCGAGACTGTTTTAGATGTTGAGGCGTGGCTCAGTTCTTGTGAGCGTATCTTTAGTCGTATGGAGATCTCTAGTCATCACCGAGTTCTTGTAGTATCTAGTATGTTGCAAGAATGAGCTTTACATTGGTATGCTCTACTTGTTGCTGAGGTTGATGAGTCCACTTTAGAGCGGGATCAGTTCCATAAGAGGTTCGAACTCAAATTTATTCCAGAATCCGAGAAGGCTATTCTTGCTCGACGTTTCCTTGATTTCAAACAAGGGAAGTCGACAATTTCTGAGTATGTTGTATCTTTTGAAGCCTTATCTAAATATGGTCTCGAGCATATCTCCACTCCATATAAGAAGAATCTTAACTTCATTTCTGGATTTAAGAAATATCTGAAAAACTCCCTCATGCTTCGTCTTGAGCTCACTTTCGAGAAACTTGTGGATGCGGCCCTTCAGCTTGAAGCGGTCGAGAAGGAGAAAGATAGTGATGATGAGGGTAATGTTCGAGGAAACCCGAATAAGAAGAATTTTTTCTGCAAGTCTAGGCCGTTCCATCCTAGTAAGAAGAAGAAACAGAGGGGATCTTCTTCCCAGTTTCCAGCTACTCCTTCAGTTAAGCCTTTTTCATGCTTCAATTGTGGTGCGCCTGACCATCCAGTGAGAGAGTGTCCCAAGCCTAAGTGTTGTATTTATTGTAAGAAGGAGGGACATTTGGTTTCAGCTTGTCCCAAAAGGGGGAAGGGGTCTCGTCAGGGTCATCTTAGTGTGGCTACTGCTTCTGGAGATTCTTCTTAGCCTCGAGGTACTTTTCCTTCCATTCTAGAGGGCTCTATTTTATTCCATGATCGTTCTATTCGAGTGCTCTTCGATACGGGTGCTTATCATTCATTCGTATCGAAGGAACTCGTTGATGCTTTACAATTAGATGTTTCTTGCATGCTTACTTCCTTACGGATTGCGAATCCTATCGGGGGATCCGCAACCCTTAGCCTATTTTGTGATGATATTGAGATTTCGACTTGTGGAATTTCTTTTCGTGCGAATCTGCACGTGATTCCTTTCCTTGGTTTTGATATGATATTGGGTATGGACTGGTTAGTTCGATACGATGCCAGGATTCTATGTTTGGAGCGAGTCTTATATCTTCGACATCCCGATTTTTCCGATCAGTTATCTCTTTCACTTCGTGATTCCGATTGTGTTTCCATGGCTTCTTTATTTGTTCTTGACTCTTGAGACGATGATGATGATGTATCTCGTATTCCGATCGTTTGTGACTTTTCAGATTTATTCGAGCCCGTTTTTGGTTTACCTACTAAGAGAGCTATTGAGTTCCATATCGATCTTATTCCTGGCGCGCAGCCAGTTAGTCGTCCTCCCACGAGGATGTCTACACGAGAGAATGAGGAACTCAAAAGGCAACTTCTCGAGCTTGAAGCCAAGCATTTTATTCGTTCTAGTTCTTCACCGTGGGGAGTCGCGGTAGTATTCGTGAAGAAGTCCAATGGGACTCTTAGGCTTTGCGTCGACTATCGCAAGCTTAATGAGTTAACCATCAAGAATCGTTACCCTTTGCCGAGGATCGACGACATGTTTGATCAGTTGAGTGGTGCTAAGGTCTTTTCACAGTTAGACCTTACCACTGGTTTTCAACAGCTCCGAGTCGCAGAAGATAGTATTCCTCTCACCGCATTCCGCACTCACTATGGTTCTTATGAGTGGCTCGTCATGCCGTTTGGATTAACGAACGCACCTGCCTACTTTGTTGATCTTATGAATTGAGTATTCCGGGAATATCTCGATAAGTTCGTGCTTGTTTTCATTGATGAATTCTTGTATATTCGAAGTCCGAAGAGGACTATGCTCGACATCTTAGAATTGTTTTGAGTACTCTCCGACAGCATCAACTCAAAGCAAAACTCTCTAAGTGTCACTTCTGGGAAAAGCAAGTGAAGTTCTTAGGTCATGTTGTATCTTCAGAAGGTATTTCCGTTGATCCTTCTAAGATCGAGGTTATTCAGAGTTGGAAGAGGCCTGAGAATGTTCACGAGATTCATAGTTTTCTGGGTATGGCTGGTTATTACCACCGTTTCATCAAAGACTTTTCCCGTATCGTGCTTCCTTTGACTAGCCTTACGAGGAAAGGCGTTCGATTTGTTTGGTCCAATAAGTGTGAGGCTTCTTTTCAGAGATTGAAGGAGCTTCTCACTAATGCACCCATCCTTGTGGTTCCTAAAGGGAACCAAGATCTTATCGTTTATACCAATGCCAGTCATAGTGGCCTCGGTGCCGTTTTGATGCATAGAGATCAGATAGTTTCCTATGCTTCTAGGCAATTGTGTCCGAATGAGGTTCGGTATGCTACCCATGATTTAGAGCTTGCAGCCATTGTCTTCGCTTTGAAGATTTTGCATCATTATCTTTTGGGAGAGCACTTCGTTCTTTTTACCGACCATAAGTCTTTGAAATATCTGTTCACTCGGAAGGAGCTTAATATGAGGCAGCAGCGTTGGCTTGAATTTCTCGCCTAATATGATATTGATATTCAGTATACCCCGGGGAAGGGTAATCGTGTGGCAGATGCGCTTAGTCGTAAGCATTCGGCTGTTGTTTCTGTGATGTTAGCCGAATGGGATGTTCTTGAGACTTTATCTTATTGTGATATTCGTGATTGAGCTTCTTCTTCCGATTCACCTGTCTTATTATTCAGTATGGAAGCTCGGCCTTCTGTTTTAGATCGTATTTTCGAGGCTCAACGGCGTGATCCCGAGACATTGCGCCTTATTCGTCTTTGTGAATCTGAATCCTGTGATGTTGAGATGAGGGATTTCAGTATTGATTCTCACGGTTGTCTTCGTATGAAGGACGTATTGTTGTGCCTTCTGATTCAGCACTTATGCATGACATTCTTGATGATTGCCATCGCTCTAAGTATACCATTTCCCCAGGCAATAGTAAGATGTACGCCGATATGTATCGCCTTTATTATCGGGAAGGCATGAAGCGTGATGTTGCAAGTTATGTAAGTAATTACATGACTTGTCAACTTATTAAGGCCGAGCATCAGCGGCCATCCAGTCTTCTTCAGCCCTTAGAGGTTACATTGTGGAAATGGGACCAAATTTCGATGGATTTTGTTGATGGCCTACCTCGTTCGAGGTCGGTTCATTCTAGTATATGGGTTATCATTGATTGACTCACGAAGTCCGCTCATTTTATTCCTATTAAGTCTAATAGGAATGCAACTCGTTTAGCAAAGTTGTATATCAAAGAAATCGTTCGACTCCATGGTGTTCCTTCCTTTATTGTATGTGATCGTGATCCTTTATTCACCAGTCATTTTTGGAGCAGCCTTCAGCAAGCTTTGGGAACAAAGATTAATTTCAGTACCGCTTACCACCCACAGTCTGACGGACGGACAGAGAGGGTTAATCGTATTCTAAAGGACCTTCTTCGTGCTTGCATTCTCAATTTCGGTGGTTCATGGGAGGATCATTTACCTCTTGTGGAGTTCTCTTATAATAATAGATTTCAGTCCAGTATCGGTATGGCTCCTTTCGAAGCCATATACGAAAGGCCATGTCGATCACCTTCTTGTTGGTTAGAATCTGGAGAGAAGTTTGTTTTGGGTCCAGATTCAGTTCGAGATTCTTCTGAGAAGATCATTCTTATCAGACAGAGAATGAAAGAGGCGCAGAGCCGTCAGAAATCCTACGCGGACAATCGTAGGAAGCCTCTCAAATTCTCTATGGGCGATCTTGTTTTCATTCGAGTTTCTCCGCTAAAGGGAGTTATGCAATTCAATGCGACTAGGAAATTAGCTCCTCGCTAAATAGGGTCATTTTCTATTACTGAACGCATTGGTTCAGTTGCATATCGAGTTTCCCTTCCAGCTCATCTTTCGGGCATTCACGATGTATTCCATGTATCTCAGCTTCGGAAGTGCCTTAGAGATTCTGATTCCGTTATTGATCCTTTCGAGCAGTTAGCACTTGAGATCTCACCAGACCTATATGTTGTGCAGCAGCCTATTCGCGTTCTTGGCTCAGAGGTGAGGCGCCTTCGAAGCAAGAATGTGCCGCTCGTTAAGATTCAATGGTCCGATAATCCCAACGACTGCACTTGGGAAACCAAAGAATTTATCGAGCGATCGTATCCTGGATTCCTTTCTTCTCATGGTGTTGGTGAGAATCCTTTATCTCAAGCATTTGTTCTTTCTTTCTTGGGATGGTTTGATGTGTTGCTTACGGACATTCCTCAAGGAATTGCGAGGACGCAATTTTGTTAAGGGGGGAGTTTGTAACAACCCAGAATTTAGGAGATTACTGAAATATTAAATTATAATGTAAATTATAATTTAATATGGGAATTATGAATTTATAGATGGAATAAATTGATGATAATATTGTATATTTAAAATAAACAATGTTTGTTGATTAAGAGTTGGGTTTTTAGTGTAAACAAATGGGAAATGAAGTTTAAAACACTTTATTGGTGGTATGGAATGAGAATAAATGATGAAAATAAATTATTGGGTTAAAAATTATAATATTGGAGTTTTATTCCAATATTAGCCTTTTATCCCGAAATAAAAGGATAAACATGAAGGAAATCAATTATCAAGGATGTGATATTATTGCAAATGGTGTTTTAATATTTAAAAATTTGGTAAAACACATTTGTATAATTTTTAGAGGTGGTGAATAATTTTTTATAGGGGTAAAATATGTTAAATTTGAATTATTTGTCCTTAAACAACAATATTGACAAATGTTGTTGTAATAAAGGGAAAACACGAAGAAAATAAATTTTTGTGGTATAATTAAGTTTGAAATAATGTTTTAAAGCTATAAAAATGTCAAAAGCATTTTTATACACTTTAATGAACTTAGGAATAAATTTTTATTGGTGGAAAATGATGAAAATAGTGATTTTTCACTAAAAATGTGAATATTGGTAAATAATGTGTAATAAATTGTGAAAATAATATTTTTAATTGAAAATTTTAGTTTTTAATATTACTAACATATTCCCTTCGTTAAAGCATGAAAAATGCAATTTGTTTCATGTAAATCAGAATTTATATGTGTAAAATATGTTGAAAACAAGTTTATACTTGTAAGTAGCAAACTCAAAAATACACGTTAAAATGGGTTTAAAGTGCATAATTAATTGCCCATTAGCCCATCATCCGGATCCTTCTGTTGAGATATGACCCTTTTTCTCCTTACAGTAAACTATCTTCCTCACAAAGCTTCTCAAGAGAAACCAATGGCTCCATTTTAATGAAAATCAAATTTATATCAATATCCTTGTGAATTAAGTACTAAGATTCAAGTTAAATACTAAGATACAGGTAATCTCCATCCTTATAAACTCTCTAATCCATCAAAATCTAAAATTTTGCTATTGTATGTTTCTAATTGCTATATCATTGTCTGCATGTCTCTTTTATGCTAGCTATAGGTTCCTGAAGCTCAAATCTCAGTTAAATCTTCAATCTTTGCTACCAAATCGCTGCTACATCTTGCTAAAACTATTCGGTAAGAAAAATAGCTTACTGTAAGTCATCTAGAATGTGAATTGCTTGGTTTCAGCGAAGTCCGTATGCAAATTTCTGAGTCTTTTTGTTTATATTGTTGTTTGAAAAGTGCCATTTTATAAAAATAATAACTTTCTCATTTTGAAGCGGAATGCTGTCAAATTTTAGTATGTTATTGTCCATGTGCGAAAGTTTATTGTTGCAAATTTTTGTTCAATTCTGGGTAGTTTTGATATTTGAAACATATCGTCAAAGATTGGCTAGAAACTAGATTTGCAGCTGAGCTCATTTTTGTGTTTGAAAAGTGCCATTTTAGAAAAATCATAACTTTCTCATCTTGTAGTGAAATGCTGTCAAATTTTAGTATGTTGTTGTCCATGTGCGAAAGTTTATTGCTGCAAATTTTTGTTCAATTCTGAGTAGTTTTGATATTTGAAACACATCGTTAAAGTTGGCTAGAAACTAGATTTGCAGTTGAGCTCATTTTTGTGTTGGAAAAGTGCCATTTTAGATAAATCATAACTTTCTCATCTTGCAGTGAAATACTGTCAAATTTTAGTATGTTGTTTTCCATATGCTAAAGTTTATTGCTGCAAATTTTTGTTCAATTCTGAGCAGTTTTGATATCTAAAACACATCGTCAAAGTTGGCCAGAAACAAGATTTTCAATTTGCAGCATTCTTCATTAGTTTCCGCTGCTATTTTTGAGTTAATTGATGATTGAATTGAAAAGTTTGATGACGAAACAAGGTTACTGGTTCGAGAACTACTCTTTTTGAGTGCATTCGATGACGAACCAATCTAGATGCAGTTTTTTTATAATTGCCGATGAAACGAGGCAATTTTTGATGTTAAAACTTTAATTTGCGATTATGGTTAGAAATGACAATCACGATGTTCTTCATACTTGCTAAGGAGATGAGGCGAGTTGTTTATTTGATGATTTTTTATGTTGGTTTTCTAATGTGGCATCGACTAACGATTAGTAAACTAATAGGTGCGTATGGTATGGGACGTACGTTCACGCCTATCGGGTTCCTATTCGAGAGGTTGAGACACATTCAAGATGTTGCTAGTACTATAGACCGAGTACACGATTGAAGTCACTACGATGTTTATGATGTTATTACTAGACTCTATCCATCATGATGTTATTACTCGGGTTTTGTGACTGGGTGTCATCACGATATTCCAGATTATAGTCAATCAAGATGATCATGATGTTATGTGACCCCAAGTCATCACGATGAATGGTACAAATAATAGTAGTACTAGTCAAGATGAAAAGCACGTGCAATTTTCTATGAAGTTTTCGATGTTTGATTTCACCTTTTTGATGATGTTGTTTGAATATGGCCGTGAGTATGATATAGGCTACATTTATATTATGCTATATGGTGATTTCGATTATGATTGCCTTTAACTCTTATTGAGTTCTTATGATAGATTATGATGATTTGATGTTTCTTTATGAAATTATTATATGGTTCTCATCCCTTATCCACTTTACTTATAGATGTCCTTAAGAGAAACCATATGCATGTTACTTATTGAATTCCCTTGAAATAGATAGATGAATCACTAATGTCCCCTTTCTTATGAATGATATGATGAATAATATATCGTTCCATTGGCAACAACGGAGTGATTCTCACCCTTCCGCTTATTACTGAGATCCTTACTACTAATAAGTTCTAGCTTGCCTGACCCGTGTGTGCTTTTCACTCAGGTCAGACCGAGTTGCATGTTAGGTATGGATTGCTGTTTCCCTTGGATCGTTTTGCTGGCTTTTGTTGGGCTTTATCATTTTGGCTTGGATATCGTACTTTCTGAGTAGTCGACTCTTATGTTATCATGATGTGTATTCTTTTGTGGGATGGTTGTATATGTTATTCGGTAGTCCATGCTACTTATGTATGATGTATTATTATTATGACGTACGGTGATGTTTATATATATACTCTGATATGGGTTTACTGTTCTGTGACTAATATATTTACTTACTCGCATATTGCATTTATTCTGAGACAATCTGAAACCACCATAGTGTGCATTAGTTATAGACTAAGTGTGTCGACCACTGATGAGGTAATGAAAAAAAATAGAGATACATTCGACATGCTTAGCCCTTAACTAACGTATTACTATGATGGTCGCCATTAACCAGCCCTATTCTCTGCATTAGTAGATAGGATTACTTTGTAATTCTCTTTACTAGTGTTGGTCTCGGGGTGGGGTGTCACAACTCATCTTAAAGGCAACTGACAAATGCATATCGTTCTTCAATGCCCTCAAAAATGAGAAAAAAAATTATTTGGACAAAGAATGGCAGAACGCTTTCGAGGAATCACTGAGGCATATGGAATGACCACCAATCATATCCAAACCTTTGGACGGAGAAGACTTCTTTATCTATTTGGCGATGTCTGCTCATGCTAAGTGCAGCATTAGTACATGAGGAGACAAGGATCAAAAGGCTAGTGTACTATGTCAGCAAGCTATTTACTGGAGCTGAAAAGAAATAGCCAAAGCTAGAAAAGCTAACTTATTGCTTGTTGATTTCTTTGTGGAAGTTACAACCATACTTCTAGACTAACCCGATAAAGGTACTGATGGATCAGCCCTTAAAGTAAGTACTACACTGATCCAAGACTTTGGGAAGGTTATTTACGTGGGACATCAAGCTAAGCTAGTATGATACCACTTACCATCCAAGAAAGGCAATAAGAGGACAACCATGGTGGATTTCATTGCTGAACTGCAACGAATAATGAGGCTAAGTACGAAGCATTGATAGCGGGACTCGAGATAGAAAAAGGATGGGGGTAAGGATGCTACATGTATTCAGTGATTCCCAGTTGGTGGTCTGCCAGGTAAAAAATTAATTCCAAGCTAAGGATGCAAGACTCAACCTTCATCTAACAAAGACACTGGAACTATAGAACGATATAGAGCATTACACGATTGCGCACATCGCTAAGGAAGAGAATACGAAGGCCGGTTCACTAGCCAAATTGGTCGGCCCTGGGGATGCGTAGTTGATGGGATTCATTCCAGTGGAGGTATTATTGGCTCCAAGCATCGACCAGATGGATGTTCACTGGATCTTGGAAACCGAGGAGGAAAATGATTCATGGATGACTTCGATCAAGGACTATTTGCTGAAGGAAATTCTCCTGAAAAAAAATAAAGAAAGATGGAAAATCTTTCATAAAGTGTCGCAATTCATAATGCAAGGAGTACTATATACTAGAGGTTTCTCAACCCTTCTGTTTTGGTGTGTAACCAAGGATGAGGCTAGGAAAATCCTAATGGATATCCATGAAGGTAGTTGTGGTGATCACACTGGAGGGTAGACATTAGTGAAGAAGATACTCCGTTATAGATTCTTCTCGCCGACAATAAATCCTAATGCTGCTAAATACACTAGACACTGCGACCGATGCCAGAGTTTTGCAAAAATTCCAAGAGCCTCATCCACAGATCTTACGCAAATGGTTAGTCTGTGGTCATTTGCGGTTTGGGAATTGATATAATCGATATGCTATTGATGTCGAAAGGAGGAGCTAAATACGCTACTGTTGTGGTGGATTACTTCACAAGGTGGGATGAAGCAGAATTGCTTGTCATGATCACAATGGGGAAAGCGATCAACTATGTGTCCAAGAAAATTACTTGTAAATTTGGAGTTCCCCAGAAAATTATAACTGACAATGGAACACAATGCGAGAGTACCGAGTTCAAGGATTTTTACAACCGATACAAAGTTGAGAAAATCTTTTTGCAGTAGCACACCCATAAGCGAATTGACAAGTAGAGATGGTGAATAAAATCATCAATTCCATCTTTAAGAAATGATTAGTTAAAGCCAAGGGTATGAATTAAGGGTAGCTGTTCACCAAAAAAGAGTAGCACGACACTTCAACAACAAGGTTCGAAGCTATACCTTTGATGTAACACCCCACACCCCCTAGTATACCCAAAAAGGCACGCTAAAAGATGTGGTACGTTGTAGGTATAGCTAAAAACTTGCAGAGACTAAGATTCACAAGACAAAATAAATAAAACAGTGAAAACATTTGAAAACAATAACTTATTATTCAAAACCAACTTCATAAAGTAGAGTCATGAAACCAAATACAAGGTGTCTCAAAATACCAAATACATGTCTTATGAAAACCATAATCTCAGTCGTAATATCAGAGTACATAAACAAACAACCCTCTCAAAGAAAAGTACCTGTATATCAAATGAAATAGAAACTGAAAAAGAGGAAGTAGAATACATAAAGAAAGATCTCCGCAGCTGAACCTCCAAAAGGGTCTGAAATCAACTATCCCTACCTCTACTGGCCTATGGGGGGAAAGGGGAAATGGATGAGTGGGTCAGACTAAAAGTCTAGTGAGTGGAAATAATTATTAGTATTCTTAAGCAAGGTAAAGATAATAGACTTTGCAACAGCTCTAGTGTAAGAAGGAAATAAAGGAAATAGAAGAAAAGATAAAGCTGGAATAAAATACGGTATTAACTGTTTGCTTTGCTTAGATAGTTCGATTAGATTATCTTGATTGTTTTCACTTTCTTAGATAACTACTTTGATTAGGCTGAATTCCCAATCCTACTTTAATTAGGCTGAAGTCCTAATTCTACCCTTTGATCGGGCTTCTACTCTGTTATGCCTACTACGGGCTAGTCCCATCATGTGGGTCCCACAGCAAAAGACGCTAATGCCTATGGAAGACACATACTAAGCGCTTTAGAACTCAATAGTGAATTATATCCCCGCACTGAGGTTGCATGCTAGACCACCGTTAGGTTCGGCTATCTGTTGCTCCCCTTATGGACCTCTTATTTGCCACACTTTGGAACTGAATAGCGAATTATATTCCAACACCGCGGTCACATGCTCGACCACATTAGGTTCGTGCTATCTGTTTCTCCCTTTATGGACCTCTTATTTACCACGCTTCGGAACTCAATAGCGAATTATATCCTCGCATCGAGGTCGCACGCTCAACCACCATTAGGCTCGCGCTATCTGTTGCTCCCCCTATGGAACTCTTATTTACCACTACTCCAGCATAAGCGTGCCCTTGCCTCAGCTATTGTGAGACCACCTGTGTCTATCTAAAAAAAGGAATGTTGTTGGTACTGGTCCTTGCCAAACAAAATCTAGTTCGCCCCTTGTCCAAATCCCCATGATTTGAACTTTTAATTATTGACCTCTTATTTACCACTACTCCAGCATAAGCGTGCACTAGCCTCACCTAATCTATTGTGAGACCTAACTGACAAAGGGAATGCTGTTGGTATGGGTCTTACTACTATCTTTGCTTATTAACTTAGTATAAATTTGTTTAAATAAGCCTCTACTGTTATTCTTGCTATCTTTGCTTATTAATTTATTCTAAGTCTTAAGAATAAGCCTTTTATGTTCTGTCTCTAATTATAACCTATGTTATAATTGTGCTTATTAACTTAACCCAAGGTCTAAGCATAAAAATAAGCTACTTCCTCTATTTACTCTTTTTAATCATAATTATACGTTATAATTAATTTTGCAAATATCTTAAATTTTCCTATTTCAGTCCAAGTCCAATTTATTATAGTCTTCTTATTTTACATCCCATTTTCTGTAAAATCAGTGTTCTTATTATTTAGTCCATATTCGCAATTTATTCTATTCTATTTATTCCATTCGCCTAAAAAGGAAATTAAAAATAAACCGACAATTACATGGGAAATCCCAAACGTAGAATAGATGTAAATAAAACGTAAATAATAGTAAATACTATAAAAACTGTAAACAACTGTAAATAATTGAAAAGGCTATAATTAGCAGTAAATAATTTCAAATAACTGAAAAAGAATAGCTAAAAAAATAGACTGAAAAAGAAGTCTAAAACTGAAAATAAACTAGTAAAAAGGTTATCCCAAAATTGTAGAAAAACTACAACTATTGAAAACCCTATTATTTTAAATTACTTAAGAATCTAAAAAAATTACTAAACACTCGCCTGACGCAAAAGCTAGAATCCCTTTTATAGCAGCCAAAATTATCTAGAAATCCCCTCTAATTTGTATAATCTCCATCTCTTATTTGAATGTATATATAATATAATATTATTTTATAAATGAAGAATGTAGGTAAATATTTGAGCGAGAGAAATGGAGGCTGGGTTTTGATTTTAGAGTGAAAACCTAGGTTAGTTTAGGTCCTATATATAGTGTTTTAAGTGTGCTTTCAACCGTAGATTAGAATCTCTAGAAATTTTTGCTGACTCGTTGCTGTGTCAAATCTTACAATGCACCTTGCCAGCACCTTATCTTATATTTAATTTAATTAATTACACCCTCAATAATATACAAACTATAAATAACGTTTTCTTCTCCTCAATTAATTTCTAATTTTGACATTTTATTTCAGATTAAATTTTCATGCGTCTCTCTTTATTCACATGTTTCATTTCAGTTTTCAACATCCCATTTAATTTACACGTTTACGTCTGAAATAAATAAATAAACAACATATCAATATTTTTCCACATTTACATCTGAAATAAGTAAATTAACATGTCAATATTTCTCCATGTTTGTGTCTAAAATAAATTAATAAATAACTAAAAAATTTTATGCCAGCATTGTACATATTCACGCCTGAATTAATTGGATGAATAACATGTGAATTGTTATGTCTACATTTTTTTCCATATTCACATCTGTTGTAATTAGACAAATAACATATGTCCACAAACGTGTATATATGTTGTGTATTAATTAGTAACATTATTCTTTACCTTTAAATTGAGCAATCAATTACATTAATTGATTGGTATTAACGTTTTTATGTTCAAAAATCAAACTGACCCTTATTCTTTACTAACAAAGAAATAACATACTTTATATTTTCTGTAAGAAATGCAATCCTTCCATAATACACTCTTGTCTTTTCTTTTCAAAATATAACGTTTATTTTATTAAATCCCTTCTTTTTATAAATATATGGTTACATATTCTCTCATTTACAATAACCCGTCTCATTTGAACATCGTCATCTTCTTTTTTCAAATTTATAAAAGTAGATGCCTTCTTTTTAAACTGTTGTATCTTTTTTTCTTTTGCAACAAAACAAACTCCCTGTTTATAAAATCATACATATATTCAAAAATGAGAAGTTTATTTTACTTATCTCAAAACATGCATTTATTTTTATTTAAAATGTTAATTCCATGTTGACACAAATGCAAGTTCTTATATTAAACTCAATCATTACAATTTAATTCCTCTTTCCCTTTATTTATTGAAACATTTCAATAAATCTACTGCCAATTAATTTTAATACTAATTTCAAATGAATTCTAATTATAAACACTATTTTTCTTTTTTTCACTTATAATTATTTATTAATTTCTCCTTAAATTTCGGGTTGTTACATTCGAAGTGGGAGATCTCATTTTAAAATGAGTTCTCCCGGGTACGAGACCACTTGGTCCAAATTGGAAAGGTCCCTATGTAATTAAATAAAAGCTTGGAGAAGGAACTTTCAAGTTGGCCACTGTTGATGAAATCCCAATTCCACAAGCGTGGAATAGCGACCTATTGTGATGCTACTTCACTTAGATTTATTTTCTTCACATAAGCCACCCTAGTGAACTGGGGCCAATGTAATAAGGCAAAATTTGCCGCTTCTTTTATTTATAAATAAATTTAGCTTCTTAAACCAACGGAACCGTGTTCTTATAAGCCAAATCTTATGTTGCATGATTAGTAGTGCAATTAGGTACCCGGAGATATGTACTGGCCGACTCCTTTGATCCAAAATCAGGCAAAGGAGTACTATCACAAGGGTTGATAGAATAATTTGCCCTTTTCCCTCCAGTCTTGACTAATGCCTAGAGATAAACAAAGTTGGGATGCCTGCAGTCAGGCACCCAAAGCACCGATTCTTGGAAATAGGAACTGGTGTACAACTAAGGCTTTCACGACCATGCTTGTGGCCCACCAGGACATGCTCGACCGAGGATAAGTGAGGATGGTCAATGAATGTTCTCAATCAACACCTAGAGATAGGTGAGATCGAGAGCGAGGGCCTGAAGATAGCGCCCGAAACATCGATTCCTGGAGATATGAATTAATGTATAAGTGAAACTTCCACGACTGCATTTGCAGCTTGATAGAACATGCTCGATCGAGGATGAAACTGTGATGGTCGAGGAGTTATTCAATGCTTGGAGATATGCGAGATTGAAATATGGGGTCCGGCGATAGACACTCAAAATGTCACTTCCCAGAGATAGGAAATGGAAAGAAGTTGAACACTTCGGCAAGAAACTTGGCTGAGAATAGAAAACGTCTACCACAGAGGTCGCCAAATGAATAATAAGCTTTGTTATGCCAAAATGGAAACACTTTAGCAATGGTAAACAATACTATGCAAAAAAATATAAAAGAGCAATCATAATAATTTACTTATATGTACAGTGTTACAATAAGTAATAGAATTGCACAGACATGGGCATGTATAATATTAGATCACATTACAGGTATATGCAGGCAATTGTATATAGGAAAGCAAAGTAATAATGCAGGAATGTAAGTATGAACAAAGGTTGTGAAAAAAAATCTTTATTTACAACCACTTTTCATACAAATGTTGCAAGGGCCAATCCCATACAAACTTGGCCTATGTACAAAAAAGGAACAAACTACATCAAAAAGGAGACGAAAGAAACTGTCTTCATTGAAATTAGGCTGGATGCCTACTCCTTTTTCTTCTTCTACTTCCTACCTTTGCCTCTAGATCTATCATGTGGCCTCTTTGAGTCCTTCCAACCCTTCTCGGCTTTGGATGTCCCCTTCCGGGGGTGCTACCCTTAGAATGTGTGGTCTCTCCTTCGGTAATGATGATGATAGGGTCTTTAGGTTTGCCAACGGGGCCGTTAGAGGATATGAAGGATCCATAAGGCCACTACCTTTCGGTGACTTGATTTTGACCGATGGAATTTTTGGAGTAGAGCTTTTTGTCTCCAAGCTAGTAGGTATCTCATTTCTAGGCTCCTTTTTAATCTTAATTTTACTAAGGTTAGGCTTCAATCTCTTTGCCATGGAGATGGAATCGGTTAGTCCCGTAGCACTGGTGATTGTAATGTCTTCCCATAGGGACTGTGAGGTGTCATCAATATCTCCAAAGCCTCGATCTATTATGAATCGAGACCAGAGATGGAATTAGAGCGATTAGTCCCATGGCAACGGAGGTTGACTCGACAGAGATAGCAATGAGACCTAAACCCTGAGTAGTTGGTGGCGGAGGAGGGAGCGACGAATGATGTGTAAGTTCACAACTAGTGAAGTAAAGGTCAGTGACAATATCGAGCAAGAACAAAAGCTTCTCGAATATTGGAGAGACGAAGCAATACCTTCATTGTTTGGAGTTTCTTTGGCAGATGATTTAGTACTTTACCCTCTTCTATTGTTGACTGCATTGGTTGAGACACAGGAATATAAGGCTCGTCAGCGGTTATGGCAGTAGAAGTGGGAGTTATAGTAAGGGTGGCCTCAGAGTTGCGCCTACGAAAGTTAGAATTCCAATCGCAGGCTCTTTGGTTTTGGAGATGATGACTCTGCTTAGCCCAATGCGCTAGGATCGCTAGGATCCACGATGGAAGCTTTGCTTGCAGCCGCATCCTCTTCAGCCAGGATTGCCTTGCCTTTCTCTAGGGCTATGGTGTCATCAGTGTCGAAGTGTTTGGATTTTAATTGGTCTTTGGTGAGGCCTTCACCAGACGTAGTCGCACGACATAAGATTTCCTTCCAAGCGTCTACTAGAGTGATGGGATAGCTATTTCCCAACCACTTCAAATTCTTGTCTTCAATAATATTTGCAAAGAATTTCTATAAGGTGGTGTTTCGTTGCCCGCTTGGTCCTTGAGCTAGTTTATTTCAACTACCGCAGCACTAAGTTCGACCCGAGCTTCTACTTTCGCCTCTATTTCGGATTTCAGACCGACCTTAGTTTTTCAAATTCAACCTATAGTGTTTGAAGTTGAGTGTCCTCAGCGTTGAGCATCGTGCCTTTCTTGTTGATTGCTTATGCTTGGCATTGACATGGTTTATGAGCTGATTATTTCCGCGGTGTGCCTTCCGTAGCTGGTCATTTACTACGGTGAGGGCTTAGGTGTGTGCATGAGACATCTCCTGAATTTGTGCCTTAGATTTTTCAGTTGATATCTGAGCTTAATCCTTATTTTTTGAGCTTGGCCAACTCATTCTTGTAATTAGCTATTTTATTGTCTGATTCGAATGGCTGATATCTATCTGGTTAATTCTATTGATGTCAGAGAGGGTGGAAGCTAATTTTTTCCACTTAAATAATTGGTCTATAAGCTCAGTAACCCTCCTACTCTGCGATTATCTTCTTCAAGGGGGATATCTTCATTGTTGTGGTCAAACTTCACCCCTGTCGGGCAAAGGTTATGAAATGCAGCCTACATCTTAGTTGTAACGGCTGTAGATGAGCCTAAAGGAGGTGGTGATGGAACCAGACAAATGGAAGCCTCCTTGGATTTGTGCGAGGTTAATATAGTAATGACCAAGGGTTGGATTGCTGCAACTTATTGAGAAGGAAGCATGGACTAAAAGCATGGCTGGGAAGAAGTAGAGATAGGACCGTGACGGTCATGGGAATCATGAGACTTCTTACTTTGGTCATAGAACTCTCTTTCCCTGGCATTGTCCTCATAATATCACATATCCTTCTTTTCCAACCTTTCTTCCTCGGTTTCTCGGTGTGAGAAAAAGCGGTAAGGGTTAGGCTTTGGGGTGGTTCCTTGGCACTCGCCAATGCTTGAGCATAGATAGTGGAAGCGGTCACTTCCCATTTTTACCTAAAATTAAAGAAAAAGGGTTGTATCAGTCTCAGAACATCGAATTAAGCGTACATGATATGAGTGTTTGTGTCCTTGAGGTGTGTGAAGTGTTGATGTTGCCCTAAGTTTTGTATTGACCGTGTATGGAGGGTTGCAAAGACGGGGTTTCATCTCCCTCGGCTAGGAGGTCCCCGGATGGGAAACTAAAACCCAAAGGTTACTCCTTTAGAAAATCGTCGATTGGGATGTTAAGATTGCTTAACAAGCCAAAGATGTTTTCAAAAGATCCTATACTAGGAGTCGCATCAACAGCTGGAGTTGTACCCAGATCAGAAGGTTGCTGAGAGGATTTAATGATTAATCTCTTTGGGCATGACAAAGCAGGAATTTCCATGCCTTCAAGGAGGTCTCCCCATATGACCCATTGGCATCATAATCTTCGTCATCATTGTCCTCTTCATCTTCCTCCTTGCCTTCTCCTTCCTTACCTACATCTCCTTCTTCCACTCTTTCTATACTTCTTCTCTCCTTCATTCTCTCTTTGTGGACCTACTCGATGACGTTCTCTTCCACCACTCTATCTGCACTTTCATCGATGTTCGCCTTACCTGATGGACCTTCAACGTCCCCTAGGATATCATTGTTGGAGTTGCAAGTGAGGGCAACAAATCGAGCATCGACTCTAACCCTCCTAGGTGGAGGTTCAACAGGGACGACGAATCGCTTAGGGTATAGAAGGTCGTATTGAAGAAGCCTTTCGTTCATGAGAATGTAGGTGGTGGTGTGATATTAAGTGTTAACTCTTTTTAGAGTTTCCAAGGTATTAGAATGCGCATCACCGTTGTCTCATTTGGGAAGATTTGACATAAGAAGAGAAATGTAGTTAGGAACTTGGATGAATTGGATCAAAGTGTGATAAAGAAACTAAGGTAGAAGCCTTACATCTAGACAACCAGAGCTGGTTGATGCTGAAAGGGTATAGAACGAAGAAATATTCATTCTTGAAGTAAGAATGATTATTGTAGATCACATAGATAACTTTGCTGTGACACCAGGCTTCGACGATTAATAAGGAGGGCGAGTCACCTCTTTTTTTGAAGCTCAAAAGGCATGTTAGTTCTGCAAAAGTTAGTGGTCGTTGTAGCTGCATCATGAATAGAACATAAAGAGAATTGAGAAAGGCGTGTCCATTGGAATGCACTTGAGTTAGCGCTAGCCTGATCTCTTATAGGAAAAATTAGATGAAGTTATTGAAAGGTGGGATGGCTCCACTCAGGCACATGTACTTGTTACTAGCGGTGTATCCCTAAGGAGGACTGTGCAACCGTTGGTCGACTCTTGGTGATAAAACGTCACCCTTCGAAATCCCATGACGAAGGCAGATCGTATGATGTGATTCAGAAGTTAGTATTGATGGTGTTTGATCTAGAGGGTTATCTAGTACTCTCAATCCAGGTTATTCGTTTAGTGAATGAGGTTAGTTTCGAAGAGGAACCATCAAACTATTTTCCTTTAAAGTTCAGCCGTTATTGAACGTTTGGCTCTAAATGGGGTAGACATAGAAGCCTGAGCAATAGAAGAGACGGCTTCGGGACGTGTTGAAGGTTCAGAAGTGTCTCTAAAACATGGCGATCGATGAGTCATTCCAAATTGGAAAGCTTGATAGTGAACACGATCGGGTATGTTTTGTTTAGAAAGTTTTTTTTAATATAAAACTGTACGACCGATGCTCGGAACCTTACGGATGTCGACGTGTGTTGACCAATTAGATTCTGAATGTCGACAGGGGAAATTTGAAGTGTCAATATATGCAGTGTGTCCTGAGTCCTACACACAATGAGTGGAACATTCTGTCTAGATTGCCCACTCGTGCTGGCAAAACAAGCTCTATTGCATAAAGGAACTGTGTGCCGGATCTTACCCATTATTATCGGATAATCAATAATGGAATCGCTGCCCAAAGCGACATGAATCCTTCTTTACAGGAACATGAGATTGTGTGTTAACTTGGAGTGCTATATGGTAGGCTATTCGAGCACTGGAGTACGTTAATTGCGATCGTTCTTCGGAGAGAATCGTTCCACTGGAGTTCAAATGATGATTTTTGATTGATCAAATTTTGGTGGAAATTATTCCAAGTGTTTCAGAGATTCAGGGCATAAAGTTATGGAATGGTGGAGTTTCCTATTAAATGACCCAAAGCAGGAGTGGTAAGGACACGAAGTCGACACCAAGTCAATGGAATATTGAGTGTTAAAGGTGCCCACTGTGGGTCAGACCCAAATCCATCCCTAGGGTAATCTAGGACACGCTATAACCATGAAGATGATATGATGGCCGATTATATTTTGAAGACATAGAGTGATCAACCATAGGTGAACTCTATCCAATAATTCCCATTACGACCATGGCAAATCCGCCTTTAAAAACCCACCTTGGTATGTTGAATCTGGATCTAGACTTAAAGAATTCAAGACTAAATTATTGAGAAGGTGGAATTCATTTGGTGTTGAAAGCATGGCAGCGACGGTAAGTGATGGTCAAGATTGAGGTGGTGGCAGAGATCTTAAGTGGTCGAGGCTGAAAGCGATGATAATTGGGTGCTCGGAGTCATGAAGGCAAAGTTATTGAGGCTGAGTAAAAAAGAGTAAACAGTGAAAACTGGTAAAAAAATCAAAGTACCGAGTACTTATAATATCGAAGCAACTTAGCATTTCATGTCGGTACCGACATGAATAGGCCGGTACCTAAATAATTTAGTTAAAAAAAGAAAGAAGAAAATAAAAGAGAAAGGAACTCCCTCCTAGCCAATGAGTGGAAAAATCATCAGAGTTGTGTAGATCTAGACCTTGGCACGGAAAGTGGTATGATTACTATTTTAAGTGGTCGAACGGATGCTCTTTGTAACGATTCCGGATTTTAATTAAATTTAAATTGATAATTAATTGAATTTTTGAATTAAAATTGTAAAATTAATTGTAAATTGAAGCACGTTTCCCTAATTCAAATAGAATATATATTAAATCATATGAATTTAAATATGTATATATGTGATTTGGATTTAAATTTTAACTAAATTTTTTAAAGATAAATTATAATGATAAAATTTGGGATTTGAATTTTTATATATATATATATATATTGGATTTGAATTTAAATTTTAAGTTAAAATAGAAATAAATATATGAAGTAAAATAAAATACAAACAAAATAGACTACAAAAAATAAAAATAGAAATAGATGTATATAAGATAAATTATAAAAATATAAAGTAAAGAAATTAGTTAAATTAAACAACATATTAAATATGGAAATTCACCTATATTACAAAATAATAAGTACAAGAAGAAAATAAAATACATTCAAATATGAACAAATTGGATAAGTGTGAAACTAGACAACAAAAAAATAAAAATATATGTGTGTTAGCTTGTAAAAGAAGATACTAGTATAAAAAAAAATCTATGTACAAAATCAAATAAGATAAGTATAATTGTACAAGCCTAATTAATGCAAGCCATCACGTTCAATTATATCAGCCACCATTTGAATGAAAAAATCTCTGACCCAAATTTAAACAAAAATATTTTTAGTACAAAATGAAAAAAATCTTGCATCAACATCATCCTTCAGCCTGTACACACACTCTTTGATATATATCAGCCTTCTCAATTCATTTCAATTCGTCCATCAAGATAACTGAGTAACCTCTAAAATGAACACCATTCAAACTTAAACAAAATTCAATCATAAACAACAGAACAAATCAATACAAACCAGAAATCAAAAAAAAAAGTTCAAGCCTGTTTCAAAGAAGAGTAAAGCTCTGTTCTTTCTTCTGGAAATCAAGGTGAGCAAACCTTTAAACCCATATATTTTATTCTGGTTTGCATGTATTGGATATAGGTTGTTAAATATATTGGTATGGATGAAATATGTCTGTATGTGTATATATATATATGACTGTGTATATGTCTGTCTATCTCTGTTAAAGATCCAGGTTTTGAAAACAAATTCAAAAATTCATATCACCCAAACCAATTAATATTAGGCTTTGATTTCAAAATTAAAAGTGATTGTAATGTTGTGATACCAATTTTAAAAATGATCACAAGTATAATTATTGAATAAATATTTTGAAAATTGGAAATTACATTAATGAGCATTTTAAATCAGAAAAATCAAGTTTTATAATTTCAAGTTTTGTTTATATTATCAGATTCGAGTCTAAAAACTATGATTTTTGAGATAAATATCATGATTTTTAACTGTGTAAATCACGGGATATTGGAAGTTGATTAGAATCGAGGATTTGTTCGATTTCTGATGATTGCATAGTCGAGTGGCTTCGGGATTCTAGCTGAAGCTCGCTGTAAGATCAGTGGTCGGGGGAAAAATGCTTGGCGATTTTCTGGTTTGCCGTGGATGCGTGGCGAAGCCCTTTTAGGGTTTAAGTCGGGTTTAAGGTTGGCTGGGTTTTAATGGACGCTGCGTCGTCAGGGATTGATCAGAGTCAATTGGGCCTGGGGGAAAAGGTTAGTGGATCATCAAAGCAGCTGTGGCCGGAGTTTCGACATTTCTGATGGCCTGAGGCGATGGGATGTGGCATTTGTAGGTGATCGAATTGGTTCTAGAAGGTAGTTGAATAGCTCGATTTTGAGTTTATCGGTGATTCATCAGTCTGGGTGGCCGGAAGTCTAGGCGAGGTAGTCGGCGACTTACTGACGATCTGGATGTTGATCGGAAGGGGTTGGATTGGGTGTGCACGTGCACGACCTTAAGATGGTGTCAGGAAGTTGAAGGTGAGCAACTCGAGTTGATACTCGAGAAAGCGATGAATTTTCTCGGGTTGGAACGCGAGATTCTCGAGCCTGAAACAACAGTTGTTAAGTTTAAAACTTAAACTAAATACGTGAGGAAGAAGATGAAGGGAACTCGGGGAAATGGGGTAGAGCACTCGAGTGTTTACTCGAGTAAACTGGGGTTATTCTCGGGCCGGGCTTTACAAGTGCTTAGTATAATGAACTTTGTGTTATATCATCTTAATCAGATTTTAAGTATTGATGTTTTAGTCGGTGTTTGACAAATTTAAGTTAAAAATTTATTATAAGCTTTAATTATTTAAGTTAACACTTAAGAATGTTTTTAAATCTTAATTAATATTGTAATTGAGTAGTTAATGTAAGATAAGTTTTAAATTTAATTAACATTTGAAGCTTTTCAAGTTAGTAATAATTTGATTTCAAAGTAATTAAGGAAGATTTTAAAATATTAATTAAGATAAATAATAATTATTGATTGTAAGGAAGGGTAATTAAGAACGATTAATTAGTTTATAATTATAATTAACTAAGTGATTAGAGATTAATAAATATTGTAATTAAAGATTAGTTAATTTATAATAAAGTGTCTAATTTATTTGTAATTAAGAATTGTTAGTTAGAAAATTAAATTCAATTAGTTAGTAGTAAATTAAGATAATTAATTAAGGGATAATTAATTAATAAAGTTGATTAAGATTTAATTAATTAATGATTAAGAAATAATTATTAATTAAGGGGTAATTAATTAGTTAGGGGTAATTAATTAAGGTGATTGATTAATATCAAATGATTTGTAATTAATAAATCAGGATTAGATAATTAATTCATAAGTAATTAATTTAATTGGAAATAAGTTGAATTAATTAGGTTTAAACAATTAATTAATCCTGCTTATAAATGATTTTCGAATGCTTGACCTTACTTATGAATGAT
Source organism: Allium fistulosum (assembly GCA_030737815.1). Lineage (NCBI taxonomy): Eukaryota > Viridiplantae > Streptophyta > Magnoliopsida > Asparagales > Amaryllidaceae > Allium > Allium fistulosum. The sequence goes on along the minus strand of CM060902.1, from coordinate 1,111,655,924 downwards.
TGTATTGTATGAGATGCCTTGAATTGATTCTCCTATCTGATCTGTGATATTTTGTTCTGTGGATTGAGCTTTATGTAATTTATTCATTTATTTGTGATACATTTGTATATATATATATATCTATGATCTGTGAATGAACGATAAGCGTTATAGTTTATACCGCTTATCAAATATATGGTTGTATTTAATTTGTGATGATTGAATGATGTTGCACTATTGTGTAAAACCCCTGGACCACACTTTTACACACACAAATATGGATTTCACGAGGAAATCGGTTAAGTCACAGATGATTTAAATTTAATATTTTTGAAATTGAAATTTTAATTTCAATTGATTTTGAAAATGGATTTAGGGTTAAATGTTAAAGCTTTTGGAAAGGAGTTTTTAAGATAAAAGTTATTTTGAATAACTTGGTAAAGTTTTTCAATTAAAATAATTTAATTTGAATTTGAATTCAAAATTTGGAATTGAGTTCCATGTTTGGAAATTATGGTTAAAGATGTTATAAATGTGTTTATATGAATTTAAACCATTTTAAAAGTATGGTTTTGAGAATTTGAATTTAACCCAAGGACTTTAACTCGTATAAATGAATCAGATTTTTCGAAATGAAAACTGTTTGTTTTCAAATAATAGAAGCTTTCAAATAAGGAATGAATTTCCAATTTGTGTCAAAAGAATTTCAAGTTTGAAAGGAAAATGGTTTTCCGAGTTATGAATAAATCTTTGTGAAAGATTGTTGAACTTTGTTTTGAAATTGGAAAGGTGTACCTTTTGTATAAAAGGTCGAAATGGAATTGTTTTGAAAGCTATCAATTACATCTTTGATTTAAATATTTAATGAGTTAATCCAATCGAAATGTAAATTGATTTGGAAAATCTATGAATAGATCTTTGTGAAACTGGGTGAACTTTGTGAATTGAATCTTTTTGTGTAAAAGATTGAAAATGGTAATGTGTTTAAACCATTTGAAGAAAAGTTTTGGGTAATAAGTTGTGACTTAATTGAAATCCCAATATCCATATGTTTTAAAATATTAGGCTCACCATTTGGTTTAGTCGGGGGAGAACTTTGTGTCATATAACCCATTCCGAATAGTGATACGACGTAAATGGATAGCATTTGAAGACTGGTGTTGAAGACCGGGTGTTTGCGAGAACGATAGGATAACCTATCGATTGTCTCTGCACTGAGTGGCCCCGGTATAGAGATTCCCTAAGTGATGGGAAGTCCGATCAGGATTGTGAATACTCGGATTGCAAGGGCTTCTTTGGAAGTGCATTCGGTTCTGTTCGAACCCGGAACAGACTTGTATGGACGTATGTCTGACATTACACTTTGAGATATAAAGCTGATTTCTTTCAAATACATTTATGTTTGGTGGCGGAGATTTATTCTCTTAGCTTAACACCCTTCTCTGAGACGTACAAGCTCAGAGGTTATGTAGTTGAAGGTTATCAGTGATATACTCCCAATTTGGTAGTGTGGCATACTAAGTGTTGCTGTGTGTTGCTGATCATTTGTTGATCAAAGCATGGCTTTCGTGTAAAGCGTAGCTTTGTGGACGAGACCTCATCGGACCTCACACCTCGGAAATGGTCGAAACAGGAAAGATGCGGCAAGGTTTCAGGGGTAGCTCCCCTAGGGTATGTCCATTCCTTCTGGAAAAAGGTGGTATCATGGTATGGAGCCCAGATATTTTACCTGTGTGGTTGCTCCAATTTCATTTACTGTGTGATTGTTGCTGTGTGATCGAGGCCTCGGATAAAGGTCGCAAACGATCGGGGGTGGCATATCTTAGGTTTACTTCCCGGGAAGGGGGTAACCGGCCTTGTATTGGCAGAGAGCTAGGTAGTTCTCGGGGCGTCCCTCCAGAGGCATTCCTATGTGGCATAGGAAGTTCCTTAGCCTGACCATTTGTTGGAAAATCCAAAGAAACAATACGAGCCTTGTACGGTTTTAGTTGTATAACCTGCTATGGAATGTGGCGGTAACCTGCTATTGAACATAGTAGTTATAGTAGGCATACAATAATGGTTGTATGCTGGCTAAGATTAATATTGTATTTTCGAAATGCTTTCACACTATGCACTAGTGATAATATCAAAGAGTTTTCTCGTATTGAGCATATTTGACTATCATAAGGAGAAATCTCCTCCAATTCTGCGTTTGCATTGTGTGTGTGGCGGGAGGCCTTATGGTAGTTTCATTTTCCAAAAAGCATTGCGGATTTCAATGTTTAAAATTCTTTTGTTGTTTGTTTAAAGATAAACTATTTTTGTTACTCACACCAGTCCCATGACTGACTTGGAGTTTATTGTTCCCTTCCTAAACTCTGGGTGCCCACAATTTTCCACACGGGCAGTCTAGAGTTGGGTTTTTCAGATAGTCAGGTTTAGTAGATTATCGGGAGCTAGTTCAGTTTTTGGAGTCCACGGACTACACTTGCTTATCTTGGTGCAACGGGATGGTGGTTCGAGCTTGATGTTGGAGTTATTGGTCTCATTCTCTTTGTCGGATCACTTGGAGTATCACTTCTGTTTTCCGCTGTAGCATCTTTATTTGTCTCTGATATTCTTGTATCATATTGATATCATTGTTGTATATCATTTTGGATATTGTATTCATTGGAGTTGTATATGACATTATCCATTTCTTTCTTCCGCTGTGTTGTTATACTTACTTTGTTATAAGCTCCGGCGAGCCAGATTCGGCGTTTGAATCTGCGGCATTCGAGTACAAGTGAAGTACGGGTACCGATTTTCGAAGGTCGAGTTAGGATCGTTTCACTCTTAAAATAGAGAAGACATTTCAAAGCAACTCTTAGATGATCAATGGACTTGTGCACATAATTATATACGTTTATCTTGATCAAAGCATGATTTTTTTCAATAGAAGTGTACTTTAGGGGGCAAGTGTTATCCAGCTTTTATGCTAAGCAGCATTTAGACAAATGTAGACATTAGGATGAACACGGAATGGTCCATGGACTTAGGGGCAAGCTTGGAATGGCAAAAGAAGGGACTTCAAGAAGTTTTGAGTGTAAAACCACTAACAAAAAGAGTTTGGTACTGACATGATTTTATGTTGGTCGTGTTCTCTTTGGTGGCTCCGCTTATCTCTGGTGTGCTGGTCAAGGCATAGATGGCTACAGTGGTCGTCCTTGGGCCCATATCTGAAGAAGTAGTTAAACATCTCCCAAAAGCTCTACATAAAAGGAAAAATGCTACATGTGTCAAAACATCTTGGTAATAACTTGATTTCAAAGGAAAAAGTGCTCATAGCTGAAAGATTTGAAGATACAAGATGAAGTAAAGGATAAGCAAGTGACTTGCATGAAGCAAATCATCATGGTGCCGACATGATTTATTGACTTGCGGACTTCATCTTCCATCTTCCCTCTTATTTTCTCAGATCTGGAGTTTTATGTGGTCTTCAACGATCTGGCAACTTCGGTGGACAATTCTTCAATAAATTGCAAGCCAAGAGCAACATATATCGAACTTTTTGGCTATTCTTGTCACGTACCGAAAATTTCGACTTTCGAAAATTCAACATCGATACTCACTTTATCGACTGCCGAGCCATCGAATGCCGGAAACTCCAATAGTGAGGGGTTTTAAGAAAAAGAAATAGAAGAAAAGATAGAAGAAAAAGAAGAAGGAAGAAGAAAGAAGAAGAGAAGAAGAAAAACAGAGAAGAACAACAGAACAGAAAACAATATCAGAATCTTACACATCGCAGCGGAACAATATATAATAGATAATCACTAGTCTTTTAAAACAAAGAACTATATCAGTTTATACATACATCAATCAGAGTCAAAATACAACAATGGACAGTTATATAAACTTGTCCTCATACAGAATACACAGCGGAATAATATATCAGATACAAATACTACGTCTCGCCATCCAGCTTGCTTCCAAAGCTCCAGAATATCCAGAATATCCTGATAACATAACTCTAGGCTGCCCGTGTGGAAATTTGTGGGCACCCAGAGTTTAGAAGGGAATAATAAACTCCGAGTCAGTCATGGTGACTGGTGTGAGATCGTAAAACAGTTATTTTTCACAAAGAAATTAAAACAAATTTGCAATGCTTTTGGAAAATGAAACTACCATAAGACCTCCCACCACACACACAATGCAAACGCAGAATTGGAGGAGATTTCTTCTTATGATAGTCAAAGATGCTTACTACGCAAAATCAAATCATTTTTTGATGTTATTATTAGTGCATAGTGTAGAAAACATTTCGAAAATATAATATAAATCTTAGCCAGCATAGACATTTCGAACTATGCCTACTATAGCTACCATCCAAACAGTGGGGCGCCACCATAAGTGAATGATAGGTTCTACAACTAAAACTGTACAAGTCACGTATTGTTTCTTTGGATTTCCAACAAATAGTCAGGCTAAGGAACTTCCTTTCCACGATGGGTACGTCCCTGGAATAGACGACCCGAGAAATAACCTAACATTACGGTTAGATCTCTGCCAACACAAGGCCGGGTTACCTCAGCAAAAGTAGGTAACTACTGACACGCGTATGTCATCCCCCGATCGTAACCGATCTTCCCGAGGATCCCCGATTTCCAACAAACCACATAGATAATAATGCAGCAACCACATAGGTTAAGTATCTGGGCTCCATACCATGATACCACCTCTATCCAGAAGGAATGACATACACTAAGGGGCGCTACTCCCTAGAACCTTGCCGCATCCTTCCTGTTTCGACCATTTCCGGGGTGTGAGGCTCGACGAAGTCTCGTCCACAAAGCTACGCTTTCTACAAAGCCCTGCTTCGGGTCAAACAAAATGATCAACCTATGATCACAAAGATATAAGATCAAACAAATGATCATATCGCAAATGATCAAACACTGATCATTTCACAGCAACACTTAGTATGCCACGTTACCAATTTGGGATATATCGCTGATAAATTTCAACTACATAACCTCTGAGCTCGTACGTCTCAGAGAAGGGTGTTAAGCTAAGAGAATAAATTCTCCGCCACCAACAGAAATGTATTTGAAAGAAATCAGCTTTATATCTCAAATTGTAACGTCAGACACACAATCCATACAAGTCTGTTCCGGGATCGAACAGAACCGAAGGCACTTCTCACGAAGCCCTTGCACATCCGGATAATTTTCTAATCACGTCCGGACTTCCCGTCACTAAGGGTGATAAAACCTCTAAATCGGAGATCAGCCGATGTAGAGTAACTCGACGGTAATCCTTCCGTTTTCAAAAATATCCGGTCTTCAACACCGGTCTTCGAATGCAATTCATAACGACGTATCACATATTCGGAATGGGTTATACGACCCCATGGTCCTTTCCCGGCTAACCCGAATAGTGAGCGTTTATTCAAAAATAAGTGTGGCATTCAAATTCATCCAATTCACAACAAATACCATTCAAGGTAATTATTGATAGTCGGTTATTTAACTATCAATAAAGATGCGCAACATCATCAGATTCCAAATAATTTTCCAAATTATTTATTTTCCAAAAATATCTTTGCTAGATTTATAATTTCCACACTTCAAAAATAAATCAACGTTTATTTTTCTAAAACAATTTCCCGTTTCTTTTATAAATTCCATATGAATTTTTACTTTCGAATATCTACTGATATTCGATTTTCAAATCGTTTTCAATATTCAATTTCAATTTATCTTTACAAGGATAAATTCTCAAACGTTTCATTTCATTTTGGAAAAGCATTTCCATACTTAATAATAAGTATTTCACAAATCTATTTATTTTCAACGTTTGAAAATACTCGATATACTTAAATCAAAAATTAAGTATATATTCATTCTTTAAGGAAAATATTCTTTTAACACATTTATTTGAGTCAAAACGAATGTTACGTAAAACATCGTTACGACGACCCAAAAAAATCACTAGTATAGGGATTCGGATTTTAAGATAGATATATAAATCCCAATACTACATAAAACATTTCCTTTCGGAAATCATTTACTATAACAACAGTGTTATAGTCCATCATTTCCTTAAATTTCTCGAAAACGTCTATTTCAACAAGTACTGTTGAAATCTATGCTTTCGATTCATAATACATTTTAAAACATCTTTAAAATGTTTAGCTTTATTTTTAATATCACTTTTCAAAAATAAATCCATTTTACTTAACAATATATTCACTGTCCAAAATCGTGAATATAATTCACTTAACCCAATTTCAATCATTTCTACACATTTTTATCTCAATAAAAATTCGCTATCCAAAATCGCGAATATATCTCCTTTAATAATCTTCTATATTTAATTTATCAAATTTTATTGATCTTCGAATTTATAAAACAACGTTTATAAATTCTATTCCTACTTTATAACAACTTCGATTTGTAAATCTCCTTTATTAACAAATTCGATCAATATTTCATTTGAAGGCAAAAACCCAATTTATAAGTTAATTTCTTATAAATCTTCCATTCTACAATTTCATTTATTTTAACTTCACAATTTATAAATCTATAAATTTCATTCATTTTAACTTCAAAATTTATAAATCTATAAATTCTCATTCACTTATGAATTCCATAAATATTTCATTTTTAACACTTATAAAAACTCGTTTTATAATTCCAATATTTGATTTATAAATATCAATTTTTATAAATCTTTTTATACAAATCGTTTATAGTTATTCAAAAATCCCAACTTAACCCATTTTATAAATAAAATGACTTTTATTTCAAAAATGACACTTTGGTTTTATTTCACTAAAAATTATAACTTTTATAACTTTAAAATTTTAACGTTTATAAATCAATTCAAAAATTCCATAAAACGTATATTTTCAAAAATCACTTTAAAAACCTTTTTAAAGTAAAAGTCATTATTTTTTTTAACTTCAAAACTTGAATCCGATGATGCAACAGCACCAATTAGTCAATCACAACATCAAACATCATATATCAACATATGATAACAGAATATACATCAATATCTGTAAATAAATAACTACTGGTGAGGAATCCAGTTGGATCCCTCCAACCTGTTTCCCTGCATCCACAGATGTTAGCACAATACCAATTCCACTTCGAGGTGGAATATCGCGGTATATGGGTTTTATAAAAATAATCTGCTTACTAACGGCGCAATAGGGTCTCATCCGCTATACGAGGCGGGAAATCAATCAATCCAATATATACATATGCCAATATGTATATATTGCTATATATATAGATATATCCTATCATATCTAATATCACATCCAATAGCAATCATCAATAACTGCAAAAAAAATCCACTTCAATTTGAGTGAGAAAAATCTCACCTTAGCTTTTAATTTTGCCATCCATTTTCCATTTTGACCATTTCTTCATTTTTATTCACCTTGTATAAACAATTTTATAAATTTATTAATATTCGAAATAAATCGAATAACCAATTTTCATTTTGTATTTTATTTTATCTAACAATTAAATTTTAAACTAAGTTTCCCGTAATAATTTACTTAACTAAACATTTGATTTTTACTTGATAAATTAAATCTTACTCATAATTCTTTACTGTAAACATTTATCATTTTATACTTATATATTAGTATTTAACTGAAATCAAAATAAACTTGTAATTATACCTCACTGTAAAATGCAAACCCAGGCCATTACTCGCGAGACCCAAGTTCGCTGCTGCTGTGACCCGAGTGAAGCACCACCCCAAATCGCCTCGACTCGCCAGACCGACATTGTTGCCATCGCGAGTTGAACCCTCTGCCTCACGTGCTACCTCGCCTTCGAGACCGGGACGACACCATCGACTTTTACTCCTACGCGCGCGAGGCCTATAACCCCCATCGCCATCGACCCATTCACCCAACACCGCGCCGCGAATCGAACTCGCGAAACCCAACTTCGACTTCGGCAAACCCCAAATTCCAGTCGCCATTCCCTCTGACACGCCGCCGCGCTACCTCCCACCTACACCGGTCTACGCGCGCGCCTCCCAGAACACTGCCGCGACCCCGAGTATAAGAGACTGTAGCAGAACTTCAAATCGGCAGTAGAAATATCGCGTAGGGGCAAGGATGAGTCGCGATGACTGATGGAATAGCTGAGTATATAGCGATGATTATAATGAAGGCGTTGATTTTCGAATTAAAGCTGAAGGGAAGAGGATTTGTCTTCGAATGAAGATAGTAATGAAGGAGCTCAGCTTGTTTTGGTTTTGGACGAGATAAAAGGATGCTCGGCCATACTTCGCACGATTTATTTCGTGATCTCCGCGTGATTAAAGGAGCAAAACATGTAGACGTTGACCGAGATTTAAATATTAAATTAAATTTTGAATTTGATTTGATTTCAATACGTTTGTTCGCCGTACGGTCACGTAACAGCTCCGAAAAATATGAAATTTAAAACCCGGTGATAATTTAACGTTACGGACCCAATGGAACTGATTTCGTCGAATTCCGAGACTGTTTGAAAAATGACTATTTTTAAATATCGGTTCAAACAATTAAATTCAAAACCGAACAAAACAGTTTGAATTTACATTCTGAAGCTTCTATTATCTTCAGTATTATCAATACGAATTTTAAAAGCTTTTGAAATATTTTTCTTCAGCTTAAAATTGAATATTCAAATTTTAATTCAACATTCAACAGATTAAATTTTAAAGTTTATTCGTAAAAATTCAGAGTTATATCGGGATTCAAATTAAATCATCGTTCAAATACTTAAAATTATTTAAATATTCTCAATTTAATTTGTTCAAAATTCAGGGTCGTTACAATTCTTCTTCTTCACTCTCATATCCCTACTTAAGTTTTATCACATAAAGTCTGTTTAGATCTGTTCTAACTAGGAAAACTCTTGTACTTGTGATAAACTTAATCTAAATAAATTAAAGTGGACGTAGGCCATAGAATTTGCCGAATCACTGTAAAAATCCATGTGTTCTTACAGTTTTCTTGCTCCTTCTTACTACATCTGCTCATTTTCACATACTATGTGGTGTTGTAACACTTTTTAGTCCAATATATATAATAACTTTTGAATTTAAACTAAAACCGAAACAGTTTTATTTATGTTTAAAAAAATTGAATTTTCTTTCTCGGTTTAAAAAAATTCAGATTTTATTAACATACATACATACATACATATATACATATACATATATATACATACATATACATATATATATATATATATATTCGTGGATTGTCATTTATATAAAACATTATTTATTTGCTAATAGCCTTTTAAATAATTTTTTTAATAAGTTTTAAAAGGTCAAAATAATTTAAAATCCAAATTTAAAAGAAAGAATATATATCGTAGTTTATTAAATATAATCAATATTAAAATACACACGGTTTCAATTAATCCGAAATATAAATAAATATATATACATATATATAATGTCTAGAATAATAATAATAATAATAGTATAGATATAATTAGTAAATACATTAATAGCCGATTAAAATAATATTTATTTATATATGTATGAATATATATATATATATGTATATATATAATGACAATACTATTATCCTTTACATTATACCCCATATTTTAACATATATCTTAATTGTATACATATGACATTTATTCATTTATGTACACCCTAGGTTATTCTACATATTTGTTATACTTATAATATTTGCATTGTGAATGGGAACATATATAAATTAAAAATATAAGATTAAATGAAAATTAAACAAAACAATAACATATACTATATTTAATAAAGACAAGTCATAATATGCAAACATAACAATTTTAATATAAATTAATTAAATTAAATTTAAAATACAAAACTTCTTTATTAATAATCACCAAATATGACTCAATGTGAATATCTAATTTATGTAAACACAAAGTAAGATATAGTGCAAATCAATAGAAGGAAGTATTTTTTAAATTTCCCACTTTTACCCCACTACTAATGCACCTGATCCAACACATGGTTCATCTTGGTTGGTTGAAATTTCACTGGTATATGGTCCATTAAAGGAATAATCTTCAGTATAATCAGATGAAAAATACCTATAATTTGGAAGATCATTTAAACAGTATGTATTGTCATGGTTACATTGATATTCATGTTCAACGTGTAAGTGTGTCTCTTCGTGATCATCTGCACATCTTCTAGAACAAGTTTGGATTGGTCTTTAAGAATTACCAATAGTAGAACTTGTTGGAACTGGGTTGACTCACGGCGAAATTAAAGGTTAAATTTCGAAAAAAAATCCTCTTTGGAATTATTGGGCCTATGAAGTTTAAAGAGATTTTAGATCCAATCTATAAGCTGTTTTAAATAAAATCCTTTATTTTATTTTATTTGATTAGTTTGAAAGAGATTGAATTTGATATAAATTTAAATGAATGAGAATATCAAATACACCCATGTATGTAGAGTTACTTATAAAAATTAATTTGAGAAGGAAACCTTTTATTTCTTTCTTTAATACTTGTGCGATCAATTAAGGGAATACATAGCATTAATTGGAGAGAAACCATCCATTTCTCTCTTTAATTAGATTGATGATTTGTTAAATGTCATTGATGATCGATTTAAATATGGTAAAAAAATGCGAGTATATCCAAATATACTCCAATTTATATTCTATCAGTGCAACATATGAGAATGTGCATAAATGATGTTTCCTTTATATATGCCTTTATTGTCCATAGTATTATTTAAAATAAGTACACACATACACACACATATATTTATATAATAGAGCTTATATATATACGTATACATACATATAAATGTATTAAAATTAAGTTTTGCTATTTTATATATTTATGACATTAAAACAATAATTTTGAATCTAGTTTCAAGTTGGAAGGGTTTAAGATTAAACTTATGATTTTACATAAAAGTCCATTTTATAATCTTTTTTTAGCAAAACTAGCTGGCATTTAAAGTATGTCGTCCACTTTAAACTTATGCAAATCATTGTAAATAATGTTTTAAACTTAAAACAACATCTATATGATAAAATTTATAAGTTAGCATATATTTTAAAATGAAGTAACAAATTGAAGTCTAACTTTAATTTAAAAGGAAATCTAATGGTTGTGATATTTTGCACCAAAGTCCAGTTATGTTTAGAAAAAAAAATTGAACTTTCAAACAAACGTATGCAATAACCAAAAGATTGTATTCAAAATAACAAACACAAAACATATATATATACACACACCAATAAACTACATACGTTTTCTATTCGAATATGTAGTATAATTATATTATTAATTAAAACTTAGATTTCAATCATTATTTTATTTAAACAGCAAATTTAAAACAATAACAAAAATAGATAGGAAAAATTAGACACACACACACATAGATATATGTTGCAAAGATTTCGGATCTAAATTATATAAACAATATGAACAATTTATTAAATGTAAAAAATATATGATGTAGATATAATGATGACAAGATGAATAGGTAAGCAATCAAAGTATATCTTAAAAATGATCCAAATCAAAATAGCATGGTTAACATATATAATTAATTAAGATGCAACAAAAGCGGATCTAATTTATGTAACCAAATAAACAAATATTCAGATGAGATGAAATATGTGATGGATCCAAATCATATGGATAAGGTGGATAATGAATAAATGAAATTAGAATTATTATCTTGAGATGTTGCCAAGAGAATGCACCTTGAAAGATAAAATATCATTTGAATTCACATATCCACACCTAATCCTTGCAAGAGATAGATGAACCACTTGTTTTTTATTTTATTAATGTATTTTTTTGATTTGGAGTTGAAAGATTTTAGAAACCGTTTTTTTCTCCCATGGAAGGTTAGGAGGAAAGAAGAGAAAAAAAGATAAAGAATGAGTTTTCTATAGAAAATGAATTAGTGGATATGTTTTAATTGAAAGAATGAAACCTTTCACATTCTTTAATTAAAACTTCCCTAATTAATTCCATTGATTATCTCTCTCTCCACTCCTCTCTCTTCACAAGCTATGGCTAAAATTACATGCCATCAAGTGACCTAAAATTTCTATAAATTACTTTATGCAGTTACCTTTTAATTAAACCCGTTTAAAATTACATCGATATTGTATATCAATGCGTGCAAATATAACTTTCGTAAATGCATTCCAATAATTACAAACAACTCTCAAGCATCAATTAAATCAAATAATAATTAATATTTCTTAAATACTAATTAATTTAATTAATTTACAACATTTTATAAATTAATTAAATCATGTGGTTTTTGGAGAATTCATCATTATGGTTGTGCGACTCAAATGTGTAAATTCAGTCGGTGGTTAATATCGAACAATTCGAATATTAACGTTCACACGTCACCTTAGCTAGTGGTGTGATATTTTGGGTGAATTAATCACTTACACATCTTTTGGTAAAATCCAATTTTACTTATTAAAGTGGTACCCGATAGTGACGATTATTTATACCAATCCTTTTCGTTAAAACAATATCACTTCAGACTTATGGAATTTGGTAATGGTCACAATTCCAATATCTTCCATATTCAACTTTATAGTCCAGACACAAAATCCTTGGTTCGATAATAAACATTATTATCAACTGAACTACTCTACCCAAAGATTTTGACCTTGAGTTGGCTTAGTTGACCATGATCCTAAACTCATATAATCGAGGAGGCGAATCCTCTCTCGAATAGTGTTTCACTTTCAATACTTCCACTCGACCCAACTAAATTCTTTTGATGGACGCCATGCCACGATTTAACTATAATCAAAGCGGAGTTTTTATATTGAAGATCAACATTATTCTCAAGCCAAGAGGACTATGTAAATTTAGTCACTTCGATATTTTCTGTTTGACCTTAGTTATATTAACCAATAGAAAATTATCAAACGAGTCATTCCATAGTTATCCAATAATTATCAGTACGTACTGATGTCCCTAGTAGCCATGAGTAATACACTTTCAAATATTTGGAGAGTGTTATGTACTCTAGTCTTAACGGATGCATCCATGTCCAGTTTTGACAGTCTCGATACATCTGGACTAGGAATATTTAAAACGATGTGCTTATATTGTAATATAATACTCATGGTTATAACTATTTGTTACTACTATCACAAACACATCATTTATGGACTTTCTGACATATATACTTAAATTAATTAATTATTTATAACATTTTATAACAAGTATATAACATAGAGGAAACTCCTTTTATTTCGAATAAGATTGGTTATCGAGTTAGATTTATGTAACAAATTACATAATTGCCCCTAGGGCATATCCCTAACTCTATCGATCTCCCACTTGCACTTCGGGGTCAATTATGGAATCTTATTCCAACATCTCCAATTGGTTTCTTCAAAACCAATTGGGTCAATCCATCAATGAACGGGTATGCTATCTATGTTAATCAACTCTCTCCAACCGCTATAAACTGCCTTTATCATGTGTAACAATTCATAGTATGTCTCTTGACCTCCAGTAAGCTATAAGTTCTGTTACAAGCAATATCACCACATCATTATCATATACAATGTTATGGGATTCTCAACATTTGGAGTCACCCTCAGCTCAGTTATAAATTTGTGCATTTATTATGTATATACATTGCTTTTATAGTGGCGTTATTCAAGGAGATATACTTGGCCTTTAATTGAATCATCCACAATCTCTTATTTGGAGAACTTCCAACTTAAACCATCTTAACTAAGCTTTGAATATGAAATTTATATTGATATACCATGCTCAATATCATATATGAAGTCTTTGTCTGAATACTCCTTCATAAGGAGTTTGTTGTTTCTATAAAAAATTCTTTTGTATTTTGTAAATACACGAAAACACTCTAAACTTTCATTTAGTGACCTTAATTTAGATTTGATATTTGCTTCATGTATTAAACACGTAAACAAATCATGATATCGTAGACAACATAACATGTATGATAATTCATATTGCCAATGCATAAGGAATTCATCTTAAATGTTTCTTATTAAACATTTTAATAAGGTGTTTCTGCATATTTCCCGAGACATTCCCAATGTCCTTTATACTCACTATAAAAGACGTCATTTTCAAATCCAACGTCGAGTATTAAAACAAATAAAAGCCGATTTTAACACAAGTACATCGTTAACAATTAGAAATGTGTTGTTTTCTTATGTTTAGAAATATCAATTTACCTTCAACGTTCTTTCTTATTGACACGCGCTTCCTCTACATTTTGATTGAAATCAAACTATTTGATATTTCTATCAAAATACTTGTTCAATTATGATGTTTGTCGAAAGATACTATCGTATCAGTTCTTGGATCATATCCAAAACCCACAAACTCAATATCGCTCCCACTGACTTCGAAACACTTTGGTTGCTATGTGCAAATAGTCCAATCTAAATCTTTATCTAGAATTCTCCGTTTCAATAAATATGTACCAAAACACAAAGTCGGACTAGGCAATAATTTCATGAGTAAATCCAAATTAACTTGAGCACATTAAATGACGAATCTGTTATGATAATTCAACAATTGAAATTCACGATGTTATTCTTATCAATATGGCTCACTATATTCCAACCGCATTTGTCATTCTCTTAAAGACACATTTGTGATCGTTGGATTGTATCTCTTCGGGTACATCTATCAAAATCATATTTTGATAATGTAATAAGAATTTATTTTGGATTTTTGCATCGTACCATATCATAGAGTCAATACTCTTAATGGTTTAATTAAACAACTGAGGATTACTTATTATAGCAGCCCTGATTTTTGAGTTACTTAAATAAAATAAATAATGACTTAAATTGGAGAATTTATACGATAAATTTGAATTTGTATCCTCTGATAAAATGATAATAATTTTTTTTGGAATAAGAATTCAATATTTATATAATATTGGAAAAGTAATTCGTAAAATAATTTTTGGAGCTTATAAATAAATCTATTGTCGTGGAAAAATAAAAATATTATTTTTTAAATCCTTTATATTTATTATTAAAGAGGAGTCAAGAAGTTTTAAATTGTATGTAATCAATTTTAAAAGAAATTGGGATTGATTCTTTGGACATTAAAGAAATTATGGTTGGGAAGCCCATTTATAATATTAATTAAAATAAGTAAATTTTAATTCTTGTTGAATAATGAAATGAAACCCAAAGCCCAAAAGAAGTTAACCAAAGAAGTATAATATCAAAAGATAAGTCTGTACGTTGTCTCATAACTTCAGAAAAAGAAAATACAGAACTTTACTTCCCTCTTTCTAAACCTAAAATAAAGCTCCCGATCTCTCCATATTAGGTCAAATTAATCATCTTTGGAAACTAACAATTTCAAGGTTTATTGGTTGAGAAGAATTAACTACTGTAGTTGTTTAGCTACTAAATTAAGGAAGAAAGGTGAGTTAATCCTCACACAATCTATGTAATGCCCCACCTCTATACCCACGCTAACCAAGAACACTACGAGGTAGCGCTGTCAATTAGCACGGAGAATAAGGCTGTGGAGGAACGACCATCCATGTAACTTCTTTGTGCGAGCACCGATATGTCAGATAGAATAGAATGCATATCTTTTAAGGAGGAAATCCGACATACCGATACAAACTCAAAGCTATCACACGGTGGCTATATATAATCTTCGGAAACAAACATAGAAGTAATCATAACATAAATCGGTCACAGTCATCCATATCACAAAGGCGGAAGAAGATATGAATATGTATATAACACGTGAAAGTGTACATCAGAGTAGTGGTCAGAAAGACCAACGATAATACAAAAAGAATAGCAACACGTGCTATACAAAAGAATAAGTACACAACATAGAGTCTATATCTCAAATGTGTACATCCAAAAACTACTAATCTAAGTAGTTAGTCCAAAAGTCAGAATGATCCTAAAGAGAAGTCAAGCAGAAGCACTTGTAACATCTCGGTCTGACCCGAGTATTATTTATAAGGAAATAATAAACGGATCAGTCTAGCTATAAATATCAGATGATATGTATAAAGTAAAAGACATGGCATGAACATGTAATAACCATCGTGGCATACTACTATAAGTATGTAATTGAAAATCAACAAGAGATTAATCAATATCACAAGAATCTTCTCAAAGATAAAATAGGGTATCATACCCTAAACTTGTGTTCATAACAAGTCAATGACACACAAATTCACCAATGCACAAAAATTGATATCATATCAACGAAAATCATGAAAATTGGTGAAGCACAAATTCCAGAAATCAACACACGAAATCCAGAAATCACATAAAAAGGGGGAGGCCTATCACAAGAACGGGAGCATGAAAACTCACCAACACGTGTAACATATGAACGAAAAGCTATCTCATGGAAGCTATCCATTAAATTTTGACACACGAATGGCCCGAAGACCATGGGGCACTACCCCACATATGTGATGGTGAAACATCACACAAACGGGGTTTAGTCTCCCTCGTAGACAAAGAGACATCGCACAATTGCTAGTCTAAATCACAAAAATGATCATCATGATCATCAAGAAGTGTCAATCACACCAAGCTAGTAAATATATGAGTTTAGCTTCATGTCCCATAACCACTTTCTTAACTTAAATATTTAGGAACAAGTTGTAGGTCTTCACTAGAAAATTGTCACAAAAGGGTTCAATCGAACAAGTCCAAGAGCTAACCGACGAAGTGAACGCGAGCGTTTCATACCACTCGTTTTACTAAGTCGTTTAATTTGATTTCTCATCCGAGTGAAGTAAAGACTTGTATATACTAGTAGATTAGAAAACGGTTTGAGAAAAAGAGCTTTGTAGTAAAATGGTGTTGAAATCGCTTTGATGAAAGAGTTTTGCTATTCACTACTAGTATTGAAGCCTTCACATTTTTAAAGTGACAAGTCATAAAACGATTGCAGAAACAATCAGTCACAAAAATTCACAATCGAAGACGTGAATGAAACCCAAGGAAAGCAGCTCAAAATGCATCAAAGTGAAAGTTGATGGTGCGGCTAAGCATGCCGAACGACCTAACAAAAATACAAGTCAAACGACCTAACAGTTAACAGCTAGGTAGAAAATAGGTCGAGCGACCTAAAGTGAACAACGCGACCTAATGGCGAGACCTAGCAGGGTGAGCGACCTAACACGCTCGAGCTAAGAGAATGATGCAACTAAGTCTAGCGAACGACCTAGTGGTTTACGAGTTAAAGTAGGATAGGTCGAACGACCTAAGTATGTCATGATGAGCGACCTAGGGGAGCGACTTAAGCATGTGGCGCGACCTAAAATGTCCGGACGACCTAAGTAGGCGAGCGACCTAAAAGGCAGACAGGTCGAGCGACCTAACGGAGTGGACATAAGGCCGAGGTGGTGCGACCTAAGGGGTACGCGACCTAATGGAGGTGTGACCAGGTGCCAGCGACCTAATGTGGTCAACGATCTAATGCCGAACGACCTATAACATGCGAACGGTTTAAGGTCCAACGACCTAAAGTGGAACGACCTACTGCAGTCGAGCGACCTAAGTGTGGAACGTCCTTTAACGAGTGGCCTAGATACTCGCGACCTAAATACTCGCGACCTACGACCTAGGGACGAACGACCTAAGTCCAGATCGGGCTAAATGCAGGCAGAGTCCTTTCCACGCCAGAGCGACCTACGACCTTCGACCTAGCGACCTAACTCCGAGGCGACCCTCCCTCCAGAACGACCTAAGATGCAGAAAACTGCTAACACTCGAAAATTCTAGGTTTTCCACCAATTTAATCCACACCAAATACAAATGCGCACAAAATAATGATAGGGAATCATTCCCAACAATCCAATGACAGATATAGGCAAGAATGTGGGATAAAAATCTCACCTTTGCACTAAAATCAATGAAGATGAAGCCTAAAAGTAAAGCAAGAATAGTCCAAAGCTTGAATCAATGTCTTCTCTTTGGATTTGGAGTTGAATGATGGATTTGCAATTGAATTTGAACTTGGAGTTTTAATTTCCCATTCCCTCCTCCATTTTTGACAAAGCTTGAAGTGTTTGATAAAGTGAGGAAGAGGAGATGGGTTGGGGCTGAGTTAGAAGGGGTTCAGCCCAACCAAAAGCCCAAAGCAAAAAGTGAAAAAGTGGCGAAAATTCCACTATCTCCAAACATATCGAAGTTTACACTCAAAAAAATCGCAAACGTCATTTTGAACTCAATGGGAGTGGTCTTGAGTCCTAATTTGACCGTATGCAAAAAGTAGCTTTTCGGACCAAAATCCGATTAACGATAAAACATTTAAATAAAATATTTAAATATAAAGTTGATAAATATGCGGGTTGTTACAGACTCCCCTCCTTAAAGAAATTGCGCCCTCGCAATATATAAGATGGAAATAAAAAGTAACAACCATAAAAGCATATTAACACAAAAGAAATTTGAAATAAGAAGTTTACCTCAAAGAGCATGAGAAAGTAAGTCCGAATGTGTTCGCTCGATGAATTCTCTAGTTTCCCAAGAACAATCTTTAGGATTTGAGGACCATTGAACTTTAACAAGCGGAACTTCTTTATTTCGAAGTCGTTTGATCTCCGAAGCAATAATTCGAATAGGATGCTGCTCATAAGTTAAATTAGGCGAAACTTCAATTTCTTCCACAACACCGGACTCAAGAATAGAAGCGGAATCCCGAAGGCACTTCCGTAATTGAGAAACATGAAAAACGTCATGCATGGTAGAAAACCGAGCCGGTAATGAAAGGCGATAAGCCATGGAACCAATACGTTTAGTGATAGGAAATGGCCTAATATATCGAGGCGCTAACTTTCCCAATCGACTAAAACGTACTACACCCCTCATAGGGGAAACACGAATAAATACAAGATCTCCAACAGAAAATTCTAATTTTCTTCTTCGGTTATCGGCATAGGATTTTTGTCTACTCTGGGCTTCTTTCATCCTATGTCGAATAAGTTCAATCTTTTCTGTGGAATCTCGAATAAAATATGGACCTAAGACCAGCCTCTCATCGGCCTCAAGCCAACAAGAAGGAGATCGGCATGGCCTTCCATAGAGTGCCTCAAAAGGAGCCATACCAATACTAGATTGGAAGCTGTTATTATAGGAAAATTCAACAAGTGAAATATGATCTTCCCAACTTCCACCAAAGTCAAGCACACAAGAACGAAGAAGATCTTCAAGTGTTTGATTCACACGCTCAGTTTGTCCATCGGACTGGGGGTGATAAGCGGTGCTAAAATCAAGCTTCGTTTCCAAAGCTTTTTGAAGACTCTTCCAGAATCCACTAGTAAACAATGGATCCCGATCACTAACAATGGAAGTAGGAACTCCATGTAATTTAACAATTTCTTTGATAAAGAGTTTGGCCAGAAGAGGAACGGTTCGGTTCGACCGAACGGGAATAAAATGGGCGGATTTAGTAAGTCTATCAACAATCACCCATAAGCTATCATGACCCGAACGAGAACGGGGAAGGCCATCAATAAAATCCATGGAAATTTGATCCCACTTCCAAACTGGAATTTCCAATGGTTGCAATAACCCACCGGGCCTTTGATGTTCGGCCTTAACAAGTTGGCAAGTCATGCAACACTTAACAAAGTTAGCAATATCAGATTTCATTCCCTCCCAGTAATAAATTCGCTTTATATCTGCGTACATTTTACTGCTACCGGGATGAATGGAATATTTGGAACGATGAGAATCTTCTAGAATATCTTTATGAAGATCACTAATATTTGGTACGATAAGCCTACCAAATTTTCGAATTCCACCACGAGAATCGATATCAAAGTTTTTCAAACCTTCAATATCGGTTTTATCCCCAATATTCTGGCTAAGAAGAGCCAATTCGGGATCTAGCCTCTGAGCTTCAAGAATGCGGTCTAAAAGAGAAGGATGAGCCTCAAGGCTACATAAAACCAGAGATGAACATAAATCGGAGACACGATCTCTAATCTCACAAGTAGATAAAACCTCGAGATCGTTCCATTCAGATATCATCATGGAAACAACCGCTTGTTGCTTGTGACTAAGTGCATCGGCAACTCGATTTCTCTTTCCGGGAGTATAAAGAATATCCCGATCATAAGAGGCAAGGAATTCGAGCCAACGATGTTGACGCAAATTAAGTTCCTTTTGAGAAAATAAATATTTCAAAGACTTATGATCAGTATAAAGTATAAATTTCTCTCCCAAAAGATAATGTCGCCAAATTCGAAGGGCGAAAACGATAGCCGCGAGTTCTAAATCATGTGTGGCATATCTAGTCTCAGCCGGCTTCAATTGCCTAGAAGCATAAGCAATAACACGTTCTTTTTGCATAAGAACGGCACCCAAACCAACATGACTAGCATCGGTATAAACGACAAAATCTTGATTCCCTTCGGGAATAATAAGAATAGGAGCATCAGAAAGAAGTTCTTTTAATTTCTGAAAAGAAGTTTCACATTTGTCCGACCAAATGTATTTAACACCTTTCTTTGTTAAGCCAGTGAGAGGCACGGCAATCTTAGAAAAGTCTTTTATGAAACGGCGGTAATAACCTGCCAATCCGAGAAAGCTACGGATTTCAATCACGCTCTCCGGTCTCTTCCAATTTTGAATCGCTTCAATCTTTGAAGGATCCACTGATATTTCGGATTCGGAAATAATATGACCGAGAAACTTCACACTGGATTGCCAAAAGTGGCATTTAGAAAAAATTTCTTTCAACTGATTGCACCTAAGAGTTTCTAATACAATCCGAAGATGCTTTTCATGTTCGTCTTCGGTTTTAGAATACACAAGAATATCATCAATAAAGATGAGAACAAACCGATCGAGGAAATCTTTGAAAACTCGATTCATGAGGTCAACGAAATAAGCCAAAGCATTCGTTAAACCGAATGGCATAACTAGCCATTCATAAGATCCATAACGAGTACGAAATGAAGTCAAAGGAATACTATCCTCTGCAATTCGAAGCTGATGAAAACCGGTAGCCAAGTCCAATTGTGAAAAGACTCTAGCACCACTAAGTTGATCAAACAAATCATCAATCCGAGGTAAATGATATTTATTCTTAATAGTAAGATCATTAAGCTTGCGGTAGTCGACGCAAAGCCTAAGTGTACCATCAGACTTATTTAAGAAAATAGCTAAAGCTCCCCAAGGCGAGGAACTAGAGCGAATAAGTTGATTCGTCTCCAATTCGGATAATTGTTTGCGCATCTCTTCATTCTCCTTATTGGACATGCGATATGGAGGACGGGTAATAGGTTGAGCTCCAGGTATAAAATTAATTTTGAACTCAATTGCTCGCTTAGGTGGTAATCCTAAGACAAGCTCGAATATGTCGGAAAATTCATGAACGACGCGAATAAGAGAAATGATATCCTCCTCATCATCATTGTCATCATCACGAGGATTTAAAGAATATAAAGATGCAACCAAAGCAGAATCCGAATCTTTAAGAATAATAGAAATCTGCTTAACAGATAGTGGATGTCGAAGATAAATAGTCCGCTCAGGACATAGGATATGAGCTTCATAACGATTAAGCCAATCCATACCCAAAATCATTCCAAAGCCTAAGTAAGGCATGACATGCAAATCGGCTAGGAAAGAATAATCACACAAAATAATCTCGACGTCTTTACAAAGCAAACTAAGAGTTGCGGATCCACCAACCGGATTCGCAATTCTTAAAGAAGTCATTAAAGCAACAACACTTAAAGAAAGAGTGTCTACAAGTTCCTTTGATATAAAAGAATGGGATGCCCCTGTATCAAAGAGAACTCTAATAGGTTGATCATGAAATATAATAATGCCATCAAGGACAGAATGAGACATACCTTGACCGCGAGATGTGTTGCCAGGGGCTTGAGCAACGTTTAACGTTCCCTCCTTGCCTTGAAGCATAGGTCATAAATGCATAAAATGATCTGGACTTTTACAATAGCGACAAGAGCGGGGCTTTGAACACTTGTTCGCAAAATGGCCCTTAGCACCACAGTTGAAGCATTTCCTATCACTGGGGGAAAATATCTTTGCAGCATGAGTTGCTTGTTTACCCATTTTGTTGGGATAAGGACCTTTGAACTTGTTAGGCCTTTTCTTGTTGTTGAAGTTTGGTTTGGCAGCCACCACTTCAACATCACTGTCCTTATCAGCCTCTTCAAGATGAAGAGCGATATCAATGAGTTGATCGAAAGAAACTTCTAATTTTAGAAGTAATGGCTTCTTGAGATTCTTGTTTAAGCCGTAGACGAACCTCTGGTTCTTCTTCAATGGGGTGTTAATGTATTCAACCCCATATTTGGACAGTGACTCGAAGGATGCGACATAATCAGTCACAGAGGATTCGCCTTGAACAAGGTCGATGAAACGTCGAGCCAATGTCACTTTCTCTGCTTCTGGTACGAATTTTAATTCGAAGCGTTCCCGAAATTGATCCCAGGTGAGATCAGCTTCATTAATTTCAGAATTAAGAAGTTCGTACCAATCCAATGCTCTCTCTTGGAGCATACTGGAGGCCACCTAAACACGGTGAAGATCGACAAGATTCATGCGAGAAAAGATTCGATCGCATGTTCTTAACCAAGTCTGGACCTCAATAATAGTTTCGGAACCTTTGAACGGTTTCCCACCCAAGTTGGTATAATCGTTGCACAAACGTGCAAATCCAAACTTAGGATGAGTAGGTTCCTGATTAGGACCAGCTGCTTGAGCATTCTTTACTAAATCAAGAAGCTGTTGAGCAGTCATAAAAACTCCATCCTGGGGAGTAACAGTAGATGGTCCAGCTCTGGAACGACCTGGTCTAGACATTCTCTTCTTTAAGGAAGAGAAAAGAAGAAAAGTTATTCTCCAAGTAAATATCAAGCAAATCTTGATAGATAAAACAAGGATACATAAAAGGGAATAGGATGAGTCGGTTCGAAGACTCGACTTAAATCCTAAGGCACGACTCCTAAGTTGGACTTAGGACGATGATCCTTGTTAAGTTATTCTACATTGTTCCGAAGTTTGGCTTTGATACCAAGCTGTAACACCCCACCTCTATACACACGCTAACCAAGAACACTACGAGGTAGCACTGTCAATTAGCACGGAGAATAAGGCTGTGGAGGAACGACCATCCATGTAACTTCTTTGTGCGAGCACCGATATGTCAGATAGAATAGAATGCATATCTTTTAAGGAGGAAATCCGACATACCGATACAAACTCAAAGCTATCACACGGTGGCTATATATAATCTTCGGAAACAAACATAGAAGTAATCATAACATAAATCAGTCATAGTCATCCATATCACAAAGGCGGAAGAAGATATGAATATGTATATAACACGTGAAAGTGTACATCAGAGTAGTGGTCAGAAAGACCCACGATAATACAAAAAGAATAGCAACACGTGCTATACAAAAGAATAAGTACACAACATAGGGTCTATATCTCAAATGTGTACATCCAAAAACTACTAATCTAAGTAGTTAGTCCAAAAGTCAGAATGATCCTGAAGAGAAGTCAATCAGAAGCACTTGTAACATCTCGGTCTGACCCGAGTATTATTTATAAGGAAATAATAAACGGATCAGTCTAGCTATAAATATCAGATGATATGTATAAAGTAAAAGACATGGCATGAACATGTAATAACCATCGTGGCATACTACTATAAGTATGTAATTGAAAATCAACAAGAGATTAATCAATATCACAAGAATCTTCTCAAAGATAAAATAGGGTATCATACCCTAAACTTGTGTTCATAACAAGTCAATGACACACAAATTCACCAATGCACAAAAATTGATATCATATCAACGAAAATCATGAAAATTGGTGAAGCACAAATTCCAGAAATCAACACACGAAATCCAGAAATCACATAAAAAGGGGGAGGCCTATCACAAGAATGGGAGCATGAAAACTCACCAACACGTGTAACACATGAACGAGAAGCTATCTCATGGAAGCTATCCATTAAATTTTGACACACGAACGGCCCGAAGACCATAGGGCGCTACCCCACATATATGATGGTGAAACATCACACAAACGGGGTGTAGTCTCCCTCGTAGACAAAGAGACATCGCACAATTGCTAGTCTAAATCACAAAAATGATCATCATGATCATCAAGAAGTGTCAATCACGCCAAGCTAGTAAATATATGAGTTTAGCTTCATGTCCCATAACAACTTGCTTAACTTAAATATTTACGAACAAGTTGTAGGTCTTCACTAGAAAATTGTCACAAAAGGATTCAATCGAACAAGTCCAAGAGCTAACCGACGTAGTGAACGCGAGCGTTTCATACCACTCATTTTACTAAGTCGTTTAATTCGATTTCTCATCCGAGTGAAGTAAAGACTTGTATATACTGGTAGATTAGAAAACGGTTTGAGAAAAAGAGCTTTGTAGTAAAATGGTGTTGAAATCGCTTTGATGAAAGAGTTTTGCTATTCACTACTAGTATTGAAGCCTTCACATTTTTAAAGTGACAAGTCATAAAACGATTGCAGAAACAATCAGTCACAAAAATTCACAATCGAAGACGTGAATGAAACCCAAGGAAAGCAGCTCAAATGCATCAAAGTGAAAGTTGATGGTGCGACTAAGCATGACGAACGACCTAACAAAAATACAGGTCAAACGACCTAACAGTTAACAGCTAGGCAGAAAATAGGTCGAGCGACCTAAAGTGAACAACGCGACCTAATGGCGTGACCTAGCAGGGTGAGCGACCTAACACGCTCGAGCTAAGAGAATGATGCAACTAAGTCCAGCGAACGACCTAGTGGTTTACGAGTTAAAGTAGGATAGGTCGAACGACCTAAGTATGTCATGCTGAGCGACCTAGGGGAGCGACTTAAGCATGTGGCGCGACCTAAAATGTCCGGACGACCTAAGTAGGCGAGCGACCTAAAAGGCAGACAGGTCGAGCGACCTAACGGAGTGGACATAAGGCCGAGGTGGTGCGACCTAAGGGGTACGCGACCTAATGGAGGTGTGACCAGGTGCCAGCGACCTAACGTGGTCAACGATCTAATGCCGAACAACCTATAACATGCGAACGGTTTAAGGTCCAATGACCTAAAGAGGAACGACCTACTGCAGTCGAGCGACCTAAGTGTGGAACGTCCTTTAACGAGTGGCCTAGATACTCGCGACCTAAATACTCACGACCTAAGATGGTACGCGACCTACGACCTAGGGACGAACGACCTAAGTCCAGATCGGGCTAAATGCAGGCAGAGTCCTTTCCACACCAGAGCGACCTACGACCTTCGACCTAGCGACCTAACTCCGAGGCGACCCTCCCTCCAGAACGACCTAAGATGCAGAAAACTGCTAACACTCGAAAATTCTAGGTTTTCCACCAATTCAATCCACACCAAATACAAATGCGCACAAAATAATGATAGGGAATCATTCCCAACAATCCAATGACAGATATAGGCAAGAATGTGAGATAAAAATCTCACCTTTGCACTAAAATCAATGAAGATGAAGCCTAAAAGTAAAGCAAGAACAGTCCAAAGCTTGAATCAATGTCTTCTCTTTGGATTTGGAGTTGAATGATGGACTTGCAATTGAATTTGAACTTGGATTTTTAATTTCCCATTCCCTCCTCCATTTTTGACAAAGCTTGAAGTGTTTGATAAAGTGAGGAAGAGGAGATGGGTTGGGGCTGAGTTAGAAGGGGTTCAGCCCAACCAAAAGCCCAAATCAAAAAGTGAAAAAGTGGCGAAAATTCCACTATCTCCAAACATATCGAAGTTTACACTCAAAAAGATCGCAAACGTCATTTTAAACTCAATGGGAGTGGTCTCGAGTCCTAATTTGACCGTATGCAAAAAGTAGCTTTTCGGACCAAAATCCGATTAACGATAAAACATTTAAATAAAATATTTAAATATAAAGTCGATAAATATGCGGGTTGTTACAATCTATCTCTGAATTTCTAATTGCATGCATATGAATTTATATCCGATGGTTAAGAAATAGAAAGTGTGATTTGTTGCTTCTGTGTTTGCAAAGCTGTTAGTTTTTTCCTTGTCAAACCCGTTTACTGTAAAATGCCAATGGTGGGAATAAGTCCAAACCAACTAATAAAATAGAAAATCTTCCAAACAATCAACAACAAACATCAATAAAAATATCCACACTTATATAAAATATAAGTGGACCAGAGAGGTGAGTTAACTCACCAAAATTCCAATTATCGCCGAAGCGTTTCGGTTTGAATTAAAATTGAACGGACATTCGGTTTTAACACAAATTCCTATAAGCTCCAAACTATGCCATCCAACTCCATAATGTAGCTTTCGTCGATACGAACCTAATGCGACCAGCCACGTTCTATTTGGATCTCGTATGAAAGAGTTATAAAATTTATAAGATTCACAAATTTATATAATTATAATTGTATTAATTAATTACATCATTAAGCCGTTAATCACCTAATTAAGGCTAATCGTTCATTCACGATTCACACACAGGCGCTAATCAGCGAAAACTATATCGTGACCTTGTTCTGATTGTCGCCGCTCGCCACTGCTACACCACCGTGAGTCGCCCCATCCACGATCTTGCCAATGCCACCTGAATCGTCCCCTCTAACACCACCGTTCATTTGAAAATGGCAAGAGAAGTTCCACCGTTCAACTGAGCTTCGCCGCCACTATGCTTCGCCAAAGTCCATCTCTACTGTTCAATTTCATCATCTCATCGCCGCCAACGTTTTTCTTGTTGAGGTCGAGGCCTAGATCGGTCTATGGTGGTCCCGATCTGTGGTGGCAGTTGGATGTGGCTAATGGAAATGGCGACTGTGTTTAGGATTAGGGTTTTGCGAAATAAGTGAGGGCTTGAGTCCTTTATATAGGCACGTTGTACGACACTATTCATGTCTAAATTTTCCGAACTCCAATCGAGGCATGGAACTTGGCGTTCTATGCTAAATACCCTATTCCAAACTCAATGGAACTAGTATCGGGACCCAGTTCCATCATATATAGAAGTTAGCTTTCAAAATCAAATTATATTAATTTAAATTCCTTTAATCAATTTCTATGCATTTCGAGCTCGCACGACTAAACGATACATCCGATCGCCACAAAATTCGTTAACATACAATAATTCACCATTACGGATCCAATGACACTGGTTTCGTCATAATCTGAGACAGTATCCTAGAAAGCTATTTTCACACGTTAATTAAAATGAATTATTATTAAAACCATTCTAATCACTTTAATTATAAATTAAAGTTTACACCAACCATTTATTATTTAAAATCGAATTTAAACAATTATCTAAAATACATTTATTCAAATTAAATCCAATTTAATCACTTTTAATTCAAATTTAAAAGTTTACTATCTTCATTCTTATTTAAATAGAATTTAAATCAGCTTTCCAAATCTTTTTTGTTCACATTAAATCCCTATATTTGAAATATAAGTTGTTTGACTTATAAAATTAACTTTTCAATATTTAAAATTAATTAAATATTTCAAATTCAAATGACCAAAATTGTAACGACCGAAATTTCCAATTCCGAAAATTTCAGATAGTTAGGAAAAGAAGAAAGAGATAGAAGAAGAAGAAACAGAAAACCAACTCAGAAGCTCACATTCGCAATGGATAAAATATAATATCAAATAATATTCTTTACACAAAGAAAGCTGTATCAGTCAATTACATTTTAATACATCAGAGTTACAACATTTCACAATCACTAGACAGTTAAAATAACTTGTCCCAGATAAATAACAATATATCACAGCAGAATACACTCCATATGTTCCCGCCATCCAGCTCGCCTCCTGAGCTCCAAAACGTCCTTACCTGAAAATCTGTAATACTCGGTCTGACCCGAGCATTACATTAAAGTAACACCCGGGTCAGGCTGGAAACCAGCGTGAGTAAACCCATCTAACATGAAAATACCAATGCAAATTTACTTATTTAAATCTCGGGTAACTCGTACTTCATTACAAGTTCACAACTTGTTATAGTCAACACTTATATTCACAAATCAATCCCTAAGTACCTTTACTTAGTTTAAATGGTCCAATCATTTAAATCTATCCCATTCTAGCCTATTGATTACACATATCAAATCTATAAAGAACTATAGAAGATTTCAAAATCGAAGTGGTTCCGGGTATTTACTGATACCCGACCCTGGTCTCTTCGAGTCCCATGTCATCTTAACCCAAGTTATTCAAATGAAATACAATTCAAACTTTAAATACAGGATGTCACTTTACACAGTAATTTATTGTCGATAGATAACCATATTATCACTGTTCAAATCAACATATCATATCACAAAACATTTCATATCAGAAATATCAACCAATCAATCATAAGAAAGATTAATTAATCACACTATTTCTAATTAATTTAGATAATTAAATAAATTTCTTCAATCACCTTTAATCCTGCTTTCATAATATTGCTTAATTTCAAACCCATTAATTTATCATCCCTTAATCTCCTCCTTAATTACATTAAGTAATTAGCCTTTAATTTATAACATAAATTAATTAATTACATTGATTCCAAATTAATTACTTTAATTACTTATCCTTTAATCACTTACTTTGATTAATTATCTTTTAATTAATCCCATTTATTGACCAACCCTCTGATCAATTTCCTTAATTAATCAATCCTTTAATTAATTACACAAAGTAATTAATCCTTACTTACTTCCCTTAAGTAATTTACCTTTAATTCCTTTAATCAAGTAATTATCCCATTGGTTAATTATCCTAAATTAATTAACCTTTAATTACACTCATTAATTAATTAACTATAATTAAATTAATTAATTGCATAAATTAATTAATCTTTAATTAATCATATTCAATAATTAACTTTAATAAATCACATTCAGTAATTAATTGTACTGTAATAAATTACACTAATTAATTAAAGACTCTTTAATTAATCACGCCAATTAATGATCCTTTAATCAATTATCATTTAATTACTTAAGTTAATTAATTAATCTTCAATGAAGTAATTATTAATTAACTAATCATTCTATAATTAATTACTTTAAGTAATTATCCTAATTCAAAACCATTCAAACAAACAAATGTAATTTCAAACCTTGTACTTATTTTTATATAAGCTTTGGAAACCTGGAACAAAGCTTCTTTTTTTAAAAAAAAATCTGGTTAATTGTACACAACAAAACCCCAGCCTTAACCAAAATTTCCCGAGCCACTCGTGAAAATACCCGAGTTTTCCACCTTTTCCCGATCCTCTCATACTCCTATTACCCTACGAAACCCGAAGTTAACATCGAGATAGACCTTCATTCCCCCCGAAGCAAACTCACATCATCCTTCAGACACAGGATAACACGCATATCCGTGCACAGATGGTCGGAGCATCTCCGACCATCGTTACCACCTCAGATGAGTCGTCGACATCACCCCCATGATTCCAACCTTCAGAACAATGTGATGAGCATCAAAATGAAAATGAGCAATTCGAATAGAATCAGGAACCACGTTGATCACCAGAACCTCTTAGCACCGCCACCACAAACCACCAACGATCCCGCGTTCACGATCGGAACTTCGTCACATGCCTAGGCCACTAAACCCCTACTCGCAATCGCCTCCGAATCTCCCCTGACCACGAGATGCCTCGATTAAAATGACCCACCCAAACAGGCAAAAAACACTAATTAGCTCCACAGTGCCCACCACGGCCATAAAAAAATCATTCACTATTTTTTCCATCATCACAGACCCACTAACCACCTATGACATGAACCCCGACCACCCTCATCACTTCGATCACCCACAAATGCATAAAACCCAATTTTTGATCAAGCTACATTTCCTCTTTATTTTAAAACCTAAAAATCAAGATTTTATTTTTAAAAATCCTAGTTTTTGATATCAAATCTGATTATAACCCTGAAACAACAAATTAAAAATGTCGAGGTTTTGATGAGTATTAAAATTCTACTGTTCTTCTTCCTTTTCATTAAACTGGCTTTAGATTTAACTTGAAAACATTTTAAAAATTGTTATCTTGATATAACAAACTGATTTTGTTTATGTATTGAAGTCTAAAGAGTATCAAGTGAAGATCAGTTAAAATTTTCTTTTTATTTGTAACCTGGAAGTGAAGAACAGAGAAAAATCACTGATGCTCAGACATGCACTCAAAGATATTCATATATATACACACACACACACACACACACACACACACACACATGAAATCATATAAAACAATCAAGCAAACACCTATTACAATTTACTTAAATTTTACTGCATGCAACAAAGTTCTAAGCAAATTTAAAACTTTTTGAACAAAAATTGTTTACTCACCTTTTTGTTTTTGAGAAGAACTGCTGCTTTGTTTATTTATTCTTTTTCCTGTAGAGTTGCCTTGTTTCAAGTTGAGAAATGGAAGAAATATTTTTCTGTTTTTAACTTGGTTCGAATGAAATGAAATAAGGAGAGAGGTTGGAGATATATGTGGAGGAGATAAGGATTACAGGGCAAGCCAAAGCTGAGACTTGTGTGTGTGTACAGGCTTTAACTTTGTTGATTTTTTTTTTGAAAACATAAATCTGACTTGATCTCTGAAAAGTTTTGATTTGCTATTTCAAATGCTAGACTTAATTTTAAGTTTTGTAGGCTGGGATTTGATGTTGTCCCCTTTTTGTGCTTACAAGTATTTTTATATTAATTTATACACATATATATTTACTTTACTTCTATTGTCCTATATACACCTATATATATTTACATGTTTTATATACTCCTGGGCACACACATGACCCATACCTTAATTCTTATGTACATATATATTCCATACATATGTATACAAACTATTTTGTCATGTTTGCCCTATACACCTATATATACATATATATTTATCATAGCAATTTATATAAGTTCCACTTATGTTACCTACAACAACTCTTAGCCACTTATATAATTTATTCCTATTTTAACCATAGGCTTTTATTTTAAATCTTTACAATGGCTTGAGTATATGCATACTTTAATATACATTGTCTATGTATATTTTGCCATGGTATGTATATAATATATTTTCACATTTATGCAACTTTCACATATATTATTTCATATGGCAAGCATTCAAATACCTGCATATTTATATACTTATATACATATATATTATCTTGCATCATAAAGCTTTATACATATTTATATATACATTACTAGATATTATATCTTAACATTAATTGGTGGGGTATATATATATATTATTTATTTTCTATAAGATTTATCATCTCCAGAGATTTTATAATTCAATATTTATTATAGTTTTAATCAATTTATATATATCCCGATATTTTAATTATCAGAAATTTATTCGTTTGACTAATTAATATTAATATTTCAATAATAAAATCAGTTAATTTCCCGACTAACTGACGTCCAAAAATCCAGGTCGTCACACTCCTCCCCCCTTTAGAACTTTTCGTCCTTGAAAAGGAACAAAGTCAGGATGCTTAAAATCAGATAAATTTTCTTTAATCATTTTTAAAACACTTTAAAAATCTATATAATATTATTAAAAAAGTTTTTATAAAAATACTTTTATAGCTCGATGTCTCAACAAGTCCATCCTCGTTCTCATAGAAATTCGGTTATACATTGATCAGGCGTAGGACTGAAAATCTATAAGTACTTGGTACACCCATTCTCCACACCAAATGAAAATTCTATGGAAAATAATTTTATTGAAAATATAGAAAACAGTTTTGAAAATAGAGAAAATATCTTTGGTGAGAATGCTCTGGAAATCATCACTCCCATCCACGGTCGTAGTTAACCCGATGGTTACGTTGCCGTCCCTGCAAAATCCATAGATAACTGTAAGCCTCCGCCCCCCTCGCCCCAATTACGCCATGGAACCCGCTACAGATCGTAGTTATACCCGGGCTTTACGTTGCTATCACAGCAAAAACCCATATAACTGTAGGCATCTACGCCCTCGAATTTCGCTGCCAAAAGAATGAAACTTCTCCACTTGACCATAGATCGTAGTCTACCGATGTTACGTTGCCATCCCTAAAAAATCAAGTGTAGACTGTTGGCACTCATCCTCCACACGATTTTCGCAATGGTCCACACAGTAGATCGCAGCGACATCGAGTTACACTGTCGTCACAACATAACCCAAATGCCCCTGTAGGCATCAGCACCCTCGACTATCGCTACCCAACAATCCTCAGGAACTAGTTTGTCCGGACTCCTTACAGGATCAACTTTAGAGCCTCCCCCTCTTTGAGGCTCAAGGCAGTACCACCCTGTGGCACTCCTGAGAAGTTCATTCAAGGGAGCGCCTTTTTCCCCAGAGCCACTTCAAAATACTTTATACTATACACATATAGTATTTTTCAAATCATACACCTAGTATGAATTTCATATAAATCTCCTTTCTCAAAATCGATTATTCCAAAATCGATGATTCACAAACTAGGCTTTCCAAATTCCAAATTTGATTTTCCCCAAAAATCAAGCCTTTCTAAATTCAAAGGTTTCCAAAACTTTTCCTCAAAATCGTTTTCACAAAATCCTTTATATATACATATATATATAATAACCATGGGAAATTTTTGAATCACTTCATACTTGTATAAATTCACTTTTATACTTCAAATACTTTCAAAACCCTTTTTCTCCTGGCAATAGTTAAGGGGAGTTTACCATATATAACAAAGATATATAACTTTGTTTATCCCAAATCAAATATTCAAATTTTGATTACTCTTTTGTAAAGTCATTTACCATATTGCTTACTTCTATAAAGTAAATTTTAATCATAGGAATATTCAATTCCCACTTTATTTCATCACATATTTCATAAAATATACTCTTCATTTCAAAGACCATTTTACAATTCTTATCCATCAATTTTCAATATCAATTTCATTCAAACCCGTACGATGTACACATATCATCTGTACGCTATATCAATCTGATTGCTCACTCGATCACACAATTTTACTTCCGAACTAGTATTGTCCACCCGACTTCCTAGTGCGGACTCAGATTTAGTTTCCTGATCAAAAACCGTTATTCTCCTTGCATAGTCACAACTATGATAGAGAATATCCAGAACCAATCAAAAATCCATATCCAGGTTCGCCGTCGAAAATTGAGTGGAAAATTCCAACTCGGATCGATATACCTATCTCGGAATTTTGTGCACGAATCTGGATCAATTCACTATGCGAATAGAATAATATACGTACATCCTACGTATTTATCTTCATTGATTATTAGCTAAATCAATTTCTCCTTTTCTATTCACATTCCTTTTAATCTCTATCCACTTATTCACCTTTGCTTCAATCCTCTCTTGGATTACCATTTTAATTGTTATCTCAATTGGGTATTTAATCATAAACAGTTTGTACTCTAATCAGCTTAAATTTAGAAAATAGCTTGAAATTTTTTAAAATAAATAAGTAGTTGAAAAATAATCATTAACTGTAAAAAGCTATAAAATAGTTAAGTAATTGTAAATAGTTGAAAAATAGTAATTATTTATAAAACAATTGAAAAACAGTAATTAGTTTATAAATCAGTTGTAAAATTGTTAAATAGTTCCAAAAGAAATTGTAAAACAAGCTTAAGATAGTTTTAGGTTTAAAAAGAAAAGTTGTATAGTAAATAGTTTGGAAAAATAGATTTATATTAAAACAATTTATTTTGAAAATAGTCCAGAGTCAAACTGTTCAATTCCCCATCAATTCAATTTAAATTTCCACTTCCATTTAAATTGACTCACTTCTAATTTGAATAACTTCAATTTCCCTTGAACTTGATTTATCCCCAATTCAAGTAGAATTAACCTCAATTTCTTTCCAAATTCAGATCGAATTCCATTTGATTTTAAACATATTCACTTTAATTACAATTTCAAATTATTCAAATTAATTTAGACTAATTTCAAATTGAATCCTCTTCAATTTCAAATCATTTCAATTTCTATATGAGTTAATCCCAATTCCCATTTGAATTTGAACTCATTCAATCTTCAATTTTATTTCAAATTAATCCAATTCAAATTTTCCATTTGAATTTTTATACTTATCCATCTTCAATTCTAGTTAATTCAAACTAAATTCAATTTGAACTAATGAAATCTGAATCCCAACTTTAAACCATCTCGAATTATATAAATTCGAGTTAAATTTTCAAATGTTGATTTAACCCCTTAAATCAAATTAACCTTTATTTTTAAATCAATAATCCCAATCTTTAAGGAATTTAATTCTGAGTCCAATTCTCAAAATTCCATTTTAAATTATCTTTATTTAACATATTCCAAAACTCAAAAACAATTAAATCTTCAGATTCTAATTTATTATCCATTTTTAAAACCAATTCTCAGTTTCATATATTATTTGTAATAATGGAATGATATCAGGATAAATAAACATCCAAATTTATCCAAACACCTATTTTTTAATTTCCAAATCTCAAACCCATTTTGAGATCAATCATAACTTCCCATTTAAACCAATCATTTAACTTCCCTAAGTTAAATCTCAATTTCATCTTGAAATTCCCAATTCAGGTTGTTTGTTAACTTATTTAACTTTTCCAAAGTTAAATTCAATTTACTTAATCTAGACAACCTTACCCAATTTGAATTCCCATTTCAAACTTTAAACTTCACATTAATAATCTTATAAGTTCAAAAACTTATCACCTTGGGTATCACATCTCATTCCAAATTTAAAACTCAACATTTAGAGTTTATTTCAAACCATCTTTGATATTATGAATATTCCTCATATATACATATTATTTCCTTTACACACTAAGTTATCCTTAAATTTTAAATCACCTTTGGTTTTAGTTCAAAACAGTTTTCTTTAATGCTTTTAAACAACTCTTATTTTAAATTAAGATCACCTTCAAAATATTCTGAATAATACTCTTTATTATTTCTATTAACATTTGAAACAATTTCAAAACTTTTCGATTTACATCCTTTCTAATTTACAAGTTATTCACATCTAATGGTTACTTCCTTAAAACATTTATGTGTTTATTGGAAAACAATCATCCTATTTAAACTCAATAACCATTTATTTTCTGGTTTGAAACCATTTTAATTCATCTTATTTGTATAGTTCATTTTATCCAATCCTTATTTAGATATGTATATATATATTACTTAATTTCTTATTTACTAACCAATTATTGCTTTATAAATATGATATAAACTTTTATAAAATCATCCAGTTTTAAAACCATTTTTAAAACCTTTATATAAGAAAATAACAAGTACGCTCTCATATATATATATATATATATATATATATACTCAACTCATCCTAGGGTACCGCTGACCCTATCCTTGATGAGTAAACCCACCAGAGCCAAGGTTCTCGCTTAACCTTCACTCTGATACCAAATGTAACGACCCAAAATTTCTGATCCCGAAAATTTCGTTCGAACGTAGATGGATGGTGAGCGCAAATCGAAGTCGTGGCGCTCGAGAAGGGGGAGGGTTAGCTGCGACTCTCGAAGCGGGTTCTGGCCATGGGTTCGCGATTTTGGCACGTTCGAAGGGTGGAGGGATAGCAGGGGCAAGTGCGCTCGGGGTTTGGCGTGGTCGCGATGGGCAGTGGTGACGGCGGGGTGGAGCTGAGTTAGGTTGGAGGGGTTGCAATCTGGGTTCGAAGCCGCGTTCGATGTGTTGTCAGGTATAGATTTTCATATTTCATATATATATATATAAATATGTATATATATATATATGTAGGACAGAAATATATTATGCAGAATTTATTTTTTTAAAGCAAGATACATAAAACTATTTATTTTCAGATTTAAGGTTTATACTTACACAGTAAAGAATAAAAATAATAAATATACATACATATATATTTTAAATTTACTAATTTTAAAACAAAGTATTAAGGTAATTAATTTGTTTAACTGGTTCATTTAATTATTTTAGTCACTAAAAATAATTTGTTAAAGGAGGATTTGTTTAAATTAAATTATTAAATGGAAATTTATTTTAGATTACTTCAAATGTTAAGGAATCGTAAATTGTTTTTACAAGGTCCAAATCGTTAAGAAAATAAGCGAGATGGTAATGGGTGGCAAAACAAAATCAAAGGTGAGTTAATCTCACTCATCTGGATTATTATTTAAATTTAAATGGCTAAATTTAAATATTTGGTTGAATGATTGAATTGATTGGATGTGGTATATTATATCGTAGTATATAGTATATATATTAAAGTGATTGATTTTCCGCATTGTATAGCGGATGAGACCTTATACGCCACTTAATAACGGATGATATTATATAAACCCATATACTGCGATATTCCACCTCAAAGTGGAATTGGTATTGTGCTAACATCTGTGGATGTAGGGAAACAGGTTGGAGGGATCCAACTGGATTCCTCAAAATCATTTAGATTGTTTAATATTTTGTGTTATGATTATTAGACATTCTGTGATGAATTATATTGATATTTGGAATGTTGGATGCTATGGTTTGATTGGATATATTTGGAAATTCTGAGTTATCAAAAATGTATAGATTTGGATTTTTAAAAGAAAATAAAAAGAGAGAATTTGTAAGTAAAATGATTATAGAGAATTTGGGATAAATTAAAGAATGAATGGGAAAAGGATAAAAGTGGATTTTAAAATTGTTAATAAATAAATTCCAAGTATGGGAAAGGAGATTGTAACGACCCCGAAATTTAAATTTATTTAATTCGATAATTTAATGAATTTTTGAATATAAATTGTAGAATTAAATAGATAAATTGGAGCGAGTTTCCCCGAATCCCTATGATTTGGTATAAATTGTTTAATTTTATAAATATAAATAATAATAAATAATTTTTAATTTATTATTGATGGTTTAATAAAAATTTAAACTAGAAATACATGGCAACATCAACATTTAATTCATTTATATTGCAAAGAAGAGATAACAAATAAATAAACATACAAAACAAAGTATAGAAACAAAATCTAAAACAAACCATAAACAACAAGTATAAACAAAAGAAATATACATCCAAATAATAAAAGAAATGAAGATAAAATCAAGTAAGTGTGAAATCAAACCATAATGTCTCCAGCCGAAATAAGTGTAAACAAAAGATAAAATAAAATAATAAACAAGTATGTAAACCATCCCTAGTTTCATCCATCAGCCGAAAGCAAAAGCAAGCATATGCCACCATATCTTTTGTACAAACAAACCACTCAGCCATATCCTTAGTACAACAAAATAATATATACCCTGTACATTTTTCTTTTTTTTCTTTTTATATCAATATCAGCCTTCCTTATTTCATCTGTTCGTTCCTCAAAACCAAAGAAATCTGAAATGATGTTATCTGTAAACAAAGCAAATCATCATCAACAAATAGGAAGATCAAAATTGTATTTTCTTTTCAAAGCAAAAGTGTTCTGTTCAAGTTTGTTCCAGGTGAGCAAACACTAATTTTAAACCAACCTTTTTGCTTCCTTTACCTGTGAGTAACATCACACTTTTGGAAGCTTTAATTTGATTTTAGGTTGCATGTTAAGTTCTGGAATGTTTGTTTCCTTTGTGAATATATTTATATGGTGAATCTCTGCATATATATGGATGTGTTGATATGTGTATATGAAATGACCCTCCTATTTCCACCCTAATTTCATAAGGATTTTTTTTTTAAGGGATGATATATAGATATATCATTCATTACAAATATTTTTTTCCAAGGTCATTTTGTTTCTCCAATAAACAAAATACATCCAGGATCAAAATAACTTACCAATATAAATATATCAGTGTATATCTAATAACATACACATACATATGAAGATGTATGTGTTCTTCTTGTTTAAATTCAGAGTATATACTTTATTTATTTTTTTTGTTGTACAAGAACATTCTGTTTGATTTAGATTTTAGTAATTCAGATTAATTATTGTATCCTGATTTTTGATCATAGAATCAACTGGAAACATGTACTTTATTCTGTTATTCTAATTAAGAAATGATCAAGTAATAATCAGTGGTAAACAAGCTTTTAGTATAGATGACTGTCTTAAAGTCTGGATAGTATCAAACTCTGGTTAAAAGAAAGTGGATCCTAAGAGAACACAAGCAACATCTAGGCGTAATGGAAACGCGCCTAACTTATACATGAGAGGTCACGAGTTCGAGTGCTATGCTGGTCGGTTCAAACACCATTTTTGTTTTTCTTTTTATTTTTCTCCTGTAGGGTTTGAAATCTGATATCTACCTATATTTGCACATATATATTTAATTTTTGCCTATAATCTAACATACAAAACAATAATTCTTACTTTATTATTTTTGAAGCCCCTTCCTACACTGTTATAGGAATTTAGGTTTATATTTTTGCCCAGATATCAACATGTACATAGATATACATGTACATATCAATATCTTTGCTCATTTTCCAGAAAACTGGGTGAAACAAGTGCTAAATGTACTAAGCTTTTGAAATGCATTTTTATTTTCAAGATACAATCTATCATGATCAACCAATACTTCATTTATTTGAAGCTGGATAACTCATGAATCCTGTATCTGCTACACACTAGTTCAAAGCAATGGAGATATCATTCTTTGCATTCTGTCTGAAGCCTTTAAAAACATTTTACTTTTCTCATTTCAATTCAGAAATGAATTCAAACTTATTTACAAAGCATTTCAGTAAAAGAAAATAGAATCCTTTTAAGTTTACTTCTTGCTAAATCCAGATTTTATTCTAAAACTCTGTGCTCTGTTATGTCTCAAGATTAGCTAATACATATATATAAATTATGCAAAACAGTAGCTCACATAATTGTATATTTCTTACCAGATTTTTTTATAGCTGATACTTGAGCATATTTTTCTTGTTTATGTTTCAGACACTACTTCAAAAACAAATCAAACCTTAACACACCACAATTTCAACAGAACAACAAATCTTAATCTGACACTTTACAGAACATAAGGGCAACTTGATCACTAACCATAAAATATTCAATACATAACTGGAAATCTTAGAAACATAAATTTTTCCTGAATACATGCAGATATAATCAATTTAAGCTCTTATTGAAACTAGCTAGCATGTTCATTCACTCCTCCATAATAGTCATAACTTCATTTTTACTTAGTGCCTGGGTTACCTGAAAGAGCATGAGTGGCTGCCTCATTTTAAAATGAGACACCCCATATGCCATGAGCAAACAAGGGACAGATCTATGATCCGGTATGAGTAACATCAATACATTCATGATATTAAGCAATAGAGAATATAAGAGTACTAACTTGTTATTTAAGCAAACTTCTGCAATCAATTACTTTAACATGGTATAAATAAGTTGATTCAGGGATGATATATTCATCTATCATTCTTCACTTGCATACATAATCATGCAAACATAATTATCTATCTGCAACATTTGCATTCATTGGAACCATCTTGGTTCCATACCATTCAACTTAAGAAATATCCATATTCCTATTTCTTCGTTTACAGGTTGTATAATTCAATTTAAATCCCTGCCTCATCTGCTATTAAGGAATCACTGGGACACATTGCAATGAACTAATTCACATCATTGCACAAAGATCTCAGGGCTTAAGCAAACCATGTGCCAACTTGCATACTTCAAATATGACAAGCATT
Organism: Allium fistulosum; assembly: GCA_030737815.1. Classification (NCBI taxonomy): domain Eukaryota; kingdom Viridiplantae; phylum Streptophyta; class Magnoliopsida; order Asparagales; family Amaryllidaceae; genus Allium; species Allium fistulosum. Next base: position 1,111,616,230 of record CM060902.1, on the reverse strand, counting down.
CCAGCAGCTTTCTTGGCCTTCCCTTCCCTAGTTTATTTACTAGTGTATTGTCTTAAGTCCTATCATCAAATATGCTAAGTGAACATGTCACTGCAAACATGGAAACATCCATAATCTTTCCTAGCATAATTCTCCTCAGAAATAAGCAGACAGTTATTTCCTAAATGGGGTCAATATGTCTTGATCTTGGTAAAATATAAGAATATTTTCAACTGTAAAAAGAGGCATGGCATGTTCTTATTATATTGATCTGCAAGCCTTTATGATTGATTCAGATTCAAGATCTGGTTCAATCATAATTTTAGCTTGTGAGTTTCTCTTTTTTTTTTGATTTGATCAAGGGCTCAGCACTTAGAAAATTTCTATTGCACCCTTAACATTTTTCTTCTCAAGCCTCAGCACTTATACCAAGTATAATGCAGCTCCCAACATTTTTATAAAGTTTCCATGCCATAGATCTATAACAGTTGAGAGTATTCTCTATATAATTTTAAGATCCTAGACTTTAACATTTATGAGTAAAAATAAAACAGTAATGATACACATTCAAAGACAAATGTCTCAACAAAACAGAGATCACCAAAACATCCATATCAAATCATATCAGATTTAAAATAAGACATCCAAAAAGCATTGATGAAATCATATACATCAAAACCAGAAATATATATATATAATGGCAATAAAAAGTGGCTGCCTCATCTCAGGTCTTAATGCCATGAACTCAGTGAGATTACTCACCTAAATATTTCTTCTTATTAATCCAGAAAATCCTTGTATGAGTGTTTTCTCCTTCCTTCCAATATTTTCTTCTTTTTTTTTGTGCAGCTCGGGGTAAAGATAATTCTACTGGCTAAAACTGCCTATTTATATGCATTTTTTCTCCACTAGGGTTTTGTTAAAACAGAATTCCATTTCTGTCCTGGCTAGCATCATGCATTTTTCATTCATAATACCCCGGCCATATTAACCAATTTAAAGGCTGCATTTTCTTTCTTTTACTTTTCAGAAAATGGCCACTCACCTAGTCATGTTAAAAGTGTGACTATCCTATTTTATATGTTAATTATTTCTGAGAATCCCCTTTGCTATTTTTGCCTACACAAACATATTGACTTGTACCACATTTCATGTCATTTTAATGTTATAGTTTCACTTGCTTATATATATATATATATATATATATATATATATATACTTTTCAGTACTTAAAAATATATATATTTGTATACATATCTTATCTAGGCTTATTTAATTCCTCTTTAATTTCAGAAGCATATGCACCTATATGTATACAGGTTTACAAATATATATATATATAATTTTCTTTTCTGGGTTTTAAATAAAATTTGTTTACTGATTTAAAGTAAAACTTACTTTTCTTATTTTCTAAGATGATCCATATAATTCCAGAAATCAAATGACCATGTTGCAAAATCATGTTTGTATTGCTTTTTAATTCTTGTTTTAAATCCAAGAAATCTGGAGTTCTTCCTTGTGCCATTTCAGTGTGCACGTGCACACATATACTTGCACACTATTTATTCCAGAAATTTCACCCTATTTAAATCTAAATATTTCAAAAATTAAATCATTTTACAAAAATGATTTTTCACAAAATTTTGGGGTATTACATTCACCCCTCCTTTTAGGAATTGTGTCCTCACAATTTTTCTAACATTTATAACAAGCATCATTTTCTTTTCTGAAAACTTATCAAACATATGCATAAGCAAACAAATTCAACCATATCAACCATGCATAACAAAATTTTCCAGAAAAAAAAAATTACCTTTTAATTTGCAAAAAGCTTAGGATAATCCATTCTAATCTTATCCTCTAACTCCCATGTGCAGTCATTAGGATCACTACTCCACTGGATCTTAACTAGTTTCAAGGTTTTGCTCCTTAATTTCTTTTCTTCCTTGGCTACAATCCCCACTGGTTCTTTTTCATAAACCAAGTCAGGATTTATTTGAATTTTGGTAGGCTCTTCCAAAATGTCTTCTTTATCATGTACCCATCTTCTAAGTTGGGACACATGAAAAACATTATGCATTGCTTTCATTTCCTCTGGTAGTTCTAATTTGTAAGCCAATGAACCAATTCTTTCCAGAATTTTATAGGGTCCAACATACCTTGGTGTAAGCTTACCTTGCTTGCCAAATCTCAAGACTTTCTTCATAGGTGAAATCTTGATGAAAACAAAGTCTCCCACTTCATATTCCACTTGCTTTCTCTTCCTATCTGCAAATTTCTTTTGCCTATCTTGAGCTGCTGCTATTCTTTTTCTTATTAACCCAATTTTCTCTGTAGTTTCTTTAACATATTCAGGTCCAAGAATAGCCCTTTCTCCAGTCTCTACCCAGCATATAGGTGATAAACATGGCTTGCCATATAAGGCTTCAAATGGTGCCATCCCTATGGTGCTTTGGTAACTGTTATTGTATGTGAATTCAGCTAGATGGAGGTGGTCCTCCCAGTTGCCTCCAAAGTCCAGTGTACATGCTCTCAACAAATCCTCTAAGACTTTGTTCACCACCTCAGTTTGACCATCTGATTGTGGATGGTAGGCAGTGCTTAAGCACAATTCACTCCCCATAGCCTCTTGAAAACTTTTCCAAAACCTTGAGGTGAAGATGGTATCCCTATCACTCACAATGGTTTTGGGTATGCCATGCAACCTTACTACCTCTTTCATGAATATTTGAGCCAATTTTGGAGCATTTCTTTCTGCTCTAACTGGGATAAAATGTGCTACCTTAGTTAGCCTATCCACTATTACCCATATACTTGTGTTTCCCTTCTTAGATCTAGGAAGACCATCTATGAAATCCATAGATATATCCTCCCACTTCCACTGTGGTATACTAAGGGGTTGCAATAGTCCTGATGGCCTTTGTGTCTCTGCCTTGACTTGTTGGCAAGTCATGCACCTTGCAACATGTCTGGCCACATCTGACTTCATCCCCTTCCACCAAAAATTTCTTTTCAAATTTTGATACATCTTGGTGCTACCTGGGTGTATGGAGTACTTACTCCTATGGTACTCATTTAATATTTCCTCCTTCAATTCTATATTTTCTGGAACACATATCCTATTTTTATTCCTTAAATAACCATTTTTATCAACTTGATAATTTATTACTTCCTCCCCTTTTGATATGAGCATTTTCTTTTCCACCATGTTTAGGTCTTGTTCCTGCATTTTCCCAATCTTAAGAAGTAAATATGATTGCAGAGATATCATACTTAATTTTCATTTACCTTCACCTTCTTCAATGGGCATCATTTGTACCTTACTGTTTTCCTCAATTTCCAAATCAGTAAGTATAGACAAATCCCTAAACTCTTCCATCATCAACATGGCTACTTTGGCATGTTGTCTACTCAAGGCATCTGCAACTTTATTTGCCTTGCCTGGTGTATACAGTATATCTAGATCATAAGCAGCTAGGAACTCTACCCATCTATGTTGCCTCATGTTCAAATCTTTTTGTGAGAATAAATATTTCAGTGCCTTATGATCAGTGTACAAAATGAATTTGGCACCTAACAAATAATGTCTCCAAAGTTTCAAAGCATACACAACTGCTGCTAGTTCAAGATCATGGGTTGCATACCTGGTTTCATGTGGCTTTAATTGCCTAGATGCATAGGCTACCACCTGGTCTTGCTGCATCAACACAGCCCCTAACCCAGAGCCACTTGCATCAGTGTACACAACCAAATTTTCATTTCCTTCTGGCACTCTCAATACTGGTGCATTAATCAGAGCTTCTTTTATTTTGATAAAAGCTTGCTCACATTTTTCTGTCCATACAAAGGCTTGGTTCTTTCTAGTTAAATTGGTAAGTGGTGATGATATTTTTGAGAAATCTTTTATAAATCTCCTATAATATCCTGCCATCCCCATAAATGATCTAATCTCACTGATGGTGCTAGGCCTTTTCCATGCTTGGATTGCCACTACCTTGTTAGGGTTTACTGATATTCCTTTGGCAGAGATAACATGCCCAAGGAAATGCACTTCTTCTTTCCAAAATGCACATTTTGAAAATTTTGCCTTTAAATCATTTTCCCTTAGTCTTGACAAAACTAAATGCAAATGATTTTTATGCTCTTCCACTGTCTTAGAATAAATCAAAATGTCATCAATAAAAATCAGTACAAACTTGTCTAAATAATCTCTAAATATTCTATTCATTAAATCAACAAAATATGAAGGAGCATTTGTCAAACCAAATGGCATAACCAAAAATTCATATAAGCCATATCTTGTGTTAAATGCAGTATACTTAACACTTGAGTCTTCAACCTTCATTTGATGGAATCCTGATGCTAAGTCTAGCCTAGAAAATATTTTAGCTTCACTGAGTTGGTCAAAGAGATCATCTATTCTAGGCAATGGGTATTTATTCTTGATGGTTACTTTATTTAGTTCCCTGTAATCTATGCACATTCTCAAGGTACCATCATGTTTTCTTACAAACACTACTGGAGAACCCCAGCAGGAATTGCTTGGCCTTATAAATCCCTTGCCTTCTAATTCTTCCAACTGATTTTTCAATTCTTTCAGTTCACTTGGCCCCATTCTATAAGGTTTCTTGATTATTGGACTAGCTCCTGGAATGAGATTAATTTGGAACTCAACTGGTCTGTGGTGTGGAACACCCTTAACTTCCCCAAACACATCCAAGTATTCATTAACTATGGGAATTTCTTCAATAGTTAGTTCACTCAGATCTTTTTCTAAGTCAACTAAATGGTACAATTTCCCTTCCTTAGCTACTTCACATAGAACGGTGATCCTCTGGCCTCTAGAATTTTGCAATGATATAGTGGATGAGTCTAAATTAATTATGGCTTTAAATTGCCTTAACCAATCTACCCCCAATATAACTCCTATATTTGGGTAATTTAAAACATATAAATTGGAAATAAAAATATTTCCTCCTATGTTTAACTCCACATCCACACAATTCATGTTCAAAACACTAGAACTCCCTAGGGGACTTTGTACAAGCAATGGGGTTTCAACCAATATGCAGTTTAATTTTAATACTTTAACTACTTCATAGGAAATCAAAGAGTGTGTTGCTCCAGTATCATATACTACTGGTATGGGTATGGCACAAATGAGTAATGTACCTTCCACTTGGCCATGATTTTCAGCATCAATTTTCACTGCAGATTTGCCTTTACCTTCCAAAGTTGCCAATTTCCCTTGCTGTTTATTCTCAGGACAGTTCCTCTTCATATGCCCCTCTTTCCCACATAGGTAGCATTTGAAGGCTCCTCCTTTTAACTCTGGGCACCTTGGTTTGATGTGTCCTTCTTTTCCACAATGATGGCAAACCAATTTCTTCTTAGTATCATTGGCTTTTGTATCTTTACTCTTCCTGTTGTCTGCCTCCTCCTTCTTTTTATCATAAGGGTGATATCTTCCCTTATCCTTCTTGTTGTTGCTCTTAAAATTCCTATATTTCTCTCTTTCTTTGTCATGTTGTTCCAGTTTCAAGGCCAGATCAATTACTTGATCAAATGTTCTATCTACATATGGTAGCATAGCTCTGCTAAGTCCTGGGTTCAGTCCTTTTATATACCTATCATTTTTGGATGCTTCATCTGCCACTAGCATTGCTCCATAATTGGATAGCCCCTCAAACTTTTGAGTGTATTCAGTGACATTCAAAGTTCCCTGCCTAAGTTTGATAAATTCTTCAAGCAAAATGGTCTTGGCTGATGCTGGTACAAATCTTGCCTCCAACATCTCCTTGAACTGATTCCAAGTGATTTCATTTTCATTTCTTCCAGCTATGATCACCTCCCACCAGCTTAAAGCTACCCCTTTCAGTTGTCTAGAAGCTACTTGCCTCTTCCTTTGGTCATCCAACTGCATGTCATTGAAAATCCTATCAAGTGTTCTCAACCATGCTTGAATTTCCATCACACTCTCAGTTCCTTCAAAACTCTTGCCTCCCAAATTGGAATAAGTCTTCAGTAGTTTTGAAAGCTCTTCATGTGGGTTCTCAGGCCTATGCCCAATTCCATCTCTTAAAACCCTCACAAATTCTTGCATATCAAGCATTTGAGGTGCACTGGGTCCTGCATTGTGATGAGATCCTCTTCCTACCATGGTCTGCTAACTAAATTCTGGGCAAATGGTATTAGTATATTATGAGTACTTCTATAATTTCTAATTTCTTATCTAAATTATTTCATCCAAAACAAACAGACATAATACATTTCTATAATACTTAACAATCAATGCAACCAAGTGCTCTGATACCAACTGAAATGACCCTCCTATTTCCACCCTAATTTCATAAGGATTTTTTTTAAGGGATGATATATAGATATATCATTCATTACAAATATTTTTTTTCCAAGGTCATTTTCTTTCTCCAATAAACAAAATACATCCAGGATCAAAATAACTTACCAATATAAATATATCAGTGTATATCTAATAACATGCACATACATATGAAGATGTATGTGTTCTTCTTGTTTAAATTCAGAGTATATACTTTATTTATTTTTTTTGTTGTACAAGAACATTCTGTTTGATTTAGATTTTAGTAATTCAGATTAATTATTGTATCCTGATTTTTGATCATAGAATCAACTGGAAACATGTACTTTATTCTGTTATTCTAATTAAGAAATGATCAAGTAATAATCAGTGGTAAACAAGCTTTTAATATAGATGATTGTCTTAAAGTCTGGATAGTATCAAACTCTGGTTAAAAGAAAGTGGATCCTAAGAGAACACAAGCAACATCTAGGCGTAATGGAAACGCGCCTAACTTATACATGAGAGGTCACGAGTTCGAGTGCTATGCTGGTCGGTTCAAACACCATTTTTGTTTTTCTTTTTATTTTTCTCCTGTAGGGTTTGAAATCTGATATCTACCTATATTTGCACATATATATTTAATTTTTGCCTATAATCTAACATACAAAACAATAATTCTTACTTTATTATTTTTGAAGCCCCTTCCTACACTGTTCTAGGAATTTAGGTTTATATTTTTGCCCAGATATCAACATGTACACAGATATACATGTACATATCAATATCTTTGCTCATTTTCCAGAAAACTGGGTGAAACAAGTGCTAAATGTACTAAGCTTTTGAAATGCATTTTTATTTTCAAGATACAATCTATCATGATCAACCAATACTTCATTTATTTGAAGCTGGATAACTCATGAATCCTGTATCTGCTACACACTAGTTCAAAGCAATGGAGATATCATTCTTTGCATTCTGTCTGAAGCCTTTAAAAACATTTTACTTTTCTCATTTCAATTCAGAAATGAATTCAAACTTATTTACAAAGCATTTCAGTAAAAGAAAATAGAATCCTTTTAAGTTTACTTCTTGCTAAATCCAGATTTTATTCTAAAACTCTGTGCTCTGTTATGTCTCAAGATTAGCTAATACATATATATAAATTATGCAAAACAGTAGCTCACATAATTGTATATTTCTTACCAGATTTTTTTATAGCTGATACTTGAGCATATTTTTCTTGTTTATGTTTCAGACACTACTTCAAAAACAAATCAAACCTTAACACACCACAATTTCAACAGAACAACAAATCTTAATCTGACACTTTACAGAACATAAGGGCAACTTGATCACTAACCATAAAATATTCAATACATAACTGGAAATCTTAGAAACATAAATTTTTCCTGAATACATGCAGATATAATCAATTTAAGCTCTTATTGAAACTAGCTAGCATGTTCATTCACTCCTCCATAATAGCCATAACTTCATTTTTACTTAGTGCCTGGGTTACCTGAAAGAGCATGAGTGGCTGCCTCATTTTAAAATGAGACACCCCATATGCCATGAGCAAACAAGGGTCAGATCTATGATCTGGTATGAGTAACATCAATACATTCATGATATTAAGCAATAGAGAATATAAGAGTACTAACTTGTTATTTAAGCAAACTTCTGCAATCAATTACTTTAACATGGTATAAATAAGTTGATTCAGGGATGATATATTCATCTATCATTCTTCACTTGCATACATAATCATGCAAACATAATTATCTATCTGCAACATTTGCATTCATTGGAACCATCTTGGTTCCATACCATTCAACCTAAGAAATATCCATATTCCTATTTCTTCATTTACAGGTTGTATAATTCAATTTAAATCCCTGCCTCATCTGCTATTAAGGAATCACTGGGACACATTGCAATGAACTAATTCACATCATTGCACAAATATCTCAGGGCTTAAGCAAACCATGTGCCAACTTGCATACTTCAAATATGACAAGCATTCCAGCAGCTTTCTTGGCCTTCCCTTCCCTAGTTTATTTACTAGTGTATTGTCTTAAGTCCTATCATCAAATATGCTAAGTGAACATGTCACTGCAAACATGGAAACATCCATAATCTTTCCTAGCATAATTCTCCTCAGAAATAAGCAGACAGTTATTTCCTAAATGGGGTCAATATGTCTTGATCTTGGTAAAATATAAGAATATTTTCAACTGTAAAAAGAGGCATGGCATGTTCTTATTATATTGATCTGCAAGCCTTTATGATTGATTCAGATTCAAGATCTGGTTCAATCATAATTTTAGCTTGTGAGTTTCTCTTTTTTTTTGATTTGATCAAGGGCTCAGCACTTAGAAAATTTCTATTGCACCCTTAACATTTTTCTTCTCAAGCCTCAGCACTTATACCAAGTATAATGCAGCTCCCAACATTTTTATAAAGTTTCCATGCCATAGATCTATAACAGTTGAGAGTATTCTCTATATAATTTTAAGATCCTAGACTTTAACATTTATGAGTAAAAATAAAACAGTAATGATACACATTCAAAGACAAATGTCTCAACAAAACAGAGATCACCAAAACATCCATATCAAATCATATCAGATTTAAAATAAGACATCCAAAAAGCATTGATGAAATCATATACATCAAAACCAGAAATATATATATATAATGGCAATAAAAAGTGGCTGCCTCATCTCAGGTCTTAATGCCATGAACTCAGTGAGATTACTCACCTAAATATTTCTTCTTATTAATCCAGAAAATCCTTGTATGAGTGTTTTCTCCTTCCTTCCAATATTTTCTTTTTTTTTTTTGTGCAGCTCGGGGTAAAGATAATTCTACTGGCTAAAACTGCCTATTTATATGCATTTTTTCTCCACTAGGGTTTTGTTAAAACAGAATTCCATTTCTGTCCTGGCTAGCATCATGCATTTTTCATTCATAATACCCCGGCCATATTAACCAATTTAAAGGCTGCATTTTCTTTCTTTTACTTTTCAGAAAATGGCCACTCACCTAGTCATGTTAAAAGTGTGACTATCCTATTTTATATGTTAATTATTTCTGAGAATCCCCTTTGCTATTTTTGCCTACACAAGCATATTGACTTGTACCACATTTCATGTCATTTTAATGTTATAGTTTCACTTGCTTATATATATATATATACTTTTCAGTACTTAAAAATATATATATTTGTATACATATCTTATCTAGGCTTATTTAATTCCTCTTTAATTTCAGAAGCATATGCACCTATATGTATACAGGTTTACAAATATATATATATATATATAATTTTCTTTTCTGGGTTTTAAATAAAATTTGTTTACTGATTTAAAGTAAAACTTACTTTTCTTATTTTCTAAGATGATCCATATAATTCCAGAAATCAAATGACCATGTTGCAAAATCATGTTTGTATTGCTTTTTAATTCTTGTTTTAAATCCAAGAAATCTGGAGTTCTTCCTTGTGCCATTTCAGTGTGCACGTGCACACATATACTTGCACACTATTTATTCCCGAAATTTCACCCTATTTAAATCTAAATATTTCAAAAATTAAATCATTTTACAAAAATGATTTTTCACAAAAATTTGGGGTATTACAGTATATGCTTATTTCCCTGTATCCCCCCTGTTACTAGTTTTTCAAGCTAAAGACTTATTCAGAAACTAGTATCCCTTGATCCACTCTATATTTGGATTTAAGCATTAAACAAAATTTGTTTGTTTGATCATAGAGTAGGTTTAAAAATTTTAATAAAGTTATATAAAATTGAAATGGTTCTGGAAATCTAAAAGGACAGTAATACTTAAGTTTTGTCAAAAATTTAAACATGTAAATTTAACAATTCAGTGGTATAAAGTGAATCTTTATACCAGATAGTGATTTTTAAAACAAGAATCACATTTTTTAGTTGTGTAGTTTAGGTGCAGTTCGAAGTTGAACGGAAAGTGGTTTTTGGGGTATTTCCGGCGATCGCGATGATGGGAGAGGTCAGGGCTTGGTCTGGAGGTGGAGGAGCCTATAGCGGTGATGGAAAAAATAGGTGGAGGTACCATCGGTGACGGTGGTGAAGGCGGTGAACATTTTAAATTTCTAAACCTAGTTTTAACATGGTACGGTATTTGGTCTCGTTCGTCGTCGAGAAGCGATCGAGTGCTTCGGGGTTTGGAGCGATGGAAGCTGGGGTACAGACGAGGTGGCGGCCGGAGTTGTACGAACTCCGATGTTCGAGGCGTTGAGAACCAAGCGATGACAGGTTTGGGTTTGAGGAGGATTTCGTTTGTTCCAGGTTTCGACTTTTGTCTCGATTTCGAATTTGAGAAGATTGCAACGTTTCGATGGTTCGGGGTTGATGTGGGGATGGACGGCGATTCGCTGGAGGTCTCGCCGATGACCGGAGCGCCGCCGCATCCATGTGCACGTGCACGGAGGCGACATTGGTGATCTGGGGTTGTTCATTTGAGTGCTGGGTAATTCGCGTGTTTGCTCGAGTGTACACTCGAAGTTTTCCAAGTACGGACTCGAAGTAAAATAAGGTGAACTCGGGAAGTTTTGTTTCCCAGTTTTTTTCTTACCTGTAAACTTGTTCTCAGTTTTATAATGTTGGTTTTTAAAAAAAATCGAAATCAAGTTTATCTGAAGCTAAATTAAAGTTTAATTTCCAGATTTTTGGAATGAAGAGAAAGTTTAAAATTTAAATACTTTAAATAAATTTAAATATTTTGAACTTAAGGTAATTTGATTTAAAAAAAAATCTCCTCATAACTAAGATTGGCTTTAACTGGAAATTAAACGGTTTTTAAAAAGTTAGTTTTAAAGTGATTTTAAGTTAAATTAGTGATCGTTTAAACTTGGAGTTTAAAATGAAAGCTCAAAGAAAATTTGAAATAAATGTTTCCAACCATATTTAAGTGAAACTTAATTAAATAACTGGAAAATGGGTTTTCTTTAAGTAAATGAAGATTAAGATTTAAATCCTTTAACCATTAAGATAATTAGAATTGTAATTGATAAATTTGTAATTATAAGTTTAAATGTATTGACTAAAGTTTAAATTAATAATCACTCGACAATTTGGAAAATAAAATTTACTTAGAGAAGTAATAAATAAATAATTACTGGATGTAATTAATTAAATGATAATTTAAAATGTGAATTAATTATTTGTTAATAAATCAAAGGATTAACTAATAATGGCAACTAATTAAGATAAATTTAATAATTAAAGATTAATTGATTCAGTGATTTAAGAATGATTAGTTAATAATTAAGGGTTAACTAATAAATTTGAAAGAAAGATTTTCAAATAATTTGGTAATCAAATTACGATAATTAACCCGAATTAATAAATTGATACATCTGATTTAAATTAATCAGTTGATTAATAAATTCACTTGTGAATGTTTGGATTCTATTGAATGTTAAATTGTTTGATATTTCCTGATATATGATGCTTTGTGATACGTCCTGATTTGTATCGTGATCTGTGATTTCTATTTCTGTGATATATTACTATGTTAATATGAACCCCTTGGCCCGTAAAACGGCATTTGAATTTCGATGCGACAGGGAGTCGGATTCCAGTTGGTTATCCGAAACCCACATCGAATTGTAATTGTGAATCTTTGTGACCGATAAGTTTATTATATCTGTGATCCGTGAATGAAGATAAGCGTTATTGATTATATCGCTTATCGATATATCTGTGATGATTGATGTTGCACTATTGTGTGAAACCCCTGGACTACACCTTTGCACACACAAATATGGATTTCACGTGGAAATCGGTTAAGTCATAGATAATTTAAATTTAATGTTTTGAAATTGAAATTTTAATTTCAATTGATTTTGAAATTAGAAATTCGGGTTTAAAGTAAAAAGCTTTTGAAATGGAATTTCAAAGATAAAAGTTATTTTAAATAACTTAACCGAGTTTTGAAAATTTAAATAGTTAGATTTAAATTTGGATTCAAGTTTGAAATTAAGCTATGATTTGGAAACTAGGGAGTAAAGATGATATAAATGTGTTTATATGAATTTAAACCATTTTAAAAGTATAAGTTGGGAATTTGGATTTAACCCAAGAACCTTAACTCGTATAAATGAATCAGATTTCCAGAATGAAAACTGTTGTTTTCAAAGAATAAAAGCTTTTAGATAAGAAATGAAATTCCAACTTAGGTAAAGGAATTTCAAGATTTAATTGAAAAATGGTTTTCCAAGTTATAAATGAATTCTTTTCGAAAGCTATGAATTAAATCTGTTTATTTTTAACAGATTTAAAATGATGTTTTGTTAAACCATTCGAAATGAAATTGTTTTGAAAGCTATTTGTTAAATCTTTGATTTAAAGATTCAACGAATTAATTAAATTGAAATGGAAATCGATTTGGAAAATCTGTGAATGAATCTTTGTGAAATTAAGTGAACTTTGTGAATTAAATCTTTTTGTTTAAAAAAAAAGATTAAAATGGAAATTTGGTTAACCATTTGAAAGAGAAAGTTTGGGTTTAAATTGTGACTTAATTGAAATCCCATTATCCATTTGTTTTTGAATATTGCGCTCACTATTCGGGTTAGCCGGGAAAAGACATCTGTGTCATATAACCCATTCCGAATAGTGATACGTCGTATATGGATAGCATTTGAAGATCGGTGTTGAAGACCGGATATTTTTGAAAATGAAAGGACAACCTGTCGAATGTCTCTGCACTGGGTAGCTCCCGGTATAGAGATTTATATCACTCTCTTTGTGATGGGAAGTCCGGACGTGATTTGAAAATTATCCGGATTTGCAAGGGCTTCGTGAGAAGTGCCTTCGGTTCTGTTCGATCCCGGAACAGACTTGTATGGTTACATGTCTGACATTACACTTTGAGATATAAAGCAGATTTCTTTCAAATACATTTCTGTTGGTGGCGGAGAATTTATTCTCTTAGCTTAACACCCTTCTCTGAGACGTACGAGCTCAGAGGTTATGTAGTTGAAATTTATCAGCGATATATCCCAATTTGGTAATGTGACATGCTGAGTGTTGCTGTGTGATGATCAGTGTTTGATCATTTGCTATATGATCATTTGTTTGATCTTATATCTTTGTGATCATAGGTTGATCATTTGTTTGACCCGAAGCATGGCTTTGTAGAAAGCGTAGCTTTGTGGACGAGACTTCGTCGAGCCTCACACCCCGGAAATGGTCAAAACAGGAAGGATGCGGCAAGGTTTTAGGGAGTAGCGCCCCTTAGTGTATGTCATTCCTTCTGGATAAAGGTGGTATCATGGTATGGAGCCCAGATACTTAACCTCTGTGGTTGCTGCAAATTTATTACTTTGTGGTTGTTGCGAATCGGGGATCCTCGGGAAGATCGGTGACGATCGGGGGATGACATACGCGTGTCAGTAGTTACCTATTTTTGCAGAGGTAACCCGGCCTTGTGTTGGCAGAGATCCGGTTAGGTTCTCGGGTCGTCTATTCCAGGGACGTACCCATCGTGGATAGGAAGTTCCTTAGCCTGACCATTTGTTGGAAATCCAAAGAAACAATACGATCTTGTACGGTTTTAGTTGTAGAACCTATCATTCACTTATGGTGGTCACCACTGTTTGGATGGTAGCTATAGTAGGCATAAGTGCGGAATGCCTATGCTGGCTAAGATTAATATTATACTTTCGAAATGTTTTCTATACACTATGCACTAATAATAATATCAAAAAGAATTTGATTTTGCGTAGTAAGCATCTTTGACTAACATAAGAAGAAATCTCCTCCAAGTCTGCGTTTGCATTGTGTGTGTGGTGGGAGGTCTTATGGTAGTTTCATTTTCCAAAAGCATTGCGAATTGACTTTAAAATTCTCTGCTATTTGTTTTTAAAGATAAACTGTTTTAGTTGCTCACACCAGTCTCATGACTGATCCGGAGTTTATTGTTTCTTTTCTAAACTCTGGGTGCTCAAAAATTTTCTACACGAGCAGTCTAGAGTTTGGTTTTTCAGATATTCAGATTTAGTAGATTATCTGGAGCTAGTTCAGTCTTTGGATATGGACTGCACTTGCTTATCTTTGTGCCTCGTTATTGGGAGTTCGAGCTATATCTGGCTTAGTGCTTTGAAGATGGAGATTATCCGCTGCTGATGTTATCGTTTTCTTTCCGCTGCTATTTGTTGTATCATATCTCTGATGTATATAGATATTCATTGTATCATCATTGTATCTGGATATTGTATCAGATGTTGGATGTCTATATTCTTTTTCTTTTCCGCTGTGTTGTTTACTTAATGTTGTTATAAGCTCCGGCGACTCGGATTTGAACGATCGAATCTGCGGCATTCGAGTACGATGTAAAGTATGGATGTCGATTTTCGAGCGCGAAAATCTGGGGCGTTACAAGTGGTATCAGAGCTAAGGTTGAACTTTAGCTCAGGAGTATAACACATTAAGTAGCTCGTTAGAGATAGAGTGAAGTAAACTCTAGAATGAGTAATCCTTAAGATATCCGTTTAAACGTCTCAGTAAATTCTCTTACTATCCACTGATAGTGAGTATGAGTACAAGAAGAAGACGAGATAGGGGACAAGGGAATACGACTATAAATGGTCAATACCCTGCAACAGTGGAAACAATCTTTCTCTATCAATTTTCTTTGATTCGTTTCCAAATTCTTTTCATTTCTTCGTATCATCTATAAGAAGAAGTTTCGGTGTGAGGATGGCTCTACGAATCGTTGTAGAAGGTCTTTACTTCGTATTTTCATCGGTTTCTTATCAGCTTTTTGATTTAAAATCTTAATGAATTGGAATTTTAAATTGAATTAAATTGATTAATAGAATATGAAGGATAAATTGAATTAAATCAATAAAATGATACCGTTTGAAACCAAATTTTGAAATTCTATTGAAATTTCTTGTGAATACCAAAGTCCGAAGAGGGACAAATTGGTATGTATTCTGAGATATTCCGACTTGAGTTTGGAAACCGTATCTTGTGTTTGAGGAGTTATAGGAGATCGAATCTGTCTATCTCTGTGTTGTTTCGTGCCTGCGAATTTCGAGGACGAAATTCTTTTAAGGGGGGAAGTTTGTAATGACCCCGAAATTTAAATTTATTTAATTCGATAATTTAATGAATTTTTGAATATAAATTGTAGAATTAAATAGATAAATTGGAGCGAGTTTCCCCGAATCCCTATGATTTGGTATAAATTGTTTAATTTTATAAATATAAATAATAATAAATAATTTTTAATTTATTATTGATGGTTTAATAAAAATTTAAACTAGAAATACATGACAACATCAACATTTAATTCATTTATATTGCAAAGAAGAGATAACAAATAAATAAACATACAAAACAAAGTATAGAAACAAAATCTAAAACAAACCATAAACAACAAGTATAAACAAAAGAAATATACATCCAAATAATAAAAGAAATGAAGATAAAATCAAGCAAGTGTGAAATCAAACCATAATGTCTCCAGCTGAAATAAGTGTAAACAAAAGATAAAATAAAATAATAAACAAGTATGTAAACCATCCCTAGTTTCATCCATCAGCCGAAAGCAAAAGCAAGCATATGCCACCATATCTTTTGTACAAACAAACCACTCAGCCATATCCTTAGTACAACAAAATAATATATACCCTGTACATTTTTCTTTTTTTTCTTTTTATATCAATATCAGCCTTCCTTATTTCATCTGTTCGTTCCTCAAAACCAAAGAAATCTGAAATGATGTTATCTGTAAACAAAGCAAATCATCATCAACAAATAGGAAGATCAAAATTGTATTTTCTTTTCAAAGCAAAAGTGTTCTGTTCAAGTTTGTTCCAGGTGAGCAAACACTAATTTTAAACCAACCTTTTTGCTTCCTTTACCTGTGAGTAACATCACACTTTTGGAAGCTTTAATTTGATTTTAGGTTGCATGTTAAGTTCTGGAATGTTTGTTTCCTTTGTGAATATATTTATATGGTGAATCTCTGCATATATATGGATGTGTTGATATGTGTATATGCTTATTTCCCTGTATCCCCTCTGTTACTAGTTTTTCAAGCTAAAGACTTATTCAGAAACTAGTATCCCTTGATCCACTCTATATTTGGATTTAAGTATTAAACAAAATTTGTTTGTTTGATCATAGAGTAGGTTTAAAAATTTTAATAAAGTTATATAAAATTGAAATGGTTCTGGAAATCTAAAAGAACAGTAATACTTAAGTTTTGTCAAAAATTTAAACATGTAAATTTAACAATTCAGTGGTATAAAGTGAATCTTTATACCAAATAGTGATTTTTAAAACAAGAATCACATTTTTTAGTTGTGTAGTTTAGGTGCAGTTCGAAGTTGAACGGAAAGTGGTTTTTGGGGTATTTCCGGCGATCGCGATGATGGGAGAGGTCAGGGCTTGGTCTGGAGGTGGAGGAGCCTATAGCGGTGATGGAAAAAATAGGTGGAGGTACCATCGGTGATGGTGGTGAAGGCGGTGAACATTTTAAATTTCTAAACCTAGTTTTAACATGGTACGGTATTTGGTCTCGTTCGTCGTCGAGAAGCGATCGAGTGCTTCGGGGTTTGGAGCGATGGAAGCTGGGGTACAGACGAGGTGGCGGCCGGAGTTGTACGAACTCCGATGTTCGAGGCGTCGAGAACCAAGCGATGACAGGTTTGGGTTTGAGGAGGATTTCGTTTGTTCCAGGTTTCGACTTTTGTCTCGATTTCGAATTTGAGAAGATTGCAACGTTTCGATGGTTCGGGGTTGATGTGGGGATGGACGGCGATTCGCTGGAGGTCTCGCCGATGACCGGAGCGCCGCCGCATCCATGTGCACGTGCACGGAGGCGACATTGGTGATCTGGGGTTGTTCATTTGAGTGCTGGGTAATTCGCGTGTTTGCTCGAGTGTACACTCGAAGTTTTCCAAGTACGGACTCGAAGTAAAATAAGGTGAACTCGGGAAGTTTGTTTCCCAGTTTTTTTCTTACCTGTAAACTTGTTCTCAGTTTTATAATGTTGGTTTTTAAAAAAAATCGAAATCAAGTTTATCTGAATCTAAATTAAAGTTTAATTTCCAGATTTTTGGAATGAAGAGAAAGTTTAAAATTTAAATACTTTAAATAAATTTAAATATTTTGAACTTAAGGTAATTTGATTTAAAAAAAATCTCCTCATAACTAAGATTGGCTTTAACTGGAAATTTAATGGTTTTTATAAAGTTAGTTTTAAAGTGATTTTAAGTTAAATTAGTGATCGTTTAAACTTGGAGTTTAAAATGAAAGCTCAAAGAAAATTTGAAATAAATGTTTCCAACCATATTTAAGTGAAACTTAATTAAATAACTGGAAAATGGGTTTTCTTTAAGTAAATGAAGATTAAGATTTAAATCCTTTAACCATTAAGATAATTAGAATGGTAATTGATAAATTTGTAATTATAAGTTTAAATGTATTGACTAAAGTTTAAATTAATAATCACTCGACAATTTGGAAAATAAAATTTACTTAGAGAAGTAATAAATAAATAATTACTGGATGTAATTAATTAAATGATAATTTAAAATGTGAATTAATTATTTGTTAATAAATCAAAGGATTAACTAATAATGGCAATTAATTAAGATAAATTTAATAATTAAAGATTAATTGATTCAGTGATTTAAGAATGATTAGTTAATAATTAAGGGTTAACTAATAAATTTGAAAGAAAGATTTTCAAATAATTTGGTAATCAAATTACGATAATTAACCCGAATTAATAAATTGATACATCTGATTTAAATTAATCAGTTGATTAATAAATTCACTTGTGAATATTTGGATTCTATTGAATGTTAAATTGTTTGATATTTCCTGATATATGATGCTTTGTGATACGTCCTGATTTGTATCGTGATCTGTGATTTCTATTTCTGTGATATATTACTATGTTAATATGAACCCCTTGGCCCGTAAAACGGCATTTGAATTTCGATGCGACAGGGAGTCGTATTCCAGTTGGTTATCCGAAACCCACATCGAATTGTAATTGTGAATCTTTGTGACCGATAAGTTTATTATATCTGTGATCCGTGAATGAAGATAAGCGTTATCGATTATATCGCTTATCGATATATCTGTGATGATTGATGTTGCACTATTGTGTGAAACCCCTGGACTACACCTTTGCACACACAAATATGGATTTCACATGGAAATCGGTTAAGTCACAGATAATTTAAATTTAATGTTTTGAAATTGAAATTTTAATTTCAATTGATTTTGAAATTAGAAATTCGGGTTTAAAGTAAAAAGCTTTTGAAATGGAATTTCAAAGATAAAAGTTATTTTAAATAACTTAATCGAGTTTTGAAAATTTAAATAGTTAGATTTAAATTTGGATTCAAGTTTGAAATTAAGCTATGATTTGGAAACTAGGGAGTAAAGATGATATAAATGTGTTTATATGAATTTAAACCATTTTAAAAGTATAAGTTGGGAATTTGGATTTAACCCAAGAACCTTAACTCGTATAAATGAATCAGATTTCCAGAATGAAAACTATTGTTTTCAAAGAATAAAAGCTTTTAAATAAGAAATGAAATTCCAATTTAGGTAAAGGAATTTCAAGATTTAATTGAAAAATGGTTTTCCAAGTTATAAATGAATTCTTTTCGAAAGCTATGAATTAAATCTGTTTATTTTTAACAGATTTAAAATGATGTTTTGTTAAACCATTCGAAATGAAATTGTTTTGAAAGCTATTTGTTAAATCTTTGATTTAAAGATTCAACGAATTAATTAAATTGAAATGGAAATCGATTTGGAAAATCTGTGAATGAATCTTTGTGAAATTAAGTGAACTTTGTGAATTAAATCTTTTTGTTTTAAAAAAAAAGATTAAAATGGAAATTTGGTTAACCATTTGAAAGAGAAAGTTTGGGTTTAAATTGTGACTTAATTGAAATCCCATTATCCATTTGTTTTTGAATATTGCGCTCACTATTCGGGTTAGCCGGAAAAAGACATCTGTGTCATATAACCCATTCCGAATAGTGATACGTCGTATATGGATAGCATTTGAAGATCGGTGTTGAAGACCGGATATTTTTGATAATGAAAGGACAACCTGTCGAATGTCTCTGCACTGGGTAGCTCCCGGTATAGAGATTTATATCACTCTCTTTGTGATGGGAAGTCCGGACGTGATTTGAAAATTATCCGGATTTGCAAGGGCTTCGTGAGAAGTGCCTTCGGTTCTGTTCGATCCCGGAACAGACTTGTATGGTTACATGTCTGACATTACACTTTGAGATATAAAGCAGATTTCTTTCAAATACATTTCTGTTGGTGGCGGAGAATTTATTCTCTTAGCTTAACACCCTTCTCTGAGACGTACGAGCTCAGAGGTTATGTAGTTGAAATTTATCAGCGATATATCCCAATTTGGTAATGTGACATGCTGAGTGTTGCTGTGTGATGATCAGTGTTTGATCATTTGCGATATGATCATTTGTTTGATCTTATATCTTTGTGATCATAGGTTGATCATTTGTTTGACCTGAAGCATGGCTTTGTAGAAAGCGTAGCTTTGTGGACGAGACTTCGTCGAGCCTCACACCCCGGAAATGGTCAAAACAGGAAGGATGCGGCAAGGTTCTAGGGAGTAGCACCCCTTAGTGTATGTCATTCCTTCTGGATAAAGGTGGTATCATGGTATGGAGCCCAGATACTTAACCTCTATGGTTGCTGCAAATTTATTACTTTGTGGTTGTTGCGAATCGGGGATCCTCGGGAAGATCGGTGACGATCGGGGGATGACATACGCGTGTCAGTAGTTACCTATTTTTGCAGAGGTAACCCGGCCTTGTGTTGGCAGAGATCCGGTTAGGTTCTCGGGTCGTCTATTCCAGGGACGTACCCATCGTGGATAGGAAGTTCCTTAGCCTGACCATTTGTTGGAAATCCAAAGAAACAATACGATCTTGTACGGTTTTAGTTGTAGAACCTATCATTCACTTATGGTGGTCACCACTGTTTGGATGGTAGCTATAGTAGGCATAAGTGCGGAATGCCTATGCTGGCTAAGATTAATATTATACTTTCGAAATGTTTTCTATACACTATGCACTAATAATAATATCAAAAAGAATTTTATTTTGCGTAGTAAGCATCTTTGACTAACATAAGAAGAAATCTCCTCCAAGTCTGCGTTTGCATTGTGTGTGTGGTGGGAGGTCTTATGGTAGTTTCATTTTCCAAAAGCATTGCGAATTGACTTTAAAATTCTCTGCTATTTGTTTTTAAAGATAAACTGTTTTAGTTGCTCACACCAGTCCCATGACTGATCCGAAGTTTATTGTTTCTTTTCTAAACTCTGGGTGCTCAAAAATTTTCTACACGAGCAGTCTAGAGTTTGGTTTTTCAGATATTCAGATTTAGTAGATTATCTGGAGCTAGTTCAGTCTTTGGATATGGACTGCACTTGCTTATCTTTGTGCCTCGTTATTGGGAGTTCGAGCTATATCTGGCTTAGTGCTTTGAAGATGGAGATTATCTGCTGCTGATGTTATCGTTTTCTTTCCGCTGCTATTTGTTGTATCATATCTCTGATGTATATAGATATTCATTGTATCATCATTGTATCTGGATATTGTATCAGATGTTGGATGTCTATATTCTTTTTCTTTTCCGCTGTGTTGTTTACTTAATGTTATAAGCTCCGGCGACTCGGATTTGAACGATTGAATCTGCGGCATTCGAGTACGATGTATAGTATGGATGTCGATTTTCGAGCGCGAAAATCTGGGGCGTTACAGAGATTTTTGAATAAATGGGAATAAATGAAATTTAAACTTGAGAGGTATTAATTAAAGGAATAAAAGATTTATTATTAAATTTAGGATTTAAATGGTTTAGGAGGTAATAAAAGGAATTTTTATGAAATTGGTATTTCCAGTTTAAAATCATAATAAAGAGTTAAATCCGAAATTTATAAAATTTATGGATTTTAAAATATAATTTAGTAAGTAAAGGAATTTATTTTAAATGGAGTAAATTTTGGAAATCAATTTGGAAATTTGATTAAGTGTTTGAAACTGGGATCTTAAAGGAAGATGAGACTATGAAATTTATAAACTGGGTTTATAAAAGTAAAGTAATATAACGGTGGATATTTGGAAGAATAAATTCATGGTGGGAATTATTTAAGGAATGGGTAAATTTGGTTAAAAATAAATAGTGATTTATTTTTTAAAAGGTGTGAAAGAGAAGTGTATTTCCCTAGAAAGCCAAGTATGTTTCCAAGTAAATTTTTAAATATAAGTTGAAAGTTTTAAAGTTGTTTAAAGGAATGTTTTAAGAAATTATTATTTAAGTTGTTAAAATTTTAATGGTAAATATTTATTAAAATAGTTATAGTAGTAAATTATTTTAAAGGATAATTGGTATTATGTTTTAAAAAGATAATTATTAATATTTATATTGTATAAAGTAGTTTTATTGTAAATATTCTTAAAGTATATATTTTTGAATAAAGTATTAAAGTAGTTTTTAAATGTAAATGTTTAAAGTATATTTTATAATATACTGTTTTAAATTATTTTTTAACTCTAAAGCATTTGTGCTTGGTGATTTCAGTAGGAAATAAACAATTTTGGAAATTTATTCCGCGGTGGAATGAAATCTGAAACTGACTTCAAAAGGGTTGAAGTGAAAAAAAAAATATCTTGTGAAGATATTTTGAAATAAATAATTTGGAAAATTATTTAAAGATCTGATGGTTGTTTGTGAATGTTAATTGATAGTTAAATAACCGACTATCAATATTGGCCAATGCGCTGAACGATTCGAAGAGACCGGGATCGGATTTAATTATCCGAAAACCACTTCGATCCGGTTTGTACGTTTTCGTGGGAAAAATGAGTTTGGAATTGAAGATGGAGCAGTAAAGTGCAAAGGGCTAGTCGCTACTAATCCTGAGGGTGATTCCAAAATGGATGTAGTACGAGTAGTGCCTTCGGTTCCGTTCGAACCCGGGACGGACTTGTATGGATGAATGCTTTCGGACATCGTCAGGTGGACAGTGGGCATTCTAAGAGATGTGTTCTAAAAAAGTAACGCTTAGCCTCAAGCCTCATCAACCGAGAATGACTGAAAATCAGGGGTTATGCATCAAGGCTAAGTGGGTAGCACCCATTAGGGTGAGGTCATCCCTGTCTAGATGTCCCTTCTTATTTCGGCTGTGTGGGTGGTTGCTGATCCCAACCGCGGGGTGATCTTACTCGGGATTATCCAGTAAAGGGTAGTTCCGGCCTAGTGTTGCAGGGGATCGGGCGTGGTCCTCGGTACGCTGATCTAGACCAGGTACTGTGACAGGTGGTACCCCAGTGCCTAGTCATTAGTTGGAAATCCATTTTCCCTACGTGCCTTTACGGTTTTGATTGTGCCCAACTATTGCTGAAACGTGAGATGCAAGCATTTCAGCTAGATTATATTTTACTTTCAATAGACACTATTATAATATCAGACGGATTTGATAAAAAGTGTTTTGGCTATCGTAAGGTAAAAACCCGATGTGTTTATTTATGGCGCGGTCTTACGAGATGCTTTTAATTTCAAAGGGTTTGGAAAACTTTAATAATCCAATTGAGTGTGTTTTCTCACGCTGGTTTTCCAGACTGACTCGGGTGTTATTTTATTATAATGCTCGGGTTAGACCGAGTACTACAGATACAGGATAGGATGCTGTGGAGCTCAAGAGACGAGCTGGATAGCGAGACGTATCACCCGTATTTGTTATATTCCGCTGTGTATCATAAGTGGTATAGTCATCTTGTGAGGACAAGTTATTATAACTGTCCTGAATTGTGATGTTGATTGTATTGTACTCTGATGTTTTATTCTGATGATGTATGTATAAACAGATATAGTTTCTTTCTGTAAAGATCAGTTATTATCTATTATATTTTATTCCGCTGCGATGTGAGATTCTGTTGTGTTGTTTTCTTTTCTTCTACTTTCGTCTTCTTCTAATCCTGATGGTTCGATTTTTCGGGTATGAAAAATCGGGCTGTCACACCCGTGGCATACAGTGATACCTTGAATTTGCTTTTACAGCCAGCCTCTCGACTCGCAAACAACCCAAGGCCTTATAATACCTCAAAGGGACATGTAGGGGTAAGAGTCTCTCGTTCGCCACCAAACACGAAGCGAGAACCCCCTATCATGCTGTAATATAGCAAACCCGATCCCCGGTCTCTTCGAGTCCCATGTCATCTTAACCCAAGTTATTCAAATGAATACAATTCAAACTTTAAAAATAGGATGTCACTTTACACAGTAATTTATTGTCGATAGATAACCATATTATCACTGTTCAAATCAACATATCATATCACGAAACATTTCATATCAGAAATATCAACCAATCATTCATAAGCAAGATTAATTAATCACACTATTTCTAATTAATTTAGATAAATTAAATAAATTTCTTCAATCACTTTTAATCCTGCTTTCATAATATTGATTAATTTCAACCCCATTAATTTATCATCCCTTAATCTCCTCTTTAATTACATTAAGTAATTAGCCTTTAATTTATAACATAAATTAATTAATTACATTGATTCCAAATTAATTACTTTAATTACTTATCCTTTAATCACTTACTTTGATTAATTATCTTTTAATTAATCCCATTTACTGACCAACCCTCTAATCAATTTCCTTAATTAATCAATCCTTTAATTAATTACACTAAGTAATTAATCCTTACTTACTTCCCTTAAGTAATTTACCTTTAATTACTTTCGTCAAGTAATTATCCCATTGGTTAATTATCCTAAATTAATTAACCTTTAATTACTCTCATTAATTAATTAACTATAATTAATTACATTAATTAATTGCATAAATTAATTAATCTTTAATTAATCATATTCATTAATTAACTTTAATCAATCACATTCAGTAATTAATTGTACTTTAATAAATTACACTAAGTAGTTAAAGACTCTTTAATTAATCATGCCAATTAATGATCCTTTAATCAATTATCATTTAATTACTTAAGTTAATTAATTAATCTTCAATGAAGTAATTATTAATTAACTAATCATTCTTTAATTAATTACTTTAAGTAATTATCCTAATTCAAAACCATTCAAACAAACAAATGTAATTTCAAACCTTGTACTTATTTTTATATAAGCTTTGGAAACCTGGAACAAAGCTTCTTTTTTTTAAAAAAAATTTGGTTAATTGTACACAACAAAACCCTAGTCTTAACCAAAATTTCCCGAGCCACTCGTGAAAATACCCGAGTTTTCCACCTTTTCCCGATCCTCTCATACTCCTATTACCCTACGAAACCCGAAGTTAATATCGAGATAGACCTTCATTTCCCCCCGAAGCAAACTCACATCATCCTTCAGACACAGGATAACACGCATATCCGTGCACAGATGGTCGGACCATCTCCGACCATCGTTACCACCTCAGATGAGTCGTCGACATCACCCCACATGATTCCAACCTTCAGAACAATGTGATGAGCATCAAAACGAAAATGAGCAATTCGAATGGGATCAGGAACCACGTTGATCACCAGAACCTCTCAGCACCGCCACCACAGACCACCAACGATCCTGCGTTCATGACCGGAACTTCGTCACATGCCCACGCCACTAAACCCCTACTCGCGATCGCCTCCGAATCTCCCTTGACCATGAG
Source organism: Allium fistulosum (assembly GCA_030737815.1). Classification (NCBI taxonomy): domain Eukaryota; kingdom Viridiplantae; phylum Streptophyta; class Magnoliopsida; order Asparagales; family Amaryllidaceae; genus Allium; species Allium fistulosum. The sequence goes on along the minus strand of CM060902.1, from coordinate 1,111,591,183 downwards.
ATGCCTCGATTAAAACGACCCACCCAAACAGTCAAAAAACCCTAATTAGCTCCACCGTGCCCACCACGGCCATAAAAAAATCATTCACTATTTTTCCCATCATCACAGACCCACTAACCATCTCTGACATGAACCCCAACCACCCTCATCACTTCGATCACCCACAAATGCTTAAAACCCAATTTCTGATCAAGCTACATTTCCTCTTTATTTTAAAACCTAAAAATCAAGATTTTATTTTTAAAAATCCTAGTTTTTGATATCAAATCTGATTATAACCCTGAAACAACAAATTAAAAATGTCGAGGTTTTGATGAGTATTAAAATTCTACTGTTCTTCTTCCTTTTCATTAAACTGGCTTCAGATTTAACTTGAAAACATTTTAAAAATTGTTATCTTGATATAACAAACTGATTTTGTTTATATATTGAAGTCTAAAGAGTATCAAGCGAAGAGCAGTTAAAATTTTCTTTTTATTTGTAACCTGGAAGTGAAGAACAGAGCAAAATCACTGATGCTCAGACATGCACTCAAAGATATTCATATATATACACACACACACACACACACACACACATGAAATCATATAAAACAATCAAGCAAACACCTATTACAATTTACTTAAATTTTACTGCATGCAACAAAGTTCTAAGCAAATTTAAAACTTTTTGAACAAAAATTGTTTACTCACCTTTTTGTTTTTGAGAAGAACTGCTGCTTTGTTTATTTATTCTTTTTCCTGTAGAGTTGCCTTGTTTCAAGTTGAGAAATGGAAGAAATATTTTTCTGTTTTTAACTTGGTTCGAATGAAATGAAATAAGGAGAGAGGTTGGAGATATATGTGGAGGAGATAAGGATTACAGGGCAAGCCAAAGCTGAGACTTGTGTGTGTGTACAGGCTTTAACTTTGTTGATTTTTTTTTTGAAAACATAAATCTGACTTGATCTCTGAAAAGTTTTGATTTGCTATTTCAAATGCTAGACTTGATTTTAAGTTTTGTAGGCTGGGATTTGATGTTGTCCCCTTTTTGTGCTAACAAGTATTTTTATATGAATTTATACACATATATATTTACTTTACTTCTATTGTCCCATATACGCCTATATATAGTTACATGTTTTATATACTCCTGGGCACACACATGACCCATACCTTAATTTTTATGTACATATATATTCCATACATATGTATACAAACTATTTTGTCCCGTTTGCCCTATACACCTATATATACATATATATTTATCATAGCAATTTATATAAGTACCACTTATGTTACCTACAACAACTCTTAGCCACTTATATAATTTATTCCTATTTTAACCATAGGCTTTTATTTTAAATCTTTACCAAGGCTTGAGTATATGCATACTTTAATATACATTGTCTATGTATATTTTGCCATGGTATGTATATATATATTTTCATATTTATGCAACTTTCACATAAATTATTTCATATGGCATTCATTCAAATACCTGCATATTTATATACTTATATACATATATATTATCTTGCATCATAAAGCTTTATACATATTTATATATACATTACTAGATATTATATCTTAACATTAATTGGTGGGGTATATATATATATATTATTTATTTTCTATAAGATTTATCATCTCCAGAGATTTTATAATTCAATATTTATTATAGTTTTAATCAATTTATATACATCCCGATATTTTAGTTATCAGAAATTTATTCGTTTAACTAATTAATATTAATATTTCAATAATAAAATCAGTTAATTTCCCGACTAATAGACGTCCAAAAATCCGGGTCGTCACAAAAATCCTGGGTCGTTACAACTGTTATTAAAACAACCAAGCATTCATCAACCAACCAAACATATATAAGATAAACTAATTAACATGCTCAGCGGAAGACAGTCAATCCGCTTCCGCTGCGCAATTCTAATCACTAATAGATCAGGACACAACAATAATATTCCAAGCCATCTAAGGTCTAACCTAGGCTATCCATTAAATCTCACTCTTGATAAAAGTGAGTTCCAAACTTATCATCATTTCCATAATAATAATTTGTATGGTAATTTAAAATTTTCACAATACGTCCCGATGATTATTCCCAATAATCATTTATATTTCTATCCTGAATAGGAATTAAATTCTAAATCCTACCTTGCACACCCAAGGGATAGGACTCTAAGTCTGTCTAGGCCAAGATTCGTGTCTCTTGCATTCTATATTGTTCTAAAACTCAGCTTTGATACCAAGCTGTAACGCCCCACATTTATATCTGTATTACACAAGGATATTACAATTAATATTGTTGAGTAATACAAAGAATAGGATTGGATAGAAGCGACCACCAATGTCAATTCCCATGGGCTAACATTTCCATGTCATTTTTTACCTCATAGCATAATATAAATACGTGAATAGTCTCGGCGCAAAGCAATAAACACATTGGCTAATATAGAATAGAACAATACATCACATAATATACAGCACAAAATCAAAGATTGCAATGAAAAATATACTGTAGATCTTATCATATTAAATAAAGTGGGTCTACAAAAGAGGATACTAAACTCACTTAAATGCATACAAACTCAATAGCTTTACAAGTTCAAACATACATCATAAGTCACTAACTGCCATAGAAGAGTCATACAAAACATACATACAAGGACTAGAACAAAATGATACAAATAATATATCCATCTCCAAAGCTAGCACAACATCCAAGGTCATGGAATCCCTGTACCTAACAAGTCTCGGTCAGACTCGAGTATTATGAAAATAATAAACAGGTCAGAGTATCTCTAAATATTATAAACGGTGAGATCACATAATCAACATGCATAAACATCAGAGATATGAAAATATCTATATAGTATGCTACATTACACATGATAAGGCTTCCTTATAAAATCTTCATGTCATAAAGTTAAACTGTGCCCATCATCGAAAATCATTGAAATCATAATCACAAGCATATTAAAATCAAATAAATTCACAAGCATGAAAGCGAGTCATAGACAAGCACATTGCAAGTCAACACTAAAGGCGAGCACGTCATAAGCCACTATAATTGACGAGCACATCGCAGGTCAACAACTAAAGACGAGCACATCGCAAGTTAACAAAATAGACGAGCACATCGCAAGTCAACACAATAGATGAGCACATCGCTAGTCAAAACTAAAGACAAGCCAAAAAGCATGCCAAACCCGCTTGAAAATGAGTTATCGAAAGACAAGTCTGAAAACACGCTGAAGTGATCATTTCTGATCGATGTGTTAAATACTCTAAATTGGTAATCAAACGAGTATCGCCCCAATGTCCCATAACCACTCGGTGATACTTGAGTATTTACTAAAAGATCGTAGATTCCACATAGTTATCGAAAGACAAGTCTATCAAACGAGTCGAAGGATTAAGCGATAAAGTGATACAAGTGTTTCCTACCACTTGTACTACTAAACCGTTTAATTAGAGCTCTCATGTAATAAAAGTAATACTTTTATATAGAAATTACTTCTTTGGAAATCATTTAGATATTAGTCTAATGACTATAAAATTAATAGATTTATACATAAAATTTTATTCACATATTTTAAACCCTTGATTTGAAAAGAGTTTTATAAAGATAGACTATATTTATTTTATAAAAGTGATTGAAAACTATATACCTTTTATATAACTATTTTCAAGAATTCCTCTAAATAAATAACTGTATTTTACATATAAAAATATGTTTATAAAATATTTTCATAGAATAAAGTTTATTGATATAAGAAGGCAACACAAGTCAGGAATCAAACTCAGAAAGAAGGCAAGGGAAGCATAGGATAAAGCAAAACATCAACACACAAAAGGAGAAGGAGATAACCTAGAGCACATGCTCCAGACCACGACAGGTTGATCGGTGGAAGCACTGGAGCATGATGCTCCAACCACATCATTCCGTCGATGACTACAAGCATTTCACCGATTGAAACATGGAGCAAATTAATTAAAACTATTGCTATATGAACTACAGATGATAAAATCTACTAATGCAAACACATGCAATCCAAATATAATCATCAATTAGGATGACCTTTTTATATATGCCCGCCTAGTAGTGGATGATCCATATTATATGATTATATACTATATGTGATGAAGAAGGATCCAACGGGATTCCTCACACTGTTTATTTTACTTTTCATATATTGTAATATATGATGTGTTGGATGTCATATTTGATGACATAGACATGATTTCACTTATTTTGTCTATAGTAGCACTGGGCCTTATTTTTAGTATTTCAAAATACTATAAAGTAAAGATTTTGATTTAGAAGGATTTTAAATTGATTTTGAAATAACATATGTTTTTATATTTATTCTTGAATTATTAAAAGAAGGATTTTATTTAAAAAAAAGTATGATTTTTGGTATTATAAACTGATAGTTTGTGAAATTTGTTAAATAGAGATTTTTGAACTTTATTATAAAGGTTTTAAAACTTAATAGATAAGTCCATATTTTATTATAAAGGAAATACAGTTTTAAAGAAGATAGAAATAGTTTGAAACAAATATTTCTAAAATGGTTTATATAAAAGATTTATAAAAGCAATATTTTATAAATAAAGTAATAGATTTATAAACGGGGTTTTATAGATATTAAAAATGGATTTATAATTGATATTTGGTAAATAGATTTATAAATAAGATTTTATAAATAAATGATATTTATGAAGGAATGGATTTATAAATAGAATTTTATAAATAAAGAGATTTTATAAAGAGAAGATTTATAAAATAGAATGGATATTTATAAACATAGTTTTATAAATATGGAAATGATTTATGTTGAGATTTGGATATGAATTTTTATAGAGGAAATACATTCACATTTTAGAAGTTAAAATAATCTTAGAAAGTAATGTTTTGAAGGTGATATTTTCCGATGGAGTTAAATGGTTTTAAAAAGTGATTTAAAATATACTAAGGGACGAAGACATAGATTTCAACATTTATTATTGTGATAGATGTTTTCGAGAAAGTAAGGAAGGCATTGACTATAACACTGTTGTTATAGTAAGTGATTTCCAAAAGAAAGTGTTTTATATAGTATACAGAATTTACATAAATATAAATAGTCGAATTTCTATACTATTGTTTTGGGTTGTCGTAACGATGTTTTATGCAACATTCGTTTTGACCTAATAAACTGTGTTTTGAAAAATTTGCAGATTTTCCTCAAAAGATTTGTAAATATACTTATTACGGATTTAAGTATATATAAATATTTTCTAGGTGTTGAAAACGAGATGGTTTGTGAATATACTTATACCATTAAGATAAGTATATGGAAATGTTTTCCAAATATCGAAAGATTAAAATGGTTTTGAGAATATATCTTTTTGAAAATATTTTGAGATAAATATTTGGAATGTTAATTAATAAAAGACTAATTAAACAGGCCTAGTGACTGCTTATGTGCTAAATTGTATTTTTGGCCATTTTTGGTTCCTTGACTTGATGTGGATCTGATTAGTCGTGCACTTAGTACGAGGCCAACTGAGTAGGCTTGATTACCGTTTGGTGTTAAGAATGATGATTCGAGTAGGGCGGAGTGACTATGGTACTTTAATCTATCGAGCTTCCTCCTTGGCCGAAGCATAGCAAGTTGAGAGTTGGAAATGTGATAAGTCTACGAGACCTGGTTTCCAAATAAGGTTGAGGGCCTCTTATCGATTGTTGGTCCGGAGAGACCGGGATCGGATTTATCCAGAAACCACTTCGGACCAACGTATGCGTTCGAAAGTGCAGATTGTTGAAGATGATGATTTTTGAAGACGGAGATCTTCATGATATAAGGCTACTTGCCACTAGCCCCGCGATTCCATATTATATATATATGGTGGTAGTAGTGCTTTATTTTGAAAATCTTTGATGCAAGGACTGCTCGCTACTAATCCTAGGGTTGATTCTTGACAGGATGTGGTAGGAGAGTGCCTTCGGTTTGTCCTATTCCTGGAAAACTTGTATGGACGAATGTCTGACATTGCATTTCTAAGAACCATCTACATTGGTTTTTACAAACATACATCTGTTTGGTGGTGTAGGAGGTAACCCCTCTTGCACTTAACACCCTTCTCTAAGGTGTATGAACTCGAGGGTTGTAATTTTGTGAAAATAAATCAGTGCATTAATGGAAATGACAATGTGGTATTCAAAGTAAGATTTGTTCTGTGAAAGGTAAAACGTTACCTTAAGCCCCGCACATCGGGAATGATAAAAACATGGTTGATACGGTAGGGCAAAGTAGGTCGCTCCTATTAGGATACGTTCATCACCTTTCTAGATTATCCTCTATATTTTAGGTTATTGTGTATGATGTGGCCACGGATAGGTCGAGAACGACCGGGATGATGTCATATTCGATACTATCTATGGTAAAGGTAGGACGGTCTTGTGTTGGTAGAGGACCATCTTTTGGTGCCTCGATGCATTTTTCTAAAGATGTACTGTCGGAAAGTAATCCCTTACCTTGTCATTGTATAGAATCCATTCTCCAATACGAGCCTTTACGGTTTTAGTTGTAAACCTATCATGGTGGAATTTAATAAATGTAACAATTTCGGCTATGATTAATATGTATTTGTATCATAGACACTATTATAATATCTATAGATTTGATATGAAATGTTTTGGTTATCGCAAGGTAAAAACCCGTCCGTGTTTATGTGCGGCGTGGACGAGATACCTTTGTTTCGAAAAGTTTTTATAACTTTAAAAATCCAATTGAGATGTGTATTCTCATACTAGTTTACCAGACTGATCCGGACGTTATTCCCTTCCAATGCTCGGGTCAGACCGAGTATATTTACAGATTCAGTTTTGGATGCTTTGGAGCTTCCGAAGACGAGCTAGAGGTCTTCAAGTCGTATTCACGTATACGTTAATTTTCCGCTGCATTGGTATTTAAATTATCAGCATTTGTGAGGATAGAATGTTATAAATTTTCAGGCTGATGATTAGTTATTTGTGTACTCTGATTTGATGTATATATATTATAGTTTCTCTTTTTAAAAGATCATTGATATTATATTATATATGTTCCGCTACGTTGTGAAATTCGGTGTTGTTTGGTTTTCTCTCTCTTCTCTCTTCTCTTCTTTCTTCCTTCTTTCCCTTAACTATTTGCCTTTTCGCTCAATTCGAGTTGGACATGTGTGGTTTATTGTCAGCTTGAAATGTGCGGAATTGTGGGTCATTACAATAGTTTAAAATTTATATTGAGTAGGGATTAATATTTGAGAGTTTGAAACTTACTTGATATTAATTATGAGACCTTGCGGTGTCTTCGGTAGTGTAGCTACCACAAGGAAAACTGGAAGTTTGTTCCTTTACAAAAACAGAATGTTAGTCCATATGTATGATTAATTAAATGCTAAGATGAAATTAAAGATTAATGAATTGCTTAATGTATGCATGGATGAATGGTTGTATAATTGAATTGTTATTAGTGAATTATTATTGTATAAAAATATAAAGATTTATTAGATGTAATTTGATAAAAGCAAGCATCTATTTGAATTTAAAAAATCTCTTTGATTAAAGACATTTCTGGAAATATATTTTGTGTTAAATTGTCCTTTGAGTGCTTTAATAATTCTGGTCGAGACGTTTGGCCAATGTTCTCGACAGGGATTCCTAAATGCTAAGAAGAGACGATCAGATACAATATTTTGAGTTATAATATTTTAAAGGTCTGATAAATGGTTATGAAGGAGTTATAAATAATATTTAAATGTGGAAATAAAGTTTTGCAGTGAGTTAAATGTTATTTAGAAATGAAAATGATCTGGAAAATTGTGTGTGTATATATATATGTGTGTGTGTAATGATTTTGAAAGAAAGTATCTTGAAGATAAATAATATTTTTAAACAAAATATTGTGAGCTGTATATTTTATTTTTGAAAGAAGATATTTATGGAGTTTTGATAATAATATTAAATGATTGATTTGTGATTAAATAATACTATTTGAAAAGATAGAATATTATTTAGGAAAAATAATTGTAATTGTATAAACAAATTTTTGGAAATTTCAAAATAAGATAATAATTGAATAAAATGAATTTTTATTTTGATGATTTGAAATCAAAAGGATAAATTAGAAAAATGAGATTTGGTATAAATAAATACCATAAGAAGCTATTACATTATTTGTAAAATGTAAAGTTAGAAAATTACTATTTTAGGAAAAGATTTACCTAGAATCAGATATTTATAATTTAAAAACATTTTGAAGTTTGGTTGAAAAGTAAAAGTTATGATAAATAAACCATAAGAATAAATTAGAAGGGAAGAAATTCATTTAACCTTATAATTGTTACATTAAAAAGGTTGAAATTTATAGTTAACTTATATGATTTAAATAAATTGTCGAATTTTTGAATACTCTAATTTTGGTAAATAAAGAAAATTATTTGAGCTTTATGTATACAACTTCTTATTAGGCTTTCCCAATTTATAAATTTTAAATACAGAAACTTAGTGAAAGGAATTAAAAAGGTTGACCAATGATTGGATTTTTGTAATCTTTCATTTTTTATGGAAAATAATTCTTTGAGAAATGAATTTTTGCAATAAAATGAATTAAACTATGAAGTTTATAATATTTAAAATAAGGGAAATCTTCAAATTATTTCACATCTTATTCTAAGGGATTAAATAATTTGGATCTCTTTTAACTCTTTAAAGTATTTAGTATTCTAAACCATAAAAGGTGTTATATTTTTTAAGGATGTAAAATATTTGTGTAAACTAAATTTACAAATTAGTGAATAAGAAAATATATTAAGGAAAAACAGTTTTGTAAATAAATGGGCTAAGTTGAAAGAATTTCTTAAAACAAAAAATATTTTGTGCTATTTGTAAAAGTACAAAGTCTTGAGGAAAATTATTCTTGGAAGAAGATTTATCTAAGACAAAGGGTTTTGAAAAAAAGGAAACATATTGGGAAATTTTGTCATTCTAAGGGAGTTGATTTTGATAAAAGAAGAATTTGAAATATCTCTAGAATGAGTTAATTATTGTTTAATATTAAGATTTTAAGATTAAAAGTTGATTGAAGAAATCAAACTCTTGGAAAATAATTTGGAAGGGAAGAAGATTTATAAATCATTTTACATCCATATTTTAAAGGAATGACATGCAAGTTAAATGTATTAATCTTTTGAAAAGTAATTCAAAGGCTTTATGAGTGTAAATGGTAAAGTTTATTGTGAATAACTGTATTGTTTTATTGTTTGGACGATAAATTATGGTGTTGATAGTGTATATTTTGAAAAAAAAAATTGAAAGTATTACTAATAGTAATATATATATTACAGGCTTTTGTCTGTATTGTAATTGCGAGGACGCAATTTCTTTAAGGGGGAGAGTCTGTAACAACCCTGATTTTTGAGTTACTTAAATAAAATAATTAATGACTTAAATCGGAGAATTTATATAAGGAATTTGAATTGGTATTCTTTGATAAAAAGATAATAAATTTTTTGGAATAAGAATTCTATATTTATATAATATTGGAAAAGTAATATGTGGAATGAATATTTTGGAGTTTATAAATAAATCTATTATTGTGGAAATAGAAATATTATTTTGTAAATCCTTTGTATTTATTACTAAAGAGGAGTTAAGAAGCATTAAATTGTGTGTAATCAATTTTAAAAGAAATTTGGATTGATTATTTAGACATTAAAGAAATTGTGGTTGGGAAGCCCATTTATAAAATATGACCAGTCGACCGTTCGTGGTCTCGATCATGTGCTTCAGGCCATCTCCTTCTCCTTTTGTGTATTGATGTTTGGCTTTGGGTTCCGGTGCTTCCCTTGCCTTCTTTTTGAGTTTGATTCCTGACTTGTGTTGCCTTCTTATATCAATGAACTTTATTCTATGAAAATATTTTATAAACATATTTTTATATGTAAAATACAGAGTTATTTAGTTAGATGAATTCTTGAAAATAGTTATATAAAATGTATATAGTTTCCAATCACTTTTATAAAATGAATATAGTATATCTTTATAAAATTATCTTCAAATCAAGGGTTTAAATTATGTGAATAAAATCTTATGTATAAATCTGTTAATTTTATAGTCATTAGACTAATATCTAAATGATTTCAAAAGCAGTAATTTTTATATAAAATATTACTTCTATTAAATGAGAACTCTAATTAAACGGTTTAGTAGTACAAGTGGTATGGAACACTTGTATCACTTTATCGCTTAATCCTTTGACTCGTTTGATAGACTATTTTACTAAGTGTAATCTACAATCTTTTAGTAAATATTCAAGTATCACTGAGTGGTTATGTGATATTGGGGTGATACTTGTTTGATTACTAATTGAGAGTATTTAACACTTCGATCGGAAATGATCACTTCGGCGTGTTTTCTGACTCGTCTTTCGATAACTCGTTTTCAAGTGAGTTCGGCATGCTTTTAGGCTCGCATTTAATTTTGACTTGCAATGTGCTCGTCTATTGTGTTGACTTACGATGTGCTCGTCTATTGTGTTGACTTGCGATGTGCTCGTCTATTATGTTGACTATTAGAACCTTATACTTTGATGCTTTGATAGTGACACTATACAAGTATATATTGTATATACTAACCACTTTTGCAGGAAATGATATAACTATAAAAAGAGACAAACATATCAAAATGAAGACCAAGATGATGCTACAAAGTTGTTATCTATCATAGAGTCTGTGTCTAGAGGTAAAAAGTTGTTAAAATCTCTTCTACGTGGTATATATACACACATACGTTTTTCCAGATAAATTTTTTTTAAAGAACAACACAAAAAACATGGAATTCGGCCGGCTTAATCAACCAGGTCATCCGACTGAATTCTATGTACGTGCACAATTTTTGAATATCATGAATATTCAGCCAGCTAAACGAGTATATTCAGCCGGCTGAAAACTGGCCAAAATGCTCTGTGGCCTTGCTGATTTCAAAATCATCGATTCTGCTAGCTACCACACTCTATTCAGCCGGCTGAATCTGCATAACGGCTAGTTTTCTGAAAAGGTGCATCTCCTTCGTGAAGAGTTACGACTCTTAATGAAGAGTTGCAGTCACAACTCTTCATGGACGATCGCAACCTTTAAACACTATATAAAGCTAAGAATTCCAATGCTTTCATTAGCCATCCTATTCCTAATTCTCTCTATCTTTGCTATTGAACTTGCAAGCCTTCAATTCTAAATATCTTTATATTTTGATCACCTGTTTATTCAAGAACATTTTATTGCGATCAAATTTACTTCCTTTCTTCACAAACTACACTATATACCACAAAGAAGAAGATTATAAGAAGGGTGTACATTATCGACTTATCAGTGCTATTCAAGAGCATACTCAGTCAAATACTTTTCTCCTATTTGTAGTTAAAAGTCCTATTGTAGAATCCTTAGTCGGTTGAAGTCCTATTCGGTTGTCTAGGCAGTGGAAGTCATGTTCGGTGGCTCAGGTGGTTGTAATACCTATTCCTCCGGGTTAAGAGAGGGTATCGGTTTAAATCCAAAAGGAGTCTGGGACTGGACATAGAACGGGAAGTTCGAATCAGTATAAAAATCTCTCGTGTTATTTACCTATCATTATTTACTTTTTATTTTTATTTCGCACAAGTTTATAACTTAGATAATTATTCATATTACTCGATCATTAGTCACTTTCATTTGGTATTAGAGCGAGGTCATCATACAAGCGTAACAAAGTTTTTGATATTCAAGTAATATGGAAAATAACACATCAAGTTTTTTTGAAGGTCAATCCACTGCACGACCACCACTATTTAATGGATTAAACTATTATTATTGGTCAACTAGGATGAGAATTTACATGCAAGCAAATGGATACGACACTTGGAATATCACTCAACAAGAATATTTTGTACCCACCACTCCTTATACACAACGCTTAAATACACAGAAATTAGATGCTATTGCAAATGCTAAAGCTATGAATATGTTGTTTTGTTCCTTAGATAAAAATGATTTTAATAGAGTTAGTATGTGTACTTCAGCATATGAAATTTGGCACACTCTTAAAGTTACTCATGAAGTTACTAGTAAGGTTAAACAAAGCAAGATATCTATGCTTAAGAATCAATTTCAGAATTTTAGAATGAAGCAAGATGAAACCATAAATGAGATGTATTCCAGGTTTCAAGATATATATCACTCACTTCTGGCATTAGGAGAAAAATATACTAATTTTGATATTATTTCAAAAATCCTAAACTCTTTAACGGTGAGTGGGAATGAAAAGTCTTAGCAATTAAAGAAGCTAATGACATTTCTACCATAAAACCGGAAGAGTTAATAGGAAATATCATGTTATATGAAGTTAATTTGTAGGCAAAACGAGTTCAAGCTCAAGATAGAAAAACAATAGCATTCCAGGCCGAAAAAGAAGAATCTGACGAAAATGAAGATGATATGGCGTTTATAGCTAAGAATTTCAAAAAGTTTCTGAAATTTAGAAAGAACGCAAAGTTTGGGAATAACAGAAACAACAAACCATCATTCTCAACTCTTGAATGCTACAAATGCCACAAAAAGGGGCATATGAAGAAAGACTGCACAGATCGCAAGAAAGATAGAAATAACTACAAAAGTAAGAGCGATAGATATAAGAAGAAACATGCTTTTTCAGTTACATGGGATGATTCAGATTCCTTTTCCTCGTCAGACAACGATAGTGGCAATGATTCAGAACAAGCTAACGTATGCTTTATGGCCACAAACGATGATGTAAGTGATCTTACTTTTAATGATTTAGCTGAGTTCAGAACAAAATATGATAAACACAGAATAGAAACATATATTATGGTACATCCAAGTATAGTACAAGTGTTACAAATCCCTTAATCATCATGTCTTTGACCTTTTCGTGTCCTTGGGGTAGATATAAGTTTGGAATATGTCTAGGAATATATTTTATTCCATAGTATTCCATAATTTAATTAAATATACCTTATCTTATGAATAATCCTTACCATGATTATTTATTCTAGTTCTCTTCGATACGGGTGTTCGACACATCTGTATCGAAGGAGCTTGTGATATCGTTGGATGTTTCTTATCTTGTTACTTTTTTGAGGATTGCGTATCATATTGAAGGGATCCGCAATACTTGGCTTTTCGTGTGACAATATTAGGGTTGATCTTTGTAGTTTTCCTTTCGTTGCAAATTTGCACATTAGTCATCACCTTGAGTTTAATATGATTTTGGAATGGATTGACTTGCTTGTTATCAAGTCCAATTCTATGTTCTGGAAGGATCCTATATTTAGGCATCCTAATTCGGCTGATTAGTTGTCCCTTGTTCTTCGGAATGTTGATGATAATTCCGTAGTGTTTTATTTGTTCTTGAGTTTTGAGATAATAATGTATCTCGAATTTCAGTTGTTTGTGATTTTGTTGATATATGTGAGTCTGTTTCGGGTTTGCTACCCAATCGGGCAATTGAGTTTTGTGTTGACCTCATTCCCGATTCTTAGCTTGTTAGCCATCTCTCCAAGAGGGTGTCCACTAGGGAAATGAGAAACCCTAGAAGTAATTGATGAAGCATGAAGCCAAGCAATCCATTCAGTCCAGCCTTTACCGTGAGGTGCCACGGTCATCTTTGCTTAGAAATCTGATGGTATTCTTGGGCTTTGCATTCATCTTCGCAAGCCTAACAAGTCAACCATTAGAACGAGTATCTGTTGCTTATGATCGAGGATATATTTTCTTTATTGAGTGGTGCTCGGATCTTTTTTCAGCTTGACCTTGCACCGATTTTCATCAGCTATGAGTTACGGGGGACAACGTTCCTTTTACCGCATTCTGCACTTGTATGGTCCTTGTGAGTAGCTCATTATACCGTTCGGTTTGGTGAACACTCCATCTTATTCGTCAATCTTGTGAATCGAGTATTCTGGGAATATCTCGATGAGTTCTTCTTGTGTGCTTTGACTTTGAGTGTAAGCAACAATTTGAATTTTCAAATCTTTCAAATAGAAGATATGTTTAAAGTGAAATTGGATTTTGTTTATTGAGGTAAGAAAAGCATATTTTGTAGAGTATATATGAGGTATTTCTTTTTATAGAAAATGACTTTGTGTTGATTTGTCCATCGAGTGCTTTAAGAATTCTGGTCGATACGCTTGATCAATGTTATCGATAGGAATTTCCTAAACGCTGTGATGAGACAGTCAGACACGATAAATTGAGTTTTTATAAGTAAAGCTTGGAAATAAATTAATATGGTTTGAGAAATTAAATTTTATTTTGAATATGTAATGCAGCCATTAAACCCTAGTGAGTGTTGGATGAGTGGCGAGGCAGTTTTGATCATAGGTCAACTATAGCCAATCGATGAGGTCATTCGCTATCAATCAATGGCGAGGCAACACCCATGTATTATTTGAAATTTTTTAAATTGAGTATGCTAATTTTAAATTTTAGCATTTTGTGAGCAAGTTTTGTTTTAAAATTTTGGTTATATTAAAAATTTATTGGTATAAATTTGTGAAACCCTTTTGGAAACAAGTTTGAATTAATTATCAACTTTAATTTGTTTTATGTTGATAATTAAATGGAAATTTAATTTTGGTGACAAAGAGGAAATGTGAAATTGAATTGTCTTGATAAATGAACCATCTATGTAGTATAATTATTCTAATTGTGAGAATGATTTTAAACTTTATATATATATCCTAAAATTTATTTTATGGATAATCAATAATTATTTATTGATAATGAAAGAGATTAGCTATCTCCTTCAAAATGAGTTTTCTTAGTTAATTATTTTAAAGTTAGATTTTGGAAAGTAATGAAGATTTTTCCAACTAATGAATTATTTCTTTCTATGATAATTATATAGAGTTGATCATAATTTTGGTATGTCTTAGCTTTTCGGAGAAAAAGAAGATCATTTAATAAGTGATTTAGCAAAAGCTTGTTTGAAAATATAATTTGAAATTAAATGGTTTGGGAAAATTTCAAAATTTAAATTAATTTGAAAGATTAAATTTGGTTTGAAAAAGTGCTTTGCTAAAACAACAATACTTGAGATTTATAACTCTGAATGAGTTCAAACTTTTTGCAAATAAAAGAGCTTTTAAAAAGCTATAAATTTTCTTTTTACCACTTTATAAAATCTTGCTTTTTATTCTGTCTAAAATAGGTTTGAAAGTGAATAAACATTTCTGTCTTTTAAGATTCTAAAAACTGGGCTGAAAGAAAATTTAGCATAACTTTCAAACCGTAAATCCAATTTTTATGATCTGTATATTGCTGGAAAGCTTAGACTTAGCAGAACAACTTTTATTTTATAAGTGTTTCCAGATTTTGAGTTTAGCTAGGACAAAATTTAAGATTATTACAGCAGGTTTGAAATTGAAATAACTTGTTTCTAAATAGTCAAGTGCATTCTACCTATTTTGTGTTTATAATTTAGTTGATGTTTAGTATAAATATATATATTTCAAATTGAAATATATTTTGGTAGAATTTAAGAGTGAAATATTTTATTCACTTTAAATGAAGAGTTTGTAAACTAAACTGGATTTGTGTAAGAGGTTTTGAAAATTTTCTAAATATTGAGATTTGAGAATTTGATTATGAAGAAAATGGATTTTGATAACATTGAAAATATTTGTTTAGTTAAATAGGAGTATAAAGAATCCATTCTTTGAGTTTGTCTTGCCTTTGTGCAATTATCTAGCAACCTGCATTTATGCGGTCTGTTGGGTTGGTGGTATTGAGGAAACCACCTACCTCTTATTGAGTCTTCTTACCTCAATTGTGTCAATCTAATGTTGGTGTGGTTCTTTCTGTAGTGACATACGGAAAGTCATGTCGACAATTATCTAGTTGGTTGAAATCGGGATAAAATTTTATTAAATCCCGGCTCTATTCGAGAAGCCCCTGAGAAATCAATCTCACCCGATTGATCTTTTGTATCGCATCCTGTCTGTGATCTTGTTTCGATGGTAGGACGCCTTCGAAATCATGATGCATTGCTCGTAGAAATTAAATGGTCCGCTAATCCCAAATGTTAGCACTTGGGAAACCATAGTATTAATTGAACAATCTTATCTTGTTTTTCTATCATCTTGAGTTAGGGTGAGAAATTTTAAACTCGAGCTTATCTATCTTCCTTTTCTTGATGAGATAAATAGTGTTGAATACTGCTCTTCTCTAGAAATTGCGAGGACGCAATTTTTATAAGGGGGGAGTCTGTAATAACCCTGGTTTTGGTGATTACCTGTAAACGGTAGTTATAATTTAATATTGCGAAATAAAAATAAATTGGAGATTTAAAATTGTTTATTTAGAATAAACAATGGATTTAAAATATAAAATGTGGAAATAAAGTTTTGGAAACTTTATTTTGGTTGTTTGTGTTAAAGGTAAGTGAAATATGATTTTTATTTAGTGAAAATGCAATAATTCTTGTAATTATTGCCAAATGCTTCTTTTAATAATTTTTAAAGGAAGTATTTGATTTTAAAATGTTGTTTATTTAAATAAAAAGAAGAAATTTTTTAAAAATAAGTTTTGATCATAAATTTGAGTTTAAAATGGTTTGTTATATTTTATTACACAAGAAAATTATTTTTGTGTAATTTTTGGTGTTGAAAATAGCATATTATGTATTTATTAGTGTAAATTGGTTATTTATTCAAAAATAAGAGTTGTTTTATTTGAAAATAAGGTTATGTATTTATATAATGTAAAATAATTTATTTAACATGTATGTATGTTTACATGAATTATTTGTGTTAAAAACTTGAAGAGAATGTGTTGTTTTATTTGTTACCTAGTGTATTAGTGTATATATTTGATTTAAGTGTTGAATTAAAACATAGGCCATTTTATTTTCTTTTAATTAATGGGTCCATAAGCCCATTAATACTTAGGCAGATATTGAGAAGGTGAGAAAAATAGTTCATGTACGTTCTATTTTCACCTTCTTCCTTCTCAAACAAGAAATTAGAAAATACAGTAACCCACTTTACAAAATTTCAAATCCAAGCTTATTTCTTCAAGTTAATTCAACAAGCTGAAATCTTTTCCAATCTAGAGTGTAGATCTAAAGGTAATCAAACTCTAAACCCCATAATTTCATCAAAAATTCCTAATTTGAGAAACGGTTTTCTAATTTACTGTAAATTTTTGCTTGCATGTACTGTATATCTCTTCTACAGGTTCTTGAAGGCTAATTCCTCCTCAAAGCTTCCAACTTTTTGCTTAAATCCGAGCTTTTGCACAACTACACCAAGGTGAGTTGAAATACTCATATAATCTAGCTGAGCCAAGCTCAAAAATTGTAAAAACAGTGAATGGTTTAGTCTCTATATAAATTTCTGTAGTTGATTTATCTCAGTTTAAAATCTGTTTCATGTTGCTTCTTTGAATGCTTGTATTTTTTGATTCCGGTAACGAAAATGCTGCCGGATTTTCTTCCATTGATAGTTCATGTGTTGTAGTATAAGTGCGCAAAATTCCATAGCAAAAGTCTTTCATTTGATACTTGAAAACTATGCTACAAAATCAATACAAACCCAGATTTTTGCCTGTATACATTGTTTTCTGAGTTGCTGCAAACATGGCCTGAGTACATGTTTGAGACAACATATCTCTTTCATTTCTTGCTGGAATTCATCAATTCTTTTTTTGTTTGGAAGCTAAAGTTTTTGTGTATATGCATACCAATTTTCAGCTCAATATGAGGTAGGTTGGTCTCCTATTTCAGGCCTGTAAGTTGAACCCAAGATGGTTTTCAGGCCTGAGCACATTTTTGTTTTTTGAACTGTTGCAAACATGGCCTGAGTTCATGTTTCAGATAGCGTAACTTTTTCATTTCCAGTCAGAATTCATTGATTCTTTTTTTATTTGAAAGATGAAGTTTTCTACTATGTGCACATCAATTTTCAGTTCAATCAGAGGTCGTTTGGTCACCTGTTCCATTTCTGTAAGTTAAACCCGAGAGGGTTTTGGACCTGGGCAGAATTCAACATGGTCTGAGTCCATGTTTGAGATTTCATATCTTTAGCATTTCATAGGAATTCAGTGAATCCTTTTTTAGTTCATAGATAAATTGTTTTCCTTTGTGTGTATCAGATTTTAGACCATTCTGAGGTCATTAAGCCTTTCAAATTATGTCCGAAAATTGAACCCAGAGAAGATTTCAAACGTGGGTATTGTTTTTGGCGTGTGCATTTTTGTGTTCTGTCTTGTTTTCTAATCTGTTTTCCGACTTCTGCGTCTTGTTTTTGTGATATTTCTAAACTGTTTTGAAGGCCATAAAGCCTATTAATAGGCAAGCCAGAATTTTGAATTTGTGATTCAAAACGAATCGATTTTTTGAGATGTTTTCAAATGGCAGTTTTGGTGTTTTTTGATGATTTTTATTTGATTTCGAGCATGGATTTTTCCAAACAATTTTGAAATAACTTTTAAAATAAACTGGCATTTAAAATAATTATTATATAATATTTTTTAATTATATGCTATAAAATCTATTTATTCTCTATAATAAGGGAATTTTCAAATATTGTTTTCAAAATTGATTTCAAAATATGGTTTTAAAAGCTTGTTTTCTCAAATAAATTATTTTATTTATAAAATACACATTTTTGCACTATTCGAGAAAATGAGAAGGAGAATTAAACGATTTGGTAAAACATGTGGTATGGGACATGTGTGTTTATCTTATCGGTTAGTTCCTGACTTGTTCGTTTGATTGTTTTGACCTTCGGGTCGTGTTTACCGATGAGATTAATTATTAGATAAACAAAGAAATCTTAAGAGAAAGTATAAAGATTCGTTAGAAAGGCTAAATAGAAATGAAATCGAAGTTGATATGCTAAGAGATGTAAAGAAAATCTTAGAAGAAGAACTTGTTACTTCACAACAATCTTGTTCTAATATTGCTTCTCAACTTACTATGGTAAGTAGTGAAATCAAGACTCAAAAAGAAAAGAATGACACATTATCAATAGAAAATCATGAATTGAAATCAACTGTTAAAATACTAGAACTAAATATTACTAGTCTTAAAACTAAGTTAGATAATATTACCAAAAATGTTTCTAAGTTTAATATGACAAAGAAATTTTTTCTAAGATTGTAGAAAATTCACAATCCACTTCTAATAAAAAAGGATTAGGATATAAAAAATTTACAAAAGTAAAAACTAGTCCTAAACAGTATAACTCTCTATATACAAATGTCAAGTAGAAAAACAATAGTCTTGAAAAACCAGTTTTAAAATCTATTAGTCAAAAGAAAACTACATATCATTCAAAATCTATTAAGATTTGGATTTCAAAGACTAATAATCATTTGATTAGAAATAAGTATATAAAATCTTTTATGACTTCTGTTCATAGGAATAATAATTTTGTTTATAAAGGGAATTCTAAACCCTCATGGGTTTGGCTTCCTAAGATCTAACCCTTAGGACCCTAACAAAGGAAGTGGGTATCAACATCATTTCTATATTTTTTGCTGGTACCTAATAAGAAAAGAGGAAAATGGATACTTGATAGTTTATAAAATGTCTATGATGTTATTCCCAAATTTGTTTATATTTTGTGATGATTTAATATTATGTGTCTACAATATTATTGTACTTTGATGTGATCCAAAGAAAGCTCTTTCCCTACGTAATTTTAATATATTTCTTCTATAGATATATATTTCCTTAGGGATGATTAACTTACGATCATATCAATAGGGGGAGTATACACTTAGGGGGAGAACTATCTAAAATTGATTAAAATTAAAATTAAACTTATATAGTTGTCATCATCAAAATGGGGGAGAATGCTAGAACCATGTACTTTAATATTTTGATAGTGACAACTATACAAGTATATATTGTATATAGTTGTCACTATCAAAACATCAAAGTACATGGTTCTAACATTGAATTTTGATGTGTGCATCTTTAGTTGTTGAATTGCGACGTGCTCGTCTATTATAGTGTCTTGTGATGTGCTCGCCTATAATACTGACTTGCGATGTGCTCGCCTTTAGTTATTGACTTGCGATATGCTTGTATATGACTTGCTTTCTTTCTTGTGAATTTATATGATTTTGATGTGGTTGTGATTATGATTTCGATGATTTTAGTTGATGGGCATAGTTTAACTTTATGACATGAAGATTTTATAAGGAAGCCTTATCATGTGTAATGTAGCATACTATATAGCTATTTCCATATCTTTGATATTTATACATTCTCATTATGTGATCTCACCTTTTATGATATTTAGAGATAGCCTGACCCGTTTATTATTTTCACAATACCCGGGTCAGATCGAGACTTGTTAGGTACAGGGATTCAATGACCATGGATGTCGTGCTAGCTTTGGAGATGGATATATTATCCGTATCATTTTGTTCTAGTTCTAGTATGTATACTTTTTATGACCTTGTATGAGAGTTAGTGACTTATGATGTATGTTTGAACGTGTCTTGCTATTGAGTTTTTACGTATATAAGTGAGTTTAGTATCCTCTTTTGTAGACAAACTTTATGTTATATGATAAGATCTATATTATATCTTCCACTGCGATCTGTGATTCTATGTTGTATATTATGTGATATATTGTTCTATTCTATATTAGCCAATGTGTTTATTGCTTTATGCCGAGAATATTTGCGTATTTATATTGTGCTGTGAGGTAAAAGATGACGTGGTAGTGTTAGCCCAAGGGAATAGACACGAGCGGTCACTCTTA
Organism: Allium fistulosum; assembly: GCA_030737815.1. Lineage (NCBI taxonomy): Eukaryota > Viridiplantae > Streptophyta > Magnoliopsida > Asparagales > Amaryllidaceae > Allium > Allium fistulosum. The sequence goes on along the minus strand of CM060902.1, from coordinate 1,111,570,386 downwards.
TCTAGCCTTAGTCTTTGTATTACTCGACAATCTTACTTGTAATATCCTTAGGTACTATCAGAATAAAGGTGAGGCATTACACTTATTCTTGAAATTGACAAGAAACTCATAGTTTCTCTTTGACGCGCAAGAATACTCATTAGACATTCTTATGTGTTGTGTTCATTTATATTTAGTTAATTTCATTTCATCCCTTGTAATTATTTTTAACTTTGGATTGTATCCATATCCATTTTACTACCAATAATTTCTCAAAGAAATTTATTCGCTAATAAGTCGGTATTTCTAGAAACAATAGTTGTTTCTTATTGCAATGGAATGACCATTCATAAACCTTTTATGAATTGCCTTATATAACACTGATTTGGTATTGGTTCACAATATTCGTGTTCACAACATAAACTAGTCATCCAAAGACTATCATTCCCAAACTTCTTTTGGCATGATTCACACAAGATCTCTTACGGATAATTATTACGTGCAATCTTTCGATTCACACACCCGCCAAATCCTTAGCCTAGTACATGATGGGGTTTCTTATAAACCCTTATCTTGTATGATTTGATAAACTATTCTTTGGATGATATTAATTTTACCTTGTGTACTACTCTTAAGTACACACAATATAGAAAGATTTAACTTAACTTTACTCGATATTAATTGTGCTTTGCCCAACAAAGTTCGATTAATCCTTTGGAACTCTTTCCAATATAAAAAGAATCTATATTCATTTTAGATACTTTGGAACTCTTTCCAATATACCTACCCGTTCGATCAAATCGAATCATTCTATTGCATGTTTTTTCATTTGCTTCCATTTTACATTCTATGAGCTTTTCATAGACATACTATATGTGTATCAAATACATATGTCCATGTCGGTGATAACTCATCATTGAATATAACAAAGTACGTGGAACCGTTCTGGTATTAATAATAGATTTGCAATTGCATATATCTACAAGTATCAATCCAAAGAGTTCATCAACTCTAACGATCGCTCCCACGCAATGGGTGCATTGGCTTTTGCTGTTCGATATATAATTCACTTGTATCATATGATTCATAATCATATAATTAAACAATTATTTCTCCAAACTTTGGCTTAGTCCATAATTCCAAAACAATTGCAAATAATTTAGATACTTCTATATTTTCCAATGCATCACAACCTTTAATGTTTTATTTTATAACGAACATTCATAATACTCGCATTGAAATAAAAATATGTCTATTTTTCAATCAACACTGAAAAATAGTAATTATTTCATAAATAATGTGTAACGGTCTAGGCTTTTCAACCCTTGAAAATTGACATCAATACGTTTACTGTATAGCATGCCGAATATTCAAGTGCCGGAAATACCAGATCATTAGGGGTGAAGAAGAAGAGATAGAAGAAAAACAGAAACAACAATATAGAAACTCACAATCGCAGTGGAACAAAAAGAACGGTAACCATTAATATTCATACAATCATCAGAGTACAACAGCCAACAATATCAATCCGGAAAATTATAATAACTTGTCCTCACAAGTGTTGAATATACGGCATAACACACACACAGTGGAAATAATCAAGTACGTATAATATGCCTGTGAATCCTCTAGCTCGTCTCCTGAGCACTATAGCATCCTAACCTAAATCGGTAATACTCGGTCTGACCCGAGCATTATAATAAAATAACACCTGAGTCAGTCTGGAAAACCAACGTGAGAAAACACACTCAATTTGAATTATTACTATTATCAAAATTCTTTGAAAAACAAAGGTACCTCGTAAGACCACGCCACACATAAATACGACGGGTTTTACCTTACGATAACCAAAACATTTTATATCAGAATCATTTGATATTATAATAGTGTCTATAGAAAATAAACTATAAAATAGCTGAAATGCTTACATCTCACGTTTCAGCATAGTTGGGCACAATCAAAACCGTACAAGCTTAGTGGATATTGGATTCCATACAATGACTAGGCTACTGGGGTACCGCCCGCCACAGTACATCTCTAGAAAAATGTACGAGATCGTACCTAACGATCCCTGCCAACACAGGACCGGCCTGCCCCTTGTTGGATAGTACCGAATATGTTATCACCCCGGGTGTTCCCACCCTAATCGAGCGCTCTCTTTTCCATTCACAACCATATCCATAATTATAATATATCCGAGGGTATCTAGAAAAGTGATAACATACCCTACTTGGGTGCGACCCACTTAGCCTACTTCATCTCCCTTGTTTTAGTCATTCCCGGTTGATGAGGCTTGAGGCTATGTTTTACCTTTTGAATAGCATTCAAACTTGGAATACTAACACTGCCTTCTAGAACACGATGCAAATGATAGCATTCATCCATACAAGTTGTTTTGGGTCTGAACAAACCAAATCTCCAAAATCACCGTCTTCATTATCCTCACGATATCATAATTCGTAACGCACAAATCGGATCTAAGTGGTTTTCGGATAATTAAATTTGATCCCGGTCTCTTCGAAACGATTAACGAATTTGGCCAGATTTGATAGCCAGTTATTTAACTATCAAATAACACAAATAAGCAGTCACTAGGCCCATATTATAAATTTTCCAAAATATTTATTTCAAAATATCTTTACAAAGGTATATATCCAAATCTCTGCCAATATTTCAATATTCGAAAACAAATTCAAATGCTTATATTCATAACAGGATATTTCGAACCATCTCAATACTTAGAAATATTTTCTTCCAATTCCATTTATTTCTATAATAATAATCTCGTAGTTAAAACATTTCAAACCCTTCCAATCCAATACTTAGGAAATATTTATAAGTATATTTTACTAAAACCATTTTATTTCCAATACTTAGGAAATGATTCCATTTATTTCCTATTTCTCAAGATCCTTTACAGTTTATTTGGAAATTCCTTAACTAGTTGATTAATATCCTTTAAATTTTCCAATAAAAACCCATTACACTTATCTATAATTCCAACTACCCATTTCTAACTTCTGTTATGAATTCTAATTCATTTTTCGAAGTTCTCGTATTTCAACATTCTAGAAGTTTCCTTAAGTTTTCAAAATTCCATTACAGGATTTCTCTTATAAAAATCAGATCCGTTAAATAATCCCCGTTCACAAATCTCGAGAGTATTTAAAAATAAGTTTCAACCATTTCAAAACTCTATATATATATAATAAGTATTTTTAAAGAATAATAATTTATTTTTAAAACATGTTTAAGTAATTTTTAAAATATTAAAACACTTTAAATAAACATCGATAACTCATTTCCCATTTCATTTTTAAATAAACTAATTGATTCACAAAGCTTATTTTAAACGTTAGAATTTATTTTCAATTAATATTAGATAATTGAAAAATCCACTTCCAAAAATATTTCAATACTAAAACAACTTAAATTTACATATTTTAATAAATAAATAAAATTCTTTTAAAACAAAACTTAACTTCTCCATAAAAATATATTTTTAAAATTCCAATAACCAATTTCAATTTATAATTCCCTCTCGATTCATAACACATCGATTTCATTTCGATTCCCTAACCATTTTCACATTTCAAAAATAGAATCCACTATTTTTCCCAAAATCGATTTCTATATCTCGATATAAATTCACACTGTGAATTTATATTTCCAATTTATCAACTAATATCATTTTACCTTATTTATAAACATCATTTATAAATTTATAAACCCTTTGAAGTTTCACTTGTTTATAAAACTAATCTCATTTATAAAATCTCATTTTATGAATCCATTCCTTAATTATCCCATTTATTTATTTTCAAACCTATTTTAAATATCGATTTCAACTTCTTTTCCATATATTTTTTAGAAATATCATAAAATAAATCCATCGTTAAAAATCCTTTATATAAATTATTTTAAAATCTCTATTTAAAACATTTTTACGAATAGTTAAGTACAAACCCAAAATTAAATCATTGTTTTATCCAAATCAATTTCCTTGAAAACTAATACAAATTTCAATATAAATATTTTTATATCCAAAATCTCCTTTTAATTCCTTCAAATTCAAAAATAATATTTATGGTATTTAAAATACCAAAATTAAGGCCAGTGCTACTATAGCATCCAATAAATCAAATAACACAACAATTCATAACAGATTATTCAATCACATCATATATCGCTATATATGAAAAATAATCAATATATTTGAAGAATCCAGTTGGATCCCTCCAACCTGTTTCCCTGCAATCACAGATGTTATATAACATAAAATACCAATCCCGCTTCGAGGCGGGATATCGCGGTAATATAGGGTCATCTGCTATTATGCGGGGCGCATATTGTCTTGTCCGCTCCAATCGGTGGGAAATATAACTAACTACTAATATATATATATATGTGTGTGTGTGTGTGTGTGTGTGTGTGTGTATTACTATAAATAATATAACATCCAACTGATAAATTATAATCAATTCATCCAATCACCCAATAATTAATTTTAATTATTGTCAATTAAACTCGGTAATCCAAAATGAGTGAGATTTACTCACCTTGACTTTTATTTGCAATCAATTCCAATTTTAAATTTAATCGAACAACGTTCGATTTAAATCTAAAATTCCAGCTGACTCCGAAAAATTCCAAATCAAATTCTATGCGTAGTATTCGCTGACACGAACCAAACGCAACTTGATTCATTTCGATTGTACCTCGAATGACAAAGTTATAGCTTTTGTAAGATTTTAAGATAATTTAAATAATTTAAACAACTTAATTACTTAAAAATTTAATTACCCTTCAAAAAACAAATTTCCTCTTCTCTGAAATATTATCGCTACAGCCGAAGACAACCCACCATCACAGATCTTCCACCGCCACCATCTTGTCCACCCCTCCATGCGACGTCACGAAACCTCTACCAAGGTTCACCCCAAGCCGACGCCTACATCCCCATACCCATTACCCTCGGTCCGCACCCTCCCTACAAAACGCATCGAGCAGCAGCGACCCCCCTCTGCCATGTCACGATCATCAATACGCGATCGGAGTTCACCGATTCGTGGCCGCCCATGCGCCTTCCTCCCCCTAAACCAAATGCGATGCCCAAAACTCGAATCGAGCACTCCACCGTCAGCTTTTCCTAATATCTAGTTTCCGGCCATGGATACACGGCCATCTCCAAAACTGCTGCGCGTCGATCGAGATGTATGGGAATGAAGCTTCTCAGCAAGTCCAGATTTTTAAAGCTTGCTTAAAAAATTTTAATTGAAATTTTATTGAAATATTGATTTTTGAATCCCAAGTTTTCTCTTTTTTTTACTTTTTGCTAGCGTTTTAAAAAGAAGGAAGGAGGTAAGATACGCAGATTAGGGTGGGCTTGTAGGGTGGCTGGACTGAAAAATAGAGTGGGTTGAATTGAAATAATGGAGGCTGCTGTCAAATCGAATATATATATATATATATATAAAATTTAAAATTCCAGAAATATCTAGCTATAAATTTTGGATCCCAATCGAGGTGTTCCGCCTGGCTTTCCTAATGTTATACCCCTATTCCGAATGCAATGGAACAAGTTTCGAGATCTAATTCGATCGTATTGAGAAGATTGCTTTTTGAACCCAATTATAGTATTAAATTTTTGATATTAATTTCAATGCATTTCTATTCTGTACGACCAAACGGTAACTCCAAATGTTATGAAATTTGAACCGATAATAATACATTATTATGGATCCAATGGAACTGGTTTCATCGAATTCCGAGACTGTGCCCCGTATTGCTATTTTTATACATCGATTAAATTAACGATTTCAAAAATTGGCGAAATCACTTGAAATTTCAGTTTTAAAAACATATTAATTGAATTCTAATTCAAATAGAATTTATAACAACATTAGAAATCGTTTCGATTCAAATTCAACTCAAATTTCAATTATTCACCATTTTCTTATTACGATAAATCGCTGTATTTGAAATTTAAATTCATTCTATAATTTCAACCAAAATTTTCATATTCAAAAATCAATTTATATTCCAAATCCAATATTTAAAACCATTTTAATATTCCAAATTAAATGTCGGAAAATCCATGTCGTTACATTCCTCCCCCCTTAAAAGAATTTCGTCCCCGAAATTGCTAAGTAGGAAAAATGCAACAAACCCATTAACTTATCAAAACCCACTTAGTAAAAACTCGACATTTCACCTTTCTAAATCTTTTAGGTCCAACCAAAACAACTGGCTTTCATTTCTAATTCAAAACCCTTTATTTCAAATACAATTCAAAAATCAACGTTTTAGTTAACAAAAATTTTCAAAAAAAAAATTTCAAAATTTTTCTAACACCCTAAATTTCTGAAATTATTTGGCAGAGTCTCCCTTGTATGGGGAGCCTTTTGCAATATGACAAATATGATAAAAAGATATACATCGGCTCTCATGGCCGGAAAACACAACATATATCAATATTTTTATTTTCGCGCGCTAATTTCATAAGCGTACCTTATTTTAGCGTTATTAAGCGAGCGAGCTCAATTTATATGCAATTTTGTAACCCAAATCCAGCCCAATAGCCTCCTTATACCTGTACTTACTTAAATAAATCCCATCAGTTTCATATATATGAAATTTAATAGCATTACATTCATTTCTACTAGTTAAACACATTATTTTCATAAACCAACATGTTATACATGAATGTACAAACCATTTTATAAACAAAACACGTTACGACATGTATATTAGAATGTACATGCGAATACAAGGTTCCAACATCAATTTATTTACTTCTAATTTGATCCATAAATCATTTATTCGAATTATAATTGGTTCGCATACAACTCACTTGAATTCAAGTCATAATCTTCCATTCAATTATTTACTTTCAATTAATTTATATACCTTTTCATTCAATTCGAATAATTCACAAGCTAATTTACTTGCATTCAATTTCATAATTGCACTCAACATATTCATGTCCTTCCCAAATTGCCTCTAACTCAATTTTATATAACTTCCCATTGATTCACAAAATTTTGTTCGCTCAATTTTATATTAAACAATATTTTATTCCATGCCAATTCATTTATGAACCAATTCATAAAATCCATTCATTTAACTTACCTAAGTTAAATTCTCATCTCATATTCAAAATTGTATTCAACCATTAAGGTTTAATTCCACTCCAAAGTTTAAGCTTACTTTCCCTTAATTTAACACATCCAATTCAAATCCAATTCCATTTAACACATTCCGAATTCACTTTAATTTTCTTTGCTTGAGTTAAGTTCATTTTGGAAATCATTCCATCAAAATTATTTCTTAAGTCTTATTATAAACATTTTATACCATTATGTAAGTTCATATGCAGCTTATAACTTAAATTCCTACTTGATTTAAATCAAGCAATACTTTAAAACATAATTTAATTCATTTGCACTTACTTAAAATCCAAATTTTATCAATCAATCCTTTAAACCATATTCAAGTTGTTTGCACTTAGGTTGAATTTCCATTCTTATCACTTAAGTTGAATTTATTTATAACTCAAGCCTCATTTTTCAGAAACCAATTTATATTTCAGTATCCAATCCACAAATTAATTTATCTAATTAGTTTACTTCCATTTTACTTAACTTAAGTTAAGTTTCAATTCAAAAATCATCGCATTTAACTCGACCTGAGTTAACTTCATTTTTATAATTCAAATTCAGATTTCCATTTCTTTCAAACAAAATATTTAACCATCCAAACTTGGATTCCACTTTTCATTTCCTCAGGTTTATAAGTTATACAACATATTATTCACAATTCCATAAATTCCTTGCTGGAGTTCATTCCATTCAATAATTATAACTTATAGTTATATAACCACTTTACTATTCAAAATTATATTCACTTCAATTTGATATCATTTCCAATCTGATTCAACTTTATTTAACTTATCTTAAGTTAAATTCAATTCATTTTATTCATTTAACTTACTCAAGTTAAATTTCAATTCCACACTTCAATGCTCCACATTTTCCTTTCTTCTATACCATTTTCACAATTATAAGTTCAAAAACTTATTTTCTTTTGGTTTCACAAAGTATATAGTTGAGAAATTTTGGAATTCAAACACCCGGTTTCATTTCAAATCATTTAGAAACCAATATATATAGCTCTTTTGGTTTAACAAACCATTTCTTTGGAATTTTCAAGATGAACTAGGTTTCATTCAAAACAAATTCTCTTAAACAACACTTTTTTTTCAACAAAACTCTTCATATCAAATTATTTTGGTAGCAATCCATCGCTTAGAAACTCGAAAATGAACACTGATGATGTTGTGATCATCATCGGAATTATTTTCCAGAGACTGAAGTAAGTTTAGTGCTTTATCACCTCAAAATCCATTTAAAACCATTTTTATTTCAAAATTATTATAAAAAATAATACTATTTTAATTTTCACAACACTTCGGAAAAATACTTTCCGAACTTTTCGGAATTTTAAATCTCTAAACTCTGGTTTGAATCCATTTTTGTCTATAATTCATTTGCATAAATCATTCTTACACAATCTCTATTTGGTTATATATAACCATTTCAAATTTTATAACCCGGTTTGGATTATAATAACAACAACCAAACACACCAATATACTATAATAATTTCTAGAAAATTATTTCTTTCATATCAAAATATAATTTGGGTAAAATTATTTCATTTACCGCTTCAAAACAATACTACGTAGGTTTACCTGGTTCAAGTGTTTAAAAATTCCTGTCGATTTTGTGGCATCCCACTATTCAACCAGAATTCGTAAACCACTCAACAGATGAATCAACACAATATAAAACATTTTATATTCACCAACAAATATGCGCTCATATCTATTAATACACTCAAACTCATTTTAGGGCTCTACTGACCCTATCTCTAATGTGTAATCCCCACCAAAGCCAAGGTTCTCGCTTAACCTTGCGCTCTGATACCAAGTGTAGCGGTCTAGGCTTTTCGACCCTCGAAAATTGACATCACTACGTTCAATGTATAGCATGCCGAATATTCAAGTGTCGGAAATACCAGATCATTAGGGGTGAAGAAGAAGAGATAGAAGAAAAACAGAAATAACAATACAGAATCTTACAATCGCAGCGGAACAATATATAATAACTGATCTTTATACAAAAAGAACTGTAACAATTAATATTCATACAATCATCAGAGTACAACAGTCAATAGTATCAATCCAGACAGTTACAATAACTTGTCATCACAACTATTGAATATACAGCATAACACACACAGCGGAAATAATCAAGTACGTATAATATGCCTGTGAATCCTCAAGCTCTTCTCCTGAGCTCCATAGCATCCTAACCTAAATCTGTAATACTCGGTCTGACCCGAGCATTATAATAAAATAACACCCGAGTCAGTCTGGAAAACCAACGTGAGAAAACACACTCAATTTGAATTATTACTGTTATCAAAATTCTTTGAAAAACAAAGGTATCTCGTAAGACCACGCAATACATAAATACGACGGGTTTTTACCTTACAATAACCAAAACATTTTATATCAGAACCATCTGATATTATAATAGTGTCTACAGAAAATAAACTATAAAATAGCTGGAATGCTTACATCTCACGTTTCAGCATAGTTGGGCACAATCAAAACCATACAGGCTCATAGTGGATATTGGATTCCATACAATGACTGGACTATTGGGGTACCATCCGCCACAGTACATTTCTGAAAAATGTATCGAGATCGTACCAAACGATCCCTGCCAACACAGGACTGGCCTCCCCCTTGCTGGATAGTATCGAATATGTTATCACCCCCGGGTGTTCCCACCCTAATCGAGGGCTCTCTTTTCCATGCACAACCATTTCCATAATTATAATACACCTGAGGGTATCTAGAAAAGTGATAACATACCATACTTGGGTGCGACCAACTTAGCCCTGCTTCATCTCCCCTGTTTTAGTCATTCCCGGTTGATCAGGCTTGAGGCTACGTTTTACCTTTTGAATAGCATTCAAACTTGGAATACTAACACTGCCTTCTAGAACACGATGCAAATGATAGCATTCATCCATACAAGTTGTTCTGCGTCTGAACAAACCAAATCTCCAAAATCACCGTCTTCATTATCCTCACAATATCATAATTCGTAACGCACAAATCGGATCGAAGTGGTTTTCGGATAATTAAACCCGATCCCGGTCTCTTCGAAACGATTAACGAATTTGGCTAGATTTGATAGTCGGTTATTTAACTATCAAATAACACAAATAAGCAGTCACTAGGCCCATATTATAAATTTCCCAAAATATTTATTTCAAAATATCTTTACAAAGATATATATCCAAATCTCTGCCAATATTTCAATATTCGAAAACAGATTCAAACGCTTATATTCATAACAGGATATTTCGAACCATCTCAATACTTAGAAATATTTTCTTCCAGTTCCACTTATAATTCAACACTTTGAAAATATTTCTATAATAATAATCTCATAGTTAAAACATTTCAAACCCTTCCAGTCCAGTACTTAGGAAATATTTATAAGTATATTTTCCTAAAACCATTTTATTTCCAATACTTGGGAAATGATTCCATTTATTTCCTATTTCTCAAAATCCTTTACAATTTATTTGAAAATTCCTTAACTCGTTGATTAATTTCCTTAAAAATTTCCAAAAAAAATCAATTACACTTGTCTATAATTCCAACTACTCATTTCTAACTTATTTTATGAATTTTATAATTTCCTTTAAAATTTCCAAAAAATATATTTATGGTATTTAAAATACCAAAATTAAGGCCAGTGCTACTATAGCATCCAATAAATAAAATCACACAACAATCCATAACATATTATTCAATCACATCATATATCGCTATATATGAAAAACAATCAATATATTTGAGGAATCCAGTTGGATCCCTCCAACCTGTTTCCCTGCAACCACAGATGTTATATAACATAAAATATCAATCCTGCTTCGAGGTGGAATATCGCTGTAATATAAGGTCATCCGCTTTTATGCGGGGCGCGTAGTGTCTCATCCGCTCCAATCGGCGGGAAATATAACCAACTACTAATATATATATATATATATATATATATATATATTAGTATAAATGATATAACATCCAACTGATAAATTATTATCAATTCATCCAATCACCTTATAATTAATTATAATTATTATTAATTAAACTCAGTAATCCAAAATGAGTGAGATTTACTCACCTTGACTTTTATTTGCAACCCTTTCCAATTTTAAATTAAATCGAACAACGTTCAATTTAAATCTAAAATTCCAACTGACTCCGAAAAAGTCCCAATCAATTTATGTGCGTAGTATTCAGTGACACGAACCCAACGCAACTTGATTCATTTCGATTGAACCTCGAATGACAAATTTATAGCTTTTGTAAGATTTTGAGATAACTTAAATAATTTAAACAACTTAATTACTAAAAAATTTAATTACCCTTCAAAAAATAAACTTCATCTTCTTTGAAATATTCCCGCTACAGCCGAAGACAACCCACCATCACAGATATTCCATCACCACCATCTCGTCCACCACTCCACACGACGTCACGAAACCACCACCAACGTTCACGCCGACGCCTACACCCCCATACCCATCAACTCGGTCCGCACCCTCCCTCCAAAATGCATCGAGCAGCAGTGACCCCCTCTGCCATGTCGCGATCATCAATACGTGGCCAGAGTTCACCGATTCGTGGCTGCCCATGCGCCTTCCTCCCCCGAACCCAAATGCGATGCCCAAAACTCGAATCGAGCACTCCACCATAAGCTTTTCCCAAACCCTAGTTTTCGGCTATGGATACACGACCATCTCCAAAACTGCTGCGCGTCGATCGAGATGTATGGGAATGAAGCTTCTCAGCAAGTCCAGATTTTTAAAGCTTGCTTAAAAAATTTTAATTGAAATTTTACTGCAATATTGATTTTTGAATCCCAAGTTTTCTCTTTTTTTTACTTTCTGCTAGCGTTTTAAAAAGAAGAAGGAAGGAGGGAAGATACGCAGAGTAGGGTGGGCTTGTAGGGTGGCTGGACTAAAAAATATAGTGGGTTGAATTGAAATAATGGAGGCTGTTGTCAAATCGAATATATATATATATATAATTTAAAATTCCAAAAATATTTAGCTATAAATTTTGGATCCCAATCGAGGCATGCCGCCTGGCGTTCCTAATGTTATACCCCTATTCCGAATGCAATGGAACAAGTTTCGAGACCTAATTCGATCGTATGGAGAAGATAGCTTTTTGAATGCAATTATAATATTAAATTTTTGATATTAATTTCAACGCATTTCTATTCCGTACGACCAAACAATAACTCCAAATGCTACGAAATTTGAACCGATAATAATACATTATTACGGATCCAATGGAATTGGTTTCATCGAATTCCGAGACTGTGCCCCGGATCGCTATTTTTACACGTCGATTAAATTGACAATTTCAAAAATTGGCGAAATCACTTGAAGTTTCAGTTTTAAAAACTTATTAACTAAATTCTAATTCAAATAGAATTTATAACAACATTAGAAATCGTTTCAATTCAAATTCAACTCAAATTTCAATTATTCACCATTTCCTTATTACGATAAATCGCTATATTTGAAATTTAAATTCATTCTATAATTTCAACCAACATTTTCATATTCAAAAATCAATTTATATTCCAGATCCAATATTTAAAACCATTTAATTATTCAAAATTAAATTTCGAATAATCTGGGTCGTTACATTATGTTTGGCACATTTTACAAAAACAATTTTCGTAATTTGATGCGTCTAATAAATTTATATGGCATACTCCCACTATTCCCTTCATTGCTATAATAGCATATGGAATATGAAGCTCCATTATACTACTTAATATAGGCTATTTATTTCATTTCCCGTAACTGCTTTACAGTTGAGAATTTTCAGATCGAATATTTTAAATTCAAAGAAATAAATCTCATAGAAAACAATTTTCTATTTGAAAACATATTTTGGAATAGTAATCATATTTATTATTCCAATGTTAAGTATCAACTATTATTTTACAATTCTTGTTTTCGATGTTTATTTATGAGGCAAAAGTGACCATTTACTCTCTTCATCCCAACCGTGTCGTAGGTTACATCCACTCTTATCCACTCTTATACATTCGATTTCCTTTCTAAATGGTCGAACCAGTAAAAGGATATCCTTAATACAATATCATAATGAACTCTTTGCAAAAGTACATTGGTCATCCTTAACTTTTAAGGATATTAAATAAATTGTACTTTAGGTAAACTGATCAAACTAATATTTAAGTGATTGAATTCTTAGATCTATCTGGTAGCCTTTGGTCCAATGTTACATTTAACACAACAAGATCATTATTGTAATCAATCATATTGAATACACAATCTCAGACTACAGTTTACTTGCTTATTTTAATAAACTAGTTTCATCGAGGTTCCGTACATTAAGAATTATGACCGTTCAACATATAAAATTTACATGTGATCGTATATGGATCAAATATCCATATTATTATATTGCTTTTAGAGTTTGAAAATCATTGAAGACAATAAACAGTCTCAGGTAAGTAAACTTGTGAGTGACCATGTTATGAACGTATTTAGGCTGTATAATTAGACACTTGCATGGGTCAACATGTAGCAATTTATAGGTAGGTATATTTTACATTTCTATTTGTCAATATTAATTCAGTTTATTTGTATATTTTAATTAATAAATATTTTATCAATTATATTAATTGCATAAATTTATTAATTTAGAGTATTAGAACACTAGTAATTTAGAGTATTATAACTTTATATAGCAAATGTTCTAATAATATTAGAAAGGTCAAATGTTATCATTTCATTTTTCTAATAAGGCTCCCATTAGTCTTTTATGTTTCTCCAAACCCTAAGACGAAACATAAAAATCTTTCGACTTCATTAGTGGGTGTTAGGACTCGTCTATCTTAGGATTATGACCTTGAGTTTGCTCAACAAGTCATAGCCTCACAAACGATGGATAACTACTTGTTGGTTGTATCATATACAACTCCTAAGCTATGGTTCTTTGTCCTAATCTCATTTCACCCTTGAGTTTGCTCAACAAATCGAAAGAAATTATTCACTCATACCTACCATTTTGTGACAGCCAAAGTATAGTATTTGTATCTTGAGTTTGCGCAACAGATACATATAGTTATCTTACCATCTAGTCAATATATTAATAATACTACACATAACATCTCTAGCTTGAGTTTGCTCAACAAGCAGAGAGTATGTAAGTAATTTATTAATATATAAATGGTAGAGTACAACACTTACATTAAAGATTCATAATCTTTAATATATTTAATTAAGTGATATCGATTTATGGAATAATATTTTTTATGAAATACCCCTGTGATTCAAATGTCGGACAAATCAGAAATCATGGTATACGTACATGTATGTATGTATTTATTCCTTAATTTTATATGGGTTTCTTTAATGTTCTACCTTTGATTTATACATTCGTATTATATAAGTTTAATTGTTATATAACTTTTATAATAATTTTATGTATAACGTCATATTAATTAGATCTTATTTAATTAATTTTAATTAATTAACACTTTAATTAATTTTATATCATTATACCAATATAACTTTTATATTGGACATGTATACTATAACCTTTATAATATATATTATAACTTTTATAGTAATACATACATACATATGTATCTTTAATTTAATTAATTAACCTTTAATTAATTTATTTAATTGAACACATTTAATTAAATTATATTAATTTCGAAAGTCATTTTATATATACATTCATGTGTATTTATACCATCTTAAACTGTAAAGATCCCGGACTCGGCCTTCGAAAATCGGCACCCGTACTTCACTTGTACTCGAAATGCCGTAGATTCAAACACCGAATCTGGCTGTCCAGAGCTTATAACACCATTAAGTATAACAACACAGCGGAATAAAGAAATAGATAATATCATATACAACTCAAATGAATACAATATCCAGAATGATATACAACAATGATATCAATATGATACAACAATAACAGAGGTAAATAATGATACAGCGGAAAATATAAGTGATAACTCCAAATGATCTCTAAAAGAGGATGAATCCAATAACTCCAATATCAAGCTCGAACCATCATCACGATGCACAAAGATAAGCAAGTGCAGTCATCCACTCCGATGAAGTGAACTAGCTCCAAGTAATCTACTAAACCTGAATATCTGAAAAATCCAACTCTAGACTGCCCGTATGGAAAATTATGGGCACCCAGAGTTTAGGAAGTGAACAATAAACTCTGAGTCAGTCGTGGGACTGGTGTGAGCAACAAAAACAGTTTATCTTTAAAACAAACAATAAAAGAATTTTAAACATTGAAACCCGCAATGCTTTTGGAAAATGAAACTACCATAAGACCTCCCGCCACACACACAATGCAAACGCAGAATTGGAGGAGATTTCTTCTTATGATAGTCAAACATGCTTACTACGCAAAACAAATCATTTTGATATTATCATTAGTGCATAGTGTAGAATTTTTTTTTGAAAATACAATATTAATCTTAGCCAGCATAGGTACCATTATATTATGCCTACTATAGCTGCTATGTTAAATAGCAGGTTCTACAACTAATATCGTACAAGGTTCGTATTGGAAGATGGATTTCCAACAAATGGTCAGGCTAAGGAACTTCCTCCTACCACATGGGTACGCCTCTGGCTGGACGTCTCGAGAACTAACTAGCTCTCTGCCAACACAAGGCCGGGTTACCCCTGTAACTAGGTAACTCACGAATATGCCATTCCCCGGTCCTTTGGGACCTTTATCCAAGGCCTCGGTAACCAACATCACACATAATAAATAAAGTGTGTCCACATGAGTAAGTATCTGGGCTCCATACCATGATACCACCCTTTTCCAGAAGGAAATGACATACCCTAAAGCGCGCGACCCTCATAACCTTGCCGCATCATTCATGTTTCGACCATTTCCGATCTGTGAGGTTCGATGAGGTCTCGTCCACAAAGCTACGCTTTTTCACAAAGCAATGCTTTGATCACAAATGATCAATAAATGATCAACACACAGCAACACTCAGCATGCCACATTACCAAATTGGGAGTATATCGCTGATAACCTTCGACTACATAACCTCTGAGCTCGTACGTCTCAGAGAAGGGTGTTAAGCTAAGAGAATAAATTCTCTGCCACCAACAGAAATGTATTTGAAAGAAATCTGCTTTATATCTCAAAGTGTAATGTCAGACATGTAACCATACAAGTCTGTTCCGGGTTCGAACGGAACCGAAGGCACTTCCAAAGAAGCCCTTGCAATCCGGGTATTCACAATCCCGATCGGACTCCCCATCACTTAGGAAATCTCTATACCGGAGCAACTCAGTGCAGAGACAATCGATAGGTTATCCTATCGTTTTCGCAAATACCTAGTCTTCAACACCGGTCTTCAAATGCGATCCATATACAACGTATCATTATTCGGAATGGGTTATATGACACAAAGGTCCTCTCCCGGCTAAACCGAATAATGAGCGCAATATTTTAAAAATATATGGATATTGGGATTTCAGTTAAGTCACAACTTATTATCCAAAACTTCTCTTCAAATGGTTTAAACAAATTACCATTTTAAATCTTTTTACATAAAAAGATTCATCTCGCAAAGTTCACTCAGTTTCACAAAGATTCATTCACAGATTTTCCAAATCAATTTCCATTTCAATTGGATTAACTCGTTAAATCTTTAAAACAAAGATTTAACTGATAGCTTTCAAAACAATTCCATTTCGAATGGTTTAAACAAATCGCCATTTTAAATCTGTTAAAAATAACATATTCAATTCATAGCTTTCAAAAAGAATTCATTCATAACTTGGAAAACCATTTTCATTTCAATTTGAAATTCTTTTATCACAAATTGGAATTTCATTTCTTATATGAAAGCTTTTATCATTTGAAAACAAACAGTTTTCATTTCGGAAAATCTGATTCATTTATACGAGTTAAAGTCTTTGGGTTAATTTCAATTCTCAAACAATACTTTCAAAATGGTTTAAACACATTTATAACATCTTAACCAAAATTTCCAATCATTGAAGTCAATTCCAAATTTTGAATTCAAAATTCAAATTAAATTATTTAAATTAGAAATTTTACCAAGTTATTCAAAATAACTTTCATCTTACAAACTCCATTTCAAAAGCTTTAACATTTAACCCAAATCCATTTCCAAAATCAATTGAAATTAAAATTTCAATTTTAAAAATATTAAATTTAAATCATCTGTGACTTAACCGATTTCCACGTGAAATCCATTTGTGTGTGTAAAGGTGTGGTCCAGGGGTTTAACACAATAGTGCAACATCATTCAAGCATCACAGATCAAAATACAGAAATATAGTTGATAAGCGGTATAACTATAACGCTTATCGTTCATTCACAGATCACAGATAATATACAAATGTATCACAAATAAATGATTAAATTATACACAGCTCAATCCACAGAACAAAATATCACAGATCAGATAGGACAATCAATTCAAGCATCTCATACAATACAATCATTCATAAGTAAAACTAATTAAGATATCTGATTAATCTAAACCAGATCATTTGTCTATAGATGATTCCTAGTCAGGGTTAATTAATAATCAATTAATTACAAACATTTAATTAATTATTCTTTAATTAATCATTACCCTTTTATTAATTATTCTTAATTAATTACAATAATTAATTACCCTTACCCTTAATTGCTTCACATTAATTAACCTTAATTAATTATTCTTTAATTACTATCATTGAGTAATCCAAACCTTAATTAATTAAAAAGATTTATCATTTATCTTAACTTCTTAATTATCATAAAAAAATATCTTATTTAATAGACCTTGGAATCAAATTATCATAAATTTGTAAATTAACAAAAGTCTTTAAGTTAAATTAATGATTAAACACTTCACCTTTTGATTTCTACTTAATTACATTATTAACTAAGTTTAAATAAACTTAAGATTTAACTTAATCGGAGTTAAAATAAATTTCATATCCTTTACTTAACCAAGCTTTAAAATAAATAATTATTATTTGAAAGAATAGTTCAAGTAATTAGTTTTAAAACTTGATTTAATAAAACTTAGAAACTTGCTAATCCCCATCATTCTACACGAGACAAGCCTGGAAAACTCTCCCCTAAAACCCGAGTCAATCCCCTTCTTTTCTTCTTTTTCAAATTTTGATTGAAAATCTTTAAAATGGTTTACTTAAATTTTAAACCTGATAACACACTCGCGAACACGAAGTAATACCCGGCTAATCATTCTTCTAGCCCGAGTTCCTTCCCGAGACAAATCTCCATCCTCCTGAGTACGTCTTCGAGTCGATCCTCCAACCTTCTTCCTCAGTCACCTCTCAGCTTCCAAGAAATCAATCCCAAATCACTCGGAACAATACCACGAAACCGGAAAGAACATCTCTGACCAAAACGTCATCTTCCAAGCGAACATCAATGCTTGCGAAAACCCAGCCTGGAACTAATCCTATTCTCCTCGCCTACCCCGATTCAGCCATGCCGAGTTACCACGTGCACACGGTGCACGTGCACCCGTGCTCCGTTGACCATTTAGGTCCCATGAACCCCTGAGTCGACGCCTCTTCCTCCACTGGTCACCATCGACACTCGACAAAGCCTTGAATTTGCCCTTTCGTAAATCGATCTTTCAACCGAACCATCGAAATAAACTCAAGTCCAAACTTCGACGAACTGCTCTCCAATGACACCTCTAGACCCACTGTATCCTTCTCCATCAGGAAACGCACCCATCACACCACCTTCCTACCAAAGATCGAACATTCCGGTCGCGCCACCCCTCGCCAGTTCGATCGCGTTCAACGAATTCTCAATGCTGCTCTTAAACCCTAAATTCGACCATTCCCCACTATCAAGGCATCAAATCAAATTTTGGCACTACAAAAAAATCACTCTTTGATGGCATCAATACATAGCGTTTCCGCCTTTCCTCCCTCCATCGCTGTGTACACCTAGTTATTCAACGCTATACAATATAGTCACGAGTTTTTCAACGCTATATAACAAGCAAAAGGCGGGAAATAAATATTTTGTGGGGGAAAAGAAATTCACGTATATTAGCAACCGTGCGCCTTTTTCTCTTCCCAATCTTTTCACCTCATCATCTCTGTAATTTCCCTTTCCACTCCTTTCCCCATTCACATTTTGAGTCCCTATTTGTTTGATTCATCTTTTTTTCTCAAAATCCCTGATTATACATGTCAATTCCAAAACGTTGATAAGCGACTCGTCAGCAAACCTAGAACCAAGAAGAAGCCTCCAGCAAATGATTCGTCAGCAAATGTCGATAGAAAAAAGAAGAAGAAGGCGAAGTCAATTGAGACCTACAAGATTTACATTTTCAAAGTTTTGAAGCAGGTCCATCCTGATACTGGGATCTCAAGAAATACCATGTGAATCATGAATTCCTTCATAAACGATATTTTTGGGAAACCTGCTCAGGAATCTTCAAGATTGGCCAGGTACAACAAGAAAGAAACCAACCATAACTTCTAGAGAAATTCAGACCTTTGTTCGCCTTGTTCTTACTGGCGAGCTTGCCAAGCATGCTGTATCTGAGGGCACCCAGGCTGTCACCAAATTTACCAGTTCTTGAATTAACTTGGAGACATTATCGGTTCTATTTTTTAACCTTGTTTTCAAATTTATGAAAATATTTATTTGCCAACCTTTTCTGTAGTTGCAGTTTAAGTTTTAGTATATCTCCGAAGATTCAATGTCAAGTTTTTAATTGATGCAGTGCTGTGTAGATGTTAGAATGGGCTGATTATATGTTAATTTCAGTCATGAAATTCATTAAACAATTAGCTTGACTAGTGCCATATTTATGTTAAATACCAAGTAAAATTATCCTAGATTGAAGTATTTTTTACATTAAACAGTCATTGTTTTCATTAATGTATTTGTGCAATGTCTTGCAAGTTGCTTTGGCCCTCTTGTGATCTTGAGGGGTGTCAAATATGTATTTTGAGAATTTTTCAACGATCATGAATCATGTTCATGCTGATGGGCTCAAAATTGAAAAGTAGAACTAACAATGTTGTTTTAAGGCTTTATAATAAAAGTTCTTGGTGACAGTGCAATTTCTTAACTATTGCAAGTTTGGTTCCACCAACATTTTTATCTCAATCTCGTAGAAATATCGAAATTTTGCAATCATTTGTTTCTTTTGTGAAGGCAATACTGTTATTGTGCAATTACAGTTGTAATATGAAGTTTAATATGTACAAAGAGAATTGCTAATGCTTACAAGTTTATTCATTTCGGTTGTTGTAGGCTTGTAGCAAAAAGGGAGGGAATCATGTGGTCCTAAATTTTATATTCTGATGTGTTACCATAATCAGATCCTTTATTTTTCTGTAAAGAAGTCCATTTGTGCTTGTATATAGTAGATCTATTTGCAATGTACTAAATTATGTGTCTTAGGACGAGTATTTGCTACCATTCCTAAATAATCTGTTTCCTTGTATCATATTGATCTTTCTTTTCTTTCCTTTCTTTCTTTTAAAGAAGAAGATAATTTGCTAGCATATGATGGAATTGTTTGCAAAATAAATGCTTAAATATTAGGATTTGATAGGTTTGACACACTAATTGAAAATTGAAGAAGTAGATGGGAAATAATTGCATGGTCATTCTCTTAGTTAAATGAAATGGATCTTTTAATTTTTTGCGAAGAAGTTCATTGTACTTGCATGCGTGATTGATGTATTTACAAAATACCCAAGTATGCAGTACAAGGCACTCCAGAGTAATGTCTTATAATTCAGTTTGTTATTTTCCATTTTTCTACCATTGATTGCTCTCTTCATCTTCACTTGATTTTATATGTTTTTCCTTCTTATTTTAGGTATGTGGAACCATCAACAATTGCTGTTTTGAAGCTGATAATCAACTACAAAACCTGCTTTTAGTATTAGAATATCTTTGGCCTGCTTTGCTTTTGCCTGTTGCTGGAAACAAGGTAATAATATATAGAAAACTGTATCTGGGGTTCCCTTTTAGTGCTACTGACAATGAATCTATACCTGTGTTTACTGTTGTAAATTACACAGAAAGTATGGTTTTTTCCCCTAATCAATTGCTCTGGCTCTATCCTGTACATATTTAACTTTAAATGGTATCTTGTTGGATATGAATGGCAAGCTGATGAAGATTTAAATGTATTTTTAGGAGCATGTGCCTTTAACTGGATGCATGATCAGCCATGTATAAGTACTTTCTTGCCTTAAACTAAAGTAATTTTTTATGTAAACTAAAATGCTTGTTTTTACTTTTTGGAATGAATCACCTTAGTTTAGAACCAAATCAGATATACATGGATTAATTTGTCTGTTAGATCAAAGATTTAGAATGGTCCAAGTTAAGTGGTTATACAGTCTTATTGTCTATAACCAAATTCACCCCGATGATCTGTTTTTCTAGCACTTAGATGTTTGGCACGTGAATAACGTGGATGAATTAGTGTCAACTTCTGGGGATTGAAAAAGCGGGTTGTTACAACTTCCTACAAATATGCTAATATACTACTTTCTAATGTGTTAGTTTATAACTTTTATTAAATTTGTAGCTTTTATTGCAATTTTTCAGATCAGAACGAGCAGTTGGTTGTATAAAGAAGAAAGAATTTTGGAAAGGAAATCCAAAACTTGCCATGTAGTTTTATTGCTTATGCAACATTTCTTGGTTTGAAAATGGTGCATTTTCCATGCCTTTTTTCAAACAACCCATCTATAAATATATTTATATTCCTGCCAAGTATGAATAGTTGTTAAATTTTAAAAGCGAACCATTTTGGATTTTTTATTATAAACAATTACATGTTTGTTTAGTAACGACGATTATCAGTTATATACAAGTAATATATCATCCTATGTATGAGAAATTAAATAAATAAATTAGTCTAGGTTATTAAATAAATCAGTTATAAGTCATCTATAAATATATGTATATCCCCGCCAAGTATAAATTGTTGTTAAATTTTAAAAACTAACTTCTGCATGTAACAATACATTTTACTTTTTTGTACTCTGGGTAGTTAAATCACACATGCACGTACAAGATTTAATAAAGTCTTGCAAGGAAGAAGTGGAAGCCAGGGTTGCTTTTGATAATACTTGTGCGTTATCAGAGGAATTTAAAGAGGCAAGAGAAGACTTGAAAAGGAATAGTGAACAGGTAACATGTTATTTCTTGGCAATGGCAGTATAGTATAACGGGTAGTTAGATGCTGAAGTTTGATTTCTTGTACATTGCATAGTTTAAGAATCTTCAAGAAACAACTAAAAGACTACATGAGTACAATACTAGTTTGCAGCAGTACGATAGCAACCTTCATGCAGACGCAGCTAAAAATTGCCTGGGCTCTTTCAAAACTGCAGACAGAAAAGAATGATATTATGGAGTCTATTTCTAGCATGAGAGATCATAATACACTTTTAAAGAATCAGTTGGAATCTTCTAAGGTATTCTGTTTCTTTATATGCATTAGAATATTTAAATTCAACATGATTACAACTTGTTTCCTTTCTTTACATGTCGGACCAACTTGTTTTGCTTATTAAAATTTCATTTCACTTTCGTATATACAACACCCACTTAACTTTAACATGATTAGAATCTCAGATGTATCTCTTTTATGGAGCTATAAAATCATGTTGTGTACCATGATGAATCGTAGCACCAAGTTCTTGCATTTTCAAACACTTAATTATTCATCTCTATGTTTTTTGTACTATCAGTACCAGCTTTCAATAATTATTTTATACTGCCAACTAGGCAATGTAAATTATTATTCACAACATATTATGGAGTGGATATTGGCTAGGAAAGTTATTTTAGAATGTTCTTATGGAAAATCAAACCAAAATTTCATACTATTTCTCTTTACCACAATTTTGTGTATTCTAAATCATTTTTAACACGTTCATATTTACTTTGCAATATAAAAGGCCCTGTCCTTTTTATTTGTCTTTGATTTTTGAATCTATATATAGTTGTACACATTGAAAATTGACAGGCCTTTCAGCAAGAGGCTGTAAAGGTGTACGAGGAGTTGCAACAGGATGATGCTAATCTTATGTGTGAATTACAACTTGTTAGAGAAGACTGTGACAGTCAATCATCACACATGCGATTGTTGAAAGTGGAGCTCCACAATTACCAGGAAATTATTGGGCAATCATCTGAATAGCTAGATACCGTCATAGCAAATAAATGTGAGGTAGTTTATTTACATAGCTTGTTTGCTTTCTGTTTACCTATTTTACTTAATTCTGTTGCACCATGATTTGTAGGCAACGTGTGTTTCTCAGAAAAAGCGAATTCAAGTTTTGGTTCTTCAACTTGAGGCTGCCAATGAAAGTTTGAAGGTAATTTCATTTGGCCATAAGGTTTTAGTACTTATTTTTTATCTACATTACTTCTCATTGGCCAAATGGTTAGTTCTTACACAACAAAATTACATTTATAGATGATATTTTTTATTTAAGTTAAAATTTTCCTTTTAATTCTTTCAGCAGAGCTTTGCAACGCTTTTGGTTTTGATATGGCTAGCATTGACCAGTGTGGTTATTGTCGAAGGAAAAATATACAATGTGGATAACTATGGAGCTGTCGGAGATAGCCGAGCCAATAATAGTAAGGTAAGAGCATTCAAATCGCTTTATATTATACAAAATTTTGTACGATCTATAGTCTGAAAAACTTCCAAACCTTTATTAATAATGATTTGTTGCACAGGCATTTCTGAATGCTTGGAAAGAAGTTTGTGCTGATACAAATAAGCCAACACTTATACTAGCATCACAAGGAAAAACATATTTCACTAGCAAGGTTACATTTTCAGGACCTTGCAAATCTGGGATACAAGTCAAGGTACATTTTGGTTATCAGATAATTTATTCATTTACTAGTACATGTGGATACTCATACTCATAGATGTATGCATCATCATCACCATCATATATATGATATTAATATTATTATTATCATCATTATTTATTTCATTTGGTATGTTAGATTATTGGGAACTTGGTGGCACCAAATGGGTTCTGGACAACAAAACTGAATATAGTTTAATCAACGACTGAATTTTCAATTTTTACAATCTATTTCTAGCTTCCTACACAATGTATACTATATATAAATATCGTTTGGATACCGGAGAATAAAAAATCATTTATTGTGTTCGCAGACATATCTCATTTTGTTTCATTAAATCAAGTTTTACTTATTTTTATAATGCATTGCACAGGTTCACCAATAAGATTAGAATGTGTGTTATGTTGTATACCTCAACACAACTATGATATTAGAGATGACTGAAACTTTATATTTGCCTATGTTTTAGATCCTGTCTAATTATTTCCTTATATCTTGAGAGAAGATATATTAGGAGTAGACCGAAGTATAAGAACCTAGAAGCAAGGTATTAAAACCCAAGTGAGGATATCAATAACCATTGCTGCATATATACCCATAGCTATAAACATAGATGAAATTTCCTTATTTTTCTTATGTTTGTGTGTATGTGCTAGGAGCATAATATTTAAGTAGAATTGTATTAACAAAGGCATCAATCACATTATATTTGAGTTTAGAGATTAATGAATGTTAATCCTCGAAATCGTTAGACAGTTAGCTTTTGGTGCATATATTATAATCTAACGGTATTTTCCTTAGAGTGTCTTTTTCTTAGTTTTTCATTTAGGTTTGGAACAAGAAAAAGAATAACTGGTTATTCTATTATTCTGTCTTATATCAAGCAAACCATGATATTTCTACATTATTTTTTATGTCCTAATTGCTTATTTGATTATTGCAGATGTTAGAAGAAAATATCAAAAGCAAAGCAAGATGAACTCAATTGTTTGACTGGCCATAGCTATAAGTAAGTTGTTGATACAAATATATATGAAATATATGTATGGACATTAGAAAAGTAGCTCGAACGATATGTATGAAATACTATGTATGGATATGGGAAAAATTGTTCGAATGATATGTATGAACTACTGTATGAACATGCCAAAAGTTCTTTGAATGATTTGTATGAAATATTGTGCTTTAATTCATATATTTTTTGTCAGTGAAAATCTTTTATGCTTATATGCAAAGAAAAAATGGGTAAATTGATATTATATATGGGACAAATTGAAACAGCAATAGATAAAATCTATAAATTAATATTACATTTAATAGCGTTTAAAAAACGCTATAACCATAGGAATATGAATAACAAACGCTATAATATAACTAAAAAACGCTATAGTAATATGCAAAAAAACGCTATAGAAATATGTAAACCAGTGCTAAAAAATGCATACCAAATGCTATAAAATATGCAAGGAAAACGCTATAGAAATGTGCAGTTTAAACGCTATAGGAAGTAACATGAGATAATATTTTCTATAGCGTTTTTGCTTAATAGCACTGAGAAAATGCTATAGAAAATTTATTTTGCATAGCGTTTTCATTCATGCTATTTAAGGTTTATGGTCTACCATAGCATGTCGTTCCAGAGCGTTCTCTGAAACGCTATGGTAAACTATAATAGCGTTTTTCAAACGCTATAGAAGCCCCAGTTTGTTGTAGTGTGGCCATGGTCATCACCTTCGCCAAGTTCACCAGCATCTCCCAGTCAAATCACAACGTCTCTCGTTGACTAGATGGATGGAAAATAATTTTTGAACGGAAATCGTTCATCCTTCGATTTCTCATGATATAGATTACAAAAAATTATAATCTTGCCACTAAAATTCATATTTTTACACAAGCATCCCAATTTCATTCATGAATTCATGATTTAAAAACATTGAATTTACACCAAAGTAGGATGTTTACTGTAAAACTTACTGAGAATGAAATGCATGGCAAAACTTATCCACAAACTATTTTTAACCTGAACTATACTACAAAATAAACAGATTCATGGTTTACATCATCATCATCAGATATGATCTAGATTAAGGGATATAGATTTTTGAAGTGGGGATGAATATAAAGTTCACTGTCACAAAACACACATTCCTCCATCCCTTATTTGTTCTCAGGGAAACACACATATATACAATATACTTATCACAGATGCTTTCCACAAAATCATATTTTAAAGTTTTAAAACAAAATATTACTCACATATTATTTGTTTTAAAACAGAGAGCCTGTAGTGTTTAACAGAGTGATATAAACTCTTATATACACAGACATTTCATATTGCAAACATTGCATTCATATCCAAACATTTCATTATCACCTAACCAAGCATTTATCACAGGTAGATCAAGATTTATATATAAATAAAGGGTTAAGAGTTTGCTCACATATTTTCCAGAAAAACATAACTGCTATGTTGAAATCTTGATTTGAATTTGCTAGCTGAAATCTTCACTTGATTCTCTGGTTTTCATTGATTGTTTTGATGTTTTAAGTTGAAGATGTTTGTTTGAGTTTAAAATGAAATTATCTCAGTTTTTTTAAAATGATCGAACTTAAATGAAGTTGATGTATATGAAGAAATGAAGTTACAGGGTATTATATTTTGTACAAGTGATAATTTGGTTAGTACAAGTTGATATAAAATTTGTACAAATCATCAGTGATATTTTCTTCTTCTCGTGGCTGATAGAGTTTGTATGGTGGTTGACATTAATTAGCATTGTACTTATTTTTGCAACTTGCATACTTATCTATATACTAGTATCTTCCTTTGTAAGTCAGTACATATATATATATATATATATTCATTTGTTTTTCCTACTTATATATATATATATATATATATATATATATGTTTTGTTCCTTCATTTGGTAAGTGTTCATACTTATATTTGTTGACTTCGGCTGAAATGATTTGTTGGGGCTTCCTATGCAAGCTTTCACACTTATACATATTTCTACTTTCTTGAATATGTTAGTTTTTCTTTTGCAAGTGTATATACCTAGCTATGTATATTTAATTTGATGTTAGAATTTGTTTAATATGTTTTACTTTATACTTGAATATATTTCCTTCTTTTGTTTGAAGGTATATGTTTATTTTACACTTATGTTTTGTAATATTACTTTATAATATAAATAAACTTCTATTCTAATATGTTGTTAAATTTTATCTATGTGTTACTTTATATTTTACAATCCTATAATTCATCTTATATATCAATGTTTTTTATTTTTATTCATAGCTTAAGTATTAATTACTATTACTTTATAAAATAAGTGAACTTCTATTTTTATTTTACTTTTATTACTTTTTCTAGTCTACTCTGTTTGTATTATCTTGTATCAATTTATTAACATGAGATTAAGATATATTTATTTACTTTATATTGTATAAAACTATATAATTTATTTATTTCATAATATAGAGGAATTTCTAGATTTTAATTTGTTATTGGATTTTATCCGATATATTTATTTTATACTTTTATCTATCTTATATATTTTCATTTTTAAACCATTTATTTACAATTTAAATTCAAATAAAATATATATACATATATATATTTATAATTTCAAATTGACTCATATATGCTCAAATACACATATATTCACATATATATAATATTATACAATATTTAAAGTTTAAATGATTTATACCAAATTTATTTGAGTTCACAAATTTAATTCAAAAATTAATTTAAATTATCAATTTAAATTTATATAAAATTCGGGGTCGTTACATAAACATTTTAAGATAATATAATATATATGTATAATACATGCACACACATATATTTAATTAATTAACTTATTCAATTAATTAATTTTATTAATAAATTAGTTTTCAAAATTAATGTTTAAATTTTAAATTTTCAAACACTTTGAAATTATATTATCTTTTCAAACATTTTGAAAACTTATGTTATATTATAACTTTTATAATAAACAGGTTTCATTTTAAATATAAAATCTTTACTTTAATTTTCAAAACAATTTTGAAAATTAGCCCAAGGCCCAATTTAAATTGGGTATTTTCTATTAGGGTCAACATTTAGGCTCATTTCACCTTTCAAGCTAGGTCAGTAACCAGGTAGGACATGGTATTTGATTATCCAATTTCAATCCTAGAAATTACCTTTCTAGACACCGTACTAAGTAGGCAAGCTTAATTAGTAGCCCTAACATGATTAATTTAAACCACATAGGCTATTGGGTTTCAATACCATTGCCACTTCGGCCCAACCTCCTTTGGGGTGACACAACTAAGTACCTCACATATGAGTTTTACATGCAGCCTCTTGACTAACACAACCATCACATGACATGTAGGGGCAAGAGGCGATGCTTCGCCGTAGATCACGATGTGAGAACCCCCTATCATGCTAGTTGTAGGGATCAAACCTAGAAAATCCAATGTAATAGGTGAATGTCTCAACCAATCTTACTCTGATACCATTATTGGAACTGGGTTGGCCAGTAGTGGAGTTAAAGGGTAAATTCAAAAAAATCCTCTTTGGATCTATTGGGCCTATGAAGTTTAAAGAAATTATAGATCCAATCTAAAATATGTTTTAAGTAAAATTCTTCATTTTATTTGATTTGGTTTGAAAGTGTTTGAATTTGATATAAATTTAAATGAATGAGTGTATCAAATACACCCATTTGTGTAGCAGTTACTTATTAAAATTAATCTGAGAAGGAAACCTTTAGTTTCTTTCTCTAATACTTGTGCAATCAATTAAGAGAATAAATAGCATTAATGGGAGAGAGAAACCATTCATGTCTCCCTCTGATTAGATTGATGATTTGTTAAAGTCATTGATGATCAATTTAAACATGGCATGAAATGTGAGTATATCCAAATATACTCCAATGTATATTGTATAACCGCAACATATAAGAAGTGTGCATAGATGATGCTTCCTTTCTATATGCCTTTGTTGTCCGTAGTATTATTTAAAATACATACATGCATATATAATAGAGCTTATACATACATACATACATACATATAAATGTGTTAAGACTAAGTTTCATTGTTTTATAAGTCTGAAATTAAAAACAATAATTTTGAATCTAGTTTCCAGTTAGGAAGGGTTTAGGATTAAAATTATGATTTTACATAAAAGTCCATTTTATAAATCTTAAGTTAAATTATAATGTGTGTGTGTATACACATATACAAATCATTGTAAATAATGTTTTAAACTGAACTACTTTAACCAAAGATTTTGACATTGAGTCGACTTAAGTTGATCATAATATTAATCTCATATAATAGAGGAGACGAATCCTCTCTTGAATAGTGTTTCACTTTCTATACTTTAGCTTGACCAAATTATAGTCGTTCGATGGATGTTGTGACACGACTTAACTATAATCAAAGCGGAGCTTTCATATTGAAGGTCAACGGTATTTTCAAGTCAAGATAACCGTATAAGTTAGGCACTTCGATTTTTCTGTTTGGTCTTAATTATATTAACCAACAGAAAACTATCGACCGATTCATTTCATAGTTATCCAATAACTATCAGTACTTAACCACTTAGTGGCCCCAACAGCCATGAGTAATGTACTACCCAACAATTGGAGAGCGTTACGTACTCTAGTCTTAATGGATGCATCGATGCCCAGTCTCAATACATCATGACTAGGAATATTAAAAAGGACATGCTTATCATATTGTGATATAATACTCATGGTTACAACTATCTGTAATTGCTATCACAAACACATCATTTATGGACTTTCTAACATATATACTTAAATTAACTAATTAATTATTTATAACATTTTATAACAAGTATATAATAGAAAGGAAACACCTTTTATTTCAAATAAGATCGATTAACGAATTATATTTATGCAACAAATTACATAATTGCCCCTAAGGCATACCTCTAACTCTATCAGAACCAACATCGTAACCACCAAAAACAATATTCTCAACATCAGCATTACCAGAGTTATTATTCGATGAACCACTAGTTTCACTATTTTGATTTCTTGTTCTACATGCAGGTACATCGTCATTGTCTGATCAAGGGTAATCATTATTATCATTAAGTAGTCTACGCGGGTCCTGAGAATCGGATCGCAGCTTGGAAACAAGATGCGATCAGAGTTGACCAAATTCCTCCGCGCCAACTTGGACGTATTTGCATGGACGCATGCCGATATGTGTGGAGTATCACCCGAAATTTCCTGTCATGCTCTTAACATTGATCCCAAATTCACTCCAATGAAGCAAAAAAGGCGTAGCTTGGGCCTGAAACGGTCCAAGGCATTGAGAGAAGAGGTGGATAAGCTAATGGCCAATGGCTTCATCCGGGACGCAACCTACCCCGAATGGGTATCAAACCCGGTACAAGTCAAGAATTCTAATGGAAAATGGCGAACCTGTATTGATTTTTCAGACCTCAACAAAGCCTGTCCAAAGGGTAGCTTCCTGCTCCCTTGAATTGATCAACTGGTGGATGGAACAATGAGACATGAATTGCTGTCATTTATGGATGCATACTCAGGCTATAACTAGATCTTAATGCACGAACCAAATCAAGAAAATACCAGCTTCATCACCGACTTAGGATTATACTGCTATAGAGTAATGCCGTTTGGTCTGAAGAACGCGGGGGTCACATATCAACGACTAGTGAATGCTATGTTCAAGCGCCAGATCGGGAAAACCATGGAAGTTTATGTGGACGACATGCTAGTCAAATCCCGTGTAGCCACCAACCATTTGGATAATCTTGCCAAAACGTTCAAGATACTCCGTAAGTACGGAATGAAGATCAACCCACTTAAATGTCACTTCGGGGTGGCTTCCGGGAAGTTCTTGGGGTTCATAGTGAGTGCCCGATGCATCGAAGTAAATCTGGAGCAAATAACAGCGTTACGTGAAGTCCAAGCCCCTAAGAATAAGAGAGAACTTCAAAGTTTGAATGGAAAAGTCCCAGCACTAAGCCGTTTTATCTCAAAAGCTACAGACAAGTGTATACCATTCTTCGACGCGTTAAAGAAGGGAAGTAAAAACTTTGAATGGAGCGGCGCTTGTCAAACGGCCTTCGAAGAACTGCTGCGACACATGGAAACTCCTCCGGGCTTATCGAAACCAGTCGACGGGGAAGACTTATTCATTTCCCCACACGCATTGAGCGCAACTCTTGTACGGGAAGAAGTGAGGATCCAATGACCGGTGTACTACATTAGCAAGCAATTCACCGGAGCTGAGAAGAACTACCTGAAACTAGAAAAGCTAGCATATTGCCTTTTGATCGCATCTCGAAAACTACGGCCGTACTTCTAGGCTCATCCAATTAAAGTATTGACCGACCAGCCATTAAAACAAGTCCTATACCGACCAGAGACATCCGGACCATTACTTAAGTGGAACATAGAATTGAGTCAATATGATATCACTTACCATCCAAGGAAGACAATCAATGGGCAAGTGCTGGCGATTTCATTGTTGAGTTCACAATAAGGGATTATGAGGAGGAAGTTCAATCGCAAGCGGACACACACTGGAAGCTTTTCGTCGATGGAGCATCGAACAACTCCTATTCAGGCATAGGGGTAGTACTTGAAACCCCCGAGGGGCGAGTCATTAGCTATGCTCTGTGTTTGGAATTCGTAGCTACGAATAACGAGGCATAATACGAAGCACTGATCGTAGGGCTAAAAGTTACGAAGGAACTCAAAATAAAGTCCCTTCATATATATAGTGACTCCCAAGTGGTTTTGTGTCAAGTGAAAGGAAAGTATCAGGCGTGCGGCGATAATCTGGCCCCATATCTCTCCAAAGTGCAAGAGCTACTGAGCGACATCGAACACTACACCATAACCCACATACCATGGGAGCAAAACACCAAGGCAGACTTTTTGGCCAAGTTGGCAAGCTCCAGAGAAGCCCAATCGCTGGGGTTGTCCTAGTCGAAACCCTAACCAATCCAAGCATTAACGAAATGGATGTAGAATGGATTCTCGAGACCATTATGGAACCAGACACGTGGATGATTCCAATAAAAGATTATCTTCTGGTAGGAACTCTTCCAACAGACCGAAACTAGCGAAAGAAATTACTCAGGAAGGCGCCGCGGTTCTTGATACAAGATGGAATACTTTACAAAAGGGATTCTCGACCCCTCTTCTCAGGTGTATGACCGATGATGAAGCACACCGAATCCTGGAAGAAGTGCACGAAGGCGAGTGCGGAGACCACACTTGGGGCAGATGCTGGCCAAGAAAGTCCTCCGGTACGGGTACTTTTGGCCAACAGTAAACCGCGACACCGCAGATCATGCCAGAAGATGCGATCGCCGTCAGAGATTCAGCAAGATCAAGAGAACTCTATCGACAAAACTGACATAAATGGTCAACCCGTGGCCATTTGTGATAAGGGAGATCGATTTGATTGACGTCCTACCGATGGCAAGAGGAGGAGCCAAATATGCTATAGTGGCCGTAGATTATTTCACAAAATGGGCCGAAGCGGAACCATTGGCCACCATAATCACAAAGAAAGTTATTAATTTCCTTACTAAAAACATCATTTGTAGGTTTGGTGTGCCATAAAAAATCATCACCGACAATAGAACACAGTTCGAAAGTGCTGAGTTCAAAGACTTCTGCAAGCACTTCCGTATTGAAAAGAGCTTCTCCGCAGTGGCTCATCCGCGGGCAAACGGAAAAGTTGAGGCAATAAATAAGATCATCAAATCCACCATCAAAAAGCGATTAAAAAAAGCAAAGGGAAACTGGGTTGATGAGCTTCCACTCGCACTATGGGCTTACAAAACAATACACAAAGCTGCAACCGGCCACACCCTGTTCGCATTGGCATATGGTTCAGAGGCGATGATTCCTGTTGAACTAGAAGTTCCCTCTCACCGAAGGCTGAATTTCAACCAGAAACAAAATGAGAAACTCCTACTCAAATCACTATACATGGTCGATGAAAAGAGAGAGGAAGCAGAATTGAGAATCGCCGCCCACCAAAAAAGGGTCGCATGATACTTCAACTCCAAAGATCACAGTCAAACCTTCGAAGTCGGCGGTCTCATGCTCAAGCAAGTTTACCCGGTCCCTGGAGCTTTCGGACCGAATTGGGAAGGACCATTCGTCATTTATCAAAAGCTTGGCGATGGGACATTCAAGCTGACGACCGTCGATGGGATCGAAATTCCCAGGGCTTGGAACAGCGAATCGCTCCACCGATATTTCATTTAAAAGCAACTTTATGTATTTTATGATTTTTAGCAAATAAGCCATTATGGGAATGTCGGTGGCGTTGTAAATAGGCAAAGAATCTGCCATGCTTTTCTTAATAAAGTTTGTTTTTTGAATCATTCAAATTGTGTGCATAATAATTACCCGAAAAGCCGGCGGAAGTAAACCGACTCAAACCGTCGGATCGGCGGAACCCGATCCTGGCCCTTTGAAAAGTGATGCCGCCTCAGCCGCATTGGGAGGGTCACGAGCTCAAGTTTCTCGCGTCACCCAGAGATAGGCGATGCTAAAAAACTTCAAATTCAAGTTCCTCGCGTCGCCCGGAGATAGGCGACGCTGAGTAACTCAAGACGCAAGCTTCTCGCGTTGCCCGGAGATAGGCAACAGCGAGAAGCCCCAGATTCAATTTTCTCGCGTCACCCGGAGGTAGGCAACGCCGAGAAGCCCCAGATTCAATTTTCTCGCGTCACCCGGAGATAGGTGATGCCGAGGAACTCAAGAAGCAAGCTTCTCGCGTTGCCCGGAGATAGGCAACACCAAGAAGCCCCAGATTCAAGTTTCTCGCATCGCCCGGAGATAGGCGACACCGAGGAACTCAAGACGCAAGCTTCTCGCATTGCCCGAAGATAGGCAACGCCGAGAAGCCCCAGATTCAAGTTTCTCGCATCGCCCGGAGATAGACGACGCCGAGAAGCCCTAGATTCAAGTTTGTTGTGTCGCTCGGAGATTGGCGACGCCGAGGAACTCAAGAAACAAGCTTCTCGCGTTGCCCAAAGATAGGCAACGCCGAGAAGCCCCAGATTCAAGTTTCTCGTGTCGCCCGGAGGTAGGCGATGCCGAGGAACTCAGGACGCAAGCTTCTCGCGTTGCCTGGAGGTAGGCAAGGCCGAGAAGCCCAGATTCAAGTTTCTCGCATCCCCTGGAGATTGGTGACGCCGAGGAACTCAACACGCAAGCTTCTTGCGTTTCCCGGAGATAGGCAACGCCGAGAAGCCACAGATTCAAGTTTCTCGCATTTCCCGGAGATTGGCGACGCCGAGGAACTCCAGATGCAAGTTTCTTGCGTTGCTTGAAGATAGGCAATGCCGAGAAGCCCCAGATTCAAGTTTATTGCGTCGCCCGGAGATTGGCGACGCCGAGGAATTCAAGACGCAAGCTTCTCGCGTTGCCCGGAGATAGGCAACGCCGAGAAGTCCCAAATCCAAGTTTCTCACATCGCTTGGAGATAGGCGACGCCGAGGAACTCAGGACGCAAGCTTCTCATGTTGCCCGAAGATAGGCAATGCCGAGAAGCCCCAGATTCAAGTTTCTCGCGTCACCCGAAGATTGGCGATGCCGAGGAACTCAAGACGCAAGCTTCTCGCATTGCCCGGAGATAGGCAATGCCGATAAGCCCCAAATTCAAGTTTCTCGCATCGCCCGGAGATTGGCAACGCCGAGGAACTCCAAATGCAAGGCTCTCACGTTGCCCGGAGATAGGCAACGTCAAGAAGCCCTAGATTCAAGTTTTTCACGTTAACCGGAGATAGGCGACGCCGAGGAACTCCAAATTCAAGCTTCTCGCGTTGCCCGGAGATAGGCAACATCGGGGAAACCCAGATTCCAACTCCTCGTACTGCTCGAAGACAGGCAACACCAAGGAACCCTAGAAGCCGCGCACTCGAATTGAAGATTCTCGCGGTGCTCGGAGACGTCGAATACTCAAAGTTTGTTTGGAGTGAACAACCCTGTGGACTATGGGGCATATACCTGTATGAAGACAGAATCACTTGAATGCAAAGAATCCATAAGCCCTGTCACTCCAAACGATAATAAACTCACGAGTTCTATCTTAAAAGTTAACAAGGATTCTAAGAAAAGGTTAGCTTTATGGAGTTTTAAACAAAATCAAGCAGTTTTGAAAGTTTTATGAACCTCTGAATGAAAATTCCCTAAGTGTTGTTAGCAAAGTATGGAATGAAACATACGCGTGCACACAGAGTATATATGAAAAGATAGACAAAAATAAAAGTCAAAATACCATTGCATTGTTTGTAATCTTATGAACACAGAATCAAAATGTAGGGGTCGTACCCACACAACAGTGGCCAACAAAGAAAAATTACAGACTCCACGACCAAGACCCAAAGTACAGACTCGACACTTAGGCATAAGAACACAAAAGGACACACAACAAGTCAACCTTCCCACAAGCTATTTGACAAAACACAGCCCTTCCTCGAATGGACCAATCAGTGTTTTTTGCCATCGCTTCCTTTCCCACCTCTGGTGGGCAACTTCCAACTTCTGCTTCTTTTCTAGAGAGGTGTCGCTGCCAATGATGTTAACTTGTATTTCCATAGCGATCTCCTCCTCCGAATGCTTTCCAGTGGAGCTTCCCGACCCCTTGCGCTTTCTCTGCTTCCGGGAACTCTTCGAGGCATTGACCGCCTCCACTTTCTCTTTCTTAACGGCAACCAAGTCGTGCGAAGTTTTTGGTGGCTGCTCTGTCGGTGTCTCGTGCTCTTTGGCCTCAATGGCAGTCAAATCTTCAAGGGACGTCGAAGGATCATCCAGATCATGAAGTGCCTCAATCTTTTCAGCCTTCGGTCCTAGTTAAGAGCTAGGTGTTGATGTAGGGGCAGGAACAGGAATAGATATAATCTCGGAAGATGTAAAGATAGCAGCATGCACAAGCGCTGAAGTAACTGGCGCATCAACAGGAAGAGTAGAGGGACCTATAAGATCAAAAATAAAAGCATTAAACTCCTCTTGCTCCTGTAGCGTAAGATGGAGTCCCCTGAATTCGAGGGAGGGGTGATCATTACCTGCACCGAAGGTAGGGTCGCAGATGATGATCTCGAACTCGTTTCCTTCATCTTCTTTGGAAATCTCCACCACATGGGGGACAACGTCGAGCCCCGAACTCCTCGGCTGATCATGAAGCTGCCCCAAAGGTTCACCCACACCAGAGGATAGAGGCTTGGCAGGCACATCTGTGGTAACCATCAGAGCCGCTTTGGTGGTTTCCATCTCCCGTTCAACTCGAAGAATTTTTTGACTCTCAAGCAACGCCTTCTTAGATTGCTCATTAAGATAGGTGTCCCGCAACTCCCGATCTGTATAGACGTCACCAATATCAGCAAAACAAGATAGGATCTCCTCCCAGACGAGGGCAAGACTGCGTGGGAACTTCGGGCCAAGATAAGAAAGACTCCTCTGATGCAGTATAGAATTGACGTAGAAGTTCAGGATCGTCGAGTCTAGTTTCTCCATCTTTCGGTCAAAAGTATGCTGGAGCTCTAGATAATTTGTTGTCACCGTAGCCTTCTCCATCTCAACTGCAATTTTGTCGGCACTAAGTTGTGCAACCTGAGATTGTAGTCCTGCAATTGTCCCCTGCAACTCCTCAATTGTCTTCGCTTGATCGGAAATTGTTTTGTTATGTCCCTCTACAATCAGATTATGGTCGGCAATTGTCTTCTTTTGGGCTTCAATAATAGCATCGCGGGCGACCACATCTTCCTTCAACTTGGCTTCTTCAGCATGAGTTTTCTTAATTTCATCTCTCCAGACGATTTCGGCTCTCTCGTGCGCATGTTTAATCTCCTACATTAAGCCGGCAGTCCACTTACTGTCCCGAAGCGCTGCCTTTTTCCTCCTCCAATTGTTTAATGTTAGCATCCCGCTCAGCTAACGCCTTTTTGAAATCATCTTTTTCGGCTTTGAAGGAGAGGATCTCCTGATAATTATTCATGTTAGTATCTGCTAGTTGTTTATAGATCCTCTCCCACTTCTCGCCCTGCTCCAAATCAGCCTGAATGCCTTAAAGGCGTGGCATATAAGTGTCCCTTCGAATGGAATGAATATCCATATCAAACTTAACACCTTTTAGGAACCAACCTGGAAGAGTCGCCTCAAGCTTAGGCAGACCTGCGGGGAGAATGTAGGCCGGACTCCGGTGGGGATGAGAAGGGACGGGGGCGGTAGCAACAACAAAAGAGGATGAAACATGCATTGAAGATGGAATGAGAGCAGAAGAAACGACAACCTCTTGTCCTACCGATGTATGCTTCAGAACGGGCTCGGAGGGATGGGAGCGGTGATCAAACTTCGACTTCTTCGACGACTCTTTCCTTTCATCATGAGACCGTCTTTTCTAGTAACCGCCTCTGTGCGAGCAAAACTTTAGTTTTCCTCCTAACGGAGGGCTTCTGCCTCAATTTTTTTCCTCCGCCTATATTCTTCTTCCAACTCCCGGACTTGGTGGTGACTAAAAGAGCACTTCGAGTACCATTGCGAATTGGTGTAATCCTAAAAGTCATCATAAAGACCACGCCCCCTCGTCATACCTGAAATAAAGCATACATAAGAAATTTCAGAAACACATAAGGAATCGAGCAAACATACGAGAGAATGGAAAATAAATATAAGTGCAATACTAATGTGTCGTGTCATGCATTCCTAAAATGGGCCTAAGACGTCGTCACAAACCAGAGCGGATGACTGTAGGTGGGGGAATAGGGCTGACTTCGGTTGTCACAGGCATGGATGGCGCAATATTGCAAGAACAGGACGGCATCGCGTCAAATTGGAAATCGTCCTTTATAAGGGTATCAAAGTTGACGAATACATCGCCAATATCTCCAAAATCTACCCCGACAGCCTTACCGGGGGAATGTTGATGTTTGCCAGCCTTCAGGGCCTTGTCTTTATCATCAATATCGGAAGAGGGCGAATCCGGAAGAACGGGACTCATGTCCGGTGTCTTGTCACATGACTCTGAATCTTCACCTTCAGACTCTGATAGATAATAGTCACTGGCTGTGGATTCATCACTGCTGCTTCTGAATTCCCCTTCCTCCTTCTCCGAGTCTATCACGGCTTTTTCTTCTCTCTGTGTGGGCTCGATTTTCGATTCCTCC
The DNA here is from genome assembly GCA_030737815.1 of Allium fistulosum. NCBI lineage: Eukaryota > Viridiplantae > Streptophyta > Magnoliopsida > Asparagales > Amaryllidaceae > Allium > Allium fistulosum. The sequence goes on along the minus strand of CM060902.1, from coordinate 1,111,532,137 downwards.
TGGGTCGGGGACATTCTAGTAGAACTGCTTAGACCAGTTGCGATACCTTCCTCATGAGTCTCGTCGAGCGGACTTTCGGAGGGGCTGCCTATTTCATGACCCTCATCAGAATCCTATGAAGAAGAAGGCTTTGCGCGAACTCTGGCTCGATTGGGAGAGGGAGCTTCAATTTGAGCAACGGATCTGCCTGGAGCTAACAGTCCGAAGTGCAAATTCTCGTCAGTAAGTAAGGCTCTAGCGCTCCGCTCCTCAGCATTAATGGCCTTTAGAGTTTGACAGATTTCATTAAGAGCGGCATCTCTGTTTGGCCTTGGGATAATTGCAAAGAACAAGTGATCAGTTAGAGACTTTATCACATCACTTCAAAACTCGGCAAACGGAGAATAAGAAAACTTACCACATGTCGTCCATCGACGAATAAATCCCTCGGACACCTAACGAAGAAGTATTGTGTCTTGAATTGTGATAAGTTGCTTTGCATACGCAAAATGATCTTTCGATTCCACTGGGCATCGATTTTGATTAGGGAGGGGCAATCGTCTCTCCTCTTGAAAGCTAAGAAGTACCGCAGCTCATCGAAATTCGGAGCACGATGGAACGTCCGCATAAAAAGGATGTGCAAATAAGTGAGGATGGCATAACCATTTGGGTGAAGCTGGAATGGGGCAATCCCCAAGTTCGATAGCGTTTCACGAAGAAAATCGTTAAAGGGGGGTACGGCCCCATTCAAACACATGAACCGATGGCAAGCTGTAAACATAGGGGGAGGCATGTGAGCGAACTCATCTTTCTCCGAAAGGCGCACGTCCTCTTCGGGAATCCCGTGTTGTAAACATATGTTATGGAGAACCTTAGTGGAGATCACCGATGGGGCTTTTTCAGGCGGATTGAGTAAAACTCGAAAGTTAGGAGGCGTGCGATCCACGATCGGCCCAACCGGAACTAGTTGACCAAACTCGACTTGCGAGGTAGATGACGATTCAGCTTCAGAAAGCGTCGGACTTCATCCACTCGGCTTGCGATGTGTGGATGGCTGTTTCATTCTATATGACGGAACTCGCATCCATAAAAGGTCAGGTAATTCTATCGACAAATCTATCCTACCCTTATGAATTTCCCCTATCACACTTGAACTCCGACGCAAATTTGGCTTGAGATTAGCACGTCGGATTTCAAGTAGGAACGGGGCCAAGTGCAGTGTGCTATCTATATGAGGTAAACTTGGTGTCCGAAGTGCCACAAACGACCTATCCTATGTAGATAGTTCGCTTGCAGCAGAAGGAGAGAAGAACTTCCCATAAAATTTTGGTTTCAACTTCTAGTTATACTGCTTGCACGCTTACCCATTATCGGTCTATGATCGATAACGGATCCATCGTCCGAAGCGACACGAAAAACTCTTCTCATTACAGGGACACAGAGCATGCAGTGGGTAAAACAAGATAAGCCCGAGATCTCGGATGAATCAAGGTCAACTGATGAAGCGTTATGCAAGTGACGTCCGTAGATTGGTAATAGGCTGATCCTGGTTCGATAGACGAAGATAGCAAAACGCGTCCAGCCCCGGGCGCAAGCCCGAATGTCATTCCAAGAAACGACTCAAGAATCGATTTCCTATCTTTCTCCAAGGAACCCCGATCAGAACGAAATTTTGCAGTCAATGTCACAAGCTAATGCCGTGTGTTTAAACATCATACGAACATAGTAATCAACAACTCAACCAAGCAAACCTACCTCAAATCAGCTTAATGGAGCAAGAGGAGTCACAAATTGAACTTGGTGATCTATGAATTGGGTTGTGGGCGAGCTGGTGATGGAGAGGCTCGGGTACAACCAAAGGATGGGTCGGCTATGATTCGAAGATGGTGATAGGTCGACTAGGGCTTGGCTTCGTAGGTCGGCTGCAGCTCGAGATGATGCTCGGGTGAGATGATGGAGAGAGGATCAGGCGGCAGGTCAAATCGATGTGGAACAGCTCGAATAGCCAAGGGGATGATCGCCTGGAAGCAAAGCAAATGCTCGGGTAGAATGAACCCCCATAGGTCGGCTGGAGGATATAAATGGGCAAAGAAAAAGAAGCAAAACTTTTCTGAGTACTCGGGTCGCATGCGACCCGACCTGGCATTGACCCAAAAAATTCCCAAGGAGATAGGTTGCTAGCGACCCATCATCATAAATATATATATATATATAATATGTATATAAATATATATAATAGAAATTTGCATACCTCTTACATTTGTATGCATGAAAAAGAAAGCTTCGTCCAGCCACTTCAAATTCGGTCAATCGCGACTATTCGCCACTTCAAGACATGCCGGGAAATTGCAAGCGAAAACATGACAGGTTGAGGCAAGCAACAATGGCTAGAACCAACGGAAAATAACCGATGATGTTGGGCTACTCTATGCGTAAAGCTCCGATGCAACCACTTGAAAGTTAGCAGATGGATACAGAAAACGATAACTTCCAGAGCACTCCTTGTTTGCAACGAAGACATACTCTAGTGGGAAAATGTTATCCGGGTTTTTAACCCAGCAGATACCAATAGAGAACAAGACAACCTTGAGCTAGACAGATGGTTCAAAAACTAACCAAAGAAGCTACGATTAGAGTGTGACGAGAGTCAAGCAATACGGCTAAGGCGACGATTGGAGTCAATGAAGCCAAAAGACCAGCATCCCTGTAATCCAATAAGTGTTTGAATGTAAGCAGCTAGTAACTTGCCATAAGCACGTGACGACGACGATGAAGGCCTAAGAAACATCTCCAATTTTGGAATCCAGAATAGTCTACTGAGGCCGAATCGTCAGCAACCCATGCATTTCTTCAAAACCGCAAACAAACAAGTCATGAAATACGACTAAAGGATGTAAAATTTGGTGGATGAAATAGTTGCTTATTTTTGTCCACCGAATCCCTTAGGTCGCCTGTGCCACATCTGAGACCTGATAGTGATGGGCCTGGCCCAAAAGCCCTTCAACCTTTATAAATAGTGTACCACGTGCAACATAAAGAGGATCTTCTGGAAACTGATTGCTGAAGCTCTGTTGGAATTATTCTTTACTTCTAACCTCCCCCACAACGATCTCAGAAGGAATACACCGTGATTCTCCAGTGGGTTCTATCTCTTGAGATTTAATTCAGCTAGGAATTAGCCAAAGTCTTGTAATCAAACAACCTGTGTAATAGCAGTCAGTTTATAATAAAACTATAAAGTGGACGTATGCTTCGTTAACAGCCGAACCACTATAAAAATCTTCTGTCTATCTTCCTTTACTATTTCTTTTCTATATCTGTGATCTGTTATATTGCTTTGTAAAGACAAGGCTGGTGCTTTCAAATCTAAACCAGGGTGTTGGTCCATTTTTTGGGTCAACATCTAGTCTATTTCGTTTATGGATCCTCTTCATGAAAGATATAATCTAAGTCAATAAGCTAATCAGTTGTCGTGTAGCATGTCGTCCTGTTAACCACATATTGTAATGTACATATCGACGCCTCACTAGACAATCCTGCCAGATGTTCCTTTATAAGTGTTACACAGTCATAAGAAATTACTTTGTTGCAATAGTTGTACCTGTTTTTCCTCTTTTCATCGATGATTGTCATACAACAATTCCAAATGGTATTACAATTTGCCATTATCACGTACCTAAAATTAGGAACAAATAACTTCAACGTTAAATTCCTCATTATTAAAACACATTTATACAAAATTTAACAAATAAACATTAAATCCCTTAATATTTTTCTGATATTACTCAAAATAAGCAAAATAAACATTAAATCCCTACATACTATTAATTCAAGGCCCAACTAAACAAACTAAACACATTATAACCCTAATATGTTAAACATATTACTCAAAATTAAGCAAACTAAGTATTAAATATCTACAAATATATCAGACCCAACCCAATATGCGATCTGCCTTATTATCATCTCAAAATTCTCACCCTAAATCTGAACTTTAGTTCATTGAGAATGGAAAGGAAAAAACTTAATTGATCGACGAAAGGAAAATTGAATTTGATTTTGCGTTTATGCCGTGCCGCTTCTGCCTCCGTCTACGACTATCGCTGCTATATGATAATCTAGAATAAGAGAAGTAAAAGAGGTAATTATTATTTTTTAAAAATTTAGTATGAACTTCACTGCTTTTATAAACTAATTTTGATTCGATTGCCCATGATTTCTTCATTTCAAAACTGAATAATTGCTATAAAAAAATAAACCTTAAAGCGATGAAAATGACTAAAAGATTCTTTTTCTTTACATGAATTTGCTTTACTTAATGTTTATAGCATACTAGGTTTCATTTTTGAGTCTTTTTTTATATCAGATTACCATCCGGTTTGGTACATGTCGATACCAGACTAGAATGATTGGAGTTCCGATGTGTTGGTCGAAATTTAAAAACTTTCCTAAAATACATCCACACTTGCACCGTGGGCTATATTCACGTGTTTTCGTAGGTTAACTATGTTGGTCGGATTCCTATGTAAAGATATGTTTAAACACATTTATACATTTTTGGTTTAAAATTAGGAGTATTGTGACGTAAGAGTATATGTTAGCAATGATTGGTTTAGGCTAGAAGTTTATAAAAATAAACGAAATGCCTATTTTATCCTTTTGGAAAAGTTAACATATGGAGTTTAGGGGAAAGTTAAGCAATTCATCAATGTACTCTTGGAACAAAGGATAATATTTTCCAAAAATAAAAAATAAAAAATAAAAATAAAAAACCTGCGGAAGTACAGTATTTTTGCTCATGTTTTACTGTCTGCTCTGAGAGTAACATAAAATGTCAGGCAGCAGAAACGAAAACAGCACCACATAATTCAGTACCCAACGGCTATAATCCTCACTGCCCCTAATTATTCCCGCAGTCACCAAATTGGGTAAAGCTTAATCGTAAATAAGCATTTTATAAACAAAATCTCCAACGGTCACCTACACATATTCCTTTTTACTGTTTCTTCCAACACTCCCTTTTTCTCCATTCTCGAAATCTAATCACTGTTAGCGTCTTCTAATAAGAAAACATATCAATGGCAGCTCCTCCTCCTACTACCACTGCTACTACTATACAACATGTAACGAAAACATCATCAGACCAGCTTCTATCCAAATTTGCAGACTCGGACATGATAATAACCGCTTCCAAATCCCAAGCAAGCAAAATGCAATTGCTGAAGGGCGGTCCTGCAATATTAAGAAAGAAACGATCAAGGAGGGTAGCTTCGGGTTTGGGAGCAAGAGACGTGGAGGCTTCAGATGCAAGGAAAGTAACGAAAAGGAGAAGCATTGGAGGTGGGGATAGGGCTTTGCTTCCGACGCATAGTGCAAGGAAAGAGAGCGGATCGGTTATGAAGAAGCTGGGAATTGTGAAGGCGGAGCATGGCACTTTGATGTTGCTTGCCGCCTTGGAAAAGGTCCGTCCCTTTCTTTTCTTATTTACAATGGTTTTCCCCCCTAGCCAAAACGGTGGCGCTTTTACCATCACCCTATATTGCACTATGTTTATTCACCATATACCTGTTTCAATCTTGCCTCACCAATTTCTGTACCTCATGCTGAATCTAATTTTGAAAAGGCTTATTAAAAGGATCTTTACTTTCCAATAAATTAACAACATAATCTTCCTCGTGATGGTCCTAAAGCAATTTAACTGCAGTCTTTTTCTTTTTTATCTCTATTTTTCCTATTGTTTTTCTTTTTTTTCTTTTCTGTAATTTAGATTTTTTTTTTGAAACAAAAAGGAAAAACGAAAATAGAAAAAAAAAGCAAGAAAAGGAGAAAATATATATATATATATATTCCCTTTATCGAAAATGATGTTTAACAGCCCTTTTCAATTTTGCACGAATCAAAATGCTCAAGGGGGAAAAAAAGGAGGAGGAACAAGAAACGGAGCATGAACCTTTGGAAATGTGAAACCCACTGACTACACATGAACTAATATTATATCGTTAAATGAGTGAAATATCATATCGTTAAATGACTCATTTTGCCATTTTAAATATAAAGCCACGTAGATTTAGCCGTTTTAAGTAAAAGAAAACCTTTCATACATCTTTATAATTAAAAAACTAAGCTTTAAAGTCTCTTTCAAATTTTCTTTTGTAAAATAGATTCCTACTTTCAAAACAATAGATGAAATTTGGGGGTATACAATAATTTTACTAATCTTAACATGTCCTCTAAGATTATGTGTCAACACGTTTTAACAGTGATTTTTAAATTTGTAATGGAAGAAGTAACAAAAAAAAAAAGAGAAATGTATAAAATAGCTTTTAAAATGGAGGATATAAAAGTGGGGCATTTGCAATATACTTCCCCGTTTTAATTCTCTCTTTAAACGAATGCCTAACTTTTATTTAAAACAACAAAATCATTGCTGTTTTAGTAACCAGTCCTTTCTTTGTTTAGTTCATGTAGGGGTTAAGCATTCGGTCGGTTCGGTTGGTTTTGAGACAAAAAATATCAAACCGAATTAGAACCGTAGAAAATCAAAACCGGACCGAATTAATTTGGGTTTATTTTGGTCGGTAACTACTTTAACCGAACTAAAAGGAAAAATAACAAATTATCATATGTTATTATTCAAATATTGATTTACTCAAAGAAAAGTGGAAAATAGGCACAAGGACCAAATTTGAAAAAAAAAATTAGACTGAAGGACAACAAGTTTCATTTTTAGGTTGAAGGTCAAACTTTTAAAAAAATTAGACTGAAGGACAATACTAATTATACTTAGCATTTTGTACAGTGTAAAACTGAATATAAGATAGTTATAACTAGCGTTTTGTATAGTGTAAAAACTGAAAATATGACTAGCCAAATTATTTTCCAAAGTTTTTTCTTCGGTCTAAAAATGAAACTTTTTGTCTTTCAGTCTAATTTTTTTCCAAAGTATGTCATTCTCCCTAATTCCTAAAACATAAATTTTTGTTTAGAGATATGTTATTGAGTGTTTTTTTGTGTCTGTACACAAAAAAATCAATCTATTTATGATAGTTAAAATTTGTTTTTTTAGCACTAAACCAATTATTACAAGTGTTCAACATCATAAATTTGAATGATATAATAAAAGTTCGGTTAAACCAATAACCAATTTTTTTTATTTTACAAACCGAATTTAAACCGATTTAATTTCGTAACCAACCCAAACCGACTGAAATGAACTGGTTTGGTCTGTTAATTCAATTCTAATCTAATTTTGCTCACCTCTAAGTTCATCAGTCGTCGATTCAATTTAAAAGGGCGAAGACTTCGCCGAAAATTTTTTGACATGTCAATTAAAATGACAAAATCTTCATCGTTTTATTTTGCTCACATTTATTTTTGAACTACTTTGGTGGCTAATTTATATTCTATCTAGATGCACTTATTTGTTCAATATAAAACGAGATCAATTCCTCTGTCTTCAACTATGTCCCTTGTCTTCAACAACATCTGCTCCATTCGTTATTTAAAAAAAATACTAATTGGTGGAACCTACACATAGAATGAATGGTGTAGATTTCACGAGAATAGAGATAGAGGAATGGGTCCCATATACAACTAAGAAAATGGACAACGGACAACTGAATAGGTTCGGGGTTGGTAATGGTCTTATTTACTGGTTTTTTTATTTTTAAATAAGGTTGTTTGATTCTCAATACAAAGTATAAAACACAATGATGACAAAATGGCATTATGAAAATGCAAATCTGGAATTTTAGATAAATGCATGTAGAAATACAAAATAATTACTCATACTGCAATTGCTGTTGCAAAAAACAGTGTGGAAAGTAAGGTAGAATTCAAATAAATCGCACCGACACGCAGATACAAGGATGTACTGCTCCTCCCATGGTTTTTATAGGAGAAAAAAAGAAAGGAAGAAAAATGACTTTAACAGGCCAAACATGCTGAATATTGCACAATTCAATCACAATCATATCTGACATATAGACTGTCTAAAACATAATTGCCTGTGTATAGAATCAAAATGTGGAAAGTAGCTTTTGAGACTGAAAATCCTATGATCCGAATGCAATACAATTACAAAACCGAGTGAACACAAACGATTTTACAACGAGTCCTTTATTTGCTCTTTACTGTATGTTATGGATCTTGCAACATATTCTGTGATGATCCTTATTCTTATATTTGCTCTTTACTGTATGTTAAATGTACAGACTTGGCGTAAAACTTTGGAAGGAGCATCAAAGATGTTCATTGAGAGACATTGCAACACACATGTCCGTCTCATGAGTGATATTGTGTAGTAGGATAGCTCGTGTCAGTTCGATGTTTTCTTTCTTTCTTTCTTACTATTTTTATTTCTATTTTTCATAACTTTACATTGTTATTTATTTCATTGCTTGAAGACACTTCCTTTTCTTATCACATAAAATATTTGTAGTTATCGTTTTGGTCCGTGGGCATATGTGCACGTTATGGATCTTCCAAAACTTCTTGCCCAGTTATAATCGGTTTTCAGTCGATAGGAAGTAACCTAATCAACTTTACAAATTAACTTGCACTGAATGCTGTATCTATGGTAAACGTGCGTCCGTATTAGTTAAACCAAAACGACTATGAATTTTTAAATTAGTCAATCCATTGCCTTGTGCAGTTGATCTTGATGTCCTCGACCTCTTTGTTGACCACCACTTGTCATACTGTCATCTGAACAAACGTTGTGGTTATCCAAACCACCATCACCAATTAAATCAGTTATTGTCTTTGTTATCATTGACTTGTATCATTTCGCCACCATTTCCCATTAGCAATCTCTTACTTGCTCTCAGTTTGAACTACTAACAGTATAAATACGAGGAATTTATTTTTGATTTTTGAGTGCCAAATAAGGAATAGGATAAGATAAATTTTGGATTGTTGTGTAAAAAATAATTGATGGTGTTTGAACTTTGAACCTATTCATTTTGCCTTCTTTTTTACTTTCATTTTTTTGTATTGTTTTGAAAAAAAAAATCAAAGTTTTAAAATCTACCGCAAAATCTAACCAGCATGGAAAACAATTTTGCTTTTCGGCGCTACAAGCTCCTCCAAAACAGCTGCAAGCTTCGTTAAGTTTTCAACCATTAAATTTCTATTGTTGTGCACTGCTATTGTAATAACTATAGTTTTGTTCCTGCAGTTGTATATTGCATTAATACATAACTTGCATTAATACATAACTTCGGTAGCAGATCTTAAATGTTATCTATGTCTCATTATCTATCATTTTTCTTTATTACATTCATATAAATGTGTAAATTTTCAAAGAAATAAAATATATGATTTCAAAGATTTGATCTGTTAAAACATCAAAACTTTGTATCTTAGTCTTCGTGGTTCGACTTACCATGTGATCGATGATTTATTTATAAGTATATATTTCACTTGTCGAAATTTGAATAAATGTATCTATGATTGAGCTGCAATGTGGATGTGGAATGTGATCGATGACCCACATTGTGTGATGCATTTCCTAATCTTTGGACAAATGCAGTTAATAGCAGTAAACAATGTGGTTTTGAACAGAAGTTCCTGTTGGTGGACAAGGGTTAAAAGTCGATTGTCTACCAGGATGCTCAAAATTCGGTTACATAAAATGTGTTTGCGTGGTCTTGATCGAATCCATCCAAATCAACCAATCCAAATATTGATCGCAACAACTAATAGAAAAATGTCAGTGAAGCATCAATAATCAACCCCTATTCTCTTATTCGCTGCATCCTACCAATTACAGCTATTCAAACAATAATTAAACTAATTGACTTTGTTCCAAAACCCAAGTCAACCCTTCTCCTCATCTCCATTTAAACACCCATTCCCAACTCTTATGTACCTCCTCCCCAATACAAACAATGGGAAGGCTAAGTCAAGAAACAACAATCATGCACTTCGGCCACCCGCACCCACTCCACCTCTCCTCGCCTACCCAACACCCACACTCCTCCCTAGGCCCACTATCATGTGCAGCATGCACAAACCCCACATCATCCTCATGGACATACACCTGCTCACCATGCGGTTACCACATCCATGTCCCATGCACCCAACTTCCACCGTTAATCCACCACCCATCCCACCCTTCTCATACCCTCACCCTCCTACCCACCCCTGCCTACCCAGAAGGCTACTTCACCTGCGACGCCTGTGCCTCCAACGGCACCGGCTTCTCCTACCACTGCCACCCCTGCGGCCTCGATCTCCACACCACCTGCGCATCCTTGCCTCTCTCCGTTTCCCACTTCAGACATGCCCATCCACTGACGCTGGCCTTCTTCTCCCCCTACGAAAACAAGGGTTTCATCTGTGATGTGTGTGCCAACATGGGTGGCAACCACTGGTTGTACAGGTGCGCCATGTGCGAGTTCGACGTTCATTTGGGCTGCACCCCTACTAAAGCGGACGGTGTGGAATCCCGTGGTCAGGTCAGGAGGACCGTGAGCCAACCAGCTAGGGGCAGTGCGCCTGCTGAGCAGACGGTTATTGGAAGGGCGTTCAGTGGGATTGTGGATGGGGCGGCGCAGCAGTTCGGGCAAACCATTGTGCAGGGAATCATGGGGGACAGTGACGGTGGTGGTGGGAGTTCCATTCTGAATGCGGCTAGTGGAATTTTGGGAGGATTTGGGAATGGTGGTAACTCAGAAGCTGCTTCTGAGTGAGTGGATGAAGATGGTGGTTACCGTCCAGCTCTTGTGGAAGCCCTTATTGCTAGTTATAGCCGTCGAGCTGCCATTGATTCCATATAGCTTGCTCATCTTTCACCTTCCGCGCTTTCCTCTTGCATGCATTATATTATATTATATTGTTATCTTCCCATTCTAATAATATTTAAGTTTTGTTTCAAAGAAAAAGGAAGTGACTATATTAAAATTATTGTGATGTATCGTTATCTAAATTGTGGTTTGATTAAAACATATGCTAGCTAAACCTGATCAAAGTCATCGACCCAAAGTTGGATCAAGCTAAAAAAATTATTGCAAGTGGCAACTCTTTAGTCAACAGTCAACTAAAAGCATTGGACGTTGATTCAAGTTTTAAAATTGTATCCAATATGAAATACGGGAGAAATTAAGGTGGAAAAGGCAGGACAGCATCGTCGGGTTTGATTGAGAAGGTGATGCATTCTTATTGGAAAGCACCTGTATTTTAATTATTTATAGTTAATCCCCTATAACTTGCATCATATAACTTTCATTCTGTGCATCTCCTGCATTCAGGTTCTAATTACAATCAACCTGCAATTTTGGACTCATTGAGAATTCTACGATATAATTAGTGTGTAACTCATGAGCCACGTGGTACTCTTGTAAAAAACATATCTAAATTTTATATATACCGTTAGAAATTTATAATTTAACAACTATATCAATATATATATATACATATATATTAACATTCAGTTAGTTATTTATCATACATTATTTATATAATTAAACATTTTTAGTTAAATATATTTAATAATTTTGAACTTTTTATTTAATTTATCTTGAAAATTTTAAGATAAATATATTTAATTATAACCTTTATAATTATATATACATATTTAACATATATGCGTATTTTAATTAATTAATTTTCTAATTATTTAATTGATATAATTAACCAAATATATATATGAAATTTGAAAATATTACATACAATTTCTCAAAATAGTTTTAAAAGATTTTAAATTTATTTTATAACCTTTATAAAATTTCATTTTATATTTTAAACTTAACATTCAAATTTAAAATATGTTTTAAATTTTCAAATCTTAATTTGAAATTTTGCTCAAGCCCAAATAACTCTGGGCCTTACATCTGAGCCAACCTTTTAGACTTGCTTCATCCATTGGGCCAAACCAGTAACCAGAGATGGGAGAATACTTATTATTCAACCCTAAGCCAAGACAATATTATTCTATATACCTATTAGACATACCTAATTGGATCTTATACCTAGTTGGCCCTAAATGTTGACTAACTAGACTGTTTGACCATTTAGGCTGTGATACCATTGTTCGATCTTGCATTGTTCAAAGCGAGTGGAATGGGTTTAAAAAAAAGTTTTCTAATTGGATCTAAGCAGGCCTATGAAATTTATATTTAATACTAGCTCTAATCCAGTTGTTTTAAGTAAAATAATTTTTTATTTATTTCTTTTGTTTTAATTAGTTAATCTATATTCGTGCAAATGGGAGATATCATAAAAGTGTGATGTTCACGATACTAATCTAAAGCATAGTCAAATTCATACATGTGTAGATACTATGATATATCTACCATGTATATACTTAGCATTTACACATACACATACACATACACATACATATATCATTTGCAATAAATAAATTATTTGATATTAAAATATATTTATAAATAAAACATATATTTTGAAATTTTATATAATAAATAATATGTATAGTTTTGTAAAATATCATATCAATTTTGATTGAGTCTATATATTTTCAAATTCGAATTTAAACAAAATATTTAAATTAACTTGGTAAACATATCTTTAAAATTCATATTTGGATCTTAGATAATTATGTAAAACCTAAAATATCTTATATTTGACTTAGTAATACTTTATAAAATAAATATATATAAGTTTTAGTATATATATTTCAACCAAAATAAATTTTATTAATTAAATATGTACGTATATATTATTTAAACATTTAATATATAAATAAATATTAAAAAAATTATATAGTTAAAATATATACTTTTGCCAATAATTATTTTACAAAATTCCAAAAGTATTTTAATGTATATTCTAGATTATATACATACATACATATATGTATATGTATATAATCTAAAATATACATTTAAATGCTTTTGCCATTTCATATATATATATATATGTGTGTGTGTATATATATATATATATATCTTTAATAATAGTTGTAATAGCCTTGGTGTCACACTTTTTTGTATCAATGTGAACTATCAAAAACGCCCCTTCATATATTATCAAACGTAATCACTTCAAAATAGAATCTAATATTAAACTTCTTTTCCAAATTCAAACGTCCCTAAAAGTAGGATCTAACAAGTAAACATGCTTTATAAATTTAAAACGCTTCAAAAAATAGGATCTAAACTTAAACTTCCTTTGCAAATTCAAAATATTTCTTTACAAATATACAAATCTTGATATCACCTGAAAGTAAAAAATCATTTTTTTGACTAATCTAAACATATACAATTTATAAGAAAAACAAATCACGCGCTTCGCGCGTGACGTAACACTCGTATATATGTATATGTATATATATATGTATGTATATGTATATATATATATATATGTATGTATATATATATAGAAATTGGTATTATTATATTATAAAATTAATTATAAAATATAATTTATCCTTAAATTTTTTCATCACAAATGTTCGTGAGCAATTACTAAAATTAAACATATAATTTTTGCTTGTTTTTTGTTTTTGAATAAAAGGAATTAAACATATATTTATTACTTTAAATCGAACTTTAAAATATGTATGTTATAATATAAATGATTTAATTAATAAATAATATACTAAAATTAGTAAAGATAATTATGTTCTACATTTAGAAAATTATTTTACATGTTTTAAAATAATTTTATGGCCGAAACGAATTTTTACATAAATTTATTTATTTTAACATTACACCAAAAAATATATATTTATATTTAATCAATTATTATAAAATTGAATTAACATATATATTTAACTTGACAATGACACATATAAAAATGGTAATTTGTATAGCATACGTAAACATTATATAACATAAATAAGATTATACCTGAAGATATGTTGCCTTAAAACCACAAATCGGTTTAATCTGCCTCGTAGATCTCGTTGATCTGTACTCAAAATTGCAAGCAAATTACATACCGCCATCGAATCTTGTTATTAATGGACTGAATATGGGTCAAGAGGGTTTGAATTTGCTGATTTGGCAAAAGGGTATAAGTGGTTAGGGTAATGGTAGGAGGGGATAAAAAGTCAAACAAAACAATGAAGCTTGGGTTTGTTTTTGTAGCAAGAATTGGAGAAAATATCTTGCACAATTCTTTCCACTAAGTCAAACTTAGACCTCCTCTCTTGCACTACATATGGCCGATCAAATATGTGGTCTTTAATGGACAAAATAACCCAAATACCCATAAGTAATTAATGTTATTTAAATCCAATTTAAATGTATACTGATATCGTATATTGATATGCATATATATATAACTTTTATATGCACACCCAATTAATTACAAACAACACCCAAATATTTCTAAAGGCAACCCATTGGTTAAATACATCCCATAGATGAATTACAACAATAATTAATAATTTTTTAATATTATTTAATTTAATTAATTTAAAACTGTCATAAACTAGTTAAATCGGATGGTTTTTCAAAGACCGAATATATTGTGTTTTACAGCTCATAGTTGTGAATTTAGTCTTCGATTAATACTCGAACAATTCAAACACTAAGGTTCACACGTCATCTTAGCTAGTGATGTGACAACTGTGTAGTTAAAGCCACATAAAATCCCCGCTATAGCGCATAGCGCTCTTCGACCGCTACGCTATTTCAATTTAGCTATATTAAACAGTACATCTACTTTAAGCCTCGCTATTTTCCGCCACACCCACTGAATTAAAGCTTTTTAGCACCCGCTTTAGTAATATTAATATACAAAGGTTGATTTGACTAGTTCTTTTAAACCAAATCAACAAAGTTAGTGCAAAGACCTAATTTTAAGGCATAAGTGCTCAAATAAATTATAAATCTATTATAGTCACCAAATCCAGTCCGCATAAATCATGATATTCTTCTATTTCGTCATATAATATTAAATAATATTTCTTTTTTTACACAAATGATGTGAAAATGAGAATAAATTAACTTTAAATATTTGGTTTTATATCCAATAAAACTTTTTGCACCTCCACTATTTTCTACTATATCCTCGCTATAATTTTTTGCTCCTCCACCGCTGTAGAACCACTAAGTGCTTTAACTGCACAGTGTGATAGTTTGACTGAATTGATCGTTCATAAATCTCATTGTTATAATCCAATTTTACATCACAACACCAGAATTGTCATTTTGTAACGGTTATAACCGTCGGCAATCAAATTCCCAATGGTTATAACCGATGGTAGCAGGTACGTTATAATTTTTTTACATATTTTGTAACGGTTATAACCGTTACAAAATTTTGGTATTCCCAACGGTTATAACCGTTGGGAATTTTTACTTTTCCAACAGTTATAACCGTGAGAATTTTTCCTTTTCCAACTGTTATAACCGTTGGGAATTTTTTAACTGTAAAACGCAAAGTCAAATCTTAAATATGCTTTTTATAACCTGTATAGTTAAAACATTAAAATTTTGTTTGCATATTATATTATCGGCCCATATACACGTCAAAGATCAAAATAAAATATAACGACATTCAAATATGAAATAAACTGCTTTATCATTAATCTTATATTGCAAATAATTATGCTTTGCACTACAAACTACAAGCTTCGCGTTCCTTATGCATACAGTGTGAGAATTGCATTTTTCTCTCAAGTAAAAGAAATAGAATAATATACATCTTCTCACTATCCTAAAAACCATAATCAAAACTCGAACCTAAAAGATCTTATGCAATTAAATAATTATTTACATAAGAATAACCGAACAGGAGTCCTCTAAAGATCCACTAAGTTACTGTTTGATGCTGAGTTCATATGCCACAAATTCAAACTCGATGCAGTAATGGAAGCACCAGTCGCATTGTTGAAGATAAACAAGCGTGCAACACTGTAAATTGCCTCTGTTGGATACACTCTAGACGTCACACTAGCTCTCCCTCCTTGTGCAAAACTTTCCACGATTGAGTGATCCATCTGTATAAATCAGCTTTGTTATAATCCGAAGGTTTAATTTTCAAAAAGAAAAAAAGTGATCAACAGAGCATTTTGTACATACCAACACTCTTAGTGTGAAGGATTCTCCATTAAGAACTGGAATGGTATGCCCAACGATTTCAGTAATAGTGTCACTAGCTTTGGAAGATCTTAATTCATCTTGACAAAAATGAGTAATGAAACTGCCATCTGATTTCCTACTAACATAGAAGTAAGATCTTACAAGTGAATTTGAATAAATTCAAGCTCTTACTATTAATTTTTTTTCATAGATACTTGTAGAGGATACGCTTATAAAAGTTGTATACAAAATTCACTTAAAGAAATTTCTCGCATACTAAGCATTTTTCTTTAGTCACTGTTCATAACATCCCTAGGATAGAAGTCTTGACTATAAGAATGATAGAATAATCACAGTGGTAAGTTCTAAAAAATCGAAGTAACATGATGAAATTTAATTCTGTCAGGATATATGAATGTTTTGGTATAGAAGGACATATATAATGTGCTAATACGGGTCTTATTTTACCAATTCACTTAATAATATAAGTAAAATTTCAATAGATCAATTACAATTGAATGGTGAAATTACATTTGTTCAGATCCTATCAAAATATATAAGTTCAAACATAATATATTTATTTCTGCAATTATAGGTAAAAATTCTTTTATATTTTGCAATTAAACAATTCGATAACCATTGGTTCAACATCGAACCGATTAATCAATGCAGTGAACTCTATCTCTTAATAGAGGTTTCCACTTTCCCCTCTCCGTATTTTCAGCTCTTTTCCAATAAGCATTGTTAATACGACTTCAAAACTTGATGATGACAATCGTTTTTTCAGAATATTGCTAAGATGTGTAAAAAAAATTTGAACCCTTTACGGGTAAAAGATTAATTAAAGTCTGAGGCCATGAAGTGTTCGATTGTTTAGCAACTCTCAGTAAAGCCATATTATCTTCATGTTTACAAACAAATGATAATTTAATACTTGGTTTAGTCTAGTTTTGCTATAATTGAATAATAGTAAGAAAATGGTACTAATTTGCTTTCTGATAATTTTAGAACTAAAGAGAAGTTAGTTACCTGCTTAGCTGCGGTTGAAGAACTGTTTTTCTCCTTTTTCTTCTTACATGATCGAGGATTTGGTCCCTTTATGAAATGATAACAAACAACCAAACCAATCAGAACTTTTAGCATGTAAAGCCCGGTATTAAGGATTGCCTATAAAAAATAAACCGCAGGATGAAATAATAGTTTCAACACATTGACACTATCTGTAATCTTGAAAAGGATAGATGGTTTCTTTTATTGGGACATTTGTGCATACAACATTCTATAGACAACACACTAGCCATGGCATGTCGCTACAGATCTATAGGATGGACTCCTACAATTAAATGTCAAGAATAATACAACAGTTGAAAGTGGCTTTTTACAAATAACAGACATTCATTAAGCCAAAAGTACCTAGTAATTACCAATGCACAAATACCACCATCAAAACTATCACGGCATGTGAATACAGATCATATTTATAGAGCATATCCCAGGAATTTTTATGCTAAAAATCCATGGAAAAATACTGTCACTGAATACTTGGACTAAGGCAAATATATTGATCCATTAACAAGATTCTAATTGTGTAGAACTTCATTCCTCTTAGACATGCATCCCATTCATACTTTATTTCAAAAACACATTACATCTTAGACAATTTTGTACCCAGTATAAGCATTTGTTTCAGAAATTCTCACAATAGTGATACAGAAACCTCCTTCAAGAGATGGTTGCGTTACATAGTAATTCATTTTCAAATACAAAATCTAGAATCACTAGTTACACATAGTAATTGCATTTTCAAATACTGCACTAACAAGAAATAGATGTATGCTCACAAGTTGTATACGCAAAAAGGAAACAAAAAACAAAACAAAACAAAACAAAAAAACCAATGGAAAATATGAGAACTATGAAAGTCTATAGTATGGTGGATAGATTATGCAAATGACAAGTATGTGACAAATTTAAACTATATTGTAACAATATTAAAGTATGTAAACAAGAATAATCACACCAGAGATTTTATACTGGTTCGGACCTCCCGTCCTACGTCCAGTCCCAAAGCTCATCTTCGGAATTTCCTTTTACCGAATAACCCTCACTTCACCCGAAGGAACAGGTTTACAATAGCAGAGTTTCTTTGTCAACTATGTGTTCTCTATTACATGGATTTTGACTATATAGTGCAAATGCTTCCAATATATATCTAGAGATTGTTGTCTATGAGGAACCGTATATTTGGAAGAGAAGAGTACAAGTATAGATTGCTAGAGATCAAGAATATATCAGAGTATAAGAGTAGAAAGCGCAAGTAAGTCAGGTAGGTTCTTCTCTTGGATTCTTGATGCTATTTATAGTGGTAGAAGGATTCCTTGAGTAGTTGCATCCATTAGCAAGTGTTCTATGGTCGCTCCTGATGACGATGAAGAGTTGCAGCGAAGAGGAGCGAAGGTGTCTTTTCAATTGTGACAGTTGTACTTTGAATGGTAGCAGCCGAGTTCAAAACCAAACGTCTGGAAAATGTTTCAGACGTCTGTCTTATATATATTTTTGCATATGGTTACTTTTCAGACGTCTGAGTATCAAAACCAGACGTCTGATTCTAACTGATTTGCGAACCAGAGAATTCAATCAGACGTCTGGCTAGTGCACTCAGATGTCTGGATTTGTGCATGTTGCTTTTCCTGTGCCTGTATCATTCCTCTTCCGATTCTATCAACTTGTAGCCTCTTGATACTTCTTTTGAGTCTTGTTCTTATCTCTTTGGTGATGTTACTTTAACAATTACCTGTAAATATAGATATATATATATATATGCATATTCGATTTCCATTGTATAGTTGTTATCATCGAAACCATATAATTGATTTCCTAACAATCTCCCCCTTTTTTATGATGACAACTATTCAATGTACTTATATATAGATTATAAATATCCCCCTGAATATGTGCTTATTTTTAATGTTTTATGATTATACTTATATTTCTCCCCCTTTTTTATTATCAAAAATAATTATAAAATTGAAGCCAATCGTCAAAAAAGAAAGTTTCATTAAACTTGAAGTGTGATTACAAACATAGATTTGTACAAAAATTGATATTCCAAAAACCTAAAGTCTATGATTCCCAAAATCTATGGTTCCTTTGGAGAAGCTTTATTTTGATCATCTTCCTTTGGTTCTTCTTTTTCAGAAGTACTAGCCTTTGTAGGAGATGTCAAAGCTTCCTTGAGAGGTTCATCCTCAGAGAGTTTGGAATGTTTTGCGGGAGGAGAAGGTACTGGGGTTGGCCAATCTTCAGAAGGTGGTGTTGGACCGCGAACCCGTTGTAGTACTTCTTTAAGAACCGACAAGACAGTGGAAAGGGATTCTTCAACTGTGGCTAGGCGTGTAGTAAATGATGTTTCGAAGTTGTCAATTCGCTTAGCCAAAAGCTTTTGATTTTGAGATAGAATTTGTTGGTTTCGAAGAGTGAGATCTTGAACACTTTCGTTTGGATTTGTATCCGTTCGAGTCTCCATAATTTCATCTTTTTCCGGATAATCAAATGGTGCGGGAGGAGGAGGAGTGGCTTCTCGATGTTGTTCCTCCTCTTGGGATGGATCATTGTGTGGTTGAGGAGGAGGCTCAACTCTTCTAGATTGACGATTGTGCGTCCAATCTTCGAAGGACATGAATTCTGGAGGGATTTCGGGTAGGTGCATCGGAGAGAAGAATTTGGTAGAAGCATATTTAGGCGAGATTTTTTCGAATGTCGATAGGTAGGATGGAATGTTATGTGCACGAAGAAGTCTCATAATATAAGTTGGGTAAATAATTGACGGCCTTGATCGAGTCCAAAAATGCTTTAGCTCGTCGAAGATGAATTTGGCCCAATTTACTCTTGTTCCACTAAATAGAGCATATAGGGCTTTGTGCTCTAATTCGGTGATTTGCTCGTGACTTCCCAATCGTGGAACAATTGTGTTAATTATCATTCGAGTTAGGAGTTGAGCTTCTGGACGTAGAAACTTGGAGGCAAATTTTGGCATTTCATCCTCCCAAATTTGATGAGTTATACTGTTTCGTGGCTTGAAGCGCATATCTGAAATGTTGTATAAATCTTCCCCTATGTCAGAGCATCCTAGGGTTCGACCTATTATGCCTGGAGTTAATCTAATCGTGTTCCCATACACGCTAGACCAGAGCCAGTTATCCTCATTTTCAGTGTTCCACACTGAAGTACTGTCTAAATTCGCATAGAATAAAAATATGGCTAATTGGTCTATTTGGACATCATTAGAAGTAAAAGAAATTAGGGTTTCCAACCCGACATTTTCACATAGTTCATCCAAATCATACATAGGAAATTTAAGGAGATTGTAGAATGGACCTATGTGGAGTTTTTTCTTTTGGATGTCTTCATACCTTTTGATGGAATGCAGTGCTTTATTCATCCACCTTTCGATCTGTTCATCGGAGCACACCTGAGGATTTGAAGATGAGGCCGGTTGGTCTTGTTTTCTTTTTGACATCTTGGAATTTTTAGTGCGAGGAGGCATTATGATTAGATTTGCTTAAAGATGATGCTTTGGAAAGAAAAATCGTCTCTGAGAAAATCGTAGGTTATAATATTTTTTGAGATAAAAGAAAAAAATGACGTTATCTCGGCGAATTTAAATGGTCGATTGGGAATCAGACGTCTGGATTGGAAATCAGACGTCTGGTTTGATCGAATTTGTAAAATTGGAGAGGCAGAAAGTTTTATCAGACGTCTGGGTATAAAAAACCAGACGTCTGGTTTGGTTTATTTTTGAAAAACTTTGAGGCAGAGAACTAAGGCAGATGTCTGGATCTTATTTCAGACGTCTGAAATGCTCTGATTTTTATTTGGAGAAGACAGAGAAAAATTTCAGACGTCTGGGGGGTATATCAGACATCTGACATATGCACAGTGCTTAAATTTTAGACGTATATCATTGTGTCAGACGTCTGAAGGCCATAGTCAGACGTCTGAAATAAGCAGTGTGGCTAAAAATTGCTTAAAATTTAATGGTTTTGCTTATTTGTTGATACTCTAATTTATATATAAAAAGATGTAGTTTTATTTTGTATAAAATAACAACCAAACATAGATACACACAAATAAAAATAAAATAAAATAATTTATTTAGAAGGCGATGGAGTTGTACGATCTCCTGAATTGTTATCCCTCCATGGTTTAAGTGGAGACCATATATTACCACGTTCGTGGGTTCTTGGAGAGCCAGAAAATCGTCTCGGTGACGGATCCGAAGGAGTACGATATGGAGATGAGGAATCTAAAGAACTACAAGGTTTTGGGAGTGGTTCATGGACATCTTTCTTTCGTGACGAACAAAACTTCATTGCTACTTGTTCCAAAAAGCTTAGGCGACGTGCTGTGACTATTTGCTCAAAATATAGTTCTCGTTGAAGATCTATCTGTTGTTTCTGATAATGATGAATTTCATCAATTTTCTCTTTTGTGTTAGAAGATACAAATAGAGATCTTTTGGTCTTCTTGCTATCGGGAGTAAATCCCGTATGATATGAGGACCACCTATGCGTCGGTTCATGAATTGGTGTGAGTGTAGGAAGTCGCTGGGGTGTATCAACCGAGCTATCCGGCGTAGGCATCGAGATGGAAATATAAGAGTTATCAGACGACATGGCTATATTTTGTTTGTTGAGGAAAATATGAATTGTGTGTATATAATTTTTTTTGAAGTATAACTGTTTATATATACGTTAAAAAATTATTTATAGAGAAACTAACTATCTAAAAAACAAAGGGTGTATGAATTACTGATTATAATTTGTGGATAGAAAAACACTTGACTAAATATAGGCTAGATGAAGCAGGAATTATTCAGTAAGAAGATCATGAAGAGAGCAAATCCCTAAATCACGTCGGAAAAGTTTGTTCATTTAGTGGTTTTGTAAAGATGTCTGCTATTTGATTTTCGGTATTTACGTATTCTAATGAGATATTTTCTTTTTCAACATTGTCTCGTAGAAAATGATGTCGTATATCTATATGCTTAGTTCGTGAGTGATTGACAGGGTTTTTTGATAAATTTATTGCACTCGTGTTATCACAATATATTGGAGATTTATTGATAATTTTGCTGAAGTCCGTAAGTGTTTGTTGCATGTATATTACTTGCGCACATGCTAGAGCTGCTGAGATATATTCGGCTTCGCAAGTAGATAAAGAAACACAATTTTGCTTTTTGCTAAACCATGAAACTAATGATTGTCCAATAAAGTGACATGTTCCACTAGTACTCTTATGATCTGTTCTACACCCTCCGAAATCCGCATCACTATATGAAACTAGTTCAAACGATGAACATTTAGGGTAAAACAAACCATAATCTCTAGTACTAGATAGATAACGTAAAATCCGCTTAACAGCCCTTAGATGAGATTCTTTTGGTTTTGCTTCATATCGAGCACAAATAACTGAATTTAAATATTTGAATGTTGATTTAACCTGAATTTCAAATGTATCTGTTTATTTGGCAATTTAAATAACTGAATTAATAATTGAAAATTGAATAAATTGCTGAATTGCTAATTTCGGACCTGTTAAAAATATTTTCAAGTCCTAGAAAATTCCTATTAATAATATTAAAGATAATGGAAGTTTCAGAATTGAATTTGAAACTGTTTTGTTCAGTTTTGAATTTTATCATTTGAATCGATATTTGAAAATAGCGTTCCGGAGCACAGTCTCGGAATTTGACGAAACCAGTTCCTTTGGATCTGTAATATTGTATTATTATCGGATTTCAATTTTCGTAATGTTTGGAGTGATCGTCTGGCCGTACGATAAGCAAACGCGCTGAAATTAAATCGAAAATTTAATTTAATAACCGGGTCCAAAAAGCTATCTTCTCCATACGATCGAATTTGGACTCGGAACCTTTTCCAATGCGTTCGGAATAGGGGTTTAACATTATAAACGCCTGCCGGCATGTCTGATTCGGAGTTCGATATTTCGCGTATTGCGAAATGAGATATTTTGAATAGAAAATATATATATATATATATATATATATAATATAATTATCGATCAAAGTCTATAACGTCTCCATCAGCCACCCTACCTTCTGAACGCGCAGAGGTATTTTCTCCTTCGTTTTAAATCACTTAGCCGAGCAAATCGAAGAAAAACAAAACTCTATCGTTCAAATAATAATGGCGGAACATATAAAGGAAAATTTATTATCGTTCAAAGTAAATGCCGCATCCTCCTTAACCTTCAATCCCGTATTCTTTTTCCTCCAATTCAAAATCAAAGCTTAGGAAATAGATGGCCGAGCTGTTCATTTCAAATCTTCCATTGTTCAAACCAAATCTGCAATTCGAAAAAAAAAGAAAAAATGGCACCGAGCTAAGAACAGAATCGTTCGATCCAAGACAAGGAGCCGCGAGTAGCTAGGGTTTCGCGTCGAGGCGGGGCTTAGGGCAGGAGGCTCGGAAACTCGTTCGACATGAAGGGAAGTCGATTGAAATCGCAAGAGAGAGAAGCGGTCGTGCTATTTCTGGGAATGTTGGAGGCGTTCGTTCGCGAGATGGGTGATGGTCTCGAGGCGATTTCATGCGCTTGGAGGCGAAGAGAGGCAACTCGAACTCGTACGCATGAACTCGGTGGTACGGTGGCGTTCATGTATAAGGCAGTTCGACGAAGATGACGGAGGTAGTAGCGATGGCGGCCTCATTCTTTTGCTTGCTCGATCTAGAGGTGAGATCTAGGAAATGTTGTCGATATTCGTGAAATGGCAAGTGATGGATTCGTTAGGGCTTCGGTCGTAGAGCAGTGGCTAGGGTTCATTCAAGTTTTGGTCAGTAAGGTATTAGTTTATTTAGTGCATATAAATATGTATTTAATTTACTGCAAGTGATAAGGTTTCTGTTAGATTTAAAAAAATAAATAAGTATATGTATATAATTTTAGAAATTTACAGTAAACAAAAGATTAGTTTATATGGATAAAATTTGATAATGGATAAATTACATAAAGATTCGATTTTTAAAATCTATCTAACGGGAAAATAGTTTAAATTAAATTATTAGTTTAACTGAAAATCTTAGTTAAATAAAAATTGTAAAATGGCAGATTTAATTATTCGATTTATTTCGAATATTAATCGATTGTATAAAATTGTCTATACAAGGTCTAATACAATGAAGAAAACAAATCGGAATGAGAATGGATTGCAAATAAAAAGGTGAGATCTTCTCACTCAAAATGAAAATTTGAATTGCAGTTATTGATTGACTGTTTGGATGTGATACTATATATAGTAGTATATAGCAATATATATATTGACATATGTATATATTGGAGTTGTTGATTTCCCGCATTATATAGCGGATGAGAACCTATTGCGCCGCATAATAGCGGATGATATTTTTATAAATCCCATATACCGCGATATTCCACCTCGAAGTGGAATGGGTATTGTGCTAAATTCTGTGGATGCAGGAAAACAGGTTGGAGGGATCCAATTGGATTCCTCAAATTGTTTGAATATTATTTCATATGTGAATGTTGTGATGATTATTGATAATCTGTGAATGATTATATTTGTGATGGAATTTGTTGAAGGCTAAAATTTAGCCGAATGTATTTTTGGTATCGTTGGATACCAGAAGTGAATATAAATTGGATTTTGAAATTAAAGTGGAAAACTTTAAGTGAATTTATTTTTAAGAATTGAATTTATTTGAAAGAAGGAATTTTAAAGTATTAAAATTGATTTTTGAAATCTTATCGAATAAATTTCAAAATATGGGAAAAGATGTTAATAAATGAGTTTTGAATAAAAAGTTGAAGAATTTATGGAAAATGGAATTTTAAATAGTTTGGAAAGAATAAAGGAATTTATTAAAAAGGGGATAAATCTCTAGAAATCAATTTGACAAAGGATTGGGTATTTGAAAATAAATCTTTGGGAAATCGATACGAAAATTAATTTTTGTGTTGAAATAAATCTAGAAATCAATTTGAAATGTTTTGTTCTATTGAAATTAAACTTAGAAATCAATTTGTAATTGATTTGGTGTTGAAAATAAAATTAGAAATCAATTTGAAATTTGATTTTTGGGGTTAAAAGTGGATATTTGAAAATATAAATTCGCAATGGGAATTTATAAAGGAAAGGGAAAATTTGTTTTAGAAATAAACTGTTTATTTTTAAAGTGTGGGAATAAATTTACAGATTGGAACGTAAATTTGAAATAAATCGATAAGGATTTATTTAATTGGTTTAAAAGGACCATTTTGAAGTGAAAGTGTATTTTCACTATAAAGCCGAGTATATTTTCCAAAGTAGCTTTTAAAAATATAAATTAAAGGTTCTTAAGTTGGTTTTTAAAAGAAATGTTTGGAAATATATTCCGCGTGAGGGAATTGTTTGAAATTTATTTTCAAAAGTTGAAAGGTGAAAAATGATTTGAAATTGTTTTCAAAGTGTTGAAGTGGAAAAATATATATCTTGTGAAGATATTTTGAAAATAAATAATTTAGGAAAATTATTTAAATCTGATGATTGTTGTGAATATTGTTGATAGTTAAATCACCGACTATCAATATTGCCTTTGAAATGGCATTTGAATTTGTTTTTAAAACAAACGCTTATTATTCGGTTAAGCCGGGAAAGGACCTTTGTGTCAAATAACCCATTCTGAATAATGATACGACGTGTATGAATTGAAATTGAAGACCGGTGTGAAGACCGGGTATTTTCAAAAATGAAAGGACAACCTGTCGAATGTCTCTGCACCAAGTTGCTCCGGTATAGAGATTTATATCACTCTTTTTGTGATGGGAAGTCCGATCGGGATTGTGAATACCCGGATTGCAAGGACTTCTTTGGAAGTGCCTTCGGTTCTGTTCGAACCCGGAACAGACTTGTATGGTTACGTGTCTGACATTACATTTTGAGATATAAAGCTGATTTCTTTCAAATACATTTCTATTGGTGGAGGAGAATTTATTCTCTTAGCTTAACACCCTTCTCTGAGACGTACGGGCTCAGAGGTTATGTAGTTGAAGGTTATCAGCGATATATTCCCAATTTGGTAATGTGGCATGCTGAGTGTTGCTGTGTGTTGATCATTTATTGATCAATTGTGATCAAAGCATGGCTTTGTGAAAAAGCGTAGCTTTATGGACGAGACTTCGTCAGACCTCACTCCCCGGAAATGGTCGAAACAAGAATATGCGGCAAGGTTATGAGGGTCACGCCCTTTAGGGTATGTCATTTCCTTCTGGAAAAGGGTGGTATCAGGTATGGAGCCCTGGTATTTAACCTATGTGGATACTCCGATCTCATTTATTGTGTGATTGTGTGTTTATCGAGGCGCCTCGGATAAAGGTCCTAAAGGACCGGGGGATGGCATATTCATGAGTTTCCTAGTTACAGGGGTAACCCGGCCTTGTGTTGGCAGAGAGCAGTTGTCTCTCGGGACGTCCAGCCAGAGGCGATCCTATGTGGCGGTAGGCAGTTCCTTAGCCTGACCATTTGTTGGAAATCCATTTCCCAATACGAAACTTACGGTTTTAGTTGTAGAACCTGCCATTTACTTATGGTGGTCACCACTGTTTAGATGGTAGCTATAGTAGGCATAGTTTGGAATGTCTATGCTGGCTAAGATTAATATTATACTTTCGAAATGTTTTCCACACTAGACATTAATAATAATAATCCAATGATTGGCGTAGTAAGCATCTTTGACTATCATAAGAAGAAATCTCCTCCAATTCTGCGCTTGCATTGTGTGTGTGGCGGGAGGTCTTATGGTAGTTTCATTTTCCAAAAGCATTGCGAATAAATTTTATTTTCTTTGTGAAAATAACTGTTTTACGATCTCACACCAGTCACCATGACTGACTTGGAGTTTATTATTTCCTTTCTAAACCCTGGGTGCCCATAAATTTCCACACGGGCAGCCTAGAGTTATGTTATCAGGATATTCTGGAGCTTTGGAAGCAAGCTAGATGGCGAGACGTACACCCGTACTTGTTTATTTATTCCGGTGTATATTCTGTATGAGGACAAGTTATATAACTGTCCATTGTGGTATTGAGTTGTATATTGACTCTCTGATTGATGTATGTATAAACTGATATAGTTCTTTGTTTAAAAGACTAGTGATTATCTATTATATATTGTTCCGCTGCGAATGTGAGATTCTGATATTTTTTCTGTTTCTGTGTTTTTCTATTCTCTTTTTCTTCTGTCTTCTTCTACCTCTTCTTTTTAACCCTAATGGTTCGGTTTCCGGCATTCGATTGCCCGGCATTTGATACAGTGGACGTATTAATGTCGACTTTCGAGCGTCGAAAAGTCGAGACGTTACATGTGCTCTGATACCAAATGTAACGAACGCGATTTTTCGTCGCTCGAAAATCGACATTAATACGTCCACTGTATCAACTACCGAGCAATCGAATGCCGAAAAACCGAATTGTTATGGAGAAAAAGAAGAGGTAGAAGAAGACAGAAGAAAAAGAAAGAAGAAACAACATAAACAATATCAGAATCTCACATTCGCAGCGGAACAACATATAATAGATAAATGAATAATCTTTAAATCAAAGAACTATATCATTTTATACATTACATCATCAGAGTTTACAACAATAATATACAACACAACTGGACAGTTATATAAACTTGTCCTCATACAGAATACACAGCGGAAAGATAATATCATATACAAATGCTACGTCTCGCCATCCAGCTCGCCACTTGAGCTCCACAGCATCTCCTGAATCCAGAATGACCTGATAACCTGACTCTAGACTGCCCGTGTGGAAATTGGTGGGCACCCAGAGTTTAGGAAGGAAACAATAAATCAAAGCCATTTGTCAATGAAACCCTTTTCGTTCGAATCAAAGAAAAATGGCCGAAGCCCTTTCTTCTCAGATAAAAAAAAAAGAGAAAACACTTTCGTTTGAATCACTCGCGAGGGGAGGGCCGAGGCATCGCGTTTGTTGAGTCGAACCAGGCTGGGTGCTCGCGAGTCGATGGGGTTCGTGGCGGCGCGATGTGGGAAATAGCAGCGAGTTCGATCTCGCGTACGCGTGCGTGGGCACGTGGAGGATCGAAGGCGACGGTGACGGCGTGGTGGCGGAAGCCTGGGCGGGACAGCGTGCAGTGCTAAGGTGATGAGCATCGCGATGGCGATGGGGAAACGGTCGCGTTCATGGGCAAGGGGACTGGGTTTTGGAATTTGATGCGGTCGATTTGGGGCACGCGAGAGGGTCGTAGGGTGGATCTGGATTTTCCTTAGCAGTAAGGTATTAGTTTCTTTGTTTTTTTTATTTTTACATTTTAGTATTTTAAATATAAGATTAAGTGAACTTTAATTTAATTAATTGTTTATTTATTGAGTTTTCAGACAGTAACAGTAAGTTTATATAAAAAAAAGTGATTTAAAGATTTAAAAGTATAAGTGTATATAAATAGAAAGAAAAAATCTATATAGTGAAAATATGATTTACTATTGTTTACTTACTGAAAACATGTTCATAATTTCAAATTTACAATTTAATTTTTAAAATGATAAATAAGGTGATTAAATCATTAGTAAACTAAGTTTGAAATTATTTGAAAGATTATATATAAAATTAGATGTTTAAATCCACTAGTTAATTTTAATAACAAATTTGGAGATTTAATTATCTAATTTAATTATTTTAGTTGCTAAATAATATTTTACTTAAAGGAATTGATTTAAAAAAAGTATAGTTTAAAATAAAATCACAGGTTAATTAAATTTATTAAAAGAAAATAAATTGTTTGATTTACTCCGATTATTAATCAACTGTACAATGTATGTACAAGGTCTAATTTTGTGAAGAAAACAAGTCAGGATGAAAAATGGGATTGCAAAATAAAAGCAAAGGTGAGATCTTCTCACTCAAAATGAAAGTGGAATTTTCAGTTATTGATTGCTATTGGATGTGATACTATATATAGTAGTATATAGCAATATATATATATTGGCATATGTATATATTGGAGTTGTTGATTTCCCGCATTATATAGCGAATGAGACCCTATAGCGCCGCATAATAGCGGATGATATTTTATAAAATCCCATATACCGCGATATTCCACCTCGAAGTGGAATTGGTATTGTGCTAACATCTGTGGATGCAGGGAAACAGGTTGGAGGGATCCAACTGGATTCCTCAAATTGTTTGAATATTATTTCATATGTGAATGATGTGATTTATTAATAATCTGTGGATGATTTATTGATAATTGAAATTGTTGAAGGCTAAAATTTAGCTGAATGTATTTTGGTATCGCTGGATACCAGAAATAAATATAAATTGGATTTTGAAATTAAAGTGGAAAACTTTAAAAGAATTTATTTTTAAGAGTTGAATAAATTTAAAAGAAAGGATTTAACGGTAAAAAGAGATTTTTGTAATCTTATCGAATAAATTCCAAGATATGGTGAAAAGATTTAATAAATGGATTTCGGGTAATATTGTTTAAAAGTTGAAGAATTCATTTAAAAATGGAATTTTGAATAGTTTGGAAAGGGTAAAGGAATTTATTTAAAAGTGATAAATTTTTAGAAATCAATTTGTAATTGATTGGGTATTTGAAAATAAATCTTTGGGAAATCGATATAAAAATTTATTTGATGTTAAATGAAAATTTTATTTGTGTTGAAACAAATTGGAAATCGATTTGTAAAATGATTTAGGATTGGAAATAAACTTAGAAATCAATTTGTAATTGATTTGGTGTTGAAGTAAATTTTGAAATCAATTTGGAATTTGATTTTGGGGTTAAAAGTAAATATTTGAAAATGTAAATTCAAATTGGAATTTATAAAGGAAAGGGAATTTGTTTTAAAAAAATAAACACTGATTTATTTTTAAAGTATGGAAATAAATTTACGGATTTGGAACGTAAATTTGAAATAAATCGATAAGGATTTATTTAATGGGTTTGAATGGACCATTTTGAAGTAAAGGTGTATTTTCACTATAAAGCCGAGTATATTTCCAAAGTAGCTTTTAAAAATATAAATTAAAGGTTCTAAAGCTGGTTTTTAAAAAGAAATATTTGGAAATATATTCCGCGTAAGGAAATTGATTTGAAATTTATTTTCAAAAGTTGAAAGGTGAAAAATGATTTGAAATTTGTTTTCAAAATGTTGAAGTGTGGAAATATATATATTTCTTGTGAAGATATTTTGAAAATAAATAATTTGGGAAAATTATTTAAATCTGATGATTGTTGTGAATGTTATTGATAGTTAAATCACCGACTAACAATATTTGCCTTTGAAATGGCACTTGAATTTGTTTTTTAAAACAAACGCTCACTATTCGGGTTAGCCGGGAAAAGACCTTTGTGTCATATAACCCATTCCGAATTAGTGATACGACGATATGGATCGTATTGAAGACCGGTGGTGAAGACCGGGTATTTGTGAAAATGAAAGGACAACCTGTCGAATGTCTCTGCACCGAGTTGCTCCGGTATAGAGATTTATATCACTCCTTTTGTGATGGGAAGTCTGATCGGGATTGTGAATACCCGGATTGCAAGGGCTTCTTTGGAAGTGCCTTCGGTTCTGTTCGAACCCGGAACAGACTTGTATGGTTACATGTCTAACATTACGTTTTGAGATATAAAGCTGATTTCTTTCAAATACATTTCTGTTGGTGGCGGAGAATTTATTCTCTTAGCTTAACACCCTTCTCTGAGACGTACGAGCTTAGAGGTTATGTAGTTAAAATTTATCAACGATATATTCCCAACTTGGTAATGTGGCATGCTGAGTGCTGCTGTGTGTTGATCATTATTTATTGATCATTTATTGATCAAAGCACGGCTTTGTGAAAAAGCGTAGCTTTGTGGACGAGACTTCGTCGGACCTCACTCCCCGGAAATGGTCGAAACAGAAATATGCGGCAAGGTTATGAGGGTCGCGCCCTTTAGGGTATGTCATTTCCTTTTGGAAAAGGGTGGTATCAGGTATGGAGCCCTGGTATTTAACCTATGTGGATACTCCGATCTCATTTATTGTGTGATTGTGTGTTTATCGAGGCGCCTCGGATAAAGGTCCCAAAGGACCGGGGATGACATATTCGTGAGTTACCTGTTACAGGGGTAACCCGGCCTTGTGTTGGCAGAGAGCAGTTGTCTCTCGGGACGTCCAGCCAGAGGCGATCCCATGTGGCGGTAGGAAGTTCTTTAGCCCGACCATTTGTTGGAAATCCATTTCCCAATACGAAACTTGTACGGTTTTAGTTGTAGAACCTGCCATTTACTTATGGTGGCGCCCCACTGTTTAGATGGTAGCTATAGTAGGCATAGTTCGAAATGTCTATGCTGGCTAAGATTGATATTATACTTTCGAAATGTTTTCCACACTAGACATTAATAATAATAATCCAATGATTTGCATAGTAAGCATCTTTGACTATCATAAGAAGAAATCTCCTCCAATTCTGCGTTTGCATTGTGTGTGTGGCGGGAGGTCTTATGGTAGTTTCATTTTCCAAAAGCATTGTGAATCTGTTTTATTTTCTTTGTGAAAATAACTGTTTTACGATTTCACACCAGTGACCATGACTGAATCAGATTTTATTGTTTCCTTTCTAAACTCTGGGTGCCCATAAATTTCCACACGGGCAGCCTAGAGTTATGTTATCAGGATATTCTGGATATTCTGGAGCTTTGGAAGCAAGCTGGATGGCGAGACGTACTTCCGTACTTGTTTATTTATTCCGCTGTGTATTCTGTATGAGGACAAGTTTATATAACTGTTCGTTGTTGTATTGAGTTGTATATTGACTCTGATGATGTATGTATAAACTGATATATAGTTCTTTGTTTAAAAGACTAGTGATTATCTATTATATTTTGTTCCGCTGCGAATGTGAGATTCTGATGTTGTTCTGTTTCTGTGTTTTTCTGTTCCCTTTTTCTTCTGTCTTCTTCTACCTCTTCTTTTTAACCCTAATGGTTCGGATTTCCGGCATTCGAAAGTCGACATTAATTTTACAATGCTTTTGGAAAATAAATTTTTATGAAAGCTATTATATTTGAATTCAAACGGAATTGAAAATGGTGGTATCAGGTATGGAGCCCTGGTATTTAACCTATGTGGATACTCCGATCTCATTTATTGTGTGATTGTGTGTTTATCGAGGCGCCTCGGATAAAGGTCCCAAAGGACCGGGGGATGGCATATTCGTGAGTTACCTAGTTAAAGGGGTAACCCGGCCTTGTGTTGGCAGAGAGAAGTTGTATCTCGGGACATCCAGCCAGAGGCGATCCCATGTGGCGGTAGGAAGTTCCTTAGCCCGACCATTTGTTGGAAATCCATTTCCCAATACAAAACTTGTACGGTTTTAGTTGTAGAACCTGCCATTTACTTATGGTGGCGCCCCACTATTTAGATGGTAGCTATAGTAGGCATAGTTCGAAATGTCTATGCTGGCTAAGATTGATATTATACTTTTGAAATGTTTTCCACACCAGACATTAATAATAATAATCCAATGATTGGCGTAGTAAGCATCTTTGACTATCATAAGAAGAAATCTCCTCCAATTCTGCGTTTGCATTGTGTGTGTGGCGGGAGGTCTTATGGTAGTTTCATTTTCCAAAAGCATTGCGAATAAATTTTATTTTCTTTGTGAAAATAACTGTTTTACGATCTCACACCAGTCACCATGACTGACTCGGAGTTTATTGTTTCCTTTCTAAACCCTGGGTGCCTATAAATTTCCACACGGGCAGCCTAGAGTTATGTTATCAGGATATTCTGGAGCTTTGGAAGCAAGCTGGATGGCGAGACGTACACCCGTACTTGTTTATTTATTCCGCTGGGTATTCTGTATGAGGACAAGTTATATAACTGTCCATTATGGTATTGAGTTGTATATTGACTTTCTGATTGATGTATGTATAAACTGATATAGTTCTTTGTTTAAAAGACTAGTGATTATCTATTATATATTGTTCCGCTGCGAATGTGAGATTCTGATATTGTTTCTGTTTTTGTGTTTTTCTGTTCTCCTTTTCTTCTGTCTTCTTCTACCTCTTCTTTTTAACCCTAATGGTTCGGTTTTCCGGCATTCAATTGCACGGCATTTGATACAGTGGACGTATTAATGTCGACTTTCGAGCGTCGAAAAGTCTAGACCGTTACATGTGGTATCAGAGCTGTTGGTTAAGCGATAACCCTGGCTCTGTTGGGTGTTACTCATTAGAGATAGAGTCAGTAGTACTCTAGAATGAGTGTGAGTGTAATAATAGATATGAGCGTGTATTTGTTAGTGAATATAAAATTTGTTTTATATTGTGTTGACTTATCGGTTGATTGTTTATAGATTCTGGTCGGTGCAGGGTGGCCAACTGTAATCGATAGGGGTTTCTAAACTCTTAAACAAGATGAACCGACACAGTATTGTTTAAATAGGTAAATGAAATAATTTTGCCCAAAACTATTTTTGTATAGAAAAGAAATGATTTTCTATGAATTATTATTGTATACAGATGCTTGGTTGTTAGAAAGAGATAATATTGAATTATTATCATTGTTATATGAAATTAAATAAGAAATTAAAAATAATAACCAAAGATTTGGAGATGAGTTCATTTAACAAATGAAATTTATAAATATGAATTGAAAGATAAGGAAATAAAATTCATATACGAATGAGATTTGTAAATGTAAATTGTAAATGTGATTTATAATAGGAAATAGAATTCCAAGAAAATACTTGAAATAAAATTCGTTAATGGAATGAAAATTGGTAAAGTAAATTTATAAATGAGTTCTATAAAATTGAAATGAGTTTGGGAACTTAGAAAAAAATTCGAATTAGAATTGAATTTAACTTGGATTAATTTGAATAAAAGTAAATTTGAGAATTTAATCTAGTGGACTAAATAATTTGGAATAAAATTTATTGAGATGGAATAAAAATGGTGAATGAACAAATGAGTTTACATTCGTAAATAAATAAATTGGAATTGGAAAATAGAATGAGATTGGATTTGAATCAAGTTGAATATGATTGCAAACTTGGAAAAATAAAATAAAGTGGAATTAAAATAAATTGAATTGGTATCAATTTAAATTGGTTATAAACTAGAATGGATATTCTATTAAGTGAATATCATTGAATTTGCATAATAATGATTGTCGTTTGACGCAAACGAGATTGTATAAAATTATATGAGTTAATGAAAGCAAATAAAATTGATTTTTGAATCAATTGAAATAGATGTAAATTCGATTCATTTAAAAATGAATTGAATAGAAGAAAATGAATTGTAAACCATGGAATTGAATAAAAATGGTATGTAAATTGGTCGTAAGCAATTTAATTTGTATTGAAACCATATAAATTGCTAATGGAAATGATTTTGGATGTATTGCTAATGAAATCTATATATTTGTTATTGAAAATAAGTGAAATGTAAATGAATTTCTTATGTATGTCACTGACGTGTTTAAACTGAGTAAGTACAGGTTTTTGGAAGCCGTTTGGCTGCATTTTGGGTTGTGAAATAGCTAAATAATAAACTACTTTGCTTAAAAATGCTAAAAAGGTATTCCTACGCAATATAAATAGGAAATATGAACTGTTTTTCTGCTTTTCCGACCGAGTGGGTCGATGTATATATATTTATATCTTTTGTCATATTGCAAAAGCTCCTCCGTACAAAGGAGACTCTGCCAAAATTTTCCGTGAATTTTGGGAGTTAGAATATTTTTGAAAATTTGGAAAATTTTTGTTAACGGAAAATTGATTTTCAAATTGTAATAGAAATGTAGGAATTGAACTAGAAAAGTGAAATTTTAGTTTTGAAGATAAAATGAATTCAAATGGGATTGAAAATGCAAATTGAATGGAAATGAATATATAACTTTGTTTGTGAAGTGAAAATAAATATAAGAAATATGCAAATACTTATATTGAACTTAAGAAATGAATGGAGAAAATTCTTAAGTAAAATGGGTGTTGGGAGTCCAATAAGTAAATTGGATATTGTTGTTAAGTAAAGTATACAGGGTATTTGGATGTGGATTTTGATTTCGAAGATAAATTTGAATTTCTCAACAAAAGGTATGTATTTAATATTCCAGTATGAACTTTAATGAGATTCTGGTTTTGCCGCTTGGCATTTTGTTTTCTATTGGGATTTGAGAGTCCGTAGGGACATTTTGTAGTTGTACCAAGCTAGCCGCGCAAAGGAGACACTAGCAAAAATTTTCGAAAATTTAGAGAGTTAGGAAATTTTTGAAATTTTGGATAATTTACAATTTGAGTTAAAATTTAAATTTGAATTGTGAAGCTAGATAAAGTTGTTTGGAAACTATGAAAGTGTTTGGAAAGTTAATTAAAGTAATAACGAATCTTTAATAAAAAGATTTGTTTTGAAATTTTGATAAAACTGTTTGGTTTAGGAAAATGTTAAACGAGTATTGGAGCATTCTTCTTAACTTGTAATTTCGGGACGAAATACTTTTAAGGGGGGAAGATTGTAACGACCCAGAAATTTTGAACATTTGAAATAGAATATTTAATTGAATTTAAATATTTGAATGTTGATTTAACCTGAATTTCAAATGTATTTGTTTATTGAGCAATTTAAATAACTGAATTAATAATTGAAAATTGAATAAATTGCTGAATTGCTAATTTCGGACCTGTTAAAAATATTTTCAAGTCCTAGAAAATTCCTATTAATAATATTAAAGATAATGGAAGCTTCAGAATTGAATTTGAAACTGTTTTGTTCAGTTTTGAATTTTATCATTTGAATCGATATTTGAAAATAGCGTTCCGGAGCACAGTCTCGGAATTTGACGAAACCAGTTCCTTTGGATCCGTAATAATGTATTATTATCGGATTTCAATTTTCGTAATGTTTGGAGTGATCGTCTGGCCGTACGATAAGCAAACGCGTTGAAATTAAATCGAAAATTTAATTTAATAACCGGGTCCAAAAAGCTATCTTCTCCATACGATCAAATTTGGACTCGGAACCTTTTCCAATGCGTTCGGAATAGGGGTTTAACATTATAAACGCCTGTCGGCATGTCTGATCCGGAGTTCGAGATTTCGCGTATTGCGAAATGAGATATTTTGAATAGAAAAAAATAAATTATATATATAATATAATAAACGATCAAAGTCTATAACGTCTCCATCAGCCACCCTACCTTCTGAATGCGCAGAGGTATTTTCTCCTTCGTTTTAAATCACTTAGCCGAGCAAATCGAAGAAAAACAAAACTCTATCGTTCAAATAATAATGGCAGAACATATAAAGGAAAATTTATTATCGTTCAAAGTAAATGCCGCATCCTCCTTAACCTTCAATCCCGTATTCTTTTTCCTCCAATTCAAAATCAAAGCTTAGGAAATAGATGGCCGAGCTGTTCATTTCAAATCTTCCATTGTTCAAGCCAAATCTGCAATTCGAAAAAAAAAAAGAAAAAATGGCACCGAGCTAAGAACAGAATCGTTCGATCCAAGACAAGGAGCCGCGAGTAGCTAGGGTTTCGCGTCGAGGCGGGGCTTAGGGCAGGAGGCTCTGAAACTCGTTCGATGTGAAGAGAAGTCGATTGAAATCGCAAGAGAGAGAAGCGGTCGTGCTATTTCTGGGAACGTTGGAGGCGTTCGTTCGCGAGATGGGTGATGGTCTCGAGGCGATTTCGTGCGCTTGGAGGCGAAGAGAGGCAACTCGAACTCGTACGCATGAACTCGGTGGTACGGTGGCGTTCATGTATAAGGCAGTTCGACGAAGATGACGGAGGTAGTAGCGATGGCGGCTTCATTCTTTTGCTTGCTGGATCTGGAGGCGAGATCTAGGAATTATTGTCGATATTCGTGAAATGGCAAGTGATGGATTCGTTAGGGCTTCGGTCGCAAAGCAGTGGCTAGGGTTCATTCAAGTTTTGGTCAGTAAGGTATTATTTTATTTAATGCATATAAATATGTATTTAATTTACTGCAAGTGATAAGGTTTCTGTTAGATTAAAAAATAATAAGTATATGCATATAATTTTAGAAATTTACAGTAAACAAAAGATTAGTTTATATGGATAAAATTTGATAATGGATAAATTACATAAAGATTTGATTTTTAAAATCTATCTAACGGGAAAATAGTTTAAATTAAATTATTAGTTTAACTGAAAATCTTAGTTAAATTAAAATTGTAAAATAGCAGATTTAATTATTCGATTTATTTCGAATATTAATCGATTGTATAAAATTGTCTATACAAGGTCTAATACAATGAAGAAAACAAATCGGAATGAGAATGGATTGCAAATAAAAAGGTGAGATTTCTCACTCAAAATGAAAATTTGAATTGCAGTTATTGATTGACTGTTTGGATGTGATACTATATATAGTAGTATATAGCAATATATATATTGACATATGTATATATTGGAGTTGTTGATTTCCCGCATTATATAGCGGATGAGACCCTATTGCGCCGCATAATAGCGGATGATATTTTTATAAATCCCATATACCGCGATATTCCACCTCGAAGTGAAATGGGTATTGTGCTAACATCTATGGATGCAGGGAAACAGGTTGGCGGGATCCAACTGGATTCCTCAAATTGTTTGAATATTATTTCATATGTGAATGATGTGATGATTATTGATAATCTGTGAATGATTATATTTGTGATGGAATTTGTTGAAGGCTAAAATTTAGCCGAATGTATTTTTGGTATCGTTGGATACCAGAAATGAATATAAATTGGATTTTGAAATTAAAGTGGAAAACTTTAAGTGAATTTATTTTTAAGAATTGAATTTATTTGAAAGAAGGAATTTTAAAGTATTAAAATTGATTTTTGAAATCTTATCGAATAAATTTCAAAATATGGGAAAAGATGTTAATAAATGAGTTTTGAATAAAATGTTGAAGAATTTATGGAAAATGGAATTTTAAATAGTTTAGAAAGAATAAAGGAATTTATTAAAAAGGGGATAAATCTCTAGAAATCAATTTGACAAAGGATTGGGTATTTGAAAATAAATCTTTGGGAAATCGATACGAAAATGAATTTTTGTGTTGAAATATATCTGGAAATCAATTTGAAATGTTTTGTTCTATTGAAATTAAACTTAGAAATCAATTTGTAATTGATTTGGTGTTGAAAATAAAATTAGAAATCAATTTGAAATTTGATTTTTGGGGTTAAAAGTGGATATTTGAAAATATAAATTCGCAATGGGAATTTATAAAGGAAAGGGAAAATTTGTTTTAGAAATAAACTGTTTATTTTTAAAGTGTGGGAATAAATTTACAGATTGGAACGTAAATTTGAAATAAATCGATAAGGATTTATTTAATTGGTTTAAAAGGACCATTTTGAAGTGAAAGTGTATTTTCACTATAAAGCCGAGTATATTTTCCAAAGTAGCTTTTAAAAATATAAATTAAAGGTTCTTAAGTTGGTTTTTAAAAGAAATGTTTGGAAATATATTCCGCGTGAGGGAATTGTTTGAAATTTATTTTCAAAAGTTGAAAGGTGAAAAATGATTTGAAATTGTTTTCAAAGTGTTGAAGTGGAAAAATATATATCTTGTGAAGATATTTTGAAAATAAATAATTTGGGAAAATTATTTAAATCTGATGATTGTTGTGAATATTGTTGATAGTTAAATCACCGACTAACAATATTGCCTTTGAAATGGCATTTGAATTTGTTTTTAAAACAAACGCTTATTATTCGGTTAAGCCGGGAAAGGACCGTTGTGTCAGATAACCCATTCCGAATAATGATACGACGTGTATGAATTGAAATTGAAGACCGGTGTGAAGACCGGGTATTTTCAAAAATGAAAGGACAACCTGTCGAATGTCTCTGCACCAAGTTGCTCGGTATAGAGATTTATATCACTCTTTTTGTGATGGGAAGTCCGATCGGGATTGTGAATACCCGGATTGCAAGGACTTCTTTGGAAGTGCCTTCGGTTCTGTTCGAACCCGGAACAGACTTGTATGGTTACGTGTCTGACATTACGTTTTGAGATATAAAGCTGATCTCTTTCAAATACATTTCTGTTGGTGGCGGAGAATTTATTCTCTTAGCTTAACACCCTTCTTTGAGACGTACGAGCTTAGAGGTTATGTAGTTAAAATTTATCAGCGATATATTCCCAACTTGGTAATGTGGCATGCTGAGTGTTGCTGTGTGTTGATCATTTATTGATCAATTGTGATCAAAGCGTGGCTTTGTGAAAAAGCATAACTGTGGACGAGACTTCGTCAGACCTCACTCCCCAGAAATGGTCGAAACAGGAATATGTGGCAAGGTCATGAGGGTCGTGCCCTTTAGGGTATGTCATTTCCTTCTGGAAACGGGTGGTATCAGGTATGGAGCCCTGGTATTTAACCTATGTGGATTCTCCGATCTCATTTATTGTGTGATTGTGTGTTTATCGAGGCGCCTCGGATAAAGGTCCCAAAGGACCGGGGGATGGCATATTCGTGAGTTACCTAGTTACAGGGGTAACCCGACCTTGTGTTGGCAGAGAGCAGTTGTCTCTCGGGACGTCTAGCCAGAGGCGATCCCATGTGGCGGTAGGCAGTTCCTTAGCCTGACCATTTGTTGGAAATCCATTTCCCAATACGAAACTTACAGTTTTAGTTGTATAACCTGCCATTTACTTATGGTGGTCACCACTGTTTAGATGGTAGCTATAGTAGGCATAATTCGAAATGTCCATGCTGGCTAAGATTGATATTATACTTTCGAAATGTTTTCCACACTAGACATTAATAATAATAATCCAATGATTGGCGTAGTAAGCATCTTTGACTATCATAAGAAGAAATCTCCTCCAATTCTGCGTTTTCATTGTGTGTGTGGCGGGAGGTCTTATGGTAGTTTCATTTTCCAAAAGCATTGCGAATAAATTTTATTTTCTTTGTGAAAATAACTGTTTTACGATCTCACACCAGTCACCATGACTGACTCGGAGTTTATTGTTTCCTTTCTAAACTCTGGGTTCCCATAAATTTCCACACGGGCAGCCTAGAGTTATGTTATCAGATATTCTGGATATTCTGGAGCATTGGAAGCAAGCTGGATGGCGAGACGTACACCCGTACTTGTTTATTTATTCCGTTGTGTATTCTGTATGAGGACAAGTTATATAACTGTCCATTGTGGTATTGATTTGTATATTGACTCTCTGATTGATGTATGTATAAACTGATATAGTTCTATGTTTAAAAGACTAGTGATTATCTATTATATTGTTCCGCTGCAAATGTGAGATTCTGATATTGTTTCTGTTTCTGTGTTTTTTTGTTCTCTTTTTCTTCTGTCTTCTTCTACCTCTTCTTTTTAACCCTAATGGTTCGGTTTTCTGGCATTCGATTGCGCGGCATTTTATACAGTGGACGTATTAATGTCGACTTTCGAGCGTCGAAAAGTCTAGACCGTTACACATACACTCATCATAATATCGGGTCGACTAGCCGTCAAATAGAGTATGGAACCAATCATGCTACGATATAATTTTTCATCAAAATCTTTTCCGTTATCATCTTTTTATAAGTGAACAGTAGTACTCATCGGTGTTGGTTTGCTTGAAATTTTATCCATTCCAAAGCGTCGTAGTAGGTCGTTACAATATTTTTCTTGGTGAATAAAAATACCATTTTCAAGTTGTTTTATTTGAAAGCCTAAAAAGAAATTTAATTCTCCCATGTGAGACATTTCAATTCATTGGTCATAATATTTGAGAAATGATTATAATGATTTTCATTAGTTGAACCAAAAATAATATCGTCTACGTAAATTTGCACAACTAAAATATCGTTATTTTCTCGTTTAATAAATAAAGTTGTATCGATTTTACCTATTTGAAAACCCGATGTAATTAAGTGATTTTTAAGTCGTTCGTACCAAGCTCCGAGAGCTTGTTTTAATCCATATAAAGCTTTCTGTAATTTAAAAGCATGATCGGGATATTTTTCGTGAGTAAATAGTGGAGGTTGTTCAACATATACGTTTTCTTTGATAAAACCATTTAAGAAAGCACTTTTGACATCCATTTGAAACAGTTTAAAATTGTGATGATTTGCAAAAGCGGGTAATGTTCGTATGGCCTCGAGTCTTGCTACTGGTGCAAAAGTTTCGTCGTAGTCGATACCTTCTTCTTGATTATAACCTTGAGCAACTAAGCGTGATTTATTTCTTACAATATTTCCATTCTCGTCTGCTTTGTTTTTAAATACCCATTTTGTTCCTATAACCGATTGGTCTTCAGGTCTTGGAACTAGTTCTCAAACATTATTACGTTCAAATTGATTCAATTCTTCTTGCATAGCCATTATCCAAAAGTTATCATTTGAAGCTTCTTTATAATTTTTTGGTTCAAGATTTGACACAAATGCTACATGGCTTATTTGATTAAGTTGATTTCTAGTTACTCTAGAATTGAGATCTCCAATGATATTATCTTTTGGATGATTCTTAAGAATTCTAGGGGATAATATTAAAGTGTTATTTTGCACATTTGTTTCATTATTAATAGAATTTATTGAATTTGTTATTGGAATAGTCTCTTCTTCATCATTAGTATGATTGTTAAAAAGATTTTCGTCGAACGAAACATGTAAACTTTCTTCAATAGTATTATTTCGTTTATTAAAAATTCTATATGCTTTGCTACGATCAGAATATCCAACAAAGATACCTTCATCGGCCTTTGGGTCAAATTTTCCTAAGTTATCTTTTGTATTTAATATAAAACATTTTGAACCGAAAGTTTTAAAGTATGATACTTTAGGTTTTCTTCCAAAAAATATTTCAAAACAAGTTTGTTTAGTCATAGGACGTATGGTTACTCGATTTAATACGTAACAAGCTGTGGCAATAGCTTCTGCCCAAAAGTGTTTTGGTAAACCACTACTATTTAGTAGTGTTCGTGCACATTCTTGTAACATACGATTTTTTCTTTCTACTACACCATTTTGTTGAGGTGTGCGAGGAAAAGAAAAATTATGACTTATTCCTTTCTTATTGCAAAAATTAGTAAAAAGATCGTTTTCGAATTCTCCTCCGTGATCACTTCGAATATTTTTAATTTTCAAGTCCATTTGTGTTCTAATTCTTTTAGCAAATATTTTAAACATTTCAAAAGTATCGCTTTTATGTTTTAAAAACAAGGTCCATGTATACCTCGAAAAATTATCAACTATGACAAAAACATATTTGTTGTGATTTATAGATCGTATTTGTGTTGGACTAAATAAATCTAAATGTAATAATTCTAATGGTTGTTTTGTAGAAATATTATTTTTAGATTTAAAAGAGGTTTTCTATAGTTTTCCAATTTGACATTCGTCACATAAATTTTCTACTTTGTAATTTACTTTAGGTAAACCTCTAACTAACTCATATTTTGCCAATTTATTAATACTTTTCAAATTGATGTGGCAAAAACGTTTATGCCATAACCATGGATCATTATGTTTGGCGGTTAAACATAAATTTGAATTTTTATTTATATTCATGTTTAATACATAGATATTTTTGTTTCTAAAACCTTCAAATATAAGTTGTTTGTTATTATCTAAAATATTACATCTATCTTTTTCAAAATTTATTTGAAAGCCTTTGTCACATAATTGACTAATGCTTAGTAGATTGTGTTTTAGATTTTCTACTAATAAAACATTTGTAATAATAGGAGAGTTAGAAATACCATAATTGATGACTTCTTCGGTGCCAACGACATATTCTTTTGAATTATCTCCAAAGGTTACCGTTCCACCATCGATGTATGTTATATTTGAACATTTTTGAATTTTTGATCATATGCTTGGAGCATCCGCTATCTAGTATCCATTTCTCCTTATGTTTTATTTTGGGTACCTGCAAAATAAAAAAATGTTTTAATTGGTACCCATATACTTTTGTTAGGGTCCTAATTGTTAGGAGAAGGTAGCCATACCCACGATGGTTTGGTACCTTTATAAATATAATTTTTATTATAGACTACATTCTCTAAGAAATTATTAATATGTTTTTGTTTAATCAAATTATTATTTGTCTTAGGAATCCAAATTTTCATAGTTTTTGTATTCATACTAGACATAGGTAAACTTTTAGTTTTTGTATACAAATTTTTTTTTACATCATTTCCTTTTTGTTTAGAAATATTTTTAAATCCTATTCCATTTCTATTGCCTGATGGTTTTGAAGTTTTGATAAGGTTTTCCAAATCTTGTTTCCCTTTATTGAATTTTGACACATTATTTGTAATTTTATCTAATTTTTCTTTTTATTCTAAATTTTCAATTTTCAATATTTCAATATTGCTTTTCAAGTTGACTTTTTCTTTTAGTAAATCATCCTTTACTATTTTAGTGTTTTCAAAATCAATAGTAATAGCCTTACTTTCTATCAAATTATTTTTAATTTTTTCTTGAGATAATTCTAGTTCTTTTTCTAAGATAATTTTTTCATCTTTTAACATTCCTACTTCAAGTTCTAATCTATTTATTTTAGCTATATATTCTTTGTTCAATTTTTTAATTTGTCTAAATTTATCATCTAATTCCATGCTAAGTTATAATAATTCGTCATAGCTAAGTTCCGAACATACCTCATCAGTTTGTGCCATAAAATACACATTAGCTTGTTCTCCATCACTATCACTATCACTTTCAGATGATGAAGAATCCGAGTCTTCCCATGTTACTTTGAAAGCCTTCTTCTTCTTGAATTTTTCAAATTTGTTCTTCTTTTTTATCATTATTGAGTTTAGGGCAATCCTTCTTCATATGTCCGTATTGATCACATTCATAGCACTTAATTTGAGATAAGTTTATTGTGTTGGACTTCCCTTCTTTTTGAAATTTTGTCATCTTTCAAAATTTCTTGAATCTGTTATAATTCTTGGCAATGAAGACTATCTCTTCTTCATCTAAATCAG
This sequence comes from Allium fistulosum, assembly GCA_030737815.1. Taxonomy (NCBI): domain Eukaryota; kingdom Viridiplantae; phylum Streptophyta; class Magnoliopsida; order Asparagales; family Amaryllidaceae; genus Allium; species Allium fistulosum. The sequence goes on along the minus strand of CM060902.1, from coordinate 1,111,488,160 downwards.
AGTCATCATTTTTTTTGCTGGAAATGCTATGTTCTTCTTTTCCGAATTTAGTTCTTTTCGTGCCTGCAAATTAGCTTCATATGACATTAAATTTCCTATCAACTCTTCAGTTTTGAGAGTAGAGAGATCATTAGCTTCTTCAATAGCTAATACTTTCCTTTCCCAATCTGATGTTAAAGAGTTGAGTATTCGAGAAACTAAATCAAAATCGGTAAATTTAACTCCTAATGCCATATGATCATGTTGGATAGTTTGAAATCTAGAATACATATCAATAATAGTTTCATTTTGCTTCATTTTAAATGACGAAAATTGGTTTTGCAAAATTGAAATCTTAGTTTGTTTGACCTTTGTTGTACCTTCGTGTGTAATTTGTAAAGTACGCCAAATGTGAAATGCAGTAGTACATAACATGACATGTGAAAATTCATTTTTATCTAGAGAGCAAAATAAAACGTTCATAGCTTTAGCATTGTTTGATGATGAGGTCTTTTGTGCATCAGTCCATGTGTTCATAGCAGTAGTATGTGCTTCATATTTATTTTGAGTGGCTGACCAGATTTCTAGACCATTAGCTTCCATAAAAATTCTCATACGTGTTGACCAATATGCATAGTTAGAGCCATTAAAAAGTGGTGGTCGTGCTGTGCATTGTCCTTCTTGAAAAATACTTGCCATATCAAAATGATTCAAAAACGTGTTACTGTAATTTGATCAAACCTTGCTCTGATACCAAATGAAAGTCTATAGTATGGTGGATCGATTATGCAAATGACAAGTATGTGACTAATTTAAACTATATTGTAACAATATTAAAGTATGTAAACAAGAATAATCACACCAGAGATTTTATACTGGTTTGGACCTCCCGTCCTACGTACAGTCCCGAAGCTCCTCTTCAGAATTTCCTTTTACCGAATAACCCTCACTTCACCCGGAGGAACAGGTTTACAATAGCAGAGTTTCTTTGTCAACTGTGTGTTCTCTATTACACAGATTTTGACTATATAGTGCAAATGCTTCCAATATATATCTAGAGATTGTTGTCTATGAGGAACTGTATATTTGGAAGAGAAGAGTACAAGTATAGATTGCTAGAGATCAAGAATAAATCAGAGTATAAGAGTAGAAAGCGCAAGTAAGTCAGGTAGGTTCTTCTCTTGGATTCTTGATGCTATTTATAGTGGTAGAGAGATTCCTTGAGTAGTTGCATCCATTAGAAAGTGTTCTATGGTCGCTCCTGATGATGATGAAGAGTTGCAGCGAAGAGGAGCGAAGGTGTCTTTTCAATTGTGACAGTTGTACTTTGAATGGTAGCAGCCGAGTTCAAAACCAGACGTTTGGAAAATGTTTCAGACGTCTGTCTTATATATATTTTTGCATATGGTTACTTTTCAGACGTCTGAGTATCAAAACCAGACGTCTGATTCTGTCTGATTTGCGAACCAGAGAATTCAATCAGACGTCTGGCTAGTGCACTCAGACGTCTGGATTTGTGCATGTTGCTTTTCATGTGCCTGTATCATTCCTCTTCCGATTCTATCGACTTGTAGCCTCTTGATACTTATTTTGAGTCTTGTTCTTGTCTCTTTGGTGATGTTACTTTATCAATTACATGTAAATATATATATATATATATGCATATTCGATTTCCATTGTATAGTTGTTATCATCGAAACCATAGAATTGATTGCCTAACAAACTATTCAAAGCAGCTTCTCAAAGACTCGCAATATAAACAAATAAACATTGTGTTATTAGTATTATACCTTTGCTTTCTTTCTTTTAAATCTAGCTTTATCTACCACCCCAAACTTTTGCCATGGAGAGTTTCTTGCCGGATATCTATGGTTGAGTTGCTGATCCACATCGTCCGATGATTCATTCGAATATGTTGGATTCTCTAAATTTTCTTTTAGTTTAATTTGTTTTAGCTTTTGGTATTCAAAGCCGCTGACATGTAAGCGTTTTTCTTCAGCAGATTGAGAAGACTCCTTTTGATACTTAGAGGGCGGATTAAGGAATAACGCGTTTCTCAAACCATAAATTACAGGAACACTAGGCATTTAATTATACAAAAATGAGATGAAAACAACATATAGATTGAATAAAGTATTCATGTTGCATCAAAAATAAAGTGTGAATCTGATTAATATTGTTTTAACTCCAAGACATGATGTGTTGTTCATGGCTTTGAACATAAACCATGGCTTGAACAGTTTCATTGTTGTTCAACGTATACTCTATTGAATAACATATTAAATAATTCAGTAGATATATAATTTCATTAACAGCTCAAAAAATCATAAAAATACCAACCTGGCTTAGTTTCCATTTAATATCTTTATCTTGAGTTGCAACAAAGAAATGTTCTGTGTTGTCCTCTCCAATAACCGAGTGCACACATTTTGCAGCATTTACTCTTTTTTCATGCTCGCACCTTTCACAAAAATAGAAAACACATAATTCAAACTGTTTTATTCAAAACCAAAAATCTATATCAAACACAAACCACGCAATAACAAGCATTTGTGTTGCTTGCATAGTCTCTTCATAGTTCTTTCCTAGGCTCTTCAATTCTCCAATTACACAGTAAAATCTGCATAAACACGGACAAAAGCTGCATTTCCATGAAAAATGCAATTCCAAATTATAAACTGCAGCGCATAATATTGAAACTGCATCCAAAAAAAAAGCACTCAAAGATACAGAAACTGCTCCAAAAAATAGATAAATAACTCTATGTAGTCAAAAAACTGAACAGAGATGGCACAAAAACTGTAGTAAAATAATCCAAAACTGCAGTAACATAATCCAAAACTGCAGCATAATAATGCAAAAATGCAAATTATAATAACTATGAGTTCTAATTTTCATACAAACAGTACAAACCAATATACATAAGACATGGTTTTCGAACAAGTCTGAATGAAGTACACTCATTAGTTTCACAATACTTAAAAATGCACAATAGCATCATACTGCACATATATTTCTTCAATGAGAGCATCAGAGCCATGCATATTTATAGAGCACATTACATTGGTTAAAATGATATGAAGAACCCAATTACATATTGACTTTAATAACTGGTTTTTCTGCATAAAATAAGCACAAATAGCAGAGGATTGAAATAAAGCTTCTTTTTAAAAAAATTATAGCCTTGAAAGTTGCATATGTGCTAAATAATATTTTCAGTTTTATAGTAAATTGGTCAATAAACCTTAGTAAAATTTATTAATGGGATATATATCAGGATTAAATTTTACAGTGCTCTCATCTTTATATTTGAAAACTACTGTTTTTTGCTCTATTTAGTAATGTAGTACCTGGTTCTTTACTCTTTAGTTTTAGAGCTTATTTTCTTTTCACCTAACTTCACCTTTGTTGTATCTGTAGTACCTATTAATATTGATCTATTTATAGCCCACTAATAGCAAAATGTCCTCCATGGAGTCCTTCCTGGACCAACTACATATCCTATTTTTTAACACAGAACTCATTTTTCTCTCGTAATTAATCAAATCTTTTTAAATAAAAGTTCTTACACAAAAATTTCATTTTTTACCACTCACCCATCATTATAACTAGCATTAGTGAGAAGATCTGATGGCGAGACAATAATACAAAAGATCGCGTCTATCCAACAAACAGTAGATCCACTTTTAGTTACATCTACCCAATAGACAGAATATTTTAAAAAGCGTATGGATAAACAAGATTAAATTCTTCTAATTTAAAAAGAAAAAAAAAGAACCTTGTAGTTCGAAGAAGCCCTAGCAGCCCAGAAAGGCAAAACGAATACAAAACCCCAACAGTTCAAAGAAATGGAATGATAAGGAGTGCAGACAAAGGAACATCGATTTAGAGATTAATTAGAACAAATATTTACCTGCGTCGATTTTGCAATTGGAGGAACCCTAACAGTTTGGGAAAAGCAGAAAATTGACCAAGGGGCTGTGGGTGCATTATAAAATAAGAAGAAGGGAAATTACATATTTGTCCAACTAGTTTTGTATTATTTACATTGTTAAAAAATATCCCAACATATATAACCGTGACAAACTAGAAGTAACGGAAATAACCGTTAGAAATTTAAGGCGGAAAAGTGTTACAAAATGGACTGTTTAGTGTAGTGCATTTTAAGCATTACCTTTTAGTATCGATTATTTACACGCGTTTTCTTCATCAAAACTATATCACTTTAGGATGTATGAAATTTTGTATTGGTCAAAATTCTAGTATTATTCACATTCAACTCGCTTAGTCCATAAACAAAATCTTAAGTTCAATAATAACATTTATTATTAACCGTACTACTCTATCAAATATTTTGGCTATAATTGACCATGATACTAACATCATACGATCAAGGAGAGAAATTCTCTATTGAATAGTACTTCCCTTCCTATGCTTTTACTCAGATCCAACTATAATCGCTTGATGGTCGTCATGCCATTATTTAATTATAATCAAAGTGGAATGTCCACATAGAAGTTTCATAGTATTTTCAAGCCGATAGATTTATGTAACATAGTCACTCTGTAATTTTTTATTTGACCTAGTTGTTGTAAAACAACAGAAAACTTTTGGATGAATCATTACATAGTTATCCAATAACTACGAGTACGTAACCCCTTGGTGCTCCCAACAACCATGAGTAATACATTACCGAAAATTTGCAAAGTGTTACATAATCTGGTCTCAATGGATGTATCGATATCATTTCTCGAAACATCTTTACAAAGAATATTTAAAACAATATATTATTCTATATTGTGATAATTTTCTCATGATTACAACTATTCGTAATTATTATTGTATAACATATTATTTAAGGATTTTCTAATTAATATATTTTAAATTAATTAATTAATTATATCATAACGTTACAAAGTATATAACAAAATTTAAACACATTTATTATGAACAAGACAAGGTTGGATATAGAGTTAGTATATATGTAACAAATTACATAATTTCCCATAAAGCATACCCTTAACTCTCTCACATAACAAGTGGTGTTGAATTTCTTGTTATATCTTTCAGAGTTATGATTTATTTGTAGGCCATATCATCGCTGGACTTAAATGTTGTTTCCAGAAGAACTTTCTTGTCCCTTACTTTCAAAGCATTTTCCCTTTTCAATTTAGTCAATATGCCGAGAAAAGGTACACTATAAGAAAGCATGCTTTTAATAGCACTAAAAGATAGCATTTATGTTCTATGTGCTAGTTGGTGATAAAAAATAAAATAAAATTATAATGAATGCTATGTAAGCTGGTATCTTTTTTTTTTCCTCAATGCGGTCAACCTCCTGCCTTTTTTTCTTCTACCGCCCTTGTTCCCTTTAAGCGAAACCATAAAGCCCTAAGCTACTCATTCTTTATTCCCAATCTCTTTCTCTTCATCAAAACACAAAATCCAGTAATTACTTTTTTCTTGAGCTGATAGCCCTTCTTCAACTTGAGAAAAAGCAAGCCCTAAAATTTTCATCTTGATTCGAAGTCTTTCTTTTTCTCATCCGCCAAAGTATTTCTTAATTTTTAGCAAAAGGAAGCCCTATAATATTTCTTACATATTCATTTGGACTCTCTTGATTACTAGTTAATTCATTGATTAATTATGGCGAATAGGAGGAAGAAGAAGTAGGAAAGTGAAAAGAATGGTTTATTTATATTAATTATTTAATTATGGCCAACAAAATTGTGATTCCTTTTCTTCTTATTCTTTCTTCCCTAGTCGAGATGCAAGTTCTTTAGGTAATTATTTTTTGTTATATACTTATATCGAATATTAATGTTGTAATGCTTTGATTGATTTATCTAACTCTTCATGGTATTTTAAATGGATAGTACTAAGTTAATAAGCAGCCTATGGATTGTTTGGTCAAGTTCAATTTTAAAGTGCTAAAATATTGGTAGTATGTTGAAATGCTACAGATAAGGTTTAAAATGTTAAGAGCGGATAGGAAAACATATGATGGGTCAGAACTTGGGCCTGCTAATTTATTCTAGCAAAATTAATGCTTTATATAGACAATACGCCATATTTAAAAAAAAACAACCCCTAAGGTAAGACGTAATTTGTATTAAGTATAGATAACAAGCTATTTTCCTAACTGCCAAATCATCAAATAAGAATTTCTATTTTATAAGAAATGCACTTTGGCTGTGGTAAGTGACATATACATATAATATATGCTTAGATATCAAAGATAAAATCTGTTATATGAGCAATTCATGATGGAAATGGATGTACAAAAGTGATGATTTAAATTTCTTCTAACAATTTACTAGAGATTAAGTCAACTGTTGTCCTTAGTGGGTCAGAATATGTTATTGTAGGAAAAGTATGTAGTAGCACAATTTGTACCGTTTATATTTTATACTGCTTTGGGCATTAATGATTCTTTCTTAAATATATAGATGCAGGGAAAAATAGTAAATGGGCCATCTTTGTATGGGTTGTATAATAGTAGTCAGGTGGCTGATGAGTATCTGGAATATTGTTTTGTTGAATTTTCAGATATTTCTTTGTACATAGTGGATGAAGAAAAGATAGCTCTAATGAATGCACATGCATATATAAACAAAACTCTAATTGAGGGTTTTCATTCTAATGAAATTGTAGAAGAAGATTTAGAAGAAATTAAATATTGGGAAACCATTGTACATCGAAATGCTTATATTTTTAGTTATGCATCATAGTGCATTAGCATGCATGATCAAAACTTACTTCATTAATCTCATCAATAACAATGCCTCAACTGAATTGAAAATTTCTTTCTCAGTTGTAAAAGGAATTTTTTTTATTAGTACACTACAAAAGAAGCACTGTTTAGCGACGGCTATTAGCCGTTGGCGGCCGTCGCTAGCCGTCGCTAAATGTCGTTGCAAATTATCTCGTTGCAACAAATGAAAGCGACGGCTCCGTCGTACTTTTTGCAACGGCTTGTAACGGTTAAGTGTCCACGTGGAAGCAACCGTTGGGGTTGTTGGTTTCCCGGGTTGTTGATGCAAAGCGTTGCAATTTGGCCGTCGCTAGCCGTCGCTATATTCGACCATTTAGCCGTCGCTAGCCGTTGCGAGCCGTTGCAAACCTGGAACAAATTAGTTGCCACATTGCAGCACCTTCAACCCTCAATCCCAATCAATCCAAATAATATAATTCCATCATTCCGCACATATAATATCATTCCATCATACCATATAATCAATATCAATACAACCAAATCATCAAATATTGCATATTCCAACATATATTCACAAAATCATATAAGAAAATCAACATAACCAAATATGAAAATCCACCAAACCAACCCACATAACTAAATTAAACGACCAGTACATATCAAGTGCCAAAGTATCAATGACAACAACCAAAATACCAAATCCACCAAAACACTAAGTATCAATCACAACATCCAAATTACCAAATGTCAAACCCCTCATAATATGTACATACATATATACATATATATATATATATAAAAAGCGTACCCGTCAAAACAAACCAACTAAGCATCATCATCATCTGCACCTCCTTCCCCGGGAATTGACCCATGCTCTTGATAGAAGGCAGCAATACGCTCATCTATCTGCGTCGCCAAATAACTCTTCCGCCAATCATTGAACTCATCCAATTGTGTTTGCATCCGAGCAATCTCTTCCTCGTCTATGGATCTCCTATATGCTCTTTGGAAATTAAGAGCCTGTGAAATAATTCAACTGAATAAGAAGTTCATGGCATACAATAACAATAAGAAAACTCAAGTTATCGGTAATAAACTCAAATGAATAAGAAGTTCATGGCATACAGGTTTCTACTGTGTAAACGTTGAGTACATACCATATTGCCGAAACTGTAACGCCTGTTTCGACTTGCCAGTTCAATGATTGAGTCCCATATCCGATTAGACTCATCAATCGTAAGCGACTCCCATCCACTCGCTTGTATCTCTTGTTCATGCTCTACATTATATCTCTCCTACAATTATGAACAGATATTTGACACAATTCATATACAATTTACTTAGTGGAAATTAGCCACAAGGGCCTCTTTAGCAAGTGGAATTAGTTTCTAGGACACACAACTGAAATAATTACTTTCAAGGACAAAACGTAAAATAATTAGTTTCTAGGGCCTAAAAACCTATGAAATTATGTCCTTGAAAGTAATTGGACTGCTGACTTTGTCCTTGAAAGTAATTATTCTGCTGACTTTGGCCTTGAAAGTAATTTCTTTAAATGCGTGTCCTAGAAACTAATTGTACTGCAAAATTTGTCCTTATGGTGAAATGCACCATTTACTTATTTACTGTGAAATAAACGAATATGAAATATTTTCATTGCAGAAATAAACATATTTACCATTACAGAAGCAGCCTTGTCATCCGACCAATCATATGAAACATTCCCATCCTCATCTGTATGCTCCACTGCATGTGTGACTCTGAAAACCTCAGCCGCTGTAGGCTCCCTTCCATACTTTGCCCACTGAATATATACAAGAATAGATTATATTGATAAATTGCATGAGTATATACAAGAATAGATTATATACAAGAATAGAATAGAATAGTTAATTTATTTACCAATTCCCTCCTATGTTGTTGGAAGGATTTCGAGCCACCACGATGTAAAGCAGGGTTTTTGTTCCTATTAACCTTGTTTCTTGCCGATAATTCCTATTAATTTATACACACTATTAAGTAAAATAATTCAACACATTTAAATGTAAAAATATAGTGACAATATAACTTACTTTGAATGCTTCAGATTTCCAATATTGTTGGAATCCAGCCCAAATATCATCCCCCATTCAACTTGGCTTTTTCCCTGAACTCTTAGCCCTTGAAAGAGTCTCTCTGTAATTTTTCCGCATCTTTTTATTCCAATGATTTATAAAAACATCCATATCCTGCGAATCCACACGTACAGCTGCCTGCATATTGAATTAGCATACGTGTTATGTAAAAGAGATTATATAATTAAAAAACAATGAGCAAAACAGAATACATAAAACTGATATCATAAGGCATGATGACATATTGTTTTTTGTTTCATATAAGGCATAATTATATATTACAAAGTTGTACTTACCATAAGATCAGCCCATATTGCGTTTTTTATATGTGTTGGGATGTTATCCCACTGAGGCCAACAGCCGAACATCCTACTTTTGTATGCTTCCTTTGATACTTGTAAAATGAAATCGGACGGCTCCACCTCGAACCCTCTGTAGAAATGTTGATGTATATATTCAATATATTTCATATAATATAATTCAAATAAGTTTGATACATACCCAGCACTTTTCGGAACTATCTCTGCAACTCGACGGAGATCTGGCTCAGAGCTACTCGGACCTGCTCCAAGTGAAGGTGACTGAGATGTACTACGTCGATAACGACGCCTATCAGACATAGCTCCAAGTGAAGGTGATTGAGATGTACTGCTTATAAAAAAGTACTGATAACATAAGCATCACATAATCATCAATCAATATCACATAATCATTAATCGTCGCATAATCATCACATAATTATTAGTCAAGTGGTAATCATCACATAAACATACTCTGCATATAATCATCGAAAAAAGCGTACATAAAAAAAATGCATAACTCAGAATGATACAGATCATATATAGTCATCAGTATTATTACATAGCTCAGAATATTACATAACATAGTCATTATTGTTAATACATAGCTCAGAATTATACAACAAGCGATGCCATCTATGATCAGTCTTCATCGTATTCTGATTCAGACTCGGTCTCGTACTCTATATCATTTTCTTCGGTACTTACAAATGCATCTATTAAAACATTCGATTCATCAGTCAACGACCCTACATCAATGTCATCGGTTATCACTATTTCAGTATTTGGCTCGAGATTCGCTTGATACGCTGCTTCATCTGGAATATTATTTCTTTCAAATGTATATCTTGCCTTCGTTTTAAAAACAGCCCACCAGTCTGCTTTATCTTTTTTTAAGGACGGATATGGAGCAAAATAAACTTGTAAAGCTTGCTTAGCTAATACAAAAGGATCATACTTATAGTAATGCGATGTATGCCTTATTTCAATTAGCTTATAATCTTTGTGCACATTAATTTCAGAGCCAGGAACATTACTAAACCAGTTGCATTTGAATAAAACAACTTTCTCTACAGGTTGTATATAATATGTCAACTCTAAAACTTGTGTTAAGACGCCGTAAAACTCTTTTATATACTCCTCTGAATCATCACTTCCTTTGACAAATACACCACTGTTATATGTTAATTTTTCAGCCCCGTAAATCCATTGACGAAGAATATTGGATAAGTCTTGACATTTCGTTTTGGTCCTATAGCAAGATGTCGTAATCCTTCGTCAATAACACAGTTTCCTGTATCATAAACGTAGTTTGAAAACCATCCAGCAAATTCTTTACTGAGATCACCAGATGGATGTTGTGATTCGTATATGCTGCAAATATGTATTATATTCCTTTATAATTAATATATACATGTATAATTGAAATATATATGAATTCATAAGTACCTGACAAATGGTGCAACTTCAGCACAATTTAGAATAACATATGTGTGTGCCACATGGTAATCTCTATCATCTAACCATATTTCCACACATTTTCCAGCAGGTCTTCCATGTTGTCTAAAAATAGATAACATCGTTTCAGAAGAATCCTGCTCAATAGTTTCTTCATTACGGGGAACACTTATGAACGATAAGTTCACATTGTTACTAAAGTAATGTGAGAAAAAAAATGAAGCTTCTTCTTCAAGGTACGATTTGCAAATCGAACCTTCTACTCGTGCTTTTTGTCTAATTTTTTTTCTTCAAATGATTCAGGTACCTATAACAAAATTAATTAAATTTATATGGTGGTACAAAAACCAAAATTAATTAAATTACCTCTCAAATGGATACATCCATCCATATTGCACAGGACCATGAAGGAGTGCTTCAGATGGAAGATGAACAGGTAAATGCTCCATTACATTAAAAAAACTAGGCGGAAATATTTTCTCCAGTTTGCATAGAAGTACAGGGATTTCTGCTTCAAGTTTACGTATACGATCTACCTTTAACGTCGTAGAACAAAGCTGTTTATAAAACATACTTAATTTTGTTATAACACTCCATATTTTTGCAGGCAGCAGTTCTTTGAAAATCATGGGAAAAAATACTCCATCATAATGTGGCAATCGTGACTTTTCATCCCACTCAATTTGTTGTTTTTAAAGTCAACACATCTACGGAGGTTAGAAGAAATCCCATCAGGACATCTAAGTCCTTCCACCCACTTTAGAACGAGTTTTACTTGCTTGTTGTCTAGCTCATAGCATGCTTTGGGTTTCTTATTATCGTCGTATAATTGCAGTTCGGGCCGCTTACAGAAGTGTAATATATCACGTCTTGAATTCGCATCGTCCTTAGTTTTCCCCTTCACATTCAAAATTGTGTTAAACACGTTGTCGAACACGTTTTTTTCGTTGTGCATGACGTCAATGTTATGTCGGAGTAGGAGATTTTTCCAGTACGGTAACTCCCAGAATATACTTTGCTTGCACCAGTTATGAATGTCCGATTTACCTGGAATTTCAACTTGTACCCCAGTTTCATGTATCTTTGGGTAGTCTTTTACAATTTCATATACCTCTTCACTTGTCCAAACCTTAGGTGGTAGCATACTCTCTACTTTGTTAGCTTTAAAGTTCTTTTTATCCGTTCTAAATTTATGATTGGTATGTAGAAAACACCGATGACAGTCAAACCAAGAAATTTTCTTCCCATACTTCAATGAAAATGCTCGTGTTTCATCCATACAATAAGGACAAGCTAGACGTCCAGATGTGCTCCAACCTGAAAGCATGCCATACGCAGGAAAATCACTAATAGTCCATAATAAAGAAGCAAACATACGAAAATTCCTTTTTCTCGAAATGTCGTACATTTCAACTCCTTCATGCCACAGTGTTTTCAACTCGTCGATTAGGGGTTGTAAATAAACATCAATTCCTTGTGTCGGATCATCGGGACCGGGGACGACAATCGTTAGAAACATATATGGAGTTTTCATACACATCCATGGAGGTAAATTATAAGGAGTAATAATAATAGGCCATGATGAATATTTACTACCAAACTGAGAAAATGGCAAAAATCCATCCGTACATAAGCCAAGCCTAACATTACGGCTATCTGCCACAAATTCAGGATAAGTCTTATCGAAATGTTTCCATGCTTCTCCATCAGATGGATGTATTAAAGTTCCTTCTTCTGGTGTTCTCACACTGTGTCATCGCATAAGACATGCTGTAGCAGAAGATGCATATAACCGTTGAAGTCTGGGAGTGATGGGTAAATAATGCATCCTCTTATATGGAACTTCTTTTCCTTTCTTTTTTCTTGGTTTGTATCTTTCCTCGTTACATATTCTGCATTTAGTAAGATGAGCGTCTTCTTTCCAATACAGTATGCAACCTTTTACACATGTATCTATCTTTTGGTACGGCAATCCAAAAGAAGACATAAGTTTTTTTACTTTATAATGACTATCACACATCAAATTATTAGGTGGCATGTGTCGTTTTGCAATTTGTACAACTGCTGTAAATGCAGCTTCTGTAAGATTAAATTTCAATTTCATAGTGATGTATTTGGCGGTTATAGATAATTCGGTTCCGCTTGTACATCCATCCCACAATGGCCTCTTAGCAGAATCCAATAAATCATAAATTTTTTTAGCTTTCACGGTCGGCTCTTCGTCAACATTTTCGTTCCCATCATCACCTTGGTCAAAGGTAGGAAACATTGATCGTGCAGCATCTTGCACCATGTTTTCTATAGGATTGGTCATAGTATTATCGTCCTCTAACACTACAGGATTATGTATAGGTTGAACAAGTTCTCCATGACGATCCCATAAGTAATAATTCGGCAAAAAACCAAATTTGTACAAATGTACTTCTACTACATCTGGTTTCCAATGCTTCAGATGTTTGCACTTACTACACGGACAACGAATGTCTACGTTATTTCGATTATTAGATTGAGAAAATCTAATAAATACTTGTACACCGTTACAGAAACGTTCTTTTATTGATCCTTTCATACCTTTTCGAGGTTCATACATCCAACTACGATCGAGAAAATAATCGAACATATTTCCTGATTTGTAAAATGTAGGTTAGAAGATTGAATAACACACTTCATATTAAAGTCTTGTAAAAATTCATATATAACCCTTTACTATTTTAACAAATTCAAATAAATATTGCATTCAAATTTTCAATTCTTAAGTTTATTGTTTTTTTACTTTGACGGCCGGTTATCCTACTTCCCATTACAAAAACAATAACATAATCATATTTTATAAATCATTTCAGGTTAAACGATTCTAAAAAATTTCGACAGCACTTCCCTTTATTCCCTGTATTGTACACAAATGCGTGTACACAGTGAAAAAAGGAAGTGCCATCGAAATTTTCTGAACCGTTTAAACTGAAATGATTTAGAAAATATGATTACATTATTGTGTTTGTAACTTGTCCAAATACTAGGACAAATCCAACAAATGTTGTATCAGATGAATATAGATGTTCGTTCTGTGGAAAAACAAATATCCATATAACGATCATATACAACACTTGTCAGACGGGGCCAAAAATTCTCTAAGGGGTTCACATAAATAAAGCACAAATTAAAAAATATTAATATTGAAGTATTAGTGGTCTGTAGTGAAATAATGATCTTAATTTTTTTTAGTAATGTAGCCAAATAGAATTCGTTTAATTATGAATCAAAATCCATGCGAACTATCGGTAACTCGGAAAATATGCCTTATCTCGCAAATGGGAACTATGATTTACTATTTTAACAACTGCAAAAACTATTTTATAATTCATTTAACTACTTAAATATTTATTAATTAAATCTAAATTTTTAAAACATATTTTAACTTTTGTTTAACTACATAAATTTTAGTTAACGATTTTGTGAACTAAATAAGTAGTTAGCACTTACAACAGTATAACAAACATTCTCGTAAACTTATCAATAAATATATTATTCAATAATCATGGCCTATTTTTTGGTTTTTAAATTAGCCATAATTTTTAACAATATAGTAAACAATAAATTCACTAATTAATACCACCAAATCAACACTAATTATCATCACCTAATACGCAATAATCACCATTTTCAAACACACAATCAACTAATTTTCAAAATTAGGTTTACCATTATATACCCAATTCAATTAATAAACTAATAACATATATTCATCAATTCCAAACCCCTAAATCATCCAATTCCAAATCCCTAAATTATCAACTAATTTAATTTAAACCTAAATTAAACAAAGATAATGGAAAATATGACAAACCGGCAAGTTTGGAGAGGTTGAAATTAGCGACGGAAGCTTACGACGGCTCCTGGTGGCGGACGGCGGCGGCGGCTTGCGGGGGAGAGGGAACTGAGAAGATTTGGGGGGAGAGTGAGAGTGATTTTTTCTGTCTCGGCTAGCAGGTATGTATTCGCGATAAGCGACGGCTAGCGACGGCCGCTTTTTTGGCCGTCGCTAGGTGTTGTCGCTTTTCCAAGCGTTTCTTGTAGTGGTATAGCATTCTAATCTTGATCCTTATTCCTAATTCCATTTGTAAGTAGGCATAGAGATCATGACCTACTTATTATCTCATTGGTATGGCAAACCCAACAACACACTCATGTCCCATGTTATTGTTTTTTAAAGTATTTTGCTAACAATTGTTTTCTCTACCATTCATCCACTTATCTGATAAGTTTAACTTGCAGGGAGATAAAAATATCATCAAATTCGAAGGTCATCATGATTCTCCAAGGCTCCAGTTTTATTTTGATTCAATAACAATTTTCTTTCATAATGTACTAAATCCTCCATCTGATGAGAACTACTTCCACACTGTGCATAACTTTTTGACAAGGTAAAGAAAATCTACATATTAAAATATATTACGAAGACTTATACTGTTCTGATATCCTTCAGCCATTTTCATTAGGATATGTTGGAGAGACTGCACCAAATCGAATCTGGACACCATGAATTATTGAGCCTAGCTTAGGTTAGTAATATGAATTCCTTTCTCTTTGTTGGCTTGATGAATTAGCAAGTTATGTTTGCTTTATTTTTTATTTCCAATTAAATGCTTGATTTCATTATTCTTATTGGTGACAGTAGCTGCATATGTGAGCACCAATGTTGCTATTTCCCAACCGTGTTATCAAAGACCTATGGATAGGACACAGGTGGGTAAAAATTGTGATTATTTGAATGTATATCAGGAATGAGTTTTCATCTTATCTTATGGCATATCTTTAGTGTTATTGGTGCACATTGTAAAATTTGAGATCTAAGGTAGATCAGCCAACTTTTATGCATGACAAGCATTAATCTTGCTATTATATTAGCGCACTTCACACCTCATCGATTTGGCGGCTTACAATTTTTGGTACTTGTAAACTGTTTGATTGTGCTAATCAATCACAAAATGAGATTTCGCTCATCCATAAGTTATTGTAGTATGCACATTTTCTATTGTTATTTCTTTGTTCGCTTTGATATTTGTATACATATTAGTTGGAAATTATGACTAGTGTTACATAATAAATTATTGGTTGATTTCTTTAATTATGGGAACTCTTATTCTTTTTGCACTTTCCATCTGACATTTCTTCCCATGAAAAACATAATGGATTTGAGATGAAGTGTACTTTGATATCATACAAATTTCCTTTTTTTTTTTAATTTGTCTTTGTTTCATCTTTATTGGTTAGTTTATTTATTGGTTTGACGTTAACTATTTGAGATCAATTGCCACTCTATATTCTTGTATGTCAAACTTCATAGCCTCTAATAAACTATTTATCATTTATCTGCTTTAAGTCACATCATGAGACTTGTATTCAAAACCTGATCACTCTTTATTCCTATTCAAATATATAAAATCCAAGTTATCTCTGGTCAGGCTAACGATTAACAAGGATACTTAACAGGGATTAAGACTTCATTTCGCTTACTTTATCTTCTCCCACCTTACATTTTTAAGTTATAAGCAAGCGTTGGAATAAATAAATATACCTTGAAGCTGAAGAAAGGTTGACTGTAATTGCAGATGTAATGAAAATGATCATTAGAACATGTTTATTTTTCTCTCTTTTTAATTTAGTTTTTTAGGGATTCAAAGCTAAGACCTTTAATACCACAACCTTATCACTGTACTAGTGATTAAGTCGATTGTGGTCCTTGGTAGGTCAGAATATGTTTTCAAAGGGAAAGTTGTAGTAGTACAATTTATACCATTTATATTTTATGTTGCTCTGGGCATTGATTCTTTTCGAAATATACCGATGTGGGGAAACAAGGTAGATGGCTAATCATTAGCCGCTAATGTTCATCTAGGTAGTATAAGGGTAGCCAGGTTCAATTGTTGTAGTTTGCAGGATCAATGAGAGTCTTACTAGGAGCACATAATCTTGAGTGGAATCGTTGTTTGCTACTACATTAGAACATCAGGTTTGTTTTTTATTAAGCTTTTAGATAATTTCCTATCAAACTATCATGGAGCAAGGAATCCTCTAATTGTTATTATACTTGGTGATATGATTAAAATATTTGGAATTAGAATTTACAGCCTTCTTTCTTACCTGAATACCGTTCACACCATGTTTTCAAGAAATCATGTACATCAATCTTACTTTTATTACTTTAATTATTCCATTCCGTAAATGAATCAATGGGTATGATATCACTATGCTTATCTATTCTATTATATATAAAATTCAATGTATAACTCTTTGTATTCTCAACCTCTTCTCTGTCTCAAACTCTTCAAACACTACCCTCTATATTCGAAGTTATTCTTTTATTTTAATTTAATTCTTCAACGAAGCCATGCATCTCATATATAACTCCGATCACTCCATATCTCGATCATTATTAACCGCTAATCGAATGGAATCAAAAGAATGTCCACCGTAAAAACTGCACAAATGCCTTGGAGATTTGGGTTAGAGCTCCATTAGAAAAATTGCATAAATGCCTTTGATGTTTGGTTTAAAACTCGATATTAATAAAAGGTATTTCTTCCTATTATATATTTGATATAATGTGATTATATTAATTAATTAATTTAATTAAAAGCATATTTAATAGAAAAATCCATAAATGATATATTTTGTGATAGTAGTTATTAAGTGTTGTAACCGTGAGTAATTTATCACAACGAAACAAATATACCATTTTAAATGTTCCTGGTCAAGATGCATCGAGATTGGATATCGATGTATCCGTTGAGACTGGAGTATGTAATGCTCTCTAAATGTTGGGCAGTGTATTGCTCATGACCGCTGGAGGCACCTAGGGGTTACGTACTAATAGTTGTTGGATAACTATGGAACAACTCACTCGATAGTTTTCTGTTGGTTAATATAACTAAGGTCAAACAAAAAATATCAATGTGACTGATTTACATAGTTCTCTCGACTTGAGAATACTGTAGATCTTCAATATGAGAGCTCCGCTTTGATTATAGCCAAATTATAGCATGGCGTCCATCGAGTGACTGTAGTTGGGTCGATTGGAAGTATTGGAAGTGAAGCACTATTCAAGAAAGGATTCGTCTCCTCAGTTATATGCGGTTAGTATCACAGTCAACTCAAATCAACTCAAAGTCAAAGTCTCTGGCCAGAGCATTTCGATTAATAATTATTATTATTATTGAACCAAGGACTTTGTATTTAGACTATAAAGTTGAATGTGGATGAGGTTGGATTTTGATCATTACCAAATTCAATAAGTCCAAAGTGGTGTAGTTTTGACGAAGAGAATTGGTGTAAACAAATGTCACAACCGGATAACGCTTATTAAACTAAAATTGGATTTTACCAAAAATGAGTAAGCGATAAATTTGGCCATAATGTCACACCACCTGCTAAGTGACGTGTGAACGTTAATATTAGAATAGTTCGATGTTAATCGCTGACCAAATTTACACCCAAGAGTTACACAGCCGAAATGATGAATTCCCTTAAGACCGAATGATTTAATTAGTTTATAATTGTTATAAATTAATTAATATTTATGAAATATTAATTATAAATTTTGAATATGATTTGAGAAATAAATAATGTTATATATATTTATAACAGTTATAAATATATCGATCGATATACAATATCGATGAACGATTAAATTAGATTTAATTGCATAGTATTTTGGCTTGGGCTTATATGGGTTTAAGGCCCATCATTAGGACTGCAAAATTTCGGTTTTGGGAAGGTCTAGGGGTGGCTAAAACATAGGGAATTGGTTTGGAGATAATGGGTTGAGATAAAGTGAGAATGGGTAAAAAGGTTTTTCTCGTTTCTCTCTAATACAACCATATATATGTATGTATGTATGTATGTATGTATGTATGTATGTATCTCTAAAAACAATTACGAACCTTTTTGGCCGCCATTACCTTCTTCATTGCTAGTTAAAACATAGCTCTCAATCCACTCCAAAGTTCTCAAATATGTTCCAAATTAAAATAATACTATTCAATAGTTAGAGGTCGGTGATTTCGGACTTGCAATCTGACGAATCAAGAACAGTAAAAGAAAGAGAAGTCATTGCTTCAACGTGGATTCAAAGGCATCATTAAATTGGTAATTTTAATTCATATTACAATAATTAAATTATATTTTATGATCCTATAATGAGTAATTTCAAACCTGTTTAAATATAATGCTACTATATGTTTAATTAGGTGAGATTTTGTAAGTAGACGTGGTTGTCACAAATCAGTTTGGTTATGTGCATAATTTGTTTATTATACGATTTGATTTATGTATAGACAAATGTTGTTTACTATACAAAATCAATTTTTGTCATTAATAATTGTTTTATATATATTTATTAATAAATTCATATATATATATATATATATATATATATTAGTGTATATTTCTCTCTCATAATAGCATATATAAGATACATATATGATTTAAAAATTTTAGTATACTTATTTATATATAATATGAATTTAAAAATTCAAAAATTAATTATCATACATATATTCATATTTTTAAATTAACATTTATTGAATTTTTGAATTGTTTATTATATATAAAATAATTATTACATTAAAAATTAAATTTTATATTTTTTGAAAATATTATATCATTTCACTAACATATAGAATAAATTTAGGAATTTTTCAATAAAGTTTATTATTTTTAATAATTAATATTATTTTGGAAAAACTATTTATGATTTATTAAAAATAATAATTTAGTTGAAATATTCTTCAAAATTTTTCTTAACCTTTAATTCATGATCCTAGAATTTCTGAAATTTTAAATTTTGAATTTTGAATTTTTAATAATATATTATTTTATATTAAATAATTATTGCTGAAATCAATGTATTTGTTTTTAAAAATAATATTTCAACTTTGAAAAATCTCCATATTTTTGCTAAGCTCAATTTTATGAACCTAGATTTTCAAAAATTGTAAAATTTGAATTTTCATCAATAGATTATTTTATGTTAATTATTTATGGATGAAAACATCATTTTGTTCATAATATATACAAATTAAAATACTAAAATTAGTATGTTTGCAAATAATTTTTAATAATTGTTCTCTCTCTTTCTATATATATATATTTATCTATATATAAATGTTTTATGTTCATATATTATATATGATATATTTATACATACATATGTGTGTGTCTATATATATATATATATATATATATATATATATATATATTGTAACACATATACTTGCACGTATTTGGACAACATACATGACATACAAAATGAGCTAATATGTCTGTTGCGATGCAAAATCCCAACATCTACATATGGGCATATTATACCTTTCACGGATTATTATGTTACACATGCACTCACACATATATGTATATGATACATTTATGTATAAATTAAATCAAATAAAATTAATTTCATATATTAATATATTTGAATTTAAATAAAATAAATGATTTTATTTAAATGAAATTTAGAAATGTTCTAATTCAGTTAGACTTCATTGACCCAATAAAAGATCCAATAGGGTAAAATTTTAAAATTCACTCATAACTTCCGCTGCGGGCTAGTCCAGTTCCAACAAGTTTTGTCTTCCATCTAAAGATACCATTTTAAAGCTTTATTTTCAAGCTATGTTTTCAGTTATGGTAATACTTTTTCATTCTTTTTTTTGTTGGTTTTGGCTTTGAAATGTGAATTCTGTAAACGATGGGACCTTGAAAATTTTTTACTTTTAATTTGTGAAATTACGAAGCTTAGAATTCAAACTTTACATGCATTTATGTGGTGTTACTTTAGTATTATTGTTTAATGTGCTTAGGATTCACTAAACTATTGTTGTTTGTTGAGTGTAGGCCGTGATTTTGAATACTAGGTGCCTAACTTTTCTTCAACAATCTATTACTGTCTTGGTAATTTATACTCATTACTCAGTCAATGATGTAGTGGTCTTTAATATTGTTATGCCTTATTTTTAGCTAATGTGTTTCAATTTTCTTAATTATTTTTCTGGTATTATAATATCTGTGTCAATTTTTAGATTTTACCATGGAATCTTCTTGAAAATATCATTAGTCTTTGTTTACCATAAGATCGGGTTGATATCCATGAGTATCAATCCTCACATTTGAGTATTTATAGAACTGTTAAAAATGGTTCTGTTTGTCTATTATGCTGAATTGTTCTCGATTTATTATGCACATGTATCACATAAGTATCCAGTTCATAAGTCAATATTTGATATTTAATTCAACTCTTGAAATCAAATGGTATGGAAAAATAAAAATCAGCTTAAAGTTTGTAAAAGTCATACACACAAACACACAACATACAGATAAAACATGTGAATATTGTTAATCTTTAATGAGCACACGAAATAATAGTGTACAAATATACAAGACCACCATATATCAAAATTACAATATTCTAACCAAGAATAGGGGAATATAAAATGAAGGATAGGTAGCCTTAGAATTTAAATCCAAAATCTAAGAATACGCCATGTAGTATTATTCATTATGTTTTCTCCATTTATGCTCTAATTTTATTCTTTATTGAATGCGGAGATTGTTTGCAGTTTGGAAGTCAATTAAAATGGACAAAGATCTTAAATGATAAGTTTTCTTGAATGTATAGCATTTCTTATCTCTAAATTTTACGGTTTATTACCTAATTATAAAAACTTTAGATTGTATCAATATCCTTTTGAGTGTTCTTTAATTAACCAGCACTAGACGTATCCATCAAATTCGTCACAAATGTTACGAAATATATGCTTATACATTGGACTATTAAATCATTCATTTTTATATATAGGTGTGGGAGGGCTAGATGTGTCTTATGAAGGATTGTAAGCTTCTTAAAACATTTGTTCTATTTGAACTTCCTTCAGCAACCTGGTTCATGTTTGCTCATTTATTATAGATGTCGGTTATTTATCTTCTTTTGAGTTTTTCTATATTCATTTTGATTATTTCATTGTCTTTAAGTTTGAAATTTGTAGGTATGTTATCAGCTCATAAAATATTCTTCGTTTGAATTGCTTTGGTGCTACTAATTATATTATAATATTTTCAAGCTTTTAAAGTATTAAATATTTTAGCTAGTTCCCAGATTTGATTAATTGTTCATAAAGTATTTATTACCATTTTAGCTATTTTTTAAAGTATGAGTTGTAATATCCTCCTTTATACAGATCAGATTGGATTGTGGAATCGAAATTGTGAGTTATAGGCACATCATAGCTGTAGTAATTATCCCAGTTTTCAAATGTTGGAATCTGAACTTTCCTTATATCATCCATTTGCCTTTTGCAACGGATAATAGTGACTTGTGCAAATATAAAGAACAGAAGGAGAAGTAGAAAGTTAGAAGTAGCAAAAGAGAGTGAAGAGAATGTAATGCTTTATAAAAGACACCAGGTACCATCAACTGGAATATGCGTGGAGTGCTTAATGATAGTCATATCGTTCACCTTGAATGTTATCCAAAGATGTAGCTAAAGCCTATATTGGCTTTGGCAGGACTTCTAGTAAATATAAATTATTTCTTTATTATATTTCATCTCTCTCACACTTTCATGTTGATTAAGCATTTTAGGATCATACGCCTATGTCGGGCATTTATTGTAATTTTATTTTTGTTATCTTATTCAAAGTGTTAATTTTAACATTTTACTATTACCATTACACAATGTTGTTTTTTAATGATTTACTGGTCTAATTTTACCCAAAGAAATTGAAGGAATTAAAGCAAAAATATTAAAGACATAAAAGTTCCAGTCTCTTTTTCTTAGTTAGGGATAGACGTATAGATCTCAGAGGTAAGCTATTCATTTAGTATATATCATGTAGGCATGTTTTCAACTTTTTATTCAATTTCATTACTTGATTCAAAGAGCATTTCCAAGCAGTTGATATGAATTACAACCATTTACAAATTTATCACACTGTCACTTATAAGCTTCAAATGCCCCCACACAATATTTTATCACCTTACTCATACTATTTGTGACAAAATTGCAACCATATTATGCCCTATAACTCTAATCATTCAAACCGATTAAACTCAGGTTGCTAGGATCAAGGTAATGTTTGAGTATAATTTCTATTTTCATCTTAAACATTGTTATGCTACACTTTAGGTTTTTTTCTTTCTATTGTTTTTATTCCCTTCCACGGTTTCATCAATCGGCTACTCTAGATTTATAGCTTTTACTGAATAGAAAACCATAATTCCTTACATCATTACATTAATAAATAACCAACAAAATATCACTATGATAAATAAAAATATAGTTGTGGCATATGCATATTAGTTACCATTAAAAACTAGGTTTTATAAAAAAAACTAACAAAGTTAATCAAGTTTTATAAAAGTTACATGATTTTAAAAATTGACTAAGTATTATAAAATTTTAACTAGGTTGACAAAGTTTTATAAAAATTAACTAATTTATAAAAATGAATTAACTTTTACAAAAAAATAACTATGTTAACTAAGCTTTATAAAAATTAAACAAGTTTATAAAAATTAGTTATGTTTTAAAAAATTTCAAGTATGTTGATGAAGTTTTATGAAAATAACTATGTCTATAACTATTAGTTAAGTTTTATAAAAAATTAACTAGGTTGACTAAGCTTATACAAATTAACTATTTTTTATAAAATTTAACTAAGTTAACTATATTTTATAAAAATTAGCCAAGTTATTAAACAAATTTCTAAAAATTAACTATGTAATGACCCGAAATTTCGAACACTTCGTATTTAAATATCTGAATTATTTAAATATTTGAATCAAAGATTTAATGTGATTAAATATGATTTTACAACCTTATTAAACACATTTTAATTGATAACTAATGCTAGAAAAATTATTTTTGAAATGTGTTTACAAAAATATACACTTTGGATAAATACTGAAAACGCGATCGAAAAACGTTTTATTAAAAATCAACTTTTTGTACAATACAAGTTGTGTGAACATATTGCAACTTGAATAGTTATCATATGGTAACATATGACAAGTATTAAAACACATCTCTTTATTAACTAATAATTAATTAAACTAAGTGTTATATTAGCAAAAGTAAGCATATTAATTAAGGGAAAACGAGTACAAAAAGGACCCTTAAATCAAAGCGCCAAACATGGATGGTATGGTGTGTAAGAGGTAAGGTTGTGTAAGGGCATGGTGTGCATGTATTATGCATGAAAGAGGAAGGGATTATGTGAACTTTTCCACTAAGTTCCTAAGCTTATAAATAAGCATGCAAGCCAGTTCATTTTCTCACAACAAATCCACTTCTTATCTTCACTTCTTCCTTTCTTCTCTTTAACGGCCATGTGCCTTGTGATGAAAATATGGCCTTTGGCCATGAGTGATTGAGGGTGGAGGAGGCTTAGGCAATGATTAAGGTGGGTAGGGTGAAGGAGCCATGGGCTTGAAGTGCAAGAGCAATGGTGATGTAAAGGAGATGACCGTGAGCAAGAGAAAGGGAATGGAGGGTGTACGTGTGGTTTTGGAAGCTTGAGGAGAGGTTTAGGTGATGTTTGGATGAGTTAGAGATGATAGTAGAAGTGTTGATAAATTGAATGTTGGTGGATAGTATTTGAGTTAATGAAAAGTGAGTAAATCTCACTTTGATTTGCACTATATTTTGTTATGTTAAGTTGAAATATTGCTTGAAAATGTTAGCTAATCAATTGTTAAATTGATTGTTAATTTACTTGATAATGTCACTTGAAATATGGTTGAAATGTTGCTTGCTAAATCACTTGGTAAATACTTATTAGAACATTTATTAAAATGCTTACTATATATATTGATAATAATAGACATTAACTACTTAAAGTTAAACCCTTGATTATATACTTTAAAAAGTATATAAATTGTTAAAGTACTTGCTTACTAAACCATTGAATTGGGATAAGTTCATTTGAATATTTAAAATGGATATATTGATGTGTGTATATGTTAATACATGTTTAGTAGTAGTATGGTTGGAACTTGGAATCATATGTGTATAAAATAACATGACACCAAATATTGGATTGAATACGGAATTGTCCGTATAGCGATAGTCGCTATAAACGCACTTTGAATCCCTTAAACTATAACTTGTGAAAATGGTGATTTAATAACTATCTTAATAATAACTTATTTGGTGATTATTTACACTTATATAAGTGTTTAGAAAAGCAAAGAATATGTTTTGGAAAGTTATAGAAGAAGTAAATTAAAGTAACGAAAGATTGAAGTAAAAAGGTTGTTATAGCGACACTTTAAAAAATAGTCTGTCTTTGAAAATAACGTGCATTTTTTCTGGAAATTTTCTTAGGGGTTTCTTTAGCAATTAATCAAGTAAATAATATATTATTCTTATTAGGAAAGTTTTGAAACCTAACTCATTTGATAACTAGTTGAACGAAATGCAAAAAGTTATAGCGAAATAGTCGCTATAAATGCAGTTCGGTAAAATGCCATGTTTTTGGGAAATTTTCTAAAATAATCAAAAGATATTCTTTGGGATTTTTCTTCATGGTTTCAAGTACCCAAAGTATACTGCCTATTATAAAAAGCATGGATCTAAAATTATTTGTTGAGGTACTGAAAAGTAGACGCAAAGTTGTAACGGAAACGTGTTAAAACTTGTAACAGAACTTTAGACGGCACTTATGGAAATGTATCTTTGCTATTTAAAACTATAAATTGTTTAAAAATGATATTTAAATTATGTATTTTTTTTATCTTTTTAGTGTTGTTTTCTAACTTATAATAGAGTGTTTTAAATTTGTTTTCAAGTTTAAGAATCTTTTTGACAATTAACTATGAATTTCTAAACTAAGTAACTTTTAAAATTAAAACTTGTTTTTCTATTTATTTCAAAATTCTTTATTTTTACGTAATATTCTATACAAATAATTATCATATATTTTAAGTAGTTTTAAAATTATTTTAACATATTAATATGCAATGTAAAGATATTTCTATATATATATATATAAGTTTTAAATATTAAATTAAGTATTTATGAAATAAAGGGAGTTTGGATTTTAACACTTAAGTTAAAGTATTGTTTTATGGAATCAACTAAAAGTGTACTACCTTAATTAATAAGTGTGAATATTCTTGATCTTTAAATTAAATGTTTAAAGTTATTAATGGATAAATAAATGGTTTTGGGTTTGTTGTGGCAAATGTTTTGAGCAACACTTGTCTTTAACTCTTAAATGTAATTAAGCCTTTAAAAGGAGAGTTTTAAGGATAATGATTAAATGGAATGGTTTTGGGTTTGTAATAAACAATGTTTTAGCAACCTTTGTTTTTAAACCAGTGAATTATATTTTGGAAGAAATATTATAAATCTTTAACAATGGAATTTTAAAGATAATAACAAGTATTGAAATCTTTTCTAAAGAGATAGAAAATGCTATATGTTTAATTTATAAAAAGAAAAGGAGTTTATTATAACAATGTTTTGGTAGTAATTGTTTTAATCTCTTTGGTTATATTTCAAGTAAAACTTGTTAAATGATTTGTGAATACACGTATACCATTAGAATAAGTATATGAATACTTTTTAAGTATTAAAAGATTAAATGAATGGTTAAATTTAAAAGACAAGTATACATCTTTTATAAAAGTATATAAAGGAAGTTTTCATTAATAAAAGAATATTAATTAATAAAGGAAGTCTTGATTTATTAAAGAAGTTTATTAGATAAAAAGATGGTTTACTGATAAAAAGGGTTTTAATTAATAAAGGATAAATTCATTATAAAGGAATTAAAAGTTGTTTATGTGACTTGATTACACTTGGATGATAGTAACAATTATGTAATGACCTTAGCTTGATTGTTTATGGGATGCTAGTACTAATATGCTTAATACTAAAAGTCGAACAAGTAAGCTTCTCTATTTGTAAGAGTCAAGACCGATGTTTAGGCAGGGACGGAGCAATAGAGCTCTAAACTATCAGCATTCTTCTAGGCTGAGGAATAGTTAAGCAGAAAGGTCAGAAATGTGTAAAGTATGGAACCTTGATTCCCATAAGTAAGCGTTCAAGACTCGATAGTCGATTAGTCGACTACCAATCTTGACCAAACTTCACTTAGGAAGTATATAGAATGCTTCATAGATTTATACCAATAAGAACCCCCGGGGAGGAGTATTGGTACGAAACGCCTCTAGCTTTCGATTACTTCTAAAAGAACCGAAATTGAGTTAACCGGGAATTCGTCGATTGGTTTTGGGGAGTCTGGGATCGGTAAGTGTTTTACTTACCGAATACAAATTCAAAACTATTATATGGGTTCTATGTTTTGGAAGTGAATGATGGAAACCATGCGTGGTTCCGGAATCTGTTAAGATAACGGAATCCATGTAGGATTCATTAATTGATCGAGTTTTGTTGAAAGCTAATGTGAAGATGCCGAACGTAGCCTCTACATCGGGAAAATTACTAAAGACAGAGTAGGATGCACGATCCTGGGGTTTAGCTGACCCATGGGGGGTATGACAACTCCACATCTAGAGTATGCTTATCGATGTTGCTAGCAGGGAGTTGTTGATACTTGGTACACATTGTTCACGCGAGTATTCGGATGATGGCCTAGTTTTTTTTACCTTATGGTATATTTAATCTAGACATACACGATGTTCGGAAGGTATTTTATGATCATTGTCATAGGAGACCGGTCTCATTGAGGTGGTCTCTGTGGAAAATCCATTTATACGAACGTACCTCGGCAGTTTTGTTTGTATACCTAAATATGTTGTCAAATGTAACCAACGTACCCATTTCAGCCATGATTTATATTTATATTGAACACCCTAGACATTATTATAATATCACTAAATTTTCCTCTAAAATGGTTCGGTTATCGTAGGGTAAAAACCAGTCCGTGTTTATTTGCGGCGTGGTCTTACGAGATACCTTTATTCTTTAAAGAGTTTTACAAATATATAAATTCAAATTACTTGAGTCTTCTCCCGCTGGTTTACCAGACTGACTCGGGTGTTATTTTTCTTATAATGCTCGGTCAGCCCCATGTATATTTCTAGATTTCATTGATGATCATTGGAGCTCTTGGGAAAAGGAGCTAGATGGTTCCCTATCGTAGATTTTATTTCCGCTGCATTACTTTGTTTATTTTTATATCAGCAATTGTGAGGACAGATTGTTATAACTGTCCAAGCTGATGATATGTTAGTTTAATTTGATTGTTTTATCGTTCCGTTTTGAGATACTGATATTGTGTTCTCTTCTTTCTTGTTCTTTTTCTTTTATTTTACCCTAACGTTTTACCATTTTGGCTTTTGGTTGCTCGGTATATGAATACCGTGGATGTATTAGTGTCGACATTTAGGGGTCGAAAATACGTTCATTAGAAACTAAGTTTTATAAAATTAACTAAGCTTTTTAAAAGTTAACTATGTTTTTAAAAAATTAACTAAAACAGCTAAATTTTATAAAAATTAAATAAATTTTACACTGATTAACTAAGTTTTATAAAAATTCAACTAAACCGACTAGGTTTAATAACCATCAACTAAACTTATAAAAATTAATTAATTTTTTATAAATTAACTAGAACAACTAAATTTTATAAAAATTAAATAAATTACTAAGTTTTATAAAAATTCAACTAAGTTGACTAAATTTAATAAACATTAACTAAGCTTATAAAAATTAACTAAGTTGGCTAAGTTTTATAAAAAATAAATAAGTTATAAAAATAACCAAGTTTATAAAAAGTAATTATGTTTTAAAAAAATTAACTAAACTTATAAAAGTTTTATAAAAAATAAATAAGTTATAAAAATAAATAAGTTTATAAAAAATAATTATGTTTTAAAAAAATTAACTAAACTTATGAAAGTTTTATAAAAAATAAATAAGTTATAAAAATTAATTATGTTTTAAAAAAATTAACTAAACTTATAAAATAACTAAGTTGATCAAATTTAACTAAATTTTATAAAAAGCTAATTAAGTTTTATAGATATTTAACTAAGTTAACTAAGTTTGTAAAATTAACAAATTTTATAAAAATTAACTAAGTTAACCCAGCATTATAAAATTTAAATAAGTTCGTAAAATTAACTATGTTTTATAAAAGTCAAACTAATTTAACTAAGTTTCTAAAATCTACAAGCATACTTTGACGTAAAAAATGATTTAAAAAATAGTGTTTGGTAAATCTAACCTATTGCTTGTTTGCTTTGCTGTATTTTACTTGTCCAAAATTGGATAATATTCTATGTCCAAAATTACAAAATGGTGAATTATATTGTAGTAGTGATGCTACAGATCAAAATAGTTTTCTAGGTTTCCATGAAGCAGTGTAATGCATCGAGAACTACTTATGTCTAACTTTTATTTTATATAATTAATAAGAAAAGAAGCAAAGTTTGCTCTAATGTTCAATGTAATTATGTTGAATTGTTATGTATCATTGTAAGTTGAGTTGATTTTGTTTGGTTTTGACTATATAGCTTTTCTATTATCAACTGTTCAAACTTCAAACAATTCAGAGGAATTTTGTGCATAAGAACAGCTCTAGTAATATAACACCAAGTTTTTCTGTCTTGAAACATAGGGGTATTGTAAGAATAATATCCATTTATCCTATTTGTTGTACGAGCAGGTGACTGCTTATATTTCCAAATAGAGACAGATGACTACTTCTATTTTTATTAGGAGCTTTATTACCAAGGGTCTTGTAAATGGATGGAGTAGATATCAAATGTTTAATTTATTTGTCATCAATCAATCAGCACTCAAACCATAATGAAAGGTATAATTTTTTTTTAATGTATTGATTTTTGTAGTTATTTAGACGACTATAGAATATATTAGTGTAATTTTCTTTTATGTTTGTTCTTAAATTTTTGCAGAGGCAGCACATCATTTAAGTGTGTTCTTATATTTTGCAAAGGCAACACATCATTTCTAGTGTTCTTATATCAGCTCAGTTGGATGCTTTGAAACAATAGAAAATTAGACGGAAATGTTGGTTAATAATTTACTTTATTATCCACTCTCTGGCTTAGGTAACAACGACAATATCATGATAACGCATGCCCTCAAAACTTCTATAAAGGTTTTCTACAAAATGTAGTGAATAGGTCATGCGAGTCTACTGAATGACATATGCAAGTGTTAAACAACTCTTAGTATATTCATATTTCCTAACCTAATTAACTTTTTTGTATGTTAACTACGTTATTCATATTTGAATGTTTGAATCTAAACTGTAATTTTAAATTAATGTTATGATAATGTATACACCATACTTGAATTATTTTATCCGTGTTTGAAAGCAGGTAAAAGCGAAATTGTGCAAATGATTTTTGCAAAGCAATTAATTCATATGGGTCTAGAGCTTTTGTGATCGTGGTGTTGACTATAGTAGTTTGATATTTTGTCATGAAGAATCCAAAGATAATTATGTAATCTTTTATTTTTGCTTTAAACACTATTAATGAAATATTATGTACGAATTATATTAAATATTTGATGTTTATTTTATATTCAAATGTGTGTATTGTTTGATTTTATTTGACTATATACATATCAAACCTATTCCATCTATGTATGTGAAATGTTGTTAAATAACATGGAACAATGAAATGGGTGGTAATGCCATTAGTAACAAAATGGGAAAAGTAGATGTTTTTATAGCATTTAATAAATGCTAAACAACTAGGAACGCTATAAAATATATTATACACAAAGCGCTTTGTAGCCTACTGATAAACGCTATAAAATATTTCAATAGCATTTGTTGTCTTTCATGGCGATTGTCAAAAGCTATATAAAGCAATTTTCATAAAGATTTATAGTGTTTTTCAAATAGAAAATTGGAACGCTGCACAAGGGGTATTTTAGCATGTTGATAAATGCTATAGAATCTATTATATTTTTCCTTTCATAGCATTTAAAATTTCTAGCATTTAGTGAACGTTATGTAAAGCTATTTTTTCATAGCGTTTGCGTATATGCGAATAGGTTCTTGTTCTATTATAGCATGGTGTTACACAACGTTCTTTAAAACGCTATGGAAAGTGTTATAGCGTTTTCAAACCCTATCAAAATTCCAGTTTCTTGTAGTGGTTTTAGCGAACTTCTGTCATTTCTTTGTACCACTTGCCTTTTTTTTCTTTTGTTGTTATTTTTGACCTTTTCTTTTATGATGTAGTTTAACTAGTTCCATACTTCCAATATGTTGAAAAAAGACTTTGAATAAAATGAAGACAATTATTCCAAATTTATCTTCACATATTTTTAACTGAACCAGTATGTAATGGTAATTGTAATTTTTTGCAGTTCTCACGGCAAACATGTGTAGTTATCACAATAAATATTTGCAAGTTTCGCAATACATATTTTCAGTTTCACTCAAATATACGCGGTTCTCGGTGCAAATATGTGCAGTTATCATAACAAATATGTGCAGTACTCACTCTAAATATTTGCAGTACTCACTCTAAATATTTGCAGTTCTCGTTGCAATATTTATTATTTTCACTGCATATGTTTACTATTCTCATAGTAAATATGTGCAGTTCTCACTGCAAATATTTGACAGTCTCATTGCATATGTTTGCAGCTCTAACAAGAAAAATTTACAATTTTTATCACTAATATTTTCATTTCTGACTGCAAACATTTGCAGTAAAACAGCAAATATTTGTGTTTTTCTTTCAAATTTTTTCAGTTGTGACAGATAGTATTTGAAGTTTATTTTTGCAAGTATTTGCAGTTCTAGTTCTATATATTTGAAGTTCTATTATATTTAGTGCAAAAATTTGAACATACAATCTATTTAGGGCATAACAACTTGTAAATTAGAGCAAATGAAATACGAAATTGGTAAATTAAGAAGAATACCATGTCTTTAGTTTGTTCAGTTTGTTCTATTTGTTCGATTCTAATCGATTTCGTCGTTGATCGTGTAGAAATCTTTGCCCTATTTTCGGCGCGTCGTCATTATTGGAGAAATTCTCGTCTATTTAGTTTTTTTTCCGTGATTAATGCGAAAGAATTGAAGAAAGAAATGAATTTGTGCGTAAATGTACAATAATGATCCTGATGGGAGTATAAATGGTATTTTACGTTTGAAAGGGAAAAGAAGAGTTTCTGTTTATCGGTGAGGGAGTGGCCGGTGAAAACTGAAAGTTAATTTGTCTTTTTTTTTCTCCTACCAAAACGAAATTGGATCTTCAATTATAAGCAGAAATTATTTTGAGCATTTTAAAAGCGTGGAAAATAGGCATAAGGACAAACTTTGAAAAGTACTTAGGCTGAAAGACAACAAGTTTCATTTTTAGATTGAAGAACAAACTTTGAAAAAATTTATGCTGAAAGACAATACTAAATATATCTAGCATTTTATACAGTATAAAACTGAATATAATGCTAGTTATAACTAGCATTTTGTATAGTGTAAAAACTGAATATAATGCTATTTATAACTAGCATTGTCCTTCAGTCTTATTTTCTTTTATAGTTTTCAATCCAAAAATGAAAGGGGAATTAATTTAAAAGGACAAAAATTTGTATATTTTTAGCCACAAGGACACGACCTCAATATTTTATCCACAAGGACAAACATTCTTCTAAAAATTATTCATAAGGACAAACATTCTTTTAAAATTATTCATAAGGACAAACATTTTTTCAAAACTGCTACCGAACTAAAAACTGATACCTAAAAACTGCTACCGATAACTACAAACTGATACATAAAAACTTAAAAACTGATACCTAAAGAAAGTTGTCCTTCAGGCTAAATTACTGAAGGTCTGTCTTTGAGGCTAAAATCCTGAGAAATTTTGTACAATAATTTCATGAAAATGAAACTGGGTGTCATTTAGTGTTTTTTTTTTCTTCCAAAGTTTGTTCCTGGTTCACTCTTTAAAAGCTCGCTGGAAAGAAATTCTTAAACCCTAGAATGGGCCCTGTTTTCTTATGCGCACAAATATTTGCCTTCCTATTTCAAGTCGCCTTTCAGTTTCTCCCTCCATGAAAAAAATTAGGCCGACTCTGACTTCACTACTCAGATTCTTCTTGAACCCTAATCTGCAGTCGCGATCTTTTCAATCGCCAAACGCAAAATTCAAAACCCATCAACTTCCTCACAGCTGTAGATTAAAAGTTTCCTTTTCAATCCTCAACCCCAATCAATTTTACACAACTTCTGCACAGACTCACAATGTGTTATCGGACATTATTGATGTGATCAAAAGAAACGATTTAGATTTAGAATCCAAGCTAACCCAACAAAACACGAAAATTTCCTATTCGGTGATTTGTCAGATTATGATTTCACTAAACGAGCAAAATGTTGCAGCTTTGCGCTTCTTCAAATGGGTTTTCAGCTCATGTGGTCGTAATGTTACTCCTGAAATTTGCAATCTTTTTGTGGATAATCTTGGAAGATTGGATGATTTTGACACTATGTTAGTTATGTTGAATGATTTCTCTGCAAAAAATCTTTCTCTAACCGAGAAGGCATTTGCATTTATACAATATCGGAATTCTAGCAAGCTTAAAATCACGGTTGCAAAAGCAATTGAAATTTTGGTTAAAGTAGGCGGGTCTTGTAAAGGCACTGGTATTTATTCGTTGGTTAAAGTACTATGTGGGATGAATTGTTTTGATATGGCAATGTTTGTAATGGAGGAGACCGTAAAGAAGAATTCTTACTACAACGTGCTTATTGGTGCCAAGTGTAAAAAGGGTAGCTTCTCAAATGCACACAACATGCTTGATGAAATGAAAAAGTTTGGGTGTGAACCGGATTTGAATTCCTATAATTACTTGCTTGGAAGCTTGGTTAAACATAAAAGGCTAGTTGAAGCTTGTCAACTAATGGAAAATATGGAGGCGATGGGTTTTTTTCCAAGTGCTATTACGTTCGAAGTGGTTGCTTTCCATGCTTGCTCAAATAAAAAGATGGATTCTGCTATGGAGTTTCTTAACAGAATGTTATCAGAGGGGATTAGACCAAGGTTTACAACCCATGCCGCATTTATAAAAGGTTATTTTTATTGTGGGAGAGTGGATGATGCACATAAGTATGTATTAGATATGTGTTTGAGAGACAAGAGTTCATCAACCATGAACTATAGTTTACTTGCAAAACTTCATTGGCAAACAAAAAATACTGTCAAAGCTGGTGGAATACTATACGAGATGATGGAGAAAGGCATTAAACCTAATTTTAGTGTTTATATAAAGATAGTGAAGGATTTACATAAAATATCGAGGGCTGATCTATCTTCACAGTTGAAACATGCATATTACAAATTTTCTCTGAGTACAGAAGAAGCTCGGTAAATTTTCTGATTCAAAGGTATGGAGTCTGAATGAAACTGGTGTATGCATTAAACAAAACTAGAGGTTCAGCAAACCTTTGATGTGCAATGTTACACTTTCTGTATTATTGAGAAGTGTGGCAAAATGGAGATGAACGATGAGTCGGGATATGAATTTAAAAATGCTGAAGTGTTCAGAGAATTAATGAACTCATGTGAAGATGACCAAAACAAGGTGATTATTACTACAATTAAAACTAGACAATTTCATCAGTATGAAAGGACCAATGCAACTATCTTCCTACAGTTCATGTGGTTAATCATCTCTAAAACTGGAATCAATGTAGTCAATATTCCTATTGTTGAAGAAACTGTATAGATTGGCAATATTTTTCATCCCTTTTTAAGCTCTGTTCGGAAAACGGATTTCAACTGAAAAGAGTTTGGACAAGTATACTGATCACTTGAACTCTTCCCATTAATTTTCCGTATCGTATTGCCTTCGTGGTGGTGAGGGGTATATTATGACCATAGATGCCTGTAAGTCCAGCTATGCATAATTTATTTTTTGGTCATGTCAGTATCAGGATCAACAATACTGTTGATTAACAAATGTTCATGTGTTTCAGACTTTGAGCTTGCATTCATAACACATACAGTATCGAAATATCTCATGATTTCTTTCAATATACATTATCCATGTCAATTACACTGGACTCATCTATGTCATACCAGATTTGTAATTAGTCAAATCAACCTGGAATGCATAGTGTGACCTATAATGTTTACATAAGATACACTCAATATAATGGCTGGTGTTGCTCCCTGTATGCCTTCATCCCAATACCCACACACATCTTCTCAAGGAATAGATTAAGTTTAAGAAGTGATCTCTACTGTTTGTGTCCTTTATTGTTTATTGCACATTTCTTATGCGTTTAATCGGATATTAAGCGACATTGATTTTTGGCATGAGATTAATCGATCTTATCACGTAAACTTGTCACTCTACAATAAATTAAAAATCACTCGTTAATCACCTTAGATGAAATACGTTAACATGAGATATGCCTGACCAATTTAACAGTGTTTTAAATCTCCTTCGTCTCGTCCAAGATCTCCCCAAGACTCTTTTGCGCTTGGGTGAGATGAGATTTCAGAGTTAACTTTTGATTTGTTTGACGTTGATCCCACGAAGATCTTAAGATCTCAATGTAAGATCTAAACCTAGATGGCTAGATATTAGTCCGAGATTTAAAACCTTGCCAATGTATGTTGTGGTTTTTGGGTTGACTTGAAGTAGCAAATCAGGAACTGTAGGATTAGATGTGGTGCTTCTTCACATTGCTGGATTGATCAGGTGAATAAATCTGGAACGGGGAGAAGGGGGTGGGGGTGGGCGCATTGGTGGACACTATATTACATACTCTGTTCCCATTGAGATAGAGTCCTCTATCCATAGCTGCCTTATCCTCGTGAGCCCAACAAAATCTCATCCATTGATTTGTGAATCGGCGGTCGATTGTATAGTGGATCTCGGTTGTTGAGCAGATTATTGTAACTAATGGATGAGTTATTGTTGAGCATATAGAGAAAGAAAAACCAGAAACATGAAATATGAACTCATTCCAGCCGCATATCTACCGGGTTTTACCTGATGAATTTTGGCATTTTTGGTTGTTTCAAAGAGCTATAATATTTGTATTTTAACTATTAAGGTTGATTGTATTATTACCTTTGTTTGGAGATCTAATGCTTTCAGAACCGTCTTCTAGATTAAAGATTGTGTTTACTCGAATTTCAAATTTGTTTTAGGCATTGTTTTCTTTTCCTGAAATGGAGTAGATTTTAGAATTCATACACGTAGGTTATGTATGTTCATATTTATATTCATATCTTCTCATCATGATGGTCAACTGGTGTCACAGTGGTCATCTTTTACCTTGGCCTCTTTGGTTCTAGCTATAAATAGCTATTAGTTTTCATGAAGATGTGGATGCTTAACCAAACCAAATTGCTATGCTGTATAATCAACTGAATCAAATTAGTATGTAGAAGAATAATTTAAGTTAACTTTATGCATCACGTAACAGAGAATGTAGGCGTAAAGGGCATCAACTGAATAAATTGAACAAATACATCTGATAGCTGTACGTTTTTTTTTGTTTTTTTTACAGTAAGCAAAATTTTAGTTAAAAACTGGAGAGTCACACGGATGATGCATGAAGTGTCATCCAAAACCACTGGTTTGCCTTTATTTACTGATTCCACTCTTCTCCTTTTTATTTGCAATTTCATAGTAATAATTTTAGTAGCACTTCCTTGTTTTTATGGATAATGTCCATGCGTTTAACAGCGTCACACTAATCTACTGGTTTATCTTAATTTTCTCCCTCTCTTTCTCCTCATATTTTTCTATTTGTTTTATTTCATTAAATTGTAGCTCAGTGGATAACTCAAAGGCTGTAATCACACCTTTAGTTATTACCACCACATATAGTTAAAAAAATTCGCTTAGTTTTATATATATATATATATATATATATATATATATATATATATATATATATATAAGTGCAAAATAAATGTAGCACATAAAATTCTAATGACAATTAAACGTTCAACAAAATTTTCCATATGGTTCTACATTAAAGAAAACACTAATAATCTGTAAATTTTGTTTCGGATCCTTCAAAGATAATTAACGTTCTCTGATTAACTAATAACTGTTGGAATAGTAAGATATAAACAAAAATCTGATTCCTGATAAAAAATCTTATGATAATATATATAAGAGATAGCAACAGGAAGATATCACACAAAGGTATAAAAATAATAATCTATTTTTGAAACTATCAAGTACCTTTGTGCAAAACATCTGAACAGATAATTTTGCCATTATATATTTAGCGAGTAAATTGTACTTGAATGCTTAACAAAGTAATAAAATAGTATTAATTTTTTGTTCCTTATCTCCAAATTTAAATTATTTGACATGTGGCAATGTCCCTATGAATTTAAACCACAAGATCAACCGGTTTTCATGAATGCCCTGCTGATGTGGCGACATGTTCTGCACTGTTTTTAACTTCCTCTTTTCCTTCATCTTCTTTATATATCCTTTTTTTCTAATATTGGATTAGATTTTTAACTCTATTCTATTTATCTTTTACTCCATTTTATTTTCTTCTTTAGTCTGTCTAACGATATTGAACTTAATCAAAGCAGCATGTTGAGAAGCAACATTCAGGTACATCTCATCCATTTCTTACTCCCAGTAGTTTAAATTTTTTTTTTGTCACAATCAATTTGTGCCAGTAGTTTGAGAAAAATGCAAAACGATTTACTTATTTCCAATTACATGGATTCAATTTGTTTTGTATGCTAATGTCCAATATTCATTTGGTTGATATTTTATGCTGAGCAAATGAGTGATCAACATTCTAATATCTCGATGTAGAAACAAAGAAACCGTATGCAGAAAATTGACAATTCATATGTTACTAGGAATTCAACAAAAGGGAAGATGCAGACTCTGTTCCGCTTTCAATCAGTTTAACGTGCAATGATGCTCATAATTCATGGATTAACACAGATGAACATCCCCCAAAGGTGCCATTTCAATGCAATAAATACTAAAACTTGGCTTGTCAGTTTTTGATTTTACTCTTAAAAAAATTCATCAGGCAAGGAAACCATATACGATTACAAAGCAAAGGGAAAGGTGGACAGAAGAAGAGCACCGGAAGTTTCTAGAAGCTCTTCAACTCTATGGCCGTGCTTGGCGTCGCATAGAAGGTACATTTCTGCTAGTAAATGATCCTACATTTGTAGGTTTATGTGAATCATGAGTTAAAACTAAAAGTTCTCCTTCAGAATTTGTAGGCACAAAAACAGCAGTCCAGATCAGGAGTCATGCTCAGAAGTTCTTCTCGAAGGTTTGTTTCCTCAAAACAATATTTGTATGATGCATTCACAACTTCAATAAGCACCACAATAGTGTCTTTGGATCAATTACAAAACACTTAATGCATTTGTATCGAATCAGGTGGTTAAGGAATCGACGCCTATAGAGATTCCTCCTCCACGACCTAAAAGGAAGCCGGCCCATCCTTATCCACGTAAGATGGAAAGTTTTAACGTAGGCAAATACGGACGGTCATGTTCACCAACCGAACAGGAAAATGGTTCACCTACATCTGTTTTGACAGCATTTACCCACCAGAATATGAACTTTTTCTCTGCATTTCCAAATCAGTGCACATCTCCAGCTACTTCTGGTACTGGATCAAACGAGCAAGAATCATCAACTGAAGAAACCGATCGGAAACACAATCAATCTCCAATGGTATCTCATGTTATATACATAATCATTGTATTTATTTATGTTATACGGTTCTAATTCATATCATCTATCATTCCAGGATGTGGATTTGTCAAAAGAAGCCTCGATCTCTTGCCTAAAGCTGTTCGGGAAAACGCTAGTAGTTGCCGAAACAGACAAATTAACGAACTCAAAGTCATCGACATTAATAGGTGCTGAGAAGCAAAAAGAAATAAGCACAAGCATTAGTTCATCACTGCCTCTTCTTCCAATGTATAGAGATGGTATGAATAATCATGTCACACCGCTGCCATGGTGGGCGTATTACGGTAGCATTCAATTTCCTTTCTTTCAACAACAAGATATGAGCGGTAAAATGAACACTACAAACAGTGCTCGAATCTTAAAAGACAACTCGGTTAAGGGGTTTGTGTCGTATGAAAAAAGTATAGTAAAAATAAAAGAGCAGGACTGTATGAAGATGATGGATGAAGGAGATGATGAAGAATTCACAGGATTGCGCTTATAGGAACACGTGGAATGGAGTTGATCTATTGGTAGTAGAGATGGTCGATTGCATACTGCTGACTGCTGATTTTATTGGATATTATTTAATCAGATAGTGAATAACATGGTTGCATATTGCTTCTGTTGATAGGATTCTTTTCGTTTGTATTTTTGGTCGTTGATAGTAATGTGCTGTCTTGAAGGAAACAGCCGTTTCGGCTATTCAACATTTATTTCAATTTGATTTTGTATTCTTTGTCGTTTTAAATGATTGAAGTTGAACCATTAGAGTAAGAACAGAAGACGCGAGAGATGGGTTCAAAAGTTGTGTTACTACCATGTCCATTATTTCTAGTTAATGAGATTATTGTCCAACTTCAATGTGATATTTGGTTTGAATTTTTTTTTTGTGTTTTATGTTTTTGATATTTGTGTGTGGAAGTATAAGAGTTGGAATATCTTAGTCAATCCAACATGAGAATAAAACTCAATCCAATAACGAGAATAAATGATGGAAGAAAATATACTTTGATATTTTTCAGAAGTTGAAAATACGAAAAAAAATCATTTTCAATTTTATATATTAAAAACAATTTTCAAATCAATCATTTTCCATGCATTTCGCTCTTTCATGTATTTTAAAATATACATTGAAAACGTAAAATACAAAACTCAAATTTCAAACTAAACACCACCTAAGCTTTTTCACATTTTTCGAATTTGGCGTTGTCTTTTTAGAATTCTGTTTACACCCTTCTACTGAGAAAATTACTACTGTTTGTGCCATTAGCGTACTAATGAGATTATTTGCAAGTAATTGCAAGTGGAGAATTGAAATGGTTGGGAAGGAGAAAGAGGGTTGTGAGCAAAGGTGAGTTATGTGATTATGTTGGTTTGGGTCGGTGCGTTGGTAAATATACAGGGTTGAAGTTTTAAGACTAACGTTTATAATGTTGCTTATGGTATTGATTTTTGTTTTCAAATCTATTAAATAAAGAATTTCCACCTCTCGTTCATTCTATAACTTTTCTCTCTTCTTCTTAATTCTCTCTCTAACTAATTTATTTCCATATTAATTTATCACTTTGCATTTATTTTATTAATTCTCCTCCATCATTTTACAT
Source organism: Allium fistulosum (assembly GCA_030737815.1). NCBI lineage: Eukaryota > Viridiplantae > Streptophyta > Magnoliopsida > Asparagales > Amaryllidaceae > Allium > Allium fistulosum. The sequence continues at coordinate 1,111,448,275 of CM060902.1, read as the reverse complement.
TTTGGTACGGACTTGTAAAGTTTACACAATTATTTATATACTAGTGTGTAACCCGTGCGTTGCATATGATAATGTTGTTAAAAAATAGTATTTATATTTTAATTATTGCTAAAATATATTTTATTATGCAATATATGATAAATTTATTGTGATACATTAATCATAAATTAAAATGACAAATGATGCTTGGATATAAGGTTCAAGGTTCAATTCTCGTTAACTACATATCTCTATAAAAGTCAATGTCCTAACTCAAAAAAAATTATAAACTAATATTGTATATGTAAATAATTTATGTTTTTTCTTGATGACAAAGAAAATTTATGTTATATGATATATATATATATATATATATATATATAAGAGGTAAATTTACCATTTTATTAATATGATTATTGTATTTATATATTGAATTGTCATCATTTTTAAAGGATTATAAACTGATTAATGAAAATTAAATAATTGAATTTATTTAAATAATTTGAATTAATGATCAACATAACTAATTAAATATAAGGAGTTGAATGTAAAAAATTGAAGAAAACCAAGGAGGGCTTTATGCATATTTGTAATTGAGAAGAGCATTGGTCTTATGGTTAGTTTATCTACATGTGAATTATTTAGTTTTCATTTTAAAACAATGTTATCCTTGTAATTAACCATATATTTCATATTGTGTAGGTGGGTCATGCTTTCAACTTTGTTAATTGCAAAATAAGGTTATGTAACATTTAGCTGAGTTATGAGTTGGGTATGGTTTGATAACATGTTGAAAGTGAGAATGTTTATATAATCTAATATTGGTGTAATTCGTGCGTTCACATCGTAATGTTGTAAAATATAAATTTATCTTTTATAGGTTGTTCATAATGAAATTATGTTATGTAATATACGATAATTTTTTGAGATAAATGAATTAGAAATTAAAAAAGTTATTATTATTTATGGATACATTTTATATTACATGATTTAAATATCTTATATCAAAATAAAGAAGAAATAATTTTATCGTTTTTTCCATATATATGAATATTGTATATATTGAAATTATCATGTTTTTAGGATTTGTTACATGGATTAACGAATATTAGTTAATCATATTTATTTAAATAGTTTAGATTTATGATTACACAATTAGTTAAATATATGGACTTGAACGTAAAATATTAGAAGATAATCGAGAAGAGTTTCAATGTAATTATAAAAAAAAATTAAAATTTAGGTATTTGAAGTCAATAGAATTTTACAGTTCAACGTATGATAAATTCATTTATTAAATAAATTATAAAATAAATTTATATTATCTGATTTATATATATTTGCATCTAAATGATTTTTTTAACTAACTTGTTGATGCGCATGTAGTATACATATTGCAACATTCATCTTTTAGGTTTATTAATAAATATTAGTTGATTAAGTTTAACAAATAATTTAAATTTTGGATTATGTAATTAATTTAAGTGTGTGGACTTTAATGTAAAATTTTGATAGAGAATCCTAAAAGATCTGTAAATAATTGTAGATTTTTTGTAAAAAAGTAGGCATTTGAACGTAAAATAGTGTGAGAAGTTTAGTTGAATAATTGTAAAGTGGTAAATCATAGGATGTTGAAAATAATATATCCAAACTTGGAAAGAATTAAGGAGATTAGAGATAACTCCTATAATTAATGAGAGAGCTTCAAATTTTTCTGCTTTACTATTATTTAATAGATAAGTTATCAGTTACCTCCAAATATTTTATATTTAAGTCTATACATTTAGATTAAATGCACAATCCAAAATTTAAGGTATTATAATAAATTTAGTTAACTAATACTTTTTTAGTATTTCTTATAAATACTAAAGAATGACAACTTAAATATGTATACCACTTTGATAACAACCAAATGGTAAAACTATTTTTTTCGTTCAACTATAAAGATATATAAATCATATAAAACAACAATACAATAATAATAATTTGTAGTTCATTTATCTCACTCAATTTATTATACATTGCACCATAAATTCCACTTTTAACTTCAAATACCTAAATTTAAAATTACCACAATTATTTACAAAACTAACCTTACTTTTCTTCTAGTATTTTACATTTTATTTCATATATTTCAATTAACTAAGTGATCTTAAATTTTAACTAATTATATAAATCGAATTAACTAATATTCATTAATTCATGAAATCAAGTGTGTAAGTCTTATGATCAAGGTGGACTGGGAGTTTTAAATTTGCAATATATGAATTCTTCTCTTCTTTGCAAGTGAATTTGGGATATGGTTAGTAGCAAAAAGGCTCCTTGGAAAGAATGGTGATAAATACTTGTTATTGTAGAAATTTTTCTTGGTTTAGAAGTACTAGTAACTGCTCTGTTTTGTGGAAAGCAGTAATGAACAATATTCAATTCTTTAAATTGGGGATTAATATTGTAGTGAATAGTGGATGGAATGTTATATTTTGGTTGGACTGTTGGATTTTGTCTATTCCACTTGCTATTGGACTTAGTATGTGACGACCGCCCATGACCCCTGCACCGAATCTAGAGATAGTGCGCTGTAAAGTGTGCCAGGCGACCATGGACGATTGTCAGGGTAAAATAAAAACAACAGAATCTATCGTATTACTCACAGCGCATGGACAAAATACAATAGAACATATGTATAGAGAAGCTTTACAGAACAAAATGACATCATATAAAACTCCATAATGGTTGAATACAAGCATCCACATAGTCAATACATCAAGCCTCACTACATATCTCTCAGAGAATACAAAACAGCGGAATATCCAGTACATATAATAAGAAGATAATATGCAACCCTCCATCTCGTCTTCGATATCAGCATCGTGAGAAGAGAACAGCACCTGTCACCTGCTACCTAGTCTGCCCGTCCCAAAATGGACGAACAGCCCAAGGCAATAAGAATTAAAACATAAAGCCTTGAGTCAGACAACAGTCTTAGTGAGCAGTAAATTAACTAACAACGTACCAAAAGAGCATAAAGGAAAAGGAATAGGAATACAACCCTCCCACTCCACCTCTTTCTACAGTGATAGCCCCCAAACACACATTAAACAGAAGCACATAGCAGAGCATACAATTTAAAGTAAAGCTACTATCACTCGAGTCAAGGGCGATGTTTTCCAAGTACCAAGGCCTAAATCAGATAAGCACCCAGAAAATACCGCTCTTGAGCCCGAATGACGATACAACCAAACATCCATGACTCTGGCTATCACTGTTATCATTGCTTCGATATCACCGTTAATTGAATGACCGGCACATTCTTTCAGCCGTCCGTCAAGGGCTAATGGAAACCCCGGTTCTAGACATAATTCCCGCACGTCGTCGCAGCCCGTGCCTAGGACTATCGAATCTGCCCAGAGTACTCGACCATCAACAGTTGGCCGTTGGGACTATCGAATCTGCCCAAACGTACTCTTGCTTAGAGCATGCTAGAACCTTCAACAATGATGCTATCCAAACCTCCTAGTCATCCTCCTCGACGACTATTCTCATATCCATTCATTATCCTCAACTCGAATCATATCACCGAGTTATCAACATGCTTGGAATGATCCCGTCTGGATTAGACCAAGTCTTCATCATATGATGCCTCGCTTCATTACATCCTTGCAAAGCCTCATCTCAACTTCACATCATCAAATCTATGCATAAGAGCTTCATCATCCCGCTACATATGCCACGAGCAGCTTTCCCAATTCAAGAGCCTTTCCCTTAGCTTTTGAATCATCTTCGATCTAAATCTAATCATCAATCATCTAGTTCATAACAATCAATCAAATCAAACATCAATCCAAGCAATCAAGCATTCAAATATGGTCTAAGTAGACAATTATAACAATAATGGCATTTTCGTAATTAAAGAGTTGAAAGTCCAATAAGTATGAAAACATGGATTATATCTCTACAAACTTGATGAATGAACTTGCATAGGTTAACATATGATAAAATGGATGTAACATCATCATGAACAATGGATCTATATGGATCTACACTTGGGATGAAGAAAATGCATGGAAATCCCTATTTTAACACCAAATCGAGCCAACAATCCGATATACTCCTTTGGATCCGTGTGAGAGATAATCACCACTCACCAAATCACCTAAACAACCTCAAATCAATACGCTTCAGATCTGGACAGCGAAGGATCAAGCTTGATCTATCACGAATCCGCTTCAAACGATGAAATCTCTCTTGAAAAGATGAAGATCTTCAACTTTAGCTCTTGAATCTTCAATCTTGATCTTTGATTTAGATGGAAGGAAGCACTAGATTAGAGTGGAGAAAAGAAGTGAAGAAGTGTAGAAGTCGAGCTCTCAAAATGGCAGCACTTCGTCGCTTCAAAATCCGGATCCCAAAAAGTGAGAACAACCCCTCCTATTTATAGCTGAAATCCCTTAAGTCGAAATCTGGCTATCTCCCTAAGTCGCTTCCGACTTACGACCTAAGCCTCTCCGACCTAACCCTTCTGCGCATCCAAACACCCAGCGACCTACGACCTAACGCAACGCGCGACTTAACACATAGGCTACGACTCAACTCCTCAGCGACCTAACATATCGCGACTTAACAACCATAGAAATCCACGACCTAACTTAGGTCGTTGCCGACCTAACACTTAACTGCCTTGCCGACCTACGACATAACGAGGTTACGACTTAATACCTTAGACTCCCACGTGACCTAACACTTAAGCCAACCCGCGACCTAACAACTTACTAAGCTACGACCTAAGACTTACAAAACCCTGCGACCTAACAACTTAGCACCCACGCGACCTAATGGTGTTATGACCTACCACTCAACTCTTAGGTCGCTCACTACAGCCCCAGCTTCCTTAGGTCGTTGCCGACCTAACTATATACTAGGTCGCTAACTCGCTAACCACTAGGTCGTAAGTTCCTTAGCTCGCGCTTCCCTTAGGTCGCAAACATTCTATAGGCTGACCCAAACTAACTCGCGACCTAAACCACTACGCAATCTAACTGCTGGTCCTCCTTAGGTCGTTACCGACCTATCCCTTAGGTCGCTCAAAAACCCTTAACTCGCCCGAGACTCTTAAGTCCCCTATCTAAGGTCGTCTGCGACCTAAACCCAACATACTTAGGTCGCACCACATGCCTAAGTCGTCTACAACATAGCTCTTAACTCGATACCATCCTATAGGTCGGTCACGACTTAGCTCTTAGGTCGTCCACGACCTAGGACTTAGACAAATCTGCCTAAAAATCTGAAATGACATGAAAGTGCTAAAATTCCAGATTTTGACGAACATGTCGATCCGTAAAAATACGGGTCGTTACATTCTCTCCCCCTTAGAAATTTCGCCCCCGAAATTCCAAGCAATCGAAAACTATTCTGTACGCCTACCATCCATAGCAATCAACAAACCATGCATCCAATTCTAGCTTAGCGTACAGAATTCTAAGACTTAGAACAAGTTACAATATCGCGAGATGAGACGACACCTTAGGGCCATACCTTGAAGAGTTCAGGATGAGCTGCCTTCATCCTCTCTTCCACCTCCCACGTACAGTCGTTATCATCATCACTCCATTGTATCTTGAGCAACTTAACTACCTTTCTCCTAAGCTGTTTCGTGTCGGTTTCAACAACCCGAAGCGGCTTACGAGGTCTTCTATCAACTGGATCAACTTCGAAATCTTCACAGCTATCAGCATAAACCACGGTATTCGAGTAGTGCACATACTTCCGTAGATATGATACGTGAAAAACATTGTGCACACTCGACATCTTCTCAGGTAATTCCAATCTATAAGCGAGCTTTCCAATTCGCTCGGTAATCGGGAATGGTCCAACAAATCTCGGAGTCAATTTTCCCTTCTTCCCGAATCAAATAACATTCTTCAGTGGAGAAATCTTCACAAAAACCATATCTCCTACGTCGAATTCCAAATCCTTACGACGCTTATCGGCATAACTCTTCTGACGGTCTTGGGCTGCCTTCATTCGTTGCCGAATGATTTCTATACAATCTGAAGTCTGACGAATCATTTCTGGCCCAAGCATCAGCTTTTCTCTAGTTTCCAACCAACATGTTGGAGAGTTACACGGTCTTCCATACAATGCTTCATACGGTGCCATACCAATGCTTGACTGGTAACTGTTGTTGTACGCAAACTCCACCAAATGAAGGTGATCTTCCCATGATCCTCCGAAGTCCAAAACACATGCTCTTAGAAGATCTTCCAAAACTCGGTTGACTCTCTCGGTCTGACCATCTGTTTGGGGATGATAAGCTGTACTCAAACACAACTCGGTTCCCAAGACTTCCTGGAAGCTCTTCCAAAATCCACTAATGAACAATGGGTCTCGATCGCTCACTATGCTCTTCGGAATACCATGGAAACGAACTATCCACTTAACGTACAACTCAGCCAACTTTGATGCAGTCCTAGTCGATCGAACAGGAATGAATCGTGCACTCTTAGTCAGACGATCCACAATGACCCAAATCCCTTCATTTCCCATTCTGGTTCTAGGCAATCCATCGATAAAATCCATCGACACTTGTTCCCACTTCCATGTAGGAACTTCTAATGGCTGAAGCAATCCACTTGGCTTCTTCTGTTCGGCTTTTACCAACTGGCAGTTCATACATTTGGAAATAAAATTTCCAACATCCTTCTTCATACCTTCCCAATAGTAGGTTCTCTTCATATCCCGATACATCTTATTTCCACCTGGATGAATTGTCAACTTCGAGTGATGACTTTCCTTCAGAACTTCACTCCTCAATTCATCTATATCGGGAACAACTAGTCGTCCTTGCTTCCGAAGCCAACCCTCTCGATCGACCTCGAATCCTTTATCCTTTTCTGGATCCAATCCAGATTCCAATTCACGGATAATCTTGACAAGCTTATCATCTCGCTTTTGGCCCTCGCCAATCCTTTCCACAAGAGTGGGTCTTATCGATAAGTTTGCCAACATCTCAGGTTCTAATTCACATCTAGGCCTGAAGTCAAATCCAGCTAAATACTCGAGACTCTTCCATTCTGAAAACATGGCTCCCAATCCTGCATGTCTTCGACTTAACGCATCTGCCACTGCGTTACCTTTTCCCGGAGTATAAGCTATACCAAAATCATATGATGCCAAAAACTCTAGCCAACGTTGCTGCCGAAGATTCAAATCCTTTTGGGAGAAAAGATACTTCAACGACTTGTGATCCGTAAACAACTCGAATCGAACTCCCAACAAATAATGCCTCCACATCTTCAGAGCAAATACAATCGCCGCTAACTCCAAATCATGAGTCGGGTAATTCCTTTCATGCGGCTTTAGTTGTCGACTGGCATACGCAACAACTTTATCCTTCTGCATCAGCACTGTTCCAAGTCCAGTACCACATGCGTCGGTGTAAACCACCATCTCATCATTCCCACTTGGAATAGTCAAAACAGGAGTACTCGTCAATCTCTCTTTCAGGTTTCCGAAAGCTTGCTCACACTTAGCATCCCAACTGAACACTTGGTTCTTCTTCGTCAATCCTGTTAATGGTGCAGCTACCTTGGAGAAGTCTTTGATAAACCGTCGATAATATCCTGCTAATCCAAGAAAACTTCTCACATCAGATGCATTCTTAGGTCTAACCCAATCCTGGATTGCTGCCACCTTAGCGGGATCAACCGCTATTCCACTTCCAGAAATCACATGGCCTAAGAACCTCACTTCACTCTTCCAGAAGTGACACTTCGAAAACTTAGCCTTCAGCTGATGTTTCCGTAAGATTTCCAAAACAATACGCAAGTGCGTCTTGTGCTCTTCTTCCGTTCTGGAATAAATCATAATATCATCCACGAACACAAGTACAAACTTGTTCAACTAATCTCTGAACACTCTATTCATAAGATCCACAAAATATGCTGGCGCGTTAGTCAATCCAAACGGCATTACCAGCCACTCAAAGAAACCGGATGGTGTCCTAAAAGCAGTCTTTGGCACACTATCCTTAGCCACTCTCAACTGGTGAAATCCCGTTGCCAAATCCATCTGAGAAAACACCTTGGCTTCGTGAAGCTGATCAAACAAGTCATCTATTCTCGGCAATGGATACTTGTTCTTCTTAGTCACCTTATTCAGCTCACGATAATCGACGCACAATCTTAACGACCCATCTGCCTTGGTTGCAAACACAACTGGTGCACCCCACTCGGACACACTACGCCGAATGAATCCTTTCTGCAAAAGATCATCAACTTGCACCCTCAACTCCTGTTGTTCCCTAGGCGCCATCCGCCTAAGAGGCATCACAACAGGTCTGGCTCCTTCAACTAGATCTATTCGAAACTCGATCTCTCTATGCGGAGGCAACCCTTTGACTTCGTCAAAGACATCCTCGAATCCATTTGCGATTGGCACTAAAGACAGTCCATCCCGTGGAACAACTAGCGAATACATGAAGCTCATGAAGACGCCTTCCTCATGCTTACATCGTATCACAATCTTTCGCCCCTCCACATTCTCGACTGTCACCTCCAGCCTCTCACAATCAACCTTAGCCGCATACTTCCTAAGCCAGTCCATACCCAAAATAATTCCGAACCCCGCAAAGTTCAGAACAAAACAATCACAAACAAAAGAGCAACCATGACTCGACACAATCAGACCACGGCATAACATACACAAACAAGACGAACCCCCAACTGGATTAGTCACAACCAATGGCCTATCAACAATATCCGGTTCCAAACCTAACCGGTCTACGAGTTCACTACAAACAAACGAATGCGACGCTCCAGTATCAAACAGAACTCTAACTGGAACACCACATAGGAAAAGAGTACCTTGAACCACCACACTCTTTCCCTTCTCTTCAGCGGTAGGAGCTTTCGAAGACGATGGAACGGCTCCCAAAGCATAAGCTTGCACAATCTGCCTGTCCTTCCTTGGTTCTGGACAATTCTTCCTGAAATGCCCCGGCTTGTCACAGTTGTGACACTTCATCGGTGCCTTCGGATTCTTACAATCCTTAGAGAAATAGCCCTTCTGCTGACAATTGTAGCAAGTCACCTCGCCTTTCGGCTTCTTCTGGCCATCCTTACCCTTCTGCTGCTGCTGCTTCCTCTTCTGGTTTCCACCCTGCTGTGGTTTAGATTCTCCCTTGGTAACAGCAACAACAGGTCCTTCCTTAGGAAACAGACTCTCATGCCTAAGAGCTTTCTCCACAAGCTTCTCAAATGAATCGTCCAAATGATCCACCAACTGTCTCCCAAGATAACTATCCAAGCCGGTCACAAACTTCTCATTCTTCTGGTAAGCAGACTCAATATAGGACCGGGCATACTTGGACAAAGCTTCAAACTCAGAAACATACTCAAGAACTGATCTTCCACCTTGCTTGAGCTCCACAAACCTCTTGAACAGAACAGACTTCTGAGCTGTAGAAATGAACTTAGCTTCAAATCTGACTTGGAATTGCTCCCAAGTAATCTCTTCCTCCGCAGTATTGATGGTAATAGAGTTCCACCAATCAGAGGCTCTCCCTTGAAGCTGCCTTGATGCCAACTTCCTCTTAGTTGCATCATCAATTCCCAAATCACCAAAGATCCTTCTACAAGCATCTATCCATCTCTGGACTTCGATAGTTGATTCTGTTCCCAAGAAAACCTTCCCTCCAAGAGCAGTATAGTCCTTGCACAACTTAGCAAAATCCACTGGTTTCGGAGTCTGAACTTGAACTCCAACATCAACTGCCGCCCCCGGAACTGGTATCCTCCTCATGATCGAAGTCATCATAGCTTCGAACATGGCTGCATAATCAGCAGTCTCTTCAGTAGCACGGCCTTCCCTAGCAGCTGGTCTCCCTCTTCGACTCATTCTCAATATCTATAAAAAGGAATGATTAGAACATCTAGAGAAACAACTGCATAAAGGACTCAAACCCTACTAAGCTACTATATTATATATAGTAATCATCCATCAAAATACAATTACGTCTCTCATACGTGGTTACTTCAGCGAGCGTTGGGTAAAATCGATTAACCAATGCTCTGATACCAAATGTGACGACCGCCCATGACCCCTGCACCGAATCTAGGGATAGAGCGCTGTAAAGTGTGCCAGGCGACCATGGGAGATTGTCAAGGTAAGATTTAAAAACAACATAATCTATCGTATTACTCACAGCGCATGGACAAAATACAATAGAACATATGTATAGAGAAGCTTTACAGAACAAAATGACATCATATAAAACTCCATAATGGTGAATACAAGCATCCACATAGTCAATACATCAAGCCTCACTACATATCTCTCAGAGAATACAAAACAGCGGAATATCCAGTACATATAATAAGAAGATAATATGCAACCCTCCATCTCGTCTTCGATATCAGCATCGTGAGAAGAGAACATCACCTGTCACCTGCTACCTAGTCTACCCGTCCCAAAATGGACGAACAGCCCAAGGCAATAAGAATTAAAACATAAAGCCTTGAGTCAGACAACAGTCTTAGTGAGCAGTAAATTAACTAACAACATACCAAAAGAGCATAAAGGAAAAGGAATAGGAATACAACCCTCCCACTCCACCTCTTTCTACAGTGATAGCCCCCAAACACACATTAAACAGAAGCACATAGCAGAGCATACAATTTAAAGTAAAGCTACTATCACTCGAGTCAAGGGCGATGTTTTCCAAGTACCAAGGCCTAAATCAGATAAGCACCTAGAAAATACCGCTCTTGAGCCCGAATGACGATACAACCAAACATCCATGACTCTGGCTATCACTGTTATCATTGCTTCGATATCACCGTTAATTGAATGACCGGCACATTCTTTCAGCCGTCCGTCAAGGGCTAATGGAAACCCCGGTTCTAGACATAATTCCCGCACGTCGTCGCAGCCCGTGCCTAGGACTATCGAATCTGCCTAGAGTACTCGACCATCAACAGTTGGCCGTTGGGACTATCGAATCTGCCCAAACGTACTCTTGCTTAGAGCATGCTAGAACCTTCAACAACGATGCTATCCAAGCCTCCTAGTCATCCTCCTCGACGACTATTCTCATATCCATTCATTATCCTCAACTCGAATCATATCACCGAGTTATCAACATGCTTGGAATGATCCCGTATGGATTAGACCAAGTCTTCATCATATGATGCCTCGCTTCATTACATCCTTGCAAAGCCTCATCTCAACTTCACATCATCAAATCTATGCATAAGAGCTTCATCATCCCGCTACATATGCCACGAGCAGCTTTCCCAATTCAAGAGCCTTTCCCTTAGCTTTTGAATCATCTTCGATCTAAATCTAATCATCAATCATCTAGTTCATAACAATCAATCAAATCAAACATCAATCCAAGCAATCAAGCATTCAAATATGGTCTAAGTAGACAATTATAACAATAATGGCATTTTCGTAATTAAAGAGTTGAAAGTCCAATAAGTATGAAAACATGGATTATATCTCTACAAACTTGATGAATGAACTTGCATAGGTTAACATATGATAAAATGGATGTAACATCATCATGAACAATGGATCTATATGGATCTACACTTAGGATGAAGAAAATGCATGGAAATCCCTATTTTAACACCAAATCGAGCCAACAATCCGATATACTCCTTTGGACCCGTGTGAGAGATAATCACCACTCACCAAATCACCTAAACAACCTCAAATCAATACGCTTCAGATCTGGACAGCGAAGGATCAAGCTTGATCTATCACGAATCCGCTTCAAACGATGAAATCTCTCTTGAAAAGATGAAGATCTTCAACTTTAGCTCTTGAATCTTCAATCTTGATCTTTGATTTAGATGGAAGGAAGCACTAGATTAGAGTGGAGAAAAGAAGTGAAGAAGTGTAGAAGTCGAGCTCTCAAAATGGCAGCACTTCGTCGCTTCAAAATCCGGATCCCAAAAAGTGAGAACAACCCCTCCTATTTATAGCTGAAATCCCTTAAGTCGAAATCTGGCTATCTCCCTAAGTCGCTTCCGACTTACGACCTAAGCCTCTCCGACCTAACCCTTCTGCGCATCCAAACACCCAGCGACCTACGACCTAACGCAACGCGCGACTTAACACATAGGCTACGACTCAACTCCTCAGCGACCTAACACATCGCGACTTAACAACCATAGAAATCCACGACCTAACTTAGGTCGTTGCCGACCTAACACTTAACTGCCTTGCCGACCTACGACATAACGAGGTTACGACTTAATACCTTAGACTCCCACGCGACCTAACACTTAAGCCAACCCGCGACCTAACAACTTACTAAGCTACGACCTAAGACTTACAAAACCCTGCGACCTAACAACTTAGCACCCACGCGACCTAATGGTGTTACGACCTACCACTCAACTCTTAGGTCGCTCACTACAGCCCCAGCTTCCTTAGGTCATTGCCGACCTAACTATATATTAGGTCGCTAACTCGCTAACCACTAGGTCGTAAGTTCCTTAGCTCGCGCTTCCCTTAGGTCGCAAACATTCTATAGGCTGACCCAAACTAACTCGCGACCTAAACCACTACGCAATCTAACTGCTGGTCCTCCTTAGGTCGTTACCGACCTATCCCTTAGGTCGCTCAAAAACCCTTAACTCGCCCGAGACTCTTAAGTCCCCTATCTAAGGTCGTCTGCGACCTAAACCCAACATACTTAGGTCGCACCACATGCCTAAGTCGTCTACAACATAGCTCTTAACTCGATACCATCCTATAGGTCGGTCACGACTTAGCTCTTAGGTCGTCCACGACCTAGGACTTAGACAAATCTGCCTAAAAATCTGAAATGACATGAAAGTGCTAAAATTCCAGATTTTGACGAACATGTCGATCCGTAAAAATACGGGTCGTTACATAGTACTTCATTTGATTTGGCACATAATAAGGAGAGTGCGGTGGTTGAAATGTATGATGAAAATAGAGTAAATTTTAAATGGAAGATATCTTTTAACAAAGTAATAAAAGGGAGAGTTTTGTGTCAGCTAATGAAGGTGATTGAACTGTTGGAAAATTTCAAATTAAACCGTGAGAAGGATGTCTTTGAATGGAGGTTAGGAAGTACCAAAATGTACAAGATGAATAGTTTATATGTACCGACTAATTTTTCAGTGAGGAAATTTATGGGATATAAATATATGTAGGCTTTTATGGGAGTTCCAATGAAGGTCAAATTCATATGCGTATATTAATTCATGGTAAATTGAACACTGAAAGCATGTTGAGAACTAAAAAGATGAGCATAGTGAAGAGCCCTGTATTTTGCGGTAAAGGGATTGAGGATTATATGCACTTGTTTTGTGATTGTGATTTTGCCTACTATATATGGACTAAGTGTATAGTTCAATTGGGAATTGATTTGAGTTGGAGTCATTTCATCCATGATCTGTTTGAATTCTACAAATGTGCTAATGTCTTAAATAAAGTTGAGCTTGAAAATTTCATTAGATTGAATTTCGCATTTTGCTGGCTGATTTGGCATGAAAGGAATAGAAGAAGACTCAGAGAAAAATTCAAAAGCTCTAACTCTATTATTTTTCAAATTCTCAAGTATGTTTATTAATGGGCAGGTATTGAGAGTTGGAAGTATGTGGACAGTATATCAGCTAGGGTGAGGAGCCGGGGAAGAAGCAACATTCCATGATGACTTGGCATGCATGTTTCTTTTGCAGTAGTGTTTCTTTTGGTAGCTGGCTTTTTGGTTGTTTCATATTTTGGGTATCTATTCTTTGGTTTGGTGCATGCATGTATATTTTGAAGCGGTTATATTTTGGGTTTGTATAAATATAAAACCTTTGAAGTTTATGTTTAGGGTTGTATATATTTGGGTGAATGCTTCTGCGTTGTATATGGGTTTATGTTTTTTACTTGTTGTTTCGTTGCTTATTTGTAGGCCTTTTTGTTGTATATTCTGGGTGAATGGTGTAATATGTATGTATGTATGGTACGTGATGTATGTGTTGTACATGTTGTAGGCAAGGTGATGTGGTATGGGGTGTACGTGTTGTAAGTGTTGTGCTATGTGATGTATGGGGTGCATGTGTTGTAAGTGTTGTACCATGCGTGTGTTGTATCTGTTTCTGTTTATTTTGGAATATAAATATGGTGTGTATTACTTGGAAATTCTCCAAGGAATTACACTACCATTTTTATCAAAAAATTAATATTCGTCAATTTGTCTACTAATTTATGAAAATATGAAAATTTTACCATGTACACCATGTTCATATTAACAAAATTGAAAAGAAAAATCATTAATGTATAGATTCATAAGTGTAACTTAAAGTATATACATAAACAATAATAAAAAGGTTCAGCCTACATTTTACCTTAATAAAACCATACGGTGTATTGAAAATTATTATATTTTACTTTAACTATCTGCATTTTAAATTTTCTATAACCATCTACAGAACTCCCTCATTTCTATAACCATCTATAAAACTAGCCGTAGGTGGACTTGGAGGAGCACGAGATTGGGGGTCGGGTAGATAAGGATGTTGCCGCTACTAGGCAAGAGGAGGCCGAGTGGAAGAATCTGCTGAAGAACATGGCAAAACCGAGAGAATTACCAATTCCTTATTTCCATAAGAAAATTTTGATGCCACAGCTTTCGAGAGGGCCTAGGGTGAGGTGGAAGAATAGATGTAGGCCTAGGGAATTCAAGTGTCGACTGTTTTGACCTTGGAGTAGCTGGACTATTTAGCTTGGCAAATAGAGGGGTCATATTTGTATATATATATTTTCTATTTTGTAAGCCCAGCAGGGCGGGATTTGTGCCTCTGCACTTTTGGATTTAAATATTTGTCTTTTTGTTGAAATTTGTATAAGTATTTTAATATGCGTATCTATTCTTGTCTTATTTGTGCTTAGGTTGTAGGGTAGCTTACTTTGAGTAGCTAATAGTTCCTATGTGCTTGCGCTCCATATTTTCCTTAAGATAGATTAGCCAAGTAAAGGTAAGTGATGGTCGGCGAAGCATCCCATTCTTGCAATCCTTGTATTGAAATTATCAGCTTATGTTAGTCGATAGGCCAGGCCAGTAGATGAACATAGATGTGAGAATTGACTTTGTAGCCCGGTTGTTTGTCGAGCGCAAACGCCGACATATGATAATCGAGCTTACTTGTGCCATCTTCTTATCGAGTTTTCGGCATAAACCTAAGCATTGATTGGCTTTAAGGTTACTTTCCAGTAACATGTAGGATGTGTGGATGGTAGGCGGTCCTGGAACAATAGCGGGGAATGTAGGTGTTCCCAATTGTGACAACTTCTGGAGTGGTCATTGTAGAAGTAATGATCTTTGCTTGAGACACTTTTTAAGTAGAAGTATTATCATCCGCACAATCCAAAGAGCTAGAACTGGCAGGAGTCTCAACATGCACCTGCTCAGAGGTGAAAGCTTCAAGTGATCTGAGTGCCATTCCCTTTCTTGGGTTGCTATGTCTTATCAGACAAGCAGTTCACCCTTCAACCTTTCTTCATTTATTTCCAGGCCTGACTCATTGGCCCTTCTCAAAATCTCTTCCCAAGCATTTGAGTTTCTTCTCTCAACGACATTGGCGAAGAATGGCTTCATTTTTCTCTTTAACTTGGGTAAGAATGGCATGTAGTTCAACTACCTTCTTTCCAGACAA
The DNA here is from genome assembly GCA_030737815.1 of Allium fistulosum. Lineage (NCBI taxonomy): Eukaryota > Viridiplantae > Streptophyta > Magnoliopsida > Asparagales > Amaryllidaceae > Allium > Allium fistulosum. Next base: position 1,111,432,613 of record CM060902.1, on the reverse strand, counting down.
GGAGAGTGAGTTCTTAGGTCCACAATTTATCTTGTACAAAACTAACTGATTTCCTACGCCTGATCTTTCAGTTCTTTCTCAACCTTGAGCTTTGTTTTGAGCTTGTCAACCTCAGCCAGGAATGTAGCCTTCTAGGCCTCTATGACCTTAACCTTTTTTTCGAGGCTATCACTCACAATGTGGGCAGCTTTTAATTATTCATTGAGCGGGACACATCTTCCTTTACGAGTAGTATTCTCATCTTTTAGCTTCTTCTCAACCTCTTTAATCGGTTTTTTCTTCTCCTCTATTTCTTTTTGGTGTTTGGCCAGATCCTGTTTACAATCCTCACAAATTCTATTATGATCGACCATGTTGCTACCGAAGCTTTTGATGATTAATTGATTCGCATGGTTGACATCCAATAATCCTTTGGCCAATTTTCTCCATTGAACATACTGCTCCATGGCCTCATTGGTTCTAGGAATGCTTTCCATTAGATAGCTTATGGGAATATCTTTGACGTCCAACCAAATTTAACCCATCTAAGCAGAAGTTGGGAAGAGCGGCCAACATGTTCGTTGTATGTGCAAGAGATGGGCCTTGAGGGGGAGGTGCTGGAGCAATCTAGCTTGTGGATTTGTCTTTTCCAGCCCTGTGTGACTAGTGGGATGTTGAAGAGCAAGTTGTTTTGAATTAATGAGAAAAAGTGATAGGAGCCTCAGGTCTCTTAGTGATGGTAGTTGCCGAGAGTTTAGAAGATGGAGGAATGTCAAAATTGAGAAGATTGAAAGATTCAAGAAGACTGCAAGGGTGAGTGTCCTCGATGAGGGGAATCAGCGTCGCACCAAAAACAGTGGCATGATTCCCTATGCTAATCGCAGTGAAGTCATATCTCTTCAGCCTAACACCATTTGTTTCCTTTTCTACTCACCCTTTTGTTGTAAGATTCATGATAAATGTAGCGGTATGAGTATGAATCCCCTGAGGTTGGGAGCAATAATAACCAACCCATTGATAAACTCTGTTGAGTTAGCTTTATTTTTCCTTAGTACCAAAAAAGAAGAAAGGATTTAATTAGAATCAATAAACTAGATTGAGCATAAGTGATAAGTGACCGTTCTTATGATCCTGGAAGTATATGAAGTGCTGCATTTCCTAAGTAATTCGCAGATTATGCTCGTGGGGTAGCAGGGGTGGTGTTTCTTTCCCTTTAAAGTATAGGGGCAAGCCAGCTGGAGTAAAATCAAAGTTTGAAGGATGGAAGGCTAGAATGTCGTTGAAGTTAAGATCTATGGGAGTGAAATATGGAATGCTCCCTGTATCACCCAGCAAACTAAAGATGGCAACAACCCTGCCCAGAGGGTAACTCTCTAATATGGCTATGATGTGGTTCAGATGCTGGGATTGAAGTTTTAATGATGAGTTGTTTAAGGATAGGGGGAGGAGTGATTGTAGTTCCTTCAAGTGATGCCTCCTTAAACGACTCATCGTCATCTGCATCGTCATCTTCTTTATCCTCATCTTCCTTCTCCTATTTTTTATTCTCCTCTTTTGCTTCTTCTTGAACGTCTTCTTCTTCTTTGGCTCCTCGCTCTTCTTGTTGCTCTTCTTCATTGGAGCTCAGAACTCCCTCAACTTCCATGAAAACCCCTTGAGGAGCAGGGGGTTCGGTTATTTCTTGGGTAGCTCCAGGAAGGTTTGTTACAGGGCGGTTCCTCCTTCCATAGTAGATCATTTGGTAATGGCACATTCTGGCATTATTGAGTGAGTAAGAAGTGTGTCTTTGCACATTGATCCTTTTGAGAAAATGCAGGGTATTCTTAAGGATAAGGGTTAGAATATCTCTAAGTAAGATAATGGAAGGTTAGACAGTCAGGTGAAGAAAGTTTGAATGTAATGAAACTGATGGATAACGAACTTACTTCCAGAGGGCCACTTCAGGTGAAAGCCGGTGGGTCACCAGATGAAGCCCTTAAGCTCTTCGATCTCGTCATCAATCTTCAAGCCTTCGATCCATTCGGCACATAGCAGATCTCCCTTATGTCTTTTGGCAATCTTCTCAATGAGAGCTGGCTGAATTTCTAGGCATGACAATGTCCCAAAATTTTGACTTAGACTAGCACTGGACTTAAAGTGCACATTACAAGTAGCTAGAGTCTCTAAAAATTCCACTCTTTAATCATAGCCTAAAAACTACCTGCTAATTTTGGCTCAAGGCATCAACAACCTTGTTTCCATTCCTATGGATATACTCTATCCTAAAATCATAGATTCCAAGAACTCTAACCATCTTTGTTGTCTTATGTTAAGCTACTTTTGAGAGAACAAATATCTCAAAGATTTATGGTCAGTAAACAACTCAAACATTTCCCCTCAAAGGTAATGCTTCCAAATCTTTAGCACAATGATAACTACCGCTAACTCTAAATCATGAGTTGGATACCGAACCTCATGGGGTCTCAACTGCCTAGATGCATAAGCTATAAACTTGACCTTCTACATAAATATTGTTCCTAACTCTGATCCCAAAACATCTACGTACACTACCATATCCCTTATCCCTTCTGACATTACTAGAACCAAAGCTTCTACCAACCGAAGCTTCAACTCTCAGAATACTACCTCACACCCCCATCCAAACATACCTTTCATTTTTTGGGTAAGTCTGGTCAATGGTGCTGCTATCTTAGAGAATTCCTTTATGAATCCCTGATAATATCTGTCCAACCCTAAGAAATTTCTTATCTTGTTAACTATCTCGAGTCTTCTCCAATCATTCACGGCTTCAACTTTCAAGGAATCCATAATCAATCCCTTCTTCAAAACCACATGACTAGGAACGTAATTTCCTACTTCTGAAAATGGCAATTGAAAAAACTTTGTGTAACAACCCATGTTTTCATAAAATATTTTTATTTTATTTATAGAGGTCGTATGACTCTAGGATTTTGATAGCGACTCTTAGGGACATTTTTCACTATGATTTTTCTCGAATTTCTATGTGTCCATTTTGACCTTGAAAATATTGATTGGATAATGAATTTTGATAGAAGCTAAATTAGGGACTCAAACCACTTCCATTGCTTCAGGATGATGGTTTTCTATTCCATAGAGTGGTCATAGCAGAAAAACGGACGCGTTGTCTGAAAATTTTGGCAGTTTTAAGTTTTGGTTTCTACTGGCCAGTTTTAGTGGGTAATTAACTAAGCCCATGTGTTTGCGTCAAAATTGGTCACAAACGCCGAGTAGAGATTTTGTAGAGGAATAAATGAAGAACAATAAATATAAATAGAGTGAATATAACAGTAAAGTAATCAGAAACAATCTAATAACAGAGACATGATAATTTATATTGGTTCGGCGTTGTTCGCCTATGTCCACTTTGAAGTGATAACTTTAATAATTACTTTGTAAACCGAGTACAATAGGGATCAGATTAGAATCCATAGGTACAAAAGAATATAAAGCAACCAGTAGCATAAAGATTCCAAAAATGAACAATCAAGTCTGTATTTATAGAAGAAGACGGTGAAATATCTCCTTGAAATTTCGGCAACGGAGTCTCCAAATCCAGAAGAAGTCACAATATAGATCGCGGGTCCCACATCACTTGTAATAATGATTGGTCGATCGTTTGGTCGGCTCCTTTTGGCATGCGATCTATATGGTGGGCTCCACCCTTCAATATATTGATGTTCCCAAAGTTTCATGTGAATTCGACCTGTAGATTTTGAGATATTAATCATTTTCTACTGAGTTGAACTGTAATATCGATACGGTACTGGTGAATATGGATCGTACCTGATTCATTTTCGGTAAATGGCGTATTTTTCATATTTTTACGTTCTATTGAGTCCTTTTTCCGCTTTCGATTCACCACTGCTTCATATTATCATCTGTCTCTGATCTTTGGGGTTCGTGATTGTTAATTTGACTTGTCAATCCCGATGATAGTCGATTCTAACTTGTCTAGTCAGTTCGAATATAGGCAGGCCAAAAGGCTGGATAACACTTGCCCCCCAAAGTACGTCTTATTTCAATATGACATGCTTTGAGTCGATGCAAGTTAGAGTCGTCGAAAAGGAATCCATCTAGTTTTCTGAACAGTAGTCATCCTTTTGATGAATTCCTTTCCTTGAAGAGTCGCATCTTTTTCCATTTGGCATAATGATTGGTTGATTTCCAATAGTATAAATTTTGGATCACGTCTTGTTGGTGATTATTTATATCTTGTTTCAGTGAGTTAGTAGGCCTCGGTTGACTGGTTCAGAATTTCCTCTGATTAATCCATGTGAGAATTCAATTTCTGTCGATTTTAGAAAATCGAATTTTTGGGACGTACACTTGCACGTATATGTATCCATCCCTAACTCCGATCACAATTGCACGTTCACTTGTTGTTGTCAATTCCCCGCATATTTTTTAGATGGATCAGCATGAATCCATCAATAGTGGATCATACATTATCCATTTCTAATATGGATCGGGTCAAATCCGTTAATATTGGGTCATGTCCGATCGTTTTCTATTTTTAATGAAAATGATGGATCGTTCCAAAGCCATTAGTTTTGGACCGTCTATGATCCAAGTATATGTCAACGAACAAATTGCACTATGTATTAAAGAGAAGGATCGGTATACCTCCACTACAGAACGATCACATCCGATCTTTTCTTGGTTTGGCCAATTAATTGAATTGCGGGTTAAGAAAAATGGATCGACGTAAATCATAAAATGATCATACCCGATCGTTTATCGGTTGGATTCTCCATTGAACTGCAAACTTCAATGGTTCGTATTGCTTCCTTCATATATATACTTGGGCACTTAGATTATTCCGCACTTTATTTCATTAGCAAGAGTATACTAACCGAATCAAAACGAAAATAAACTCCATCTTCTTCCTCCCCTTCACTTCCGATCTAAATTCTCGGATCCAAAATCGTTTTCCAAATGTCATCCATCTCCTAACTAACTAACTCCTTCACTATATTCGCCATCACCGCCTCCATCTCCTCCAATCTTGTTTCATAATCGAATCCAAATAGCTTCTGCTTTTTAATTTCTGACGTAGGTAGGTTGAACTTCTCTTACTTGTAATAATTTAGTGACGAGATGATGGGATCTCGTTCTAGTTTGCATGATTTAGGCCGTGGCGGTTCGATCGGTCGGAACGGAGGGGGATATAGTGACGTGGTTGGTGGTGAAATCGGAGGATGCAGTTATAGTCATAACAATTGGGTCGAGTTGTTTATGTTAGTGTGATGGTTGCGGTATAATGGACCATCTTAGGGATTATGGAGTTTGAGGAGGTAGATGGCTTCTTGACTGATCATTTTTTATTTGGATCAGTGTTTGGAGTTTTGAATTAAAGTGAAGTATGGAACCGGAGTCGAAGGTTGGATCTATCGCAACGATCAATGCTGGATAACGATCGGTTGGAGTTGCTAAAACGCTCGGTTGTGAAATGATCATAAACGATCAGTTATTGGAAGTTAGGATTTAGAAAATAGATCGGTCATGCGCATAGGGATAGATCGCTCGTAACATCATTTTGGATCGGTTGTTGGTTTAACTTTGATGAACATACTTAAAATCCTCCAATCTTATTCAGAACTTTGTAATGAGCTTCAGCCTTGAACGCTTGAACGGACGTATAAGACTCGCATATGAAATGGACTGCATATTCAAACGCATATGACCATCGAACTGTGGAACGAACTTGGCTAATCTCTTGTATTTCTATATTTGTTGCTTATGCCTAGGACAAATTTTGAAGCTCATCCACTTCTGAACACACAAGTTAAACTTTAACACACCGACAACTGATCCTAAAGTTTTGACTAAATATTTACCCAATGACGTGGAGAATCAGTTGAGACGGTCAGCAATGATGGTCCTTTCGGTCGAATCCCGAAGTCTCGTCATAGTTGTTGTCATTAATTTTAAATTGCCTATCACTGAATAGCACGACATAGCACCACATCCCACTAGAACACACTTGGCATTGAGGGAATAGGTTATTTTTCTAATAACGATTATCTACTGAGTTTAGTAGTTATGGGTTCCAGGCACTATCAAAAGCGTTTAGCTGCTATGTCTTCTGGACAGCCTTTACAGCATAACAATCTAGATGCCTAACTGAGCTCCGCAACTATACCTGATAGACCCTCCCCAGGACATCAAGCTGATCAACCGAAAAGTTTCGGTCCACTATTCTACCTTTTCTCTGTTGTTCATGTCCTTCTAGCAGAAGTAATAGAACCTGCTCCTGGCACTCTAGAAGATGCGATATTTTTGGAAGATCCGGAGGATTCTATAGCTTTGAAAATTAATGAAGCCTCTCTTCATAGGATTTTTGCCAGACATGGGCTTCCGTTGATGACGTTTGAGTTCCGACTCGAAATGATAGAGCTCATATGCCCCCTGTGGGGTTCACTACAAGCAACAAGTTTATGTGTTGGGCAGGATGCGTCCCACCCTCCAATTCATTTATCCGAGATGCTACATCATATGAGGTAAGTACCGGCACAATTTTATCCGAACGGCTATGCCTTGCTTACTATACCTACATGGCATTCATGAATTTTTTATTCCATCCTCTAACTCCTGAAGACATTCGATTTCTTTTCACCTTCAAGCGATGAAAGGGAAACCTTTCATTCACATTTCTTGAGTCGGCATAGAAGTGCCAGATCATGGCTGGTACTTGGAACAAGTTGAGCGCTTTCAAAATTGAGCGGTTCTATATTAGATGCTCGCCCGGCTTTGCCAGACGGTAGTTAGAAGGACGTAAGTATTGCTCCTTGCTTAATTTCTTGAGCACTTGTATCCAGGTCGTATCCTGAACTGAGCAACTTTTTTGGTTTGTGCAGGCTCTTATCCACGACCTGATGGAAAATAGTACACAGACGCAGTCTTGGCACTCAAAAGGGTTCCATCAGAAGATAGAGACATTGAGAATCTCCATATTGATGAATGCCTCATTACCTACTGCCTGATGGAAGAGGGTCATAGCATAAGACTACCGATCACTACTAGAGTTATAGTGACTGAGCAGTGGGATGCAGATGATGATGAAGGCCATCAATCTAATCCTATCGTGCCCCTAGTTGAGGGGGCTCTGGAAGTTACCGATAAAGATGCAGCAGGAGATGAGGGTGATGACCCTAATAGCGATGATGCGGGTTCTAGTTTCAGGGCTGCAGTCGGATCCTCGCAAACCTCACAACCCTCCACTCTCGAAAAAGGAAAAAAAATAAAGAAACTCATTTGTAGGTTCCCTAAGAGTCGCCTCTTTAAATAACCCAAGCTATCCATCACTCCTCAGGTTATTCCGGATCGGTCTGCTTCTTAATGGAGCACTTAGACGAAACCTTTGAGGCATTATCTGATCTTCCGATACCGGATGACGTTGATACCTTTCATTTTACTGACATGAGGGTCGGCAGATCAGAATCTCCTTCCAGAGCTGGGGCTAGAATCCCTTCTACCACTAATGGAGATGTTACTCCTGCCAGTAAAGCTTTAATAACTGGTCCGCCGAGGGACACAAGGACACGTACATTCACACGCACTTCACAATATTACATTGCACTTATATGTTCACCTTCAATACTTAGAGCTGATTCATTCTTTGTTTTTCTTTGCAGAAATAATGGTGAGAAAAAAGCACATGCTTCAGTCTCTACAGGAAATATCACGACAGACTCCTAGTTCTTGTTCAGGCCCATACCGCCAAGGTAGTGGTCGTGAATACAATCCTAGTTGTCGCTCTAGCCTGGATCAGGATTACTAGAATAGAGGTGATAGAGAGAGGTTTTCCCATGATAAACATCGATCCAAGTCTAGATCTTCTCCTCCTAAAAGTTCCGAAAGGCAACAAGATCGCCGCGACGACGTTCCTCCTATTGACACCTCTCGTGGTCCCCTTCCCACTTTAGTTTCTTTACAGTCCATTGTTCCATCTCATCTTTAGTGCCCCAGTGACCGTCGGCGTCATAGTAAGCATGATGTTCACCAAAAAAGGCCGGGCAAAGAAAGCACCGACACCCAAGTTGTCACTGAAGCTCAACAAGTCAATATCGTCGCTCGTATGGCCCAACTTAAGTTAGATTTTCCAAATGTATGGTTCGATGGATTTTTCTTTGTATCTAATCTTAAGAAAGTTCCTGATAAAGTCTAGCAAATGACTATGGGTTGTGTGAATGATATCCACAAGCAGTATAATGAGTGGATGAGAGCGACGGAGAGGATTTCTAAAGTATCTTGGGAAAGAGCGGCAAAGATTGAGAAATTGAAATTCCAAGAGGCCCAAGACAAGCAGATCATCGAAACTCTAACCAATGAGTTAGAATCTTCAAGGAGCTCATAGGCAGAAGCCGAGAAAAAAACAGAAACGACCATCAAGGCACTTGAGGATGAGAAAGCCGGGCACTTGGCCGAGGTTGAAGTGCTTCATTATCGGAACCATAAACTGGTGTTAGAAAGGGATGCGGCCTAAAGAAGTGCAGCTAAATAAAAAACTAAGTTTGAGCGCGAATCCAAAGATAAAGAGGAAGCATTGAAAATCGGCCAGAATGCCTGTGATGAATTGGTTACCATCAGGCTTGAAAGAGACGCAGCTATTGAAAAGGCTAAAGACATCGATGCCCTCGTTAAACGTGAAGTGGAGGCCGCGAAAAAAAGGCCAAGAGGAGGTTATGGAAGAACTAGATCCACTTCTTATTCTTTACAATGCTAATGTCTTGAACCACAGAAACTTGGAGTGGCTCCGGGGTGACTACCCTTACCATCTTGTACGTGCTTGGAAGCATCTTGTTCAGGAGGAGAAAAAAGGCTCTCGGCACTGAAGAAATCGATCCGATGAGGCTGGAAGGCAAAATTCTATTGAGTGACGAACCCAAGGTTCTAGATGAAAACCAGCTTATACTCCAAAAAGAGCATGCCACAACCTCTCAACATGAAGCTAGTGAAGGTTCCAGATCTATGTCACACAATGTCGCAGATGACCAGAATCTGGTGACCCAAGCTATTCCCAGCACCACTGTGGATTCTTCTATCGAGCCTAGTTACAATCCATAGAAGCCACATATTGATACATCTAGTGGGCTCTCCCCGATTATGGAAGGAGGTTTCAGTGGCACTTTGGCTCACATAGGGGACCAATCTAGAGAAGGTATTTCACTAACCTCATCCGTGCTTCAGAAAGCTGGAGTGTCCCTTGTCGATATATCTAATATCTTTAGTTATGTTTCGTCAGCTTTAGGTCTGCAGGCAGCAATTCTATCTCTTACTCAAGAATCTCAACTAGGACCTCAGGTGCCTGCGATAGAGTCTGTTACTGTCACGGCTTCGGAAACAACCCAAGATGTCCTGAAAGAGGAAGCTTTTGTGATCGACGAGCACTTGGTGGACGCTTTGTTGAGGGAAGAAAGCGATTCGCGTCAAGAGATTCCTGCTGATTATGACATTATGATTATTAGAGCTTCCCAATCCTTGTCAGGCCCATCTATGCAAAAAAATGGGCACGGAAACTTGGGTTGGACATTGCCCTTGAGACAAAAGTCAAGCAGGAGAAAATGGAGCTCGTTCCCCCTTCTATCTCCATCATGTTTCCTGGAGAAACTGTGTATGCTTCCTCTCCTCATCCAAAACCTACTCACGATGCATTTATCGGATCAACCCAGACTACATCGGTGAAAGGCCAAGGATGTAGGAAGAGAGGAGAGAAAAGGAGTGGGGAAAGTTCGAGTGAAATCTCTCCCGATTCCAAGATGAAGAAGAGGAAGCCGAGGGGTAAGTGATTCTTTGCGTGTACTCATGCTCCCAAGTCTTTTCGGTTTCGTTGGCCGAATTTGTACTGGATCGGCCCTCGTTTTTTTATTCTTTTGCTGTGAATACTTGTACTTGACTTTTCAAGTTTATGTAAATAAAGTTCTTTTACTTTTGTTGAAATTTTGTGTGAATTTTCTTAAGTAGTTGAACTATTACATTTCCATTAAATGTACTTTTAATTTGTCGCTTATTGATTATGATGATAATCCGTTAATTTTATCCCAAAATCTCCATACAGTGTGGCCTCAAGTCATACTGGACACTGGGCTCAAGCCCTAGTATACGCTATCAGATTTAGCGGTTTAAGTGATTATACTCCTGCCTCCAGTTCTCGGGTTAAAGGAGTTAGTTAGTGGATGGTCGATTTCCATCTTTAGCGAATTTATACTCCTCTTGTCGATTTCAGATCAGAGTTAATAGAATAGTGTGTAGTCGAATCAAACTCATCTAATTATTTATACTCATATCTGCACTCCGAGGATAAGAGTTCGTTGGCGAATGGTCGGATTGCACCCAATTTGTGTTTATACTCCGATCCACGCTCTGGAGACTTAGAGTTATTTCGAAAAATAGTCGAACTATATTTTCCTTGATTAATTGACTTACCCTTAAGCTCGGGGTTTAACTAGGAGAGCGATCAGTCATGTTATGATCGCTTTTTGATTCACATCTGTCCCATTACTTGGTGGGATTAATTTGATTATCAGATGGTCAAGTCACATCCATTTCTTGTTGGGTACTCCGCCCATTAGGTTGAGATCGAGAATCATCGAATGAATGGTCGGATGGACCTTATTCATTTTGTTTAGTCCAATCGTGAACTTGTGTAATTGGCTAGCTGCAAACTCTGGGAACGTGCTCAGATTTGTCAATATTAGTTAGTTGGGTATCATAACCAATATGTAATGCCATAGCAATCACAGATATGAAGGAAATTTCAAACTTTATTTGATAAATGAAAAGAAATGACATAATTTGTCTTATTACATATCTGGAAAATCAAATGCTAAAGAAAATTCGTCAACTGAATGAAAAAGAATAAACTAAGTAAAATAGCGTCATAAATGCTCGCTATTTGACGCCCTTGGGAGTGTGACATCATCAATAATCGCTAGCTTGAAAGTTCCTTCTCCAAGCCTCTGTTCAATGACGTACGGTCCCTCCCAAGTAGGATTCATGTGTGGCGGGATAGGAAAAACCCATTTTAAGATAAGATCGCTGATTTCAAAGGTCTTAGGTCGGACTTTAGTGTTGTAGTATTGGGCGACTCGACATCGATGTGCAGCTGCCCTCAAATCAGATTCTTCGCGCTTCTCATCTACTAAGTCTAGAGATTCTAAGAGGATATCTCTATTCATCCTGAGGTCGTAGTAGATCACTCGATGAGAAGGGACTTTGAGTTCAACAGGAATGATGGCTTCGGAGCCATAAGCAAGAGCGAATGGAGTATGGCCAGTCATGGACTTATGGGTGGTTCTGTAAGCCTATAATGCTGTTGGGAGCTCATCCATCCATTTCCTCTAGCCTTTTCCAAACGTTTCTTCAGAATGGACTTTATAATTTTGTTCACAGCTTCAACTTGTCTATTTGCTTGAGGGTGAGCAACTACCGCAAATCTCTTTTCAATATGATGCCGATGGCAGAAGTTTTTGAATTCAGTGCTATCGAATTGGGTTCCATTATTAGTTACAATAGTTCATGGAAGGCCAAAATGACAGACGATGTTCTGGATAATGAAGTTGATTACTTTCTTCATCGTGATCATGGTTAAAGGTTCTGCTTCGACCCGTTTGGTGAAGTAATCAATTGCTACGATGGTGTACTCTGCATCACCTTTAGAGATTGGTAAGGAACCGATAATATCTATTCCCTATGTGGCAAACGGTCATGGACTTTCCATTCTTGTAATTTCCGTTAGAGGAGCTCTAGGAATTTTTGCATACATCTGGCATTTGTCGCATCGCTTAGCGTAATTAGCAGCATCTCGACTGATAGTTGGCCAGTAATACCCATAACAGAGTATTTGCTTTGCTAGGGTTTGCCCCCTAGTGTGATCGCCACATTCCCCTTCATGAACTTCCCTTATAACTCATTTTATTTCATCATGAGCGATACAGCGGAGCAGGAAAACGGAAAAACCTTTTCTATACATGACTCCTTCCTGAATGATATATCGTGAAGTTTTGCAGAGGATTTGTCGTTTTTCATTCTTTCGTTCAGGAAGGACTCCCTGTAGCAAATAATCTTTAATCAGAGTCATCCATGACTCCTTCTCAGGCTCCATCTCTAGTACCTAGTCGATTTCCATCTGGTTTATACTCAGAGCGTCAAGTACTTTGACGGGAACCAAGCCCATTTGTTATGCATCCCAATGCTAGCAAATTTTGCCAATGAGTCGGTCTTTTATTTTGATCCCCGGGAATGTGCATGATGTCATAATACTCAAAGTCACCCAATAGCTCTTGGACTCATATAAGGTACGGAGCGATTCATTGTCCTTTAGCCTGGTAATCTCCCCTAACTTGGTATACCACCAACGAGGAATCGCAAAAGATTTTAAGAGATTTTATTCCCATTTCTTTGGCATGTTTGAGTCCAACAATCAAAGCTTCATACTCAGCTTTGTTGTTCGTTGCAAGGACGTCAAGCTTCAAAGTGTAGCAAATAAATTAGTCCTTTGGAGTTACTAGCATGACTCCGGCTCTAGAACAACGATCATTGGATGCTCCATCTATATACATTTTCCATCGAATGGTAGGGGCTCCACCGCTCTTTGGGAGATCATCATGTGTAGTGAATTCTGCTATAAAGTCCACCAGTGCTTGTCCCTGGATTGCTCTTCGAAGGAGATAAGTGATGTCGTATTGGCTCATTTCGATGTTCCACTTTAGTAACCTTCCAGACGTCTCAGGTCACTTTAAGACCCGTCGTAATGGCTAATTGGTGTAAACGTTGATGGGATGAGCCTGAAAATAGGGGCGGAGCTTTCATGAAGCAACCGGCAAGTAGTACACCAATTTCTCTATATTCTTTCAGCTCATGTTAATCACTTGCTATCATAATAGATCGGTCTTTGGATTCGATTCTCCTCACAAAGTAGTGTGGCACTTATAACATGTATCGACACGACCAAATAGATATACAAATCTTCATGATCCACCGGCTTTGACAAGATGAGAGGTCTCTTTAAGTGGTTCACCAATGCTTGGAATGCATCTTCACACTCCCGTGTCCATTCAAAGTTCCTTTTCCCTCTTCTAATCAGGTTAAAGAATGGAATGCACTTATCAGTGGCTCTAGAAATAAACTGGCCCAGGGCAGTAACCTTCCCATTTAGGCTCTACTTGTTTGATAGTCTTTGGTGCTTGGATTTTGCGAATAGATCAAATCTTTTTGGGATTAGCTTCGATGCCATGAGCATTGATGATGAAATCCAAGAACTTTCCCGATGCAGCGTCAAAAGAACATTTCAGAGGATTGATCTTCATTTTGTAACACCGGAGGATATCAAAAATTTCTGCTAAGTCTTTAATATGGTCACTTGATCGTCGTGACTTCACGAGCATATCATCCACATATATCTCCATCGTCTTTCTAATCTGATCTTTGAACATTCAATTGACCAGGCTCTGATAAGTTGGTCTAATATTTTTTAATCCAAATGGCATTACCACATAGCAATACAATCCCACATCGGTATTAAAGCTAGTGTGCTCCTGGTCGGGGATGTGCATCGGAATTTGATTATATCCGAAGTATGCATCCATGAAAGGTAGCAAATCGTGTCCTATGGTTGAGTCCACCAGCTGGTCAATCCTTAGAAGGGGAAAACTGTCTTTCATATACACCTTGTTTAAGTCCAAATAGTCAACACATGTTCACCACTTTCCATTTGCCTTTCTCACAAGTATAGGATTTGATACCTAATCCGAGTAGAGGGAGTCGTGAATAAATTCATTGCATTTGAGCCTATCCACCTCCTCTTTAAGGGCGATAGATCTTTCTGGATCCATGCCATGCCTATTCTGTTTCACCGGGACATGCCCCTGGTCGATATTTAACGTGTGGCTCGCAATGGCAGGTGTGATCCCACACATATCATAATGAGTCCAAGCGAACCCATCAAGATTCGCTCGGAGGAAACCAGCAATTTCTTTCATTATTAGGGTGCTGAGCTATGATCTGATCTTTAGGACCGGTGATGGGTTGTTGTGGCTGACCATGATGTCAATTGTTAGCTCAACGGGTGCATCCTTGGTCTCTTTGAGCTCCTCTTAATCGTTCCTCAGATCTATATCTTTGTTGAACCGACTATGGCATCCAAGCCAAGGCTTAGGCGTTGGTTGTCAATTTTCAGTGGCTTGGATGTGGAGAGAGTTCTTCACACTCTTTCCTTTCTCTCTTCGTTGGGCCTCTCTCAGTTCAGCTACATAATAGGCACGTCCAGCTGCCTGATCACCATGTACAACTCCAATACCATTATCAGTTGGGAAATTTAAAGTCAAACACCATAAGGCATAGGCTGTTCAGAATTCAGCTAGGGTCGATCGGCCCAAAAAGGGATTGTATGGAGAGTCAACATCCAAGACGATAAATGGAAACATGTGTACTCTCCTACGGCCGCCCTCTCCCAACTCCATGGGAAATTCAAAATAACTGACAACTTCAGTCGCAACACCATTAAAACCATGAATGCGGGCTTTAGATGGTTCCAAGTCCTTGGCTTCCATCTTCATCTGATCGTAAGACCTTTTGAAAATTATATTCACGGAACTACCACAGTCAATCAAGATCTTCCTTACTGAGGTGAGTTCGATCACGTCCCAAATGACCATTGGGTCAATCGTCAGTGCCTCCACCTTCTCTGCATCTCTGTTTCTGAATATGATATCGTTTGTCATTGTACGTTGTTGTTTGGTTGAAGCCCCATCTTCTGTATTTGAACAACATTCAAAATTAATATGCTTGATTTTGCTAGCATAGCGCTCCATCTTATGCCAACTTTTGTCGGCTGGGGGTGGTCCTCCGGCTATTGTATTGATAACCAATCTTCCACTGCAGGTGCCTCAGTCCTATGTGGCGTTTGTCCTCGATTGGGGTCGGATGTTCCTTGCCCGCCATACCATGGCGCTTTGACAAATTGCTATAGTTTTCTTTCCCGAATCAGTTTGTTGATAACATCTTGGAGATGCCTACATTCATTTGTGTTGTGACCATAATATTCGTGGAACTGAGAATATTTTCCAGTTTGCTTTTGTTTCTCCATCGATTCTTTCGAAGGTGGCTTCCTATACTGCATGGTATTACACATAGACATGTAGACGTTCTCCAGAGATGTATTTAGTGGTGTGTAGGTATCATACATTCAAATCCTAGACTTTCCTCTTCTAGAATCCCTCTTTCGTTCACGGTTCCCATCACCGCCTTTCTTTTGCTGATTCGGTTTATTTTGAACATTAACTTGAACCTTTTCGGAACTCTCCCCAGACTGTTTCACTATAATGTTATGCTGCACTCCCTCTTCATTTGGTTCCATAACACCCTTCTTCCTAGAGCTTCTAGCTTCCCCGTTCCTCAAACACTAAGCTGCTTTTGCATTGAAATAGTCCAACATTGTGGGTGGTTTGCCAGTTAACCAATCGCCAAAGTCAGATTCTGGGTCAATCCCTCTTATTACCGCCATCAATATTGAATGGTCATTCAGATTACTGACTTCTATGACGACTATATGAAATCTCTCCAAGTAATTTTTCAACAATTCTCCCAGAGCCTGGATCATGCTTGGTAGGGACATTACATCTTTGGGACGAGTTGCATGCATACGGAACTGCTCCACAAACTTTGTTGCTAAATCATCAAATCTAGAGATTGACCGTGGGAATAATCTCATAAACCACATCGTTTCGCTATGCCAGAGAGAGTAATAGGAAAACATCTGCATTTTGTGGCATCATCTGCTTGTGTGAAATCCATCAACCATTCATATCTCATGATGTGCTACCTATGGTCGGTTTTTCCCTCATAGGCAGGCATCGATGGCATGCTAAATATCCTTGGATATTCTGCATATAGGATATTGTCAGTGAATGGAGTATGGCTTCTCGAGATCCCCCATCATTAGTCAAGCCTTGGCTCTCCCTTACTAGCCGTCTGATCATAGTCGTCAAGTCTGGCATTTGGATAGTTAAAGCTAAGCGGTAGTCATGCTCCACCTCACATGAATGGTCCGGTCGATGTCTACGAACCATTCCACGCCTTCTTGGCTCAACATCCTCTTGATGTGCATTTGCATCATTGCCATTCCGAAGAGGTAACAAATCTGCATTAACTTGAACTCTAGCATCCAGATCAATTGCAGTGGCCCAAGTTCAATCTGAAAAAAGTAAGGCTCCTCCCTTGGAGAATGGATCAACCCCGATCCCTATAGAGGGATCGGATTCGATCGGTCCTGGTAGCCCGGGAATGGTTGTATGTTGATGACCAGATTCTTCTGCGTGATGTTCGTCGGTTCTACGACGTCTGCACTTATGATGGTCATCTGAGGAAGTTGAGCTCTCCAATGCAGACTAGGGAGTTGGCTCCCTCCTAGTTTTCCCGTGTTGTTGATTCCTGAGTTGATTCGTTAGATCGATATTGGCTTGAATCTGCTGGTTCAACTATTGGCGGCTATCCATGAGTTCTATCATCAGATTCTGGAAATCAGCTCTTGTGATGGAATCAACTGAATTTTGAACATCAACTGGATTGGTAGCATTAATATCTACTGGTAGATTTCTCTGGCCTCTTTGCTGGAGCTGGCATTCTCGTTTCCTTCTGCATTTTGAGAGGTAGATCCGGTGTTCCTAACCATCATTGATAGTTTTCCTTAGACTTTTGCAAATCTGAATAGAACAAACAAACTATTTAAGGATAGTCCTGAATCTCTTCCGTGGATTTATGCAATCCAACATCAGCAAAGGGATCCAAATAGAGCTAAGAATCTTGGCACTCGGTGAAAGCACCAAAATGTTTGCGTCAAAAATTGGTCACAAACACCCAATAGAGATTTTGTAGAGAAATAAATGAAGAATAATAAATGTAAACAGAGAGAATATAGTAGTAAAGTAATCAGAAACAAGCTAATAGCGGAGACCTAGCAATTTATAGTGGTTCAGCGTTGTTTGCATACGTCCACTTTGAAGAGAAAGCTTTATTAACCACTTTATAAACTAACTACAATAGGATCAGTTTAGAATCCTTAGTTACAAAATAATACAAAGTAACCAACAACGTAAAGATCCCGAAAATGGACAATTAAGTCAGTATTTATAGAAGAAGATGGTGAAATATCTCTCTGAAATTTCGACAACGGAGTCTCCAGATCTAGAAGAAGTCACAGTATCGATCGTGGGTCCCATATCACTTGTAATAACAATCGACACCGATCATTTTGTTGGCTCTTTTTGGCATACGATCGACATGGTGAGCTCCACCCTTCAATATATTGATGTTTCTAAAGTTTCATATGAATTTGACTTGTAGGTTTTGAGATATCGATCGTTTTCCGCTGAGTTGAACTGTAGTATCGATACGATGCGATCCATTATGGGTGAATATGGATCGTACCCGATCCATTTTCAGTAAATGGTGTATTTTCATTTTTTTAGTGTTCTATTGAGTTCGTCTTCCGCTTTCTCTTCGCCACTGCTTCATATTATCATTTGTGCCTGATCTTTGGGCTTCGTGACTGTTAATCTGACTTGTCAGTCCCAATGACAGTCGAGTTTAACTTTTCTAGTCAGTTCAAATATAGCTGGGCGAAAAGGCTGGATAACACCATGCTTAGGCCCACTAACCTACTTCGAATTTTTCGCTAACAGGAGGCTGTAGGAACTGACCTAAGTCATTTCCTTCTTCCCCAAAATAGATCTAAACCTCCATTATCACTAATTTCATCAAAAATCACACATTTTCCTTCCTAATCTTATCTAAATTTTTGATTAGAAAGGGGATTAATATAAGGAAACTTAATATTATCATTTTTTCTGATTTGGGTTCATCTCCTTTGCTGCTACTTCAGATTTGAGGAGAAAATTGGTATTTTACGTATTTGGAGAGTGGTTCTTGGCCTCCCACTCTCCTATACTTGTTTATATAGTTAAAAAGATTGTTTTAAAACATGTTTTTGGATCTAAAATTTGATACCGACATCTGTGGCTTAGTCCGAGTCGGCAGCGACTTGGTGGAGAGGTAGATGTCGGTTAGTAGGGTGTTCCAAGGCGATGGACTGGAATTTGGCTAAGTACCTGAGGCTATGACGACTTGATTCTAGGATTTCGACTTAGGTGTTTAGAAGACATGACGACTTGAATTAGAGAAGAGAAGTTGGGGTTCGAGCACCAAGGCATGGAGTACTAGAAGCAAGATGTCGGATGGGGAGAGACCTGGCTACTGGTTGGCCAAGTACAGAAGTCGGTATTGACCTCTTGAAGTTAATACCAAGCTCTCATCCTTGGTCCAATAGGGACCGAATTTTGGAGCATGGTTCTGGAGTTCTTGAGGTCATGCTGGAGGTGTTGGGTTGTTCATATGATGACTGACAGCAACACAAAAGCATGATGAAAGTTAGAGTCTTCAGATAGTAACTCGATGACGAATGGAGTTAGGTTTCGAAGATAACGGCTCGATGAATAAAGGAGTCGTAGAGTAGGGAATGTATAATGGTTACTCAAGAATAACGTCTCGATGAAGAAAGGAGTCATTATGGAGGAGTGAAGAATGGTTCCTTCAAGATAATGGAAGTTGAATAGAGCAAAGGAAGTGTTCAGATATGTGTACCAAGAGATTGTTGATACTCGAAGTGTTTTCTTTTATACTTAAAGCAGGGGTATCGTGAGGACACTCATGGGTTGTGTAGAATGGCTACCCTGGATTGGAAGAATGGATTCGTGTACCCTGGACCGGAAGAATGGGTCTAGTAACAGCTTTAGGCTAAAGAGAGTGCAGTTGAAAACTGATATTTCCATTAGTCCCTGGCAGAAGAATGGTCATACGAGTTATCATATATGCAGAGTACACTGAGTGCAGTTAGTATTGTTTGATGGATGATATGTCTGTTACGGTTGCTTCACTAGCCACTTGTCACTCTAGGGTTGTCATCGGAGATAGGTAGTGGAGATAGGGATACTTAGACACCCTTTATCACACTTGGTTGTGTTACACCTTTGTGATATGTAGAGTAACATATATTGTTATTATGTGCTAACTCTTTGGTTGCAGGGATAGGTCAGGTATGATTTACATACCTTGCTCCTTACTATATCGACTTGTATAATAGTTTGATTTATTTACCGCTCACACTAAACTATTGTCAGACTCGAGGCTTTATGCTTTGCTTCTTATTATCTTAGGCGCTCTTAAATGAGTAGACTAGATTGCAGGTCCAGGTGCGACGCAACAACTATGTAGAGGACGAGCTGGAGGGAGCTATCTCATATTATATATGGATTTCTATGCTTATTCCACTATGCAACACTATGGAGTCTCAGTAGTGTCCACTTATTATTAGTAGTATGAGATAGTTATTTAAGTTTTTTTTTCTATTGTATAAACTCTATTTCATGATGTATAACTCTGTATATCTGTACTCTGATATTTGGATCACTTAGTTATTACTCTCTCTTGTTTTAAATATGTGATATTAAATTTTATTCCATGCGCTGTGAGATATACTACAGGTTCCATGATGTTTTGTTTCATTTTTAAACCTTAGTGGTTACTCTACATTGATCGGCATAAGGCGGTCGTCACACTTTGCCTTCGACTTGTGCTATCTTAAGATCTCCAATACCAGCCTAAGATGTACTTCATGATCTTGCTCATCCTTAGAATACACCTAGATATTCTCCATAAAGACCAACATAAATCTGTCTAACTGATCATGAATGAATCGGTTCATAAGATCTACAAAGAATGTTGGAGCATTAATTTGTCCAAAGGCATGACTAACCACTCATACAAACCATACCTTGTCATAAACGCGATTAAAGGAATACTCTCCTCAGCAACTCTTAGTTGATAGAACCTTGTAGCTAAATCTAACCATTAGAATACTTTAGCTCCAGTCAACTGATCAAATAGATCGTCTATCCTAGGCAATGGATAGTGATATAGTGCCTTGGAATTGGTTTTGATGATAACAACTATAGACATTATATAAAATATGGAAACTAATGTTTTATCAAGATATATATATAGTATATAGTGCATGATATTTGACAGTATTGATTAAGAAGACTGTACTTAAATGATTCTACAAAGTATCAAATTATTTAAATGATTCTACAAAGTATCAAATTATTATACAAAGCAATGGATTTTCAAAATAATATTTTTAAAGTGTTTATCAATTTTGTGAAGAGTATGTTGATATACTCTATATATGTATATCGACATATTGGTCGTAATTTTCAAAATTCAAATTTGAATGGAAGTGTCTTTTCGTCATATCTCTTCGCGAATAGATATGACCGTTGTTTCCCTATATATACCAGACTTCTAAAAGAATTTTTAACAACTACTTTCTTATTCATCTCTTCTCCTTGCACTCTCTCTTCTAAACCAAAATATACCCAAACTCTACCGAAATTCAACCAAAATCAAATTCAATCATCACTAGTTTGATTCTCCTTCATCTACTCTCTGATTTCTCTCATCTCTCTCTCACTCAAACCAAGATCAAAGTGCTGTTCAAGAGTTATAGGATTAATTGTAATCAAGATCGAAGATCTGAGTCTGTAAACCTCTATCAAATCATACTGCTATACCTGTGGGTGTGATTGTAGCCCATAAAATAAATTGGGTATGCTTAGTAGCCCATAAATCTAGTGGGCGTGCCTGTAGCCCGAAAATCAAGTGACTCTACCCAAAGGATGGGATTCTGGAGGGTGTGTCTCGTACCATCGAAATTGAGATTGTATTTACATTTACTAGTTGAAAAAAAATCTGCACAAGGAATTGTGCTGTAATACCCTAAATTTTTAGTAACATTATTAGGAACATTTAATTAGGTAGATTAAATGAAATAATGTAAAATGATTAATGGGTTGAGATTTGTGATTAGTAAGGTTAGCCGTGCCATGTTAACAAATGAACTAAGTAAATTAAAATGGAATAAGATGTTAGGAAATAGACAAGGGCAATATAGGAATAAGTATTATTCTTATACACTAAACCCCTTAAGCCATATTCTATACGTTCATTTCTATATTTACAAAACTAAAACCAAATTAAGAGGCTGGCCACCATTAAGGGGAAATAAGAGAAGATAAAGCTAAGATCAAGAGGAAAAGCTTAAGCAACTTAATCAAGATCAAGTCTCAAATCCTTAACATTAAAGCTAAGGTAAATAATGACTACATCTCATATTTCTTAAGTGTTTTCGGTTTTAAGGATAATCTGAATTTATTTGCAATGTTATGTCATGATTTTGAAGGATAAAATGTTTATATATGCTTGTTGATGATTTATGCTCATTCATATAGGTTTTATGATATGTTTTAATGTGAAAAACCCTATTTAATGACATCCAAATGTCTTGCGATTTTAGATTTAGATCAGATGATATTTTAGAGATGGGTTTCAATTTTCATAATTTTCTGAATTAATGTGGATTTTATATTAATTTTCTAGTGAGAAAAATGATTATTTGGGTTTAAAATTATTTACGGCTAAATAATATAAGTTTGGGCCTGAAATTAATATATGTTAGAAAACATATTAAAAATGGCTTTCTAGAATTTTTGTAGAATTTTCCTAAGTGTTTTAATAGATATATAAAATTATTTAAGGTATGAGACTTGAATGTTTTATATATTTATAAAAGGAGAAGGGATATTTTGTAAATTAATTAATTGTTTAATTCTGAAATTTCGGCAGTTCTTTTAGAAAAGAAAATTAGCAACCAATAATATTTTGACAAACAAGGCAGGGTAGTTAAAAAGAATTTCTTTTTAAAGTTAAAATTAGTTTTTACATGCTTTTAGCATGTTTCACCACTTTTGGAATCTAGTTCCGACTCAATAGTTCCACCACCATCACCATCGAAACCAATGCGCATGGCATCAAAGATTTGGTGCGTAGTGAATTGGACTAAGGCGAAAGGTACTGGGTCGAGACCAAAGTTCCGTTGGGGTCGAAGCATGATTTTTTGTTTTTAATTAAAAATGCCTGCTTTGCTTTCGAAGGATATGCTTTCGACTTGGTTGGCTTTCGGCTGAGTCAAATATTTTAAAGGGAAGGTTTTGAATGGGTTGCACCTTTTGTTTTAAGTAAATGCTTTCGAAGGGGTCGAAACCCCTAGCTGCCGCTTTTCTTATCTTTCAAAACAAAGGTTTCGAAGGGAATACTTTGCTGTTAAAAGTTAGCCGCTTCTCCAATGCTTTCGGAAGGTTGGTTTCGACACCATCACTTCTTTACTAAGGAATTGCTTTCAAAAGGAGTGCTTTCGACTTAAATATTTTATGACCCTTCTGCTCTGTTGAAGGTAAAACCCAAAGGTTTCGAAAGAGTTGGTTTTCAATGGTTTCGAAAGGTGTTTCTGCATGTTATAAATTGAACCCAAATGCTTTCGAAAGGTTTGATGTTTTAATGCTTTCGAAGGGGTGGTTCCCCAATGTTTCGAAAGGTTTAAAAGGAAGGCTTCGAAAGGTTTTCCAATGTTTTCGAAAGGAATTGTTTAAAGGTTTTAATGATAGGATGTCTAAGGTTTTAAAGCTTTCGAAGGAAAGGTTTTTCAATGGTTTCAAAAGGTTTATATGAATGGTTTTGAAAGGAATGTTTTGGCCTTTCGGCCTAGGTGAAAGAAAGGGGTTTACTTGGTTTCGAAAGGGTTACTTTCAATGGTTTTGAAAGGGGTACTTTTAATAGATTCGAAAGGGGTACTTTCAAAGGTTTAAATGTTTTCATCAACAAGGATTTGAGTAAAGTATATGTATAACTTGGCAAGGTGATTTTGAGTAAAGCATAGAGTATATATTTTCCTTGTATAAGTTTGATATAAAGGTTTTAAATCAATTTGAGATGAAAAGGTTTTTAAGGAAAATTTAAGGAAAGGTTGCCCTAAGTAAAATGACTCAGATATTTGTATACCAGATGGGACTGGTATAGGGTCGTGCCCTATACATTAGCTATTAACTCCAGCTAATTTAGTCCAAAATTCCAGTGTGTAGGGCTTTGTCACAGGTAAGACTAAAATGATGTTACACACAAAAGGGAATATATTTGTACAGTGATAGGTTATTGGTGAGCCCACAAAACCATTAGGATCAGCCGACCTTGGGAGAAGATAAGTTAGGGACAGACCGTCCAGAAGAGGAGTGTCTAACATGTGTTAGATTATTTGTTTACATTGTCTGGTAGGCCCGAGTCAGCCAAAGGTTAGTAGTTAGCCAAACAAAACTATAGTGTTCGGATAGATAGTTCATTTGTTACCTGACATGTATGTTTACATGATATTGCTTTACAGTTTTAACCAGTTTTGGTTGCAGGATTATGATTTGCAAAAGATATGTTTTAAAAGGACATTAGTGAGGGGAAACCCATTTCGCTAAGCGGTGTGATCTCACTTAATATCAAATAACTGAGATGTATAGTATTATTCACACCAGGCTTTATGTCTGACTCGAAGTTTATGTTTTTCCCCTTAGACTCTCGGGTGCTCAAAATTGATTTGAGTAGGCCGAGGGTTGAGGATTTGCAGGTTTTTAGTAGGTTGGCGAATAAAGCTTCCGGAGACGAGCAGGTGGTTGAAGGATAGCTATTTAGGAGTTGCTATTTTATTTTGTTTATTTCCGCTGTGTTGTATTAAGTCAGTTATGACTATATAGTACTCTGGTCATCCAAGGGGCATCTTCATATGTCGCTCTTGGCGTATTTTGTAATAATTATATTTGATCTGAACGATTAGGATTATGTAATGGAATATGAAACATGTTTTGTGAAATGTAATCAAAAAGTTATTTTTGTTAAATCTGTGATTTTGTTTCGTATTCATGTGCTTCTGATATTATGGATACCATTAACATTACCGTATTTTTCACCAGAAGTTAATACTATGGATGGCTGTAGCATCTGTAGAGCTTAGCTTCGGGCCTCAAGACAAGGGATGTTACAACTTGGTATTAGAGCATAGGTTTATGAAAAACTTTAAACTAAAAATGATTTTTGAAAACATAATCCTAAGGAATTAGAGATAAGATCAGGGCATGGGATAACGCTATAGTAACGTACTTGTATTTGCTATATATATGTATACGTTATATCTTTATTCTCCTATCTCTCTTAAGCTATTCTTTTGTATCTCACGAGGCTTGAATACAGATATGGACGCTAGAAGTGGAAGAGTGAATCTTGGAGGAAGCACCACCAGAAATGGTAATGCCAGACCGAATAGTAGAAGGAACCAAGGTTAGGCAAAAGCTAGGAATGTTGGTGCTAGGGTCCCACAAGTGGATATGGGAGCTATGTATCAGTTTTTCGTGAACATGATGCAAGATGGAATTGCTGCTGGGATGGTTGGAGGAAATGCTTAAGTAGGAGTTCAGGAAGCTCCGGTGGTCAACAATTATGCTATCTTGAGCAGAGATTATGTTAGGCTTGGAGGGAAGCCATTTATTGGAACTGAAGATGCTATTGAGGTGGAGAGCTGGTTGTTGCATTGTGAGAGAATCTTTGCTGACTTGGGGCTTATTGATGAGCAGAAGAGGAGGCTTGCTTCGAGACAGCTTCAGGGAGCAGCTTTATTATGGTGGAATAGTGTGACGGCTGGAGTAAATGAAGAGATGATGACATGGGCTGAGTTTAGGAGAAGGTTCCAAGAGTGGTTCATGTCTGTGATGGCGCAGTTACTTTGCTTAGGAAGTTTGCTGAGTTAGATCAGAGGGAGATGTCTTTGTTGGAATATTCTAGAAGGTTCGAGGAGTTGGCAAGGTATGAGTATGCTACTGTGGATACCGTGATGAAGAGGAATGAGAAGTTCATCAGGGGGTTGAAGCCTGAGTTGGCTAGGGCTATATTACCTCATATTAGGGATCCTTGTGATGTTGTGGTGGAGATGGCTTTAAGGCATGAGGAGATGATTGCTTCTCTGGAGAGGAATAAGGCAAAGGAGGTCCAGGTGGGGCAAAGTCAAAAAAGGAAGTTCTTTCATAAGAAAGGTGCTCAGAAAGGTGGAGCCGCGAAGAAAGGAAAGTCGGAGGTTATTTGCTTCAAGTGCAACAAGAAAGGACATTTTGCTAATGAATGTCGTACTCGAAAGTCGAAGGAAGTGATCGGGAAGAAGAATATCAGATGCTTTAACTGCGATCAGATTGGTCATTATAAGGACCAGTGCAAAGAGCCTGATAAGGATGGAAGGGGCAAAGTATTTGCATTGGAACCTGCTACATCGGGACCAACAGCGCAGGAGAAAGGGAAGGCAGTGTTCAGAGGTACGCTTCAGATCCATGGTATGTCTGTTAGCGTTCTGTTTGATACTGGTGCATCACATTCTTTTATATCTTATTGTTTGATAGATAAGCTTAACCTAGAACCCTTATACCTAGTTACTACCTTATGGGTTGCAAATCCAATAGGGGGGTATGCGACACTCGGGACGAACTGTGACCACTTAGAGTTCGACTTGTTAGGTCATACCATTGTTTGAAGTTTGCATGTGTTTGACTTGGTAGGGTTCAGAATTATTTTGGGTATGGATTTGTTAAGTAAATACGATGCTAGGATATTTTACCATGATAGGAAAATATTGCTTAGACACCCTGACTGTAGTAATCAGATAGTATATACCATAGAAAACCCTAGTTGTGAGGGGAATGCTTTGTTGGGTGTTGTGGAGGTAGATCACGAGTTGAATTGAGTTTTTGTGGTTAGAGAATCCGTAGATGTTTATGATCCGGTAGTAGAATTGCCACCGAAACGAGCCATTGAGTTTCGGATAGTGAGTAGGCCGCCTAGCAGGATGACAACTACCGAGATGATAGAGCTAAAGGTGCAGTTGGTAGATTTGGAAGGCAAGAATTTTATTAGACCGAGTAGTTCACCTTAGGGAGTAGCCACAGTGTTTTCTAAGAAACCAGACGGATCGTTGAGGTAATGTATCGATTATCATAAGTTGAATGAGAAGACGATAAAGAATCGATATCCATTGCCAAGAATTGATGATTTGTTCGATCAGTTGAGTGGAGCCAAGGTATTTTATCAGTTAGATTTAGCAATAAGTTTCCATCATCTTGGAGTAGCAAAGGATAGTATTCCTTTGACAGTGTTTAGGACCAGATATGGATCGTACGAATGGCTAGTTATGCCGTTCGGACTGATTAATGCGCCAACCTTCTTTGTGGATTTGATGAACCGAATTTTCCGAGAGCACTTGGATAGATTCGTGTTGGTATTTATAGATGATATTTGATATACTCTAAGGATGAAAGGGAGCATGAAGTTCATCTTAGAATTGTGCTTGAGACGCTGAGGCAGCATCAGCTGATGGCGAAGTTTTCGAAGTGCCATTAATGGAAGAAGGAGATGAAGTTTCTTGGTCATGTAGTCTCAGAGAAAGGGTTGTCTGTAGCTCCGACTAAGATTAAAGCGGTGAATAATTGGAAAAGACCCGAGACAATGACTAAGATAAAGAGTTTTCTTGGATTGGCTAGATATTATCGGAGGTTCATTAAGGATTTTTCGTGGATAGCAGCACCGATGACCAAGCTAACGCGAAAGGATGTGAAGTTTGTTTGGACCGATAAGTGTGAGGAAGCATTCCAGAACTTGAAACACTTATTGACTCATGCACCTGTGTTGGTAGTTCCAGAAGGGAATCAGGACTTAGTAGTTTATACCGATGCGAGCAGAACTAGATTAGGAGCTGTGTTAATGCAGAGAGGTAGAGTGATTGCCTATGCTTCTCGACAGCTTAGACCACATGAAGTTACATATCCAACGCATGATTTAGAGTTAGCTGCGGTGATTTTTGCATTGAAGGTGTGGAGACATTACCTTTTGGGAGAGAGGTTTGAGCTTTATACGGATCATAAGTCGTTGAGATACTTGTTCTCTCAGAAGGAGATGAACATGAGACAGTAGAGATGGTTAGAGTTTACTGTTGCTTATGATTTTGGAATTGAATACACACCAGGGAAAGGTAATAAGGTTGCATATGCGCTTAGCAGAAAGCATCAGAATGCAGTGTTGGCAATGATAGCCGAGTGGAAAGATTTAGAAGCGTTGTCGACTTGCAGAGTGCAGTGGATATCTAAAGTTGGGTCTAGTGAAGGAACTATTGTGTTGTCTTGTTTAGAAGTTTGACTGGTGATGATCGAAAAGATTTCTTCTAAGCAAGGAGAGTATTCGGTATTAGTTGAACGGATCAAGAAGTAAAAGGAAGGAATGGAGAGCGATGACGTAAAGGATTTTAGTCTTAACTAGAATGGGTGGTTGAGAAAGAAAGGTAGGTTATGCGTTCCGAATGTGGTAGACATAAGGAAGGAAGTTTTGGAGGAATGCCATCGTTCGAAGTTCACTATTCATCCAAGAGGAACTAAGATGTACCAGGACATGAAGAGGAGTTTCTTTTGGGAAGGTATGAAGAGGGATGTAGGCTTATGGGTGAAGCAATGTTTGAACTGTCAACAGGTGAAAGCCGAACATCAGAAGCCAAGTGGGTTGCTTCATCCATTAGATATTCCAGTTTAGAAGTGGGATTCTATTTCTATGAATTTCATAGACGGGTTGCCAAGGTCAAATAGAGGAAATGAAAGTATATGGATCGTAGTGGATAGATTGACCAAGAGTGCCCATTTCATTCCAGTTAAGTCAACTAGGACATCACCTGTTCTAGCTAAGTTAATTATGAATAATATAGGTAGACTTCATGGTATTCCTAGTAGCATAGTAAGTGATAGAGATTCCTTATTCACTTGCGAGTTATAGAAGAGTCCACAGGAGATTTTAGGAACCAAGTTCAAGATGAGTACCAATTACCATCCACAGACCGATGGGCAAACATAAAGAGTTAACAAAGTCTTGGAGAATTTGTTAAGAGCTTGTGTGTTAGATCTTGGGGGATCATGGGAAGACCATCTACACTTAGTCGAGTTTTTGTATAAAAATGGTTATCGGACTAGTATAGGATGGCACCGTTTGAAGCTTTGTTTGGAAGGCCATGCAAATCTACTGTTTGTTGGTTAGAGACCGGGGATAGGTTGGTTCTTGGTCCATATTTGGTTAGAGAAGCTACAGAAAAGATTGAGTTGATTCGGGCTAGGTTGAAGAAAGCTCAGTCTAGGAAAAAGAGTTATGCAGATAGAAGACATAAAGATTTAGAATTCTCCGTTGGAGATCATGTTTTCATTAAGGTATCACCGATGAAGGGTGTGATTCGATTCGGGAAATCAGGGAAGTTGGCACCGAGATTCGTTGGACCTTTTCGTATTATAGAGAGGATCGGGAAACTCGTGTATAGAGTAGAGTTACCGAATAGTTTGGCAGGAGTCCACGATTTTTTCCATGTTTCTCATTTGAGGAAGTGTGTTAGAGACCCGGAGATTACTATA
Organism: Allium fistulosum; assembly: GCA_030737815.1. Classification (NCBI taxonomy): domain Eukaryota; kingdom Viridiplantae; phylum Streptophyta; class Magnoliopsida; order Asparagales; family Amaryllidaceae; genus Allium; species Allium fistulosum. The sequence goes on along the minus strand of CM060902.1, from coordinate 1,111,404,210 downwards.
GCACCGACTGTGTTAGATGATTTAGTAATAGAGCCGGACTATAGTTAGAAAGCCAGTTCGGATAGTTGCGAGAGATGAGAAGAGGCTAAGAAACAAGACAGTCAGATTAGTTAAAGTCCAGTAGAGCGACGACGAGAGAGACTATACTTGGGAGACTGAGAGCAGGATTAGGGACGCTTATCCTGATTTTTTTAATGGTATGTTTTACCTTTATGTTTGGTTTGGTTGTGTACCTTATCGTAATTTTGAGGATGAAATTCTTTAAGGAGGGGAGACTATAACACCCCATATTTTTAGTAACATTATTAGGAACATTTAATTAGGTAGATTAAATGAAATAATGTAAAATGGTTAATGGGTTGAGATTTTTGATTAGTAAGGGTAGCCGTGCCATGTTAACAAATGAACTAAGTAAATTGAAATGGAATAAGATGTTAGGAAATAGAAAAGGGCAATATAGGAATAAGTATTATTCTTATACCCTAACCCCTTAAGCCATATTCTATACGTTCATTTCTATATTTACAAAACTAAAACCAAATTAAGAGGCATGCCACCATTAAGGGGAAACAAGAGAAGATAAAGCTAAGATCAAGAGGAAAAGATTAAGCAACTTAATCAAGATCAAATCTCAAATCCTTAATATCGAAGCTAAGGTGAATAATGACTACATCTCATATTTCTTAAGTGTATTCGATTTTAAGGATAATCCGAATTTATTTGTAATGTTATGTCATGATTTTGAAGGATAAAATGTTTATATATGCTTGTTGACGATTTATGCTCATTCATATAGGTTTTATGATATGTTTTAATGTGAAAACCCTATTTAATGACATCCAAATGCCTTGCGATTTTAGATTTAGATCAGAAATGATATTAGAGATGGGTTTCAATTTTCATAATTTTCTAAATTAATGTGGATTTTATTAATTTTCTAGTGAGGAAAATGATTATTTGGGTTTAAAATTATTTACGGCTAAATAATATAAGTTTTGGGTCTAAAATTATTATATGTTAGAAAAAATATTAAAAATGAATTTCTGGAATTTTTGTAGAATTTTCCTAAGTGTTTTAATAGATATATGAAATTATTTAAGGTATGAGACTTAAATGTTTTATATATTTATAAAAGGAGAAGGGGTATTTTGTAAATTAATTAAATTGTTTAATCTTGAAATTTCGGCTGTTCTTTTAGAAAAGAAAATTAGCAACCAATAATATTTTGAAAAACAAGGCAGGTTAGTTGAAAAGAATTTCTTTTTAAAGTTAAAATCAGTTTTTACATGCTTTTAGCATGTTTCGCCACTTTTGGCACCTAGGTTCCGACTTAGTAGTTCCACCACCATCACCATCGAAACCAATGTGCATGGCATCAAAGACATGGTGCGTAGTGAATTGGACTAAGGTGAAAAGTACTGGGTCGAGACCAAAGGTTCCTTGGGGTCAAAGCATGACTTTGTTTTTAATTAAAAATGCGCCTGCTTTGCTTTTGAAGGATATGCTTTCGACTTGGTTGGCTTTCGGCTGAGTCAAATGTTTTAAAGGGAAGGTTAAGAATGGGTTGCGCCTTTTGTTTTAAGTGAATGCTTTCGAATGGGTCGAAACCCCTAGTTGCCGCTTTTCTTATCTTTCAAAACAAAGGTTTCGAAGGGAATACTTTGCTTTTAAAAGTTAGCCTCTTCTCTAATGATTTCGAATGGTTGGTTTCGACACCATCACTTCTTTACTTAGGAATTGCTTTCGAAATGAGTGCTTTCGACTTAAATGTTTTAGGACTCTTCTGCTCCGTTGAAGGTAAAACCCAAAGGTTTCGAAAGAGATGGTTTTCAATGGTTTCGAAAGGTGTTTCCGCGTGTTATAAATTGAACCCAAATGCTTTTGAAAGGTTTGATGTTTTAATGCTTTTGAAAGGTTTTAAAGAATGGTTTCGAAGGTGTGGTTCCCCAATGGTTTCGAAAGGTTTAAAAGGAAGGTTTCGAAAGGTTTGAAAGGAAAGGTTTTCCAATGTTTTCGAAAGGCAATGTTTAAAGGTTTTAAAGATAGGATGTCAAAGGTTTTAAAGCTTTCGAAGGAAAGGTTTTTCAATGGTTTCTAAATGTTTATATGAATGGTTTCGAAAGGAATGTTTTTGCCTTTCGGCCTAGGTGAAAGAAAGGGGTTTACTTGGTTTCGAAAGGGGTACTTTCAATGGTTTCGAAAGGGGTACTTTCAATAGATTCAGAAGGGGTACTTTTAAAGGTTTAAATGTATTCATCAACAAGGATTTGAGTAAAGTATATATTGAGTAAATCATAGAGTATATATTTTCCTTGTTTAATTTTGATTTAAAGGTTTTAAATCAATTTGAGATGAAAAGGTTTTCAAGGAAAATTTAAGGGAAGGTTACCCTAAGTAAAATGACTCGGATATTTGTATACCAGATGGGACTGATATAGGGTCGCGCTCTATACATTAGCTATTAGCCCCAGCTAATTTAGTCCAAAATTCCAGTGTGTAGGGTTTTGTCACAGGTAAGACTAAAATGATGTTAAACACATAAGGGAATATATTTGTACAGAGATAGGTTATTGGTGAGCCCGCAAAACAATTAGGATCAGGTGACCCTGTGAGAAGATAAGTTAGGGACAGATCGTCCAGAAGAGGAGTGTCTAACAGGTGTTAGATTATTTGTTTATATTGTCTGGTAGGCCCGAGTCAGCCAAAGGTTAGTAGTTAGCCAAACAAAACTATAGTGTTCGGATAGATAGTTCATTTGTTACCTGACATGTATGTTTACATGATATTGCTTTACAGTTTTAACCAGTTTTGGTTGCAGGATTATGATTTGCAAAAGATATGTTTTAAAAGGATATTAGTGAGGGGAAACTCGTTCCGCTAAGCGGTGTGATCTCACTTAATATCAAATAACTGAGATGTATAGTATTATTCACACCAGGCTTTATGTCTGACTCGAAGTTTATGTTTTCCCCCTTAAACTCTCGGGTGCTCAAAATTGATTTGAGTAGGCTGAAGGTTGAGGATTTTCAGGTTTTTAGTAGGTTGGCGAATAAAGCTTTCGGAGACGAGCAGGTGGCTGACAGATAGCTATTTAGGAGTTGCTGTTTTATTTTGTTTGATTCCGCTGTGTTGTATTAAGTCATTTATGACTATATAGTACTCTGGTCATCCAAGGGGGCATCTTCATATGTCGCTCTTGGTATATTTTGTAATAATTATATTTGGTCTGAACCTGGGAAACGATTGGGATTATTTAATGGAATATGAAACATGTTTTGTGAAATGTAATCAAAAAAGTTGTTTTTGTTAAATCTATGATTTTGTTTCATATTCATGTGCTTCTGATATTATGGAGACCATGAACATTACCGTATTTGGTCACCGGAAGTTAATACTATGGATGACTGCAGCATCTGTAGCGCTTAGCTTCGGGCCTCCAAATAGGGGATGTTACATGTGTGGGACTGGATGTAGGTTAACTTCGAACCAGATGCTGGTGTGTTCTTTTATTTTTACTTTTATCTGCACTTTGATTCTGTGATTATTTCTGTGATTGTTAATTACATCATTCAAAGTAGAATTTTAAAGAATTTGAAAAATATTCATATAATCAATTAAACACTATTTACCCCCTTGCTAGTGTTAATTTAGCCTTAAGATCCCTATTCTGCTAACTCACAATATGTATATTCTTAGGTTTTTGGGACTTGATGTGTTGCTTGGGATGCATTGGTTATCTCAGATACATATAATGTTAGATTATGTTAAGTGAACTGTATCATTTTAGACAGGGGAAGGGAAGATTCTAATAGTGAATTATGAAGAGGGTAGCTCGCTAATGAGTAGTTTTCTTTATTCTCTTGATGTGGCAGAAGAGGAGTTGGGGTCGATCTTTGTTGTGTAGGAGTTTGTGAATGTGTTTGAAGAGGTGTCAGGTTTACCACCTCATCGTGGGATTGAATTTCATATTGATTTGTTTCGAGCTACTAAGCCGATTGTGTTGCTTGTGCATAGGATATCACCTAAGGAGAAGTTAGAGTTAGCTAACCAGGTCAATGATTTGTTGCATAAAGGCTTGATCCGACTTGGTCGTTCGAATTTATTAGCGTCCATGGTCTTTGGTATGAAGGGGATAGTTCCTTAAGACTTTGTATGGATTACTGTGAGCTCAATAAGAGGACTATTAGGAACAAGTATCATTTGCCTATGATAGATGACTTGTTCGATCAATTTCATGGTGCTTGGGTATTTTCTCATCTAGATCTTGTCACAGGGTTTCATCAGCTAAGGGTAGAAGAAGAAAGTGTATGGCAGCTTTTGGGTTTGATAAGTTTTATGAGTGGTTACTTATGTTGTTCGGCCTAACTAACGCTCCAGCATATATTATGGACTTGATAAATCGGGTTTTCCAAGATGTGTTGAATAAGTTTGTTCTTGTGTTTAATGATGATATTTAGGTCCACTCTAAGACCGAGGATGAGCATATTCGCCATCTGAGGATTGTACTTGAAACATTGAGAGAGCATGTGTTGAAAGCTAAGTTCTCAAAGTGTCACTTTTGGCGGTCTAAAGTTAGGTTCTTAGGACATGTCGTACTGGTGAAGGGTATTTCTATTGATCCTACAAAGGTTATGGCTGTTCAGGATTGGAAGAGGCCAGAATGCACAATCAAGATTAGAAGCTTCTCGGGGTTAGCAGGTTCTTACATGAGGTTTATTCAGGATTTCTTGAAGATTGCTTCACGCTTAACGAATTTGACAAAGAAAGACGTCAAATTTGTTTGGACTGATAAATGTGAGTCAACATTTAAAGAGTTGAAAGCAAGGTTTACCAAATGCCCGTGAGATAGGTTTAGGTGCAGTTTTGATGCAACATGGAAGGGTTATTGCTTATGCTAGCTAGCAGCTCAAGCTGTATGAATCGAGGTATCCAACCCATGACTTTGAGTTGTTAGTAGTTGTTTTTGCATTAAAGATGTGGAGGCATAACTTACTTGGTGAGAAGTTAGAGTTCTACACGGACCACAAATCCTTGATGTATCTTTTTACCTAAAAGGATCTAAACATAAGGTAGCAACGGTGGTTAGAGTTTCTCGCATCTTATGATCTTGATATTTTTTATACGTTTGGAAATGCAAATGTTGTAGCTGATGCACTTAATAGGAGTATGAGGTTATGGCGAATATAGAAGTGCATTCGACCCTTATTAGTTGTATTGAAGGTAATCAGCTGAGGGATCCTCATATTGCAAGGATAGCTAAAGCAGTAAGTAAGAATGAGGCACCAGAGAGGTGGTCGAGATTCAAGGTTGATAGCCGTAGTATAGTGAAGATGAACAAGGGATTATGTGATCTTGATATTGATAGGATTAAGTAAGAGGTATTAACAGAGAGTCATCATTCCTAACTTACGATACATCTTGGAGTTATAAAGATATATCAAGATATGAAGCGGACTTTGTGGTAGGAAGGTACGAAGAGGGATGTTTCCATATTTGTGAGTAGGTTTTCTAACCACCAACAAGTCAAAGACATCCATCAAAAGGCAGGCGGACTGCTTCAGTTACTTGAGATTCCGAAGTGGAAGTAGATATCTAAGGAATTTATACACAGGCTACCTAGGTCGCACTACACCAAACATGCCATTTTGTAACACTTTTTCTCTTTCAATTTCTAACGGTTATTATTGTAATAAATTAGCAACGGATATTTCCATTGTAATCCATTACAACGGTTATTATCATTATAAATTTGGGTAATTTTGTAATTAAACTAAAGTACACTGGACAGATTTGTAATATCCTCCATATTCTTGCCGAACGCAATCCTAACGCTTGAACGCTTTCATACTTCCTCCTTCCTGCTTTTAATATAGGGTTGCCGCCTTGTCCATGGATCAGAGCCCTAAATCTTTAGCGGCCAAAACTACCGCGATCTTACATTTGCAATCCCGATTTGCTGTCAATTTCGCGATCCATCAGATCTAGAGTTTGAGATATAGTCGGATGTTGTTGCTTGAAGAACTTCGATCCGCTAGTCTGGTTTTCCATATGAAATTAGTAACCACCATCGCCTGTAACCATCCGCCATCACCTCGTCTAGAGTAACCATCATCTCCTCTTCAATCCTTTAGGTATTTATAATTTTTCGATTTTTGCAATTGTAATTTTATTTTCGATTTGAATTTTTAATTTCGATTCAAGTTGTCATTGAAAGTCAAATTTTGTTTCATGTATCATATAGTTGCAAATTTCATTTTACGTGTAGGTTTTGATTTGGATTTTATTTCATGTAACAAATAGTTAAAAAATTTGATTTGATTTTGAATTTTGTTTCCTGTATCGAATAGTGGTCTTCTATCAATTTAATAGACTCGATTTTTTTAGCATTACAGAAGACTCGATTTTCTGTTTTGCAACTGTCCAACTTTTTTGATATGTTATATTTTCATTTTTATGAATTTTATTGGTTAATTAAAGTCTCAAAATAAGCCAGCAGAGCTAGCTAGCTAGTAAGTTTTGTCTATAACTGGTAATTTAATAGTAAAAAAAATGGTACAACCAACATAATAGATTATCAAGCTATTTGTATGAATAAGGTAATGTTTCCTTACACGCTCGTAGAATAAAGTATGTGCATACAGCTATATATAATTGCAAAGTAATGTTAACGGATAAAACAAGGCTATCAACAAATGGATTTTTGGTTGTTGTCGGATTCCACCCTTGCAACTTATTGAGATATCAGTAATTTTATCAAATTAGCATCATTCTATAGCTAATCAATTATGATGGAATGATGTACTCTACATATCCGTCAACGTAAGCATCAGAATTTTCCATAAAAATAAAACAGATACATTAAGAGTCTAAGACAGTATGTACTCATTTTTAATGAAAAAAAGAATAAAAATAAAATAAAACCTTCTTCGTCCACATCCAGTCTCTCTCTGACAGTGAAAGCACAATGCAGTGGCAGATGAACCTAATTCATAAATGGTTATGATGTCGTTTGTTATAAAATTCTGGGGCCAACCTGGTGTATATATGGTTCGTTGCATTTTTTGTTTAAAGACCAAAAACACTATTGTATGAATCCCTAGAGCTGTTTTTGGGCTCTCATATCCTACATTGCTACTATTTCATTTCCTGCTTCATCAAGTTTTTCCTTGTAACACTGTTTATTTGATTATACTTACTTTTGGTTCCTGTTTGTGAAATAATTGACAATTTACTCACCATAGCTTGCATCAGCTGCTTTAGGGATGTCTGTCACCTTATTTTCTTATATCAATTAATTACAAGGCACTAGATATGACAATTTACTCGAATGTCGTCAGCTTATTTTCTTTTTAAAAATTTATCAAGTGCACTTTCAAAATGAGCCAGATACTAGAATATGTTTGATCAATCTGCACATTGCCTAGCGCCTTTTATATGCCTGGGAATTTTCAAAAATCGCTAGGAAGAGACTGCTTACTGTAAAACAACAGCAACTCTTTCTCTCTCCCTTCATTTGTACCATACCAAAACTTTGCCGAATAACCCAAAATCCCCACTTCTCTCCTCTTTCAAAAGTTTCTTAAAGAATTGTTACAATGCTTTTGATATTGAGAAATATTTTGTATTGCTAATTTGTTAACATACAGATCTTATTTAAAATACAATGCAGCAGCTATATTTATACAAAATATATAAGTGGGCTGGAAGGCCCAGCTAAAAGCTTTGCAATCCGATTGCCAGCTGAGAGGAAATATAAGCCGTTGATGTGGTCCAACGGTCTTGATCTGTTGATCTAATTGATTCGGATTAATAGATGAAAACACATATGTGTTAGATGCTTTATTACGCTCCCTCAAACGAAACTAGGGTTTCATTCCTCTTTCTCTTCCATGGCGGCTGGGCAAACTCTGAGTTCATCCCTGAAGCGAGCAAAGTTTTTGGATGAAATAGCCTTAGTCAAAACATCTGCGCGTTGATAGAGAGAGGGAACATGTTGAATCTGTAGCTTTCCACTTCCTGTCTGCTCTCGAACGAAGTGTAGATCAACCTCTAAGTGCTTCGTTCTCGAGTGCTGAATGGGGTTCATGGATAAAGATATGGCGCTCAAATTATCTACCCAAATTATCGGCTTCTGATTGAGCTCAAACCCTAATTCTTTGAGTAAGGTGCTAATCCATATAACCTCAGCCGTGGTGCTTGCAATGGCGCGATATTCAGCTTCCATGCTCGATCTCGAAACGGTTGCCTGCTTTTTGGTGCACCATGAAATAGGATTTTTACCAAGAAACACACAGTACCCAGTGATGGATCTTCTGTCATCCAAGTCGTTAGCCCAATCTGAATCACTGTTAGATTGTAAACTTAAATTTTTGCAAGGTATTAATCTTAACCCATAGTCGATTGTCCCCTTTATATACCGTAGAATACGTTTAACTGCACACCAATGTTCACTTGTTGGGGCTTGCATGTATTGACACTAAAACTGATGTCGGGTTTAGTGATAGTAGCGTACTGAAGAGCCCCAACAATACTCCTGTATTGTTTGACATTTTCAATGTGTTCACCTTTGTTCTTTCTTAATTGAAGATTGATGGTCATAGGAGTGGGAAGTGCTTTAGCCTTATTCATGTTAGCCCTAACCAGTATGTCTGACATATATTGTTTTTGTGATAAAATGATGCTTGAATCTGCTTGCCTTTGAATTTGTATGCCCAGAAAGTAGTTTGCATCACCCATGTCTTTTATGGCAAATTGTCTGTCTAAGTATTTTATAACAAGCTCAATCTCCTGTTGATCATCATCTGTGATAAGAATATCATCAACATAAACTAAAATGTAGATGCTATTTTCCTTTTTTCTTCTAGTATAAAAGGAGTTGTCAGATTTAGTAGCAGTAAATCCTAACTTGACCAGTATGCTCTTCAGTTTTTCATACCAAGCCCTTGATGCCTGCTTTAAACCATAAATGGCCTTGTGTAATTGCATACTTTACTACTGTTGGCTTCAGTGCTGTAACCTTTAGGCTGTTGCATATATACTTCGTCCACCAAGTCCCCATTTAAGAATGCATTGTGCACATCTAATTGTCTTATCTTCCATTGTTTATGCATAGCAATGGTTAATATAATTCTGATGGTAGCTGGTTTGATGACTGGAGAGAAGGTCTCTTTGAAATCAAACCCGAATTGTTGGGTGTATCCCTTTACCACAAGTCTGGCTTTATACTTGATGACACTACCATTAGCATCTCTTTTGATTTTGTATGTCCACTTGCTTCCCACAACATTCTTATGCTTTGGTGGGTCAACTAAAGTCCATGTTTGATTTTTAATTAGAGCACTATATTCTTCATCCATAGCTTTTCTCCATTTTATATCTCTAACTGCTGAGTCATATGATGTTGGCTCTATCTCATCAAGTTGAGTGCTGTATATTTTGGGTTTAAAAATCCCACTCTTTGATCTGGTAATCATGGGATGTTGAATAGTAGTTGACTGTGGCTCATGATGTTCTTCAGTATGAACATCATTGTTCTCATTTGTCATGTCTTCATTGTTATGACTTTGTTGAGCACCCACTTCCTGTTGTTCATATTTTTGATATTGATGTGTATCCATTTGCTGTTGCTCTTCATGCTGTGGATTGCCTGTAGTAGTCTGTTTGGAATGATCATTAAGTCCACTTGTTGTTGTACCTTTTTGAGTTTGAACTTCTATGCTAAACCACTCTGATAGATCAGATATATGACTTGTGATAGCTTGGTTTGCATCAGTTCCTTGATTATGTTTCTCCTTTCCTACAAAAGGAAAAACATCTTCATTAAAAACAACATGCCTAGAAATATAAATTCTGCCTTGATCATCTAGACATATGTACCCCTTTTGATTATGTGCATATCCTAAAAAGGTACATTGGCTAGATCTTAGGCTCAACTTGTGTTTGTTATAGGGTCTAAGGTAGGGAAAACACAAGCAACCAAAGGTTCTTAAAAATTTATAATTTGGTTTAATGCCAAATAACTTTTCAAAAGGACAAACATGGTTTAACACTCTTGTTGGCATTCTATTAATAAGATAAACTGCTGGGGCAAATGCCTCTCTCCAATATTTCATTGGCAGGCATGCTTGTGACATGAGTGTTAATCCAGTTTCTACCACGTGCCTGTGTTTTCTCTCGACCAACCCATTTTGTTCTGATGTGTGGGGGCATGTTATTCTATGTATGATTCCTTTTATATCAAAGAAATCCTTTAAGGGTTTGAATTCCCCCCCACCATCAGTTTGTATGACTTTCACACTGCTATTGAGTTGTTTTTCAACACAAGTAATGAAATGTTTAATAGAACTACATGTGTCTGGTTTTGCCTTTAAGAAGTATATCCATGTATATCTTGTATGTGCATCAACAAGGGATAGATAATACCTGTCTCCTTTGGTTGAATTATGTGGTGATGGTCCCCACAAGTCTGCTGCAATCAGCTCCAATGGCTTTTCATAGATTGTTTTAGAATTTTGAAAAGGTAATTTGTGACTTTTACCAATTTGACAGTGTGTGCATATAGATAAACTGTTCAAGGATGAAAAAGAAATTTTATTATCATTCAACACTTGCTTAACTACATCATAACTAGGATGCCCTAGTTTGCAATGCCATAAAAAAATATCATCATGTTTGTTATGATTCAAACTAGCACTATTGCACCATACAACACTATTACAAATGTTTTTGTTTCTCATATTGCAGAACTTGTATAGGCCTTGTTCCAGTTTACCCTGTAACAATATATTTTTGCTTAGCAAATCTCTAACAAGACAAAATTTGGGGTGAAACTCAAAATATACATTATTTTCCTTAGCAAATTGAGAGACACTAATTAAATTCTTTTTGATACTTGGCACTCTTAGTAAATTATTAAGGTAGAGCAGCCTTGTACCTTTTATAGTGCCTGTCCCTATGTGAGATATATTTGCAGTTTCACCATTACCCATTAAAACAGAATTTTTACCTGTGTAGCTCTTGTTCCCCAAATTGAGATTTTGCAAATTGTTGGTGATATGATTTGTGGCTCCTGAGTTTGGGAACCACTCAGCTGTATTGATGTCATCAGTCTTGTCATCACCATCCCCTGAGTTATCTGAATTGTTCCTTGCTTGATTACTGGTCTGTGCTATATTTGCTGTTGGTTGCCTGCTAGACTGACCTTGTTGAGTTGTATTGTAGTCTTCCTTGAATCTAAAGTAACATTTGTTTGCCATATGACCAAATTTTTCACAAATTTGGCACTTGATTCTATTGTTGTTTGAAAATCTTCCCCTACCTCTGCCTCTTTGAGTGCTGCCTCCCCTTGAGTTTTGACTGTTCTGGCTGTTTCTCTGACCTTTGTTCTTTGTGGTAGAAACATAATTTGAAGAATAATCTTCTTGCATGAGTTTTCTTTGTTCAACTCTCCCTTCATGAGCAAGGAGGGCTGAGTGGACATAATTAAGGTCGGGTAGGATTTGTTGTGTGGCAATGAAAGTTACTAAAGATTCATAATCTTGATCTAGACCATTGGTGATGATGAGAATCTGTTCACTGTTAGAAATTTCATGGCCAACTGCCTTTAATTTGTCACAAAGATTCTTAATCTTGGCAAGGTATTCCCTCATGCTCATATCATTCTTTCTTGCATTTTGCAATTCTCTTCTATAGCGCATGATTCTTGCAGCTGATTGTGATTTAAAAATTCTCTCAATTGATGACCATATTTCATATGATGTGTAGCATCCAACAAGTTGTGATAAAAGACTTTGACTAATTGATGAAAGTAGCCATGATGCAAGCAAATTATCCTGTTTTTGATATAAAGAGTAATCTGGGTTGCTAATAGTGTTACCTTTGTCATCTGTTGTGTTGATGGATGGAATCACCTTGGTTCCCTTGACATAATCTTGCAGATCATACCCTCTTAATGCTATTTCAACTTGATATTTCCATGTGATGTAATTATCCTCATCTAATGGTGTACTTATTGCTTGATTTTTAGGTCTGATCAGGATGCAGTCGGGTTTTTGATCATCCTTGAGTTTGTTGCCAGTGTTAACTGATGTGACTTCATCTTCTTCGTGGACCATGGTGAATCAAGAACCCTGATTTGCCTAATTTTTTGATCAAGAAGCGGATCTTTGGTGATGCAGGTTAACTGGATCACAAATTTGGTGGAGAAAGGATACAAAAATAATGTGTATTACTGTTTTATTGCAAAGCAGTAATGCATATAACAAATAGAGATCCCTGTAGTATCTCGGCTGAGAAAAATGATGCAACCAGAGGGAGAGATGAAGATCTTGAATCTGATCTCCTTCTTGGATGGCACAGAGGGTCAGATGGAACTGATAAAATCAGAACTCTGCACAGATATCGAGAAGGTAAGCCTCCCCGATGATGACACCTTTCTGAGGGGAGCCAAATATGATCCAAACTCTTAATTTCTCAAAAGAGAAATGCTTGAAAAAATGAGTGAGGTGATATAGCCGTTAGGCAGTATGCTCTGATACCATAAAGAATTGTTACAATGCTTTTGATATTGAGAAATATTTTGTATTGCTAGTTTGTTAACATACAAATCTTATTTAAAATACAATGCAGCAGCTATATTTATACAAAATATATAAGTGGGCTGGAAGGCCCAGCTAAAAGCTTTGCAATCCGATTGCCAGCTAAGAGGAAATATAAGCTGTTGATGTGGTCCAACGGTCTTGATCTGTTGAGCTAATTGATTCGGATTAATAGATGAAAACACATATGTTTTAGATGCTTTATTATTTCTAAGTCCTCTCTTTTCCGAAATATTGTGTTTTTCGATTTCAATGTAAGATTTCTTTATATTTTATATTCTAATCTTAGTATAAGATTATGCTCAGCGTCAAAATGTCTTCTGATGCTCTAAACGAAAAGTTCATTTACGATAAAGATATTTATCAGTTCATATTTACACACACATACATATTATGATATCAGAAAATTGTTAGTGAGAATGCTTCTTATAAATATTTTTAATAAGCAGCCGCTTGTTTGTCCATATTTTATTAGCTACAAAAATTAGCTCCAAATATTAGCAACAAATTAAAATGCATCACCTCTTCGACTTCTTATGAGAATGCTCCTCACCAAAACTATATGTGTGTGTCTACACACACACATGTACAAATAGCGCGTGCCCGCGTGTTTGTGTGTGTATATGTACATTGTGATACATGTAATGTGGTTAATGGAATGATGCTTGTAGGTTAAATATCTGGAAAATAGAAAATTACTGCAAAGGGCCTAAATAAGTAACTCAATTGATGCACAAAAAACAAAAAATCACCATCAAATTGGTAGCTTACAAGTTCATTTTATGTATTTTATGCTTTGTATTCATTGATCATACTCTATCTTTAAGTCCTCAGCCACATCAGCCAAATCATATTTTAAAATACAATGCTTGGATTTGATGCAGACATGAAGACCCCAAATACATTTTCACATTGTATTCTTTCTCCATGTGATAAAACACGACACTGTCATACTCCTTTTAACCATCTTTAGTTAATTTTTACCTTTTCTTTTCACATTGTGATGTCATTTTTGAAATTATTAGAAACACAAATTTGTAAAACACAAAAAGTTACTGTTAGTAATGGTAAGGTCTCAATGAACGTTGGATAAGTTGTTAAGTGTGATTCTTTCACCATGAGCCTCTGCCCAAATGCGAAAGTCCTTTTCTTTTTGAATGAATAAACAGAAAGGCCAGAATCATATTTGTTGAAACTTTCATTAATAAGTTACAAGAAGAGAACATTATCTATCTACTTTTCGGTCAAAATAGAAAACGAAAAATTACTTCCGGATTAAATATAAAGGGTAACTTCTAAAGCTTTTTATATTTAAATTAACCTTCTTTTTTTGCTTTTAGGAGGTAGAAAACTACTGTTAAAATGCTATCAGAAGGGGATAAGTGAATCCTATATTTGGATTTTAATTGTGAGCCACAAGGAAAAGGTTAAAAAAAACTTGTCACTTCATAAAAATGCTTAACCCACTACTTAATAAGTTAACATATAACTAAGATAACGAAGATTTGCTAGCAATTAAAGACTGCAAAAAGATACCATTGAGCCGGCTCTGAAGTAAACTCTTGTAACCTAAAATACAGTTAACATCAACTCCAACTTAGTTTAACTAAGAAAATGTCAATTTCAACAAAGATATTATAACACTGATTACCTATATAAGTAGTAATTTTTTTTAATATACCTCCGGTTAGTCTTCTCCATAGGTGCATCCCAAGCTTGAGAGAGTGAGCACGATATAGATAATTAGACTATTTGTAGGAAAATATGAAGGCATCAATGATAGAAAGTGAAGGAATCAACTCAACAAATGAATCATCTTCCAGTAATACAGAAGTGCAAAAAACAAACGATGACAATATTGATAAAAAAGGCGAGGAAAAGACATCAATACCATTCTATAGGTTGTTTGCTTTTGCAGATTCAAATATATTCGAATTAGAGTTCTTTCTCATATCTAGTCCCTTGTAATTAATTCCGAGATATTGGCAAGACAAATGTTAATTAGAAATGTTCAAATATGAAAATAATTTTTAATCATTTAATTTCTTGCTACCATAAACTTACAATATCATCAAAAAATGATTAATCAAAAAACAATAAGTTTTGGTTTTGCTTGTTCTTTGCCTTAAAGTACAGAAACTTACCTAGATCTAATAAAGAAGATATGAGACATTGTTTTAAATAATTTGAATGTTAAACTTATGTGAATTAAGTGCAAACAGTAGTAGCATAATGTGAAACAGATAGCAGCCAAATGAAACTTCTTTTTAGGTCATAACTACTTCATGGGGTGAAAAAACCAAAATCAAAGTCTATATTGATTTTCTTAGCTCATAGTAAAATATACATTGTGCAAAATTAAGACAATTAAAGGAGACAACACGATCATGACAATTTCAAAGTGATGGCCATCTAGAAAGGAAAATTCAAAACACTACTAGTATTTAAAAACGCTCAAACATATATATATATATATATATATATATATATATATATATATATATATATATATATATAATCTTCTTTTAGGAATAAATCTTAACATTGAAGTTTTTTCATGTTAAAAAATATATTAGCAAAGCAATGAATTTAATAGACAGCTAAAAGCTTATAATTATATGAAATCATTATATAAATCTTAAAATAGTGAGTTCTATTGACATGTGTCCACAATCGTTTGTTTTTATGCCAGTAATTTCTTATCACTAACTCAATAATTGCAGGTATGAATAAAAGTGTAATATTGGGATGAACTGGCTCTGTCATACATATGGCAAGATACAGAAAACGGTAATAATTTTCTTGATTATGTAATTATTGGTTTTGGATAATGCAATAATTTTATAGATAATATTGGTTTTTTATATGATTGCTTATTGTAATACATGGATTTGTCCTTTAAACAATTTTGAAATATCTATTTAGTTTTTTACTACAGTCTTAGTAACCAATAGCTATTGATACGGTAAACTTAAATGTGTAAACATGTACTTGGATATAAATTTCTATTTTTTCTAATACCAATTATAAATGACTAACATGCCATAAAATGATAACAGCCATAGAAGTCTCCTTTAATACATGTTGTTTTAGCTCACTATTAAAACCTTACGTTATATTAGAAAAATTATTAAAATTAACGTAAAATAACAACATTGGCTATCACGTATCGTGATATTTGGGTTGCCGTTTTTGACAAAATATACACCTCGAATATAAGTTGTTTTGATAAAAAAGCAACAAACAGATCACTAACAAGGTCTTTTAGTTTAATTATCCAATTCTAAAAAGTATTTCACACACATATATATTTACATACATAAGTCAAAACCCAAAACTGTTCATTATGTAAAAACACCATAACAAAGACTGTTTATTGGAATAAAATACACTGATTATATTATAAAGAAATTAAAAACGAATATTTATGGCCTAAAATTGGAAAACATGCTAAATAGTAATTTCTAATTTCTATACAAAGTGTGCAATTTTACCAGAATATTAAATAAATAGTAATAATAACCATCAAGGTCAAGGTCTTTTTCTCATCTTCAACTACTGTAAAATCATCATCAAGGTCATCTCCACCATGGAAAACAGTCCTCTTTCCTTGAGCAGCTACCTCATGCTTGCCCACTGAAATTTGAAAAATAAATTGTAGGTCAAAAGAATGTAATAGTTATCCATGGTTGTAACATATGTGATATGTTATGGAGAACGATAGTAATAATACAAAAGGATTAAACTAGTCTAGGAAATAACTTTATGTACATGCAAAAACTCCCATTTATTAGTTTATTTTTATATTTGAGTTGGATTATTAAACCAAATTTAGATGAAAATGTTAATAATAATAAAAGAAAGAAAAGAAGAAAAACTTACATGATCCCGTAGAATAGGAAGAAGTTCTCTTTACTTTGCCAGGACAATCCCTCGCCAAGTGAGTGACTCCTCCACATACCTTTACAGCAGCCTCCCTATGATCAATTTGAATAATTCTTCATAAAAAGTTATTTAGCATAATAAACTTCCATATAACTAAAAAGGACAGACGAATGAATCAATGAGTACACCATGAAACAAGCACAATTCACCTTCTTTTTTTGACAGTTTGATATTGATATTTTTCTTCTAGATTACAGTTCATTATTGGGCATATTTATTGGACTAGCACCCTATAGCAATATATAGCTCACTGGCTGTTGCAAGCCTTCCAGTTAACAATACCCTATAACAAACATCATTTGAAATAGATCTTTTCATAATACAATTTTTCCTTATAATTTTTTTTAAATGTAATACTTCTACTCAAGTATAATGATGTAGAAGTCAATATAACTAGAACTATTGTAGGACACAGACAGAATATGTGCTTGTTTCTGTGCTTTTCCTGACCAATAGCCATATTTATTCATAGGAATACGGCAGATGCAAAATGTGTATGTTTGACTGTGATTCATGCTGATAAATTATCAGAAAAGACACAAACAGTACCATAAGAACCATAACTGTAGCAAGGAAATAATATATAACATATTAATATTTTTTAGCACTGTTATATTTAAAGGATTTTGTCTAGTTACAGTAAGTTCTAGAAAAAGGTTAATGAAGATAGGTGAATGATCACTGGATTAATGGTTTAGTATGAAAACTACAACATGTGGGAACTTATTGCTAAATTCAAAATTACAAAGAACCATATCAATATTGTTGTGGATGCTACTGTATACCAACCCTCCAAGTAAAAAAATTCCTAATTGATTGAATCTCTTTAAATCCGGCAGCTGTTAAACATGACTGAAAACTAAAATCTACGACTAGTTAGTTAGAATGAGTAATTCATTCATTATTATGTAACATATAGTTAAAATATCCTATTACTAACCATGCAATATTAATATGTTGACTCTTTTCTCAAACAATTCTGAAGTATTGTCCTGTTAGAATCAATGTTTTTAGCATAAACAACTGTGACAATTAGTCAGATTTCATTGTTATTATAAACTAGGCAAGTTATTTGTTGATCTGATTTATAAAGTACTTTAGTTTGCCATGTAGGGGTGTCTGTGGTTATAATAATTCTACCTCTTGCATCATCTTCATTGTTATATGTTCCAATTACTACCAAGTACGTTTTTGAATGAAAAGATGTTGCCTTCATTCAGTTTATGTTATAATAAACCTGCAATTGAGATCTTATGATTTGTAGGAAGATGTAATACATCTTGCTTATTTATGAGAGAGTTAAGCCCTCTCACATTCCATAGAAGATACAACATTAATCCATATTTATACTCCTAATCATGGATCTGCTCGGGGTAGTAACTCTAGATTTTCCTTTTCAAGTTCTGAGTTGTAAGGCATACTTATCCCATTATGGTTTGTTATGACATCCTCCATGCTAGTTGCATTGAATTCAAATCCATTTTCCTCACTTCTTGTTTTACGAGCAAGTCTTGTTTTATTTTATGTTCTGTTGTTTATTGTTTTAAGTGAGCTTTAGTGGGTATGGTGCAGGAAGATAGGCTATAAGGAGTGCTGGATGATTGTTGAGATTGTGCAATTACGCATTCAACTGGGAATACCATTCTGGTGAGAAAATATGCCAAGAGAAATGGATTTATGTTCCATTTTCTGAAACTCGTATAAATCCTTAACATCTTGCTGTGAATGCTCTGAAATTTCCTCAGGTGATGCCAATAACTTGTCAGATGTGGTGGATGACAAAATTGTTCATCGAGACTATGCTCCTCCCCCTCCAAAGAAAAAGTATTCAAAGCTGTTGGTACTTTACAGTTATGTGTAGCTTCTTAATTTGTCATTTGTAAGGTTCTTAATTTGTTTCTAGGTTGTTATTGTTTGAACTATGTTGTGATACTTTAAAGTAATCTAGTATTTTTATGATTGTTATTTACGGCGAATGGTTGTACGATGAATTTTGATGTATTTTGAAATTAAATTTTCTTTAGGAAATGAATTGTTATATTTTGATATACATGCTTTAGGAAATGAATTGTTATATTTTGATATACATGCTTTAGGAAATGAAATTGTTATATATTGCTATATATGGTTTGTAATATGCTGCAGTAAATTTTAATTGTTATATGCTTCCGAAAATTAGTAACGGTTATTAGTGTTACAAGTTTTCATTTTAGAACAGTTATAAGTGTTACCATTTTTACATTCCCCACGATAATAAATGTTAGGAAAGTTCGATTTGTAACGGTTATAAGCGTTACAAACTATGTCGTTTGTAACGGTTATAACCGTTACATTATCTGCAGCAAAAAATTGTCACGCACTTTGTAACCACGGTTATAACCGTTACAAAATTTATTTGTCACGCTTATAAGCGTTACAAATACCCTTTTTTGGTGTTGTGTCGAGAAAGGGTAATGAAGGCATTTGGGATATAGTGGATAGAATAACCAAGAGTGCACATTTCCTACTAGTAAAGACTTTGAGTATGGCTTCTAGTTTAGATATGTTGTATGTTAAGGAGATTGTCAGACTTCATATAATTCCTTGTGATATCGTGAGCGATAGAAATTCGATATTCACAAGTTAGTTCTGGAATGGATTACACGATGCCTTAGGGACAATTGAATTTGTGTACAGCTTACAGTCCTTCGACTGAACGGCAGATGGAGAGGATTAACCATGTCTTGGAGGACTTGCTTTGGGCTTTTATATTAGATTTCGGGGGTTTGTGGAAGAGCACTTACCTCTTGCTGAATTTTCGTACAACAACAGTTACCAAGCCAGCATCGGAATGGCACCTCTTGAAGTATTGTATGGTAGACTTTGCAAATCTCCATCGTGTTGGGTGGAACATGGAGATCGTTTAGTACTTGGACCGGATATGATTCGAGAGGTGTCGAATAAGGTAATAGAGATTCGAAAATGTATAAAGGAAGCGTAGAATCGGCAGAAGAGTTATGCAGACAAGAGGTGTAGGGATTTGGAGTTCTTGGTTGGGGACTTTGTATTTATAAAGGTTTCTCCAATGAGAAATGTTATTCGGTGTTGAAAGACGCAGAAGTTGGCACTTCATTATATATGACCATTTCCTATACTAGAGAGGGATGGTACACTTGCGTATAGAGTAGAGTTACCAATTGGGATATCGGGGGTGCATAATGTGTTTCATATATCGCATTTGCGTAAGTATGTGCATGATCCTTCTTTGATAGTGGAAGTGTCATAGCAAGAAGACCTGGACGTTGAACCTAACTTGACTATACTAAGGTAACCTATTTGCATTGTTGATGGAGATGCAAAACAATTGAGAACTAAGGTTGTGAATTTGGTTAAGCTATAGTGGAGCGAGGATGCTAGGGATTGTACTTAGGAGAC
The DNA here is from genome assembly GCA_030737815.1 of Allium fistulosum. Taxonomy (NCBI): domain Eukaryota; kingdom Viridiplantae; phylum Streptophyta; class Magnoliopsida; order Asparagales; family Amaryllidaceae; genus Allium; species Allium fistulosum. The sequence continues at coordinate 1,111,384,255 of CM060902.1, read as the reverse complement.
TTAGGATAGTGTGATGGAGTCCTATCCATAGTTTCTTCTAGATTAGTGGTTTCTTCTCATAGTATATCTTTTGTATTGTACTCACCACCTGAGGTGGAGTTAAGTAGTATGCATTTTGGTTTGTATATAGTTTCATCAGTATTCTATATATGTACTTGTTATTAGTTCTTCTTTGAATTATGAGGAAGAAATGTCTTAAGTAGAGGAGAATGCAGCGACCCGTAAATTTGAACACTTCATCTTTGAATACTGAACTTTTGAAATATGGTTAAGTGTTATAAAAGTGATTTTATAACCTTATTGAACTCCTTTTAATTAATAACCAATGATAGGAAGCTTGTTTTCAAAATTTGTTTACAAAAATAAATACTTTGATGAAATATCAAGTGACTGAAAATCGTTTTATCGATATACAACTTTTTATTCAATATAAGTTGTTCTAACTTTGTGTGCATGCCTAAATAATGTATGAGTCATTAATAGCTAATAAAAATATTTTTACTAAATATGGTTAACTAAACTTACTTAGGAAAGCCTCTAAAAGGCCAAAGGCGGAAGATATTTGAGTGGAGATATTTTCTTTTGCTTTTGAGGTGCAAAGCAAGTCACATGGGGACAAACAGAAGGGGGATGACTTTGGCCAACTAGGAAATGATGGAGGAAGGGTGAGCTTACTGATTGTTGCCTATATAAGTGCACACAGACAACATAGAACCCCTTTTACAATTTTATGCAAAAATAAACTAAACACTTCTTTTCTTATTCTCTTCTTCATAACTTTCTCAAACAATAATCAAATCACTTGACACTTGCCCAAACTCTTGCTATAACTCTTAACAACAAAGAAAAACCTATCATCAACTTGAAGCTAAAAGAATTGGAACACACACCCAAATAGACCTTAGGCCGTGAGCAATTTTAGGGCATTTGACCCTAGGTCGTGAGCGTTCAAGGAGGGTAGGAGGATTTTGGACTTTGTTTGGTCGAGGTAGGAAGTGGAAGCTAGGTCGAGGCTTGTGCTTGGCTGTTTACTTGTTGAAGGGTGAGAAAACTCACCATTTGAATTTATACGACGTATATATTTATATATGCTTGTTTAAACTATAGTAATGTGTTTGACTATATACTGTTATATACTTTTGTGATTCTTTTTTTGGAAAGTAAATGGCATGCATAAAATCATGTATTTAGACTTGTATGACTTTTTTCGACTTTTTTCATAGCCTTGACGTAAATCACACAGGGTTTGGTTGGACGTTGAGTGAACCAGACTTGAATATTGAAATGGTTCTATAGCGAATAGTCGCTATAGAAGCAATTAAAAATGCCTTGTGTTTAACATTTTCTATAATAATTTGTAGAGAGATCCCTAAGGGTTTCTCGCCATGATTGTGATGTATATTGAGTGTATTGATTACGACAAAATGATTGGACCTTAAAAAGTTTGATAGTATATTGAAAAATGGCAAAACTTTCTACTATGTAAAACTACCTCAGTTCATTGTCTGTTACAATAATTAACGATTGCACTTCTGGTTGTTGTGGTAAATCTGAACCCATTTTACAACATTCTGGAAATGCTGCAATTTCTATTTTGAACTTTAATTATTTAAAATGAACTTTTAGTTTAAGTATTTCTTTTCAATCTTTTTACAAGTCTTCTCTAACTTATATTAAAGTATTTGAATAGTGGTTTGGAATTTAATATATTTTTAATAATTAATTATAAATTATTAAAGTAGAAGGTTTATTTTAATAAAAGAAAAACACGATTTTATAGTTTTTAAATAAATTCTAAAATAGTTATTTTTAAGTAATATTTTAAATGAATGATTAAGCCATAACTATAAGTATTTTAGGTATATTGTAAGTATATATAGTTTATAGGAAGTTAGTTAATTATTTTATTAAAGTATTAAATATATTAACTTAGTCATGCTTTGTTTTGTTTACTTTTTTATGGAAAGTAATTAATATTATCTTAGCACTAAATACCGACGGACTAGGCTAGTCTATCCATGATAGTTAAGAATGATGTTCTAGTAGGTTTTAGAAGCAATAGTGCTCTAACCTACTGGCTTCATCCTTGAACGAGAGATAGTAAGATAAGAAGATGGGAAACGTGGTAAGTGTATGAAACTTGATATTCATAAGTGATCATTTTTAGAACTAGATAGTTGATTAGTCGACTATTGAACTTGGCCAGCTAGCTTAGGTAGTATATGAAAGCTTCACGGCTTCATATCATTTGAGATCCCCCATGGAGGACTCACTGGTATGGAACGTCTCTAACTTTAAGAATAGTATATATACGAGATCCCCCAAGGAGGACTCCTTTATATATATATAGTTTGCTTACTTCTAAAAGAACCGGAGCTGATTTAACCAAAAATTCATTGATTTAGTTTTGAAGAGTCCGAGATCAGATAAGTATATTACTTACCGAAAACCACTTCAAAACTAGTATACGTGTCTACATTTTTGGAAGCGGTTGTGAAGTGGAATTTTATAGAGTTGATCTATCTATCCTAAGGTTAAATCCAAGGAAGAGGACATCGTTAACATTTCAGACTAATGCTATAGAGTTGAACTGTCCATCCTAAGGTTAGGTCCAAGGGAGAGGTCAGCTTAGCATTTGTCGGACGATTTATGCTGGAATCCATGGAGAGATTCGTGATATGTTCGAGTGATGCAAAATCGTGTGAGAGATGCTGAACGTGACTTCACCATCAGAAATGATAAAAAATAGAGTAGGAGCACAACCAGGGGGTTTAGCTAACCCAAAGTGTATATCAACTCTATATCTAGAGATGCTTATCGTTGTTGCTAGAAAGAGTTGATGATATTTCGTGTCATATGTCCGGGCATATACCAACTCTATATATTAGTAAGAGTTTTTACCGAGGAGACCTCCACGAAAATCCATATGCGAACATACCTTAGCTTTTTTAGAAGTATTCTAATATTATTGTGTTGTGAGATGCAAACGACATAGCTATTTTTTGATTTATATTCTACACCATAGACCCTATCTATTGTATCCATATATTTACTTATCAGATGGTTTGGTTTCTTTTGAGGGGAAAACTGTTATGGTGATTCGTACGGTCTCAAAAGTTACTGTTTTATGGATGCATGTATCTTGAGTTTCTGATACCAAACTTTTGTCCGACATGTGGTTTTTATTTTCCCTAAATTCCTCGTATACTCTTTCAAGTAGGCCGAGAAAAGCAGGGTTTACTTTGGACGCGTCAGAGCTTTAGGACACAAGCTGTTGGCTTCCATTTATCTATCTATTTCTATCTCCATTGCACTATTATTATGTATGTATCAGCATTGCGAGGACAGACAGTTATAACTATCCAGGATGATCATAGTACTTAGGTTTTATAACTCTGAAATTACTTTATATTTTGGAGTAACCCCTTAAACTGTATTTTTGGATATTGTATTTTATCGGTCCACCGTGAGATTCTGATATTGAGTTCTTTCTTTTTCTGTTTCGTTTTCTTTTCATTTTACCCTAATAATCCATCTTTCCGGCACTTGGGTGCTTGACACACAAGTACCGTGGATGCATCAGTGTCGACCTTTGAGGGTCAAAAAGTTGGGTCGTTACATATTTGCATTTATCTTAGCTTGTCTAATCTATATGTTAATAGCACTACACACAACAACCTTAGCTTGAGGAAAGCTCAACAACTAAAGAGTATGCAAGTAATCTATTAATATGTAAATGGTAGTGGACAACTTTATATTAAAGATTCATAATCTATAAAAATTATTTTGAGTCGACTTATGGAATAATGTATTTCTTATGACACACCCTCGTGATTCAAGTGTCGGACACATCAAAAGTCACGGTATATGTACTATACGTTTGTATTTATCTCTTATGTCTATCTAGGATTTCTTAATTTTCCACCTGTAATTTCTATATTCATATTATATAAGTTTAAACTTACTATATAACTTTTATAATTTAATTAACTGATATAATAGTCTTATGTATAATATTATATTAATTAAATTTTATTTAATTAATTTAAGTAACATTTTAATTAATTTGTATTATTCAATTATAACATTTTATATTGAATGTGTATATTATAACGCTTATAGTAATATATAAATAGATATATATATATGTGTGTGTGTGTGTGTGTGCATATTTCATCATTTATTAATTAACTTTTAATTAATACATTTAATTAAACTATTTTAGTTACTTATTAATTTTGAAATTTCTTTTATATATATACACTTACATCGTCTTAGTCAATTTAAGTCGATGTAATATATGTAACATATCTTATATATATTTTCAATTAATTAAATTTTCAATTAATTTATTTATTTTACTAATCTTATTACTACTAAAAGTTTTGAAATTTATTTATTATATTTTCAAAACACCTTTTGAAAATTATATTATAACATTTATAATATGTATTTCTTATTTTAAATTTAATTTTTAAATTTTAAATTTAATTTTTAATTTTTAAATTTATTTTAATTTCAAACGGTTTTGCAAAATTAGCCAAGACCCAATTCAAATGGGCCTTTTTCTATTAGGGTCAACCTTTTGGGCTTACTTCACTTTTTGGGCCAGGCCAGTAGCCAAGTAGAGTACTTGATTACCTAAACCCAACCATAGACAATATTTTTCTAGACACCCTAGTAAATGGGTAAGCTTAATTAGTTAGCCCTAATATGACTAATTTAGACCGCATATGCTATTGGCTCTGGTACCATTGTTGGATCTAAGCCAGCATGCAGCGGGATAAATGGATAAATTTCAAAAAAAATATTTGATTTGGATCTTATTGGGCCTATGAAGTTAAATTTATTTTTATCAAATCAACATTTTATTTATTTATAAATAAAGTTTGTTGTGTTTATAATAAATATTATAATATGTCTATCATATACACGTATGTGTGTACGTGCACGTGCAACATACATAGTGTACATAGTTTAACGTGCCCGTACATAGATGTTGGGATCTACACCGTAGTGGACATATTAGCCCTCCATATGCATACGTGCCTTCTAACATGTATGTGTGTGTATATATATGTATGTATGTGTGTATATGTATTATATATATTATGAATATATGTGTATGCATATGTGTGTATATATATTATGAAATGATATTTGTAATATATATATATATGTTAATATAAATATATATAGTTAATATTATAATATGAAGTGATTGCAAATTTAATATACATAATTACAAAGTCAAATTCAAATTTAAAATTCAAATTATAAATTTTAGATGTAGATTTGCATGGTAAATATCCAATAAATTCAAAATAACATTTGTATATTAATTTTAAATAAATATATATGGATGTATGCATATATTCTCGAAACGTGGAATTTTATTATTTTATTTTAAATACACACACATACACAATCATATTTTTGCATATTAAATTAATATTAAAAATTCCATATATAATATATATATTGATGTAAATAAATATTTATATATATATATTTAAAAAGTAGTTTAAAACATGTAAAAAAATTATAAATAAATATTTGCATACATATATATTATAGATATACAAATATTGTAAAACTTGGGTTTTTATATTTGGATAAAATATAATATATATATGGCTTAATTTTTTTTAAATTTGGAAACATATTATGTGTATACATTGATAAAATATATATGTATATTAAATATAATATATATGTATGTATTCTAAAATCAAACTTGTATATACAATATTTTTAATTATCGAATGATATATGAATATATATATATATATATATGTATGTATGTATGTATGTTTGCATATACAAATACTTTCTTTTTTATCAACACACATATAAACAAACATATTCGTCCGATGTTGACGGCACTAACATATATAGATTCGTGATAGTATACATATAATTAAAGGTAGCATAATGACTTGATGAATGATATATACATAATAGATTATTATCTTTATATAGTCTATAGTTAACATCTTGTAATGTTGAATCGATTCACCCCTTGAATCGGCATCCAATTCTTTAGAGAGAGCTACCAAATTGAAAGCAGGAACCCAATCTTCGATTTATATTTAATTTGTGAATTTGGAAGCTTGAAAATAAGGAGAAGGGGTGCTATGATATTTAGCCACATGTAATAGAGGAGAAAGCAAAACTTAGTTGCAAAACATGAGAGTTAGAAATGTTTAAATAAGAGAGAATGGTATGAGCAACTTGTGGATCTAGATCCACAATTCTCTCTACTAATTCAAACCCATATTCAAACCAAATCAAGACCTCCTTCCCTCCCATCATAGCCAATTAAAATATCCCTTAAATGGGCCTTCAAAATGCTTCAAGCCCAATCAAATAAATGTGCAAATAAATCCAATTCAAATGCACATCGATATCGTATATTGATACGTGTGTCTATAACTATTATATACGCACTATTTAATATTGATCAACACAAATCAAATAAAATTTCATAATTAATATTTCATAAATTTTAATTAATTTATAATAATTATAATTAATTAAATCACGTGGTAGTAAGGGTATTCAACATTTCAGTTGTGTGAACAATTCAAATTTACACATCACTTAGCAGGTGGTGAGACATTATGACCAAAGTTATCGCTTAAATAGGTTCGCTAAAATCCAATTTTATTTTATTTAGCGTTACCCGGTAGTGATAATTATTTACTCTAATTCTCTTTATCCAAACTACATCACATTAAGGCGTATGGAATTTGGTAATGGTAAAATTCCAATATCGTCCCTATTCAACTTTATCATCCAAACACAAAGTCTTTGGTTCAATAATAACAAATATTATTAATGAAGCTACTCTGGCCATATACTTGGACTTCAAGTTATCTTTAGTTGACTGTGAGACTAACCTCATATAACCAATGAGATTAATCCTCTATTGAATAGTGTTTCACTTCCAATGCTTCCACTCAACCCAACTATAGTCGTTCGATGGACATCGTGTCATGATTAACTATAATCAAAGTGGAACTTCTATATTGAAGATCAATAGTATACTCAAGTAAAGAGAAACGTGAAATTTTATCATATCGATATTTTTGTTTGACCTTAGTTATATTAACCAAATAGAAAACTATCAAGTGGGTCATTTCATAGTTATTCAATAACTATCAGTACATAATCTCTAGGTTTCAATGGATGTATTAATATCCAGTCTCGATACATCTAGACTAGGAATGTTTAAAATGATGTGTTTTAGTATACCGCGATAAAATACTCATGATTGCAACAATTGTAATTATTATCACAAAGCACACAATATATGGATTTTCTATTAAATGTAATTAAATTAAATAATTAATTATAAATCGTTATAACAAGCATATAACAGAAAGAAAAACAAATTTTATTTCGAATGAGATTTTATTGCAGAGTTAACAATTTACAATAAATTACAGAATTACCCTTAGAGCATACCCTTAACTCTATCATTTTCTACCTTCAGGACATGTGCTAAGCGATTGTTGATAACTCAAAGATACTGATATATGCTCATAAATAGGTTATATGTGGGGATGCCTACCTAGATCATCGATGCGTTATCCTAGATCGTCGATGCATATCTGTGTGCCATGGACTTGTTAATACGGGTGTCTAATATCCTAACCGTCGAAACTGTCATGGGTTAGAACATATTGGAAACTAAGATTTTCAAATGATCCCTGATTGTTGATATGGTCATTTGAGTTTATCATATATCCTTCAACACTTGATTGAGTGATGTGAGATTGCTTGGTAGTTGCTATTTGCTATATGTTTGTAATAAGTGTCACATGATGTATGTACTATCAATGTTAGCTACCTAGACATCTCATATTGTACTTTGACTTCTAATATGCCCATATAATCTTAGTTCAACATATATATGTTATATGTGCTAACTTTTTTGATGTAAGGACCGACCAGGTATGATTCTACATACCTATGTTGTTATTTACTATATAGAGTTTTATATCCATTGTTTAGATGATATATCGCACATACTATGCTGTTGTCTGACCCAAGGTTTTATGATTTTCTTCTAATTATCTTGAGTACTCTTAATTTAGTTGATTAGAGATAACATGTATGGGATAGCACATAGAACAGTAAGAAGGATAAGCAAGAGGCTATGCTTTCATATACCTATATTTAGAGCTTACTATCACTTATATTCTGTTATGCAGTATAGTGGAGCTATTTCAGTACTTAGTATCACTAGAGATAATTATTGGAGTTTATTTTATTGTATTAGGACGTATAAACTCTATTATTTATAGTTTATATAATCTTGTGAACCAATGCACTTTGATGTTCGTATTTATTGTTCATTTAATTATACTACTATCTTTCCTATTATATACATATATTGGTTATTATATTTTATCATATGTGTTAAGAGATATGTGACAAGTTCCGTGTTTTTTATTGACACTATTTTACCTTGGCTATCGCTCTACATCGGTTGGATACTATTGCAGCACATTATATTGGTATATTGGGTACCGAATGTATAGGGTGGTCATCACAACTCTCCACCTAAGTAGATTAGAGATTAAATCCTCATACAAACAACAATCAACAACTACTACTGAGTTGTTTGCTCTTTATAGCCTCTTTTGGGGGTGTTAGACCAATTTTTTGGCTAACATTTGAAAATTGAAACCTTCACAACTTTTAAGAAAAAAGCTATCACATTTTAAAAATGTGATGCCATTGCGTCTCTTAAAACAAGTCCATCACATGTTATATCGTGGCGTTTTACAAAACAAAGTTGTCGCACCTTTCAAAACTAAAGCTATCACATCATCCATATAAGCCATCATAAGCTTTAAAATCCATGACAACCGAGCATTTTGTGCATATAATAGGTATCACATCTATTCTAACATTACTGCATGTAATCAAATGTCATTGCATGTTTTGGTGGTTGCATATATACTTTGTCACAAGTTTTGAAACTTAAACCTATTGTAAGTTAAAATCATAGGAAGCGTAAGTTTGATGATGGACTTGCAGTTATTTTCTGACTTTCCTAACTTACTCCTGTATTTGTTAAATTACCAATAGTTTGCATAATTCTTTTTTTTTAAATTCGATCTTCTACGCAAGAAATTTCGGATCATGCTCCCATATAATTATTTTCCATTAATTAATTATTTAATTGATTAGTGACTTTATCTTAAAATTCCTTTTTCAAGTGACAAACTAAGATAAAATAAGAAAAATACCACCAAAATTCTAGAAAAATTTCTTAAAACCATAAATCAAATTTTCTATAATATATCTTAGATTTGTATAAAATAGATCATTACATTTTTATTCTATTCTTGAATTTCAAAAATAACTAAATTACACATTAAAAATTCATAAATTTCATTTAAATGGGATTAACTTCTTATTAAAACCACCTTTACAATATGCTAACCACAATATATTAAAATATCAAGTGGTTTGTAGTTCACAGTATTGGGTTTTAAGAATTAACACTCTCTACTTTGACTACTTTTAACCATTTGGGCATACAGCATCATAAAATAGCAAAACGCATAACATAACCATTCTTAAAGTCAATATTTTGAATCAATTCCCTATCGTACAAGGTTATAAATGAAACGTTAGCTTTCAGTGATGCAATATTTCATATGAAAGAAAGTTTGGGAGATATTTGACTGATGGTGGAATTGTGACTCAATTTTTTTGGCTCTTTTAATACACTAAAGAAGGCACGATTATCTAAATGAGAATGAGTTATTTTGAGAGATTGAAGCAATCAATCAGTTCCCTAGTCGACTGATTGAAGAAGGCAATTATCAAGCGCATGCATATTGGAAGAAACTGAATAAAATTAAGTAGATAAATGTTTTCCATTAGGATAAGAGAATTGATGGGGCATTGATTTATTACCATAATTCAATTACTACAACCCTAAGTAATAATCTCTACATAATGGCAGTCATCCTTTAGAGATTTGTATGTGTAGAATCCTCTCAAGTTTTATTTCTTTATATTCTTCTTCTTAGCCTCCATTATCAATCTTTTAATTTTCCTTTTGCAAAATGTAATAAAATTCCTCTCTCTAAAGTGGATGTACAATATCTTGCAATAGTGGGACCACTATAAATCATGTGTGTGATATTCTATCTGTTTATGCATCTATGATCTGTGATTGCTTATTTTGAGTATTATTTTTTGTTTGTTCTACCTCACCATCAACACGGTCCTATTATTTCCATTGTGTTTGGGGGTGTTAATCCAAATTTTCCCCAATAGCCTAGTATCATAGCAATTGGTTATTGAAGAAAGATGTTAGGCAGTATGGTAGGAAATGAAGGTATCCCATTTGAAGTAAGACCCTATGTCAGAGGTTCTTTTGTTACGTCAGGATCTCAGTTGGAAATAGAGAAGTAGAATGAGGATAATGACTTCGAAAAGTGAAAATGGAAGATTATGGTTGTTCTAAGAAGAAATAAGGTTTATTAGGTGGTGTTTGGCACTGAGAAGTTGCCCGCTGATAGGTTAAAATTGAGTCTCAAGGCGGAATTCGAGATGATTAAGGATCAAAATGCAGAGAGAGAAAGCTAAAGGTATTGAGATTGACACAGAAAGAATATATCTAGAAAGTCCTTGCTCGGTTCAACATGGAAAAGGCAAAGACAATCTATACTCCCATGCCTTTACATGTTCGGATTTTAGAGAAGGGCTCTCTGATCTCAGACAAAGACAAATTTTAAATAAAGAAGATACCTTATGCTAGTGCGGTTGGATGCTTAAAGTATGCTATGGTCTACACGAAACCGGATATTGCATAGGCAGTCGGTTTGGTTAGTTGTTATATGGCTAATCCGAGTAAACCGCGTTAGGAAGTAGTGAAGTGCATTTTGAGATATCTTAGAGGAACAATACATTATAGGCTTGATTTTGGCGGTAGAGATAGAAATTTTAGCTTGGTTGGATTTTGTGATTCTGACTATGCCGGTGATAGAGATCGAAGTCAACCTCAGGTTATATGTTCACTCTTGGAGGGACAACTATTAGTTAGAGAGCGAGGTTGCAGATGATAGTTGCTTTATCTACTACAGAGGCAGAGCTGATAGCTTCTATTGAAGCTACTAAGGAAGCAGTTTACTTGAAGCGAACGATCTGTGATTTGGGCTTCACATATAATGGAGTTGTATTGAGTTGTGATAATCCAAGTGCAATTCACTTAGCCTAAAATCTGGCTATCAGCTCGAGGACGAAGCATATAGAGGTGAGAGGGTCCTTTCTTGTCTCGATGAATGAAGAGAAGCTAGTTCTTCTATAAAAGGTTCACACAGAGGAAAATGCAGCAGATATGTTTACCAAGACCTTGCCTACTGCAAAGTTCAAGCATTGCTCAAACTTGATCTCTACTTATTGAGATGCTAGGTGCCACATGGTGGCATGGAGAGAGAGAGAGAGTGAATTGGTGAGGGAGACATTTGTTTTCATTGTGGATATTGATAGGTCCTACATGGAGATGGTACTTTTGACACTTTGTTGGTAGGTGGTGGTCTTGCCGAAGTTTGTTAACCAAGCGCAATGGGTAATTGCCATTCTGAAGCTCATTGGAAAAGTATCCATGGTGTTCTATTCGAGAGTTTCTTGGAGTATGAGGATGTAGGTAGAGTTGGTAGGTTTTCATGGAAGTACAGTATCAAAGTGGAGATTGTTAGAGTTTGGTGATACGATATTTCCATATTAAAGAAGATCTGAGTGATATTTGAGTCAAGGTGGAATTGTGACTCAAATTTATTGTCTCTTTTAATAATTAAAGAAGGCAAGAAATTATCTGAATGAGTTATTTTGAGACATTGAAGTAATCAATCAATTCCCTAATCAATTGATTAAAGAAGGCATTTTATCATCTACATGCATATTGGACAAAACCGAATAAAATTAAGTAGATAAACGTTTTCTGTATGAATGGGAGAATTGATGAGGCATTAATTTATTACGACAAATCAATTACTTCAACCCCAAGTAATAATCTCTATACAAAGGCAGTCATCCTTTAGAGATTTGTATGTGCAGAATCCTCTCAAGTTGTATTTCTTCATATTCTTATTCTTTGCCTCCATTATCGATCTTCTAATTTTTTTCTCTCAAAATGTAACAAAATCTTTTCTCTCCAAAGTGGATGTACACTATCTCATGATAGTGGGACCACTATAAATCATGCATTTGATATTCTTTTCTGTTAATGCATCCGTGATTGATTATTTTGGGTATTATTTTTTGTTTGTTCTACCTCACCATCAACACAATCCTATTATTTTCACTACAATTTGGGGTGTTAATCCATTTCCCCAACAGCCTGGTTCCAGAGCAATTTAGTTGTTGAATAAAGGTGTTAGGCAATATGGTAGGAGCTGAAGGTACCCTAGTTGAAGCAAGACCCTATGTTAGAGGTTTTTATGTGGTGTCAGGATATCAGTTGGAGATAGAGAAGTGGAATGAGGATAATGATTTCGTGAAGTTGAAATGAAGAATGAAGGCAATTTTAAGGAGGAATAGGGTTCGTTAGGCGGTGTTCGATGTTGAGAAGTTTCCCATGGCAGGCTTTTAAATCTCCCCGAGATGGCCGAGATGAAAAATCCGAGATATCAGCCAAAATCCGAGATTTGGCAGCCTATTTAGTTATAAGTGTTTTAAATATCGCCCGAGATAGCCGAGATATTTTCCCGAGATATTGGCCAAAATCCGAGATTTAAAACACTGGCCCATGGTATTTCATCCATGGAGAAGGAGGAGATGGAAGGATAGACTTTTAACACTCTCCAGTTGGCTATGGCAGAGAATGTTATCTCGAAGATTAGCAATGAAACAACTGCTAGAGGAATTTGGACTAAGCTGGAGAATCTCTACCTGAAGAAGTCGATCACCAACCATCTAATTTTACTAAAGACATTTTTCACCATGAAGAAAAGAGAGGATACTTCAGTGAAGGCACATCTTAGTTACTTCAATGATCTTTTAATGAAGATGAAGACTGTTGATTTGAATGTGGATGTAAAGCAATAGACGATGGTTCTTTTGTGTTCCCTTCCGGATCTGATATATGGAACAAAAAAATTGATAGCATAAGATGTGAAGTTGGTGTTCTATCTGAAGACTTGAGAGATCAGATGAAGGAGATGGGTGAAGGTAGAGGAGGTAGGGTCTATTAGTTAAGAGAGGAAGAGAGAAGAAGAAGAGTTGGAATACTGGGGGCACTCCAAGTCTAGGAAGCTCAGAAGTGGTTGGAGAGGAAAGTCCAGAGAAAGATAACGCCACTATTGCAAGAAACCAGGCCATTGGAAGAGAGATTGTCCAAATTTGAAGAGGAAGACTGAGGATGGATCTTCATCAGTTGCGGTGGGGGAGGCTAAATCTAATGATGTGTTGACTACAGCAGCATCCGATGTATCAGACCATTGGGTGCTTGATTCAAAGGTATCGTTCCACCTGACGCCAAATATGGATTACACAACCCTTTTGTTCGAAAGGAGGGAAGTGTAATTATTATGGGAAATGATGACATCTGTAGAGCCATGGGAGACGGCAAAGTATGGATTTGCATGTTTGATTGAGTGACTCGCACTTTGATAAGTGTCCGCTATATTCTTGGTCTTTGGAAGTCTTTGATCTTTTTGAGGTTGGCATCCATGGATTGCAAGGTGACTATAGAGAAGGACAGTTTTAAGGTTTTTAGAGGTGTTCTAGTTTTGATGAAGGGTGATGTTGTCTGGAATCCGTATCTACTAAAAGGAACCACAATTCTTGGAGAGTCTTATGTTGGAGTGTTAGTTCTAATGCTTAAGGTGCCACTAGACTTTGACACCTTAGATTAGTTCATATTTCAGAGAAGGGCTTGGAGTTGCTTCGCTGATGGAAGATGATCAAAGGAGAAAGCTTCGACAAGTTAGATTACTGCCAGGAGTATGTGCTAGGAAAGAAGACGAAGGTATCTTTTGGAGTTGGACTTCATAGATCAGAGAGAGTACTTGCTTATGTATATACAAATGTCTAGGGACCAGTAGCTATTGCTTCCAATTGGGGGAGTAAAGTATTTTATTTCCTTTATTAATGACTTTTTCTTGGGAAGTTTGGATGTATGTGATGAAGGCCAAATCAGAAAGTTTTGAGAAATTTAAAGCATGGATGGTGCTAATTAAGAACTAGTCTGGTTGCAAGTTGAAGGTGCTTAAGTCTGGTAATGGCGATGAGTTTCTCTAGGGAGTTACTCTATTTTTGTGAGTAGCATGGTATTCAGAGATATTTCACAACACCCGGTGTCCACAATTTAATGGAGTTGCTGAAAAAAATGGATCAGACTCTACTTAAAAAGGCCCGTTGCTTGAGATTGACTATGGGCATACCCAGAGGCTTTTGGGCTGAAGCTTTATCGACTATAGCACATATTATAAATCGAATTCCATCCTTAGCCATAGATGGGAAGATTCCAGAAGAAATGTGGAGAGGTAAAGCAGTGTACGTTATTTATTTTCATATCTATGGTTGACCTGTGTATGTGCACCATCCAGGTGATGATAGGATGGAAGCTACAACATAGAAGGGCATATTTTTGGGATACACAGATGGAGTCAAATGATATCTCATTTAGAACCCTGTTGATAGGAAGATTGTACATTTACATTTGATGAGTCTACAATGTTCAAGCCTAAGGAAAGTTGCCCACCACATCAGTTGATTCTGAAATGCCTAAGAAGATGGAAGTAGTTCCCACATTTCAACCTAGTAGTCGAGTTGTAGCTGTTGTTGATAGAAGTGAAGACAGAGTTGATGAGACAACACAAAGTAGTTCACAGGTGCCTTCTAGTAGTGTTGGTGATGTGCATGAAGCTAGAAGAAGTTTAGTTCAAGGTGGAGCTGAAAGGATTTTTCGTGATGTTGTACCTACTCGAGCTAGTCATGGGACTATTAGGCCGCCTGACATGTATAGGGAGTGGCAATTTGCAAACCTTAGCCTTGATGATTAGTTTGACTATACCCTACATGTGGTTTATGATGTGCCATTTGACCTTGAAGAAGCTATGAAGTTGAGTGATAGCGCGAAGTGGATTTGCGCTATGGAAGAGGAGTTAAAGTCAATGAAGAAGAATAAGACTTGGAATTTGGTACCACCTCCACAGGGAATCCAAGCATAGGTTGCAAGTGGATGTTTAAGGTAAATGACGATGGGAGATACAAGGCTAGACTTGGTGCAAAGGGGTTTTCATGGAGGAAGGGGATGGAGTATGATGAGGTGTTTTCTCTTGTAGTGAGACATACCTTTATCCGGATTTTGTTTGCTATAGTTTCTACTCATGACATAGGGTTGGAGCAACTTGATGTGAAAACCACTTTCTTTCATGGAGACTTAGAGGAGGTCATCTATTTGAAGCGACCAACAAGATTGGATTTGTAGAGGGTAGGAAAAGGGAATGAGTTTGCAAGCCGAAGAAGTCTCTATATGGTTTAAAGCAATCGCCTAGGCTATAGTACAAGAGATTTGACTCTTTTATGCTTACTCTTAGTTTTGATAGAAGCATTATAGATGTTTGTGTGTATTTTAAGCATATGGATGATGGTAATTGGATATATTTACTCTTATATATGGACGATATGCTAATTGCTTCCAAGGACAAAGATAAAATTGACATGTTAAAATTGAAGCTAAAGGCCGGATTTGAGATGAAAGATCTTGGAGAAGCAAAGAAGATTATAGAGATCAAAATCCAAAGAGAGAAAGCTGAAGGTGTTGAGATTGACATAGAAAGAATATATCCAGAAAGTGCTTGCTCAGTTCAGCATGGAGAAGGCAAAGACAATCAGTACTCCCATGCCTTTGCACATTCAGCTTTCAGAGAATGGCTCTCCGATCTCAGCCAAAGACAAAGCTTATATGAAGAAGGTACCTTATGCTAGTATGGTTGGAAGCTTGATGTATGCTATGGTCTGCACAAGACCAGATATTGCATAGGAAATTGATTTTGTTACTTGTTATATGGCTAATCCGGGGAAATCGCATTAAGAAGTAGTGAAGTACATTTTGAGGTATCTTAGAGGAACAGCAGATTATGGGCTTGTTTTTTGCAGCATAGATAGAGATTTCATTTTGGTTGGATTTTCTGATTCCGGCTATGTTGGAGATAGAGATTAAAGGAAGTCAATCTTAGGTTATGTGTTCACTCTTAAAGAGAAGTTATTAGTTGGAGAGTGGGGTTGTAGATGAATATTGCTTTGTCTACTGCAGGGGTGGAGCTTATAGCTGCTATTGAAGCGGCTAATGAGGAAATCTACTTGAAGCGGCAGATGTGTTAATTGGGCTTCGTATATGATGGAGTTTTGGCGAGTTGTGACAGTCAAAGTGCAATTCACTTAGCTTAAAATCTGGCTTTCAGCTTGAGAATGAAGCACATAGAGGTGAGAGAGTCCTTTCTTGTCTCAATGAATGAAGAGAAACTAGTTCGTCTTTAAAAGGTTCACATGGAGGAGAATGCAACATATATGTTTACCAAGTTCTTGCCTACTGCAAAGTTCGAGCATTGCTCAAACTTGATCCGCTTGTTGAGATGCTAGGAGCCACACGGTGGCATTGAGGGAGAGTGAGTTGATAGATGGAGAGATTTGTTTTCATTGTGGAGATTGATAGGTCCTACGTGGAGATTGATAGGTCCTACGTGGAGATGGTACTTTCAACACTTTGTTGGCAGGTGGTGGCCTTGCCGAAGTTTATTGACAAAGTCATATGGGCAATGGCCATTTCGAACCTCATTGGGAAAGTATCCATGGTGTTTTATTCAGTAGTTGCTTGGAGTATGAGGATGTAGGTAGAGTTGGTAGGCTTGCATGAAATTATAGTATCAAGGTGGAGATTGTTAGATTTTGATGATACAACATTTCCATATTAAAGAAGATTTGGGAGATATTTGAGTCAAAGTGGAATTGTGACTCAAATTTATTGTCTCTTTTAATACATTAATTGAAGGAAATATATTATCTAAATGAGAGAGAGTTATTTTAAGAGATTGAAGTAATCAATCAATTCCCTAATCAGCTGATTAAAGAAGGCATTTTATCAAGCTCATGCATATTGGAGGAAATTGGATAAAATTAAGTATATAAACATTTTCCATATGAATAGGAGAATTGACGAGGCATTGATTTATTACCATAAATCAATTACTTCAACCCTAATTAATAATCATTGTATAAAGACTGTCATCCTTTAGAGATTTGTATGTGTAGAATCCTCTCAAGTTGTATTTCTTCATATTCTTATTCCTAGCATCTTTTATCGATCTTGTAATTTTCTTTCCTCAAAGTGTAATACAATCTCCTCTCCCCAAGGTGGATGTACACTATCTAACAATAGTGGAACCACTATAAATCATGTGTGTGATTTTCTTTTCTATTTGTGCATTTGTGATTTCTTATTTTAGGTATTAGTTTTATATTTTTTTACCATGAAGTTTTTTTCTAACTTTTATTTAGCAAAAGAAGGACATGGAATGAAGAAAGAGCTTTTGTTTAACGAACAAGGGAATGCCAAGGTGAATAGGACGTTAGGCAAATGAAATGATTTTTGACTTATACCCATGTGGACCTACACCTTATTCCTATTCTAAAATGTAGTTCATTTTTTTATTTGGACACTTATATGGTTATACATACTAGTAATACAAGTCTTAAGTGTTATACAACATACTACATGTTAATATATGTCCTAATAGGGCTAGCGATATGCCCTAGGGGCAATTATGTAATTTGTTACATATATCTAACTTGATGACCAATCTTGTTCGAAATAAAAGGTATTTTCTTTCTATTATATACTTGATATCAAGAGTTATATTAATTAATTTTTAATTAAAAGTATATTTAGTAGAAAATCCATAAATGGTATGTTTTGTGATTACAAGGTGTTATAACCATAAGTAATTTATCATAATTGAATTAAAACTATTGTTTTAAATATTTCTAATCAAGATCTATCAAGATTGGATATCTACACATCCTTTGAGATTAGAATATGTAGCGCTCATGACTACTGGGGGGCACCAAGGGCTTACGTAATGCAACGACCCATATTTTATTTATCGAAGGATCGTAAAATATTTTAATTATATATATATGAGGATGTATGATTCTATAATTTTAGGATGTGACTCTTAGGGACATTTTACACACCTATGATTTTTCCTAAATTTTTATGCGACCATTTTGACCCTGAAAATATTTTTTGGCTATAACTTTTGATAGAAGTCGAATTAAGGTCTCAAACAAATTCCATTGCTTCATGATGATGGTTTTCCATTCCATAGAGTCGTCCTAATAGAAAAATAGACTTACGGTTAGTAAGTTATGCTTGTTTTAAGTTTGTACAACTATTGACCAGTATTAGTGTATAATTAATTAAGCTCATAAGTAGGCACATTAGTCTTATTCGAGACTAGTATAGATAGAGACCTGTAGGAATCAAATTAAAACTTTTCCCTCTTTCCCAAATAAAATCGAAATCCCCAATAATCCTAGATTCATCCAAAATCACACAAATTACTCCCTAAATCTAGCTAAATCATTAATTAGAGAGAAGATCATTAATTAAAAAATAGAGATCGTCATTTTGGTTGATTTGTATTGCTTTCTATTGTTGCCCACATTGGACCTAGGCAAGAATTTGTTGATTTTGGTAATTGGTGAGTGTTTTATGCCTTCTCACTATCCTATGCATGTTTATATGGAAGAATTACATGTTTTAACATTATTTTTGGCCTTAAAATCTTTTCTAAATTTAATTACATGTTATCATATGCTTATGACCTAGATTTGTGAATCTTTGAAGTAGTTTCCAAAAATGATTTAGTAATTCTCCTTACTTATATTCATATGTGCATGTAATATGAAGATATAGATTATAATTGGTTTGTTTATCACATTCTTATGTATTTCTTGTATGAATGAATGTATATGCATGTTATTTTATGCTTGCATATTGTGCTGTGATGTTTTTTGCCAATTTTTTGGATGCTTGGGAAGATAGGTTGGTGAATTTGGCAAATCAGAGGCAAAGTTTGTCAGAATTAGACGAAACTAGGAGAAAAGGCTCTGTAACATGAAAGGAGCTTGCAGAATAAGTCACACCTCAAAATTTGCTAAAAAATCAACTCGGTGCCGAGTTGAAAGACTTGATACCAGGTCGTTTTGGTTGGCCAGATGGGTTGGTGGATGGCATGGATCTCTAGAGCTTGGCTAGGGAAGGTGGTCTATAGCAAGATGTAGGAGATTAGCTAATTGTTGGGTATTATGCCGAGTTGTTTCTAGAATTTGGAGTCGAATGCTTTAGATTGGGAGCTGAGTTGTTTTGATGAATGGGTTGGGGTCTAATGCACTTAAGGTAGATGTACTAGAGGAATAGTGATTTACATAGCCAAAATTGCAAAGTAAATGACTCGGTGCCGAGTCATTTTTACTCGATACCGTGTTGTTTCAGTGAATGTATGGGGGCCAGGCTTGTACAAGGAGGAAGATAGGACTCTGTAGATTATGCTGGAGGTGTTGGATCGTTCGCTTGAGGATTGGATGGCGATGTAACATCATGATAAAAGCTTTGTATCTTCGGTTGGTGACTCATGAAGGGAGTAAGTACCAAAGATAGCGGCTCGATAAAGAAGTGAGCAGTGGATGGGGAACGTGAAGGGTTCCAAATAATGGAAACTAGATTAATCAAAGGTAAGGCTCAGATGTGTGTGCTAATAAATCGTTGATACTCGAAGTGTTTTCTGTTGTACTTGAAGCAGGGTTAATATAAATGGGGATGCCCATGGATTGATAGAGTGGATCTGAATACCCTAAACCAGTGGCTTTGGGTCTAATGTCTAGCTTTGGGCTATGAGACACGTATCTTGCTTTGGCCTATGTGATATGAGAGTACATTGAAAATTGAGATTTCCATTATTCCATGGCAGTAAGGAGGCCATACAAGTTATGATATATTCAGGTCATATGGAGTGATAGTGGGGATTGCTTGGTGGATGCTATGGTTGCTTTCTAAGCTATCATTGGGATTAGGTATTGGAGATAAGAATACTTGGAGAGCAAATATCCTTATTTTGAGTAAAGTGCCTTTATGTTATTTGTAGAATAATGTATCATGATGTTACGTGCTAACTCTTTGGTTGCAAAGACATGTCAGGTATGATTCGAGTACCTCTGTTCTTTCCCATATTTACCTGCATAGTATTTTGAGATTCATTTACCGCTCACACCACACTATTGTCTGACCCAAGGTTTTATGCTTTGTTCCTTATTATCTTGGGCACTCTTAAGTGAGTAGACTAGATAACAGGTATAGGTGACGCAGTAGCTGTGTAGAGCATGAGTTGGATGAAGCTATCTCATCTTATATACTTATATGGATTGCTATGCTTATTCTGTTGTGTAGCACTGAAGAGCCATAGCAGTGACTGCTTATTTTCTTTTTATGAGACAATTGTTGAGTTTATTTCCATTGTATAAACTTTACTACATATGTATATAACTCTGTGGATCTGTGTTTTGATGATTTGTTCACATAATTATTACTGTCCCTCCTGTCTATGATGTTATATTTTATCCATGTGCTATGAGATATTCGACTGGTTATATGCTGTATTTGTTTCATTTTCAATCTTGAAGATCATCCTATATCGACCGGGCATGACTGCAGTGCACTATTTTTATATTATTAGTTACTGATGGTATAGGATGGTCATCACATTTGGTTCAAAGCTTTGGTTACACGATTAACCCAAGTTGATAACGGGATCCAATAGAGATAAGAAAGGAGTTATAACCTTAGACTGGATCGAGAGTATATATGTGTACAAGAGAGTGTGTACTTGTCGTATATTTTGCTTTTCAAAGTTGTATAGTAATATATTATATAGTATAAGTCACATGCACATGAGCACCATAGACACAATATTCTTTATGAGAGACTGATCATTCTTATTATAGATTAAGAACAAGCCGACATATAAGAAATACTATAGGGAATTTTGCTTTGGGAGTTGAGGAAGGAGCAAGGTCAGGAGCTGCTACGCCTAAAGTTCAAGTGATGTTGAATGCTATGATGGCAACTATGATGAATAATGTTCAGGCTTCTGCTTCTGATGTAGCTGTTAGAGGAGGTGCTCCTATGCAAGTGCCTAGGGAATATTTCACCAAGTTGAGCAAGGCCTATTCTACTCTAGGAGGAAAACCATTTCATAGAATGAAGCCAGCCATAGAAGTGCAGGATTGGTTGGATACCCACGAGCGCATATTTAGTGATATGGAAGGGATGATGCTATGAAGAGGAAACTGACCTCTAGACAACTTAAAGGGTGAGCTATGAACTGGTGGAACGCTATTACCATTGCTTCTCCAGAAGATCGATTTACTTGGGACCAGTTCAAAGCAAGGTTTGAAGAGAAGTTCATTTCGGCTACTCAGAAGTCAGTGTTGTTTAGGAAGTTTTTTGATCTTAAGCTAGGAGAGATGTCATTTTCTAAGTATGCTGCAGAGTTTGATGCTTTATTGAAGTATAAGATGTCATTCATCAACACTTCATTGAGAAAGAATGAGAACTTCATCATTGGTCTGGATGACTATTTTGGAGAGAAGCTAGTAGACCACATAGATGAGCCATTCGAGAAGCTTGTTGAGAAAGCTCTCCATTATGAGAATCTATGTTCAAAGGCTAGAACAGCTGCTTTCGTTTCTGCTGAGAAGGAAAACCCAAACCCGCAAAAAGGCGGTGGAGGAAAGAAAAAGTGGAATGGAAATAGGAAGCAGACTCAAGGAAAAATGGCCAGAAGAAAGCTAAGTGGGAACCTACTTACTGTGGTGCAAGGAGAAGGATCACTTGATTAAGGATTACAAAGTGAGCAAGAAAAAGAAGTGTACAATTCTGACAAGCCTAGGCATTTGAAGAAGGATTTTTTGGAATCGGTAAAGGATAAGCAGGTTGTGAAAGCATACGCTTTGGACAATGTCTCAACTTCGTCGAGTGCTCCCTCGGTAAAAGAGAAGGGAAAGGGAGTCATTATTCAAGGTACACTTTCCATTAAAGATGTTTCTATTCGTGTTTTGTTCGATACCCAGGCTTCACATTCATTCATATTCAGTGACCTGGTAGACAGATTGGGATTGAGACCCGAGATAGTAGACCGACCTTTGATTGTGACAAACCCTGTTGGAGGCTCTACTAGCCTTTGTATGGTTTGTCGTGGCCTAGTGTTATCGAGTCATGAATGATCTTTTGCTTCTGATTTCTTTATCTTGAATTTTGTTGGGTTTGGGATTATCTTGGGAATGAACTGGCTTATGAAGTATGCAGCAATAGTGGATTGTGAGAAGCTATTGGCGATAATCGGAGATGTGAAAGGGCAAACGGTAGTGATCGGCTGCCTACCAAAGGATGGGGTGATGGTTAGCTTTCTATATTCGCTTGAAGTTCCACATGAGGGGTTATCATCTGTGCCTATCGTTAGAGAGTATTTGAATGTATTTAAGGAAGTGACCGGATTGCTATTGCATAGAGAGATTGAGTTTTGGATAGACTTATTAAAGGAAGCCAGACCTATAGTTATGCATTTGAGGCGCATGACACTCAAAGAGTAGAAGGAATTAGAGGTGCAAGTGAATGACCTATTAAGAAGATGGTTCATTCGAAGGAGTATATCTGAGTGGGGTGCACTTGTAGTATTCGCGACTAAAGAGGGTGGCTCTTTGAGGTTATGTATGGACTATCGTGAGCTGAATAAAGTAACGAAGAAGAAAAAGCATCCACTCTCATGTATTGATGACTTGTTTGATCAGCTTTACGGTGCAAACGTGTTCTCTCAAATGGATTTGGCAACGAGATTTCACCAGCTTAAAGTAGCAAAGGAGAGTGTGCCTATTACTGCATTTCTACGCCATCAGGTTTTTATGAGTGGTTAGCGATTCCGTTCGGGTTGACCAACGCTCCAACATACTTTGTGGATCTCATGAATCGGGTTTTCAGAGACCAGCTGAACAAGTTCGTACTTGTGTTCGTGGATGATATCTGATCTATTTAAGAACCGAAGAGGAGCACAAGACGCACTTGAGAATTGTGCTGGAGGTGGTAAGGAAGGACAAGTTGACAACGAAGTTCTCTAAGTGTCACTTCTGGAGAAAAGAAGTGAGGTTCTTGGGTCACTGTCATTTCTGGATAGGGTATAGCAGTGGATCCTACGATGGTGGTAGCGGTCCAAGATCAGAGCCGACCAATGAATCTATGGACGTGAGGAGTTTCCTAGGATTGGCAAGATACTGTAGGCGCTCTATCAAGGATTTCTCAAAGATAGCAGCACCGTTTACCAATTTGACGAAGAAGAATCAGACTTTTGTTTAGGACGCGAAGTGTGAGCATACGTTAGTTAGTTTTAAAGAGAGGTTGACAAGTACATCAGCATTGACCAGTCCAAGTGGGAATGAGGAGTTGACGGTATACGCAAACGCCTATGGTACTGGATGGGGGCGTAGTATTGATGCAGAAGGGAAATTTTGTTGCCTATTCTAGTCGACAGCTTAAGCCACACGAGAAAATTTATGCAACTCATGATTTGGAATTGACGATGATAGTTTTTGCCTAGAAGATGTGGAGGCATTACTACTAGGTGAAAGGTTTGAGCTGTTTATGGATCACAAACCCTTGAAGTAACTTTTCTCTCAGAAGGATCTCAACCTTCGTCAGCAATGGTGGTTAGAGTTCTTAGCCTCCTATGATTTTAGCATTTTCTACACACCAGGATAAGGGAGTGCGGTTGCCAATGCATTAAGTAGAAGAAATGCTAGTTTAGGTGCAATGTTCTTAGAATGGAAGCAGATTGAGTATATTGCTGGGTATGATTTTAGGCCTTATTGCGAGCTAAAACCTGAGATATTGGCAAGTCTATCGATCAGACCTACTCTAATTGAAAGAATCGGTGCTAGTCAAAAGCGAGATGCTAGGCTAGCGGAGATTACAACGAAGATAGTAGAAGGAGTAGAATTTGAAGACATGAAGCAATACAAACTCGATCGAGATAGCTGGTTTCGTAAGGATAGGAGATTATTTGTTTCCAATATTGATGGATTGTGAGAAGAACTGCTATGAAAGTGTCACCACTCCAGGTTAATCATTCATCCCGACGGTAACAAGATGCACCGAGATATGAAGCAGACTCATTAGGAAGGCATGAAGAGGGATGTTGGGGCATTCATCTTAAAGTGTACAAACTGCTAGTTTGTAAAGGTAGAGCAGAAGAAACCCAGTGGATTGTTGCAACCGCTATATATTCCTAAGTGGAAACAAGAGCAAGTATTGATGGATTTTATTAATGGACTGCCGAAGACTCAAGCATGGTATGATAGCATTTGGGTCATGGTTGATCAATTGACCAAGAGCGCTAGATTTATACCCGTCAAGTCAAGTAGAACAACATCCAAGTTGGCCAAGTTGTATGTAAAGTGGATAGTACGATTTCGCGGTGTGCCAAAGAGCATTGTAAGTGACCAAAACCCATTATTCACCAGTGGGTTTTGGAAGAGCTTACAAGAGTTGTTAGGGACTGAGCTGTACCTCAACATAGCTTATCACCCGCAAACGGATGGGCATACCGAGAGAGTAAATAGTATGTTGGAAGATCTCTTGCGAGCATGCATTATAGATTTTGGAGGATCATGGGATGACCATCTACATCTGGTGGAGTTTGCATACAACAATAGTTATCAGTCGAGTATTGGTATGGCTCCTTATGAAGCATTGTATGGTCGACCGTGTAACACTCCTTCATGTTAGTGTGAAGCAGTTGGGAGACTGATACTTGGGCCGTATATGATTAGAGAAACTTTAGATATAATTGGGATCATTCGGCAACGAATGAAAGCCACTTAGGATCGACAGAACAGCTATGCCGATAAAAGATGTAGAGATTTGGAATTTTATGTTGGGTATATGGTTTTTGTGAAGGTATCTCCTTTAAAGAATGTTGTTTGATTCAATAATAAGGGGAAGTTGGAACCAAGATTCGTAGGTCTTTTTCCGATAATAGAAAGGATTTGGAAGTTAGCGTATAGGGTAGAGTTCCCTTAGAAGATGGAGGGCGTGTACAACATCTTTCATGTCTCCTGCCTATGGAAATTTGTGCATGACTCAGGTGTGATGATTACACCGGATCAACTTGAAGGAAGAACCTAAAGTTTAAAGATCTCGTAGGCTGGTTCGTATTGTTGGACGCAATACGAAACAAATTGGGAGAAAGTCGGTGAAGCTAGTAGAGGTATAATGGAGTGGAAGTGATGATGAATGTACATGGAAAACATAGGAGAGCATGAGGGCTACGTGTCCGGAGCTCTTTGAATGGTAAGACCCACCATTTATCATATCTACTGTCACTATTGTATATCACTTTTAATAGGTTAGTATTGTACATGCTAGGGTAGGACCACCTATACTATTGATTGCGTGAGTGCTTGTTTGATATGGTTGAAGGTTGCATATGGTTATTAGGCATGCAGAGTAACTATGGATGCTTATTTCCTGACTTATTTAGGGATTTCGGGGGCGATATTCCTAAACGGGAGAGACCCTTATTTTACGTATTGGAGGATCGTAAAATATTTTATTTTATTTATATGAGGTCGTATGATTATATAATTTTAGGATATGATTCTTAGGGACATTTTACACACCTATGATTTTTTCTGAAGTTGTACGTGATAATTTCGACCCTGAAAACCTTGTTTGGGCTATAACTTTTGTTGAGAGTCGAATTAGGGTCTCAAACTAGTTCCGTTGCTTAAGGATGATAGTTTTCCATTCCATAGAGTGGTCATAATAGGAAAACAAACTTACAGTTAGGAAGTTATTCCTGTTTTAGGTTTAGGCAACCGCTGGCCAATATTAGTGTGTAACATATTAAGAGCATAAGTAGGTCCATTAGTCTAATTTCAGATTAGTACAAATAAGGGGCTATAGAAGTCAAATTAAAACTTTTCCTTCTTCCTCAAATCGGATCTAAATCCCTATTAACCCTAGATTTATCCAAAATCACACAAATTACTCTCTAATTCTAACTAAATCATTAATTAGAGAGAAGACCGTCAACTAGAAGATAGAGATCATCATTTTGGTTGATTTGCATTGCTTTCTATTGCTGTCCACATTGGATCTAGGCAAGAATTGGTTGATTTTGGTGAGTGGTTTATGCCTTCTTACTATCATATGCATGTTTATAAGATAGAATTACATGTTTTAACATGATTTTTGGCCTTAAAACCTTTTCTAACTTTAATTACATGTTATCATATGCTTATGACTTAAATTTGTGAATCTTTGAAATGGTTTTCAAAAATGATTTAGTAATCCTCCTTATTTATATTCATATGTGCATGTAATATGTAGATTTAAATTAGAATTGGTTTGTTTATCACATTCTTGTATATTGCTTGTATGAATGGATGTATATGCATGTTATTCTATGCTTTTATGTTGTGCTTTGATATTGTGTGCTGGTGTTTTGGATGCTTAGGAAGATAGGTTGCTGAATTTGGCAAATCGGAGGCAAAGTCGGTTGGAATTGGATGAAACTTGGTGGAGAGGCTCTGAAACATGAGAGGTGCTTGTAGAATAAGTCTCACCTCAAAATTTTCTAAGGACTCAACTCGGTACCGAGTTTAATGACTCGATGCCGAGTCATTTTGGTTGGCCAGATGGGTCAGTGGATGGCATGGATCTCTAGAGCTTGGTTAGGGAAGGTAGTCCATAGTAGGATACATGAGATTGGCTATTGAATGCTTTGGATTAGGGGCCGAGTTGTTTTGATGAATGGGTTGGGGGAATAAAGTACATGAGAAGGAAGTATTAGAGGCAGCTTGATTTGCTTAGCCAAAATTGCTATGTAAATGACTCGATGTCGAGTCATTTTGACTCTATATCAAGTTGTTTTGGTGAATGTGTGGGGGTCAGTCTTGTACAAGGAGGAAGAAGGGGACTCTTAGATCATGCTGGAAGTGTTGGCTCATTCGCTTGAGGATTGGATGGTGATGTAATAGCATGATAAAAGTTTTGTATCTTCAGTTGGTGACTCGTGAAGGGATTAGGTACCGAAGATAGTGGCTCAATAAAGGATTGAGCCGTAGATGAGGAATGTGAAGGGTTTCGAATAATGGAAACTGGATTGAGCAAAGGAAGGCTTGGATCCGAATAGAGCAAAGGAGGGCTCAGATGTATGTGCTAAGGAATTGTTGATGCTTGGAGTGTTTTCTATTGTACTCAAAGTAGGAGTATTATAAAAGGGGACACTCATGGATCAATGAAGTGGATCTGAATACCCTGGACTAGTGGCTTTGGATTTTCATACCCTGGACAAGTGGCTTTGGTAATGTGATATGAGAGTATACTGAAAACCGGGATTTCCATTAGTCCCTAGCAGTAAGGAGGCCATATGAGTTATCATATATTCAGGGCACGTGGAGTGATAGTGGAGATTGCCTGATGGATGTTATGGTTGCTTTAGTTGCTTTCTAGGCTATCACTTGGAGATATCATTGGGAGTAGGTATTGGAGATAGGAATACTTAGAGAGCCGATATCCTTATTTTGTGTAGAGTACCTTTATGTTATTTGTATAATAGCATATTATGATGTTATGTGCTGACTTTTTGGTTGCAGAGACAGGTTAGGTATGATTTGTGTACCTCTGTTCCTTACCATATTTACCTGCATAGTATTTTGAGATTCATTTTCTGCTCACACCAGACTGTTGTTTGACCCAAGATTTTATGCTTTGTTTATTTATCCTGGGTGCTTTTAAATGAGTAGATTGGATAACAACTTTAGGTGACGTAGTAGCTGTGCAGAGGATGAGCTAGATGGAGCTATCTCTTACAGTATACTTATATGATTTCTACGCTTATTCCGCTGTGCAGCACCGGGGAGCCTTAGCAGTAACTACTTATTTATTATTATAAGACAGTTGTTGGGTTTATTTCCATTGTGTAAACTCTAATACATTAGTATATAACTCCATGGACCTGTGTTCTGACGATTTATTCACATAGTTTTTACTGTCTCTCCTGTTATATCTGTGATACTATATTATCCATGCGTTGTGAGATATTCTACATGTTATATGCAGTGTTTTTTTCATTTTCAACTTTGATGATTGTCTTATATCGACTGCCATGATTGCAACGCACTATTTTGATATTATTAGGTGACAGTGGTATAAGGCGGTCGTCACACGTACTGATAGTTATTGGATAACTATGGAATGACTCACTCGATAGTTTTCTATTGGTTAATATTACTAAGGTCAATCCGAAAATATTAATATGACAAAACTACACAGTTCTTCTAACTTGAGAATACTGTTGATCTTCAATGTGAAACCTCAGCTTTGATTATAGTTAAATCATGACACGGTGTTCATCGAACGACTATAGTTAGGTCAAGTGGAAGCATTGGAAGTGAAACACTATTTTAAGAGAAGATTTTTTTCCTCGATTATATAAGTTTAGTGTCACTGTCAACTGATGTCAACTCATTATCAAAGTATTTGACCAGAGTAGTTTGGTTAGTAATAATTGTTATTATTGAACCAAAGACTTTGTGTTTGGGCTATAGAGTTAAATGTGGACGATATTGGAATTTTGACCATTATCAAATCCCTTAAGTCTTAATGTGATATAGTTTTGACGAAAAGAATTGGTGTAAATTATTGTTGCTACTGGGTACCGCTAAGATAACATCCCCTACTGGTAGACTCAAATATGAACATCGATGATGCTTTAGTCATCACTGGAATTATCTTCCAATGACATAAGTGAGTTTAGTATATTATTTAAACATAGACAAAGTAAATAGAGTCGCTAAATATTTTTCAGTACATCAAAATTTTCTTTAGCATCCTTTACATATATTTCTATCAAGATTAATCCTAAAAACGTGCCCACACAGGGGTCATATAAAATAAAAAATAACGTAGTAAAGGGTTGGGCCAACATATGAAGATGCGACCCACACTCCTTTTTATAGTGGAAACAAAAATCTTTATTAGCTACAAGCCCCTACTTCGTTATCGATCTTCGTACTGCGGCCCTTATTTCATACCTATCTAATCCTATAAACTCAGCCTACTCAAATAAGCATCCATGAGTTTATGGGGAAAATAATAATAAAAATACGGGTCAGACATATAGTCTGGTGTGAATAATACTTGCCCCAAACAATCATATAGTGAGACCAACTCGTACTACACTGATTGGGTTTTCCCCTCACTATCAAACAACAAGAATGGAACATTTAAAGTTTTGACGCAATTGGCTCTTATTTATGTCTACATCTTATGCTTTCCTAAGCGGTCCCCATTTATTACTACACCCCTGGCACAATCCTCACTGAATTCCCATTTTAGTTCATCCCTTTGATTTATTACAATACTTTACTACTGCGCTCCCTGCACGGTCCTCACTTGGTTCTCATTTTAGATTATTCTTCAATCCAATGTAATACTTTACCACTGTTCGATATTGCGTCCCGTGCAGTTTCTTACTCATTCATTAATTGATTAATACTGCGCCCCACACAGGTCCTTCTTATCCTTCTTTAACTGTTGAGTACTATGCCCCACGCAGGTCGTACTATTCTCCTTTAACGTTTTAATACTACACCCTACATAGGTCTTACTTATTTTTCTTTAGCGCTTTAATATTGCACCCCATGCAAGTCTCACTTATTTTTCTTTAGCAATTTAATACTGCGCCCCACGTAGTTAAATGCCTTTTCTCACCTCTTAAGGTGTGCATTCATGAATACTTCTCCTCACCTTCCCATGATGTGCATCCACTTTAAACATTGTTTAACTTATGAAACTGCCCCACAGTCCCTAGAAGTTGAATGCCTTTCCTCACCTTCCCAAGGTTTGCATTCGAGTGAGCGTCCCCACCGGATGTTAGTAGCCCTTCTAACCTTATTTCTAACGTAGGATCCCTTCCTCGTACTGACCTGGCCTCTACCCGAGTCCTACCTATTCATCTTTCATTGGGTTCTGTTTACTACTTTTCTTGGAGCATTACCACCCTGCCCCAACACTAATTGCTTCCCCCTTTTCTTATTTAGTATTCCCTTCCCAATTATGGTGTAGCATGACCCCTTCATGCCCTGCATATTTCTTACTTATAATTGTATGGCCACGCCCAATCGCCATTTCAAACAAACTCTAACATCCCTTACAACGTCTTTATAGTGTCATTATCTTATTCGTCCTTATTTTACTTTCTGTTATTTGCAGTGTCCCTTTTATTTCTTTTTAGAAAATGATTTGGATTTGGTTTCCCATTTACCTGACACCTATTAATATATTTTTCCCATATAATTTTATTTCACACGTTCCCGCAGTTCTCACTTTCCCTTACGCAGTACTTAGCATATATTAGTTTGTTTTCCTTATAGAAAATCTTACCAAATTCTCAGAAAATTCATGAACACTTGTTCTAACATGCTTTGATATTCATTTGAAATTTTAAGGGTCTTTTCCTTATATGTTTTTTTAGTTATGCACCTTCAATAAATCATACAAAATCAAATAGGCTTAATAGATTCCTCAAACTAAAATCCCATCTCTAAAATCATGATTCGAACATCATATAAAATTTCCATTATATTTCGAGATTGTTAAAGTGGGAGAAACTCATCTAAGCATCCCATGTTTATCCATTCTTCCCCCAAAACATTCATTAAACCTTTATATTTGTTTATAGAAAGCCATATGTACTCCATTATAATTAGAAACATACAAATCCAAGCCGAGACCGTATATTAGGGATCGATATAGATAGATTAAGTTATCACTAACCTAGATCTTTAAGATATCTTATATTTGTCTTCTTAACTTCCTTTAGCTTGCGTTTTCTTTATCTTCTTTCTATTCTCCCTCTTTTAAGCCATCACCATTAAAGTTCTTTTTTAGCCCCTATTTTTATTTTGGGTAGGATGAAATGAATGAATAGAAAAGAGTAACGTTTACTGTCCCACAATAATTTAGGCTTGGACCCTCATACCCCTTTTCCATTAATTTATTTCCCACTTACTTCTCTTATTTAGCCTGCCTTGGCCTTTTAATTACTTTATTTGATTAAATTTAGATTTATGGTTGTTACAGTCTTCCCTCCTTAAAGGAATTTCGCCCTCGAAATTCAATTAAGGTTCAATAGTGATTTGTCCTCTATTCCATGCTTGCTCTAAGCATACCCATGAATTTTCAATCCATGGATACAAAATGTACTAGTGCTACCTACTAATATGGTAAATATCCATAATATTCATATACATATATATGGTCTATAGCAGTATAACTAAATACATAGCTCATGCGCTATTCCAAAACGAATAACTCGGGATAGGTCTTCTTAACCTTATCCTCTATTTCCAACATGTAGTCCTCCTGATCTACGCTCCATTGGACACACACTAGCTTCACTACCTTATTCTGAAGCTGCTTCTCATCCAGATCCACTACCTAGACCGGTCTACGCACATATGTTATATATGGCTTTATGACTAGGTCTTCTACTGTGCTTTGATTAACTAATGCACCCGATCTCTAATGCATTTTTCAAACATGATACTTGAAATACATTATGGATCCCTACAAAAACACAAGGCAGATCCGCCTTATATGCCACCTTCCCAATCCTCTCTATGATCGGAAACAATCCTACGTATCTAAGTGCTAACTTTCCAGCTTTTTCGAAGTGCATTACACCCCTCATTGGAGAAACCTTCACGAACCTTGATCGCCTACTGCGAACTCAGATTCCTTCCTCCTTGCGTCGGCATTACTCTTCTACCTAGATTGCACTGCCCTAATTCTAGCTCAGATCAGTTCCACCTTCTCAATAGCATCCTTCACCACACCTGGTCCCGATACAATCCTATTATCTACCTCCAACCAGCATGCAGGCGATTTACATGTCCTTTTATACAATGCCTCAAATAGAGCCATCCCAGTACTGCTATGGTAGCTGTTGTTATATGAGAACTATACGAGATGCAAGTAATCCATCCAAGATACACCAAAGTCTAAAATGCATGCTCTCAGCAAGTCTTTCAAGACCCAATTGATCCTCTCATTCTGCCCATCTGTCTGTGGATAGTATGCAGTACTCATGCGTAATTCTATACCCAATACTTCTACAAACTTTGCCAAACACGCTAGAACCCCAGTCAATAATAATAGTGCTAGGCTCCCCATGCAGTCTCATTATTATCTTTACATGTATTTTTGCTAATTTCGACGCAGTCATCTTAGCCTTTACTAGAATGAATGGGCACACTTAGCTAGTCTTCCAACTATAACCCATATGCCCTTCTATAAAGTCCATAGATACTGAATCTCATTTCTACACTCGAACCTCTAAAGGCTGCTGGAGCTCACTTGGCTTTTGATGTTCTACCTTCACCTGCTTTCATGTAAGACATCTTCTTTCATACTCTCCCACATCTTTCTTCATCCCTTCCCAGAAGAAACTCCTCCTTATGTCTCGTTACATCTTCGAACCTCCAAGGTGTATGGTAAACCTTAAATGATGATATTTGTCCAATACTTCCTTCTGTGGTTCTTCAGTACTCGGAACATACAACCTACCATTCTTCCATAGTCTGCCCTCTCTATCAACACTGAATCCCTTCAGCTCTACTACTCCGACTCTTGAGCCCAATATCCTTGTTATATCATTGCAGAACCTGTCCCCTTTCTGTAGTTCAGCAATTCTTTCTATCAGCGCATGAATTATTTCCAGGCATGATAACATCGTTGAACTACTACTCGAAACTGCACTAGATTGAAAATGCACATCACACGTAGACAATGTTCCTAATGTGGTTCATTCCTCTATCATAGCAAGAACACAGTTTTTCTATTTTCAACTTAAGGCATCAGCTACTTTGTTTCCTTTTCCTAGGGTATACTCTATCCCAAAATCGTATAATGCTAGGAAGTCTAACCACCTACTACCTCATGTTCAGCTCCTTTTCAGAGAACAAATATCTCAAGGACTTATGGTCAGTATACAACTCAAACCTCTCCCCTAAGAGATAATGTTTCCAAATCTTCAATGCGAAGACGAGTGCTTCCAACTCCATATCATGTGTTGGATACCGAACTTCATAGGATCACAACTACCGAGATGCATAAGAAATTACCCTATTCTTCTGCCTCAGTACTGCACCAAACCCCAAACCTGATGCATTAGTGTATACGATCATACCATCATTCCCTTCAAGTACTAATAACACAGGTGCATTCATCAATCTATACTTCAATTCCTAGAGTGCCTTCTCACACTCCAATGTCCAAACAAACCGCTCACCCTTCCTGGTCAGCCTCATCATTGGCATTGCTATATGGGAGAAGTCTTTAATGAATCTCCGATAAAAACCAGCCAGTCCTAAGAAACTTCACACCTCGGTCATAGTCTCGGATCACTTCCACCTATTTACTGCCTCTGCCTTCGAAGTATCTACCACTAACCCTTTTTCCAAAATCGCATTGCCTAGGAACTTCACTTTCCTCCTCCAAAAATGACACTTATAAAATTTCGTCTTTAACTTATGTTGTCTCAACATCTCCAACACAAGCCTTAGGTGAACTGCATGTTCCTCCTCATCCTTAGAGTACACTGAGATGTCATCCATGAACATCAACACATACCTATCCAGCTTATCTCGAAAGACTCGATTCATCAAACTTATAAAGAAAGCAGGTGCGTTGGTTAGTCCAAATGGCATTACTAACTACTCATATGAACCATACCTCGTTCTACACACAGTCAAAGGAATGCTTTCCTCCACAACTCTCAGTTGATGGAACCTTGTAGCCAAGTCCAACTTTGAAAACACCCTAGCTCTACTTAACTGATCAAACAGATCATGAATTCTCGGCAGAAGATACCTATTCTTCACCATCCTTTCATTCAGCTTTCGATAGTATATGCACAATCTTAAAGACCCATCAGACTTCTTTAAGAACATTTTTGTTGCTCCCTAAGGCGAACTGCTTGGCCTTATGAAGCTCTTTACTTTTAACTATGCCAATTGCTTCTTCAACTTTCCATCTTATTTGGAGACATTCTACTTGGGAGTCGAATAAGTGGTTCAGTCCTATTTAGAACTCCACCGCTTGCAGGGGTGGCAACCCCGAAACTGGTTCAAACACATATCAAAATCCTTTACTACCCGTACTGCTCTAAGATGGTCTTCTTCTGAAGCCAAAGAAAATAAAATGCCTCTGCACCCTGCTCCACATTCCTCCAAGACCATATACACTCTATATTTGCGGTCCGAACGACTCAGAGTAATTATCCTTTTAGCGCAGTGCACTCTTGCACTATACTTCTCCAACTAGTCCATCCCTAAAATAACTCTGAAGCCTATAAAGTCAAACATGTAGGGGTCACAAGAAAACTTACACCTACTAATCAACTCTTTAGCTATAAATGAACATATAGCTCCAGTATCAAATAGCACTCTAACTAAAATACCAGAAATCAAAACCATACCTTTCAAGACTTTCCCCTTTCTCTTTCCTTGCCAGATGGTCCTTCCGTTGGTCACTCCAAAGCATAAATCTACACTTTAAGCTTTGGGCATTCCTTCTTTAAATTTCCTGCTTTGTCACACTTGAAGCACTTCATCTTCCCAGATTTCTTGGGCATAGGTAACCTTGAAGCGTAATGCCCCTTCTGACCATAGCTAAAGTATACAACCTCTGTGTTAGCAACTGCACTCCCTTCCCCTTCTATTTTCCTCTATGTCCTTTCGTATATGGGGTAAACTTCTTCTTCTACTCTTCTTTGGGTCTCATCTCTACCCTTCTCTACTCCTGGTACATCCTATCATACCTTCTAACCATGTCACTACAAACTCAAAAAGAGATGCTAGATGAGCCATCACCTTATGGTCCAGACTTTGCTTCAAGCCTCTAATAAACTTCTCATTCTTCTTCATCGGGCTATTGATGATTTCCCTACCATAGTTAGCCAACGAGTTAAACTTCTAGATGTACCCTTCCATAGTAATGACACCCTACTTCAGATCAATAAACTCTCTTAGCAGCACACTCTGTTGAGATTTTGATATAAACTGCGCCTCAAACCTCTCTTTAAACTGCTCCCAAGTAATCTCCTCCTTTAGGGTCTCAAAATTACTATCTCCCACCAGTCCAGTGCATCTTCCTTCAAATGCCTTGATGCCAGCCTTCTCTTCTGCGCATCATTCAATCCTAAGTCTCCAGATATGCGCTCACAAATTCTTAGCAAATTTAGTACTTCTACTATAGGCTCCTTCCCTATAAATGCCTTCCCTCCCAGATTTCAATAATCCTTATTCACCTTTGCAAAATACTCTCTCACCACCCTAGGTCTTGGCTGAACTGCATCCGGTGTAGCTTCCCTCATCATCTAAGCCATGAACTGTCTAAATAAGACATTTACATCCGTGCCTTCCTCATTTGTTGGTTGTGCAGCTTCCTCTCGTACTACCCTTGGAATTCTTTCCTCGTTCCCTTTATTAGTGTGCATACTTTCAGCCTCCCTTCTTACACTTGCCCCTCCTATCGTAATTCGCCCACTCCTCAAATCCATGTGCTTTTTTTTATTAAACAAGTCTCCATTAGAAACAGAAAGAATGGGGATGGAATACCAATAGAAGGATAAATATATCTTCCTATATATCTACATATATATATCCTCCTTAGGGTGTTCATCTTATTTTATGTAATGTTCCATTTTTAGCTCTATTTTACTCAAGTGTCCCCAACCTTTGCTCTGATGCCAAAGTATAACATCCCCCGCTAGGAGACTCAGAGATGGAATATCGATGATGCTGCAGTCATCTTCAGAATTATCTTCTAGCGACATAAGTGAGTTCAATATATTATTTAAAGACAAACAAAGTAAATAGAGCAGCTAAATATTTTTCATTGCATCAAAAGTTTATTTAATATCCTTTACATATATTTCTATCAAGACTAATCCCAAAAACGTGCCCATGCAGGGGTCATATAAAATATAAAATAACACAGTAAAGAGTTAGGCCAACATATGAAGATGCGACCTACTCAAGTACAACGGAAACATAGTAAAGAGTTAGGCCAACATATGAAGGCACTCCTTAGTACAACGGAAATAAAAATCTTTATTAGCTTCAAGCCTCCTACTCCGTCTTCGATCTTCATACTGTGGCTCTTATTTCATACCTATCTAATCCCATAAACTCGGCCTACTCAAATGGGCAGCCGTGAGTTTATAAGGGAAATCATAATAAAACATGGGTCAGATTTAAAAGTTTGGTGTGAATAATACTTACCCAAAACAATCATTTAGTGATACCAACCTGTACTGCATAGACTGGGTTTTCCCTTCAGTATCAAACAACAAGAGTGGAACATTTAAAGTACCGATGCAATTGGTTCTTATCTACGTCTGCATCTTATGCTTCCCTAAGCGGTCCTCATTTATAACTGCACCTCAGGCACAGTCCCCGCTCAATTCTCATTTTAGTCCATCCCTTTGATTTATTACTTTACTATTACGTTCCCCCTACAGTCCCTACTTGGTTCCTATTTTAGATTATTCTTTAATCCAATGTAATACTTCACCATTGTTCAATACTGGGCACAACATAGTTTCTTACTCATTCATTAAGTGATTTATACTACGCCCTGCATAGGTCCTTATCCTTCTTTAACTATTGAGTACTATGCCCCATGTAGGTCATGCTTATTCTTTTTTAACATTTTAATATTGCGCCCCACACAGGTCTTACTTACTTTTCTTTAGCTGCTTAAAACTACGCCCCGTGCAGGTCTTACTTATTTCTCTTTAGCGATTTAATACTATGCCCCATGCAGTTGAATGCCATTCCTCACCTTCCCCAGATGTGCATTCGTGAATGCCTCTCCTCACCTTCCCAAGGTGTGCATCCACTTTAAACGTTTGTCTAATTTATGGAACCGCCCCGCAGTCCCTAGAAATTAAATGCCTCTCCTTACCTTCCCAAGGTGTGCATTTGAGTGAGCATCTCCACCTGATGTCAATAGTCCTTCCAACCTTATTTATAGTGCATAATCCTTTCGTTGTACTGACCTGGGCTCTCCTTGGGTCCCACATATTCATCTTTTATTAGGTTTCACATTTACTACTTTTCTTAGTGTAGTATCACCCAACCCCAATGCTTAGTGCTTGCCACTTTTCTAGTTAACTGTTCTTTTCCCAATTATGGCGCAGCATGACCCCTTCATATCGTGCGTAGTTCTTACTTATAATGTAGGGTTGACGCCTAACTACCGTTTCAGACAAACTCTGACATCCTTGACAACGTCTTACAGTGTCATTTTCTTATTCATCCCTTGTAACAACCTATACTCCAATGGGCTTAAATTTGTTCTAAATCAAAAAATTAAGTCCACCAAAGTATGGATCATTAATTTGGTATTCTATAAATAAACAAACGATTGTATACCAGAGCATTAACGGTAAAACTCACAGCGAAATAACAAAATATAATAAGTTAATAATTACTGACCAAGATTTGACACTTCTAATGTTAAGTGTCCTTGTTAGTGTCGAGCATGGATACAGAACCTATCCTTCAACCGTTCTCGCCTTATACCGGTACCCGTCCTTCTAAATATCCTTTCGGTTGTAATAAGGAAGGGGTCAGAACAATGTTTTGGTGATTGGTAAATTATACACTTTATACATAATGCTAGTTCCTGCCAATTGTTCTCTATCTCATGTTATGTCCGTTAATATTTAATTAGTCATCGTGACTCCACATTTGCATACGATACGTCTCATCTACCCATGGTAGAATCATAGCTACGTACATATATATAAATATAAGTACCACGTCCCCTAATGGACCTAGATACTATCCTTACTAGTATCTCTCAATTAGCACCCCGTAAGGTCCATCGCCCTCGCCGTATCACGATCTTGTCATCGTATTACTCGAGAGACTCTCATAGTTCTTAATGACGGCATTTCAAAATATTATGCCATAGTCTATCTCGTTTTGGGGATTTACTACTTTGTCTGCTTCCTATCGTGGACTCGGTTCCATGGAACACCCTAACCAATTTGAAAGAACTCTCTTTGGGTTAATTAGCCTTGCCCTAGCAAATAGACTAGCCAACAACTATGACGATGCATAACCCAACTGGATCTCCCCTGGTAGAAGGCGAAGGCCAGTTAGGTGTAACCCTGTCTTTCATATTGACTGCTAAGGAGTGATAACGTTCTCTTCCTGTGACAACCATATCCCTGATTTGGTACCAACACATGCTGCATAGTGGCCGATCCCGCTAACCATCCCATTTAGATTCCTATTGAAATCAAGGCAATATCCCCCTCTTTTATATTTTTGAAGCAGACTCTTCTATCTATTAGGGGTATTCCTTCATCTGTACGCAAGCGTATACTCTCCATGGGTCCTATGGTTGAATAATGTCTCACATCAGCATAATGTTACATAATTGCTGGTAGCTTCTTGCGATGGGAAGACTTCTATTATGTAACACTACTGACCTCGCATTCTGTTTGTACCAAAATTGGGCACAACACTCTTCGGAAGGGTTTGAAGAGATAAAAATAAAGAATTAAATGTAAAAAGAGGATTATCTAACAAACACTTCAAGCAATAATCAGAAAAAACAGCAAAGAACACAGAGATTTAGAGTGGTTCGGCGTGTTGCCTACGTCCACTATGAAATGATTGATCTTTATTAACTTTTTCTTACTGGTTACAGTTGATTACAACAGTGGATCTGGAGTACAATAGTGAAATTCGAGTACAATTGTGAATTTGGCAGAGTCTGGACATTAAAGAGCCAAAGATCCTTTTTCTATAGGCTATGGGATGCTATTTATAGGCGTATGCTGCAAATATCTCACTCAGATCTTGGGAGACCTCTTCTGGCACGTGGGGCGAGGCCCACGCGATCGATCCCACGTAATTTGCACTCGGTCCGTGATCGATACAAACGAATTTCGTATCGATCAAGATTTGGTCCAATCGAGTCAAAATTGGGCATGAACATTCTTTGGGTTGTACGTAAGCTCCTGTGAAAATTTCGTACCATTTAGACTTGTAGATTGTGAGTTATGATCGATGCAAGCTCGCGTTTTCCCTAGGCTGTTTTGTTCGTATCGATACACTTCGTATCGATCTGTTCGAATCGTTCTTGAGCACGTGCCTGCAAGTTGACGGGGTGCGAAACTCTTGGATCGATCCACTTTTTGTGCTGAACGATCGAGTCTTCCATATGTATGCGCCTTATTCGTATCGATCTTCTTTGCTTTGTTCGTATCGATAGCCTTTGCTCTGTTCATATCGATCGTCTTTACTTTGTTATATTCGTACAAAATCGAGTGATTGGTTCTGTTCGTATCGATGGGAAATGGCTATTTCGTATCGATCTGTGGCCGATCGATACGGAATGTACATGATGTTTAATCAATACGAACTAAGCTCTCGTATCGTAGTCGATGGATACGAAATAGGCAATAGCCGATTGATTGGAAGTGAGCCTGTCTCCTGATGGATATGAAGAAGACCATCTTCAATGGATACAAACAAGACAGCTGCTGATCGATACGAAGTGGAGTTGTTTGCTAATGGATTCGAATGGATCGATACAAATGAGGCCTATTCCCTTGATGGATATGAAGTAGTGCGTTCTGATGGATACAAATAGATACTCGCCGATGGACACGAACATGATGGACTTTTGATGGATACGAATAGATGGATGTGCAGTGATGGACGTGGTTATGTTGATTTCCTTGACTTGAATCGATCATATCTTGAGCATACAAACTCGGATTGACCTGAAATTTGGGACGCTAGCTTTCATAGCTTTGCCTGTCATGTCTTATCAATTACAGCTTTATTCGGACTCGGACAAAATTCTTCGATATCCATAGTGAGCCTGTGTATAACCGATCTTCGGGACGGACCGCCCTCGGTTTCCAGTTAAGTTCCTGATATCACGGCCTTGCCAAAAGGCGGGATAACACATTCCAACCTACGCTAATGAGCAAATGTCATGTTATTCATTTAACTATACTTTACTATGATAGTTCACATCCATCATAAATGCATACTTGAGGCTATGTATAAATATCTCATATATATATTCATATATGTTTACTTAATTCCTTGCATCTACAGTTTACTTTTGACCGTATATCTTTATTTCATTATGCGTTTATCATTTTCTTGCTTTAAGTTTATTTATCACTTTCCTCTTACTAAGTTCATAATATCAATTTTCATTTTTTTAATCCGTTTTCCCATTTTCTATTTATATTCCCATTTTGTCTTTTTACTCCTTCTTGCCTATCCTTCGAATTTCCTTTTTATTTACTTTCCATTTTTATTGTGTTTTGCATTTTATCTTTTTATAGGATACTCTTATCGCGTTCATATCTTCCAATTTCACTCTTCGAGTTTACTGCATTTTAATGCGTTGGAACTACATTTCTATCATAAAAATGTTCCCACTGTAAATTTTCATATCTTATCCAAAAAGAGAGATTTGTGTGGTGTTTGTAATTACAAAGAACTATCTTTTTTTATTTGAAATAGATGGTACAAAATATGGTAAATATCCCTATTTTGAACATCTCTTTCATTTTAGATGTATTCCCTATCAATTCAAACATCGCACTTCTATTTATTTAAACTTGATAATTCATAGAAATCTATTTGTAGTATCCTAAATTCCAACGAATTAAATATCACTTAAACCACTAAAATCTTAATAAAATTTCTTTAATTTGCATTCTTATCCTTCATTTAAATATCAATTCTCTTATACCATATCGCAAATAAATTTATAGTTTCATAATCCTCAATAATGAATTTCTAGAACTACTAACATCTTACACAATTTCCAGGTTCTCATTTATATGATACAAAATATTTAGGCAAGTTTTCTAGTTCAAAATTTTTATATATATATATATAATTGTACTGCAACTCTAATGTAACATTATAAGCATATAGGAATGGACTTGCAACGGTATAACATAATATTATATAAAAATATATGATATTCTCACTCACCTTTTTTAGGTTCAATTCTCGAGATCCAAATCCATTCCCTTTTTATTTGACTCCCTCTTACTCTAAATAAAAAATATAAAAAGTGTATATCCCTATTAGAATTATAGATCTGGGGAAAGGATCGAACTGAATTTAGATTAGAGTTTAAGATTCATGTTTTACCTTTGTTTCTTTAATCTGAATCGATCATATTCTTCTCTTCACTTATTGTCCGTTTCTTCCCACTTATATATATAATAGTTTTAATACTTCTAGAAATTATAGAGAAAAGAGAATGATAGAGCTCCGCTCTTTGACCTAGAGAATATGATAAGAGAAATGAGAAACTAGACTTGTATTTATAGG
Organism: Allium fistulosum; assembly: GCA_030737815.1. Lineage (NCBI taxonomy): Eukaryota > Viridiplantae > Streptophyta > Magnoliopsida > Asparagales > Amaryllidaceae > Allium > Allium fistulosum. The sequence continues at coordinate 1,111,342,711 of CM060902.1, read as the reverse complement.
GGTTTGAGTTAATACAAAGTGTTAGACTTATCTTAGATAATCTTTAATTTAATCTTGAACATAGCTCAATTGCTTCATACCGAAGTAAAATATTTGGCCCATTAGTGCCGTCCATTCTTTATTTTATAATCATGCTTTAAAACCACCAAGGATCGACAGCCCATGCCCTAGGGTTGACCTCTTCTGGTCGACCCGGTTCCTTTTTGGTCGACCTATGATATGTTGTAGCGTTTATTAATTAACGTCCTTTGATTTTTTATTATATTATTTGTTTAACCAATCTCTATTATTTATTTCCCACTATAAATATTCTCTGAGATTTGTTTTTACGTTAACCTTTCTTAACGTTTAATTTCCCTTAATGTTAGTAATTAACGTTGATTAACTTTTATTACCATTACTACATATATGATTATTTCTGATTCAAAAACTTCAAACATTAATAACTTTTTTGTTTGAACTCCGATCTGAAACTTTATATATTAAAATTGATTAGAAAATCGACACAAACCCAACGGTGTAAGCTTCGAAGCCAAATTCTGATATTTGTGTTTCAACATTATTATTTATTTATTAAATTCTTTTTAATTAATTAGTGTTAAAATAACGGGGCGTAAAATTCTCCCCCCTTAAAAGAATTTCGTTCCCAAAATTCCTGAAGTACTGAATAACGCAACATAATATATAACCTTTCTAAACTAATAAATTAATTGATATATAAACAATTTTGCAATCAGCCATGTAAAAGTGCACGGTGTATCACAACACATATATGATATGCATATTAAGTAATTCTAATCAGTGCCTCCTTTAATAATGCATTCTTTTAAATCAATTTCAAAAATATGGTGCAACATCCTAAATATATTGGCAGTTCTATATTCATGTAACGTTTGAAAGCAAAAAAACTTGTTTTGCATCCAAATTTTTCCATATTTCTATGAATAGAAGTATAGTTCAAACAATTTTGCATCCAATCTCTACCATCTAAAATTCAAACACGTCGTTGCTAACATCCAAATTTAGAAAAATCCAGTTTTCTAAACCTATTTTCTTTATGCTGGGAAATGAGTTTAGATGGAAAATTCTGTATTTCCATCCTTTTTCTCTTGGGTACCCAACTTCCCACTGTAATTTGGAATTTTCTCTTTTGCCCCCAAATTTTTCTCTAACATTTCGAAGTACAGTTTACATAAGTCAATTTCTTTTTAAGGTTTTAAAATAAGGTTTATTTGAAAAATCATTTTTTTGTTCGCCTAACGACAAGGTATATAGGAAAAGATTCCCCAACTAAAACAGCTTCCTTATCTCTAACCGTATTTTAATTTACTACCACTTCTGCTGCATAGTAAACCCATACTAACCAACCCATCGACTATTCCCCCATGTCAAGTATGTGGCATTTCCAAAATTTAAACATTCGTTCTTTTTTTCAACATATTTTTATATTACTTTTTAAAATATCAGTAAAAAATTTAGGCTTTAAAAATTTTCATTACAATATTTTCAAAAACTTTTCATAAAGGTATTTTATTTTTCAAAAACAAGAATTTTGAACAAAAATATCAAAAGTGTACACATTATATATCTTCTTCAAAATAATTTTTGCCACATCTCATGAAATCGGGGTTTAGTCAGCAGTCTAATGTCCATAGTGGACTTCACCTATTTATGCGTTAAATTTTTAGTTTAAAAACTTTTTTTCTTTATAATAGCAACCAACACACAAGTTCAATTATAAATCTCTGTCATTAAGATACAGTGACATTGACCTGTGGCTACGCAACATTATTTCCCTGTCCTTCGCTTACTGAAATTTATTTCTCGATTTTTTTTCGGGACTTACAATCTTATTTCATTTTTGTTTTAGTAGTTAATTAAAAAAAATTCTTAATTTATTTCTTAACTTTTGGTCTAACTATTTTCTTTCTTTTGCATTACTTGACCGTCTTTGTTGAAATTTCATTATCTTATTGTTTTCCTATAACATTGTGGTCCACATCGAAAACACATAAAAATGAGCATTTCCTATAATATCGTATGTGCTTTTACACCCCAATAAAGACAACTAATGCTTACAACCTAACCTAAAAGGAACAACGGTTGCAAGCTGCCCTTCAACATCAACTAACACTAATGATGTTACGCCTCTATCACTTCTGACTTGAATGGACCTTCCCAACGTGCCATTCATTTTGAATAACTTATTAGAAACTGGCTCAACGGAATAACTTTTCCAACGCCTACCTCGCATTCTATAACTTTGAGTCTACCAATATCCTCTAGTGTTTTTGCCACCTTATAATCCTCTATTACCATCTTCTTTTATTCCAAATCCATTGATAGTATTCTTTAATCTTGGTATTTATCTTCTTTATCTTTGACCCTTCATACAAGCATATCCTAAAACTTGTAGAAGCGTACTTTAATACCATTTACCATCCTTTATGGGTTCTTCTTATGGCTTGCACATTTGTTTAACAAAACATTCCTAGGTTCTCACCATTATCCTTTATACTCTACGGGGATTCCTTCTTACTACCTCATGAGTAATCACTGATATCTTCTTCATAGCCTTACCCTTTACCCCTTCTTACCTAGGCACTCTTTCCTATCTACTCCATATGTTATACTATCTTTTGGCTAGGTAGTATACCATCGGATGTGGCCAAATGGACTAGCCTTGTGACGACCCGGAATTTCGAGCAATAACTATTTAATAATTTATATTAAATATTGAATTGTTTTGATATATCTTTGATTTATAAGGCTTGAATAAATACTTTTCTTTTAATAAATATCGTATTTGTGAATTTCATCTTTTAAAACTAATAAATTATTCACTATTTATTATGGATATATATTGATATATATTGTAGATAAGAAAGCTTTGATTTAAATTCAACTAATAAATTATGTTTTCAAATTCCTACTATATATTTTAGTGATTTGGGATTTTGATTTATTTAATATTAATCTTTTCAAAAACTATCTAATAAATAAAATATGGGTTTAAATACTTAAGATAAATGTTTAAATAGTTTTAAAACTTGTTCTAGCTTTAGTTTAAATTTAAATTTAATTAACAAAAAAGATTTGTTTTATTTTCTTTGTAAGTTTAGCTTGATAAATATAGTTTAAAAATGTATATAAGTTTTAAATTCAATTTTGGTCAAATGATACTTTAGTATATGTTATAAAAGAAGTAGTTTATAGTAAGAAATGGTTTCTTTTATAAATCATTTCAATTTGTTAAATGTGTTATTTATTTTAAAATAATAAATAAGAATGTACATATGAGATAAATATATGAAAGAAAAATATAGGACTTCACTTATATTTTAAAGCAACTTGACTAAAAATAACAAGAAAATATAAAGCAAGTAACAAAGTAAATGTATCAAACAAGGAAATATAAAATATACATAAGTTAAATTTTAATGTTTGTAAAGTTGTAAAACAAATACACTAAATAATCAAACAACACATTAGAATAACATTTCATTTATACAACATCATCAATCAAGAAATCTGCTTAGGGAAGTGAGCAAAGGAAATTAACAATCACTTACATTCCTTATCAAACTAGTAGCATATGTTGCATAGCACATAAGAAGATTGGCCAGCTTCAAATAAAAATCTGCTAAGTCAAAAGTAAAAGCAACTTGTTAGAAAAGCTTGTTAAGATAAGTATGTAAAACAAGTGGCTCGAATATGATATGGATATGCAGTCTTTAGTACAACAAAAATCAGAATGAAAAAGGGTTTGTAGGCTGTAAAGTAAACATACAATATTAAATAAGTTTGTAGGGTATAAAATCTGGTCAAGCATTTAATGTAGCTAAGCAAATATCTTTTCTAAGTACATTAGTATACATCTCGGCCACCAAAATATGAAAAAAATCTCTGAAACTTGTACATTTTGTACACTGTTTGGCATAAGAAATAATATACCCTGTAGCTGGTAGTATATATCAACCTGTAGGCTATTTCCCTACCAGTTTTCATTTCTTTCGAGCTAAGTAAAAACTGAGATGAAACTTCAATTAAAATCCTAAAACAAACACTCTATAACAACCATCAAACAACCCAATACAACAGAGAAGCAAGAAGAAGACTTCAGCTTGAAATGTTAAAGCCTGTTTCAAGTAGAGGCTCTGTTCTTCTTTTTGAATCGAGGTGAGTAACATTTTTTCTTTAAAACATAACTTGATAATTGGGACCCTGCTTTTCTCTGTGATGATATATTTTGTATATATATGGTTGTGCACATCTGTGTGTATCTGTTCTCTGTGATACTCTGTTAATTGTTATTTCTTTTGAGTAGATTGGCAAACGAACCCTCACCACTTGATCTATTGATCGTTTGATTGTAAGATGTAAACAAAAGATGTTAGTTTGGTTATGATTTAAGTATTAAAAATTTATCGAAGTAGAATCAACTTGTAATTGTCTCTGGAAACAAAGAAAACTCTGTACAACTTTATATATGCTTAAATCAAAAACTCTGGTTTTAAGAATTCAGGAGTACAAATCGAACCTACATACAAAACTATGATTTTTAAAATGAAAATGAGGATTTTTACATTGGTATTTCATGAGCAGTTCATATGTGAATAAAAACTGCATTTTTATCAATTTCTCGAAATTTAATCAATAATAAATGATGAAACTTGACTTGAAGCAAGTTTAAACCTTTGTGATTTCGTGAAAATTAACAGAAAAATTTTCTATTGCGTGAGTTTTGGATTCGAGATCATTGTAGGGTTTTATTTCAAGTTTTCGAGCATGTCAGCAACGAGTCGAGTTTGTTGCCTACACGTGATCGAGTGTCACGAGGGTCTGGAGGGAGGAAGTTCGTCGTGTTGTCGTGGTGTGGTTGAACTTTAGGCATCTCCGGTGGAGTGAGGGGTGGTGGCGAGGTGATTATGTTGATTTGGGTTGAGCTCTGAGTCTCGGTCGAACTGTTGTATTTCGATTCGACATTCCTGTAGGCAATTCGAGTTTGGTTTTCGTGTATACGTGGGTTTCGTGACTTGCCGACGACGTGGGTGTTCGCCGGAGGTCAGTGGTGCCGCCGTGCACGTGTACGTCGCGGAGGATGGGGGCTGCGTCGTGTCAGTGGGTACCTGATGTTTAAATTTATATCTAGGTAAACAAAACTTGCTGAGAAAAGAAGGGAGAAGAAGAGAACTCGAGATTTTACTCGAGTCGATACGTGTTTTGCTCGAGTGAATTTGTATTTTACTCGAAGTAAAATATAGGGGAACTCGGGTATTTGTTGTCTTCTAGTTTTTAGCCTGTAACTTGATTTTCAGATTTAAAGTATGGGTTTTAAAATTTAAGTCAAAGTTTAACTGAGTCCAAAGGAATGTTTAAATTCCAGTTTTGAAATGAAAGAAGTTTAAAAATTAAAATAATTTAAATAAGTTTAAATATTTTGAATTTGAGGGAATTAGGTTTAAAATTCTTTCATAACTAAGGTATTGCTTTAAGTTATAATTTAAAGTTTTTTGTTAAAGTTAGTTTAAAGTGATTTAAGTTAAATTAGTGATAGTTTAAACTTGGAGTTTAAAATGAAAGTTCAAAAGGGAAAATGGAATATATGTTTCGAACATATATAAATGAAATTTAATCAATATTGAAAAAGAAGTTTTCTTTAAGTAAATAAAGATTAAAGATTTAAATGCATTGTCCATTGAAATAATTAGAATGATAATCGATAAAACGGTATTGATTTAATTAGTAATTATAAGTTGAAATGTATTAATTAAAGTAAAATAAGGAGTTAAGTAATTAATATGTAATTATGAATTATAGATTTGACTTTAATTAATTAATGAAGGGTTAATGGAACTTATAATTAATAATAAGGAAATTGTAAGTATTATTTAAGATAAAGTAATTAATAAATGTTAATGAAGATTATTAACTAGATTATTTTATGATTAATTAATATAATTGATTTTTAAATAGTTAATTAGATTAATTAATTTGATAATCAACATTTGTAAATGTTTAAGTGTAATTACTTAATGGAATTTAAGTAAGAAATTAATTACTCACTTTAGTTAATTGGGTAATTGATTAATTTGAGTTAATCAATTAAGTTAAATTAATGGGAATTAATCACTTGGTGATTTGGAGATATGATTACTTAGGGAAAGTAATTAATTTATGAATAATTACAGGATGTAATTTATTGGATAATGATTTGTTATTAGAAGTAATTTAAATAAAAATTACTTGAAATTAATCAAGGGATTAATTTAAGTCTGTTTATTGGGAGTAATTAATTAAGGATAATTAATTACTGTATGTTATTAATCAAGGAGATTAATATATGTGATTTGGAAATTAGTTTTCTTAATAAAAATTAAGAAATAAAATAACTAATTAAAGTTAATTACTTGATGTAATTAAATTAAAATGTAAAGGTAATTAGAGATCATTTATTATTATAATTAATGCTGGAAATTGAGAATGGTTTTATTTGGAATTAATTAATAAATGAATAGATTTATTAATGTAATTAATTAAGTAATGTAATTAAATTTAGGTTAATTAATAAATGAAGTAAGGTAAAGGTTATTACCTATATTTGGTTAAAGATAATTAATTTGTAAAAATAACTAAAGGATAATTTACTTTAAATGTAATTAAAGATAATTAATCAAGGACGATTAATTAAAATGAATAATTGGATGATGATTAATTAATTGATTTATAATTAATTAATCGTAATATAAGCAAGTTAATAATGATGAAGTAATTAATTTAATTTACTTTAAATTAATTAGAGATTTGTAATTAGTTTAATTCATTTTAAATTAATTATAAAATGAGGTGATTATTAATCTTTGTTTATATATGATGGATGATATTGATTTCCATGATTGATTGTGATCTCAGATATATATCTATTGTGTTATGGATGCTTGGTTAAGTATGATGATATTGATTATCTGTTTGAGTAGATAATATGGATTATCTGTTTATGATGATGATGTTATTCTCCATTGTTATATTGTGTTTTATCTATCTGTGTTGATATAGATAATAAATTGAATTGTTTTAACTTTAAAACAACTTGGCCTTAAAAGATACGGTTTGGATTTCGATGAGACCGGGATCGGGTTTCCGTATACCGGGATTCTAGGTCTGGAGACCCGAATACCACATCGATCCAAAATAACGTTAGGTCGTGAAATCCAAATGGAGCAAGTGAAGACTCGAGGTATAAGAACTATTCGTCAGTATAACTCTGTGGGTGATTCCGTAATGAGTTTGACGGAGATAGTACTTATAGATTCGAGATGGTGGTTCAAATTGCAAGGGTTATTGTCGTTAACTCTGAGGGTGATTCCAATACGAGTGTAACGAGATAATGCCTTCGGTTTCGTTCGAACCCGGAACGAACTTATATGGATCGAATGCTTTCAGAACATCGTCAGGCGGGCGATGAGCATTCTAAGAGATGTGTTCTCTAAAGGTAATCGTGACCTCAAGCCTCATCAACCGGGAATGGCTAAAACAGGGGAGGTGCAGCAAGGCTTCGTGGGTAGCACCCACTTGAGAGCGAGATATACCCCTGTCTAGAGTCCCTTTTTATTTCGGCTGTGTGGGCGGTTTAGTAGCTACAACCGCCGGGGTTGTCTTGTTTGGAACTGTTCAGTAAGGGATGGTTCCGGTCTTGTGTTGCAGGGGACTTAGGATGGGTCCTCGGTACGGTGATCTAGGCCACGTACTGTGACGGGCGGTACCCCAGTAGCCCTGCCATTGATGGAAACCCATTTTCCCTACGAGACCCTACGGTTTTGATTGTATTACCCACGTTGTGGCTAGTATGCTGGAATTTAATAGATGTAACAATTTCAGCTATTTTCTATTTACTTGAAAACCCTAGACACTATTATAATATCACTGGATTTCCTATCAAATGTTTTGGTTAGCGTAAGGTAAAAACATTTCCATGTTTATGTGTGGGATGTCTTACGTGATACCTTTTGTTTTCAAAGGTTTTCCAAGTTAAACAACTTTAACCTGTTACTCATACCAGACCCATGTCTGACCCGGAGTTTATTTTTCTGTTTTTCCTAAACTCTCGGGTACCCAAATTTTTACGGGTAGCCAAGGGATTCAGGTTAGCTTTGACGTATTCTGGAGGAGCAATGGAGCAGGAGGCTTCAGCGTATAGATATATAGTGATTCCGCTGTGTTAGTGTTTATCTGTATTTCCGCTGTGTTGTATCTCTGTATTGTATTGAGATGTATCGAGTTGTATTAACTAGACAGGTGTTTATAACTGTCTAGTATGTGTTGTATTATCTGTGTAACTCTGATATATATATGATATTATGTAATCTCTTATGTGATATATTATATTTCATTCGTTCCGCTGTTGAGATTCTGGTGTGTTTTCTTCTTTCTTCTCTATCTTTTCTATTTCTCACCCTCTTCTTTCTTCATAGTGATGCGATTTTCCGGCCGTGGAATTTCGGGTCGTTACAGTTGGTATCAGAGCGCTAGGTTGAGCGAATACCTAGGCTCTTAAGTGATTTCTTTCTTGAGAGAGCGTATTTGTATTTTGATATATATATATATATTTTTATATTCTACCTATTTGTTGGGTTACCCGTTCAGGTTTTCCAATATAATTTATAAAGGTAGATAAAGTGGTGGTGTGTGAAACACGACTACAAATGGTTGAATTTGTTGAGGTCGGAAGCTTATCGACCGAGACGGTATTGGGTCTACAGTCTTTCTCGAGTGAATTTGTGGTGAAAGGATTTCACCAAGTCTCTGAAGGAGATCTGTTAAGAATTCGGAGTCCAGCATTTAAGTGTAAGATGATTGCGCTCGTGTGAGCGGATTTTCGAGAGTTTTGATGAGTGGAGTTTGGATCTGTCGGTTGGACAGAAGCGAGATATGATATCTTGATACCTCAGGATGTTGTAGCTGTGTGATGAGACACAGTGACTATGGATGTCTCCGAAGATGTTTTCTTTGGAACAAGTTAAGGGAGTGAGTCTGCTTGGGTGTTGTGGCTGTGTTCAGCAGGATGTTTCTGGTTGGTTTGAGGTCCGAGTTTCTCGAAGAGCTTTGGATTGGGAATTCTTTGGCATTGGTGTCAGCAGTGCAGCTCGGAGTGTTCTGTGTATTGGCAAGAAGCTTTTCACCTTAGCAGTGAGTCCAGAAGCAGCTAAGTGGTTTCGTTTCTTTGTTGGATTGGCCAGTTAAGCTTAGGCTGTTCTGTTTGGTAAAGAGAGAACAGTTTTTCTTTGGAATCAGGATGGATTAATCGCAAAAGTGACTTGCGATAGTTGGAGCGTTCTCTTGTGTTTCAGATATTTTTCTAGATGACTTCAGGAAGTCAGAGTTTTGTTAGCATTTGGAGATTGAGTTTGGTATCGACTGGATTCCAGGAGTGGTACCGATGGTTCATCTTAATAGTAGGATGTTTTTGGAGGAAGTTTTTAGTAGAGCAGCTCAGGTTTCGGAGGAACTTCTGAGTTTATTTTTGGATCTGTTGAACCATATTTTTGGAATTTGTTGTCCCGTGTTTGTTTGTGTTCGTCATCAGCATTGTCATCTACTCAGATCAGAGTTGTGCAGCGGAAGCAGTTGGGAGTGCATCTACTTTTCTTTCCGGGAGAAGAGAAGTTGTTTTCTACGGATGATAGTAAAGGTTGTGTTCTTGATTTTAGTGGGTTTGAGAAGATCATTCTACTGGATTGTTGTGGATTCAGATTGTTCTGAAAGGCATTAGCGGAGATTTAGCTGATCAGTAGGGATGGAGGCAGCTCTGGATCGTCCGAAGAGTTTGGTGGATAAGAGACGGAGGAATTTGGATTTCAGAGTAGGAGATTTGATTTTGGATGAATTTTCTCTAATTCAAAGGAGCTCTATAATTTGGTAAGTCTGGGAACTTAGCTCCGAGATGTTCTGGATTTTCTCTGTGTTCTGGAGAGGTAGGTGTTTGGTATTCAGATTTGGATTGCCAGTTTGGATAGCTGGGATTCGTTGTATTTCACGTATCTCTGAGGGAGTACGTGTAAGATTCTATCTCTGGTGTTGGAACCAGCAGTTCAGGGAGTCTTGGTTGCGAGTCAGACTCGTCTGTAGTCTGATATCCTGTCTAGTTGTGTAGATCTAGATGAGTAGGAGTTCTATAGCTTAGTTGTATAGATTGTTTGGATTCTGTAGGGCGAGTATCTCGGTATTTATACTCGGGAAACTCGAGAGAACTCTATCCAGGATTTTTGTCTGAATAGATAGATTTGTTTGTTTGGATGATTGGTTGATATGGTTGTTAGCATTGGTTGTCATATGCATGTGTTTTAAAATTAAAATCCTAAATAGATTATTAAATTACCTTTGTTTTAAATTTCGGGGACGAAATTCTTTTAAGGTGGGAGGAATGTGACGACCCGGAATTTCGAGCAATAACTATTTAATAATTTATATTAAATATTGAATTGTTTTGATATATCTTTGATTTATAAGGCTTGAATAAATACTTTTCTTTTAATAAATATCGTATTTGTGAATTTCATCTTTTAAAACTAATAAATTATTCACTATTTATTATGGATATATATTGATATATATTGTAGATAAGAAAGCTTTGATTTAAATTCAACTAATAAATTATGTTTTCAAATTCCTACTATATATTTTAGTGATTTGGGATTTTGATTTATTTAATATTAATCTTTTCAAAAACTATCTAATAAATAAAATATGGGTTTAAATACTTAAGATAAATGTTTAAATAGTTTTAAAACTTGTTCTAGCTTTAGTTTAAATTTAAATTTAATTAACAAAAAAGATTTGTTTTATTTTCTTTGTAAGTTTAGCTTGATAAATATAGTTTAAAAATGTATATAAGTTTTAAATTCAATTTTGGTCAAATGATACTTTAGTATATGTTATAAAAGAAGTAGTTTATAGTAAGAAATGGTTTCTTTTATAAATCATTTCAATTTGTTAAATGTGTTATTTATTTTAAAATAATAAATAAGAATGTACATATGAGATAAATATATGAAAGAAAAATATAGGACTTCACTTATATTTTAAAGCAACTTGACTAAAAATAACAAGAAAATATAAAGCAAGTAACAAAGTAAATGTATCAAACAAGGAAATATAAAATATACATAAGTTAAATTTTAATGTTTGTAAAGTTGTAAAACAAATACACTAAATAATCAAACAACACATTAGAATAACATTTCATTTATACAACATCATCAATCAAGAAATCTGCTTAGGGAAGTGAGCAAAGGAAATTAACAATCACTTACATTCCTTATCAAACTAGTAGCATATGTTGCATAGCACATAAGAAGATTGGCCAGCTTCAAATAAAAATCTGCTAAGTCAAAAGTAAAAGCAACTTGTTAGAAAAGCTTGTTAAGATAAGTATGTAAAACAAGTGGCTCGAATATGATATGGATATGCAGTCTTTAGTACAACAAAAATCAGAATGAAAAAGGGTTTGTAGGCTGTAAAGTAAACATACAATATTAAATAAGTTTGTAGGGTATAAAATCTGGTCAAGCATTTAATGTAGCTAAGCAAATATCTTTTCTAAGTACATTAGTATACATCTCGGCCACCAAAATATGAAAAAAATCTCTGAAACTTGTACATTTTGTACACTGTTTGGCATAAGAAATAATATACCCTGTAGCTGGTAGTATATATCAACCTGTAGGCTATTTCCCTACCAGTTTTCATTTCTTTCGAGCTAAGTAAAAACTGAGATGAAACTTCAATTAAAATCCTAAAACAAACACTCTATAACAACCATCAAACAACCCAATACAACAGAGAAGCAAGAAGAAGACTTCAGCTTGAAATGTTAAAGCCTGTTTCAAGTAGAGGCTCTGTTCTTCTTTTTGAATCGAGGTGAGTAACATTTTTTCTTTAAAACATAACTTGATAATTGGGACCCTGCTTTTCTCTGTGATGATATATTTTGTATATATATGGTTGTGCACATCTGTGTGTATCTGTTCTCTGTGATACTCTGTTAATTGTTATTTCTTTTGAGTAGATTGGCAAACGAACCCTCACCACTTGATCTATTGATCGTTTGATTGTAAGATGTAAACAAAAGATGTTAGTTTGGTTATGATTTAAGTATTAAAAATTTATCGAAGTAGAATCAACTTGTAATTGTCTCTGGAAACAAAGAAAACTCTGTACAACTTTATATATGCTTAAATCAAAAACTCTGGTTTTAAGAATTCAGGAGTACAAATCGAACCTACATACAAAACTATGATTTTTAAAATGAAAATGAGGATTTTTACATTGGTATTTCATGAGCAGTTCATATGTGAATAAAAACTGCATTTTTATCAATTTCTCGAAATTTAATCAATAATAAATGATGAAACTTGACTTGAAGCAAGTTTAAACCTTTGTGATTTCGTGAAAATTAACAGAAAAATTTTCTATTGCGTGAGTTTTGGATTCGAGATCATTGTAGGGTTTTATTTCAAGTTTTCGAGCATGTCAGCAACGAGTCGAGTTTGTTGCCTACACGTGATCGAGTGTCACGAGGGTCTGGAGGGAGGAAGTTCGTCGTGTTGTCGTGGTGTGGTTGAACTTTAGGCATCTCCGGTGGAGTGAGGGGTGGTGGCGAGGTGATTATGTTGATTTGGGTTGAGCTCTGAGTCTCGGTCGAACTGTTGTATTTCGATTCGACATTCCTGTAGGCAATTCGAGTTTGGTTTTCGTGTATACGTGGGTTTCGTGACTTGCCGACGACGTGGGTGTTCGCCGGAGGTCAGTGGTGCCGCCGTGCACGTGTACGTCGCGGAGGATGGGGGCTGCGTCGTGTCAGTGGGTACCTGATGTTTAAATTTATATCTAGGTAAACAAAACTTGCTGAGAAAAGAAGGGAGAAGAAGAGAACTCGAGATTTTACTCGAGTCGATACGTGTTTTGCTCGAGTGAATTTGTATTTTACTCGAAGTAAAATATAGGGGAACTCGGGTATTTGTTGTCTTCTAGTTTTTAGCCTGTAACTTGATTTTCAGATTTAAAGTATGGGTTTTAAAATTTAAGTCAAAGTTTAACTGAGTCCAAAGGAATGTTTAAATTCCAGTTTTGAAATGAAAGAAGTTTAAAAATTAAAATAATTTAAATAAGTTTAAATATTTTGAATTTGAGGGAATTAGGTTTAAAATTCTTTCATAACTAAGGTATTGCTTTAAGTTATAATTTAAAGTTTTTTGTTAAAGTTAGTTTAAAGTGATTTAAGTTAAATTAGTGATAGTTTAAACTTGGAGTTTAAAATGAAAGTTCAAAAGGGAAAATGGAATATATGTTTCGAACATATATAAATGAAATTTAATCAATATTGAAAAAGAAGTTTTCTTTAAGTAAATAAAGATTAAAGATTTAAATGCATTGTCCATTGAAATAATTAGAATGATAATCGATAAAACGGTATTGATTTAATTAGTAATTATAAGTTGAAATGTATTAATTAAAGTAAAATAAGGAGTTAAGTAATTAATATGTAATTATGAATCATAGATTTGACTTTAATTAATTAATGAAGGGTTAATGGAACTTATAATTAATAATAAGGAAATTGTAAGTATTATTTAAGATAAAGTAATTAATAAATGTTAATGAAGATTATTAACTAGATTATTTTATGATTAATTAATATAATTGATTTTTAAATAGTTAATTAGATTAATTAATTTGATAATCAACATTTGTAAATGTTTAAGTGTAATTACTTAATGGAATTTAAGTAAGAAATTAATTACTCACTTTAGTTAATTGGGTAATTGATTAATTTGAGTTAATCAATTAAGTTAAATTAATGGGAATTAATCACTTGGTGATTTGGAGATATGATTACTTAGGGAAAGTAATTAATTTATGAATAATTACAGGATGTAATTTATTGGATAATGATTTGTTATTAGAAGTAATTTAAATAAAAATTACTTGAAATTAATCAAGGGATTAATTTAAGTCTGTTTATTGGGAGTAATTAATTAAGGATAATTAATTACTGTATGTTATTAATCAAGGAGATTAATATATGTGATTTGGAAATTAGTTTTCTTAATAAAAATTAAGAAATAAAATAACTAATTAAAGTTAATTACTTGATGTAATTAAATTAAAATGTAAAGGTAATTAGAGATCATTTATTATTATAATTAATGCTGGAAATTGAGAATGGTTTTATTTTGAATTAATTAATAAATGAATAGATTTATTAATGTAATTAATTAAGTAATGTAATTAAATTTAGGTTAATTAATAAATGAAGTAAGGTAAAGGTTATTACCTATATTTGGTTAAAGATAATTAATTTGTAAAAATAACTAAAGGATAATTTACTTTAAATGTAATTAAAGATAATTAATCAAGGACGATTAATTAAAATGAATAATTGGATGATGATTAATTAATTGATTTATAATTAATTAATCGTAATATAAGCAAGTTAATAATGATGAAGTAATTAATTTAATTTACTTTAAATTAATTAGAGATTTGTAATTAGTTTAATTCATTTTAAATTAATTATAAAATGAGGTGATTATTAATCTTTGTTTATATATGATGGATGATATTGATTTCCATGATTGATTGTGATCTCAGATATATATCTATTGTGTTATGGATGCTTGGTTAAGTATGATGATATTGATTATCTGTTTGAGTAGATAATATGGATTATCTGTTTATGATGATGATGTTATTCTCCATTGTTATATTGTGTTTTATCTATCTGTGTTGATATAGATAATAAATTGAATTGTTTTAACTTTAAAACAACTTGGCCTTAAAAGATACGGTTTGGATTTCGATGAGACCGGGATCGGGTTTCCGTATACCGGGATTCTAGGTCTGGAGACCCGAATACCACATCGATCCAAAATAACGTTAGGTCGTGAAATCCAAATGGAGCAAGTGAAGACTCGAGGTATAAGAACTATTCGTCAGTATAACTCTGTGGGTGATTCCGTAATGAGTTTGACGGAGATAGTACTTATAGATTCGAGATGGTGGTTCAAATTGCAAGGGTTATTGTCGTTAACTCTGAGGGTGATTCCAATACGAGTGTAACGAGATAATGCCTTCGGTTTCGTTCGAACCCGGAACGAACTTATATGGATCGAATGCTTTCAGAACATCGTCAGGCGGGCGATGAGCATTCTAAGAGATGTGTTCTCTAAAGGTAATCGTGACCTCAAGCCTCATCAACCGGGAATGGCTAAAACAGGGGAGGTGCAGCAAGGCTTCGTGGGTAGCACCCACTTGAGAGCGAGATATACCCCTGTCTAGAGTCCCTTTTTATTTCGGCTGTGTGGGCGGTTTAGTAGCTACAACCGCCGGGGTTGTCTTGTTTGGAACTGTTCAGTAAGGGATGGTTCCGGTCTTGTGTTGCAGGGGACTTAGGATGGGTCCTCGGTACGGTGATCTAGGCCACGTACTGTGACGGGCGGTACCCCAGTAGCCCTGCCATTGATGGAAACCCATTTTCCCTACGAGACCCTACGGTTTTGATTGTATTACCCACGTTGTGGCTAGTATGCTGGAATTTAATAGATGTAACAATTTCAGCTATTTTCTATTTACTTGAAAACCCTAGACACTATTATAATATCACTGGATTTCCTATCAAATGTTTTGGTTAGCGTAAGGTAAAAACATTTCCATGTTTATGTGTGGGATGTCTTACGTGATACCTTTTGTTTTCAAAGGTTTTCCAAGTTAAACAACTTTAACCTGTTACTCATACCAGACCCATGTCTGACCCGGAGTTTATTTTTCTGTTTTTCCTAAACTCTCGGGTACCCAAATTTTTACGGGTAGCCAAGGGATTCAGGTTAGCTTTGACGTATTCTGGAGGAGCAATGGAGCAGGAGGCTTCAGCGTATAGATATATAGTGATTCCGCTGTGTTAGTGTTTATCTGTATTTCCGCTGTGTTGTATCTATGTATTGTATTGAGATGTATCGAGTTGTATTAACTAGACAGGTGTTTATAACTGTCTAGTATGTGTTGTATTATCTGTGTAACTCTGATATATATATGATATTATGTAATCTCTTATGTGATATATTATATTTCATTCGTTCCGCTGTTGAGATTCTGGTGTGTTTTCTTCTTTCTTCTCTATCTTTTCTATTTCTCACCCTCTTCTTTCTTCATAGTGATGCGATTTTCCGGCCGTGGAATTTCGGGTCGTTACAAGCCTAGAGCGATGATTGTGAGGTCTAGAAATCAAGTATAGGCAATGGTTGTGAGGTCCAGAAATCAAGTCGTTTGGAGTTTGTATGCTCAAGTTATGGGAAAATTACTTCACCAAAGAAAGGGATTAGTATAAAAGGGATTGGTATAAAAAGGATCATGTAAAATGGATCGGTATAAAAGGGATCGTATAAAAGGGATCGTACAGAAGGGACTGACATATTTCAGCCAAGCAAGTGCAAGTCAATGGAAAACAATCAATATCTCGAAATCCATAAGTCTAATGCATATGAAATTTTGTGAGCAAGATGTGGGGGTCGTACAGAAGGGACTGACATATTTCAGCCAAGCAAGTGCAAGTCAATGGAAAACAATCAATATCTCGAAATCCATAAGTCCAATGCATCTCAAAAGAATGAAGCAAGTGGGATCGACCCTCTTCCCTCAATAGGTATCGGCTAGAATCAGGAAATAACTCATGTTGCAACATAGATTGATCAATAACTCAAGTCCTACTAATCCAATTGGCATGAAACTTAGAGAACAAGCTTACTACAACATGCGAAACACTCCATAAGGATCACACATCAAATGGGATAATTCGAAGGGATCGGCCCCTATCCCTCTAAAGGGATCGGTTGAAATTAGAATATATGCAACACCATTTCATGGAAAACACGATATTTTGTAAACCGTAAGTCGGAATGGCACAAAATTTAGAGGGAAAGTAGCTAACATCATGGGCAACCCCCTAGAGGGATCGCACCCCATTTGGAAACCAAAATAGGGATCAGTACCGATCCCTATTATGGGCCCCAATGGGCCTGAAAATTCTTGTATGGCCTCGTCATATCCTGGAGGTTCTTCTACCAATATTTCAGCCCGATCCGTGCACGTCTTCCCCTATAAATACAACTGGTATGGCGTAAGAAAAAGGATCTTCTTTCTGCTTTTCTTTATCTTCAACCTAGGCTACACTCTGCTAATTTTATTCATAGATTTCGGATTGTAATTGTGAACAAACTACAATATAATAAAAAGGAATATTCTGGAGTGGACGTAGGCCGGAGTTAGTCGAACCACTATAAATCTTGTCTCTTTTTATCTGCTTTCATTTTTAATGTGTTTGTTCTTCATATTATATTCTCTACATTAGTTACTATCTGAGATCTATGATTGGAAATTGGTGCTTTCACATAACTAGGTGTTGGTGGCCATTTTTTCCCCCCAACATATTGGTGCTTTTACCGAGTGGGGCTTGCAATCGCGGATTTGGAAGCCAGGATCTTGGAGTTGGAAGCTTGGATACTTGGATCTAGAAAGCAATGGCTAGGCAATCAATAGGGAGACCATTAGTAGATAGGAATCACCATAGAGGAAGTCAGGAGGCTTCCTCTAGAACTGGAGCCAATCAATCATCTATCTACATCACCAAAGGTGAAATGGAAACAATGATGGACGCTATGCAGGAAAGGATGCTGAAAAAACAGGAAGAGATGATGCAGAATATACTTTGACAGAATGGATAGGATAGAGCACATAATCAAGGGAGTAAACCAGCAGGAGCTAAAGACAACTTAGATCAAGGAGTTGAAGCAGCGGGAATCACTGGAAGTCAGAACTGAGAACATGGAGATGGAGCAAATAGATAGAGGAATGGAACAGAGCAGCCGGGGGTAGTCCCTGACCATCTTAGAGGGATCGGCACTGATCCCTCCCGAGGGATCCGCATCAATTCCCAAAGTCTAGGGGGCATGCCCCTGGGTCTCGTTAATCGCGATGCTGGAGGACCTGTAGTCGATCCCATGGAGCTTGGTGCAAATCGAAATTTGGATGCTCTTCTGGAGGAGTATGTTCCGGTATTACCTCCTAGACTTGGGGGGCAGTTTGGACACGATGATAGGTGCCTACTATTGGATGACAATGGAAGGTTTGTAGAGATGACCAGGCGAGCTATGCGTGGAGGATTGGTGAATAGGAATCCGGAGGATGTAAATAGAATTCCGTTCACCCCTAATATCAGGAATGCTAGAAATCCACCGGACTTTAAACTACCAATGCAGGAAGTCTATGATGGAAAGTCGGACCCAACTATGCATATTATGAGATACATACGGCACACAGAAGTACTGGAGGCATCGAAGGAGGTCATGGCAAGGTGTTTTCTACTTTATTTGATGTAGTTAGCTGCACTCTGGTTTAGGCAGCTAGAGAATGGTTCAATAAGGACATGGAGCGAGTTGGTAGATCAGTTCATAAGGTAGTTTTGGGTCCACATAGCGAGACCCAAGAATGTTATGACATTGGTGGCAATGAAATAGAGGACCGAAAAGTCCTTGAGGAGTTTTCTAACATGATTTAACGCGGCTGTGGCTTCGGTGGATCGCCCGGATCCATCGGTGAGTTTGATGGCGGCAGTAGCAGGAATCGCTGATAACACAGAGTTTAAAGATTCATTGGCACAGGATCCACCACAGGATCTTGGAGAGTTTTTCCATGAGGCGGAGAGGTTCCTACGGTAGGAGGACGTGCAAATCGATAAATAGGAGGTGAACGCCATGCAAGGCGAAGGATCATCTGAAGAAGGATTCAAGAAGGAAAAAGGAAAATGGAAACTAGACAATGGACATGATGGATTAAATAAGCAAAGGAATGATCGAGAACCAAAGTTCACCACATATACGGATTTGATGGATAGTTTGGAATAGATTTATCTGGATATAAGGGGGCAACTCTCCTATTGGAAACCCGCAAGGAGGGATCCCACAGAACAGGAATGCAGGACTGGAAACTATTGCATATTCCACGAACTGGATGGGCACGCCATGGATGAATGCCGACACTTAAAGGATATGGTTGAGGAACACGTGAGGAATGGCAGGCTGCCACAGTACGTGAGGATTTGAGCAACAACGGTGGAACATGAGCGGCTACTGTCCACATTAAACAGGAACGACCCTGGATTGGGGTCATGACTCGTCATCAACTAATCGTAATGGCAAGGACCGAGTTCACGACTTGGACTCCGGTCATAAAAATTATTTTTTAACTCTATTTTCTAAAATAAAGCGGCCAGACCACTTACTCATGTATGGGAACCTGAACAGTCCATAGGCATGCTCTGAGATGAAAATAAACCGCTATGCCCGGAGAGGCAACACCTAGTTTTTTCTAGTTTCTTTTTGGACATTTGCAATTTGGATTTAATAAATGGATTTGGATTTTCTGGATTAAGTCCTTGACCAGAGAGTCGGGGCCAGAGAAAGGAAGTTAGTTTGGATTTGATCGCTTTATGACACGGGATCAGAGTGCAAGAAGTGAGTTGCTTTGCTGGAGAGTGACATGATCGACTCACTTATCGTTGTTCCCCCTTTCATCGGAGAGCAACTGGATGGGGTTCGGAAAGAGCCCGGAGAGGATATGACCGGCTTAGGACTTAGGCCAAGACATCGCTTAATGTTCATGGACACTGAACCAGAGTGCAGGGAGTAACGCCGCTTCGTCGAAGAGCGTAGGATTGGCTTACTCGTTGTTGTTTCCCCTTCACTGGAGAGTGACGGGATTGGGTCCAGCAAGAGCTAGGAGAGGCTATGATCTGTCCAAGAGGATCAAGGAATTGCAACATGCCCCCAACTGGGCCGGAGTGCAAGGGATAGGCCACTTCGCTGGAGAGCGATAGGATCGACCTATTCAATCGTTAGGTTTGGATCGATCTTGGCAAGGGTCCAGAGAGACTATCAACAATCCGGAAAAACTCGGTTGACAAGCCCTTTTATTGAGAATCTTGGCCAGAGATCGTAGGATTGGCACACAGATACTTCCAGGATTGCAAATGGCTATGGATTTGGATATTGACCTGGAGCGCTCACAGATTTGGATATAGATCCGAAACGATCTCGGTTTTGGCTAACGACCCGGAGAGGTCATGGATTCGGATATCAGCTTCGAATAATAACGGATTTGGCTTTGGATGGATACAGATTTGGATAAAATGATCCGGAGAGATCGTAGATTGGTTAATGAATTTGGAATGGATCTGAAATTGGATATTGACTCAGAATGGTCATGGATTTCGCTAACGATCCGGAGAGATCAAGGAACTGGATTAGCAATAGATTGGATTCTGTACTGGACAATATGGATATCGATGGATTATGGACTTCGGATTTTGGACTTATAGCAATTCAAAACACGCCTTCCTATCGCAAGGCATGTTTTTGGGGAAAATGTTATACCACCTTTTGGCCAAGCAGTGTACCATCGGATTTGGCCAAATTGACTAGCCCAGAGCGATGATTGCGAGGTCTAAAAATCAAGTGTAGGCAATGATATGAAGCGACGATCAATCGAGACCAAGGGATAGACTCTCTAGAATAGTTTAAGTACGGATTAGTACCTCCTCCAGGTAGGGGAACGGTGCCTACCCCTTCCCCTAGGGGATCTGTACATATCCCCAATTTTTGTCCCAATTGGGTGAGATTGATGTATAGTGACAAGGAAGACCCCATGAGGCTATATTTCAAATCTCAAGTCGTATAGAATTTGTATGCTCAAGTTATGTGCAAATTATTTCACCTAAGAAAGGGATCAGCATAAAAGGGATCGTAAAAAAAGGGATCGGTATAAAAGGGATCATGTAAAAGGGATCGGAATAAAAGGGATCATATAAAAGGGATGGTACAGAAGGGATTGAAATATTTCAGCCAAACAAGTGCAACTCAATGGAAAACAACCAATATCTCGTAATCCATAAGTCCAATGCATACGAAATTTTGTGAGAAAGATGTTGGGACCCTAAGGAGCTTACCCAATGGATCGTACATCAAAAGAATGAATCAAGAGGGATCGGCCCTCTTCCCTCAATAGGGATTGGCTAGAATCAGGAAACAACTCATGTTGGAACAAAGATTGATCAATAACTCAAGTTCTACTAATTCAATTGGTTCGAAACTTGGAGCACATGCTTCCTACAACATTTGGAACGCCCCATAAGGATCGAACATCGAATAGGATACTTTGGAGGAGTCGACCCCTATCCCTCCAAATGGATCGGCTAAAATGGGAATACATGCAATACGACTTCATGGAAAATGCGATATACCACAAACCGTAAGTCGAAATGACACGAAATTTGGAGGGCAAGTAGCTAACATCATGGTGAACCCCCTAGAGGGATCACACCCCATTTGGACACTGAAATAGGGATCAACACCAATCCCTATTGTGGGCCACAATGGACCTGAAAATTCTTATGTGGCCTCATCATGGCCTGGAGGTTCTTCTACCAAAATTTCAGCCCGATCAGTGCACGTTTTCCCCTATAAATACAGTAGACATGGTGTCAGAAAAAGGATCTTCTTTCTGCTTCTCTTTATCTTCAACCTAGGCTACACTGCCAATTTTATTCTTGGATTTCAGATTGTAACTGTAAATGAACTACAGTACAATAAAATGGATTATTCTAGAGTGGATGTAGGCCGGAGTTAGCCGAACCACTATAACTCTTGTCTCTTTTTACCTGCTTTCATTTTTAATTTGTTTGTTCTTCATATTATATTCTCTGCATTAGATACTATTTGAGATTTGTGACTGGATATTGGTGCTTTCACATAACTGGGTGTTGGTAGTCATTTTTGCCGCCAACATCATATTTAAAATTTTGGTTTAGTCTTCGCCATTTTTCAAAAATTAAAAACTTTAAAAATAATTAAATTCTCAATCCTAAAACCTTAGTCTTTAAAAGTGCAACCTAGGAACCTTTTATTAAACACAAAAATACTTATTGTCTTAAATTTTAAAATCTATAATTTAGGATTTTTGAATTTAGCTTTTTCATTGAATCTAAAACAAATTATTAGTAAGTCTAATTTTAAAAACGTTTCTTTCCTTTTTCTTCAAATCAACCTTTTCTTTTAAAGACCTTTTTAACTTTTACTTCTTAAGAATTAGGATTTTTAGTTCAAACTATTTATTAAGTTTTCCTTTCAAAAACTTACTTGTTACACCAAGCCATTTTATTTCAAAAATATACTTTATAATGTTTTTAAAACATATTTTTATAATTTTTAACAATAGAACTGGAGTAGACAAGGACAACTCTCATTCCAATATTTCTTATGACTCTCACCATCTCTACTTCCAATCCTTGGCGGAATCTTTAATATCATGTTAGGGGGACTTCTAAAGGATATGTGCCATTATTGCACTTACTATGAAGATTATCCAATTTTTTGTATTAGATTACTAACATTTTTAATATAACCTCCTAACGTTATTTCTAATTACTAACATCATTTGATATAAATTCCTAATATAATTTTTATATTTTGCAATACTATCACTATTCATTTTCCTATACCTAAACTGCAATAATACCAATTGCTTTTCTCTTAATTAATTGTCTTCTTAGTTCAACCATTGTAGTGTGTTCGCCTATAGCCTTGTTTTAGATTTTTCTTTCTCGTACTATTTACCTCATTCCAAACTTGTACCACTTCCTATTGTCCACACAAAATATTTTTATAGCTTATAACTTTTCATTACCTAGAAACCCACGAGCTATATTGCATTACCATTTTTTTCAGAAGAAATAGTGTTTTACAACATTTCCTTTACATAAATTTTTAGATTTTTATGAATTTTAATTTCTACTAGAACTTCATCTTTACACTATTCTTTTTTACAAAGAAACTAGTGAGCAATATAGGCTATATAATTTTTCGACAATTGGCCTTTATAAAACCCATTTATGAAAAGTTTCAATTTAACTAAATATTTGTATTAATAAGTACAATATTTGCTTACTTTTTCAAAAACATATACTTTTCTCAACTTTTAAAACTATTTTCTGTTGGGTTGGACTCAAAGTGGATTTATATTTGTTCTTTCTCTAGAACTTCTGCTCTTTAACTTACTAATTGTTCTTCTTTCCAATATTAGAAATTCGGCTAATAACTTGGAGTGACTACTCCAAACCCTCTTTTCGGAAACCAATTACTTTCGCATATCTATAATATATGGATTCTTACTTTTTCCTTATATGGACCTACTGTACATCATCAATCATATGAGGATCTACAACCATTGGGCCATCAAGGCTCGAATAAGGGGTCACGTGCCATCTAGCTTCAGGGACTTTCCATATGTCGCACTTATGCTCTAACAAAATCAACGCCTTTCCATACAACCTTTTCCCGTGGGGTAATCAGGGTAGGTGTACATATTCAACTTTATCCATTATAATTGACTATTTCATACTTTCCACATATGACTTACCTTTACTCTATAGTCGAAATTCTTAGGATTTGGCGTATACTATATTTATATTTATAGGCAAAACAAAAATACGTTCACTCAACGTTTTCCTAATTTTTCAAGATTGACTAACTTAAGCTCGGATACCAAATGTAACAACATGCACACCGGTGGACCTAAATTTTCACTATATTGAAACCCAAGTCCACCAAAGTACGAATCGTTGGTTTGGTATCCAGCAAATAAACAAAAGATTGCATATCAGAGCACTAACGGAAAAACACATAGTGGAATAACGAAATATAATAAGTCAGATAATTACTGACCAAGATTTGACACTTCTAATGTCAAGTGTCCTTATCGGTGTCGAGCATAGATAAGGAACACGTCCTTCAACTGTTCCCACCTTGTACCAATACCCGTCCTTCTAAATATCCTGCGGGTTGTAATGAGGAGGGGGTCGGAACAATGTTATGGTAACTAGTAAATTATACACTTTATAGATAACACTAGTTTATGCTAATTGTTCTCTATCTCATGTTATGTTTGTTAATATTTAATTAGTCGTCTTGGCTCCACGCCTGCATATGATATGTCCCATCTACCCATTGTAGAATCATTGCTACGTACATATATATAAACATAAGTACCATAGTTCCCCAATGGACCTAGATACTATCCCCACTAGTATCTCTCAATCAAAAACCCCGTTAGGATCCATCGCCCTCGCCGTATCACGATCTCATCACCGTATAACCCAAGGGGCTCCCATAATGCCTAATCATGGCTTTTTAAAATATTATGTCGTACTCAATCTTGCTTTAGGGCTTTACTACTTTGTCAGCTTCCTATTGTGGACTCGGTTCCATGGACCACCCAACCAATTTGAATGAACTCTCTTTGGGTTAACTAGCCTTGCCCAAGTAAACAAACTAGAAAACAACTGTGGCAGTGCATAACCCAACTGGATCTACCCTGGTATGAGGCAAAGACCAGTTAGGTGTTATGTTGTCTTTCCCGTTGACCACTAAGGACTGATGACGTGCTCGCCTTATGACAGCCCTATCCCTGATTTGGTATCAACACATGCTGCGTAGTGCCCAATCCCTACCACCATCCCATTTATATTACCAATTGAAATTAAGGCAATACCCCCCTCTTTTCTATTTTTAAAGCAGACTCCTCTATCCATTGGGGTATTCCTTCATCTATATGCAAGCGTACACTCTCTATGGGACATGTCTCACATTGCTATAATGTTACACAACTGCTGGTAGCCCCTTGCGGTGGGCAGACTTCTGTTGTGTAACAATACTGAACTCGCATTCCAACCTACTTTAATGAGCAAATGTCATATTATTCATTTAACTATACTTTACTATGATAATTCGCACCGGTCATAAACACATACTTGAGGCTACGTATGTGTATCTCATATATATATATATATATATATATATATATATTCATTCATGCTTACGTAATTACCTTGCCTCAACAATTTACTGTTGACCCTATGTCTTTATTTGATTATGTGTTTATCCTTTTTGGCTTTAAGCTTATTTACCACTTTCCTCTTATCAGGTTCATATTATCATTTTCTATTCTTTTTATCCATTTTCCCATTTTCTATCTCTATTCCCATTTTATCTTTTTATTTCTTCTTGCCTATCCTTCGAATTTCCTTTTATTTACTTTCCATTTCTTGATATTTCGCATTTTATCTTTTTATGATATTATTATCGCATTCATATCTTCCTATTTATCTCTTAGGGTTTACTGCATTTTAATGCATTGGAACTACATTTCTATCATAATAATGTTAAAATCGTAAATTTCCATATCTAATCAAAAAGAAAGATTTGTGTGGTGTTTGTAATTACAAGAAACTATCTTCTTATTATTTGAAATAGATGGTACAAAATATGATAAATATCCCTATTTTGTACATCTCTTTCTTTTTAGGTGTATTACTTGTCAATTCAAACATCGCACTTTTATTTATTTAAACTTGATAATACATGGAAATCTACTTGGAACATCCCAAGTTCCAATGAATTAAAATATCACTTAAACCCTTAAATACTTAATAAATTTTCTTTAATTTACATTTTTATCCTTCATTTAAATACCAATTCTCTTATATCATATCGCAAACAAATTTATGGTTTCATAATCCTCAATAACGAATTTCAAGAACTGCTAATATCTTACACAATTTCCAGGTTCTTATTTATATAACATATAAATATAACAATTATCGGGTACAAAATATATAGGTAAGTTTTCTAATTTAAATTTCATATTTATAAAATTGGACTGCAACTCCAATTTAACATTACAAGAATATAGGAATAGACTTGCAACAATATAATATTATATTATATAAAAGCATACAATATTAACACTCAACTTTTTTAGCTCCAATTCTCCAAATCTAGATCCATTCCTTTTTTATTTGACTCCCTCTTACTTTAAATCCAAAATATAAAAAATGTATATACCTATTAGAACTATAGATCTAGAGAAAGGATTGAATTGAATTTAGATTAGAGTTAAGATTCATGTTTACCTTTGTTTTTTCAACCTGAATCGATCATATTGTTCTCTTCTCTTATTCTTTGGTTCTTTCCACTTATATATAATAGTTTTATTACTTTTAGAAATTATAGAGAAAAGAGAATGATAGAGTTCCGCTCTTTGACCTAGAGAATATGAGAAGAGAAGTGACAAACTAGACTTGTATTTATAGGGGTTTGGAGTTAATACGAAGCATTAGATTTGTCTTAAGAATCTTTAATTTAACCTTGGATGCACTCAATTGCTTCGTACCGAAGTAAAATATTTTGGTCCATCAGTTCCACCCATTCATTATTTTACAATCACGCTTTAACACCACTAAGAGTCGACCACCCATGCCTTAGGGTCGACCTCTACTGGTTGACTTGGTTCCTTTTTGGTCGACCTACGGCGTGATTCAGTGTTAATTATTAGCATACTTTGATTTTTTTTTTATTATATTACTTGTTTAACCGACCTCTATAATTTATTTCCCATTATAAATATTCTCTTAGATATGTATTTACGTTAACATTTCTTAACATTTAATTTCCATTAACGTAATTCACAGTAATTAACTTTTGTTACCGTAATTACATATATAATTATTTTTGATTCAAAAACTTTAAATGTCAATAAATTTTTCGTTTGAACTCCAATTGGACAACTTTATATATTAAAATTGATCATAAAATCGCCACAAAACCAACAATGTAAGTATTGTAGCCAAATTCTGACATTTGCAACATTATTATTTATTTATTAAATCCTTTTTAATTTATTAGTGTTAAAATTTTGGGGTGTTACATCCCTATTTTACTTTCTATTATTTGCAGTGTCCTTTTTCTTTCTTTTTATTTAATGATTTGGATATGGTTTCCCATTTACCTAACACCTGTTAACATATTTTTCCCATATAATTTTATTTTCACTCATCCCCGCAGTTCTCACTTGCCCCAGCACAGTACTTAGCACTTATTAGTTTATTTTCCTTATAGAAAATCTAAATAAATTCTCAGAAAATTCATGAACACTTGTTCTAACATGCTTTGATCTTCATTTGAACTTTTAAGGATCTTTTCCTTATATATTTTCTAATTATGCACCTTCAGTTAATCATATAAAATAATGTAGGCTTAAGAGATTTCTCAAACTAAAAACCTATCCCTAAAATCATGATTTGAACATCATATAAAATTTCCATTATATTTCAAGATTCTTAAAGTGGGAGATACTCATCTAAAACATCCCATGTTTTTTCATTCTTCACCCAAAACATTCATTAAACCTTTATATTTGTTTATAGAAATCCGTATGAACTCCATCATACTTAAGAATATACATATATAAACTGATACCGTATAGTAGGGATCAGTATAGATAGGTTAAGTATTACTCACCAAGATATTTAAGATATCTTGCTTTAGTTTTCTTAACTCCACTTTAGCTTGTGTTTTCCTTATCTTCTTCCTCTTTGCCCTCTTTATGCAACCACCATTAAAGTTCTTTTCTAGCTCCTATTTTTATTTTAAGTATGATGAAATGAATGAATAGAAAAGAGTGTGTTTATTATGCCATAGTAATTTGGGCTTTGGCACTTATATCCCTTTTCCTTATTTCTCCTTACCTCTCTCATTTAGCCTGCCTTGGCCTTTTAATTAATATATTTGGTTAAATTTAAATTTAAGGTTGTTATAGCTTATAATAAGCAAAAATAGATCTGACCAAAGATGTGTAAGTGAGAAATTTAACCAAAATGTCATACCATTAGCTAATGTGACGAGTGATAGTTAATATTCGAATTGTTCGATATTAATCATTGACTGAATTTACACCTTTAAGTGCACAATCGTAATAATGAATTCCTTGAAAAACCATATAATTTAATTACTTTATATTAATTGTATATTTATTAAATTAATTAATATTTAAGAAATATTAATTATTATTTAATTAAGTTGATGTTCGGGAGTTGTTTGTAATTATTCGAATGCATTTATAAAACTTATAACTGCGTGCATTGATATACGACATCGATGTAATTTTAAATGGATTTAAATAAAAGATAATTGCATGAAGTGATTTATGGAAATTTTATGTCATTTGATGGTATGTAATTTCAGCCATATCATGTGAAAAGAGAGGAGTGGAAAGAGAGATAATCAAGGGAATTAATTATGGAAATTTTAATAAAAGAATGGAAAATGTTTCATTCTTTTAATTAAAACCAATTCACTAATTCATTTCCAATAGAAAATTCACACTTTCTCATTCATATTTTTCTCTTCTCTCCTCCTAACCTTCCATGGCAGAAAACAAAATAAAAAATTCCAAAAAGTTCAACTCCAAATCAAATGCAAACATAAAAAGTAATAATGAAACATAAGTGGTTCATACATCTCTTGTAAAGATCAGATGTGGATCTTAGAGATTTTAGGTGATTTCTTCATTCAAGCTGTGTTTCTTGGGCTACTTCTTACGTAATTATCTAATCTCAATTTTAATTAAACATCACATCCTTTAGTGTAGATTATATCCCTTATATTTTACAATGATGTTATATGTGCAAATATTGTCACCCTATAACCGTTTGAATCTGCATATGTAAATACATATCTGAATCTTTTATGTGCTGTAAATATTATTGTTGGAGTTTTGCATTTAAAAAATACTAGGGCCTAATTGTTTAATATACACACACATACATACTTTAAACATTGATAACTTTAATACTATATGTATATTTCACACACACTATTTTTTTTAAATGGCTTATGCTTTTAAATAATGATGATATTATTTAGGCCACCTTTTATGTTACAAAATTATATATATATATATATTACATATTTTAAATATCATTAACTACTTTATTGTTTTCAACTTGGAAAATTATTTACTTGGCAACATTTGATGTTTTGGATCTTAAATTTGAATATATTTTACTGACTTAGTTAAAACTATTCAAATAGTGTAAATGTTTTATTTCATTTATTATGTAAATTAATTTTGATAAACACACACACACACACATAGATACACACACATATACAAGTTTAAATTTTTTTGATAACAAGTTTAGGAAAGAATAAAAGAAGGGTAAAAGATTTTCATCTTTACATGTCCTTAATTGCCGTTTAAAGACCTTTTACTTTTTCTTTTAATGCCACTTAAATGCACCACTACCCATTCATTTAGACCTTTCTGTTTCACATCTATTCAAACATTAAATTATTCATTTCATTTAATACATAAGTTAATTTTGATATATGTATATATAAACATTCTAACATAAGTTTAAATTATTTTTGTGACAACCGTTGCTCATATAAATAGGCAATATATATGTTAAAAATGCAAACCCAACATCTATATATGTATATATTAACTATATACACCTTTTTGCCAAATTGCACTTATGAATTTTACACTAGATTATATTTGGATATACTCACAATCTATGCCTAGTATAAATTTGGTCATAAATGTTTTTTAATAAGTCAATCAATTTAATTAAAGAGAGAGATGAAAGGTTTCTCTCTCTAAATAAGACAAAATCTACCGTTAATTAACTGTATAAATTAAGAGAGCGAAATGAAGGATTTTCTTCTCTAAATTAATTTTAATATGCAATTTTACATTAATTTAAACATAGAGTATATTTGATACAATCCATTTTATATGAACATCGCATGGTAATTAAAATTTAAATATTTGAAATCTTTTTAAACAAAGTAAAATAAAATAATATTTTATTTAAAACTTTGTTATATTTGATCTAAAATCCAGTTAGACTTCATAGGCCCAATAGATCCAAAATGGTAAAAAAAAAAATTAAAATTCACTCATTTCATCCGCTGCGGGCTAGCCTAGTTCCAACAATGGCACCGGAGCGAGGTTGGTTAAGGCATTTACCTGGTACATTGGATGTCCTAGTTTCAATCCTTACAACTAGCACGATAAGGTGTTCTCAAATTGTGATCTATGATGAATTTTTGCCTCTTACCCCTACAAGTCATGTGATGGTTGTGCTAGTCGAAAGGCTATATGTAAAAATCACTCATAAGGTACGTAGTTGGGTCACCAAAGGAGCTTGGGTCAGACCAACAACGGTATTAGAGCCTAATAGCCTATGCGGTCTAAATTAGTCATGTTAGGGCTAACTAATTAAACTTTCCCACTTATTACTACCTCTAGAAATGTAATGTTTGAGGGTTGGAATTGGGTAATCAATTATCTTATCCTACCTAGTTATCAGCCTGGCTTGAAAGGTGTGAGCCCAAAGGTTGCCCCTAATAGAAAAGGTCCAATTAGAATTGGGCCTTGGGATCAAAATAAAAGATTTTAAATTTAAAAGTTAGATTTATAATAGAACATGTTTACTATAAAAGTTATAATACAACATAAGTTTTCAAAATGTTTGAAAATGTTTAAATACTAATTTCAAAATTTAAAATTTATTAATAAGATTAATAAAATGAATTTATTAAATAGGTTAATTAATTAATACTTATATACATGTATTATATATATATTGATATTTATTATGTTATGTTAAAAGTGTTTAAGATGACATAAGTGTACACATATGTATATAAAATAAATTTTCGAAATTAATATAATTTAATTAAATAAATTTATTAAAGGTTAAATAATCGAATAAATTTATTAAAGGTTAATTAATTAAATAATAACATACATATATAAGATATATGTCTTATACTATAATGATTATAGCGTGTGTCTGTGTGTGTGTGTATTATCCAATATAAATGTTATACTGAAATAATATAAAATTAATTAAATAATATTAAATTAATATAATGTTATACATAAGATTATTGTATAAGTTAATTAAGATATAAAAGTCATATAATAATGAAACTTATATAATATGAATGTATAAATTAGAGGTGGAACATTAAGGAAACCCAACTAGACTTAAGGAATAAATACATACATATAGTACATATACAATGATTTTCGATGTGCCTGACACTTGAATCATGAGGGTATTTCATAAGAAATACATTATTCCATAAGTTGATATCACTCGATATAATATATTGAAAATTATGAATTTGAAATATAAAGTTGTCCTCTACCATTTATATATTAACAAATTACTTGCATATTCTCTAGTTGTTGAGCAAACTCAAGCTAGAGATGTCATTGTAGTATAATTAATATATTGATTAGATGAGGTAAGATAACTATATGTATTTGTTGAGCAAACTCAAGGTATATATACTATACTTAGGCTGTCGTGAAATAGTAGGTACGAGTGAATAATTTCTTTTGATTTGTTAAGCAAACTCAAGTTCGAAATGAGATTGGACAAGGAACTAAGGGTTAGGAGTTGTATACGATAAAACTAATAAGGAGTTATCCATCGTTTGTAGGGCTATGTCTTTTTGAGCAAACTCAAGGTCAGAATCTTAGGAGAGACGCGTCCTAACACCCACTAGTGAGGTCGAAAGGCTTCCATGTTTCGTCTTAGGGCTTGGAGAAAATAAAATACTAGTGGGGGCCTTATTAGAAAAATGAAATGGTAATATTTAACCTCTCTAATATTGTAAGAACATCTGCTATGTATAATGAAAATAATCTATTTAGATAGATTTATGCATTAAATATAATTAATAAAATGTTTACAGTTAAAATATACAAAGGAACCGAATTATTTTAACAAAGAAATACAAAATATACTTACTAATATATTTTTGCATTTTGAATCATTCAAGCGCCTAATAATACAATCACTATATACATTCATAACTTTGTCATTTGCGAGTTTACTTGCCCAAGATGGTAGATTTCCTTCAATGAGTTTCGAACTCCAGAAGAAATACAAAAATATGGACGTTTGATCCATATGCGATCACATATAAATGTTATATGGTGAATGGTCACAATTCGTAATGTACGAAACCTCGATGAAATTAGTTCATTGAAATAAGCAAGTAAATTGTAGTGAGATCGTGTATTCAATATGATTTATTACCATAATAATCTTATTGTGTTAAATGTAACACTAGACAAAAGGCTACAAGATAAATATAAGAATTTAATCACTGAAATGTTAGTTTAATCAGTTTACGTAAAGTGCAATTAATTTGATATCCTTAAAAGTTAAGATGACCAAATGCACTTTTGTAAAGAGTTCGTTGTGATATTGTAGTAAGGATTTCTTTTAATGGGTCGACCATTTATAAAGGAATCGAATGTATAAGAATGGATGTAACTTTAAGGCACAATTGGGATGAAGAGATTGAATGGTCACTTCTGCTTTATAAAGAAATCTAGAAACATGAACTGTAAAATAATTATAGTTACTTAACATTGGAATAAGAAATATGATTTCTATTCCAAAATTATTTTCATACAGAAAATTGTTTTCAATGATATTTATTTCTTTGAATTTAAGATACTTGATCTGAAAATTATCGACCATAAACCAGTTATAGTAAATTAAGTAAATAGCCTATATTAAGTGGTTGAATGAAGCTTTATATTTCATATACAATTATAGTAATGGCGGAAATAGAGGTAGTGTGCCATATAAAACTTATTAGTCGCATCAAGTTACGAATATTATTTTCGTAAAACTTACCAAACATTATTTATGAAGTAATGATTATTTTTTAGTATTGGTTGAAAAATAAAAATAGTTTCATTTCAATATGAATGTTATAAATATTCATTATAAATTAAAACTATAACAGCAGTATTTGTGATGCGTTGGAAAATACAAAAGTATATCTGAAGTTATTTGCAATTATTTTGGAATTATGGACTAAGCCAAAGTTTGGCGAAATAATTCTTTGATTATACGATTGCGAATCATATGGTACTAGTAAATTATATCTCAAACAATAAAAGGTAATGCACCCATTCAGTGGGAATGATCATACAACTTGATGAACTCTACGAATTGATGCATATAGATGTACGCAATCAAAAGTCCAATAATTCCAAAAAAATTCCATGTATTTCGTTGTATTCACAAATGGGTTATCACAACATGAACATGTGTATTTGATACATATATAGTATGTCTATGATAAGCTTAAGTCGAAAGTAAATTACATAACATGCAAAAGAAAATAAAATGATTTGATTTGATCGAATAGTTGAGAATATTGGAAAGCATTCTGTACATACCTAAAAGAATAATGATTCAATCTCAAAAGTCACTTCTTCCTATAATGCATTATGATTTGTTGACAACGAGTAATAGAACTTTGTTGAACAAAGTACGATTAATTGTGAGTGAAGTTGAGTTAACTTATTTCTATAAGGTCATGTACTTAAGAGTAGTACACAAAGTCAAAATTAATTTCATCTAGAGAATAGTTTACCAAATCATACAGGATATAGGTTTATAAGGAACTTCAACATATCCTAGGCCAAGAAGTTGGCAGGTTGTGTGAGTCGACAGCCTATACGAAGTAATTGTACATGAGTGATCTTGTATGAATCGCCCCAAAAGAAGTTTGGGAACAACTGTCATTGGGTGGACAATTTATTTTTTGAACATAAGTATTGTAAACTAAAAACAAAATTAGTTTTATATATAAGACAAATCATAAAGTGTTTATGAATACCTATTTTGTTGCATTGAGAAACAATTAATGTTTCATGAAATACCAATTTCATAGTGAAGGATTTGAAAAATTATTGGCATTAAAATGGATTTGAGTATGATCCAAAGATAAAAATAAATATGTGGGATGAAATGAAATTAACCTAACCTAAACAAACACATCACATTAAAATGTCTAATAAATATTCTCACACATTGGATAGAAACTATGAGTTTTTTACCAATGCCGAGAATAGAGAATCCTCGATTGTCAATTAAGCCATTAAGAGTATTGACTCTACGATATGGTATAATGCGCAAAGTCAAAATACATTCCAAGCATAGTATCAAAATATGATTTTGATAGTTGAATAAAAAGGGCTGTGATCCATCGGTCACAGTTGTTTCTTTAATAGCAAGACTGATGCAGTTGGAATTTAATCAGCAATGTTGATAAGAATAATATCATATATTTCAATTGTTGAAATTAGCGTAAAAGATTGGTCATTCAACGTGCTAAAGTTAATTCAAATTTACTCACAAAATTATTGCTTGATATGACTTTGTGTTTTGGTACATATATCTTGGAATGGACAATTCTAAATAATGATTTAGAATTGACTATTTGCACATAACAACTAAAGTATCTTGAAGCCAATGGGAGAGATATTGAGTTTGTGGTTTTTTAGATTCAATCCAAGAATAGATACGAAAGTGCCATTCGACATGCACCATAATTGAATAAGCGTTTTGATCTAATTATCAAATAGTTTGATTGTTAGTCAAAATGTAGAGGAAGCATAAATTATATCATTGATTGTTAGTGAACTTATGTTAAAATCAAAAATAGTTTATTTATTTAATACTCAATATTGGTTTTGTAAAATATATCTTTTATAATAAGTATAAATGATGTGTGGAATGTCCTAAAGCGGTATGTAATGACACCTTATTAAAATGTTTAATATGGAACATGTAAGACAGATTCCTTATGCATTGGCAATAAGAATAATCATACATGTTATATTATCTACAATATCGCAATGCTTGTGTATTTGATACATGATGCAAATAACAAATCCAAATAAAGATCACTAAGTGATAGCTTATAGTGTTCTCGAGTATATACAAAATACTAGATAATTGTTTACAAAAACAACGAACTCATTATGAAGGGGTATTCAGACTTGAACTTCATAAGTGATATTGAGTATAATATTTCAATATTAAATTCATGTTAAAACCTTAGTTAATGAGTTTAATTTGGAAATGTTCCAAAAAAGAGGTTGTGGTTGATTCAACTAAAAGGCTAAGTACATCATCTTGAATAGCGTCATGATAAAAGCAGTGTATAAATATTAATGCACAAATTTATAACTGAGGTAGGAATGATTCCGCGTATCGAGAACACAATATTATTATATGATTACAATGTAATAAAAAGAGCTCACTAAAAGTTGAGAAACATACTCCGACTAGTTCCACATGATAAATGTAGTTTATCAATGTTTACCCACTTTTTGATCAAAGCAGCTAATTCAAAATAGCCCTAAAGAACTCATACGGAGTCGGATTGACTTGAAATTTTGGGAAAACACTTAGAAGATATAAAAAGAGGCTCACAGGAAAAATTGGATTATTTGGAGATTTTTTGATGGATCGCTAGAGACCTAACTAGATCAATCGCTAACGATCCACGTAAGTTGGGCCCCACAACCTAAAATTTATAGGGTAGGTACCACACCCCCTAGAGAGAGTACCTGCAAAGCCTCGTCTAGTTTCGTTAAGTTTTAAGCAAGTTATGCATGATTCTTCTCTGAATTACGCCGGTTTGATCCATCAGGTCCGACCCATGAGGAGTGTGCCCTATGACCTATGATCCATAGGGGAGGCTCTTCTACTCATCTACATTGCATGTGTGAAGTTTCGTGTGATTTGGTTAAGTATTGAGTGAGTTATGGACGATTCTTCTGGACCAGATGACCAATGAAAACGGATGATCAAACGAACTCCAAACGACTTGATATTTAGACAAGGAACTTAAATAGAAGATAGTAAGACAACTAAAATAAGATCACTCAAAAATATACTAAGTGGATGGAAAGGTATCGATCCATTCCCTATGGATAGCTAGCGATCCATTAAGATAGGTCAGACCGCCCTTAAACTTTTCGAGCTTCTTCGTAACACTAAGTAAAGTCTTCTGGTAGAAAAATATGCTAAGTTGATGGATAGGCTATCCATCCCCTATGGATATCTAGCGATCCATAGAAATGATTCAGATTTATTTGAGATTTTCGGTGATGACTTGGCATAACAACTAGACTCTTCTGCACTTGGACTTCTGGCCCAATACTCACTGAATTTCCCTATAAATACTCACTGAACTTCTTCAACTTTCTTCTCCCCCACAATAGTCATCAAGGGGGTTGCTGTGATTCTCCTGTCAACCCTTGTACTTGTGACTTATTCTAACTCATTGTAACTTAGATCCAAAGACTAACTAGTTGATATCTAGAGAGATTCAACTAGTATAATCATAATAAAGATTGATTAAAGTTGACATAGGCCAGAGTCAGTCGAACCACTATAAAAATTCTGTGCCTCTTTTCTTACATCTGCTTTTTATTTGTTGTTTATCTAAGATTTGTGCTGTTGATTATCCACATTGGTGCTTTCACACTTGATCCAGGGTGTTGATCCATTATTTGGGTTAACAATCAACATCAAAGAGAGTTGATTGACAGAGTAGATGATTAAACTAACATAGCAGATCCATTCACAAAAGGTCTAACTCGATCAGTTCTTATCAAACTCACTGAAGGGATGAGATAGAGATTCCATAATTGACCCCAAGTGCAAGCGGAATATTGATAAAGTTAGGGATATGCCCTAGAGTCATTTATGTAATTTGTTACTTATATCTAACTCGTTGACCAATCTTGTTCAAAATAAAAGTCATTTCCTTTCTATTATATACTTGATATAATGAGTTATATTAATTAATTTAATTTAAAGTATATCTAATAGAAAATCCATAAATGGTATATTTTGTGATAATTGTTAAAAGGTGTTGTAACCATAAGTAATTTATCATAATGAAATTAAATATATTGTTTTATATATTCCTAGTTAAGATGTATTGAGACTGGATATCGATACATCCATTGAGACTAGAGTATGTGCTCTCCAAATGTTGGGCAGTATATTACTCATGACTACTGAAGGCACCAAGGGGTTAAGTATTGATAGTTATTGGATAACTATGAAATTACTCACTCAATAGTTTTTTGTTGGTTAATATAACTAAGGTCAAACAAAAAATATCGATGTGACAAAATTACACTGTTCTCTTGGCTTGAGAATGCTGCCGGTCTTCAATGTGAAAACTCTGCTTTAATTATAGTTAAGTCATGGCACGATATAACAACTCGCACATTAATAGGCCTGAATTTCGACTAAATCGAAACCCAAGTCCATCAGGGTATGGATCGTTGATGTTGACAACCTATAATAAAAAAAAGTATATCAGAGAGCTATCTATATAAATTCACAGTAGAATAAAAGAAATATAATAGAATTTATATGCTGACCAAGGCTACTGTACCTTGGAACCTTCTCTTTTGCCCAGAAATCTTTTCCAACTTTTCCAAGTACAATTTGCATAATTAGGTTTATTTTTGGATGTTAAAAACCATAAAAGGTATAAAAAAGAAGGGCAAAAATGTAAAATTTTCCATATAACTTCCTTTTGCGGCATAGAGGTACATATTTAAGAAAACCGAATTTTCAAAATTTTAGATGTTAGAAATTATGTGTTAGGTATTGGATGGTAGGAATCAGATGCAAAATTGGTTGAACCATAGTCTTATTTGTAGGAGTGGAAATTATTGTGTGAAAACATAGATTTTTAATTTTTGAAAACTTGCATACATATAGAACTTCTGATATTTATAGGTTGTTTACATCATATTTTCAAAATGTTTTTAAAAGAATGCATTCATATAGGAGGCACCGATTTAGAATTATTTAGCATGCATATCATATATGTTGTGATACACCATGCACTTGTACACGTTTTGCTGCAAAATTGGTTGTACACTAATTGGTTGGATAGTTTAGAATGATTGCACACTATGTTACATGACTCCACTCTTTAGGAATTTCAGAGACGAAATTCTTTTAAAGGGAAGAGTGTAATACCCTGTAGAATTAACGGTAATTAATAAATAATTATTAAAGCTTAAAAATGGAATTTGAGCAAACATCAGACTTTGACAATGAAGCTTGCACTGTTGCGTTCGTGGTGATTCTGAGCAACTTTCATATTTGGAGTTTTGCGATCAGAGTTCAAACGAAGAAGTTATTAGGGTTTTAAGTTTTTCAAACAAAAATAATTAAAAAAGGAACAAAATAAAATAAATAATAACCATCATGTGGACCCATCAGTCAACGCCCTCCTTGGGCCAGTTGACCAGTCTATTGCTGGCGACTAGGGTTCAACCTTGGTCGAACTGCAAAGATTTAATTATTTCAAATATAACAGATGCGATTGATTCGAACGCCTATAAATACAGGTCTAACCCATCACTTTTCTTCTCATATTTTCAGATCAAAACAGCAGAGCTCTGCCATTTTCCCTTACCCACTATTTCTATTAATTATAAATATTATATTATATTATATATGTATAATCGAAGAAGGGCATAAAATAAAATAAAAGAGAAGAAGAGAATGAGCGAATCAATACTGCCGAAAAAGGAATTTTATAATTATAAATTTCCCACTTAACCCAAATCTCTTCTCAGATCTATAATTCTAGTGGCATGTATATATCTTGTTATACATATTTTTGGATTAAAAAGGAAAATGAGCCAAATTAAAAGGGTGAATACGAATTTGGGAGATTTGGAAAGCTAGAAAGGTGAGTGGGAAATCATATGATTTATATATAACATTGAAATTTATATCGTTGGGTTTTATTTAATCTTTATGTGTATGCAAGATCTATGGAGTTGTAGGCTTAGGAAGAATGTATTCAATTGAAATCTTCCCTACATATTCTGTAAGTAAGGTAATTGGAATGGTATTTACACCCTAATCTAGAAATTTGAAAATCAGTCCCTAAATTTGTTAAAGTAGAATGTTGATGAGATAGAAGATTTATACAAGATTTACGATAATTGGGCTGTAAACTGCTAGTATTAACTTAGATTGCCCTAATTTGACTTAGAATGTAAATATCTAAGTTTTAATTTATTCGGAGCGTTGTGGGTACAATTTAGCTGTATCTACTTCCATATAACTTCCATAAATTATCAAATTCCTCCAACTATGTATAAAAAGTGCATCATTTGAAATAATAAGAAATATACCAAAAATGAAAAAGATGTGTAAAGCACGGTTGTTCTTCTCCGTAGTTTGCACTATCTATTTTAATAAAAGAAAAGAGATATTCCTTGTAATTCCAAACAGAGAAAATTCCCACTTTTGGGTAGTTTATGGAAAGTTATAACGGTAATCTTTTTTAGAAAGGATAACTCTAATTTATTAAAATGTAAAAATAAATGTTTCT
The DNA here is from genome assembly GCA_030737815.1 of Allium fistulosum. Classification (NCBI taxonomy): domain Eukaryota; kingdom Viridiplantae; phylum Streptophyta; class Magnoliopsida; order Asparagales; family Amaryllidaceae; genus Allium; species Allium fistulosum. The sequence goes on along the minus strand of CM060902.1, from coordinate 1,111,303,493 downwards.
TACAGAATGTACATACAAGTATGTTCTAGGAATTCCTAAGTATAGGAATTAGTGAGTTAGAAATAGAAATATATATACACATATAACCGCGCCTATCGATTATATATATATATATATATAGCTTAATATACGTTAATGCTCGTATTAGTTATAATTAGGACGTATAGTTATTATTAGTGCAGTAAACTATAGGACTAGGAGGTGTAGGTGGAAAAGAGATAGTAACTCCAAAATTAGTAGGGCAATAAATGTACGGTTAATTAGGTGTTACAACAATTAATTAGGGCATGACTGACCACTCATAAAGTTAGTCGGGTGTACGAAAAGCAATTTTCTAAATACTATCATTGGCCACATGCAACTGATGGAATCTGGTAGCCAATTCAGGCTGAGAGAACACTTCGCTCCAATCAACTGATCAAAGAGATTATCTGTTGTAACAACCCGCAAATTTTGAAAATATTTTAAAGGAAAATTCATTTGAAACTTTGAATATAATTATTTTAAAATTGATAAATTTGGAAATTTAATGTAATATTCTGGGATTTGATGTGAAATGTTCTTCCAAATTTAATAAAATAAAGATTTTTCCTAAAATGCAAATTTTGGTCAACTTTGGTCAAAGTTTAACTTTCTGTGAAAATTTTAAATTTTGAATTTTGAACTTTTACTTTTTTTTATAAAGATGGATTTAATTCTAACATTTTCTTTGTTTTTCATTTTGTTAAATTTTGATTCCTACATTTCAAAACTTACAACTTTTGGCGTAGTACACGCAGTTACTTTCCCTACAACTTCTATTTCATTTTATTTTGATTTGTTTGGACTTAAACCATTTGGGCTAGAAAACCCTTTAGTTAGATGAGGAGCCTATATAATATCCTAGGGTTTTGCTAGATGTCACATTGTGATTTGTGCCTCCACAGAAAAAAAAACAATGTAAGTTTTCTTCTTCATCTTCCTCCTCAAAACCCTAGACCTTCTTCCTCTACAATTTTTCTCCTCCTCCCCTCCACAAATTTCGGCCACACCTATCTCCTCCTTCCCCAACCACAAACCCTAGCCAAAAACCTACTTCTCCTACTTCCTTTTCCCCCTTTCCTCTTCACAAGTTTCGGCCCCTACCTCCTCTCCTCTAACAAAAAAAAACCCCATAGCCGAACTTCCTCAACCCCTTCCCCTTACTTTGCCTTGGCCGTGACCACCTCCACTACCAAAACCCTAACCCTAGGCCGAGCCCCTTCACCAAAACCCTAGCCTAACCTAGCCAAAACTCCTATGGCCGAACCCTAGCCTAGTCCACACCTTTATGGCCGAACCCAAACACAAACAAAACCCTATAGTTGAACCCAAACTAGCATATGGCCGAGCTTATGCATCCCTAGACAAGCCCTCTTCCCATGTTTACAAATATATAATTTTTCTACTTTTATTTTTCTATGTGAATAATTTGTTTACGTATGGAATTTATTTTATTTTTCAAAGCGTCGGATTTGGATTCTCCTCTTACTCAAGCTTGTCCGTAGTTTGTCGTGCTTGTTGTAGTCGTTGTGTTGCATTTTGAATCACTTTCTAACCAAAGAAAGGTGAGTAATCACACTTGACAACGTACTTATATTATGGTGAATTGATGACAATGGAATTGTATGGATTTGTATATGCAATTTGAGAATTTCACCTATGTTTATATTATGTTATTTCATATCATATTGTACCTATTATGATTATATGCCATGATATATTGAATATTGTTATGTTTATTTCATATTCTGTTCTCACACTGCAAGTTCCTTCACTATGGGTTGAAATGATACATACCCGAATGATTTTTAGATTAAGGAAAATTGTTATGGGCTGAAATGATAGGCCTAAGCAATTTTATTTGACTTGGGATTGCGGGTTTGAAATGATATAAAACCCGGAAAATTAATAAATTGCGGATTGAAATGATATATGTCCGTATTTACTTGACCTTAAGGTGGAGAATTTTATACAGACTCCATGGTTGATTTAAAATGATTTTCTAATTTTTTTTAAGTATTTTGGATTTCTATATATGAATCTCAACTAAAATTTAATGTAATAATTTCTGTGAATTTGTTCACACGAGTTAAAAATTTTTATAAGAAATAAATAGTTGGAAATGTAAATTTTGGAATCTAATTTATAGTATGTATGTTAATTGAAATTTAATAATCTGATTTGACTTAATAATGGTATTTTATTCTAACCTATAAATTGTAAGTTTTAATTCATGTAATGGTGATTAAAATGATAAATGGTTTTATTTTTATGTGGAAAAAAAATGTAAGTTAAAACGTACATTTGACATGTAAGTTTCAACTAATGTAAATGGTATAACTTGGGTAGTAAAAATGATAAATGTTATTTACTGAAAAAGAAAATAAAGTGTAAGTTAATAACATACTTTTAACTTAGCATAAGGAATTCAGCTTTAAAATTTGACATTATAGTAACAAAGTTATTAATTAAAGGTGTGGTTTCTTTAATGACCAAATAGCTAAAATTAGAGTAATATAATAAGAATGATAAAATGACTATGATAAAAGCTGTAAATCTATGTACTATTTGATTATATAAACTATTGTAGTAGGAAGTATTAAAGTAACAATTCAAAACTGCTGCGATTTCTTACAGTAATAATTCAAAACTGCCGTGATTTCCTTACTGTAACAATTCTGCATTGCTGCGGGTATTTACAGTAACAATTCTGCACCATTGCGAATTCTTACAGTAGCATTTCTGCACTGCTGCGAATTCTTATAATAGCATTTCTGTACTGCTGCGTTTTCTTAAAAGTGACATTTCCTGAATGCTACAAAATTTTTTCTAAAGGGTTATAGTTCCGAATGTTATGGTTCTAAAGGTTACATTTTTAAAGTGCTATGATCTCTAAATTTTTACGTTTCAAAGGGGTTATAATTAAATGAATTTGGAAGTGTACCACTTTGGAAAATGAATAATATTTTAAAGAATAATGATATGGAATTTATATGGTTTTGAAAGGAATATGTTTGATATGAAAAATATAAACCATTTGAAATTTGAAATAACCACGGGTTATAATAACGTTTGGTTGCTAAAGAGACCAGGATCGGATATGGGCATACTCTCTGTCGATACCGAAAACCACTTTAACAGCTGTGTACACGGTGGAGATTCCAGAATGAAGTAGGATGGTGGCGACGATCCTAAAAGTATACATACGTGGACCTAACTCCCATGAGTTAACATAAGGTGGCTAAAACAGGAGCAATTGACAGGCCAAGTGAGGTAGCTCCTCTGATTGGACACACTTCATCGTTAGCCATTCTATTACATTGTGATTGATTTGGTGCGCACCTTTGATTGGGAGTGTGGATCGAGTTGGGCGGTAGTTGCGGCTATGCGTTACCAACAGTCCGGAAGTGTAATTGGTATATCTACCCTGGCATTGCCTAGTTGTGCCATGTCACCTACCCTAGCACGCCTTCTACGAGTTTGTTTTATGTTGTACCTATGGGGTATCCTCTGGCGGCCCCAGTTTACGGGGAGTTACGGTACTATATAGACTATTGGCATTATAAAAATGTGTTAAGGGGTAAAATGTAACGCCTTAACGCTATTTTAATAGTTTACTTTACTTTAGATATTATTATAATAGCGTATATTACTACATAGTAGATAGTTTAACAGATCCTTAAAGGATGGGCGATCCCAAACATCCTTTAAGTTACTGATGCATTTTTTACAGTTCACTTGAGTTGATTTACATTTTATAAGTATGTATGTCCTGACTCGAGTGTTTTGTGTTTTTGCTTTACGCTCGGGTCAACCTGAGTTTCACAGCTTTTGTTTCACCCTTTTTGGAGCTAGAGATCCGCCGGAGATTTAGCTGCCTACCTGATATTTCCATTCCAGTTATTTCCACTCAGCTTTTGCTTTTGTAGTATGTATCTAAACTTTCCATTGTATTTGTTTTCAGACTTGGGTATTATGTATTAGTTTGAGACTATGTATTTAGGAGCTTCATGAACTCCTATGTTTATTTTATTCCGCTGCGAGTTATTCTGTGTCTATGATTTTGTGATTGATTTTATTTGCCCCAAATTTTATTAAAAATCTGTTGTTTTGAATTATTCAAGTCTGACATGTGTGGTTTTATTGTCGATTTGAATGGTCCAAAACGGCGGGATGTTACAGTTGGTATCAGGGCTTTGGTTTTAGGCAAACCTTAGCCTATGAGGCAAAACTCATTAGAGATAGGGTAGAAATACCCTAGAATGAGTAAAATCAATCTTAGAATCATTCTTTGCGAGAGAACGTATTTTCAAGTATAAAATGATTTTCAAATGATTTTAAAGGATTATTTTGGATATAAAAATTTTCTTGTTTTAAAATCTAATTTTCCTTAGAATTTCCCTTCTTTTCGAATCCACCTTATTTAATAGAATTCTTTGATTAGGATTTCCATTCTAGTTGAATCTTGTCTTTTGTCTTTCTCCTCTATCTTTGTCCTAAAGAAAAAAAAATTCATTCTTGAATTTCCAGGATGAATCGTAGGAATGCTAGAGGTCAGGGTCGTGGTGTTGCCCTAGTTCCAGCACCAGTTGCACCCATTAGGTTTACCATTCTCTGTAAGGAGTTCACTCAGCTAGGTGGTACAAAGTTTACGGGATCAGAGACCATCATTGAGGCTCAGTAGTGGCTGAGAAGTTTGGAAAGGATTTTCGCTGGTTTGGAGATCACCGACGCTCAGAAGCACCAGCTAGCAGCTTGGCAGTTACAGGAGGCAGCCCTGGATTGGTGGGAGTCAGTTACAGCTGTTGAATCATGAGTTTTGATTCATGACAAGGAACATTAACAAAGACTATATGGTGATAGAAACAAAAAGAGAGTAACATATACATGGTATAAACTACAAAGAGAAGAGACTTCAAAACTAGTTTTCGTATGATTATTTATTATGTTTTTGAGTCTTAGATATGTTTAGATACTGTTAAAATCATTCCTCAAGTAGTTACACTTGCACAAAAAACAAATTATTTTCGTTTGTATATGCATTGAAATTCACTATGCAAAATTGCACAGGTCAGTCGACTGACCTGGTGCAAAATGCACAATGAACAGAGAATATATATACAAATTTGAATTTCAGTCAACTAAGCTTCTGAACTTAGTCGACTAACCTGCGTATAATGGCTATATTTTCTGAACGGATGCTTCCTCTCGCGAAGAGTTTCAATCCAATTCGAAGAGTAACAGCTGCATCTATTGATTGAATCTCTTAGCAAAAGGTTGTATCTATCTATGCACTATATAAACACATCAAAATCATTTTCCAAATAACCGATTCTTGAATAATTTACTGATCTTACTTACTCTATATATTCTCTGCATTCAAAAGCCATCAAACCAGCTTCATTGCTTGAATCTTTGAATTCATATTCATATTCATATTCTTTGATTCATAGCGATAATCTTCCTTTCATATCTTCACACACACTCATATACTTGAGGATTTGATTATAGGAAGGGTGTACACACATTGACATATCTGTGTTATCAAGAACACATTAGTCAGACAATTTTATATAGTAGTAGAAGTCCTGTTCTGCTGCTCAGGCATTGTGAAGTCCTCTTCAGTTGCCGAGGCATCCTGTTCTGCTGCTCAGGAGTTTGTTAGATACCTATTCCTCCGGGTTAAGTGAGGGTTATTGATTAGTTAAATTCCAGAAGGAGTCTGGAACTGGACGTAGAATGGGAAGTTCGAACCAGTATAAAATCTTAGTGTGCTCACTTTTATTTTTACTTTACTCTACTATCTACTATCTTTGTTTTAATCTCATACATATTTATTATATTTCCATATTGCACGATCCACACTCTCTTTCAACTGCCAACACTATCGAGGCAGATATTTCTTAGGAACAGTTTCGGTATTGTCTTGAGTTAGTCCTTTTTAATTTGGTTTAGGTTATCCCTTTGGAATCTTTCTTAAGTTCGGATATCGTGTTTTAGGGAGGCTTTGTGGAGAAGTGGATGCTAGAAGCTGGGAAGTCTCAGCTGTACATGGAGTTTATGGATCTTAAGAAAGGGAATATGTCATTTTCTGAGTATGAGCGAAAGTTCAACGAACTTTCCAAGTTTGGTCCTAGCTTGATTGATACCCCTCTTAAGAAGAATGAGAAGTTTATAGCTCGAGCTCGCCCAGAGTTTTATGATCGTATGATTTCTCATGTGCACAACCCTTTTACTAGATTGATGGATATGGCTATTAGATATGAGAACCCCACTTCTAAGGAATCATCTGTTGCTCGTGCACCTTCATCTCAGCCCTCTTTTGGCAACTCTAAGAAGAGGAAGTCTAATTTCCATCGACAGAAGAAGAATTGGCTTAAGAATCCAGGTTTAGGATCTTCTTCTCCCCGGAGGCAGCCTATTGATCTTTCTTCCATCACTTGCTTCAGGTGCGATTAGAAGGGTCACTATGCCAACAGTTGTCCAGCACCTGTCGGTGTCGCCATTCCTCCACCTCAGAATACCGAGAACAACCTCTGCCATGTCTGTTTGCAACCTGGCCATTTCAAGAATGATTGTCCCTTGTATCATAAGGGCAAGACATCTGGAGTCTTTGACATGACTTCTTCCACTCGTGCTCTGCCTACTCCACCTGCTCCTAGTGATACCCAAGGTACCCTCCAGGGCACTTTTATTTTGTTTGATTTTCCAGTTCGTGCTCTATTTGACACTGGAGCTTCGCATAGTTTCATTTCTGTGGACCTTTGTGATAAGTTTGAGCATATCCTTTCACCTAAGTTTGCAACCGAACCATTGTGTGTTACTAATCCTATTGGTGGTCCCGCAAACCTTAGTAGGATTTGTAACAATGTGAAACTCTTCCATTCTGGCTATCGTTTTTCTGGTGATTTCTATGTTCTTGGTTTCGATGCTTTTGATCTATTTCTTGGAGGAGATTGGCTGAAGAATCATGAAGCTGTTATTTCTTGTAAAGCCCGAACCGTTTCTCTTGTTGGTGATATGGGCAATCCTTTGGTGATTCAGTATCGTATGCCTCAGGAGTATGCATGCAGTTTTATCTATTCTCTTGATTCTCCCTTAGTGATCTTGATTCTACCCCTGTGGTCAAATTCTATTTCGATGTAATTGGTGAAGTCACTTCTTTTCCTCCAAAACGGGAAATTGAATTCCGTATTGATCTTATTCCTGGAGCTCGACCTATAGTTCTTCCTCCCAGAAGAATGGCACCCCGTGAGAAGGTTGAGTTGAGGAAGAAAATTGAAGACTTGTTCTCTAAGGGTTTGATCAGACCCAGTCATTCCGAATGGGGAGCAGTAGTGGTTTTTGTCACTAAGTCTGATGGTTCTTTGAGGATGTGTGTTGATTATAGGGAGCTGAACAAGCTCACTATGAAAAGCAGATATCCAGCCTCGTATTAATGATATGTTCGATCAGCTTTATGGAGCTACTATATTCTCTCAGCTTGATCTTGCCACTGGTTTCCACCAGCTCAGAATTGCTGAGGAAAGTATTCCCAAAACTTCTTTCCGTTCTGAGGATGGTTTCTTTGAATGGTTAGTTAAGCCTTTTGGTTTGAATAATGCCCCAGCTTTCTTTGTCGACCTTATGAATCGGGTTATCCGTGATGTTCTTAATAAGTTTGTTCTAGTCTTCGTTGATGATATTCTGGTTTTCTCTAAGTCTAAGGCGGAACATGAAACACATTTGAATTTTGTTCTGAAGACCCTTAGGAGTCATTAGTTGAAAGCCAAATTCTCGAAAGGCCATTTCTGAAAAGATGAAGTCTGATTTCTTGGACATATTGTTTCTAGTGACGGAGTTTCTGTTGATCCAGTTAAGATCGCTGCGATTAATGTAAGTCTATCTTCTCTTCTTCCTTTGTACATTAATTATTCTATCTCTTTCTCGGTTCTTATTCTCCCTATTCTATTTTAGAATCGGGAAACTCATAGGACTCCATCTGATATCCATAGTTTTCTGGGCCTTGCCGGTTATTATCGGAGATTCATTGAGAATTTTGCTCGGATTGCTGCACCTCTCACCGCTCTAACTCGTAAGAATGCTAAGTTTAGATGGAATGATAAGTGTGAAGCTGCATTCAATGAATTGAAGCGCAAGCTTACTTCCGCACCAGTTCTTACCGTTCCAAATGGAAATGAGGGATCAACGGTATACACTGATGCCAGTCGTGAAGGTTTTGGAGCCGTTCTGATGCAGGGTGGGAAGGTTATCGCTTATGCCAGTCGTCAGTTGAAGACTCATGAAGCCAATTATATAGCCCATGATTTAGAATTGCTTGCCGTAGTTTTTGCTTTGAAGCTTTGGAGACATCATCTATTGGGAACTAAGTTTGAGCTCTTTACAGATCATAAGTCTTTGAAATATATTTTCACCAAGAAGGAATTGAATTTGAGGCAGGTCAGGTGGCTTGAGTTTCTATCTTCTTATGACCTTGGCATCAACTATACCTCAGGGAAAGCTAATGTTGTAGCCGATGCTTTGAGTCAAAAGAAGGCGATGTTATGTCAGCTTGTTGTTTCTTCTCCCCTTATGGATCGTATTATTGCTAAGCAGGATGAGGATGAGATGCTTAGGCTTATTAAGGAGAATGTTCATAGCAGGGTTGGTGGTAATAGCCAAGATGGAAGTGGAGCTCAGATCAATAAAAAAGGGATTTTGAGGATTAATAATCGGATTTGTGTCCCAAATGTCGATGGATTGAGGCAAGAGTTACTTCGGGAGAATCATCGGTCTAGACTTTCTATTCATCCAGGTGTGATGTACCATGATATGAAGAAGTTGTATTGGTGGAAGGGTATGAGGCATGATATCTCTCTTTTTGTTAGTAGATGTGCTACTTGTCAGCAGGTTAAGGCTGATCATCGGAAGACCGCTGGATTATTGCAACCCCTTGAGGTTCCCAATTGGAAATGGGAACAAGTTTCTATGGATTTTATTGATGGATTACCAAGGACTATGAGAGGTAATGAAAGTATTTAGGTTATTGTGGATAGATTGACCAAGTCAGCTCATTTCATTCCAGTTAGGTCTAACCGTTCTGCTTCGAGTTTAGCTGAGAGTTATATGAGAGAGATTGTTCATCTTCATGGTGTTCCGGTCAGTATTGTTTGTGATAGAGATCCCATCTTTACCAGTCAGTTTTGGAAAGCTTTTTAGGAATCTTTAGGTACTCATCTGAATCTGAGCACTGCTTACCATCCGCAGAATGACGGTCAAACGGAAAGAGTGAATCAGATTCTGGAAGATCTTTTTCATTCCTGTATCCTTGATTATGGAGGATCTAGGGAAGATCATCTCCATCTCGTTGAATTCACCTATAACAATAGTTATCAGGTATAATATCAAATATCTGTTTAGGGTTGTCTTAAACATTTGTTTATCTTATTCCATCTCTTAAAATTCAGGCTAGTATCGCAATGGCTCCTTTGCTGCTCTTTACGGACGCCCTTGCAAATCTCTGTCTTGCTGGATTGAATCAGGTAATCGTTTGGTTCTTGGTCCTGATATGATTCTAGAAGCATCTGAGAAGGTTGAGGACATTAGGAGAAAGATGAGGATTGCTTAGGATAGACAGAAGAAGTATGCTGACAGGCGTAGGAGGAGTTTGGAGTTTTCTGTTGGTGATCAGGTTTTCCTTAAGGTCTCTCCATTAAGAAATGTGATTCATTTTGGTCGGAGAGGGAAGCTCGCTCCTAGGTTTATTGGTCTTTTTCGCATCATAGAGAGAGTGGGTTCCTTAGCTTATCGGTTGGAATTGCCTAAGAAACTTTTTGGAGTGCATAATGCGTTCCATGTTTCGCATCTTCGTTGGTATCTTCATGATCCATCTTTGATTGTTCAGCCTTCTGCTCTTGAGAGTTTGGATGTCGAGCCAAACCTTATCGTCAAGATGAAGCCACTTCGTATTATTGAAAGAGGTACGAAGCAGCTTCGAAGAAAATCTGTCAACCTAGTCAAAGTGCAATGGAGCACTGATGATCGGGATTGTACTTTGGAAACGGAAGAGAGCATTCGTGCTTCGAATCCGGAATTGTTTGTTCTAGGTATTATTCGTTATCCTACCTTACCCTTCTTTGTTTTCTGGGTCTCGTTCCTTTTCGAGGACGAAAAGTTTTGAGTGGGGGAGAGTGCAACCCGCAAATTTTGAAAATATTTTAAAGGAAAATTCATTTGAAACTTTGAATATAATTATTTTAAATTGATAAATTTGGAAATTTAATGTAATATTTTGGGATTTGATGTGAAATGTTCTTCCAAATTTAATAAAATAAAGATTTTTCTTAAAATGCAAATTTTGGTCAACTTTGGTCAAAGTTTGACTTTCTGTGAAAATTTTAAATTTTGAATTTTGAACTTTTACTTTTTTTATGAAGATGGATTTAATTCTAACATTTTCTTTGTTTTTCATTTTGTTAAATTTTGATTCCTACATTTCAAAAATTACAACTTTTGGCGTAGTACACGCAGTTACTTTCCCTAAAACTTCTATTTCATTTCATTTTGATTTGTTTGGGCTTAGACCATTTGGGCTAGAAAACCCTTTAGTTAGATGAGGAGCCTATATAATATCCTAGGGTTTTGCTAGATGTCTCATTGTCATTTGTGCCTCCACAGAAAAAAAAAATGTAAGTTTTCTTCTTCATCTTCCTCCTCAAAACCCTAGACCTTCTTCCTCTTTTCCTCTACAATTTTCCTCCTCCTCCCCTCCACAAATTTCGCCCGCACCTATCTCCTCCTTCCCTAACCACAAACCCTAGCCAAAAACCCACTTCTCCTCCTTCCTTTTCCCCCTTTCCTCTTCACAAGTTTCGGCCCCTACCTCCTCTCCTCCAACAAAAAAACCCCATAGCCGAACTTCCTCAACCCTTTCCCCTGGCTTTGCCTTGGCCGTGACCACCTCCACTACCAAATTCTTAACCCTAGGCCGAGCCCCTTCACCAAAACCCTAGCCTAACATAGCCAAAACTCCTATGGCCGAACCGTAGCCTAGTCCACACCTCTATGGCCGAACCCAAACACAAACAAAACCCTATGGTTGAACCCAAACTAGCCTATGGCCAAGCCTATGCATCTCTAGAAAAGCCCTCTTCACATGTTTACAAATATATAATTTTTCTACTTTTATTTTTCTATGTGAATTATTTGTTTACGTATGGAATTTATTTTATTTTTCAAAGCGTCGGATTTGGATTCTCCTCTCACTCAAGCTTGTTCGTAATTTGTCGTGCTTGTTGTAGTTGTTGTGTTGCGTTTTGAATCACTTCTCTAACCAAAGAAAGGTGAGTAATCACTCTTGACAACGTACTTATATTTTGGTGAATTGATGACAATGGAATTGTATGGATTTGTATATGCAAGTTGAGAATTTCACCTATGTTTATATTATGTTATTTCATATCATATTGTACCTGTTATGATCATATGCCATGATATATTGAATATTGTTATGTTTATTTCATATTCTGTTCTCACACTGCAAGTTCCTTCACTATGGGTTGAAATGATACATACCCGAATGATTTTTAGATTAAGGAAAATTATTATTAGCTGAAATGATAGACCTGAGCAATTTTATTTGACTTGGGATTGCGGGTTTGAAATGATATAAAACCCGGAAAATTAATAAATTGTGGATTGAAATGATATATGTCCGTATTTACTTGACCCTAGGGTAGAGAATTTTATACAGACTCCGTGGTTGATTTAAAATGATTTTCTAATTTTTTTTAAGTATTTTATATTTCTATATATGAATCTCAACTAAAATTTAATGTAATAATTTCTGTGAATTTGTTCAAATGAGTTAAATTTTTTATAAGAAATAAATAGTTGGAAATGTAAATTTTGGAATCTAATTTACAGTATGAAGGTTAATTGAAATTTAATAATCTGATTTGACTTAATAATGGTATTTTATTCTAACCTATAAATTGTAAGTTTTAATTCATGTAATAGTGATTAAAATGATAAATGGTTTTTTTATGTGGAAAAAAAATGTAAGTTAAAACGTACATTTGGCATGTAAGTTTTAACTAATGTAAATGGTATAACTTGGGTAATAAAAATGATAAATGTTATTTAGTGAAAAGAAAATAAAGTGTAAGTTAATAACGTACTTTTAACTTAGCATAAGGATTTCAGCTTTAAAATTTGACATTATAGTAACAAAGTTATTTAACTAAAGGTGTGGTTTCTTTAATGACCAAATAGCTAAAATTAGAGTAATATAATAAGAATGATATAATGACTATGATAAAAACTGTAAATATATGTACTATTTGATTATATAAACTATTGTAGTATGAAGTATTACAGTAACAATTCAAAACAGCTGTGATTTCTTACGGTAACAATTCTAAACTGCTGCGATTTCCTTATTGTAACAATTCTGCACTGCTGCGGATTTTTACAGTAATAATTCTGCACCGTTGCGAATTCCTGCAGTAACATTTCTGCACTGCTGCGAATTCTTACAGTAGCATTTTTGTACTGCTGCGTTTTCTTAAAAGTGACATTTCCTGAATGCTACAAATTTTTTTCTAAAGGGTTATAGTTCCGAATGTTATGGTTCTAAAGGTTACATTTTTAAAGTGCTATGATCTCTAAATTTTTATGTTTCAAAGGGGTTATAATTAAATGAATTTGGAAGTGTACGACTTTGGAAAATGAATAATATTTTAAAGAATAATGATATGGAATTTATATGGTTTTGAAAGGAATATGTTTGATATGAAAAATATAAACCACTTGAAATTTGAAATAACCACGGGTTATAATAACGTTTGATTGTTAAAGAGACCGAGATTGGATATGGGCATACTCTCTGTCGATACCGAAAACCACTTTAACAACTATGTACGTGGTGGAGATTCCAGAATGAAGTAGGATGGTGGCGACGATCCTAAAGGTATACAAACATGGACCTAACTCCCGTGAGTTAGCATAAGGTGGCTAAAACAGGAGCAATTGACGGGCCAAGTGCGGTAGCTCCTCCGATCGGACACACTTCATCGTTAGCCATTCTATTACATTGTGATTGATTTGGTGCGCACCTTTGATTCGGGAGTGTGGATCGAGTTGGGCGGTAGTTTCGGCTATGCGTTACCAACAGTCTGGAAGTGTAATTGGTATATCTACCCTGGCATTGCCTAGTTGTGTCGTATTACCTACCCTAGCACGCCTTCTATGAGTTTGTTTTATGTCGTACCTATGGGGTATCCTCTAGCGGCCCCAGTTTACGAGGAGTTACGGTACTGTATAGACTATTGGCATTATAAAAATGTGTTAAGGAGGAAAATGTAACGCCTTAACGCTATTTTAATAGTTTACTTTACTTTATACATTATTATAATAGCGTATAAACTACATAATGGATAGTTTAACGGATCCTTAAAGGATGGGCGATCCTAAGCATCCTTTAAGTTACTGATGCATTTCTTTTACAGTTCACTTGAGTTGATTTACATTTTATAAGTATGTATGTCCTGACTCGAGTGTTTTGTGTTTTTGCTTTATGCTCGGGTCAGCCTGAGTTTCACAGCTTTTGTTTCACCTTTTTTGGAGCTAGAGATCCACCGAAGATTTAGCTGTCTACCTGATATTTCCATTCCAGTTATTTCCACTCGGCTTTTGCTTTTGTAGTCTGTATCTAAACTTTCAGTTGTATTTGTTTTCAGACTTGGGTATTATGTATTAGTTTGAGACTATGTATCCAGGAGCTTCATGAACCCCTATGTTTATTTTATTCCGCTACGAGTTATTCTGATATTCTGTGTATGTGATTCTGTGATTGATTTTATTTGCCCCAAATTTTATTAACAATCTGTTGTTTTGAATTATTCAAGTCCGACATGTGTGGTTTTATTGTCGATTTGAATGGTCCAAAACGACGGGATGTTACATCTGTGCAGGGCAATGGGTAACGATTCTTTATCAGCTTATTCAGCTCACGATAATAGATGCAGAGCCTTATAAAACCATATGCCCTGATGGCAAAGACAACCGGTGCTCCCCACATTGAAATACTCCTCGTAATTAAGCCCTTCAATAGCTCATTTATTATTTAGTTCGCGTCTTTCTTTAATAGTCATATGCCTCAAAGGTAAGGCAACATGTCTAGCGTTCTCTATAAGATAAATCCAAAACTCAATCTCTCTCTAAGGTGGAAAACCAGTGACCTCAAAAAAGACATTTGGATAGTCTTGAAGTATTGGCATTGAATCTAACTCATCGTGCGATAGGTCTAAAGAATATAGGTAACTCAACATAATCGAACCTTTGGGATTGCAATAAACCTTTAGACTAGGTCCACTACAAGTACCTAAACGAAAAAACTTCCTATCACAATTTAAGATTGCCTCATACATGGTCATCCTGTTTATACCTAATATCATCCCAAATTAAGAAAATCCTAAGCCAAAAGCATCACAATCGAACTCGACCCCCAAAATTAACAATTTCAAACCCCTACATATCATAGATAAATAAACTGATCCTTCAACTAGGTTTGATACAACTACTGGGTCTGTCACTTGGCTAGTATTTAACTGCAACTCATATACAAGTCTACTCGAGATAAAAGAGTGTGATGCTCCAGTGTCAAATAAGGTACGAACAGGTAAATCTAATAAAGTTAACACACCTTCAATTGCAACCATCTTCCTCTTGTCCGCTACTAAAGAACACTCAAGCTAGGAACAACATCCAGTACGTAAGCTGCAACCACTTAGGTAGAGATATCTGATGGTGCCAGACACTCCCTCCTAATGTGCCCGAATTGGTGTAGTTGAAACATTTGATCTTTAAGATGTCTGTCTTGCACACTTTCGCAAAATGCCCATTCTTACCACATCTCTTGCACCGGAGCTGCTGCTTCTTAATCGTCTTTTTGGCACACATTCCACCATTACGCTAATTCTGCTAGGATGTTTTTCCTCCTTACTTCTTGGGCTTACTCTTCACTTCCTCCTTGGAAACAACATTCGGCAAGGCCATCTCCACCAAACCCTCGAAAGTCGCACCCATGGGAATGCGACTAAGGGCCAAATCTTGAAAAGGTTGGTTTAGCCCCTTTGCAAACTTCAAAGCTTTCTTGTGAGGGGTATTGATAAGATCCAAACCAAAACTAGCTAATTCAATAAACTGATTTACACATTCCTTCACCGACATCTGTCCTTGCTGCAAGTGTATGAACTTCTCCACTGTACTCCCTACTCTACCACGGAAAGGAACTTTATCTCAAAATGCCACCTAAACTCTCCCTAAGCCATTTCTCCCTCATCGGTCTCCGCCACTACGATGTCTCACCAATTCAGAGCCTCTCCTTGTAAATGCCTTGTAGCAAGCTATCTTCTAACGTCATTTCCAAGACCCATCAACTTCACGATCCTCTCACAAGTGCAGATCCATATCTTCGAGTTAACACATAACCCAGTCCCTACATACGGCTTTGCTTCTAGGCTCTTAAAATCCTTACATGATGCCTAATCTATGGGTTTTCTATTAGGGTTAAGCTCGGCTTGTCCTCCCACTTGCAGATATCGACAAAACCAAATCAGCTGGTTCACACCTGGAATCTCAGCTGCATCACCTGAGCTGCATCCAGAAAGATCACTTGTCCTCTCTATCCGTAATTTAGAAATTATCAGCAACTTTTCCATAGATAATATTGGCAAGAATAAGTGATAGCATTTATTTAATTATATTTATATATAAATCCTTTGAAAAACTTTTTATCTATAAATATGCGTGTATATATATACTTTAGAAACCCATTTTGAAAAACTTTTTAAAACCCCTTTTTAGAAAAAAAATTCAAACCTTTTCAAGTACATTCTCTCAGTACGCACCTAACTCTTAAAGATTTTTTTAAACCTATGTTTTGAAACCAAACGTGAGAACCTGCAACTCCAGACACAACGATCCAATGTCTAGGGTGACTTTTAGAATCGCGTTGTGGAAAAAAGTACGAGCTATCTGGATTTTTAAGTATGATGAATAGTTATATGTAGAGTAATGGAAAGTAATAGAAGTGCCAATGCCAAGCTTGCCTCTCCACATACTAGATCTGGGCCAATCACTTGCTACCCCGTCCTCCTGTGGTGGGGGAACAAAAAAGAAAGAATTGGGTCAGACAAAAGTCTTATGAATGAACTACATATTAACATATGGTGATCACATGCAATTGACTTCATTAATACTCTATGTGACTTAGGGTGTCCTACTTGTGTTTGTGAACTACTTATTGAGGTAGGTTTTTTAACCTAAGGGTTATAGTTCTAAATACACCTACATCCAACATCTTGTGAAGTTTTATACATAGGGTCAAACAACTAAACAAACCTCAAAATTCGACTAATAACTACTGGAACTATTCCAACATAGGTTCACCTATAATATCAACCTTAGGACTACATTTCCAAATAATGACTACATGTATAGTATTTACGCACTAAGGTGGAGCTTGCAATGCCGACTCTCGCTAAAGACGTCTTAGGGTTTGCTACATCCATGTCTGCTCTCAGTGGTAACAAAGCACCACTTATTGCACAGCGCCGGGCATCCATCAACAACAAAGTATAATGTCCCCATCACCATATATACTAAGGAACCTCCCGCTAGTGCTAGGCTACACACTTTTATGGGCATCATTGTTAATATTATATGTACACCATAGAACCTTTTGTGAGTGTAATTTACGTTAGAATCGCCCCAGTCGAATATCGTCCACGTTGAAAAAATTGTGTCTAGGCCCCGTTGCCAGTGCACACATCTATTCGGTCCCGTAACATCCTAGAGTCATAAAATTAAGGAAATAATTTCCCTACTTATACTGACATCCATATATAAATTATATATAAACAAACTTATAACCTAGGCCTTAGGCCGAGGATCAGGTTGCACCTGTAAATCGATAGCTGATCGACCGCTAGTCACCGAAGCGGTTCACCGCTTGCTGTTTGTAACACCCTGAAAATTTAATGAAAATTTAAATAAAACAAGGAGTAAAAATGAAAATTTGTACAAACGTTCGAATTTGGCTATGAAACTTGTACCACTGCATTCGTAGCGATTTTATGGACGATTTTCATATGTAATACTTTGAAATCGGAGTTAGTACGGGGAAGTTACGGGCATTTGAAGAATTGAAAATAGAATAAACACTCAAAAAACTTCACAAAAACCTCACCATGACCGGTCGACCTAAGATGGTCGATGGTCGACGGATAGCGGTTAACTTGAAGGGCAAGGGGTCGACTATAGCCTATGTTAAATCGAGGGTAATTAGCTGCATTGTGACATGTTTAAATGGTCATCATTATTTACGTCGTGCCAAGATGAGATATGCATGTGAAATGACCCTGAAGATTCTCTAAACTAGATTGAACATCCTAAACAAATTGATAATATCTATTAACTCAAGCCTAATCTAACCTAAATCTCATATAATAGTTCACAGTAACGAAACTCTGCCCAATTCTAGTCGCTCCTCTAAACCTAAAATTCTTCAAAAATCAAAATAAAATCAATCTATAAGAACACAAGCAATTAAATCTAGACGGAGTAAGCGGAGCTAGCATACAAAGGGGCGATTCTCAAGCAAAGCAAATAGGAAGAGTTTAGGCTTCAGGTGATGGAGAACAACTTTAATTAGGTGATTATTTACAGTTAAAATTGAACTATTCTCTATGATCTAGGATAATGTTAGAAACCTTAAATTGAAGCCTATGATCTAGGATAGGGATTGGAATCACTGTAAACTGTTACACCTATTCTTTTTTTTTAACCTGTAAAACACTAAAATGAGTAAATCCTAAATTTGTAAACCCTAGATTTAACAAATTGGTATTGTAATTGAAAACATGGACTTGTCAACTTAGTAATTAGGGTTTAGTGTAAAGATTAATGACACGAATTAAATCAAAATCATCAATAGACATTAAAATCAAAAGAACCCTTAATTTTTGCTTAAGACTGATCGACCCCTGATCACCAGCGGTTGATCGGTTAGGCTTTGCGGCGAACCGGTAGAGATGTAAATTGTAGAAATTGAACCTCGGCCTAAGGCCCAAAATTTATAATCAAAATTAACATGAACAATAATTATTTATAGGCCTATTTAAGGGCATTTGGATGTATATTAATAGTGGTAGGGAAGCTAGTTCCCTATGAGAGGATGCTAGGTCATTAAGGTGTTGGGTAAATGCTCTTTATCCACTTTGGCATTGAGTAATTGATTGGAGGCAATGTATTTTCATAAATGGCACTCATAAGAGGTTCCACGGTGGATGTGCAGCACTAATGAGGATGCCTGATGGAGTGGGCCCGACATAACGGGAATCCTAGTATGCACGATTTTTGACGCGACGTAATACAGTTTCAATAGAGGATCTCGACGTGTGCAATAAAAGGCCAACACTACGATCGAGAGGTGGAAGCGGGTGTAGACGATGAAACACATTGGCGAGTCGGAATTTCCGGTTCTTCCTCTCTAGGCGTAGTGAGAAATGGGTAAACGTAGTTAGGAGAAAATCAGTTCCCCATGGTAACCTAGTGGTGGTGTTTCTATAGTTAGTAGCCAAGAGGGCGGTGCTTTCATATTGAGTAGCTCTAGGAACGATGGCTGATTGTTAGATGTGAGGTTCAGTCCGTAGTTTGATCCTTGCAGTAGCCTACACAAATTGTAGTGTAGGTATGTATTAGACCGGAATTCTTAGGTAATGGACCTTAGGGATTCACAGACACTTGTATCATGTCCTATGTCATCTAGAGTAGTATTAAAGTTAACTGCACATCATCACATATTAAACTTGTACTCATTCACTAGACTTTTTTCTGACCCATTCCCTTCTTTTTTTTTGCCAACCACATGATGATAGGTTTGCAGTTGATTGGGCATAGTACGTCGAGAAAGGAGCTTCATGTTGGAGCTTTCATATTCTTTGTTATCCGTTATGTAGTTACTCACTGTATTAAAAGTCTGTAAAACATATATCGTATTTTGAAAACAGTATATATAGCAATTAAGTATTTGGAGATTATTTTTCCAAAATGTCTATTTTTAGTAATTATATTTTAATTCCTTCCACTGTGTGATCCGAACGTATAGAATGTCTTACAATTTACCCTTATAATTGTGCTTTGGAATGTTTTAATAACCAACAGCTCGTATTTCTTGACATTATGCGAGACCGAAAGTCACACTAGGCTTTGGATTAGTGTGTTGGGAAGTGCGGGTTATTACATCTTCTATCAGAGCTTAGGTTTACGATTCCTAGGATTTATATGCGTATTGAGAGAATATACTTGAAAAGTTTTTTAAAAAAGTTTTCCAAAAAGGTTTTCAAAAGTTTTTCAAAATGGACTTTTGAAAGGTATATATATGTGTATGTATGTATAGATAAAAGGTTTCAAAGGTTTTACACATGTAAAAGTGTAACATAAAAGAATGATATCAAGTATCTTGCCAAGTACTATCTTTGGGAAAGTTGAAGATAATTCTCAATCACAGATAGTGAGAATGAGTACAAGTTTTAGAGGAATGGCTCTAGAAAGGAAGCTAAGTTTCCGAGCGTGAACATCCGTATATGGTTCCCATCGGTATCTAAAGTGAGGAGATAAGATGAGCCTAACCCGACTAAAGGAGTGAAACTGTAATTTTTTGATAAGTGTATTAATACACAACACCCTTTATATTTTGACTCATAAATAGTTATTGGCTTATCGCTTATAGAAGAAGATAATTGTGGGTCAGGATAAGTGTTTAGGTTATAGTAGTTGAGGAAAAAAATGAACTTTTCATATTTATTGGAGTTTACCTCATAAAGAAAGGCTAGCAGAGGTTTTATATACTGATTAACACTAGCAAGTAAATTATGGACTTAAGGGTGAGTAAATAGGATTAGTATCAAGAGACCATATAATATGTATTTGAGGTTGACAACAGAAGGACTTTGTAAATTTTAGACATGTTCCCCAGTTAAGGTAAAAGCCCTATTCACATATTGGTAGTAATTGCAAGGACCACTATTCACCTAAAGGTATAACTAGAGTACTCCCATATTGAAGTTGGACTGTATTGGAAAATAAACTTGAGTTAACTATCTTTGAAGAGAAAAATGGAAATCTTATGCACAAAGCATAATTAAGTATGAGTTGGCTTAGGTAATTAGGTTGCTATTGTCTACTCCAATTTAAGTGATAAACCAATGAAAATATTTTTTTTAAAGTTAGAAACCGTAGATGTTTGATGTTCTAAATAGAAGAGAAAGTTGATTTATGATTTTATATGAATTAATCAGGCAAATTTTATGGAAATTGTTTAAAAAGTAAAACTAGAGAATTTGATAAAAAGGGATTTTCAAAAACTTTTTTAAATCTTCTATTTTGTCTTTTAGGCACACTGTTATACTTGTCCTCAACGTGTATTGTGCCTTTTAGAATAGAACTTTTGGAAAAAAAAATTGAGAAGTATGTAAGATCCAACTTTTGAACTCTTTTTATAAATTAGAAATTGTTAGTACTTGAAGGTGTCTTTTATCGATGATTTGTTAAACTCTAAAATAAAAATAGTAATAAGTCAAAAATTCCACATTTTCTTTTAAAAATATATTTTTGTGAAAATTTCTTATTTATGAAAGAAAATCTTAAAATAGCGTGTTTTATGTACATTTCGCCAGGATAAGCTTAACCGTTTTTGATAATTTAATTAAAGAATGATAATATGATCTTGGTAAGAAGGAAATGCTTGTTAAAATGATAAGAGAATTTTACCATTTTAAAACCTACGAGTTTGGTGGAAATAGAGTTAAAATCAAAGGCTTTGATTTAAAGGGGTAAAGTGAAAATATTATAACTATCACTTAAACTTAAATCAAAAAGAAATAAATCAGAGTTAGATAAATAGGATTATAGATCCCACTAGGAAACAATTTCTATGGATTTCGGAAGCCTTGAAATGGTTGGGATAGAGATAAAAAGGAAACATAGGAATTGAGTGACCTTTCCAATTGACGGTTGAATTTGAAGGACATAATACTAGGTCAGACTTCCTGTACTAGTGAAGGGTGAGCACCACCTTGTATCTTTTTACCCAAGTATGGTTTGAATCATATAATCTTTGTGTGAGGAAGTTTGGAAAGTATGGTTTGAGTGAAACATATTCCGGAATGAGGAAATAGTAAGCCAAGATGGTTGTTATCAAGGAATGCTAAGTATGCAAGGAGTTTTATTCAGTTTGAATTGTAAAAAGGCCAAGTAGGGTCTACTTCAATCCTTATATGGTGCGTTAGGTGACTAATAGGCATTTCCTTGATTACATTACGCAATCTAAATAGAACCATATGTATGGTTTGGTGCTATAGCGGCAAGGTAGGTACCATATAGGTAAGGATAGGATACCTGAAGGCTATGGGCGGATCAGATGGACATGAGTTGGAAGTTGCATTAGTGAGAGAGTAGTGCCTATAGTAGCATTATGCGATGATTTTAGTGGAAATTGGTTTCCACAGTAGCCTACGGGCGGTGTTACCTTATTAGGTTCTATCATTGTAACGAACCGAGGTTTTCAACCCTCGAAAATCGACATTGATATGTGCACTGTATCACATGCCGAGAAATCGAATGCCGGAAAACCCGATTGTTAGGGGGAAAAGGAAGAAGGAAGAAGAAGAAGAAACTAAAACAACACAGAATCTCACAGCGGAACGAATAATCTATAATATATCACAAGTCTTTACACAAAAGCAAAACTATAATATGTATATACACAAACATCAATCAAAGTATACTAACCTATTTCAGCCTGGACAATTATAATAGTCTGTCCTCACAATTGCTGATAACACACCAATGAATACAACAGAAAATATAACCATCTACGTGAATACGTCTATGGGCCTCCAACTCGTCTTCGAAACTCCAAGCATCCAAACTAATCTGTAATATACTCGGTCTGACCCGAGTATTATAATAAAATAACACCCGAGTCAGTCTGGAAAACCAGCATGAGAAAACACACTCAATTTGAATTTAATTATTTTCAAAAATCCTTTTAAAAAACAAAGGTATCTCGTAAGACCACGCCACACATAAATACGATGGGTTTTTACCTTATGATAGCCAAACCACTTTTATATACAAATCCTATGATATTATAATAGTGTCTAAGTACAAATACTTATTAAAATAGCTGAAATGCTTGCATCTCACATTTCAACATAGTTGGGCACAATCAAAACCGTACGGCGCTTATTGGAGAATGGATTCCATACAATGACTAGGCACTGGGGTACCACCTATCATGGTACATGTCTAGAAAATGTACCGAGATCGAAACTATTGATCCCTGCCAACACAAGACCAGCCTACCCCTTACTGGATAGTATCGAATATGTCATCGCCTCGGTTGTTTTGCAACCCTTTTGAGATCTCATGCACAACCAATCCATAAATATGTAGATGTAGGGTATCTAGAAAGGTGACAACATACCCTAATGGGTGTGACCCACTTTGTCTTGCTGCATCTCCCCTGATTTTCAGTCATTCCCGGTTGATGAGGCTTGAGGCTACGTTTACCTTTTTGAATAGCAAACCACTTGGAATGCTAACACGGCCTTCCAGGCAACAATGCAATAATATCATTCATCCATACAAGTTGTTCTGGGTCTGAACAAACCAATCTCTTCAAGATCACCATCTTCATTATCCTCAAGATTTAACAATACGTAATGCTCAAATCGGATCGAAGCGTTTTTGGATAATCAAATCCGATCCCGGTCACTTCGAAACGATCAACGAATTTGGCCAGATTTTTGATAGTTGGTTATTTAACTATCAAATTACACACATAAGCAGTGACTAGGCCCATATTATAAATCTTTCAAACATTTATTTTAGAATAACTTTACAAAGATATATATTCAAATCTCTTTCAATATTTCAATATTTGAAAAATATTTCAAATACTTAAATCCATAACAGGATATTTCAACCCATATCAACACTTAGAAATATCTCCAAATCTAACTTTTTATTCATTACTTAGAAAAATATTTCTATATAAATCATTTCGTCGCTAAAACATCTCCAAACCTTTAATTCCAATACTAAGGAAAATATTATAAATCTATTTCCCCAAATCCTTTCTAATTTCCATACTTAGGAAATATTCCGTACTTATCTCATAAATCTCTGGAATTTTTTATTAATTCCCTTTACAATTTCCAAAAATTATCGATTATTCTAATTTATAATCCAACTAACAATTTATAACTCCTTTAATGAATTCAGATTCATTTTCGAAGTTCCCGTATCTAAACAATTTGGAATTTCCTTTTCTCAAATTTTTTTAAGTTCCCCAATTCCATTATAAGATTTCCTCTTATAAAATCACATCCATTAAATAAAACCCGGTTCACAAATCTCGAGAGCATTTATAAATAAATTGCAATCACTTACTTTAAAACTATATATATACATACATATATAATAAATTTCAAAACATCGTTAAATAATTATTTAAAATATCAAAGCACTTTTAAAATAAACATCAATAACTAATTCCAATTCATTTATAATATTTCTAATCTATTTACAAAACTTGTTTATAAAACTTAGAATTCATTTCTACAATTTAAATATTTGAATAACTAACTTTCAGAAATATTTCAATCCAATTAATAGTTTATAAAGCTATAGAGTTTAATAAATATAAAT
Source organism: Allium fistulosum (assembly GCA_030737815.1). Taxonomy (NCBI): domain Eukaryota; kingdom Viridiplantae; phylum Streptophyta; class Magnoliopsida; order Asparagales; family Amaryllidaceae; genus Allium; species Allium fistulosum. The sequence continues at coordinate 1,111,279,715 of CM060902.1, read as the reverse complement.
CCTTTTCAAAAAAGCAAACCTTACTTCTTGTGAAAACCATTTTTAAAAATTTAACATACCCATCTTATTCTTATAAATCTCTCTCGATTTATCACAAATTGATTTACATTTCCAATTTCATAACTATTCCCAAATTCCAAAATAGAATTTACTATTTCTTCCTAAACCGATTTCCATATCTCATTTTAAATTCACACTAAGAATTTATATCTCCAATTTATTAAATGATAATCATTCCACTTATTTATAAACATCATTTATAAGTTTATAAACTCAACTCTCATTTCTCTGTTAATAACAGATTCATATTAAACAACTCCATTTATAAATTGATTCCTACTTAAAATCCCATTTTAAAAAAAAGTCTATTTCCTAATAAATCCGAACTATATTCAAAAACCATTCAAATCTCGATTTCAATTTTTATTTCGTATTCCCAGAAATCCCAATTAAAAATCCACTGTTTTAAAAATACTAAAATTAAATTCTCTATTTGAAACCATTTTATGAAATAGCTAAATAAATATCTAAAATCAAATTTATTTATTTTATCCAAATCAATTCCTTTTTAAATAATCCCAAATTTCAATATAAATATTTTCGTTTCCCAAAACCGCCTTTGAATTCCCTTTTAAATTCAAAAATATTATTTATGGTATTTATAATACCAAAATTAAGGCCAGTGCTACTATAACATCCAATAAATCAAATCATATCATAATCTATCACAGATTATTCAAACACATCATATATCCCTATATATGAAATTAAAATCAACATTTTTTAGGAATCCAGTTGGATCCCTCCAACCTATTACCCTGCAACCACAGATGTTATATATCATAATAATATAATCACCGCTTCGAGGCGAGATATCGAAATAAAAAGGGTCATCCGCTATTATGCGGGGCGCATAGTGTTTCATCCGCTCCAATCGGCGGGGAATATACCTAACTACTAACATATATACTAATATATATATACACATATATATATATATATATTATGTATGTATGTATGTATGTATATAATATAACACCCAACTGATAATATTCTATCAATCCACCTAATCAACCAATAAATAAATTTTAACATTTTAAATTAAAACCGGTAATCCAAATGAGTGAGATTTACTCAAATTTATCCTTTGCTATCGCCGAAGCGTTCCGGTTTGGAACTAAAACCGACGACGTCCGATTTTAGCCCAAATTTCCACAGTCTCCAAATCCGAACAAACTAGTTTCATTGCGAAGCTCTCATCGATACGAGCGCAATACAAAAAAGTTTCGTTCCAATCGGACCTCGTATGCAGGAGTTATAAATTTTATAAGTTATTGACATTTAAATTAATAATAATATAAACTATTTACATACTTATCTTTAATTACCATCGTACCCCTCAGGTTCTTCTTCCCCAAATCGAAATCCTTCCTATACACGAACAACCGAGTATCCATTGTGGTGCACGTATTTCCAGTGACACAGAGCTATAGGCAATGAAAATCAAAACCGATCACGCCGACGAGCTTCTCTTCGAAATCTCCACGTGCTCGACCCAATTTCCTTGCTCGACGCCCAACCTTCCCCATCACGACATATACAATCCACGACTCTCCCCTTCCATGACGCAATCGCCACTAAGGCGACGTACACCACCAAAATTTAGTCGCAAGTGCTACTCGCCTTCCTGAATCCAAATACGACCTTCGTTTCCCCTAATTCTTCCTTTATTGGCCACAAATCCCAACCCTAGCCATTTACTTCCACTTCGACTTACTATCGAATTCCAAGAACAAGTGCCGCACCTCTCAAAAAGTATCTCAGATCGAAGCTCTCGCCAAACTATGATTTTTAAAATTCGTTTGAGAATTTTCCGTTGGGTAAAATTCGAATTATAATTTTTTGAAGCTTTCCATTTCTTTTTATTTATTTTCTATTCGCTGTTTAAATACGAGAGGGAACGATAGAAGATAACATAGAGGTGGGGACGTACGGTGGCTTGTAGGGTGGTTGATGTGAAAGAAAGTGGCTATGGTTAGATTCGAATAAAAATAAATTATTTAAATATCCAAAATATCTAGCTATAATTTCGGATCCCAACCGAGGCTTGCCGTCTGGCGTTCCTAATGTTATACCCCTATTTCGAACGCAATGGAACAAGTTTCGAGACCCAATTCGATCGTATGGAGAAGATAGCATTTTGGATCCAATTATTATATTAAATTTCCAATATTAATTTCAACGTGTTTCTATCCCGTACGACCAAACGGTGCATCTGATCGCTACGAAATTTGACGACGTAATATAATTCATCATTACGGACCTAATGGCACTAGTTTCGTCGAAATCCGAGACTGTGCCCCGGAAGGCTATTTTTATATGTTAATTAAAGCGAGTTACTTTCAAAATCGAGAAAATCACTTATAAATCCAATTTAAAATTTTTATTATCTTCCTTCTTGTTAATAGAAATTAAGTAAGCCTTTAAACTATTTTTATCCAAATAAAAATCCAAGATTTCAATTATTTAAACGATTTCAATTATTTAATTCAACAATTAAATTATCAAATAAATCACTATATTTTGAAATTCAAGTTATTTAATCTATAAAATTAACTTTTCAATATTTAAAATTAATTAAATATTCCAAATTCAAACCACTAAAATTCCGGGTCGTTACAATCATTGTAGATGTGTTCCGAGTATTGCCTAGGTAAATCATGGAATTATGGGGTTAGAAATTTACACATATTGGAATCTAGAAAATGTGGGGTAGTAGTATTCCCTGAAACTTATAGATCATGCGATAGTCCCGGATTTGTAGATTTGAATGACGTGTTCTAGTAAAATGTAAAGTAAGCTATCACGGCAGATTGTTGGGTAATTGATATGGATTAGTAAGCACAAATTGGAAGCTTTTATAAAATGGAAATGAGATTTAAGTAATATTTTAATTCACTGGAATGTAGATGGTTGCAATTTGTATGGATTATCAAGTTTAGATTTATAAAAGTGTATCATTTAAAATGATAAGAAATACGTCCAAACAGAAAGAGATGTATAAAATATAGATGTTTACCATATTTGTACTGTCTATTTCAATAATTATGAAAAAGATAATTCCTTGTAATTCTAAACGTGACACAAATTCTCGTTTTGGATAAGACATAGAAATTTACACTGTCAACCTTTCTTTTGGAAGAGATGTAGTTCCAATGCATTAAAATACATAAATTTCTAAGTATAAACCAAAGTATTGGTCATCATGTTTATAGGATAAAAATGGCAAGGCATCATTCCATATTGAGTTGTCTCAACCATGAAATAACTGGGATAAGGTGATAATAGGTTATGTTTGGTAAAAAGGTCTCATTTATGGGAAGACATTAAGAAATAGTAAAAGTTTTGGAAGTACAAACCATAAAAAACATCCTAGATAAAATTTTAGTCATGATTATGTAATGAATGGTTAATCCTAGGATTTAGATCTCCATCAAGAAAAGGATATTATTATTTGTACATATTAAGAATGCGAAGGCAATTTTCATAGAAAATTATATCGGCAAGTTTTTGATAATTTGTGGAGGAAGGAATAAAAAGGATTCTTCTCAATCATCCTTTAGATTGGAAGAAGACTATTTACTTAAAGAAATTCATGGAAGACTAACTTAGAATACACAGTTGTGTGCATAGCAGTCGCACGTGAACAAAGTTCCAGTTAGGTTATTATCACTAATCCTAGAATGATTCTAAATTATGACCTCAATTAATTTTAGAGAGTTGAGTACTGACTCGTAAAACTTGGGGAAGATCCCGGTAGACTACTAATGTGATACCAGGATACCATGATTATCGAGGGATTGAGGAAACCAACTATAATCATAATGAAACAGTTTAAGTCAAACTGAATTAGGAAAGAAGTTTTGCTATTTTCAAAATTTTAAGAAATCACAAGTTTGGATATCCTTGGGTAAAGTGTGGAAATAGCAAAGAGCTAAGTAGGAAATATCATAGAAGAGACACCGTCCACATTTGAGTTGTCTCACTTGATATTTAGGAGTTTATATGATTATAAAGTATACAACTGGATGAGTTAAGGCAGTATGTTATGCATTTAAGATTTCATAGAGCTACAGTTCATGGGAGCATACTTATGCTTGTTGAGCATGGTGAATGTCGACACCATTTGAGTTAGTAGCAAGTTTTGTATAGAACTACCTATGCACATACATTCAGGTTAAAAGTCTATGCTAGTGGTAAAGAATGAGAAGTGCATTTTAAAAAACACGGATGGATTCGACTCATTGAAGGACAAGGATAACACAAGATAAGCAGAAAGCATGTACCAATGGGAGACATGGAGTAGTCCAAGGAGCTGAGTCTCTACAGTCCGTAGAGGTAAGTCCATAACTTGGAAGCAAAAGTATTGAAAATCCCCAAAGCAAGATAAAATACGGCTAAATTATTAGGGAGTCGTCATTAGGTACTTTCAGAAGTGTCTATGCAATGTAGTTACCAAGGTCAAGCTGTATTAGTTAGGGAAAGTTAAAAAATATAGGCGAGTTCTTTGATCGCAATGCACCAACCCGTATTTTTGGGCATGGGACAAATCGACTCTGTAATGAAATAATTAAACTGGTTAGAACCCAGTAAGGAGACGATCCAGTTGAGAGTACATGGGAGCTTGAGGAGAAAGTCCGAGCTATCCATCCCAAACTCTTTTCTGGTACGTTTCCATTTTAGTTAGAAAAGTATAGATTACTTTTGTATTTAGATTCTAGTTTAGTAGAAACCATTGGATGGTAAGAATGGTTATAAATGTGTCATTATGACATGTTATGGATGATGGATGCAAGTGGATGTATTGTTTGGATTGTTTCTTTTACACAACTTGGACAATATATCCTCTATGAAGTACACACATTAGCATTATCTCTTACTTGTTGTATAGCTTTTTAGATATGACACAATGGATGCTTGATTGTCGTTTATCTTATTGAGCATTATGCATATGGATGCTGCATATGAATCGAATGGTTGTGCATAAATGTAGAATTACTTAGGATGTTGCATACATTTTGAATGCATGACATAAGCTCTTGCATGACAAGAGGTCGATTAGATTAGGAGACCGCCTACTCTTTGAATTAGTATAGGTTCATGCGCATTTAACAATGCATATATATGTACATATTGCATTAGAAAAGTTCTAAGGACCATGATTCTCCATGGATAATGGATGAGTAGATGATTGTAGATATTGGTTATTGGGTGTATAAGCTACATTTTTCCATCCTTTGAGATTTCAAGGACGAAATTCTTTAAGGAGGGAGAATGTAACACCTCGAAAGTTAACGAAAATTTAATAAGAAAATTAAATTTAAATAAACAAGGACTATAAAAGAAAATTTGCACAGACATCTGAATTTGGCTACAAATCTTGGACCATTGCATTCGTAGCGATTTTCTAGACGATTTTCATATATTACACCTCGAAACTGGAGTTAGTACGGAGAAGTTATAGGTGTTGGAAGAATTGAAAATAGAATAAACATTTTAAAAAACATTACAAAAATTCACTGTGACCCGTCAACCTAAGATGGTCGACCTAGAAGGGCAAGGGGTCAACCGTAGCCTATGTTAAATCAAGGGTAATTAACTACATTGTAATGTGTTTGAACGGTCATGATTAATTAATTCGTGGCCAAGCTGAGATATGCGTATGAGATGACTCTGAAGATTCTCTAGACTAGACCTAATGTCCTAAACAAATTGTTAATCCCTATAAATGCAAGCTTAATCTAACCTAAATCTAATATAACAGTTCATAGTAATGAAACTCTACCCGATTCTAGGCTCTCCTATAAACCTAAAATTCTTCTAAAATCAAAATAAAATCAATCTAGAAGAACACAAGCAATTAAATCTAGACAGGGCAAGCGAAGCTAGCATACCGCGGGGAGATTCTCAAGCAAGCAAATAGGAAGAGCTTAGGCATGAGGTGAGTAGGAACAATTTTAAATAGGTGGTTATTTACAGTTAAAATTGATTTATTCTCTATGTAGGATAATGTTAAAAACCATTAATTGAAACTTGTAATCTAGGATAGGGATTGGAATCACTGTAAACTGTTAAACCTATTTTTTTTAATTGACCTGTAAAACACTGAAATCAGTAAACCCTAAATCTTTAAACCCAAGATTTAACAAATTGGTATTGAAATTGAAAATATGGACTGGTCAACTTAGTAATTAGGGTTCAGTGTAAACGATTAACGACACGAATTAGATCAAAATCATCAATCGACATTAGAAATTGGAAGAACCCTTAATTTTTGCCTATGAACGGTTGACCCCTGACCCACAATGGTCGATCGATAGCGGCCGACCAGTTAGGATTAGCGATCGACCGATTGACGTGTAAATTACAAATATTGAACCTCGGCTTAAGGCCAAGTTTTATAATGAAAATTAACATGAACAATGATTGTTTATGTGCCTATTTAAGGGCATTTGGATGTATATTAGGAGTGGTAGGGAAGCTAGTTTCCTATGAGAGGATGCTAAGTCATTGCGGTGTTGGGTTAATGTTCTTTACCCAATTTGGGATCGTGTAATCGATTGGCGGAAATGTATTTTCGCAAATGGCACTCTCAGGCGGTTTCATAGTGAATGCACAACACTGATGAGGATGCCTGATGGAGTGGCCCTAGCATAACAGGAATCCCAATATGCATGATTTTTGACATGATACAGATTCAATAGAAGATCCCGGGGCATGCAATAAGAGGCCAACACTACGATCAAGAGGTGGAAGCGGGTGCAGACGATGAGATACACCGACGAGTCGTCATTTCGGGTTCTTCCTCTCTAGGCATAGTGAGAAATTGGTAGACGTAGTTAGGAGAAAATCAGTTAGATATGAGGTTCAATCCGTAGTTCGATCCGTGTAGTAACCTATACAAATTGTAGTGTAGGTATGTATTAGACCAAAATCCATAGGCAATGAACCGTAGTAATTCATGGACACTTGTACCACACCCCATGTCATTTAGAGTAGCATTAAAGTTAACTGCATATAATCATCACATATTAAACTTGTACTCATTCACCAAACTTTTTTCTGACCCACCCCCTTCTTTCCATTTTTCCCCACCACAGGATGATAAGTTAGCAGTTGATTGGGAATAGTACGTAGAAAAAGGAGCTTCACGTTGGAGTTATCATATTCTTTGTTGTTCATCATGTTGTTACTCACTGTATTAAAAGTCTATTTTTCAGTACTTATACTTTAATCACTTCCGCTGTGAAATCTAAAAGTGTAGAATGTCTTAGCATTTACCCTTATAAGTATGCTATGTAATGTTTTAATAAACCAACAACTTGTATTTCTTGGTATGACGCGAGTACGAAAGTCACACTAGGCTTTGGATCGGTGTGCCGAAAAGTGCGGGTTATTACACTGTCGATTGATTCCAGTGAGCCTATGGACCGGCCAAAGTTGTTTTATTTATTTATTTTCGTTTTAATTTTTGGTCATTCTTTGTCAATTACAAATTGTTCATTATAGTAAACCCTAATATGTAAATCTATAATTTCTATTCGTTTCGTATTTCCATGTTTAATTTCATATATAATTTAATATTCAATTTCAGTAAACCAAATTAACTTAGGTTTAGAAGCAACAGGGTTATATCTATTTATATTCAATTTGATAAAAAGGGTGTGTTTAACCTAAATCAACTTTTATCCAATCGATTTTTCTTTAATAAAATCTAGATTGAAAAGAAAGGAATCATATTCATATCGGTTAAATTACCATAAAATTCCCAATCCACTACAGTTATTAGGTAATCATTAAATTAAATTAAACAATTCTGGATCAAATAGGGTATAACAAACTTAATTAGACATAAACCATTATATTAATTATGAACCCACTAACCTCTAAAAAAGATATCCCCATTTTAGTTCGCTTGGAATCACCTCCGCATGCTTTAGAACTCTCCTTGATTTGATTTGATTCAACCTTATTCAATCTCTTGAATTTAATTTTTAGTTTTGTTTTTAAAGAAAAGTGATTTAAGGAGAAAAATGGTTGAGTTTCAGACAAACGAAGTTTTGTTATGACCAGTATGAAATCAGGATTCTTAGTATTTGGTTAGGGTTCTATTTATAGGGGTTCAGATCGTCATTTGTGATTAAATTGATTTAAATAAAATCCAGGTTGTTTAGCCAAAACATGAACCCTAGCCCGAATGCTTCGATCGGTCGACTATTTGACTTAGAGAGGTCGACCGTTAGGGATCGACTGGTCTAAACAACGACATCGACTGGTGGGGCTTACTTTTTATAAAATATCTATTTCCTTATTTAATAATTTAATTACTTTCGATTCCAAACTTTTAAACATTAATAAAATTTTCATAGAGCTCGGATTTTAAAACATTATATATGAAAATCGTTCAGAAAATTGCTATAAACGCAACGGTGCAAGTTTAAAAGCAAATTTGGATATTTGCGAAAGTTCCATTTTTACCCTTGTTACATTTAATTTAATTTCCGATCGATTTCTATGGTGTGTTACAGTCTAATAAATTAAAATTGAAGCTTTCCAAAACTAAGTAAGCAATAAATTTGGCCAAAATGTCACACCTCGTACTAAGTGGCATGTGAACGTTAATATTCGAACAGTTCGATATTAATCGCTGACCATATTTACACCCAATGAGTAACACAACCGAAACGTTGAATACTCCTTTAACCAAACGATTTAATTAATTTCGAATTGTTATAAATTATTAAATTAATTAATATATATTAAATATTAGTTATAAAAATTTATTTTCATTTGATCAACAAATATTATTAAGTATATTTATAATAGTTATAAATATATTAATCGATATACGACATAGACACGTGTTTAAATTGGATTTAAATGCAAAATATTTTGTTAGGGCTTTAAAGCCCATGTTGGGGGTTTGTTGGTTTGGCTATGATGAGGGCATAAAAGTTTGCGGTCGTATAATGGCTAGTTGGACTTGGTTTGGATGGGTAAGGGATAGAGAATTGGTATGAGATAATAAAGGTTCTTGATCCTAACTTATCTCTAATCTCTCCTCTATATAAGCATCTATTAGAGAACTTTTTGAAGCCCCCACGTCCTCTACCTTTAGCTGAAAATTAACTCATCTAATCCCTCTATTTCCAAACACAAATCAAAGTAAAACAAATATTATTTGATAGCTGGTGGTCATCGGTTAAGGGGCTAGCAACCTGATGGGTCGGAGATTAGTTCAAGGAATAGATCTCATCGTTTCAAGGTGTACTTATGGGCATTGGTTATAAGGTAAAAAATTTAATTTATCAATGTACACTAATCTGTAGAATACATATATACATATATATATATATCATGTATTTTATTTTGGTAGTTAGTGATGATTCTATTATAACAATATATTGTCACATTCTGAATGGATGTATGAATACACACACACACACACACTTTTATAAAAATTCATGATTTAAACATGCATATATTTCTCACGGTAGAGAAAATAAAAAATTAGATATTTTAATTTAAACTGATTTAATATTCATTATTTAATTTGTACAAGATTTATAATTCAAATATTAAACCATACATTGCATAAAATATGGTTTTAAAATTTTATATAAGTAATATTATACTTAAATTATTTTTGGCAGTATTAAAATAAGTTCTATGTTTATATATACTAGTTAAATATTATTTAAATCATTTAGTTCTATAAATAAATAGTATTAATATATATATATATAAATATATATGTTATAAAAATATGTTTTATATTCCATAAAATTAAATTTACATCTAATATAACTTTTGGTAGAAAAGAAAACATATTAAACTTTTATATAATTAAATATATTAAATAATAACTAAAATTAATAAATTGATTCTAAAATTGATTTTAAATTACAAAATACACATAAAAGATTTAATTATCATAATATCTACGATACTTTTGCAAAATTATTTAAATTTGATATTATCTTAAAAAATATTTTTTATTAATGTATATTATATTTCCATGTAGAAATATCTACTTATATATTTTAAAATAAAAAACAAAAAAAACATCATGTGCTATGAGCTATATAATAGGCATGTATATGTATGTTTTACTTTATATATTTTATTTAAGTATATATATATTATTAATTTTACTATATATTAATAAATATATATATTATATATATTAAATTGGAAAAATATATTTTTAATTATGATTTTGAATTTCCAGTAAAATAAAAAATAAAATAATTTTAAATGATTTAATATACATACACATATTATATATATATATAAGTTTAATATATATATATATGTATGTATATATGCATGCACGTATGTATGTATGTATGTATGTATGTATATTTCACAAAATAATTTAAAAATAAAAAAAATATGTACATATATTTTGCAATATTCTATATACATGAAATAAAGTATATAAACATACATTTGGACAATATATTTGTATACTAAATGAGCTAACATGTATGTTGTAATGTAAATCCCAACACTTATATACGGACATGTTATACCTTGCATGGATTTCTACGTTACACATGCACACACACACATATGTGTATATCTTACACGTGTGTGTATATATAATATAATATTAACTACATAATATAAAACTATATTATAAATTGCAATAAAATAATGATTTTATTTAAAAGATATTTAGAAATGTTCTAAATAAATAAGACTTCATTGGCCTAATAAAGATCCAAAACGGTAACAAAATTAAAATTCACCCATTACTTTTGCTACGGGTTGGCCTTGTTCCAACGATGGTATTAGAGCGCAATAGCCTATGCGGTCTAAATTAACCATTTAAGGGTTAACTGATTAAGATGATTAAGCTCACAACTTAGATAGTAGGGCATCAAGAAAGGTAGTGTTGAATGATTGAGTTTGGGTAATCAAGTACTCTGCCCTACCTAGCTACCGACATGGTTCAATCTGAGCCCAAAGATCTCCCTTAATAGAAAAGACCCAATTTGAATTAGGCCTTGGCTAATTTTCAAATTGTTAGAAAATTAAAAATATAATATTTTAAATTTAATATTTAAATTGTAAATAAAATATATACATATTGTAAATGTTATAATACAGTAAAAAAAATTAAAATGCTTGAAAATTAATATAAATTAATTTCGAAGTTTATGAAATTTATTAATGAGGCTAATAAAATAAATTACTTAAATAAGTTATTTAATTAACAAATATATACATGTATTATATATGTTATGTTGTTTTAAAATGTTAAATTAACATACATATACTTGTATGTATATAAATCAATTTAAAAATTAATATAAATTTAATTAAATTTTTTGTTAAATAAATTAATTAAAAGGGTAACTAATGAACTAATACACATATTATAACATCCCAGTAATTTGATCGTTTTGATTTGAATATTTAATTAATTTTAAATATTTAAATAATTGGATTTTGGAATTTAATAATTTGAATTAAAATATAGTGATCATTTAAATATTTCAATTGTGAATTAAATATTAATTAAGTGGATTTAATAGTCTTGTTTAACTTCTTTAATTAAATAAATAATATTCGTGAATTCAATTTACAATAATAAATAGTTCGGATAAATATCGATAATGTGATCGAAAAATATAAAATGATATTTAAATGTGTGAAATTATCATTCCAAGGAATTGTCTCAGATTTTGTCAAAACTATTGCCATCAGAATGGGAATAATAATGCGATGCACGTCGACGGGTTTCGTGTCGATCGAACAGATCGTGTGATCGAGCGAGCTCAAAACGCGTAACGATTAATTTTAGATAATTAAAATAATATAATTAAAATTTAAAAATCTAACTTTTGTATACTTTGGAATTAGGTCTCGAAAATAGTTCCATTGAGTTCGGAATAGGGGTATTTAGCTGGAAATGCTAGTGTGCATGCCTCAATTGGAGTTTGTAAATTTTTTGGCATGAATAGTGTTAGAGAGAATCCAATATAAGGATACCCATCCCTCTCTCATTTGCCCAAGCCCTAACTCTAACCCCTCCATCAATCGTCCTTTATTCTCCATGACCACCAGAGGCCGAATCGGGGCTTGACCCCAACTACTAACTTGAGCGTCTCGGTGAGATGTAGTGATTTGACGGTTGGATCGAGCTATTTCGATGCGTGGTGGTCAGGATCTGAAAATGAACGGCGGTAGGTTTTAGCCCTCGTTTACGGCAACAGAGGGGAGGTAGGAGTTGGGACTACTGACAATGGGAAGCTCTTGGACCAAGCCACCTTGGGTCGTGATGCTGTAGTGACGAGCAAGGAATGTGAGCGGTGTCGGGGTTGAGTTGATGCGGCCTGGGTTGTAAATGAAGGGGGATTAGGGTTAAGCTAATTAGGTGATTAGTGTTAATGATGTAAATAGTAATATAATTATATTGTTTAAATTTAAAATCTTATCAAACCAAATTCATATGAGGTCAGATTCAGACACGGTCAGTCGCGTTGGACTCATATCGACGATATCTTCATTTTGGAATTGGAATGGTGGAGTTTGAAACTTGTAGAATTTTATGCTAAAATCGAATGACGTTAGATTTTAGTTCAAACTGGAATGCATCGGCGCCAGCTGAAATTTCGGTGAGTTAAACTCACCTCTTTGGATATATCAGTATATTATATAATAGATAAAATTTTACCGTTAGTGTTTGGTTGAAATCATTGGCTGATTAGTTAAAATATCCGCTTTGAAAAGCAATTAGTATTTAAAATTGAAATGCAGGAAAATTTGTAGAGGAATCCGGATTTCTCAAATTTTTTATTATTAATTTCCAGTTATATTCCTGTTGTTTTATTTCAGTTATAACCCTGTTATATGGATTGTTAATTGCAGAATCTTAAATGTTTAGCGCTATTAGTTATTACATTATTATATGTTCAAAACTTAGCCCTTGTAGCGATAAAAATCAATAACAAAGTTGGTTAAGTACTTTGGTGGCTATTGGCCTCAATTTAGTATTTTAAAATACTATTAATTGTCATTTGGCTTGAAATTGGTTTTTGATTCGGAGAATAATTTTAGATCTAATCTTTGGGTTTTCCAGAATATTTATTTAAGCGGATTTTGAACTTCTCTTTTTTACCCCAAACAATCTATCTGCCTTTTCTAAACCATTTAGATATACTTTAAAGTTGTTTAGCTATTGTTTAATAGTGTTTTAAATATATATTTTTTATCTATATTTGATTGTTTGAAGTTATTTATCAATATTGTAAAATTTAATTTATTTAAATAATTAATATTGTTCGAAGATAATTAATAATTATTATTTATTAAAAATGTAACGACCCGCCTTTTTGCCCATCGAAGGTTGACACCAAACACTACCACTGCATTCAAATGTCGCTCATCCAGTCGACAAAAGGGCAGATTGTTAAGGTAAATAAAATGAAAAGAATAGAGAACAGAGAAATAGAATCTCATAGCAGAATCAACAACAAAAATATAACAAGGACAGTAGAAACTATCACTCCAAACATACATAGTATATCAAAGTTAAAAACAGACCTTATCGGCTGGACAGTTATAAAATCCTGACCTTATAAATGCCGATAGGTATTTTATATAATACAGCGGAATATAAAATACTATGATAGGTGAATCTTCAGCTTCCCTCCACGATCTCCAAAACCTCAAAGACAACCTGGGAAAATACTCAGTCTGACCCGAGCATTATAAATAAATAACACTTGAATCGGTCTGGAAATACCAGCCTTAGATAACTCGAATAATGGGGAACATATATAAAACTTCTGGGAGACCACGCCTCTAACGCGGAATGGGTTTTTACCTCACAAGAATAACATCCATACAGGCAAGAGTAGAAATAAATATCGGGAAGCAAATCCAAATATGAATGAGCATAAATAGTATTAAACCAGACTTGAAAGAATGGAAATAAATCGAGTAAAATACAAACTGGACAAAATGGATAGAATGTGGGAAACAGTCCAACTTGATTGAATGGACTAAATAAGGTAACAATCCAAACTCGATAGAATTGACTAAATAAGATAACAGTCCAACTTGATAGAATGGACTAAATAAGGTAACAGTCCAACTTGATAGAATGGACTAAATAAACACTTAAATGTCGTGGTGAGGAGTTGGCTCTACTCTTGGCAATTTAAAGCTAAAACAGATTCAAGGTTTTCGAATCAAATAAGGAAAGGAAATTTTCCAACAAATGACAAGGAAGGTGCACCCCCCCTTCAAGTATACCTCTAGTAATATACTTCTGAGAAGCTCATTTACTTTGTGACACTTCTCGGACAATACCAAGTCGGACCCCGCCAGACCATACCGAGTATCCAAATATTTCCACATCTAAGAGCACAACCGAATCCAAACTAGATGAGATGTGAAAATACCCTAATGGGACCAACCCCACATAGCTTTGATTCCTCTCGCGCTTTTGGTTTAGTCATTTCCGACAAAGGATAGCAACTCTCAATGGAGCAATAAATCGTCTTAGAATGACGATATTACAGCAGTTGAAGTAACTGATGGCCAAACAACAACTATCAAGGATATAAAATGATCGTATATGGAAACTAAGTCTTGTATACTTATCACCACTCATTGAATTCGAACTTGTACTTTTTCTTGGTTAACAATAGTACTGGACAAGTCAAGGTAGTGTTACCTCAAAGTCATGTCCAACGATTATTCATAACTTCTGAAATAGCGATAAGTTTACTTCTTCGATGTTTAGTGCTAATTATACAAATAAATCGTTTCCATATAAGTGATTCGCTTTACTCCATTAACGAATCAAACTTTTACTTTAAAAAAAAGACCGAACTTGTGCTTGATTTCCATATTGGTAAAAAAATTTCAAAATTAGTTCCTGATTGTTAACACGTTAAGAGAATAATTTTTCTAAGTGCGAGACCCTGAAGGCCTAAAGCAACATCAGACCGAGCACCCAGAAGATTATCCAACCTAACATCCCAATAATCGAGTTCCAATTCCTTTTTATAACTTTAAAACAATATTAATTATCCCAAAAGATAATTAATCACATTTAAAATCTTTTTTTAAATAAACAAATCAATTATCTTTAATGAAACATTTAATTATTTCAAACACTTTTATAACATTGGTAAATCAACTTTAAATTAGTGGATTAAGGCAATTTTATCATATTAGTAAGTTTACTTAAAACATTTTTATTAAATTAATTAATTAAATTTAAATATCATTAATTAAAAAGATTTATTAAATTCAAATAATCATTAGTTAAAAATGAATAAGTCATCTCAAACATCATTTATTAAAATGATAAGTAAGTTTTTAAATACCATTAATTAAAACACTAATCAAGTTCAAATAAGCATAACTTAACTGAATTAATTAAACTCAAACTCCATTAGCTAAAACAACTAATTTAAACATCATTTGTTAAAATGATTTATTTAATTATAAAACATCATTAATTAAGATAGTTAACTAATTTTTAAACACTATTAGTTAAACCAATTAATTAAATTTAGACAACTATCAATTAAAACAATTAATTAAAGTTCAATATCATTAATTAAAATGAATTAATCAAATTCAAATATCATTACTTAAAACGATTAATAACTTTTAAATATCATTAAATTACAATGATTATTAATTTCAATTATCATTAATTAAAATAATTAATTAAACTCCATCATCATTAATTAAAATAAATAATTAGACTCAAATAATCATTAGTTAAATGATTAATTAAGTACAAAACATCATTAGCAATAATGATTAATTAAATCAAAATATAAACCAATTTTAAATCATCGTTTAATAAATTGGTTAATAAATCTCAAAATCATTAGTTAAAATGATTAATTTTTTTAAAATTATCATTACTCTAAATGATTAATAAATTTTAATATTACATTTAGCGGAAAAACAAGCCCAAGTTCATATGACAGAGTTTGGGTAGGAAATTTAATAAATGACGATACAACGAAATCGCTATAACGACAATTAACAAGTTAAATGGAACATCAGTATTTATTTTCAATTAACCATCAATCAATATAATGGCATAAGGATGTAAATAAATAAATTATTGGCGAGAAACCCTCTTTGGGTCTCTCTACATATTTTCCCTGCAAAACAATGGTTATGGATAATAATATATATATGTATATGTGTATATATATATATATGGGTTTTATACCGATCAAATTTGTATCGTCCATTTTCCAAACGAATATTCAACCAGACAACCAATCAAACAATTTAATTAACATCCAAGCAATCAATAAACATTTATAACATCATTGATATAATAAAATAAAATTTAATGTAAGTTAAACACACCTTGATTACATTTATCGGCAAAGCATTTGGTTTGAACTAAAACCAAACGAGCGTTCGATTTTAGTTTAAAATTCTACAAACTCCGAACTTCACTAATCCAATTCCAAAGTGTAGAAATCAACACCACGAGTATAATGCAACTGACCGCACTTGATTTGGACCTCGTATGGGACATATATTCAATTTATAAGCTAACGATTTAATTAAATCAATTAATTACTCAATTAACATTATTAATTACCCTCAATCCTATTTCTCCCCCAACGCTAATCCTCTTCCACCTGTAACAAGAAATGCATGCAGGTACACTGACAATGCCATGCACGCACGCCTCCATTCACCCACCTCAAACCACGAAAACAACATTCTATCACTCTGACCAACTCTCCATCGCAATCTCTACCTTCCTGAACCCAAACCTTGGAGCTCGATTGCCAAAAGATTAATGCGACCTTATGGACTCACGGCTACAGGGAAATACGATGCACCACCCTATCGCGCACCGCACCTCCTCAAACTCTGGCTGCAGCTGCATCTTGTCACCACAAAGCCACTGCCATCCTCCGTATCACCAAACTTCAACCACAAGGCACGAAATATGGAACCCTAGCTTCGGCGCTCCAAGTCAAACCCATGAAAAACACTACCGCACTCAAAAAAAACCATAGAACCGAAGCTCTAGCGGATACGAATTCAACGAATCCAAAATTGTGATTTTTTAGTAGCCTAGATTATTTTATGTTGAATTTTGAATGGGTGGCCATTTTGATTTTTTTGAACTAAAAGAGGATCGGCCATTTATTTGATAGCTAACAGGTAGAATAAGATGAATAAAAAAACTAAGTTTTGATTTCTTCCATTTTATAACAAGATAAAAAAAACATAATGATGATGTTTCCTATTCTCATAACAAAAGGTTTCTTGAGCCGTCCAAAATGTACATGACATCAAATCGTTCTTTAAAATTTGAATTTTGATTTGATTTTACAATAATTTTTAAAATGAAATATTTACGGTACCCTGCTACGCTATATTTCATTCGAGTACGAACCACGGGTGACCGAAATAAAAATATAACCGTGCACTAATATGCGACACGATCATAAATCAATAGTGAATTACCCAGATTGTTTTATTTTGAGAAATTTCCCAAATATCATCGTTTGCCAAAAAATCGTCAAACGAATATTTTCAATATTTTCCAAATTAAAAATTAACGAAAAAATCAAATAAATTAAATTAAAAATACATCAATAGAAATCAAATCATAAAACTAAAAATAAGTTTTCCGATTTATTGTTCGAACTCTTCAATACTGTAAATAAATTTACAATTGGATTCATCAATATTATTTATTAATTTAAAAGGGAGTTAAATGAAATTACTGAATCCATTTGATTAACATTTAATTCATAATTCAAATATTTAAACATTCCCTATATCTGAATTATAAGATACTAAATTCCAAAATCTAATTATTTAAATATTTTAAACTTAATTAAACTTTTAAGATCAAATAACCAAAACTATAGGATGTTACATTCTCTCCCCCTTAAATGAATTTCGTCCTCGAAATTCCTAAGGAAGAAAATGCTTTCAAAACCTTAAGTTTAAAACTATTAATTAAATGAATTATTAAACTGATTAACTTTTCAAAATCAATTAGCTGGAATAGGTTCTAAAATTTCCAAGTCTATTTAAATTCACCCACCTATGCGAACTAATTCCCTTCCATTCATTCATTCCAAGTAATAACTCAAAAATCAAATTTTAGTTATCAAAATTTTTCCAAAATTCTCAAAAAATTTCTAACTCTTAAATTTATGGAAAATTTTGCCAGCGTCTCCTTTGTGTGACTTGATCGGTACAGCTACAAATCCCCTCAACGGGCTCCACACTAATCAAAGAAAACAAAAGCCAAGCGGCCTCCCATATCTGGGGCATAAAATCATCAACCAAATTAAATTTCCTAAATTTATTGCATACCTTTTGCGTTTGATTTATATTTTGGCAAGTAATTTATTATCTCTCTCTACGAATGCAGGTGCAGAAGAATAAATTAGCAATCTCTTGCATACCTATACTTACATAATATAAAAGAAAATCAGGCTAACAAAGGCAATGTGATGCAACTTTACATGCAAAAACTGTTCTAATATAAATCTACATGCAATCAACAATCCATATCTCAATAATATGCTACAAAATACAGAGAACGTTCTGTAATAGATGCTATGCATCCTATTATTTCAAATGATAATTTTAGATCTATACCCGGGTTTTCCAATTCAAAAATTTATTTTCAAATTTCTCAGACGAGAAAAATCAAAGGTCAAAAATCAAAATGACGGAAATTCCTCCAAATAAATTATGGTGAAACTAGAATTAAAACAACATGGAGCGTCCAGTGGTATTCTAGTTCCTCCAAAAACATCAACTAGAGTGAATAAATATCGTTCCTTTCCTAAAATCTTCAAAAATAACCTTTTTCAAAATCACCCGGGTTTAGGTCCTAATAACAACAATTTAAAAACCTTTTTCAATAAATTTAAACTTCATAGACAATGGTATATGAATCACACAGACTATCTATTCAACTCAATAAAATCCAATCAATCATATTCCACGAAGAAATAAACTAACACTAATAGTAAATCAAATTCCATAAGGGTAAACTTATCACTTAACATTGTTTCGAAATGTCAAATGACTAACAACCAAATTTTTAACTTAGGTTCAAAACTTTTTTTGTCAACAATATAGATAATTATCTAAGCATACTATTTTGCTCATTATCCTTTGGTTATTGCTTAGAAGATTATCCAAACTAACTTGGACAAAATGGAAGGTTATATACTATATTTTGTTTGTTTCTTAATTATAAAAAAAATTCTAATTCACTTATATTTTCATTTAGTATTTTATTCAATATTAAAGTTATTTATGAATTATCTCATAAATTCTCACCCAAGTGTTAAAATATTCTGTAAGTTATTTCTTTATAAAACATCAAATAATAACTTATTCCCCTTTATTTACTTGTATAATACCCTTCTCTATTCTAAGAGTACATAAAATTTTATTTTACTTTTTTAAAGATCTAGATGGAGATTAAATCAAATTATAGTTTCTTGAAAATCGAGTCAAACTATTAACCCTTTTAACTTAGAGTGTTAAAACAAATAATATTTATGGGTTGACCCAATCAATAACCAGTTTACACTACTTAGATGTTTTTTTAAACAACTATATGATTTTAATAAAAATAATGTTTATCAAAACTTTCTTATTTAATTTAACTCAATTTACCTGTGCTAAATTATCCCCTATCTTATCTAAGGGAAAATCTTATTTATTAACGCAATCTCTTATTAGAAATGCCTTTTGTCTTTGAAACCAATTCCCTTTTAGGGAACTTAAAAATTAGATACCCGGTTTTAATTTCAGAACTTATTCCTAAAAGCATATTGCATATATTTTGATGTATATCAACTTCAAACAATTTATTTATTAAAAATCACTTTGGGTTTATTCAGATTTGAACTCGTTTCGATCGCATAATGAGAATGAGAATAATTTACTAAGTACTCCACAACATTTGGCTAAACGAACATCTGATTGTCACTTAGAAGATTATTCAGATCACCACAAAACTAATCGAAACAATTTCTTCCTAATTATCCCTAAGAAAATTTATCTCTTTTTTAAATTTTACTTCCCAAAATATATTCACTTTCGACTATTTTCAAAAGTACTGCTATTTCATTTCTCAAAACCTTTTTGAAATTATTCTCAAAAACTCCGGGATTTAGATTCATAAATCCTTTTTTAAACATATTTTGTAAACTAAATTTATATAAAATTTCCTTTATATAAAATCATTTTATATTATAATAATTCTTCTTTATTATAATCAAATTTTCTCAAATGTTTATTATCTAAATGTTTTATCTTGCCATTTATACTATATTTACAACTTTTTATTAAAGTTCAATCCTTAACTCACTATTATTAAATGGCGAGTTTTTTTAACTTAATCATATTCTTCGAATACCTTATAGTCAAATCATGGAAATTAATTCACAAAGGGTTCGTTTTAAATCAAAGCTATAAATGCTCCTAGATAAATCGAGCACCATTTAGAAATTAACAAACAACAGTCAATGCTTATTTAAATTAAGCATAACCGAGCAAACAATAGTGATAATAAATAAATATTATCGCATTTAAACCAATACACTTGATAACTATAAAAAGTTTTGAAAATTATTCTGTTCTATATATAAAATATAATCCTAGGAAAAATATTTAATTTGCCAAAATTTTCAAAAATTTCAATACCATGTTTGTTGGCCTTGGTCAAGTGTTTAGAATTCCCTATTGATACCGTGGCGTCCCACATCTCGACCAGAATTCATCAAAACTCAATAGACTAATTAACATAATACGTTTTTATAACATTAACAAATACGCTCTTATATATAATACTCTCAAACTCATTATAGGGTGTCGCTTACCCTATCTCTAATGAGCCAAACACTACCAAAGCCAAGGTTCTCGCTTAACCTTGCGCTCTAATACCAAATGTAACGACCCACCTTTTTGCCCATCGAAGGTCGACACCAAACACCACCACTACATTCAAATGTCACTCATCCAGTCGACAAAAGGGCAAATTCTTAAGGTAAATAAAATGAAATGAACAGAGAATAGAGAAACAGAATCTCCAGCGGAATCGACAACAAATAATATAACAAGGACGGTAGAAACTGTCACTCCAAACATACAGAGTATATCAGAGTTAAAAACAGACCTTATCGGCTGGATAGTTATAAAATCCTGACCTTATAAATGCCAATAAGTATTTTATATAATACATCAGAATATAAAATACTACGATAGGTGAATCTTCAGCTTTCCTCCACGATCTCCGAAACCTCAAAGACAACCTGGGAAAATTCTCGGTCTGACCCGAGCATTATAAATAAATAACACCCGGATCAATCTAGAAATACCTGCGTGAGATAACTCGAATAATGGGGAACATATATAAAACTTCTGCGAGACCACGCTGCTAACGCGGAATGGGTTTTTACCTCACAAGAATAACATCCATACAAGCAAGAGTAGAAATAAATATCAGGAAGCAAATCCAAATATGAATGAGCATAAATAATATTAAACCAGACTTGAAAGAATGGAAATAAACTGAGTAAAATACAAACTGGACAAAATGGATAGAATAAGGGAAACAGTCCAACTTGATAGAATGGACTAAATAAGGTAACAATCCAAACTTGATAGTTAGGACTAACTAAGATAACAGTCCAACTTGATAGAATGGACTAAATAAGGTAACAGTCCAACTTGATAGAATGGTCTAAATAAACACTTAAAGTCGTGGTGAGGAGTTGGCTCTACTCTTGGCAATTTAAAGCTAAAACAAATTCAGGGTTTTTGAATCAAATAAAGAAAGGAAAATTTCCAACAAATGACAAGGATGGTGCACCCCCCTTAAAATATACCTCTAGTGATATACTTCTGAGAAGCTCATTTACTCTGTGATACTTCTCAGACAATACCAAGCCGGACCGCGCCATACCTTACCGAGCATCCGAATATTTCCACATCTAAGTGCACAATCGAATCCAAACTAGACGAGATGTGAAAATACCCTAATGGGAGCAACCCCACATAGCTTGACTTCCTCTCGCGCTTTTGGTTTAGTAATTTACGACAAAGGATAGCAACGCTTAATGGAGTAATAAATCATCTTAGAACAACGATATTAAAGTAGCTAAAGTAACTGATAGCTGAGATAACAACTATCGAGGATATAGAACGATTGTATATGGAAACTAAGTCTTGTGTACTTATCACCACTCATTGAATTCAAACTTGTACTTTTTCTTGGTTAACAATAGTACCGGACAAGTCAACGTAGTGTTACCTCAAAGTCATGTCCAATGATTATTCTTAACTTTTAAAATAGCGACAAGTTTACTTCTTCGATGTTTAGTGCTAATTATACAAATAAATCATTTCCATATAAGTGATTTGCTTTACGGAAATAATTTATTTCCATAAACGAATCAAACCTTTACTTTAAAAAAAAAGACCGAACTTGTTCTTGATTTCCATATTGGTAAAACATTATTAGAATTAGTTCCTGATTGTTAACACGTTAAGAGAATAACTTTTCCAAGTGCACGACCCCGATGGCCTAAACCAACATCAGACCAAACACCCAGAAGATTATCCAACCTAACATCCCAATAATCGAGTTCCAATTCATTTTTATAACTTTAAAATAATATTAATTATCCCAAAAGATAACTAATCACATTTAAAATCTTTTTTTAAATAAATAAATCCATTATCTTTAATAAAACAGATAATTATTTCCAAACACTTTTATAACATTGGTAAATCAACTTTAAATCAGTTGATAAGGCAATTTTATAATATTAGTTAATTTACTTAAATCATTTTTATTAAGTCAATTAATTAACTTTAAATATCATTAATTAAAAATATTTTTTTTTGCAAGGCCGACGGGATTGAATGGTCCCCTACCATTTTATTGATCCACCCGGGGAAAAAAGGAAATTACAAGAAAATACGTAAACAAACAAAGAACAAAGAAAATAAGGAACAAGTGGACCAAACAAGGGAAGAACTAAACAAAAATAGAAATAAAGAAACACATAAAGAGCACAAGCGAACCATGTTCAAAACCTACATCAATCTCCAGGCTCAAATGGTAGGTTTGCCTCATGAATTCCTCTCCTCACTTCAGAAGTAATAAAATCAGTGAGCTGCCTAACATTTTTACTCCTCTCTTCTTTGAAAATTCTCGTGTTACGTTCCAACCACACAAGCCTGACGAATCTCTTGAAAAGAATAGTATAAATAATAGGTGGAATATCTTTTGTTGCAAAAACCCTAAGAAACACAGCCCATTCATCACATCTGCTTAAGCCAACAATACTCATGCTCAACTCCCTCTTGATTCTACTCCACACATCAAAGATAACAGGGCAATCAAAATAAAGATGTTTTATCGTCTCTGGTTGGTCTTTACAGAACATGCATCTTACAGACACGTTCATTCCTTTACTAACAAGCTTCACGCGTGTAAACAATGCATTGTTAATTACTTTCCATAGTAGCATATTTTCCACTGCAGTGCTTTCTCTTCTCCATATTACTGCATGCCACTTACATGTAGTACGAGCATTGTTACCAGTCAAGTGAGTGTATACAGACTTGGTTTGGAACTTCATACGAGTAGGACCCCAAGTAATATTATCATGGCAAGAGGAGAAAAATTGCATGGACTTTATGAAATTCCAGAGGACAATTATATTATGATTTGAGTTATTAGGTAATAAAACACTACCTCCAAAATATAGAGAGTTAACATGAACATGTTCTCCAACACCAGATTGGACAATTTCATGATGATTGACTAACCTTCGAAGAATACATCCTTGTTTGCACCATGGACCATCCCAGAAACTGACTTTTTGTGGGGGTCAATAACATATTGAACAAGAGGCAACATCTCCTCTCTCAACTTAAATATACTTCTCCATGTCCAGCTGATACTTTGCAGAGGATTCATATTCCAGAAGTTTTTGCCTTTAATAACATATTTAGAGGACCATTGTACCCAGATATTATCATTATTATTTAAGTGGTTGTCAATATACTTCGTCATAGCAGCTTTATTCCAGTGCGTTAATTCAAGAACTCCCAATCCTCCTTTTTCAAAGGCATTTCAACTTGTTTGAATTTAATAGGGGCCATGTAGCTCCTAAGAGCGCTGCCGGTCCAAAAAAATTTCATGATCGCACTTCTTATCATTTTAATTAACCGCTGAGGAAGTATAAATGTCCTTGCCTAATAAACTGACATAGAGAAGATAACCGATTTAATTAGGGTTAGCCTGCCAGCTTGACTAAGTAGTCTACTAGACCAACACTCAAGTCTTGTAGTAATTCTTTCGTACAAGGGTAGGCACTGATTGGTGGTGATTTGAGATGTTGCAAGAGGGGCTCCAAGGTAGGTGACTGTGCCATTTCGTGGCCTAAGCCCAATGTTGTTATAAATGACCTCCTTTCGTTCCTGCTCTATTCCAGCTAACATTATTTCAGATTTTTCCAAGTTAACTTTAAGTCCAGTTATATCATAGAATAGTTTAAGTCCTTCAATGATTGCAGTAGTGGTCAGATTATTAGGCTTATTGAAAATAATTGGATCATCCACAAACATAAGAGAGGTTATCATAGGCTCTTTGCATTTAGGATGTAATTGAAAAAGCTTCTTTCTAACGAGGTCTTCAAGTATATGTGTGAGTAGTTCCATGGCAATAATAAAAATGTAGGCAAACATCGGATCACCTTGTCTAATTCCATGCTTGCTCCCAAAGTATCCAACACTCGATCCATTTAGCTGTATGGAGAATTACATAGATGATATGCAGGCGTATATCCAAGTTATAAAATGCTTGGGAAAATTCATGTAACCCATTATTCGAACAATGGCATTCCAATGAAGTGTGTGAAAAGCCTTACGTATGTCTAACTTCAATAATCCTCTCGGAGAAACAAAAGAGGAGTTGTAGCCATGGAGAAGCTCATGTGATACTAGAACATTATTAAGAAAGTGTATGTCATTTAAGAAAGCTGCTTGATTTTTCGAGGTGATATTTGGCAGCACCACTTTCATTCGCGAAGAAATTATTTTCATAATGCACTGATATATTGTGTTGCAGCAAGAGATGGGTTGGAATTCTTGAACACTGTTAGCATTATTAGCTTTGGGGATTAGTGCTATAATGGTATTATTGAAAGAGTTTACCATTTTACCTTTTTTGAAAAAGTTCTTAATTGCTTTAATAACATCTCCCTGCACAATAGACCAACAAGACGTGTAAAAGAAGGCATTAAGGCCATCAGGCCCCCCGCAAGAGTTCTTATTAAGGGAGAACATGGCTTGCTTAACCTCAGTATCAGTGACTTCGGTGCTTAAGAGCAGGACATCCTCACTATTAAGACAAGGTAGAATGTAAGGATCAATTGCCTTAATATTAGGTTGACTGTTTTCAGTGTTACCAAATAATTCAGAGTAGTAATTGATGAATGCATCGGCTATGCTTTCAGGGTCTTGGTGGAGCTCCCTTTTTTCATCACATATCTTCCAAATATTTTCTCGTGTTTGTTTGACCTTTAATGTAGCATGAAAATAAGCAGTGTTACGATCTCCTTCATTGTTCCACTTGATTCTCGCCTTTTGTTTTAACATATCATTTTCTCTGATGAGTGCCTCAGAGTAAAGTTTGGCAGCTTCAGTTTCCATATTAGCCAGAGTGACATCTTCAGGACTTATTTGCATATTTTCTTGAATAGTTATTAGTTGAGTTTTAATAATTAAGATAGCTTAGCTCCTGCTCCAAATTTGTTCCTAGACCAAGCCTTCAGCTTCTCTTTGACATCTTTGAGCTTTTTCTGCAAGACAAACAAGGGGTTGCCAAAATTAGGAATAGTCCATGTACTCTCAATTAAGCTTTGAAATTTAGGTTCATTAACCCATTAATTAAAAAATTTAAAATTTGGTTTCCTTTTCATGACATTGGCACCCAAATGGAGTATTTGAGGAGAGTGGTCGGATAACAATGGGGAAGGTAGGTGATTAAACATGGCTGGCCACATGGATAAGGTAGGTTGGTTACAGAAAATATAATCAATTTTGGAGAATGTTCTACATCCATTTTTTCTTTTGTTGTTCCATAAGTATGTTGCTCCAATGGTATTAATCTCAATGAGATTGGATTGATGAACTGAAGTATTTAATGGTTTTATCTCATTCAAAGAGAGGGGGTTTCCTCCTGACCTGTCAGAAGTTCGAATAGAGCAATTGAAATCTCCACCAATAATCTAAGGATGAGTTTCTTGTCAAAGAAAATGAATATAATTGAGGAGGGGGGATCTAGCATTAACATAACTTTCAGCATAAACAAAAGTAATATAGAAGGAGGTGGAAGTTTGGTTGAGAAGAGCATGGCAATGTATCATTTGTTTTGAGGAATCAATGGTGGTAAGGCTAAGAATGAGAGGGTCATAAAGTATTAGAATTCAATCATATGCGGCGTGAACATGGTTGTGGATCAATTTCTAAGTAGGTCTTATATACTTAGCTGCTTGTAATGTGAGATCAAGGCTAAGTTTAGTTTCAAGCATTGTAAGAATACTTAAATTATACTGTTGTATCATATCTTTACATTGATCAAGCTTAAGGTGGCTGTGTGCACCTTGTACGTTCCAGAATCCTATTTTGTGTATCATTGGGTAAACTTCGAGACATTGAGCATTTCCTCTTTCATTCCCCTTGTTAGAGGGATGGGGATCTCCATGTATCCAGGGATAGTGGTACTAAGGGGAGAGTCTGAGAAGAGAGTAGAAGAACTTGTGTTTAGAGAGCCACTCACTTTTGTTGGTGAGTTGTTTGATTCCTTATTAGAGAGGAAGTCAGTTTGAGTTGATGAGGTGGAGTTGGCAGGAATATTGTCTTCATGTGAAGTTGAATCTAGAGGTTGGCATGGTGGGGTTTCATGCAGAAGGTGGGGCAAAATGGGCATAAGGGGGGACAAAAACATCAGGTAGTCCTGATGGCAGAGTAATGTTTTCTATCAGTTGTGGAGTGGGAATAAGGTGGTCAGAGGTTTGAGGAAAAGGGGTACATAGAATTTCATGCATGTGCACATGCACACCTTCATGGAGTGTTTCATCAGCGGTAACAGAAGTGACCTTAATTAATCCTTCATTATCTGGATTCTCTGGATCATTATATTGTTTTGATGCGGCTTTCATGCAATTGTTATTATGAGTTGTTTTTCTTCCCTTTTCTTGTATTTTTTTTGCCTTTAAAGAGGAGGCACCATCTTTTTCCCCGGTTTGAATCATAAGAGCTTCGGGTCCCTCTTCGAGTAATAACTCATCTTCTGGTAACTTACTTTGAGTCTTTTTACCTTTTTGTTGTGTTTTTGTTTTTGACTTCATATTGGCGGCACAACCTTCTTCCACAAGTTCTATCATAATTGCTTCGGGTCCAGTTTCGTGTAAATTATCATCATCACGTAACTTACTTTGGGTCATTTCAGGGTCCTTGCTGTGTTTATGTGGAGATGTTATATTTCCTGATTCAGTAGTTTTGTCTTGAACTTCATAACTTGTGTTTTCATATATATCAGTCTTTCTTAAATAATTCAGAGCATTAAATGGGTTCTTGGTCTGGTAGTAACCATTTCCTACAGTATTTTCAACAGTTGGAGGATAATTCAATGCTTCTACCTCTCTTTCATTTATTTCATGTTGTCTATCATCAGGCTTATCTTCTTTTGCTGGTTCAACATTCACTTCAATACTCTGAAAAACTTGCTTCTCTTGCTCTATCAGAATTTATTTTGTAGTTGCTTCACTTAAATTCGTATCATGTTTTCCTTTACTTTTTCCACTGCTATAATTTTATCAAGTCTAAGCCCACCTCCATCATTATGATTTTTAGAAACATCTGCTGAAATAATTGGTTGGTACCTTTTCCTACCTCTACCTACTTTTTGCCACTTTTGCACCCTTTTATTCTTAGTTATAACTGTTGGAATATTTGCAATTGCCTTGTTTGTACTCTTGTTCTCCTCTCTTTTCTCTGAGTTGTCACTTTCTACTTGCTTCATATTTAACTTGTCACAGTGGTCATTAGTGTGCCCAAAGACTTTGTAGGAGGTACAAATGTCGGATCTCCATAAATACTTAACTACAATTTTCTGTGATCCTCCTTCCACCAGTTGCACCACGAAATCATCTACCAAAACAGTGTCTGGTTTAACTTCTATAAGGCATTTCACATATTCTAACCTCTCCTTCCTTTCAGTCATCTCATCAAGACAGAGAAGTATACCCAATCTATTCGCTAACCAGTTGATTCCTAGTGGAGACCATGCAAACATGGGTATGTTATAGAACTGAACCCACATAGGAACTGATGTGACTGCTCCATACACATTGCTAATAGTTGGATCGTATGGCTTAACAATGAATAACTTGTTTTTCCATGATGATTGGGTCCCCATGAAGAATTCTCTATTTGTCATCTTCATAAGAGAGGAGGAACATAAATAAGACTCCATCAGATCTCACCTTAATGGAGCCCCACAACTTCCAAATAGATTTAAGTCTGTGTATAACCGCAGAGTAGGATAGAGGATGATCAAGGAAGAAGCCTACAAGGTAGCCTTCCCATTCTTTAAAGCCAGCACTAACAATATCATCAGAGAGCCGAAGAGTTTCACTATCAAAAGAGGGAGGTAGGTCAACTGGTATGTACTTCACCACGTTATGCGGTTTGTTCTTGAATAAAGAAGTCGATACCGGTTGACTAGTGGAAGCACAAGGAGGGGCATGGGGTAGAGGGAGGAGGTGGGAAACACCAGAGGTAGGAGCACTAGAGAAACTAAATGGTGGAGGGATATTGGAAGGCCTGGATGGATGGCCTGGATGGATCTGGCGGCGTCGGCGGGGGTTTAGGTGGACGGGAGACTAATGGGGAAGTGATAGGTGATGGGCTCGAGACAAAAGAAGGGACAGAGGGAAGGCAACGGGAGATAGTACGGGGTAAGGGCGCTTCTGCCATGAAAGGGTACGAGTTGGATTTTCATTAGGCTATGATTAAAAAGATTTATTAAATTCAAATAATCATTAGTTAAAAATGAATAATTCAGCTCAAACATCATTTATTAAAACGATAAATAAGTTTTTAAATACCATTAATTAAAACACTAATCAAGTTCAAATAAGCATAACTTAATTGAATTAATTAAACTCAAACTCCATTAGCTAAAACAACTAATTTAAACATCATTTGTTAAAATGATTTATTTAATTATAAAACATCATTAATTAAGATGGTTAACTAATTTTTAAACACTATTAGTTAAACCAATTAATTAAATTTAGACAACTATCAATTAAAACAATTAATTAAAATTCAATATCATTAATTAAAATGAATTAATCAAATTCAAATATCATTATTTAAAACGATTAATTACTTTTAAATATCATTAAATTACAATGATTATTAATTTCAATTATCATTAATTAAAATAATTAATTAAACTCCATCATCATTAATTAAAATAAATAATTAGACTCAAATAATCATTAGTTAAATGATTAATTAAGTACAAAACATCATTAGCAACAATGATTAATTAAATCTAAAGATAAACCAATTTTTAAATCATCATTTATTAAATTGGTTAATAAATCTCAGAATCATTAGTTAAAATGATTAATTATTTTTAAATTAGGCATCGTATACATTGTTTTAGAGATTTATAAAAGAGTTTTATAAATGATTTTGGATTTATAAAAGAGTTTTATAATTGATTTTGGATATTAATAAAAGAGTTTTATAAATGATTTTGAATATTTATAAAAGAAGTTTTATAAATGATTTGGATATTTGTAAAAGAGTTTTATAAATGGCTTTGAATATTTATAGGAGAGTTTTATAAATAAACTTGGAGATTTATTAAGAGTTTTATAAATGGATTTGGAATTCTCGTAAAGGAGATGTTCATAAATGAAAGAGATTTATTAAAAGGATTTATTAAAGAAATTTATAAAAGAAATTGAGATTGGATTTTCCCAAATTGATTTTCTTAATTTTGATGGTGTGGACATTTGTTTCATGCTTAACACCGAAGGAATGGTGTTTGGGTTTATCCTTGTCTCCATTTCTTTTAAAAAAATATTTATTTTAATCCTTTGACATGATTTTGAAATAAGAAATCTTTCATAATGTATTGTGAATTTACTTATACCACTGAGATAAGTATATGAAAACATTTTATACGTAGGGAAAGTGTAGTGTTTTTGTGAATATACTTATATCGTTGAAATAAGTATATGGATATTTTTCCAAGTAGTGAAAGGAGTATAAAGGGTCTGTGAATATATCTTTGTAAAAGTATTTTGATATAAGTATTTATAAAGTGATTTTAATTAATCAAAGGATTAATTTAAGAGGCTAATGGGTGTTTGTGCTTAACCAACTTTATTTTCCTTTAGAAATTAAATCACTGGTTGAATTGTTTGTTATTTGATAGTTAAATAACCGACTATCAAATGTTGGCCTATTTGAAATATACCGTTGTTGGTTTTGGGAGACCAGAATCGGGTATGTTATCCAAAAACCACTTCAAACCGACATAAGCTTCAAATGGTAGACATCTTGATGATGATAGTTTTGAAGACGGAGTTCTTTGAAGTGCAAGGGCTACTTGGTACTAATCCTAAGGGTGATTCCAAAATGGATGTAGTGGAAGTAGTGCCTTCGGTTTCGTTCAGACCCAGAGCAAGCTTGTATGGATAAATGCGGGCATTGCATTGCTGCCTAGAGGGCGGTGTTAGCATTGCAGGTGGGATATCCTAAGAGAAAAGATAAAAGCATTGCTTCAACCCTTACAACCCGGGAAATGGCTAAAATAGGGTAGATAGGGCAGAGCTATGTGGGTCGCACCCATTAGGGTGTGTCATCACCTTTCTAGATCATTATATTATGGATTTGGTTGTGCATAAGAGCTCTCGATTAAGGTTGGAAAGCAACTGTGGTAATGACATATTTAGTACTATCCAGTAAGGGGTAGGCCGATCTTGTGTTGGTAGAGGGGAAAATGTGTTTGTTGCCCTTAGTACATTTTATCTAGAGATGTACTATACGGAAGGTAGTCTCTTACCTTGCCATTGTTTGAATTCATTCTCCAATAAGCGCCGTGCAGACTTAGTTGTATATCTATTATGCTATAATTTAATTAATGTGACAATTTCGGCTATATTCAATATTTATTTTAAACCCTAGACACTATGATAATATCAGAAGATTTCCTATGAATTGTTTTGGTTATCGTAAGGTAAAAACTCATCCGTGTTTATGTGTGGCATGGTCTTACGAGATATCTTTATTTCGAAAAGTTTGTATAACATTAAAATTCATTTGATGTGTGTTTCTCACAATGGTTTACCAGACGGATCTGGGTGTTATTTTTCTTATAATGCTTGGGTCAAACCGAGCATATTTTCAGATCTAGTTTGGATGCCTTGGAGCTTCAAGAGACGAGTTGGATGTCCAAGATGTATCTCTCGTATATCCTTTATGTCCGCTACATGTGTTGCTTTATTTGTCAGCGTTTGTGAGGATGGGTTGTTATAACTATCTAGGCTTATGGTTAGTGATTAAGTGTACTCTAATTTTGATGTATATATATTACAGTTTTCATTTGTAAAGATCTATTGTATATTATATATTACTCGGCATGATGTGAGATTCTGTTCTATTTTCTTTGTTTTCCCCAACAATCTGTCTTTCCAACACTTGGATACTCGGTACATGAATACCATGGATGTATTAGTATCGACTTTTGAGGGTTCGAATAAGCAGGTCGTTACCCTGGTATCAGAGCTTAGGTTGAGCGAAGACCTAGGCCTTGGTGGGGGTAAACTCATTATAGATGGGTTTAGTAATACCATACAATGAGTAACTCATTTCAAATAGGGCCAGTAGCACCTTAGAATGAGTTGAGTGTATATATACATATAAGCATGTATTTGTTAGTGTATAAAAATGTTTTTTATGTTGTTTGACCTGTTAAGTTTGAATTTTGAATTTTTAACAAGGCTAAACATGCACAATAATTGTTTAAAAAGTGGTAAATGAAATAATTTTACCAAGATTTATATTTTTTGTATAAAGGAATAATTTTCGTAAAATAAGTATAGTTATAATGGTGTCTTTGTTTATTAGGAAATGATAATATTTAATTATTACCATTTATTGTTTGATTAGTCATGCTCACCCAGTTAGGAGCTTGGCTATTGCTGGTTGATTGAGTAGTTGTGCCCAACCAATTTATGGGCATTGACTATTGTGGTTGATTAGGAGTAGTTTATCCATTTCACTGCATGGGTTGGGTAAATAGTGATTGTGAGAACACTGAAACGAATACCTCATGAATTCAGTTTCACAATTTGACTATAAGGCATTCAGTGATAATTTTGGGTTATAATTTAAATTTAATAGAAGTTGTTTATTATTATCTAAGTAAAGTAACATTTGTGAAATGATTTTATATAAGAAAGTGAAATTATATATGAATAATATATAAACGTGGTTTGTAAATAGAAAGAGTTTAAGTTGAGAATTTGAGAACTTAAATCCCGGTGTTTTGGAAATTATTTTTCAAAAGTTATGAAAATAATAATAGTATTATTGTTTGGAAGTATTTTTGAATAAGAAATGTTTTTAAAGGATTTCGAAGGAGACAGAAAGCACTGAACTCACTTCTATCGTTGGAAAATAATTCTAATGACAATCGCAGCGTCATCGGTGTTCATTTTCTAGTTTCTAAGTGAAGTATTGCTACCATAGTATTTTTTCATAGAGTTATTTGGATAAAAGAAATTTGTTTTGAATTGCAAAAGTATGATTTAATATACAGAAGAAGATATGTATATATTATTTATTTCAAAATAGAGTTGAAATAAAACCGGGTGTTTTAAGTCTGAAGTTTTCAGTCAAATTTTTATATGGATGCATTATTCTATACATTAGGGTAGTTTGGTTTTGCATTTCATTTTGATATGTTGTTTGGTAATTTTTCATTTATTGAAATGAAATGAAATTTTCGACGATTCGGACAGTCGAGGCTTCCAAATTTGATATAGAAATTGAAGCTAAGTATTGTGAGAAATTATAAGAAAAATAATTTTTAGTAACTTATAAACTTAAAGAGAATGAGATTTAAATCAAGTTTTAAATTTGTTGAATATATTGGTTAAGAAAAAAGTTTGAAATTTGTACATATACTCTTAGGATGTAGAATAGTATTATACGAATATAAACTTAAGTCATGGAATATTCATACACTTAAGTAATGTTGTATTAGATAGTTCAAAAATGAATTTAGTATTAAGTGAAATGGTTATAAAACTTAAGTTTAAAGTGATTAACAAAACACAAGTTGTGCCTTATAAAATGCTTATCCGCTTAAGTAAGTATTTTATGAAATGGTTCATGAGTAATTTTAGTATTAAAGGAAATATACTAGAAGTGGAAATGGATGTGAATTAAAAAAATAATTGGTAAATCTAAGAAACCAATTAGAACAAATATGTAGGATGTACGTAGATCATTTTATTCGCACAAAAATTCTTGATTCTAATTTCAAGCACATGAATTCAAGGTGATTTACATCGATCTGAACAAGGATTTTTCACTCGATTCTTGATGGCGAACACTTGATATAGATTTTTGATATGATTCGAAAGTTTTCTATCATAGTATATGGCTATGTAAGTAGAATGGAGGTTTCTAATCAAGGAACCTGATCAGAGTCCACGCTAGAGTGGTCGAGTGTATGATACTAGTTCGAAAGTGAAATTGTGTGATTGAGCGAGAGATTGGATTTGATACTGCCTATGGATGGTATATGTACATCATACGAGTTTTATTGAAATTATATGATTTTGACATTTATAAATGCAAGCATATGTTTAGATATTTTTTGTTAGTAAGATGTAGGTTCATGGAAGCAAAGGCTAGTTTGATGCTCTTGGTTTCATGGGTAGAGTTGTTTGCTCAACTATTAGGGACACTTTTATATTTTTGTTTTGGTTGGATGATTTTATTCCACGGATATGCGAGGCCACTTGGCTTTCGTTTTCTTTTGTTGGTTTGGGCTCATAGTGGCAATTTGTAGTTTTTACGATCGAGCTGCGCAAAGTAAGTGCTGTCTAAATTTTCCGTAATATTTGGGAATTAATTAAGTAATAACTTGATAACTCATTTTAATTAACAAGTTTTTAAACCTTAAGGATTTGGTTACATTTTCTTGCTTAGGAATTTAAGGGGTGAAATTCTATTAAGGGGGGAGAATGTAACATCCAGAAATTTAATCGTTTTTATTTTGAATATTTAAATAATTTTAAATATTTAAATAATTGGTTTTTGGAATTTAATAACTTGAACTCAAATATAATGGTAATTTAAATATTTGAATTGTGAATTAAATATTAATTAAATGGTTTTAATAGTCTTATTTACCTTTAATTAATAAATAATATTAGTGAATTCAATTTGTAAATTTAATAACAATAATAAATATTTTGGATAAATATCGATAATGTGATCGAAAAATATAAAAAGATATTTAAATGTGTGAAATTATCATTCCGAGGAACTATCTAGGATTTTATCAAAACTAGTGCCATCGAAACTGGAATAATAATGTGATGCACGTCGACGAGTTTCGTGTCGATCGGATGTATCATGTGATCGAGCGAGCTCGAAACACGTAACGATTAACTTTAGAGAATTAAAATAGTATAATTAGATTTTAAAAAGCTAACTTTTGTATACTTTGGAATTAGGTCCCAAAAATAGTTCCATTGGGGGTATTTAGCTGGAAACGCCATTGAGCATGCCTCGATTGGAGTTCATAAGCTTTTGGGCGTGAATAATGTTGGAGAAAATCCTATATAAGGACACTCATCCTTCTCTCATTTTCCCAAGCCCTAACTCTAACCCCTTCATCCATCAGCCCTTATTCTCATGACCACCGATGGCCGAATCGGGCCTTGATCCAGCTACTAGCTTGAGCTTCTCGGTGAGATGTAGTGATTCGACGGTTGGATCAAGCTATTCGATGCGTGGTGGCCAGGATCTGAAGATGAATGGCGGTGGGTATTAGCCCTTATTCGCGGAAACATAGGAGAGATAGGAGGTGGGACCACTAGCGAAGAGAAGCTCTTGGACCAGGCTACCTTGGGTCGTGATGCGGCGGTGGATGGTTGCGCCTGGCAGCGGGGATAAGCAAGGAAAGCGAGCGGTGTTGGGGTTTCAGTTATTGCGGCTCGGGTTATAAACGAAGCGGGATTAGGGTTAAGCTAATTAGGTGATTAGTGTTAATGATGTAATTAGCAATATAATTATATTATTTAATTCTAAAATCTTATAAAACCAAAATTTATTTCATTCGAGGTTAGATTCAGATGCGGTTAGTCACGTTGGACTCGTATCGACGATATCTTCATTTTGGAATTGGAGTGGTGGAGTTTGGAACTTGTAGAATTTTATGCGAAAATCGAACGATGTTAGATTTTAGTTTAAACTGGAACGCCTTGGCACCAACTGGAATTTCGGTGAGTTAAACTCACCTCTTTAGAAATATCGGTATATTATATAATAGATAAAATTTTACTGTTTGTGTTTTGTTTAAATTATCAGCTGATTGGTTGAAATATCCACTTTGAAAAGCAAGTAGTATTTAAAATTGAAACACAGGAAAATTTGTAGAGGAATCCGAATTTCTTGAAATTGTGATTATTAATTTAGAGTTATATTCCTGTTTTTTATTTAAGTTATAACCATGTTATATGGATTGTTAATTGCTAAATCTTGATTGTTTGGCACTATTAGTTATGACATTGTTATATGTTCAAAACTTAACCCTTGTAGCGATAAAAATCAATAACAACATTGGTTAAGTGCTTTGGTGGTTATTAGTCTAAATTTAGTATTTTGAAATACTATTAATTGCCATTTGGCTTGAAATTGGTTTTTGATTCGGAGAATAATTTTAAATCTAACCTTTGGGTTTTCTGGAATATTTTTGTTTAAGCGGATTTTGAACTTCTCTATTTTATCCCAACCTTTCTATTTGTCTTTTCTATACCATTTAGAAATGTTTTTAAGTTGTTTAACTACTGTCTAATAATGTTTTAAAATTTGTTTATTTATATTTGGTTGTTTGAAGTTATTTATCAATATTTTAATATTGTAAAAAGTTATTTATTAAATAATTAATATTTTTTGAAGATAATGAATAATTATTATTTATTAAAAATATTTTGGAATTTATAATAGTTATTTATTAATAACGTTTTGGAATTATTAATCATTAATTATTAAAAATGTTTTGGAAGTTAATTATTATTTATTATAATAATGTTTGAAGATTAATTATTATTGTTGTATTAATACTGTTTGAAATTATTAATTATTATATTTATAATGTTTTGAAGTTATTAATTATTATATTAATAAAGTGTTTTGGATTAAAATATTTATTTTATTAATGTTGGTCTAAAGGAAAATTGATTATGTTACTAGTGTTGTTAAAACACTAATTTATTATTTATTTTTGATGTTTAAAGTTAATCAATTTATCTAATTGATTGTATTTATAAATAACTAATTTTGAGAAAAATGTGTGATCCTCTAGAATAGAAGAGAGTACACATGTAAATATGTATATATCACAAAAGACAAGGTGCTGCCAACATGCCTGGTAGGTAACTAATCTAAGTACAAGTATTAAAGAAAAAAACTCAGGTACCCCTAAAATGAGCTCCGGCAAGGCCACCGCCCATTACACCCCAATACCGAGCTCCAGCGTGGCCACAACCCGATATTAAGGTGTTAGAAGTACCTAAAAAACTATGGAACATTACATAGTCAATGATACTGGAAGCCAGCTCCATCTAAGAAGGGAACTCCATGCCGCTGACTCGGAAGAAATGGAAGTGCGAATGATCTGAAATGGAACTCTGAATGATCTAGAATGGAAATCGCCACTCTGTAGACTCGGTAAAACTGGAAGGAGCGCCTAGCTGAAAAGTGAATCCTCCAGAAAATAGAACGCGATAATGAAGATGAAGATGTACTGAGAAGAACCCCTCACTGCAAATAGCAATCCTGCTATCAGTAATCCTGTGAACCTGCAAAAGGAAACTAACACCATATCTGGCCCAAACCTGTATCTGGAAAGGAACTAAAGAAAATAGTAAGAATAATACACATATATGTATATAAATTAAATTTATATACAAATATATGTATTAATGAAATAAAAGTAAAGATGCAAAAGTTAAGTTAATAGGACAGAATAAAAATAAAGATTAGAAAAAAGACTAAAAAGAATCCATGATCAAATGAACTTAAAGATCTATAAACTAAAACAAACTAAAACTAAAACAATAACTAAAACAAATCAAAACATATCCTTATGGTCCTTTGATCAAAAGGATATTATGATACACGGTGAAATCATCATTAAGTTTGAAAAAATATTAATACTACAATTATTAATGTCAAAAATATTGTTTTTATGTTTAAATAACTTAATATTATTATTAACCTTATTAAGATAATCTTTAAACAGATTATTTTTAGCTAATTTATATTTAGGATTAGAGATCCAATTAAAACAAAATGAAGAAATTATTAAAATCAATTTATTAAAATGACTATTATTATTTTTATAAATTCTCTAATTTCTCTCAAACCAAATATACCAACAAATTATAATGAATAAAGTGTCAAGTAAAAATCTATTTTCCTTTTGAACTTAAATCTAAAACTATTTCGATAGTATTCACACTCAGAAATTTTAGTTGTTAGACAAAAGTTAAAGATTTTGAGGGTATTATTCAGAATGAAATAAGTATCTATGCAATCATAGTATACATGTTTAATATCTTCGAAATGCAGATTACAAAAATAACATTTATTATCAATTTGCA
Source organism: Allium fistulosum (assembly GCA_030737815.1). Taxonomy (NCBI): domain Eukaryota; kingdom Viridiplantae; phylum Streptophyta; class Magnoliopsida; order Asparagales; family Amaryllidaceae; genus Allium; species Allium fistulosum. Next base: position 1,111,241,649 of record CM060902.1, on the reverse strand, counting down.
TATTTTTCTTTTTAAAAATTCTATAGTATTTAGTTTACCATGCATAATTAACTATATGTGAATTTCAGATTTAGGAGGAGCATTTGTTTTCCAAATAAATTTAAAAGAGTTATCAGTTACACCCAAGAAGTTAATAAATCTATAAAAAGAATTAGAAGTATATTTCTTACTCTTATCCCATTCCCAACTAATATTATTATTATCATTATCAATATTATATAGATTTCATCTAGCATAAAGCAAAGAAAGTTGCCTACGAGTTGAACCTACTAAAATTCTGTTAAAACTAAAATTCCAAGGAGGGTTATTTTCGGGAGAAAAACTTCTATAATTAAAGCATACTTAAAATTACAAATTTCATATAGCTCTTTAAATTCTATCCTAAGAGGGACAATGGAAATCCAATGATCATGCCAAAAAGAAGTACTATTACTTGAATGAACTATTGTATTAGTGCCTAAGTTAAAAATCTCATGACATTTTAAAATAAATTTCCAAAAATTGGACAATTTACATATAACCGTAGGATTAATTTTGTATAAATTATTACTACCATTATAGTAATATTTAGAAATGATTTCTTTCCAAATAGGATTATCATTAATATCCTTAAACTTTAATAACCATTTACCTAACAAAGACAAATTCATGTTATGCAAATTAATGACTACTAAACCACCATCCTTTTTGGATTTACAAACTGTTTCCCAATTTACTAAACATTTAATACTATTGTTAGAGTTTTCCCCACTCCATAAGAAGTCCCTTCTTATTTTATCAATTTTATCGATCACCCAATTTGGAAAAAGATGCATAGGCATCTAATAGATCGGGAGAGCTGATAAGACAGAGTTTATTAGAACTAATCTACTCGCTCTCGATAAAAATCTCTCATTCCAATTAGAAATCCTATTTTTGATTTTATCTATGATAATAAACCAGTCATCATGTTTAAGTTTAGTAGGTCTAATCAAAAAACCAAGATAATCAAATGGAAAATTCATAGTTTAATAGTTAAGCATATTAGCAAATAAATTTTCAACCTTTTCAAAATCATTTAAAACTAAAACTGAACTTTTATCAAAATTTATTTTTAAACCTGATAATAGTTCAAAACTATATATAATAAATTTAAGAGTGATAACGTGTCTAGGCAAATGGGAGGAAAAAAGCAAGGTATCATCAGCAAATTGAAGGACATATATACCGTTACGCGAGATATCATTACCAACATTCCCCAAAGATCCATTATCAACCGCTTTTTTAATTATCTTAACGAAAACATCTGCGGCTAAGTTAAACAAGAGAGGTGATAAAGGATCACCTTGCCTTAAACCTCGCTTAGATTGAATTTAATTACGTAAAATGCCATTAACCATAATACTAGGGTTACCAGTTCTAAGTAAATTCATAATCCAGTTGATCCATCTATGACTGAAAACTCTAGCATGAAACATATCAACTAGAAACTCCCAATCAACTGAATCAAAGGCTTTCGCAAAGTCCAATTTTAGAATCACACAAGTTATATTATTCTTACAACAGTGATTAATGTATTCTTGAACAACAACCACACCATTAGTGATATTTCTCCCCTTAATGAAAGCAGTTTGCGAACAGTCAATTAGATCGTTCATTCTTATACTAAGTCTATTAGCTAAAACATTTGAAATAATTTTAACCAAACAATTAATTAATGAAATAGGTCTAAAATCTTTATAGCACCTACTTTTTTTGCAATAAAATAACATTTGCAAAATTAAATCTTCCTAATTCCAATTTTCCATTATAGAATTCGTTAAACATGCTAATTAAATCGAATTTTAAAATATCCCAAAATGTTTTATAAAAGAAAATGGGGAACCCATCCGGACCCGGGGATTTATCACCTGGCATGTCATTAATAGCTTTCCAAATTTCCTCTTCAGTAAAAGGATTATCTAACTCAAAAAGATCAACATTAGAATCAGAAGGATAAAGATCATTCTATCTAGCATTAATTCTATGTTTATTTTTATTACCAAAAATGTAACACCCCTTCATAATGGAAATAATAGTCCCACATCATGGAAAAACACTATGAAGTGGGTGTGTATATACCAAATCCTTCACCTTATAACAACGTCGAGGCCTTTTGAGGAACAAAACCCCACACCTTGGCTTGGCCCATGAGGCGGATGGGACTAAGTTGGGGACAATATCTGCGTTAAGTGAGGTGCGGGCTGTTACATTGGTATCAGAGCCATACCCAGCCGGAATTGTGGTTTGTACGTGTTACAGCCACGACGCCTGGGTGGTGTTGTGTTCATGAGCCAACGAGGACGTTGGGCTCTAAAGGGCGGCAGATTGTAACACCCCTTCATAATGGAAATAATAGTCCCACATCATGGAAAACACTATGAAGTGGGTGTGTATATACCAAAGCCTTCACCTCATAACAACGTCGAGGCCTTTTGAGGAACAAAACCCCACACCTTGACTTGATCCATGAGGCGGAGGTGACTAAGTTGGGGACAATATATGCGTTAAGTGAGGTGCAGGCTATTACAAAAAATATCTCTATAATAGTCTGTAAAAGCCTTATTAAGATCTCTTTGATCGACCAATTCGTCATTATTCACAAAAATAGAATTAATCGTATTACTACGTTTTCTACCATTAGCCATATTATGGAAAAATTTGGTATTATTGTCACCTACATTTATCCATTGACTTCTAGATCTCTGTTTCCACATAACCTCCTATTTTTCTAAAATAGGATTAAGCTCTTCTTTTAGATTAGCGAGAACGTTACGCTCACCTAAATTTAGTTGTCTAGTTTCTTCTATCTTGTTTATTTTAAGCATCTCAGAAAGTATATTTTCTTTTTTAATTTTAATACTACCAAAAACATTCTTACTCCAATTTTTAAGAAAATTCCTAAGATCCCTATGTTTTAAAACAAAATTTTTAGTAGAATTATCCTTATTTCTAATATTATAAAAACTCATAGAAATCTACTTATTTTTAATTAAATTCGAAAAATTGGATTCTAGTAGCCACATTTTCTCAAATTTAAACGATCTATTAATAACTCTATGTTGTTCACATGTGAGAATAATAGGACAATGATCAGAATAAGTGTAAGGCAAACTAAAAACTCTACAAATAGGAAATTTATCCTCAGTTTCATCACTAACGAAAAACCTATCAAGAAGAGCCATAAATGGGGACTCCCTAGTATTACTCCAAGAAAAATCTCTATTAGAAAGAGGGATTTCAATCAAATTAGAATTGATAATAAATTTATCAAATTCCTCCAAAGCAGAGAAATCACCCTCTCGTGGTAAACGCTCTCCAATGAAACGCGTAACGTTGAAATCACCCCCCAAAATCCAAGAACCCGGAGCTAAAGATCTAAACTCTGGACATTTTTTCCATAGAATCCAACGACCAATTTTAGAGTTTGGCCCATAAACATTAGAAATATTTAAAATAAAATTATCACTAAGATTAATGAGAATAATATGCAAAGAATGTTGCTTGGAAATACCCTGGAATAGTTTAAAAGAGTTATCCCACCACCCAATCAGTAAACCCCCAGAAGCGCCTACAGAAGGTAAATAAGCCCACTTCCTAAAATGATACCCACCTAATCTTCTATAAATACGAATATTGGGACATTCAATTTTAGTTTCCTGTAAGAGTGCGATGTCAATAGAATAGTCTTTAAAAAAAGCTCTAGCTTTGTCACACTTATTTAAATCATGCAAACCTCTGATATTCCAACTAATAATCCTCATATACCAACAGATCTAGTCATATCAAATTCCCTACTTCTAATATACTCTAGATCTACCTCAACATCAGAAAAAATAAAAGCAGTATCCCTAGCTAACTGGCTAAACTCAGAAGAAGACAAATTACCTAAAGCATATGATGAATAGGTACTACCCAAATTTGAGAACATACCTGAGCCTGAAATCGTAGCACCACTCGTGGCACTCGAATCAGATAACTTACCTGTAAACTGAGACTGAGTACAATGGATCCTGGCACTACGTCGAACTAATCCACTAACAGCCAAAATCTTCCTACGTCTACCTCTCCTCCATGAAAAAGAATCAGAAGCAGACTTGCTGCCGATCTCACTATTACGAACATTTGCTAAAAGTTAAGAACTCCACATCATAGCATTATCCAAATCCCCGTTCACTTCGTTAATATCAACGTACTCTACTGCTTCACCCAAAACCAAATAAGAGTCATCAATCATGTGTTTATTAAATGAGTCACTTTTCACTGGTTGCCCCACCACGTCAGTCAAACCCAAAGAATTCGCTAATTCCATATTCGAACAAACCCCAAAATCCTTCTCAAAACATTCAGAATCCTCCTCAATTTGATCACTTCCAGCTATAAACAAAACTGGAGACTCAACCCTATCATTAAAAACTCCAAGCATATCTATATAATCATCCCCTGAATAATCCATGAAATCAATAGGCATAGGATCTCCAAGCATATCATCAAAAACACCAACCGATTCAGCATGATTATCAACATAAGGAACTAGATTCAAAGCTAGCTTATCATCGGATATACTCAAAATGTGTGCACCATACACACTGATTCTAGCAAGGGTATCAGCAACATCAGCAAAAGACAAGCTAAAATTCTCTTCACTCGATACATTTAACAACTTGTCTATAAATTAACATCAGCCGCCCTTAGATTCTCGTCAAAACTCCTCAAACACTTAGCCATTCGAACATCAGAAAATCTAACATCAACCAACTTGATTTTTTGAGCAATAATATCTTTATCCATAATACCCTTACCACCTGACCATTCCACCAAAGCATCCTTTGAGAGTTTACTATCATCAATACTAATACCATTACTTGCTTCAGAAATTTCTATATTTCGACTTACTACCTTCAATTGTTTCACAGTAGCACTATCAAAAGAAATATGACATTCCAATCCACTATCAACTCCAGATCTTTCAGAACATAAATCAGAGCCTATTAAAGAATCGAGACATTCAAATTTATTGGCAGTAGATACATCCCATAACCTGTCAATACAATTACCATCAGTAGCCTTTAGATTCTCATCAAAACTCCTCAAACAATTAGCAATTCGAACATCAGAAACTTTAATATCAGCCAACTTGGTTTTTTGGGAATTATATTCATTATCCATAATTCCTATATCAGCTGACCATTCCACCATTGCATCCTTTGAGAGTTTATTATTATGAAACCTAATACCACTACTTGCATTAGAAAATGCCTTATTTCCATTTACCATCATCGATTGTTTCACAGTAGCACTGTCAAAAGAATTATGACATTCCAATCCACAGTCAACTCCAGATTTTTCAGTACTTGGATCAGGGATTATCAAAGAAGCAAGACACTTAAATGAATTGGCAGTAAATAGCTCAAAAATACTCAATTCACGAGATTTCGTTTTGGCTCATTTTTTATTTAAATGAATGAATCCATTGTTTAAATCACTCTGCTCTGCAACCTTTCCAAGATCATCCATGAACGAGACAGCACCATTTATCGAATTACTTGTCTTAGTAGTGACAATACAATGAGTAACAGCAGGGTCATACAAAATTGGATCAAATCCATGGACTTTTTCTTTCTTAGCAGTGACAAGAAAATTAGTGTCAACACAAACATTAGTCTTATTCGAAACATCATCTCTATTATCTTTTGTATCACAATTGATAGAAGAAGATTCAGATTTTCCAAAATAATCTTTTGGATCTCCAAATCTGTCTTTGTACCCCTTACCAATATTAGGCGAGTTTATAACATCAAAATGAACAAAAAAATCCTCTAAGAATTTTATTCCTTCATTCCTCTTTTGCCAAAGATGAATGAGCAATATCCCTTTTAACAACATACATTTTAGAACGAATTGAAATCTATGATCAACCAACGAAGGACAAGGAACGGATTTACAAGAAACAGAATTCAATTTGGTCAAACAGACACTCTTTTTGTGTCCAAATTTTCCACACGCAAAGCATCTGATTGGATCACGACATTGCTTTGCAAAATGATTATTATCCCCACATCAGTAACTGAAATTCCTTCCTCTCTTTGCATCAATCCAGTTTTCCTTTGGAATTCGAGAAAGCGAATTATGAAGCTGAAAACATGGCGATCGATCTTTAACAACTTGCACGTAAGATTGAATTGGGACACGGAATGGAAAAGAGGAGCGGATAAATGAATTCGAAATCAAATTGGGCTGAAGCGCGGAAGTCGATTTTTGAAAGCAAGAAGCAGAATAAGATGCCATTTTCTTGAAAGCAAATAATGAATTGATTTATAAAGGGAATCTCGTTTAATAAAAGAGTTTACAAATGAAAATGGGGTTTTGGGATTTATAAACGATTTTAAAAAGGCTTTATAAAGGATTTTTATAATGGAGTTCTATAAAGAAAAGAGTTTTATAAATTGTTTTAGAGATTTATAAAAGAATTTTATAAATGATTTTGGATTTATAAAAGAGTTATATAAATGATTTGGATTTATAAAAGAGTTTTATAAATGATTTTGAATATGTATAAAATATGTTTTATAAATGGTTTTGAATATTTGTAAAAGAGTTTTATAAATGGTTTTGGATATTTATATGAGTTTTATAAATAAATTTGGAGATTTATTAAGAGTTTTATAAATGGATTTAAAATATTAGTAAATGAGATGTTCTTAAATGAAAGAGATTTATTAAAAGGATTTATTGAAAAAATTATAAAAGAAATTGAGATTGGATTTCCCCATATTGACCTTCTTAATTTTGGTGGTGTAGACATTCATTTCATGCTTAACATCGAAGGAATAGTGTTTGGGTTTATCCTTATTCTCCATTTCTTTAAAATAATATTTATTTCAATCCTTTAATTTTGAAATAAAAAAGCCTTTCATGATATTTTGTAAATATACTTATAACGTAGGGGTAAGTATATGAATACACTTTCTAAGTAGGGAAAGTGTAGTGTTTTTGTGAATATACTTATACCATAGAAATAAGTATATTGATTTTTCTCCAAGTATTGAAAGGAGTAAAAAGGGTTTGTGAATATATCTTTGTACAGGTATTTGATACAAGTATTAACAAAGTGATTTTAATTAATGAAAGGATTATTTAAAGAGGCAAATATGTGCTTTATGCTTAACCAGCATTATTTTCATTTAAAAAATAAATCTCTGGTTGAATTGTTTGTTATTTGATAGTTAAATAACCGACTATCAAATGTTGGCTTATTTTAAAACTATAGTTGTCCGTTCTTGGTGTCCGGGATCGGATATGTTATCTGAAAACCACTTCGAACTGACATAAGCATTCGAATGGTAGACATCTTGATGGTAATAATTTCGAAGACAGAGTTCTTTGAAGTGCGAGGGCTACTTGCTACTAATCTTGTGGGTGATTCCAAAATGGATGTAGTGGAAGTAGTACCTTCGATTTCGTTCAGACCCAAAGAGTACTTGTATGGAAGATTGATGGCAGTGCATTACTGCGTAGAGGGCAGTTCTAGCATTCCAAATGGGATTTGCTAAGAGAAAAGATAAAATCATTGCCTCATGCCTTACAACCCAAGAAATGGCTAAAATAGCATAGATGCGGCAGGGCTATGTGGGTCACACCCATCAGGGTGTGTCATCACCTTTCTAGATCATTATATTATGGATTTGGTTATGCATGAGAGCTCTCGATTAAGGTTGGAAAGCAACTGGGGTGATGACATATTTGGTACTATCTAGTAAGGGCTAGGCCGGTCTTGTGTCGGTAGAGAGGCAAATGCGTTTGTTGCCCTGAATACATTTTATCTAGAGATGTACTGTATGGAAGGTAGTCCCTTACCTTGCCAATGTTGGATTCCTTTCTTCAATAAGCGTCATGTGGACTTAATTGTATACCTATTATGCTGGAATTTAATTAATGTAACAATTTCAGCTATATTTGATATTTATTTTTAACTCTAGACACTAGGATAATATCGGAAGGTTTCCTATAAAATGTTTTGGTTATCGTAAGATAAAACTCATCCGTGTTTATGTGTAACGTGGTCTTACAAGATACCTTCATTTTGAAAAGTTTTTATAATATTAAAATCCATTTGATGTGTGTTTCTCACACTGGTTTACCAGACTGATCCGGGCGTTATTTTTCTTATAATGCTCAGGCCAGACCGAGCATATTTTCAGATCTAGTTTGGATGCTTTGGAGATTCAGGAGATGAGCTGGATGTCCAAGACGTATCTCTCGTATATTCTTTACTTCCACTACATGTGTTGCTTTTTTGTCAGCATTTGTGAGGATAGTTTGTTATAACTGTCCAGGCTAATGATTAGTGCTTAGTATACTCAGATTTTGATGTATATATATTACAATTTTCTTTTGTAAAGATTTGTTGTATATTATATATTACTCAGCACGATGTGAAATTCTATTCTATGTTTTCTTTCTTTTCCCCAATAATCTATCTTTCTGGCACTTGAATGCTCGGCTTGTGAATACCGTGGATGTATTAGTGTCGATTTTTAAGGGTCAAAAATTCAGGTCGTTACACAAATATATATGAGATATATGTTATACAATAAAGGTTGTAGTATATAATAAATATTTAATATAATTTTTATATTAAGTTAATATAAAATTAACTAAAATGTTAATTAATTAAAATTAATTAAATAAGATTCAACTAATATAACATTATACATAAGACTATTATATAAGTAATATGAAATGTAAAAGTTATATGATAATAAAAAATTATATGGAAAGAATGTGTAGATTAAAGGTTGAACATTAAGAAACCCTAACTAGACTTAAGGAATAAATACATACGTAAATATACGTAAACCTTAATTACTGATGTATCCGACACTTAAATTACGAGGGTATTTCATAAGAAATACATTGTCTCATAAGTCGATACCGCTCAATATAATATGTTGAAGATTATGAATCTTCAATATAATGTTGTCCTTAACCATATATATTAATAAATTACTTGAATACTCCTTAGTTATTGAGCAAACTCAAGCTAGGGATGTTATGTTTAGTATTATTAATATATTGAATAGACGAGGAAGATAACAATGTATTTATTGAGCATACTCAAGGTACATATACTATACTCAGGCCATAGCAAAATGGTAGGTACGAATGAATAATTTCATTCTAATTTGTTGATCAAACTCAAGGTCGAAATAAAATAAGGACAAGGTACTAAGGGTTATAAGTTTTATGTGATACAACCGATAAAAGAGTCATTCACCATCTGTGGAGCTTTGACTTGGTGAGCAAACTCAAGGTCAGAATTCCAAGATGGGTGTGTCCTAACACTCACTAGTGAAGTCGAAAGACTTCTATACTTAGACTTAGGGTTTGGTGAAACATAAAAGACTAGTGGGAACCTTATTAAAAATTTAAATGATAACATTTAACCTTTCAAATATTGTAAGAGCGTATGCTATATAATGGTATAATAATCTACAATGATAAATTTGTGCATTTAATATGATTGATAAAATATTTATCAATCAAGATATACAATTGAACTAAATTTGAAGATTGACAAATATAAATATAACACACACTTACTAATAAATGCTTATTGCATATTGACGTTTCAACACCCTTGCAAGCGCCTGATTTTACAACCACTTAATATGTTCATAATTTGGTCGCTTACATGTTTATTTGGTCATGACCGTGTATTGAATTCTATGAGTTTTGAACTCAAAAGCAATACAAGACTGGATATTGGTCTATATAAAATTGCATATAAATGTTATATGATGAATAGTCATAGTTCATAGTGTACGACATTTCAATGAAATTAGTTTATCCAAAATAGGAAAATAAACCACAGTGCAAGAGCGGGTATTCGATTTGATTGATTACAATAAATATCATATAATATATAATGTAATACAAGTCCAAAACTACAATATAAATCTAAGAATTTGATTGTTTAAATGTCAGTTTGATCATTTTATGTAAAGTGCATCATATTTGATGTCCTTAAATATTAAGGATGATCAAATGCATTTTTGCAAAGAGTTCGTTATGATATTGTAGTAAGGGATTACTTTTGAATAGTTCGACCATTTAGAAATAAAAATGACTATATAAGAGTAAATGTGATTTAAGGTACAATTATGATGAAGAGAGTGAATAGTCACTTCTGCTTCATAAAGAAACATCGGAAACGAGAATTATAATAATAATAATTGATACTTGACATTGAAATGGGAAATACAATTCTATTTCGATATGTATGTTCATATAGAAAGTTGTTTTATATGAGATTTATTTCTGAGTTCAAGATATTTGACCAAAGAACTCCCCGCTATAAATTAGTTGCAGTATATGAAATAAATAATCTATATTAAGTGAATAATGGACCTCTGAATTTAGTGCGCTATTATAATAATGGCGGAAATAGTGGGAGTATGCTATATATCACCTATTGATTGTATCAAATTACAAAATTTGTTTTTGTAAAACTATACCGAACATTATTTATGAAATAATGACTATTTTTTGGTGTCAACTAAAAAATAGACACGGGTATAACTCAATGTGAATATTATGAATATTCGTTATGAAATAAAACTATTGTTTGCACCAAAAGTTGGCACAAACACCCAATATATTATATGTAGAGAAATAAATGAAGAAAACATAATTAAAACAGAGAAAATAAGCAGAAAATAAGTAAAAAGTAACGACAAACAGATTTATAACGGTTCGGCGCCGAATGCCTACATCCACTTTGATGAAATAACTTTATTAATTACTTGAATTTCTGAGTACAAGACGGATCAGATTGGAATCTATAATTACAATGGAGTACAAAGAAAACAACAACTTTAAGATTCTTCAAATGAGTTATAAACCATGTATTATAGGCATAGATGACCGAATATATTCCTGAAAATTCGTCAGCATAATCTCTAGATGCGGACGAGGTCAAACAAAAATTTTCGAGGCCCAATTCCCAATGGGGAGCGATAAGGGCCGATCGATCGAGCCATCCACGTGGCAGTGCGCGATTGGTTGTCTGGGCCCCCCTCCATGCTAGCTTTATGTTTCCAAAGTTGTTTGCATAGTTGCTTTCATGTTTTTAGAGATATCGATCGATTCTCGTTGAGTTGAACTGCTAATTCAAGCTGTTCATAGCCATAGTGATCCGATCTGATCCCCTGCCTACAGGAAGCACTAATCCATACTTAAATGTCCAATAGATTCTATCTCTTGGTCTTGCTTGATCGTTACTTCACATTTTCATCTATACTTGATCTCTGGTCTCTGTGACCACCTCCTCGGGCTGCTTGCCTTATCTATCATTAAGTCTAACTTGCCCAATAGTCTGGATATAGCTAGGTCAAAACGCTGGATAACACTTGCCCTCCAAAGTAAGTCTTGTTTCAACCTGACATGCTTTGAATCAAAACAAGTTAGAGCTGCCGAAAAAGATTCCATTCAGTTTCCTGAATAGTCGTTATCTTTCCAATGAATTGTTTTTCCGAAGGATCGAATTTCTCTCCATTCGTCCTGACGCTCGGTCAATATTTGTCAATATAAATCCGTAGTGTATACCTAGTCTTTGTCTATGCTCGGTTCCACAGAGCTTGTCGATTAAGGCTTTGGTTATCTGTAGCGACATTTTTTCTACGAGATCTAGGTAGTAATTCAATCTTTATCGATTAAAGAAATTGAATGTTGGGTATGTACAAGTACATGTTCATGGGTCGTTGTCAATATCACGTAATTGAAATATATTTGCATTGCTATATTCTTCATCATCCATTCACATTTTCTTTTTTTTAAACATAAGTAAGAGGCGTTCGGTACCAATCCCCTATGCAAGGGGATCGGTACCGATCCCTTAGTTTAGGCGGACTTAGCTGATTTTAGGCTAGTGGGTTCGGCCTTCTTTTGCATACATAAGCTGAATATATAAGCTAAATGCTTAATCCATTTCGCTTCACTTGATTCACTTTACCGATACGAACCCCATTGTCCCTAGCAATTGCCACTAACAAGCTTTAGATAATAAAATCATTAATTTCCCAATCCCTTCGTCAATCCAGCCCTTCTCTACCCTCTACAACCTTCACCATTACCTAAAATCAATTCACCGCCTTCATTAACCCAATCTCAACACCCAACTACAACATTCCCTACTCGAATCGAATCCGACCCTTCACTCACCTTTTGCTGTTGAATCTTTAGACCATCGAATTACATATGAGGGTTTTTATATTGTCAAACGTAATTTAAGCGACGAGATGATGGGTTTTATCACGTCGATAGTTGTAGGTTTAGGGTTCGATAGTACATATTAGAAAATATGAAGCGATGAAGACGGAAGGATTGGCTAATGATAAGCGATCAATTATGGTATGGTATAAAAGGGTCGATGTTGATCCATGGCTAGTGTGGAAGAGATGCCATAAAGTAATGAGGAGGAGGGATCGGTCGATGTGTGATCGACTAATGGGATCGGATGGAAAAATGTTGGAGATGAAATGAAGTAGTGAAGTTTAGGGGATCGGTAGTGACATACGATCGATGATGTGATGCGATCGGTTGCTTGATGGAATGGAGGGAAGGAAGTGGAATGATGGAACTTAGATGATCGGTTGATAATAGGGATCGGTTTAGGCATATTGGAATCCAAAATGGCATAAGGCATTGCTGCCTATGTGAGGGATCGGGTAAGGTCCCCCTGCCTAGGGAGACTTAGGCGATTTTCATTCTTGTTTGAGCACACTTGAACTTTAAGACTTGACTACACAAACTTGTGCATAAACGAATCCGAACCATGGGATATGTGAAACTTGAATATGATCTTGAACACCTTAATACTTGGACTTGATTATATACACATGAGCATTTTCCTGAAGCCTGAACTTGAATTAGAGACTTACATATGATCTTGAACTCGAATACTTGAATTTTGGAACAAATGCATATGACTTAGAATTTGAATGTTTGGACTTATATGGCTTGAATGAATCCAAAGTCGCACACTTTCTAATATGATTTGAACTTGGACAAGTATAACATATAGTCTTGAATGAACTTGAATGCAAATTCCATACTCCATTATGCCGACGACTGATCATGTATCTTAGATAAAATCCACGACCATCGACGTAAAAGCCAGTTGGGATGGTCAGCGATGATGGTTACCCCGGTCGAATCCCAGTGTCTCGTCATAACTATCGTTTTAATTATAAATTGTATAATTTTACACTGCAAAACACCACACCACACCACACTAGTTTACACTTAGCATAAGTAGAACAGTTTAATTTTTCTTAATGATTGTTATCTGCTAAGTTGATTCCTATGGGTTCTAAATGCTCGAAGTGTTTAGCTGCTGTGGGTACTGAACAAACTACTTCTCACGACTATCCCAACGCTGAGTCAAGTTTTGCAACAATATCTGCTCATAACTCACCAAGCCATCAATCTGAATAGCCTGAAAATTCTCAACTGGTGCTAGAAATTCCTTCGAACTTAGAAGCAGAAATCGAGCCAGCACCAACCACTTTAGAAGATGCCATATTTCTAAATGATCTGGAGGACTCACTGGCTTCAAAGGTCAATGAGGTCTCTTTCCGCAGACTGTGCATTAAATACGGGATTCCGTACAAGGATATACGAGTCCCATCTCGTAACGATAGGGCTCACTTACCCTCAGAGGGGTATACTGCATGTAACAAGTTTATGTGATGGGCAGGTTGCGCTCCGCCTTTCAACCCATTCATTTAGAAAATGCTGCATTACTTAAGATTAGCGTCGACTCAGTTGCATTCGAATAGCTACGTGTTTCTACACTACATGTATATGATATACCTCGAATTCTTATATCGTGAGCTGACTCAGAAGACATCAAATTCATTTATAATCTCAAGCGGTGACACGGAAGCCTCTCGTATACTTTCCTCGATTCAGTCACCAACTACCAGGTCATAATTGATGCTTGGAACAAACTGTGCATTTTTTTAAATGAATGTTCTATGTGCGTTGCCCACCTGGTTTTGTAGGATGGTGGCTGGAAGGACGTAAGTGTCGTTTCAAACTTAACTTAAAGTGCTTTTATTTAAGTCATATCCTAAATTAAGCGGTTTTTTATTAAACATTGCAGGTAGCCATCCATGTCCTACCGACGACATATACTCGGAGGGCGGTTTCAGTGCTAAAGAATATACCAATGGCGGATAGAGGCATCAGATCTCTTCTCCTCCACGAGCGCCTTTTTGTCTTTAGCTTACTAGAAGAAGGCCACAGCACGGGACTGCCAAGAAACATCAAGAAGGAAGTTATAGAAAGAAGAGTTGCTGTTGGGCAGGGAGGTGACAAAGTTGATCCTATCGTGCCCCTAGTCAAAGGTGCTCAGGATATCGCCGAGAAAGGTGAGGTATGGGGCGATGCTGATTAGCCTAGTCGTGACAATGTGAGCTCAAGTCATGAGCCTACGGTCAGATTTCCCCAAGACCCACAGCTTCCCGCTCCAGAAAAGAGAAGAAGAGAAAGGCTCATTTATAAGCTTTGAAGAGGGCAGGTCTCCAAGAAATCCAAGTCAACCTCAGCTACTATAGATCAATCTAGTTCTTTGCTCTAGAAAATTTATTTGAGGGGCTGTCGGACATTCCAATTCCAGATAATGTTGGGGATTATGATTTCACCAATATAAGCCTCGAGGGATCTGAATCTCTTATTTGATTTGACATTCCCCCCACTAGCATGGGAGAGATTACTGCAGCGAGCAAAGCTCCAGTAACTAGTCCGTTAGGGAGACACTAGGACACTCACGATCACGTGAACTGCACCGGATGACACTTATCCACTTTTAACTCCAGTGAACCTTATACACTTTCATTTTTTTTGCAGGCTCGATGGGACACCTTCGTAACTATGATTGCTTAAAGATATCAGTATACTCTTCACATTCTTGTTTCAGCCTAGTCGAGGTCCGGACCTCGGTCGAGACAGAGAAGGGTATGAAGGAAGAGAAGACCGAGACCAAAGCCACCAATCCAAGAACTCGTCGTCCAAACATAAATCAAAATCTCAGCCTTCTCGCCACAAGGGTGCCGGTCAACATTCCACTACACATAGTAGTATTAAGTCACTGCCTTATGTTCCCACTTCAGCTACTGTGCTTGAGCAACATTCCGGTTCTTCCGGCACTCATCGATCTTCGAAACGCCAGTCTGGCGTAGAATGTCCTGATACTTTATCCAGCAAGCACGATAGATAATCCCTCTCAGCCCTGACTACTATTGATGCCACTGTTGCTGAGAAAATGACTGAGCTCATGGCCACATTTCCTAAGTTGTGCTTTGAATATTTCAAATTTGTTCCCGCTTTGCATTTAATTCCTCCAGAGGCCAAGGGCATAGTGCTCTCTTACGTTGATGATGTCTATGTTCAGCACAGTACAACTCTCCATGTGGTTGAGAGAATTTCTGAGGTGTCAATGGAAAGGAAACACAAAATTGAATACTTAAATCATGGGGCGATCCATAACAAGACATCATCAAGTACTTCGACGAGGAGGTCAAGCAGTTGGGTACAAAGCCGGTCGATGCTGATAGCAGTCTTTTGAAGCCATCAAGTGTTTAATGAAAGTGCACCAAGTTGAACTGGACACTGCTGTTCATTGCTGTGGTACTTTAGCCTTTGAAAAAGACGTCTTATAGAAGGAGAAGGATATGCTAAAAAAAGACAATGATGCTTTGGCCCTTCGCATTAAACAGCTTAAGGAGGATCTTTAGAAGGAAAAGCAGGAAAAGCTTGAGGCTTGGCTGGAGTCTCAGCGATACTGCGAGGAGATTGTTGAGGCTCATGAAGCTAAAATAGAAGCTGATAGATAACTTGCGCAAATAGGGTCCCTCAAGGAAAAAGGTAGGGAGGTGGGTCGGACAGAGATAAAGGATGATTTCGATCCGTTGCTAATACATTTAGTGCATGTGTCCTCATGAATCACAACCTCCGCTTCCTTAGAGAGGCGTATCCCGAGTCGCTCGTTGAAGCCTAGGACCATATTATGGACCTAAAAAAGAAGTCCCTCAGTGATGCTGAAGTGGATGAAGAGCAGCTCATTCGTGAAATCTTGGGCGATGAAGAGCCCGATGAACACAAGGCTGCTCGGCTCAGTTTACTCGGTGATCCAACGATCACCGGAAAAGGGAAAGATTGGGGTGAAGCATCGGGATCTATTTCTCAAGATCCTTCTACTACTCCAGCAACTGGTGCTTCAATTTCTCATGTCCCAGAAATGGATGCGGCTACAATCTAGATCATCTAGGGATGCACAAATCTGCTATCTCCGATTTTGGAAGGCTTCACTCCAGCTATGATTAAAAGCCAATACGATGAAGGTATATCTCTTACTTCTTTGACGTTCGATAAACATATCGTGCCTGATAGTCATGGGCTTACCCATTGGTCTTCATAAAATTACAAGTTCATCTGCATCCGTCCATGCTCTTGACAATGATGTTATCCTAGGACAGTGGGCGCAGACTCAGGGTCCACTACGATCGCCACTATATAGGTGGCTCCTACTGATCAACCTGCTGAGATTCTCGACCTGGATGTTGAAGTTATAGGGGCTCTGAATGAAGAAAAGACCAATGACTAGCAGCGCCAGGATGAAAAAGTGGACATTGTAGTAACCCATGCCTCTGAACACATTGATAAATGTAGCATGAAGGAGCATATTGAAAAGGAGGAGATGGATTTGCAAGCCAAAAGGGAGAGTGCCGAAGTGGATATTACTCCGCTGTAATTTATACCGTCGGATGATGTTACTACTGAAGCGGTCGATTTTTTTGCATCCCAAAGTGAGATTGCTTCTATCTCTGAAAGCATTTCTCCTAAAGGTGGTAAAGGAAAAAGAGGGTCGAAGAGGAGAGGACTAGGCGGTAGCTTCGGAGAATCCACCTCAAAGAATACCCCGATGAAGCCCAAAAAAGGGGAGAAATAGCCGTTGAACCGGCTTGGGTGGTGCGTAGCTAGGTAGCTAGTTTCTTTTCGTTGGCTGCAATTTTGCATGTACGACCCTCTTTTTGGCTTTTCTCACAAAAACTGGATTGGACACCCATTTCGAGTAGAGGGCATCATGGATAAACCTGTTGTTTTTTAGTTTATCCACCTCCTCTTTAAGTGCAGTAGATCTCTCTGGATCCATGCCGCGTTATTTTTCACCGCGATATGCCTTGGGTCGATATTCAATGCATGGCTCATGATAGTTAGCGAGATCCCACACATGTCAAAATTGGTCTAAGCAAACAAATCAAGATTCACTCTAAGAAAGCTAGCTAATTCCTTCGTCATCGTTGCACTGAGATGTGATCCAATTTTTAGGACTCGTGATGGGTCATCGTGGCTGACCGTGATGTCGATCAACAGCTCAGCGAGTGCAGCCTTAGTTTCTTTAAGCTCCTCTTCTTCATCTCTTAAATATATATCTTTATAGAATCGAATGTGGTGCCCAAGCCAAATCCCAGATGTTGATTGCTAATCTTCATTAGTTTTGATGCAGAGAGGCTTCTTCATATTCTTTCCTTTTTCTCTCCGCTGAGTGTCTCTCAACTCAGCCACATAACAAGCACTGCCAGTTGCCTGATCTCCATGGATAATTCCCATACTTTCTCTATTGGGAATTTTAGTGTTAAGCACTAAGGGGCGATAGCTGCCCTGAACTCGGCATGGGCCGGTCGACCCAGAAAAGCATTTTATGGAGAGTTCACATTCATCACAGTAAACGGCAGCACCTGCACTCTCCTTCGGCTATTGTCTCCTAATTCCACCGGTTGCTCGACAAAGCCTATAGCTTCAATTGCAATACCGTTAAAGCTATGAATACGGGCTTTGCACGGTTTCAGATCATTGGCTTCTAGTAACATCTTTTCGTATGCCTTTTTGAAAATGATATTCACAGAACTTCCATAATCAATCAGAATCTTTCACATGAATGCAGGGCCGATCATGGACGAGATCACATTTGGGTCCATCATATGGGCCTCTACCTTGTCTGCATCTCTACTTTGAAACACGATATCATCTGTCATAGTTTGCTGCTGCTTTGCTGGAGCATTGTCCTTCGTGTTCAAGCAACATTCAGTGTCAACATGTTTGATAACGTTCACGTAACGCTCCATTTCATTCTAGCTTTTGTCGGTCAGATGTGGTCCTCCAACAATGGTATTAATTACTAATCTTCTTGCGATCTGCCGATGTTCCTCGACACTGGGTGGAGCTTGTCCTCGATTGGGGTTAGAAGTCCCTTGCACGTCATCTTATGGGGCTTTAACAAATTGCTGCAACTTTCTTTCTCGAATTAACTTCTAAATAACATCACGGAGGTGGCGACACTCGTCCTTGGTATGTCCATAACTTTCTTGAAATCTATAGTACCTTTCGGACTGTCTCTGCTTCTCCATCGTTTCCTTCGAAGGTGGTTTCCTATACTACATAGTGTTACAAGTCGATGGATAAACATTCTCTAGCAACATATTCAACGATATGTATGTATCAAACGGTGGGATCCTCGCCTTCCCTTTCTCAAAATCCCATCTTCGATCACGGTTTCTATCACTGCCTTTCTTCTGCTCATTCGGTTTGTTTTGAACATTGATTTGAACTTTCACGGAACTATCGTTGGACTGCTTCAGTGCCACATTACTTTGTACTCCCTCGGTGCTTGGGCCTATAACATCTCTCTTCCTAGTTTGCTTTGCTTCCTTCTTTCTCAAAACTGAGCCACCTTTGCAAAGAAACGACCCAACGTAGAAGGAGGCGTTCTCGCTAACCAGTCGCCAAACTCGGAATCAAGATCGACTCCTCTAGTCAGTGCCATGAATATTGCATCATCATTTAGATTACTGACTTCTGTAAAAGCTGTATTAAACCTTTTCAGAAAATCTTTCAGTGACTCCCCCGAAGCCTGGACTAAGCTGGAGAGTGACATTACATCCTTAGGTCGAGTCATGTGCATGCAAAACTGCTCAAGGAACTTCTTTGCTAACTCATCAAATGAAGAGATTGATCACGGTGGTAGCTTGGTGAACCACATGGTCCCAACATCTTCCAAAAAAATGGAAAAACACCTGCACTTGATTGCATCAGTGGCTTGGGTGGAGTCCATGTGCTATTCATACCTCAGGAGGTGCTGCTTGGGGTTGGTTTTTCCTGTATAGGCAAGCATCATAGACATATGGAACTTTCGTGGATATTCTGCATGTAGAATGTTGTCGGTGAATGGAGTATGACTTTTGGAGAGTCCCCAATCATCGTTGGTCAAGCCTTGATTTTCTTTCACTAGCTGCTTTACCATAGTTGTTAAGTCTGGTGTTTGGACAGTTAGTGCCAAGCAGTAGTCGTGTTCCACCTCACGCGAGCGACCCGATCCATGCCTCCGGCAGCGCCATGTTGCCTTGGCTCCTCTTGCTCTTGACCCATTACTAGAGTAGCGGTTCTATCATCATCTCTCACAACTGCGGTTCAACCATATTCACCTGAGCTCCAGCACCCTGATCGATCGTGGTACCCCTAGAGTAAGCTCCTCCACCAACATGCTAATCGCCCTCTTGTTTAGAGGTTTTAGTGCCGATCCCTTAGGGGGTACGGTATCGATCAGTGTCGATCGGCCATAGCCGATCGCTTGATCCCATCCTGGTGTTCCAACTGCATATGCATCCATTTTGCGGCATCTTTTTCTATGATAGTCGTCAGATGAGGAGGAGTTTTCTGATCCTGAATATGGAGTAGGCTCCCTCCTAGTCTTTCCACGCTGATCTTTCAACTGGTTCATCAGGTTGATGTAAGCCTAGATTTGTTGGTTGAGCTGCTGATGGCTATCTATCAGTTCCTTCATTAGGACTTCAAAGTCTGCTTTAGTGATGTATTTGATTGGATTTTGAGCATCGGCAGCCGCTAGTTGTACATTTTGATCAACTTGTTGAACACTAGCATCGTCATTACCTTCAATAGCACAGGAAGTAGTAAACTTTTTTCTGGCTATGGCTAATAGCTTCCTTCTAGATCTTCTTTAAATCTGAGTTGAAAAGAAAACTTGCCGGTAGAAGTTTGGATCAATCTCGCAGATATAGAAATCCACCCGTAGATGATGAGATCTAATCAGGCTGGAAATTCGTTCTCAGTGAAAGCATCAAAATGTTTGCACCAAAAATTGGCACAAACACCTAATATATTATATGTAGAGAAATAAATGAAGAAATCAAAATTGAAACAAAGGAAACAAGCTGAAAATAGGTAAAAAATAACGGCAAACAGATTTATAATGGTTCGACGTTAAATGTCTACATCCACTTTGACGAAATAGCTTTATTAATCACTTGAATCTCTAAGTACAAGTGGGATCAGATTGGAATCCATAATTACAATGGAGTACAAAGAAAACAACAGCCTCAAGACCCTTCAAATGAGCTATGAACCCTGTATTTATTGGCATAGATGACCGAATATCTTCTTAAAAATTCACTGACAGAATCTCTAGATGCAGACGAGGTCACCCAGAAAATTTTGAGGCCTAATTCCCAATGGGGAGTGATCGGGGTCGATCGGTCGAGACGACCATGTGGCGGCGCACGATCGGTTGTATGGGTCCCCCTCCATGCTAACTTCATGTTTCCAAAGTTGTTTGCACAGTTGCTTTCATGGTTTAGAGATACCGATCAATTCCCATTGAGTTGAACTGCTGATTCAAGGTTTTCGTAACCATAGTGATCCGATCCGATCTCATGCCTAGGGGAAGCACTAATCTATACTTAAATTTTATGTAGAGTCTATCTCTTAGTCTTACTTGATCGTTACTTCCCATTGTCGTTTGTACTTGATCTCTGGTCTCTGTGATCACCTCACAGGGCTGCTTGCCTTATCTATCATCGAGTCTAACATGCCAGTTGTCTGGATATAGCCGGGTCAAAAGGCCGGATAACAACTATAATGTGGTGTTTATTTTGAAAACAAAATTGATGCATTGGAAAATACTGAAGTATCTAAAATCATTTACAATTATTTTGGAATTATAGACTAAGCCATGGTTTTGAGAAATAATTTTTATTATGATTATGAATCATATAATGCGAGTTATGTATATCTTAAATAATTAAGGGCCATGTCACCATTTAGTGGGAGCATCATAAGAGTTGATGAACTCTTCGAATTGATACATATAGATGTATGAAATCACAAGTCTATTCATACCAAAATGGTTCCATATATTTAGTTATATTCATAGATGAGTTATCAGAAACATGGACATGTGTATTTGATACACATGTATAAGTCAATGATAAGCTCATAGAATATAAAACGGAAGTAAATAAAATAGTGTGCGATGAAAATGATTTGATTTAATCGAATATGTGAGTATATTGGAAGAGTTCTGTATGTACCTAATATATTTAAAGATTCAGTCTCAAAGGTCACTCCTTCCTATAATACAAAATGACGTATTGATAAGGAGTAATAGAACTTTGTGGGACAAAACACGATTAATGATGAGTGAAGTGGAGTTAAACTCTTTCTATAAGGTGTGTACTTAATAGTAGTACACAAGGTTAAAATTAATATCATTCAAAGAATAGTTTACATAACCATATGAGATAAGAGTTTTTAAGAAACCCCTATATATCCTAGGCTAAGGAATTGGCAGGTTGTGTGAGTCGAAAGACTGCATGTAGTAATTGTATGTAAGGGATCTTGTATGAATCGTCCCAAGATAATTTTGGGAACGACAGTCATTGGATGACTAATTTATGTTGTGAACATAAATATATTATGAACTAATGCAAAATTAGTTTTATGTAATGCAATTCATAAAATGTTTACGAATGCCCATTTTGTTGCATAGAGAAACCACTGTTGTTTCAAGAAATACCGACTTCATAGCGAAGGAATTTCTTTATGAAATTATTGGTATAAAATAAATTTAGATACGATCCAAGCATAAAACTAATTAGAAGGGATGAAATGACATTGATTAAACCTAAATGAACATAATACATTAGAACATCTAATGAGTATTCTTCTACATTTAGGAGAATCCATTAGTTTCTTGTCAATGTCAAGAATAAATAATCCTTGGTTGTTTAATTAAACCATTAAGAGTATTAACTCTATGACACGGTACGATGTGCAAATCCGAAATAGATCCAAGTACATTATCAAAATATGATTTTGATAGGTGTACCCAAAGGGATATGATCCATTGGCCGCAAATATGTCTTTAAGAGAAAGACAAATGCAGGTGGAATGTAGTGAATCACATTGACAAGAATAATACTGCAAATTTTAGTTGTTGAAATTAACGTAATAGATTCATCATTTGATGCGCTCAAATTAGTTCGAATTTACACATAAAATTATTTTTTAGTATGGCATTGTGTTCGACACCTATGTGCTGAAATGAAAATTCTAAATAATGATAGCACATAGTAACCAGAGTGTCTCGAAGTTAGTGGGAGCGATATTGAGTTTGTGGGTTTTTGGTTATGATCTAAGAAATGATAGAGAGTATCATTTTATAAGCATCAGAATTGAATAAATATTTTGATAGAAATATCAAATAGTTTGATTATCAGCCAAAATGCAGAGGAAGCTTGTGTTCATAAGAAAGAACGTTAAAAGATACATAGATATTTCTAAACCATGAGTAAACAACACGCCGCTAATTGTTAATGATGTGCTTATGTTAAAATCAGCTTTAGTTATTTTAATACATGACATTGGATTTGTAATTGATGCCTTTTATATTAACTATAAAAGATATCGAGAATGTCCCAAACGATATGCAATACCACCTTATTAAAATGTTTAATATGGAACATGTCAGAGGGATTCCTTATGCATTGGCAATAGGAATTATCATACATGTTATATTGTCTACGACATCGTGATTTGTTTATGTATTTGATACATGAAGAAAATATCAAATCCAAATTGATATCACTAAACGGTTATTGAGGTGTTCTCGGGTATTCACGAAATTGTAACGTTTTGCGATTTTTCGTCGCTCGAAAATCGACATTAATACATCCACTGTATCAACTGCCGAGTAATCGAATGCCGGAAAACCGAATTGTTATGGAGAAAAAGAAGAGGTAGAAGAAAACAGAAGGAAAAGAAAGAAGAAACAACAGAAGAACACAGAACAATATCAGAATCTCACATTCGTAGCGGAACAACATATAATAGTTAAAGAATAATCTTTTAAATCAAAGAACTATATCATTTTATACATTACATCATCATCAGAGTTTACAACAGCAATACAACACTGGACAGTTATATGAACTTGTCCATATACAGAATACACAGCAGAATAAATAATATCATATACAAGTGATACGTCTCGCCTTCCAGCTCGCCACTAAGCTCCACAGCATCTCCTGAATCCAGAATGACCTAATAACCTAACTCTAGACTGCCCGTGTGGAAAATGATGGGCACCCAGAGTTTAGGAAGGAAACAATAAACTCCAGGTCAGTCATGGTGACTGGTGTGAGAACTAAAATAGTTTATCTTTAAAAACAAACAACAACAAAGCAAGTAGAAAAATATTCGCAATGCTTTTGGAAAATGAAACTACCATAAGACCTCCCGCCACACACACAATGCAAACGCAGAATTGGAGGAGATTTCTTCTTATGATAGTCAAAGATGCTTACTACGCAAATCATTGGATTATTATTATTAGTGCATAGTGCAGAAAACATTTCGAAAGTATAATATTAATCTTAGCCAGCATAGGTACCATTATATTATGCCTACTATAGCTGCTATGTTAAATAGCAGGTTCTACAATTAAAACCGTACAAGGTTCGTATTGAAAGATGGATTTTCCAACAAATGGTCAGGCTAAGGAACTTCCTATTCCACGTAGGAAACGCCTCTGGCTGGACGCTCTGAGAGACAAACTGCTCTCTGCCAACAAAGCCGGGTTACCCCTGTAACTAGGTAACTCATGAATATGTCATCCCCCGGTCCTTTGGGACCTTTATCCGAGCGCTCGGTAACATCATCAAACATAATAAATAAAGTGTGTCCACATGAGTAAGTATCTGGGCTCCATACCATGATACCACCCCTTTCCAGAAGGAAATGACATACCCTAAAGGGCGCGACCCTCATAACCTTGCCGCAACATTCCTGTTTCGACCATTTCCGGGTTGTGAGGCCCTGACGAAGTCTCGTCCACAAAGCTACGATTTATACAAAAGCTATGCTTTGGGTCAAACAAATGATCAAAGTAATGATCACAAAGATAAATGATCAAACAAATGATCATATCACAAATGATCAAACAATGATCATTTCACATCAACACTCAGCATGTCACATTACCAAATTGGGAATATATCGCTGATAAATTTCAACTACATAACCTCTGAGATCGTACGTCTCAGAGAAGGGTGTTAAGCTAAGAGAATAAATTATCTGCCACCAACATAAATGTTTGAAAGAAATCAACTTTACATCTAAAAATGTAATGTCAGACACGTAACCATACAAGTCTGTTCCGGGTTCGAACAGAACCGAAGGCACTTCCAAAGAAGCCCTTGCAATCCGGATATTCACAATCCCGATAATACTTCCCATCACAAAGGAAATCTCTATACCGTAGCTAACGGTGCAGAGACAATCGATAGGTCATCCTATCATTTTCACAAATACCTGGTCTTCACCACCGGTCTTCAATACGATCCATATCGTCGTATCACAAATTCGGAATGGGTTATACGACACAAAGGTCCTTTCCCGGCTAACCTAAATAGTGAGCGCTTATTCAAAAATAAGTGTGGCATTCAAATTCAAGCAAATCACAACAAATACCCATTCAAGGTAATTATTGATAGTTGGTTATTTAACTATCAATAAAGATGCGCAACATCATCAGATTCCAAATAATTTTCCAAATTATTTATCTTCCAAAAATATCTTTACAAGATATATAATTTCCACACTTCAATTATTTGAAAACAATTTCAAATCAATTTCCACATTTCAATTTATCTTTGAAGATAAAATCTCAAAACATTTCACTTCATATTGGAAAAACATTTCCATACCTATTTAATAATAGGTAATTCACAAATCCATTTATTTTCAACATTTGAAAATATTCAATATACTTAAATCAAGTTAAGTATATATTTCATTCTTTAAGGAAAACATTCTCTTTCACAAATTTTATTTGAGTCAAAACGAATGTTACGTAAAACATTGTTACGACAACTCAAAATCACTAGTATAGGGATTCGAAATTTAGATAGATATATAAATCCCAATACTATATAAAAATTTCATTTTGGAAACCATTTACTATAACAACAGTGTTATAGTCCACCATTTCCTTATTCCTCGAAACGTCTATTTCAACAATGAATGTTGAAATCTATGTTTTCGATACTTAACACGTTTTAAAACATCTTTTAAAACAATTACTTCATTTCATAATATCACTTCTCCAGAACATATCCATTTTATCTAATAATATATTCACTGTCCAAAATCGTGAATATACTTTATTTATCCAATTCAATATTTCTACACATTTATTTAAAGGATTATCCACTGTCTAAAATCGTGGATGTAATTCCTTTAATTAACTTCTATAATTCACTTATCAAAATAAGTGATTTCGGATTTATAAAACAATGTTTATAAATTCCAATTCTATTTATAAAACTTCGATTTATAAAAATCCTTGAATTAACAAATTCGATTTATAACTCAATTTTATACCAAAAATCTAATTTATAAGTTAATTACTTATAAATCTTTTATTTTACAAAAATCTATTCATTTGATAACTTCACATTTTAAATCTATTAATTTCATTCACTTATGAAATCCATTCATACTTCCTTTTAACACTTATAAAAACTCATTTTATAATTCCAATATTTTAATTTATAAATATCAATTTTATAAATCTTTTATATAAACCGTTTATAATTATTCCAAAAATCTCAATTTAAATAAACCAATTCTATAAAACGTATACATTCAAAAAATCACTTTAAAAATCCCTTTAAAATCAAAATCGTTATCTTAAACTTCAAAAATGGATTCGATAATGCAACAGCACCAAATAGTCAATCACATCATCCAAACATCATATATCAATATGATAACAGAGTATACAACAATATCTGTAAATAAATCACTACGGTGAGGAATCCAGTCGGATCCCTCCAACCTGTTTCCCTGCATCCACAGATGTTAGCACAATACCAATCCCGCTTCAGTACGGAATATCGCGGTATGTGGGATTTATAAATATTATCCGCTATTATGCGGCGCAATAGGGTCTCATCCGCTATACAATGCGGGAAATCAACAACTCCAATATATACATATTCCAATATATATATATTGCTACATACATATATAATACCAATTCCACTTCAATGTGAAATTATCGCGGTATATGTTTTTAATAATTAACATCCGCTTACTAACGGCGTATAATGTCTATTTATCACAATAAATAGCAATCATCATTCAATCCACACAATCAAGCAATTTTAAATATAACTATTCAAAATTTAAATCGAAACACAACATTCGATTGAGTGAGGAGTTCTCACCTTGATTTCAATTCCGTTCCAGCGTTTTATTTCGAATAAAATTAAACGTGCGTGTAATTTCACCCGAAATTTTCACTGACTCCAAATGACTCCAATCCAGTTCCATAGCGTAGTGCTCGACCATACGATTCCAATGCAATTCGTTTCGTCCAAAACGGACCTCGTATGAAGAAGTTATGGTATTTTAAACGTTACACAAATTTAAAATATAAATAATTTACATTATTTATTTTACATTTTATACCCTTTGAAATCTAGGCCGTGCTTTTCAAGATTTGCAGATCCAAGCCGTTCACTACCTTCTTCCTCTCCCAGTACACGTACACGAAAACAAACCCACCTCTCACGATAAAACATCGATGGCCGCACCTTCATTCTTGCACTCGAAGTCGATCGGCGACAAGGGTTTCGAAGCCCATCGCAAGAGCCTCCATCGGCCTGAACGCGGCAGAGCTCGATCAAGTCATGGCCTCAAAAAACGTGAAAAACACAGCAGTTTCGAGCTTGATTTCCCGTTGATCCGTTGCTCCGTTTTCGATCATCTCCGTATGGATTTGAAGCTCTCATCGTCCTCTACAACTTTGTAGTTGACGACTTTTGCTAATTGTTTGTAGATTTGGAGATAATAGAGGAGGAAGTTTCGAAATTTCATGGCCATTGAAAAACAAACGGCGGCTGGAAGAAATGAATTAGGGTTTTGCTTGTTAACGTGTATATATATATACGTATATATATAATAATATTAAATTCATTTTAAAACAACTTTTTCAAACGATCTCCAAATCATACGTGCCGCCTGACGTTCGTAAGGTTTACCCCACGTTCCAAACACAATGGAACGTGTTTTGGGAGCTAATTCGGTCATCTGTGCGAGTTACGGAATTAAACGATCGAATTTAAATTAAACCGATTTCGATGCGTTTTGGCTTGCCCTGGACAAACCGTACATCCGATTGACACGAAATTTGAAATCTTACAATAATATCACATTACGGATCCGATGAAACTGGTTTCGTCGAAATCCGAGACTTTTTGAAAAATGACTATTTTAACTCGCCAAATTAATATTAAAACAATTTCAATGCGTTTCGAGCTGTCACGGTCAAACGACAACTCCGATTGCTACGAAAATTGAAATCCGATAATAACAAACAATTACGGATCCAATGGAACTTGTTTCGTCCAATTCTGAGACATTCCCAAAAATGGCTAATTTCACTAGTCGATTAAATATTAAAATATTCAATTTTCACAAATTTACTTTAAATTCAATTTTAAAAGTTCTATAACATCACTATAACTCCAATATGATTTAATATAACTTTATAAATCATTTTCATTCACATTTAATCCAGATTTCAATTATTTCTGGAATTTCACCTATTAATTTATCGATTTAATTTCCAATTAAATCCAGATATTCGAAAAATAAATTATTCGATTTATTAATTCCACTTGTTAATATTTAAAATCAATTAAATATTTGAATTTCAAATGTCAGAAATTCTGGGTCATTACAGAAATACTAGAGAATTATTTACAGAAACAACAAACTCCTTATGAAGGAGTATCCAAACTCTAACTTTCATAAGTTATATTGAGTGTAATATGCTAATAATGTATTCAAGTTAAGAATCTTTAAGTTGGAGATGTTCAAAATGAAAGACTGTGGCTGATTCAATGAAAAAGACTAAACACATCGCCTCCAATAGCATTGCAATAAATGCAATGTATATAAATATAAATGCATAAATTTATAACCGACCTGAGGGCGATTTCAAATGTTGAGAATCCCATAACATTGTTATATGATAACAAATATTCCTAATCAATATGTATCGAGATTGGATATCGATAGATCAGTTGAGATTAGAGTACGTAACACGCTCCTAATGTAAGGCAGTGTACTACTCATGATTTCTAGGGGCACCAAGGGGTTACATAGTGGTAGTTATTAGATAACTATGGAATGACTTACTCGATAGTTTTCTATTGGTTAATATAACTAAGGTCAAATAGAAAATATCGATATGACAAAATAACACAATTCTCATGACTTGAGAATACTGTTGATCTTCAATGTGAAAGCATTGCTTTAATTATAGTTATATCATGGCACAACGTTCATCGAATAATTATAGTTGCGTCAAGTGGAAGCATTGAAAGTGAAACACTATTCAAGAGAGGATTTGTTTCCTCGGTTATATGAGGTTAGTACCACAATCAACTGAAGTCAACTCAAAGTTAAAGTCCCTGGCTAGAGCATTTCGATTAATAATAATTGTTCTTATTAAACCAAGGACTTTATGTTTGGACTATAGGGTTGAATATGGACGATATTGGAATTTTGACTATTACCAAATTCCATAAGTCCAAAGTGATATAGTTTTGATGAAGAGAATTGGTGTAAATAATTGTCACAACCGAGTAACGCTTAATAAAGTAAAATTGGATTTTACCAAAACCAAGTAAGCAATATTTTTGGCCAAAATTTCACACCACCTGCTAAGTGATGTGTGAATGTTAATATTCAAATAATTTGATATTAATCGCTGACCAAATTTGCATCTAACGGATCACGTAACCGAAATATTGAATACTCCTTTGACCAAACAATTTAATTAATTTGTAATTTTTATAAATTAATTAAATTAATTAACAGTTATGAAATATTAGTTGTAAAAATTTATTTTGATTTGATGAACAAATATTACTATATATATTTATTATAGTTATAAATATATTAATCGATATACGATATTTATACGTGTTTGAATTAGATTTAAATGCAAAATATTTTGTATGGGCTTTAAATGGGTTTGAAGCCCATATTGGGGGCTAGTTGGTTTAGCCATGATGAGGGCATAAAGTGGTGCAGCCATATGATAGACTTGGTTTGGATGATAAGGGTGGAGAATTGGTAAGAGATAAAAAAGAATCTAGATCCTAACTTGCCACTAACCTCTCCTTTATATAAGCATCTCAACCCACATCTATCAGAGAACCTTTTGAAGCCTCCAAGTCCTCTACCTCTGGTCGAATATTAACTCCTCCCATCCCTCTATTTCCAAACACAAATCAAAGTAAAACAAATACTATTGGATAACTGGTGGTCATCGATTCAAGCCAGCAATTTTCTAGATCAAAAATTAGTTCAAGGAGTAGATCTCATCATTTCAAGGTGTACTTATAGGCATTGGTAATAAGATAAATTTTCTGATTTATCAATGTATATGAATGTATAGATTATATATATATCATGTATTTTTTTTGGTAGTCAAGTGATGATTCTATTATATCAATATATTGTCACGTTCTAAATGGTTGTATGAATATATATACTTTTATAAAAAGATAAAATAAAAATTTATGACATAAACATGCATATATTGCTCTTTACAGAGAAAATAAAAAAAATTGATTTTTTAATTTAAATTAATCTAATATTCATTATTGAATTTGTATAAGATTTATAATTCAAATATTAAATCATACATTGCATAAAACAATGATTTAAAATTTTATATAAGTATTATTGTACTTAAAATATTTTCGGTAGCATTAAAATAATTTTTATATTTATATTTATTGGTTAAATTTTATTTAAATCATTTAATTATATAAATAAATAATATTAATATATATTTATGTATGTTATAAAAATATGTTTTATATTTCATAAAATTAAATTTACATCTAATATAACTTTCGACAGAAAAGAAAAAATATTAAATTTTTATATAATTTAAATATTTTAAATAATAACTGAAATTAATAAATTGATTTTAAAGTATAAAATACGTATAAAATATTTGAATATCATGATATCTTCGAAATGTTTACTGAAATATTTAATATTATCTTTAAAAATTATTATTTTACTCAAACCAGTCGTTTGGGAGGTTTGTCCAATGTAAGCCTTGCGAAATAAATACTCTAAAGCCAATTTTTTTAGGAGACAGATCTACGCATTTCTTCCCAAATCTGATTATCCCTATATTTTTTATTATGTTGATTCTATCGCTATTCTCGATTCCATCATGGATCTTGATTCTATATCTATTCTCCCCTGTAAAATCTCTAATCTCAAAATTTAACTTATCTCATCATTAATTTCATTTTACTTTCCTCCCTTGTAATTAAAACCTAACTCCCTAACATTTTCTCCCTCATGCACTGATCTGATCCACCACCAATATACCACCATATCACCAAACTGCATGACCTCCACTGCCAACTTCACCTACAGTTCCACCTGATTTGCCGACTATATTTTTCCTCACATGCTAGTCCGCCACCGAGAAACCTGAAACCACCAATGCCATCAAACTACGTTGCCTCGCCAACCTCATCAACAGATCGACTTGATTTTTCCCCCGTCTATCAATTATAAATGATATGATTATTTTTTCTTGATAATACGATGCTACTGTACATATGCTCGGTGGTTTGGTTAATAGGTTGGTTTGCTACTTTTATTTTATTTTTTGTTTGTGATTTAAATTTGAATGGCATGTGAGAATCTCTAATGGTTTTAAATTTTATGATTTCTTTCTCCAAAATTTCAAAATAAAGTTTATGATATATTCTCATTTTAGATTATGTTGAGAAGTTCTAATTTGTTTGAAAATTTTGAGTTTCTAAACAACTTTAAGATTTTTAAATGAACAATTTAAAAAACTTCCACAATAATTAATTCAGTTGAATTATCCAATTCGAAGAGAACATTACTTTTGACATAATAGGTATGTTACTGTAATTTTATTTCAATTTGGAAATTAGCAAATAAAGGAGCCCGTTTGGATAGTAAATGTGCTGATTGGAATTCAACTGGTTAAACTTCACTCATGCCTAGTGGAAGTATCAAAATCTACTGATTTATCATTACTTTTATTCATGTACCATAGTGTCTCTTATAATAAATGATGTTTAATTATGTAACATACCCGAATTTTATCATTTTGATTTTGAATATTTAATTAATTTTAAATATTTAAATAATTGATTTTTAAAATATAAATAACTTATATTCAAATATATGGGTTACCTAAATATTTGAATTGTGAATTAAATATTATAATTTTGAATAAAATATTAATTAAACGGATTTAATAGCCATATTTAACTCCTTTTAATTAATAAATAATAATGATGGACTCATTTTGTAAATTTGTTTACTATAATAAATAGTTCGAATAAATGATAGAAAAATAATTCGTTAGTAAAACTACTTGATTTTTTTTTGTAGTATTTTTAATTGAATTTATAGAATTTTTCTATAATTTTTAGTTTGGAAATATTCAAATTATTGTTTGACAATTTTTCGATAAACGACGGTATTTTTGAAGTTTTACGGAATTAGATAATCGGTGTATATTAGTATCGTTTTGGGATCGTGTCGAATTTTTGTGCACGATCGTATTTTTGTTTTGTCGTTCGGGGGTCATATGTAAACGAAATTCTATGCGGTGACGCACTAGAAATTGCAAAATAAACCAAAGTCAACACTTAGGAGAAAAGCAACACACTTCACTTTTCTTTGTTTTTCCACTTTTCTATTTTCATTTCCTATAACTGAAAACAATGTAAGCTACCTCTTTCAAAAATAAAAATATAAAGATTTACTCAATATAAAAATGTAAAACAAAAACCTTTGATCTCGTGTTGAGTAGATCTACAATTCTATACCCATTTTGTACTATGCGGCTTTGTTTGGAGTTGTTCGATAGTTATAAACGAGAGGAAAGGAAACTAGGGTTTTAGATTTCAGCCGATCTAGGAGGGAGATAAGGTTCAGCATTGATTTCTTTGGGTTTGTCGAGGAAAGGAGCCTCCATGGAGACGTTTTGGCATGAAGCGGCTCATTGGGGGTGGAAAGCGACTATTGCCTATAGCCGAGCAAGGCACTGTCAAGTCGCAATGACCTAGGATGAATCGAGCTTTACCAATTGGGGTCGGAAGAGGAGAGGATGACATGAGGAGCGCATAAGATCTGATAGATTTTGATTTCAACATGAGGTGAGGGAGTACTCGATGTTTATAGTCGGTGGTGATGGGTTATCCTGTACACGATGTATATATGTATCAGGCGTTTGTAATTCGAAAAGGGGGAAGATGGACTAATAATGTAATTAAGAGTAATGATTATTTAATTAAGTAATTAATCATTTCAATTAATTCAAAACCTTATAAAATCGATTTGTTGCTCATACGCGATCAGATTCGGATGTGGTAAGTTGATTTGGACTCATAGGAATGTTAACTACACGTTGGAACTAGTTTCGTAGAATTTGGAGTAGGTGGAATTTTGGTAAAAAATTGGATGTCATTCGATTTTAGACCAAACTGGAATGTGAAAGCGTCAACTGGAATTTTGGTGAGTTTACCCACCTCTAAATAAATTTTATAATATCTGCATTGATATAGATTATTGTTGAATACTTGGATGACAGTTTATATTATTGTTTGATTATTTGTTTGGATTTAAATTTCCTCTTGAAAAGCAGATGCATAAATAACCATTGCGTTGCAGGGAATAAAAACAGAAGGAAAGTCGAAGTGTAGACTTAGCCAATAGGTCACTATGGAACATTTTGTAATACACATTCATTTGTGTGATTTACTGGGGACTTTTTTAGAGAGACCCCAAGGGGTTTATCACCAATATAATTTACTTATATCCTTATGTTGCTTATATTGTTGATTGGTTAAAATAATTATGACATACTGTTGAATTATGTAAGTGTCGTTATAGCGATTATCGTTATACTATCACTTATGAAATATCATCCCCTTAAACCTTTTTGTTTATTGAATTTGAGTTTGTATTTTCACATATAAATGGTTGGTCATGTTTTGCACTTTGAAAGTTATTTAAACCATATTATCAAGTATTTTTAGAATTTTGAAAATAAAGGATAAGTGTTGGTTAAAATTTATAAAATGGAGTTATAAATTTAATTAATTATCTTTTGGAATGATTAAAGCTGTTTTAAATTTATAAAAAGATTATAAATTGGATTTAATTATCTTTTGAATAATTAATGATGTTTAAATTTTTAAAGGTTATTTACCTTAAATATTTTTTAAATTATTTTCAATAGGTTTGTAGGGATTGTATAAGTATTTGAAAATAATTGGAGGCTTAAATATATTCTTAATTAGTATTTAACTATAAGAAAGTTAATTAACATTAATGATGTTTAAAGTTAATTAACTAATTTAATAAATGTGTTTTAAAGATTAATTAACCGATTTAATAAAAGTGTTTTAAAGACTAATTAACTGATGTAATAAAAGTGAGAAAAGTTAATTCATTAATTTAATAAAGGTGTTTAAATTTAGTTAATTGATTTATTAAAGGAGTTATTAGTTCGATCTATTGTCTCTGGAGATAATCAATCTGGCTTTAAATTTATAAAAGAATTATATCAATTATCTTTCAGGATGATTAACATTGTTTTAAATTTATAAAAGCATTTTAATTTATTTATTACCTTATGGGATAATAAATGTTGATTGAAATTTATAAATGATACTTTCTAAATGAGAATTTTTTTAAAAAAGGAATTGTTTTTAAAAATAAATCTAAGTGTAAATTGTTTTGGGTTTATAGTAAAAAATGTTTTAACGACATTTGCTTTATCCCTTATTTTTAATACACTTAGAATATAATTAGCTCTTTAAAAAGGAATATTTTTAAATAGTTTTACAAATATTTGATATCTGAAAACTAAGCACAAGTTCGGATTTTAAAAGTTTAAAAGTTTGATTTGGTAGGGGTAAGAAATTTAATTTCTGTAAACGGTATCGCTTATATGGAAAGGATTTAGTCATACTCTTAGCACTAAACATCGAGGTATGGAAACTCATTTCTATCTCGAAGATTAAATATGTTGTCAAGGCAATGCCTAGAGGTAACACTACCTTCACTTGCTGGCTTCATTTTTAACCAAGGGATGGTATAACTTTGAAACCGATGAGTAGTGGTAAGATATGAGATTTAATTTCCATATACGATCATTTTAAATATTCCCAATAGTTGATTTATTGACTATCGATTCAGCTTTCTTCTTTGTGTATCGTCAATTTAAGATGATTTGTTGCTCATTTGAGCATTGGTATCCTTTGTCGAAAATGATTAAAACCAAAGAGTGAGTGGGGGTCAAGCTATGTGGGGTTTCTCCCATTAGGGTATCATCGCATCTACTCTAGATCAGTTTCAGATATATAAGCATTGAGATGTGGAATATTTGGATATCGGTAAGGTTGGCAGGGTCCGACTTGGAGTTCCTGAGAGAGTCATAGAGTATATGTCACATACCGAAATTTTTGACTTTCGAAAATTCGACATCGATACTCACTTTATCGACTGTCGAGAAATCGAGTGCCGGAAACTCCAATAGTGAGGGTTTTAGAAAGAAGAAAAAGGCAGAAGAAGAAGAAGATAGAAGAAGAAAGAAGAACACCAGAAACAGAAACAGAACAATATCAGAATCTCACATTGCAGCGGAACAATATATAATAGATAAATCAGTAATCTTTTAAACAAAGAATTTTATCAGTTTATACATACATCAACAGAGTCAATATACAACTCAATACAACAATGGACAGTTATATAACTTGTCCTCATACAGAATACACAGCGGAATAAATACTATCAGATACAAATACTACGTCTCGTCATCCAGCTTATCTCCAAAGCTCCAGAATATCCAGAATATCCTGATAATATAACTCTAGGCTGCCCGTGTGGAAATTGGTGGGCACCCAGAGTTTAGAAGGGAACAATAAACTCCGAGTCAGTCATGGTGACTTGTGTGAGATCGTAAAACAGTTTATCTTTAGAATAAACAACAAAAAAATTTTAAAGTAAATTTCGCAATGCTTTTGGAAAATGAAACTACCATAAGACCTCCCGCCACACACACAATGCAAACGCAGACTTGGAGGAGATTTCTTCTTATGATAGTCAAAGATGCTTACTACGCAAAAATCAAATTCTTTTTGATATTATTATTAGTGCATAGTGTAGAAAACATTTCGAAAGTAGAATATAAATCTTAGCCAGCATAGGTACCATTATAGTATGCTTGCTATAGCTACCATATTAAATGGCAGGTTCTACAACTAAAACCGTACAAGGCTCGTATTGTTTCTTTGGATTTACAACAAATGGTCAGGCTAAGGAACTTCCTTTTCCACGATGGGTACGTCCCTGGAATAGACGACCCGAGAACCTAACCGGATCTCTGCCAACACAAGGCCGGGTTACCTCTGCAAAAATAGGTAACTACTGACACGCGTATGCCATCCCCCGATCGTAACCGATCTTCCCGAGGATCCCCAATTTCCAACAAACCACATAGATAATAATGCAGCAACCACATAGGTTAAGTATCTGGGCTCCATACCATGATACCACCTCTATCCAGAAGGAATAACATACACTAAGGGGCGCTACTCCCTAGAACCTTGCTGCATCCTTCCTGTTTCGACCATTTCCGGAGTGTGAGGCTCGACGAAGTCTCGTCCACAAAGCTACGCTTTCTCAAAAAGCCCTACTTCGGGTCAAACAAAATGATCAACCTATGATCACAAAGATATAAGATCAAACAAATGATCATATCACAAATGATCAAACACCGATCATTTCACAGCAACACTCAGTATGCCACGTTACCAAATTGGGATATATTGCTGATAAATTTCAACTACATAACCTCTGAGCTCGTACGTCTCAGAGAAGGGTGTTAAGCTAAGAGAATAAATTCTCCGCCACCAACAGAAATGTATTTGAAAGAAATCAGCTTTATATCTCAAATTGTAACGTCAGACACACAATCCATACAAGTCTGTTCCGGAATCGAACAGAACCGAAGGCACTTCTCACGAAGCCCTTGCAAATCCGGATAATTTTCTAATCACGTCCGGACTTCCCGTCACTAAGGGTGATAAAACCTCTAAACCGGAGATCAGCCGATGTAGAGTAACTCGACGGTAATCCTTCCGTTTTCAAAAATATCCGGTCTTCAACACCGGTCTTCGAATGCAATTCATAACGACGTATCACATATTCAGAATGGGTTATACGACCCCATGGTCCTTTCCCGGCTAACCCGAATAGTGAGCGCTTATTCAAAAATAAGTGTGGCATTCAAATTCATCCAATTCACAACAAATACCTATCTAAAGGTAATTATTGATAGTCGGTTATTTAACTATCAATAAAGATGCGCAACATCATCAGATTCCAAATAATTTCCCAAATTATTTATCTTCAAAAATATCTTTACTAGATATAACATTTCCACACTTAACCATTTGAAAACAATTTCAAATCAGTTTCCACATTTCATTATATCTTTGAAGATAAAATCTCAAAACGGTTCATTTCATATTGGAAAAGCATTTCCATACTTATTTAAAAATAAGTATTTCACAAATCTATTTATTTTCAACAATTGAAAATATTTGATATACTTAAATCAATATTAAGTATATATTCATTCTTTAAGGAAATCATAAATTTTAACATCTATTTGAGTCAAAAACGAATGTTGCGTAAAACATGGTTACGATGACTCGAAATCACTAGTATAGGGATTCGAAATTTAGATAGATATATAAATCCCAATACTATATAAAAAAAACATTTCCTTTCGGAAATCATTTACTATAACAACAGTGTTATAGTCCACCATTTCCTTATATTTCTCGAAAA
This sequence comes from Allium fistulosum, assembly GCA_030737815.1. Taxonomy (NCBI): domain Eukaryota; kingdom Viridiplantae; phylum Streptophyta; class Magnoliopsida; order Asparagales; family Amaryllidaceae; genus Allium; species Allium fistulosum. The sequence continues at coordinate 1,111,204,257 of CM060902.1, read as the reverse complement.
CGTCTATTTCAATAATAAATGTTGAAATATATGATTTCGATATTTAATCATTTTAAAACATCGTTAAAACAATTAACTTCATCTTAAATATCACTTTCCCAAAACATATCTATTTTACTTAACAATATATTCACTGTCCAAAATCGTGAATATACTTCACTAATTACATTTCACTATTTTCTACACGTTTTATTTCAATAATAATTCGCTATCCAAAATCGCGAATATATCTCCTTTGATAATCTTCTATATTTAATTTATCAAATTCAATTGATTTCGAATTTATAAAACAACGTTTATAAATTCTATTTCTATTTTCTAACAACTTTGATTTATCAATCTCCTTTATAAATCAATTCGATAAATATTCCATTTAAAGGCAAAAATCCGATTTATAAGTAAACTTCTTATAAATCTTTTATTCTAAAATTTCATTCATTATATAACTTCACACTTTATAAATCTATAAACTTCATATCTTCACAATTTAAAATTCTATAAATTTTCTATCTTCACAATTTATAACTCCATAAATTTTCTATCTTCACAATTTATAAAACTCGTTTAAATTCCAATAATTTTAATTGATAAATATCAATTTTGTACATCTTTTATATACATCGTTTTAATAATTCAAAAATCCAAATTTAAACTATTTTATAAATTACTTCTATTTATTTCAAAAATCCTCTTTTGGTTATATTTCACGAACATTATAATTTCCATAACTTTAAATTTATAACATTTATTTATTTAAGATAAATAAATTCAAAAATTTAATAAATCGTATACTTTCCAAAAATCACTTCAAAAATCCTTTTTAAAGTACAAATCGTCATTTTTAAAACTTCACAAGTTTGAATCCAATGATGCAACACACCAATTAGTCCATCACACATCAACATCATATATCATCATATGAGAACAGAATATATATCAATATCTGTAAATAAATAAATACAGTTGAGGAATCCAGTTGGATCCCTCCAACCTGTTTCCCTGCATCCACAGACGTTAGCACAATACCATTCCACTTCGAGGTGGAATATCGCGGTATATGGGTTTTATAAAAATAATCCGCTTACTAACGGCGCAATAGGGTCTCATCCGCTATACGAGGCGGGAAATCATCAATCCAATATATACATATGCCAATATGTATATATTGCTATATATATATAGATATATCCTACTATATCTAATATCACAATCAACATAGCAATCATATCAAACAATCAATAACTGCAATTCATTTTGAGTGAGAAAAATCTCACCTTAGCTTTTAATTCGCCATCCCATTTCCGTTCCAGATTGTTTTCTTTACAATTTTTTACCTTGTATAAATAAATTTATACAATTCATTAATATTTGAATTCACTAACCAATAAATCAATAAATTTTGATTTCCAACTAACGTCTTAATTAAGTAATTATTTAAATTAAAAGTCAAATTTCTTTTAATATCCAAAATAAACTTACTGTTAATGTTTGATAACTAAATAAATAAACAATTTACCTAAATTAAATTAAAGTTCACTTAATCTCATATTCTAAAATACTGAAATTTAAAAGCAAAAACTAAATTTATTTAACTCGAATTTTATATTTAAAACCAAATTCCCTTTATATAAATTTCCTTTAGTAATTTAAATAATTTTTTAGATAATAAATTAAACGATACACCTATACTCTATCTTCTGTAAATAATCAAACATTTTCACTTAAACTAAATTAATACAAAAACAGTTACCTCACTCGAGCATCGCAGCTGACTGAGGAACCCACGGCGAACTAGCATCACAACACAACTATCGACATGCCCCTCGCGACTTCCCAGCTCGACTCCCACGGTGCCGCTTCATGCCAAAGCCGCCGCCTGCCCTTGCGAGCGCGACGTTGCCTACGCGATTTCCTACTGCTCGATCGCCTGCTTCCCTACAGTCGAAGACAAAGTCGTGATCCCCCTTTCCACATTTGCCATCTTCCCCCTCAAACTCGAACTCGAGATGACGACTTGATGTCGCCGACAGCTATCGCGCGTGCGAGGCTTCAACCCAGTCGAATCGAACGGCAACCCCACAACGTCCCATCCTAATATGAACGTAGCTCGCCGAAGTCACCCTACTTCAATCTCGATGAAGACGACCTCCAGAACAAATCGAACGAGGAGAAACGAAAGATTCCAATTACGTTGAGTAATGATTTTTTTTTATTATACTTTTGATTTCGATTTGCAGAGGGGAGGTGCGGCCATTGTTTTGAACTGATTTCGTTCGAATTGATTTATGAAAGGGGAAGAGGGGAGTTTTAAAAATGGACGAACATGGCCTGCCCGATTTTATTTCGTGGTCTTCAGCGCGATCTAAGGCGTAGGTTAAGGGAGATAACGTGCTTGCATTTGACCAGATTTAAAATTTAAATTTAAAAATTTAAATTAAACTCGATTTAATTTCAACGCGTTTACTCACCGTACGCTCACATACAAACTCCGAAAAATACGAAAATTGAAATCCGATAATAATTCAATATTACGAACCCAATGGAACTGGTTTCGTCGAATTCCGAGACTACACCTCGGACGGCTATTCTTAAATATCGATTCGAACAATTAAATTCCCAACTGAACAGAACAGTTTCAAATTCAATTCTGAAAGTTCTATTACCTTCAGAATTATCAATACGAATTTTAAAAGCTTTCGAAATATTTTTCTTCAGCTTAAAATTGAAGATATAATTTTTTATTCAACTCTCAATATATTAAATTATATAATTAAATCGTCAAATTCAAAGTTACATTCGGGATTCAAATTAAATCATCGTTCAAATATTTAAAATTAATCAAATATTCTCAATTTAATTCGTTCAAAATTCTGGGTCGTTACAAACTTCCCTCCTTAAAAGAATTTCGTCCTCGAAATTACAAGTTAGAAAGAAAAAGTCCTTAACTCGTCTATTATTTTTCACAATCCAATAGTTTCATCAAATTTTATCAAAACAAATCTTTCTACTAAAGATTCGTTACTAATTCAATTTAAATTTTCAACTCTAATTTTAAGTTTTCAAAACAACATTGTTTAACTTCTAAATTCAAATTCGAGTTTAAATTCAAATTTTAACTTCAAAATTTTCTCAAAATTTTTCTAACACTCGAAATTTTCGAAAAATTTCGCCAGCGTCTCCTTTGCGCGGCTAATACGGCACGACTACAAAACGTCCCTACGGACTCTCAGATTTCAAAAAGAAAAGAAACAGCCAAGCGGCTAGATAAGAAAGTCATCAAATCTCATATCGAAATTTAAATACTTACCTTTTCGAGCAAATTCAAATTCATCTTTGAAGATCAAATCCAATTTATAACACCTGTATATCTACTAACCATAGCATCTAGTTACAACATTCAAACTATTTGGTAAATTCTATTACAAAAATTTCAATATAAACTGCTTCTTATACTATCTCTAATTCACTATTGGAGTTACATAACCATTTTCATTCAATCTTACATTTCACATTCATTTAAATTCAATTTCAATCATCTCAATTCTATTTGGATTTAGTTTATCTTCTGAATATTGAATTTCATCAACTATCTTTCATTTACAACTGCACTATCTTAAATTAGTTCCAATTACTAATTCAAATTGATATCAATTCAATTTATTTTAATTCTACTTCGGTTAAATCTACTTATCTTTAAACTGGATTTCCAATTTCCATACGAATTTTAATTCATCTTTCATTTACAATTATTCAATCCAATTCATTTGCTTAAAAATTCGAAATGAGTTTCAACATTTAATTTCACTTTCATTAAATTGATTCGCTTGTATTTACATTCATTTAACTTCATTCTTTAAGTTAAATTTATTCTATCAAAATTTAAATTGTATAAGTTATATCTTTATATAGCATTCCAGAGTCTTACCATCATTTCAAAGCCATTTTGAAAACAATTCAAATCATTCTTTGAATTTCTAAAACAAAACCCAAATTTTCAAACAACTCCCATTTAAAACAATTTGGCAGCAATTCCTCTTTTGGAAACCCGAAAATGAACACCGGTGATGTCGCGATCATCATCGGAATTATTTTCCAGCGACCGAAAAGAGTTTAGAGCTTTCATCTCTCTAAAATACTTTTCAAACCTTTGAAATTCATTTTCAACTCCAAAAATAATTTAAACTTTCCAAAAACTTCTCTGGAATTCCGTTTCAAATTACAAATCACATTTATAATTTACATTCTTAAATTTCTTTTGTATATGGATTTATTTCCTGGTTCTTTGTTTTAATTCCAATTTCATATACAATTTCCAAATATATATTAATGAGGATAATTAACATCATTACTTCCTAACAACCATGCATCCATATATCATAATAATTTACAGAAAATTATTTCTTTTCTATACAAAAATAGTTTTGGGCAAAATTATTTCATTCACCCTATTTAAAACAATACTGTGTCGGTTTATCTTGTTTAAGAGTTTAGAAACCCCTATCGATTACAGTTAGCTAGACTGCACCGACCAGAATCCATAAACAATCAACCGATAAGTCAACACAATACAAAACAATTTCATATTCACTAACAAATACGCGCTCATATCTATTATTACACTCAAACTCATTCTAGAGTACTGCTGACTCTATCTCTAATGAGTAACACCCAACAGAGCAGGGTTGTCGCTTAACCATATGCTCTGATACCACGCTGTCACATACCTAAATTTTCGACTTTCGAAAATTCGACATCGATACTCACTTTATCGACTGCCGAGAAATCGAGTGCCGGAAACTCCAATAGTGAGGGTTTTAGAAAGAAGAAAAAGGCAGAAGAAGAAGAAGATAGAAGAAGAAAGAAGAACACCAGAAACAGAAACAGAACAATATCAGAATCTCACATCGCAGCGGAACAATATATAATAGATAAATCAGTAATCTTTTAAACAAAGAATTTTATCAGTTTATACATACATCAACAGAGTCAATATACAACTCAATACAACAATGGACAGTTATATAACTTGTCCTCATACAGAATACACAGCGGAATAAATACTATCAGATACAAATACTACGTCTCGGCATCCAGCTTATCTCCAAAGCTCCAGAATATCCTGATAATATAACTCTAGGCTGCCCGTGTGGAAATTGGTGGGCACCCAGAGTTTAGAAGGGAACAATAAACTCCGAGTCAGTCATGGTGACTGGTGTGAGATCGTAAAACAGTTTATCTTTAGAATAAACAATAGAAAAATTTTAAAGTAAATTTCGCAATGCTTTTGGAAAATGAAACTACCATAAGACCTCCCGCCACACACACAATGCAAACGCAGACTTGGAGGAGATTTCTTCTTATGATAGTCAAAGATGCTTACTACGCAAAAATCAAATTCTTTTTGATATTATTATTAGTGCATTGTGTAGAAAACATTTCGAAAGTAGAATATAAATCTTAGCCAGCATAGGTACCATTATAGTATGCTTGCTATAGCTACCATATTAAATGGCAGGTTCTACAACTAAAACCGTACAAGGCTCGTATTGTTTCTTTGGATTTCCAACAAATGGTCAGGCTAAGGAACTTCCTTTTCCACGATGGGTACGTCCCTGGAATAGACGACCCGAGAACCTAACCGGATCTCTGCCAACACAAGGCCGGGTTACCTCTGCAAAAATAGGTAACTACTGACACGCGTATGCCATCCCCCGATCATAACCGATCTTCCCGAGGATCCCCGATTTCCAACAAACCACATAGATAATAATGCAGCAACCACATAGGTTAAGTATCTGGGCTCCATACCATGATACCACCTCTATCCAGAAGGAATGACATACACTAAGGGGCGCTACTCCCTAGAACCTTGCTGCATCCTTCCTGTTTCGACCATTTCCGGGGTGTGAGGCTCGACGAAGTCTCGTCCACAAAGCTACGCTTTCTCAAAAAGCCCTGCTTCGGGTCAAACAAAATGATCAACCTATGATCACAAAGATATAAGATCAAACAAATGATCATATCACAAATGATCAAACACTGATCATTTCACAGCAACACTCAGTATGCCACGTTACCAAATTGGGATATATTGCTGATAAATTTCAACTACATAACCTCTGAGCTCGTACGTCTCAGAGAAGGGTGTTAAGCTAAGAGAATAAATTCTCCGCCACCAACAGAAATGTATTTGAAAGAAATCAGCTTTATATCTCAAATTGTAACGTCAGACACACAATCCATACAAGTCTGTTCCGGGATCGAACAGAACCGAAGGCACTTCTCACGAAGCCCTTGCAAATCCGGATAATTTTCTAATCACGTCCGGACTTCCCGTCACTAAGGGTGATAAAACCTCTAAACCGGAGATCAGCCGATGTAGAGTAACTCGACGGTAATCCTTCCGTTTTCAAAAATATCCGGTCTTCAACACCGGTCTTCGAATGCAATTCATAACGACGTATCACATATTCAGAATGGGTTATACGACCCCATGGTCCTTTCCCGGCTAACCCGAATAGTGAGCGCTTATTCAAAAATAAGTGTGGCATTCAAATTCATCCAATTCACAACAAATACCTATCTAAAGGTAATTATTGATAGTCGGTTATTTAACTATCAATAAAGATGCGCAACATCATCAGATTCCAAATAATTTCCCAAATTATTTATCTTCAAAAATATCTTTACTAGATATAACATTTCCACACTTAACCATTTGAAAACAATTTCAAATCAGTTTCCACATTTCATTATATCTTTGAAGATAAAATCTCAAAACGGTTCATTTCATATTGGAAAAGCATTTCCATACTTATTTAAAAATAAGTATTTCACAAATCTATTTATTTTCAACAATTGAAAATATTCGATATACTTAAATCAATATTAAGTATATATTCATTCTTTAAGGAAATCATAAATTTTAACATCTATTTGAGTCAAAAACGAATGTTGCGTAAAACATGGTTACGATGACTCGAAATCACTAGTATAGGGATTCGAAATTTAGATAGATATATAAATCCCAATACTATATAAAAAAAACATTTCCTTTCGGAAATCATTTACTATAACAACAGTGTTATAGTCCACCATTTCCTTATATTTCTCGAAAACGTCTATTTCAATAATAAATGTTGAAATATATGATTTCGATATTTAATCATTTTAAAACATCGTTAAAACAATTAACTTCATCTTAAATATCACTTTCCCAAAACATATCTATTTTACTTAACAATATATTCACTGTCCAAAATCGTGAATATACTTCACTAATTACATTTCACTATTTTCTACACGTTTTATTTCAATAATAATTCGCTATCCAAAATCGCGAATATATCTCCTTTGATAATCTTCTATATTTAATTTATCAAATTCAATTGATTTCGAATTTATAAAACAACGTTTATAAATTCTATTTCTATTTTCTAACAACTTTGATTTATCAATCTCCTTTATAAATCAATTCGATAAATATTCCATTTAAAGGCAAAAATCCGATTTATAAGTAAACTTCTTATAAATCTTTTATTCTAAAATTTCATTCATTATATAACTTCACACTTTATAAATCTATAAACTTCATATCTTCACAATTTAAAATTCTATAAATTTTCTATCTTCACAATTTATAACTCCATAAATTTTCTATCTTCACAATTTATAAAACTCGTTTAAATTCCAATAATTTTAATTGATAAATATCAATTTTGTACATCTTTTATATACATCGTTTTAATAATTCAAAAATCCAAATTTAAACTATTTTATAAATTACTTCTATTTATTTCAAAAATCCTCTTTTGGTTATATTTCACGAACATTATAATTTCCATAACTTTAAATTTATAACATTTATTTATTTAAGATAAATAAATTCAAAAATTTAATAAATCGTATACTTTCCAAAAATCACTTCAAAAATCCTTTTTAAAGTACAAATCGTCATTTTTAAAACTTCACAAGTTTGAATCCAATGATGCAACGCACTAATTAGTCCATCACACATCAACATCATATATCATCATATGAGAACAGAATATATATCAATATCTGTAAATAAATAAATACAGTTGAGGAATCCAGTTGGATCCCTCCAACCTGTTTCCCTGCATCCACAGACGTTAGCACAATACCATTCCACTTCGAGGTGGAATATCGCGATATATGGGTTTTATAAAAATAATCCGCTTACTAACGGCGCAATAGGGTCTCGTCCGCTATACGAGGCGGGAAATCATCAATCCAATATATACATATGCCAATATGTATATATTGCTATATATATATAGATATATCCTACTATATCTAATATCACAATCAACATAGCAATCATATCAAACAATCAATAACTGCAATTCATTTTGAGTGAGAAAAATCTCACCTTAGCTTTTAATTCGCCATCCCATTTCCGTTCCAGATTGTTTTCTTTACAATTTTTTACCTTGTATAAATAAATTTATACAATTCATTAATATTTGAATTCACTAACCAATAAATCAATAAATTTTGATTTCCAACTAACGTCTTAATTAAGTAATTATTTAAATTAAAAGTCAAATTTCTTTTAATATCCAAAATAAAATTACTGTTAATGTTTGATAACTAAATAAATAAACAATTTACCTAAATTAAATTAAAGTTCACTTAATCTCATATTCTAAAATACTGAAATTTAAAAGCAAAAACTAAATTTATTTAACTCGAATTTTATATTTAAAACCAAATTCCCTTTATATAAATTTCCTTTAGTAATTTAAATAATTTTTTAGATAATAAATTAAACGATACACCTATACTCTATCTTTTGTAAATAATCAAACATTTTCACTTAAACTAAATTAATACAAAAACAGTTACCTCACTCGAGCATCGCAGCTGACTGAGGAACCCACGGCGAACTAGCATCACAACACAACTGTCGACATGCCCCTCGTGACTTCCCAGCTCGACTCCCACGGTGCCGCTTCATGCCAAAGCCGCCGCCTGCCCTTGCGAGCGCGACGTTGCCTACGCGATTTCCTACTGCTCGATCGCCTGCTTCCCTACAGTCGAAGACAAAGTCGTGATCCCCCTTTCCACATTTGCCATCTTCCCCCTCAAACTCGAACTCGAGATGACGACTTGATGTCGCCAACAGCTATCGCGCGTGCGAGGCTTCAACCCAGTCGAATCGAACGGCAACCCCACAACGTCCCATCCTAATATGAACGTAGCTCGCCGAAGTCACCCTACTTCAATCTCGATGAAGACGACCTCCAGAACATATCGAACGAGGAGAAACGAAAGATTCCAATTACGTTGAGTAATGATTTTTTTTATTATACTTTTGATTTCGATTTGCAGAGGGGAGGTGCGGCCATTGTTTTGAACTGATTTCGTTCGAATTGATTTATGAAAGGGGAAGAGGGGAGTTTTAAAAATGGACGAACATGGCCTGCACGATTTTATTTCGTGGTCTTCAGCGTGACCTAAGGCGTAGGTTAAGGGAGATAACGTGCTCGCATTTGACCAGATTTAAAATTTAAATTTAAAAATTTAAATTAAACTCGATTTAATTTCAACACGTTTACTCACCGTACGCTCACATACAAACTCCGAAAAATACGAAAATTGAAATCCGATAATAATTCAATATTACGGACCCAATGGAACTGGTTTCGTCGAATTCCGAGACTGCGCCTCAGACGGCTATTCTTAAATATCGATTCGAACAATTAAATTCCCAACTGAACAGAACAGTTTCAAATTCAATTCTGAAAGTTCTATTACCTTCAGAATTATCAATACGAATTTTAAAAGCTTTCGAAATATTTTTCTTCAGCTTAAAATTGAAGATATAATTTTTTATTCAACTCCCAATATATTAAATTATATAATTAAATCGTCAAATTCAAAGTTACATTCGGGATTCAAATTAAATCATCGTTCAAATATTTAAAATTAATCAAATATTCTCAATTTAATTCGTTCAAAATTCTGGGTCGTTACAGTATATGACCCTCTCGAGTATATATTCTAGAGGTATACTTTTGGAAAGGGGATGCACCCTCCTAGTCATTGTTGGAAAATTCATTTTCTTGTTGTTGATTCAAATCTTTGAATCGTTTTCTTAATTGCATCGAGAAGTGACTGAAGCTCTTCTCGATGTTTAATTATTTGTGTCCATTCTCTAAGTTTTGATTTTGATCTTGTTTATACCGTTTCTTTCATGTTGGTTTTGTTCTAATTTATTACCATTCTTTCATCTATGGATGTTGTTCTTGTGAGGTAAAAACATGTTCTGTGTTTAGTGGGTTGGTCTCACAGAATTATTATATGTTCATCATATTACTTGACTTTTCTCATGCTGGTATGTCTAGACTGATCTAGGTGTTATTTTATTATAATGCTCGGGTAAGACAAAGTTTTTTCAGGTTGTCGTTGGTAGGACTTGGAGCTTATGGAGTAGAGCTGGATATTCACCTGTCGTAGTATTTTATTTCCGCTGTATTGTTATATATACCCATTTGCAATTGTAAGGTCAGGAAGCTATAACTATTTAGGCTGATGAGGTTTGTTTTTAACTCTGATATATCATGTATTTTAGAGTGACATATTTTACTGTCTTTGTTATATTATATGTTGTCGTCCCGTTGTGAGAGTCTGTTTCGCCCTGTTCGTTTTCTTTTTCTTTTTCTTTTTACCCTAACAATCTTTCTTTCCAGCGATTGGACGTTCAGCATTTGAATACCGTGGATGTATTTGGTGTCGACTTTCGATGGTCTAAAAGGCTGGTTGTTATAGTTGGTATTAGACCTAAAAGTCAAGCGAGAACCTTGGCTTTGGTGGGGTAAACTCATTAGAGATAGGGTAAGTGACACCCTAGAGTGGGTTGAGAGTATTATATATACGAGAGCGTGTTTGTTATTGCTATAAAAACGTATTGTGTTAATTTGTCTATTGAGTAATATGAATTCTAGTCGAGACGTGGGATGCCACGGTGTCGATAGGGATTTCTAAACACTTAAACAAGGCAAAAAGACACGATATTGATTTTTGAAAATTTGGTAAATAAAATATTTTTCCTAGGATTATATATTTTATATATATAGGAATAATTTTCAAATTGATATAGCTATTTATGTTGTGTCTATTTATTTGAAAGTGATAGTATTTGTTTATTATCATTGTTGTTTGATTTGTTATGCTCGAGTAGCTAGGGGCATTAACTATCGTTTGTTGGTTGTTAAATTATGCTCGGTTAGTTTTTAGGTATTTATTGTTTTGATAATTTTGAGTACAGTAAAAACGAACTCCTTTTGAATTGAGTTTTACAATTTGACTATAAGGTGTTCGAAGAAAATGTTAAGTTAAAAGTCATCTTTTAATAATGTTGAGTTAAAAGTAAAACTTTTAATAAAAGTTGTTTAATATAATTTAAATGGAAAGATAAGACATTTAGAGGATAAATATTTGTAAAAAAAATTATTATAACAAAGGAGAGTTATTATAATATGAGATGATTTTATATGATGGTAATTTTATATAAATTTGGTTTATAAAATGTGTTTTAAAAAGGGCTTTTGATAATTTAAATCCCGGTATTGCTTGAATTGATTTCAAAATGATTTTTGAGAAAAGTAATAGTGGTATTACTTGGAAATATTTGCAAGTATAAATATTTCAAAGAGAATTTTGGATAAAGATACATTTTCTGTGGATAGTTCATGGGAAAACATCTCGATCAGTTTTGTAGCAATCTGAATAATCTTCTAAATAACGATCAAATGTTTGCTTGGACGAACGTTGTAGTGCACTTAGTAAATTATTCTCTTTATCATTGTGTGATCGAAATGAGTTTGAATCTGAACGATCCCGAGTGTTAGTGAATAAGTTGTTAAAGTTATTTTTATATATAAAGTATATGTTGAATGATGATTTTACTAATTATCATAATGTTCTTTTGATCAAAGGAGCATAATGTTAATTTTCTAGATTTATAGTTTATAGGCTTTTAGCTTCATATTTTGTTTCTTTTTATGCCTTTTAGTTTTCGAAATCACTATTTCTTAACTTTAGAATTAGTTAAGATGTTGATCAATGAACTTTGATCCTTTTATTAGTCTTTCACTTATTTTAGTTTCTTTACTGTTTTATAATTTTAACTTTAGTTTTATTACTTTTACTTCATCAATACAAATATATGTATATATATTTCATTTACATACATATATATGTAAATTCTTATGTTTTCTTTTAGTTCCATTTACAGATACAGGTTTAGGCCAGAAATGGTGCTAGATTACTATTTGTAGTTTTTCAGGATTATTGTTGATTGGATTGTAGTGAGACATTCATTCTGGACATTCCGCGTTGACAGTGAGGCGTTCTTTCCAGTTCTTCCACGTATGCAGTTTGGCGTTCTTTCTGTGGTAGAGCTGCTAGTTGATCTCCTAGGTGCACTTGGTCGCATCATGGTTCATCTGCTTTTGTTGTGAGACGTTTATTTTGGATCATCCGTATTTGCAGTGAGGCGTTCATTTTGTATCTTCCGCATTTGCAGTGAGGCGTTCTTTCTCTACTAGAGCTGCCTATCGATCTCATCCGCACTAGGTTGCATCATGGATTTTTAGGGTACTTCTAACACCTCATTATCGGGTGGTGGCCTTGCTGGAGCTCGACAATGAGGGGTAATGGGTGGTGGCCTTGCTGGAGCTCATTCTGGAAGTACTTGAGTTCTTTTTCTTTCATTTTTGTATTATGATTTGTTACCTACCAGGCATGTTGGTAGCTCCTTTGTTTTCAGCGATATATATATACATGTGTGCTCTCCTCTTTTGAGGCTCACACATTTCTCTCAAAAAAAATATGTTGAACGATTTAAAAAGGATTTTAAAATAAAAACCGGGTATTTAGTTCTTAAGTTTACATAAAGGAAATTGATTTAAAAATAAAAAGTATTTTGATAAAAGAATGTTTTGACAAATGAAAGTTTAGACCCTTCGAAAGAAAAAATAAGAATTTAACTCAAGTTTAAAATGGGTTAAACTGGATAGGAAGGTTTCAATAAGCATTGTTTATTTAAAACTATAGTTTTTGTTTAAACATCTAAGTTGTGTAAATTATTTGATGTTAGGGCGACTAAGTAAACATCTTTCCTTAGAACACCCTAAGGTAAAAGTTCACAGTAGTCGACTCAGTTTTAAACTCATATTATGTTTGGGCCTTCATTTGAATTTTGAAAAATAAATTAAAATTGATATTTTGTATGTACTCTTAAGATTTAGAAGAGTATTATACAAGTTGATAGAAGTGGAATAAGTTTCTAAAATTTAATCTTTTACAAAGTCGAGTGTTTATAAAATGTTTATCAACTTAAGTGAAAATTTAAGAAGTAATTCATAAACAATTTTAGTACTAAATGAAATAATATAAATAAAAAATGAAAGTGATTCAGAAAGAGATTGGTGTAGTTAAGAAACCAATCAGATTAAGTACGTAAGTTATACATAAATCATTTTGTTTGCATGGTTTTTGAGTTAGGATTCGAGTACATAATTTTAGGGTGATTCAACCCTTCGAAAAAGGATTTCTCACTTGATTCTTGTCAGCGAACACTTGATTCAGATTCTTGATATGATACTGAGGTGTTCTATCATAGTATATAGCAATACAAGGAGCGCGGAGGTTTCTAATTGAGAACCTGATCAAAGTCCGTACTAGGAAGGCTGATAAGCGATATTGGTTTGGAAGTAAAGTCTATACATCCGAGCGAGTGATCGAATTAGAAATCGCGTATGGATGATTTATGTACATTATACGGGCTTAAGTATATTTATATAAATTGTTATATGGCTTAGGGAAGTTTAGGAGTGACTTTCAATTTTGTTTGAGGGAGCTTAGATTATCTTCCAAGCAATAACTAAAGGCAGATGAGCGTAATGGTACGCTTAGTAAATTATCTATATCCTTGGACAATCAAGAAAGTTGTGAACCTAAGCAAAATTCTAAATATTGGTTGTTAGTCATTTAACATTTTAAATAATGTTAAGTGTTAGTTTATTCCTTTATGAAATTTGATTTGATTGATAGTGTGATTTTATAGACTACGGCTTATAAAGATTGTTGTATATAGGACTTAAATTCCGGTGCTTTTGGAAAAAAAGTGATTTCGAAGGAATTTGTGAAAGAAATAATAATAAAATCATCTTTAAAAAAACCTTGGTGAAGTACTATTATTTCTGGAGATTTGAAAAGAGTTTTTGTGATGTGATTTTTCAAATATTTTTGGTTATGACTAAAGTTGGGCGATTGGGAGTTTTCCGATTTGGAAGACTCGCCAAGTATATTTGTTTACTCTAGTTGTTTTTTTGGAAGAACCGGAACATGTTGTTTTGATCTAGAGTTATAACATGCTTCGGTAGGAGGAGCCCCCTTCTTGTCATAATTGATTGTGGTTTTAATTTATTTCTCTTTGGAGGAATTTGAAAATATATTTTGAATATAAAATCTCAGGCATTTAGTTCTAACCTATCTTTTAAAAATATTGGATGCTTAGTATTCTATTGTAGAGTATTCTCTGTACTTTTGTTGCATATGGTTGTTACTTGCTTTTAGTTGCATTGTATTTTCGTGTTGCTTATAGTTGTTGTCTCATTTATATTACTTGAGCTTATGATAGATATAGCTAGTGTACTACCCTTGTCAACATGATTCTCTTTTGGATTATGAGTACAAGATAGGTACATGGAAGCAAGAGATTACTGTTTGATTTCTTGCGCACCTGCATTCGCACTGAGATAGTAAATTGCTTGCTAATAAAATGCAAAAGAGGTATGTAGTAAGTTTAAAGTTTGGTAATTGACTGATGATTTTATGCCTCAAATATGGGAGGCCACTTAGCTTTTGTTTCTTTGTTGATTTAGGGCCGTTATGGTGAGTTGTAGTTTTTCAGATCTAGCCGCGCAAAGGAGGTGCTGCCAAAATTTTCCATAATATAAGGGACTTAAAAAGTTTAATAACTCTTTTTAATTAATAGTTTTAAACCTTAAGGGCGTGGATACATTTTCTTCCTTTGGGAATTTAAGGGACGAAATTCTTTTAAGGGGGGAGTATGTGACATCCTGAAATTTTACTATTTCGATTTTGAACATTTAATTAATTTTAAATATTTAATTAATTGATTTTTAAATATAAATAACTTATATTCAAATATATGGATTATTTAAATATTTGAATTGTGAATTAAATATTTGAATTTTGAATTAAATATTAATTAAATGGAATTAATATCCTTATTTAACTCCTTTTAATTGATAAATAATAATGGTGGACTCATTTTATAAATTTATTTACTATAGTAAATAGTTTGAATATATAATAAGAAAATAATTTGTTAATAAAATGACTTAATTTTTATTATAGTATTTTAATTGAATTTATAGGATTTTTTCATAATTTTTAATTTAAAAAATATTCAAATTATGGTTTGATCATTTTTCGGCGGACGATGGTAACTTTGAAGTTTTACAGAATTAGATAACTAGTTTATATTATTATTGTTTTGGGATCGTATTACATTTTTGTGCGCGATCGTCTTTTTGTTTTATCGTTCGGGGTTCATATGTGAACAAATTTTGTGTGGAAACGCGTCAGAAATTGCAAAATAAACCAAAGTCAACACTTAGCAGAAAAGCAACACACTTTACTTATCTTTTCTTTTTTACTTTTCTATTTTCATTTCCTATAACCGAAAACAAAGTAAGCTTCCTCTTTAAAAAATCAAAATATAAAGATGTACTCAACAAAAAATGTAAAAGAAAAATCTTTGATCTCGTATTGAGTAGATATACAATTTTATACCCATTTTGTAGTGCGCAACTTCATTTGGAGTTGTTCAACAGTTATGAACGGGGGGAAGGAATCTAAGGTTTTAGATTTCTGCCGATCTAGTGGTGATAAGGTTCGGCGTTGATTTCTTTGGGTTTGTCGAGGGAAGGAGCCCCTATAACACCCCTAATTTTTAATAACATTATTCAGAGATTTAATTGAATAAATTAAATAGAATGATGTAAATATTAAGTGATAAGGGGTTGAGATTTGAATAAATACATGAGGCCGTGCTCAATTAATTAATTAAATGGGCTTATGAATGATTTCTAAGCTAATTAAATTACATAAGTGCATATTAGGAATTAGCTGCACTTGTTACCATAACCTTTAAATATATTTCCGTTCCTTATACCATTCACGTTTATTCACAAAAACGCAAAACACAAACATAAAGAGGAGCCGCCCATTGCTAGGAAAAAAAGAGAAGATAAATCAAAGTAAAGCTAAGGATTAAAGCTAGGGGAAATTAATCTCAATCCAATCTCCTTATCTTAATCAAGGTGAATAATAATTTATACCATCTCTATTTTGTTTTATGAACATATGATTTCGAATTTAAGATTAAATTCGTTTTTATGATGATTTGGATGATGATATGCTTGAATTATAATTTGTTTGATTTAAACAAAATTGTTTAAAAAGGGGATTTATGCGGTTTTAGGGCAAAACCGATAGAAATTGATTTTTGAATGCCATGGAAAAATTATATGTTATGTAAAACATGATTTTGGAGTTGGGTTTTGATTTTGATAATTTTCCAAGCTATGGAAAGATTGTTATGAATTTTCAAAGGAAAATATCATTAATTAGGTTTAAAAATTTATTTCAGAAATTATATTGAGAATTTGGGTCTGAAATTTAGATATGTTAGGTTACATGATGAAAGAGAATTTTTGTGATTTTTGTGGATTTTTCCAAGTAATTTGCTATGGAAATTAAATTATTTTACAAGGAAGGACTAAATTGCATTATTGTTTTTGTTTAATGGAAGGGCTTATTTGCTAAATTAACCTTGGTTTAGAACTGAAATTAAGCAGCAGTTATTTTGGTAAAGAATTTGAAAAGTTGAGGCAACCAATCACATGTTTACATGTGGGTAAGTTAGTTAGATAGAATTTGCTTTATTTGGCATTAATCAGCTTGTACTCAGAAAAGCAGGTTCTACCTCTATTAGAAGTACCTTTCGACTCCAATGCTTCTGCTCCATCTCAGTCGAAACCAACCTAAGCCGAACTAATACACATGATATCAATGATATTGGTACGAAGTGGATTGGAGAAAGCGGAAAGCATGGTGTCGAAAGCATTGATTTTGATGTGGTCGATACCTTTGCCTTGTTTTAAAATGTTAAGCGCCTGCCTCGTTTTATTAAAGCTTTCGAAGGAGTCGAAACATATGCTTTCGAAAGGGGTTTTTATTAGCTTTTGAAGGGGTTGCCATTTTATGTTTTAAAAGTAAAAGCTTTCGAATGAGTTCCTTTATTTGTAAAATAATGCTATTGAAAGTAGTGGTTCCGACCTAGTCGGGACCCTACTGCCGTTCTTTTGCCTTTCGAGTATATTGAAGTCATCAATGCTTTCGAAGGGTAGTTTTTGCTTTAAAGATGTTCTAAGCCACTTCCTAAATTCTTTCGAAAGGATCTAAGGGTTTCGAAGGCAATGACTTCGAAAGGGGGTTTCGATGCTATCCTTCGGTGTTTTTCTTAAATGATTTGAAGCTTTCGAAAGGATGGTGCCGACACCGTCAAGTTTTCCCCAATACTTTATATGATAAAGAATGGTTTTGAAAGAGATACTTTCGTTTATATTCACTTTGACCCAAATGACATTATTCAATATAAACCCAATGGTTTTGGAAGGGATACTTCCAAAGGTCTAGAAAGGGGTACTTTCAATGGTTTCGAAGCTATGCTTCTAAGAGTTAATGAGTAATACTTTATTACATACAAAATGTTTCGAAAGAGAGGTTTTAAATTGTTTCGAAAGGCAGGGGCCTGATGTTTTGAAAAGGGATTTATATGCTTTCGAAGGAGGTTATCCGGTGAGGTCTAAAGCAAACTTTTGGAGGTTTTGAAAGCCTTAGTTTTTCAAAACAAATAACCCAATATCATTTTAAAGGAAAAACCCATGGCTAAGTAAAGGAGTTTTGAAATGGTTTTAAGAAGAAGCTTTCCGATAAAATATTAGGTTAAATGGATTAAGCATGTTTCGTATGAAAATAATTTCAAGGATATAAAACCCACAGGAGTGGTATTGTTATGTTATTATGTTTGCTTCTATATATATATATATGTATGTATGTATGTATATGTATTCACATTGTCATGAACCCATAACGGTAATTTGGGGAAGGGAAGAATAACCAGCTAGGTTGACCCAGTAGTGAATATAAATTAAATTAATTAAAGATATTGGCAGGGGCCAAAAGGTTCACAGTAAGCCTATGAAAACTGTGTATAGGAAAAGATATTGGCAGAGGCTAATAGGTTCATATTAAGCCCATGAAAACTATGTATAAATGAAGATGTCAGGAAGACAGGTTCATGGTTAGCCCATGAAAACTATGATTTGATATTGGCAGGGGCCAATAGGTTTGTAGTTAGCCCATGAAAACTATATCCGGGTTAAGATATTGACAGAAGTCAATAGGTTCCTAATCAACCCATGAAAACTGGGATAAGAGAAAGATATTAGAGTTTCCAATAGATTCGGTGAGAACCCATGAAACAATAAAGATATTGGCAGGGGCCAATAGGTTCTTAGTGATCCCATGAAAACTATGAAATAGGACAGGAAGTCCATAAACATTTAACCGGTTATTAGTCATCCCATGAAATCTATTAGGTTAATAGTAACCCTAGAAACTATAACTGAGACAAATAGTCAATATGAATGGGGATGGGTAATCCAGAATTGATTTACTTGTTTTGCATATCATCATATCATATTATTTTGAGATGTTTTAACCATTGTGGATGCAGGAGCATAGTATATGGTTTTGTAAAGGTTTTAGGATATAGTGAGGGGAAAACCCGTTCCGCTAAGCGGTGTTGTCTCGCTATATATCTAAATGGTTTGAGATGGTAGATTATTATTCATACCAGGCTTTATGTCTGACTCGAAGTTTATGTTTTCCTCTTAAACTCTCGGGTACTCAATTGATTTTGAGTAGTTTGAGAGTTGAGGTTTTCAGGTACCTCTTTAGATGAATAAGCTTTCGGAGACGTGCAGGAGGTATGATAGCTATCCAGATTCTCTTTTATTTTGATTCCTCCGTGTTGTTGGTCTAAAGGCAAAGTTGTTAAATTTCCTATATATACTCTGATCATCTAAGGGGACATCTTCATATGTCGCTCTTGGCATACGTTGTAATAAATATATTTTCTATTAACGTGATTAACGATTGTGAATTATGTAATGAATTTGAAATGTTTTGAAATGGAATGTGGAACTTGTTTGATGTTTTAAATTTTTTCCATAATCACGTGTTTCTGTGTATCAATGTATCTAACATTACCGTATTTGGTCGCCGAGAATTAATAACTATGGATGACTGCAGCTTCCGTAGCCATTAGTTTTGGGCCTCCAAGTAGGGGATGTTACCGCCTCCATGGTGATGTTTTGGCATTAAGCGGCTCATTGGGGTGGAAAGCGATTATAGCCTATAGCCGAGCGAGGCACGGTCAGGTTGCGATGACCTAGGTCGAATCCAGCTTTAGAAATTGGGGTCGGTGGCGGAGAGGACGAGACGAGGAGGGCATTGGATCTGATGGATTTGATTTCATCGTGAGGTGAGGGAGTAATCGATGTTGATAGTCGTCGATGATGGATTGTCCTGTACACGATGTGCATATGTATTAGGCATTTGTAATTTGAAAAGGGGAAAAGATGGATTAATAATGTGATTAAGGGTAATGATTATTTAATTAAGTAATTAATTATTTCAATTAATTCAAAACATTATAAAATCGTTGTCTTGCTCGCACAAAATCGAATTCAGACATGGTTAGTTGCATTAGACTCGTAGGAATGCTAGCTACGCATTGGAACGGTTTCGTCGAATTCAGAGCAATTGGAATTTTAGGGAAAAATCGAACGTCGTTCGATTTTAGACCAAACCGGAATGCGAGAGCGTCAACTGGAATTTTGATGAGTTTACTCACCTCTAAATAAATTATATGATATCGTGTTGCTACAGATTATTGTTGAATGCTTAGATGATAGTTTATATTCTTGTTTGATCGTTTGTTTGGATTTAAATTTCCGTTTAAAAAGCGAATGGCATAAATAACCATTGTGTTGCAAGGAACAAAAACAGAAGGAAAGTCGAAGTGTAGACGTAGCGAATAGGTCGTTATGGAACACTTCAAAATATACAGCCATATATGTGATTTACGTGGGACTTTTGTTGAGAGACCCTAAGGGTTTTCTCACCAATATTAATTTACTTATTTCCTTATGTTGCTTATATTGTTGATTGGATAATTGTGACATACTGTTGAATTGTATAAGTGTCGTTATAGCGATTATCGTTATACCGTCACTTATAAAATATCATCCCCTTAAACCCTTTTTGTGTATTGAACTCGAGCTTGTGTTTTCACAAAATAAATGTTTAATCGTGTTTTGCACTTTGAAAGCTGTTTAAACCATATTTTCAAATATTTTGAGAATTTTGAAAATAAAGGATAAGTGTTGATTAAAATTTTTAAAGGAGTTATAAATTTAATTAATTATCTTTCATAATGGTTAAAGTTGTCTTCAATTTGTAAAATGATTATAAATTGGATTTAATTATCTTTTGGACAATTAATGATGTTTAAGTTTTTAAAGTTTATTTACCTTAAATATTTTGTAAATTCTTTTCAAATGGGTTTGTAAGGATTGTATAAGTATTTGAAAAGGATTGGAGGTTTATATATATTCTTAACTAGTATTTAAATATAATAAAGTTAATTAATATATTTATCAATGATGTTTAAAGTTAATTAATTGTTTTATAAAAGTGTTTTAAAGATTTAATTAACCGATTTAATAAAAGTGTTTTAGACTAATTAATTGATGTAAAAAAGTGATTAAAGTTAATTAACTAATTTAATAAAGGTGTTTAAAGTTAATCAATTGGTTTATTAAAGGAGTTATAAGTTCGATTAATTGCCTTTGGGGATAATCAATATGTTTTTAAATTTATAAAAGAATTATATCAATCATCTTTCAGGATGAATAAAATTGTTTAAAATTTTGTTGGAAATTTATAAATGGTAGTTTTTAAATGAGAAAATCTTTTAAAAAGGAATTATTTTTAAAAATAAAGCTAAGTGTAAATTGTTTTGGATTTATAGTAAATAATTTTTTAATGACATTTATTTTTACCCTTCTTTTTAATACACTTAGAAACATAATTAGCTGTTTAGAAAGGAATATTTTTCAAGAGTATTTTTAAAGTGTTTTACAAATATATGTGATGTGAAAACCAAGCTCAAGTTCAGGTTTTAAAAGTTTAAAAGTTTGGTTAGGTTACGAAAAGGTAAGAAATTTAATTTCCATAAACGGTATCACTTATATGGAAAGGATCTAGTCATACTATTAGCACTAAACGTCGAGGTATGGAAACTCATTCCTATCTCGAAGATTTAAAATGTTGTCAAGGCAATGCCTAGAGGTAACACTACATTCATTTGTCGGTTTCATTTTTAACCGAAGGATAGTACAAGTCTGAAATCGATGAGTAGTTGTAAAGGTATTATAACACCCTATAATTTAGCATTAGTTATTTAATTAGTTAGTTAATTAGTAAGGTTCAAAAATGGAATTTGTGTAAACGACGGAATTTGACCACAAAACTTGCACTATTGCGTTCGTGGCAAAATTTTGAGCAACTTTCATGTTTAGAGTTTTGTGATCGAAGCCTAAACGAAGAAGCTATGGATGAAAAACGAATTCAGAACGAAAATAAATAAATTAGAAAAATTAACTTATCTAACCCGAGCCCATAGGTCGACCCACCATCATGGGTAGTCGACCAAGGGCGGTCGAACCCTAAGTAGAAGTAGTCAACCGTTCCCTGCGTGGCGACTGGGGTTAGCCTAGGACCAAGGGCCTGGATTTAATATATTCCGATCTGACGGTTAAGGTTGATTCTTACGCCTATAAATTCAGGCCTAACCCTCCCTTCTCTTCTCATATTTTTTAGAAGCAGTAGCCAAGCTCTGCCATTTCTTATTCTCCACTTTCTTTCTAGATTATAAAAATAAGATATTTATATCTATATTCATACATATTGGAGAAGAATAGAAATCTGATAAAAAGAAGAAGAGAAGAGAATCAACTATATGCATATTTGAGGTAATTTATATATATTTCTATATTTGTATCTATTTTCTCTCTCAATCTCAAATCTCTTCTCAGATCTGTAATTCTAATGTATGTATATACCCCTTTATACATATTTCTTGGATTAAAGAGGATTTGGAGATGAATTTAAGGTTCTACTTCATATTTGGAGATTTGGATCGCTTTTAAAAGGTGAGTGGGAAATTTTATATACTGATTATGCTTTTAAATCAATTCCGTTGGAATACGTTTGACTTTTATGCCTAAATCAATTTTATTTGTGAATTGTAGGCTTAAATTAGTATAGAAAACTATTGCATACATATTCTTGTTTTAGACTTAATTTGAAATATGTTTACACCTATATTTGAAAATTAGTCCCAGAGATTTTAGAATTTAAATGGTGTATGCTTAATTCTAGATTTGTACTTAGGTGTAAAATAGGAATTTTAGATTATTGCCTAAATTTGAGCTAGGTTGTAGATTTTCCATAGTTTTATTTATGGGAAGAATATCCGTTTGATGTTTATAAATTTGTTTACATTTTCCACTTTTGATTCAAAGGGCGACGTTTGATTTAACAAGTAATACCCATAAACAAAAAAGGAAGAGATGCGTAAAGTACAAATTTATTCTCTATAGTGTACACTGTTTATTCCAAATAAAAAGAAATTACCCATCCTTGTAATTTCAAACGTATTAAATCTTTCCTCTTGTATTAAAACCAATTTATGGAAATCATAGCAGAAAATCTTCCTAAGGAATTTAATTCCAGCAAATTAAATACGGAAAACATATTGTAGTTACATATTTATGACTAGAATATATTTGGATAAGAATAAGTAGTTTATACGTATTTATTGCATTGATAAAGGAGAACAACGTTTATTCATGCGTTATATATGTGTAACATTCATTAGTTATTGTTATATTTAGGAAAGCGAATAGGGAGAATTTGGAAATGCAATAATTTCTATTAAAGGGCAATAAATTAGGAATTACCAATAATTAATATGAAATAAAGAATTATAACCCTAATTAATAGGCAACTAATGGGAAATAATGGATAAGATTAGATTATGGGTTACAATTGGTTAATTGAAGACTGTAACTCCAATTAATGGGCAATTAATGGAAATGAATTTGGGAGTTACAATAAATAAGGACAAATGGATAAAAAAAAGGCTGATAAAAATGGAATAGAATAAAAGGTTACTAATTTGAAATTTGTAATCATACATAAATGTCTTAGGAAATGTCCGTTAGGATTTTATGGATAAATTGACATTTGAGCATAAAGAGGGGATTTATGAGTAGATAAGTATTTAAGGTAAATCTTATTGCCTAAGATAAAAAGTGAATTAGTAAGCTAAGTCCAATTGTAACACCCCTAATTTTTTATGACACTATTCAGAAGATTTAATTAGCTAAATTAAATATAATAATGAAAAGATTAATTGGTCAAGGGAATTGAGATTTGTATAATAAGGGTGTAGCCGTGCCTAATTTAATTATTGAACTAAGAAAAAACAAAATGAATTAGATAAGGGCAATATAGAAATTAGTATTATCCTTATACCCTAAACCCCTTAAGCCATGTTCTATACATTCATTTCTATATTCACAAAACTAAAACCAAAGTAAGAGGCCGTCCACCATTAAGGGAAGAAAAGAGAAGATAAGCAAGATACCAAAGGAAAAGCTTAAGCAACTTAATCAAGATCAAATCTCAAATCCTTAATCTCAAAGGTAAGGTGAATAATGATTACATCTCATGTTTTTGATTATTCTCGGCTTTAGATTGAATTCAAAAATATATTGAATGTTTTGCCATGTTTTGATTGATTAAAATAGATATATATACTTGTTGGTGATTTTGGCTATTTTATATAGATTTTAAGATAAGAATAGATTAGAAAACCTATTAGTTGACATCCAATAGACTTACAATCTTAATCTGAGGTCAGAAATATTATTTTAGAGATGGGTTTCAGGTTTCATTATTTTCTGATTAATTGTGGTTTTATTATGAATTTTCTAGTGAAGAAAATGTTAATTTGGGTTTAAAATTATTTACGGCCAATATATGATGGCTATGGGTCAAATGTTTAAATATGTTAGAAAACATATCAAAAGTGATTTACTGGAATTTTTTGAAAATTTTCCTAGGTGTTTTGTTAAGTTTGTAAATTTATTTAAGGTATGTGACTTAAATGTTTTATATATTTAAAATAAGAGAAGGGGCATTTTGCAAATGTTTTAAATAAATAATTTTGAGTTCGGCAGCATTTTCTGGAAAAGATTTTGAAAAAAGAAAAAAATAGCAACCAATTATATAATGACAAATAAGCAGGTTAGTTGAAAAGAAATTCCCTTTTTAAGTTAAAATCAGATTTCCTAGGTTCTGCTGTTCTACCATCTTCGGAAGCCAACTTTCGACTTCATTCCTCCGCCTCTAACCTTAGACGAAACCGATACACTTAGTATCAAACCTTGGTAAGATAGGCGAAAGGTATAGGGTCGAAACATATGCTTCCGGAGGGGTCGAAACCTTTTATAGCTTTCGAATGGAAATTCCCTTGCTTTGCTTTCGAAAGGAATGGTTTCGAACAAGATAGCTTTTGACCTGGTCAATGGTTTTAAAGAAAGAATGCTTTCGATTGAGATTGTGCCTTTGTTTTAAAGTAAATGCTTTCGATGGGGTCGAAACCCCTACCTGCCGCCTTTTTACCTTTCGAAGCAATGTCTTCGAAAGGGTTCCTTTGTTTTAGAAATAAGAGCCGCTTCTCCAATGCTTTCGAAAGGGATGGTCTCGAAATTCTCCACTTTCTTTACTCAGGAAAAATGTTTTCAAAAGAGTGTTTTCGACTTGGTTGTTTTAAGATCCTATTGTTCTGTTGAATGATAAACCCATAGGTTTTGATTTAAATGGTTTTAATGGTTTCGAAACTACGTTCCACAAGCTTTTACTTGAACCCTATGCTTTCGAAAGGTTTGATTATGGTAAAGGACTTTGATGCTTTCGAAAGGTTTAAACTATGGTTTCAAAAGGGAGGTTCCCCAATGGTTTCGAAAGGTAATTAAAGCATTTTAAATGGAAGGTTTTCGATTGCTTTCGAAAGGCAAGTTTGATGTTTTGAAAAGAGGATGTCTAAGGTTTATAAAGCTTTCGAAAGAGATGTTTCTAATGTATTTGAAAGAAATATTGCAAATGGTTTTGAAAGGTATGATTTGGCCTTTCGGCCTAAGGTTATAAAGTAAAGTAGTTTAACTGTATCGAAAGGGGTACTTTCAATAGTTTTGAAAGGGGTACTTTCAATGGTTACGAAAGGGGTACTTTCAATGGTTTCAAATGGGTTGTTTAAATATTTTAAACAAAGGTTTCAAATGATCTACCTTGGCAATATAGCCTAAGCGTTTTAAGTAAAAAAAAGGGTTTTAACTTATTTTGGAGGTATAGGTAATCCCCATTATATTTCATCAACGTTATTTTAGGTAAAGTATATATAAAATGGAAAATAGCTTAGAGTAAAGAAAATAATGTATTTTCCTTGTATAAGTATGATTTAAAAGGTTAAATCATTTTGAAAAGTTTTTCAAGGAAATTTTTAAAGGGTATTTAACCCTAAGAAAATGACTCAGATTAGAAGACCAGATGGGACTAGTGTAGGGTCATGCCCTACTCATTAGCTATTAGCCCCTAGCTAATTTAGTCCAAAATTCCCGTGTGTAGGGCTTAGTCACAGGTAAGACTTAATGATGGTTACACACAGAAGGAAATATTTATGTACAGAGGTATACTATCTGTGAGCCCGCAAAACCATTAGGATCAATTGACCTTGGGAGAGGTAAGTTAATGGCAGACCATCCAGAAGAATGTCTAACAGTTGTTAGATAATTTATTATTTTGTCTGGTAGGACTGAGTCAGCCAAAGGTTAGTAGTTAGCCAAACAAAACTACAGTTTGTTTGGACAACTGGTCCATTTATTACCTATTTTGAGCATATATAATATTTACTATTATTGATATGATCAGTTTGATTAACCAGTTTTGGTTGCAGGATTATGATTTGCAAAAGATATGTTTTAAAAGGATATTAGTGAGGGGAAACCCATTCCGCTAAGCGGCGTGGTCTCACTTAATATCAAATAACCGAGATGTATAGTATTATTCACACCAGGCTTTATGTCTCACTCAAAGTTTATGTTTTTCCCCTTAAACTCTCGGGTGCTCAAAATTGATTTAAGTAGGTTGGAGGTTAAAGATTTTCAGGTTTTAGTAGGTGGACGAATAAAGCTTCCGAAGAGGAGCAGGAGGCTGAAGTTAGCTATTTAGGAGTTGTTCAGCTTGTTTTATTCCGATGTGTTGTATTAAGTCAGTTATGACTATTTAGTACTCTGGTCATCCAAGGGGGAATTTCATATGTCGCTCTTGGCGTATTTTGTAATAATTATATTTGATATGAACCTGGGAAACGATTGGGATTATGTAATGGAATATGAAACATGTATTGTGAAATGTAATCATAAAAATTGTTTTCGAAATCTGTGATTTTGTTTCATATTCACGTGCTTTTGATATTATGGGTACCATTAACGTTACCATATTTGGTAATCGGAAGTTAATACTATGTATGACTGTAGCATCTATAGCGCTTAGCTTCGGGCCTCCAGATAGAGGATGTTACACCAATGTCAGCTAGATAGTACCAATGAGGAGTCCGCCTTGGTGTTAGGTATTAAATGACAAAGGCCTACCTATAAATAGGTGTTAAATGGTTAGGGGTCTACATAGTCATTATCAATGAGGTATTAAGTGGCTTGGGTGCAGTCTCTCATATTGCTAAGGTCGTAATAACGATAGTACCGGTGAGGAGTTCGCCCGAGGATAGGTATTAAGTGATGTAGGACCTGCCTAGAATATAGGTATTAAATGATTAGAAGTCAGTCTAGTCCTATTAAAGGTATTAAGTGGTTTGCGTACTATCTCTTACATGGCTACGATTTTATGGGCGATATACGCGGTAATAGTAGAAAATTAAATTTTGAAAGCCTTAAATATTGGTTAGAGGTGTTTGTAGCTAGGACCCACCGACCATTGACAACATTGTTAGAAAACCACCGTGGGAATAGGTCTTAAATGACAGGGTCTACCTTGATTGAGGTCTTAAATTGCAGAGTTTGCCTATTTCTCTTTTAAGTATTATGTGGTGATTATAGAAGTCTGCTTAATATTTAAAAGTATCAAGTGGCAAATGATTTTGGAAGTATTGGGTGGTTGATAAGGTTTCGTCGGTATTTTGTCCCTTGGGGATGGGTAGGTAAGTCATCGTATGTGCAATGCAAGGTTAGATTTGAATTACTAACCTTAATAAACACAACAATTAAATGGAAACCAAACGGTCTAAATTTTTGTTATGGACAGTTTATAGATTTTCCAGTCACCAGAACATTGTTCTGACCCCCTCCTCAGTACAGCCTATGGGATAGATTTAGAGGAATGGGTCACTGGAGCTGGACGTGTTTAGATGTTGGAGAAGTCCTTTTTTCTCTCATGGTCGATGCTGATGTCTGCTATCCAAAGAATACCATTTATTCCAAGGTAGTAGTCATAGTCAGTATTCTTATCCTATTATTGTTTCCGCTGTGAGTTTAGATTTCTATTCAATCACTGATAATGCTCATGCTTATTTGTAGGTACCAAATCCAACGATTTGCGCTTTGATGGACTTGGGTTTCGATTTTTGTCGAAATTTAGGCAACATTGAGGTATGGGTTGTTACATTTGGTATTAGAGCCTAATTTAGTAAATCAGAGGAACTAGGACAAATTGTGAGAACGTATTCGTACTTTCCTATCTAGTATAATTATATTTTTACGCTAGATTCTAAGAGTTCCGACTATAAAAGTAGTTGTAGTTCCACTCTGAAGGAGTGGGCAAAGCAACTATGGGTTGGAAATATCTTAGAGTTAAGATTTTCACACCAACTCCGAAGTACCCTACATAGTGCTGGCAATGCGTAAAGCGCTATTGATGAAGAGTATGAGTATGACATATGACAGAATCCCGAAGACTGGAGGTGTTTGACTTGATGGTTGAGATTCTAGCTACCTTATGATTTTGGATTTTGGATTTTGGATTTTGATGATGAGTTCCAGTTGGGGACACATATTTATTCCAGATCGGTGGGAAATTAGAGTTTGTAAGTCACAATTGCCCAGAAGCAAGTTTTGCTAGGGTACATTCATTGATCACCTCTTTGATGGAAAACCAGATTTTTATTTGAATAATTGATGTCAATTACTTAGTTTAAAACCTGTGAGAGAATTTTTATAAATTATATTTTGGAAATATCTTAGAGTTTGGAAAAAGAGTTTATAAAAAATTTCTTTTCCCAAGGACTTATTTTGGAAAATTTGTTTTGGGAAAGTTTAAAAATTTTAATTCTCAAAGAAACACGTATACCACTAAGTTGGTCATGTTAGGAAATTTTTAGTTTATAAAAGATTAATTTTTGAAATGCTTAAATATTTATATGTATATATCAATAAAGGCATGGTTATGATTTTTGGTAAGGAAATAGTTTTTCCATTTGGGAAATTTGTGTTTTAAAAGAAGGTTTTTGGAGACCCCGAAATATTTATATATATGAGTTTGATTTTAAGTGAAGATTTGGAATGAAATAGTTTTTATTATTTAAAAACAAGTATAATGGAGCATATATTTAGCTCAGTGATTTTTTGGTCTTTAAAATTGAGGTTTTTAGATTTTCTCTCTTTAAGGTACAGAATAAATATGAATGACATTCAATTTTATTGGGGTATGTTGTGAAGTGCTGTTGTACCATTAGCTATTGAAGAAATATTTCCGTGCGAAGTAGGTAAGAAATAGCAGCTGGAGTATTTTTGAGTTTTTGGAATTATTGTTGGTTACAGTAGTTTTGTTAGGACTACTGTGAATTGCTGGAGCATGGTTGGGAATAGGTGGTAGGCCTTGACAATGTCGTGATGATGATGGGAATTTTTCGGATCGTGTCAAATCAAAGGAGACGGTGAAAAACGATTATTATTATTTAATCCAACCCTAATTGGGTCTAGGTTTAATTAACATCCAAAACCCGTCTAGTGGTTGACCACCTAGCAGTAAACCTAGAGTGGGCTACTAGTTAATGAGTTTTCGCACAACTTGAACCTAGAGCGGGGCTATAAAAGTCGCGTCCGAGTTTCCCCAATTGCATTCTTTTGTTCCTCCTTTCTCAATCAGCCAAACCCAGTCTCCATCGTCCTTCTCCTCTAAGTTGCAGCCTCTCTTCCATTCCCCCCAGCGACGCCATTTTTCTCTTGGAGCAACAGCTTTGCCTCTCCCTCGTGCGGGTTTTGCACGTTCGATCTCACCCCACCACTACTCCAGATCTAAATCCTAATCCCTCCCTCCAACCACTTCTCAACCCAAGACACCTTTCCGCATTGCCAGTTTTTCCTCACACCATTATAGTTTCAACCCTCAAGAGGCCACTTGGCTGGACTGGAATGAGCAGAAGGTTTCGCTGCTTTTGGGCTGGAAGAGCTATTGTCGTGGTAGGATTTGCACCGATCCTCTACTTTGAGACTTTTGAGCGAGAATGTTACCCATGCTGCATCTGCCTTTTCGATGTCCTGTTAGCGTAGAATTTCGATGGAGGCAGTAGTTTGATTCGTTTAAAGATGAAGGGTGTCTTGATTGAACTGACTAATGATGATCTCGTCGAGATTTTGGAGGCCTCTGCGAAGGACGCGGACTTAGATGATTTTGAAGTGACTGACTCAAAGATTTTGCAGCATATCTTTTTTCAAGATGTCGTGTTCAAAAGACAAATATCCATGTCCATTAGTTATGCGCATCATTCGGCATAACGTCATCCCTAACACGAGAAGTTACGATCAGATTATTGAAACGATGGATTTTCTATTGGTTAGAAAACCATCGAAAATATATCGTTATAAAACCGCAAGTGCACGGCGTATAATTTTAGTATGTATGCGGGTACGGGTCGATCTATAGGGAAAGAATTAAATTCTAATATTACTCAATCAAATTAGCCCAAGGTTTTGAAATTTTTTTAAACTAAGAAAATTATAGAAAACAAACTAGAGTAAAAGTGAATAAAACTATAAGATTAAGGAGCAATTTAAAGGCATATCCACTTCCAATCATTCATATAAATCAACACAAAATTCATCTATAATCTCTCATTTAAATTTTAAGTAGAAATGATTGATGTGTTCAATATAAGTATGGTTTATTTGTGCTGTTAATTAACACAACTTAAACCACCAAACTCTAACACATCATTCAAACCCACTTGTCAATTCTCATGAAAATGACATGAAATTAAAAATAAAATCTATTTTAAGCATTCTCTATTTACTATGAACTAATAACATAGATCATCAAATTTTGATTCTAGTTTGACTTTCATCATCAAAATCGCTTAGGCAAATGATAAAATAGTTTATATTTATGTTCGATTAAGTAGAGCCTATATGAGATATCAACATAGGCTATAAAATTCACAAAAAAAGAAACATAAACTATCATCATTCATAATTTTCATTAAGCACAAAAGAGAGATAATAAATGCAAACATGTTATGCTGATTTAGTATAATTCATGAGAGCTTCATTACCCCTAAATTGAAGTGGTTTAGCTTCTCATATTTGAATTCATATCAACGCAAAATGATCTAAGCATAAAAAGCTAGGAAAATGAGAGCTAATTAAAAGAAAAGAGAACTAACTACTTGCATAAAATAAATCTAAACTAATTGCATGAATTAAATCTGTACTATTAACATGAAATAAAAGAGACATACTAACATAAAAGAGCATGAAATAAAATAGCATAAGTGGAAAACGCATGTAAACAAAAGCAAATAAGAAGAAGGCTAAGAAACCATTAAAAAGACATTTAATTTATCATTGATTATGTGGCTACAACATGCATAAAAAAGAAGAGCTAATTACATGAAACAAAAAGGGTATTTATATATGCTAAAACCCTAATTCCATTTTTGGGGGACTACCAAAAATGCTCTTGAGATTGTGTAGCCTCCAAGTAATCATTAGGGAATTCATTAGTCTCCATTAACATGTGCATGTGCTTTTAATTATGGTCCATTAAGTAGTGGGCATGTGGGTTCCTCCATGTTGCATTATTTCTTTTCTTTTCTACTTTCTTTTTGCCTTGAATACTTGTGCATGCATATATCCATGAAGGCCCATCCAATTTGCACTCAATTTCCTACAAATAAAAATAAAAATGTGCAAATAAATTTTCTCAAAATTAATTCAAATTACCATTTTGCCCCATATGAAAATGAAAGAATGATAATTTGAAAAAAGTTTAGATTTTGGTTTAAATATGTAAAATACCCTAATATTCTCACTTATTTTAATAAAAGAAGATTAAATATGCAAGCAAAAGTTTACACTTTTACGTGCACATCAAATACCCCCGCACTTATCTTTTTATTCGCCCTCGAATAAACTAAAACTAGGATAAATCCATTTTCGTAGGAAACACGATTACATTGAGTGTATGCAACAAGCCATTAAACCTCTAGGTGTCCCTAGTAGGACGAGTGTTGTCTCGTGAGGGTTTTCAGCGGATACTACACACAAAATCCAGACGCGATATGCAAATTCTTATATTACTACATGATGCAAGTTTTTGAAAATATTTACAAATGAAGAATTTACTTTTAAATCAACACAAGTGAGTTAGATATGAGTTTTGGTTATTATCAAGAAATTTAAGTCTTTTTACTCATCAAAACTTCCAACAAAACTTAAGTTATCATCACAATTAGACTCTAGTTTGGCTAGTTGTTTCGGTTGATAATATAGTGCAACTATGAAATGAATCCTTTAGTTGATTATCGAAGTTTTGCAAAGTGGCATTTTTATTTCTTTTGAATAACAAGTCAAATCAAGTAAATGAAGATAGTGCTTGGGTTTCAGTTGCTTGCTCTCCCTATTTTGAAAAATATTAACATTATTATTTGCACAACTAACTCAGATAAACTAGGCCAGATATTCTGATCATGCACTGCCTTTCGGGCTTACGTGAGAAGAGTATAAAGCGTGGCGAGTGTACACACTTGCGTATGAACACATAACTCTAGGTGTTTATTATTATTTTAATTTTATTTACATACACCTAACTCAGATAAACTAAGGCCAGATATACCTATCATGCACTTCCTTTCGGGCTTACATGAGAAAGGTATAGAGCGTGGCGAGTGTACACTTATGTGTGAAAACATAACTCTAGGTGTTTCTTATTTTTAGGAAATATTCCTTTTTCTTCTTTTTTTGAAAAGAGAGAGTTATGCAAAATCATCTTAGTACCACTTAACTTATAAGATAAAAAATGTTATCGCATTTACTTTAAATCAACCACTCTTTTAAACAAAGATTACAATTAGGATATACTTCATAATTATCACATATGAACCTTCCTATATACTAGTTACACCATAGCTACTTGTAATCAAACTTTTCTTTTTATTTTTGTTGAGAAAAGTAATTTTTCAAAAATTTCACTTTAATAATAAAAAACGTATACCTATTTTATCGTGTTTCTTCAAAAATAAGTCAATATGCTAAAAAAAATTGTTTTGGGTTTTTTGTTTTTGGAAAGAAAATGCAAAAAAAATAAACCATGAAAAATCAAATCAAAAATGAGACTCCCCCAGACTTGATTTTGACAGTGTCCCCACAGTCAATGTATGATATAATGAGTGTAACTGAGAAAAATATGTACATGATTATAAGAGAGGGTTAAAATTTCTTACTAGATGTAGTGTGGCTCATGAAGAATCATGAGCTCCTCCTCTCAATCACTCGCCAACTCCAAGTAAAGTTTTAAACGATGACCATTGATTAAAAGTCGATCCATCCCTATGGTTTTCTATTTCTATGGCACGGTGTGGAAAAATAGTACGTACCACGTATGGTCCTATCCACCTTGATTTTAATTTCCCAAGGAACAAATGAAGTCGAGAGTCATAAAAAAGAACACTTTGATTTGGTGAAAATGTTTTTCTTAGGATTGACTTATCATTAAAAAAATTGGTTCTTCTTTGTAAATTTTCTCATTTTCATATGCATCATTCCTAATCTCCTTTAATTCATTGATTTGCAATTTCCTGTTTTGGTCAACTTTTTCAAGATCAAAGTTTATGTTCTTAATCGCCTACAAAGCTTTATGTTCAATTTGATAGGTAAATGGCACGCTTTAACATAAACTAACCTAAAAGGAGACATCCCTAGATTAGCTTTATACATAGTTTATAAGCCCAAAAAGCATCTGTCAATTTTTGTGACCAATCTTTTCGATTTTTATTCACAGTTTTCTCTTAAATTTGCTTGATTTGGCGATTTTAAATTTCAAAGTGACCACAAGTTTGAGGATGATAAGGAGTGGATAACTTGTGAGTTATCGAGTATTTCTTCATTAGAGTTTCAAATGATCAATTACAGAAATGGGTTCCATTATTGCTTAATATTCTGCGATGTGTTCCAAACTTCGAAAATATGTTTTCTTTTATGAATTTCACAACAACTTTGTGGTCATTTATTTTACATGGAATAGCTTCAACCCATTTAGGGACGTAATCAACAACAAGAAGAATGTATAGATTTTCGAAAGATTTGGGAAATGGTCTGATAAAGTCAATACCCCAAACGTCAAAGATTTCGATCGTAAGAATGAGGTTCAAAGGCATCATGTTACATCAAGAGATTTTTCCAAACATTTGGCAGCGATCACAAGTTTTATAGAACTCGAATGCATCTTTGAAAAGTGTAGGCTAATAAAAACCACATTGGAGCACCTTTTCTGCTATTTTCTTAGAACCGAAGTGACCACCACAAGCATGGTCATGACAAAAAGAAAGGACACTCTTAATTTCACAATCTAGGACACAACGTCGAATGATTTGGTCGAACAATACTTAAACAAGTATGGATCATCCCAACAGAAATATTTCACTTGCGAAAGAAATTTGTATTTATCTTGTTTCGACCAAAATGAAGGAGTTTCCTTAGTAAATAAATAGTTTACTATATCGCATACCATGGATCGATGGAAACGAAAAGGAGTTGTTTATCAGGAAAGTTCTCGTTGATCGGCAAAGAAGATGGTGCATTTGGAAGACGCGACAGATGATCAGCAATGACGTTGTTGGATCCTTTTTTGTCTTTGATTGTAAGGTCAAATTCTTGGAGTTAAAGGACCCAACGGATCAAACGAGACTTAACATCCTTTTCAGCGAAAAGGTTCCTAAGAGTGGAGTGCTCAATATAAGTAGTAATGTATGAGCCAATCAAATAAGGTCAGAACTTTTCGAGCGCAAAGACTACCGCTAGAACTCTTTTTTAGTGGTTGTGTAATTGAGTTGAGCATCGTTTAGAACCATACTAGCATAGTAAATGACATTAAGAACTCTGTTGATGCGTTGTCCTAAGACACCATCGATTGCAAAGTTAGAAGCGTCACCGTTATTTCGAAAGGAAGATCATAATTGGGTGAACAAATGATGGGAGCGGAAATGAGTTCATTTTTGAGACATTTGAAAGCAGAAACGTTGTCAGAATTAAAGTCAAATTGAAAGAAGGGAAGATTCTTGGTCAAGAGAAAGATTTGATGAAATTATGGCAGGAAATTGTCACCTAAGTATGCGTACTTAAGGTGATCAAGAAGAGGTTTGAGTTTCAACCTAGGTTGCTCGGCCAAAGAATTCGGCTAAAGGTTTGACTCAACCCTGAGAGGTTCAAACGGAAGCACATTTTCAATCTCGTTAGGCTCATCTTGAAATAGTTGTTCGTATTCGGTCTCGCGTTCGTTGTTAATGCCAATTGTTTCATTGTCAAAATTTTCTTTAATGGAGCTAAATTCCAACGTTTGGTCAAGTGGTTTGTTTGATTGATATTCAAGACTACAGATGTTAAGATCCAAAGTCATGTTTCCAAAAGAAATTTTCATTGAACCATTTCGGCAATTGATTAGGGCATTCGAAGTGGCTAAGAAAGATCGTCCTAAAATCAATGGAATTTGACTCATCGGATTGTTCATGGGTTGTGACTCATCGGATTGGGGTTGTGTTTCAAGGATAATGAAATCGACAGGGAATATGAATTGACCAATTTTGATGAGTATGTCCTTGATTTCTCCCACAGGTTTCTTTATCGGACAATCGGCAAACTGAAGAATTACTTTCATCGCTTTTTGTTCACCCAAGCCAAGTTGCCAGTAAACTAAATAAGGAATCAAATTGAAACTCGCACCCAAGTCTAGTAAGCACTTATTAATTGTCTTGTCTCCTATCATGCACGAAATCATCGAACATCCAAGATCTTTGTATTTTACGGGGATTGATTGAGACAAGACTTCGCTAAGACCGACAGCTAAGAAAACTTTCTTGGGTACATGAGTGTGTCGTTTTTTAGTACGCAAGTCTTTCAAGAATTTAGCGTAAGTTGGGACTTGTTAAACGATATCAAGAAGAGGGATGTTCACTTTGAATTGTTTGAAAATTTCCAACATCTTTTCCATTTGACCGGAATGTTTCTCAGGTCGAACTCGATGTGGAAATGAAATTCGATACTTAGTAGGTCGGTCTACTTGAGTAAAAGAAGAATTTGGATTATAATTTGATTCGATATTTGACTCGATGTTTTGTTCAGAATCGCTTATTGTTTTCGAAGTGTCAAGACGAGCTTTCAGTAAATCGTTTGGATTGACAACTTGGTTATCGATTAGTTTACTGAAATGC
Source organism: Allium fistulosum (assembly GCA_030737815.1). Classification (NCBI taxonomy): domain Eukaryota; kingdom Viridiplantae; phylum Streptophyta; class Magnoliopsida; order Asparagales; family Amaryllidaceae; genus Allium; species Allium fistulosum. The sequence continues at coordinate 1,111,168,226 of CM060902.1, read as the reverse complement.
AAAGTCGTGATAGCATTCATTTAGTTCACATTGCTATATTGAATGACGAGCTTAATTTGAGTTCATGTTTTGATTCTAGGGTTCGGAACTAGCTGACTTGGAAATGTGCCTCATTAACGTTCACTCACAGAAGTGGCTAATTGACTCATTTGCATGTACGAGGTTAACAAATTTTGCAAATTGCTATTTGATTGGAGGTTTTGAGTGGTCGCTTTAGCCAAAGTTTCAAGACTTTTCTCAAGTGCAATCAGTCTTTTATCGTCTTGGAGAGTGAAAGATTGTTGCAGTTGATTTTGAGATGGAGCCATAAAATTTTGTTGAAAGTGGTTGAGTTGAAAAGAAGGATTCGAAGCATTATTTGGAAATGCTTGAAAATTGGAACGAACCAAATTCGTGTTAGAATTATTTTGGTTCCACGCAAAGTTAGGATGGTTTCTTCAAACGGGATTGTACGTTGGAGAAAACGGGTCATTCTTAACCTTGTTAAAAGCACTGAGTTGTTGTACCAAATGAGGGCACAGATCGACGATGTGATTTGTATCATTGCATTTATAACACAATGGTTAGGAAGCTTGGTTTATTTGATTGGATGAGAAAATGTTGTCGAATTTATTGATCAGAATCGATTTTAGCTTCCAAAGCCAACGATGATCCTATCGACTGTGCGCTCGATCGTGAACAAATGGATTTCTCGTTAGACCGTTCATATTAGGATGATTTTTGGGCCAAGTTCTCAAGGAATTGCCAAGCATCATCATGATGTTGGGCGAGAAAATTTCCTTCGCACATCGATTCAAGCATGGTCCGTGAACTACTTTCAAGTCCATCGTATAAGATTTGGCAAAAAGTATTTTTCAAAGTATTTTGTCGATTCAAGCATGGTCCGTGGACAATTTATCGAAAGCTCTTTAAATCTTTCAAAGTATTTTTTGATAGGTTCACCCCTAACTTGATGAAAGTTTACAATTTAGTTTTGTATGTTGGTCTTTTTTCCAAGGGGTAGAACTTTTTTAAGAAAACTTTAACGAATTCATCCCAAGTTTTGATTGAGTTCGACAGTAAGCTGTACAATCATTTTTCAGCATAATCGGTAAGGGCGAACGGAATTAACCGAAGTTTGATTCCATCGTCACATAATTGTTGAAGTTTAAAGGTTGCACATACTTGTTCGAATTTCGTTAAGAAGAAGTATGGGTCATCGTGTTCAAAATTGCCAAATTTCGAGATTGTGGCAATATGATTTGAATGAATTTCGAAGTGATTACCCGTTAGAGCAGGTAATGTAATATAAGAAGGAATAGAAACTCTATCGGGAAAGATTCTATCAATGAGAGTTCGGGGAGGGTTTTCATTAGCCATCGTTGGAGGATCGTTCGTTCGAGTTAAAGGATTTATCATTGTGTCACGAGTCTAGGCACTCATGCATAAGTGAAAAGATAAAGGAGAGAAAGACGTGAGAATCAAAGTTAAGAGAATGAAACAAGGTTTAGAGAATGAAATGAAGTAAAAAAAAATTCTTTCATTTTTTTAAAGGAAAAATATTTACCAAAAAGAATTTATTTTTCAAAAGGGAGATTTGATTTTTTCTTTTTTTGAATTTTAATTTTTTTTTTCTTTTTTCTAAAATGTTTTTTTTTGGAAAAGATTTTTTTGGATTTTTGTTTCTTAAAAAAAACTAAATTAAGTAAAGTGCTTGTTTTTAGGATTTTTTTGATTTTGTTTGCTTTTTTTCAAAGGAAAATATTTGTTTTGGATTTTTGTTTTAAAACTAAGTTAAGGAAAATGAGATTTTTTTACTTTTGGATTTTTTTGTTTTTTTATGTGTATAAACTAATGCAACTAAATAAATGCAAGGACTTGACTATAAATTTTTTGTCCTTAGTAGCTCCTAATCCAAAATTGTATAATCACACTTTGACTTAATCCAACAAAATAGTTCTTAGCCAGGTAACGAACAGGGGTTATCGATGTACCACGAATCACCATAGCAATGCAACCGAAGTTTTAAGTACCTTTAGAGAAACAATCACTATAATATTTACGAATCACCATAATATTTATAAATGATTATTGTTCTGCCGTAGCCTAGACATCAAGAAATAAATTGTTAAAAGAAGGCAACTTGTCAAGATACAATTAAGCCCTAGGTGAGCCCGTGACACCCTTAAGTCCAACGTCTAACCATTATTATTGGTCAAATTCTAATATGATATGCAATTTGTGGGCTAGGGAAGGGGTGATGAAATCCCCTACCTTATGTGAAGTTGGGTATTGCCATAAGAAAAGAAAATAAGATGAAATGAATGCAAAACAGAAATTAAATGTGTATTAACAATGTAATTACGAATGAGATTTGATTTTTGGTTTTTTTATAAAATACAAGCAACCAACAATGCAGGATAATAACAACAAGAGATAAGAACATGATACCATAGCGTGTAGAATTATTTGCAAATTTATTTTAAAAGCAGCAAAAAAAATTTTAGGTAAGCAAAGCAGAGCAATTCCTCTTCTTTTGATTTCCTACAATTTGGAACCTATAAAGTGTTGTAAAATGATTTTTTTTCTTTCTTTTTCTGAAACTTTTTTTTAGAAAGCTAAGATACTAAAAACTCACACAAGAAATCAACCTCGGCCCACTTGTAAACAAGCCAGCCCAATATGCACAAATGACTTTTCCTTGATCCTTCTCTTTGCTTATAACAAAACGGGGCCAACTAAAATAAAATAAAAAAGAAAAAAAGGGAAAAAATCAAAATAAAACGCAATTTTGAAATCACGATTTGGTGATTCGAGTTTTTATGAAGTCGGATTTGTGTTTGGATTGGATGAAGATTAGGTGAGGTTGGGTCGTGGGTTTGAGCATGAAGGCGATTTAGGGAGGAAGCAAGTTGCGATGATGGGTCCAAGAGGAGTTTACTAAAGGCAATTGGTTCGGGTCTAGGTATTGTAGTGACAAATTTGGATTTTGATAGTCTACGATTTGTTTTGGATTCGGGTTATAGGTATTTTTATGGTGAATTAAGATTTTGAAGGTGGAGTTCTTGTGATTAAAGTGTATTATTGGTTGTAGGAGGGTATTCAGGTGATAAGGTTGACACACAAATTTGTGAAGTTGACTGAGGAGGGTTTGTATGGGGATGTTGCGATTGAGTGTTGTGATGTTGAAGTTTTGGTCGTGGAGTTGTATTGTTGGGATGGTGATGGTGTAGGGTTTGGCCGAGGCAGGGAGGAGATTTCTGATTGTTTGGTTGGAAGAGGCAGTTAGGTGATGGAGGAGATGCTTCAAGTGAAGATTTTGGTGTTGTAGCAGTTCGGATTGACTTTGAGTTTGTAGTGGTATTTTGTTATGGGAGGAGTGGCAGTTTGAATGATAGGTTGTGATGGTTGCTTGAAGAGGTTGAAGGGAGGTTGTTGTGGCAGTTTTATTTGTATGCAGAGAGGAGGAAGAGAGTGTATGGTATGATGGTGAGGTGTTGCAGTAGAGGGGCTTGTGTTCAAAGTGTGGTGATGGTGAATGGATGGAGTGAAGGTGGTGTTATTGGTGTGGCTTTGTGTTTGTGATGAAGGCAATGCTGTTGTAGGAGATTGGAGATAGGAGTGGAGATGGTCTTGCAAATTTGAAAATAGAAAAATGGCGCTTGAAAACAAAACTTTTATTTTAAATGCAATGTACCACAAAGCAAAATGAAAACTATGACCACAAAACAGTGAACAAAAATGAACATAAAGCAGTAAGCTGAAATAGGGAATGAAATTTTCACAGTTAAGAACAAATGCATAGTAAGCAAATGAACTATAGAATGTAAAAATGCATATAAGAACAGTAGCAAATGCACATTAAGCAAATTATAACGAAGGCACTAAGGTTGTTTTTTTACACCAAATTAAAGAAAACAAATATAAAATAATTCAAAGATTAAGATTAAAATTAAATTGCTATCCTTGGCAATGGCTCCAAAAACATGTTGAAACGATGGATTTTCTATTGATTAGAAAACCGTCGAAAATATATCGTCAAAAACTGCAAGCGCACGACGTACAATCATAGTATGTATCCGAGTACGGATCGATCTATAGGGAAAGAAATAAATTCTAATATACTCAATCAAATTAGCCCAAGGTTTTGAAATGTTTTAAACTAAGAAAATTGTAGAAAACAAACTAGAGCAAAAGTGAATAAAACTATGAGATTAAAGAGCAATTTAGAGGCAAATCCACTTCCAATCATTCATATAAATCAACACAAAATTCAGCTATAATCTCTTATTTAAATTTTAAGTAGAAACGATTGGCGTATTTATTATAAATATGGTTTATTTGTGGTATTAATTAGCACAACTTAAACCATCATACTCTAACACACCATTCCAACCCACTTGTCAATTCTCATGAAAATGACATGAAATTAAAAATAAAAACTATTTTAAGCATGATCTATTGACTATGAACTAGTAACATTGATCATCAAATTTTTATTCTAGTTTTATTTTCATCATCAAAATCACTTAGGTAAATGATCAAATAGTTTATATTTATATTGGATTAAGCATAGCCAATTTGAGATGTCAACCTAGACTATCAAATTCACTAAAAAAGAAACATAAACTATCACTATTCATAATTTCCATTAAGCACAAAATAGAGATCATAAATGCAACCATGTTATAGTGATTTAATATGATTCATGAGAACTTCATTACCTCTAAATTGAAGGGGTTTAGCTTCTTATATTTGAATACATATCAACACAAAATGATCTAAGTACAAAAAGCTTGGAAAGTGAGAACTAATTAAAATAAAAGAGAACTAACTACTTACATAAAATAAATCTAAACTAATTGCATGAATTAAATCTATACTATTAACATGAAATAAAAGAGACATACTAACATAAAAGGGCATGAAATAAAATAGCATAAGAGAAAAGAGCATGTAAACAAAAGCAAATAAGAAGAAGGCTAAGAAGCCATTAAAATGACATTTTATTTATCATTGATTTTGTGGCTACAACATGCATAAAAAAGAAGACCTAATTACATGAAACATAAGGGGTATTTATACATCCTTAAAACCCTAATTCCATTTTTAGGGGACTATCAAAAATGCCATTGAGATTGTGTAGCCTCCAAGTAATCATTAGCGATTTAATTAATCTTTATTAACACGTGCATGTGCTTTTAATTACGGTCCATTAAGTAGTGGGCATGTTGGCTCCTCCATGTTGCGTTATTTCTTTTCTTTTCTACATTCTTTTAGCCTTGAATACTTGTGCATGCATATATCCATGAAGCTCCATCCAATTTGCACTCAATTTCCTACAAATAAAAATAAAAATGAGCAAATAAATTTTCTTAAAATTAATTCATACAAAAAATTATCATTCTGCCCCCAAATGATGATGAATGAATGATGATTTGAAAACAATTTAGATTTAGATTTAAACATGTAAAATACCTTAATATGCTCACTTATTTTAATAAAAGAAGATTAAATATGGAAGTAAAAATATACACTTTTACGTGCACATCATAGATCTATCCCTTGGTGCGAAAGACCACCTATGTTAGTGTTGGTGGCATCGCCGTCAATTGGACCCGCACCCTTATGATGCAATTTGCTGATCAAGGATTAGCACTCCATGGAGTCACTTTCTGTATTGTCGCCTATCCGCTCTCGTCTTTAGGTAATACGGGTGAACCTCCATAAAGAGGCAGTTTAGTAGAAGGTTCCTTCTACCATCAACAGATCCTTCCTTAGGAAGATGGCAATTCAGAAGCTGGCAGCACACTAGCAGACATGAGATTAGGTGCATGGCCATCATGCTATGACCATTCAAGGGTTGCAGCAATGAATCGAGCTCCAGTCGTGGAGCAAGGCATCTCGTGGTCTATAGGCATTGCTTTAGGAGTTATGGTGTTGTCTTTTCCTTTCTAGCATTTGTTCTTTACTTTTAGGTTGTTTGGATTGTAGCTGTTAGTTGTCTCTTGTAAAAGGCATGCACGATATTATGAGTTTCTATTTATTTACTGTGTTATTGTTTTTGGACATGCGAACAGCTCCTATATATGAATAGTAAAGAAGCAGTATAAATATGGGAATCTCATAAAGACACTTGAGTAACAGTAAATGCAATATAAGACTAGAAGTTCAGAATGGTTGGAAAATTTTAGTGAAGGACATGATAAAGTTTTTTTGGTATCAGGGGTCATTGCTCATGTTCCTTAAAAGCTAAAAATTTTAAATAATAAATGCGTTGACATTTTCCTTTATGTAAAATGTCAAGTTTTTGGGTAAAGTTTAGTTGTAGAATTTTAGAATTTGGTTTATGTGTTTAGCGCATAATCGACTTTCGACTACGCTGAAATTGTGGCTTGGTCTAGCAAAAAAATTGAAGGAAAATATTTTGAAAAGTTTCCCGTTGATTTGAAAAGTTCTCTTTTGAAAAAAAACATTCTAAGATTTTAATTATTTTTTACTCTTAAATTATTTTTAGAGTTTTTGTTCAAAATCTTATTTCAAGGGAAAATATGCGTCTAATTATTTTGGGATCTTATTTTGACGTACGAATTTGAAAAGTAGGAAAGGTTTTTGTGAAATTTTTTATTTTGAAGGCCATATGTTAGGCGTGGGGAAGGAAAATAGAGTTAGAATTTGCGAATTTAGCGATGCATTAGGATCGACGATGTGATAAATGCAAGCGATAAAAGGGGAAAAGCTGTGTTAGCCTTGGAATTTTTATTTACATACCTTGTCGACGATGCGCGCGAGTTTATTTTTAGACTCGATTCTGTTTTAGAGCTTGAAAATAAGCCTTCTTATGCGTTTCATACATGGAAAAATTGGAGTAAATCTGGGGACAGCAGGGAAAATTTCCACTATACTATGGGAATAGGAAGATAATAGAGTGGTAAGAATGTTAAATTCTCCACCTAAATTCCTTTTTCTGGCATAGGAGTAAAGTTTAGAAAGTGATTTTTCGATGTGTTAGATTATTGGATGGTAAGAAGTGGATACAAAAATTGGTTGCTTCATACTTCTATTCGTAGGAGTATGGCGGTTTTGGTCGAAAAGAGTTTTCAGAAAGCTGCATACATATAGAATTGCCAGTGTATATATAGGTTGCTTGCATCATATTTTTCAAAATAAATGCATTCGTATAGGAGGATCTGATTTAGAATCATTCTGCATATATATATTTTATGTTTGTACAATAATACACTATGCACATGTGCACGTTTGGTTGCAAAATTGGTCGTACACTCATTGTTTGTGTAGTTTAGGATAATTAGGAGCCAAAAGCATGACTTAGTCATTGGTGAAATTTCGGGGATGAAATTATTTTTAAGGGGGAAGAATGTAACACCCCATAATTTGGCATTAGTTATTTAATTATTTAATTAAGTTAGGCTTTAAAATTTTAATTTGTGCAAACAATGGAATTTGACCATGAAACTTGCACCATTGCATTTGTGGTGAAATTTTGAGCAACTTTCATATTTGGAGTTTTGTGATCGAAGTCCAAACGAAGAAGTTACGGACAAAAAATGAAATCGGAACAAAAATAAATAAATTAGAAAAATTAACTAATTTAGCCCGGGCCTACAGGTTAACCCACCATCATGGGTGGTTGACCCCTAGGTAGTGGGTGGTCGACCGTTCTCTATGTGGCAGCTAGGATTAGCCTAGGCCCAACGGTCCAGATTTAATATATTTCGATCTTACGGTTGAGGTTGATTCTTACGCCTAAAAATTCAGGTCTAACCCTCCCTTCTCTTCTCATATTTTTCTAGAAGCAGTAGCGAAGTCCATTTCTTATTCTCCACTTTCTTTCTAAATTATAAAAATAAGATATTAATATATGTATTCATACAAATTGGACAAGAATAGAAATCTGATAAAAAGAAGAAGAGAAGAGAATCAACTATACGCGTATTTGAGGTAATTTATATATATTTCTATATTTGTATCTATTTTTTCTTCCAATCCCAAATATCTTCTGAAATATGTAATTTTAATGTATGTATATACCCTTTTATACATATTTCTTGCATTAAAGAGGATTCAGAGATAAATTTAAGCATCTACTTTATATCGGTAGATTTGGATCGCTTTTAAGAGGTGAGTGAGAAATTTTATATATTGTTTTTGATTTTAAATCTATTTCATTGGCATACGTTATATTTTTATGCCTAAATCAATTTTATTTGTGAATTGTAGACTTAAATTAGTATAGAAAACTATTATATACGTATTCTTGTTTTAGACTGTTATCCCGCCTTTTGGCAAGGCCGTGACACCAAGAACTTGACTAGAAACCAAAGACAGTTCATCTAGAAAATCGGTTATACACAGGTTCACTATGGATATCGACGAATTTTGTCCAAGTCCGGATCGAGCTTAAATTAATACAACATGACAAGCTAAGCTATGAAAGTCAACGTTCCAAATCTCAAGTCAATCCAAGTTTGTATGCTCAAGTTACGACCGATGCAAAATTGAATAAAGACAGCCTCGCGTTCGACTCGCTCAGTTCGCATCCCTCAGGAAAGCCCTCTTCGACTCGCTCAGTTCGAATCCATTAGGGAAACCAACTTTGACTCGCTCAGTTCGCATCCCTCAGGAAAGCCCTCTTCGACTCACTTAGTTCGAATCCATCAGGGAAGCCAACTTCGACTCGCTCAGTTCGAATCCATCAGGGAAGCCAACTTTGACTCGCTCAGTTCGACTCGCTTCGCCTCCATCAGAAGTGCCTACTTCGACTCGCTCCACTTCGACTTCATCTCTGAACCACTGTTCAACTCGCTCCGCACCCTTCAGAGAACCGTTGTTCGACTCCTTCGTAGGACCATTGTTCGACTCCATCGAAGAGACGCATTTTGACTCGCTCCGCTTCGCATCCAGCCGAAGACTTCTACCTCCATCGATGCGACACATCTTTTATCGATGCGAACAAAGGCTGCTACCATCGATACGAACGAGGCGAGAGTCCTAGAACGACTCGATCAAAACAGCATCAAAGGCGGAGTGATCCGGAGATTCAATCGCCACGTCACCGAGTCGAACAAAAGCGAGTCGAACAAAGCGAGTCGAACGAAACAGCCAACCAAAAATCCCATTTCGTATCGATCATATCTCCTAATCTACGACTCCAAATGCTATGAAATTTTCACAGAAGACTACGTGCATGCTAGAAAGTGTCCACGCCAAATTTCGACACCATTGGATGAAATCTTGATCGATACGAAATCTGTTCGTATCGATCACAGATCGGACCAAAACTTCACGGGCTTGGGTGCACGGGCCTGGTCACGTGCCAGAGAGGGTCTCCCGAGATCTGAGCGAAATATCAGCCTCCTACACCTATAAATAGACCCCCAAAGCCAATAGAAAAGGGGTTCTTCGTCTTCTTTGAAATCTCCAACGGCAGACTCTGCGGGATCCAGATCTAACCTCCATTGCTGCTGCTACCAACGAATTTCACTGCTGCAAATCATTGTTGTTCGCTGTAATTTGCTAAAATCAATTGTAAACATCAAAGAAAGATCAATAAAGCAAACTACTTCATAGTGGACGTAGGCAATACGCCGAACCACTCTAAATCTTGCGTCTCTGTCTATTTCTTTCTATTTTAAGTTTATTATTCTTCATTTTTATCCTCTACATTACTTAGATCTGTGATCATATACTGCCGATTTGTGTTCACACACTGGTGCTTTCACAATATTTGGTGTTTGTGACCATTTTTGGCGCAAACACTTTGGTACTTTCATTGAGAATTGAACTCAGGGATTTTACCATTTGGAAGTTGAATTTGAAGGCTTAAGGATTCAGATCTGAAAAACTATGACAAGGCAATCAAATAGAAGACAAAGGGCGGAGAGAGGTCAGCACGAAGGGAGTCAAGAGGCTTCCTCAGGTGCAAACCAGACATCAATCTTCATCACCAGGGATGAGATAGAGACAATGATGAAAAGACAAGAGGAAATGATCCAGAACTTGCTCCTTCAGATTGGGCAGCTTGGAGCACAAAATCAAGGAGCAACCCGAGTTCAGAACGGAGTAAGACCATCTGGCACAGCCCCAGAACTAGGGGGCACTTACCCAGAGCATGTTGACCCGATCCTAGGAGCGGTACTAGGAGGAGATGCGCAACGCGGCATTGATAGAGAAGCGAATACTTGTTCAAGAGAGCAGATTCCAGGAATCCCTCGTGAACTCGGGGGGCAAATCGAAAACAACGGACAAGGACCACAACTTGGAGATAGTGAAAGATTGGCGGAGATGGTCAGACGCGCCATGAGAGGTGGATTAGTGAATAGAGATCTGGAGGATGTGAATAGGAGTCCCTTTACTCCTACGATCAGGCAAGCCAGGAATCCACCAGAATTCAAGTTACCAACACTGGACATGTATAATGGGAGGACGGATCCTGCGGTTCATCTAACGAAGTATATGAGGCACATGGAAGTGTTGGGGGCATCGGAGGAGGTCATGGCCCGGTGCTTCCCACTGTACCTGGCAGACATAGCAGCATTATGGTTCAGACAACTGGAAAGCGGTTCCATTCGAACATGGACCGATTTGACTGAAAAGTTCATGAGGCAGTTCAGGGTTCACATTTCAAGACCCAAAAATGTGATGAGTTTGGCAACACTGAAGCAAAGGACCGGGGAGTCTTTGAGGAACTTTCTGACGCGATTCAATGCAGCGGCAGCTTCGGTGGATCGACCCGATCCGTCCATGGTTTTTATGGCAGCCGTATCTGGCGTAGCAGATGGCACAGAGTTCAAGAATTCGTTAACGAGGGATCCCCCTATGGATCTAGGAGAATTTTATCATGAGGCTGAAGGTTTTTTACGACTAGAGGATGCAAATGCTGAAAGAGAGGAGGGAGAAGGAGTTGATGTTTATGCAATCAAGGGTGAGAATCCTCCTAAAACAGATTCAGGAACTGGTAAAGGGAAACAAAATGCTGAGGATAATAGTGATGGACCGACGCGACCACGAAAGGAACCAATATTCACCTCTAATATGGGGCCTGAATGAGACTTTGGAGCAAATCTACCAGGACACCCGGGGGCAGATTCCTTATCGAAAGCCAATGAGAAGGGATCCGACCAACAATGAAAGAAGGTCAGACAAGTACTGCCTATTCCACGAGCTGAATGGTCATAGCACGAATGATTGCAGACACTTGAAGGATGAGGTTGAGGGACATATCCGAAATGGGCTACTATCGCAGTACATAAGAAGGGGAATGGCAACGGTGGAATGAGAGCGGCCACCGCTTGCACCTACTGGAGACGGCTCAGGATCGGGCGTCAGCTTGTCATAAGTTGATTGGGACAATTGCGAATAAGTAGCAAACTCCACACCAACACGATTAAGTCATTTACACATGTACAGGACCGCGAACGATCCTCAGGCATGCTCTGATACGACTACTAATCGCAACGGTGTAGGTGTTTGCACTTTGACGTCCCTGTTTTCCTGTTATTTTCCATTTCTAATGTATGAACCTGATTTTGTTGAACATTTCTGTTGAAAAACTCATTTTGAATGAAAAGTATGCCATTTGTGACGCCATAACGGCTAAGCCACTTACACATGTAAGGGATCGCGAACGGTCCTCAGGCATGCTCTGAGATGGCAATAAACCGCCACTATAAGCGGTTCAGAAACTCACTCGAACGTGAAATCTGACATTGATAATACTAAGTCCCCCCGGGCACACATCACAATTCGCCTCGAACGGCACCCGACCGCGAACGATCACAAATCGCCTCGAACGGCACCCGATCGCGAACGATCACAAATCGCCTCGAACGGCACCCGACCGCGAACGGTCACAAATCGCCTCGAACAACACCCGACCGCGAACGGTCACAAATCGTCTCGAACGGCACCCCGACCGCGAACGGTCACCATTCGCCGCGAATGGCATCCGACTGCTAACGGTCACATATCACCTCGAATGACATACGATCCCGAACGATCGTCATTCATGGTCAAATAAAACTATCAATTTCTTTGCAAGTCATCAACAGGATATGAACATCCAGCTTATGTCATTACAAAACAAACCTTCTTATCACAAGGCATGTTTTGGGGGGCAAATGTTATTATGCCTTTTGGCAAGGCCGTGACACCAAGAACTTGACTAGAAACCAAAGACAGTTCATCTAGAAAATCGGTTATACACAGGTTCACTATGGATATCGATGAATTTTGTCCGAGTCCGGATCAAGCTTAAATTAATACAACATGACAAGATAAGCTATGAGAGTCAACGTTCCAAATCTCAAGTCAATCCGAGTTCGTATGCTCAAGTTACGACCGATGCAAAATTGAATAAAGACAGCCTCGCGTTAGACTCGCTCAGTTCGCATCCCTCAGGAAAGCCCTCTTCGACCCGCTCAGTTTGAATCCATCAGGGAAGCCAACTTTGACTCGCTCAGTTCGAATCCATCAGGGAAGCCAACTTTGACTCGCTCAGTTTGACTCGCTTCACCTCCATCAAAAGTGCCTACTTCGACTCGCTCCACTTCGACTCCGTCTCCGAACCACTGTTCGACTCGCTCTACACCCTTCAGAGAACCATTGTTCGACTCCTTCGCAGGACCATTGTTCGACTCCATCGAAGAGACGCATTTCGACTCGCTCCGCTTCGCATCCATCCGAAGACTTCTACCTCCATCGATGCAAACAACGGCTGCTACCATCGATACGAACAAGGCGAGAGTCCTAGAACGACTCGATCAAAATAGCATCAAAGGCAGAGTGATCCGAAGATTCAAGCGCCACGTCACCGAGTCGAACAAAAGCGAGTCGAACAGAGCGAGTCGAACAGAGCGAGTCGAACGAAACAGCCAACCGAAAATCCCATTTTGTATCGATCATATCTCCTAATCTACGACTCCAAATGCTATGAAATTTTCACATAAGACTACGTGCATGCTAGAAAGTGTCCACGCCAAATTTCGACTCCATTGGATGAAATCTTGATCGATACGAAATCTGTTCATATCGATCACGGATCGGACCAAAACTTCATGGGCTTGGGCGCGCGGGCCTGGTCACGTGCGAGAGAGGGTCTCCCGAGATCTGAGCAAAATATCAGCCTCCTACACATATAAATAGACCCCCAAAGCCAACAGAAAAGGCGTTCTTCTTCTTCTTTGAAATCTCCAATGCCCAGAATCTGTGGGATGCAGATCTAACCTCCATTGCTGCTGCTACCAACGAATTTCACTGCTGCAAATCATTGTTGTTCGCTGTAATTTGCTAAAATCAATTGTAAACATCAAAGAAAGATCAATAAAGCAAACTACTTCATAGTGGACGTAGGCGATACGCTGAACCACTCTAAATCTTGTGTCTCTATCCATTTCTTTCTGTTTTAAGTTTATTATTCTTCATTTTTATCCTCTACATTACTTAGATCTGTGATCTGTGATCATATACTGCTGATTTGTGTTCACACACTGGTGCTTTCACGATATTTGGGGTTTGTGACCATTTTTGGCGCAAACACTTTGGTGCTTTCACTGAGAATTGAACTCGGCGATTTTATCATTTGGAAGTTGAATTTGAAGGCTTAAGGATTCAGATCTGAAAAACTATGACAAGGCAATCAAATAGAAGACAAAGGGCGAAGAGAGGTCAGCACGAAGGGAGTCAAGAGGTTTCCTCAGGTGCAAACCAGACATCAATCTTCATCACCAGGGATGAGATAGAGACAATGATGAAAAGACAAGAGGAAATGATCCAGAACTTGCTCCTTCAGATTGGGCAGCTTGGAGCGCAAAATCAAGGAGCAACCAGAGTTCAGGGTGGAGTAGGACCATCTGGCACAGCCCCAGAACTAGGGGGCACTTACCCAGAGCATGTTGACCCGATCCCAGGAGCGGTACCAGGAGGAGCTGCGCAACGCGGCATTGATAGAGAAGCGAATACTCGTTCAGGAGAGCAGATTCCAGGAATCCCTCGTGAACTCGGGGGGCAAATCGGAAATAACGGACAAGGACCACAACTTGGAGATAGTGACAGATTGGCGGAGATGGTCAGACGCGCCATGAGAGGTGGACTAGTGAATAGAGATCTGGAGGATGTGAATATGAGTCCCTTTGCTCCTATGATCAGGCAAGCCAGGAATCCACCAGAATTCAAGTTACCAACACTGGACATGTATAATGGGAGGATGGATCCTACGGTTCATCTAACGAAGTATATGAGGCACATGGAAGTGCTGGGGGCATCGGAGGAGGTCATGGCCCGGTGCTTCCCACTGTACTTGGCAGACATAGCAGCATTATGGTTCAGACAACTGGAAAGAGGTTCCATTCGAATGTGGACCGATTTGACTGAAAGGTTCATGAGGCAGTTCAGGGTTCACATTTCAAGACCCAAAAATGTGATGAGTTTGGCAACACTGAAGCAAAGGACCGAGGAGTCTTTGAGGAACTTTCTGACGCGATTCAATGCAGTGGCAGCTTCGGTGGATCGACCCGATCCATCCATGGTTTTTATGGCAGTCGTATCTGGCGTAGCAGATGGCACAGAGTTCAAGAATTCGTTAACGAGGGATCCCCTTATGGATCTAGGAGAATTTTATCATGAGGCTGAAGGTTTTTTACGACTAGAGGATGCAAATACTGAAAGAGAGGAGGGAGAAGGAGTTGATGTTTATGCAATCAAGGGTGAGAATCCTCCTAAAACAGATTCAGGAACTGGTAAAGGGAAACGAAAATCTAAGGATAATAGTGATGGACCGACGCGACCACGAAAGGAACCAAGATTCACCTCTTATACGGAGCTGAATGAGACTTTGGAGCGAATCTACCAGGACACCCGGGGGCAGATTCCTTATCGAAAGCAAATCAGAAGGGATACGACCAACAATGAAAGAAGGTCAAACAAGTACTGCCTATTCCACGAGCTGAATGGTCATAGCACAAATGATTGCAGACACTTGAAGGATGAGGTTGAGGGACATATCCGGAATGGGCTACTATCGCAGTACATAAGAAGGGGAACGTCAACGGTGGAACGAGAGCGGCCACCGCTTGCACCTACTGGAGACGGCTCAAGATCGAGGCGTCAGCTTGTCATCAGTTGATTGGGACAATGGCGAATAAGTAGCAAACTCCACACCAACACGATTAAGTCATTTACACATGTACAGGACCGCGAACGATCCTCAGGCATGCTCTGATACGACTACTAATCGCAACAGTGTAGGTGTTTTCACTTTGACGTCCCTGTTTTCCTTTTATTTTCCATTTCTAATGTTTGAACCTGATTCTGTTGAACATTTCTGTTGAAAAACTCATTTTGAATGAAAAGTATGCCATTTGTGACGCCATAACGGCTAAGCCACTTACACATGTAAGGGATCGCGAACGGTCCTCAGGCATGCTATAAGATGGTAATAAACCGCCACCACAAACGGTTCAGAAACTCACTCGAACGTGAAATATGACATTGATAATACTAAGCCCCCCCGGGCACACATCATAATTCGCCTCGAACGGCACCCGACTATGAACGGTCACAAATCACCTCGAACGGCACCCGATCGCGAACGATCACAAATCGCCTCGAATGGCCCCCGACCGCGAACGGTCACAAATCGCCTCGAACGGCACCCGATCGCGAACGATCACAAATCGCCTCGAACGGCACCCCGACCGCGAACGGTCACCATTCGCCGCGAATGGCATCCGACCGTGAACGGTCACATATCACCTCGAATGACATACGATCCCGAACGATCGTCATTCGTGGTCAAATAAAACTATCAATTTCTTTGAAAGTCATCAACAGGATATGAACATCCAGCTTATGGCATTACAAAACATACCTTCTTATCACAAGGCAAGTTTTGGGGGGCAAATGTTATCCCGCCTTTTGGCAAGGCCGTGACACCAAGAACTTGACTAGGAACCAAAAACAGTTCATCTAGAAAATCGGTTATACATAGGTTCACTATGAATATCGACGAATTTTGTCCGAGTCCGGATCGAGCTTAAATTAATACAACATGACAAGCTAAGCTATGAGAGTCAACGTTCCAAATCTCAAGTCAATCCGAGTTCGTATGCTCAAGTTACGACCGATGCAAAATTGAATAAAGACAGCCTCGTGTTCGACTCGCTCAGTTCGCATCCCTCAGGAAAGCCCTCTTCGACTCGCTCAGTTCGAATCCATCAGGGAAGCCAACTTCAACTCGCTCAGTTCGAATCCATCAGGGAAGCTAACTTCGAATCGCTCAGTTCGACTCGCTTCGCCTCCATCAGAAGTGCCTACTTCGACTCGCTCCACTTCGACTCCATCTCCGAACCACTGTTCGACTCGCTCCGCACCCTTCAGAGAACCGTTGTTCGACTCCATCGCAGGACCATTGTTCGACTCCATCGAAGAGATGCATTTCGACTCGCTCCGCTTCGCATCCATCCGAAGGCTTCTACCTCCATCGATGCGAACGGCACATCTTTTATCGATGCGAACAAAGGCTGCTACCATCGATACGAACGAGGCGAGAGTCCTAGAACGACTTGATCACTAGAACGACTTGATCAAAACAACATCAAATGCGGAGTGATCCGGAGATTCAAGCGCCATGTCACCGAGTCGAACAAAAGCGAGTCGAACAGAGCGAGTCGAACGAAACAGCTAACCGAAAATCCCATTTCATATCGATTATATCTCTTAATCTACGACTCCAAATGCTATGAAATTTTCAAAGAAGACTACGTGCATGCTAGAAAGTGTCCACGCCAAATTTCGACTCCATTGGATGAAATCTTGATCGATACGAAATCCGTTCGTATCGATCACGGATCGGACCAAAACTTCACGGGCTTAGGCGCGCGGGCCTGGTCACGTGCCAGAGAGGGTCTCCCGAGATCTGAGCGAAATATCAGCCTCCTACACCTATAAATAGACCCCCAAAGCCAACAGAAAAGGGGTTCTTCTTCTTTTTTGAAATCTCCAACGCCCAGACTCTGCGGGATCCAGATCTAACCTCCATTGCTGCTGCTACCAACGAATTTCACTTCTGCAAATCATTGTTGTTCGCTGTAATTTGCTAAAATCAATTGTAAACATCAAAGAGAGATCAATAAAGCAAACTACTTCATAGTGGACGTAGGCAATACGCCGAACCACTCTAAATCTTGCGTCTCTGTCTATTTCTTTCTGTTTTAAGTTTATTATTCTTTATTTTTATCCTCTACATTACTTAGATCTGTGATCTGTGATCATATACTGCTGATTGTGTTCACACACTGGTGCTTTCACGATATTTGGGGTTTGTGACCATTTTTGGCGCAAACATAGACTTAATTTGAAATATGTTCACACCTTGAATTGAAAATCAGTCCCAAAGATTTTAGAATTTGAATATTGTATATTTTATTCCAGATCTGTACTTAGGTGTAAAATAAGATTTTTAGATTATTACCCAAATTTGTACTAGGTTGTAGATTTCCATAGTTTAATTTGTGAGAAGAACACCCGTTTGATGTTTTATAAATTTGTTCACTTTTTTCACTTTTGATTCAAAAGGGCGAAGTTTGATTTAACAAGGAAAACCCACAAACAAAAAGGGAAGAGATTTGTAAAGTACAGATTTATTCTTCATAATTTACACTATTTATTCCAAATAAAAATAAATTATCCATTCCTTGTAATTTCAAATGTAGTAAATCTTTCCTTTTGTGTTAAAACTAATTTATGAAAATCATAGTGGAAAATCTTTCTAAGGAATTTAATTCTAGCAAATTAAATATGAAAAACATATTCTAGTTACATATTTATGACTAGAATATAATTGAATAAGAATAAGTAGTTTATACGTATTTATTGTGTTAATAAAGGAGAATAGCGTTTATTTGAGCGTTATTTATGTGTAACGTTCATTAGTTATTATTAAATTTAGGAAAGCGAATAGGTAAAATTTGGAAATATAGTAATTCCTGTTAATGGGCAATAAATTAGGAGTTCCCAATAATTAATTAGAAGTAAAGGATTGTAACCCTAATTAATGGGCAATTAATGAGAAATAGTGGATAGGATTAGATTAGAGGTTACAATTGGTGAATTAAAGACTGTAACTCTAATTAATGAGCAATTAATGGAAATGAATTTTGGAGTTACAATTAATAAGGGAAAATGGATAAAAAGAGGCTGATAAAAATGGAATAGATATAAAAGGTTACTAATTTGAAATTAGTTATCGTACATAAATGTCCGTTAGGATTTTATGGACAAATTGACATTTATGAGCATTAAAAAGGGATTTATGGATAACGAAGTATTTAAGGTAAATTTTATTGCCATAAATAAAAAGGGAATTAGTAAGCTAAGTCCAATGTCTACCTAAGATAATATAAGTAAAGACTTAGGACGGTGAATTGGACTTAGTAGGTTAGTGATGCAAGGTCGGTAGAGTCACTCGACGGAAGACTGCCTTCACTTTGAGGTTACCTGCAGTCGGGTGCACTTACTACAAACATAAGATATCACTAATCCTAGAACCCATGTTGACGTAAGAGATTGGGCTTGCTTTCTTAATTGAAAAGTATTAAATGATCCAAATTTGGAATTAGGAGAGATGAGGGATATATTCATAGGGGTTCGCTTCTGGTTTGAGGTATTAAGTAGTTGTAGGGTCTGCCTTTCTCCTAAAAGGAAGTGTTAAGTAACCTAGTGAGATTCCAAATAAATAAGGATGTCTCTAAAAGGGTTTATTTTAGTGTTGAGGTATTAAGTGGCTATTTTAGGGCCCGCCTCCCTACCGAAAGAAGTAACCTAATGAGATTCCATATTTATAATTAAGAGTGATAGTGGATATCTTAAGAATGGCTCGCTTTGGGTTTGAGGGATTAAGGGATTGATCTAGGGCTCGCCTCTTTCCTAAAAAGAAGTATTAAGTAACCTAGTGAGATTCCAGGCAATGTCACCTAAATAGTACCAGTGAGGAGTCTGCCTTGGTGTTAGGTATTAAATGACAAAGGCATACCCATAAATAGGTGTTAAATGGTCAGGGGTCTGCCTAGTCCTTATCAATGAGGTATTAAGTGGCTTCGGTACAGTCTCTCATATTGTTAAGGCCATAATAATGATAGTACCAGTTGTTGATACGCTATATTTTGATCAATAACAATGTGCTTCAACAAAAAGGAAGAGATATGTGCAAGGCTAAAGGAAGGACTATGAAGACCAAGGATATCATGAGTACTTAGTATATTTAGGTCTTAGTTTTAGTTTTATTGTTAAAATCTATCCTCAAGAAGCTTGCACAAACACAAGAACACATTTCATAACTTAATGTTTTAGTTAAAGTGTTCACTGTGCAGAAACTACCAGTTCAGTCGATTGAACAGGAAATCCCAGTCGATTGAACCTGTTACAGAATTACAACATGCACAGTTTCAGTCGACTGAAATTCCCTGTTCAGTCGACTGAATTTGAACCTGCGAATTTTTACTGAAAAGACACCTTCTTCTTCCCAAGAGTTGCAACCATTCTCCAATGGTGATGGATGCATCTCTTGCCTGAATCTTTTGCAAATAGATACATCTCTTCTACACCTATAAATACATGTTTCTATCATTTGCAAACCACCAATTCTAATTGCTTTAATCTCTTTATTATCTTGAACATACTTTCAGATTTCTTAAGTTTTCAAAAGCAATCTCAAACCACTTCAATTGCTTGAATCTCTGATTTATCTTAAATACTCTTTTTGATTCATAGCAATTTATATTTCCTAAATCTTCATAAACACATTTCATACTCTTGAGGATAAGATTATAGGAAAGTTGTACTCAATTAGACTCATTAGTGTTATCAAGAACACAACAAGTCAGAAATACTTTTTGTATCTAGTTGAAGTCCTCTTCAGTAGTCGAGGCAAGAAATCCCATACGGTTGTTCGGGTAAGTTGTAAACCTATTCCTCTGGGTTAAGTGAGGGTTGTTGGTTGGTTGAATTCCTAAGAGGAGCTTAGGGACTGGACGTAGGAAAAGAGGTCCGAACCAGTATAAAGTCTTGGTGTCTACTTTACTTACTGCTTATTGCTATCTACCTAGACCATTTCACTATTCCATATTATACGATCCTACCGCATAGCTTCTTTCAATTGGTATCAGAGCAAGGCCGTCTTATAACCATAACACCGTTATTTGACATTTTGATAATATGGAAAATAACACAAGCACAACATCTGCCTATAACTCTACATTCGTGGAAGGACAGTCTACTCAAAGACCCCCTCTATTCAACGGACTAAACTATAATTATTGGGCTACAGGGATGAGGATTTATATGCAAGAAACAAGCTTTGAAGCCTGGAATGCAATTCAAGCAGAACTCATTGTACCCACAACTGATTATTCTACATGGACGCAAACTCAGAAAAATGAAGTTAGTGCAAATACCAAAGCTATGAATATGCTATTTTGCGCTTTGGATAGAAATGAGTTCAATCGTGTTAGCATTTGTACTACTGCACATCAGATATGGAGTACACTTAAAACCATACATGAAGGCACAAACAAGGTCAAACAAACAAAGATCTCCATGCTAAAGAACCAGTTCCAAAACTTTAGAATGCGACAAAATGAATCCATCAATGACATGTACTCGAGATTCCAAGACATTCATCATGCCTTAATTGGACTAGGAGAAAAATACACGGATTTTGATATTGTATCTAAAGTTCTAAATTCACTCACTGATGAATGGGAGAGAAAAGTCTTAGCAATCGAAGAAGCAAATGATCTATCTACAATGAAACCAGAAGAATTAGTTGGAAATCTTATGTCATATGAAGTAAATATGCAAGCTAAGAAAGATCAAGCACAAGAAAGAAAGAAAGAATGTAGCTTTTCATGCGGAAAAGGAAGAATAAGAGTCTGAAGATGAGGATCTAGCATTTATAGCCAAAAATTTCAAGAAATTCTTAAGGTATAGAAAAGGAAATAAAAACGGATTCAAAAAGAATTTCTTGAACAAACCTACATCCTCGAATATAAAGTGTTTCAACTGTCACAAGAAAGGACACATGCACAAAGATTGTCCAGAACAAAAGAAGGAGAATCAAAGAACTCTAAATAACAAAGACAAGAAAGAGTCTCAAGAATGATAGCGATAATGAACAAGCAAATGTATGCTTTATGGCTCAAGAATCTGAGGTTAGTAATTTAACTTTCGACGATTTAATTGATGTAAACACTGAACTTTTGAGCACAATAAAAGCTCTTAAAAGGAAACTCAAGGAAACTCGTGAAAATCAAAACAAAGCTGAATTTGAAAAAGATATGTTAAAAGATGAAAAGGTAATTCTAGAGGAAGAACTTGAAAAAGTTCAAGAGTCTCTTTCAAATTCGAAAACTCAATTATCACTTTTAAGTCAAGAAATTGAAACTCAAAAGACAAAAAATGATATAATTGTTTCTGAAAATCATGAGTTAAAAACTAAGATTAGACAAGTTGAGTTAGAAAATAATAGTCTTCAAGCTAGATTAGATAACATCACTAAAAATGTTTCTAATTTTAACAAAGGAAGAGAAAATTTATCTAAGATTTTAGAAAATTCTCAATCCTCCTCAAATAAACATGGATTAGGATATAAAAAAGAGTCAAAAATTCCTAAAAGGAAAAATACAAATTTTAAGAGGAATATTGATTCAAAACAACAAATGTTATTAAGAGAGCCTATTAGAACAAAAGAAAAAACTAAGATAGTTAAAATTTGGGTTCCAAAGACTAACAATATTTTAATTAGGAATAACTATATTAAAGCATTTATGGATAGTGTTCATAATAATAAAAATTATATTTATAAAAAGGATACTGAACCAAATTGGGTTTGGTTTCCTAAGTTCTAACTTTTAGGACCCTATTGAAAGGTGGGTACCAATAATTTTGTATTTATTTTCAGGTCCCACTCAAAAAGAAGAAATGGATACTAGACAGTGGTTGCTCAAAACACATGACCGGCGACAAAGATATGCTTACAAACATCACATACTTTGATGGTGGCTCGGTTACCTTTAGAGACAATTCAAAAGGCTATATCATTGGCAAAGGAGATGTGAGCAATTACGGTACATCAAATTTACCTTTTATTACAAATGTTTCATTAGTTAAAAATCTAAAACATAATCTACTAAGCATAAGTCAACTTTGTTACAAAGGTTTTAAAATAACTTTTTCGGAAAATAAATGTAGTATTTTTGATCAAAACCAAAATCTTGTTTTTGAGGGAAATAGAGATAGGAATATTTATGTTCTATATATGAAAATTAATCATAATACAAATATGTGTTTACCAGCCAAAGATAATGATCCTTGGTTGTGGCACAAAAGATTTTGTCATATTAATTTCAAAACTATTAGAAAACTTTCTAAAAATGAATTAGCAAGAGGTTTACCTAAGATAAACTTTAAGATAAAAAATCTTTGTGATGATTGTCAAATAGGAAAAGTAACAAAATCATCTTTCAAATCTAAGAAAAATATTTCAACTTTACAACCACTAGAATTACTTCATATGGATCTTTTCGGACCAACACAAGTTCAATCCATTAATCATAATCGATATGTATTTGTAATAGTTGATGATTTCTCAAGATATACATGGACTATTTTTATGAAAAATAAAAGTGATACATTTGAGCACTTTAAAACATTTGTCAAAAGAATTCAAAACACTAAAGATTTGAAAATTAAGAATATACGAAGTGATCATGGTGGCGAATTCGAAAATGAAGCTTTTGAATCTTTCTGTAAAAAGAAAGGAATAAATCATAACTTTTCATTTCCTAGAACTCCTCAACAAAATGGAGTAGTGGAAAGAAAGAATAGAATATTACAAGAATGTGCAAGAACATTATTAAATGGAAGCCTTCTACCAAAACATTTTTGGGCAGAAGCCGTAGCTACTGCATGTTATGTATTAAATCGTATTTCTATTAGACCATTAACTAAAAATACTTCATATGAACTTTTTAACAATAGAAAGCCAAATATCTCTTATTTTAAAATATTTGGATCAAAATGTTTTATTTTAAATACAAAAATCAACTAGGAAAATTTGATCCGAAAGCTGATGAAGGAATGTTTGTAGGATACTCAGAATGAAGTAAGGCATATCGAGTTTTTAATAAACGAACAAATATAATCGAAGAAACTTTACATGTATCTTTTGATGAAAACTTTAATAAAAACTTGAGTATAAAAGATGATGACGAATTTATAATAAATATAGACAATACAAATCTTGAAAATATGAATAATACCGAACTTAGATCTCCACCTAGAATCTTACGAGATCATCCTGTACAAAATTTAATCGGTGAAATTGATTCTCAAGTTAAAACTAGAAGTCAGCTAAACCAAATGGGAAATGTTGCTTTTATCTCTACATTAGAACCAAAAATTCCTAAAGAAGCATCAACAGATGACTACTGGATTGTTGCTATGCAAGAAGAATTAAATCAATTCGAACGTAACGATGTTTGGGATTTAGTTCCTCGTCCTAATAATCAATCTGTTATAGGAACAAAATGGGTTTACAAAAATAAAGCAGACGAACAAGGAAATATAACTAGGAATAAAGCTAGACTAGTAACACAAGGATATAATCAAGAGGAAGGTATCGACTTTGAAGAAACATTTGCTCCCGTTGCAAGACTTGAAGCAATACGTATTCTATTAGCTTTCGCGTGTTTTCACAATTTTAAACTTTATCAAATGGATGTTAAAAGTGCTTTTCTAAATAGTTTTATAAAAGAAAATGTGTACGTAGAGCAACCCCCTTTATTCATACATGAAAAATATTCGGATCATGTATATAAATTAAAGAAAGCCTTATATGGTCTTAAACAAGCACCTCGTGATTGGTATGAGAGACTTAAAAGCTATTTACTAGATTCAGGATTTCAAATCGGAAAAGTAGATCAAACTCTATTCATTAAAAACACTACTACAGACATTCTAATAATTCAAATATATTTGGATGACATTATATTTGGTTCAACTAATGAAAACTTGTGTAAAGAATTTTCAAATATAATGACTAAGGAGTTCGAAATGTCACACATGGGAGAATTATCTTATTTTCTCGGATTACAAATTAAACAATTAACGAATGAAATTTTCTTAAACCAAGAAAAATATTGTGTGAATCTAATTAAACGTTTTGGAATGGAAAACACTTCTGGAAAACCTACTTGAGATGACCCTCTTAATTTCCACCCTAATTTCATAAGAATTTTTTTTTTAGAAATGATATATAGATATATCATTCATTACAAATACATTTCCCAGGGTCATTTTCTTTCTCCACTAAACAAAAATATATCCAGGATCTTTCACAATATAAAAATATTGTTTAACTCTAAATCATTCCTAACATACATATATGAAGATATCTATGTTATATTCTACTTTAATCAGAGCATGTTAATATGTAAGTAGAATTCCTTTTTAACTCTATTAAAATGTGATAATACCTTAAAAAGATTAATTATTGTAATCTGATTTTTTGACCCTAGAATCCACTGGAAACATGTTCTATAGCCTGTTATTGTAATTGAGAAGTGATCAAGTAATAATCAGTGGAAAGCAAGCTTTTTATATGGATGATTGTGTTAAAGTCTGAATAGTATCAAACTCAGGCTAAAAGAAAGTGGATCCTAAGTGAACACAAGCAACATCTAGGCGTAATGGAAACGCGCCTAACTAACACATGAAAGGTCACGAGTTCGAGTGCTATGCTGGTCGGTTCAAACCCAATTTTTGTTTTTTTTTTCTCCTGTGAACAAGATTGTCTGAACCTAATATATACTTTGGCTATGAAACAGCTCCAAACTTTTAATTTAAATCCTTAGTTGTTGGCTTGACCCAGGCTCAAGAAAAGGGCTATGTTAGCCTTGTTCTGGTTTGCACTACTCAGTTACATAATACATGCTATATTATTTTCTTTTTAAAGCAATTCAAACTCTTTCTATCAAATTTTATTTTTTGACTTGAACATGGATTTTCCTATGCCAGTTCTATAGATATACATACAAACCACAAATTCTTTTAATCTCAGATCTTCTACCATTATAGCCTAACTGTTCTTGAAGCTTGAAATCCATTTTTCATAGCAAAGAACTTAACAAAACAAAGCACATAGTTCAGCTGAGACATATAAGTTCAACAACTACAAAACAGTAATTAACCATACATTGGTTTCTCAAAGTAATTTTAAACAATAGGTCTTAATCTAGTTCATCATGAAGATGTAGTTTACTTCAGCAAAGTCTTTTAAAAACATAGCATCCAAATCTTAAGCAGTTTAACATCCAAGCCTGATCAAAGCAATTTCCTATTTCCCTGCAAAACCACCATGAACTGCCCCATATGAATATGAGACACCCAATGGTGCATAAACACAAAAGGGTCAGACTATTTGTCTGGTGTGAATAATCTAACTGAAAACATGATCTTATTCAATTCTATTTGTATTCCAGTAATTGCAAGAATAAGAAACTCAGTATCTTCTGTGTGCATGTTTTGTGAGGCATGTACATTCATATCAGTGTTAAACAAATTCTCAATGACTTGATTCATAGAAAACAATCATAAGATTCATCAATAAAAAAAACACCAAAACAACCAAATACAAACATCAATTCAGTTATCATCCCCTTTTCAACTTTACTGGCCATCAGGGATTTTGCCCAGACCTCTCCTGAATTTATTCCTAGAATTCATTATCAAATCTAATAGGGTCTTTAGCTACTTTCTCCTTTTTAAACACACACTGCCTGGGACCTTTCTCTGTTAACCCAGCACACTCAGGCCCCTGGGTATAAATATACCATGTGTGAACTTGCAATATTCCCATTGCTAAGCTATACTTTGGTAGCCCTAAGATCCCAAGTCCTTAGTTAAATTACTAAGTGTTATTATTATTTTTCATAGCAGTGCTAATCCCTTCTGCATCTCACTTCTTAATCAGAGAAATATAAATAATGCAAGCAATATGTATTCATCCAGAGTTTGGTAAGTTACATTCTCATAAGCAAACATTTTATCATGGAAGAGGGAGGTGACTTCTTAGCACATTATTTTTGCCTGTGGGTTTCACTGGATTAAGATGTAAGCATGTGGTCCTGAGTAATTTGCTATATATATATTTTCCCTTACCTCTGGTTCAATCAGATTCATGATCTGGCTAAACCACAAGTATATTTGATTTGGGTATTTCATAAAACATAGAAGCTCAGCACATGTACAACATTGCACTTCTACATTTTCTTTTGTTTTAATTAATATGAGACATAAGCAACAACACAATGTTACAGCCCATATTTCTTTCTACCTTCAGACCATACACCCACTACTTGAATCCGGGGATTTTTATAAACAACTTATAAAGAAAACTTATAAAAGAAAAATACTCAATCTCAAAGTTAACCCATATCTCAGACAAACATTTTAGTTCATGTATCCATGACTCTTATTTTTCTGGGTAAACCAGATAGAGGTTTTACCCTTAAACAAATCATTAACAACCCAAAGTCATCCAAACATAAAACATAATTTGTAAAAGAAAATTAGTTCAAACTGGCTGCCTCAATATTCAGGTCTTAATGCCAAAGTTTTCAGTGAGGTTACTCACCTTAATCCTTCTTCTTCCTATGCCTTATGAACCCCCTTTTAGTCTTCTGCCTTCTCCTATTTTCTCTGGTTTATGCCTTGTATATTTTTCTTTAGGTTAACGAAGAACAAAAATATATGGTCTTGCTATACTAGGCCTTTTATATAAATCTTGGCTGTCACTAGGGTTTATGGACTTACCCAATGTCAGTTCTACCCCATCCCAAACGTAGCCTGTCTCTGGTTTGATTCAAGAAAATAAAAGGGTATGTGGTCCTTGTCTTCTTTTCCAAAAATTAGTTTCTCTCTTTTAACTTTCCCTGGTCATGTCATATGCATGACTTCCTATTATTATTGTTATTATTTTCTTAATAAAAGAAATTACTGAGAATAGATAAAGTGCTTGTTTAGGGACTCATGCCATTTTCATGCAATTTCTGTTTCTTTCCAGAGATTGATTGACTGTATACATGTATAATTTAAGTATACCTAATCCTTTTATTTTTCTTTCTTTAAACAATTTTAAGTTTATTTCAGCCTAGCTTCTTATTTTATTTGTACTATATTTTATTTAAAGACATAATTCTATCTTTATGCATATGTATTTCTAAATCAGTTATTTTATTTTTATCTATTAATTTCTGTCAAATTTTGTTACACAGAAATCTGTGTGCATGTGTACACTGTCTTGTGCACATGTACATGTTTTATACTTTGTATCTGCAAATCAATTTCCTATTCCAATTTTTCCAATGCAATTTCAAACAAATACAAACTAAATTAAATCATGAAATTACTCACAAAAATCAGGGTTATCACATATACCCCTCCTTTTAGGAATTGTGTCCCACAATTCTTTCATACTTAACTTAAGTATCATCTCTTCAGAAAAATGAATTTTTCTGATTTCAAAACCATTTTCAAACCAATCACCTATTAAGCACTATGCATATCAACACAAGATAAAAAAATCACAATGCATATTCAACCAACACATTCATTAGTATGTATATATATATATATAGATTTACCTTTTCTTCAATCAAACAGCTGGGGATAATCATTTCTGATTTTATCCTCCACTTCCCATGTGCAATCATTTGGGTCTAGACTCCATTGTACCTTTACTAATTTAATTTCTTTGTTTCTCAATTTCTTGGTTTCTCTAGAAACTATGCCCACTGGTTCCTTTTCATAAATCATTCTAGGATCAATCTGCACATCCTTAGAGGATTCTAGTATTGCTTCCTTATCATGAACCCATCTTCTTAGTTGAGACACATGAAAGACATCATGCATTGCTCTCATTTCTTCTGGCAATTCTAATTTATAGGCTACTGTCCCTATTCTTTCTAGAATTTTATATGGTCCTATATATCTAGGAATCAACTTTCCTTGTTTCCCAAACCTTAGAACCTTTTTCATGGGTGCTATCTTGATGAACACATAATCCCCAACATCATATTGTACTGCCTTCCTTCTTTGATCTGCATATTTCTTTTGCCTATCTTGGGCAGAGGCAATTCTTTTTCTGATCAAGGCTACCTTTTCAGAAGTCTCCTTCACATTTTCTGGTCCTAAGACCACTTTTTCTCCAGACTCATGCCAACTTGCAGGTGATAAACATGGCCTTCCATAGAGAGCTTCAAAGGGGGCCATGCCTATGCTACTGTGATGGGTGTTATTGTATGCAAATTCAGCTAGATATATGTAATCTTCCCAGCTTCCTCCCCAATCCAATACACATGCTCTCAACATGTCTTCAAGCAATTTGTTCACAATTTCTGTTTGACCATCAGATTGAGGATGGTATGCTGTACTCAAACATAAATCAGTCCCCATTGCCTTGTGAAAACTCTGCCAAAATTTTGAAGTGAAGATGGTATCTCTATCACTCACTATAGTCTTTGGTATACCATGCAGTCTGACTACTTCTTTAATAAACAACTGGGCTAGGGTATTAGCATTTCTTTCTGATTTCACTGGTATAAAGTGGGCTGACTTGGTTAACCTATCAACCATTACCCAAATACTATCATTTCCCCTCCTAGTTCTAGGCAAACCATCAATAAAATCCATTGATATGTCTTCCCATTTCCACTGTGGTATTTGTAAAGGTTGAAGCATTCCTGAGGGTTTTTGATACTCAGCCTTCACCTGCTGGCAAACCATACATTTTGATACATAGGTTGCCACTGCATTCTTCATACCACTCCACCAATAATCTCTCTTGAGGTTGTGATACATTCTTGTGCTTCCTGGGTGTATAGTATATTTGCTTTTGTGGTAAGCATCCAAAATTTCTTGCTTCAACTCATCCATTGCTGGAACACATATTCTTTCTCCTTTCTTCAGATGGCCCTGATCATTCAACTGAAAACCTTCTACTGTCTCACCATTTAATATTTTTGTCTTCTTTTCAAATAAAAATGGATCTTGATTTTGTAGCATTGCAACTTTATTTTTCAATTCTGATCCCAGAGTAATAAAACTTAATTTTCCCATTTCTACCTTCCCACTGCATAAGCTCATGTTTTCTATGTTATCACTCTTTATCTCTGAATCAATTAATAATGATAAAGTGTTAAACTCTTCTATCATTAATCTAGCCACTTTAGCATGTTGTCTACTTAGGGCATCTGCTACTTTATTAGCCTTACCTGGTGTGTATAATATTTCAAAATCATATGAGGCTAAGAGTTCAATCCATCTTTGCTGCCTCATATTTAATTCTTTTTGTGAAAACAAATATTTGAGTGATTTATGGTCTGTATATACTTCAAATTTTGCTCCCAACAAGTAGTGTCTCCATAGCTTAAGGGCATACACTACAGCAGCCAATTCAAGGTCATGAGTAGCATACCTTACTTCACTTGATTTCAACTGCCTAGAAGCATAAGCTATTACCTGATGTTGTTGCATCAATACTGCTCCAAGCCCTTGTCCACTTGCATCAGTATACACCACCAAGTTTTCATTTCCCTCAGGTACTTTAAGAATTGGAGCTTGTACCAGTGCTTCTTTTAATTTCCCAAAGGCATTTTCACATTCCTCAGTCCAAGTGAACACTTGATTTTTCCTAGTCAATCTGGTTAATGGAATTGAGATTTTTGCAAAATCTTTTATGAATCTTCTATAGTAACCAGCCATTCCCATGAATGATCTGACTTCAGTGACATTAGTAGGCCTTTTCCAAGCTTGCACTGCAATGACTTTATTGGAGTCCACAGCTATTCCTTTTTCTGATATAATATGGCCTAGAAAGTTCACTTCATTCTGCCAAAAAGTGCATTTTGAAAACTTTGCTTTCAAGTCTTCCTGTCTCAATTTCTCAAATACTATATGCAAATGGTTCTCATGCTCTCTAACTGACTTAGAATAAATTAGTATATCATCAATAAATATTAATACAAACTTATCCAGGTATTCTCTAAAAATCCTATTCATCAAATCAACAAAATAGGAAGGAGCATTTGTTAAGCCAAATGGCATCACCAAAAATTCATAAAGTCCATATCTGGTGTTAAAGGCTGTATACTTAATGCTTTCCTCTTCTACTTTCATCTGATGAAAGCCTGAAGCTAAATCAAGCCTGGAGAATATCTTTGCACCACTCAATTGATCAAAGAGATCATCAATTCTTTGTAAGGGGTATTTATTTTTAATTGTGACTTTATTTAATTCCCTATAGTCAATACATAATCTCAGGGATCCATCATGTTTCTTAACAAAGACTACTGGTGCTCCCCATGATGAGCTACTGGGTCTAATAAAACCTTTTTCTTCTAGTTCAACTAATTGCTTTTTCAACTCCATCAATTCCTTAGGCCCCATTCTGGTTGGTCTTTTAACCACTGGGCTAGCTCCTGGAATTATTCTAATTGAAAATTCAACTGGCCTGTGATTAGGAACTCCTCTTACTTCCCCAAACACATCATCATATTGATTAACTATGGGGATCTCTTCTAATGCAGGCATGGGTTTTTCATTTGACAATGCAGAAAGGTTGGCGATACTTCTATTTTTGTTTGCCTCACAAAGAACAATTATTCTTTGTCCATCAGAAACCTTCAATGATATGGTGGATGTTTCCATATTTATGATAGCCTTATATCTACTCAACCAATCAACTCCTAAAATAATTCCTATGTCTGGATATTGCAACACATATAGGTTTGACTCAAACACATGTCCTCCTATATTTAATCCCAGTTGCATGCACATCATACCCATGACACATGAACTACCTATAGGGCTTCTAATTAGCAGTGGTTTATCAACAATCATACAGTTCAATTTTAATTGTTGTGCAATATCATGAGAGATCAATGAGTGTGTAGCCCCAGTATCATATACTACTGTTAAAGGTATTGAATGGATAAGCAAAGTACCTTCAACTTGACCATGCTTTTCAACATTTGATCCCTCAGCTGCCTTGCCTTTCCCTTCCAAAGCCCCTAATTTTCCTTGCTTAAAATCTGGGCAGTTCCTCTTTATGTGACCTTCCTTCCCACAATGATGACAATTGAAGGATGCTGGTCTAGGATTGGTGCACCTATTTTTCATGTGCCCCTCTTGTCCACAGTTGTAACAAGTGATCCTTTTCTTAACTTCAGCAGTTCTGGCTTCTTCTGGTTTCTTGGTGGAAGTTATGTCTGTTTTCTTTTTATCATAAGGGTGAAATTTACCCTTTCCCTTCTTGTTTTGATTATTTTTGAATGCCCTGAAATTTTCTCTAGCTTTATCATGTTGTTCAATGCTCAGAGTCAAATCCAAAACTTGATCAAAAGTTTTATCCTTATGTGGTAGCATGGCTCTACTAAGGCTAGAGTTCAACCCTTGGATATATCTGCCA
Organism: Allium fistulosum; assembly: GCA_030737815.1. Taxonomy (NCBI): domain Eukaryota; kingdom Viridiplantae; phylum Streptophyta; class Magnoliopsida; order Asparagales; family Amaryllidaceae; genus Allium; species Allium fistulosum. The sequence continues at coordinate 1,111,136,707 of CM060902.1, read as the reverse complement.
TTCTTAGCTTCCTCAGTAGTGATGAGTACTGCACCATACTTTGCCAATGATTCAAACTTCTGAGTGTACTCAGTGACACTCATAGTCCCTTGCCTCAATTTGATGAATTCCTCCAGTAAAGATTCCTTAGCTGATGCAGGGATAAATCTGCCTTCCAACATTGCTTTAAACTGATCCCATGTTACTTCTCCTTCAGGTCTTCCAGCTATGATAACCTCCCACCAATCCAAAGCTGCTCCTCTCAATTGCCTGGATGCAATTTGCCTCTTCCTTTGGTCTTCAACTTGCATGTCTGCAAAGATTCTTTCCAAAATTCTAAGCCAATTTTGAACCCCCATAACTCCTTCTGTGCCATCAAAGGTTTTGCCTCCAAGATTGGTAAAAGTCTTGAGTAGCTTGGAAAGTTCCTCATGTGGATTTTCCTGCCTGTTGCCTACTCCATCTCTTATGGCCCTCATGAATTCTTGCACATTCACCATGGGTGGTTCACTTGTTCCTACATTTTGATGTCTGGGTCCTACCATAGCTCTATGGATATAACACTTAGGTTAGTCTGTTTTGCCTAATGCTCTATAGATTAATTCATTTTAATTTATCACTTATTCTATCATAATAGATATCAATAGTGTAAATAAAAAAACAAAACATCCAAAGCAATAAACACTTCTATACATCCAATGCAAACAAATTCATACAAAATTTTTGCTATGTTATTTAACAACATAGCTCTGATACCAACTGAGATGACCCTCTTAATTTCCACCCTAATTTCATAAGAATTTTTTTTTTTAGAAATGATATATAGATATATCATTCATTACAAATACATTTCCCAGGGTCATTTTCTTTCTCCACTAAACAAAAATATATCCAGGATCTTTCACAATATAAAAATATTGTTTAACTCTAAATCATTCCTAACATACATATATGAAGATATCTAGGTTATATTCTACTTTAATCAGAGCATGTTAATATGTAAGTAGAATTCCTTTTTAACTCTATTAAAATGTGATAATACCTTAAAAAGATTAATTATTGTAATCTGATTTTTTGACCCTAGAATCCACTGGAAACATGTTCTATAGCCTGTTATTGTAATTGAGAAGTGATCAAGTAATAATCAGTGGAAAGCAAGCTTTTTATATGGATGATTGTGTTAAAGTCTGAATAGTATCAAACTCAGGCTAAAAGAAAGTGGATCCTAAGTGAACACAAGCAACATCTAGGCGTAATGGAAACGCGCCTAACTAACACATGAAAGGTCACGAGTTCGAGTGCTATGCTGGTCGGTTCAAACCCAATTTTTGTTTTTTTTTCTCCTGTGAACAAGATTGTCTGAACCTAATATATACTTTGGCTATGAAACAGCTCCAAACTTTTAATTTAAATCCTTAGTTGTTGGCTTGACCCAGGCTCAAGAAAAGGGCTATGTTAGCCTTGTTCTGGTTTGCACTACTCAGTTACATAATACATGCTATATTATTTTCTTTTTAAAGCAATTCAAACTCTTTCTATCAAATTTTATTTTTTGACTTGAACATGGATTTTCCTATGCCAGTTCTATAGATATACATACAAACCACAAATTCTTTTAATCTCAGATCTTCTACCATTATAGCCTAACTGTTCTTGAAGCTTGAAATCCATTTTTCATAGCAAAGAACTTAACAAAACAAAGCACATAGTTCAGCTGAGACATATAAGTTCAACAACTACAAAACAGTAATTAACCATACATTGGTTTCTCAAAGTAATTTTAAACAATAGGTCTTAATCTAGTTCATCATGAAGATGTAGTTTACTTCAGCAAAGTCTTTTAAAAACATAGCATCCAAATCTTAAGCAGTTTAACATCCAAGCCTGATCAAAGCAATTTCCTATTTCCCTGCAAAACCACCATGAACTGCCCCATATGAATATGAGACACCCAATGGTGCATAAACACAAAAGGGTCAGACTATTTGTCTGGTGTGAATAATCTAACTGAAAACATGATCTTATTCAATTCTATTTGTATTCCAGTAATTGCAAGAATAAGAAACTCAGTATCTTCTGTGTGCATGTTTTTGTGAGGCATGTACATTCATATCAGTGTTAAACAAATTCTCAATGACTTGATTCATAGAAAACAATCATAAGATTCATCAATAAAAAAAACACCAAAACAACCAAATACAAACATCAATTCAGTTATCATCCCCTTTTCAACTTTACTGGCCATCAGGGATTTTGCCCAGACCTCTCCTGAATTTATTCCTAGAATTCATTATCAAATCTAATAGGGTCTTTAGCTACTTTCTCCTTTTTAAACACACACTGCCTGGGACCTTTCTCTGTTAACCCAGCACACTCAGGCCCCTGGGTATAAATATACCATGTGTGAACTTGCAATATTCCCATTGCCAAGCTATACTTTGGTAGCCCTAAGATCCCAAGTCCTTAGTTAAATTACTAAGTGTTATTATTATTTTTCATAGCAGTGCTAATCCCTTCTGCATCTCACTTCTTAATCAGAGAAATATAAATAATGCAAGCAATATGTATTCATCCAGAGTTTGGTAAGTTACATTCTCATAAGCAAACATTTTATCATGGAAGAGGGAGGTGACTTCTTAGCACATTATTTTTGCCTGTGGGTTTCACTGGATTAAGATGTAAGCATGTGGTCCTGAGTAATTTGCTATATATATATTTTCCCTTACCTCTGGTTCAATCAAATTCATGATCTGGCTAAACCACAAGTATATTTGATTTGGGTATTTCATAAAACATAGAAGCTCAGCACATGTACAACATTGCACTTCTACATTTTCTTTTGTTTTAATTAATATGAGACATAAGCAACAACACAATGTTACAGCCCATATTTCTTTCTACCTTCAGACCATACACCCACTACTTGAATCCGGGGATTTTTATAAACAACTTATAAAGAAAACTTATAAAAGAAAAATACTCAATCTCAAAGTTAACCCATATCTCAGACAAACATTTTAGTTCATGTATCCATGACTCTTATTTTTCTGGGTAAACCAGATAGAGGTTTTACCCTTAAACAAATCATTAACAACCCAAAGTCATCCAAACATAAAACATAATTTGTAAAAGAAAATTAGTTCAAACTGGCTGCCTCAATATTCAGGTCTTAATGCCAAAGTTTTCAGTGAGGTTACTCACCTTAATCCTTCTTCTTCCTATGCCTTATGAACCCCCTTTTAGTCTTCTGCCTTCTCCTATTTTCTCTGGTTTATGCCTTGTATATTTTTCTTTAGGTTAATGAAGAACAAAAATATATGGTCTTGCTATACTAGGCCTTTTATATAAATCTTGGCTGTCACTAGGGTTTATGGACTTACCCAATGTCAGTTCTACCCCATCCCAAACGTAGCCTGTCTCTGGTTTGATTCAAGAAAATAAAAGGGTATGTGGTCCTTGTCTTCTTTTCCAAAAATTAGTTTCTCTCTTTTAATTTTCCCTGGTCATGTCATATGCATGACTTCCTATTATTATTGTTATTATTTTCTTAATAAAAGAAATTACTGAGAATAGATAAAGTGCTTGTTTAGGGACTCATGCCATTTTCATGCAATTTCTGTTTCTTTCCAGAGATTGATTGACTGTATACATGTATAATTTATGTATACCTAAGCCTTTTATTTTTCTTTCTTTAAACAATTTTAAGTTTATTTCAGCCTAGCTTCTTATTTTCTTTGTACTATATTTTATTTAAAGACATAATTCTATCTTTATGCATATGTATTTCTAAATCAGTTATTTTATTTTTATCTATTAATTTCTGTCAAATTTTGTTACACAGAAATCTGTGTGCATGTGTACACTGTCTTGTGCACATGTACATGTTTTATACTTTGTATCTGCAAATCAATTTCCTATTCCAATTTTTCCAATGCAATTTCAAACAAATACAAACTAAATTAAATCATGAAATTACTCACAAAAATCAGGGTTATCACGAATGGAATTTTCTTAAACCAAGAAAAATATTGTGTGAATCTAATTAAACGTTTTGGAATGGAAAACACTTCTGGAAAACCTACTCCTATGAGTACCACAACTCATCTCGATCGAGATGAAAATGGCAAAAGTATAGACCAAAAATTGTTTAGAAGTATGATAGGTTCCTTACTTTACTTAACTGCTAGTAGACCAGACATAATGATGAGTGTATGTTTATGCGCACATTTTCAATCTAACTCTAAAGAATCACATTTAAGAGCCGTAAAACGAATTATGCGATATCTTAACAATACTAAAGATTTTGGTCTTTTCTATCCAAAAGAGTGTCCATTTGAGTTAGTATCATTCAGTGATGCGGATTTCGGTGGATCTCGAATAGATAGAAAAAGTACAAGTGGTACGTGCCATTTTATTGGAAAATCACTTGTATCTTGGTTTAGTAAGAAACAAAATTGTGTCTCACTTTCCACTTGTGAAGCAGAGTATATATCAGCCACTTTAGCTTGTACTCAAGTTATCTATATGCAACAAACACTTAAAGATTTTAATATAAATTTAACAAATTCTACAATATATTGTGATAATATAAGTACAATAAATTTATCTAAAAATCTGGTAAATCATTCTCATACAAAACATATTGATATTCGTCACCATTTTCTACGTGACAATATCGAAAAAGGAATCATAAATTTAGAACATATTTCTACCGAAAATCAGATTGCCGATATATTTACTAAACCTCTATTAGAAAACTCATTTATAAAATTGCGACGAGAATTAGGAATAATTTCTTTTAAAGATGTTTTATAGCAAATATTATAAAAATTATAAACTCAGTCGACTAAATAACTCTGTCCAGTCGACTGAATAACGAAAACAAAATTATTCAATGTATATGTTTCAATTCAGCTACATAATACATAATAGATTAAAGGATGTCTCTAATCCATCCATTTCTAACCACTGTTTTTAATCCAATAAAGCAATGATTGGTTCTAAAACCTTATTAATTTACCACCACATTTTTCTTAGCATTTTCATACTATAAATATACTTTTATACATATAATTATTTTCAAAAATTACAAAGTTTGAAAATTCTATATAAAAAATGTCTTCCAACAACTCATACTCTCCAATCAACATCACCTCCTCAGTCGATAACTCACCTACATCACCAAAACTTCCTACGCCAACACCAAAGCATGAACCAGTTTATAAATGGGAAAACAATCGAACTGGCTACACACCGGAATCGAAGAAGGCAAAACGTGGACTTTTTACCTCACCTGATACGAAAAGAAAGATTGATGAGATTCATCACTTTCAATAACAACAAATTGATCTTCAACGAGAATTATATTTTGAACAAAAAGTAACGGCAAGACGACTAAGCTTTCTTGAGCAAATTGGTTTACGATTTTGTAGCTCAAAGAAAAATGATGTGAGTGAGCTCCTACCTCGACCAGTTAGTACGTTCGATCCATCTTCATCATATCGTACACCAATCGATCCGGTTAATCCTTGGATGTCGCCAAAAACTCCTCAATATAGCCCAAATTCATGGAACAAGAACTATATGGCGAATGAGGGTTATAAAACACCAAAGAACAATACTCCATCCAAGAAATGATGATTTTTTCGGTCAAAATAATATTGTTCTATTGTAATTTTTTTGTATGTAATTGTAATCATTTTATTCAATAAAATATTCATATTAAAATGAAAAAATTACAAGGTTCAGTCGACTGAATCTTAATGCTCAGTCGACTGAACATAAAAACAAAAAAAAACTACAATAGCTCAGTCGACTAACCCTCTCTGCACAGTCGCCTAAATTTACGAACAGAGACTTTCAGTCAATAGCTCAGTCGACTGAAAACTCTGTTCAGTCGACTGAAAATACCCAGAAAACTCTCGGGTTCTAGATTCAGTCGACTGAACAGACAGGCTATTTTTTTTCCTTTTTACCACCAATCTTTACCTTTACCCTTCATTTTTCACATTCCAAAAGTAACTTCTTCCCCATTATTCTTCAAAACCTTAGCCCCCAATCTTTTTTTTTCAAATTTCTTTCAAAAATTACTAAACAATGGCTCCAAAAAGATCAAGGGCTTCTTCTTCAACCTCCTCGAAGCCAATTGATGCTCAAATTGCACAATGGCTCTATGATGGAGTGGCTGTAACAAGGTGGAACAAAATGAAGAACTCTCATATCTTTGAACACTCCTTCATTGATTTTCAGATTCTTCAAACGTACAACATACAAGCTTTGACGGATCAGGCAGGTTTAACCTCTCTCTTAGACGTAAAACGAAATGATCATGCAATTAATCATATTATGGTCAAGTTGTTCTATGCAAACTTAACCTTGGGCACCAAACTCCAAGAAATCCAACTGATAGTGTTTGGAGTATGGTGTGCGGGAAGAAAGTATGGTTCTCCCTAGACCGAATTGCACACATTTTAGGATCTCCTAACTTTGGAAGCAAGCTTGAAGAAATCGACTTTAACCCTCATGTTCGTAACAACATCAATCATCAATTTTTGGATGATAACATCAACAACGGGGATATTAAATCCACTTCCTTACGTCCAAGAGCAAATATTCTCCACAAATCTCTTATGAGAACAATCACTCCTCGAACGGGTTCATATGAACTTGTATACCCTACCAACTATCGAGCACTCTATGCAATTTGGGGTAATATTCAAGTTAATTGGGTCCAACTAATTCTTGATGAATTTCTTACTTTCAATAATGGCAAAATGCGAACAATATATTTTGGCGAGTATATCATGCGTCTACTTCTCAACGTTGATACGACATTACCTGAGTCCGAAAACACAATGGTTCACCAAATTAATCATCGGACTGTAAGCCTCATGCAACTTCCAGCAAGACCTCCTCGCATCATATCTCTTGCCGAATGGAAAGCAAGACATCAGGAGTCGCAACATCCTCCTCAAGCCCAACAAGAAGAACCTTTCGAACAAGATAATGAAATTCGCATCATTGACCCAAGTTTTACTACCAATCAATCATTAGGTAAATTATCAAGGAATCAACAAATTCTTGATAATCGCCTCAAAAAGGTAGATTATAAACTTGATAAAATTAAAGGCTTCTTCACCAAATTATGGGATTCCATCTCATGCACAAGCTCCACTACAGCTTCAACATCACGCGGCAAGCGTCCGGCACCAACTTTCACATGGACGTCATCCGAAGAACATCCAAGCAGCAGCACGAGTGGAACTAGCGGTAGTCAAGGAGGACGAGCTTATAGACCACCCATAGGTGGACCCGTTATTCGTGAACCACAATGAGATCGTGAAGGCTCTTATGATTGGGACAGGGATCCTTGATCATTTTGATGGTTTGATTTCCGGAACTCTTTTCTAACAATTTCTGCAAAGGCTTGTATAAATAGCCTTCTTTTATTTGTGATGCTCTATGGTTTGTATTATTCGCTCTGTGGTTATATTTGCATGTGGTTGCTTTGTTGCTTGCAAATTATATACTTCTACATATTATTACTTCCTTTTTGTCGATGACAAAAGGGGAGAAATCTATGTTACTAACTTTGTTTTGTAGGAAAGATAGTGCATATATTCAGTGGGAGGAAAGATAATTACATCTCTACAAACATAGGTATTGTCATCAATCAAAAAGGGGGAGAATGTTGATACGCTATATTTTGATCAATGACAATGTGCTTCAACAAAAAGGAAGAGATATGTGCAAGGCTAAAGGAAGGACTATGAAGACCAAGGATATCATGAGTACTTAGTATATTTAGGTCTTAGTTTTAGTTTTATTGTTAAAATCTATCCTCAAGAAGCTTGCACAAACACAAGAACACATTTCATAACTTAATGTTTTAGTTAAAGTGTTCACTGTGCAGAAACTACCAGTTCAGTCGACTGAACAGGAAATCCCAGTCGACTGAACCTGTTACAGAATTACAACATGCACAGTTTCAGTCGACTGAAATTCCCTATTCAGTCGACTGAATTTGAACCTGCAGATTTTTACTGAAAAGACACCTTCTTCTTCCCAAGAGTTGCAACCATTCTCCAATGGTAATGGATGCATCTCTTGCCTGAATCTTTTGCAAATAGATACATCTCTTCTACACCTATAAATACATGTTTCTATCATTTGCAAACCACCAATTCTAATTGCTTTAATCACTCTATTATCTTGAACATACTTTCAGATTTCTTAAGTTTTCAAAAGCAATCTCAAACCACTTCAATTGCTTGAATCTCTGATTTATCTTAAATACTCTTTTTGATTCATAGCAATTTATATTTCCTAAATCTTCATAAACACATTTCATACTCTTGAGGATAAGATTATAGGAATTGTACTCAATTAGACTCATTAGTGTTATCAAGAACACAACAAGTCAGAAATACTTTTTGTATCTAGTTGAACTCCTCTTCAGTAGTCGAGGCAAGAAATCCCGTACGGTTGTTTGGGTAAGTTGTAAACCTATTCCTCCAGGTTAAGTGAGGGTTGTTGGTTAGTTGAATTCCTAAGAGGAGCTTAGGGACTGGATGTAGGACAAGAGGTCCGAACCAGTATAAAGTCTTGGTGTCTACTTTACTTACTGCTTATTGCTATCTACCTAGACCATTCCACTATTCCATATTATACGATCCTACCGCATAGCTTCTTTCACCAGTGAGGAATCGCCTGAGGATAGGTATTAAGTGACGTAAGACTTGCTTAGAATATAGGCATTAAATGGTTAGAAGTCGTGTAACGACCGGGGCTTTTTGACCCTCAAAAATCGACACTAATACATCCACTGTATTACATGCTAGAAATAGAATGCCGAAAAACCTGATTATTAGAGAAAAGAAAGAAGGAGGAAGATAAGAAGAAAACTATACAACACAGAATCCCACAGCGTAACGAATAATCTACAATATACATCAAATCTTTTCACAAACAACTGTAATATGTGTATATACAAACATCAATCAGAGTATACTAACCTATTTCAGCCTGGACAGTTATAACAGCATGTCCTCACAATTGCTGATAAATACCATCAGTGAATATAGTGGAAAAATAACCATCTACGTTAATAGGTCTCTGGCCTCCAATTCATTTCTTGAAGCTCCAAAGTATCCAAACAAATCTATAATATGATCAGTCCGAGCATTATAATAAATAACACCCATCAGTCTGGAAAACCAACGTGAGAAAAACACACCCAACCGGACGGGTATTTACCTTACGATAACCAAAACATTTTCTATGGAAAATCCATTTATATTATAATAATGTATATGGGTCAAAGTAAGATATGAATATAGCTGAAATGCTAGCATCTCATGTTTCAGCATAGTTGGGCACAACTAAGTCCGTACGGCGCTTATTGGAGAATGGATTCCATACAATGACTGGGCTACTGGGGTACTGCACGTCACGGTGCATCTCTAGATAAAATAACACCGAGGACCTCGCCTAGATCCCCTCCCAACACGGAACCGGCCTAACACTTGAATAGCAGTATCAAATATGATCACCCCTCTGTTAATAGGCCCCGAAGCATACAAATGAGAGATAATAGCGACTCTAGATAGGGATGATCATACCCTACTTGGGAGCGACCCACTTAGCCCTGCTGCATCTCCCATGTTTTAGTCATCCCCAGTTGATGAGGCTTGAGGCTACGTTTTACCTTTTATATAGCCCTTCCCGCTTGGAATGCTAATACTGCCTTACAGGCAATAATGCAATAATAGCATTCATCCATACAAGTTTGTTTTGGGACTGAACGAAACACTTAAGAGCTCTGTCTCCAATTCCATCATCTTCAAGATGTCTTCACTTCGAAATGCATTCATTGGATCGAAGTGGTTTTCGGGTAACAAACCCAATCCCGGTTCTTTGAAACAACATTCGATAATTCCCGGTAAAGTCAACCCCGGTTTTTTATGAAATAAATAGTCAAAGATACGATCGGAGATCACCTCCTAACCATTAGTGGACGAATTTCCTTATCATTGTCCTAGGAGACCGAAACAAGATTTATACGCACAGTACATCATCATCGGAGATGACTGGGCCATATAACTCACGTGTTTCTCCTAGATATTTCCAAAGTTACGTTTGGGTCCAATTTCGATAGTCGGTTCTTTAACTATCGAATAACAAACACTCAATCAAGGATTTATTCCATAGGGAAAACCAACATTGGTTAAGCACATAGCAATCACTAGCCTCCTTTTATAAATCTTTCATAAATAAAACCATTTGTAAATTACTTGTATAAGAATACTTTTAAAAAGATATATCCACCAATTTCTATATTTTCAATACTTAGAAAATATCCATATACTTATCTCAACGGTATAAGTATATTTACACACTAAGAAAGATTTTCTTTCATTTCTATTCAAAAATCAATCATGAACTCCTTATAATTCTCTAAATCATTTATAAACAATTTTATAAAACTTTCGTAACCATTTATAAAACTTCTTTTATACATTTCAATCATTTATAAATTCTTTTGTACATTTCTAAAACTCATTTATAGATCCTTTATAAATCTCTAAACGATTTATAAAACTTCTTTTATAAATCTATAAACCCGTTTCTAAAATTCGTTTATAAATATCTAACCATTTATAAAACTCTTTAACCTTGTTAAATAATCTTCCCTTAAGTCTACGAACCATTTTATAAACTCCTTTATAAAATCCAAGTCTTTAACTCTATTTATGGGTCTCGAAAATAATTGTAAATAATTAAAAACCATTTAATTCAAACACCATTATATAATAATAATTATTAACAATAAACATTATAAATATATGAAAATTATTAACTTTAAAACATCTTAAAAATAATAGTTAATAATTTCAAAATATTGTATAAGAAACAATGATGATTAATCTTTACCACTTTTATAAATAATAATAATTTATTTCAAAACCTTATTCATAATCCTTATTATTAATCCCAAACCATAATTATTCGTGGAATAGTTAACCTTTCCAAATATTAACATTTTGACAAATTCTTTAAAACCATATTAACTATAAACAAATAACTTTAAAATAATACTAATATAATTAAATAACCTTAAAATAATATTAGTAAAATTAAATAACTTTAAAACAATATTAATATAGTTAAATGCTTTAAAACAATATTACTAATATTAAATAACTTTAAAACAATATTAATATAATTAAATAACCTTAAAATAATATTACTATAATTAATTAACTTTAAAACAATATTAATATAATTAAATAACCTTAAAATAATATTAATGTAATTAATTAACTTTAAAACAATGTTAATATAATTAAATAACCTTAAAATAATATTAATGTAATTAATTAACTTTAAAAACAATGTTGATATAATTAAATAACCTTAAAATAATATTGCTATAATTAACTAACTTTAAAACAATATTAATATAATTAAATAACCTTCAAATAATATTGCTATAATTAACTAACTTTAAAACAATATTAATATAATTAAATAACCTTAAAATAATATTACTATAATTAACTAACTTTAAAACAATATTAATATAATTAAATAAACTTAAAATAATATTACTATAATTAACTAACTTTAAAACAATATTAATATAATTAAATAACCTTAAAATAATATTACTATAATTAATTGACTTTAAAAATAATATTACTATAATTAAATAACTTTAAAACAATATTAGTATAATTAAACACTTTAAAATAATATTAATATAATTAGTTACTTTTAATACAATATTAATTTAATTAAATAACTTTTAAAAAATATTAATATAATTAAATAGATAATTTTTAAAATAAAATATTTTCGAAACCAAATTTAGGATTTAAAAATCGTTTCTTTTCTCAAAATCCAATTCCAACTTAAATGGCAATTTATAGTATTTTTAAAATACTAATTTGAGGCCAATAGCCACCAACACTTAGCCAATATCGATATTGATTTTCCATCACTACTAGGTTTTATTTTCAAGCATATAAAGATATTATAACCACGGTGTGCACAATCATGTTCATTATTCAATAATCCATATAAAAGAAATGTTATTGAAACAATTCAATAATAGCGAGGAATCCCATTGGATCCCTCCAACTTATTTCCCCCTACATCAAAACAGTATATAATCATAAAATATAAATCAACCGCTTCGAGGAGGGATTCGTATACAAAGGGTCGTCCGCTCTTACACGGGAACGTGATAGGGTCTCATCCGCTCCAATAGGCAGGAATATTCAATCCAACTAATATAAATATAGTAATTCATTCAAACAACCATCCAATAATTTTTATCAATTATATATCATACTAGTTAACCAAAAAGGTGAGTTTAACTCACCGAAAATTTCTGTCGTCCCCGAGGCGTTCCAGTTTGGAACTAAAATCGAACGACATCCGATTTTATCCCAATTTTCAATTGTCCCCAAATCTAATCAAATCAACTCCATCGCGAAGATCTCGACGGCACGAGTCCAACACAAAAAACGGCATTCGATTCTGACCTCTTATGAGCGAGATACAAAATTTATAATATATCGATAAATTTCAATTTATAATTAAATAACTTTAATGCAACGACCCGTACTTTTAACTATTTTAAATTATTAAATTTAATATAATTTTTGAATAAAAATGGTTAGAAAAAAAATTGAAGATGTTACAAAAACAAATAAAAGTGAGAGAGTGTGTAATAGGATAAAAGATGATAATAAGAGAAATAGAATATTAAACGTTTACATTTAATATGAAATTCATCGCGCGTTTGTGTTGAAATGAAATAAATGTTTTAATGAAAATAAAAGAATATTTTGAGAAAAATAAAATATACGTTTTGATCCTAAAAGTAAGTATAATTTTATAAAAAAAAGATATTTTGGGTTTGGAGAGAATATTTTATGGTCGTTGAAAAACAGCTGTAATCTATATAGAATTTATTTTAACGCGTAAACTCAAAATTTCATTAAATTGAAGTTGTATAATTAAAAGTATTTTTAATAAGTTTAATCCATGAATTTAGATTTCAAATTTCATGAAAATTTATGTCGTTAAATTTAAGTAGAAACCGATTAATAAATTTAAGGGTAAAATATCATTTTTCGACATATAAATATTTTTACATAGAAAAGATCTAAAAAATCTCTGATTTGAATAGCGAAGTTTGTCCGTCCAATTCTGATCTTTCTAGCTCCGTCTATCACGATTTACAATTGAATACATTTTGAATCGGTGTAATTGGCGACCGTAATGGATTATTGACACGATTGTCGTAGCACGGATTTTATTGCACCATTAAACTCCCCCCGTCGCGCTGATCTCCGCGGTATATTTATTCTTGTATTTCGGTATTTGGTGCACAACGTTAAGTGGTCAAATTCTAGTACATAACGGTATCCTCACATTATATCATATCCTTCATTCACGCAAAGAAGTTTCGGCCGCCATCTCTTGTAATATTTTAATGGCCGAAATTCTTCCAATCTTCTCTCCTCCTTTTCTTCCAATCCGTTCATCGAAATCGAAACTTTCAAAAGAAAAGTTGTAGAGCTCGACGAGCTCTACACATCCAACGGTTGATTCATGCCGAAGCGTCTCGGATTCACCTAGATCTGCGTTTGAAGGTCGCGCGGATTTTGGTGATTTTCTCGACGTGGGTTTCTGTAGTGAGGGTCATACCTCCGGCGTGGGTGGAGAAGCACGTGGCGCAAGCGGCGATGCCTCCTGATCGTCGTCCAGTCGTAGACATTGGCGTGTGCCTGGAAGGTTAAGTCGCGAGAGTGGGTTCCTGTACATGTCGCGTGTGTATCAGAGCATAATAGAAGAGGGTTAAGCATTGGATTAATTAAATTATATTGTTAATTATGTTTTAATTTTGTCGTTATATTAATTATCACGTAACTTCTCCATACGAGGTCCGATTCAGGCGAAACAAGAGGCGTTGGAATCGTATCGACGAAGGCTGCATCATGGAGTCTGTTCAAAATTTATTTGAAGCTGGAAATTTTTTTCAGTTTCAAATAAAAAGGTGAGTGTTTTATACGCTCACAGTTGACTAAAAAAAATTTTATGTAGTAAAATTTATATCGTGAAGTGATAAATTTATTGATTGTTGTTTGATAAATTTAATTGTCATCCAAATTATCATTTGTATTAACTATTAAAAATAAAAATTTACAGTTGAATTTGAGATTGGAATTTAAATTGCCAGTAAAATACCCGATATTAATAACCATGAAATTTCTGTGAATTATATTGACTTCTTGGATGATTGATTATGATGGATGCTATTGGTTGATATTTTGGATGATTTCGATGTTTATTTATTTTGATATATTCGGTTATCACCCTGAAATTATTTACAGTATGTAAAATTGTAAATTGAATTATTTCGAATAAATTAAGAAATAGGTTGAAATGATATATCCCTACGGCATTTATTTTGGATTGAAATGATATATATCCATCCCTAAAATTAAATCGAAATAACTATTCACTTGGCCATAGGATAAAAAATTATATACGGACACCGGATTGGTTAAATTAAATGATTTTAAAAATTTTGATTTGAAATTTATTTAAAAAAGATTTGATTTTAAGAAAATGAAAATCGAATTTATGGAAATCGAACTATTTTCGAACTTGAGCTCGAAGTGTTGAAATTTAAGTTTGATAACAGGAATATTTTAAATAATTGAAGCAGAGATTTTGAAGTTATAATCGAAATATGATGTGAATTTCAGAAATTGATTTGTTTTAAAAGATTGGACTTTTATTCGAACTTTGAATATTGATAAGTAAAAGTGATATAAACGATATTTTGTAATTGAGCTTGGAATTGAATTATATTTGAGGATTTGGATTTTAAATTGGATATTGAAGGTAAATTTGATTTAAGTGTTTTGAATCGATATTTTGAAAATCGAACACGGAATTGATATAAATCGAAATGGTTTAAATTTGGAATTGAAATTATTTTGGAATTGAAACTAAAATTAATTTGGAATTGTAATTGAAATTAATTTGTAATTGGAATTGAAATTGAAATTAATTTGGAATCGAAGTAAAATTCGACTTGAAATCGGAATTGAATCGATTAAATCGAAATGGAAATTGGAATTGATTTGAATTGGGAAATTTGGAATTGAATCGGTTTGACTTTGAAACTATTTTCAAATCAATTATTTTAGTATAAACGGTTTAAAATCTATCTTCTTTAAATATTCATATTATTTTGATTTTCCAAACTATTTTACTATATAAACAATTTTTAATACTCAAACTATTTTCTATGAAACTATTTTAACTATTTTAAAATTATTTAAAATATTTTCTAAAAATTCAAACTGGTCAAAAGGGTGAAATGTTTATATTTAAATCTTGGATTTAAATGTGAATTGGGTTAAAGTGAAGTTATAACCTAAATTGTAATTCGAATCAAAATTTTGAAGTGAAATCGATATATCGAACAGAATTGACATTTTGAAGTAAAATATGATTTATGAAGCGAATATGATGATTTCGAAATGGATTTGATCTTTGTAGCGTATATGATATTTTGATATCAAATACGAACTGTTTTCGAAATGTAAAAGAACCAACCGATGTGTAAGACGATGTTTGGTTGTTAACGGGACCGGGGCCTCTTATTGGCATACTCTCTTTCAATATTTGAACCACTTTAACGACTATGTACGCGGAGGAGACTCCAGAACGAAGTGGTTAGATTTAGCGTCGTTTGCTGGATTTGAAGAAAAACAACGATGATGGATTGGCTTGACACTTGTGCCAATTTGAAATGACTAAAACAGGAGCCGTACCGGCCGATGAGGTTAGCTACCTCTAGCGGACACACTTCTTCGTATTGCTATCATGACATTGTTATTGATTGGTGCGCACCCTCGGATTTTGGAGGTGTTGGACGCGGTGGGCTGTTAGGGGTTACCACCAGCCGGTAAGAGTAAACTGGTAGTATACTACCTTGGGCATTGCCTCACGTGCCTTGTCATACTTTTATCCTTATACGAGACCCCTATGATTTTGGTTTAGTGTTGTCGTATCACGGCGCATCCTTATCCACCGACGGTTTACTGGTATTTTATATGCAAACCATACGACAATGCTTAAAAACGCGTTAATGGGGATCGATGTAAAGCCTTAACGCTAAGAAAAATATTTATTTTACCAATTAGACATTATATATGTAGCGTATTCTACTACATATAAATATTTTGACGGATCCTTAAGAGATGGAAAATCCCATAACATCTCTTGAGTTATTGCACGCATGTTATACACCGGATAGGAGATGTAAAACCCGTAAACATCTCTGACGCCACGGCATTCATGTTATATGCGATATCGATTTGAATCATATAAGAATATTTTAGTCCTGACTCGAGTGTTTTGTCTTTTCATTACGCTCGGGTCAGCCCTGAGTTTTTCAGCGCATTGAAGATTATTCTATAGGACGAAGACGAAGATTTGGTATATTATTGCTATTACTATTCGTGCATCATGCTGTCTGCTGCATTACTTTATTTATCCCTGATGTATATATAACTCTAAAAAATATTGTATAAATTATAATCAAATTTATAATATAAACAGCGTCATGAACTGTTTATTTGATTATTATATGTTATCGTTCCGTTGCGAGATTCTGTGTTTTTTTTTCTTCTATTCTTTTTTTAATTAACCATGTAACGACCCGTAAATTTTTAATAATTTTTATTTGTTTTATTTATATATTTAATTGAAATTATGTGAAATTTTAAACAATAAAATTTTGAAATAAAAATTTGATATTTGGAATACGTCTGTTTAAACATAGCAACTAGTAAATTTTCATCAGATAATTTGGAAGTTTATTTTCTTGTGTAATTTTATCAGTTAAAATCGATGATAATAAAATGTTTTCCAAACCTAAATATTTTTACATAGGAAATTTGTAAATCATCTTCTGAGTGAGTCGTCATATTTCATTTCTCCAAATTTTGACTATTATTGCTCCGTCAATCTTATTCTCGACGAAATAGCAGCATTTTGGTACCGATATCGACTTTTGATCGGATGGTCGTACCGCTGATATCTGTATACCGTTTTGATCGTCTCATCGTGTTGATCTCCGCAGTATATTCAATTGTGTTTTTCGATGTCCGGTACGTGGCAAAAACCGCGAAACGGTTAACCGTAACAGTATCCAAATTTTAATCTTTTGTTTTCCTAGAACCATTTAATTATCTACCGGTTGAAAACCAACGGTCATACCTTTTAATATTTCCTAGAATTTAGCTTTTGGACTTTTACAATTCCAACGTATTATACGCCGGTTCATTTCTCTATCCATTTACCTGACTTTCAGTTGCTTTTCATCCGTTAACTTGAAACCAAAATTTAATTACTATATCAAAGTTTACTCATATTTGTTTGCTGTGAGACTATTTCATCTTCTTCCAACCCATGCTTCCACATCCGCACTTCACAGCAAAGCCTCCTTCTTCTCAAAAAAAAAGAAAGCTCATTCTTTTTTTTTCCTGTCACTACATAGCATGCACGTATATATGCACGCAATCCACACTGGCTGTGACCTCTCCCTCTCTCCTCCATGCGACCGTGAGTGCATCTCGCTCCACTTCCCGAGCCTCCAAGCTGCAATAGCTTTCTCCAACCATTCCCGCATTCACGTTTCTCCGCTCGCCTTCCCATCGAAACGCCTACCACGAGTAACCCATCCCTCTTCTTCCGCCTCATTTCGCCAACAATCATCAGCCTTTGATCCAACTCGCCTCTGACAGGCGGAGTTCCCTCACTAAGGCGTCGCATCAATTCCGTGATATGTAGCTTCTTGTGCTTTAAGAAACGGTATGTATATAATCGGTTAGGTTTATAATCTTTTATAGTGTAAAACAAACACACATATATATATATATGTGTTTGTTATATTTATAATATAGGAATATATACGTAGTTATCGTTACGTCTGTTATACATACCTTACTTCAAATTACTTTATAAATGTTAGTTATGAAAGTTTATAACAAAGCATATTATCTTGCCCATTTTTTTCAGTTGACAGCGGCCTTCTTCCTTTACAGTATTAGATGTTTATTATATATAGTATTATAGGTTACAGCCTATTGTTCTATTGTTTATTGAAGTATGAAATGAGTATACGCGAATATATTTTGTAAATAATGTGATGTGTCTTATTTATTTATAGTTAGTATAAAGTGTAAATCGGTAGTATATTTATAAATATATGAGTTTGTATATATAGTGTTGAAAGGAAATTTATAGATATCAGTTTATATAGAACCTGTTGGGACATATTGTATATTTTATACTAGTTTAAAATATAAGAGCTTACTTTATGTTTCATAGCAGATTTATTTATATATAGCTCTTAAATTTTTCTACTGCTTATTATTGTATTGCATTGCTTAAAAGTATATATTATACAGGTTATCTATTAGTATACTTGAGTGGATCCTTCCATATATATATTGTAAATATGTATGTACAAGTTTCTAAAGGTTTTGTGATCTGTTGTTTTAATATATAAGTTTATACTAGTTTGTGTATTACCTGTTGAGCCATTGGCATGCTTTTTGTTTAAATTCATATCTATGTTTATATAATATGCATACTATATAAAGTTTAGTCTACATATAGTTATTTTACATAAGTAGTGTAAGGGTAGTTTAGTCTGCATATAGGATGTACTATGTATGGTTGTTTTGTTTGGATTGTACTTTCCATATCTGTTTTAAAAAGTTTTCCAGTATTTTCACTGGGCGTTGAAACAAATCTACTAAGTACCTAGAGAATTCTAGCTTTGTGCCTGATCAACGCACTGCCAGAGTCTACAGGAACGAGGATAAACTTGTTAAGACATCGAGTTATAAAAGTATTTTGATAAAGTGTTATATAAAGGATATTTTGATCGGTTATTTTTCCTTTCTAAAAGATTTTAAAGTGTTTTAAATATTGCTTACCTTTTTACTGACAATTTGAATTTAAAAGACTTTTATGGATATAATAAAATGGATTTAACCAAATTATTAAATATTAAAGAATTCTAATTGGAATTTATATGGTTTTAAATTAATGGTTCGTCCTTGTCTTTCAACCCATTTTCCCTCCTAGCTATCCCGATTCACCAATTTTCCTGCTTGCTATTCCTATTTCTCTTGTTTTTCCTGCTGGCTATTCCTATTCTCCTGTCTTCTTCCTTTTCGAGGACGAAAAGTTTTGAGTGGGGGAGAGTGTAACAACCCTGTATTTTGTAATTATTTTTAAATTGAATTTCCTGATTTAAAAACTTTTTTTAAAAGAATAAATTTTGTTATTTAAATATAAATTTTGATTTATGAGAATTATAATTCCAAACATGAATAAATAGAATATTTTCCAGAAATGTGAATTTTGTCAATGTGGTCAAACTTTGACTTTTAATTTTAAAAAAAAATTTAATTTTGAACTTTTGAAATTTATCTTTATTTTATGAAAGTAAATAAAATTTTAAGTATACCGCTTATCGTTTCGTTGGAATCTGATTTATATTGTGAAAGTTATGCTTTTTACACTATTGTATGTAAATTGGTTATTTAACAAAATTATTTATTTAAATTTGCTTAAATGATATTTTGTTTGTCATGTCATGTTATAATTTATGTTTACATGTGTAACATGACATGTTATGTGTATATATATATATATATATTATTTTGAAACATTTTGTTGTGTTTGGAAATTTCCTATACTAACTGTATTTTGTTTACAATTTTTAATTCTAGTTTCAATAAATTAAACTATTTTCTTTATTTATTTTCCTATTTTTCCTAAGACTAATTATTTATTTTCTTTTTCACTTTATTTTTATTGTCTTTTATCTTTATTTATTGATTTTTATTTTGTTTATTTTGAATAAAAGAAAGTGGAAATTTGTACAGACAAAAAAAAGCTTTAAAACTGGTGACTTTTCATCGTCTAGACTCTTCACTTTTCTTTGGCCATTCAAACATCTACAGGCCGTGAGTTTTACTTTTTGTTCACTGAAAGCTTCTCCTTTCCATCACAATTTTCAGCCATGACATTTCTGAAAATTTTGGTAAGCAATGGCTTTTTTTTTCTCTTCACTTTTCTATTGCTTTTCCATGGATTTTGCTTGCCTTCCTCACATGTTGCTCGGCCTATTCCCTCCACCATCTCCTCCACCACTTCCTCCTCATTACCATCCATGGCACACCCTCCATCTCCTCTGACCAGCAAGTGCCATGACCACCCCATGATGCAAACTCCACAAAAAAAACAATGCAAAACCCCTTGAAATTGCTTAGCCGAGCCACTTTATCACCTCTACCTTCATTTCTTTGCCACGGCCACCCCCATAGCCACCACCACCAGCAAGTACACAACTTTAGACATCACATCAGTCCATGACCAGACATGTAGCAGCCTCTGGCCGAGCCCATAGACCAATAGGCCGAGCCTATGATGCACCAAAACTCCTTTGTGGCCTTGCCTTTTGACCTTCCACCTTTTGTAACTCCTACCCCTTCACCTTCTTTCCTAACCATGCCATACTAAGCCCAAACCAGACTCTTTTGCACCTTAAAACATGTCATGGCTGAGCCATAAGCAAGTATGGCTGAGCAAATGTTGAGTTATGGTCAAGCAAAATCGACTAAAAGCTTGGTTATGTCTTTTGTTTATTTTGATTCCATTTTTGTTTCAATAAACTTTTGTATTGTATTTATATTTATAGTTGGATTTGTTTTGTTGTTGTATACAAGATTTAACATCTTGACTCTCTCTCCACTCAAATCAAGTCATGCTATCGTGCTTTCTGGATTTTCATTTGTGTGTTTTATTTGCAAACTCCAGCTTAAAAAGGTGAGTTATTCACGATTGACATTTATACTTATATAATTTGTGAAGTGACAACAAGTGAATGTGTAGAAACTATTATATCATGTTATACTTGCCTGTGATGTAAATTATATGATGTTAAACTCTGTTATAAACTTGTCACATCATCTGCTATGTTATATTTTATTATACTGTTTATTTGTTTCTGTTAATCACACTACAAGTTCCCTGTAGAATAGAATCACTATGGGTTGAAATGATACATACCCGAACGGACTTTAGAATAGGGAAAATTTGTTATGTGCTGAAATGATTGGCCTGAGCGAATTTTAGTTATTTTATTTAACTTGCGATTGCGGGTTCGAAATGATAGAACCCGGATTTTTCTTTGTAAATTACGGATTGAAATGATATATTATCCGTACCACTTGACTTAGGTTATAAAATATTATACAGACACGTGGTTATTTTATATATTTTCTAGAAAATTTTAAGTATTTTTAAAATGTAAAAATATGATAATTTGATTTAAATTGAATATAAAATGATTTAATAAAGGGTTAGTGATTTTTTCTATAAGTTAAAAGTGTTAAATAAATAAATGCTTAAAATGGAAATTTGGAATTTAACTTGACTTGGAATTGTGAGATTTGGTTTTAAAAATGGAAGTTTAAGTAAAAGAAAATAAAATGGAAATTAAGTTTTATTTGTGAAATGATAAATTAAATTAATGTGTTAAGTGAATGTAAAGAATAGGAAAATTGTACACTTGAATTTAATAAGTGAAGTAATGAAAAATATGATATTTATTTGTGAAATTTACTTTTTAAAAATCATAAGTTGAAGGGTATTTAAATGACCATTTTAAAGTGGAAAAATATGATTTTTATATAATTAAAATGGCTTAAATTGAAGTTTATTTGTTGCTGAAATTCTATTGTAAATCTGGAAATGTTTTTAGTAGCACTTCAGAAATGCTATCGTTTCTGAAAATGTAATAAAATCTGAACTAATAAGAATCTACAGCACTTTGTAAGTGTTGTAGTTGTAGAAGTGAATTAAAGGCTAATTTAACTAAAGGCTATTGCAGCACTTTGTAAGTGCTGTGGTTGCTGAATTAAAATTAAAACCTGAAACTAATAAAAAGGCTACAGTAGCACTTGATAAATGCTGTCTTTTCTGAATTTAACTTGTTTTCAAATGAAACTGAACTACTACAGCAGTTTATAAATGCTGTCTTTGTTGAATTGAATTGTTTTCAAATATAACTTACCGCAGCACTTTCTAAATGCTGTGAAAGCTGGAATTTTAATGTTTTAATGTATTTAAGTGAATAAATGAACTCAGAAAAGGCTGAATTCTTGGGAATTGAATATTTGATTTAAAGGTATAATGACTTAACTTTTAAATGGTTTAAATGAAGTATTTTAATTCAGAATTATAAACCATTTTGAAATGTTAACCACGGGAACACTTCTCTGTATGCTATTTTATTTCCTTGTGATTTATTTGGATGCACACTTTGATTTGAGAGTGTGGCTAGAGATGAGCGATTACTGCAGCTCTGCGCTACCCTAGTCACATTAACACTATTATTTGCATTGTTTACTTTAATATGAACATTTCTCTTATAGCGTTTATTTCTGCTTAATTGTTTAACGGATCCTTAAAGGATGGACGATCCCAAGCATCCTTTGAGTTATTGTGCATTGCTTTTACAGTTCACTTGAGTTGGTTTACATTGTATAATTATGTATGTCCTGACTCAAGTGTTTGTGTTTTACTTTACGCTCGTGTCATCCTGAGAATCACAGCTTTGGATTCACTTTCTGGAGCTAGAGATTTGTTGGAGCTTATTTGTCTATCAGTTCATCGACTTCTATTCCAGTTATTCCCTATTCAGTATTGTCTCGGTATTATTGACTTATGTATCCTGACTTCTATTGTATCTATTTTGACTATGAGATTTTGTATATGTTTTGAGAGTTGTATATAGTAGCTTCATGAACTACTATGGTATTTTATTTCCGCTGCGAGTTATTCTGATATTCTGTGTCTGTGATTCTGTGTTTGATTTTATTTTCTCCAAATTTCTTGACATTCCACTGTTTTGAAGTATTCAAGTCCGACATGTGTGGATTTATTGTTGATTTGAATGGTCAAAAATAGTGGGATGTTACATTTGGTATCAGAGCTTTGGTTTTAGGCAAACCTTAGCCTAAGGAGCAAAAACTCATTAGAGATAGGGAAGAAATATCCTAGAATGAGTAAAATCAATCTCAAAATCATTTCTTTGTGAGAGAACGTATTTTGAAGTATAAAATGATTTTCCAATGATTTTAAAGAATTTTCAAAGATTATTTTGATATAAATTTTCTTGCTTTGAAAGTAAAAATTTTCTAAACTTCATTCCTTCCGTATCCACCTTGTTAGTAATTTCTTTGATTAGGATCCTCTTAAATTTTGAACCTCTAGCTTGTTTGTTCTAGATTCATTGTTGATAAGAATCTATTTTGGGTAAGGCAAATCAGTAGTATGTTAGGTTGCTTTGAGTAAACCCTGTTGTATCTTCTGCTTAGCTAAAGTTGTCCAACTATAGATATTTATGCTCCTGTTTTTCGTATGATATGAATTTGAGTCTTTTCCGAATGATGAATGGGAATTCTTTTGTATTGATATAGGTTATTTATCTCTAATCTTGGTTTGGATTCTTATCGATTAAGATTCCTTTGAACTTTGGAATGCTCCCACTTGTCCTGAGATCTATTCATGTCTCCCCTATCTGTAATCTTTTGATTTTGGAGCATTACATAAACCCCCTTTGAATGACCTCTAGAATGATCGGCGATTTCGCCAATCTTTGAATGATTTGTAAAGGGGTGAAACTCATTTACAATTGGCATTGATTCACCGAAGATTTCTGTATCCTCGGTTTATGATGCTATTTATCTTTTGCTATGTTTAATGCTATCTCTGGCGATCGAAGGTCGATTTGCCTTAGATTTTCGCATCGATTATATTCCTGAAGTCATGGTTGACCGGTTAAGGTCGCCCGCGATTTATATGGGCTTATCCATCTTCTATTTGGTAATTTAATTATCTTATCTTCGTTTGAGCTTATCTTTGAATCAGAATTCTATTTGATTAGAGTCCTCTAAATTTGAATCTCTGTTTTGTTTTGAAATCCATCCTTGAATCATCCCTTGGAAAATTTGTGGTTGATTGTATTTTTGGAAATTGTGTATTCATCGGAGTTATTATTTTGATAAGGATGACCATATTTTTATATATAAAGGTGAAATGTTTTCAATAAGGATTATATACCATTTTAAAATGAGAATTTGAAGTTTCGGAAGGATTTGAAAATTTTAAAATTATATAAGAAAATTGATTTATATAAAATGATTTATAACTGAAGGGTCTTGAATTTGAAATTTTGAGAGATTGAACTCCGGCATTTTGAAATTGGTTTAAGATCTTGAAAATATATAATAATATGATTTGAAAGTATTTTCCGGATAAGAAATGTTTTCAAATGATTTTATCGAGTTTCAAATGATTTCGAAGAAATTCCAAAAGAAGTTTTCGAGAAAATAGAAGTCCAGAACCCACTTATGTCGCTGGAAAATAATTTCGGTGATGAACGCATGCATCATCGACATTGATTTTCAAGTTTCAGAGAGGGGAGAGGCCCCTTCGGCAGCTTTACTATGCGATTGATTTGTGAAACCAATTTTGATTTCAAATTCCGAAGTGTGATTTGATATTCGAAAGATATATGTATATATATTTGAAACAGTTTTGAAATGAGTCGGTGTTCAGTCCTTGAGTTTCGGATTTGATTGATATAACCCTATCTTTTGGGTTGATGTTCTGATTTGCTGGTGATTTCAAACTCTTGGATTGAAAATATGATTTCTTCGACTATTTTGAAGGTTCGAGCACTTCCAAATCAAGGTTAACTTTTCAAAGCTAAGTAATTTTGAAAAGTATAAAGTATATAAGTTTGGTATGTATGTTTAAAGTATGTATTAATATGATTTAAATAAGTTGAAACTGTTTTGTTAAGTAAATGAATAAGGCTATTTTGAATTTTTCTAATATGAAATTTAGATTTGAAATGTTTTGAAAAGAATTTGGTCTTTAAAATATTTTGAATAAAATTTAGTTTAAATGTTTTAACTTAGTAACATCTTTATAAAACTATATATTTAACAAGTTGGAATAGATACATAAGTTGTACGTATGCTGTTTTATTCGCATAATTAATTTGATCCAGGTTTGAATACACAAGTTCGGGGTGAATTACACCATTTCGTTTTAGGATTTTCATTTGATTCTTGATGGCGAATATTTGATATGGATTTTGGGCTTTGTTAACCCGCCTTTTGGCAAGGTCGCGGACAGACGGGTTTAACTTAATCAACTGCATGTTCGTCGAGGCTAGGGTACGATGGATACAGTCAATTGGATGGATCGTTCGGCATTTGGAGATGTTCGGCATTGGATGGATCGTCCGACATCTGGAGACGTTCGGCATTGGATGGATCGTCCGACATCTGGAGACGTTCGGCATTGGATGGATCGTTCGGCATCTGGAGACGTTAGGCATGATGGAGGTTCGACACTAAGGATCGTTCGGCATTGGATGGAGCGCTAGGCATCAGGAAGCGTTCGGCATTGGATGGGTCGTTCGGCATACCTCACCTCGCTCGGCGTTGCGCCTCGCACCTCACACCTCAGTACCTCGCACCTCCATATCTTGGTACCTCGCACCTCCATATCTTGGTACCTCGCACCTCCATATCTTGGTACCTCGCACCTCCATATCTTGGTACCTCGCACCTCCATATCTTGGTACCTCACACCTCCATATCATGGTACCTCGCACCTCGATACCTCGGTACCTCGCACCTCCCAACGTTCGGCATGAGGAGATCGTTCGGCATTCACACCTTGTTCGGCATCTAGCGTTCGACATCTATGGTTCGGCATATGGAGACCACTCCATTTGGGCTGAGGTACTCGGCTACCAGGCCCACCAGGGAAGTCCAACCCATCTTTGTCTATAAATAGAGAGGCAGGGGCACAGTCAAAGGGGATCTTCTTTCTGCTCTCTTACTTTCTATTTTCTAAGGCTAAGGCAACTCTGCCATTCTGCAACTGTAATCAATTATTACAGCAATAAAAAGCAAACTTCTAAGTGGACGTAGGCCGGAGTTAGCCGAACCACTATAAAATCTGTTGTTCTCTACTGCTTTCATTTTAGTTTTAACTGTTCTTCACATTATTACTCTCTACATACATTCTATCTCTGAGCTGTGATTGGTATTTGGTGCTTGCATCTGGATTTGGGGGTTAGTGACCAATTTTTGTGCTAACACTTTGGTGCTTTCACCGAGAACTGAACTCAGGAACTTTGGAGTTAGGAACTTGGATCCTTGAAAGCAATGGCTAGACCACCAACAAGGAAGCAAGTAGTGGAAAGAAGCAATCAGGAAGGAAGTCAAGCAGCCTCTTCTGGAGCTGGAGAGGATCATGCATCCATCTACATAACTCGGGATGAGAGGCAGGCAATGATGAATTCTATGCAGGAGCAGATGATGAAACGACAAGAGGAGATGATGCAGGCTCTTCTCAGGCAATTTGAACAACCAAGAACTGCAGGAGCTCAAGTTCGTGGAACTGGACCAGAGGGACTCAACCAGCGGACAGATGGAGTGATTCAACAGGAGGCAGCTCCCAATCAACAAACAGCTAACAATCTAGATGGACCTAGACTCGGGGGCACACCACCAGGGAATGCTGGACCCGTTCATGGGGGGATACCGGATGACGCTACGCGGCCTGGCGTCGATAGGAATACAGGAGTACGTGATGAAGAATATGTGCCAGAATTTCCTCGGGGACTTGGGGGGCAGTCTGGATTAGTTGGAAACACTGGATTGGCTGACATTATCAGGCGGACTATTCGCGGAGGTCTAACAAACAGGGATTCAGAGGGAGTTAACAAAAGTCCGTTTACCCAGAACATCAGGACAGCTAGGAATCCGTCCGATTTCAAACTACCCACTCTGGAAGTATACAACGGGAAGACGGATCCCACCGACCACTTGATGAGGTACACTAGGCATATGGAAGTGCTGGGGGCAACAGAGGAGGTTATGGCCCGATGTTTCCCCCTGTACTTGACTGAAATTGCTGCTATGTGGTTCAGACAGCTGGTGGATGGATCCATTGGAACATGGACAGAACTGGTGGACAAGTTCTTAAGTCAATTTCGAGTTCACATAAAAAGGCCAAAGAACGTGATGACACTAACATCAGTCAAACAGGGGGCAGATGAATCGCTCAGGATATTCTTAACTCGATTTAATGCAGCAGTTGCTTCGGTGGATCGGCCAGATCCATCAATGGTTCTTATGGCTGCGGTATCAGGAGTCAGAGATAATTCGGAGTTCAAAGTATCGTTGGTATGGGACCCACCGTTGGATATTGGGGAATTCTTTCATGAAGCTGAAAGATTTCTTCGACAAGAGGATGCATGTTTGGACATGAGGTCACAGGAAGTAAACATGACTAAGGATGGAAGATTACTCGGCGAAAGCTCAAGCGGGGACAAGGATAAAGGGAAAAGGAAGCGCTGGGGAGAACCAAAGTTCTCCACTTACACAGGATTGAACGCAACGTTGGAGCGGATTTTCTTAGATACTCGAGATCATCTTCCCTATCGAAGGCCATCAAGGAGGGAACCCACAGAACGTGAAAGGGCATCAGGAAGGCACTGTCTCTTTCATGACCTGGACGGGCATGATACTAACAGCTGCCGACATCTAAAGGATATAATCGAGGAGCATATAAGAAATGGTCAGTTGCGACAGTATGTCGGAACTCGGAATGCGGCGGTGGAACATGAACAGCCTCCGCCTACCTTGAACGACGAGGGCGCGAGGCCTAGGAATGGTGACCGATTGGTCATCAACTAATCTTGATGGTTTGGAATAAGTAACAAACTCCGGGCAAACGGTTAAATCACTTACTCATGTACGGGGTCGGAGATAACCCTCAGGCATGCTCTGAGATGATGGCTTACCGAAACGCCCGGGTTTGTGAAATCTGTTTTTTCCTTTGACTTGGACATTTGCTTTTTCTGGTTTGGTTTTGGAGTTTGGTTTGAACTCCCTGTTTTCTCGTTTTTCTGGTTTGAATTCTGGTTTGAATGTTTGTTTTTCGGATTGGATTTTGATTGGATTTTCTCTGGATTTTGGCTTAAAGGTCGTCGAGTATGGACTATGCTCGGCAAGGTTCCGGAGAGACCAAGATTCGGCCTAGGACTTAGGCCATATATTATCGGTTACTATTTCAGGTCGTCGAGTATGGACTATGCTCGGCAAGGGTCCGGAGCGACCAGGATTCGGCTTAGGACTTAAGCCACGGCATTACTTGCATCCAGGGACACTGGACCACGGTCGTCAAGTGTGGATTGCGCTTGGCAAGAACCCGGAGAGGTTAGCTCAACGCCCAGGGACACTAGGCCACGGTCGTCAAGTGTGGATTGCGCTTGGCAAGAACCCGGAGAAGTTATCTCAACGTCCAGGGACACTGGACCACGGTCTTCAGGTGTGGATTGCGCTTGGCAAGAGCCCGGAGAGGTTATGGATTTGGATATCGACCCGAAGAGGTCCTAAAGTCCCCTATTGGTTATTGGATATGGATGAAACATGGACTTTGGATACTGGACTTAAGGCTATTCAAAACACACCTTTCAAAGCAAGGCATGTTTTGGGGGGCAAGTGTTAACCCGCCTTTTGGCAAGGTCGCGGACAGACGGGTTTAACTTAATCAACTGCATGTTCGTCGAGGCTAGGGTACGATGGATACAGTCAATTGGATGGATCGTTCGGCATCTGGAGATGTTCGGCATTGGATGGATCGTCCGACATCTGGAGACGTTCGGCATTGGATGGATCGTCCGACATCTGGAGACGTTCGGCATTGGATGGATCGTTCGGCATCTGGAGACGTTAGGCATGATGGAGGTTTGACACTAAGGATCGTTCGGCATTGGATGGAGCGCTCGGCATCAGGGAGCGTTCGGCATTGGATGGGTCATTCGGCATACCTCACCTCGCTCGGCGTTGCGCCTCGCACCTCACACCTCAGTACCTCGCACCTCCATATCTTGGTACCTCGCACCTCCATATCTTGGTACCTCGCACCTCCATATCTTGGTACCTCACACCTCCATATCATGGTACCTCGCACCTCGATACCTCGGTACCTCGCACCTCCCAACGTTCGGCATGAGGAGATCGTTCGGCATTCACACCTTGTTCGGCATTCAGCGTTCGGCATCTATGGTTCGGCATATGGAGACCACTCCATTTGGGCTGAGGTACTCGGCTACCAGGCCCACCAGGGAAGTCCAACCCATCTTTGTCTATAAATAGAGAGGCAGGGGCACAGTCAAAGGGGATCTACTTTCTGCTCTCTTACTTTCTATTTTCTAAGGCTAAGGCAACTCTGCCATTCTGCAACTGTAATCAATTATTACAGCAATAAAAAGCAAACTTCTAAGTGGACGTAGGCCGGAGTTAGCCGAACCACTATAAAATCTGTTGTTCTCTACTGCTTTCATTTTAGTTTTAATTGTTCTTCACATTATTACTCTCTACATACATTCTATCTCTGAGCTGTGATTGGTATTTGGTGCTTGCATCTGGATTTGGGGGTTAGTGACCAATTTTGGCGCTAACAGGCTTGATTCTAGAATTCTCTATCATAGTATATAGCTATGCAAGGAGACTGATGGCTTCTAGTCGAGAAACCATATCAAAGTCCGCATTAGGGAAGTCGAATGGACAATTCTAGTTCGAAAGCGAACTTGTGTGATCGAGCGAGCGATCGAATGTAATGTTGCGAAATGATGACATATGTACATCTTATATTCTAATATCATTAATATACTTGACGCTGAAATTGGAAGTTGTTGGGTTGGATATCTTTGTAATTTAATTGGAATTTTTCTTTTATGGAAAACTACTATCAATAAAACCATTTTTTCAAAACTATTTTTCTTTTATTCTTCCTAAAAAAACTGTTTTATTCTATTTTACATACAAACTAATTTTTTTACAAAACTAATTTACAAACTATTTTTATATACAAAACTATTCTAAATTCAAAACCATTTAGTAAGCAAAGATGTTCAATCCCATATGGATCTCCATGCAGCGAAATTTATTTTGAAAATTTTGATCCTTATATAAGATGGACCTTATGTAAATATAAGATGATGTTGAAAACCATTGATTTTGGAAATAAATTGTTTGACTTAAATTATATTGATTTAGAAACTTGGATTATTCTCCAAACTTATTATTTTGGAAACTTTGAAACTGAAGATATTTAAATTGAGAAGAAATAATTTGGTGGGACTGTTTATGATTTTGAAACTGAACTGATATTGAAACAAATTGAAATTCTAGAACCTTGTGTTATTAAATACTTGATTTGGGAGTTATTGAACTTATATAAAAATTGGTTTGTATAAGTATGATGTTGATTCGAAAACTATGGATTTGAAAAGGTACTCAATTTGAAAAGTGAAATTTTATATAATTGAAGTCTATATATGTGTGATTTGATATACTTTTGATTTTGGAAAGGTATTTGATTTGAAAATAAAATCTTATATATAATGGACTTTATATAAGTATGATATTTGAAAGTGATTTGAAAAGGTACTATATGATACATATTTTCAAAGTAAAGATATGGAAAATGCCTTCTGCTTGATATCCTTTTTGTGGCCACATTGTGGATTCATTCTATCGATATTTCTCTGATTTTTGGTTTTCCGGATATGATACTCGAGTTTCCATCGAATTCCATGGCGTTACCCATGGTATTACGAGCGCGACTGCATAGCGTAATTCACCTGGCTGGATGGCCTAGGGGTACGGATTTTTTCCTGGGGGATCCAGGCGTAATCATTGTGTATCCTGTGATCTATGTAGATCGTATTTAGTAGCGAATCCGTAGGGCTGAGATAGCTTTCAGATATGGATTGTTTCCTGGGGGATCCAGGCGTAATCATTGTGTATCTGTGGTCTACTAGTCATCATGGCGTAATTCGTAGGGCTGAGAAAGCTTACGGATATGGATTGTTTCCTGGGGGATCTAGGCGTAACCATTGTGTATCTGCGATCCATGGTTAGGCAAAGGTTTTGGTTGTTTTGTTTGGATTGTACTTCCCATATCTGTTTTAAAAAGTTTTCCAGTATTTTCACTGGGTGTTGAAACAAGTCTACTAAGTACCTGGAGAATTCTAACTTTGCGCCTGATCAACGCACTGCCAGAGTCTGCAGGAACGAGGATAAACTTGTTAAGACATCGAGTTATAAAATTATTTTGATAAAGTGTTATATAAAGGATATTTTGATCGGTTATTTTTCCTTTCTAAAAGATTTTAAAGTGTTTTAAATATTGCTTACCTTTTTACTGACAATTTGAATTTAAAAGACTTTTATGGATATAATAAAATGGATTTAACCAAATTATTAAATATTAAAGAATTCTAATTGGAATTTATATGGTTTTAAATTAATGGTTCATCCTTGTCTTTCAACCCATTTTCCCTCCTAGCTATCCCGATTCACCAATTTTCCTGCTTGCTATTCCTATTTCTCTTGTTTTTCCTGCTGGCTATTCCTATTATCCTGTCTTCTTCCTTTTCGAGGACGAAAAGTTTTGAGTGGGGGAGAGTGTAACAACCCTGTATTCTGTAATTATTTTTAAATTGAATTTCTTGATTAAAATTTTTTTTTAAAGAATAAATTTAGTTATTTAAATATAAATTTTGATTTATGAGAATTATAATTCCAAACATGAATAAATAGAATATTTTCCAGAAATGTGATTTTTGTCAATGTGGTCAAACTTTGACTTTTAATTTTTTTTTTTAAATTTAAATTTTGAACTTTTGAAATTTATCTTTATTTTATGAAAGTAAATAAAATTTTAAGTATACTGCTTTTCGTTTCGTTGGAATCTGATTTATATTGTGAAAGTTATGCTTTTTACACTATTGTATGTAAATTGGTTATTTAACAAAATTATTTATTTTAATATGCATAAATGATATTATTTTTTTGTCATGTCATGTTCTAATTTATGTTTACATGTGTAACATGACATGTTATGTGTATATATATATATTTTATTTTGAAACATTTTGTTGTGTTTGGAAATTTCCTATACTAGTTGTATTTTGTTTACAATTTTTAATTCTAGTTTCAATAAATTAAACTATTTTCTTTATTTATTTTCCTATTTTTCCTAAGACTAATTATTTATTTTCTTGTTCACTTTATTTTTATTGTCTTTTATCTTTATTTATTGATTTTAATTTTGTTTATTTTGAATAAAAGAAAGTGGAAATTTGAAGAGACAAAAAAAAAGCTTTAAAACTGGTGACTTTTCATCGTCTAGACTCTTCACTTTTCTTTGGCCGTTCAAACATCTATAGGCCGAGAGTTTTACTTTGTTTTTTCACGTGAAAGCTACTCATTTCCATCACAATTTTCAGCCATGACATTCCTAAAAATTTTGGTAAGCAATGGCTTCTTTTTTTTTTCTCTTCACTTTTCTATTGCTTTTCCATGGATTTTGCTTGCCTTCCTCATATGTTGCTCGGCCTATACCCTCCACCATCTCCTCCACCACTTCCTCCTCATTACCATCCATGGCACACCCTCCATCTCCTCTGACCAGCAAGTGCCATGACCACCCCCATGATGCAAACTCTACAAAAAACAATGCAAAACCCCTAGAAATTGCTTAGCCGAGCCACTTTATCACCTCTACCTTCATTTCTTTGCCACGACCACCCCCATAGCCACCACCACCAGCAAGTACACACCTTTAGACATCACATCAGTCCATGACCAGACCTGTAGCAGCCTCTGGCCGTGCCCATAGACCCATAGGCCGAGCCTATGATGCACCAAAACTCCTTTGTGGCCTTGCCTTTTGACCTTCCACCTTTTGTAACTCCTACCCCTTCACCTTCTTGCCCAACCATGCCATACTAAGCCCAAAACAGACTCTTTTGCACCTTAAAACATGTCATGGCCGAGCCATAAGCAAGTATGGCTGAGCAAATGTTGAGTTATGGTCAAGCAAAATCGACTAAAAGCTTGGTTATGTCTTTTGTTTATTTTGATTCCATTTTTGTTTCAATAAACTTTTGTATTGTATTTATATTTATAGTTGGATTAATTTTGTTGTTGTATACAAGATTTAACATCTTGACTCTCTCTCTCCACTCAAATCAAGTCGTGCTATCGTGCTTTCTGGATTTTCATTTGTGTGTTTTATTTGCAAACTCCAGCGTAAAAAGGTGAGTTATTCACGATTGACATTTATACTTATATAATTTGTGAAGTAGTAACAAGTGAATGTGTAGAAACTATTATATCATGTTATACCTGCCTGTGATGTAAATTATATGATGTTAAACTCTGTTATAAACTTGTCACATCATCTGCTATGTTATATTTTATTATACTGTTTATTTTTTTCTGTTAATCACACTGTAAGTTCCCTGTAGAATAGAATCACTATAGGTTGAAATGATACATACCCGAACGGACTTTAGAATGGGGAAAAATCGTTATGGGCTGAAATGATAGGCCTGAGCGATTTTTATTTATTTTATTTAACTTGGGATTGCGGGTTCGAAATGATAGAACCCGGATTTTCTTTGTAAATTACGGATTGAAATGATATATTATCCATACCACTTGACTTAGGTTATAAAATATTATACAGACCCATGGTTATTTTATATATTTTCTGGAAAATTTTAAGTATTTTTAAGATGTAAAAATATGATATTTGATTTAAATTGAATTTAAAATGATTTAATAAAGGGTTAGTGATTTTTTCTATAAGTTAAAAGTGTTAAATAAATAAATGGTTAAAATGGAAATTTGGAATTTAACTTGACTTGGAATTATGAGATTTGGTTTTAAAAATGGAAGTTTAAGTAAAAGAAATAAAATGGAAATTAAGTTTTATTTGTGAAATGATAAATTAAATTAAAGTGTTAAGTGAATGTAAAGAATAGGAAAATTGTACACTTGAATTTAATAAGTGAAGTAATGAAAAATTTGATATTTATTTATGAAATTTACTTTTTAAAAATCATAAGTTGAAGGCTATTTAAATAACCATTTTAAAGTGGAAAAATATGATTTTTATATAAAATGGCTTAAATTGAAGTTTATTTGTTGCTGAAATTCTATTGTAAATCTGGAAATGTTTTTAGTAGCACTTCAGAAATGCTATCGTTTCTGAAAATTTACAAAAATCTGAACTAATAAGAATCTGCAGCACTTTGTAAGTGCTGTAGTTGCAGAAGTGAATTAAAGGCTAATTTAACTAAAGGCTATTGCAGCACTTTGTAAGTGCTATGGTTGCTGAATTAAAATTAAAACCTGAAACTAATAAAAAGGCTACAGTAGCGCTTGATAAATGCTGTCTTTTCATAATTTAACTTGTTTTCGAATGAAACTGAACTACTACAGCAGTTTATAAATGCTGTGTTTGCTGAATTGAATTGTTTTCAAATATAACTTACCGCAACACTTTCTAAATGCTGTGAAAGCTGGAATTTTAATGTTTTAATGTATTTAAGTGAATAAATGAACTCAGAAAAGGCAAAATTCTTGGGAATTGAATATTTGATTTAAAGGTATAATGACTTTACTTTTAAATGGTTTAAATGAAGTATTTTAATTCAGAATTATAAACCATTTTGAAATGTTAACCACGGGAACACTTCTCTGTATGCTATTTTATTTCCTTGTGATTTATTTGGATGCACACTTTGATTTGAGAGTGTGGCTAGAGGTGAGCGATTACTGCAGCTCTGCGCTACCCTAGTCACATTAACACTATTATTTGCATTGTTTACTTTAATATGAACATTTCTCTGATAGCGTTTATTTATACTTAATTGTTTAACGGGTCCTTAAAGGATGGGCGATCCCAAGCATCCTTTGAGTTATTGTGCATTGCTTTTACAGTTCACTTGAGTTGGTTTACATTGTATAAGTATGTATGTCCTGACTCAAGTGTTTGTGTTTTACTTTACGCTCGTGTCAGCCTGAGAATCACAGCTTTGGATTCACTTTCTGGAGCTAGAGATTTGTTGGAGCTTATTTGTCTATCGGTTCTTCGACTTCTATTCCAGTTATTCCCTAGACTTATGTATTCTGACTTCTATTGTATCTATTTTGACTATGAGATTTTGTATTAATTTTGAGAGTTGTATATAGTAGCTTCATGAACTACTATGTTATTTTATTTCTATTGCGAGTTATTCTGATATTCTGTGTCTGTGATTGATTTTATTTGCTCCAAATTTCTTGACAATCCACTGTTTTGAAGTATTCAAGTCCGACATGTGTGGATTTATTGTCGATTTGAATGGTCAAAAATAGTGGGATGTTACATCATCAGTACATATCTGTTTGAATAATGTGTTATAGTAGTAAGCTTGTATAAGAATTTTGGTATAGCTAAAAAGTTATGAATATATATATATATATATTTCGTTTAAAAATATATATATGTAAAATATGGAAAGTCTATATTGAAAAAAAAATGTAGCTCTAAATTTAATTTTTGGTTTTATATAATATATTTCGTTTTAGTTATATCAAAACTGATTATGATTGATTCTCATCGCTTCGCATTTTATCAGTTTTGGTCCATCGTGCCTGTTTCCTTCATCGAACTCGTGCCCATCTCACTTTGCTCTGGATTCGTAGCTCATTTCTGTATCAAAATCTCTCTAGCCTCAAAAGGTGAGCAATCACTCACGATTAACGTTCTTATATTTATTTAATTTGATTTCAATTGAAACGACAATTGAAATATACTGCTGTTAGTTATTTACATTGCTATATATATGTTATTATCTGTATCTATTCACTTGTGACATCTGACACCATTATCTGTTATTTATATTGATAATATATGCCTGTTATATTATTATCATATCTGTTATCACTCTGCAAGTTCCTTGTTAGTATAGAATTCACTATGGGTTGAAATGATACATACCCGAACGATTAGGAGAAAATCGTTATGGATTGAAATGATAAACCCAAGCGATTTTCAATTGAATTGAATTTGGGATTGCGGGTTGAAAAGATATATACCCGTATATATTTAAATTACGGATTAAAATGATAAATATCCGTATCACTTGACCATAGGGTAGAGAATTATATACAGACATTGTTGGTTTGTATATAAATATTTTGAAATGATTTCTATGGTTTTGAAAAAAGAATATATGGTTTTGATAAATATTGATTTTAAAGAGTTATTAAAGTTGATTTAATAAAGTTGATATAAAATATGTTTAAGTATTTATTTAAATATATATTTTTTCAAATATAGAGTTTAAAATGACTCGGGTTGGAAAGATAAATTTGAAATTGATTTGAAATTATATTTATTTAAGAATTTTACTTAAATAAGTTTGATTTGAAATTATTAAATTTGAAATTTAAAGATATGATTTTTAACTTGGATTTGATTAAAAATGCCTTAAATGAATATTTCAAATTTATATAAATTTAAAATGGGATATTTTGTTTATTTAAATTTGTAAATTGAAGTTGTATTTAGATGTTATTGAAATGATTAAGTAAATATTTCAAAACCAAATAAAAGTAAAGTGAATTTGATATATATGAAATTATCGAATTTAGTTTTGAAAATGTTGAATATATTGACTTTGAAATATATTGAAATTTGAATGGATTATTGTGTGGTTCAAATCTGCATTTGAAATCGATATAATTTTAAATGGTTTATTGAGAAACTGAATTTAGTGGAAATTGATGAATTTAGATTTAATTAAATTTGAATTTTGGAATTCGAGTTGATTTGAATCGATTTGTGTAATTTGAGGAAACTATTTTATTATATAAAGTATTTTTAACTATATTTAAAACTATTTTATTATACAAAGTATTTTTAACTATATTTAAAACTATTTTATATTTTACTTTATAAATTATTTTAATATAAACTATTTTAATATAAATCATTTTCAATATAAATTATTTTAATATAAACTATTTTAATATACTAACTATTTTATTATAAACTATTTTTAACTTATAACTATTTTATATAAACTATTTTATTTTATAAACCATGTTATTATATACTATTATTAATATCTAAACTGTTTAAGGGTGGAAGTTATGATTTCAAAGTTAAGGTTTTCCAAAATATTATGATTTTAAAGTGTTTTGGTTTCAGAGGTGTTATAACTTTGGTAGTATTATGATTTTGGAAATGGATATATTTGAAGTGAAAAATGATATTGTATTAATAGGGTTTTTAAGTGAAAATGATATCGTATTGATTTGGTTTTTGAAATGGAAATGATATTTTGGTTTTGAAGTATAAACTATTTTGAAATGACCACGGTGTTATAATAACGTTTGGTTGTTAAAGAGACCGAGATCGGTATGGGCATACTCTCTGTCGATACCGAAAACCACTTTAACAACTGTGTACGCGGTGGAGATTCCAGAATGAAGTAGGATGGTGGCGACGATCCTATATGTGGTATATACGTGGACCCGACTCCCGTGAGTTGGCATAAGGTGGCTAAAACAGGAGCAATTGACGGGCTAATGGGGTAGCTCCTCTGATCGGACACACTCCATCGTATGCCATTCTATTACTTTGTGATTGATTTGGTGCGCACCCTTGATTCGGGAGTGTGGCTCGAGGTGAGCGATTGTTGCGGCTTTGCGTTTCCACCGGCCCGAAAGTGTAATTGGTATATCTACCCTGGCATTGCCTAGTTGTGCCGTGTCACCTACCCTAGTGTGCTTTACTATGAGTTTGATTTGTGTTTTACCTATGGAGTATCCTCTGGTAGCTCCAGTTTACGGGGTATTACGGTACTGTATAGACTATTGGCATACCTAAAAATGTGTTAAGGTGGAAAATGTAAAGCCTTAACGCTATTTTTAAATAGTATACTTTAATGTAGACATTATTATAATAGCGTATATTACTACATAGTAGATAGTTTAACGGATCCTTAGAGGATGGTTATCCTAAACATCCTTTAAGTTACTTGTATTTCAATTGATATTTCACTTGAGTTGGATTTATTGATATAAGAATGTTAATCCTGACTCGAGTGTTTTGTGTTTTGCTTTACGCTCGGGTCAGACTGAGTGTACCAGTATTCGAGATTCACCTTTGGAGTTGGAGCTTAGCTTGGAGATCCAGCTATCTATCCAGCTTTCAGTTATTCAGTTGATTCCAGTGATGTATTCTGATCTTGTATTTGACTATTGTATTGATACATCTATGTATTCGAGACTTCTGTTGTATCTTATTTAACTCCTTTATATATATATATATATATGGTAGCTTCATGAACTACTATTCTTTTGTTTCCGCTGCATTATTGTTATTACTCTATGTCTGTGATTCTGTGATTATTTTATTTACTGTACATGCTGAGTTTTGCCAAATTTAAATTAACAATCTAATATTTTGAGCAATTCAAATCCGACATGTGCGGATGCGAATGGTTGAAAATTTCAGGATGTTACATGTGGTATAAGAGCTCTGGTTTTAGGCAAACTTAGCATATGTAGTAAATTTGATTACAGAATCACTTTCATTCGAGCTTGAATCTCTTCCTCCTTGATTCGGGTTCCTTTGAATTTTGGAACTCTCCCACTTGTTCTGAAATTCATCCTTGTCTTTCCTATTCGGGTTCTTTTGACTCTGGAGCATCCCATAACTCCACTTCGATTGATTTCTATAATCGGCGGTTCCGCCATTCTTAGAATGATTGTAAAGGGGCAAAACTCCTTTACAATAGGCATTGATTCACCGAAGATTTTTTTACATCGTCGGTTCAGATGCTGCTATCTCTCGCTATGCCCGAATTCTATCGATCAGATGTCGAGTTGCCTTCGGAATTTCGCATCAATCTTATTCTTGAAGTCACGGTTGACCCGGTGAAGGTCGCCCGCGATTTATATATGTATATCCATCTTTTCTCTTTTGCTAATTAATCATCTTATCTTCGTTTCGAGCCTATCATCTTGGTTAGAAATCTCTTTGATTAGGGTCCCTCAAAATTTGAATCTCTATCCTTGTTTTGAAATCTATTTTGTATCATCGAGTGAGGGAGTATATTTGTATTAATATTAAAATGTTTTATAGTGTGTTGTTTGAGTTGTTGATGTTGGTTTGGATTTTCGATCGATTCGTCTGATCAACGCTATCGATAGGAATTCCAAAACACTTGAACAGAGCAAACTGACACAATATTATTTTCAAATTTGGTAAATAAAATAGATTTGTATGATTATATTATAAATACATAAGTAAAATTTTTCTGGAATTTAATATTTAATTAAATTGGTTGTTTGAAATGATAATATTTGATTATCATTTATTGTTCTATAAATGAATTTATAAACATGGTTTATAAATTGAATTGGAATTTAAATGAATTTAAATTTAGAATTTAAGAATTTAATTTCCGATAATTCCAATCTTTGGTTTTAAAGTTTTAAAATGTATATTATTTAAAGTATTTTCGAATAGAAACCGTTTTCAAAGAATTCTAATGTTTAAATCAGTGCTCTTCTCTTTGTTGCTAGAAAATAATTTCGGTGATGGCGGCCGCATCATCGGCATTCATTTTCGAGTTTCGGAGAGGAGAGACCATTCTATAGCTGTGCTACACGTTTGATTCGAAAAAAATATTTTGATTTAAATTCCTTAAGTATGACTTGATTTATTACATATATATAAGTATATGATTATAGATTTGATTTGATTTTTAAATTGCTTGAAGTTAATCGGAAATTTAATTCTTAAATTTATGTTAAAGGATGATTTTAAATAAAGCCAAAATTTTGAACAAATATTTAAACTTGAAATAAATCGAATAAGGATTTTACTTGTATAATACTCAATTGCATTCCAATATAACTTACCTAAATTATTCAGAAGTTAACTATGTGATTGAAGAAAATACAATATAAAATGATTTTAAAGGAATTTATAAATAAGTTTGAGTGGTTATAATAAATGTAAATATACTTAATATATGTGATAAGATATATTAAGTGGAATAAATTTAATAATAATTTGGGATAAAGAAGAATTAAAATTATTGAATAAAATATGATTATAATAAATGACTATTCAAATTTATGATTTTAGAAATTATTAATTGAGGATAATTGGATAATAAGTTAATTGAATAATATATGAGATAAATAAATTTTTTTTGAAGGAATTTATAAATTGAAATCAAATAAATTTAATGAAATACCTTGAATTTAAAAAAATCAATTATTGAATAATTAATTTATTTAAATTGAAATTTATATGGTTTAAATTAATTGTTTCATCTTGTCTTTTAATCTATTTTTCTTTCTGGTTGCTTCTACTCTCCTACCTCCTTCCTTTTCGGGGACGAAAAGTTTTGAGTGGGGGAGAGTGTAACGACCCATAAATTTTTAATAATTTTTATTTGTTTTATTTATATATTTAATTGAAATTTTGTGAAATTTTAAACAATAAAAATTTGATATTTGGAATTCGTCTGTTTAAACATAGCAACTGGTAAATTTTCATCAGATAATTTGGAAGTTTATTTTCTTGTGTAATTTTATCAGTTAAAATCGATGATAATAAAATGTTTTCCAAACCTAAATATTTTTACATAGGAAATTTGTAAATCATCTTCTGAGTGAGACGTCATATTTCGTTTCTCCAAATTTTGACTGTTATTGCTCCGTCGATCTTATTTTCGACGAAATAGCAGCATTTTGGTACCGATATCGACTTTTGATCGGATGGTCGTACCGCGGATATCTGTATACCGTTTGATCGTCTCGTCGTGCTGATCTCCGTAGTATATTCAATTGTGTTTTTCGGTGTCCGGTACGTGGCAAAAACTGCGAAACGGTTAACCATAACAGTATCCAAATTTTAATCTTTTGTTTTCCTAGAACCATTTAATTATCTACTGGTTGAAATCCAACGGTCATACCTTTTAATATTTCCTAGAATTTAGCTTTTGGACTTTTACTATTCCAACGTATTATACGCTGGTTCATTTCTCTGTCCATTTACCTTACTTTCAGTTGCTTTTCATCCGTTAACTTGAAACCAAAATTTAATTACTATATCAAAGTTTACTCATATTTGTTTGCTGTGAGACTATTTCATCTTCTTCCAACCCATGCTTCCACATCCGCACTTCACAGCAAAGCCTCCTTCTTCTATAAAAAAAAGAAAGCTCATTCTTTTTTTTCCTGTCACTACATAGCATGCACGTATATATGCACGCAATCCACACTGGCCGTGACCTCTCCCTCTCTCCTCCATGCGACCGTGAGTGCATCTCGCTCCACTTCCCGAGCCTCCAAGCTGCAGCAGCTTTCTCCAACCATTCCCGCATTCACGTTTCTCCGCTCGCCTTCCCATCGAAACCGCCTACCACGAGTAACCCATCCCTCTTCTTCCGCCTCATTTCGCCAACAATCATCAGCCTTTGATCCAACTCGCCTCTGACAGGCGGAGTTCCCTCACCAAGGCATCACATCAATTCCGTGATCGGTAGCTTCCTGTGCTTTAAGAAATGGTATGTATATAATCGGTTATGTTTATAATCTTTTATAGTGTAAAACACACATATATATTTGTCTGTTATATTTATAATATAGGAATATATACGTAGTTACTATTACGTCTATTATACATACCTTACTTCGAGTGTAACGATCTGAAAATTTTACTAGTTTTATTTAATTTAATTAATTGAATTTTTGTGAAATTTTAAATAATAAAATTTTGAAATGAAAATTTGATATTTGAAATACGTCTATTTTAACATAGCTAATAGTACATTTTCATCTGAAAATATGGAAGTTTATTTTTCTGGTGTAATTTTATTTAAATCTATATCAGTTAAAATTGATGATAATAAAATGTTTTTCAAACCTGAATATTTTTCTATAGAAAATTTGTAAATCATCTTCTGAGTGAGACGTTATATTTCGTTTCTTCAAATTTAGACTTCTATTGCTCCGTTCATCTTATTTCTGACATTTTAGCAGCATTTTTCGGTACCGATTATCGACTTTTGATAGGATGTTCGTGCCACTGATATCTGTATACCGTTTTGATCGTCTCGTCGTGCTGATCTCTGCGGTATATTCATTTCCGTGTTTCAGAGTTCTGGTACGTAGCGGAATCCGTGAAACGACTTGTCGTATCGTTACCCAAAATTTTATCCCTTGGTTTCCGTACCGTGTAATAGAATGGTCGCAACCTTTTATTTTTTCCAGAAATTCAAAACTATGACTATTACTATTCCTATCATCATTCAATATTGTTTTCATTTTTTTCTCCACCGGTTCACTTTCACTTCTTTTATTCTGTTCTCTTCCTTTTTCTTTATTTCATTCTTTCATCTTCTGCTTGGAATAATAATATATAGAAAATGGCGTCCCTATTTGTGCCTGTGATAAATTTATTTCTCTTCTTTCCTATTAGCTAACCCACCATCCCACTTCTCCCTCTCTCCATCAACCTGGTGACCGAATCACACAGCCAATCTCCCCTTTTAACTCGCAGCTCTTCCATCCTTCCACCTCCACAACCGACCGCGAGCACTGACAACCCCACCAGGCCTTTGCCGCCGAACCCGAGTCAATGCCGCACCTTCCCAGGTCGGTCGCCTCCCCTTCCTCCGAACTACGAGCCGCTGGATGTCCTCTTATTTCTTTGCATAACCGCTTCCTTTTATCTGTTGATTTCTAGCATGCTTCCTACATGCGAGAAAGAAAATATAGACACCTGGATATATTTCATATATGGCTCGTGTGTGTGTGAAGTCTGTTATCTTCCCTCTGCAGCCTTCTTTTTTTTGGTTAGTTGCATATGGTTGTCTATTTTTTTATGTAGATTAAAAATACTGGGTATATATTGAAAGCTTTGAAAATTGGCATGTTCATATTGTGTCTATTGTTTTTCCTTTCTTTAAAGTGTTGCTTTTAGAAGTGTGTATAAGTTTTACTAGTTGTATATATATTATATAATATTTTATAATATGGTAAGTGGCGTGAGTTCTAATATGTGTCAGTATGCCTATGTGCTATAAGAGTTACTGTGTATATAAACTTATAATAATATTGTTTTCTGTATGTGTATATATAAAGTTGTATAAACTTGGTTTGTGTACAGAAGTATATATTTATATTCTATGTATTATTTGTTCCTGTAAATTTTTTTAATACATATTACAGTCGCATTTATAAATTTATGTTTGCATGTACAGTCTGCAAGCTCATCAAGTATAGGTATATATATTAATTTCTATATTTCGGCCAGTTGCATTGTTTTACAAAATGGTTGACTTTATAATGTATATGCTGTATAGAAGTATATGTATAGAGTTTTTATAAGTTGTTGAAGATTTCGTTTATAGTTATATACGTATGATCTGGTTTCAGTTTATATAAGAATTTAGTTTTGCATATATATAGATTTTATTTTTATTTTAGAGTTAAAATTTTGACTTGAAAATAAATATGTACCTCTTATTTTAGCATATGTTTGAATATAGAATATGATTCTTTTTATGCATATATAGTTATATGTAGTTTATATATATATATATATATATATATTCACCTATACCATTTATTTTCATCGATCCAGTTCTAATTTGATTTCATCAATTCCTTATCTATCAGCTTTGTTCGTCGAACCGTGTTCATCTAGCGATGCTATGGAATTCGTAGCTCACTTCTTTGTCAAATCTATCTATCCTTGAAAGGTGAGCAATCACTCACGATTAATGTTCTTATATTTATTAAATTTGATTTCAATTGAAACGACAATTGAAATATGCTGCTGTTAGTTATTTACATTGCTATATATATGCCATTATCTGTATCTGTTCACCTGTGACATCTGACACCATTATCTGATATTTATCACTGATATATATGCATGTTATATTATTATCATATTTGTTATCACTCTGCAAGTTCCCTGTTATTATAGAATTCACTATGGGTTGAAATGATACATACCCA
This sequence comes from Allium fistulosum, assembly GCA_030737815.1. Taxonomy (NCBI): domain Eukaryota; kingdom Viridiplantae; phylum Streptophyta; class Magnoliopsida; order Asparagales; family Amaryllidaceae; genus Allium; species Allium fistulosum. The sequence continues at coordinate 1,111,092,623 of CM060902.1, read as the reverse complement.
ACGATCTGTAGAATAAGGGAAAATCGTTATGGGTTGAAATGATAAACCCAAGCGATTTTCATTGAATTGAATTTGGGATTGCGGGTTGAAAAGATATATACCCGTATATATTTAAATTGCGGATTGAAATGTTAAATATCTGTATCACTTGACCATAGGATAGAAAATTATATACAGACACCGTTGGTCTATATATATAAATATTTTGAAAATGATTTCTATGGTTTTGAAAAGAAATATATGGTTTTAATAAATATTGATTTTTAAAGATTTATTAAAGTTGATTTAATAAAGTTGATATGTAATATGTTTAAGTATTTATTTAATATCTATATTTTCAAATATAGAGTTTATAATGATTTTAATAAATTTAGATTTGAAATTGATTTGAAATTATATTTATTTAAGAATTTTACTTAAATAAGTTTGATTTGAAATTTATTAAATTTGAAATTTTAAAGATATGTTTTATAACTTGAATTTGATTAAAAGGGACTTAAATGAATATTTCAAACTTATATAAATTTAAATGGGATATTTTGTTTATTTAAATGTGTAAATTGAAGTTGTATTTAGATGTAATTGAAATGATTAAGTAAATATTTCAAAACTAAATAATAGTAAAGTGAATTTGATATATATATAAAATTTTCGAATTTAGTTTTGAAATGTTGAATGTTTAAAGCTTTGAAATATATTGAAATTGAAATGGCTTACTTTATGGTTCAAATATGTATTTGAAATCGATAATTTGAAATGGTTTATTGAGAAACTGAATTTAGTGGAAATTGATGAATTAAGATTTAATTAAATTTGAATTTTTGGAATTCGAGTTGATTTGAATCGATTTATGAAATTTGAGGAAACTATTTTATTATATAAAGTATTTTTAACTATATTTAAAACTATTTTATATTTTACTTTATAAATCATTTTAATATAAACTATTTTAATATAAACCATTTTCAAAATTAAATTATTTTAATACAAACTATTTTTTTATATAAATCATTTTCAATATAAATTATTTTATTATAAACTATTTTATATAAACTATTTTATTTTATATACTAATTTTAATATCTAAACTATTTAAGAGGAAATTGTTATGGATTCCAAAATGATATTATTTCAAGCTATGATTTCAAAGTGTTATGAATTTCAAGGTCTTGATTTCCAAAGTGTTTTGATTTTAAAAGACTATGATTTCGAAAGCGTTATAACTTTGGAAAGTGATATGATTTTTGGAAATGGATATATTTGAAGTGAAAATGATATCGTATTGATTTGGTTTTGAAATGAAAATGATATTTTGGTTTTGAAGTATAAACTATTTTGACCGCGGTGTTATAATAATGTTTGGTTGTTAAAGAGACCGGGATCAGATATGGGCATACTCTCTGTCGATACCGAAAACCACTTTAACAACTTTGTACGCGATGGAGATTCTAGAATGAAGTAGGATGGTGGCGACGATCCTAAAGGTATATTTACGTGGACCTAACTCCCGTGAGTTAGCATAAGGTGGCTAAAACAGGAGCGATTCTGGGCCAATTAGGTAGCTCCTCTTATCGGACACACTCCATCGTATGCCATTCTATTACTTTGTGATTGATTTGGTGCGCACCTTGATTCGGGAGTATGGCTCGAGGTGGACGATTGTTGCGGCTCTGCGTCACCACCAGTCCGGATGCGTAATTGGTATATCTACCCTGGCATTGCCTTGTTGTGCCGTGTCACCTACCCTAGCGTGCTTTACTACGAGTTTGATTTTTGTTGTACTTATGGAGTATCCTCTGGTAGTTCCAGTTTACAGGGTATTACGGTACTGTATAGACTGCTGGCATACCTAAAAATGTGTTAAGGTGGAAAATGTTAAGCCTTAAAGCTATTTTTAAATAGTATACTTTACTGTAGACATTATTATAATAGCGTATATTACTACATAGTAGATAGTTTAACGAATCCTTAGAGAATGGTTATCCCAAACATCCTTTAAGTTACTTGTATTTCAGTTGATATTTCACTTGAGTTGGATTTATTGATATGAGAATGTTAATCCTGGCTCGAGTGTTTTGTGTTTTGCTTTATGCTCGGGTCAGATTGAGTGGTTCAGTGTTCGAGACTCACCTTTGGAGTTGGAGCTTCGCTTGGAGATCCAGCTATCTATCCAGCTTTCAGTTATTTAGTTGATTCCAGTGATGTATTCAGATCTTGTATTTGACTATTGTATTGAGACATCTATGTATTCGAGACTTCTATTGTATCTTGATTAACTCTGTTATATATATAGTAGCTTCATGAACTACTATTCTTTTATTTCCGCTGCATTATTTTATATTACTCTGTGTCTGTGATTCTATGATTATTTATTTACTATATATGCTGAGTTTTGCCAAATTTAAATTAACAATCTGATATTTTGAGCAATTCAAATCTGACATGTATGGATGCGAATGGTTGAAAATTTCAGGATGTTACATCAATTTACTTTATAAATGTTAGTTATGAAAGTTTGTAACAAAGCATATTATCTTGCCCATTTTTTTCAGTTGACAGCGGCCTTCTTCCTTTACACTATTAGATGTTTATTATATATAGTATTATAAGTTACAGCATATTGTTCTATTGTTTATTGAAGTAAGAAATGAGTATACGCGAATATATTTTGTAAATAATGTGATGTGTCTTATTTATTTATAGTTATTATACAGTGTAAATCGGTAGTATATTTATAAATATATGAGTTTGTATATATAGTGTTGAAAGGAAATTTATAGATATCAGTTTATATAGAACCTGTTGGGACATATTGTATATTTTATACTAGTTAAAAATATAAGAGCTTACTTTATGTTTCATAGCAGATTTATTTATATATAGCTCTTAAATTTTTCTACTGCTTAGTATTGTATTGCATTGCTTAAATGTATATATTATACAGGTTATCTATTAGTATACTTGAGTGGATCCTTCCATATATATATTGTAAATATATATGTACAAGTTTATAAAGGTTTTGTGATCTGTTGTTTTAATATATAAGTTTATACTAGTTTGTGTATTACATGTTGAGCCATTGGCCTGCGCTTTGTTTAAATTCGTATCTATGTTTAGTTAGTATGCATACTATATAAAGTTTAGTCTGCATATAGGATGTACTATGTATAGTTGCAACAGCACTTTATATATATATATAATAAGTATATATTTTTAGAAAATATATAGTTATTTTACATAAGTAGTGTAAGGGTAGTTATATATGTGTTAGTGTATATGCATGAATGTATAGTTTTATAATATCATCAGTACATATCTGTTTGAATAATGTGTTATAGTAGTAAGCTTGTATAAGAATTTTGGTATAGCTAAAAAGTTATGAATATATATATATATTTCTTTTAAAAATATATATATGTAAAATATGGAAAGTCTATATTGAAAAAAAAATGTAGTTCTAAATTTATTTTTTGGTTTTATATAATATATTTCATTTTAGTTATATCAAAACTGATTCTGATTGGTTCTCATCGCTTCCCATTTTATCAGTTTTGGTCCATCGTGCCTGTTTCCTTCATCGAACTCGTGCCCATCTCACTTTGCTCTTGATTCGTAGCTCATTTCTGTATCAAAATCTCTCTAGCCTCAAAAGGTGAGCAATCACTCACGCTTAACGTTCTTATATTTATTAAATTTGATTTCAATTGAAACAACAATTGAAATATACTGTTGTTAGTTATTTACATTGCTATATATATGTTATTATCTGTATCTGTTCACCTGTGACATCTGACACCATTATCTGTTATTTATATTGATAATATATGCATATTATATTATTATCATATATGTTATCACTTTGCAAGTCCCCTGTTAGTATAGAATTCACTATGGGTTGAAATGATACATACCCGAACGATTAGGAGAAAATCGTTATGGGTTGAAATGATAAACCCAAGCGATTTTCAATTGAATTGAATTTGGGATTGCGGGTTGAAAAGATATATACCCGTATATATTTAAATTACGGATTGAAATAATAAATATCTGTATCACTTGACCATAGGGTAGAGAATTATATACAGACACCGTTGGTCTGTATATAAATATTTTGAAATGATTTCTATGGTTTTGAAAAAAGAATATATGGTTTTAATAAATATTGATTTTAAAGAGTTATTAAAGTTGATTTAATAAAGTTGATATAAAATATGTTTAAGTATTTATTTAAATATATATATTTTCAAATATAAAGTTTATAATGATTCGGGTTGGAAAGATAAATTTGAAATTGATTTGAAATTATATTTATTTAAGAATTTTACTTAAATAAGTTTGATTTGAAATTATTAAATTTGAAATTTAAAGATATGAATTTTAACTTGGATTTGATTAAAAGTGCCTTAAATGAATATTTCAAATTTATATAAATTTAAAATGGGATATTTTGTTTATTTAAATTTATAAATTGAAGTTGTATTTAGATGTTATTGAAATGATTAAGTAAATATTTCAAAACCAAATAATAGTAAAGTGAATTTGATATATATGAAATTATCAAATTTGGTTTTGAAAATGTTGAATATATTGACTTTGAAATATATTGAAATTTGAATGGATTATTGTGTGGTTCAAATCTGCATTTGAAATCGATATAATTTTAAATGGTTTATTGAGAAACTGAATTTAGTGGAAATTAATGAATTTAGATTTAATTAAATTTGAATTTTGGAATTCGAGTTGATTTGAATCGATTTGTGAAATTTGAGGAAACTATTTTATTATATAAAGTATTTTTAACTATATTTAAAACTATTTTATTATATAAAGTATTTTTAACTATATTTAAAACTATTTTATATTTTACTTTATAAATTATTTTAATATAAACTATTTTAATATAAATCATTTTCAATATAAATTATTTTAATATAAACTATTTAATATACTAACTATTTTATTATAAACTATTTTTAACTTATAACTATTTTATATAAACTGTTTTATTTTATAAACTATGTTATTATATACTATTATTAATATATAAACAATTTAATGGTGGAAGTTATGATTTCAAAGTTAAGGTTTTCCAAAATATTATGATTTCAAAGTGTTTTGGTTTCAGAGGTGTTATAACTTTGGAAGTATTATGATTTTGGAAATGGATATATTTGAAGTGAAAAATGATATTGTATTAATAGGGTTTTTAAGTGAAAATGATATCGTATTGATTTGGTTTTTGAAATGGAAATGATATTTTGGTTTTGAAGTATAAACTATTTTGAAATGACCACGGTGTTATAATAACATTTGGTTGTTTACTCTCTGTCGATACAGAAAACCACTTTAACAACTGTGTACGCGGTGGAGATTCCAAAATGAAGTAGGATGGTGGCGACGATCCTATATGAGGTATATACGTGGACCCGACTCCCGTGAGTTGGCATAAGGTGGCTAAAACAGCAGCAATTGACGGGCTAATGAGGTAGCTCCTCTGATCGGACACACTCCATCGTATGCCATTCTATTACTTTATGATTGATTTGGTGCGTACCCTTGATTCGGGAGTGTGGCTCAAGGTGGGCGATTGCTGCGGCTTTGCGTTTCCACCGGCCCGGAAGTGTAATTGGTATATCTACCCTGGCATTGCCTAGTTGTGCCGTGTCACCTGCCCTAGCGTGCTTTACTACGAGTTTGATTTGTGTCGTACCTATGGAGTATCCTCTGTGTCACGTACCGAAATTTTCGACTTTCGAAAATTCGACATCGATACTCACTTTATCGATTGCCGAGCAATCGAGTGCCGGAAACTCCAATAGTGAGGGTTTTAAGAAGAAGAAAAAGGCAGAAGAAGAAGAAAGAAGAAGAAAAACAAAGAAGAGAATAGAGAAGAAGAACAGAACAACAACAGAAACAGAGTAGAACAGAAAACAATATCAGAATCTTACACATCGCAGCGGAACAATATATAATAGATAATTGAATAATCTTTAAATCAAAGAACTATATCATTTTATACATACATCAATCAGAGTCGATATACGACTCAATACAACAATGGACAGTTATATAACTTGTCCTCATACAGAATACACAGCGGAATAAATACTATCAGGTACAAATACTACGTCTCGCCATCCAGCTTGCTTCCAAAGCTCCAGAATATCCTGATAACCTAACTCTAGACTGCCCGTGTGGAAATTGGTGGGCACCCAGAGTTTAGAAGGGAACAATAAACTCCGAGTCAGTCATGGTGACTGGTGTGAGATCGTAAAACAGTTATTCTTTATAACAACAAAAGAATTTTAAAGTCAATTCGAAATGCTTTTGGAAAATGAAACTACCATAAGACCTCCCGCCACACACACAATGCAAACGCAGACTTGGAGGAGATTTCTTCTTATGATAGTCAAAGATGCTTACTACGCAAAAATCAAATTCTTTTTGATATTATTATTAGTGCATAGTGTGTAAAAACATTTCGAAAGTAGAATATAAATCTTAGCCAGCATAGGTACCATTATAGTATGCTTGCTATAGCTACCATATTAAATGGCAGGTTCTACAACTAAAACCGTACAAGGCTCGTATTGTTTCTTTGGATTTCCAACAAATGGTCAGGCTAAGGAACTTCCTATCCACGATGGGTACGTCCCTGGAATAGACGACCCGAGAACCTAACCGGATCTCTGCCAACACAAGGCCGGGTTACCTCTGCAAAAATAGGTAACTACTGACACGCGTATGCCATCCCCCGATCGTCACCGATCTTCCCGAGGATCCCCGATTCGCAACAACCACAAAGTAATAAATTTTGCAGCAACCACAGAGGTTAAGTATCTGGGCTCCATACCATGATACCACCTTTATCCAGAAGGAATGACATACACTAAGGGGCGCTACTCCCTAGAACCTTGCTGCATCCTTCCTGTTTCGACCATTTCCGGGGTGTGAGGCTCGTCGAAGTCTCGTCCACAAAGCTACGCTTTCTACAAAGCCATGCTTCGGGTCAAACAAAATGATCAACCTATGATCACAAAGATATAAGATCAAACAAATGATCATATCACAAATGATCAAACACTGATCATTTCACAGCAACACTCAGTATGCCACGTTACCAAATTGGGATATATCGCTGATAAATTTCAACTACATAACCTCTGAGCTCGTACGTCTCAGAGAAGGGTGTTAAGCTAAGAGAATAAATTCTCCACCACCAACAGAAATGTATTTGAAAGAAATCAGCTTTATATCTCAAATTGTAACGTCAGACACACAATCCCTACAAGTCTGTTCCGGGATCGAACAGAACCGAAGGCACTTCTCACGAAGCCCTTGCATATCCGGATAAATTTCTAATCACGTCCGGACTTCCCGTCACTAAGGGTGATAAAACCTCTAAACCGGAGATCAGCCGATGTAGAGTAACTCGACGGTAATCCTTCCGTTTTCAAAAATATCCGGTCTTCAACACCGGTCTTCAAATGCAATTCATAACGACGTATCACATATTCGGAATGGGTTATACGACCCCATGGTCCTTTCCCGGCTAACCCGAATAGTGAGCGATTATTCAAAAATAAGTGTGGTATTCAAATTCATCCAATTCACAACAAATACCATTCAAGGTAATTATTGATAGTCGGTTATTTAACTATCAATAAAGATGCGTAACATCATCAGATTCCAAATAATTTTCCAAAATATTTAATGCTCCAAAATATCTTTACTAGATATAAAATTTTCCACACTTCGAAAATAAATCAACGTTTATTTTTCTAAACAGTTTCCCTTTCCTTTTATAAATTCCATAGTGAATTTATATTTTCAAAATATCTACAGATATACGATTTTCAAATCGTTTTCAATATCCAACTTCATTTTATCTTTAAGAAGATAAAATCTCAAAAACAGTTCATTTCATATTGGAAAGACATTTCCATACTTATTTAAAAATAAGTATTTCACAAATCTATTTATTTTCAACATTTGAAAATATTCAATATACTTAAATCAATAATAAGTATACATTTCATTCTTTAAGGAAATCATTAATTTTAACATCTATTTGAGTCAAAACGAATGTTGCGTAAAACATCGTTACGACGACTCGAAATCACTAGTATAGGGATTCGGAATTAAGATAGATATATAAATCCCAATACTATATAAAACATTTCCTTTTGGAAATCATTTACTATAACAACAGTGTTATAGTCCACCATTTCCTTCTTCCTCGAAAACGTCTATTTCAACAATGAACGTTGAAATCTATGCTTTCGATTCATAATACATTTTAAAACATCTTTAAAATGTTTAACTTAATTTTTAATATCCCTTCTTCGAAAATAAGTCCATTTTCCTTAACAATATATTCACTGTCCCAAAATCGTGAATATACTTCACTAACCAAATTTCAGTCTTTTCTACGCATTCAATTTAAGGATAATTCGCTATCCAAAATCGCGAATATATCTTCTTTGATAATCTCCTATATTTACTTTATCAAATCCAACTGATTTCGAATTTATAAAACAACGTTTATAAATCCTATTTCTATTTTCTAACAACTTTGATTTATAAATCTTCTTTATAATTCAATTCATTTTATAACTCAACTTTATATACCAAAAGTCCATATTAGAGGTTAAGTACTTATACTTCATGGATTTATAACATTCGTTCCTTTAAGGCTTCACAAATTTTAAATCTTATTCCTTATAAGATTTCATTTAAAATCTTATTTTTAACAACAACCGAACTACGTTTAAAATTCCATTGTTTGGATTTATAAAATATATATTTTATAAATCTTGTCTATAAACCATTCATACTTATTCACAACTCTTAATTAAAATGTCGAAACCCGATTTATAAGTAAATCACTCATAAGTCTTTTGTTTTACAAAAATCTATTTATTTTGTAACTTCATAATTTATAAATATAAAATTTCGTTCACTTATACCATCCCTTTATTCTTCATTTTAACACTTATTAAAACTCGTTTTATAATCCCAATATTTTATATTTATAAAAATCAAATTTTATACATCATTTATATACATCATTTTAATAATTCAAAAATCTCAATTCAAATCTTTTTATTTATGACTTAACAATTTATTTCAAAAGAAATTTTATCTTTCGGTTATAATTTACAAACATTATAATTCCCATAACTTTAAATTTATAACATTTATTTATTTAAAGTAAATCAATTCAAAAATTTAAATAAAACGTATACTTTCAAATAATCACTTTTAAAAATCTCTTTTAAAGTTAAAGATCGTTATTTTTAAACTTCAAAATTTTGAATCCAATGATGCAACGCATCAATTTGTCCATCACAACATCAGACATCATATATCAATATATGATAACAGAATGTATATATCAACATCTGTAAATAAATAAATAAAGTTGAGGAATCCAGTTGGATCCCTCCAACCTGTTTCCCTGCATCCAAAGACGTTAGCACAATACCAATTCCACTTCGAGGTGGAATATCGCGGTATATGGGTTTTTATAAAAATCCGCTTACTAACGGCGCAATAGGGTCTCATCCGCTATACGAGGCGGGAAATCAATCAATCCAATATATACATATGCCAATATGTATATATTGCTATATATATAATAGATATATCCTACTATATCTAATATCACATCCAATAGCAACAATCAGTCAATAAATAACTGTCAAACAAAATTTATTTGAGTGAGAAAATAATCTCACCTTAGCTTTTAAAATTTTGCAATCCGTTTCCATTTCAGTTTTTTTTTCTCGATTTTTAACCTGGTATAAACAATTTATACAAATCTATCAATATTCGAATTAAATCGAACATTTAAATTATTGTTCTATTCATTTACTTAACCAATTTCTCCTTTAATAAAACATTTTAAAGTTACCAAAACAATTTTGACAAATCAATTAAATAAATTTTATCTCTGTAATACGTCAGTTTAAAATAACCAGCAATCTAAAATGTGTATTTATTTTATTTTCTTAAAACTTCATATATATACTTATATAAACTTCTTTTAATAATTTCCATTTTAAATAACCTTTATTTTTTTATTTTCCTGAAACAAACAAACATAAATAAATATCTCCCTTCTTACTAATTTAATTTAAATCGAATTACCTTTAGAAAATCCTTAGTATCAAAAATAATTTAAATTAGCAATTTACTGAGTATATTTATTCTTTCCATTTCTAAATTACACATATACTTATAAAAATTCTCTGTATAGATTAAATAAGACGAAATTCCTTATTTATTTACTGCATAATTTTTTTCCTTTTCTCAACTACATAAATATATTTTAAATCTATTTTATACATATAAAAAAAATTGCATTAGAGATAAAAATTTATACCTTATTGCAAAATCGCGACCCAAACTATCTGAGTCACCAGACCCTAACCCACGCGTGCCACCACGAAGCTCCTCCTTTTCGAGCCCTAGGTCACCGCACCTGACCACCATCGCACGCGAGCTACCCAGAAAATCGATGAGTCCCTCTGCTATGCTCTGTCCATCGCCTCTGCTTGATGCCGGGCTCGAGCACACTGCCTTCGACCACATCATCTCGCGCCACCATCGAACACGATTCCCCAAAATCAGAGCGCTGCTGCCTCCCTCGACCTTGCCTCGATCGAACAACACTACATCCTTCCCACGCGACCAATCGCGACACCACGAGTCGCCTCGTCGGTCCAGATCAAATGACTATCCTACTCCCCTGTCGCAGCGCACGCGAGCGCGAGCTTGAATCCCCCAAAAACTCGATCGCGACTCCTAAAACGTCGAACCCCTGCAACCTTCGCCTTCTAGTTGCGAGCGAACTCGCGACTTCGTATACTCTTTTTTTTTTTCACGAATGAATTAGAGGAGAAGCGGCCATTCTCGTGAATTTAACTGAGGAAAAGAAAAAGGGGAGGTGCGATTAAATTTTCGTTTGCCATTGTTTTTCTTCGAACTGCTCGAAATTTTAAATTAACAGAGGGACGAGATACTTAAAGTCGAACGAAGTATGGCCTACACGATTTGGCATCGTGATTTTAACAGGGAGAAGCACGATTTCTTTCCCGATCTTAGGCGTGATTTTAGGGGAGAAAACATGGGTAAGATGTCGGCAGAAGTTTATAAAACTTTAAATTAAATTTAAATTGAATCTTGATAAAAAATCCAATGCGTTTACTCACCGTGTGCTCACGTATTAGCACCGAAAAATACGAAATCGAAAATCCGGCAATAATTCAATATTACGGACCCAATGGAACTGGTTTCGTCGAATTCCGAGACTGTTCCTCGGACGGCTATTTTTTAAATTCGATTTAAACGATATAAATTTCAAAACTGATCAAATCAATTCGAAATTAGATTCTGAAGCTTCTGTTATTTTCAGTATTATCATCACGAATTTTAAAAGCTTTCGAAATATTTTTCTTCAGCTTAAAATTTGAAGATTCAAATTTTTATTCGACTATCAACAGATTAAATTTTATAATTTAATCGCAAAATTAAAAGTTATATCGGGAATTCAAATTAAATCATCGTTCAAATATTTAAAATAAATTAAATATTTTCAATTTAATTTGTTCAAAATTCTGGGTCGTTACAGACTTCCCTCCTTAAAAGAATTTCGTCCTCGAAATTACAAGTTAGGAAGAAAGGTCCTTAACTCGTCTACTATTTTTCAACATTCAATAGTTTTATCAATTTTATTAAAACAAATCTTCCTACTAAAGATTCGTTATTAATTCAACTAAATTTTCCAACTTCAATTCTAAGTTTCAAACAACATTGTTTGCTTAACAATTCAAATTCAAATTTCAAATTCAAATTTACTTTCAAAATTTTCTCAAAATTTTCCTAACACTCGGAATTTTCGAAAAATTTCGCCAGCGTCTCCTTTGCGCGGCTAATACGGCACGACTACAAAACGTCCCTACGGACTCTCAGATTTCAAAAAGAAAGAGAAAAAGCCAAGCGGCTAGAGAAGAAATCATCAAAAACTCATATTATAATTCAAATACTTACCTTTTGTCGAGCAATTCAATATTATCTTCAAAAATTAAAATTCCAATTCCTCTTATCACACCTGTATGTCCTACTAGCCATAATATCTAGTTACACATTCAAACCATTTTGCCAAATTCTATTACAAAATTTTCAATATAAACTGCTTATACATTTTTACTTCACTGTTGAAGTTATATATCTATTCTCATTCAATTTTACATTTCCATTTCATTTGAATTTAATTCACAATTTCAATTCAATTTAACTTCTGAATATTGAATTTATCAATTATCTTTAGTTCATAACCACACTATTTTAAATTAGTTTCATCTACTAATTCATTCGTCTTCAATTTGAATTTCATTCCAATCAGATTTCAAATATTCTATAAGTTATCAACTTATTTACATCTTGATTTATACAATCATTTATACATTCACATTCACAATTCCATTTCATTAAGGGATTTTATTTTCAATTATCTTCTTGGAATTCTATTTTCATTTATAAATTCATTTACAATTTATATTCACCATTTTATTCATATATGAATTCATCTCTTTATATTTCAATTCACATTTATAAATTTCATTCGTTAAATGGATTTTTATTTAAACTTTACAAGTTATCAACTTCATAATATCTCATAAATATTTTTATATAGTATTCCAGAGTTTTTTTCAACCTTTCAAAGCCATTTTCTTTTGAAATCAATTCAAATTATTCTTTGAATTTCAGAAACAAAACTCCAATTTTTCAAACAACTTTCGTTTAAAAACAATTTGGCAGCAATTTCTCTTTTGGAAACCCGAAAATGAACACCGGTGATGCTGCAGTCATTACCGAAGTTATTTTCCAGCGACCGAAAAGAGTTTAGAGCTTTCAACTCTCCAAAATACTTTTTCAAAACCTTTGAAATTCATTTTCAAATCAAAAAGATTTAAACTTTTCAAATCTCCAAAATTTTCAAATTCTTTTCAAAACATTTCCAAAAACTTCTCTGGAATTCCGTTTTAAATTACAATTCACATTTATAATTTACATTCTTTAAATTTCATTTGTATGTGAATTCATTTCTTAACTTTGGAGTAACGATTTCAGTTTCTTATTCAACTTCATATAATAATGATAACATTCAATATTATCACTTTCCTAACAACCATGCAACCATATACTATGATAATTCATAGAAAATCATTTCTTTTCTATACAAAAATAGTTTTGGGAAAAATTATCTCATTTACCCGTTTTAAAATCAATATTGTGTCGGTTTATCTTGTTTAAGAGTTTAGAAATCCCTATCGATTTCAGTTAGCTAGACTGCACCGACCAGAATCCATAAACAATCAACCGATAAGTCAACACAATACAAAACAATTTTATATTCACTAACAAATACGCACTCGTATCTATTATTACACTCAAACTCATTCTAGAGTACTACTGACTCTATCTCTAATGAGTATTACCCAACAGAGCAGGGTTGTAGCTTAACCATATGCTCTGATACCACGCTGTCACGTACCGAAATTTTCGACTTTCGAAAATTCGACATCGATACTCACTTTATCGATTGCCGAGCAATCGAGTGCCGGAAACTCCAATAGTGAGGGTTTTAAGAAGAAGAAAAAGGCAGAAGAAGAAGAAAGAAGAAGAAAAACAAAGAAGAGAATAGAGAAGAAGAACAGAACAACAACAGAAACAGAGCAGAACAGAAAACAATATCAGAATCTTACACATCGCAGCGGAACAATATATAATAGATAATTGAATAATCTTTAAATCAAAGAACTATATCATTTTATACATACATCAATCAGAGTCGATATACGACTCAATACAACAATGGACAGTTATATAACTTGTCCTCATACAGAATACACAGCGGAATAAATACTATCAGGTACAAATACTACGTCTCGCCATCCAGCTTGCTTCCAAAGCTCCAGAATATCCTGATAACCTAACTCTAGACTGCCCGTGTGGAAATTGGTGGGCACCCAGAGTTTAGAAGGGAACAATAAACTCCGAGTCAGTCATGGTGACTGGTGTGAGATTGTAAAACAGTTATTCTTTATAACAACAAAAGAATTTTAAAGTCAATTCGAAATGCTTTTGGAAAATGAAACTACCATAAGACCTCCCGCCACACACACAATGCAAACGCAGACTTGGAGGAGATTTCTTCTTATGATAGTCAAAGATGCTTACTACGCAAAAATCAAATTCTTTTTGATATTATTATTAGTGCATAGTGTGTAAAAACATTTCGAAAGTAGAATATAAATCTTAGCCAGCATAGGTACCATTATAGTATGCTTGCTATAGCTACCATATTAAATGGCAGGTTCTACAACTAAAACCGTACAAGGCTCGTATTGTTTCTTTGGATTTCCAACAAATGGTCAGGGTAAGGAACTTCCTATCCACGATGGGTACGTCCCTGGAATAGACGACCCGAGAACCTAACCGGATCTCTGCCAACACAAGGCCGGGTTACCTCTGCAAAAATAGGTAACTACTGACACGCGTATGCCATCCCCCGATCGTCACCGATCTTCCCGAGGATCCCCGATTCGCAACAACCACAAAGTAATAAATTTTGCAGCAACCACAGAGGTTAAGTATCTGGGCTCCATACCATGATACCACCTTTATCCAGAAGGAATGACATACACTAAGGGGCGCTACTCCCTAGAACCTTGCTGCATCCTTCCTGTTTCGACCATTTCCGGGGTGTGAGGCTCGTCGAAGTCTCGTCCACAAAGCTACGCTTTCTACAAAGCCATGCTTCGGGTCAAACAAAATGATCAACCTATGATCACAAAGATATAAGATCAAACAAATGATCATATCACAAATGATCAAACACTGATCATTTCACAACAACACTCAGTATGCCACGTTACCAAATTGGGATATATCGCTGATAAATTTCAACTACATAACCTCTGAGCTCGTACGTCTCAGAGAAGGGTGTTAAGCTAAGAGAATAAATTCTCCGCCACCAACAGAAATGTATTTGAAAGAAATCAGCTTTATATCTCAAATTGTAACGTCAGACACACAATCCCTACAAGTCTGTTCCGGGATCGAACAGAACCGAAGGCACTTCTCACGAAGCCCTTGCATATCCGGATAAATTTCTAATCACGTCCGGACTTCCCGTCACTAAGGGTGATAAAACCTCTAAACCGGAGATCAGCCGATGTAGAGTAACTCGACGGTAATCCTTCCGTTTTCAAAAATATCCGGTCTTCAAATGCAATTCATAACGACGTATCACAAATTCGGAATGGGTTATACGACCCCATGGTCCTTTCCCGGCTAACCCGAATAGTGAGCGATTATTCAAAAATAAGTGTGGTATTCAAATTCATCCAATTCACAACAAATACCATTCAAGGTAATTATTGATAGTCGGTTATTTAACTATCAATAAAGATGCGTAACATCATCAGATTCCAAATAATTTTCCAAATTATTTAATCTTCCAAAATATCTTTACTAGATATAAAATTTTCCACACTTCGAAAATAAATCAACGTTTATTTTTCTAAACAGTTTCCCTTTCCTTTTATAAATTCCATAGTGAATTTATATTTTCAAAATATCTACAGATATACGATTTTCAAATCGTTTTCAATATCCAACTTCATTTTATCTTTAAGAAGATAAAATCTCAAAAACAGTTCATTTCATATTGGAAAGACATTTCCATACTTATTTAAAAATAAGTATTTCACAAATCTATTTATTTTCAACATTTGAAAATATTCAATATACTTAAATCAATAATAAGTATACATTTCATTCTTTAAGGAAATCATTAATTTTAACATCTATTTGAGTCAAAACGAATGTTGCGTAAAACATCGTTACGACGACTCGAAATCACTAGTATAGGGATTCGGAATTAAGATAGATATATAAATCCCAATACTATATAAAACATTTCCTTTTGGAAATCATTTACTATAACAACAGTGTTATAGTCCACCATTTCCTTCTTCCTCGAAAACGTCTATTTCAACAATGAACGTTGAAATCTATGCTTTCGATTCATAATACATTTTAAAACATCTTTAAAATGTTTAACTTAATTTTTAATATCCCTTCTTCGAAAATAAGTCCATTTTCCTTAACAATATATTCACTGTCCCAAAATCGTGAATATACTTCACTAACCAAATTTCAGTCTTTTCTACGCATTCAATTTAAGGATAATTCGCTATCCAAAATCGCGAATATATCTTCTTTGATAATCTCCTATATTTACTTTATCAAATCCAATTGATTTCGAATTTATAAAACAACGTTTATAAATCCTATTTCTATTTTCTAACAACTTTGATTTATAAATCTTCTTTATAATTCAATTCATTTTATAACTCAACTTTATATACCAAAAGTCCATATTAGAGGTTAAGTACTTATACTTCATGGATTTATAACATTCGTTCCTTTAAGGCTTCACAAATTTTAAATCTTATTCCTTATAAGATTTCATTTAAAATCTTATTTTTAACAACAACCGAACTACGTTTAAAATTCCATTGTTTGGATTTATAAAATATATATTTTATAAATCTCGTCTATAAACCATTCATACTTATTCACAACTCTTAATTAAAATGTCGAAACCCGATTTATAAGTAAATCACTCATAAGTCTTTTGTTTTACAAAAATCTATTTATTTTGTAACTTCATAATTTATAAATATAAAATTTCGTTCACTTATACCATCCCTTTATTCTTCATTTTAACACTTATTAAAACTCGTTTTATAATCCCAATATTTTATATTTATAAAAATCAAATTTTATACATCTTTTATATACATCGTTTTAATAATTCAAAAATCTCAATTCAAATCTTTTTATTTATGACTTAACCATTTATTTCAAAAGAAATTTTATCTTTCGGTTATAATTTACAAACATTATAATTCCCATAACTTTAAATTTATAACATTTATTTATTTAAAGTAAATCAATTCAAAAATTTAAATAAAACGTATACTTTCAAATAATCACTTTTAAAAATCTCTTTTAAAGTTAAAAATCGTTATTTTTAAACTTCAAAATTTTGAATCCAATGATGCAACGCATCAATTTGTCCATCACAACATCAGACATCATATATCAATATATGATAACAGAATGTATATATCAACATCTGTAAATAAATAAATAAAGTTGAGGAATCCAGTTGGATCCCTCCAACCTGTTTCCCTGCATCCAAAGACGTTAGCACAATACCAATTCCACTTCGAGGTGGAATATCGCGGTATATGGGTTTTTATAAAAATCCGCTTACTAACGGCGCAATAGGGTCTCATCCGCTATACGAGGCGGGAAATCAATCAATCCAATATATACATATGCCAATATGTATATATTGCTATATATATAATAGATATATCCTACTATATCTAATATCACATCCAATAGCAACAATCAGTCAATAAATAACTGTCAAACAAAATTTATTTGAGTGAGAAAATAATCTCACCTTAGCTTTTAAAATTTTGCAATCCGTTTCCATTTCAGTTTTGTTTTCTCGATTTTTAACCTGGTATAAACAATTTATACAAATCTATCAATATTCGAATTAAATCGAACATTTAAATTATTGTTCTATTCATTTACTTAACCAATTTCTCCTTTAATAAAACATTTTAAAGTTACCAAAACAATTTTGACAAATCAATTAAATAAATTTTATCTCTGTAATACGTCATTTTAAAATAACCAGCAATCTAAAATGTGTATTTATTTTATTTTCTTAAAACTTCATATATATACTTATATAAACTTCTTTTAATAATTTCCTTTTTAAATAACCTTTATGTTTTTATTTTCCTGAAACAAACAAACAGAAATAAATCTCCCTTCTTACTAATTTAATTTAAATCGAATTCCCTTTAGAAAATCCTTAGTATCAAAAATAATTTAAATTAGCAATTTACTGAGTATATTTATTCTTTCCATTTCTAAATTACACATATACTTATAAAAATTCTCTGTATAGATTAAATAAGACGAAATTCCTTATTTATTTACTGCATAATTTTTTTCCTTTTCTCAACTGCATAAATATATTTTAAATCTATTTTATACATACAAAAAAAATTGCATTAGAGATAAAAATTTATACCTTATTGCAAAATCGCGACCCAAACTATCTGAGTCACCAGACCCTAACCCACGCGTGCCACCACGAAGCTCCTCCTTTTCGAGCCCTAGGTCACCGCACCTGACCACCATCGCACGCGAGCTACCCAGAAAATCGATGAGTCCCTCTGCTATGCTCTGTCCATCGCCTCTGCTTGATGCCGGGCTCGAGCACACTGCCTTCGACCACATCATCTCGCGCCACCATCGAACACGATTCCCCAAAATCAGAGCGCTGCTGCCTCCCTCGACCTTGCCTCGATCGAACAACACTGCAGCCTTCCCACGCGACCAATCGCGACACCACGAGTCGCCTCGTCGGTCCAGATCAAATGACTATCCTACTCCCCTGTCGCAGCGCACGCGAGCGCGAGCTTGAATCCCTCAAAAACTCGATCGCGACTCCCAAAACGTCGAACCCCTGCAACCTTCGCCTTCTAGTTGCGAGCGAACTCGCGACTTCGTATACTCTCTTTTTTTTTCACGAATGAATTAGAGGAGAAGCGGCCATTCTCGTGAATTTAACTGAGGAAAAGAAAAAGGGGAGGTGCGATTAAATTTTCGTTTGCCATTGTTTTTCTTCGAACTGCTCGAAATTTTAAATTAACAGAGGGACGAGATACTTAAAGTCGAACAAAGTATGGCCTGCACGATTTGGCATCGTGATTTTAACAGGGAGAAGCACGATTTCTTTCCCGATCTTAGGCGTGATTTTAGGGGAGAAAACATGGGTAAGATGTCGGCAGAAGTTTATAAAACTTTAAATTAAATTTAAATTGAATCTTGATAAAAAATCCAATGCGTTTACTCACTGTGTGCTCACGTATTAGCACCGAAAAATACGAAATTGGAAATCCGGCAATAATTCAATATTACGGACCCAATGGAACTGGTTTCGTCGAATTCCGAGACTGTGCCTCGGACGGCTATTTTTTAATTCGATTTAAACGATATAAATTTCAAAACTGATCAAATCAATTCGAAATTAGATTCTGAAGCTTCTGTTATTTTCAGTATTATCATCACGAATTTTAAAAGCTTTCGAAATATTTTTCTTCAGCTTAAAATTTGAAGATTCAAATTTTTATTCGACTATCAACAGATTAAATTTTATAATTTAATCGCAAAATTAAAAGTTATATCGGGAATTCAAATTAAATCATCGTTCAAATATTTAAAATAAATTAAATATTTTCAATTTAATTTGTTCAAAATTCTGGGTCGTTACACTCTGGTAGCTCTAGTTTACGGGGTATTACGGTACTGTATAGACTATTGGCATACCTAAAGATATGTTAAGGTGGAAAATGTAAAGCCTTAACGCTATTTTTAAATAGTATACTTTACTGTAGACATCATTATAATAGCGTATATTACTACATAGTAGATAGTTTAACGGATTTAGAGGATGGTTATCCCAAACTTCCTTTAAGTTACTTGTATTTCAGTTGATATTTCACTTGAGTTGGATTTATTGATATAAGAATGTTAATCCTGACTCGAGTGTTTTGTGTTTTGCTTTATGCTCGGGTCTGACTGTGTGTACCAGTATTCGAGATTCACTTTTGGAGTTGGAGCTTCGCCTGGAGATCCAGCTATCTATCCAGCTTTCAGTTATTCAGTTGATTCCAGTGATGTATTCTGATCTTGTATTTGACTATTGTATTGAGACATCTATGTATTCGAGACTTCTGTTGTATCTTATTTAACTCCATTATATATATATGGTATCTTCATGAACTACTATTCTTTTTTTTCCGCTGCATTATTGTTATTACTCTGTGTCTGTGATTCTGTGATTATTTTATTTACTGTATATGCTGAGTTTTGCCAAATTTAAATTAACAATCTAATATTTTGAGCAATTCAAATCTGACATGTGCGTATGCGAATGGTTGAAAATTTCAGGATGTTACAAACCACATTGATTATCTATGTTCCACATTGTTTAAGTCGCATATGTGTGGATTATTGTCGATTTAAACCTTCCGAAATGTAGGTCATCACAGTTGATATTAGAGCTTTGGTTTAGTGATAACCTTAACTTTGTGGGGTTTGACTCAATAGAGATAGGGTAGTAATATCCTAGAATGAGTTTGTTTTGAGCATATATATATGAGAGAGCGTACTTGTTAGTGTTATAAAATGTTTCATATTGTGTTTACTTATCCGTTGAGTTGTTTATGAATTCTGGTCGATGCGTGGGACGACATGTTATCGATAGGGATTTCTAAACACTTAAACGAGGCAAGTCAACATAATATTGTTTTAAAATCGGGTAAATGAAATGATTTTACCAAAATTATATTTTATATATAAATTTATAGCTTTCATAAGCCTATATAATTATTAATGAATGTTAGTTGTTTGGAGATGATAATATTTAGTTATCATCGATTATAGGTTGAATTAAAATAAAACGAATACTTTATGAATTTTATTCTACGAAGTATTTGATAATTAAATTGAATTGAAATCTAATTATAATAAGAATTATTTGAAATAACAAATTTGTAAATTAACGAAATATTCTCATAATAAAGTAATGAAATTTGCATAAGTATATTTATAATATCGCTTATAAATAGGAAAAAAATTAAAAGATGAGAATTTTAAAATTTAAATCCTGTTGCTTCAAAATTATTTTCAAATCCTTCAAAAATTAATAAAAATATTATTTGGAAGAGTTTTGACTAGAAAAATATTTTGAAAGGATTTTGAAAGAAATAAAAGCATTGAACTCGCTTTAGTCGTTGAAAAATAATTTTGGGGATGACTGCAGCATCGCCAGTATTCATTTTCGAGTTTCTAAGTGAGAATTTCTGTCGAAAGAAATTTATTTTCGATTAAAACAAGTTTTGTTGTGAAAAACATTCTAAGTATGATTTGATAAATATATGAAAATAGTTTTGAACTTATAATTGAAAGAGGGAATTAGGGAAAAGGACAAACTTTGAAAAAAACTAAGGCTGAAGGACGCCAAGTTTCATTTTAGGCTGAAGGACAAATGCTAGTTATAATTTGCATTATATTCAACTTTTACACCATACAAAATGCTAGTTATATCTAGCATTATATTCAGTTTACACTATACAAAAGTTAGTTATAACTAACATTATCCTTCAGCCTAAAAGACAAACTTGTTGTCCTTCGGTCTATTTTTTTTTCTAAGTTTGTCTTTGTGCCTATATTCCTGTAATTGAAAATTGTATATATAAAAATAAGTTATAACTTATAAATTGGAACAGGAAATTAAAATTAAATTTTAAAACTGTTGAATATTTTTGGTTTAGCAAACAGAAAAAAAATTGAATTTGAGATATGGAATAAGAGAATTAACCTAAGAAATGTTGAATAAATTGAGTTAATGAAATAAAGTAAATAAAATGAAGTTTAACTAAAGAAAACTCAAATAAAGGTGAATTGTATTTGAAATAAATTAGATAAAAATAATGAAATGAAATTTAAGTAAATAAGTTTGAATAATTTATAGATTTGAGAATATTAAGCTAAAAACAAAAATTTAAATTGTTGAATGTGAATGATAGGAAAGAGAAAAAAAGTTTGACTTAAATAAAGTTGAATAAACTAAGAAATGAATCAAATGAAATAAAGTTTAATTTAATAAAGATTAAATGAATTGAATTAGATTTGAATATAACAAGATAAATTAGTAAAGTGAATTAATTCCACTTAAGCTATAAAATGAATTAGTATGAATACGAACTTGAATTATAAAATAAAATGCAATTTGGGTGTGAAAGAAATTAAATAAAAATAAATGAGTATAAGTAAAATTAAAGCGAGTAATTGAATTTGATTTAAATTGGATATAAATAAATCAAATACAAATGGAATGAGTTTAATAAATTGAATGTTAACTAATTTAATATGGAACAAGTTAATGGAAATGAATAAACAAAATTCATTAAGGGAATAAATTAACAAAATGAGTCAAATAAAATAGAATTTGATTCAAAATGAAAATGAACTTAAGTTGTAAAGTTAAATTGAATGTAATAACTTTAATCATTGAATGTAAGAGAAATTTGATTTCAGTGAATGTAAATCAATTTAAAATAAATGGAAGTGAATGTGAGCATAATAAAATTTTAAATGAATGAAAAACCAATTGAAACGAATGAATTAAATCAAATTGGAAGTAAGTGAACGTGGATGAATGAGATGTGAATAAAATGAAAGCAAATCAATTATATGTCAACATGAAATGAATGTTAATAAGTGAAATAATTGAAATCGAATAAGTTAAATGTGAATAAATTAAATGTAACTGAATCTAAAGTAAGTAAAATGGAATATAAACAAATTGAAATAAAATCAAATTTAAATAGAAGATGTTGACATAACAAGTGAAATAAAAGTAAATCGATTGGAAACAAATGAAATTGAATATAAGCCAATTCAATGTAAATAAAACAAATATAAATAAATGGAAAATGAACCAATTGAATATTAATAGAAATGAAGTGTATAAATTAAATATTGACATTGAATTAAGATTATGATAGTTTGAATAAATTAGATGAATATCATTTGGTTGGATGATTTCTTTGGTTGTAAATCATTGTTATAATTGTTTTGATCGCATATGATTGGTTTGTTGTGTATTCGTGCTCGCATTTGTGGTTCGAATTCACAATACATGTTATTTGGTTCCATTAGACTCATATATGTTGCTAAATCGTTTATAAGTTACTAATACTCTAATTTGAGTTGAGATAGGTATATAAGAAGACCGTTTGGGCATATACGCGGGTTTTTATATGCTTTTGCTTGCGTAATACGAGCGAACTCGCTCGTATTAATAATAATAAGGTACGTATCTCGGATTACATACCGTGATTTTATATTTTTCCCTTCGGGATGCCTCATCATTGAGATAAGATGTATATTTGATATATATTGGGTATATTTATGTTATATAATATATTATAAAAAAATTCCAATCGAGCCGCACAAAGGAGACTCTGCCGAAATTTTCCGTAAATCCGGGTGTTAGAAAATTTTTGAGGATTTAAAATTTATAACTTGTTTTATAACTAAATTGTAATTTTCCGTAAGCCGATAGAAGTGACGTAGCGAGAGTGTAGTAAAGGTTTGGTAAATAAGATTTTAATGTTTATAAGTTGATTGTTTTGAATAAAATATATCAAATGTTAAATTCCTTACCTAGCCCCTTTTCGAGGACGAAAAGTTTTGAGTGGGGGAGAATGTAACGTCCCGTACTTTTAACTATTTTAGATTATTAAATTTAATATAATTTTTAAATAAAAATGGTTAGAAAAAAAAAATTAAGATGTTACAAAAACAAATAAAAGTGAGAGAGTGTGTAATAGGATAAAAGATAATAATAGAAATAGAATAATAAACGTTTACATTTAATATGAAATTTATCACGTGCTTGTGTTGAAATGAAATAAATGTTTTAAATAAAATAAAAGAATATTTTGAGAAAAATAAAATATATGTTTTCATCCTAAAAGTAAGTAGAATTTTATATAAAAAAATTGGGTTTGGAGACAATATTTTACGGTCGTTGAAAAATAGCCGTAATCTATATAGAATTTATTTTAACGCGTAAACTCAAAATTTCAATAAATTGAAGTCGTATAATTAAAACGTATTTTTAATAAGTTTAATCCATTAATTCAGATTTCAAATTTCATGAAAATTTATGTCGTTTAAATTTAAGTAGAAACCGGTTAATAAATTTAAGGGTAAAATATCATTGTTCGACATGTAAATATTTTTACAAAGAAAAGATCTAAAAAAATCTCTGATTTGAATGGCGAAGTTTGTTCCGTCCAGTTCTAATCTTTCTAGCTCCATCTATCGCGATTTGAATGGCGAACTTTAATTGAATACATTTTGAATCGATGTAATTGGCGACCGTAATGGATTTTTGACACGACTGTCGTAGCACATATTTTATTGCACCATTAAACTCCTCTCGTCGCGCTAATCTCCGCGGTATATTTATTCTGGTATTTCGGTGTCTGGTACACAACGTTAAGTGGTCAAATTCTAGTACATAACGGTATCCTCACGTTATATTATATGCTTCATTCACGCAAAGAAGTTTCGCCCGCCATCTCCTATAATATTTTAATGGTCGATATTCTTCCAATATTCTCTCCTCCTTTTCTTCCGATCCATTCATCGAAATCAAAAACTTCCAAAAGCAAAGTTGTAGAGTTCGACGAGCTCTACACATCCAACGGCTGATTCATGCCGAAGCGTCTCGAATTCGACTAGATCTGCGTTTGTAGGTCGTGTGCATTTTGGTGATTTTCTCGATGTGGGCTGCTGCAGTGAGGGTCATGCCTCCGGCGTGGGTGGAGGAGCACGTGGCGCATGCGGCAATGCCTCCTGATCATCGTCTGATCGCTGACAATGGCGTGCGCCTGGAAGGTTAAGCCACGAGAGTGGGTTCATGTACATGTCGCGTGCGTATCAGAGCATAATAGAAGAAGGTTAAACAATGGATTAATTAAATTATATTGTTAATTATGTTTAGTTTTGTTGTTATATTAATTATCACGTGACTTCTCCATACAAGGTCTGATTCGAGTGAAACAACAGGCGTTGGAATCGTATCGACGAAGGCTACGTCATGGAGTTGGTTCGAAATTTATTTGAAAGAAAAATATTTCAGTTTAAAATAAAAAGGTGAGTGTTTTATATGCTCACAATTGACTAAAATAAATGTTATGTAGTTAAATTTATATCTAAAGTGATATAAATTTATTGATTGTTGTTTGATAAATTTAACTGTCATCCAAATTATCATTTGCATTAATTGTTAAAAATTAAAATTTATAGTTGAATTTGAGATTGGAATTTAAATTGCCAGTAAAATACCCTATATTAGTAACTATAAAATTGTTTTGAATTATATTGACTGCTTGGATGATTGATTGTGATGGATGTTATTGGTTGATATTTTGGATGATTTGGATGTTTATTTATTTTGATATATCCTGTTATCACCCTGAAGTTATTTACAGTATATAAAACTGTAAATTGAATTATTTCGAATAAATTAAGAAATAGATTGAGATGACATATACCTATTGCATTTATTTTGGATTGAAATGATATATATCCATCCCTGAAATTAAATCGATATAACTATTCACTTGGCCATAGGATAGAAAATTATATACGGACACCGGATTGGTTAAATTAAACGATTTTGAAAATTCTGATTTGAAATTTATTTAAATGATTTGATTCTAAGAAAATGAAAATCGAATTTTGGAAATCGAACTATTTTCCAACTTAAGCTCGAAGTGTTGAAATTTGAGTTTGATAACAGGAATGTTTTAAATAATTGAAGTTGAGATTTTGAAGTTATAATCGAAATATGATGTGAATTTTAGAAATTGATTGTTTTAAAAGATTGGACTTTTATTCGAACTTTTAATATTGCAAGTAAAAGTGATATAAAACGATATTTCGTAATTGAGCTCGGAATTGAATTATATTTGAGGATTTGGATTTTAAATTGGATATTGAAGGTAAATTTGATTTAAGTGTTTTGAATCAATATTTTAAAAATCAAACACGGAATTGATATAAATCGAAATGGTTTAAATTTGGAGTTGAAATTATTTTGGAAATGAAACTGAAATTAATTTGGAATTGTAATTGAAATTAATTTGTAATTGGAATTGAAATTAATTTGAATTGAAATTGAAATTAATTTGGAATCGAAGTAAAATTCGACTTGAAATCGGAATTGAATCGATTAAATCGAAATGGAAATTGGAACTGATTTGAATTGGGAAATTTGGAATTGAATCGGTTTGACTTTGAAACTATTTTCAAATGAATTATTTTAGTATAAATGGTTTAAAATCTATCTTCTTTAAATATTCATATTATTTTGATTTTCCAAACTATTTTACTATATAAACCATTTTTAATACTCAAACTATTTTCTATGAAACTATTTTAACTATTTTAAAATTATTTAAAATATTTTCTAATAATTCAAATTGGTTAAAAGGGTGAAATGTTCATATTTAAATCTTGGATTTAAATGTGAATTGGGTTAAAGTGAAGTTATAACCTAAATTGTAATTCGAATCAAAATTTTGAAGTGAAATCAATATATCGAACTGAATTGACATTTTGAAGTAAAATATGATTTGTGAGGCGAATATGATGATTTCGAAATGGATTTGATTTTTGAAGCGAATATGATATTTTGATATCAAGTCCGAACTGTTTTCAAAATGTAAAAGAACCAACCGGTGTGTAAAACGATGTTTGGTTGTTAAAGAGATCGGGGCCTCTTATTGGCATACTCTCTGTCAATATTGGAACCACTTTAACAACTGTGTACGCGGAGGAGACTCCAGAACGAAGTGGTTAGATTTGGCATCGTTTGCTGGATTTGAAGAAAGAAAACGATGATGGATTGGCCTAACACTTGTGTCAATTTGAAATGACAAAAACAGGAGCCGTATCGGCCAATGTGGTTAGCTACCTTTAGCGGACACACTTCTTCGTATTACTATCATGACATTGTTATTGATTGGTGCGCACCCTCGGATTTTGGGAGTGTTGGACGTGGTGGGCCGTTAGGGGTTACCACCAGCCGGGAAGGGTAAACTGGTAGTATCCTACCTTGGGCATTGCCTCACGTGCCTTGTCATACTTTTATCCCTATACGAGACCCCTACGATTTTGGTTTAGTGTTGTCGTATCACGGCGCATCCCTATCCACTGACGGTTACTAGTGTTTTATATGCAAACTATACGACAATGCTTAAAAACACGTTAAGGGGGATCAATGTAAAGCCTTAATGCTAAGAAAAATATTTGTTTTACTGATTAGACATTATATATGTAGCGTATTCTACTACATATAAATATTTTGATGGATCCTTAAGAGATGGAAAATCTCATAACATCTCTTGAGTTATTGCACCATGTTATACACCGGATAGGAGACGTAAAACCCCGTAAACATCTCTAACACCACGGCACTCATGTTATATGCGATATCGATTTGATTCACATAAGAATATTTTAGTCCCGACTCGAGTATTTTGTCTTTTCATTACGCTCGGGTCAGCCCTAAGTTTTTCGGCACATCGAAGATTATTCTGGAGGACGAAGACGAAGATTTGGTATATTATTACTACTATTATTCCTGCATCATGTTGTCTACTGCATTACTTTATTTATCCCTGATGTATATATAACTCTGATAAATGTTGTATAAATTGTAATCAAATGTATAATATAAACAGTTTCATGAACTGTTTATTTGATTATTATATTTTATCGTTCCACTGCGAGATTTTGTGTTTGTTTTCTTCTTTTCTTATTTTTCTTAATTAACCCCATTGATTATCTATGTTTTGGATTGTTTAAGTCGGGCATGTGTGGATTATTGTCGATTTAAACCTTTCGAAATGTGGGTCGTCACATTTAACATATTTACAAGTTTACCCATATCACTATCTTCTTCCCCAAATTAAATGTGCGCAGTGATGCATGAAAATGGCAGTGCACAGGTGCGTGCATGCACGGCCAAACAACACCTCTATGCCCCCATTCGACAAGCCGCCTTCGCCGTTGCTTCTCCCTCCCCGATCTCTACGCGCCCATACCCAAATCTCCTTGCACGGCTTGCTCGAATTAAAACACGACCTGGGAAAAGCTTTGCCGTCCATACAATTGACACGATCACCATCCCTTAGCCGCACCTCACGAAACTTCGACTGTAGTTGCCGTTTCTAATAGCTCTATAATGCCAACCCTAGCTTGATTTCCCCTAAATCCGCACGAACAGCTCGATAATGCCAACCATAGCTCCTAAACCCATTTTATTGTCCACTGTTCACCATTCCTAATAGCTGTCGCAACCCCCAGAAACCTATCTATATGAAGATCTATCGAATTGAGAATTTTAAAGCTCGTTTCATGATTTTTAGGTTTGTATTGGATTTGATTTTGAATTTAAAAAAAACAGACTTTTTGATTTGCCCACTGGAAATCAAATTTAAAGAGGGGAATGTATGGTTCAACATGGGAAGGTATGGGTAGAACACGGTCAGAACATGGGAAGGTATGGCTTGAGTATGGCAATTATAAAATAATATATTTTAATTATATTTTAATTTATCAAGCTATAAAACGCCCGAAAATTTCGAACTCCAAACGAGACATGCCGCCTGGAGTTCTATATGTTATACCCATATTCCGAATGCAATGGAACTTGTTTCGAGACCTAAAGAACATAGGTTTTTGAACCCAATTATTATATTAAATTTTCAATATTAGATTCTACGCGTTTCGATCTCGTATGACCAAACGATTCATTTGGTCGCCATGAAGTTTGACAGAGTAATATAATTCACAATTACGGATCCAATGAAACTAGTTTCATCGAAATCCAAGACAGTGCCCCAGAAGGCTATTTTTATATGTTAATTAAAACAAGTTAATTTCAAAATCAGTTAAATCACTTTTAAATCCAATTTAAGAGTTTTATTATCTTCATTCTTATTAATAGAAATTAAATAAGCCTTTAAATCATTTTTATCCAGCTTAAAACCCAAGATTCAATTTTTAAACAATTCCAATTATTAAATTCAACAATTAAATTGTCCAATAAATCGTTATATTTGAAATTTAAGTTATTTAACCTATAAAATTAACTTTTCAATATTTAAAATAAATTAAATATTCCAATCTCAAATGACTAAAATTTTGGGTCGTTACACTCTTCCCTCCTTAAAAAG
Organism: Allium fistulosum; assembly: GCA_030737815.1. Taxonomy (NCBI): domain Eukaryota; kingdom Viridiplantae; phylum Streptophyta; class Magnoliopsida; order Asparagales; family Amaryllidaceae; genus Allium; species Allium fistulosum. The sequence continues at coordinate 1,111,063,629 of CM060902.1, read as the reverse complement.
AATTTCATCCCGAAATTTCCAAGGTAAGAAAAATGCCCAAACCCATTACTTTTTTAAAACTAATTAGTTGAAATAGTTTTTTAAATCCTTTTAAGCCTTTAGCTTATCCCAAAAATCCACTCGTTGAAACCTCGTTATTACTTTTGCTACGTTTCTAAATTCATTCATAGATTCTAACTAATATCATCCCATTCAATCCTTTCGGGTTATAACTCAAAATCAAATTTTAGTTATAAAAAATTTCTTCAAAATTTCTCAAAAATTTCTTCAAAATTTCTCAAAAATTTCTAACGCCTTAATTTTACGAAGAATTTTGACAGCGTCTCCTTTGCGCGGCTAGGTCAAAAAAACTACAAACTGCCTCTCCGGGCCCAAACCAACACAAGAAAACAAAAGCCAAGTGGCTCAATCATAAAACCATCAAATTCAAACAACAATTTAAACATGTACTTTTCGTCGGGCAACCAAATTTTTACTGATGAAATCAAGGGCAGAACTAGCTCTTGCTTTTATATACCTGCATCTTATTTACCAATGACATCCAATCATATAGTTCACAATCGCATTATTCTGTAATTTCAATTTCCAACATTTTATTTACTAAAGTTGTACGATGTATATATATCACCCGTACACAATATCATATCCGATCGCTTGCTCGATCGCACAATTTCACTTTCGAACTAGTATCATTCAGAAGACCACTCTAGTGTGGAATCAGATCCGGTCCCTTGATTAGAAACCTCCATTCTCCTTGCATAGCCATATACTATGATAGAGAATTCAAGAATCAACCAAAAATGCATATCCAGTGTTCGCCATCGAGAATCGAGTGAAAAATCCTTGTTCGGACCGATGTAAATTATCTCAAAATTATGTACTCGAATCTGGACCAAATCGTTATGCGAATAAAATAATATACGTACAACTTACGTATTTATTTAATTTGATTTCTTAGCTATCCCAATTTCTTTTTATTCACATTCACTTACTACTTAGCGTATTCTTTCAATACTAATTACCATTTAAGAACTATTCCACCAAATTCTATGTTTAACAACATCACACCATACTAAATTCATTTATGAATTATTCCATACAATTTTACTTAAGTTTATAAACATTTTATACAACTCTCATGTTTATTTTCTATTTACAACTTAAGTTCATATTTGATTTAAATCAAATTCAGTTTCAATTCCATTTAACTTGGTCCATCTTCCAATTTCAATATTCGGTTTTATCAATCAACATTCCAAACCATATTCAATTCACTAATTCATTTAACTAGCTCATTTCACTAATCCATTTCAAATTTTAATCAATTTTATTTGCAAAAATCACTTCATTTACCTTTACTTAAGTCAAATTTCTTTTCAAAATCCATTTATTTAACTTAAGTTAAGTTAAATTTTATTCCACAAATTTATAAGTTATAAAACTTATTTTCTCATATTTTCATAAAATACCCGAATGATAATTTTACCCCGTTCTTATTTATTTCAAATCATTTTAAAATATTATATATATACAAAATCCCATTGGTATATCAAATCATTCTTTTTGAATTTTAAATCAAAACTAGTTTTACCAAAATAAATCTCCAATGGTAGCAATTCCTCTCTTGGAAACTTGAAAATGAATGTTGATGATGCTGAAGTCATCACCGAAATTATTTTCCAGGGACCGAAGTGAGTTCAGTGCTTTTATTTTTCTCTAAAGTCCTTTTTAAATATTTCTATTCAAAATATTTTCTAAATAAATTATTATTTTCCAAAACTTTGAAAAACCATTTCCAAAATCAACGGGATTTAAATTTCCAAATTCCCAGCTTTTAAATCCTTTTAATTTATAAACCGCTTTTATAAATCAAATTTACTTAATTTCACTTTGGTTATATGAAATCATTTCTTAATTGTTAATCTTTGTTTGCAATATAATAACAGCAACTTTTATTAGAGCACAACAACAAACAACAAGTGATAATAATCTAAAATTATCATTTCCTAACAACCAAGCACACCATATATACCATAATAATTTTCTAAAAAATTATTCCTTTATATAAAATATAATCAAGGTAAAATTATTTCATTTACCTAATTCCAAAACAATACCATGTCGAATTGCTCAGTTCAAGTGTTTAGAGATCCCTATCAATAATGTTAATTACTCATATTGACCATAATCCATAAGCCACTCAATAGATCAACCAACATAATATATAAAAAATTATATCACTAACAAATACGCGCTCATATATATAGACATTCAAACTCATTCTAGGGTGTTGTTGACCCTATCTCTAATGAGTACCCCATCAAAGCCAAGGTTCTCACTTAACATTCAGCTCTGATACCAAATTGTAACGACCGGGATTTTTCGACCCTCGAAAATCGACACTAATACGGCCACTGTATTACATGCCAAGAAATCGAATGCCGGAAAACCCGATTGTTAGAGAAAAGAAAGAAGGAAGAAGATAAGAAGAAAACTAAACAACATAGAATCTCACAGAGGAACGAATAATCTATAATATACATCAAATCTTTACACAAACAACTGTAATAAGTGTATATACAAAATCAATTAGAGTATACTAACCTATTTCAGCGTGGACAGTTATAACAGCATGTCCTCACAATTGCTGATAAATACCATTAGTGAATATAGCGGAAAAATAACCGTTTACGTTAATACGTCTTTGGTCTCCAACTCATCTCCTGAAGCTCCAAAGCATCCAAACTAATCTGTAATATGCTCGATCTGACCCAAGCATTATGATAAAATAACACACGAGTCAGTCTGGAAAACTAGCGTGAGTAAAACACTCCCAACTGGATTTTCAAAGTTATATAAAAAATCTTTGAAATCAAAAAGTATCTCGTAAGACCACGCCGCACATAAACACAGACGGGTTTTTACCTTACGATAACCAAAACATTTTCTATAGAAAATCCATTTATTTTATAATAATGTCTAGGGGTCAAAGTAAAATATGAATATAGCTGAAATGCTTGCATCTCACGTTTCAGCATAGTTGGGCACAACTAAGTCCGTACGGCGCTTATTGGAGAATGGATTCCATACAATGACTGGGCTAGTGGGGTACCACCCATCACGGTGCATCTCTAGATAAAATAACACCGAGGACCTCGCCTGGATCCCCTGCCAACACAGGATCGGCCTACGACTTGACTAGTAGTACCGAATATGATCAACCCTCTGTTAATGTCCCTGAAGCGTACAAATGAGAGATAATAGCGACTCTATATAGGGAAGATCATACCCTACATAGGAACGACCCACTTAGCCCAGCTGCATCTCCCCTGTTTTAATCATTCCCGGTTGATGAGGCTTGAGGCTACGTTTTACCTTTTATATAGCACTTCCCACTTGGAATGCTAATACCGCCTTCTAGGCAACAATGCAATACTAGCATTCATCCATACAAGTTCGTTTTGGGACTAAATGAAACAATTGAGAGTTCCGTCTCCAATTCCATATTCTTTAAGATGTCTTCACTTCGAAACGCATTCGTTGGGTCGAAGTGATTTTAGGATAACATACCCGATCCTGGTCTCTTCGAAACAACATTCGATAATTCTCGGTAAACTCAACCCCGGTTCTTTAGGAAATAAACAGTCAAAGAAAGATCGGAGATCAACTTCTAACCGTTAGTGGGCAGATTTCCTTATCATTGTCCTAGGAGAACGAAATGAGATTTATACGCACAGTACAGCATCATCGGAGATGACTGTGCCATATAACTCACATGTTTCTCCTAGATATTTCCAAAGTTACGTTTGGGTCCAATTTCAATAGTTGGTTATTTAACTATCGAATAACAAACATTCAATCAAGGGTTTATTCCATAGGGAAAACCAAAATTGGTTAAGCCATAAACAATCGCTAGCCTCCTTTTATAAATCTTTCATAAATAAAACCATTTGTAATTTACTTGTACAAGAATACTTTTACAAAGATATATCCACCAATTCCTATATTTTCAATACTTAGAAAATATCCATATACTTATCTCAACGGTATAAGTATATTTACACACTAAGAAAGATTTTCTTTTATTTCGATTCAAAAATCATTTGTGAACTCCTTATAATTCTCTACATCATTTATAAACCATTTTATAAAACTTTTGGAACCATTTATAAAACTTCTTTTATACATTTCAATCATTTATAAATTCTTCTGCACATTTCTAAAACTCATTTATAAATCCTTTATAAATCTATAAACCATTTATAAAACTTCATTTATAAATCTATAAACCTGTTTCTAAAATTCATTTATAATTATCTTACCATTTATAAAACTCTTTAACCTTGTAAATAAACTTCCCTTAAGTCTTCAAACCATTTTATAAACTCCTTTATAAAATCCAAGTCTTTCACTTTATTTATGGGTCCCGGAAACAATTATAAATAATTAAAAGTTTTTTACTTCAAACGCCATTATATAATAATAATTATTAACAATAAACATTATAAGTAAATGAAAATTATTAACTTTAAAACATCTTAAAAATAATAATTAATAATTTCAAAATATTGTTTAAGAAATAATAATAATTAATCATTACCATATTTATAAATAATAATAATTTATTTCAAAACCTTATTAATAATCCTTATTATTAATCCCAAACCATAATTGTTCATGGAATAATTAACCTTTCCAAATATTAACATTTTGATAAATTCTTTAAAACCATATTAACTATAAACAATAACTTTAAAACAATATTAATATAATTAAATAACCTTAAAATAATATTACTAAAATTAAAAAACTTTAAAACAATATTAGTATAATTAAACACTTTAAAACAATATTACTATAATTAAATAACTTTAAAACAATATTAATATAATTAAATAACCTTAAAATAATATTACTATAATTAATTAACTTTAAAACAATATTAATATAATTAAATAACCTTAAAATAATATTAATGTAATTAATTAACTTTAAAACAATGTTTAAATAACCTTAAATAATATTACTATAATTAATTAACTTTAAAACAATATTAAAATAATTAAATAACCTTAAAATAATATTACTATAATTAATTAACTTTAAAACAATATTAATATAATTAAATAACCGTAAAATAATTTTACTATAATTAATTAACTTTAAAATAATATTACTATAATTAATTAACTTTAAAACAATATTAATATAATTAAAAACTTTAAAACAATATTACTATAATAAAATAACTTTAAAACAATATTAATATAAATAAACACTTTAGAACAATGTTAATATAATTAATTACTTTTAAAACAATATCAATTTAATTAAATAACTTTGAAAAAATATTAATATAATTAAATAGATAGATAGATAATCCTTAAAACAAAATATTTCCGAAACCCAATTTCGGATTTAAAAATCGTTTCTTGTCTAAAAAACCAATTCCAACTTAAACGGCAATTTATAGTATTTTTAAAATACTAATTTGAGGCCAATAGCCACCCAACACTTAGCCAATATCGATATTGATTTTCCATCACTACTGGATTTTATTTTCAAACATGTAACGATGTTATAACCACGGTGTCCACAATCATGTTCATTATTCAATAATCCATATAAAAGAAATGTTATTGAAACAATTCAATAATAGCGAGGAATCCCGTTGGATCCGTCCAACCTGTTTCCTCCTGCATCAAAATAGTATATGATCATAAAATATAAACCAACCGCTTCGAGGCGGGATTCGTATACAATGGTCGTCCGCTCTTACACGGGAACGTAATAGGGTCTCATCCGCTCTAATAGGCGGGAACATTCAATCCAACTAATATAAATATTGTAATTCATTCAAACAATCATCCAATAATTTTTATCAATTATAACTCATACTAGTTAACCAAAAAGGTGAGTTTAACTCACCGAAATTTTCCGTCGTCGTCGAGTCGTTCCGGTTTGGACCTAAAATCGAACGATGTCCGATTTTAGCCCAATTTTCAACTGTCTCCAAGTCTAATCAATCCAACTCCATCGCTAAGATCTCGACAACACGAGTCCAACGCAAAAAACGGCGTTCGAATCCGACCTTGTATGAGCGAGATATGAAATTTATAATTTATCGATAAATTTTAATTTATAATTAAATAACTTTAACATATTTACAAGTTTACCCCTATCACTGTCTTCTTCCCCAAATTAAACGTGCACAGTGATGCACAAAATGGCAGTGCACAGGCATGTGCACACACGGCCAAACGACACCTCCATGCCACCATTCGACAAGCCGCCTTCGTCGTTGCTTCTCCCTCCTCGATCTCCACGCGCCCATACCCAAATCTCCTTGCACGGCTTGCTCGATTAAAACGCGACCAGGGCCAAGCTTCGTCATTCATACAATTGACGCGATCACCATCCCTTAGCCACACCTTACGAAACTTCGACCGTAGTTGCCGTTTCATGCCACGAATCCAACCACCATCTCGATTTCCCTTAAATCCACATGAACAGCTCGATAATGCCGACCCTAGCTCCTAAACCCATTCGACTGTTCACCATCCCCAATAGCTGCCGCAACCCTTCGAAACCTATCTATATGAAGATCTTATCGAATCGCGAATTTTAAAGCTCATTTCATGATTTTTAGGTTTGTATTGGATTTGATTTTAAATTTTAAAAAAACAAACCTTTTGATTTGCTCACTGAAAATCAAATTTAAAGAGGGGAATGTATGGTTCAACGTGGGAAGGCATGGGTAGAATACAGTCAGAACGTGGGAAGGTATGGCTTGAGTATGGCAATTATAAAATAATATATATTATTTAGATTTTTATTTATCAAGTTATAAAACACCCGAAAATTTCAAACTCCAAACGAGGCATGTTGCTTGGCATTCTATATTTTATACCCCTATTCCGAACGCAATGGAACTTGTTTCGAGACCTAGTTCGATCATATGCAGAAGATAGGTTTTTGAACCTAATTATTATATTAAATTTTCAACATTAAATTCTACGCGTTTCGATCTCGCACGACCAAACGATTCATCTGATCATCATGAAATTTGACAGCGTAATATAATTCACTATTACGGATCCAATGAAACTGGTTTCGTCGAAATCCGAGATAGTGCCCCGGAATGCTATTTTTATATGTTAATTAAAACGAGTTAATTTCAAAATCAGTTAAATCACTTTTAAACCCAATTTAAGAGTTTTATTATCTTCATTCTTATTAATAGAAATTAAATTAGCTTTTAAATCATTTTTGTCCAGCTTAAAACCCAAGATTCAATTTTTTAAAACAATTCCATTTATTAAATTCAACAATTAAATTATCCAATAAATCGTTATATTTGAAATTCAAGTTATTTAACCTATAAAATTAACTTTTCAATATTTAAAATCAATTTAAAATTCCAATCCCAAATGACTAAAATTTCGGGTCGTTACAAGTCGGCCTAGTCCTTTTAAAGGTATTAAGTAGCTTGGGTATTGTCTCTTACATGAATGATTTTATAGGCAATAGACACAGTAATAGTTGGACATTAAATGTTGGAAGCATTAAATAGTGGATAGAGGTCTTTATAGCTAAAACTCACCGACCATTGACAACATTGTTAGAAAACCACCTTGGGAATAGGTCTAAAATGACGGAGTTTACCTTGATTGAGGTCTTAAATGAAAGAGTCTGCCTATTTCTCTTTTAAAAGTATTATGTGGTAATTATAGAAGCCCACTTCATATTTGGAAGTATTAATTGACAAATGGGTTTGGAAGTATTGGATGGTTGATAAGTCTTCGTCGGTATTTTGCACCTTGGGGATGGGTAGGTAAGTTAGCGTCTGTGCGCAATGCAAGATCAGATTAGAATTACTAACCTTAATAGACCTAACAATTAAATGGAAAACAATCGATCTAAATTTATGTTATGTGCAGTTTATAGATTTTCCAATCACCAAAATGTTGTTCCAATCCCCTCCTCATTGCAACCCACAGGATAGATTTAGAGGAACTGGACACTGGAGTTGGACGTATTTAATTGTTGGAGAAGTTCTCTTTTCTCTCATGCTCGATGTTGATGTGACAATCAGCTATCCAAGGAATACCATTAATTCCAAGGTAGTAGTCATAATCAGTATTCTTATCCTATTATTGTTTCCGCTGTGATTTTTGATTTCTATTCAATCTTCGATAATGCTCATGCTTATTTGCAGGTACCAAATCCAATGATCTGCGCTTTGCTGGACTTGGATTTCTATTTTTGTCGAAATTTAGGCACCATTGATGTATGGGTTGTTACATGTATGAGATTTAATTTCCATATATGATCATTTTAAATATTTCCGATAGTTGATTTAGTGATTATCGATTCAGCTTTCTTTTTTGTGTATCGTCAATTTAAGATGAATTGTTTCTTATTTGAGCATTGATATCCTTTGTCAGAAATGACTAAAACCAAAGAGTGAGTTGGGGCCAAGTTATATGGGGTTGCTCCTATTAGAGTATCTTCACATATACTCTAGATTAGTTTCAGATATATGCGCACTAAGATATGGAATACTCGGATACTCGGTAAACTTGGCCGGGTCCGGCTTGGAGTTCCCAAGAGTGTCACAGAGTATCTGACCCTTTCGAGTATGTATTCTGGAGGTATACTTTCGGTAAGACGGGCGCACCCTCCTAGTCGTTGTTGGAAAATTTCTTTCCTTATTGTTGATTCAAATCTCTGAATTGTTTTCTTAATTGCATCGAGAAGTGGCTGGAGCTCTTCTCGATGTTTAATTATTTGTGTCCATTCTCTAAGTTTGAATCTTAATCTTGTTTATTCCTATTCTTTCAAGTTGGGTTTTGTTCTAATTTATTTCCATTCTTTCATCTATGGATGTTGCTCTTGTGAGGTAAAAAGACGTTCCGTGTTTAGTGGCGTGGTCTCACAAAATTATTATATGTTCATCATATTACTTGAGTTTTCTCATGCTGGTATTTCCAAACTGATCCGGATGTTATTTTATTGTAATGCTAAGATCAGACCGAGTGTTTCCAAGTTTTCATTGATGGTACATGGAGCTCATGGAACAAGCTCGATGTTCACCTTCTATATTATTTCATTTTCGTTGTATTATTATATATACCCATCAGCAATTGTAAGGTCAGTAAGTTATAACTATCCAAGTTAATGAGGCTTGTTTTTAACTCTAATATACCATGTATTTTAGAGTGACGGCTTTTACTTTCTTTGTTATAGTATATGTTGTCATTCCGCTGTGAGATTCTGTTTTCCCCTATTCTTTTCTTTTTCTTTTTACCTTAAACATCTGCCTTTCCGATGATTGGATGTTCGGTACTAGAATATCGTGGATGTATTTGGTGTCGACTTTTGATTGGCGAAAAAGCGGGTCGTTACAAATTAACTTTTTGCAGATCTTCATTCCTGCATAAGCTCTTCAACCAATTTGGAATGGTGATTACTCATTGTCTTGGGGAAAGCAATTGCATGGTTCAACATTGGTTGGAGATCTCTTTCAGGTAAGTTTTTGTAAACCTAAGAGAAGACAAAGTGGATTTGGAGGTGAAGCTTAGAATAATCATCATTCTGAATTGATTCAACTATAACCCGAACTCGAACTAAAATGGCTAGTGTTTTCTCTCTAGTTAGGCTTTCTTTTTGTGTAGAGCTAATTCAATTGACCAAACTTTAAGTTATATTTTAAATTTTAACGAATACCCTTTGAATGGTAAGTGAATTCATGTATTTTGCAAGGATAGGAGTATAACTAAATAGATGCAGGAGAAAGTTAAAACTTACGTATGCATAACTTATATTTAATGCGTGATGAATTAACTATAAGACAATTTTTTTCCTTATGAATAATTGCCTTGATGCCTATCTAATTTGAAATGATCGAAGCTTAATGAGTACTTACTCACTAGGTAAAGTGGACATCAATGAAACAATGGGGTTTTTTGCGGTCAACAGTTGTTTGTATGCATAATTATTAAACTTCAAATTTGTCAGCGTGCGTAGGATTTATTGTTCACTATTTAGGATTACTTGCATAACTTTAGTTTATGAGGTGATTCGTCTATTCTACATTTTGCGCAATTTTCTTCATCATCATTTGCATATAGCAGTTCATCAAAACTTAGAACTTTATATTTTATTGTAGAAAGCAAGGAATGGATTGCACTGAGGATTAAGAAGATGAAGTGATGATGCATGGATTTAGATTTCGCCAACCAGATGAAGAATCGGCTAGCTTTTTCCTTGGCAATTTTTTTTGTTACAAAATCTCTTTGTGTTGAACCGATTAAACATTTGTAAATCTATGAATATGTTTTTTGCTTTTTGCTATGTAGTCGATGCCATTATCTGTATATTACTATTAACTAATTATAAATCTTTAATATTCTATCAAATGTTGTTATTTAACATGAGGCGACTAGAATAATAAGTTAATAAGTGGTTTAATTGGTTATATTATTGCACCACTTATCAAAGTTACACCACTTTGCATTTTCTTAGAAGTAACATATGAACCACTCTGCATTTTGTTTTGAGTAACATATGAACACAATTTATTTACGGGTGGGCAAATATAGATGTTAATTGTTTTTAAATTTATGACAAACGTTCGGTTCCCACCGTTGTACGGTTATACTAGTTAATATATTATATTTCCATACAAAAATACAAATTTATATAATTTAAAATAAAATAAAAACAAAAACATCATTTTCCATGAGCTATATAATAGGCATGTGTGTATATATATAATGTTTTATTTCATATATTTATTTAAGTGTGTGTGTATATATATTATTAATTTTACAAGATATTAATATACATATATACACACACATTAAATTTAAAAAAATATGGTTTTAAATATCGGTAAAATAAAAAAACATTTTAATATAATTTTAAATGATTTAATATACATATTATATATATAAGTTTTATATACGTATGTATGTGTGTATGTATATTTCACAAAATAATTTGAAAATAAAACATATATATATATATATATACATACATATATTTTGCATTTTTTATAAACATGAAATAAAGTATATAATACATTTGGACAATATATTTGTATACTAGATGAGCTAACTCGTCCATTGTAGTGTAAATCCCAACGCTTATATACAAGCATATTATACGTTGTATGGATTGCTATGTTACACATGCACACACATTTATATGTGCATATGATACATACATACATATATAATATAACATTAGCCACATAATATAAAACTATATTATAAATTTAAATAAAATAATGATTTTATTTAAAAGATATTTAGACATGTTCTAAATAAATAAGACTTCATATGCCCAATAAAGAACTAAAATGGTAAAAAAATTGAAATTCACCCATTACTTCTGCTAGAGGCTGGCCTAGTTCCAACACTTACCCCCTCCTCATTATAACCCACAGGAAAGATTTAGAGGGACGGGATACCGGTGCAAGACGAGAATTGCAGATGATGAAGTATTCTCATTCATGCTCAAAGTTGGCAAGAGAATTAAATAGTAAAGGAATAATATTGATTCCAAGGTAGTAGCCTTGTTCAACATTTATGTTATATGATATATTTTTTATTCCGCTGTGAGTTTATGTAGATAGATCTCTAATATACTTATGTTTATTACAGGTTACTAACACCAATGATCCATACCTTAATGGACTTGGTGTAACAACCCACCACGGAACAGGCCTAAATTTCGACCCAAAAAAAGCCCATCGAAACTTAGATCCATTCTAAGGTAAGTTGCTGGTAGAACTAAGAGAATAACAGTATAGAGCCATAACTAAACTTTCAGAACTCACGGCGGATGGAACAAAATATAATAGCAAAGTGTACCCATTTATTTCAAAACCATAAAAATGTTATAATACAAAATTCCATAAAAACCGTAGCATAATATCCGTTACAATAATTATCTAAATACATGGATGAACATAGAAGTAAGTAAGAATAACAAATACTGCCACAACCCAAGCTTCTCCATCTATAAGCATCGTCGTCAATTTTGGTGCTTTCACTGAGAAATGTTACAATAATTGGTGCTTTCACGTATAATTGGGTGTTGGTGGTCAATTTTAATGCCAATATTTTGGTGCTTTCACTGAGAAAGCTTGCACTCAGGAATTTGGAAGTTAGGATCTTGGATTTGAAAGCATAGGAACTTGGATTTAGGAAGCAATGGCTAGGCAATCAACAAGGAGACATAGAATAGACATGAGCCATCATGAAGGAAGTTAGGAGGCTTCCTCAGGAGCAAATCAGACTTCAATCTTCATTACCAGAGACGAGATGGAAATAATGATGGATGCTATGTAGGAAATGATCTTGAAAAGACAGGAGGAAATGATGCAGAACCTACTCCGATAGATTGGACAAGCTGGAGTGCAAAACCAAGGGAATGGAGTAGCAGGAAAAAGTGGAAATGTGGATCACGGAGTTGGAGCAGTAGGTGTTGAGGAAGTCCAGAATCAGAACCGAGGAAACAAAGCAAACAGGATGCGGGATAGAGAGGAGCCACCGGGAGCAGCCCCTGACCAACCAGGACGATCGGCCATACCATAGCCGATCGTTATAGAACGATTGGCACTGATCGTTCCACACTCGGGGGCATGCCCCCAGGGTCATATTGGATCTGCTCCAGGCAGGATACCAGGTGGTGTTGTACAGTTTGGCATTGATCGGGATATGGGTGCTCGTCCAGAAGAGCAGATTTCAGGATTCCCTCACGGACTCAGGGGCAGGTTGGAGACAATGGACAAAGACTGCCACTTGATGACAACCATAGGTTAGCGAAAATGATCAGACGGGCCAACAGAGGAGGATTGTTAAATAGAGATTTGGAAGATGTGAATAGGAGCCCCTTCGCTCCTACGATTGGGCAAGCCAGGAATCCACCGGAATTCAAACTACCAACGCTGGAGACATATGATGGAAGAACGGATCCCGTTGTTCATCTGACGAGGTACATGAGGCACATGGAAGTACTGGAGGCATCGAAGGAGGTTATGGCACGGTGCTTCCCTTTGTATTTGACGGATATAGCAGCACTATGGTTCAGACAGTTCGAGAGTGGCACTATTGGCACGTGGACAGAATTGATTGAAAGGTTTCTGAGACAGTTTAGAGTTCACATGTCGAGAGCCAAAAATGTGATGAGTTTGGCAACACTGAAACTGAGGACCGGAGAGTCCTTGAGGTGTTTTCTAACATGGTTTAATGCTGCAGCGGCATCGGTGGATTGTCCAGATCCATCCATGGTTTTGATGGCGGCTGTATCTGGCATTGCTGATGGTACGAAGTTCAAGTATTCACTAGCATGGGATCCACCTATGGATCTAGGGGAGTTTTACCATGAAGCAGAAAGGTTCCTGCGATAGGAAGACGCAGGAGCGAATAAACTGGAGGTGAATGTTGTGCATAGTGAATGATCGTCAGGAGATGCAAACAAGAATGATAAAGGCAAGCGGAAAATGAACAATGGCAGTAATATGTCAAAAAGGAAATGGAGAGAACTGAAATTCTATTTTTACACAGATTTGACTGAAACTCTAGAAAGGATTTATTTGGATACTCGAGGACACCTTCAGTATCGAAGGCTGGCAAAAAGGGAACCCTCCAAACATGAGCGGGCATCTGGAAAGCATTGCCTATTCCATGAGCAAGATGGGCACAATACAAATGACTGTAGGCATTTGAAGGATATCATTAAGGAACATGTGAGGAATGGTCAGCTATAATAATACATAAGGACTCGGGCTGTGGCGGTGGAACAGGAGCAGCCACCGTCCACCTCGAATGAAAATGCCACTGGATCAGGGCATTATCGTCAGCTTATCATTAATTGATTGAATTTATAACATGGAATAAGTAATAAACCCCGTAGTAGTATGGCTAAGTCACTTACACATGTACGGGATCGAGGACGGTCCCTAGGCATGCTCTGAGATGACGATGAACCATGGTGCTCAGGTATATGAAATTTTGTTTTTTCCGTTTACTGCGAACTCTGGTTTTTCTGATACTATGGCTATTTAGTTTTTTGGTTGTATGGACTTTTGTTTTATATTTTATCGAGTGAACTTTGGAATGATTAAATCTGGATCAATGTAATAAACAGGACAAGTCACGGTTATGGCCCCGACCGGAGAGACGGGGCAATAACCGCGAGTTACGAGTCCCTTCGCCGGAGAGCGACAGGATGGACTTGAACACGGATAAGTCCTCGACTGGGGATCGAGGCCGAAGTAGGATACCCCATGGATCAAGTCCTCGACTGGGGATCGAGGTCGGAGTAGGATACCCTACGGAATAAGCCCTCGAACGGAGAGTCGAGGCCGGAGAATAGGACACAACAAATTGTCAGGTACGGACCATGCCTAGCAAGAGGTAGGCTGCTTCACCGGAAAGCGACAGGATCGGCCTACTCAGGTCATCGAGTATGGATTATGCTCAGCAAGGACCCAAAGCGGTCCCAGATTTGGATTAAATGACCCGAAGAGGTCTAAGGATTTGGATATGGATCCGGAGCGGTCCCAGATTTGGATATAGACTCGGAGCGGTCCTAGATTTAGATACGAACCCGGAGTGGTCTTGGATTTGGATAAAGCAACCCGAAGAGGTCCATAGATTTGGATTTGGACCCGGAGTGGTCCCGGATTTGGGTAAAAATATCTATAGAGATCGTGGATTTGGTTAATGGGTTTGGGATGGATTCGGAATTGGATATCGACTCGGAACATTCATGGATTTCGCTAATGATCCGAAGAGACAAGGAATTGGATTAGCAATGGATTGGATTCTAGGCTGGATAATATAACGATCAAAGGATTATGGACTTCGGATTTCGAACTTATGGCAATTCAAAACACGCCTTCATATCGCAAGACATGTTTTGGGGGGCAAAGTATTAACCCGCCTTTTGGCAAGGCCATACGCAGGCAAATTTAACCCAATAAAATTCACGGTTATCAAGGCTGAGATATCATGGATTTGGCTTAAATGGATGAATGGATAATCAACTACGGATAATAATATGAAGCCGGAATTAAACATAGTTGGTGGATAAACGATGCAATGTGCTTGAAAGGTGAATATTGGCTTGAATAAAGAAGGATCGGCATAAGATGATTTGATGTAATATGGATCGGCATAGGAGGGTTCGGCATGGTGGTGGGTCGACATATGGATGGATCGGCATGGAGGGTTCGGCATAGTTTAGCTCTTGGGATGGATAGATGTGCTCCAGTGTATATGTATAGGGATCGGCATAGCTAGGAGCGGCGTAGTAGACGTCAGCATGGAAGGGATCAGCAAGGCATGAAGCAACACAATAGGAATCGGCATGTGAAGGGTCGGTATAGCATTCAGGGTAGGGAAGGATCGGCATACATCTCTGGCGCTAAAGGGGTCAGCATGTCGAGTTAAATAATATGGATCGGCATGCCTTAGAGAGATCGGCATATCTTTCAGGCTTCATAAGGAAGGGTCGGCGTACCTTCATATGGAAGGATGGATCGACATCTCTTCATGGAGAAGATGGATCGACACGTCTTTGTGGAAAATTGGTCGGCATAAGGGTATTAGAGGAAGATGGGTCGGTATAGAGGCATGGAAAGGGAGGGATCGGCATTGGCTCAAATGAAGGAATAACGAACAGTAGTCTAGGCCGATCGTTATTTATGGACGAGGTGGGCTTGCCAATCATTATGGTGGGCCCATGTAGGTGAGAAGAACCTGTAGCCGAAGTTTCACCTATAAATATGGCAGGCTTGGCTTCGAAAAAAGGACCTTCATTCTGCTTCTCTTCATCTTCTACCGAGGGGATACTCTGCTATTTTTATTCTGGAATTTTGGATTGTAACTATAATCATATTTCAGTATAATAAAAAAGATTGTTCTGGAGTGGACGTAGGCCGGAGTTAGTCGAACCACTATAAATCTTGTCTCTCTTACTTGCTTTCATTTTAATTTGATTATTCTTCATATTATATTCTCTACATCATATACTATCTGTTATCTATGACTAGATATTGGTGCTTTCATGTATAATTGGGTGTTGGTGGTCAATTTTGACACCAACAATATATATATATATATACACACACACACACACATCTTACCGTTTCATAAATAAGGCCTTATAAGGAATCTTCCTTATTACGCCTTAAAATGATAATTAGGCTATATAAGAGTTTCCTCTTATTTTCACCTAACAATCAATTACCTTCCTAATGGGGAAATAAATGTAAATGCCCAATTAATTACGCCATATATGCAGTAATTATACTTAATTATGCAAAATGGAGATAAATAAATATTTGCGCCTAATAAGTTCTAAATGCACAGATTTTGTGCTCTAAACTAGCATTAAATGTCAATTCCCTAAGCAATTATTATTACAAGTCATTTTCTTCAAATTCTCAAGATTTCATGGGATTTTAATATCCAAAATAGGGAATAAATATTCACAACCAAAACTGCAATAACAGACTTGTAAATAAAATAGAAACTCAATTTATTACACCAATTCAATGGAATACCTTAAACAATAAGAATTGCAATCTAAACCCTATATTCTATTCAACTCCTTTCTTACAAAGAAATAGAAAAGAATAAGTGGTGTAAACTACCAATAGAATTCATAATCTAAACCCCTTATTTTATCGAAGGATCACAATTTGACCCAAAGAAGAAGGAGAAGTGGAATAGACTATGAAGTTACCAAAAATTGCATAAACGAAACAAATTCCATAAAATTAGTGCAATAATTAGGAATCTCAACATATAATTGACATATTGAAATAAAAAGGAATTTTGGGGGATTTTATCTATCATATTTTCGAAATCCCAAAATCCCTAAGGCATATTTAAATCCAAAAGGAAATACACCAAACAATTACTAAAAATATATTCTAAGGTTTCCACTAAAATAATAGCCTTAGCTTCGCCTTCTTTGGATTTACATGCCTCATAATCTCTTCCAAAATATCTCTCTTTTAGATATATACATATACAATAGGAAAGAGGTATATATTTTTATTAGATTCGGATTAGTTGGAGGAGAATAGAATAAGAATAGGTTGGAGGAAGAAGAAATAAATAGAAAATAGATTGGATTCTTACATGAATTCTCTATGGAGTTTCTGAATCTAATTTGGAGAGATAACGATGGAAGAGTTTCGCTATTGTTCCCAAAATATTTGTGGATAAAAGTGAAAGGTCTATGGTCTAATTATAGTGGTTGGAAATGCACCAACCGCTGAATGATAATAGATTAAAAACAGATAAATCTGGAACGTACAACTCATCAAAATAGGCTCCACTACAGGGAAATTGTCGACCCCCATGCTCCAAGCGATCGACCCCAATGGACAACCCCTACGGTCGACCCCTTGAGGTGTTGGGTCGACTTCTTCCCTTATTTCGGGAAGGTATTTATTTTATTTTACCGTTGCTTGATTATTTATTAATTTCATACCTTAATTAACTTTTAACATTAATTTCTAATTTTTAATGTTACTTAACCCCCAAGTCTAATCACAATTAATTTCAAATTTCAAATTAGGGAATTATTTATTTATTTGAATCCTATTCAAATTACTTTAAATTTGAACCAACTTCAAACGCTCATAAATTCTTCGTTCGAGCTCCGATCATATATGGAAATTGATTAGAATTCACCATGAATGCAATAGCATAGTTATCATGGTCAAATTCCAACTTTTATAAAATTTCCATTTTTTACCTTAACACATTTAATTTAATTTACTTCATTTATTTATGGTTCATTTTATGGGGTGTTACATTCTCCCCTCCTTAAAAAGGATTTCGTCCCGAAATCTTTCAAGGTGCGAATAGAGTAACGTGCAATAACAATAACATCCATGTTATACCATCAAGTTATCTACACAACCATCTACTCAATCAATAGTGCACAGTGATTATGTACTGCAGGCATACTAAAATAAGCTCTATCCTAGTCAATCCTAGCGTGAGTGTGTAATCGTTTCATGAAAGTATGTATGCAAATACCCTAAACATGCTTAAAAATTTCTACATGAGTGTAAAGTGGTTGTGAAAAAATGTAGTAACCATCTCCTACCATCCAATCTGACAACCACGATGCAACCAAAATGCTAATTTTGTGGAGAAAATTTTCTAGAGAAAGGTTTAGGATGAAGTGTCCACATGCCTCCCATCAGATTTTCTCACCATTGTACTCGAACCAATCTAATTCTTTGTTGCGGAGTCTCTGAGTCCCGTGCTCTACGATGCACGCAGTGGCACGGGACGCAATTAGCTCCGTCTTAAAATTCCCCAATTGATTAGTGTAATGACTGGGGGATTTTCGACCCTCGAAAATCGACATTTATACGTTCATTGTATAGAATGCCGAGCAATCGAGTGCCGAAAATAACAGATCTTTAGGGGTTAAGAAGAAAAGAGATAGAAGAAGAAACAGAAATAACAACAACACAGAGTCTCATAATTGCAGCGGAACAAAATATAATATATAATAACAGATTTTTATACAACGAATCTATAGCTATTAATATACATACAAATTATCAGAGTACAACCATCAACATAGAAATCTGGACAGTTACAATAACTTGTCCTCAAAAGTGCTGAATATACAGCCTACAATACACAGCGGAATATAATCAAGTACGCGTAATACGTCTCTGCAATCCAGCTCATCACTTGAGCTCCAAAGCACTCTAACCTGAATATGTAATACTCGGTATGACCCGAGCATTATAATAAAATAACACCCGAGTCAGTCTGGAAAACCAGCATGAGTAAACACACTCAATTTGAACTATTATTGTTATAAAAATCCTTTGGAAACAAAGGTATCTCGTAAGACCGCATCACATATAAACACGATGGGTTTTTCCTTACGATAACCAAAACATTTTACAGAAAATCCAGTAATATTATAATAGTTTCTAAGTATAAATACTTATTAAAAAGCCAAAATTGTTGCATTAATTTAAAATCCAGTATACTAGGCTCTATAATCAAAACCGTAAAGGTTCATGGTGGATATTCGATCGAAGTGGGTTTCGGATAATACTGATATCTGATCCCGGTCTCTTCGAACTCAAACGATAAAAGTTTTAAAAGGCCAAGTCATTTAAATATCATTTCACAATCAGGGTGTTAATATTTACATATGGAATTCCACTCCATATGTCCACTTATCATGACCGGTCCATCGAAATTAATTCGCTTGTAATCATCACATTTTCCGAAATTGGAATAGTTATCGGTACGAGTCAATTTACTTCCCATAAAATGTATCAACGTTTTATTTTAACTACTTAAATTTGTTTGGCTACTTAATGGCATAGACAATAGGTAATCGAAATCAATATCTAAGAAAACAATATCAGTCAACATAGATCATAACTCAATCAACAATATATATTAAATCAGTTTACAATTCAGACCGTGCTGGTTTAACTTAACTGAGTCGAGTTACACTTAAATCCAGATTATTTGTTAATCAAAGAAATTAAATAAAACGATTTATTTTTAATTAATTAAAATTTAACAATCCATTTAAAAAATTCATTAATTACTTAACAAATAATTAATCAAATAAAAGGTTTCTTATTCGCTTCGCTTCTATATTATGAATCATTTAATTTTTGACATTTCAGGAATCTCGACAACATTAGTTTAGATGGGACTACTCGGTGATAGGGTCTCGGTACAAAAATCTGCTCGTCATTTGGATTTTAAACGAGTGAGAAGAATAGGTTTTTAAGTTCATAGATTTATAAAGTATAAACATATTAATTAAATTCCTTCATTATTTCTCCAACCCAGCCCAAAATCAACAACAGCCCAACCCAATACCCAAGCCCGTTCACTTTCTCCTCCTCTCTTCTTTTTCTCTTTTCTATTTTTTTCCTTTCTTTTCTTTGGCCCATCAACTGAACCCTGCCTACCCAACTACCAAGTCCAACAATTCTTCTTCCTCCTCCGGTTCTTTCTCCCCTCTCGTTTTCATTTGCACTAAGACGTGCACCAACATGTGCACGTACATACCCACTCCGGTCGACGTCCCACGTCGCCCATCATCCACCCCGATCGCCATGACCTCCGCCTCTCACCTGGCCACCTGGAAACACGGCAAAACCTGCGTTCGAATTTTTTTCGAACTTCCAGACCCAACCTGAAAAAAAACTTCGTGCCCACTAAAACCCTTCGCCATGCCACCACGATCCACCATCAGCCACCAAACTTCACCTATGGCCTCGCCATCATCTCCTCGACCTAATCCCCCCTATGCGTACGCCTCTACACCTCCCTCGATGCCGCCCAAGCTCCAAACCCGAAACCCAAATAAAATCTCCCTAAAACCCTACATTGACCTCGACCAACTTCCACGGCCATAAAAAAAATGCTGCGCCATTTTTCCTCACTTCCCCATCACTCGAGCATCCTCCACGTCTAATTCTTCGACTCGAAATCAACCATGCCACTGGAATTCGCCAAAACCCCCAAAATCGATCAACTACAAATTTCTCTTCCCTCACATCATTAAAAATATCCAAACCACCTTTAAAAATCGTATTTTCCAGCAACGAACAAAACTATATGATCCATGAATCGAATTATGAAAGTTAAATTTTGACCCTAGAAAACCTACTTACTGTAAAATGGGATTTTACTCTCCCCATGCTTGATGAAATTTGATGAACTCAAATTTAAAATAATCTGTACTCATAAAAAACATCTTTTTTTTTGGATTCAAGATCTAAAACTAATTGGATGTTAAGATATTGATTTCAAAAGTTAAAGGCTTCACTGTTTTTCAAAACAAACATACACAGAGTGGCTTTTGAAGAAGTACAGTGTTTTTGGTGGCACTGACCATGTCGAACACATTAATACATCTACATATTAACCCAACAACACATAAGCACTTTTCACTAAGCAATGATTCATCCATATGATCATAGAGATAGAGATATAGGCAATGGCCAGTTAACAAAATTCGAAATGTTTTACTCACTGATTTAAAAAGTGATGAACACTGCTGCTCTTTATCTCCCCTTCAAGCTTGAACAACTAATCTTCTTTTTATCAAGATGACAGATCCTTGCTTTGTTTATGTATGAATAAGTGAACAAGCATATTTATAGGAGAATGGAGGGAAGTCAGTAGATCAATAGGGTGGCTAATTGCACACATATAGGGTGGCTGAAGTTTTCTGTACAGGCTTCTTCGTATTTTTGTTTTTCTTTTCTTTTGTTATAATGGCCGATTTAATCTTGTATGCTAGAGTTGATGTATTATGGGTGATTTGATCTATAATGCGCGCATGACTTGATTTGATATTTTGTGAGCTTGAATTGATGTTTGCTATGATGATGTTCCCTATGTATCTATATATATATATATACACACACATTCATATATATAGATTTACAGGTAAAATATTTTGACCATATGTTTTCATTCTTGAATATTTACATATTCCCTTTATTTTTTATAAACATATATATATATATATCTACACCTACATATTTTGTTGTCATCATAAAGTTTATACTTCAATGTGTATATTATTACATATACACTATATTTATAACATATACACATATATATAGACACTTACATGTATTCTTTTCTTTATTTTTTTCATTATAAGCTTTGTATATATATACATATAGATATTTTATCCTATATTTGAAATGTGAAGTTTACATACATATATATATATATATATCACTTTTATCAATTTCAGAAATTAGAATTTTAAATTTTTAAATATAGTCTCCAGAATTTATATATTCAGATATTACCTATCTCAGAAATTTATTTATTCGACTATAAATTAATATTTCAATATTTTAAAATTGATTAATTATTCTAATAACAGGTGTCAAAAATCCAAGTCGTTACAATCCTCCCCCCTCGGAACTTTTCGTCCTTGAAAAGGAACGAAGCAAGAATTAGAATTTTGATGTATATTACTAAATTAATCATCTTTTAAAACATTTTAAACTTCTTACTCTTTTATTATACATTTTAGGATACATACACTTTAAATTACATAGTATTACCAAGCTAGTTTGATATTAAAGTATTTTTCATAACTCGATGTCTAAACAAGTCCATCCTTGTTCTTACAGAATTTATTCATACGTTGATTAGGCGTAGGACTAAAAATCTCTAAGTACTTAGTAGACCTATTTCAATACCCAGTGAAAATACTTGAAAAACCTTTCAAAAATGATATGGAAAGTATCACCCGTTTTTCTCCACAGCCATGGATCGCGGCTACACGATGATTACGTCGCCTTCTCGGTAAAATCATAAGTAGACCGTAGGCATCAACACCCTCGATTTTCGCCATGGAAACACTATAGACCGCTGCTACACAATGGTTGCGTCTTTATCCCAGCGAAACCGTAAGTAGTCTATAGGCAATCTCCGCCCCACGAATTACGCTATCAAAACAAAACCATGTAGATCGCATCTACCGATGGTTATGTCGTTATCCCAGCGAAACCATATGTCGACGGTAGGCAATCTCTGCCTCCCGAATTACGCTATGGAACCACGATAGATCGCAGTTACACAAAGGTTGCGTTGCTATCCCAGCAAAACCATACGTAACTGTAGGCAATCCCTGCTTTTTGAATTACGCTACCAGCTCTCATAGATCGCAGTTACACAAAAGGTTGTGTTGCATCCTAGCAAAACCATAAGTAACTGTAGGAATAATACCCCTCGATTTAATCTATGTAAACAAATGATCACTAGGAACTCATGAGTTTTTGTCTGGACGTCCACTAGGATCCCAATTCTAATTGAACCCACCTTGTGGATTATAAGGTAGACCCACCCAGTGGATCTCCAATTCCAAATTTCCAACTTTCGTGGCAAGTGACTTTCCATAATTTTAGTTTCAAAACATATCATACAATATACATAATACCTTTCAAATCATACACTTCATATGTATCACATATAAATTTTATCTATATAAAATCGATATCTTTAAAATCGATAGTTTTTGAATTCATTTTATCCAATTTCTAAAATCGACTATTTGCCTAAATCAATGGTCTTTAAAAATCAATAGGTTCCAAAACTATTTCAGTTTCATTCTCATATACATATAAGATCATTCTTTCCAAATGATTTAAGGATCAATAGTTTTTGAATCCGCTTCATATTTATATAAACTCCGTTTAGTATTTTCAAATACCTTTCAAAGATCATTTCCTTTGTGTTATAATTCAACAAGGGGGGTTTGAATATATAACTAAAGTATATAATTTCATTAATGCCAAATCAAAAATTTCCAAGTTTGACTACTTTACAAAGTTATTTGTAACATTTCTTACTTCTTATAAAGTAAATTTTAGTTATAATAACTATTCAATCTTGATTCTAATAAATTTCCCCATTAGTAATTATAAATTTACTTTCAAATCAATATAAAAAGTGATTTTATATAAGATCATATTTCTTCAAAAATATTTTACAACATCGATAGACTACGACAACTAGTGAGTTCAAAAATTACATCCATTCATCCACCAATTTATTTAGTTTAGTTCGTTCCACTAATCCATCTCCGAATATCATCGATTGGATTTCCGCAGCCCAATTCTATATTTATTCCATGGAGTTATTTCAATTACAATTCAATTTCATTTGGCTTAAACTCTATTTCAATATTCAATTCATTAATTAATTTATCCAATTGGTTCATTTCCATCTTCCAAAATCTGATTTTTTTTCCTCAAACATCACTTCATTTGGGTTTTACTTGGGTTCAACTTTATTTCTTATCCAAATCGAATTTCCATTTCTTTACCCAACATTGAACCATTCTTAAATTATTAGTTCATTCAATCTATTTATCTCGATTTACCATCAATATTTTCCATTAACACATTCAAAACGTATTTAGTTACTAGTCCTTTAAGTCGAATTCTATTTATGACCCAAGTCCACATCTACTTCTTCTTATTTCACTACAAAATAAATTTAATTTCCTTTGACTTCCTTTGTGACGCCCCATCTCTATACCCACGCTAGCCAAGAACACTACGGAGTAATGCTGTCGACTAACACGGAGAATAAGGCTGTTGAGGAGCGACCATCCATGTAACTTCTTTGTGCGAGCACCGATATGTCAGATAGTATAGCATGCACTTCATTTAAGGAGGAAATCCGACATACCAATACAAACTCAAAGCTATCACACAGTGGCTATATATAATCTTCGGAAACAAATATAGAAATAAACATAACACAAACCAGTCACAGACATCCATATCACAAAGGCGGAAAAAGATATGAATATATAACACATGAAAGTGTACATCAGAGTAGTGGTCAGAAAGATCCACGATAATACAAAAGAATAGCAACATGTGCTACACAAAAGAATACATCTATGAGTCGATATCTCAAATGTATACAACAAAAACTACTAATCTAAGTAGTTTGCCAAAAGTTAGAGTAATAGATCCCTGGAGAGAAGTCAAGCAGAAGCACCTATAACATCTCGGTCTGACCCGAGTATTATTTCATAAGAAAATAATAAATGGATCAGTCTAGCTATAAATATCAGATGACATGATATAGAATAAGAGATATGGCAGAAACATATAATAACCATAATGGCATACTACTATAAGTATGTAAATGATAATCAACAAGAGATTAATCAATATCACAAGAATCTTCTCAAATATCCAAATCCATAAAAATGTAATGACACACGAATTCACCAATGCACAAAAATTGATAAAACATATCAATGAACATCACGAAAATTGGTGAAGCACAAATTCCAGAAATCAACACACGAAATCCAGAAATCACAAAAAGGGGGAGGCCTATCACACGAACGGGAGCATGAAAGCTCACCAACATATGTATCACACGAACGAGACGCTATCTCATGGTAGCTAACCATTAATTTTGAGCCGAAACTCCACACGAATGGCCCGAAGACCGTGGGGTGCTACCCCACATATGTGATGTAGAAACATCACACAAATGGGGTTTAGTCTCCCTCGTAGACAAAGAGACATCGCACAATTGCTAGTCTAAATCACAAAAATGATCGTCATGATCATCAAGAAGTGTCAATCACACCAAGCTAGTAAATATATGAGTTTAGCTTCATGTCCCATAACCACTTACTTAACTTAAATATTTACGAACAAACTGTAGATCTTCACTAGAAAATTGTCACAAGAGATTCAATCGAACAAGTCCAAGAATTAACCGACGAAGTAAACGCAAGCGTTTCATACCACTTGTTTTACTAAGCCGTTTAATTAGATTTCTCATCCGAGTGAGGTAAAGGCTTGTATATACTAATAGATTGGAAAACGGTTTAGGAAAAGAGCTTTGTAGTAAAATAATGTTGAAATCGCTTTGATGAAAGAGTTTTGATATTTACTACTAGTATTGAAACCTTCATATTTGTAAAGTGACGAATCACAAAATGATTGCAGAAACAATCAGTCACAAAACTTCACATTCGAAGACGTGAATGAAATCAAAGGAAATCAGCTCAAAATGCATCAAAGTGGAAGTAAGTGGTGCAGCCTAGCATGCCGAGCGACCTAACGAAATTCAGGTCGAACGACCTAAGTATAAAAAGGCGAGCGACCTATAAGTGGCACGGCCTAACAGTGGCATGACATATCAAAGCGAGCGACCTAATTGCTTGCGAGCTAGGCCCGGCGACCTAACGTGATAACGGTTTAAGGGGTGAGGCCACGCGACCTAAGGGAAGAGCTAGGCACGCGACCTAAGTGGCAAGCGACCTAAGGGAAAAACAGGTCGAGCGACTTAAGGTGGAACGAGCTTTGACGAGCGACCTAAAGCGAACGACCTAACATGCACGCGACCTAGCAGTGGTGCAACCAAATCAGGGGCAAACGACTCAAGCACGAAGCGACCCATAGGGTTGCGAGCTATGGCCGAGCGACCTAAGCATGGGACGAGCTAAAAGCAGGTGCGACATTTCCACGCCGAGCGACCTAGTGGCGAACGACTTATCAACGGCGCGACCTAAGCATGGCGTGACCTAAATGCAGGCGTGACTTCTCAAAGCCGAATGACCTAAGGCCAGAATAGCCAAAAACACGAAAAATTGGGATTTTCCACTAATTCAATCCAAACCTAAAGCAATTGCACATGCACAAGTGATAGGAATTCGTTCCCAACAATCATAGATAGTTATAGACAAGAATGTGAGATAAAAATCTCACTTTTTCATGAAATTGATGATGGAGAAGCTTAAAAGCAATGGAAGAAGCTTGAATCCAATGTCTTCACTTTGAATTTGGAGTTGAATGATGGATTAGCAAGAGAACTTGAGCTTGGAGTTTTAATTTCCCATTCCCTCCTCCATTTTTGATGAAGCTTGAATGTTTAAGAAATTAGAAATAAAGTTATGAAGAGAAGGAGGGGGTTGGGCTGAGTTAGTAAGTGGTTCGGCCCAAACCAAAGCCATAAGTGAAAAAGTGGCGAAAATTCCACTAACTCCAAACATATCAAAGTTTATACTTAAAAAGATCACAAACGTCATTTTCAACTCAATGGAGGTGGTCTCGAGTCCTAATTTGACCGTATGCAAAAAGTAGCTTTTCGGACTAAGATCCGATTAACGATTAAAATATTTAAATAAGATATTCAAATACATAATCGTCAAATATGCGGGTTGTTACAGACTCCCCTCCTTAAAGAAATTGCGTCCTCGCAATATGTATAAGATGGAAATAAAAAGTAACAACCATAAAAGCATATTAACACAAAAGAAATTTGAAATAAGAAGTTTACCTCAAAGAGCATGAGAAAGTAAGTTCGGATGTGTACGCTCGATGAATTCTCTAGATTCCCAAGAGCAATCCTTAGGATTTAAGGACCATTGAACTTTAACAAGCGGAACTTCTTTATTTCGAAGTCGTTTGACCTCCGAAGCAATAATTAGAATAGGATGCTGCTCATAAGTTAAATTAGGCGAAACTTCAATCTCTTCCACAACACCGGGCTCAAGAATAGATTCGGAATCCCGAAGACAATTTCGTAATTGAGAAACGTGAAACACGTCATGCATGGCAGAAAACTGAGCCGGTAATGAAAGGCGATAAGCCATGGAACCAATACGTTCGGTGATAGGAAATGGCCGAATATATCGAGGCGCTAACTTTCCCGATCGACTGAAACGTACAACACCCTTCATAAGGGAAACACGAATAAATACAAGATCTTCAACAAAAAAATCTAATTTCCTTCTTCGATTATCGGCATAGGATTTTTGTCTACTCTGGGCTTCTTTCATCCTATGACGAATAAGATCAATCTTTTCTGTGGAATCTCGAATAAAATCTGGGCCTAAGACCAGCTTCTCACCGGCCTCAAGCCAACAAGAAGGAGATCGGCATGGCCTTCCATAGAGTGCCTCGAAAGGTGCCATACCAATACTAGCTTGGAAGCTGTTATTATAGGAAAATTCAACAAGTGAAATATGATCTTCCCAACTTCCACCGAAATCAAGCACACAAGAACGAAGAAGATCTTCAAGAGTTTGATTCACACGCTCAGTTTGTCCATCGGACTGGGGGTGATAAGCGGTGCTAAAATTAAGCTTCGTTCCCAAAGCTTTTTGAAGACTCTTCCAGAATCCACTAGTAAACAATGGATCACGATCATTAACAATAGAAGTAGGAACTCCATGTAATTTAACAATTTCTTTGATAAAGAGTTTGGCCAGAAGAGGAACGGTTCGGTTCGACCGAACGGGAATAAAATGGGCGGATTTAGTAAGTCTATCAACGATCACCCATAAGCTATCATGACCCGAACGAGAACGGGGAAGGCCATCAATAAAATCCATGGAAATTTGATCCCACTTCCAAATTGGAATTTCCAATGGTTGCAATAACCCACCGGGTCTTTGATGTTCGGCCTTGACAAGTTGGCAAGTCATGCAACACTTAACAAAGTTAGCAATATCAAATTCCATTCTCTCCCAATAATAAAGTTGCTTCATATCCGTGTACATTTTACTACTACTGGGATGAATGGAATATTTGGAACGATGAGAATCTTCTAGAATATCTTTACGAAGATCACTAATATTTGGTACGATAGTCTACCAAATTTTCGAATGCCGCCATGAGAATCAATATCAAAGTCTTTCAAACCTTCAATATCAACTTTATTCTCAATATTTTGGCCAAGAAGAGCCAATTCGGGATCTAGCCTTTGAGCTTCAAGAATGCGGTCTAAAAGAGAAGGATGAGCCTCAAGGCTACATAAAACAAGAGAAGAACATAAATCGGAAACACGATCTCGAATTTCACAAGTGGATAAAACCTCGAGATCATTCCATTCGGATATCATCATGGAAACAACCGCTTGTTGCTTGCGACTAAGAGCATCAGCAACTCGATTTCCCTTTTCAGGAGTATAAAGAATATCCAGATCATAAGAGGCAAGGAATTCGAGCCAACGCTGTTGACGCAAATTAAGTTCCTTTTGAGAAAATAAATATTTCAAAGACTTATGATCAGTATAAAGTATAAATTTCTCTCCCAAAAGATAATGTTGCCAAATTCGAAGGGCGAAAACAATAGCCGCGAGTTCTAAATCATGTGTGGCATATCTAGTCTCAGCCGGCTTCAATTGCCTAGAAGCATAAGCAATAACACGTTCTTTTTGCATAAGAACGGCACCCAAACCAACGCGACTAGCATCAGTATAAACAACAAAATCTTGATTCCCTTCGGGAATAACAAGAATAGGAGCATCAGAAAGGAGTTCTTTTAATTTCTGAAAAGAAGTTTCACATTTGTCCGACCAAATGTATTTAACACCTTTCTTTGTTAAGCCATTAAGAGGCACGACAATTCTAGAAAAGTCTTTTATGAAACGGCGGTAATAACCTGCCAATCCGAGAAAGCTACAGATTTCAGTCACGCTCTCCGGTCTCTTCTAATTTTGAATCGCTTCAATCTTTGAAGGATCCACTGATATTTCGGATTCGGAAATGATATGACCGAGAAACTTTACACTCGATTGCCAAAAGTGGCATTTAGAAAATTTTGCTTTTAACTGATTACTCCTAAGATTTTCCAATACAATCCAAAGATGCTTTTCATGTTCCTCCTCGGTTTTAGAATACACAAGAATATCATCAATAAAGATGAGAACAAACCGATTGAGGAAATCTTTGAAAACTCGATTCATAAGGTCAATGAAATAAGCCGGAGCATTCGTTAAACCAAATGGCATAACTAGCCATTCATAAGATCCATAACGAGTACGGAACGAAGTCAAAGGAATACTATCCTCTGCAATACAAAGCTGATGAAAATCGGTAGCCAAGTCCAATTGTGAAAAGACTCTAGCACCACTAAGTTGATCAAACAGATCATCAATCCAAGGTAAAGGATATTTATTTTTAATAGTAAGATCATTAAGCTTGCGGTAGTCAACGCAAAGCCTAAGTGTACCATCGGATTTCTTCACGAAAATTGCCGAAGCTCCCCAAGGCGAGGAACTAGAGCGAATAAATTGCTTCGTCTCCAATTCGGATAATTGTTTGCGCATCTCCTCATTCTCCTTATTGGACATGCGATAAGGAGGACGAGTAATAGGTTGAGCTTCAGGTGTAAGATTAATTCTGAACTCAATTGCTCGCTTAGGTGGTAATCCTAAAACGGGCTCAAATATGTCGGAAAATTCACGAACGACGTGAATACGAGAAATGACATCTTCCTCATCATCATTATCATCATCACGAGGATTTAAAGAATATAAAGATGCAGCCAAAGTGGAATCCGAATCTTTAAGAATAATAGAAATCTGCTTTACAGATTGCGGATGTCGGAGATAAATAGTCCGTTCAGGACATAGGATATGAGCTTCATAACGGTTAAGCCAATCCATATCCAAAATCATTCCAAAGCCTAAATAACGCATGACATGCAAATCGACTAGGAAAGGAAAATCACATAAAATAATCTCGACATCTTTACAAAGCAAACTGAGTGTTGCGGATCCACCAACGGGATTCGCAATTCTAAGAGAAGTCATTAAAGCAACAACACTTAAGGAAAAAGTATCGACAAGTTCCTTTGATATAAAAGAATAGGATGCACCCGTATCAAAGAGAACTCTAATAGGTTGATCACGAAATATAATAATGCCATCAAGGACAGAATGAGACATACCTTGACCGCGAGATGTGTTGCCAGGGGCTTGAGCAACGTTTAACTTTCCCTCCCTCTTGCCTGGAAGCTTAGGGCATAGATGCATATAATGATCCGGACTTTTACAATAGCGACAAGAACGGGGCTTTGAACACTTGTTCGCAAAATGGTCCCTAGAATGTAATGCCCCAGAAATTCATGGAATCTTGTTTTAGTTGAATTTTGAAAATATTTGAAATTATTTGTATAGGAATATATGGAGTTAATTGTGTGCAAGTATGTGTGCATGTGTGCACGTGCACACTGATATGGCACAAGGAAGAACTCCAGATTTCTTGAATTTAGAACAAGAATTAAAAAGCAATACAAACATGATTTTGCAACATGGATATTTGATTTCTGGAATTGTATGGATCATCCCAGAAAATAATAAAAGTAAGTTTTCTTTTAAATCAGTAAACAGATTTTATTTAAAATCCAGAAAGAAAAAAAAATATACACATATATGTTATAAGGATTTAAAAACCTGTATACATATAGGTGCATATGTTTCTGAAATTAAGAGGAATTAAATAAGCCTAGATAAGATATGTATACAAATATACATTTTCAAGCATTGTAAGGTATACATAAGCAAGTGAAACTATAACACTAAAATGGCAAAAGACGAATTGCAAGCAAAATAATTGCTTTAGGCAGAAAATAGAAAGGAGGATTTTAGAAAATAAACAAGTGAAAAATGTCACACAATTATCATGACTTGGTAAGAATATAATATATATATATATTCTGGAAAAGAAAAAGGGGAGGCATGTCTCACATATGGCCGGGATATTAAAGGTGAAAAAATAAAATAAACAAACTTGAAATGCAAAATGCATGAGTTTTGGCCAGGGTAGAAATGAGAATTTACAATGATAAAACCCTAGAAAAACCTCTCTTATAAACCCAAGTATAAACCAGAAAAAAATCATTTTTTGCCCAAAAACATTTAAGAAAACAAAGGAGAAAATACTTACAAGCAGAAAAACAAGTTTTGAAAAGGATTCTTTTCTGAGTTAGCAAGAGAAGCATTTTTCTGTGAGTAATCTCACTAAACCCATGGCATTAAGTCCTGTTATGAGGCAGCCAGATTTATGTTATTTTTCTACATGTTTTTGATTCCATTACTATGGTTTTAATGGATGCTTCAATGGATGTTTTCATGGGTGTTTCTGGATGTTTTGATTGATTTGATGATTGAATGTTTTGCTCTGTTTGGTTACACCCAGAAAGGTAAAGTATAAAATCATGAAAGTAAATAGAGAATACTTGTAACTGGTTTAGATATGGCATGGAAAACATAGAAACCAAAATGTATATGAGTTGCATTACACTTGTGTAAGTGCTGAGGCTCAAATGAAAGATTCAAGGTTGCAATGGAGATATCCAAAAGTGCTGAACCCTTGATCAAATAGAAAATCCATGAGCCAGAGATCTTGTTTAAGCTAGATCTTGAATTTAGTTCAAACGTGGTTGCTTATGAAACAATAATAACCCACATGCCTAGTCTTTATTCCCAGTTGTAATTATTCTCATATTTTCTTTAAGCCAAAACACTTGAAAATATGATTTTCCCTGGACATGAATATTAGATTGTTCTTGAGTTATGCTTGTAAACTCTATGTAATGTTTCATGTATACTGGGATTTAGTCACCTAGCTATCTCACGGTAGGATTAAACATGAACACTTAGTAAATAAACTAAGGATTGTGAGCTAAGAAGACTGCTGGAATGCTTGTCATATTTGAAGTATGCAAGTTGGCACATGGTTTGTTTAAGCCCTGAGATCTTTGTGCAATATTGTGAATTATTTTATTGCAATGTGTCCCCGTGATTCCTTTATGGTAGATGAGGCTAGGAATTAATTTGGTAAATGCAACCTTAAATTGATGAAGTAGGAACTTGAGTTATTCCTAAGATGGTTGGACTGGAACTATGATAGTTCCTGAGTATTTCTGTTTGAAACCTATGTTTGCATGGTTGAATATGTGTATATAATTAGTCATAAACACTGATCATATATGTACAAGTATATCATACAAGTCAGGCAAATTGATCAAAGATGGTATGCCCACTTGAACAAAATATTTATGTTTCACTCATTTACCTAATACCATGGAATTTTTGATTTTACTCATACCAGATCTTGTATCTGACCCTTGTTTGCTTATGGCATCTGGGGTGTCTCATCTAAAATGGGGCAGCCTCTAATGTTCTTTCAAGAAATGCTGAATCTAAATAGGAAGCTGCTGTGGCTAATGAGAGTGATTATATAAGCATGCTAAATTAGAATTAAATAAGAACTTAGAATGAAATATTTGCATGTAATCTGGGAAGTTTTTATAGTTCTGTTTTGGTTGTTATGTAATGATCTTAAAAGTTTGGATTTATTAGTTGTTCTAAATGAATCTAGTGATGTATTAAGTTTGGGATTAATCTAAAGACTTGGTTGAACTGTTGCAAGAAAATATATATTTGGGTATGGTGATGAAAATCTGTAAATGGTATATGCCTGTATTTGAGAGATAGAGATGTATATGTACATACATTGTATTAGATAATTTCAAGTTACTTAAAACCTTAAGTTTGAAGGTTAAAAATCTGAGTCTAGCTATAAAAACCTGGAATTATTCTTGTGGATATTTTTAAGTTCATATAAATTAGATATGCATAGGATTTACTGACTTGTTACAAATATTCAAAAGAATGTAGTAATTAACTTTGGTCAGGATTGCTAGAATCCAAATCAAGCAGGATACACTTGTTTAACAAAAATATATATATACTCTGAATTTAAACAAGATAAACACTTACATCCTCATATGTATGTGTATACTATTAGGGATGCACTGATATATTTATATTGGTAATAAGTTTTGAATCCTGGTTGAATTGTTTGAAAGAAAAGAAAATGACTCTGATAGTTCAAAGGAAGTTTAAATCAAACTTAAAAGTATAAATGAATATAGGTGGACATTCAATCACATATAAATTGAATATGCATATGCATGTACATAGAAATCAAATTTAGACGGCAGTCTTAATAATTTAGACGTCTGAGATTAAACTTAGACGTCTGTCATAATAATTTAAACGTCTGAGATCTAATTTAGACGTCTGTCAATAAAAATTTAGATGTCTGATTTTAGTTCAAAATGTTTTCTACTCTCTGTTTAAATTTAAACACTCTGAGACGTCTGTCATAATAATTTAGACGTCTAAGATCTAATTTAGACGTCTGTCAATAAAAATTTAGATGTCTGATTATAGTTCAAAATGTTTTCTACTCTCTGTTTAAAATTTAGACACTCTGAGACGTCTGTCATAATAATTTAGTCGTCTGAGATCGAATCTAGACGTCTGTCATAGAAATTTAGACGTCTGAACTGCTGATTTTGCCTAATTTGCCTATTTTCGAGTAAATTCCCAAGGTTTATCAATTTTTGTCAATTCAACTTATTTTTATTAATTAATATCAACTTTGATAACTATCATAAGATCAAGTAAATACTATTTTAGAGTTAAATAGAATTATCTAGGCAAGATAAATATATATATGTGTTAGTATTTGTCAAAGTGCACCTATGGCAGTAGAACAAGACTTAGAAAAGAAATAAGTGGCTATGTCAATAGCTTGTATGGCATTATGATTTATATTTGATTTAAATTCCCTTTGATGAAAAAAAAAATCCTTATGAAATTAAGGTAGAAACAGGAGGGTCATTTCAGTTGGTATCAGAGCCAGGTTGGTTGCATTGATTGCTAAGTATTATAGAAATGTATTTTGTCTGTTTGTTTTGGATGAAATAATTTAGATAAGAAAATAGTAATTATTGAAGTACTCATAATATACTAATACCATTTGCCCAGAACTTAGTTAGCAGACCATGGTAGGAAGAGGATCTCATCACCATGCAGGATCAAGTGCACCACAAATGCTTGATATGCAAGACTTTATGAGGGCTTTAAGGGATGGAATTGGGCATAGGCCTGAGAACCCACATGAAGAACTTTCAAAACTACTGAAGACTTATTCCAATTTGGGAGGCAGGAGTTTTGAAGGAACTGAGAATGTGATGGAAATTCAAGCATGGTTGAGAACACTGGATAGAGTTTCAATGACATGCAATTAGATGATCAAAGGAAGAGGCAAGTAGCTTCAAGACAACTGAAAGGGGTAGCTTTAAGCTGGTGGGAGGTGATCATAGCTGGAAGAAATGAAAATGAGATCACCTGGAATCAATTCAAGGAGATGTTGGAAGCTAGATTTGTTCCAGCATCAGCCAAAACCCTATTGCTTGAAGAATTCATCAGGCTTAGGCAGGGAACTTTTAATGTGACTGAATATACTCAGAGGTTTGAGAGCTTGTCTAAGTATGGAGCTATGCTTGTAGCTGATGAGGCATCAAAGAATGATAGGTATATTAAGGGTTTAAACCCAGGGCTTAGTAGGGCTATGTTGCCATATGCAGATAAAACTTTTGATCAAATCATTGATCTGGCCTTAAAATTTGAGCAACATGACAAGGAGAGGGAGAAGTATAAGAATTTTAAGAATAATAACAACAAGAAAAATAAGGGAAGGTATCATCCCTATGACAAAAAGAAGGAGGAGACAGAAGGCAAGAAAACCAATGATACTAAGACCACTGAAACAAAGAGAAAAATAACATGTCATCATTGTGGAAAAGAGGGACATATCAAACCAAGGTGCCCAGAATTGAAGGGAGGAGCTTTCAAATGCTACCTATGTGGTAAGGAGGGACATATCAAGAGAAACTGCCCTGAGTATAAACAGCAAGGGAAGCTAGCAAGTTTGGAAAGCAGAAGCAAATCCACAGTAGAGGCTAATGCAGAAAACCATGGCCAAGTGGAAGGTACTTTATTTATTTGTACCCTACCCATATCAGTAGTGTATGATACAGGGGCAACACATTCTCTGATTTCCCATGAGTTAGTTGCATTGCTTAAATTAAATTGCATACTGGTTGAAACCCCCTTGTTAGTGCAAAGCCCATTGGGAAGTTCTAGTGTTTTAAACATGATGTGTGTGGATGTGGAATTAAACATAGGAGGAAATGTTTTTATTTCCAATTTATATGTTTTAAATTACCCAAATATAGGTGTTATATTGGGTGTAGACTGGTTAAGACAATACAAAGCCATAATTAATTTAGACTCATCCACCATATCATTACAAAATTCTAGAGGTCAAAGAATCACAATTTTGTGTGAAATAACCAAGGAAAGAAGATTATATCACCTGATTGACTTAAGTAAGGATTCCAGTGAGCCTTCCATTGAAAAAAATCCCCATAATTAACAAATACTTAGATGTGTTTGGAGAAGTTGAGGGTGTTCCACACCACAGACCAGTGGAATTTCAGATTAATCTGATACCAGGAGTAAGTCCAATTATTAAGAAACCCACTAGGATGGGGCCAAGTGAGTTGAAGGAATTGAAGAAACAGTTAGAAGAGTTGGAAAGCAAAGGATTTATAAGACCGAGTAATTCATGTTGGGGTGCTCCAGTAGTATTTGTAAGGAAACATGATGGTACTTTAAGAATGTGCATAGATTACAGGGAGCTAAACAAAGTCACTATCAAAAACAAGTACCCCTTACCTAGAATTGATGATCTTTTTGATCAACTTAGTGGAGCAAAAATATTTTCTAGGTTAGACTTGGCATCTGGATTCCATCAGATGAAGGTTGAGGGCTCAAGTGTTAAGTACACAGCCTTTAACACTAGGTATGGTTTATATGAGTTTCTTGTCATGCCATTTGGGTTGACAAATGCTCCATCATACTTTGTAGACCTGATGAATAGGATATTCAGGGATTATTTAGACAAGTTTGTTTTGATTTTTATTGATGATATTTTGATCTATTCTAAAACAGTAGAGGAACATGAAAATCACTTACACCTTGTTTTGTCTAGATTAAGAGAAAAAGATTTAAAAGCAAAATTTTCTAAATGTGCATTTTGGAAAGAAGAAGTGCATTTCCTTGGGCATGTTATATCTGCCAAAGGCATTTCTGTAAATCCCAATAAAATTGTGGCAATCCAAGCATGGAAAAGGCCAAGCACGGTGGGAGAAGTTAGGTCATTTATGGGAATGGCAGGGTATTATAGGAGGTTTATAAAAGATTTTTCTAAGATGTCATCACCTCTTACCAACCTAACTAGAAAGAACCAACCCTTTATATGGACTGAGAAATGTGAACAAGCCTTTAGTAGAATCAAGGAGGCCTTAGTCAATGCACCAGTATTGAAAGTACCAGAAGGAAATGAGGATTTGATTGTGTATACTGATGCAAGTGGTTTTGGGCTAGGAGCTGTATTGATGCAGCAAGATCAAGTTATAGCCTATGCATCAAGACAATTGAAGCCACATGAATCAAAGTATGCAACCCATGATCTTGAGTTGGCAGCAGTGGTATATGCACTAAAGCTCTGGAGACATTATCTTCAAGGTGCTAAGTTTATTTTGTACACAGACCATAAGGCATTGAAATATCTCTTTTCACAAAAAGATTTGAATATGAGGCAACATAGATGGGTTGAGTTTCTAGAAGCATATGATTTAGACATACTTTATACTCCAGGAAAAGCTAATAAGGTTGCAGATGCTTTGAGCAGGCAGCATGCAAAAGTAGTCATGCTAATGATAGAAGAGTTTAGAAATTTATCTCTACTTACTGATTTGGAAATTGAGGAAAATAGTGAGGTAAACATGGAGATGATTGAAGAAGGGAGTAAAGGAAAATTAAGTTTGATAACTTTGCAATCAGATTTAATTTTGAAAGTGGGAAAAATGCAAGGGGAAGATCCAGATTTATTAGAAAAGAAGACTTTAATAGAAAAAGGAGAAGAAGTAGCAAACTACCACATTGATAAGAATGGTTACTTAAGGAATAAAGGTAGAATATGTGTTCCAAAGGATATAGAATTGAAGGAAGAGATACTTAATGAATATCATAGGAGCAAATATTCTATACACCCAGGCAGCACCAAGATGTACCAAAATTTGAAGAGGAATTATTGGTGGAGAGGGGTGAAAACTGATGTGGCCAAACATGTTGCAAAGTGTATGACTTGCCAACAAGTCAAAGCAGAAACCCAAAGACCCTCAGGTCTATTACAACCCCTAAGTATACCACAGTGGAAGTGGGAAGATATATCTATGGATTTCATAGATGGTCTGCCTAGGTCAAAAAGAGGAAACACAGGCATTTGGGTAGTAGTTGATAGATTGACTAAAGTGGCACACTTTATACCAGTGAAGGCAGAAAGAAATGCACCTAAACTAGCTCAAATATTCATGAGAGAAATAGTAAGGTTGCATGGAATCCCTAAGACTATAGTGAGTGATAGGGACACAATCTTTACATCCAGATTTTGGAAGAGCTTTCAAGAAGCCATGGGAAGTGAGTTATGCTTGAGTACTGCATACCACCCCCAATCAGATGGTCAAACTGAAGTGATAAATAAAGTTTTGGAGGATTTGTTGAGGGCATGTGCATTGGACTTTGGAGGTAATTGGGAAGATCACCTCCATTTGGCTGAATTTACATATAACAATAGTTATCAAAGCACCATAGGTATGGCACCATTTGAAGCCTTGTATGGCAAACCATGTTTGTCACCAATATGTTGGGTTGAAGCAGGAGAAAAGGCTGTCTTAGGGCCTGAGTATGTTAAAGAGACTACAGAGAAAATTGAATTGGTGAGGAGAAGAATGGCAGCAGCTCAAGATAGGCAAAAGAAGTTTGCAGACATGAGGAGGAAGCAGGTAGAATATGAAGTTGGTGATTATGTTTTCATCAAAGTTTCACCTATGAAGAAGGTGTTGAGGTTTGGCAAGCAGGGAAAACTGACCCCAAGATATGTTGGACCTTACAAGATTTTGGAAAAAATAGGTTCATTAGCATATAAGTTGGAGCTACCTGAAGAGATGAGTGCAATGCACAATGTATTTCATGTATCACAACTTAGGAGATGGGTGCATGATAAAGAGGCAATTCTCGAAAAACCAACTCAAGTTCAAATAAATCCTGACTTGGTCTATGAGAAAGAACCAGTGGGGATTTTAGCTAAAGAGGAAAAGAAGTTTAGGAGCAAAACTTTGAAATTGGTAAAGGTTCAATGGAGCCTAGACCCTAATGATTGTACATGGGAGTTAGAGGATAAGATAAAGATGGATTACCCTAAGCTTTTTGCAGTGGAAGGTAAAAATCTAAATCCCTAAAAGTTTGATATGTATGATTGTTTTGACTGAATTGTTTGCTTATGCTATGTTTGATAGATTTTATAAAATCTGGACATGTTTAAAGTCAAATGAGAAAAATTGTGAGGACACAATTCCTAAAATGGTGGGGTGATTGTAATTCCTCAGAAATTCATGGAATCTTGTTTTAGTTGAATTTTGAAAATATTTGAAATTATTTGTATAGGAATATATGGAGTTAATTGTGTGCAAGTATGTGTGCATGTGTGCACGTGCACACTGATATGGCACAAGGAAGAACTCCAGATTTCTTGAATTTAGAACAAGAATTAAAAAGCAATACAAACATGATTTTGCAACATGGATATTTGATTTCTGGAATTGTATGGATCATCCCAGAAAATAAGAAAAGTAAGTTTTCTTTTAAATCAGTAAACAGATTTTATTTAAAATCCAGAAAGAAAAAAAAATATACACATATATGTTATAAGGATTTAAAAACCTGTATACATATAGGTGCATATGTTTCTGAAATTAAGAGGAATTAAATAAGCCTAGATAAGATATGTATACAAATATACATTTTCAAGCACTGTAAGGTATACATAAGCAAGTGAAACTATAACACTAAAATGGCAAAAGACGAATTGCAAGCAAAATAATTGCTTTAGGCAGAAAATAGAAAGGAGGATTTTAGAAAATAAACAAGTGAACAATGTCACACAATTATCATGACTTGGTAAGAATATAATATATATATATTCTGGAAAAGAAAAAGGGGAGGCATGTCTCACATATGGCCGGGATATTAAAGGTGAAAAAAAAATAAACAAACTTGAAATGCAAAATGCATGAGTTTTGGCCAGGGTAGAAATGAGATTTTACAATGATAAAACCCTAGAAAAACCTCTCTTATAAACCCAAGTATAAACCAGAAAAAAATCATTTTTGCTACCCAAAAACATTTAAGAAAACAAAGGAGAGAATACTTACAAGCAGAAAAACAAGTTTTGAAAAGGATTCTTTTCTGAGTTAGCAAGAGAAGCATTTTTCTGTGAGTAATCTCACTAAACCCATGGCATTAAGTCCTGTTATGAGGCAGCCAGATTTATGTTATTTTTCTACATGTTTTTGATTCCATTACTATGGTTTTAATGGATGCTTCAATGGATGTTT
The DNA here is from genome assembly GCA_030737815.1 of Allium fistulosum. Taxonomy (NCBI): domain Eukaryota; kingdom Viridiplantae; phylum Streptophyta; class Magnoliopsida; order Asparagales; family Amaryllidaceae; genus Allium; species Allium fistulosum. Next base: position 1,111,023,920 of record CM060902.1, on the reverse strand, counting down.
TCATGGGTGTTTCTGGATGTTTTGATTGATTTGATGATTGAATGTTTTGCTCTGTTTGGTTACACCCAGAAAGGTAAAGTATAAAATCATGAAAGTAAATAGAGAATACTTGTAACTGGTTTAGATATGGCATGGAAAACATAGAAACCAAAATGTATATGAGTTGCATTACACTTGTGTAAGTGCTGAGGCTCAAATGAAAGATTCAAGGTTGCAATGGAGATATCCAAAAGTGCTGAACCCTTGATCAAATAGAAAATCCATGAGCCAGAGATCTTGTTTAAGCTAGATCTTGAATTTAGTTCAAACGTGGTTGCTTATGAAACAATAATAACCCACATGCCTAGTCTTTATTCCCAGTTGTAATTATTCTCATATTTTCTTTAAGCCAAAACACTTGAAAATATGATTTTCCCTGGACATGAATATTAGATTGTTCTTGAGTTATGCTTGTAAACTCTATGTAATGTTTCATGTATACTGGGATTTAGTCACCTAGCTATCTCACGATAGGATTAAACATGAACACTTAGTAAATAAACTAAGGATTGTGAGCTAAGAAGACTGCTGGAATGCTTGTCATATTTGAAGTATGCAAGTTGGCACATGGTTTGTTTAAGCCCTGAGATCTTTGTGCAATATTGTGAATTATTTTATTGCAATGTGTCCCCGTGATTCCTTTATGGCAGATGAGGCTAGGAATTAATTTGGTAAATGCAACCTTAAATTGATGAAGTAGGAACTTGAGTTATTCCTAAGATGGTTGGACTGGAACTATGATAGTTCCTGAGTATTTCTGTTTGAAACCTATGTTTGCATGGTTGAATATGTGTATATAATTAGTCATAAACACTGATCATATATGTACAAGTATATCATACAAGTCAGGCAAATTGATCAAAGATGGTATGCCCACTTGAACAAAATATTTATGTTTCACTCATTTACCTAATACCATGGAATTTTTGATTTTACTCATACCAGATCTTGTATCTGACCCTTGTTTGCTTATGGCATCTGGGGTGTCTCATCTAAAATGGGGCAGCCTCTAATGTTCTTTCAGGAAATGCTGGATCTAAATAGGAAGCTGCTGTGGCTAATGAGAGTGATTATATAAGCATGCTAAATTAGAATTAAATAAGAACTTAGAATGAAATATTTGCATGTAATCTGGGAAGTTTTTATAGTTCTGTTTTGGTTGTTATGTAATGATCTTAAAAGTTTGGATTTATTAGTTGTTCTAAATGAATCTAGTGATGTATTAAGTTTGGGATTAATCTAAAGACTTGGTTGAACTGTTGCAAGAAAATATATATTTGGGTATGGTGATGAAAATCTGTAAATGGTATATGCCTATATTTGAGAGATAGAGATGTATATGTACATACATTGTATTAGATAATTTCAAGTTACTTAAAACCTTAAGTTTGAAGGTTAAAAATCTGAGTCTAGCTATAAAAACCTGGAATTATTCTTGTGGATATTTTTAAGTTCATATAAATTAGATATGCATAGGATTTACTGACTTGTTACAAATATTCAAAAGAATATAGTAATTAACTTTGGTCAGGATTGCTAGAATCCAAATCAAGCAGGATACACTTGTTTAACAAAAATATATATATACTCTGAATTTAAACAAGATAAACACTTACATCCTCATATGTATGTGTATACTATTAGGGATGCACTGATATATTTATATTGGTAATAAGTTTTGAATCCTGGTTGAATTGTTTGAAAGAAAAGAAAATGACTCTGATAGTTCAAAGGAAGTTTAAATCAAACTTAAAAGTATAAATGAATATAGGTGGACATTCAGACACATATAAATTGAATATGCATATGCATGTACATAGAAATCAAATTTAGACGGCAGTCTTAATAATTTAGACGTCTGAGATTAAACTTAGACGTCAGTCATAATAATTTAGACGTCTGAGATCTAATTTAGACGTCTATCAATAAAAATTTAGATGTCTGATTTTAGTTCAAAATGTTTTCTACTCTCTGTTTAAATTTAAACACTCTGAGACGTCTGTCATAATAATTTAGACGTCTAAGATCTAATTTAGACGTCTGTCAATAAAAATTTAGATGTCTGATTATAGTTCAAAATGTTTTCTACTCTTTGTTTAAAATTTAGACACTCTGAGACGTCTGTCATAATAATTTAGTCGTCTGAGATCGAATCTAGACGTCTGTCATAGAAATTTAGACGTCTGAACTGCTGATTTTGCCTAATTTGCCTATTTTCGAGTAAATTCCCAAGGTTTATCAATTTTTGTCAATTCAACTTATTGTTATTAATTAATATCAACTTTGATAACTATCATAAGATCAAGTAAATACTATTTTAGAGTTAAATAGAATTATCTAGGCAAGATAAATATATATATGTGTTAGTATTTGTCAAAGTGCACCTATGGCAGTAGAACAAGACTTAGAAAAGAAATAAGTGGCTATGTCAATAGCTTGTATGGCATTATGATTTATATTTGATTTAAATTCCCTTTGATGAAAAAAAAATCCTTATGAAATTAAGGTAGAAACAGGAGGGTCATTTCATAGAACCACAGTTGTAGCATTTCCCATCACTAGAGGAAAAAGTCTTTGCAGTAGGAGTTGCTTGTTTCCCCTTCTTATTGGGATAAGGGCCTTTGGATTTGTTTGGCCTTTTTCTGTTGTTGAAGTTTGGTTTGTAACCCACCACTTCAACATCACTTTCCCTATCCGCCTCTTCAAGACGAAGAGCGATATCAATGAGTTGATCGAAAGAAACTTCTAATTTTAGAAGTAATGTCTTCTTGAGATTCTTGTTTAAGCCATAGACGAATCTTTAGTTCTTCTTCAATGGGGTGTTGATGTATTCAACCCCATATTTAGACAGTGACTCGAAGGATGCGACATAATTTGTCACAGAGGATTCACCTTGAACAAGGTCTATGAAACGTCGAGCCAATGTCACTTTCTCTACTTCTGGTACGAATTTTAATTCGAAGCGTTCCCGAAATTGCTCCCAGGTGAGATCCGCTTCATTAATTTTAGAAATAAGAAGTTCATACCAGTCCAATGCTCTTTCTTGGAGCACACTGGAGGCCACCTGAACACAGTGAAGATCGATAAGATTCATGCGAGAAAAGATTCGATCGCATGTTCTTAACCAAGCCTGGACCTCAATAATAGTTTCGGAACCTTTGAATGGTTTCCTACCCAAGTTGGTATAATCGTTGCACAAACGTGCAAATCCAGACTTAGGATGAGTAGGTTCCTGATTAGGACCAGCTGCTTGAGCATTCTTTACTAAATCAAGAAGCTGTTGAGCGGTCATAAAAACTCCATCCTGGGGAGTAACAGTAGATGGTCCGGCTCTGGGACGGCCTGGTCTAGACATTCTCTTCTTTAAGAAAGAGAGAAGAAGAAAAGTTATTCTCCAAATAAATATCAAGCATATCTTGATAGATAAAACAAGGATACATAAAAGGAAATAGGATGAATCGGTACGAAGACTCGAATTAATTCCTAAGGCACGACTCCTAAGTTGGACTTAGGACGATGATCCTTGTTAAGTTATTCTACATTGTTCCGAAGTTTGGCTCTGATACCAAGCTGTGACGCCCCACCTCTATACCCACGCTAGCCAAGAACACTACGGAGCAATGCTGTCAACTAACACGGAGAATAAGGCTATTGAGGAGCAACCATCCATGTAACTTCTTTGTGCGAGCACCGATATGTCAGATAGTATAGCATGCACTTCATTTAAGGAGGAAATCCGACATACCGATACAAACTCAAAGCTATCACACAGTGGCTATATATAATCTTCGAAAACAAATATAGAAATAAACATAACACAAACCAGTCACAGACATCCATATCACAAAGGCGGAAAAAGATATGAATATATAATACATGAAAGTGTACATCAGAGTAGTGGTCAGAAAGATCCACGATAATACAAAAGAATAGCAACATGTGCTACACAAAAGAATACATCTATGAGTCGATATCTCAAATGTATACAACAAAAACTACTAATCTAAGTAGTTTGCCAAAAGTCAGAGTAATAGATCCCTGGAGAGAAGTCAAGTAGAAGCACCTGTAACATCTCGATCTGACCCGAGTATTATTTCATAAGAAAATAATAAACGGATCAGTCTAGCTATAAATATCATATGACATGATATAGAATAAGAGATATGGCAGAAACATATAATAACCATAATGGCATACTACTATAAGTATGTAAATGATAATCAACAAGAGATTAATCAATATCACAAGAATCTTCTCAAAGATCCAAATCCACAAAAAGGTAATGACACACGAATTCACCAATGCACAAAAATTGATAAAACATATCAATGAAAATCACGAAAATTGGTGAAGCACAAATTCCAGAAATCAACACACGAAATCCAGAAATCACAAAAAGGGGGAGGCCTATCACACGAACGGGAGCATGAAAGCTCACCAACATATGTATCACACGAACGAGACGCTATCTCATGGTAGCTAACCATTAATTTTGAGCCGAAACTCCACACGAATGGCCCGAAGACCGTGGGACGCTACCCCACATATGTAATGTAGAAACATCACACAAACGGGGTTTAGTCTCCCTCGTAGACAAAGAGACATCGCACAATTGCTAGTCTAAATCACAAAAATGATCGTCATGATCATCAAGAAGTGTCAATCACACCAAGCTAGTAAATATATGAGTTTAGCTTCATGTCCCATAACCACTTGCTTAACTTAAAAATTTACGAACACACTGTAGATCTTCACTAGAAAATTGTCACAAGAGATTCAATCGAACAAGTCCAAGAATTAACCGACGAAGTAAACGCAAGCGTTTCATACCACTTGTTTTACTAAGCCATTTAATTAGATTTCTCATCCGAGTGAGTTAAAGGCTTGTATATACTAATAGAATTGAAAACGATTTAGGAAAAGAGCTTTGTAGTAAAATAATGTTGAAATCGCTTTGATGAAAGAGTTTTGATATTTACTACTAGTATTGAAACCTTCATATTTGTAAAGTGACGAATCACAAAACGATTGCAGAAACAATCAGTCACAAAACTTAACATTCGAAGACGTGAATGAAATCAAAGGAAATCAGCTCAAAATGCATCAAAGTGGAAGTAAGTGGTGCAGCCTAGCATGCCGAGCGACCTAACGAAATTCAGGTCGAACGACCTAAGTATAAAAAGGCGAGCGACCTATAAGTGGCACTGCCTAACAGTGGCGCGACCTATCAGAGTGAGCGACCTAATTGCTTGCGAGCTAGGCCCGGCGACCTAACGTGATAACGGTTTAAGGGGTGAGGCCACGCGACCTAAGGGAAGAGCTAGGCACGCGACCTAAGTGGCAAGCGACCTAAGGGAAAAACAGGTCGAGCGACTTAAGGTGGAACGAGCTTTGACGAGCGACCTAAAGCGAACGACCTAACATGCACGCGACCTAGCAGTGGTGCAACCAAATCAGGGGCAAACGACTCAAGCACGGAGCGACCCATAGGGTTGCGAGCTATGGTCGAGCGACCTAAGCATGGGACGAGCTAAAAGCAGGTGCGACATTTCCACGCCGAGCGACCTAGTGGCGAACGACTTATCAACGGTGCGACCTAAGCATGGTGCGACCTAAATGCAGGCGTGACTTCTCAAAGCCGAACGACCTAAGGCCAGAATTGCCAAAAACACGAAAAATTGGGATTTTTCACCAATTCAATCCAAACCAAAAGCAATTGCACATGCACAAGTGATAGGAATTCGTTCCCAACAATCATAGATAGTTATAGACAAGAATGTGAGATAAAAATCTCACTTTTTCACGAAATTGATGATGGAGAAGCTTAAAAGCAATGGAAGAAGCTTGAATCCAATGTCTTCACTTTGAATTTGGAGTTGAATGATGGTTTAGCAAGAGAACTTGAGCTTGGAGTTTTAATTTCCCATTCCCTCCTCCATTTTTTATGAAGCTTGAATGTTTAAGAAATTAGAAATAAAGTTATGAAGAGAAGGAGGGGGTTGGGCTGAGTTAGTAAGTGGTTCAGCCCAAACCAAAGCCATAAGTGAAAAATTGGTGAAAATTCCACTAACTCCAAACATATCAAAGTTTATACTTAAAAAGATCGCAAACATCATTTTGAACTCAATGGAGGTGGTCTCGAGTCCTAATTTGACCGTATGCAAAAAGTAGCTTTTCGGACTAAGATCCGATTAACGATTAAAATATTTAAATAAGATATTCAAATACATAATCGTCAAATATGCGGGTTGTTACATCCTTTTTTACTTAGCATAAGTTAAATTTCAATATCCAAGGTTAAAATTTACAATTCAATCCACTAATTTGATAATTTGGTTCATTGCTAATTTCCAGAATTAGAAACCCGTTTTATTTCAAAAATCGTTTCGAAACCATTCATACATAACTTCTTTTGCACCTTTTATCAAATCTATACCTTTCCTTTTACAATTTTATTTATTTAACTTCCATAAGTTAAATTTTAATTTTATCTTGAAATTTCCAATTCCAGGTTATAAGTTCAAAACTTATTTAACTTGGCCTGAGTTAATTTCCATTTCGTTCAATCCATTTAAACTTACTTAATTTAAATTTTTACATTCCAAAATACAATTTCCACACTTCTTTTCTTATTAACGTCACTCCACACTTATAAGTTCAAAACTTATTTTCCTTTGGTTCCGCTTCTCGTTTTAAAGGGAATCAGAGAATTCAAACACCCGGTATTTATTTCAAATCACATTGAAATCATATATATATACCTACATATATAACCCTTTTATATACCAAATCACGCCTTTAAATTTAAACCAACCTTGGTTTTCTCTCCAAAACAATTTCTTCGGGATTTCCAAAACAACCCTTGTTTTCAAACCAAAATTTTTCATATCAAATGACTACGGAAGCAATCCATCACCTAGAAACTCGAAAATGAACACTAATGATGCGGCCGTCATCACCAGAGTTATTTTCCAGCGATTGTAGTGAGTTCGGTGCTTTATCACTTTCAAAATCCATTTTAAACAATTTTCATTCATAAATATTTCTAAAGAATATTACTTATTATTTTTTCAAACTACTTTGAAACACATTTCAAAATTTTCGAGACATAGATTCAAAACTTCTCAATTTAAATTCATTTTAATTTATACGTCACATTTCTAAATTATGCTTATATAATTTCACTTACTTCCTTAAAACATTTCACAATGTTTTATCATTGTTTATTTTGTAATAAACATCTTTTATTAAGGCACAACAACCGATTTATGATAATAATCAATATTATCATACCTAGAAACCAAACACATTATATATTCCACAATAATTTTCTGAAAAATTATTTCTATATATATAAAAATATAATCAGGGTAAAATTATTTCATTTCAAAACAATTTGAAAACACTTTCGAAATTTCCGGGGTTTAAATTCTAGTTTGAATCTATTTTTATCTTAACTCATTTGTATAGTTCATTCTTATCAAATTTCTATTTTATTTGGTTATATAACCACTTAAATTTTAAAATCTTATTTTTATTATAATAATCAATCACCTCAATACTATAATAATTTCCAAAAATTATCCTTTTAAAAAAATATTATATAAGAAAATAACAAGTACGCTCTCATATATAATACACTCAACTCATTCTAAGGTACTACTGACCCTATCTCTAATGAGTAATCCCCACCAGAGCCAAGGTTCTCGCTTAACCTTTAGCTCTGATACCACTGTAACGACCGGGGGATTTTCAACCCTCGAAAATCGACATTTATACGTTCACTGTATAGAATGCCGAAAAATCGAGTGCCGGAAATACCAGATCATTAAGGGTTAAGAAGAAAAGAGATAGAAGAAGAAATAGAAATAACAACAACACAGAGTCTCACAATCGCAGCGGAACAAAATATAATATATAATAACAGATTTTTATACAAAGAATCTGTAGTTATTAATATACATACAAATTATCAGAGTACAACCATCAACATAGAAATGTGGATGGTTACAATAACTTGTCCTCAAAAGTGCTAAATATACAGCCTACAATACACAGTGGAATATAATCAAGTACGCGTAATACGTCTCTTCAATCCAACTCGTCTCCTGAGCTCCAAAGCACTCTAACCTGAATCTGTAATACTTGGTCTGACCCGAGCATTATAATAAAATAACACCCGAGTCGGTCTGGAAAACCACCGTGAGTAAACCACTCAATTTAAATTATTATTGTTATAAAAATCCTTTTGGAAACAAAGGTATCTCGTAAGGCCGCATCACACATAAACACGACGGGTTTTTCCCAAACGATAACCAAAACCTTTTTACAGAAAATCCAGTAATATTATAATAGCGTCTAAGTATAAATACCTATTAAAAAACTGAAATTGTTACATTAATTTAAAATCCAATATACTAGACTCTATAATCAAAACTGTAAAGGTTCGTGGTGGATATTGGTTCGAAGTGGGTTTCGAATAATACTGATATCCGATCCCGGTCTCTTCAAACTCAAACGATAAATTTTTAAAAGGCCAAGTCGTTTAAATATCATTTCACAATCAAGGTGTTAATATTTACATATGGAATTTCATTCCATATGTCCACTTATCATGGCCAGTCCATCGAAATTAACTCGCTTATAATCATCACATTTTCCGAAATTGGAATAGTGTTCAGTACGAGTCGATTTACTTCCCATAAAACGTATCAATATTTTATTTTAACTACTTTAATTTGTTTGGCTACTTAATGGCATAGACAATAGGGAATCGAAATCAATATCTAAGAAAACAATATCAGTCAACATAGATCATAACTCAATCAACAATTTATATTAAATCAGTTTACAAATCAGACCAGGCTAGTTTAACTTAACTTAGTCGAGTTACACTTAAATCCAGATTATTTGTTAATCAAAGAAATTTAATAAAACGATTTATTTTTAATTAATTAAAATTTAACAATCCATTTAAAAAAATTCATTAATTAATTAACAAATAATTAATCAAATAAAAGGTTTCTTATTCGCTTCGCTTCTATATTATGAATCATTTAATTTTTGACATTTCAGGAATCTCGGCAACATTAGTTTAGATGGGACTACTCGGTGATAGGGTCTCGGTACAAATATCTGCTCGTCATTTGGATTTTAAACGAGTGAGAAGAATAGGTTTTTAAGTTCATAGATTTATAAAGTATAAACATTTTAATTAAATTCCTTCATTATTTCTCCAACCCAGCCCAAAATCAACAACGGCCCAACCCAATACCCAAGCCCGTTCACTTTCTCCTCCTCTCTTCTTTTTCTCTTTTCTATTTTTTTTCCTTTCTTTTCTTCGGCCAATCAACTGAACCCTGCCTACCCAACTACCAAGTCCAACAATTCTTCTTCCTCCTCCAGTTCTTTCTCCCCTCTCGTTTTCATTTGCACGAAGACATGCAACAACCCGTGCACGTACACACCCACTTCGGTCGACGTCCCTCGCCGCCCATCATCCACCCCGATCGCCATGACCTCCGCCTCTCACCTGGCCACCTGGAAAAGCGGCAAAACCCGCGTTCGAAGTTTTTTCGAACTTCCAGACCCAACCTGAAAAAAACCTCATGCCCACTAAAACCCTTCGCCATGCCACCACGATCCACCATCAGCCACCAAACTTCGCCTATGGCCTCGCCATCATCTCCTCGACCTAATCCCCCCTATGTGCACGCCTCTACACCTCCCTTGTCATCGCCCAAGCCCCAAACCCGAAACCCAAATAAACTCTCCCTAAAACCCTACATTGACCTCGACCAACTTCCACGGCCATAAAAAAAACTGCCGCGCCATTTTTCCCTACTTCCCCTTCACTCGAGCATCCTCCACTCCCAATCCTTCGACTCGAAATCAACCACGCCACTGGAATTCTCCAAAACCCCCAAAATCGATCAACTACAAATTTCCCTCACATCATTAAAAATATCTAAACCACCTTTAAAAATCGTATTTTCCAGCAACGAACATAACTATATGATCCATGAATCGAACTATGAAAGTTAAATTTTGACCCTAGATAACCTACTTACTATAAAATGGGATTTTCTTTCCCTATGCTTGATGAAATTTGATGAACTCAAATTTAAAATAATCTATACTCATAAACAAACATCTTTTGTTTTGGATTCAAGATTTAAAACTAATTAGATGTTAAGATATTGATTTTAAAAGTTAAAGCCTTCACTGTTTTTCAAAACAAACATATACAGAGTGGCTTTGGAAGAAGTACAGTGTTTTTGGTGGCACTGACCATGTCGAACACATTAATACATCTACATATTAACCCAACAACACATAAGCACTTGTCACTGAGCAATGATTCATCCATATGATCACAGAGATACAGATATAGGCAATGGCCAGTTAACAAAATTCGAAATTCTTTACTCACTGATTTAAAATGTGAGGAACACTGCTGCTTTTTATCTCCCCTTCAGGCTTGAACAAGTAATCTTCTTTTTATCAAGATGACAGATCCTTGCTTTGTTTATGTATGAATAAGTGAACAAGCATATTTATAGGAGAATGGAGGGAAGTCAGTAGATCAATAGGGTAGCTAATAGCACACATATAGGGTGGCTGAAGTTTTTTATACAGCCTTCTTCATATTTTTGTTTTTCTTTTCTTTTGTTATAATGGCTGATTTGATCTTGTATGCCAGATTTGATGTATTATGGGTGATTTGATCTATTATGTGTGCATGACTTGATTGATATTTTGTGAGCTTGAATTGATGTTTGCTATGATGATGTTCCCTATGTGTGTGTGTATGTATATATATATATATATATATGCATTCATATATATATATATATTTACATGTAAAATATTTTGACCATATGTTTTCATGCTTACATATTTACATATTCCCTTTATTTTTTATAAACATATATATATATATATATCTACACCTATATATTTTGTTGTCATCATAAAGTTTATATATTATTACATATACACTATATTTATAACATATACACATATATATAGACACTTACATGTATTTATTTCTTTATTTTTTTCCATCATAAGCTTTTTATATATACATTTAGATATTTTATCCTATATTTGAAATGTGAAGTTTACATACATATATATATATATATATCACTTTTATCAATTTCAGAAATTAGAATTTTAAATTTTTAAATATAGTCTCCAGAATTTATATATTCAGATATTACCTATCTCTGAAATTTATTTATTCGACTGATAAAGTAATATTTCAATATTTTAAAATTGATTAATTATTCTAATAACAGCTGTAAAAAATCCAGGTAGTTACAATTAGGCTCTACAACAATTTCTATGCTATGAAGGTATTTCCTCAAATGCAAAAATGTCATAGACTCCAGCCAACATAAAAGTTTTCTTGTTTTTCTCATATTCGGAAAAAGCTCAATAAATCTGATGTCTACTTTCCAACTAACCAAATCGTACGCTGCCTAATCAGTTCTGACATTCCAAAGTCTCGCAATACAAATCTGATCCGAGTAGAATTTGTCGGCGAGTTCCCACCCATAATTTGACGATTTGCATGGCCTCCCCAAAAAAATGCTTCAAGGTTTCCATACTAATCGTCCATTGATGACTATAATCCTACACGAATTCTACTAAGGGTAAGCACTACTCCTAAGGTTCTCCAAAGTCCAAGATGCAGGCTCTTAACAAATCCTCCAAGTTCCCATCCATTCCTTCAGTTTGTTCGTTGGTCTTCAGTCGGTAAGCAATGCTCTGGTTCAATGAAGTTCCTAAAGCTAGTTCCTAAAGCTTCTAGCAAACCCCTCCAAATTTGCTAGTAAACTAAGGGTCCCTGTTACTAATGATGCAAGGCGCAACTCCATAAAGTTGTGTTGGAGTGCTGCGGTTCCACTGCTTCTAACGGAAAATTTCTGCCACCTTCTTCTTAATCCTTGATCAATATGAAATTTCATTCTCATTCCTATACATTTTATCTTTTCCTTGCATGGTGGCATTTAAATCCTTTATGTTTCCCAAAACCTAAAGTTTTGAGATTGAAACATTTACTCACTTTAGACTGCTAACCTAATTTCCTCATTAACTTCCAGTTTTAATTATGGTCTATCGCTAGTTAAATGTTCCCGTAAAATTTTCTTATTTACTTTGCCTCCCAACATCAAGTGGTTTAAATCACATTCATAAAGTCCACCCAGGAATAATGGGAATATATCTTATACCACATCATCCACTTTTCCAATAACTAACAAAGACAACTAGTGACTATAATCCAAGAACTCCAAAAGAAAATTTTACAGGAAGTTGGCATTTATTAGTTAATATAAATGGTGTTGAGGTCCTACCACTCTTTTTTAAATTAAGATGGGTTATCTTTAATATTTCATTCCATTGCTAACCATTTTCTTAATTTTCATTTTTATTGATCTTTAATAAATATGGTCCGTTTATTGCGTCAATTAATATCCATAGCAGTTGATCATCAGTGTCAGAATTGGACCATTTCCAATTAATCCTTCTTCAATCTTTTAACCTTCTTCGGGTTTTCAAAATTCATTCATTACTCAAATTTCTTTTTTCCTCAAATGCAATATCAGGTTTTCTTAATCAGTCCCCATTAGATAACTTTTATTCTCATCAATTACAAAATTATAGCCCGTTAAATTTGTAATTAACGTCCATATATCCCAATCCATCAATTACTAACTAATACGCATATAATTGTAATCTATGCTACCTATATGTATTCTAGTCGTTTAGCGTAGCTATACAATACCTATATCTAACTACTAATACTACAACTAGAATACTCATTTCCATATTTTAATTTATCGAATGTATCCTTCCAGAAATATTACCATCATAATTTCTCATAAATTAACCGCAAGTGAAGGTTTTGCTTTGTTTGAAATTATAAGGAAATATTTCTTTTCTTATTATTGAAATAGACAGTGTAAACTATGGAAAAGAATATCCATCTCGTACACATCTATTTCTTTTTTAGTGTATTCCTTGTTACTTCAAACAATGCACTTTTATATGTATTTGAAATTAGATAATTCATGGAAATTACACGGAAATTGCTCTAAATTAAAATATAGAAATTCATATTCTATGGACAACCTAATTTACAATCCAATTACAGATCTGGAATATCTTTGTACTTTACCAACTTCTTCAAATAGAGGTCTAAGATTGGGTTCAAATTTCCAAATCAGGTTGTACATTCTATTTCTATTTTATTCATATCCTAAAAAAACTTTAGTCTATCTTAACTAGGTCATAATTCGTATCTACTCATAACTTTCGCACACAAAAATAAATATCTTTATACAAATAAACTTATTTAAAAATGAGCATTTATTACTTCATTTCTTGCAATACTTAAAACATAAAGTATCAAATTCAATATCTCCATCTTTGAAAATTTAAACTTTAATAAAAACCTTTATCAAAGATTCTAAATTCCTTTGTTCCCAAATAGAAATAAAATAATCTCTTGCAACACTTTTCTTTATCAAATCCAATATTATTATTATTCATATAACTTTTGTATTCAAATTAGAAAAAACATATTAAATTTTCATCTTTACATAAATGCTCCTCCTTATACAAAAACATCGAACTTATTTATCAATCATCATTTAAATCTAATCAATGGTCAAAGATACCTTTTATAACTTTATATGATAGAAAAATAGATGAAATAGACAAAGATAACTTCTATCTTACTCTATTACTCCTTTCAATATCTCATCTAGCAGAATTCACAATTCTATTATTACCTAAATTCCAGCCATCATTCTCTTCACCACCTTATAAGGGAATGCTCTCCTTCCTATACTATCGTACATTCATTTCTTTCTATTTTCTATTTTTCTATCCTAAAATAGGTGTTATTTCTATCTACAAACCCCTAAAAAGGTTCTAAAGAAAGAACTTTTAGGTTTATAAACAAGGAAAAACTAGAAGGATTAAAGAATCAAAAATTGAAATATTTTTAATCAAATTAAAAAGGTTAACGAATGAAAACTTTTCAAGTCATTAATTTATAATTAAAATCATCCACCATTTTGTCCTAAGGAAATTCACCGCTTTTAAAAACTGCATTACCTTTCTAAACTTTTCTAAAACTAATGGTGGTATATTTCCAAAGCTATCTAAAACCATATTTATATTTTCAAAAATTTCCAACTTATACAGTTTCTAAGAAGTTGTAGAGGGAGGAGCTTTTAAATTTATTGCATATGAAATATAACATAGAAAACTAGAAGAGTACAAAAATAAGGAATTTGAAAGCTTTTCTAATCCAATCAAATTTTAAATTGAGAAGTTAATAAATGGAAACTTTTTTTTCAACTTCTCAAATCACCCAAAAAATTAAATTAAAATCACCTACCAAAAATGTTTCACTACCCTTTAAATTTACAACCTTTTTTCAAATTGTTTACAAAACAAACGGTGGTATAATTTAAAATTCATCTAAAACCACTTTTTATCAAAAATTTCTAACTTGTAAGATTTCCATTTTGAAATCTTTTGAAATGAACTTTCCAAAATTTTCAAGGGGTTTTCAAAGAAACCTTTTTATCAAATTATGTCCCAAAAGGTAGGATCAACATTTGTTCTTTCTTTAAAACCTTTGTACTCTACCTTTTAAAAATCTAATTTCCTCCTTGTGGTGATAAATGTATTCCTTCTTACGGAAGTTTGCTCCTTTCCTTACTTCCATATTTTATTAATACATAATACTTTCATTTGTTACCTCCATAAATGTTAATTTGTCTGTATTAATTGTCAGCCTAACAGACATTTCCTTAAGGTCATTTATTTCCTATCAACCTTTCCATCTACGATTCATATCCCTTTTAGCTTAATACTTACTGGGCCTGCAATGATAAGGAAGCCTAATTCCTACAAAGAAGTATAAATTTAACTCTAATTATTTTCCAGCTCATAGTTGCTGCGTCCACCCTTTCGGAATATGGTGGCAACTACTTCTATAGTCAGAATTTATAGAGTTAAGCATAAATTCAAAATAAGTATATATATAGTATGAGTTTTTGAAAAATATTTTGAAAAACCTTTTTCAAAAATAACAAGTACGTCACTCATACGCATAATATACTTTCCCCGTTGATCGGGCAACCTAGACTCTGATACCAAATGTAACAACCCACCCCGGAACATGCCTAAATTTCGATCCATAAAAGGCCCATCAAAACTTAGATCCATTCTAAGGTAAGTTGTTGGTAGAACTAAGAAAATAACAGTATAGAAGCATAACTAAACTTCAGAACTCACAGCGGATGGAATAAAATATAATAGCAAAGAGCACCCATTTATTTCAAAACCATAAAATGTCTAATACAAAATTCCATAAAAACCGTAACATAATATCCATTACAACAGTTGTCTAAATACATAGGTACATATAAAAGTAAGTAACAATAACAAATACAGCCACACGCCAAGTTTCTCCATCTCTAAGCATCGTCACCACCATCACTCCGTCCTCAACCTGTGTTGTAATGAGGAGGGAGTCAGAACAACAAGTGTCTGGTGCATAAAAACCTCGAGTCTTACCTTTTCAGTACTTGGATAGTATATTTTAAAATAAGAATATGTCTATGAACATAAAACCAATAAAATCATTTAATACCTCTTTATAAAGAAAGGAGGCGGGTCCAACCACTTAATACCTTCCATTCCAAAAGCAGGTTTCTAAAATCTCATATCCCAATCATACGTCATAAATAGCTAATATGTAAGAGATGGTACCCAAGCCACTTAATACTTCCAAGTGAAAAATAGGCAGACTTTTGTCATTTAAGACCTTAATTAAGGCATATCCCATTATTTAAGACCAATTTCAAAAAGTGTGCTCATCAATGATAATATCTAGCTGACATCACATGGAATCTCATAGGCCACTTAATACTTCCAAATGGAAAATAGGCAGACTCTGGTCATTTAAGACCTATTTTCAGAAGCGATCCCTTATAGAGAAACCATCTAACTTGTCCCCTTGGCCATTTAATACTTCATCTGGGAAATGAGGTGGGTCGAAACACATAATACCTCAAAACCCCAAAGTAGGCCATTTGTCTTATGGCCCATACTCATAATGACCTCTCACATTAATCCGCTATTCGTAGAATCTAGTAGCCAGATTAGCTAGGCATATTTCCCCTATAGAATTTGGAACAAACCTCGCGTCATTACAAATATTTATCGTAAGGATATCTCACATCAATAAAAATTTACACAACTATTGGTAGCCTCAAATTGAAGGGCTCACTTCCATCATGTAACTCTATTGATCTCGCATCCCTATGACTTAGCCATAAATCAATTACTCTCCATATATATATAGACACACACACACACACTCATCTCACCATTTCATAAATAAGGTCTTATAAGGAATCTTCTTTATTACGCCTTAAAATAATAATTATGCTATATAAGAATTTCCTCTTTTTTCACCTAACAATCAATTACCTTCATAATGGAGAAATAAATGCCTAATTAACTACACCATATACGCAGTAATTATACGTTAATTACGCAAATAGAGATAAATAAATATTCACGCCTAACAAGTTCTAAACGCACGGATTTTACGCTCTAAACTAGCGTTAAATGTCAATTCCCTACCCAATTATTATTACAAGTCATTTTTCTTCAAATTCCTAAGATTTCATGGGATTCTAATGTCCAAAATAGGAAATAAATATTTATAACCAAAACTGCAATAACGGACTTGTAAATAAAACAGAAACTCAATTTATTACACCAATTCAATGAAATATCTTAAACAATAAGAATTACAATCTAAATCTCATATTCTATTCAACTCCTCTTTTACAAAGAATAGATAATAATAAGTGGTGTAAACTATGAATAGAATTCGTAATCTAAAGCCCTCATTTTATTGAAGGATCACAATTTAACCCAAAGAAGAAGGAGAAATGGAATAGAATATAAAATTATCAAAAATTACATAAACGAAACAAATTCCATCAAATAATTTAAATAATTGGGAATCTCAACATATAATTGACATATCGAAATAAAATGGAACTTTGGGGGATCTTATTTATCATATTTTCGAAATACCGAAATCCCTAAGGCATATTCAAATCTAAAAAGAAATACACTAAACAATTGCTGAAAAGATTAATACTAAGGTTTCCACTCACAAAGTAGCCTTAGCTTCGCCTTCTTTGGATTTGCATGCCTCACAATCTCTTCCAGAATCTCTTTCTTTTTTATATATACATACACAATAGGGATGAGGTATATATATTTATTAGATTCAAAATAGTTGGAGGAGAATAGAATAAGAATAGGTTGGAAAAGAAGAAATAAATAGAAAATAGATTGGATTCTTATCTGAATTCTCTACGGAGTTTTTGAATCTAATTTGGAGAGATAACAATGGCAGAGTTTCGCTATTGTTCCCAAAATATTTGTGAATAAAAGTGAAAGGTTTAGGGTCTAATTTATAGTGGTTGGAAACGCATCAGAACCGTTGACTGAGAATAGATTAAAAACGGATAAATCTGAAACGTACAACTCATCAAAATAGGCTCCACAACAGGGAATTTGGTCGATCCCCATGCTCCAAGCGGTCGACCCCTACGGTCGACCTCTAGGTCGACCCCTTGAGGTGGTGGGTTGACTTCTTCTCTTATTTTGGGAAGGTATTTATTTTATTTTATCGTTGCTTGATTATTTATCGATTTCATATCCTAATTAACTTTTAACATTAATTGCTAATTTTTAACATTACTTAACCTCCAAGTCTAATCATAATTAATTTCATATTTCAAATTAGGAAATTAATTATTTATTTGAATCCTATTCAAATTACTTTAAATCTGAAAACTTCAAACGCTCATAACTTCTTCGATCGAGCTCTTTTACATATTATATATAGAAATTAATCAGAATTTCAACCACGAATGCAACGATATAGCTTTCGTGGTCAAATTCCAACTTTTATAAAATTTTCATTTCCGCCTTATCATGTTTAATTTAATTTACTTCATTTATTTATGGTTCATTTTACCGGGTGTTACACTTGGGTTTCAATTTATTCGAAATTCGAGCCCATTAAGGGTGGGTTGTTACACATAGCATCCATCGAACGACTATAGTTATGTTAAGTGTAAAGATTGAAAGTAAAACACTATTCAAGAGATGATTCGTCTCCTCGGTTATATGAGGTTAGTATCATGGTCAACTGATGTCAACTCAAAGTCAAAGTCTCTAGTTGGAGCAATTCGATTTTTAATAATTGTTATTATTGAACCAAGAACTTTGTGTTTGGACTATGGAGTTGATGTGGACAATAATGGAATTTTGACCATTACCAAATTTTATAAGTCCTAATGTGATATAGTTTTGACCGTTACCGGATTCCCTAAAAATTCAAAGATTTAATTAATTTTGTAAATTTTGTAAATTAATTAATATTTAAGAAATATTAATTATTATTTAACTTAGTTGATGTTTGGAAGTTGTTTGTAATTATTTGAATGCATTAATAAAAGCTATATTTACGTGCATTGATATACGATATCGATGTAATTTTAAACAGATTAAAATAAGGGATTTTCAATCAAAGAGCTTCTTAGTTCAGGGTAATAAGTTTTAAGGACAATAATTCTAAAAAAATAGTTTTAAGGACAATTTAAAGAAATAAGATAGACAAAGTTATCGTTTTTCAGTTATACAGAAAAATGATATATGAATTTATCATTTTCCTGCATAACTTAAAAAGATAAATGAATTTATTATTTTTCTGTAGATTGTCCTTGAAACTAATTATTCAGAAGTGATGTCCTTAAATCTCATTACCCTGGAATGGAAGCCCTCCAAGCTAATTTCCACTTTAAATAAAAGATAATTGCATGAAGTGATTTATGAAAATTTTATGTCATTTGATGGTATGTAATTTCAGCCATATCATGTAAAGATAGAAGTGGAGAGAGATAATCAAATTAATTAGAGAAGTTTTAATTAAAGAATGAGAACCACTTTCAATTCGTTCTTTCTCATTCATATTTTTCTCTTCTCTCCTCCTAACCTTCCATGAAACAAAACAAAATAAAATTTTCTAAAACTTTTTAACTCCAAATCAAACGTAGACATCGAAAATAATAATGAAACATAAGTGGTTCATTCATCTCTTGCAAGGATCGGATGTGGACCTTGGAAATCTTAGAAGATTTCTTCATTCAAGAAAATTTGCACACGGACAAAAGTTTAAAGCATTTTGAAAACAAGTTAAGGAAAGAATAAAAGAAGACTAAAAGATTTCCATCTTTACATTTCCTTAATTGTCATTTAAATGTCTTTTATTTTTTCTTTTAATGCCACTTAAATGCACCACTACCCATTCATTTAGACCTTTTTGTCTCAAATCTATTCAAACATTAAATTATTCTTTTCATCTAATACATAAGTTAATTTTGATGTGTGTGTATAAACATTCTAATATAAGTTTAAATTATTTTTGTGACAATCGTTGCTCATATAAGTGTGCAATGTATACGTTATAGATGCAAATCCCAACATTAAGTCATTAACTATGTACACCTTTCTGCCATGTTGCACTTACACATTTTACACTGGAGTATATTTGAGTATGCTCACAATCTATGCCTAGTATAAATTTGATCATAAATATTATTTAATAAGTCAATCAATTTAATTAAAGAGAGATGTAAAGTTTCCCTTAATTAACCGTATAAATTAAGAAAAAGAAACGAAAGATTTCCTTCTCTACATTAATTTTAACATGTGACTTTACGCACATAAGAGTGCATTTGATATATTCCATTTTATATAAACATTTCGTATTGATTAAAAATATAAATATTCAAAACCATTTTAAAGAAAGTTAAATAAAATAAGATTTTATTTAAAACTTTATTAGATTTGATCTAAAATCCAGTTAGACTTCATAAACCCACTAGATCCAAAAATAGTAAAAAAACATTGAAATTCACTTATTTTTTCCGCTGTGGGATGACTCAATTCCAACATGTCCAACGGTTTAAATCACACTACGCAAGTTTCGATTCTGTGAACTTTTACACCAAGATCGAAACGTCATATGTGCCAAAGCGCCTAAAACGTTATTCTCTTAACTCTAAAATCATTCTCTTTTAGCTAAATTAAGATTCTCAACTGAATTTAATTATTCTCCGTTAACTAATTTTACCTTACCACACATAATTAGTTAATTACTCATTTTAAATACACTTGGCATATCATATATTATTATCAGTTCAGTACATTTTCGTAATTTAATGTGTCAAAATAGTTAATTTAACGATAAAGTTGTATATGGGTGTTACATACTACTTTTGGAATGTTATATAATATCTCTTCTAAAGATATTACATAGACACCAGTTTTGAAGTGTCATATGTGATAAATAAACATATTATTTAATGGACACTGCTTTTAAAGCCCTCAATCTAGTCCTTTCTTCATAAAATGTCAAAATTTGATTCATAAAAAGATACACTTAAGAAGAGGTAAAAAGGATATAATCTAACAATTTGTAGTAAAATTTATTTAAAACCTCTTTAGGAGTGTTAACTATCAATTTGTAATACAACAACTTGTATAAAACTTTTTTTTAGAGATGTTAAAAATAGAAGGAAGAAAATACAAGTACGATACATACAATAAACGTAAAAAATACAAATTACTCGAGCTGTACATAAAGTACAATAAATGTTCGTTAAATAATAGGTTAATACTTAATACAGTAATAAATGTTACCGCGGATGTTATTTTTTACGATAACTATATACAAAGCAAAGCTCAAATCTAAATCTGTTAATAGATCTAGACATCCTTTTCCATTATGACACAGCCGTACAGAAGCTAAAGCGACTTTGTACAAGAAGGAAATGATTTGTACTGGATACATGAAGTACATGCAAATTTATACACAGTTTATGTCCTTGTGTTGTTATCTGTGGTGTCTACATTATATGTGGACGTGTTACTGACTTGTAACAATAACAGAGAACATACATGTGGTGTACGTGTATGATTCAAAAGTCTTTAATTACATGAATTTTTTTAACAACTATTGATTAATCAAATTAATTAATTAGTTAACCACTAAGGGTGACGTTGGACAGGGGCACATGAAATCTGAGGATAGAGCATTTGAACTCGAGCAGCATTGATCGGTTACATACTCTGGCATGGGCTTATCAAAGAAGGAAACAATACAGACAAAAAGATAAGAAATTTGATAAGCTACATGTGTATGGACAGATTTTACTTTAATAGACCAATCTACCCTTAAGACTCATCTCCCGAAAGAACTGTCAGCTACTAAAAAAACAAAAACAAAAATGTAATAAAAAGAATAAAAAGCTAAATGCAGAAATGAAAACTTAAGTATTGCCATCTAAACTCCACTGTCAAGCACCCTAATTACTCTCTGGAAGAGAAGCTTTTGGATGACCAAGGGAAAGGATAATTAATTTCTCTGTTTTCCTACAAGTATTAAAAAAATTGCGGATAAGGCACAAAATGAATACATTGGCAAGTCTCGAAAAAGATAGGTGAAGTTAAGATCAATAATAATATTACACGTAGACATCTCAATATATTTTCTAAAAAATCAGCGAAACTAAGTCAATAATAATACAAATTATTATAAAACATAAGGTCACAGCCAAAACTACCTTGAACAAAGTCTACACCATAACCAAACTATAATTTTATTTTTGCAGCTCTCAAGAATATAGACCAAATCCAATGACTGGTATGTTCGACCATTCCCACGAAAGTAAGACCAAAGTACCTGAGATTGATACACATTACAAATTATAAAAGCACACAGTCCATCCAGAAGGAGACCTATATATTTAACTTCTCGGTTTTCTCACGAATATGATCAATTATATGGTTGTTGAATTCGCCGCTTTCATGAACTTGTTTGACCTGTTTATCATACTCGTCTTCATCTTCCTCCTCCTCTTCTGGTACATCTTCTTCATCGTCTTCATCTTCTTCGACCCATCCATACTTGGATATCGACTTTGAAGGTTCAAGCTTGGTCCTAGCTTCCCCTACAATCTTCATAATGTCCTCAATGGTTTGCATAGAAAATGTTGGGGCATTGTAGTCTCTCTTAAAATATACGGCTTGAGCGGCTTCTGTTAATTCTCTTGGCAGGTTCTTTAGAAACCATGGATGGCTCTTTATGTCTTTGATAGAAATTCTCTATCATAAAAAGAAACAGATATATTGATTACTATGTAAAGAGAGTTGAGTGAATCAGCAATATGGGTTATTTACCCGTGCAGGATTAGCAACAAAGATGCGAGCAAGGAGTTGCCTGCAGTCCTGAGATACATGGACATAGTCGGGGATTTTGTATTGAACTTGCATTATTCTCTGTAAATATATCAGATCAAGGCTTAGTACAATTGATCACCCATTTTAGACGATTGGATTTGGGACAAATTGAAGATTATCTTACTCCAATTGTTTTACGAAAATTCTTTGGGTCGTCCTGGTCTTCAAATGGATAAGCTCCAACCAGCATCACATACAGTGTAACTCCACAAGACCATACATCTGCCATCTAATTTAACCACAACTATTTATGCTTAGTATAATACACAAGCGCACACAAACACACAATGGATATTCAAATTTGCCATGAAAAACAAAAGTTGCAAAATTATATTGTGCTTAATTTGTTGAACAAAAATTAAATGATAACAGATCTAACATTCTCAAAGGTCCGAACTGATTTCGTCATCAACATAAGAACAAGGAGAATAATGAACAGTAATATTTAGTTGAAGATATCTGTGTCCATATACAAACTTGATTGCCCACCTGCACAGATACGTAGAGGTCTATTGTTTGCACCATGGTATACACTCGATTTTTTACCTATTCAGTTCTATTACTCATTTTATTCTACGACCAAACATTTTTCACTCCCAATAATGTTTGCTTTTTCTTTGCCAATCAGAATGTATTGATAATATACCAATTAACATTGAAATTGAATTGCCGAATAAAAAGAGGACAAGGAGAAAAAAAAAACAAAGGTAATAAACAATGTAAAATGTAGTGTCGATAGGAAGCCACGATATACATATGGTTTTTGCATATATTTTATCCTTAAGTGTACGAGAAATGGAAAAAAATAACAAAATTTTTATTTATGATAGTGGCTTTCATGCTTGCACAAACGTAAAATAATGCCATAAAATTTTAGTGTTATACTGAACATTTCAACAAGGTAGATCCAGCAGCCCTGGCCCTTACCCAAGTTTAATATTAAAAAAAAAAAGGTTTTGAGTATCAAAGCTAGGTAGTCAATAACAATGAAACATCAATGGAGAACCACTATGAAAAACATCAAAAAATATCAAAGATAATATCAAAAAAATAGCGATAGATTTGTCAACATAACCCTACAGAAAATGAGCTAGAGTTAACTAGGATTATTGGTAGCTAGTTGACAAGTCACAAGGTTACTTGGCTTTCATAGTGTGCCTTGGCTTCAACAAAGTGTTACTTGGGTATCAAGGATGTCTGTTTGGCTTTCACGGCATGTTACTTGGCTTTCAAGGATGTTTACTTGCCTTTTAAGGAGTCATAAGTATTAAGTTGAGCTTGAGTTTCATTGTCATGTGTGTTTTTGCTTCAGTTCGACTAATTTAAATTCTATTCCTTTTTTGGCGCACAATTTTCTGCCTGCGCCAACATTCAAAGTTTTTAAGACCAACTATGATGAATTTGCCCAGGAACAGTAGTAAGAATCTAGAATATGGATTTAGAGATCTTGAATCAGAATCATCTCTAGAGTACAAACAGCACCCCCTCACAATTCACCACCTCCCCTCCCCCCCCCCCAACCCAACAACCCCCCCCCCCCCCACGCACACACAAAAAAAATCAATCACCAATTCTTAAAAAGAAAACTATGGATCAATTCAACTATTGACAAGGGTGGAAATCGCTTAAATATGAAGTAAAAAAAAAGTTCAAAAAAGCAAATGTTTGTTAAAAGTGGACAAATATTGACTGTTTTGCATAAACCTAGTACCACTGGTGACCCAATTAGATAGGTCGAGAAAGAGACCTGTGTTAGTTGGCCATTGTGCTCAAAAGGCTCCAAAAAAATTTAAAAAAAAAAGAATAAGAAGAAAAGGAAAGAAAGAATAAAAACCATTGTAAATTAAATAAAAATTAAAGTATTGTATGTTAACAATGCAATGAGACCGGCTGCTTGCATGTCATTTCTAAAATGGGGAACTCGTGTATTTGGACCAATTATGTATATTAAATACTATGGAGGTTTTATGTGTCTTCTCTTCGCTTGGTTTTTCGTGTCTTCTCTTCGCTTGGTTTTTTGTGTCTTCTCTTTGCTTGGTTTTTCATGCTTTCTTTGCTTATTTTTCTCATGGTATAGTTTTATCCTTGTCCTTGTATGTTCATGTTCTTTCTTTCCTCGTTTTCTTCCTCAATTTTGTACATACATTTTATTAAATAACTTTGTTTACTTATTAAATTATATGCAATAAACCTGTAATTTCGAGTACAAAAGGGAAAAAAACTAAAAGTAAGGAAATATATTTATAAAACTAGATATTTGAATTAGATTATCAACATCGATGTACGCATCACCAGATTCACAAACTTCAACTAGAGAGTAACGGAATTCAATTAGAATACAAAATTATGTAGTAGATACCTAAAGCATTATTCACATTTTAAAATTCAGATCTAATTCTCGTAAATACCTAAATCATTATTTTCATTCAAGTTCTCCACATTCCCAAATTCTTACACTTTCTTTGATAACATAAGTTATATTTTCACTTTCAGCCTTCACAACTTTAATATTATCTTCTTAACACAAACTTTTCAATTCCAAATTTACGCACCATTTATCTCAAAAATTTATTACAAATCTTGTAACAAACTTGGAATTTATATAGACAATATCTTTTACAAAATTTGAATTCTGACTAAATTGAATAAACATAATTAGTTAGCATTCATTCATGTAACAAACAAACATTAAATCTAAGAAAATAACAAATCTAATCCATACCAAATTCATCCTAACAAATATAATTATTTTCACATGCAAAACCGCATAAATTTTACAACTTTTATTGAAAAAACAAATTAGATTTTTAACATTTTTTAAAATATTATCGTATAATATGGACGGGGTTACACATTAGTCTTCTTTGGAAAACCAGACCATTGTTTAATTAAAAAAAAACATTTCCTCCTCCACTACAACAAACTTTCACAAATATTCTTGTCGTCCAATATACCAGTCCACAGGAAAAAAAATTGCAAATAAGCTTCGGTTCAATAATTGACGATTTACGAATAGATGTCATCAAGTGTAGCTTACTCGCAAACAATATACATTGTGAGGTGGTGCTTCAATTTTTTTAAATTTAATTAATGGATAATACAATTGTAAAGATTTATTGTGTGTTGAATACGACTTTAATGATTCTACTACATACAATCTAGACATATTGGATCTACCAAAAAGCACGCCACAAATAGTCGTCCAAGATGCCAATGACCAGGCCGCCCCAGGAGAGAGGGTAAATTTTGCCTAAAGCAGTAGTTTGAACATGGTCTTACTTAACAACTTATTTTTGAAATGGGAACAAGTAGATGGGAGGAGCATTGTAAGGTTTGTAGGCTTATCGAGAGATCGGACTACTAATAACCCAAGCATAACATCCAACCTTTAGTTAATCTTAAGATGATAAAACTATGAATGATCCAACTAATTTAACTTTTGCTGCAACCTTAAAGAGAGATGGGTAGTGTATATGCCGCTAACAAAATGCATAGCTTCGTAAGCATAATCTGATAACCTTCTGTTTGACTACCAAAAGGAGAACGAGAATTCTCTCCCAATAAGTTAGCTTTCAAATTAATGAAGGCCAGTTTAAGTCTTTATATTCTACAATGACTCAAATAAAATATGCACTGTACTCATTTACTATTCCACAGTACTGCTTTACTATTCCACCACTTGCTATTGTTCCAATCTACAGAAGAAAAAACAAGCAGACAATGACTAAAAAGCATTCCTAGAAAGATACGCACAGATGTATAGCTTTTACATTTAAATTTGACAATCTCACTGTTCAAAGATACATATTCACAACCTCCAAACAATATTTCAAACTTTACAGCATTTCTTGGCAAACATAGCACGTGTCAAAAGCTTCAGCCAACGTGTAAAACCGCACTACTACTCATAATGTTTACATCATCGGCCCTACAATAGTGTGGTGCTAAGGCCCTCGTTAACAAATACACTTTTGTCTTATTACTAACAAATTTTTACCAAACGCTACAATACAAACAAAATTATTCCTACTTCCCACCCAAGTCACATCCAATCCTAACTTAAGTCATAATAATAGGCCTAAAACTGCAATTGAAATTTGTTGGGAGTAAGTGTGAAAATTAAGCATGTACCTTGCCATCATATTCCCTCCTGGACAGAACTTCAGGAGCAATGTAAGCCGGTGTTCCAACTGTTGATTTTGGTCTTGAGTGAAGCAAAGATGACTATTTTGCAAAATAAAATGAAGAACTACAATTAAAAATTTGCTAGTAACATTGTAGGCTCAAGCCTCCAAGCAAATTAGTTGACGAAAAATAAAAATAAAATAAAAAACCTTAGAATATCCAAAATCGCAAATTTTGAGTCTAGGAGCCGGGCTTCCATCCAGCAAAGTGTTCTCCAGCTTCAAATCTCTATGGCAAATTTGCTAAATACCACAATAAAGAATATTCACGATTTTATATCAGTTTATAAAAATTTGTGTTATTATTTTTACTAATGTATGTATTACCATGAAATGGCAATAGCTGACGCCAGAAATGAGCTGCTGGAAGAAATATCTTGCCTAAGACGACAGAACAAGAGTCATTTAATTCAAACGAATTTGATTATTATTTTTTTAAAGGCGACATAATAATTAAACAAAGGAAACACCTCGTCTTCGCTAAATCTCCCGGCGTTGCAAATCCTCTCAAATAATTCTCCACCAGCAGCATACTCCATCACTATTGCCAGATGCGTAGGCGTCAATACAACCTTTGTAACACAAAAAGACCACAAACTATATTAAATTTTCAAACATATACAATCCCCTCTGTAACTTTTTTTTCGGTAACTCTTGATTGTTTACCTCTTTGAATCGAATTATATTCGGATGACGAAGCGACCTATGATTGATAATCTCCCTCGCCACATTCTCATCGATCTGAAATTCAAAATCACTGAATAAGTTTGCTTAACTAAATAAAAATGATAACTAGATCTAACCTTTTGGCCTCGCTCGATGTATTTCATGGCGACTAGCTCTTTGGTTTCTTTATTTCGCATCAACCTTGCAACGCCAAAGTTACCCGATCCAATATCTCTTACTAGCTCGTATTTCTCCATTATAATTTACTGAAATGAAAGTTGCAATGATTTGGTTTGCTCCTATTGTGGGTTTCTGCTCATAAATTGAGTTTTCGATTTTGGGTTTTTTGGGATGGATTTGTTCCAATTTATTGTGAGAAAATTGTGCCGATGCTCGGAAATGGAAAAGGTTGGGGAATGAATACATGGAAGGAATGAGTTACTTATTGGGATTTGATATTACGATGGGGAGATTGATGACATCTTGGCCGTTGATTTCCGATTAAAGTATTTTAGACGCCAAAAATCAAATTGTGCGCTTAATAAAATGTAAGCACTTTTTGTCATTCAACAAGATAGGCAGAAACAAATCCTTTGTCTTCAATTTTTCGTGTCCAAACTTGTCCATTATACAAGTCTTGTCGACAATCGACATACATATATACCTAACTAATTTAACTGATGGTTAGTTGGTTATGAGTTCATAGGAACAGGGTGATCAGGGTTAGAGTTTACTTAGTGGATATAGCAAGGTAAATCCTAAGTAATTTATTGTTCTTGAACTTAAATCAATCAACTTACATAGGCTTATAGCTATTGTATAAAAGCATAATTGCGCTTTAGTGTAAGTTTTCTTGTTTCATAAGCCAGTCTTACGGAAAAAAAAAAAGATAAAGAAGTATAACTTATCTGATGAGACACATTAAAAATTCTACTTAATTGTGAAATTTGATTGCGAACGTAGTAAGATGGTTCTACCATTATATGGAATAGCTCAAATTTACATAGTAAGATGGTTCTTCCATTACATTGGAATTGCTCAAATTTATGAATACTAGTTACTAAAATCGCTAATTTTATCACTTTACATATTTGATACTCAAAAAATGGTGTTTAGAAGAGTTTCGCGGTACAAGTTAACATTTTCCATATTTTGCATGATCTTCCAAACGTTTTATAATACCTTTATCCAACTGATGTTAGAATTAGTGATCATCAAAGTGTGATTTGTTGCCAAATTTATCCTAATTTATTTGAGTGTCATTTTCAATTTTGATTATTATTTGAGTCTAATGTTACATTGTCCATATTTTAACTAATCGATGCATTGAAATGTTATACAAAATTAGTATAGCTAGCTCTGACTATGAGTCATATATTAGCAACACACGGATGGATTCGCATTGACTTTAATAACAAAGATAATATATTAATTATAACTCAATTAAGGAAATAGAGATATTGATTGTAGGATATTATATATCCAAGTATATTGTACTTATATTAATTTACAAAACAAAGAACTTTAAATTAATCACTTTAATAAACTTCACAAATTTATTTATAAAATTAAGTTTATACCGTATAGTGTTTAAAAGGTTAAATTTTAAAACTTACAACCTCTATAACATGGAAAATACTGATTCATCTGAAATTACAAACTATAAAAAAATATCCAGTCACTGTCTCAGTGATTAGGCGCTCTGGTTTTAATTCATGAGGTCACAAACTCGAATCATGTGCAACGCATGATTCGAACCATTGGACATATGTTGAATTGTGTTATGTTGTATACTACCTAAAATTTATTGTACAACTATGTATCACCACATAAGTATCCAATTTCAAAAACAATTAATATTTTTTATTTAAGAAGAATATTACTATTTAAAACGAAATCCCAATTTTCTTGGTAGAAAATTCATGAAGATACTTATACATTGTATGTTTTTTTAGAAAAACGAAGCACAAGCTCGAGATGATGTTATAGTCATGTTTACATATAAAAAGGCCAATACAATATACATTGGTCGGTGCAACAACCCTACAACAACTAATCAACACACAATCATCAGCACAATGTCATATATTGTTTACATACATGGAAAATTCCAAAAAAAACATACGTATAAGATGTTTCACATGCATGTAAGCCCACAAAAATATAACTAAAACAAGCATCAAAAATAATTTACAGTTGCTAACTTAATTAGCCTTACAATTGTAGTATCCATGTGGCATATCCCTCCCTTCAATCGAGTTAACTAACATTCTCTCATGTCACTGGAGGAGTAAGTCATTTTTCCATCCATATTTTGACCCATTATGGCTTGAGAATAATTTTTCAACATCATTGCAATGTGTTGACTATAATTTAGGCAACCTCAGAACTATAATTAAGAGGTAATATTAGCAAATGTTATTTACCAATACCTCGGCTTGTAAAATGGAAAATGATGAGATAATGTTTGCAAAAATAAGTAAAGACACACAACATAGAGTGGTTCGATCGACGTTGATTTACTCCACTATGAAAGATTGCTTACTACTTTACTTCTCTTAAAATAGATGTGATTACAAGTGTTAACCCGCTTTTGAGCCAAAGCAAATTACAACTGTGCCTAGAAGATTAAAACAAGAACGAAATTACTTGAAATCTTGGGACACGGTTTAGATGAAGCAAAGGAGTGGCTCGAAGAAAATTCATCCAAAAAAACACTAAGGAAACAGGTCGGTGCTGATATGCTCATGTCGGTGTCAATATGTTTTTGCTCCATAATCATCCACTCCAACTTTACACGAGTTATTATCTGCCCCTTCCACGTGTGTCCAAGAGATTTTCAAGAGTTTTGTACGACCTATTTCAAGAGTTGAACGGCTAGAATGGTAGAATAAATCAAGCGACGAAGGAACGGTCATCAAAATCAGCCAACAATCTGGAAACAACATAGGACACGGCAAAATGAAGTAAGAAGGTGGATGCAAGATAGTTCGAAATATTTCGAATAAAGAAAACAGGTAAATAGGCACAAGGAAGAAATTGCAAAAAAATATAGTCTCAGGGACAACATGTTTGTTTTTTAGTCTGAATGACACTTTTTAGTGTAAACTGGAAATGATAGTTACAACTATCATTCTGTGATTTACACTAAAAAATGTCCTTCAGCCTAAAAAACAAACTTCTTGTCCCTGAAACTAAATTTTTCTCTAACTTTTTCCTTGAGTCTAAAAACCCCTAAAGAAAATATGTTGGCACCGACATGTTTAAGTCAGTATCGACATGTCCGGTTAACTCAGGGGGTTCTGCGATTTGGCACGTGACTTCGGACCGATCTCTAGACTTTGCTCCAAGTAGACTTTCGACCCAAAACGACTATTTCTCTATAAATATCAGGCTACCTGCAACCAAGGAGAGATCTTTCTACTCAGGCTCTTCCCCAATCTTCAGTTCTTCACGCTAGACCTGATCTCTCTACCATTGGAGACTTCTCTCTCTTCTTCACTTCTATTCTCTACCTCTCAAACTCTATAGAAACTCTACTATGGATCTGAGATCTACTAGATAGTGGTCAGATCCAAGGTTTTAAATCTCCCCGAGATCAGCCGAGATGAAAATCCGAGATATTAGCCAAAATCCGAGATTTGGCAGCTTGGTTAGTTATAAGTCTTTTAAATATCGCCCGAGACAGCCGAGATATTTGCCCGAGATATTGGCCAAAATCCGAGATTTGAAACCTTGGTCAGATCTAATATGACTGGTTGTAATTCGAAAAGAGAACAACTAATAAATGAGATTAAAGTAGACGTAGGCCGAAGATTACGCCCAATCACTATAAAATTCTTGTGTGTTCTTTACTTTTATGCTATTTTTATTTTCTTGATCTGAGATTTCTACTACTCTTGCATCCATTATAAAAGAACCAGTGCTTTCACCTGATTTCTGGGTATTGATCCATTTTTTGGGTTAACATTTTGATACTTTTATTGAGAATAAAGAACCAGATCCGAAGACATGAAGTTTGAATATGAGATTTGGAAAAGATAAACAGGCCTAACACTAGATTTAATGCTGGAGCAAGCCAACCAGAACATGGAGGCAGCCAGGAGATGCCCTTAAATTCTCATCAATTCATCACGTGACTAGAGAGGAGATGGAGAAAATGATGAAGGAGATGTAAGATGGATTATTGACTCAACAACAGGAAATGCTTGAAGGATTTTTTCAAAGAATGGGATAATGAAGAATAGCTAGAGCTGTAGGAATTCAGAACCAAGTGCTAGGAGCTAATGTAGGAGCAACTGACGTTGGAGCGGAGCAAACTGGAACAATGCCTCCATAAATAGAATAACTTGATACAGACCCAAATCAACTTGGTACCGAGACAGCTATACCCGGGGGCAACGTTGATGTGAACTTGGAATGTGCTGGAATGCCAGGAGCAAACGATGTTGGAGCTAGAAACACAAATCAAAATGTGAATAGGCAACGACCGAAAGAGTATGTGCCAGAACCTCTCCATGGTAACAGAGGATATAACGAAGCCAGAAGAGCGGGTCAGAACGCTATCATGCAGCAAGAGGAGTACGTGCCAGAGTATATTTCGGAGTTCCTCTACAGAAGTAGGGGGTAGAATATCGCTTTTGGACGAAGACCATCATTGGACGGTAAAAACCAAATTACTAAATTGGTAAGAAGAATAGTTAGAGGTGGACCCCTAAATATGAGTTTGGAATATAAATAGGAATCCTTTTACTTTTAGTATTCGAAATGCGAAAATCCTTCCGATTTCAAGCTTCTAACATTAGAAATGTACGACGGAAAATCGGATCCGACAGTTTGTCTGATGAGATACATCTAACATATGGAGGTATTGGGCGCTTCTAAGGAGGTAATGGGGTGGTGCTTCCCATTATACTTAACGAACTTGGTGGCGATGTGGTTCAGACAATTGGAGAATTGGACCATAAGAACCTGGATCAACTTGGTGAATAGGTTTTTAGGACAGTTCATAGTTCACGTCTCACGATTGAAGAATGTGATGACGCTATCAAGCATGAAACAAAGGCCTGAAGAGACCTTGGGAAACTATTTGATAAGATTTAATGCTATAGCAACCGCAGTCGATAAGCCGGATCCATCAATAATCTTAATAGCAGCAGTATCTGGACTCGCGAGCAAGACCGACTTCAAAGTTGCACTGGGAAAGGGATCCATCGATGAATCTTATAGAATTCTATCATAAAGTTGAGAGATATTTGCATTAAGAAGATGCTGAAGCTGAGAATGCTGAAATTAATGTTATGGATGACAATGGAATGTTTGGAGCAGGGAACGGAAATGACAAAGGAAAGAGAAGAGTTGATGATGACTTCGAGGAACCGAAACGACAAAGGAGGGAGCCAAAATTCACCTCGTACATTACTTTAACAGAGACCCCATGAAAGATATATCTAGAAACTATGGGACATAGCCCCTATCGGAGGCCTGCTAGAAGAGAGCCTACTGATTGGGAGAAAAGATTTAGAAAGTTTTGCATCTTCCATCAACTGGATGGACATGAAATGAACGAGCACTAACACCTTCATAATCTGGTAGAAGAACTAGTTTGGAGCAACCAGCTGCAACAGCATGTGAGGAATTGAACTGCAATGGTGCGCCCGAAAAAAGCATCATCTATAGCAAATGCATCAAGGAACAACCAGGGATCTAGTCGGAGACTCGAAATCCCAATCTCGGGTTGAACGGGAGTCGAATCTAATTCATGTGCTTTGATTTTCGATTCTTTCCTTGCTCTTTACTTTTCGTGTTAAGCAATAAAGAAAATAATGGCCTTAGGATGCTTACAAGTATATGAGATCTTGAACGGTCCCTAGGCATGCTTTGAGTCGGATGCCCAAGATAACTACTTAGGATGATAATAACATCGAACTACTTACACGTGCATGGAACCTAGATTGATCTCTAGGCACGCTCTGAGTCAGATATATAGGATGGATAATTAGGATTTTTTCTTATATGCTTTAATTTTGATATTTGACTTTTGAAAAATCCATATTGAATATACCGGAACCGGAGTGCAGGGTGCAATCCCTTTGCCAAAGAACAAGTGGATGGGCTTATACGAAAAGTAAGTCCCTTCACCGGAGAGTGAGCGGATGGGCTTGCTTGGTCATCGAGTTCCTTTGCTGGAAAGCAAGCGGATTCAGCAAGGAGCCAGAGAGATCGAAACCCTAGTTTAGGCGATAAACGATCCAGAGAAATTGAACCCTTTATTGGAAGTTAAACGGTCCAGAGAAATCAAATCCTAGATTGGATCATGAACGATTCAAAGAGATCACACATTAAATTGAATAAAAAAATGATCCTAAGAGATCGAACCTTAGAACGGAAAAATATTTAATTTTGATAAAAGGATTTAAACGCCTTGTAATTAAAGGAAAACAGATAAATCTCGGATGAATGCGAGACGGTTTTGGTATGTGATGTAATAACTCCGAATGAAATCAGAATGATTATGATGTACAGACAAAACTTACGCAGAGACTAGAGTATTTAGTTATAACAGGTTCGGAATGGCGTGTGATTTGGAACAGAATCCAAAGGAACTGCATGATTCACCAAGATTAAGATTAGCGGATAGCCGAAGAGGCCAACTATTGAAGACTGATTTTTGAAACTTATTCTTGAGCAAAGCACACCTCACATTCAAAAGGCATACTTTGGGGGGGAAATGTTAACCTACTTTTGAGTCAAAGCAAATTACAACTGGCCTAAAAGATTAAAATGAGGACGAAACGACTTGAAATCTTGGATGCACATTTAGATGAAACAAAGGAGTGGCTCAAAGAAAATTAATCCAAAAATACACTAAGGAAACGAGTAGGTGCCGACATATTTTTGCTCCACAATTGACCACTCCAACTTTACATGAGTTATTATCTTCCCTTCCATTTGTGTCCAAGAGATTTTCAAGAGTTGAAGACTTGAACAGCTAGAGCGACAGAATAAATCAAGCAATGAAGGAATGATCATCAAAATCAACCAACAACTAATGAAAACAACATGGGACACCGCAAAATGAAGTAAGAAGATGGATGCAATGAAGTTCGAAGTGTTTCGAACAAAGAAAACATGTCGGCACCGACATGTTTAAGTCGGTAGTGATGTGTTTGATTAACTCAGGGGGTTTTATGATTTAGCATGCAACTTCGAGCCGATCTTTGCACTCTGCTCCAAGTGGACTTTCGGCCGAACACAACTGTTTCTATATAGATATCAACCTACTTGCAACCAAGGAGAGATCTTTCTGCTTAGGATCTTCCCTGATCTTCTGTTCTTCACTCTAGATCTGATCTCTCTGCTATATGAGACTTCTCTCTGTCTTTTTCACTTCTATTCTCTAACTCTTAAACTCTGTAGAAACTCTTTTGTAAATCTGAGATCCACTAGATAGTGGTCAGGTCTAATATAATTAGTTGTAATCCGAAGAGAGAACAACTAATAAAAGAGATTAAAGTGGATGCAGGCTAGAGATTACATTGAACCACTATAAAAATTCTTGTATGTTATTTATCTTTCTGCTATTCTTACTTTCTTGATCTAGGATTTCTATTGCTCTTATGTCTATTATAAAAGAACTGGTGGTTTAGTCTGATTTTTGGGTGTTGATTCATTTTTTGGGTTAACAGCAAGAGACAATAATAAGAAATTACAATGCTTGAGTGCTTAGATTGTTCAACCTCTGTCAAAATGAAGGTCTCGGGTGTATTTATAGCTGTTGGAATAGATTTTGGATGACTAAGATTGTACTATACTGCCAAGGCCAAGAAGTTGCTCCGGGCCATTGATGTGGCTGACTTTTGATGTGCATGCGAAGTGGGATGCCAATTGCATGGTATGGCGTAGATGATGCCAATTTGCGTGCTATACTTAGATCTTGCTTTGGGCAGGAGCAGGCGGTAAGGGTCTAAGTGGTTGTTGTAGAAATTCTTTGGTGGTAGCAAAGGACATGGAGTGGTTATTGCATAGTGGCGCTTTTGTCAGATGAACCGCGTCATTTATGTCAGTCTTTGCAAAGAGACAGTGCAGGAATTTGTACAGAAAATGGTCGAACACCTCCAATAATTTGTTGTGAAGTTGTGTGTACTGAGTGTATAACACAACCATATAATATATGGCTAGCTGTTGTTTAGAAGAGCTTATAGTAACAAAGAAGTAAAATGCGATAAAGTGAAATACATAAGGATTTACAGTAGTTCGGCTAGAATGTGCCTACATTCACTACTCATTTTCATTTCTTTCTCTATAGATTAGATATACCATGATTACAATGGTAAATTCAGCGATTTAGACTAGAATATAGAACTCCCTAAATTCTCTGTTCGATGGCAGTTGTCTGTTCCAAAATTGTCTGTCATTGCTATTGGAAGCTTGGGTATTTATAGAAGTGAAGGTATACGGAGATCATGCTGATAAAGTAGTTAGTTTCCTTATTTACTATGCTCGGTTCATTTATTATCATATATAGAAGATATGATCCAAATTTTTCAAATAAAAAATGGTATTTTCATAAATACTCTGCTTGGTTCGGGGGTAGGTGAATGGCTCGACGATGATTGATTGGTAAGTGGACATAGCAGCATTCATGGTTATGTTTAGATTTCACCCACTTGGTTCGGTACTCTCCATGTACAGAGCGTACGTTTTTATTTGGTTGTTCCACTACCAGACAAGAAATCTTGTTCGGTGCTTCTACTACTGAACAAGAATTCCAATTCGGTAGTTGGACCATTAGATAGGAATTTATGTTCGGTAATTCGACTATCGAACATACAAGTGTGGAGAGATTTTCCTTGCTTTCTCTTATGTTTCTACCTGCATTTTTTTAGAGCTACCCACCTTCTTATTTAGAACACTTGAGAATATCATTGTCCTTATGATATGCATATTTCAACTTCTTTTGCATCTAGCTTGGACTCTTTACAATAATCATTCCATGGATGGAAATGCCCACAATGCTTGCACTCTAAAGCACGTTGCATAGAATACGAGTGTGCTTTGTCCATCATTATTCTTTGAGCTCGCTCTTTCCTCGAATGCTATCTTATATGGTTTTGCCCAGTCCACCATACCTAACTTAGGTTTCTGTCCCACATCCCCACATAAGTGTTTGGTCTGGCATTTCTATGTTCGGCGATGCTTGGTCTGGTGCCGAACAAGGCTATGCTAGCCTATATAAGCTAAAATACTTCCTTAGCCGAACACCTTAATTCATTTTTCTACACTCCCTTATTCTTGTGCATGTTCATGTCCCTTCAGTTGAGGCTTCCAAACCCAACTTCATCTGTCTTCAAAAAGCAATCCTTACCTTCCATTCTTTTAATCCATTAAGGTTACCTTTTTAATCAATGAAATAAATATTTTTATGAGTAATTTTCTAAAATTTACTTGGTTCTCACTACTTATTATGTTCGACAATCTTAAAAATTGGGCATTGTGAAGGTCTTAACCCTAATGAGTAATTGGGGTTTGTGCAATACTATGGTTTCGGGGATTTTGGATCTTAGGTACAACATATTTAATAATACTTATGCCTTTAGATCATGAGCTCTATTCAGTTAAGATTTTAGTTGCCAAACAGAGGTGATTGGAGGTAGGTAGGGTTGTTTTAAGCCAGACTATTAAAGTCGATTTGGTTCTCTAAGTGTTATTTAGGGAATTAGGATATAATATTGGTTCTAGGGTATAATTGGTAAAATCATAGGGATTAACACTTAGGATCACCGAACCAAGGGGTGAATCGCTATGGTTAATAGCATAACACCCCAGTCGTGTGGCTTGACTTTTTCAGCTTGGACCCTTAGAAGGTCATGTGTCATGATTTGGTAGTTGTGGTTACAGGCCACAAAACTTAGACCGATTTTTAGAGTCGTATGTTGCTCCTAATTTGACCACCAAACTAACCACTTAAGGATTCTGGGTTGGTTTTCTTTTTTACTATAGGTTCACATCTTTTTCATTACTCTATTGCATGCATAAGTCATGGCACACACATTTATATTCAACTCTAGCATGTGAGACAGGTTGATATATTAGACATGTATATCTGATCGTTGCCATACTCACTCATCGAGTGTTGCAGGAGCTCAGGCTCCTTCATCTGCTCCTACTAAGCCTATATCGTGCCCTAGAGGCATTCAGCCTAGTTCGAACCCCTTTCTAATTCATAGATATGGTCCTTCACAACTACTAGTAGATCCTATTAAGTTTGTAGCCTTTACTTTATTCTCTAGGTGGTTGGATACCATAGCCACCACCCATGGATTATTGAAGGGTAATATGCTCCTACCAACCACCAATCAATGGGATTATGCTCCCATTGAAGGATATATATAGGTTGCTCTAGGTATCATTACATGGCAGAAGCTCTGCATCCTCTTCACCAACGTATAAAGGATTTTTAGTATACTTTGAAGATTTCCTCATTTCAACTACACCCAAACAACTATGTTATCTTGACTAGCCTTTATATTATGTTCATGCAGGAATTATGGGTTCTTCCCATGCACAGACAAATTAGATTCTTATATATTGTCAAAATCAAGACAGAGGATTCCCCTTTTCTTTATCTTGAGGCGTGCAGTAAGTTTAAACCCGTAGAGGATTTATATTCATAACACGTCATGTACAGGAGAGAGTACTACTTTATTAGGGATGATTCTCCTTGCTTTCATCGGTGGCATTCGGGATGTAAGTTACCCTTACCGCCTGTTTATGCCCCTTTCACCCAGGAACTTTTGTGTCGGTCACTAATCCTTTATTCGGTTTTTTCTTTGGGTTTGGTGAAGGCTGCCACGAGTGAGGACTTGGAAGAAACGCTTGAGAATTTGAAGCGAATTCCAATGGACTCAAGAGAAGTTCCCCATTTTGTGGCAGTTGAGAATTTGAGGCAATATGGGCTACTGACCGAGGGGTATTCCGTTGAGAAAGCCAGAGCCCCTTCAACACAAAGACCTACAATAAAGGGAAAACGAAAGGCTTATAAAGCCGACGAGACAAGTGAGGGATAGACTTCTCAACCCTCGATTCCTAGTGCTAACTTAGCTTCAGCCTGCCTAGCAATGACATTGTAGTAGATATGGATGTTGTGGAGTCGAAGTTAGAGTCTTTCTCGCTTTGGCATCACGTTGTTGGCCGGCTAAAGTTCCTTAGGGATTGAGAAGATGATGGCCTTAAGAGTAGAATTGCAGAGGCGGTGAGCTTGCATCCTATTGATTCTAAGACCACCTCTTTGACCAAACCACGATTCCTTGTCTTTTGTTGTTTCCAAAATCCAGTTGACATCCATCTTATCTACGCTGGGAGCCAATAATGCTTCCACTAGAACCAGTCCTAATGACCGTGCATCTTCGAAAGTGGCCTATTTAGCCAAGTAATCGGCCTTTACATTCTATTCCTTGGGAACATGAGTTATCTTGTAGTGTTCGATATCATTGAGCAATTCCTATGCTTTCGATAGGTAAGGTGCGACGTTCGCACCCTTAGCTTAATACTCTCGTTTCACTTGATAGACAACTAACCAAGAGTCGCTATATATATGGAGAGCTTTAATGCCGAGTTCCTTC
Source organism: Allium fistulosum (assembly GCA_030737815.1). NCBI lineage: Eukaryota > Viridiplantae > Streptophyta > Magnoliopsida > Asparagales > Amaryllidaceae > Allium > Allium fistulosum. Next base: position 1,110,984,985 of record CM060902.1, on the reverse strand, counting down.
AGAATCTTCAGCCTCGCTATAAACGCCTTATACTCCACCTCGTTGTTAGCAGTAGGGAATTCTAACCTTAAGGCATAACAGATCGACCATTCTTCGGGAGTTTCAAGCATAACTCCCGCTTCTGAGCAGAATTGGTTTGACGCACTATCGACAAACAATTTCCATTGTGATGTTGTTAACCATAAAATGCAAATGAAGATAAAGAAGGCACTTTAGAGACCCTCCGTATAGGCACAGAGTATCAGGAGAAGTTACCTTTTGACGACACCGAAAGGGTTGTATAACACCAGAGAAAAAGAAGCACATAATAAATTTAGGAAAAAGCTTTCGCAGGTACAAAAAGGAAGATAGTCATAAGGCCGCCTAACATAATGCAAAGACCAAAGAAAAGAAGAGCTCCCCAAGTCTTATAAATAAAAAGGAAGGAGTACAGGAAACGAGTTTGCCGCAAATCTAATCCCTTTGGAGCAGGCGAAGGGATTCATCATTCGTCATTCAAACAGATGTCTTCCAAGAAGGGTAGAAACAATAGGACCAGAATAGGAAACACAATTGACAACCTTTTCGGAAGCATAATAAGCCTTTCGAATCGGTTGAAGTACACATCCAGTATCTTTCAACAGTATCGAAAGGTTAATACAATGGTAGCGTTCAGAATTCAACAAAAGGCCACCTTCCAACAACATTCGGGGAAGGCGCGACTCCCGGTAGTAATTACATGAGGGAGCAACCTTCCAACAAGATCGAAAGGTTCATAGCATCTCATAAGAAACCAACCTTGCGGGAAGACGAAGAGCTCATAAATGCATTAGGAAACACAAGGCCTTCTATGACGTTCAACGACCCATGATGATGTATGAAGAACAAACCTTCTGTTAGAACCAAAAGGTTCGCAACTGTATAGAAGAAGGAACCTTCCATACTGACGAGAACATAGGGCCAAAAGGGAGGCTGCCTACATCTATAAATAAGCCCCAAGGGGTCCGGTCTTAGGATCCGATCTTCTTCTCATTTCATCTACTCAACAACTTCTATCGCTTCCGTTCAAGACATTGTAACCCTAATTTTGAAATCAGATTGGGGGCTATCTTTTTAAATTTTGTATCAGATTCCATTATGGAGAAATAAAGAGAATCGTGGCTTGTGGTCAACTTGGAATTTGGAGATAATCAGGATCAGGCGTTAATTTTACATTAATGGCTGATCTCAGAAGATTTATTTCTTATATTCTTTGTTTATTTCGAGAATATGTCGTGAAATTGTCATCTGACAACCTCATAAGTTTCCTTCTCCTTTACTTAATATCAATTACAAGAATGGGGAATGAAACTTGTGAGACAGTTCCAATATAAGTTTCATGGCATATTGACTCAACTCTTGTTATTGTCTTAAGATGTTTGAATCATGCATTCTTTTCGAAAGGTTTTCATAAGTGGAATGTCAACCTAAGAAGCTGAAAGTATTAAAGGAATGGCAAATAAAGCAATCTCATCATTTGATGCCCCAAAGGGTTTTCTTAACCTTTCGAACGGTTTAAATGATTTCTTAAACCTTCCAGTCCATCGAAAGGTTTAATATAACCATCAAGAGATATGGATTACTTTCGGCTTCTAAGGGAGATAAAATGGAATGATATGGAAGAAGGTCATTCGGTCCAAATAAGTTGACCGAAGGGTTTAAATGGTTTCCTAAACCTTTCGGTCCATCGGAAGGTTTAAAAAAACCATCGATCTGGTCAAATCGCAAGGTTTAAGATGTACTTGAACCCTCGATGAGGGCTAAGTGACTGCTTGTAACTTCTAAAAACCTTCCGGATTACTGAAAGGTGTATCAATACTATGTTCCCTTCTAGTCGAAATGCTTAAACCATACTTAAACCTTTCGGTAAGGCCGAAAGTAAGATGATTCTTCCCTCAAATCCTCATAAGAAATGAGCACTCACTTATAACCTTCTGGTATCAATCCCCTCTTGTTAGGATTAGAATTGAGATCTCGAAACCTTCCGACTTAGTCGTTTCATTCGATAATGAAAAATATACTCAACCGAAAGGTTGAATTCATATGAAACAGTCCTATGAAATGCATCGGGGATGTTAACAAAAAATCTTGTTAACATTTTTGGTGCTAGAAGGAGGGCTCGAACCTCCGACCTGCTTTATTAATATGATTGATGCTGAAATTTGGTTCATTGTAGGAGAAAATGAAATCAAGAAGACCTCTTATCGTCAGCAAAAGGAATGAGCATGCTACTTCTTTAGAGGAAAACATATCACCCTCTTTCAACCCTGGGAATAGGGAACATGGGCAATCTTTTTCCCTACCTCAATCAACTCCACCCTAAGCTCAACTTTGGCAGTCACCACAACTGGCTTCAACTCAAGATCTTCAGCTAGAAGAGCATATGGCTAAAATTGCATAGCTGGAACGCCAGATGGCAGAAATGAAAGATCTTCTAAACGAAGTGTTATCTCATCGATCATTAATGAAAGCTACCACAATAGGGGAAGAAGTTGAGTCTCCAAGAAGGAATATGAAAATCAACGCAGATGCTGCCAAAAGTAAAGCTCACATTTCTCCATCAAAACATAAGGAGGGCCTTCCACCGAAGGTAAATTATCAAGGAAGAGTTCATGCGGAAGATAAAGATTGTTCTGCGAGTTCAACTGCAGATGGCTACAAACCTAATCAAAGAAACTACATGAACAATAAAGCCTATCTTAAGGACGTGGCGAAAAAGGCTGTGAAAGACCTGCTAAATGCTAAGTGCAAGAGAACTGAAGATGAAAGAGTGAACAAAAATGAAAGGGTTGCACCCTTCATCGATGAAATCATGTTAGCTCCAATACCATCTCATGTGAAGGTCCCCACCATGAAATATCATGGATAACCTACTCGGATGACCATCTGTTGGAGTTTGATAGTCAGATGGACTTATACAATGCTTATGGCGCTGTGAGGTGTCGACTTTTTCCGGTCACATTACAAGGGGCCGCAGCTAAATGGTATCGGCAATATCGTGAGAATATGATATATTCTTGGAAGCGGTTCTCATACGAGTTCTCTGCTCAATTTTGCATATGTAAAGATCCTTCTATTGATTATACCGTGCTCACTAACATCAGGCAAAACCATGGAGACTCCTTAGGGGATTATCTAAAGAGATTCAATACCGAAGCCTTGAAGGTCAAAGGCATGAATGATAGAGATAAGCTCATAGCTGTCCACTCAGGACTCATAGTTAATCTTCCTTTCTGGAAGGAGCTATTTATTCATGGATGTCGGGATCTTCAAGATTTCCATTTCCAAGCTGACAAGTTTATCCGAATGGACGAATTGTATTACTCAAAGAAGAAATTTGGTCACAAGAAGGACAGCGGTAGATTTGGCCCAGAGAGGATTCCCAAGAGAGCTGGGTGGGAAGATACCAATACTAACGCGGTGGCATTAAATCGACCAATCTCTTACATCTATGCAATGGCACAGGATAAGGTCAACTTCCCCACTTCATTTAAGGCCCGAATTACCCTAAGCAGCAAAAAGGAAAAAAATACTGTGCCTACCACAAAGAAAACTGCCACGGAACCAATGAGTGTAAGGTTCTGGCTGGGATAATTCAGAAATTGATTCGAGAAGGGCAGTTGAAGGAATTCGTGAAGAACCCACAGCAAACTCTCCCGACAAACACTGACACAAGGAAGCCTATTGGTAATATCGTAAATGTGATCGAGGAAGATGACCCACTGAGCTTAAGCCCACCCCAGAACAGGATTGGTGTCATATATGGAGGACCACATCCAGCTGGTAGAAGTCAAAGTGCCCGAAGCAAATACATTCGAGAAGCTAAGAAGGGTGTATTCTCTATACAGGAGGAACAACCATTCAAAAGTCCAAAACACAACATCAATATGCACACACTGTTAATTAATCCACAAGAGCTAAGGAGGGGGATCCATCACCCCACAATGATCCCTTAATGTTCACAACCCAAATAGGATCCTCGGTGGTCACGAAAATCCTGGTTGACATGGGGAGCGCTGTAAATGTGATATTCTGCCATGCGTTTGATCAGATGGGGATTTCCAAGGATAGACTTGAACCCAGTCCCGAGCCAATCTTTGAGTTTAATAATAAGGGGACAACTCCGCTTGGGGAGGTGAAGCTTTTTGTCCAACTGGGACTTCCCCTATGTTCCCGAGTCTTTGAAATGACCTTTGTGATCATAGATCAGCCATCATTCTATAACGCCTTCTTTGGACGGTCGGCGCTGAACAAGGTGGATGCATTCGTCTCATCTAAATATCTAATGCTTAAATTTCTCACTAAAAGCGGTTAGGGAACTATCCGAGGCGAACAATTCGCATCTCGAGAAATGTACTTTGCAACCCTAGAACAATACAACAGGGAGTTCACTTGTTACTTTCATTCTTCTATTACTTTGCAGCCTTTGGAAGATGGGTTTCTACATCCATCATTCGAAGCAAAGAAAAAATATGATAAAACTAATAAATGTATTGCTGCAAGGTGTTTTGCAGTTTATAGAAAATGAAAGAGAGCAGATTCCAACTCAATCGAAGAAAGCGAAATCGTTACGGAATTGATTGTCGAGGAGAAGTGGAAAGAGTTAAACCAGTCGAAGAAACTGAAGAGGTTCTACTAGATTCTGCCGATTCTACTAAAATAATCAGAGTGAGAAAGGGTCTTGAGGAACACCTAAAGTCAAGATTGACATAATTTTTAAAAGACAATAAGGACGTTTTTGCTTGGACCCATTCTGACATGGTTGGAATTAGCCCCACGGTCATGAGCCATGCCCTGAATATCAATCCAGACATTCCTCCGGTTCGGCAAAAGAAAAGGCAGTTTGATAAGGTTAGGACCAACGCCCTGAAGGAAGAAGTCAAGAAATTACAACAAAATGGGTTTATCCAGGAAGTCAGATACCCCAAATGGTTGGCAAATCCGGTTCTGGTAAAGAAATCTAATGGAAAGTGGCGGACTTGTATAAACTGCACAGATTTGAATAACGCTTGTCCAAAGGATTGTTACCCATTGCCAAGGATGGAACGGTTGGTCGACTCTACCAGTGGACATAAGATGCTCTCCCTAATGGATGCCTATTCTGGGTACAATCAGAATCCTATGTTTAAACCCAACGAGGAACATACTAGCTTCATTACAAACGAAGGAACCTATTGTTATAAGGTAATGCCATTCGGGTTGAAGAATGCAAGAGCAACTTATCAACAGTTGGTTAATAGAATGTTCAAAGAACAAATTGGGAGGAATATGGAAGTTTATGTTGACGACATGTTGGTGAAATCTCAAGAGGTGAAAGATCATCTTGAAGATTTAAATGAAATGTTTAAAGTGCTCTGTAAGTATCAAATGAAGCTCAACCCCCAAAAATGCAACTTTGGAGTCCATTCCGGAAAATTTCATGGATATATTGTGAGTGCACAAGGGATTGAGGCTAGCCTAGAACAGATCGAGGCTATTAAGGATATGGTAGAACCTAGGACAAATAAAGATGCTATGAGTTTGAATGGAAAAGTGGCAGCATTAAGCAGGTTCATATCAAAAGCCACTAATAAGTGCATACCGTTCTTTGAGGTGATCAAGAAGAAGAAGAATTTCGAATGGAACGAAGATTGTAAAATGGCATTTCAAGAGCTGAAGCCACATTTGGAAAAGCCACCAATCTTATCTAGCCCCAAAGAGGGAGAGGATCTATTCTTATATATGGCAATTTATGAACATTCAGTGACCTCGGTATTAATTAGAAATAACGAGGGATTGCAACTACTAGTTTACTATGTAAGCAGAAGGTTAAAGGATGCTGAAATCTGATACCAGTCATTGAAAAGCTAGCGTACTATTTAATTTTGACAGCTCGAAAACTAAGGCCCTATTTTCAAGCATATCCAATAAAAGTGTTGACCAACTTCCCATTGAAGCAAATCTTTGGCAAGCTCGAAACTTCTAGAAGGTTAATTAAGTGGGGAATTTTACTAAGTCGGTACGATATAGCATATCAGCCTAGAATGGCTATAAAAGATCAAGCATTAGCAGGTTTCATCAATGAATGTACAAGGTTCATTTTAGAGCAATCCAGAAAGGAAAAATATACAAAACCCAAGTGGGAACTATTTGTGGACGATGCTTCAAATGAACAAAGAGCGGGGGCAAGATATGTAATAATTACCCCAGACGGGCACAAGTTACATTATGCTATGAAGTTGGGATTCTCAGCAACTAACAATGTAGCAGAGTATGAATCTATAGTTGCCGGATTAACCCTTGCTTTGCAACTTAAAATCCCAAGAATCCAGGTATTTAGCGATTCTCAATTAATGGTTAACCAGATAAAGCAGGTATATCAAACCAAGGATCCTAAACTTAGTCAGTATGTGAAGAAAGTTTTAAAGATGCTCGCACGTTTTGAAGATTTCTCCGTACATCAAATACCAAGAGGAGAAAACTCTCAAGCAGATTCACTGGCTAAGTTGGCAAGCTCAAGAGGAGCTCCTGAAACTCGAATTATACCTGTAGGATTTTAGGCCAATCCCATCATGGAGGAAAACAAACAAGAGAAAGTTGCGGAAATACTAGTGTTAACCCGATCGCAGGCCTTGGCATCAGAATCAGAAGAGATGGACCAAGAGATACCGAATCAAGAACCCGTAGCTCCAATAGCAGAAGAAAGTTATGAAAACACTTGGATGGCACCAATTGTGGATTATATAGTCGATGGAAAATTGCCCGCAGATAAAATAGAAGCACGAAGGCTAAAACGGCAAGCTCAGAGCTTTACCATTATGGATGGAGTTCTTTACAAGAAAGGGTATGCCCTTCCCTATTTACGATGTGTGAAACCTGAAAGCGGATTGAGAATAATAAAGGAAGCGCACGAAGGGTTCTATGGGGTTCACTCTAATGGAATAAAACTAGCCAAGAAGATAATGAGGTAAGGGTTTTACTGGTCACATCTGACTAACCAAGCTATGGAATATGTTAAAAGGTGTGAGAAATGTCAGCGTTATTCAAAAATACCACGTCTCCCACCAAGTCAACTAACCCCTATTGCTACCCCATGGCCATTTGACGTTTAGGGAATCGACTTAATTAGACCACTTCCAATCTCCAAGGGAGGGGCAAAATATGCCATGGTGGTAATAGATTACTTTACAAAATGGGTTGAAGTAGAACCACTCCCAAAAATTACATCTGGAAAAGTGCTAAGATTCGTCATTAGAAACATTGTCATAAGATTTGGGATACCTTATAGGATAATATCCGACAATGGGACTCAATTTGAGAGTGGAGAGTTTTCATGGTTTTCCCACAAGAATGGAATTACAAAAAGCTTCTCCTCGGTCGCTCATCCAAAGGATAATGGAGCAGTCGAAGCGGCTAACAAAACAATCAAGACCATCTTGAAAAAGAGGCTAAATATGGCAAAAAGGAATTGTGTAGAAAAATTGCCCCTAGTTCTGTGGGCTAATAGAACTTCAACTAGAACCGCAATAGGTCATACCCCATACTCTTTAACATATGGATGTGAAGCAATGCTACCTGTAGAGATTGGGGTACCTTATCATAGAAGAATTTCCTACGCCTTTAACCCAAACCGGGAATTGAGAATGGAATCACTTGACCTCATTCATGGACTAAGAGATGAAGCAGCTTTGAGAACGGTTGAGTGTCAAAGGAGAATATCAAAATATTACAACTCAAAAGTAAAAGCTAGGTCATTCAGACAAGGGGATTTAGTACTTCGAAGAGTAATGGCCAATACAAGAAACCCATCAGATGGGCCGTTGGGACCAAATTGGGAAGGCCCATTGATAATCTTCAAAGAAATACCCCCAGGAGCCTACAAATTATGCTACCCTAATGGAAACATGATACCAAGAACGTGGAATGTGGAACATTTGAGACCATATTTTCCAACTTTGAATGAATAAAGCATTTCTAAGAACGTCTCTACTATGATTTAGTAAGAAAAGTCTACCTGGTCGGGAATGAAATTCTCCTTAAAATCTTGGACTACCTAAGATGGTAGGCTACCAATAATGGTAGAAAGCCCTTGGTCGCGCCAAGAAGGCCAGGTCAAGGCACCTCCTGGAGGAAGGGCGTAAGCCTTTATCAACGTCAAAACTAGAAATGGCCAGGTTAAAGCAGCACAAGCCCTTATCCGCGTCACGCTATGGCCAGGATAAGGCACCTCCTGGAGGGAGACGAGTAATCCCTTGGTCCCGCCACACTATGGCATGGCCAATGTTCCGAACAAGCCCTTAATCACGTTACGCTATGGCCAGGTTAAGGCACCTCCTGGAGAAAGGTCAGGTAAGTCCTTGGGCCCTGCTTCAGAAAAAGCTAGTCGAGCGCACCGGAAACCCGGATGAAATATCCGGCGGACTAAGAAATGTCCATGCCTGAAACAGGCACTGCCAGAAATCGGCAGAGCTTAAGATAACAACCACCAAAAGAGGTCGATACTGTCAAATATGACAAACAGCCTGAAATAGGCTTTGCTTAATTAAGCACAAAATCAGACAAAAGAGTCCCAGCGTAAAATAGGCTATGACAAATGATAAATGGACAAAGAAAACTCGGACCCGAGGAAGGAAAAGCATGTAAAGCACTAACAAAGCCAAAGGATGGCATACTCAACAAGAAAATCAGAGGGAAGTCATTGACTTCTTCTCGCGAACATTCGCCAGATGGGTATTCTGGACTCCTATCGCAAGAGATAATATCCCAATCTTTTATTACTAGATATGGTATTCTGGTCTTCAATTATTAATTACCAGCAATGGTATTCTGGTCTTCAATTATTAATTACCAACAATGGTATTTTGGTCTTCAATTATTAATTACCAGCAATGGTATTCTGGTCTTCTATTATTAATTACCAAAATTGGTATTTTGGTCATCTATTATTAATTTCCAAAATTGGTATTCTTGACTTCTATCATTAACCATTGGAAGAGATATTCCGACCTTCCCTTATCAATTATCAGAAATGACATTCTGGAATTCCTGTTAGAAGTTGTCAGAAAATGGGGTCCCAAAAGTGGCATTCTGTGCATCAAGGGCTCCTGTTATCAACGTTAAATCGGGTTTTCTGGTCTTTGGTTATTCATTATCAACTGGAGAATGCAGAGATAGTTTTGTGACCTCAGAATCTTTGTCCTAAAGAACAAAAGCCTTCTTTATATAAGAGGGGGCTAAATGTAAACCATAAAATGCAAATGAAGATAAAGAAGGGGGTGCGGTCTCAGGATCCGATCTTTTTCTCATTTTATTTACTCAACAACTTCTATCGCTTTCACTCAACACATTGTAACCCTAATTTTGAAATCATATTGGGGGCTATCTTCTTAAATTTTGTATCAGATTCCATTATGGAGAAATAAAGAGAATCGTGGCATGCGATCAACTTGGAATTTGGGGATAATCATGATCAGGCGTTAATTTTACATTAACGGCTGATCTCGGATGATTTATTTCTTATATTCTTTGTTTATTTCAAGAATATGTCATGAATTTGTCATCAGACAACCTCATAATTTTCCTTCTCCTCCACTTAATATCAATTACAAGAAGGGGGAATGAAACTTGTGAGACAGTTCCAATATAAGTTTCATGGCATATTGACTCAACTCTTATTATTGTCTTAAGATGTTTGAATCATGCATTCTTTTCGAAAGGCTTTCATAAGTGGAATGTCAACCTAAGAAGCTAAAAGTATTAAAGGAATGGCAAATAAAGCAATCTCATCATTTGATGCCCTCGAAGGCTTTTCTTAACCTTTCGAAGGGTTTAAATGGTTTCTTAAACCTTCCAGTCCATCGAAAGGTTTAATATAACCATCAAGAGATGTGGATTACTTCCGGCTTCTAAGGGAGATATAATGGAATGATATGGAATAAGGTTATTCGGTCGAAATAAGTTGACCGAAGGGTTTAAATGGTTTCCTAAACCTTCCAGTCCATCGGAAGGTTTAATAAAACCATCGATCTGGTCAAATCGCAAGGTTTAAGATGTACTTGAACCCTTCGATGAAGGCTAAGTGACTGCTTGTAACTTCTAAAAACCTTCCGGATTACCGAAAGGTGTAGCAATACTATGGATCCCTTCTAGCTGAAATGCTTAAACCATACTTAAACCTTTCGGTAAGGCCGAAAGTAAGATGATTCTTCCCTCAAATCCTCATAAGAAATGAGCACTCACTTATAACCTTCCGGTATCGATCCCTTCTTGTTAGGATTAGAATTGAGATCTTAAAACCTTCTGACTTAATCGTTTCATTCGATAATGAAAAATCTACTCAACCGAAAGGTTGAATTCATATGAAATAATCCTATGAAATGCATCGGGGATGTTAACAAGAAATCTTGTTAACAGATGCTGCAACCGATGTGTCCTCCTCCTCATTTTCTTGAGTTATGAACTCGACAATGAAGTCTGCCAATGCATGTCCATTAATCGCTCTTCGGGGATGACAAGTCACGTCGTACTGGCTTAACTCAATATTCCACTTCAGAAGTCCCCAAGTCTCGGGTCGGTAGAGTAACTACTTCAAGGGTTGATCTATCAACACCTTGATGGGGTGAGATAGGAAACACGGTTGCAACTTCCTTGATGCTATCGACAAATAGTACGCTAACTTTTCTAACTTTAGGTAGTTTTGTTCGACTCCGGTGAACCGTTTGCTGATGTAGTAGAGGGGTCGCTGAATCCTAGCTCCTCACGCATAAGTGCCGCACTTAGCACATGGGCTGACACTACCAAGTAGATGAATAGATCTTTCATATCTGCTGGTTTAGATAGAGCCAGCGGTGCCTCCATATGTCCAAGTACTTCCTCAAATGCTATTTGGCAGTCTTGATTCCATTCGAAGTTCTTCTTACCCTTCTTCAATGCATCAAAGAATGGTATGCACTTATCCGATACTTTGGATATGAAGCGAATCAATGTTGTGATCTTCCCATTCAGACTCTACAATAACTTTTTCATCAATGGGGCTCCGACATTCTGTAATGCAGCGGTTTGTTTTGGATTAGCCTCATGCCCATTGCGTTTACGATGAATCCGAGAAATTTTCATGTGGAAACACCGAATGAGCACTTTAAGGGGTTTAATTTCATCTCATACTTTCAAATGATTTCAACCAACTTCGAGAGATTATCAAGATGGTTTCCAGGTACTCGTGATTTCACAAGCATGTCATCTACATATACCTCCATCGTTCGCCCGATCTGATTCTTAAACATTGCATTTATTAATCTTTGGTAAGTAGCACCACCATTCATTAAGCCGAATAGCATTATGCAATAATAGTATAGTCCCAAGTTGGTAATGAAGCTAGTATTCTCCTGATTGGGCTCATGCATGATAATCTGATTGTATCCCGAGTAGGCGTCCTTGAACGAGAGTAGCTCATGCCCTGTGGTTCCGTTAACTAGCTGGTCGAATCTAGGTAGTGCAAAGCTATCCTTCAAGAAGGCTTCGTTCAAGTCCAAGTAGTAGACACAAGTCAACCACTTATCATTTGATTTCTTGACTAGTACAGGGTTTGACACCTATTTAGAATATGTTGCGTCATGGGTGAACCGTTGGCCAACAGCTTGTCCACTTCTTCCTTCAATGTAGCGGATCACTCGGGACCCAGACTACCTCTCTTCTGCCCTACTGGTGTAAATTTGGGGTCATTATTAAGTGCGTGACATGCTATCTCCAGTGATATCCCACATATATCACAATGCGTCCAAGCGAACACATCAAGATTGGTGCAAAGAAATTTTATCAGTTTGTTTTGACATCTTGACTCCATGCTGTGAACCTATCTTCAACACCTGAATTGGGTCATCCAAGTCAATAGGTACAACAATCGTAAACTCCATCGGTACTTCCCGTTCATCCCTTGCACTCTTCTTACTAAGGTCCATAGTCTTGTTGAAGCGACTATGGTCCCCGAGCCAGGGGCCATCCTATAATTGCTATGATTACGGGTCACGAATGTGGAGAGTTTTTCCCACATTCTTCCCCTTCTCATGTCGTTTGGCTTCGCACAATTCGGTGATGTAACATTCTCTTGCCATGCTTTGGTCTCCTCTTACCACTTTTACCTCATTCTCCGCTGGAAATTTCATTGTAAGGCACCATAGAGCCAAAGCTATTCTAAAATCAGCAAGGACCGGTCGGTCTAATAAAGCGTTGTAAGCCGAGAATTCATCCACTATCATGAAGGTCTGAATAAGAACCACCCTCCGTTATCCTTCTTCGTGTTCTACAGGTAAGTTAATCGTCCCGACTGTCTGTTTCGGTTTTCTTGTAAATCCGTGAATCTTTGTCCTATAAGCTATCACACCCTTCATGCTGATCTTCATCTGATCGAACGTTTGTTGAGAAAGGATGTTAACCGAACTTACACCGTCAATCAACACTCTACGCACAACTACCGGCCCGATTCAAATTGTTACCACCATTGGGTTTAGAGTTGGTCCCTTTATACCTTCAATATCCTGGTTCTGGAATATGATATCATCAGTTATCAAATTCTATTGTTTGGCCGTGGTTTCATCTTCAATGGCATAACAGATTTCCTTAGGAGCGTGCTTCAAAGAACTAGCATATTGCTCTATCTCGCCCCAACTCTTCTACGATGGATGAGGTCCTCCAGTGATGGTACTCCTGAAGAGTCTCTGGTGAGTCCGAAGAATCCCTTCTTCGCTAGGCCTGGCCTGATTTCCTTGATTGCTTGGAACTTGGGGTCCATTAGGTTGGTCATAATTATGTGATTTCTTTACATATTGTTAGAGCCGGTTGTTCCTTATCAGTTCCTCAATTAAGTCCTTCATATGCCGACATTAATTTGTGATATGCCTGCGAGCCTCATGAAAGCGACAAAACTTCCTCGATTTCTTTTGTTGTTTAGATGCTTCCCACTTGAGTGGTTTGTTGTATCGCTCGGTTCCTTGAGTGGAAAGGTAGATGTTTTCCAAGCCATCGTTCAATGGCATTATAATCCTCGGGTCTGAGGTTCCTTAGATGTTTCCTGTTCCTGTTGCACCTACTAGGGTTTTGATTCCTCTTCTTCTAGTTCGAATCCTTTCTATTGTAGCTCTAGAACTGTTTCCATCCCGTTTAATCGTGACATTGCTCTAAACCATTTCCTTTGGCTGCTCACCGACAGTTTTGCCTTTGGCTATACATTCTTCTTCCAGTTTTAGAAATTGTTTGCATTAAGGTGGAATTCCTCCATGGTAGTGGGTTTTTACATTTAATCCATCTACCAAAATCCGTATCTGGGTAAATGGCTCGGACCAAAGCCATAAAAATTATATCCTCCTTTGGATTGCTTACCTTGGTAATTACAATGTTGAACATTTCATGAAAGATTTCAACGACTCATTGAGTCCTTGGAAGAAGCCAGATAAGGACATCACATCTTTTGGTCATTCAATGTGGAGTTCAAACTGCTCTAGAAACTTTTTTGCTAATTCGTCGAAAGTGGAAATAGACCTCGGTGCAAATCTAGTAAACCACATAGAATCAACTCCTTCCAAGAAGATAGGGAAACATTTATAGCGGATAACATCCATCGCACTAGCTCCATCCATATGCCTCTCATATTCATATGTGTTGTTTAGGGTCCGTTGTTTCGTTACACATGGCAGAGTCGACATGGTGAACTTCTTAGGATTTCTCCTCTTAGAACATTTTCAGTGAATAGAGTTTGGCTTGGCACGAAACCCCGGTCTTCATTCTTTCTACCATATATTCCTCCATTAATCGTTTGACCATGTCAACCATGTACTCCTCTCTAGCATGGTGGTCTATAGGTCGGTTGTCAAGGGCTACGCTAAGTATCACGGACGGTCTCGGTTTGCCAGCTAAAGCCTAGATTCTCCATTCTCTAGGAGAACCACTCCTATAGGGCCCCATTGGCGCATGGTTGGTCTTACAAGGGCAGTTTGTACTTCATTTATGATATTTTGCCTGTTTACATAAGCGTTCAGCTCCAGTCTATCATCGTCAAGTTGCATGTCATCTTCAGAAAATGAGCATTGCGTTGTTCACTTGATGAGTATTCACTCTAAGATTTGGGTTTGCAACAGATTGTTTTCCAAAGGGAGGAGTGCTTCCATTGCCTTCTATTACAACTCCTACAGAGGAATTCTCTTATTCCATAGCAGCTACAAATTCTTGTCTAGCTCTCGAAGCACTTGGTAGCTGCAGCGCTAACAAAGCATCGATCTTATCGATGAGAGCCTTTTAGCTATCGGCCATTTTGTGGTTAAGTTTGTTATTGTTAAGATCCCCTTTAGTCATAACATCCTGTTGGCGGAGGAACCTAGTGCAAGATTTTCGGTATTAACTTTTGTTCGATCGTTGTTAGCATTGTTCACTTCAGTTTATTAGGAGTTTGCTTCATCACCACTAATTGTTGCTCCTATGGATCTTCCAGAAGTAGATTTCTATTTTCTAGGTGCCATTGTTCTCCAATAGCTAGCTTATAAGTCGTCGAAGCGAATTCCTTGGATCTAACCGCTGGATCTCTTCTTATCCAAAATAGAAAGCTAGATCTAAGCCTGGATTCAGATTTTCTTAGTGAAAGCAAAAAAATGTTAACACCAAAAATGGTTCAACACCTAAGAATAGGTTTTAGGAAATTTGTGAGATCTAGATCTAGCATGTAATAGTGATAGTAAAGGGAAATAAATAGCAATTAGAAAGAGAGACATAAGATTTTTTAGTGGTTTGGCAATCTTTGGTCTACTTCCACTTTATAGTTTTGTTGCTTATAAATTTGATTGAGATTACAAAGGGTTTGAGAGTGAAGGAGTGACTAGTACATGGGTTAGACCGATTCTAAGTCCTAGAATTGCCTAAAATAGCTACCTTGGTGACTATTGTGTAGAGGAAGGAGATGAAGAAGAGACATAGCTTCCGTGTAGTGATGGTAGAAACTAGATCCCGTTTTAGTTGCTCTATGATTTGTTTTTATAAGGGTAGCAGTTGTATTGGGCCAGAAGGAGAGTTAGAGCAGAGTCCAGATGTAGGCCCAAAAGAATGTCTTAAATCGCAAGTCCACTAGGATTAACCACACTTGTCGGTACCGACCTCTCATGTTGATGCCAACATCTATGGTTAACTCCAATTGAGTTGAACTATTTTGAACTCTTTATGCTACTTGATTTTGAGTTGTCCCTTATTGTTTTCATAGGTAGTTGGTTGATATTGGTGATAATTCCTTCATTACTTAGTTTATTATGCTGTTTTAGCTGCTAACTCTTCAACTCTGATAATTGTTGTTTGAAACCCTTGGAAATCTCTTGAGCAAGCATAAAAGAAGTATAGAAAGACTCCTACAAAGTTTGAGTGGAAAACACGAGGATATGTGGAGTCCCTACTGACATGATGAAGTCGGAATCGACCGCGTTGTGCTTGACTCGTTTTGGGTGAAACTTCCGTGAGCCATTCCTGTGCCATATCCAGGTGTCCCTCCAAGATTTAAAGTTGTTCCATCCTCGTCTCGATGTTTTAACTTCTATTGATTTCTACTTGGTTAAAAACCCAATTAACATCTATTAATTGAATGTTAGTGTTGAAATGAAATTATTTAGCTCGTAACTATTTCAACCATAATTTATCATCAAATTATACTTCATAAAAGTTATCGACCATTTTTATTAAAGTGTTGTACTCCTCAAAACGAGTCTAGTGCAAGAAACAAGGGGTTAAACAAATCTAGAATGAGTGACTTATACATTTTCAAAGTTAACCAATTTAAAATTAAATAATTTTAACTAAATAATACACCCTACTACCCCGACTCAATACCCGATCCACTACCCAAACCTACACACAAGCTTCTTCCCTAAACTAATGTTTCCAACTTCAAAACCTAGACACAACTCATTTACGAACATGCACAACATGCATGCGACATACCGAACCACCACGTCGTTCGCCAATCTCTGTCCATCCTCAAGTCCAAATGCTTGAGCTCGTCACGATAGCACCACTGCTGTCCCCTCCAGCACTGCCTAGCAAAATCCGACCCAATCCTTAAATTTTAAATTGTGCACGCACTTCCAGTATTCGACACCCACCCACAATTCGAGCTCGCCATACCTCCACAACCACTTAGGGCCGCCGCCGCCTATGCCAGAGCCAGCGCCACACCTTATGCAACTTTGACCCAGCCTACGACGCACTCGACACTATCATCCCCGAATGTGCCTTAAATTTTCGAACCCTAGGAAATATAACCTTAAAACCTTTGTTTGAATATGTTCGACCACAACAGACCCCCGGACCATCTGCGACTTTCTCCATGGATCCACCTTGACCCACCTTGTTTCCAATACCTCTACTCCACCTCTAACATGTAGTCGGAATTTGCTAAATGATCAAAAACCGATCATATAACCACCACGGCACCACCACACCCCTTAAAATCCTACAACTTGCTTCAAAAATCATGATTTCTAGCTACGGACTTGGCTGCGTAATCCGATCGACAAATCGAGCTCGTCGAAAAACTAATATTACTCGACTCCTTACTGTTATCGACCAATATCTCATACCATACTCGATGAAACATCACCCGACTAATTTTAATAAAAAACTAGACATTTTGACGATCAACTTTCCATTTGGTCATCTTAGCTAAATTTGAATGGTTTGGGTGATATAGATTTTTGAATAAGAAATGGGTATGTTAATTTTTGAAAACAGGGGACAAGAAAAGAAAATGAAGAGAGATATATTTATTTATAGTAAGCATGCTCTTCAATTCCAAAGCAAACATCAACAAAGATACGATTTTCCTATTAAAAATCAAGTTATTAACAAATGCACAACATTTTTTATTTTATCAAAATATACTTGAACAAAGATTAAATTTCTGACCATGCAAAGTCCAAGCTTAACCCTTTTTTTCCTTTTCTTTTTAAGTGAAATAAAAATGGAGTTGGTAATAGGAAGATGAGGTATGAAATATGAATTAAGTGGAGTGTATATATAAAAGGTTAGATAAATAAATAAAAATAAAAATAGAATAGAGATGCCCTTAGACCAAAATGCCCTTACATCAAGTTTTCAACTCTTTCATCATTTCTTAAATCATCAAAGCACCAAGCATTAGAAAACATGTTGGATTTTAGAGTCATCCTTATACATTTGTTAATTTACACACTTAAGGAATCTTTTCATTTCAAATCCATATTTTCATTTGAAATTTATATACATCCTTATTATTATTATTGTATTTATACATTTCAAGATAAAATGTTTAGACATATACATGTTGTTTTAAAGTTTATACAAGGGTATTACAACTTTCAATAACTTGCCGACTATTAATTAGCCGAAAACCTGAAAAGCGTGTTTCAGTCATATTTTCAATTTTCCATTGAACTGTCTATTTATGTAAATAACATTCAAAAATAAAATTTCTATCTTTATTTATAAATTAAAATAGAGTTATTTAATTACTAAAATCCTTAATTGAATATTTAAAATAAGTTAAATATTCATAAATCAAAGCAATAAAATTCCGAGTCCTTACATTCTTCTCCTTTTAAAAGAATTTCGACCCTAAAATTTCATCTCAATCAAATAGAGAAGGAAACTAGCCAACATAAAAAAATAACCATTTTACTCCCCATAACTATTTACGAAAACATTTTGATAAATCATAACTTAAGTTTAAACTTGTATAATACCCTATTCTGAGGGTATATACAACCATCTGGTTCAAACCCTTTTATTTTGAATTTATTTCCCTACAGTAAACTCAAAATCCAAATACCCGGTTTTATTTCAAAATCCCTTTTGAGATGATATTATTTTTTTAACCATAGAAAGTATACATATATCCCGAGTAACCTTAAATGATATTAAGGAACTAGGTGCTGCGAAACAGTATCATACATTCCTTTACCAAGAAGGGTAATACTTAAGAGAAGTGCTTACCATCCGAACAAATCTCTTTCCCATTTTTAGTTATTTTTGAGCCACTCAAACTAGTTAACATAAAAATACTTCTTCTATTTCATAACACCCTTTTTGAAACAATACTGTATATATTTCCGAACAAGTAGTTTTAACAAAATATCAATTTCCAACTTGCTTTAGGTTTGTTCGGATTTGAACTCGTTTCGATCGTATAATAATAAAGGGAATAATTTACAAAGTGTACTACAACGTTCGCCTAAGCAAACATTTGATCGTCACTTAGAAGATTGTTCAAATTGCCATAAAACTAGTCGAGACGTTTCCCCGAACTGTCCAAAGAAAATGTGCATTACTTAAAATTCTCCTTGAAATATACTCATAAATACTTTCAAGTAGTATTATTATTACTTTTTTCCCAAAAGCCATTTGAAATCTTTTTCAAAAGCAACAGAATTTAAATTCTCAAAATTCTCTTTAATTTGTAAATCACACCCTATAAACCAAATTTATAAAATCATTTTTATATAACAACTTTCTTAATTATAGTAATCCTTTTAACCAAGTAACTAGTTAAACTTATATCATTAATAAACACCTTATAGTCAAATCATGAAACTGAATTCACAAGGTGTTCATACCTAATTCAATTAAACAATAGATGCTCATAAACTAGTCAAGCATAAGTCAACAACCAACAAATGATGATAATAAAATACCATCATTTCCTAACAGCAATCACAACAAAATGAACTATATCGATTTTTGAAAATTATCCTTTTATATAAAATATAATCCTTAGTAAAATTATTTCTTTCACCAAATTTCAAATCGGTACCATGTCGATTTGCCTTATTTAAGAGTTTAGAAACCCTTATCGATACAATTGTATCTTCTGTATCGACCAGACTTCATAAACCACTCAACCGATAAACCAACACAATATAAAACGTTTTTATAGCGCTAACAAATACACACTTATACACACACATACACACTCTCAAACTCATGTTAGGGTATTTCTAATCCTATCTCTAATGAGTCCACCCCACCAAAGCCTAGGTGTTCGCTCAACCTTGCTCTTGTACCAACTTCTAACGACCCGCCTTTTCGACCCTTTTTGAGGTTGATACTAATACATCCATGTTATTCACATGTTGAACATCGAAGTATCGGAAAGATAGATTGTTGGGGTAAAAGAAACAAATAGACAGAACAAAACTCACATCATGATGAGTAATATATAATATATAATAGATTTTTACAAAGAAAACTGTAATATACATACATCAATCAGAGTAAACTATGTTATCCCGCCTTTTGGCAAGGCCGTGATACCAAGGACTTGACTAGAGACCGAAGACAATCCGCTCCGGAGATCAGTTATCTACAAGTTCACGATGGATATAGGCAGACTTGGTCTGAGTCCGGATTAGGCCACAATCAACATGACATGATTAACAGAGCTATGCAAAGCAACATTCCAAATTTCAGGTCAATCAGAGTTCGTATGCTCAAGCTATGGAACGATCAAGATCCATGAGAAACATGCCGATCTCGTATCCATCATTCGTATCCATCATTTTGTATCGATCAACATCGATACGAAATGAGCGTAACTCAAGCACTAGGCATCCATCATTCGTATCCATATGGTTCAAACTCATAATGATGGACTTCGGCACTTCCCAGATCGATCAGCTTCACTTAGTCAGCAACTGCACTTTTCGTATCGATCATCTACTTGATCGATACAAAGAGCAGAGCCTACGATCGATATTAAGGTGGAAGCAAGGCATCGATATGGAAAGGAAGCAATGGATGGATATGAACGAAGCAAGCTGCATATCTGAAGCACCAAAAGAAGTAGTCAACCCAAAGGAAGCGGTCTCACCACAATCCACAAATCATGGATCTCCACAAAACGCGCATGCCACATCATCAATGCGAAAGGATCGATACGGAGGTATCGATACGAGGGATTCAGCCACTCCATATCTACAACCTTGATCGATCAATAACTCCACAACCACAACTCCAAATGCGATGAGATTTTCACAGCAAGTTGCATAACACATAGGGGACATCCATGATCGATTGCAGCTGAATTGGAGCAGTTTATGATCGATATGAACTAACTATGGATCGATCAAGGATCGATCCCAAATGACTCCAGATCGATCATGTGGGTCTACCCCGGCCTGAGAAAGAGTATTCTGAGATCTAAGGTAGATATTTCCAGCTCTACGCCTATAAATAACACCTCCATTGCAACTAAAAAGGAACTTTTTATACTGCTGCTTGAGTGGAACTCCATTGTAGTTCGAGTGTTAGCTGTTGGACTATTGTAACTCAGTTTCTTATCAGCAATAAACATCAAAACCTTCAAAGTGGACGTAGGCAATAACACCAAACCACTATAAATCCTTGTTTTCTTTCTATTACTGCTTATTTTCTTGGTGTGATTGTTAGATTAGCCTCATTTTTCATTTTACTTCTTCAATCTAATCTCTTCAATTACACCCGACGAGTGTTGTGCCCATTTTTGGTAAAAACACTTTGGTGCTTCCATTGAGAAGCTTGATTCTCAACTGATTAGGATCCCTTTGTTGCTACTGGATTGCATAAATCTCCCGAAGGAGATCCGTAGTTATCTTCAGGAAGTTCCTTCTATTCTATTCAGATTTTTCCCAATCTAAGAAGAACTGCATTCAACATGGTGCGTACTATCAGAACCGCTTCCAACGTCGTTGATCCAAAAGGAAGGGATGGGCAAAATCCCACGCAGCTGACTACTATAGGCCAAACACCAACTGGAGCTCCAGATCCATTCGATCCAGTAACTAGAGAGGAATACCATACCCTTATGCATGAGCTCACTCAAAGCCGTCAAGAGCTCACTCAACAGATCCATGCCAACATGGAACTTATGAACCAGCTGAATGAAGAAAGGCGAGGGAGATCTAGAAGGGAGCATACCTCTTATTCCTTGTCTGAAAGCTCGGCGTCATCTGACTTCTATCACAGATCTACACACCCCAGTTAGATGAGAATTACGTGGAAGCCTCTGGGCACCTGAATGCTGCAAATCCTGGACAAGCTGGGGTAGGTCCTTCTACAGGACATGAATCTGCACCCTCCACCCAAGGAGGGATGCTTCCTTACAACACTGATCATGACAACGCAGCTGCTGCTATAGATTTGGGTGCTGGGATCCCGAACCAACCAGATCCAGCCCCTCGTCATTGCACTCATGCCTAGGATCCTCATTTCCATGAAGCCCGGGAGCCAAGGAGGCATGGAACAGATTGTAGATAGTGACCGGTCCATTCTCGTGACATGAAACTCGACCATGCCTTAGCCTCGAATCTCCAGATGCCTGATATTCCAACTATGATACGCCAGATGATTAGAGAAAGTCAAGGCCTCATAAATGATGATTGAGGAATTTCTAGAAGTCACACCCCATTCACCGATGACATTTTACATGCGGAGCCACCCCGTCGATTCAGGATGCCGAACTTGCCAGTGTATGAAGGAAATTCGGATCCCAACCAACATATTCTGAAATATGAATGGCTTGTAATGCCGCTCGATCCGACAAAGCGGTTAAGTGTAGAAGCTTACCTATCTCCTTGGGGGGCATTGCGACTATGTGGTTCACTCGTCTACCACCAAGATCTATTTCATGTTTTGACCAATTAGCTACTAAGTTTGTTGAGCAGTTCCATATGCATGCTGCAAGACCGAAGGTGTTAATATCTTGTCCAGTGTTACTCAAGCTCTAAGAGAGACTCTTAGGAATTATCTGGAAAGGTTCCACGCTGCTTGTGTCGCAATCAGCAATCCAAACGACAACTATATTTTGATGGAATTGACTAAAGGGATCGATCCTAATTCCAAGTGGTGGTTGGTTGGTTGGGAAACCCCCTGCTTCGTTGGACCGCTTCTATGCAAAGGCAGCCCAGTTTTTTAGCAGAGCAGATGCTAGATGGTCTAGGAAGCAGGCGGCCGTGGGGCCTAGCGGTGAAGGCATCCATAATAATGTTGCAGTGAAGCAGATCAGGGAGAGCTCCGGTAAAGTACCGTTAAATATTCAGAATAAACAAAGTCATCAGAAGGGTGATGGAGGTCAAGGAAAGAAGAGAGACCCTCATCGTGGGAGACCTAGAGCTCCTATGTTTGATCGATATACCCCCTTGAACACGTCGCTAGAAAATGTTTATCTTCAGACCTGTAATACAGGGTAGTACAAGAAGCCAGCTCTGAAACCGTCATTGAAGAAGCAGATTCAGACCGGGAAGTTTTGTAGATTCCATGATTGCTACGGTCATAACACCAATGAATGCCGTTAATAGCAGGATATCATTGAAAGGTTGATCAGAGAAAGAAAGTTAGAGCAGTTTGTCCGGGCACCGCAGGATGGTGGTGCGAGCCCATCTAACCCCAATCGAGATCAAGGCCAGGCTAGGCCTAAGGAACCCACGCGTACTGGCGGGAGGTTGGTAATTAATACTATGAGTGGTGGTCCTCATCCAACTGATCGGAGTTGGAAGCAAATGGAGTCATATGCTAGTTCGATTAGGCATGTGGACTTTGAGTGTTGTAGTAGTACTGATGAAGGGGCCCCGACAAAGCAACAGAGGACGATGACAGATGCCAACGTTTTCAGAAACTGTGATGCCGATAGAGTTGAGGCCCCCACGATTGATCCATTGGTCATTTCTGCCTAGATAGGTCCTGCTTGGATGAAGAGGATCTTGGTTGATAGTGGAAGTTCTGTAAATATACTCTTCAAGCGTGCTTACGATCAAATGCTAATGGAAGCGAAAGATTTGAAACCGTATCAGTCACGTATACACGGTTTCAATGGAAGTGCAACTATACCAGTCAGAACAGTGGATTTACCTGTTGAGTTAGGCGTTGGTGATCGCCGAAAAGTTCAGGTGATACATTTTGTGGTGTTGGATATACATTCCCCATATAACGCTTTTTTAGGCTGACTGGCCCTTGCAGAGTTTAGGGCAGCCATTGCCCCGTGGTGTTTGACCCTGAAGTTCCTTATACATGGCAATCAGGCGGATGGACGCGCCTGTTATGTGGCAGAGCTACGGGATGCGCAATGAAAAGAGAAAGGTAAGGGCGTGGAGGAATCTCTCTGCCTCTGTTTTTCGAAGGATTGACAGTTAACGCCTGGGTCTAGGCCCAGGCACACGACCTATTTCCTAAGGATCTTGACCCTAGAGACAACGATGATGAAGGGGAAGTCAGAGAATACCAGACTTCCCCGGTGGAGTTGATGATTGATGTTCCGATCAACGATGATGACTCTAGAGTGGTAAAGGTCGGATCTCAGCTCGGCCCCCAAATGTGACAGGAACTGGTTGAATTTCTTCGGGCAAACCTTTATGTATTTGCCTGGACTCATTCAGACATGTGTGGGATCTCATCGAACATCATGAGCCATACATTAAATATCGACCCGCGGCACGTGCCGGTGAAATAAAAAAGGCGCGGTATGAATTCAGAGAGTTCTGTTGCCCTGAAAGAAGAAGTGGATAAACTCAAGGCTAATGGGTTTATTCGTGATGCTTTATACCCAGAATGGATATCGAATCCAGTGCTTGTCAAAAAATCAAATGGAAAATGGTGGACATATGTGGACTACTCAAATCCGAACAAAGCCTACCCAAAAGACAGTTTCCCGCTTCCCAGAATTGATCAACTGGTGGATTCAACAGCCGGACATGAGCTCTTGTCTTTCATGGACACATACTTCGGCTACAATCAAATCCCGATGTACCTTCCTGACTAGGAGCATACTAGCTTTATCACTGATCTGGGACTTTATTGCTACCAGGTGATGCCGTTTGGACTCAAAAACGCTGAAGCAACTTATCAAAAGCTCATGGACCGAATGTTTGCAAACCAGATCAGGAAGACTATAGAGGTGTACGTTGATGATATGCTCGTGAAGTCGTGGCTATCCAACAACCTAGTCGGTGATTTGGAGACGATATTCAACATGCTCCGATAGTACATAATGAAGCTCAATCCATTGAAGTGTCATTTCAGAGTTGCATCTGGAAAGTTCCTTGGGTTTATTGTCAATGCCTGAGGAATTGAAGTTAATACCGAAAAGATCTAGGCGATTCGGAATCTTGAAACTGCCAGAACATTAAGCGGGTGCAAAGTCTCAATGGGAAGATGGCAGCCTTAAGCAGACTCATTTCCAAAGCCACGAACAAGTGTATTCCCTACTTCGATCTGATCAGAAAAGGGAAACAAAATTTCGAGTGGATAGAGGAGTGCGAGAGTGCATTCCAAGCACTAGTGCAACATTTGGCAACACCTCTTATCTTGTCAAAGCCGGTTGATCACGAGAAACTGTATGTCTATCTGGCGGTATCAGCAAATGCAATCAATGCTGCGTTAGTTCGAGAAGAGGATCAGATCCAACGATCGGTCTATTATATCGGCAAAAGATTGGCAGGGGCAAAAAGAAACTACCCAAAGACAGAGAAGCTAGCTTATTGTCTTGTTATAGCCTCGAGAAAGCTCCGCCCATACTTCCAGGCTCATCCGATCACTGTTTACACCGACCAGCCGTTACGACAGATCCTGACACGACCTAAGACGTCTCTTAGGTTGCTCAAGTGGAACATCAAGCTGAGTCAATTTGATATCACTTATACCCCAAGCGAGCTATTCAAGGACAAGTTTTGGCAGACTTTATAGCTGAATTCACCATACCAGAGGACTTGCCCGAAATCAGTGAACCTCCCAACTATATATGGAAGCTATACGCTGATGGTGCATCAAATGACCGATGCTCAAGCGCTGGAGTGGTGCTCGAAACCCCAGATGGACGATCCGTATGAAGTTTGACTTCCGTGCAACTGACAATGAAGCTGAGTATGAAGCCTTGCTTGCTGGACCGAGGCTTGCCAAAGATTTGGGAGTCATTGCTGTGGAGATTCACTATGATTCACAATTGGAGGTGTGCCAGGTTCGAGGAGAGTATCAAGCCAGAGACCGAATATTAGCCTCCTACATTATGCGGGTCCAGGAAGTGTTAAATCAGTTCGACTATTATGCTATCCACTGTATAACCCGAGAGCAAAATCAGAAGGCCGATTCTTTAGCAAAACCGGCCAGCACTGGTGAAGCATAGCAGATGGGACTCATCCCCGTGGAGACACTCACTGCTCCAAATATTGATCAGATGAAGACAGACTAGGTTCATGAGGCAACATCCGAGAAGGTCGTGGATGACTCCAATCAGAAACTACCTTGAGCACGGAACATTACCCGAGCGCAGGAGTGAGAAAAGACGGGTTCTTCGAAAGGCTTCGCGGTTTGTCATCCAAGATGGAGTCCTGTACAGAAGGGGATTTTATGTTCCTTTACTCCACTGTGTCGCCCACGATGAAATCAAGCGAGGTTTGCATGAAGTGCATGAAGGAGAATGTGGTGATCACACTGGGGGCCAAGCCCTTGCAAAGAAGATACTCAGATACATGTATTATTGGCCAACTGTAAACCGAGACACATCGGATTATGCTAAGAGATGTGATAGGTGCCAGAAACATGGCAGAATACCGAGAGCCCCGCCAACCGAGATTACTCAAATGGTCAGTCCATGGCCGTTTGCCACATGGGGTATTGATATAATAGGGTCCTTGCCTCTAGCCAAAGGTGGTGCAAAGTACGCCATCATTGCAGTTGACTACTTTACCAAATGGACGGAAGCTGAACCCCTTGCTACTATTACAATGAAGAAAGTAATCAACTTTGTTGTGCGCAACATCATCTGTCGCTTTGGCCTCCCATAGACGATTGTAACTGACAACGGGGACCAATTCGATAGTGCCGAGTTTAAGAATTTCTGCCGATGATATCGCATCGAGAAAAAGTTCTCGGCAGTAGCTCACCCTCAAGCGAATGGACAAGTCGAAGCTGTCAACAACGTCATTAAGTCCATTTTGAAGAAATGATTGGAGAAGGCTTGAGGTAAGTGGGTCAATGAGCTTCCCATGGCCTTATGGGCATATCAAACTACCCAGAAATCCGCGACCAGCCATACTCCATTCGCACTTTCTTATGGCTCTGAAGCTGTTATTCCAGTTGAGCTAGAGGTACCTTCTCACCATGTGACTTATTATGATCCAAAGACAAATGCCATCTTACTTGCAGAATCTCTGGATTTATTGGATGAGAAGCGTGAAGAGGATAATTTGAGGGCAGCCGCACATCGCAACCGAGTCGTCCGATTATACAATGCTAAGGTACGACGTAGAACCTTTGAAATTGGTGATCTCGTACTTAAGCGAATCTATCTGGTCCCTTCGCACATGAAACCGACATGGGAAGGACCATATGTCATCGAACGGAGCAGTGAGAGTCTCCATCGCTATTACATATAACTGGCTTTCATTCATTTAGTATGCTTTCCTTTTGAAGTTCGTTTATGCAATTCGAGAATTTGTATTTGTAATAAGGCAACTGACTTTGCCATGATTTCCTATTTCAACAATAAAGCGCAGACTCATTAAGCCAGATTAGTGATTCCTAAATGCACCATGCAGCCGCCATGATGTACGAAGAGCCGAGTTCCATCTTACAGTGGGACTCATTCAAATAGAGAGTGATCGTGATCCGACCGGTCACTCACTAAATGAAACCCCGAGCTCGGGGGAAAACAACAATCAACTAAAAGAGAGTTGAAACATGACAACTCTCCAATTAAACTCCAGCTCCCAAAGCGAGAGCTAAAGTGCAAACTCAATAATCAGGATGTGAATCGACCATCCAGGTCGAGGAGGATGGATCCGTCCATCTACGACCTTGCTTACATGGCTCAAGGAGGATGGATCTGTCCATCTATGACCTCGCTTCTTTTCAAGCTCGAGGAGGATGTATCCGTCCATCCACGACCTCGCTTCTATCCAAGCTCGAAGAGGATGGATCAGTCCATCTACGACTTCGATTACTGGATCAAGAAGGATGTGATCCGACCATCCATGACCTTAATCAACTCCTTATTCCGAGAGCATGAATAAGATCCTAATCCTTAAACAGATGTGATTGACTGTCTATCAACTGAATCTAGATTCTCGGAGTGTGAACTAGATTATAAACATTAAATGAGTGTGATCGACCACCCACAAAACAACTTATGTCCCCGGAGTGTGGACATAATCCTAAACAATAAGCAGGCGTGATCGACCGCCGACTTACAAATCTAATCCCCAGAGTGTGGATGCAAATGCTAGCAATGAGCGAGTGTGATCCAACCACTCCAATTCATGTTACTTTAACTTGGTTCCGACTAAGTTAAATCAGAGTTAGTGAAGGTGGAGGACCACTGCTAACTAACTACTTTAACCATTCCTAGAACCGGGGGCATAACTCAAGTACCAGCCGCTGACCGAGACAGCACAACGTTGGGACTCAACTCAATGTTCGATTATGACCCGAGGCCATGGCCTCAGGACTTAAAGATCAAACTCAAGTTCGTCTTAGAGATTGAAGCTTCATGAGTACATTGAATGGAAATGTGGATGCTTAAGTACTAAAACAACTAAACACAAAGTTATGCCAAAAACAAAAAAGGAATTTTATTCATACTATTCTTCAGAAAAGAAGTACAAAATCTATCCAAAGAATTCCTATAAGCAGGGGGCCAAGCTTGCATCTATACATGGCCTACAAAAGTAAAAGAAAAGAAGCTTATTCTAACTCTCTACAAAAGAGGAAGTCAAAATGCAAATCTACGCCTTCGATTTCCTGTCCTTTTTAACTTTTTTTGGCGTAGACCCGCTCGAGCCACCGCCCGGACCTCTTTTAGAACCCTTGCCTTCGTGGATCGCTTCAGTTGGCTTGTCTCCAACCAGAGGAATCGATGCGGTTTCCCCTTAGGAGCCTGCGGGGATTGAAGTATCCCCTGTGTGTGAAGCTGGTGGAATAGTGGCACTTTCGATACCATAAGAATAAGGCATGCAAGTCTCAATCATGGTGCCACCTGGAGAAATCACGAGAATTGGGGTCGGCCCGGGACCCGCCATACCTCCGCTGGCTCTAAGATCCTGCTCTATCTCAGCCTTAATTTCCCTCATTATTTGTTCCTCCCGGTCCACGCGCTCACTCATTGGGATACTACCAGTCGGACCTAAGGAGCCCGTAATAATAACGTCTTCATCCACATTAAAGGGCATCTCAATGCTTGGATCACTTTGGCAGCTGAGAAGTGCTAACATCTGTTGGTCGTCAAACATACAGCCGCTATCATGCATCTCTCCAGCCGAAGTAGTGATCGTCACAGTTGTGGCCTCTGTTGTTAATGCCTCATGCTCATGATGAACTTCTTGAGTTGCCGGAGGGTTGATCGATGCAGAATCTAAGGCTGAATAAAGATAAGAAAATATATTAGTAATATCCTCTGATAACATTCCTACATTTTGATGAATAGGAGAAGTGTCCGGAGTACCTTCCTCAGGCTGGCTCCCGGGTTGAGCCCACATGCCTTCCAAGCTGCGCTCGATGACTGGAGAAAGATGTGGCTTGTCGGGATCGTACCCTGTGATGATTGGTGGGTCGGCAGAAGATGTGGGCATAGGTTGAGATGCCGGGGGCACTTCATAAGTAGAGTCATGGCGTTCGCCCCCGGACCCTTCTTCGGCCTCTAGATATTAAGTAGCCAGGGCTTCTCTCTGGCATGAGATAGTTGTGTCATGAAGGACTTTGGGCTCGTCTCCGATCAGTACTTGAGCTTCCAGTTCAAACTCATCAATAGTTGCAACTTTGCGGATTGCCTTTTCATCTTCAACCAAGCGGTTCCAGACCTTATACAACTAGAAGGGATAGTCCTCGCTAAGCCAGTTCAAGTTGCGATTCCTTAGGACGTTTTCATTGTAGGTGACCGGGAGGTCCTCGAATTCACCTTCCATCTTGGCCTCGATGGCTTTTACTTCCCTTTTGACCCTAGTGTCGACTTCTACGGCCTTTTTATTTGCAGTGTCCCTCTATTCTCTAAGCTTCACCACCTCCTTGCATGCTTCCTGGGCAACCTTATTAGCTTCATCTTTTTCTTTGGTGGCCTCAGTTAGCTTTGCCTTTAATTCGACAACTTCTTTTAGCGTGACATCCCTTTCCTGAATGATCATGGTGTTGTGGTGCCCCATCTCTTCCACCAAGTCCATATGGGTTTTTCTCATTTCTTCCATGGACTTCTTAGCTTCCTTAGCTCTCTGGCTTGCCTTCATCTCAGCTTTTCTTGAGGACTCGAGCTCATTGGAGAGCACTGCTATTATCTTGTCCTTGTGAGAATGATCGCCCTCCAATTTCTCAATCACCTTGGCTCGTTTGAAGGACATAATCGAGACCCGCTCTGCCGTCTTGACCCACTCACGGTATTGGCTGTATTCATCGTGCACATAGTCTTGCACCCAGTTTTCTATATCGTTTGGGATTTTCTTTAAGTTGGGGGGAAAGTGGAAACCATCAAAGCATATGTTTGGGAAATCCTTCTTCGGTTTAGCAATATAGATGGCTCCTTCCCCCGTTGGCTCTATAGCGGTTTGTTCTATGACAGCGGGAGTGGCTGTTTCACTTCTACGGTGCTGTTTGCCGGTTTTTGGAATGTGAGATGGCACTGTTTGGTGCGAAGATTCAGAAGAGGGCCTGTTGGGGCCGGAAGGTTTAGAAGGCACTTCGGTGGCGGAGATCGTGACCTGGAGCGGCGCTTGCTTTGATGTGATTTTTCTTTTTCCCTGTCGTAGCACTCACGTTCCCGGCCAGAATGGTAGCCACGACCATAATCTCTCTCACTCTCACGACGATGTGATTCAGAATGCGATCCAGACGATTGACACGAAGAGCGGAGTTTATCAAGCATAGAACCTTATTTCACCATTGTATCTGCAAAACAGAAGAAGAAAATCGGTCACCACTGGATATTGAGAAGCACATGATGAAATATCGTGTAATGTCATGAAGTGCGTGTATGCATGTGTAAACCCCCAATTGACTGGTTGTAGCAGCTTTGCTTATTGGAGTTGACTCCGCTATATCTATTGAAGTTAGGCCTACGCCGGATCTTGAAGGGAAGTGGAGACCCTCTAACCTAAGATCAGGGGATGATGGTATGTCCACAGAAATAGGAATATCTGATAGCCCCTTTAGTGAGCTTTCTATTTGATGGGAAGAGGTCTCAGGACCTATGGAGGTAGTCACAAATTGAGTTGCTTCGGTAGTCTTTCACCTATTGATTTTATAGACAGAAGCTTTGCCTTTTCTCTTTAATTCAGAAGGCTGAGGGCCTTGCGGAGGCATGACCGCAGGCTCATGACCAGCTTCTGTACCCTCATCATCGCGAGGTTCGATGATTGTTATGTCGGGCATGGCCCGAGCTCACTCAACTGGAGGCACGACAGGAACCCATCTTCCGCCTTGTCTTGTTGGGGCTACTCTTTGAATTCCCATAAGCCCTATGCTTTGTCCTTTCCCTAGAAGCCCGGCGGTAGTCAAATTGTCATCGCCGAGAACTTCATATATTTCTCTTAGCTCAGCAAGCACCGCCTGGAGTGTTCTCACTATCTCTTTATATCGCTCTCCTTCGGGCCATGGAATATAAGCTGTAAAAGAAACACAACAATGTATTCGGCATCGATCTATATTATCCAGTAATGGTTAAATAACGAAAAAAGTAATAACACTTACGTCTGGCCAGCCATCGCCTGGCAAATCCTGGAGGGCATCTCACATAGAACCACTCCATTTTGAAGTAGCTCAACTTGCTCCATGTGCCTACCACCACCTGGCAGTTCCTAATAGCTTCCGGGAAGGTGAATGATGGATTATCTGCCCAACTCTTCACATTGAATAAATATCTGATCTCGTCGACAGTCGGGGGACGAAGGAGATGTTCCATAAATATTATGTACAAGCTATTGAGTAGCGCGTATCCATTCGGATGAAGCTGAGAGGGTGCGATCCTTAAGTAAAATAGCACATCCCTGATGAATTGGTTGAATGGGGGCATTGTTCCAGTCCAGCACATAAATCTGTTGCGTGCGTTGAATCCCTCTGGGGGATAGTGTGCTCTATCTTCCGGACCTGGTAGCCGGACTTCTTCAAAAGACAACCCATGCCTAAGGCAAATTCTACATAACACTTCTTTTGTAATCTTGGACTGGATAGAATCTATTGGATTCATTATCACCACTGCATCCGGCAGTTCATCCGGAGTAGGATTCACTATATCAACCGGGACGTCCGACCTATCTATTCTGGAGAATAGAGGACTTTAAGCTTCTTGCTGTTCCGAGCTTCCAGAATCCATAGCTATTGAACTCAGTAAAAACCACTATTAGATGGTAGAAAATCCGTATCCCCCCAGTGCAAAGTGAGTGATCGTGTTGTGTAGTGAAGTGCTGCACAGTACTCTAAAATTCTACAAGGTTAAGAGACGGTAAAGAAACGAGACTTCGAGATCCGACCGGAGCGACCGTCATTGCTGATCGTCTCAACCATGCCATTCTAACTTCAGAGAACGATCCATATTAAAAGTTTGTTATGTTTAACAAGTTACAGTTCCATTGACGAGCTTTGAAGGACAATCATATATGCAGTTCTATGGTTGAGTCCAAATATGCAAGGCTAAAGCTCGTCGGGGTCAAGTGTCCGAGTATGCAAAAATCATGAAATTTGTATCCATCATAATTCATTCTGGATCGTTCCCCTAAAGCTAACATTCGTATCGATCTTCCCATATCGATCACTCTATATCGATCGCTTTGTATCGATCTATTCCCTTTGACAATACCTGACCGATCCAAAAAATGGCGCATTCGTATCGATCCATGAGCTATGGCTTCGGATTGATCGGAAGACGCCTCACCCCATATCGATATGAGTTGCTTCATCTCGGATCGATCATCTAACTATTCCTTCCGCATTGATTCCAGATGCCTACTTTTCTCCTCAATCATAGAAACTACTTTCCACCACATCGATCGCATATGCGATGTAGTGAATCGATCCATAACAATTCCTTCATATCCACTATCTCTGAAACTTCATACATCCAGATCAATTCCACGTCCATCCCTTCGCATCGATGCGAGATCACCACCTGAGTTAGTCAAATCCGGAGTCAGTGACTCCGTATCCCTTTTTCCTCTTCAGCTACCCTCCTTCTCCAAATCTCCAAATTTCCATTAGCAACGCTCTCCACTCCACCTGATCGACCCTCCGGCTGCAATGATGCCGAAGATGGCGATTATGGTGAACAAAGGGGCATGAAAATCGAATCTCACTATTATAAGCATGATTCAATTAGTGATTTGCCTAAGGTTTAAG
This sequence comes from Allium fistulosum, assembly GCA_030737815.1. NCBI lineage: Eukaryota > Viridiplantae > Streptophyta > Magnoliopsida > Asparagales > Amaryllidaceae > Allium > Allium fistulosum. Next base: position 1,110,952,654 of record CM060902.1, on the reverse strand, counting down.
GGGATTTGGATTGGGTAATCAGGTTATGGTTGGAGACAAAGAACAGTTCTTCTCGTTTTCTTTTTCCTTTTCTCTGATCGGTACAAAATAGTAAGATGAAAAAAAATATGCTAAGTACAAAAAAGTATTTATACTCTCTTCGTATCCGACATAAAAAATGATTCGTATCCCGGTTTTTCTCACCGATTGAATCGGTCAAAAGCCCATCGGTACGAAATACACCACGTACTTATGTTTGGATCGATGGATTTTCACAGCAAGTTGCACAACACATAGGGGACATCCATGATCGATCATAGCTAAATTGGAGCGGTTTATGATCGATACGAACTAACTATGGATCGATCAAGGATGGATCCCAAATGATTCCAGATCGATCATATGGGCCCACCTCGGCCAGAGAAAGAGTATTCCGAGATCTAAGGCAGATATTTCTAGCTCCACACCTATAAATAGCACCTCCATTGCAACTAAAAAGGGACTTTTATGCTGCTGCTTGAGTGGAACTCCATTGTAATTCGAGTGTTAGCTGTTGTACTGTTGTAACTTAGTTTCTAATCAGCAATAAACATCAAAACCTTCAAAGTGGACGTAGGCAATAATGCAGAACCACTTTAAATTCTTGTTTTCTTTCTATTACTGCTTATTTTCTTGGTGTGATTGTTAGATTAGCCTCATTTTTCATTTTACTTCTTCATTCTAATCTCTTCAGTTACATCGGACGAGTGTTGTGCCCATTTTTGGTACAAACAAACTAATCTATCATCGGCATGGACAGTTATAACAACCTATTCTCACAATTACTTGTAAATACAACTAACAATGCAGCAAAAAATAAAATATACGTGACTACGTCTTGGCAGCATGCAGCTCGTTTTATGAAGCTCTAAAGAATCCAAAGCTAAATTTGAAAATATGTTTGGTCTGACCTGAGCATTAAAGAAAATTACACCTGGATCAGTCTGGTAAACCACCATGAGAAAAACACACTTCAAATGGATTTTTAATTTTATAAAAACCTTTTGAAAATAATTTTAGTTCGTAAAACCATACCGCACACAAACATGAATGCGTTTTTACCTTACGATAACCAAACCATTTCATAGGAAATCTTCTGATATTATATTAATAATCTAGGGTTTAAAATAAATATTGAATCATAGTTGAAATTATTACATTAATTAAATTCTAGCATAATATGTATATAACTAAGTCCGAAAGGTACTTATTACAGAGTGGATTCCATCAATGCAAGGCTACTAGGGTACCGCTTGTCACAGTACACCTCTAGATAAAATGTACCGAGGACCTCGCATGGACAATCTTCATGGAATGACAAGCCTACCCCTTACTGGATAGTGCTGAATATTTCATCATTCCGGTTGCTTTCCAACCATTTCCCGATAGCTCTCATGCACAACCAAATCCGTAGATAATAATCTAGATGGGTGATGAAAATACCCTAATGGGTGCGACCCACATAGCCTTGCGGCATATCCTGTATTTTAGTCATTCCAGTTTGGTAAGGCTTGAGGCTACGTTTTACCTTTTTAGCAATTCCCACTTGGAATGCTACACTGCCCTCTAGGCAAAAATGCAAGCCAGCATTCGTTCATACAAGTTGTTCAGGATATGAAAAAACCGAAGGCACCACTTCCACTACAGCTTTAGGATTAGTAGCAAGCAGCCCTTGCACTTCAAATAACTTCATCTTCGATTCCATCATCTTCAAGATGTCTTCAACTCAAACACTTAAGTTGGTTGGAAGCAGTTTTTGGATAATTCATACTTATCCGTTCCCGGTCTCTCCAAACAAAAAATCAATAGATTTCGGTAAATTCAACTCTGGTTCTTTCAAAAATAATCAGACAATACATAAGAGCGGAGATCACATCCTAACCATTTAAGTGGATGGATTTCCGTATAGTTTGTCCTAGAAGAACACATGAATTATACGTACAGTATATCATCACCGAGGATAATTATACCATACAATTCTCGTATTTTCTTCTAGATATTTCCAGAGTTATAAATTGGACAAGATTTGGCAGTCAGTTATTTAACTATCAAATAAACAAGCAATCCAACATAGATTTAATTCCATATGGGATCCACTAAGCCTCTTAAATAAATATTCATTAATTAAATCACTTTAATTATTCACAAAAATATTTATATCCTTATCTCACCAGTATAAATATATTCTCAAAGCATTTTACTTTCTATACTTGGAAGACTTTACCATATTCTTATACAATGGTATAAGTGTATTCTCAAAGCTTTTTAAGAAAGATTCCTTATTTCAAAATCATATTAAATGGATTAGAATAATGTCATTCAAATATTGTTTACTATAAACTCAAACCACTTATCCTTCGGCGTTAAGTATGAGAGAAGGTTTCTATACCACCATAATTAAGAAGGATTACTTATTCATTTCATAAACTTGAATTTCATAAGTGATCCAATTTCATATACATAAAATAATATTTTAAATATATACCTAACATCATTCTTCAATTTCAAACTTAAAATACTCTTTGAATAACAGTGAAGCCGTTCAAGTTGGGATATTATTACATCCCTCCTTGACTTAACAATATTCTTACCTTTCAGGATAGGTAGAAGTTTCCCTGCCTCGAAGTTTAATGTTAAATATATGATTTTCAAAATTCTTCGTATATTAGTCATTTAAAATCAAAGTTTACAAATCAAACTTCTTTTCCCATTTCCAAGATCTCTTTCCGATTTATAAACTTTGCAAAACTATTCATTTAAAAATAATTCTCTTTTATAAAACAATTTATTACTTTAAACACTTTTTATTTAATAAATTGATTACATTTAAAACCACCCTAATAAATAAATTATTAAGCTTCAAACATCATTAGCAAACTATTAATTAACTTTAAAACACCATATGCATAATTAATAAACTTAATCACTATTAATAAATGATTGGTTAACTTAAAACACTATTAATAAATAATTAATAAATTTCAAAAACATCATTATTAACTAATTAACTAACTTAAAATATCATTAATAAAATAATTAATTAACTTTAAAATTAATTAAATAAAATAAATAACTTGATTTATAAATAACTAATTAACTTAAAACATCATTATTAAATAATTTTTTAATTTTAAAATATTATTATTATTCAAATAATATTAACTTAACCATTTAAATATAGAAAAAACTTTATTTCAAAATATTATAAAATTAAAGCAAATTCTAAATCCATTTTCCTTTCAAGTTTTGGAAAGAGGCTTAGCAACCACAATGGCACTTAAAAAAGCGACCACTTATTTCCAATTCTACAATCCAGGTCACATCACTGGTATTTATATATGCAACTTATATGTCAATAGAATCCATAAATAACAAATTGACGGATAACACATCATTTATCCAAGTCAACCGACTTACAAATAAATGTCCAAATTAATAAAATAGTAGAACGGGGATTTATTCTCCTAAATAGGTGTCCAATATATCTATTCAATTTAAATATAACAGAACTGTGTTTTATTCTGCTAACTGAATGTCAGTGCCGAAATGAAATAAATTAACTACGTAATTATTTCTACCACTATTAATTTATCATCAAATTATACTTCACAAAAATTATCAACCATTTTTCTTAAAGTGTCGTACTCATCAAAACGAGTTTAATGCAAGAAACCGCAGGCTAAACAGATCTAGAATGAGCGAGTTGTACATTTTCAAAGTTAACCATTTTAAAACAAAATAATTTTAATTAAACACTACACCTTACTACCAGGCCCAATACCCGGTCCACTAACCAAACCTACACACTGCTTCTTCCCCAAACTAGTATTCCCAAGTTCAAAACCTGGATACAACAACTCTCCCACGAATGCGCACGGCGTGCACGCGACACGTCGAACCACCATGTTGTTTGCCTATCTTCGGCCATCCTCAAGTCCTAATGCTTAAGCTCATCATGATGGCACCATCGCCATCTCCTTTAGCGCCGCCTAGCAAAGTATAATCCAATCCCCAAATTTGAAATCGCGCAAGCGTGCTTCCAGTATTCGACACCCACCCACAAATCAGGCTCATCGAAAAATTGACATTACTCGAGTCTTTACTATTATCGACCAATCTCTCACACTATACTCGACGAAACACCACCCGACTAATTTTAAAAAACTAGACATTATGACAAACAACTTTCCAATTGGTCGTCTTAGCTAAATTTGAACGGTATGAGTGACATGGATTTTTGAATAAGAAGCGGGTATGTTAATTTTTGAAAATAGTGGACAGGAAAAGGAAAAAAGAGAGATATGTTTATTTACAGTAAGCATGCTCTTCAATTTCAAAGCAAACATCAACAAAGATATGATTTTCCTATCAAAAATCAAATTATTAACAAATGCACACATTTCTTATTTTGTAAAAATATACGTAAACAAAGATTAAATTTCTCACCTTGCAAAGTCCAAGTTTAACCCTTTTTTCCTTTTTTCTTTTTGAGTGAAATAAAAATGGAGTTGATAATAAGAATATGAAGTATGAAATATGAATTTAGAGGAATGTATATATAATAGGTTAAATAAATAATAAAAATATAATAGAGATGCCCTTGGACCAAAATATCCTTACTTCAAGTTTTCAACTCTTCCATCATTTTTAAACCACCAAAGTGCCAACCATTGTTAATTTACACACTTAAGGAATATTTTCATTTCAAATCCATCTTTTCATTTGAAATTTAAATATATTTTATATTTATATATCCTTATTATTATTATTGTATTTATACATTTCAAATTAAAATGTTTAGACGTTTAAATTTTGTTTTAAAATTTATACAAGGGTATTACAACTTTCAATAATTTTTCGTTCGAAAAAAAGCTGAAAATCCGAAAAACGTGTTTCAGACATATTTTTAGTTTTCCACTGAACTATCTATTTATATAAACGAAATTCAAAAATGAAATTTCTATCTTTATTTATAAATTAAAATAGAGTTATTTAATTATTAAATCCCTTAATTGAATATTTAAATAAATTAAACATTCACGAATCAAAGAGATAAAATTTTGGGTGGTTATAGGGGCTGAGTAAAATTAGTCGGTGCCGACTTATTTTCCTAATTTCACCTAAGCATGCATGCCAATTTTCAAGTCATTTTGTCCTCATTTTGATCTTCTAAGTCCGGTTGAAATTTGTTTTGGCTTAAAAGTGAGTTGACACTTGCCTTCCAAAGTGTGCCTTTCGAATGTAAGGTGTGCTTTTACTTAAGAACAAGTTCCAGTATTCAGTCTTTGATAGTTGTGCTCTTCGATCATCTATTGATCTTAATCTCGGTGAATCATCAAGTTTCCTTCGGATTCTCTAGCAAGTCAAAGGTCGTTCTAGACCTATTCTAGTTTTTGGACTCCGATCCATGCGTAAGTGTCATTTATACATCATAATCATTCTAATTTCATTCAAAGTCATTACATCACAAATCAAAATAGTCCCATGTTCATCTAGGATTTGTCTATTTTACACTAATTACAAGGATTCAATTATTTTTGTTCTAAGGTTTGATCTCTTTGGATCATTTTAAATTCAATTTAATGTGAGATGTCTTCGATTCGTTTATGATCCAATCTTGGATTCGATCTCACCAAACCATAAAACTTCCAATCTAGGGTTCAATCTTTTAGGATCCTTGCTGAATTGTAATACCCCACACCTCTTAGTATACCCAAAGGGACACACTAAAAGGCATGGAGCGTTATTGGTATAACTAAAACTAGCGAAGACTAAGATTCACAAGACAAAAATATATAAAAACAGCGGAAACAATTATAATAATAATAATTTATTTAAAACAAAACCTCAGAATTACTTTATAAATCAAATAAGTTGCCAAATACCAAATACATCATATGTCTCAAAATATCCATACTTGTCTTGCGAAATTAAAAACCATAGTCTCAATAAAATCAAAGTACAAATCATCCCTCAAATAGTGCCAATACAACATAAGAACTAAAAGCTGAAAATAAAGAAGAGAAATACATAGGAAGAATCTAAGCTGCTGCAACCTCCCTGAATCCACAAATCTACCTCCCTCGCCTTTGATGGCCTATAAGGGGGAAAGGGGAAAATAGAGGAGTGGGTCAGACTAAAAGTCCGGTGACTGATAGTAATTACTAATATTTTTAAACAAAGTAAAGGTAATAGGCTTTGCAATAGTTCTAGTATTAAAAAGAAAACAAAGGAAATAGGAAGAAGGAACAAGCTGGAAATAAATATGAATTAATTCGATTAATATGATTGATTAGCTTTTATTGTTTGCACTTGTCTTTGATCGCTGCTTTGATTAGGCTGAATTCCTAATCCTATAATTAGACTGAAATCCTAATTCTACCATTTGATCGGCCTGTTACTCCATAGACCTACTACGGACTAGACGTTATATAGCTCCCTACACAGAAGGTAATAGTGTCTACGAATGACACGCAAAGTATCTACTATGGATTAGACGTTATATAGCTCCCTATACAGAAGGCAATGATCTCTACGAAAGAGACATATACTAAGCGCTTGGAACTCATAACGATTTATGAGCCATCACTGGAAGTCGCACGCGTGACCACCACTAAGCTCGCGTTACCTGTAGTTCCACCTATTGGGTCTTCTTATTACCTCAAGCTCTAGCATAAGCGAGCCTCTCGTCTCACTTCAAAATTATGTGAAACACCGTGTCCATAGAAATAATAGGGGAAATGCTGTTGTACTGGCCCGTCATCCAAACAATATCTAGTTGTGCCCCTTTGCCCAAATCCCCATGATTTGGACTTCTACTTATTGACCAATTACTACCATTATTAGCATAAGCATGCCCCTCGTCTCACTTCAGGATTATGTGAAACACCGTGTCTATAGAAATAATAGGGGAATGCTATTTGGTACAGGTCACGCTTTACTTCTTTGCTTATTAACTTAGATAAATTATTCAAATAAGCCTTTATTATTGTTCTTACTATCTGTGCTTATTAATTTATCCTAAGTCTTAAAATAAGCCTCATTCTGTTCTGTTTTCTGATTATAACCTATGTTATAATCATGCTTATTACTTAATTATAACTATATAGCTCCTTTCATCTTTTACTCTTTTTAGTTATAATTCTAAGTTATAACTAGGTCAATTTCTTTAATTTAGTCCAATTCTAATATTTACATCACAATTTCAGTCCAATTCCATTTCTTATTACAGTCGTTTCATTTTACATCTTATCTTCCGTTATTTCAGTATTCTTATAATTTTAATCCATATTTGCGTTTAATCGATTCTAATCCATACGCGAAAAAGAAGGAGAAACAAAAGAAAACTGAAAATAGAAGAAAATCCAAAGCGTATGAAAAAGATGTAAATAACGCATAAATAACAATAAATAAATTTAAAATACTGTAAATAACGGTAATTAAATGGAAAAGCTATAATTAACAGAAATTAGCTACAAATAACTAAAAAGAATAGCTAAAAAGAAATAGATTGAAAATAAATCTAAAACTAAAAATAACTGATAAAAAGGTATTTCCAAAATCGTAGAAAAACTACAACTATTGGAAACCCTATTATTTTAGATTGCTTAAAAATATAAATAATTACAATCACTCACCTATGGTCCTAAGCTCTTCCCTTTTGGTTTTCCCGGATCCACTTGAGGATATTAAAATATTTTTATTAAAAAGATTCTCTCCTTGGAAAATTATTCCTTTTAGGATCCTTCATGAAAAGGCGAACCCAAGCGGAGAAAATCTAGAATGAGAAAAAGTGTTAGGCCTAGGGTCTTATTTATAGGGGTAGAAGTGGATCTCAGACCATTGGATTCGGAGATTGAATAGGATGCAACCACGTCATAGGCTAAATGGGAACCGTCAGATGGTAGCACGGAGGGACTAGATGAGCCAAAATGACAAAAATAGCGTGTAAAAAAAACTTGCTGGAACCAACAGGAACGAAGGAAATTTCCTTCGCTCCCCATTCGTAGGGGAGTCGACCTACAGGTCAACCGCCCTTGAAGCGAGGTCGACCGGCCGGTCGACCTAGGCCTTGGGATGGTCAACCTCTAGGTCGACCTCCCTACATATATATTTATTTTCGTTGATTCTTGTTTGCTTTGTAGCTCGCTCATATTAACTCGGATTCTGACGTTCTATATATAGAAATTGACCAAAAAATTACCACGGACACAATGGTGCAACTCCCGTGGAATAATTTGGATAATTTCACAAATTTATTTTATTATTTCATTAACTAACTAATTAATTATTATGGGTTAAATTTCGGGTTGTTACATTCTTCCCTCTTTAAGGGATTTCGTCCGAAATCTCAGAGGATAAAAGAATGAACTAACATTTTCATCCAAGTTCTACAACCAACTACTCAACCATCATCCATTGTCCTTAAGTTTTTCTAATGCAATTTATGATACTTATGCAATTAGTGTAGTGCTAATGTCCCTAACTAATGCAAAAGATTAGGCGGTCCACTGATTCAGTTGACCTCCTTTTATGCAATCATGTCTGTGCTATGTATCCAAATGAATGCAAAATTCCTAATGATAACTAATAGTTCTATATGCGTGCTTCAATCATCATCCAAATGCAACAACCATGTGATAACCATCCATCTATAGTAACCATGAAAATAAAAATGAAAATGCAAATGCACACACATCCATATGCATATGCTCTAGTGTCCTAGTTAGGCCGATCCCTAAGAGATAATAGTGCCTAGTGTAAGTATATGCGTCCATTAGCATCCACTAGCAAACACTTGCAACCACTTGCATACATCATCCATAACATGTTCTAATAACATGTTTACATCAAATCCTACCATCCATAGGTTAACCCCTAAGTTCTACCCTCCCAAAGGATAATAAAGGAAAGAACCTATTCAAAACTAAAGATGGAAAATAGGAAATTCGAGAAATTACTATCAAAGAAATACGGATGTGAGATACGAATTTTCTCCAAATCAAATTTAGTCTTCTCCGAAGTCTTTTTAACCATTGTAGACTCTATCCAACACGAAAGCGACTTGCGCGGTCTTCCATAAAGAGCTTCGAAAGGTGCCACTCTAATGCTTGCTTGAAAACTACTATCATGTGAGAATTCACTAAAGGAAGATGCTTTCCCAAGTTTCTTCAAAATAAAAAATACACGTCCTCAACCATATGTGCCTTACAATCTTACTAATTTCACTTTGATGTTCTTCTTTAGCTTGCTCACATGAATCAACATTCCTAAGTTCTCACCAGTGCCCTATATGCTTTACGGGAAACTCTATTATTACTTCCAAAAGTAATTACTGCTATCTCCTTTATAGCCTTACACCTTTTCTGTCACTCCTTAGGGAATGATCCCTATCTATTCCACTTTTAAGAGTTTGATTTGGTATTTATCCTCTCATTTCAAAAACTAAGGCTTCTAAATTTTAAAATCCCAAACTCTTTGTCCTTAAAAGTGTTATCTTTAAGTTCTTCATAAATTCAAAAATACTCGGTTGCTTAACATTTTATGTTTATAGATTTGCATCCTTACATCTTTTTGAATTTACATTATTTCCCAAACCTAGAGGGAAAAACTTTCAAATTCTAAGTCCAAAACTTATTCCTCGCTTTCTTTTAAAGACCTTTTCAATTTTCTATAAAATTTGAATTTTCAAATTCTACTTTTATTAAGTTTTTCATTTCAAAAACTTATTTAATTTTTCACCAAATCATTTCCTTTTAAAATATCTTTAAAATATTCTTATGTGTTTTCAAAACATATTACACCTAACGGTCTCATACCTTAATGTATTGGAACTACTTTCTCCCATGAGAAATTATTAACGCTAAAATCTTCTCTGAACCTTTTAAAAGAGGATTTCTTATTTATGTGAAATTACAAGGAACTTATTTTATATTTTTCGAAATAGGCTATACAAAATATGGTGCTCCCATACCTTGTATATCTCTTTCATGCATTCCTTGTAACTTGCACAAAACATTTTTATTGGTTTCATAGAAAATTATATCATTATTCTTTTCATTCCAATAGATTAAAGTATGTTTAAATTATATTTTCTTACGATAGACATCTTCTAATATCTAACATTTTCATTTTCGAAAAACTCATCTTCAAAACTGTTTTAATATATCCATAACCAAAAACATTATCTTATAACTATTTGATTAATAGGTGTATTCACAAATCACTTTTATTTTATTCTTAGAAATTATCTTTTAAATACATTTTTATTTGGGTTTAAAATCGATGTTGCGTAAAACACTATTACTACAACCCAAAAATACTAGTGTATGAATTTAATTAAAAATAAATACTAATAAACCACATCTACTATGTAAAAACATTTCCTTTGGGAGTCACTTACTATAACAGTAGCGTTATAGTCTATGCTCCCTTTATTTTCACGAAAATATCTATTACAACAATAAATGTTGTAATCTACATTTTCGATACTTAATACATTTTAGGTTTTTATATTTAAAATCTCTGTTTACTTACAAAGAAACTAGTGAGCTATATACGTTTTATAATTCTTCAAAAAAAATTTCACTTTTAACAAAATTTATATCATATAAAAACCAATTTAAATTTCTTAACATATTCCCAAAAACCCAGTATTTACTTTTTTAAAAATATTTACAATTCTTCCTTTCAATTCTAATAATTTCATTTTATTGGGTTAGACATAAAGTGGATTTTCCTACTTACTACCCTAGTAGTATCCTTTCTAAACCTTGGAAATCTCATTTCCTTACTTAAAGTCTTTTGTTCCTATACTCATATTTATTCTAAGGTGCTATAGTTAAATCCACTTATATGAAACAATTATAATTTCTGCAATTATCCACACATGGGCTTTCTTCTTTCCTTATCAACTGAATCTATTGTACATCTCCAATATTTGCCTACCTCTCTTTGGATTTTCACAATCCAAACCTAAATGTACAAAATTGTTTCACAAACTCTTTCCATGTGTAGACCTTCTTTATGCCCCAAGAAACACACTTCCTTATGCCAAAAGTGATACTTCAAGAACTTTGCTTTTAAATGAAGAATGCGAGGTGTACGAAGAACCTCCTCTATACTCTTGGAAAACACCAAAATGTTGTTCATGAATACCACCATGAATTTATTTAGGACATTTCTAAAAACACGGCTCATCAAATCTACAAAATAGGCTGGAGCGTTGGTTAGCCCAAAAGGCATGACTAACCACTCAAAGAATCCATGGGGTGTCCTAAATGCGGTCTTATCAATGCTATCATCAGCGACCCTAAGCTGATGAAATCCAGTGGCTAAATCAAGCTGAGAGAATACCGAAGAGCCAACGAACTGGTCAAAAAGATCATCTATCCTAGGAAGTGGATAGCGGTTCTTCTTCCTGAGCTTATTTAATTCTCTATAGTCTACGCAAAGTCGAAGGGAATCATCCACCTTAGTAGCGAAGACGACTGGCGCTCCCCACTTCGATATGCTCCTTCTTATGAAACCTTTCTCCAAAAGCTCACGAACTTGCTTGCTCAATTCCTTCCTCTCCCTAGGTGCCATGTGCCTCACAGGTAATGCTACCGGCTTAGCATTATCAGTCAAATAAATCTTGAAGTCAATCTCTCTCTTAGGGGTAGTCCCCTAACCTCCTCAAAGACGTCTGGAAAATCTATGATGATAGGAACTGGATCTAACTCTATTGATAATGAATCGAGGGAATAAAGGAAGCTCAACATAACTGACCCTTGCGGGTAGCAAGAAACCTCGAGAGTCCTACCGCTACATGTCTCTAGCCTAACGACTCTCCTCTCACAATCTAATATAGCTCCATATGTGGATAGCCAATCCATTCCCAAAATAATCCCATACCCCAAAAATCCCAAAACATAGGTGTCGCAGTCAAATTCTGCGCCTAGAATAAAAATTTTCAAACCCCTACAACCATAAACAAGTGTGCCGATCCACCTATGGGGTTTGAAACAACAATGGGGTTTACTACTAAAGAAATGTCTAAGTGCAAACAATCTACTAGAGAACTAGAGATGAGAGAGTGAGATGCTCCAGAATCGAAAAAGAGCCCAAATGGGAAAAATAAAAAAATATAAATCAAATTTTCCTATCTCGATTTGGTCTACTGCTGGAGGGTGCTGCCTCCAAAGCCTGAATCTGTGCTGCTGGTGCACCCGCTCCCTGCCCCGTCTTTTGGGGACAATACTTACTAATGTGACCGGGTTTTCCACAATTATAGCACTTTCCCTTCATCTTTTCTTTCTTGTAGTTTCTTGCGTAATGACCAATCATCCCACAACTATGGCACTTCGCTTCCTTCTTGATTTGCTTCCGAGGGCCTTACTCTTTCCTCTTGTCCTTACCTTTCTTTTCCTTCCACCACTACTTCTTAGAACTTGTAGAAACCTCCTTACATTCTTCCTTCAGCTGCCAATATGTAGGTTGAATTCGATGTCGGTCCTCCAAACCTAACCGCCTAAACCTTCACTCCGTATCCTCCAACCTAGCTTGTGTCTCCTCGAAATCCTCCGTGCCAGAAAACATTTCGCCTTTTATGCTAGCGAAGTCCTTGCATAGCTTAGAAAAATCGGATGGTGTAGGTGGATTAAAGGGATTTCCACCTACTAGTGTTGCATTGGGCACTTGCCCTTGCACCTCTGGTACCGTAGCTTTACGGAACCAGTCAGCCATACTATGCAAAGAAAAGGAAACTTAAACTTGAAAGAATCGAAATAAGGTTGAACTGGACTTTGAGGGGATTTTTATAAAAACTCTTATATACTTGAAAACTATTTCTAAGAGGTTCTTTTTTAAAAATACTTTTTAAAACAAGTTATTTTGGAAAATACTTTATTTTTAAAACAAATTTTTTAGAAATCTTGTAACCTTAGGCTCTAATACCATATGTAGCACCCCACACCCCTTAGTATACCCAAAGGGACATATTAAAAGGCATGGAGCGTTATTGGTATAACTAAAACTAGCAGAGACTAAGCTTCACAAGACAAAAATATATATAAACAGCGGAAACAATTATAATAATAATAATTTATTTAAAACAAAACCTCAGAAATACTTTATAAATCAAATAAGTCGCCAAATACCAAATACATCATATGTCTCAAAATATCCATACTTGTCTTGCGAAATTAAAAACCATAGTCTCAATAAAATCAAAGTACAAATCATCCCTCAAATAGTGCCAATACAACATAAGAACTAAAAGCTGAAAATAAAGAAGAGAAATACATAGGAAGAATCTAAGCTGCTGCAACCTCCCTGAATTCACAAATCTACCTCGCTCGCCCTTGATGGCCTATGGGGGGAGGGGAAGGGGAAAATAGAGGAGTGGGTCAGACTAAAATTCCGATGACTGATAGTAATTACCAGTATTTTTAAACAAAGCAAAGGTAATAGGCTTTACAACAGTTCTAGTATTAAAAAGGAAACAAATGAAATAGGAAGAAGGAACAAGCTAGAAATAAATACGAATTAATTCAATTAATATAATTGATTAACTTTGATTGTTTGCACTAGTCTTTGATCGCTGCTTTGATTAGGCTGAATTCCTAATCCTATAATTAGGCTGAAATCCTAATTCTACCATTTGATCGGCCTCCTACTCCATAGACCTACCGTGGACTAGACGCTATATAGCTCCCTACACAGAAGGCAATGGTGTCTATGAATGACATGCAAAGTATCTACTGTGGACTAGATGTTATATAGCTCCCTATACAGAAGGCAACAGTGTCTACGAAAGACACACATACTAAGCGCTTGGAACTCATAATTATTTATGAGCCATCACCGGAGGTCGCACGAGTGACCACCACTAAGTTCGCGTTACCTGCCGTTCCACCTATTGGGTCTTCTTATTACCTCAAGCTCTAGCATAAGCGTGCCCCTCGTCTCATTTCAGGATTATGTGAAACACCGTGCCCATAGAAATAATAGGGGAAATGCTATTGGTACTGGCCCGTCATCCAAACAATATCTAGTTGCGCCCTTTTGCCCAAATCCCCATGATTTGGACTTCTACTAATTGACCAATTACTACCATTATTAGCATAAGCGTGTCCCTCGTCTCACATCAGGATTATGTAAAACACCGTGTCTATAAAAATAATAGGGGAATGCTATTTGGTACAGGTCCTACTACTTTACTTCTTTGCTTATTAACTTAGATAAATTATTCAAATAAGCCATTATTACTGTTCTTACTATCTGTGCTTATTATTTTATCCTAAGTCTTAAAATAAGCCTCATTCTGTTCTGTTTTCTTATTATAACCTATGTTATAATCATGCTTATTACTTAACCCAAGGTCTAAGTGTGAAAATAAGCTTCTTTCATCTTTTACTCTTTTTAGATATAATTCTAAGTTATAACTAGGCCGATTTCTTTAATTTAGTCCAATTCTAATATTTACATCACAATTTCAGTTCAATTCCATTTATTATTACAATCGTTTCATTTTACACCTTATCTTCCGTTATTTCAGTATTCTTATAATTTTAATCCATATTTGCGTTTAATCGATTCTAATCCATACGCGAAGAAGAAGGAGAAACAAAAGAAAACTAAAAATAGAAGAAAATCCAAAGCGTATGAAATAGATGTAAATAACGCATAAATAATAGTAAATAAATTTAAAATACTGTAAATAACCCTAATTAAACGAAAAAGCTATAATTAATAGAAATTAGCTACAAATAACTGAAAAGAATAGCTAAAAAGAAATAGAGTGAAAATAAATCTAAAACTGAAAATAACTGATAAAAATGTATATCCAAAATCGTAGAAAAACTACAACTATTGGAAACCCTATTATTTTAGATTGCTTAAAAATCTAAATAATTACAATCACTCACCTGTGGTCCTAAGCTCTTCCCTTTTGGTCTTCCCAGATCCACTTGAGGGTATTAAAATATTTTTATCAAAAAGATTCTCTCCTTGGAAAATTATTCCTTTTAGGGTCCTTCCTGAAAAGGTGAACCCAAGCGGAGAAAATCTAGAATGAGTAAAAGTGTTAAGGCCTAGGATCTTATTTATAAGGGTAGAAGTGGATCTCAAACCATTGAATTTGAAGATTGAATAGGATGCAACCACGTCATAGGCTGAATGGGAGTCGTCGGATGGTAGCACGGAGGGACCAGATGAGCCAAAATGACGAAAACAACTTGTAAAAAAAACTTGCTGGAACCAATAGGAACGAATGAAATTTCCTTCGCTTACCATTCGTAGGTGGGTTGACCTACAGGTCGACCGCCCTTGAAGCCAGGTCGACCGGCTGGTCGACCTAGGCCTTGGGATGGTCGACCACCCTATATATATATATTTCGTTGATTCTTGTTTACTTTGTATCTCGCTCATATTAACTCGGATTCTGACATTCTATATATGGAAATTAACTAGAAAATTACCACGAACACGATGGTGTAACTCCCGTGGCCGAGCTCTGATAATTTCACAAAGTTATTTTATTATTTCATTAATTAACTAATTAATTATTATGTGTTAAATTTTGGGTTGTTACATGAATCTTCTTTCTCTCTGGCAAAGGAACTTAATGGTCAAGCAAACTCATCCACTCACTCTTCGATGAAAGGACTTAGTTTTCATACAAGCCCGTCCACTCACTCTCCGAAGAAAGGACTTAAAGTGATCAATATCGTACAAGTCCATCCGCTCGCTTTCCGACAAGTGGATTTGCACCCTGTAGTCCAGTCCCATCTCTCCGGACGGGACTTAAAGCGATCGATATCGGTCATCACATTCAATGCGGATTTTTCAAAAGTCAAATATTCAAATTTAAGCAAACAAGTAGAAGTCCTAATTATCCATCCCAGACTCCAATTTAGAGCGTGGCTAATGACCAATCTAGGGCCCATACATATGTAAACGTCTTAAATAGTCATCCTAGACATCCGACTCAGAGCATGCATAGAGGCCAATCTAGGCCTCGTATATGTGTAACTAGTCTGAGGTAATTATTATCCTAATTATTTAAAGCAAGAAAAAGCAAAGCGAGGGAGTGGAACTTGACTCCCAACCATCCCGATCATGGAATTTCAAGTCTCGGACTAGAACCCTAATTATTCCTTAATGTATTCACTATAGATTGTGGTTGCTCCAACCACACCATTGCAGCTCAGTTCCTTATGTACTGTTGCAGCTAGTTGCTCCGCCAGTTCTTCTATCAGATCATGAAGGTGTCGGCACTTGTTTGTTTCATGTCCATCCAACTGATGGAAGATGTTAAACTTTCTAGATCTTTTCTCCCGATAAGTGGCTTCTCTCCTAGTTGGCTTTTGATAGGGGATCTGCCCCATAGTGTTCAGATATATCCTCTCGGGGGTCTCTGTTAGATCAGTGTAAGAAGAGAACTTTGATTCTCTCCTCTACCGTTTCAGTTCTCCGAAGTCATCACCAGCTCGTCTTTTCCTTTTGTCCTTTCTATTTCCTTCTCTGGACGGTCCTTTGTCATCCACAGCATTAATTTCAGCATCCTAAGCTTCGGTGTTTTCCTAATGCAAATATCTTTTAGCTTCATGGTAGAATTCCATAAGATCCGTTAGTGGATCCCTTTCCAGTGCAACTTTGAAGTTGGTCTTACTCGAGACTCTAGATACTGCTGCCATTAAAATTATTGATGGATCTGGCTTATCGAATACGGCTACTATTGCATTGAATCTTATCAAATAACTTCTCAAGGTCTCTCCGAGCCTTTGTTTCATGCTTGGTAACGTCATCACATTCTTTGGTCGTGAGACATGAACTCTGAACTGTCTTACAAACTTATTCACCAAATCGGTCCACGTGCTTCTGGACCCATTCTCTAGTTGTTTGAACCACATCGCCGCAAAGTTTGTTAAATATAATGGGAAGCACTTCCCCATTACCTCCTCAGAAGTACCCAACATCTCCATATGTCGGATGTATCTCATTGGATGAACCGTCGGATCAAACTTTCCGACGTACATTTGCAACGTCGAAAGCTTGAAATCGGGTGGATTCCTTCCATTTCACATATTAGAGGTGAACAGATTCCTATTTAGATCCTCCAAGGTATAATCTAGGGATCTACCTCTAATTATTTTTCTAATCATCTTAGCAATTTGGTTTTCACCGTCCAATGAAGGTCTTCGACCAAAAGCGATGTTCTGCTCCTACTCTTATGGGGGAACTCCGGCGCATACTCTGGCACATACTCCTCTGGTTGCACACTAGCATTCTAACCTGTTCCTCTGGTCTCATTTAGTCCTCAGTCCCTATGGGGAAGTTCTGGCACATACTCTTTTGGTCATTGACCTTTCGCATTTTACTTCGCGTTTCTAGCTGCAACATCATCTGTTCCTGGTATCCCAGCAATTATTCCAAAATTGCCCCCAAGTATTGTTCTCTTGGTACTAAGGTGATTTGGATCAGTACCGTGTTTTACTACTTATGGAGGCATTATTCTAGTTTTCTCCGCTTCAACTCCAAATGTTCCTGCATCAACTCCTTGCCCTTGGTTTTGGAATCCAGCAGCTTTAGCTATTTCTTATTGCCCCATCCTTTGAGAAATCCTTCAAGCATTTCCTATTGTCGAGTCATTAATCCATCTTACATCTCCTTCATCATTTTCTCCATCCCTTCTCTGGTCACACAGATGTATTGATGAAAATTTAAGGACACCTCCTGGCTGCCCCCATGCTTTGTTTGGCTTCCTCCAGCCTTAGATCTAGTGTTAGGTCTCTTCATCTTCTCCAAAACTCAGATCCAAGCTTTAGGTTTGTAAAATATCAGAAAATGGATCAACCCCCTAAACTCAGATGAAAGCACTAGTTCTATTAAAAATTAAGGAAAAGGTAGAAAAATTGAATGGAGATACAAGAGTTTTTATAGTAGTTCGGCGTAATCCCCGACCTACATTCACTTTAATCTTCTTATTAGTTATTCTCTCTCAGGACTACAATTGGTTATATTGGATTGATCACAATCTAGTAGATCTTAGATTACAATGAGTTTCTATAAAGTTTGAGAGTCACTATTACTAGAGATTTGTTAATCTATGTCCTAGAGCAGCAAATAGTGGTTTCCTAGGTGACTTTAATAGAGGAGAGGTGAGATTTAAAGAAGGTGAAGTTTTCAATGGCAGAGAGATCAGATCCTCTCTCAGTTACATGTAGGCTGGTATTTATAGAGAAACAAAGGTATTAAGTCAGAAGCCCGCTTGCAGTAGAGTCCATACATCGGCCTAAAGTAACACGTGAAGTCGCACCTCCTACCGAGTAATCAAAATAACTTGGTGTCGAGTTAAATAGCTCGGTCCCGAGTTATTTCCTTAGTGGGAAATAACTTGTACCTTCTTTTATACCCTTTTTACTTCATTTTGATGTGTTCCATGTTGTTTTCATCGATTGTTGGTTGTTTTTGGTGATCATTCCTCCATTACTTCGTTTATTCTGCCATTTTAGATGTCATCTCTTCAACTTTTGGAATCGGTTGGCCAAAAATCTTTAAAATCACTTGGTCATATATGAAAGAGGTAGATAATAACTCGTATGTAGTTGGAGTGGAGAAATAAATGGCAGAATTAACTCGGGGGCCGATTAAAATTTGTTCGTGCCGACTTATTTTCCCAACTCACTCTTGAGTGAAACTTTCCCGAGCTATTTCCTTGTTTCACCTAAGCGTGCTTACCAATTTTCAAGTCGTTTCATCATTGTTTTGATATTCTAAGTCCGGTTGAAATCTGTTTGGGCTCAAAAGCGGGTTAGTAAGTACGTAACCCCTTGGTGCCCCAGTATTCATGACTAATACATTGCCTAACATTTGAGGAGCGTTATGTATGCTAGTCTCAATTGATGTATTGATATCTTGTCTCGAAACATCTTGACTAGGAATAATTAAAATATTATGTTATTTTGATGTGATAAATTTCCCATGATTATAATACATTGTAATTACTATCACATAACATACATTTAAGGATATTCTATTTCATATACTTTAAATTAATTATATAACAATATAATAAAGTATATTATAGAAATCTAACACCTTATTATGAACAAGATTGGTTACTGAGTTTGATATATATCTATTAGTCTTCCACTTGCACTTGGGGTTAATTAGGGAGTCTTGTTCCAACACCTTCGATCGGTTTTCTTAGAAACTAATTGATTAAGTCCCTTAGTGAATGGGTATGATACTTTTTTTAAGTATCTACTCTATCACTTAGTTCTCTCTGATGTTGATAAACTATCTTTATCATGTAGAGCTTTCAAAGTATGTTTCTTGACTTCTATCGATCTCTAAGTTCTTTCGTAATCTGTATCATGGCATTGTTATCGTATAACAACATTATGAGATTCTCAACATTTGGAATCATCCCTAGCTTAGTTATAAAATTTTGCATTTATTTATTTATACTTCTTTTATTGCAGCGCTATTCAAGGCGATGTACTTAGCCTTTGGTTAAACCAGCCCCTCGTTATTATTTGGAACATTTTCAACTGAAAGTTCATAACTTAAGCTTAAACATGAAACTAGGATTGACACGCTATACTCAAATATCACTTACGAAGTTCGAGTCCATGCACTTCTTTATAAGGAGTTTGTTGTTTCTATAAACAATTATATAGTATCTCGTAAATACTCGAGAACACTCTCAATTTCATATAGTAATCTTAATTCAAATTTGGTACTTGCTCTCTGTATCAAATACATAAGAAAAGTATGACATTGTAGACAATACAACATGCATGAAAATTCATATTGCCAATACATATGGACCTTTAGTACATGCTCAACATTTAATATAGTGTCGGTGTATATCGCTTTTGGGACATTCCCAACATCCTTTCATATTGATTATAAATGTTGACTTTTTAAATCATATATCGAGAATTAAACAAACTAACTAAAATGATTTTAACACGAATACATTGTTAACAATTTAAGCTTATTATTTACTTTTGGTTTTGGAAATATTTTAGCACCTATTAATATTCTTTCTTGTAGACACGTGCTTCCTTTACATTTTGACTGAAAGAAAACAATTTTATTTCTTCGTCGAAATGCTTAATTAACTCTAATGCATACTAAATACTACTTTCATATCATTTCTTGGATCATATCTAATAACCCACAAACTAAGGATCGCTCCCACCAAGTTTGAGAAACTTTAGTAGTTAAGTGCAAAGAGCATAATCTAAATCATTATTTAGAATTTCTATTACAACATACATATACCAAACTCAACATCATATCGAGCGACAATTTTGTGTAAAATCCAAATTAAATTTTAGTGATGTTGATGACAAAAATCTTAAGTTAATTTTAACAATTATATTTTTTTATGTCATCCTATCAACATAGATTACCATATTCAACTTATATTGGTCTTCTTCTCGAAGGCACTTTTTTGGCCGATGGAACATATCTCTTTGGGTATAATCATCAAAATCATATTTTGATAAAGTACTTCGAACCCATTTCGGATTTGCGCATCATGCCATATGATAGAGTTAATACTCCTAATGACTTTTTGATAGTTAAGGAAATTCGTTTCTTGACATTGATAAGTAAATCATAGTTTCTTTTTGATGTGCAACAGTTCTTATTAGATATTCTAAAAATATGTGTCCTTTTTGGCTTGGTCAATTTAACTTTATTCTTTGTAATCAGTTTTATCTTTGGATCATATCGAAATCCATTTCCCACCAATAATTTGTAAAAGAAATACATTTGTCATGAAGTTGGTGTTTCTTGAAACAACAATTGTTTCTCAGTGCAACAGAATAGATATCCATAAACTTTTTATGAATTTCCAATATATATATGTATATGTCTGTGTGTGTGTTTGTATTTATGTATGCATAAAACTAATTTTATTTTTATGTTTACGGAACTTACATAGATCGATCAACCAATATTGGTCGGTGACAAACTTATTCGAGGTGATCCACTTAAGATCCCTTGAAAACAAGTATAACGTGCATTCAACTCTTATCTTGCATATCTCATAACTATGCTTTAGATGAAACTAATTTTAACCTTTTTCTTACTCTTAAGTACATGACCTTATAGAAAGAAGTTAACTCAACTTCACTCATCATTAATCGTACTTTGCCCAACAAAGTCTGACTAACCCTTATCGATACATCACTATGTACCATAGGGAAAAGTGACTTTTGAGATTGAATCTTATTCCTTTTTGAGTACATTTGGATCTCCTTCCCAATACACTCACTCGATCAAATCAGATCGTTCTATTTTCTTTTGCATGTCATGTATTTTCTTCCATTTTATATTTCATGAACTTAACAATATGTATATCAAATACACATGTATATATTTATGATAATACATCAATGAATTTAACAAAGTAAGTGAAACCATTTTAATATCATTAAACCTATGGTTGCATACTGTTTGTACCAAAATTGGGCACAACACTCTTCGGAAGTGTTTGAAGAGATAAATGAAGAAAGTAAATGTAAAAAGAGGATTATCTAACAAACACTCCAAACAATAATAAGAAAAACAACAAGAGAACGCAGAATTTTAGAGTTGTTCGGCGTGTTGCCTACGTCCACTATGAAATGATTGATTTTTATAGACTTTTTCTTGCTGGTTACAGCGGATTACAATAGTAAATTTCGAGTACAACAGTGACTTTTGAGTGCAATAATGGTTTCGGCAGAGTCTGGATGTCAAAGAGCCAAAGGTCCCTCTTCTGCAGGTTCTGGGCTGCTATTTATAGGCGTAGGTTGCAAATATCTCGCTCAGATCTCGGGAGACCTCTTCTGGCACATGGTTGGGCCCATGCAATCGATCCCATGCGGTGTGCACTCGATCTGTGATCAATACGAACGAATTTCGTATCGATCGTAATTTGGTCCAATCGAGTCGAGATCGATCTTGAACATTCTTAAGGATGTACGCAAGCTCCTGTGAAAATTTGGTAGCATTTGGACTTGTAGATAGTGAGTTATGATCGATGCAAACTCAAATTTATCAAAGGCTATTTTCTTCGTATCGATGTCGTTCGCATCGATTTGTTCGTATCACTTTTTGGGCACGTGCTCACAAGTTGACATGGCGCTTGATTTCTAGATCGATCCACTTTCGACGCCGAATCGACCGAGTCTTTCCAATGTTTTATTCCTCGTTCGTATCGATGCATTTCGGCCTTGTTCGTATCGATCAGCTGTGTTTTCTATTCATACCGATGTTTTTGCTCTATTCGTACCGATCCTCATAGGTCACCTCGTATCGATAGCTGGGGCCATTTCGTATCGATAGCCGAGTGTCGTTTTAGTATCGTTCGTTTGATGTTTTACTCGTATCGACCGTTTATTGATCGATACGAGCTGTGCAATCGGGATCGATACGAATCGACTCCAATTGATGGATACGCAGTTGAGTGTACGTGATGGACATGAACAACAGATAACTGATAGATGAGAAGCGATGTTCATTGATGGATACGAACAATGGCTAACTGATGGATACGAACAGATGGAGCTTGATGGATGCGAACAAAGCCTTTCGGTTGATGGATACGAAGAGTGCAGTTTCAGATGGATGAAAGCGGAACCAATGCGAAGAGAGCGATGTGATGGATACGAACGAATTAATTTCTTTGGCTATCATTGATCATATCTTGAGCATACGGACTCGGATTGACTTGATATTTGGAACGTTGGCTTCCATAGCTTTTCCTGTCTTGCCATGTTGATTGTAACTTGATCCGGACTTGGAAAAAATTCGTCGATATCCATAGAGGGCCTGTGTATAACCGATCTTTGGGACGGACTGTCCTCGGTTTCCAGTTAAGTTTTTGGTGTCGCTGCCTTGGCCCAAAAGGCGGGATAACATTTGCCCCCTAAGGTATGTCTTGTGAAAACATGACGTGCTTTGAAAAGTTGCACTCTTCATCCTGAATAGCTTTTTCTGACTTGTCTGAATGGTCGTTGTCTTTTCGTCGAAAGATGTAACCTTTGATTGATTCTTCAGAAACATAAATCATGAATTGTTGACTGCCAATTGTTGTACTGTGTACTGCTGTAACTGAGCATTGTATGATAGTGACCTGTTGTTGTAATCATCATCAGATGAGTATTCAATTCCTGCAAATTTTAAAAATTGGACGTTAGTCCGTTATACATGAATACATGTTGGCCTGACTCCCGTTAACGTTTGCACGTTCATGAGTCTTTGTCGATTTTTCAGTTTTCTCTCTTTTTTATTATCAAATTCCGTATTGACCCTCTCCTGAATCAATGTGATATTCGACTCGTAACAACGCTTGATGGTTATTTTGGAATGTCTCTTCGTATCGATCCTCTCTTGGGTCGATGTCAAAGGTCGAAAAGTTATCGTCGTATCGATGGATACGAGTCTTTGTGGGCTATATGTTCATGTACACGAATTGAGCAGTTTGTATCGATGCATTTCAAATGGATTCGAGTAGTCCAATCGGTCTTTGGTTTGCGCTTCGTGTTGATT
Organism: Allium fistulosum; assembly: GCA_030737815.1. Classification (NCBI taxonomy): domain Eukaryota; kingdom Viridiplantae; phylum Streptophyta; class Magnoliopsida; order Asparagales; family Amaryllidaceae; genus Allium; species Allium fistulosum. The sequence continues at coordinate 1,110,929,098 of CM060902.1, read as the reverse complement.
CTCTGATGGATGCGACCAAGCGTTACTCTGGATGGATGGCACATGGACACGAATGGCTGAGTCTTGGATCGATGACGGATGGATTCGAACGCATCACTTCGTATCGATGGGAAGAAAGACCGCTTTCAACCGCTTGCGCTTCGTGTCGATTCTCTGATGGATGCGACCAAGCGTTACTCTGGATGGATGGCACATGGACACGGATGGATGAGTCTTGGATCGATGGCGGATGGATTCGAACGCATCACTTCGTATCGATGGGAAGAAAGACTGCTTTCATTCGATCAAAATTTCTAGGATACGAATCGTCGTCGCCTGGGGGGGTTGAACTATATAAATACCATTTCGTACTTAGAAATATTTTTTACTTGCTTTCATTTTGTTAGCACCAAAATTGGTCACTAACCTCGAAGAGAAAGATTGTGTAGAGATATAAGTGATGAAGATAAATTAAACAGAGAAGACAATGCTAATTTAAATGCAGAAAGTAAGAACACCAAATTTATAGTGGTTCAGCGTAATTGCCTACGTCCACTTTGAGATTAAACTTTATTGATCTTTCTTCTTGTTGATTACAAATACAATTCGTGAATCAAATGCTTGAATGAAGTTGTTAAGTAGAGAAGATGAGTCTCAAAAATGGCAGAGTCTCCCCTGGTGTTCTCTCCAAAAAGCCCCTCTTCACTGTGACCCTGCCCCTCTATTTATAGACAAAGATGGGCTGGACTTCCCAAGTGGGCTTGGTAGCCGATCGCTCTAGCCCAGGTGTAGTGTTCGCTGCTTGCCGAACCAGGCATGCCGAACGTCATAATGCCGAACGGTCCTCTCTATGCCGAACGGTCCTTTCTATGCCGAATGATATGTCTGATGTGTGGAGAGTGCAAGGTGGTTGCAGTTGGAGCCGAACGTAACTCTGTTTGAAACTCTTGACCGAACAATGCTCCCTGACCGAACGATAGTGTCATGTTGAATGATTAGGTACACCGAGCGTCTCCCGGATGCCGAGTACTTCCGTTGCCGAGTACTCCTGTTGGATGCCAGGTGCTCTCGTTTCTCGGATGTCGAGTACTCCCGTTGCCGAGTACTCCTGTTACGCCAAACACTCCTGTTGCCGAGTTCTATTGATGTCGAGCGCTAGCTGACGCCGAGCAGTCTTGTATGCCGAGCAGTCTTGTATGCCGAGTACTATCTGACGCCGAACAATATGGATGCTGAGTACTTCGCCGAGTACTCCTAGATGCCGGACATTCTATGACGCTGAGTTCCACTAGGAAGCCGGGTACTTCGCCGAACACTCCTAGATGCCGAGCACTCTCTGACGTCGAGTGCTACCTGATGCCGAGCACTAGTTGCCTGGTCAAATCTCTAGGAAACACTTGCCCCCCAAAGTGTATCGCGTGGCCGAACGTGATGCGCTTTGAATCTAGTTCAACTTTCCTTGGTAATGCCTTCTCGAGAATGCCTGTGACGGAGGTGTGTGACGAGCGTGGTCTGGATGCCGAACTATACGTTCGAAGCCGAACAATATTCATGTGCCGAACGTCTCTTTGCTCTGATGCCGAACACTCTGGCATTGACCGGTTCTACCGGGTATAGCCCCTTCGACTTCCACCTCCCTTCTCTATAAAACCAGGCCTTTTCCTTCTTCTCCCCTTTACTTTTTTACTTCTGCCGTTCCTCGAAGATTTTCAATTCTATTCAGTCATCCGGATTTAAAGCTTAACTACTCCATCCCAATCTCCATTCTGCAAACTAGGTACCTTTTCTCGTACGATAGTAGTAGATTTCAAACGAGATGGCCGAGTGTGTCACGTAGAAGGCCTTTGAGTAGGTTGTCTCTATCGCGTCTTTATTGCCGAACGATGAGGCGAGGGGGAGTGATTAGGAGCATGTCCACCTATGGTCTTAGTTTCTTCGTGTCGAACTGTGGCTAAAGGGAAGAGGAAAGAATGAAGGTGATGGTGGAGGTAAGGGTGTTGTTTGGCGTAGCGCTGCTCCGGCGTATGTCGTCATGCGCCGGATGGAGGAATGGAAGGCTGCCGAATACTCCCTTGGCCGAACAATGACTTCAGCCGAACGAAGCTTTTAGCCGAACAATGACTTAGCCGAACATAGTTTCTAACTGGACAATGTCTTAGCCGAACAATGCCTTTAGCCAAACAATGACTTAGCCGAACAAAGCTTTTAACTGGACAATGACTTAGCCGAACAATGCCTTTAGCCGAACAATGACTTAGCCGAACAAAGCTTTTAACTGGACAATGACTTAGCCGAACAATGCCTTTAGCCGAACAATGACTTAGCCGAACAAAGCTTTTTAACTGGACAATGACTTAGCCGAACGAAGCTTTTAGCCGAACACTTGACATGCCGAACAAACATACATGTTGACCTGTATTTAGGCCGAACAATACAATTGCCGAACAAAGCTTAAATGCCGAACAGTATAAATGTCAACCTACACTTAGGCCGGTCACTTTATAAATTATATGTTTTCTGAATCTGGAACTGTAATCACCACTAGGCGGGCTCTTTGAGACAGTCAACAATGACGGTCTTCGAAGGCGATGATTCGAAGCTCATTCTTATATCTTTGAAATCTTTAGATTCTTATTGCTTGTACACAATTGCTTGCACTAGTTCACACACCACATGGGGGGGGGGGGAAACTCGTGTTGTTAATTCTAACGTCCAACGTTTTTTAAGTATAGTTTTCTCAAGCACTTAGCCAGGTTCGTTATTTATTGAGGATGTCAAGAAAGTCTAGCTCCGCTACTATATCCGACAGGCCTGTGCCGTCATCAAGGCCAGAAGCTGTTGATACTTCTAATCCGTCGACTTCTCCTGCTCACAACTTAGCACCTGATGCCTTGGAGGCAGCAATTCTTCTAGACAATCCGATCGATTCACAAGCTTCGAAGATCAATGAAGCCGCTCTCCGACGGATATGCTCCATTCATGGGATCCCTTTCGCCGACGTGTTGGTCCCTTCGCGACACGATCGTCCTCATCTGCCCTCAGTCGGGTATACCGCCTGTAACAAGTTCATGTGTTGGATGGGAAGCGTGCCTCCGTTCAATTTATTTCTCCGGGATGTATTGCAGTATGTTGACATAGCTCCGTCGCAGCTGCACCCGAACGGCCATGCGTTTCTATACGGGACCTACTTACTTTTCATGGCCGTCTTCTCCAGACCTTCAACCGCTTGCGATATCAGATACATCTATATGATCAAGAGACGGAAAGACAGTCCTTCCTTTATGTTCCTCGAGTCGTACCACAAATGCCAAATCTTGACAGGGGCATGCAGTAAATTCGCCCTGTACAAAAAGGAATGGTTCTATGTGCGCTGCCCTCCTGGTTTCGCGAGGAGATGGGTTGAAGGCAGTAAGTCTCTCTATCGAGTCACTATTCGCATTTAATCGGAGTCATGCTTTTCCTAACTCTTCGTTTCGTCTTTTCAGGTATCAACCCGCGTCAGGAAGGCCGAGGATATTCTGAGGCTGTTGAAGCCATTAGAGCTCTTCCTGCCGAGGAACGAGACATCCGGACTATCATTTCAAATGAATCACTATCGGGGTTTGGCTTGCTAGCCCCTGGTCGTCGGATCAGCCTTCCAAAAGGTGCCACCATTCCCAAACCTCCGTCCGGTAAAGGGAAAAAACAGGCCGGATCGTCGTCGCGCCGCACTCCCGATACACATGAAGAGGGTGAGCGCAAAGAAGACGAAGCTCTTGAGACTCAAGGCGAGAATGTGGGTCCCGCTTGGAATCCAGCAGTCGAAGTCCAAGACATTGAAACGTCATCCTCCCCTTCGAAGGGAAAGAAGAAGTTAAAATATAAAGTTCAGAAGGAGAAAGTTGGTGGCACTTCAAAAGTCATGCCTATCCCGCCTGAGAAAGAGGCTTCCTCGCAGCACCTGGAAAGTTCCCTGAGGGGCCTGTCGAACCTGTCTATTCCCGATGATATTCTTAATTACGGGTTTGACGATCCTGAAGTCCTCAAGTTTTCTTCGCCTGCTAAAGGCAACACGGGAGTTCAACTCCCGACTCAAGGAGACAATACTCCAATTAGCAAAGACAAAAGAACTGGTCTGTCGGGGGAAACACTGGGACACACACACACATACGCATTCCATCATACACTTCAAGTTTTTTTTTCTTATCTCACGGATTTTTCTTAACTCGTTGTTATCTCCATTCTTTGCAGGTGATATGGGGCGTTCTCACGGACTCGATCGCCTTCATGGATCTTCCATATTTCATTACTCTGGTCAGGACTCTGGTTCAGCCAGATGCAGGGGCAGAGACGATTATGAAGATAGAGACAATCGTCCCCGTGAGTCGTCTCACCGCAAGAAGGCATATTCTCAATCTTCGCAGTCCCGTGATCCTCTTCCTCCAACTGTGCCGGATAAAGAGAAAACTTCACAGAAGGTTACCACTCTGATGCTCCTCGAGAACAACACTCCGGTTCATCGAGTACGAGGCAAGTTCGGGAACAACGAAAAAGAGCGGAACTTTCAAAGCCTCCTCCTCCTACTCCTGCGGTGGACCCAACTGTTGCGGAAAAAATGGTCGATCTTAAGGCCAAGTTTCCAAAAATTTGCTTCGACGGTCTGAAGTTCCTCCCGGCCATTCATCATATTCCCGGGCATGTGAAGCAGAGTGCCATTGCCTGCAATAACGACGTTTATGTTCAACATGACGCGTTTGTGCACTTGGTGGAGAAGATCTCAGAGGTATCCGTTGAGCGTCAACATGAGATTGATCGCCTGAAACTGGAGGCTGGCTGCGACAAAAACATCATCGAGCACCAAGACGTAGAGCTCGCTTCGTATAAGTCGAAGCTGGAAGCCGCTGAACAAAGCGCAAAAGATATTGCTGAGGCAGTTACTCGTTTAGAGGCGGCTCACAAAAAAGAGCTTGACGAAGCAGTCCAGCGCAGCGGTGCCCTTGCCCTAGAGAAAGACTCTGTCCAAAAAGAGAGGGATGCACTCGTCGTGCAAGTCAGAGAGCTGAAAGAATTACTCTCCAAGGAGAAGGAGGGCAAGGTAGCTGCTCAAGAAGAATCGCAGCGATACTGTGATGAAATCGTCGCTACTCGTCTCCTGAAAAGGAAGCTCGATGACGAACTTGCCGGGGTTGAGAAAATGAAGGATGAGGCCCGTGAGGAGGGTAAAAGAGTGGCTGCAGAGGAGATTGATTCTCGTCTCGAGGCGGCCGCAGAAGCCGGCAGGGAAGAGGTCAAATGCATGTTTGACCCGTTGATTGCTGAATACGGAGCCCGCGTCCTCATGCATCGCGACTTAACGTTCTTGGGCGACGACTATCTCGAATCCCTAGCTGAGGCCTGGGAAACTTTGATAAGGATCAGGAAGATCGATTCGGGCTCCGAAGAGGTCGATGAGGAAGCCTTGGTGAAGGAGTTCCTTAGGGGGAATGAGCCATCGGATTTATCCGCAGCATTGGCACTTTACAGCAAAGGCTCTCCCCTTCCAAAAGAGAAAAATGATGAAGCCGGCCCATCCGGGGTCAATACTTCTGCTCCTTATATTGTTGCTCCTCCCGCTTCTCAATCGGTCGGTCGGCCAATACTTGATCCATTCGAGCAGCATGCTGGTTATGACCCCGAAGATCCTGGGCTTGGTGCTCATGTGCTATCCCCTATCCTGGAGGGTGAAACCCCACGCGCCACTGATAGCCAACCGGAACCTGGTAGGAAATTCTCCTTTCTCTAAAAGTTGAAAGATCCCGTCATTTTTCAACGGTGGTTACTCGTTCTAACGCCCATCCTTTGTGTTTTCATGTAGGTTGTTCTGACGCCGAGCCAACTCCGAGGAGCGATGACGCCAAGGAGGAGGCAGAGAAAACTAGCGATGCTTTCCACGCGGGAGTGATTCCTGGTCCCGATGCTCAAGTGATTGGGGCGCTAGATGACGATAAGCTTGACACTTCATCTCCTGCCGAAGGTAGTGATGAAATTGAAATCACTGGCGCCTCGGAGCATACTTCACATATGAGCATGAAGGACCGCCTCGCCGCAGAGGAGAAGAAAAAGGCCGAGGTCAAAGTTGAACCTGGAATCCTGGAACTTACCGACCCGCGGAACAGACCTTTTAAAATCATTCTCCCGGGCAGGTCCAAACCACTAGATGTTCCGTCTCCTACTCCTGACTCCGCTTCTTTAGCAAGCAAGAAATCCAAGAAAAAGCGTGAGGGAGAGGAGTCATCGGACAAGACAAAGGAAGACAAGAAGAAGAAATCGAAGAAATAATCGATACACTCGTTCAACGAGCTTCTTGTTTAAGTCTTGTAGCTGTTTTTATCTTTCGTAGCTTGTAGTTTGTATAGTCAGGTCTGAGTTTTGTAGGAGTGATCATGTAATCCCATTTTGAACTTATCGAATAAAGTTTAGTTTCTTTTTGTTTGAATGATTCTCTTGTCTTTCTTTGGTTTGCTGACTAATTGTAGCCATAACTCAAGTTCTTATGAGTTGCATTATCTCCCGGTCCATTCTCATGTTGTTCAAACATTTCTAGACATGGCGTACCTCTCGTCCCACATCTCTCGAGTACTTGGACTTTTTGCTGACTCTGTGCTCCGGTGACTTGGAGACTTGAAACCGTTTATACTCTAGTCCGCGCTCCAGGGACTCAGAGTACTCCGCTCCGCACTCTGGGGATTCGGAGATTCGTATTCGTTTATACTCTAGTCCGTGCTACGGGGACTTAGAGTACTCCGCTCCGCACTCTAGGGATTCAGAGATCTGAAATCGTTTATACTCTAGTCCGCGCTCTGGGGACTTAGAGTACTCCGCTCCGCACTCTGGGGATTCGGAGATTTGAAATCGTTTATACTCTAGTCCGCACTCCGGGGACTTAGAGTACTCCGCTCCGCACTCTGGGGATTCGGAGATTTGAAATCGTTTATACTCTAGTCCGCGCTCTGAGGACTTAGAGTACTCCGCTCCGCACTCTGGGGATTCGGAGATTTGAAATCGTTTATACTCTAGTCCGCGCTCTGGGGACTTAGAGTACTCCGCTCCGCACTCTGGGGATTCGGAGATTTGAAATCGTTTATACTCTAGTCCGTGCTCCGGGGACTTAGAGTACTCCGCTCCGCACTCTGGGGATTCGGAGATTTGAAATCGTTTATACTCTAGTCCGCACTCTGGGGACTTAGAGTACTCCGCTCCGCACTCTGGGGATTCGGAGATTTGAAATCATTTATACTCTAGTCCGCGCTCTGGGGACTTAGAGTACTCCGCTCCGCACTCTAGGGATTCAGAGGTCTGAAATCGTTCATACTCTAGTCCGCGCTCTGGGGACTTAGAGTACTCTGCTCCGCACTCTGGGGATTCGGAGGTCTGAAATCGTTTATACTCTAGTCCGCGCTCTGGGGACTTAGAGTACTCCGCTCCGCACTTTGGGATTCGGAGATTTGAAATCGTTTATACTCTAGTCCGTGCTCCGGGGACTTAGAGTACTCCGCTCCGCACTTTGGGGATTTGGAGATTTGAAATCGTTTATACGAGTCCGTACGTCGTACAAGATAATGTAGTTCGTCATTCAATTACGAGATATAGAAACGTTAGTGATTCATGGAAGGTACGGCTTCAAGCCTTTATTAATGAAAATCAACTAAACTGCTCGATTACAACTTTTAAAAAGAAACTAAGTTATTACTGAATGGAAAGATGCAGGAAATAACAGTGCCTAAAACAAGAAAGGAAACATGCTAAATGTAATAGTGCCGCAGATGTTCACTATTCCATGCTCGGGGGAGTGTCGTGCCATCAACGGTCGCTAGCTTGAATGTTCCCTCTCCAAGCTTCCGTTCAATGGCGTACGGACCTTCCCAGCTGGGATTCATACGTGATGGTACCGGGAAAACTCGTTTCAGAACGAGATCACCCACATCAAAGATCCTTGGGCGGACTCTGCCGTCGTAGTAGCGCTTGACTCGGTGCCTATGCGCTGCCGCCCTTAATTCGGCTTCTTCATGCTTTTCATCGATGCAGTCCAGTGATTCCAACAAGAGATCCTGGTTCGTCTTGGGATCATAGTATGTCACTCGGTGTGATGGAACTTCAAGTTCCACGGGTATAACAGCTTCGGAGCCGTATGCCAAGGCGAATGGAGTGTGGCTGGTCGCGGACTTGTGGGTAGTTCTATATGCTCATAATGTTGTCGGGAGTTCATCTACCCACTTGCCTCCAACCTTCTCCAGACGCTTCTTCAGTATGGACTTGATTATTTTGTTGACGGCCTCGACTTGCCCGTTAGCTTTCGGGTGTGCCACGGCGGCGAACTTCTTCTCGATGCCATACTTTAAACAGAACTCTTTGAACTCTCTGCTTTCAAATTGCATCCCGTTGTCCGTAATGATGGTGCATGGAAGGCCAAAGCGGCATATAATGTTTCGTACAACGAAGTTAATGACCTTCTTAGAGGTGATTGTGGCCAAAGGTTCTGCCTCAGCCCATTTTGTGAAATAGTCGACTGCAACTATCGCATATTTCGCGCCACCTTTGGATATAGGCAAAGAGCCGATTATGTCGATTCCCCAGATCGCAAATGGCCAGGGACTAATCATTTGTGTGAGTTCCGTTGATGGAGCCCTCGGGATTTTCGCATATCTTTGACACTTGTCGCATTTTCTTGCGTAGTCCGCGGCGTCCCGGTTTACGGTGGGCCAGTAATATCCATAGCGGAGGATCTTCTTTGCTAGCGTTTGCCCCCCAGTATGGTCGCCACATTCCCCTTCGTGAACCTCTCTTAAGACCCGCTTTGTCTCATCATGAGCGATGCATCGCAATAATGGGACTGAGAATCCTTTTCGATACATTGACCCATCCTGCATTACGTATCACGTGGCCTTTCGAAGGACCTGCCGTCTTTCGCTCCTTTTTTCTGGTAAACCCCGGTCGTCAGGTACAGTTTGAATGGGGTTATCCACGATTCCTTCTCGATCTCCGTTTCCAACACACGATCGACTTTTATCTCGTCTATGCTCGGGGCATACAAGGCTTCAACGGGATACAATCCCATTTGCTGCGCATCGCCGGTACTCGCAAACTTAGCCAACAAGTCGGCTTCTTTGTTCTGTTCGCGCGGGACATGTGAAATGTCATAACGCTCGAGATTCGAGAGTAGTTCTTGGACCTGAACAAGGTACGGAGCGAGCTTTCATCCCTTTGCTTGGTAGTCTCTCCGTACTTGGTAAACCACCAACTGTGAGTCACAAAAGATTTCGATTGATTTGATCCCGAGTTCCCTGATGAGCTTCAAGCCAGCGATCAGTGCCTCATATTCTGCTTCGTTATTTGTAGCTGGGAAATCAAGCTTCAGGGCATAACAGATTGATCGGTTTTCCAGAGTTATACGAACTATGCCCGCGCCGGAGCAACGGTCGTTTGATGCACCGTCAGTGTATAATTTCCATCGAATGGGGGGAATGATGTCGTGATCATCCGGTTTGACGGGTACGGTAAACTCAGCGATGAAATCTGCTAACGCTTGCCCTCGGATGGCTCTCCGTGGTAGGTAGGCGATATCGAATTGGCTCAACTCGATGTTCCATTTTAGCAACCTTCTAGAAGTTTCCGACCGTTGGAGTACTTGCCTCAGGGGTTGATCGGTATAAACACCGATTGAATGTGCTTGAAAGTATGGGCGCAGCTTACGTGATGCAATCACCAAGCAATAAGCCAATTTCTCGATCTTAGGGTAATTCCTCTCTGCCCCCGTTAAACGCTTGCTAACATAATACACTGGCTTCTGGACTCGATCCTCCTCACGAACCAAAGCCGCACTTATCGCATTTGGGGATACAGCCAAGTATACATATAACATTTCGTGGTCAACTGGTTTTGACAGCATTGGTGGACTCTCCAGATGCCTCACCAGATTCTGGAATGCTTCCTCATAACTAGCCGTCCATTCAAAATTTCTCTTCCCTTTCTTTATTATATCAATGAATGGGATGCACTTGTCAGTTGCCCTGGATATAAATCGACTTAGCGCAGCTACTTTTCCATTCAAGCTCTGTACTTGTTTTATAGTCCTGGGCGCTTGCACATCTCGAATAGCTTGGATCTTTTCTGGGTTGGATTCAATTCCCCTAGCATTGACGATGAATCCCAAAAACTTCCCCGACGCAACACCGAAGGAACACTTCAGAGGGTTGATCTTCATCCCGTAATACCTGAGTATGTCGAACATTTCAGCCAAGTCTCGAATGTGGTCGTTTGACTGTCGTGACTTCACGAGCATGTCATCCACATAGACTTCCATCGTTCTACCCAGCTGGTCCTTGAACATTCGATTCACTAAACGCTGGTAAGTTGCTCCTGCATTCTTCAATCCAAAGGGCATCACTACATAGCAATACAGTCCGACATTTGTAACGAAGCTGGTGTGTTCTTGGTCCGGAATATGCATCGGGATTTGGTTGTACCCTGAGTACGCATCCATGAATGACAGCAGCTCGTGTCCCGCGATGGAGTCGACCAACTGATCGATCCTAGGCAACGGGAAACTGTCCTTAGGGCATGCTTTGTTCAAGTCGGAATAATCTATGCAAGTCCTCCATTTCCCATTCGCCTTTTTTACCAGCACGGGGTTGGATACCCATTCAGGGTAGAGGGCGTCGCGGACGAACCCATTTGCTTTGAGTTTGTCCACCTCCTCTCCGAGAGCGGCGGACCTCTCCGGATCCATTCCTCTCCTTTTTTGTTTAACTGGAACGTATTTCGGGTCTATGTTCAACATATGACTCGTGATGGCGGGGGAAATCCGACACATATCAGAATGCGTCCAGGCGAAAACATCAAGATTCGCCCGGAGGAAGTCGCTAAGGTCTTCAGTCATCTCGGGGCCAAGCTGTGATCCGATCTTTAGTATTCGCGAAGGGTCGTCACGGCTAACTGAAATGTCAATCGTTAATTCAGCTGGTGCCGCCTTCTCTTCCCTGGGTTTCTCATCGTCGTCTCTCGGATCTATATCTTCGAAGATCCGAGAACTATGCCCGAGCCAGGGCTCGGGCACTACTTGTCAATTATCCGCATTAAGGATGCGGACGGGATTGTCTGCAATCTTTCCCTTCTCCCTCCGATGGGCCTCTCGGAGCTCAGCCACATAACAGGAACGACCAGCTGCTTGGTCGCCATGAACAATACCTACTCCTTTGTCCGTTGGGAACTTCAAAGTTAAACACCACAGGGCTAATGCTGCCCTAAACTCAGCCAGGGCCGGCCGGCCCAAGAAAACGTTATATGGAGAATCCACATCCAGAACTATGAAGGGTAGAATTCGCACCCTCCGACGCTCGCCTTGTCCCAGTTCGACTGGTAACTCAATATACCCTATGGCATCGGTCGCTGCGCCGTTAAAGCCGTGTATACGAGCCTTGGACGGTTTCAGGTCCTTTGTTTCCAGTTTCATCTGGTCATAAGCCTTCTTGAAGATGATGTTGACTGAAATTCCGCAATCAATCAGAATTCTTTTTACATATGCTGGTCCGATCGTCACGGATATGACCATCGGGTCGATGGTCGGAGCCTCCACCTGATCAGCGTCTCTGTTTCTGAACACTATATCGTCTGTCATTACGCGCTGCTGCTTAGCAGGGGTCCCGTCCTCCACGTTCGAACAGCACTCAAAATCTGCATGCTTCAAGGAGCTTGCATATCATTCCATCTCTTGCCAATTCTTATCTGCGGGTTGAGGTCCGCCGATAATTGTATTTATGACTAGTCTACCTACGGTTCGGGCAGGCTCCTCGGGATGACGCGGAGCTGGTGCACGACCTGGGTTGGACGTTCCCTGTCCTCCTTCCTGTGGATCCTTCACAAATTCTTGCAACTTCTTTTGCCTGATCAACTTCTCGATAGCGTCATGCAGGTGTCTGCACTCTTCCGTATTGTGCCCATAAGTCTCATGGAAGCGACAATATTTCCCGGTCCGCTTCTGTTCCTCGGTTGATTCTTTTGGACATGGCTTTCTGTATTGAAAAGTATTGCAGGTGGATAGGTAAATGTTCTCAAGTGGTGCATTCAGCGGAGTATACTCGCTGTAGCTTGGAATTCTCGACTTCCACTTCCCCGCTTCTCTCTTCTTCCCTTGATTCCTTCCTCCGGACTGCTTAGACTGCCAGGCTTATTCTGGACATTGACTTGGACCTTTCCCGAGCTATCTCCGGACTGCTTCACAGCAATGTTGCTCTTCATAGATTCTTGGACAGGTCCTGGTGCCTTATCTCGTCGTACCCACCTAGCTTCCTCTCTTCTTATGAACTGGTGTGCCTTTGAGTAGAAACGCTCTAGCGTAGTCGGGGGTTTTCCTGCCAACCAGTCTCCAAACTCAGAATCTGGATCCACACCTCTCATTACAGCCATCAGAATTGCATGGTCATTGGGATTACTGACTTTAGTTGTCGCAACATGGAATCTCTGTAAATATTCCTTTAACGACTCCCCGGGATTTTGGATTACACTTGACAGAGACATTACGTCTTTTGGGCGTGTAGTGTGTATTCTGAACTGCTCAATAAACTTCCTTGCCAACTCTTCGAAATTCGATACGGACCGCGGAGGAAGTCGGGTGAACCACATAGTAGCGATCCCAGAGAGAGTAATCGGAAAGCATCTACATTTGGTGGCATCATTTGCTCTAGCTGAATCCATCATCCATTCGTACCTCATGACATGCTGTTTGGGGTCAGTCTTCCCTTCATACGCAGGGATAGTAGGCATACTAAACTTCCTGGGGTACGCCGCCTGCAACACAACATCCGTGAATGGAGTATGACTTCTTGACACTCCCCAGTCATCATTCGATAAGCCCCGATTTTCTTTCATCAATTGCCTGATCATGGCTGTCAGATCTGGTGTCTGTATGGAAGGCGGGAGGTTAAGGTCTGTTCTACGTGCCTGTCCATGCTGATGCCTTCTCTCCTGGTGATCTGACAGTCGCGTGTCTTGGGGTTCGACATCGTTAGCGTTTTGATGGCCTGGGCCTCCATCCTCCGTTTGCACTCCGGTTCTGAAGTTTCCAGCTCTTGCTTGGTTACGGTCTCCAGCTGTTTGAACATCAGCTTCTGCTCGTGCAGCTTCAGTCTTACGTCGTCTGCGCCTGGGAGGTTCATCAGAGGAAGTTGAGCTGTCAGATGAAGAGTAAGGAGCGGGATTGCCCCCAGCATTCTGTTGCTGCTGTTGAGTGAGTTGTGCCATCAGGTTGGCGTTAGCTTGCATCTGCTCTCCTAGTTGTCTCCTGCTTTCCCTGAGTTCTCGCATCAAGTCATTGAACTCTATTCTGGTGACAACTGGAGTCTGTTCTTGAGCGGCAATTCCTGCACTCGGAATTGCTGGTTGATTGCTAGGTCCTGCTTGTTGCACGCTAGCAGTCTTGTGGGCATCCGCATTATGAGAAGCTGACCTGGTACGTGGTCTTGCCATTGTAGAGTTATCGGTATGAACTCTGAGTAGAATCAACGGATGTCCTATCAATGAGTCGGATCTTCTTTGGGGGATTTGTTCAATCCAGTAGCTTCAAAGCAGATCCTTGAGGTCTGAGAATTCGATTCTCAGTGAAAGCACCAAAGTGTTAGCACCAAAATTGGTCACTAACCTCGTAGAGAAAGATTGTGTAGAGATATAAGTGATGAAGATAAATTAAACAGAGAAGACAATGCTAATTTAAATGCAGAAAGTAAGAACACCAAATTTATAGTGGTTCAACGTAATTGCCTATGTCCACTTTGAGATTTAACTTTATCTTTCTTCTTGTTGATTACAAATACAATTCGTGAATCAAATGCTTGAATGAAGTTGTTAAGTAGAGAAGATGAGTCTCAAAAATGGCAGAGTCTCCCCTGGTGTTCTCTCCAAAAAGCCCCTCTTCACTGTGACCCTGCCCCTCTATTTATAGACAAAGATGGGATGGACTTCCCAAGTGGGCTTGGTAGACGATCGCTCTAGCCCAGGTGTACTGTTTGCTGCTTGCCGAACCAGGCATGCCGAACGTCATAATGCCGAACGGTCCTCTCTATGCCGAACGGTCCTTTCTATGCCGAATGGTATGTCTGATGTGTGGAGAGTGCAAGGTGGTTGCAGTTGGAGCCGAACGTAACTCTGTTTGAAGCTCTTGACCGAACAATGCTCCCTGACCGAATGATAGTATCATGTTGAATGATTAGGTACACCGAGCGTCTCTCGGATGCCGAGTACTTCCATTGCCGAGTACTCCTGTTGGATGCCGAGTGCTCTTGTTTCTCGGATGCCGAGTACTCCCGTTGCCGAGTACTCCTGTTACGCCGAACACTCCTGTTGCCGAGTTCTATTGATGCCGAGCGCTAGCTGACGCCGAGCAGTCTTGTATGCCGAGTAGTCTTGTATGCCGAGTACTATCTGACGCCGAACAATATGGATGCTGAGTACTTCGCCGAGTACTCCTAGATGCCGGACATTCTATGACGCTGAGTTCCACTAGGAAGCCGGGTACTTCGCCGAACACTCCTAGATGCCGAGCACTCTATGACGCCGAGTGCTACCTGATGCCGAGCACTAGTTGCCTGGTCAAATCTCCAGGAAACACATTTATTAGCAGTGCCTTCGTATCGTTCAAAGTAAAGAAGAAAAAGATCTCGCTCTCGTTCTCTAGCCATTCGTTTCATCAACTCCTTAAACTGCTAATCTAAATTAGGTAATCAACCTACAAATCTATATTTAAATGGTAAGGTTTTAGGATCTAACGCCAATCCCTCCATGACCGTGGCCGATTCTGGCGATGTCGTGGATTGTAATGGAGTTCGAGCTATTCGGAGAAGAAAGAGTATGGAGGGACGTTGATTCCCAATTTCGTATCGATGAAAGAAAGGAGAAGACTCGGCTTCGTATCGATTTAGGGCATAAGGTTCATATTGATGAAGAATTGATTGACGAAATGGTGAATTTTGCATCGATCCGGGGTGGTGACAGTTTGTATCGACTCAAGGCTATCAACACGAAATCGAAGAGCCAAGGATCGATACGGAATCCAGGGTAGGTGATCGATACGAATCTCATAATTTTCGATCGATATGAAACACTATGTAACCCGATCGACACGAAGCAGAGTTTCGATCGATATGAAGTTAGTAAGTTTTTTGATCGATACGAACAAGAAGTTTACGATCGATATGAAATTAAGGCCTTTGTAACGAACGATCCGAGCTTTGACTTTGATGGATACAAACTTCATGCAAATCCGAACACTTGACTCCGACGAGCTTCGTCCTTGCATAACTGGACTTAACTGCTAAACTACATATTTGACTGCCCCTCGAAGCTCTTCGATGGAATTGTAACTTAACAAAATTTATTGAACTTTAACTTGGATCGATCTCCAAAGTTTGGATGGCACAGTTGTGACGGTCAGCGATGACGGTCACTCTGGTTGAAATTTTGAGTCTTGTCGTTCGAACATCTTTCAATCCTGTAGAATTTCCCAAGTATTATGTAGCACTACACTACACAACGCATTCACACACTTCACACTGGGGAACACACGGGCTTATTATAATCTAATAATGGGTTTTGATAAGTTAATTAGTTATGGAGTCTACAAGCTCACAACAGCAGGAGCCTCAGAGTTCATCTCCGTTAGTCATAGAAATACCGATCATCGCGGCCGAAGTTATAGATCTAGCTCCAAACGAGCTGCCAGGTGCCAGATTTATCGGGAACCCATTAGATTCTGTGCCATCCAACGTCTCCGAAGATATGCTGGGATGGATATGCCTAAGGTATGGTCTGTCGTTGGATGACGTCTTATTACCGGGACCGAATGACAGACCGCACGCTCCCCTGGAAGGGTTTACTGCTTTCAACAGGCATTCATGTACAGTCGGTACGCTTCCTCCATTCAATCAATATATTAGAGAAGTGCTGGCTTTCTTTGGAATTGCCCCCTCACAGTAACATCCCAATGGATACGCGTTGCTGAACAATCTATTCATTGTATTCATGGAACATCTTTTCCGACCCCCGACTCCGATCAAAATTAGATACCTTTTTAATGTTAAGAGTTGGGGAGTTAGCCCTTCTTTCACATTCCTGGAGGCGGTCAGGAACTGTCAAGTTGTGACTAGTGCCTTGACCAGATTGAGCTACTTCAAAACTGAGTGGTTCTATGTATGATGCCCACTAGGGTTTGCTAGTCGATGGTTAGCCAGACGTAAGTGCTGCACTTATTCCAGTAGTTAACGAGATAGCTGTAGTTGATGTTGAAACTAATATCGTATTCCCTTTATAGCTGCAATTCCACGACCCGAAGGTGCTCACTTCAAAGAAATAGTGTGAATTCTCCAAGAAGTGCCGAGTGAGATGAGATACTTTGACTCGGTGCTAACAGATAGAAACTTGAGGATCGTTGGGCTAATCGAACGAAAACAAAGCATAAGACTTGAAGGAGTGCTTAGGGCAGCCCCGACGAAGCGGGTAAAGCGCAAAGCGCCCAGGTTCGTAATTGCTGATGAGGGTGATGAAGAACACACGCCTACGAACGACGAACCCGTGGCTGGGCCTTCTGACAGTTTTCAGGGTTCAGAGGGAAGGAGAAAAGGCAAGGCAGTTGCACACAAGCGCCATAAATCTTCGAGATGGAAATCTGTAGTTGTATCCCTGCCAGCCTCCGGCGATAGAATTTCGGAGGCTGCTCCCTCGCAAGTAGAGAATCCTTTTGAAGGACTTGCTGATATTCCGATTTCGGACTACGTGTCACTTCAACACGACACCAGATTGGAGGGGCTTCAAAGTGCTCTAGATTTAAGCGAGTCTCTACCCATCAGTGCGGCCGACATTACCAGTTGGTCGGGGGGTTGCACACACATATACACTTCACGGCACTACACGATTTCCAACCTTAAGTTCCCTACTTTGAGAATTCACTAAATCCGTTCTTCTTTTACTTTACAGATACGATGAATAGGCGAGATTATATGCTCGGCAGTCTTCGTTCAGCGCGCCAATCATCGAGTTCGTATTATGAGTTCCGTCGGAGGGAGGATGATAGAAACCACGATCGCGGTTATTCCAACCAAGAGTGTTACGAGAGGGATAGAGATAGAGACAGAGAACAAAGATATCCAACTCGATCGCGTTCTCCACCTCCCCGACTCCCTACACAACCTTCTATTCACAACTCACATTCCCCGGAGCCTCCATGCCAAAAACCATCTTCTCATGCTCCAAGGTCTAAGTCTCAGCGTCGGAGGACTGAGGCCAAACCTCCCACTGTTGCTGAACAAGCCATCACCGAGCCCATTGGGAAAGGGGATATCAGAATTGCTCAATTAAGAAATTTTTTTCCGAACATATGTTTTGACGGATTGATCTTCCCTCCTCACTTAAAGAAAATTCCATCTGAGGCTGAACAAACAATGTATGACTATATTCATGATATTTATACCCAATACAAGGAGTGGATGAAAGCCGTGGATAAAGCATCAACATCAGCCTTCGAGCGGGCAAAGGCAATTGAGAAACTAGAAACTTAACTCGCTCAGAAGGACCACATTATCCAAGTGCTCAATGATGAAGCCGAATCTTCCTGGAAATCTGAGATGGAGGCCACCCAAAAAGCTGACGAGGTGACTCAATCTATGGAGAGATGCGATAAACGCATTTCGCTTTGGTGGAGGAAATGGGCCACTGAAACACCATAGTTACCGCTGAAAGGGATGCTGCTCTGAAAGAACTCAACGAGCTTAAAGCCAAAATTTCCGAAATCATCAGGGGGAAGGATGATGCAAATAAAGTAGTCTAGGAAGCATGCGAGCAAGCGGTGGTGCTTCGGGATGATAGGGATGCAGCAGTGCTCAAAATTCGAGAGGTGGAGGCTAAAGTTGAGGAGGAAGTCAAAATGGAGGAGTCCAGGCTAGAAACTAATATTGAAGATCTCCTCATCACTTACAATGCTAATGTCTTGAAGCATAGGAATCTAGCCTGGCTTGAAAATTATTCGACACATCTATACAATGCCTGGGGCCGATTAGTAGGACATGAAAAAGCTGCCCACCAAGCTGAATCAATTGACGAGTTCGAGCTTGAGAACCGGGTGTTGAGCGAAGATGAACGGAAAGTTCTCCACGATGCCATGATTTCATATGAAAATGAGAAGCTTAGCGCTCAGCATTCGGAGGTCGGAGAAGGCTCTGGTGTCGAGCACCGCGATACAAGTCTTGAAACTCTTATGCCGACTCAGCTTGAACCGACTTCTGCGGTTGATTCTCAATCCGTTCCTGCTTACAACCCGGATCAGCCGCAGTTATCTCAAACTAGCGAGCAAATCTCTGAGGTCGTTCAGCCGCTCACGAGTCAAACTGAGGAAGGTACTCTGAACATTTTGTATGTTTGTCCAAAACCGGAAGCGTACATGAAGTGATTATTAACAGTTCTTCTTTTGCCTTTATCCAATGATTGAAGCTACACCAGTCATGCCTCCGGCAACTCAAGAACCACATCATATGCAGGAGGCCATTATAACTGAAGCGACCACTACAACGACCACGGCACTGACTGGTGGAGCGTAGGGAAGCACACTTATTTTTGATGAGCAGATATGGTGGAACTCCTCGGTCATCATAGTGACCCTTTTGCAGACTTGCCGTTCGTTATGGGTGGAAGCGTTCCAATAGCAAGTTCCTCGACCCCAACTACGGGAGTCTCCAGCGATGCACAAACACTTCATGAGGTGGAAATTATAGCTGAAATTAACGCTGAAATAGAGGCAGCCGCACGGGGCAGTGGCCTTGGAGGTGGAATGGCGGGACCTGGTCCAGCTTCTTTGCGGATGATATCTCCGGGAGGAACGGTCGTTGAGACAAGTGAGCCTATCCCGCCTCTTACTGTTGATCCTGTTCCTTCGACTCCGCCTTCAGGGAGCGTTCCAATACATCTGAGTTCGAAGGAGGAAATTGATATAATGCCCCTGACTGGAGATCGGCCGCCGAAAAGCAAGGGTTCAAAAAGAAAACCGAGTGAGAGCTCAAGTGGGTCCACACCGAAGAGGAAACCGAAGAAGAAAAAAGAGTAGATACGTCTCTTCGGCTCTTTTTTGAGTAGATAGGAATTTCTTTAGCTTTTGTAGGCCGTGTATAGATGCGGGTTCGGCCCCAGCTAGTAGGATTTTTGGGATAAACTTTTACTTAATTCTTTTCCACAAATAGTTGAAATGAAATTCCATTTTGTCTTCAACTCAATTTTTGTTTATTTGCTTAAGTGTTTCAGCAATTGAATTCCAGTCCGGTACGCTTATGAAGCTTCGACCCTTGGATTGGATCTGAATTTATTTGTTAAATCCCAAAATCGTAACTATGAGTCATGACCGAACGTTAAGCTGGACTCCGATGATGCACTGTCTCAGTCAGTGATTGGTACTTAAGTTCTACCCCCAGTTTCAGGGACGAACTGTAAAGATCAGGTGGCAATTGTACTTTGCCTTTAACACATCGAGCTTAATGTCGTTGAATTGATGCTGAAACAAGGAAATTCGAGTGGTCAAATCACACTCGCTCATCTATTGACGATTGCATCCACACTTTGGGGATTTGAATCTGTATGTCGGCGGTCAATCACGCCTACTTAAATTTCAAGGATACGTCCACGCTCTGGGGACTTAAGTCATTTTCACAGGTGGTCAGTCACACCCGATCTACAATTACACTCCAACCGCACTCTAGGGACTCAGAATTGTTTTACGGGCAGTCGATTCAAGTCCGGTTTGTGTTTAAACCCCAATCCGCTCTCTAGGGACTTAGAGTTAATTGTTGTCGATACTCTAGTTCGCACTCTGGGAATCCGGAGTTAGTCGACGTTTGTACTCCAGTTCGCACTCTGGGAACATGGAGTTGGTTGATGTTGATACTCCGATTTGCACTCTGGGAATTCAGAGTTAGTCAATGTTTATACTCCAGTTCACACTCCGGGAAATTGGAGTTGGCCAAAAGATGGTCAGTCACATCTGTTCAGGCTTTAAGATTTCGTTCGCACTCCGGGAACGACGAATCTGTTAGGATTGCGGATGGTCGGTTCACATCCACCCTAAATTAACAAGCGAGTTAGATGGACGGATCCATCCTCCTCAAACTTGGTCAGGATATGGGCGAAGTCGTTTGATGGACGGATCCACCCTCTTCGAGGCCGTATTTGTGAGTTTATACTCCAGTTCACACTCTGGGATCCTAGAGTTGGTTAAAGGATTGTCGTGTATCAATCCTTTTTTGACTCTAGTGTGATGACTTGCCCCCAAGCTCGGGTTTCACTTAGCGAGTGACCAGTCGTATCACAGTCACTCCCTATTTGAATAAATTCCACCATCGGGTGGAATTTAGCTCTCCGTGCATAGTGATAGTTGTACGACGCATTCTATAAATCACAGCTCTGGCTCGAAGAGATTGCATTTTATTACTGAAATAAGAAAATATGGAAAAATCAGTTGCCTTATTACAAATTCAAATTTTGAAATGCAGAAACAAATTGCAAATGAAAAATAGACTAAATAAATAAACAGAGCCTGTCATGTGTAGTAGCAACGAAGACTTTCGCTATTCTAGGCTCTCGAAAGAGTGAGACCGTCAACGGTCGATAATTTGAATGTACCATCTCCGAGCTTTTGTTCAATAACATACGGCCCTTCCCAGGTTGGCCTCATATGCGAAGGGACCGGGTAAATTCTCTTAAGGACGAGATTGCCGAGTTCAAAGGTTCGGGGTCGGACCTTGGCATTGTATAATCGGGCGACTCGACTTCGGTATGCGACTGCCCTCAAATCAGCCTCTTCACGCTTCTCATCCAATAAATCCAGAGATTCGGCAAGTAATATAACATTTGTCTTCGGATCATAGTATGTCACACGATGAGAAGGCACTTCCAATTCGACTGGAATAACAGATTCTGAACCATAAGAAAGAGAAAACGGAGTGTGACCGGTCGCGGACTTGTGGGTTGTTCGGTAAGCCCATAAAGCCATAGGAAGTTCAGCGACCCATTTGCCCCCGACCTTTTCCAGTCGTTTCTTCAAAATAGACTTTATAACTTTATTAACAACTTTGACTTGTCCATTCGCTTGAGGGTGTGCAACTTTGGAGAATTTCTTCTGAATGTGTAATCGTTGACAGAAATCTTTAAATTCAACACTGTCAAATTGGGTCCCGTTATCAGTGATGATAGTACGTTGGAGACCAAATCGGCAGATAATGTTGTGCACTACAAAGTTGATCACCTTCTTTGTTGTGATTGTAGCAAGGGGTTCAGCTTCCGCCCACTTGGTGAAGTAATCAACTGCTACGATGGAGTACTTCGCACCACCTTTGGCTAGAGGTAGAGAGCCAATAATGTCAATGCCCCATACTGCAAACGGCCATGGACTGACCATTTGAGTTATTTCGGTAGGTGGCGTCCTCGGAATCCGAGCGTGCTTCTGGTATTTGTCACACTTTCTGACGTAATCCGATTCATCACGATTTACGGTTGGCCAATAGTATCCACATCTGAGCACTTTCTTGGCAAGGGCTTGCTCACCATTGTGATCGCCACATACTACTTCGTGCACGTCATGCAACACTCATTTGATTTCATCGTGAGCGATACACCGGAGTAAAGGAACATAGTACCCTCTTCTATACATAACTCCATTCTAAATAGTGAACCGTGAAGCTTTTCGAAGAATCTATCTCTTTTCACTCCTGCGCTCTGGTAAGGTTCCATGCTCGAGATAATTTTTGAACGGAGTCATCCATGACTTCTTCTCGGGAATTACCTCAAATATCCAATCTGTTTCCATTTGATCGATGCTCGGGAAAGCTAATGTCTCTACGGGAATGAGTCCCATTTGTTGTGCCTCGCCGTACTGGCTAACTTTGCTAATGAATCGGCATTCTGATTATGCTCTCAGGGAATGCAGTAGATGGCATAATAATCGAACTGATTTAGTATCTCATGGACTCGAGCTAAATAAGCAGCCAACCTTTGGTCTTTGGCCTGGTATTCTCCCCGAACTTGACACACGACCAATTGTGAATCACAATAAATCTCCACAGCAATGATTCTCAAATCTCTGGCAAGTCTCAATTCGGCAAGTAAGGCTTAATACTCAGCTTCGTTGTTGGTCGCGTGAGCATAGCATATAGATCGACCTTGAGTTTCAAGTACAACCCCTACACCTGAGCAACGGTCATTTGATGCACCATCGGTATGAAGCTTCCAAATATACTTGGGAGATTCACTAGTTTCGGGTAAGTCCTCTAGGATGGTAAATTCAGCTATGAAATCTGCTAGGACTTGTCCTTGAATGGCTCGCCTTGGAGTGTAAGTAATGTCAAATTGACTTAACTCAATATTCCATTTGAGTAACCTACCAGACTTCTCAGGCCGCGTAAGGACCTGTCGTAACGGCTGGTTGGTGTAAACGATGATAGGATGAGCCTGGAAATACGGACGGAGCTTCCTTGAGGTAATAACAAGACAATAAGCCAACTTCTCTAGCTTCGGATAATTCCTCTCAGCTCCGGTTTGTCGTTTGCTAATATAGTAGACCGGCTTTTGTATTCAGTCTTCCTCCCGAATTAGGGCATCACTGATTGCGTTTTCTGATACCACCAAATAAATGCAGAATTTCTCGTAATTGATAGGCTTTGACAAAATTGGCGGTGTGGAGAGGTGTTGAATTAGTGCTCGGAATGCGCCCTCACATTCTGTAGTCCATTCAAAATTTCATTTCCCTTTTCGGATCAGATCGAAGAAGGGAATGCATTTGTCAGTAGATTTTGAAATGAACCTACTTATTGCTGCTACTTTCCCGTTCAGGCTCTGGACTTGCTTTATAGTTCTCGAAGTTTCAAGGTTTCTAATCGCCCAGATCTTTTCGGGATTGGATTCGATTCCTCGAGCGTTGACGATAAACCCTAGGAATTTTCCTGATGCGACCCAAAAGTGACATTTCAATGGATTAAACTTCATTCTGTATTCTCGGAGAATATTAAACATTCACTACACCAAAATAGCAAATTTGGCACACCAGGAAGCGGAGATTTGATACGGCTCTAAGCCGTATCAAATTTGATATGGCTCAGAGCCGTATCAAATTGCCTCTACGATCCACACCCCCCACAACACCTAAAATCTAACCCTACGTTTGAAAGGCCGCGGATCACTACATTTTGCTCGTGCTAGTTTTCATTTCCCGCACTATTTTCATTTCGCTCCATCCCTAAATTACACAATCCCTAAATTAAATCACACCCTGCTCATAATCCCTAAATCTGAAGGCAACAAGGAGAAAGTAGACGGACGCTCAAGTATTACGACGAGATCTGGAGCATCGAAGAAACAACAGCATGAAAAGATAACCAATGAGAAAATTAGGGCTGCCGTTTCTTGTTCTCGTCTTCCCTTGCTTGCAAATTAGGGCTCCTTCTATTTGCGTTCGTTAAACAAGGTGAGTAATTCTCACATCTAGTTCATCCTACAGCTTGATTTCATTTATACATGCTCGATCTTCTTTATTTGCGTTTGTATATATATATTGTTTGAATTTATCAATTGATTCACGGCCATTTGGCTCCGTTTGAATAATGTCGATTTCTCTGATTTTTGCAATTTACGTGATTTTGAACGGTGATTTGGTTCGACCCCTTGAATTTATAGCTTCGGCTGTTTTTATTTTGATTGAGTTTGATTTTAGAGCATTTTGTTGATGACTTGTTCATCACAATGGTTTCCTTTTGACTTCGGTCATTTGTGACATTGTCACTTCTGAACATCTCGGTAGCATTTTGACCTATTCGATCTTTGATCTTCTTGTCTTTGACTTGTTATCTCATCTTGGACTTGGTTATGAGGTTGGTCTCTCGGCTAGGAATTTTGTGATACTTTGTAATGACCGGAAGCTTTGATTTTTGTGATGTTGCATCACTTGATGTTGTCCTGTTGCCTAATTTTTTTTTTTGCCTCTGTTACATTAAGCTGCACATGTTCACTGGCCCATAGGTTTTCATTTGAAGCTACCTTGTCCTTTTGATTTCTGGCATATATATATATGCATTCTTGTATGTATATATATATGGGTTATCAACTTGTCTGGAGTAGCTCTGTATGGGCGCGGCTATATATTTGCTGTCACATTCGTCATCACCATATACGTAAATATATTTATGCAATTTTATTGTTGTCGAGCCCTGGTGCTTTGATGTTGTTTTGTCTTGGCCAGTTGTTTTCGTTCGATGTTGGATATTGATGTGGTTATATGAACTTCTACTGTGACTTTGTTTTGTTTGTCTATTTTCGCTGTTGAAATGAATTTGCTCGACTGTTTCTCATCTTCCTTTTTGGCCTCGGCTTTGATTATTTTCCTATTAACGTTGTCACACCCGGCTATGAATTGGCATTTTTACCTTGTGATGAAGGTTTACTCTTTCATAAATTGTTTCAATTTTTGCCTTGCATTTGTTTGATGTAAGCACTGTTTCTGGTATTCGATCTCGGCCATGTGTTCATCTGAGTTTGCATTCCATATCATAGCCTTGGTCGTTGAAATTGGGGTCTGGTGTGTTTGACATATGTGCAGTCTGGTTCACTTAGTTACGCATTTACATTTCCCTGATCCTGAGTTCATCTCTGATGTATTTCCATTTCGCATTCATTACTGTTGTGTTGTCATATCTCTGGTGCACTTCATACTGTGTTCAAATAGGTCTGCACTTCATGTTGTTGGTATATATGTACACAGTTCAACATATTTATTCTGCACTACTTGTATACTATCAGTTGAAATTGCTTGTTTCAATATCCATATAGTTTTTCCACTGTTGCTTTCTTTGCATCATTCATGTTGCATATTCTCTATAGCGCACTTGAACTTGTTTATGAAATTTGTCACTGTATGGTTGCTCTTTTCATACCTTTCTACTCTCCTCAACCATTCCAGTCCATTGCACGTGTTTGCCTTGTTTCCTCTGGCTTGCATGCACTTCTTTGATCACTTTATTACCTTTAGCTGCTCTAGATTTATGATGTTTTGACTTCCTATTTGATGATTTGATTTGAGAAGTTCCCTTCTGATTTTATGAATGCTTAGCTATATATGTAAGGTTTGAATAAAAAAGTAGTTAAAAAAAAGGTTTATATTAATATATATATCTGTTTCAAATTAAAATCCCCATATCAATGCAATTTCTTTATAAAGGATTTTAATAAATACTATATGTATGTATGGGTACTTAATAAATTACTTTGAAAAATCTAGTGAATAATCTTATTAATGAGCAGCAGCCTTTATATAATACATTTTGTTAAAACTTGGATTTCAGTCTAGTTTAAGAATAAATGTACTTATACTGTTATCGGTTTAAGTTCATCAATAATATATTTTTGGGCTTTTTAATAGAAGAAACTGCGTGTATGCTTCTTTATCTCGTCTTCGCTTCACTGTGCACTGTTGCAGTTGTTGGAGCATTGCCTGTATACATTTATGTGCTGTTGACCTGGGCATGGTCCTTGTCTTTGTACCTGTCTGCAACTGCAGTTTCATTGTGACATTTGCTTTGTATTTGTTCTGTACATTGAGTTGAATCCAGCTGAAATGCTCGGGTTTGACCTTGTGCTCGTCTGTGGGTTTTTGTTGATCTTTTGTGTATTTAATGATATACTGGCGAGGCAGTACACGCATGCGTGTACTGCAGCCACACAGAATTGACAGATTTTAAATTGATATTTCTTTTGTTTTTGATTCATTGATCTTTTGCGTATTTCATATGCCGTATTGGCGAGGCAGTACACGCGTGCGTGTACTGCAGCCAATCAGAATTGATGTTTTAAAGTGATATTTCAATTGTTTGAATTGATTTTGTTGTTTTCTAAATTATCTTCATTGATAATCTATTTATTTATTTCAGTTGATGATTTGAATCTACTGATTTGTTGTTTAACACTGTTAAGTGTTATAATTAACGTCATCCGATTTCTTTGTTAAAAGGGTCGGATAGATGGGAATTATTGTGACTGTCGTCTATTTGATTGTTTGATTATTATTGCCTCTATGCACTAATAACTGAGTTTGAATTAGACTGACCCGTGTATTATTATTTTTTGAATGTAATACTCGGGTCAGACCGAGTATTTTACAGCTTGAAGATTTTCGAGCAGCGAAGTTAGAGAGGGGGTAAAAAGCAGCGAAGTATTTGCAGAGGATGATACTAGCATTCCTACAGATGTCAAAGTGCCAATTCTGCAATTTTTCACCGGCACATTTATGATCGTGATTGGCATTTCTCATGTATAGTTCTTTCACTTCATCTTGAACTTGGTGAACTCTCGAAAGCATATAAGCTTATGTATATGTTTGGATATACTTTCACTTGTATTATTTTTATTCGAAATTTTACTGAAATATTAAGTAGTTATCTTATTGGTATATCAATATGGAAAGTGTGGGAGTTACAGTATGGATATCTTTAACTGCAACATATATGAGCAACATCTTTTCCAGTTATTTTGTATAATACTGCTTTTGTATAATATTGACCATATTTTGTATAATACTGCTTCTATTGTAATCCAACTATTGCCGTATCTATTACTGCTTTAAATACTGAAATATTAATGCATTTTTTTTACTTTAATACATTAATTTGATACGGCTCAAAGCCATATCAAATTCATGAATTTGATACGGCCCAAAGCCGTATCAAATTCATGAATTAGGCAGTGCTTTGAGCCGTATCAAGTTCATGAATTAGGCAGTGTTTTGTGCCGTATCAAATTCATCAATTTGATACGGCTTTAGGCCGTATCAAATTCATCAATTTGATACGGCTTTGGGCCGTATCAAATTATTAACCATGCCAAAATTTGATACGGCCCAAAGCACTGCCTAATTCCATTTGATACGGCCAAAAGCACTGCTAATTGGCATTTCTGGTGTAGTGATTGACTCCAGGTCCTTGACCTGATCAGTGGAGAATCGTGACTTGACTAGCATGTCATCCACGTATACCTCCATGGTTTTCCCAATCTGATTGGCGAACATTCGATTAACTAACCGTTGATAAGTTGCGCCAACATTCTTGAGTCCAAAAGGCATAACCTTGTAGCAATCAAGTCCCATATTGGTTACGAAGCTGGTATGCTCCTGGTCGGGTAAGTGCATGCGTATTTAATTGTAGACAGAATACGCATCCATGAAGGATAAGAGTTCATGCCCGGCCGTTGAATCCACGAGCTGATCAATTCGAGGAAGTGGAAAACTGTCTTTAGGGCAAGCTTTATTCAGATCAGAGTAATCGATGCATGTCATCCATTTTCCATTTGGCTTTCGGACAAGTACAGGGTTTGACACCCATTCCAGATATAATGCATATTGAATAAATCCATTCGATTTAAGCTTGTCTACCTCTTCCTTAAGGGCGGCAGATCTTTCTAGATCCATACAACGCCTTTTTTTTTGACCAGGACGTGCCGCGGGTCAATGTCCAATGCGTGGTTCGTGATGTCCGGCAAGATCCCACACATGTCAGAATGCGTACAAGCAAACACATCAAGGTTTGCCCGGATAAATTCAACCAATTCCTCTTGCATTTGTTGGCTTAGATGAGATCCAATCTTTATCATTCTAGAATCATCACTATCATCAATCGGGACATCGATCGTTAGTTCGGCCGGAGGAGCTTGACTGTCTTTACTTTCGTCTTCACTTTCGGTATCTCTTGGGTCAAGATCTCTTTGGAATTGGTTGGGGTGCCCAGGCCTAGGCCCAGGCGTCAATTGTCAATTTTCAACAAAGCAGACGCAGAGAGATTCCTCTACACCCCTTCCTTTTTCTCTTCGCTGCGCATCTCGCAGCTTGGCAACATAGTAGGCTCGTCCAGTAGTCTGATCTCCTTGAACGACTCCAACTCCATGATCAGTGGGGAACTTCAGAGTCAGACACCATGGGGCAATCGCAGCCCTGAGCTCAACTAGGGCTGGTCGGCCCAAGAAAGCATTATATGGCGAGTTTATATCCAACACCACAAATTGTAACATCCGGACTCTCCGGCGTTCTCCAATTCCTAACTCCACTGGCAATTCCACCACTCCATTGGGTATAGTCGCACTTCCATTGAAACCATAGATACGGTACTGATAAGGTTTCAAATCTTTAGTCTCCATTTTCATCTGGTCATAGGATCGCTTGAACTATATATTCACAGAACTTCCACAGTCTACCAAGATCCTCTTCATCCAAGCAGGACCTACTTTAGCTGATATGACAAGTGGATCGATGGTTGGGGCTTCGATCCCATCGATATCTCTGTCTCGGAAGACGATGTCGTTAGTCATCATCTTCTGTTGCTTGGCCGAAGCCCCATCTTTGAAACTACTACAACACTTGAAGCTCGCATGCCTAATAGAACTGGCATACGACTCCATTTTCTTCCAGCTTTGGTCTGAAGGATGAGGACCACCACTAATAGTATTTATCACTAACCTCTCGCCCGTACGAGCGGGTTCCTCCTATCTTGCCTGATTTGGTACATGACTCTGATTTGATGGGCCCAACCTCCAGACTGCGGCGCCCGCACAAGCTGCTCCAACTTTCTCTCTCTTATCAACTTTTCAATGAGATCCTACAAGTGACGGCACTCATTCGTGTTACGGCCGTAGCTTTCGTGGAATCAACAAAACTTCCCTATTTGAATCTGTTTCTTCGACGGCTGTTTCGGAGCAGGTTTCTTATACTAAATAGTATTGCAGGTCTGTAAATACACATTTTCCAGCAACGTAATCAAAAGAGTGTAGTTATCAAACATAGGAGCCCTACGTCGTGGACCAAGATTCTGATCCCGTTTCCTATTTTTATTACCATTAACATTCTGCTAATTTTGTTTATTCTGAATGTTCAACTGCACTTTCCCGGGGCTCTCCCCGGATTGTTTAACAGCAACATTACTCTGAATTCCTTCCATACTGGGCCCTATGTCATCCTTTTTCCAAGACTGTTTCGCATCCTCCCATCTCAAGAATTGGGCCGCCTTGGAATAGATACGATCCAATGACGCAGGAGGTTTTCCGACCAACCAGTTACCGAACTCATAATCGGGATCAATCCCTTTAGTCAATGCCATTAGAATGGAGTTATCATTAGGGTTGCTGATCTCAGCGCATGCAACATGAAATCTCTCCAGATAACGTCTGAGTGTCTCTCCAGGAGCTTGAGTGACACTAGACAGAGTATTAACATCTTTCGGTCTTGCGACATGCATGCGAAACTGCTCAATAAACTTTGTTGCCAACTGGTCAAAACAAGAGACAGATCGAGGTGGTAAATGGGTAAACCACATAGTTGCTATGCCCCCTAGAGAGATCGGAAAGCTTCGGCACTTAACTGCATCATCAGCTCATGCAACATTCATCAACCATTCGTACTTCAGGATATGTTGATTAGGATCAGAGCTCCCTTCATAAACAGGTACAGTCGGCATCCTGAATCGCCGAGGTGGTTCGACATAGAGTATCTCATCAGTAAAAGGAGTATGACTCCGGGAGATTCCCCAGTCGTCATTACTAAGACCTTGACTTTCATGGATCATTTGAAGGATCATCGTCGGTATGTCGGGCATCTGGACATTTTGAGCATGTTGGGCCAAGGTGTAGTCGGGTTCCATAATGCGAGGAGGGGCCGGTCGCTGTCGACGGTCCATGTCTCGCCTCCTTGGTTCTACATCTTCGGGGACATAAGGCTCAAGAGTATGGTTGCGTTGGCGGTGGGTCGGATCCGTTCGGTTCTGAGCGTCAACTCCCAAATTGGTAGCAATGGAAGTGCGGTTGTCAGTAATATGGTATGGGGTAGCGCCTCCTTGGGAGGAGGGTCCAGTTTGATGGCTGGTTGACGGGTCAACTCTTGGTTGCCCAAGACTCAATGTATGTTGATGCCCAGTGGCCTGTGTGTAACTTCCGTCTAGTCCTGGGCGCGTGGATCTATGATGGTAGCCAGAAGAGACTGAACTTTCGGTGGATGAATAAGAAACCTGATCCCTTCTGGATCTCCTTCGTCTTTGACGGTTTAGCTGGTTGTTCAATTCCGCATTAGCACGGAGCTGCTGAGTGAGCTATTGGCGCCTCTAAGTAAGCTCTTGCATTAGCATTTGGAATTCCTCCCTGGTGACAGGGCTTTGCAGATCTGATGGTCCGGCAGCATTCTGGTCGGCTTGAGGTGGTTGTACGGGGTTTTGTCTGTCCCGTCCTTTTGGATCTGCGGCAGTTGAGGTAGTCCTTGTGTTAACCATGATGGATAGCGAAGCTCTTTCCTAGACTTGATGCAAATCTGAATAGGATGAAAGAACTTTTAACTTGAATCTGGATCTTCTTCTTAGATTTATGCAATCCGATATTGATAGTAGATCCAACGAGCAGGAGAAAAACTGGGTTTTCTCAATGAAAGCACCAAAGTGTTTGTACCAAAATTAGGCACAACACTCTTCGGAAGTGTTTGAAGAGATAAAATGAAGAAAGTAAATGTAAAAGGAGGATTATCTAACAAATACTCCAAACAATAATCAGAAACAACAAGAGAACGCAGAAATTTAGAGTGGTTCGGCGTGTTGCCTACGTCCACTATGAAATGATTGATTTTTATAGACTTTTTCTTGCTGGTTACAGCGGATTACAACAGTAAATTTCGAGTATAACAGTGACTTTTGAATGCAACAATGGTTTCGGCAGAGTCTGGACGTCAAAGAGCCAAAGGTCCCACTTCTGCAGGTTCTGGGCTGCTATTTATAGGCATAAGTTGCAAATATCTCGCTCAGATCTCGAGAGACCTCTTCTGGCACGTGGGTGGGCCCATGCAATCGATCCCATTCGGTGTGCACTCGATCTGTGATCGATACGAACAAATTTCGTATCAATCGTAATTTGGTCCAATCGAGTCGAGATCGATCTTGAACATTCTTGAGGATGTACACAAGCTCCTGTGAAAATTTGGTAGCATTTGGACTTGTAGATGGTGAGTTATGATTGATGCAAACTCGAATTTATCAAAGGCTGTTTTCTTCGTATCGATGTCGTTTGCATCGATCTGTTCGTATCGCTTTTTGGGCACGTGCTCACAAGTTAACGTGGCGCTTGATTTCTGGATCGATCCACTTTCAACGCCGAATCGATCGAGTCTTTCCAATGTTTTATGCCTCGTTCGTATCGATGCATTTTGGCCTTGTTCGTATCGATCAGCTGTGTTTTCTATTCGTACCGATGTTTTTGCTCTGTTCGTATCGATCTTCATTGGTCACTTCGTATCGATAGCTGGGGCCATTTCGTATCGATAGCTGAGTGTCATTTTAGTATCATTCGTTTGATGTTTTACTCGTATCGACCGTTGATCGATCGATACAAGCTGTGCAATCGGGATCGATACGAATCGACTCCAATTGATGGATACGAAGTTGAGTGTACGTGATGGATACGAACAACAGATAACTAATGGATGCGAAGCGATGTTCATTGATGGATACGAACAACGGCTAACTGATGGATACGAACAAATGGAGCTTGATGGATGCGAACAAAGCCTTTCAGTTGATGGATACGAAGAGTGCAGATTCAGATGGATGAAAGTGGAACCGATGCGAAGAGAGCGATGTGATGGATACAACCGAATCTATTTCTTTGGCTTGCATCGATCATATCTTGAGCACACGGACTCGGATTGACTTGAAATTTGGAACGTTGGCTTCCATAGCTTTACATGTCCTGTCATGTTGGTTGTAACTTTTTACGGACTTGGACAAAATTCGTCGATATCCATAGCGGGCCTACGTATAACCGATCTTTGGGATGGGCTGTCCTCGGTTTCCAGTTAACTTTTTGGTGTCACAGCATTGCCCCAAAAGGCGGGATAGCACATACATTTAGATGTATCGATCCTAAGATGTCACCAACTCGATCCCATTAAATGAGTGTTTTTCCCATAATCGTTTGGGATACAATTAAGTAGTACCTAATCATTCACAATCATACGATTGAAGAATTGCCTCAAAATTATGGCTTTGTTTATCATTCCAAATAATTGTAAGATTTCAGATACTTCTATATTTTTTAATACATCATTTATTATGAAAATAAATATCATTATTATAGTTTTATCTTATAACTAATATTTACAATATTCATACTGAAATAAAACCATGTAATTATCTGTCATAACTAAAAAATATTTTATTTCATGAATAATATTTTATATGTTTACGTGCACATTATTCGTAACTTGATGCATCCACTAAGAAGTGTTACATGGTATGCTCCAACTATTTCCACTACTAATATAATGATGTACGAAATACGAAGCTCTATTCAATTATCGATTATGAGATTTTATTTCATTCATTATGACTAGTTTACATTCATGAGTTTGAAATCAATTATCTTTAACTCAAAGAAATAACTTAATAAAGAATAATTTTCTATATGAAAATATATCTGGAATAGAAATTACATTTCTCACTCCATAATAAGTATCTTATTAAATTTTAATATTTTCATTTCTGATGTCCTGTATAAAGGAGACTGACAATTCACTCTCTTTATCCCAACCGTGCTTATTTTATATCAACATTCGCTTTCTTTCAAATGATCGAACAATTTAACAGAAAATTTTACTACAAGATCACACCAAATTCTTTAAATAAATTCAGTTGGACATTCTTAAGATTTTAAGAATATCAAATAATTTGCACTAAGCCAATGGAAACTAATAATTCGATGATCGAATTCCTAGTTTGGTCTTTAGTGTTTGGTCTTTTATTGTTATAAAATTCTTATTACATTCAAATATAGTGTATACATGATATTGCGTTATTATTTCTGCACTCATTTTGAGTGAATCGATTTTGTCGACATTTCGTATATTACGAACTTGATTGTTCATCATACAATTTCTGTATGTGATCTAGTATAGATCAAACGTTCATATTCTTATATTGCTTTAGAGTTCGAAACTCATAGAAGAAACATGTGGTCTTAGGCAAATAAATATTTACTTGACCAAGGTATGGATGTTTTTAGTAGTTGTATGATTTCGGCACTTGCATAGGTCTTAACATGCTAAAGAATTATTGGTAAATATATATTATACTTCTATTACAATCTTCATTCTGTTCAATTATATAATTTAACCCATAAACATTTGATCAATTAAATTAGTTGCACAAATTTATCGTAGTAGATAATTTTGGCTTGTCTAGCATACATTCTTATAATATTGAGTGGTTAAATGTTACCGTTCATTTTTTCTAATAAGGCTCCCACTAGATTATATATTTCTCAAAACCTCAAGAAAAACATAGAAATCATTTGATTTCTCTAATGGGTGTTAAGACTCGCGTGCCCTAGATTCTCAGCTTGACGAATATCAACAAATCATAGGCTTGCAAGAGATGGATAACACTTTATCAGTTGTATCATAAACAACTCCTCGCATGTGGTCTTTGTCCTTATCTCATGTCAACATTAAGAAATATCAACAAATCAAAAAAGATTATTTGCTCGTACCCACCATTTCGTGATACCTAAGTATAATACACGTTCCTTAAGGAATACCAAAAAAATACATGCATATATCTTATGTCGCCTACTCAATATATTAATAGTACTACACATAACATATCTAACTTGAGGAATATCAACAGCTAAAGAGTATGTGAGTAATGTACTAATATACAAATGGTAGAGGATAACTTATATTAAATAATTTATAATCTTTAACATAAATATAATGAGTGATGTTGATTTAGGGAATAATATTTTTTGTGGAATACCCTCATGATTCAAGTGTCAAACACATCTGAAATCACGGTATACGTACTATACATATAGACTTATTCCTTAAATCTCATTTGAGTTTTGTTTCTAGTTCCACTTGACTTTATACATGTATAGTTATATAAATTTCATTTAATAAATTTTAATTTATTACTAATTAATTTTATGTACATAGTTATATAACTATACACGGACCTATGCAATTAATGCCCTGCTATTACCCCACTATAAATCTGCTATATCTCATAGTGGATTTCTATCGCTATGATTTTTCCATATAGCCTCAAATATAGCCTTTCCGCTTTAAGTCTCGCTATTTCCGCTATATCCCGTTGTTCCTGTCATATTCTGTTATATCTTCTTTAAAAGAAATGAATTGAAAAATGACATTTATACATTATAAAAATTATGAAATTAATTTATTTAATTGAATTTTTAATATATTTTTAGAAATGAAAGTACTTTAATATTCTACTAAATTCAATTATATTATATAACAGTTTTATGTTTATTTACAGTATATTCACACATGTTTTTATTTAAAATTATTTATGTATTAATTATAATTCAATTGAATGTTAATTTTTCATTTAATTACCATTTATATATTTGTAAAAACATTAAGTACGAGTTTTATATGCTATTTTAGAGACATCCGCTATATCCCGCTATATCCTCGTTGTATCCTCGCTATGACTTTTTGCACCTTCGCCGCATTGAATCTGCCTAGCGTTTTAACTGCACAGACACACATACACACATATATACACATTTAATTAATTAACTATTAATTAATTTCATTAAATAAGTTTTATTCAATTAAACAATTTAATTGTATATTTTAAGTAATTTGAAATTTTAATTCAATTTATCATAAACAATTTTATGATAGATTAATAATTACAACAGTTATAATTATGCACTTATATTAGTATATATAGGTTTAAACAAATTAACTTTTAATCAACTATTTTGTATAATTTAATAAATCATATTAATTATATTATATAATATAAAATTAATTACCTAATTTCTCAAGACAACTTTGAAAAATTTGAATGCCTTTTATAAAAAATTTCCTTTTTAATATTTTATGCTTAACTTTTAAATTTGAAATATACTTTAAAATTTTCAAATAAAATGTGAAAATTAGCCTATGGCCCAAAATCAATTTGGGCCATTATTTTGGGATAACCTTCAGGCTTACTTCATACTTTAGGCTAAGCTAATAGCTTGACAGGGTAGAGTATTTGTGTAACAACTCGTATTTTGGGTCTTCAAAATTTGAATATTTAATTTATTTAAATATTCGAATTTGAATTTAAATTATGATAAATTATCTATTTCAAACTGAGACTTGATTTCCAGTGACGTATTTTTAATTTAGTTTTTAGAAAATTTCCATAATTTTTAATTTGGGAAAATAAGTAAATTTTCGTTTGATGTATTTTATGGCAAACTTTGCATTTTGAAACTTCATAGAATTTAAT
The DNA here is from genome assembly GCA_030737815.1 of Allium fistulosum. NCBI lineage: Eukaryota > Viridiplantae > Streptophyta > Magnoliopsida > Asparagales > Amaryllidaceae > Allium > Allium fistulosum. The sequence goes on along the minus strand of CM060902.1, from coordinate 1,110,893,777 downwards.
AACCTGTCTATTTTATTGTTGTTTTGTGATTGGTTCCAATTCTGTACACGATCATATTTCATTTTTGTCGATCGCGGCTCGTACTCGGACATGATCCTGTGTGGTGGGGTATCAGAATTTATTCCAAAAATCTCTAAATCAATATATTCACATAGTACGCTGCCTTCTCCCTCTCAGCTACCATCTTGTTTCCTTGCTCCTGCCTTCTACTGTCCTTAAGCCGACTTTTTGTTGGCTTGCATTTAAGTGATTGTCCATAAATTTAAAATTTTGGGTCCTCTGGATATTAATGGAGGCTAGCGTGTGTGTATATATAGGTGCTCATCAAACAAAGTGCTTCTTCTTTATTTTCCCTTACTGCCATTAAACAAAAATTTCACCTTCAAGCTTCAACAATCAATATCTCCAAAATCGTTGATTATTTGATTAAACTTCCAACATGAAAGTTGTTAGTTTTTCTGTCTGGTTTATTTTAAAAATAATTTCAAGATTTTTCATCAAGAGTTGTGGCAAATATCATCCAAAAACAGTAGTGGCCAAGAAAACAATCGTTTTCGACGATCATGTATTGGGGAACAAAGAATATGGATGTGACTGTATCATCGAATCATGATTTTTAAAGGTTATTTGGTGATTTATAGGGTTGTGAATCATCATGGAGGAAGAGATGACCAAATTTCATTCGAAAAATAATTTACGGTGAACCTATGGTCGAAGGGTTGATCGAAGATGTCACGAAGGAGCCTTGGGATGAGACGGAGGCGTTGACTGTGGCAGATTTTTCTTTAGTGCTCTATATTGTCCGAAATAGCTAACATACGGTTTAAGGGTTATTGTTTTTGGTTTTGAGTTTTGATGAACGGCAACCATCTGGAGATGTCGGAAATCATCGTGATTGGCGTAGAGGCTAGACGAAGTGATGGAGATCTTTCGGCATAGGCGACAGAGGTTTTAGCTGATCAAGGCGGCGGTGGGGGATGGATATGCAGACCTGGTTGCGTTTTCTTGGATCAGGTATAGGTTCTCGGTCAGATCTCAAGGAAAGAGGCCAGAGGGGTAACTGATGGTTGCGTTGGGATGAGGGGGTGATGGGCGATGGGTAGATGGTCTCGAGTTGGTGATTAAGCGAGAGGATGCACGTTTTGTTCACCGGGTGGAAGAAATGGCTAAGGAGGAGATATGGCGAAGGATGTAGGTTTGGCCCGAGATGTTCGGTTTTGGGCTTGTTTAAGATGGTGGGAAATTCTTTTTTAAATATGGATTAATTATATTTTTATGTTCAAAGCCTTTGAAATGCCATAACGTATCATTTTAAATCCGATTTACACATGGATTTTTGCGTTGTACTCGTATGGACGAGTACAACATTTTAGTGCAACTTATTCATAGCTTTGGACAAGTATAAATTTATGACATATTTATACAGATTGAATTTAAATCACATTATTTAAAATAATAACGTCGTTTAAATTTATATACCTTAATTATTGATGTTTATTTAGATAAATAAATTACTGTTAAGTTAAATTGGATTGAATATGGTAATTGGACATTGGTTTAGCAGAATAAAATATTATTCCGCCAATTAAATTATTTTGACATTTAATTAGCAGAATAAATCCCCGATCTGCTATTTTACAGATTTGAACATCTAATTATATATTGTTAATTGATATGCCATTTTGAATAAGTGATTTGTTAACCAATGATGGTTAAATGTTAAATTATTTATATAGTCACTGATTTTGTGAATATTAGTTATTAACTTGAAAGTTAACCTTGAATGAGATGGTAGCTTATATAAGTACCAAGGTGATCGGTATGCCTCCTCAAATTTTAAAAAGTTAAATTTTTGTTTGAAAGTTAATTTAAGAATTTTTATTTAGTAATAAGATTTTTAAAAGTAATAGTTATTTATTAATAATTTTAAAGATAATTAATAATTGTTTTTAATAATGATTTAAGTTAATTACTTTATTAATATGATTATTAAAAGTTATTCCTTAAAGTTATTTAAGAATATTTAATTATTTTTTAAGATATTTAATTATTGTTTTAAAATGTTTAATTTAATTATTATTTTAAAGTGATTTAGCTATACTTTAATTTTTAATTAAAGTTATTTAAATATCTTGATTTAAGTTATTCAATTAAATTTATAGGTTAATTAATTACCATATTAGTATTAATTTAAAGTTAATTAATTATTGTTTTAATAACATTATAAAGTTAATTAATTATTATCCTAATATTGTTTTGAAGTTAACTTATTATTATAATAATAACAATGTCTAAAATTAATTTAATATATTATTAATGATATTTTAAAGTTATTATTTTAAATGAGATTTAATTTAAGTAAAAAAGAAGGATGTGTAAACAATAACTTATTATGTAAATTTATTTTAAATAATTTATTGGTTTATCAAGGGAATCTTATCGACTTGAAAGTTAGTAGATAATTTGTTTAAATACGGGAAGAGTTTTATAAATTGTTTTGGATATTTACAGAAGAATTTATAAATGAGTTTTATAGGTTTGAAAAGGAGAAGTTTTATAAATGGAGTTTTGAGATATATAAAGAGTGTTTTGTAAATAGATTGAAGATTTATAAAGAAGCTTTACAAATAAATTTGGAGATATTTACAAAATAAAGAGTTTTTGGAAAAATATGGTTGATTTTCATGGCGTAACTCGAGGGGCAGGGATTGCTTACAGTTTACTATGGATTCGCTGGGATAGCGACGTAACCATTATGTAAGCTACGATCCATGGTCAATATTGAACGGTTCTTTCCATTTCTATTTTTTGGACAAGTTTCTCAGTTTGAAAAGTGAAATGGTTTGTGAATACACTTATACCATTGAGATAAGTATATGGTTATATTTTCTGTGTATCGAAATATAGTGTTTGGTGAACATACTTATCCTGTTGAGATAAGTATAAGGAAATGATTTTCAAAGTATTAAAATGGGAATTTAAAATAATGGATACTTAATTAAATGAGGCTTAGTGATTTCAATGGGAAATATAATCTTTGTTTGGAATGTTTGTTTATTTGATAGTTAAATAACAGACCATCAAATCTTGGGTTAAATAATCCTTCTTAATTTTGGTGGTATGGAAGTATTCTCTACTTAACACCGAAGGTTTTTAACTCTGGAAATATCTAGGGAAACACAGGAATTATATGGTACGGTTACTGTCCGTGGTGCTATACTGTACGTATAAGCTCGTTTCGTTCTTCTAGGACAAATGATAAGGAGATCCATCGACCTAAATGGTTAGGGGTTGATCCTCGCTTTTATGTATTTGTTCTGATTATTTCCTAAAGAACTGGTATTGAGCATTCCGAAAATTGGCGTTTGGTTTGTGGAGCACTCGGGAAGCAGAAGAACATACTTGTAAGAGAAGACTCGAACCCGTAACAACTCCAAAAACCATATATGGTTCTATGGAGGAGATTCATGATATATTGAGATGTTGGGATCCGTGTGTGATTCTGAGACCTGTTGCGGTATGGGAATCCGTTTGTGATTCCAAGATCTATTTGAAATGTGGGAATCCATGTGTGATTTTGAGAATGTGGGGGATTGGAATCCATGTGGGATTCCGTGATCTATTTTGATGGCGGTGCGTAAGTTGGAACACCAGATGTAGCCTCATCAGCGTAAATGACTAAAACCAGAGATATGAGGCATGACCAGTAGGATTAGCAAACCCATAGGGTGTAGTCGGCTCCTTCGAGATGTCAATCCAATTGTTATGCATGCATGGGGCAATGCATTCGGCCTTAGTGAGAACATCTATGTTTTTCCTATGGTACATCACTAGGGATGTATGGTTCTTCGAAAGGATTGTGCAGGAGGACCGGTCCTCCAAGTACTGAGGGCACCTCCATGGATATCCTACACAATTAGCGAACATGCCTTATCGATTTTCGATTATATACCTAGTATTGTTGTGAGGTACACTCACAAGCATCACAGCTACTTGAATATTATTTTCGCATTAGATATTATTATAATATCACTGGATTTTCTATAAAAAAGTTTTGGTTATCGTAAGGTAAAAACTCATTCGTATTTATATGCAACGTGTTCTTACGAAATACCTTTGTTTCAAAAGGTTTATTTATACTTTAAGAATCCATTTGATTGTGTTTCTCACGCTGGTTTTACCAGACTGACCAAGGCGTTATTTTCCTATAATGCTCAAGTCTAACCAAGCATATTTTCGGATTTAATTGGATATTTTTAGAGCTTCAGGAGAGGAGCTGGAGACCCAGAGACGTATTCAAGTACATGGTTATTTTTCCGTTGCATTCATTGTTGTATTTGTAAATAATTGTTAGGCCAGGTTGTTATAACTGTCCGGGCCAAAATAAGTTGGTATGCTTTGATTGATGTCTGTATATACATATATTACAGTTTTGTTTTTGTGTGAAGGTTTGTTATATATTATAGATTATTCGTTCCACTGTGAGATTCTGTGTTGTTTAGTTTTCTATTGTCGTCTTTCTTCTTCTTTTTCCTAACTATCAACCTTTTCGTTCAATTTGAGTGTGTCATGTGTGGTTTATTGACAACTTAAACTGTACGGAGAAGTGGTTCGTTATAGTTGGTATCAAAGCTTAGGTTGAACGAACACCTAGGCTTGGTGGGGATGACTCATTTGAGATAGGGTAAGTGAGACCCTAGAATGAGTTTGAGAGTATATATATAAGAGCGTGTATTTGTTATTTTCATAAAATGTTTTTATTGTGTTGTTTGATCAGTTTAGTGGCTTAAGAATTCTGGTCGGTGCATTTGATCAACGTTATCGATAGGAATTTCCTAAACACTCGAACAAGGCCAATTAAAACAGTATTGATTCAAAATTTGGATAAATGAAATAATTTTACCAAAGATTATATTATATATATATATATATAAAAGAATAAATTTTCAAAAAATTATTATAGTTATTCTTGGTAGTGCTTGGTTATTAGGAAGGATAATATTCTATTATTACCTTTTATAATTTGATTAGTCATGCTCGTCCAATTTTGAGCATTAACTATTATCTGTCAATCTATCAAGAATCTTCCTTTTGAAACCTAGGTTGGGTAGATAGGAATCTTGGGAACATTGAAATGAATACTTTATGAATTAAGTTTCACAATTTGAATATAAGGCATTCGTTGCTAATGTTTGGATAAAATTTGATTTCTAAAGGTTGTTTATCTAAAAGGAAATTGGAATATTTTGAAATAAATATTTTGGAAATGATTGAATATAAAAATTGGTTGTATTAAATTGAAATTTCATAAAAAAAAGTTATTAAAAGAAAACTTAAATATTTCTAAAATAATATTTGAAAAATGATTTATATAAGGAAGCTAGAATATTTCCACAATAAATTTTGAGAAATGATTTCCTTTAAATGAGGATATTTTATAAATTTTATTTATGTATGTATAAAAAAAGGAATTTGAGAGTTTAAATCTCGGTGATTTTGTCAAAATGGTTTTTGAGGTTCAAAAAGTTAATAATAGTATTATTTAAAAACATTTTCGAAATAAAAATATTTCTAAGGATTTTCAAAGGGATATAAGTACTGAACTCGCTTCGACCGTTGGAAAATAATTCGGATGATAATTGCAACATCGTCGATGTTCAATTTCGAGTTCTAAGTTGGGTTATGCTACCATTAGGATCTCGCTATATAAATTTGATTGAAAAAAAACTAATTTTGATTTGATTCCAAAAATATGACTTGAGTTACCACAAAGTAAATTTGTACATTACTATTTCAAATGACTTTGGAAAAAAGAAATAATAGTTTTATTTGAGATAGTTTCAGAGTGAAAATGATTTTGCAAAGGGTAATAATAGTATTTTTTAAAGGGATTTTAGTGCATAAATATTTTGGAAATAGTTGCTTAGAAAATATATTTAAGTATAAATTCTTTTGAAAAAGAGAATTTAAAAGAAATGTGTATTCCTTTGGATTTGGTTTGGGGAATAATTTCTATATGTTTTATGATGATCGGAATAATCTTCTAAGTGATGATCAGATGTCTGCTTAAGCGAATGGCATTAAGCACTTAGTAAATTATCCTCTTTGTCATTATACAGTTGAAACAAGTTCGAACTCGAGCGAATCCAAAGCAAATTGGAATTGGATATTTCGTTGAAATATTTAGCTAGAAATATCTTTATGATATTGTTTCAAAAAGGGGATTTTGAAAATTGAAAAATTGTTTTTAAGTAATCAGTGCTAGTGTCTCGAAAATAACTAAAAATGGGTAAGAGATTCGTTCAGATGGTAAACGCTTCCCTTGAGTATTATCCTTCCAGTAAGGAAATGTATGATACTGTTAGGTAATACCTAGTTCGTTGGTATAATTTTGGGGTTACTCAGGCTAAATATATATTTTTTATATAGATTAAAATATATAATATTATTTCAAAAAGGTGTTTTGAATAAAACCCGGGTGTTTAAAATTCTTAAGTGAATTCAAAATAAAGTTTGAATTATAATTGTGTACACCCTTAGGGTATGATTTGGTATTATACCTGTTTGTAAACTTAAGCTATATTTTATGAAAGTTTTTCAGAAATAATTAGTGGTTGTAAAAATTGGTATTGGGGATTACCAAGTAAATAAGTACATAGAGTGGACGTAGATCATATCTCTCTTCATATAGTTTTGATCTAATATTCGAATACAAGGCTTTGAGGTGCTTTACACAGTTCCAAATAAGGATTTATCATTCGATTTTTGACGTCAAACACTTGATGAGGTTTCTTGATGTTGAACCAAGGTTTTCTATCATAGTATATGGCTATGTAAGGGGAATAGAGGTTTCTAATCAAGGAGCCTGATTGGAATCCGCACTAGAAAATTAGGTGAGCGACACTAGTTTGGAAGTGAGTCATGTATTCGAGTAGTGATCGAATCAAATTCTGTATATGAATGATCTATGAACATCATGTGGGCTTATGAATAGTATTGAGTGTTCTTGTGTTGAAATTTTGGTGATGAAATTCTTTTTAGGGGGGAGAGTGTAACAAACCGTATTTTGGGTCTTCAAAGTTTGAATATTTGATTTATTTAAATATTTTCGGATTTGAATTTAAATTATGATAAATTATCTGTTTCGAACTCAGACTTGATTTCCAATGACATATTTTTAATTTGATTTTTAGAAAATTTCCATAATTTTTAATTTGGGAAAATAAGTAAATTTTCGTTTGACGTATTTTACGGCAAACGTTGGCATTTTGAAATTTCATAGAATTTAATAACCTGTCTATTTTATTGTTGTTTTGTGATCGCGTTCCAATTCTGTACACGATCATATTTCATTTTCTGTCAATCGCGACTCATAATCGGACGCGATCCGGTCTGGCAAAGTACTAGAATTTATTCCAAAAATCTCTAAATCAATATATCCACACAATACACTGCCTTCTCCCTCTCAACCAACATCTTGTTTCCTTGCTCCTACCTTCTACTGTCCTTAAGCTGACTTTTTCTTAGCTTGCATTTAAGTGATTGTCCATAAATTCAAAATTTTGGGTCCTCTGGATATTGATGGAGGTGAGCGTTCATGTGTGTGTGTGTGTAGATGCTCATTAAACAGAGTTCTTCTTCTTTATTTTTCCTTACTGCCATTAAACAAAAATTTCACCTTCAAGCTTCAAAAATCAATATCTCCAAAACCGATGACTATCTGATTAAACTTCCAACATGAAAGTTGTTAATTTTTCTTCCTAGTTTATTTAAAAATAATTTCAAGATTTTTCATCAAGAGTTGTGGCAAATATCATCCAAAAACAGTAGTGGTCAAGAAAACGGTCGTTTTCGACGATCATGGATTGGCTAACAAAGGATATGGATGTGACCGTATCATCGAACCATGATTTTTAGAGGTCGTTTGGTGATTTTTAGGGTTGTGAATCATCATGGAGGAAGAGATGACCAAATTTCATTCGAAAAATAATTTTCGGCGAACCGGTGGTCGAAGGGTTGATTGGAGATGTCGGGGAGGAGCCTTGGGATGAGGTAGAGGCGTTGACTGTGGCGGATTTTGCTTTAGTGCTCTATATTGTCGGAAATAGCTAACATTAGGGTTTAAGGGTTATTGTTTTTTATTTCAGGTTTTAATGAACGCCGACCATCTAGGGATGTCGGAAATCATCCGGATGGGCATGGAGGCTGGGCGAAGTAATGAAGATCTTTCGACATAGGCGATGGAGGTTTTAGTTGATCAAGGAGGCAGTAGGGGATGGATATCTAGACTTGGTCATATTTTCTTGGATCAGGTATGGGTTCTCGATCGGATCTCAGGGGAGGGGGCCAAAGGGGTAAATGATGGTTGCATTGGGACAAGGGGGCGATGGGTGGATGGTCTCGAGTTGGTGATTAGGCGAGAGGATCATGCGTGTACATGCACGGTTGTGCACATTTTGTTCACTGAGAGGAAGAAAGGGGGAAGATGGAGATAAGGGGAGGGATGTGGGTTTAGGCCGAGATGTTGGGTTTTGAGCTTGTTTAAGATGATGGGAAATTCTTTGTTAAATATGGATTAATTATATTTTTATGTTCAAAACCTTTGAAATGCCATAACGTGACTGTTTTAAATCCGATATACACACGGATTTTTGTATTGTACTCGTATGGATGAGTACAACATTTTAGTGTAACTTATTGATAGCTCTGGACAAGTATAAATATATGACATATTTACTTTAAATAATAACGTCATTTAAATTTATATACCTTAACTATTGATGCTTATTTGGCCAAATAAATTATTGTTCAGTTAAATTGGATTAAATATTGTAATTGGTCATTGGTTTAGCGGAATAAAACATTATTCTGCTAATTAAATTAATTTGATATTTAAATAGTAGAATAATCCCCGTTCTGCTATTTTACAAATTTGGACATCTAATTATATATCGTTAATTGATATGCCACTTTGAATAAGTGATATGTTAACCAATGATGGTTAAATGTTAAATTATTTATATAGTCGTTGATTATGTGAATATCATTTATTTACTTGGAAAGTTAACCTTGAATGAGATGGTAGCTTGTATAAGTATCAAGGTGATCGTTAAGCCTCCTCAAATTTTAAAAAGTTAAATTTTTCTTTGAAAGATAATTAATTTATTTTTATTTAGTAACAAGATTTTTAAAAGTAATAATTATTTATTAATAATGTTTTAAGATAATTAATAATTTTTTTTAATGATGATTTAAGTTAATTACTTTGTTAATATGATCATTAAAAGTTATTCCTTAAAGTTATTTAAGAATATTTAATTAACTTTTTAAGATATTTAATTATTGTTTTAAAACGTTTAATTTAATTATTTTTTAAAGTGATTTAACTATACCTTAATTTTTAATTAAAGTTATTTAATTATCTTGATTTAAGTTATTTAATTAAATTTGTAGGTTAATTAATTATCATATTAATATTTGTTTAAATTTAATTAATTATTGCTTTAATAACGTTTTAAAGTTAATTAATTATTATCCTAATATTGTTTTGAATTTAACTTATTATTATAATAACAGTGTTTAAAATTAATTTAATATATTATTAATGAGATTTTAAGTTATTATTTTAAATGAGATTTAATTTAAGTAAAATAGAAGGATGCTTAAATAATAGCTTATTATGTAAAGTTATTTTAAATAATTTATTGGTTTATCAAGGGAATCTTATAGACTTGAAAGTTGGTAAATAAGTTGTTTAAATATGGAAAGAGTTTTATAAATTGTTTTGGATATTTTTAGAAGAATTTATAAATGACTTTTAAAGGTTTGAAAAGGAAATGTTTCATAAATGGAGTTTGAGATATATAAAGAATGTTTTATAAATAGATTGAAGACTTATAAAGAAGCTTTATAAATAAATTTGGAGATATTTATAAAATAAAGATATTTTGGAAAGAAATGGTTGAATTTCATGGCGTAATTCGAGGGGCAGGGATTGCCTACAGTTTACTATGGATTCGCTGGGATAGCGATGTAACCATTGTGTAAGCTGCGATCCATGGTCAATATTGAACGGTTCTTTCCATTTCTATTTTTAGGAGTTTTCAAGTTTCTCAGTTTGAAAAGTAAAATGGTTTGCGAATATACTTATACCATTGAGATAAGTATATAGTTATATATTCTAAGTATCGAAATATAGTGTTTAGTGAATATACTTATCCTGTTGAGATAACTATATGGAAATGATTTTCAAAGTATTGAAAGGGGATTTTTAAATAATGGAAACTTAATTAAATGAGGCTTAATGATTTCAATGGGAAATATAATCTTTGTTTGGAATGTTTGTTTATTTGATAATTAAATAATCGACTATTAAATCTTGGCCTAAATATGTAATCCTTCTTAATTTTGGTGGTACAGAAGTATTCCCTACGTAACACCAAAGGATTTTAACTCTAGAAATATCTAAGGAAACACGGGAATTATATAGTATAGTTACCGTCGGTGGTGCAATACTATACGTATAAACTCGTTTCATTCTTCTAGGACAAATGATAAGGAGATCCGTCCACCTAAACGGTTAGGGGGTGAACCCCACTCTTATGTATTGTCTGATTATTTCCTAAAGAACTAGTATTAAACATTCCGAAAATTGGCGTTTGGTTTGTAGAGCACTCGGGAAGCAGAAGAGTGTACTCATAAGAGATGTCTCAAACTCGTAACCACTTCAAATACCATATACGGTTCTATGGAGGAGATTCATGATATATTGAGATGTTGGGACCCATGTGTGATTTCGAGACCTGTTGGGGTATGGGAATCCGTTTGTGATTCCAAGATCTATTTGAGATGTGGGATTCTGAGACCCGTTTGGGGTATTGGAATCCATGTAGGATTTCGTGCTTTATTTTGGTGGCGATGCGTAAGCTGGAACGCCGGACGTAGCCTCATCAGCGGAAATGACTAAAACCATATATATGAGGCATGGCCAGTAGTATTGGCAAACCCATAGAGTGTAGTTGGCTCCTCCTGAATGTCACCTATAGTTGTTATGCATGCATAGGGCGATGCACTCAGTCTTAGCGAGACCAGCCTTGTTTTTCCTATGGTACATCACTAGGGATGTATGCTACTACGGAAAGATATCTCTTATCCTTTTGTAGGAGGATTGTTCATCGAAGTACTGAGGGTACCTCCATGGAAATTCTACACAATGAGCAAGTGTGCCTTATCGATTCGATTATATACCTAGTATTGTTGTGATGTACACTCATGAGCATCACAACCACTTGATTATTATTTTTGCCTTTAGACATTATTATTATATCATTGGATTTTCTATAAAAAGGTTTTAATTCTTGTAAGGTAAAAACCCATTCATGTTTATATGCGGCATGGTCTTATGAAATACCTTTGTTTAAAATGGTTTATTTAAACTTTAAGAGTCCATTTGATTATGTTTCTCACGCTGGTATTACCATACTGACTCGGGGGTTGTTTTCCTATAATGCTCGGGTCAGACCGAGTTTCTGGGTTTAGTTGGATATTTTTGGAGCTTCAGGTGACGAACTGGAGGTCTAGAGATGTATTCACGCACATGGTTATTTTTCTTTTGCATTTGTTGTTGTGTTTGTCTGCAATTGTTAGGGCAGTTTGTTATAACTCTCCGAGCTGAAATAGGTTAGTATGCGCTGATTGATGTCTGTATATACATATATATCGGTTTTGTTTTGTTCTATCTTATAGATTATTCATTCCACTGTGAGATTCTGTGCTGTTTAGTTTCCTCTTGTCGTCTTTCTTCTTCTTTTCCCTAACTATCCGCCTTTCTGTTCTATTTGAGTATGCCATGTGTGGTTTATTGGCCGCTTAAACTATAGAGAAAAGTGGGTCATTATAATTTGTTACCTGTTAGCACCAAATTTGGTCACTAACACCCAAAGAGAGTTTTGTGTAGAGAGATTAATGAAGAAGGTAAATTAAAACTAAGGAATAACATAGTGGAATGCAATAATAACTATAAGAAACAAGAACACCAAATTTATAGTGGTTCGGCGTAACCGCCTACGTCCACTTTGAGTTTAATCTTTATTGCTTTTCCAATAATTGAATACAGATACAATCCGTACACCAACAACTTGAATACAAGTTTTAACTGAAAAAGAAAGAGTCTTGAAAATGGCAGAGTCTCCCCAGTGTTCTCGAAAAAAGGTCCATTTCACTGTGCACCTGCCCTTCTATTTATAGGCGAAGATAGGCCGGACTTCCTTCTCAGGACTAGGAGCAAAGTACCTCGGCCCACTACAGACAACTCCTACATGCCAGACCGAGCCATACATAAACTCCAAAACATATTGAATGCATTCAACCATTGTATCTCCAATTTCTTGTTGCTCGAGTCTTATCCAGATTCAATCAAAGCCTTTGTAATTATCACCTTGTAGCCGGGCCAAGTGACCAGATAACATTTGCCCCCCCAAAGTGCATCGTGTGGACCAACATGACATGCTTTGAACCAGTAATCAGTCCTTGTTTCTAGGAAGAAATCCATCATGTTTCCTAAATAGTCATTATCCTTCAATTTTATCCTCCCAAGGTGTCATACCCTTCTTTGGTCATTATGATGCTTGGTCGATTCCCAATAGTATAAATTCAGGGTTGTAGTTCATTAGTGGCCATCAGTGTCCGGTTCTACAAGGCCAGTAAGCTTCAGCTATCTGATCTAGTATTTTCTTGATAACCCTAAGCGAGAACTCAATTGTTGTTGATTTCAAGAAGTTGAACTTTTCAAATATACACATGCATGTTCGGGTACACGTTCTTGCCATTGGCTCTCGGATGCATTTTATATGCTCATAAGTCGTCACCGATTCCATCTAGTTTAATTGCAATTCAATTGCGATTCCTTATTTGTATTTTTTTGTGAAATAAGGGTTGTAATTAGTCACTTGATGAGAGGGACTTCAAGTTCTACGTAGATGATGGCCTCGGAGCCGTAAGTAGGGCGAATGGAGTATGGCCAGTCGCGAACTCTCGGGTAATTCTGCAATCCCATAAAGCTATTGGGAGCTCATTCACCCATTTACCTATAGCCTTTTCCAAACCTCTCTTCAAAATAGACTTTATGATTTTGTTCACAGCTTTAACTTGTCCATTTGCTTGAGGGCGAGCAAATACCGCATATCTCTTTTCAATATGATGTCGACGGTAGAAATTTTCAAATTTAGCGTTGTTGAATTGAGCTTCACGATCGGTTATAACGGTTTGTGGAAGGTCCTAATGACAGATGACGTACTGGACAGTGAAGTTGATTATTTTCTAAGTCTTGGTATTGGTTAAAAGTTCTGCATCTGCCCATTTGGTTAAGTAATCAACCGCTATGATGATGTATTTCTCACCACCTTTAGGATTGGCAAGAAGATGATGATGTTAATGCCTCTAAGTGCCAAATGGCTATGGATTAGCCATTTGAGTAATTTCCATCAGCGGGGCTCTCGAAATTTTTGCAAACATCTTGCACTCGTCACATTGTCTAGCATGATCAGTTGCATCTCGATTGACAGTTGGCCAGTAATACCCATAACGGAGTATTTTCTTTGTCAGGGTTTGCCCTTTGGTGTGATCGCTGCATTTTTCTTCATGAACTTCCCTGAAGACTTGTTTGATTTCATCATGGGTGATACATAGAGGCATAAAAATGGATAAACTCCTTTCTACACATGACTTCTTCTTGGATGATTTGGAGTGAAGCTTTGAGGAGGATCTGTTGTTTTCCATTCCTCCATTCAGTAAGAACTCCTCATTGTATATAGTCTTTGATAGGAGTCGACCGTGACCCCTTTTCTGGCTCTTTCTCCAAGATCTAGTCGATCTCCATCCGTCAATACTTGGAATATTAAGTATTTCAACCGGAACAAAGTATGTCTGTTGCGTGTCCCTGAAACTGGCCAACCTGGCCAGTGACTTGACTCTTTTCATTTCGTTCGCTGAGGATGTGTGTAATGATGAAATATGTGAAGTTGGCTAGTAGCTCTTGGAACTGGCCGAGATAAGGAGCAAGACAATTCCCCTTGGCAAGATTAACTTCCTAACTTTGCATGCTACCAATCAGGAATCACAAAAGATATGTAAAGTTTCCACTCCAAGTTCTCTAGCAAGTTTGAGGCTGGCGGTCGAGGCTTCATACTGAGCATCATTTTTTGTTACACAGGAATCGAGTTTTATGACGTTGCAGATCGATCGTTCCTCAGGAGTCATTAACACAACTCCTGTGCCAATAACACTGATCATTGGATGCTTCATCCACGTACATTTTCCATCTGCTGGTTGGTTCTCCACTACTCTTTGAGTAGTCATCTAATGTAGTGAATTCAGATATGAGGTCTAATAATTTCCATCCTTGGATAGCCCTACGAGGGAAATAAGTGATATCGAATTGGCTTAATTCGATATTCTATTTAAGTAGTCTTTCAGACATCTCAGGTCATTGTATGATGCTAGCTTTTGTAGCTTTGGGTCGATATTCAATGCATGGCATCATTGCATTGAGCTGTGATCCGATATTTAGCACCTGGAAAGGGTCGCCATGGCTGGCTGTAATGTTGATTGTCAGCTTAGCGGGTGCAATCTCGGATTCTTTGAGTTCAGATATAACTATTTTACGTAACATTCAAAGTGAAATATTGTTGGGATGGTCAATGTTGATGGTTACTCTGGTCGAATCCTAGAGTCTTGTCATAAGTTATTAAGTCTGATAGTGAAGGGCTCCGAATGCTCTGATCAATTATGTGCAGATAGCCAAAGATCAAGCTTAGAAGCACGTTGAAGAAAATGTCGAGTAGGGGTCAGCCTCGAGTTGCTCGAAGCTGCATAGTTGGATCTGGCTTTGAGTTTAGAGTTGCTTGTATATTCGAGTAACGCTCTTTACATTCAACGCTTTCATGACCTTCTATCCGTCCTTCGGGTCGATAGTCAGTTGCCAATGAGCTTAGGCATCGATTTAATGATTCTATCGCTAAGCATCCTTCCGGTCGTAGTCTTGAATAGTTATAAACACTATATATAAGTTTCAATATTGAGCTATCGTAGCCAGTCTTTGGATGATCACGCTTCTGCTCCCAGTCTCGGGTTGATAAATGTACTGTGTGGATGGTTGAGTCTCGTCCTAGCTATGTTTATACTCCCACCTAAACTCCAAAGACATAGAGTTGATCGGTGAATAGTCGGTTCACATTCATCCTACTTCTCGCTCGTGCCCCCAAGTCTGGGGAATATATCGATAAGTAGGAAGGCTAGCCATGCCCACTTTAGCTTTATTCTCTTTCCCGTAAAATTGTGGGATCAGATCAGTTGATGGGAGGCTGAGTCTCGCCTATCCTGGATTGTGTTATGGTTTTTCATTCCAAGGGTAATACTCTGATGCCTCGTCAGTTTATAGGCGTAAGTTGGGTACTGGACGGTCAACTACGTCCACATTGGTTCATGTTCTGTAATCAGACCTTGGGGTAAAGTTGGCTCAAGTGCAGTCGGGTCATGCTCATCCAGTTTCATATTCCTCCTGATGGATCGAAGGAGAGTGCTAGAGAATTAATGACCAAGTCTTCGTGGTTTACTCTCCTTTCCACACTCTGGTGGTCAAAAATTTTCAAGGGACATTCGGGTAACATTCATATGTGCTTGGTGTGGATCGATATTGACCCTTGATCTGAGGTAAGATATAGTCGGTCGTTCGTAGCTTTGGATGTCATTCCGATTGGCTCTGTATTGAGGTCCCTTGCAGTTGTTGCCTTAAGATGTAAAGAACGCCAAGCTAGATCTACAATGAGCTGACGTATTTAACTTTTAGTGATTTGTACTCCTGCTTCCAACATTGATTTGTCAAGGCCATAAGTCGGATGGTTGAACTCCATCCTTAGAGAGTTAATACTCCTCCCGTCGATTTTAGGCCGAAGTTTGCAGAATAGAGAACGGTCGGAATCCACTCATCTATTTATCAAAGTTTATACGCCACTCTGCATTCTAGTGACTTAGAGTTATTCTTCCCCCGGTCGGCTCGTGCCCAATTTGTGTTCATGCTTCGGTCCATGCTCCAGGGACGTAGAGATTTGTCGAATGGTTTATGCTCTAGTCCACAGTTTGGGACGTAGAGATTTTCGTCAAGTCGTTTATACTCTAGTTCGCACTGTGGGGACTCAGAGTACTCTAGTCCGCTTCAGGGACTTAGAGATTTTTGTCAAGTCGTTTATACTCCAGTCCGTACTCTGGGGACTCAGAGTACTCTAGTCCGCACTCTGGGGACTTAGAGATTTTCAAGTCGTTTATACTCCAGTCCGCACTCTGGGGACTGAGAGTACTCTAGTCCACACTCTAGGGACTTAGAGATTTTCAAGTCGTCTATACTCTAGTCCGCACTCTAGGGACTTAGAGTACTCTAGTCCGCACTCTAGGGACTTAGAGATTTTCAAGTCATTTATACTCTAGTCCGCACTCTGGGGACTCAGAGTACTCTAGTCCTCACTCTGGGGACTCAGAGTACTCTTGTCCGCACTCTGGGGACTCAGAGTACTCTAGTCCGCACTCTGGGGACTTAGAGATTTTTTACGTCGTTTATACTCTAGTCCGCACTCTGGGGACTCAGAGTACTCTAGTCCGCACTCTGGGGACTTAGAGATTTTCAAGTCGTTTATACTCCAGTCCGCACTCTGGGGACTCAGAGTACTCTAGTCCACACTCTGGGGACTTAGAGATTTTCAAGTCGTTTATACTCCAGTCCTCACTCTGGGGACTCAGAGTACTCTAGTCCCACTCTGGGGACTTAGAGATTTTCAAGTCGTTTATACTCTAGTCCGCACTCTGGAGACTCAAAGTACTCTAGTCCGCACTTTGGGGACTTAGAGATTTTTTAAGTCGTTTATACTCTAGTCTGCACTCTGGGGACTCAGAGTACTCTAGTCCGCACTCTGGGGAATTAGAGATTTTTTAAGTCGTTTATACTCCAGTCCGCACTTTGGGGACTCAGAGTACTCTAATCCGCACTCTGGGGACTTAGAGATTTTTTAAGTCGTTTATACTCTAGTCCGCACTCTAGGGACTCATAGTACTCTAGTCCACACTCTGGGGACTTAGAGATTTTTTAAGTCGTTTATACTCTAGTCCGCACTCCGAGGACTCAGAGTACTCTAGTCCGCACCCTGGGGACTTAGAGATTTTCAAGTCGTTTATACTCTAGTCCGCACTCTGGGGACTCAGAGTACTCTAGTCCGCTTCAGGGACTTAGAGATTTTCAAGTCGTTTATACTCTAGTCCGCACTCTGGGGACTCAGAGTACTCTAGTCCGCTTCAGGGACTTAGAGATTTTTCTCAAGTCGTCTATACTCTAGTCCGCGCCATGGGGACTCAGAGTACTCTAGTCCGCTTTAGGGACTTAGAGATTTTTCTTGAGAGCAATCATATTTCCACCTATTTGATTTGTATTTCATTTACCGTGTCGAGGCTAATGTTGTCGAATGAATGGTCGAACCGCGTTTGCTCATGGAATGGGACTATGCCCCCAGCATCAAGGATGAAACTTGAAAATGGACGGTCGATTCTCGTTCGCTTGGTGATTGTAGCTCTTCCAATCAAGTCAAGGAAGGAGGTATATGATAGATGGTTGGATCACATCCATGCTGGGGTTGGATAATCAAGTCTCACATAATTTTCTTTGTATCTCTTTCTAGAAAATGAAGATAATAGATTATTGAGTAGACAAAGTAAGTTACATATGTTTCAAGGTGCAGTCGCATCCATGTATTGAGAGCGATAGTTAACGAGTAGGCAGTCTATCACAGCTACTTCAAGTCGGGCTTTCGAACCAACTTTTGTGTTCAGGGTAGGATTTGATGTGTAGATGATCAAATCATGTCCGCTTTAGTTAGATCCCAGCATCACTGAGCTCCATGAGAGGCATATGTATTTTATCAAACTTTAATTTATGACTCGAGGAGTGGATGATCGGGCCACATTCATTCCAAGCCTTTCTTAGGCCACCAAATCAAATATAGAGGTCGATGAATGGACAGTCAATCATGTACGCTTTGTATTGGGCTCTGACCGTAATGAGCTTTTTCAATCTCTAGTCCTTGGCCCCAAATCAAAGGCACATGGTTGATGATGAGTGATCAAATCATGCTCGTCTTGATGAAACTCCACAAATCCGATCAAGGTCTGCGTGGATTGGTTGGCGACCAACTCTGAGTACATGGTCACTATTAAAGCTTTCCTTTCCGAAAAAGCTTTTCGATCACACCTCGGAGGTGTTTGTAATCGCCAGTGTTAGGATCAGTGTGCATCTTGGAATATACAACATTCCCCTGATTTTCTCTGGACTTTGGTGGACTCTCTCGAGGTTGGTTTTCAGTACCACTCTGAGTCGTGAGCTTTCAAGTAGAGGCTATCGATTGAACCTACCAAAGAGCATATGAGTCGAACTTTGAGATCTCGTTTTTGTCTACTAGAATCAGTGTCCTTATCCGACGGGCCTGCATTGTTATTTTTCCTAGTCTGTTCCACTCCTCCTCACTTTGGTTCTGATTCACTTTGTAAAAGAAATGATCCATAGTCGTAGGAGGCTCTTCAGCTAACTAGCTGCCAAAATATATCTGGAGGTCGACTCTCCTCAAACGCGATCAATATGATACCCTTGTTAGTATTTGGAATAAATTGCTTAGAGCCAAACATTGGTTTGCTTGGAGTCACTAAATTCAAAGTGCTGGGTCAGCGAAGAATGGTGCTTGGAGTCATCTTGGCGTTTGCTAGAGTCATATCATCTATGTTCTCCAACCTTTGGGAGTACCGTTTGAATAGCGGTTGCTTGTTCGTTCCCTTGTTGTCGTTCATAAGCTGCCGCTAGATCCTCTATGCCCTGGTCGATCATGGGATGTCAGGGAAGTGGATAGAATGTTCCTTTATTAAGTTGAGTTTTGAATTCACTATCCGGAGGCACTGCGCTGCGACCCATATTTTTTTTGTATAGGGACCAGTCAGATTGTTTTTTTTAGAGAGAGATCGGTATATAGTGCATGGATCGGCCGGCATACTCTCGCTCGGTATACACTGGGTCGGTCGGCATACTCTCGCTCGGTGTACTCCTGCTTGGTGTACTCTCGCTCAGCATACACTGGGTCGGTCGGCGTAGCCCCGCTCGGCATAGACTGGGTCGGTCGTCGTAGTCCCGCTCGGCATACACTGGTAACGAGAGACTCGGCATAGAGGCCTCGCTCGGCACAAGCGCCTCGCTCGGCATAGAGGCTTCGCTCGGCATAAAGGCCTCGCTCGGCATAGAGGCATCGCTCGGCATAGGGGCCTCACTCGGCATAGGGGACTCGCTCGGCATAGGGGCATCGTTCGGCATAGACGCATCGCTTGGCATAAATGCATTGCTCGGCATACAGGCCTCGCTCGGCATAGATGTGTGATTCGGCTTAAGGATTTTTCGGTTTAGCCCGAATGACGTTCAACTTTGAAGGGAGGTTTAGCACTTAACCTTTAGTTAAGGGGTCGCCGCTCGGCATCTCTCAACCGGCATTTCTCGTTCGGCATACACTGGGTCGGTCGGTGTATAGAGGTTTTAGAGCGATCGGTATACAACAGTTTTGGACCGATCGGTATATAGAGGTTTTGGAGCGATCGGTAAATGTGTGCTTGCCTTGGTGAGGGTTCGGCCATATGAGAGATCGGCTGAATTGCCTTCAGAGGGGTCGGGGTTGGCCTTCATTCAACTTGAGTGCAAACCTCAACTTCCAATCCCCAAATCTTGCATACATCAGTGAATCCAACCCTTTCACATGAGCATAAGCACTTGCTTAACTCTAAACAAGAAACTTAGCATAATCAAATCTTCCAAAAACAGGGGGTAGTAGACTTAGTTTCTCTGACTATGGCTATCAACTTCCTTTAGATTTCTTTCAAATCTGAGTAGAATAGGAAGTTTGCTGGTAAACAACGGGATCTATCTCGCGAATAGGGAAATCCACTAGTAGACGATGAGATCCAATCAAGCTGAGAATTCAATTCTCAGTGAAAGCACCAAAATGTTAGCACCAAAATTGGTCACTAACACCCAAAGAGAGTTTTGTGTAGAGAGATTAATGAACAAGGTAAATTAAAACTGAGGAATAACACAGTGGAATGTAATAATAACTATAAGAAACAAGAACACCAAATTTATAGTGGTTCGGCGTAACTGCCTACATCCACTTTGAGTTTAATCTTTATTGCTTTTCCAATAATTGAATACAGATACAATCCGTACACCAACAACTTGAATACAAGTTTTAACTGAAAAAGAAAGAGTCTTGAAAATGGCAGAGTCTCCCAAGTGTTCTCGAAAAAAGGTCCATTTCACGGTGCTCCTGCCCTTCTATTTATAGGCGAAGATAGGCCGGACTTCCTTCTCAGGCCTAGGAGAAAAGTACCTCGGCCCACTACCGACAACTACTACACGCCAGACCGAGCCATACATAAACTCCAAAACATATTGAATGCATTCAACCATTGTATCTCCAATTTCTTCTTGCTCGAGTCTTATCCAGATTCAATCAAATCCTTTGTAATTATCACCTTGTAGCCGGGCCAAGTGACCGGATACCATTACCCAAAGCCAACCTAAGACACTATCGTTCTAAATACCCTACTAAATGGGTAGGGTTTAATCAGTTAGTACTAATATTCCTAATTTAAACTACATTGACCATTTGAGCTCTATATAATTAAAGACGAAAGGGTTGATTAGATCTTGTTTTAAATAAAATATTATTTAATTTAATTGGTTTAATAGTAGTTTCATTATAATAAATTATATTATAATAAGCATATCATCATATGTGTATAGTGCAAGTGCAGCATATAACGGTGTACATGGTTAATGTGTACATTTATAGGTGTTGGGATTTATTCTGCAACATACATGTTTATCCCGCTATATATGCCTTTGTTGTCCATAGTTTCTTAAATTATATAAAAATAACCATTGTATATACATATATAATAATTATAGACAAACATATATATATATATGTACACACACACATAAAAACACATACATGTATATATGTTAAAATTAATTTTAACTATTTATATATTTTAAATTCTAGAATTAAAAATTTTAAATCTACTTTTAACTCGGGAAGGATTTTAAATCAAATTTATGATTTTACATGCAAGTTCCTTCTATAAACTTTAAATTGAAACAACAAACATATATGTATACATGTATGAATAATTACAGACAATGTTTAAATTTAAAACAATGTATGTTTATATAATATGTAGTTTTATATGTTTTAAAACTAAAAGTTCACAAATAGAAAGCTAGCTTTAACTTGTGAAGGATTCAAAATAGATTTATGATTTTGCACAAAAGTCCACTTATGAATTTTGAATTGAAACAACTTTTAAATTATGTAAACACTAACCAAATGAATTTACATACAAAACCAACAAACATATAAAACATGTTTTCAATATCCAAAATGATTTCAAGTAATCAACACTTTTACCTTAATTATGTTTGTGAATATAATAAGTCACAAAATTATATCAATTAACTAAAATTATTTTCAAACCAAAATGGTTTTCTTAAACATTCATAGCCAAATGAATAACGAAATTAGATCGGACAATCCAAGCATATACAAATTTATTGTATAATGTTTGGGATCTAAACTATACATATAAGATGCACATATAACTTGATTAGTCTAAAACACAAAACCCTTGGTTCAATAGTAATAATTACTATTAACCATACCGCTCTAGCTAAAGACTTTGACTTTTTGCCTAATTGACCATGATACTAACCGCTTATAATATGGAGATGAATTCTCTATTGAATAGTGTTTCACTTCCAATGCTTTAACTCAGACCCAACTATAGTTGCACGATGGATCGCCATGCCATGATTTAACATAATCAAAGTGGAGTACCTACATTGAAGCTCCGCAGTACTCTCAAGTCGAGGGAATTGTGTAAAATCATCATTTTGAGATTCTCCGTTTGACCTTAGTTATATTAAGAATAGAAAATCCTTAAGTGGGCCATTCCATAGTTATCCAATAACTATCAATATGTATCTTTTAATGCCTCCATGAGCCATGAGTAATACATTGTCCAATATTTGGAGCACATGCATACTCTAGTCTCACAGATGTATCGATATTCTATCTCAAAACATCTTGAATAGGAATATTTAAAACAATATGTTATTTTAATATGATAAATTTCTCATGATTACAACATATTATAATAATCATCACATAACATACTGTTTAAGGATTTGCTATTTAATATATTTTAAATTAGTTATTTAATTAATTGTAAAATAATATAAAAAAGTATATTATAGAAATCAAATGCTTTATTATAAGAAAGATTGGTTACCAAATTAAATTTATAACAAATTACATAATTTCCCCTAGCGCATAGCCTTGAATCTATAAATCTTCTATTTGCGCTTAGGATCAATTATGGAATCTTATTTCAACTTCATTTATTGCTTTTCTCATGAAATAAATAGGCTTGTAACACCCTATAAAACAAATGGTGATTAATAAATAATTATTAAGGCTCAAAAATGGATTTTGAGAAAACTTTAGAATTTGGTCATTAAACTTACATCATTGTGTTCGTGGTGATTTTTTGAGCAACTTTCACGTATAAAGTTTTGCGATTGGATTTCAAATGAAGAAGTTATCACCGTTTGAAATTTTTGGTTAGGAAATAATTTAAAATGGTTAAAAGAGAAATAAACAATAATAACCATATAGACGCCACTGGTTAACCCCCTCCTTGGCCTGGTCGACCCTTAGCAGTCAACCGCCTTGGAAGGAGGGGTCGATCGGTTAACTAAGTTGGGGCTAGGGTTGAACATTGATCGAACGACCCAGATTTAATTAATTTAAATCTAGCGGATAAAATTGATTCGAGTGCCTATAAATACAGGCTTGGTCCCTTACTTTTCTTCTCATATTTTCTGATCAAAGCAGCGCAGCTCTGCCATTTTTCCTTCTCCACTATTTCTAGAAATTATACAATAATATCATATTATATATATAAATCAGAGTAGGCAGAAAATTAAAGAGAAGTAGATAAGGAGTGAATCAATACCGTGAAAAAAGTAAATTTTATAATCATAAATCTATACTCCACTTAATTCGAATCTCCACTCAGACTTATGGATATGAATACATCTTATTATACAAATTTTTGGATAGGAAAGGAAAATTAGTTAATTAGAGGAATGAATTCAGATTTGGGAGATTTGAAAAGCTAGAAAGGTGAGTGCGAAATCATATAATTTATATATAACATTGAAATTCATATCGTTGAATTTTATTTAACTATTACACCTATGTAAGATCTGTTGAGTTATAGGCTTAAAATAAACATATATATTCAATTGAAATCTACCTATATATTTTGTAAGTTAGGTAATCAGAAAATGGTATATGCACCCTAATTTGGAAATTTGGAAATCAATCCCTAAATTTGTTAAAGTATAATGTTGAGAAGACTGTAAAGTTTATTCCAGATAGATGATATTTAGGTTGTAAATTTTTAGTATTAATTTGGATTGCCCTACTTTGACTTTGAATGTGAATTTTTATGCTTTAATTTGTTGGGAACGTTGTGGGTATAATTTAGTTGTATCTATTTTCATGTAAATTTTCATAAATAATCTAATTTCCACAATGATGTATAAAAATGCGTCGTTTGAAATAAAAAAGAAATGTTCTAAAATGAAAGAGATATGTAATGTATCGATGTTCTTTTTAGTAGTTTGCATTGTCTACTTCAATAAAAGAAAAGAGATAGTTCCTTATACTTCCAAACTAGACACGAGTCTCACTTTTAGTTAATTATGGGAATATTTATAAGGGTAATCCTTTTCGGAAAGGATAGCTCTAACATACTAAAATATGGAAATGAATGTTTTTTGCATAATTTACATATAAGTATATATTCTGAAATTCCTATGTGTATGAATTAATGAGTTAGAGATAGGAATATATACACATATGCGCACACGCACACACGTGTAACCACACCTATTGATTAATATGTATATGGTAATGAATAAAGTATTATAAATGAATATACGATGGTACTCATATTAGTTATAATTAGGACGACTAGATATTAATAGCATAGTAAATCATAGGATTAGGAGGTTATAATGGAAAAGAGGTAGTAACCACAAAAATAATGAACAATGATTGCAAATTAGTAGGGCAGTAGATATGGAGTTAATAGGGAGTTACCAAAATTAAATGGGGATATAAAAGCATTGAATGGATCAATTGCTGAATTTAATATGACATTTGTTGGAAAATGGAATAGGCATAATAGTTTGAATTGGAAACAAATAAATGTCATTAATGATTGTCCAATTTGAATATTAATGACCATTTATTATGGACAATTGACATTTGTGGGATGTAAGAAGGAAATAAAAAGATTATAGGAAATAAGCTTATAAGATAGGAACAGGTTTGCAGTTAGGATGAAATATAATTTCCATAATGGAAATTATATAGCCTCAATAATATGTTTAGGACGAGTGTAAATTAGTGTGCCTACCACTTTATTTAGTTTTAGGATAAATGGTTTGGTTTGGTATGAGTTGGGATGTGAGGTCAGTAAAGTTACACAATACAAGTCCGCCCTTCACTTAGAGGCTACTAGTAGTTGTGTATATGTACTACTTTGTGGGACATCACCAACCATAGGACCATGTGGAAGGGATATACGTTCGCGTATGAGTGTGAAATAATATACCAAGGGTTCGCCTCATATTTGAAGTATTAAAAGGCTTAGTACCTTTAGGGTTGTAAAGAAGTTTAATTCAAAGTGGAAGGTATTAAATGGCCATTGGGTTTGCCTCCTCTCTATAGAAGAAATCTTAAATAAACTATGACAGTGCCTAGTAGGGAAATGGGTTCTGCTTCATTTCTAACAAGAGGAATTAAGTAACTAGAGTAGGCATTTTCCTTGACTTAAATTAGGTTAGTCTAAAAGGGATTTCGATTGTGGGGGTCGACTAACTATGTCGGTGTTGTTAATGAACTAGTATTTAGATGTATGGCTGGCATATAGGCTTGGACTACTAGCACTCCCCAGCGGTCGTCAGCAAATATTTTGGTTGCGCCCTGATGGATTTCGCTTCCTACTAGTGTAGAATCCTTATGGGACACGCAAAGACCTTAAGGTTTATTTATTGATTTTTTGTCGAAGATGGACTAGTTAACCCTTAGATGAGTCTTTGAGATGCATTAGTGATATGGAAAATTAAATTATAAAGCCGTATCAAGGAATCATCCGTCCTATAGCTAGGCTGGATTGAGTAGGGATTATGTTTCGAAGGGCTCGCTTTGGGGTCGGGGTTTCTTTTTGGGTTGTCAATGCTTATATATCATTATTCTCCATTCAAACCCGGCTATATCAAGCTGATTACACGAGTTAGATTCGATTGCCATCAATGCCGACAACTCCAGAGTAAAGATTGTGGGACCCATAAGTCAAGTACAAATAATCGTATAAAGTCAGAATTGAATGGATTTGATGGATGTATGATATAGGATGCTCAAAGCATGGAATACGGCTTAATGAATGGAAGATTTTGGCGTAGATTGGTTCATTAGGAGGGATCGACATACTTAATCGAGAGGGGTCAACATGCTTTACTGAATAGGGGTCAGCGTGCATCAAAGTTCAAGTGCACTCATGCATACAACAATCAATATCTCAAGATCTAAAAGTTCAAAGCATATGAAATTTGGAGGGCAAGGTATATGGACCCCAGGGAACCTACCTTTGGGATCGCACATCACGAGGACAACATTAGAGGGATCAGCAAGTATCCCTTGGAAGGGATTAGCAGAGTGCAATGCAAAAGTAATATCAAATCAAAGATCAAGCGATAACTCAAGTTCCAGTGGTCCAATGACATGAAAATTGGAGGCTAAACATATTTTAGCATGGAGAAGCCGCCATAGGGATCGCTGCCCAAAAATTGACCAATGAAGGGATCGGTACTCTCCACATTAGGAATTGGGCCTAGTGATCCATCTAGTAGGTCTGTGGATTAGAAGGTCCTTCAACCAAAGTTTTAGAATGATTAGTGGTCGTCTTTACCTATAAATACTAGCCTGATGGGTTATTCTAAGGATCTTTATGTTGCTTATTGCTCTAGACTCTATTGTAATCAAGTGTCTGCTATTTCCTACTGCTATAATAAGATTTATAAGTGATTAATAAAGGATAATCTTCAAAGTGGATGTAGGCATACAATGTCGAACCACAATAATTTCTGCGTCTCCAATTATTGCTTTTTATCTGTTATTAGCTTAATCATTTCCTCGGTTTAATTAAATTTTTCTTCACTTACTTCTCTATAAAAATCTATTCTTGGGTGTTTGTGACCAACTTAGTTGCAAACATTTCGGTGCTTTCACTGGGAACCTTGATTCTCAACTTGTTAGGATCCCTTTGTTGCTAATGGATTGGATAAATCTCCCAAAGGAGATCTGCAGTTATCTTTAAGAAGTTTCTAATACTACTCATATTTGTATAAATCTAAGCAAGGCTATTAATAATGGTGAGACATACTAGATCTACTTCTTAGAATGTGGAAGGAAATGAGAATACTAGCATTCAGCAAGAAGACCCAAGCAATCAACCAACAAATGTGAATGTCGACCGGTTAAAGTTCAGAATCTAACTGATTCTATTACAAGAGTTGAATTTCATAATTTAATGAGAGAGCTAATGGAGAGCCATCGACAATTAAATCAACAAAGTCAGTCTAATATCAACTTGATGAACCAAATTAATTAGTAGCAGCGGGGGAAAGCAGGAGGGACTTCACTCCTTACTCAGCATCAGAGAGTTCTAGCTCATCAAACGAGTATCACAGGCATATGCATAGCAAAATATATGAATATCACGCTTCAAATGGCAGACCATCATGGTCTGCCAAAATAGATCAGTGTCAACCCCTTCATAGGGATCGGTATCGATCCCTCCACCAAAAAGGGGAATTCATCCATGCCTTATGGCAATCAAGTTGGAGCTATTACGGTTGGTTTGGATGCTGGAGTTCAATTGAATCTTGACCAAGCTCTTCCCCGGGATGACGATGAAGTGAATTTACAAAATACTCATTGGGAAGATGGTGAACCAAGATGGCATGAAAGGCCCACAGACATCGACCGGACCGTTCACATGAGGTAGAGCGCGACCACCGCTTTGCACCAACCATTCAAATGTTGGACTTATCAGTAATGGTCAGACAGTTAGTGAGAGAGAGCTGGGGCTTGACTAATGATCAC
Organism: Allium fistulosum; assembly: GCA_030737815.1. Lineage (NCBI taxonomy): Eukaryota > Viridiplantae > Streptophyta > Magnoliopsida > Asparagales > Amaryllidaceae > Allium > Allium fistulosum. The sequence continues at coordinate 1,110,866,412 of CM060902.1, read as the reverse complement.
TGGGGAAATTCAAGAAGCCATACCCTATTTACTGATAATGTTTTACATGCAGAATATCTGAGGAGGTTCAACATGCCATCAATGCTCGCCTATGAGGGAAAAACTGACCCCAAGCAGCATATCATGAGATACGAATGGTTGATGGATTCTGCGCGAGCGAATGATGCGACAAAGTGTAGATGCTTTCCTATAACTATCTCCGGAATAGCGATGATTTGGTTACAAGGCTACACCCATGATCAATTTCTACATTCGATGATTTGGCAAACAAGTTTGTGGAGCAGTTCCAAATGCATGCGACTCTTCCCAAAGATGTGATGTCCCTTTGCAGTGCGATTCAGGCTCCAGGAGAGTCGTTGAAAGATTATTTGGAGAGATTTCATACAGCTATTATGGAGATCAGTAATCCGAATGACCATGCGATACTCATGGCCATGACGAGAGGGATTGATCTAGAGTCTGACTTTGGCGATTGGTTAGCCAGTAAGCCGCCCATAATGTTAGAGCGCTTTTATGCAAAGTCGGCTCGGTATTTGAGAAAAGAGGAAGCCAGGTCCTCCAGGAAAAGAATGTTGCAAGACAAAGTAGAGAGGGAGTACAGAGTAACATTGCAATAAAACAGTCTGATGATAATTCTGGAAAAGTTTAAGTGAATGTCTAGAATAAACCAAATCAGCAAAAGAGAGGTGGAGATAGGAATCGTGAATGAAAGAGGGATTCTGGACTTCGAAAGCCTAGGACTCCGATGTATAATAGTTACATGCTATTGAATACATCCTTGGAGAATATCTCTCTATCTACTTGCAATACCATGAAGTATAGGAAGCCGCCTCTAAAAGAATCAATAGAGAAGCAGAAATAGATCAGGAAATATTGTCAGTTTTACGAGTGCTATGGGCACAATACAAATGAATGCAGGCATCTCCATGATGTTATAGAAAAGTTGATTCAAAAAAGGAAACTACAACAGTTTGTGAAAGCCCACAGGACGTCGGGCAAGGGCCATCTGACCCCAACCGAAGACTAGCATCGTGTCGGGCTAAGGTGTCTGTATGGACCGGTGAAAGACTAGTGATAAATACGATAGTCGGAGGATTGCACCCAGAAGATAAGAATTGGCAAGAGATGGAGCGCTATGCTATCATGATTAGGCATGTAGATTTTGAATGCTTTTCAAATACATAAGATGGAGCTCTGGCCAAACAGCAACGCACGATGACATAGGATATTTTGTTTAGGAATAGAGATGTAGATAATGTAGAGGCTCCGACAATCGACCCAATGGTTATTTCGGCCATGATTGGCCCCGCTTTTTTGAGAAGGATATTGATTGATTATGGAAGTTGAGTAAATATAATCTTAAAAAAAGCTTATGATCAGATGGGGATGGAAGCCAAAGATTTAAACCTTCTAAATCTTGTATACACGGTTTTTACGGCGTTGCAAATAAAGCTGTTGGTTATGTGGAATTACCTGCAGAGTTGGGAGAAGGTGAACGGGAGAGTGTGGACCTTGCCGTTTTTTTTTGAAGTTGACTCTCCATACAACGTTTTAATGGGTCGATCAGCCCTAGCTGAACTCCGGGCAGCTCTTGCCTGATGGTGTTTGACTATAAAGTTTTGGATAGATAATATTGTTGAAGTTGTTCATGGCGATCATGCGACTGGACATGCCTGTTATGTAGCTGAGTTAAGGGATGCTCAATGCAAAGAAAAACGTAAGGGTGTGGATAAGACTGTTAGCATCCTAGCTACCGAAGATTGACAACTAGCGCTTGAACCTCGGCTCAGGTGCCACAGTCGGTTCTATAGAGATATAGATCCGAGAGGTGATGAAGAGGAGCACAAAGAGACCAAGGCTGCACCGATTGAGCTGACAATTGATATCACGGTCATCCATGACGACCCATCACGAGTCCTAAAGATTAGATCATAGACCAGCCACCCGATGATGAAAGAACTTGCTGTTTTTCTCCGAGCGAATCAAGACGTGTTCGCTTGGACTCACTCTGACATATATGGAACCTCACCTGCCATTGCAAGCCATGCATTGAATATCGACCCGAGGCATGTCCCGGTGAAGCAAAAAAGATGCGGCATGGATCCGGAGTGATCTGCCGCTCTTAAAGAGGAGGTGTATAGACTAAAAGACAACAGGTTTATCTACGATGCCCTCTACCCTCTACCCTAAAAGGGTATCTAATCCTGCACTTGTGAAAAAAGCGAATGGTAAGTGGAGAACATGCATTGATTATTTAGATTTGAACAAGGCATGTCCAAAAGACATTTTCCCTTTCCGAGGATCGACCGGCTGTGGAATCTATCGTGGGACACAAATTGCTATCTTTCATGAATGCGTACTCGGGATATAACCAAATCCGAATACATATTCCTGATAAGGAGCACACAAGTTTCATTACCGATGTTGGATTGTACTGCTATGTAGTAATGCCATTTGGATTAAATAATGCAAGACAACTTATCAATGATTAGTCAACGGGATGTTAAAAGATTAGACTGGAAAAACAATTGAAGTGTATGTGGATGATATACTCGTCAAGTCACGACGATCAAGTAACCACATTAGAGATTGGCGGAAATGTTTGACATCCTCCGCCATTACAAGATGAAAATTAACCCTTTGACGTGTTCTTTTGGGGTTGCACCAGGGAAATTCTTGGGCTTTATTGTTAATGCCCATGGAATAGAAGCTAATCTCGAGAAGATTCATGCTAGCAGCGATATCCAAGCACCAAGGACTACTAAACAAGTGCCGAGTCTGAATGAGAAAGTTTATGCCTTAAGCCGATTTATCTCTAAAGCTACGAACAAATGCATTCCTTTCTTTGATTTGATTAGGAAAGGGAAAAGAAACTTCGAATGGACGCAGGATTGTAAAAAGGCGTTTCAAGCTTTGGTGAATCATTTAGAGAGACCCCATGTCTTGTCGAAGCCGGTGGATCATGAAGATTTGTACATTTATTTGGCCGTATCGGCACATGCTATAAGTACCGCATTGATTTGCGAGGAGGATCGGATCCAGAGGCCGGTGTATTACGTTAGCAAACAATTAACGGGAGCTAAAAGGAACTATTCGAAAATAGAGAAACTGGCATACTGCATGCTGCTTACATCATGAAAGCTTTGTCTATACTTCCAGGCACACCCGATTTATGTTTACACCGACCAGCCATTACGACATGTCCTACAGCGACCTGAGACATCTGGAAGGTTACACAAGTGGAATATGGAGCTTAGCCAATTCGATATTACCTATATCCCTTAGAGGGCTATCCAGGGTCAGACACTGGTAGATTTTACAGCAGAGTTTACTGCGCATGATGATTCTTCGGAAGGCAGCGAAATCCCTACTATACAGTGGAAATTGTATACTGGTGGAGCATCTAATGATCATTATTTTGGAGCTGGAATTGTGCTTGTAACTCCTGAAGATCGGTCAACCTGTTGTGCATTAAAGATTGACTTACCAGTGATAAACAACGAAGCTGAGTATGAAGCTTTGATTGCTGGACTTAAACTCACTAGAGAACTCGGAATAAAATCTCATGAATTTTTTTTGCGATTCGCAGTTGGTAGTTTACCAAGTTAAGGGAGATTATCAAGCTAAGGGACAATGGCTTGCCCCATTCCTTACCCAAGTCCAAGAGTTGTTGGTAGAATTTGAGTATTATGACATTTCACATGTTCCACAGGATCGAAAAAGAGAGGCTGATTCATTGGCAAAGTTTGCTAGCATTGGCAATGCACAGTAGATGGGCTTGGTTCTGGTCGAGGTATTAAATTCCCCATGTATAAACATGATGGAAATCGAACGGATACTGGAAGTAGAGCCTGAGAGGGAATCATGGATGACTCTGATCAAAGACTATTTGCTACATGGAGTCCTACCATATCAAAGAAATGAAAAGTGACAAGTCCTCGGTAAAGCTTCACGATATGTCATGCAAGAAGGGATTATATACAAAAAAACTGTTTCAGTTCCCCTACTCCGGTGTATCGCTCATGTTGAGATAAAACGTGTCCTAAAAGAAGTTCATGAAAGGGAATGTGGCGACCACACTGGAGGCAAACTCTGGCAAAGAAAATACTCTGTTACGGGTATTATTGGCCAATTGTCAATCAAGATGTCGCTGACTATGTTAGATGATGTTATAAGTGCTAGATATATGCAAAGGTTCCCAGAGCCCCGTTGACGAAAATCACACTAATGGTCAACCCATGGCCGTTTGCTATGTCGGGTATAGACATTATCGGTTCTTTATCGATCTCTAATGGCGGTGCAAAATACGCTGTCGTCGCAGGTGTTTACTTCACCAAATAGGTCGAAGCAGAACCTTTAGCCACGATCATAACCAAGAAAGTAATCAACTTTATTGTCTGAAACATCATATGTCATTTCGGTCTTTCACGAACTATTGTAACAGATAATGGGACTCAATTTGACGGTGTAGAATTTAAAGACTTCTGTCAGAGGCATCGTATTGAAAATTGCAGTAGTCGCTCACCCTTAGGCAAATGGACAGGTTGAAGCTATAAAACAAAATCATAAAGTCCATTCCGAAAAAGCGTTTGGAGAAGGCTAGAGGCTGGTGGGTGGATGAACTCCCTACAACACTATGAGCTTATAAGACCACCCACAAGTCCACGACTGGCCATACTCCATTCGCCCTTGCTTACGGTTTCAAAGTTGTCATTCCCATTGAGCTCGAAGTTTCTTCTCATCGAGTAACCTGGTACGATCATAAAACAAATAAAGATCCCATCTTGGAATCTCTCGATTTTATAGATGAGAAGCGCGAGGAAGCCGATCCGAGGGTAGCTGCGCATCGACATCGAGTGACTCGATATTACAACATTAAAGTCCAACCTAGAACCTTTGAAAGCGGCGATCACGTCCTGAAATGGGTTTTTCTACAACACCCTAGATTTTTGATAACATTATTTAGAATATTTGATTAGCTAAATAAAATAAAATAATATGTTGATTAGGGGATTGAGATTTTATTTAATTATGGGGTAGCCTTGCCATTTAAACAATTGTAACGATTCGTATTTTTACGGATCGAAACATTGTAAAACAGTTGACATTTAGTCGCATTGTTGGTAAGTCGTCCAGAGTCTAAGTCTTAGGTCGTATGAGGGATTGGAATGACCTAAGAAGTTAGGTTGTGTGATAGTTAGGTCGTGAGGTGGTTAGGTCGTATGGTAGTTTAGGTCGGTCGAGCGACCTAAGAGTTGACGACTTATAGAAGTTAGCGACCTAGTAGACTGGACGAGGTAAGGACTTAGGTCGTATAAGAGATAAGTCGTGGGGTAGGTTAGGTCGTGTAAACGACTTAAGAAATAGGCGACCTAAAGAAGCAGCGACCTAAGGGGTTAGCGACATAAGGAAGTTAGGTCGGCAACGACCTAAGAAGCTGGTGTAGCAGTGGGTGACCTAAGGAAGTTAAGTCGTAAACGGCTTAGGAGTTAGGTCGCGAGGTGTTAGGTCGTAACCTAGTTAAGTCGCATAGGTTAGGTCGCGACTTTGTTAGGTCGCTAAGTCGCATCTTTTTTAGGTCGTAACCTAGCTAAGTCGCGTGAGTTGTAGGTCGCGTGAGTTGTTAGGTCGCGTAGGGGCTAAGCTTTTAGGTTGCGCGCTTATGATATCTGTTAGGTCGCGCGCAGTGTAGGTCGTAGTGTTTTTAGGTCGTAGAAGCGCAGAATCGTTGGGTCGTGGATGCGCATGGGCTTAGGTCGCTAAGACTTAGGTCGTGGGGTTTCTTAGGTCGTAGGTCGCGAGAGTTAGGTCGTGGGCGACCTAAGGGGGCGGACGACCTATGAAAACTGCCTATAAATAGGTGGGTTTTTCTTCACTTTTTGGATCCGGATTTCGAAGCGACGAAGTGCTGCCATTTTGAGAGCTCGACTTTTACACTTCTTCACTTCTTTTCTCCACTTTAATCTAGTGATTCCTTCCATCCAAATCGAAGATTAGATTGAAGATCCAAGTGGTTAGATTGAAGATCTACATCCATCGAAGAGAGATTTCATCGTTTGAAGCGGATTGGTGATAGATCGAGTTAGATCCTTCGCTGTCCAGATCTGAAGTGGGTTTCTTTTGAGGTGTTTAGGTGATTTGGTGAGTGGTGATTATCTCTCACACGGATCCAAAGGAGTATATCGGATCATTGGCTTGATTTTGTGTTAAAGTAGTGATTTCCATGCATTTTCCTAATCCTAAGTATAGATCCATATAGATCCATTGTTCATAATGATTTGGCATCCATTTTACTACATGTTAACCTATGCAAGTTCATTCATCAAGATTATAGAGGTATTGCTCATGTTTTCATGCTTGTTAGACGTTTGACTCTTTAATTACGAAATTGCCATTATTGTTATAATTGTCTATTTAGATCATATTTGAATGCTTGTTTACTTGGATTAATGTTTGATTTGATTGATTGCTATGAATTAGATGATTGATGATTTGATTTAGACTGAAGATGATTCAAAAGCTAAGGGAAAGGCTCTTGAATTGGAAAAGCTGCTCGTGGCATATGTGGCGGATGATGAAGCTCATATGGATAGATTTGATGATGATGTTGAGATGAAGCTTTGCTATGATGATGATGAGGCGAAGTATGATATGAGATAGCCTTGGTCTAATCCAGACGGGATCATTCCAAGCAGATTGATAACTCGGTGAAATGGTTCGAGTTTGAGGATAATGGTTTGCTCGAGAGGCGCTTGAGCTAGTATGGAAATAGCCGTCGAGGAGGATGACCAGAAGGCGGAGATCTCATCGTTGTTGAAGGTTCTAGCATGCTCAAAGCAAGAGTACGTTGGGCAGATTCGATAGTCCCTGAAGGCTACTGATTGGTAGTCGAGTACTCTGGGCAGATTCGATAGTCCTAGGCACGGGTCACGATGACGTGCAGAGTTATGTCTAGAACCGGGGTTTCCATTAGCCCTTGACGGACGGATGAAATAATGAGCCGGTCATTCAATTAACGATGATATCGAAGCAATGATAACAGTGACAGCCAGAGTCATGGATGTTTGGTTGTATCATCATTCGGTCTCAAGAGCGGTATTTTCTGGGTGCTTATCTGAACTTGGTTTAGGCCTTGGGGGTTTGTACTTGGAAAACATCGCCCTTGACTCGAGTGATAATTGCTTTATTTTAAATTGTATGCTTTGCTATGTTTGCTTCTGCTTAGTGTGTGTCTGGGGGCTATCACTGTAGAAAGAGGTGGAGTGGGAGGGTTGGATTCCTATTCCTTTTTCCTTTATGTTCTTTTGGTATGTTGTTAGTTAATTTACCGCTCACTAAGACTGTTGTCTGACTCAAGGCTTTATGTTTTAACTCTTATTGCCTTGGGCTGTTCGTCCATTTTGGGACGGGCAGACTAGGTAGCAGGCGACAGGTGTTGTTCTTGCTTTCCACGATGCTGATGTCGAAGACGAGCTGGAGGCTTGCATATTGTTTTCTTATTATATGTACTGGATGTTCCGCTGCTTGTATACTCTCTGAGTGTTATGTAGTGAGGCTTGATGTATTGACTGTTCAGATGTTTGTATTCAACTATTATGAAGTTTTATTGATGAGATTCTATTTTGTGAAGCTTCACTATGTATATATTCTATTGTATTTTTGTCCATGGCTGCCTGGCACACTTTACAGCGCATTATCTCTAGGTTCAGTGCAGGAGTCGTGGGCGGTCATCACAACAATGAATTAAAAGAAGAGTTTAACATGAAATATAGGAGGGGTAAAATAGGAAAGAGGCCATTCCTATATCTTTAACCCTTGGCCGTGTATCATATAAATGTTCATTTAATTCTTGAAATTTTAAAAGCTAAGGCCGGCCACCATTAACAAGAGCAAGAGAAAGAAAGATAAAGGGGAAGCATAATCAACATCAAATTCATTCAAATCTCATATCCTTAATCTCTAAAGCTAAGGTGAATAATGTTTACATCTTATATTTATTTTATTTTTGGTTTTAAGATGAAATTCAAAGTATTTTGCATTGATTTGCCATGTTTTTGAATGATGGAATGATTTTATATACTTGTTGGTGATTTATGCATATTTATATTGGTTTTATGATAGGTTTTACGGTGAAAACCCTATTAAAAGACATCAAATGGCTTGCAACATATAGACCAGAAATAATATTTTGGAGATGGGTTTCAATTTTCAGAATTTTTGTGGAATTTATATAAATTTTCTAGTAAAGAAAATGTTATTTTGGGTTATAGATTATTTATGGTTAAATAATTAATAGTTTGGGTCACGAATTTTTATATATTAGAAAACATATAAAAGGTGATTTTCTAGAATTTTTGTAGATTTTTCCTAAGTGTTTTAATGGTTATATAAAATTATTTAAGGTATGAGACTTAAATGTTTTATATAATTAAAAAAGGAAAAGGGGCTTTTTGTAAATAAATAAATTTTTTAATTCTGGAAAGTCGACAGCACTTTTGAAAAGAGAAACTTGCAACCAATCAGATTTAGATAAACAAGGCAGGTTAGGTACAAAAGAAATAATTTAAAAGGATAAAGAAACATGTTTTTCACAGTATTGATGCTTTCGGCACCAAGTTCCACCTCCTTACCTTCGCCTTCGACACATTCGAAACCAATTCATATTGTATCAGGCAACTGGTACGTAGTGAATTGGACACGGGCGAAAGGTATACGGTCGAAACCAGGGGTTCTGAAGGGGCTGAGGCACTATTTTTCTTTTAAAAACAATGCACCTGCTTGCTTTCGACTAAGTAGCTTTCTACTTGGTTGGCTTTCGACTAGGTCAAATGGATTTAAAGAATGGTTTCGATTGGATTGCGCCTTTGTGATTGCTTTCGACTATGTCAAAACCTTTGCTACTGCTTCTTCCTCTCGATCCAGATGGTTTCGAAGGGGTTATTTCGTTTTCTAAAATTTTGGCCACCTCTCCAATGCTTTCGAAGGGATGGTTTCGACACTATCACTTCTTTGCTTAGGAATGATTTCGAAAGGAGCGCTTTCGATTTTAATGGATTTTTGATCCTTTTGCTCTACTTGAAGGCCTAATCCAAATGGTTTCGACTGAAATGGTTTTCAAAGGTTTCGAAGGAGTAAAATTTTGAATGGTTTCGGAAGGTTTCCACATGTTTTAAATTAAACCCAAGTGCTTTCGAAAGAGTTGAGTTTTAATGCTTTTGAAAGGTTTTAATGAATGGTTTCGAAGGGGTGGTTCCTCAAGGTTTCGAAAGGGTTGAAAGGAAAGGTTTTTCTAATGTTTTCAAAAGGGAATATTTAAATGTTTTAAAGAGGGATGTCTAATATTTTAAAGCTATCGAAGGAAAGACTTTTAAATGGTTTTGAAAGAGTTACTTTCAGTAGTTTCGAAAGAGTTACTTTTAATGGTTTCGAAAGGGTAACCTTCAAGGGTTTCGAAGGGATCGTTTAAAGGTTTTAAACAAATGTTTCAAATGTTTTAACTAGGCAGTATAGCCTAAGTATTTTTAAGTTAAAAAGGACTTTAACTTATTTTGAGGGGATATCTAATCTCATTAAATCTCATCAACATTAATTTTGAGTAAAGTATATATAACATGGCAAAATAGCTTAGAGTAAAAGCTAATTATGTATTTTCCTTATTATGTATGATTTAAAGGGTTAAATCATCTTGAAAATGTTTTTCGAGGAAAATTTAAAGGGTAGTTAACCCTAAGAGAATGACTCAGATTAGAAGACCAGATTGGACTTGTGTAGGGTCACGCCCTATGCTCATTAGCTATTAGCCCCTAGCTAATTTAGTCCAGAATTCCAGTGCATAGGCTTAACCACATGTAAGACTAAAATGTTGGTTACACACAAAATGGAATATTTTTGTACAGAGGTAGGTTATTGGTAAGCCACAAAACCATTAGGATCTGTTGACCCTTGGAGATGTAAGGTAAGGACAGTCTGTCCAGAAGTTTTGTCTAACAGATGTTTAGACCATTTGATATTTATCTGGTAGGCCCGAGTCAGCCAAAGGGGCAGTTAAGCTAGTTTTTGGACAGTTAGTCCAGATTGCGGACAGTTAGTCCAGTTTGAGGGCAATCAGCCTAGATTTTGGACAGATAGTCCATTTATTACCTATTTTTAGCATAACAGATATTGCTATGATCATTATTAAAAATCAGTTTGATTAACCAGTTTGATTGCAGGAAAGGATTTGCAAAATATATGTTTTGAAAAAGATATCAGTGAGAGGAAACCCGTTCTGCTAGCGGCATGGTCTCACTAAATATTAGTAAACCGAGATGTAACAGAATTATTCACTCCAGGCTTTATGTCTGACTCGAAGTTTTTGCTTCTCCTTAAACTCTCGGGTGCTCAAAATATATTTGAGTAGGCTAAGGGTTGAGGTTTTCATGTTTTGGTGAATAAGCTTTCGGAGACGAGCAAATGGCTGTCGGATAGCTAATTAGGAGTTACAGATTATTCTGTTTATTTTTCATTATGTGTATTAAGTCAGATATGACTATATTTCTCTGATCAACCAAGGGGCATCGTCATATATCGCTCTTGGTGTATTATTGTAATTATATTGGATCATTACCTGGGAAATGATGATAGAATTATGTAATTTAAATATGAAGTATTGTTTTGGAATGAAATCAGTAAAATGTTGTTTATTGAAATCTATGATTTGTTCATATTCAAGTGCTTCTGATATTATGGATACCATTAGCATTTCCACATTTTGTCACCAGAAGTTAATACTATAGATGACTGTATCATCCGTAGTGCTTAGCTTTTGGCCTCTATATACGGGATGTTACATTTTCCTACCCCATCACACATGAATCCAATATGAGAAGGACCATATGTCATTGAACAAAGGTTTAGAGAGGGAACTTTCAAGCTAGCGACTGTTGATGGCATCATACTTCCAAGGGCGTGGAATAGAGAGCATCTACGATGCAATTTCACTTAGTTTATTTCTTTTTCATTTTAGTTGTAGTTGCTTTCAGAATTTGCTTTAGCATTTGATTTTCCAAATGTGTAATATGACAGTTTATGTTATTCCTTTCTATTTCACAAACAAATTTTCGAACTTCCTTTATATTTATGTTTAGCATTATGTATTAGTTAGATTAATTGATGTCGATATACGAACAAGCTCCCATAGTTTGAAATTAATCAATGACGCTAGTTTCCAATGGGACTAAACTAGATGAGCTTGGTCCATTTGTTCTTTTGATAACCCCTATTCATAATCCAACGGACATGATACACAATGAGGAATAAATGTGGCTCGACCATTTGATGATCGAATAAATCCTACCAAGCTATGGAACTGAAATAAAATAAGAGCGACCGTGACATAACTGATCGCTTGCTAAATAAAACCCCCGATCCTCGGGGGCAAATTGATCAATTATGGAGAGTACAATCCAACTGCTCTTCGAAATAACTTCAAGTCCCCAAAGTGCGGATCAGAGTATAAACGCAAACTATGCAAACTATGTACACACCGAGCCGAAGTGATGGCTATTTCTTCGACCTCCTCTCTTTTTTGGATTTTTCGAGAGTGGTGCCATTTAAGCCCCTGATGTTTCTCTTCCTGGATCTTTGCCACCTTTTGTAGGAGATCTTATAGAGGTAGGAGGGAGTTCACTGGGAATCCAACCACCAAGTGGAATAACTTGTAGTGGCATAATGTGTGGATCGTTGATGTCCACCTCGACGGGCTCAACTTTAGCCTTTTTCTTTAGCAACTCCTCCTTCTCGATATGCTCTTTCAAGCTAATCCCATCAGTGCATTTGGACGCGCCAGTAATTATGACATCGCCGGATTCATCTACTCGGAGCGAATCTTCAACCTTCTCATTGTCAAGAGCTTCGATGACTTGAGCATCGGGCCTCGGTACATCAATGGCCGTTAGAATCTCTGCTAGTTTCTCTTGTTGCTCCATAATAGCATCACTTTTAGGAGATTGACCAGGACCCAAAAGACCTGCAAAATTTGTTAAAACAGAGAGATAAGCCTAAAATCATTGGGCACAAAGAACAAAACCTCTCATAAATTGGAGAGTAAAGTGGAATACCCGTATCCGACTGGCTCTCGGTGGTTGTTGGAGTGCCCCTTTCTAAAATTAGGGACAGCACTTTGGATTGATAATCGGGCTTATCTAGATCATAGCTCAATTCCTGCTTTGGGCTAAAGGAAACCAATGCTCTAGCCGATTGGGAAGAAGAGGGACCCTTAGAATCAGGCTCTGAGGATGCAGCAAGTGTTCCTCTTTGTCAGAAGGCGCAGAAATGTCTAAGTATCGGAGTCTTGCGGCAGTAGGATCTAGGGTTTTGTTTCCACGGAGGATCTCCCGCACTAATTTTTATTCATCAAACTCAACTCCGCCTAGTTCCCTCTTTTTCATCTCAATGATGTGCTCCCAGGCTTTAGCAAGTTATTCGAGATAATCTTCGCCAAGAAAACTCAAGTCCCGGTAGATGAGGACTTTAGCGTTGTATTCGATGATCAATGCATCAAAAAAGTTCTTGATTTCATTTCGGCCGGACTCCTTAGCATCTTCTACTTAGGTTTCAATTTGTTCCATCATCTTCTTATGGCCTTCCTCTCATGCCTCATCTTTAAGAGCTTCTATTTTGGTAAATTGCTCATCAAGTTTAATTTTCAGTCTCCTGGCTTTGACAGCCTCTTCGCAGTACCTTTTCTATTCCTCCTGGGCCTCAATTTTCTCTTCTCCTTCTTTCCTGATAAGCTCCTTGAGTTCCTCAATGCGACGGGCTATGTTATCCCGCCTTTCGGCAAGGCCGTGACACCAAAAAATTAACTGGAAACTAAAGACAGATCGTCCCTGAAGATCGGTTACACACATGTCTATTATGGATACTGGTAAATTTGTCCGAGTCCGGATCGAGCTACAATCAATGAGGTATAACAATTAAAGCTTTGAGAGTCAACATTTCAAATTTCAAGTCAATTGAGTTCGTATGCACAAGATATTGGTCGATCAAGGTCAAGAAAATCAACACTATTCGTATCCATGCAAATTCGTATCCATCAAGTCTTAAGTGAAACACATCTGGTTCGTATCCATCATGAGAGCGCTAGTTCGTATCCATGGAAGAGGTACCACTTCGTATCCATCACATCTACTCCAGTTCGTATCCATCACCTAGTAACATTTTGTATCGCTTCCACTAATGCACAGCTCGTATCGATCATCATTTACATAATTCATATCGATCTGTCAATGATCGATAAGAAGCATACCACCCACAAGCGATACGAGGCAACATTTAAAGTGTATCGATATGAAGTCGATCTTCAATCGATTCAAAGAGTTTAAGTCTCTATCGATACGAACTGGGGTAGAGGCTATCGATATGAAATGATCTCAAATATCGATACGAAATAGAGCGATAACTATCATTACGAAAGGGATAATTCTGGGTCGATACAAACAAAGCCTATAAAAATGGAAAACTCGATCACTCGGCATGAAAAGTGGATCGATCCTAGAATATAGTGCCACGCCATCTGATCGACATGTGCCAACATGGATACGAACTAGAGCGATATGAATCAGAGCGATACAAACTCAACAATGTCTTGCAAATGCAAACTTGGATCGATCATAACTCAAAATCTACAAGTCCAAATGCCACCAAATTTTCACAGGAGCTTGCGTACCACCTCAAGAATGTCCATGATCGATTTTGACCCAAATGGAGCTGTTTCTAATCGATACGAAATTCATACGTATCGATCGGGGATCGATCCCAATCCACCTCGGATCGATCTGGTGGGCCCTCCCATGTGAGAGAAGGAGTCTTTTGAAATTTAAGCCAGACATTTTCAGCCTACGTCTATAAATAGTACTAGGCCTTCAGAAAATGCACTTTTGGCTCCTCTTGACTGATACTCTACCGAAATCTCCATTGTATCTTGAGTGCACTGTTGTAATCAGCTGTAACCAGCGAGAATCATCAATAAAACAACAAACTTTCTATAGTGGACGTAGGCTACAACACCGAACCACTCTAAATCTATGTGTTCTTATACTTCTATTTGTCTGCTTTTGGTGTGTTTGTAGATTAACCTCATTTTTCATTTATATTCTTCACTTTGATCTCTTCAAACACGCCCGAAGAGTGTTGTGCCCAATTTTGGAACAAACACTTTGGTGCTTTCACTAAGAAAACCCAGCTTTTCTCCTGCTCTTTGGATCTACTACCTTCCTTGGATTGCAAGAATCTAAGGAGAAGATCCAGATCTCACATCCAGTAGTTCTTCCATCCTATTCAGATTGCATCAAATCTAGGAAGGAGCTACATCTTTCACCTTGGTTACCACTAGGACTACCTCAACCGCTGCAGATCAGGAAGGACGAGATAGATAGAACCCAGCACAGCTGCTCGCTATAGGTCAGAATTCAGCCGGACCTTCAGATCCACAAGGCCCTGTCACCAGGGAGGAGTTCTAGATGTTAATGCAAGAACTGACCAAAAGCTGCTAGCAGCTTACCCAGCAGATCCGTGCAAACATGGAGTTAACCAACCGACTGAATCAAGAAATACGAAGGAGATCCAGAAGGGATCAAGCTTCCTACTCATCCATTGAGAGCTCAACTTCTTTTGATTATAATTACAGATCCACATTCCCACGACTGGTTGGAAGGTATGTGCAAGATCCTAAGCATCAGCGCACTCTAAATCTTGGACAAGCAGGAGCTGGTTCATCTACAAGTCACCAGGCTGGACCCTCCTCCCAAGGAGGAGTAATTCCTTATCAAATTGCTGATGGCCATGCCGCCGCCGCTGCCATAGACTTGGAAGCTGACAATCGGAACCATCCTAGCATTATGGAACCCAATCACACCTTGGCTCAGAATATCCAAATGCCAGACATTCCAACCATGATCCGTCAGATGATCCGTGAAAGTCAAGGCCTCACCAATGACGATTGGGGAATCTCCCGAAGTCATACTCCGTTCACTGATGACATCCTCTGTGCTGAACCACCTCGCCGATTCAGGATGCCAACTTTGCTTGTTTATAAAGGGAGCTCAGATCCTAATCAGCACATCATAAAGTATGAATGGCTCATGAACGCCGCTCGAGCTGACGATGTGGTTAAATGTAGAAGCTTTCCAATTTCCCTAGGGGGCATCACAACCATGTGGTTTACTCGTTTACCACCTCGATCCATTTCATGCTTTGATCAGTTGGCAACCAAGTTCGTTGAACAATTTCGTATGCACGTCACGAGGCCGAAGGATGTTAACACCTTATCCAGCGTCACTCGAGCTCCAAGTGAGACACTTAGACATTATTTGGAAAGGTTTCATACTGCCTATGCTGAGGTCAGCAATCCAAATGACAATTCAATCTTGATGGCATTGACTAAGAGAATCAACCCCAATTTAGAATTTGGCAATTGGTTGGCTGGGAAGCACCCGCATCGTTGGATCGTTTCTATTCAAAGGCCGCCCAGTTCTTGAGAAGGGAAGACGCAAGACGATCTAGGAAGCAGGACGATGTGGGTCCCAGTGTCGAAGGCATCCAAAGTAACGTTGCTGTGAAACGAACCGGTGAGAATTCCGGCAAATTGCAGTTGAATATACAGAATAAGCAGAATCAGCAAAAAGGCGATGGGGGTCAGGGTAAGAAGCGAGATCAAAATCATGGACCGCGACGCAGAGCTTCGATGTTTGACCAGTATAACCCATTGAATACATCCCTGGAGAATGTTTATCAGCAGACCTGTAATACTGGCCAATATAAGAAGCCTGCTTCGAAGCAGTCATCCAAAAAGCAAATTCAATCTGGGAAATTCGGTAGATTCCATTATAACTATGGTCACATACCAATGAGTGTCGCCATTTATAGGACATTATTGAGAATTTAATCCGAGAGAGGAATTTGGAATAATTTGTTCGAGCACCGCAGGCTGGAGGTGCGGGCCCATCAAACCAGAATCAAGTTCAGAATTAGGCTAGACAAGAGGAACCCGCGCGTACTGGCGGGAGGTTGGTTATTAACACAATTAGTGGTGGTCCTCATCCAGCGGATCGGACTTGGAGGGAAATGGAGTCGTATGCCAGTTCGATTAGTCATGCGGATTTCGAATGTTACAGTAATCTTCATGATGGGGCTCCGATTAAATAACAAAAGACGATGACAGACGTCATCATTTTTTGAGACAGAGATGCCGATAAAGTCGAAGCCCCCACCATTGATCCACTAGTCATGTCAGCTCAAGTAGGTCCTGCTTGGATGAAGAGGATCTTGGTAGATAGTGGAAGCTCCGTAAATATTCTTTTCAAACAAGCTTATGACCAGATGAAAATGAAAGCGAAGGACTTAAAGCCATGCGAGTCTCGCATACATGGCTTTAATGGAAGTGCAACGATACCCACTGGGATGGTGGAATTACCAATGGAATTGGGAATAGGAGATCGCCGGAGAGTCCGGATGTTACAATTTATTGTTTTGGATATTAATTCTCCGTATAATGCCTTCTTGGGCAGACCGACCCTAGCTGAATTCAGGGCAGCCATTGCCTCATGGTGCTTAGCCCTTAAGTTCCCCACAGATAACGGGGTTGGAGTTGTTCAAGGAGATCAGGCAGCTGCATGCGCCTGTTATGTTGCTGAACTGCGGGAGGCACAGCAGAAGGAGAAGGGCAAGGACGTAGAGGAATCTCTCTGCATCCATTTAACTGATAATTGACAACTAACGCCTGGACCTAGGCCCGGGCGCCACAACCAATTCCTAAAAGATCTTGATCCAAGGGATGATGATAATGAAGAGGAAGTCAAAGACGTCCATGCTTCCCCAGCAGAGTTGACGATCGATGTTCCGATCGATGATGATAATGACTCCAGAATGATAAAGGTCGGATCTCAACTAAGCCAACGGATGAGAGAGGAATTGGTCGAATTACTCCGGGCAAATGTCAACATGTTTGCTTGGGCACACTCAGACATGTGGTATCTCGCCGGACATCGCGAGCCATGCATTGAATATTGACCCGCGACATATGTGCCGATCAAACAGAAAAGGCGCGGTTTGGATCCAGAGAGATCTACCGCCCTGAAAGAAGAGGTGGATAAACTCAAGACGAACGGGTTTATCCGAGATGCATTATATCCAGAATGGGTATCCAACCCAGTGTTTGTCAAGAAACCAAACATGAGATGGAGAACTTGTGTGGACTACTCGGACCTAAATAAAGCATGCCCTAACGATAGCTTTCTGCTTCCCAGAATTGATCAGCTTGTAGATTCAACAGCCGGGCACGAGCTCTTATCTTTTATGGATGCGTATTCCAGCTACAATTAGATACCGATGCACCTATCCGATCAGGAGCGTACCAGCTTTGTCACCGATTTGGGACTCTATTGCTATAAAGTGATGCCGTTCGGACTAAAGAACGCTGGGGCAACCTATCAAAGACTCGTCAATCAAATGTTTGCTAACCAAATCTGGAAAACTATGGAGGTATACGTGGACGATATGCTTGTAAAGTCACGGCTCTCTGTCGATCATGTCAAAGACCTGGAAACAATGTTCAACATCCTCCGAAAGTACCGAATGAAGCTCAACCTATTGAAGTGTCACTTCGGAGTCACGTCCGAAAATTTCCTTGGATTCATTGTCAACGCTCGAGGAATTGAAGCCAATCCTGAAAAGATCTAGGTGATTCGGAATCGCGAGACTCCCAGAACTATAAAGAAAGTACAAAGCCTCAATTGGAATATGGCCGCTTTGAGCAGATTCATTTCCAAATCCACCAATAAATGCATTCCCTTCTTCGATCAAATCAGGAAAGGAAAACGGAACTTTGAATGGACTGAGGAGTGTGAAGGCCCATTCCGAACACTGATTCAACACCTGGCGACGCCACCAATTATGTCAAAGCTGTTGATCATGAAAGATTGTACATATCTCTGGCAGTTTCGTCAAACGCCATCAGTGCCGCATTGGTTTGCGAGGAGGATCAGGTCCAACGACCAGTCTATTATGTCAGCAAACGATTGACCAGGGCAGAAAGGAATTACCCAAAGTTAGAAAAGCTAGCTTACTGCCTCATCATTGCCTTGAGAAAGCTTCATCCATATTTCTAGGCCCATCCGATCATAGTCTTCACTGACTAGCCGTTATGATAGGTCCTTACGTGGCCTAAAATGTCTGGTAGGTTGCTCAAGTGGAACATCGAGTTGAGTCAGTTTGATATTGCTTATACACCGAGAAGAGCCATCCAAGGACAAGTTCTGGCAGACTTCATTGCTGAATTCACCATTCCGAAGGACTTGCTCGAAACTAGTGAATCTCCTAAATACATATGGAAGCTTTATACCGATGGTGCATCAAATGACCATTGCTCAGGCACTAGAGTTGTACTTGAAACCCCAGAAGGTCGATCCATATGCTATGCCTTAAAGTTTGATTTCTATGCAACTAATAACGAGGTCGAATATGAAGCTTTACTCGCAGGACTCAGACTTGCCAGAGACTTGAGAATTATTGTTATGGAGATCTACTTTGACTTGCAACTGGTCGTATGTCAGGTTCGAGGAGAATACCAAGCCAGGGATCGAAGATTGGCTGCTTACCTTGCTCGGGCTCAAGAAGTGTTGAATCAGTTTGACTACTACGCTATTCAGCGCTCTCAGAATCTTGGACAAGCAGGACCTGGTCCATCTACTAGTCACCAGGCAGGCCCCTCCTCCCAAGGAGGGACAATTCCTTATCACATCACTGATAATCGTGCTGCTTCCACCGCTATCGACTTGGAAGCTGACATTCGAAACCGAACAGATCCGAACCTTCGTCAATGCGATCGTACAACTGAACCCTATGATCCCGAAGACCTGGAGCCAAGGAGGCGAGGTATGGACCTTCGACCGTGCCCTGGCCATCCTCGCATTATGGAACCCGACCACACGTTGGCCCTGCATGCTCAGAATGTCCAGATGCCAAACATCCCGACCATGATTCGTCAAATGATTCGTGAAAGTCAAGGCTTCTCCAATGATGACTAGGGAATCTCCCGAGTCATACACCTTTTACTAATGACATCCTTTATGTTGAACCGCCTCGTCGATTCAGAATGCCAACTTTACCTGTTTACGGAGGGAGTTCAGACCCTAACCAGCACATTTTGAAGTATGAATGGCTTATGAATGCCGCACGAGCTGATGATGCGGTCAAATGCAGAATTTTTTCAATTTCTCTAGGGGCCATCGCGACTATGTGGTTTACTTGCTTGCCACACCGATCCGTTTCATGCTTTGATCAGTAAGCTACGAAATTCATCGAACAGTTTCGTATGCACGTTACAAGACCTAAGGATGTAAACACCTTATCTAGCGTCACTCAAGCTCCTGAAGAGACGCTCAGACGTTATTTGGAAAGGTTCCATGACACTTGCGCGGAGATTAATAACCCTAATGATAATTCTATATTGATGGCACTGACTAAAGGAATCGATCCTGATTCTGAATTTGGCAACTGGTTGGTTGGAAAACCCCTAGTGTCATTGGACCGTTTCTATTCCAAGGCAGCCCAGTTCTTGAGAAGGGAAGATGCGAAACAGTCTAGGAAGAAGGATGACGTAGGGCCCAGTATGGAAGGAATCCAGAGCAATGTCTCTGTGAAACAAACTGCTGAGAGTTCCGAAAATGTACAGTTGAATATACAGAATCAGCAGAAAGGCGATGGAAGTCAGGGTAAGAAGCCGGATCAAAGTCACGGACCGCGACATAGAGCTACCATATTTGACACCTATACTCCTTTGAATACATCCCTGAAGAATGTGTTCTTGCAGACTTGTAATACTGGCCAATATAAGAAGCCTGCTCCGAAACAGTCGTCCGAAAAGCAGATTCAATCTGGAAAATTATGTAGATTCTATGATTGCTATGGTCACAATACCAACGAATGTTGCCATTTACAGGATATCATTGAGAAGTTAATCCGAGATAGGAAGTTGGAACAATTTGTTCGGGCGCCGCAGGCTAGAAGTGCGGACCCATCAAACCAGAATCAAGTACCGAATCAGGTTAGATCGGAGGAACCTGTGCGTATTGGCGGGAGGTTAGTGATTAACACAGTTAGTGGTGGTCCTCATCCAACAGATCGGAGCTGGAGGGAAATGGAGTCGTATGCCAGTTCGATTAGGCATGCTGTTGCCATAATCTTGACAATAGGGCTCCGACTAAACAACAGAAGATGATGACATACAACATCGTTTTCCGAGACAGAGATGCCGATAGAGTCGAAGCCCCTACCATTGATCCACTAGTCATTTCAGCTCAGATAGGTCCTGCTTGGATGAAGAGGATCTTATTGGATAGTGGAACCTCGGTGAATATACTTTTCATGCGAGCGTATGACCAAATGAAAATGGAAGCAAAGGACCTGAAGCCGTGTCAATCCCGTATACATGGTTTCAATGGAAGTGCGACTATACCCTCGAGAATGGTAGAATTACCAGTGAAGTTGGGAGTTGGAGAATGCCGTAGAGTCCGGATGTTGCAGTTCATTGTGTTGGATATTAATTCACCGTACAATATTTTCTTGGGCCGACTAGCCCTGGCTGAATGTAGGGCAGCTATTGCCCCTTGGTGTTTAACTTTGAAATTTCCCACATACAACGGGATTGGAGTTGTTCAGGGAGACCAGGCGGCTGGACACGCCTGTTATGTTGCTAAGCTGCGAGAGGCACAACAAAAAGAGAAGGGCAAGGACGTAGAGGAATCTCTCTGCATTCGTTTTACCGACAATTGACAGTTAACGCCTGGGCCTAGGCCTGGGTGCCACAACCAATTCCTAAAAGATCTTAATCTAAGAGACGATGATAATGAAGAGGAAGTTAAAGATAGTCAGGCTTCCTCAGCAGAGTTGATGATCGATATTCCGATCAATGATGATGATGACTCCAGAATAATAAAGATCGGGTCTCAACTAAGCCAGCAGATGGAAGAGGAATTGGTTGAATTTCTCCAGGCAAACCTCGACGTGTTCACCTAGGCATACTCAGAGTCGTGTAGGATCTTACCGGACATCGCGAGCCATACATTGAGTATTGACCGCGGCATGTCCCGGTCAAGCAGAAGAGGCGCGGTATGGATCCAGAGAGATCTGCCGCCCTAAAAGAAGAGGTGGATAAACTCAAGACGAACGGGTTTATCTGAGATGCATTATATCCAGAATGGTATCCCACCCAGTGCTTGTTAGAAAACCAAACGGGAAATTGAGAACTTGTGTGGACTATTCAGACATAAATAAAGCATGCCCCAAAGATAGTTTTCCGCTTCCCAGAATTGATCAGCTTGTAGATTCAACGGCCGGACACGAGCTCTTGTCTTTTATGGATGCGTATTCCGGCAATAATAGGATACTGATGCACCTACCCGATCAAGAACATACCAGCTTTGTCGTCAATCTTGGACTCTATTGTTACAAAGTGATGCCGTTCGGGCTTAAAAATGCTGGGGCGACCTATCAAAGACTTGTCAATCGAACGTTTGCCAGCCAAATTGGAAAAACTATGGACGTGTACGTGGATGATATGCTTGTAAAGTCGCGACTCTCCATCAATCACATCAAAGACCTTGAAATAATGTTCAACTTCCTCCGAGAATACCGAATGAAGCTCAACCCATTGAAGTGTCACTTCGGAGTCGCCTTCGGAAAGCTCCTTTGATTCATTATCAATGCTCAAGGAATTGAAGCCAATCCCGAGAAGATCTGGGCGATTCAAAATCTCGAAACTCCCAGAACTATAAAGCAAGTGCAAAGCCTCAAGGGAAGGTAGCAGCATTAAACAGGTTCATCTCCAAATCCACCGACTAATGTATTCCCTTCTTTGACCTAACCAGGAAAGGAAAGCAAAACTTTAAATGGACTGAGAAGTGTGACGGTGCATTCCGAGCACTAGTTCAACACCTATCTACGCCACATATTCCGTCAAAGCCGATTGATCATGAGAAACTATATATCTATTTGGCAGTGTCAGAGAATGTAATCAGTACTGTATTAATTCAGAAGGAGGATCAGATACAATGACCAGTTTATTACATTAGCAAACGATTGACTGGAGCAGAGAGAAACTATCCGAAGTTGGAAAAGCTGGCCTACTGTCTCATCATTGCCTCGAGAAAGCTCCGTCCCAACTTTCAGGCTCATCCTATCACAGTCTACACTGACAAGATGTTACGACAGATCCCAACACGGCTTGAGATGTTTGGTAGGTTATTAAAGTGGAACATCGAGTTGAGTCAGTTTGATATTGCTTACACACCAAGGCGGGCTATTCAAGGACAAGTTCTGGCTGATTTCATTGTCGAGTTCACTATATCGGAGGACTTGCCTAAAACTAGTGAATCTCCCAAATACATATGGAAGCTATACATAGGTGGTGCATCGAACGACCGTATACTTGAAACCCCAGAAGGTCGATCCGTATGTTATGCTTTGAAGTTTGATTTTCGTGCAACCAATAATCAGGCCGAATACGAAGCTTTACTTGGAGACTTGAAAATTATTGCTGTGGAAATTTACTGCGATTTGCAATTGGTCGTATGTCTTCGGGGAGAATACCAAGCGAGAGACCGGAGGTTGGCTGCGTATCTTGCTCGGGTCCAGGAAGTATTGAATCAGTTCGATTATTATGCCATCTATTGCATACCCTGCGATCATAATCAGAAGGCCGATTCTTTGGCAAAACTGGCCAGCACCAGTGAAGCACATCAAATGGGACTTGTCCCTATTGAGACAATTCCCTTTCCGAGTATCAATCCGATGGAGACATACTGGGTTCATGAAGCCACACCCAAGAAAGAGTCATAGATGACCCCTTTCAAAAACTATCTCGAGCAAGGAACTTTGCCCGAGCACAGAAGTGAGAAAAGACAAGTTCTTCGGAAAGCTTCATGGTTCATTATCCAGAATGGAGTTATGTATAGAAGAGGGTACTCTATTCCTTTATTCTGGTGTATCACCCACGAACAAATCAAACAAGTGTTACATGATGTGCACGAGGGAGAATGTGGCGATCATACTGGGGGCAAGCCCTTGCTAAGAAGATACTTCAATATGGGTATTATTGGTCGACTATGAATTGGGACGCATCAGACCATGCCAGGAATGTGACAGATGTCAGAAACATGCTTGGATACAAAGAGCCCCGCCTACTGAAATTACTCAAATGGTCAGTCCATGGCCGTTCGCCACGTGGGGCATCGATATAATTGGATCTTTGCCTATAGCTAAAGGTGGTGCGAAGTACGCCATCGTTGTAGTTGACTACTTTACCAAATGGGTGGAAGCTGAGCCCCTTGCTACTATCACGACGAAGAATGTAATCAATTTTGTTGTCCGCAACATCATCTGCCGTTTTGGCCTCCCACATACCATTATCACTGACAATGGAGCCTAATTCGACAGTGTCGAGTTTAAGGATTTCTGTCAACGTTTCCGCATTTAGAAGAAGTTCTCAGCAGTTGCTCACCCTCAAGAAAATGGACAGGTCGAAGCTGTTAACAAAATTATCAAGTCCATTCTGAAAAAGTGACTGGAAAAGGCCGGTGGCAAATGGGCCGATGAGCTTCCCATGGCCCTATGGGCATATCGAACTGCCCACAATTCCGCAACCGACCATACTCCATTTTCACTTTCTTACGGTTCGGAAGCCGTCCTTCTGGTCGAACTAGAAGTACCTTCTCATCGTATGACTTACTATGATCCGAAGACAAATGTTATATTGCTTGCCAAATCTCTGGACTTATTAGATGAGAAGCGTGAAGAGGCTGATTTGAGGGCAGCCGCGCACCGAAGTCGAGTCGCCTGATTGTACAATGCTAAGGTCCAACCCCGAACCTTTGAATTTGGCGATCTCGTGCTCAAGAGAATTTATCTAGTCCCTTCGCATATGAGGCCAACGTAGGAAGGGCCGTTTGTTATCGAACAGAGACTTGGAGACGGCACATTCAAATTATCAATCGTCGATGGTCTCACTTTGCCGAGAGCTTGGAACATCGAAAGTCTTCGTCGCTACTACACGTAACAGACTTTGTTTATTCATTTAGTTTTCTTTTCATTTTCAATTTGTTTATGCATTTCGAAATTTGAACTTGTAATAAGGCAACTGACTTTGTCGTACTTTCTTATTTCAGCAATAATGCAATCTCTTCAAGCCAGAGTAGTGATTCTTGAAATGCATCATGCAACCATCACAATGCACAGAGAGCTAAGTTCCATCCTACGGTGGGACCTATTCAAATAGGGAGTGACTGTGATACGACCAGTCACTCGCTAAGTGAAACCCGAGCTCAGGGGCAAACTACCATACTGAAGCCAAAAAGGATTGACACACAACAATCCTATAACTAACTCCGGCTCCCAAAGTGCGAGCTGGAGTATAAACTTACAAACATGGGCTCGAGGAGGGTCAATCCGTCCACCCATGATTTCGCCTATGTACCACAAAAGCTCGAGGAGGGTGGACCCATCCATCTAACGACCTCGCTTCCCACATTCACAAGCTCGAGGAGGGTGGATCCGTCCGCCTAGGACCTCGCTTGTTTACTCAGGGTGGATGTGACCCGACCATCCACGATCCCGATCAATTTATCGTTTCTAGAGTGCAAACGAGATACCAAAAAATTAAAACAGATGTGATCGACCGTCTGTCAGCTAACTCCGGATTCCCAGAGCGCGAACTGGAGTATAAACATCGATTGGGCATGAACTGGCCACTCACCAACTAACTCTAAGTCCCCACAGCGTAGACTGGAGTATAAACATCAATTGGGTGTGAACTGACCGCCCACAATTCGATCTGAATCCCCAAAGTATGGACGCAATTCCGATTATTAAATCGGGTGTGACTGACCGCCCGAAAAACAACTTAAATCCCTAGAGCGTGGACGTAACTTTAAATATTAAGCAGGCGTGATCGACCGCCCGCATGCGAGTTCAATTCCTAGAGTGTGGATGTGATTGTCAATACATGAGCGAGTGTGATCCGACCACTTAAACTCATCTCACAACAACTTAGTTTCGACTAAGTAAAAATAAAAGCATCGAAGGTGAAAAACAATCATCATCCGACCACTTCACTTCATCCCCGGGACTGGGGGCATATGGCACCAGCTACTAATCGGGACAGTACAACATCGAGAATCGACTTAACGTTTGGTTACGGCCCGAAGCCATGACTCTGGGACATAACAACCAAATACAAGTCCAACCCAAAAAATAAAGCTTCACAAATATATTAAATAAAAATTTGAGTACTGAAACACTTAGACAAATCAACTTGGAGTTATGCTAAAAAAAGAAAATTATTCCATCTATTCTTTGGAAACAAAAGTGAGTACAAAAAGAAGCTTATTTCAAAAATTCCTACTAGCAGGGGCTGAACCTACATCTATACACGGCCTACAGAAACCAAAAAAGTAGCTCCTACCTATCTACCAAAAAAGGGGACACTAAGATACACGCCTACTCCTTAGGCTTCCTCTTCTTCTCCTTCGGCGTCGACCCACTTGAGTTGCCACTGTGGTACCCTTTACCCGGCTTATCCCCGGTCAGGGAAAGAATTGTAATCTCCTCCTCCGAACTCACGGAAATTGGAGCACTTTTGGAGTGCGTGGTTGGAGGGAAGGGGGTGCTTTCTACATGAGGAGACAAGGGAGGTACCCCAGTGACAATGATTGTACCACCCAGAGAGACCATGCGTAAAGGAGCCAGGCCAGGCCCTACCATACCACCTCCCATACTACCGCCCAGTGCGACACTTGCCATCTCAGCACTAATCTTCGCCATTATTGCCTCATCATGGGCTGCCTGAGTGTCCATTAGGATGTTGGCAGTTGGGGCCGAAGAGCCGGCTGTGAATACGCCTTCGCCCATGACAAAAGGCAAATTTGTAAGTGGATCGCTCTAATGACCGAGGAGTTCTTCCATCATCTGTTCGTTGAAGATAAAAGTGCTCACATGAACTTCTTCGGTCGATGCAGTAGCCATGGTAGTCGTTGCCTCCGTCACGACAGCCTCCTGCTCTTGATGTTGCACTTGGGTTGCATGGGGCACGGCCGGTGCAACTCCTATCGCTGAATGAAGATAAGAAAAAATATAAGTGACTTCTTCTGATAATACTCCAGACTTAGAATGAATTCGAGAAGTGTTCAGAATACCTTCCTCGGGTTGGCTCGTGGGTGGAGCCGGGGCTCCTTCGGAAATGTGCTCGCGAGCCAGAGACAATTGTGGTTGATCAGCATTGTAAGCTAGCACAGATAGAGGATCGACTGCAGGAGTAGATTTGGGCTGGGTTGGCATAAGAATTTCAGAACTCGTATCATGATGCTCAACAACATAACACTCTCCAGCCTCCAGACGCTGAGTGGCGAGTCTCTCTTTTTCAAATATGATAGCAGCATCGTGGAGAACTCTTCTCTCGTCCTCAATCAACACCCGGTTCTCCAATTCGACTCATCAATGGATTCAGTATGATGCTCTACTTTCTCATCAGCCAAAAAACGGCGCCAGGCATTATGTAGGTGGGTCGGGTAATCATTGAGCCAGCTCAAGTCATAATATCTCAAGACATTAGCATTATAAGTGATTAATAGATCTTCCATATCACCTTCAAGCCTGGCCTCCGCTGCCTCGACTTCGGTTTCAATCCTATCCTCGACCTCCTGAACCTTTAGCACCGCCGCATCCCGTTCACCTTTGAGCTCAACAGTTTGGTCGCATGCCTCCTAAGCGGCCTTGTTTGCCTTATCCTTTTCTTTAATGACTTCGTCGTATTTTTCCTTAAGCTCCATAAGCTCTTTGAGCATAGTATCCCTCTCGGCTGTAACGGTGGCGTTCCTATGGCCCATATCGTCTACCAGCTTTAAGTGCTCCTACCTCATCTGCTCCATTTCCTTATTGGCCTCGTCAACCTTCTTCAGAGCCTCTGTTTCAGAATTCCTCAAAGTGTCATTTTCAGTAGTGAGCACCATGACTATTCCATCTTTCTTGGCGATAGTTCCTTGTAGCTCCTCATTTGTCTTTGCCTGCTCAAATGCCACAACTGAGGCCTTCTCGGCGGTTTTCTTCCACTCGCGATATTGACCAAAGGCATGATAAACATGGTCATGTACAATTTTCTTGGCCGTATCTGGAAGCACCCTCAAATTTGGAGGGAAATGGAAGCCGTCAAAACAGATGTTAGGAAACTCTCATCGCAATTGGGCAGTTCGAGCGGCTCCCTCCCCTGTAATCTCTGCCGCCGTTGAAGTGGTAGCTATAGAAGTGTCCGCACCATTTGTATGGCAATGTTCACCAGGCCTTGAAACTTGTGGAGGCACTGGCCGGCGTGAGGATCCAACATTTTGTGTACCAGAGCTGAGGGGTGGCAATGAAACCCTGGGTGGAGGAGAGCGTGATCGAGAGTGGCGCCTATCTCGCCTATCTCTTTCCCTCTCTCTTTCTCTTTCTCTCTCCCTTTCCCTAGATCTATCTCTATCATAGTAATCCCTGTTCTGGCTGGAATGACGGCGATCATGATCAGAATCATGCCTGCAAGATTCCCTGTATGAACTAGACGATTGGCGTGCAACGCAAAGGCTACCAAGCATGGATGGTTGCTTCGACATTGAATCTGTTGAGTGAAAAGAGAAACAAAGTTAGTTATCGTCGGAAATTGAGTAGCTCATAGATTTCAGCTGTGTGGTGCCGTGAAGTGTATGCATGCATGTGTTAACCCCCCAACCAACCGGTTGTTGTAGCCATGTTCGGAGAAGTTGGCTCTCCTAGATCTAAGGCACTCTGAAGCCCTTCCAACCCGATGTTTTGTTGAAGAGATATATCATCCGGAATTGGGAGATCTGCATGTCCTTCGAAAGGGCTCTCCATGTGCGAGGAGGGAGCCTCTGAAATTACCACACCCATTGCCGGTAAAGACATGACAACAGACTTGCGTTTCGGAGCTTTATGGGAAACGACCTTGCCTTTACTTATTCTCTTAGAATGTCGATGGCTTTGAGAAGGCCCGGGTGTGGGTTCAACCCCGGTGGGCATATCCTCATCATCACCTTGCTCGGTGATCACTATCCCAGGAACTCTCCTCCTAACTTGCCTCGTCGGAACCGCCCTAAGAGACCTTTCAAGCCCGATGCTTTGATTTCCACCAATTAGCCCGACAGCTCTCAAGTTTTCATCTGTTGGAACTTCGTTGATTCCTCTATCCACAATGGGCACTCTTTGAAGAACCCTTACAATCTCTTTAAATTGGTCGCCTTCAGGTCGCAGAATCAAAGCTGTGAAAGAAAGAAAGTATTAGATTTGGCATCAAATAAGATTACTCTAGTAAATCGGCATAAAAGTTGAAGTACTTACGCCTGACTAGCCACCATCTGGCGATAACCGGTGAGCATCGGACGTAGAACCATTCAGTCTTGAAATAACTTAGCTTGGTCCATGCTCCGATCACGACCAGACAGTTCCTAACTGCCTCTAATAAGGTGAAAGATGGATTATCCCCTTGACTCTTTATATTGAACAGGTACCGGACTTCCCCTGCAGTCGGGGGTCGAAAAAGATGCTCCATGAAGACGATAAATAGGCTGTTCAGTGAAGCATACCGTTCGGGTGCATTTGTGATGGAGCAATCCTTAAGTAGAATAACACTTCCAGGACATATTGGTTGAATGGAGGGAGTGTCCTAGCTATGCACGAGAATATATTAAAAGTGGTATACACTTCCGAGGGAGAGTGGGGTCTGTCTTCTTCCCCTGGTAGTAGGGCGTCATCCCTCAACAACCCATGCCTTATGCAAATCCTACCTAGCATTTACTCAGAGATATTAGATGGAATAGATTCTTATGGATTCTCGATGAAGGCTGCTCCTGGTAGCTCATCCGGAGCTGGACTTATAACTTCGGCTGCGATAGCCAGCATCTCTATTATGGGAATAGGCGTACTCTGAGCCTCCTGTTGTTGCGAACTTCCAGTGTCCATAGCTAATCAACTCAGCAAAAATCATCATTAGATGAAAATAATCTCGTGTTTTCCCTAGTGTGAAGTGCATGAATGTGTTGTGCAATGCAATGCTGTATATTATCTATGAAGTGCTATGATATTTAAAAAGTGTTTGAACGACGAGACTTCAGAATTCAACCGGAGTGACCGTCATCGCTGACTATCACAACCGTGCCATCCAGCCTTTGGAGACCGATCCAAGTTGAGATTTGTCAAATTTTGTCAAGTTACAGTTCCATCGATGATCTTTGAAAGGCAGTTATATATACAGTGAAACGGTTGTTCAGTTGTGTAGGGCAGAAGCTCATCGGAGTCAAGTGGTCGAGTATGCATGGAGTTTCGTATCGGTAAAAATCCAAGCTTGGATCAATTACCAAATGGGCAGTTCGTATCGATCGAAAATGATAGTTTGTATCGATCCTCGGTGGAGCCATCTCGTATCGATCAACAAAATACTAAATCACTTAAAGAGCATCTTCGTATCGGTCGGTGGGTCATAAATTTGTATCGACCGAATCATCGATTTCCAGCTAAAATTCGTATCGATCAGGGCGTACGGTACGAATGCCATTGATTATCAATCGATACAAATTCCATCGTTAGTTAGTTGATACGAAGAGTCTGTCACCTACCGATACGAAGCATTTTCCTTGTTTGATACGAAGCTTCATCCTGTGCTGATCGATACGGTTCCTCCCTTCATCCCATATCGATACGAGCACTTCTCTTCATATCTCCACACTTCTTCTCCAAAGCCACACGAAGACCGCCCTCTCCTTCTCCAAACTCATTCCGGTCACCTACGGCCTTCACTTCACCAGAATTGGTCATGGAAACAAATAAGATGGCAAAAGATCTCAAGTCTCATCATTTTTAACACAAAATCGTGGCCTAATTACCTAGATTTAATAGTTGGTTTAAGGATTTGGAAGATTGATTCGGTTCGAAGGCGAGAGCAGTTCTACTTTTTCACAAACTCGGAGCGATACGAAAACAAGAAAGAGGCAAGGAAGTGAAAAAATTCTAAGTACAAAACTTATTTATATGGGTGGATAGCTAGGAGGAAACGATTCGTCTCCTAGTGCCAGTGACCGATAGAAGCGGTTTGCACATCACCGATACGAAACCTCATGTTCGTATCCACTTACTGTCAACCTGAATCCACAGCTATTCGTATCCATTATTGATCATCGATATGAAGAAGCCTTCTTCGTATCCATCCATCATCCATCTAATGCAACAACCGTTCATATCCATTGGTTCCCATCGATACAAACGCCATTACCAAGTCATGTTTTGACTGCCCAACTCCGTCGATACGAAATATTTCAGAGAACTATTGACTCATATCGATCGTCATCGATACGAAGCATATTTTCTAATCTCTTAAATCGATCCAGGAGAGGATCGATACAAAGGGATACTCTAAAACGACCATCAAGCGTTGTTATGACTAGAATTTCACATCGGTCCAGGAGAGGATCGATACATGTATGTATGACGGTCTAATATTCAATTTTCAAAATTGACACGAATTGAACGCTCACCTAGTGACAATCACGACGGTGACCAACAAACTGCTAACACTCAACACTCAGTTATAACAATGCACAATACAATCGTTAGCAGTCAACAATTCAGTCTTTATATTACCCAGAAACAATCAAAGGTTACATCTTTTAGCGAAAAGATGATGATTATTCATCAAATTAGATAGAACTTTTCAAACGGAAGGTCACAACTTTAGAAAGCACGTCATGTTCACACAAGACGTACTTTGGGGGGCAAATGTTATCCCGTCTTTTGGCAAGGCCATGACACAAAGAACTTGACTGGAAACCAAGGACAGTCCATCCTGAAGATCTGTTATACCTTGGTTCATTATGGATACTGGTAAATTTTGCCCGAGTTCGGAACGAGCTACAATTGATATGATACGACAAGCAAAGCTATGAGAGCCAGTGTCCCAAATTTCAAGTCGATCGGTGTTTGTATGCTCAAGATATTGATCGATCAAGGTTGAGGAAAACAATTCCATTCGTATCCATGCAAATCTGTATCCCTCAAGCGGTTAAGCACATATCCATCCCTCCAGTGGGTTTCCTTCATATCCACCAAGTGGCTGTTGGTTCGTATCCACCGAATATGCATTGCTCCGTATCCATCGAACTCACCCTACTTCGTATCCATCATGGCCAACCGCAGTTTATATCCACCAAGCGGCTGTTGGTTCGTATCCACCGAATGTGCATTGCTCCGTATCCATCAAACTCACCCAACTTTGTATCCATCATGGCCAACCGTAGTTCGTATCCACCAAGCGGCTGTTGGTTCATATCCATCGAATGTGCATTGCTCCGTATCCATCGTACTCACCCTACTTCGTATCCATCATGGCCAACCACAGTCCGTATCCATCGAGTAAACAACAGTTCATATCCATGAAAGAACTCCATTTCGTACCCATCACTTGACAACATTTTGTGTCGCTTATCTATCGATACGAAAAGCTTGAGCCTATATCGATACGAATGGGAGTGTAAGCGGTCGATAAGAATTGACCTCAAACAAGCGATACGAAAAGAATATATATGGTCGATATGAACATAAGCACGTTCAAGAGGAAGACTCGGTCACTCAGCATGAAAGGTGGATCGATCCTAAAATATAGCGCCACGTCATCTGATCGACACGTGATGCATGGATACAAATCAGAACGATACGAATCGTATCGATACGAGTTCAACAACACACAGTAAACACAAACTTGCATCGATCGTAACTCAAAATCTACAAGTCCAAATGCCACCAAATTTTCACAAGAGCTTGCGTACCATCCCAAGAATGCTCATGATCGATCTCAGCCTAAAAGGAGGTGTTTTGGATCGATATGAATTTGGTACGTATCGATTATGGATCGAGCCGAAATGTCCGAGGCTCGATCGCGTGGGCCCACCCACGTGAGAGAAGGAGTCTTCCAAGATTGGGGCAAGATATTTGTATCCTACACCTATAAATAGCAGTTCGAGGCCTTCAGAAAAAAGACTTTTGGACGCTGGAGCGCCAATACTCTGCCGAAATCACCGTTGTATCTCGATTGTACTGTTGTAAACATTTGTAACCAGTGAGTAATATCAATAAAACAACAACTTTCCATAGTGGACGTAGGCTACAAAGCTGAACCACTCTACATCCTTGTGTTTCTATACTCTTTTTTGTTTGTTTTTGGTGTGTTTGTTAGGTTAGCCCCATTTTTCATTTATATTCTTCAATTTAATCTCTTTAAACACGCCCAAAGAGTGTTGTGCCCAATTTTGACACAAACAGTGTTCGTGGCAATTTTCTGATCAATTTCCATATATAACTTGTCGAAATCAGAATTAATATGAAGAAGTTACGAGAAGAATAAGAAACTAGAATTATATAAATATATAAACAATTAAAAAAAAGTAGGACCTCACGGGTCGACTCGCGTTTTTCCCTGGATGAGAAATCGTCCAGGGACGTGCCAAAGGTTTATAATTTGATTTTCGCGCAATCTCGAGCATTGTTTTCTGGATCCAATGATTCGCACCAAGCCTGTGACGTGGTTGCACCAGATTCAGTCCTAAAATCCGACGGCCTGAGATCCCTAAGATTCACTATAAATAGAACCCTAGGCCTAGCTATTTTCTCACAATCAGATTTTCTCCCGATTGGGTTCATTGCTTGAGGCTGAACCCTAAATAGAAAATATTTTTAGGGAGAATATCTTTTTAATAAAAATATTAGACGCCTTAAAAGTGGAACCAAAAAGGCCATAGATTAAAGCTAAGGACGACATGTGAGTAGATTTATATTATATCTCTTTTATGTTTATGATATACGGTATCGTTAGATTCCCGTTAAATATTTAATTCAGCATTTGGACTAATTTTAGTAATCGGTTCTACTAGCTAGTTATGTTGAAACTGTAAATTTTATAAGAGAAGCTTACTTATATCTAAGAATTATTTATACGGAAAACGAAAGGAATCAAATTAAATATAAGTAATATTAGGCTTAAAAATTATAGAGAAAGGCATAAGCCTAAAAGTGAGAAATTTACAGTAAATTATGTTAAAACTCAAGGAATGAAATAAAAAGGGGAAATCTAATAACTTGATTTGGAAGTTAGTGATAGATTAGTTGGTTTGTTTAGAAAAGGGAATGCATTTCCATAGTTAATATTGTAAGAATAACGATAAACGAAATTGCAAGAGTAAAAGTAAGAAAAATGGAATTAGTGCAAAATAGAGACATTACTGTATTTTGTATTACCCAACAATTAAAGAAACAATAAAAGAAATATCTTGCAGTTACGAGTTATTGTTAATAGCATTACTATGTATTAAAATATGGAAATGGATCTTTAGTATAGTTTTTGTAACCAACCAAATAGAATAGAACTACTTCCTAGAATAAAAGAGAATAACATGAAGCGTTAAAGAAATCAAAGAAGAGGAAATAATCAAGTTAAATATTTGATAAGCCTAGAAATAATAAACAGAAAATGTGACTTGATCTGCATTTACTGCGCAGATAGTAGAACAAAAAGTAAAGCAATTATTATGATAAGTAACTTATGACAGTTGGACATAGTCCCAAGTTAATATTGTAATATAATATAAGAGAACTAAATAAAATTTAGTATCATAATAAAAGAAGACGGACTAGAATAGAAAAGAGACACTTGTAATTACATTTATAACATGTAGGTTATAAAAGAAAGAAAAGAATATAAAAGTGACAATTGCAAGTATAATTATAACACGTAGGTTATAAATAAAAAGAAAAAATAGAAGAGGCTTATTTTATCAAACTTAGATCTTGGATTAATTTAATAAGCAAAAATAATAGAAGTGGCCCATACCGGCAGCATTCCCTTTCAGGTCTAGGACTGATGGTCTCACACATGGGTGGGGCTGAGCATGCTGATTAGGGTAAATAAGTAGCCAACAAAATAAGAAAAGTAAACTAAACGCATAATAAAAGATTAGACATGGTGCCTAATAAAATGGTAAGGTGCGTTTGGAGCAGCCCGAAGGGAATCTGGATAAAGAGCCTAACGAAGCAGTTCATCGTAGATTTTTAGTATAGAAAGAGCACGTCCAACTTAGTTATTTTGTGTTAGAGGGAAGTACGAGACTTCAACGGGACGTTTGGATACTCTAGGATGGCCCTCTAGGGTAGGCCTAACGAAGCTGCACCCCCGGAGGCAGGTTTGTTGGTGTTCCATCAAGAGAGTATGCCTTAACTGCTTTTGCATTGCAGTCCTAACGAAGCGGACCTTTGTAGGTAGTCAAGAAGTAGATGATGGAGTAGGATATTCGTATGACACCGTACTCTAGTTTGCGAGTAGGTTATAGTGGGCAGGACCCATAAGGATAGTCGCATGAGGATATCAGCCATCATCGGTCAGAGTGAGTTCGAGAAAGACTAGGGTTAAACCAACAGGCCAATGGTTCTTTCACTATCGAGACATTGGATGAGGAGAACAACCAATTGGATGTTTAGATTGCTTGCAGTAAGGCACAACCACTTAGCTATTGAAAGGTCTTTCGATTAGTTGAGGGGGGGCTGCGTGGGGCCATCGCCACGATGAGAAAAGAGACAGACCAAGTAGAATATCTGTATTATAGGCCTAACGAAGTGGACCTTTACAGATATAGAAAATCCCCGACTGAGTTCTGTACAAGGTAGACCTTCTTGTAGGAATTCAGGGAGTAGACAGAACGATTACGTGTAGTCCTCAAGGTACGCACTGGGTGGTACATTGTGGATGTCCGAGCACTAGTATAAGCTAGTGCGGATGCAGTTTGACATTTTCATAGTAGACGATGGAACATCTGTATTGTAGGCCTCACGAAGCTGTCCTTTACAGATGTAGTTACAGTACACTCTAGTAGTGAGACGATGGAGTCCTTTTCGAGGAGGATACGGAATGTACTATGGGTAGTACCTAGGACGATGTGATCTTTGGGCGTGTAGCAATATATATTGGTTATTAGGTCTTAATCTACTAGGGAGTAGACGGGTACGATTTATGCACAGAGGCGAGAGTATTATAAACCCAATAAACCTAATATAACAGAAGATGGAAATAGAACGGTGTATGTAGAATTATGCTTAGAAGTGTATAATTTATCCATTCACCAGAACTTTAGTTCTGACCCCCTCCTCATATCATCCCACAGGTTAGATAGATGGCAGAGATTTTCCAGCTTTGAGATACTTGTTTAGAAAGTGTTATTACCTTGGTGAGTATTTACTTATTACTATATTTTACTCAGTTCCGCTGTGAGATATTTATTTGAGCTCTGATATATTTATATTTGCCTTTTGCAGGATACCAAACACCCAACTCGGGCTTTAGTGGATTTGGGTTTTAGCATTTTTGCAAAAAATCCGGACCCACTGGAACTCGAGTCGTTACATTTGGTATCAAAGCTTAGGTTAGTAGATCCTATGTAAATTAGGAAATATGAGTGAACATATTTGCATTTTTGAATAAAATATAAATATATTATGTACTAAAATCCAAATAGTTCCCAATTATAGATTTTAACATATGGAAAGTTTTTAGAAGAATATTTTTACATAGTTTGCTAGTTAGGTTTGAAATGACCCAAGGATGTTGAGCCCTATGTTATTGTCGATTTATAGTGTACAACAAGCTATGTTTTGAGAGAAGATTGGTATCCATATGTTATAGGAAGTGGGAAAGTTCCCTAAGGATAGTAGGGAGAGTATTTTTATTTTGGAAGGAATAAGAGATTTTAGTAAGGAATGAGATTTCCAAGGTTTAGGAAGGGTATTCCTAGGGTAGTAAGAAGAAAATCCACTTTATGTCTAGCCCAATAAAATGAAACTTTTGGAATTGAAAAGTTGAAAAATATAATTGTTAATATGTTTGAGGAAGTAAATATTGGGTTTTTGAAAAAAAAGTGGTAAGAAATTTTAATTGGTTTTTAAATGATGTAAATTTTGTTAAAAGTGAAATCCTTTTTGAATAATTATAGAGCATGTATAGCTCGCTAGTTTCTTTGTAGGTAAACAAAGATTTTAAATATAAAAACCTAGAGTGTGTTAAGTATCGAAAACATAGGTTACAACATTTATTGTTGTAATAGATGTTTTCGTGAAAAATAAAGGAAGCATAGACTATGACACTATTGTTATAGTAGGTGACTCCCAAAGGATATGTTTTTACATAGCATATGGGATTTATTAATATTTATTTTAATTAAATCCAAATACCAGTATTTTTGGGTTGTAGTCACGATGTTTTATGCAACATCTGTTTTGACCCAAATAAAAAAATGCGTTTTGAAGATAATTTCTAAGTATAGAAATAAAGTGGTTTGTAAGTACACTTATTATTTAAATAAGTATATGGAAATGTTTTCTAGTTATGAAAATATTAAAACAGTTTTGAAAATGAGTTCTTCTGAAAAAAAATGTAAGTTAAATATTTGGTAATTAATAAATTTTGTAGGAAATGTCTATTTTAAGTGAATATAGGCTAAACATACTTTAATCTATTGGAATGAAATGAATAATGATATAATTTTTTATAAAACCAAATCACAAATAAGATGTTTTGTGCAAGTTATAAGGTATACGTGAAAGAGATGTACAAAGTATGGAAAGCACCGTATTTTATATAGGCTATTTCGATAAAATATAAAATAAGTTCCCTGTAATTACACATAAACATGAAATCATCTTTTAAAGGATTCATAGAAGGTTTTAACGTTAATGGTTTCACATAAGAGAAAGTAGTTCCAATACATTAAGGTATAAAACCATCAGGTGTAACAAGAAGTGTAATAATTAGAGACAGTGTTAGTTGGAAGGGATATTATAGAGAGCCTTAGTAGGAAAGCTAAGCAATGGATATTTCATATTTTTCCATTGATTATGCGCATTGGTTGCTTGCCTTTGTAGTAAGTTAGAAACTCCTCCAAGGTTAGGTAATTGGAAGAGTAGGAAAGTTAAGGGATTTTGATAAAATAATTGTTCTTATCTGCTCTAGTTTTCGTAAATTTGAAAATCTATGAAAAGAAGATGTTTTGAAAACATGTGAGGACATTTTTGGAAGTCAAATTTTTTTTAAGGACAAGCAAGGCATGTTTTAAAGAAAAATGGATTGGTGAAAAAGTAAATAAGTTTTTGGAAGAGAAAAACTTAGTAAATAGTTAAATTTAAAAATCAAATTTGTTTTTTGGAAAGCTGAAGAGGCCTTTAAAAGGAAAAGAGGAATAAGTTTTGAACTTAGAATTTGTAAGTCTTCCCCTCTAGGTTTGGGGAATAATTTATATTCAAAGAGCTGTAAAGATGCAAGCCTAGAAAGATAAAATGTTAAGTAACCAAGTACCTTTGAATTTAATAGAAACTTCAAAGTAACACTTTCAAAGGAAAGGATTCTGGGATTTGATGTTTCAAAAATTTAGAAGCTTTAATTTTTGAATGAAATGATAAATACCAAACCAAACTTTTAAATATGGAGTAGATATGAATCATTTCCTAGGTGTGACGGGAAAAGTGTAAGGCTATGTAGAGATAGCAGTGATTACTTTTAGTAGTAATAATAAAAGTTCCCGTAAAGTGTATAGGACACTAGTGAGAACCTAGGAATGTTGCTTCATGTGTGTTGACTATAGAAGAATAATGAAGTGATACGAGTAAGATGTAAGACACTCGTGGTTGGGATAAGTAGACCTTAGTTGGGGAAAAATGAAAGGTAAAGGTAAAGAGAAAATTTCCCCAAGCTTAGTTGCCTTTTTAGATAGTGACTGCATAGATTGAAATCCTTATTCGTTGCAGTAAATGAGACTTGGTTATTCCATTTTGAGTATGGAATGGAAGAGATGAATAGATCGTATTCACCATGAGTAATACATCGTAAGTTAGTAACGAGTAATAGGCGGCAGGAGAAGCATATGAGTTACTTGGATTCCTAGAATAGGACCTTTCTGCGTCAGGGTGGACATGGTCCTAGGCCTCCTAGCCCTAGATGATAGCTGTGTTTAGCTGTTATATTTACCTATATAGTATCTCTTTGTAGTAGGACTTGTTTTCTCTCTTAGTTATGAGATTGTACTCCTATGTAAGCATTTAGTTCCTATTGTAGTAAATCAGTAATGGTTAGTATGATGCTTTTTCTCTGTGTTTTGTGATGTTCACAAGAAGAGAATAAGGACATAGGACGTAAAATAATAAAAGAAAAATAAAAGAAGATAAAAGTAACTAAAAGAAAAACACTAAAATCTAGAGAAAGCGACAGAAACGTTAATAAAAATAAATGAGAATTGCAAAAGAAAAATACATTTTTTTTCCAAAAATTAAGCTTGGGAAATTTTTTGGAAAGGTAGTTTTTCTTATTTAAACCGTGCTTGGGAAGAAAATAGAGAATTTTATAGAATAGCGGCATAAGTTCCAAGTACGGAGAAAGAGGTGTGCAAAAGTAAAACGGTAAATGTAAGGTTTTCCGTTTTCTACCTTCTTTCCGACAAAAGAAATCAAGTTTGGAAAAAATTAGATTTTTCTGAAATTCGATTATTAAAAGTTGCGTGGTAGGATTTGGATGTAAAATTCGTTGAACTACGCCTCTATTCAGTATGTGTGTGGGAAAAATTGGATGAAAAACGTTTTGAGTTTTCAAAAGATTGCATTCATATAAAAATTGCAAGTATATTTAGGATGTGTGCATCATATTTTAAAAAGGAGTTTTGAAAGAAGAAAAGCATTCATATAGCAGGTACCGCTTAGAAATTCATGTACATGCATATATTTTATGTTGAATGACACTTTGCACAAGAACACAGATGGTCGCAAAATTGGATGTGCACAAAATGGATATGATTGATGCGAGGAATTACATAGTTTTAACCTTGTCGAATTTCGGGGATGAAATTTACTAAATGGTGGGAGAATGTAACACCCCGCATTTTTAGATAATTAAATAATCAAATAAAAATGAACAGTGACAATAAGCATTTTTGGAATCGTCAGAATATGACCTCGAAACTTATACCATTGTGTTCGAGGCGATTTTCTGATCAATTTCCATATATAACTTGTTGAAATCCGAGTTAATATGAAGAAGTAACGAGAAGAATAAGAAATCAGAATTATATAAATATATAAACAATTTAAAAAAATAGTAGGACCCCCCGGGTCGACCCATAGGTTGACCCGCAAAGCACACGGGTCGACCCGCGTTTTGCCGTGGACGAGAAATCATCCAGGGATGTGCCGAAGTTTTATAATTTTATTTTCGGGCAATCTCGAGCGTTGTTTACTGAATCCAATGATTCATAGCAAGCCTGTGACGTGGTTGCACCAGATTCAATCCTAAAATCCGACGGTCTGTGATCCCTAAGATTCACTATAAATAGAACCCTAGGCCTAGCTATTTTCTCACAATCAGATTTTCTCCCGATTGGGTTCATTGCCTAAGGCTGAACCCTGAATAGAAAATATTTTTAGGGAGAATATCTTTTTAATAAAAATATTAGACACCTTAGAAGTGGATCCAGGAAGGCCATGGATTAACGCTAAGGA
The DNA here is from genome assembly GCA_030737815.1 of Allium fistulosum. Lineage (NCBI taxonomy): Eukaryota > Viridiplantae > Streptophyta > Magnoliopsida > Asparagales > Amaryllidaceae > Allium > Allium fistulosum. The sequence continues at coordinate 1,110,826,767 of CM060902.1, read as the reverse complement.
TGATGGGTGACTGGATTTAAATTATATCTCTTTTATGTTTATGATATATAATAGCATTAGATTCACGTTAAATATTTGATTCAGCATTTGGACTAATTTCAATAATTGGTTCTACTAGCTAGTTATGTTGAAACTGAAAATTTTATAAGAGAAGTATACTTATATTTAAATGTTATTTATATGGAAAAAGAAAGGAATCCAATTAAATATAAGTAATATTAAGCTTAAAAATTATAGAGAAAGGCATAAGCCTAAAAGTGAGAAATTTACAGTAAATTGTGTTAAAACTCGGGGAATGAAATAAAAAGGGGAAATCTAATAACTTGATTTGGAAGTTAGTGATAGATTAGTTGGTTGGTTTAGAAAAGGGAATACATTTCCATAGTTAAATATTGTAAGAATAACGATAAACAAAATTGCAAGAATAAAAGAAAGAAAAATGGAATTGGTGCAAAATAGAGACATTACTGTATTCTGCATTACCCAACAATTAAAGAAACGATAAAAGAAATATCTTACAGTTACAAGTTATTGTTTATAGCATTATTTAGTATTAAAATATGGAAATGGATCTTTAGTACAGTTTTTGTAACCAACCAAATAGAATAGAACTACTTCCTAGAATAAAAGAGAATAACGTGAAGCGTTAAAGAAATTAAAGAAGAGGAAATAATCAAGTTAAATATTTGACAAGACTAGAAATAATAAACAGAAAATGTGACTAGATCTGTATTTACTGCGCAGATAGTAGAATAAAAAGTAAAGCAATTATTATGATACATAACTTATGACAGTTGGACATAGTCCCAAGTTAAGACTGTTATATAATATAAGAGGACTAAAGAAAATTTAGTATCATAATAAAAGAAGACAGACTAGAATAGAAAAGAGACACTTGCAATTACATTTATAACATGTAGGTTATAAAAGAAAGAAAAGAATATAAAAGTGACAATTGCAAGTATAATTGTAACACGTAGGTTATAATTAAAAAGAAAGAAATAGAAGAGGCGTATATTATCAAACTTAGATCTTGGATTAAGTTAATAAGCAAAAATAATAGAAGTGGCCCGTACCGGCATCATTCCCTTTCAGGTCTAGGACTGTTGGTCTCACACATGGGTGGGGCTGGGCATGCTGATTAGGGTAAATAAGTAGCCAATAGAATAAGTGATGCAGCGCAAGGCATAGGTTGTATCCGACTTAAGGAAGTCGAGATAAGTCGTCCACGACTTAAAGGAGCGCCACGAGATAAAGGTGTAAGTCGTACGCGACTTAAGGAAGCAATGATGAGTCGTCAAGGCGTAAGTCGTATGCGACTTAAGGAGGCGGTGATGAGTCGTCAAGGCGTAAGTCGTACGCGACTTAAGGAGGCGGTGATGAGTCGTCCACGACTCAACTGGAAAAACAAAGGGGAAGTTGCGACGAGTTTACGACTTAACGAAGCAACTATAACTCGTCTACGACTTAACAGGGAGATGAGTCGCCCACGAGTCAAGGAGGAGAATACACAAGTGTTAAGTCAGCTACGACTTAAGGGAGGTGATAAGTCGGCAACGAGTTATGACTTAGTTGAGTCGACTGGATTCTTTAAAACGGAAACTGGGTTAAGTCGTTGAAGTATTTCCTAAGTCGTCCAAGCCTGAGTCGCGTGAAGATGCTGCTATGTTTTAAGTCGTCTGTTTGTAATAAGTCGTATACTTGACTGAGTCATAAGTCGGAGTATGTTGAGTCGTGTGTTGTTGGTTGTAGTTGTTATTTTGTACATTTTGTTAAGTCGTTTTGTATAAGTCGTAAGTCATGTTGTAATCTGATAAGTTGTGAACGACTCATGATGAGTCGTAGGTCATAGGGGATAAGTCGTCACCGACTTAAGACTTGTATAATTTTTCTGTTTTGCGTGTGTAGCCTATAAATAGGCAAGTTGTGTCATTTTGTAAGGGTTGTTGATTTTTGAATAAAATTCTCTTTTGATTGCTGTGTGCTTTCATCTAAATTGGTAGTTGAGTGTAATCTCCTATCTCCTCTTTCGGATAATCGAGTGCGCTCGATTCAACGATTGTAGAAGCCAATTCGCGGAATCTAGTGCGCTAGATCAACGCTCGAAGAATTGAAGATCTTTGAACCCGGTATCGTGCGCGATCAACGAGTTCGGGATAGCTAGAGTTCGGTATCTTCGGATCAACGAATTCGGGCAATTCAGTATCTTCCAATCCATCGATTACTACATTCAACCATCTACATTGTTTTTGTAATATCCGCTGCGTCATTTGGTATCAGAGCTTGTTCTAGCCAATCATAGCTAGATCGAGACTTGGAGCCTATTCAATTTGAAGTTGTTTGGCCGAGAAGTTTGAAGTTTGAGCCGTGGCCGAGAGGAAGAAGTGTTCATCATTGTTCGAAGTTGTTTGATCGAATTTGAAGTGGAGGCCGAAACTTTGTCCATCGTGTTCATCGCGATTTGCTACAAAGTGGAAGTTTTCGATCCGTTTCATTTTGGATCAAAGTCCGAAAAGTGTTTGAATTTTGAAGTGTTGAAGAGTTTGTAAAGTTTTCAATTATGCCGCCAAGGAGAGCTAATCGTCACCAAAACGTAGAAGCTTTGTATCGAAGAGAAGAGGCTGATGAGATGGAGCAAAGAATCAATGAAAACTTTAGTGAAAAGATCAACGAAGGAATTGGACGATTAGAGAAGATGATGTTAGAAATGAATCAAAATCGGAGAAGGGTTTCACCAGAATCTAACCATGGGGGTAGTAGAGTCTCGCCACATTCCAATCGAGACAGAAGTGTTGAAAATGATCAAGGGTGTGGGAGGAACGTGAATGATCGTGAACGGAGGAATGTAGATAGAAGGAATGATGGTAGTAGGCGTGAAGGTAGTAGAGATGTGGGTGGACGAGATAGACAACGATATACATCTGATTTTGAAGAGGAGTATGATGGTGGTAGTGTTCAAGGACGAGGACAAGGAAGAAATTACTCTGAATATGATCACAAGTGGGAGTCGGGGATGAAGACTGAAGTTCCTGAATTCAAAGGTGGTATGCAAGCAGAGGAGTTTCTAGATTGGATGGCTAATGTTGAAGAGATTTTTGACTTTAAAGAAGTTCCAGAACATCGTAGAGTGAAGTTGGTTGCTACAAGGTTGAGGGGTAGAGCTTTGGCATGGTGGCAGCAAACCAAACTTACACGTGAACGAATGAGAAAGTCAAAAGTTGAATCTTGGGAGAAGATGAAGAAATTGATGAAAGCAACGTTCTTACCTTACAATTATCAATCTTTGATGTATCAACGTTTGCAGAACTTGAGATAAGGGACGAAATCTGTGAATGACTATGCTGATGAATTCTATCAACTTATTGCAAGGAATGATATTATGGAAACGGAAGAGCAGCTGACATCTAGATTCATTGGGGGATTGAGAATGCAGATTCAGGATATGGTTAATATGTTCGATCCAAGATCTGTGGCAGAAGCACATCAGAAAGCGTTGGCTTGGGAAAAGCAAGGGAGACGAGGAGGTGGTGTGTTTACTAATTCTAACAATCAAGCGAAGGGTGTTGGTGGAAGTTCTAATGTTTCTAAACCTATCAGTAGACCAGTGGTGAAGGAGGTTGAGAAGGCAAGGGTTAACAATGGTTTCAAATGTTACAATTGTCAGGAATTGGGTCATAAAAGCAGTGAGTGTCCAAAGCCAAAGAAGAGAACCATGATTGCAGAAATTGAGGATGAGGATGGTGATGGGGATTGTTCTAGTCCAGTTGAGGAGGATGAGCAGGATATTGCGTCAGGAGATGAAGGTTGTAATCTAATGCTGAGGAGATCGTGTTTAACACCGAAGCAGGAAGAAGCTAGTTGGTTGAGGAGTAATATCTTTCAGTCAACATGTACTATATTGGGAAAGGTGTGTAAGTTTGTGATCGACGCAGGAAGCTGTGACAATATTGTTTCAACCGAAGCTGTGACAAAGTTGAAATTGAAGACAGAGAAACATCCAAATCCATACAAGTTAGCATGGTTGAGAAAGGGAGGAGAAGTGAAAGTGGATAGACGAGTTTGTGTTCCATTCTCTATTGGGAAGAAATACAAAGACGAAATCTGGTGTGATGTAGTAGAGATGGATGTTTGCCACTTATTATTGGGAAGACCATGGTAGTATGATCGAGCAGTACAACATGACGGTCGGACCAATAGCTACAGTTTTATGTTTGAAGGCATGAAAATTATCCTAGTTCCGAAGAAGAGATCACAAGGAGAAAGTAAGTCAGAAGAGATTGAAGAGCTGAAAACTTTATTATCTTTGAAGGAGTTTGTTAAGGAGGTTCAGAAAGAGCCTGAGGTATTCATGTTGATTGGACGAGAGAGCAGTGAAGAGGTTGAAATTCCAGAAGAAGTTAAGCCAGTATTGAAAGAATTTGACGATGTCTTTCCAGAGGAGTTACCAACGGAGTTACCACCATTGAGGGATATTCAACATCAAATCGATCTTGTTCCAGGAGCAGTGTTGCCACACAGACCACATTATCGAATGAGTCCGAAGGAACATGAAGAGTTGCGGAGGCAGGTAGAGGAATTGCTTGAACAGGGGCGTGTGCAGGAGAGTTTAAGTCCTTGTGCTGTACCAGCTTTATTGGTACCCAAAAAGGATGGAACGTGGAGGATGTGCACAGATAGTAGAGCATTGAATAAGATCACAGTCAGATACAGATTTCCGATGCCAAGGCTTGATGATCTATTGGATCAAATCAGTGGGTCCGTAATCTTTTCTAAGATTGACTTGAAGAGCGGTTATCATCAGATTCGCATTAGACCAGGGGACGAATGGAAGACAGCATTCAAGACGAGGGAAGGCTTGTATGAATGGCTGGTAATGCCATTTGGTCTATCGAATGCACCGAGCACATTCATGAGGGTGATGAACCAAATTTTCAGACCATACATTGGGAAATTTGTGGTGGTTTACTTTGATGATATTCTAATCTACAGTGCTAGTAAAGAAGAGCATGTTCAGCATTTGAAGAAAGTGTTAATTATTCTTCGTGAAGAACAATTCTATGCTGCTACAAAGAAGTGTGTTTTTATGGCGAGGAGTGTTTTATTTTTGGGGTATGTTGTATCAGAGGAAGGAATACAGGCTGACCAGAGTAAAATCGAAGCTATCAGAGATTGGCCGCAGCCCAAGACGATAACGGAAGTTCGTAGTTTTCACGGGTTGGCGTCATTCTATCGAAGGTTCATTCCACACTTTAGTAGTGTGATGGCACCTGTTATAGATTGTATGAAGGGCAAACAGTTTTCATGGTCAGTAGAAGCAGGGGATGCTTTTGGGAAGATCAAGGAGTTGCTGACGACTGCACCAATTCTAGTATTACCAGATTTTCAGTTGTTGTTTGAGCTACACACTGATGCGTCAAAGGTTGGGATTGGAGGAGTGTTAAGTCAGAAAGGGCGTCCGATTGCTTATTTCAGTGAGAAGTTGTCAGGAGCGAAGATGCGATAAGTACATATGATGTGGAGTTTTATGCTGTTGTGCAAGCTATTAAACACTGGAGACATTATCTATTTCAGAAAGAGTTTGTTCTGTATACTGATCATGAAGCATTGAAGCATTTGCAAGGGCAAGATAAGATTTCAGCGAGACATGCATCGTGGATTGCATATCTGCAATAGTTTACTTTCGTTGGGAAGCACAAATCAGGGGTGACGAATCGAGTGGCTGATGCTTTAAGTAGAAGGAGTCATTTGTTGACAACGATGAAAGATGAAGTGACTGGTTTTGAATTATTGCCAGAGCAGATTGCAGAAGACTCTTATTTTAAGAAATTTGTTGAAAGGGACAATGAAGGGAAGACTGATGAGTTTATGATGGTTAATGGTTTTCTTTTTAAAGGAAATCGATTGTGCATACCGGAGGGTAGCCTGAGAATGAAGATTATCAAGGAGTTACACGAAGAGGGACATGTTGGGAGAGACCGTACTTTACAGTTGATTACACAGTCTTACTTTTGGCCATCGATAAGGAAAGAAGTAGAGAGGTTTGTGGAGCGTTGTCATATTTGTCAGGTTTCGAAAGGAACTGCGACTAATGCTGGTTTATATATGCCGTTACCCGTGCCTGTAAAACCATGGGTGGATATCAGTATGGACTTTGTGTTGGGGTTGCCGAGAACGCAACGTGGTAATGATTCCATTTATGTGGTAGTTGATCGATTTTCGAAAATGGCACATTTTATTGCTTGTAAGAAGACGGCGGATGCTGTTCATGTTGCTCAGTTGTTTTTCAGGGAGATCTATCGACTTCATGGATTGCCAGAATTTATTGTGTCGGATAGAGATACTCGATTTCTGAGTCACTTTTGGCTAAGTTTGTGGAAGATGGTGGGAACGAAGTTGAATTTTAGCAGCGCCTATCATCCGCAAACTGATGGACAAACGGAGGTGGTTAATAGATCGTTGGGGAACTTGTTGAGATGTCTTGTACAGGACAATTTGAAGAGTTGGGATGTGAAGTTATGCCAGGTAGAGTTTGCTCATAATCATGTTGTGAATCGAAGTACTGGGTTCAGTCCATTCCAGATTGTTTATTCGAGCTTACCGAAAGGACCGTTGGATTTAACTGTGATACCACACTCAAAGGGGACAATTAAGAAAGCAGCTGATTTTGTTGAAGGGCTGACGGAGTGTCATAAAATCGTTCAAGAACGATTAGAGAAAGCAAATGAGAAGTATAAACGATCTGCAGATTTGAAACGAAGGAGTGTTGAATTTCATGAAGGTGATTTGGTTTATGCAGTATTAACGAAAGATCGTTTTCCAGTAGGCGCGTATAACAAATTGAAAGCCAGGAAAATTGGTCCGGTGGAAGTTGTGAAACGAATCAATGAAAATGTTTATAAACTGAAGCTGCCAGATGAGGTGTATACGTCTGATGTGTTCAATGTTAAACATCTCGTACCATATCACGGAGATGAACGAGCTGATAGAGAAGAATTTACAAATTCGAGGACAAATCTTTCTCAGCCAGGGGAGGATGATGCAGCGCAAGGCATAGGTCGTATCCGACTTAAGGAAGTCGAGATAAGTCGTCCACGACTTAAAGGAGCGCCACGAGATAAAGGTGTAAGTCGTACGCGACTTAAGGAAGCAATGATGAGTCGTCAAGGCGTAAGTCGTACGCGACTTAAGGAGGCGGTGATGAGTCGTCAAGGCGTAAGTCGTACGCGACTTAAGGAGGCGGTGATGAGTCGTCCACGACTCAACTGGAAAAACAAAGGGGAAGTTGCGACGAGTTTACGACTTAACGAAGCAACTATAACTCGTCTACGACTTAACAGGGAGATGAGTCGCCCACGAGTCAAGGAGGAGAATACACAAGTGTTAAGTCAGCTACGACTTAAGGGAGGTGATAAGTCGGCAACGAGTTACGACTTAGTTGAGTCGACTGGATTCTTTAAAACGGAAACTGGGTTAAGTCATTGAAGTATTTCCTAAGTCGTCCAAGCCTGAGTCGCGTGAAGATGCTGCTATGTTTTAAGTCGTCTGTTTGTAATAAGTCGTATACTTGACTGAGTCATAAGTCGGAGTATGTTGAGTCGTGTGTTGTTGGTTGTAGTTGTTATTTTGTACATTTTGTTAAGTCGTTTTGTATAAGTCGTAAGTCATGTTGTAATCTGATAAGTTGTGAACGACTCATGATGAGTCGTAGGTCATAGGGGATAAGTCGTCACCGACTTAAGACTTGTATAATTTTTCTATTTTGCGTGTGTAGCCTATAAATAGGCAAGTTGTGTCATTTTGTAAGGGTTGTTGATTTTTGAATAAAATTCTCTTTTGATTGCTGTGTGCTTTCATCTAAATTGGTAGTTGAGTGTAATCTCCTATCTCCTCTTTCGGATAATCGAGTATGCTCGATTCAACGATTGTAGAAGCCGATTCGCGGAATCTAGTGCACTAGATCAACGCTCGAAGAATTGAAGATCTTTGAACCCGGTATCGTGCGCGATCAACGAGTTCGGGATAGCTAGAGTTCGGTATCTTCGGATCAACGAATTCGGGCAATTCAGTATCTTCTAATCCATCGATTACTACATTCAACGATCTACATTGTTTTTGTAATATCCGCTGCGTCAATAAGAAAAGCAAACTAATCGCATGATAAAAGATTAGACGTAGGGTTTAACAAAATGGTAAGGTGTGTTTGGAGCAGCTCGAAGGGAATCCGGATACAGAGCCTAACGAAGCAGTTCACCGTGGATTTTTAGTACAGAAAGAGCACGTCCAACTTAGTTATTTTGGGCTAGAAGGAAGTACGTGACTTCAAAGGACATGAGGATACTCTAGGATGGTCCTCTGGGATAGGGCTAACGAAGCTGCACCTCCGGAGGCAGGTCTGTAGGTGTTCCATCAAGAGAGTATGCCTTGACTGCTTTTGCATTGCAGGCCTAATGAAGCAGACCTTTTTAGGCGATCAAAAGGTTGATGATGGAGTAGGATATTCGTATGACACCATACTCTAGTTTGTGAGTAGGTTCCGTACAAGGTAGACCTTGTTGGCGGAATTCAGGGAGTAGACAGAACGATTACGTGTAGTCCTCAAGGTACGCACCGGGTGGTACATTGTGGATGTCCGAGCACTAGTATAAGCTAGTGCGGATGCAGTTTCACGTTTTCATAGTAGACGACGGAACATCTTTATTGTAGGCCTCACAAAGCTGTCCTTTATACATATAGTTACAGTACGCTCTAGTAGCGAGACGATAGAGTCTTTTTCAAGGAGGATACGAAAGGTACTATGGGTAGTACCTAGGACCGATGCGGTCTTTGGGCATGTAGCTACATATATTGGTTATTAGGTCTTAATCTACTCGGGAGTAGATGGTACGATTCACGCACAGAGGCGGGAGTATTATAAACCCAATAAACCTAATATAACAGAAAATGGAAATAGAATGGTATATGTAGAATTACGCTTAGAAGTGTATAATTTTCCCATTCACCAAAACTTTAGTTCTGACCCCCTCCTCATATCATCCCATATGTTAGATAGATGGCAGAGATTTTCCAGCTTTGAGATACTTGTTTAGAAAGTGTTATTAAATGGGTGAGTGTTTACTTATTAATATATTTTACTTAGTTCCGCTGTGAGATATTTATTTAAGCTCTGATATATTTATCTTTGCCTATTTACAGGATATCAGACACCCAACTCGGGCTTCGGTGGATTTGGGTTTTAGCATTTTTGCAAAAAATCCGGACCCACTGGAACTCAGGTCGTTACATCCTTGCCTTACCATCAAAATCACCAGGCCGAAGCACCAAATCATTGCCTCACCATCAACATCACTCGTTGTAGGGTAATCACATCAAATCTCAAAACCAGTCGCACGAACAAACCATCACGACGCGCACCTTGATATCTCATCAATGTCCAAGCCACATATCGACCAAATCGCCAATTGACAACGATGATGGACATTGACCACTCTACTATGGTCAATACCATCCACCTTGGTCTTGTACTTAACCAAACAGTTAAGTACAAACCAAATGGAAACGTCTGACATCCAGCCTAAAACCCAGATCATTCGGCACACATCCCAAACCCTCTTCTACAGCACATCTCGTTCATTAGATTTCCGCGTACGCGGAACTCCAACATACAAGATGCTACCTAAAATCAAATCACCGCTAATCAACATTTTCAACCAAATAACAAACAAGCCAAGCAATCAAACATACGTCCAAACATCCGTGCATCCATCCAAAACAATATACATACAACATAAACAATCCACCATATCAATTAATATGGGATAGTAACATCAACAATAGATCTAATCTAATAATTCAATAACTATGGCACGTCAATGTAAAATACGTGATATTCTTTATAAATCATTTTAAAATAACTATATTTTCTTTTATAATAATATAGTTGCGTATAATAATAATAATATCACATTTAAAAACCAAAAGTCATTCCCGAACGTTAATATAACATTAAATAATTAACCATAGTAAAGTGGGAGACAATATCACCCATCTCATCCAAATCCGTCCAAATTAGCACCAAATGGTAGATCTCGCCATCATGAGCACAACGCAAGAAACCACATCCAAAATAGACCTCGTATGCAAAAGATATGCATATAATAAGAATTGTGATTAACGAGATAATTAATTAATCATTTAAATCCTTAATTACCTTATTGTTTGTACATCCTTCTTCTTCTTTTTTTTGCCTGTACATGCATAGTTGAATGGTCATGCATATCTGATTCCTTCACGCTTTGATTTCTTGGCCGATAGTTGATGAAATCGAGATCCGTCTTCGCCAAACCAATGCATTGCTCGATCTCTTCAATCTACAACCCACAATATCTTGACCACACCCCTATGTCAGATCACATCCTCCCCGTTTCCGTGTCCTACAGCTCGAATAAGTAAGGATCGAAACTAGTTACACGTGATCGGGTCGCCTGCAAATCTTAGCGAAGGGGACATCAATAAGAGAAAAACAATAGTGGTCTCGGTTTTTCCAATCGTCACTTCAATCTCCACCTAGCCGAAACCCTGGATCCACAACAAATATGATAAACTCGGCCAATGAAGTTGATCCAAATCTGCCATGGTCATTGCTTAGCCCTTGTCCATACGATCTAAATGGATCCAACATTGTAATTTATCATCGAGCGAATATGGAGAAATCAATTTTTGAATAGATCTTGAGAAGTTCGACCATGATTTCTAAGTAAACACGAAAGTGAGAAATGAATTTTGGAGGGAGATGGATTTGGGATTTAAATAATAACCTTATATTCTATTTATCTAATTCTCTCAAATAAATAGTCGTATGCTTCGAGTCTGTATGATCACATGACGCATCCGATAGCCATGAAACTCATCTGTGTACATCACTTCATTTTTTCGAATCCAAAGTACAAATCTCTTCACCATCTGACACCGCACCTCAGAATGCTAATTTCGCGTATTTCATGATTCTTTTGGCCATCAGATCATCTGATCTTCAAATATACCACATCTTATACTCATTTAAATTCGCAACATCATCCGAACTCAACGGAAGTGGTCTTGAGTCCTGATTTGGCCATATGCAAAAAATCACATTTTTAGGCCTTTACTTAACTAACGATTAAATATTTAAATAAACTATTTAAATATCCAATCGTCAAAAATATGGTTGTTACATTCTCCCCTCTTTAAATAGATTTCGTCCTCAAAATCACAAAGCAATGAGAACATCTCCTAACTTATCGGCCCTTAAAAATCTGTCAGATTCTGAAAAAATTCGACAGAAACTTCTTTGGACGACTAAGTCTAAAAAACTCTACTACAACAAATATATGTTTACAACTCATATCTTTAACTATACTAGATCATCTATAGAAATCATCAAACAAGAATGCTATACCAAATAGTAATTATCCTGCATGCCTAACAACCATACAACATAAACTATCATCTCAAATGCTAATAATCAAATCAAACATGCATATATAAGATTTAACATCCAAAAAACGTCTATGCCTATCCTAGCATGCGGAATACCAAACCATCTAGTATAAACATCCAATATGATATCCATAATGAAAGTTGACGATAAAAATGAAAGCCCACAGTCTAAAGAGATCATGACTAACGGTCCTTATGCTCCCCACAGTCTACCTTACCCTATCACCTTCGCTTACATTCCACTGAACACTACTACTTCTTCAACCTCCTCCTGACCTAATTTATATCACATCTACCAGCACGAATAGGATTATGAGGTCTCCAAGTATATGGTTCAATCTCAATATCATCTAATCCATTTAAATGCCAAATATCTAAATGCCTCTTATAAGTTCTCCCAAAACCCATTATCGAACAACGGGTCTTGGTCACTTTAAATGCTCTTGGCACATAATGGAGTCACACCAACCACCCCTTCAGCAACACAACAAAAACAGATGACATACTACTGGACTTAAGGAATATAGATCTAGCATCATCTGTCAACGAATCGACTGTGACTCAAATGCTTTCTCTCTATCCTTAGTCATCAGTAATCCTTTGATGCAATCCTAAAACATTTGTTCAATCTACTTGAGAACAAACAATCTCTACGGAACCAACAGCCTCGGTTGGGTCCACTCCGCATCATCTTTCTAGACACTACTCACTTTTTTAATTTAGCTACGATCTCCACTAGTCTAGCCTATTGCCTCTGACTAGTACCAATCCGCTAAATCAAAGTAGGTCCGACGGTCAAATTAGCCATCACACTTGGCCATAGCTCATCGAGTTCTGAAGTCGTAACCAGTGATAAGCTCGGGCAATACCCACTCTAGGAATATTGCTTCCAAACTGTTATATCTCCCACTCGAATACCAACCATCACATTACCCTTTAAACTTCTAGGAAATGTCATAAACATAGGAGGATAAGAACTCCAACCATTGCTATGGGTGAAGGTCGAGATCCTCTCAGAGAAGAGATACTACAATAACGTGGAATCATTGAACAGCTCGAACTCCTTTCCTAACAAACGGTACCTCCATTGTCCCAAAGCGAAATCTATCGCCTCCAACTCTAAACCAAGTGTTGGATATTACCTCTCGACATCACTACCATACCTAGTTAAGTACCACAGGCAAGTGTGTACTATCATCTCTTCATTCCCGCTCGGAATGAGTTCCATCAATGTACTCATCAACCACTCGTTCAGACTCACTAAGGCATGTCTACACCTAACATCTCAAACAAAATTCCGATCCTCTCCCATACAATAAGTCAATGATACTGCTATCTTAGGTTTATCTAGATTTCAGACTGTCGTAACTAAAGGATCTATATGGATGTCTTACTCGAAAAAACATGACCCATGCATCTCACTCCCCTCCTTCAGGAATGATACCATCAAAATATCATTACTAATCATGTCATGTGCTCCTCTCCTATCCATGGGTAGACGAAATTATCAACAACGAACACAAGCACAACCTACTCAAGTGACCACTCTAATCACCGTCCATGCGATCCATAACATATGCCAACACATTGGTTAACCGAATGGCATAACCAACCTGAAATCAAGGTAGTGTATGAAACACTATAATCGGCACACACACCCAAATTACCCTCAGTTGGTGCAACCTCACCACAGGGTCCAACTAAGAGAACATCCTCATGCTATAAAGCTGATTGAACAAGTCATCAACAAATTGGAGTACGAACATATTCATCATCCTCATCCAGCTCACAACAACCAACAAATAACTCCAAAGAGCCATCCGTCCTACTGACAAACACAACAGGTGCATCCTACCCAAAATATACACTCATGGATGAACCATCACCTAAACAGGTCATCCGCTCACACCTTTAATCTCCTAAGCTATTTTGACACCCTATGCCTTAAAGGCATATCTACTGGTCCAACTCCTCTAACCAGATCGACATAGAACTCTATCTCTATGTGGTGGTAATCCGATCATCTCCTCGAGTATGTCCGAACACTCTCCAGCTACAGACACAAATGACATTCTATCATGTGGAATATCGAGCGAATATATAAGGCCCCTCTACTGGTAGCCAATCAATACCATTTGCACCTCCTTAACCCTGATCGTCATCAGCGGCCTCTCTCAGTCCACCACTATTCCACATCCCTTTCAGCTAGTCCATTCTTAAACTATAAACACAATTCAACTAAACCCTAAACACTCAATGCCTAACAAACAAACAACCATGACTCAGAAGGGCAAGGTCTCCACAAACCAGGTATAGGCTGGCTGAGCCCCTAGCTAGGTCTATCACGGTCAAAGATTGGTAATAATCTCGAGTCTCTATCCCAATATCTAACAATCGGATTTAGATATAAAGGAATACAAAACCTCAATGTCAAATAAAATACGTATGGAACTACCATATGCGGAAAGCATATCTTAAGCGGTGATGCCATTTCCCTTCTATTTCATCGATGGAGCAATCGACAAAACCGGAAAGGCAATCAATACATATGCTTCTCGATCTATCTCTACTCAACTAGTATGGGATAACTCTTGAATACTGGGTACTTCTTGATAATCCTCTCAAAGCCATCGTCAATGTGACCAATCAATCGACTCCCAAGATGATCTCTCTACCTAATGTTAAACTTCAATCCTTTCTGTGTAGAGTATCAACGAAAATAGACGATACCTTGATATCATACCTAATCTGATCACATACTCTAACACAGACATATCGCCGTATTTCAGATCGATGAACTCTCAAACCATCCTCGACTTTAGAAAAGTTGAGACAAATCTCTTCGAAGCGAACTATGAACTAGTCCCAAGGAATCGGTTCTCGGGAATTAGAGCTACAGAATCACTCCACTAGTTCATCTTCTGTCCTTGGAGTCATCTAGAGGATAACTTCTACCTCATGCATCATTTAACTCCAAGACATCGAAGATCCTACTGCAAGAAACCAGCCAAACTTGGCTCCCTATAGCTAACTTTGTTCTAAGGAACAACCTGCCTCTTAGACTGTCATGGTTTATGTATAGCTTTACAAAGTCGACTCTAGCCAATTGCACTTGAGCACCATAACTATCCAAAAAAAAAACTGGGCATCCAGGAAATGATCCACACCAACTCTATGAACAAATTAGGTATATCAGCCCTAATCCTTTCCAATACTCAACTCTAAAGATAGAGTCAGCGGCAGTTTTTCTTCCATGCCAGATCATTCCTATTTTATAATAAGGATGATCCGTCTGTCACAAAGAAAACTGCATTAATAGTGCTTATGTGTGCACCCAACACATATACTATATACACTACTATATAGTTTTGAAAACAAAAATATATAACAAATATGAACTCTCTCATATATATACACTCTCTAGATCCAGTCTAAGGTGATAACTCATGTTTGTACCAAAATTGGGCACAACACTCTTCGAACGTATTTGAAGAGATTAAAGTGAAGAATATAAATGAAAAATGAGGTTAATCTAACAAACACGCCAAAAACAGACAAACAAAAATATAAGAACACGGGAATTTAGAGTGGTTCGGCGTTGTAGCCTACGTCCACTATAGAAAGTTTGTTGTTTTATTGATGATTCTTGCTAGTTACAACTGATTACAATAGTACACTCAAGATACAATGGAGATTTCGGTAGAGTATTGGTGTAGAAGAGTCAAAAGTCCCTTTTCTAGAGGCACCGGGCTGCTATTTATAGGCGTAGGCTGAAAATATCTGACTCAAATCTTGGAAGACTCCTTCTCTCACGTGGGTGGGCCCACTAGATCGATCTGAAGTTGATTAAGATCGATCCATGATCGATACGCACTCATTTCGTATCGATCCAAAATACATCCATTTGGGTCGAGATCGATCATAGACCAAGTAGAGGTGGTACACAAGCTCCTGTGAAAATTTGGTGGCATTTGGACTTGTAGATTTTGAGTTATGATCGATCCAAGTTTGTATTTGCAAAACACTACCGAGTTCGAATAGAGACAATTCGTATCGATGGCTTTGTATCGATGCTGGCTCGTATCGATCAGGGTGATGTGGCGCTATATTTTAGGAACAATCCACTTTTCATGCCGAGCGACCGAGTCGTCCACTGGAATGTGTTCTTGTTCATATCAATCTATTGTTCCTTACTTCGTATCGAATTCTAATGCTATTTTGTATCGATAGCTTAATGGTCACTTCGTATCGATTGATAGATGATCCCTTTGTATGGATTATAGGGTAGTCGATTTTGTATCGACGATGTATGGCCTCTTTCGTATCGATCAGTAATGGTCGATACGAACCATGTAGGTAGAGGACCGATACGAAGTGTCGTTCGTTGATGAACACAAAGTGTTGTTAACATGACGGATACAAAACAGCTTCAGTTCGATGGATACGAAGGAAGGTAGTGGGCAATGGATATGAACTGATGGCCGCTTGATGGATACGAAGGTGGTCTTCTGAAGGGATGGATATGAACTTGCATGGATATGAATGAGGCTGGTTTTGATGGATACGAAGGAGGTAGAATCATGATGGATACGAAATGAGGCTTCCTTCGTGCATCTTGATCGATCCATATCTTGAGCATACAAAATTCTATTGACTTGAAATTTGGAACGTTGACTTTTATAGCTTTGCCTGTCGTGTCATATCAATTGTAGCTCGATCCAGACTCGGGCAAAATTTACCAGTATCCATAGTAGACCTGTGTATAACCGATCTTTGGAACGAACTGTCTTTGGTTTCCAGTTAATTTCTTGGTGTCACTGCCTTGCCAAAAGGCAGGATAACATTTGCTCCCCAAAGTACGTCTTGTATGAACATGACGTGCTTTGAAAAGTTGCAATCTTCAGTCTAAAAAGTTATGCCCGATTCGTTGAATAATCATTGTCTTTTCGTCAAGAGCTGTAACCTTTGATTGATTCTCGGTAATATAAATACTGAATTGTTGACTGCCAATGATTGTAAAGTGCATTGTTGTAACTGAGTGTCGAGTGTTAGCATCTGTTGTTCATCGTTGTAATTGTCACCAGGTGAGCATTCAATTCCTATGAATTTTGAAAATTGAATGTTAGTTCATCATGCACAAACATGTATTAACCTGACTCACATTAACATTAGCACATTCACAAGTCGTTGTCAATTTTTTTTTAAATCGAGTTGCATATTGATCCTCTCCTAGATCGATGTGAAATTCGAGTTGTAACAACGCTTGGTGGTCGTTTTAGTGTATCCCTTCGCATCGATCCTCTCCTGGATCGATTTGTGAAGTTGGAAAACTAACTTCGTATCGATGGTGATTGATACGAATTAGTTGACCTTTTAAAATATTTCGTATCGATGGATACGAATTTCTATGGGCTCAAAGCAATGGTTATGAAGTTATCATTTAGTATCGATGAAACGCTGATGGGTCATAATGGTCCAAACAAGTCCCTACTGTCTCGTTCGTATCAATGGGCCACTAATGGATACGAACGGCTGTGTTCTGGATCGATGGGGAATGGATACGAACAGCTTTCTTCATATCGATTGGAGGGGAGACTGCTTTGATCGGTCACTGGCATCGGGAGACGAATCGACATTTGCCTAGTGTCAAACCATATAAATAGAATTTTGTACTTAGAAAATTTTCAATTGCTCATTTTTCCTTCAGCCTTGCTTTCGTATCGCTCCAAATTAAAGAAAATTAAAACTACCTTTTGCCTTCGAGTTATTCAATCCATCTAATTGCTTAAATTAGGTAAATCATTGAACTAAATCAACGTAAAATGATGAGATTTGAACTCTCGTGTCTTTCCAATTGTATTTGTGGCCGGTTCTGGTGAATAGGAGGCCATAGATGATCAGAGCAAAGTCGTGGAAGGTTGAAAAGGAATTCGAGCCATCTGGAGAAGAAGGAGAGCAGATGGATATGGTGGATTCGCACGTATCGATCATGGGTGGTAAAAGAGTTTCGTATCGATCTGAAAGCAAGGGAGTTCCGTATCGATGGAGGGGGGCAGTTTTGCATCAATCTATGAAGGGAGTCCGTATCGATGCAAAGTGATCGACATGAAAACTTGAGCTTGTCGATCGATACGAAGGCACCGTTGAGCATCGATATGAAATGGACAGTTAGGATCGATACGAGCTATCCCTTCAGTGAACGATACGAAATCTGTTCTCTGGGGATCGATCCACATCTGAACCTTGATGGATACAAAACTTTTTGCACACTCAAGCATTTGACTCCGACAAGCTTCCGCCTTGCATAATTTGACTTATCTGTTTCATTGCATATCTGACTACCTTTCGAAGCTCGTCGATGGAACTGTAACTTGACAAAATTTGACGAACTTTAATTTGGATCGATCTCCGAAGTCTAGATGGCACGGGTGTTGAGACGACCCACCTCCTCGATACTTAGAAATCAACACTAATACATCTTCGGTATTCATGTGCCGTAAATCTAAGTACCGGAGAGGTAGATTATCATGGGGTAAAAAAATAAAGATAGAGGACAAGACAATAATAGAATCTCACATCGTATTCAACTCAATATCATACATATCATAAGTTCAAATTGCTCCATCAGAGTTAATACAAATCCAGCAGGATATTTATAACTACCTATCCTTACATATGCCGGTAACTACCTAATACATAACACAGCGGAATAAATAGGTGGCTTCTACAAAAGATCCAAAATGCTCCATGCTCCATGCTCCATTCCAAAATGCTCCAAACTTTGCTAACTACTAGGCTGCCTGGAAAATAGGGCACCCAGAGTTTAAAGGGAAAAGAAAATAAACTCCGGGTCAGTCATGGGATTGGTGTGAGAACTCAAAATACGATGTTTGAAAACAAAAAGGTATCTCATAAGACCACGCACACATAAACACGGAACGGGTTTTCCCTTATGATAACCAAAATCTTTGTTACGTCAAATTTAAGGATATTATCTTTAATGACATTCTTTAAAAAACCTTATTAATCTTAGCCGAAATTGTTACATTATTAAATTCCAGCTTACCACCTTGTAACACAAGGCTTTCTACATCTAAAATCGTACAGGCACTTATTGGAGAATGGATTTCCATTCAAATGACAAGGTAAGGGACTACCTTCCGACAGTACACCTCTAGAGGGATGCACCTAGGGTCCAGATACTGGGCGCTTAAACCAACACAAGACCGGCCTACCCCTCACGCTGGATAGTACCGAATATGTCATCACCCCGGTCGTTACCGACCTTTAACGGGATCTCGAGTCATAAATTCACCACATACTTAGACATGTGTAGAGTAATCTAGAAGGATGATGACATCTCCTAATTGGGAGAGACACACTTAGCCTTGCTGCTTCTACCTGTTTTTGTCATTTCCGGGTGATGAGGCATGAGGTAAACGATTACCTTTTCACATAGCACATCTTCTTCACTTTGAATGCCACATTGCCATTCCACATTCACATGACTGATTTCTACAAACGTATAACTCCTAAGCTCATACGTCTCAGTAAAGGATGTTAAGCTAAGAGAAGGTGTCTTCTCCGCCACCAAATTTATATACTTTTATAGAGATCACTCATTGTGATTTGGAATGCAAGGTCAGACATTCATCCATACAAGTTCGTTCTAGGACTGAACGAAGTCGAAGGTACTCTCCTACTCCATTAGTAGCGAGAAGTCCTTGCATCAGAGATTTTCATAACAGAGCACTGCTGCCACCATATGATATGGTAATTTTCACCTCGAAGGACTAGTGGTAGACAGCCTTACATTTTGAAGATCTCTATCTTCAAAGTCATTTGTCTTCAAACACGTTTTACTTCGAACGTAGATTGGTTCGAAGTGGTTTCTGAATAGGAATCACCCAAATCCGACCCCGGTTCCTTCGAATCCAATCATCGATAAAAATGATGTTTTATAAGTAGATGATTATTGGTTAATTGATTCATTCCTCTTTATCAAGATATCTTCGAGAGATATACATTTTTAGAATCTTCTTCTTTAAATACAGAATCATTTAAACCTCTCTTTTTGAATATTTCTCAAATCATTTTTTAAGAGTTTCTTTGAGAAAATAGGACTACAGAAATCACTCTGCTTTTATTGACTATCAACTTCTGTATTCAACAAGTGCTATGGCGGAATTACGGTGAGATCGCCTTTAAATTCCACGAATAGGACAAGTTCCCTCTTCGGATTTTAATAATGAGTATTAGAAGATTATTTCTAAAAAATCCAATGTGAGCATCCGGGCTTTCCCTTCGATCTGTTCCACCCCTCGTATAAAAGATAAAGCAAAGGCCAGGTAAGTTCGGGGTACTGGTTGCTCCATTCTTAACCTTAGTTACACACCTTGTTTTACGGTTTAGCTCTCACAGGCGGCACAAATGTACTAGTCATTTCTGCATACTCATTTTCCCTTTTTAAATCTTTAAAGTAATTTTAAATTGTTCAAATTTCTTTTTAAAATACTTTATTATTTACTTTAAAATGTTTACGAAGGATTTGGGAAAGAATTGTTAAGTTTCAACCCTTATTTCAAAAGTTATAGAAAAGCGTTGCGAAAAAGTTGTTGCAAATAGTGTTTTAAAAGCTATATTCTTCAAAATGACTTTTATATTATTTAGAAATCCATCTTTTCAACTCAAATTACTTTTAAAATATTTTAAAAGATTTTTAGAATTTATTTCATATTTTTAAAACATTCAAAATATCAATTTAAACTTTGGTCACTTTACTGCAAAAGCGCGATTTTTCTAGAAAATCTTTTTGAACATATTCTAAAATCTACTTAATGAAATTTTAATTTTCTTTCTTTATTTGAAATATATGGATATAATAGTCCAGAAAATTCTTATCTCGAAGAATTCCGAGCTAAATTCCATTCCGTATACTTATTTAAAATTTTCGGCGCGAAATCGCGAACTACCGTTGCGTGACGCAATTAGTTTTGACATGTTTTATGTTTTTCATCCAAACTTTGTTAAAACAAGTTTATATGTTTATAAAACATTTCTAATACATTTTTAATCATTTTAAAAGGCATTAAATGATTCCATATCACTTTTTCAATTTATTTTGGAAAGTGTTTTCCATGTGAATCAATGTCGTGTATATCGTGACTTGTTTCAATATTTACATGCAATAAACAACATATGAAAATCAATATAATAATCAAATATCCAAACAAACATATCAAAATATCACAACCAAATATATACATATAAATAGGAGTTCTCACTTTGTTTGATTTTGGCAAACGGAAAATCATTATAGCTTCGCTACTCGTTATTTTTCGCTCATGAATCTTTGCGCACTTGGACTCGAATGGCTCGACTTGGCTTGGGTGAGGCTAGGAGTGCTTGGCCTTGGTTTGATGGTAGAGGCTTGGGCCATGAGTGGAGGAAGAGAAATGGAGGAGTTTTGAGGTGGTTCGGCGGAGTTTTGTTGATATTTTTCTTTGTTTTATTTTTGAAAATATTTGGACATTATTTAATTATGGAAAGAAGCCATTAAAGAGTGGAAGAAAAGCTTAAGAAAGGAAGAAGAAGTTGTGTAAAATGTGAAGAAAGTGGATAGCTATTTATAGAAAAAGTTTTGCATTAAAATAATATTTTGTAAAAAGACCAAAATACTCTTTTCTTATACTTTAAGCAAACTAAAACTCAACATCGCATTTCGAATCATTACTTTATGTCATTTTCACTTAAGTATTAAGGAAAGAAAGTAATAATTATGTTTGCTTGATTTGTTGTTTACGTTTTGACTTTATAACTCTTTTTTGTCTTTTTATGCTTACTTTTTCTTAATTATATTCTAGAATTTTCTAAGTATGTTTAGTAAAAGTAAACTTGATTAGTAACTTAATTAATACTTACACTATTTGAATATATGTTCATATATGAGAAAATAAAGGTGCAACGATGTTGCGACAACTTTAAATTGACAAAACGTTGATTTTCGATAAAATGTTTTACGGTCACATTTTGACGTTTTAGTTAAACTATTTATTTATGTAAACCAAATTTGAAAATAAATTTTTACAATGTTATTTAAAAATATAAACACTTATAAATTAATTAAAACAATTTATTTAACCATCGAAACTTACTTTTCTAAAATCAGCATTTTGTCACTTTTATCGGTATAAGAAAATGTTACTATTTTTGTGTATATTTTAATTTCCAGATCCTATCTAATATTATTTGAATCATAAAATGTTATATATTTTACATTTAAAATCACTTTAAATGCTATATTTTGAAGTGGTCAAATTCTGGGTCGTTACAGGTGTGATGGTCAGCGATGACGGTCACTTCGGTTGAATTTCGAAGTCTTGTCGTTCAAACATCTTTCAAATCTCGTAGAATCAATTAAGTAATATGTAGCATTGCACTGCATAATACATTCCCGCACTTCACACTGAGGGAAACACAGGTTTATTGTCTTCCAACGATGATTTTTGCTGAGTTGAATAGATATGGAATCTTAAAGTTCACAATCGCAGGAAGTTCATAGTCCACCTCTTCCTGTAATCGAGATGCCGGCTATCGCAGCCGAAGTTGTCAGCCCTACTCCGGATGAGCTACCAGGAGCAGTTTTCATCGCACATCCACAAGACTCCGTTCCTTCCAATATTTTCGAAGATATGTTGGGCCGGATTTGTCTAAGGCATGGGCTATCACTAAACGATGTCATGTTACCAGGACCAGAGGATAGAGCCCACACTCCCCCGGAAGGGTATACAGCTTGTAATAGATTCATGTGTGTAGCTGGGACACTCCCCCCATTTAATCAATTCATCCGAGAAGTTCTAAATTTCTTAAGGATTGCTCCATCCCAATTGCATCCGAATGGGTATGCCCTATTGAATAGTTTATTCATCGTCTTCATAGAGCACCTTTTCTGACCCCCAACTCCAGAAGAAGTCAGATACTCGTTCAATATAAAAAGTCGGGGCGATAATCCTTCCTTCATTTTCTTAGAGGCGGTTAGGAACTGTTAGATCGTGGTTTGGGCTTGGAGCAAGCTGAACTATTTCAAGACCGAATGGTTCTATGTTCGATGTCCGCCGGGGTTCGCCAAACGGTGGCTAGCAAGACGTAAGTGCTTCAACTTCTTTGTTGATTAACTGGATAATGATGCTCAATTCCATAGTTTAACACTTTCTTTTCCTTCACAGCTTTGATTCTGCGACCCGAAGGTGCTCAGTTTAAGGAGAATGTAAGGGTCCTTCAAGAGGTGCCTGCCGAGTGCAGAGAGATTGATGAGGTCCTTACTGATGAAAATCTAAGGGCCGTTGGGTTAATCGATAGAGATCGAAGCATCGTGCTTGAAGGATTTCTCAGGGCGGCTCCAACGAGGCAAGTTAGAAGAAGAGTTCCTGGAATCGTGATCACTGAGCAAGGTGACGATGAGGATATGCCCGCTGGAGACGAGCCCAAACCCAGGCCCTTGCAAAGCCATCGACATTCGGAGAGGATAAGGAATGGCAAGGCCACTGCCCACAAGCTCCGAGACGCAAGTCTATTGTAATGTCTTTGCCAGCAGTGGCTGTTGTAATTTCAGAGGCTCCCTCTTCATAAATAGAGAGTTCTTTCGAGGGACTTGCGATATTCCCATTCCGGACGATGTGTCTCTTCACCAATATACCGGATTAGAGGGGCTTTAAAGTGCCTTAGATTTAGGAGAGCCAATCCCTCCGAGTACGGCTGTTGTAACCGGTTGGTTGGGGGGTTTACACATGCACGCGCACACTTCATGGCACCACACAACTAATATTCATGGGCTGTTTAGTCTCTGGAGATGACTAACTCTGTTTCTTTTTTCACTTTAAAGATGCAATGTCGAAGAAAGGGTCCATGATTAGTAGCCTCTGCGCCGCACGCTAGTCTTCGAGCTCATATCGAGAGTCCCGTAGGCATGAGTCTGATTACGATCGCTATTGCTCTAGTCAAGATAGGGATCGCTAAGATAGAGAAAGAGATAAAGTGAGGGAAAGAGGGAGGCGAGATAGGCGCCGCTCCCGGTCGCGCTCTCCTCCACCTAGAGTTCCCTTGCCACCTTCCAGTTTTGGAGCACACACAGCTGAAACTTTGCGCCAGCCAGTGCCTTCACAAATTTCAAGGCCGGGCGAGCAGCGCCACACAACTTGGGTGGTTGCCTCTATCGTTACTACATCAACGGCTACAGAGCTCACAGGGGAGGGAGCCGCCCGAATTGCTCAGCTGAAAAAGGAATTTCCTAACATCTGCTTTGATGGCTTTCACTTCCCTCCAAATTTGCATCGGATTCCTGAAGGGGCAGAGAAAACTGTGCACGACTATGTCTATCCTGCCTACAGCCAATATCGTGAATGGAAGAAAACTGCAGAGAATGCCTCAGCTGTGGCATTTGATTGGGCAAAAACAATCGAACAGCTGCAAAAAAGTCCCGCCTAGAAAGATCACATAGTCCAAGTACTCACTAATGAGAATGACACTTTGAGGAATTCAGAAATGGAGGCCTTGAAGAAAGTCGATGAGGCTAACAAGAAGATGGAGCAGATGAGACAAGAGCACTTAAAACTGGTTGATGATATGGGCCACAAGAATGCCACCGTCACGGCTGAGAGGGATAACACGCTCAAGGAGCTTAATAAGCTTAAAGCGAAGTACACCGAGGTCGTTAAAGAAAAGGATGATGATAATAAGGCTACTCAGGAGGCATGTGATCAGACTGTGAAGCTTAAGGATGAGTGAGATGCAGCAGTTCTGAAGGTTTAAGAAGCCGAGGCTAGAATTGAAGCCAAAGTCAGAGCAGCGGAGGCCAGGTTAGAAGGCGATATGGAAAACCTTCTAACCACTTACGATGTCAATGTCTTGAAATACCGTGGCTTGAGCTGGCTCATTGACTATCCGACTCATTTGCATAACACCTGGTGCCGTTTGGTGGATGGTGAGAAGGCTGAACACCACACTACATCCATTGATGAGTTTGACTTGGAGAATCGGATGCTAATTGAAGATGAGAGGAGAGTTATCCATGAGGCCATCATTACATTTGAGAAAGAGAAACTCGCCGCTCAGCATCCGAAGCTTGGAGAGGGTTCTGGTGTTGAGCACTATGATGCAAGTTCCGAACTAGCTATGTCAACCTAGCCCGAGCCTACCTCTACAGTCGATCCTCCACATGTGCTTGCTTATGATCCCGATTAACCACAACTATCTCCGGCTCACGAAAATGTTTTTGAAGGAGTTCCGGCTGAACCTGTAAGCCAATCTGAGGAAGGTATTCAGAACACTTCTTGTATTCATTCAAAGTCTAGAGTATTATCAAAAGAAGTCACTAATATTTTTCTTATCTCCATTCAGTTATAGGAGCTGCATCGGCCGTGCCCCCACGACCCAAGGGCAGCATCAAGAGCAGGGGGCCATCATGATGGAAGCGACGACCACTAAAGCTGCCACTTTAACTGGGGGAGCTCAAGAGAGTGCTTTTATCTTCAACGAACAAACGGTCTAAGAACTCCTCGGTCCTCACAGCGATCCACTTACTGACCTGCCTTTTGTCATGGACGAAAGTGTGTTTACTGCCAGCTCTTCGGCCTCAACTAGTGGCATCCCAGCGGACACTCAAGCAGCTCATGATGAGGCGATAATGGTAGAGGTCAATGTCGAGATGGCAAGTGTCGCATTGGGTAGCAGTATTGGAGGTGGTATGGCAGGTCCTGGCCCGACCCCTTTACGTATGATCTCTTTGGGCGATACAATCATCGTCACTGGTGTACCCCCTATGTCTTCTCATATAGAAAGTACCCCCATTCCTCCGACCATTCATTCTGAAAGTATTCCAATTCCCATGAGTTCGGAGGAGGAGACTACCATACTTCCCCAGGCCGGGGACCAACCGGGTAAAGGCAAGAGTTCGAAAAGGCACTACAGCGGTAGCTCCAGTGGATCGATGTTGAAAGGGAAGAAGAATACAAAGAAACATAGGGAGTAGGCATGTCTCTTTACGTCCCTTTTTGGTAGATAGGTAGGAATTCCTTTTTTTGCTTTCTATAGGCCGTGTATAGATGCGGGTTCGGCCCCTGCTAATAGGAATTTATGGAATAAGATTTTTTTATTACTTATTTTGCTTCCAAGGAATAGATGCAATAAAATCTCCTTTTGTTTTTAGCATAAGTCCGAGTTTATTTGCTTAAGTATTTTAGCACTTGAATTTTTATTCAATACACTTGTGAAGTTTCAATCTTTGGGTAGGACTTGTGTTTGGCTGTTAAGCCCCGGAGTCATGGCTCCGAGTCATAACCAAACGTTAAGTTGAGTCCTAATCTTGTACTATCTCAATCAGTAGCTTGTGCTCGAGTTATGCCCCCAGTCCTGGGGATGAATTGAAGTGGCCGGAAGATAGTTGCTTTCCGCCTTTGACACTTTTGATTTAACTCAGTCAGAACCAAGTTATAGTAGAATGAGCTCGAGTGGTCAGATCACACTCCCTCATTTATTGATAATCGCATCCACACTCTGGGGATCGAACTTGTTCGCTGGCGATTAGTCACGCCTGCTTGATGTTTAAAGTCATGTCCATGCTATGGGGACTTAAGTTGTTTCATGGGCGGTCAGTCACACCCGTTTTAATAGTCGGAATTGTGTCCACACTGTGGGGACTTAGATTGATTTGTGGGTGGTCAGTCACACCCAATTAATGTTTATACTCTAGTTCGCACTTTGGGAATCTGGAGTTAGTTGTGGGTGGTCAGTCACGCCCAATTAATGTTTATACCCCAGTTCGCACTCTCAGAATCTAGAGTTAGCTGTGGGTGGTCAGTCACACCCAATTAATGTTTATACTCCAGTTCGCACTCTGGGAATATGAAGTTAGCTGTGGGTGGTCAGTCACACCCAATTAATGTTTATACTCCAGTTCATATTCTGGGAATCTGGAGTTAGTTAACACATGGTCGACCACATCTGCTTTGAGCTTTGGGATCTCGTTCACACACTGGGAACGATAAATTGATTAGGGTCATGGATGGTCAGGTCACATCCACCTTGAGCGAACAAGCGAAGTCATAGATGGACGGATCCATCCTACTCGAGCTTGTAAATGTGAAAGGCAAAGTTATTAGATGGATGGAGCCATCCTCCTTGAGTTTAGATCGCATATGGGTGAGGGCGTGGGTGGACGGATCCACCTTCCTCAAGCCCATGTATCGGATTTTAAGTTTATACTCTGGCTCGCACTCTGGGAACCGGAGTTAGATAGAGGATTGTCGTGTATCAATCCCTTTTGGCTTTGTGCGGTAGCTCGCCCCGAGCTTGGGGTTTCACTTAGCGAGTGACTGGTCGTATCACAGTCACTCGCTATTTGAATAAGTCCCACCGTAGGATGGAACTTAGCTCTCCGTGCATTGTGATGGTCGCATGGCGCATTTCAAGAATCACTACTCTGGCTCGAAGAGATTGCATTTTATTGCTGAAATAAGAAAGCATGGCAAAGTCAGTTGCCTTATTACAAGTTCAAATTTTGAAATGCATAATGAAATTGCAATTGAAAAGCAAACTAAATGAATAAACAAAGCCTGTTATGTGTAGTAGCGACAGAGACTCTTGCTATTCCAAGCCCTCGGCAAAGTGAGACTATCAACAATTGATAATTTGAATGTGCTGTCTCCAAGTCTCCGTTCGATAACATACAGCCCTTCCCATATTGGCTTCATGTGCGTAGTGACCAGATAGATTCTCTTGAGTACGAGATCACCAAGTTCAAAGGTCCGGGGTCAGACCTTAGCATTGTATAATCGGGCGACTCGACTTCGGTGCGCAGTTGCCCTCATATCAGCCTCTTCATGCTTCTCATCTAATAAGTCCAGAGATTCGGAAAGCAATATAGTGTTTGTCTTCGGATCATAGTAAGTCACACGATGAGAAGGTACTTCTAACTCGACCGAAATGATGGCTTATGAGCCGTAGGAAAGTGAAAATGGAGTGTGGCCGGTTGCAGACTTGTGGGTAGTTCGGTACGCCCATAGGGCCATGGGAAGTTCATCGACCCATCTACCTCCGACATTTTCCAGTCGCTTCTTCAGAATGGATTTGATAACTTTATAAACAGCTTCGATTTGTCCATTCGCTTGAGGGTGAGAAACTGTTGAGAGCTTCTTCTGAATGTGGAAACATTGATAGAAGCTCTTGAACTTGGCACTGTCGAATTAGGCTCCATATTTGGTGATAATGGTATGTGGGAGGCCGAATCAACAGATAATGTTGCGTACTACAAAGTTGGTTACTTTCTTCATCGTGATGGTAGCAAGGGGCTCAGCTTCCGCCTATTTGGTAAAGTAGTCAACTGCAATGATGGCGTACTTCGCGCCACCTTTAGCCAGAGGTAGAGACCCAATTATATTTATGCCCCATATGGCAAACGGCCATGGACTGACCATTTGAGTGATTTCAGTAGGCAGGGCTCTTGGAATTCGAGCATGCTTTTGGTGTCTATCACATTTCTTGGTGTAATCTAATGCATCCCGATTCACAGTCAGCCAATAATACCCATATCGGAGTATCTTCTTAGCAAGGGCATGCCCCGCAGTGTGATCGCCGCATTCTCCCTCGTGCACATCATGTAACACTCATTTTATTTTGTCGTGGGCGATACACCGGAGTAAAGGAACAGAGTATTGTCTTCTGTACATGACTCCATTCTAGATAATGAATCATGAAACTTTCCGGAGAACTTGTCTCTTCTCACTTCTACGCTCAGGAAAAGTTACATGCTCAAGATAATTTCTGAATAGGGTCATCCATGAGTCCTTCTCGAGTGTGGCTTCATGCACCCAGTCTATCTCCATCTGATCGATGCTCGGAGAGGTAAGCGTCTCAATAGGGACGAGTCCCATTTGTTGCGCTTCACCGGTGCTGGCCAGTTTTGCCAAAGAATCGGCCTTTTGGTTATGCTCTTGGGGTATGCAATAGATGACATAATGATCAAACTGATTCAACACTTCCTGGACCCTAGTGAGATAAGTAGCCAACCTCCAGTCTCTAGCTTGGTATTCTCCCTGAACATGGCATACGACCAAGTGTGAATCGCAGTAAATCTCTACAGCAATAATTCTTAAATCTCTAGCAAGTTGGAGTCCTGCGAGTAAAGCTTCGTACTCGGCCTCATTATAAGTTGCGTAGAAATCAAACTTCAAAGCATAACATATGGATCGACCTTCTGGGGTTTCGAGTACAAATCCAGCGCCTGAGCAGCGGTCGTTCGATTCACCATCTGTGTATAGCTTCATATGTATTTAGGAGATTCACTGGTCTCGGGCTAATTCTCTGGGATAGTAATCTCAGCAATGAAGTCCGCTAGAACTTCTCCATGGATGGCTCACCTCGGTGTATAAGTAATGTCAAACTGACTCAGCTCGATGTTCTATTTAAGTAACCTACCAAACGTCTCAAGCCGCGTAAGGACTTGTCGTAATGGCTGGTCGGTGTAGACTATGATTGGATAAGCCTGAAAATATGGACAGAGCTTTCTAGAGGCAATAACGAGGCAGTAAGCGAGCTTCTCCAACTTCGGATAGTTCCTCTCCACCTCGGTCAATCGTTTGCTAATGTAATAGACCGGTCATCGTATCTGATCCTCCTCTCAAATTAATGTAGCACTGATTGCGTTTGCTGAAACTGCCAGATAGATGTATAGTCTCACATGATCAACCGGTATTGACAGAATTGGTGGCTTTGCCAAGTGTTGAATCAGTGCTCGGAATGCACCTTCACACTCCTAGGTCCATTCAAAGTTCTGTTTTCCTTTCCTGATTAGATCGAAGAAGAGAATGCATTTGTCGGTGGATTTGGAAATGAATCTGCTCAAAGCTGCCACCTTACCATTGAGGCTTTGTACTTGCTTTATAGTTCTGGAAGTCTCGAGATTTCGAATCGCCCAGATCTTTTGAGGATTGGCTTCAATGTCTCGGGCATTGACAATGAATTCAAGGAACTTTTCGGATGTGACTCCGAAGTGACACTTCAACGGGTTGAGGTTCATTCGGTACTCTCAGAGGATGTTGAACATTGTTTCCAAGTCTTTGACATGATTGATGGAGAGTCGTGACTTCACAAGCATATCGTCCATATACACCTCCATAGTTTTCCCAATCTGGTTGATGAACATTTGGTTGACAAGCCATTGGTGAGTTGCTCCAGCATTCTTGAGTCCGAACGGCATCACTTATAGTAATAGAGTCCCAGATAGGTGAAAAAGCTGGTATGCTCCTGATCGGGTAGGTGCATCGGTATCTGATTGTAGCTGGAATACACATCCATAAAAGACAAAAGCTCATGTCCGGCCGTTGAATCTACAAGGTGATCAATTCTGGGAAGTGGAAAGTTGTCTTTAGGACATTCTTTATTTAGGCCTGAGTAGTCCACACAAGTTATCCATTTCCCGTAAGGTTTCCTAACAAGCACTGGGTTGGACACCTATTCTGGATATAATGTCGTGGGTCAATACTCAATGTATAGCTCGCGATGTCTGGCGAGATCCCACACATGTCTGAGTGCGTCCAGGCAAACACGTCAAGGTTTGCCCGGAGAAATTCAACCAATTCCTCTCTCATCTGTTGGCTTAGCTGAGATCCGACCTTTAACATTCTAGAGTTATCATCATCATCGATCGGGACATCGATCATCAACTCTGCTGGGGAAGCCTGACTATTTTTGACTTCCTCTTCGTTATCACCATCTCTTGGATCAAGATCTTTTAGGAATTGGTTATGGCGCCCATGCCTAGGCCCAGGCGTTAGCTATCAATTTTCACTGAAACGCATGCAGAGAGATTCCTCTACGTCCTTGCCCTTCTCTTTCCGCTGCGCCTCCCGTAGCTCAGCAACATAACAGGCATGTCCAGCCGCCTGATCTCCTTGAACAACTCCAACCCCATTGTCTGTAGGGAACTTAAGAGTTAAGAACCATGGGGCAATGGCTGCCTTGAATTTGGCTAGGGTCAGTCGGTCCAAGAAAGCATCATACGGAGAGTTAATATCCAACACAACAAATTGCAGCATCCAGACTCTCCGGCGATCTCCGATTCTCAACTCCACTGGTAATTCCATCATCCAAGTGGGTATAGTTGCACTTCCATTAAAGCCATGTATGCGAGACTGGCACGACTTTAAGTCCTTCGCTTCCATTTTCATTTGGTCATAAGCTCGTTTAAACAGAATATTTACGGAGCTTCCGCTATCTACCAAGATCCTCTTCATCCAAGCAGGACTTATTTGAGCTGATATGACTAGTGGATTGATAGTGGGGGCTTCGACCCTATCAACATCTCTGTCTTGGAAAATGATGTCGTCTGTCATCGTTTTCAATTGTTTTGCCAGAGCCCGATCATCAATGTTACTGCAACACTCGACTAATCGAACTGGCATACGACTCCATTTCCCTCCAGCTCCGATCCGCTAGATGAGGACCACCACTAAATGTGTTAATAACCAACCTCCAGCCAGTACGCGTGGGTTCCTCTAGTCTAGCCTGATTCTGAACTTAATTCTGGTTTGATGGGCCCGCACCTCTAGCTTGCGGCGCCCGAACAAATTGCTCCAACTTCCTCTCTCAGATTAACTTCTCAATAATATCCTATAAATGGTGACACTCATTGGTATTGTGACCGTAGCAATCATGGAATCTACAGAATTTTCCAGATTGAATTTGCTTTGCAGATGACTGCTTTGGAGTAGGCTTCTTATATTGGCTAGTATTACAAGTTTGCAAATAAACATTCTACAGGGATGTGTTCAATGTGGTGTATTGGTTAAACATCGGAGCACTGCGTCGCGGTCTGCATTTTGATCTCGCTTCTTACCCTAACCTCTATCGCCTTTCTACTGATTCTGCTTATTCTGTATATTCAGCTACACTTTACCGGAACTCTCACCGATCTGTTTCACAGCAACGTTACTTTAAATGCCTTCGACATTGGGACCCACATTGTCCTGCTTCCTAGATCGTCTAGCGTCTTCCCTTTTCAAGAATTGGGCTACCTTAGCATAAAAACGATCCAACGATGCGGGTGGCTTCCCAGCCAACCAATTGCCAAATTCGGAATCGGGGTCGATTCCCTTAGTTAATGCCATCAAGATTGAATTGTCATTTGGATTGCTGACCTCAGCACAGGCAGCGTGAAACCTTTCCAGATAATGTATGAGTGTCTCTCCTGGAGCTTGAGTGACGCTGGATAAGGTGTTAACATCCTTCGGCCTCGTGACGTGCATACGAAATTGTTCGACGAACTTGGTTGCCAACTGATCAAAGCAAGAAATTGATCGAGGTGGTAAACGAGTAAACCACATGGTTGCGATACCCCTAGGGAAATAGGAAAGCTTCTACATTTAACCGCATCGTCAGCTTGAGCGGCGTTCATGAGCCATTCATACTTTAGGATGCGCTGATTAGGATCTGAGCTCCCTTCATAAACAGGCAAAGTTGGCATCCTGAATCGGCGAGGTGGTTCAGCATAGAGGATGTAATCAGTGAATGGAGTATGACTTTGGGAGATTCCCCAATCGTTATTCGTGAGGCCTTGACTTTCACGGATCATCTGATGGATCATGGTTGGAATGTCCGGCATTAGTTTATTCTAAGCCAAGATGTGGTCGGGTTCCATAATGCGAGGATAGTCTGAGCGCGGTCGACGGTCCATGCCTCGCCTCCTTGGTCCCAGCTCTTCGGGCACATATGGTTCAGGAGTATGATTATATTGTCGAAGGATGGGATCTGCTTGAGTTCGAATCTCACCTTCCAAGTCTATGGCGGTGGCGGCGGCACGGCCATCAGTAGTGTGATAAGGAATTGCCCATCCTCGGGAGGAAGGTCCAGCCTAGTGACTTGTAGATGGACCAGCTCCTGCTTGTCCAAGATTCAGAGTGCGCTGATGTCCGGGAGCTTGTGCATAGCTTCCATCCAATCGTGGGTGTGTGGATCTGTGATTGTAATCAGAGGAAGCTGAGCTTTCAGTGGATGAGTAGGAAGCTGGATCTCCTTCGTCTTTCTTGATTCAGTCGGTTGGTTAGCTCCGTGTTGGCACGGATCTGCTGGGTAAGCTGTTGGAGGCTTTGAGTCAGTTCTTGCATCAACATATAGAACTCCTCCCTGGTGAAAAGGCCCTGTGGATCTGAAGGTCCAGCTGAATTCTGACCTATAGCGGACAGCTGCGTAGGGTTCTATCTATCTCGTCCTTCCTGATCTGCGGTGGTTGAGTTGGTCCTAGTAGTAACCATGGTGAATGATGTAGCTCCTTCCTAGATTTGATGCAATTTGAATAGGATGGAAGAAGAACTGGATATGAGATCTGGATCTTCTCCTTAGATTCTTGCAATCCAACAACAGTAGTAGATCCAAAGATCGGGAGAAAAGTTAGGTTTTCACAGTGAAAGCACCAAAGTGTTGTGCCTGATTTTGATACAAACAACTCCTACCCTATCTCTATCAAATCGCGGTATCAACTAAGGTTAATCAGGTTGCTCTGATACCAAATGTAATGATCGGCCTACACCTACGGTGCAAAACGGTAGTCAAAGGAAAGAATAAGAAAAAAGATGAAGAAATATAAGAGAAAAGAATGGAAAAGAAGAAAAAAGAAGCATAGAATAACCAAATTACCTGTTACATATCTCACATCGCTTCAAAGTAAATATAATAATCAACATATGTATAAAATAATAGAGACTGTAATAACAATGTGAAATAATCATTAGAATACAAGATCCACAAAGTTATACAAGACCATAATGGAGTTTATACAACGGGAAAGTAAATTCAACTGGTATACTGTCTCATAATAGTAAATCCATACTGTCAAGGCTCCACAGTGTCACACAGCGGAAATATAATAGCAAATGCACATGTAAGTATAGATAACCATCACCTCTTATCGCTCCACCTGTAGAACTCCATAATCATCTACCTGCTCTCAATCTACTCATATAAGAGTACCTAATATAATAAGAAACAAAGCATAAAACCTTGGGTCAAACAGCAGTCTGGTTAAGCGATATCAAATCTCAAAATACTATAAAACTTGATAATATACGGAACAGAGGGTATACAAACCATACCTGACATGTCTCTGCAACCACAGAGTCAGCACATAAACATAAGTAATATGCTACTCTATAACATCGTAAAAATGGTATACCATTCATTGATCCCTACTCCGAACACGACAGTACCCCTACTCTGAACATGATAGAAAACACTCTGAGTCATCAACGATCCCTAGGCATAAACACATTCATTGATCCCTACTTACTCAATACGATTCGAACCCCACTGGCTCAATACAGTTTCTAGGCATAAGCCCTAACACTCAACCCAGTCCACTATCCACAGCCTCAATCCAATCTGACCTACCATCCTCAATTTGCTCTCCACCTGAAAACTCGATCAAAAAACCCTATTATCATGCCATCCGATGCCTGAGGCCCAGCATGATCCATACAGTCCTGATACTATCATCCCGGAGCCTACTCCATACATCATCGAGTCACTATCCGTCGTATCAGACTACCTAATCGAAACACCACATCCCTGCCTCACCATCAAAATCACCAGGTCGAAGCACCACATCACCGCCTCGCCATAAATATCACTCGTTATAGGGTAATAACATCGAATCTCTAAACCTATCGCACAAACAAGCCATCACATCACACACCATGATATCTCATCAACGTCCAAGCCACATATTGGCCAAATCGCCAATCAACAATAGTGTTGAACATTGACCACTCTACTATGGTCAATACCATCCACCTTGGTCTTGTACTTAACCGAACGGTTAAATATAGACCAATTGGAAACGTCTGGCATCCACTCTGAAACCCAGATCCATTGGCACGTATCCAAACCCTCTTCTAAAACTCATCTCGTTCATTAGATTTCCAAGTGTGTGAAACTCGTACATGATGCTACCTAAAATTAAATCACTGCTAATCGACGTCTTCAACTAAAACAACCAAATAACAAACAAGCCAAACAATCAGACATACATCCAAATATCCATACATCCATCCAAAACAACATACATACAACATCAACTATCCATCATGTCAATTAATTTGGGAAAATAACTGTTAACCCGCCCTTTGGCAAGGCCGGTTTTGATTCGGTGGAATTACAACCATTAAGGTTGGATTCCCGAAGAGGCGGTTGCATGGATTAAGATGGAATACACTCAAGGCTATGATCGATATCGTCAAAATTGGACCGAACTCCAATTGAGGTGAGATCGATAAGGAATGACAAACAAAGCCCGGCTACATTTCGAATTATAGGTCAAACGGAGTTCATATGCTCAAGTTATGGATGGATCAATATTCATGGGAAACCAGTTCGTATCGATGCTTTCGTATTGATCAAGATGGACATGGCTATTTACTTTGGATTGATACATTCGTATCGATATAGGCATATCAAATGGATGGATACGGAAGACAAATAGGGAACTCGATTATGTGCAGATTAACATCACACTCAGGATGGATACGAAGCAATGCCTACGGAAGTGCGGATGTGTATTTCGTATCAATCACTAATCGATCGATATGAAGGACACATATGGAGGAAGCTATGCTGGATGGATACAAAAGTATCAAGCAGCACATCTCAAACCCAAAAGAAAGCAATTGCACTAAGAACCGTGTTTCGTATCAATCATGTTCATGTTGATCGATACGAAAGAAGCGGTCAAGATGGAGCATAAAGCATGGATCGTGGTGCAAGACTCGAATGGATGGTAATCTGATGGATACGAACTGATGGATACGAACCTATGGATACGAAATCATCAGCATACACTTGCAAACTCGAACTTAGATCGATCATATCTCACAATCTACATGTTGGAACTTCATGAAATTTGGAGAGCAAGGACTTTGCACTATCATCTTTCACCATGATCGATCTCAAATGATTCTAATGTGGGGATTATCGATATGAAAGAATTATTGATCGATCTCAAAGCATGGAAGGGGCCCCACCGATCTGCATATCGGCCCACATGGAACAAGAGACTTCTCTGCCTAATTTTCAACAAGATCTTTGAAGATCTCCACCTATAAATAGAGAGAGCATGGCTCAAGAAAAGGGATCTTCTTCTCTCTTCTCTCCTTTATCTTCAAGCTTGGCTAAACTCTTCCATTTTAGCCATTTAATAGCACTCCATTGTAACTGTAATCACAGTAAAAGGAATATAAAGAAAACTATTGAAGGGTCGTAGGCCGGAGATAGTCGAACCACTATAAACTTCTTGTGTTCTTTACTTTCTTGCTCATTTTACATTTGCTATTTCTTAACTTTTACTCTCTACGTTATCTGGATCTGCAATCTGTGTTTGGATATTGAGACTTTGTGTGTGAACACTGGTGCTTTCGCTACCTTTGGAGTTAATGACCATTTTTGGCGCAAACACTTTGGTGCTTTCACTAAGAACTCTAGCACCCGCTACTTTGGAAAAGGATTGGATCTGAAGCTATGGTTATGCAATCAGCTAGAAAGACATTACCTTAAAGGAGCCATCAAGAGGGAAGTCAAGAGGCTTCCACTGGAACTTGAGCAGATCAGGCATCCATCTACATCACAAGGGATGAGATGCAGACTATGATGGATTCCATGCAGGAAAGGTTGCTAAAAGGCAGGAGGAGATGATGTAGAATCTTCTCAGACAGTTTGGATAGGCAGGAGCAGTAGGAGCTGCCGAAGCATAGATCCACGGAGCTGGATCAGAAGGACTCAATAGACAGTCAGCTGGAGCGGTCCAATAGGGGGCAGCCCCCAATCAGCAAATGGCTATCAATTTGAATAGATCTAGACTCGGGGGCACACCCCTATGTAATGCTGGACCTTCCATGGAGACGGCACAACATGAAGAGTATGTGCCAGATTTCCCTCGTGGACTTAAGGGATAAGATGAAGGAAATTAGGGACTGCCCCTGAATGACAATGACAGATTGGCAGGGATCATCAGAAAAACCCTACGTGGAGGATTGATGAATAAGGATCAAGAAGATGTGAATAGAAGCCCGTTCACCCCCAACATCAGAAACACAAGGAACTCGCCAGACTTCAAGCTACCCACGTTGGATATGTACAATGGAAAGTCGAATCCAACCACACATATGATGAGATACATCCGGCATATGGAAGTCTTGGGAGCATCCAAGGAGGTAATGGCAAGATTTTTTCCGTTATATTTAACTGACTTGCCTGCACTTTGGTTCAGGCAGCTGGATAATGCATATATAAGGGCATGGGCCGAGCTTGTTAAACGGTTCATGAGGCAATTAAGTGTCCACATCACAAGACCTAAAAATGTTATGACATTGGCGGCACTAAAGCAGAGGGTCGGAGAGTCCTTGAGAGATTTTCTGACCGGATTTAATGCAGCAGCGGAATCGGTGGATCAACCAGATCCATCCATGGTATTGATGGCGGCTGTATCAGGAATAGCTGACAACACAGAGTTCGAGGATTCATTAACACGGGATCCACCATAGAACCTCGTGGAATTTTACCATGAGGCGGACAGGTTCTTGCAGTAAGAAGATGCATGGGCCGAAAAGCAAGATGTCAATGTTACTCAAGATGAGGAACCGTCTGGAGGAGGGTCCAAGGCAAACAACAGAAAGTGAAAAGCTGTGGATAGCTCCGATGTATCGAGACAACCTAAGAAGGAACCGAGATTCTCCTCCAACACTGAACTGAATCAAACTCCCAAACGAATATACTTGGAAACCCGGGGGCAGGTTTGCTACCGCAAGCCGATGAGGCGAGAGCCCACTGATAGTGAAAGGAGATCGGGAAGATATTGTGTGTTCCATGAGTTAAATGGGCATAATACAAATGATTGCAGGCATCTGAAAGATGTAATTGAAGATCATATCAGGAATGGCCGACTATCATAGTATGTAAGAACCCGGAGAGTAGAGGCAGAACAAGCACAACCCACGCCTGCACCTTCAAAAACAGGAATAACCCTGGATCGGGGTCACGCCTCGTTATCATATGAACATGATGATAAGGGGCGGGTTCAGAACTTGAACCTTGACCACATAATAGGTTTTCTCATTATGTTTCTCCAATAAAATGGCTAAGTCACTTACACATGTACGGGATTACGAACAGTCCCTAGGCATGCTTTGAGATGACGACAAACCGTCACGCCCTGAAAGGCACACACACTGCACTGTTTGGACATTTGTTTTCTTTATTTTCTCTAGACATTCTAAAATCTATTTATTTATTTGATTGAATTACTTGATTGTGAACCCACTTGAACGTGGAATCTAATAATTATAATCCCAAAATCTCACCCTTAGAGGAGAGAGAATAATGTAAGGAGGCCCCCATGTCAAAAACAACGAGTGGATTGGGCATATCAAAAGCCATAAACGACACTCGATCTCGAACGATCACATTCTGCTTTGAATAAGCATTCGATCTCGAATGATCACCATCCTCCATGAATGGTACTCGATCTCAAACGATCACCCTTTGCTTTGAATAGCACTCGATCACGAATGATCATCATCTGCTTTGAACAATCCTTGATCTCGAACGATTATTTTACATCTTGAACGACATCATCTCGAACGATTATATTGTGCTTCGAACGGCATTTGATCTCGAACGATTATTTTACGTCTTGAACGACATCATCTCTAACGATTATGTCACGCCTTGAACGGCACGCGATCTTGAACAATCTCACCTCATCTTGAATGACACTCGACCATGCACGGCCCTCGTCCGTCGTGGACGACTACCGGTCGCGAACGACCATCGCTCATCTTGTAATAAAAACTCTGCCTTGAACGACCTCATTTTTAACCAATGGTCTTGAACGACCATGACTGATGATCTTGAGAATCAATGAATTGAATTGCAAGTCATAGGTTTACAGCTATTCAAAACACATCTTCCTATTGTAAGATATGTTTTGGGGGGCAAAGTATTAACCCGCCTTTTAGCAAGGTCAGATTTAACTCAGTGGAATTACAATCGTTAAGGCTGGATGCCCGGAGAGGCGGTTGCATGGATTTAGGATGGAATACACTCAAGACTATGATCGATACCGTAAAAATTGGACCGATCTCCAATCGAGGCGAGATCGATAAGGAATGATAAACAAGGCCCGGTAAGGCTACGTTTCGAATTCCAGCTCAAACGGAGTTCATATGCTCAAGTTATAGATCGATCAATATTCATGGGAAACCCATTTGTATCGATACTTACGTATCGATCTAGATGGATACGGCTATTTACTTCGGAACGATACATTCGTATCGATACAGACGTATCGATTGGACGGATACGGAAGACAAATAGGGAAATCGATGATGTGCAGCTTAACATTACACTCAGTTAGGATACGAAGCAATGGTTACGGAGGTTTGGAAGTGTATTTCATATCAATCACTTATCGATCGATATGAAGGACACATATGGAGGAAGTAATGCTGGATGGATACAAAAGTATCGAGCAGCACATCTCAAACCTAGAAGGAAGCAATTGCACTAAGAACCATGTTTCGTATCGATCATGTTCGTATCGATCGATACGAAAGAAGCGGTCAAGATGGAGCGTAAAGCATGGATCATAGCGCAAGACTCAGATGGATTGTAATCTTATGGATACGAACTGATGGATACGAAATCATCAGCCTAAACTTGCAAACTCGAACTTGGATCGATCATATCTCACAATCTACACGTTGGAACTTCATGAAATTTGGGGAGCAAGGACTTTACACTGTCATCTTTCACCATGATTGATCTCAGCTGATTCTAATATGGGGTTTATCGATATGAAGGACTTATTGATCGATCCCAAAGCATGGAGGTGGGCCCCACCGATCTGCATACGGACCCACATGGACCAAGAGACTTCTCTGCCTAATTTTGACCAAGATCTTTGCAGATCTCCACATATAAATAGAGAGAACATGGCTCAAGAAAAGGGATCTTCTTCTGTCTGCTCTCCTTTGTCTTCAAGCTTGGCTAAACTCTGCTATTTTAGCCATTGAATAGCACTCCATTGTAATTGTAATCACGGTAAAAGGAATATAAAGAAAACTCTTAAAGTGGACGTAGGCCGGAGATAGCCAAACCACTATAAACTTCTTGTGTTTTTTACTTTCTTGCTCATTTTACATTTGCTATTTCTTCACTTTTATTCTCTATGTTATCTAGATCTGTAATCTGTGTTTGGATATTGAGACTTTGTGTGTGAACACTAGTGCTTTCGCTACCTTTGGGATTTGTGATCATTTTTTGCGCAAACAATAACATCAACAATAGATCTAATCTAATAATTCCCTAACAATGGCACGTCGAGAGATAATATTTGATATTCTTTACAAACCATTTTAAAATAATTATATTTCTTTTATAAAAATATAGCTGCTGTATAATAATAATAATAATATCACGTTTAAAAAAATCATTCCCAAACCTCAATATAACACTAAATGATCAACCATAGTAAAGTAAGAGACAATATCACTTACCTCATCCAAATCTGTACAAATTAGCACCAAAAAGTATATCTCACCTTCACGAGTGCAATGCAAGAAACCGCATGCAAAACGGACCTCATATGCAAAAGATATGGATATAATAAGAATCGTGATTAACAAGATAATTAATTTATCAATTAAACCCTTAATTACCTTTTTCTAATCCATCATCTTCTAGTTTTAGCCTGTACATACACGATTGAATGGTCGTCCATATCTGATTCCTTCATGCTTTGATTTCTTGGAAGATAGTTGATGAAATCGAGATCCGTTTTCGCCAAACCATTGCATTGCTCGATCTCTTCAATCTACACCCCACAATATCTCGACCATACCCCTATGTCAGATCGCATTCTCCCCGCTTTCACGCACTACGGGCTCAAAAAGGCAAGGATTGGATCTTGCTACATGCAATAGGGTCGCCTGCAAATCTTGATGAAAGTGGATATCAACAAGAGAAAAACAATAGCGATCTCAGTTTTTCCAATCGTTGCTTCAATCCCCAACTAGCCGAAACCTTAGATCCATAGCAAATATGATAAGCTCAGCAATGATGTCGATCCAAAATCGGCCACAGTCATCATTTAGCCCACGTCCATACGATCTCAAAGGATCCAACATTGTAATTTATCGTCGAGCGGATTTGGGAAATCAATTTTGAAAGGATCTTGAGAAGTTAGCTATGTTTTCTGAGTGAACAAGAAACTGAGAAATGAATTTTGGAGGGAGATGGAAATAATAATATAATATTCTGTTTATCTAATTCTCTTAAATAAATGGTCGTACATTTTGAGTTTGTACGATCACACGACGCATCCGATCGCCACAAAACTCGTCTACATACATCACCTCATTTTTCTGGAAACAAATCTCATCACCATCTGAGACTACGCCTCAACTAATTTCGCGTATTTCGAGATCGTTTCGACCATCGGATAGTCCGATCTCCAAATATAGCTATCCTTATAAAATTCACAACGTCAATCCTAACTCAACGGAAGTGGTCTCGAGTCCTGATTCGGCTGTATGCAAAAATCAAATTTTGGGCCTTCATTTAATTAATGATTAAATATTTAAATTAACTATTTAAATATTTGATCGTTAAAAATACGGGTCATTACACCACTTTTATATTTTATTTTATTTGTTTTAATTTTTGTTTTAGGAACATTTTATGGCTTAGAGGCTATGGATTATCAGACAAAAGAGAGAGGAAGAGAGCGGATGAAGATGAATTGCGTAAACAGAATGCTAAATGGATGAAAGGAATTTTGCTTTTCAATGAAATATTGAAACCTTTCCATTCCTTCTTTAAAATTCCTCATTAAATCTCAACCTAATCCCATCCTACCAATCACACATGGCCAACAAAGGCATGGGCTATGTGGGCCCTCAAAACCTCTAAAACCATTCAGTAACTAATCAAAATCAAATTTATATATTTTATTGATATCGCGTATCGATACACACATATATAACTTTCTATATAAGGTTTTCATTTAATAATAATGGCATTTAAATGTCAAATAAAATAAATAGTATTTCCTAGTTATTAATTAAATGATTATAAACAAATTAAATCGTGAAAAGTTTTGAAGTATTCATCATTGCTGTTGTACGGCTCAAAGGTGTAAATTCAGTCAACTATTAATATCGAACAATTCAAATATTAACGTTCACAAGTCAACTTAGTTAGTGGTATGAAATTTTGGCTTAATTTATCGCTTATACATCTTTTGGTAAAATCCAATTTTACGATTACAAGAGGTGCCCGGTAGTAATGATTATTTACATCAATTATTTTCATCAAAACTATATCACTTTAGGACATATGGAATTTGGTTTTGATCAAAATTTTAATATCATCCATATTCAACTTGATTAGTCCAAACATCAAATCAGTAGTTCAACAATAAAAATTATTATTGATTGTACTGCTCTGGCCACAGACGTCAACTATAAGTTGACTACAGTTATTTGTGATACTAAACCCTTATAACCAAGGAGACGAATTCTGTATTGAAAATCTTTCACTTTCAACGCTTCAATTGCGAGTCAACTATAGTCGTTTGATGGATTGTCATAGCTTAATTTAACTATAATCAAAGTGGAGTGTCCACATTGAAGCTTCACAGTATTCTCTAGTCGAGGAACCGCATAACATTGTTACTTTGAGATTCTCTATTTGACCTTAGTTATATTAACGAACAGAAAACTCTCGAGCGAGTCATTCCATAGTCATCTAATAACTATCAACATGTAACATCTGGTACCTCCAACAGCTATGAGTAATACAGGACCCAACTTTTAGAGTGCATTACGTAGTCACAACGGATGATATGATACCCTTTCTCAAAACATATTGGCTAGGAATATTTAATAATATGTTATTACAGTGTGATAAATTTCTCATGATTATATCACGCTGTTATTACTATCACATAACATATCATTAAAGTATTTTCTATTTAATATACTAAAATTTAATTATCTAATTAATTATATTACAATATAATAAAGTATATTATACAAATCAAATACCCTTTATGAACAAGATTAGTTATCGAGTTAGATATATGTAATAAATTAGACAATTGCTCTTATGGTATACCCTTAACTCTATTACCTCCATCCTCTGTAGCATTAACTTCGACATTCTCAGCTTTCGCATTTTTTATGAAAATATCTTTTAGCTTGATAACAAAAATCTGTTAGATCCTCTGGCGGATCTCTTTCCAAAGCCTTTTTTAACTTGGTCTTACCAGTGACTCCTGCAACCACACCATAAGAACTATAGATGAATCTGGTTTCTGAACTGTAGTGTCTGCGGCATTAAATCTAGTCAAATAACTTTGCAAATATTCCATCTCCTTCTATCACGTTTTAATGTGTCATCGCACTCCTTGGCGAATAATATGGACCCTGAACTGGTTCATGAATCTCTTAACTAATTCGGTCCATGTGTTAATGGATCCATTATCGAGTTTGTAAAATCACATGGCAGTCAAATTGTTAAGTACCATAGAAAGCAACATTCCATCTCTTCTGTGGAAGCTCCCAATACCCAATGTTTGGGATGTATCTCATCAAATAAACTGTTGGATTGGTTCTTTCATCATATGGTTCTAATACATGTTGCTCATCCTCCAAACTTCAAACTGGGGATCCACCTCGAAATGCCTTCGTACCATTTTAGTTATATGATCTTGATTCAGTTGAAATCATTGAGGCCTAACATGCCTTTAATCCAAGGCTTCCTCATGCCTCTGTTCATGCGTTGCCTTTCTAGTTCTTCTACTTATGGTGTGTGTTTGCGATCGGACCTTGCTTCCCAAGCTTAAATTTATTTCCCTATTGCAGTCTCCCTACCTCGGGATCTCGACAAGGTCTACCTAGTTTACATAATGGATCAATATCGACCGGTCCAGATCGATTGATACCGATCGACTATGGAAGCTAGGGTCGAGTTTAACTTGTCTCATCCCATGCCTCCATGCTTCTGTTCCATTATCCCTATTTTCTTACCACCTCTGGCCCTAATTTTTGATGGCTCCATGTGCTATTTGTTGCTTCTCCACTGGAAATGCCATTTAACATATCCTATTATTGAGCTAACAACATTGTTTGCTTGTTTGTCATCATTCCCTTCATCTAATCTCCAATTACAAAGATTGAAGGTGGATTTTAATAAAGGACAACTCGTGGTTACCCCGATTCTTTGGTTAACTCCCTTTCATAATAGCTTTTCTTGTAATTGCCTTCTTCATCTTCAATGGATCTAATCTCAGTTTCTCTTAGTGAAAGCAAAAAAAATGTTAGCAT
The DNA here is from genome assembly GCA_030737815.1 of Allium fistulosum. Taxonomy (NCBI): domain Eukaryota; kingdom Viridiplantae; phylum Streptophyta; class Magnoliopsida; order Asparagales; family Amaryllidaceae; genus Allium; species Allium fistulosum. The sequence goes on along the minus strand of CM060902.1, from coordinate 1,110,782,872 downwards.
TTATAGGCTAACACCCCAAATGATAGAAAAGCAACACATAAATTACAAATGTAAGAATTCAAAGTGAAATAGGAGAAGAGAGACATGATATTTTTACAATGGTTTAGCAAAATGTCCAACCTATGTCCATATGTTTTTATTGATTGATTCTTTCTGGAATACTCATTTACAGTGGAATCTCGAAAAATATGAGTTAGATCTTAGATTAGCTAACAAGTCTAGATAGGAAGAAGAATAAAGTCCCTTTCCAGTTGATGAAAGTCCTTTATTTATAGGAGAGTTCTTCCAACATAGTCGGAAGACTGAATTATGATAAGTAAACATCTAAACCAAAGTTTTAGCCATTGAATAGGTCAAATTGAATGTTCTCCAATCAACACCGTAGGTCGGCACCGATCAATATTTTGTCATTCTCTCCTTGCTTCTTTACATAGCTGAAGTCCTTTAGCTTTTAGGTACTCCAATTATGGAAACTAGATCGTTTGGTGTCGAATGACATTGTTCGACATCGATTAATTCAAATAATAACTTTTGCATTCCATCAACTCCAAGCATTGAATTGCACGTGAGTAAGTAGTGCAAATGTCAATAAGAAAATTAGTGGTACCAACCAATATAAGCTGGGTCGACCCATTGTAGATAATCCACACTTAGGGAATTTTCTCCATTCTTTAATCCTAGCATATTCTGAGCTTTCCGATCCACTCCTTCATCATTTTGTAGTCCAATTTCTCTTATTTGAGTCAATTCAAAAACTATGATAATTTTGTTGAACATGTGAAAAATACACTACCACGTTTACAAACATAAAAAGGCGTTTATGGCGTTATAAAAACACAATGTACTTGGTATGACAGGTTGAAAAACAATCTTTTAAGCTTTGTTTAAAACTGGTAAAGTTAACCCTATTATATTTGCTAAAAGGAATAAGAATGACTTATTAGTCGTACAAATATATATATGAAATGTATTAATTTTTGGATCTAAAATGAAAATATATGTATTGAATATTCAAATATTTTGAAAATTGAGTTTGAAATGTATCATGTGGGAGAACTTAACTGCTTTTAGGTTTACAAGTTAAACAACTAAATAATGGTACATTTATTTACCAATATTATTATGGCAAATATTTGGTTAAACATTTTTAAATTAAAAATACAACTAGCAACCATATAGTAATTAGCACAAACTAACATCCAGATCATGATGGCAGCGATAAAGAAGTCGACCACAATTATAATGCAGTATGATTGGCTCACCACTGTGCTTAACTACTAGTTAACCAGATAATGGTGAGTTTATGCTTATATATTTCAAGTAAACTATATGGAGTCATATTTAAGAGTCGTAAAAGATATTACTTAGTTGAAACTAAGGATTAGGGACTTTTCCACCTAAAGGGTTGCTATTTCGAATTAGTATCATATAGCAATGCTTAATTTGGAGGCTGCAAGATGAACAGAAAAAGTACAAGCGACACATAGCACATTATTGGCCTGTCATTTGTCTCTTGGTTTAGTAAGAAATAAAATTGTGTATCCATCTCAACTTATGGAGAAGAATATATTTCGGCAGCATTAACTTCGGCACAATAGTATGCATGTAATAAACATTTGAATATTTTAGTATAAACATAACTAAGTTCAAATTTGTTGTGATAACATGAGCGCAATTAATTTATCCAAAAATCACGTAAATCACTTGAGAATTGAACATATTGACATTAGAAAACATTTTCCATGCAATCACGTTTCCAAGGAAAATCTTACCTTAAATACTATTAACATAGAAAATTAGATCATGGATATATTTACCAAACCATTATATGAAAATATTTATATTACATTAAGAGGAGAATTCGATATTTGTGCGAAAAAATACTTTAATTAACCCTTTAGTTGTATTAACTATATTACAAAAATAATGTTACAAAGAAAAAGTTTATTTTACAAGTGTCTTTGTATTTTCCCTAAATTTTTGCCTCTTTTAGTTAATGATAAAGGAGGAGAAAATGCAGAAAACTCAAGCATATTGAAAGGTGTATATAGACATATAGGAAGTAATGATTGAGGGGAGTTTATTTAATTTTATATAATATAAGTCATATGTCTATATCATCAAAATGTAAAGGAATGTTGGGACACAATTTTTATGTTTTGGTGATGACAGGTATATGACATTGCTACTAATGAATTTATTGAGCTGTCTCAGCTGTAGCGGTACTTACATAGATGTTGTGACATGATAGTGGTCAATATAAGCTCAACAAAGTCAAATTATAAAGAATATGACATATAAAGAATTCGAAGACATATGTAGTGGAGAACAAGCTTCCAAAGACATTTAATGGAGTAAACAAATCTAGTAGAACACAACATTGAAGAAATACTCGAGTGTGGAAAAACTAACACAAAAGTCAATTATATTACTTATCGAGTCCTTTTAGCATAGGTATGTTAAACCCTAAAAAACGATCTACAAACCATTCTAAATTTGCACACAATATTTTTGGTATCTCCTAGATTTTTTTTTTGAATTTTTCTAGATTTCAGTATTGCAACAAAAGATCGAACGGATGTATGGAGATAGGCACGCAAACCAACATGTGGTTAACTACATGTCGACATGTGATACATCGTAGGTTGAAATATGGATGCTTACATGTTGACATATTGTTAGCATAATGGTTGACATGTGACCTAACCGGGTTACAAATTCAAATTTCCCTAAGCATTCTTTTTTGTAGCTCTTCCTCTTTTCATTCCAGAACCACTTCTAACCATTGTAACTTCTTAATAACAACTCTACATCATCTACATAAACCCCTAAAACACTCCAGTGACAAAAGCAACGTATACTGCTCTAAATATTCCGATCTATTGCTATATTATTTCAATGCTTTCAAATTTCCAAAGTGATCAAACTCTATACATTCAGTTCCATAATCATTTCACTTACTATACCACTTATCCTTTCGTATTGGAGATATATTTTGTGGGTTATCAAAGAATTTGGCTGAAATGAAGACATTTGTATATCATAGATAAAAAGGGTATACAAATGTACTTTTGTATTGAAGTTGTAGTCCTATTAAAAAGTCATCATACAGCCTTGTTGAAGTCATGCTCAGTGGCTCAGGTAAAGTTGTTGTAACTCATTCCTCCCAATTAAGAGGGAGTAAAGTTAGTGATATTTTAGAAAGGAGTTATGAGACTGGATGTAGGATGAAAGTATGTATTAGTATAAAAACTATCGATATGTTCTTTTTATTTACATGTTTGCATTCCTTTTATTTATTATAGTTAGCTAGTTATTAATTATTACTTAGTTAATTTGTATAAATTAAGTTAATTATTACAATTGGTCATATAATTCAATCTTACCCCGAATATTCGTTCATAAAAAAATTTCAAAGTTCTTTTCTGTTACCTATTTTTCAAATTTGAAAGATTTACTCTTAGTCTTTTGGTCACGGGAGTTTAATAAAAATAGGTTAAGGGTCATAAATAATGCAAGGAAGGTCATGCAACTTAGTTAGTAGGAAATTTTCTTCCCATTTCTTGCTAACAAAGAATCGATCTAAAAGAGTAATCTATAAGGATTCTTTACCTCTTGTCCAAGTGAATTTTCAACACCAGTAAAAGAAATGGGCTGGTTGGCAGCGGGTAAAATAGGTGGATTTAAAAAAAATTCCCGATTTAGATCTTTATTCAGCCGATGAAGTCAAATTTGGTTTAATATATCTAATCTAATTACTTTAGTTTAACATTAATTTTATTTAATTTTTTTATTAGTCAGTCATTTCATTTATTTGGTATTCTTTATATTACACGAGAATATCATAATATACTCACGTGTATATATTGTTACAACGTGCATCCCACTGGGCCCGAATTTTCACTTAATCGAAAACCCAAGTCCACCAAAGTATGGATTATTGATTTTGGTATCCTACAATTAAATAATTTCATATCAAAGCACTATCGATATGAACTCACATCGGACTAGTAAAGTATAATCAAAAATATAGTTATTGACAAAGATTGACATTTCCAATATTTAGTGTCCTTGCCAGTGCCAAGCATGCATAAGGAAACCTATCCTTCCACTGTTCTCGCCTTATACCAGTACCTGTCCATCTACGCTATCCTATGGGTTGTAATGAGGAGGGGGTCAGAACAATGTTTTGCTGACTGGTAAATTGCACACTTTATACATAACACTAGTTTATGTTGATTGCCTTCCAAATGCATATTATGTCTATTATTTAGTCATCTCGACTCCACGTACACATACGATACGTCGCATCTACCCGAAGTACATCATAACTATATACACACACACGTACCATAGTCCCTCTTTAGACTAAGATATTATCCCTGCAAGTATCTGTAACCCAAAACCTTATCAGGATCAATCATCAACGCAGTATCACGTCCTCCTCATCGTGCATACCAAGGAACTCCCGTAGTTCCTTATAATGGCATCATAATGGTTAGCTGTACCGTTTTGAAAGACCTTAATAAAGGGTTATCTAGCCTTGCCTCTAACAAACAATCTAGCAAACAACTGTGGTGGTGCATGACCTAAATGTGATCTATGTAGGAGGTGTAGCTGTTTAGGCATAACCCTTATCTTTCCATAGACCATTCAGGATTGATGAAGTTCTCGACCTATGCATAGCTCCTACTCCCTAATATGTACCAATCACACTGACATAACATCGAGCCTTACTCACTGTCCTTTTAGATTGCCTAACGCAACCAAGGTAATACCCACTTGTTACTTGATGCCCTTTAAAAGGTTGAAGCAGACTCTACTTGACCTTTGACACTTCGACCGAGGCGAACTTTCCTTCTTGGATATCCTTCACCTATACGCGAACGTATATAAATCCACGAGTCCTACAGTTGGACAAGTCACACATCAGTATAATGTATACACAACTGCTGGTAGCCCCTTGTAGTGGGAAGAATTGTATTTTGTAACACTACTGGCCTCGCATTCCAACCCATTTTAATGACCATATCATTCTTATCTGATCTAAGTAATTTACTAACTTTAATAATTCACACCCGTCATAAACTCATAATTAAGGCTACATGTGTGTGTATGTGTATATGTATGTATGTGTGTATATGTATATATGTATATGTATGTATATGTGTATAAATATATATATATAAAGCTATGTATGTGTATGTATATGTGTGTGTATTCATACTTATTTAATTATTACGCCTCCTATGTTCAACTATTAGTAATATTCCTTTACTTATTCATGCATTTGCTTTTTATTCCATTAATATCAATTTAATGTCATTTACCGCTTTAATTAGAAGATCTATATATCATTCCTATTTGCTTTTTCACGCCTTATTGAATTTCTATTTCAATTCCTATTTCAATTCCTTTTTACCTTTACTACTCTCCCTTGTTTAGTGGACTTTTCATAACTTTTTTTAAAATTATTTTCTCTATTTTCATAGTTATTACTTGCTTACCATTTTATTGTTTATTTTTATTTAATTTATGTCTTGCCTCTAGCTTCAACCATTATTATTATCATATTTACAATTCTATAATTAATCCTTGGGGATTTCTGCATTTTTATGCATTGGAGTTACATCTCTCTCAAAAGAAAAGGTTAACACTGTAAATTTTTATGTCTTATTCAAAAGGAGAATTTGTGTTACGTTTGAAATTACAAGAAATTATCCTTTTCATAGTTATTGAAATAGACAGTACAAAATACAGTAAATATGCATATTTTATGCATCTCTTTCTTTTACGCGTATTCCTTGTTATTTCAAACGATACACTTTTATTTATGAATCCGAACTTGATAATCTATTGAAATTTACATCGCAATATTCTACACTCCAATGAATTAAAACACTATTTAAATCCCTATAATTTATTATGATAACTCTAATTAATATTTTTCAAGTATAAGTAATTTAAATCTATAAATTTGGAATTAACACATAATTTATCAATTTCAAGGACTACTACTATCCAATTCTTTCCAGATTCATATACATGCAATATTAAAATTAAGTTATCAATCACAGAATTAGTAGGCATGATTTATAAATTCATTACTTGTATACTGTTTTAGCCTATAATTCAAAGTTTACATTTAGGCATATAGGAATAGATTTTGAATGATATAAATGTAATATTATATAGAAATATATAATTCCCACTCACCATTAAGCTTCCCAAATCTCGAGATCTAATCCACGTTATTTTAGATTGACTCCCCTTATTTTCTCTATTTGAATACATATACCACAAGCATACATATATCTATTAGAAATCTAGATCTGAGAAGAGATTTGGATTTGATTTAGATTTAAATCCGGATTTATAACTTTGCTTGGCTTTGACGATTTGATTCAACCCTATTCTTCTTCTCAATTATCATTTGTTATTCTCCACTTGTATATATGTATATAAACTATAATTTTATTTAGAATTAAGCATTTATGGAGAAGAGAAAATGGGAGAGCTCCGTTATCACTCTAGAAATATGAGAAGAAAAGTGAGGGATTAGGTTTGTATTTATAGAGGTTCGAATCAATGTCAGCTGTTAGATTAAATTATTTTAAATCTGGGTCGTTTGACCATGTCAAATTTCATTGTTGACTCATCCACCGGTCGACCGCCCTTACGCCACCAATCGACCGGTCCCAATTAAGGGGTCAACCTCGTTCGTCGTTGGATTCTGTTGATTTATTTCCTTTTACGTGCAACCGATATAATTTCTTTTCGCTTTGATTAACTTTAATTATACTTAAACCTTATGTAAGCGTTAACCGACTGTTAACGTTAATCAATGTTATTTAATTATATTTATTTTCATAATTTGATATATAATTATTTTCGGTCCAAAAACTTCAACATTAATAATTTTTTCGTTTAAACTCTGATCGAAAAACCTTATATATGAAAATTGATCAGAAAATTGCCACAAACTCAACGGTGCAAGTATCATAGCCAAAATCTGACATTTGTAAATTTTTCATCGTTATTATTTATTTATCAATTCTTCTTAATTAACTATTGTTAAAATTACAATGTGTTACATTCTCCCGCCTAAAAGAATTTCGCCCTCTAAACACCTTAAGGACAGAATCATATAACATAATGCATTACCATTCTAAACTATTCAGCCAAATAGTGTACAATAAATTTTGCAACAAATCGTATACAAGTGCGGTGTATCAGAATACATATAATATGCATATTGAGCAATTCTATATCGGCACCTCCTATATGAATGCATTTTTTAAAACAATTTTGAAAATATGGTGCAAACAATGGCAGTTCTATATGTATGCAAGTTTAAAAAATCAAAACCTTTGTTTTTACATCCAAATGTTGCCACACTTCTACGAATAGAAGCACATTTCTACCAATTTTACATCCAATCCCTTCCATCCAAAATCCTAGCACATCATTTCTAACATCCAGAATTTTGAAAAATCCAGTTTTCTAAATCTATATTCCTATATCGAAAGGGGGTTTAGATAGAGAATTCCATACTTTCATCCTTCAATTGTGTATCCTTTTCCACTGTATCTTGGAACCTCCCTTTTGCCCTCATTCATTTTCTAACTTTTCCAAGTACAGTCCACATAAAAAAATTACTTTTAAAATTTTAAATCAGAGTTATTTTAAAAACTAGTTTGGTTCATCTTTGAAAAGGTATGGAAAAAGAGATTATGTAGTTAAAATGGCTTTTTCCCTTGTCTCCAACTATATCTCATTTTACTATGACTTATGTTGCGCGGTAAATCCCTATTTTGTAACCCTTCGACTTCTTCCCTTACTACGCATGTGACATTTCAAAAATAAAAAAAATTCCTATTTTGCCGCTCAAATTCTTTTTAAATTAAACTTCCAAATATTCGCTAAAAATTTAAAATTTCATCACCATTTTTTTCAAAACTTTTCATAAAATTATTTTACCACCAAAATCATGAATTTTGAATGAACTTTCAAAATTATATTTTATTTCAAAACAATTCATGCCACATCCTATGCAACCAGAGTTTAGTCGACAGTTTGACATCCATAATGGACACTTCTTTATTACAGGGTAAATGTTAATTTCAAAAACTTTTCTTTTAATTTTAAATAACAACCAGCACAAAACTTCATTTAAAAATTTTAGCTTTTAAGGCGTAAGGACAGTGGTCTATGGTTTCGCAATGACCTTTCACTGTCCTTCGCTTGCCAAAATTTATCTCCTAGAAATTTAGCACTTTTTGGAACTTAACTTTACTTTTTTTTATTAGCTAATTAAACAAATTCCTAATTTATTTCACAACTTCCAGCCTTACTTTGCATTAGTTAAGTGTCTACATGAGATTTCCTTGCTTACATAGGTTTCCAATTATATAGCGATCAACTCAAAAAACAAATTTCGAAACGAACATTTCACATAATATCGTACGCGCTTTATACAAATGAAACATTACAACCTAAAGCCCGAAAGAAACAATTACTGAAAGCTTCTCTTCAGTATCAACTGACATTAATGATGTTGTGACCCTATCATTTCTTACATAAATTAAATGAACCTTCCTAACACATCATTCTACTACAACCCACATATCCTAATCCACCCTTCTGGTTTCTAATAAATAAGGTACATTTATTACTTTTAACTACTACCACCAATATAGGCAGAACTATGCATTTCCACATTGTAGTGGGCTAAGGAATACAAACTATTCACATTTAGAATAACTTACTAGAGAAATTGGCACGGCGAAATGAATTTCCCTCCATTCTGCTCTCTTTAATCCTGAGCCAACCAACGTCCTCTTTGTGTGTTTGTTATCTTGTTACCCTTTATTATTGTCTTCTTTTAACCCAACTCTCTTAATAGTATTATCAAATTTTGGTTTTTTACTTCCTTTTCTTGATCTTTCATGCGAGTTACTATAAACTTGCATAAATGTACTTTGATACCATTCATCATTACTTCGGGGGTTTTTTTATGGCTTCCAAACATGTCTTACTAAATATTCCAAGGTTTATAAGAATATTCCTTACACTCTACAGGGATTCCTTATTGTTATTCTATGAGCAATCATCGTTATTTCCTTCATAGCTTTATTTTTTACCCCATCCTACCTAGGCAGTCACCCTATTTGCTCTATATTAAAAATTAGGTTTGGTTTTTGCCACTTTTTCTATGACAAAATTTCACAATTATAAAGTAGATAATTCTAAAAAAATTATCTTTAAAAGTACAAACATAGAAACTTTTTATTAAATTCCAAAATAACTTTGTATCTTAACTGTTAAAACTCCAATTTAATTTTTTTTAATGTTCGTTTTCTTTTTCTTGAATCAAATTTTCTTTTTAAAGCCATTTCCCAATTGCAAGGATTTTTAACTCAAATCATTTATTAAGTTTTGCTAAAAATTCAGTTCTTTTACCAAATGGTTTCTTAGAAAATATAGTTTACAATGTTTCCAAAACACCTTTTACAATTTTAAACAATAAAAACTGGAGTAGACAATGACACTTCCATCCTATTATTTTCCTATTACTCATTCTATCTCCACTTCCAACCTCTGGCGAAGTCTCTAGTACCATGTGTGGGGAGCTTTTTAAAAGACGCGTGTAATCAACCCGCACAACCATGGAAAATATTCGTTTCCTTTGTTTGCCTTTGATTTCCTATGTTGCTTCTAATTAGTTTACTAGTATTATTTTTAATATAATCTCCTAAGGTTATTTCTAATTACTAACAGTATTTTATATAAATTTATAATATTGTTTCTATTTATATTTCGTAATGCTACCACTATTTAACTGTCTTCTACCTGAATTGCTCATATTTAAATTGCTTATATTTATGTTGCTTTCCACTTAATTGACTGTCTTCTTTATTGAACCATTGCAGTGTGTTCATCTACTGCTTTATTTTGGGATTGTAATCTTCTTTTCTATACTATTTACCCTATTTTAAACTTGTACCACTTCCTATTGTCCATCACTAAAAAGTATTTTACAACTTATTTTTTTTCTTTCTTCTTAGAAAAATCAATGAGTTATATACGCTCTACTATATTTTCAAAAGAATACCTTTTTACAAAATCATATTTATTGAAATTTTTTATTTAACTCCTTTTAAATTTCTACTTAAACTTTTTATAAATAAAATATGAATATTTCAGTTTTTCGAAAATTTAATATTTACTTACTTCAAAAATAGGGTTTTTCTACCTTCAAATAATTCCTTTGAAAATCATTTCAAATATATTATCTACTTATTTTTCTCAACTTTTATGTCAAAATCATTTCAACTTTTATATTAAATTCTTTCATTTGGGGTCAAAGTCAGAGTGGATTTTTATTGCCCCTTCTTTTGAACTTTTGTTCTTTTCAACTTACCTACTAACATATCTTCTCCAAGAATATTAAAAATCCAACGATCATCTTGGAGCGATTACCATATATCTTTTTCAGGGAACTTATTTAATACTTACTTTCAAATATCTGTAATGTATAGATTCTTTCTTTCCCATTTATCTGGTCATAATGTGCATCATCATTTGGCAATCCTATGAGGATTTACAACCATAGAGCAACCTGTTATCTACATGGGAGTCAAGTACTATACAGCTTCAGAGACCCTTCCATATGTCGCATCCATGCTCTTCTTAAGTCAACACCTTCCAATATGACCAACTTCCAATAAGGTAATTGGGATAGGTGCATACCTTCAACTTCATCCGTAGTTCCGACTCATAATCGACTTGTCCATATTTTCAGAATTTGGTTCCAACTACTCTATAGTCGGAATTCATTGGATTTGGTGTATAATATATTTGTAATTATAGGTAAAATACAAATACGTTCACTCAGTATTTCCTAATTTTTAGGATTGACTAACCTGGCTCTAATACCAAATGTGACAACCCGCACCCCAATGGGCCTGAATTTTGGCTAAATTGAGAACCCAAGTCCATCAAAGTACGGATCGTTGATTTTCGTATCCTGTAAATAAATAATTACATATCAAACCACCATCGATATGAACTCATAGCAGAATAGTAAAGCATAATAAAATATATAGTTACAAACCAAGATTGACATTTTCAATATTTAGTGTCCTTGTCAGTACCGAGCATGCACAAGGAAACATGTCTTTTAACTGTTCTCGCCTTATATTAGTACTTGTCCTTCTAAGCTATCCTGTTGGTTATAATGAGGAGAGGGTCAGAAAAATATTCTGCTAGACTGTAAATTACACACTTTATACATAACACTAGTTTATGTCGATTGCCTTTCATGACATGTTATGTCTTTTTTTTACTTAGTCATCTTGACTCCATGGACGCATACGATACGGCCCATCTACATGAAGTAGACCATAACAACATATATATATATACATAAATAAATTTACATACATACATATGTGTGTATATAGGTACCACAATCCCTCTTTGGACCAAGATATTATCCCTGCTAGTGTATGTAACCCAGCACCTCATCGGGAATCCATCATCAACGCAGTATCACATCCCCGTCGTCGTGCATACCAAGGAACCCCTATAGTTCCTAATAACAGTGCCACAATAGTTAGCAGTATTCTATCCGTTTTGAAAGACCTCCATAAGGGGTTACTAGCCTTGCCCCTAATAAACAATCTAGCAAACAACTTTTGCAGTGCATGACCTATATGTAATCTAAAATAGTAGGAGGTGTGGCCGTTTAGGCATAACCCTTGTCATTCCACTAATCACTTAGGACCGATGATGTTCTCGACCTATGTATAGCTCCTACTCTTTAATATGGTACCAATCACACATTGACATGGCATCGAGCCTTGCTCACTATCCGATTTAGATTGCCTAATGCAACTAAGGTAAGACTCACTTGTTACCTAACACCTCTTAAAAGGTTGAAGCGGACTCTACTTGTCGTTTGACACTTCAACTTAGGTGAACCTTCCTACTTAGGTATCCCTCACTTATACGTGAACGTATATAAATCCACGGGTCCAACAGTTGGATATGTCCCAAATAAGTATAATGTATAAACAACTGCAGGTAGCCCGTTGCGGCGGGCAAACTAACTTTAATTATTCACACCATCATAAACGAATACTTTGGGATATGTGTTTGTGTGTGTACTCATACTTGTTTAATTATAACGCCTTTTATGTTCAACTATTTGTAATATTCCTTTACTTTTCACACATTTGCTTTTTGTTCCATTAATATCAATTTAATATCATTTACCACTTTCATTAAAAGTTCTAAATACCTTTCCTATTTAATTTCTCATGCTTGAATGAATTTCTATTTCTATTCCTTCTTAATCTTTACTACCCTCTGTTGTTTAAAGGACACTCTATACCCTTTTAATTTAAATTATTACTTGCCTACCATTTTATTGTTTATTTTTATTTGATTTCTGTCTTGTCTCTATGGCATATATATTAATTATTCGCTTAAACCGTTATTTTTATCACATTTACAATTCTTAAATTAATCCTTAGGGATTTCTACATTCCAATGCATTGTAATAACATCTCTCTCAAAAGAAAAGGCTAACATTGTAAATTTTTATGTCTTATCCAAAAGGAGAATTTGTGTTACGCTTGGAATTACAAGGAATTATCTTTTTCATTATTATTGAAATAAACTGTACAAAACACAGTAAATATCCCTATTTGATACATCTTTTTATTTTAGGCATATTTCTTGTTATTTCAGACGATGCATTTTTTCTTATGAATCTAAACTTTATATCTATAGAAATTTACAGTAATATTCTACATTCCAAAGAATTAAAATACTACTTAAATCCTCATAACTTATTGTGATAGCCCATAAATCAGGAACTACCACATAATTTATCAATTTTAAGGATTACTTCTACCTAACACTTTCCAAATCATATACATGCAGTATTAAAATTAATTTATCAATCACAGAATATGTATGCCGGATTCATAAATTCATTACACCTATCAAGTTTTAGCCTACAACTCCAAGTTTACATTTAGGCATACAAGAATAGATTTACAACGATATAAATCCAATATTATATAAATATATATATATATATATATATATATATATATATAATTTCTCACTCACCTTTAAGCTTTCCAAATCTCCAGATCTAATCCTTGTTATTCCAGTTTGACTCCCCTTATTTCCCTAATTGAATACATATACTACAAGCATACATATATCTACATAAACCTAGATGTGAGAAGAGATTTCGGTTTAATTTAGATTTAGATCTGGATATATAATTTACCTTGGCTTTGACGATTTGATTCAACCCTATTCTTCTTCTCAATTATACTCTGCAATTCTCCACTTGTATATACATATATAAACCATAATTTTATTTATAATTAAGAATTTATGGAGAAAAGAAAATTACAGAGCTTCATTATCGCTCTAAAAATATAAAAAGAAAAGTAAGGAGTTAGGCCCATATTTATAGGGCTTCGAATCAATGCCAAATAGTTAGATTAAATTATTTTAAATCTGGGTCATTTGGCCACCTCAAATTTCATTGTTGACACATCCACCAGTCGATTGCCCTTATGCCACCGGTCGACCGGTTCTAATTAAGGGGTCGACCGGTTGACATATTTTGGATAATTATCATACATCGTTTGATTCTGTTGATTAATTTCCTTTTACGCACAACCGATATAATTTCTTTTAGCTTTGATTAATGTTTATTATACCGAAATGTTAAGTATGCTGTTAACTCTTACTTTCAAGCGACCTAAAACTGCACGACCTAAAAAGCTTGCGACCTAACTTCATAAAAAGCTTGCGACCTAACAGGGAGTAGCGACCTAGAAGAGCTTGCGACCTAACAGGGAGTAGCGACCTAGAAGAGCTTGCGACCTAAGGAAGTGCTACGACCTAATGAAGTGCTGCAACCTAATGAAGTGCTGCGACCTAATGAAGCATTGCGACCTAAGGACTTAAGAGGTCTTCAGCGACCTAAGGATGGAAAGGCCTTGCGACCTAAGGACTTAAGAGGTCTTCAGCGACCTAATGATGGAAAGGCCTTGCGACCTAAGATCTAGGAGGATCTCGCGACCTAACAGCATAAGAAGTTCGCGACCTAACAGCGTAAGAAGTTCGCGACCTAACAGCGTAAGAAGTTCGCGACCTAACAGCATAAGAAGTTCGCGACCTAACAGCATAAGAAGTTCGCGACCTAAAGGAGTCCGCGACCTAAGAGGCTCTGCGAACTAAGGGAGTCAGCGACCTAACTACTAAAGAAGTCCGCGACCTAAGAGGCTTTGCGACCTAAAGAAGTCCGCGACCTAAGAGGCTTTGCGACCTAAGGGAGTCAGCGACCTAACTACTGAAGATGCTTGCGACCTAAAGCCTGAAATGATCTAGCGACTCAACAGTCTAACTAGCTAAATGCAGAGAAGGGGATGCGACCTACTATAGGTCGTTCACGACCTACTACTTGCTCAGATGGAAACAGAAGCAACTCAATCAGGCTGCCTTCCCTAAGTCGCATATGGATTGCGACCTATCTTAGGTCGCTCACGACCTAAGACCTAACTTAGGTCGTACGCGACCTAAGACTTAGGAGAATTTCCAGAATCCAAACCAGCCTCTATAAATACCCCACCACTTCTAACTTGAGGGGGACTTTTGGCAATTCATTTCTAAAGCGCCGTTACTCTGCCGAACTCTCCAATCATTCAGCAAACCAAGATCCTTCAATCATTCAAGACACTACAACAAACTTCGAGAGAAATTCATAACATCCGACATGGATTCGTCGAGTTTCATCGCTGAAGATTGAGCTAGTAGTCAAGATTGCTTCTTGTGATCGAGTTGTACTGTTTTCATAGGAGATTTGTATCAATTTGTAATCAGATTCAATAATAAAGAGATTCAAAGTGGATGTAGGCTAAATCTTAAGCCGAACCACTATAAAATTGCTGTCTTTTACTGCATTTCTGCTATTTTCCTGCTTGATTTCTGTTCCCGTTACGCGGGTGGTGCTTTCACAATCTTACTACACACACCGGGTGTTGGCGTTCACACTTTTGACGTTAACATTTTGGTGCTTTCACTGAGAATTCCAACTCAGGTTACCATTCCATCATTGCTTCACGCAAGTTTGTTGAAAAGATTTCCTACAAAACTAGAAGCCTATCAGACATAATGGCTCCTGGAAGGAAACGAAAGGTTATCAGATCTGAAAATGTTCATGATGATACCGCCACCTCTGCTTCACCAAGTCAGGCAGCTCCAAGCGTCGGGGTGACGCGAGAGGAGCTAGACGCTGCCGTATCCGGACTATACCAGCAGATTGAGACTCAAAACAATCTGATGATGGAAAAACTGAACGCTCTGCTTGGTGCCAACCAGAGACCAGTGGGTAATGAAGAAAACACCACGGATGCTCTTCGCGACTCCGGAGGGAGGAATATTCCTCAGGGGGGATCAGGTGCTGTTGAAGGGGCACCCCTCCGAGCTGAAGGATCTAGACCATCGCCAATTTTCCACGAAAATCTGCCCGGGCAAACATTTGAGAAAATGGCAGAAGTCTACTCCGCAAAATCTTTGAACAATGAGGAATATCTTTCTGGCATGATCAAGCAAATAATGAAAGAGAGCATGCAGAGAGGTGAGGATGAAAGCGAATGGGGATTCGCGCCAAGCAAGACTCCATTTACCGAGAAGATCCTAAAGGCTGAATTCCCTAGAAAATTTGTTCCCCCCACCATTCCTGCTTATCGGGGAACAAGTGATCCAAACCAATTCTTGTATAAGTATGATTGGCACATGACCGGTGCGAGAGCAACTGATGAAATCAAATGCCGGTATTTCCCAGTATATTTGGAAGGAGTGGCACTTCTCTGGTTCACTAAACTCCCTGTCCGATCAGTAGATCAGTTTTCCGATCTGACTAGAAAGTTTAAAGAGCAATTCAGGCTATATGCTTCAAAGGCAAAGGACATAATGTCATTATCCAGTCTTGAATAGAATCCGGGAGAACCTATTAAATCATTCCTGAACCATTTCAATATAGCTCTGGCGGAAGTTGATAACGCAGAGCCACGGATGATCTTGACCTATTTGATGCGTGCTATCGACAAATCGAGCGAATTTGGAAAATGGCTAAAAATGAAAGAGCCAAATTCTCTCGAGAAATTCTACAAGAAAGCCGATGAATTCATACGCTTGGAAAATCTTCCAGCATCAACAAAGGTGGAAAATAATACTGCCGCTTCGGAAAAGAAAGATTCTGGAGGTCAGAAAAGGGAAAATCACGAGGGGAAGAAGCAAAAGGATTTAAAGAAACCTCGCTTCTTCAAACCCTCAGATTTCACTCCATTGACCGACACTCTGGAAAATATCTTCTTCGCCACCAAAGATGATGTGGATTATCCCAAACCGACCGAGATAAAACCAGGAAAGGGTGCTATGAGAAATGGAAAGTTCTGTCGTTTTCACAACCAGCCTGGTCATGATACCAATGACTGTCGTCACTTAAAGAGCTTAATTGAAGAATTGTTGAGAGAAAACAAGCTGCAACAATATGTCAAGAAAAACAGAAGTGATCCATCTTCATCTACTCAGAAACAACAACCCTCTAATCAGCCGTCAGGCTCAGGCAAAGGTGCTGTGGCACAAGAATCTGAGAGGCCCGTTATCAACGTCATTTCAGGGGGCCCACACCCAGCAGGCAAAAGCTGGGGTGAGATGGAACGATATGCTCATGCTTTGAAGTATGTCCCGGCAGAAGAAGATGTTTTTGCTGTAGAAAACACAGTACCCCTAAAACAGCAAAAGATCTCAGATAATGATATTTTGTTCAAGGCTAGGGATTCTATTGGTGTTGAAGCCCCAACCATAGACCCCTTGGTTATATCTGCAGGAATTGGGCCAGCAATAGTAAGACGAGTACTCATCGATTGCGGTGCATCCTACAATATACTTTTCAAGAAAACGTTTGACCAGATGAAAATCCCAATGACCGACGTTCAGGCTTCATCTCAAAAGATCGTTGGTTTCACTGGGGAACCACAGCAACCAATCGGAACTGTCGACTTGTTCGTGGAACTTGGTGAAGGGCAGAAAAGGGTAACTCGAAAACAAACCTTTGTGATCGTTGATGGATTTTCTGCCTACAATGCTTTCCTAGGCAGGCCAGCTCTAGCTGCATTCAAGGCCATTTTGGCCCCATGGTGCCTAACTATGAAGTTTCCTACAGAAAATGGTGTTGGTGTCATCAAGGGAGATCAAAATGCTGGACGTGAATGTTATCTTATAGAGCTTCGAGAAGCCAGAAAGAGAGAGATGGGTAAAGATGCGGCAGCTCCCCTCCGCATCAAGACCCCAACCTTATAGCAAATACAGGGTGGCCCCTGCACTGGTGAGCATAGTGGTGCAAGGCGGGAAATGGACCCCAGAAAATTCAGTGCAGAGGAAAATAGAGTGGTGCCTGTGGAAGTTACGGTACCAATACCTGTCGACTCCAAAGACCCAAACAAAGTGCTTAATGTGGGTTCGCAACTAAGTACAACAGTTCAAAATACACTGATAGCATTTCTAAAAGCAAATCTGGACGTGTTCGCTTGGTGTCATGCTGATATGTGCGGAATCTCTCCAACAATTGATGTTCATACTCTGAATGTCGATCCGAAATTCACACCGATAAAACAGAAAAGAAGAACTCAAAGTCCAGAAAGATCAGCAACTTTAAAGGAAGAAGTAGACCGCCTCTTAGAGAATAATTTCATCAAAGAATCCACTTATCCAAATTGGGTTTCGAATCCAGTACTGGTTAAGAAGGCAAATGGAAAGTGGAGAGTATGCATTGATTTCTCAGATCTGAACAAAGCTTGCCCCAAAGACTGCTTCCCGTTGCCCAGAATCGATCAACTAGTAGATGGGACGGCTGGACATGAGTTGCTATCTTTTATGGATGCCTATTCCGGATACAATCAGATTATGATGAAAGAACCAGATCAGGAGGACACAAGCTTTATTACAGATGTAGGACTCTACTGTTACAAAGTCATGCCATTCGGGTTAAAGAATGCAGGGGCAACATACCAAAGACTTGTCAACGCTATGTTCAAGCCACAGATCGGCAAAACAATGGAGGTCTACATTGATGATATGTTAGTAAAGTCAAAGAAAGCAGTAGACCACATGGACCACTTGGCAGAGATGTTCTCAGTTCTTCGGAAGTACGGAATGAAGCTCAATCCATTGAAATGTTCATTCGGAGTAGAGTCTGGGAAATTCCTGGGTTTCATTGTGAGCGCTAGGGGTATCGAGGCCAATCCTGCTCAAATCACAGCTCTAAGAGAAGTTAAAGCTCCTAGAACAAAGAAAGAACTGCAAAGTCTCAATGGAAAGGTTGCCGCTCTTAGTCGCTTCATTTCCAAGGCCACAGACAAATGCATTCCCTTCTTTGATGCTCTAAAGAAAGGAAAGAAAAATTTCGAATGGACTCCTGACTGTCAGAATGCTTTCGATCAACTGATTCATCATATGAGAACTCCTCCAGTCCTCTCCAAGCCTAGTAATGGTGAAGACCTCTTCATCTACTTAGCAATTTCATCCCATGCTTTAAGTGCAGCACTTGTACGAGAAGATATGAAAATACAACGTCCAGTTTACTACATCAGCAAACGGTTCGCTGGAGCTGAAATGAATTATTCAAAGATAGAAAAACTTGCTTATTGTCTGCTAATCGCTTCCAGGAAGTTGAGACCTTACTTTCAATCTCATCCTATCAAGGTCCTGACTGATCAACCTTTAAAGCAAGTCCTGTATCGTCCTGAAACTTCGGGTCGTCTCTTGAAGTGGAACATAGAGCTCAGCCAATATGACATCACTTATCATCCCCGAAGAGCGATTAACGGACAAGCTTTAGCAGAATTCATTGCAGAATCCACTGACAAAGGTGACAGTAAGGAAGAAACAACTGATTGCATTCCGATACAGTGGAAGTTGTATGTTGATGGCTCGAGAAATGACTATTGTTCTGGGGCAGGAGTTGTGCTCGAAACTCCCGAAGGACGATCACTATGTTATGCATTGAGACTGGAATTTCCTTCGACAAACAATGAAGCAGAATATGAAGCCCTTATTGCTGGATTGAAAATTGCCAAGGAATTGAATATCAAAGTGATACAGATTTTCAGTGATTCTCAGCTTATTGTCTGCCAGGTGAAGAAGGAATTCCAAGCCAAAGGAGGGAATTTGCCTGCATATTTGACCAAAACTTCCGAACTCCTCAATGATTTAGATCACTACTCAATAAGCCACATACCCCGAGAGGAAAATATGAAGGCGGATTCTTTAGCAAAGTACTCAAGCTCCGGAGAAGCTCAATTGCTGGGATTGGTTCCCGTAGAAGTTCTGTCAGCTCCAAGCATTGATGAAATGGATATTGATTGGATCATGAATACGTCCCAAGAGCATGAATCGTGGATGAGTCCAATCAAAGAATACTTACTCAGTGGTTCTCTGCCAGAAGATTCTAAGGAACGTCGAAAATTATTGAGAAAAGCGTCAAGATATGTAATTCAAGATGGCCGATTATACAGGCGAGGATTTTCAATCCCACTACTCCGATGTGTAACTAAAGAAGAAGCCAAGACAATCTTAGCAGAAGTGCACGGAGGAGAATGTGGAGACCATTCAGGCGGTCAAACACTTGCAAAGAAAATTCTCCGATATGGGTATTTCTGGCCGGATATTAATCGAGATGCTGCAGCTTACTCCAGGAAGTGTGACAAATGCCAAAGGTTTGCGAAAATCCCAAGAGCACCTTCTACCGAACTCACACAAATGGTCAGTCCATGGCCATTTGCCATCTGGGGGATAGACCTAATTGGACCACTGCCTATCGCCAAATCAGGGATTAAATATGCTATTGTCGCCGTTGACTATTTCACCAAATGGGCTGAAGCTGAACCTTTGGCCACCATCACTTCTAAAAAGATGATAAATTTTGTAACAAAGAATATCATTTGCAGATATGGTGTGCCACATAAGATAATCACCGACAATGGCACTCAATTTGAAAGTGAAGAATTCCAGGATTTTTGCAAACGATTCAGAATTCGAAAAAGCTTCTCAGCAGTGGCTCATCCGCAGGCAAATGGGCAAGTGGAAGCAGTTAACAAGATCATCAAGTCAACTATCAAAAAGCAACTTGAAAAAGCAAAAGGTGGTTGGGTTGATAAGCTTCCATTAGCACTATGGGCGTACAGAACTACTCACAAAACTGCGACTGGGCACACTCCATTTTCACTGGCATACGGATCTGAGGCAATGATTCCAGTAGAAGTAGAAGTTCCTTCACATAGAAGAGTTCATTTCAATGATACTGAAAATGAAAAACTGCAACTTGAAGCGCTTGATTTTCTTGATGAGAAAAGAGAGGAAGCTAGGCTCAGAGTTTCAGCTCATCAGCAGAGAATAGCCAGGCATTTCAATTCCAAAGTTCGCCAACGCAGCTTTGAAATCGGAGACTTGGTTTTGAAAAGGATCATGACAGCAACTGGTGTGTTTGGGCCAAGCTGGGAAGGACCATATGTCATAGGCACTAAACTTCTTGATGGCACTTTCAAACTCATAACTGTTGAAGGAGATCCAATTCCAAGAGCCTGGAACAGCAACCATTTGCGTCCTTACTTTACTTGAAAAAAGAGCTGTGCTCAAAATTGTAAAATGATGATAAATGTATCAATTGTATTGTGAAGCATTGTAAATCAGTATAAATGAATGAAAAGCTATAAAGTGGACGTAGGCCCGATTCTTGGCCGAACCACTATAAATCTTGTGTTCTTTACTACTTCATAATGCCTGATTTATTTCGATATATAAATACTTTAAATGTATCACTAAAATATCGATTCAAAATTGCAGGACATGATAACAGGGCCTGCTCATCACAAAAATAAGCAACCTTTATAAATCAGCTATTGCACAAAAAATTCCAAACTCAAATCCTACACAGAGAAAACTTCACATAAAGAATTGGCAACTTCACTGGGACAAACCTTTGTTCACTAGTTGAGATTATCGTTATGAACGGGCATCCAACTAGATAACTCGCGCTTGTCTCGTAAAGTCATTCAACAGTGAAGTTTACTTTTTCAGATAAAGCAATGTACTTGCAAAAGAGAGGAACACGCGCTTGGAAACAATGATAAAGGATCGCGGATTGGCGGATGATGATACAACATGAGCGGGCAAACAAAGAAGCAGATAAAGGGAGGTATGCCTCTCAACAGGAAGGCCGAGAGATCCACTAAAGGGACGCCTTCCCAACCGGAAGGAACAAGACCCTCGCTAACTGGTCGTGATGCATCCGACCAGATAGCATAGGTCCGTCCCGTGGATCCACTCGCCCCTGAGACGCAACCTACCTGGCACACCAACCAACCAAAGCCCTCTAACGAGGCACGCCAATAAATGGGAGTGCTTTACTCAATCAAAAAGATCGGTGGGACTACCAAAGGGGCACCTTGTTAGTTAATTGCGATCGTTTGTGCAAACAAACATCCAATCAAGCAACTTGGGCTCACCCGTAGACCTCTGACCATGAGAAAGTAACTTCCAGGCAAGCACAAGCCCTCTTCGGAGGCACAAGCCCTCTTCGGAGGCACAAGCCATCTTCGGAGGCACAAGCCCTCTTCGGAGGCACAAGCCCTCTTCGGAGGCACAAGCCCTCTTCGGAGGCACAAGCCATCTTCGGAGGCACAAGCCCTCTTCGGAGGCACAAGCCCTCTTCGGAGGCACAAGCCATCTTCGGAGGTAAAAGCCCTTTTCGGAGGCACATTTCACCAGGGTAAAAGTGCAAAATGCTTCTCTTCGGAGACCCACTTCACCCGAGTAGAAATACAAAAATTGCTTCTCTTCGGAGACCAAAATCAAGACTTCTTTGGAAGCACAAGACCTCTCCGGGGGCACAACAATAATCCACAAAGCATAATACTACTCTTCGGAGCCCACATGCTACTCCTCAGAAAATACCGAGACAAAGCCCTCCTTGGAGGCACACTTCGATTCTTTCGCTTCACCGCGTAGGAGAATTCACTTCTCAAAAGCATGAAATGAACATTTCCGAAGGTTGAAGCGTAAAAGTTTATCCGAAAATGAGACACACTCCGTTTAAATAGAACAATTATTCCCTCAAGAACGGAATAGCTATTCTATGAAAAATAAGAGTACAGGTCTCGCTAAAAGCGAAGGATATTGTTATGCACTTGTGGTATAGGGGCAATATCGTATGATACGGTTGCAACAATAAAAAGCAGTATTCAAGCAACATACCACAAGCACATAACAATATCACGCGAAACAGATGTGGAATAAATGCATTCTCAAACGCAGACAAAAAGTTTGCACAAGTAAGAAGAATCGTTTGTTCTACACTTAAAATAAAAAGATAGATCATTCTCACATACACAAGAGTTTGTACAAGTAAAATAATTGTTTTATTTAGTACTATAAAAATTCTTTACATACGCAGATGTCTCAAAAAGCAAAAGCGGGGACCGGTACCCGCACAATCCCCGGTCAGTACATGCAAAGAGCAAAAATAATGAGTAGAAAATTCAGCTTGATTATTCCTTCTTCTCACCACCCTTGGAGCTCTTTCCCGGCCTAATGATTAGCTTTTGAAGCCGTTGAGAGCGGGCAGGGACAGAAGGAGAAAGTGGTACAGCCGGATCAACTACTGCTTCCTCTTCAGTGGAAGTCTTCTTCTTTTTCTTTACAGCACGTTTCCCCTTCCTCTTTGAAGAAGACTCGCTCCCCGGAGTAGTCAGCAATGTTGAAAGC
The DNA here is from genome assembly GCA_030737815.1 of Allium fistulosum. Lineage (NCBI taxonomy): Eukaryota > Viridiplantae > Streptophyta > Magnoliopsida > Asparagales > Amaryllidaceae > Allium > Allium fistulosum. The sequence goes on along the minus strand of CM060902.1, from coordinate 1,110,760,012 downwards.
TTCGTATCGCCGTCAAGAGACCGCTCCGGAGTCTTCTCGATGTCTTCAAAATCCTCTGCCTTCTGTTCCTGAGAAGCAGCCGGATCATCCAAGCCTTGAAGAGCTTCGATTTTCTCTGCTTGTGATCCAGGTTGGGAAGCAGAGGGAGGAGTAATTTGGGAAGATGGAGGAACGACAATCGAAGGAGTGGAAGCTTGTGTAGTGCTTGGTGCCTCCGCTGTAGAAGAAAAGAAGTTAAAGTCAACATCCCCCGAAAATAAAGAAGGCATCGGTTCACCGAAGTTTAAGTAACAAGTAAGAAGGTCATCGAATTCGGCTAAGTCAAATGACTGGTTCATCAGACCCGAGATGACACCAAAAGTACCTGGAGGAGTTGGCTTCACAAGATCTACCTCAAACTTCTCGGCCTCAATATCATCCAGTGCCTCATCTTCAGTAGGAGTAGTTGCAGTCTCCTGGGCAGCTTTAGCTAAATGTAAAGAATGAGGGCTGGAATCTATAATATTAACGTCAGCTGAAGTGGAAGTTTGGACGGGGGCAGTCAAAGGAGCTTCTTCTTTTGGAGGCTCTTCTCCCACTGTTTCAGCTCGTGCTTTGGCAAGTAGCTCTTTCCCCTTAACAAGAGCGGCGCGATCCTCATCATTGAGATAGCGCTCCTCAAGTTCCAGCTCATTATAGCCAGCCCCGCCAAGCATATCCATCGCGACCTCCCACACTTCAGCCAATGTAATTTCATAATCGGGACCAAGAAAAGAGAGGCTCCCACGACCCAGAACGCTGTGTAAATAAAAGTCAAATAAGGTAGAGCTGACGTCTGCTTTCGTCGCCTCATGTGATTGCTCAGCCGCTTCCTTTTCGGCAACGGCAGCGATCCGGCCGGCGGTAGCCTCATCACGCTCTACCTCAACTTTAGCAAGTTGAGACTTTAGTAACTCAATCTCCATGTTCTGGGAGGTGACCTTTTCCCGCAGTTCGGCGTTTTCTGTGCGGTACTTCTCTTTAACGTGCTGTTCGGCGGCAAGCTTCATTTCTACATCTCTTTGTGCAGCATGTGCGTCCCGCACTTGCTTCTGGAAGACTTCTTCTTTTTGAGTAAATGATGCAGAGGAAGAAGCGAGATTTTCCTTAAGCTGCTTAACTTCAGACGCAAGCTTTGCATTGTCATCTGCAATACTCGTCATTTCCGCGTCATGCTGCTTACGCCATTTGTCCCACTCTGCTTTATCATTCTCCATCGTCATCATCGCCTCAAGGTTAAGATGGTTGACCCTTTGGAGTTCATCGACCAGCTTCTGCCACTGCGACATCCTCTCGATATTAAGTCTGACCGCATCAAGACTGCTAAGCATGTCTGATTTATCAATCGGAACTATGTCCAAGTCAAAGCGTACCCCTTTTAGGCACCAATTCGGGAAACGGCTCTGGAGTGTTGGGGGACCGTCCTTGACTTGATATTGCGGTCTGTTAATGATAGCCTGAATGTCAGATTTCTTCAGAGGAGGAGAGCTAGCTAGGACATCAGAAGGAATGGGAGCGTTAGTTTTTTCAGAAATCTCAGACGTGTCAATCGGTTTAGATCGTTTGCTCGGTTCATCGACAATCTGAGTTTTTCCTTTATCATCATAAGACTTCCGCTTATGAGAATAGTCACTCCTGTGCGAAGAGTCGTATCGCTCGGCATCTTTCCTTCTTTGCCACTGATCGTAATCCCGCTTCTCCTGGGCTTTCCTTCGAGCCCTCTCTTCATCTGTTTCCTTTGGAGTATCAAGGTACTTCCTAAAGTCATAGGTGCCGCGGCCTCCACGGTACTTGAATGAGTCATAATATGAACCTGTACGTCCCATTGGAGAACCTGAAAGCAAAAAAGGAGCAAAGTTTAGGAATTTCCAGGGAAAAGAGGATAAATGTTTATAAGTGCTGGAAAATCCTAAGTGTGTGTGGCGTGCAAGCTACATGCGTCAAGCTACAGACCACGCTTTAGTGTGGAAACAGAGACGACTGGCGTAGTAGGCGTCTGGGTTTGTTTAAAGGTGGAAGTCGCCTCGACAACGGGAGAAGTTGCTTTTGGATTGTTATCCCCAAAAAGCTCTTGGGAAGTTATCATGATATCACTCAAGCCGTCAAAGGCGTCATCTAGGAGTTCAGCAGACTTCTCCTTTTCAACCTCTGTATCAATGGATTTCTCAGGAACTTGAGGATTCTCTTCCTCTTCGGTAATCGGGGTAAGCGCCGACTTGCTAACTAACCCTGCGACATCGATGGGTGTGGAACATTTTACCAAGGCAGCCTCTATGACGGGTGCTTCTGATGCAGTTTCTTCTACAGAAGCTGGGGCATTCGAGGCCTCTGCTTGGGAATCTGAAGCAATTAACGTTTCCGCCTCAGAGCTAGAAACTTCATGAATCTGAGTCGATCTAGAAGAATGTAAAAGGCCAAACTGGTGCAGAAATTCATCTTTCAACAAGAATTTGGCACTCCTCTCTTCAGCGTCAACAGCATTCAAAGTATCTAATATCGACTTACGGCTGGTATCTCGAAGAAGAGAAGGAAGTGCTGCACGAAGAAAGAATGGAATTAAGCATTTGATGATTCGGATTATGAGAAATTTAGAAAAAATGAATTGGTAAAAGGCAAGTCCAGAATCAGTTTGCGATTCCTAGCACTCCTCACAAGTATAATAGAAGGATGATCCTTGTTCTTTGCAAATGTGCACAAGAAGCGAATTTCATCAAAAGAGGGAAAACGGTTCAACGTTCTCCTAAAAAGCACACACAATCCCAGCAGGATGGAGTATCCGTTAGGGTGTAGTTGAAAGGGAGAAATAGTTAGCCGAAGGAGGAGTTCCCGAAGACAATCATTAAATGGAGGGATGGCTCCACTTGAACACATCTGCCGGTTCACGGCAACGAAGCCAAGAGGCGGCCTGTCAGCAGTATCGCTTGGCCCAGGAAGTAAAGCATCTGCTTCGGCAATGCCGAATTGGATGCACAGTTGACGGAAGACTTTATGACTTAAAGTAGTAGAAGTCCTTTCCGGAGGGTCAATTAGTGGAGTAGCAATTGGAAAAGATTCTCCGGCTATTTCCAAGTCTTCTTGTTGAGATTCCATTCTACACAAGGAACTGGACGATCAAATATTAAGGTGCACGTTTCCTAAAAAGAGTGGAGTGCTGTGCAAAACTAATGTAATAACAAGCAAATATAAATGAAACTAAATCAATTGATATTTGTCGATTATGAAGTTTCAGGGCTTGATATCTTAAATCTGAGAACAGTGTTGTATTGATGCAAATAAATCAGCCTTAGTTGATTATTTAATACTTCACTTAGATTCGTTAGTGCACAGCATTTCATTCATAGAATTCATTTAAGTTAATTATTCGTTATCAACTAATCTGTCATGCGATGTGGGCAGTCAATGGCAGTATATTTGTCCCGTTTTTCTGCAAGTGTTGTATTTAGGCAGGTTACTGGCATTAAAGTCAAGACAGTTTGAAAGAAAATGCAACACAGTTCAAATTCAAGAATTCAGTCAACTTCTGTGTAAATTTCTCTAAGTCCTAGGTCGTTCTGCGACCTATCATAAGTCGTAGCATTTTTAGGTCGTGCAGTGTAACTGAATGAATCAAAGCGGTATAATTTTCTAAGTCCTAGGTCGCACACGACTTGGCTTAGGTCGAAGACTCTCTAGGTCGCAAATATTTTTGGATCGCAAAGGTTTAGGTCGCAAAGCATTCCAGCACGACCTAACTCTTAGGTCGTCCAAATCAGGTAGGTCGCTGACTTCCTCCCCAAGCAACACCAAATTGGATCCGATAACCCAATACCGCCATTATAAGAGAATTCGACATCTTCCTCATTTCACCTTCGAGTCGTCCAGCAAATCGATTGGAAATTCCACTGATCCATTGTGAAAACTTCCGTGCGATCGTAAATCAGGCAATACATCAGACAACGATCGAAAATCGATCGAAACAACCAAAAAATGAAGCGCGACACACGAAATTAGAACTTGGGTCGGTAAATATGGATTCATGATCGATCAGCGATTGTGGAGGAGAAGAAATTGATCAACTTACGTAATACACGGATAGGAATGGATTGATGTTGTGCTGGGATGAATTCACCTCTGAAGAATTAAGAATTCGTCAATGGCAATGGGATCTCAGAGTAAGGTGGGAAGAAAGGCACGACCTAACCTATTTATATGAAGCTGGGAGAGGAAGGCGAACGGGTGTACGGGTTAGTGCAAGTCTTAGGTCGTTCACGACCTAGCAAGGATGAGTCGAAGCGCACGACCTATGACCTAGGCCTGCACTTCGAGGGGCAAATGTTAACTCTTACTTTCAAGCGACCTAAAACTGCACGACCTAAAAAGCTTGCGACCTAACTTCATAAAAAGCTTGCGACCTAACAGGGAGTAGCGACCTAGAAGAGCTTGCGACCTAACAGGGAGTAGCGACCTAGAAGAGCTTGCGACCTAAGGAAGTGCTGCGACCTAATGAAGTGCTGCGACCTAATGAAGTGCTGCGACCTAATGAAGCATTGCGACCTAAGGACTTAAGAGGTCTTCAGCGACCTAAGGATGGAAAGGCCTTGCGACCTAAGGACTTAAGAGGTCTTCAGCGACCTAATGATGGAAAGGCCTTGCGACCTAAGATCTAGGAGGATCTCGCGACCTAACAGCATAAGAAGTTCGCGACCTAACAGCGTAAGAAGTTCGCGACCTAACAGCGTAAGAAGTTCGCGACCTAACAGCATAAGAAGTTCGCGACCTAACAGCATAAGAAGTTCGCGACCTAAAGGAGTCCGCGACCTAAGAGGCTCTGCGAACTAAGGGAGTCAGCGACCTAACTACTAAAGAAGTCCGCGACCTAAGAGGCTTTGCGACCTAAAGAAGTCCGCGACCTAAGAGGCTTTGCGACCTAAGGGAGTCAGCGACCTAACTACTGAAGATGCTTGCGACCTAAAGCCTGAAATGATCTAGCGACTCAACAGTCTAACTAGCTAAATGCAGAGAAGGGGATGCGACCTACTATAGGTCGTTCACGACCTACTACTTGCTCAGATGGAAACAGAAGCAACTCAATCAGGCTGCCTTCCCTAAGTCGCATATGGATTGCGACCTATCTTAGGTCGCTCACGACCTAAGACCTAACTTAGGTCGTACGCGACCTAAGACTTAGGAGAATTTCCAGAATCCAAACCAGCCTCTATAAATACCCCACCACTTCTAACTTGAGGGGGACTTTTGGCAATTCATTTCTAAAGCGCCGTTACTCTGCCGAACTCTCCAATCATTCAGCAAACCAAGATCCTTCAAGCATTCAAGACACTACAACAAACTTCGAGAGAAATTCATAACATCCGACATGGATTCGTCGAGTTTCATCGCTGAAGATTGAGCTAGTAGTCAAGATTGCTTCTTGTGATCGAGTTGTACTGTTTTCATAGGAGATTTGTATCAATTTGTAATCAGATTCAATAATAAAGAGATTCAAAGTGGATGTAGGCTAAATCTTAAGCCGAACCACTATAAAATTGCTGTCTTTTACTGCATTTCTGCTATTTTCCTGCTTGATTTCTGTTCCCGTTACGCGGGTGGTGCTTTCACAATCTTACTACACACACCGGGTGTTGGCGTTCACACTTTTGACGTTAACATATGCATTAACTAACCATTAAAGTTAATCAATGTTATTAATTTATATTTATTTCCTTAATTATGTATATCCTATTTTCGATTCGAAAATTCGAACTTTAAAATTACGGGGTATTGCATATATAGTGCATGTACAACATATAATATAACAGTTGATGTGTGTGTATAGATGTTAAGAATTACATCTATAATGGACACAATTGTCATGCACACATGCATCTACTATCTCAAAACTATTATTTAAATGTCTATACATTTGATTATATACATTAAGATAAAAAAAATTAAAAGTACACATTGTTTTTATATAGAAGGAGATCAAAAGACAAATTCTCCTTAATTTACTTCTTCTTTTTTATCATTCACTAAATCCAGATCTAGTAATTCAAATGCCTCTTTGACTATTTAAAATAAATAAATTTATGCATATGTATATAAGGTTTTCAGTAAAATGTTTTTTTATTTGACAAAGTCAAAACTTTATATTTGAAACTCAATATAATGAATATCTAACTTTGATTTGGTAAGTAATTTATAAGACAAACTTTCTTAATTCACTTATTCAATCATTACCAATTATTAGATCAAAATCTAAAATTCAAATGCTTGTAATAGCAACTTTATACACACACACACACATACACATTTTGTAAAATAAAATTTTGAATGACTAATGATTTTGAAATATTAAATTCAAAACATTTGAGTCAAAACAACCATTTATTATGCTATTTTAAATCTTTAATTATATATGTTCAGTATCATATCAACCATAGATATATAACCATACCATTTTGTTGAATAATATATTGAATTTTAGATTTGAAATTCAAATTAAAATAATGATTTTGAAATATATTTTATATTAGATTAGAAACACACACACACATGTATGTATATATATATATATATTATGATGTCCAAATAAAAAATATTTCATTTTCTTCTTAAATATAAGATTTATAATTCAATATTATATAATGAATAAAGCACATCGATTTAATCATAAATAATTGGGAGAGACAACATATACAAACATGTAATCATTCTTTAAACTACCCAATAATTAATACTCAACGGATGCTGCAGTCATCCATAATTATTAATACTCGACGACTAAATATGGCAATGTTAGATACATCGATACACGGAAATAAATGGACATGAAAAATTTTTAAAACATCAAACAAGTTCCACATTCCATTTCAAAAGGTTCAAATTGATTACATAATCCCACAATCGTTAACCACGTTCAGAGAAAATATATTTATTACAACATACCTCAAGAGCGACATATGATGATGCCCCCTTGGATAACTAGAGTATATATAAGCAATTTAACAACTTTGCCATTACAACAACAACACAGCAGAATCAAATAAAAGCGAACTCTAGATAGCTATCAAGCCTCCTGCACGTCTCCGGAAGCTTATTCCTTTAATGAGATACCTGAAAACCTCAACTCTCAAACTACTCAAAATCAATTGAGTACCCAAGAGTTTAAGTGGAAAAACATAAACTTCAAGTTAGACATAAAGTTTGGTATGAATAATAATCTACCATCTCAAAACATTTAGATATCTAGTGAGACCATGCTGCTTAGCGGAACGGGTTTTCCCCTCACTAGTATGCTAAAACCTTTATAAAACCATATACTGTGCTCATGCATCCAACAATGGTTAAAACATCTCAAAATAATATGATATGATATGATGATGTGCAAAACAAGTTAACTAATTCTGGATTACCCATTCCCATTCATTTTGACTATCTGTCTCAATTATAGTTTCTAGGGTTACAGTTAACCTAGTAGTTTTCATGGGCTGACTAATAACCGCTTAAATGTTTATGGACTCCCTGTCCTATTTCATAGTTTTCATGGGATCACTAAGAACCTATTAGCCTCTGCCAATATCTTTATTGTTTCATGGGTTCTCCTTGAACCTATTGGTGACTCCAATATCCTTTCTCTTATCATAGTTTTCATGGGTTGACTAGGAACCTATTGGCATCTGTCAATATATAGATTTCATGGGTTCACTATAAACCTATTGGCCCCTGCCAATATCAAATCATAGTTTTCATGGGCTAACTATGAGCTTGTCTTTCTGACATCTTCATTTATACATAGTTTTCATGGGTTTACTAAGAACCTATTAGCCCCTGCCAATATATTTTCCTATACACAGTTTTCATGGGCTTACTAAGAACCTATTGGCCCTTGCCAATGTCTTTAATTAGTTTAATTTATATTCACTACTAGGTCAACCTAGCTGGTTATTCTGCCCTTCCCCAAAATACAGTTATGGGTCCATTACAATGTGAATATATACACATATATGAGGAAGCAACATAATAACATAACAATACCTCCCCTGTGGGTTTAATGTTCTTAAATTATTTTCATATAAACCATGGTAAATCCCTTTAACCTAATATTTTATCAAGGAAAGCTTCTTCTTAAAACCATTTCAAATCTTCTTTACTTAGCCACGGGTTTTTCCTTAAAATGAGATTGGGTTATTTGTTTTGAAAAACTAAGGCTTTCGAAACCTTCAAAATTTTGTTTTCGACTTCACTAGATAACCTCCTTCAAAATCTTATAATCCTCTTTTCAAAACATTAGGCCCTTGCCTTTCGAAACACTTTAAAACTTCTTTTTCGAAACATTTGGAAGTAACCCTTCCGGAATCATTGAAAGTCCCTCTTTTGAAACCATTGGGTTTATATTTAAAAATATCATTTGGGTCAAAGTGAATATAAACGAAAGTATCTCTTTCGAAACCATTCTTTATCATATAAAAGTATTGGTGAAAACTTGATGGCATCAGCACCATCCCTTTTGAAAGTTTCAAATCATTTATGCAAAATACTGAAGGATAGCATCGAAACCCCCTTTCGAAGCCATTGCCTTCGAAACCCACGACCTTTCGAAAGCATTTAGAAAGTGGCTGTATAAGTTTAAAATAAAAACAACCCTTCGAAAGCATTGATGACTTCAATACACTCGAAAGGCAAAAGAACAGCGGTTGGGTTTCGACCTAGTCGGAACCACTACTTCCGAAAGCATCATTTTTATAAGTAAAGAAATCGATTTGAATGCTTATATTTTAAAACATAAGATAGCAACTCCTTTGAAAGATATTAAAAAAACCCTTTCGAAAGCTTAAGTTTCGTCTCCTTCGAAAGCTTTAATAAAACAAAGGCAGGCGCTTAACTTTTTAGAACAAACAAAGGTATCAACCCCATCGGAAGCAATGCTTTCGACACCATGCCTTTCGCCTTACTCCAATCCACTACGTATCATCTAAGTGATACCTTGTGTATTGGTTTCGGCCTGAGTTGGTTTCGACTGAGATGGAGCAGAAGCGTTGGAGTCGAAAGGCACTTCTAATAAAGGCGACTGCTTTTCTGAGTAAAAGCTGATAGATGCCAATTAAAGCAAATTTTATCTAACAAACCTGCCCACATGTAAACATGCAATTGGCTGCCTCATCTTTTCAAATTCTTTACCAAAATAACTACAGCTTAATTACAGATCTAAACTATGCTTAGTTTAGCAAATAAGCCCTTCCATTAAGCCAAAACCAATATTGCCAATAAGTCCTTCTTCTAAAATAATTTAATTTCCATAGCAAATTACTTAGGAAAAATCCCCAAAAATTACAGAAATTTATTTTAATCATTTTATCAAACATACGAAAATTCTAGACCCAAATTCTTCCTGATGTAATCAAAAATTAAATTTAAACCCAATTTTATTATATTTTCCTTTGAAAATTCATAATAATTTTTCCATAGCTTAGAAAGTTATCAAAATTAAAACCCAACTCCAAAATCATGTTTTACATGCCATAAAATTTTTCCGTGGCATTCAAAGATCATTTGCAATTGGTTTTGCCCTAAATCCACATAAATCCTCATTTAAACAATCTTGTTTAAATTAAACAAATTATAATTCAAGCATATCATCATCCAAAACATCATAAAAACGAATTTAATCTTAAATCCAGAAACATAAGATCATAAACAAAATTAGAGATGGTATGAATTATTATTCACCTTGATTAAGATAAGGAGATCGATTCCCCTTCTTTAATTCCTTAGCTTTTAATTGAATTCCTCTTCTTTTCTTCCTTAACAATGGTCGGCTCCCCTCTCTTATGTTTGCGTTTTACGTTTTTGTGAAAACAAGAAATAAACGTAAATGGATGGCAAGCCATGGGTATATATAAGGGTTATGGAATTAAGGTGTGGATAATACCCAATATACCCTTATGTAAACTAATTAGCCTATAAATCATTCTTAAGCCCGTTTAATTAATTAATTGAGCAAGGTCACTAAGTATTTATTCAAATCTCAGTCCCCTTATCACTTAACATTTACATTATTCTATTTAATTTATCTAATTAAATCTGCTGAATAATGTTATTAAAAATTAGGGGTGTTTCTGGCACCATGTAGCAAGAGGAGAGATGAGGCTTGAAGTTGCTGATGAATCTATGGTAGATGAAATGGCAGGAGGAGATTATCTTTTAAAATTTCCTAGTGGATAAGTATTAATACTAAATAATTACTATTTTGTAAAAGACTTTATTTGTGGGATTATTTCATTTTCTAGATTGTCTGAGAGTGGATATATATATTTCATTGCACAAATATTGTTATGAACATTAGTTTGGATGGAAATACAATCTGCTATATTATTCTTGAAAATGGAATTTATATGATTAACACTAATTATGTGTGTTCTATGAATAATTCTTCAAACAATATAAATGATAATTATCCTTAGCATTGTATGCTTAATCATATAAGTGAAAACGACTGCACAAGCTAAAAATTGAAGGTTTTCTCCCGTCATTTGATTTTGAATTATTTGACACGTGTCTGTCATGTCTCAAAGATAACATGACCAAGATCCCTTTAGTGGGAGCAATGAAAGAGTTGATGAACTCTTAGGGTTAGTATATAGTGATGTTTTGGCCTGATGCCTACCAAAGATAATAGTTGTTACTTTGTTACCTTCGCTAATGATTTCTCAAGACTAGGGAATGTGCATTTATGAAGAACAAATTCGATGCCTATTAGAAATTTGTCGAATATAAAACTGTAGTAGTAAAAACCAAATGGGCCGTAAGATTAAAATTCTTCGATCAGATCGAGGAGGTAAGTATGTTAGACAGGATTTCCAGCAATACTTAAAAGAGAATGAGATTATATCTAAGGTTTCTCCACTATGCACTATACAACACCATAATGGTGTGTTGGAGTGAAGGAAATAACTGTAACACCTCGCGATTTTAACAATAATAAATTAAAAAGAATTTAATAAATAAATAATAACATTGAAAATATTTTTTTTGAAAACATTAGAATTTGCCTATGAAACTTGCACTATTGGGTTCGTGGTGATTTTCTAATCGACTTTCATATATAAAGTTTTTCGATCGTCGTTCAAACGAAAACGTTATTAACGTTTGAAGTTGTTGAGATGGAAATAATTATATAATTAAGGAAATAAATCAATTAACTAACATTAATGGAAATCAAATCTCACCAAATGTATATATAGTGCAAGTAAATTATGTCGAGTGAAGAAGTGAGAAATAAATTAACGCAATCAGCTAAATAAGGAAGAAAATTAACAAAATCAACATCGTCAAATTAGCGCAGGAAACAAATCACGGGTCTAGCTAAGATATACCTAGGTCGACCGGTAGCGGTTGACCTAGGGTATGAAGCGATTAACCGTGATCTGATAATTGCGGCAGTAAATTAAGGCACAAAGGACACAGATTTAAAAAGGTTTAATCGAATGGTTAGCATAGGTTTGAACCCCTATAAACATAACCTAGACCCTCACTTCCAACTTATAATTTTCTAATGTGTATGGAAACTCTGCCATATTCTCTTCCCTCCAAAAACTCTAAATTCATAGAAATAGTTTGGTTTGCACATATACACCACTTGAGGATTGTAGAAGATGATATATGTAACAACCCACGGTTTTGTGATTATCTATTAATAAATTAAAATGTGATTTTAATTAAACTAGTGGTTAATTAGGAAAAGAGGATAAACTAATCGGAAAAAATGATCTAATCTTTTTATTAGACTAAGTAAAGAGGTGACATGGAGTTTTAATTCTTTGTATTAAAACTTGAGTTTGGGCTTAATAAAATTTAGCCCATTTGTGAAAATAAAGGAGAATTCTTATCTCCTTTGTATTGGAAAATGAATGGTACATTCATTTTTAACTAGGTAGAAAGTAAAAACTAGGTTTTTCAAAACTAAGAAACTCATAAACCTAGCTCCTTGGAAATCACTAGAAATCAAGAAAAAAAATCTAGAAAGTAAAAGAAGATATGGGTAAGTCTCCAAATCCTCTTCTCTATCTGAATCTAGCATTTAATTTCAGTTTTATTTGATTTCTAATTTTTGGATGAGAGGGCTTTTGGGTGATTCTTGTGGCATGTATAGCATAGGAGTTGTAGAAGAAGAGGAGAGCATATATGTTGATCTAGGCATTGCATCTTTGTCGAATTGGAGTAAAAAGTGAGTTAATCACTCATACTACTACCTTTAATCTATGAGAATAATTTTTAGTTGATATTTGAATTGAATAGGATGGTTTGTTGATTGAATTGCTTTCAAATTGGTTGTGAATTGGTTGCTTGAATTTGAATGATTGTTTGGTTGTACTTTGCTGAAAATTGTTTGTAAACATATTTCTGCAGTAAAACAGTGATATCTTAGTGCAATTTTATTCAAATTAGCTCAATCTTTTTGCAGTTGAAATAAATTTCTATTATCTACAAGTTCTCTTTTAATCACTTTAAGAAATTCTATGGTTTAGAGGGTCAAAATTGAGTTTGAAACTGATGTACACAGCTCTGCTCTGTGCAATATTTTTGTTGAAACCTGATATTAAAATCACCATAACTTTTAAATGGTAGATCGAAATTGAGTGTGGTTTTTTTCATTTGGAAGGTATTTTTATAAGACACAACTTTTATGTTCATTGCTTTTTATGATTAAGCAGTTTACTAAGAGTAGTGAAGAAGATGTAACCGTTCTGTCCTGTGTTTAATCTTAGCTTTGGAACACATAAATTATTTTAGACATATCTTTCTCATTTCTTGTTGGATTTAGATTTTTAATGTTCCGGAAAGCATAAAAAGAGTGTGAAAACTTTCATGTTAAACACTTTGATAAACACTGAGCATAGTGGGTTAAAAAACCTGATGTAAACTTGTTGTCCTGTCATTGTAAAACCGTAATTTTCTGTGTTAAATATCATTGGTAATTTGAGCATATCTTTCTCGTTTGATGTCCAAATTTGATGATTCTTGATGTTCTGGAAAGTATAGATTGTCTACTATAACTTTTGTGTTTTGGGTTTTGTTAAATTTTTAAATTTACATGGTCAAAAGTTCATTCTATTGTCACTGTCCCGAGACTAAAACGACAGCCGTAGTGAACTTCAGATCTAAAAATTGTTTTGGTCATAACATTTTCATTTCTTATCGGAATTCGGTAATTTTTAATGTTCTGGAAAGCATATAATATATTCTATAACTTTCATGTTTCATGCTTTCTCAAATTTTGGGTTAAATAGGGGCGAACTGGCTAAACAAGCCGCTGGCCTTTGTTTTTCCTATGTATTCACTTCCTGACATGAGTCCGACTTTGAGACGTCGCAGTTTCTTCGTCTCTTATCGGAACTTTGCAGTTTAAAGTACAAATGTTGAACTTTATTTCTACAAATTTTCAGTTCATTCCGACCATGGTAACTTGTATATATCTGCTGTCGAACTTGAACCCGCAGCATGCTGGAATTCAGCGATTTAACCTTGTTTTAGTCCAATTTTGAAACGACGGAGATTCTTCGTTTCTAATCGAATTTGAATGATTATTTTTGAAAATTTAAGTAGGAATGTTGAACTACATTCTTGCAGAATTTCAAGTCATTTTGACACTGTTAACTTGTTCAAACCTGCTGTCGAATATTGAGTCGCAGCTTGTTTTAAACGGATAATACTTGGTGTAATTTCCGTTATTTCGATGTTTTCTTGATATTTCTTTCTGGATTTCATACACAGGTATTATAATATGTTTTAAAAATGTTTTTAAAATAAATGGGCTTTTGAAATTATTATTATATATCATTTTTTAGTATAAAATTTATATACTCTATAATAAGAGAATTTCAAAGGCAATTTCTAAAGCGATTTCGAAACGTTCCTAAAACTCGTTTTTTTCAACTTAATTTCTATATAAAACACACAATTTTGCACTTCGAGCGAAGAGGGAGGAGAATTGAATGATTAGATAAAACACGTTCCATGAACACGTGCGTTTATCTTTTTAGTTAATTCCTAATCTATTCGTTTGATCGTTTTGACCTTCGAGTATGGTTTACCGATGAGATGAGGTAAACTTTGTATTGCTTTGAGTGTGGAATTGACTAACAGTTAGTAAACTATTTAGTGCAAACGTGTGGTATGGGACACACGTTAACACTTTGTGGGTTCCTATCCGAGCGGTTTGTGACACACATTGCCAGTTAGTGGTGTCCAGTACTGGGCCTCCGGACCTTCGCCACTACAGTTTGTTGCCTTCGGGTTTGTGCCTTTAGGTTTATTGCCTTCGGGTTTGTGCCTTCGGTTTGTTGCCTTATAGTATCGCTTTTGGAGTTGGTCCTTCGTCACTGCTCGAGAGATACTAAGGTTTGTCGCCTTCGGGCTTGTGGATTCTTGTTTATCCAGTACTGAGCACGTGCATCTTTTGTTTCATTGATATTTATATTTCCCTAGAGTATTGCCTTTCGGAGTCGGTCCTTTGAACCACTCGATACATAGCGATTACCTTGTGGAAACTTGTGATGCCTTCATTGGCATTTGTGTTTCCCTTTTTGGCTTGATTTGGGATATTTATATCCTTTGTATATTTTGAGTTGCTGATGATATGAGGCTTGTTATTTGAGTTTATTGGATCTTGAGTTATCTCTTTTAGAGATTTTATTGTTACTATGAGATGTATTCTCTTTTATGATATCCATATAGACTCTCTTTGTTTACTTCTCATTTGAGAAGCATTGTTATCTTGTCTGTACTCATATCATCATCTTGTCTCACTCTAACTGATATGTTTTAGTTAGACTGACCCGTGTATTTTATACTCGGGTCAGACCGAGGTGTTTCAGGTTAGGTACATTTGGACTTAGCCTATTCTTCTTCCGCATGGACTATTCTGCTAGCTCTTTTTGTTATAGCTTTTTTTGTAGTCCTTTTTGTTGGCACTTTGATGTATATTCTTTTGACCCATGTTTGGGTTGTGGTCGTCATACCACTTTGATGTATCAATTTGGATTGTACTAGTGATTGTATCTGTACTTATGCATATGTATGCATTTCTGTTGTTCTATGATGTTATTTACATTTGAGTTGTTATGTTTTGTTCTAATAGATCCGTTAGCCATTATAGTTTTGTATTAAATATTTATTGGATACGTCGATCCACTTGAGAAGAAGAAAAATAGATAACACTTATCGACGTATTCAGTAGATAGTTAAGACAAGGCTATAGATGATCACTTCTATCCAGCTCCATTCTCCGCATTAGCAGACGGTATTACCTCATAATACTCTTTGTTAATATGAGTCTCAGAGTGGGACTTCACAATATATACAGAGAATAGGTTCAAATCAAGTCGTTACAACCAAGATAAACTGTAAATCCGGATTTGAAATTGCAACCAACCTAAATCTCACTTTCTAATCCAAAAATCTAATAGATCTGTATGTATATGTGAATCCAAATAGGGAGTCAAAGTGGAAATAAAGATAACATGGATTAGATCTAGAGATTTGGGAACACCTGGAAAGTTGAGTGGGAAAATTACATATTTTGTAATAAGATTATATTTATTTCATTGTGATATATTTCAATTTGCCTATTTATAATCAATTTGGATAATGATTAGATATAAATTTTAGTTTGGGTAATTTACTATTTACGCATAATGAATTAGTGTAAATAATGAATTGAATAATGAATTGTATACGCGTAATGATTATGGAATAGATCTAATGAAATTTATGACGGGTGTGAACAATCATAGTAAAGTATAGTTAAATGAATAATATGACATTTAGTCATCAGAGTAGGTTGGAATGCGAGGTCAATAATGTTACATAATAGAAGCATGCCCACCGCAAGGAGCTACCAACAGTTGTGTAACATTATACTGATGTAAGACATATCCAACCATAGGACCCATGCAGTATACATGTTTGCGTATAGATAAAGGAATACCCCTAATAGATAGAGTAGTATGATTTAAATATAGTTTTAAGGGGTATTGCCTTGATTGCACTGGGCAATCTAAATAGGACAGTGAACGGGATCGGGCACTATGCAGCAATGGTTTGTACCAAAAGTTAGAGGTAGGGCTGAGAACTTCATCAATCCTTAATAATCAATGGGAAGGATGAGTTTACACCTAGTTGATCTTTGCATCCTACCATGGTAGATCAAGTTGGGTTATGCAACGCTACAATTGTTTATTAGTTTGTTTGTTAGGGCATGGCTAGTTAACCGAAAAGGAGTACCTTCAAAAATGGTTGGGGTAGTCTGTGGAGCCGAGTCCATGATAGAAAACAAACAAAGTAGTAAATCCCAAAAGAAGAAATAGAGTATGGTAAAATATATGAATAACCATCATTAAGCACTATGGGAGTCCCTTGAGTTATACGGTAGGGAGATTGTGACACGGCTAGAGCGATGGATCCTGATAGGGTACCAACTAAGAGATACTGGTGGGATAGTATCTAGGTCCAATGGATGACCATGGTACTTATACACACACACACATACCCATGCACATAGTTATGATTCTACAGAGGGTAAATAGGAATGGATCGTATGCAGATGTAGAGACGAGATGACTAATCAAAAATGTAAACAAACATAACATCAGATAGAAGATAATCGGCATAAACTAGTGTTATGTACAAAATATATAATTTTACCAGTCACCAGAGTGTTTTTCTAACCCCTCTTCCTTATTACAACCCACAGAATAGCTTGAAGGATAGGTACTGGTGCTAGGCGTGTTCGATGCTGGTAAGGACACCTAACTTTATAAGTGTCAAATTTTGGTCGGTAGTTATGTGACTTATTATATTTTGTTATTTCATTGTGAGTTATATCATTAGTGCTCTGATATGCATTCTTTTGTTTCATTTGCAGGATACCATACCAACTATCCATACTTTAGTGGATTTGGTTTTTGATTAACGAAAATTTAGGCCCACAGAGGCGCGGGTTTTCACAAGAACCCTAATAGATATGGTTCGTTTTATGATGAGTAAGGCTGATTTACCTCCATCATATTGAGGATATGCGCTAGAAACTGTGGCGCATATGTTGAACCTGTTACCCACTAAATATATTCCTAAAACACCTTATGAGATGTGGTATAGTAAGAAAACCCAACTCAAATATTTGAAGGTGTGGGGTTGTCTAGCACACATTAAGAACTTTGTCCGAATAAACTAGAGGCAACAT
This sequence comes from Allium fistulosum, assembly GCA_030737815.1. NCBI lineage: Eukaryota > Viridiplantae > Streptophyta > Magnoliopsida > Asparagales > Amaryllidaceae > Allium > Allium fistulosum. The sequence goes on along the minus strand of CM060902.1, from coordinate 1,110,742,776 downwards.
CGGTACTTTTTAAATTTATAATATATTCCAAAAACTTGATGGGATATATATTCTACAATACCAAGGAACAAAAAGTTATTATTTCTCAATATGCTATCATTTTGAAAAAAGAATTTTTGTCAAAGGAAATTAAGAACAAGGATGTAGACTTGGATGAGATCCAAGAAATTAACACTGAACTAGTGGGAGAACAAAGTTCACCCGTATATGAAAACACATAACCTAATAGAAGATCTAGCAGGGAATCTCACACTCTAAAGAGATGCTACGTTTATCTCATGGATGGTGAGAAGGAGGACTATGTCTTAGATGATAACACTCCTCTATCTTTCCAACAAGCACTACAAAGTAAAGACTCTACACTCGGCTTGGTGTTATAAAATCCAAGATTGATTCCGTGTATGAAAACAAAGTTTGGACCTTGTCGAACGTACTTTAAGAGATAAAACCCATCGACTACAAATGGATTTTTAAGAAAAAGCTAAATGTAGATAGGGAAGTAGAGACTTATAAGGCAAGACTAGTTGTGAAAGCATTTCATCAAATTTAAGGTATTGATTATGACAAGACCTTTATGCCCATAGACATGCTTAAGCCCATTCAGAATATGCTAGCCTTTGATGCATTATTTGACTATAAAATATGGCAAATGGATGTAAATACGGCTTTTTTTAAATAGTGATATAGAAGAAATTGTCTATATGTCGTAGCCTGAGGGTTTTGTAATCAGTGAGAGTGAGGGCAGCGCTTGCAAGCTGTTAAAGTCCATTTATGGACTTAAACAAACTTCAAGGAGTTGGAACAAGTATTTTGATAAGGAAATCAAACAGTTTGGTTTTTATCAGAACACAGAGAAAGCACACGTATACAAAAAGGAATAGGGAAACACTATAATATTTCTAGTGCTCTACGTAGATGATCTATTATTGATTGGCAAGGACACTTCATTGTTGTAATCAGTGAAAGCTTGACCTTCCAAGAATTTCTCAATGAAGGATTTGGGTGAAGCAACATATATACTTGATATAAAGGTCTACATAGATATATCTAAGAAGCTGTTGGGACTGTCCCAATCCCTAGACATAGATACCATACTGAAAAGATTCAGTATGGATAATTCCAAGCGTAGAAACATTCTAACGCAGTCTGGAATCGTCCTTTCTAAGAAGGATGCTCCTCATACCAATGAGGAAAAACAACATATGAAGAGGATCCCCTATGCTTTAACCATAGGATCCATAATGTACGTTATATTATTTACTAGACCGGATGGGGAATATGCATTAGGATGCAAAGACAATACCAGTCTTAATCCTGGAGAAAATATTGGATGACCGTAAAATGTATACTGAAGTATTTAAGAACTACTCGGGACTTATTCTTTATATATAGGAATGGGGACCTCCTTATCAAAGGGTATATGGATTCAAACTTTCAAAGTGATATAGATGATAGTAAATCGGTGTCTGGTTATGTGCTTAACGCGGAGTGGTTTGTTGGAAAAGTTCCAAGCAAGAAATAGTAGTTGATTCCACGATGGAGGTCGGGTGCATCACCCTAAATGAAGCAGCGAAAGAGGCAATATGGATGCACAAGATTTTGAGTGAGCTCGGAGTAGTTCCCCATACCGAGAATCCAATGACATTGTTCTGTGATAATAATGTGGCGATGCAGATCACAAAGGAGTCCAGAGTACACAAGAATTCATGGCATATTCTTTGGAAGTTCCACCTGATTAGAGAATTGGTTGAGAAGAAAGAGGTTGTGATACAAAGCAGAGATACCAAGGACAACATAGCAGATCCATTCATTAATGGTATGGTTAGATCAGCTCTCAAGGAGCTGATTGAAGGGATGGGATTGAGATTCCATAACTGGCCCCAAGTGCAAGTGGGAGATTAATAGAGTTAGGGGTATGCCCTAAGGGCAATTCTGTAGTTTATTATAAATTAGTTAACTTTGTAATTAATTCTCATTCGTAATGAAAGTGTTTTTCTTTCTGTTATATATTTGTTATAATGTGTTACAAATAATTAAAATATATTTAACAAAAAATCCATAAATGGTGTATTTGTGATAGTAATTACAAATAGTTGTAATCATGGGTATTGTATCACAATATTAAAACACATCATTTTAGGGCAAGATCCATCGAGACTGTATATGGATGTATCCATTGAGACTAGAGTATGTAATGCTATCCAAATGTAGGGCAAGGCAATACTCATGATTGTTGGGAGCGCCTAGGTTTACGTACTGATAGTTAAAGGATAACTATAGAATGACTCACTCAATAGTTTTCTATTGGTTAATATAACTAAGGCCAAACAGAAAATATCGATGTGACCGATTTACACAATTCTCTTGACCTGAGAATACTATCGATCTTCAATATGAAAAATCCACTTTGATTATAGTTAAATCGCAGCACGACATCAATCGAGTGACTATAGTTAGGCCAAGTGGAAGTATTGGAAGTGAAGCACTATTCAAGGGAGGATTCATCTCTTCAGTTTTATGGGGTTAGTATCGTGGTCAACTCAAAGTCAAAATCTCTGACCAGGGTAATTCGTTTAATAATAATAGTTATTATTGAACCAAGAACTTTGTTTGTGGACCAGAGAGTTGAGTATGGATGATATTGGAATTTTGACCATTACCAAATTCCATAAATCCAAAGTGATATAGTTTGACGAAGAGAATTAGTGTAAACAATAGTCACAACTGGATAATGCTTAATAAAGTAAAATTGGAATTTATTGAAACCAAGTAAGTGATCAGTTTGGCCAAAATGTCACACTACCTGCTAAGTGACGTGTGAATGTTAATATTCGAATAGTTCGATATTAATCGCTGACCAAATTTACACCTAACGAGTCATACAACCGAAACAATGAATATTCCTTTGACCAAAACGATAATTAATTTGTAATTGTTATAAATTAATTAATATTTATAAAATATTAATTATAAAATTTGATTTTGATTTGATGAACAAATATTGTAAAATGTATTTATAAAAGTTATAAATACATTAATCGATATACGATATCAATAAGCGTTTGAATTGGATTTAAATGTAAAATATTTATTTGGGTTGTAAATGGGTTTAAAACCCATATGCGGGCTAGTTAATTAGGCTCTAATAGGGGAAATACGAGGCTAAATGATGGGTTAGAGAGGCTAGGATTGGGTAGCAAAGATAGAAGAGAATTGGTAAGGGATGATATAGGATCTTGATCCTAAATATCTCTAAATTCTTCCCTATAGAAGGATCTCTACCCACACCTGTTTTAGCACTATTGAGCCTCCATTTCACACTCATTTCTAGCCGACCCCTATACTCTCCATCCTCCAAAATTCTAGTTCAAATTAAATCAAATCAAGCGATATTCGATATCTGGTGATTAACGATTCGAAGACTAGCAATCTGTTGGTTTGGAAATCGGTTCAAGGAGCGAATTTCATTATTTTAAGGTATCCATTCGGGCATTAGGAGTAAGGTATTTTTATAATTAATATATGATTATTAATGTTTAAATATAATGCATATTATATATATATATGCTTATATGCAGCACGGCCAATAAAAAACAATTTTTTTATTTCAAATGACTTCAATATATATTATTTTTGGCATAGCATTCAATATATATCATTTAAGTATATATATATATATATATACATAGTGTATAATTAAATACTACATCATAATTATATAAAATATATTATATATAAATTTTTAAAGGTATATTACTTTCGGTAGAAATATTTTTTATATATATATTTATTATTTTTAAATAATATTTAAATCAATATGTATATAAATCAATTATATTAATCCACATATATATATATCATAAAATTATGTTTCATATTTTATAAAATTAAATTATTACCTAACCTGCTATTGGTAAAAAAATTGTTATGTTTTAAAATAATTTAAATATTGGTCAAATAAGAAACAAGATTTAAAAATTATTTTAAATTATAAAATTACAAATTAATATTTAAAATTACAAATTAATATTTAAAATTACAAAATATGTTTTTGAATTTTAATTTAATTTTAATATTCAAAATTAAGATTTAAAAAATAATTTTTGTTAATTTTAATTAAATATCTATATAGATATTTATTTTTATATATATTTTAAAATTTAGAAAAATTACCATGTGCATGACGTGGTATTATGAATATTTAAAATACATATTTCTATATAAATTTAAAATATTAATATATATAATTTATTATATAATTATTTATGCATAAACATATAAGTATTTATCATATATAAATAAATTTTAATGCACACACACACACATATATATATATTTATACAATTTTTTCAAATTTAATTTTTTTTAAATTATATTTATTAATTTATAAATGATTTAAATTGCATAGACATGTTTATAAATATATTTATATTTGTATATTTATATAAAATTATTTAAACAAAATATGATTTACATACATACAACATATATATAAATCAAAAATATACATAAACAAACATTTGGACAATATATTGGTATATAGGATGAGCTAACATGTCCGTTTTAGTGTAAATTCCAACACCTATACATAGTCATGTTATACCTTGAACAAGTTAATATTTTACATATGCACACACACACATATATGATACACACATATACATAATAAAAAATTAATCAAATAATATGAAATCATTTTATAAATTTAAATAAAATAAAGATTTTATTTAAAAGAAATTGGGAAATTTTCTAAATAAATTAGACTTCATAGGCTCAATAAAGATCCAAAATGGTAAAAAAATTGAAATTCATCCATAACTTCCGCTACGGGCTAGCCTAGTTCCAACATAACTTACATCAGATTGAAGCATTAATGCTCCTACAATATAGTAAATCTATGGTAAATGGAAAATATAAAAAGGAAAAGTATGGTTAGTACATTGTACTGTGAATCATCAAATGCACCATTTTATCTAAACCAACTGACTAAAATATTCTAAAAACAATAAAGCATGATGTTTTATATGTAAGACTCATAGCTATCATTATTTGAAAGGTGTTATATAACAGTTGATAACATCTAGGTTTAACTATATTCTTTTATTTTTTGTTTGCAATTGTTAATTTGACACACACAAAATCAAACAAAATAGTACTTGCAGGCTTAAGTGGCAATGGGAAAACTTTTCTTTTTTACTAGGTATATAAACTTCTTTATCATGATAAACCTTCTTTTGAAAGATTACTAAAGACCACATATCATATTATTATTATTTGGCTGATGTTACAGCTATAGCTTGAGACTCTTCACATTTGATTATTGATTTGCTATGCGTTAATGCACCTGCAATATAGTAAATCTACGTAAACAAAAAATATAAAAAGAAAAAGTTATAGAATATTTAGTTTTTAGTAATTTTTTATTTTATGTATAACAGTGCTACTTACTAGATTTTATATATACCAATCTATGTATGATCTTTTTTCGTTTCTCTTCTCTTTAAAATTTAGTAAAAAATTCATTTTTTCCATGCTTTGTTAAGACTGATTTAAGTTTGTTCAGAACTATTCTCTATCCAGCACAACGAAGGTTATGGGTGAAGATATTTTTTGATGTTCAACAACAAACAAAACTGTAAAATATTGTTCCTGTTAAGTTCTTAAAAGCATGTGCTTAATAATATCCATCTTCAAATAATTTTATCTTATGACACATAATGGAGAGTCGTGCCAATGTATTGATTTTATATTATTAATTCTTAAAAGTACGTGCTTGATAATATCCACCTCATTGCCAATGTATTGATTTTGTATTATCAATTCCTCCATCTCCTTATTATCAATCTTCATGTGCCATAAGAAATCATACTCATTCATCATATTAAAACAACAAATTAGTAAGATCCATCATATTATATGAATACATAATGATGAAAAATAAATGATTGAGATGTGTATGGCACATGGGGACAAGGAATAAAGGTAAAACATCTTTGAAATATGCTTGGAATAAGTTTGTTTCTTCTTTATTTTGCTTAATAGTTGAAAATCACCATCTGCATATTTCAACTTGCATATTAAAATTTATCGTTGTCATGGATAAAAAAGGAAAAAATAAAGTTTAACAAAATAATGTTAGATTTTTTTATTGACCTTAATAATTATGTTTTTTCACATTCTTAATGCAATTGTTATTACTCTAAGTAAAATTCAAAGGAAAAAAATATATGAAACCTCTAATGACTTCATAATTTTTTTAGTTTCACAATTATATCTCATAAATGAAACCATTATCATCTCTTCATAATCTAGCATTTTTAGTGCATTACAATTGAGTAAAACAAATCATAAACCAAATAATGAACGCTGAACCATCCGATAAACAAAAGTCAGCACATGATAAGGCACCATCTTCCAAAGCTAAGACAGTGGAAAATAATAAACTACTGTAAGAACAAACACACAACGATCAATGGACTCTCTTGGTAGATGACTACGGTTGGGACACAAATTTTACTTCTGAGTTGGTAAGTTATATACTAATATAATATATAAAAAAGGGTAATACTCATTATTTAATTATATATTTTTTCTTCGTTAATTTTTGCAGATAAATTATATAGAGAAAAATGGATGGTGACGATGAAGACAATTGAGATGAAATCCTTTATCTTCAAATAAATTTTGTTAATATTTAATAAAGGAAAATGTATATATTGTTAGTATTATCATATTAAATGCTTCATTGTTAGATTTTTGTTTTACATTTATGTTCGTTAAGTATATAATCTTTCCATTTTTTTGATAATGCAGACATTATTATGTATGATTAAAAAATTTAAAGCCTTATTAATCATATGTATATTTCAAATACAGCTTCATATCAAAAATGAATAATTAAAGAAGACAAATATAAGAATAAATGCTTCAACTAATGAATAAAGAGAAATTAACCGGATAAGAGCTAGAGAACGAAGATAAGCCATGACTTTGGAGGAAAGAGAAACATATCTAGCTCGATGTCATCGTGCTTATAGACTACATTGAGAAAGGCTTAAAAATACATCTTCAAGTAGAAATTTAGATTAGAGAACTAATGAAAATTTGGATGATAGACATCAGCCAAATAAAGAATTATTTACGATGTCACAAAAAAACAACCAATTAACAAATTCATATCAATCTGAAGAAACTGAAATGATGGTTATAGAGATAAATACTCAAGTATGAAAAATGAACATAAAAGTGAAGAGCACCATCGTTATTGCCAGGAAAGAAATTATCAAAGATGAAGGGAACAGAGAAGAACTATATCTATAGAAGAAAGAGAGCATTATCTAGCTCACCGTCAAGATTCTTACCAGCCGAGACGACAAATTATGGAAAATGATAATGAAATGCAAAGATGTTAAGGAGTATGAATACATACAAGAACTCATAGCGTTGTAATAAATTTCAAAGACCGCGTTGAATTTCGAAGACATTGATTATAACAACAAAATTTGTATCCACGTTGCTTTGCAAAATTATTTGAATATGAAATATATTCTCTATGTTGTGAGAAGGAACGAACTATATTACGCCCTTTGTAGTCATAAACTGAGATCTTTAAGCTTTACACTTTAGAGGAAATATTCAGTCATATAATCATGCATTTTCCTTTACTTCAATAAGAGTTCATATTAACGAAAAATTAGCAAATGGAAAAGCCGGAGTCTACACTTTTCGTGCTTAAGGATGCATAAATCACAATATTATCATCTTACTAAATCAAGAAGGATGTAGACCAAGATTTCTGCAATTGTATATATATTAAGTTGACCACAAAATTGTCGTAATGAGAATGATACTCCTGTTACATGCCAAGAGTACTATGCATATATCTTATAGGTATGAACATTGATCGCTAATTAATTCATATTCTTTATAATCTTAGTATTAACCAAACAGATTACTCAACTTTTATTTATTTTTTTAAAATACATTTAATTAATGGATCTTCTATTTTGATTTTTTTCCTAATTTCAAGTGGTTCTAAAAGAATAATGTTTTCCAATTATAGATTCGACAAGAAGATACATCGCTTTTAATACTCGAGGAACGTTTGTTGTAACAATATGTTGTGGATAATTATGTAAAAATTGGAAGTAGTAGAATGAGGTTTTGCGAAAAACAACATCACATTAGATCAGAATTGTATGTAGGTCTATAAGATGCGTTGAATGCGGGAAAGAATGATGCGGGTATATAAGATTTTATTTACATTTTTCTCGGTCGCATTATATACACAATATGATACATACGTACATACATATACATATATATATATATATATATATGTCATCAACATTTTAAAAAAGATTTGAAAGTTAAATATAGGAAATATCGGAAGAAGAATAATATTACCTGCTTCATTCAATGGAAGCCCACGCAACATGTACCAATGTTACCAAGATGTTATGACTTCGGTACAAAAGTTTGGAAAGCCCAATCTTTACATTAGGTGACATGCAATCCTTCATGGGATGAAATCACTTCTGAACTATTATACGCACAATCAACTCAAGATCATCTAGATCTACGACAAGAATATTTCATGCAAAATATGAACAACAACAAAAATGACATTTATAGCAAACAAGTTCTTAGTTTAGTTGCAGCACATATGCATATTATAGGATTTCAAAAACGAAGACTTTCTCATACTCATATTCTTACCATATTAGAGGATGAAGATAAAATTCATAGCTTGGATGATTATGAAGTTGTTGTAAGAGCCGAAATCCCATACCATGATGACGAATGAGAATTATATAGTATTGTTGTTAAATGGATGCTTCATGGACCATGAAGAAGACATCGACCAAATTCACCATGTATGAAAGATGGAAAATGCAAAATGGATTATCCAAAACAATTTTCTCCAGCTACTCTTTAGGGCAAAGATTCATATCCCATCTATTGAGGTGAGAAAACGGTAGAAGCATTGTATTAGACAATGACAATGATTTTATGGTTGACAATCATTTGGTTGACCTATATAGTCCTTGGTTGTTAAAAAAAATGATTTCCATGTTAATGTCAAAGTTTGTAATAGTATCAAATTTATAAAATACTTATAGAAATATGTCTACAAAGTTCCATATCATGTGACAGTTGAAGTTCGTCCAGCAAGTGAGTATGATGAAATTCAAAAGTTTGTTAATATAAGATGGAGATGTCCTAAAGAGGCCTTTTGGAGAATTTTTGAATTTTCACTACACACAATTTATCATCCAGTTCAACGATTATAAATACACTTATGAAGTGGGCAACAAATCACGTATCATTCTAATCAAACAACATCTGATATTTTGTTAGATGAGAGCCTCTCTACATCGATGCTAATTGAATTCTTCAACACAAACTCGTAAGATCCTGAAGCAAGACAATGTTTATATTGTGAATTTCTAGAGAAATATAGGTGGGTAACAAATATAAAAAAGGAGACGTAGGACATCATCAAAAATAGTCATAGGACATATTTATAGTGTTTTTCCATCAAAAGGAGAACATTACTACTTGAGAATTTTTTTGAATCATGTAAAAGGACCAACCTCATTTGGCTATCTTCTCGCAATTAATGGTTTTAAATATCCAACACTTCAAAAAACAGGGGAGAAGATGGGATTGTTAGGGGAAGATCATAGCATTAGAGAATGTTGCATGAAGCGTCAGCCACATGAATGCCATCATCTTTGAGAAGATTATTTGCTATGGTCTCGGTTATTGTTCACCAACAGGCATTAGAAGATTATGGGATGAATTTTTCTACTATATAATAGAAGATTATCTGAATTCAAATATAACAAGTCGAGCTATACTTGAAAATCATCTTCTAAAAGGTCTTATCTTTTGTTGATGAACCATTATAAAAAAGTTTATGATTATGACCTTCCAACAATTAGAGATGACATAGATGTTCGTTCATTAACTTCGAGATTATTAAGCGAGCAATATTCTATTATAACACTGGAAGAGGATTTCACTTTTGCCGACAAGTTGAATGAATCCTAATTGTATGTATATACTACACTTATGAATGCAGGTAAGAGTAAAGAAAGCATAATTTATTTTATTGATGGTCCTGGTAGAACGGGAAAGACATTTCTTTATCGGGCAATACTTGCAACACTTCGACAAGAAGGTTTAATTACACTTACAACAACATCTAGGATTGCTGCAACAACTCTATCAGGTGGTCAAATGATGCATCCGAGATTTAAAATCACACTTAATCCAACGTTTGTATCAATGTGTATGATACCTAAACAATCAGAATTAGCTGATCTTTTACATCAATCATATGTTCTTATTTGGGCTAAAGAAACTATGACTTGTAGATATTCTTTTGAAGTATTAGATAGATTCTTATAGGATATTATAGGGAATAACTTGCCATTCGAAGTCAAAAAAATTATTATTGAAGGGGAATTTTGACAAGTATTACCAGTTGTGGAGCATGATACCATAGCATAAACAATTGATGCATGCATTGTTAAATCACCACTATGGAATCATGTAAAATCATCCAACTTATTCAAAATATGAGAGCAAAAGAAGATTATTTCTATTTAGATTTTCTATTATGTGTTGGTGATGGAAATGAACCACACATAGGTGACGACTTGATTCGAATTTCGGATGAAATGCTAGTAACATGGAAAGATGAATGTTCAATAACAACTCTGACAAATACAATATTTTTTTATTTACATGAAAATGCATTACTTAAGAAATATATTATGAAAAGAGCATTAATTTCCCCTCTCAATGAATGCATCGATAAGTTGAATAACCAAGTTATTGATCTATTTCCTGAAGAATTACATACGTTCTATTCATTTGATTCTGCTGAAGATGATACAAGATACCTATACGAACTTGAATACCTTAATTCAATAGCTCCAAGTGATTTTCGTCCACATAAGTAGTCTTAAAGAAAGGAGCACCAATCGTGTTATTTTGGAATCTTGATCCAATGAATGGATTACGTAATGATAACAGACTCATATGTTGTCCTGAATTGCATAGAAACCTTATAGATGCAAAGATTGCCACTTGGCAATTTGTTGGAGATCGAGTTTTCTTACCAAAAATACCTATGAAATCTTCTAAAGATATATGTTTAACATTCACATTATTATGCAAACAATTTTCTATAAGGTTGAGTTCTGCCCTCACCATCAACAAAGCTCAAGGACAAACAATTCCATAGATAGGAATTTACTTACCTCAACATGTGTTCAGTCATGGTCAATATGTTGCGTTATCAAGAGGGGTTTCAATGGGTAAGACTAAAATTTCGATAAAAGATGACAACGTTCAAGAACAATCGAGAACCTATACTAAAAACATCGTATACAAGGTTGTAATTATATCTTTTGTAATGACCGCCCAACACCTACGGTGCAGAATAGCAATCAAAAGAAAGAAAACAAAATAAGATGAAGAAATAGAAGAGAAAAGGATGGAAAAGAAGAAAAAGGAAGCATAAATAACCAGATTACCTATCGCATATCTCACATCGCATCAGAATAAATATAATAATCAATACATGTATAAAAAATAGAGACAGTAATAAAAATGTGAAATAATTATCTGAATTAAGATCCACAAAGTTATACAAAACATTAATAGAATTTATACAACAGGAAAGCAAACTCAACTGGTACACAATCTCATAATAGTAAATCAACACTGCCATGGCTCTATAATGTCACACAGCGGAAATATAATAATAAATGCACATATAAGTATAGATAACTGTCACCTCCTGTCGGCCCACCTGTAGAACTCCATAATCATCCACCTGCTCTCAATCTACTCGTTTAAAAGTACCAAGATAATAAGAAGCAAAGAATAAAACCCCGGGTCAAACAACAGTCTGGTGTGAGCGATATCAAATCTCAAAATACTATAATGATTTGATAATAATATATGGAACAGAGGGTACATAAACCATACCTGACCTGTCCCTGCAACCACAAAGTCAGTATCACATAAAAATAAGTAATATGCTACTCTATAACATCGCAAAAAGGGTATACCATACTCAGTATCTGTTAGGGTGCCTAGGTATCTCCACCTATAGTCCCTACTCCATACTATGTAAACATCAGGTATCTAGATATCTCCATCCATACCTACTCCACACTAAGTCAAGTCAGGGTATCTGGGTATCCCTACCACAATACCTACCTAGTGTGACATCCCTAGGATGACAGGTGACTAGTGAGAAACCACAACAAACATAGCGTCCATCAAACAATACTAACTGTCACCCAATGTGCCAGATATATGATGACTCACATGACCCTCTACGACTGTAAAGGACTAGTGGAAATCCCAGTTCTCGATTGTGTTCACCGTACTCACTAGTTAGAAACCCCACATGGTTGTCTCTTGTGATACCTCCGCACCACCTGACCTAGACCCCACCAGTTCAAAGTACAGACTAGCGCTACTAGCCCTCGGGTGCCCCTGCATATAGTACTCTTGCTTTGAACACAACCGGAACACTCTGAGTCATTAACGATCCCTAGGCAGAAACATACCCTTTGTGCCATACTCACTCGATACAGATCCGAGCCCTACTAGCTTACTAAAATTTATGGTCACGAGCCCTAACACTCAATCTAATCCACTATCTATAGCCTCGCTCCAATCCGAGCTGCCATCCTCGATCCTGCTCTCTGCCTGAGCTCCCGATCGAAGAACCATACTATCATGCCATCCAAAGCCCGAGATCTAGCATGATCCATATAGTCCTGATACTATCATCTCGGAGCCCACTCTATACATCATTGAGTCACTGTCTGCAGTATTAGACTACCAGGCCAAAGCAGCACATCCCTGCCTCACCATCAAAATCACTAGGTCAAAGCAGCACATCCCTGCCTCACCATCAAAATCACTAGGTCAAAGAAGCACATCCCTGCCTCACCATCAATACCACTTTCCATAGTATAATAACATCATATCTATAAACTGGTCACACGAACAGACCATCACATCGCGCACCATGGTATCTCATCAAAGCGAAAGCCACTGATCGGTCAAATTGCCAATCAATAATAATAATGGACATCGACCACTCTACTGTGGTCAATACCATCCACCTTGGTCTTGTACTTAATCGAACAGTTAAGTACAAATCAAACGGAAATGTCCGGCATCCATTCTGAAACCCAGATCCGTCAGCTCGTATCCTAAACCCTCTTCTACAGCTCATCTCATTCATTAGATTCCCACGTGTGCGGAACTCCAACGTACAAGATGCTACCTAAAATCAAATCATTGCTAGTCGGCGTTTTCAACCAAAACTGCTAAATAAAAGACAAGCCAAACAATCAAACATACATCCAAACAACCATACATCCATCCAAAACAACACACATACAACATAACATTCCATCCATATATATTAATATGGGAAATAACATCAATAATAGATCTAATCGAATAATTCCCTAACTATGGCATGACAATGGAAAATAAATGATATTCTTTATAAATCATTTAAAAATAATTATATATTCTTTTATAAAAATAGATGGTGTATATATATAATAATATCACGTTTTAAAACCAAAAATCATTCCCAAGCATCAATATAACAATAAACAATCAATCATAGTAAAGTGAAAGACAATATCACTCACCTCAGCCAAATTTGTCCAAACCAGTGCCAAAATGTAGATCTCGCCAATACAATCCCAATGTAAGAAACTGCATCAAAAACAGACCTCATATGCAAAAGTTATGGATATAATAAGATTCGAGATTGATTAAACAATTAATTAACTAATTATGTTATTATCACTAATCTCTTCTCCTACATATGCCTGTACATGAACGAAAGTATCAGGCCATGCATGAAATGAGCTATATTTGATGAAATTTCAATCCGTCTTTGCCATCATCGTTCTTATCATGTACTCGATTAATCCATGCCAAGATCCTCCCATTTGAAGCTTCCTAACAAATCGCGACCTGCTACCCATTTTACCGCCTTCATATGGCCGCGATAACCACGGCCATTGGAGCTCGAGTGAGTGTCATGGCAAAGTGCTAAACGTCGAGGGCAACGCAACTACAATCTTCAATCTTCAATCCTCCTAATCTGTCTCAAGATCTATGAAATAGAAACCCTAGTTTCACGGTGGAAGGTCGATCTCGGCCAATGGTGATCGTTCATCAAATCGAGGGTATAAAATCGAAGCTCTCCTCGATATGAGATCGTTCGAATCGGTTTCGTGATTTTTAGTGGAGTAGATTTAGAGATCTTGATTTTTGAAGATAAAGAAGGGAGTGGCCATTAATCTCTGATGGAACAGTAATTTAAGAAAATGATTTTGGAGGGAGAGACGGATTTGGGATTTAAATAATATTATAATATTATAATCCATTTATTTAATAAATGGTCAAGCGTTTCGAGTCCGTACGATCACACAATGCGTTCGAATGTCACGAAACCGGTTTGCATACATCACTTCATTTTTTTGAATCAACGACACTAACAGCGTCTCCATCTGAGACTGCTCCCCAATAGGCTAGTTTTGCGTATTTAAACATCGTTTCGGGCATCGGATCGTCAGATCTTGAAATATAGCGATCCTTATACTCAAACCAATTTGCAGTGTTAATCTATACTCAATGGAAGTGGTCTCGAGTTCTGATTCAGCCGTATGCGAAAAATCACATTTTTGAGCCTTTATTTAATTAATGATTAATATTTAAATAAACTATTAAATATCTGATCGTTAAAAATAAGGTCGTTACTTTCTCCCTTCCTTAAAAGATTTTGTCCCCGAAATTACAAATCTAAGAGAACGTATCCTAATCATTGGCCCTAAAAAATCTGTCAAATTCCGAAAAAAATTCGGCAGAACCTTCTTTGGATGACTAAGTCCAAAGAACCTCAACACAACAAAGATATGCTTACAGCCCATATCTTTAACTATACTAGATCATATATAGCAATCATCAAACAAGAATGCTATACCCAACCAAACAATTCAGCATGCCTAATAACCATACAAACATAAACTATAATCTCAAATGCTAACAATCAAATCAAACATGCATACATAAGATCTAACATCCAAAAATAACATCCATGCATATCCTAGCACGCAGAACACTAAACAATCTAGTATAAACGTCCAATATCATATCGATAATAAAAGCTAACGATACAAACAAAGTCTCATCGTCTAAAGAGCTCCGGACTAATGGTCCTCATGCTCCCCACAGTCTACTATACCTTATAGCCTTCACTTTCATTCCACTGAACCTTACTACTCCTTCGACCTTCTCCTAACCTGATTCATATCACATCAACCGGCATGAATAGGCTTATGAGGTCTCCAAGTCTACGGTTCAGCCTCGATATCATCTAATCCATTTAGTGCCAAACATCCAAACACCTCTTGTAAGTTCTCCCAAAATCCATTATCGAACAACAGGTCATGGCCATTTACAATGCTCTTGGCACACAATGGAATCACACCAACCATCCCTCAAACAACATAACAAAAATGGATGTCATTCTTTTGGACTTAAGGAATACAAACCTAGCATCATCTGTCAACCAGTCGACTGTGACTCAAATGTCATATCTCTATCCTTGGTCATAGGCAATCCCTCGATGCAGTCCTAAAACATTTGTTCCCACTACTCGAGAACAAACAATCTCTACGAAACCAAAAGCCTTGGTTGGGTCCACACTGCATCATCTCTCCAGACACTACTCGCAATTTTAGTTTAGCTACTATCTCCACTAGTCTAGTTTAATGCCTATGACTAGTCCCAATCGGCTAAATCAAAGTAGGTCTAACTATCAAACTAGTCATCACACTCGGCCAAAGCTATCGAGTCCTGGAGCCGTAACCAGTGATAAGCTCCGGCAATACCCACTCTAGGAATATCACTCTTAAACTGGTACGTCTCTCGCTCAAATACTAACTACCACATTTCCTTCAAACGTCTAGGAAATGTCAAAACCATAGGAGGCTAAGAACTCTATCCATCGCTATTAGCAAAGATAAATATCCTTTTCGGAGAAAAGATACTACAATGACAAGGGATCACTGAACAACTCAAACTCCTCTCCTAGCAGACAGTTCCTCCAAATCCCCAAAGCGAACTCTATCGCCTCCAACTCAAAAACAAGAGTTGGATATTACCTCTCGACATCACTACCATACCTAATTAAGTATCACAAGCAAGTGCGTACTATCGTCTCTTCATTCCCGCTCGGAATAAATACCATCAATGCACTAGTCGACCTCTTGGCCAAACTCACTAACACGTGTCTACACCTCATGTCTTAAATGAAAGTCAGATCCTCTCCTACGACGATACTACTACCTTAGGTCCATTCAGATTTTCAGACTGTAGTAACTAAAGTATTTATAGCGACAACCTACTCTGAAACAACATGAGCCAAGCATCTCACTCCCCTCCTTCAGGAGTGATACCCCCAAAATCTAACCACCACTTGGTGTCTTGTGCTTCTCTTCCATCCATGGGTAGATGAAAGTATCATCACCGAACACAAGCACAACCCACTCAAGCGACCTCTCCAAACATGGTCCATGAGATCCACCACAAATGTCGATACATTGGTTAGCCCGAACGGCTTAACCAACCTAAAATCAAGGTAGTGTACGAAACACTATAATCGGCACACTCACCCAAAATATTCGCAGTTGGTGAAATTTCCCCTCAAAGTCCAACTAAGAGAATATCCTCATGTTATAGAGCTGATCAAACAAGTCACAAACAAACGGGAGTACAAACTTGTTCATCATCTCATCTAGCCCACAACAACCAACAAACAACTCCAAAGAGCCATCCGTCCTACTAACGAATATAACAGGTGCATCCTACCCAAAATACAAACACATGGATGAATCATCACCTAAACAGCTAATCCGCTTGCACCTCTAATCTCCTAAGCTCTTTGGATACTCAATGCCTTAAAGGCAAAACTTCTGGTCCAACCTCTCCGACCGGATCGATACAGAACTCTATCCCCATATGGTGGTAATCCGGTCACCTCTTCGAGTATGTTCGGACACTCTCCAACTACAAGCACAAATGAAATCCTATCATGTGGAATACCGAGCGAATATATAAGGCTCCCCTGTTGGCAGCCAATCACTATCGTCCGCTCCTCCATAACCCTGATCGACATCAACGGCCACTCACAGTCCACCACTATTCTATATCCCCTTTAGCTAGTCCATTCTTAAACTTTAATGCCAACCCAATTAAAACCCAAACAATCAATGTCTAACAAAAAACAACCATGACTCAATAGGGAAAGGTCTCGACAAACCATGTATAGGCTGGCTGAGACCCTAACTAGGTCTGTCATGATCAAAGATCGGTAATTATCTCGAGTCTTTATCCTATTATCTAATCATTGGATCTATATATAAAGGAATACGAAACATCGACGTCAAATAAAAAACATATGGAAACATCATATGCGGAAAGCATATCTCAAACAGTGACACCCTTTCCCTTATATTTCATCGATGAAGAAATCGACGAAACCGAAACGGCGATCAATACATATGCTTCCCGATCTACCCATACACAATTGGTATGGGATAATTGTTCAATACTAGGTACTTCTCGATCATTCTTGCGAAGCCCTCGTCAATGTGACAAATCAATCGACCCCCAAGATGATCTCTGTACCCAATGATAAACTTTAATCCTTTCTGTCTGGAGTATCAATGGGAATAGACCATATTTCGATATCATATCGAATCCAGCCACATACTGTAACACAAACATATCGCCATGCTTCAAATCGATGAATTCCTTAACCATTCCCGACTTTAGAAAAGTCGAGACAAATCTTCTACGAAGTGAACAATGAATTAGTCCCAAGGAAATCGGTCCTTGGGAATCAGAGCTACAGTAACACTCCACTAATTCATCGTCCATCCTTGAAGCTATCCAGAGGCTAACCTCAACCTCATTCATCTTCTAACTCCAAGTAATCGAAGATCCTTCTTCAAGCAACCAACCAAACTTGGCTCCTAATAGACAACTCCATTCCAAGGAACAGCCTGCATCCTAGACTCTCATGGTCTATGTACAGCTCGGCAAAGTCGACTCTAACCAATTGCACTTGAGCAACATAGCCATCCAGCATAAACTGGGCATCTAGGAAATGATCTGCACCAACTCTACGAACATATCATATCGATCAGGGATAGCGGCACTGATCCTGCCTAATCCTCAACTGTGAAAATAAAATCAGTAGCAGTTTTCCTCATATGCGAGATCATTCATATTCTACAATAAGGATGATCAGTCTCTCACAAAGAAAACTGCATCAATAGTGCTCATGTGTGCACCCAACTCATATACTATATATACTACTATAAAGTTTTGAAAACCAAAATATACATGCGAACTCTCTCATATGTATACACTCTCTAGATCCAGTCTAAGGCAATAACTCCGACCCTATCTCTACCGGATCATGGTATCAACAAAGGTTAATCGGGTAACCTTTGCTCCAATACCAAATGTAACGACCACCTTACACTTACAGTGCAGAACAGTAGTCAAAGGAAAGAAAAAGAAATAAGACAAAGAAATAGAAGAGAAAAGAATGGAAAAGAAGAAAAAGGAAGCATCGAATAACCAGATTATCTATCACATATCTCATGTCGCATCAGAGTAAATATAATAATTAATACATGTATAAAACAATAGGGACGGTAATAATAATGTGAAATAATCATCTGAATTAAGATCCACAAATTTATACAACACCATAATAGAGTTTATACAACGAGAAAGTAAACTCAACCGGTACACTATCTCATAATAGTAAATCAACACCGTCATGGCTCCACATTATCACACAACGAAAATATAATAACAAATGCGCAGATAAGTATAGATAACTATTATATCCTATCGGTCCACCTATAAAACTCCATAATCATCCACCTGCTCTCAATCTACTCATTTAAGAGTACCCGACATAATAAGAAGCAAAGCATAAAACCTCGGGTCAAAAAACAATCTGGTGTGAGCGATATCAAATATCAAATATCAAAATACTATAATAACTCGATAGTAATATATGGAATAAAGAGTACATAAACCATACCTGACCCGTCCCTGCAACCACAGAGTCAGCAGCACATAAACATAAGTAATATTTTACTCTATAACATCACAAAAAGGGTATACCATACTCAGCACCTGTCAGGGTGCCTAGGTATCTCCGCCTACAATCCTTACTCCATACTATGTAAACTTCAGGTATCTAGGTATCTCCATCCATACCTACTCCACACTAAGTCAAGTTAGGGTATCTGGGTATCCCTACTACAATACCTACCTGGTGTGACATCCCTGGGATGACAGGTGACTAGTAAGCAACCATAACAAACATAATATCCATCAAACAATACTAATTGTCACCCAATATGCCAGATATATGATGACTCATATGACCTACTGCGACTGTAAAGGACTAATGGAAATCCCGGTTCTCGAATGTGTTCACCGTAATCACTGGTTAGAAACCCCGCACGGTTGTCTCTTGTGATACCTCCGTACCACCTGACCTAGACCCCACCAGTCTAGAGTACAGACTGGCGCTACCAGCCCTTGGGTGCCCCCGCATATAGTACTCTTGCTTTTGAACACAACTGGAACACTCTGAGTCATCAACGATCCCTAGACACAAACATATCCTTTGTGCCCTACTCACTCGATACAGATCTGAGCCCTACTATCTTACTAAAATTTATGGTCACGAGCCCTAACACTCAATCCAGTCCATTATCTATAGCCTCGCTCCAATCCGAGCTACCATCCTCGATCCTGCTCTCTACTTGAGCTCCCGATCGAAGAACCCTATTATCATGCCATCCAAAGCCCGAGATCTAGCATGATCCATGTAGTCCTGAGACTATCATCTCGGAGCCCACTCCATAAATCATCAAGTCACTATCCGCAGTATAAGACTACCAAGTCGAATCACCGCATCCCTGCCTCACCATCAAAATCACTAGGTCAAAGCAGCACATCCCTGCCTCACCATCAATACCACTTGCCATAGGATAATAACATCATATCTATAAAGTGGTCACACGAAAAAACCATCACGTCGCGCACCATGGTATCTCATCAAAGCCAAAGCCACTAATCGGTCAAATCGCCAATCAATAATAATAATGGACATCGACCACTCTACTGTGGTCAATACCATCTACCTTGGTCTTGTACTTAATCAAACAGTTAAGTACAAACCAAACGGAAACGTCTGGCATCCACTCTGAAACCCAGGTCCGTCGACATGTATCCCAAACCCTCTTCTACAGCTCATTTCATTCATTAGATTCCCGCGTGTGCGGAACTCCAATGTACAAGATGCTACCTAAAATCAAATCACTACTAATCGCCGTTTTCAACCAAAACAACCAAATAATAAACAAGCCAAACAATCAAACATACATCCAAACAACCATCCATCCAAAACAACATACATACAACATAACATTTCATCCATATCGATTAATTAACTAATTACCTTGTTAATCACTAATCTCTTCTCCTACATAAGCCTGTACATGAAAGAAAGTATCAGGCCGTGCATGAAATCAAGGTGATATAGAGCTATACTCGATGAAATTTCGATCAGTCTTCGTCATCATCCTTCTCATCGCGTACTCGACTAATCCATGCCAAGATCCTCCCATTCGAAGCCTCCTAACAAATCGCGATGTGCTACTCATTTTACCTCCTTCATATGGTCGCGATTTAACGACGGCGATCACAGCTCAGGCGAATGTCACGACAAGGTGCTAAACGTCGATGGCAACGCAACTACAATCTTCATTTCACCTAATTCTGCTTCAAGATCCATGAAATGGAAACCCTAGTATCATGGTGGAAGGTCGATCTCGGCCAATGGTGATCGCTCATCAAATCGAGGGTATAGAATCGAAGCTCTCATCGATACGAGCTCGCTGGAATTGGTTTCGTTATTTTTAGTAGAGTAGATTAGAGAGCTTGATTTTTGAAGATAAAGAAGGGAGCTGCCATTAATCTCTAATGGAACAGTAAATTAAGAAAATGATTTTGGAGCGAGAGATGGATTTGGGATTTAAATAATAATATTATATTCCATTTATTTAAATTCTCAAATAAATGGTCACGCGTTTCGAGTCCGCACGATCTCACGATGTGTCTCATCGTCACGAAACTCATTTGCGTACATCACTTCATTTTTCCGGATCCAAAGGCACTAACGCGTCTCCATCTGAGACTGCGTCCTGGAATGCTAATTTCGCGTATTTCAAAACCGTTTCGGGCATGGGATTGTCGGATCTCGAAATATAGCGATTCTTATACTCAAATCAATTCGCAACGTCAATCCGGACTCAACGGAAGTGGTCTCAAGTCCTGCTTCGATCGTATGCGAAAAATCACATTTTCGGACCTTTATTTAATTAATGATTAAATATTTAAATAAACTATTAAATATCTGATCGTTAAAAATACGGGTTGTTTCATCTTGAAAAAGACAAAATAGCTGGATAATATTTCATGCATTATTACTTTTGAATTCGCTTATGTTTTTTTAGTCTTTCTACTTCTTTCTTTTTAGTGATATTTTATAAGTTATGCGACATCTTTTCCTTGCATATGTAAAATACATAATATTTGTGGAACAACAATCCATGCACGAAGCGTCAAGCGGGAAGCGCATGCTGTGGCACTCGTGTAAGTGTGTGTAGACACACATATGCCCCCCCCCCCACCCCCACCACACACATACATACATATACATACATATACATATACATACATACATATATATATATATATATATATATATATATATATATGTTGAAAACAGATAGTTAATTCATACTCATATTTTTATGAGAATTTTTCTTCCACCTCCATTTTAGGACAAGAACTAACTACTCAAAGCTCGTTGGGTTGCATTCTTTTAATGCAAATAAATAATGTTCAAATTTAATAAAAACAAGGGTGCTATTTAAATAATCCATACATAATGTTCAGATTTAATAGGAAAGGTGTTATTGGAATAATACATCGATTTGCTCGGTTAGCAAGTAACATAACTAGCTGATCGAATGATCGAATGTTTATGATTTGAACCTCATAATCAATATCTTTAATCGATATTATTTTATTTATTTTTTAGTTGAAATCATAGGTAATTCTTGAAAAAAGACAGCGAAAATGTTATATCAAAAGTCGAAGGTACAATTCAATGCTTCCGTAAATTCAACGATGGTTTATAATTATATCGTCCAAGTGAGATTATTCACGGGATAGTGAAAAAAGAGGAGAAATTATAACGAAAAGGTAGAGTAGTCAAAGGACAAACTACTTGGCTCTTCGCTTTTACCTTTTTGATTTGTCATAATATTTTAAAATTCATGTAATCAAAGTGGCCCTCCTGCTATGGATTTAGTAATCATAGCACCCCATTGAACAAAAAGAGGGGATCCTAAAAAAAACAGTATAATGTAGACTGGTAGGCCATCAAAACACTGAGTTTGAAACATTTTACTTGCGTTTGGATCATAGTTAATTTTGGACATGTATACAGGTCGCGATTTCATTGGATCTGTAGCATTTAAAACTGAACCGAGTACGAAAATGAAGTTGGTGGCAACCGACTGCGGAGAAAGGGGAGAAATGACGGTGGAAATAGGCTGTTACCAGTTGAGAATACTTAACTTGCATGGCATATTGGCATTAGCATGAACATGAACATGAACATGGCATTAATTTCGCTCCATTATATTTAATGCCGATACTGCAACCTTTGACCTGTATATTAAATTTAACGAACATGGTGCCTGAATTTATTCAAGGCAAATTCAACGTCTGCGTTTGTTATTCTGGTAACGTGCTGATGTAGCAAACTTCTACATGTGAATCTGTTCGGTGGAGCATACCAATCTTGTATACTTCCAGAAAATATGCAACGGAAACCAAAAACATACCGGAATCAAAACTACTTTTATATGCCACCGTCGTTTCTGAAGTTCGTCATCTTTGGTCAACGCTACCACTGTTACAAGTACTGGAGCTATTGAATTAGAAACAAATCAAAACCTGTCCAGCTTCCAATAATATTGGTTAAAACACAAAAGGAGCCCCATCATTTTTTTTCTTTTCACTTTTGGACTTAGGGGTAAATTACAGCCAACGATCTACTCCCTAGCATTTCTTTTGGTGATTTGTTATAACATACCAAACTCATTTTGCAACCTCAAATGTTGTGTTGTGTTTGATTTGTCATTTTTAGTTTTGGATTTTCATGCATACAAAAATGCTCAAAACGTCTGTATATTGTCGAGAACAATCAACTTAGAAAACAAAATTAATATACAAACTAAAAAACAACTTTTTTTTTATTTTCCATGTTTTAAAAAATAATAGAAGCACGAGAAACAATCCATCTTTCCGTCGTCCTTTCATCCCCTCCGTCGTCCCTCCATCACCTCCATCATCACTTTACTACTCTCATATTTGACATACATATTTAAAAACAAAAAGCTCCAAATTCGTTTTTAAATCAAACACTATCTTACTTTTTTCTTTAGAATGTTCATTATTCATACCTACTTGTATTTTAAATGATGGAAATTAACTTGGACTTTCAGGGTTAGTGTCGAGAAGAGTAGATATTAGATTTGAGTGAGAGTAAGTACCGCAAGTAAAACCGAAAGTAAAACTAAGGATAGGGCTAAAAAGACACCAAGATGTATAGTGGTTCAAGCTAAACCATTATGTTTATTCTGTCTTTTCCTTCTTTAGAGTTGTATACCAAAGCCAGAAGACTGTTACAATGCCGAGTTGATTATGTATATCATTAATGTGTTTTTAAAAGAAGCTCTATATAGTAAATTACCGTATATTCTTAGTATTTGGATTATTTGACTGCACAAGAAATCCTTGCAGCATTTGGATCAGCGCATATTTATAGACATCTTATAGATTGGTCATTGGCAGATAGCTTTTCAATTGGATTGTTGACTTGGCCTGTGTGTAGGACTAAGATTTGAACATGTGGTGTCATATGTCAACTTGCAAATTGACGCGGATGATGACGGTCGAGGAAGTTGGTGACCTGATGACAGGGGAGCCGACGACCGAAGCCCCGGTGAACGGCGGTCGTAACTATAACGGTCTTAAGGTAACGAAATTCCTTGTCGAGTAAGTTCCGACCCGTACGAAAGGCGTAACGATCTGGGTGCGGATGATGGCATGACATATATATATATATATATATATATATATATATATATATATATATATATATATATCTGGGTGCCTTGACCTGTGTACCTAGTATAAGCTTTAGGCTGGTTGATCCCCTTATGTATGTTAGCCATTGATCTTGATTGCATGTTGAAGCGCTTTCGGCATTCAGCCGTTGTATTAGGTCGAGCCTTTGGCCTTTGCCTGTAAATAACTTGAACAAAATATTATATTGTCTTAACCTTTAAGGTTGAGATTTTATTGTTCTTATATGATTACTTAAAGTTTCGAGGCTAGTTGCCATATAATCTTCTTTCGGTTGAATGCCTTTTGACACTAATCATTTACGATCCCTTCTGATTTATGTCTTTCGTTTAATTTTATGCCTTGGCAAAAGTTGGTATAACATTTGCTCAAAGTTTATTTTGTATGGACGAATACAAAGTGAACTTTGAATTTCGTAGGGAGAGTTGGATCATACTTGGATATTCTATTATAGTCAATGTGGATGAAATCTGAAATTTAACCTTGTTACTATAAATAAGGTTATCGTACATTTGAGACAAGCATGACGAAATACAAGGTGTTGTAGGGAAAGCAAAGAAACACACAACAAGGGATGTCGTCTTTCAAACATTTTAAGAAGATGTCGAACTTCAACAGCTCCGGCCGGAGTGGGGTTGCCGAAAATGTGAAGGTTAGGAGATATCGTATCTCAAGACAACTTCTAGGGATATCGCATTTCAAGCATTACGGAGATATAATTGAATTCCTCAATAACCTTAAGGGTTGTTGAATGCATGGAAGGGAAGAGATATCGTGCCAACCCTAAGTGATATCAAATAGCAACAGGTGTCGAAAAGCCAAAGCAAAGAGATTATCGAACTTGAAGGCAGATAAAAGAGGATACCGCATCATTGAAGAATACCGCAGATTGAAAGGTACCGCATATATAACCATAAAGAGAGTATATCGAAACTCTATAGATATTGGGCATTTACAGTTATATCTATTGTAAAGCACAAACAAGCGGCAAAGAATGTCGGGCTTTAAAGGGTATGAGTGATGTCGGATATCCACGGCTATCAAAGATGTCGCATATCATCAGCGCCATCAAAGATGTCGAAAGCTGACAATGTAAGCGAGATACCGTGTTTCACTAATATCGTAAATCGTCATGCCATAAATCATCAATTTGGAGAAGGATGCCGTGAGTCGCCAGTGCTTAAAGTAATAACATAAATCACCAATGACTGAGCTAGTCCCTTCGTGAATGGATCTGCTATGTTGTTCTAATAATTTACTCTATCAATCAACTCTCTCAAATTCTAATAAACTACCTTTATCAGGTGGAACTATTCAAGGTATTTTTTTGACTTCTAGTGAACTCATCATTACATTGTTATCATATAACAATGATGTATTATTTTTAGTACTTGGAATCACCCCTAGCACAATTATAAATTTGTGCATTTATATTTATACATTGCTTTTATTGTGGTGCTATTCAAGATGGTGTCCTCAGTCTTTTCGTTGAATCAACCAAACCTTTTGTTTGGAACATTTCTAACTTAAAGCTCCTTTATTAAGATTCAAACGTGAATCTAATATTGACATATTATATTCAATATCACTTATGAAGTTTGGGTGTGAGTACTCCTTTATAAGGAGTCTGTTGTTTCTATAAACAGTAGTACTTCATAAATATTTGAGAACAATCCGAACTACCATTTAACGATCTTAATCATGACTTGATATTTTCTTAATGTATCAAATACATTAGTTAAATATGATATTATACATAATACATTATATATAAAAATTCTTATTGCCAGTGCATAAGTAATCCATCTTACATGTTCCATATTAAACATTTTAATAAGTTGTCTTTACATATTACTTAGGACATTCCCAGCATCCATTGTACTTATTATAAAAGGTATGATTTACAAATCCAATATCAAGTATTAAACAACCAAACTATAATTGATTTTAACATAAGTACATTGCTAATAATCGACAGTATGTTGTTTACTTACAGTTAAGAAATATCTATATGCCTTTTAATGTTCTTTTTTGTAGGCATACGCTTCCTTTGCATTTTGATTGAAAATCATAACTATTTAGTATTTCTATCAAAACACTTGTCCAACTTTGATGCTCGTCGAACGATCGTATCCGTTCTTGGATTATATTAGAAAAACCCACAAACTTGATATGCTCCCATCGACTTCGAGACACTTTGGTTGTTATGTGCAAAAAGTCTATTCTAAATCATTGTTCGAAATTTTCTATTTAAACACGTATGTAAACACAAAGTCATACTAAGCAATAATTTTATTAGTAGGCCATCTTGATTAAAAAAAAGGCTTGGGGGCTCTGCTTTCAAGACTCCCGCGTGAGATACTCTAGCTTTCAAGAAATTACGTGATGTAAGTGATTAGCTTAGGACTCCAAAAAATTTGAATCATCTTGAGCACATTGAACGGTGAATATGTTATACTAATTTCAATAATTGAAATTTACGAATTCGTTCGTATCAATGTTGCTCGATATATTCTAACTATACTAGTCTATCTTTTGATAACGTACTTGGAATCCTTTTAGATTTGGGTATCATACCAAGTTACAAAATCAATACTCTTAATAGTTTTTCTTCAATGTGTGAGTGTGCTAATTAGACACTCTAATGTGTTGTTTTTGTTCGGGTTTGGTTAATTTCATTTCATCCTACATAATTGGTTTCATCTTTGGATCGTATCAATATCCATTTTACTATCAACAATTTCTAAAAGAAATTCCTTCCCTACGAAGTTGGTGTTTTTTGGAACAACAATTGTTTCTCAACGCAACAAAATAAGTATCCATAAATGTTTTATGAATTGCCTAACATATGTATAAAACTGATTTGGTTTTAGTTTATGAAACTTACGTTCAAGTTATAAATTGGTCATCCAACGACGATCGTTTCCAAACTCCTTTTGGGGTGATCCATACAAAATCCCTCACGTACAATTATTATGTGTAGTCTTTCGACTTGCACAACCTGTTCGCTCCTTGACCCAGGAAATGTTGAGGTTTCTTATAAACCTTTATCAAGTAACTCTTAAGAAAACTGTTTTATTACTACTTTAAGCAAATACTTTTCACCAAATTTTATTTCTTGTCCAATTTCTATTGGATAAAGCAATTTCTTTACAAATCCTTTTTAGAATTACTACCACACTAAATTTTCAAGTTCCAAAACATATTTAAAACAATTAATTAATACCTTCAATTAATTATCCTTTTAAATGCTTATATAGCATAGTAAATTCATAATAAATCGAAATCACTTTGGAAAACTTCTAAAAATTCATAAAAATTCGAGAATACCCTTCTCTTAGCCATATATAAATTTTGAAACCAAAATCCATATTTAACTATTTTTAAAAACTAAAATCCAAAATTAACCTAATTTCCACCTTAAGAAATTCATAAAATATTCAATTTAATTTGGAAAATCATGAAATTAAAAGCCCATCTCCAAAATACCATTTTACACGTCATATCAAAAATTCAAATCATTTGGAGCTTAAAAAACTTAGGTTATTCCCTTAAAACCTAATTAAATAATTTCATAATAGTTCCATAAATCATTATTCTATCCAAAGAATAATTATTCAACAATAATTTGGAAAAAAAAACAAGATGAATTCGGGCACTATCGATGACCGAATCAATCAAGAGATAAAAGAGATAGTTTTAGCATTATTCACCTTATTTCATGATTTCTTCCCTAGATTATGGCCAACCTCTTTTCTTCTTTCTTTTGATTGTTTTGTTTGAGTAAGTATTGGGGGGGGGGGGGTTGTGTTAAAGAGTGAAAGATAGATCTACTTATTTTGCCTCTCTCGTGTATTCTCTTGTAAGATAAGTTCTTTAAAAAAAATCTCTTTACTTAATTCATTAAGGCACAATCTTAAAATGTTCAATCACAATCTCTTTAACTAATTACATTATTCTATTTAATCTATCCAATTAAATATTCTGAATAATGTTTAACTAAAATTGGGGGTGTTATATAATATCACCGACTAAACTTTCAAAGACTCAAATTTCAATGTCAGACAACCAACTTGAAACTAACATTATCGATATTCGTATGAATACACGATTCTTCAATTTAAAATGTATCGGAGATCTTTCTCAAAAAATGGTATAGTTATAAAAAGATGAGACATTTCAGTTGGTATATTTACTCTTGGAATTTGCATTGACTTTGCTTGTAACTACAACAACAGTTGAAAGAGTATTTTTTGCAATGGGTATCGTGGAAAATTGACTTTGAAATTCCATGGAAGATCAATGGTTAAATGACAATCTAGCTGCATATATTAAAAAGGATATATCTAAGTATTTGACGACGATGCCATTATATCACGTTTTTAAGAGATGAAAAATCATTGTTTACAATCACAATGAGATAAAAGTTCACATTTGTGGTATTTAGTGATTTGTTAATTATGATCTTATTTTGTCTGACAGTTAATCTAATGTGACCATTTTTATTTTGGCAATTTTTATACCAATTTGTAGTTGACAGTGTAATATAATATGTTACTGCTACTTTGAATTAATATAATTTATGAAGTTCGTATAATATGATTATCATTGTGATAGTAACGTACGCATGTTTAACTCAATGATTAAGGATTAACTATATTATGTATAATCATTGTGATAGACACGAAGATTTGATGCTTTCCAAGGTTATTTTTTTTACTTTTCTTTTTCTGAATAAATGCGTCCTACCTAAAGTTATTGGCAAGACCGGTCCAGAGGGTAGTCTGTCAAGTCTGTGGGTTAAAGCAACCCGCTAGACTGGTGCATTGTTTTTTTTTTTTTGAAATTGGCTTAGTGGTAATGTGCATGGTTTATACTAAAGTGTGTCTAGTTTGAAACGTGTAAGGATGACACGTTTCTCTACAAATATTTTCTTCAATAGACTTACTTTTTGGGCGGGAGCATTAGGTTGTCACGTTTAAAAGCATAACTTTTAGAGCAATCAGTAGGATTTTCGAAAAACAGAAACTACAACCTGACACCGTCTATTTTATCATGGTATATTACACATATTTTCGTATAACTTATTGTTTGTCTTTCCACAATTTCACTGCCAGATAAGCTTCAACTGTTACATGCACGTCCTTTGGCAGTATATTTATACTCTACCTCTTCTTCTAGTTTTCACTGCTATTTTTAAGTATATAAAGATTCCTAAATTGTGATCTAAGTCGCTAATTTTCAAATGTAAAATTTCAAAGTTAAGTCATGATTTCAGCAACTAACTAGTTGGGTTTGACAAATATAATGTTAATCATATACAGAGTGAGTGGACTTCATGAGCAAATCCACGACGGCTTTAATAAATAATTCAACAGTTGAGTAGATAAGAGAGTTATGTCAAATATTATTATTTTCGTTCCTTCAATAGGAATTTAGATACGCGCTGCGCGCGCATGTGTATCTGAGTCCAGTTTCCAACAAACAATAATTACATAAAAAAGAAGTTAATTGTCCAATGTATAAGGTATGCGTTGTAAACTGTTGGCGTGCGGTTCGCCCAACTCTATCTACGGGCCAAAGTACGAGTGAGCTTGTCAGCAAACACCAAGGAAGTTGGGCACTGAGAAGCGTAAACAGAAATGTTAAAGTGATAATAGCCAAACATTCTTCTCCGTTTTTCGAGTGAAGTTGCAATGGACGATGCGATAGAAATTGGATTATTGTGCTTATTTGTAACCGTTCTAACTGATTGTGCATGCATTTGGTCATGTTATTTTGCCGTTACTATATTAAAAAAAACAAAATGTATGATAACGGTAAAATATAAACTCAGCTCAATATAAAATATAGATACCCGGCCCATGGCAACCCTCTGTTACAACTGCTTGATCCATTTAACTCCTAGGTTTTCCAAAATTGGGCCTCACCCCATTTCTTTCAATAACGGCTTGTTAAAGGCGAAATCTTTCTTCCTCTCAGTTCCTGCGAAATTGCTATTTGAACCGGCTGTAAAGCCTTATTTAGTGCTGGAGCTAAATCTTCCGTTAAAAATATAATCGCCCCCGAAATCAGCAGTCTATCTTCCTCCTGTATCTCCCGGTTTTCATCTTTCCCGGTTAATCTAGCATTACCCCAGTTCCAGTTCCTTGCGTTCACTCTATTAGCTTACCGAATTCAAGGCTGCAACCTAGGCGAACCAAGATATTTTTTACAGAAGAATTAGGCACAAAGACAAAACATCGAAAAAAATTATTGGAACCGCCATTACTATTTCTTTTGCAGAGCTACTGGAAATAAATGAAAATGAACAGAATCAAGCTACTTGGAGAAGAACGAACCAAAGAAAGATGCAACCTCTGGAAAAAATTTGAACAACAAAAATGTTGCAGGCCTCAAGTCAATGAAATAAGCTGGCAAGGTACAAAGGCATTAATTGTGGAAACGTGCATTGGTGAAGGAAAGGACCTTGCTGCACAAAAGAATTATGGCACAAAATGTTCATATTTGCGTTTACAAAATTTGTCCCAGCAAAGTGCACTTCATTTACTAATCAGTGAGCAAATGCACACGTTGTATTATTCCTTTGCTTTTAAAACTTTAGTGACAGCAAGCTTTTCAATTTTTTTTCCACTTCTTGAATTAAACGACAGCAAGTCATACACTTTTATTTAATATGGACCTTATGTTACATGTGAAGACCAATTTAGAACATAACCTCACTTAGTTATATTCAATGCAACAAGAAACTTGACAACCGACTTTATAAATTATTTGCACTATTTCTTTCAAAATTTTTAATTTAAAATTTCTATTTAAATTATTTATTCCGACAGTAATTCAAAAATGCGGTTGTTACATAAAGTGTGTTGTTTGAGTTGTTAATGATGATTTGGATTTTCGATCGATTCGCCTGATCAACGCTATCGATAGGATTTCCAAAACACTTGAACAGAGCAAACTGACACAATATTATTTTAAAATTTGGTAAATGAAATTAATTTGTATGATCATATTTTATATAAGTATAAATTTTTTTGGAATTTAATAAGTTAATTAAATTGGTTGTTTGAAATGATAATATTTGATTATCATTTATTATTCAATTTATGAATTTATAAACATAATTTATAAATTGATTTGGGAATTGAAATGAATTTAAATTAAGAATTTGAGAATTTAATTTCCGGTGATTTCAAACTTGGTTTTAAAGTTTTAAAATGTATATTATTTAAAGTATTTTCGAATCCATTTCATATCCATCGCGTTTACTCAACTTCGTATCCATCAATTGAAGCTAGTTCATATCGGTTCCATCCACACAGTTCGTATCGATCGGCCAACGATCGATACGAATGTACCACCAAATGATCGATACGAAGTAGCATCTTCTATCGATACGAAACAAGCCAAACACCATTGATACGAAGTAGCTGCATGTAATCGACACGAAACAGTCTCTAAGTCGTCGATACGAAGCGGCTTCAAGCATCGATACGAAGTGAAGTGCAAACCATCGATACGAAAGGAATTAATCTAGGTCGATACGAATAAAGCACGTAAAAGTGGAAGACTCGGTCACTCGGCATGAAAAGTGGATCAATCCTAGAGTATAGCGCCACGTCATCGATCCAAGTATGATCGATACGAATTACCATCGATCTGAGTATGATCGATACGTATGTGATCGATACGACGACGCTAGCTAGATGAAAATCCAAACTTAGATCTATTATAACTCAAAATCTACAAGTTCAAATGCCACCAAATTTTCACAGGAGTTTACTCACCACCTCAAGGTCGTCTATGATCGATCTCAGCCCAAAAAGACATTATCTTGATTGATACAAAATGTACCTGGATCGATCTAGGATCGATCCCAAATGACCTCGGATCGATCAGGTCGGCCTACCCACGTGGGAGAAGAGGTATTCCGAGATCTAGGTCAGATTTTTCCAGCCTACGTCTATAAATAGCAGCCCAATGCCTCCAGAAAATAGACTTTTGATTTGGACTACACCGATACTTTGCCAGAGACTCATTGTAACTCGAGTGCTTGAGAGCGTATTGTTGTAATCAGATTATAAACTACAATAAAACATCAAACTTTTCATAGTGGACTTATGCTACAACGCCGAACCACTTTAAATCCTGTGTTCTTGCATCTCTGTTTGTTCGTTTTTGCATGTTTGTTAGATTAAACTCCTTTTTCATTTTAATCTCTTCAAATACGCTCGAAGAGTGTTGTGCCCAATTTTGGTACAAACACTTTGGTGCTTGCACTGAGAAAACCCATCTTTTCTCCACTCCATTGGATCTACTGTCGTTGTTGGATTACATAAATCTAAGGAGAAGATCTAGATCTACCATCCAGGAGTTCATTCCATACTATTCAGATTGCATCAGATCTAGGAAGGAACTGCACCAGCCATGGTTACCACAAGGACTGCTTCAACCGCTGCTAACCTAGAAGGACGGGATAGACAGAACCCCATGCAACCGCCTGCTACAGGTCGGAATTCGACTGGACCCTCAGATCCACAAGGCCCTGTCACCAGGGAGGAGTTCCAGATCCTTATGCAAGAGCTTACCCAAAGCCGTCAGGAGCTCACACAATAGATCCATGCCAACACGGAGCTAGCCCACCAACTGAACAAGGAGAAACGAAGGAGATCCAGAAGGGATCGTGCTTCCTATTCATCCACCGAAAGCTCAGCTTCTTCTGATTTCAACCGTAGATCTACACGTCCATGGCTGGATGGAAGCTACGCGCAAGCCTCTGGGCATCAGCGTGTTCTGAATCTCGGGCAAGCTGGAGCTGGTTCATTTATGGGGCACCAGGCTGGGCCCTCCTCCCGAGGAGGGGCACTTCCTTATCACACTACCGATAGCCAGGCAGCTGCTGCCGTGGAAAATATGGAAGCTCAACTTCAGGATCAACCAAACCCAGCCTTTCATCAACACAATCATGCTCCTGAACCCTATGTGCCCAAAGATCTGGAGCCAAGGAGGTAAAGCACGGACCGTCGACCGCGCCCGGACCGTCTTCGCAACGTGGAACCCGACCACGCCTTGGCCCAGAATGTCCAAATGCTAGACATTCCAACCATGACCTGTCAAATGATCCGCGAAAGTCAAGGCCTCACCAATGACGATTGGGGAATCTCCCGGGGTCATACTCCATTCACTGATGACATCCTCTATGTTGAACTACCTCGCCGTTTCAGGATGCCAACTTTACCTGTTTATGAAGGGAGCTCAAATCCTAATCAGCACATCCTAAAGTATGGATGGCTTATGAACGCCGCTCGAGCTGACGATGCGGTTAAATGTATAAGCTTTCCTATCTCTTTAGAGGGCATCGCAACCATGTGGTTTACTCGTTTACCACATCGATCCATTTCATACTTTGATCAGTTGGCTACCAAGTTCGTTGAACAGTTTCGTATGCACGTCACTGTGAGAAATGCGGATTACGAATCTTAAGACTAGAATTAACACTAGAGGGGGGGGGGGGTGAATATTGTTTTAAGGAATTACTAATTTTTTTTGAGTTTATCTTAATTTGAACACAAATGTATGCAATATTCAGACACAGATATGATCACAGAATCAAACACAGATGCAGATATAAAGTAAAAACAATAAAGGAAAGAACACACCGGATTTTATACTGGTTCGGAGTTACCCTACATCCAGTCCCGCAACACAAGTACGAATTTCCTTTCAAAATCAATTCTTACAATTACACCCTCGATTTCAAGGTCACGAGGTACACCACTCCAGATTCACAGTCCTTTGGGTAGAGATACTTGATTTTACAGGCAACAAGTTTACCCAATTGATTTTCCAGGCTACAATCACATCTTTTCTCGCTCGATTGATTTTCCAGGCTACAATCACACATTTTCTCGCTCGATTGAATACAAAGAAGTCTATAACTCGAAATAGCACTGGGATCTTGTTGAGATAGTGATAGAGAATCAAACCGGAGATGATCTAGTTAGATTCAATGGTGATTTCGGCTGAGTAATGGTAAAAATGTATGTAAAGAAATGCGGAAGAAGAAGAGGAGTGAAATCAGAAAAATATGATTATAAATTCGTTTAAAACAGCCTCTATTTATAGTAGAACAATAGTCATGTCCATTCGTGAAAGGATACAACGAATAGACACTTCTTTTGAAATTCAAACTTTTGAAATTAACTGTCAACTTATCGACAAGGGTTCCTAGGAGTTGTCGACAGACCTAAGTTATTTTTGGTAATTTGTTTTTCTTTAAAAATAATTTCTATCTTGTATTAAAACTATTTTAAACTTTATAAATATACTTAAATATAGTTAAAATACATAAATAAGTATAGAAAATAGTATTTTGGTATATATAAAATTTTACTATAATTTTACATTTAAATCTAAGTATAAATATTAAAAGTTAAATATATTATAATTAAAAGATAATTTAAAACCAATGATAGACCATCAGTCAGACAGACAAATAAAATCATGGGCCGTGAGCCATTCCAAAGTGTATATACAGAAAAAGCCACACGGCCCAGTAAGATCAATCCTAGCCTACTGTTTCTCAAATGTTTCACTAGTTCAATAATTCATTTAGTTCGACATTTGGGCCATGAAGCCCATAATTTGCTAAAGTCACAGGTGAAGCCCGTTATAGCTGTGGTTAACAGGGGCCACTTTATACAGAATAAAAATGTGGAGCAAAATAGTAAATAGCGACAATATGGGACATTCGGTTCTGTATTGTGGACCAGTTGATGGCATGACATAGGGTCGTCGAATGGAAGATAAATTCAGTTGGGCTGCTTCCAGGAGAAATTGATATTGCTATGTGTTGTATGGCTGGATGTTTTTAAACACACTGATTTGTGATTTTTAATTGTCACCCTCAACCGCTGGCTCCTTATTTAATTTTTATTTTTATTTTTGAATTCAGTATTAGAGTGGACGTTTTAAAAACACTGATTTTATTATAAAGTCTTTAGCTATATGATATCATATAAGATATTGCAAGTCAACTTATGTTCAGGAATTCGATTCAAGCTACAACCGAACAAATGCCGGAGCGTCTAAGCACTGTGACGGTGTTGTTGGACAATATTGGCTAATTTTCTATAATTCAAATTTGAAAAAATTAATATTCTCACACTAAATAATATACAATATATGTATCCATGTATAATAGGAATACGTTTTGATGAAGCTTTTTGAAATATCCGTGAATGCCTTTCAAAAGAAAATACAAACATGAAAAAATGTGAAATGTTGGCCATATTTGAGATAGCAATTTCTTGGCCACAGGCAGGTTTAACTTCGATAGTTTTGATTAAACAGAATTGTTGTCTACGCAAGCACATTTTTTTTTTGGATTCACTGACAAGAAGACTCAAGTGCAGGTGAAGGATATGCGGCACTTTCAAAGTGGACAAGTACAAATTATAAATTTGTGCTTGTCCACTTTAAATTTGTAGAGACACAAATCCTGATATGATGAAAATTTATTTTTGCGTTAAGTTTGGAACTAAGTCTAAATTTGAAATAAGTTTGTATTTATTAATTTTTTTCCCTTCTAACTAACACTGAAATTTGTTTTATTTTATTTTCGGGAAGACTCTAGGTTTTATTGAAAAACTTAATTTCAACTAAGCATTCAAATCCAAATTCATAAACAGTTGCACATTTGGACGGTCATACCAGACAATAATGAACTCAATCATTGATAATGCTGACTCATTTGGAGTTGGAAACTTGTAGGTTTGGACTGGACCGCAAAGTAGCTTTGAATAACGCATAACGTATCCTTTCCCACTTGCATTGTTTGAATGTTGGAAGATGTATAAAGCAGGTGTAGGGCTGGCTATCAGAGGCGCCACAACTGCAAGAATTGAGACATTTGTTCCAAGGGAAAGCTCTTGTTTAGATCACACCAGCGAATCAAAACAATCTCAAATGCCAGAGTTGGGAATGCCTGCCTGCTCCCTTTCCTTTTATTTCTATCTAAACCATCCATTCTTTTCAACACATATATATCGACCTTAAATTGACATCCACTGTTCATCAAGGCACCCCACCGTTTAAAGGATCTTAACACAGAGAGAATGAGAGATACAAAATCTGTTTAACTTGTCTTGATCCTTTTTGTTTGGTAATCTATGGGGTCTGATTTACTATTGGGAATCTGAATTATAAAAATAAACTCGAACAACATTCAATCAAGATTTGGAAAATTGAGTTGGTGGACTATTTCTCAATATAGAATAATCACCCCTTGGTTTTCGTCCAGGAATCGATGTCGGAGTCGTCTAACCACTGAATCAGTAGATTAGATAAACCACACAATGCATGCTTCAACCATTGTTATGTTCATCAAGGATTTATCTAAAATTATATACACCGAGTAATTAACTTGACTATTAGTTTTCTAGTTTTGAAATGATTGTGTTGATGGATGTAAGTTGGGGTAAAAAAGATGATATAACACTAAAAGAATAAACTCATTATTGGAAGCGTTCTAGCAATTAAAACATTGATATCTCTAAAATAAACATATCTTGACACCATACATATATGTATGTGTACGAACACATACATGCACACACAGAGACACATCCATAATTGATTCATAAAATGCTTTCGACTTTCCAAATAAACTTCTTTAAGAAAATTCAAACATTTTTATTTTGTGGACTCAATTTTGTTGTGCCTTGAGAAGCAAATTAACAACAAACTCATTAGCAAACTCTAATTCGAGTGGAATCAGGTAAATGTTTGTTCAAGTAAAGTGATCGACATGCTTCAAATTTTTTTGAATATCTCTATTAATAATTAACGTCATTTCCAAACTTCTTTGTTAGAGCATGATAATGATAGCAAA
Organism: Allium fistulosum; assembly: GCA_030737815.1. Lineage (NCBI taxonomy): Eukaryota > Viridiplantae > Streptophyta > Magnoliopsida > Asparagales > Amaryllidaceae > Allium > Allium fistulosum. The sequence goes on along the minus strand of CM060902.1, from coordinate 1,110,705,497 downwards.
AAGAAATAAATTTTAATGTCATCTAACGTATTACCAATTAAACCTAACACACGTAATCAGTTAGTTTAACAAAGGGTTTTGTGTCCACCATGGACAAATTATTGCAACCAATCGGTGATGGAAAAACGACCTCTTAATATGTATGGAATGCCCATTATAATATTATTTAGAGATCTCTTGATGTTTATGGACAACCAATTATTATTTAAAGAAGAATTATTCTTAACACTTCGTGCAACTGCTTTAAACAAAGACATAAATACGTGCTAGGCGCCACTTAGCATGCATGTTACAACTTAAAGCAAACTATGTACGGTTATTGAAATCAAACATTAGTTACAGTGGCAGGCTTTCTCTTGTTACACAACTTTCCAGTCAAGGAATTACGAAATCATTTATATTTTTAGCATTAATTCATCAACTTTATCACCTTTGGCTTTTAGAACTTCATGTAACAACATAAGGATAGCAAATATTGTCCTGCGTTGTTGGTAGTATAAACACCTTTACTTAAAAGCAAGGAACAGCGTTACAAAAGGAAAGATACAGTCCATGTGCTCTACATATATACGATCATTCTTGAGTATGATCATAATAGTATCTTAGGAGAAGAACAGACAGAAAGATACAATTTAAAGTAGTTGGTCCATGTGGGTGCATATATGCGTACCTATGCAGCTGTATTTCGTTAGCATGTGCATGCTGCCTTTCCACATTTTGCTTTGAATCTTCCCAGTACAATCTTTTAGAATATAACGTTGCCTTTTCATTTTTGAGTTCATTAACCATGTTTCAGTTCCTTGATTAAATATGATAAACATTAAGTGTGATTATAGAAACAAAATTCCAGGCTGCAGTTAAACAAATCATTATTTGTTATAATATAATATATGTAAATTATAACAGTGAATATGCTAAATGTTACAAGTGCATTATTGTAATTTTCATTTTCTATGATATGCCTGTAAATAGAGCTCCATTGTATTGTATGTTTATGGTGAATAAAATATCTTCTTTTGGTTTTTTATATTTTCAAAGTTTACAACACGTTATCAGCAAAATCTCTAATTTAAAATTATAGATATAGAGTTATGATAATTTAGAAGATTGTATCTTTTTTTTTTATGTATATACATCTCTTTCTCTTAATCAATTACTGAAATCAGGTATGACTTTTAAGATTACTTACCTTAAGTTTCTCTAACTGAAATCAATATTGATTATTCTTTCAAAATTAATATTTGATCAATATCCAAATTTCTAACAAGTGATATTAGATCCACCCATCTTTGATTTATTAGGAATTTTTGGTTTCTCTATATTTTTGAATAAGTTTTGAATGCAGTATGTTTATTAGTCATTAAATTCATGTATTATCTTACTCAATTATAAATCTACTTGATCTATATATGAAAGAATTTTTTTGTGATAATTTTGGATTTGATTTGGTTCTAAAGTTGTTCTTCCTAGACTAAAAGGTAATTTGACATAGAAAGAAAGATCTAAATGGTCTGTATATGGTTTGTATAATGAAACAAAATTCTGAAATGTTTTATTTTTGAAAAATAATCCTAATTTCCTAAATTTCTGAAATAACTTGCATTGATTTGAAAATCTACGTATATGTTTTGATATATTTGTTAAAGAATTATAGAGTTAATTTTCTTATGAGGGAAATAATTATTTGGATCTCAGATGTACAATTATTTTTTTATGTATATTTCATGAATGATATGAATAGATCTACATAATTAGAACCATTTATGTGAGATATTATAAAATTTTGTTCTATGAATTATATTATTTTACTCAATTTTTGATTAAGCATGATATATTAGAGGTATTTTGGTTATTTTAGAAAATTTGGTCATTGAGAAATAAAGTTTGTTCTTTAAGGTATTCATTTTGATTTTATTATTGAGTAATACTGAACTTAGATCTGAAGTGAAATTGTGTTACTTTAAGTATTGTTTGTTCAATTAATTCATATATTTGTAATGAGATCATTTTGCTGTGACAATAGTTTATATTTTATACCACGTAACGAGCAATTGCATTCATTTTTATAAATGCATTGAACATGGTTGTTATGACAATAAATTAAATTACCTTGTTATCATAAATGCATTAAATGCATCAGTTATTATAATTTAAATGATGTTGTATGTTTGTGGTTGGAATAATAATAGACATATGATTTACTATTTGATGTATTTATTTTAACAAGTAATGTCTGATGTAATGGAAGAAATAAGTTTGAACAACTTGAAGTTGTGTGGAGAATTTTTTATAACCAAAAGTTGTATAACTCCAAGCCCAAGGCCTGAAGTCTTGATTATGAAAAGACTTTTTGGTAAAGTTTACAAGCTCGAATTCTTATCAGTATTTTTTTAATCAGCCTGTATAAGCTTCTAAACTAAAAATTTGCAAAAAGTTTATGAGCCAAAAGTTCATCATAAATGAGTGAACTTGAAGTTTTTCATGAAATAGAAGCTCGAAGCTTTCTTGAAACTGTGTGAAATGACAAGATTACACTTCTTGAAGAAGTTAAAAGTTGTGCAGTTAATGCCACGCTGTAACCCCGCTATATTCCATAGCGGATTCCTACCACTATGATTTTCCCTAATAGTCATAGATATGGCATTTCCACTTTAAACTCCGCTATTTCCGCTATATCCTGTTATTCCCGATATATTTCGATATTCCTCTATATCTTCTTTAAAAGAAATGAACTGAAAAATATCATTTATACATTATACATATTTTGAAATTAATTTTTTAATTAAAATTTTTAACATATTTCTAGATACAAAAATGTTCTAATATTCTATTAAATTTAATCTGTTAGTCAATATGCATAGGATCAAAGATGACCAATAGTAATAAACAATGTAAATGCAGCGGAAATACTAAAGCAGACACGTAGTTGATTTTATACTGGTTCGAACCTCCCGTCCTACATCCAGTCTCGAAGCTCCCCTTCGGTATTTCATTATCAACACCCTCGCTTCACCTGGAGGAACAGGTTTACAAACTCCGCCTGAACAACTGAACATGAATCAATGACAATTACAAGTAGTGTAACAAATGTTACTTTTTGGCACAACGTATCTTGATATACAGAATGTCACTTTGATGTACGATAACTCCTATAACCAAACCAAATGATATTCAATGGAGGTGGAAAGGCTAAGGAGTTTATTCGACTAGAATATGAGATGTGGAGATGGAGCACACTAGTCGAAATCCCTGAATCATATGAATTTCTTGGAATTCGGAGAATTGTTTTAGGAATTGAGAGTTTAGGAGTGGAAATCAAAGCATAAAGTTGTGTTTTAATGTATATTGATTTAAGAATGGTTAGGGAATTATATAGTTGTTGTAGGGATGCCAATGTAGGGGGGCAACCTTCCAAATTTGACATTGATGAAGAGAAGTGGCTGCAGGAGCGAAGAGATGCAACTTCTAAAGCGAAGAGACACGAAGATACCAATTCAAAAAATTAGCCATTTTTGTACTAGCTCTGTCGACCGAAGATCAAATTCAGTCGACTAAAAGTGGCCAATTTTAGTCCAGAACTTCGGGCTTGATTTAGTCGGCTGTTTTTCATAAGTTAGTCAACTTAGGCTAGTTCAGTCGACTGAGCAAGGATTTCGATCGACTGAATAAGCATAATTTTCACAAGCTTGCTTAGTTCAGCGGTAAAAGCATGTGCTTATCTCTTAGCCCATCCGGGTTCGAGTCCTAGCTTTGCATATTTTTGACCAATTTATTTTTCACCTTTTCCGTCATCGTTTTGATCTGAAATAACTTAATAAGCATATTAGTAGCATTGTTGTATGGTTGTTATCATCAAAACACCATATATGTGGTTCTACTAATCTCCTCCTTTTTGATGATGACAACCACACAACCTTATAATATAAAATAATAGCTTCCCCTAAATATATCACTACAACAAACAGGACCTTTAACAGCGTTTCAAAAACACTGTAAAAGCTATTAACAGCGTTTTTACATACGCTGTATATCGACATGCAGTTATATGTCAGAGATATACAATGACAAGGAATAAACGCTGTTAAATGTCCTTTTTTACAGTGTTTCCCTGGTGTCATGAAATCATTTAACAACGTTTGGTCTAATTTAACGACATTTTTAAAAAACGCTGTTAAAACAATTCAACCGCATTTTTAAAACGCTGTTAAATTGTATTTGGTTATGTTTTTAGATACAATTTAACGGCACTTTTAAAACGCTGTTAAAACATTCAACGACGTTTAAAAAACGCCGTGGAATGTTTTAACAGCGTTTTAAAAACGCCGTTAAATTGTATACAAAGCTAAGTCAATTAGGCTTTTTCTACTTTTCTGTAAATTCCATTTCAGTAAACATCAGTTACAATGTGTATATATAACACATTTCAAAATTAGCATATTATATCAATACCACATTTCAAAATTAACATATTGTATCAATACCACATTTTGGACACATATTTGATAACCAACATATGAAATTTCATAATCAAAATACACAATATTCTTACACCAAACATAAATAGTTGGTCATCAATAGTTCATAAACAAAATATAGAACAAGTAGCAGTAGCAAAACAAAAGCAAGTAGTACATACGTTAAAACCAAAAAGTAGTTCTAGCAGCAAAAATAACTTCGATCCATAACTTATTGCAATCTTTTTTTGCATCACAGTCATCTATCTACCTGTAAAGCAAAAGTAACGCTTGAGAATCAATTCATCAAAAAAGTGTACACAAAGTTAAATCAGATTCATAATGCAAACACTAAATATTCATCACACTATTTCATTAGGCGATTGACTAATACAAAGTATACAACATGCCATAAAATCAAGTAGCATTTACAAGTGAAGTAGAGTAAAAAATAAGAAACGAACTTAGTAATTTACTTGGAGTAAAATCAAGCTGCATATTATCGACGTATGAAGTGGTCTGTTTACAAATCACGTAAACTAGTCGTAGATGTTGTTAACTAAGTGTCCCTCTCAGTATACCAATATAGGTGTAGTTAGTTTTCAAAAATTAGACTCGGTTTTTAAGTTGGACTCGGTTCTTGAAACTAAGACTCGGCTAAACTGAGTCTCAGTTTAACTGATACTCAGTTAACTGAGTCTCCATTGAAACTGAGTTCAGCATTAAAAATTGAAACTCGGTCATAAACACAACTAACAGCTCTAAGATTACTGGTTTTACATGCTGTCAATAATTTACACATCTTGTCAACAATTATAATACAGTGACAACAACTGACAGCTCTAAGACAATGTAATGCCTATTTTTGTAGGACCTGTGTAATACCATCTGTGTTGGTACTTTTTTTTTTTTCAAATAAAAGAATATAATCAAAATGAGAATAAAAGCCATTCTCCGGGGCTTACAGAAAAGGCTAGCATCAAGCGACACCACCCAAAGACCCAAATTTTAAAAAGTACAAGAAAAACCAGAAATACAAAACTCAGCGGCAGCTATTCCGCCCTGTACATAGAAAGGAACAGAGAAAATGAGACCACCAGCAAACCACCAACCCGTCTTTACCATACGGAAAGACCAGATCTCCAATCAGAACCACAGAAGCGATTGCAATGCAAACAACCAACACTGAGAAACCAACGCCGACTACCTCCAGGAGAGGAGACTATTGCTGGCCAACCGGATCGACCAGAACAGATAACCCTGGCCAGTGAAGAAGGAGATGGAACCACGGGCTGAGCTCTGCGCAGTGAAAGCAAGACTAATCCAAACCACAGAAACCAATACGAAAAGGCCAGGCGAGGAGCAGCAGCGTCCCAGAGTAGGATAAAAAGACCCGCTCGACCTTTCTTGAAGAAACCAGCCAAAACCCACCAGGCAAGCACAAGAGAAAGCCAAACAATGAAAAACCGCGCAAACTTGAACAGAAGCTAGCAAACACATTAAAGTAAAAAGAGGGGGGAGAGGGAATAAGGCGGTGTGTGAAAGGCACCACCTTACTGAGAAGACTCAACCAACTCCAAGTCTGGCGGCCGACTGCACGCAAGTGATCGATAGCAGTCCAACTAACCGCCGGGATCTTTGGCTCATTGAACCCTTGAAAGGTCTACCCCGAAATGCCAAGAACACATCATTCCTCACGCGATGGATGATGGAAAGCGGATCCATAGGAACGTTGTCGAAAATGGCCTTATTTCTTGCGCACCAGACATGCCAGCAAACAAGACACGGGATTAGTCTGAACACGATAGCCCGAAGGGATTTCCCTGAATTCCCGACCCACCAGGAAGAAAGAAAATCAGAGGACATGCCAGTATTACTCCGAGCCCCAATCAGGTTACCGAAGTAATTCCAGCAAGCTTTGGCAGTGAAGCCTTCGAAAAACAAATGGCTCAAAGATTCCCTTTCCCCGTTGCCGCAGCAATGACAGCGGGACACCAAAGGGATGCCGATATGTTGGATATTAACGTCTAGTGGCAAACCATCGTGAAGAAGGCGCCACATAAGCAAAGAAACCTTGGGTGGAGTCCGAGTATCCCAAATGAAAGAGAATTCAGGACGGATAGGGGAAGGAACTCTGATAGAAGACCAGGCTTTCAGAATGGAGAAGGAGTCGCCATCCCAGCCTGTCATGCCGCCGTGAGCGTCCGAGAGAGCTTTAACCGACTGCATATGCTTCCAGGTTTCACTAGCAAAAGAAGGAGAGCCGGAGAAGTTAGCTCCCTCAAGTCTATGATATTTAGCACGGAGGAAAGAAGCCCAAAGGGAGTTGTTAGCCCCAAACCGATGCCACAGTTTACACGCAAAGGCCTTGCAAAGGTCGGTCGGGTTACGCAGCCCTAAACCGCCTTCAGATTTGGGGCGACAAACCGTGTTCCACGACACCCAATGGTGCCGTCGATCGCTTTCCTTGTTACACCAGAGGAAGGAAGAGGCCAAGGACCGGTAAGAACGGAAGAAAGAGGCAGTAGGGGTCATAGTCGCGAAGATATGAGTTCCCATGGAATCCAAAACCGATTTTATGAGAACAAGCCTACCGGCCTGAGATAGAAGAGACGCATTCCAGCGTAAAATCTTTCCCCTCACTTTGTCAAGCAAGGGATCGAAAATAGCATTTAGTTTCCTGCCCCGATAAAGGACAATACCAAGGTAAGGAAGCGGAAGGGAAGATTCCTTGAAACCAGAGGTAGACTCGATCCAAGCAGCTCTAGCAGGAGACAAATCCTTAGAATGAACGAAGCAGCATTTGGAGGGGTTAACAAGCTGACCCGAGGATCTCTCGTATTGATGGATAAAACTAAGGAGCCTCCTAACAGAGGAACGACTGCCGTTAGAGAAAATAACAATGTCATCAGCGAATGATAACGAAGAAATAAGGGGACAACCCCTCGGGATACCGAATCGTTGGATTTGACCAAAAATGGTTAAGGACTGAAGACCCCGAACAAACGCCTCAGCCGCAATCACAAATAATGAAGGCGAGAGAGGATCCCCCTGACGCAGGCCCCTCCCTGCTTTGAAGTACCCATGGGCGGAGCCATTGATGAGGACAGAGAACCAGGCGTTGGAAATAAGTCGCCAGACCATGTCAATCAACCCCTCCGGAAACCCAAAGGTCCGAAGGACCTTGATGACGAAGAACCAAGACATGCGATCGTAGGCCTTAGCCATGTCTAGTTTAAAAACGACATTGGAACCCCTAACTTTCCGATCAATTTGAGAGATCAGTTCCTGGGCGAGGAGGACGTTATCAGAGATAAGACGACCTCTAACAAAGCCTGCCTGAGATGAGGAAATGATACGTTCAAGGAACGGCGCCAAACGAGTGGCCAGAATTTTCGAGATAACCTTGTTAGAGAAGTTACAGAGGCTAATGGGACGAAAGTCCGAGCACGCCCGAGGGTTGTCGCACTTCGGAATGAGAATCAAATTGGTAGAGGTCCAACCAGAGGGAAGATTTCCCCCCGAGAAGAAAGATTGAACAGCCAGACAAAAATCCGCCTGGATAATAGACCAAGTAGTCCGATAAAAAACACCATTAAAGCCGTCAGGACCACTGGCACTGTCCTTGCTCAGAGCAAATGCACAAGAACGGATCTCCTCAGGGGCCGGGATGTCCGTTAGCATGGCGCCCTCTGAGGGGAGAACTAACGGAGGAATGAAAGCCAAAAGGGCTGGGTCAGTAACAGAAGCTGACGGGGAGCCCAGGAAGGATTGGAAGTGGGAAAGGATGACGTCTTTCACTTCCTCGGGCTCAGAGGCCATAGTGAGATCAGGACGCAAAATTTCACGGATTGATAAAAGACTATTCTTCTTACGAATAGAAGAGTGGAAAAATTTGGAATTCGCATCACCGTGGATAGCCCACTTGACCCTTGCCTTTTGACGGAGGTAGTCATTCTCGACACGAAGTTCGGAGGAGAAAGATACTTGGGCAAGGTCCTACGTCTCCTTGTTTGAGGCGGATGGAAGGTCGTCAAACAAAGATTCGGCAACGATTAGAGCCTCTTCGGCAGATCGAACGCGATCGAAAATGTTCCTAAAAACTTCAACGTTCCACACCTTAAGGCAAGCCTTGAGACGCAATAGTTTGCGCCCAAAAGCCGAACAGGGAGAGGCAGAAACAGGGGAGCTCCAAGAGTTAGAAACCACTTGAAGGAAAGAGTGGTGGGACCTCCACATGCTCTGGAATCTAAAAGAAGAGGGTCCCGAGATCGAGAGAGGAGAGCACCGAAGTATCATGGGAGCGTGGTCCGAGAAAGACCGATGGAGATGAGAAATAGAGAAAGAGAAAGGAAGCCGAAACCAATCCTCCGATCCGAAAACCCGATCCAGTCTAGAGAGAATACGATTCGGGCCTTCTTGGTTGTTGGACCAGGTGAAAGCCGATCCGACGAAGGGGATTTCCGAAAGGCTTGAGGAGACGATGAACGAGTTGAAATCAGCCATTGCCCCTCGGTTTATGGCCGCCCCACCCCTCTTCTCCTCCTGGGTAGCAACGATATTGAAGTCTCCGCCAACCACTGACGAGGAGAAGCCATACGAATCGAGAGCAAGAATATCAGACCACAGAACCTGACGACCCAATCGATCACATTTGGCGTATACAGCCGATAAAATAAAGGAGGGAGCAAAAAAGGAGGACGAACAAATCACAGAGAGGAGCTGATCGGAGTCGAAAAGGGGTAGAATCACAAACGATTTGGACCATAAAATCCAAATCTTGCCCGAGACGTTCGCCGAGCCACCACCGAATCCTAGGGAAAGAATAATTCGGGGAAGGTTCGCCGGCTCAATCATGGGCTCCAGGATCGCAACCAACCCAATTGAGTGCTTCTTTCTGTGTTGGTACTTGCTTGATAGCTCCAAGTTTAACATTATAATATAGTACCAAGCTATCGTAGTATAGTCGTATTATAATACAGTACCAAGCTATCTAGATTGATACAATTAATTCACTTGTCAGATCATATTCTTGGTTTAACATTATAATATAGTACCAAGCTATCGTAGTACCAAGCTTGCTATCAAGGTTAGTTTTAGAGCTATCGTAGTACCAAGCTGACAGTTTAACATTATAATACAAGTTTAACAACTCTCATATTATAATACAGTGATAACAACTGATAGCTCTAAGATAGTGTAATACCATCTGTGAAGTTTTCTTCAGTTGGGAGATAATGTACACTGTATGGCCATATTGCCTGAAATTTCCAGATTGGTGAATTTGGATAATGTCATTTTGCATGATGTGTTATGTGTTTAATAAAATAATGATGTTACCTTCAAAATGCCTTCATTGACTACCATTCGTCCTGCAGCAGTTGTTGCTACTCCAGATAAGAAGCTTGAATGTTGAAATAATCCCTTTATCTTCTGCTCAAGTCAACAATTTGGATCAATGCAATGCAATCTAGTTTGAATAATATAGCATTTTAGAGGCTTTATTTTACCTTTCCAACATACAAAGACCTTGATGTGTTGAGAACGAACATCAATTTAGAACCTTCTACAATGTTAACATGGATTTGGTGCTGTTTATATATTAGCTTCCCATCTGCCACTATGACTTCATATTCTTCACTTTCTTTCTGATAATTAGTATATTATAGAAAGCATGTTGGCTAACACATTGGTAATCATTGAATATTTTACTTGCAAAATGATAGAAGTTCATATCGGTCCAAGATATTTAATGCATTCTTTCTGAAGTTTACTTCTTGGGCAGTTTCCCAGTTTCACTTCTCTGCCGTCTCCTACATCCAACCTTCATTGTGGACAAAAAGTCAGTCAATTGTAAATTATATTTCCTATGATCAAGGTCCATCTTTTGATTTTTCCACAAATTATAATTTTGCAGCATCCACTGTCTACTTAGATTAATGATGCACAATGAATGTAAATGATCAAAATGCCTTAACCCAGAATATCATGCAATATTTCTTCAAGGCCGACTACAATGGTCAAGAATCAAGCAACAAATCATTTAACACGATTTAGTTGACAACACTGTTAACAAATCAATAGTTTATATTAGTTACATGGGTGTAGCCACATGAAGAAATATAATATTTTATTCCTTTGTTCAATACAAACAAATGTTTTATTTGACATAATGTCAATAAACTTGTACTCTCAAATCAATCGAAGATTGCATGCATATTCACTCAAAGATCAATCATGTTGACACAATTGACACAATATCAAGCATAAAATCAAGGGAAACATAACCTCGATAGTTGCACCAAATATACCGTACAACATGTGCATAACGATGAGAAGCTTAAATATAAACTGAAGTGGATACGTGATATACTCAGAAAAAGCTGCTGAAGCAATACTGTTGAATGTGGTTGAAGGTAGACGCATGCTGGTTGTGGCAGTAGTTGAAGGTAGTAGCATTACTCTCAACTGAAAAAATGTGTTTAGCTGCGCATAGAGCGGTCTGGTCAAAACAGTAGCAAACACTGACTGAGACAGTGGAGTAGCAGGAGCAGAATTGACTAGCTTGTGATGTTGCAGCAAGATATAGTGAGCTTTGTCAACAAAACAATGGTTGATGCAAGAGCGAGCTGAAAGCAGTGGAACAAAAAGTATGTTTTTAAGAATAAAACAAGAGAAAACAAAACAAATTAAAGTACTATCATAAAACATAGCAGACTGAATAATACATCTAAAAGCTTGAGTTGCACATCTCAAACCATCGTTCACAATGAACAATTTTTTGACGTTTATGCATTCATATGATATTTACCTGTATTTCTTGCGGCTACAGAAGCTTCCTTTTCAATAAGAAATGGGAAATGAACTGTAACCCATAAAATATGAAGATGTGGTGTTGAGATGATTTTGATTGACCGATCTGCAAGAAAATTGTTCACGGAAAAACCATGAAAACTGGAGAAGACAAGAAGCTGACAAGAGGTAAAAATATGTCTGGGTAGTTCAGCATCTTTTTCTCCTTTTATCATCTGGAACCAGCTAGTACAATTTTTCTTTGGATTAAATTTACAAAAAAATAATGATACTGGGTTTCGGTCAGCAATCTTGCAATTTTCTTCTCTTTTCATAATCACCATTAAGCTTTTCAAGGGATTAAATAATTTTTCCTTAATATATTCTCGCAAGGCAAGTCGGATTAAAGACACACACACTCTTTAAAGAATTATACTATGTGCAATATTGGCATAAAACTCAATCAAGTACTTTTTGCTCTACAGTTTAATTTTCATTTCTACTTTTTTAATGCAAATCTTTAGTGATTATACATGCATAGAATTTATCATCGGGATAGGATAAGTTTAGAATTTATGAAATCTATCATGTTAAACACAATCCATGGTACATGCCAGTTGGTTGTGAAGTCAGAATATAATCGAAACTAAGATTATGAAATCTCTTTTTAGAATTATTATTATTTTTGAATATAGGAAATAACAGAGCAACCAGTTGTGTAGCAGGCTAGCGACATTATTATTTCCTACATCAGGTGCAATCAAATAACTTTGCTATGAGTATATCATGTTCGTATCTATTAAATAATAGTAAAGCAGAAGAATTTGAAGCTCTCTCATTAATTCTAGGAATTATCTCTATTCTCCTTAATTCTCTCAAATTAGATATTTTGTTTTCAAAATCCTATACTTTACAACTTTATAATTATTCTACTAAACTTTTCATACTATTGTACATTTAAATACCTACTTTTAAAAGAATACAATTATTTATAAATCTTTCACGGTTCTCTCCCGAAATTTTACATTATAATCTGCACATTTAAATTAATTACATAATCCAAAATTTAAACTAATCTATCAAAATAGTCAACTAACATATAATAAATTTATCATATATTGCATAATAAAATACACTTTTAGCAATAATTAAAATGTAAATGTTATTTTTTAAAATATTACCGTATGTAACGCATGGGTTAGACACTAGTTATTTTATTATTGTTAAATTATCATTCTAGAACATTGGACACGTGTCTTACCACTAACAAGAAAGTTAGTGCTTATTTTGGATATTCTATAATCAACGATTAGTTTTACATAAAAAGGCCAAACCAACCGCCAAGACTAGAACGTATCTCGTTATCAACAGCATTAGAAAAGTTTTACTTGAAGGAGAAAGGGGATTGCGAACAAAATTAATCAATTATCATTCTAGACCAAATTTGAAGGCTGTGTGAGTGTGTGTGTGTTATATAAAACTATTTTTATAAAACTTAATTAAATTTTATGAACTTATTTAATTTAAAAAAACGATTAGCTTATTTAATTATTGTAAAAATTAATTAACTTAGTTAAATTATTATTACTATAATATTATCTTATTACTACTATTTTTATTTTATTATATTATTATTCTTCTTTTAAATTTAGTTAACTTTTATTAACTCAATTAATTTTTATAAAACTTAGTCAATTTTTATAACAATTTCACAAAGATTCCAAAATAGAGAACATGATTTTTATAAAACTAAATTAATTTTCATAAACTTTAGTTAATTTAATTAAAAAAATTCAAATTTTGTTGATTTTTATAAAACTCAATTAAATTAGTTAATTTTTATATCCTTTAATTAATTTTTATAAAACTCACTCAATTAACTTAGTTGAATATTTATAAGACTTAGTTTACAAATTAGTTAAATAATTTTAGTTAATTTTTATATAACTTAGTTAAATTTTATAAGAATTAGTTAATTTTTTATAAACTTTTAGTTAATCTAGTTAAATTTGTATAAAACTTGATAACGTAGTTAACTTTTATAAAAAAATAATTATTATTTTTTAATTATTTTTTATATTTTTAATATTTTTAATAATTTTTTAATAATTTTAATAAATTTATAAAAAAAATAGTTAACTTGATAAAGTAGTTGATATTTAATAATTTTAATAATTTTTTATATAACTTAGTTATCTTAGTTAAAATTTTAAACTTAGTTAATTTTCATAAATTTATTTAAATTTTATAAAATTTAATTAATATTTAAATATCAATTTAATTTAATAAAACTTAGTTGATTTTTAGAAAATTATTTAATTTTTATAAAACTTGGTTAACGTAGTTAATTCTTATAAACTTTGTTGATTTTTATAAACTTATCGGATTTCATGAATTTTTGACAGCACCTTCTTTGCCCAGTTAGTGCTTTCCCGCACACCCCAATTCAATATACATTTACACGATCAAAACAAGATCGGATTTATATCATATATAACAGAATATATTTCATAATAGCGTATACATTCAAATGCATAAAAACATACCTTTTATTAGCAACTTTAGCTAGCAATCTTCCATATAGCAAAGGAATGTTTTATGTACCTATATAAAAAATAAAAGGAATAATTAGGGTGCAAATCTACAAAAGAGTAATATAATTATGCAAAAGGTGCGAATGTAGTGACATAATAAGCAACAAACCTAGAGATAATAGAACTAGTGAATTAGAACTGGCAGCTGCTGAAGGATGTAATTATGCAAAAGGGAATAATACTGCTACGGTAACTTTGTTAGAATATTAGGCAACCGCAGTGATAGAATAAGTAACAAACCTAGAGATAACAGAACTAGTGAATTAGAACTGTCAGTTGCTGAAGGATGAAATTATGAACATGCACCCATGCCCCACTTGATGTGTTCTAAACAAATTATTCTATCACTTGATGAGATTTTAATTTAGTTTCAAATCTTCTAAGGTTTTTGTAACTGTTGACTATTAGGTACCTGCCTGTGAACATGATTACCTTGGTCTTTATAATAAGGAAATTTGAAATGCACAATAAAATCGATATCTTGCTGTTATTAGGTAGAGGGAAAAAGGAAATACACAGTGCTAATGTTAACCTTTCCCTTATGCCTTTATTAAAGTCCATTAATGTAGTAAACTTACTAGTTCAACTCAGATTAGCACATATAAAATTGATAATGACCGATCAACATTTTTGAGTGCTGAATATTTCAAATTTCTATTAACCATTTTAGAACAAAAGCATCTTAAACAGAGAAACAAAAAGGATATACATAATTTAAGTAGTTTAAATAACGAACACGGTTAAAATATTATACAATTAATTCTCAGTGCTAGCAGTAGAAATGAACTAAGCTACATGCACCAGTAATATTAGATCATATTGTGATGTTGTGCCCTTTTCAACAGATAAAGGTCAACATTCAAGCACCAAGCAATAGGAAGGACTAGGTACGGGTAAGTACAAAATAGGATAGCAATCCTAATAATGCAAGTGCACGTACAGACATGGTTACATATGCATAAATCATAACTCGTGTACAAGAAGAACATAATTTTGAAGATGTACATGGTAGTGAAAGGGACACAAGTTTTGCATACGTAGGCACAACTAAACCAAAGTAAACTGAAATTTGTGCATGTACATAAGAGTGAGGATGTACATGGAAGGGAAGATCTGCTAAAAATGTGACAAGTCAACTCCTTATGTGACAAAGCCAGGGAAAATCTGATGCTATTATTTGGGTCAAGTAAAGTGTCAAAAAATGAGCTTATATGAATAGTGAATACTTCACGAATAATGTCCAGAAACCTAACCAAACCGCGTCTAAGCAGATCCTCATACAAAAGGTTTAAGAATTTTCAAGATGCAAAAAGAACAAAATTACCTCACAAATTACCACTCCTTGAAAGTTGAAATTCACCAACTACAAGTCTACAAGTTGTTTCTCACAGCCAGATTATTAACCTAAGTCTGTGAAATGTTTTACCATCACATGTGCATTAGTAATGATAAAACAGTAGGCCCTTAAAAAACATGATGAATTATATAATCAGTAGAAACCAGAAAAATATTGTGCATAGAGAACACATTATCAAATACTGGAAAAACATCTTAAAGACATCAACGTGTTCTATTAAAACACAAATAAATCACTAAGAACCGTCACTCTAACATCATGTTTAATACATCACAACATGATTGTTAACGCACAAAAAAGATTTATTATCACTATATATATTTAATTTCAAGGCTTGTGCAGAAAAACTCAAGATTCTATTTCAGTTGATTCAAGATCGCCAGCTTCAGCTTCTTCCAACTGGGACCTCAAGCACTTGTTATAAGTATGATCACTTTTTCTTCATTTTTTGGTTTCCAAACAATTATCATTATTAATTAAGCTTGATAATAAGTGCCATAAATAACATTGGTTCAAAAATTTCTTTACAGTTAACATTTGTTGTTTGGGCATAAAATACAAAGATCTACGGTCATATATTTAATATACTTTTACATATGCTCCAATACTTGTACATATGCTATGTTAATTAATACTTACACATAAATCAAGCTATGAAATATATTTCTCTACTGCTTCCATCTTTGAACTCCTAAAAATAGAAAGAGCTGCAACGATCAAACCTTTGTGCTCCATAAATAAAAAAACACCAGTGTTAGTTAAAAATCATACCAACAATTAATTGATTAATTGTTGTGACAATAAGAAAAACCAATCAGTGCTTTAATCTTCTAAAATTAAATAAGAACAATATTAATTAATCAATAAATCAATACAAATCAGATAATGGCATATTATAGATGAGTCATCAATTCCTAAAGTTAACAAATTTTGCAAATCAATTGTATAAGGAACTAATACTGTGCATGCTGTTCAACAGTGCAAGGAAGACCAAAACCAAGTGTGTACATTTCACTTTTAGGTATATCTTAGTATGAGTTCAAAATACAAAGGTATAGTGTTCAAACCAAGTGTGTACACAACTAATATGGTATGTTTAAGTGGGATGGTTATCAAACATAAGAAATTTACATATTAAAGTGGTTGCTTTGTGTGAGTTGTATGTTTAAGCTTATTTTGAATTTAATAAAATTTCATATATTGAAGTCAAATTAT
The DNA here is from genome assembly GCA_030737815.1 of Allium fistulosum. Classification (NCBI taxonomy): domain Eukaryota; kingdom Viridiplantae; phylum Streptophyta; class Magnoliopsida; order Asparagales; family Amaryllidaceae; genus Allium; species Allium fistulosum. Next base: position 1,110,689,085 of record CM060902.1, on the reverse strand, counting down.
TATTAGCAAGATATCACTCGAAATTTTCCAAAATAGTACTTCATTTTTTTGAAAAAAAAATTAGTCAAAGAATATTGCAGCCTTGTAGGGCAGTAAGATTGATGATCAATTATAGAGCCTATAAAATAAGTCAGCATCGACTTAGGTACTATGTCGTGACATACATGATGGGTAATTGGACAACAAAATAAATCAAATCATAATTGGAGAGTAAATAAGGTAGCTTTAAAGCATGCATTTAATTTTTTATTCCATATAAGCTACAAGTCTGTTAAAAAATAATCAACAACTATTTACATACTAAATCGATAGCAAGATAAATGAATTATTCAACAAACATGCTGCTATAGCACAAATTATTTAAATGCCTTAACCTAACTGTGCAATCAGGTTACATAAGGTAGAAGAATTGGTGTCATAGTTTAAGAGAGTATGAAACGATATTTGACCATGCAAAATCAGTCTGAGGCTATCTGTTATTCTCTCCCTTGACCAGGTTAAGCCCTTGAATCAACTAACCTTTTTAACATTATTCATGGACAACTTTAATAACATAGACCATGGACAATCACAATTTATCTTGTGAAGAAAGCAGCAAGTGCAGATGGGAAATTAAGGGAACAATAAAAAAAGGTTTCCAAAATTCAGTATGTAACGGTGACACATCTTGCAAACAATATACAACAGAAAGGGTAGACAAACATCCTAATTTTAGACTAGATTCAGACGTTCAGATAAAAGGATACCTCGAAACCAGATGAGGTTGTCATAATCGTCGTTCGTGGGAGATTACCAAATCGCTATGTTGAAGGAGTGCTCTCTGATCAATATTGAATGAGTCTTAGGTGAGGAAAGCATAGCGACAAAGGGCTAGAGTTCACTTGTCGAGAGTAGCAATGAATGATTTTCTTTTTTACTATTGTCGGTGAATCTAGGGCAAGTAAATTGGGAATTATTTTTCTTAGGGTTCTAATTAAGAGGTGAAATGTGAAGACAAAAGCCAGAGCGAAGCGAAATAATTGGAAAAGAAGCGGCCTGGAAATTATTTTGTATGCCCGCTTATAAATTTTGACATGTTATTGGTTTATAGCGAAGACCAACGCCGTATGTATTTTCTTTTACTTTTGATGCAAGTAATAACAACAACCAGCAGTTAAACACTGTGGCACATTGCACTTAATAACCATTTTTCTTGTAGTGTTTACAGATAATTGATTACCAACCTTGTTTACAGGTAATTAGCTTTTCCGGAGTGAAGACCATCAGCAACAATGGACATGACTTCAATTGTTATATGTATTTGATATTTGTTAGTACTGGTTGTGGAAACTTGTTTGTGAATGCTTATGGTATGTGAATTTGCTCATTTTGTCAAATAAATATTATCTAAATGGTTATGGATATTATACTTATGTGATTAACGTGTTCTCGATTATTTGAATATGATGATTATATGATTGATTGATTCTTAGTTTGAATATGGTAATTATACGATTGTTGCCGATTTTAATATGACTATTATATAACTGGTTGCTGGAAATAATATAAGCCATTAACGGTATGTAGTAAATGCTACAAAACAATCAATACCTTTTAGTAGCGTTTTAAAAATGCTACAGAAACAATTGTAAAATACCACCTGAATTTATATGGGCATAAATTATATGCAACGAAAAGTCACTACAAGAAAAACCATTTATAGTAGCAAAAATTAGTAGCGTTTTAATTTAAATGCAACCGATAATATTTCACAAACAGTACAAAGGTGACAAAAAAAATTTCACGTTCCCGCCTTTACCAAAATTAATTCCGCCTAACCAAACCAAACGCAACCCATAGTTTAATCTCCACCGCTCTATTCTCATACTTAGAAAAATTTTAAACCCTCGTTTTCACTTTTCCCCTTTTCGCTTTCTTCTTCCCCAAAAATTTCTCCTTTTTAATCATCCTCAGTTTTGATTCATCCATTTTCACCGTCGACTTCATCATTGTACTCCACTCCACATCGTCGCAGCAACCAGCAAGAATTTCTCCCAGCGGTTCGCTAAATAGCTTCAAACCCTAAATCTGATTCACGATTCAAAAAACTATTTTCTCAACGTGGGTTTTTTTCTAAAATTCAGCCGATTCTATATCATCTTGAATAAGATTATATCGATGCACAATCCATTCTTCTATTTCGAGAGTTCGTGAAGGAGCTGAAGCTGAAATGAAACAAAAGTATGAATTTTTATTGTTTCCAACACATTGTTGTCGTTCTCCTTATTCAATTGCTGTCTTCGTTGCTCCTGGTTTCGGTTCTCTGTTGACCTTTCCTAGGTACTCTGTTTATTTTACGTAATGGTTTTCATTGATGTTCTCTATGTTTGCCTCGCTACCTCATTTTAATTGTAATATAATATATAAAAACTTGATGGCGAGTTTCAAAATTATTGATTTAAACCGATACCAGTCCCGTTTTGGTTCCATTACATAGTTTTATTACAAATTTTGCTTTACCAGAATCAGAGTATTGTTTCATTCCTGTTTTGGTTCATACGACATGCTATTTTGATGAGTATTGGTTACCAAATTCAGAGTTTCTTCGTTGAAAAAATGCTTTTTCCCAACCATTAAGAATTCGCTGGGTTGAAAATTTGGTTTAAATATCTATTCTCATAGAATATGAATATTTTGTATATTCATGAAAGTAATACGAGTTTTTGAGGTTTTTGATGCAAGCTATCATTTCTTACTACAGTTCTATGATTACTTTGAGTAATTTATTTATTTTCCGAGCAACTTTCTAGGAAATTTTATCCTAAATAAAGTTCAATTATGAAGGGATGATTATATTTGTAAATAGCTGTGATTAGAATACTTGGATCTTTTGGTTGGGCAACTGATACATGGTATACATATACATAACTTTGAACTGAATTTCACTAAAGCAATAAGTAATACAACCACAATTATGTATATTCATTCATTAATGCTTTTTTCTATGTCAACATGTAGTGAATCTTGAGCACATGTTTCGCTACAAATATTACTATCCCATAAAAGATAAATTATTGGGATTTTATTGAAACCCAAATATGAGAATATAATGTGTTTATTATACTTCCAAACTTAGTTTTTTGGCTATTTATTTTTGTTTAAGATAATAAATGCAAGATTTCAGTCTATAATTCTCATCTTTTATGTAATAATAATATACAATGTAATGTGTGACCAAAGATTATTTCACACTTTTCTTCTTCACAAGCTGCAGTGCACTAGCCAAAATGTAATTTAAGTACGTAGAAGCAAGGAAGTGGTATCCAAACAAATGTGTGGACACTGATAGGATTTATTTCAAATCATTGATAACCCAAATATTCCATGCAAAGTTTAATATTGTTTGTAAAAAATCATAAATTTTACATGGATTTATTGAGTTGATTCAAAAGCTTAAAACCTTTCTTTAGCTTTCATAGTCAGCGGTATAGAATTTAAAGTCAATGGCCTTTTAATTGCCACATCAACATTTTTTTTCTTCATTTTTTGGTATTTCTGTTAGCAATAAATTAAAAGAATGGATAAAACTTTTTTTATGGTTCATACATGCCTATACATGTGTATAAATATGCATTCTTCTTATATGATTTTCTAAAGATTGTGATGGGTTGTACATGTAAACTATCTGGAAATCAATATTAGACGTTAAGACTTATTTTAATTTCCATGGGTAGGAATTCCTGCATGCCGGTTTAGTACAAGATGTGTCTATGCTTCTTTATTGACAACTATGTTTTATGGATAATAATGTTTTTAATGGAGTTGATCAATACTTAACTTAACTGTGTTAAACGATGTAGTTTTGTCCTATCTATATCATCTTCCCATGACTAACGTCACATAAGGGCTATCAAATTTCCTCAAATATGGATTTAGTAACAAGAAATTTTATGTAACATGGCATGTAAATTACTGCAATAAAGGTGTTTAGTAGTTTTCCTACTAATTTTGTACCGATGTAGGATATTTGGCCAACCATTACTTTTCGAGATATTGAAACTTTTTCATGTTAGCAAACCGTACATTCACTTGCTTAAATATTTCTATGCCTAAACAGTACTTTTTTCCCCTTCGGGGAAACTGACAGCAAAACACTATCTTGATTCTATGTTTGTGGTTTTGCTTTTTCTTTCCGTTTTGTAGCAGTTATTAACTAATGTTTGATTTTGGTGAGCAACTCTTTTTTCAAAGCACTGATCGTTTCTCTTCTATTTCATACTATATAATTTACAAGTATTAAAGAATGTTCGGTTTTAGTAAATAAATGATTTGCGCAGGGGCGGGCGCTTCTCTTTGGTTGGGTTTATTTGATGTGTGTATATATTTATTTCTCTTCTGTTAATCATAAAGAAGTGTTTAGTACAAGCTATATATATGTTTAATCTTGACCATTGGTAAAAATTTTAGTTTTCAACGCTTACTTTTAAGTAATATACGTATATACATGTGGGTTATCTCCTTCAGTTTGGTAGAAAAAGGACGAACACTGAATATTTTCTGTTTGTGACTAGGTTGTGAAAACTAAAACAAAAAATATGTTTATTTAGATGGTTGAGACTGAGTTGAAGAAGAGAAAATCAAAGGGAAAGTATGCAGGGCAATTCAAAGGACAATCTCACTTTTTGGGTAATTACTTTATCACATCTTTTGCTTATCATGTTTTGAGTTTGTCACACAATTTTTAATGGCGAAAGTTTTGTTTTGATTTTTTTTTAAAATAGTTTTATTTTTCTAATCATTTATATAAATAATCATGATATTATAGCTTTTGCTTAATGACAAAAAGATCCACATATCTTCAAAAGCTTGAGAGTTCTTTAATTTTTGGTATACCGGTACTTGGTATATTGGTTTCTCAATGGATTATTCCACTGTTCACACTCAAATTTCATATTTGTGTTTTTTTCATTTTACAATTGAAGATAATGACAATCTTTGCATTGCTTGTTTGTCAACGTTGCTGCTTAAACTGATAACATCATCTGCATACAAACCCCAAGTCAAATCCAATTTTAAACTCCTTACACTGATCATTCTTGCTATCAACCTGAAAATGTGCATATGCTCTATCAATGGCCAACTGCCTACTGTCTAAAGCAGGATGGTTTTATTCATAAGAAAAAAAACAAGGATTTAATTTTTAATTGGCTAATATTAGGTTTCTATGTTTTCATTTTTCCATTGTGTCAAAAGCTTATTTCTCTACTTATATTTCATAGTGGTAGTTAATTTAGCTGCAATACTATAGATTTATATGGTTATACAGACTTTTTCCTATGTTCCTTTGGCGTTGTTGATGTTGTAGATATGCATTAGGTGATTTCGTACTAATCCTTCAACTAAACAAAGCAAGGCGGTATAAAAGCCTTGTTTAGATTTTTACTAAATCTAGTTTAGGTTTCAAATTAATATTTTTACATTGTTTAAGGATTATCTGAAACATTAGGAAAATACTGGTCTCTTCCCCAAATTGCTATCTATTTATTAAAATGACCATCGGTCCTAGCCTTGTGTGAATACTTGATGTCACTTCTCTTTATGACTTTCAGTGCAAAATTGTCATAATCGGTCTGATCAGGGATATACTATTATGTCAAGTACAGATTCACAATTTTGGTTAAGAGAAACATTAAGTTAACATACTATAGATTATTAGTATTATAGTCTGTCAACACTCATTCTTGTTATAAGTTAATGTCGAGGAAAAAAAAGGTGTTAAAGTAATTATTAAGTCTATCAAGATCGTAGTTTTTAAATAATTAGTTTAAGAAAAAAAAACTACGATGCTGCATCAGAACATGTTTTATTAGTTATGTGACTATACTGGGTTGAGACTGTAATGATGCATTAGAACATTTTTTATTAGTTATGTAACTATACTGGGTTGAGACTTGAGACATAGTCTTAGAGCATGTCTGTTAGTGAGCAAAGAAGTAATTAAAAGAATATTTATACACGTTAATTCTCTTTACATTCGACTGGTGAAGTATTGAGCAAATTATATTTTGGTACACTCTAGATGGTGCCAGGCATATTCTCGAAATCAGAGGAAAAAGTACATATTACTAGTTTATTTTTTGTATTTGAATTTTATCAACTTCAAATTATAAATTCCTTTCTGGACGTTTGTAGGTTTTCTGATATATTGCAAGAAACCCCATTATCTGGCCATCATCATCATTGATGCTTCTTTGGGAGTGTCGTCTATTATTTCATATTGGCAAGTTCATTACAAACTTTGCTTCTACAATATTCTGTTATTTTCATTTCCATGATATACAAATTACTTAATGTATTTAATTTTCAAAAGGTGCACTGCAAAATGATATATTAATAATCTCTCTACATACCGCTTCTACCTTTTTTAAACCTGATTCTTTAGTTTGATCTCTAATATTTATGCATCTTAACTGCTAAATATTAGTGTATCTCTTCTTTTCTAGGTAGGTTACACGGTTGTGGTTGCAGCAGCTCCATGGATATTTTTCCTTGTGCCAAAACTTATTTCAACCTTGCTTTGCAGTTGTAAAGTTAGTCTTTTAATTGTTACAGGTAGGTGACTTTTGTTTTTATGAAGTTTTTGTCTTTTTGATTTGCAAGTAATTAGCGCTTCCGTGCTTGCTTTCATTTTATTAATTTTCTAAAAGTCATCGTAGAACATTTTATGTTTCAATTAATCCTCGTGTAGTGATTTTGGTCATTACTTGTATTGCTACACAATTAATTCATAGATTGCTTGTTTATATCGTGATATCATATGCATTTGTGCAAAGATGATGCTAGAAATGTTTGTTAAATTTTGGTGATACAAAATCACAAATAAAGGGAAAGAAATATGCAAAAGAAAGAAAGAGAAGATTTTGTTTCCCCTAATTAATAGGCATATTGACTATGTTTATTTCTTTCTCTAATTGGCTAATCAAATTATTTTTTGCCATCTAATGTTAACTTGGGCATTAAGTAATTGATTATATAAATAGAGACTAGAAGAGAGGGTAAAAGTATGGTGGAAAATCTATTTGCTAATTCCCTGTTCTCCATCTTTGTTCTTCTTCTCCAACAATTTTAGCCATATAGATATTTGCTCCCTTTCTCAATTTGGTTATTGATTCAATGATATTTTGTTTATTTTAGCTTTGTTCTATTAATTGTAAACAAAAAAATTTGGTGAATCAATAAAGTGGGTGGTTGGGTGGAATATCTTGTCTTATTGCTTTTAATTTCAATTCCGTCTTATTTTTAATCCAAGTTATCTCTTTGTGATTTGGGTGACAAAGATCCATTGATATAAGCTTCCACAAAGCACTACCATTTTTGCACAACAGTTTGGTATCAGAGCATAGATCATCGCAAAGCTTAGAGTAATTTCGGATTGAAAAAATTATTGATGTCGGATATGATTTCATTTTCGAAGATGGCTATTTTGGATGGGAAAAATTGGGGTATTTGGAAGCCTAAGATGGAGGATGTTTTGTACCTCAATGATCTTCATGATCCGATTGACGGAGATAGAAAGAAGCCCTCTGAAGTAGATGAGAGAAAATGGAAGAAGATGGATAAGAAGGCGATTGCTTTGATTCGCCAGTATCTTGATGATTCAGTTTTCTATCATGTGGCTAGTTGTAAATCCGCGAAGGCTTTGTGGGACAAGTTGGTTTCTTTGTATGAGTCAAAGAGTGCTACTAGTAAGGCTTTTCTGGTTCGAAAGTTGGTACAACTGAGATTAGATGAAGAGAAGTCTGTTGTAGAGCATTTGAATGAATTTCAGGATGTAATAAATCAATTGGCAAATATGAAGGTCAATTTTGATGATGAGTTACAAGCTCTTTTATTGATGAGTTCTCTTTCAGAAAGTTGGGAAACTTTGGTTGTTTCATTGAGTAATTCCAATGCTAATGGAACTATCTCTTTGGAAACTGTTCGAAGCAGTCTTTTGAATGAGGAGCTTAGAAGAAAAGAGTCAGGTATGAAATCAATTCAAAGTGAGGCTATGGTGACAAGGGACTCGAAGAAAGATACAATTTGGAAGAAGAAGGATGCTAATGGTAAATGTGTTATCACTTGCCATTATTGTAATAAGAAAGGTCACATACGTAGCAAGTGTTATGCTTATAAAAGAGATCAGAAAAAGGCTGTGCATGGTGATAGTAGTAGTGATGCACATGCAGGTTTTGCTGAAGGTACCGATAGTGATGCTTCTTATGATGTCCTCTTTAGTGAAAATAAGCCTTGGAAGATGGATTCGGGAGCCGGTTTTCACATTTGTAGAGATGTGAATTATTTTTCTTCTTATGAGAAGAGTGTCGGCATGATTAGGACAGCCAATGGAGAAGAGCTACCGATTTGTGGTATTGGCTCTATCCGGTTTCGTATGCATGACAGTGTGGTTAGAGAAGTCTCTGGAGTAAGACATGTACCCACTTGTTCGCATAATATTATTTCTCTCAGTCAGTTGGATCGCCGTGGTTGCACTTATGAGACTCAAGGTGGAGTTTTGAGAGTGAAGAAAGGTGGTCGTGTAAGGATGAGAGGAGTATTGGAAGAAGGAAACCATTATAGCTTGGTTGGTTCTGTAGTCGAAAATGGAAAGCGAGTGACAGTTGAAGGACCCAGTCCACAGCAAGGTGGATAGGTTAATGTGGTCACTGCTTATGATTCTAGCATTGAGGATCATATTTTAGACAGGTGTCTTCATGTTGATGATGCTCGAGGGATCGATAGTGATCAAGTAATGAGCTCAGATCGAGTGATAGACGGGTGTCGAGTTGTAAAATCCACAAAGACAAGACGAAGATCTTTGTGGTATTACAAACATTTTTGAGACCGGATTTGTGTGGTGCACCTCATGTGGGAGATGCATCACTTGCATACGGTGGTTGAGGTTTGTAATTTAGTGTGGTTGAGATATGGGGATTTGTAATAGATCTAGATATGGTATGCTCGATATGTTGGAGATATGTGATTTTGCTTCAAGGTGGAAGTGTTAAATTTTGGTGATACAAAATCACAAATAGAGGGTAAGAAATATGCAAAAGAAAGAAAGAGAAGATTTTGTTTCCCCTAATTAATAGGCATATTGACTATGTTTATTTCTTTCTCTAATTGGCTAATCAAATTATTTTTTGCCATCTAATGTTAACTTGGGCATTAAGTAATTGATTATATAAATAGAGACTAGAAGAGAGGGTAAAAGTATGGTGGAAAATCTATTTGCTAATTCCCTGTTCTCCATCTTTGTTCTTCTTCTCCAGCAATTTTAGCCATATAGATATTTGCTCCCTTTCTCAATTTGGTTATTGATTCAATGGTATTTTTTTATTTTAGCTTTGTTCTATTAATTATAAACAAAAAAATTTGGTGAATCAATAAAGTGGGTGGTTGGGTGGAATATCTTGTCTTATTGCTTTTAATTTCAATTCCGTCTTATTTTTAATCCAAGTTATCTCTTTGTGATTTGGGTGACAAAGATCCGTTGATATAAGCTTCCGCAAAGCGCTACCATTTTTGCACAACAATGTTGTTGCATATTTTAATTTTTTCCCCTACGGATTGATAATATAATCGTAAAATTTATATGAGTAGCTAATGGGAAAATAAAATAAAACTTAAAATTTCAGATTTAAGTAGCATATACGCATCATCGACGAAGTAATATGTTTCAATTCTTTATTCCTATTTTACAGTCCGTGCATCTTTTCCGTGCAACTTTCGTATGCGAAAAAAAACATATTCTTCTTTAACGAACCATTCCCTTTTTCTTTTCTGTGTCCCTTTCGTTTTAAAAAAATGCACCTAAAAAAATAAAAAAAACCGAAGTTTTGGAGTGGCACTTTAAAGTGATGTATTGGAATTGGATTCCTCCTTTGTCATCTTACCTATTTCCTCCACATTGGTCCTCTATATAAAGGCAGTTGCTTGAACATAAACTACGTATCAACTAAAATTTATAAACTGTTATATAAACTGTAAAGGTTGTAATAAGCCATGGAAATGTACAAAAATGGGAAAGATAAATCATGGCTTCTAATTATAATATCAATGATAATCACCTTCTCAGCTATGCTGGTTGACAATACTAATGTTGCTGACAGTGATGTAGGGCTGACGTGGAGCATTGCTATATTTATCTTAATAACAATTTTCCATAATAACAATTTTGATTTTGGATCTGAAACTTAAAAAGTCTTTCATTTTCCATAGTTATGTTGTAAATTTATCTTGATATATTTTAACTTTTTTTGGATTCTTAAATGTGTTAATTTAGAAAGAGATAGGTGTATCATATGAGATATGTGAATTGATTTATTGGTGATATGTGATAGATTCTTGAAGTTAACTAATTAGGTGAATCATGTAGATATTTAAGGCTGATTGAGGAACCATGCCGATCAACACATATAGCGGCGATGAAGATAGCCAAAGAAGCAGGCATCTTATTGTCATATGACCCAAATCTAAGGCTTCCTTTGTGGCCTTCTGCTAAAGCAGCCTGAGAAGAATCCAGTGCGAGTAAATGAAATAGTCATAAATGGAACAATCCAGTGCGAGTGCTATACTTGTTATACTGGTTCTGATTGCTCTGTGTATGTTCAACTTTCATCTTTCAACTTTACATAACACACACACACACTCTTCTGATATACAAACTTTATATGAATTATATATATTTTGAATACAGTGGAGATATAATGTTTCTGGAAGACTACTGGGTGAAGCAGAAAGTGAGCAGTGCAATACTAATATCAGGATAGAGCAGAATGAGCTATTTTACCACTGGGCCGGACTATATCTCTATCGAGCTTGAAAAGTATATTTATTAGTTAGCACTAGTTAGATATAACATTTATTAGTACCCGATGTATAAATTTGTATACAAATGGTTATTGTATGTGAGTTAGGTCATTTTGTCGAAAAACTATTGTATTGGAATGGTTATGGATATTTTATTTGATTATATGGTTAATGTGTTTTTTAACTTATTTGAATACGATGATTATGTGAGTGATTGTTGATTGATATAATAGAACCAAAATAGACCATTAACAGGAAATAATAGCATGAAAAAATGGTGTAAAATAATAAACAACTTTTAGTAGCGTTTCAAAAACGCTACCGAAATATATATAGTGCCGTTGAGTAAATGCAACTGTAAAACAGAGGTAAAGTTGGAAATTCTATTAGTAGCGCCAAAAAACATTTTGGTGACATTTTTTAAACGCTACAAAAAGATTTATGGTGATGTTTGAAAAACGCTGCCAAAAATGCATTTATAGTGGCGTTAAAATAAATGCAACAAAAAATCATGGATTTTTAGTCGCATGTTTTCTCGTGGCGTTTATCAAAACGCCACCAAAAGTTTTAGTAGCGTTTTTTGTGCGCCACCAAAAATAAAATTTCTTGTAGTGAGTTTTTAGTTGCACAAAATAAACGCTACAGAAAATCAAAGAATGATCCAAGTACAAACGCAACTAAAAATGTTAGTTTTGGTATGGTTTTGTAAACGCTGCAGAAAACCTTTAGTAGCGTTTAAAAACGCAATTACAGAAACATTTCATAGCATTTATTAAAACGCAACCAAAAAAATCATACTTTTAGTTAAGCGACCTGTAGTAGCGTTCTTTAAAATGCTACTAAAAGTTTTGGTAGTGTTTTTTCAACGCTACTAAAGGTCTTTTCTGGTGTAGTGAACTTAAGAGATGTTCGGGATTTCATCACCTAAGGATCTGTTAAACTATCTACATACATAGTACAATACACTATTATAAAAGTGTCTACAGTAAAGTAAAGTATTAAAATAGCGTTAAGGCGTTACCCATATCCCCCTTAACACATTTTACATATTCTCATAGTCTATACAGTACCGTAATTCCTCCGTAAACTGGAGGGCTATCAGAGGGCACTCCATAGGTACGATACAAACCAAACTCGTAGAAGGCGCGATAAGGCATGTGACAAGGCACGCGAGGCAATGTCGAGGGTAGGATACTACCGTTTTGCAGATCCAGACTGGTGGTAACGCATAGCAGCTACTACCGTCCACCTCGAAACACACTCCCAAATCAAATCGAGGGGTGGCCTCCAAATCAATTACAAAGTCATAATATGGTATCGAAGAAATGTGTCCGATCAGAGGTGCGACCTCACTTGGCCCGACATGGCTCTTGTTTTAGTCACATCAAGCTGACTCACGGGAGTTAGGGCTACGATAATACCTCATACAGAATCGTTCGCCAAACCATCCTACTTCATTTTGGAATCTCCACCACGTACATAGTTGTTAAAGGGGTTTAAGCAGATTTAAATTGGTTTAACTAGATTTAAAATGGTTTAAGCAGATTTAAAATGGTGCAAATAGATTTAAAATGGTTTAAATAGATTTAAAATAGATTAAATAGATTTAAAATGGTTTAAATAGATTTAAAATAGATTAAAATGGGTTAATTAGCTTAAAATAGGTTAAAATAGATTAAATTAGTTTGAATAGATCAAAATAAATTAAAATAGTTTAAATTGATTAAAATGGTTTAAAATAGATTAACATAGTTTAATAGTTTGGAAATCTTAATAATTAGGATTTTTAAAATAAGATATTTTTAACCAGTTTATATAAAAAAAATTGAAATTAATATCAAATTAAATTATTTCTTTCATTTCAACACATCTGGACCATGTCCAGCTTTCAAATCAACAAACTAAATTTTGTCTTTCAATTCAGATTCTTATTTAAAACCATTTAATCAACATCGATTCAAATCAATGTTCAAACTATAAACTTAAACTATTTCAAATTTAGTAGATTTCAAAGTTTAAATATTCAAATATTTCAATAATTCAATTTCGATAAATTCCATTTATACTTCAAATTCAACTTTAAAATTTCAATTTAAATCCTTTTAACAATTCATTTAAACCAATTCCAATTTTAACATTTAAAGCTTGAATTTCCAAAAATAATTAAGTTTATATAAATCAAGTTATATTTCAAAATATCATTTATCTAAATTCAAAAATTTAGGATTTTAAATCATTTAATTTAACCAATCCGGTGTCCGTATATAATTTTCTTTCCTATGGTCAAGTGATACAGACATATATCATTTCAATCTGCAAATATTTTAAATTTACGGGTATATATCATTTCAACCCGCAATCCTGAATTAAAATAAAATCCATAAAATCGTCCAGGTTTATCATTTCAACCCATAACGATTTTTTCTAATCTATAGATCGTTCGGGTATGTATCATTTCAACCCATAGTGATTTTCCTAGCAATAAATAAGGGAATTTGCAGTGTTATAACAATATAAAAGTATAACATCCAGTCATCCAATATCAACAATCAACATCCATCACAATCACCATTCAAACCAATCAATAAACAATAACAAGTGCCTGATTATCAATAACAAGAATTAACTGGCAATTTAGAATTTAATATTAAATTAAATGGCGATTAAATTCAATAAATTCAGATTTAACTGGACTGATGATTTAAATATACCAAACAGTAGTTAATCAACTTCTAACCACATCATAAATTTAATTTAACTAACATAAGGTAATTTAGTAGTCGTGAGTGGGTTAAAATACTCACTTTTGATTTCAAATCGATTTGAAATCCAAAATAAGGCGCAAAATTGAACAGTCTTAGAATTCATCCAAACCAATTCCAAAATGTCCGTGTTAGTCCTTGAGGAGTTGGTTTTGATTACAACAACCTTAGAATAGAATATAAATATAAATACTAACATTACAAGTTTAGATATATTTGTATATGCAGGATCTAACCATGCAGGTATCAAGAATGAAGACTATACAATATAGAGATTCAAGATATCGAAGATTGAAGACTCATGAGTATCAAGATTTTCAAGAGTTCAAGATTTCAAGGTTAAGTTTGTTTTATTAGGAATATTTGTTAAAACTCGTAGAAAAGCACTGACATCTTAATATCCAATTTATTCGTGGAATGGAATCCACTTCGAGCCTGTTAAAGGGATGGAACCCTAAGTAGGATGGAACCAACGAAAATCTAGTGGGACATTGTTTTGTATCCACTAATTTTAATTCAAATGATTTTACAAAATTATCTTGTTTTCAAAATGATTTCAAAACTTTCCTTTTAAAAGATTCAAAACTCTCTATCCTGATTTTAAATAATTTTAGCCTTAAAAACATCTTTAATTTCAAAGTCAAATTACTCCTGATTTTAAACTATCTTTTCAAATAAAATATTTAACTTTTAAATATTTATACTTTGATTTAAATATAAAATTATAGTTAAATTATGTATATATTGTTCTTTATATTTACTTATGAATTTCATCTATAATCAAGTATATTTATAAAGTTTAAAATAATTTTAATATAAAATAGAGGTTATTTTCAAAGAAAATCAAAACACCAAAAATCCCTTTGGGATGTCGACATGCCCATATACCCCATGTCGACATAGTGTCAGTTGGCTTCAAAATTCAAATTTTAAAAGAAGTGTCTATTCGCCATAACTCTTCATGAATGGTCATGACTGTTGCTCTTCTATAAATAGGGGTCAGTTTCAACGAATTTTTAATCACTTTTTTCTGGTTTTCACTCCTCTTCTTCTTCCACATTTCTTAATACAAAATCATACCATTACTCTGCCGAAATCAACATCGAATCATACTCGATTATTTCTAGTGTGATTCTCCATCACTATCTCTACAAGATCCAAGTGCTAATCTGAGTTATAGACTTCTTTGTAATCAATCGAGCGAGAAAAGGTGTAATTGTAGCCTTGGAAATAAATTAAGCGAAAAAATGTGTGATTGTAGCCTTGGAAATCAATTGGGTGAACTTGTTGCCCCGAAAATCAAGTATCTCTACCCAGATGATTGTTATTCTGGAGGGTGTACCTCGTAGCCTTGAAACCGAGGGTTGTAATTGTTGAATTGGCTTTGAAAGGAAATCCGTACTTAGTTGTGCGGGACTGGATGTAGGGTAACTCCGAACCAGTATAAAATCCGGTGTGTTCTTTCCTTTACTGCTTTTACTTTATATTTGCATCTGTGTTTGATTCTGTGTTCATATCTGTGTCTGATTAGTGTATACATTGTTAACAAATTAAGATAAACTCAAAAAGATTAACAGATTTCTTTAAACACTATTCACCCCCCTATAGTGTTAATTCTAGCCTTAAGATCCTTAATCCGCATTTCTCACAGTCCAGAATTTCGATACGATCCCAACAAAACAAACCACGCGTGAATCAGACCTCGTACGTAAAAGTTATGCTGCTTAGAACGTTTGAAAAAATTATAAATTAAAATAAAACAAAAAAAAGAATACACATACCGACATAGACACGTCATCACGCGTCTTCTTCCTCACTCAACCCTAATCACGTAATCGCCTACTTCAACTCACAGCTGCCAACCAACGTCCAAGTTCCCCCAAATTTTGTCGCGCCCTCGCCAACCTCTAGCACAATCAGGCACCACCGTCGAACACTCCACCTCGAGCCGCCCCTAAGCCACCCAACGTGGCCACCTCCAGCCCCACGTAGCCCTTCGCTGCCGTACGACCTTCCACGGCCAAAATCGATGAACTCCGACCACTTTGAGACGAGCGACTACCCAAATGCATGCTACTCGATGACAGCAACACACCCATGCCATCCGATCAACCCTAGGACATAGATCCACCATTAAACAACCGAAACCCTAATATGGACGGCTGAAATTCATTCTCAATTTCAGATCAAACAGTGATTCAAATCGAAAAACGAATAGCAGTAGTGAATTACGATCGTCGAGAGCTTCGAAACGGTATATAATATGTTAGGGTTTTGAGGAGTTTGATTTTGAAATTGAATTTGAAATGAATAGGGTTTTGAAATTGGAATATGTTTCTGCCATTGAGAAGGAGAAGTAGACAGATGAAATTGTACATACTGAAATAAGGAATAGAAAGGCTCCTAGAGTTTAGAAAGATCTATTTATACGAACAAAGCCCGATAAGAAAATTGAACACGTATCGAATTGGTACGAACGACAATAACGACCCAAAAAGCCCGTTTCGCTTCCGAAACGAAAGTAGGTCATCTCATATATCAAAACAGATGTTTTCAATATTTTTATACTCAATGGAATAGGTTTCAAAACCTAATTCTATCGTATGCAGAAGTTAGCTTTTAAAATCAGCTTATTTCAATTAAATTGATTTTTACGTGTTTGGAGTCCGTACGATTAAACGACAGGTTCGATCGCTACGAAACTTGAAATCCTACAATAATTCACCGTTATGGATCCGATGAAACTATTTTTGTTGAAATCTGAGACAGTGGCCAAAATGGCTATTTTCACGTTAATTAAATAAATTATTATTAAATTAATTAAATTACTTTTTAATCCAACTTTTAAAATTAACAAATTTTACCATTCTAATTACATAGAAATTAACAATCATTTTAAAACCAATTTCCCATGTCAAATTCAACATTAATTATTGCATTAATTACAGCGTTCAAATTTCAATTGAAATAGATTCATTGATTACTAATTTAAATTCCAATAAATTGATTAAATTTGATTTCAATCTTATTATTCAATCAATTAGTATCTAATGGATATAATTAACATTAGTTTATATCTTATTGCACAAATATTTTATGATTATCAACTTAATTCATATTAATGTAATATTTATTTTTATTTAATTGTAATCGATTTCTAATTTAATTCAATAGATTAAATAAATAGGTAACATATAACAGTTGTCACATTTTACTTAATTTAATCATATTTATAAGTTTATTATCTACAAACAAATGTTATAACTACTTACACAACACTGATTTTATCCAACTACAATTAATTACATATTATTTCACCAATTAATACAACATTTGGTTCATTTCCTTATTTGCAATTTATAACCAAATTTTAGGTTTACAATTATTTCAATTTGTTGAAATTGCGTTAAAAAAATTTCAATTGCCTTATATTAACATTACTAACATTACATTCAAGTTATTTCTCTCATTGTTAAATCTTAAATTTTTAATTTTTCACAACGTTAAATTTCAAAACTTATTTAATTAATTAGTTTAATTATTGAAAATTACGGGTCGTTACATTTTAGTTCTTATAGAAAAGAGAAATTAAAATGAAACAAGATTTTTTTTTATAGATTTATGAAAGATCCGACTTTAATATATACTATAGAAGTTATGATGCCTTTTTGATTCCATGTGAAGCTCAAAATAAGTGAAAAATAAACGAAAGAAGGGAAGAAAGCGATTAGAATTTTTATTTTAGTTGGGAAAAAAGAATATTTTTGCTTAGGGACTTAAGAACATAAATATGCTAATAGAATTGAGTAGAGAGAATGCAAAATAAGCAAAACTAATAGAGGGAGAAGACGAAGAAACAACCATTACCGTTAGGTTTATTAAAATTAATCAAATGAGAAATTTTAATGTTAAAAATTACTAAACAGCTAAAATTTCAAATTGAATTGGTTTAACTTCTTTTAAAATCCAAATACAACTTAGAAACCATCCATTGTTTTCAAGAGGTTTAATATAAAAAAATTTAACTTTCAACATTTTTTTTCATCGCTAATTTCTAGCAATTAGATTATGCATATTTTAAGAACAATAAATCCAAATATAAACCTACAAAGGAAAAAAAACAATTTGATTTAGTAGAGTTGAGATTATTCATTAAAAAAGAACCCATAGATAATTTAAATCACTTTAAATATTTTAGTTGAACATCTAAATTCATGATCTAAACATAATTTATTAAAATAATAAATAAAAATATATTGTGCAGATTCTTACTCATTACAGGGAAAAGAAAAACGAAAATAAACTCAAACTGTGTTATACGATATGAATCTAAAATAGTGTACGGACTTATCTTTCAAAAAAAATAGAGGCGGTGGTGTCAATGAAAAGTGAAGGCCTATGATGATTCAAAGTAAATTATTTATAGGTATGGAATAAAAAAAAGCGATACATAGAGTAATAAAAAAAATCTAGTGAGTTGAGTGGGAAAGGGAGTTGAATATTATCCATATTTAAACCTTATTATTACATTATGGGACTATTTCTAATCATTGAATCGTGCAATTAAAATAGTGATATGACTTTGAGTCATTGTAAAGTTAAAGAAACTGAAATGAAAGAAGGAAACAAAGAGAACAAGGATTTTATTTTTGATGAGAAAAAAAAACTTATTCTTAGGGTATGAACTTTACAAAGAAATAAAATAATATTGAATAAAATGAGTAAAATTAATAAAGGGAAAGTCAAAGGGACATGACGTTAAACATGAATATATTAAAGCTTGTTAAATAACAAATTGTAGATCTGTAAATATGAAAATATACACAAGAATAAAGGATAAATAAATTTTAATTCCAAAATTACAAGAAAAAAGAAAAACAATTAGAAAATATCTCACTTTAATATGCTAGGTGTAGCTCGTATTGTATTAAAGTGGGTGCATATATTGGACTAGGATTAGTACCACGTATCAAGATATCTTACATGATATAGGCATATATATATATATGATATTAGTGGCATGTAATAATAAGAGGATTCATTTTGTTACATAAATATTGAGGAATATCCAATCGTGACGGTGACATCAAAAGTATTTCGTTCAGTGGTCTTGTTTCGTTCATTTGCTCCTCGCTCTTCCTTCACATACCCCTTTCGTATTTCAAATATTTCATTCAAACACATTGCTAAACACATTTCTCTTTCAACCAATTTTCCTCTTAAAACGTTCCCTTATAATACCCCGTTTACTACCAATGCCCAGATGTGATCCCTGGTCCTCTAAAGAATCGTGACCGTACTTTATTCTATTGTTTTTTTGCTCATTATATGAATTGGGCTAAGTTTAGGAGCCCGATAGTTTTTTGCTGATATCAATGGAAATTATACCAAGTACTGGCGAAAAAGAAAAAAAAAGGGAGAAAAGTCTGTATTTTTTTATACATAATGAAAACATAAGAACCGACCTGTAATTTTAATACTACACATTTCTAACATTACAACAGGCAAAAAGAAAGTTGGTAATGTTAGAAGAACAAGTATAGGTTTCATTTCTTGGTAGACCTTCTTCTTGTTAGACTCCTTATCCAACCCTTGCTCCCTGTACCATTACTTACAATTGCTGGGTGCCCTACACCTGCTTTGTTTGTTCTCTTCCATCGAGCCGTCTGTAGCAGGTTACCAATCCTCTTTCGCCACCTCAGACTTCCTTTCGGCTTTACATGTTCGATTATTGTTTTACCAATATTCGATGCAGAATCAGGCACTGCATCCTTCTTCTTCTTTTTCTTGCATTCCCAGGATGGTTCCCCATTGTCTTCAAACTTTATCGATATAAACGAGTCTGCACAAAAGAGTCATATGATTTCCATCCTTAATAATTCTATGAGAAATACTAAGACAATTAATCGTGTTAGTTGCTTCGTTATTGTTGCTTGTTCTTTTGTATTAGATACATAGGGAGAAGAATAAAATTTTCGAAATCTTAGAAGGAAGAGTTTTTGAAAGTTTATATATATATATATATATATATTTACCTTCAAGACTAGCAATGGATTCTTTGTCAGAAATCCGATCTTCTTTATCAAGATTACGCCGCGATGGCTCTGGACGATGAAGGAAAGAGCTGAAAGCAAAAACCTTAGGAAGTGTTATCGAGGTTCTCTTCTTCAGAATCCTGAATGCTCTATTTGATGAAGTCGGTTTAGAAATTGGAGCATAACCTTGTTTTAATACTAAACCGAGTAGTCTTTCTTTTAGACAAAGAGCACATATTCCCACTACTCTTTCTTTCGGATGAAAGTAGCAATATGGGTTATTTTCATCTATATTATAATTGTTCATGTCTTCAGCTGAGAATATTATGTAAAGAAGAAGAGAGAATGGGCAATATGAGGAGTGGAGCATATATAAAGAATTAAACTAATTTGGAAGCATATATAGATGGATGGCGCTTTGTAAACATGTGGAAAGTTTGCTTCCTTTTTTGTTTATTATTATTATTGTAATATACACACACATATTATAATGATAATAATAATAAAATTTCTATTATTTGGTGAATCCCTAAGTCAATGTGCATCGAGGACACAGTGCATATTTAAGATAATTACCAAAAATAAAACTATGGATATTGTTGGGATATTTGTCTATTTAATATTCCTGTGTTGGGCTATTTGTTTGTTTACGGTATTCCTATGTTATATTCATTCCCCATTTTAATAAGTTCAGTTACAAATTAAGACATTAAATTGATGAGAAATGCTAATAACACTATCACTCAGATAGAGTATTGCTACACTTGTCACATTATTAGTAAAATTAGTGGATTTCACGGTACAATCGTTAATTTCTACATAATTGGTACGTAGGATCCTTTAATTTCAAACTCTCGTTGGGGAAGAGTGTTGCTAAAAGAAAAAAATTGATTGTAAATGTATTGTGAACGTGAATGTAAACAGGGATAAAAAATATGATACCGAAGGTAATCTGGTGGTTGAGCATTAAGTTAGGAGGAATGTGCAAAAAACGCACTTTTAAGTTATTGTATGTAAGAATATACATTATAAATTCTTAATAGTTTATTAATTATATTTTTCATTTTACTTTCTTTTTTATTTCAATAATAATAATATCAATATGACTTCTGGCTTTTGAGTAAACTTTTTAGCTCTTTGTTTTTCCAGCTTCATGCCCCAGCATGTGTCCACAACTTTTTTCAATAAAATAATTAAAGTTGCAAGCACTTAAAATTAGCAGTTGTAAATTGAATGAAAAAGTCATTGTTCATACAGAAAAGGGAGCGTTGACGACAAATAATTGAAGAATTTGGACAGCGAACACTTGTCTTGTTGTTACTAAATAGAGTAGGGCATCCTATAGTCATATAATGTTGAAACATAGAATTAACAAACTAATATTTTTTGACAGGACAATCATTTTAAATTATGTCGATCAATACTATCCATGTTAAGCATTTTGACTAGATAATAATACTTTTAAACTTAACAACTATGAACGTAAAGTTAAATATAACATGATTGATTTACAAGAGTAATATGTGAAAATAATGTCCCAACAACTACACAGAATAGAACGTCTCGCAATAATTAAAGATCAATTCAAATCTAGAAGAAAAATATATTGAGGGATGGAGTGGAAACCTTATCTTAGAAGAATCCAAGAAAGAAAAAGAAAAGTTGGCATGGGATAATGCAATCACTTGTATTTTTGTTCATTGAATGAGAAAAGCGAGGTATTGGTTGTGCAATTGGATGAGGAAAAAGTGTCATATTTTATCAGAATTGCTCATCTACACATTGAAAACAAAATGGTGTGGTTCCAAATATTTCTACTTTAGACATATATACTCCAAAAAATTAATATTTTGGCGCCCAGTTATACAAATAGGACTTCGTTTCTTTTGGCCAATTTAGAGTATATTTGATATTCGTTCATAGCCAAAAATTTACCATATAAACTACTTCTGTTGACAACGTAAGTATTTGACGTTAAAATGGTACAAAGTTGATAAGTCATTAATAGAAAGGATTGCTTATAACATATTTTCTATTTTACAACTAAATTTACTAAATTTCTAACTTATATATCAAAAAAATTAATTTTACTACACAAGACTATTCAAATTTACATATTAAAACTACACTTTATAAGTAACACTTAGAAAATGGCCTTATCAAACCAACTTCTAGGCTGCTTCACAAATAGTCATTATTGTACGTTGTGTTCGGCCTTTATGTGGATTATTACATAACCAAATGGGAACAACGCTTTGATCCTTAAGTGTATGACCAGGGAACATACACAAATGCAATCATAATGATTGGGCTTAATACCAACAAGTCATATCCAAATCAACAACAGTTTCCTGAAAACAAAGGTGAATAGTAATTAGGAGTCTGCCAGGATTGTTTGGTGCCCATATCTGTGGTATACATGTGACGTGATTCTGTCTGTATATGTTTCTAATTCTGTTTTGTTGCCTGTATCCGTATTTACTGGTAGCTACAGAAATTGGTTACTTCTGTTTTCTTGCAGGTCAAAAGAAAAAGTGAATTTTGGATTTCCCAGACATATTTTCCTCTTAAATAGTAAATTTCTGATCAGAATGTTGGTTTCTCGCCTTGCAGAAAGAAAAACAAGTGGTGTTGATTTCCTACATTTTAATCATTTAGGGCAAATCCAACAGTAACTAACAAACAATGAAATGATATTACGTCCAATAATATATTTTCCTTTTACAACCAAACCAACATTCACCAACATCCAACACCTAACTTTTTTGAAGTAATCAAGATTTCATAAAGCCGGATTACTAAATATATGCATGAGCTTTAGTATATTGAAATGGTTTTATGTGGCTGTAAATAAATAAATAACCGCCTTATAAATTATATTGGTTTATGGTTGAGCTCTTTATATCGAACAAGTAAATTTGGACTTGGTACAGCTGCTGTTCTTTCGTTTTAATTGGGCAACATCACTTTGAGTTTGAACTTGTTTTGTTTCGCATTCAGCGGAAAAAAAGGCACACGCTCCAACAAAAATATCATAATGTATAAAATATGCTTAAAAACACAACAAGGAACGACTGTCACGTCCCTAGAATTGGAAGATGATGGAAGAAAAGTCCGTCCAAAAAAGTTATGAAAATTTGGTCCATTTTTTTAGTTTTTAACTAATTTATGCCACTTTTGCCCCTGATTTTAATGCTAGCCTGATTTTCTAGAAAGGGACAATTTGGTAAAAAATAACAAAACAGGTATCTTATTTACATGGATTTATTAGCAGAGACTTTTTGTGCATGAGCTTTGAGAATATGAATTTTTGATCCAAAACCCCACAAGAGGAGGTTTCACTTTTGGGCTCAAGGATAAGCTCTTTGAAGTGGTCCACCATAAAGCAAAATATGCATTAGCACCAATCATACAGCGACACCGACAAGGTTGAGTTGGCATTAGTTGCAACGGGTGGAGGCAATATGAGAGACAATGCGACGATGGCGACTTTGAGAGCGGCATGGTGGTGGTGGTGGTTATAGGCTAGGGTTTGATTTTGATAAGGGAGGATGACTTTGAATGTAGAATTTACAGATGTGATTGGCGGTGATGATACAACACCACGTGTGGAGTTTCGATGTCAATGGTGTCAGTGATGGTGATTTATTTTTTAATTGACAAACAAAAATACTAAATAAAACTGGCATTATTTGTATGGTGGTGTGGTGGCTAAAGGTCGGGGGTTCAAGATGTCGAACATGGTTTGAGGGGAGAGGGATAAAATGAACTTGGAAAGAAGTTTGCACTTGTGATTAAAATTTAAAACTTGTGGCCTATATCTATAAAAAAGTTATCAAGATCATCCTTCTCGCTTGCTCGAAAGTAAGTTCAAGACAAACTTCACAAATTTTTGACCTTAAGGACATAAGATTTCAATTTTGGGCTCAAGAATAAATCCTTTGTAATAATCCGCCATGGGCAAAAGCCACAACATCCTTCAACTCAAATCGTACAGTGACACTGACAAGGCTAAGTGGGTGGCGATTACGACAATTAGAGACAACATGGGAGAACATGAGAGTTCCTCCCTGTAGTTGTGGCTTAGGGAGCGATGTGGTGGTGTTAGGCTAGTATTCGATGTTGATGAGAGAAGACGACTTTGAATGTAGAATTGATAGAGATGATTCACGATAATGATACAGCGCTGCTTGGTGGAGTTTCGATGTCAATGGTGGTGGTAGCAGCGGTGGTTGATAGGGACAATTTTTTAGTGAAATGACAAGTGAAAATGCGAAACAAAGCTAGCATTATTTGTATTGTAAAAATAAATATGTCATTGTACACTTATACTACTACTTTAGTTTAGCAGTTTTTTAACATAAGAAATAAATATAGCATTAAATTCATAAAATTCTTGTCTAATTTAGCATTTTTCAAATCATAAAAGTGAATTTAGCATTATATATGTACGATGGCAGTTTAATTTAGAATTTTCCTGAACTATAAAATTAAATACAACATTATATTCATACAATACTAGTTTAATTTAACAATTTTTTACTGTTCAATTTCTTAAGGTGATTGCCTGATGCAGTAGTGATATGGCTAAGTTTTGGTGAGGCTGGTGATGCAATGCAACATTCATAGTCATATATTATGATAGAAAACCTCGGGATCATACCAAAAATCCGGTTCAAGTGTTTGCCGTCAAGAATCAAGTGAAAAATTCTTATTCGAACTCGTGTAAATCACCTAGAAACCATGTACTCGAATCCTCGTTCAAGAACAGTCATGCGAATAAAGTGATATACGTACAACTTACATATTTTATCATATTGGTTTCTTCAACTATACCAATTACTTTTTAAATCATGTTCATTTACACAAATAGTATTTCATTTAATACTAAAACCATTTACGAACCATTTCATAAAACATCACTTAAGTGTATAAACTGTAGAATCGTTTTCACCCTAGAGGGGGGGTGAATAGGGTGTACTACTAATAATAAAAATTAATGCGGAAATAAAAACAATAGCAGAAAGTAATGCAGTAAAAAATACACACAGATTTACCCAGCTTCGGCAATAACATGCCTACGTGATACCCCTAAGGTTTCTACTAGAAATTAAGTAGTCAGACGCTTATACACGTAAACTTGTGACACCCGCTACTTGACTAACCTAACTCTACGCTCAAAACTCTATCACAACTCAGCCACTGAGTTGTGAATTCTCAAACTACGCCCCGTAATTTATACCTAGTCACACGACTAGAAATTACACAATTTAAAAAGAAAATTACAAATGAAAATAAAAAACTAAACAATATCTAAACAAAACCCTATTTTTAACAATTTAAGCCCAAATAAAATTATAAAGGCCGGCCCAAATTTAATAGAAGAAAATCCTTTTTCTTTTCACTTCGTAGCTCTGTAGCTCTGGCCACCTTCTTTCTTCCTTCCTCTTCAACAATTAGGGTTTTGTAAAATTGAGGCGCCGCTTGATATTGATCGATTGACTTGAAGTATTCACTTCACTTTATTTTGTCAATCGTCTCTGGCTTTGATTGCTCACTCGGCTGCTCCAATGATGAGTTTGAATGGTTTGAATTTGGTATGTGATTTTTTCCCCTTTTCGATTTTTGCTTAAGCTCGACTTTATGCTCTGTTTATTTCTTGGGCTCGAACTTATGTTTTTGCCGAAGATGTAACAGGTTTAATTTATAAGGATAAAATCTCTAAATTTTCGTTCATATATATTGTTTTGAATTCTTCAATTAATTTGCTTGGCCATCTTATTTTTGCTTGAACGTCTGTGATGATTTTGACTTGTTCGTGTTAATGCATATACCTCTCTGATGAATTCGAATTTTCTCTGTTCTTTGCTCCTACAACTTTGGTATTGAATTTTTTCAACACAGTTTCGATTGACAAATTCTTTTTGAAATGTGAACACTACTTTGTTCATACTGCTTTGACTTTGTTAACTTTAAACAATTTTCTGTCAACCCGAGTGTTTGCTACTATGGTGCACTTCAGTTTTCTCCATGTATATACATACATGTATATATATATATATGTTGTGATTTGTGTGCCTATGCACTTAGTTGGCTTCGTCATATTTGTTGTATTGTGATTTGGTCTGGGTTGATAGATTTATTGCCTTTGTATTCTCTGAAATATATATGTAAGGTCTGTTGCTTTGTTATCATGGACAAGTTGACTAAGGTGAACTTGTATTTGAACTGGTCTATGTTGCATCCTTGTTGTCACAACTGCTAGTGTATATTTGGAGTCTTTTTTGTTGATTTTTTTACTACTATATATATATATGCACACATGTATACATGTGTGAACATGCATTTATATATGTATGATGTGTTACTTCATTCAACGTGTATCTGCACTTGATCACTATCACTGTTTCCATCTTCATGTATTCATGTGTGTGTTGTTGTAGGCATTGTCGTTTTGTACTGGCTGCACTTCATTTTGATTTTGTTCGAGTCATATGTATATTTGCAGTCAGGTTGAGTTGTTCTTGTTCCAATGTTGCTGGTCATCTCCATGTAGCTTTCATACCTGAATTGATACATGCTCCAATGTATATTTGTTCTATATGTTTAAACTGAGTATGTCTAAAGCTTTCATTGTGTGATTCCCTTGCATTGTATTCTCTGTCCATTGTAGTTTGGTTGAAAGACTGCTATCATATTGCCTTTGAACTCCTGGTTGCATGTGCTCACCTATGCATGTTTGAAGTGTTGTATGTGTGGGTCTGGTTGCACTTCAGTGTACGTGTGTATTCATGAGCATTGCAATCTGGTTCATCTGGTTCCAGTGTGGTGGTCTGGAGTCTTGTTGCATTTGCTTGTTGAGTTCATTTGAGTCTTGTTTTCCATTGCTTTATTCTTTGAATATGTGCATTTTTTGTTTAGTTGTTGTCATGTTTCATTTGAAGTCATGGCTGGTCGAATCTTCATGTGTACATTTTTGGTGCTCTTTGGTATTGCAGTCTTGTTCCACATTTTCATGTTGGTTCCTGAGTATTGCTTCAAGTTGAATTGACCCTGTGTACGAGCATACTTTCCGTTTGCCTCTAAGTTTTGGAGTCTGGTGTGTGTTCTTGTAATTTGGTTTCATGTGCATGTCTGGTTGTCACTCTGGTTCACTCGAGTCTGGTTGTATTTGTTGTTTTCATTGATCTGGTTTCATTTGAACATTTTGTTGTATTGTCATGTTCTCTTATGACTGTGCATAGGGTTGAATCCCTTGTTGTCCAAATTGACTGTGTCGAAACTGAAATCTTGCATGCACCTGTGTTGAATCCAGCCTCGGCTTGGGTTTGACCTTGTGCTCATCCGTCCCTGCAATTTTAACAAGCAAGCGTATATCGGTGTGCACGACCTTGTGGCATGTACAGTGATACACTGTGCATGTCACAAGTTGTTCGTGTATGATTAATTAAACAAAAATGACAAAGAACAACCCAAATAACTGAGGCAAATAATATATTCAAAACACACACTTTATTTTGCACTGCAAAATATTTTCTTCTTCAGTTTTACTAGGTCAGTGTTTATTTTGCAGATAGTTCAGACGTTGAATACAGGCAGGAAGAGAGTTGAAGATCAATACGAGTGTTGAGTGAATATATGTAGTGAGGTGAAAATTGTAAAGCGAAAATTGTGTTGTAATTGAAATTGTATTGTAAATGAAAACGTGTAAATGCAGTGAGAGCTCAAATTTGTACTATTTGAATTTGTAATAAAATATTTGTTTGAATAAAATATTTGTTTAAATATGAATTATGAGTTATTTATTTTATTCAACAAATATTTATTTAATTATGTGAAAAATAAAATAGTACAATAACAAATACATTTAAACGAATATATATATGTTTATTATCATCAAACAAAAATCATACACTAGCATATTCTACAATCTCCCCCTTTTGAAGATAATAAACATATATTAAGATTTTGACTCTATTAAATGTATTTGGTTTTGATGAATTCAATTAGCTCTACCTATTTGAATGCTTCCCCTACAACAAAGCTCCCCCTACATAGATGCGTGTAGTTAAAACTGAAAAATTAATTAAAAATAATTTTGAATAAAGACAATCTCGAATATTAGTAAGGATATCGCTCAAAAATCAAACTCTTAACCTCTCTCCCCCTTTTGTTATCATAAAAAATAATAATAGTAATTGAATTAGCTACCATTTTGATTAAAAATATAAAATAAAATCAAGAGGGAAATATTAATTTCAAATTCCAATTAATCAAACAAAAATGATAATATTTTATTAATTAGAAACAAACTCCACTTTATAGAAATGGTTGGATTATGGAATATTTTATATAGTGACAAGAGTTTAATATTTCCAATAAAGAAATAATTTGTGCATTTTCCCTTTTAAAATATTAAAAAAATATAAAGCACTTACTAACCATGCATAACCGTTAGGACTTTTAAATGAGGTTAGTTGAAACACCCCACACTCCTTAATATACCCAAAAGGACACATTAAAAGGTGTGGTGCGTTGTAGGTATAAACAAAACTAACAAAGACTAAAATTCACAAGACAAAAAATGGATAAAAATAGCAAAAACTAAAATAATAACTTATTTAAAATAAAACTTTCATAATTGCTTCATAAATAAGTCAAATACCAAATACAACATCCATATCTCAAAACCCATCATAAAAATTCAGTCTCAAAAATCAGAGTACATAATATCCCTCATAATAAGCCGGTACATAGGAAGAACAAAAGCTGAAAGAAAAGAAATACATGGTAGCAAACTCCTCCAAGAAATCTCCAAGCTACTGCAATCTACTGACTTCTCCCTTGATTGCCTATGGGGGAGAAAGTGGAAAATAGAGGAGTGAGTGAGACTAAAAATCTGGTGAATGATAGTAGTTACTAGAGTCTTTAAGCAAGATAAAGTAATAGACTCTACAACAGTTCTAGCATAAAGAAGGGTAATAAAAGAAATAGGAAAGAGATAAACTGAAAATAAGTATGATTAAATATTGCTCAACTTATACGGTAGGTTAACTTTGATTGCTTGCACTTGTCCTTGATTTCTGCTTTGATTAGGTTGAATTCCCAATCCTGTAATTAGGATGTAACCCTAATTCTACCCTTTTTGATCGGCCTTCTACTCCATAGACCTTACTGTAGACCGGCCGCTACATAACTCTCTACACAATAGCCAATGGTATCTACGAAAGATGCACAAAGAAACTACTCTGGATCCGGATGACATATATAGCTCCCTACATAGAAGGCAATGGTGTCTATGAAAGATACTCATACTAAGCGCTTAGAACTCATAGCTATTACTGAGCACCCGAATGGAAGTCGCACGCGTAACTGCCACCATGCTCATGCTACCTTTTGCTCCACCTATTGGGTCTTCTTATTACCTCCAACATTCAGCATAGCGTTCCCCTTATCTCACTTCATGCTAATGTGAGATCACGTGTGTCCAAAGAAAATAGGGGAAATGCTGTTGGTAATGGTCCTTCATCCAACCAATATCTAGTTGCGCCCCTTATCCAAATCCCTAGTGATTTGGACTTCTATTTGATCAATTATTACCATTCTTAGCATAAGCGTGCCCTCGTCTCACTTCAGGCTAATGTGAGACCACCGTTTCGTCTAATAGGGTATGCTATTTGGTACAGGTCCTACTTTCATCTTTGCTTATTAACTTAGATAAATTATTTAAATAAGCCTTTATTATCATCTTTATTTTTTAAGCTTATTAATTTATCCCAAGTCTTAAAATAATCCTCATTCTACTCTTTTTCTTATTATAACCTAAGTTATAATCATGCCTATTACTTAACCCAAGGTAGTTATAATTCTACGTTATAACTAAGCCAATTAATTAGTCCAATTCTAATCATAATTAGGCATAATTTTAGTCCAATTCCATTTATATTATAGTCTTTATAATTTACATCTGATAATTATAAATAGGCCAATATCTTTAATTCAGTGCAATTAATATCATAATTAGTCATAACTTCAGTCTTAATTCCATTTTATTACAGTCTTTATAATTTACATCTTATTTTTCGTTATTTCAGAATCCTTATAATTTAATCCAATTTCGCATTAATTCTATTCCCATATGCAAATAAAAGTATATAGATTAAAATACTGTAAATAAACTGTAAATAAATGGAAAAGCTATAATTAACAGAAATAACTAAAATTAACTAAAAAGAATAGCTAGAAAGAAATAGACTAAAAATAATTCTAAAAACTGTAAATAAAACTTCTAAAAAGGTTATTCCAAAAATTGTCGTAAAACTACAACTATTGTAAACCCTATTATTTTAAATTACTTAAAGAAATCTTAAAATAATTACAATCACTCACCTCCGGTCCTAAGCTCTTTCTTTGGTCTTCCCGGATCCACTTGGAGTTGTAAAATAATTTAATTTATAACGATTTTCTCCTTTGGAGAAATTATTCCATTTAGGGTCCTTCCTAGAAAGGTGAACCCAATTGGATAAAACCTAGAATGAGAAAAGATGTTAGGTCTAGGGGTCTATTTATAGGGGTAGAAGTGGATCTCGAACCGTTGGATTTGGAGATTGAATAGGATGCATCCATGTCATAGGCTGAATAGAAGCTATTGGATGCGAAAATAGATGGACCGGATTGGTCAGAAGAATGCAAAACATGTCACCCATAGGCTCTGGAACGTTCGAACGAACGAACGTTCATTCATTTGCCAAAACCAAGGCTGGTCGACTGCCCCCTTGCCCAGGTCGACAGGCCGGTCGACCTGTATATATATTTTTTTCATTTTCTTTTGTTTATTTTGTTTATTTTATAACTTGGCCATATTAGCTCGGTTTCTGACGTTCTATATATGGAAATTGACTAGAAAATTACCACGGACACAATGGTGCAACTCCCATGGCTCAATTCTGATAATTTCATAAAGTTATTTTATTATTTAGTTAATTAACAAATTAATTATTACGGGTTAAATTTTGGGTTGTTACATTCTCCCCTCCTTAAGGGATTTCATCCCTAAAATCTCTAAGGATAAAAGAATGTACTAAATGTTTTTATCCAATTCTACAACCAACTACTCAATCATCAACCATTCATCCATTGTCCTTAAGTTTTTCTAATGCAATTTATGGTACTTATGCACTTACTGTAGTGTAAATGTTCCTAGCTAATGCAAAAGATTAGGTGGTCCACTGATTCAGTTGACCTCCTTCTATGCAATCATGCCCGTGCCATGTATCCAAATGAATGCAAAAATTCCTAATGATAACTGATAATTCTATATGCGTGCTACAAACATCATCCAAATGCAACAATCATGTGATAAACATCCATTATAGCAATAATGGAAATAATTAAAATTGCACACACATCCATATGCATATGCTCTAGTGTCCTAGTTAGGCCGATCCCTAAAGAATAATAGTGCCTAGTGTACCTATATGCATCCATTAGCATCCACTAGCAAACACTTGCAATCACTAGCATACATCATTCATAACATATTCTATTAACATGTTTACATCAAATCTGACCATCCATAGGTCAAATCCTAGGTTCTACCCTCCCAAAGGATAATAAAGGAAAGGACCTATTCAAATCTAAAGATGGAAAAAGAAAATTCTAAAACCTATTATCAAAAAGACATGGATATGAGATACGAATTTTCTCCTAATCAAATTAGTCTTCTCCGAAATCTCTCTAACCATGTCGGAACCAAGAAGCAACCTTTCTGTAGACTTCAACCAACATGAAGACGTCTTGCACGGCCTTCCAAAAAAGAGCTTCAAAAGGTGCCATTCCAATGCTAGCTTGAAAACTACTGCTATATGAAATCCACTTAAGAAAGATGCTTTTCCCCAGTTCCTCCAAAATCAAGAATAATCATTCCCAACCATGCCAGTCATACTATCCTACTAATTTCATTTTACTGTTCTTCATGAATCAACATTCCTAGGTTCTTACTAGTGTCCTATACACTTTATGGAAACTTCCATTATTACTTCTAAAAGTAATTACTGCTATCTCCTTACACCTTTTTCGTTACTCCTAGGAAATGATTCTTATCTACTCCACATTTAAGAGTTTGGTTTGGTATTTATCACCTTATTTTAAAAACTAAGGTTTCTAAAAAATTTAAAACATCAAATCCCAAAATCTTTGTCTTTAATAGTGTTATCTTTTCAGTTTCTATTAATTTCAAAAATACTCGGTCACTTAATATTATTTACCAAACCTAAAGGAAAAAAACTTCTAAATTTTTAAGTCTAAAACTTATATCTCTCTTTCTTTTAAAGACTTTTACGATTTTCTATAAAAATTTGAATTTTCATATTTTACTTTTATTAAGTTTTTCATTTCAACAACTTATTTGCTTTTTCACCAAACCATTTTCTTTTAAAATATCTTTAAAATATCCTTTATGTGTTTTCAAAACAACTTCTTATTACACCTAATAGTCTCATATCTTAATGTATTGGAACTCCTTTCTCTTATGAGAAGTTATTAATGCTAAAATCTTCTATGGACTTTTTAAAAGAGAATTTCATGTTTTTGTGAAATTACAAAGAACTTATTTTATATTTTTCGAAATAGGCTATACAAAATATGGTGATTTTCATACCTTGTATATCTCTTTCATGTATTCCTTGTAACTTGCAAAAACATTCTTATCGGTTTCATAGAAAATCATATCATTATTCTTCTCATTCCAATAGATTAAAATATGTTTAAATTATATTCTTCTATGATAAATATTTTCTAATATCTAACTTACACATTTTCCTTTCAGAAAAACTTATCTTCAAAACTGTTTTAATATCTCCATAACTACAAAAACATTTCCTTATACTTATTAATAATAAGTGTACTTTACAAAACATTTTGTTTCTATACTTAGAAATTACCTTTTAAAATACATTTTTATTTGGGTTAAAACGGATGTTGCGTAAAACATCGTTACTACAACACACAAAAAATACTAGTGTATAGATTCAATTAAATAAATACCAATAAATCTCATATACCCATGTAAAAATATTTCTCTTGAGAGTCACTTACTATAATAATAGTGCTATAGCCTATGCTCCACTTATTTTCCACGAAAACATTTATTACAAGAATAAAAGTTGTAATCTACGTTTTCGATACTTGATAAGTTATAGGTTTTTATGTTTAAAATCTTTGTTTGCTTACAATGAAACTAGTGAGTTATATATATATACACACACATACACACACACTCCATAATTCTTCAAAAAGAAATCCAATTTTTCATTATATAAAAGAAACCAACTTAAATTTCATACCATTCTTCAAAAACTCCATGTTTATTTTCTGAAAGAAAATATTAACAATGAAAATTTTCAATTCTAGCAATTACAATTTTTTTTCAACTTTTTAAATTTCGAAAATTTCATTTTATTAGGCTTAGCATAAAGTGGGTCTTCCTACTTACTACCTTCGGAGTACTTTTCCAAAACTAAAGGCTTTTACTCCATTCCTCTTGTATACTCATATTTATTCTAAGCCATCACCGTCAAATCCACTTGTCTGAGACAATTATAATTTCCGCAATTACCTACACATGGACTTTCTTCTCTGCTTATCTACTGAATTTTATTGTACATCTCTAACCTTTGCCTACCTCTCTTTGGATTTCCATAATCCCAATCCTAAAGGTACAAAACTGTCTCTTAAATTTGTATCATGTGTAGACATTCTCTATGCCCCAATAAACGCACTTCAAAAGTGATACTTCAAGAACTCTGCTCTCAACTGACAAACACGAAGCGTACAAAGAACCTCCTTTAGATGAATATCATGCTCTTCCATACTTCTTAGAAAACACCAAAATGTCGACCACGAATACCACCACGAACTTTATTTTAGGACACCTCTAAAAACATGGTTCATCAAATCTATAGAATAGGCTGGGACATTGGTTAGCCCAAAAGTCATGACTAACCACTCAAAGAATCCGTCTGGTGTCCTAAATGCGGTCTTATCAATGTTATCATCAGCGACCCTAAGCTGATGAAATCTAGTGGCTAAATCAAGCTGGGAGAATACTCAAGAGCCAACTAACTGGTTGAAAAGATCATCTATCCTAGAGAGTGGATAATGGTTCTTCTTTATGAGCTTATTCAATTCTCTATAGTCAATGCAAAGTCAAAGAGAACCACCTGCTTCGGTAGCGAAAACGACTCGCGCTCCTTATTCCGATATGTTTCTTCTTATGAAACCTTTCTCCTTAGCTCACAGAACTGCTTGCTCAATCCCTTCCTTTCTCTAGGCACCATATGCCCTACGGGTAATGCTACTGGCTAGCCAAATAAATCCTGAAGTCAATCTCTCTCTTAGAGGGGTTAGTCCCCTAACCTTCTGAAAGATGTCTGGAAAAATCTATGATGACAGAAACCAAATCTAACTCTGATGATGATGAATCAAGGGAATAAAGGAAGCTCAACATAACTGACCCTTGCAGGTCGCAAGAAATCTCGAGAGTCCTTCTGACGCATGTCTCTAGTCTAACGACTCCCCTCTCATAATCTAATATAGCTCCATATGTGGATATCCAATCCATTCCCAAAATCATCCCATACCCCGAAAATCCCAAAATATAGGGGTCATAGTCAAATTCTACCCCTAGTATATAAAAATTCAAACCCCTACAAACCATAGACAAGAGTGTCGATCATCCCATGGGGTTTGAAACAACAATGGGGTCTACTACTAAAGAGATGTGTAAGTGCAAACAATCTACCAAGGAACTAGAGATGAAAGAGTGTGATACTCTAGGATCGAAAAGAGTCTGAATGAGAAAATCAGAAATAGAAACCAAATTTTCCTACCTTGATCCGGTCCACTGCTGGAAGGTGTTGCATCCAAAGCCTGAATCTGCGCTGCAGGTGCACTCCCTCCCTGCCCCATCTTCTGAGGACAAAACTTACTAAAGTGACCAAGCTGTCCATAATTGAAACACCTTCCCTCCATTCCTGCCTTCTTACAGTCTTTTTCGTAATAACGATTCATTCTACAGCGCTTACATTTCCCATTTTTCTTGATTCGCTTCTAAGGTCACCTTTCTTTCCTCTTATCCTTTTTTCCCTTCCACCATGGCTTCTTAGAGCTTGTAGAAACCTCCTTAAGCTTTTCTTCCAGCTGCCAAGATATAGGTTGACCACTCTATCGGTCCTCCAAATCTAACCGCCTAGACTTTTGACCCATATCTTCTAACCTAGCTTATGTCTCCTTGAAATCCTTCGTGCCAAAAAATGTTCTGCCCCTTATGCTAGTGAAGTCCTTGTATAGCTTAAAAAAAATCGGCTGGTGTAGGTGGATTAAAGGGATTTCCACCTACTGGTGTTGTATTGGGCGCTTGCCCTTGCACCTCCAGTACCATAGCTCTACGTAACCAGTCAGCCATTCTATGTAAAGAAAAGGAAACTTAGGCTCGAAAGAATCAAAAGAAGGTTGAATTGGACTTTGAGGGGATTTTTATAAAAACTCTTTTATACTTAAAAACCATCTCTAAGAGATCTTTTTTGAAAAATGCTTTTAAAACAAGTTATTTTGGAAAATACTTTACTTTTAAAATAAATTTTTAGGAATCCTGCAACCTTAGGCTCTGATACCAAGTGAAACACCCCACACTCCTTAATATATCCAAAAGGACACATTAAAAGGCGTGGTGCGTTGTAGGTATAAATAAAACTAATAGAGACTAAGATGCACAAGACAAAAATGGATAAAAAACAGAGGAAACTAAAATAATAACTTATTTAAAATAAAACTTTCATAATTGCTACATAAATAAGTAAAATACCAAATACAACATCCATATCTCAAAACCCATCATAAAAATTCATAGTCTCAAAAATCAGAGTACATAATATACCTCATAATAAGCCAGTACATAGAAAGAACAAAAGCTGAAAGAAAAAAAATACATGGTAGCAAACTCCTCCAAGAAATCACCAAGCATCTGCAATCTACCGACTTCTCCCTTGATTGTCTATGGGGGTAAGGGGAAAATATAGGAGTGGGTCAGTCGAAAAATCTGGTGAATGATAGTAATTACTAGAGTCTTTAAGCAAGATAAAAGTAATAGACTCTACAACAGTTCTAGCATAAAGAAGGATAATAAAAGAAATTGGAAAGAGATAAACTAAAAATAAGTACGATTAAATATTGCTCAATTTATACGATAGGTTAACTTTGATTGCTTGCACTTATCCTTGATTTATGCTTTGATTAGGCTGAATTCCCAATCCTGTAATTAGGATGTAACCCTAATTCTACCCTTTTTGATCGGCCTTCTAATCCATAGACCTTACTGCAGACAAGCCGCTATATAACTCCATACACAGCAGCTAATGGTATCTACGAAACATGCACAGAGCAACTACTGTGGATTCAGACGACATATATAGCTCCCTACACAGAAGGCAATGGTGTCTACGAAAGACACTCATACTAAGCGCTTGGAACTCATAGCTATTACTGAGCACTCGAATGGAAGTCGCACGCGTAACTGCCACCATGCCCATGCTACCTTTTGCTCCACCTACTGGGTCTTCTTATTACCTCTAACATCTAGCATAGCGTGCCCCTCATCTCACTTCAGGCTAATGTGAGATCACCGTGTGTCCATAGAAAATAGGGGAAATGCTGTTAGTACTGGCCCTTCATCCAAACAATATCTTGTTGCGCCCCTTATCCAAATCCTCCATGATTTGGACTTCTATTTGACCAATTATTACCATTCTTAGCATAAGCGTGCCCTCGTCTCGCTTCAGGCTAATGTGAGACCACCGTTTCATCTAATAGGGAATGCTGTTTGGTACAGGTCCTACTTTCATCTTTGCTTATTAACTTAGATAAATTATTTAAATAAGCCTTTATTATCATCTTTACTTTCTACGCTTATTAATTTATCCCAAGTCTTAAAATAAGCCTCATTCTACTCTTTTTCTTATTATAACCTAAGTTATAATCATGCCTATTACTTAACCCAAGGTCTGTGTGAAAATAAGCTCTTTCATCTTTTACTCTTTTTCAGTTATAATTCTACGTTATAACTAAGCCAATTAATTAGTCCAATTCTAATCATAATTAGGCAAAATTTCAGTCCAATTCCATTTATATTACAGCCTTTATAATTTACATCTCATAATTATAAATAGGCCAATATCTTTAATTTAGTGCAATTAATATCATAATTAGGCATAATTCCAGTCTTAATTCCATTTTATCACAGTCTTTATTATTTACATCTTATTTTTCGTTATTTCAGAATTCTTATAATTTAATCCAATTTCGCGTTAATTCTATTCTAATCCATATGCAAAGAAGAAGGAGAAATAAAAGAAAACTGAAAATAGAAGAAAATCCAAGGCGTAGGAAGAAGATGTAAATAACGCATAAATAACAGTAAATAGATTAAAATACTGTAAATAAACTGTAAATAAATGGAAAGCTATAATTAACAAAAATAACTAAATTTAACTGAAAAGAATAGCTAGAAAGAAATAGACTGAAAATAATTCTAAAAACTGTAAATAAAACTGCTAAAAAGGTTATTCCAAAAATTGTAGTAAAACTACAACTATTGGAAACCCTATCATTTTAAATCACTTAAAGAAATCTTAAAATAATTACAATCACTCACCCCCGGTCCTAAGCTCTTCCTTTGGTCTTTCCGGATCCACTTGGAGTTGTAAAATAATTTAATTTATAACGATTTTCTCCTTTGGAAAAATTATTCCGTTTAGGGTCCTTCCTAGAAAGATGAACCCAATTGGAGAAAACCTAGAATGAGAAAAAATGTTAGGTCCAGGGGTCTATTTATAGGGGTAGAAGTGGATCTCGGACTGTTGGATTTGGAGATTGAATAGGATGCATCTACATCATAGGCTGAATAGGAGCCATTGGATGCGAAAATAGATGGACCGGATTGGTCAGAAGAATGCAAAACACGTCACCTATGGGTTCTGGAACGTTTGAACGAACGTTCGTTCGTTCGCCAAAAACCAAGGCGGGTCGACCGAGCGGTCGACCGCCCACTTGCCCAGGTCGACCGGCCGGTCGACCTGTATATATTATTTTTTTTCTTTTTCTTTCGTTTATTTTGTTTATTTTATAACTTGGTCATATTAGCTCGGTTTCTGACGTTCTATATATGGAAATTGACTACAAAATTACCACAGACACAATGGTGCAACTCCCATGGCTCAATTCTGATAATTTCACAAAGTTATTTTATTATTTAATTAATTAACAAATTAATTATTACGGATTAAATTTTGGGTTGTTACATTAGTAGTTACCTATTTCAAAAAAAATGTCAAGTATTTTCTAACCATGCATAACCGTGAGGACTTTTAAATGAGACTAGAATATACTTGATATTTATCCTTTCTTATATACATCCCATCCACACATAACCGCGAGGAGTTTTAATTGAGAATAGAAGCCCATATATAGAAATTCAAGTAATTCACCCATGTATAACCGCAAGGACTTTTAAATGAGAGTGAATACTTTAGGATATAATTATTTTACAAATTTTTTTTCCCTTATTTTGAATACCAAATTCTGTACACTATATTATGATGTATGGATTGACAGAAAGGTGAAAGTGATAGAAATGATCATGGAAAAGTACTAATCTAAAAATATTATAAAATTTGTTTAATTTTCATGAAATTATAAAATTATACTCAAAATAGTGTCATGTCCTCTTATGGTGTCCATGCTTCCTCTTCCATACTCATCCCTATCTCCTTACCGTCTATCCTTTCCGCTTCCTCCTCTCACATCCCTCCTGCTACTGTCACATCTTCCTCTCCTTCAACCGTCCTTAACCCTGTCAGGCCGCCGCTCCCCCCGCAACCTCCAGATCCGTCTCTTCCTTCTTCCTCAGTCCCCCCCATCCACTGTCCAGCCTATCTTTCCCTCCTCTTTCTTCTGATCCTTCGTCTCTTCTTCCTGATCCATTTCCTGCCCCTGTTCCTTTGTCTAAATAGTCCTCTCTCTTTACTTGTAAACCCAGGAATGCTGGTGTTTACACTCCTGTACACTTTGACTTACAATACTCTAGTGTCCCCCTTGAACCACCAATGGAAGTAGTTAATGAAGGAATCAAAGCATGGTCTGAGTGCTTGGTTGGATTTTTTCTAGCAGGAACTGTCAACTTCATGGCACTTAAAGCTCATTTGGAAAAAGTATGGAAACTAGAAGGGTCATATGAGATATTTTTTGATAAGCAGAACTATTATTTCAAGTTCTCAAATGAGGAAGATAAGCTTAATATTCTTATGAAAGATCCTATCTTTATCAAAGGGCAGATGTTCATTGTATCGAAATGGAACCCATCCTTTGCATCAGCTCAAGCAACTGTTAAGTCTGTTCCAATATGGGTTCATTTTTATAGGATTCCAATACTTACATGGTCATTGTTGGGCATTAACTGGTTAGCGTGTCATCTTGGGAGATTAGTATGCTATGATGAAAATATTGAAAGAATGAAAAGGTTTGAGTATGCCAAGTGCTTAATCGAAATATCTCCAAATAAAGAATTGCCTGAATGTATTGCTGTAGGGGATGATTCCTGCCCTAATGTTTTGATTGAATATGCTTGGAAACCTCTGATTTGCACTCACTGTAAGGTTTTTGGTCATGCCTCTAGTCAATGTGAATTCAGTCAAGGATCAAAAAAGAAAGAAGTTGTTGATAAGGAGAAAATTAATGCTACAATGGATGGAGATGGGGATTCAGGCAAAATTAAAAACAAACAAAGTAATGGGAAAGTGTTGTTCTCTGTTAGGACAAGAAGGAAAGCGAAATATGTTCAGAGGGTATGGAAGAAGATTATTCCAGTTCCTGATGTTATTGCGGGTAGTACAGTTGAAATTACTACAGAAATAGCAAGTGATAAGGAGAATGAAATCCAGGGAGATGTAGTAGACAATGTGGAAGTTGCAAGTGAAATTGGAAAAGATAAAGAAAAGGAGGCTGAATTGAATAATGTAATAGCATTAAATGCCAATATGAATGCTCCTAATTTTCCTAATATTGTTTCCATGGAAGACATACAGCCTTCTTCTTTGCATGGCTCATATGATAAGGTTATGTCTGATGTGAGTTTGGAAAATGTTTCTATTTCAACTTCAAACCCTTTTTCTATTCTTCAACTATTGAACAATGATGCTCGTCCAACATGAAACTTTATCTCTTCCATCTCTGAAGGGATTCCCAAAAATTCTTCAAGGCCCTCTCCTGTTGACGTGCACAATGACATGCACATCTCTCCATCCCCTTCCTTTTCCACCTCCTTGTCTCCCTTCCTCAAGTTCTCCCTTGAAATCTCCTTATTCCTCTATTTCATTGCCTTCTCGCTTATTCAATGATATTACCCCATCTGATATTAGTCCCTCCATTCGTCTGGATTCAGGCCCAAATCTATCATCTCTTAATTCACCTAACTTGGAATCCTTGCCAAAATCTAAAAGAGGCAGGCCCAAGAAAATAGTGCATTCCTCAAATGACAGTGACAATGGAATCCAATATACCATAACTCAATCTGCAATTCAAATGTCCAATTCTGAGGATATTACTGGTTCACCCATTAGTGTCAGAACCAGAGCTTCCTTATCTAAATCTCAATGATGATTGACAGGATAGGGTTTTGGAATATAAAGGGTGCAAACTCCCAAGCCAAACAAATGGAAATTAGCAACTTTATAACTACCCATAATATTCATCTGATGGCAATAGCTGAGACAAAGTTGAATCATTCAAATACTAATACAGCTGCGTCTCTTATTAATCAAAACTAGAGTTATATCCATAATCTGGCTCAAGCTCCATTTGGTAGGATCCTGATTATGTGGAATCCTTCCATTTTTTCCATTAACCCTATATGTGTCCATAGGCAGTACATTCACTCTCAAATCATTCATACCTCATCTACTACTGAATTCTTCTTAACAGTGGTTTAGGTTGAAAATTGTGTTTCTCATTGACAATTGTTTCTTGATAAACTTCCTTGTATTCACACCTCTAACTCCCCTTGGCTCTGTATTGGTGACTGGAATTGCATGCAACTGTCTACTGATAAAAGTGGTGGATCTCCACTTACTTATCAACATACTAGGCCTCTTAATAATTCCATTTATAATGCCCATCTTCTTCCTATTGCTTCCTCTGGATGTTTCTATACTTGGAATAACTCTAGCAGGTCTGGTAATAAAACTCTTTGCAAACAGGATAGGTCTTATCAAAATTTTGCCTCTGTGTTGAAATGGCCTAAGCTAAATACCTTAATCCCCCCTCCATCTTTATCTGATCATTCTCCTTTAATTATGGACTGGGGCATGGCCACTGAGAGAAGACACTCCTCATTTTCATTCTTTAATAATTGGACTGATAATCCTGAATTTTTAAGTATTGTTGCTAACTGTTGGAATATGCAAGTTTTTGGTAATCTTATGTTCATTTTGCAGTCTAAGCTTAGGAATTTGAAGAACAAGTTAAGGAGTTGGGCGAAGGCAAATTATGGGAATGGAAATAGCATTTCTTCTTCTATTAGAGAAAATTTGATGCAGGTGCGGAGCAATATCATGTCTGACCCTAATAATGCTTTGTTTAATGAACAGGAAATTAATCTCAGACGCTGCTTATCTATGACTCTTGGGGAGGAGATCAAAATGGCAAAGCAGAAGGCCAAATTAAAATGGAAAATTCATGGGGATAAGAATTCTGCATTCTTTCATAATTCCCTAAAGATAAAACAAGTTTTGTCTAATATCAGTAATATTAATGATATGAATGGAAATGCTTGTAATAATACTGATTCTATTCAGGAAGCTTTTCTGGCTTACTATAAGATCCTGCTTGCCAACCATGACATTCCTGATATTTCCATTCAATTATTCTCTCATGTTTCCCTTCCTGCCATTTCTAACAGTAATAAGGATCTTCTGATTAGGGAAATTTCTCCTGATGAAATTAAAGATACCATTTTCAATATGAAGGGTACTAGCAGCCCTGGGCCTGATGGTTTTAATGCACATTTTTACAAAGTAACTTGGGAAATTATTGGGCATGATGTGACTAAGGCAGTCCTTATTTTCTTCAAACACAACAAGCTATTAGCTGGAATTAATGCCACCAGACTTACTTTGGTTCCGAAGACTCAGCAACCTTCTTCTGTTACCCAATTTAGACCCATTGCTTGTTGCAATGTTATATACAAAATCATCTCTAAAATTATGGCTGCTAGGATGAAGCATGTGTTAGCAACCACCATTTCTCATAACCAAAGTGCTTTCCTTCCCCATAGAGACATTACTGATAATATTCTGTTGTCCAATGAGCTATTAAGAGGCTATAACGGGATTAATATCACTTCCCAGTGTGTGATGAAACTTGATGTTCAAAAGGCATACGACACTATTAGTTGGAAATCAATCATATATATTCTTTATAGAATAAACTTCCCTACCCCTTTTTTGGCTTGGATATTCACATGTATCTCTACTTTTAAATTTTCTATTAGACATAACGGTGATACCTTTGGTTATTTCTATGCAACTCGTGGCATTAGGCAAGGGGACCCCATTTCTCCATACCTTTTTGTGTGTGTCATGGAATTATTCACTGGCCTTATCAACAATGCTATGGCTCTTAAGCTTATTGACTACCATCCACTGTGTAAGAGCCTGAAAATCTCTTCTATTCTCTTTGCTGATGATTTATTGTTGTTCACTAAACCAAATGATAAGTCTATAAATGGTGTTATGAATGTCCTGTCTAGATTCAAATTATTAACTGGTTTGGACATTAATAGAAGCAAATCCAAGATCAAAATTGCAGGGTTAGATGATAATCATAAGAGCATTATTACAGCTTTATCTGGATTATCTCCCTTTGATGATAGTGAGGCTTATCTTGGTATGCCTGTCTTCTCTTCTAAAATCAGAACTAGTCAATGTCTGCAGTTGTTTGAAAGAATC
This sequence comes from Allium fistulosum, assembly GCA_030737815.1. NCBI lineage: Eukaryota > Viridiplantae > Streptophyta > Magnoliopsida > Asparagales > Amaryllidaceae > Allium > Allium fistulosum. The sequence goes on along the minus strand of CM060902.1, from coordinate 1,110,646,404 downwards.
ACTGCTAGATTATCTTCCTTGTCAGATTCCTCCTTATCTATGGCTGGTAGGTTAGTTGTGGTTAAATCTATTGCTTCTTCCATGTGCTTATACTATGCCAGAATATATATTTTGCCTGCCAAGCTCTTATCCATGATTTACTCCGCCTTAAATCATTTCCTTTGGCACGACAATCCTTTTTCTAAGAAGTTGATCTCCATTGCCTTCAATTCTGTTTGCTGTCCTTTCAATACTGGTGGTCTTGGCATTTTGGACATCAAGGAATGGAATAAGGCAACTCTTTCTACTAGAATTTATAAATTGATGAATAATGTAAATAATCTCTGGGCCTCTTGGACTAGGATTAATTTAATCAAGAATAAGCATTTTTGGACTATGGATATCCCTATGGATTGTAGCTGGGTTTGGAGAAATATTCTTAGAAGCATGTCTGTGTTTCTTCCCATTTTTCAGAAATGTATTAAAGATGCTGATACATCCTTTTGGTTTGATCCTTGGTCTGCTCATGGCTGCATTCTTGCTAATGTGATTAATTTTAATTTGAGGGTCCAGTCTGGGATCAATGATAATGCTAACGTTAGCTCCTTCTGGTCTGATGGTTACATTAATATTCCTTACTCTAGCTCATATGCTATCAGACAAGTGTGGGCTAATATTCAGAACAATGTCTACTTAAAGGATAATGTTCATGATTTATGGGCTGGGAAGATTCATTCTATTGCCACTGTTTATAAATATATTACCAAACCTAGTCCTCTGTCCTACTTCCCTTAGCACTCTAGAATTTGGAAGTGCAGTTCAATCCCTAAAGAAAATATCAAGCTTTGGAAGGTGATAAGGAATGGTATTCATACTCTTGATAAGCTTAGGGATATGAATCTGGTGATGTTTTCTACCCGTCTTTTGTGTTGCAATGAGGATGAGAGTATTCGTCACCTATTTTTTAACTGTCAGTACTCTTTTTTCATCTGGAAAAGAGTTTGAGGTCTCTTAACCTGCACAACCCTAGTGCGAACTCATCTATTGAATGGTATAATATTTTTAAAGCTACTAGATGGAAGTTTACTAAAAGTGATTTACTATTAAGGCTTCTTAAGAAATTTGTGTATTTTGTTTGGATGGAAAGGAACAATAGGGTGTTTTATGGTTCTTCTACCCCTAAACACATTTTGTTCCTTACAATTGCTAAACACTTTAGGGTCTCTTGAGGTACTTGCAGTGCTGGTAAATTATGGTTGTCTGCCTGGGTCTTGTGGAGCTGCTTCGAGTCTTTCTCGGTGTCTGTGGTAGTTTGCTTCGAGTCATCCTGCTCTGTGTTGATGTCTGTGGTTGGCTACTGCAGATCCTTCTTTGAGTCTTTTGCTGGCTCCTTGGTGGCTTCCTCTAGTTGATTGTGGTTATTTTTGGTTGTTATGTTCATTTGCTATTGTCTGTCTTTATCTCTTCTTTCTTGTTTATCTCTGTAGTTCTTATTTATACTTGTACAATTTTGCATGGTATAAATATAAGGTAGGGGTCCTTTTAACCCCGCTGGCTTTGCCAAAAAAAATAAAATTTATACTTCCTCTTGTTATGAAATATAATTTAGTCACTATCCATCACTTTTCAAGCACTATAATAATTTTGATGAGTTCCAAAAGATTCAATTAGTCAAAGATTATCTTTTCTATAGTACATCTCTTACAAAAATAAACTAGAGTATTTTTAACATGATGAAAACCCAAGTTTCAAAAATTAAAATAAGTGAAAATCAATTTTCTGTAAGGGGGTTTTATGAAAATGACTTCTAGTTGAAAATCAATATAAATAATTAAATAATTGCAAAAATGATTTCAACATGAGATGATATCAGATACCACTTGTATTTGAGGTATTCATGGTGATATATAGTGGTATATAAGAAAAACGTGTACTCCTCAACACTTGAATTATTATTATTTTTGAAAATTTCAGCACGTCCATTTATATCAAGCATAAGTAAAGTAATCTATATTGAGCAAAAACACACATTCAAAAATTTCACCAAAGCAGTTTTTCATGGCATTTCAAAATGAATCAATAAAAACTAGAAACAGAAAAGTTGTAGCATTATCGGTTAGCTTTCCAGATCTTCAAGAATTTCAAAATTCAAAGTTGAGATGTTCAAAATATGGTAGAAATACTTCAACAATGTCGATGAAAACATAATTAACAATATGTGAACAAAATTGAGTTAAGAGATCATACCTCACTTTCCTTCAATGCCATGATATCCAAAATGCGATGATCTTCATCTAATCTTTATATGTTAAGGAACATTTAACTTTTAGTTTATTAATCACCTAGAATAACTCGAAATCTATCTCCATCAAATTTGTTCCTTAGCCCACTTATGTGTCTAAAGTTTGGAGAAAGCAAGTGGTCTAACTAAGGATGTAGGACCATTATTATTATCTATTGAAATCTTTGGTACCCAAATTTGTCTATATAACAAACCGTTAGCATCTACAATTGTACCCTTGGGAATCCAAATTTGTTTAAATTTCAAACCATTTATATTCGTACTTTTTAGAATCCATATTTGTTTAACGGTTTTGTGTTTGTATATATTTTGGAATTATTCTTGCCATGTCCGATATTTCCACACTTTACACATTTGGGTATCACACTTTTCCCCTTAACAGTGTTATTAGTCGTTTGTTCATATTTTGACACTTTCGCATATCCAAATCCTTTCCTTTTATTCACGAGGAGTTGATTTTCTAAGAGCATATTAAATGATTTTTCTCTAGTGAGAAATTTCCGAGTAATCAACTCTTATTAACCTTGGATTTTAAAATTTTATTTTCATTTATTAGCTTCGAACAACAACTAATGGTACTATCTCTCTTTTCAAAATTATTCATTTTCAAGCCCATATTTTTATTTTCAAGCCCTCTAATTTTAGTCTCAATTTCTAGCATCTCAGTTTCAATGAGTTGGAGTTTTTTAAATTCAATTTTTTCAAAATCCTTGATTTTTTCAATCTCCTTTTCAAACTTGTGATTTAATCGAATAATTTTGGATTTGCTCAAAATCAAGTTTTCTTTTTCAAGGGTTTTGAAATTTTCGTTGACCTCATTTAATTTCTTTTCAAAAATCGCACATTTAGAACTTTTCGACCTCTTAAAACTATCCAACTCTTTTTAGAAAATATTATTTTTACAAATCAACTCAGTTTTGTTCTTCTCCCGAATTAAAATTTCATTTTCTAACCGTTGAAAGTTTTCATGAAAACAGGCAAATTCTTTTTCATAGTCCAAACACCTTTTGCAATTAGAATTTTTATTTTTCTTAATATATTTAAGCTCATTTTCCAAATCATTATTCTTCTGACGCAGTTTAGATTGTTTCCTTTTCAACTTATTATTTTTCAACTCAAGAGCTTCATTATTTTTAATTAATTTTCGGCACAAGAGAACTAAATCATTGAATGAAAATCACTTATCTCATCGGCTATTGAATCTTCATCACTACTGTCTTTTACAAATCTTGTCAAGCACGTTTCATTAACTAAGTCGATTGTGGAGGATTTCTCACAGTTGTTGACTTTTGCACCATATATTGCATCAAAAGTATTTTTTAGATTTCCGGTGCACTTTCATAATGAGAGATATGGTTAAAATTATCTTGATTAATATGAGAATAGTTTATGCATAGCAAGAGCATTAATCAAAGTATTATTCTTGTCTACTATATCACATCCATTTTCAATAATATCCTAACATTTAGAATTAACAGATTTTAAATAAAATTACATTTTTAATTTCCAATTTAAAAAATCTATTCCATTAAACATAGGGGGAATAATACTGGAGTGACTCTCACTAGATTTGCAACTAGGGTTAGACATCCTTGCTATAAACCTTGCTCTGATACCACTTGTAGGATCGTTTTCACCCTAGAGTGGGGGTGAATAGGGTGTACTAATAATAATAAAAATTAATGCGGAAATAAAAACAATAACATAAAGTAATGCAGTAAAAAATACACACAGATTTACCCAGCTTCGGCAATAACCTGCCTACGTGCTGCCCCCAAGGTTTCTAATAGAAATTAAGTAGTCAAACGCTTACACACGTAAACTTGCAACACCCACTACTTGACTAACCTAATTCTACGCTCAAAACTCTGCCACAACTCGGCCACTGAGTTGCAAATTCTCAAACTACGCCCTGTAGTTTGTACCTAGTCACACGACTAGAAAGTTACACAATTTAAAAAGAAAATTACAAATGAAAATAAAAAACTAAACAATATCTAAACAAAACCCTATTTTAACAATTTAGGCCCAAATAAAATTATAAAGGCCGACCTAAATTTAATAGAAGAAAATCCCTTTTCTTTTCACTTCGTAGCTATGTAGCCATGGCCGCCTTCTTTCTTCGTTCCTCTTCAACAATTAGGGTTTTGTAAAATTGAGGCGCCGCTTGATATTGATCGATTGAATTGAAGTATTCACTTCACTTTTCTTCGTCAATCGTCTCTGGCTTTGATTGCTCACTCAGCTACTCCAATAATGAGTTCGAATGGTTTGAATTTGGTATGTGATTTTTTTTCCTTTTTCGATTTTTGCTTAAGCTCGATTTTGTGCTATGTTTATTGCTTTTGTTCGAACTCATGTTTTTGCTGATGATGTAACGAGTTTAATTTATAGGGATAAAATCCCTCAATTTTCGTTCATATATATTGTTTTGAATTCTTCAATTGATTTGCTTGGCCATTTGATTTTTCCTTGAACGTTTGTGATGATTCTGACTTGTTCGTGTTACTGCATATACCTCTCTGATGAATTCGAATTCTCTCCGTTCTTTGCTCCTACGACTTTGGTATTTGAATTTTTGATAATATTGACTTGAAAAAAAAAAGAAAACACTTCAACACAGTTTTGATTGACAAATTCTTTTTGAAATGTGAACATTGCTTTGTTCATACTGCTTTGACTCTGTTAACTTTAAACAATTTTATGTCAACCCGAGTGCTTGCTGGTATGGTGCTCTTCAGTTTTCTCCATGTATATACATACATGTATGTATATATGTGTGTGATTTGTGTGCCTATGCACTTGGTTGGCTTCGTCATATTTGCTGTATTGTGATTTGGTCCGAGTTGATAGATTTGGCGCCTTTGTATTCTCTGAAATATATATATATATATATAAGGTCTGTTGCTTTGTTATCATGGACAAGTTGACTAAGCGTGAACTTGTATTTGAACTGGTCTATGTTGCATCCCTTGTTGTCACAACTGATAGTGTATATTTGGAGTCTTTTCTATTGATTTTTCTACCACTATATATATATACATGTATACATGTGACATGCATGTATATATGTATGCTATGTTACTTCATTAAACATGTATCAGCACTTGGTCACTGTCATTGTTTCCATCTTCATGTATTCATGTGTGTGTTGTTGTGAGCATTGTCGTTTCGTACTGTCTGCACTTCATTTTGATTTTGTTCGAGTCATATGTATATTTGCAGTCAGGTTGAGTTGTTCTTGTTCCAATGTTGCTGGTAATCTCCATGTAGCTTTCATACCTGAACTGATACATGCTCTAATGCATATTTGTTTTATATGTTTAAACTGAGTATGTCTAAAGCTTTCATTATGTGATTCCCTTGCATTGTATTCTCTGTCCATTGTAGTCTCGTTGAAAGACTACTATCATGTTGCCTTTGAACTTCTGGTTGCATGTGCTCACCTGTGCATGTTTAAAGTGTTGTATGTGGGTCTGGTTGCACTTTAGTGTACGTGTGTGTTGATGAGCATTGCAATCTGGTTCATCCGGTTCCAATGTGGTGGTCTGGAGTCTTGTTGCATTTGCTTGTTGAGTTCATTTGAGTCTTGTTTGCCATTGCTTTATTCTTTGAACATGTGCATTTTCTATTTAGTTGCTGTCATGTTTCACTTGAAGTCATGTCTAGTCGAATCTTCATGTGTACATTTCTGGTGCTCTTTGGTATTGCAGTCTTGTTCCACATTTTCATGTTGGTTCCTGAGTATTGCTTCAAGTGGAATTGACCCTGTGTATGAGCATACTTGCTGTTTGCCTCTGAGTTTTGGAGTCTGGTGTGTGTTCTTGTAATCTGGTTTCATGTGCATGTCTGGTTGTCACTCTGGTTCACTCGAGTCTGGTTGTATTTGCTGTTTTCATTGATCTGGTTCCATTTGAACATTTTGTTGTATTGTCATGTTCACCTATGACTGTGCATTGGGTTGAATCCCTTGTTGTCCCAATTGACTGTGTCGAAACTGAAATGTTGCATGCACCTGTGTTGAATCCAACCTCAGCTTGGGTTTGACCTTGTGCTCACCCGTTCTTGCAATTTTAACGAGCAAGCTTATATCGGTGTGCACGACCTTATGGCATGTACAATGATAAACTGTGCATGTCACAAGTTGTTCGTGTATGATTAATTAAACAAAAATGACGACGAACTACCCAAATAACTGAGGCAAATAATATATTCAAAACACACACTTTATTTTGCAGTGCAAAATATTTTCTTTTTCGATTTTACTGCATCAGTGTTTATTTTGCAGGTAGTTCTGACGTTGGATATAGGCTGGAATAGAGTTAAAGATCAAATACGAGTGTTGAGTGAATATATGTAGTGAGGTGAACATTGTAAAGTGAAAATTGTGTTGTAATTGAAATTGTATTGTAAATGAAAATGTGTAAAAGCAGTGAGAGCTCAAATTTGTACTATTTGAATTTGTAATAAAATATTTGTTTGAATAAAATATTTGTTTAAATATGAATTCTGAGTTATTTATTTTATTCAACAAATATTTATTTAATTGTGTGAAAAGTAAAATAGTACAATAACAAATACATTTAAACGAATATATATATGTTTATTATCATCAAACAAAAATCATACACTTGCATATTCTACATAAACATTTCATAGAGACATAACTTTATTTATGAAACATTTCATAAAACACTTAGCCTCAAGTTTTATAACGATCCAGAAGTTTCTAACTATCCAAAATCGTCGAAAAATCCGTTTCGTTCTAACAAATGAAAACTACCAAACAAACATATCAAATATGATGAATACACCACACTATTCTACATGTATAGAATACATGCAACAATAAAATAACTTATTTGAGTTTGACTTATTTATTAGACACACATTATAACAAAGAGAAAACATAAAAGGGTTTACAATTATTTGGTTTATGTCACTACCACTTGAGCTCCCTGCACAGCATATATACAACACTTTTCTATACATAAAGCTTTAGAACTAAACACCGGATTTTATTCCAAACTATTTGAAATAATAATATATACATATATCTTTTGTATATCAAATCATACTTTTCGGGGTTAAATCAAAATCATTATCAAAATAGCTTCAAACACTTCATAAAATATTACTAAGTTTCACGATCTCAATTTATAAACCAATTTCCTAAATATTTTCTTTAAAACCCTCAGAAAATATATATCGAGTAACACCAAAATGATACCAAGAAAAGGGGTCCTACCAAGTCATATAATACATCACCTTACTAAGAAGGGTAATACTCATGAGAAGTGCTTACCAACCAAAGACATCTCTCGGCCACTTTTAGTCACTTTGGAGACACTCGAACGAAATATCATAAAAATACTTTGTTCATGAATTGAATTGCGGATTTAGAGAGCAACATGGAACTCAAACAAATCTTAAACTCTTTTCAATATGTTAATATCCATAAATAATTTTAAATAATACTATTATTATTTTCTCAAAAAACTTGGAAAATCATTTTCAAATACACCGAGATTTGAGTTCTCTAAATATCAGTTTAATCTTCTTCGTTTATAAACCATATTTTATAAACGTACTTATATATCACTTTCTTAGAAAATTTATACTAACCTTTTTTTAAATTAACTTTTAACCCAATATTTTCACCGATCGCCTTATAGTCAAACTATGAAACTCAATTCACAAGGTGTTCGCTTCATTGCACCCACAAATATTGTCTACCCATCCCATGCAGTAAAAAGATAAACTACTCATAAACTGATCGAGCATAAATCAACAATCAATAGACGATAATAAATGTTCATAAACTGGTCGAGCATGACAAATCAATCTACAAATGGTAACGGTGCTCATAAACTAGCCGAGCAAGACTAAGCCAATAAATGAGGGATAATAAATGAACATCATTAATCTCTACATTAATTAGGCCACGTTTAAAAATCAAACTTTTATAAATTATCTATATATAAGATCTTTTATTTTTCATAGTTGGAATTACCTTTAAGGCATAAGTTTATAACAAATACAAATATGCTCTCATATGTATAATACACTCAACTCAATTGAGGGTATCGGTTACCTTTTCTCTATTGAGTTATACCCAACCAAAGCCAATGTTCTAACTTAAACTTCAGCTTTGATACCAAGTGTAATGAATAGTCATTTCGATCTCCAAATGTCGATACTAATACATCAATAATATTCACGTGCTGAGCACTCAAGTGCCAGAAAGATAGATTGTTAGGGTGAAAAGAAAAGGCAAAAAGAAAAAGAATAAGAAGGAAGAGAATAAAACATCTGAATTTCACAATGGAACAATAATATATAATATCAAGAGAACGATTTAAAGTGTCGCTCTAAGATACATAGCATTTTAGAGTTACAATCCTATATACTATCATCCGCCAGGATAATTTAATAGTATGTCCTTACAAATGCTAATATACATACTATAGTGCAATAGAAATAAGAATACTACAGTTGGTGAAAGCATCCAGCTCATATCCTCAAGCTTCAAATAATATTAACGAAAACCTATCTTTCTCAAACTACTTGAAAGTGAACCCAAAGAAGTAAGGGAAAGTTAAAACCAGATTCAAACATAAGTCTAGTGTGAGACTCAAAAAATATGGATCCTATATATAACAATATCTTTTGAGACCTTTCGAATCACCATAATGGTTTTCCCCTCAAAAGACCAAAAATCATCTAATAAGTAAATAAAGTGATATAATGGATAGTGTCTGGGGTATAAAATATAAACAAGATAATAGTGGTGCTGCTTGCATCTCACAACACAACAATATTAGAAGTACAACTAAAACCGCTAAGGCACATTTGCATATGGATTTCCATAGAGGTCTCCTTAGTACATCAAGGTCGGCCTCCTGACAAGGGTCAGAAACTACCTTCCGAGTGACATATATCTCTAGATAAAATATACCACAAAGGAAACATAACTGGACCACTCTCCCACACGTGATGTCGAATATCATCAACTCCTGCTAGCAACATCGATAAACATCTCTAGGTATGGAGTTGATATACCCTTGGTTAGCTAAACCCACTGGCTATATCCATGACATTTCTGATGGTTAAATCACATTCAGCAACTCTCACATAAGTCTTCATCACTCGAACAGATCTCTAATCTCTACATTGATTCCAGAATCACACGAGCGGAGCGATGCTTGCACTTTAACAATGGACTCGGTTCCTTGGAATGGTTTTCCTCCCAAGCTAGTGTAATTCTCGCAAAGAGTTGCAAAGTTAATTTGAGGTTGCTCAGGAATTATCACTTCCTCAATTACTATAGCATTTGATTGACCATTGGTGGCCGTAGTGTTGCTACCTCCTCTTCATCCTCTTCTATTACTCATCTCCTACTATCTGCATATAGTAAGGAAACATCTTTAGAATTATAGACGAAATTATCTTAGGGAATGGGTATTAAGCGTCAAGTGACATGGATGGATTTATTTTATTCAGATGAAATAACAAATACGCTCTTTCATTGACTAAACTCATTCTAGGGTATTACTAACCCTATCTCTAATGAGTCGACCCCATAAAGGCTTAGGTGTTTGCTTAACCTAAGCTCTGATACCAACTGTGACCACCAGCCTTTTTGACCCTCGAAAATCGACACTAGCACATCGTCGGTATTCACGTGCGCAAATTCAAGTGCCGGAGAGGTAGATAATCAGGGGTTTTTTAAAAGAAATAAAGATAGAATAACAACAAAATCTCACATTTGCATTAACTATACATATGGAAGTGCATACAATCACTCCAAGTGATTCATCAGAGTTACGATAAGTACTAACCCAGCTAAGGATAGTTATAACTACCTATGCTTACAGAGGCTGGTAGAACTGAATCCATACTATATGGTACAACAGAAATTTGAAATAGATCACTATTGATAGAAGGACCCTTCTGTCTTCATGCTCCATGCTCCTTCCAAAATGCTCCAAACTACTTGACTACTTGGCTGCCCGAGAAAATATGGCACCCAGAGTTTAAGGGAAAATAAACTCCGGGTTAGTCATGAGACTGGTGTAAGAAACTAAAAAATATGAGTATTTGGAAAACAAAAGGGTATCTCATAAGACCACGCCGCACATAAACACGGAATGGGTTTTTAACTTATGATAACCAAATCATTTCTACGTAAGATTCAATGATATTATTTTTAATGACATTCTTTGAAAATCTTTCAAATAAATATATTAAAATAGCCGAAATTAGTACATCGGTTAAATTTGACGGCATAATCGGTTTACAACTAAAACCGAAAGCACATATTGGAGATTTGGATTTCCAATGAATAGTGAGGAAAGGGACTACCTCTCGTATAGTACATTTCTAGAGGAATGTACAGAGGGTTTACATCTTTGAAACCTCTGTGAATTAAGTCCGGTCTACCTGCAGACCCATCTAGCGGTGGATAGAACTGAATATGATATCACCCCAACTGTTACCGACCTATTTGGGATCCTATAACATACACCGCATAATTTAAACCGGACGTCAAAGCTGGTAGATTTAAATAAATCTAAAAAAACTAGAAAGGTGATATCATATCCTAATGGTTGCGATCCACTTAGCCTTAAAGCAACCCGTGTTTCATAATTTCCCAGGTGTGAGGCTCGAGTTAAGGTTTACCTTTCTTAGAACATTTCACTTAAAATGTCACATTGCCATGTCCAACAACATATTATTGATTTCCACAAAAGTACAATCTTTGAGCTCATATGTCTTAGAGAAGGGTGTTAAGTACAAGAGGGGTTAGCTCCTACACCACTAAATAGATGTACGTTTGTAGAGATCAATGCACTGTGATCTTAGAAATGCAATGTCAAACATTCATCCATACAAGTTGTCCAGCAATAAGACAAACTGAAGGCACTCTTCTACCACATCCTATCGGAAATTACTCCTAGGATTAATAGTGAGTAGTCCTTGCGTACGAAGATCCCAGAACAAAGGGACAAATGTTATTTATTTATCCCGGGAGCTACTCATAAGTTATCAACAAGCAGTCCTTCCCTTATGAAGATCCCCGCCTTCAACTTCAATTTCTTTAACATGTCTTCACTTTCAAACTCATAAATTGGTTCGAAGTGGTTCTTGGATAAGAATTACTCAAATCTGACCTCGGTTCCTTCGAACCAATAAAAGATGAAAGGATGTTAAGTAAACAGGTGCTTATCATTTGATTAATTACTTTCTCTTTATCAAAAATATCTTCTAGAGATATATATCTTTAAAACATTTTTTTCTTGTATATATAGAATTATTAAACCTCTCTTTAACTTTGGAAATATCAAATCATTTTCATAATTCATATTTGAATACATTATTGAGTTAAAAAGGGTCGATATGAATTATGCTAATTCTAATAAACATCAATTTCCATATTCAACATTTACTATCCGTCGAATAGCGGTGAAATCGCCTTTTACATTCACACCAATAATACAAGTTCCCTCCTCGGAATTTAATACCAAGTATAAGAATATTATTTCCATACAATCTAAGTTGTATTAAATTTGAAAAAAAAAATCTTTTATACTTGCCGCGTTTCTGACATTTCAACCTTATCTATTCCTCATCCAAGAAAGAGGCCAGGTAAGCCAGAGCACAGGTTACTCCTGAGCATCTCCTTAGTTAAAGTACATACCATACGAATCTCACAAATAGAAAAATCTAGTCTATTCATTGGCTTTTAGAGCCAAGATTAAATTAATTAATAACGGCTTTTCTTCAAATCATTTATTTAAACTTTTTAAAATAAATTTTAATACCTTTAAATCATCTTTAAAATACTTAATCATTTATTTGAATAATATTTATAAAATATTTGGAAAAGAATACGTAAGTTTAAAACCATATTCAAAAGTTATTAAAAGTGCTACAAAAAGTGCTACGAATACTGTTATTAAGCTTATTTGATCAAAACAACTTTTGTATCATTTAGAAATCCATTTTTATAACTCAAATCTCTTTGAAAATAGTTTAAAAGATTTATATAATTTATTCCATATTTTTAAAGAATTAGAAATGTCATTTATAAAGAATTTATCGCTTTGGTTTTTGAATTGCCAAAGCGCGACTATTTTGAAAATTTGATTTGCTCATATTTCAAAATCTACTAAACGAAATCTCGATATTTTTCTTTTGTTTGAAAATTATTATTATAAGAGTTCGGAAAATTCTTATTACAGAGAATTCCAACTCCGAATCCATCGCTAAATGGATTTAATTTTCTACGGTGCGAAATCGCGAACTACATTACGTGACGCGCCTATTTTTGACTCAATTTTCATAACTTATCAAAACCTAACCAAATTGAATTTTAGTGTTTATAAAATATTTATAAACCATTTTAAAGAGGTTTAATGATTCCATATCACTTTTATAACTTGATTCGGAAAGTGATTTCCTAGTGTAATATCAACGTGTATTTAATGTGACTTGTTTACACATTTAAACAACTATATTAAAACAACCAAACTTGATGATAAAAGCATAGTAAACATTTATTGCAATCATATGACATCATATATATGTATGGAGTTTCTCACTTGATTTTCGATCAGGCTAACTTTAAAATGGCTATAGCTCTGCTATCACGAAATCGGAGCTCACTACTACTAGCAAAATTGCTCCTGGGGGGTTTGGCCTTGGTCTGGAGGCTTGGAAGGCTCGGCCTTACTTGGAAAATGGTGGTGGAGGCTTGGTTGCACACGGCCTTGGTAGAGGAGAAGGAAGAGATTACTAGCTTGAACTTTGATTTGAAGTGGTATAGATTTCGATTCATTTTGGCATAACTTTGTTTTGATTTTGTAATATTTTCTTTCTTAGGCTATGGAAGCCATTAATGTAGAGAAGGAGAAGATGAAATAGCTTAGGAATTTTCTGAAGAAAAGTGTGAAAGAAACGAAGAGAGGTGGATGCTATTTACAGGTTAAGAATGGAAATATCATGATATTTTCACACAAATACGTCACCATTTCATCACCACCACATCCCCCTCTGCCTTCATCGTGTTCGGCCGAACATCCCCCTCCATGTGCTTGTACTTAGGATGTAAGGTGTTGACTTTGGTTTTGCTTAAGGGTGAAGCATATGGAAAATATCTTGATATTTTGTAACACATATATATATATATATTTGTGTGTGTGTATGTATATGTATATGTATATATATATATATATATATTTGTATAAGTATATTTGTATGTGTATATGTGTTCATGTGCATGTGAATGTGTTCATGTATATGTACATGTATGTGTGCATATGTATATCTCAAATGATTCACATCGTTGCACAACTTTTCTACTTTAGATCGTTATGGATTCCGATTTTGTTTTCCAGTCATATTTTAACTTCTTATTTAATATATATATATATATATATATATATATATATATTTGTAAAAAAGTTTGAAAATAATATTTCTATCATTATATAATAATTAAAAGAGCTTATTTAATAATTAAAATAATTATTAAATCATTTAAACTGAATTTAAATTCAAAAATCATTTATTCCAAAATAGCGATATCATTGATGATGTCATAAAAAAATTTATTTTCAAAAATAAAATAAATAATTTTATTACATATCCTCATTTATATACATAAATGAGTGTATGTATCCAGCTCTGTACACGATGTCGGATGGTCTAAAAGCTGTTTATTGATAAAACGATTTTCGGTCATTTTACCGATATTTCTTCCAAAGTATATATTTTTGTAAATATTTATTCAAAATAAGGTTACCAATATTATTTATTGTTCAAAACATTATCATTTATGTTAAAAATCTTATATTTGAATATTTTAACAAATTTTTAAAGTGATGAATTTGTGGGTCGTTACAGACTTCCCTCCTTAAAAGAATTTCATCCTCGAAATTAAAGATGAGAAGAAGATAACTCCAGAGGAATATATCATATATGATGAAATATAAACAAAGTTATGATAAGTTACTACACCAAAGGCGGTGAGTACACTATCTCAATACGATATATACAATTCATACATCCATCATAAACTCTTGATATGCCTTCTTTATCCCATCCTCTGTTTCTCATGTACAGTCATTAGCATCGCCACTCCATTTTGAACTTTAACTAATTGCACAACCTTTCTCCTTAATCGCTTCTCATCACGATCCACAATTTTATTCGGTTGTCTAATAACTATTAAATTGGGATCCACTTCTAATTCTCCTGGACAATTGTTTCTATGATTTGTTCCGGATCATATATATACTTAGTAAATGAGATACGTGAAACACATTGTGTACACCCAACAACCTCTCTTGTAGTTATACTCAATGGGATAATGGGCCAATCGACTCTAGAAAGGGAAAAGGTCCAATATATCGAGGAGCTAGCTTGCTAGTTCTTCCAAATCTCACAACTTCCCTCATCGGAGAGATCTTCGGAAATACCTTATCGCCAACTGAGTATTCTAAATTTCTAAGCCTTTGATCGGCGTAACTCTTTTGTCTGCTTTGTGCTTCTTTCAGTTTCTTTCTGATCATGTCCATGTTCTTTGAAGCTTCTAGGCTCATATAAGGACCAAGTACTAACTGATCTCCAGTTTCGGTCCAACATGCTGGGGATCTACATGGGTAACCATATAAGCCTTCATAAGGTGCCATATCAATACTGGCCTGATAGCTGTTATTATAAGAGAATTCTACCAAATGAAAGTAGATTTCCCACGAACCTCCAAAGTCTAATACACATGCTCCTGGAAGATCCTCCAATACTCTATTTACTCTTTCGGTTTGCCTATCGGTCTGGGGATGATATGCGGTTCTTGTATCCAGCTTCATTCCCAAAGCTGTCTGAAGGCTTCCCAGAACTGACTAGTAAAGATTAGGTCTCGATCACTTACGATGCTAGTTGGAACTCCATGTAGTCGAACAATCTCCCTCATATATATCTCACCTAAGCTTGAGGCTGTTCTTGTGGGCTTTACTGGGATGAAGTTTGCGTGTTTAGTCAATCTATCAATTATAACCCATAAGCTTTCATTCCCGTTCCTTGACCAAGGCAAGCCATCAATGAAACCATGGATATTTGGTCCCATTTCCATTTTGGATTCTGGAGTGGTTAGAGTAGTCCGGCAACCTTTTGCTGATCACTCTTGATCCCTTGACAGTTTGCGCATCTACTCACATGGATGGAAATGTCTCTCTTTATACCACCTCACCAGAAAGTCTTTTTCATATCTCTTATATATCTCAGTAACTCCGAGATGTATTGCGAGTGAATAATTATGACATTCGGTTAAAGCGTCCTGTCTAATCCCATCTACATTGGGAACGCATATCCTTCTATTCATTCTTAGAATTCCTTGCTTGTCCAGTTTGAATCCTATCCATCTTCCTGGTATCAAATTCTCCTCTACCTCTATGGCAATCCTGGTAATAATTAGATCCTTGTGTTAATTCTCCTTTATATGACAAATCAATGTTGGACGCACCAGTAAATGAGCTATAACGGCATGCTTTCTGCTTAGTGCATCTGCCAAAACATTGGCTTTTCTAGGTGTATATAGAATATCCAAGTCATACGATGCGAGGAATTCTAGACAACGTTGCTGCCTCGCATTCAAGTCCTTTTGAGTGAAAAGACATTTCAAAGAACTATGGTCCGTGAAGAGATTAAACTTTTCACCTATTTAAAGAAGGAATATTATTTACCAAGGTAAATTAAAGTTTATTAAAACAAACCCTAAAGAATCTTACCTAGCAAATAATGTCTCTATATTTTTAATGCAAACACCGCGGCTAATAGCTCCAAGTCGTGTGTCGCATAATTCCTTTCATGGATCTTCAATTGTCTGCTCGCATATGCGATGACCTTTCCATGCTGCATCAGAACTACACCCACTCTTTCCCCACAAGCATCAGTATACACGATTAAACCGCCACTTTCATCAGCAATAGCTAATGCGGAAACAGTAGTTAACCTATTCTTGAATTCCTGATATGCTTCTTTACATTTCTACGTACATTCAAACTTAGCATCCTTCGTTGTCAGCTTTGTTAAGTGAGATGAAATTTTGGAGAAGTCCTGAATAAACCTCCGGTAATATTTGGCTAATCCTAAGAAGTTACAGATGTCCTTCGGAGTCTGTGGTTATCTTCAATCTTGTATAGCTGAGATTTTTCCTAGGTCTACCGAAACACCATTCCCAGACAGAATATGTTTCAGGAATCTTACATCTTTTTCCCAGAAATGGCATTTTGAAAATTTTGCTTTCAGCACATTCCTTTTCAATATCTCCAATACAATCTCCAAATGCCTTTCGTGCTCTTCTTCAGTCTTCGAATATATAAGAATATCATCAAAAAAGACCAATAAGAATTTGTTGAGTACGTGTCCCAATACTATATTCATAACGCATGTTTGCACTAAAAATTGGCACAAACATCCAATAGAAGTTTTGAAGAGAAATAAATGAAGAATATCAAATGATAACAGAGGATAGTAACAAAGTAATAACAGTAAATTGAAAGAATAACACGCATACAATGATTTATAGTGGTTCGGCATTATTTCCCTACATCCACTTTGAACAGATTGCTTTATTAATCACTTTATAAACTGAGTATAATAGGGATCAGATGAAATCCTTAGTTACAAAAGAGTATAAAGTAACTAGCGGCGTAAAGGTCCCTAAAATGAACAACCAAGCCTGTATTTATAGATGAAGATGGCCAAATATCTCCTTGAAAATTCGGCAGGACCTTTAGAACCATATGGAACCACAAAAGTGGTTGCACGGCCTAATTCCCGAAGAAGAGGGATTGGTACCGATCCATACTTTCGTGGAGTTTTAGGGTGTGTATTACATCCCCTATCTTGAGGCCCGAAGCTAAGCGCTACAGATGCTGCAGTCATCCATAGTATTAACTTCCGTTGACAAAATACGGTAATGTTAATGGTATTCATAATATCAGAAGCACATGAATATGAAATATAATCATCACAGATTTCAAAACAAATTTTCTGATTACATTCAGATCAATATTTCATTTCAGTTACATAATCCCAAATGATTCTCGGGTTTTTATCAAATATAATTATTACAAATTACGCCAAGAGCAACATATGAAGATGCCCCCTTGGATGATTAGAGTACTAAATAAACATATCAGTCATAATACATCACAGCGGAAATAAAACAAAATAGCTCCTAACTTTGCCTCATGCACGTCTTCGGAAGATTATTCGTCCAACCTACTAAACTTGAAAAACCTTAACTCTAATCTATTGAAATCAAATTTTAAGCACCCGAGAGTTTAAGGGGGAAAACATAAACTTCGAGTCAGACATAAAGCCTGGTGTGAATAATACTATTACATCGCGATTTACTGATATTAAGTGAGACCACGCCACTTAGCGGAACGAGTTTTTCCTCACTAATATCCCTTTAAAAATATATCTTTTGCAACTCAAAAACCTGCAATCAAACTATTTATAACAGCAATAGCAAGTACATTTATGCATAAAATCAGGAAATCTATGGATTACCTGTCCACACTATAGTTTTACTTGGCTAACTACTAACCATTGGCTGACTCGGACCCACTAAACACAGTCTCTCTAATCGTCACTCCACTGGACTTTGACTAATCTAACTGTCTTGTTTCTTAATCCCTTCTCATACCTCACGACTATACGAACTAGTTTTCTAACTATAGTCATATCCGGTTCCACTAATCATCCAACACAATCGGTGCAATAGCACTTTCTGGATCTCGAATACACTTCCTTAGATGAGAAACATGAAAGACATTGTGGACACCTGCCAAACTATTCAGTAACTCTACTCTATATGCGAGTTTCTCGATCCTTTCTATAATAGGAAATGGTCCAACAAATCTTGCTGCCAACTTTCTTGATTTTCCAAATCTGATTGCACCTTTCATCGGTGACAGTTTGACGAAAACATGATCTCCAACCGAGAACTCTAACTCTTTCCATCTCTTATCAGCATAACTTTTCTACCTAGACTGAGCTTCCTTCATCCTAGCCCGAATTAACTCAATCTTTTCTGCAGCTTCTCTAACCAAATCCAGACCAAGAATTAACCTATCCCCGGTCTCTAACCAACAAATGGGAGATTTGCATGGCCTTCCATACAAAGCTTCAAATGGTGTCATCCCTATACTAGTCTGATAACTATTGTTATACGATCTCGACTAAGTGTAGGTGGTCTTCCCATGATCCTCCAAAGTCTAGTACACAAGCTCTTAACAAATCCTCTAAGATTTTGTTAACCCTTTCTGTTCATCCATATGTCTGCGAATGGTAAGCGATATTCATCTTGAGCTTGGTACCCAAAGTCTCCTGTAGACTTCTCCAGAACCTGCTAGTGAATAAGGAATCTTTGTCACGTACTATACTACTAGGAATTCCACACAGTCTTACTATATTTTTCATGAATAATTTAGCCAAAATAGGTGCCATCCTGGTTGATTTAACTGGAATGAAATGGACACTCTTGGTTAACCTGTCCACTATGACCCATATACTTTCATTTCCTCGATTTGACCTTGGCAAGCTGTCTATAAAATCCATTGAGATAGAATCCCATTTCCAAACTGGAACATCTGAAGGCTGAATTAACCCACTTGGTTTCTGATGTTAAGCTTTTACCCATTGACAGTTCAACCACCGCTTCACCCATAAGCCAACATCTCTCTTCATACCTTCCCAAAAGAAACTCCTTTTAATGTCCTGATACATCTTAGTTCCTCCTGGATGAATTGTGAGCTTTGAACAATGACATTCTCCAAGAACTTCCTTCCTAATGTTTCCCACATTCGGAACACATAGTCTTCCTTTCTTCCTTAACCACCCCTTTTGGTCAAAGCCGAAATCTTTCAAATCATTGCTCTCCGTCTTATTC
The DNA here is from genome assembly GCA_030737815.1 of Allium fistulosum. Taxonomy (NCBI): domain Eukaryota; kingdom Viridiplantae; phylum Streptophyta; class Magnoliopsida; order Asparagales; family Amaryllidaceae; genus Allium; species Allium fistulosum. The sequence continues at coordinate 1,110,627,160 of CM060902.1, read as the reverse complement.
CTTAGTTGTCTGATCCGTTCAGCTAATAATGAATCCTCCCCTTGCTTAGAAACAATCCTTTAGATCATCACTGGTCGAACTTCTAAACATGACAACATAGCAGTTTCTTTACTAGAACTGGCTTCAGATCTCCACTGTATTCTGCATGTGGTCAATGCTTCTAAATCTTTCCACTCAGCTTTCATTGCCAATAATGCATTCTGATGTTTTCTACTAAGTGCATCTGCAACCTTATTGCCTTTCCCTGGTGTATACGCAATACCAAAGTCATAAGTGGCTAAAAACTCTAACCACCTCTACTGTCTCATATTCAACTCCTTTTGAGAGAATAAATACCTCAGCGACTTATGATCCATATACAACTCGCATCTTTCTCCCAAAAGGAAATGCCTCTACTCCTTTAATGCGAAAATTACTGCAGCTAACTCCAAATCATGAATTGGATACCTAACTTCATATGGTCTAAGATCTCGTGAAGCGTAGGCAATCACTTTACCTCTTTCCATTAACACAGCTCCTAACCCTGTTCCACATGCATCCGTGTACACCACTGTGTCTTGATTCCCCACTGGAATAACTAACATAGGTGCATTCGTCAATAAGTGTTTCAGCTTCTTGAATGCCTCCTCACACTTATCCGTCCAGACAAACTCCACATCTTTTCGCGTTAACTTGGTCATCAGTGCTACTACCCGTGAAAAATCCTTAGTAAATCTCCAATAATAACCAGTTAATCCAAAAAAACTCTTTATCTCAATCATTGTCTCGGGTCTCTTCCAATTATTCACCACCTTAATCTTGGTCGGATCTACGAACAACCCTTTCTTTGAGGCTACATGACCAAGAAACTTCACTTTCTTTTTACAGAAATGACATTTTGAAAATTTAGCTTTTAGTTGATGCTATCTCAACGTCTCAAGCACCACTCTAAGATGATCTTCATGCTCTCTTTCATCTTTAGAGTATATCAAAATGTCATCTATGAACACTAACACAAATCTTTCCAGATGCTCCTGGAAGATCTTGTTCATCAAGTCCACAAAAAATGCCGGTGTATTAGTTAGTCCGAACGACATTACTAACCATTCATACGATCTGTATCTTGTTCTAAACGTTGTTAAAGGAATACTATCTTCAGCCACTCTAAGCTGATGGAACCCCGTTGCCAAATCCAATTAGGAAAATACTTTGGCTCCACTCAACTGGTCGAACAAATCATCAATTCTATGTAAAGGATGTCGATTCTTTATCGTCTTCTCATTCGACTTACGATAATCGATACACAACCTTAACGATCTGTCTGGTTTCTTTACGAACACTGCGGCCGCTCCCAAGGCGAACTACTTGGTCTGGTAAAGTTCTTACTTTCCAAATCCACCAAGTGCATCTTTAACTCCTTTATCTCGGTTGGTGTCATTCTGCTTGGCGGTCTACTCATGAGTTATGCTCTTGGTACTAAATCTATCCGAAACTCAATAGCTCATTTCAGTGGTAGTCCTATTACAGGCTAAGACATCTGCAAACTCTCTAACAACAAAAACTCGATTCAGCTCGTCTTCTTCCTTCATAACACCCAACAAAGCATTTACTCCTAAATTAGGGTTTTCTACGGAGTATATAATCCGATCACTACAGCTAGGGTGTCTAAGTGATAATTTCCTATCATGGAAAAATATCCTAGCATCATATTTACTTAACCAATCCATACCAAAAATAATTTTGAACCCTACAAAATCAATTACATGCAAACTGAAAACAAATGTATGACCTAACAATTCAAACTCTAAGTGGTCACGTCTCATCCCAAGAGTTGCATACCCTCCTATCGGATTTGCAACCCTTAAAGAAGTGATTTGGTATGAGGGTTCTAGTTAAGCTTATTAACCAAACAATGAGATATAAAAGAATGCAATGCACCATATTAAATAGAACTCTAAGTGATACACCATGAATCAAAAGCATACCTCCTAACATTGCTTTTCCTTTCTCCCCAGTTGTTGGTCTTGAGGTAGCTCGTTCTAATGAAAACATCTTGCCTTTTCCATCATTAGCTGGCTCTTTGCACTGGTTCTTATAATGTCCAATCTGATCACAGTTAAAGAAACTCACTTCTTTCTTATCAGCAGCTTTCTTCCCTTTGCCTGTCCGACACTTGTGAGCATAGTTCCCCTTCTTATTACACTTAAAGCAAACTAAATTAGCCTTTTCCTTCTTGGTAGCTTCTCCTTTCCGAGCGTCCCTCTTACGGAAAAACTTCCTTTTCTGGTTCCGTCCACTATGAGCTTCCCCTGCTTTTTTACCACCATGAAGAGCTAGCAATTATTCCTACCTCAAAGCCATCTCAACCACTATATCAAATGGATCCCTTTTATGTGGCACAGTCACTTTAGATAGTTCAGGTTTGAGTCCACGGATGAACTTTCGTTCCGTTTGAGAACCATATCAACCGTAGCATACCCATACCTTGATAATTCTTCAAATCTTGTAGCATACTCAAGAACTTTCATGTCTTCCTACTCCAACTCCTTAAACTTCCTGAGCATAGTCGACTTTGCAATCTCTGACATAAATCATTCCTCAAACCTCCTTCTGAATTAAGCCTATTTCATGGTCTCCTCATTAACTCCCACAGTAACACTGTTCCACCAATACAGTGCTGCTCCTTGCAACTGTCTAGAAGAAAGTCTCCTCTTCTGTTCATCATTAAGCTCCAAATTAGCAAAGATCCTCTCGCAATGAAGTAACCAATTCTCCACTTCAATTGCATCTTCAGTCCTGATAAATGACTTTCCTCGAAGCCTGGCATGGTCTCTGCTCAAGATTGCATAGTTATAGACCACCGGAGCTCCCTGATTTCCTCCTTTAAAATTTCCTCTGACTAATCCTGCGGCAACTCCAGCCTACATCATATTAACGAAGAACTAACACATAGCTCGCATATCAGCTTGCTGCACTCCAGCACCTACATTGGCATTTGCATTTGGATTACCATTTACTGGTCGACCGGGTTTCTCCTGTTGGGTTGAGTGTTTCCGTTGGTTGTGGTGCTTCCTACACCAATGTTTACTCTTCCACTCCTAGCGTCTATATCTTACGTCCTTAAAATCTACATTCGAGCCTTTGTAAGATACAGAAGAACAGCTTAAGAAAGATGGAGAATAGAGATAGAGCGTATACTTATATATAACAAATATAAGTACATTACTATAGCGTAATCCCATATCCCAATCTTTTCTCTAATGCCTTAGGATTATGTTTTCAAAATTATTTTTAAGTTTGAAATTTCCTTTTAAGTTTTCATAAACTTATGCTCTGATAGTAAGTTGTAACGTCCCCTACCTTGAGGCCCAAAGCTAAGCACTATAGATGCTACAGGCGTCCATAGTATTAACTTTCGGTGACAAAATACGGTAATGTTAACAGTATACATAATACTAGAAGCACGTGAATATGAAATAAAATAATCACAAATTTCAAAATAAATTTTCTGATTACATTTCAAATCAATATTTCAAATTCAGTTATATAATCCTAAACGATTCCCAAGTTTTGATCAAATATAATTATTACAAATTATGCCAAGAGTGACATATGAAGATGCCCCCTTGGATGATCAGAGTACTAAATAGACATATCAGTCATGATACATTGCAGCGGAAATAAAACAAAATAGCTCCTAACTTTTCCTCGTGCACGTCTTCGGAAGTTTATTCGTCCAACCTACCAAACCTAAAAAACCTTAACTCTCAATCTACTCAAATCAAATTTTGAGCACTCGAGAGTTTAAGGGGGAAAACATAAACTTCGAGTCGGACATAAATCCTGGTGTGAATAATACTATTACATCATGGTTTACTAATATTAAGTGAGACCACATCGCTTAGTAGAACGGGATTCCCCTCACTAAATCCCTTTAAAACCATATCTTTTGCAACTCAGAAACCTACAATCAAACTGATTATAAGAATAATAGCAAGTACATTTATGCATAAAATCAGGAAATCGATGGACTATCTATCCACACTATAGTTTTACTTGGCTAACTATTAACCATTGGCTTACTCGGGCCCACCAGACACACTCAATAATCTAACTTCTGTTAGACATACTACTGGGCTGACAGCCCGTAACTTTCTTTTCTAGGGTCAACCGAACCTAATGGTTTTACAGGCTCACCAATAACCTATCTTTACTCTGTATATTCCCTTTGTTGTGTAACCTCAATTTAGTCCTACCTATGACAAGCCGTACACACTGGAATTTTGGACTTATTTTAGCTAGGGGCTAATAGGTAAAGTATAGGGCGCGACCCTACACCAGTCACATCTGGTCTTCTAATATCTGAGTCATAAACTTAGGGTTAACTACCCTATTCATGTTTCATTTCCTGCCTTAGGGTTAACTACCCTTTTAAAACTCTATTTCCTTGTAAATAATCCTTACAAATGATTTACCCCTGAAATCATACTTTCATAAAACAATGAAAACATATACTTTGCTTTACTTGGAACACTTATGCCATGATAAATATACATTACACAAAACAATGTTGATGAAATCTAATCAATGGGATTATCTATCCCTCCCAAGTAAGTTTAAAAAACCCTTTTTAACATAAAAGATTTTAGGCTATGAAGCCAAGGTAAACCTTTTGAAACCTTTGTTTAAAAATTTAAACCATCTCTTTTAAATCCATTGAGTGTACCCCTTTTCAAAATAAGTTAACTACTATACCTTGAAACACTAGGCCAAAAGGCAAAAACATACCTTTGAAAATAAACCTTTCGAATTCATTAATTTAAACCTTCAAAATCTTCTTTCAAAACCATTGAATTTATCTTTCGAAAGCATTGGAAACCCTCCATTCAAATACTCAAAGTATCCCTTTCGAAAACATTATGGATCTCCCCTTCGAAGCCCATATTATATACCTTTCGAAAACATTGCAAATCTTCACTCTAAATGTACCTTTCAAAAATATTGGTTTCGAGTAAACGTTTGTGGAAACATTGTTTCGAAACCATTTAAAATCATTCGTTTCAAAACCTTTGGGTTTAATATAACTAAGGGTCTTAAAATAACATTAGTGAAAGCATTGCTTTCAAAAGCATTGGTCCTAAGTAAAAGAAAGAGGATGGTTTCGAAACCAACCCTTTCGATAGCATTGAGAAGCGACTTCAATGTATTAAGGCAAAAACACCCTTTCGAAACCATTGTTAAAGGCTATAAAGAAAAGCGGCCTTAACTAGGTCGAAAGGTAGAATGCGGCAGCATGAATTGTATCCTTTCAAAAGCTTCTTCAATAACATAAAAGGCGACAACTCATTCGAAAGCCCTTTTATATAAACGAAAGCAAGTTGGTTAAGTCGAAAGCTAACTCCACCCCTTCGAAAGCATTATTTGTACACAATAATAGTTTAGAGTTAATAAAAGCAACTTCTACCCTTTTTGAAAGCTTGGTTTCGACGTTGTACCTTCCACCTTTCTCCAATTCACCACGTATCAATTGTTTTATACCATGTGCATTGGTTTTGCCTTGGTCAAGGGTGGAGAAATAGTGTCGAAAGCTTCTGATGGAAGTGGTGAAGTAGTAAATTTAAGTAGAACTGTTTTATAGTCTTTTAAAGTAACTGGTTTTCAACTAACTTGCCTTATTTGTAAAGATATAATCGGTTGCCAATTCTTTTATAAATCATCTTTTCTAAAAGTGCTGCCAAATTTAGAAATTAACAATTTAAAACATTTAACAATTAAGCCCTTCTCCTTTACAAAACATATAAAACATTTATGTCTCATACCTTAAATAATTTTATATCCATAGTAAAATACTTAGGAAAATTCTCCAAAAATTCCCATAATTCACTTCTAATAAGTTTTCCAGCATATTTAAATTTCAGACCCAAAGCTAACATATAATTTTCGAAAATAATTTTACCTAAATTTAGCTATTTTCTTTCATAGAAAATTTATAGTAAATCCACAACAACTTAGAAAATTATAAAACTTGAAACCCACTTATAAAATAATATTTTTGACCATAAATCAAAAACGCAAGTCATGGGGATGTCATTTAATAGGCTTTTCAAATCTAAACTTATCATAAAATCCATATGAAGCAACCTAATTCATCAACAAACATATATATATATATCCATTTAAACAATCAATTCATGGCATATTATTTGCAAAATCAATTCGGATCTTGACTAGAAACTGGATGCAATAAAAATGAGATGTAAAAATCATTATTCACCTTAGCCTGGGGTAAAGAAGGTTGAGATTTGCTCTTTTATTGATTTGCTTAAGCTTCCTAATTGAATCCTTGCTTGTTTTCCTTTTGGTTTCCCTTAATGGTGGCCGACCAAGCTTTTGTATGTTTTAGTTTTTTGTTTGCAAATGTTTAAAATGGGTAAGGAGTGAAAGTAAGAAGGGTTTAGGGTATAAGAAGAAAGTTTATTCCTTCCCTTATCATATTCCTCCTACTTTCTTCTGTTAAATTCTCTTTTGTTTATACACTAATTAAGGCACAACTACCTTATGATTAAACAAATCTCAATCCCTTAACCATCTACACTATTTCATTTAATTTATCTAATTGAATGTCCTAATAATGTTAATCAAAATTAGGGTCATTACAGTGTGATCCCTATGGTAGCTTCCTCATGCTAAAATATGCTTAGCCTCCAAATTTCATGCCAATTGGATCAGTAGAACTTGAGTTATTGCTTGATCTTTACTTCAACATAAGTTGCTTGCTGACTCCTACCAATCCCTACCAAGGGAAGAGAGTGCCGATCCCTCTGACTTCATCTTCTCGAGCTTCGATCCCTAGGGTAGGCTCTCTATAGTCTCTATATCTTGCTCACAAAATTTCATATGCATTGGACTTGTGAATCTTGAAATATTAATTGTTTTCTATTGAAATGCACTTGCTCCTTGACCGGTCTTTATGATGGAAGTTGATTTCTACCAATCCCTCCTATGTGTTGAACAATATTCCATCCTTTGAACATTCTGCCTTGCATATCTATCGATTTTTCTCAATCTTGACTTCATATTATCATCTGTACTTGTGCACTAGGCCCTACAACCATCACTTTGGACTCATCGGCCTTGATAGAAGTCGAATCTAACTTTTGCAAGCGGTTCAATATAGCCGGATCAAAATGCCGGATAACATTTACCCCCCAAAGTATGTCTTGTGTAGAAAAAAACGTGCTTTGAATTGAAGCAAGTTAGAGTCGTCGGAAAGAAACCTATCCATTTTTTTGAATAGTCGTTATCCTGCTGTCGAATTAATTTCTAATAGTGTTGTATCTCCCTTGAATCGTCATGACGCTTGATCGATTTCTGATAGTATAAATCCAGGGTTATATTCCATCAGTTGATATATAAGTCCGGTTCCACGAGACTAACAAGCTTTGGTGATATGATCCAGCCTCGAACTTGAAAGCTTCGGGTTTGATTTCAATTTCTATCGATTTCAAGAATTGTACTTTTAGACCATAAATGTGCACATTCAGAAGCACGTTCTTGTCGTTGGCTCCCGGACACGTTCGTATGCTCACGGGTCGTCGCCAATTTTCATTGAGTAAGATGCAATAAGGCCTGGCAATGGATGCTTTCGGATGCAAATAGTGCCATATCCACATCCGCACCTAAATTATTTTTAGATATCGGATACCTGCATCTGCGGATATCGACGGATGTTGGATAATTATCCTATCCACTAATGACCGATAAATCAAGGAATATAAACAAAAAATTTAAGTTTAACATAATTTTTTTTCCAATATCCCAGTGATTATAAAAGTGTTAAAAATAAACGAAGATGATGATAATAAATAGTTTTGAGCAGTTAATATGCATTAAGTGCATATAATATAAACTACTAATTTAATAAAACAATAAATAAATATGTTTCATTATACCAAAATACACATAATTTAGACTATAATCTTAACAAAAACCAGACGGAAATTTTTTAGATGTGGATGTCTTTATATCCGCATCTATATTCGTTTTTTCGAATATCAGATATTTATCCGCTTTTCGGATATGGATGCAGATGGATTTTAGAATTTTTGGGTATCCATTGACAGCCCTAGATGCAATTTCATTGCTTGTTGAACATACGTGCTTTGAATAATTTCCATGCCTATGTTTGTTTGCATACATGCTCATAATCGATCCTCCCTTTTCTTCTTTCTCCTTTTTTTTCCATTTTTTAAAGCATTTGTAGGGATCGGCATATGTTTAGCCGATCTCTCCTCCTTCTTTTTATGTTTACAGGGATCGACATATTTCTAGCCAATCCCTTTCTCGCTCCTTTTTTTATTATTTTTTATGCGCAAGCTTATAGGGATCGATATCTTTTTAACCAATCCCTCCCTCCTTTGCTTCGAATCGATACCATGGGCCGAACCCTTGTCTCCATATATAAACCAACACTCATTCCATCTAACCTTCCCATTCACTCACCTCCTTGTCTCTAAAATTTGATCCCTTCACTTTCACTAAAACATCGCCTTCATCTATAAATCAAGCTTCCTATTTATCTTTAGATTATCATTTCGCCTTCCATTCGAACCATAATTCAATCTTTCTCCTTGAACTGCTCATCTCTGATATATTTAGGTAGATTACTTGTTGTTAACTTTTGATTTTATGACGAGATGATGGATTCTATTCCATTGGCGTTGGAGTGCAACGTGATGGATAATCGATGGTCGAAGATGCTTGGAGAAGATGAGAAGTGGGATGTGGTAGGGTTCGGCTAAAAAGTTTGGAAGGGTAGCACGAGGAAGTGGAAGAAGAGGGATCGATCGTCTTCAACTCGCATGGAGGGGTCGGTATTTTTGCTAGATAAAGAAGAAGCCGGTTGGAATGTCAGAGGGAAGGGATCGGTAGTGGAAGTTAGTATGGAGGGTTGAAAATAGTGAAGTAGAGGGATCGGTAGAGTTGGCTAGTGTGAAGGGATCGGTAGTTTCTACCAAGCAAAGGGATTGGCAAGAATTATGCGAGGAAAGGGATCGGTTGTTTTTTGTTGTGGGATAGGGATTGGCTATATAGGGATCGACATATACGTACTTAGCTAATTCTAGGCTTTGAATTGAACTCGAAAACTAATCTATAATCACTTGTTTGAGTACTTGTAACCAATCCCATCTTAAAGAATTTGAACATATGACGATGATGAACAACAGGACTTGCATATTCACTATTGAACTCGAAATTGAAGAATCAAATCTTTGGGACTTTGAACATGAACTAAAACTTATTATGGACTTTAATAATGGATTTCACACTTCGATATGCTGATGATAGATCCAAAACTTACACAACCGATCAATCTATTCGCCAGTTAAGACGGTCAACGATGACGGTTACTCTGGTCGGAATCCAAAGTCTCGTTATTTAACTTTGTTTTCTTATTTTAATATGCTTATCTTTACACTACACGTTACACCACACTAGCTTACACTTAGCATGGGGGGACAGGTAAACTATTCTAATCTCGATTATCTACTGAGTATAGTTGACATGGACTACAAACGTTTAGAGTATCTAGCTGCAATGTCTTCCGGACCAACCTCACAACATAGTAATCCTGAAGCCGAGTCAAGTTCCGCAACTATATTTGGTAGGCTTTCCCCTGGTCATCAAACTGAACAACCGAAAGTTTCTGGCTTGTTGGACGACCTTTTCTCTAACGTTCCTGTCCTTTCGGCGGAAGATATAAGTCATACCCCCGACGCTGTAGAAGGTGTTATATTTTTAGATAACCCGACATTTTCTCAAGCATCCAGAATTGGTGAGGCTGCTCTTTGCAGACTATGTTCTAGACACGGTATTCCCTTCAAAGACATTATGCTTCCTTCAGTGAACGACATGGCTCATCGGCCCCCGGAGGGGTATACAACATGGAACAAGTTTATGTGCTGGGCCAGATGCATGCCACCCTTCAATTCATTTATCCGGGAGATGCTAAAATATCTTGGAATAGCTCCTACTCAACTACACCTGAATAGCTATGCCTTTCTACATAGCACTTTCTTGCTATTTATGAACGTCATGTTCCGCCCGCTAATTCCTTAGGACATCGGGTTTATTTACAACTTCAAACGACAGATAGGGAGTCTTTTCTACATTTTCCTTGAGCCTTCGCCTAATTGTCAAGTCTTAACAGGTGCTTGGAACATACTCAGCCTCATCAAACACGAATGTTTTTTTGTCCGATGTTTGCTTGGCTTCGCAAGGCGATGGTTGGAAGGACGTAAGTGTCGTCTTTGCTTTATTATCTAATTCTTTAACCCATGTAATATCTTGAATCAAATAACATTATGATAATCTATAGGTATCCGTCCACGTCCAGAGGGCGATAGTTTTCCAAGGGCAATTTCTGTGATCGTGCCACTCCGGTCGAAGACAGGGATATTAGACTTCTTATAACCGACGAATGGTTATCTCTGTTTGGGTTACTAGTGGAAGGCTGCAGCATTGGGCTTCCAGGAAGCGTTGTGCTATTAGGATATGCTGCAGAACAAGAAGGTGATATCAATAACCCTGTCGTGCCCCCAGTCGAGGGGACTCAGGATGACGCCGAAGAGGGCAAAATTAGAGGTGCTAGGACCAACGAGCATAGCGATGCTAATGCAGCTCTAAGCAATGTGCCTGTGGTCGAACTGTCACAAGGCGCGCAACCTCACATGCCAACTAGGAGAAGAAAGAAGCTTGCATAAGGAGAAAAACTGCTAAAGAGCCAGAGTCTATTAGCATTTCCGTCGACGAAGAGTCATCTTCTCAACGTTTAGAAAGCTCGATGAAAGATTTATCAAATCTCCAAATCTCTGATGACATAATGACTTATGACTTCCCCAACATCAGTATTGAGAGGCTTAATTTTCCAACTAGAAGTGGTGATGGCATTCTTCCCACCGGCAAAGGAGAGAAAACTCCTATGAGCAAGGCTACAGCTACAGGTCCGTCGAGGGGACACTAGGACACTTATAATCACGTAAACTTCACCACACGATCTCCATCTACCTTTTGTGTAATGATCAGTTATACATTTTTGTTTGGTTTTTGCAAGTGTGATGTCTCAATCCCGAGCTTTTGGTCGCTTGAGGGGCTCCTCAGCGTAATATGGATCCAACCGTGATTCAGAATTGGGTAGGCATAGAGAGAGTGACGACGGCCGAGAAAGAAGTCATCGTGTGAGGGAATCTTCATCTTCCAAACATAAGTCATAGTCTTGGTCATCCCATCAGGAAGTTCAACATAATCTTCCAGTGCACAGTGGCGATCAGACCTCTTTTCATGGTCCTCAAGTTGTTGTACCGCCTGAGCAGTATTCCGATTCATCCAGCTCCAAGTATTCCCATGACCGCAAGTTGAGCAAACATTCAATCTTCGCTTCTGATCCATCTTTTCCGACCGCGGCTCCAGAAGCTTCCACAGCAGAAAAATTGGCCGAACTTAAGGTCGATTTTCCAAAGATTTGTTTCGTCGGGCTTAAGTCCCCCTACATTCATACAATCCCAGGGAATGCTAAGGCAAGTTCTCTCGCACGTGTCAATGACGTTTTTGTGCAACATGAATCATTCCAACACTCAACATAGAAGATCTCTGAGGTGTTTATCGAGAGATAGCATGAACTCGATCGTCTCAATCTAGAGGCAATCCATGATAAAGATATAATTAAACATCAAGACACTGAGATCTCTGATTTGATAGTGAAGATAATGGGGGTAGAAAAAAGTGCTAAGGAAACATCTAAGATGGTGACTCGTCTAGAAGCTGCCCACAAAAAGAAACTTGATGCTGCCCTCAACCGCAATGGTGCGCTTGCCTTGGAAAAAGACACCTTGTAAAGGAAGAAAAATATTTTGGTCCACTGCGTTGAGGAGCTTGAAGAACTTCTTAAGAAAGAGAGGGAAGAGAAAATTGAAGCTCAAGAGGAATCACAAAGATATTGTGAATAGGTCGTTGAAGCCCGGAATTTGAAGATTAAGCTTAATGAGCAACTTGCTCAAATTGAAGTCCTCAAAGAAGAGGTGATAGAAGCATGCCGCAATGAGATGAGAGAACAGATTGAGGCCCAGGTAGAGGATGCCAAAGAAGCCGGTTAAAATGAAATTAAGGACATGTTTGATTCCCTGATCATTGAATACAATGCTAAATTCCTTATCCACCGCGATTTGAGCTTTCTTAGTGAAGGTTATCTTGATTCACTTACCAAGGCTTGGGAATGCATTGTTGAAATGAAAAAAGAACCCTCGGCAAATCGGATTTAGACGAAGAGAAACTAGTATGAGAGAATCTTTGCGGGGATGAACCTCTAGACCTTGCTGCTGTGAGACTTTGATACTTTGACATTTTAGCACCCTCCTTTGAAGGCAAAAACACTGCCGAGCCTTCGGAGTCCGATCCTAAAGGCCCCTCTTCTCTTCAAGCAGCCGGAGCATCGATTTCTCTTGGCTTAGGACAGGATCTAAGCTACGATCCGGAAAAACCTAGTTATTAATTTAAGAAGCTAACCCCTATTCTAGATGGAAGCACTTCGGCAACATCTGAGAGTCAGTCGGACATAGGTATTCCATTCTATTCTCCCCTTTTCGAAAGATTTTGTTCTTCATGTCCAATAGTCATGGACTTATCTTCTTATTTCCACGAATCTACAGGTCTTCTGGGTCCCAGCTAAACTCCAAAAACCGGTGCTGCCGTTGAGCACCAATCAACATTTACTGAGATTTCGATGGCCACGACGCTCCAGGACCCAACGCTTAAGTTATATGAGCACTTGATGATGATAAATCTAAAAACCCACCATTCACTGATGAGTCAGATGATGTTGTAATTACTGGCGCCAATGAACATATCGATGAGCTCAGCTTAAAAGAGCGCATTAATAGGATAAACTCTTGAAGAAAATAGCTGAGGCTGAACCCATCGATATAGACATTGATGACCCAAATCTCGTTCCATTACAAGTCATCCCACCAGGTGGGTCGGTTCCCCAAGAACTCCCCCAACCTTTGATAGCTCTCCTGCCAAGGGCGGCAAAGGATCAAGGAAGAGGACAAGTGGAAGTTCGGGTGGTGGCAATCCTAAGAGATCCAAAAAGGAGAAAGGACAGAAGAAATAGTCATTACTCCGGCTTAGTTTGTATATAGTTTGCATAGCTATTTTCCATTTTGTTGGTCGTGATTGTGCGGGTACTGCCCCCGTTTAAATAAACTTGAATCATAATTTTTGAAGTTTATTATGTAAATAAAAGTTCTTTGTTTTCTGTCAAACCCTTATGTGAATTTTTTGTTTAAGTAGTCGAGCTATTATTTTCCATTCAATGTACTTGTAATTCGTTGTTCGTTGCTTTGGATGATAATCCATTAATTCTATCCCAAAGCCTCCATGTGGTCGTGGTCTTAAGTCGTGCCAAACACTCTCAAGCCCTAATGTTACACTGTCGAATTCAATGGTTTGAACGATTATACTCCTGCCCCCAGTCTTGGGTTAGTGGAGTTAGACGGTGGATGGTCGAACTACATCCTTTGCGAGTTTATACTCATCCTGTCGGTTTCAGGCCAGAGTTCAAGAAATAGTGAGTGGTCGAACCACACTCGTCTATTTGTTTATACTCATATCCGCACTCTAGAGATAAAGTTAGTTAGCAGGTAGTCGAATCGTACCCGGCTTGTGTTTATACTCCAGTCAACACTGGGAACTTAGAGTTATTTCGAAAAATAGTCAGATCGTACTTTCCTTAATTGATTGATTTGCCCCCAAGTCCACAGGTTAACTTAGCTAGCGATCGGTCATGTCACGATCACTTTTAATTCATATATGTCTCATCATTTGATAGGATTAAGTTGGTCATTAGATGGTCGAATCACATCCATTCCTCATTAGGCATTCCATTCATCGGGTTGTGAGCGAAAATTGTCAAATGAATGGTCGGACCATTCTCATTTTGTTTAGTTCAGTCGTGAACTTATGTAATTGGCTAGCTTCAAACTCTAGGAACCCGCTCGGACATATTAATACTAGTTAATCCGGTATCGTAACTAATATGTAATGCTACAACAAACACAGACATGAAGGAAAATTAAAACTTTACTTTCCAAATGGAAAGAAATGACATAATTTGTCTTATTACATTTCTTTGAAAATTTAATACTAAAGAAAATCCTAAAATTGAGTACTACTGAATGAAAAAGAAATAAACTAAGTGAAACAACATCGTAAATTCTCGCTATTCCATGCCCTTGGGAGTGTGATGCCATCAACAGTCTCTAGCTTGAAAGTTCCTTCTCCAAGCCTCTGTTCAATGACATATGGTCCTTCCCAAGTAGGATTCATTTGCGACGGGGCAGGAAAAACCCATTTCAAGACGAAATCGCTGATTTCTTAGGTTCTAGGTCAGACTTTAGTGTTGTTGTACCGGATGACTCGGTGTCGGTGCGCCGCTGCCCTCAAATTAGCTTCTTCACGCTTCTCATCTACAAAGTCTAGAGATTCCAAGAGGAGATTTTTATCTGTTCTGGAATCGTAGTAGGTCACCCGATGAGAAGGAATTTTGAGCTCAATAGGAATAATTGCTTCGGAACCGTAAACAAAGGCGAATGGAGTATGGCCAATCGCAGACTTGTGAGTAGTCCTATAAGCCCATAGCGCTGCCGGGAGTTCATCCACCCACTTGCCTCCCCTCTTTTCCAAACGCTTCTTCAAATTGGATTTTATGATTTTGTTCACAGCTTCAACTTGCCCATTCGCTTGAGGGTGAGTGACTGGTGCAAATGTCTTTTCAACACGATGCCGACGGCAGAAGTCTTTAAATTCAGCACTGTCGAATTGAGTCCTGTTATCTGTTACAATAGTTCATGGAAGACTAAAACAAAAGATGATGTTCCAGGCGATGAAGTCAATTACTTTCTTGGTTGTGATCGTGGCTAAAGGTTCCACTTTGGCCCATTTGGTGAAGTAATCAACTGCGATGCGTACTTTGCACCACCTTTAGAGATCGCTAAGGAACCGATAATATCTATGCCCCATATGGCAAACGGCCAAGGGCTGACCATTTGTGTAATTTTCGTCAGCAGAGCTCTTGGAACTTTTGTACATATCTGGCACTTGTCGCATCACCTTACATAATCAACAACACCTCGATTGACGGTTGGCCAATAATACCCATAACGAAGTATTTTCTTTGCTAGAGTTTGCCCCCTAGTGTGATCGCCACATTTCCCCTCATGAACTACCTTCAAGACTCATTTTCTTTCATCATGAGCGATACACTGGAGCAGGGGAATGGAAAAACCCTTTTTGTACATGACTCCTTCCTGTATGATATATCATGAAGCTTTACAAAGGACTTGTCATTTTTCATTCCTTCGTTCGGGATGAACTCCATGTAGCAAATAATCTTTAATTAGAGTCATCAATGACTCCTCAAGCTCCGTCTCTAGTACCCGATCGATTTCCATCAGGTTTATGCTCAGAGCGTTTAATACTTCGATTGGAACCAAACCCATCTGTTGTGCATCCCTAGTGCTAACAAACTTTGCCAACGAATCAGCCTTTTTGTTTTAATCTCGAGGAATGTGCGTAATATCATAGTACTCAAAGTCAGTCAACAACTCTTGGACTTGGGTAAGGTATAGAGGAAGTCGTTGCTTGGTAATCTCCCATGACTTGGTATACTACCAATTGTGAGTCGCAAAAGATCTCAAGAGACTTTATCCCCAGTTCTCTAGCAAGTTTAAGTCCAGCAATCAGAGCCTCATACTCAGCTTCATTATTTGTTGCAGGAAAATCGAGCTTTAAAGCATAGCAAATTGACCGATCTTTGGGAGTTACAAGCACAATTCCAGCTCCAGAACAACGATCATTGGATGCTCCATCCGCATATAACTTCCACCGCATGGTAGGAGTTTCACTATTCTTTATGAAATCATCCCGTGCAGTAAATTCTGATATAAAATCCGCCAGCACTTGACTTTGGATAGCTCTCCGAAGAAGATAAGTGATGTCGAATTGACTAAGTTCGATATTCCACTTGAGTAACTTTCCAAACGTCTCAGGTCACTGCAGGACCTGTCGTAACGGCTGGTCGTTGTAGACATTGATAGGATGTGGCTGAAAGTAAGGGCAGACCTTTTGTGAAGCAATCAAAAAACAATATGCCAGTTTTTCTATCTTCGGATAGTTTCTTTTAGCTTATGTCAATCGTTTGCTAACATAATAGACTTGTTTCTAGATTCGATTCTCTTCGTGAAGCAACGCGACACTTGTAGCATGTACCGATATGGCCAAGTAGATATATAAATCTTCTTGATCCATCAGTTTTGACAAGATGAGACGTCTCTTTAAGTGGTTCACTAAAGCTTGGAATGCGTCTTTACTATCCTATGTCCATTGAAAATTCCTTTTTCCTTTCCTAATCAAGTTAAAAAAAAGAATGGATTTATCACTAGCTCTGGAAATAAATCGACTTAAGGCGCCAACCTTCCCATTAAGGCTATGTACTTGTTTGATAGTCTTTGGCACTTGGATATTGCGAATAGCTTGGATCTTCTTGGGATTAGCTTCAATTCCTGCTGCTTGTTAAACTTCAGTGGCTTGGATGCGGACAGACTTGTCCACACTCTTACCCTTTCCCTTTCGTTAAGCATCCCTCAGTTCAGCTACATAACAGTCACGTATGGTCGCCTGATCACCATGAACAACTCCAACACCATTATCTACCGGGAACTTCAAAGTCAAACACCATGGGGCAAGAGATGCTCAGAACTCAGCTAGGGCCGGTTGGCCCAGAAAAGCATTGTATGGAGAGTCAACATCCAAAACAACAGATGGCAAAATCCGCACTCTCCTGTGGTCACCTTCTCCGAACTCCATGGGCAATTCAACATAACCAATAGCTTCAGTTGCAGTATCGTTAAAGCCATGAATGCGGGATTTAGAAGGTTTCAAGTCCTTGGCTTCCATCATCCTCTGGTCATAAGATTTTTGAAAATTATATTTATAGAACTTCCACAATCAACCAATATCCTTCTCACTAAAGCGGGGCCAATCATGACCGAATTGACTATTGGGTCGATTGTCGGAGCCTCCACCTTATTTGCATCTCTGTTTCTAAACACAATATCATCTGCCATTGTACGTTGCCGTTTTGCCAGAGCTTCATCTTCCATACTCGAACATTCAAAATTCACATGCTTAACCACGCTAGTGTAGCGTTCCACTCATGCCAACTCTTATCAGCCGGATGCGGTCCTTCAACTATTTTATTTATTACCAATCTTCCGCCAGTCCGCACAGGCTCCTCAGCCCTGTGCGGTGCTTATCCTTAGTTGGAGTCGGATGTCCCCTACCCGTCATCCTATGGGTTTTCTTACAAACCACTATAACTTTTTTTCTTGAATCAGCTTTTCGATAATATCCTAGAGATTCCTGCATTCATTTGTGTTATGACCATAACATTCTTCTGCTTCTCCGTTGATTCTTTCAGAGGCGGCTTCCTGTACTACATGGTATTGTAGGTAGACAAATAGATATTCTCTAGTGATGTATTTAGCGGTGTGTAAGTATTATACATCGAAATCCTAGGCTTTCCTCTTCCAGAGTTCCTCTGTCATTCTCGCCTTATATCTTTGCCTTTCTTTTGTTAATTCGGTTTGTTCTGGACATTCACTTGAACTTTTCCAAAGCTATCATCAGACTTTTTCACTGCAATATTACTCTGTACTCCCTCTCCGCTTGGTCCCGCAACATTCTTCTTCCTAGAGCATCTGGCTTCCTTCTTCCTCAAATACCGAGCCGCCTTTGCATAAAAGCGCTCTAATGTTGCGGGTGGCTTGCCATCTAGCCAATTGCCAAAATCAGATCTGGATCAATCCCTCTTGTTAGGGCCATTAATATTGCATGGTCATTCAGATTATTGATTTCTGTAATAGTTGTATGGAATCTCTCCAAGTAACCTTTTAACGATTCTCCCAGAGCCTATATCACATTGGATAGGGACATTACATTTTTGGGGCAAGTCGCGTGCATACGGAACTGCTCTACAAACCTTATTGCCAAATCATTAAATCTAGAGATCAATCGTGGTGGTAACCTTGTAAACCACATTGTTGCTATTCCAGCGAGAGTTATAGGAAAACATCTACACTTGGTTGCATCATCTGCTTGTGCAGAATCCATCAGCCATTCATATCTCATGATGTGCTGCCTGGGGTCGGTTTTTCCATCGTAGGAAGACATTGATGGCATGTTGAACCTCCTTAAATACTCTGCATGTAGGACATTGTCAGTGAATGGATTATGAATTCTCGAGATTCCCTAGTAGTCATTGGTCAAGCCTTAGCTCTCATTTTGTAACCATGGATGACAAGTCTAGCATTTGGATAGTTGGTGTCAAGCGGTGGTCGTGTTCCACCTCACATGAATGGTCCGGTTGATGTCTACGGGCCGTTCCACGCCTTCTTGGTTCACCATCCTCCCGAAGTGTACCACGTACATTCACTCCATCATCATCCAGCAGAAGCAATTGGTCAACATTCAATTGAACTCCATCATCCAGATCAGCTGCAGCAGCCCCAACTTAGATCCCAGCATGTACAGGTAAGTTACCTCCTATGGAGGAGGGATTGGTACCGATCCTTATAGAGGGATCAGCATCGATCGGTCCTAGCAGACCAGGCAGGTCTGCCTGTTGACGCCCGAAAGTTTCTACGCGATATCCATCTATTCCGCAATGCTTATGTCTATGATACTCGTTCGACGAACTAGAACTCTCCAATGCTGAGTAAGGGATAGGGTCCCTCATAGCTTTCCCTCGTTGTTGCTGACTAAGTTAGTTCATTAGGTTGATATAGGCTTGAATCTGCTAATTTAATTGTCGACAGCTATCCACTAGCTTTCTCATCATATTCCAGAATTCAGCTCTTGTAATTGAATCACTTGGATTCCGCACTTCAACTGGATCAGCATTCACATCCATTGGTTGACTACTCAGACCTCCTTGTTGGATGCTAGCAATCTCGCTTCCTTCTGCGTTCTTAGAAGTAGATCTATTTTTCCTCGCCATTGTTAATAGCTTTGCCTAGATTTTTACAAATCCAAATAGAATAAGCAAACATCTTAAAGATAACTGTGGATCTCCTTCGGGGGATTTATCCAATCCAATGGCAACAAAGGGACCCTAATAAGCTGAGAATCAAGGTTCTCAGTCAAAGCACCAAAATGTTTGCACCAAAAATTGGTACAAACACGCAATAGAAGTTTTAAAGAGAAAATAAATGAAGAATATCAAATGAAAGCAGAGGATTATAACAAAGAATAGCAGTAAATTGAAAGAATAACATGCACACAACGATATATAGTTGTTCGGCGTTGTTTGCATAAGTCCACTTTGAATAGATTGCTTTATTAATCACTTTATAAACTGAGTACAATAGGGATCAGATGAAAATCCTTATTACAAAAGAGTATAAAGCAACTAGCAGCGTAAAGGTCCCCAGAATGAACAACCAAGCATGTATTTGTAGACGAAGATGACCAAATATCCCCCTGAAAATTCAGCAGAAGGAGCTTTAGAAGCATATGGACCCACAAGAGGGGTCGCACGGCCCAATTCCTAAAGAAGAGGGATCGGAATCGATCCCTACCTTAGTTGATTTTTGGGGTGAAATCCTTATGATAGCTTCGTAATGCTAAAATATGCTTATCCTCCAAATTTCATGCCAATTGGATTAGTAGAACTTGAGTTATTGCTTGATCTTTGCTTCAACATAGGTTGTTGCTGATTCCTGCCCATCCCTACCAAGGGAAGAGTGTCGCTCCCTCTGACTTCATCTTCTTAAGGTGCAATCCCTAGGGTAGGCTCCCTAAGGTCCCCATATCATGCTCACAAAATTTCATATGCATTAGACTTGTGGATATTGAAATATTTATTGTTTTCTATTGAAATGCACTTACTCCATGAAACATACCGATCCCTACGGTGGAAGTTGATTTTTGTTGATCCCTCATGTGTGTTGAACCATATTCCATACTTCGAACATTCTGCCTTGCATATATATATATATATATCAATTCCATTAAATCTCGACTTCATATTATCATCTGTACTTGACTTTCGGGCCCCACAACCATCACTCTGGACTCATCGTGCTTGATAGCAGTCGAATCTAACTTATGCAATCAGTTCAATATAGCCAGATCAAAATGCTGGACAACACGGTCGAAAAAATAGGCAAGGTGCATTGGTTAGCCCAAATGGCATAACCAACCATTCATAGAATCTATCTGGCCCTCAGTAGTCAAGGGAATGCAATCTTTTGCTATTCTCAACTGATAGAATCCGGTAGCTAGATCCATTTTTTAGGATATCCGAGCACCATGTAATTGATCAAATAAGTTGTCTATGCGGGGTAAAGGATACTTGCTTTTAATCATTTGCTTATCTAGGCCTCGATAATCTATACATAGACTAAGAGAGCCATCGTAATTTGCCACAAAAACCATAACTGCAGCCCAACTCGAGCGACTTGGTCTAATTAGCCCCTTTTGTTAATAATTCATCGGCTTGTTTTGCCAACTCAATCTTTTCTTTTGGAGCCATCCTACGAATAGGGTGAATAACGGGTCTGACATTAGGGATTAAGTCAATATGGAATTCAATTTCTAGATGCGAGGGCAAACTTTTAATCTCCTCAAACACACCTTGATATTCTTTAACAATCGATGTTCTTTCCAAGTTCATTTGAGATGAATCTAACGCATACATAAAGCTGTCTCTTACTGGACTAGGTCTTTCACATATTATTTGACCTAACGCCCTTCCAATCGTGGCTTTTAATATAATCATTCGATTGTTGCAGTCTAGAATATCTCTATACTTGAATAGCCAATCCATTTCGAGTAATATATCAAACCCAATGAAATCAAGGACAAATAGGTCGCATAAGAATTAGTGGGTTTGGTAGGTAACTTGTATATTTATATAGATCATACAAAGATTGGTCGTACCACCTATGAGATTAGATATGCGGCCAGGGCTTTCTACTATTTCTGGGGTAAGGTTTAACTTATCAACCAATTTCTTAGCAAAAAAACTATTGGAAGCCCAATATCAAATAATACTCTAACTAAAATATCATTAACACATAAATTACATTCTATGACTCCCTTGCCCTTCACATCTTCAGAGGTTGAAAGTTTATTCTTTATAGCATAAACCTTGATCTGTTCTCCCCTCTTCATTAACGGGCGCTTGTTTTTCTAGTGTCCCAGCTTATGGCAATGGTAACAAATACTCTTCTGAACCATAGGAGATACGGTTCCTTGCTGTTGCTTCTACACCTTTGGACTCCTACAGTTTATTGTAAAATGGCTTTCTTCTGGCAATTATAACAAACAACATCCTTATAACAGTTCTCTCGAGATTCTCAACCATTCTTTCCCTGCCCCAGCTTCTTTCTCTTATTCTGATTGTTGCTATTTCCTTGGGCTATCACCGAATTCCTATTATCCAATACTTCATATCAAAAACCCATATCTAATAGGTACATAAAATTTCCCTTCATATGTGCAATAATTCAGTCTTGATATTGCTCTTTCATCCCCATAATAAACATCTTATTCTTCTTAAAGGGTGTGTCTATTGGTCCCGGCCCAAAACAAGATAACTCGGTAAACTTACTTGAGTATTCCTCCACAGACATATCTTCTTGTTTCAAGTCCATAAAATTTCTATAAAGATGGGATTTTCTAACTACAGGCATATATTTATTTTCGAATACTTCTTTAAATCTGGTCCATGAGAAATTGTCTTCAGAATCGTTCAAAGTGATGAATTCCCACCATGCTAGAGCTCCTTCCTACAATTGTCAGGAAGCTAAGAACCTCTTTTGATCATCCTTTATGTTCAATCCTTTGAATATTCTTTCACATGAGTGGAGCCATGCTTGCACTTCAACGATAGACTCGGTTCTTGGAATGGTTTCCCTCCCAAGCTAGTGTAATTCTTGCAAAGAGTTACAAAGTTAATTTGAGGTTGCTCAAGGATTATCACTTCCTTAATTACTATAGCAGTTGATCGACCATTGGTGGTCGTAGTGTTGCTACCTCCCTTTCGTCCTCTTTTATTACTCATCTCCTACTATCTGCATATAGTAAGGAAACATCTTTGGAATTATAGACGAAATTATCTTAGGGAATGGGTATTAAGCATAAAATGACATGGATGGATTTATTTGGATGAAATTACAAATACGCTCTCTCATTGACTAAACTCATTCTAGGGTATTATTAACCCTATCTCTAATGAGTCAACCCCATCAAGGCTTACGTGTTTGCTTAACCTAAGGTCGGATACCAACTGTGATGACCGACCTTTTCGACCCTCGAAGATTGACACTAATACATCCTCGGTATTCATGTGCCGCAAATTCAAGTGTCGGAGAGGCAGATAATCAGAGGTTTTTAAAAGAAATAAAGATAAAATAACAACAGAATCACACATTCACTTTAATTTTACATATGGAAAGTACGTGCAATCACTCCAAGTGATTCATCGGAGTTACGATAAGTACTAACCCAGCCAGGGATAGATATAACTGCTATCCTTACAGAGGCTGGTAGATACTAAATACATACTACATGATACAGCGGAAATTTAAAATAGATCACTATTGACAAAAGGACACTCCAGTCTTCATGCTCCATGCTCCTTCCAAAACGCTCCAACCTACCTGACTACTTGGCTGCCCGAGAAAATAAGGCAACCAGAGTTTAAGGGAAAAAGAAAATAAAGTCTAGGTCAGTCATGAGGCTGATGTGAGAAACTCAGAAATAGGAGTATTTGGAAAACAAAAGGGCATCTCATAAGACCACACCGCACATAAACACAAAACATGTTTTTACCTTATGATAACCAAATCATTTCTACGTAAAATCTGATGATATTATTTTTAATGACATTCTTTGAAAACCTTTCAAATAAATATATTCAAATAGCCAAAATTGTTACATTGGTTAAATTTGACGGCATAATATGTTTACAACTAAAACCGAAAGCACTTATTGGAGATTTGGATTT
This sequence comes from Allium fistulosum, assembly GCA_030737815.1. NCBI lineage: Eukaryota > Viridiplantae > Streptophyta > Magnoliopsida > Asparagales > Amaryllidaceae > Allium > Allium fistulosum. Next base: position 1,110,604,056 of record CM060902.1, on the reverse strand, counting down.
CCAATGAATAGCGAGGTAAGGGGCTACCTCCCGTACAATACATTTCTAGAGGAATGTACCAAGGACCGACATCTTCGAAACCTCTGCAAATTAAGACCGGTCTACCTGCAGGCCCATCTGGGGGCGGATTGAACCGAATATGATAGTACCCCGACCGTTACCAACCTATTTGTGATCCTATAGCACACACCACATAACTTAAACCCAATGTCATAATGGTTAGAAATAAGTAAATCTAGAATGGCGATATCATACCCTAATGGTTGCAATCCACTAAGCCTTAAAGCAACCCATGTTTCACAACTCCCCGGGTGTGAAGCTCGAGGTAACGTTTACCTTTCTTACAACATTTCACTTAAAATGCAACATTACCATGTCCAACAACACACTATTTATTTTCACAAAAGTACAACCTCTAAGCTCGAAATTCTCAGAAAAGGGTGTTAAGTATAAGAGGGGTTACCTCCTATACTACCAAACAGATGTACACTTGTAGAGATCAATGCACGATGATTTTAGAAATGCAATGTCATACATTCATCCATACAAGTTCCAGGAATAGGACAAATCAAAGGCACTCTCCTACCACATCCTATCAGAGATTACTCCTAGGATTAGTAGCGAGTAGTCCTTGCACACAAAGATCCCAGAACAAAGGGACTAATGTTAGTTATTTATCTCAGGAGCTACTCCAAAGTTATCAACAAGCAGTCCTTCCCTTATGAAGATCCCCACCTTCAACTTCATTGTCTTTAATATGTCTTCACTTTCGGACTCGTAAATTGGTTCGAAGTGGTTCTCGGATAAGAATCACTCAAATCCGAGCCCGGTTCCTTCGAACCAATCATTGGTAAAAGGATGCTACACAAATAAGTGCTTATCATTTGATTAATTACTTTCTCTTTATCAAAATATCTTCTAGAGATATATATCGTTAAAACAATTCTTTTCGATATATACAGAATCATTAAACCTCTCTTTAACTTTGGAAATATCAAATCATTTTCATAATTCATATTCGAAAACATTATTGAGTTAAAAAGGGTCGATAGGAATTATACTAATTCTACTAAACATCAATTTCCATATTCAACATTTACTATCCGTCGAATAGCAGTGCAATCGCCTTTTAAATTCACATGGATAGTATGGGTTCCCTCCTCGGAATTTAGTACTAAGTATAAAAAGGTTATTTCTATACAATCCAAGTTATAATAAATTTGGAAAAAAATTAAATCTTTTATACTTGCATCGTTTCCGACATTTCGACCTTATCTATTCCAAGCCCAGGAAAGAGGCCTAGGTAAGCCAGGGCACTGGTTGTTGCTGAACATCTCCTTAGTTTAAGCACCTCCCATCTGGATCTCATGAATAGAAAAATCAAGTCCACTCATCAGCCAAGATTAAATCACTTAATTATAACGACTTTTCTTTAAATCGTTTATTTAAACTTTTAAAATAAATTATAAAACCTTTAAATCAACTTTAAAATACTTAATTATTTATTTGAAAATATTTATAAAAAATTTGGAAAAAATACTTAGGTTTAAAACCGTACTTCAAAGTTATTAAAAGTGGTGCAAAAAGTGCTACGAATAGTGCTTTTAAGCTTATTTGATAAAAACAACTTTTCTACCATTTAGAAATCCATTTTTATAACTCAATTCTCATTTAAAATATTTAAAACATATATAGAATTTTTTCCATATTTTTAAAGAATTAAAAATATCATTTATAAAGAATCATCGCTTTGGTTTCCGAACTGCCAAAGCACGACTATTTTGAAATTTTGATTTGCTTATATTTCAAAATCTACTAAATGAAATCTCGATATTTTTCTTTTGTTTGAAAACTATGATTATAAGAGTTCGGAAAATTCTTATTACAAAGAATTCCGACTCTGAATTCATCATTTAAATTGATTTAACTTTCTACGACGCGAAATTGCGAACTACCGTTACGCGACGTGCCTATTTTGACTCAATTTTCATAACTTGTCAAAACTTCACCAAATTGGATTTTAGTGTTTATAAAGTATTTATAAACCATTTTAAAGGGGTTTAATGGTTCCATTTCACTTTTATAACTTGATTCGGAAAGTGATTTCCTTGTGTAATATTGACGTGTATTTAACGTGACTGGTTTACACAATTAAACAACTATGTTAAAACAACCAAACTTGATGATCAAAGCATAGTAAACATTCATAGCAATAATATCACATCATTATCATCATATATATATATAGTTTCTCACTTGATTTTCGATCGGGCTAACTTTAAAACGACTATAGCTCCGCCATCTCGAAATCAGAGCTCATGACTACTTGAACGATTGCTCCTAGGGGGTTCGGCCTTGGTCTTGGAGGCTTGGAAGGCTCGGCCTTGCTTGGGAAATGGTAGTGGAGGGCTTGCTTGTACACGACCTTGGTGGAGGAGAAGGAAGAGATTACTAGCTTGAACCTTGGTTTAAAGTGGTATGGTTTTTGATTGATTTTGGCATAACTTTGTTTTGATTTTGTAATATTTTCTTCCTTAGGCTATGGAAGCCACTCATGTAGAGAAGGAGAAGATGAAATACATTAGGAATTTTATGAAGAAAAGTGTGAATGAAATGAAGAGAGGTAGGTGCTATTTATAGGAAAAAATGAGAATGGAAACATCGTGATATTTTCACACAAGTACGTCACCCTTTCATCACCACCACATCAACTTCTCCCTTCATCATGTTTGGCCGAACACCCCCCCCCCAATGTGCTTGTACTTAGGGTGTAAGGTGTTGACATTTTGCTTAAGGGTGAAGTAATGGAAAATACCTTGATATTTTGTAATATATATATATATATTTAAATGTATAAGTATATGTGTTCATGTGCATGCGATCGTATTCATGTATATGTATATGTATGTGTGCATATGTATACCTCAAATGATTCACAACGTTGCACATCTTTTCTACGTTTGAATCGTTATGGATTCCGAATTCGATTTTCGGTCATGTTGTTTGGACCAGCCAATTCTATCAGATTAGAAAATAGCCGATCGAATTTAAATTAAAATTAACCGCAAGCGCACGACATACAATTTTAGTATGTGGCGAGTATGGGTCGATCCGGAGGGAATTATTAGATTTTAAAATTCTATTCAATCAAATCAACCAAGATTTGAGATGTTTTTAAGCTAGGTAAAATTCTAGAAACTAACAAAAATTAAAAGTGATAAAAATATGAGAGTCGAAGGCAATTTAGAGATAATGTCCTTCTCAAGATCACATAGTTCAACACAATGAAATTATGATCTCTCTTTTTTGGTCATTAGTGAAATTAGTTATGTGCTTATCATAAGTATGGAATATTTGTGCTATTAATTATCCCAATATAAACCATCAAACTATAACATAACCACTAAATCACTTTTAAATCTCAAGAAAATTAACAATGAACTTGAAAATAAAATCTATTCTAAGTATGGCCTATTAACTATTGATTAGAAATATAGAGCATCAAATTTTTTATTTTAAAATCAATTTATTACAAACATTATATGTGGATGGAGAGGTAATTTGTGTTTGTTGTTTGTTTAAGCATAGCTTATTTGGTGTCAACAATATAGACTATTAAATTCAAAGCTAAAACAACAAGTTAACCCATTCAAACATTTCCATTAAGCACAAAAAGATAACATAAATGATGAAAATGTTAAAGCTACATGATTAAGAGAGCTTCATTACTCCTAAATTGAAGGGGTTTAGCCTCTCATATTTGTTATCATATCAACAATTGTAGCATTCAACATAAAACAAAAACAAGAGTAAAAAGAGGGAAAAGTAAAAAAGAGAACTAATTAAACTAAAATAAAAAGCTAATCTACTTGCATGAAAAATAAACTAACTACTAACATGAAAGGAAAAGAGCATGTAATAAAAAAGAATATTAATTAACATTGCAAAAAAAGGAAAGTTACATGAAAAGAAATGGCTAAGTAACCATGAAAAGAAAGAAAAGAAAGCTTTGTTTTTATTTTTGATCCTAAACTAATGGGGCTAAAAGGAAAGAAGAGACTAAGTACATGAACATATGAGGTATTTATACAAGTATGAAACCCTAATTCATATTTTTGGGAACTACCCAAACTACCCTTCTAGAAAGTGTGGCCACCAAGTTATCATTAACATGAGATAATCCTCCATTAAGTGTGCATGAAATTTTAATGGCCATTAGCACGTGTATTAGCTTCTAATTTGCACATCAAGGTAGGTGGGTAAGTGGGGTCCTCCATGATTCATGACATGAATTATTTCCATCTTCATTTTCTTATCTTCTCTTGTGCATGCATATTTCTTCATAAAACCACTTGTAATTTGAGTTCAAATTCCTACAAAATAACATAGAAATTTCCAATTAAATTTTCTAGAATTAATATATGCACAAAAATGACCATTTTGCCTCTATATGAAGATGAATATGTGATGATTTGAAAATAATTTGAATTTTGGTTTAAACATGTTAAAATACTCAATATGATCATTTATTTAATTAATTTGATTAAATATGGAAGTAAAAGTATGCACATTTACGTGCACACCGCATATTTTCACTTCTTCTTTAATACACACACACACACACACACACACATATATATATATATTTGTAAACAAAGTTTGAAAATAATATTTCTATCATTATTATTTAATAATTAAAAGACCTTATTTAATAATTAAAATAATTATTAAATCATTTAAACTCAATTTAAATTCAAAAATCATTTATTCCAAAATAGTGATATCATTGATGATGTCATAATGAGATTTTATTTTCAAAAATAAAATAAATAATTTTATTACATATTCTCATTTGTATACATAAATAAGTGTATGTATCCAGCTCCATGCATGATGTCGGATGGTCTAAGAGCTGTTTATTGATAAAACGGTTTTCGGTCAATTTATCGATATTTCTTCCAAAGTATATATTTTTATAAATATTTATTCAAAATAAGATGACCGATATTATTTATTGTTCGAAACATTATCATTTATGTTAAAAAAAATCTTATATTTGAATATTTTAATTTTATTCTAAAGTGATGAATTTGCGGATCGTTACAGACTTATTGTGACACACCAAGGGTATGAACTTATATACCTACCTAGGGTATGGACTTATATGACCTACCCATGTATCGACTTTGTTGTGATGTACTTAGAGTGTTCTTGATGGCCATGACACATTCGACATGATATTTTGAGATCATGGGTAGCTTTATCTTGCTGTGATCGCTTGAACGTTTTTGGATCCTACGTTTGTAATCTTACGAACGTTTGATCTTAGCAGTAGTGACCATACGCGTTGTGGCGTATCTATTAGGTCTTAGCAGTAGCGACCATATATGTTGGGGTGTATCTTATCGATCTTAGCAGTAGTGATCATTATTTTGGTACCACGATTTGATCATGGTATATTTGTACTATATTATTAGTAGCTTTGGGCTAGTGCAGTGCAATGGAAGATATTGCGCTAACTTGTTACAGGAGAAGAGCAGGTAATGGTATGATCTCCTACTTTTGAGATGGATTTACTATACTTGTTTATAGGCAGTCCGTGTTACTCCCGAGCCACGTTTGTAGAAAGGGGCAGCTGTAATTTAGTACTTCATGTTTATTTGTATATAGTTTTAAGATATAGTATTTTGTGATAGACCCCCTCACACCAGACTTTATGTATGACCTACATTTTGTCTTTGTATGCTTATGTCATGACAACTCTCGATTACTCGATTGCTTAGTTCGAGAGTCAGGTACTTTTGGGGATACGCTAGCAGAGTACGCGGTTGGAGCATTATGAAGGCGTGACATCAATGTTTAGAGATATATATGTGCTTGTTATTTTATTTGTACATGACAGACCTGTTATTTGTATATGAGACCGTTGTACCAAATATTCATTCAGAACTCCATGATTTTTGAGAGTTGATGTATTCTGATTTTCTGTACTCATATTTATCCATCAGTTGCTTCCGCTAGTGCAGTATTTTATGTATTGTCGTCTTATTATGTTTATGTATATTTAGTATAATATATGTTGTCATTCTATTATGAGAACTTGTCGATGTCTTGAATTAATGTTTTCTTTCTAAGTTTACCACAACAAACTGTCTTTTACGGTATTCGAAAGTCATGCGACGATGTAAGGTACATACTTTTAAGTATTACGAAGGGCGGGTTGTTATAGTTTGTATCAGAGCTTAAGCTCAACCCTCGGACCAAGTAGGCCAGTTTGAGTTAATCAATCTGATCAAAGGAGATTCGTTGAGAGAGCGTACTTGTATTTCTCTACAATATAATACTGTATACACTGCTTGTCTTCTGAATATAAATTATTTCTACTACTGGTTGCTAAGGTATTTTTGTCAAACTATCAGTATGAGTAGAAAAATACATAAGCGACTGCGGATAGGCAATCTGAGATGCCGGATTTGTTCATAGACTATTTAGCTGCTGCAAAAGGATGTTCTCTCGCATGTAAACATTTCCGGCAGATTGCAGTTAGCGCCAGAAGTGATGTGACCCTTTTTTGCATCAGTATTTTTAGCTCCACCAGCTTTAGACTCCTCGAAGAAGTGTTGGAATTTCCTTAGCCTTGGAGGGGAACCATATCTGGGTCCAAAGACTGTTGTTGAGGCGACGTCTTAGACACAGGCATGAGAAGGCTTCCTTCGTTATAGGTCTAGGGAATGTTCCTTTAAGGAAGATTATTTCTCGGCATTTTGAGAAAGAAGACTTTGGCCAGGTAGGATGTAGTGTTCGTGTGGCTGATAAGCATAACTGCGATTCAGAATTTATTTAGGCGTCTCTTTAAGTTCTCAATTCATTTCTAAGATCGAGAAGGGTGTGTAGTATGAGTATTCCATCCATCCTGAGCAGGACAGCTTATCAATGAAGCAATGTTGACCGATTTAACCTTTCCTTAAGACTTAAGCATTGGTTGGGGGATCATTGCTTAACCTTATCCTTGTTAGGGTCCATATTTGAATATCTCGTTAAGATGGCTCTCCTTTGTGAGAATGCCCATGAGATACCCTTGAGGTAATGAACGTGGAAAGTAATGAAACTCCAACCGAGGCGTAACGACAATAATACAAGAAAGATCGAGCTTGTTCGAAAAAGAAAAGATGGCCTAATATGTCACTCATGTGTCATATGTGAGGCATTTCACTTTAAAATGTCATCCAGCTAAAGTGAAGCATAAGTGCTTCAATTGCGATCAGGTTGATCACTTGAAGAAGGATTGTCCTACACTTCCGAAGGGTGTGTAAGTGATGATGACTTGTGCCTTTTAGGCGTTACTGGGCCTAGCGGACTTACGGCTTAAGAAAATCGGAAGGAGCTTATGTAGTGAGGTATGCTTTATTTTTAAAACTAACTTCTATTTCTTCTGATACTTGAGCGGTATATTTTATGTGTTGCTAATTACTTAGTAGATAGGCTAAAATTAACACTTTCATAGTAAGTAAATTCTTCAGTAGAGATCAACTTTATGTGAGTCACCTTAGTTGCAAAACTGAGGTGAAGCGATCGAAGTGTCACCATTCAAACTTGATGCATGAGCTTTCAAGTTGAGTAGGTTTGGTTGATGAAGTATAACTTGGATTTATATCCAAGTAAGGTTCGGTGGATGCCCAGTAATGAGCAGAGACCGAGTGGATGATTTATAAGCGTTTGTCTAGAGTCATTTGTGTTATAATTTTTTTCCTTTATGTTAGTAAACCTCGGGTAATGGGAGTAATCCTATGTGTTGAAAGGGACATTTTCTAAAGATTTTCTCATTCACGTGCTAGTTCTTAACCTAAAGTTCGAGGACAAATTTTCTAGGTGATTAGCACCAGCTGGGATAGGGTTTTTCACTTGATTCTGATAAACAAGCACTTGAGTCGGATTCTTGGGATGACTGAGAGATTTTCAAAACAAAAGCTTAGTCATGTCAGGAGATTTCAGTAGTGGGATCAAGGAAGCGGATCGGAATTAGCACGGATGGAGTCAGGTGGCCGTCCCTAATTTAACAAAGAAATATTGTGAGCAAACGAAGGGTCGGAACGTGTACCATGCCATTTGGAATGATCTTTAGAAATTATAAAATTTTAGTTTAGTATAATTATTACGTGGGAAAGTTCGGGTAAGGATTTCTCGACTAGTTTTGTAGCGATTCAGATAATCTCCTTAGTGACGAGATGATACTTGCCTAGGCAAGCGTTGTAGTACACTTACTATATTATCCTTGTTAACATTGTGCGATCAAGGTAGATATGAACCCAAGCAATCCCATGCAATCGTAAATCTTCATTATGATTTAAGTAGTATAATTTTCTATTCTAGAGAATGAGTTTTGTTCGGAAGAAAAGGAGAATTGAGGCAATGATTGTTGGATTTATTTGAGGTTTTGGGACTCGATGATCCTGCATATCATATAGGTTTTACTTTTCATAATGTGAGGTGTAATAGTCTTTCGTGTATTGTATTCACGAAAGGGGTTACACCACTTAGGCGTTTATTCCTTTTGAATAATGGACAGACTCATTGGAGTTTATGGTTTAATATGCGCATTTGACTCTTGATGGTTACCGATCATGTTGGTATAGACTCTTAAATATTTGATTGTTTTGTTGTTTGTTTTTGCTTGTTGTTGTTGTTACTGCTTATGTTTGCTTGCTATTGTTTCATGTTGTTTGTTGTTGTTTATTGTTGCTATTGGTTGATTTCTATTGTTGGTTAATTCTTGTTGATTGGTTGTTTCATGTTTAATAATTTGTACGCTAGTTATTGTTGCTTATTCTTGCTTGCTATGCTTTGATCGTTGCTCATTGCCTAATTGTTGTTTGTTGCTGATTGTTATTGATTGATTAGAGGTTAATTATATGATATAATTAAGTGCATATCACTGATTGGCAATAACGAATTCTTACCTTCGAGGGTTTATTCTAGGGTACGTATAGTTATATAAATTGTATCAGTCTTATATTACTGATCGTACATCGTATCGATCTTATTTTAGTGACCATGTATAGTATTGATCTTATATTATTGATCATACATTATTGTGGTCATCCCTATTGTTTGATCTTGATAGACGTCTGGGTACGTTAGTGTGCTGACTCTATTTATAATTGAATCATGGCAAATGTCTGAGTAGTTAGTGTACTAGCCCTGTTTATCCATCCTCGGTAATGATGGGTATCGATTTGTATTCCATAGCTATCTAGAATAGATCGCCTATCATCCATGCCCGCTATGGAGTAAGATGTGATCTATACGAGTCCACTACCTTTTGATGTGAATCGGAGTCAATAATATATTTTGATACTAACTCACTTGAGCTTACTCTCCAATTGATTGTCATGTATGACTAGTAGTACCGATTACTACACTGAGGTTATACATGTTTGAATTCTGTGTTAGTGCATAATCCTCTTTGTATAGTACAATTAGGTACTTGAGAGCTGATGTATAGCTATTTAAATGCTTATTTTCTTAGATTGGCATTTAAATAGTGAGAAGTTTTCTTAAGGGATGTATGAATTTTTGGGAAATGTAGGATGACGTAGGTCATCGCATATTTCATAGTGTGTTATGCATTCTAATTTGGGATTTCCCTAGTGTTGATAGCACAAGAGAAGGTACTATTGGAATTTTCTGAAACCGAGATTCAGGAAGTTTGGTCAGCCTTGTTACTTTCTCCTACTTATATGAATTTTCGAGACGAATTTCTTTTAAAAAGGGGAGAATGTTACACCCAATAATTTAACGATCGAATATTTAAATTGTTAATTGAAATATATAATCGTTAAGCGATGGAATGCCACTTGTACTCGATTTTTACAAACGAACGAATTAGGACTCAAAACACCCATGATTGAGTTCACTTTTTCTATGTGAGTAAAATAAGTATAAACTTGACTATGTTTGGAGTCGACGATTTACGGGGCTGAATAGTGCCGGATGAAGATGAATTGGGTAAGCCCATTAGTTTTCTATAAGAGGCTAACTCCTCTTCATTTTTCTAATTCGCTCTTCATTCATGTATCCTCTTCTCCTGCTTATTCTAATTATTTCCTAATTACCTCCTAATCTTCTAACCCTAGATCCACTAATCCAAGCCCAAATAAATTCCAATAAATCCCGATAAAATAGCCATAATTCCTCTCTACTCTTCCTCTATGAAACCCGCGAAGGGATTGAAATGAAGTGGATTTTGAGGGAGATCTCAAAGTAAAAGTAAGCTTGGAATTGGGTTTTTTGTGATTTGAAGCGTGGTTTGGAGAAGAAGAGGTGAGTAGGATGATTCTCCTATTAAATTTGTGCATTTTACTTCATTAATTCATTCATTTATAATTATAAAGTATTATGGAATCATTTGGGGATCTTTGGGTTTAGACTTATATTCAAGTTATAAACATGTTTCCCTTAGCTAATTAATTGTCTAAGACCATAATACTATGTATTGAAAATAGTTAGGAACCCGTAGATTTGATTTGCGTTAATTGGGTGATTTGTTGTGATGTTATTGTTTGATATGGGGATTAATAAGTAGTTTAATGATGTATACATCATTAGAAAATATTAATTAATCCATTTGAATTGATTTGAAAAACGTTATTAAGCAAATTTAAGTGGTTTGTGAACTCTACACTTATTATTAAAGTGATTAGAGACTAATGAAGCTTACTTGGTATTTATAAAATGGTTTCATGATTTTATAAATAAATAATATATTTTATAAAATAGATATGGGATTTTATAAAATAGTAAGACGATGAATACTTGATTTTCAATGAGGCAAAATAAGTATTTTAAAGGGCTAAATCGATTTACAAGCTAAAACTATATTTTATAAAGTGATTTATGAGAAAGTACGATATTTTGTAAAATAGTATGAGATTTTGTAAATTGATATAAGGAAATGTTTCACTTTTATTGAAAAAGTTTTGTAAATTAAAGAAAGTTTTGATTTAAGTAATAATTGAATTACTTATCTGAATATTCGTATGTATATGTGCACGAGCGGGTATACGTATATGTGCATTTGGAGTTAAGTGACTATTAAAACAAAGATAGTATTGTAATTACAATTATTGTGTGATTTTTTGTTTATATAGATATGTAATTGTTTGATTATATAGAAATATAATTGATTACAAGTCTATTGCACGCATTTCACATAGCAATAGCGACTATCGCGTGCGCTAAGTTACATGAGAGTATACCAGGCCAAGCAATCGTCCTGATGAAGTCCAAAATGTGATTTGTGTTTTGTTGTGTGTTGTGTGAGCGTGTGTGTGTGTAAGAATGCACGAATGAGTGCATCGACACATTTATAGGCTACGCACAAGGTGAGGAGGCTGGGTATGTCATTTTGGCGTGTTAGAGGAAGCTAGGTCACTATAATTGCCCATTGAACTCTACTGGTGCAAAGACTGAATATTTGTATCAAAATTGGTTTTCATATGCTTAAGAAGCCGCTTCCAAAACGTCAATAAATTAACCTCGGTAGATGTCTGATGGGATGGAGACATGCTCTAATAGCAAGACGACTCATCGGGCAAAGCGTCGGAGGAAACGGCACGCGACTCAGTGTCCGTTCGGGGAATCAACTCCTTGCCCAGGCTCACTGCCTGGAACATACCAATTCAGTCGACTGAATTGGTCCATTCAGTCGATTAGTCAAGAGAGAATAAGTAATATCTACCTTGGTTAAGTCGACTGAATGGAACCCTCAGTCGATTGACTTGTTGTGTGTTCTGAAAACTTCAAAATGCGATAAATTTTGCATACAAAGTTGGATTGAGTTGAGTTTTGGACCATTCTTCATCATTTTTTGAGGGCTACAACCTTTGAAATTTTGGTAAGTTTTGAAGTACTTTGATTTCGGGGTCCATGTGGGATCCACCCCAGCACTTGTTTCAACTGTAGATTTTGAGGTAAACTGGTAGGGTATACCGAAAGAGTATTATGACATTGAGATCACGCATTCCACTTGGAATGCGATTGGGTTATAATGGGTTTTTTTAGAGTTGTCTGGTGGGTTTTTTTAAGTCGTAGCGATTGGAGCCATGCATGGCGATTTCATCTATTATATACGGAGTGAGTCTGTACTATAAGATTTCGACCTTAAAGTAATATACGATTTGTTTGGTGTTGACTTGTTGTGGCACATCAAGGGTATGGACTTATGTAACCTACCCAAGACATGGACTTATGTGACCTACCCAAGTATCGATCTTGTTGTGGTGTACCTAAAGTGTTATTGATGGCCATGACATACTTGACATGATCTCTTGAGACCATGAATAGCTTTATCTTATCATAATCGCTTGGACATTTTTGGGTCCGACATTCGCAATCTTACGAACATTTGGCCTTAGCAGTAGTAACCATACGTGTTGTGTCAAACCTATTCGGTATTAGCAGTAGTAACCATACGCGTTGAGGCATATCTTATCGATCTTATCCGTAGTGACTATTGTTTTGGGATCACGGTTTGATCATGGTATATTTGTACTATATTATTAGTAGTTTTGAGCTAGTGTAGTGCAATGGAAGATACTGTGCTAACTTGTTGTTACAGGAGAAGAGCAAGTTATAGTATGATCCCCTACTTTTGAGATGGATTTACTATACTTGTTTATAGGTAGTTCGGGTTACCCCAGAGCAATATTTGTGGAGAGGGCCGGCTGTGATTTAGTAGTTTCTGTCTATTTGCATATGGTTTTAATATGCATTATCCTCACACCAGACTTTATGTCTAACCCATGTTTTTTCTTTATCTACTTATGTAACACCCTTAATTTTTGATGATATTATTCAGAAAATTTAATTAGATAAACTAAATAGAATAACATGATAAGGAGATTGAGATTTGGATAAAATAATTATAGGGCCATGCTTAATCAATTAAATTGGCTTAAAATGGCTTATATGTTATTAATTAAAAACATGGGCACATGTTAGTAAATAGCCGCACCTTATGATTCACGGCTATATACCCATTCACGTTTCATTTTCTCATTTTTCATGTTCATTCTAAAAAAAACCTAAAACGCAAAGTAAAATAGAGGAGCCGGCCATTATCAAGGAAGAAAAGGGGAAAAATTAAATCAAAGCTAAGGATCAAAGCTAGGGGATTTAATTTTCAACAAATCTCAAATTCCTTGTCATATTCAAGGTGAATAATAATTTATACCATCTTTATTTTTGTTTTATGATCATATGTTTTCGGATTTAGAATTAAATTCATTTTTATGATATTTTGGATGATGATATGCTCGAATTATAATATGTTGGGTTTAAATCAAATCATTTAAATATTGATTTATATGGTTTTATGGCAAAACCGAATGTAAATGATTTTTGAATGCTATGGAAAAATTCTATGCTATGTAAAATATGATTTTGGAGATGAGTTTCAATTTTTATAATTTTCCAAGCTATGGAAAATTTATCATAAATTTTCAAAGGAAAATAAGATAAAATGGGGTTTATGATTATTTCGATTACTTTATTTAGAATTTGGGTATGGAATTTTTGTATGTTTGATAACATGATGGAAGTGAATTTCTATAATTTTTGGGGATTTTTCCTAAGTGATTTACTATGGAAATTTAATTGTTTTAGAAAGAAGGATTTAATTGCATAATTGGTTTTGCTTAATGGAAGGGCTTAAATGCTAAATTTTCCTTGATTTGGATTTGTGATTATGCGGCAGTTGTTATAGTAAAGAATTTGAAAAGTTTAAGGCAACCAATCAGGTGTTTACAAATAGGCAGTTATAAAGCAATTACTTAAATTAACATTAAATCAGCCTTTTCCAGAAAAGTAGGTTCCTCGACTTCAGAAGCGCCTTTCGACGTTATGCCCCCACTTCGACTAAGTCGAAACCTACCATGCCGAAACCCACCTAATCGAAATCAATACACAAGATATCACTTAGATGGTACGTAGTGGATTGGAGGAAGGCGGAAGGCATAGTGTCGAAAGCATAGCTTCCGATGGGGTCGAAACCTTAGTTTTACTTTCAAATGAAAAAGTGCCTGCCTTGTCTTATTAAAAGCTTTCGAAGGAGTTGAAACTTATGCTTTCGAAAGGGGTTTTCTAAATAGTTTTCGAAGGGGTTTCCATTTTATGTTTTGAAAGTACAGGCTTTCGAATGGGTTCCATTATTTATAAATTGATGCTTTCGAAAGTAGTGGTTCTGACTTAGTCGGAACACAGCCGCTGTTCTTTTGCCTTTCGAGTGTATTGAAACCATAAATGCTTTCAAAGGGTTGTCTTTGTTTTAAACTTATGCTAAGCCACTTCCTAAAATGCTTTCGAAAGTATTCAAGGGTTTCGAAGGCAATGACTTCGAAAGGGGGTTTCGACGCTATTCTTCAAAGTTCTACTTAATTAGTTTAAAGCTTTCGAATGAATGGTTCCGACGCCATCAAGTTTTCCCCAAACATTTGTGAAAAGATAAAAGGTTTCGAAAGAGATACTTTTGTATATATTCACTTTGACCAAAAAGAAGTTTTAAAGTAAAACTCAATGGTTTCGAAAAAGTTACTCTCATTGGCTTCGAAGCTATGATTCTAAGGATTTTTTTGTAATGATTCAGTACTTTCGAAAGGTATATTTTGGTTTTGAAAGAGATCATTAAATAGATTCAAAAGGTATATACTTAATGTTTTGAGAAGAAGTTTTCTATGCTTTCGAAGAAGGTTATCCAGGGGTTTCAAAAGTGATGTTTTTAAGGTTTCAAAACAAATAACCTAATCTCATTTTAAAGGAAAAACCATGGCACATAAAAAGAGTTTTGAAATGGAGTTTTTAAAGAAGTTTTCCTTGATTAAAAGGTTAAAGGGATTAACCAAGATTATATAAAGTGATTTCAAGGATATTAAACCACTAGCGTTGGTATTATTATGTTGTTATGACTGCTCCTTCATATATTTATTCACATTATAATGAACCCATAACAGTAATTTGGGAAGGGGCAGAATAACCAGCTAGGCTGATCCAGTAATGAATATAAATTAAATTAATTAAAGATATTGTCATGGGCCAATAGGTTCGTAGTAAGCCCATGAAAATATGTATAAACAAAGATGTCAGGGAGACAGGTTCATAGTAAACCCATGAAAACTATGATTTGATATTGGCAGGGGCCAATAGGTTTGTAGTGAACCCATGAAAACTATATCGGATTAAGATATTGATAGAAGTCAGTAGGTTTCTAGTCAACCCATGACAACTAGGATAAGAGGGAAAGATATTGGAGTTACCAACATTTTCAGGAAGAACCCATGAAATAGTAAAGATATTGGTAGGGGCCAATAGGTTCTTAGTGATCCCATGAAAACTATGAAATCAGACAGAGAGTCCATAACATTAAAAAGGTTAGTAAGCCCATAAAAACTAATTGGTTAATAGTGACTCTAGAACTATAAATAAGACAAATAGTCAAAATAAATGGCGATGGGTAATCCATAATTAATTTACTTGTTTGCATATCATCATATTATTTTGAATTGTTTTAACCATTGTGGTTGCAGGAGCACGGTATATGGTTTTATAAAAGGTTTTAGGATACTAGTGAGGGGAAAACCCATTTCGCTAAGCGGCGTGGTCTCACTAGATATCTAAATGGTTTGAGATGGTAGATTATTATTCATACCAGGCTTTATGTCTGACTTGAAGTTTTTGTTTTCCCCTTATAATCTCGGGTGCTTAATTGATTTTGAGTAGTTTGAGGGTTAAGATTTCCAGGTTCTCTTTTTTGACGAATAAAGCTTCCGGAGACATGCAGGAGGCAAGCTAGTTAATAATAGTTCTTTTATTCCTTTGTGCGTTTTGGTTGTAAAGGAAAATTTATTTTATTGCCTTATTATATACTCTGATCAACCAAGGGGGCATCCCCATATGTCGCTCTTGGCTTATTTTGTATTAATTATATGTTATCTGAACGTGGTCTGCGTGCTGGGATTACGTAAGGAACATGATATATTTTGAAATGGAATGTGGAATTTGTTTAATGTTTAATTTTTTTCCATATTCATGTGTTTCTGTGTAACAATGTATCTAATATTACAGTATTTGGTCGTCGAGGGTTAATGACTATAAATGACTGTAGCATCCGTAGTTGTTAGTTTTGGGCCTCCAAGTAGGGGATGTTACAAGTTGGTTTCAGAGCATAGGTTTATGAAACCTAAAAGAAATTTAAACCTAAAAAATTTTCAAACATAATCCAATGAATCAGAAAATAAGATTGGGTTTTGGGTTAATGCTATAGTAACGTACTTGTATTTGATATATATATATATATAAGTACGTATTCCCCACTCTCTTAGACCGTTCTTTTGTATTTTACGAAGGTTCATATGCAGATTTACGAGAAAGAAGATATGGAGGCAGGAAACGGAAGAGGAAATCTCATTGGAAGAAGCACCACAACCAATGGAAATGCTCGACCCATTAGGAGGAACCCAGGTCGACGGGCTAATGCTAATCAAAATGCTGATGTTAATGTGGGTGCTGAAAATCCAATAGTGGATATGGGGATGATGTATTAGTTCTTTGTCAATATGATGCAAGCAAGAGTTGATGCGGGAGTTGCTGGAAATGTTGGAGGAGCTAATCCTGTGGCTCCATGTAACACCCCATATTTTTAGTACCATTATTTAGAATATTTAATTAGCAAAATAAAATAAAATAATATAAGATGATTAATAGATTGAGATTTGGTTTAACCAAGGGTAGCCGTGCTATGTTAAATGCAAATCAAAACAAGATAACATGAATAAAAGTGTTCGGAAATAAGGGAGGGCAAAATAGGAAAATGATAGAACTTATACCCTAGACCCTTAATAATTCAAACACACGTTCATTTCATTTTTCTCGAGAAAAAATATTCTAAGGTCGGCCACCATTTTCAATCTCAAGAGAAGATAAAGCTAAGATTTCAAGAAGAAGAAGTAAATCAACTTGTTCAACATCAAATCTCATATCTTTGATCACAAAGCTAAGGTGAAGGATAATTACATCCCATTTTCCTTATATTTTTGGATTTAAGGGTAAACCCGAAATGATTTTGCATGATAATGCCATGTTTTGGATGATTAAATGTTTATATATACTTGTTGATGATTAATACATGTTCATATTAGTTTTTATGATATGTTTGATATGAAAACCCTATTAAATTACATCCAAATGTCTTGCAAATTTTAATGCAGGTTGAAAATGATATTTAGAAATGGGTTTCAATTTTCATAATTTTCGAAATTATGGTGGATTTTATATAATTTTTCTAGTGAAGAAAATGGTTTATTGGGTTATAAATTATTTTAGGAAAAATAAATAATTATTTGGATCCAAAATTTATATATGTTAGAAAACATAATGAAAAGGACTTTCTGGAATCTTTAGAGAATTTTCCTAAGTGTTTTGATGAATATATAAATTTATTTTAAGGTATGGGACTTAAATGTTTGATATATTTAATTAAGAAGAAGGAGTGTTTTGCAAAAGATTTAAATTAATTAATTGGTTCTGAAATTTGCAGCACTTTTTAGTGGTAAAGAAAAAAGGCAACCAATCAAAATTTTACATGTAAAGCAGGTTAGGTGAAAATAACTGTTTATTTCAGGCTTTTTAACTGTTTTATCGCTTTTGGCACCTGCTTCCGCCTTGGGTGGCTTTCGACCAAGTCCCTCCGCCCTCAACTCCATCGAAACCAATGCGCCTGGTATCAAGAAATCTGTAAGTAGCAAATTGGATAGAAGGCGAAAGGTATGAGGTCGAAACCATAGGTTCCGAAGGGGTCAAAGCGTCACTTTGTTTTTAAATTAAAATGTGCCTGCTTGCTTTCAGCTAAATGGCTTTCAACTCAGTTAGCTTTCGACTGGGTCAATGGATTTAAAAGAGATGGTTTCGAATGGGTTACACTTTCGTTTTAAATGGTTGCTTTCGACTAAGCCGAAACCCCTAGCTGCCGCTTTTCTACCTTTCGAAGTCAATGGTTTTGGAAGGTATACTTAGTTTTTAAAAATCAGCCACTTCTCCAATGCTTTCAAAGGGATGGTTTCGACACTATCACTTCTTTACTTAGGAAATAGTTTCGAAACAGAAGCTTTCGACTTAAATGTTTAAAAGATCCTTTTTCTATAATTGAAGTATAACCCAAATGGTTTCGAAAGAAATAGTTTTAATGGTTTCGAAAGGAGTGCTTTCGACTTCAATGGGCTTCTTATCCTTTTGCTCTACTTGAAGGGATAATTCAAAAGGTTTCGACTGAGATGGTTTTTAAAGGTTTCGAAGAAGTAAACTTTGAATGGTTTCGAAAAGTTTCCATGTGTTTTAAATTAAACTCAAAGGCTTTCGAAAGGTTTAGTATATTAATGCTTTCGAAAGAGTTTTAATGAATGGTTTCGAAGAGGTGGTTCCCCAGGGTTTTGAAGGGGTCGAAGGGGAAGGTTTTTCCTTTGTTTTCGAAGCTTTCAATGAAAAGAAAGGAAGGGTTATTCCAATGTTTTCGAAAGGCAATTTTTAAAGGTTTTAAAGAGGGATGTTAATTATTTTGAAGCTTTCGAAGAAAAGAAAAGAAAGGATTTTCCAATGTTTTCGAAAGACAAGGTTTAATGGTTTCGAAAGGGGTAATTGTTTTCATCAACAAGGGGTTGAGTAAAATATACATATATATAACATGGAAAGGTGATTTAGAGTAAAGCATAAAGAATAGTATTTTCCTTGTGTACATATGATTTAAATCAATTTGAAGGAGTTTTTCAAGGAAAATTTAAGTTATCCCTAAGTAAAATGTCTTAGATATTAGAATACCAGATAGAATTGGTATAGGGTCGTGCCTTATACATTAGCTATTGGTCCCAGCTAATTTAGTCCAAAATTCCAGTGTGTAGGGCTTTGTCACGGGTAAGACTAAAATTATGATTACACACAGAAGGGAATATATATTTGTATACAGATAGATTATTGGTGAGCCTGCAAAACCATTAGGATCAGGTGATCCTGGGAGATGTTAAGTTAGGGACAAACCGTCCTGAAGATACATATTCAACCGATACTTAAGGACAAACCATCCATAAGAGGTGTTTCTAACAGGTGTTAGATAAATTTTGTTATTTTGTCTGGTAGGCCCGAGTCAGCCAAAGGTTAATAGTAAGCCAAACAAAACTATAGTGTTCGGACAGATAGTCTACTTGTTACTTGATATGTATGTTTACATAATAATGCTTTATAGTTTTAACTAGTTTTGGTTGTAGGATAAAGGTTTGCATGGTATTAGTGAGGGGAAACCCGTTCCGCTAAGCTGCATGGTTTCACTTAGCATTAATAACCGGGATGTATAGTATTATTCACACCAGGCTTTATGTCTGACTCGAAGTTTATGTTTTCCCCTTAAACTCTCGGGTGCTCAAAATTGATTTGAGTAGGCTGAGGGTTGAGGTTCTTTCAGGTTTTAGTAAGATGACGAATAAAGCTACCAGAGGCGAGCAGGAGGCTAACAGATAGCTATTTAGGAGTTGATGTTCTTTGTTTTGTTGTTTATTTCCGTTGTGTATGTATTAAGTCAATTATGACTATATGACTTTGATCGTCCAATGGGGCATCTTCATATGTCGCTCTTGGCGTATTTTGTAATAAGTATATTTTATCATTGCTTGAGAAATGTTTTGGGATTATGTAATCTGAATATGGAATATCTGTTTTGAAATATAATGGAAAATGTTGTTTTGAAATCTGTTCTTTGTTTCATATTCAAGTGCTTCTGATATTATAGATACCATTAACATAGCCGTATTTAGTCGTCGGAAGTAAGTACTATATATGACTATAGCATCTGTAGCGCTTAGCTTTGGGCCTCTATATAGGGGATATTACAACTTGGTATCAGAGCATAGGTTTATGAAAAACTTTAACTAAAAATAATTTTTGAAAACATAATCCTTAGGAATTAAAGATAGGATCGGGGAATGGGATAACATTATGGTATCATACTTTTATTTGCTATATATAGGTATACATTTTATCTCTAGACTCCTATCTTTGTTAGGCTATTCTTTTGTATCTCATGAGGCTTGAATACAGATATGGACGGAAGAAGAAGCAAAGTCAATCTAGGAGAAGACAGCACCACTACTAATGGAAATGCCCGACCAAATGCTAGAAGAGGTTAGGCTCAGGCTGAGAACATTGGTGCCGGGTTCCCTAAGTGGACATGGGAGCCATGTATCAGTTTTTCGTAAACATGATGCAAGCTGGAATCGCAGCCGGAGTTGTTGGAGGTAATGCTGCTGGAGGAGGAGTACAAGAAGCTCCAATGGTCAATCAGTATGCTAACTTGAGCAGAGACTATATTAGGCTTGGAGGAAAAATGTTTATCGGAATATAGGATGCTATTGAAGTAGAAAACTGGCTGCTACTTTGCGAGAGGATTTTACTGACCTAGGGCTCAATGACGAGCAGAAAAGAAGACTCGCCTCAAGACAGCTTCAAGGAGCTGCTTTGTTTTGGTGGAATACTGTAACTGCTGGCGTGGATGAAGAGACTATGACGTTGGCAAAGTTCAGGAGGAGGTTCCAAGAAAGGTTCATGTCAGTAATGGTGCATTCTGTCTTGATCGGGAAGTTTGCTGAGCTGGAACAATGAGAAATGTCAGTTCTGGAATATGCTAGTAGATTCGAAGATTTAGCCCGGTATGGGTGTGCCACTGTTGACACAGTGTTAAAAAGAAATGAAAAGTTTATAATAGGTTTGAAGCCGGAGTTGGCTAGGGCTACTTAATCGCACATCAGAGATCCGTGTGATATGGTGGTGGAAATGGCGTTGAGACATAGGGAGATGTTAGCCTGTTTGGAGAAGAAGGAGGTCCAGGTCAAGGTTTTAAATCTCGAATTTCGGTCACGTCTCGTCTCGAAGAATTTAGATAGCTTATCTCGTATCGGGTGAGATCTCGAACGAGACGAGTGTATCTCGGTCGTCCATCTCGGATTTACATCTCGGTTTCTAAAATTCATTTCGGAGTTATCTCGGAGTATATGTCATGTTGAAAATTAGTTTTCATACACCTAAATTTATAATACTAGTCAAGTCACTACCTTAAGGAAAACACTATGCACTTACCTTGAATATATCACACGCTTATCATTAGTAATTTAGTATGGAAAAATATCATTTGTATCATATAAAATAAAAAAATAACCAGATTTCATAAATAATGTTCAATATAATATCATATGAGATAAAGTAGACAAGAAACAAACCATAACATATGCACCCTTACTTTGTTTGATCATTCACTTAACTTTCCTACACAATACAATGTCTCATTTCTACCTTTTATGATTTATAGTGCTGCAAGGGAAATCTTAATTTTATAACTTCAAATACAAAAGTCTACAGTAGAATTAAGATATTCTATGTCTGATTATAGTATTTAATTATTAGCAAACAAAATCTAATTAAGCAACTAATAGCATAGATATTTCAAACAAACGTAGAAAATAGCATACATAGCACAAACAATTTTCAAACATATAGTAATATTATAAGAAAAGCAAAAAAAATGATGTACGAATGAACATGTAATCATCAAACGAAATTAATAGACGAAAGAGAATTCCTTTATTGCTTAAAAATAAGCCTTGAGGAAAAAAATTATAGCAGCAAAGACTAAATGAAATCAAATTGAGAACCCATTTGGAACATAAAGTTAAATAAGTGAAGCCTAAAATTTATAGCTGCAAAAAAATAGGGTTAGGAAAAAAACTCAAGAAAGTGTCGAAAAAAGAAAAATGAAATCCGATGTAAATTAATTTGGATCAGAAACCTAAATGAAAATCATAAAGTGAAATACTTATCATAATCGATGTAGATTTTATCATCTTCTTACACTCGTCACTGCCGTAAAATAAGAAACGAAGATTAAATGAGATTTATATAAGAAATAATGGTTAAAAAAAAGTACAATTAAGAAGGCTTAAATTAAGGTAAAGGATGAGCCAGCCCAATACGGAAAAAGAATTGATTTTTTCCAAAATTCAAAAATTCGGCCGATATCTCGCTGTTAAATCTCGTCCGAGATACCGGACGAGATACTGAAATATCGTCCGAGATTTGGATCAAACGAGATTCAAACGAAATAGTCCGTTTCGAATCGCCCGGGCTTGAAAACAAGATCTCGACCGAGATCTCGGCCGAGATGAGCGAGATTTAAAACCTTGGTCCAGGTCGAATAGGGACAAAAGAGAAATTTTTTCACCAAAAGCATGCTCAGAAAGGAGGTGCGGCAAAGAAAGGAAAGTCTGAGGTGGTCTGCTATAAGTGTGATAAGAAAGTCCATTATGTTCATGAGTGTCGGACAGGTAAAGGAAAAAGGCTGCTGAGAAGAAAGGGATTAGATGTTTTAACTATGATCAAATTGGGCACTACAAGAACCAGTGCAAAGAGCCAACAAAAGGGGATAAAGGCTAGGTGTTTGCATTAGAGCCTACTACGTCAAAGCCAACAGTGCAGGAGAAGGGAAAGGCTGTGTTAGGAGGTACGCTCCAGATCCATGATACACCTGTTAGCGTTTTATTTGATACTGGTGCATCGCATTCTTTTATATCTAGATGTTTGGTAGATAAACTTAACCTAGAACCCATATATTTAGTTACTTCCTAAGGAGTTGCAAATCCGATAGGAGGGTATGCGATGCTAGGGATGAAGTGTGACCACTTAGAGTTTCACCTACTAGGGTACATCTTTGTTTGCAGTTTGCATGTATTTGATTTTGTTGGGTTCAGAATTATATTGGGTATGGATTGGTTAAGTAATTATGATGCTAGGATATTTTTCCTAGATAGGAAAATATCACTTAGACACCCGGATTATAATGAATGGATAGTTTATACCGTAGAAAACCACAGCTGTGAGGTGAATGCTTTGTTGGGTGAAATGGAATTGGAAGATGAGTTGAATCGCGTTTTCATAGTTAGAGAATTCACGGATGTGTTTGAGCCTGTAGTTGGATTGCCGTCGAAACGAGCCATTGAGTTTCGGATTGATTTAGTGCCTGTTGCAGAACCTGTGAGTAGGCTAACAGCAGGATGACACCAACAGAGATGATGGAGTTGAAAGCTCAGTTGGTAGATTTGGAAGGAAAGAGTTATATTAGACCAAGTAGTTCGCCTTGGGGAGCAGCCGCTGTATTTGCTAAGAAGCCAGACGGATCGTTAAGGTATGTATCGATTATCGTAAGTTGAATGAGAAGAAGATAAAGAACTGATATCCACTGCCAAGGATTGTCGATTTGTTCGATCAGTTGAGCAGGGCCAAGATATTCTCTCAGTTAGATTTGGCAAAAGGATTTCATCAGCTTAGAGTAGCGGAAGATAGTATACCTTTAACGGCGTTTAGGATGAGATATGGGTCATACGAATGGTTAGTTATGCCGTTCGGACTCACTAATGCGCCGGCATTCTTTGTAGATTTGATGAATCGAATTTTCTAGGAGCACTTGGATAGATTCATGTTGGTTTTTATAGATGATATTTTGATATACTCTAAGGATGAGAAGGAGCATGAAGTTCAACTTAGAGTTGTGCGGGATACGCGGAGGTAGCATCAGCTAAAGGCAAAGTTTTCGAAGTGCAATTTTCGGAAGAGGGAAGTGAAATTTCTTGGTCATGTGGTTTCGGAGAAAGGATTGTCAGTTGATCCAAAAAAGATCGATGCCGTTAATAATTAGAAAAGACCAGAAACGGTAACTGAGATAAGAAGTTTCCTTGGATTAGCGGGATATTATCGGAGGTTTATAAAGGATTTCTCACGGATTGCAGCGCCGATGACTAAGCTTATAGGAAAGGATGTAAAGTTCGTATGGACCGATAAGTGTGAGGAATCCTTTCAGGGATTGAAGCACTTATTGACCCATGTACCTGTGTTAGCGGTCCCAAAGGGGAATCAAGATTTAGTTGTTTATACTGATGCGTGTGGAACAGGATTGGGAGTTGTACTAATGTAGAGGGGTAAAGTGATTGCCTACACTTCTAGACAGCTTAGACCACATGAGATTAGGTATCCAATGCATGATTTGGAGTTAGCTACAGTTATATTTGCGCTGAAGGTATGGAGGCATTACCTTTTGGGAGAGAGGTTTGAGCTTTATATAGATCATAAGTCGTTGAAATACTTGTTCTCTCAGAAGGAGCTGAACATGAGGCAGCAAAGATGGTTAGAGTTTCTAGCCGCTTATGATTTTAGAATAGAGTACACACCAGGAAAAGGAAATAAGGTTGCAGATGCGCTTAGTAGGAAGCATCGGAATGCAGTATTAGCTATGACTGTGTAATGGAAAGACTTAGAATCACTGTCAGCTTGTAGAATACTGTGGAGATCCGAAGCTGAGTCTGATGGAGAGTCTGCTAGGTTGTCTTGTTTAGAGGTCCAATCGGTAATGATTGAGAAGATAGCTTCTAAATAGGAGGAGGATCCAGTTTTGGCTGAACGGATCAAAAAGTTAAGGGAAGGAACGGAGAGCGATGACTTAAAGGATTTTCGTATTAACCAAAATGGATGGTTGAGAAAGAAGGGCAGATTATGTGTTCCAAATGTGGGAGACATAAGGAAAGAGATTTTGGAGGAATTCAATCGTTCAAAGTTCACTATTCATACAGGAGGAATGAAGATGTATCAAGATATGAAGAGAAGTTTCTTCTGGGAAGGCATGAAAAGGGATGCTGGTTTATGGGTGAAACAGTGTTTGAACTGTCAGCAGGTAAAAGCCGAACATTAAAAGTCGAGTGGATTGCTTCAACCATTGGACATTCCAGTATGGAAGTGGGATTCCATCTCTATGGATTTTATTGACGGATTGCTGAGATCTAATCGAGGGAATGAAAGTATATGGGTCATAGTAGATAGATTGACCAAGAGACCCATTTTCATTCCAATCAAGGCAAACAGGACGGCACCTGTACTGGCTAAGTTATTTATGAAGAATGTGGTTAGGCTACATGGAATTCCTAGTAGTATTGTTAGCGATAGAGATTCTTTGTTTACTAGCGAGTTCTAGAAAAGTCTTCGGGAGAGCTTAGGAACAGAGCTCAAGATGAGTATCGCTTACCATCCACAGACCTATGGGCAGACGGAAAGAGTTCACAAGATCTTGGAGGACTTGTTACGAGCTTGTGTATTAGACTTTGGGGGATCACGGGAAGACCACCTACACCTAGTCGAGTTTTCGTATAACAATAGTTATCATATTAGTATAGGGATGGCACCGTTTGAGGTTTTGTATGGAAGACCATGCAAATCCCCCGCATGTTGGTTAGAGATCGAGGATAGATTGATTCTTGGTCCTAATTTGGTAAAAGAAGCAGCAGAAAAGATTGAGCTGATAAGGACAAGAATGAAGGAAGCTCAGTCCAAGCAGAAAAAGCTATGCAGATAGAAGACGAAAAGATTTAGAGTTTTCTATTGGAGATCGTGTTTTCATCAAAGTATCGCCGATGAAAGGTGTTATCAGGTTCGGAAAGACTGGGAAGTTAACACCACGGTTCGTAGGACCGTTCCCTATTTTAGAAAGGAATGGGAAACTCGCGTATAGAGTAGAGTTACTGAGTAGTTTAACAGGATTCCACGATGTTTTTCATGTATCTCATCCGAGGAAATGTGTTAGGGATCCAGACACTACTATAACACCGACTGTGTTAGAGGACTTAGTAGTGGAACCAAATATGATTATAGTTAGGAAGCCTATCCGGATAGTTACACTAGATGAGAAGTAATTGAGGAACAAGACAACCAGATTAGTGAAAGTCCAGTGGAGTGACGATGCTAGAGACTGTACATGGGAGAGTGAGAATAGGATTAGAGATGCTTATCGTGATTTGTTTTGATGGTATGTTTTACCTTTGATTGTTTGATGTGTTCCTTATCGTAATTTCGAGGACGAAATTCTTTAAGGAGGGGAGATTGTAACACCTCATATTTTTAGTAACATTATTTAGAATATTTAATTAGCTAAATAAAATAAAATAATGTAAGATGATTAATAGATTGAGATTTGGTTTAACCAAGGGTAGTCGTGCCATGTTAAATGTAAATCAAAACAAGATAACATGAATAAAAGTGTTAGGAAATAAGGGAGGACAAAATAGGAAAATGATAGAACTTATACCCTAGACCCTTAGGAATTCAAACACACGTTCATTTCATTTTTCTCAAGCAAAAATATTCTAAGGCCGGCCACCATTTTCAATCTCAAGAGAAGATAAAGCTAGGATTTCAAGAAGAAGTAAATCAACTTGTTCAACATCAAATCTCATATCTTTAATCACAAAGCTAAGGTGAATGATAACTACAAGCCATTTTACTTATAGTTTTCGGATTTAAGAGTAAACCAAAATGATTTTGCATGATAATGCCATGTTTTGGATGATTAAATGTTTATATATACTTGTTGATGATTAATACATGTTCATATTAGTTTTTATGATATGTTTGATATGAAAACCCTATTAAATGAAATCCAAATGCCTTGCAAATTTTAATGTAGGTCGAAAATGATATTTTAGAGATGGGTTTCAATTTTCATAATTTTATGAATTATGGTGGATTTTATATAAATTTTCTAGTTAAGAAAATGGTTTATTGGGTTATAAATTATTTACGGCAAAATAGATAATTATTTGGGTTCGAAATTTATATATGTTAGAAAATATAATGAAAATGATTTTCTGGAATTTTCATAGAATTTTCCTAAGTGTTTTGATGAATATATAAAATGATTTAAGGTATGAGACTTAAATGTTTTATATATTTAACTAAGGAGAAAGAGTGTTTTGGAAAAGATTTAAATTAATTAATTGGTTCTGAAATGTGCAGTGCTTTTTAATGGTAAAGAAAAGAGGCAACCAATCAAAATTTCATGTAAAGCGGGTTAGGTGAAAAGAACTGTTTATTTTAGGCTTTTTAACCGTTTTATCGCTTTCGGCACCAGCTTTTACCTTGGGTGGCTTTCGACCAAGTCCCTCCGCCCTCAACTCCATCGAAACCAATGCGCCTAGTATCGAGAAATTGGTACGTAGCGAATTGGATAGAAGGCGAAAGGTATGAGGTCGAAAGCATAGGTTCTGAAGGGGTCGAAGCATCACTTTGTTTTTAAATTAAAATGCGCCTGCTTGCTTTCAACTAAATGGCTTTTGACTCAGTTAGCTTTCGATTGGGTCAATGGATTTAAAAGAGATGGTTTCAAATGGGTTGCACTTTAGTATTAAATGGTTGCTTTCGTCTAAGCCGAAACCCCTAGCTGCCACTTTTCTACCTTTCGAAGTCAATGGTTTCGGAAGGTATACTTAGTTTTAAAACTCAGCCACTTCTCCAGTGCTTTCAAAGGGATGGTTTTGACACCATCATTTCTTTACTTAGGAAATGGTTTCAAAACCGAAACTTTCGACTTAAATGTTTTAAAGACCCTTTTTCTATAATTGAAGTATAACCTAAATGGTTTCGAAAGAAATAGTTTTAATGGTTTCGAAAGGAGTGCTTTCGACTTCAATGGGCTTCTTATCCTTTTGCTCTACTTGAAGGCATAATTCAGAACGTTTCGACCGAGATGGTTTTTAAAGGTTTCGAAGAAGTAAACTTTGAATGGTTTCGAAAAGTTTTCACATGTTTTAAATTGAACTCAAAGGCTTTCGAAAGGTTTAATATTTTAATGCTTTCGAGAGAGTTTTAATGAATGGTTTTGAAGGGGTGGTTCCCTAGGGTTTCGAAGGGGTCGAAGGGGAAGGTTTTTTCTTTGTTTTTAAAGCTTCCGATGAAAAGAAAGGAAAGGTTTTTCCAATGTTTTCAAAAGGCAATGTTTAAAGGTTTTAAAACGGCATGTCTATTATTTTGAAGCTTTCAGAGAAAAGAAAGGAAAAGATTTTCCAATGTTTTCGAAAGACAAGGTTTAATGGTTTCAAAAGTGGTAAATGTTTTCATCAACAAGGGGTTGAGTAAAATATACATATATATAACATGGAAAGGTGATTTAGAGTAAAGCATAGAGAATATGTATTTTCCTTATGTATGTATGATTTAACAATTTAAATCAATTTGAAATAGTTTTTCAAGGAAAATTTAAGGGAAGTTATCCCTAAGTAAAATGACTCTGATATTAGAATACCGGATGGGATTGGTATAGGGTCGTGGCCTTTACATTAGCTATTGGCCCCATCTAATTTGGTCCAAAATTCCAGTGTGTAGAGCTTTGTCACGGGTAAGACTAAAATTATGATTACACACAGAAGGGAATATATGTTTGTATAAAATAGGCTATTGGTGAACCCGCAAAACCATTAGGAACTGGGAGATGTTTAGTTAGGGACAGACCGTCCAGAAGAGAAGTATTTAAGAGATAGTTAAGGACAAACCATCCAGAAGAGGTATGTCTAACAGATGTTAGATAAAATCAATTATTTTGTCTGGTAGGCCCGAGTCAACCAAAGGTTAATGGTAAGCTAAACAAAACTATAGTGTTCAGATAGATAGTCCATTTGTTACCTGATATGTATGTTTACATAATAATGCTTTACAGTTTTAACCAGTTTTGGTTGTAGGATAAAGGTTTGAAAAAGATATGTTTTAAATGGATGTTAGTGAGGGGAAACCCGTTCAGATAAGCAGCGTGGTCTCACTTAACATTAATAACCGGGGTGTATATTATTTTTCACACCGGGCTTTATGTCTGACTCGAAGTTTATGTTTTCCCTTTAACTCTCGGATGCTCTAAATTGATTTGAGTAGGCTGAGGGTTGAGGTTCTTTAAGGTTTTAGTAAGATGACTAATAAAGCTACCGAAGACGAGCAGGAGGCTAACGGATAGCTATTTAGGAGTTGGAGTTCTTTGTTTTGTTGTTTATTTCCGTTGTGTATGTATTAAGTCAATTATGACTATATGACTCTGATCATCCAAGGGGGCATCTTAAAATGTCACTCTTAGCGTATTTTGTAATAAGTATATTTTATCGTTGCCTGGAAAATGTTTTAGGATTATGTAATCTGAATATGGAACATCTATTTTGAAATATAATGGAAAATGTTGTTTTGAAATATGTGCTTTGTTTCATATTCATGTGCTTTTGATATTATATATACCTTTAACATCGCCGTATTTAGTCGTCGGAAGTTAATACTATAGAAGACTGCATCATCGGTAGCTCTTAGCTTTGGGCCTCTAGATAGGGGATGTTACACTCCAGTTGGGAATAACTATGCTAAGCTGAGTAGAGACTACACCAGTCTTGGTGGAAATCCATTCATGGGGCCGGAGAATGCCATTGAGGTAGAGAATTGGTTGTTGCATTGTGAGAGAATATTTGTTGATTTGGGTTTAGATGATGAGATGAAGAGAAGGTTGGGCTCTAGGCAGTTGCAAGGGTCGGCACTTCAATGGTGGAACGGTGTTACTATCGGAGTTCCGAAGGAGGAATTAACTTGGGCAGATTTTCGAAGGAGATTTGAGCAAAGGTTTATGTCTGAGGTTGCTAAATAAGCATTGTTGAGGAAGTTTTTAGATCTAGGGCAGGGAGAGATGTCGGTTGTGGAGTATGCTGCTAAGTTTGACGAGTTGTCACACTGTCACCAGGAGAAATGAGAAGTTTATTTGGGGACTAAGGCCCGAGATTGTTAGGGCAACCCTGCCGCACCTCTGTGATCCTAGTAATTTAGTTGTTGAGATGGAAATCCGCCATGAGGATATGCTTGCTATTTGTGCTAGAGAGAAACCAATTGAGATCTAGGGTTTTCAGGGAAAGAAAAGAAAGTTCTTTAAGAAGAAGGGAGATGCTACCAAGAAGTCAAAGGCTGACTTGGATTGTTTCAAGTGCAATAAGAAGGGTCATTATGCGAATGAGTGCCGGTCAGGTAAAGGGAAGAAGGCTACCAACAAGAAGAATGTAAAGTGCTTCAACTGTGATTAAGTTGGGCATTACAAGAATCAGTGTCCAGAGCCAGTCAGGGCAGATAAGGGAAAAGTTTTTGCTATTGGATCAGCTAGGCCTACTGCAACGAATAAAGGGAAGACTATGATTGAAGGTACGCTTTTGATTCCGAGTATACCAGTTAGGGTACTTTTTGATACCGGTGCATCACATTCATTTATATCTCAATGTTTGGTTGATAGATTATGCTTAGAACCCACCTACCTTGTTACTTCCTTAAGGGTTGCGAATCTAATAGGAGGGTATGCAACTCTAGTGATGAGATGTGACAAGGTAGAACTTGATTTGTTAGGTTATAAGTTTGCATGCAGCTTGTATGTATTTTATCTTGTAGATATCAGGATCATATTGGGTATGGATTGGTTGGGTAGGTATGAGGCTAGAATATTTAACCAGGATAGGGAGATATCACTGAGACACCCTGATAGTCATAACCAAGTGATATTCTCAGTGGAGAACTCTGACCGGAGTGTTTGTGCTTTGCTAAGTGATATGGAAGCAAGAGAAGAGTTAAGTCAGGTTCGAGTTGCTGGGGAGTTTGAAGATGTCTTTGAGCCGGTCATGGGACTACCACCGAAACGAGCTATTGAGTTTCGGATAGATCTTGTGCCATGAGCTGAACATGTAAGTAGACCACCTAGCAGGATGACATCTACTGAGATGAAGGAATTGAAGGTGAAGCTAGTGGATCTTGAAGGAAGGAATTTTATTAGACCAAGCAGTTCGCTTTAGGGAGAGGCCGCGGTGTTCGTGAAGAAACTAGATAGGTCGTTGAGGATGTGTATCGACTATCATAAGTTGAATGAAAGGACGATTAAGAATAAGTAACCTTTGCCAAGAATAGATGATCTATTCGATTAGATATGTGGAGCCAAAGTGTTTTCCCAGTTGGATTTGGCGACGGGTATCCATCAGTTAAGAGTAGCAGATGATAATATTCCTTA
Organism: Allium fistulosum; assembly: GCA_030737815.1. Lineage (NCBI taxonomy): Eukaryota > Viridiplantae > Streptophyta > Magnoliopsida > Asparagales > Amaryllidaceae > Allium > Allium fistulosum. Next base: position 1,110,573,098 of record CM060902.1, on the reverse strand, counting down.
GACAGCGTTACGGACTGTGTATGGTTCGTATGAGTTGTTAGTAATGCCATTTGGATTAACGAATGCACCTGCTTTCTTCATTGATTCGATGAACCGAGTTTTCCGAGAGTACTTAGATAGGTTCGTGCTGGTGTTTATAGATGACATTTTAGTATACTCTAAGAATGAAAGGGAGCATGAGGATCATCTTAGATTAGTGCTTGAGACGTTGAGGCAACATCAGCTAAAAGCGAAGTTTTTCAAGTTGTGAGAAATGCAGAATACAGATCTTAAGGCTGGAATACACTAGAGAGAGGGTGAATAGTGTTTTATGGATTTTTTAAATCTTTTTGAATTTTATTCAATTTAAACACCAACATATGCAATTCACAAACACCGATATAATCACAGAATCAGACATAGATTCAAATACTAAATAAAAGCAGTAAAGGAAAGAACACACCAAAATTTTATACTGGATCGGAGTTACCCTACATCTAGTCTCGTACAATCGTACGGATTTCTTATCAAAATAATCTCCCAGATTACACCCTCGGTTTCAAGGCTATGAGGTACACCCTCCTGTATTCGAGTCCAAGGCAAACTCTCTTGATTTAACCAGGCTACAAGATTACCTAACTGATTTCCGGGGCTACAATCACACCCAATTGATTTCAAGGCTCAACCGCACCTTTTACTCAACTGTTTGATTTACAAAAGATTCTATAACTCTGAATAGCTCTGAGATCATATGGAGAGAGTGGCTGAGAATAAAACAAGAGATAATCAAGTTTGATTCACTTGGTATTTTGGCAGAGTATAATTTAGGATTCTTTAGAATAAATGTGGAAGATGAAGAGGAGAGAAAATAAATGAAATCTGATAAAAATTCGTTTAGAACTTACTAGTATTTATAGTAGAGCAACAGCCGTATTTATTCGTGAAAGGATACAACGAATAGACACTTCTTTTGAAAATTGAAATTTGAAAATAACGGACACCATGTCGACATGGGGGGTTGAGGGATGTCGACATGCTTAAGGCAAAATTGATGTTTTGATTTTCTTATTAAAATTGATTTCTATAATTTGTCAAAACAATTTCTAAACTTTGTAAATATATTTAAACATATAAAAGAGCTTAGAAAATAATTTTTAATATATATAATCTTAATCTATAAAGTGATTTAAAATCTGAGTATATAAATATTTTAAAGCTAAATATTTAAAACAAGAGATGGTTTAAAAACAAGGATAATTTTAAAATCAAAATATTAAAAATGATAAAAATAGTTTTGAGGCTAAAATATTTCAAACAAGAGAGATGTCTTTTCGAAAAGAAAGTTTTGAAAACATTTTAAAAAAATAAGAGATATATTTTTGAAAAACATTTTATAAAATTAGTGGATATCAAAATAGGACCACTATATGTTCCACTAGATATTGTTGTGGGTTCCATCCCACTAGGGTTCCATCCTTTTAAAAGGCTCGAAGTAGATTCCATTCCACAAATAAATTTCGAATAAAGATGTAAGTGCTTTCAAGAAGTTTTAACATAATTCTAGACTAACTACATTATCTTGTACTGTTTGAAATCTTGAACTCTTGATAACTTGATTTCTTGATACTCATGAGTCTTCAATCTTGGTATCTTCGATCTTTAAATTCATAAGCCTTGTATCTCTATACTGTACAGTCTTCATTCTTGGTACCTGCATGTTTATATTCTGCATATACATATATATCTAAACCATAACGTTAGTATTTATATTTTATAACAAGTCCTAAGTTTGTTGTCATCAAAACCATCATCTCAAGGACTAACAATCTCCTCCTTTTTGATGATGACAACCTATGTTTATAAAATATACTTCACCTTCACTATAACTCCATCTAAAACTAATAACTTCCCCTTAATCTAAGCCTAACTACTCTATTTTATAGTTCTCCCCCTTTGTCATCAACAAAAACTAATTCTAAACTTATATATAGCTCCCCCTTAATTTAATACTATCCAAACTAAATACTAATAAGGAAGTATAATAAGCGAATTTTTTTTTTATTATATACGATGTTATATTTACATATATATATATGGACCAGAATAAGGAGAAGGGAAAGAAATGGTGTTATTTTGGTTTGATTTAGTAGAGGAGGCCATTAATTTTAATTTTCAGAAGTTTATTACAGAGAAAGAGAAGTAAGAAGACATAAAAATTCGAAATACATAGGTTTATATAACTACCAAACTGATTTTAGAGGGAAAATCAAATTTTCAAATTTTACCGTTGTATGTCGACATGGGTGGTAGGGGTATGTCGACATCCCTATGAAAAATTTGGTTTTCTTGTATATCTCTGTTTATTAAAAATATATGTTACTATATCTATATTCTATATCTCAGTTATTGAACAAATGCCTAGTTCTCTTCTTAATTTAGTAAATATAGGTTGATTTAAGGGTTTGGTTAAAATATCAGCAATTTGATTCTCGGAGTTGATAAATTGAAGAGAAATAATCTATTTATTTATATTATCTCTGAGAAAATGATCCAATCATTCCCCTATATAGTTTTTGATTTACATATTTTGAAAGATCTTCTTTATTTAAAGCTTCATTGGTTTCCATGGGAGTGGGTTTTCCACTTGCAATAGTCATACCAAATTTACTAACTAGATCCTTAACATATTTTTCTTGACTAATAAGAATACCATTATCTAATTGTTTTATTTGTAAACCTAAGAAGAAAGTAAGTTCACCCATATGACTCATCTCAAACTCTTTTGTCATTATTTCAGAAAATTCTTTATTCATTTCATGATTAGTTGTACCAAAAATAATATCATCTACATAAACTTGTACTGGTTGGATATCATTTTTATTTCTTTTAATGAAAAGAGTATTATCTACTTTACCAATTTCAAAATTTGATTGTAATAAAAAAAAATCTTAGTCTGTCATACCATGCTCTAGGAGCTTGTTTTAGACCATATAAAGCTTTCTTAAGTTTGAAAACATGGTTTGGAAATTTTTCATCTTCAAAGAGTGGAGGTTGTTCAACATAAACTTCCTCTTTAACAATTCCATTTAGAAAAGCACTTTTAACATCCATTTGAAATTATTTGAAATTATTATAGTTTGCGAAAGCAAGTGGAATTCTAATGGCTTCTAATCTTGCTACGGGTGCAAAGGTTTCATCAAAATCTATTCCTTCTTCTTGACAATAACCTTGTGCGACTAATGGAGCTTTATTTCTAACGACCTCACCTAGTTCATTCATTTTATTTTTATAAACCCATTTAGTTCCTATTATAGTTTTATCCTCAGGTCTAGGAACTAGTTCCCAAACATCATTTCTGGTAAATTGATTCAGTTCTTCTTGCATAGCCAAAATCCATGAATCATCAGACGATGCTTCCTTTGGATTTTTAGGTTCAATAGATGATATAAAAGCTACATTACTCATGTTATTTAGTTGATTTCTAGTTCTAACAACAGATTCAATATCTCCTAGTATATTTTCTATAGGATGATCTTTTAAAAGCTTAACCTTTTTATTTGGATGAATAAGATCATTATTTGTTTCAATTGATTCATTATTTAGGATAGCAAAATCTTCTTCATCATTAATTTAATCAATATTTTTGAAATTTTCATCAAACGAAACATGCATTGTTTCTTCAATGGTATTAGTTCTTAAATTGAAAACTCTGTATGTTTACTTCTATTAGAATATCCGATAAAGATTCCTTTGTCAGATTTAGGATCAAATTTATCCAAATTGACTTTTGTATTTAGAATAAAACATTTACTTCCAAAGATTCTAAAATAAGATACCTTTGGTTTCTTCTTGTAAAGAAGTTCATAAGGTGTTTTATCAGTTAACGGTCTAATTAATATTTTATTCAAAATGTAGCAAGCTGTAGCAACTGCTTCAAGCCAAAAATGTTTTGGTAAATTACTATCTGAAAGCATTGTTCTAGCACACTCTTGAATCGTTCTATTTTTACGTTCTACCACTCCGTTTTGTTGTGGAGTTCTTGGAAAAGAGAAATTATGAGTTATTTCATTTTTATTGTAGAATCTCTCAAAATTTTCATTTTCAAATTCCCCATCGTGATCACTACAAACAGTTATAATTTTTAAAGAAAGTTGGTTTTGGAGTCTTTTTGTAAAAAAATTAAATGAATCAAAAGTATCACTTTTATGTTTCATAAAAGTTGTCCATGTAAACCTAGAATAATCATCTACAATTACAAAGACATATTTATTGTGATTTATTGATTGACTTTGAGATGGACCAAACAAATCTAGATGAAGTAACTCAAGAGGTTTTGAAGTTGAAATCATATCTTTTAATTTGAAAGAACTCTTCCTAAGTTTTCCTAATTGACAAGCATCACATATACTATCTATTTTAAGATTCATTCTAGGGAGAACTCTTATTAGATCAAGTTAGAAAGTCTAGATAAGAGTTTAATATTCAAATGCCCAAGTCTTTTATGCCAAATCCAAGGGTCACTTGTATTAGCCAAAAGACATAGATTATCATTTGAGATTTTCATACTAAGAATATAAATATTTTTCTTCCTAATTCCTTCAAATATAATATTTGAATTATTATCTTCGATGTGACACTTATCTTTTTCAAATTTAATTTTGTATCCTTTATCGCAAAGTTGACTAATGCTAAGTAGATTGTGTTTCAGATTCTTAACTAATAAAACATTAGAAATAGTAGGAGTTTTAGAGTTACCGATATTGCAGATGCCAATCACATATCCTTTTGAGTTGTCTCCAAAATTTTCCAATCCTCCATCTTTATAGATAATATCATTCAACATATCTGGATTACCAGTCATGTGTCTTGAACATCCACTATCAAGTATCCACTTATTCTTCTTGATTTGCACAATTTGTCCATTGAGTATTGATTCTTCAAAGGCCATATAACATTTTTCTTTCTATACAGAATACAAACTCGGTAGATAACTTGATTTTCTATAATAACTATATGTAGAGTTATTAGACAATGATGATTTGAACAGTTTTAAACTAGTGTTAACAAAATCCTCAAAAATAGCCATTTTAAAAACTTTCAAAATTCAGATTATGAAAACTTTGAAAACCAATGCTCTGATATCAGAAATGCAGATTACAGATCTTAAGGCTGGAATAACACTAGAGGGGGTGTGTAGTATTTTATGGATTTTTTAAATCTTTTTGAATTTTATTCAATTTAAACACCAACAGATGCAATTCACAAACATAGATATAATCACAGAATCAGACACAGATGCAAATACTAAAGAAAAGCAGTAAAGGAAAGAACACACCAGGATTTTATACTAGTTCGGAGTTAACCGACATCCAATCCCGTATAATCGTACGGATTTCTTATCAAAATAATCTCCCAGATTACACCCTTGGTTTCAAGGCTACGAGGTACACCCTCCTGTATTCAAGTCCAGGGCAAACTCTCTTGATTTAACCAGGCTACAAGATCACCTAATTGATTTCTGGGGCTACAATCACACCCAATTGATTTCAAGGCTCAACCGCACCTTTTACTCAACAGTTTGATTAACAAAAGATTCTATAACTCTAAATAACACTGAGATCTTATGGAGAGTGTGGCAGAGAATCAAATAAGAGATAATCAAGTTTGATTCACTTGGTATTTTGGCAAAGTATAGTTTAGGATTCTTTGGAATAAATGTGGAAGATGAAGAGGAGAGAAAATAAATGAAATCTGAGAAAAATTTGTTTAGAACTTACTGGTATTTATAGTAGAGCAACAACCATATCTATTCGTGAAAGGATACGACTAATAGACACTTCTTTTGAAAATTAAAATTTGAAAATAACGGACACCATGTCGACATGGGGGGTTGAGGGATGTCGACATGCTCAAGGCAAAATTGATGTTTTGATTTTCTTATTAAAATTGGTTTCTATAATTTGTCAAAACAATTTCTAAACTTTGTAAATATATTTAAACATATAAAAGAGTTTAGAAAATAATTTTTAATATATATAATCTTAATCTATAAAGTGATTTAAAATCTGAGTATATAAATATTTTAAAGCTAAATATTTAAAACAAGAGATGGTTTGAAAACAAGGACAATTTTGAAATCAAAATATTAAAAATGATAAAAATAGTTTTGAGGCTAAAATATTTCAAACAAGAGAGATGTCTTTTCGAAAAGAAAGTTTTGAAAACATTTTAAAAAAACAAGAGATATATTTTTGAAAAACATTTTTATAAAATTAGTGGATATCAAAATAGGACCACTATATGTTCCACTAGATATTGTCGTGGGTTCCATCCCACTACGGTCCCATCCCTTTAACAGGCTCGAAGTGGATTTCATTCCACGAATAAATTTCGAATAAAGATGTAAGTGCTTTCAAGAAGTTTTAACATAATTCTAGACTAACTACATTATCTTGTACTATTTGAAATCTTGAACTCTTGATAACTTGGTTTCTTGATACTCATGAGTCTTCAATCTTGATATCTTTGATCTTTAAATTCATCGGTCTTGTATCTCTATACTGTACAGTCTTCATTCTTGGTACCTGCATGTTTATATTCTGCATATACATATATATCTAAACCATAATGTTAGTATTTATATTTTATAACAAGCCATAAGGTTGTTGTCATCAAAACCATCATCTCAAGGACTAACACAAGTGTCATTTTTGAAGGAAAAATGTTAAATTTCCTGGTCACGTGATTTCAAAGAAAGGGTTGTCAGTCAATCCAGATAAGATCGAAGCTGTTAATAATTGGAAGAGACCATAGACAGTGACTGAGATTAGAAGTTTTCTTGGACTTGCTGGCTTTTACCGGAGATTCATCAAGAATTTCTCATGGATAGCAGTGCCTTTGACTAAGCTAACCAGGAAGGAGGTGAAGTTTGTCTGTTTCGACAAATGTGAGGAAGCATTCCCTAAGTTAAAGCATTTGTTGACCAATGCACATGTGTTAGTAGTTCTAGACAGAAACCAAGGGTTGGTGGTGTATAACGATGCATGTGGAACTGGATTGGGAACTGTGTTCATGCAAAAAGGTAAAGTGATTTCCTACGTTTCACGACAGCTTAGACAGCATGAAGTGAGATATCCTACTCATGATTTAGAGTTGGTTGTGGTGATCTTCGCATTGAAGATTTGGAGGCATTATCTCTTAGGGGAGAGATTTGATCTATACACAGATCATAAGTCTTTAAAGTATTTATTCTCTCAAAAGGAGTTGAATATAAGACAGCAGAGGTGGTTGGAGTTTTTGGCAGCTTATGATTTTGGTATATAGTATACTCCAGGGAAAGGTAACAAAGTAGCGAATGCTCTTAGCAGAAGACATCAGAATGTGGTATTAGCTATGTTGGCAGAATAAAAAGATTTAAAAGCTTTGACTACATCTAGTGTGCAGTTAAGATCGGATGCTAGTTCTAGTCAGAGTTCTTCCATGTTGTCCTGTTTCGAAGTTCGTCCAGTGTTGATCGAGAGGATTGTTTCTAAGCAGAAAGAGGATCCAGTATTAGCCGAGAAGATTAGAAGGTTAGAGGTTGGAACCGAGACCGATGATCTGAAAGATTTCAATCTTGACCATAAGGCATGGTTGAAAAAAAAGGGGCGGTTGTGTGTTCCGAATGTTGAGGACTTGAGGAAAGAAGTGCTTGGAGAATATCATCGGTCCAAGTTTATGATTCATCCTGGAGAGACAAGATGTATCAAGATATGAAGAGGAGCTTCTACTAGGAAGGTATGTAGATGGATGTTGGCTTGTGGGTTAGGCAGTGTGCAAACTGTCAACAAGTGAAAGCCGAACATCAGAAGCCGAGTGGATTGCTTCAACCTTTAGAGATTCCAGTTTGGAAATGGGATTCGATATCCATGGATTTCATAGACAGGTTGCCAAGGTCAAATAGGGGAAATGATAGTATATGGGTTATAGTGCACAAGTTGACCAAGAATGCTCATTTCATTCCAGCAAAGTCAACCAGGACGGCACCTGTTTTATCTAAGTTGTTCATGAAGAACATAGTTAGATTACATGGGATTCCTAGTAGTATAGTCAATGACAGAGATGCTTTGTTCACTAGCGAATTTTGGAAGAGTCTACAGGATGTATTAGATACCAAGCTTAATATGAGTACGACATATCACCCTCAAACAGATGGGCAGACAGAGAGAATCAATAAGGTACTCGAGGATTTGCTAAGAGCTTGTGTATTGGATTTTAGTGGATCTTGTGAAGATCACCTACATTTGGTTGAGTTTTCCTATAATAATAGTTACCAGACTAGTATAGGAATGACGCCTTTTAAAGCTTTGTATGGAAGGTCATGCAAATCACTAGTATGTTGGTTGGACACTAGAGACAATAGTCTTAGGTCCAGATTTGGTTAGGGATCTATCAGAGAGGATTGAGTTGATCCGAGGAAGGATGAAGGAAGTTCAGTATAAACAGAAGAGTTACGCATATAAGAGACGTAAAGACCTAGAATTCTCAGTTGTAGATATGGTTTTCATTAAGGTATCATCGATAAAGGGTGTGGTGCGATTTAGAAAGTCAGGGAAACTAGCACCAAGATATGTTGGTCCATTCCAGATTATAGAGAGGATTGGAAAACTCACATACACAGTAGAGTTGCCGAGCAGTATGGCAGGTGTCCATAATGTATATCATATGTCTCACCTTCGCAAGTATATACATGATCCAGAGACTATTATCCCTCTGACAGGGTTGGAAGATTTGATGGTAAAGCCTAAGTTGACTTTTGTTAGACTAGCAGTTCAGTTTGTAGCGAGAGATGAGAAAAGATTGAAGAACAAGACAATCGAGTTGGTGAAAGTTCAGTGGAGCAACAACGAGAAGGACCGTTCTTGGGAGACAAAAGACTGGATTTGAGATATTTATCCCGATCTGCTTTGAGGGTATGTCTATATTAGATTTATATATATAGTTGCTAGTCAGATAGGCTAGTATGGTTGTTAAGAGTCGTTACAGATAATTGCTACGTTCGGTATTAAGTCCTTACTGAATTTCCAGGACGAAATTCTTTAATGAGGGGAGCCTGTAACACCCTAATTTTCGATGACATTATGTACGAGATTTAATTAGATAAATTAAATAGAATAACGTGAAAATGAGATTGAGATTTGAATAAAACAATTATAGGGCCATGCTTAATCAATTAAATGGGCTTAAAATGGCTTATATTTTATTAATTAAAAAAATGGGCATATTAGTAAATAGCAGCACCTTATGATTCACGGCTATATACCCATTCACGTTTCATTTTCTCATTTTTCACGTTCATTCTAAAAAAACCTATAACGCAAAGTAAAATAGAGGAGCCGGCCATTATCAAGGAAGAAAAAGGGAAAAATTAAATCAAAGCTAAGGATCAAAGCTAGGGGAGTTAATCTTCAACAAATCTCAAATTCCTTATCATATTCAAGGTGAATAATAATTTAGACCATCTCTATTTTTGTTTTATGATCATATGTTTTTGGATTTAGGATTAAATTCGTTTTCATGATATTTTGGATGATGATATGCTCGAATTATAATATGTTGGATTTAAATCAAACCATTTAAATATTGATTTATATGGTTTTAGGGCAAAACCGAATGTAAATAATTTTTGAATACCATGGAAAAATTATATGCTATGTAAAATATGATTTTGGAGATGGGTTTTAATTATTTTTAATTTTCCAAGCTATGGAATTTTATCATAAATTTTCAAAGGAAAATATGATAGAATTGGGTTTATAATTAATTTCGATTAGTTTATTTAGAATTTGGGTCTGGGAATTTTGAATGTTAGATTACATGATGGAAGTTAATTTCTGTAATTTTTGGGGATTTTTCCTAAGTGATTTACTATGGAAATTTAATTATTTTAGAAAAAAGGATTTAATTACATAATTGGTTTTGCTTAATGAAAGGGCTTAAATGCTAAATTTTCCTTGATTTGGATCTGTGATTATGCGGCAGTTATAATAGTAAAGAATTTGAAAAGTTTAAGGCAACCAATCAAGTGCTTACAAATAGGCAAATAAGTTATAAAGCAATTACTAAAATTAGTATTAAATAAACCTTTTCCAGAAAAGTAGGCTCCGCCTGCTTCAAAAGCGCCTTTCGACCTTATGCCCCCGCTTCGACTTTGTCGAAACCGACTATGCCGAAACTCACCTATTCGAAACCAATACACAAGGTATCACTTAGATGGTACGTAGTGGATTGGAGGAAGTCGGAAGGCAGAAGGCATAGTGTCGAAAAAATAGCTTTTGATGGGGTCGAAACCTTAGTTTTACTTTCAAATGAAAAGGCGCCTGCCTTGTTTTATTAAAGCTTTTGAAGGAGTCAAAACATATGCTTTCGAAAGGTGTTTTCTAAATAGTTTTCGAAGGGGTTTCTATTTTATGTTTTAAAAGTATAGGCTTTCGAATGAGTTTCTTTATTTATAAAATGCTGCTTTCGAAAGTAGTGGTTCCGACTTAGTCGAAACCCAACCGCTGTTCTTTTGCCTTTTGAGTGTATTGAAGCCATCAATGCTTTCGAAGGGTTGTCTTTGTTTTAAACTTATACTAAGCCACTTCCTAAAATGCTTTTGAAAGGGTTCAAGGGTTTCGAAGGCAATGGCTTCGAAAGGGGGGTTTCGATGTTATCTTTCAAAGTTCTACTTAGTTTCTAAGGATTTTGACCTAAAAGAAAAGCGATACCCAATGGTTTCGAAAGAGTTACTCTCATTGGCTTCGAAGCTATGTTTCTAAGGATTTTTTTGTAATGATTTAGTACTTTCGAAAGGTATATTTTGTTTTCGAAAGAGATGATTAAAGTGCTTCAAAAGGTATATACTTAGTGTTTTGAAAAGAAGTTTTCTATGCTTTCGAAGGAGATTATCCAGGGGTTTCGAAAGTGATGTTTTTAAAGTTTCAAAACAAATAACCCAATCTCATTTTAAAGGAAAAAATCAAGGCATAAACACAGAGTTTTGAAATGGAGTTTTTAAAGAAGTTTTCCTTGATTAACAGGTTAAAGGAATTGACCAAGTTTATATAAAGTGATTTCAAGGATATTAAACCACGGGCATTGGTATTATTATGTTGTTATGACTGCTCCTTCATATATTTATTCACATTATAATGAACCCATAACGGTAATCTGGAGAAGGGCGGAATAACCAACTAGGTTGACCCAGTAGAGAATATAAACTAAATTAATTAAAGATATTGGCATGGGCCAATAGGTTCATAGTAAGCCCATGAAAACTATGTATAAACAAAGATGTCGGGGAGACAGGTTCATAGTAAACCCATGAAAACTATGATTTGATATTGGAAGGGGCCAATAGGTTTGTAGTGAACCCATGAAAACTATATCCAGATTAAGATATTGATAAAAGTCAATAGATTCCGAGTCAACCCATGAAAACTAGGATAAGAGGGAAAGATATTGGAGTTACCAATAGGTTAGGAAGAACCCATGAAACAGTAAAGATATTGGAGTTACCAATAGGTTTAGGAAGAACCCACGAAACAGTAAAGATATTGGCAGGGGCCATTAGGTTTTTAGTGATCCCATGAAAACTATGAAATCAGACAGAGAGTTCATAAACATTAAAAAGGTTATTAGTAAGTCCATAAAAACTAATAGATTAATAGTGACTCTAGAAACTATAAATAAGACAGATAGTCAGAATGAATGGAGATGGGTAATCCAGAATTAATTTACTTGTTTGCATATCATCATATTATTTTGAATTGTTTTAACCATTGTGGTTGCAGGAGCACATCATATGGTTTTATAAAAGGATTTAGGATACTAGTGAGGGAAAAACCCGTTCCGTTAAGCGGCGTGGTCTCACTAGATATATAAATGGTTTGAGATGATAGATTAGTATTCATACCAGGCTTTATGTTTGACTCGAAGTTTTTGTTTTCCCTTAAATTCTCAGGTGCTAAATTGATTTTGATTAGTTTGAGGGTTAAGGTTTTTAGGTTCTCTTTTTTGACGAATAAAGCTTTCGAAGACATGCAGTAGGCAAGCTAGTTAATAAGAGTTCTTTTATTCCGCTGTGTGTTTTGGTTGTAAAGGCAAATTTATTTTATTGCCTTATTATATACTCCGATGAACCAAAGGGGTATCTTCATATGTCGCTCTTGGCATATTTTGTATTAATTATATATTATGTGAACGTGGTCTGCGTGCTGGAATTATGTAATGAACTTGAAATATTTTGAATTAAAATGTGGAATTAGTTTGTTATTTAAATTTTTTCAATATTCATGTGTTTCTATGTATCAATATATCTAACATTACCGTATTTGGTCGCCGAGGATTAATAACTATGGATGAATACAGCATCCGTAGCCGTTAGTTTTGGAACTTCATGTGGAGGATGTTACAACTTATGTCATGACAACTCTCGGATACTCGATTAAGTAGTTCGAAAGTCATGTGCTATTTGGGATACGCTAGTAGAGTGCGCTGCTGGAGTATTTTGGAGGCGTGATATCGATGTTTAGAGATATATATAGTTGTTATTTTATTTGTATATGACAGAACTGTTACTTGTATATGAGACTGTTGTATCAGATATTTTTTCAGAACTCCATGATTTTTAGGTGTGTATTCTGATTTTCTATATTGATATTTATTTGTCAGTTGCTTTCGCTGGTGTGGTCTCTTGTATATTGTCGCCTTATTCTGTTCATGTATATTCAGTATATTATATGCTGTTATTCCGTTGTGAGATCTTATCGATATTTTAGATGAGTGTTTTGTTCTAATTTACCCGTTTTTTATGGTATTCGAAAGTTTTTTTTTTTGACAATTTAGAGACAAACAACCGACTGAAACTTTTGTAACCATTGAGAAATATATCCAAGTATATTACTTAAAATTTGAAGTTCATGGGATTCTTCTACATTGCTCCATGATACTACATTTCATTCAATGAATAAATTATAACTCTACTCTAATTAATCAACGGGGTCATTTGTTTAGAATGAGTGGACATGATTTGTTAAATATAAGATTTTGATTTATATTTTCATATATTTATGTAGGACCATAATTTCAATATTGTTATTTTTGAAATAGTTTTGTATTTTTCCAAAATTCATGTCATGTTAATGTCATAAATTTGTGCACAAGGAATTGCTCTAATAGTTGTGATATAGCTCTCTTTTCTTTTGGTAATGTTGAATTCAAGGCAAGTAAAAATTTATTTGTTGCGTTATGTTTTAATTAGGACGGGAGAGCATCATTTGGTAGTGTTGACAAGACATCATCCCAGATGGTTTACAACATATACCAAAGCTGCTGAACAATAAATTTAGAGTAAATATTTGTGGAGTACATGACTACATGCACGTAATTATGAAGCCGAAAGAATGCATCTAACATACAGTTTACCTGGAGATGGAGATGGAGATGGGGTCCTACAGGAGATATTGCTCGCAAAGATGATGGAGTACTGACAAACCGTGATTGGATTGATATAACTTTCCAGCATCTTCAGAGCCAACCAATGCCATATATTCCTATTCTGGAGACCACTCACCCATCATCTTCAATACTTGCATTCAAACTATTGCCAATGGCCTGAAACCATTTAAATATCTTATTCGTTGGCATAAGAATCCAAAAACAAAGATACAGGTGAACCATTTTCCAAATTTTCTAAATCGGAAACCAACTGTACACCATAGTCAAATATAGCGGAAATCAAGATGGCCATCAAAAAGAACAATGTAATAAACCACAAAGAAAATACTGATCTCTGAACTCTCGCCGCTAAATGGTAGGAACTACTAGAGAGCACACTAAAGCTAAATAAAAGACCACAAGTACCAACTGTACAATACTCCAGCAGTAGACATAAAGCAGAAGTCGAGATTCAACTGGTAAATTTGGAAGGTGGTTCTACTATACTCTTCTACACCAAAATGTCTATTAATAGCATTCACTCACTGGACCAAAACTGCTCATGGCCACCCAAAGCACTTTCATTAACATCAAGATAGTATAAGAACTCAGTCCCACCTACCTAACAATAGTGCGCAAAATTGTATCTGCTAGTGAGATTGTTGGCAAGGTCTTCTCATTGATTCTTTTGCAGCAAGGTCAAGTTAATATCACAAGAGCTTTTATCAAATAAGCAATATTCATAGCTGAATGGTACAAGTGATGGCATAATCCGAGCATCTGTACATGCGAGAAAATTTAACAGTAAAGACATGAATAGAAATGAGTATCAAGGTTGATTTAAATAAAAACATACAGTACAATCAATGACATTTCATTTAGCCCCGTATCCATTTTCTTAAAAGATGGGCTAACATTATAAATGATAAGCGCACACCCGCACACATGCGCATCAAGGTTGTAAAATTCGCTAGGCGGACGCTGAACGGTAAGTATGGACTATGGGTTAATCGTCAATACGGGATTAATTGGTAATTGCGTTTTTTATAACTCGTTTATTTTAGACAAAATTTTAATGTTTTTATTTAGTATCAATTTATAGAAATTGAAATTTTGATGTTTTGAATGTGCTTAGAAGTAGCCTAGAAAGCAAGACCGTCTAAAACTAGCACATTGATGCTTATATGTGATACTGAATATATAACAAATGCCGAAATACGCATTTAGACTTTTCAATGTGATGCTAAGCGTTGCCCGGACGGACCTAGGTAGATTGCTAGGAGGTAAGCCTCGCCTAACGTCTAGGCCAAGCCTAAGCAGAGATCTATAAGGATTTTTACAACAGTGGTCAGTGCACGCAGGCCCGGCCCAAGTGGGAGTCGGGTGAGCCCGTCGACTAGGCCAACCAATGGTATAGGGGCAAGAACTCGAACTTAATTTTATCTAAATAGGTTTCAGCAGCAAGTATTTGTATTGGTGTAGTAGTAGGATGGTAAGCAACAGGGAATTTTGGGCATCAACCTGGGTTTAAGTCTTGGAAACTTGCATTTATTTTCTATAAACAATTCACTTTTTCAAAAGTTGACTAGGGCAACAAAAACGTTTGGGCCGGCACTGAGTGCACGCATGCGCACACACCCCAATTCTCAATCATTGTATAAGGCAACCCATTATGTTTTTCAATAGCAGTAGACAAAATCATACAAAAGGGCGTTTTTGCTTTCTATTATGCTTTGGCTTTTTATAGAATAACTTACTCAATGAGGACATCAAAGCTAAGAGGGGTAAACCATGCATGTGATTTTCTCATATTTATGAAGGCCAATCAAGCAAATTCACCGAAGGAAATTTCAAGAAAAACGTACAATTGTGCAGGTTACCCTTAGATGTTATTCAACAAAGAATGAGAAGACAAACAAAAGTCATATGACATTCTCACTATCCAAATAGGTGCTGCCCATGAAATACCTAAAAGTGGATATTTGTTTCAAGGATGAAATTGTTTTCATTTTTATTTTAAAGGACAATCAACTTCTGTTATTTATATGAAGAACAACTTTCAAGTTTTAATTTGATAAAATCCAAATATTTTAAATCAAGAACACACATTGACATTTCACAAATAATATAAATTAATTGCATAAACTTATTTTTTTGAGAAATAATAAAAACTAATTATATAAAAGATTGTTGTTGTTGTTGTTATTTTTAGAATGTGAGAAAAAGAATATAGGAAAAAACATGGAAAGCTAAATGTATGTAGTTTTATAATCCAAAAAATAATATTTTTTCAAATGCTAAATGAGAATAGCTTTCCAAATTATTAAGTTCTATAGTTTAAATGATATAATATACATTATTTTTTGAATTATAAAGCTATATTCATTTAGCTTTCCGAATTATTTGCTTCTATATTTTATACTAACATTAATCGATATAAATGTTTTTGAAATCATTTTATTTCCAATTTCGAGCGCCTTTCTTTTTTTTAATTAATTTAGTGAAAATGAATAATCAAAATGAACATGAAGTTTACATAATCTGATGGGGTCTTCGTCCTTAATCTAATTATTAAAGTTCGTTGTTCATGGATTTAATTTTTTTCTAAAATGTGTCCTCAAAACTAAATACCCTAAATATTCAGGACTACCTTTATCTATCCAACACGTAAACGGACAAAGCCTTCAGGGACTCCATGATAAAAGTAAAATGAAATAAAAAACTAAAGAATGAGAGAGTTCAGGTTGTAGAATTGAGTTGATCAGATCTACAATATACCCTAAAGTGCCCTTCTGCCCGCAATATTTTATACTAGTGACTACAATCAGTAAACGTGATCAACTATGTACTAAACTTTTATGTACAGGAAAGCAAATCTAATTCACCTAATCTTTATCTGTAGAAGAAAGCAAATCTAAATCACCTAATCTATCGTATGTAAACCTAAAGCCAGAAGAGGGTCCAGGTTTAACAGTCATACGTACAGGATATGGCAATTGCAACAGATCAAAACAATATGGAAATTCCTCTTAAAAAAAGGTTTACGTACTAGAAACAAATACATAGAGCAGCAGTCTTTATTGTAAAAGCAATATCTATACAAATCTTTTACGTCAATGAACTCATATTATCATTAAGGAAAAAAAGATGGGAAATGAGAGAAAAAAGAATTGTAGAGGATAAATCTATTAGCTTTTTATTTGACCCACGGATCTAAACCAAGCTCATAACAAGTCCAGTCTATGCAACTATGACAACATTAAGAGAAGACCTACTAGGTTACTAGTCAATAGTAGAGTTATTAGCAATCAATAGCAGACAGACAACTTGAGTAAACAAGATTAATAACAGGTTATTTAAATGGCATTACAGTATACGAACAATCAAACTGTACGTGACTACTGACATTGGTAGCTAAATATAGATGAAAATTTCACATTTCAAACTGTTTGGGTCAATGTCAGAATGCAAAATAAAAAAATGTCGTATATAAACCTGAATGTACATGATACATGCATCCAAAATGGTGTTTGTTAATATAGAGCTTTTACTAACAGGCTAAATACGACAATTAACCTGATGAATAGAGACATGGTTATCAACCCAACATGTATGATGTAGCCTATGTATGTAACATGGAAAACGACACGATACATCTGTTCTTTCAATGCAATTACATTGCTTATGCTTGCACATGGTGTTGACAAAGACTCAAGCAAGAAAAAAACAATCAACTTAGTTTGCCAGATGAACTAAACGTAGTTTAGATCAATGTTTTAAAACGCAAAAGTGTATACGAGGCGTTTTGTTGCTCGCGAGGCGTAAGCCTCAAACATTGATGCATAAGTTTTTCGAGTAAACATTGAGGCGCAAGTTATTATTTCATTGCTGTTATTAATTTTTAATCAATAAATAAAATTCAATGCTCAATCATATAAAACTATAAATAAATAATAATATAAACACTTAACTTTAAAGAATTCAATCCTAATCATTTTTTATTATTCAACCATGAAAGTATAAAAATAAATGAAACTATAAATAAATAAAATTTAAGCACTTGGTTATGCGTGCGTGCATGATTCAATCTTTTGAACAATTCGTATTTAGTTTTCAACTCCATAGTGGTATGTATTTTATATTATTTTTCTCCCTCTGTTTGTCTTCAAATTTCTTTTAGATTTTGAAAATGATATTTGATCGATTCTAGTGGAATGGATCTCTATTACAAGTAGCAGAAAATCGTGCAAGTTATTATGTTAATGTCAATATTTAAAATTCAAGGTTAAAAAATCTTGAGTTGCATGCCTCAGCAGGTGTGCAAGGCGTATGCTTCGTACACTTTGTATACCTCAATTGCTGAGGCGTAAGTCTTAGAAGTAAAAAGCCTTTTTGAGAAGCCTCAAGGTGTTTTATCTTTCATTTCCTTAAGCTGCTCATCGAGTCAAGTACCAAAGCGGGTTTTTTAAAACAATGGTTTAGATAAATTTAAAGAGACGAAAACATATAAATATCTCATGATTAGCATTGTCTATTAGCATTTGGTTATACTTGAAGGAAAGAAACCGCATAATATTCAACAATCCCAGCATTAATTAAGAGCAGTGCTAAATGCATCGTGTAATATAGACTTCATTTTACCCAGTCTCTCTTTTACCCAACAAAATATTTTTACTAGCTTAGAATTACCCACGTGTTACCCATACCATCGATTGAATTCTGAATCCCACTGTCTGGTTCCATACTGTCGTCCGACGATACAACGTCGTATGATTTGAAGACTTGACAATTTCATAATGCCGTATGAACCAATTATCCAAACAAAAATTTTGAATCACACTGTCCGGTTCCATACTGTCGTCCGGCGATACAACATCGTATGATTTGAAGACTTTGACAATTTCATAATGCCGTATGAATCAATTATCCCAACAAATTTTTTTGAATCCCACTGTTCGGTTCCATACTGCCGTCCGATAGTATACTGCCGATCAAAATTACTATTTAACAAAAAACTATGCTACTCCGAACGGCTTAACACTGCCGTCCGGTAGTATGCTGCCGCCCGCGTTGGGTAAAATGTAGCACCGTTTCAGTTTTTTTAATTTTTTTTTGAATAAAATGAAGTCTATATTGCGGTGCATTTAGCACTGCTAGATTACAAGTCTGTGAAGAAAGAAAGAAAAAACCTTGAACACATTGCAAACACTCATGGCAAAAGCAAGCATCATTTGCCACAACCAGCAAACTATTTCAAAATACTGGGATATACCAGAGGAGAATCTCATAGATCAATTCTTAATCGATCGCTGAATCATTGACATGGGCTATGGAGTGAGCGACTAAGAGAACTAGAAATAGAGATTAGAAGTTGTTGTTTCACTGGATTCAAAGTAAAATTTAGAGCAACATCGGAACTTAAGTATAGAAGAGACATTAATGGATGATTTCTGAAGGTAGAAAGCAATGATGTGAAAGGAAATATGAGGAGTTCAGATCTTGGCAAAAGTATCAATCAAAACCAGTCATACCTAGGCAGGGTTTAAGGCACGGTGTATATATATTTGTAACATCACTATTTTATTCTGGTTATGGAAACAAAATTACCTTGTTACAAATGATTATAGTTGAAATATGAAAAAAAAAACAAAAAAATTGGAAAAAGAGAGAAAGAAAGAAAAGAACTTACGATCGAAAAGGATGCAGCTACCAGTGAGCTCACATCCTGGCTACTTGGGACTGAATTTGAAAAAACGCAATAATTAACACAAGTTCTTGTATCTCTGCTCTTCTGCTTATTCTTGGTATTCATCAAGTGTGAGAAAGTCTTGCTCTATAAAATAATCATAAAATATTTTGAACTGTACCAAAGTTTGTGCAGTCATCAGGAAATATATATCTGGCAATTAGCATTTGCAATAAAGCTAACAATCCATCTTCTTTAGTTTACAGGTAAAACTTTTACACAACTGCAAATATACAGAAGTCATACAAACACTATTTGTACCCTATGATTTTCCCATGGTGTAATTCTTTCTCATGATATTCTTTTATTGACATTTTAATCAATGTTTGAATTAACACCCAACATCAGCCCAGCTTTTTCCTGCTTCTTTTGTACCCATCCTACTTATAACTTCTCTAATTCTAGCATGGCCTTCGAACTTGCCTAAAGTAGAATAAATATTTGACAGAGATGTATATCCTGATGCATTGCACAATGAATACAGAAGTTCCTGGATATCACCTCCATTTTGTTCAATCAAAGCACTAAGAATTGAATTCCTTATATTTTCATCAGGCTTAAAAGGCATGTATCTAACCATCTTCCTTGCTTCATCAAATTTTTTATCTCTGCATAATATATCTACCATACAACAATAATGCTCTAAACCTAAAACCAACAATTTTTTCCCTCGCATTAAGTTGAATATATTAAATGCCTCTTCTACCAAACCAGCATGCCTGCAAGCTGAAAGAACTCCAAGAAAAGTTATACTGTTAGGGTTTTCTCCTGATTCAATCATATTATAAAATATCTTGATCGCATCATTTGCTCGTCCATTTTGAGCACAGCCAACAATCATTCCAGTCCAACAAACTATATCCCTTTTTGAATTAGTGTTGAATATTTTCAGTCCGTCATCAATGTTACCACACTTTGAATACATAGCAATAAGTGATGTAAGGACCACATGCTCCGAATCAGTTCCTATCTTAAATGAGATAGCATGAACTTGTTTGCCACCTATAAGACTCGGTAGACTAGCACAAGCTTTGAAAATGCTACACACGGTGAAATGATCTACTACAATTTTTAAACGTATCATATCCTTGAATAGAGAAAACACTACATGGTTTGATCCTTGTTGAACGCAGCTCGATATTATCCCTGTCCACATAATCAGATCTTTATTCGGAAAATTGTTAAACACGTTCAGTGAAATGTCTAACTTTCCACAGTTAGTGTACAAATTTATGAGACTACTACCAATAATTTCTTCCGATTGGTATCCGTAAGTAAAAAGTAGACCGTGAACTTGAAGACCAATTCTAACATTTTGTAGATTACAACACGCCTTTAAAGCAGTAGAAAATGTAAAAGGATTGAGCTCAGAGCCGGAGCTATGAATTTCAGTAACTAAATCAAGTGCAAGCTTTTCATAACCATTACTAGCAAGTGAAGAAACCATCGAATTATACAAGGACAATTTATCAGAAATATACACACTGCGTTTTGAGTACTCACCATATAAATACTTTGCATCTTCTATACAACTAAATTTCAAGTACATATCAATAAGTGATGATCCAATGGACGAAAAAATTGCAAAACCAGATTTAATAATGTAACTATGTATTTGTTCTCCTTGTTTCTCAAAACGAAAAGAGCCACAAACCTTTAAAGCGCTTGGAAAAGTAAAGTTATCCAGCTTAAAGCCACGTCTATGCATCAAATATACGAAATGTAATGCCTTTGTATCAGCTGTTTGCGCAAAGCCTGTAATCATAGTATTATAAGAAACAACATCGGGTTCTGAAACCTGCATAAATAAGTTCTCTGCCTCAACCATATTGCCAACTTGAGCATAGCCATAAATAATCATGTTCCAGGAATTCAAATTCAACAAAGAAGTTCCATCAAAAACTCTTCTTGC
Organism: Allium fistulosum; assembly: GCA_030737815.1. NCBI lineage: Eukaryota > Viridiplantae > Streptophyta > Magnoliopsida > Asparagales > Amaryllidaceae > Allium > Allium fistulosum. Next base: position 1,110,552,003 of record CM060902.1, on the reverse strand, counting down.
ATCATCCAAACTTCCACACTTAACATACATATCAATAACTGCATTCGATAAAACAGCATCAAAACACATATGGTTTTGTTCCACTATACGGTTATGGATCCATTTACCCATATCAAGATTGCCCACCATTGCACAAGCCTTAAGAGAGATGGAAAAGGTAAAGCAATTTGGCTCTTCTAACTCATTATCCAACATATGCCTAAAAGTTTTTAATGCATGCTCCGGATTTCCAGCATTTATATGTGAAGTAATGCAAGAAGTCCAAGAAACAACATTTCTTTCAGGCATTTCATCAAACAACAGTTGTGCATCCTTGTAAAGCTTCAAATCTATATACATTCCCATTATATTGTTTGTAATGAAGACGGAATGTCTATGCAAACCATGTTTAATGAGTTGGGAGTGTAAGGACTTACCTTTATTAATGGAGAGCGATTTACCACACTCTTTTAAAGCTTTGGAAATGGCACCAAAATCAGAAGAGTGTAATGGTGATATGAATGGGTGAGAATTTAAGCTGTGTTTGACAGCATTCAGCATTGATTTCTTCGCCTACCTATGATTGGAATGATGGAGCTACGTGACGACGCCAACGAGCAATGTTTCTGGTCAAGCAAAATTCCCAAAAAAGTCACCTTCAAAGAGAAAGTTAAGCAACTTTCCAGAATTTCATATGTATAACGGTTCCAACTCCGCTTTGGATAAAGGTATTTTTAAGGGCGCCATCTTTTAGGCCCCGTTCACCAACATTCCAATAGCTGTTTGTCCGCTTCAAATTGTTGCGGTTTACCTAACTAACAAGGTACCGTTCTTTTTGTGGATTGGGCAGTAAAAGTTCGCGTCCGCGTCCGACACGTCGACGCGGGCCCCTACTCTCCAGCTCAGTTCGTACGAACGGTTCAAAACGAACGGTTCGTTATCCATTTTGTTTCCTCTTCTATTTCTTTTTCTTCATACATCTTTCGTGTGCAAAAAAGAACACGTTCCCATTTCGCAAATCAACCTTTTTTCCTTTTCCTTTTCCGTGCCCATTTCGTTTGCCTCTTTCGGTTCAAAAAGAAACACACCCTAAGTCGGTTAAGTTGAACGTGATTCTTTACGTCCATTTCGTTGCTATTTAATTTGTCATTTTTTGATTCATTCTACACATTCATTTTTCAGTTATTTCTTTCTTCAAATTCATCCAAATCATGTCAAGGTTCAATTTCATCTATCATAATTTTGCGAATGATTCGCAAAGCACAAAATAATCGACTGATATCGATGATTTATCTTATTTCGACGATTCAGATATATACGATAATAATCTCGAAGCTATTACTAGATTGATGGTAATACTATTTCAATTAATTTTTACTCAACATCATACTTCTTCTTACACTGGTCGAATGTGGATGATTGATGTTCTTGACAGATACGAAAACAGAAATTAAAATCTTTTCCAAATGAAAAATGTTACTTTCGGACTTTTATGCAACATCCTATCTACTAGCATGACTTTATTTCCACTAAACAAATATAAATTTCTGAAAGGGTAGAAATGTTTTGTTACACGATGAGTCATGCAACATCACACAAATTGGTAGGTAAAAGTTTTAATCAAGTTATTTGCAGCGTTAGTATTTATGTTTTTAAGGTCTTACAAAGTATCTTGCTTATGGCCAAAGATATCATTAAACTTAAAGATGTCTATGACGAGTGGTCTACATCTTTGGTATCTAATATACATGTATACTGCGTTGTAACGGCACCCGGCCATTTTAAAGCGATAATCAAGGATAAAGTAGTAAACTCCAAATCAAAATATGTCGTATATCTCACGGCTCATAAGATAACATATAATGATCACATAGATATAAAACAGGCGAGACAAATATGTAGGACTAAAATGAACCACAAAAAGCATAAGAATAATAGGTTCACAGTAGTTATACAACATAAATAAAGTTTATACATCATCAAAATAAACTCAATACTATCCCCAACAATAGTCAAACATCAATAAAAGCACAACAATGCTGCACAGCGGAATGAAGATAAGATCTAAAGTATATGCATAGATAAGCGCTAGCCTCTTCTTCGTCCTCTAAACAACTCAATGCACTAATCTCAAAGCTACTATCTAGTCTACTCATTTAAGAGTATCCGAGATAGTAATAAGAAGCAAATCATAAAACCTCAAGTTAGATAACAATTTGGTATGAGCGATCAATAATCTCAAGATGCTATAAAAGCCAATATATAGGAATACTAAGTATGAGAAGTCCTACCTGCTTGTCTTTGCATTCAATAAGTTAGCACATAACATAATATATGTTATGTTGAAATTGGGCAAGCTTGTAGCAGAAATTATCGGTGAATTTAAAAAATTTCCCTTATTGGATCTTTATTGGGCCTATGAAGTCTAATTCACTTAGAACATTTATGATATTATTTAAACAAAATCTTTTATTTTATTTAAATTTATAAATTATAAAGTTTGACTTAATATATGTGTGTGTGTGTGCGCGCATGCGCGCGCACTCGTGTATCATATACACATATACATGTGTGTGCGCATGTGTAACATACCAACCCATGCAAGGTATAACATGTCCATGTATAGATGTTGGTATTTGCGTTGCAACAGACACGTTAGCCTATCTAGTATGCAAGTATATGATGTCCACATGTATGTATGTATGTAAACTATTATTTTATATAAATATTATAAATATATATATACATATATGTTAAGTTAGTTTGAATAATTATATATATATATATATATGCATAATAAATTTAAAATATAAAAATCAATATATATATATATAATATTATAAATAAATAAAAAATATTAATATTATGTATATACATACTACTATAATATATTAATTTAAATATGCACAAGTTATTTTAAATATTAAAATATATTTTTATACTTTATAAGCTATGAATAATATCAGTATACATATATATAATAATAAAATAATTTTTTTAATATACACACACACAAATATATATAATGTATAGATATGTGTGTTTGTGTGTGTGTGTATATATATGTATGTATGTATGTATGTATGTATGTATAATTTAATAAAATTATTAAAAATAAACAAATTTATTCTTATTTATTTCCAGGTCATGTGCACATCTCAAAAATTTTATTATTATTTTTAATTTAAAATTCATTTTAAATTAAATATTCATTTAAAAATTAGTATAATATTATTAAAAATTAATTTCAAAACTTTTATGACAAATTTTAAAATTCTAAAAAAAATCCTAACTAATATTTTATTATTTGAAAATTTTGTAATATTTTTATCAGCTTAAATTTATTTTATAATATTTTTTTTATATTGGATTAATAAAATAGGAAAAATAATTTTTTATTTTTTATTTTCTGGTTGAGAGCTTATTTGGTGCTAATACAATTTTATAAAATTTAAAAAATAATTTTCATTAAACTTTTGAATTAATATAATTTATTAATGAATTAAATTGATTTAAATAAATATTAAATAATAAAAAATTATTAAAAAATTATTTTTCCCATCGAAAATTAATATTGCTATAATACATTATAAATAAAATTATATGACTAATTTTAATCGTGATATAATGTTGTAACTAATTATAAACTATATATATATGTAATTGAATGATATATATTAATTTAATAAAATATTAAAATTATATCAATTTTCATATGGCCGCACTGACCTGACATATATGATGAAATCAAACTTTTTTTTATTAAGTATAAATACATACATGCATATAAATAGACTAATTTTTGACAATACTGCTTGCATATCAGAATTGTCACCTAACTAACAATATAATATACATATATGGTAAAACATTATACTAATAATTATTAACTGTAAATATCATACCTTAATCCCATAGCCTTGAAGTACATCTTAAAAAAATAAATTCTCCCCTTTGAAACTCTTTTCGGTTCAGTAAAGTGCTAGTCATTGAACTATTGACCTTCGGCTATCGAATAGCGATCGAATCTGACTTAATTTGAGCTATAAGAAATGGAATCCCTAGGGATTATTTTTGGCTAGCAACCAATGGAGGAGGAGGCAGCAAAAAATTCAATCTAATTAGGGTTAGGGATGCTTAAATAGTGGATAGAAAGGAGAGAAAAATTGATCCAATCTCATACTCTTTCTCCTTCAATCTGAGCCGTCCAAAATGAAGCATATCAAACCTTAAATGAGCCACCCGTCTAGCCTATGTTGTTTCCAAAATTACCAACCCACATGGTGGGCCTTAAACCCATTTAAAGCCCTAATGAATATTTTTCATTTTAAATCTGATTTAAAATGTTTATCGATATCGTATATCGATTAATATGTTTATAACTTTTATAAATAAATTTAATATTCATTTATCAAATCAAAATCAAATTTATAAATAATATTTCATAAATATTATTTAATTTAATTAATTTATAACAATTATAGATTAGTTAAATCATTTAGTAAAAAGAGAATTTATCGTTTCGGTTGTATGACTCGTCGGGTGTAAATTTGGTCAGCGATTAATATCGAACTATTCGAATATTAACGTTCACACATCATTTATCAAGTGGTGTGACGTTTTGGCCAAATTAATCGCTTACTAGGTTTTGGTAAAATCCAATTTCACTTTATTAAGCGTTACCTGATTATGACTTTTATTTACATCAATTCTTTTTGTCAAAACTATATCACTTTGGACTTATGGAATTTGGTAATGGTCCAAATTCCAATATCATCCATATTCAACTCTATAGTCCAAATACAAAGTTCTTGATTCGATAATAACAATTATTATTAACCGAAATGCTTTGGCCAGAGACTTTTACTTTGAGTTAACTTGAATTAATCGTGATACTAACCTTACATAACGAGGAGACAAATCCTCTCTTGAATAATGATTCACTTCCAAGACTCCCACTTGACCCAACTATAGTACCTCGATGGACGTCGTGCCATGATTTGACTATAATCAAACTAGGGCTTTCATATTGAAGATCGATGGTATTCTCAAGTCAAGAAGACTGGGTAAATTAGTCACTTCGATATTTTCTGTTTGCCCTTAGTTATATTAACCAACAGAAAACTATCAAGTGAGTCGTTTCATAGTTATCCAATAATTATCGGTACGTAACCTTTTAGTTCCCTTAGCAGTCATGAGTAATACATTGCCCAACATTTGGAGAGCATTACGTACTCCGGTCTCAAAGGATACATCGATATCCATTCTCGATGCATCTTGACTAAGAACATTTAAAATGGTATATTTATTTTCCTTGTGATAAATTACTCACGATTATAACACTTTGTAACTACTATCATAAAAACATACCATTTATAGATTTTTCTATTAAATATACTATTAATTAAATTAGTTATTTGATATAACATATTATATTAAGTATATAATAGAAAGAAAATACACTTTATTTCGAACAATATTGGTTATTGAGTTAAATATATATAACAAATTGCATAATTTCTCTTATGGCATACCCCTAACTTTATCAATCTCCCACTTGCGCTTGGGGTTAATTATGGAATCTTATTTTAACTTCTCCAATCGGTTTCCTTAGAACCAATTGGGTCAGTCCCTCACAGTGAATGGTTATGCTATTATGTTTTAATTATCTATTCTGTCAACCAACTCTCTCCGACACTAATAAACTACCTTTATCACGTGGAATAATTCGAAGTATGTCTCTTGACATCCAGTGAGCTCTAAATTCTATTATGAACTGTATAATGACATTGTTATCATCTAAAAATGTTATAGGATTCTTAACATTTGGAATTACCCTCAGTTCAGTTATAATTTTATGCATATATATTTATATACATTACATTTACTGGGACGCTATTCAAGGTGATGTAAACACATTTTATTGTAAATACATAACTCGACACCGATTTACTATCATCAATGTCACTCTAAAACCTTGAATCTTTATCCCCCTTCATAAGGAGGTTTTCATTTCCATATGTAAGGAACAAGTCTTTAGTATTTCTTAAATACTTAAGAATGCATTTCACTATTATCCAATGCTTTTCTCTTTGAGATTACATGATACATGATGGAACCGACTGTAGATGAATACAACATCCTACTTCATAAGCCACATATGGTCTAGTATATAGCATATCATACATGATGGAACTTACTGTATATGCGTACAGTATCCTTTTCACATGCTCCTTCTCCTCATCAGTATGAGGAGCGTACTTTCTAAAACGATGATTTTAGATTGCGTCGAAACATTTCCATGCTTGGAATTCTCCATACTGAACCTTTTTAGTATAATATCTATGTACATAGATTAGGACAATCCCAGTAACCTTTTGGACCTATCTCTATAAATCCTTATACCAAGTATATAAGTCACTTCTTCCAAATCCTTCATGGTGAAGTTCTTGAACAACCATTCTTTCAACGATTGCAATAATGCAATGTTATTGACAATCAGGAGAAAATCATCGACGTATAAGGCTAAGCATACTATAGAACTTCCTTGTTCATTATGGTATATGCACGCTTCCTCTACACTCTAATAAAAACCAAACTGTTTGATTACGTTATTGAGCACTTATTCCAACTCCTTGAAGCTTGTTTTAGACCCGATCTTCATAATTTGCAACAATTTCCCTCACTCCCATTTACCTCGAAACTCTTGGGATATAACATGTAAACGGACTCCTCTAAATCACTATTTAGAAAAGTCATTCTCATATCCATTTGCCATATTTTGTAGTCATAGAATGTGGTAATAGCAAGTTTGATCTAAATGGACTTGAGCATAGCTACGGACGAAAATGTTTTGTCATAATCATCGCCTTGAATTTGATGAAACCATTTTGCGACTAGTCTTGCTTTATAGGTCTCTACCTATCCATCTGCATTTGGCTTTCACTTGAAAATCCATTTGTAGCTAATGTGTTTTACCCCTTTGGGTATGTCATCTAAATTCTAAACCTTTTTTGCCATACATGGATCGAATATCATAGCTTTAAGGCAACGTGTAGAGTCCTTATTCTAAAGTGCTTATCGGAATGCGGGGAGTGTCATCTTCTAAGATATAATCCACTTCCTCTTCATACATAAAGAAACCGTAGCATCTCTTTGGTATGCGAGAATCCCTATTAGACCTTCTAATAGGTTGTGTGATTTCATATAATGTTGACTTTGATTCTTTTATCGGTTCAGCCTCTATGCTAACTTTTCAAGTCTACTCCGAGTCTACAAATTTGATGTTAATTTCTTTTGACAGAAGTTCCTTTTTCCTAAAATGTAGTGTGTTAAGAAACAATAATCTTATGTTCCTCAATGTCATAGAAAATATATCCCATAGATTTCTTGGGATATTTATGCGAAGCTGACCTTACCTCAAGTTTATTAGGGGTCAACATTATTAACATAGGCTGGATAACCTCGCACCTTCAAATACTTGAGGTTAGGTTTTTTCCTGCACCACATCTAATATGGTGTCTTAGGCATAGATTTAGTAGGCATCAAAGTCAACATAAGTGTTGTTGTTTCTAACACATATCTCCAATAGAAAAGAGGTAACTCAGTCATACTCATCATGGAACTAATAGGTTTTGATTTCTCCTTTCCAAAACACCATTGTGTTGCAAAGTATATGGTGGAGTAAACCGAGTGATAGTCCCATTATCTTTTTAGTATTTTTGGAGTTCTTGTCTAACATAGTCACCTCCTCGATACCACTGAAGTATTTTGATTTTATAGTTCGTCTGATTTTCAACATCGTTCTTATATTCTTTAGATTTCTCACAAACATCATATTTATTCTTTATAAGATGTACATATCCTAGTCTCGAGAAATCGTTGGTAAAAGTTACAAAGTAAGTTGAATTGTCCTTAGTCATTATAGGCACATGGCAAATACATCAGTATGTATAAGACATGAAGTTCATTAACTCTTTCTTTGCTCCTACTGAAGGGGTGGTTGGTCATTTTCGACTGACAAGTGTTAAATAATTCATAATCAAATGATGGGAAAAAATCTTCGGCTTTTAGTTCGTGTAGTCTTTTATGATTATTATGACCTAGCCTATAGTGGTTGAAGTAATTATTATTAATGCCAATAGAAAATTTATTAACAACATAAATATGATTAAATTCAGTACATAAATGTCATTATTTAAAACACCATCGCAGATATTATTTTCTCAAACGTAATATTCGTAACACTGCTATTGCAATGAAAACCAAAACCCGTCTCGAATAGTCTAGAAATAGATATGTAGCGACCCATAAATTTATCACTTGGATAAATTATATTTATTTTTAAAATATTTGATATGAGTTTAAAAGTAAGAAATAATCATGTTTTAAGTGGTAAATAATAATAGTTATTTTTTTTGGAAAACTATTTGCGAATAAATTACCGAGGTAAAATATTGATAATTTGTAAATATCGTCCTAGGTAAAATATCGATAAAATAGCCAGAAACCGTTTTATCAATAAAACTGCTTTTAGACAATAAGGATCATGCATGGCTTTGGATACATATACTAATATATGTATTCAAACAAGATTATTAAATAAAATAACTTAATTTATTTTTTGAAAATAAAATGTATTTATGACATTAACAGTTGATACCATCGATTTTATATATTTCTTTGGAAATTCAAATTAAGTTTAAATATTAAATAAATGGGTTTTTATTAACAAATAAACCTATTATAATTATTTAATAATGATGGTAAAATAGTTTTTAATTTTTTTTTTACCAAAATAGATAGTTTGTAGAAAAATAGAAAATGTGATCGAAGAACATTATTCGGAATTTCGACTTTTCGACACCGGAAAGTGGTCGGGGACGTTGTTCGTCTTTGTGCACTATATATACGCATATATAAGAGTTAATTAACCAAATAATAATAATACAGTAATAGTATATTATCTTATGTTAATTATGTTTAGCAAGTGATGTGACAAGTCATGGTTTCAAAAATAATAACTTATATATATGTATATATCATTATCTCTTATCATATCTTAGCATTATCATCATTATCCACCATGACCTAGAGGATGTGACTAGAGAGTGGGGAATATGACATATGAGGGGAAGGAAAGTGGTGATGTGACTTGTCAAAATAATGACATGTTAGGATATTTTAAAACTAAGGTTAAAATGGTAATTTTCCTACTTTCTTTCGTCTATAAATACACATCCCCTTCACCATATTTTCATTTACTTCTCATTTCCATTTTCCTAAAGCTTTCTTCATAATTTCATAGCTTCTTGTATTAGTTATAAGTTTTTTTTAAATCAAAAGTTTTAAATTGCTTTAAAGATGCAAACTTGTTTTTAAAACTCTTTCTTCTCCATTTTCCCTCACTTTATTCGGCCATAACTTCCTCTATTTTTTATCAAATCATGATTTTCTTTTTATAAAACTGTTAGCACCAAAATTGGTCACTAACCTCGTAGAAGAAGATTGTGAAGAGATATAAGTGATGAAATCAAATTAAACAGAGAAGACAGTGCTAATCTAAATACAGAAAGTAAGAACACCAAATTTATAGTGGTTCAGCGTAATTGCCTACGTCCACTTTGAGGTTAAACTTTATTGATCTTCTTTATAGTTGATTACAAATACAATTCGTGAATCAAATGCTTGAATGAAGTTGTTAAGTAGAGAAGATGAGTCTTGAAAATGGCAGAGTCTCCCCGGTGTTTTTTCTCCAAAAAAGGATCCATTTCACTGTGACGCTGCCCCTCTATTTATAGGCAAAAGTGGGCTGGACTACCCAAGTGGGCTTGACAGCCGAACGCTCTAGCCCAGGCGCTGCATGCCGAACCAGGTACGCCGAACGCTTCCATGCCGAATGGTCCTTCCCATGCCGAACGGTGCTTCTGATGTATGGGAAGTGTAGGATGGTTGCAGTGAAGCCGAGCGTATCTCTGTTCGAAGCTCTTGACCGATCAATGTATGTAGGTCGAATGATATCGTTACCTTGCGTAGTTGTGCATACTGAATGCCTTCTGAATACCGAACGCCCTCGTTGCCGAGTTATCCTATCGCCGAGTTCTACTGACGCCGAGTGCCTCTGGATGCCGAGTACTACTGACGCCGAGTGCCTCTGGATGCCGAGTACTCCGGATGCCGAGTACCATGGGATGCCGAACACTACTTGACGCCGAGTACCCTTGTTGCCGAGTACTACGCCGAGTAGTCTCGATGCCGAGTGCTCTTGATGTCGAGTGCTCTCGTATGCCGAGCAGTATCGTATGCCGAGCAGTCTTGGTGCCGAGCAATCTTGATGCCGAGCAATCTTGATGCCGAGCGTTGGTGGACGTTGAGTGCCAGTTGACGCCGAACACAGCTGAGTACTACGCCGAACACTCCTGGACGCCGGACACTATGTATGCCGAGTACTACGCCGAGTACTCATGGATGACAGTTGCTTCGCCGAACACTCCTGGATGGCAAGTGCTTCGCCGAACACTCCTAGATGCCGGACACTCTCTGATGCCGAGCACTTATTGCCGAGTACTAGTTGCCTGGTCAAATCCCCAGGAAACACTTGCCCCCCAAAGTGTATCTCGTGGCCAAACGTGGTGCGCTTTGAATCTGGTACAATCTACCTCGGAGGTACCCTCTCGAGAATGCTAGCGAAGGGAGGTGCAAGACGAACAAGTTTGGGATGCCGAACGATACGTTCGGAGCCGAACGTTCCTAGCGTGCCGAACGTTATTCTGCCTCGATGCCGAGCGCTCCGGTATTGACCGGTTCTACCGGGTATAGCCCCTTCGACTTCCACCATTCCCCTCTATAAAACCAGGTCCTTTTCTTCTTCTCTCCTTTTACTTTTTATTTCTACCGTTCTTGCAATTCTGTTCAATCGTCCGAATTTGAGACTTAACTACACCATCTCAATCTCTGATCTGCAAACTTAGGTATTTTTCCTCGTATATTCAAACGAGATGTTCGAACGATGTCGTGTAGAAGGTTTTTGTATAGCTTGTCTGCATTGCCGAACGACATAGCGTGGAGGAATTAGGAGTATGTCCACTTATCGTCTTAGTTTCCTCGTGTTGAATCGAGGTTAAAGGGAAGAAAAAGAAAGAAGGTGTTGGAGGAGGTAAAAGCGCTGTTCGCTGCTCCGGCGCATGTCGTCATGTGCCGGACGGTGGAATGGTTAGTTATCGAGCACTACCTTGGCCGGACAATCCCAGGCCGAACGCTTACTAACATGTCAGACTATAATTGAGCCGAACGAACTAAAGCCAAACAAAACCCAAATGCCGAACGACTGACACGCCGAACATTGACTTAAGGCCGAACGTTGAATTCAGCCGAACAATCCTTAGGTCGAACCGTGACTTTAGCCGGACAAAACAATTGCCGAACATTCCCTAGGTCGAGCGATGTCTTTTAGCCGAACAATACAATTGCCGAACATTCCTTAGGTCGAACAATGTCTTTTAGCCGAACAATACAATTGCCGAACATTCCTTAGGTCGAACAATGTCTTTTAGCCGAACAATACAATTGCCGAACAGTACAATTGCCGAACAGAACTTTTAACTGGACAATGTCCTAACCGAACGAGGCTTTCTAGCCGAACAAGGACCTTAGCCGAACAATTGACAATGACTCTACCGAACCAAGACACATGCCGAACAATATTTAAATGTCAAATTAGTCTTAAGCCGGACACCTCATAAATCACATGTTTTCTGAATTTGGAACTGTAATCACCTCAAGGCGAGCTTTTTGAGACGGTCAGCGATGACGGTCTTCGAAGGCGACGACTCGAAGCTAATCATTATATCTTTAAAATCTTACTGCTTGTACACAATTGTTTTCACTAGTTCACACACCACACGGGGGGAAAAAGTCGTGTTGCTAATTCTAACGTTCAACGTTTTCTAAGTATAGCTTTCTCAAGCATTTAGCAAGGTTCATTATTTATTCGGGATGTCGAGAAAATCTAGTTCTGCCACCATATCTGACAGGCCTGGGCCGTCAGCAAGGCAAGGAGCCGCTGATACTTCTAATACGTCGACTTCTCCCGCTCATAACTTGGCGCCTGACGCTCTGGAGGCAACCATCTTACTAGACAATCCGATCGATTCTCAAGCTTCGAAGATCAACGAAGTTGCTCTGAGGCGGATATGCTCTATTCACGGGATTCCTTTCGCCGACGTGTTAGTCCCTTCGAGACACGATCGCCCTCATCTGCCCCCAGTCGGGTACACTGCCTGCAACAAGTTCATGTGTTGGATGGGCAGCATGCCTCCCTTCAACTTATTTCTCCGGGACGTTCTGCAGTACATAGACATGGCTCCATCGCAACTGCACCCGAATGGCCATGCGTTTCTATATGGGACTTACTTACTTTTCATGGCCGTCTTCTCCAAACCTCCAACCCCCGGTGATATCCGATACATTTATATGTTCAAGAGACGAAAAGATAGCCCTTCCTTTATGTTCCTCGAGCCATACCACAAGTGCCAGATCTTGACAGGGGCCTGCAGCAAATTCGCCCTGTACAAACAGGAGTGGTTCTATGTGCGCTGCCCTTCTGGTTTCGCTAGGAGATGGGTCGAAGGCAGTAAGTCTCTCTGCTGAATCGCTATTCGTATTTAATTGGAGTCATGCTTTTCCTAACTCTTCGTTTCATCTTTTCAGGTATCAACCCGCGTCCGGAAGGCCGAGGATATTCTGAGGCTGTTGAAGCCATTAGAGCTCTTCCTGCTGAGGATCGAGACATCCAGACTATCATCTCAAATGAATCGCTGTCGGGGTTTGGCTTGCTAGCCCCTGGTCGTCGGATCAGCCTTCCAGAAGGTGTTACCATCCCCAAACCTCCGTCCGATAAAGGGAAAAAACTTGCCGGATCGTCGGCGCGCCGCGCTCCCGATACGTACGGAGAAAGCGAGCGTAGAGAAGATGATGCCCCCGAGACTCAGGGCGAGAATGTGGGTCTCGCTTGGAATCCGGCAATCGAAGTTCAGGACATCGAGACGTCGTCTTCCCCTTCGAAGGGAAAGAAGAAGTTAAAGTATAAAGTTCAGAAGGAGAAAGTTGGTGGTACTTCAAAAGTCACGCTTATACCGCCTGAGAAAGAGGCTTCTTCACAGCGTCTTGAAAGTTTTTTGAAGGGTCTGTCAAACCTGTCAATTCCCGATGATTTGCTTAATTATGGGTTCGATGATCCTGAAGCCCTCAAATTCTCTTCGCCCGCGAGGGGCGACGCAGGAGTTCAACCCCAGGCTCAAGGAGACAATACTCCGATTAGCAAAGATAAACGAACGGGTCCGTCGGGGGAACACTAGGACACACACGCACATGCGCATTCCATAATATACTTCCAGTCTTTTTAATTCGTGAATTCTCCTTAACTCGTTGTTATCTCCATTCTTTGCAGGTGATATGGGCCGCTCTCACGGACTTGATCGCCTCCAGGGGTCTTCTATATTCCATCACTCCGGACGGGATTCCGGTTCCAACAGACGCCGGGACCGAGGTGATTATGAGGATAGGGACAATCGTCCTCGTGAGTCGTCTCACTGCAAGAAAGCACACTCTCAATCTTCCCAGTCCCGTGATCTTCCTCATCCAACTGAGCCGGATAAAGAGAAGTCTTTGCAGAAGGGTTATCAGTCTGATGCTGCTCGAGAACAACATTCCAGTTCATCGAGTACGAGGCAAGTTCGAGAGCAACGTAAAAGAACGGAATTCTCAAAGCCTCCTCCTCCTATTCCTGCCGTGGACCCAACTATTGCGGAAAAGATGGTCGACCTTAAGGCCAAGTTTCCGAAAATCTGTTTTGATGGCTTGAAATTCCTCCCAGCCATCCATCACATTCCTGGGCACGTGAAGCAAAGTGCCATTGCCTGCAACAATGACGTCTATGTTCAACATGACGCATTCGTGCACTTGGTAGAGAAGATCTCGGAAGTATCTGTCGAGCGTCAACACGAGATTGACCGTCTGAATCTGGAGGCTGACAGCGATAAGAAAATCATCAAACTTCAAGACGAAGAGCTCGCTTCGTATAAGTCAAAGCTAGAAGCCGCTGAACAAGGTGCAAAAGATACTGCTGAGGCAGTTACTCGCTTAGAGGTGGCTCACAAAAAGGAGCTTGACGAAGCAGTCCAGCGCAGCGGCGCCCTTGCCCTAGAAAAAGACTCTGTCCAAAAAGAAAGGGACGCGCTCGCTACTCAAGTCAAAGAGCTGAAAGAGCTACTCTCCAAGGAGAAAGAAGACAAAATAGCTGCTCAGGAAGAATCACAGCGGTATTGTGATGAGATTGTTGCTACCCGACTCTTGAAGACAAAGCTCGACGATGAACTTGCCGGGGTCGAGAAAATGAAGGATGAGGCCCGTGAGGAGGGCAAAAGAATGGCTGTGGAGGAGCTTGGTTCTCGCCTTGAGGCGGCCGCAGAGGCCGGCAGGGAAGAGGTCAAAAGTATGTTTGACCCGTTGATCGCCGAGTACGGAGCCCGCGTCCTTATGCACCGTGACTTAACATTCTTGGGCGACGGCTACTTTGAATCCCTGGCTGAGGCATGGGAAACTCTGATAAAGATCAGGAAAGTCGAGTTAGGCTCCGAAGAGGTCGACGAGGATGCATTGGTGAAGGAGTTCCTGAGGGGGAATGAGCCATCAGATTTATCCGCAGCATTGGCTCTTTATGGTAAAGGCTCTTCCTCTTCGAAAGAGAAGAACGACGAAGCCGGCCCGTCAGAGGCCGACGCTACTACTCCTCACATCGCCGCTCCTTATGCTGCTCAATCGGCCGGTCGGTCGACGCTTGATCCATTCGAGCAGCATGCCAGTTATGATCCCGAAGATCCCAGGCTTGGCGTTCATGTGCTGTCACCTATCCTGGAGGGTGAAACCCCGCGCGCCACCGATAGCCAACCGGACCCTGGTAGGAAATTCTTCGTTCTCTAGAAGTTGAAGAGTTCCCGTCATTTTTCAGCAGTGGCTATTCGTTCTAATGCTCATTCCTTATGTTTTCGTGCAGGTTGTTCTGACGCCGAGCCAACTCCGAGGAGCGATGATGCCAAGGAGGAAGCAGAGAAAACAAGCGACGTTGCTCACGCAGGAGTAACTCCCGGTCCAGACGCTCAAGTGATCGGGGCGCTTGATGATGACAAACTTGATACTTCGTCTCCTGCCGAAGGAAGCGATGAAATTAAAATCACTGGCGCCTCTGAGCATACTTCAGAGATGAGCATGAAGGACCGTCTTGCCGATGAGGAGAAGAGAAAAGTCAAAGTCAAAGTCGAGTCTGAAATACTGGAACTCACTGATCCGCGGAACAGACCTTTGAAAATCATTCTCCCGGGCAGGTCCAAACCACTAGATGTTCCGTCTCCTACTCCTGACTCCGTTTCTCTAGCAAGCAAAAAGTCCAAGAAAAAACGTGAGGGAGAGGAGTCGTCGGAAACATCAAAGGAAGACAAAAAGAAGAAGTCGAAGAAATAATCGATACACTCGTTCAACGAGTTTTTTGCTTAAGTCTTGTAGTTGCTTTTATCGTTCACAACTTGCAGTTTGTATAGAGAGGTCTGAATTTTGTAGGAGTGATCATGTATCCCCGTTTTGGACTTATCGAATAAAATTTTAGTTTCTTTATTGCTTGAATGATTCTCTTGTCTTTCTTTGGTTTGTTGACTAACTGTAGCCATAACTCAAGTTCTCATGAGTTGCATTATCTCCCGATCCGTTCTTGAGTACTTGGACTCTCTCTGATTCTGTGTTCCGGGAACTCGGAGATTTGAGATCGATTATACTCTAGTCCACGCTCTGGGGACTTAGAGTGCTCCGCTCCGCACTCTGGGGATCCAGAGATTTGAAATCGTTTATACTCTAGCCCGCACTCTGGGGACTCAGAGTACTCCGCTCTGCACTCTGGGGATTCGGAGATTTGAAATCGTTTATACTCTAGTCCTCGCTCTGGGGACTTAGAGTACTCCGCTCCGCACTCTGGGGATTCGGAGATTTAGAATCGTTTATACTCTAGTCCGCGCTCTGGGGACTTAGAGTACTCCGATCCGCGCTCTGGGGATTCGGAGATTTGAAATCGTTTATACTCTAGTCCTCGCTCTGGGGACTTAGAGTACTCCGCTCCGCACTCTGGGGATTCGGAGATTTAGAATCGTTTATACTCTAGTCCGCGCTATGGGGACTTAGAGTACTCCGATCCGCGCTCTGGGGATTCGGAGATTTGGAATCGTTTATACTCTAGTCCGCGCTCTGGGGACTTTGAGTACTCCGATCCGCGCTCTGGGGATTCGGAGATTTGAAATCGTTTATACTCTAGTCCGCGCTCTGGGGACTTTGAGTACTCCGATCCGCGCTCTGGGGATTTGGAGATTTGAAATCGTTTATACTCTAGTCCGCGCTCTGGGGACTTAGAGTACTCTTGAAATGACCCTCCTATTTACACTAATTTTATTGGTGATTTTTTTTTTTGCAATAGAGATGATATATAGATATATCATCTATTACAAATATATTTCCCAGGGTCATTTTCTTTTCTCTAATAAACAAAAATATATCCAGGATCTTTCACAATATAGAAATATTGTTTTAATTCTAAATCATTTTTAACATACATATATGAAGATATCTATGTTATATTCTACTTGAATCAGAGCATAATAATAAGTAGAAATCCTTTTTAAATTTGCATAAATGTGATAAATTCCCTTTTAAATTAAAACTTAATGTATCCGGATTTTTGACTATAGTGTCTACTGAAAATATGTA
Source organism: Allium fistulosum (assembly GCA_030737815.1). Taxonomy (NCBI): domain Eukaryota; kingdom Viridiplantae; phylum Streptophyta; class Magnoliopsida; order Asparagales; family Amaryllidaceae; genus Allium; species Allium fistulosum. The sequence continues at coordinate 1,110,535,221 of CM060902.1, read as the reverse complement.
CTTTAGGCTGTTATTAAACTTAAGAAATGACCAAGCAATAATCAGTGGAAAGCTAGCTTATAATATGGATGATTATCTTAAAGTCTGAATATTATCAAACTCAGGTTAAAAGAAAGTGGATCCTAAGTGAACACAAGCAACATCTAGGCGTAATGGAAACGCGCCTAACTTATTCATGCAAGGTCACTAGTTCGAGTACTATGCTGGTCGGTTCAAACACAATTTTTGGTTTTTCTTTTTATTTTCTCCTGTGTGGCTGAAATCTGATACCTACCTATAATTGTACATATACATTTAATTTTTTTTTTGCCTATAACCTATCATACAAAACAATTCTTCTTGCATAACTATTTTTGAAATCCATTCTTTCAACTGTTTTAAGAATTTACATCTATATTTTTTGCCCAATATCTACATGTACACAGATATACATGTACATGTCAGGGTCTTTGTTCATTTTCCAGAAAACTGAGCTCAAATGTTCCCTTGCTTCATTGATCTGAAGTGAAACATTTGGCCTGACCTATGGCCTAACCCTGTGGTTACTCTGGCCATTCTTTTGCTTGCATTATTACAACCCAGATTATACTAAAACATTGATACCTTTCCTTTTCAAAAGCATGTATATATATTTGTATGAATCAGACATTTTGTGATCAGATATATATCATTCTTCCTAATCATACTTCTCTTTTTAAAAATACATCTTCAAGGTATAAACACTTTTTCTTGCATCTGGACTTATGTCAATATCATAAATTGAAGATATAGTAGTTTAATTCTTTTCTGGGTTTTCCCAATATTATTTTCTGTATATCTACATTCTTTTTGAAAGAACTCAGAATTAACTGAAATCATCATAAAATGATTTTACTTATAAAATCCAGGTTTTTCCCTCTAAATCAAAACAACTTTAGCAATTAGGTTTTCAAATCAGTTTAACATCAATATCCTTAGTTCATACCAAATCAGAAATAACCAGAAACAACATAGCACATGTCTCTTACAAGTTCTTCCTACTTAATACATTAGATAGCCATATCAATCAGGGAATACATGCATGAATTAACACATTTTAGCTTTTATTTCTAATTATCTTAGCATCCTCTATTCCATATCTTTTTAATCTTGCTTACTTAGCTCCATCATAACCTACAAAAGCATTAGTGGCTGCCTCATTATAAATGAGACACCCCCATGTGCCATGAGCAATAAGGGTCAGATCTATGATCTGGTGTGAGCATTTCTAACATATCCATGATATTAAGCTAAGAATACAGCATAAATATACTTTGCATACTTGACAGGTATTATCATGTACAATACATAAGAGCAAACATATGCAACAAAACAACTTTTATCTGGAACTACTAGGTTGCCTTTTCTTTTTCTTATAAATTCCTGGCCTCATCTGCTATAAGGAATCAAAGGGACACATTGCCATTAACTAATTAACATTATGGCACAAAGATCTCAGGACTTAAACAAGCCATGTGCCAACTTGTCTACTTCAAATAGGACAAGCATTCCAGCAGCCTTCTTGGCACAAAATCCTTAGTTATATCACTAAGTGTATTTATGTTCATTCTATCAATGATAGCTAGGTGTACATACCACCTGTACTCATGAAACATACTAGTTACCTTGCAGCCATGATATTGCAAGCAAGTTAAAGGTTACTTTCTAGAGATATAACACCCCAGTCATTCCATCTCACATTATTTAACATAGAAACACCCTATTCAAGCATATACCAGAATGTTTGCAACTGAGAATAAATACATGGCTCTATTGAGTTTATTTTGATTTTGCAAGCAACTATATTTAGCTAGATTTTCAATCTTGTTTAAACATAGTTTTTAGGCTTGTAAGTTTCTGTTTAGTTTAGGGCTCAGCACTTATAGAGAAAAACTCCATTGCACCCTTAACCAATTATTTCAAGCCTCAGCACCATACCAATGTATATGCAGCTCATAGTTTTCTTTATCTTTTCATTCTTTGTCTTAAGCCATTATTCAAACTAGTTACAAATACTCTGTTACATGTTCCTTAAGGTTTTGGTATAATATACAGAGATGAAGATAGAATAACAAAGTTAAACATCCAGCATAGCAGATCATATCTCATCAAACATTCATGAAACCATCAGCAGCCAACATAGTTTGTAAATCAAAACATGCAAAATATAACATATAAAAGCTTGGCTGCCTAATCCCAGGTCTTAATGCCATGTATATGAGTGAGGATACTCACCTAAGTGCTTACACAAACTTAAACCAGAAAACCCTTCAAATCTTTAGCCTTATCTTCCTCTTCTTCCTTAGGTTAATTAATTAGTGAGAGAGCAGTTTTCTGATTGGACTCTTGGTTTAAATAAGGGTTCTGTCTAGGGTTTTGGGTGATGCAAAATCCCTATTTTAGCCCAGATCAGAATCATGCATTTGGCATTGCATATTCCCTCCTTCCTAATCCCTTAATATCCCGGCCAATATTTTAAAACAAGACTAAATTGTGCCTATTTTCCTTTCTTTTCAGAAAGTGATAACTTTAAGTATTTTTATTATATTTACTTCAAACATGATAATGGTGTGACTTTCTATTTTCTGCCTATGTACATTTTCTTTCTTGCACTTTGGTTCTTACTGTTTTAGTGCTTCCTTTATTTATTTTCTGCTCAAATAATATCTGGATATAAATATACATTTATACAACTATGGGTGTTAATTTAATTTTAACCATTTATTTGCAGAAAACATGTGCATACTTATGTGCATTTCTACACCTATTTAAAATTTCACTTATTCATTATAAATCAATGTTTTCTTCTGCCTTAATTTTCAGACAAGTCTTACATAGGCATATATATAGATATATATATATATACACACACATCCTCAGGAATTTTTAATACTCATGTCTAGGTCTATATTTTCTTTATTTAAAACATTTTATCTAAATGTTTTCCTTCCTTGTTTTATTATTCAGGAATTCTGGATTTTCTCTTAGTGCCATAACTAGTGTGCACGTGCACACATGCACACAACCTTGCACCACTGAAAATCCCACCTATATAATAATTCTGATTTTCCCCCAGAATTTTAATCATTTATTAAAAGAATTTTCCCCAAAATCTTGGGGTATTACAATCACCCCTCCTTTTAGGAATTGTGCCCTCACAATTTACAACATATTCTTTGAGTACTCCTACTTTCTTAGGAAAATTATTCAAATATGCATGAGCAATTTAAATAGTCACTGTCTATCATACATATCAAATTTTCTTAGTAATCTAAGAATTTACCTTTTAAATTTGCAAAGAGCCTAGGGTAATCCATCCTGATTTTATCCTCTAGCTCCCAAGTACAATCACTAGGATCTATACTCCATTGAATCTTTACAAGCTTCAATGTCTTGTTTCTTAATTTCTTTTCTTCCCTTGCCACAATTCCCACTGGCTCTTTCTCATAGATTAGATCTGGATTAATCTGAACTTCAGTAGGCTTTTCTAAGATTTCCTCCTTGTCATGTACCCATCTCCTTAGTTGTGACACATGAAACACATTGTGCATTGCACTCATCTTCTCGGGAAGCTCCAGCTTGTAGGCTAGTGAGCCTATCCTCTCCAAAATCTTGTATGGTCCAACATATCTGGGTCTGAGTTTCCCCTGCTTGCCAAATCTCAAGACTTTTTTCATTGGTGAAACCTTAATGAAGACATAATCACCTACTTTGAATTCCACTGACTTCCTCTTTGCATCAGCATACTTCTTTTGCCTATCTTGAGCTACTGCCATCCTCTTTCTCACCAGTCCTATTTTCTCTGTGATGTCTTTGACATATTCTGGCCCTAGGATAGCTTTCTCTCCTGCCTCAGCCCAACACATAGGTGATAGACATGGCTTTCCATATAGGGCTTCAAAGGGTGCCATTCCAATTGTGCTTTGGTGGCTATTATTGTATGTGAACTCAGCCAAATGGAGGTGGTCCTCCCAATTTCCTCCAAAATCTAACACACAAGCCCTAAGCAAATCCTCTAAAATCTTGTTTACCACTTCTGTTTGCCCATCTGATTGGGGGTGATAAGCAGTGCTTAGGCACAATTCACTCCCCATAGCTTCTTGGAAGCTCTTCCAGAATCTTGAAGTGAAGATTGTATCCCTATCACTCACTATAGTTTTAGGAACACCATGCAGTTTTACCACTTCTCTCATAAAAATTTGGGCTAACCTAGGTGCATTTCTGTCTGCTTTCACTGGTATGAAGTGGGCTACTTTAGTCAGCCTATCTACAATCACCCAAATACTTGTATTTCCCTTCTTAGATCTAGGAAGGCCATCTATGAAATCCATAGATATGTCTTCCCACTTCCACTGTGGTATGCTAAGTGGCTGCAATAACCCTGAAGGTCTTTGGGTCTCAGCTTTTATTTGTTGACAAACCATGCACTTAGCAACATATCTGGCTACATCAGACTTCATTCCCTTCCACCAATAGTCCCTTTTTAAGTTTTGGTACATTTTGGTGCTGCCTGGATGTATTGAATATTTGCTCCTATGGTACTCATTAAGGATTTCTTCTTTCAATTCTATGATGTTTGGGACACATATCCTTCCCTTGTACCTTAAGTATCCTTTTACATCTATGTGATAATCCTTCACTTCCTCCTTCTTTAATAGGAGAGACCTCTTTTCTGCTAAGTCTTGATCTTCTTCTTGCATTTTTGCCACCTTCAAGGCCAAATTTGATTGTAAAGTAATTAAACTTAACCTTCCTTTACTCTTTTCTTCCTCAATTATCTCCATACTTATCCCACTGCTCTCATCTATTTCCAAATCAGTGAGCATGGTTAAATCTCTAAACTCCTCCATCATTAACATGGCCATTTTTACATGCTGCCTACTCAATGCATCTGCCACTTTATTAGCCTTGCCTGGTGTATAAAGTATATCTAAGTCATAAGCAGCAAGAAATTCAACCCATCTGTGTTGTCTCATATTTAAATCTTTTTGTGAAAAGAGATATTTTAAGGCCTTGTGATCAGTGTATAAATTGAACTTTGCACCTAATAAGTAATGCCTCCAAAGCTTCAAGGCATAAACTACTGCTGCCAACTCAAGATCATGAGTTGCATATCTAGTTTCATGGGGTTTTAGTTGTCTAGATGCATAGGCTATGACCTGATCTTGCTGCATCAACACAGCCCCTAGCCCTGACCCACATGCATCTGTATATACAACTAATCCCTCATTGCCTTCTGGTACTCTCAACACTGGTGATTTTACCAAAGCCTCCTTGATCTGGGTGAAAGCTTGTTCACACTTATCAGTCCATATAAACTTTTGGTTCTTCCTAGTCAGGTTAGTGAGTGGCATTGCTATTTTAGAAAATCCTTGTATGAACCTCCTATAGTATCCTGCCATCCCCATGAATGACCTTACTTCACTAACATTGTTAGGCTTCTTCCATGCTTGGATTGCTACTATCTTATTGGGGTTTACAGAAATTCCCCTAGCAGAGACAACATGTCCAAGAAAGTGTACTTCCTCTTGCCAGAACACACATTTAGAAAATTTTGCTTTCAAATCTTTTTCTCTTAATCTAGATAAGACCAAATGTAAGTGGTTCTCATGTTCCTCTATTGTTCTAGAGTAGATTAGAATATCATCTATAAAAATCAGAACAAACTTGTCTAAGTAATCTCTGAATATCCTATTCATTAGGTCTACAAAGTAAGAAGGGGCATTTGTTAGCCCAAATGGCATAACCAGAAACTCATACAAACCATATCTTGTGTTGAATGCTGTATATTTAACACTTGATTCCTCAACCTTCATCTGATGAAACCCAGATGCCAAGTCTAGCCTAGAAAACACTTTAGCTCCACTGAGTTGATCAAAGAGATCATCAATCCTGGGTAATGGGTATTTGTTTTTGATGGTTACTTTGTTTAATTCTCTATAATCTATACACATTCTTAAAGTACCATCATGCTTTTTAACAAATACTACAGGAGCACCCCAGCATGAATTACTTGGCCTTATAAACCCCTTGGCTTCTAATTCTTCCAGCTGGTTCTTTAGCTCTTTTAATTCACTTGGCCCCATCCTTGTAGGCTTTTTGATAACTGGGCTAGCCCCAGGCATAAGGTTAATCTGGAATTCAACAGGTCTATGGTGTGAGACACCTTTTACTTCCCCAAACACATCCAAGTATTCTTTAACTATGGGGATTTCATTAATAGCTATTTCCTTGGGATTATTTTCTAATTCAATTAAATGATTTAGACTGTTTTCTTTGATAGGTTCACATAGAATTGTAACCCTTTGGCCTTTAGAATTTTGTAGTGAAATGGTGGATGCATCTAGGTCAATTATGGCTTTGAATTGTCTTAGCCAATCTGCCCCTAATATAACTCCTATATTTGGGAAATTTAGAACATACAAATTGGAAACAAATGTGTTTCCTCCTATGTTCAAATTCACATCCACACAGATCATATCTAATACACTAGAACTTCCTAAAGGGCTTTGTATTAACAGAGGTATTTCAGCCAATTTGCAGTTCATTTTCAACCTTTTAACTATTTCATGGGAAATGAGTGAGTGGGTTGCCCCGGTATCATATATTACAGCTAAAGGTATGGTACAAATAAATAGTGTACCTTCCACTTGTCCATGGTTTTCAGCATTAGCCTCAATTATGGCCTTGCCCCTACCTTCCAGGTTTGCCACTTTCCCTTGTTGCTTGTTTTCTGGGCAATTTCTTTTCATATGCCCTTCCTTCCCACATAGATAGCATTTGAAAGCTCCCCCTTTAAGCTCTGGGCATCTTGGCTTAATATGGCCTTCTTTCCCACAATGGTTGCAAACTATTTTTCTTTTGGCTTCATTGGGCTTTGCATCTACTGCCTTCTTACCATCTGCCTCTCCTTTCTTCTTATCATAAGGATGGTACTTCCCTTTGTTCTTCTTGTTACTATTGTTTTTGAAGTTCCTGAACTTATCTCTTTCCTTGTCATGCTGCTCAATCTTCAGAGCTAAATCTATCACTTGATCAAAAGTTCTGTCAGCATAAGGTAGTATAGCCCTGCTAAGCCCTGGGTTCAACCCCTTGATGTATCTATCATTTTTGGATGCTTCATCAGCCACTAACATTGCCCCATAGGTTGACAATCCCTCAAACTTCTGGGTGTACTCTGTGACATTCATAGTCCCCTGTCTAAGTTTGATGAACTCCTCAAGTAAAGTGGTTTTTGCTGAGGCTGGAACAAACCTTGCCTCTAACATCTCCTTAAATTGATTCCAATTAATATCATTTTCATTCCGGCCAGCTATGATCACCTCCCACCAACTCAAAGCTGTACCTTTTAATTGCCTTGAGGCCACTTGCCTCTTCCTTTGGTCATCTAGTTGCATATCAGTGAAGATCCTCTCTAATGTCCTCAGCCATGCTTGAATCTCCATTACACTTTCAGTTCCTTCAAAGCTCTTACCTCCCAAGTTGGTATAAGTCTTCACTAACTTGGAGAGCTCCTCATGTGGGTTCTCAGGTCTGTGCCCAATTCCATCCCTCAAAACTCTCACAAATTCCTGCATGTCAAGCATTTGTGGTGTGCTAGATCCTCCTTGATGATGAGACCCTCTTCCTACCATATTTCTAAAAGTATATGTATTTCATCTTATTAGTTTATAACACTAGCTTTTATTTTACATTGATTGTATCTTTTCCTATTTAATCATTGTGTATGTCACATGCACACACATACATACATTCAGGGAATATTTATAAACAGTCAAATATACAAACAATCCTAGTATAAACATAAGCATACAAACATTTTGCTATGTTAATTAAAACATAGCTCTGATACCAAATGAAATGACCCTCCTATTTACACTAATTTTATTGGTGATTTTTTTTTTTGCAATAGAGATGATATATAGATATATCATCTATTACAAATATATTTCCCAGGGTCATTTTCTTTTCTCTAATAAACAAAAATATATCCAGGATCTTTCACAATATAGAAATATTGTTTTAATTCTAAATCATTTTTAACATACATATATGAAGATATCTATGTTATATTCTACTTGAATCAGAGCATAATAATAAGTAGAAATCCTTTTTAAATTTGCATAAATGTGATAAATTCCCTTTTAAATTAAAACTTAATGTATCTGGATTTTTGACTATAGTGTCTACTGAAAATATGTACTTTAGGCTGTTATTAAACTTAAGAAATGACCAAGCAATAATCAGTGGAAAGCTAGCTTATAATATGGATGATTATCTTAAAGTCTGAATATTATCAAACTCAGGTTAAAAGAAAGTGGATCCTAAGTGAACACAAGCAACATCTAGGCGTAATGGAAACGCGCCTAACTTATTCATGCAAGGTCACTAGTTCGAGTACTATGCTGGTCGGTTCAAACACAATTTTTGGTTTTTCTTTTTATTTTCTCCTGTGTGGCTGAAATCTGATACCTACCTATAATTGTACATATACATTTAATTTTTTTTTTGCCTATAACCTATCATACAAAACAATTCTTCTTGCATAACTATTTTTGAAATCCATTCTTTCAACTGTTTTAAGAATTTACATCTATATTTTTTTGCCCAATATCTACATGTACACAGATATACATGTACATGTCAGGGTCTTTGTTCATTTTCCAGAAAACTGAGCTCAAATGTTCCCTTGCTTCATTGATCTGAAGTGAAACATTTGGCCTGACCTATGGCCTAACCCTGTGGTTACTCTGGCCATTCTTTTGCTTGCATTATTACAACCCAGATTATACTAAAACATTGATACCTTTCCTTTTCAAAAGCATGTATATATATTTGTATGAATCAGACATTTTGTGATCAGATATATATCATTCTTCCTAATCATACTTCTCTTTTTAAAAATACATCTTCAAGGTATAAACACTTTTTCTTGCATCTGGACTTATGTCAATATCATAAATTGAAGATATAGTAGTTTAATTCTTTTCTGGGTTTTCCCAATATTATTTTCTGTATATCTACATTCTTTTTGAAAGAACTCAGAATTAACTGAAATCATCATAAAATGATTTTACTTATAAAATCCAGGTTTTTCCCTCTAAATCAAAACAACTTTACCAATTAGGTTTTCAAATCAGTTTAACATCAATATCCTTAGTTCATACCAAATCAGAAATAACCAGAAACAACATAGCACATGTCTCTTACAAGTTCTTCCTACTTAATACATTAGATAGCCATATCAATCAGGGAATACATGCATGAATTAACACATTTTAGCTTTTATTTCTAATTATCTTAGCATCCTCTATTCCATATCTTTTTAATCTTGCTTACTTAGCTCCATCATAACCTGCAAAAGCATTAGTGGCTGCCTCATTATAAATGAGACACCCCCATGTGCCATGAGCAATAAGGGTCAGATCTATGATCTGGTGTGAGCATTTCTAACATATCCATGATATTAAGCTAAGAATACAGCATAAATATACTTTGCATACTTGACAGGTATTATCATGTACAATACATAAGAGCAAACATATGCAACAAAACAACTTTTATCTGGAACTACTAGGTTGCCTTTTCTTTTTCTTATAAATTCCTGGCCTCATCTGCTATAAGGAATCAAAGGGACACATTGCCATGAACTAATTAACATTATGGCACAAAGATCTCAGGACTTAAACAAGCCATGTGCCAACTTGTCTACTTCAAATAGGACAAGCATTCCAGCAGCCTTCTTGGCACAAAATCCTTAGTTATATCACTAAGTGTATTTATGTTCATTCTATCAATGATAGCTAGGTGTACATACCACCTGTACTCATGAAACATACTAGTTACCTTGCAGCCATGATATTGCAAGCAAGTTAAAGGTTACTTTCTAGAGATATAACACCCCAGTCATTCCATCTCACATTATTTAACATAGAAACACCCTATTCAAGCATATACCAGAATGTTTGCAACTGAGAATAAATACATGGCTCTATTGAGTTTATTTTGATTTTGCAAGCAACTATATTTAGCCAGATTTTCAATCTTGTTTAAACATAGTTTTTAGGCTTGTAAGTTTCTGTTTAGTTTAGGGCTCAGCACTTATAGAGAAAAACTCCATTGCACCCTTAACCAATTATTTCAAGCCTCAGCACCATACCAATGTATATGCAGCTCATAGTTTTCTTTATCTTTTCATTCTTTGTCTTAAGCCATTATTCAAACTAGTTACAAATACTCTGTTACATGTTCCTTAAGGTTTTGGTATAATATACAGAGATGAAGATAGAATAACAAAGTTAAACATCCAGCATAGCAGATCATATCTCATCAAACATTCATGAAACCATCAGCAGCCAACATAGTTTGTAAATCAAAACATGCAAAATATAACATATAAAAGCTTGGCTGCCTAATCCCAGGTCTTAATGCCATGTATATGAGTGAGGATACTCACCTAAGTGCTTACACAAACTTAAACCAGAAAACCCTTCAAATCTTTAGCCTTATCTTCCTCTTCTTCCTTAGGTTAATTAATTAGTGAGAGAGCAGTTTTCTGATTGGACTCTTGGTTTAAATAAGGGTTCTGTCTAGGGTTTTGGGTGATGCAAAATCCCTATTTTAGCCCAGATCAGAATCATGCATTTGGCATTGCATATTCCCTCCTTCCTAATCCCTTAATATCCCGGCCAATATTTTAAAACAAGACTAAATTGTGCCTATTTTCCTTTCTTTTCAGAAAGTGATAACTTTAAGTATTTTTATTATATTTACTTCAAACATGATAATGGTGTGACTTTCTATTTTCTGCCTATGTACATTTTCTTTCTTGCACTTTGGTTCTTACTGTTTTAGTGCTTCCTTTATTTATTTTCTGCTCAAATAATATCTGGATATAAATATACATTTATACAACTATGGGTGTTAATTTAATTTTAACCATTTATTTGCAGAAAACATGTGCATACTTATGTGCATTTCTACACCTATTTAAAATTTCACTTATTCATTATAAATCAATGTTTTCTTCTGCCTTAATTTTCAGACAAGTCTTACATAGGCATATATATAGATATATATATATATACACACACATCCTCAGGAATTTTTAATACTCATGTCTAGGTCTATATTTTCTTTATTTAAAACATTTTATCTAAATGTTTTCCTTCCTTGTTTTATTATTCAGGAATTCTGGATTTTCTCTTAGTGCCATAACTAGTGTGCACGTGCACACATGCACACAACCTTGCACCACTGAAAATCCCACCTATATAATAATTCTGATTTTCCCCCAGAATTTTAATCATTTATTAAAAGAATTTTCCCCAAAATCTTGGGGTATTACAACTCTGATCCGCGCTCTGGGGATTTGGAGATTCGGAATCGTTCGTACGAGTCTGTATGTCGTGCAGGATAATGTAATTTATCATCCAATTAAGAGATATAGAAACTTCATAGAAGATGTGGCTTCAAGCCTTTATTAATGAAAATCAACTAAATTGCTTGATTACAACTTTAAAAGGAAACTAAGTCATTATTGAATGGAAACATGCAGGAAACAACAGTGCCTACAACAAGAAAGGAAAACATGCTAAATGTAATAGTGCCGCAAATGTTCACTGTTCCATGCTCGGGGGAGTGTCGCGCCATCAACGGTCGCTAGCTTGAATGTTCCTTCTCCAAGCTTCCGTTCAATGGCGTATGGACCTTCCCAGCTGGGATTCATGCGTGATGGTACCGGACAGACTCGTTTCAGAACGAGATCTCCCACATCAAAGATTCTTGGGCGGACTCTGTCGTCGTAGTAATGCTTGACTCGATGTCTGTGCGCCGCCGCCCTTAATTCAGCTTCTTCCCGCTTTTCGTCGATGCAGTCCAGTGATTCCAGCAAGAGGTTTTGGTTCGTCTTGGGATCATAGTATGTCACTCAGTGCGATGGAACTTCAAGCTCCACGGGTATAACGGCTTCAGAGCCGTATGCCAAGGCGAACGGAGTGTGGCCGGTCGCGGACTTGTGGGTAGTTCTATACGCCCATAGTGCTGTCGGGAGCTCATCTACCCACTTGCCTCCAACCTTCTCCAGACGCTTCTTCAATATGGACTTGATTATTTTGTTAACGGCCTCGACTTGTCCGTTAGCTTTTGGGTGCACAACGACGGCGAACTTTTTCTCGATGCCGTACTTCAAACAGAACTCTTTGAACTCTCTACTTTCGAATTGCGTTCCGTTGTCTGTAATGATGGTGCGTGGAAGGCCAAAGCGGCATATAATGTTTCGTACAACGAAGTTAATGACCTTCTTAGAGGTGATAGTGGCCAAAGGTTCTGCCTCAGCCCATTTCGTGAAATAGTCGACTGCGACTATTGCGTATTTCGCACCACCTTTGGATAGGGGCAGAGAGCCGATTATGTCGATTCCCCAGATCGCAAATGGCCAGGGACTGATCATTTGTGTGAATTCCGTTGATGGAGCCATCGGGATTTTTGCATATCTTTGACACTTGTCGCATTTTCTTGCGTAGTCCGCGGCATCCCGGTTTACGGTGGGCCAGTAATATCCATAGCGGAGGATCTTCTTTGCTAGCGTTTGCCCCCCAGTATGGTCGCCGCATTCTCCTTCATGAACTTCTCTCAAGACTCGCTTTGTTTCATCATGAGCGATGCACCGCAATAATGGGACTGAGAATCCTTTTCGATACATTGATCCATCCTGTATTATGTATCGCGCGGCTTTCGAAGGACCTGTCGTCTTTCGCTTCTTTTTTCTGGTAAAGTCCCGGTTGTCAGGTACAGTTTGAACGGGGTTATCCATGATTCCTTCTCGATTTCTGTTCCCAACACGCGATCGACTTTCATTTCGTCTATGCTCGGGGCATGCAAGACTTCGACGGGATACAATCCCATTTGTTGCGGATCGTCGGTACTTGCGAACTTAGCCAACAAGTCGGCTTCTTTGTTATGTTCTCGCGGGATATGTGAAATGTCATAACGCTCAAGATTTGATAGTAGTTCTTGGACCTGAACGAGGTACGGAGCAAGCTTTCGTCCCTTTGCTTGGTAGTCTCCTCGTACTTGGTAAACCACCAACTGCGAGTCACAAAAGATTTCGACTGATTCGATCCCAAGTTCTTTGATGAGCTTCAAGCCAGCGATCAGTGCTTCATATTCAGCTTCGTTGTTCGTAGCCGGGAAATCGAGCTTCAGGGTATAACAGATTGATCGGTTTTCCGGAGTTATAAGAACCACGCCTGCGCCGGAACAATGGTCGTTTGATGCACCGTCAGTGTATAATTTCCATCGAATGGGGGGAATGATGTCGTGATCATCCGGTTTGACGGGTATGGTAAACTCAGCGATGAAGTCTGCTAATGCTTGCCCTCGGATGGCTCTCCGTGGTAAGTACGCGATATCGAATTGGCTCAACTCGATGTTCCATCTTAGCAGTCTTCCAGAAGTTTCCGGCCGTTGGAGTACCTGTCTCAGGGGTTGATCAGTATAAACACCGATTGAGTGTGCTTGAAAGTATGGGCGCAGTTTGCGTGATGCAATCACCAAGCAATAAGCCAGTTTCTCGATTTTTGGATAATTCCTCTCCGCCCCTGTTAGACGCTTGCTAACATAATACACCGGCTTTTGGACTCGGTCTTCCTCACGAACCAAAGCCGCACTTATCACATGTGGGGATACGGCCAGGTATACGTACAACATCTCGTGGTCGATTGGTTTTGATAGCATTGGTGGACTCTCCAGATGCCTCACCAGATCCCGGAATGCTTCCTCACAACCAGATGTCCATTCAAAACTTCTCTTCCCCTTCTTTATTATGTCAAAGAATGGGATGCACTTGTCGGTTGCCTTTGATATAAATCGACTCAGCGCAGCTACTTTTCCGTTCAAGCTCTGTACCTGCTTTATAGTCCTGGGTGCCTGTACATCTCGAATAGCTTGGATTTTTTCTGGGTTGGCTTCGATTCCCCTAGCGTTGACGATGAATCCTAAAAACTTCCCTGATGCAACGCCGAAAGAACACTTCAGCGGGTTGATCTTCATTCCATAAAACCTGAGTATGTTAAACATTTCAGCTAAGTCTTGAATGTGGTCGTTTGACCGTCGTGACTTCACGAGCATGTCATCCACATAGACTTCCATGGTTTTGCCTAGCTGGTTCTTGAACATTCGATTCACCAAACGTTGATAAGTCGCTCTAGCATTCTTCAATCCGAAGGGCATCACTACATAGCAATACAGTCCGACATTTGTAACGAAGCTGGTGTGTTCTTGATCCGGAATATGCATTGGGATTTGGTTGTATCCTGAGTACGCGTCCATGAATGACAACAGCTCGTGTCCTGCGGTGGAGTCGACCAACTGATCGATCCTAGGCAACGGGAAACTGTCCTTTGGGCATGCTTTGTTCAAGTCGGAATAATCTACGCAAGTCCTCCATTTGCCATTCGCCTTCTTTACTAGCACGGGGTTGGATACCAATTCAGGGTAGAGGGCGTCGCGGATGAACCCATTCGCCTTGAGTTTGTCCACCTCCTCTCCAAGAGCGGCGGATCTCTCCGGATCCATTCCTCTCCTTTTTTGCTTGACTGGGATGTATTTCGGGTCTATGTTCAACATATGACTCGTGATGGCGGGAGAAATCCCACACATATCAGAATGCGTCCAGGCGAAAACATCAAGATTCGCCCGAAGGAAGTCACTAAGGTCTTCAGTCATTGCGGGGCCAAGCTGTGATCCGATCTTCAGTATCCGCGAGGGGTCGTCACGGCTAACTGAAATGTCAATTGTTAATTCAGCCGGTGCCACCTTCTCTTCCCTGGGTTTCTCATCGTCGTCCCTCGGATCTATATCTCCGTAGATCCGAGAACTATGCCCGAGCCAGGGCTCGGGCACTACTTGTCAATTATCCGCATTGAGGATGCGGACGGGGTTGTCCGCAACCTTTCCCTTCTCCCTCCAGTGGGCCTCTCGGAGCTCGGCCACATAACAGGAACGACCAGCTGCTTGGTCACCGTGAACAATGCCTACTCCTTTGTCAGTCGGAAACTTCAAAGTCAAGCACCACGGGGCTAATGCCGCCCTAAATTCAGCCAGGGCCGGCCGACCCAAGAAAACATTATACGGAGAATCCACATCCAAAACTACAAAGGGTAGAATTCGTACCCTCCGACGCTCGCCTTGTCCCAGTTCAACTGGTAACTCGACATATCCTACTGCATCAGTCGCAGCGCCGTTAAAGCCGTGGATACGAGCTTTGGATGGTTTCAAGTCTTTTGTCTCTAGCTTCATCTGATCGTAGGCCTTCTTGAAGATGATGTTGACTGAACTTCCACAATCAATCAAAATTCTTTTTACATATGCTGGTCCGATCGTTGCAAATATGACCATGGGATCAATGGTCGGAGCCTCTACCTGATCAGCGTCTCTGTTCCTGAACACAATATCGTCTGTCATCACGCGCTGCTGTTTAGCAGGGGCCCCGTCCTCTACGTTCGAACAGCACTCAAAATCTGCATGCTTCAAGGAGCTTGCATATCGTTCCATCTCTTGCCAATTCTTATCTGCGGGATGAGGTCCGCCGATAATTGTATTTATGACCAGTCTTCCAACAGTCTGGGCAGGCTCCTCAGGATGACGTGGAGCTGGTGCACGACCTGGGTTGGACATCCCCTGTCCTCCTTCCTGTGGATCCTTTACAAATTCTTGCAACTTCTTTTGTCTGATCAATTTCTCGATAGCGTCATGCAGGTGTCTGCACTCTTCCGTGTTGTGTCCATAAGTTTCATGGAAGCGGCAATATTTCCCGGTCCGCTTCTGTTCTTCAGTTGATTCTTTTGGACATGGTTTTCTGTACTGAAAGGTATTGCAGGTGGATAGGTAAATGTTTTCAAGTGGGGCGTTTAGCGGAGTGTACTCGCTGTAGCTTGGAATTCTCGACTTCCACTTTCCTGCTTCTTTTCTCTTTCCTTGACTTCTTCCTCCGGACTCTTTGGGCTGCACAGGCTTACTCTGGACATTGACTTGGACCTTTCCCGAATTGTCTCCAGATTGCTTCACAGCAATGTTGCTCTTGATTGACTCTTGGGCAGGTCCCGGTGCCTTATCTCGTCGTACCCACCTAGCTTCCTCTCTTCTTATGAACTGGTGTGCCTTGGAGTAGAAGCGCTCTAGCGTAGCCGGAGGTTTTCCTGCCAGCCAGTCTCCAAACTCAGAATCCGGATCTACACCTCTCATTACAGCCATTAGAATTGCATGGTCATTGGGATTACTGACTTTAGTTGCCGCAACGTGGAATCTTTGTAAGTACTCCTTCAGCGACTCTCCGGGATTTTGGATTACACTTGACAGAGACATTACGTCCTTCGGGCGTGTAGTGTGTATCCTGAACTGCTCAATAAACTTCTTTGCCAACTCCTCGAAATTTGATACGGATCGTGGAGGAAGTCGGGTGAACCACATAGTAGCGATCCCAGATAGAGTAATCGGAAAGCACCTACACTTGGTGGCTTCATTTGCTCTGGCTGAATCCATCATCCATTCATACCACATTACATGTTGTCTGGGGTCAGTCTTTCCTTCGTATGCAGGAATAGTTGGCATGCTAAACTTCTTGGGGTACGCCGCTTGCAGCACAACATCCGTGAACGGAGTATGACTTCTTGACACTCCCCAGTCGTCATTTGATAAGCCCTGATTTTCTTTCATCAGTTGCCTGATCATGGCTGTCAGATCGGGTGTCTGTATGGAAGTTGGGAGGTTGGAGTCAGTTCTACGTGCCTGTCCATGCTGATGCCTCCTTTCCTGGCGATCTGCCAATCGTGCGTCTTGAGGTTCAACATTGTTAGCATTTTGATGACCTGGAGCTCCATCCTCCATCTGTACTCCGGTTCTGAAGTTTCCAGTTCTGGCTTGGTCGCGGTCTCCAGTTGTTCGAACAGCAGCATCCGCCCTTGCAGCTTCAGTCTTACGGTGTCTACGCCTGGGTGGTTCATCAGAAGAAGTAGAGCTGTCAGATGAGGAATAAGCAGCTGGATCACCCCCAGCATTCTGTTGCTGCTGTTGAGTGAGTTGTGCCATCAGGTTGGCATTAGCTTGCATCTGTTCTCCCAGTTGTCTCCTGCTTTCCCTAAGTTCTCTCATCAAGTCGTTGAACTCTACTCTGGTGACAACTGGAGTCTGTTCTTGAGCGGCAATCCCTGCACTCGGGATCGTTGGTTGATTGCTAGGTCCTGCTTGTTGCACGCTAGCAGTCTCTCGGGCATCCGCATTAAGAGAAGCTGACCTGGTACGTGGTCTTGCCATTGTAGAGTTATTGGTATGAACTCTGAGTAGAATCAACGGATGTCCTATCAGTAAGTCGGATCTTCTTTGGGGGATTTGTTCAATCCAGTAGCTTCAAAGCAGATCCTTGAGGTCTGAGAATTTGATTCTCGGTGAAAGCACCAAAGTGTTAGCACCAAAATTGGTCACTAACCTCGTAGAAGAAGATTGTGAAGAGATATAAGTGATGAAATCAAATTAAACAGAGAAGACAGTGCTAATCTAAATACAGAAAGTAAGAACACCAAATTTATAGTGGTTCAGCGTAATTGCCTACGTCCACTTTGAGGTTAAACTTTATTGATCTTCTTTATAGTTGATTACAAATACAATTCGTGAATCAAATGCTTGAATGAAGTTGTTAAGTAGAGAAGATGAGTCTTGAAAATGGCAGAGTCTCCCCGGTGTTTTTTCTCCAAAAAAGGATCCATTTCACTGTGACCCTGCCCCTCTATTTATAGGCAAAAGTGGGCTGGACTACCTAAGTGGGCTTGACAGCCGAACGCTCTAGCCCAGGCGCTGCATGCCGAACCAGGTATGCCGAACGCTTCCATGCCGAACGGTCCTTCCCATGCCGAACGGTGCTTCTGATGTATGGGAAGTGTAGGATGGTTGCAGTGAAGCCGAGCGTATCTCTGTTCGAAGCTCTTGACCGATCAATGTATGTAGGTCGAATGATATCGTTACCTTGCGTAGTTGTGCATACTGAATGCCTTCTGAATGCCGAACGCCCTCGTTGCCGAGTTATCCTATCGCCGAGTTCTACTGACGCCGAGTGCCTCTGGATGCCGAGTACTACTGACGCCGAGTGCCTCTGGATGCCGAGTACTCCGGATGCCGAGTACTCCGGATGCCGAGTACCATGGGATGCCGAACACTACTTGACGCCGAGTACCCTTGTTGCCGAGTACTACGCCGAGTAGTCTCGATGCCGAGTGCTCTTGATGTCGAGTGCTCTCGTATGCCGAGCAGTCTCGTATGCCGAGCAGTCTTGGTGCCGAGCAATCTTGATGCCGAGCAATCTTGATGCCGAGCGTTGGTGGACGTTGAGTGCCAGTTGACGCCGAACACAGCTGAGTACTACGTCGAACACTCCTGGACGCCGGACACTATGGATGCCGAGTACTACGCCGAGTACTCATGGATGGCAGTTGCTTCGCCGAACACTCCTGGATGGCAAGTGCTTCGCCGAACACTCCTAGATGCCGGACACTCTCTGATGCCGAGCACTTATTGCCGAGTACTAGTTGCCTGGTCAAATCCCCAGGAAACAAAAACATATAAAATTTCAGTAGCTACAACTTTCTTTTTTATCACTTTTTCTAATTTCAAGCTTAGGTATGTCAAAATCTCATTTATTTGCAATGTACTTTTAAACTTAGAAATTCAGGTCCGAAAATAGCTCTCCTTCTTTTGACCATATCCAGCTCAAACAAAATTTGATTTGAGTGATTCTTTTTTCTTAAATTGTAGAGAAAAGAATTTTTAAAACTTTTCTTTTGATCAGTTTTTCAAACTCCGAGAGTAATATGTCCAAAAATCAAGTGTAAGATGGCATATTTTTGGGGTGATTTTTGGTGCATCTAAGGCATTTCAGGTTTCAAAGATTTTCCGTGAGTAAAAATATTTTGCTTTGGACAGGTTTTTGACTTTATTATGATGTGTTATTGTGGTGTATAGTGAGAAAATTGAATTATTATGTTGGTCGATGGTGATTTGATGGATGTTATGTTTGGTATTGAATTTGAGATTTGAATCTGATGTTGTCGAGTTAGTAAGTTTATAACCTTATGTTTATATATGTGTTTCATTGTGATGTTAAAAGTTTGGTAGTATGAATGTGTGGTTGTGATCTAAGAACCAAAGTATGTTGAGTTGAAACAAAGTTAACAACCTTGTGTGTTGCGACGGACGTGAGATCCGATTCGAAATCAAAAACTATGTTTTCTTGTTTTAAAGTTTGCAAATTGTTTCAAAGTTTCCATCTTTGTTTCTAAGTCTCAAAAACTTTAAAAGTTATGTTTCTAAACATGAAATAGGAAATAATAAGCAAGTGTTTTCACTTAAAGTATGTTTAAGCGAACTGCGCTCATAGCGATAGTCGCTAAGGACGCAGTTCGACAAAATTTTTGATTTTCGTTTTAAATCGTTTTCTTTTGAAATGGTTTTGAAAAAAAAATTCAAACTTAA
Source organism: Allium fistulosum (assembly GCA_030737815.1). Taxonomy (NCBI): domain Eukaryota; kingdom Viridiplantae; phylum Streptophyta; class Magnoliopsida; order Asparagales; family Amaryllidaceae; genus Allium; species Allium fistulosum. The sequence continues at coordinate 1,110,515,682 of CM060902.1, read as the reverse complement.
TTAGTAATATAAAAAGAGATTAAATTTAGTTAAATTAATATTTTATTATTTGGTAAATTAATTAAAAGTTATCGTACTTAATTGATAATTAAGTAAGTGATTAAGGGTTAAGTAACATTTAAAGAAGGTTAATGACTAATTAGTGATTAATAAAGTTTTAATTAGTGATTAATGAAGATAAGATGTAATTAGATGGTTAATTATTATTTAATTAAGTTAAGTAGGTTAATTTATTATTATTTAATTAAATGATTATTTAATTAATTTTTAATTAATTAGGGTTTAACTAATAATGAATTGTTTAAACCTTAACTAAGATACATTAGGAAGTTATTTAGGACTTAACCAAGTTCATTAAGTTAATTAAAGTTTAATTATGGATTAATCTTGATTTAATTAAGATATAATTAGGGTTTAAGCTAATTGAATATACTTTAATCTTTTCAAAGCTATTTTTAAACTTAATCGGTTATGTTTTAAATTAATTTTCTTTTTAAGATTAATTGATTGTAAATCAAAGGATCTCTCGTCTTGACCATTAAGTAGCCAAATAAATTAAAGTAGTGATTATAAAACGTTGACACATTTTATGGGAAGTAAGCGACTTGTGTTTAGCACAAATGTTGAATATCGGTAACGTGATAAACACAAGGAAGTTAATTTCAATAAGCGGGTCATGGTAACTTAAGCATATAGAATATACTTCTATACGTACATTTTTCAGCGATAATGGATGTATCTATATTTGTAACTTGGACATCTACCTATGATTGATTGCATGTTATGTGTGAATCCCTTACATATGATGTTAGGCAATACTCATGATATAACTTGAATAAGTAAATCCAAATTTAATGATCCATTGTAGTTATTAAGCCTCCACTTGGTTTTGGAAAGTTAATATTTCATTTTCTTTTAAAATGGTCTTCAATGTTTTCTATTTTGAACAAGATAGTTGAAGAATGATTTGACAATTGTTTTGAATATTATGTAGAGAAGTTTATGAATAATTTTGGGGTATTCATAAAAGGAGTTTTAGAAGTAGTTTTGAATGTTTATAAAAAGATTTTATAAATGAGTTTGGATGTTTATAAAAGGAAAGTTTTATATAAGGTTTGAAAGTTTATAAAGAAGTTATATAACCAGGTTTGAATAAATATAAAGAGTTTCATAAATGAGTATGGAAGTCGATAAATGTTTTGTAAACAGGTTTGGGTTTCTCTAGGTTGATCTTTTAAAAAAATGGTGGTATGGAACATTCGTTCCACACTTTACACCAAAAGAGTAGTGCTTAGAGTTATCCTTTTCTCTAATTTAAATAATGTAGTTAAATCCTTTTTAGAGATTTGGTAATGGAAAATCTTACAAATGTTTTGTGAATATACTTATGTCAGAAAGATAAGTATATGATTATTTTTGAAAGAGATTTATTAAACAAAGATATGTTTTGAGGCTTAGTGGTTGCTATAATAAATAAATCTCAAATGGAATTGGTTGTTGTTTGTTTATTTGATAGTTAGATAACCGACTATCAAATTTGACCTAATTTGACTTAGGAAGTATGAATGTAAAATTCGAGTTTGCAACAAGAAATCAATACTTACTTCCAAAAGAACCGGGAATGAGTCAACCAGAAATTATCGGTGGTTGGTACGGAGAGACCGGGATTGCATTTATATATTTGAAAACCACTCCACACCAACTTGTACATTCAAGTGGAAGACATCTTGATGATGATTGAAGATGGTGTTCTTTGAAGTGCAAGGGCTACTGCTACTAATCCTGAGGGTGATTCCAAAATGGATGTACTAGAGTTAGTGCCTTTGGTTTTGTTTAGACCAAGAACGAACTTGCATGGATGAATGCTAGCATTGCATTGACGTCTAGAGGGCAGTGTTAGCATTCCAAGATAGATTGCTATTCAAAAAGGTAAAATATAGCCTCAAGCCTCATCAACCGGGAATGACTAAAACAGGGGATATGTAGCAGGGTTATGTGGGTCACAACCATTAGGGTATATCATCACCCTTCTAGATATATACACATCATCAATGAATTCATGTATGTGGGAGCGCTCGGTTATAGGTTGCAAAGCAACCGGGGTGATGATATATTCGGTACTATCCAGTAAGGGATAGGCCGGTCCTGTGTTGGCAGGGGTCGTTAGGTACGACCTCGATACATTTTTCTAGAGGTGTGCTATGGCGGATGATACCCTAGTAGCCCAGTCATTAGTTGGAATCCATTCTCCAATACGTGCCTTACATTTTCGATTGTAGAGCCTAGTATGTTGGAATGTGAGATGCAAGCATTTTAGCTATTTTATCTATTTACTTTAAACCTAGACACTATGATAATATCACTGGATTTTGATATAAAATGTTTTTGGTTATCATAAGGTAAAAACTAATCCGTTTTTATATGCGGTGTGGTATTACGAGATACCCTTTGTTTGAAAGATTTTAAGTGTAGAAAAATGTTTGGTTGTTACTTTTATCGAGTTTTACTCACGCTGGTTTACTAGATTGATCCGGGCGTTATTCCATGTGATGTTCGGGTCAGACCGAGCATATTTTTTCAAGGTTTAGCTGGATACTTTTGAGTTGGAGAAGAGCTGGATGGTCAAGACGTATTCTCGTATATTTTTGTTCTGCTGTATTATAGAGTCTATCTGTTTGTCAATGAAAGGACAAGTTTCTATAACTGTCCAAATTTAGGAAAAGTCTAGTGTACCCTGATGTTGTATATATGAATAAAGATGTTTCCTTTTTGTAAAGATCATTGTTGTATTGTATATTATTCGCGTTGTGAGATTCTGTGTTGTTTAGTTTTCTTCTATCTTCTACCTTCTTCTTTCACCCTAACAAATCAGTATTTCCGGCACTTGAATGTTCAGCATGTGATACAGTGGACGTATTAGAGTCGATTTTCGAGGGTCGAAAATCCGATTCGTTACAAGATATAACATAAGAATCAAAGTTTTTTAAACAATAGCAATTATTGAGAACTAAGTCAAATCCACTAGGCAAAATCGAGTGTCAATCTCTAATTGCAGTTGCATCTATAATAAATCCATCAGCAACTTGAAGCCTCATCTCACCTTTTTCCACATGTCATCTACTTTTAAGCCCATGTAACGAATTATAGTATGACTACCAGATCCGGTATCTAAAACCCAAGATAATTTATTGATTACAAAATAGTTTTGAATCATAAACATGCCTTTAGGAGTGGAGGAATCAAATCCATTCTTCCTTTCTTTGACTATCTTCAAATATTCTGGACCTGTGCAGTTAAAGCGCTCAACGGTTCTATAGTGGTGCAGATGCGAAAAGTTATTATGGGAATAAAGTGGGGATATGGCAGAAAATAGCAGAGGTGTGGAAAGCTTTATTATATATAAAACCAAATAGTTATAGTTAATTTATTCTCGTTCTCACACCATTTGTGTAGGAAAAAGAAATATTTTTAATCTTATATAGCAAAACTAAAGAATATCATGATTTATGCAGGCTAGATTTGGTGACAACAATATATTTCCAACTTATATTAAGCATTTATGCCTTAAAATTAGGTCTTTGACCTAACTTTGTTAATTTAATTTAAAAGAAAACCACCCAAATCAATCTATATATATTAATGTTGCTATAGTGGGTGCTAAAAATCCTTCATTTAGCGGGTGTAGTGGAAATTAGCCGGGCTTAAAGCGGATATACTGTTTAATAGCACTAAATTAAAATAATGTAGCGGCTAGAGAGCGCTATGTGCTATAGCGGGGAATTTACGGGGCTTTAACTGCATAGGTCTGGACAAATGCGATTTCAATGTCCCTTCTTATGACAATGGTGACGTTAACCCTTATCATTAGGGGCATCTTTCTTACCTTTCAAAGAACCACACGTTTTCTTTTTCAAACCTTTCAAAGATGATGCCTTACCCTTTACAGCTAAAAACATGTTTTGATCCTTGAACGATCCCTCAACTGACCGCAACATATTGAGTAGCTTGACAAGGTATATGCTTAACTGGTTTATGTTGTAATTCAATATGAATGGATTAAATTACAAAGTCAAGGAGCCAAGGATCAAATCTACTTGCAGTTCATTGCTTGTCTTAAAATTTAGCTAAGAAAGTCTATCAATGTAGCCTTTCATTGTTAAGATGAAATCCTCAACACTACTGCTCTTATTCATCTTCATATCGAACAACTTCTTAGTAGTCCCGCACCTTGCAGAACGAGATTGCTCACTAAATAAAGCTTTGAGGCTTTCACAAATTTTATGGATAGGCATATTTTCGTGTTTCCATTGTAATGGCATGTCTAAAGTACACATCACGAAAACTTGAGCAATTTCACAATCAGCTACCCAAGTGTTGTATGCTTTTACTGCCTTGGATTCAGCATTTTTAGCGGGTTTCTGTCTTAGAGGTTTAGTAATTTATAACCACAAACATTCATATGTGAGTACTGTCAATATCGCACTTGGCCAATCAATATAATTAGGTTCAGCGAGCTTATCATTTTTCAAAAATAGTCTTAGGTTGGTCATTATGATGCCAATTTAATTAAAGTAGATAAGAACAATTTATACATAGTAGATGTTCTTACATTATTAAAAAGGTTAAATGTGTTCATTTCATTTTTATAATAGCCCCCCACTAGCTTTTTATGTTTCTCTGAACTCTAAGAAATATAGGAACTCATAGAGTGTTAGGCTCGCTTTCCCTGGGATTACGACCTTAAGTTTGCTCAACATATCATCGGCCCACAAGCGATGGATAACTCCTTATCGGTTATTGAAGGAACCAGACCAATCGAAAGTGGGTGAAACATATAGATTCCAAAAAAATTCCTAATTTTGAATATGTTGGGTCTATGAATTATATAGGGTTCATTAGATCCAATATAATATTATTATCTAATATAAATTAAATAAACTCTCTTTTAAACAAATTAAATAAAATCTTATTTTATTTAATTTGTTTAAAAGAGATATCATTTAATTTATATTATACATATATTATGGGTATATCAATTACACTCATGTGTATAGTGCATGTGCAACGTGGCGTATAGTGCACATAGTTATGTTACTTATGTATATGCATATATATGTTGGGATTTGCATCGATAACATTTACATACGCCATTTAGATGTGTAGTGTCATAAAATATTTTAAACTTATATGTGTGTGTACATGTATGTATCAAAATTAACTTATGTATTAAATGAAATAAATAATTTAAAATATTAGAATAGATTTGAATAAGTCAATAAAATAGATTCAAATTTGAATGGTTGGATGTGCATTAAAGTGACACTAAAGAAACAGTAAAAGCCATTTAAGTGGTAATTAAGGAGGGGAAAAGATGGAGATCATTTGGCATCATTTACTCCTTCTTTAGCTTACTTTCTGTAACAAAATAGGAATACATAAATACTTGAATTCGAAATCTTGGAAAAACATTAATTCAGAGTTTTTTTAAAGAAGAAGATACAACCATTGTTATTTCTTATTCGAGAGCAAATTTAACCTACACACATACACGCTACAGTGTTTTATAAAGAAAATTAGAAAATGTAGTAGTAAGCCTGAGCTCGAGCAATTGGGCTAACCCGAATACTAAATCTAACCTATTGAATTATTTCATAATACTCCTCCTCAAGTTGGGTTGTAAATATCAAACAATCCCAACTTGTCACTCAAATACTTGATCTTCTCTCCATTCACAGCTTTAGTAAGCAAGTCTGCTGGTTGATCCTTAGTTTGAATATGCTTAATTATAACTTCTCCTCCTTGAACTTTATCTCGAATGAAATGGCAATCTACTTCGATATGTTTTGTTCTTTCGTGAAAAACTGGATTCGATGCAATGTATATAGCTGCCTTATTGTCACACCACAACTCGGCCGGCTGCTCAAACTCTAAACTGCATTCACTCAACAAATGCTTAATCCACATAACTTCACAAATAGCTTTAGACATGGCACGATATTAAGATTCAGCACTAGATCGTGACACTATATTCTGCTTCTTACTTTTCCATGATACCAAGTTTCCTCCAAGAAATACACAGAATCCAGTAGTAGATCTCCTATCTTCTCTTGACCCAGCCCAGTCTGCATCTGCAAAACTTTCTAACTTCATATGACCATGGTTAGCATACATGATGCCATGTCCAGATGTTCTTTTCAAATACCCAAGAATATGTTCAAGTAGTAACCAGTGTTGCTTACTTGGAGAAGACATATATTGACTGGCTATACTAACTGCATATGCTACATCAGGCCTGGTTATAGTTAAATAGTTTAATTTGCCTACCAATCTCCTATATCTCTCTGGATTATCAAAAGGCTCTTCATCACCACTGAGTCTAAGATTGGGTATAAGTGGAGTAGTTTGAGGCTTCACTCCAAGTTTTCCAGTCTCCGTTAACAAGTCTAGGATATACTTTCTTTGACATAGTAATATACCTCCGTTGCTCCTCATAACTTCTACTCCTAACTCCCCTAAATCTTTTGTTTGAAAATGAGTTTGAATGAATTGTTTTAGACTGATTATGCCTGATTCATCATTTCCAGTTATAACTATATCATCCACATATACAACTAACAAGATTATACCTTGTTTGGATGTTTTGTAAAACACTGAATGATCACTTTTGCATTTCTTCATTCCAAATCTTTCAAGTGTCTGACTAAATTTCCCAAACCAAGCCCTTGGGCTTTGCTTTAAACCGTAGAGAGTTTTTTTAAGTTTACATACCATATTTTCTTCTCCTCGAGCAATAAATCCAGGAGGTTGCACCATATAGATTTCCTCATTAAGATCACCATGAAGAAATGCATTATTTATATCTAATTGTTGAAGTTTCCAATTAAACCTAGCAGCCAAAGCAATAAACAGTCTGATAGATGTCATTTTAGCAACAGGAGAAAACGTTTCTGAATAGTCCATACCATATACCTGAGCATAACCTTTAGCCACCAATCGAGCTTTGTATCTAGATACTGTTCCATTTGGATTCATCTTAACTGTAAATATCCATCTACATCCAATAGTTTTCTTTGAATCTGGTAAAACAACCAGATCCCATGTATTATTCATCTCTAGAGCATTCATTTCTTCTATCATTGCTTCCTTCCATTCTGTTTTGGATAATGCCTCTGTAATTGTCTTGGGAATATTCACAGTGTCAAGTGAGGTAATAAATGAATGGATGTTTTTAGGAACATGATTATATGATATGAACTCAGCTATGGGATAAGTACACTGTCTTCTTCCTTTTCTAAGAGCAATTGGCAAATCAAGATCTGGATCAGTTGTGGGTATGATTTCTACATTGTTGGGTGGTTCAGATTCTTGTTGAAGTGTTGAGTACACTAGAAAATCATCTTCCTCCTCCAGATTTTGTAAATTAAATGATGCATTATTCTCCTCCTGACTTGATGAATTGAGTTGTTGTTGATAATAAGACACATCCTCCATGAAGTTAACATCTATTGAAGTTAGATATTTATTTAAACTTGGACAGAAGCATCTGTATCCTTTCTGCAACCTTGAGTATCCAACGAAGATGCACTTTAAAGATTTTGGATCAAGTTTACCTCTTTGAGGATTCACATCTCTAACAAAGCACACACATCCAAATATTCTTGGCTTAATAGGATGTAGTTCTTTATTAGGAAATAATACTTTGTATGGGATCTAAAAATTGAGAACTGTAGATGGAAGTCTATTAATAAGATAACATGCATTTAACACTGCATCTGCCCAAAACATCTTTGGCACCTTCATATGAAACAGCAATGCACGAGTAGTTTCAAGTAAATGGCGATTCTTTCTCTCAGCAACTCCATTTTGTGATGCAGTATCAACACAAGATGTTTCATGTAAAATACCATTCTGAGTTAAATATGTATTGAAGGTGTGAGATGTATATTCTTTTGCGTTATCACTCCTTAAAGTTTTAATGTTAATTTTGAACTGATTTTGAATCTCAGTGTGAAAATCACAGAAAATAGAAAACACTTCAGATCTTTGCTTCATTAGAAATAACCATGTAACACGTGAATAATCATCTACAAATGTTACAAAGTATTTAAAACCAGCTTTAGAAATAGTAGATGATGGTCCCTAAATATCTGAATGTACAAGTTCAAATGGTGCACTTGCACGCTTATTTATTCTTGGTTTAAAACTACTACGATGAAGTTTAGCATATTGACATGATTCACAGTTAAGAGTAAACAGATTATTGTATTGAGGGCAAAGACTTTTGAACAAAGTGAGTGAAGGATGACCAAGTTGTTGATGAACTTTAATAGCAGTATCTACACTAGAGCAAGAAACAGGTAAAGAGTCCAGAATATAAAGGCCACCTGATTCATGTCCTTTACCAATAATTTGCTTCGTCATAAGATCCTGGAAAACACACTTTTCAGGGAAGAAAGATATACCGCAATTCATACTTTTAGTTATCTGACTTACTGATAACAAGTTATATGATAGAGATGGTATGAATAAGACAGATTTCAATGGTGGTGAAGTATTGATATTACCAGTGCCTTGAACATTTGACTGAGAACCATCTGCTAAAATAACATTTTGTCCATGTTTATATATTTTAAGGTCTGTAAACAATCTCGAGTTACCTGACATATGATCAGTTGCTCCAGAATCGATTACCCATCTAGAAGTTTGTTTATTTGTATTAGCAAGAGTGTATATAGATACAGATGATGACTGAGTATCTGCAGATGATTGTTGCACTCTATTTTGCAATTCTTCCTGATATTTTGAATAGTTAGCAAATTCATCAGCAGTCATAAGCACAATTTTATTTGCATTAGGAGTTCCTTGATTTTTTTGATTGTTATATTGAAGCTTTCTGCATTCAGAGATTAAGTGACCTGGTTTCTTGCAATATGAACAAATTTTGTTGTTTGATCTTCCTGCATTTCTCTGTGGTCTCCATGATTGTGTTGATGGGGGTCTCCACGAATCTGGTCGTTGGATGGAGTTCCATGGTGGTCTGAAATCTATTGGTGGCTTCCATGAATTGTGATAAGCAGTAGGATTCTGACTTGAACTTATTAAAGCACTGTTACTTGTATTGTTACTAGGTCCAGTATTTGGTGTCTCAGTTCGAAGTATACGGCTAAACACTTCTTGTAATGAAGTAATTGATGCTCCAGACAGTACTTGTGATTTAGTAGCATCAAACTCTGAGGGTAACCCACCAAGAAAACTCATTATAGCCATTTGTTCTCGTTGATTTCGTTGAACCTTAATATCAGCACTCATTGGTAACAACTCATTGAATTCTTCATATGTTTGTTTGAATTTCATGAAGTAATTAGTAAGATTTTGATCTCTTTTCTCTGCTCTGTAAAAAGCTTTGCACACATCAAACATCCTAGTTAAATTTCCCTTTCCTGAATAAAGAAATTCAACATACTCCATCAATTCCTTCACAAACTCACAGTGATTAATCAAATTAATTACTTCGTTATCAATTGAATTTCGTATTTGCAAAAATAATCTTGCATCCTCTCTTAACCAAATCAGATCATTAGGTTCTTATGTTGTTGGAGGATCTTTGATCAAATGTTCATCCTTATCGATACTCCGAAGATAAAGTCTAATTGTTTTACTCCACTCCAGATAATTTGAATTCGTTAGCTTCCGATCTGTGATTTTTGACATGATTGGCACGACATCAATCATTGTGGTGTTTTTGTTTTCAGCCATGATGAATTTGAGAAACTCTAGACTCTGATAATTGAAGCCCTAGATTTTGAGGATCGCAATCGCTCCAATACCATGTAACAAAATAGGAATACAGAAATACTTGAATTCGAAATCTTGGAAAAACATTAATTCAGAGTTTTTTTTAAAGAAGAAGATACAACCATTGTTATTTCTTATTCGAGAGCAAATTTAACCTACACACATACACGCTATAGTGTTTTATAAAGAAAATTAGAAAATGTAGTAGTATGCCTGAGCTCGAGCAATTGGGCTAACCCGAATACTAAATCTAACCTATTGAATTATTTCATAATACTTTCAAAACATTTTAAACTTATATGTGTGTGTGTCTCTCAAAATTAGTTTATGTATAGATTGAAATGAAAAATTCAAAATATTTGAATAGATTTGACTAATACAATAAAATAGATTCATATTTGAGTGGGTGGTGGTGCATTTAAGTGGAAATTAAGGAGAAGAAAAGGTGATGGTCTTTTAACCTTCATTTACTCTTTCTTTAGCTTGCTTTCAAAACATTTTAGACCTATATATATATATCAAAATTTATTTTTGTATTAATAGAAATAAATAATTTGTAACATCCCCTATGTGGAGGCCCAAATATGCTGCAGTCATCTATAGTTATTAATTCTCGGTAACCAAATGCGGTAATGTTAGATACATTGACATACCAGAATCACATGAATACGAAAAAAATTAAACTTAATTTAAAACAAATTTCTCATTTCATTTCAGATTCATTACATAATCCCATACGTAAGCTACGTTCAGAGAAATTACAATTTATTACAAAATACGCCAAGAGCGACATATGAAGATGCCTCATTGGTTGATCAGAGTTTAAATATAGGCACTAAACAACTTTGCCATTGCATCCAATAACACAGTGGAATCAAGAAGAAAGGACTCCTAATCTCTATCTTGCCTCCGGCACATCTCTGAAAGTTTATTCGTCTAAAGGAGAACCTAAAAACCTTAACTCTCAAACTACTCAATTCCCTTAATCTTCTCTCTCTCCACTACCCTCCCCATTCTTTTAATTTAAATTTCCTTAATCAGTTCCCTTAATCTTCCTTCTCTCCACTACCCTCTCTTCATATGGTATGGCTGAAATAACTTTCCATTAAATGGCATAAAATTTCCATAAATCCCTTCATGCAATTATCTTTTATTAAACATGTTTAACACCAATATCGTATATTAATGTACGCAAATATAAATTTTATAAATGCATTTAAATAATCACAAACAACTCCAAAACATCAAATAGATTAAATAATAATTTATGTTTATCAAATGTAACCTAATTTAATTAATTTATAATATTTTATAAATTAATTAAATCGTGTTGTTTTTTTTGGAGAATTCATCATTACGGTTGTGCGACTCAAAGGTTTAAATTCATCAACGATTAATATCGAATAATTCAAATATTAACGTTCACACATCACCTTAGCTAGTGCTATGACAGTTTAGCTGAATTTATCGCCTATGCATTTTTTGAGCAAAATATAATTTTACTATTTTAATCGGTACATAGTAGTAACAATTATGTACACCAATTCTCTTCACCATAACTATATCACTTTAGGACTTATGAAATTTGTTTTAGTCAAAATTCCAATATCGTCCATATTCAATTTCGTTGGTCCAAACACAAATACTTGGTTCAATAAAGACATTTATTATTAACTATAGTGCTTTGACAAAAGACTTTAACTTTGAGTTGACTATAGTTGACCATGATACTAACCTCTTATAAATGAGAAGATGAATTTTCTGTTCAGTAGTGTTTCACATCCAATGTTCCAACTCAGACCCAACTATAGTTGTTTGATGGATCGCCATATCATGATTTAACTATAAACAAAGTTGAGTACCCACTTTTAAGTTCCATAGTATTCTCAATTCAAGGGAATTGTGCTACATAGTTACTGCAAGATCTCATGTTTGACCTTAGTTAGAATTAACCAACAGGAAAAGTCTTACGTATAGTTATCTAATAACCATCAGTACGTAAAACCTTAGTGCCCCTATCAGCTATAAGTAATACATTACCCAACATTTTAAGAGCATTACGTACTCTATTCTTAACGGATGTATCAAATCCTATCTCAAAACATCTTGACAATGAATATTTAAAATAAAACATTTTATTTTATGTATTTGTAATTTTCTCATGGTTACAACTCTTTGGAACAATTATCAGTTAAAATATTATTTAAGGATTTTCTAATTATACGCTTTAAGTTAATTACTTAATTAATCATATCATAATATAACAAAGTATATTATGGAAATCAAACATATTTATTATGAATAAGATTGTTTATTGAGTTTGATATATGCAAGAAATTATATAATTGCCCATAGGGCATACACCTAACTCTATCAATCTCCCAGTTGCACTTGCGGTTAATTATGGAATCTTATTCTAATTCCATTAACTTTTTTCTCAAAAACTAATCGGGTCAGTCCCTAGTGAATGGGTATGCTATATATTTTTAATTATTTACTCTGTTAATTAACTCACTCTGATGATGATGAACTACCTTTATCATGTGGAACCGTTCGAAGTAAGTTTTTGACTTTAGTGAGCTTTAGGTTCTCATACAAAATGTATCATAGTAGTGTTATCATACAATAATGTTACGAGATTCTCAACATTTGGAATCATTCCTAACTCAGTTATAAATTCGTGCATTAATTTATACTTCTTTTATTGTAGTGATATTCAAGGCAGTGTACTTGGCCTTTGGTTGAATTAACCACTACTTATTGTTTGGAACATTTCTAACTTAAAGTTCTTAACTTATTGAACCAAAAAATGGCACAACATCCCAAAAATAATTGAAATAAAGAGATCTGGCAAAAGAAAGTAGGAAATGCTTGAAATTTTTATAGTGGTTCGGCAGACCCGAAGCCTACGTCCACTTAATATTATTGCTTCAAGATTTTGGTCATAAGTACAAGGTTTTTACTGATCTAATACCGTAGAACAACAAAAGGTAGCTTCCTTTCTGACTAAGGATGAGTAGAGAAAGAGGGTAAAGAAGATGAAGTGCCAAAAGTCCTTTTCCAATTGCTCTAAGCCTTGTATTTATAGGGAATCGGCCCAACGAAGTCGTTAATCCACGAAATACCAGTTCTAACATCTTATCCAAGAATATAGGAGAGGAGACAAAGTCCCCACATCCAAAACACCATGTCGGATCGACTTGAAGTGGTCGATGACCTGAATCCTCAAGTGTCAACTATGCCACCTTCCTCTACTATTTCGCTTTGCTTAGATCCATCATGTTTTGAGCACTCTCGCCTTAGAAATCATGTAATTTCTAAGAGGTTTCAATATTTCTAATACTTGTCTTCTTTCCTTCAAAGCTTCCTTGGAGTTGCTCACTTACTCCTTTAGAGATAGGCCCCGGGACCTTTAACTATTAAACCATAAATCATGGCTCTTGAACTCTGCAGGGAGGCCATAAAGTGCTCGGTACCAACTGAAAAGGGATCTGTACTGATATGTTTTGTTAGATCCTTTTGCTCTCCAAACTCTTGAACCCCTTTCTGTTTCCTTTCCAAGCATGTTCCAATTTCTTAAACCATTCCATCTTCATTCTGACGTCTAGATTCATTTGAAAGTCGCTCAGTCTAAAAGCCATATAACACTTGCCCCTATAGTACACTTCTATTGGAAACAAAGCATGCTATGGAATAAGACAAGTGTATACAATCATCCATACAAGTCTATTGGCCATGCAAGAGTTGCTTTAAAGCTATGTCTCTATTCTAAGGGCATCCATTCAATTGCTTTAAATAGTATTAGTTCCATTCTCCATGCTAAGGTCAACATCTGCACTCCAGAGATCATCCCACATCTTGGCTATGTACGTACTATCCTTCTATTCTCATTCCTCATTTTTCCTTTTCATATCGAGTCAAACATTCATGTCAGCACCAACCTGATTAAGTCGGCACCGAATGGTTTTGTTGATTCACTTAGGCTTAAAATTCCTTTAAGTGCTGAATACTGAGCCTACTTTCCTTTTACGCCTTTATATTTTCACCTTCCTTTAAGTTTTCTAACTAGTGCATAGTTCCTTCGAGCAAAACTCCTTCATCGAAATTGCTTGCCATTTATAATCCAAAGTTGTCGCTAACCTCCCGAAGACTCTGCTGCCGCTTGATACTTGTTCCAATCACCATCGATTTCTTGAATTAGTTCAAGCCCAAATTCTTTTCAAGCCCTAAATCTTGATCTAGTGTCAAAAGGTGGGTTGTGCTTATCATGTGGTGGTGGAATTTTCCATTGGCGATGGTTTGGGGTTGCCGTGATTGGTGCATGGCCAAAACTTCGATTAAATGATCAACCACTTAGTTTTCTATTGGTCCTCGTTTTCTCCAAGTTTTCCCTAAGCCGTTCTCGTGCTTTACTTGGAGCTAGTACATGAAATCACCATATTTAACTACTCCAAGTTGACTTGGTGCCGACATCGATCTCACTTTGGGTCAAACAAGAAAGTTTGAAAACTTGTTGCAATCAAATTGTTTTGTCCCCTAAAATGCATGAAGTGCTTCCTACTAAAGTCGGTCGATCACTATCCATCATTCCAAAATTCAACAGGATGGTTCTTTTCCAAAGAACAGTCATATCGTATGCATCTTGACACTTGAATAATTCCATTAAACAAAATACCCAATCATTGCACTTCCCGTGTTTATACAAAAGAACATTCCATGTCACTCTGGATAGCGGTTCCATTATTGGTTATCCAACGATAACATATACGATCTGATGCATATTTCCATCGTGTACATGATACATGACCCATATTGTATAGATTGACACTTCTAATTGCCCCGGTTGATGTTCAAAATTCGATTGGTCAATACACGTCGACATCCATTGGATTCTTGGCACCGGTCGCACAGGTTCACATTTAAAATGGATTTCCAAAATAAATCATACCTGACCGTGTTCAACATCGAGTTTTCCTATCCAGAATAAAACGCCACTCTCCTAGGTTTAGCATGGCGCTGGACTATCAAATCCTCCTGAAGCTGGGTCTACCATAGCTCAGGCTTTAATTTCTACACCTATCAGGCCTAGACACTCGATAACTGCTGAGTTACAGAGGATGATATTACCAATAGAACCAATCTGAGACTATCCTCCTCCTATAAATGTCTAAGTGGGCTTAAGTGTTCTTGATGATCCTCCTAAACAAATGCATTAATTCTATCTGCCAAGATGCTCCAAACCATTTGTTTTCAGCATGGAATACCAAAGGATGACGTCTTGCTTTCGACTCCTAACCAATGGGCGCACAACCCTCCATTTGGCTGCACAGTGTGCGATAGGTACATGTGCCTAAGCGGTGCTGTACTGCCCTTCAACCCATTTCTCCGCATGTTTCTCCAGGAGTTTGGGTCTTGTTGAGTTCTCTATACATCCGATCATGAATCAATTTCAACGACCTCCGACTTTAAGTGAACTCACACATGCCTTGAACTTCAGACAATGAAGCGAGTTTCCTTCCTACATGCTAATCGAAGCTTGGTACCAATGTAAAGTCATTGAAGCACTCTACAACAAACGTTCGTACATCAAAAATGAATAATTCTTCGTTCGATGTCCATATGGCTTCAATAGGCTTTAGCTCTCTAGAAGTAAGACTTCTTTCTTTCTACTCTTTCCATACTTGGATGCTTTTTGCTCAAGTATATAACTTATTATCTTCTTTCTTTACAGATATTTCTACTCGGTACATAAGTGAAGAGCATTCCATGACTCTACGAACCCTAAAGAGAATCAACATCTGATATCGCTTTACCACCTATCTCCTGACAAATGATAATCTTCGTCGATGCCACCTTCTACATCCTAAACGCTTTTCCATTCCTATCATAGTTCCACTAATTAGTTCCAGGATTCCAACCAAGTCTTCTACCTCATTCGTAGCTCCAGCAAAGATATCGAAGGGGGTGTTGGAGGCCCATCCGACATGATGAACATCGATGCATCCATTGATAGAGTAGAAGGAGTACACTTCGTCGATAAGGTGCAAGTAGAAGTAGAGGAAAGAATTGAAATGGAAATGATCCATGAAGAGGGAGAAGGAAGAAAGAAGAAGGAAAAGGGAAGGAAGGAGAAGAAAGTGATAGAGAAAGCGATGATGATGAAGGCTTCGGTCAAGGAGGAGATGAGTTGTTTAGAGTGACGTCTCCAGAAGGCGCCGAACTTCCTACCTCGCCAGATCCAAAGGGAATAGTCATCAAGACTTCCCAATAAACTGCAGAACCGAGCATGACACCATTAGCCGAGGAAACTCCTATGGTTGGTTCTTCAAAAGACATTTTTGGTTCGTTGAGTGAATTTTACATTCCAATTAGCGATCTTCTTAAGGAGTGCTCTCCAGGCTTCGGCTTCCCATCCGAGTGCATCCTAGCTGAAGGAGGTGAGACTTCATCCTTACTTCCTTTCGAACACAGTCCATAGAGCACTTAGGGGGACACCAATACTCCACACACTTCTTGGATCACAAACACACATTTGCAGCATTCACACACATTCCAATGTTCCAAAACTCATACGCTCTTTTCATTATTTTCAGGTACAATGGACAATGACCAATTCAGCTATCTTCATCATGGTGTTTCCGAGGAGAGGAATCATACTTTTGATCTATATTCCCCTATTTCCAGCTCCTATAGGGATCGAGAAACAAATGAAGAGAGATCTTGAAGGAAGGAAAGAGAACAAGAGGCGATAAGAGACTACCAAGTCAAAAAAGATAGAAAGATAAGGTAGGCAGAAAAGAAATGATCTACGATCAGGGGAAAAGGCACAAGGATTCACATGACTGCCATGGTTCTTCTTCTAACCTTCCCCCTCCTCGATCTCAACCATAACTTCCTTCGCAACAACAAACTCCAGCATCACTTTCTTTGACTACAACCTTTCCTTTACCTTTACAATCTATAGGGATTACTATCCGTCCAGCTCCTCCTCCAACCCCGTCGAGCCGAATCTAAGCCATCTTCCCAGATCTTTGCTTGACTAGGGTCATGTTCGATTGTAACCTCAAAGAAATTCCAAGGGAAGAGGCAAATTACGGGGTCAGAGGAATCCAAGAGCTCGTAGATCAAGGCTATTAATTGAAGAAACTCTGCTTCGGTCTTTTCGACATCAACCGAATCCATCAAACCGGCATCTAATCGTTTAAATCGGAAAAACAAAGCTATGATAGAATTATAGTGGAGTATAAGAAGGATTTAGCCAAGGATGAAGAAGAAATAGATGCGGCTCGATGATCAAAGAAGAAGGCCAAAGACCTGGTTGAAGAGATGACAAAAGCTCACACTTAAGCCAAGATCATGATGAAGACTCTAGTTAAAATCACACTCGAAGAAAATGCTTCTCTCAAGACACAACTTGCAAACAAGGACCCGACCCTTCTTGAAAAAGATAAAGCTACCTAGGATAAAGAAGCCGAGATCGAGGAGCTCCGTATCGAAAAGGAAAAGCTTGAATTTGAATTGCTCCCGGTTAAAACAGAGAGACTGGAGGCTCAGGTCGATAACGTTACAACTATGAATGAGAAAATTGAGCTAAAGGAGACAAGGGTTAAGGAAGAGAAGAATTGAACTCTACCCTTCAACATTTCTTTGCTAATGTTATCCAATACAAGAACTTGAAATGGCTTGGAAGCATTTTTGCCATCACTCTTGCACAGATGCCTAGAAGAGGTTCTTCAATGCGTAGAAGCATTCGGTGAAGGCCTAAATTAATACTAAATAGAAGCCAAGTACCTCGATGCAAAAGATATAGAAAAACTCAAAGATGGAAAAACTATCTTAGCAGCAGAAGACGCCGATGCTGCTAAAGCTTCCATTGAAGCTCCTAGTGGTCCAAGTACGTCGGGCCATGCAGAATCATCATCTCCTAAGATCCAAGCACTTGCAATGAAGATTCCATCATCCGAGAGGGCCACCTTCGAGGCACCCAGATAATTCCACCTTTTGCAGCTACTATTCCTATGAACCTTACATTCCCCTTTCGTCGATCCACCGATGCAGCCAACATTTAAGGAGGGGAATTACCAAGTCTTCTACTCAACAATCAAGCCCGGGCGAAGGTATATCTCTCGCCTCCCCATTATTCGAGAAACTCTAGCTCTCACCTAAGTCTATCGCTAACCTTTACCATTTTGTTTATAACCCTGTAGGTCATCCTTTCTCCTATCTCCGCCGACACCTGTCACATAGGGCTTGTGTTGCCATTACTTTCAATTCGACCTCTGTTACCACAGGATTGATCGTGCCAAGCTTTCCCTCTTGCTCCATTCCTAGTCTTGATTCAAAAAAGATAGCAGCTTTAGAGGGTTTGTATGATGCTTCCCAGTCCTTGGAAGAAGACATCACCATTACTAGCACCTCGAGCCCAACCGGTTCCATCTCTATGGCAGAGAAGCTAAAGATTGATATTTCTAAAGTTAAAATCAAGACCAAGCTTGGACTTGAAAATCCTGTTGGTGCTAAGGAGCTGAAACCTTCTCCAAGGGTCCTTTCCATTACCATCAAGCCTCCGAAGTGCAGTAGCACCGATGCCACTACAGAGACCTTTAAGCCCCCTATTGACTGTCCCAAAAATCCTTCCATCACTATTACCAAAGGAGATAACACCCCTTCCAAAGGTAGCAAACCCAAGAGTGAGAAAGGCCAGAAGAGACCCCATGATGGCTCGGGCAGTAGGGTGGCAAGAAAAAGAAGACATACAAGAAGTAGGCTCCTCGGTTAGCCTTTAATGATGACGAGATAGTTTTCTTTTGTCTCCTTTTTGGTTTTTTTGTCCTTTTGTACATAGGTCATGCTTATAGAGACCGGCCTCTGCATCCATTGTATATATAAATTTTGAATGTAATGAAATACTAGTTTTTTGTTTTAATCTCTATTCCATTAACATTTCCACACTATATATGCTATTCCTACATATATACAACTATCTGTGTATATAATATAACTCCTTGTATCACAATTCATCCATATTATACATGCCTGTATCTGTGTAATGCTTTTACTTACTGGTAACTCCATACATATAAGCAAAATCTCCTGCAATTGCTTTATAAGGATTCCAGTATTTAGTTCGGCTTTATCATTGCCAAAATATTTTGTTTGGCTAAACAAAACTATTATTTAACCAATTCTGCAGTTAGTCCTGCCTATTTTGGGTCGAGTTTCCTTCGACCAGTAAACAATTATAAATAAACCGAGTTCCATGCTATTCCTTATTTCCTAGGAAAAATGGTTTGGATATTTATGTCTCGACATTTTCGATCTCACCAGTAATTGGGCGTGATCGATATCATCCAGTAGTTTTCATCACCCAACCTCGGCCAAGCATGTCCCGCTAAGCCATGAGTGAGATCGTACCTTTTATAATACCATACACGAGTCTTGTCCCCGAGACTTAGAGTTCCAAATGCCAAAATCTGAGCATCATTTCTAATCCGACCTATCTTCGAGCATCGATCAAAGGCTAATAACGTGGGGGCAAATTATCCAATTGCCATCAGTTCTCGATTCTGATCCTAGACCAGAGGAGTTCGACGGTTCCAATTTCTAGATACTTGATTTTGATCTTCCCTATCTCCGCGCATTGACTGAAAGCAATCATCGAGCATTGTTGCTTATCCTCGACGGAGCATGTTTTGCTAGGCCGAATGCACGGTCATGAAAATTTGGGTTGTACACTTGTTCTTATCTCTATGAACCAGTGTTTTGGATACCTATCTCTGGGCAACCGTTCTTAGTCTCACCTATCTCCGGGTGTTGATCAAGAATGTCCTTTGATCGTCCTTTTTACCTTGGCCTAGCACGTCCTACAAGGTTGCAAGCGTGGTCATCAAATTTCCATCTGTTCATCGGTTTCTATCTTTGGAAATGGGCGCTTTTATCTACCTTACTCCAGATATTCCTTACCGACACTGCTTATTTTCAGCCAATAATCAATACCGGAGGGATGAGGCTGAATCAACTGATTGACCCTTGTGATTATACTCCTTTTTCATGATCATAGACTAAAGGAGTCGGTACCTATATCCATGTAATGGTTTGCACTGCTAATCACGCAACATAAGGTTTTGCATACAAGAACACGGTTCTATTGGTTCAAGAAGCTAACTTTATTTATAAAACAAAAACATGGTAAGTCCTGCCTTATTACACCGCCCCTAGAATCCTTGGGTAGCTTATTTGCTGAAATTAAATTAAATCAAATTAAGTAAAATAGTGTCGTAACAAGTCATGCCCATGGAATCGAGATTCCATTAACAGTAACTAGCTTGAAAGTTCCATCTCCAAGCTATTATTCGACCAGAAAAGGACCTTCCCAATTCGAACCAAGTGTTCATCTACCCAGAATAACTCATTTCAAAATTAGATCCCCTACATAGAAGGTACAGTTTCGGGCCTTGGTGTTAAAATGCCAAGCCACTCTTTTCTTGTGAGCGGCTCCCCTTAATTCCACCTCTTCTTGTTTTTCATTGGTTAAATCAAGGGATTCAAGTAAGAGTTCCTCGTTGACCTTAGAGCTGTAATGCCTTTTCCAGTGAGAAGGGACTTCCAATTTAATCAGAATCATGGCCTTTGATCTGTAGGCCAAAGAAAATGGTGTATGTCTAGTCACGGACTTGTGGGTCATCCTTTAAGCCCATAATGCCGGTGGAGGCTCATCAACCCAGTTGCCCTTGGCTTTAGTTAAACATTTCTTTAAGATGGACTTGATGATTTTATTCACCACATCCACTTATCCATTCACCTATGGATGTGCTGCTACCGAAATTGTTTATGCCAAAAGTTGGCACAAACACCCAAAGTTTAATAGAAAAGAATAAAATAAAGAGAATAAATTGAAAACAAGGAAAAAGGAAACACACAACATTATAGTAGTTCAGCTAATCAAAGGCGTACGTCCACTTGAACTTTGTTTATGTTTCTGCTGAGTGTCACAGAGTTGACCTTATGGTTCGGTAGCTATGGATCGGTGATGATCCATGAGATCACAGAGAAAGTACATAAATTTGTTAAATATGCCAAAAGTCCCTTAAAATGCCCCCATCCTCTATTTATAGCTGCAGGCTAATGGAATTCTCTCCACCACGTTCTTTCCCACGTTCGTCATGTCTGAGAGAAGTTGATTGAAAAGATCGTGGACAACTCAGCAAGAGCTATGAATCGATACCAAACGATGCTCTATGGACCGATATCGATCCATAAGATTGTTCTTTGGACCTTCCTCAATCTCTCGCGAATGTTTGGTTAACTTGTACCCTTTCCTTTGACATTTGATTACATGGATGTGAGCTCAAACTTGAGGGAATTCCTTGGTTTAGAGGTTGGACAAAGGCATTTGACTTATCCATCGATTGTTTGTATAAGAATAGTGAGCGAACCATCCCACATGGCATGTACTAACTAGCAATTACTCTAACTTGTCATGGCATAAGCCATATGACAAATTTAGGCAACCATTAGGGATTCGTACCAATCCTTGGTCATGGGTTGTTTCTGATCCATGCCTTTACTTGATTCATAGGCTTTGGATCTTGCACTTTTCATAGGATGTTCTTGGCAAGCTTGTGACTTCACCTCTTGGTTTCGCTTGTCATTTGGGCTTAGCAGCTATCGCCCTGAATTCTTTCTTAGTAATTCTTCTTTTTGACTGATTTGATTCTTTCGAATATGGCTCGGTTACAAGGATAGATTACATTTGCCCCCCAAAGATATCTTGTTTTAATAAGATACGCTTTGGATCGAGACAAGCTACAGGTTCCATGTTGTTGGTTCCACATTTTGTTCCGAATAGATGCTACCCTTCCTTTGGACTGCTTTCACAAAGCACTGTGTCTTTTACCAATTGTTGTATTATTTCGAATGGCTTTGATTTTGCAACTCTCAAGGTGTATAAGAACTAGAATATGTTCTTTGAGCTTGCCATTCTAACTTCAGAAAGTTTTCAACAATTTCCTTTTTCAATTTAATCAGGTAGGACTTTGACCTCTTAGGTCTCTGGTCTTCTATTGCCTTGCATGCGCACGTACGTACACACACATATACATTTATTTTATCATTATTTATATATTTTTATAGTTTGGTACCGATCCATGGTGCCCCAGATATAGGCGAGTCTTATGCCTATCTTTAAGGGCCGCTACCTATTAAAGTGCGATCCCACACTTATCTCACTTCCACTTGCCATTTTCTTATATCTTGAGGATTTAGCTTCTAAAGCCGCTATTGCCGAACCTTGAATCACTGACCCGACTTCCACCTTATCATTGTCATGTCGACCTTTGACTTTGAACCACCACCTCTCTTCGCCGTTAATGTTGCTAGAGTCATCAATTTGTAGCGTTAACTCATGAAAGCCGGTCAAAATTCAAATGATTTGGACTTTTAGTTCAAACTCCTTTAAATCCATTAACTTCTTTGGCTTTGAGTAGGTGGTAGCAGTTTTGCTTAGAAAAGTTCACTGCTAATTTCATCATCAACCACACATGACCAAGGGATAAGAACCATTCTTCTGCCCCTATGGATCAGTGCCGATCCAGCATTTGGAGACTTTCATTGAAAATTCGATTGCTAAGAGCACTTTGCATAAAGCATGAATTTACTCGAGGTTTAGACGTATTTTCTCAAAGCGTGACTCGAGTTCAAGTCCTTAGGCTTTGACTCGCATTGGCTTCAGGTTTTACTTGGGGAAAACTCGAGTTATTCATAATTTCTCAAATTTTTGGTGAAAGATTTCCAAATATTCTTAGAAAAATATAAATGCGATTCTGTAACAGAATTTGGTCGAGCCATGGTCGATAATGCATGATCTGTTGGGATGGACTCTGGTGATTGTCACTTCGAATGCTAATTGGCACTTAAATGTACTTTCTGCCAATATTTTTATCAAATGATAGATTTGAATTGCATGATGTTAAATGCATACACTGCATAAATTTAACTACACACTATTGCCCCCTTCCTTTGTCGATGTGCGAGGTTTGATCGATCTCCACACGTTTTTATCTATCAAGTTTGGTACTTCAACTGTACAGGCTCTTTATCCAGCATGAAGAAAACAACTTTTAATATGCCTAATATCACTTATGTGTGAAGCTTTGGTAGTTATGGATCACAGTCCTTCGACGTCAGTATATGATGAACCTGATATAGAATCCAGTACTACTACATTACCTACAGATAGACCTACTTCCTCTCCATCGAGATCTCAGTCAACTAGTCATCAAATAACACAGCCCTTGGAAATAATCCCTTTTGCACCGACTGAAGGGCCTGCAGTTGGGGCTGCATTTAACACTGATATAGGTAATGCCATTATTTTTGACGATCCTCGGGATTCCCAGCTTCGAATGTCGATGAACCATCCCTTATGAGGATATGCGAAAAGCATGGTATTCCATTCGAAGAAGTACTAGTTCCTACACGCTATTAATGAGCGCATCTTTCGCCTATAGAATATACAGCCTGCAACCGATACATATGTATGACCAGTTGCGTTTCACCATTTAACCACTTCATTTGCACGATTCTGCAATTTGTGAAGCTGGCTTCAGCCCAATTACTTCCTAACAACTATGCTATTCTGAAGAGCATTTATAAATCTTCATCCACCATCTGAACCGTGAGCCCAATGCCTAGGAGATCCGTTATCTGTACAGCTTCAAGCGCCGTAAACGTCTCCCTCACTTATCTTCTTGGAACCTTCTAGGGGATGCCGTATAGTACCGGGTATAAACACCCTCACATGTATACCTATTTTATCCAAGAGTATTACAAAGAAATACCATCGAGTAATATAGAGAATGAGGCAATATGGGTACACACATGAATATTCCATTGGACTAACACCAATACATATCATATATCACATATAATATTACTATTAATGTACACGGTCTCAGTACAAAGAAATAAACATGTGTGCTGCTAGGATATAACAATACATAATCACATAATAATGTTAGAGTGCACAGAGTCACAACACAATAGATAAAATATAATACATAACATAATACATCGTTCAGGGCTACAAAGTGATAGTCTCTAGCCCACTATACAATACAACATCACATACTACATAATAGATATAATGAGGCCACTAAATGTATAAGGAATGTATCATCTTATTACTACTAGCCACCCTAAAATGCCAAGCCAAGTCCTGCTATTTACATAGTACCTGTGCCTGCAATGTCTCGAATTGACCCGAGTACAAAATCATGGGTCAAACTATGTCTGAACAAAATTCAATTATAATATAATGACTATAATATAATCTAATGTGATGTATGTAACATAAATATCTCACATGTATATATCATTAAACCAACAACTATAAAAAATACCATGCAAACAAACAAGTATGGATAGTACGAGGACTGACTATACTTTAGATACACGATCTCCAGCATAGTCATAATCATAATTCAGGAAATATAAATAGAAAATGTCTATCCGTCACACACATCAAAACCAGATGGGAGACTGATAGAAAAACTTGCTCCAAGAGACCACACACATAATTAGCGAACACGACACACGTATTCCACTAACACGGCTCCTACAGCCTTAATTACTCGACGGACATCATGACTCCTATCCACTGTGTACTCAATTATGCGAGGACTCAGTCACGACCCTACACGTGCCACCAAATTGGTAACAGACTACTGGCCTAGGTGACACAAAGGGGCTACACATCATCGCACATGGTTTTATACATTGTCGACATACGGGTACAAGAATATGGTATCATGGGTCCAAGACATGACCACCGTGACCAGGCTGCTAGGATGGATACTGGCTAATTTGGTTCAACTTCTGCACCATAAAGGAAGTCGAACAGTGATAAACAAACATCTTGTATCTATACTCAATAGATAACACATAACTATACATATATATCGACACACGAACCTATATATATATATATTGGTCGATACACGGCTCTAGGTAATTATCGACACATGGTTATAACTGTGACTCACCACAGCGAGCTCTATCGAATATATCTAATCCTCATTTGAATGGCATTTACTTACAATGAATAACCGAATAAATAACACCATGGCATCGCATACCACCACGTGTTATTCAAATATTTATTTAATGATCTTAAATTCCATTCAATCCACACTATGTATTTCTATGTAACGAGTCCGACAAATAACCAAAAGAGTGTTACCGAAAGTCTCATACCAAACGGTATCACTAAATAGTTTATTTAAATTTCTCATCACACAGAAATGAAAATACATAAATAATAATCAAAAGAGGTTCATATATAAAATTTACTATATTCGATAATATAACAACATTTATTATTACAAAATAATATTAATTAATTATATATATATGTAATAACACTCAAATATTTATTCAAACTATGTTAAGTTATTTATAATTCTACAGCATATGTTTTATAATCTTTACCAATTATTACAAGATTATTGAATAATTCTATAAATAAGATTTTACTAACTTTTATAACTTCCCATAAATTTAATATTATTAGATTGACTTTATTTAATCAATTATATAATTCAATTATATTCATTTCTTATATATATATTATATAGTATATGAGTGTATTTATATTATATTTATTTTATTTTATATTTTTTACAATTAAAAATTAGGCAACCGGTCGCTGGACCAGTTCAACCACAGATTGACCGATAGCGATCGACCGATCAGTTCAAGGGTTCGACCGTTCATGCAACAGGCACATAAATTCTTGTTCCTATTTGAGTGCGTTTTTGACCTTCTCCTCCCTCATCTCAGCTACTTCTACATCATTCGATCGCCGTACAACCAAACTACATTATTCAATAACCCAATCAAATCTAAACATCCAACCTATTCTCAAAGTATTAATCAAAGTCAATGTTACAGGGGTTGAAGTAGTGATATAGGAAGATGATAATTGTGACATAGATGTAACAACCCGGAAATTTTAATAGTTTTTATAACGTAATTAACTGAAATTTTGCTTAAAATTTTATAATTGAATTTGGAAATAAAAATTTAATATTTGGAATACGTCTATTTTAACATAGCAACTAGTAAATTTTCATCTAATAAAATTGAAGTTTATTTTATTGTGTAGTTTTATTTAAATTCAAATCAGTTAATATTTGATGGTAATAAAATATTTTTCAAACCTGATTATTTTCATATAATAAAATTTTAAACTATCTTCTGAGTGAGATGTCATATTTCGATTCTCCAAATTTGAACTGTTATTGTTCCGTTTATCTTATTTTCGGCGTTTTAGCAACATTTTCAGTACCGATTATCGACTTTTGATAGGGTAATCGTACCACTGATGTCTGTATGCCATTTTGATCGTCTTGTCGTGCTGATTTCTATGGTATATTTATTTCTGTATTTTGAAGTTCGGTACGCGATGGAGACGATTAAACAGTTTGTCATACCGTACCGTATTTGTGACTTTTTATTTCCTTTACTCTTTCAAACTCCAGCCGTGGAATGCAAGCAACCATCAAATGCTTTAATTATTTGCGTGAATCAAGAGTCCTTCTGTTACTTTTTCATTTATTTATATTCTCTGACTTTTGGGTTATCCCCTCTATTTCAATTTATTTTTCTGTACTATCACTCTTCTCTTTTCCCTGTAGCTCTCTGTTCTCCTTTCACTTCTTCATTCATTTTTTTTTTCGTTTCTTCTTTTTGCTGAGACCTCCACTCCAAACTTTCGCTAGCCACTATAGCAGCAAGCCATCCCGAGCGCCTCCCCTCTTCCCATCTCCAACCCGAGACCACACCGCAACCGAACCACCTAATCTCCGACCGTCCCCTCCTCTACTCGACCACCTCGCCACCTCCACCCTAACAACACAGCCCAGAGCAACAGGAACTGCCTGGCCTCCCTCCGACCTGAGCAACCCACTCATCACTGACCCCACCACTTCCTCCATACGCGCACCTCCAGATCTCCCTTGTCGTGCCTTCGACACCTTGTACCATCTCATCCCGCCACCATCTTGCTCCCCGACCTTGTCCACATGCCAACAGATTGCCTGCGCCACTAGCTCCAGCTGTAGACCAACCGAACCCATCTACTCCATCACCCTTCTCTATTATATCCATGTAAAGTAAATAATGAGGTTTGTATATTAGCTGTTTCATCTGAGCTTGTGCTTTCTTTTATTTTATCTTATTTTTTTTCTTTTTCTTTTCTCTTTGAAGCTTATATATATATATTTTGTATGTGTTGTACATATGTATATATAAGTATTAGTTATATATATATGATGTGTATATATTTTAATATGTGTATAGTCTGCATATGTATGTTTATATATATGTATTAGTCTATTTAGGTTACTTTATGTAAATATATAGATGTGTAGGTTCGGTTATATATATCTCGTGTATATATTTTTATATTATAATAGATATTTGTATGTATTTGTGACTGTGAAGAAGACTACTTATTGTTATAATATATATAAGTTTGAGTAGCCATATATATATATATAAGTTTGTAACTAGGTTTCACATCTTACTGTTATAATATATAAGTTTTCATGACTGTTGATAGTTAATATATATATATATATATTACTGTTTTAAGTATAAATCATTTACAGGTTTTAATATCTCTTTTCATTTGCTTTTAAAATATATATATTATAATCTATACATGATTTTGTATGTGTATTTTGTTTTGCCGATACTATAAGGGTGACATTTATGTATATAGGATATATGGGTTTATGTAAGTATATATGTATATAATATATAGTTTTCTAAGATATATTTTAACTGCAGTTTATATAGATTCATGTTTACAGTTTTATATATATCAGTTATATGTATGTCATATTTTTCATATCTGTTGATGTTTTAATTCATATATATAAGTTACAGTATTGTATTTGTGTATATATATATATATAACTATACATATTTGTCTGCCTGCATAGTACATTTTAGTGGTATTTGTATATTGTGTCTACAAGGAATAATTTTTCCAATATATGTTGGATTTTTTATTATTATTTAAAATATGACATTCAACTATGTTATTAGTGATGATTTTGTTTGATTCAAGGTGTTCAAATTTACTACCTATAAAGAGTTTTATTTTAATTAAATAAATATGTGTATATATAGTTTATATGAGGAGTTGGCAGTTTATAATAAGTTTTTATTTTAAAAATATATTATGTATATATGTTTGACTTTAATATATGTGTTTTAGTTTAAACAATAATTTTATTTGGATAATTGGTTTTAAAATACGTGTATAGATATATATAGATTTTGAATATGTATTTTAGATTTGATTTGGTTTTAAGAAGAAAAATATATATTATATTTTATATTTCATTTCAGTCCATATCAAGCAGATTCTGATTTATTTCATCAATTTCTATTTATCAGCTATGTTCGTCAAACTTGTTTCCATCATGCTTTGCTTCGAAATTCGTACTTGGATTCATAACTCATCCCATTCTTGTTCATCTCTATCCTCGAAAGGTGAGCAATCACTCATGATTAACGTTCTTATATTTATTAAATTTGATTTCAATTGAAACGACAATTGAAATATGCTGCTAAATTAAACTGTTAATTTTAAAATTGCTATATATGATATGCTATTATCTGAAATTATTCACCTGTAGGATATGACACCATATCCTATTGTTTATATTTTATTTAATTTGTTATCGATGATATATCTCTGTTGTTAACATGTTATATTATTATCATAACTGTTCTCACTCTGCAAGTTTCCTGTTAGTATAGAATTCCCTATGGGTTGAAATGATACATACCCGAACGATCTTGCAGAATAGGGGAAAATCGTTATGGGTTGAAATGATAAACCCAAGCGATTTTCATCGAATTGAATTTGGGATTGCGGGTTGAAAAGATATATACCCGTAAATATCTAAATTGCGGAATGAAATGATAAATATCCGTATCACTTGACTATATGATAGAAAATTATATATAGACACCGTCGGTGTGTATATATATATATATATATTGAAAATGATTTCCAAGGCTTTGAAAAGAAATATATGTGGTTTTATAAATATTGAATTTAGATATTATATTTTTAATATAGATATTATAATAATTTTTAATAAGTTAAGTTGGAAAGAGAAATAGAAATAAGTTTGAAATTTATTTGAATTTTTCTTAAATAAAACCGATTTGAAACTTATTAAATTTGGGATTTTAAAGATGTGGTTTATAACTTGATTTTGATTTAAAGTGATTAAATGAATATTTCAAGTAAATAAATTGAAGGGAATATTTAGTTTGTATAAATTGTAATTTAAGGTTTTATTTAAATAATATGGGATTGACTAAGTGAATTTTTCAATATAAAATAATGGTAAAGTTGAATTTGAAATATAAATGAATTTACGCTTTGAAATCTATTGAAATCGAAATGGTTTAAATTGTAGTTTATATATGTATTTGAAATCGATATAAATTTTGAATGGTTTGAACTGAATTGAAATTGGTGAAATGAGATTAGATTAAAATGAATTTCTTTGGAATTCGAGTTGATCTGAATCGGTTTGTGAAATTTGAGGAAACTATTTTATTATATAAAGTATTTTTAAAATATATTTAAAACCATTTTAATATTTTACTTTATAAATTAATTAAATATAAACTATTTTAATTTTTAACTATTTTTAATATACTAATTATTTATTATATAAACTATTTTATTATATATACTATTTTAATATCTAAACCGTTTAAGTGGGAATAATATGATTTCCAAGTGTTATGATTTCCAAGTATTATGATTTCCTAAGTGTTATGGTTTCAAAAATGTTATAATTTCAGAAGTGTTGTAAATTTTTGAAAGTGTAAGGATTTTGGAAATGAATATTATTTTAAGTAAATAAGGATATCGTATTGTTATGGTTTTGAAATGGATATGATATTTTGGTTTTGAAGTATGATATTTTGAAATGACCGCGGTGTTATAATAACCTTTGGTTGTTAAAGAGACCGGGATCGGATATTGTCATACTCTCTGCCAATACCGAAAACCACTTTAACAACTGTGTTCGTGGTGGAGATTCCAGAAAGGAAGTAGGATGGTTTGGCGACGATTCTATATGGTATGACGTGACCCTGACTCCCACGAGTCAACTTAGATGTGACTAAAATCAGGAGCTATACCGGGCCAAGTGAGACCATTCCTCCTATCGGGCATATTTCTTCGATACCATTCTATTGCTTTTGTGATTTGATTTGGTGGCCACCCCTCGATTTTGATTTTGGGAGTGTGTCCAAGGTGGGCGGTAGTAGCTGCTATGCGTTACCACTAGTCCGGGAGTGCAATTGGTATATCTACCCTGGCATCTCCTCGTGTGCCGTGTTCACATGCCCTAGCACGCCTTCTACGAGTTTGGTTTGTACCATACCTATGGAGTGCCCTTTGATAGCCCTCCAGTTTACAGAGGAATTATGGTACTGTATAGACTATGGGAATATATAAAAATGTGTTAAGGGGGATATGGGTAACGCCTTAACACTATTTTAATAGTTTACTTTACTATAGATATATTATAATAGCGTATATTACTACATAGTAGATAATTCCATGGATCCTTAGAGGATGGTTATCCCAAACATCCTTTGAGTTACTTGTATTTCAGTTGATATTTCACTTGAGTTGGATTTATTGATATAAGAATGTTAATCATGACTCGAGTGTTTTGTGTTTTGTTTACGCTCGGGTCAGACTGAGTGCCACAACATTTGAGACTCACCTTTGGAGTTGGAGCTTCGCTTGGAGATCCATCTACATCTATTCAGTTATTCAGTTGATCCAGTGATATATTCACCTTTTGTTACTTGACTATTGTATTGAGACTTCTATGTATTCGAGACTTCTGTTGTATCTTGTTTTTAACTTTGTTATATATAGTAGCTTCATGAACTACTATTCATTTATTTCCGCTGCTTATTGTTACATTACTCTGTGTCTGTGATTTTGTGATTATTTTATTTACTGTATATGCTGAGTTTTGCCAAATATAAATTAACAATATGATATTTTGAGTAATTCAAGTCGGACATGTGCGGATGGGAATGGTTGAAAATACCAGGTCGTTACAGTTGGTATCAGAGCTCTGGTTTTAGGCAAAACTTAGCATATAGAGTAGATTTAATTACAGAATCGCCTTCAGTCGTGCTTGAATCTCTTCCTCTTTGACTCGGTTTCTTTTGAAACTTTGGAACCCTACCTCGTTTTGAAATCTATTCTTGTCCTTTCCTATTCGTGTTCATCTTGACTCTGGAGCACGCCATAGCTCCACTTCGATTGATCTCTATAATGAATCTGAGGATATCTTGCCACCTCAATTGGCAATTTCATCCTGATGTTTTGAAGTCACATCTCTCCCATTTAAGCAGGAAATTGAATTTCTGCATCGATCTTATCCCTGGAATCTCGGTTGACCCGATTAAGGTCACCCGCGATCAATATAAGTCTATCCATCTTCCTCTTTTGTAATTTAGTTATCCTATCTTCCTTTCTAGTCCTTCTCGTTGGTTAGAATTCTTTTGATTAGGGTCCCTCTGAATTTGAATCTCTATCCTTGTGCTAGAAGTTATTCTGGAATCATCGAGTGAGGGAGCATATTTGTATTTATACAAAATGTTTTATATTGTGTTGTTTGAGTTGTTAAGTTTGAATTTTGGGTTTCGATCGATTCGTCTAGCTAACGCTATCGATAGGAATTCCAAAACACTTGAACAGAGCAAATTGACACAATATTGTTTCCAAAATTTGTAAATTTGTATGATTGTATTTTATATATAAAAGTATAGTTTTCTGAAATTTGTAAATTGAAGGAATTGGTTGTTAGGAATGATAATACTAGATTATCATTATTATTTTGTCTATTGTTATATGTTATAAGGTGTTCAAACTTTATAAACAGGGTTTATTTTACCTGAAAATGCAATAAATTTAAATTAAGAATTTGAGAATCCAATTCCGGTATTTTCAAAAATTTTGGTTTTAAAGTTTTGGAACATATTATTTGGAAGTATTTTCGAATGGAAATTGTTTCGAAAAAAATATATTTTAAAAGTTTTAAATCGGTACTCTCCTCTTTTGTCGCTGGAAAATAATTTCGGTGATGACTGCAGCATCATCGACATTCATTTTTGAGTTTTAGAGCAGAGAGACCACTTAGTAGCTTTCCTACACTTTTGTTTTGAGAAAAATAGAATTTGATTTGAATTTCTTGAATATGATTTGATTTATATAATATATATATATATGTATATAATTATTTCAAAATAATTTGAAGTGAAACCAGAAATTTGAATCTTAAGTCTTTCAATTATTGAAATAAAGTGAAATGTTTGAATAATTGGAATATCTGAAATGATAAATGAAATTAAACCAACCTGAAATAATGAATTTGAACAAACTTATTTGTATAACCCTGAATTGCATTCTAATATACATAACTTGCCTAAAATGTTCAAAAAGTTAAAATGTTGGGATATAATAGGGTTGTATAAGAAGAAACTTAAGTAATAAATTGTTCAAACTGAAATCTGGCTTAATATAAATGTTGAAAATAAAAGAAAATTTGTGTAGTGTTTAATTGCACTTAGAAACATTAATATAACTTACGTAGAAAAGTTAAATATAATTAGAATGTAATTGGATAGTATACACTATGATAAGTAATAGGCTATCAAAATGATATTTTGATAAGGAAATTTACTGATAATAAATTGGATAGTAAATTGAATAAATAAAAGGGAAATTTATTTATTGAATAATATATGGTTATAAGATGTTTATACACGTAATATATGTTGCAAAATGTATATTAAGTGGAATAAATTAAATAAATAAAGGAGGACGATAGTTAAGCAAATAAATGTGAACTTAAGAATAGTGAAATTGAAATTTTAAGGGAAATCAGCTTAACTAGGGTCAAATGGATTTAATAAATGGGTAAATAAATGAGTTAAATCAAATAAATTTTGTTTTGAAAAGGAAATTTTGTAACAAATGCTAATAAATGGAAATCAAGTCTATTGATTTAAATACATTAAATTGAATCAATAAAATATGAATATAATAAATAGTTATTGATTTAATAAAATGGATTAAACCAAACTGTTGAATACAAATTTATCTAAAATTGAAAATTTATATGGTTTTGAATAATTGAAGTTGAATGTTGAGGTGGAATTAACTATGGTCGACCAAATAGATTTAATAGATGAGTATAATAAAACAGATTTTGTTGTGAAATTTTTTGTAACAAATGTCAATAAATGAGAAACAAATCAATTGAAAAAAATTATGGAATTGAAATCAATTAAATGTGAACACAATAAATTTGATTTATTAAATAAAATGAATTGGAATTAATTAATTGAATAGAAACCAATTTTAACATAAATGGAGTTTATATGGTTTTAAATTAATTGTTGTATTTGGTATTTCA
The DNA here is from genome assembly GCA_030737815.1 of Allium fistulosum. NCBI lineage: Eukaryota > Viridiplantae > Streptophyta > Magnoliopsida > Asparagales > Amaryllidaceae > Allium > Allium fistulosum. Next base: position 1,110,482,344 of record CM060902.1, on the reverse strand, counting down.
ATCTATTTTCCTCTCTGGTTGTTTTATTCTCCTACCTCCTTCCTTTTCGGGGATGAAAAGTTTTGAGTGGGGGAGAGTGTAACAACCCGAAAATTTTAATAGTTTTTATAACGTAATTAACTAAAATTTTGCTTAAAATTTTATAATTGAATTTGGAAATAAAAATTTAATATTTGGAATACGTCTATTTTAACATAGCAACCAGTAAATTTTCATCTGATAAAATTGAAGTTTATTTTATTGTGTAGTTTTAATTAAATTCAAATCAGTTAATATTTGATGGTAATAAAATATTTTTCAAACCTGAATATTTTCATATAATAAAATTTTAAACTATCTTCTGAGTGAGACGTCATATTTCGTTTCTCCAAATTTAAACTGTTATTGCTCCGTTTATCTTATTTTCAGCGTTTTAGCAGCATTTTCGGTACCGATTATCGACTTTTGATAGGATGATCGTACCACTGATGTCTGTATGCTGTTTTGATCGTCTCGTCATGCTGATCTCTACAGTATATTTATTTCTGTATTTTGAAGTTCGGTACGCGATGGAGACGATTAAATAGTTTGTCGTACCGTACCGTATTTTTGACATTTTATTTCCTTTGCTCTTTCAAACTCCAGCCGTGGAATGCAAGCAACCATCAATTTCTTTAATTATTTGCGTGAATCAAGAGTCCTTCTGTTACTTTTTCATTTATTTATATTCTCTGACTTTTGGGTTATCCCCCTTATTTCAATTTATTTTTCTGTACTATCACTCTTCTCTTTTCCCTGTAGCTTTATGTTCTCCTTTCTCTTCTTCATTCAATTTTTTTTCCTTTTCTTCTTTTTGCTGAGACCTCCACTCCAAACTTTCGCTAGCCACTATAGCAGAAAGCCATCCCGAGCGCCTCCCCTCTTCCCATCTCCAACCCGAGACCACACCGCAACCGAACCACCTGATCTCCGACCGTCCCCTCCTCTGCTCGACCACCTCGCCACCTCCACCCTAACATCATAGCCTAGAGCAACAGGAACTGCCTGGCCTCCCTCCGACCTGAGCAACCCACTCATCACTGACCCCACCACTTCCTCCACACGCGCACCTCCAGATCTCCCTTGTCATGCCTTCGAGACCTTGTACCATCTCATCCCGCCACCATCTTGCTCCCCGACCTTGTCCCCATGCCAACAGCCTGCCTACACCACTAGCTCCAGCTGTAGACCAACCGAACCCATCTACTCCATCACCCTTCGCTATTATATCCATGTAAAGTAAATAATGAGGTTTGTATATTAGTTGTTTCATCTGACCTTGTGCTTTCTTTTATTTTATTTTATCTTATTTTATTTCCTTTTCTTTTCTCTTTGAAGCTTATATATATATATATTTTGTATGTGTTGTACGTATGTATATATAAGTATTAGTTATATATATATGATGTGTATATATTTTAATATGTGTATAGTCTGCATATGTATGTTTATATATATGTATTAGTCTATTTAGGTTACTTTATGTAAATATATAGATGTGTAGGTTCAGTTATATATATATCTAGTGTATATATTTTTATATTATAATAGATATTTGTATTTATTTGTGATTGTGAAGAAGACTGCTTACTGTTATAATATATATAAGTTTGAGTAGCCATATATATATATAAGTTTGTAAATAGGTTTCACATCTTACTGTTATAATATATAAGTTTTCATGACTGTTGATAGTTAATATATATATTACTGTTTTAAGTATAAATCATTTACAGGTTTTAATATCTCTTTTCATTTGCTTTTAAAATATATATATTATAATCTATACATGATTTTGTATGTGTACTTTGTTTTGCTGATACTATAAGGGTGACATTTATATATATAGGATATATGGGTTTATGTAAGTATATATGTATATAATATATAGTTTTCTAAGATATATTTTAGCTGCAGTTTATATAGATTAATGTTTACAGTTTTATATATATCAGTTATATGTATGACAGATTTGTCATATCTGTTGATGTTTTAATTCATACATATAAGTTACAGTATTTTATTTGTATATATATATATATAACTATACATATTTGTCTGCCTGCATAGTACATTTTAGTGGTATCTGTATATTATGTCTGCAAGGAATAATTTTTCCAATATATGTTGGATTTTTTATTATTATTTAAAATATGACATTCAGCTATGTTATTAGTGATGATTTTGTTTGATTCAAGGTGTTCAAATTTACTACCTATAAAGAGTTTTATTTTAATTAAATAAATATGTGTATATATAGTTTATATGAGGAGTTGGCAGTTTATAATAAGTTTTTATTTTAAAAATATATTATGTATATATGTTTGACTTTAATATATGTGTTTTAGTTTAAACAATAATTTTATTTGGATAATTGGTTTTAAAATACGTGTATAGATATATATAGATTTTGAATATGTATTTTAGATTTGATTTGGTTTTAAGAAGAAAAATATATATTATATTTTATATTTCATTTCAGTCCATATCAAGCAGATTCTGATTTATTTCATCAATTTCTATTTATCAGCTATGTTCGTCAAACTTGTTTCCATCGTGCTTTGCTTCGAAATTCGTACTTGGATTCGTAACTCATCCCATTCTCATTCATCTCTAGCCTCAAAAGGTGAGCAATCACTCACGATTTACGTTCTTATATTTATTAAATTTGATTTCAATTGAAACGACAATTGAAATATGCTGCTAAATTGAACTGTTAATTTTATAGTTGCTATATATGATATGCTATTATCTGAAATTATTCACCTGTGGGATATGACACCATATCCTGTTGTTTATATTTTATTTAATTTGTTATTGATGATATATCTCTGTTGTTAAAAAGTTATATTATTATCATAACTGTTTCACTATGCAAGTTCCCTATTAGTATAGAATTCCCTATGGGTTGAAATGATACATACCCGAACAATCTTGTAGAATAGGATAAAATCATTATGGGTTGAAATGATAAACCCAAGCGATTTTCATCGAATTGAATTTGGGATTGCGGGTTGAAAAGATATATACCCATAGATATTTAAATTGCGGATTGAAATGATAAATATCCGTATCATTTGACCATAAGATAGAAAATTATATACAGACACCGTTGGTATATATATATATATATATATTGAAAATGATTTCCAAGGCTTTGAAAAGAAATATATGTGGTTTTATAAATATTGAATTTAGATATTATATTTTTAATATAGATTTTTTAATAATTTTTAATAAGTTAAGTTGGAAAGAGAAATAGAAATAAGTTTGAAATTTATTTGAATTTTTCTTAAATAAAACCGATTTGAAACTTATTAAATTTGGGATTTTAAAGATGTGATTTATAACTTGATTTTGATTTAAAGTGATTAAATGAATATTTCAAGTAAATAAATTGAAGTGAATATTTAGTTTATATAAATTGTAATTTAAGGTTTTATTTAAATAATATGGGATTGACTAAGTGAATTTTTCAATATAAAATAATGGTAAAGTTGAATTTGAAATATAAATGAATTTACGCTTTGAAATCTATTGAAATCAAAATGGTTTAAATTGTAGGTTATATATGTATTTGAAATCGATATAAATTTTGAATGGTTTGAACTGAATTGAAATTGGTGAAATGAGATTAGATTTAAATGAATTTCTTTGGAATTCGAGTTGATCTGAATCGATTTATGAAATTTGAGGAAACTATTTTATTATATAAAGTATTTTTAAAATATATTTAAAACTATTTTAATATTTTACTTTATAAATTAATTAAATATAAACTATTTTAATTTTTAACTATTTTTAATATACTAACTATTTTATTATATATACTATTTTAATATCTAAACTGTTTAAGTGGGAGTAATATGATTTCCAAGTGTTACGATTTCCAAGTGTTATGATTTCCTAAGTGTTATGGTTTCAAAAATGTTATAATTTCAGAAGTGTTATAAATTTTTGAAAGTGTTAGGATTTTGGAAATAAATATTATTTTAAGTAAATAAGGATATCGTATTGTTATGGTTTTGAAATGGATATGATATTTTGGTTTTGAAGTATGATATTTTGAAATGACCGCGGTGTTATAATAACGTTTGGTTGTTAAAGAGACCGGGATCAGATATTGTCATACTCTCTGCCAATACCGAAAACCACTTTAACAACTGTGTACGTGGTGGAGATTCCAAAAATGAAGTAGGATGGTTTGGCGACGATTCTATATGGTATGACGTGACCCTGACTCCCATGAGTCAGCTTAGATGTGACTAAAATCAGGAGCTATACCAGGCCAAGTGAGGTCATTCCTCCTATCAGGCATATTTCTTCGATACCATTCTATTGATTTTGTCATTTGATTTGGTGGCCACCCCTCGATTTTGATTATGGGAGTGTGTCCGAGGTGGGAGGTAGTAGCTGCTATGCGTTACCACCAGTCTGGGAGTGCAATTGGTATATCTACCCTAGCATCTCCTCGTGTGCCGTGTTCACATGGCCTAGCGCGCCTTCTACGAGTTTGGTTTGTACCATACCTATGGAGTGCCCTTTGATATCCCTCTAGTTTACGGAGGAATTACAGTACTGTATAGACTATTGAAATATATAAAAATGTGTTAAGGGGGATATGGGTAACGCCTTAACACTATTTTAATAGTTTACTTTACTATAGACATATTATAATAGCGTATATTACTACATAGTAGATAGTTCCACGGACCCTTAGAGGATGGTTATCCCAAACATCCTTTGAGTTACTTGTATTTCAGTTGATATTTCACTTGAGTTGGATTTATTGATATAAGAATGTTAATCCTGACTCGAGTGTTTTGTGTTTTGCTTTACGCTCGGGTCAAACTTAGTGCCACAACATTTGAGACTCACCTTTGGAGTTGGAGCTTCGCTTGGAGATCCATCTACATCTATTCAGTTATTCAGTTGATCCAGTGATATATTCAGCTTTTGTTACTTGACTATTGTATTGAGACTTCTATATATTCGAGACTTCTGTTGTAACTTGTTTTTAACTCTGTTATATATAGTAGCTTCATGAACTACTATTCATTTGTTTCCACTGCTTATTTTTACATAACTCAGTATCTGTGATTTTTTGATTATTTTATTTACTGTATATGCTGAGTTTTGCCAAATATAAATTAACAATCTGATATTTTGGGCAATTCAAGTCTGACATGTGCGGATGGGAATGGTTGAAAATACTAGGTCGTTACAATAGATATAAAGGAAATGCATACATTTCAAATTTATATTCATCATCATAAATTAACATAGAAGAGATTAGAGACACTCACCTTGATTGAAGAATCTAACTTACATGCCTAGCTTCTTCTTCCCACACTTTCTTTCTCCTTTAGTGTAAATGGCTTCTACTTTAAATTGATGAGAAAAACCTTAAATCTTTGCTTAATAATTGGTGTAGAGGTTATCAAGAGATGATATTATTAACTGTAGGAATTTTTATAGGTTTTATTTTGATTTTTATTTGAATTTAGAAGAGGTAGGCTATAGGGGTTATGGTAATTTTCTAAAGTCAGTAAATTAAAACACGAGTGCTATATTTATAGAAGGGGATGAAGAATCAGGAAATAGAATAATCTAGAATTTAGAGAATTCAGGAAATAATATTTAGGGTTTTAGGCTTGAGAAAGTTGGGCGTTTAATTTATTTCCTTCTTCTTCTTCTTTTCTTTCTTTCTTCCTTCTTTTCTTTTCATTCCTTCAGTATATTTCATGAAACAACTTATAATTTCAACTCCATTCCAAAACTACTATTCTCCACTAAATTCCTCACTAATAAATCATATTGTTAACTATTTCACAAAAATTATTTTTTATTATTTATTTATTTAATTAAATCACTTTATTTAAATTTTATTTACTAATTAATTCCAAACTTTATTAATAGAATACATTTTATCATCTAAATAAATCTCAGATTTAATTTACAATTTATTCTAATTAATTAATTCATACTTTCATGTTCCAAATTAAATAAGTTATCAATTAATTATTCTTTTCAATAAAATATTTCTTATCTAATTTTTAATCATCATTATAATTCCATGATAATCAATCCAAATCACTATTAATTTATTATATACTATTATTTAATTATTAACTAATGCTTCTCGACAATAGGTTGTTCCACCAGGCCTTTGGAATAAGCTAAATTACTTTAAAGATGAATTCTTTTTTTTACGTTGTCCTCATGGCTTTGCACAAAGGTGGTTGTCTGGACGTAAGTCTCGTTTTCACCTTCTCTTTTTCTTATACGAATGTCATAGCTTCAACTATTCACACTATCGTTTCTTGTGATTACAGATAATTCAAGAAGGCCTAGCGATGTGGCCTTAGCAAGTACCCTTGTGGATCTCCATCAAGTCCCGCTCAAGGATAGGGAAATGAGAACGCTTGTCACAGACGAGAATCTGCGTGCTTATAACTTAATAGAGGAAGGTCATAGTATTGGCCATATTCCAAAAGTTAGGGAGGATGATAATGATGATGGCGACGATTCTTTGCAAGAACATGATGTCGCCACGGATGCCGGTGAAGGTCATAAGGTGCCCCCTTTTCCGAACCTAGTTATCGATCCTGAAACAAGTCAAAGGGCCGAAGTTAGCTTTGAAAAGAGCGGGCATGTTGAGGAAAGAGAATGTGATGGCAGAAATAATGATGGCAACGACATTGGTCACAAGTCCTCTAGCAACGGAAGCAACGATGATCATGCATTCTTTATAGCTCGATGGCCCAAAATAAAGATCAATTCATCTCGAACGCCCGCACAACCTCTACTAGCTATTGTGGTAGAGGAAACCCATCTTGCCTTGGGGGAATATCTCCGGGTCCTTCGGGAGCATCTCTGATGACATTGAGTCCTTTGGTCTTGGCAATATTAGCATTGGAGATATTGGATCTCCTATTCGTCTTCCTAATGAAGTGCCTACTACTCGTGTGGGGGAAATAACCCCTGTTAGCAAGCTCCAACTCCATAGTCTGTGGGGGACACTAGGACACATTCACACTTACATGACACTACACTCTTGCTCTATTTACAACAGGTTTCTATTTCGTTGGTGCTAACTCGTTCGTGTTTCATTTATAGACTCGATGGAGCGTAGCAATTTATAGGACACCGTTGTGAACCAGGGGTACAAGTACAAAAAGCCTGGATCGACCTACCATTTTCATGGTTTGTCTCATGACTCTGATTTAGGAAGGCGCTCAGGCCAAAAGTATTGGAGTCGGGACAAAGGTTATAGGTGTAACGACCTATATTTTACGTATCAGATGATGTAAAATATCATTTTTAACTTCATATGAGATCGTATGACTCTATAACTTTTGGAAATGCCTAATAGTGACATTTCCTATCTTTAGAATTTTTCTAGATGATTTTATAGTTGAAAACTTGTAACGGCTATAACTTTTGATAGGGGCCGAAATAGCGTGCGAGACCACTTCCATTGGAAAGATATGATGGTTTTCTTTTCCGTAGAGTGGTCATAATAGTGATTTGGACTTTATGCCTAGAAGATATGGTTTTTTGAAGATTGGCAGTTTTTGTAACAGCTTAAGGGTAATTATTGAGTTTGAGGGCAAGCCCACTAACCCATTTCGGGTTTGGAGACTATATTTGGCTGAACCATCATCCCCAAATCACTTTTACCTCTTCTCAAATAGATCATAGCCTCCGCTTACCTATTCTCCATCCAAAACCATCTCTTTTCTCCTCCAAATAAAGTTTAAATCATATATTAAGGGTAGATTAGCAAGGAGATTGATTAGAGATCTTTAAATTTACATATTTGGTGGGTTTAATGTTGTTTTAAAACCCAACTTTTAGTGAAAACATGAATAAATGGTTTTTTGGTGTTCTATATATGTTATTTGGATATGTGTTTACCTTAATATATGTTAGGCTATGTTTTAGACACCTTGTATGATGATTACTATGATCGATTGTGTTATTTACATGTTTCAATATTGTTTGGTGCATGTATGGTGTTTGTTTGTATGCTTGTATGGTTGAAAAGTCTAATTAGAGCAAACAATAGGTAGGAACCATGAAATCAGACTTCAAGGGATAGGGTCTAGGGTGTTTACAGTCATATCGTTGCATAAGCGATGCATTGGGGTCGAAGTGTTGAGTGTAGTGATGGAATTTATGCGATGTTGATGTGCTGAAGGAGCTATAGGTTTTGGTTCGGTGAAGCTTAGTCCAACATAGGGTGGTCCAGTGATTGGATTTAGGAAAAAGGGGTACTGGTTCGGATGTAGGATAGCTCTGATGGTAAAGGCCCGAACAAGAAATCCTGTTCGGTAGGAACTTGGCTTGGCTGGTGAAGGGCCGAATAGGAAATCTTGTTCAGTAGAAACTTGGCTCGGATGGTAAAGGACTGGATAGGAATTCCTATCTGGTAGTTGTGGCTCGGTGTTGGGGTAGTCGAACAGGAAACGTTGTTCGGTGTTGCTTCTATTTGGTGGGAGCATGGTTTTAGGTCAAACATAGGGATGCCGAACAAAACATGGAGTAAGATTTTTGGTGTGTTGGCTTTGTGGTAAGATTAGTGGTGTAGCTTGGTGGTCTAGGGAGTTGGTTGAGGTAAGGATGGATGACCCTGGGATGGCCCTAGATGACTTTGGGATGGAAACCAGTAAAGTGCGACGACTTTGTTGACTCGATTGGGCGAGTGATTACGGCATCTAATGATGGACCAAAAGACGAGTTCTGCATGATAGCACATAAAGTAGAACATGAGGTTGTGATGCTCCTGAGTGAGACACGGTAGTCTGCGTGTACCCAGGGTAGTTTGCGTGTACCCATGTGTTTGGACGCCTACATGTTTCCAGACCTTAGTCATCTGCGTGGGCATGAGTTAAGCATCTATTAGGTAGTTCTACTATTGGTACATGTGCTAAGGGATTGATAGGTAATTCTGAAATTGTGGTGCACATTGTTGGGACATTGTAACCTGTGTGTACCTAGGGTAGCCTATGTGTACCAATATTTTAGACATCTACATGTACCTATGTTCTGTGCTTGGATTTTTGGCACTTTACACCGTTAGCTGCCATCCTATATCGGTCGGGTGCCTTCACAAAGCTCTATACAGGTAGATTGGATATCGGAGGTATGGAGCCGTCGTCACATTTGGTATTGGAGCCAGGTCGCGGAAATGACCGAAGTTGATACTTGGATCCATTAGAGATAAGGAAGGAGCTATCACGTTAGAATGGATCGAGTGATATATGAGAGAGCGTACTTGTTATATTTTGGTTTTCAGAACTATATAGTAGTATATATATAGAATGCATTTCATTCATGGACACCACTTATTCCTTTTAGAGAAACCAATCATTCTTATTACAGCTTATAAAAATGAGTCGGCTAACGTGGAATGCTTCTAGGAACTCCATTTCTAGAGTCGAGGAGGGGGTAGGATCGGGGGCTGCTAACCCCGACTTGTGGAATATATTTTCTGAGATAGTGCAAAACATGGTTCAGAATGCCTAAGTTGCTCCTGCTATGACTATTGGTGGTAGTGCTCCAGTGCAAGCGCCGAGGGTTGACTTTGCCAAACTAAAAAAAGATTACTCTACTCTGGACGGCAAACCGTTTCTTCAAACAGAATCAACCATCAAAGTGCAGGATTAGTTGGATACATGCGAACGCATCTTTAAAGATATGGAGTTAGAGGAAGCGATGAAGAGGAAGCTGGTCTCTAGACAGAATCAGCGATGAGCTATGGGGTGGTGGAATGCCATTAAGATTACTACTCCCAAGGACCAGATTACTTGGGAGAAGTTTAAGGCGAGGTTTGAAGAGAAGTATATACCAGTCGCTTAGAAGGCGGTGCTCTTTCAACAGTTTGCCAACTTGAGACAGAGGGATATGTCTGTGTCGGAGTACGTGGCTGAGTTTGACATACTATCGATGAATGGCATATTTTTTATCGATACCCTGCTCAAGAAGAATGAGAAGTTTATTATAGGCTTGGATGATTATCCTGGAGAAAATCTTGTCAGTCTTATCAACGAGACCTTTGAAAGGCTGATGGAGAAGGCTCTTCGACAATAGAGTCTATATCCTAAACCTAAGTTGGTTGTTGCTCCTAGGGATGAGCTAAAGCAACAAGCTGGCGGGGAAGGAAAGAGGAAGTGGAACAATAACAAGAAGAAGCAGCTTCAGAAGGGTGACCAAAAAAAGGGAAAGTGGGCGCCTACTTGCCATAATTGTGGAGAGAAGGGCCATCTTAGCAAGGGTTGCAGAAATGAGAAGTAAGGATGTTTTAACTGCAACAAGCTAGTGCACATGAAGAAGGATTACCCAATGCCACTGAAGAATAAGTAGGTTGTGTCTGCTTACTCTTTAAACGTTGTTATAGCTTCGTCGAGTGCTCCATCAGCGAAGGAGAGGGAGAAAGGGAAAGGCATCGTTATACAGGGTATTCTTTCTATGTCAGATACACATGTACGTGTTTTATTCAATAGCCGAGCTTCACATTCCTTCATATCTAGTGATTTCGTAGATAGATTGGGATTAAAACCTGAGATAGTTGACCGACCTTTGATTGTCACAAACCCTGTTGGAGGATCGATTAGACTATGCAAGGTTCAGCGAGACTTAACCTTATCTAGTCATGGATGTTTGTTTGCTTGTGATTGTTTTCTTGGGTTTTGGGGGGTTCGGTATTACACTAGGGATGGACTGGCTATGAAGTATGCGGTAGTGGTGGATTGTGAGAGGTCGTTGGTGACGATTGGGGCCGTGGAGGGGCGGGCAGTAGTGATTGGTTCCTTGTTAGACGATGGAGTTATGGTTAGCTTTATATATTTGCTTATGATTCCATAGGATGAGTTGTCATTTATGCCTACCATAAGAGAGTATCCATATGTGTTCAAGGTGGTGATCGGATTACCGCCATCCCGTGAGAATGAGTTTCGCTTAGACTTAGCGAAGGATGCCAGGTTGGTAGTTATGCCCTTGAGGCGTATGGCACCCAGAGAGTAGAAGGGCTTGGAGGTGCAAGTGAATGACCTATTGAGGCAAGGGTTCGTTTTTAGGAGCATATCCGAGTGGGGCGCACTTGTAGTATTCGCCACCAAGTCGGATGGCTCTCTAAGGTTGTGTGTAGATTACCGTGGGCCGAACAAGATGACGAAGAAGAATAAGTATCCACTCCCGCACATTGATGACTTGTTTGATCAGCTCCACAGTGCGAATGTATACTCTCGATTGGACCTTGCGACGGGGTATCATCAACTAAGATTGGCGAAGGAGAGTGTGCCGATTACAACATTCCATGCTATGTTTGGATTCTATGAGTGGTTGGTTATGCCATTTGGGCTAACCAATGCACCGACGTACTTTGTTGATGTGATGAATAGTGTTTTCAACAATTAGCTAAATAAGTTTGTACTTGTGTTCATGGACGATATCCTTGTTTATTTGAGGATGGAGGAAGAACACAAGGAGCATTTGAGGATTGTGCTCGAGGTGTTAAGGAAGCACTGACTGTAGGTAAAGTTTCTGAAGTGTCACTTCTGGAGAAGGGAAGTGCGATTTTTGGGGCATGTTGTTTCTGAGCAGGGTATTGTTGTAGATCCTACAAAGGTAGCAATAGTACAGGACTGGGATCGACCCAAAACTGTTATGGAAGTGAGAAGTTTCCTTGGAATGGCAGGATACTATAGACTTTTTATTAAGGAATTCTCTAAGGTATTAGCGGCGTTAACCAACTTGACAAAAAAGAATTAAACTTTTTTAGGATGCGAGCTGAGAGCACGCATTCGTGAGTGTGAAGGAGAGGTTGACAAGCGCACAGGTGTTTGCCATTCCGAGTAGGAATAAGGAGCTAACAGTATACACAGACGCCCATGGTACCAGACTTGGTTCGGTGTTGATGCAGATGGGAAAGGTTGTTGCATACGCTAGTCAATAACTGAAACCGCATGAAATGAAGTATCCGACTATCAATTTGGAGTAGGCCAAGATTGTATTCGCTTTGAAGATATAGAGGCATTATTTGTTTGGGGAGAGGTTTGAGTTGTATATGGACCACAAGTCGTTGAACTATCTATTCTCCTAGAAGGACCTTAACCTTCACCTTCACCAACAACGATTGTTAGAGTTCCTAGCCTCCTATGACTTTAACATTTCCTATATGCCAGGTAAGAGAAATGCAATCGCTGATGCATTGAGTAATAGACATGCTAGCTAGGAAGCGATGTTTCTAGAGTGGAAGCAGTTGGTGTTTATCGTTGGCTATGATTTTAGACCTCGATGTGAGCTAGAGCCGGAAGTGTTGGCAAGCCCGATGATCAGACCTACCTTGATCGATCTAATCGGTACTAGTCAGAGGCGAGTTGGTAGATTTGCCGAGATCATGGCAAAGATAGAGGAAGGGGTAGAGTTTGAGGGATGAGTCAGTCTGGGTTCGACTGGGAAAGTTGGCTTCCTAAGGACGAGAGATTGTTTGTTTTTGACATCGATGGGTTAAGGGATGAGGCACTATAAGAGTGCCATTATTCGAGATTGAGTATATATACCGGTGGTAATAAAATGTACTACGATATGAGGTAGACATTTTATTGGGAAAGGATGAAGAAGGACATTAGGGAATTCATCTCGAAGTGCATGAACTGTTGGTTGGTAAAGGTAGAGCAGAAGAAGCCGAATAGTTTGCTGCAATCGGTTGAGGTTCCTAAGTGGAAATGTGAACAAGTTTCGATCAAATTTCATTGATGGATTGCCGAGGACCAAAGGAGGGAACGGTAGCATTTGGGTCATATTCAATAGATTGATGAAGTGTACTAGATTTATACCCATCTGGTTTAGTTGAATGGCATCCAAATTGGCCGAATTGTGTGTTAAATGGGTTGTGCGATTCCATGGTGTTGAAGAGTATGGGGAGTGATCAAGACTCTTTTTTCACTAGCAGGTTTTTGAAGAGCTTACAAAATGCACTAACGACGGAGCTAATCTCAGTACAGCTTATCACAACAAACTGGTAGGCAGACCAAGAGAGTGAATCATACCTTGGAGGATCTTTTACGCGCCTGCATTCTCGATTTTGATGGCTCATGGGATGATCATTTACACTTGGTAGAGTTCGCATAGAACAAAAGTTATTAGTCCAGCATCAGTATGGCACAATTTAAATCGTTATATGGCCGACCATGCAACGCTCCTTCATGTTGGTAGGAAGCAGGCAAGAAACTGATACTCGGTCTAGATATGATTAGAGAGACTTCGGAGAAGATCAAGATCATTCAGCAACGAATGAAAGATGCTCAGGACAAACGAAAGAGCTACTGATAGGAGAAGACATGATTTAGAGTTCTTCGTTGGTGACATGGTATTTATCAAAATCTCTCTACCGTAATGTTGTTCGATTCGGTATCGAGGGAAAGTTGGTGCCAAGATTCATTGGCCCTTTTTCGATACTTAAGAGGATTGAGAACCTGGCTTAAAGAGTCGACTTACCTCAAAAGATGGGGTGTGCACAACGTGTTCCACATCTCTCACTTGCGGAAGTTTGTGCATAGCTTAGACGTGATAGTTAGAACGAATTAGCTTGATGATAACGATATTGAACTAGAAGTTTCAAGACCTGTATTGCCTATTCGTATCATCGGACGTGATACGAAGTAGCTTAGAAGGAAGAAGGTAGAGCTGGTGAAGGTTCAGTGGAGTGAGAGCGAGGGCGATTGTACTTGGGAGACTGAGGAAAGCATGAGGACTATTTATTCAGAGCTCTTTACTTGGTAAGACTTCCATTTATCAAATTTACTTTCACTTTCGATATCATATAGGGTAGATTAGTATCCTACTTGATGGGGTAGGCGTAGATATCATTTATTTCTTTTGTGTGCATGTTTGATGTTTAATATGGCTGCTTATGGATAATAAGCATGCGGGGTTGCTATACTAGACTTTACCTTGTACATGTTGGGATTTCGGGGGTGAAATTCCTAAAGGGAGGAGAGTGTAATGGCCCTTATTTTACGTATCGAAGGATCGTAAAATATTACTTTTAAATTCATATGAGGTCGTATGACTCTATAACATTAGGGACTGCTTACTTGTGAGATTTCCTATCTTTAGAATTTTGCGAACGATTTTACCCCCTGAAAACTTATAATGGCTATTGCTTTTGATAAAAGCAGAATTAACATCTTGGATAACTTCCATTTGAAATATATGATGGATTCCTTTTCGTAGAGTGGTCATAATAGTGATTTGGACTTTCTGCCTAAGAGATATAACTGTTTGAAGATTGACAGTTTTTAGAGCAGCTTTGTGGGTAATTGATGAGTTTAGGAGCAAACCCATTTCGGGTTTGGAGTTTACCTCTTTTGAAATAGATCTAAGCTTCTATTAACCCATTCTTGACCCAAGACCTTCTATTTTATCCTCCAAATCAAGTTTCAATCATAGATAAAGGGTCGATTAGCAAGGAGATTCATTAGAGATCTTCAAATCTACATTTTTGGGAAGGGAAAATTACATCTTTCCAGTTCAATTTTGGATTTGCTTGCAAATCTTGGATTTTAGAGGTATTAGTGAGTGATTTATCATCTCACACCTTACTATATAAGTATCTACAAGTTGACATGTTTTGGATCTATTTCTAAAGTCAAAATTAAGTTTTAATACTATTTTAAAATCCAACCTATAGTAAAAATGTGAATAGATGGATTTTTGGTGTTCTAAACATGTTATTTGGATATGTTTTTGCATTGATATATGATAGGCTATGTTGTAGTTACCTTGTATGATGATTGCTATGATTGGTTATATGATTTACATGCTTGAATGTTGTTTGCTGCATATACGGTTTTTTTTGTATGCTTGCATGGTTGAAAATGCTCATCGGAGCAAACTAGATGTAGGAACCATGAAATCGAACTTCAATGGATAAGCTCTAGAGTGTTTGGAGTCGTATTTTTGCATAGGCGATGCATGTTGGTCAAAATGTTGAGTGTAGTAATGGAATCGGGGCGATGTTGATGTGCTGAAGGAGCTATAGGTTTTGGTTTGGTGAAGCTTAGTCCGGCATAGGGTGGTTTGGTGGTTGGCTTCAAGAAGGAGGAGTACTGGTTTGGGTATGGGTTGGTTTAGCTGGTGAAGGACCGAACATGAAATCCTATTGGTAAGAACTTAGCTTGGCTGGTGAAGGACTGAATAGGAAATCCTATTCAGCAGGAACTTGGACTGGCTGGTGAATGACTGGACGGGAAATCATGTCCAGTAGTTGTGGTTCGGTGTTAGAGGGAGACGAACAGGAAATGATTTTCGATGGGAGCATAGTTTTAGGCCGAATAGAGGGGTGCCGAATAGAACATGGAGTAAGGCCTTTTGGGTGTTGACTTCGGGGTAAGACATGGGGTTACTTGGTAGTCTGGGGAGTCAGCTCGAAGTAAGGATGGAGGACCCTACGATGATTCTAGATTAGATTGGGATGGTAACCAGTGAAGTGCGATGACTTTGATAGCTCATAAAGTAGAAAATGAGGTTGTGATGCTCATGGGTGGGACAGGGTAGTCTGCGTGTACCCAGGATAGTTGCATGTACCTATGTGTTTGGACATCTACATGTGTCCAGTCCTTATCCATCTGCATGGGCATGAGTTAAGCATCTGTAAGGTAGTTCTACTATTAGTACGTGCGTTAAGGCAATGATAGGTTACTCTAAAGTTACGCTGCTCGTTGTTGGGACAAGGTAGCCTATGTGTACCCAGGGTAGCCTACGTGTACCCATATTTTGGACGTCTGCGTGTGTCCATCCCTTAGCCATCTGCATGGCAATGAGTTGAGCATCTGTGAGAGTTATCGTATATTTGAAGCACTTGAGTGAGACATGCGAGGCTGTGTGATGGATGCTATGTTTGTTGTGTGCTTGATATGCTGTGTGATACCCTTATACCCTATATTTTTCCACTTGTGATAGTAGTTTAGCATATATCGTGTTTATGTGCTAACTCTTTGGATGCAGGGACAGGTCAGGTATGGTTGTTCATACCATATACCCTATTTACTATATACGATTTTATAGTACTTTGAGATGATGTATCGCTCACACTAGACTGTTGTCTGACCCGAGGTTTTATGCTTTGCTTCTTATTATCTCGGGTGCTCCTAAATGAGTAGATTAGGGATAATAGGTCTGGATAGCACATGGAGCTATACAGAGTATGAATAGGAGGCTACACTTTTATATATCTATACTTCGGAGCTTACTATCTCTTATATTCCGCTGTGCAATAAGGGTAGATCTGATAAAAGGCCAATTGAAAGCCCTAAGAGTACTGCAAAAATGGAAGCTATTTCCAACATATGGCTGCCATAAAGCATGCTTTTCCGAAGATTTTATTCAATGATGTTCCTTTTGTTCCTCAACTAAAGGGTATCCCTTCGCAGGTCGGGTCTGACATGTGCCGTATGTGGACAACATATATGATCGAAACTTCAAGTGGATAAGAATAGATGAGCTATTTCCGAGGCCTCCTAGAAGAGAAAAGTGGAGCTTGATGGGGTGAAAATAGATGCAAGAACAAGACAAGCGCATCATCTTTCATTTTGAAAAGGAAGTTGAAGAGCTCAACGCTACATTGGTTGAGGCCAAAAAGAGACTGGAAGACTTACTAAGTCTATTGCCTATGATCGTCTAAATCGGCAAAAGCAAGTCGAGGCTACTCATCATAGGAGCCATACTCTATCATTGGAGAATGAGTTGCTCAAGAAGACTATGGAGGAGCAAGCCTCGGACATAGCTCGGTTGAAAAAGTTGATGGAAGACGAAAAGAAGGGAAAAAAATTATGCTCTCACCCAAGCTCAGAGTTATTGTGAGGAGTTGTTAGGTGCTCGTCAAGTGAAAGACAATGCAGAAGCCCAAGCAAAGTGTGTTGAGGAGTAGGTAAAGCTTGTGGAGAACTGAGTTAAATCCAAGCTTGAGCCTATTCTTGTGAGGTACAATGCTAACGTCATCAAGTTTAGTAACTTGAAATGGTAGGAAGAGGGATATCCCCAGGCTTTGGCTATGGCCTAGGAGGAGATCATGAGGTAGGAGAGAGAACACTTCGATGGAGTCGAAGTCAATGAAGAGGAGCAAAAACTTGACTTTTTGGATGCCGAAGACGTATAAGCGCTCAGGGTCGGCGAGCACATCTTACATTTCAAACTGATTATCGATGACCAAAAAGATCAAGGCATTCCGGGTCCGCTCTTCATGATTCAACAGTAAACATTACTACTCCCTAGACTTCAAAGCCGCTGATTATTGAAAATATCACTTCTCTTCCCGGCTCTACTGCTATTTCTGGTGCTGGAGCAGCTTCTGATGCCTTAACTATTTCAGCATCCTCATTAGATGCTCAATACAACCTTGATAAGCCCTTGCTTCCAAAGTCGCCCATCTTATCTCCCATTCTAGAGGGAGGCTCTGGTGGCACTCCAGCTCATATCGAGTCCATTTCTCCCGGAGGTATATCATTAACCTCGCCTATATTTGAGATGGCTCATATAACAGAGGTTGACGTCAATAATCTCTACTTTTCCCTTGTCCAAATATCAGGTCAGCCCACTATAGTCCCTTTACTAGAAATAAGCATGTCAATGGGGACACAGGCCACTCTAATAGAATCTACCATTGTATCTGCCCCTCATTCCATTCTGGCTCCTCCAACAGGCATTATCCCTGGTTCCGATGCCGAAATGATTCACGCTTTGGAAGAAGAGGTCGCTGGTGACCTTCACGGGGTCCAAGGAGATAATGATATCACCATTACTGGAGTCGCTAAGCATTCGTTGGGGCTTACTATGTAAGAGATGCAATGATCCCAGGCCATGCTAATCAAGTTGATCAAGACCGAAAATTTTGATGACATTTCTCCTTCCATGTTTTTCTCATTGCCTTCACAATCTATCTTTGCTCTCGTTACCATTTCCACATCTAGGGGTGTTCTAGGCTTGACTTCTAAGTCTCTAGGAAGCGATTATGATTGGAAGAAGGACCCAAAAGGTTATTTCGACAAGGGAGGCAAAGGGATGAGTAGGAAGAAACCACGCTCATCCGGTGCTCACTCTTCTGGAGAAGGGAAAAAGGAGAAGAAGAGGAAAAATAAGACTTAGCTATATTCTCTTTGTTTTTTGTCATCTTTTGTTTTATTCAGAATCATATGTGAATAGGCTGAGGTTGTGCGAGTGCAGCCCTCGCTCTTTTGTTAAAGAATTATGTTAATAAAGAAAAGATTTGTTTTCTTTCTAATCTTGCATCGATCTAGTCATGTATCCAGAATGTTTTTATTTATAACTTGGTAGCTTGTTTAACCCGTCTTTATCCGAGCTTTATTTGACTAGTGAAAGCTACATATTTTATACTACTCTAAGTGCTAACTTGGGTACCTAACTCTGGGCATTCAAGTTTGGTCTTGCCTATCTTTAGGCATCGACCGAGATTGACCACCTTGAACGGTTTTTTGGACGTCTATTTCTTGGATATTTTTCATTTAACCTCGCCTAACTTTAGACATCGATCATTTATCCCCTATTCATGGGGCTAAGTTAGCGTGACGCCTATCTCTAGGCGTCACAACATCTACCTCTGGATGTTTTCATCGTATCTCGCCAAACTCTAGGCGTTGATCACTATTTTTGCCAAACTCCAGGCAATGGTTTGATGCTTTGCCTATCCTTGGGCAAAGTTCTTGGGGCTAACTGTCTCGTTCTACCCTTATATGTTTATACACTAATGCCCAAGTTATGAGTTAGAGGAGTTAATTGGCATCTAACTCTGGATGCTCCAGAATGATCATGTCCCTTAGGTCCAGTCATGGATTGCAGAATCCTATTGGCACCTATCTTCGGGCACCTAGATTCAGGCATTATATATATGTAAGTTATTCAATAATGTTGTTGCTCATAGTGCAAGATTTAGCTAATGAGAATGCAAATTCATCGATCCCCAAAGCTAATTTGTTTTATATCACAAATGATGGAAAATCATTCCTTGTTACATTGAAATCAATAAATCATGTACAAAGATAGTTTTACGCAAAATAGCACCGTAAATGCTCGCTATTCCATGCCTTCGGAAGTGAAATTCCGTCAATAGTCGATAGCTTGAATGTTCTATTTCCAAGCTTATGTTCGATAGCATATGGACCTTCCTAAGTTGGGCTCATGTTCGCTGGACCAGTGAAGATTTGTTTAAGAATGAGATAGTCGATCTCAAAGGTTCGGTTCGTGACCTTAGTGTTGTAATGCCGAGCTACTCATTTTCGGTGAGCAGCAACTCTCAAATCAGCTTCGTCACACTTCTCATCGATCATATCGAGGGCCTCAAGCAGGAATTCCTTGTTCTTTTAGGGATTATAATGCATATCTCAACGAGATTACACTTTTAATTCAATTGGAACCATGGCTCTGACCCGTAGGCCAAAGCAAATAGAGTGTGACCAGTTTCAAATTTATGGGTCGTTTGATAGTCCCAAAGTGCCAAAGGTAATTCATCGACCCATTTGCCTTTGGCCTTTGTCAATTGCTTTTTCAGAATGGACTTGATGATTTTTTTCACTACTTCCACCTATCCATTCGCCTGCGCATGTGCTACTGTAGAAAATCTTTTTTTCTATCTGAATTTGCTGTAGAAGTTCTTGAATTCCAGGCTATGGAATTGGGTCTCGTTGTCGAAAATGATTGTTTGTGGGATCCTAAATCAACAAATGACATTTTTGATATCGAAGTTGATCGCTTTCTTCATGGTGATCATGGCGAGTAGTTCCGCTTCATCCCACTTCGTGAAATAATCAATCACAACGATAGCATATTTTGCTCAGCCCTTCGACATCAGCAACACACTAATAAGGTCAATTTCCCATACTGCAAATGACCATGGGTTGACCATTTTGGTAATTTTTGTAGGCAGAGCTCTAGGGATTTTTGCAAATCTTGGCATCGGTCATACCTCTTGGTGTAATCGGTTGCATCACTATTAACAGTGGGCCAAAAATATCCATAATGAAGAATCTTCTTCGCTAATGTTGGCCTCCCAATGTAATTTCCATAGGCTCTTTCATGAATACCTATAAGGATATTTTTGGCTTTTTCATTGGGGACACACTACAATAGGGAAACAGAGAACTCTCTTCTATACAATATCCCATCTTGAATGATAAATCGCGGAGCCTGGTGTAGGAGTTTTCTTCGTTCACTTCTTCTATTCGAAAGGGTTCCATTTAGTAGGTACTCCTTAACCAGAGTCAGCTATGACTCTTTCTCAGATTCGGCTTCCAAGATCTAATTGACATCCATCTGGTCGAAGCTGATAATACCTCCACTGGAACTAAACCCATGAGTTGTGCATCCCCGAAGCTAGCCATTTTGGCTAGAGAATCGGCTTTAGTGTTTTCCTCTCCGAGGATATATGTTATCGTGTAATATTCTAAATCGTTGAGCAGTTCTAGAACCTTTGTCAAATAAGAGGCTAGCCTTACTCCCATAGCCTAGAATTCCTTTGTCATCTAGCAGACCACTAATTTAATGTCACTATATATATGTAGAGCTAACTCTCAATTCCTTCGCTATCTTGAGTCCCATAATCAACGCTTCGTATTCGGCTTCATTGTTTGTTGTGAGGAACTTGAGCTTTAGGGAATAGCAAATCGATCATTCCTTGGGGGTTAGCAAAACCACTTCTGCCCTTGAGCAACATTTGTTGGATGCTCCATCCATGTACTACTTCCATTGAACAGTCCGCTCCACAACCTCTTTTCTCTCATCATCCCAAGTAGTGAACTCTGCAATGAAATCAGCTAGTGCTTGGCCCTAGATTGCTCTTCTAGGATGATATGATATGTCATACTGACTTTATTCGATGTTCCATTTTAACAATCTTCTAGAAGTCTCAGGTCGTTGCAAGACCTGTCTTCAGGGCTGGTCAATTAGCACCTTGATTGGATGTGCTTGGAAGTAGGGACAGTTTCCTCGTTTCGATCGACAAGCAATAGGCCAACTTTTTTTAGCTTTGGGTAATTTCTTTCTGCTCCTATCAGTCTCTAACTGATATAGTATACCGGCCTTTGGATTATGGTTTCTTTGCGTATGAGGGTAGCACTCAAAGCGTGAACAGATACTACCAGATAAACAAATAAATTCACTCCCTCCAAAGGCTTTGACAAGACATGCGACCTTTCTAGATGATTAACCATGGCTTGAAAAGCATCCTTGCACTCCTATGTCTGGGCAAAATTTCATTTCCCCACTTTGAGGACATCAAAGAATGGTATGCATTTTTCTATAGCCTTCGAGATGAATCGGCTTAGCACAGCAACCTTCCCGTTCAGACTTTGTACCTCCTTTATCATCTTTGGGGCTTCAACATTCCACAAGGCTTCAACCTTCTCTGGATTGACTCCAATTCCCCTTGAGTTCACAATAAAACCCAAGAACTTCTCAATTGCAACTCCAAACGAGCATTTCAGTAGGTTAAGCTTCATCCCGTATCTCCAGAACATGCCAAACATTTCTAATAAGTCATTTAAATGGTTCATTAATCGGCGTGACTTTACCAACATATCATCCACATAGACTTCCATTGAATGTCCAATCTGATCTTTGAATATCGAATTCACTAGTCTTTGGTAGGTGGTTCCGGCATTTTGCAGGCTAAATGGCATGACAAAGTAGCAATACAATCCTAAGTCGGTTGTGAAGCTATTATGTTCCTGGTCTGAAACGTGCATTAGGATTTGATTATAGCCGGAGTAAGCATCCATGAATGATAGCAATTTGTGGCCAGCAGTCGAATCCTCCAGTTGATCAATCTTTGATAGTGGGAAGCTGTCTTTTGGACACGCCTTATTCAGGTGTAAATAGTTAATGCACGTCCTCCATTTCCCATTGGACTTTTTGACTAATACTGGATTGGATACCCACTCTAACATAGAAATTTGTGGATGATGGCTTTGGCTTTTAGCTTATCTACTACTTCTTTCAACACAGCGGATCGCTCCGGACCCAGGCTACGCCGCTTTTGTTTCATAGGGAGACATATGGGGTTCACATTCAATGCTTGCCACGCCATCTCCAACGATATTCCTCACATAACAGAATGTGTAACACCCCAGATTTTTGATAACATTATTTAGGAGATTTAGTCAGATAAACTAAATAAAATAATGTGTTGATAAGGGATTGAGATTTGATTTAATTAAGGTAGCCATGCCTTTTACTAATACATTAATAGAAAGGTTTAAAATGAAATAGAGGAGGGGTGTTATAGGAAATAGGCCATTCCTATATTGTCTTCCTTAGACCATGTATTTCAAAACACACGTTCATTCTCACTTTCAAAAATTTAAAAGCTTGGCCGACCACCATTAACGAAGGAAGAAGAAGAGGAAACAAAAGAGAAGCATCAGTAAAGAAAATTCAAATCAAACTCATTCAAATCTCAAGCTCCTTAATCATTAAAGAAAAAGGTGAATAATGTTTACATCGCTAAATATTTATGGTTTCGGTTTTAAGGTTAATTCCGAATGATTTTGCAAAGGTTTGCCATGTAGGTTTGCTATGTTTTTGAAAGATAAATTGATATATATATATATATAAACACACACGTTGATGATTTATATATGTTCATATAGATTTTATGACATGTTTTAAGAAGAAAAACCATATTAAATGACAGCCGTTACCCTTGCGAATTTTTATGATAATCTAAAAAGTTATTTTAGAGATGGGTTTCGATTTTCTGAATTTTTGTGGAATTGTTATGAATTTTCTAAGGAAGAAAAGGTTTATTTGGATTATAAATTTATTTACGGGAAAAATCATTATAGTTTGGATTTGAAAATTTTATATGTTGAAGAGAACATATTATTTGATTTTCTGGAATTTTTCCAGAATTTTTGAAGGTGTTTTAATAGTTCTATAAAATTATTTAAGGTATGGGACTTAAATGTTTTATATAATTATAAAGGAGAAAGGGGATTTTTCAAAATTATTCAAATTTCCAAATAAGGAAAGTCGGCAACACTTTAGAATATAAAATTATGGCAACCAATCAAATTTAGACAAACAAGGCAGGTGGGGTACAAAAGAACCGTTTTAAAGTACAAACAAATAGTGTTTCTTCTATTTCAACCCCTTCGGCAGAGCTTCCGCCTTCATTCCAGACCTTCTGACAAATTCGAAAGGTATCAAACCTTTTGGCTAGGTCAAATACCAATGCACAAGGTATCGGGCAACTGGTACATAGTGGATTGGATGGAGTCGAAAGGTTTAGGGACGAAAGGTTATAGCTTTCGAAAGAGATGATGTTTTGTTTTGGTTTAAAGAAAATACGTCTGCTAGCTTTCGGCAAAGAGCTTTCGAAATTGTCAAAAGGTTTAAAAGAAAAATGTTTCAATTGGTTTGCTTTCTTGTTTTAAATGAAACCTTCCGACAAGGTCAAAACGTATAGCTTTCGACAAGGCCGAAAGCATAGTTGCCGCTTCCTAACCTTTCGACACAGATGGAATCAAAGGTTATCTTTTGTTTTCTAAAACTTGCTGCCTCTCTCCATTGATTTCGAAGGGTTGGTACCAACACCAACACTTCATTGTTTTCGAATTGTTTCGAAAGTTTTAAAAAGGTTTCGAAGTAGTTGCTTTCGACTCCAATGTTTTTCTGATCCCTTTTCATAATCCAAATGTTTTAAGTCGAAACGTTTTAAAGGTTTCAAAGTAGTTAACTTTGATTGGTTTCGAAAGGTTTTCCACCTATTTTAAATTGAACCCAATGTCTTCGAAAGGTTTTGAGGTACATTTCTTTCGAAAGGTTTATTATATAAGGGAGGTACCCCAGGCTTTCGATAAAGTCGAAAGGTGAAACCTTTCAACTAGGTCGAAAAGAAACCTTCCGACAAGGTCGAAAGGTAAGACCTTCCGACAAGGTCGAAAGGTATGGTTTTGCAATGTTTTCAAAAGGTTAAGGTTTAAAGGAATTAAAAGGCAGATGTCATATGTTATAAAGCTTGTAAAAGGAAAGCTTTTAAAAGGTTTAGAAGGAGTTACCTTCAATGATTTCGAAAGGTTTATTAAAGGATATGAAGGAGTTACCTTCAATACTTTCGAAGGGTTTTGTAAATGGTTTTGAAGGAGTTACCTTCTATGTTTTCGAAAGGTTGTTTAAAGGTTTTAAACAAAGGTTTCGAATATAAGAACTAGGTAGATAGCCTAAGTGTTTTAAGTTATAAAGGACATTAACTTATTATAAAGGATAGACAATCCTTATTGAACATCATCAACATTATTTTGAGTAAAGTATATATAACAATGCAAAAATAGCTTAGAGTCAAGCTAAAGACATATTTTCCTTGTATATATATATGATTTGACGGACTAAATCATTTTGAAAAGGTTTCAAGGGAAATTTAAAGAGCAGTTAGCCTAGATATTGTAGAGCAGTTAGCTCATATATTGTAGAGTAGTTAGCACAGATATTTTGAAGGGTAGTTAACCCAAAAGAAAATTCGGGCAGTCAGCTCATTTTAAATTTGGACAGTCAGTCCATTTTGAGGGCGGTCGGCCAAGAGGACAATTAGTCCAAAAAGAGCAGTCAACTCTGATATGAACATATAGTTCATTTATTAGCATAACAGATTTTGCTAAATTTTTAAGGACAGTTAGTCCACCGTTTTTACCTATTTTGGACAGATAGCCCATTATCTAGCATAAAAAATATTGCTATTTTGGTATAACCAGTTTTAGGACAGATAGTCCAGAAAAGAGCAGTTAGCTCAGAATTTAGGACAGATAGTCCAATAAAGAATATATAGTTCAGATTTAGACAGATAGTCTATTTTATTTCATGTCTTTAGCATAATAGATATTGCTATATTATTAAAATCTGTTGATTAACCAGTTTGGTTGCAGAAAAGGATTTGCAAAATATATGTTTTGAAAAGAGATATTAGTGAGGGGAAACTCGTTCCGCTAAGCGGCGTGGTCTCACTAGTTATCAGTAAACTGAGATGTAAGAGATATTATTCATACCAGGCTTTAAGTCTGACTCGAAGTTTTTGTTTCCTATTAAACTCTCGGGTGCTCAAAATTTTATTTGAGTAGGCTGAGGGTTTAGGTTTTCAGGTTTTAGCAGATTTTGGCGAATAAAGCATCCGAGGACGAGCATGTGGCTGACGGATAACTAATTTAGGAATTCTGTTTTAAAATTGTTTTCATTGTGTATGAAGACAGTTATGTCTATATTGCTTTGATCATATAAGGGGGCATCTTTATATGTCGCTCTTGGCGTATTGTTGTAAATTATATTTGATCAAAGCCTAGGATTACGTTTGGGATTTTTGTAACTTGGATAATATTTATTTGAAATGTAATCACTGAAATTATTGTTTTTTTTGAAATCTGTGATTTTGTTCATATTCAAGTACTACTGATATTATGGATACCATTAACACTGCCGTATTTCGTCACCAGAAGTTAATACTGTGGATGACTGCAGCATCCATAGCACTTAGCTTTTGGCCTCCAAACACGGGATGTTACAGCTTGGTATCAGAGCATAGGTTTATGAAAAATGTAACTAAAAAAATTGGTTTTGAAAACAAAAATCCAAATAAATTGGCATAAGATTTGGGGTTGGGTTAACGCTGTAGTAACGTACTTGTATTTGCTATAGATAAGTATGCGCTTTATCTCTATTCATCTATCTTTGATTAGGTTATCTTTCCGTATCTCATGAAATTTGAATACAGATATGGATGGTAGAAGAAGCAGAGTTAACCAAGGAGGGGAAGCACTGAAAGGAACGCCGAACCTAATGTATTGAGTGGCCAAGGTCAGGCAGAGAATGTTGGTGCTAAAGTCCCGCCGGTCGCAGTGGAAACCATGTATCAATTTTTCAGGAATATGATGCGGGCCAGAGTCGCAGCCGGAGTGGTAGGAGGAAATGCCGCAGGAGCAGAGGTTCCAGAAGTTCCAGTAGTTAGTCATTTCGCTAAGATGAGCGGTGATTATGTGAAGCTAGGAGGAAGCCGTTTATGGGAACAGAGGATGCCATTGAAGTGGAGAATTGGTTATTGCACCGCGAATGGATTTTTGCAGATTTAGGGCTCAATGATGAGCAGAAGAGGAGGTTGGCATCCAAGCAGCATCAGGGGACCGCATTGTTCTGGTGGAACAGTGTAACAGCGACAGTTGATGAGGAGATAGTAACCTGGTAGGATTTCAAAAGAAGATTTCAGGAGAGGTTTATGTTAGTAATGTCACAGTCAGCTTTGATTAGGCAGTTTGCTGAGCTGGTGCAGGAGAGATGTTTATTGCTGAGTATGCCAGGAAGTTCGAAGAGTTGGCCCAATATGGGTATGCTTCGGTGGATACCTTGTTGAAACGGAATGAGAAGTTTATCGGAGGATTGATGCCAGAATTGGCTAGTGCTACTTTGTCTCATCTTAGAGATCCTTTTGATATTGTTATAGAGATGGCTTTGAGGCAGGAAAAAGTCCTTGAGTCTTTGGAGAAGAGCAAGGCAAAAGTGGTCCAGGTTGGGCAGAGCCAGAAGAGGAAGTTCTTTCCCAAGAAAGGTGCTCAGAAGGGTGGAGCAACCATGAAAGCGAAGTCTGAAGTTGTCTACTATAAATGCGATAAGAAAAGGCACTTTGCTAATGAGTGTCGCTCAGGGAAAGCGAAGGATGTGGCTAAGGGGAAGAACGTCAGGTGTGTGACCAGATAGGCCATTATAAGAACTAGTGCAAGGAGCCCAGTAGAGATGGTAAGGCAAGGTGTATGCATTGGAGCATGCCGCTTCCAAGCCAACAACCCAGGAGAAAGGTAAGTTAGTTCTTGGGGGAACGCTTCAGATTCATGGTATGTCTGTTAGCATTTTATTTGATACTGGTGCATCGCATTCTTTTATATCGAAATGTTTGATAGATAAGCTTAACCTTGAACCCACATATTTAGTTACTTCCTTACGGGTTGCGAATCCAATAGGAGGGTATGCTACTCTAGGGTTAAGGTGTGACCAGTTTGAGTTTGACCTGTTAGGTCATACTTTTGAGTGCAGTTTGCATGTGTTTGATTTTGTGGGGTTTGGGATCATCTTAGGTATGGATTGGTTAAGTGGGTACGATGTTAAGATATTTTGCCAGGGTAGGAAGATATCTCTTTTTCACCCGGATTGTAGCGATCAGATTGTTTTCACCGTAGGAGGTTCTAGTGGTGCAGTGTTTGCTTTGTTGGTTGTATTGGATACAGATGATGAGTTGAGCCGAGTTTTCGTGGTTAGAGAATTCGCAGATGTGTTTGAGCCTGTAGTTGGATTACCGCCGAAACGAGCCATTGAGTTTCAGATAGATTTGGTTCCGAGAGCAGAACCGATGAGTAGACTACCAAGCAGGATGACCCCTTCAGAGATGAGGGAGTTGAAGGTGAAGTTGGTGGATCTGGAAGGTAAGAGTTTTGTTAGGCCGAGCAGTTTCCTATGGGGTGCAGCGGCAGTGTTTGCTAAGAAGCCGGACAGATCGTTGAGGCTATGTATCGATTATTGTAAGTTGAATGAGAGGACGATAAAGAATCGATATCCATTGCCCAGAATTGACGATTTGTTCGACCAGCTAAGTGGAGCAAAGGTATTTTCTCAGTTGGATTTGGCAACGGGTTTCCATCAGCTCAGAGTAATAGAGGATAGTATACCTTTGATAGCATTCAGGACCAGATATAGATCGTACGAATGGTTAGTTATGCCGTTCGGACTGATGAAAGCTCCAGCTTTCTTTGTGGATTTGATGAACCGGGATTTCCGAGAGCACTTGGATAGGTTCGTACTGGTTTTCATAGATGATATCTTGATTTACTCTAAGGATGAAAGAGAGCTTGAAGTTCATCTTAGAGTAGTGCTTGAGATGCTGAGGCAGCATCAGCTGAAAGCGAAGTTTTTGAAGTGTCACTTCTGGAAGAAGGAGGAGAAGTTTCTTGGTTATGTCGTTTCATAGGATGGGTTATCAGTAGATCTGACTAAGATCGAGGCAGTGAATAGTTAGAAGAGACCTGAGACAGTAACCGAGAATAAGAGTTTCTTGGGGTTGGCTGGTTATTATCGGAGATTCATTATGGATTTCTTGCGGAAAACAGAACCAATGACCAGGCTGACGAGGAAGGATGTGAAGTTTGTGTGGACCGATAAGTGTGAGGAAGCATTCCAGAGTTTGAAAAACTTATTGACCCATGCACCTGTGTTGGTAGTTCCAGAGGGGAATTAGGACTTGGTAGTTTATACCAATGCATGTGGAACAGGATTAGGAGCCGTGCTGATGTAGAGAGGTAAAGTGATTGCCTATGCTTCTAAACAGCTTAGACCGCATGAGGTCAGATATCCAATGCATGATTTAGAGTTAGCTGCTGTGATTTTTTGCTTTGAAGGTGTGGAGACATTACCTTTTAGGAGAAAGGTTTGAGCTGTTTACAGATCATAAGCGCTGAAGTATTTGTTCTCTCAGAAGGAGCTGAACATGAGATAGCAGAGATGGTTAGAATTCATAGCCGCTTATGATTTTGGGATTGAGTACGCACTAGGGAAAGGCAATCGGATTGCAGGTGCACTTAGCAGAAAACAGCAGATACAGTGTTGGCAATGATGGCTGAGTGGAAAGATTTAGAAGCATTAGCAGATTTCAGAGTGTAGTGGAGATCCAAGGCAGGGTCTAGTGGTGATACCATTGTATTGTCTTGTTTGGAAGTTCGACCAGTTTTGATCGAACAGATTGCTTCTAAGCAGATGGAGGATCCAATGTTTGCTGAACGGATCAGTAAGCTGAAGGAAGGAACCAAGGGCGATGACTTGAAAGATTTCAATCTTGACCAGAATGGGTGGTTGAGAAAGAAAGGAAGATTATGTGTTCCAAGTGTACGAAACATAAGAAAGGAAGTCTTAGATGAATGCCCTCATTTGAAGTTCAATATACATCCAGGAGGTACCAAGACGTATCAGGATATGAAGCGGAATTTCTTCTGGGAAGGAATGAAGCGGGATATTGGTTTGTGTGTAAGGCAGTGCTTGAATTGCCAGCAGGCGAAGGCCGAATACCAGAAACTGAGTGGTTTGCTTCAGCCGTTAGATATTCTAGTGTGGAAGTGGGATTCTATTTCTATGGACTTTATAGACGAGTTGCCAAGGTCGAATAGGGGAAATGAAAGTATATGAGTTATAGTGGACAGATTGACCAAGAGTGCCCATTTCATTCCAGCTAAGTTAACCAGGACGACACCTGTTTTAGCAAGGTTTTTCATGAAGAATGTGGTTAGACTACATGGAGTTCCTAGCAGCATAGTTATTGATAGAGATTCCTTGTTCACTAGCGTGTTTTGGAAGAGTCTGCAGGAAGTTTTGGGAACCAAGCTTATGATGAGTACCGCTTACCATCTGCAGACAGACGGGAAAACGGAAAGAGTTAACAAGATCTTAAAACATATGTTGAGAGCTTGTGTTCTAGACTTTTAGGGATCATGGGAGGACCATCTGCATCTAGTTGAGTTTTCGTATAACAACAGTTATCAGACTAGTATTGGGATGGCACCGTTTGAATCTTTGTATGGAAGGCCATGCAATTCTCCCGTTTGTTGGTTGGAGACCAGGGATAGGTTGATTCTTGGTCTAGATTTGGTCAGAGAAGCTGCAGAAATGATTGAGGTCATTCGAGATAGAATGAAGGAGGCTCAGTCTAGGCAGAAAAGTTATGCAGATAAGAGACATAAAGATTTGGAGTTCTCAGTTGGAGACCAAGTTTTCATCAAAGTATCACCGATGAAGGGTGTGCTTAGATTTGGGAAGTCAAGGAAGTTATCTCCTAGGTTTATAGGACCTTTTCCTATTCTTGAGAGGATCAGGAAGCTTGCGTATAGACTTGAGTTACCGAGCAGTTTGGCAGGTGTCCATGATGTTTTTCATATTTCTCATCTTAGAAAGTGTGTTAGAGACCCGGAGACTGCTATTGCACCGATAGTGCTAGATGATTTAGTGGTAGAACCAGACTTGACCATAGTGAGGAAGCCAGTTCGCATTGTTGCGAGAGATGAGAAGAGACTTAGAACCAAGACAGTCAGATTAGTCAAAGTCCAGTGGAGTGACGATAACAAAGACTGTACTTGGGAGGTTGAGAGCAGGATTAGAGATACTTATCCTGACTTGTTTTGATGGTATGTTTTACTTCTAGTTTGTTTTGAGCCTTATTGTAATTTCGAGGACGAAATTCTTTAAGGAAGGGAGTCTGTAACACCCCTGATTTTTGATAACATTATTTAGAAGATTTAGTTTGATAAACTAAATAAAATAATGTGTTGATAAGGGGATTGAGATTTGATTTAATTAGGGTAGTCGTGCCTTTTTACTAATACATTAGAAGAAAGGTTTAAAATGAATTAGAGGAGGGATATTTTGGGAAAGAGGCCATTCCTATATTGTCTTCCTTAGGCCATGTATTTCAAAACACACATTCATTCTCACTTTCAAAAATTTAAAAGCTTGGCCGACCACCATTAACAATGGAAGAAGAAGAGGTAACAAAAGAGAAGCTTAAGTAAAGCAAATTCAAATCAAACTCATTCAAATCTCAAGCTCCTTAATTATTAAAGCAAAAGGTGAATAATGTTTACATCTCTAAATTTTTATGGTTTCGGTTTTAAAGTTAATTCCAAATGATTTTGCAAAGGTTTTCCATGTTTTTGAAAGATAAAATGATATATATATATATATATATATATATATATACACACACACACACGTTGATGATTTATGTATGTTTATATAGATTTTATGACATGTTTTAAGAGGAAAACCCTATTAAATGACAGCCGTTAGCCTTGCGAATTTTTATGATGATCTAAAAAGTTATTTTAAAGATGGGTTTCGATTTTCAGAATTTTCAGAATTTTTGTGGAATTGTTATGAATTTTTTAAGGAAGAAAAGGTTAATTTGGATTATAAAATTATTTACGCGAAAAGTAATTATAGTTTGGATTCGAAAATTTTATATGTTGAAGAGAACATATTAGTTGATTTTCTAGAATTTTTCTAGAATTTTTGAAGGTGTTTTAATAGTTATATAAAATTATTTAAGGTATGTGACTTAAATGTTTTATATAATTATAAAGGAGAAATGGGCCTTTTCAAAGTTATTCAAATTTAAAATAAGGAAAGTCGGCAGCACTTTTGAATATAAAATTATGGCAACCAATCAAATTTAGACAAACAAGGAAGGTGGGGTACAAAAGAACTGTTTTAAAGTACAAACAAATAGTTTTTCTTCTATTTCAACCCCTTCGGTAGAGCTTCCGCCTTTATTCCAGTCCTTCTGACAAAGTCGAAAGGTATCAAACCTTTCAACTATGTCAAATACCAATGTACAAGGTATCAGACAACTGGTACGTAGTGGATTGGATGGAGTCGAAAGGTTTAGGGATGAAAGGTTATAGCTTTTGAAAGAGATGATGTTTTGTTCTGGTTTAAAGAAAATACACCCGCTAGCTTTCGGCAAAGAGCTTTCGAAATTGTCAAAAGGTTTAAAAGAAAAAGGTTTCGATTGGTTTGCTTTCTTGTTTTAAATGAAACCTTCCGACAAGGTCGAAAGGTATAGCTTTCGACAAGATCGAAATCATAGCTGCCGCTTCCTAACCTTTCGACACAGATAGAGTCAAAGGTTATCTTTTGTTTTCTAAAACTTGCCACCTCTCTTCATTTATTTCGAAGGGTTGGTTCCAACACCAACACTTTATTGTTTTCAAATGGTTTCGAATGGTTTTATAAAAGTTTCGAAGCAGTTGCTTTCGACTCCAATGTTTTTCTGATCCCGTTGCATAATCCAAATGTTTTAAGTCGAAACGTTTTAAAGGTTTCAAAGTAGTTAACTTTGATTGGTTTTGAAAGGTTTTCCACCTGTTTTAAATTGAACCCAATGATTTCGACAGGTTTTGAGGTACATTGCTTTTGAAAGGTTTATTATATAGGGGAGGTATCCCAGGCTTTCAACAAAGTTGAAAGGTGAAACCTTTCAACTAGGTCGAAAAGAAACCTTCCGACAAGGTCGAAAGGTATGGTTTTGCAATGTTTTCAAAAGGTTAAGGTTTAAAGGGTTTAAAAGGTGGATGTCATATGTTATAAAGCTTGTAAAAGGAAAGCTTTTAAAAGGTTTAGAAGGAGTTACCTTCAATGATTTCGAAAGGTTTATTAAAGGATATGAAGGAGTTACCTTCAATACTTTCGAAGGGTATTGTAAATGGTGTTGAAGAAGTTTCCTTCTATGTTTTCGAAAGGTTGTTTAAATGTTTTAAACAAAGGTTTCAAATATAAGAAATAGGCAGATAGCCTAAGTGTTTTAAGTTATAAAGGACATTAACTTATTATAAAGGATAGACAATCCTTATTAAACACCATCAACATTATTTTGAGTAAAGTATATATAACATGGCAAAAATAGCTTAGAGTAAAGCTAAAGATATATTTTCCTTATATATATATGATTTGACGGACTAAATCATTTTGAAAAGGTTTCAAGGGAAATTTAAAGAGCAGTTAGCCCAGATATTGTAGAGCAGTTAGCTCAAATATTGTAGAACAATTAGCTCAGATATTTTGAAGGGTAGTTAACCCAAAAGAAAATTCAGGCAGTCAGATCATTTTAAATTTGGACAGTCAGTTCATTTTGAGGGCAGTCAGCCCGTAGGATAGTTAGTCCAGGACAGTTAGTCCAGAAAGAGCAGTCAGCTCTGATATGAACAGATAGTTCATTTATTAGCATAACGGATTTTGCTAAATTTTTAAGGATAGTTAGTCCACCCTTTTTACCTGTTTTTGGAAGATAGCCCATTATCTAGCATAAAAGATATTGCTATTTTGGTATAACCAGTTTTAGGACAGATAGTCCAGAAAAGAGTAGTTAGCTTAGAATTTAGGATAGAGAGTCCAGTAAAGAACAGATAGTTCAGATTTTGACAGATAGTCTATTTTATTTCCTGTCTTTAGCATAATGGATATTGCTATATTATTAAAATCTATTGATTAACCAGTTTGGTTGCAGTAAAGGATTTGCAAAATATATGTTTTGAAAAGACATATTAGTGAGGGGAAACCCATTCTGCTAAGCGGCGTGGTCTCACTAGTTATCAGTAAACTGAGATGTAACAGATATTATTCATACCAGGCTTTAAGTTTGACTCGAAGTTTTTGTTTCCCCTTAAACTCGCGGGTGCTCAAAATTTGATTTGTGCAGGCTGAGGGTTTACGTTTTCAGGTTTTAGCAGATTTTGGCGAATAAAGCATCCGAAGACGAGCAGGTAGCTGATGGATAGCTAATTTAGGAATTCTGTTTTAATTTTTTTTCCGCTGTGTATTAAGACAGTTATGTCTATATTGCTTTGATCATCCAAAGGGGCATTTTCATATGTCACTCTTAGCGTATTGTTATATTTATAATTGATCAATGCCTGGGATTACGTTTGGGATTTTTGTAACTTTGATATGATTTATTTCAAATATAATCACTGAAATTATTGTTTTTTTTTTAAATCTGTGATTTTGTTCATATTCAAGTGCTTCTGATATTATGGATACCATTAACACTGCCGTATTTCGTAACCAGAAGTTAATACTGTGGATGACTGCAGCATCCATAGCGCTTAGCTTTTGGCCTCCAGATACAGGATGTTACAGAATGTGTCCAGGCAAGCACATCTAGGTTTTCCCAAAGAAAACCCATTAATTCCTTCTTCATTTTCATGCTGAATTGAGATTCAATTTTCAGGACCCGAGTAAGATCATCCTAACCGACCGGGATGTAGATCGTCGGCTCGACCGGGGTCACCCTTACATCCTCTGGATCTTTTCTTAGGTCCATAGCTTTATAGAACCTGCTATGCCGACCGAGCCAAGGGTTAGGATATGGTTTCTATGCGTCCATTGATATGACATCCTAAATTTTGATCACCTTAATTGACCCCAGTTCCATTTTCCGTAGGAAATTTCATTATCAGGCACCATGAAGCCAGGGCCACTTGGAAACTAACGAGGGTTTGTCAGCCTACAAAGGGATTATAAGCTGAA
Organism: Allium fistulosum; assembly: GCA_030737815.1. Taxonomy (NCBI): domain Eukaryota; kingdom Viridiplantae; phylum Streptophyta; class Magnoliopsida; order Asparagales; family Amaryllidaceae; genus Allium; species Allium fistulosum. The sequence continues at coordinate 1,110,448,216 of CM060902.1, read as the reverse complement.
AACATGTCCATCACCACGAAGTTCATAACCTACATTATCTTGCGGTTACCTTCTCCTAAAACCAACGGTAGGTTTACACATCTCACAGACTTTGCAGCCTCTCTGGTAAACCCTGAATTCAGGATTTACAAGGTTCTAATCCTGATCATCTATCATCATGTGGTCATAAGCTTTTTTTAATAGTATAGTAAAAGAACTTCCACAATCAACAAGCACTTTCTTCACTGTTGCCGGCCCAATCATGGCCGTTATCACCAGGGGATCAAGTATAGGTGCTTCAATCCCTTCTACATCACGAATTCTGAATATAATTTCATCCTTTATAGTCCTTAGTTACTTTGTTGGAGCTCCGTCTTCGACAGCAAAGCAACTTTCTTATACAACATGTTTCAAAGAACTCCCGTACTTTTCCAACTCTTATCAATTGGAAGAGCCCCACCCGTGATTGTGTTGATAACAAGTCTTCTCCTAAGCTACCGAGGTTCATCACCACTAGGACCAACCTAGCCCCGTTGGGGCAGTTGTCCCTGGGGTTGAACACTCTTTTGCCCGCCATCCTACAAGGCTTTCATATACCGTTGAAGCTTCTTCTTCCAGATCAAATCCTCAATCACATCTCGCAGGTGTCTGCCATCATTCATGTTATGACTTGGGTCTCGTGAGAGAGACAATACTTCCCAGACCTTTTCTCCCTCTTAGTCGATTCCCTCAGAGCTGATTTCCTATACTTCTCGGTGCCTTGTGTCACAAGTTATATTTCCTAGATTGAAATGTTAAAAGGCGTGCCATCCTCGTATTTCGGAAATCTTGGATGTTTCTTGAAATCCGGCTTCATACCTCCATGACCTTAATTATTTCATTTTTGGTTATTTCCTTTGTTTCCCATATTAATAGCAATATTCCTAGAACCTTATCCGGTTTGGTTCATAGGCACATTACTTTGAATCTCTTCAGACAATTATCCGCAATCAACTTTCCTAGTGGTCGTACTTGCCTCTTCCAAGTGCAAGAACTGAGTTGCCTTTCTGTAAAAATCATCCTTCCTCGTTGGGGGTTTCACCTTCAACCATCTTCCGAAATCTACTCAAAAAGTCATTCAATGACTTTCCGGTACTCTGAAAAAGGTTCGATAAGGACATCACATCCTTCAAACGGGTAGTGTGCAACCAAAACTCCTCGACGAACCTCTTAGCTAACAGATGAAATGAGGATATGGACCTCAGTGGGAGCCGAGTGAACCACACTGTAGAGACACCCTCCAAAAATATCGGGAAGCATCAACATCTCACAGTATCTATTGCCATTGCCGTGTCCATATGCCATTCATATTTCAACAAGTGTTTCCTTGGATTCGTCATTCCGCTATAAGACGGCATCGTAGGCATTATGAACCTTCGGGAGTATTCCTTATGCAATATCTCTTCAGTGAATGGGTTCCTAGAAGGAAAAGAGCCCTATTCATCATTGTTTCTACGTTGATTTTCGTTTACCAACTTCTTGAACATATCTGATAGGGATCTAGCTCTATTTAATCTACTAGACAGCGATAACCATGGCTCGCTCCGAGTGTTTGGCACTGCAAACATCTCAATTAGTTTCATGGTATCCGAGTTCCCCTATTTATGGGAGAACCGTTTGTCTTATTGATATGTATCTATGATTTATACACAGCGGATCAACAACAGCCATCTGAGTTTTAACGTTTTGCCTATCAACAATATGACCATCTCCACCACCAACAACATCTTCTAAGCCAATAACACCTCCAATGCCCAAGTCTCGATTAGAGGGTTCGAACCTGATCCTAGGGAATGGTTCGGCACTAATCCATGCCCTTGTACATTGGATATTGTCCAACTTGCTTCTTACAGTCCTGATTTCTTTTCTCTTCATTTTATGCTTCCCTTCTCTGTGTTTCTCATCGGGTGATGAGGAACCATCTCCATTTTCTGAATTAGAAGGTGACAACTCTCTTCTGTTCCTTCTGTGACTATGGGATAACTGTTTTAGAAAATCCATGCTTTCCCTCATTTCTTCCTAGCTTTCATATAGCCTGTCATCTAACTCCTTCATCATCTTGTCCATATTAACCCGTGTTATCATTTATAAGGGGCTCTGAATTTCAGCAGCATTGGATTGTGTGACTTCTTCAACATGTTGAGAACCAGCGTTCTCGACATCGTTAGCAAGCCTGGTGGAGCGCATTCTTCTCTAGTGTTTCATAGAGTCATTAATTCAACTAATCCTACGATAGATTTTGCAGAAATATGAATAGTCATTAATTACAAGAATGAAATTAATGGATCTACCTCATGGACTAAAGTAATCCAAAAGTAGAAAAAAAATCCAAATAACCTGAGATCAATATGCTTTTAGTAAAAGCACCAAAAGGTTTGCGCCAAAAGTTGGCACAAACACCAAAGATTAATAGAAGGGAATAAAATGAAGAAAACAAATTCAAAATAAGGAAAAACAGAACACACAACAATTTTAGTGGTTCGGCTAATCAAAAGTCCGTGTCTACTTGAACTTTGCTTATATTTTTGCTGAGTGTTACAAAGTTGATCTTATCATTCAGTAACTATGGATCAGTAATGGTTCACGAGATTATAGAGGATGTACATAAATTTGTTAAACAAGCCAAAAGTCCCTTAAACAATGCCCACCCCCTCCATTTATAGCTTCAGGTCGATGGAATTCTCTCCACCATGTTTTTCCCATGTTCTCCTTGTTTAGGAGAAGTTGAACTAAAAAGATCATGGCCAACTCAGCAAGAACTATGGATTGGTACCGAATGATGCTCCATGGATTTGTACCGGTTCATAAGATTGTTCTTTGGACCTTCTTCAATCTCTCATAGACATTTGGTTACATTGATGTGAGCTCAAACTTGAGTGAATTTCTTGGTTTGGAGGTTGGACAAAATTTTTTACTTATCCATCGATTATTTGGGTCAAGAATAGTGGGCAAACCATCCCATATGACATGTATTAACTAGCAATTACTCTAAATTGGTGTGGCATGAGCCATGTTAAAAATTTGGGCAATCGTTAAGGATCAGTACTGATCCATGGTCATGGATCGGTATCGATCCATGACTTTACTTGATTCATGGGCTTTGGATCATGCACTTGGCATGGAATGTTGTGTGGGCTATTATTGAAAACTCTTCGCAAGCTTGTGACTCCACCTCTTGGTTTCGCTTGTTATCTGGGCTTAGCAGTTACGCCTCGGATTCCTACTTAATTCTTCTTTTTGACTAATCTGATTCTTCCAAATATACAAGGCCGGATAACACATTCCTTCCCTAGAATTTCTCTTATAATAAGCTCCATCTACAAATAGTTTCCATCGAGAAAGTGTGGTAATGTCGTCTTTCTCTTTACCATTTTGTGCGTTAAATTCAACGATGAAATCCGCCAAAGTTTGTCCATTTATTGCCCTCCTCGGATGGTAAGTGATATCGTACTGGCTTAGTTCAATGTTCCTCTTGGGTAACCTTTTCGAAGTTTTAGATTGTTAAAATACCTACATCAATGGTTGATCCATTAGCACCTTAATCGGCTGAGCCTAAAAATACAGTCGCAGCTTCCTCGACACAACCAGCAAGAAATAAGTGAGTTTTCTAACTTCAGATAGTTTTTTCAGCTTCAGTAAACTGCTTGCTGATGTCATAAATGGGCCTCTAAATTCTTGCCTTCTCATGTACCAATGCTGCTCCTAGTGCATGAGTAGCACTGCCGGATAGAGGAACAAATCTTTCCGTCAAATAGTTTGGATGGAACCAGTTGTGTTTCCATATACCCCAGCAATTCCTTGATGGCATACTGACATTCCTTCATCCGTTTGAAATTCTTATTTCCTTTTTTGATGGCATCAAAAAATGGTATACACTTATCTCTTGCCTCTAAGATAAACTGACTCAATGAGGAAACCTTCTAGTTCAACCTTTGCAACTCCTTCTTCGTTGTTTGGGTAGTTACTTCCCTAAGGCATTATCCTGGTTTGGAATAGCCTCAATGCCCCTTGCATTCAAGATAAATCCTTAAAACTTCCACTATGAAACTCCAAAAGAGCATTTTAACGGATTTAACTTCATCCGTATTTCTATAGCACATCGAACATTTCCGAAAGGTCATCCATATAGTTCCTTGATAGACTTCACAAGCATATCATCCACATACAATTTCATTGTCCGCCCTATCTAAATCCTGAATATAGAATTCACCAACCTCTGATAAGAAACTCATGCGTTCTTCAAATCGAATGACTTCACTCAATAACAATATAATCCCAAATCCATTATAAAGCTTGTGTACTCCTGATTTGGAACATTTATTGGAATCTGGTTATAACTAGAATAAGCATCCGTAAAAGTGAGTAATTCATGTCCTATAGTATAAAAGTGAGTAACTCATGTCCTATATTCCCATCTACTACCCGGTAAATCCTGAGAAAAGGGAAGCTATCCTTTGGGCATGCTTTGTCCAAGTTTGAATAATCGACACACTTCCCCCACTTTACATTTTCCTTGTTAACCAACATAGGGTTCGATACCCATTCTGGGTATAAAGCATCGCAAATAAAGCCGTTCGCTTTTAGCTTATCTACTTCCTCCTTTAATGAAGCGGGTCGCTGCTGTTTGCGCCAAAATTGGTCACAAACCCCAAATATGGTGAAAGCACCAATGTATGAACACAAATTAGCAGTATATAATCACAAATCACAGATCTAAGTAATGTAGAGGATGAAAAATGAAGAATAATAAACTTAAAATGGAAAGAAGCAGACAGAGACACATGATTTATAGTGGTTCGACTATCTCCGGCCTACGTCCACTCCAAAAGTTAATCTTTTATTGACTTTCCTTGTTGGTTACAGCAGATTACAACAGATTACAATGATAGAATTCGAGTACAATAGCAGCTATGGAGTGAAAAGTTGAATCGGGCAGAGTCTGGATGTTGAGAAGCCAAAGATCCCTTTTCTGTTGGCTCTGGGGTGCTATTTATAGGCGTTCCATGCAAATATCTCGCTCAAACTTCGGGAGACTTCTTCTGGCATGTGAGTGGGCCCACGCGATCGATCCCATGGAGTTTCGACTTGATCCGTGATCGATACGAACGTAATTCGTATCGATCAAGATTTTGTCCAATGGAGTCGAAACTTGGTGTGAACATTCCTTAGCTTGTGCGTAAGCATCTGTGAAAATTTCATAGCATTTGGATCTGTGGTTTGCGAGTTATGATCGATACGAAATGTAGTGCACGTGTTCTTGTTGCTTTCGTATCCATCACTCCGTCTCCATACCCCTCTCTCTTCGAATCGATCGAGCTGGCATCGATGACGTGTCTCGTAGATCCAGGGGAGATCCACCTTTCGTGCCGCCTTGATTGCTTCCTTCGTATCGATCGATACGACCGATACGAACATGGCACCTTCGTATCCATCCATCAGCGCCTACAGACTTATTCGTATCCACCAACTACGCCTCTGTTCGTATCCACCGGCCAACCCCTTTTCGTGTCGACTCAAAGTATCCTTGCTGATCGATACGAAAAGTATCGATTCGAAGTGTCCAGTGTCGATCGATACGAACAGTATCGATTCGAAGTATACTGCTATGCTCCATCCTGATCGATACGAAATCATCAAGTCGAACAAACCACCATGCGCCCATCTATTCAATCCAAGTCCACAGTCATCGAGTCGAAACCCTTCTGGCCTTCCTACCTGATCGATACGAATGCCTTTTTCGTATCCATCAATTATCTTGAGCAAATGAACTCCGTTTGACCTGAAATTTGAAACGTAGTCTCTCCTAGCCTTGATCATCATTCCCAATCGATCCCGCCTTGATCGGAGCTCGGCCAAATTTTGACGACATCGATCAAAGCCTTGTTTCCAATCGATTTCTAATCCTGATATCCATCGCTTTCCAGCTAGTATGTTGATATTCCAGCCTTGACCAAAGGGTGGGATAACATTTTCCCCCAAAAACATGCCTTGTGATAAGAAGGGGCGATTTGAATAGTTTAGAATCTGATATCTAAAGTCCATAGCCATATCATCCAAGTGCATCGTTCTTGACTACTCAGAGTCGATGTCTGATTCCAAATCCAGTAGCCAAAGCTTTAGCTAATTCCCAATCCATCTGAACTCGACAACCGAGTTCTAATCCATCCTTATCCAATAACCAATAACCGAATTTCGGACCTCTCCGGGTCAATATCCAAATCCGTAACCTCTCCGGGTTCTTGCCAAGCGCAATCCACACTTGACGACCGTGGCCCAGTGTCCCTGGGCTTTAAATAATTGCCATGACTTAAGTCCTAAACCGAATCTTGGTCGCTCCGGACCCTTGTCGAGCATAATCCATACTCGATGACCTGAAATAGTAACCGATAATTTAGGGCCTAAGTCCTAGGCCGAATCCTGGTCACTCCGGACCCTTGCCGAGCATAGTCCATACTCGACGACCTGAGTAAGCCAATTCGCCACGTTCGAACAAAGAGACTTACCCATTGCCAGGCATAATCCATACCCGACGACCATTTACCAAAAACCAAATAAAAATCCAATCAAAATCCAATCCAAAATCCAAATCAAACCGAGAAACCAAAAATCCACATCCGAAATCAAAACCAATATCCAAACATGAAAACAATCATCCAAATGAAAGTCCAAACCAGAAAACAAACAAAACCAGGAGTTCAAATCAAACTCCAAAACCGAACCAGAAAAAAGCAAATGTCCAAGCCAAAAGAAAAAACAGATTTCACGAACCATAGCGTCGCGGTTATCGTCAGTCAGAGCGTGCCTAGGGGCCATCTTTGTCCCCGTACATGAGTAAATCACTTGGCCGTTTGCCAGTAGTTTGCTACTTATTTCATATCATCCCTGTCAACTGATAACCAATCGACCATCATTCCTGTGCCTCGCGCCATCGTTGTTTGAGGTAGACGGTGGTTGCTCCTGCTCCACCGCCGCATTCTAGGCCCCGATATATTGTCGCAACTGTCCATTCCTTACATGCTCCTCAATTATGTCCTTCAGATGCCTGCAACTATTGGTATCATGTCCATCTAAATCGTGAAAAAGACAGTGCCTCCCTGATGCCCTTTCACATTCTGAGGGTTCTCTCCTAGCTGGCCTTCGGTAGGGAAGGCGATTCCGAGTCTCCATGAATATCCGTTCCAACGTCTCGTTTAATCCTGTGTAAGTGGAAAACTTCGGTTCCCTCCACCGCTTCCTAGATTTTCCTGATTCATCATCCAGCTTCCTTTTTGCTTTATCTTCATCTTTATTCGAGCCTCCGCTGGATGGCCTTCCATCCTCGGTCGCATTCACCTCCTTTAACTTCATATCTGAACATGCATCTTCCTGCCGAAGGAATCTCTCTACTTCGTGAAAGAATTCCCCGAGATCCATTGGGGGGTCCCGTATCAATGACACTTTGAAATCCGAATTCTCTTTGACTCCTGATACTGCTGCCATTAAAACCATCTATGGATCCGGCTGATCCACCGAAGCAACCACTACATTGAACCGAGTTAAGAAAGCTCTGAGCGATTCGTCTGTCCTTTGCTTTACTGATGTTAGCGTCATCACATTCTTCGGTCTTTAAATAAGAACCCGAAACTGCTTCAGAAACCTGTCCACCAATTCTGTCCATGTCCTAATAGATCCCTCTTCCAGCTGTCTGAACCACATAGCAGCTATATCCGTCAGGTACAGAGGGAAACATCGGGCCATCACTTCCTCTGATGCCCCCAGCACTTCCATATGTCGCGTGTACCTCATCAAGTGATCAGTAGGATCAGCCTTGCCATTTTATACCTCTAGCGTGGGTAGCTTGAACTCTGGTGGGTTCCGAGCCATTCTGATTTCACGAGTAAACGGACTCCTATTTACTCCTTCCAGATCATTGTTTGTTAATCCTCCGCGCATAGTTCGCCTGATAATCTCCGCCAATCCAGCGTTGTCCGTCAAGGGCTACCCCCCGTGTCCCTGAGGGAATTCCGGTACGTATTCCTCATCATGTGCTCTTGCATTCCTACCAGCATCTTGTTGTATGGTGTCACCTTGAATTCCTCCATGAACTGGTCCATCGTTGCGGGGCGGTGTGCCCCCGAGCTTGGATCCGTCCAGGTTAGCAGTTGTGTGCTGATCAGGGGTTGTGCCTTGTTGAGCTGCTCCGTTAGATTTCCTATTTGGTCCTTCTGCTCCAGCTCCATGGATCTGAACTCCTAAAGCCCCAGCTGTTCCTGTTTGACCAAACTGCCTGAGGAGGTTCTGCATCATCTCCTTTTGCCTTTTCAGAAACGCTTCATGCATAGCTCCCATCATCACCTCCATCTCGTCTCTGGTGATGAAAGCTGAAGTCTGATTAGCCCCTGATGATGCCTCCTGGTTCCCATCATCCTGACTTCTCTCGGCTCTTTGTCTTCTACTTGATTGCCTTGTCATAGCTCTTTAGATCTGAACTCCAAATTTGGTATAGCGGGCGCTAGTTGCTTCTCATTGAAAGCACCAAAGTGTTTGCGTAAAAATTGGTCACAAACCCCAAATATGGTGAAAGCACCAATGTATGAACACAAATCAGCAGTATATAATCACAAATCACAGATCTAAGTAATGTAGAGGATGAAAAATGAAGAATAATAAACTTAAAACGGAAAGAAGCAGACAGAGACACAGGATTTATAGTGGTTCGGCTATCTCCGGCCTACGTCCACTCCAAAAGTTAATCTTTTATTAACTTTCCTTGCTGGTTACAACTGATTACAGTATATTACAATGATAGAATTCGAGTACAATAGCAGCTATGGAGTGCAAAGTTGAATCGGGCAGAGTCTGGACGTTGAGAAGCCAAAGATCCCTTTTCTATTGGCTCTGGGGTGCTATTTATAGGCGTTCCATGCAAATATCTCACTCAAACATCGGGAGACTTCTTCTGGCATGTAAGTGGGCCCACGCGATCGATCCCATGGAGTTTCGACTTGATCCGTGATCAATATGAACGTAATTCGTATCGATCAAGATTTTGTCTAATGGAGTCAAAACTTGGTGTGAACATTCCTTAGCTTGTGCGTAAGCATCTGTGAAAATTTCATAGCATTTGGATATGTGGTTTACGAGTTATGATCGATACGAAATGTAGTGCACGTGTTCCTGTTGCATTCGTATCCATCGCTCCGTCTCCATAACCCTCTCTCTTCGAATCGATCGAGCTGGCATCGATGACGTGTCTCGTAGATCCAGGGGAGATCCACCTTTCGTGCCGCCTTGATTGCTTCCTTCGTATCGATCGATACGACCGATACGAACATGGCTCCTTCGTATCCATCCATCAGCGCCTGCAGACTTATTCGTATCCACCAACTACGCCTCTGTTCATATCCACCGGCCAACCCCTTTTTGTATCGACTCGAAGTATCCTTGCTGATCGATACGAACAGTATCGATTCGAAGTGTCCAGTGTCGATCGATACGAACAGTATCGATTCGAAGTATACTGCTATGCTCCATCTTGATCGATACGAAATCATCGATTCAAACAAACCACCATGCGCCCATCTATTCAATCCAAGTCCACAGTCATTGAGTCGAAACCCTTCTGGCCTTCCTACCTGATCGATACGAACGCCTTGTTCGTATCCATCAATTATCTTGAGCAAATGAACTCCGTTTGACCTGAAATTTGAAACGTAGTCTCTCCTAGCCTTGATCATCATTCCCAATCGATCCCGCCTTGATCGGAGCTCGGCCAAATTTTGATGACATCGATCAAAGCCTTGTTTCCAATCGATTTCTAATCCTGATATCCATCGCTTTCCAGCTAGTTTGTTGATATTCCAGCCTTGACCAAAGGGTGGGATAACAGCTGCGGACCTAGACTGTGTCTCTTTTGCTTCACAAGTGGAAATTGTGGATCCATATTAAGTGCGTGAAATGCTACCTTCGATAATATCCCGCACATATCATAATGTGTCCAAGCAAATACGTCCAAGTTCGCTCGAAGAAAATTCAGCAATCCCTTCCTCAATCCTGCGCTGAGTTGAGGTCCGATCTTAAGACTTAAGAGCACGAGTTGGATCATCCAGATTAATCAGAATGTTAACTGTCAGCTAGCTGGAGCTGCCTGCACTTCCTTTGACGTTTCCGTGGGATCCATGGACTTATAGAACCTACTATGATTCTTAAGCCAAGGCTTGGGCTTTAATTGCTATGCTTCCAAGTTTTTAATGTAAAGGGCTTTCTCTACATTTTTCCCTTTTCCCCATCTCTTTTCCTTTCTTAGATCAGCAACATAGCATTGTCGACCAGCGCTTTGGTCCCCTCTAATTGATCCAACCCCTTTCTTCTAGGGAACTTCATCATCAAGCGTTAACAAACAAGTGCTATTTTGAAATCAATAAGGGACAGTCAGCCCAAAAAGGTGTTATATGTTGAGTACTCATCCACAATTACAAACTTTTGAACTTGCACAATCTTGCAGTCTCCATTTCTTAGTTCCACATATAAATCAATAATCCTTGCCAATAATCCTTGAATCCTAGGTTTACAAGGCTTAACATCCTTAATACTTATCCTCATCTGGTTGAACGTTCTTTTGAATAAAATATTTACCGAGCTTCCACTATCGTCCAAGACTCGTTGTACCATAGCAGGACCAGAAATAACCATAATTACAATGGGATCGAAGGTTTGCGCTTCTACCCCATTAGAATCCCTATTCCAAAACACAATATCGTCAATCATCAAAATTTGCTGCTTAGTCGGAGTTCCGTTCTTGATGGCAAAGCAGCTTTCCTGCGATACATGATCAACGAACTTACATACAGTTCTATTTCATTCCAACTTTTCTCCGTTGGATGAGGTCCTTCAATTATGATATTTATTACTATCCTCCCAACTGGCCGCTTGGGCCCCTCTCTACTAGGTCCAGGTTGGTTCCCTTGGGCATTCGGCCGTTGGGGTCTTGTATTCTCTCTGCTATCCTGTGGCTCTCTTACATATTGTTGCAATTTCTTTTTCCTTATCAACTCCTCAATGAAATCTCTATGATGTTTTCACACATTTTTGTTGTATCCATGAGTCTCATGGAACCGACAGAACTTTTCGAAGCACTTTTCTACCTCAGCCACTTCTCTCCTAGACGACTTCTTATATCTTTCCATGCCTTATGTGGCAAGGTATATGTATTTAAGTGTGTCATTCCGAGGCGTATATTCATTCGACCTCATATTCCTTGGGCACATTTTTGATCATTCCACCTAGCTTCAGTGCCTTGGTTCCTCTTCTTTTGATTACTAGAATTACCAATATTCACATTCATGTTACCGGAGCTCTCTTTGGTCTGTTCAATAGTTACATTACACTAAATCATTTCCTTTAACAATCCACCACCAGTCTTTCTAGCAACCTGACTTTCTTCTTCCAAATGCAAGAATTTATTAGCTTTCCGGTGGTACTCCTCCATAGTTATTGGCCGCTTCATCCTCAACCATTTCCCAAAGTGCGTGTCCGGATGTATGCTACGGGCCAATGCCATCAACACTATACTCTCGTTCGAATTGTTAATTTCAGTAGCTGCAATGTTGAAACTTTCAAGAACCCCTTTAAGGACTCATGAGGTCCTTTAGAAAGGCTCGACAAGGACATCATGTCCTTAGGCCTAGCGGTGTGGAGCCCAGATTGCTCCAAAACTTCTTTTTTGATTCGTCAAAGGTTGATATGGATTTCGGTGCGAGCTGAGTAAACCACATCGATGCAAATCCATCTAGAAAAATAGGAAAACATCTACATCTAACTGCATCCATTGCTCTAGCACCATCCATGTGCCACTCGTACTTGAACAAATGCTGCTTGGGATTGCTAGTCTTGTTATACGATACACGATAGGCATCGTAAACTTCCTGGGATACTTTTTATGTAAGGTATTCTCCATGAATGGAGTTCTACTAGGTGTAGAACCCTAGACCTTATTCTTCCTTCACTTATTCTCCTCCAATAACCGCTTGATCATATCCGCTATATGATCCTCGCTAGTTTGGTACTCCGAAAGATGATAATCAAGAGCTATGCCAAGTGTTTGACTCTGCAAACAATCTCGATTTGCTCATTGACTTCTAGATTCTCTAGTCTCTAGGAGAACCACTCCTTCCGTTATTCTTTGATGTTTGGTTAAATCCATAGCGACTGTTTGCACTCCAACTTCTCATGTTTCAACATCCAATCCATCATCATCACCAACATGCTGCAACTCATCCACAGAATTAGATAAATTAACAGCCTCAACTCACTGTCCCTCCAAGGGCCTCAAATTCAGTCGCTACCGACCTAATTATGGTCAGTACCGATCTGATTTCCTTTAGTATGCCTCTTCCAATCCCTTCGGTACTTCTCTCTGCTGCTCCATTAGTATGTTCCTTCTATTTTTTCTTTCCATCTTGTCTGTTGTGATAAGAAGCGGATGAGTTTTCCTCTTCAGATCCAGCAGGTGATGTCTCTCTCCTGCTTCACCTGATCTTTTACGACTACTGGGTCACAAAGACCATGTCAGCATCTATTTTTTCAAGTAGAGCCTTCTGACTATCCACTGTCTTCTGATTTAACTCCATCGCCATCTTATCAAATTCCACGCTTGTGACCATCTCCTAAGAAGCAGATGGTTATGCTAATTTTGTTGTCGGTTAGTTACTAACTTCAGTATGGTGAGAAACTCCTTCCTCTAAACCACCTACTACTCAACATCTTCAAGACTTCCTTGATGGTGCCATTGATCCCAATCTGAAATTCCTTCAAGCTTAGATAGAAAACCTTCTAGATCTTAACTTTGGATACTCTAATCCATAATAAATGCCTAGATCTAAGCCAAAGAAATGCCTTTCTTAGTGAACACATCAAAGATGTTAAATCAAAAAAGGGCACAACACCAAAAAAAATTGAAATAAAGAGATCTAGCAAAAGAAAGTAAGAAACACCAGAAATTTTTATACTAGTTCGGTAAATCTGAGGCCAACGTCCACTTTAATATCATTGTTTATAAATTTTGGTCACAATACAAGGTTTTTACCGATCTAACAACCTAAAACAGCAAAAAGTAGCTTCCTTTGTGACTAGGATCGAGTAAAGAAAGAGGGTGAAGAAGATAAAGTGCTAAAGGTCCTTTTCCAATTGCTCCAAGCCTTGTATTTGTAGGAAAATCACCCCAACAAAGTTGTAGATCTATAAAATACCAATTCTAACATCAAATTCGAGAATGTACGAGGGGAGACGAAGTCCCCAGAGCCAAAACATTATGTCAATACCAGCCCGAAGTGGTCAACACCATCTTGAATTCACAAGTGCCAACTGTGCCACCTTCGCCTACTCTATCACTTTACTTAGATCCATCAAGTTCTGAGCACTCTCTCCTTAGAAATCATGTTGTTTTCGAGAGGTTCTGATATCTCTAGTACGTGTCTTCTTTCCTTTAGAACTTCTTTAGAGTTGTTCACCTACTCCTTTAGAAATAGGTTTTAGGACGATCACTTTAACTATTAATCCTCAAGCTAATTCTTCGGAGTTCCATAAGAAACCCAAAAAGTGCTCGGTACTGAATGTTTTCTTGGCTCCTATTGCTCTCCAAACTCTTGAATCCCTTCTATTGCCCTTCCAAGCATGTTCCCAAGTTCTTGAACCATTCCGTCTTCATCCTAACTTCTAGATTCGATTGAAAGCCGCTCATTCTAAAAGCCATATAACATAACTTAAGACTGAACATGAATTTAGGATTGCAGACTTAATATCACTTATGAAATTCGAGTATGCACCCTCCTGTATAAAGAGTTTGTTGTTTCCATAAACGATTCTCTACTATTTCATAAATAATCGAGAACACTCTAAATTATCATTTAGTGATCTTTATTTGGATTTGATACTTTCCTTATGTATCAAATATAAAAGTGAAATGTGATACTATAGACAATACAACATGTACGATAATTCATATTGCCATTGCGTAGGAAATAAATCTTACATGTTCCATATTAAACATTTTATATGGTGTCTGTGTGTATTATTTGAGACAATCCCAACATCTTTTATATTGATTATAAAAGATGTCCATTCAAATCAAACGTTGGGAATTAAACAACAAAAAATGATTTTAACATGGATATATCATCAATAATAATAAGTTTGTTGATTACTTATAGATTTTAGAAATATTCTAGTAACTTTATAGTTCTTTCTAATAGACAGACACTTCCTTTACATTTGGACTCAAATTAAACTATTTGAATTTTCTATCAAAATATTTGCTCACTCTGATGTTTGTTGAACGATACCTTTCATATTAGTTCTTGAAGCTTATCCAATAACCCACAAATTCAAAATCGCTTCTGTTGACTTCGAGACTCTTTGGTTATTAAGTGCAACATATTCAAATCATTATTTAGAATTTCTATTTGAAAACATACACCAAAACTCAAAGCCATATTCAGTGATAGTTTTGCAAGTAAAATATGAATTAACTTAAGTACATTGAATAATGAATCTGTTACGTTAACTTCAACAATTGAATTTATGATGTTATTCTATCAACGTAGCTTACCATATACCAATTGCATTAGTCTTCATCTTGGAGACACTTTCGCAGCCGATGGATCATATACCTTTGGTACAAAGATCAAAATCTTATTTTGATAATGTACTTGGAGCCCATTTCGTATTTGCACATCATGCCATATGATAGGGTCAATACCTTTAATCGATTAATGAGATAGTTATTAGCAGACATTCTAATTAGTTGTGTCTATTTTGGCTTAGTCAGTTCTATTTCATCCTTTGTAATCAATTTTATCTTTAGATCGTATCCAAATCCATTTTACCCTCAATAAATTCTAAAAGAAATTTCTTAATTATAATGTTTGTGTTTCTTGAAACAACAATTATTTCTCAGTGAAATAGAATAGGTATTCATAAACATTTTATAATTTGCCTTTGCATATGTATAAAAATGGTTTGGATTTTAAGTTTACGAAACTTATGTTCATAACATAACATTGGTCAATTAATATTGATCGGTACCAAAATCATTTAGGGTGGTCCATGTAAGATTCCTCATGAAAAAGTAATATGTGCTGTAATAAACTACTTTCTACACCATCTAAATAAAATAAATTTAATTAAAATAAAATGTTCGAATTCAATTTTAGATAAATTTTAGTTTTGAAAATATATTTCTATTGAATTAAAGCTTATTCGATAACGAATTTTGTTTAATAATTTAAATTAATTAATAAATTCCTTTCAGAAAATATTGTTGTTGTGTAAAAGTAAATTTTTATATAAATTAAATAGATGAAAATAAGTTTTATTCAACATTTATAAAATTAATAATTAATGAAGATACATAATTATTGAATTTAAATATCTGTAAAATTTGTTCAAATATACTTTGTAAAATATATAATATATCAACTTTAATTAAGTTGAACATATATTTACAAATAAATGATATAACTAGTTATACGTGAATGAAGAGATTGTAATTTGTAAATAAAAGAGGGAAATTATAAATCTACGTTGCTTAAGTGCTTAATTGGAAAAATAGAGAGAACAAATATAACACATTCCTGTTCTCTCTTCCCTTCTTCACCGAAACATGTTTACCTTTATCCAAAAACCTCTCTCATTCCTAGATCACTTCTACATCCCAAAATAAAATAAGTAAATAAAAAATGCCGATGGAGAAAAAAATCACGACAGGCGTGTTTGGTTGGAGGAGATGACGACGTAAGGCGGAGGTGCGCTTTGGTTCACGACCAAAGGAGGCGCCTGTTAGCACCAAAATTGGTCACTAACACCCTTGAGTAAGATTGCGTAGAGAGATTAATGAAAAAAATAAATTAAAACTGAGAAATATCGCAATAGAATGCAGTAAGAACAATAAAAAAAAATGGGAACACCAGAATTATAGTGGTTCGGCGTAACTGCCTACGTCCACTTTGATCGTAATCTTTATTACTTCTTCGAATAATTGAATACATATACAATCCATGCACCAACAACTTGAATACAAGTTTTTGTAGAAAAGAAATAAGTCTTTAAAATGGCAGAGTCTCCCCGGAGTTCTCGAAAAAAGGTCCCTTTTCACTGCACCCTTGCCCCTTTATTTATAGACAAAGTTAGGCTGGACTTCTTGTGCGGGCTCGGGAATAAGGTACTTCGACCCATAGTAGATGACTTCTGCGCACCGAGCCTGGTATGCCGATCGAGACTCGCCGAACGGAAAACGCCGATCGAGAGATGCCGAGCGAGGCCTTACCGAGCCGAACGACTAAGGCGTTTATGCCGAGCATCCCTTGGCCGGGCCGCTTGTTCTCCCTTTCAATGCCGTTCGAGGAATGCCAAATGATGCTTGCTGAATGAGGGTAGTCGAGCGACGTTGGCCGAATGAGGAATGCCGAACGATGCTTGCTGAATGAGGGTAGTCGAGCGACGTTGGCCGAACGAGGAATGCCGAACAATGCTTGTTGAATGAGGGTAGTCGAGCGACGTTGGTCGAACGAGGAATGCCGACCCAGGAGCACCGAACGATTATGACCATACCAGCATAGCCGGACAAACGTGCACCGTCCCATATTTGTCGAACCACCAATATCGGGCCAGCCCTTCTTCGTAGATGACTCGGAGCAATCCCCTAACTGACTCGAAGTGAGGAGCGACATGAGCTAAATCGTCAAAGGGTTTGTCCTCTAATGCCCAACAACTTGCTACCTCTCTGAAGTCTAATGGGCCATACATGCCGAGCCATGAATTTCCGATCTAGAAATTACTGAGCGACAACTTAATGCCAAACCACAAATGAAGTATCAACCCACACACATAAGCTGATCCAACAAATGATGTCGATCCACACTCATGCCATCCCACCGATCCACGTAGTCTTGCCGAACCACTTAGTGGAACCAAACCTTCATAGGTTCAACCCTTTCTTGGCTCGAGTTACGATCGAACCCAATTATTCATTATGCAACTATCACCTTGTAGCCGGGCTAAACTGCCGGGTAACAGTGCCCATACCATGGTGCTTGTGCATCTAAGTTGCACGAGCAGGAGGTGTGCGAAAAAGGAGGTATCAGAGCTGGTGGCTTATGTGAATCGGTGATTGGTGAGGCCTAGCATTGCAAAGATGTTTCCCAATCCATTAGTGTGATGGTAGAAATGGCATTGGAGAACTAGAGCAAGGAAATGTGACTTGAGGTAGCTGGTGATAAAGGGTGCTTGGTAATTTTTAAGAGGCATGCGACCTAGTGCTGAGCAACCAAAGTCAGAGGAGGTGATGTTAGGCTAGGCTACAATGGTGGATGACGCACGATAATGGTTGGGAAAAGCTGAAATGGTTGAGCATATTTGCTCTATCAAATATAGTTTGATGAGTTATTTCTATAACTCACATCTATGTTTAAGATTATATTTCAGTTTGCATGTTCTTAGTTTTATTGTTTTCTTTTGGAATAAGATTCAAAATCTTTATACGTATACGAAAAGTGTACAAAGATGCCTAGCGGGCCATATATACCCATATGCACCCAAAAAGGAAAAAGTAGGGAAACAAAATACAAAAAATAATATGCCCAACCCATAAAACTAACAGACAGCACTAACAAGCAACACGTTGTCGTGGTAAAGAAACTGAAGTTCAAGAAATCTCAAATCTCACTACAAATAAACTCAACTTTCCTAATTTGAACTCCTAAAAATGGCGAAACACTTTCAACTTCATATCCAAAATCGAAGAAAGCAAAGTAGAAATCAAGAACCATCAAAGGAATCCACCACACCACACAGATTATATAAAAAGCATCAAAAGATCTTCAGAGTCATCAGTTAAGTAAAAACAATGTATGAACTTTTAAATTTTGGATTGACAGTCAAAGTACGATGAAACTAATAGAGCTAATCATCTTGCACACAGGCGAAGACTCCACCAACTGACTACTCATCTTCCTCATAAAAAATCTACCTTTGAATGCTTTAATCTGCAGAAAAGTTATGTAATAAGAAATAAATGTAAATTAGAGCAAGAATGAACTGATACCTTGCCATGAAAAAACAACAGATGTAGTTAGTTCATTATGAAGAAACAAAAGACAAGTACTCTAACCCCATTCTCTGTTAATAATATAACCTGTGTAACTATTGCAACCAGGATATTTAAATTTGATCATTTTAATAGTAACCAACTGTTTAATCTGATAACACAATTGCTTCACGTTTCTATGTTTGTCTTGAAAAACTTTATAGTTTCGCTCTTACCATAAACTCCACACAGTAGTAGATAGCACTAGATGAACAATGTCACTAATTCTATGTTTAAACTTGTAACCAATTTCTTCAACAACCGAGAATGGATCAACTTGATCACTAACCACCCAGTTAAGCTTAGCGCAACACCATTTCCACACCAAATTAGAGTAAGTGCATTTAAAAAAATGCTCATTGTCTTTAAGAAAATAAAGATGGAGAACACACATAGGGTTGACATTGACATGAAATTAAAGTAAACTATGTTTGGTAGGCAAATAATTATTTAGCGCGCTAAACATGCATACTACCATTTTTGGAGAGTGGATCTTGTTCCAAATAATATTAGCCTAAGTTATATGCTCGTACGAAATTTTTATGGTTTCCTAAATTCTTTTAAAAACACACTGATCATTTTTGGAACTACTCCATATCCAGTAGTGTATGGTGTTATCGTTATGAATTTTTTCCTGATCAATTTCATATCTAATACCCGCTAGGAAACCGAATTTATCGCTTCTCCACTGACCATTCTCGATGATATCACCCACTACAGCTTTTTCCATATAAGTTCCGATAATAGTATCAACACCTAATTTGTTCACAATCCCCCCTCCTTGCAACCAAGGATCATGCCGTAAGGATGTTGTCCTACCATCAACAATACTTTTTCATACATAGAATAGCTTTAGACCTCAATTTAAAAATAGACTTCCAGGTCCTAGAAAATTCATTCCTAATATCCAACTCCCAAAAAGATTTTTCTTTGACATGTTTATCTTGCATAAGTTTGGCCCAAATACCCTCACAGTTAACCACTTTACAAATAAATTTAATACCCAAGGTTTCATTCATTTCCGATAACTTGTGCCAACCCAGATCCCCTTCTACTCTCTGCTTACAAATAATATCCCAAGGTATTTTCGTTGTTCCACCTTCCACAAAAAGGTTAGCATGATTCTCTTAATTTTATTCAAAGTACCAATAGGGAACACAAAACATTGCATCTAATAATTGAATATTGGGTAAACTGCACCTTTTATCAGTTCCAATCTTCCAGCTAAGCTTAGCAATTTAGCCTCCCAACCTTCAACCCTTTGTTTGACTGTAAAATCATTATCTGTCAAATTGACTGCTGATAATGGAACCCCAAGTTACTTAACCGGAAGTTTACCCTGTTTAATGTTAAGAGTCACCAAAGTCCTGCTCTGACTGATAACTCCCTTACCAAAATATATACTCGATTTTTCGCAATTAAGTTGGAACACAGTGCAGTCATACATTATTCTGAAAACTTCCTTGCTAGCTTTAGCACTATTAACATCTGCTTTAGTAAAGATCACAATTTCGTCTGTAAATATAATGTGTGTAAGTTTAGTGTTGCCTGGTTACACTAACTTAATTTGCCCTTGAGATATCGGGTCACCTTGTCTTAACCCATTCAAACTAACAAAAAAATCCACCAGGCGGCCTTAGTTAGTAGCCAAAAAAGTTGGGGTATTAATGAGCTTTGAAATCAAATTAACCCATTTTTTAGGAAACCGTATACTTTATAATGGATAACAAAATTTCTATTAACTAAGTCATAAGCTTTTCGAAGATCAATCTTTATGCACATATATGAATTATCTTCTTTCCCAAACCCTTTGACCGTTTCATGAGCATATAAGATACCATCCCCAATAGATCTTGAAGGAATATATGCACATTGATTAACCAAAATTAAGAAATCCATCAACAATTTCATTCTATTACATAGGACCTTCGCTATCACCTTATAGATCGTATTACAACAATCAATTGTTCTAAATTGGTGAACTTCCAGGACTTCTTTTGATTTAGGGATGAGATGCAAAAAAGTATTGTTAATTCCCTTTAAAAAAATTCCTTTAGAAAAGTAATCATTGACAACATCGCAAAGGAACCTCTTAATCAAATCCCAATGAGCTTTGAAAACTTTAGAATCAAAACCATCGAGTCTTGGAGATGTGTCATCTTAACATTGAAAACTGCATTATTAATCTCAAAGTTTTCAATTTTATCATTGAGGAAGTCTCTACTGTAGTTAGATACTATATTTTTGCAAATCACCTTAGGAAATACAAAAACTATGGGTTTGTTATACAATTCTTAAAATAGTCCACCGCCTTAGCAGCAAAATCAAAAACATCTTGCAAAAGAGATCTATCCCCATTATACCTAGGACAAGAAAAATTGGTACACTGTTTGTTAGACATTTTCACATAGAAGAACGCCAAAGCCTCATCACCTAGAAGTAACCAGTTACGTTTTGCTTTCTATTTCATGTCATTTCTTCTAGTAGTAAAGCCCTTTCCAATCACCTTTTAGCGTTAATACATTCGAGCTTAATGCTGCTGTTATGATCAGAAGTTTCTAACAAACTTTGCAATCTGGAACAAACCAACCTGCACGCACTAACCTCCTTGTTAGTATTGTTCTTATTTTTGGCCCAATCACCTAAACCTTTTTTAACAGTTTTGAGCTTTCAAACAAACTTATACAAGGGTCTACCTTCAATTATCTCATGTCAACCTTACCCACCAATTTCTCGATAATCCTTGTACAACGTCTAGTGATTCAAAAATTTAAAAGGTTTAAGATTATTAAAAGCCTTTTGCTCCAGCATGGAAAGAATAATTGGGCAGTGATCACTAACTCCTGAAGCAAGATATCTAGCACTAGTATGCGGAAAAAATTGTAACCATTGAATGTCTAAGAAACATCTATCTATTCTGGAAAGAACACCTCTTTCAAGACAGGACCACCAAGAATATTGAAACCCTTGAATTAGCAATTCACCCCCGTATTAATCATCCATCCTTCTAGCTCAATAAGTTTATGAAAAGACACAAGCTTTCCTCCTTTTTATCTTTAGAGAATCTGATATAGTGGAAATCACCCACAATCAACTAAGGTCTAAAAATAGGAATATCATCCTCTTCAAGGTTTAACCAAAGTTTCTTCCTCAGAAAGTCAAAATTTTATCCATAAACAAAGGAAACATTACATTTAGCACCACCCTTATTTTTCATTTTCATGGTAATATGTTGATCACTCACGCTAAGTAAATTCCATTCCCAGACATCAGAATCAATAATAACAAGAATGTTGCTAACAATCTCCCATTTACTATCAAATCTTCTCTTAAGATCTTTAATTTCATATATTCTCAACTTATTCTCAAGAGTCCCGATACAATTAACTTTATAATTACCGATAAGTTTATGGATCTCACTCAATCTATTGGGCCTATGGAAGCCCCTAACATTCCAACAAGCAAACATCATTATTTATTTTTGGAAGATCTTCCGAGCATCCTACGATGCTTATTCCGTTTCCCATCCACAACTTTATTTTTCTCTTTGTCCTCCCACTCTGGAGTCTTAATGAAAAGTAGCCTTCTATTAGTCCGATCAAGCTTATTTTCCTTATTGGAGCTACTAGTAGGAACAACATTGTTTGTGATTGAGGCCTTTGAAAATTCCTGATACCGCTTGAAACTCGAACTCTCAAGTTATAGACTTTCTAGGTTATTCAACAGTGAACTACACCGCATCTCGGGCTTGTACTTTTTCAATGGATCAAGGCTTTGATTCAAATCCTGCACTAAAGAAACATTTATATTATTACATTTATTTTCAGACAAACTTGGCATATAAGTAGAATTTAAGCACTGGGAGGGAAATGAGAGATTAGAGATTTTTTTGATTCAGTATCCGAAGTAGAATGATAGCACTTCAAAATGGAAACATGGGCAGAAGGATACTATGTCTTTTGCAAATCAGAAGGAAGGCTTGTAGTCCCCTTTAGTCTTTTATGAGAGGACAGCAGTCCCAACTTTGCCTCATCAGAATTACTGCACATGCTGTCTTTCTTAATAGTAGGACACTCCACTCCCTCAATTCAGCAGCTAGCATAGCTTCAACACCATTCACTACATTTAATTTCTCTTTCTGACTCGCTTCAATAGCATCTTTAATCTTCATTAGCTCCTTAATAGAAACATTGACATTCCTCGGCATATTCTCTACATTGGTCGTGTTATCAACAATCACCTTCCGATCAACATAACCCTCATCTTTACTCCTAATAGAAGACTTAACACTATCATCTATCTTAATCTTCCACAAAATCAGCTTGCATATCCTCACAGTTATTCCCCTCTGTTGTGGGATTTTTTTTAAGATCTCTACATCCGGGACTTTGTTTTTCGAGATCCACGATTTCCTCATCGGACACTGATTATAGCGACGAACAAAATAGCAAAAATTGCCACAACTTGAAGAAGCATTCTCATATATAACTTCCTATGAATTTACAATACCATTCTCATCCTTAGCTTCTATGAAACCCGAAAACCCCACCTCTGCCTTCATATCAACTAGAACCCTTACAAAAGAATTTCCAATTTTATTTTTAGTTGCATCATTTATTTTAATAGGGACCCCCAAAGTGCTCACTAACGCGCTGATAGCTTTATTACACCATAATTTAGAACTCAACCCTGGACGCCTCACCCAAACAGGCATAGTAGTAAGAAGGTCATGGTCTGATTTCATAGGACTTTTATCAAAGAACCAAGGACTTGACCCTAAAATTTTATTACAATCATTCTCTAAACCAAAACATATGACAAAAGACCATTATCTCTAGATTGAACATCAAAAGATTTCTCCATTTTCCACACTCTTTTAGAATAAGCTTCAAAAGTTTTGTAGAAAGGTCTTTGACTCACTACATAAAGTAGAATGCAATTTTCTCATCCATCTTCAGCCTCTTTGACTGCCTCCTTCAACAACCTACCTTTACTCCTCCACTTATCAACCTTAGGTTAAATATGTCCAGCTCAACAAACAAACTACCTCCTTCTGAACCCCTCTTCACTGCATCACAGTAAGAGGACCTTTTTAGCATCAGTCCCAATAGAAATTTGACTTGTTTAGGTTTAACGTTAGTGAATTTCCTATAAATCTTCACATTCGGTCCACCTCCTGAAGCATGAGAAACAACTCCACCACTACTCCCCAACTTACCCTCAAAACCACTCACCTTTATCTTATTTTGTAACTACCCGGTATTTTGAACCATTCGCATCCGCATATGTCGGACTGGAATTGCTCAAAACAACAGATTGTTAATTTATATTTAGTAAAACTCAGCATGGGCAGTAAATAAATCAATCACAGAATCACAGACACAGAGTATGTAACAAAAAGCAGCGGAATAGATAAGTAGTACTTCATGAAGCTACTATATAAACAACAGAGTATGAAACAAAATACAACAGAATATCTCAAATACAGAGTAGTCTCAAATACAAAAGTAACTGATGAGTCCGAATAGCCATAACTGGAAACAACTGAAAGCTGAATAGATATAGATGGATCTTCAAGCAAAGCTCCAAAGCTCCAAAGGCGAGTCTCAAATGCTGTGACACTCAGTCTGACCCGAGCGTAAAGCAAAACACAAAAACACTCGAGTCAGGATTAACATTCTTATATTAATAAATTCAACTCAAGTGAAATGTCAATTGAAATACAAGTAACTTAAAGGATGTTTGGGATATCCATCCTCTAAGGATCCGTGGAACTATCTACTATGTAGTAATATACGCTATTATAATATGTCTATAGTAAAAGTATTAAAATAGCGTTAAGGCGTTACCCATATCCCCCTTAACATATTTTTATATATTCCCATAGTCTATACAGTACCGTAATTCCTCCGTAAACTAGAGGGCTATCACAGGGCACTCCATAGGTAGGGTACAAACCAAACTCGTAGAAGGCACGATAAGGCACTCGAGGCAATGCCAGGGTAGATATACTGTTTGCAGATCCGGACTGGTGGTAACGCATAGCAGCTACTACCGCCCACCTCGTGACACACTCCCAAATCAAAGGGTGCACCCAATCAAATCACAAAAGCAATAGAATGGTATCGAAGAAATGTGTCTGATAAAAGGAATAACCTCACTTGGCCCGGCGTAGCTCCTGTTTTAGCCGCATCAAGCTGACTCACGGGAGTCAGGGCTACGTAAATACCATATAGAATGGTCACCAAACCATCCTACTTCATTCTAGAATCTCCACCACTCACACAGTTGTTAAAGTGGTTTTCGGTATTGGTAGAAAGTATGACAATATCTGATCTCGGTCTCTTTAACAACCAAACACTTATTTCACACCATGGTCGTTTCATTTCAAATAGTTCATTCTTCATATCAAAATACCATATTCATTTCAAAACCATATCATTTCGATATCATTATTCACTTTAAATAATATTCATTTCCAGAATCGTAACACTTTCAAAATTATAACACTCTTGAAATCATAACACTTTTGGAATCATAACACTTTTGAAACCATAACACTTTTTTAAAATCATAACATTTCCAACTTAAGCGGTTTAGATATTGAAGATAATATATGTATTAAAATTAAAATAGTTTATATATTAAAATGATTTATATACTAAAATAGTTTGTATATATTAAAATACTTTATATAATAAAAATAGTTTCCTCCAATTTCGCAAGTCGATTTAAATCATCTCAAATTCCAAACTCAATTTAAATCAATTCCAGTTTAAGCATTTCAATTTAAAGTTCAAAGATTCAAGTTTAAATATTCAAACATTTACAATATAAACTTCATTTATATTTCAACATTAATTTTAAATTTATTCAAATTGGAAATTATTCCCTTAACCATTTTTATAACAATTTATTTAAATCCCAATTTATATACCTAAATCAATATAAAACACTCAATCTCAATTTTATTAAAAATTGAGAATATTCATTTAATCACTTTTTATCAAATCAAGTTGTAAACCAAGTTATAATCATATCTTTTCAAAATCTCAAAACCAATAAGTTTAAATCAATTCTTTCTTAAATTCAATTTTTTTACAAATTTAAATTCCAAGTCAACATTAATTTATCTTTCCAACCTTTATTATCAAAGTTATAAATCTATTTAAAAATATTATTATAAAATTTAAATAAATATTTTAAAACATATTATATACTAATTTAATTAAATTTTATTAAATTAAATCTTATTATATATATTTTTAAGAAAATAAAATTATAAGAAAAATCTTAAAATTTATAATTTCAAAACTAACTTATAAATTTAAAATTCCAAAACATATAAGTTTTAAAATTTTATATTTTTAACATATATAAAAATAACATTTATATATATATTATATTTTAAAAATCAATATTTATTTAAAACCATATATCTTCTTTCAAAACTTTGGAAATCATTTTCAAAATATAGACCAATGGTGTCCGTATATAATTTTCTATCCTATAGTCAAGTGATACAAATATTTATCATTTCAATCCGCAATTTAAATATTTACCGGTATATATCATTTCAACCCGCAATCCCAAAAATTCACAATAAATGAAAATCGTTTGGGTTTATCATTTCAACCCATAACGATTTTCCCGTATTCTAGAATATCGTTCGGGTATGTATCATTTCAACCCATAGGGAATTCTAAGTTAACAGGAAACTTGCAGAGTGAAAACAAATATAATATAACATATCAACACAGGCATATATCATCAGTAACAAATTAAATATAATATACAACAGGATATGGTGTCATATGTCACAGGTGAACAGTTACAGATAAGGGCATATCACATATAGCAATTAAACAATTAACAGTTTAATTTAGCAGTATATTTCAATTGTCGTTTCAAATGAAATCAAATTTATTAAACATAAGAATGTTAATCACGAGTGATTGCTCACCTTTCGAGGTTAGAGATGAACGAGAATGAGATGAGTTACGAATCCAAGCATGAATTCCAAAGAAAAGCAAGATTGGCACGAATTCGACGGGCAATGCTAATAAATAGGAATTGATGAGAATAAATTAAATTAGCTTGATATAAGCTGAACAAAATATATGTTATAATTTTTCTCTAAAACCAATTTTTAAAACATGTATTTAAAATAAGATATATATATATATAATTTCAAATCAATCTTTTAACTTTAACACCTATAAAATAAAATTTATATATATTTAGAACCCAAACTCATGTGAACTCGTGTATATATAACTATATATATACTTATATATACCTATTATATTATAAACTCAATACAGACTTATTATATTACAGCATATAAATAACTCAACAGGTCATAGGAAAGCTAATATAACTTTAAATAGTCTATATTTTATATATATGGAATTTTCAAAGTCAATATGTTTCCAAAATAAGAACGAAGACACAAATATATGTAGACCCAATTGTACATGAACAAAAATATAATTTGACATATAAACCAGCGCATGAACTTACGTATATATATATATACACACATAAAAACTCAATACTGAAACTACTAGGTGTAATATTTATATATATATATATATATATGTATGAAACATATACATACGTTTCAAAAAAATCGAAATCCATATATATAATAAAATTAAAGTCAATATTTATACAACCTGAAAAATATAATTTTATGTATACTATACACAATTAGGGCTGTCAATGGATACCCGAAAAATCCAAAATCCATCCGCATCCGAAAAGTGGATAAATATCCGATACCTGGAAAAATGGAGCGGATGTAGATACGAAGACACCCGCATCCGAAAATTATCCGTCCGGTTTATGTCAAGGTTATAGTTCAAATTATGTGTATTTTAATGCGGTAAATGATATCCGTTTATTATTTTATTAAGTTAGTAGTTTATATTATATGCACTTAATGCTTATTAACCACTCGAAACTATTTATTATCATCATATTTCTTAATTTTTAACACTTTTATAGTCATGAGATTAAAAAATATTTATGTTAAACTAATTTTTTTTTTGTAATTCTTGATTTATCGGTTGTTAGTGGATAAGATAATTATCCAATATCTGTCCGTATCCACAGATGTGGATATCCGAAAATGATTTCAGATGCGGATATGGCACCATCCGCATCCGAAAGCATCTATTGATGGGCCTATACGCAATCATTACTTAAAGCCAATACTTACATATACAAATACATATACTATCGCACGAATAACACTACTACAGGAAAAATATTTTTATACTATATGCAATATATATATATATATATAAACAAGTTAACTGACATACATATTATATCTATATATTCATAAGAAATCAAAATACTAATATATATCATATCCAAAACCTCTACAGAAAATCATATATACAAATATCTAATAAAACCAAATTCACGTATACTAGTATATAATCTATATATTTAAGATCAAAGTATACATATATATACAACATTTACCCTTCAAATTTATTATAACATAATACCTTACTTCATAAAAGAAAGAAGACCCCAGGATGTTTCAGCTGGCATAAAGGAGGAGGAGGAGGACATGCGGTTGGGCTTGGGTGTAGTGAATCGGCGCTTGGGTTGGATGCGGCAGGTGAGGAGGTGGAGTGAAAGGGAAGAGGAGGAGGTTGGTGGAGAGGTTCGGCTGGCCTTGCTGAGGAAGATGTGGAGGAGGTTAGAGGAGATGGGGAAGGTGAGCACGGTGGAGTTCGTTGGTCGAGGTTGTGAACGCGGGTGAGGAGTGGGCACGCATGGAGGGGATGGAACACGGATCTGGGTGATTGAGGTGGCTTCAATGCTAGGAAGGTGAAATTATATGTTCCTATAAACAAGAGAAGATGAGCAGGTTTGAATTGGATAGGAAGAAGAACAAATGAACGAACAAAATGGAAGAAATATGAAAGGGAGAGAATGAACAGTTTAGCAAGTAAAGGAATGCAAAACTTACAACTTTATATTATATAATTTCAAACTGGCCGAAATAAAGGCAGAGAATGAACCAATAATGTATAGAAACTGTTGGGAATAGTTAAAGCTGAATTAAGGGAATATTAAAGGTTATGACTGTTGGTTTATACATGGTGAGAAATAAATGGTCACGGGAAATCCAAAAGACAAATTGCAGAACCGATACAGAAATCATTCCGTAGATTTCACTGTCTCCCAGACTTCGAAATTAACCATTAAATATATCGTAGAGATCAGCACGACGAGACGATCAAAACGGTATACAGATATCAGCGATACGATCATCCTAGCAAAAGTCGATATTCGGTGCCCAAAATGCTGCAAATCTGTCTAAAATAAGGTGAACGGGGCTAGAGAAGTCCAAATTTGGCGAAACGAAATATGACGTCACACTCAGAAAATATTAAACATTTTTATTGTATAAAAATATTCAGATTTCGAAAACATTTTATTTTTATCAAATTAACTGATTTTAAATTGAAATTGAAATTTACACAATAGAATTTACTTCCATATTTTCTAATGAAAATTTTCCATTTGCTATGTTTATATAGACGTATTCCAAATGTCAAATTTTTATTTCCAAATTCAATTATTTAAAATTTCAAAAAATTCCAGTTAATTACGTTATTAAAACCGTTAAAATTTATGAGTCGTTACATATTTCCTCCACCGCTTACTCCTTGATCATCGCGCCTATACCCACCTTCACACCACAACCACCTACATCATCCTCCCCCTGAATAACTGGGCCCCTCCCCCTTCACCTTCTAACCTCCTCCCAACCCTCCTCATCCAATAACATTAACAAAGGAAACCAGCAGACGAAATTAGAAAAAAGAGAGGAAAAGAACGATTGAAATTGTGGTTCGATAAGGACTAATTTGGTTGAAAATGAGGTTAATTCCATTATTTAGGTATGTTAGTGATGATGATGTTCTGGTGCATGCGTGCGTGCATGTGTGTATGCATGTCATTATTTGGTATAAATTAGACCAAAATTTTGTATTGGAAATTGATCAAAAGAGGAAAATTGATTTAGATACTCTTTGAGAATGTTTATAAAAATTTGTTTGAATTATATTATTTTTGAAAGTATAAGTTTTTGAAATTGATTACATAAAAGGATTTTATTATTTAAATTATATTATTTTTTAAAGTGTAAATTTTAGAAATTGATTATAAATTTTTTTTATATTAAGAAAGCATGCATGAAAGTTCACTTTCAATTATTTTTGAAGTTGGAATTATTACAATTGCTTTCGTATGTAATTATGAAAGATATTATATTAATACATATGATTATGAAATAGTTGTAAGGAATTTTACAAAAGGGGTTAAAATTCATATCCTAAAATCGTAAAGCTTATTTTTATGGAAATTGAATAGATGTGAAGTTTATAAAAGAAAAAATATATTTCTTTAACAGTAATGGGTTTGAATGTGACTTATTTATTATATGAAGAATATTACTAATGAAAATTTATCGTCATATTTTGCTAAAGATAAATTTTTGTTGTAACAACCAAGAAATTTGGTGATGTTAATATTAAATTAATTAAAATAGACTTCTTAATTAAAACTAAGTTAGGTATCGTGTTTATAACCATTATGAAGGGTCTTTCCGAGCTAGTCAGTTTGGTATATAATTTCGATGGAATTGGAGTTCCGGTTTAAAAATTACTTATCTTGTTCATAACCATTATGAAGGTCTTTCCGAGCTAGTCAGTTTGGTATATAATTTTGATGGATTTGGAGTTACAGTTTAAAAATTACTTACTTTATGAGCCTAAAAGATTTGCACATATGAATCATAATGTAACACCCTTAATTTTTGATAACATTATTCAGGATATTTAATTAGATAGATTAAATAGAATAATGTAAATATTAAGTGATAAGGGGATTGAGATTTGAATTAATTAATTAATTAAGGCCATGCCTAATAAACTAACTAATGGGCTTAAGAATGGTTTCGGGTTAATCAAATTACATAAGGGTATATTAGGAATTTGTCGCCCAATGACCCTTACCCTTATACATATTTCGTTACTACCATTTCATCCCTTATTCGCGTCATTTTAAAAGCGCAAATCAAAAGATAAAGGAACGACTAGCCATTAAGAGGAGGAAGAAATTCAAATTTAAAGCTAGAGAATCAAGCTTAGGGGAAATCAATCTCAATCCAATCCCTTATCTACATCAAGGTGAATAATAATTCCATCTGAATCATATATTTTCGGATTTAAGGGTAAATTCGTTTTTATGATATATTGGGTGACGATATGCTTGATTTAAAATTTATATGGTCTAAACAAGAATGTTTAAAAGAGGATTTATATAGTTTTAGGTAAAAATCGAGATTTAATGATGATTAAATGCCATGGGAAAATTTTATGTTTTGACAAAACATGATTTTGGAGTTGGGTTTCAATTTTGATAATTTTACAAGCCATGGAAAGATTATTATGAATTTTCAAAGGAAAATATGATTATTTGGGTTTATAAATTTTTTTCGAAAAATATATTGAGAATTTGGCTATGTTAGATAACATGATTAAAGAGAATTTTTGGAATTTTTGGGGATTTTTCCAAAGTGATTTGCTATGTAAATTAAATTATATTAGAAGAGGGACTTCTTTGCAAAATTGGTTTTGTTGAATGGAAGGGCTTAATTGATTAATTTAACCATGTTTTAGATCTAGGTTAGCGGCAGTTATTTTTAGAAAAGAATTTGAAAAAATTAAGGCAACTAATCTGGTGTTGACACGTGACAAAGGTTTCTTTAATGAGAACTAAACCAGGTTTACTCAGAAAATTGGTTCCGCCCACTTTGGAAAGCACCTTTCGACGCAGAAGCTTCCTCCTTCATCTTAGTCAAAACCTACTATGCCAAAACCAATACACAAGGTATCACTAAGAAGGTACGTAGTGGATTGAAGGAAGGCTGAAGGTAAGGTGTTGAAAGCCTAGCTTCCGAGGGAGTCGAAACCTTGTTTTGTTTTTTAAAGAAAAGCGCTTGCCTTTGTTTTGATTTAGCCTTCGATAGAGTCGAAGCCTTTGGTTTCGAAAGAGGATTTAAAAAGTTTTCAAAAGGGTTGCCATTAACTTAAGATTGCTTTCGACTGGGTTCCTTATGAAAGAATGTTTTGAAAGAAGGGGGTTAATCCAACCTAGTCAAAACCCTGCTGCCATTCTTTAACCTTTCGCTGGTATTGAAGATGTCAATGCTGTCGAAAGAGTATTTTGTTTTATAAGTTTAAGCCACTCCCTATAGCTATCGAAATGGGTTAGGGGTTTCGAAGGAAATGGTTTCGAAAGGGGTTTCGACGCCAACCTTCCGTAATTTTATCCAGATGTTAAATGCTTTCGATAGAGATGGTGCCGACGCCATTAAGTTTTCCCTAATATTTTTATATGACAAAGGATGGTTTCGAAAGAGTTGCTTTCGCCTATATTCACTTTGACATAATTAATGTTTTAAGGATAAACCAAATGCTTTCGAAAGGGGTAATTCTAATTGTTTGCGCCAAAAATGGTCACAAACCCCAAGTATTGTGAAAGCACCAGTGTATGAATACCAATCAGCAATATTCGGACACAAATCTCAGATCTAAGCTAGCAATAAACAGCAATCCGGAAATAAATCACAAGAACAGGAAATTTATAGTGGTTCAGCTATCTCTGGCCTACGTCCACTTCAATGATTTTTATCTTTTATTGATGTTCTCTGCTGATTACAGATGATTACAGTAGATACAATGAGTGAATTCGAGTAAAATAGCAATGGAAAGAAGTAGGATTGAATCCGACAGAGTCTGGATGTCGAATGGCCAAAAGATCCCATTTCTGTAGGCTTCAGGGGGCTATTTATAGGCGTAGGAAGCTGAGATCGCGCCCAAACTTCGGGAGACTTCTTCTGGCACGTGAGGGGGCCCATGCGACCGACCCTACCAAGTTTCGACTCGATCTGTGATCGATTCGAAACTATTTCGTATCAATCAGAAAATGCTCCAATTGAGCTGAAACTTGGCAGAGACAATCTTTACCTCATGTGTAAGCTCCTGTGAAAATTTCGTTGCATTTGGATCTGTGGTTCGTGAGATATGATCGATGCGAGATTGCGCTTCCGTCAACACTGCTGCGTTCGAATCCAAGCTTCGTATCCACCTGTTCGACTCGATCGGAGCACGTGCGCGTGCAATGATGTGTCGCGAAATCCCTGGGTCGATCCGAATTGCGTGCCGAGTTCGACCAAGCAATCCGCATCTAGCGCTTAAGTTTCGCTCGTACCGGCTATTTGTTCGCATCCAGTTGTTTTAGTCTTTATTCGAATCATTGTGATCGATTCGAATTAGCTTGACCACGATGGATACGAGCTCAACCGATACGAACAAAGCCTTGGGATGGATTCGAATAGACCGAGGCGGTATCCTGTGTTGGATACGAAAACGATCGATTTGAACAAGCTAGTATGATGATCGATTCGAACTGCACTAAACCTGATGGATTCGATGCGAAGCGGTGTGGTTTAATTGATGCGCACGCCATCGATTCGAACCCGATGGATACGAACAGGGCCAAACTGGATGGATTCAAACATGCTGAGGCGCTGTTATGATGATCGATGCGAACCTGGTGGATTCGAACAGGACATCGCCTATACTAGACGATGGATACGAATAGCATATCCGAGCTAAATTGTACCGATCATATCTCACTCACACGAGCTTCGATTAACCTGAAATTTGGACCGCTGACGTTCATGGCTTTGCTTGTCATGTCCTATCAATTGTAGCTTGATCCGGACTCGGACAAAATCCATCGATATCCATGGTTATCCGGAAATGCATAGTTGATATTCATGGCTAGTTATTATTGATTTTCAGTCAGTTTTGGGTATCTCAGCTTTGCCAAAAGATGGGATAACACTTTGCCCCCCAAAACATGCCTTTTGGTAAAAGGTGTGTTTTGATCAGTCTCAAATCGAATGCATTGAGTTCAAGTTTTATTCAGAGCCTATAGCATTTTCAATCAAGCCCATGGCTGTTCGAAGCCGAATTGTTATCAATTTCTTCCAGTGGAAGTTAAGAATGAAATTCTACAGTCTCTCCGGACTGTTGATGATCGCTCCGGACCCCTGCGAAGCCCATTCCAGACTTTGCAGTCGAATAGAAAGATCCTATTGCACTCCGGCGTTGCTTTCTACCCCTTGCACTCTGGCCCCAGTTAGGGCGTGAAGCGATGTCTTGGCCGTTCTGGACCGATCGTAGCCTCTCCGGGCTCCTGCTGGATCCCATCCTGTCACTCTCCGGTGAAGGGGAAACAACGTTAAGTGGGTCGATCCTGTCGCTCTCCGGCGAAGCGACCCACTTCTTGCACTCCGGTTCAGTGTATCTGAACATTAAGCGATGTCATGGCCTAAATCGTGGGCTGATTATAGCCTCTCCGGGCTCTTATCGAATCCCGATCCAATCACTCTCCGGTGAATAGGAAACGATGCTTAAGTGAGTCGATCCTGTCGCTCTCCGGCGAAGCAACTCACTTCTTGCACTCCGGACCCCGCCTCTCCGGGTAGGATCATAAAGCGATCATCTTTATATTGATATTTAATGTTTATCCTTTAACTCTCCGGTCAAAGGTTTTATTCAATAAATGTTTCTTTATTAAATTCAAATCCTAGATGTTCAATCTCAAACACCAGGAAAAACAAGACAATGCATCTCCGGGCGGAGCGGTCTATTTCCATCTTAGAGCATGCCTAGGGATCTCTCCGGTTCCCGTACATGAGTAAGTGGGATAGCCGTTTTATTTTGGAAATCAAATCTAAGAAAACTAATCGACCAAAGTCCACATCTGGAACTTGGCCCTTGCCATCATAATCAGTTGATGACAAGTCGTGATCCCGATCCAGGATCATTCCTGTTAGGTGGAGGCGGTGGTTGTTCAGGTCTTACTGTCGCTGCCCGTTCTCTGGTATATTGTGGCAATCTACCACTCCTGGCATGATCTTCCACCTCATCCCTTAGGTGGCGGCATTCATCGGTAGTGTGCCCATCCAGCTCATGGAATAGGCAGTATTTTCCAGTCCTGCGTTCCCGCTCCGTGGGATCCCTCCTGGGTGGTTTTCGATAGGGGAGTTGCCCCCGAGTTTCAGTGTAAATCCTTTCTAGGCTTTCCGTCAAATCTGTGTATTGCCTGAATCTAGGCTCTCGGAATTTCTTCCGTTTATCAGGACCATCATGTGCGTCATCCTGCTTTCTCTTTCCTTTGTCTGCCCTGGACTGTTCCCTGGCGGTTCCTTCGCCTTGTGCAGCATTTACTTCCTGCCTCTCGGCTCGTGATTCTTCTAGTCGAATGAATTTCTCAGCTTCATGGTAAAATTCTCCGAGATCTTGTGGTGGATCTCTTGTCAATGAATCTTTGAATTCGGTGCCTTCTCCAACTCCTGCCACCGCCACCATCAAAATCAATGATGGATCCGGGCGATCTACAGAAGCCACCGTTGCATTGAATCGCAGCAGAAAACCTTTTATGGACTCTCCGGTCCTTTGCTTTATCGAAGCTAAAGTCATCACACTCTTGGGTCTTGTCACATGGACCCTAAATTGTTCCATGAAGCAATCTACAAGCTCGCCCCATGTCCTGATCGATCTAGTCTTTAATTGCCTAAACCAAAGTGCAGCCAAGTCTGACAAAAATAAAGGAAAACATCGTGCCATCACTTCCTCGGATGCTCCCAGTACTTCCATGTGTCTAATGTATCTGGTAATATGCATGGTCGGATCCGACTTCCCGTCATACGGATCCAGCGTTGGTAGTTTGAACTTTGGAGGGTTCCTTCCATTCCTGATATTCGGAGTGAACGGACTCCGACTAACTTCTTCCAACCCTCCGCTAGACAATCCTCCTCTCATGAGTCGTCGCACTAATCCAGCCATCTTTTCATCTCCATCCTGTGGTTTCCCTCTTGGTCTTGAAGGGTATTCTGGTACGTACTCTTCGTGTGGCCCGTTAGCGTTGGTGTTGGCTCCAGCTTGTTGAGCTCGATCTGTCGGCCTTCCAGCATCAGATCCTGAGGGTCTGCCCCCAAGTCCTTGTTGATTGTCTTCTGTATCTGCATTCTGACCTTCATTGGGTTCCGCAATCCTAGCTCCTTGTTCCACATTCATAGCCGCTGTAGCTGGTCCTAGGCTCTGCATCCCTGCAGCTCTCATCTGTTCAAAGAAATTCTGCAGCATCTCTTGTTGGCTCTTCATTATTCTTTCGTGCATCAGATTGGTCATGGTCTCCATTTCGTCTCTGGTGATGTAGATCGAAGCTGGTTCTTCTCCAGCACCAGAGGATGCCTCTTGACTTCCTCCTTGTTGGCTTCTTTTAGCTCTTTGCCTCGTTTGTCGAGTCATTGTCCTCCAAATCTGATCCCTTCAAGCTTTTAAATCTGAACTCTGAATCTGGTGTAGCGGGTGCTAGTTCTTCTCAGTGAAAGCACCAAAGTGTTTGCGCCAAAAATGGTCACAAACCCCAAGTATTGTGAAAGCACCAGTGTATGAATACCAATCAGCAATATTCGGACACAAATCTCAGATCTAAGCTAGCAATAAACAGCAATCCGGAAATAAATCACAAGAACAGGAAATTTATAGTGGTTCGGCTATCTCTGGCCTACATCCACTTCAATGATTTTTATCTTTTATTGATGTTCTCTGCTGATTACAAATGATTACAGTAGATACAATGAGTGAATTCGAGTAAAACAACAATGGAAAGAAGTAGGATTGAATCCGACAGAGTCTGGACGTCGAATGGCCAAAAGATCCCATTTCTGTAGGCTTCAGGGGGCTATTTATAGGCGTAGGAAGCTGAGGTCGCGCCCAAACTTCGGGAGACTTCTTCTGGCACGTGAGGGGGCCCACGCGACCGACCCCACCAAGTTTCGACTCGATCTGTGATCGATTCGAAACTATTTCGTATCGATCAGAAAATGCTCCAATCGAGCTGAAACTTGGCAGAGACAATCTTTACCTCATGTGTAAGCTCCTGTGAAAATTTCGTTGCATTTGGATCTGTGGTTCGTGAGATATGATCGATGCGAGATTGCGCTTCCGTCAACACTGCTGCGTTCGAATCCAAGCTTCGTATCCACCTGTTTGACTCGATCGGAGCACGTGCGCGTGCAATGATGTGTCACGAAATCCCTGGGTCGATCCGAATTGCATGCCGAGTTCGACCAAGCAATCCGCATCTAGCGCTTAAGTTTCGCTCGTACCGGCTATTTGTTCGCATCCAGTTGTTTTAGTCTTTATTCGAATCATTGTGATCGATTCGAATTAGCTTGACCACGATGGATACGAGCTCAACCGATACGAACAAAGCCTTGGGATGGATTCGAATAGACCGAGGCGATATCCTTGTGTTGGATACGAAATCGATCGATTCAAACAAGCTAGTATGATGATCGATTCGAACTGCACTAAACCTGATGGATTCGATGCGAAGCGGTGTGGTTTAATTGATGCGCACGCCATCGATTCGAACCCGATGGATACGAACAGGGCCAAACTGGATGGATTCAAACATGCTGAGGCGCTGTTATGATGATTGATGCGAACCTGGTGGATTCGAACAGGACATCGCCTAGACTAAACGATGGATACGAACAGCATATCCGAGCTAAATTGTACCGATCATATCTCACTCACACGAGCTTCGATTAACCTGAAATTTGGACCGCTGACATTCATGGCTTTGCTTGTCATGTCCTATCAATTGTAGCTTGATCCGGACTCGGACAAAATCCATCGATATCCATGGTTATCCTGAAATGCATAGTTGATATTCATGGCTAGTTATTATTGATTTTCAGTCAGTTTTGGGTATCTTAGCTTTGCCAAAAGATGGGATAACACTAATGATTTTGAAAGGGTTACTTCCAATGGTGTCGAAAGGGGTACTTTCAGCTGGTTTTGAAGCTAAGCTTCTAAAGGTTAAATATTAATACTTTACTACAATCGAAAGGTTTCGAAGGGAAGATTTTAAAGTATTAAAAGGCAAGAGCCTAATGTTTTAAAGATAGATTTTAAGGCTTTCAAAGGAGGTCATCCTATGAAGTCGAAAGCTAGGGTTCGAAGGTATCGAAAGGTTTTACAACCCAAACTCTATTTTTTTAAAGGAAAAACCAATGGCTAAATTAAAGGAGTTTTTATAATGGTTTTGAGAAGAAGCTTTCTTTGATAAAGTAATAGGTTAAAGGGATTAACCATGTTTTATACTGAACCCACAGGAGTGGTATTGCTATGTTGTTATATTGCTTCTTCTAATATGAATAAATTCACTTTATAATGGACCCATAACTGCATTTTGGGGATAAAGAGTATAAGAACCAGTTAGTTTAACCCAGTAGTGAATATAAATTGAATAAACTCCTAAATGAGTAGAATTGCATCCAAGAGGTCAAGAAGACAAGAATATAGGATGCTAAAATATAAAAGAAAGATATTGGCAGGGGCCAATAGGTTCTCAGTAAGCCCATGAAAACTGTGTATAAGAAAAGATATTAACAGGGGCCAACAGGTTCATAGTTAGCCCATGAAAACTATGTTTAAAGGAAGATGTCAAAAACACAGGTTCATAGTTAGCCTATGAAAACTAGGTATAAAGAAAGATGTCAGAATGATAGGTTCATAGTAAGCCCATGAAAACTATGATTAGATACTGGCAAGGGCCAGTAGGTTTGTAGTTAGCCCATGAAAACTATATCCGGATGAAATATCGATATATGTCAATAGGTTCCTAGTCAACCCATGAAAACTAAGATAAGAGTAAGATATTGGAGTTATCAATAGGTTCATAGTGATCCCATGTAAACTATGTAATTGGATAGGGAGTCCTTAAATGTTTAACCGGTTATTAGTCAGTCCATGAAAACTAATAAGTTAATAGTAATCCTAGAAACTATAAATGAGGCTGATGGTGTAAAACGAATGGGAATGGGTAATCCAGAATTAATTCATTTGTTTTGCATATCATCATATTATACCGTTTTAAATTGATTTAACCATTGTGGATGCAGGAGCACAGTATATGGTTTTATAAAGGTTTTAAGATACTAGTGAGGGGGAACCCATTCCGCTAAGCGGCATGGTCTCACTAGATATCTAAATGATTTGAGATGGTAGATTATTATTCATACTAGGATTTATGTTTGAATCGAAGTTTATGTTTTCCCTTTAAACTCTTGGGTACTCAATTGATTTTGAGTAGTTTGAGAGTTGAGGTTTTCAGGTACCACTTCAGATGAATAAGCTTCCGGATACATGCATGAGGAATGATAGCTATTTAGAGTTCTCTTTTCTTTTGATTGTAAGGGCAAAGTTGTTATATTGCCTTTATATACTCTGATCGTCCAAGAGGGCATATTCATATGTCGCTCTTAGGCGTATGTTGTAATAAATATATTTTCTCTAAACGTGATTTACGAATTTGTGATTATGTAATGAATTGGAAATATTTTGAAATGAAATGTGATTTTGTTTGAAGTTTAAATTTTTTCCATATTTATGTGTTTCTGTGTATCAATGAATCTAACACTGCCGTATTTGGTCACCGATGATTAATAACTATGGATGACTACAGCATCCGTAGCCATTAGTTTTGGGCCTCCAAGCAGGGGAATGCTACAAGTTGGCATCAGAGCATAGGTTTATGAAACTTTAAAAGAAAGTTAAACCTAAAAAAATTTCAAACATAATCCAATGAATTTGAAAATATGATCGGGGTTTGGGTTAATGCTAAAGTAACATACTAGTAATTGATATATATATATATATATATAAGTACGTGTTCCTCTCTCTCTTAGACCATTCTTCTGTATCTTACCAAGGCTCGTATGCAGATTTACGAGAAAGAAGATATGGAAGTAGGAAATGGAAGAGGAAATCTAGGTGGAGGAAGCACCACAACCAATGGAAATGCTCGACCTAATACCGAGAGGAATCAAGGTCGCTAATGCTAATTCAAATGTTGAAGCCAATGTAGGTGCTGGAAATCCTCCTGTAGATGCGGGGATGGTGTATCAGTTGTTGGCCAATCTTTTGCAAGCTGGAGTTGCTGGTAATGTTGGAGGAGCTAATCCCGTGGCTCCAGTTGGGAATAACTATGCTAAGTAGAGACTACACCAGTCTGGGTGGAAAGCCGTTTGTTAGAACGGAGGATGCTGTGGAAGTTGAGAATTGGCTATTGAGCTGTAAAAAGATCTGTATTGATCTAGGCTTGGGTGATGGGCAAAAGAGAAGGCTAGCCTCTAGACAGTTACAAGGGGTACCATAGGATGGGCTGATTTCAGGAGAAGGTTTGAGCAGAGGTTTCTGTCTGAGGTTGCTAAGTCGGCATTGATGAGGAAGTTCATGGATCTAGTTCAAGGAGAGATGTCAGTGGTCGAGTACGCTGCTAAGTTTGATGAGCTATCTCGATATGGATATGCTATGGTTGACACTGATGTCAGAAGGAATGAAAGGTTCATTCGAGGACTAAGAACTGAGCTTGCTTGAATGACCATGACCCATATCCGAGAACCTTGTAATGTGATGGTGGAGATGGCCATTCGCTATGAAGAGATGCTTGCTATTTCTGCTAGAGAGAAGCAAGTTGAATCTTAGGGTCCTTAGGGGAAGAAGAGGAAATTCTTAAAGAAAAAGGGAGCCCGGAAAGGGGATGGTGCCAAGAAGGCAAAGGCTGATTTGGTGTGCTACAAATGTGACAAGAAGGATCATTATGTGAATGAGTGCCAATCAAGCATAGGGAAGAAGGCCGTAGATAAGAAGAATGTGAAATGCTTTAACTGTGATCAAGTTGGGCATTACAAAAACCAGTGTCCAGAGCCAGTCCGGGCGGACAATGGGAAAGTTTTTGCTGTTGGATCATCAGCTAGGCCGACTGCAGCTGATAAAGGGAAAACTGTGATGAAAGGTACGTTTTTGAATCAGAGTATACCAATTAGGATACTTTTTGCTACCGGTGCATCACATTCATTTATATCCCAATGTTTGGTTGATAGGTTATGCTCAGAACCAACATACCTTGTTACTTCCTTAGGGGTTGCGAATCCAATAGGAGGGTATGCAACTCTGGGGATGAGATGTGGCCAGTTAGAACTTGATTTGTTAGTTCATAAGTTTGCAAGCAGTTTGTGTTTACGATTTCATAGATTTCAGAATCAATTTGGGTACGGATTGGTTGAGAAGGTATGAGGCCAGGATATTTTACCAGGATGGGGAGATACCTTTGAGACACCCTAATAGTCATAACCGAATTATATTCTCAGTAGAGAATTCTGACCGGATTTGTTGTGTTTTGTTAAGTGCAATGGAAGTAGGTGAAGAGCTAAGTCAAGTTTGAATTGCAAGACGGTTTGCAGATGTGTTTGAGCCAATCACAGGACTACCATCAAAACGAGCTGATGAGTTTCAGATAGTTCTTGTGCCAGGAGCTGAACCTGTAAGTAGACCACCTAACAGGATGACATCGACTGAGATGAAAGAATTAAAGATGCAGCTAGTGAATCTAGAAGGAAGGAATTTTATTAAACCAAGCAGTTCGCCTTGAGGAGCGACCATGGTATTCGTGAAGAAACCAGATGGGTCGTTGAGGATGCGTATCAACTATCGTAAGATGAACGAAAAGACTATAAAGAATAAGTATCCTTTGTCGAGAATTGATGATCTGTTAGATCATTTGAGTGGAGCTAGAGTGTTTTCCCAGTTGGATTTTGCGATAGGGTTCCATTAGTTGAGAGTGGCAGATGACAGTATTCCTTTGACAACATTTCGAACTAAATATGGTTCGTATGAGTGGTTAGTGATGTCATTCAAGTTGACGAATGCACCTGCTTTCTTTGTGGATTTGATGAACCGAGTCTTCCAAGAGTGTTTGGATAGATTCGTGTTGGTGTTTTTAGATGACATTCTGGTATACTCTGAGGATGAGAGAGAGTATGAAGATCATCTTAGAGTTGTGCTAGAGACGCTGGGGCAGAATCAGCTACATGCGAAGTTTCCCAAGTGCCATTTTTGGAAGAAAGAGGTTAAGTTTCTTGGTCATGTGGTTTCAGAGAAATGATTGTCAGTCGATCCAGATAAGATCGAAGCTGTGAACAATTGGAAGAGACCAGAGACGGTGACAGAGATCAGAAGTTTTCTTGGACTTGCTGGATACTACCAGAGATTCATTAGGGATTTCTCGTGGATAGCAGCGCCTTTGACTAAGCTTACCAGGAAGGAAGTGAAGTTTGTTTGGTCCGACAAATGTGAGGAAGCATTCCTCAAGTTAAAGCATTTGTTGACCAATGCTCTAGTGTTAGTAGTTCCAGATGGAAAACAAGGGTTGGTAGTATACACCGATGCATGTGGAACTGGATTGGGAGCAGTGTTGATGCAGAAAGGAAAAGTCATTGCCTACGCATCTAGGCAGCTTAGACCGCATGAAGTAAGATACCCTACTCATGACTTGGAGTTAGCTGCAGTGATTTTTGCCTTGAAGATTTGGAGGCATTATCTCTTGGAGGAGAGATTTGAGTTGTATACCGATCATAAGGCTTTAAGATACTTATTCTCTCAGAAAGAGTTGAATATGAGACTACATAGATGGCTGGAATTTTTGGCTGCTTATGATTTTGGTATAGAGTATACCCTGGGGAAAGGTAATAAAGTAGCAGATGCTCTCAACAGAAGACATCAAAATGTGGTGTTGGCTATGTTGGCAGAGTGGAAAGATCTAGAAGCTTTGGCCAGTTGTGGTGTGCAGTTAAGATCGACTACTAGTTCTAGTTAGAGTACTGCTATGATGTCCTGTTTAGAAGTTCGACCAGTGTTGATCGAGAGAATTGCTTCTAAACAGAAGGAGGATCCATTATTAGTTGAGAGGATCAGAAGGCTTGAGGTCGGAACTAAGGTGGATGATTATAAAGATTTTTGTCTTGACCAAAGAGGATGTTTGAGAAAGAAGGGATAGTTATGTGTTTCGAATGTGGAGAACTTGAAAAGAGAAGTTCTTGAGGAGTGTCATCGATCCATGTTTACGATTCATCCTGGAGGGACCAAGATGTATCAAGATATGAAGAGGAGCTTTTATTGGGAAGGCATGAAGAGGGATGTTGGCTTGTGGATTAGGCAGTGTGTAAACTATCAACAAGTGAAGGCCAAACATAAGAAGTCGAGTGGGTTACTTCAGCCTTTAGAGATTCCAGTATGGAAATGAGATTCGATATCCATGGATTTTATAGACGAGTTGCCAAGGTCAAGCAGAGGAAACGAGAGTATATGGGTTATTGTAGACAGGTTGACCAAGAGTGCCTATTTTATTCCAGTAAAGTCGACCAGGATGACACCTGTTTTGGCGAAGTTGTTTATGAAGAACATATTTAAACTTCATGGAGTTCCCAGCAGCATAGTCAGTGACTGAGATGCTTTATTCACTAGTCAATTTTGGAAGAGTCTACAGGATGTGTTAGGAACTAAGCTCAAGATGAGTACCTCATATCACTCACAGACGGATGGGCAGATAGAGAGAGTCAATAAGGTACTCGAGGATTTGCTGAGGGCTTGTGTGTTGGATTTTTGTGGATCTTGGGAGGATCACCTACATTTGGTTGAGTTTTCCTATAACAATAGTTATCAGACTAGTATAAGAATCAAGCCTTTTGAAGCTCTGTATGGAAGGCCATGCAAATCCCCTGCATGTTGGTTGGAAACTTGAGATAGATTGGTTTTAGGTCAAGATTTGGTAAGGGAGGCGTCAAAGAAGATTGAGTTAGTCCGAGAACGGATGAAGGAAGCTCAATCCAGACAGAAGAGTTACGTAGATAAGAGGCGTAAAGACCTAGAGTTCTCAGTAGGAGACATGGTTTTCATTAAGGTATCATCGATTGTAACGACCCCGGATTTTATATAAATTTAAAATGATAATTTATTGAATTTTTGAATAAAATTTGTGGAATAAATCGATAAATTGATTGCGAGTTTCCCCGAGTGCAAATAATTTTCTATGTTAAATCATTTAAAATTTAAATATTGTATATATATATATGTATATATGTGAATATATATGTATATGGGTAAATATAAGTAAATTTGAATTTATATATATATATACATTGAATTTGAATTTAAATCTTAAATATAAATGGTTTGAAAATAAATACAGGAGTATATACATTGACACATGTATAAAATAAATAAATAAGTAATTTTAAAATTTAGGATTGATGGTTAATAATAATTTGAATTTATAAATTGAATATAAGACAATAAATATTAAAGTAAAATAATAATAATAAATATTTAAGCTAGAAATAAAATATATCTACGTAATTCATTAAATATGTATTTGATTTCAAAGCATTGTCTTTTAAATAATATGTGTGAATACAAACAAAATATATTTACAGAGTAAAATAAATAAAGTAAAATATAAATACGATGTAAATACATTACGATAAGTATTTAAGTTGAAAAATAAATATGTAAGTTAAAATAAACTATTGAAATAAATATTAAGTAAACAAATATTTGCTAAAATCTAACAACATACAAAATATAGAACTTTATTTATTTTTTCAAAGTAATAAGGCAAACAAAAAAAATAAATATCAAGTAAGTACATTTGCTAAACTTTAACAACTAATTAAAAATAGAAATTATATATATTACAAAATGATAAGATAAAAGAAAAAAAAATAGAATATATTCAAGTAATGAAACAAACAAAAAGAAATACAAACATATGTCAAATATGTAGACATAAGGATAAAAATGAACCGTGTAAACAAGAAAAAAAAATATAATAAGCATTAGCTTCTAATATAAGACAACAACAATTAAATGCAATATCATATTAGCACAAAAAGCATATTATCTAAGCACCAAAACAAAGACATATCATCTCAGTCGAAAAAAAAGAAAAAAAAATCTATGTACAAATCAAATAAAATAAGTGAAATTGTACAAGGCAAAAAATAAAGCCATCACAACACTTTTAACAGCCACCAAGCAATGAAAATATCACTGCTATGTTGTACTAAAAGAAGTATTACCCTGTACAATTTTCTATCACTTGTAAACTTCCCTTTCATATATGAATCTTCACCTCAGTTCGATCATTTCAAGCTGAAGAAGAGAAAAAAAACTGAAGAAAATATCATTAAAACTTCAATTTAAAAACATCAAACAAATCAATACAAATCAGAGATCAGGGAAGCTTCAGCTTGCAAAATTTTAAAAGCCTG
Organism: Allium fistulosum; assembly: GCA_030737815.1. NCBI lineage: Eukaryota > Viridiplantae > Streptophyta > Magnoliopsida > Asparagales > Amaryllidaceae > Allium > Allium fistulosum. Next base: position 1,110,403,790 of record CM060902.1, on the reverse strand, counting down.
TTCATCAAGCAAACTCTGTTTCTTCTGGGAAAAACAATGTGAGTAACATTTTGTTTTAAAACTTTTAAAATATGATTTTTGTGAGCAAACTGACTTAGAATTATCCCTATATCTTTATGCTTGGGTTTATTATTGAAATGTGATTGAAAAATGGGTTATATGGATTGTGATTGCATGCCTGAATTTATAAAAATATTATGCATGTCTGTATACAGGTATGTATATACCTCTGTTAAAACCTTCAGGCTCTAAATAACTTCAAAAATAAATTCCTCTTTTCCCAATCTCTTTTAAGATTTGTTTTCTAAATGAAAAGGGTTAGTATTACCCGGAACTTATTTTTAAGAATAATTTCAAACAATTATATTAAGCAATCCTTTTTAAAATAAGAAAATCACAGTGGAAAATCAAATGTGGTCAAAAATTAATCATTTCAATTCTCTGTTTTGATCATCCTATCTGATTCGAGATAGTGAATGATGAATTTTAGTGGTAATAGCTCGATTTTTAGTTTGATGATTGATTAGAATTCCCGAGTTGAACGTTTTAGGCAATTTGGTTGATTGCCGTCGATCGAGGTCGAACTGAGGTTTGGGGTTCATGTCAGTGGTAGCTCATGGAACGAGGATGGTAGGAAAAATGATCGGAGATGCTCACGTTCACCGTGGAGGCAGCGACAAGCATTTTTCGTTCGTAAACCTAGTTTTGTAAGGCCGGGAAATTTTGATTCGTTCGTCGTCCACGCGTGATCGAGTTGTTCGTGCTTTCTGGTGATGGTAGGAGGAATGATGATGAGTAGATGACCGGAGTTTCATGACCTCCGGTGGTCGAGGCATCGAGAACGATGCGTTGCCAGGATTGATGGAAGTTTTCGTCTGTGTTCCAGGTCTGGAAGTTCGAACTCATTTTCGAATTCGAGAGGAATTCGTTCGATCGTAGTGTAGATGTGAGTTCGTATGGGTTCGAGAGATCGTCGAGCGATGTCGCGACGTTCATCTGAGGGCGGCGACGTTGGGCACGTGCACAGTGTGCACGTCGAATCTGGAAAGGATGGGTTGTGTTGGAAGCTCGGGTTGATCTCGAGCAATTTTTGGGTTTTGCTCGAAGTAAATTAAGATTTGACTCGAAGCATTTTTGTCTGGCCTCAGGTCAGTTTTGATTTGTTACAGGTTTTTGTGAAACATGTCTGTTTAATTTTAAACAGAATTTGAATTTAAAAGAGATTTTAATATAAGTTTAGAATCAGAATTTGAAAGATGGAATTCAAATTAACTTTTGAATTCTAGTTTGAAATAAATGAAGTTTTATAAAATTTAAAAGATTTAAACAACTTTAAAATGTTCAAGTATATTTTATAAAATGATTTGAATTTAAATGATTGGGTTTAAACTTTTGAATTTTTTTATAAGACTAATATTACTTTAACATGTAATTTTTAAAGTTTTTTTTTATTGTTTTTAAACTTTGTTAAAGTTAAATTGTATTCATTTTATATCCTAAATTTAAAATGAAATCTAGAAGTAAGCTCAAAAGTAAAATGTTTTCAAATGCATTTGTAAATGATATTTAAGTCATTTATAAGAGAAATGTTTTATCTTGAAGTTAATTAAGATTTGATGATTTGGAATAACTTAAATTATTAAGTAAATTAATTAAGGAATAATTAATTTGTAATTAGAATCATTAATTAGATAAGTATAGAATATTGATTAATGATTAGTAATTAGTTAATCAAAAAAAATTAAGGGTTAATTAAGTTATAGTTAACACTTAATAAATTGAATAATTAGAGATTAATTAATGGATTGTTAAAGATAAATTAATTTGTAATTAATCCAAGTTAATTACTTAAGAAAAGTAATTAAAGAATTATTAATAGTTAATGAAGATCATTTAACTAAGGATTATTTAATAAGTAATTGTGGAATTGTTTAAGCAAAAATTACTAAATGACAGTAATTAAGGAATTAATTATTCAGTGTAATTAATTGAGTTAATTGAAATTGTTCCAGTTAATTACTTAAGTTTGAATTAATTCAGAATAATCGCTTGATAATTTGGGAAAATTATAATTACTTAGAAAAGTAATTAATAGATGATTACTGGATGTAATCAATTGAATGATGATTAGTCACTTGAGTATAATTATTTGTTAGTAACCAAAGGATTAATTAATGAATGTGATTAATTAAGATTTATTAAATAATTAAAAGTTAATTGATTCATTAATTAAGGATGATCAGTTAATAATTAAGGGTTAACTAATTAATGATGAAAGGGAAATTTATTCCAGATAATTTGTAATTAACTCATGATAATTAACCCGGATTAATGATTATTCATAAGTAATATATCTGATTTAAATTAATCAATTGATTAATAAAAATTTACTTGTGAATGTTTGGACTTGACTGAATGGTCGAATTGTTGATATTCCCTGATCCGTGATGCTGTGTGATATATTCTGATTTGTGTGTGATCTGTACTGTAGTTTATTTATCTGGGATGAATGTAATATATTATCTGTAATTTATATATCTTTGAATGAAAGATAAGCGTTATAGTCATACCGCTTATCAACTATATTTTTGTATTCTGATCTGTAATGATTGTTGTTGTTGCACTATTGTGTGAAACCCCTGGACCACACTTTTACACACACAAATATGGATTTCACGTGGAAATGGGTTAAGTCACAGATGATTTAAATTTAATATTTTTGAAATTGAAATTTTAATTTCAATTGATTTTGGAAATGGATTTGGATTAAATGTTAAAGCTTTGAAAAGGAGTTTTAAAGATATTTTGAATATCTTGAAATTTAAATAATTTAATTTGAATTTGAATTCAAAATGAGGAATTGAATTCCATGTTTGGAAATTATGGTTAAAGATGTTATAAATGTGTTTATATGAATTTAAACCATTCTAAAGGTATAATTTTGAGAATTTGAATTTAACCCAAAGACTTTAACTCGTATAAATGAATCAGATTTTCTGAAATGAAAACTGTTTGTTTTCAAATGATAAAAGCTTTCATATAAGAAATAAAATTCCAATCTAAGTTAAAGGAATTTCAAGTTTGAATTGAAGATGGTTTTCCAAGTTATGAGTGAATTCTTTTTGAAAGCTATGAATTGAATCTGTTTATTTTTTTAACAGATTTAAAATGGTGATTTGTTTAAACCATTCGAAATGAAATTGTTTTGAAAGCTATAAGTTAAATCTTTGATTTAAAGATTTAACGAGTTAATCAAATTGAAATGGAAATTGATTTGGAAAATCTGTGAATGAATCTTTGTGAAACTGAGTGAACTTTGGGAAATGAATCTTTTGGTAAAAGATTAAAATGGTAATGTGTTTAAACCATTTGAAGAAAAGTTTTGGGTAATAAGTTGTGACTTAACTGAAATCCCATATCCATATGTTTTAAAATATTACGCTCACTGTTCGGTTTAGCCGGGAGAGGACCTTTGTGTCACATTACCCATTCCGAATAAGTGATACGTCGTATATGGATCGCATTTGAAGACCGGTGTTAAAGACCGGGTGTTACGAAAACGATAGGATAACCTATCGATTATCCCTGCACTGGGTAGCTCCTGGTATAGAGATTCCCTAAGTGATGGGAAGTCCGATCGGGATTGTGAATACCCGGATTGCAACGGCTTCTTCGGAAGTGCCTTCGGTTCTGTTCGAACCCGGAACAGACTTGTATGGTTACATGTCTGACATTACACTTTGAGATATAAAGCAGATTTCTTTCAAATACATTTCTGTTTGGTGGCGGAGAATTTATTCTCTTAGCTTAACACCCTTCTCTGAGACGTACGAGCTCAGAGGTTATGTAGTTAAAGGTTATCAGCGATATACTCCCAATTTGGTAATGTGACATGCTGAGTGTTGCTGTGTGATGATCATTTATTGATCATTTGTGATCAAAGCGTGGCTTTGTGAAAAAGCGTAGCTTTGTGGACGAGACCTCATCGAACCTCACAGACCGGAAACGGTCGAAACAGGAATGATGCGGCAAGGTTATGAGGGTCGCGCCCTTTAGGGTATGTCATTTCCTTCTGGAAAAGGGTGGTATTATGGTATGGAGCCCTGATACTTACTCATGTGGACACACTTTATTTATTATGTGTGATGTTGGTGTAGAGAGCTCTCGGATAAAGGTCCCAAAGGACCGGGGAATGGCATAGTCGTGAAGTATTACCTATACCCAGAGGTAACCCGGCCTTGTGTTGGCAGAGATCCATGTTGGTTTCTCGGGACGTCCATCCAGAGGCGATCCCATGTGGCAATAGGAAGTTCCTTAGCCTGACCATTTGTTGGAAATCCATCTTCCAATACGAACCTTGTACGGTATTAGTTGTAGAACCTGCCATTTACTTATGGTGGTCACCACTGTTTAGATGGTAGCTATAGTAGGCATAGTGTGAAATGCCTATGTTGGCTAAGATTAATATTAAACTTTCGAAAGGTTTTTCGACACTATGCACTAGTAATAATATCAAAAGAGTTTTCTTTTGCATAGTAAGCATCTTTGATTATCATAAAAATAAATCTCCTCCAATTCTGCGTTTGCATTGTGTGTGTGGCGGGAGGTCTTATGGTAGTTTCATTTTCCAAAAACATTGCGGGTTTCAATGTTTAAATTTTTTTTGTGGTTTGTTTAAAAATATACTGTTTTTGTTACTCACACCAGTCCCACGACTGACTCGGAGTTTATTGTTCCCTTCCTAAACTCTGGGTGCCCATAATTTTCCACACGGGCAGTCTAGAGTTGGGGTTTTCAGATATTCAGGTTTAGTAGATTATCTGGAGCTAGTTTACTTCATCGGAGTGGATAACTACACTTGCTTATCTTTGTGCATCGTGATGGTGGTTCGAGCTGATGTTGGATTCGTTGGACTCATTCTCTTTTGAGGATCATTTGGACTTATCACTTCTGTTATTTCCGCTGTATCATTATTTATCTCTGATATTGTTGTATCATATTGATATCATTGTTGTATATCATTCTGGATATTGTATTCATTGAAGTTGTATATGATATCATCTGTTTCTTTATTCCGCTGTGTTGTTATACTTAATGTTGTTATAAGCTCCGGGGAGCCAGATTCGGCGTTTGGATCTACAACATTTTGAGTACAAGTGAAGTACGGGTGCCGATTTTCGAAGGCCGAGTTCGGGATCTTTACATCGATGAAGGGTGTGGCACGGTTTGGAAAGTCGGGAAAGTTGGCCCCGAGATTGTTGGTCCATTCCAGATTATAGAGAGGATTGGAAAGCTCGCATACAGAGTTGAGTTGCCGCGCAATATGGCAGGTGTCCATAATGTATTTCATGTGTCTCATCTACGCAAGTATGTGCATGGTCCAGAGGCTACCATTCCTCAAACAGAGACAGAGGACTTGGTAATAGAGCCTGATTTGACTTTTGTTAGACAACCAGTTTAGGTTATAGCAAGAGATGAGAAAAGATTGAGGAACAAGATAGTCAAGTTGGTGAAAGTTCAGTTGTAACACTCCATATTTTTAGTGACATTATTTTGGATATTTAATTAGTTTAATTAAATAAAATAACGTGAGATGATTAATAGATTGAGATTTGATTTAACCAAAGGTTGCCGTGCCTACATGTAGAATGAACTAAAGAAATAAGACGGAAATAAATGTCAGGAAATAAGGGAGGGAAAGATGGGAAATAAGAGGAACTTATACCCTAAACCCTTAGGAAATCAAACACACGTTTATTTCATTCTCAAGTAAAATATTTTTAGGCCGGCCACCATTTTCAATCTCAAGAGAAGATAAAGCTAGGATTTTCAAGAGGAAGAAGTAAATCAACTTATTCAACATCAAATCTTACATCTTTAATCACAAAGCTAAGGTGAATGATTACTACATCCCATTTTTCCTATAGTTTTAGGATTTAAGGGTAACCCGAAATGATTTTGCATGATAATGCCATGTTATGGATGATTGAAAGTTTATATATGCTTGTTGATGATTTATACATGTTCATATTAGTTTTTATGATATGTTTGATATGAAAACCCTATCAAATAACATTCAATGCCCTGCGAATTTTAATGTAAATCAGAAATGATATTTTGGAGATGGGATTCAATTTTCATAATTTTTGAATTAATGTGGATTTTATATAAATTTTCTAGTGAAGAAAATGATTTATTCGGTTATAAATTATTTACGGCATAATAAATAATTAATTTGGGTCTGAAATTTTTATATGTTAGAAAACATATAAAAAAGGAATTTTTGTAGAATTTTCCAAACTGTTTTGATGAATATATAAAATTATTTAAGGTATGGGACTTAAATATTTTATATATTTAATTAAGGAGAAGAGGTATTTTGCAAATGATTTAGATAAATTAATTCTGAAATTATGGCAGTACTTTTAGAAAAGAAAAATTAGCAACCAATATGAGATTTACAAACAAGGCAAGTTAGTTAAAAAGTTTGCTTAAAAAGGGTTTAAATCATAAATTCATGTTAAAAGCATGTTTCATCTATTTTGGTTTCGCTCAGGTAACTTTCGACTAAGACCCTCCGCCTCCTCCATAAACCAATGCATATAGTATCAACGTCTTGGTACATAGTGTATCGGATAAGGGCGGAAGGTAGGAGTCGAAACCAAGGGGGTTCCGAAAGGATAGAAGAACCTTTTGTTTTAAAAAAAAAGAGCGCCTGCTTGCTTTCGCTTATGTCGCTTTTGCCTATGTACCTTTAGACTAAGTCAATTGATTAAAGAAATGTTTTAAGGTTGTGCCTTTGTTTTAAATAATAACTTCCGACTATGTCGAAGCCTTTACTGCCGCCTTCCACCTTTTGAAACAGAGCTTTCAAAGGGGTTGTATTGTTTTATAAAAAACCCTGCCACTTCTCTAATGCTTTCGAAAGGGGTGGTTTCGACGCCATCACTTCCTTATATAAGTTATGGATTTCGAAAGGGTAAGGCCCCGTTTGGCTTGTCGTTTTTAGTTTTGTGTTTTCGTCTATACAAAAGCACGTCCGTTGTATGCATTGTTGAAAAACAAACGATTTTGAAAAATGAAATTAACATGTAAAATAGAAAACAAGTTTATTTTGTTTTTCGTGTTTCGAGAGATAAGAAAAGCACGGGGAACAATCCAACTCCTTCGTTGTCCGTTGGTCGTCGCAACGGCTAAGAATTATAAATCTTCTTCTCTTGTTTCTTCATGTTTCTTAGTGCAAGTTGAAAATACAAAACTCAAAATACAAAATGAAACCAAACGGGCCCTAAGCTTTCGACCCTGTTGCTTGTGACCCTTAATGATTTTTAAAGAATAACCCAATGGTATCGAAAGAGAAAGGTTTCGACTAGTTAGTGTTGAATGATTTTCAAAAGGTGTTTTCCATATGTTTTAAATTGAACCTAAATGCTTTTGTAGGGTTTGAGATTTTAATACCTTCGAAAGGTTTTAAAGAAGGTTTCGAAGGGGAGGTTCCCCAATGGTTTCAAAAGGTCTAAAGGAAATGTTTTCCAATGGTTTTGAATGGTTTAAAAGGAAGGTTTTTCCTATGGTTTCGAAAGGCAATGTTTGTTGGTTTTAAAGAGGGATGTCTAAGGTTTTTAGCTTTCGAAGGAAATGGAATTTCAATGATTTCGAAAGGTTTATATGAATAACATCGAAAGGGGTACTTTCAATAGCATCGAAAGGGGTACTTTCAAATGTTTAAAGGTTTTCATCAACAAAGATTTGAGTAAAGTATATATAACAGGGCAAGGTGATTTTGAGTAAAGCATAAAGTATAAATGTTTTCCTTGTTTAAGTTTGGTTTAAAAGATTTTAAATCAATTTTAGATGAAATGGTTTTCAAGGAAAATTATGGGAAGGTATCCCTAAGTGAAAATGACTTAGATATTAGAATACCAAATAGGAGTGGTATAGGGTCGCGCCCTATACATTAGCTATTGGCCCCAACTAATTTAGTCCAAAATTCTAGTGTGTAGGACTTTGTCATAGGTAAGACTAAAATAATGATTACACACAGAAGGGAATATATGTTTGTATACATATAGGTTATTGCTGAGCCCGCAAAACCATTAGGATCAGGTGACCCTGGGAGATGTTAAGTTAGGGACAGACTGTCCATAAGAGGTGTATCTAACAGATGTTATATTATTTTGTTGTATTGTGTGGTAGGCTCGAGTCAGCCAAAGGTTAATAGTAAGCCAAACAAAACTATAATGTTCGGACACATAGTCCATTTGTTACCTGATATGTATGTTTACATAATAATGCTTTACAGTTTTAACCAGTTTTGGTTGCAGGATAAAGGTTTGCAAAAGATATGTTTCAAAAGGATGTTAGTGAGGGGAAACCCATTCCGCTAAGCGGCATGGTCTCACTTAACATTAATAATTGGAATGTATAGTATTATTCACAGCAAGCTTTATGTCTGAATCAAAGTTTATGTTTTCCCCTTAAACTCTCGGGTGCTCAAAATTGATTTGAGTTGGCTGAGGGTTGAGGTTCTTTCAGGTTTTAGTAGGATGGCGAATAAAGCTACCGGAGGAGAGCAGGAGGCTAACAGATAGCTATTTAGGAGTTGCAGTTCTTTGTTTTGTTATTTTTTTCCGCCGTGTATGTATTAAGTCAATCATGACTATATGACTCTGATCATCCAAGGGGGCATCATCATATATCGCTCTTGGCATATTTTATAATAAGTATATTTTATCATTGCCTGGGAAACGTTTTGGAATTATGTAATCTGAATATGGAACATCTGTTTTGAAATGTAATGAAAAAAAATTCTATTTTGAGATCTGTGATTTGTTTCTATTCAAGTGCTCCTGACATTATAGATACCATTAACATAGCCGTATTTAGTCATCGGAAGTTAATACTATAGTTGACCACAACATCTGTAGCGCTTAGCTTTGGGCCTCTAGATAGGGGATGTTACATCAGTGGAGCGACAACGAGAAATATTGTACTTGAGAGACAGAGGACATGATTCAAGATACTTATCCTGATCTTCTTTAAGGGTATGTATATATTAGATTTATATAGATAATTCCTAGTCAGGTGACTAGTATGGTTGTTAGGAGTCATTACAGATGATTGCTATGTCCAGTATTTAGTCCTTACTGAATTTCGAGGATGAAATTCTTTAAGGAGGGAAGCATATAACACCCGTAATTTTTGATAACATTATTCGGGAGATTTAATTAAATAAATTAAATAGAATAATGTAAATGTTAAGTGACAAGGGGATTGAGACTTGAATTAATTAATTTAGGTCGTGCCTATTAAACTAACTAATGGGCTTAAGAATGGTTTCGGGTTAATCAAATTACATAAGGGTATATTATGAATTTGCCGCCCAATGACCCTTACCCTTATATATATTTCGTTCCTACCATTTCATCCCTTATTCAAGTCATTTTAAAAACGAAAATCAAAAGATAAAGGAACGGTCGGCCATTAAGAGGAGGAAGAAATTCAAATTTAAAGCTAGAGAATCAAGCTTAGGGGAAATCAATCTCAATCTAATCTCCTTATCTAGATCAAGGTGAATAATAATTCCATCTCTATTTTGTTTTGAATCATATATTTTCGGATTTAAGGGTAAATTTGTTTTTATGATATATTGGATGATGATATGCTTGATTTAAAATTTATATGGTTTAAACAAGAATGTTTAAAAGAGGATTTATACGATTTTAGGTCAAAACCGAGATTTAATGATGACTAAATTCTATGGGAAAATTATATGTTATGAGAAACATGATTTTGGAGTTGGGTTTCAATTTGGATAACTTTCCAAGCTATGGAAAGATTATTATGAATTTTCAATGGAAAATATGGTTATTTGGGTTTATAAATTTATTTTGGAAAATATAATGAGAGTTTGGGTCTGGAATTTTGATATGTTAGATAAAATGATTAAAGTGAATTTTTGGAATTTTTGGGGATTTTTCCAAAGTGATTTGCTATGCAAATTAAATTATTTTAGAAGAGAGACTTCTTTGCAAAATTAGTTTTGTTAAATGTAAGGGCTTAATTGATTAACTTAACCATGGTTTAGATCTAGATTAGCGGTAGTTATTTTTAGAAAAGAATTTGAAAAATAAAGGCAACCAATCTGGTGTTGACATGTGGCAGGTTAGTTAGAGAAAAGGTTACTTTAATAAGAACTAAACCAGGTTTACTCGGAAAATTGGTTCCGCCAACTTTGGAAAGCATCTTTCGACACAGAAGCTTCCGCCATCATCTTAGTCGAAAACTATTATGCCGAAACCAATACACAAGGTATCACTAAGATTGTACGTAGTGGATTGGAGGAAGGCGGAAGATAAGGTGTCGAAAGCCTAGCTTCCGAGGGAGTCGAAACCTTGGTTTGTTTTTAAAAGAAAAGCGCCTGCCTTTGTTTTGATTTAGCCTTCGACAGAGTCGAAGCATTTTGTTTCGAAAGAGGATTTAAAAGGTTTTGAAAGGGTTGCCATTAACTTAAGATTGCTTTCGACTGGGTTCTTTACTTATGAAAGAATGTTTTGAAAGAAGTTGTTTCGACCTGGTCGAAACCCTGCTGCCGTTCTTTAACCTTTCGATGGTATTGAAGATATCAATGATGTCGAAAGGGTATTTTGTTTTATAAGTTTAAGCCACTTCCTATATCTTTCGAAAGGGGTATCGACGCCAACCTTCCGTTATTTTACCCAGATGTTAAATGCTTTTGAAAGAGATGGTGCCGACGCCATCAAGTTTTCCTTAATATTTTTATATGATAAATGATGGTTTCGAAAGAGTTGCTTTTGCCTATATTCACTTTGATCCAAATAATGTTATAATTATAACCCCAATGCTTTCGAAAGGGGTACTTTCAATGATTTTGGAAGGGTTACTTCCAATGGTGTCGAAAAGGGTACTTTCAACTGGTTTCGAAGCTAAGTTTCTAAAGGTTAAAAATTAATACTTTACTACAATCGAAAGGTTTCAAAGGGAAGGTTTTAAAGTATTAAAAGGTAGGAGCCTAATGTTTTAGAGATATATTTTTAAGGATTTCGAAGGAGATCATCCTATGAAGTCGAAAGCTAGGTTTCGAAGGCATCGAAAGGTTTTACAACCCAAACTCTATTTTTTTAAAGGAAAAACCCTTGGCTAAATTAAAGGATTTTTTATAATGGTTTTGAGAAGAAGCTTTCTTTGATAAAGTAATAGGTTAAAGAAATTAACCATGTTTTATATTAAACCCACATGAGAGGTACTACTACGTTATTATATTGCTTCTTCTAATATGAATATATTCACTTTATAATGGACCCATAACTGCATTTTGGGGATAAAGGGTAGAAGAACCAGTTAGGTTAACCTAGTAGAATAAAGTGAATAAACTCCTAAATGAGTAGAATTGCATCCAGGAGGTCAGGAAGACCAGAATATAAGATGCTAAAATATAAAAGAAAGATATTGGCAGGGGCCAATAGGTTCTCAATAAGCCCATGAAAACTGTGTATAGGAAAAGATATTGGCAGGGGCCAACAGGTTCATAGTTAGCCCATGAAAACTATGTATAAAGGAAGATGTCAGAAAGACAGGTTCATATTAGTTAGCCCATGAAAACTATGTATAAAGGAAGATGTCAAAAAGACAGGTTCATAGTAAGCCCATGAAAACTATGATTGGATACTGGCAGGTGCTAGTAGGTTTGTAGTTAGCCCATGAAAACTATATCGGGATGAAATATTGACAGATGTCTACAGGTTCCTGGTCAACCTGTGAAAACTAGGATAAGAGTAAGATATTGGAGTTACCAATAGGTTCATAGTGATCCCATGGAAACTATGTAATTGGACAGGGCATCCTTAAATGTTTAAACGGTTATTAGTCAGCCCATGAAAACTAATAGGTTAATAGTAATCCTAGAAACTATAACTGAGACCGATGGCCTAAAATGAATGGGGATGGGTAATCCAAAATTAATTCATTTGTTTTGCATATCATCATATTTTACTGTTTTGAATTGATTTAACCATTGTGGATGAAGGAGCACAATATATGGTTTTATAAAGGTTTTAAGATACTAGTGAGAGGAAACCCGTTCCGCTAAGCAGCGTGGTCTCACTAGATATCTAAATGATTTGAGATGGTAGATTATTATTCATACCAGGCTTTATGTCTAACTCGAAGTTTATGTTTTCCCTTTAAACTCTCGGGTACTCAATTGATTTTGAGTAGTTTGAGAGTTGAGGATTTCAGGTACCTCTTAAGACGATTAAGCTTCTGGAGACGTGCAGGAGGCATGATAGCTATTTAAGTTCTCTTTTCTTTTGATTCCGTTGTGTTGATTGTAAGGGCAAAGTTGTTATATTGCCTATATATGCTGATCATCCAAGGGGGCATCTTCATATGTCGCTCTTGGGCGTATGTTGTAATAAATATATTTTCTCTGAACGTGATATGCGAATTTGGGATTATGCAATGAATTGGAAATATTTTGAAATGAAATGTGATTTTGTTTGAAGTTTAATTTTTTTCCATATTCATGTGTTTCTGTGTATCAATGAATGTAACACCGCCGTATTTGGTCGCCGAGGATTAATAACTATGGATGATTACAGCATCCGTAGCCGTTAGTTTTGGGCCTCCAATTAGGGGGATGTTACATATAATTTTTGATGTTCTAATTTTGAGAACAAAAGTATGTTTAATGTAATTGGTTAAGAGAGTAGACTTAACTTGGAGAGGTCATGTGTTCAATCCCGACTAGAAAAGTGATAGGAAAGAAAAGGTATAGTAAAAATGTAAGGTCTGCAAGTTTATACAAGGAAAAATATTTCCTGCTCCTATATATATATGTATGTATGTATTTATATGTACTGAATCTGATGAAAGAGAATACAAATTTGATTACTATACGCCAATTTTAAATTTTGTGAAATTATGGATGTATAAATATATGTATATCCAATGCAATGAATTTATTCCATATGTCTTAATAATTGAATATACATACATACATACATAGACTAGCATTAATTATGTATTAATTGACATATATCATAATTATTGGCTTTATATATATAACTTGTTTGTGCATTGATTTCATGTGTTGTAGGATAGCAAATAAGATTGTAGGCATCAAATTCTATATCTTAATTATGTAATTTTATTCAAAATTTGAATGCATATTTGTTTGCTAAATAAGTATTGCCTTTTTTCGCAGACAAAACAAAGTATATTATTTTGCACAGGTAGGCTGGTTTTATTGTTGCCATACCACTTTACAAATAAAATACAACTTTGAGGCTAAGACTCGTCAACAACTAATGGAACGACTAAACTAGCTATAGCACATGAGTTAGGAAACATGCCTAAAAAACTAAATACCAAGAAAAATTAACTCAAGCACCATGCAAGATGCATACATATAGATCGCCACTGCAAAAGCAGTCACAATAAATGCACCACACAGGGTGCACACTTACATAACATTATGACACAGAGTCATTCCTAAGAAAATACATTTGACATACTAAAAAAACCCAAAAATTATGACAAGAAAACCATATATATTGCGAGACATGCCCGTAATCCAAAGTAGAACAAATAGCATAAGCAAGACGAGTTAAACTAGTCAACCATCCAGCAACACATATCAATTTAGAAATAAGGACTCAAAAGAACCATTGCAATAGAAATGACATAAAATCCCCTTATACCATCTAGAAGCAGCACAACAACTAGATAACTACATATGACAGAAGATATCAAAAGCTGATAGTGATAGCACCACAACTATTTTGAAAATAGCAGAAGCTCTACATTCTATTCCAAAGCATATCAGATTGTTTCCTACTAGCAAAAATTGGAAACCATATACCATACTAAACTTAAAATATCAAGCATGGAAAAGCATAACAAGGGCAGAGAGATCCAGGGTAAATGGAGTATCGACAGCTAGAACTACCCATTAGTGATTTTGAAGCACCACCAGTAATGACTAAATCAGAAACCTTCGTTGCAAGCAATCACCAAGGAGACAATTAGACGATACGAAAAACAAAGAAGGGGAAGGTCTAGAATTACAAGCTCCTATATACCATAAAAAACTACATATGACAACTAAAACCAGATTTCGCCACACACATCCAAATAAGAAATTAAGCAACGAAAAGAAAAAAAATCACCTAGACGCTGAAGAAAAATGCCGAATCACATATTGCTACTTCGATCAAAACTATAATTTCACAAAATATTTTAGGAATCCTAAGTGAGACATAGGAAAAAACGCGGCTTGAAACATCAGATCTGAAACGTACTAAGGCAAGATAAGAAAAACAAAGCTTGAGTAAGATAATAGGTGAGGTGTGGAGATGTGAGGAAAACTAATTAGGGCTAATAGAAATAGGGAAAGCTAGAGAAGATTGGAAAGTGAGAGATGAGAGAAGAGCATTTAGGAAAGAAGCAAATGCAAGGAAGACTATGGGAGTATAAGGTGGTAGCTCAAACAAAAAGTAGAGCAACCCCAGTCCCCATTGTTGCTAAATAACTATTATCAGAAATTAATTGTTTAGGGTATCAATTAATTTTGAATTGATTTGCATTAGTGAAAATTACTCTATTTATTCTATTTTAATGAAAATAAAAGGAAAAGAATCAAAAATAAAAACATATCCCATTCCTTCCTCCTTCTTCTTACCTTCCTCTTTACATTACTATCATTATAAATATTTACAAATCCCAAAACAAAAGCAAGAGAGGAACAATGAAGTTATAGCAAAAAAAAGATGGAAATAGTATTAATAATGAAATGAATCTCGAATATAAAGGAATGGAGGAAGATACTTTTGAAACACAAAAGTAAGGAAAGCCTAGAGAATTCAACAAAAAAATTCAAGACTAATTTATTCAAGATTTGGGAAGGATTTTGGTTGGGATTAAGGAAGGCTATACTCTTTATTTATTTGCAATTGATTCAATTGAATCTCCTTTTGAGGTTAGTAGTTCTATACTTCTAAAATGTGATTATTATTTTTACTACTACTACCACAACTATTATTGAATTCATATTGTTGGATGAATATATTATTTGTTATTATGGATATTGGCATGTTTGACTTTTTATAGTGATTAGGTTAAATTGTACATTAGACTAATTATTTCGTTATTATGACATGTTTTTTCCATATTATTTTATGTTGTTGGTTTATGGTTAAATGTTGAATATTTTAGTGTTTTTGGATGTAAACTATCAATTCTGATTTTCTAACAAATTAACAATTGATAATTATTAGATAATTAAATTATGAAACATTTTCAAACATAATTGTTGTAAAACGTTTTATGTTTATTTTAAATGCAAGTTCAAATGAATAATGGTTAAACATATTTAAGTCAACTAAACGAGTCATTATTGTAATAAATCGTATCAAAAGTAAATAAATGAATTTAAAGAAAATTATTTATTAAAAAATAGAAGAGTAGTATGTATGAAATAAATAATAAGGATATATACTAAAGTTAATTATGCAGTTTTTAATATTGTTTTAAGAAAAATTACAAATATGACATTTAAATATTTTAAGGCGAGCTGATGTCCCTTGATGAAAATAAGAATAACATATCTTTTAAATATATGATGTAAAATATTATCATTTTTTTATTTTTTTGTTATTATTACTTTTTTAAGGTTAGTAATAAAACAGTTTTAAGAAGAGTTTAATCTTAGATGTTAGAATAAATAGTAATTGTTTTTCGAAAAAGGTTTATCACATATGGAGGAGGATAATAATAACAAATTGATTTTGATATTTGATGCAAAATATGTTTATTTTGGGTTAAATAATCATAAAGTGATTATTATTAATAATAAGATGATTTGAAATATTATTGTGTTTTGGTGTGCAGCACCAATATCATTATTTTGAAAGTAATTGGGTGGAAATTGTTTTTTTTAAATTGAACAATGATGTGGTATTTAAAGTTATATTTTGGAAAATTATGGATTTTTAAAGTATATTATCGTTTTAGGAATTTTTTATCTTTTTAAGGTCAAATAAATAAATGCTTTCATAATAAAAATAGTAAAACGATTTGATACGTGGTAGAAAAATAATGGTCATAAATATATGTTTGGTTGAAGGTAGTATGTATTTAATTATTCATTTGAGTATTACATATTTGTTTTACAATAGTTGAATTGCATTAGGATGTGGATGTGATAGTTTACATTTTTTTACTACCAAGCGATGGGTAGTTGATTATGGTTAATTAGTGATTGATGTCGTGTTACTGTTTTGCACCAAAAGTTTGAAAGTGTACGTGTAGTACTAAGGATCGTGTAATATGGTATGTAAATGCGGAAACTGATAATAGTAGTAAAATAAATATTAAAGTAAGCACACCGGGAATTTTTATACTGGTTCGAACTTCTCGTTCTACGTCCAGTCCCAGAATACCCTCTGGATTTAAACTAAACCCCTCACTTAACCCGGAGGAATATGTATACGACACCTGAGCAGCCGAACATGAATTTTTCCGCCTCAACAGCCGAAGCGGACTTCAACTTAATACAAATAATTTGTTGACGAATGTGTTCTGAACAACACTGATTGTCTTTTGATAGTACAGCTTTCCTATAATCGAATCCTCAAGAGTATATGTGTGTGTGAAGATTTAGAAGGAAGATAATCACGTAGAATCAAAGTATATGAATTTATTCAAGGATTCTAGTGATATTGAATGTGAATGAATGCTTTTTATTTGCAGAGAATAATAGAGAATAGATTTCAGAATTATAAACAAGAATTGGTAATTGTAGAAGTGAATTGAACATGTGTATATAGTTGTAGAATAGTTACAATCTTTCATGAAGAGTTTCAATCAAAAGTTGTGTCTGTATCTCTTGGATTGAAGGGCATTCCTCTTCATGAACAATCGCAACTCTTCAGAAAACTAGCCGTTATGTTCAGGTCGGTTGACCGAGAAAACTGGCCGGTCAGCTGAGTTTAAAGACGTGTATAAAACAGTGCATATCTGTGCACTTGACACAGAGTCGGTCGACCGAGGTTCCTGGTCGGTCAGCCGACCTGCTGTCAATTGCACAGTGCACACTTATTTATGTATAAATCAATAAAAATCAATTTGTGTGTGTGTGACTACTTGAGGAATGATTTTAACAATATTCTAAGACTCAATAAAATAAAATATTCATACTAAACTCTGGATTGTAGTCTTGTCTCCTTTGAAGTTTTCGGGATATACTAAATGATATGAACCGCCTCTAGGAACTATAGATTTCATCATGAATCGATGAAAAAGATGGGCTTTAGGTCGAAGGAATGAAGTTTGTCTTAAATCAGTAGCGTCATCTTCAAAAAATAGATGGCTTATCCGGTCACGAATTGATATATTACAATCTACATCGTGTAACGAAATTCCACCCGGTCGTGCATGCAAAATGTGATTAATTCGATCAATGGAAAGGAAAATTGAAGTGCCACAAACCGATGTCCAAACACAATTGTCAGTGTTTCTTGGCGGATTGACAAGGTTAAGGTTTGCTAGAAATAACTTGACCATAATATGATTGATTTTCAAGTTTTTTTCCTATGGTCAAGGAATGTATCAAGTCCACTCTCAATAGCGGCATTTTCAATACCGTAGGGAGCGATATCAGGATAACTTACAAATGATTCTTCAAAGATTTTGGCGTCTTGAAGTTGTATCCATCTTTGAAGTACTACACCATTGACAAGCCATGAGGCGATTTGAGTATCTACTGGAGTAGATGAAGATGAAGCATTGGTAGTCTTTGATTTCTTCTTGGGAGCCATTGTTTTTGAAGAAAAGATATAAATTTGAGAAAATTTTAATGGGGGCTAGGGTAAAAACTGAAATTGGGAAAGTAAAAGTGAAGAGGTAGGTTGAAAAGGTGAATGGATGGGTTACTAATCTGAAGAAAAAAAAAACAGCAGAATACACGTTTTGTCGACCGAAAATCTGGGTCGGCTGACCGACTGAGTTATCTGGGACTAGCTGAAACTTTCGGGATGGGTTCGGCTGACCGACTCAGGTCTTCCGGTCGACCGACCCTGTTAGGAATGTACATTTGAAACTTTCGGGATGGGTACGGCTGACCGACTCAGGGTCTTCGGTCGACCGACCCTGTTAGAAATGCACATTTTTGCTGTTTTTTAAAAAATTATAGAAATATAAATTTTATTATCATTGTACTATATTTATACATCTTATTGAAAACAACAACAACACACACACATACACACACACACACACACACATATATATATATATATATATATAATGTTTAGCCACCGTTCGTTAAAATCTACGTTCCCATGAGTTTGGAGATGGAACATCTTCTATAGGTGACCATCTTGGAGCTTTTGGAGTTTGAACAGGGTTTGAAGAGGATGAAGTTCTATAAGTAGGTTCAGCAACATCATCCTTCTTTGATGAACAAACTTTCATGGCAATCTTTTCTAGAAAACTTAAACGTCTTGCCGTGACTTTTTGTTCATAGTAGAGTTCCCGCTGCATATCCATTTGTTGTTGTTGGTAGTGATGTATTTCATCAATTTTTTGTTTGGTTGATGGAGATATTACCATTGCATTCTTCCCTTTTTTCTTTTCCGGTGTATAGCCTATATGGGAGTCTTCCCATGGTTTCCATCCATGTCGGGGGTCTTTATCCGGAGAAGAGAAGTCAAGGATACGTTTAGGCATGGGAAAGGTAGGATAGGAGCCATTTTCAGGAATGCGGTCGGAACCATCATCGTCCGGAGATGTGTATGATAGATGGGAGTTTTCGGAATTATAGTAGTCATTGTTTGAAGACATTTTTCAAGTTTTGATTTTAAAACTTTCTTAGTATATGTTTTGAAAGATAAGCATAGTATATATAAGCATTTTGTTTGCTGAAAAATAAGTGGACAGGAACTAGTTTTAATTATAATCACATAAGTTTTAATAATAAAGCCGTTTGTAAATGTATGATTTATAAGTTTAGAACTAAAAATAGTTTTTCTGAAACCAAAATAAATAAAACAAACTGTAAAAGAAAAATGAGACAAGAAACACCCATAGCTCAAGTAGCTATAACACAACATCTAACAAGCAAGTCAGAGGTCATGAGTTCGAGTTCCGCTTTGGTCAGAAATAAAACAATTTTTGTTTTTCAATATTTTTTTCATATTTTTATTTATAAATCTTTTAAAGACATCGCCGACAGAAGCTGGGCAGAGATGGAAAGATATGGAAAGTCGCTTAGAAACAATGAAGACTGTGTTAATTCTGTTATAGAAGAGCGCCACCCGAAGCGGAAAGAAAATGATGACATCACATTCGGTAGGCGTGACCTAGAAGGAAGGCAATACCCTCACATGGATCCCATGGTTATCTCTGCCCGGCTCGGTCCAGCCGAAGTTTTCCGAATTCTAGTAGACACTGGAAGCTCGGTAAATATCCTATTCAAGCATGCGTTCGACAAAATGAAACTATCAATGAAGGATGTTTCTCCCTGCAATAAACCACTACACGGTTTCACTGGAAATGCGAAGATGCCCCTCGGGCAACTGGACCTCTTTGTTGAAATTGGAAGTCATCCCCGCTCCGTTGTGCGGAAACATACATTTGTGCTGATAGAAAACCACTCGGCCTACAACGCTTTCTTAGGAAGGCCAGCCTTGTCTGACTTCCAAATTGTCCTGGCCCCAAGGTGCCTAAAGATGAAATTTCCAACGGACAAAGGAGTAGGGGAAGTAGAGGGAGACCAGGACGTTGCTCGAGACTGCTATGTAACTGAACTTCGCAACAACCACAGGAAGGATAAAGGGAAGAGTGTAGAGGTTGCCCTCTGCACAAAAAGTTTGGAAGCATAGCAACTAAAGAAAGCCCATCCTCTTCGATATACTAGCGACCCTTTCAATGAATTAGACCCCAAGGACAAAGAGGAGGAGGCCACCGCCGAGCCTGCAGAGGCTATGGAATTTATATCTGTAGACAAGCAAGACTCGAGTAGACTATTGAAAATCGGGTCCCAACTAAAAGTTGAGTTGAAGGAGCAACTCATTGACTTTCTCCGCCACAACTTGGATGTATTCGCATGGTCACATGCTGACATGACCGGAATCTCCCCTGACATAGCATGCCACGTACTAAACATTGATCCCACCAAGGCGCCCATAAAACAGAGAAAGAGAAGTATAGGGGCAGAACGATCAACAACCCTCGATGAAGAAGTAAAGAATCTACTTGCCAATGACTTCATACGAGAAGCCATCTACCCAGAGTGGATCGCCAACCCGGTACTGGTAAAGAAGGCTAATGGGAAGTGGCGAACATGCATTGACTTCTCCAACTTAAATGACGCCTGCCCGAAGGATTGCTTCCCACTTCCCCGAATCGATCAACTTGTAGACAGCACAGCCGGGCACGAACTCTTATCCTTTATGGACGCATACTCAGGATATAACCAAATTCCTATGCATGCTCCCGATCAAGACCACACTAGTTTCATCACTGACCGGGGTTTGTACTGCTATAAGGTAATGCCTTTCGGACTTAAAAACGCAGGAGCTACCTACCAGCGCCTCGTCAACAAGATGTTTGCAGGGCTAATAGGACAAACTATGGAAGTGTATGTGGATGACATGCTGGTAAAGTCAAGGAAAGCCGACGATCACGTAAGCCACCTGGGCGAGATGTTTCAAGTACTTCGCCAGTATGGAATGAAACTTAATCCTCTAAAATGCTCCTTCGGAGTATCATTAGGAAAGTTCTTAGGATTCATCGTCCATGCCAGAGGGATCGAAGCAAACCCTGAACAAGTCCGAGCTCTAAAAGATATCAAAATACCTTCCACTCGAAAGGAAATGCAAAGCCTGAATGGGAAAGTGGCCGCCCTAAGCCGATTCATCTCCAAAGCAACGGACAAGTGCGTCCCCTTCTTTGAAGCTCTAAAGAAAGACAAAGGAAAGTTCGAATGGACAGACGAATGCTTAACAGCTTTCCTTAACTTAATCGAACACCTCCAGAAACCGCCGGTACTCTCGACTCCAAGCGAAGGCGAAGAATTATACCTATACCTTGCTGTATCATCTCATGCTCTAAGCGCTGCTTTGGTAAGAGAAGACAACCGCACGCAGCGGCCAGTATACTTTGTAAGTAAGAGATTTACAGGGGCAGAAGTCAGATATCCTAAACTTGAGAAGCTAGCATACTGTTTACTAATCACATCACGGAAACTGCCGCACTACTTCCAGTCCCATTCCATCAAAGTTCTGACCGATCAACCACTGAGGCAGGTACTCCATCGTCCCGACACTTCTGGGCGACTACTTAAATGGTGCATTGAACTAAGTCAGTATGATATCACCTATCACCCTCGCACCGCCATCAAGGGACAAGCCATGGCCGATTTCATTGCAGAATTCACTACCAACGAAGGTAAGGAGCAATCAGAGATAGCAGAAGACATCAAGTGGAATCTCTTTGTGGATGGTGCGTCAAACTAACAAGGCTCGGGGGAAGGTGTGGTAATAATCACTCCTAGGAGAAATAAGCTACACTATGCTATAAGGTTGGAGTTCGCTGCCACCAACAACGATGCAGAGTATGAAGCAGTGATAGCTGGATTAGAACTTGCCTTAGAAATCGAAGCCAATTCTTTGTGTCTTCATAGAGATTATCAACTTATTGTTAATCAAATACTAGGAGAATTCCAGGCTCGAGAAGAACGACTCATAGCATATTTAAAGAAGACCAAGTTACTTATCAGTCGATTGGACCACTACTTAGTCAAACACATCCCTCGGGAAGAGAACCGAGAGGCCGACGAATTGGCGAAGCAAGCAAATGTGAGAGACGATGTTATTTCCGGAGCAGTAGCCATCTCAAAGCAATTGACCCCAAGTTTTGAGCAAGTGAATCTGATAGCTACAACCGAAGAAGCAACTTGGATGACTCCCATCCGAGACTACTTACAAAGTGGCACACTACCCAGCGGGCGTAACGAAGTCAAGAAAATCTTGAGGAAAGCTTCCCACTACACAATACAAGAGGACACCCTCTATCGGCGCGGATTCTCTAACCCCTTATTAAGGTGTGTCGCTGGAAGGGAAGCCAAGGAAATCTTATCCAACATTCATCAAGGAAGCAGCGGAGATCACACCGGAGGGCAAACCTTAGCAAAAAAGATACTCCGATATGGATATTTCTAGCCCACCTTAAGCAAGGACGCCTTAGATTTCGTCAGAAAATGTGACAGATGCCAGAAGTTTGCTAAGATTCCGCGGCTACCAACAACTGAGATTACTCAAATGACCAGCCCTTGGCCCTTTGTAGTATGGGGAATTGACTTGATCGGCGAACTACCAATGGGCCGAGGCAGGGCCAAATATGCTATAGTGGCAGTCGACTATTTCACCAAATGGGTGGAAGCAGAACCCTTGAATAAAGTATCTTCAGCGAAAGTTATTAACTTCTTGATCAAAAATGTTCTATGCAGGTACGGAGTCCCATTAAAAATTATATCAGATAATGGACTTCAATTTGACAGCGAGGAGTTCGCCAGCTGGTGCCAAGAGCACGGAATTCACAAAATCTTCTCATCCGTAGCTTATCCCCAGGCAAACGGACAAGTCGAAGCCGTCAACAAAATCCTGAAAACTATGATAAAAAAGAAACTCGAAAAGTCAAAGGGCACTTGGGTGGATGAACTCCCTACGGCATTGTGGGCCTATCGCACATCTTTCAGAACATCAACGGGGCATACTCCTTTCTCTTTGGCATACGGATCGGAAGCTATGCTCCCAGTTGAAACCATCGTGCCTTCCCACTGTAGGATCCACTATAACCCAGAAGAGAACGAAGAACTCCTTCACATGTCTTTGGATCTAATTGAGGAGAGAAGAAATGATGCAGCCCTCAAAGCAGTAGCCCACAAGCAAAAAGTGGCAGCACAATACAACTCCAAAGTCAAGCATCGTACCTTACAAGAAGGGGATCTTGTCCTCAAGCGAATCTTCCCTCGCCCCGGAGCACTAGATCCAATCTGGGACGAACCATATGTAATTCATAAAGATCTCCACAACGGAGCTTATATTTTGTCAACAGTGGACGGAGAGGTGTTCCAGAGGGCATGGAACATCCAACACCTCCGTCGATACTTTTCTTAACTTGTACTGCCCATATGAAGTAAATTAACAAAGAGAATCAGCGGACGTAGGCATTTCCATGCCGAACCACTTTAAAAAATCTTGTCTCTTTTTTAACTTGTACCTTTATATCTTGGCTGCTTGTTAACTTTATCCTTTTCTGTTGAACAAAATCCTATGCATATAGCATTTCCATTCAAGGCACTCCACAGCGCAACTTCACCTGGACAAGACCTAACAGGTACTTTGCAAATCTATGCCCTCGCCAATGAGACACTTTTGCTCCGGCATCCCTCTGCTGCGGGTTAACTCATTGCTCGTGACGGCCCTTAAAGCCAACTGTAATGAGCCGATTATAAGCCACCGAGAAGGCCGACTATAGCCGAGGCAGCTCATTACGGCGTTCATCTCGCCGGCAACTGTGAACCGACTATAAGCCCCAACATAAGGTGTGGCCTGCCAGCGGTAGTTCACGGTTGACGATCGGCACCCATGCTAGCCGGCCATAGTAAATCGAATAATACCCACGATTACGGGCCATAATGGCCCGGGTAGTTACTGTGCGCGATCTCGGCTCCGATGTGTCTTAAATGCGGCTGTGGTAAAAGAGAATTAACTCCCCACGGAGGCGTAAGATGGGTGACAAATGTCTCCAAGACCCACAGCTAGGGAAAGTGACTACAAAGCTCGTTTGCCACGAACTTAAGCACATCGAAGGCCTTCCGTGATTGGAAGTTTTACTATTTCACATATTTCAATTTTATTTAAGAAACTTTTCTCCTATCCTCTGTAACAATCCCTGAAGTACAGGACACAGAACAAGGGACATTCACTAATGGAAGCGGGTACTCGCAACGAGACACTGGACTGCATTCCATACTCAGTCACACAAGACATTCAAAGCTGCCATCTACAAGCAAAATATAAGGGGCGGTATTTCCTTCTTTCATGTGTAAACACGTGACTGTAATTTATTCACACATCACGCTAACATTGCAAGTCATGAAATTATGTTTTAAACAAGAACTTGACGTCAAACAAAATTTAATTACAAGAATATGCATAGATACATTTCGCATACAACATGTCAAAATAGCAAAAACATTCAAAAGACTACAGAATTAGCTTAAGTTAAAAAATTACACGTCAAGAATAGTGTTGTTTATTACAAGTAGCATAATTACAACCTAAGAGTTATGTTACTGTTTTGAGACTAACATATACAACAATGTCAAGTCCACAAAAAGATATCCAGGTCCAATCAAGGAGCCGGCTGCGTCGGAGTTTTATCCTTGTCCTGTTGCCCACCTGTCCGGTCAAAGAAAGAATTCATTAGTGATAAGCAACCAAGTTAACGGAAAGACTAGAAAGTAAGACTTACCAGCATCTTCTCCTTGATCATCTTGATCATCATCCTCAACTTGCACACCTGCCTCCTCAGCTGCAAGCAACTGCATGCCCTCCTTCACCGCCACCTTCTCCTCCTTGGTAAACTGGGCAGTAACCACATCCATCCTGAAGGCCACACCACCCTCCTTATCTGCCTCAGCCTTGGCCTCCTCTAGAGCCCTGAGGTAGATCCTAGCCATAACCCGGGGGTAATCATCCATCCAGGACAAGTTACCCTACCTCCAAGTACGGAAGTACATATCCTGGATCATCCCATCCATCATCCCCTCGTTCTTCTCAAACTCCCTCATTCGGACCTCAGAAGCCCGCAGCTTTGCAACAACAGCATCCCTCTCCGATCGATACCGTGAACGGTCAGCCTGAAGGGACCTCCTTATCGCCTCCGTCTCCTCCTTCGACTTGGCCTGAGCAAGCTCCGCGGCCTCAAGTCTCCCCGATAATTCCTCTACCCGCTCGAGGTCCGCTTTCCGAACCTCATCCGCCGTGGCAATGGCCATGTCAATCTGCTCCTTACAGACGGCCTCCATCATCCGCAACTCCGCCCTACTGGCCTCTTCAATAGTCTTCCTTAATTGTCTGGATGCGGCCTCATGCTGGGAGATTTGGATGGCTTGGTCGGCGAGTTGTTTAGCCTGGTCGGAAACCATCAACCGTAGCTGAATGTTGGCGCTTCCTATCTCTTCCCCATCCTTGACCAGTCGGGCGTGGTGCCCCATCAATTTCCCGGTCTCCTCAGCAACCCGGTCAATATTTGCCTTAGCCTCATCCCCCAGAGTTACGACCCGGGTAGTAAGCAGATCAAAGTCCAGGGACTTAGCTTCGTCAAGCTCCCGTACCATAGGATTGCGAGGGAGAAGATGCTCACCAGTAACCTCATCGAAGGAGATGTCATGAGTGGCCGGGTCCAGGTCAGGATGACCCGCAAACGGGTTACGAACCAAGCCAGGGTGATCTATCGGGGTGAAGGTTGGATTCTCAGACGGATGTGGGGAAGGTATAAGCTCGGTGTCCTCCTCCTCAATATCATGAATAGGCTGGAGTGGGGCCGGAGGACCAGAAAGAGATTCAAACGTAGACCGACTCCTCTTCCACTTTTGTATATCTTCTTCAATAACTCCAAGAAGAGGACGATAGCCGACTACATCTCCAGGACGGTTAGTAGGAGGCTTCGGCTTGGCGGAAGCTTTGAGGAGTTTGTATTGTTCAAGCCTGTGCCGAAGATCTGAGGTCTTGGCCGTTTTGCCCGCTCCTGGAGTAAAAATCAAGTGTCACCAGCATGCATTGAGCCATCATTCGAGAATTAAAAAGAATAGAGAGAAATTCACCTTGAACTGCAGAAGTTGCCTCAGTAGAAGCACTCCCAGAAGATAAATCGACGCCGGTCCCAACCTTATCAGCTTTCTTGGACTTCTCCGTTTCCTCCAAACCTTCGAAGGCTTGGCGAAAAGCGTCATCCGTCCACTCTTGCATCTCGCCTACTTTCCCAGAAGACAGCCCCGGTACCATCACCACCCTGTCCTTTGCCACCGTCATCGCCATGACGATCACCGTCACCTTCTCCACCGCTTCCGCTCTCCACCTCACCTCCTTCATCCTCGCCTTTTTCCCCCTCCACTTTATCCTCCTCCTGAACATCTGGATTTGTGCTAGGAGAGGGTCCATCAGACTTCCTGAGTTTCTTCCCTCCGGCGACTGGATGCGCTGAGAAGGGTCTCCTTTTGCGACTCTTCGCCGTGGCCCCTCCTGTGGCTTTGGCAGCCCTCTCCTCCGTCGTGTCTCTCTGCTTGACCACAGACTGATGTGGTAGGATCAGGTTGTTCCCTAGAAGTGTAGCGTTCCTAATCAAATAAGAGGCCGACCTATCCCTTCCCGTGATGGCTTCTATTTCCGCAGCCGTCTGAACTAGGCGGTCACTCTCTACGACCGCAAAGCCACCAGTCGCTAGCAAGAAACAAAAACACATAAGAAGAGGTATTGCAGTCAGAACGGAAATTATGAATAAGCTTAGGACTTACAGCCAGAAGTGAAGCGATGGATGGAAACAGAGTCATCCTTGATAAAAAACCATTCCTTCTTAAACATGCTGAACGTCGAGTATAAGTCCAGGACCGGCTTGAAAGATACAGCCGATTCCAATCTAATGTATGGAGACCCCTTCTTATAGCCCCTCAAATTGTACAAATACCGGATCTCCCGGTTGGAAGGAGGACGCCCGTATCTCCTCTGGAAGATAACAAAAAGGCTCACCAGAATGGCGTAGGAGTTAGGCTGAAGCTGGAATGGAGCCACCTTCAGATATGTGACAAAGCTGACTATCTAGGCATTGAGAGGCGGGATGGCACCACACATACAGTGATACCTGCTGTAAGCGAAATATCCTTCGGGGGGATTATGTGGCATCACTCCTTCCCCTGGCAACAGCATACGCGCTCTGTCAATCCCGAAAGAGCGAGAAATGACATCAAGCTGCTCGTCTTTGAGGGAGCTAGGGAAGCAATCAGGAGGTGAGTTCAGAAGCTCCTGAGGACCGTACCCGTCCACTAGCGATCTCGGGGTGGGCCCATGTCGTTCTGGATTCGGCTGAACTGGGGGCACGACGGGAGATCCTCTTCTCTTCGTAGATCTCTTCTTTTCTGATCGGGTTTCCACTCTGTGAGACATTTATCTGCAAACACAGAAAAGCACGTTGTTAGAACGAAGGATGTAGAAATATAAAACAAACAAGTGTATGACGTCTGGAGTTTAACTTGTGGTTCGAAACATAAACTCATTTAGTACTGAAAGTTCTCAAGTCCATTCGGTACAGAAAGTTTTCAAGTCCATTCGGTACAAAAAGTTTTCAAGTTCATTCGGTATCAGGCTCATCCAATATCAGGTTCATTCGGTGCTGAAAGTTTTTCATGATTCATTCGGTATCGAGGCCATTCGGTATTGAAAGTTTTCATGTCCATTCGGCATTGAAAGTCTTTAGGTTCATTCGGTAAAACAAAGAAATTTAACCTTAAAAAGTCGTTCGGCAGAAGAGAGCTTACCTGGTCTGGCAGCTAAGATTGGTTCGGCACAATAACTGATTCGGCAGTTCAGAATTTAACTCGGCTATCTCGTTCGGTAAAGAATGACGAAGGCATATGGCTCCTACTTATAGAGGAAGGTTGGATAGCCGGACCAGCCGGTTCGGTTCTCAAGCCGAATATGGTCGACCAAACATGAACAAAGCACGACATATGCTGGCATATGCCCTACTTTGGGGGGCAAATGTTGGGTACGTTTATACCACCACCGAATCAGAACAAGGAAGTAGACACCGAACCATTCGGTGCCGAGCCAACACAAGGAAGTAGCCACCAAACCATTCGGTACCGAACCAACACGAGGAGACAGCCACCGAACCATTCGGTGCCGAACCAAAGCAAGGAACGAACTACCGAATCAAGCACCACCGGACCACCTCGCCGTCGAATCAACATTCTACCAAACCAGGCCCAAAGTAGCACAGCCGAACCAAAGCCACTCACCTATCACCGAATCAAACTCCAAACCAACTATCACCGGACCACAGTACTACCGAACCAAGGTATTCTGGGCCGACTTTTCCAGGCCAGATTGCATCAGCCCAGGCCCACCAACAGCTATGTACATCCAAGGCCCCTGCCCCCAGCCTCACTCTATAAATAGAGGGGCAGGGGTACAACAATGTGGACAAGTTGGAGAGCTCAAGCACGGATAGAACTTTCAAACAACTTTCATTTACTTGTATCAAAGCTTTGTACTTGTAATCTGAACAAGAAAGGAGAAATAATATATAAAGTGGACGTAGGCACATTCTGGCTGAACCACTATAAATCTGCGTGTCTTTTACAGTTTAGTCCCTGCTTTTCATATATTTGCATAATTCATCCAAATCACTGAGAACAACATAAAATCAATTAAATCATACGACTTTGAGCTGTTTGTCCATTTTTTGTGCAAACAGCTGTTAAGTCTGGTGTTTGGAGAGTTGGTGTCTGGCGGTAGTCGTGTTCCACCCCACATGAGTGACCCGATCCATGCCTCCGAGCAGCACCACATTATCTTGGCTCCTGTTGCTCTTGGTTCATTTCTTGAGCATCAGTTCTATCATCATCTCTCAACTGCAGTTCAATCACATTTTCCTGAACTCCAGCACCTTGATCGATTGTGACACCTCTAGAGTGAGCTCCTCCACCTGCATGTTGACTGTTCCCACGATGCGAGGGTTCAGTGCTGATCACCTGGGGGGTTCTGTACCGATCGGTGTCGTTCGGCCATAGCTGATTGCCTGATCCCATCTCGATGTTCCAGCTACGCATGCATCCATCTTACGTCTTCTGTTTCTGTTATAGTTGTCAAATGAGGAGTTTTCCAATCTTGAATATGGAGTAGACTCCGTCCTTGTCTTTCCACACTGGTTTTTTAGCTGGTTCATCAGGTTGATGTTAGCTTGAATTTTCCGGTTGAGCTACTGATGGCTATCCATCAGTTCCTTCATTAGGACTTCAAAATAAGCTCTAGTGATTTATTCAGCTAGATTCTGGGCATCGACAACCATCGGTTGTACATTTTGATCAAATTGTTGAATGCTAGCCTCATCATTGCCTTCAACGGCACGGGAAGTAGTAGACTTTCCTTTAGCCATGGCTGATAGTTTCCTTTTAGATCTTCTTCAAATCTGAGTAGAAATAAAAACTTACATGCAGAAATTGGGATCTATCTCTGAATATGGAAATCCACAAGTAGATGATGAGATCCGATAAAGTTGAGAACCAATTTCTCAGTGAAAGCACCAAAATGTTTGCATCAAAATTTGGCACAACACCCAATAGATTATATGTATAGAAATAAATAAAGAAATCAAAATTAAAATGAAGGAAACAAGTAGAGAATAGGTAAAAAACGATGACAAACAAATTTATAGTGGTTTGACGTTGAATGCCTACATCCGTTTGAAGAAATAGCTTTATTAATCATTTGAATTTTTGAGTATAAGAGGGATCGGATCGAAATCCGTAATTACAATGGAGTATAAAGAAAATAGCAGCATAAAGATCCTTCCAATGAGCTAGAACCCTGTATTTATAGGTGTACACGGTCGAATATCTTCTTGAAAATTTGCTAGAAGAATTTCCAAATGTAGACGGGGTTACTTAAAAAATTTCAAGGCCCAATTCCCTTTGTAAAGCGATTGACTCCGATCGGTCAAGATGCTATGTGGCATGCTGCGATTGGTATGGTAGGTACCCCCTCCATGCTAGCTTCATGTTTCCAAAGTTGTTTGCATAGTTGCTTTTATGTTTTTAGAGAGTCAATCGATTCCCATTGATTTGAACTAATTCAAGCTTTTCATAGCCATAGTAATCCGATCCGATTTCCTACCTAGGGGAAGTACTAACCCATACTTAGAATGTTCCGTAGAGTCTATCTTTTGGTCTTGCTTGATCGTTACTTCATATTATTGTTTATACTTGATCTATGGTATCTATAATCGCCTCTTTGGGCTTCTTTCCTTGTCTATCATCGAGTCTAACTTGTCCAATTAATCCAAATATAGTCGGGTCAAGAGACCAGATAATAGTTGGTAATATTGAGTTAGTTAGTGCACATTCGATGACTGATTTTGTGTTACCGTTATGAGGTGGTTAGTACACATTTGTTGATTTATACTTACATTGGTGATATTACTATAATGGATGATTAGTTAGTATGTAAGTATAATTATATTGTTGATATTCCCTATTTAATGATTGGGGTTGGCATCGAATGTTGTTGATAATTAATTGCTAAGTGTGTTATTATTGTTATTGCCCCAAATGATGATTTGTTGTAATGGATGAATGTTGTAATCAAGTTGTAATGTTTGCATTGGTTGTGATGGTTGCATTGGCTATGATAGTTGCAATGGTTGCATGGATGTTATAATTGTTATGTATTAACAAGTATTTGAAAGTAGGAAAGAGTAGGGAATAGAACTACATGGTCTTGATCCCTAAAAGAGTTATGTGGGCATTCTTTTTCTATGCAACAGCCAGCAGTTCCCTTGATGTCGGGGTTATAGAAATTAACACAATACCAAACATGGTTGAAAACTTTTTCCCCTTTTATCATATGTATATTTGCATTTTGTAAGTTTGCAAGTGAAAGCAAAGGAGGGGACAAAGGAATATAAAATAGCTCATATTCATTGTATGATTTGATTTATTTCTTGCATCATAGTTGTATATTTGTTGTTGTAAATTAAATGGTTAATGTATTGATATGAATATTAATCGATGTTAAAATTTGTATAATATTTTAATGTTGAAGTGATATCTCTGTTTAAATTCCACTGTGAGGTTTTCCTTTCTATTCATTGTTTCGAAATTTATAATTTTTATTTACCCACGATCCACTGCTTTTAATGTCTGAAATTAGTTGTAAGCATATTTTGACATCTTTTATAATTGATTTAGATGTTAAAAATAGCAGGTTATCACAATTGGTATCAGAGCTTAAGTTTAATGACAACCTAAGCCTTAGGTGGATTTAACCATTTAGAGTATGATGATTTAAACCTTAGTTTGGGTTAGAATATAGATTGAGAAAATGTTTTTGATTGATAATTGCGTGCGCTGTGTGCATGAGTTGTTTGTTAACCATCGTTACCTACCCAAAGATGATGTTTATTTATAATGATGGAAGATAAATAAAGTAGGAATAAGGTATGATGAACACTTAAGAGGGGTTAAGTGTTGGTTATAATCCAAGTGACACACCCGATGTTAAATTATAATTGAAACCCGACCTTAATAAAATGGAATCACCTTCTATTTTTATTTTTAAAGTGAATAATATTTGTTTGAAAAAGTGTATAAAATGTACACCTCTGATTTCAAAGATACTTTATTAAAGAAAAAAATGGTTATTTTTGGGCAGAGAAGTGACTTGTTGAAATTTTTGATGAGGATAAAGTTGTTAATTTGGAAATTGAAGATATTTTAAAAAGGAAAAGCGAACATAGTAGAAAAAAACAATTTATTTGAAAGTACTTTTAGTAATAAATGGTGTTTTAGTTAGAATTAGAAGTTTATTTCAGTCTTCGAAGAGACATTTTCATGTGAGAAATTTTAATTGTTTTTAAACATTCTTTGGAATGTGTTTCTATGATGGTATTATGATCTAGAAATTCTTAAAGAGAAATTTTATTGATAAATATTTTATTTGAAAGGTTTTTATGAAAGGATGTTTAGTTTAACATATTTTACTTGATAACAATGTTTTAGTGAGAACATCTTAGCTGAGGTTATTTTAAATTTGGGAATATCCTTTAGGAAAAAGGGGATTTGTAACCTTGCTATGACTTAGAATATTTTGCAAAAATATTTTGTTGAAAGATATTTTGAATATTTTTGTTAAAGAGTATTTTAAAATATATACCGTAAGTTTTGAGGAGTATTTATTTAATACAAGATGTTTTGAGGAAGAGAAAATTATTTTGATAATAGCATAGAATTTAAAATGTTTTTGTCAAAAGGACCTTGTGGGAGAATGGATAGTGAGAACTCTTATTTTAAATAGAAAATAGTATTTTGTTGAAACATTCTTTACAACAAATATTATGATTCGGAGTTTGTTTATTTCAAAGGTACTTTACAAGAAGGTTATTTGCATAAATTTTTTTGTATTTTGAACGAATTATTTTCTCAAAAGAAGTATTCAAAGATAATGTGGTACACATATTTTATATGGGAAATTTATTGGTGGAACTATATCAAAATAGTTTGATGGAAATATTTTCACTTGGGAGTTCACTTTTAGAGTTGAGAATGCGATAAAATTTTCATTTGAAAAATAGTTTTATCAAAAGATTATATTTGATTTCAGAAAACGTCTTTTTTTAGAAATTGATTTTGGTCTTAAGTATTTTCACTCAATGGGTACTCTTTGAAAAATTATGTTTGAGAAGAAATACATTTTTGAGAAAGAGTTTTGGTTATTGATTTGAAGATTGTTTTATTGAGAATATATTTGAAGATAAATTTTGGAGAAATATATATATATATTGTTATCTGGCCTTTTGTCCCGGCTATATTTAGACTGGACGATCGTCGAGAAATACAGCCCGGAGAGATGAGTATTAGGATCAGAGATCAAGCGCAGGCAATGGTATGAAGCAAGGATCAACCAAGACCAAGAGATAAACTCTCTAGAATATTCTAAGTATGAATAATGTATCCCCCAGGAAGAGGATAAGTGCCTATCCCTTTCCATAGGGGATCAGTACCTATCCTCAATTTTTGCCCCAAATTGGGTGAGACCGATATAGAGTAACAAGGAGGGCCCCATGATGGTACATTTCAAGTTTCAAGTTGTTTGGAGTTCATATGCTCAAGTTATGGGAAAATTACTTTACCTATAAAAAGGGATCGATATAAAAGGGATCGGTATAAAAGGGATCGTATAAAAAGGATCGTATAAAAGGGATCAGTATGAAAGGGATCGGCCATATTCAACTTTCACTACATATTGCAACAATGACCAGTCAATAACTAAAAATCTACAGATGATATCAACATGAAACATGGAGTATAATCACATTACAACATGGAGAACACCCTTAAGGATTGCATCCCAATCAGACGAGATTGGAGGGATCGGTCTCTATCCCTCTAGAGGGATTAGCTGAAATCAGAATGCAAGCAACACAACTTCATGGAAAACATGATATCTCACAAATGATAAGTCATAATGGCATGAAATTTGGAGGGCAAGTAGCTAACATCATGAGGGACCAACTTGAAGGATCACACCCTATTTGGAAACGAACAATAGGGATCGGTACCGATCCCTATTGTGGGCCCCAATGGGCCTCAAAATTCTTGTGTGGCCTCATCTGGGCTTGAAGGTTCTTTTGCCGAAATTTCAGCCCGATCCATGCACGTCTTCCCCTATAAATACAGCAGGCATGGTGCTAGAAAAGAGATCCTTCTTTCGTCTATGAAGGCTCTTCCATTTTTATTCTTTATTCTTGTACTAATGGATCCCAGCTAATCCAAACATTCTTGTAATCATAATCAAGTGCAAGATCAATAAAAATATGAAGTGGACGTAGGCCAAGATTGTCGAATCATTATAAAGATCTATGTGTTCATTTATGATTTTGCTCTGTTTTAATTTCATTCTTCATTTAATCTAGATTCTATTGGGCGTTGATTTTCCTCTGTTTTATAAAGTATATAGTTTGACAATATTTTAAGAAAATATTTTATGAAGATGAGGATGATTTTTTTAGAAAGTAAATGATTGAAAAAATGAATGTTTAATTGAGTAACAAACGTTGGAGGTGTTTGTTAAAATGGTATTGTATTAAAAAATGTTTTTTTTGGAAATTTTAACTGGGAACTATAAAACTTGACTTTGTAATAGGGGTGTAATATAATGGGATAAGATGAATTTTGAGTCTACTTAACAACCACTATGATGATGTTACCTTATGATGCTAGGTGTGACTTTCCTTTATGAGTTGTGTAAATGTCTAGTTATTTTTTTTCATAGAGGAGGTTAGGATATGATGTAGGGGATATCTATTTTGATTTGGGATATGACCCTTTTTTATTGTATTTGTTTTTTGATTTATTTATACATGTTGATTTATCTGTTATTAGGTTACGTTTGATTCCTTATTTGTATTGCACTAATTTACCATTTATTTAATTAATTCATATGGTGCTTATTTGAATTATTTCCTCTTGTGGTATCATGTTGATTTCTTGATTGTTGCGATTGATTTTAATTATTGATCGATAACTTGTTTTTCTTATTTTCTTGTTTGCTTGTATGTTTATTTAATTTCTATATATGATAAAAGTTGAATGAGGTAGTTATCCAACGTTAAATTTTGATGGGACATACATTGAAGAAATTAGCGGATTGATAAGGGACATATGAAGTTTAGTCATAGTGGGATAGCGTAGTCAGAATGACTAAGGGATTTGAAGATGTTCCTTGGAGATGAGGATAGCAATTAAGGAACTCTAGTGACTAAAGACTTGATGTGTACAATTGAGGAATCAAACTGACGATTGAGGAGGTTCAATAAATATTTATCAAAATATTTCTTCCGAAATCTAAAATTTTCAAATAATTATCATTTTCCATAAATAGTTTAAACAAAGGGTTTTCACTTTGGAATTTTATAAAATGATGTTTTCTCAAAAGAAAAATGAAACTAAATTAAAATGGTGAAAATATTTTGGGAAATTGTTTTCTAAAATGGTGATGCTATTTTAGTAAAGAAAAAGGATTTTGGTTTTAAACATAGATGGATGCCTTAACTTGAATTTTTTTTGCTTTGAAGATGTATTGGAACACTCCTTGGTAGTGGATTCCTCTTTGGTATTTTGGGTGAGTAATCCTTGTCATCAAATGAAGAAATTGCTATAAACAGATTTTTAAATTATATTTTTCGATGTAATATGAAGATTTGAAGAGATGAGATCCGATATTGATGCTCCGAACTTAACGATTCAATGATGAGAGTTGTGATATGAGCCACAAGGACAAGTATGAGGATGTGAAATTGTGTAGTGGAGTGTGGACGTGCTCTACTATGGATATGAAGTGTGTTAAGGATCGTTGATACTCGAAGGTTTCGACATATGCTCGTAAAGCAGGAGTATGTGAGAATGCTCGCCTAGGCAAGGCCGTGCCCCTGGATCTTCGTACGTAAGATCTGTCTTACCTAGGACTACTAGACAAGTAGTATTGTTCCTAGCCCTCTAAGTGGCCTGCATGCGAGCAAAGGAAACCGAATGATGATGAGTATTCATATATCCCAAGTACAGTACTCTAATGATGGTAAGTATTCATTGACCTTATGATGGTGGTCAACTGGAAGAGACCTAATGATGTAGGTCCGAGGATCGAGGATTGATGCACTTGCAGTATGAGTATATGGCTATATTATTTGGAGAATTTAGTCATGACTAGACATATTATTTTGAGGATGTGACCATAGGTGGGTGCACAGGATATCTTGGACAGTGTGGAAATGGAATGTTACCTAGATTATTATGAAGTTAAGACTATGAGGAAGTTTAATGAAAATTTTAAGGATACACATATTAGGATGGATGCGAAATCATCATAGGGATTAACACGCACATGTTATTTATTGTTAATGGCAAGGTGATTGCTCTTTTTGGGTAGGTGTGTGTTTGTGTTTTTTACTTTTTAATGAGCTATGTTGGTTATTGATTTATGTATATTCATTTATTTGTACATGCGTGCTTTGATTAGCCTATGTTTTGTTATGGAATTTTTTATAGTTGAATTATTATGACGTATGATACAAATTAATCTATAATTGAGATCTTTTCACTCATTATTGGTGGAGTGTTGTTTTTATATATTGTTATTTAGATTGTGCAATTGAAGAAGAGTATGTGTTATTATCAGTTATATATGTTGAAAATTGAATTCATTATTGTGAATGAATTTAATTGTATCATGATTGATGATGTTATGTGGTCATTATACAATGTTTTTATAAGCAATTAAGCTATGATTGATGTATTTACCCACATTGTGTAATTAAACCAATAATGATGATTTATTAATTTTGTTAAAGTCTATATTTAGGGAATTGTGAGGGGCGCAATTCTTTTAAGGAAGAAAGAATGGAACGACCTAGAAATTTGGTGTTGTTAATATTAAATTAATTAAAATAGTTTTTTTAATTAAAAGGTGAATTAGGTATCGTGTTTATAACCACTGCGAAGGTTTTTCTGAACTGGTCAATTTGGTATATAATTTCAATGGATTTGCACCTATGGCCAATAATTTTGAATGTTCTAATTTTGAGAGCAAAAGTATGTTTAGTGTAGCTGGTTAAGAGAGTGGACTTAACTTGGAGAGGTCATGGGTTCAATCCTGATTAGCAACACGTTTATGAATTTCCAAGGAGGGAAATGTGTGTGTATACATGAGAAAGAGATAGGAAATAAAAGGTATAATAAAAATGTATGGTAAATATATACACATGCTTATATAAGGAAAATTATGTATGTATGTGCCCCTATATATATATATATGTATATATGTATGTATTTATATGTACTGAATCTAATGTAAGAGAATACAAATTTGGTACCTATGCACCAATTTAAATTTGATAAAATTATGGATATATAAATGTATGTATGTTCAAAGCAATGGATTTATTTCATATATCTTAATTGTTGAATACACACATACACATTTATAATTGGTTGTATATTAATTTTATATATCATGAGAGATCAATTATATAGACTAGCAATTATTTACGTATTGATTGACATATATCCTAATTTTTGGATTTATATATATAACTTGTTTGTGCACTTATTTCATGTGTTATGGGAAATTAGCAAATAAGATTGTAGGCATTAAATTCTACATCTTAGTTATGTAATTTTATTCAAATTATGATATTTAAATGTATATTTGTTTGCGAAATAAGCATAATGGGAAATTAATTGTTTGGGGTATTAATTAATTTTACATTGATTTGCATTAGTGGAAGTTAATCTATTTATTCTATGGTTACTGGAAAATAGAAGGAAAAGAATCAAAAATAAAAATATGTCCTCTTCCTTCCTCCTTTCTTTCAGCTTTCTTTTTACATTGCTATCATTATAAATATTTAAAAATCCCAAAACAAAAGGGAGGGAGGAATAATGAAGTTATAGCAGAAAAAATGAAAATAGTGTTAATAATGAAATGAATCTCGAATATTAAGGAATATAACTTTTGAAATGCAAAAGGAAGGGAAACCTAAAGAATTCAACAACAAATTCAAGACTAATCTATTCAAGATCTGGGAGCGATTTTGGTTGAGATCGAGGAAGGCACTACTTTTCATTTATCTGCAATTGATTTAGGTAAACCTTCTTTTAAGGTCAGTAGTTCTATACTTCTAAAATGTGATTATTATTTTTATTATCATTTCCAGTATTATTTGAATTCATATTGTTGGATGATTTTATTATTTTTTATTTGTGGATGATGGCATGTTTGACTTTTTATAGTGATCGAGTTAAATTGCACACTGGGCTAATTATTACATTATTATGACATATTGTTTCCATTTTATTTAACATTGTTGGTTTGTGGTGAAATGTTGAATATTTTAGTCTTCTGGATTTAAATTATCAATTTTGATTTTCGAACAAATTCCTAAGTGATAATTATTGGATATTTAAATTGTGAAACATTTTCAAACATGATCGTGGTAAAACGTTTTATATTATTTTGATGCAAGTTTAAATAAATAATGGTGAAATATTTTAAGTCAATTAAATGAGTCACTATTTTAATAAATTATTTCAAAAGTTAATAAATGTGTTTTAAGGAAAATTATTTATTAAAACGTAGTAGAGATTAGTATATTTAAAATAAATAATGAGGGTATATACTAAAGTTAATTACGTGGTTTTTAATATTATTTTAAGACAAATCACAAATATGGCATTTTAAGGATTTTAAAGGAGTGAATGTCTCTTGATGACAATAAGAATAATATAACTTTCAAATATATGTGGAAAAATATTATCATTTTTTTCTTTTGTAGTTGTTATTATTACTTTTTTGAGGTTGCTGATAAAACTATTTTAAAAAGAGTTTAATCTTAGATGTTTGAATAAACGGTAATTATTTTTGGGAAAGCTTTATTACATATGGAGGAGATAATAATAATAAATGAATTTTAAGTTTGACGTAAAATATGTTTATTTTTGGTTAAATAATAATAAAGTGATTATGAATAATAATAAGATGATTTAAAATATTATTATTGTTTTGGTGTGTAGTAAAAATATCATTGTTTTGAAAGTAATTGGACGCAAATTGTTTTTTTAATTGAATAATATTGCCTTGAGGTATTTAAGGTAATATGTTTGAAAATGAAGAATTTTTACAGTATATTATTGTTTTGGGAAACTATTATTGTTTTAGTGTCAAATAAATAAATGCTTTTTTAATATGCAATAGTAAAATGATTTGATACTTGAGAGACAAACAATGGTCATAGTTATAATATTTTGGATGGATGTAGTTTGTGATTAATTATTCATTTGTACTACTATATGTTTGTTTTACAATGATGGAATCGCATTTGGACGTGGCTATGATATTTTACCTTTTTTACCACCAAAAAATGAGTACTTGATTATGGTTAATTTATGATTGATGTCGTGTTACTTATATCGACTCGGTAGTACACATTTAATGATTGATTTTGTGTTACTATTATGAAGTGGTTAGTGCACATTTGGTGATTTATACCGACATTGGTGATGCATTACCATAACGGATGATTAGTCTGTATGTAAGTATAATTATATTGTTTATATCCTCTTACTTAATGATGGGGTTGGCATTGAATGGTGTTGATGTTTAATTGCTAAGTGTTTTATTATTGTTGTTGCCCCAAAATGATGATTTGTTGTGATGGATGAATGTTTTTTCTACTTGTAATGTTTGGATTGGCTGTGACGGTCTCGCATTGGCTGCAATAGTTGTAATGATTGCATGGATGTTATAGTTTTTATTGACTAACAAGTATTTGGATGCAGGAGAAGAGTAAAAAATAGAATTACGTGGGCTTGATCTCCCGAAAAAGGCACTAAGTAGTATTTTTCTATGTAATAGCCACCGGTTCCCTTGAGGTCAGCGTATACAGAAATTAACATGTCCCAAACAAAGTTGAAACCTCTATCCCCTTTTATCATATGTATATTTGCATTGCAAGTTTGAAAGTGAAAGCAAAAGGAGGGGACAAAGGAATCTAAAACAGCTCATATCCACCGTTGTAACGACCCAGAATTTTGGTCGTTCGTTTTTGAACATTTAATTTATTTTGAAATGTTGAGTTTGAATTATTAATTGATTTCGAATATGAAAGAATCAGTGAAATGGTTTAAAATCCCAAATATAGCGATTTATTTGATTTGGTAAAATAGTAAATTGATATTGGAAATTGGGTAAAAATGGGAATCTTGGGTTAGATGTGAATAGAAATGATTTCTAAGTTGATTTTAAACTCTGTTTAGGTTAGAGTGATGATAGTGGGTTTTTGAATGGGATTAAAAAGTCGATAAGTTAAGGTCGGGAATTTATATATTAATTTAATAGTGAAATTTAATATATGGTAATGGTGTAAATAATTGAACTTTGATTTAAAATGAATCAGAATGATTTCTAATATGGATATAAATTCTACGTGAATTATAATGGAGTTAATAAGTTTTAAAAATTTAAAATTTAAAATGATTTCCACGATTTTGAAAATCACTCGATTTAATCGTCACGTTAAAATAGCCTTTCGGGGCATAGTCTCGAAATTCGACGAAACCAATTCCATTGGATCCGTAATAGTTTATTATTATCGGATTTCAAATTTCGTAGCGTTTGGAGTTACCGTTTGGTCGTACGAAACAGAAACGTGTTGGGATAATTATCGAAAATTTTATATTTTAATTCGATTCGAAAAGCTATCTTCCACATACGATCGAATTAGGCTACAAAACATGTTCCATTGTCTTCGGAATAGGGGTAAAACATTATAAATGCTAGGCGGCACGTCTCGTTCGGAGTTCGTTTGAAAAAGCACGTTAATTTTGAAAATAATAATAAAATAATGTTTGTATACATGTATAAATACACAGCAACAGTAAAACCCTAACACTAAAAAACGCAGCCGCCTCCATTACAAAACCAATGGCCAGAAACTTCTCCTTTTCTCTCCTCGATATCTACTCATCCACGCACTATTTCCAGAAATTATCAATTGCAAACTTGTCAAGCTCATCGAGTTCTACGATTTCAACGGCCGCGATTGGAAACGATGGAGTGGATCGACGGCTACAGGAGCTCGAACGTGGTACGGTCATGCACAGATTCCGGTGCCTAGATGAAGCCAAGCTTGACGAGTTTTGGGCCGATGGTGGGGTTCGCAACGCTCGTCGCCGTGATGGTCCCCGATCGAACTCCGGTCCGCTGTAGTGGTTGTGATGTGAAGATGAAGGTCGACGATGTTGGGTTCTTCCGTGCAGGCGGGAACGACGTAAGTGAGAAGAAATTAGGAGCGGCAAAGATTTTTCTCTTCGAATTGAACGACAGATCAAGGTTTTGTATAAAAAAGAAAAAGAAATTATTATTATAAATGTATATTCAAACTTATAAAATTCATATCTTTCTCTTACGAGGTCGGAATTGGACGAAACAAGTGGCGATGGAATCGCAGCGACGAACACTATGCTGTGGAGCTGATCTGGAGTCGATCGAAGCTAGCAAAAATTTTAGGTTAAATCGAACGTGTTCGATTTAATTTAAAATTGGAACATTTGTCAACGTTAAACTCAAGGTGAGTCAATCTCACTCAATTTTGGACTGCTGGTGATAAATTTTAAATAGTTAAAATTAATTAATGATTGATTGGTTAAATTGATGCATTTTTATCAGTTGGATGTGATATTATATATAGTACTATATATATTGGAGTGATTGATATTCCCGCATATATATAGCGGATAAGACCCTATGCGCCCCGCATAATAGCGGATGACCCTATATACCGCGATATTCTGCCTCGAAGCGGAATTGGTATTTTTATGTTATGCTAACATATGTGGATGCAAGAAAGCAGGTTAGAGGGATCCAACTGGATTCCTCAAAATGTTGAATTTAATTTCATATATAGTGATATATGTTCTGCTGGAATAATCTGTGATAGATTACTGTGAGATTTATTTTGATTGGATGTTATGGTTGTTGGGCTTTGATTTTGGTATTTTAAAATACCAATAATATATATGGTTTGAATATGGAAGAATTTTAAAAAGGGGATTTTTGAAGTAAAATGTTTATATAGAGTTTTTGGGTAAATCTATTGGGTAAAGTCAATTGTGTTGAAATTGTAATGTAACTATTCGGGTGTTGTGAATAGGGATTTTGGAATAAAGTTTATAAAAGGGATTTTTATAATAAATGCTTAAGTGGAACTTGTTTAAAATAAAGGAGGGTTTAAAATCTGAATTTTTAAATGAGTCGGAAAAAAATGAAGTGACTTTGGAAATAAGTATAAATTGGTTATACTAGAGTTTGAGTAAGATTTCCAAATTTACGAAGTGAAGTTAAAAATCGAGAAATGGGCTTGTTTTAAAGAGAGGATTTTTAATTAGTAATTTGGTAAATTTAAAAGTGTTAAAAATTCTGGAAATTAGTTATTAAATTATTTTAAATTTATTAAAGCATATTTAATTATAAATAGTTACTTTATAATGATTTTTAAGGATTTATGATTATTTAAGCACTAGTCGGCATTATTATTTTTAAAAGATAATTACTAAATTTTAATATGGCTTTGTATAATAACTTTTATTTAAGTATTTTATCTAGATTAAACATGGAAGTTTATTTTTAAAAACTTACAAGTATTATTTTGAGATAATTTTTAAATAATTTTTTGGGAAGTAATGGTATACTCGTGTGGCGTAAATTAGAGGCAGTGAGTGCCTGCAGTTAAGTTTTAGATTTCTCTGGGATAGAGACATAACCATGGAACTGTGATTCCTGGTTTGATACCGCAGTGGTGCTTTCCACTTTATTTTAAAAGGGTTTTCAAATATTTTCAAAAAGGATACTTTGTGAATATACTGAATTCGATAAGATAAGTACAAACCTTGGATAAAGAGATTTAATTTATTTAAAATTTAATTTAAATAAGACTTGGTGCTTTCAGTGAAAAGAAGTATTTGGATGAATTGATTGTTAATTTGATAGATAAATAACCGACTATCAAATCTAGACCTGAATATAACTTTGGGAATATCTAGAAGAAGCACGGGAATTATATGGTACAGTTACCGTTCGAGGTGCTATACTGTACGTATAAACTCGTTTTGTAACGACCCACTATTTTGGACCATTCAAATTGACAATAAATCCACACATGTCGGACTTGAATAATTCAAAATAATAGATTGTTAATTTAAATTTGGCAAACTCAGCATATACAGTAAATAAATCAATCACAGAATCACAGACATAGAGTAATACAATAATACGCAGCGGAATAGATAAAATAGTAGTTCATGAAGCTACTATATAAACATCAGAGTTAAAATAAAATACAACAGAATATCTCAAATACAGTGAAGTCTTCAGTACGAATAGATGACCTCTCTGAACAAATCAACTGGAAAAGCTGAAAGCTGAATCGATAGTTGGATCTCCAAATGAAGCTCCAAACTCCAAGGGTGAGTCTCAAATGCTGGATCACTCAGTCTGACCCGAGCGTAAAGCAAAACACAAAACACTCGAGTCAGGATTAACATTCTTATATCAATAAATCCAACTCAAGTGAAATATCAACTGAAATACAAGTAACTTAAAGGATGTTTGGGATAACCATCCTCTAAGGATCTTCGGAACTATCTACAAGGTGGAAATATACACTTTAACACCGTGGTCATTTCAAATAAATTTATACTTCAAAACCAAAATATCATTTTCATTTCAAAAATATCTATTTTCCAAAATATTGTATATACATTAAATAATTTATAAAGTAAAGTATTTAATTTCCTCAAGTCTCACAAATCGATTCAAATTAACTCAAATTCCAAATTCAAATTTATTCAAAGCTCAATTCATCAATTCAATTCAGTTCTAAATATACCATTTAAATTTTCAATATATTTCAAAGCTTTAATATTCAACATTTTCAAAGTTAAATTTAACAGTTTCATATAGCTCTTGATTTAACTTTATTATTATTTAATCAGGAAATATTCACTTAATAAATTCAATATCATTTAACTAGCCTTAAATTTCATTTTTACTAAATATTTCCTTAAATTTATTTAAATAAGAAATATTCATTAAATTATTTAAATTAAACCCAAGTTATAAATCATATCTTAAATCCCAATTTCAATAAGTTTCAAATCGGTTTAATTAAATAAAATTATCTTCCCAACCTTAACTTATTCAAATTATTACCGAAATCTATTTTGAAACATAAATTTAAATACTTAACCATATTATATGTATTAAATCAATCTTAATTAAATTATATATTATTATTAAATCTATTTATATACCATTACCATTTATATATAATAATTTAAGAATCAACATTTATTAAAACCATATATTTCTTCCCAAATCCATAGAATTTATTTCAAAGTATTTATATATATGGACCAACGGTGTCTGTATATATATCTATCATATGGTTAAGTGATACGGATATTTATCATTTCAATCCGTAATTTAAATATATACGGGTAGATATCATTTCAACCCGTAATCCCAATTTCAATTCAAATGAAAATCGCTTGGGTTTATCATTTCAACCCATGACGATTTCCTCCTATTCTAAAGTCCGTTCGGGTATGTATCATTTCAACCTATAGTGAATCCTATACTAACAGGGAACTTGCAGAGTGATAACAGATAATAATATAAAATACAACAACAGACATATATCATCAATAACAATATAATATAAACAACAGGATATGGTGTCATATCCCACAGGTGAACAGTTACATATAATAGCATATATAACAATTTAAATAACTACAGCAACATATTTCAATTGTCGTTTCAATTGAAATCAAATTTAATAAATATAAGAATGTTAAATCGTGAGTGATTGCTCACCTTTCGAGGCTAGAGAAATTTGACAAGGAAACGAGCTACGAATTCCAAAGCAACGCTAGATGGATATGATTCGATGAAGAAAACAGGCACGACGGATAACTGATAATGAGGAATCGATGGAACGATTAGGGTCAGTTTGACATAAATTGAAAATAGACATCAAAATAATATAAAATTTCTAAATCATCATTCTTAACTCAAGCATTAAAAATCAAAGTTTTTTTATATATACTTAAACTATTTCCCACAACAATTTCTTAAACACATATTATATCTATACACACACACATTCCAAAATCCATTGTTTTAGAATAAAACACAATTTATCTAAAACACCTACATTTACCTAAAGTCAGTACTCATCTTATATACAAGATTTTAAGCATACTTAAAAATATACTGAATACATATCTTAGAATATGAACAACTTAA
Source organism: Allium fistulosum (assembly GCA_030737815.1). NCBI lineage: Eukaryota > Viridiplantae > Streptophyta > Magnoliopsida > Asparagales > Amaryllidaceae > Allium > Allium fistulosum. Next base: position 1,110,359,070 of record CM060902.1, on the reverse strand, counting down.
CAAGTATAAAATATGCAGACCTAAAAAAATTCATGCTGACGCCTAAAAAAATAAGATGCCGTTTTAAAACAAACCAAATATATAATACTTAAAATAGCCGATGAAAACAAAATAACTATATATTTTAACTTTAACAATGAGTTACAACACTAACAAAAAGTTTATTTTTTCTATTTAAACCAATGTTTATAAAACTCCTCACTAACTCAAACAAAATAAAAGTTTAAAGCAAAATTTTACACAAATTTCTTTACATGACAAAAGACTACTGCTCCCTAATATATACATATATTTATTAAAGAATCAAAACATTGATGTATAATAAAAACCAAAACTGTTATATATATATCTAATTAAACACATTACTAATATAAAACTATAACCAATTTTAATATAACATACTATAACATAATTAATATATGCATGACTGGTAAAATTTGTATAACAGACATATTTAAAATTTATATAAGTTTATATATATTATATTAAAACGTATATATAAAAAAATTAGAAAGCAAAGTATTGATATAAACGAAAATAGAATATATACTACCTTTATATATATAACAGATAGAACTCATAAGCAAAACAAAATATAAATTTGTACATATATTAACCCAAAATAGAAAGCTCTGAGTTATATCTATATATACTAATGTATTTTGATCCAAAACTAACATATACATACAGTAAATTATATATATGTACTTTAAAATCATAAACAACGGTGATAAAATATACTACGATATAATATACTATACTATTATATGTAACACACGCATCATACAAAAAAAAAGCGACTTATAACACCATATAAAATGATTTGATAAAAGAAATATATTATAACAAAACCATGCAAATCTTGATAACAAAACTGCATATTAACCCAAAATAAGTTTTAAAACAACTTACTTACTTATATAAGTATATAAATGAGGGGAAGGAAGCAGAATGCTTGTTCTGGAATTGGCGAAGGCAACGAGATCCAGGCGGCAAAAGATGAAGCAGCGATGCTTTTATTTTTATAATTTTTTTTGTCGAGTGAAAATATGAAGGTGGATTTGGCAAATTTATATTGAAAGCAGAGAACAGGGAGAGGGGGAAGAAAAGAAATATATAAAATGGGTAGAGTGGAAAAACTGAACTGTCAAAAGGTTAAAAATGTTTCAGCGGTGAAAACAAGTAATGTAAGAAAAACGAATAGGCACAAATTGGGAAACGTATCACATAAATAATAAATATAAAGTAGCGGGTGAGGATTTTAGGCAATAAATATTCACGTTTATTTATACACGCAAATAAAATATGAGCTGCAGCCAAATCAAATATTGAAAAAAGGAAAAACGTACGTACGTTATACGTTTCTTCAAGTGATCGTGCAGAACAAAAGATAAAGGGAGTAATAAAGCTAGATGACCGTTTGAATTTGTACTGTTGGCAATCAAATAAATGAGAAGTAACATAAACACTTGATTGACGCAGTTTATTAAGCAATTGATATGCGTGTGCAGCACGTTTCAAAATTTAAAACCGAAGGGAAATTAACTGTCACAATTAAAGGTACTGATATAAATGTAAAGTAATGAATGATTTGCTGCAATGAAATAGCAATGATTAGAAGCATTGATTCGGGAAAGATTATTAAAGCAATAAATTTGATTGGACAAGAAGTTTTGAAAATTCTTTTTTTTTCAAATGGAAGGAGATTGAAGAGTCAAATTAAATGCTTCAGGTAAGAGAAAAGAGAAATAATAGAAATGCACGCTAAAATTAAGCAGGTGGAATAATACACAAAGAAGGCAACGTATATTTCCTTCCGAAAGCAACAGAGAACCTGAAATATATAAACAAAATAATGGCAACGGTTCAATCCCCTTTATTTTAGCTGAAAAGCTATTTAATGCACTTTAAAATTTGCTTGTAAAGAAGAGGAGCAGACAAAGAAAAGACACAGGTAAGGTAAGGAATATATATATATAATTTGTACTAAATATGATACGTTTGTTGAAGCCAATAACACCAAAAATCAAGGAATGAAAAAGGCAACAGGGAAAAGAACGGAACAAATAGAAATTAAACGTACCAAATTAAATATGAGCAGTTTTAAAAGCAACGGTCACCCATTGATTTAGCTGACAAATATTACATTTTTATTTTAAAATATTATTTTTTAGAATTTCTCAAAAATCAAATTAAATACGTTATAAAATTTATTAAAATCTACGGGTTGTTACACGTTTCGTTCTTTTAGGACGTTTATAAGGAAATCCGTCCACAAACGGTTAAGAGCTGATCTTCGATCTTATTTTCGTCTGTTTATTTCCTAAAGAATCGGGGTTGAGTTTACCGGAAATAGCAAACATTGTTTCGAAGAGACCGGGATCATATTTGCTTCATTACAGCATGATAGTGGGTTCTCGCTTCGTGTTTGGTGGCGAGCAGGAGACTCTTACCCCTACATGTCCCAAAGTGGTTTGTTGCAGTCGAGAGGCTGGCCGTAAAAGCAAATTCGAGGTACCAGTGTGGTGCCACGGAGGAAAGCGGCCGCTGACTTGGATGGTTGAAAAGCCTACCGGTCCATCACATGTGGTATCAGAGCTTAGGTTGGCGATATACCTAGGCTTTGGTAGGGATTACTCGTTAGAGATAAAGTCAGAAGTACTCTAGAATGAGTTGAGTGTATTAATAGATATGAGTGCGTAATTGTTGGTGAATATAAAATGTTTTTTTATTGTGTTGACTTATCGGTTGAGTATTTATGAATTTTTGTCGGTACGGGAAGTACAACCATATCGATAGGAGTTTCTAAACTCTTAAACAAGGTAAACCGACATAGTATTGTTTTAAAATGGGTAAATGAAATAATTTTACCCAAAATTATATTTTTATATAAAAGAAATAATTTTCTGAAATTATTATAGTATATATAATTGGAATGTTGGCTGTTAATATTATAATCAAACAAGACTATAAAATTTGAAATGGTTATATATATATAATCAAATAGAGGTTGTATAAGAATGACTTATACAAAAGGAGTATAAAAAAAATTGATTTAAACCAGAATTTTATTCTCGAAAATTTTGGGAAATGTTTAAAATTGGGTTAGAACTAGATGTTTGGGAATTTTTAAATTTTGAGAATTTTGGAAGTGTTTTCCAAAGTGGTTTGTGAGGAATAATGGAATATTATTTGAAAATGCTTTTTAAACAGAAAATTTTTTAAAATGAATTTTTGGAAGTAAGGAAACACTAAACTCACTTCAGTCGCTGGAAAATAAACCTGGTGATGATGGCCACATCATCAGTATTCATTTTCGAGTTTCTAAGTGATGGATTGCTACCATGGTGATTGGTTATGAATATTTGCTTTGGACATGTTTGATAAACAAGTTTTGTTTAGAAATTTCAAAAAGGCAGTGTTTTGGGGCAAAACCATGTTGTTTGAAAAATCTGGAAGTATGATTTGATATACCAAGGGAATGTATGTATAATATGATTTCAAAATGTTTTGAAATAAAACCGGGTAATTGAATTCCGGGGTTTTCTATTTAAAAGATTTGTAATGTTAAGAAAAATTAGTTATTAAATTTATAAATTGAAGTTGATGTAGATAAGAAAGGAAAAATGAAAATTTTAATCCTGGAATTTAAAATTTAAATTGAGTAAATTAAAGTGAACAAAATAGGGTGCAATTTAACTTAAGATAAGTTAAATAAAATAGAAGTTGGATTTGAATTGAATTGGAATATAAAGTGAAATGTAAGATGATTGTATAACTGTAAGTTATAATTATTGAATGAAACAGATAAACTTAAGCTATTAAGTGATATAGATAATCTAGAGTTATAATTATAAGATGGAAATAGACTCAAGTAAGTAAAACGGGATTTTAAGAAAAAGAGTTTTTGAATGTATGAATTGGGAAATAAAATAGTAAACCAAAATGATAATGGTTTGATATTATTGTAAAAGAATGGAAATTCATAAAATTGAATTATAAAAGAAGGGTGAATTGGAAAGGAGTAAATTGAATATAATATGAATGGTGAAGTGATTATATAACTATATGTTATAAATAGTGAATGCGAGTAAACTTAAGTGGAAATTAAAGAAATTGTGAATAAATAGTTTGTATAACTTATTAAACTGGGGAAGTGAAAAAGTATAACCAAGTTAAAATGGTTAAGTATTGGATAACAAGAAACGAATTCGATATAAGAGTAAATGAATTGAATATGATTTTGGAGTATGGATTGGGTAAGTTGGGTATGAAGTTAAGTTTTAAAAGTTGAATATAACTTAAGCAGTGATATGGAATGCTTATAATAAACCTTAGAAATAATTTTGTGAAATGGTTTATAAATAAATTGGCATGAAATGAAAAGTCGTTCACTATAAAATGAAGTGAATAAATCTATGTGAACTAAATGAAATAAATGGAAAATATGTAATATAAGTGGAGGTAAAGTTAATAGAAGTGCAAGTGCATGAACCATGTTGTGGTATAATGAATTGTCAAAAATTGAATGAAATGATTTCCAAGTGATAATATAAATTGGATATACTAAGTAAATGGAAGTGAATAAATTGAATGATTCAATTTAAAATTAATTAGAATTTGGTTGCAATGGAAACTTAACTTAAGTAATTATTTATGGAATGGATTCATAAATAAAATTAACATAGATTGGAATGTGTTTGATATAAAAGCAAAGCGAACAAAGATTGGTGGATAACTTGAATAGGCATCAAAAGGAAACTAGATAAATTAATTAGAGTCAAATTTAAAAAGGGAATAAATTGAAAACTGATAAAATGGGTTTGCATATAGTAGAAGTGAATAATGAATGGAGTGCAAATAATTTGATTGTAAATCAATTTGAAATTGAATAAAAGTGAATTTAGGTAAGTAAGGCACACATAAATCAATTTGAAATGAATATAAGTTTGGTTGTTGCAAATATGAATTGAATGCAATAAAATTTGGTTGTAAATCATTTCAAATTGAATGAAATGATATATGAATCCAGGGAAAGGAATTAAATTAGTGTAAAACCTTATGACTGCTTGTAATATATGTTTGGCATGTTTGGTTTATAAAGTTGATGCGTTGAGCTAGTTAAATAAATGACATGTTATAAAATTTCATGATTTTTGAAAACTTATGTGCTTGTTTGAGTAAGTACAGGTACAGGAAGCTGTTGGATAGAGTTTGGGTTGTGTAAATGCATATAAAATAAGTTGCTCGCTTAATAACGCTAATATGAGGTATGCCTACGCAATAAAATAAAGAAATAATAATATATTATTATATATTTTGTTTTCCGACCGTGTGGGTCGATGTATATATATTTATCTCTTTTGTGATATTGTAAAACGCTTTCCGTACAAAGGAGATGCTGTCAAATTTTTTTGGGAATTTAAGTTGTTAGAAAAATTTTGAAAATTTTTAGGAAATTTTTATTAACTAGAAAAGTTGATTTTTAAATTGTATTAAAAATCAAGGCTTGTGAATTAGAAATGAAAGCTAATTGTTTTGGATAAAACAAAAAGGGTTTAAAGAAGTGAATGTAGGATTTTAACTAAGTGGGTTTAGATAAGTTAATGAGTTTGGGAGCATTTCTCCTACCTTAGCAAATTTTGAGGACGAAATTTTTATAAGAGGGAAGGAATGTAACGACCCGGAATTTTGGTCGTTCATTTTTGAACATTTAATTTATTTTTAAATGTTGAGTTTGAATTATTAATTGATTTCGAATGGAAGAATCAATGAAATAGTTTAAAATCCCAAATATTGCGATTTATTTGATTTGGTAAAATAGTAAATTGATATTGGAAATTGGGTAAAAATGGGAATCCGGGGTTAGATGTGAATAGAAATTATTTCTAAGTTGATTTTAAACACTGTTTAGGTTAGAGTGATGATAATGGGTTTTTGAATGGGATTTAAAAGTCGATAAGTTAAGATCGAGAATTTACATATTAATTTAATAGTGAAATTTAATATATGGTAATGGTGTAAATAATTGAACTTTGATTTAAAATGAATCAGAATGATTTCTAATAAGGATATAAATTCTACGTGAATTATAATGGAGTTAGTAAGTTTTAAAATTTGAAAATTGAAAATGCTTTCGACGATTTTGAAAATCGCTCGATTTAATCGTCACATTAAAATAGCCTTTCGGAGCACAGTCTCGGAATTCGACGAAACCAGTTCAATTGGATCCGTAATGGTTTATTATTATCAGATTTCAAATTTCGTACCGTTTGGAGTTACCATTTGGTCGTACGAAACAGAAACGCATTGGGATAATTATCGAAAATTTTATATTTTAATTCGATTCGAAAAGCTATCTTCCACATACGATCGAATTAGGCTACGAAACCTGTTCCATTGTGTTCGGAATAGGGGTAAAACATTATAAACGACAAACGGCACGTCTCATTCGAAGTTTGTTTGAAAAAGCACGTTAATTTTAAAAATAATAATAAAATAATGTTTGTATACGTGTATAAATACACAGCAATGGTAAAACACTAACACTAAAAAACGCAGCCGCCTCCATTACAAAACTAATGGCCAGAAACTCCTCCTTTTCTCTCCTCGATATCTACTCATCCACGCACTATTTCCAGAAATTATCAACTGCAAACTTTTCAAGCTCATCGAGTTCTACGATTTCAAAGGCCGCAATTGGAAACGATGGAGTGGATCGACGGCTACAGGGGCTCGAACGTGGTATGGTCATGCACAGATTCTGGTGCCTAGATGAAGCTGAAATGACCCTCCTATTTACACCCTAATTTCATAAGGATTTTTTTTTTTGCTATGAGATGATATATTGATATATCATTCATTACAAACATATTTTCCAAGGTCATTTTCTTTTTCCAATAACCAAAATATATCCAGGATCAAAATAACTTACCAATATAAATATATCAGTGCATATCTAATAATACACACATACATATGAAGATGTATGTGTTCTTCTTGTTTAAATTCAGAGTATATACTTTATTATTATTTTTTTTTGTTCAATAACATCCTGTTTGATTTAGAGATTTAGTAATTCAGATACATTATTGTATTCAGATTTTTGGCCATAAAATCCACTAAAATATGTACTTTAGTCTGTCATTAGGATCAAGAAATGATCAAGTAATATTCAGTAGTAAACAAGCTTTTAATGTTGATGATTGTGTTTAAAGTCTGGATAATATTAGATTCAGTATAAAAGAAAGTGGATCCTAAGTGAACACAAGCAACATCTAGGCGTAATGGAAACGCGCCTAACTTATACACAAAAGGTCACGAGTTCGAGTACCATGCAGGTCGGTTCAAACACAATTTTTGGTTTTCTTCTTTTTTTTCTTCTGAAAGGTTAGAAATCTGATACCTACCTATAATTGTACATATATGTTTAATTTTTGCCTATAACCCAACATACAAAACAATCCTTCTTACTTACTATTTTTGTATCCCATTCCTACAACTGTTTTAAGAATTTATGATCATATTTTTGCTCAAATATCAACATGTACACAGATGTACATGTACATGTCAATATTTCTGCTCATTTTCCAGAAAACTGGGTGAATCAATTGCTAAATGTACTAAGCTTTGAAATGCATTTTTATTTTCAGAATACAATCTATCATGATCAACCAATACTTCATTTAATTGAAGCTGGTTAACTCATGAATCCTGTATCTGCCACACTAGTTCAATTTCATTGCATTCTGTTTAAAGCTTTAGGAAAACATCTTACTCTTCTCAATTCAATTCAGAAATGAATTCAAACTTAATTACAAAGCATTTCAGTAAAAAGAAAATAAAATCCTGTTAAGTTTACTTCTTGCTAAATCCAGATTTTGTTCTAAAACTCAGTGCTCTGTTATATCTCAAGATTAACTATTACATAATATAAACTTTACAAAACAACAGCTCAACTACATATGCATATTTCTCTTCCAAACATCCATATCAGTAATTAAAATCATTTCCTTGTTTCCCACTCAGATTTTTCCTTTGAGATTTTAAACCTTAGTGCATAACAATATATTTAACATGATACAACTAGTTCATCTAACCATAATAGAATTCATTACATAACTGGAAATCTTAGAACATAAAATTTTTCCTGAATACATGCAGATATAATCGATTTAAACTCTTATTGAAACTAGCTAGCATGTTCATTCACTCCTCCATAAAAGCCATAACTTCATTTTTACTTAGTGCCTGGGTTACCTGAAAGAACATAAGTGGCTGCCTCATTTTAAAATGAGACACCCCAGATGCCATGAGCAAACAAGGGTCAGATCTATGATCTGGTATGAGTAACATCAATTCATTCATGATATTAAGCAATAGAGAATATAAGGGTACTAACTTGTTGATTCAACTAATATGCAATTCAGTTGTTTAAGAAAATTTCTGCAATCAATTATTTTAACATAGTATAATTATGTTGATTCAGGTATGATATATTCATTTATCATTCTTTCACTTGCATACATAATCATGCAAACATAATTATCTATTTGCAACAATTTCACTTACTGGAATCATCTTGGTTCCATACCATTCAACCTAAGAAATATCCATATTCCTATTTCTTCATTTACAGGTTGTAATATTCAATTTAAATTCCTGCCTCATCTGCTATTAAGGAATCACTGGGACACATTGCAATGAACTAATTCACATCATTGCACAAAGATCTCAGGGCTTAAACAAACCATGTGCCAACTTGCATACTTCAAATATGACAAGCATTCCAGCAGCTTTCTTGGCCTTCCCTTCCATAGTTTATTTACTAGTGTATAGTCTTAAATCCTATCATCAAATATGCTAAGTGAACATATCACTGCAAACATGGAAACATCCATAATTTCTTCTAGCATAATTCTCCTCAGAAATAATCAGACAGTTATTTCCTAAATGGGGTCAATATGTCTTGATCTTAGTAAAAATATGAGAATATTTTCAACTGTAAAAGAGGCATGGCATGTTATATTGATCTGCAAGCCTTTATGATTGATTCAGATTCAAGATCTGGTTCAATCATAATTTTAGCTTGTGGGTTTCTCTTTTTTTTGATTTGATTAAGGGCTCAGCACTTAGAAAATTTCTATTGCACCCTTAACATTTTTCTTTTCAAGCCTCAGCACTTATACCAGGTATAATGCAGCTCTAATCATTTTTATAAAGTTTCCATGCCATAGATCTATAACAGCTGAGAGTATTCTCTATATGATTTTTGAGATCCTAAACTTTAACATTTGTGAGTATAAATAAATCAGTATGATACTCATCCAAAGACAAATGTCTCAACCAATCAAAGGTCATCCAAAATCATCCATATTAAATCATATCAGATTTAAAATAAAACATCCAGAAAGCATTGATGAAATCATATACATCAAAACCAGAAATATATATAAATGGAAATAAAAAGTGGCTGCCTCATCTCAGGTCTTAATGCCATGAACTTAGTGAGATTACTCACCTAAATGTTTAATCCAGAAAATTCTTGTTTGAGTGTTCTCTCCTTTCTTCCAATATTTTCCTTCTTTTCTTATTTTTGTGCAGCTCGGGGTAAAAATGATTCTACTGGCTAAACTGCCTATTTATAAGCATTTTTTCCTCTAGGGTTTTGTTGAAACAGAATTCCATTTCTGTCCTGGCTAGCATCATGCATTTTTCATTCATAATACCCCGGCCATATTAACCAATTTAAAGGCTGCATTTTCTTTCTTTTACTTTTCAGAAAATGGCCACTCTCCTAGTCATGTTAAAAGTGTGACTATCCTATTTTTATTTTAATTATTTCTGAAAATCCCCTTTTGCTATTTTTGCCTATACAAGCTCATTAACTTGTATCACATTTCATGTCATTTTAATGTCATAGTTTTACTTACTTATATATATATATATATATATACTTTTCAGTGTTTAAAAATATATATATTTGTACACATATCTTATCTAAGCTTATTTTAATTTCTCTTTAATTTCAGAAGCATATGCACCTATATGTATACAGGTTAATATACATAATTTTCTCTTCTGGGTTTTAAATAAAATTTGTTTACTGATTTAAAGTAAAGCCTACTTTTTCTTACTTTCTAAGATGATCCATATAATTTCAGAAATCAAACAACCATGTTGCCAAATCATGTTTGTATTGCCCTTTAATTCTTGTTTTAAATCCAAGAAATCTGGAGTTCTTCCTTGTGCCATTTCAGTGTGCACGTGCACACATATACCTGCACACTATTTATTCCTGAGACTTCACCATATTTAAATCTAAATATTTCAAAATTAAATCATTTTTCAAAAATGATTTTTCACAAAATTTTGGGGTATTACATTCACCCCTCCTTTTAGGAATTGTGTCCTCACAATTTTTCTAACATTTATAGTGAGCATTTTTTTTTTCTTTTCTGAAAACTTATCAAACATATTCATAAGCAAACAAATTTAACCATATCAACCATGCATAACAAATAATTTTTCCAGAAAGAAAAAAAAAATTACCTTTTAATTTGCAAAAAGCTTAGGATAATCCATTCTAATCTTATCCTCTAACTCCCATGTGCAGTCATTAGGATCACTACTCCACTGGATCTTAACTAGTTTCAAGGTTTTGCTCCTTAATTTCTTTTCTTCCTTGGCTACAATCCCCACTGGTTCTTTTTCATAAACCAAGTCAGGATTTATTTGAATTTTGGTAGGCTCTTCCAAAATGTCTTCCTTATCATGTACCCATTTTCTAAGTTGGGACACATGAAAAACATTATGCATTGCTTTCATCTCCTCTGGTAGTTCTAATTTGTAAGCCAATGAACCAATTCTTTCCAGAATTTTATAGGGTCCAACATACCTTGGTGTAAGCTTACCTTGCTTGCCAAATCTCATGACTTTCTTCATAGGTGAAATCTTGATGAAAACAAAGTCTCCCACTTCATATTCCACTTGCTTTCTCTTCCTATCTGCAAATTTCTTTTGCCTATCTTGAGCTGCTGCTATTCTTTTTCTTATTAACCCAATTCTCTCTGTAGTTTCTTTAACATATTCAGGTCCAAGAACAGCCCTTTCTCCAGCCTCTACCCAGCATATAGGTGATAAACATGGCTTGCCATATAAGGCTTCAAATGGTGCCATCCCTATGGTGCTTTGGTAACTGTTATTGTATGTGAATTCAGCTAGATGGAGGTGGTCTTCCCAGTTGCCTCCAAAGTCCAGTGTACATGCTCTCAACAAATCCTCTAAGACTTTGTTCACCACCTCAGTTTGACCATCTGATTGTGGATGGTAGGCAGTGCTTAAGCACAATTCACTCCCCATAGCCTCTTGAAAACTTTTCCAAAACCTTGAGGTGAAGATGGTATCCCTATCACTCACAATGGTTTTAGGTATGCCATGCAACCTTACTACCTCTTTCATGAATATTTGAGCCAATTTTGGAGCATTTCTTTCTGCTCTAACTGGGATAAAATGTGCTACCTTAGTTAGCCTATCCACAATTACCCATATACTTGTGTTTCCCTTCTTAGATCTAGGCAGACCATCTATGAAATCCATAGATATATCCTCCCACTTCCACTGTGGTATGCTAAGGGGTTGCAATAGTCCTGATGGCCTTTGTGTCTCTGCCTTGACTTGTTGGCAAGTCATGCACCTTGCAACATATCTGGCCACATCTGACTTCATCCCCTTCCACCAAAGATTTCTTTTCAAATTTTGATACATCTTGGTGCTACCTGGGTGTATGGAGTACTTACTCCTATGGTACTCATTTAATATTTCCTCTTTCAATTCTATATTTTCTGGAACACATATCCTGTTTTTATTCCTCAAATACCCATTTTTATCAACTTGATAATTTATTACTTCCTCCCCTTTTGATATGAGCATTTTCTTTTCCACCATGTTTAGGTCTTGTTCCTGCATTTGCCCAATCTTAAGAAGTAAATCTGATTGCAGAGATATCATACTTAATTTCCCTTTACCTTCACCTTCTTCAATGGGCATCATTTGTTCCTCACTACTTTCCTCAATTTCCAAATCAGTAAGTATAGACAAATCCCTAAACTCTTCCATCATCAACATGGCTACTTTGGCATGTTGTCTACTCAAGGCATCTGCAACTTTATTTGCCTTGCCTGGTGTATACAGTATATCTAGATCATAGGCAGCTAGGAACTCTACCCATCTATGTTGCCTCATGTTCAAATCTTTTTGTGAGAATAAATATTTCAGTGCCTTATGATCAGTGTACAAAATGAATTTGGCACCTAACAAATAATGTCTCCAAAGTTTCAAAGCATACACAACTGCTGCTAGTTCAAGATCATGGGTTGCATACCTGGTTTCATGTGGCTTTAATTGCCTAGATGCATAGGCTACCACCTGGTCTTGCTGCATCAACACAGCCCCTAACCCAGAGCCACTTGCATCAGTGTACACAACCAAATTTTCATTTCCTTCTGGCACTCTCAACACTGGTGCATTAATCAGAGCTTCCTTTATTTTGATAAAAGCTTGCTCACATTTTTCTGTCCATACAAAGGCTTGGTTCTTTCTAGTTAAATTGGTAAGTGGTGATGATATTTTTGAGAAATCTTTTATGAATCTCCTATAATATCCTGCCATCCCCATAAATGATCTAATCTCACTGATGGTGCTAGGCCTTTTCCATGCTTGGATTGCCACTACCTTGTTAGGGTTTACTGATATTCCTTTGGCAGAGATGACATGCCCAAGGAAATGCACTTCTTCTTTCCAAAATGCACATTTTGAAAATTTTGCCTTTAAATCATTTTCCCTTAGTCTTGACAAAACTAAATGCAAATGATTTTTATGCTCTTCCACTGTCTTGGAATAAATCAAAATGTCATCAATAAAAATCAGTACAAATTTGTCTAGATAATCTCTAAATATTCTATTCATCAAATCAACAAAATATGAAGGAGCATTTGTCAAACCAAATGGCATAACCAAAAATTCATATAAGCCATATCTTGTGTTAAATGCAGTGTACTTAACACTTGAGTCTTCAACCTTCATTTGATGGAATCCTGATGCTAAGTCTAGCCTAGAAAATATTTTAGCTTCACTGAGTTGGTCAAAGAGATCATCTATTCTAGGCAATGGGTATTTATTCTTGATGGTTACTTTATTTAGCTCCCTGTAATCTATGCACATTCTCAAGGTACCATCATGTTTTCTTACAAACACTACTGGAGAACCCCAGCAGGAATTGCTTGGCCTTATAAATCCCTTGCCTTCTAATTCTTCCAACTGATTTTTCAATTCTTTTAGTTCACTTGGCCCCATTCTATAAGGTTTCTTAATTATTGGACTTGCTCCTGGAATGAGATTAATTTGGAACTCAACTGGTCTGTGGTGTGGAACACCCTTAACTTCCCCAAACACATCCAAGTATTCATTAACTATGGGAATTTCTTCAATGGTTAGTTCACTCAGATCTTTTTCTAAGTCAACTAAATGATATAGTTTTCCTTCCTTAGCTACCTCACATAAAACTGTGATTCTCTGGCCTTTAGAATTTTGCAATGATATGGTGGATGAGTCTAAATTAATTATGGCTTTAAATTGCCTTAACCAGTCTACCCCCAATATAACACCTATATTTGGGTAATTCAAAACATATAAATTGGAAATAAAAATATTTCCTCCTATGTTTAACTCCACATCCACACAAATCATATTTAAGACACTAGAACTCCCCAATGGACTGTGTATATGCAATGGGGTTTCAACTAATATGCAATTCAGTTTTAGCACTTTAACCAATTCATAAGAAATTAAGGAGTGAGTTGCCCCAGTATCATACACTACTGTTATGGGTATGGTACAAATAAGTAATGTACCTTCCACTTGGCTATGGTTTACAGTGTTACTTTCCACTGTGGCTTTGCCTTTTCCTTCCAAATTTGCCAATTTGCCTTGCTGTTTATACTCAGGACAATTCCTCTTCATATGTCCCTCTTTCCCACATAGATAGCATTTGAAAGCTCCTCCTTTCAACTCTGGACATTTTGGTTTGATATGCCCTTCTTTTCCACACTGATGGCACACAATTTTCTTCTTATCTTCCTTAGCTTTGACATCTCCAGTGCTTTTGTTACTAGCCTCTTCTTTCTTCTTATCATAAGGGTGATACCTCCCCTTACCTTTCTTGTTATTATTGCTCTTAAAATTTCTGAACTTCTCCCTTTCCTTGTCATGCTGCTCCAACCTCAAAGCTAAGTCTATCACATGATCAAAAGTCTTGTCTGCATAAGGTAACATAGCTCTGCTAAGTCCTGGGTTTAGACCTTTTATGTACCTATCATTTTTAGATGCTTCATCTGCCACAAGCATTGCTCCATATGTGGAAAGTCCCTCAAACTTTTGAGTGTATTCTGTGACAGTCATGGTTCCTTGTCTAAGCCTAATGAATTCTTCTAGCAAGGTAGTCTTTGCTGATGCTGGTACAAACCTTGCCTCCAACATCTCTTTGAATTGATTCCAAGTGATTTCATTCTCATTCCTTCCTGCAATGATTACTTCCCACCAGCCTAAAGCTACTCCTTTCAGCTGTCTTGAAGCCACTTGCCTCTTTCTTTGATCATCAAGTTGCATGTCATTGAAAATTCTTTCCAATGTTCTCAACCATGTTTGAATTTCCATGATACTCTCTGTCCCTTCAAAGCTTTTGCCTCCTAAATGAGTATATGTCTTAAGCAGTTTTGAGAGTTCTTCATAGGGATTTTCTTGCCTTTGTCCTGCCCCATCCCTAAATGCTCTCACCAAGTCTTGCAGATTGACCATTGGTGGTGCATGGGAAGATCCTGCTCCCTGATTTGGTGGTCTCCCTACCATAGTTTGCTAATAATAATTTACATAGCTGGTTAGTTTGATATTTAGTTCCTTTTAATTTTATCTTTCTATCTAAGAACTTGATCCTTACTTCTACTATGTTGAATAACATAGCTCTGATACCAAACTGAAATGACCCTCCTATTTCCACCCTAATTTCATAAGGATTTTTTTTTTTTGCTATGAGATGATATATTGATATATCATTCATTACAAACATATTTTCCAAGGTCATTTTCTTTTTCCAATAACCAAAATATATCCAGGATCAAAATAACTTACCAATATAAATATATCAGTGCATATCTAATAATACACACATACATATGAAGATGTATGTGTTCTTCTTGTTTAAATTCAGAGTATATACTTTATTATTATTTTTTTTTTGTTCAATAACATCCTGTTTGATTTAGAGATTTAGTAATTCAGATACATTATTGTATTCAGATTTTTGGCCATAAAATCCACTAAAATATGTACTTTAGTCTGTCATTAGGATCAAGAAATGATCAAGTAATATTCAGTAGTAAACAAGCTTTTAATGTTGATGATTGTGTTTAAAGTCTGGATAATATTAGATTCAGTATAAAAGAAAGTGGATCCTAAGTGAACACAAGCAACATCTAGGCGTAATGGAAACGCGCCTAACTTATACACAAAAGGTCACGAGTTCGAGTACCATGCAGGTCGGTTCAAACACAATTTTTGGTTTTCTTCTTTTTTTTTTTCTGAAAGGTTAGAAATCTGATACCTACCTATAATTGTACATATATGTTTAATTTTTGCCTATAACCCAACATACAAAACAATCCTTCTTACTTACTATTTTTGTATCCCATTCCTACAACTGTTTTAAGAATTTATGATCATATTTTTGCTCAAATATCAACATGTACACAGATGTACATGTACATGTTAATATTTCTGCTCATTTTCCAGAAAACTGGGTGAATCAATTGCTAAATGTACTAAGCTTTGAAATGCATTTTTATTTTCAGAATACAATCTATCATGATCAACCAATACTTCATTTAATTGAAGCTGGTTAACTCATGAATCCTGTATCTGCCACACTAGTTCAATTTCATTGCATTCTGTTTAAAGCTTTAGGAAAACATCTTACTCTTCTCAATTCAATTCAGAAATGAATTCAAACTTAATTACAAAGCATTTCAGTAAAAAGAAAATAAAATCCTGTTAAGTTTACTTCTTGCTAAATCCAGATTTTGTTCTAAAACTCAGTGCTCTGTTATATCTCAAGATTAACTATTACATAATATAAACTTTAAAAAACAACAGCTCAACTACATATGCATATTTCTCTTCCAAACATCCATATCAGTAATTAAAATCATTTCCTTGTTTCCCACTCAGATTTTTCCTTTGAGATTTTAAACCTTAGTGCATAACAATATATTTAACATGATACAACTAGTTCATCTAACCATAATAGAATTCATTACATAACTGGAAATCTTAGAACATAAAATTTTTCCTGAATACATGCAGATATAATCGATTTAAACTCTTATTGAAACTAGCTAGCATGTTCATTCACTCCTCCATAAAAGCCATAACTTCATTTTTACTTAGTGCCTGGGTTACCTGAAAGAACATAAGTGGCTGCCTCATTTTAAAATGAGACACCCCAGATGCCATGAGCAAACAAGGGTCAGATCTATGATCTGGTATGAGTAACATCAATTCATTCATGATATTAAGCAATAGAGAATATAAGGGTACTAACTTGTTGATTCAACTAATATGCAATTCAGTTGTTTAAGAAAATTTCTGCAATCAATTATTTTAACATAGTATAATTATGTTGATTCAGGTATGATATATTCATTTATCATTCTTTCACTTGCATACATAATCATGCAAACATAATTATCTATTTGCAACAATTTCACTTACTGGAATCATCTTGGTTCCATACCATTCAACCTAAGAAATATCCATATTCCTATTTCTTCATTTACAGGTTGTAATATTCAATTTAAATTCCTGCCTCATCTGCTATTAAGGAATCACTGGGACACATTGCAATGAACTAATTCACATCATTGCACAAAGATCTCAGGGCTTAAACAAACCATGTGCCAACTTGCATACTTCAAATATGACAAGCATTCCAGCAGCTTTCTTGGCCTTCCCTTCCCTAGTTTATTTACTAGTGTATAGTCTTAAATCCTATCATCAAATATGCTAAGTGAACATATCACTGCAAACATGGAAACATCCATAATTTCTTCTAGCATAATTCTCCTCAGAAATAATCAGACAGTTATTTCCTAAATGGGGTCAATATGTCTTGATCTTAGTAAAAATATGAGAATATTTTCAACTGTAAAAGAGGCATGGCATGTTATATTGATCTGCAAGCCTTTATGATTGATTCAGATTCAAGATCTGGTTCAATCATAATTTTAGCTTGTGGGTTTCTCTTTTTTTTTGATTTGATTAAGGGCTCAGCACTTAGAAAATTTCTATTGCACCCTTAACATTTTTCTTTTCAAGCCTCAGCACTTATACCAGGTATAATGCAGCTCTAATCATTTTTATAAAGTTTCCATGCCATAAATCTATAACAGCTGAGAGTATTCTCTATATGATTTTTGAGATCCTAAACTTTAACATTTGTGAGTATAAATAAATCAGTATGATACTCATCCAAAGACAAATGTCTCAACCAATCAAAGGTCATCCAAAATCATCCATATTAAATCATATCAGATTTAAAATAAAACATCCAGAAAGCATTGATGAAATCATATACATCAAAACCAGAAATATATATAAATGGAAATAAAAAGTGGCTGCCTCATCTCAGGTCTTAATGCCATGAACTTAGTGAGATTACTCACCTAAATGTTTAATCCAGAAAATTCTTGTTTGAGTGTTCTCTCCTTTCTTCCAATATTTTCCTTCTTTTCTTATTTTTGTGCAGCTCGGGGTAAAAATGATTCTACTGGCTAAACTGCCTATTTATAAGCATTTTTTCCTCTAGGGTTTTGTTGAAACAGAATTCCATTTCTGTCCTGGCTAGCATCATGCATTTTTCATTCATAATACCCCGGCCATATTAACCAATTTAAAGGCTGCATTTTCTTTCTTTTACTTTTCAGAAAATGGCCACTCTCCTAGTCATGTTAAAAGTGTGACTATCCTATTTTTATTTTAATTATTTCTGAAAATCCCCTTTTGCTATTTTTGCCTATACAAGCTCATTAACTTGTATCACATTTCATGTCATTTTAATGTCATAGTTTTACTTACTTATATATATATATATATATATATACTTTTCAGTGTTTAAAAATATATATATTTGTACACATATCTTATCTAAGCTTATTTTAATTTCTCTTTAATTTCAGAAGCATATGCACCTATATGTATACAGGTTAATATACATAATTTTCTCTTCTGGGTTTTAAATAAAATTTGTTTACTGATTTAAAGTAAAGCCTACTTTTTCTTACTTTCTAAGATGATCCATATAATTTCAGAAATCAAACAACCATGTTGCCAAATCATGTTTATATTGCCCTTTAATTCTTGTTTTAAATCCAAGAAATCTGGAGTTCATCCTTGTGCCATTTCAGTGTGCACGTGCACACATATACCTGCACACTATTTATTCCTGAGACTTCACCATATTTAAATCTAAATATTTCAAAATTAAATCATTTTTCAAAAATGATTTTTCACAAAATTTTGGGGTATTACAGAAGCCGAGCTTGATGAGTTTTGGGCCGATGGTGGGGTTCGCAACGCTCGTCGCCGTGATGATCCCCGATCGAACTCCGGTCCGCTGTAGTGGTTGCGATGTGAAGATGAAGGTCGGCGATGTTGGGTTCTTTCGTGCAGGCGGGAACGACGTAAGTGAGAAGAAATTAGGAGCGGCCAAGATTTTTCTCTTCGAATTGAATGGCAGATCTAGGTTTTGTATAAAAAAGAAAACGAAATTATTATTATAAATGTATATTCAAACTTATAAAATTCATATCTTTCTCTTACGAGGTCGGAATTGGACGAAACAAGCGGCACCGGAATCATAGCGACAAACACTACGCTATGAAGTAGATCTGGAGTCGATCAAAGCTAGCGAAAATTTTAGGTTAAATCGAACGTGTTCGATTTAATTTAAAATTGGAACGTTTGGCAAAGTTAAACTCAAGGTGAGTTAATCTCACTCAATTTTGGACTGCTGGTGATTGGTTTTAAATAGTTAAAATTAATAAATGATTAATTGGTTAAATTGATGCATTTTTATGAGTTGGATGTGATATTATATATAATAGTATATATTGGAGTGATTGATATTCCCGCATATATATAGTGGATGAGACCTTATGTGCTCCGCATAATAGCGGATGACCCTATATACGGCGATATTCTGCCTTGAAATGGAATTGGTATTTTTATGTTATGCTAACATCTATGGATGCAGGGAAGCATGTTGGAGGGATCCAACTGGATTCCTCAAAATGTTGAATTTAATTTCATATATAGTGATATATGTTCTGCTGGAATAATCTGTGATAGATTACTGTGGGATTTATATTGATTAGATGTTATGGTTGTTGCGCTTTGATTTTGGTATTTTAAAATACCAATAATATATATGGTTTGAATTTGAAAGAATTTTAAAAAGGGGATTTTTGAAGTAAAATGTTTATATAGAGATTTTGGGTAAATCTATTGGGTAAAGTCAATTGTGTTGAAATTGTTATGTAATTATTCGGGTGTTGTGAATAGGGATTTTGGAATAAAGTTTATAGAAGGGATTTCTGTAATAAATGCTTAAGTGGCACTTGTTTAAAATAAAGGAGGGTTTAAAATCGGAATTTTTAAATGAGTCGGAAAAAAATGAAGTGACTTTGGAAATAAGTATAAATTGGTTATACTAGAGTTCGAGTAAGATTTCCAAATTTACGAAGTGAAGTTAAAAATCGAGAAATGGGCTTGTTTTAAAAAGAGGATTTTTAATTAGTAATTTGGTAAATTTAAAAGTGTTAAAAATTCTGGAAATTAGTTATTAAACTATTTTAAATTGTTTAAAGGATATTTAATTATAAATAGTTACTTTATAATGTTTTTTAAGGATTTATGATTATTTAAGCACTTGTCAGCATATTATTTTTAAAAGATAATTACTAAATTTTAATATGGCTTTGTATAATAACTTTTATTTAAGTATTTTATCTAGATTAAACATGGAAGTTTATTTTTAAAAACTTACAAGTATTATTTTGAGATAATTTTTAAATAAGTTTCCTGGGAAGTAATTGTATACTCGTGTGGCATAAATCGGAGGTAGTGAGTGCCTGCAGTTAAGTTTTGGATTTCTCTGGGATAGAGACATAACCATTGAGCTGTGATTCCTAGTTTGATACCGCAGTGGTGCTTTCCACATTATTTTGAAAGGGTATTCAAATATTTTTAAAAAGGATACTTTGTGAATATACTGAATTCGATAAGATAAGTACAGACCTTGGATAAAGAGATTTAATTTATTTAAAATTTAATTTAAATAAGACTTGGTGTTTTCAGTGAAAAGAAGTATTTGGTTGAATTGATTGTTAATTTGACAGATAAATAACCGACTATCAAATCTGGACCTGAATATAACTTTGGGAATATCTAGAAGAAGCACGAGAATTATATGGTATAGTTATCGTTCGAGGTGCTATACTGTTCGTATAAACTTGTTTCGTTGTTCTAGGACGTTTATAAGGAAATCTGTCCACCAACGGTTAGGAGGTGATCTCCGATCTTATTTTCGTATGTTTATTTTCTAAAGAACCGGGGATGAATTTACCGGAAATAGTGAACGTTGTTTCGAAGAGACCGCTATCGGATTTGTTATTCGAAAAACACTTCGATCCAACGAGAATGTTTTCGATATGAAGACAAGAGCAAGGAGTCGAAGATGGAGCAGTGAAGTGCAAGGGCTAATCACTACTAATCCTGAGGGTGATTCCAAAATGGATGTAGTAGGAATAGTGCCTTCGTTTCCGTTCGGACCCATAATGGACTTGTATGGATGAATGCTATCAGAACATTGTCATTGGAGGACAATGAACATTCCAAGTGAATATTCCTTAAAAAGGTAATCATAGCCTCAAGCCTTATCAACCGGGAATGACTGAAAATCAGGGGAGATGCAGCAAGGCTAAGTGGGTCGCACCCAAGTAGGGTTTGTTTATCACCCTTCTAGATAACCTCGGATATTATTTTATTACTACGATGTATGGAAGGAGCTCGAAAGAGGGTGGGAACACCCGGGGTGATAGCATATTCAGTCTATCCAGGTTAGGGATAGTCCGGTCTTGTGTGGTAAGGGATCCTGGAGTGGTCCTCGATATAGTTTTTCTAGACATGTACTGTGACAGGTGGTACTCTAGTGCCTAGTCATTCAGTTGGAACCCATTCTCCAATAAGTGCCGTACGGTTTTGATTGTGCCCAACTATGCTGAAACATGAGATGTAAGCATTTCAGCTATTTGAATAAGTATTTGTACTTAGACACTATTATAATATCAAAGGATTTTGATATGAAATGTTTTGGTTATCGTAAGGTAAAAACCCATCGTGTTTATGTGGGGATCGAACGTGGTATGGTCATGCACAGATTCTGGTGCCTAGATGAAGCCGAGCTTGATGAGTTTTGGGCCGATGGTGGGGTTCGCAACGTTCGTCGCCGTGATGATCCCCGATCGAACTCCGGTCCGCTGTAGTGGTTGCGATGTGAAGATGAAGGTCGGCGATGTTGGGTTCTTTCGTGCAGGCGGGAACGACGTAAGTGAGAAGAAATTAGGAGCGGCCAAGATTTTTCTCTTCGAATTGAATGGCAGATCTAGGTTTTGTATAAAAAAGAAAACGAAATTATTATTATAAATGTATATTCAAACTTATAAAATTCATATCTTTCTCTTACGAGGTCGGAATTGGACGAAACAAGCGGCACCGGAATCATAGCGACAAACACTACGCTATGAAGTAGATCTGGAGTCGATCAAAGCTAGCGAAAATTTTAGGTTAAATCGAACGTGTTCGATTTAATTTAAAATTGGAACGTTTGGCAAAGTTAAACTCAAGGTGAGTTAATCTCACTCAATTTTGGACTGCTGGTGATTGGTTTTAAATAGTTAAAATTAATAAATGATTAATTGGTTAAATTGATGCATTTTTATGAGTTGGATGTGATATTATATATAATAGTATATATTGGAGTGATTGATATTCCCGCATATATATAGTGGATGAGACCTTATGTGCTCCGCATAATAGCGGATGACCCTATATACGGCGATATTCTGCCTTGAAATGGAATTGGTATTTTTATGTTATGCTAACATCTATGGATGCAGGGAAGCATGTTGGAGGGATCCAACTGGATTCCTCAAAATGTTGAATTTAATTTCATATATAGTGATATATGTTCTACTGGAATAATCTGTGATAGATTACTGTGGGATTTATATTGATTAGATGTTATGGTTGTTGCGCTTTGATTTTGGTATTTTAAAATACCAATAATATATATGGTTTGAATTTGAAAGAATTTTAAAAAGGGGATTTTTGAAGTAAAATGTTTATATAGAGATTTTGGGTAAATCTATTGGGTAAAGTCAATTGTGTTGAAATTGTTATGTAATTATTCGGGTGTTGTGAATAGGGATTTTGGAATAAAGTTTATAGAAGGGATTTCTGTAATAAATGCTTAAGTGGCACTTGTTTAAAATAAAGGAGGGTTTAAAATCGGAATTTTTAAATGAGTCGGAAAAAAATGAAGTGACTTTGGAAATAAGTATAAATTGGTTATACTAGAGTTCGAGTAAGATTTCCAAATTTACGAAGTGAAGTTAAAAATCGAGAAATGGGCTTGTTTTAAAAAGAGGATTTTTAATTAGTAATTTGGTAAATTTAAAAGTGTTAAAAATTCTGGAAATTAGTTATTAAACTATTTTAAATTGTTTAAAGGATATTTAATTATAAATAGTTACTTTATAATGTTTTTTAAGGATTTATGATTATTTAAGCACTTGTCAGCATATTATTTTTAAAAGATAATTACTAAATTTTAATATGGCTTTGTATAATAACTTTTATTTAAGTATTTTATCTAGATTAAACATGGAAGTTTATTTTTAAAAACTTACAAGTATTATTTTGAGATAATTTTTAAATAAGTTTCCTGGGAAGTAATTGTATACTCGTGTGGCATAAATCGGAGGTAGTGAGTGCCTGCAGTTAAGTTTTGGATTTCTCTGGGATAGAGACATAACCATTGAGCTGTGATTCCTAGTTTGATACCGCAGTGGTGCTTTCCACATTATTTTGAAAGGGTATTCAAATATTTTTAAAAAGGATACTTTGTGAATATACTGAATTCGATAAGATAAGTACAGACCTTGGATAAAGAGATTTAATTTATTTAAAATTTAATTTAAATAAGACTTGGTGTTTTCAGTGAAAAGAAGTATTTGGTTGAATTGATTGTTAATTTGACAGATAAATAACCGACTATCAAATCTGGACCTGAATATAACTTTGGGAATATCTAGAAGAAGCACGAGAATTATATGGTATAGTTATCGTTCGAGGTGCTATACTGTTCGTATAAACTTGTTTCGTTGTTCTAGGACGTTTATAAGGAAATCTGTCCACCAACGGTTAGGAGGTGATCTCCGATCTTATTTTCGTATGTTTATTTTCTAAAGAACCGGGGATGAATTTACCGGAAATAGTGAACGTTGTTTCGAAGAGACCGCTATCGGATTTGTTATTCGAAAAACACTTCGATCCAACGAGAATGTTTTCGATATGAAGACAAGAGCAAGGAGTCGAAGATGGAGCAGTGAAGTGCAAGGGCTAATCACTACTAATCCTGAGGGTGATTCCAAAATGGATGTAGTAGGAATAGTGCCTTCGTTTCCGTTCGGACCCATAATGGACTTGTATGGATGAATGCTATCAGAACATTGTCATTGGAGGACAATGAACATTCCAAGTGAATATTCCTTAAAAAGGTAATCATAGCCTCAAGCCTTATCAACCGGGAATGACTGAAAATCAGGGGAGATGCAGCAAGGCTAAGTGGGTCGCACCCAAGTAGGGTTTGTTTATCACCCTTCTAGATAACCTCGGATATTATTTTATTACTACGATGTATGGAAGGAGCTCGAAAGAGGGTGGGAACACCCGGGGTGATAGCATATTCAGTCTATCCAGGTTAGGGATAGTCCGGTCTTGTGTGGTAAGGGATCCTGGAGTGGTCCTCGATATAGTTTTTCTAGACATGTACTGTGACAGGTGGTACTCTAGTGCCTAGTCATTCAGTTGGAACCCATTCTCCAATAAGTGCCGTACGGTTTTGATTGTGCCCAACTATGCTGAAACATGAGATGTAAGCATTTCAGCTATTTGAATAAGTATTTGTACTTAGACACTATTATAATATCAAAGGATTTTGATATGAAATGTTTTGGTTATCGTAAGGTAAAAACCCATCGTGTTTATGTGTGGCGTGGTATTCGTAAGGTAAAAACCGAGTATTTCAGGTTCAGGTTAGAATGCTATGGAGCTCAGGAGACGAGTTGGAGACCGAGACGTATTCTCGTACTTGTTTTATTCCACTGCAGTGTTTTGTTTGAAATTACCAGTAGTTGTGAGGGCAGGTTGTTATAACTGTCCAAGCTGGTAATTATCGATTTGTGTACTCTGATGTGAGATATGTATATTACAGATTTTATTTGTGTAAAGAGCTATTGATATTATATATTATTCAGTCTGCTGTGAGATTCTGTTTTGTTTAGTTTCTTCTTTCTTCTACCTGCTTTCTTTTCCCTCAACAATCTGTCTTTCCGGCACTCGATCATTTGGCATGTTATACGATGAGCGTATTTATGTCAATTTTCGAGGGTCAAAAGGGCGGTTCGTCACAACCGTATGATTTGATTTATCTCTTTCATCATAGTTGTATAGTTATTGTTGGAAATTAAATGGTTAATGTATTGATATGAATATTATCTGGTGTTAAAATTTGTGTAATATTTTAATTTTGAAGTGTTATGTCTGTTTAAATTCCGTTGTGAGGTTTTCATTTTTTATTCTTTGTTTTAAAAAATTTAACTTTTATTTATCTATGGTCCACTGCTTTTAATGTCTGAAATTAGTTGTAAGCACATTTTGACGTCTTTTATAATTGACTTTAGAAGTTAAAAATCATGGATCGCCACACTTGTAATAATTTATTTTATATATTAAATTATCTTTAAGAAAAAGGAAATTGATTGAATACCTTTGGAAATATTATAAAAGTATAATAATTGAGTTATTTTGAAAAATACGAAGATATGGAATTTGGTTATATAAATGAATTTTATAAATAAATGTTGTATGGTTAAATATTTGAAAGACATTTATAAAAAGAGAGTTTTAGTCAACAAATTGTTTTTAAAAGATGGTTTAAAAGGTTTTGACAGTAAATATAGATTTTAAATGTTGATTTTAAAATTAATTGTATTTGATCTCTGGAAATAATTTTAGATGGTAAATCATTTTGGAAGAAAACAATAAAACTTGACTTGGGTTTTTAAAAGAAGTCTTAATATTAAAAAACACCTTTATTAATATTTTTATATTATTAAAGATGAACTTTCAATGGTATAAATCATTTTACTAAATGGAATTTAGCGGTTTGAAATCCAAAGAAAGTTTAAAATGTTGAATTTTTTGAAAATTTAATAAGATGTTTAAATAATGGACTGTAGTAATCAATTATGATTTTGGCAAAGAATGGAAATTTCCAAATTAAACTATTTAAATTTAGCATTGATTTATGAAATTGTATTGAATATTTTGGAAATGAGTATTATAAAATAAAACCCTTTCTTGATCATTAAATGGTTGAATCATATGAGGTATGTGAACTTCTATATGTTGGTAATTTTGGATAAACGAAGTTAAAATACTAGTGGTATGGGATGTTCGGTAATATTTCCTTGGTTACTCTTTAGATTGTATAGGATATGACACAATATTGTGTGTATTGAATGTTGAATCATGTTCATAACCCATACTGACTTGGGTTAAATGATATTTAGGAGGGTTTATTGTCATAACAAGAGCAAGACAAATATAATGAATTGATCAAATGAGATGAGATACCAGATGGGCTATGTAATGACCCAGAATTTTGGTGTTTTAATATTTAATTAATTTTAAATATTAATATATTGGTTTTAAAGGTTAAATAACCTGAATTACAAATATAGAAATTATTTAATGGACTTGAATATGTGAATTGTGAATTCAATATTGAAATAGTGATTTAAATATAGGAAATTATTTAAATAATTGAATCTTGAATTTAATTTGAATAAACTAATTTTGAAAGTTTATTTATATTCTTTTTAAATAATAAATGGTTCGTGTAAACTTTAATTGATAATTAAAGTGACTGATTTTTTTTAATAATAATTCGTTTTAATTATCATGTGAAATTTTCATTCTGGAGCACTATCTCGCAATTTGATGAAACTAGTATCATTGGATGTGGAATAATGAATTGATATACGCTAACGAGTTTCTTGACGATCGGATGTACTGTGTGGTCATGCGAGCTCGAAACGCATGGCGATTAATTTTAGAGAATTAAAAATAATATAATTTGATATAAAAGCTAACTTATATTTATGATGGAATTAGGTCCTAATACTAGTTCCATTGAGTTCGGAATAGGTACTTAGTTAGGAACGCCAATGAGCATACCTCGTTTGGAGTCTGTGATTGTGTTGGGCATAGTTTGAAGAGCATACCTATATAAAGTCCCTCATTCTTCTCATTGGCCTTACACTATAACCCTAGCCTTTCATCATCCAATGGCCATAGATGATCCATGGTAATGGGGGTCGTTTCAAGCGAAGTCGTCAACTAGGGAAAGGTGCACGAGGGTGAGGGGATTATGTTGCTTGGTTATGCCGTGGTTCGGCACTAGGCGGGCGGGATCTTGGTTCGACGTCGAAACGAATGTAGGGTTGGTTCTCGACAATGACGGCGACTTGGGTAACGAGGCCGGTGGTTGTAGGGTTGTCTTGGCCGGGGTGTTCGGCGGTAGCAGTGCAGCGACGGCTAAGGCGGCATTGTGGTGGCAGCAAGCGAATGAACCCAGCGTTTTGGGTTATGTAGTAGCGTGGATTAGAGTCTCATGGTTAGCGGCTTTGATTTGCTGAGAAGGGATTAAGGTAAATCTGACGATTTGTGATGTAATTAATAAATTAATTATATTATTTAATTCCAAATCTTATAAATGCAATAACTATTATCCAAATCAAATGCAGTCGGTCGCGTTGGATTCATAATGGCATTTACTACGTCTTGGAATTTTATTGGTTAAGATTGGAGCTTGTAGAATTTCAAGCGCTGTTCGATTTTAGACGGAACCAGAATGCTTCGGTGATAACTGAAATTTCGGTGAGTACAACTCAGCACTTTGGATAAATCAGTATGTATAATAGAAATTTACTGATTGTGTTTGGTTGAAATTATTTGTTGATTGGCTAAAATATCCACTTTGAAAAGCAATTAGTATTTAAATTGAAATATAGGAAAATTTGTAAAGAAATCCAGATTTCTCGAAATTGTGATTATTAATTTCCAGTTATATTCTTGTTGTTATATTTTAGTTATGTAACGACCCGGAATTTCATTGCCTTGATTTGAAAATATTTAACTAATTTTAAATATTCAAATAATATATTTTATAATTAAAATAAAACTCTTTTAAACAATAAATAATAATGGGAAATAGTTTTCAAAATTAGTTTACAAAAATATTTAGTTCGAAGAAAAATCGAAAATATAATCGGAATTCGTTTTCCGAATTTTCAAATTTTCGTCGAATAAAAATTGGCGGAAATATTGTAAACTCTATAGTATTAACATACACATACATTTACAAATTAGTTAGGATATGTTTTGATATAAAGATATATACTTAAGTATATTAAGTATGATAAGGTTTTTTTTATGAAATAAATAAAATTAAATTAAAAGGAAAAGTATGTGTCACACAATGTATAAACATAAGTACTCATGTATTTTATACATGTTGGCTTAAAGAAATGAGAGGTAGGACAGGGGGTGGCGTGAGTACCATGAGGTGGAGGGAGCATGGTGAGGTGGCACATGGAGGGTAGAGGGTAAAGTACAAAGGCATTAAGGTAATTTAACATATCTTATTTTATATAAAATGAATTTTCTATTTTTCCTCTTTCTCATTTTTTTCAGTTGATTCCATTTTCAAAAAACCCTAACCCTTTTCAAAGCTTTCTAAAAACATTTCATGACTTCCATTTAGTTTTCAAAGTTTGAAAAATCATTCTTTCTACTTCTAATTCATGAAAACCTTAGTTTAAACGCCTTACCTCTTTCCTACAACCTCCTCTTCTCCAAAGGAAGCCATAAACTCCTCCACCAAGCTATAGCTAAGCCCTTCCTCCATAGTGGCCAAACCATACATGTCACGACTGAAACTATTTTGTCCTCTAAGGCCACAAAATCTTCACTTTTCTTAGCTAAAAGTAAGGGTCTAGGTCCAATTCAAGTCATAATGTAGAGTTAGTTGATTTGGTAGATTTTTAGTGAGTAAAGCTCCCTTCTTTTCATAAAGTTTTTAACTTTAATTTTCATGCTACTTGGTTGATAAGTTTGATGTTTGTTGAATAAGATAAATGTTGATTGTATGTGTATGTGTATGCTTGAAAGTGATGTTGTTTAGACTTATAAATAAAAGTTAATGTTAGTAAAGTGTACAAGCTATAATCTTTGTTTGGTTATGAAAACTTTGTTATGTACACATGTCGTGATAAATTTGGGCTATGTTATGTCTTGTGTGCTAAAGAAGTTAGCACTTAAAATCGCTCGTTTGCGACATTGAGGTCCATTGATTTACTTGTTCCTTTACTTACTTTAATTTTAGAAATTTTTTTATAAAGTTTTAAAACTTAATTTAGTTTCAAAACTTTATTCAAAGTTGTAAAAGTAAAATAACACTAAAAGATAAAGGTTTGAAAGTGTAACGACCCGACATTTTGGACCATTCGCATCCATTATAAGTGTATAGGTAGACACTCATGCCGAAATTGAATTGCTCAAAATACCGCGTTGTTAATTTAAATTTGGCAAAACTGAACATATACAGTAAATAAAATAATCACAGATCACAGACACAGAGTAATAAATGCAGCGGAAATAAAAGAGATAGTAGTTCATGAAGCTACTATATGAATATATAAAATACATCAGAGTTTACAACAGAAGAGTAATACGATACATCAGAGTTAAACCAGATACAACAGAAGGGTAACACGATACATCAGATACAAATCAGAATACATCACTGGAATCATCGAATATCTGAAAGCTGGATAGATAGCTGGATCTCCAAGCGAAGCTCCAACTCCAAAGGTGAGTCTCGAAAGCTGAACTACTCAGTCTGACCCGAGCGTAAAGCAAAACACAAAACACTCGAGTCAGGATTAACATTCTTATATTAATAAATTCAACTCAAGTGAAATAAAAAATTGAAATACAAGTAACTCAAAGGATGTTTGGAATAACCATCCTTTAAGGATCCGTTAAACTATCTACTAGGTAGTAATGTACGCTAAGTAGATAATGTCTATCAGTAATATGTAAAGATATCAAAATAGCGTTAAGTCATGGCCCATTCCACCCTTAACACATTTTTATTCCCAAAAGCATATACAAGACCGTAGTTTCCCCAAAACCGGAAGTCACCAGAGGGCAATCCATATACTAAAGGTACAAAACAAATTCGTAGTGGTCGCGTATAAATGGAATACAAGTATGACAAGGCACATGAGGCAATACCCAAGGTAGTGATACTACCGTTCGCCTGATCCGGACCGGTGAGAACGCAACGCCGCAGCGCCCGCAACACCATGAAACAACACTCCCAAAATCAAGGGTGCACCAATCGACAACAAGTAATAAGTAGTTCGAAGAAGTGTGTCCACTTGAGGTAGCTAATCCTCCATTGGCCTGGCACAGCTCCTGTTTTAGTCATTTCCAATTTGACACAAGTGTCAAGGCTATCCATCATCGTTCTCTTTCTTCAGTCAACACGTACATCATTCCAACCACTTCATTCTGGATCATCACTCCGCGTATAGTTATTAAAGTGGTTTCGGTTCAGATAGAGAGTATATCCATTACCGATCCCGGTCTCTTTAATAACTTTCGTAATTATTACACCGATTGGTCATTTAATATATTTCAAAACCAAATCAATTTCAATTCAATTAGAATTCGTAAATCAACATTTCACTTGTCTTTCAAAAACCAATTTCCATACTTTACGTTTCAAAACTTCCAAATCATAATTTCAAAATCTTATAATTCAATTTCAATTTCTATTTAAAACAATTCAAATATTGATCCAAGTTCGTATATAAGTTTCAATTCGAAATCATTTAAATTAACTTAATTTTAACATTCAAATCAATTTGAATTCATTTATCGATTTCATTCAATATTCGTTAAGTTACTTTATCATTCAAAACAATTTCTATTAAATTTCCAATTCATTCAATCCATTATTTAAATTCAACTTCATTATATCAAAACTTACAAATTTGATTAAATTAAATTCATCAACCAAATTCTTTAAATTTCAAGTCTTACATTAATTTCAATAAAACACATTTTATTTCTTGTTAAA
Source organism: Allium fistulosum (assembly GCA_030737815.1). Lineage (NCBI taxonomy): Eukaryota > Viridiplantae > Streptophyta > Magnoliopsida > Asparagales > Amaryllidaceae > Allium > Allium fistulosum. The sequence continues at coordinate 1,110,328,409 of CM060902.1, read as the reverse complement.
GAAATTCAATTTCACTTATTTACTTACTTAAATAAATTTCCAAAACTTAATTAATAAAGAAACTCAATTTCAGTTATTTACGAAGTAAAATCCACTTATTCAAAAGTTCAATTTCTTTATTAAAGAATTCAATTCAATTTAATCATTAAATAATTCAATCTTATTTAATTATTAAATAATTCAAAACTTAATTATTAAATAATTTCAAAGTTTAATAATTTCAAACTTAATTATAATTCCAAACTTAATTATTAAATCATTTCAAGGTTAATTCAATCATTTCTCAAATTAAACAATATTCTTTCATCAATTACATTGTTAATATTTTGTTTCAGATTATTAAATATTAACATTTTCCTTTCATAAAAATTCCAATTTCAACTTCATTTCAAAACCATATTATTTATTCAAATAAAATCTTCGTTTATTTTTAAATCAAATTATTGACCAATCGGGTTTTATTTAATTCTCTATCCTAGGTCGAAGTTCAATTTGGGTATTTATCATTTCAACCCGATTCCAATTCAATTCAAAATCAAAGCATAACAAAGGGAACTTGCAGTGTGATAACTGGGATGGTGCCAAAGTAAATAAACAAGCAATAGAAACAACCAATATCAATCCAATAATCCATTCAAATAATCCCGAAATAACCGTATTAATTCGCATTGTTATTTGTACGAATTAATATAATTATTTCTAGAATCTACACTATCATTTCATGTAGATTAAAGATTATTACATTACGGTTTTTCACTTGTCATCTATTTAAAATTTCATACATCATCAATTTAACAACATACATTCAGTGGTTCAAAATGTAATTAAACAAATCCTACATGTCAATAAATTCAACAGTTAAAGGGGTCATATTATACAAATGTCAGTTAATCAAATTTTACATCTAATTATCCTATATCAATTTCAATTGCATACTATTTATCATTTTACATTAACAGATAATGGTGTCAGATGTCACAGGTGAACTGATACAAGCAATAACATATATAACAGTGTAATTAACTAACAGCAGTATATTTCAATTGCCGTTTCAATTGAAATCAAATTTAATAAATAAAAGAACGTTAATCGTGAGTGAGTGCTCACCTTTCGAGGCTAAAGAAATTTGACAAAGAAATGAGCTACGAATCCAGAGCAAAGTGAGATGGGCACGGATTGAACGATCCAAGCTAATGGCAGGAATAGATGGAAACGATCAGAATCAGTTTGATAGGAGCAACAATTTTTATATTGAAAATCATTGTTTAAATTAAGCACCTCTATTAAGATCAACATATATTTAAATACTCTCTCTATATATATATTCTCAAATCAATAACTTAATTTCAATCAAAATAAAAATCCATGAAGCAAAATTCGCCTACATATATTGAAACAAGAATATACTTACACAAATTCGTACATATATATACAAGTAACATTATATACTACCTATAAAACATATATATGTATAAACAACTTGTATTTTTAAATCAATATAAATTTACTTTATTATATTTATCAACACATATCGAGTTACACTTTAAATTCACTTTAAATATAAAACTGTATATAAACTCATGCACTTAATATATATATAAATGAAAGAATCTTAAACCCGAAAGTATACACTTTAAATATATTTTACTATATATAAACTCATGCACTTAATATATACGAAATATATATATAACCGTATAACTTATATGGAGTATATAACTTATATATTTAACTCATATACAGCTTATATCATATATCAACAAAATGACTAAATAATAAACCAATACGTATATACATAACTTGATAATATCCACGCACCTTTACACATATATAACTGTCACACACACCAAAAACTCAAAACAAATCCAACATGCAAGCTGTACAGATAGACATATATATACTGTCAGAGCTTTAACCAACCATATGGTATATAAATAACCAAAATATTATATTACACATCTGTTTCAAAATAAAATTCCAAACTTACTATACATATAACACTGCCTTAATATTACTATCAGCCCACTAAAGCAAAAGCACATACAAACTTATATATATACATAATAATATATAAACAAACCTATATATAAGTTGTAACCAATGTATAATATAAACCATGTTCATAATATTAGGCTAAAGTTATAAACAAAACAGAAATATTTATTTGTACTTAAATCATAACTAACAGTACATATATATAATCAAATATATCAGCCAATATATAACACATCATATAATACTCTAAAACATTTTATATATATAAGAACCTCACGTGTGTATATATATGATATATATACAATTCAAAATTTGTATACCCAATTCGAGGATGACCATGCAGGAACACAACCCGTCACTCACTGCAACCTCCTCCTTGCTTGGGGTTGGGTGAGAGGTCGTTGGTTAAAGACGGAAGGGAAGAGCACGGTGATGGATTCGGAAATGAACATGAGGTTTGTGGGAGAAAGCAGTTGTGTCAGGTGGGTTGTTCGGGCCTAGCTATGCTGCCATGGCGAGTTGTCGGAGTTGGCTGAAATGGTGGAGGTCAGGTGGTCTCGGCGAGGCTATGTGGGCTGACGTGGTGAAGGAAGGGAGGATGGTTGCACGCTGTCAGGGCTGTGGTGTGGAGGTTCGGATGGCGGTCGGGTTGTTACGGTGGCTGATAGTGGGAAGTGTAGGAGAATAGAGGGGAGGCACGGAGGAGGGAATAGGCGGTCATGGCCAGGCGGAGGCATGCTGTTCGGCGATGGAGGGAGGCCGAGAGCCATGGTGGCAGTTTGCGTGGTGGTTGCCTAGGTTGGAGGCTAATGTTGTTTTTTTTCTTTTCATGCGCCTATGGTTTGGACGTGAGTTTGGGTGGAAGGAAAAATGAGGTATGGAGGAGGAGGAAGGCGTACAGGAGGAGGGGAGAAGATTGAATGGATGGAAGGCTGTGTGGAAATAAGTAACAGAGGAGGAAAGAATAAATGAAGTTGGAACATAACAAAAGGATAGTAATTATATTCAACAGCTCGATACAAATAGCAATTCAATAAATGTAGAGAATAGAAAAGGTCAAAAAGCTGAAATAATAATTGTTGGTGACCGTTTGGTTAGCACGGAAATATATGGAAAGTCATATAGAAACCAATATTCTCAAATAACGAACCGCAACGGCTAACCGTTTACAGATTCCGCGGCGTATCGGGGTTCAGAAAACAGAACTGAATATACTGTTGAGATCAGCGCGACGAAACGATCAAAACGGTATACAAATATCAGTGGTACGATTGAATTATAAAAATTTGAATTTTTAAACTAGCGGAAATGCAAGAAAAACACAGAAAAATAAGATCGACGGAGCTAAAGAAGTCCGAATTTGGAAAAACGAAAAATGACGTCTTGCTCAAAAGTTGATTTAGAATTTTTCTATGTAAAAATATTTAGGTTCCGAAAACATTTTATTTTCATCGCTTTTTAACTGATTAAATTGAAGTAAATTTACGCGCGAAATAAACTTTCGTATTTTCGGACGAAAATTTACCAGTTACTATGTTTAACTAGACGTATTCCAAATATTAAATTTTTATTTCAAAATTTTATCGTTTAAAATTCACAAAATTTCAACTAATTACATTATTAAAACCGTTGAAATTTTACGGGTCGTTACATTCTCCCCCACTCAAAACTTTTCATCCCCGAAAAGGAACGAGGTAGGAGAATAGAAACAAGCAGAAAGAAAAACAGATTTGAAATACAAAATAACAATTAATTTAAACCATATAAATTCAAATTCAAATTAATTGATATTCAATACTTGATTTAATCCATTTGATTTCACTAAAATCAATCTCAACTATTTCTAAATTCATTATCTTATTATCCCATTTCTTCAATTTACAATTTCTAAAACCATAAATTTGAATAGTATTTTATTATAATCATATTTTTTTTTCTTTTCAACAATTTAAATTCTTCTTTATTCCAAATTACTGTTAAGTTTATTCTACTCACATATATTTAACCCATATAAATTAATTTAAAACATAAAAGTTTCGATTTAAATTAATTTACATCTATTAATTTCTTTTAAATTCAAGGTATTTTCATATGTTGATAAAATTTCAATTTATTAATTCTTTCAAAACAAATTTATTTCATTATTAACTGAGTTTACTTATTATCCTATCTAACTCTATTAACATCTTTATAATCAAAATTTAGTGTATAACATTTATTATAAACACTCGAATTTTATTTATAAATTCAATTTATCTTATATATTATCCAATTACATATTCAACTTCTGAATGATTTAGGTAAGTTGTATTAGAATGTAGTTGAACAATATACAAATAAAATTTTCCCAATTCAATTATTCAAGTTTAAATATTTATTCTAAATTTTGGTTTTATTTATAATTAAAATCATCCTTTGACAAAATTTAAGAATTAGATTTCCGATTAACTTTAAACAACTTAGAGATATATATAATATATTTATATCAAATCAAATTAAATTTTAAAATAAGATACCTATATATATGTAAATCAAAATATACTGAAGAAATTTAAATCAAAATATTTTATATTTTTCTTTCTCAAAACAAAACCGTAGCAAGGCTACAGAATAGTATCTCCCCTTCGAAACTCGAAAATGAACGTCGATGATGCGGCCGCCATCACCGAAATTATTTTCCAGCGACAAAGAGAAGAGTACTGATTTCAACAAAAAAATTCTTTGAAAATGATTTCTATTCGAAAATACTTTCAATAATATATACTTTAAAATTTTAAAACCCAAAGTTCGAAATCACCGGAACTAATAAATTCTCAGATTTCTGAATTAAATTCATTTCAAATTCCAAATCAATTTATAACCAGGTTTATAAATTCATTTATTTATATTATCAATGGTTTACAAAAAAATAAATGTAAATCAAATATTATTATTTCAAACAACAAATTCATTAACAATTTAATTTCAGAAAACTTATATTTATATATAATATAATCATACAAACTTTTATGTTTATCAAATTTGAAAACAGCATTTTTAATATAAATTTAGAAATACATTTCTTTACTCGACGATACAGGGATGGATTTTCAAAATAAGGATAGGGATTCAAATTTTTGATGACTCAAATCAAAAAGAATTTTGATTCGAAAATAAGTTTGAAACAGAAGATAAGATAATTCACTTACCCCAATCGTAAGATGGATGAGTTTATTTAATTCACAGGCAACCTTAACCGGGTCGACCGGGACTTCAGAATAAGATCGATGCAGAATTCCAAGGCAAATCTACACTCAATCTCAAGAAATAGAATTCAGGTATAGCAGGAGATAGATAGCATCATACCGAGGATACAGAAATCTCCGGTAAATCAATGCCTATTATAAAGGAGTTTCACCCCTTTACAAATTATTCGAAGTTTGGCGAGACCGCCAATCTATTATAGATATCATTCAAAATGGAGTTATGGGATGCTCCAGAATTGAAAGAAGATGAATAGTGAGGGACACGAATGAATTTTCGAAACTGAGGGGAACGTTCCAAAATTCAAAGTAATCGAGTCAAAGGAAGAGATTGAAACTCGAATGAGAGTGATTATGTAAATACATTTACCCTATATGTTAAGTTTTGCCTAGAGCTACCAAAGCTCTGATACCAACTGTAACGACCCGACATTTTGGACCATTCGCATCCATTATAAGTGTATAGGTAGACACTCATGCCGGAATTGAATTGCTCAAAATACCGCGTTGTTAATTTAAATTTGGCAAAACTGAACATATACAGTAAATAAAATAATCACAGATCACAGACACAGAGTAATAAATGCAGCGGAAATAAAAGAGATAGTATTTCATGAAGCTACTATATGAATATATAAAATACATCAGAGTTTACAACAGAAGAGTAATACGATACATCTGAGTTAAACCAGATACAACGGAAGGGTAACACGATACATCATATACAAATCAGAATACATCACTGGAATCATCGAATATCTGAAAGCTGGATAGATAGCTGGATCTCCAAGCGAAGCTCCAACTCCAAAGGTGAGTCTTGAAAGCTGAACCACTCAGTCTGACCCGAGCGTAAAGCAAAACACAAAACACTCGAGTCAGGATTAACATTCTTATATTAATAAATTCAACTCAAGTGAAATAGAAATTGAAATACAAGTAACTCAAAGGATGTTTGGAATAACCATCCTTTAAGGATCCGTTAAACTATCTACTAGGTAGTAATGTACGCTAAGTAGATAATGTCTATCAGTAATATGTAAAGATATCAAAATAGCGTTAAGTCATGGCCCATTCCACCCTTAACACATTTTTATTCCCAAAAGCATATACAAGATCGTAGTTTCCCCAAAACCGGAAGTCACCAAAGGGCAATCCATATACTAAAGGTACAAAACAAATTCGTAGTGGTCGCGTATAAATGGAATACAAGTATGACAAGGCACATGAGGCAATACTCAAGGTAGTGATACTACCGTTCGCCTGATCCGGACCGGTGAGAACGCAACGCCGCAGCGCCCGCAACACCGTGAAACAACACTCCCAAAATCAAGGGTGCACCAATCGACAACAAGTAAAAAGTAGTTCGAAGAAGTGTGTCCACTTGAGGTAGCTAATCCTCCATTGGCCCGGCACAGCTCCTGTTTTAGTCATTTCCAATTTGACACAAGTGTCAAGGCTATCCATCATCGTTCCCTTTCTTCAGTCAACACGTACATCATTCCAACCACTTCATTCTGGATCATCACTCCGCGTATAGTTATTAAAGTGGTTCGGTTCAGATAGAGAGTATATCCATTACCGATCCCGGTCTCTTTAATAACTTTCGTAATTATTACACCGATTGGTCATTTAATATATTTCAAAACCAAATCAATTTCAATTCAATTAGAATTCGTAAATCAACATTTCACTTGTCTTTCAAAAACCAATTTCCATACTTTACGTTTCAAAACTTCCAAATCATAATTTCAAAATCTTATAATTCAATTTCAATTTCTATTTAAAACAATTCAAATATTGATCCAAGTTCGTATATAAGTTTCGATTCGAAATCATTTAAATTAACTTAATTTTAACATTCAAATCAATTTGAATTCATTTATCGATTTCATTCAATATTCGTTAAGTTACTTTATCATTCAAAACAATTTCTATTAAATTTCCAATTCATTCAATCCATTATTTAAATTCAACTTCATTATATCAAAACTTACAAATTTGATTAAATTAAATTCATCAACCAAATTCTTTAAATTTCAAGTCTTACATTAATTTCAATAAAACACATTTTATTTCTTGTTAAAGATATTCAATTTCACTTATTTACTTACTTAAATAAATTTCCAAAACTTAATTAATAAAGAAACTCAATTTCAGTTATTTACGAAGTAAAATCCACTTATTCAAAAGTTCAATTTCTTTATTAAAGAATTCAATTCAATTTAATCATTAAATAATTCAATCTTATTTAATTATTAAATAATTCAAAACTTAATTATTAAATAATTTCAAAGTTTAATAATTTCAAACTTAATTATAATTCCAAACTTAATTATTAAATCATTTCAAGGTTAATTCAATCATTTCTCAAATTAAACAATATTCTTTCATCAATTACATTGTTAATATTTTGTTTCAGATTATTAAATATTAACATTTTCCTTTCATAAAAATTCCAATTTCAACTTCATTTCAAAACCATATTATTTATTCAAATAAAATCTTCGTTTATTTTTAAATCAAATTATTGACCAATCGGGTTTTATTTAATTCTCTATCCTAGGTCGAAGTTCAATTTGGGTATTTATCATTTCAACCCGATTCCAATTCAATTCAAAATCAAAGCATAACAAAGGGAACTTGCAGTGTGATAACTGGGATGGTGTCAAAGTAAATAAACAAGCAATAGCAACAACCAATATCAATCCAATAATCAATTCAAATAATCCCGAAATAACCATATTAATTCGCATTGTTATTTGTACGAATTAATATAATTATTTCTAGAATCTACACTATCATTTCATGTAGATTAAAGATTATTACATTACGGTTTTTCACTTGTCATCTATTTACAATTTCATACATCATCAATTTAACAACATACATTCAGTGGTTCAAAATGTAATTAAACAAATCCTACGTGTCAATAAATTCAATAGTTAAAGGGGTCATATTATACAAATGTCAGTTAATCAAATTTTACATCTAATTATCCTATATCAATTTCAATTGCATACTATTTATCATTTCACATTAACAGATAATGGTGTCAGATGTCACAGGTGAACTGATACAGGCAATAACATATATAACAGTGTAATTAACTAACAGCAGTATATTTCAATTGTCGTTTCAATTGAAATCAAATTTAATAAATAAAAGAACGTTAATCGTGAGTGAGTGCTCACCTTTCGAGGCTAAAGAAATTTGACAAAGAAATGAGCTACGAATCCAGAGCAAAGTGAGATGGGCACGGATTGAACGATCCAAGCTAATGGTAGGAATAGATGGAAACGATCAGAATCAGTTTGATAGGAGCAACAATTTTTATATTGAAAATCATTGTTTAAATTAAGCACCTCTATTAAGATCAACATATATTTAAATACTCTCTCTCTCTATATATATATATATACTCAAATCAATAACTTAATTTCAATCAAAATAAAAATCCATGAAGCAAAATTCACCTACATATATTGAAACAAGAATATACTTACACAAATTCGTACATATATATACAAGTAACATTATATACTACCTATAAAACATATATATGTATAAACAACTTATATTTTTAAATCAATATAAATTTACTTTATTATATTTATCAACACATATTGAGTTACACTTTAAATCCACTTTAAATATAAAACTGTATATAAACTCATGCACTTAATATATATATAAATGAAAGAATCTTAAACCCGAAAGTATACACTTTAAATATATTTTACTATATATAAACTCATGCACTTAATATATACGAAATATATATATATAACCGTATAACTTATATGGAGTATATAACTTATATATTTAACTCATATACAGCTTATATCATATATCAACAAAATGACTAAAAAATAAACCAATACGTATATACGTAACTTGATAATATCCACGCACCTTTACACATATATAACTGTCACACACACCAAAAACTCAAAACAAATCCAACATGCAAGCTGTACAGATAGACATATATATACTGTCAGAGCTTTAACCAACCATATGGTATATAAATAACCAAAATATTATATTACACATCTGTTTCAAAATAAAATTCCAAACTTACTATACATATAACACTGCCTTAATATTACTATCAGCCCACTAAAGCAAAAGCACATACAAACTTATATATATACATAATAATATATAAACAAACCTATATATAAGTTGTAACCAATGTATAATATAAACCATGTTCATAATATTAGGCTAAAGTTATAAACAAAACAGAAATATTTATTTGTACTTAAATCATAACTAACAATACATATATATAATCAAATATATCAGCCAATATATAACACATCATATAATACTCTAAAACATTTTATATATATAAGAACCTCACGTGTGTATATATATGATATATATACAATTCAAAATTTGTATACCCAATTCGAGGATGACCATGCAGGAACACAACCCGTCACTCACTGCAACCTCCTCCTTGCTTGGGGTTGGGTGAGAGGCCGTTGGTTAAAGACGGAAGGGAAGAGCACGGTGATGGATTCGGAAATGAACAGGAGGTTTGTGGGAGAAAGCAGTTGTGTCAGGTGGGTTGTTCGGGCCTAGCTATGCTGCCATGGCGAGTTGTCGGAGTTGGCTGAAATGGTGGAGGTCAGGTGGTCTCGGCGAGGCTATGTGGGCTGACGTGGTGAAGGAAGGGAGGATGGTTGCACGCTGTCAGGGCTGTGGTGTGGAGGTTCGGATGGCGGTCGGGTTGTTACGGTGGCTGATAGTGGGAAGTGTAGGAGAATAGAGGGGAGGCACGGAGGAGGGAATAGGCGGTCATGGCCAGGCGGAGGCATGCTGTTCGGCGATGGAGGGAGGCCGAGAGCCATGGTGGCAGTTTGCGTGGTGGTTTCCTAGGTTGGAGGCTAATGTTGTTTTTTTTTCTTTTCATGCGCCTATGGTTTGGACGTGAGTTTGGGTGGAAGGAAAAATGAGGTATGGAGGAGGAGGAAGGCGTACAGGAGGAGGGGAGAAGATTGAATGGATGTAAGGCTGTGTGGAAATAAGTAACAGAGGAGGAAAGAATAAATGAAGTTGGAACAGAACAAAAGGATAGTAATTATATTCAACAGCTCGATACAAATAGCAATTCAATAAATGTAGAGAATAGAAAAGGTCAAAAAGCTGAAATAATAATTGTTGGTGACCGTTTGGTTAGCACGGAAATATATGGAAAGTCATATAGAAACCAATATTCTCAAATAACGAACCGCAACGGCTAACCGTTTACAGATTCCGCGGCGTATCGGGGTTCAGAAAACAGAACTGAATATACTGTTGAGATCAGCACGACGAAACGATCAAAACGGTATACAAATATCAGTGGTACGATTGAATTATAAAAATTCGAATTTTTAAACTAGCGGAAATGCAAGAAAAACACAGAAAAATAAGATCGACGGAGCTAAAGAAGTCCGAATTTGGAAAAACGAAAAATGACGTCTTGCTTAAAAGATGATTTAGAATTTTTCTATGTAAAAATATTTAGGTTCCGAAAACATTTTATTTTCATCGCTTTTTACCTGATTAAATTGAAGTAAATTTACGCGCGAAATAAACTTTCGTATTTTCGGACGAAAATTTACCAGTTACTATGTTTAACTAGACGTATTCCAAATATTAAATTTTTATTTCAAAATTTTATCGTTTAAAATTCACAAAATTTCAACTTATTACATTATTAAAACCGTTGAAATTTTACGGGTCGTTACAGAAAGTCATTCGGAATATAAAATACGTTATGAAATTTTAGATTTTATAGTGATAGTCGCTATAAATGTAGTTCGTAAAAACGAACTCTTTTTGTAAATTAAACGTTATTTTCATTTTGGACATTTTTGGAAAGTGTTTTCAAACTTGCTTTAAGCAATAAAAAGAAATTATTAATTAATTAATTAATTAACTATTTAATCATTATTTAATTCATTAATTAAGTTAAGGTAACTAGTATTTAATCATTGGTTAATAAAGGAAATTAGTACTAAATTGTAAATTAAGTAAGTTAATTATAATTAGTTAGTTAATTTAATATTTATTATTAATAATTTATTAAAGGGTTAATTATTATTTAATTATGATTTTAAGGATTATTATTTTAATAATTAAGAAAGGGTTTAAATATTTAATTAATTACTAATTAAGTTAAGACTTATTAAGATATGATTAAGATTGATTTAATTATTAAAATAAAGGTTTAGACTATTATTTAATTATTAATTATAGATTACTTATGGTTTAATTATTTATTTAATGATTAACTATTAATTAATTATTTATTTAAAGGATAATTTATATTTAATCATTTATGAATAATTTATTATTCTTTACTTATTAATTAAAAGTTTAATTATTATTAAAATAAAGAGTTTAAATGTTATTTAAATATTAAATAAAGGTTTTAAAGTTTTAAAGCACTTTATTTCTAAAGATCTGTTTTGTTTAAAGCAACTCTCTCTTTTTAAAACTATGTATTTCAAACAAAGGGATTTCTTTGTCGATTACCCATAAGTAACCCCAATTGATTGTTAAACCCAATGACATCTATTTGGTAGAAATAAGCATCGTTTTGCAAATTTAATTTGTATTTGACATCTGTTTAGAAGAATAAATCACCGCTGCTACTTAAGTTTATTAGACATCTTATTGGTAGAATAAATCACAATTCTTCCATAATTTACAAAGTAGATTATGTTGACATCTATTAAAGCAGAATAAAAAAACCATTCTGCTATTATATTGAATTGGAATTGTGTTTAGCAGAATAAATCCCCGTTTGCTATTTTGGTAACTTAAACATTTGCCTATACGATTGATTGTTATTGGTTGATTACCTTTACATATCTGCATGTTATGTAAATACCCATTTTATAACTTGGATAAGTTAAACTCCATTAAATGAACCATTGTGGTCACTAAGCCTCTTTTGATTTTGTGAAGTCAAATATTTCATTTTTCCTTTTGATAATGGTCTAAAATTTATTACCATTTAAAATAAGGTATTTAAAGCATGATTATGCAATGATTTTATATAAGGTGTTTTTGAAGTAATTAAACACTTTTTAAACGATTGTTCAAAATCATTATTTTGTTAATGTGGTTCAAAGATAAATTTAATGAAGAATGTTTTTTTAAATGGTAACTTGTTTCTTAAGGTGTTTTGAATAATTGACTTTATCAAAGAAACTTTATTGATTAAAATTTATTTATGAAGTTTTGTTTAAATAAGAAAAGTTTATAAAAAGGACTTTATAAATTGAAAGAGATCTTGAAATTTGATAAAGAGTTTTATAAATGTCTTTGGATATTTATTAATGAAGTTTTATAAATGGTTTTGATATTTATAAAATTGTTTTGTAAATAAGCTTGAAGATTTATAAAGTGTTCTATAAATGGGTTTGGAATTTAAGTAAAGGAGATTTCATAAATGAAAGAAATTTATTAAAAAAGATTTATAAAAGAATTTGAGATTTGGATTTCCCTTAACTAACGTTATTAACTATGGTGGTGTAACTTTCGTTCTATGCTTAACACCGAAGAAATGATGTTCGAGGTTATTCTTTTTTTTGCAAAGCCAGCGCGGTTGATTGGGCCCCTTCCAGATTTTATTGCACAACAATAAAAAAATGATTCAAACAAGCTTTGAATCAAGCAAACAACAAGTTAAAAAAACCAACAAAGAGAAAGAAACAAGAGGAACAAGAAAAAAGAACCAAAATAAAATAGAAGAATTATTATGCCCATCCAAGAACCAAGACATCTCGTAATTGACTTGCACTCCTCTTCAATTGCATGTGAGTTCTTTTCCTTACCTCATGCCAAACAATATCTAAATTCCTTCTCTGATTTTCAAACACTATAGAGTTTCTTTCTCTCCAAATTACTTCCATATATATTTTCATGCTTACTACCAACTCTCTAGCTCTCTCATTCCTCCACCTCGTAGCCTTATAGATTGTGTTCCAGTCCATGAGAGAATTAACAGAAGATACAAATCTCCCAGTTTTGCAAACAATTCTTTCCAACATGAATAATATAGCCGGGCATGCAAAAAACAGGCGATCAATAGTTTCTTCATGCAACTCACAAAAAACACACTCAGGGCAACGAAACATACCATAACTATTCAACACTTGTCTAGTCAACAAAGCATGACTTAAAACCTTCCACATCATCAGATTTTCTTTAGGGGTCGAATCTCTTCTCCATATAACAGAATACCAATTAGCAGCAGGGAGCATAGCATTGCCAGAGAGCTGATTGTACACAATATCAATAGAGTGTTGCTTCAGATTCCAAGAAATGGTGAAATGTGTGTTGCTTGAGAAGTGTAAACTCTGAATTAAACCCCAGAGCATCCTGATCAATTAGTTACTGTTATAGGGTAACTGCATGCTGTTTTTAGAGATAAAGTCATAGGCTTTAGCATCATAATGTATACCAGATTGAACAATCTGAGAATGATCTAACACTTTAGACAGGATCTTGCCTTTACTCACCCAAGGATCATGCCAAAAACTTGCATCAAAATTAGGGTTAACATGATATTGAATCATTGGCAGGAAAACATCCCTAAGCTTCAGCAGATTTCTCCAAGACCAACTGCATTGTTTAGGTATTTCCATACACCAGAAATACTTATTCTTTATATTGAATTGCCATGTCCATTTAACCCATAAACTATCCTTCTTAATCAATAAATCATCAAGGTGCTTACTAAATGCTGCAATATTCCACTTTTTGATGTTTATAATACCCAGACCACCCATTTTCAAAGAAGTTTCAAACTTAGAAAAGGAGCAAGGCAACAACTTCCTATTGTGAATACTCCCAGTCCAAAAATATCTATTCATGGCAGACCTAACAAGCTTCAAAAGCCTACCGGGAAGAATTAGAGTGCATGCCCAATAGACTAGTTTAGAAAACACAATAGATTTAATAAGAACTAGTCTACCACTTTGAGTAAGTTGTCTATTTTCCCAACCATTCATGACTGATGTAATTTTATTAAACAGTGGAAAGCAATCAGCATTAGAAATTCTTTTAGTAATTAAAGGAAGACCAGGATATCTCATATCAGAATCCATACATGAGAACTCAAAAATGTTGATACAATGCAGCAGCATGTTCATCACTGACTCCAGCAACTAGCATGGTAGATTTGGAATGATTTATAGAAAGACCCGTCATGCTTTTGAAGGTCTGCAGAGCCTCTAAAATTCTGCTCAGAGAGTTAAACTCAGGTTTAGTGAACAACATAACACATCAGCAAACATTATAGATGAAATTTGTTGGTGTGAGCACTTTGGGTGATACTTGATTAGATTTTGAGAGTACTTGGTTTTTAGTAGAACAGAGTAGACTTCCATAACCAACAGAAATAAATAAGAAGAAATTGGATCTCCTTGACGAATTCCTTTTTTACTTCTGAAATAACCAACAGGCCTTCCATTAATAATAACTAAGAAAGATGGAGTGGATATGCAAACATAAACCCAAGACACAAAAACTTTTGGGAATCCCATCATGGCCATTATCCTTACAATAGAAGCCCAATGAACAGAATCATATGCTTTGGATATGTCAATTTTAAAAGCAGCTACTGGAGAAACATTTCCTCTTCTATAACCTTTTAATAACTCTTGGGCAAGCAAGACATTATCAAGAATATTCCTAGTAGGAATGAATGCAGCCTGATTGTTAGACACAATAGAGGGGAGAACATTAACAAGTCTAGAAGCTAGAATTTTGGAAATACATGTATATACCACATTACAATAGGATATAGGTCTGAATGAGGACACACTGGTTGGAGGAGTTACTTTAGGAATTAATGCTATCTTTGTGGAATTGACTTCTCCCAATAATTTGCATTTATTAAAGAAGTTATAAACAGCTTGACAGAATTCGAGACCTAGCACATTCCAAGTAGAGATGAAAATGACATTTATTTTGATGCTTTTAATATGATTTTGAAATAAGAAATCTTTCACAAATGTTTTGTGAATATACTTATGCCAGTGTGATAAGTATATGAATATTTTGATAAATATTTTGAAAAGAGATTTAAATAAATGAAAGATTTATATTGAGGCTTAGTGGTTGCTATGGGTAATTAAATCTCTGAATTGTTGTTGTTTGTTTATTTGACAGTTAAATAACTGACTATCAAATCTTGGCCAGTTTTGACTTAGGAAGTAAATAAGTGCTTCACGTGTTTATACCGTTTAAGTTCCCTTGGGAGACCTCATTCTGATGAGACGTCTCTAGCTTTGAGGGATATATTAGAGATCCTTTGGGACTCTAGTATAGTCCGCTTACTTCTAAAAGAACCGGGAATGAGTTAACCAGAAATTATTATTTGTTGGTTCGAAGGGACCAAGATCAAATATATTATTCGAAAACCACTTCAAATCAACATAAGTGTTCAAGTGGAAGACAACTTGAAGATGATTGACGATGGAACTTTCGAAGTGCAAGGGCTACTTGCCACTAATCCCGAGGGTGATTCCAAAATGGATGTAGTAGAGGTAGTGCCTTCGGTTTCATTCAGACCCAAAATGAACTTGTATGGATGAACGCTGGCATTGCATTTATGCCTAGAGGGCAGTGTTTGCATTCCAAGTGACATTACTATCTAAAAGGTAAAATGTAGCCTCGAGCCTCACACCCGGTAAATAACTAAAGTAGGGACATGCGGCAGGGCTAAGTGGGTCACTCCTATTGGGGTATGATCAACCCTTATCTAGAGTTAATATCTATGTATGCCTCGAGGCCCATTATGGTTGTTAATCAACCAAGATGTGATCATATTCGGCGGGGTAGGGCCGATCCTCAGTAGGTTAAGTGTAATGTGTTGTAGCCTCCAGTAAATTTTATCTAGAGGTGTACTGATTCGGTGAGTAGACTCTTACCCTTTCATAGTTGGAATCAATTTTCCAGTATGAGCCTTCAGACTTGGTTGTGTATCCATTATACTGGAATTTAATTAATGTAACAATTTCGGCTATGATTCAATACTTACTTTAACCTTAGACATTATTATAATATCATTGGATTTTCTATAAAAAATGTTTTGGTTATCGTAAGGTAAAAACTTGTCCGTGTTTATATGCGGGGTGGTCTTACGATATATCTTTGATTTAAAGGGTTTTGTAAGTTAAATAAATAAAATTCCTTGGGATTTAAGTTTCTCATGCAGGTTTTAACAGCCTGACCTTGGCGTTGTTTTCCTATAATGCTCGGCTCAACCAGAGCATATTTTCCAGATTTAACTGGATGCTTTAGAGATTTCAGGAGACGAGCTGGATTCTCAAGAGTATTCACACATCTTATATTATTCCGCTATTCTGTTTGTTTTGTTCTTGTATGTATTTATCGGCAATTGTAAGGACTGGCTGTTATAACTGTCAAGGGCTGAAATAGGTTAGTGTACTCTGATTTGTGTTTTGCGTATATAATAAAGATGGTTTCTTTTTGTAAAGATTTTGTATATATTATATATCTTCTCATCATGATGTGAGATTCTGTTTTGTCTTCTTCTTTCTTTACCGTAAATGGCCTATTTTTCGGACATGTAAATTATCAGCACACGAATACCAAGGACATATCAGGTGTCGTCTTCAGGTGTATGAAAGGCAGATCGTTACACTTGGTATCAGAGCTTAGGTTGAGCGAACACCTAAGCTTTGGTGGGGGTTGACTCATTAGCGATAGGGTTAGTAACACCCTAGAATGAGCCTGAGTGTATTATATATATGAGCACGTATTTGTTCGTGACTATAAAAATGTTTTATATTGTGTTGTTTGATCTGTTAAGTCTATATTTTGGATTCTGGTCAATACGATTAGCTAACATTATTGATAGGGATCTCAAAAACTTGAATAAGGCCAAACTGATACAATATTGTTTTAATAGTGGTAAACGAAATAATTTTACCTATGAATATATTTTATATATAAAGGAATGATTTCAAAATTAATATAGTTATATGATGTGTTGATCGTTAGGAAATGATAATATTCATTTATTATCATTTAGAGTTTTCCTAGACATGCTCGTCCAGTTTTGAGCATTGACCATTGTTTGTTGATTCACCTTTTTCCATCATAGGTTAGGTTGGTAGAAATTTAGGGAAACATTGAATCGAACACCATGTGAATTAAGTTTCACAGTTTGACTATAAGGCATTTGATGAAATGTTGGGTTAAAATTTGATTTAATAATGGCTGTTTATTTAAAAGATAATTAGAATATTTTGAAAATAAATATTTAGAAGTTGATTTTATAAAGCTTTATAAAATGTGTTTTGTAACTAAAAATAATTTTTGAGGACTTAAATGTCGATGCTTTTGGAAAATGGTTTTCAAGGTTTGGGAAAAATAGCAATAACTTTACTTAAAAATACTTTAAGGTCTAAATATTCTATAAAAGAAATTTGAAATTAAGATTTTCTTTGGACAGTTCGAGGAATGAGTCTCGATCTATTTTGTGATGATCTGAATAATCTTCTAAGTGACAATCAAATGTTTGCTTAGGCGAATGTGGTAGTGCACTTAGTAAATTATTCTCGTTTTCATTGTACGATTGAAAATGAGTTCGAATTCGAATGAATCAAAGCAAGTTAGAAACAAATATTTTGTTAAAAACTATCTATTAGAATATATATAGTATTGTTTCAAAAAGGGGATTTGAAAAAGAAATATTTTTATAATTAACTAGTTCAAGTAGCTCGAAAATAACTAAAAATGGAAAAGGGATGTGTTCGGATGGTAAACACTTCTCTTGAGTATTACCCTGCTTGGTAAGGGAATATATAATACTATTTGGTAGTACTCGATGGCTTGATATTATTTTGTAGTTACTCGGGCTATATGTATGTTTTTCAAGGGTTAAATATAAAGTATCATTTCAAAAAGATTTTGAAATAAAACTCGAGTATTTGGCTTCTAAGTTTTCAAAATAATTAGGTATGTTGATCAAAGAATAGGTTAATAAATGAAGATTTAAAACTAGATTAATTTAATAAGGAGGTTTAATAAGCTTTGTTTGATTAAGCTATGTCTTTGACTTCAACATTAAAGAAGTGAAAAATTATTTGATGTTATTAAGCCGGCTAATAAACACCTTTACCTTACAGATGTCTAAGAAAAAGTAGACTCAGAGTTTGGATACCAACATCATACTCTTCTTATCTACTTATCAGACCGATAGGGTAAAAGGGTTGTGTTGGTCGACTCAAGTTTGAGACCTAAATTATTTTGTCCCTACATCTGAATAGTTAAAAGTGAATGGAATAAAAAATCTTATGTTTTGTATATACTCTTAGGATGTAGAAGAGTATTATACAAATTAATAAATTAAAATGATTTTATGAAAAGGTTTCATAAATAAAGTCGTATCATTTTAAAATGTTTGAATCTAAGGTGAAATTTTATGAAATGTTTTCATAAATACTTTTGGGAGGGTAAATAAGAACTTTTAAATGAATACGTAAGTATACGTCGATCATTTCGTTTTTTCACATAGTTCTCGATCTAAGATTCGAGTACATGACTTAAGGTGTTTCACACCATTCCGAATGAGAATCTATCGCTTGATTTTTGATGGTGAACACTTAGTGAGGGTTCTTAATATGGAACTAATGTTTTCTATCATAGTATATGGCTATGTATGAAGAATGAAGGTTTCTAATGAGTGATACAAGTTCGAAAGTAAAGCTATGTATTCGAGTAAGTGATTGAATCAGATTTCATGCATGGATCATCTTGTATATCATATGAACTGATGAGTAGTGTTAAGTGTTTCTGGGTTCAGAGCCGTGGTACAATTTCGGGGTCGAAATTCTTTTAAGGGCGGAGAGTGTAACGACATGGAATTTCCCTGCCTTGATTTGGGAATAATTAATAAAATTAAATATTCAAATTAAGTATTTTATAATTCAAATAAAACTCCTTTAGATAATAAATAATAATGGTGAAATAGTTTTCAAAATTAGATTACAAAAATATTTAGTACGAAGAAAAATAAAAAATGTGATTGGAATTCATTTTCTGAATTTCCGCCTTTTCATCAAATAAAAGTTATCGAAAACGTTGTAAACTCTATAGTATTAACATACGCATACGTTTACAAATTAGTTAGGATATGTTTTGATATAAATGTACATTCTTAAGTATATTAAGTATGATAAATTTTTTTATAAATAAATAAAATAAAATTAAAATGAAAAGTAAGTGTCACATCATGTATAACATAAGTACTCATGTGTTAAATATATGATGGCTTAAAGAAATGAGTGGGGGGGACAATGTGGTGGGTTGAGTACCATGAGGTGGAGGGAGCATGGTGAGGTGGCACATGGAGGGTGGAGGGTAAAGTAGAAGGGCATTAATGTAATTTAACATACCTCATTTTATATAAAACAAATTTTTATTTTTCCTCCTTTTCATTTTTTCATCTGATTCCCTTTTCAAAAACTCCTATCCTTTTCCAAAGCTTTCTAAAAACATTTCATTGCTTCCATTTAGTTTTCAAAGTTTGAAAAATCATTTCTTTCTACTTTTAATTCATGAAAACCTTAGTTTAAATGCCTTACTTCTTTCCTACAAAATCCTTTTCTTCTACGCAAGCCATAAAATCCTCTAACATTCTATGGCCGAGCCCCTCCTCCATAGTGGCCAAACCATACATGTCATGGTCGAAACCTCTAAGGTCACCAACTCTTCACTTTTCTTAGCTAATAGTAAGGGTCTTGGTCAAATTCAAGTCATAATGTAAAGTTAGTTGATTTGGTAGCTTTTTGGTGAGTAAAGCTCCCACCTTTTCATAATGTTTTTAACTTTAATTTTCATGCTACTTGGTTGCTAAGTTCGATGTTTGTTTGAATACGATAAATATTTATTCGTATGTGTATGTGTATGCTTGAAATTGATGTTATTTAGACTTGTAAATAAAAGTTAAAGTTAGTAAAATGTACAAGCTATAATCTTTGTTTGGTTATGAAAAATTTGTTATGTACACATGTTGTGATAATTTGGGCTATGTTATGTGCTGTATGCTAAAGAAATTAGCACTTAAAATCGCTCGTTTGCGTCTTTGAGGTCCCTTGATTTACTTGTTCATTTACTTACTTTATTTTTAGAAAAGTTTATAAAGTTATAAAACTTTATTTTTAGTTTCAAAACTTTACTCAAAGTTGTAAAAGTAAATTAAAACTAAAAGATAATGTTTTGAAAGTCATTTGGAACATAAAAGAAGTTTTGAAATTTTAGGTTTTATATAAACGCAGTTCGTAAAAACGAACTCTTTTTTGCAAATTAATTGTTATTTTCATCTTGGACATTTTTGGAAAGTGTTTTCAAACTTGTTTTAAGTAATAAAAAGAAATTATTAATTATTTAATTATTTATTCAATCATTGTTTAATTAATTAATCGAGTTATGGTAATTAGTATTTAATCATTAGTTAATAAAGGAAATTAGTACTAAATTATAAATTAAGTTAATTATAATTAGTTAGTTAATTTAATATTAATTAATAATTAATAATTTATTAAAGGAGTAATTATTATTTTAATAATTAAGAAATTGTTAAAATATTTAGTTAATTACTAATTAAGTTAAGACTTACATTAGACTTGATTAAGATTGATTTAACTATTAAAATAAAGGTTTAAAATATTATTTAATTATTAATTAGAGATTAATTATGGTTTAATTATTCATTTGAAGATTAACTATTATTTTATTGTCTATATATAGGTTAATTATTATTTAACCATTTATTGAATAATTAATTATTGTTTAATAATTAACTAAAAGTTTAATTGTTATTAAAATAAAGAGTTTAAATGTTATTCAAATATTAAATAAAGGTTTTAAAGTTTTAAACCATTTTATTTCTAATGATCAGTTTTGTTTAAAGCAATTCTCTCTTTTTAAAAGTATGTATTTCAAACTAAGGTATTTCTTTATCGACTACCCTTAAGTAACCCAGTTGAATGTGAAACCCAATGATATCTCTTTGATAGAAATAAGCACTGTTCTGCAAATTTAATTTGTATTTGACATCTGTTTAGCAGAATAAATCACAGTTCTACTAATTAAGTATATTGGACATCTGTTTGGTAGAATAAATCACAATTCTACCATAATTTTCCAAGTAGATTATGATGACATCTATTTAAGCATAATAAAAAAACCATTATACTATTATATCGACTTGGACATGTGTTTAGCAGATCAAATCCCCATATGCTATTTTGGTAACTTAAACATCTACCTATATGATTGATTGCTATTGGTTGATTCCCTTTACATATCTACTTGTTATGTAAATACCCATTTTATAACTTGGATAAGTTATACTCCATTAAATGAACCATTTTGGTCACTAAGCCTCTTTTGATTTTGTGAAGTAATATATTTCATTTTTCCTTTTGATAATGGTCTAAAGTTTATTACCATTTAAAATAAGGTATCTAAAGGATGATTAAGAAATGATTTTATATAAGGTGTTTTTGAAGTAATTAAACACTTTTAAACGTTGTTCAAAATCATTATTTTGTTAATGTGGTTCAAAGATAAATTTAATGAAGAATGTTTTTTTAAATGATAACTTGCTTTTTTAAAGGTGTTTTGAATAATTGACTTTATCAAAGGAACTTTATTGATTAAAGTTTATTTAAGAAGTTTTCTTTAAATAAGAAAAGTTTATGAAGTTTTATAAATTGTTTTGATATTTATAAAAGAGTTTTGTAAATAAGCTTGGAGATTTGTAAAGTGTTTTATAAATGGGCTTGGAATTTAAGTAAAGGCGATTTCATAAATGAAAGAAATTTACTATAAAAAAATTTGTTGAAGAAAATTTGGTTTGGAATTTTCGTTCAATGCTTAACACCGAAGGAATAATGTTTGGGGTTATTCTTATCTCTAATTTAAATGACATTTATTTTGATCCTTTAATATGATTTTGAAATAAGAAATCTTTCACAAATGTTTCGTGAATATACTTATGCTAGTGAGATAAGTATATGAATATTTCGATAATTGAAAAGAGATTTAAATAAGTGAAAGATTTATTTAGAGGCTTAGTGGTTGCTATGGGTAATTAAATCCCTGAATTATTGTTGTTCGTTTAATTAATAGTTAAATAACCGACTATCAAATCTTGGCCAGTTTTGACTTAGGAAATAAATAAGAGCTTCATGTGTTCATATGGTTTGAATTCCCTTGGGAGAACTCATTTGGATGAAACTTCTCTAACTTTGAGGAATATATTAGAGATCCCTTTGGGACTCTAGTATAGTCCGCTTACTTCTAAAAGAGCCGGGAATGAGTCAACCAAAAATTATTGGCTATTGGTTCGAAGAAACCAAGATCGGATATATTATCCGAAAATCACTTCGAACCAAAATAAGCGTCCGAATGGAAGACGGCTTAAAGGCAATTGAATATGGACCATTTGAAGTGCAAAAGCTACTTTCTACTAATCCTAGGGGTGATTCCAAAATTGATGTAGCAGTGGTAGTGCCTTCAGTTTCGTTCAGACCCAGAACGAACTTGTATGGATGAATGCTGACATTGCATTTCTACCTAGAGGGCAGTGTTAGCATTCCAAGTGGAATTGCTATCTAAAAGGTAAAACATAGCCTCAAGCCTCACACTCGGTAAACGACTAAAGTAGGGACATGCGGCAAGGCTAAGTGGATCGCTTTCATTAGGGTATGATCATCCCTTATCTAGAGGCGATATCTATGTGTAACATCCCGCCTTTTTGTACGCTTTAAGCAAACACGCATGCCAACTCAAACCATACAGAAGGGCGGATTGTTATTGGGGTGAATAATAAAAAGCAGAGAAAAAAAACAAAACAGAATCTCGCAGCGGAATGACAAAATATAATAATCAAATAACATTTCATGAAGCTGTTTACAAACATTTGATTATACTTATACAATACAGAATTAGAGTTACACTTATCAGAGATAAACAAATAATAATGCAGCGGAAGAGTATGATGCAGTGGAATAATATAGTAAATAATAGTAGTACAAATCTTCGTCTTCGTCCTTTAGAAATAAGGTCTTCAAATCCTGAAATGCTCAGGCTGACCCGAGCGAATTGAAAAGACAAAACACTCGAGTCAGAACTAAAAGATCTTATATGAGTTAAATCAACGGTAAATAAATATGAGTGTAAACGGCGTCAGAGATGTTTACGGGGTTTGACATCTCTTATCCAGTGTCTAACGTGAGTGCAGTAACTTAAGATATGTTCGGGATTCACATCTCTTAAGGATCCATTAAAATATGTACTATGTAGTACAATACGCTATTATAATATGTCTACAGTAATATAAACTATTAAAATAGTGTTAAGGCGTTACATTTTCCCCCTTATCGCATATTTATTTCCCATAGTCTATATAGTACCATAATCCCACCCGTACTGGGTGCCGTCAGAGGGCACTCCATAGGTATGGTACAAACCAAACTCGTAGAAGGCATGCTAGGGTAGGTGACACGGCACAACTAGGCAATGCCAGGGTAGATATACCAATTACGCATCCGGACTATTGGTAACACATAGCCGCAACTACCGCCCAACTCGAAACACACTCCCGAGTAAAAATCGAAGGGTGGCCACCAAATAAATCGCAAGTCAGAATATAGTATCGATGGAATATGTCCGATCAGAGGAGCTACCTCATTGGCCTGGAATCGCTCCTGTTTTAGCAACCTTATGCTAACTCACGGGAGTTAGGTCCACGTAAATATACCTTTAGGATCGTCGCCACCATCCTACTTCATTCTGGAATCTCCACCGCGTACACAGTTGTCAAAGTGGTTTTCGGTATTGGCAAAGAGTATGACAACATCCGATCCCAGTCTCTTTAACAATCAATCGCTTATTACACACCGGATGGTTCTTTTACATTTCCAAAAATCGTTTCATAATTGATATCAAAATATCATATTCAATTCAAACCATATCACTTTCGAAATCATTACTTACTTTCGAAATCATATTCACCTTTGAAATCATATCGCATTTGAAATCATAGTTCGATAATTTTATTTCCATTCAAAAGTCATATTCACAATTTATACCAAATTATCGTATTCTCAGAACCATAATATTTTCGAAGTCATATTCACTTTAAAAATCGAGAATTTGAATATAAACCCATCCATTTTACTTAGTTTGGAATCTGGAAGAAAGTAGTTTAAATAGTTATAAATAGCTAAAATACTCCAAAATAGTTTAATTCTAGGTAAAGTACCTTTAAATTGATTTAAGATAATTAAATAGATTTAATTTAGATTAAATATAATTAAAATAGATTAAATAGCTTAAAATAGATTAATTAGATTTAAAATAAATTATAATGGTTTAATTAGTTTAAAATAAATTAAATTGGTTTAAAATAGTCAAATAATTTATATAGTTAATATTAGTTAAATAGTTTAATAAATTTGAAAATCTTAATAATTATAAATATATTTTAAAACAGTTTATATTAAAATATGAGTTTGGAATTTATATCAGTTTAAACTATTCATTTCATTTCAACATATTTGGACCATTTCCAATTTCCAAATCGACAAACCAAATTTCAATAAACTATCGAATTTCATATCGTTTAAATCCATGTTCAAAATATCAATACGGATTACTCCAACTTCAACATATTTCAAAGTTATTTTCAAACAAAATCATCACTCAATTTCAATAGAATTTCATTTATACATAAAAGTTTAGCTTTAAACTTCCGATTTACTTTCTTAAAGAAATTCCTTTTTAAACCAATTCGCATTTCAACACAAACTTGATTTTTCAATAATACTTCAATTTACATAAATCAAATTTTATTTCAAAACATCAATTGATTAAATTCAAAAATTTAAGGATTTTAAAATCAATTAATTTAACCAATCCGGTGTCCGTATATAATTTTCTACCCTAGGGTCAAGTGATATGGATATTTATCATTTCAATCCGCAATTTAAACATTTTACGGTTGTATATCATTTCAAACCGCAATCCAAAAATAAATAAAAATCCATAATGAACTTGCAGTTTATAACGGTATAAAATACAACATCCATTCAACCAACATCAACAATCAACATCCATCACAATCATCATCCAAATCAATCAATAAATATCAATATAGAACCGATAATCAATAACGGGTACTAAACTGGCAATTTATATTCAATAATAAATTAAACAACGATTTAATTCAAATAAATTCAAATTAACTGAGATGATTATTTAAAATAAACCAAACAGTCATAAATAAATTTCTAATCACATCATAAATTAAATTTAACGAACATAAGAAATTTTAGAAGTTGTGAGTGGGTTAAAACACTCACCTTTGAATTTAAATTGAATTTAAATCCAATTTAAGCCCAAAATTCAAACGGTCTCAGAATTTGTCCAAACAAGCGTCAAAATGTCCGAAATTCCGATATGAACCCAGTGGAGAAAACCGCGCATGAATTGGACCTCGTACGTGAAAGTTATACACGTTAGAAGTTAAAAAATTTAAATAAAATTAATAAAAAAAAATAAAACAAACCTAACACGTCATCTTCGTTCCTGAAACCTAGCAGCTGAAACCCATAGTCGCATACGTAGTTGAAACCGCCGCCACCATCTTTGCTCACGCCGATCGCCAGAGGTGATCGATCGTTTCCAGGCTTCGCCGCAACCGCGCTTGGCCTCCGCCCCAGCCTACTCGACCCCCATGACGTCGATCACGATCCATAGAAATACACAACCGCCGGAAAAAAAGTTAAACCCTAATTGAATTGTTCGCCTCGATTAGACCGTCAACTCGTCACCAAACCTACATGGATGCGATCCCCTCGGTCCTCTCTACAAAACCCCTAAATCAATTCGACGATCTGATGATGTAACAACCCGACGTTTCGCATTAATTAATTTCATCCGTAAACGATTAATCGGTGGATAATTGCTGTTAAGTGTTGTGGGCTTTGAATCTTGGCCCAAGTTTGGGGTTCTGTGATAATTTATTAAGGCCAGTACTCGTTCGTGTTCCCTCAATTCATTTTCGCTAACCCTAAGTCTAAACGAAAAAAAAAGGAATGATGACCATACCTCTCATACAGATAAACCCATACCAGACCATACCTTAACCCATGCCTAAGGCCACGATTTTTCTCTGTAAAACCACGTTCGCCCTTTTCATTTTGACCCATTCCTCTTTAAACCAATCGAAGAAAATAAAAGGCGAACGAAATTTAGGGCTTCGGCGATTCTTTGTTCTCTTGCGAATCTTCGTTCGTTTTCGCTCGTTCCTCTTGAAGCAAATTAGGGCTTCGATTTCAACCTTGCTCGATTCCTCATTTGGCCACGACGTCGACTATGGAGGGATTGATGGTGACTCGGCCGTTTGTTTGAGTTCGCTTCGGGGCTTCGCTCGACTCGTCAATCTCGTGCTCGTCAGTACAAGGTGAGTGGTTAATTCCCTCACATCTAATTCTGCTTCGTTGTTATATTTCCACTGCTCGTTTTCGTTTCAAAGCTGGTATTGTATTTATTAATACCTGTTTCTCGAGTTGATTTTTGAACAGTCGCGTGAGAAATTTAAGTTCACTCACATCTAATTCGTGATTTTTGGAAATTTTGAATGTGTGCTTTTGTGATTTACTCGGCTGCTGAGATTTCCTGATGTTGATTTCGTTGTCTTGTTGTCTTCGACACTGTCTTTGGTTAAAAGAAGAATATACAGACTAAATTTGTGAAATTGTTCATTTGATTTCCACTTGCAACGTTGTTATGTGATGATATTGACCTTTAAGGTCGAACTTGCTGCTGTTGATTTCTTTTGCGACTTGGTTCGTCTTCTTGATTTCTACGGCTGGATGATTTTGCTGTGATAAATTGGATTTGATTTGGTATTTGTCTTATCCACTGATGTTAATGTTTATGTGCGACTTCGGTCAATCTGGCTTTGCTGTGGGAATTTCTAGGTTTTTAGATCGGCAGTGGTCTTTGACTTGGTGGTTGTTTTTATCATATTGTTTATTGGCTCTGACATTGCATTTCTTAATTAGAAACTTTGACTTTGGATCAGTTGGAAATCTTTGTTCGAACTTATCACCAGTGTTATATGTCTCCTGTGATGCAGTCTGGAGTATGTTTGCATTCACTTCTGTCCATTCTACTTCGAGTCATGTTGCATTTGTGGCTGCACTTTGATAATCACGTTGTCAGGCTTGTTTATATACACACCTGTTCTATATTTTGTTCGTCGGATTTGTGTCCAGACATTGATTCTTCCTTTGTGCTTATGGGCTTCAACATGCCTGCAGCATACTTGATATGTATCTTTTTTTTTACTATTGTTTCATAATATATTATCCATGATTACTTAAGGCTTACACTTGAATGGGTAGCCTGGTCGACACTTGTCTACCATCAGTGGTCACTGCCTATTTCATTTGTACTACTTCATATGAATCGATTCATTGTTCCATTTAAGATGCTGTCTGCACTATCATATCTTGTAGTCTTGTTTCCATGATTTCAACAATAGCTTGTTTATTGTTTTCGACTACTGTCTTGCAATCACTCCATGGTTGTATTGTTTTGGTCTGGCACATTCATGTGCATTGGTTCAGAATCGTACTAAACTTGTTTTTGTGCCTCTCTTCCATTTTTCACCTGCGAATATTGTCGAGTTTGATTGTATAGTAGGTGTACACGTGCCTTGTGATCTTCATATATGAGTCTGTTGCATTCATGTACTTAAGTCATTTGAGACATTGGATCTTTGCATTCAGATTATTTGTTGGTGCCTTATTGAATTTGTATTCTTCCATTCGACAATTGGTTGTTTCACTTGAGTGTACATGCGGCATGGAGTCAGTTTCCTTGTCGTGCTTACATTCTTGAAACTATTTTGACTTCTGGAATTACTTGAGTTTCTTGTTGCAATTTCCAATTGTTGTTTGCTGCTGACCTGTAGCTTCACTTGAGTCAATTTGAACTTGAGCTACCGGCCTTATGCTGGTGTCTTCGGAGCATTCTTTATTGATGTACTTCTGGCCTTTGTTTGGATTTGGACTGAGTTTGAGTATTGAGTTGCCTGGTCCTTGCATTTCCATTGTACAATCTTGTAGTTTCTTTGATATTGCAGTCTTCATGATTCGTAGACTTGAGTTTTACCCATCAAGCTCACTTTGATGTATTCCATAGAGTAACTGGACTGACTTGAGTCTGGTTCACTCGAGTTGCCTTCCTTGATTTACACTGAACTTGTATACATTCAGTTGGTCATTTGGGGAGTTTGGTCTGCATTTTGTTGTACCTGTACCTGTAGTTGTCCAAACCGATTCTTCTGAAGTTTCAGCTTGTAGATCTGTTGTTCGAACTTGTTTGGTTGCCGTTGCTTGAGACAGCCAACCACTTCAAATTCACTTGAGTTGAACCCGATTTCGGGGTTTGACCTTGCGATCATTGTGACTTTCATTGAGCTTTTGTGTATCTCCTGCGATAGTGGCAAGGCAGTACACGCGTGCGTGTACTGCAGCCCTATCAGATTTGACAGTTTTAAATTGATGTTTCGATTTGTTGAATTGTTTCATTGGTAAATCTCAATGTTTTGGAGTTGTATTCTGATTTGGATTGTTGATTTGTCATTTAACACTGTTTAGTGTTATATATGCCGTTATCCAATACTCGTATCGAGAGTTGGATATACGAGGTTTCTGTGACTGTCATCTATTTGATATTTGATTACTATCGCTTCTATGCACTAATAACTGAGTTTGAATTAGACTGAACCGTGTATTATTTTCTTCTGAATGTAATACTCGGGTCAGACCCGAGTTATTTCAGGTTGTAGATTTTCTTCTTTGAGTTGCTGTTCAGGATATGAAGACTTTTCACATCTTTTGAAGTTATTTGTGTCATTTTGTAGTAGTCGTGTTATTGTATAGAACGATATGTATTCATGTATATTAGTCGATAATGTACTTGTATATATAACTTCTAGAGTCGACAGCTGTAGTTGTATCATATGTATTGTGTCAACTATGTTGTAACTGACATCAGTTATATATATATATAAGACTTTTGTTTTTATTTGTGTTCCGCATTTATATTATCTGTGTTATCATTATATCTAATGTCCTAAACTATTATGAACCATCGTAGTTTGTTTTATACTGATAATTGGGTGTGTCGATGGGAGTAAATAAATAAGATGAAAAATAAAAAGTATATACCACTCCTATCGAGATAACCAATATTAGTGTAAGGCCAATTACGGATGGTCGCTCATATCCAGCCTTATTCTTCGTAATAATAGACAGT
This sequence comes from Allium fistulosum, assembly GCA_030737815.1. Classification (NCBI taxonomy): domain Eukaryota; kingdom Viridiplantae; phylum Streptophyta; class Magnoliopsida; order Asparagales; family Amaryllidaceae; genus Allium; species Allium fistulosum. The sequence goes on along the minus strand of CM060902.1, from coordinate 1,110,298,791 downwards.
ATTTCTTTTAATACTCTTTGTTATTATGAGCATAGAGGTGGAGCGTCACAGTTGGTATCAGAGCTTGGGGTTTATGGACATAATATAAAACATAACTTGGATGGAACATATGTTACAACTATTGGTCGATGTTTTATTTGTGATTTGAGTCAAAATTTAAGTTTTGAAATTTTGAGGAAATTTTTAAATATCTTTATTTAAAAATAAAAGTGAAACTGTGTTTTGTTGATTTGATTGAATTGTGTTCTGTTTATCAGAGTGCGCAGCGGAAACTGTCTTCGCTGAGTACAACTGGTAATCTTTTTGATTTAAGAATCAAAATACGAAATTGATATGAATTCCAATTGTTGTTTACATAGCTGTAATTATTTGTTTCTTTGAGAATTTCGAATCCAAATTGAGGATTCGAACAAATTGCAGTTATGTGATTTTTATCGAGTTCTTTGCTGGTTTTCTTTTGTGCTAATCATATATTGATTAGATTTTTGCCGTTTTGAATTATCTTCATTGAAGATACCTTCGAATGATTTCTTTGTTCATTCTATAGTACGTGCAAAAATTTGAATTGCACGTTACTGCATTTATTTACGTTGAACCGATGCTTGGTTATGAAACGTATTTTGTTGCTGTTATTTTTATAACGAGATTTTTACACCAATGTTAAAATTTTTGAAGCACGGTGTTTTGTGGCATTTTGATGAATGAAAATTCACTGATATTACATTTTGATGTAAATTGTTTTGATGTGATTTTGACGTTTTAAAATTACTGTCACTTTGGCTTCAGTAACCGTCATGTTTTAAAAGTGGATTTTCAAGCGGTTATTCCGCAATACTGATGTGTAACCGTTTTTACGGTATTTTGAGAAGTACGATTTCCTTACCGAAATTGTTACTGATTTGCTGTTTTAACCACGTGATTGGAAAATCGTTTTAAAATGAAAATTGTTTTAGAAATTTTAACAGTTTGCGTTTTCAAAAGAATGAGAAAGCGACTTAAACGATTCAGCAAAATCGAGGATTATGACCCCTTTCTTTTACTGTTTCGCTTAACTCCGGACTTGTCCAGTTGAGAAGGTAAATTGTTATTTTTACAAAATAAATAAAATTGTTTTCAGAAATTTAACAGTTTACGCTTTCAAAAGAATGAGGAAGCGATTTAAACGTTTCAGCAAAATCGAGGACTATGACCCCTTTCTTTTACTGATTCACTTAATTCTGGACTTGTCCGTTTGAGAATGTAAAGTGTATTTTTACAAAATACACAATTTTGCACTTTCAAGAAAACAATGAAGAGATTTAAATGATTTAGCAAAAGTGCGGAGTATGGAACCACACTTTTACTATTTCGGTTAATTCCGGACTCGTTAATTAAATATCTGCTGTTCTGATGATTTTGATGAATTTTGCACTTTCAAGGAAACGATGAAGAGAATCAAACGATTTAGTAAAACACGTGGTATGGGACATGTGCGTTTGCTATTTCGGTTAATTCTGGACTCGTTAATTGAAATATTTGATGATTCCGTGTGCTTTCGAGCCACTATGAGGACCTTCGGGTCATTTGTTGGGCTTTCGGGCCACTCTGCGGACCTTCGGGTCAAATACCAGTACTAGACCTTCGGGTCACTCTGCGGACCTTCGGGTCAATCTGATGGGCGCCAAAATTATGTTGAGTACTTGGTAGGCTTCGGCCATTTGTTGATGCACGTGCGGCGAATTAAAAACTCGCCATCTGATGGGATCGATCCAAGCTTTTATGTTGATTTTCTAGTCTTCTTAATTGATTTCTAGATATTTGTTGCTTCCAATTATCTGCAGGTAATTGGATATTTGTTGATATGAGTTCTGATTATCGTTTTTGATAATCAGATATTTGTTGTTTCTAATTATCGCTTGTGATAATTGGATATTTGTTGATATGAGTTCTGATTATCGTTTTTGATAATCAGATATTTGTTGTTTCTAATTATCGCTTGTGATAATTAGATATTTGTTGATATGAGTTCTGATTATCGTTTTGATAGTCGGATAATTGTTGTTTTTAATTATCGCTTTTGATAATTAAATATTTGTTGTTTTGAGATTTAATTATCGCCTGAGATAATTAAATAGTTGTTGATTTGAAATTTAATTATCGCCTGAGATAATTAAATATTTTCTGTTTTGAGATTTGATTAGCGCTTGAGATAATCAAATATTTATTGAATTTGGAATTTGATTATCGCTTGAGATAATCAAATATTTGTTGAATTTAAAATTTGGTTATCGTTTGTGATAATCAAATAATTGTTGAATTTGAAAATTTGGTTATCGTTTGTGATAATCAAATATTTGTTGAATTTGAGAAATTTGATTATCGTTTTTGATGATCGAATATTTGTTGAATTTGATGTTTTGTGATATTCGTCTTCGATAATTTGACAATTGTTGATTTGTTTTCTGAGTATCGTTTGGATGATTGGATGTTTGCTGATTTTATTGATATGAGATTTTCTAGTCTCCAATAGATTCTAGAATATGCTGATTTTATTGAATTGCTAATTTCTATCTGTCACTGTTAATAGTTAGAGTTTGCTGATTATGAAATTCGTGTTTTCTAGCTATTTATTGGATAACTAGATATTTGCAGTTTTGCAATCTATGATTATGTTTTCTAATTATCTTTGTTGATAATTGGATTTTGCTATTTTCTAATTATCGTATCGATAATTAGATATTGCTGTTTTATAATTCTCTGTATTTCTGAATGTCTAATCGGTAATTGTATATTGCTAATAATTGTACTTATTCAGTTCCGCTGTTTCATGATTATCTATTTAATAATCAGACTTTGTTGAAAATTTGTGAATTTCCCTTATGAAAAAAAAATAATTTCTTTGGTGTTTGTGTTCTCGATCTTTATTTTTCTAACTTAACCAGTTTATGTTAGAAGAATAATAGGGGTTGACGACCTTAATTATGAAAATTGTGGGGACGCAATTTTTATAAGGAGGGGAGTCTGTAACAACCCGACGTTTCGCATTAATTAATTTCGTCCGTAAACGATTAATCGGTGGATAATTGCTGTTAAGTGTTGTGGGCTTTGAATCTTGGCCCAAGTTTGGGGTGCTGTGATAATTTATTAAGGCCAGTACTCGTTCGTGTTCCCTCAATTCATTTTCGCTAACCCTAAGTCTAAACGAAAAAAAAGGAATGATGACCATACCTCTCATACAGATAAACCCATACCAGACCATACCTTAACCCATGCCTAAGGCCACGATTTTTCTCTGTAAAACCACGTTCGCCCTTTTCATTTTGACCCATTCCTCTTTAAACCAATCGAAGAAAATAAATGGCGAACGAAATTTAGGGCTTCGGCGATTCTTTGTTCTCTTGCGAATCTTCGTTCGTTTTCGCTCGTTCCTCTTGAAGCAAATTAGGGCTTCGATTTCAACCTTGCTCGATTCCTCGTTTGGCCATGACGTCGACTATGGAGGGATTGATGGTGACTCGGCCGTTTGTTTGAGTTCGCTTCGGGGCTTCGCTCGACTCGTCAATCTCGTGCTCGTCGGTACAAGGTGAGTGGTTAATTCCCTCACATCTAATTCTGCTTCGTTGTTATATTTCCACTGCTCGTTTTCGTTTCAAAGCTGGTATTGTATTTATTAATACCTGTTTCTCAAGTTGATTTTTGAACAGTCGCGTGAGAGATTTAAGTTCACTCACATCTAATTCGTGATTTTTGGAAATTTTGAATGTGTGCTTTTGTGATTTACTCGGCTGCTGAGATTTCCTGATGTTGATTTCGTTGTCTTGTTGTCTTCGACACTGTCTTTGGTTAAAAGAAGAATATACAGACTAAATTTGTGAAATTGTTCATTTGATTTCCACTTGCAACGTTGTTATGTGATGATATTGACCTTTAAGGTCGAACTTGCTGCTGTTGATTTCTTTTGCGACTTGGTTCGTCTTCTTGATTTCTACGGCTGGATGATTTTGCTGTGATAAATTGGATTTGATTTGGTATTTGTCTTAGCCACTGATGTTAATGTTTATGTGCGACTTCGGTCAATCTGGCTTTGCTGTGGGAATTTCTGGCTTTTTAGATCGGCAGTGGTCTTTGACTTGGTGGTTGTTTTTATCATATTGTTTATTGGCTCTGACATTGCATTTCTTAATTAGAAACGTTGACTTTGGATCAGTTGGAAATCTTTGTTCGAACTTATCACCAGTGTTATATGTCTCCTGTGATGCAGTCTGGATGAAATGACCCTCCTATTTCCACCCTAATTTCATAAGGATTTTTTTTTTTTGCTAAGAGATGATATATAGATATATCATTCATTGCAAATATCTTTTCCAAGGTCATTTTCTTTCTCCAATAAACAAAATATATCCAGGATCAAAATAACTTACCAATATAAATATATCAGTGTATATCTAATAACATACACATACATATGAAGATGTATGTGATCTTCTTATCTAAGTTCAGAGTGTATACTTCATTTTTTGTACAAGAACATTCTGTTTGATTTAGATTTTTAGCAATTCAGATAAATTATTGTATTCAGATTTTTGGCCATAATATCCACTAGAAACATGTACTTTAGTCTGTCATTAGGATTAAGAAATGATCAAGTAATAATCAGTGGTAAACAAGCTTTTAATATAGATGATTATGTTAAAGTCTGGATAATATCAAATTCAGTATAAAAGTAAGTGGATCCTAAGTGAACACAAGCAACATCTAGGCGTAATGGAAACGCGCCTAACTTATACATGAAAGGTCACGAGTTCGAGTGCTATGCAGGTCGGTTCAAACACAATTTTTGGTTTTTCTTTTTATTTTTCTCCTGTATGGTTAGAAATCTGATACCTACCTATAATTGTGCATATATATTTGATTTTGCCTATAACCTAACATACAAAACAATTCTTTTTACATAACTATTTTTAAAACCCATTCCTACAACTGTTTTAAGAATTTAAATTTATATTTTTGCCCAATTTATCAACATGTACACAGGTATTTATGTACATGTCATTACCTTTGCCCAGTTTCCAGAAAACTGAGTGAAACAATTGCTAAATGTACTATGCTTTGAAATGCATCTATATTTTCAAGATACAGTCTATCATGATCAACCAATACTTCATTTAGTTGAGGCTGGTTAACTCATGAGTCTTGTATATGCTATACACTAGTTCAAAAACAAGGGAGATACCTTTCATTTCATTCTATCTGAAGCTTTTAGAAAAACATTTTACTTTTCCTAATTCAATTCAGAAATGAATTCAGATTTATTTACAAAGCATTTCAGTAAAAAGAAAATAAAATCCTTTAAGTTTACTTCTTGCTAAATCCAGATTTTAGTTCTAAAACTCAGTGCTCTGTTATGTCTCAAGGTTAACTAATACATAATATAAATTATACAAAACAGTAGCTCAACTACATGTGCATATTTCTCTTCCAAACATTCATATCAATAATTAAAATCATTTCATTGTTTCCCAGTCAGATTTTTTCCTTTGAGATTTTAAACCTTAGTGCATAACAATATATTTAACATGATACAACTAGTTCATCTAACCATAATAGAATTCATTACATGACTGGAAGTCTTAGAAACATAATATTTTTCCTGAATACATGCAGATATAATCAATTTAAACTCTTATTGAGACTAGCTAGCATGTTCATTCACTCCTCCATAAAAGCCATAACTTCATTTTTACTTAGTGCCTGGGTTACCTGAAAGAACATAAGTGGCTGCCTCATTTTAAAATGAGACACCCCAGATGCCATGAGCAAACAAGGGTCAGATCTATGATCTGGTATGAATAACATCAATTCATTCATGATATTAAGCAATAGAGAATATGAGGGTACTAACTTGTTATTTAAGCAAATTTCTGCAATCAAATATTTTAACATAGTATAATTAAGTTGATTCAGGTATGATATATTCACTTATCATTCCTTCACTTGCATACATAATCATGCAAACATGATTATCTATTGGCATCAATTTCATTTACTGGAATCATCTTGGTTCCATACCATTCAACCTAAGAAATGTCCACATTCCTATTTCTTCATTTACAGGTTGTAATATTCAATTTAAATCCCTGCCTCATCTGCTATTAAGGAATCACTGGGACACATTGCAATGAACTAATTCACATCATTGCACAAAGATCTCAGGGCTTAAACAAACCATGTGCCAACTTGCATACTTCAAATATGACAAGCATTCCAGCAGTCATCTTGGCCTTCCCTTCCCTAGTTTATTTACTAGTGTATTGTCTTAAATCCTAACATCAAATATGCTAAGTGAACATGTCACTGCAAACATGGAAACATCCATAATTTCTTCTAGCATAATTTCCCCTCAGAAATAATCAGACAGTCATTTCCTAAATGGGGTCAATATGTCTTGATCTTAGTAAATATAAGAACATTTTCAACTGTAAAAGAGGCATGGCATGTTATACTGATCTGCAAGCCTTTATGATTGATTCAGATTCAAGATCTGGTTCAATCATAATTTTAGCTTGTGGGTTTTTTTTTTTGATTAAGGGCTCAGCACTTAGAAAATTTCTATTGCACCCTTAACATTTTTCTTTTCAAGCCTCAGCACTTATACCAAGTATAATGCAGCTCCAATCATTTTTATAAGGTTTCCATGCCATAGATCTATAACAGTTGAGAGTATTCTCTATATAATTTTTAAGATCCTAAACTTTAACATTTATGAGTATAAATAAAACAGTATGATACTCATCCAAAGACAAATGTCTCAACCAATCAAAGATCATCAAAATCATCCATATTAAATCATATCAGATTTAAAATAAAACATCCAAAAAGCATTGATGAAATCATATACATCAAAACCAGAAATACATAAATGGCAATATAAAAAGTGGCTGCCTCAACTCAGGTCTTAATGCCATGAACTCAGTGAGATTACTCACCTAAATGTTTCTTCTTATTAATCCAGAAAATTCTTGTTTGAGTGTTTTCTCCTTCCTTTCAATATTTTCTTCTTCTTTTCTTATTTTTATGCAGCTCGGGGTAAAATAATTCTACTGGCTAAACTGCCTATTTATAAGCATTTTTCCTCTAGGGTTTTATTGAAACAGAATTCCATTTCTGTCCTGGCTTAGCATCATGCATTTTTCATTCATATTACCCCGGCCATATTAACCAATTTAAAGGCTGCATTTTCTTTCTTTTACTTTTTCAGAAAATGGCCACTCACTTAGTCATGTCAAAAGTGTGACTATTCTATTTATTTTAATTATTTCTGAAAATCCCCTTTGCTATTTTTTCCTACACAAGCATATTGACTTGTATCACATTTCATGTCATTTTAATGTTATGGTTTCACTTGCTAATATATATATATGTACTTTTCAATATTTAAAAATGTATATTTGTATACATATCTTATCTAGGCTTATTTTAATTCCTCTTTTAAATTCAGAAACATATGCACCTATATGTATACAAGTTTACAAATATATATATATTATTTTCTTTTCTGGGTTTTAAATAAATTTGTTTACTGATCTAAAGTAAAACTTACTTTTCTTATTTTCTAAGATGACCCATAAAATCTCAGAAATCAAATAACTATGTTGCAAAATCATGTTTGTATTGCTCTTTAATTCTTGTTTTAAATCCAAGAAATCTGGAGTTCTTTCTTGTGCCATTTCAGTGTGCACGTGCACACATATACTTGCACACTATTTATTCCAGAAATTTCACCATATTTAAATCTAAATATTTCAAAATTAAATCATTTTACAAAAATGATTTTTCACAAAATTTTGGGGTATTACATTCACCCCTCCTTTTAGGAATTGTGTCCTCACAATTTTTCTAACATTTAGTAAGCATCATTTTTCTTTTCTGAAAACTTATCAAATATATGCATAAGCAAACAAATTCAACCATATCAACCATGCATAACAAATAATTTTTCCAGAAGAAAAAAAAATTACCTTTTAATTTGCAAAAAGCTTAGGATAATCCATTCTAATCTTATCCTCTAACTCCCATGTGCAGTCATTAGGATCACTACTCCACTGGATCTTAACTAGTTTCAAGGTTTTGCTCCTTAATTTCTTTTCTTCCTTGGCTATAATCCCCACTGGTTCTTTTTCATAAACCAAGTCAGGATTTATTTGAATTTTGGTAGGCTTTTCCAAAATGTCTTCCTTATCATGTACCCATTTTCTAAGTTGGGACACATGAAAAACATTATGCATTGCTTTCATCTCCTCTGGTAGTTCTAATTTGTAAGCCAATGAACCAATTCTTTCCAGAATTTTATAGGGTCCAACATACCTTGGTGTAAGCTTACCTTGCTTGCCAAATCTCATGACTTTCTTCATAGGTGAAATCTTGATGAAAACAAAGTCTCCCACTTCATATTCCACTTGCTTTCTCTTCCTATCTGCAAATTTCTTTTGCCTATCTTGAGCTGCTGCTATTCTTTTTCTTATTAACCCAATTTTCTCTATGGTTTCTTTAACATATTCAGGTCCAAGAATAGCCCTTTCTCCAGCCTCTACCCAGCATATAGGTGATAAACATGGCTTGCCATATAAGGCTTCAAATGGTGCCATCCCTATGGTGCTTTGGTAACTGTTATTGTAGGTGAATTCAGCTAGATGGAGGTGGTCTTCCCAGTTGCCTCCAAAGTCCAGTGTACATGCTCTCAACAAATCCTCTAAGACTTTGTTCACCACCTCAGTTTGACCATCTGATTGTGGATGGTAGGCAGTGCTTAAGCACAATTCACTCCCCATAGCCTCTTGAAAACTTTTCCAAAATCTTGAGGTGAAGATGGTATCCCTATCACTCACAATGGTTTTGGGTATGCCATGCAACCTTACTACCTCTTTCATGAATATTTGAGCCAATTTTGGAGCATTTCTTTCTGTTTTAACTGGGATAAAATGTGCTACCTTAGTTAGCCTATCCACTATTACCCATATACTTGTGTTTCCCTTCTTAGATCTAGGAAGACCATCTATGAAATCCATAGATATATCCTCCCACTTCCACTGTGGTATACTAAGGGGTTGCAATAGTCCTGATGGCCTTTGTGTCACTGCCTTGACTTGTTGGCAAGTCATGCACCTTGCAACATATCTGGCCACATCTGACTTCATCCCCTTCCACCAAAGATTTCTTTTCAAATTTTGATACATCTTGGTGCTACCTGGGTGTATGGAGTACTTACTCCTATGGTACTCATTTAATATTTCCTCTTTCAATTCTATATTTTCTGGAACACATATCCTATTTTTATTCCTTAAATAACCATTTTTATCAATTTGATAATTTATTACTTCCTCCCCTTTTGATATGAGCATTTTCTTTTCCATCATGTTTAAGTCTTGTTCCTGCATTTGTCCAATCTTAAGAAGTAAATCTGATTGCAGAGATATCATACTTAATTTTCCTTTACCTTTACCTTCTTCAATAGGCATCATTTGTTCCTCACTGTTTTCCTCAATTTCCAAATCAGTAAGTATAGACAAATCCCTAAACTCTTCCATCATCAACATGGCTACCTTGGCATGTTGTCTACTCAAGGCATCTGCAACTTTATTTGCCTTGCCTGGTGTATACAGTATATCTAGGTCATAGGCAGCTAGGAACTCTACCCATCTATGTTGCCTCATGTTCAAATCTTTTTGTGAGAATAAATATTTCAGTGCCTTATGATCAGTGTACAAAATGAATTCGGCACCTAACAAATAATGTCTCCAAAGTTTCAAAGCATACACAACTGCTGCTAGTTCAAGATCATGGGTTGCATACCTGGTTTCATGTGGCTTTAATTGCCTAGATGCATAGGCTACCACCTGGTCTTGCTGCATCAACACAGCCCCTAATCCAGAGCCACTTGCATCAGTGTACACAACCAAATTTTCATTTCCTTCTGGCACTCTCAATACTGGTGCATCAATCAGGGCTTCTTTTATTTTGATAAAAGCTTGCTCACATTTTTCTGTCCATACAAAGGCTTGGTTCTTTCTAGTTAAATTGGTAAGTGGTGATGATATTTTTGAGAAATCTTTTATGAATCTCCTATAATATCCTGCCATCCCCATAAATGATCTAATCTCACTGATGGTGCTAGGCCTTTTCCATGCTTGGATTGCCACTACTTTGTTAGGGTTTACTGATATTCCTTTGGCAGAGATGACATGCCCAAGGAAATGCACTTCTTCTTTCCAAAATGCACATTTTGAAAATTTTGCCTTTAAATCATTTTCCCTTAGTCTTGACAAAACTAAATGCAAATGATTTTTATGCTCTTCCACTGTCTTAGAATAAATCAAAATGTCATCAATAAAAATCAGTACAAACTTGTCTAGATAATCTCTAAATATTCTATTCATCAAATCAACAAAATATGAAGGAGCATTTGTCAAACCAAATGGCATGACCAAAAATTCATATAAGCCATATCTTGTGTTAAATGCAGTATACTTAACACTTGAGTCTTCAACCTTCATTTGATGGAATCCTGATGCTAAGTCTAGCCTAGAAAATATTTTAGCTTCACTGAGTTGGTCAAAGAGATCATCTATTCTAGGCAATGGGTATTTATTCTTGATGGTTACTTTATTTAGTTCTCTGTAATCTATGCACATTCTCAAGGTACCATCATGTTTTCTTACAAACACTACTGGAGAACCCCAGCAAGAATTGCTTGGCCTTATAAATCCCTTGCCTTCTAATTCTTCCAACTGATTTTTCAATTCTTTCAGTTCACTTGGCCCCATTCTATAAGGTTTCTTGATTATTGGACTTGCTCCTGGAATGAGATTAATTTGGAACTCAACTGGTCTGTGGTGTGGAACACCCTTAACTTCCCCAAACACATCCAAGTATTCATTAACTATGGGAATTTCTTCAATGGTTAGTTCACTCAGATCTTTTTCTAAGTCAACTAAATGATACAATTTCCCTTCCTTAGCTATTTCACATAGAACTGTGATTCTCTGGCCTCTAGAATCTTGCAATGATATGGTGGATGAGTCTAAATTAATTATGGCTTTAAATTGCTTTAACCAATCTACCCCCAATATAACTCCTATATTTGGGTAATTTAAAACATATAAATTGGAAATAAAAATATTTCCTCCTATGTTTAACTCCACATCCACACAATTCATGTTCAAAACACTAGAACTCCCTAGGGGACTTTGTACAAGCAATGGGGTTTCAACCAATTTGCAGTTTAATTTTAACACTTTAACTAATTCATAGGAAATCAAAGAGTGTGTTGCTCCAGTATCATATACTACTGGTATGGGTATGGCACAAATGAGTAATGTACCTTCCACTTGGCCATGATTTTCAGCATCAATTTTCACTGCAGATTTGCCTTTTCCTTCCAAAGTTGCCAATTTCCCTTGCTGTTTATTCTCAGGACAGTTCCTCTTCATATGCCCCTCTTTCCCACATAGGTAGCATTTGAAGGCTCCTCCTTTTAACTCTGGGCACCTTGGTTTGATGTGTCCTTCTTTTCCACAATGATGGCAAACCAATTTCTTCTTAGTATCATTGGCTTTAGTATCTTTACTCTTCCTGTTGTCTGCCTCCTCCTTCTTTTTATCATAAGGGTGATATCTTCCCTTATCCTTCTTGTTGTTGCTCTTAAAATTCCTATATTTCTCTCTTTCTTTGTCATGTTGTTCCAGTTTCAAAGCCAGATCAATTACTTGATCAAATGTTCTATCTGCATATGGTAGCATAGCTCTGCTAAGTCCTGGGTTCAGCCCTTTTATATACCTATCATTCTTGGATGCTTCATCTGCCACTAGCATTGCTCCATAATTAGATAGCCCCTCAAACTTTTGAGTGTATTCAGTGACATTCAAAGTTCCCTGCCTAAGTTTGATAAATTCTTCAAGCAAAATGGTCTTGGCTGATGCTGGTACAAATCTTGCCTCCAACATCTCCTTGAACTGATTCCAAGTGATTTCATTTTCATTTCTTCCAGCTATGATCACCTCCCACCAGCTTAAAGCTACCCCTTTCAGTTGTCTAGAAGCTACTTGCCTCTTTCTTTGGTCATCCAACTGCATGTCATTGAAAATCCTATCAAGTGTTCTCAACCATGCTTGAATTTCCATCACACTCTCTGTTCCTTCAAAACTCTTGCCTCCCAAATTGGAATAAGTCTTCAGTAGTTTTGAAAGCTCTTCATGTGGGTTCTCAGGCCTATGCCCAATTCCATCTCTTAAAACCCTCACAAATTCTTGCATATCAAGCATTTGAGGTGCACTGGTTCCTGCATTGTGATGAGATCCTCTTCCTACCATGTTCTGCTAACTAAATTCTGGGTAAATGGTATTAGTATATTATGAGTGCTTCTATAATTTCTAATTTCTTATCTAAATTATTTCTTCCAAAACAAACAGACATTATACATTTCTATAATACTTAACAATCAATGCAACCAAGTGCTCTGATACCAACTGAAATGACCCTCCTATTTCCACCCTAATTTCATAAGGATTTTTTTTTTGCTAAGAGATGATATATAGATATATCATTCATTGCAAATATCTTTTCCAAGGTCATTTTCTTTCTCCAATAAACAAAATATATCCAGGATCAAAATAACTTACCAATATAAATATATCAGTGTATATCTAATAACATACACATACATATGAAGATGTATGTGATCTTCTTATCTAAGTTCAGAGTGTATACTTCATTTTTTGTACAAGAACATTCTGTTTGATTTAGATTTTTAGCAATTCAGATAAATTATTGTATTCAGATTTTTGGCCATAATATCCACTAGAAACATGTACTTTAGTCTGTCATTAGGATTAAGAAATGATCAAGTAATAATCAGTGGTAAACAAGCTTTTAATATAGATGATTATGTTAAAGTCTGGATAATATCAAATTCAGTATAAAAGTAAGTGGATCCTAAGTGAACACAAGCAACATCTAGGCGTAATGGAAACGCGCCTAACTTATACATGAAAGGTCACGAGTTCGAGTGCTATGCAGGTCGGTTCAAACACAATTTTTGGTTTTTCTTTTTATTTTTCTCCTGTATGGTTAGAAATCTGATACCTACCTATAATTGTGCATATATATTTGATTTTGCCTATAACCTAACATACAAAACAATTCTTTTTACATAACTATTTTTAAAACCCATTCCTACAACTGTTTTAAGAATTTAAATTTATATTTTTGCCCAATTTATCAACATGTACACAGGTATTTATGTACATGTCATTACCTTTGCCCAGTTTCCAGAAAACTGAGTGAAACAATTGCTAAATGTACTATGCTTTGAAATGCATCTATATTTTCAAGATACAGTCTATCATGATCAACCAATACTTCATTTAGTTGAGGCTGGTTAACTCATGAGTCTTGTATATGCTATACACTAGTTCAAAAACAAGGGAGATACCTTTCATTTCATTCTATCTGAAGCTTTTAGAAAAACATTTTACTTTTCCTAATTCAATTCAGAAATGAATTCAGATTTATTTACAAAGCATTTCAGTAAAAAGAAAATAAAATCCTTTAAGTTTACTTCTTGCTAAATCCAGATTTTAGTTCTAAAACTCAGTGCTCTGTTATGTCTCAAGGTTAACTAATACATAATATAAATTATACAAAACAGTAGCTCAACTACATGTGCATATTTCTCTTCCAAACATTCATATCAATAATTAAAATCATTTCATTGTTTCCCAGTCAGATTTTTTCCTTTGAGATTTTAAACCTTAGTGCATAACAATATATTTAACATGATACAACTAGTTCATCTAACCATAATAGAATTCATTACATGACTGGAAGTCTTAGAAACATAATATTTTTCCTGAATACATGCAGATATAATCAATTTAAACTCTTATTGAGACTAGCTAGCATGTTCATTCACTCCTCCATAAAAGCCATAACTTCATTTTTACTTAGTGCCTGGGTTACCTGAAAGAACATAAGTGGCTGCCTCATTTTAAAATGAGACACCCCAGATGCCATGAGCAAACAAGGGTCGGATCTATGATCTGGTATGAATAACATCAATTCATTCATGATATTAAGCAATAGAGAATATAAGGGTACTAACTTGTTATTTAAGCAAATTTCTGCAATCAAATATTTTAACATAGTATAATTAAGTTGATTCAGGTATGATATATTCACTTATCATTCCTTCACTTGCATACATAATCATGCAAACATGATTATCTATTGGCATCAATTTCATTTACTGGAATCATCTTGGTTCCATACCATTCAACCTAAGAAATATCCACATTCCTATTTCTTCATTTACAGGTTGTAATATTCAATTTAAATCCCTGCCTCATCTGCTATTAAGGAATCACTGGGACACATTGCAATGAACTAATTCACATCATTGCACAAAGATCTCAGGGCTTAAACAAACCATGTGCCAACTTGCATACTTCAAATATGACAAGCATTCCAGCAGTCATCTTGGCCTTCCCTTCCCTAGTTTATTTACTAGTGTATTGTCTTAAATCCTAACATCAAATATGCTAAGTGAACATGTCACTGCAAACATGGAAACATCCATAATTTCTTCTAGCATAATTTCCCCTCAGAAATAATCAAACAGTCATTTCCTAAATGGGGTCAATATGTCTTGATCTTAGTAAATATAAGAACATTTTCAACTGTAAAAGAGGCATGGCATGTTATACTGATCTGCAAGCCTTTATGATTGATTCAGATTCAAGATCTGGTTCAATCATAATTTTAGCTTGTGGGTTTTTTTTTTTTGATTAAGGGCTCAGCACTTAGAAAATTTCTATTGCACCCTTAACATTTTTCTTTTCAAGCCTCAGCACTTATACCAAGTATAATGCAGCTCCAATCATTTTTATAAGGTTTCCATGCCATAGATCTATAACAGTTGAGAGTATTCTCTATATAATTTTTAAGATCCTAAACTTTAACATTTATGAGTATAAATAAAACAGTATGATACTCATCCAAAGACAAATGTCTCAACCAATCAAAGATCATCAAAATCATCCATATTAAATCATATCAGATTTAAAATAAAACATCCAAAAAGCATTGATGAAATCATATACATCAAAACCAGAAATACATAAATGGCAATATAAAAAGTGGCTGCCTCAACTCAGGTCTTAATGCCATGAACTCAGTGAGATTACTCACCTAAATGTTTCTTCTTATTAATCCAGAAAATTCTTGTTTGAGTGTTTTCTCCTTCCTTTCAATATTTTCTTCTTCTTTTCTTATTTTTATGCAGCTCGGGGTAAAATAATTCTACTGGCTAAACTGCCTATTTATAAGCATTTTTCCTCTAGGGTTTTATTGAAACAGAATTCCATTTCTGTCCTGGCTTAGCATCATGCATTTTTCATTCATATTACCCCGGCCATATTAACCAATTTAAAGGCTGCATTTTCTTTCTTTTACTTTTTCAGAAAATGGCCACTCACTTAGTCATGTCAAAAGTGTGACTATTCTATTTATTTTAATTATTT
The DNA here is from genome assembly GCA_030737815.1 of Allium fistulosum. Classification (NCBI taxonomy): domain Eukaryota; kingdom Viridiplantae; phylum Streptophyta; class Magnoliopsida; order Asparagales; family Amaryllidaceae; genus Allium; species Allium fistulosum. The sequence goes on along the minus strand of CM060902.1, from coordinate 1,110,283,240 downwards.
CTGAAAATCCCCTTTGCTATTTTTGCCTACACAAGCATATTGACTTGTATCACATTTCATGTCATTTTAATGTTATGGTTTCACTTCCTAATATATATATATGTACTTTTCAGTATTTAAAAATGTATATTTGTATACATATCTTATCTAGGCTTATTTTAATTCCTCTTTTAAATTCAGAAACATATGCACCTATATGTATACAAGTTTACAAATATATATATATTATTTTCTTTTCTGGGTTTTAAATAAATTTGTTTACTGATCTAAAGTAAAACTTACTTTTCTTATTTTCTAAGATGACCCATAAAATCTCAGAAATCAAATAACTATGTTGCAAAATCATGTTTGTATTGCTCTTTAATTCTTGTTTTAAATCCAAGAAATCTGGAGTTCTTTCTTGTGCCATTTCAGTGTGCACGTGCACACATATACTTGCACACTATTTATTCCAGAAATTTCACCATATTTAAATCTAAATATTTCAAAATTAAATCATTTTACAAAAATGATTTTTCACAAAATTTTGGGGTATTACACTGGAGTATGTTTGCATTCACTTCTGTCCATTCTACTTCGAGTCACGTTGCATTTGTGGCTGCACTTTGATAATCACGTTGTCAGGCTTGTTTATATACACACCTGTTCTATATTTTGTTCGTTGGATTTGTGTCCAGACATTGATTCTTCCTTTGTGCTTATGGGCTTCAACATGCCTGCAGCATACTTGATATGTATCTTTTTTTTACTATTGTTTCATAATATATTATCCATGATTACTTAAGGCTTACACTTGAATGGGTAGCCTGGTCGACACTTGTCTACCATCAGTGGTCACTGCCTATTTCATTTGTACTAGTTCATATGAATCGATTCATTGTTCCATTTAAGATGCTGTCTGCACTATCATATCTTGTAGTCTTGTTTCCATGATTTCAACAATAGCTTGTTTATTGTTTTCGACTACTGTCTTGCAATCACTCCATGGTTGTATTGTTTTGGTCTGGCACATTCATGTGCATTGGTTCAGAATCGTACTGAACTTGTTTTTGTGCCTCTCTTCCATTTTTCACCTGCGAATATTGTCGAGTTTGATTGTATAGTAGGTGTACACATGCCTTGTGATCTTCATATATGAGTGTTGCATTCATGTACTTAAGTCATTTGAGACATTGGATCTTTGCATTCAGATTATTTGTTGGTGCCTTATTGAATTTGTATTCTTCCATTCGACAATTGGTTGTTTCACTTGAGTGTACATGCGGCATGGAGTCAGTTTCCTTGTCGTGCTTACATTCTTGAAACTATTTTGACTTCTGGAATTACTTGAGTTTCTTGTTGCAATTTCCAATTGTTGTTTGCTGCTGACCTGTAGCTTCACTTGATTCAATTTGAACTTGAGCTACCGGCCTTATGCTGGTGTCTTCGGAGCATTCTTTATTGATGTACTTCTGGCCTTTGTTTGGATTTGGACTGAGTTTGAGTATTGAGTTGCCTGGTCCTTGCATTTCCATTGTACAATCTTGTAGTTTCTTTGATATTGCAGTCTTCATGATTCGTAGACTTGAGTTTTACCCATCAAGCTCACTTTGATGTATTCCATAGAGTAACTGGACTGACTTGAGTCTGGTTCACTCGAGTTGCCTTCCTTGATTTACACTGAACTTGTATACATTCAGTTGGTCATTTGGGGAGTTTGGTCTGCATTTTGTTGTACCTGTACCTGTAGTTGTCCAAACCGATTCTTCTGAAGTTTCAGCTTGTAGATCTGTTGTTCGAACTTGTTTGGTTGCCGTTGCTTGAGACAGCCAACCACTTCAAATTCACTTGAGTTGAACCCGATTTCGAGGTTTGACCTTGCGATCATTGTGACTTTCATTGAGCTTTTGTGTATCTCCTGCGATAGTGGCGAGGCAGTACACGCGTGCGTGTACTGCAGCCCTATCAGATTTGACAGTTTTAAATTGATGTTTCGATTTGTTGAATTGTTTCATTGGTAAATCTCAATGTTTTGGAGTTGTATTCTGATTTGGATTGTTGATTTGTCATTTAACACTGTTTAGTGTTATATATGCCGTTATCCAATACTCGTATCGAGAGTTGGATATACGAGGTTTCTGTGACTGTCATCTATTTGATATTTGATTACTATCGCTTCTATGCACTAATAACTGAGTTTGAATTAGACTGACCCGTGTATTATTTTCTTCTGAATGTAATACTCGGGTCAGACCCGAGTTATTTCAGGTTGTAGATTTTCTTCTTTGAGTTGCTGTTCAGGATATGAAGACTTTTCACATCTTTTGAAGTTGTCTGTGTCATTTTGTAGTAGTCGTGTTATTGTATAGAACGATATGTATTCATGTATATTAGTCGATAATGTACTTGTATATATAACTTCTAGAGTCGACAGCTGTAGTTGTATCATATGTATTGTGTCAACTATGTTGTAACTAACATCAGTTATATATATATAAGACTTTTGTTTTTATCTGTGTTCCGCATTTATATTATCTGTGTTATCGTTATATCTAATGTCCTAAACTATTATGAACCATCGTAGTTTGTTTTATACTGATAATTGGGTGTGTCGATGGGAGTAAATCAATAAGATGAAAAATAAAAAGTATATACCACTCCTATCGAGATAACCAATATTAGTGTAAGGCCAATTACGGATGGTCGCTCATATCCAGCCTTATTCTTCGTAATAATAGACAGTATTTCTTTTAATACTCTTTGTTATTATGAGCATAGAGGTGGGGCGTCACAGATGAAGTCGATAAACACACGATGAACGACCATGGATTGTTCTTCAATTTCTGGACAACTAGTGGTTCAAATTGGAGAACGAATTACAGGTCTGAGATGCGCTCGTCGAGAGCTTTAAATCGATATATAATTTGATATATATTGAGGAGTTTGATTTTTGGATTTGAATTTGATTTGCAATTGGATCTAGAATTTGTTTGTCTGCCATTGGAAAGAGGAGATGGAAAGGAGATGTACGTACAGACAAATGAGAATAAGAGGTTGCTAGGGTTTATAACGAGCTATTTATAGACACAAGCTGAAATTAGAATGGACCAGATTGATTTGGATTGAAAGTTGAACGATAAATGACCCGAAAAGCCCATTCCGACTCCGTAATGAAAAGGGGTCATCCCATATATCAAAATAGAAGGTTTCAATAATTTTAAATTCAATGGAACATGTTTCAAATCCTAATTCAATCGTATGAAGAAGTTATGATAAAATCAGCTTATTTCAAATTGATTTCAATTGATTTCAATTAAATTGATTTCTAGGCGTTTCGAGCCCGTACGATCAGACGACAAGTCCGATCGTTATGAAACTTGAAGTCCTACAATAATTCATCGTTACGGATCCGATGAAACTGGTTTCGTCGAAATCCAAGTCAGTGGCCAAAATGGTTATTTTCCAAGTTAATTAAATAAATTAATATTAAATTAATTAAGTCGAATTTCCAATGTAAATTCTATGGTTAACAAATTTTACCATTTTTGATTTCATTAACATTCACAAAATTTTAAACAAGTGAAGATTAAAGTTAATTAATTTACCAATTACATTATCACATTTCAATTTCAGTAAATTCATTAATTATCAATTGAAATTCCAATAAATCCTTTTATTTGATTTCTCAACCTTGTTATTAAATCAATTATTAACTTATCATCTTAAAGGTAATATTAACATTGGTTTATAATACATTAATAATTTCCCAATTCATCCAAATTCCAATTAACATAGTATTTAATTTCATTTACCTACAATAAATCCATTTGTTATAGATTGAATTCCAATTAATTATAATTTATTCCAATAAATTGATTTCATTCAATTCCAATTTTTTATTTAAATCAATTATTATTCTATAAACCAAGTTCACATTTGTTTTACCTTCCATTACCTTAATATATTCCAATTCCCTTCTTTAGTTTGTATTAACTATCATATTTCCATTTATAGCCAAGTATAACATTTACATTATTTCATTTATTTGTCTTTCATTCAAATGGTTAATAATTAACTTGAATTAACATTGTTACACTTTATTTTAGTGTTCATCTCATTATTAAATTACAGATTTTTATTTCTTCACTGTTAAATTACCAAAATATTATTAAATTAACAAATTTAATTATCAAAAATTTATGGGTCGTTACACTATGTATGCTTCGGGGCCACTATGGTTGTTAATGAACCAAGAGGCGATCATATTTGGTGCTATGCAGCAAGGAGTAGGGCCGATCTTAAGTTGCTATGGTGCAACATGTTGTAGCCTCCAATACATTTTATCTAGTGGTGTACTGGTTTGGTGGGTAGAATCTTACCCTTTCATAGTTGGAATTAATTTTCCAATACGAGCCTTCAGACTTGATTGTATATCTATTATGTTGGAATTTAGTTAATGTGACAATTTCATCTATGATTCAATATTCACTTTAACCCTAGACATTATTATAATATCACATGATTTTCTATAGAAAGTGTTTTGGTTATCGTAAGTTAAAAACCTGTCCGTGTTTATGTGCGGCGTGCTCTTACGAGAAACCTTTGATTTCGAAGGCTTTTACAAGTTAAATAAATAAAATTCTTTAATATTTGAGGTTCTCATGTTGGTTTTACCAGACTGACCCATGCGTTATTTTACTACAATGCTTGGGTCTGCCCAAGCATATTTTCCAGATTTAGTTGGATGTTTTGGAGCTTTCAAGAGACGAACTGGATTCTCCATGACGTATTCACGTACTTTATATTCTTCTGCTGTCCTGTTTGTTTTGTCCATGTCTGTATTTATCAACAATTGTAAGGACATGCTGTTATAATTGTGCAAGACTGAAAATATTTTAGCGTACTCTGATTTGTGTTATGTTTAATTAAGATGATTTCTTTTGTAAAGATCTTGTATGTATCATAGATCTTCTCATAACGATATGAAATTATTTTCTGTCTTCTTCTTTCTTCATGTTAAATGTCCGGTCTTTTGGACAGGTAAATGATCGACACAAGAATACCAAGGATGTATGAAGTATCGTCTTTAGATCAAGAAAGATAGATTGTTATAAGTTATAACCATGTTATATGGATTGTTAATTGTTGAATCTCGATTGTTTAACACTATTAGTTATGACATTGTTATATGTTCAAAACTTAACTGTTGTAGTGATAAAAATCAATAACAACATTCGTTAATTGCTTTGGTGGCTATTGGCCTCAATTTTGTCTTTTGAAATACTATTAGTTCCCATTTGGCTTGAAATTGGTTTTTGATTTTGGGAATGGTTTTAGATCCTACCTTTGGGTTTTTTGGAATATTTTTATTCAAGCGAATTTTGAACTTCTTTATTTTACACCAACCTTTCTATTTTTCTTTTCTAAACTATTAATGTTTTAAAGTTGTTTACCTATTGTATAATAGTGTTTTAAAAATTGTTTATTTATTATATTTAATTGTTTGAAGTTATTTATCAATATTTTAATATTGTGAAAAATTATTTATTTAAATAATTAATATTGTTTAAAGATGATTAATAATTATTATTTATTAAAATGTTTTGGAATTTATAGTAGTTATTTATTATAACGTTTTAGAATTAATAATAATTATTATTAATATTTTTTGGAAATTTATTATTATTTATTATAATAATATTTGAAGATTAATTATTATTGTTTTATTAATAATGTTTGAAATTATTAACTGTTTTATTTATAAAGTTTGAAGTTAATAATTATTATTTATTAGTAATGTCTTGCTGTTATTAATTATTATTATGTAACAATGTTTTGAAGTGAACAATTACTATTTATTTATAATGTTTTGAAGTAATTAATTATTATATTAATAATGTTTTGGAGTTAATAATTTTATTTATTAATGATGTTGGAAAGTTAATTTACTATTTATTTAGGATGTTTAAAGTAAACTAATTTATTTGATTAATTATACTTATAAATAATAAATTGATTTATAAATGGAATCTCATTTAATAAAAGAGATCTATTAAAGTGTTTATAAATGAAAATGTGGTTTGGATTTATATGAATTTTTAAAAGGCTTTATAAAGAATTTTAAAAATAAGTTTTATAAAGGATTTTTGGATATTTATAGAAGAAGTTTTATAAATGATTTTGCATAATTGTAAAAGAGTTTTATAAATGGTTTGGAAATTTATAAAGGAGTTTCACAAATAAACTTGGAGATTTATTAAGAGTTTTATAAATGGATTTGGAATTTAAGCAAAGGAAATGTTCATAAATGAAAGAGATTTATTAAAAGTTTTTATTGAAGAAATTTATAAAAGAAACTAAGAATTGATTTTCCCAAATTGACCTTTTTAATTTTGGTGGTGTGAACATTCTTTCAATGCTTAACACCAAAGAATAGTGTTTGGGTTTATCATTATCTCTGTTTCTTTTAAAACAATATTTATTTTAATCATTTGATATGATTTTGAAATAAGAAATCTTTCATAATATTTTATAAATATACTTATGCCATTAAGATAAGTATATGAATATATTTTCTGAGTAGGGAAAGTGTAGTGATTTTATTAATATACTTATACCGTTGAGATAACTATATGGATATTTTTCCAAGTATTGAAAGGAGTATAAAGGGTTCGTGATTATATCTTTGTAAAAGTATTTTGATACAAGTATTTACAAAGTGATTTTAATTAATGAAAGGATTAATTAAAGAGGTTAGTGGTTGCTTATGTGCTTAACCAATGTTGGTTTCCCTATGGAAATAAATCTTTAATTTGATTGTTGTTTTTATTTGATAGTTAAATAACCGACTATCAAACTTGGCCAGTTTTCAAACCCATCATTGTCGGTTCGGAGATTACAGGATCAGATATATTATTCAAAAATCACTTTTAACTGATGTAAGCATTCGAATGGAAGACATTTTGATGATGGTTTCGGAGACAGAACTCTTTGAGGTTCAAGGGCTACTTGCTACTAGTCCTGAGGTTGATTCTAAAATGGATGTAATAGAAGTAGTGCCTTTAGTTTTTTAATATCCTGAACAACTTGTATAGATGAATGCTGGTACTACATTGCTGCCTAGAGGGCAGTGTTAGCATTTCAAGTAGGATGGCTATATAAAAAGTAAAACGTGGCATCAAGCCTCATCAACTGGGAATGACTAAAACATGGGATATGCTGCAGTGCTATATGGGTCGCACCCATTAGGGTATGTCATCACCCTTCTAGATATATATTTCATTTATGGATTTGTTGTTCCATGAGAGCTCTCGGTAAAAGGTTGCAAAGAAACTAGGGCGATGACATATTTGGCACTATCCAGGAAGGGATAGGCCGGTTCTATGTAGCAGTGGTGTAAGATGTTCTTGTTGACCTCGGTACATTATTCTGGAGGTGTATTGTGATAAGTGGTATCCTACTAGCGTTGTCATTGATGGAATCCATTCTATAATACGTGCCTTTACGCACTTAGTTGTATACCTATTATGTTGGAATTTAATTAATGTGACAATTTCGGCTATGATCCCATATTTATTTGATATCCTAGACATTATTATAATATTAGAAGATTTCCTATGAAATGGTTTGGTTATTGTAAGGTAAAAATCCATCCGTGTTTATATGCGGCATGGTCTTACAAGATACCTTTATTTCAAAAGGTTTTTATAACATTAAAATTTAATTGAGGTGTGTTTCTCATGTTGGTTTACCAGACCGATTTGGGCGTTATTTTCTTATAATACTCGGGTCAGACCGAGCATACTTTCAGATCTAGTTTGGATGTTTTGGCACTTCAGGAGGTGAGCTGGATGTCCAAGACGCATCTCTCTTTATTCTCTATTTCCGCTACATATGTTGTTTTATTTGCCAGTATTTGTGATGACATGTTGTTATAACTGTCCAGGCTGATGATTAGTAATCAAGTGTACTCTGATTTTGATGCATGTATGTTACAGTTTTCTTTTGTAAAGATCTATTGTATATTATATACTACTTAACACGATGTGAGATTCTGTTCTGTCTTTTCTTTCTTTTTCCCCAACAATCCATCTTTCCGGCACTTGGATGCTCAGCATGTGAATACCTTGGATGTATTAATATCGACTTTTGAGGATCGAAAAGGCAGGTCATTACATATGGTATCAGAGCTTGGTTTGAGTGAACACCTAGGCTTTGGTCGGGTTAACTCATTTGAGATAGGGTAAGAGACACCCTAGGATGAGTTTGAGTGTGTATATATATGACCGCGTATTTGTTAGTGATATAAAATATTTTATTGTGTTGGTTTATTGGTTGAGTGGTTTATGAATTCTGGTAGATATAGAAGGAACAACTATATTGATAGGTGTTTCTAAACACTCGAACAAGACAAACTGACACAATATTATTTTGAAAATTAGGTAAATAAAATAGTTTTACCTAGACTATATTTTAAATATAAGAGAATAATTTCTAAAGAATAGATATAATTATATATGATCTATTTGCTTATTAGAGAATGACAATATTCGATTTTTATCATTTATTTGTTCTTATTTGTGCTCAGATAGCTTATGCACACTTATTATTTGGTTGGATTAAATACAAACACCTTGCGAATACAGATTCACAATTTTGATATAAGGCGTTCAATGATAAGGTTAGATTAAAATTTTAATTTTAATGAGTTACTTATTAATGTTATCCAGCCTTTTGGCCCGACTATATTCGAACCGATTAGACAAGTTAGACTCGACTATCATTGGGACTGACATGTCAGATTAACAATCACGAAGCCCAGAGATCAGGCATAAATGATAATATGAAGTAGTGAGCGAAGTGAAAATAGAAGACGGACCCAATAGAATGATAAAATATGAAAATATGCCATTTATTGAAAATGGATCAGGTACGATCCATATTCACTAATTATGAATCATACCATATCAATATTACAGTTCAACTCAATAGAAAACGATCGATATCTTGAAATCTACAAGTCAATTACACATGAAACTTTGGGGACATCAATAAATTGAAGATTGGAGCCCACCATATCGATCGCTTTTCGAAAGAAGCTCATAAAATGATCAGTTTCGATCGTTATTGCAAGTGATGTGGGACCCACGATCGATACTATTTTCTTCTTGATCTGGAGACTCCGCTGCTGAAATTTTAGGAACATATTTCATCATCTTCCCCTATAAATATAGAGTTGATTGTTCATTCTTGGGATCTTTACATTGCCGTTTCCTTGGTAGTCCATTATAACTATGGATCATACCTGATCCATCTCTCTATACTCAACAATTCAAGTGATTAATAAAGTTATTTCTCCAAAGTGGATGTAGGCTTTCGACGCCGAACCACAATAAATAATTGTGTTCTTGTTAGTGCTTATTTTCTATTATCTAATTGCTTGTTTCCTCCATTTTTATTTATTATTCTTCATTTATTTCACTACAAAATCTCTATTGGGTGTTTGTGCTAAAATTTATTGCAAACATTTTGGTGCTTTCACTGGAAATCGAATTCTCAACTTGATTGGATCTCATTATGTACTTGTGGATTCCTATATTCACGAGATAGATCCAGCTTTCTACCGACAAGCTTCCGTTTCTATTCAGATCTGCAAAAGTCTAAGGAAAACTATTAACAATGTTTAGGAACACTAGATCTATCACTCAAAACGTAGAGGGAAACGAGAACACCAACATCCAACAAAGAGGCCAGAGCAATCTACTAGTAGATGTTAATGCTACCAGTCCAGTTGATGTCCAAAATCCAGCTGATTCCATCACAAGAGTTGATTTCCAAAATCCGATGAGAGAGCGCATGGATAAACGCCGGCAGTTGAACTAGCAGATTCAAGCTAATATTAATCTAATGAATTGACTCAGGGATTAACAATGTGGAAAACTAGGAAGGAGCCAACTCCTTATTCTGCATTGGAGAGCTCAACTTCGTTAGATGACTATCACAGACGTAGACGTCGCAGAACCTACGGATACCATGCCGAAACATCAACCCAACATCATCCAACTAATCCAGACAGACCGACCACAATCGGTACCGATCCATATTGAACAATCGGAGTTGATCCAACTTTTGGATGCAGGTTACAACAAATGATGGGAAGAATTCAGACCAGTGATGTCGCGGTTGATCTGGATGTTGGAGTTCAAGTCAATGCATATTAGTTACCTCTCCGGAATGACGATAATGTGAATGCACGCAATGCACATCGAGAGCATGTTAAGGGAACGACCCATAGATATCGATCAGACCATTCATGTGAGGTGGAGCAAAACTACCGCTTGGCTCCAACTATTCAAACGCTGGACTTGTCAGCCATGGTGAGAAAGCAAGTAAGGGAGAGTAAAGGCTGGCCCAATGATGATTGGGGGATCTCAAGAAGCCATACTTTGTTCACAGACAATATTTTACACGTGGAATACTCAAGGGGATTTAGCATGCCGTCGATGCCTGCCTACAAAGGAAAAATCAACCCCAGGCAGCACATCATGAGATAGGAATGATATATGGATTCCGCATGAGTAGAGCATGCCAAAAAATGCAGATGTTTTTCCATCACTCTTTCTGGCATAGCAATGATGTGGTTCACGAGATTGCCTCCAACGATCTTTGGATTTGATGATTTAGCAACAAAATTTGTGGAGCAGTTCTGTACGCATGCAAGTCACCCCAAAGATGTAATGTCCTTATCAAGCATGATCCAGGCTCCGGGAGAATTGCAGAAAGACTATTTAGAGATATTTCATATAGCCATCGCAGAAGTCAGTAATCCGAATGACTATTCAATATTGATGGGGGTAACAAGAGGAATTGATCCAGAGTCCGACTTTGGTGATTGGTTAGATGGAAAACCACCCACGATGTTGGAGCGTTTCTATGCAAAAGCAGCTCAGTATTTGAGGAAAGATGAAGCTAGATGCTCTAGGAAGCAGAATGTTGTGTGACCAAGTGAAGAGGGAGTGCAGAGTAACATTGCGATAAGACAATCCAGGGAGAGTTCAGGAAAAGTTCAAGTGAATGTCCAAAATAAACTAAGTCAGCAAAAGAAAGACGATGATAGGAACCGCGAATGGAAGAGGGGTTCTGGATGTAACAACCCTGTATTTTGGATTATGTTAATTGTATATTTTATTTTTATTTTAAATTGAATTTTGATTTAAAAACTTTATTTTAATTTATTAAAATAGGCAATTTTGTTATTTTAATATAAATTTTGATTTTATGTGAATTATAATTCCAAACATGAATAAAATAGAATCTTTTCCAGAAATGTGAATTTTGGTCAATGTGGTCAAACTTTGACTTTTAAATTTAAAATTTAAATATTTGAATTTTTGGAATTTTATCTTTTATTATGAAATTAAATAAAATTTCAAAAATACTACTTTTCGTTTCGTTGAAATCTGATTTATATTGTGAAAGTTATGCCTTTTTCACTGTTAGATGTAAATTGCTGTATTTAACAAAATTGTTATTTTAATTTCATATAAATAATATTTTGTTTGTTATGCCAGATTCTAATTTATGCTTACATGTGGAACATGATGTTATGTATATATTTTAGTGTTAAAACATTTTAGAAGTATAACTGAAATTTTCTAATGATAGTTGTATTTATTTACAAATTATTAATTTCTAGTTTCAATTAATTAAAATAATTCTTTATTTATTTTTCTATTTTCTTAAGACCTTATTTTATTTTCATTTACACTTTGTTTTGTTCAACATTTATTTATTTTACTTGACCTTTTAATTATTTAGAGGTGTTGATATAATTTTCCAAAGTAATTGCATTTTGTTTGTAATGTAAGTCTAGTTTCAATTAAATAAGCTATTTCTTTGCTTATTTTTCTATTTTTCCTAAAGATAATTATTTATTTTCACTTTTCTTTATTTTGTTCAGCATTTATTTTATTTCACATGACTTTTTATTTGTTTAGAAGTATAGTTATAATTTTCCAAAGTTAAGTGGATTGTGTTTGCAATTTTCTTAAGCTAGTTTCAATATATTAAGCTATTTTCTTTATTTATCTTTCTATTTTCCTAAAATATAATTATTTATTTTTCTTTTCACTTAATTTCAGTTTGTTTTATTTTATTTACTGATTTTATTTGTTTTAAAGTGTGGTAGAAATTTTTCTAAAGCTAGTGGTATTTGTTTGTAAATTTTAAGCCTTGTTTCAAATTAATAAACTATTTCTTTAATTCTTTCTCTGTTTTTCTTAAAATCAATTATTTTTTTCCTACCTTAACTTATTCCTCAAAACCCATAGCCGTTCTGTAACAACCCGCATATCTATCGATTCTATATTTAAATATTTTATCGTTAGTCGGATGTTAGTCCGAAAAGCTACTTTTTGCATACGGTCAAATTAGGACTCGAGACCACCCTGAAATGACCCTCCTATTTCCACACTAATTTCATAAGGATTTTTTTTTGGGATGATATATTGATATATCATTCATTACAAATATGTTTTCCAAGGTCATTTTCTTTCTCCAATAAACAAAATATATCCAGGATCAAAATAACTTACCAATATAAATATATCAGTGTATATCTAATAACATACACATACATATGAAGATGTATGTGTTCTTCTTGTTTAAATTCAGAGTATATACTTTATTTTTGTATAAGAACATTCTGTTTGATTTAGATTTTTTTTTTAGCAATTCAGATTAATTATTGTATCCTGATTTTTGGCCATAAAATCCACTGGAAACATGTACTTTAGTCTGTCATTATAATTAGGAAATGATCAAGTAATAATCAGTGGTAAACAAGCCTTTAATATAGATGGTTGTGTTAAAGTCTGTATAGTGTCAAACTCAGGCTAAAAGAAAGTGGATCCTAAGTGAACACAAGCAACATCTAGGCGTAATGGAAACGCGCCTAACTTATACATGAAAGGTCACGAGTTCGAGTACTATGCTGGTCGGTTCAAACACAATTTTTTTTTCTCTCTGTATGGTTTGAAATCTGATATATATCTATATCTGCATATATATATTTAATTTTTGCCTATAATCTAACATACAAAACAATAATTCTTACTTCATTATTTTTGAAATCCATTCCTACAACTGTTCTAGGAATTTATGTTTATATTTTTGCCCAGATATCAACATGTACACAGATATACATGTACATGTCAATATCTTTGCTCAGTTTCCAGAAAACTGAGTGAAACAATTGCTAAATGTACTAAGCATTTGAAATGCATCTTTATTTTCAAGATACAATCTATCATGATCAACCAATACTTCATTTATTTGAAGCTGGTTAACCCATGAGTCCTGTATCTGCTACACACTAGTTCAAAACAATGGAGATACCATTCAGTGCATTCTGTCTGAAGCCTTTTAAAAACATTTTACTTTTCTCAATACAATTCAGAAATGAATTCAAACTTATTTACAAAGCATTTCAGTAAAAGAAAATAAAATCCTTTTAAGTTTACTTCTTGCTAAATCCAGATTTTGTTCTAAAACTCAGTGCTCTGTTATGTCTCAAGATTAGCTAATACATATATAAATTATGCAAAACAGTAGCTCACCTACATATGCATATTTCTTTTCCAATCATCATATCAATACTTTAAGATCATTTCCTTGTTTCCCACTCAGATATTTCTTTTAGATTTTTAAACCTTAGTACATAACAATATATTTAACATGATTCAACTAGTACATCTAACCATAATAGAATTCATTACATGACTGGAAATCTTAGAAACATAACATTTTTCCTGAATACATGCAGATATAATCAATTTAAGCTCTTATTGAAACTAGCTAGCATGTTCATTCACTTCTCCATAATAGCCATAACTTCATTTTTACTTAGTGCCTGGGTTACCTGAAAGAACATAAGTGGCTGCCTCATTTTAAAATGAGACACCCCATATGCCATGAGCAAACAAGGGTCAGATCTATGATCTGGTATGAGTAACATCAATTCATTCATGATATTAAGCAATAGAGATTATAAGAGTACTAACTTGTTATTTAAGCAAATTTCTGCAATCAATTATTTTAACATAGTATAATTAAGTTGGTTCAGGTATGATATATTCATTTATCATTCTTACACTTGCATACATAATCATACAAACATAATTATCTATTTGCAACAATTGCATTCACTGGAACCATCTTGGTTCCATACCATTCAACCTAAGAAATATCCATATTCCTATTTCTTCATTTACAGGTTGTATAATTCAATTTAAATCCCTGCCTCATCTGCTATTAAGGAATCACTGGGACACATTGCAATGAACTAATTCACATCATTGCACAAAGATCTCAGGGCTTAAACAAACCATGTGCCAACTTGCATACTTCAAATATGACAAGCATTCCAGCAGCCTTCTTGGCCTTCCCTTCCCTAGTTTATTTACTAGTGTATTGTCTTAAATCCTATCATCAATATGCTAAGTGAACATGTCACTGCAAACATGGAAACATCCATAATTTTTCCTAGCATAATTCTCCTTAGAAATAAGCAGATAGTTATTTCCTGAATGGGGTCAATATGTCTTGATCTTAGTAAAATATAAGAACATTTTCAACTGTAAAAGAGGCATGGCATGTTATATTGATCTGCAAGCCTTTATGATTGATTCAGATTCAAGATCTGGTTCAATCATAATTATAGCTTGTGGGTTTCTTCTCTTTTTTTTTGATTTGATTAAGGGCTCAGCACTTAGAAAATTTCTATTGCACCCTTAACATTTTTTCTTTTCAAGCCTCAGCACTTATACCAAGTATAATGCAGCTCCAATCATTTTTTTTTAAAAGTTTCCATGCCATAGATCTATAACAGCTGAGAGTATTCTCTATATAATTTTTAAGATCCTAAACTTTAACATTTATGAGTATAAATAAAACAGTATGATACTCATCCAAAGACAAATGTCTCAACCAATCAAAGATCATCAAAATCATTCATATTAAATCATATCAGATTTAAAATAAGACATCCAAAAAGCATTGATGAAATCATATACATCAAAACCAGAAATACATAAATGGCAATATAATAAGTTGCTGCCTCAACTCAGGTCTTAATGCCATGAACTCAGTGAGATTACTCACCTAAATGTTTCTTCTTATTAATCCAGAAAATTCTTGTTTGAGTGTTTTCTCCTTCCTTCCAATATTTTTCTTCTTTTCTTATTTTTGTGCAGCCCGGGGTAAAGACAATTCTACTGCCTATTTATATGCATTTTTCCTCTAGGGTTTTGTTGAAACAGAATTCCATTTCTGTCCTGGCCAGCATCATGCATTTTTCATTCATAATACCCCGGCCATATTAGCCAATTTAAAGGCTGCATTTTCTTTCTTTTACTTTTCAGAAAATGGCCACTCACCTAGTCATGTTAAAAGTGTGACTATCCTATTTTATATTTTAATTATTTCTGAAAATCCCCTTTGCTATTTTTGCCTACACAAGCATATTGACTTGTATCACATTTCATGTCATTTTAATGTTATGGTTTCACTTGCTTATATATATGTACTTTTCAGTATTTAAAAAAAATGTATATTTGTATACATATCTTATCTAGGCTTATTTTAATTCCTCTCTTAAATTCAGAAACATATGCACCTATATGCATACAAGTTTACAAATCCTTTTAACATATATATATGTATAATTTTCTTTTTCTGGGTTTTAAATAAAATCTTGTTTACTGATTTAAAGTAAAACTTACTTTTCTTATTTTCTAAGATGATCCATATAATTCCAGAAATCAAATATCCATGTTGCAAAAATCATGTTTGTATTGCTTTTTAATTCTTGTTTTAAATCCAAGAAATCTGGAGTTCTTCCTTGTGCCATTTCAGTGTGCACGTGCACACATATACTTGCACACTATTTATTCCAGAAATTTCACCATATTTAAATCTAAATATTTCAAAAATTAAATCATTTTACAAAAATGATTTTTCACAAAATTTTGGGGTATTACATTCACCCCTCCTTTTAGGAATTGTGTCCTCACAATTTTTCTAACACTTATAGTAAGCATCTTTTTCTTTTCTGAAAACTTATCAAACATATGCATAAGCAAACAAATTCAACCATATCAGCCATGCATAACAAAAATTTTCCAGAAAAAAAAATTACCTTTTAATTTGCAAAAAGCTTAGGATAATCCATTCTAATCTTATCCTCTAACTCCCATGTGCAGTCATTAGGATCACTACTCCACTGGATCTTAGCTAGTTTCAAGGTTTTGCTCCTTAATTTCTTTTCTTCCTTGGCTATAATCCCCACTGGTTCTTTTTCATAAACCAAGTCAGGGTTTATTTGAATTTTGGTAGGCTCTTCCAAAATGTCTTCTTTATCATGTACCCATCTTCTAAGTTGGGACACATGAAAAATATTATGCATTGCTTTCATTTCCTCTGGTAGTTCTAATTTGTAAGCCAATGAACCAATTCTTTCCAGAATTTTATAGGGTCCAACATACCTTGGTGTAAGCTTACCTTGCTTGCCAAATCTCATGACTTTCTTCATAGGTGAAATCTTGATGAAAACAAAGTCTCCCACTGCATATTCCACTTGCTTTCTCTTCCTATCTGCAAATTTCTTTTGCCTATCTTGAGCTGCTGCTATTCTTTTTCTTATTAACCCAATTTTCTCTGTAGTTTCTTTAACATATTCAGGTCCAAGAACAGCCCTTTCTCCAGTCTCTACCCAGCATATAGGTGATAAACATGGCTTGCCATATAAGGCTTCAAATGGTGCCATCCCTATGGTGCTTTGGTAACTGTTATTGTATGTGAATTCAGCTAGATGGAGGTGGTCTTCCCAGTTGCCTCCAAAGTCCAGTGTACATGCTCTCAACAAATCCTCTAAGACTTTGTTCACCACCTCAGTTTGACCATCTGATTGTGGATGGTAGGCAGTGCTTAAGCACAATTCACTCCCCATAGCCTCTTGAAAACTTTTCCAAAACCTTGAGGTGAAGATGGTATCCCTATCACTCACAATGGTTTTGGGTATGCCATGCAACCTTACTACCTCTTTCATGAATATTTGAGCCAATTTTGGTGCATTTCTTTCTGTTTTAACTGGGATAAAATGTGCTACCTTAGTTAGCCTATCCACTATTACCCATATACTTGTGTTTCCCTTCTTAGATCTAGGCAGACCATCTATGAAATCCATAGATATATCCTCCCACTTCCACTGTGGTATGCTAAGGGGTTGCAATAGTCCTGATGGCCTTTGTGTCTCTGCCTTGACTTGTTGGCAAGTCATGCACCTTGCAACATATCTGGCCACATCTGACTTCATCCCCTTCCACCAAAGATTTCTTTTCAAATTTTGATACATCTTGGTGCTACCTGGGTGTATGGAGTACTTACTCCTATGGTATTCATTTAATATTTCCTCTTTCAATTCTATATTCTCTGGAACACAAATCCTATTTTTATTCCTTAAATAACCATTTTTATCAATTTGATAATTTATTACTTCCTCCCCTTTTGATATGAGCATTTTCTTTTCCACCATGTTTAGGTCTTGTTCCTGCATTTTCCCAATCTTAAGAAGTAAATCTGATTGCAGAGATATCATACTTAATTTTCCTTTACCTTCACCTTCTTCAATGGGCATCATTTGTTCCTCACTGTTTTCCTCAATTTCCAAATCAGTAAGTATAGACAAATACCTAAACTCTTCCATCATCAACATGGCTACCTTGGCATGTTGTCTACTCAAGGCATCTGCAACTTTATTTGCCTTGCCTGGTGTATACAGTATATCTAGATCATAGGCAGCTAGGAACTCTACTCATCTATGTTGCCTCATGTTCAAATCTTTTTGTGAGAATAAATATTTCAGTGCCTTATGATCAGTGTACAAAATGAATTTGGCACCTAACAAATACTGTCTCCAAAGTTTCAAAGCATACACAACTGCTGCTAGTTCAAGATCATGGGTTGCATATCTGGTTTCATGTGGCTTTAATTGCCTAGATGCATAGGCTACCACCTGGTCTTGCTGCATCAACACAGCCCCTAACCCAGAGCCACTTGCATCAGTGTACACAACCAAATTTTCATTTCCTTCTGGCACTCTCAATACTGGTGCATTAATTAGAGCTTCCTTTATTTTAATAAAAGCTTGCTCACATTTTTCTATCCATACAAAGGCTTGGTTCTTTCTAGTTAAATTGGTAAGTGGTGATGATATTTTTGAGAAATCTTTTATAAATCTCCTATAATATCCTGCCATCCCCATAAATGATCTAATCTCACTGATGGTGCTAGGCCTTTTCCATGCTTGGATTGCCACTACTTTATTAGGGTTTACTGATATTCCTTTGGCAGAGATAACATGCCCAAGAAAATGCACTTCTTCTTTCCAAAATGCACATTTTGAAAATTTTGCCTTTAAATCATTTTCCCTTAGCCTTGACAAAACTAAATGCAAATGATTTTTATGCTCTTCCACTGTCTTGGAATAAATCAAAATATCATCAATAAAAATCAATACAAACTTGTCTAAATAATCTCTAAATATTCTATTCATCAAATCAACAAAATATGAAGGAGCATTTGTCAAACCAAACGGCATAACCAAAAATTCATATAAGCCATATCTTGTGTTAAATGCAGTATACTTAACACTTGAGTCTTCAACCTTCATTTGATGGAATCCAGATGCTAAGTCTAGCCTAGAAAATATTTTAGCTTCACTGAGTTGGTCAAAGAGATCATCTATTCTAGGCAATGGGTATTTATTCTTGATGGTTACTTTATTTAGTTCCCTGTAATCTATGCACATTCTCAAGGTACCATCATGTTTTCTTACAAACACTACTGGAGAACCCCAGCAGGAATTGCTTGGCCTTATAAATCCCTTGCCTTCTAATTCTTCCAACTGATTTTTCAATTCTTTCAGTTCACTTGGCCCCATCCTATAAGGTTTCTTGATTATTGGACTTGCTCCTGGAATGAGATTAATTTGGAACTCAACTGGTCTGTGGTGTGGAACACCCTTAACTTCCCCAAACACATCCA
This sequence comes from Allium fistulosum, assembly GCA_030737815.1. Taxonomy (NCBI): domain Eukaryota; kingdom Viridiplantae; phylum Streptophyta; class Magnoliopsida; order Asparagales; family Amaryllidaceae; genus Allium; species Allium fistulosum. The sequence continues at coordinate 1,110,264,160 of CM060902.1, read as the reverse complement.
AGTATTCATTAACTATGGGAATTTCTTCAATGGTTAGTTCACTCAGATCTTTTTCTAAGTCAACTAAATGATACAATTTCCCTTCCTTAGCTATTTCACATAGAACTGTGATTCTCTGGCCTCTAGAATTTTGCAATGATATGGTGGATGAGTCTAAATTAATTATGGCTTTAAATTGCCTTAACCAATCTACCCCCAATATAACTCCTATATTTGGGTAATTTAAAACATATAAATTGGAAATAAAAATATTTCCTCCTATGTTTAACTCCACATCCACACAATTCATGTTCAAAACACTAGAACTCCCTAGGGGACTTTGTACAAGCAATGGGGTTTCAACCAATATGCAGTTTAATTTTAACACTTTAACTAATTCATAGGAAATCAAAGAGTGTGTTGCTCCAGTATCATATACTACTGGTATGGGTATGGCACAAATGAGTAATGTACCTTCCACTTGGCCATGATTTTCAGCATCAATTTTCACTGCAGATTTGCCTTTACCTTCCAAAGTTGCCAATTTCCCTTGCTGTTTATTCTCAGGACAGTTCCTCTTCATATGCCCCTCTTTCCCACATAGGTAGCATTTGAAGGCTCCTCCTTTTAACTCTGGGCACCTTGGTTTGATGTGTCCTTCTTTTCCACAATGATGGCAAACCAATTTCTTCTTGGTATCATTAGCTTTTGTATCTTTACTCTTCCTGTTGTCTGCCTCCTCCTTCTTTTTATCATAAGGGTGATATCTTCCCTTATCCTTCTTGTTGCTGCTCTTAAAATTTCTATATTTCTCTCTTTCTTTGTCATGTTGTTCCAGTTTCAAGGCCAGATCAATTACATGATCAAATGTTCTATCTGCATATGGTAGCATAGCTCTGCTAAGTCCTGGGTTCAGTCCTTTTATATACCTATCATTTTTGGATGCTTCATCTGCCACTAGCATTGCTCCATAATTGGATAGCCCCTCAAACTTTTGAGTGTATTCAGTGACATTCAAAGTTCCCTGCCTAAGTTTGATAAATTCTTCAAGCAAAATGGTCTTGGCTGATGCTGGTACAAATCTTGCCTCCAACATCTCCTTGAACTGATTCCAAGTGATTTCATTTTCATTTCTTCCAGCTATGATCACCTCCCACCAGCTTAAAGCTACCCCTTTCAGTTGTCTAGAAGCTACTTGCCTCTTCCTTTGGTCATCCAACTGCATGTCATTGAAAATCCTATCAAGTGTTCTCAACCATGCTTGAATTTCCATCACACTCTCAGTTCCTTCAAAACTTTTGCCTCCCAAATTGGAATAAGTCTTCAGTAGTTTTGAAAGCTCTTCATGTGGGTTCTCAGGCCTATGCCCAATCCCATCTCTTAAAACCCTCACAAATTCTTGCATATCAAGCATTTGAGGTGCACTGGGTCCTGCATTGTGATGAGATCCTCTTCCTACCATGGTCTGCTAACTAAATTCTGGGTAAATGGTATTAGTATATTATGAGTACTTCTATAATTTCTATTTTCTTATCTAAATTATTTCATCCAAAACAAACAGACATAATACATTTCTATAATACTTAACAATTAATGCAACCAAGTGCTCTGATACCAAACTGAAATGACCCTCCTATTTCCACACTAATTTCATAAGGTTTTTTTTTTGGGATGATATATAGATATATCATTCATTACAAATATGTTTTCCAAGGTCATTTTCTTTCTCCAATAAACAAAATATATCCAGGATCAAAATAACTTACCAATATAAATATATCAGTGTATATCTAATAACATACACATACATATGAAGATGTATGTGTTCTTCTTGTTTAAATTCAGAGTATATACTTTATTTTTGTATAAGAACATTCTGTTTGATTTAGATTTTTTTTTTAGCAATTCAGATTAATTATTGTATCCTGATTTTTTGCCATAAAATCCACTGGAAACATGTACTTTAGTCTGTTATTATAATTAGGAAATGATCAAGTAATAATCAGTGGTAAACAAGCCTTTAATATAGATGGTTGTGTTAAAGTCTGTATAGTGTCAAACTCAGGCTAAAAGAAAGTGGATCCTAAGTGAACACAAGCAACATCTAGGCGTAATGGAAACGCGCCTAACTTATACATGAAAGGTCACGAGTTCGAGTACTATGCTGGTCGGTTCAAACACAATTTTTGTTTTTTTTTTCTCTGTATGGTTTGAAATCTGATATATATCTATATCTGCATATATATATTTAATTTTTGCCTATAATCTAACATACAAAACAATAATTCTTACTTCATTATTTTTGAAATCCATTCCTACAACTGTTCTAGGAATTTATGTTTATATTTTTGCCCAGATATCAACATGTACACAGATATACATGTACATGTCAATATCTTTGCTCAGTTTCCAGAAAACTGAGTGAAACAATTGCTAAATGTACTAAGCATTTGAAATGCATCTTTATTTTCAAGATACAATCTATCATGATCAACCAATACTTCATTTATTTGAAGCTGGTTAACCCATGAGTCCTGTATCTGCTACACACTAGTTCAAAACAATGGAGATACCATTCAGTGCATTCTGTCTGAAGCCTTTTAAAAACATTTTACTTTTCTCAATACAATTCAGAAATGAATTCAAACTTATTTACAAAGCATTTCAGTAAAAGAAAATAAAATCCTTTTAAGTTTACTTCTTGCTAAATCCAGATTTTGTTCTAAAACTCAGTGCTCTGTTATGTCTCAAGATTAGCTAATACATATATAAATTATGCAAAACAGTAGCTCACCTACATATGCATATTTCTTTTCCAATCATCATATCAATACTTTAAGATCATTTCCTTGTTTCCCACTCAGATATTTCTTTTAGATTTTTAAACCTTAGTACATAACAATATATTTAACATGATTCAACTAGTACATCTAACCATAATAGAATTCATTACATGACTGGAAATCTTAGAAACATAACATTTTTCCTGAATACATGCAGATATAATCAATTTAAGCTCTTATTGAAACTAGCTAGCATGTTCATTCACTTCTCCATAATAGCCATAACTTCATTTTTACTTAGTGCCTGGGTTACCTGAAAGAACATAAGTGGCTGCCTCATTTTAAAATGAGACACCCCATATGCCATGAGCAAACAAGGGTCAGATCTATGATCTGGTATGAGTAACATCAATTCATTCATGATATTAAGCAATAGAGATTATAAGAGTACTAACTTGTTATTTAAGCAAATTTCTGCAATCAATTATTTTAACATAGTATAATTAAGTTGGTTCAGGTATGATATATTCATTTATCATTCTTACACTTGCATACATAATCATACAAACATAATTATCTATTTGCAACAATTGCATTCACTGGAACCATCTTGGTTCCATACCATTCAACCTAAGAAATATCCATATTCCTATTTCTTCATTTACAGGTTGTATAATTCAATTTAAATCCCTGCCTCATCTGCTATTAAGGAATCACTGGGACACATTGCAATGAACTAATTCACATCATTGCACAAAGATCTCAGGGCTTAAACAAACCATGTGCCAACTTGCATACTTCAAATATGACAAGCATTCCAGCAGCCTTCTTGGCCTTCCCTTCCCTAGTTTATTTACTAGTGTATTGTCTTAAATCCTATCATCAATATGCTAAGCGAACATGTCACTGCAAACATGGAAACATCCATAATTTTTCCTAGCATAATTCTCCTTAGAAATAAGCAGATAGTTATTTCCTGAATGGGGTCAATATGTCTTGATCTTAGTAAAATATAAGAACATTTTCAACTGTAAAAGAGGCATGGCATGTTATATTGATCTGCAAGCCTTTATGATTGATTCAGATTCAAGATCTGGTTCAATCATAATTATAGCTTGTGGGTTTCTTCTCTTTTTTTTTGATTTGATTAAGGGCTCAGCACTTAGAAAATTTCTATTGCACCCTTAACATTTTTTCTTTTCAAGCCTCAGCACTTATACCAAGTATAATGCAGCTCCAATCATTTTTTTTTTAAGTTTCCATGCCATAGATCTATAACAGCTGAGAGTATTCTCTATATAATTTTTAAGATCCTAAACTTTAACATTTATGAGTATAAATAAAACAGTATGATACTCATCCAAAGACAAATGTCTCAACCAATCAAAGATCATCAAAATCATTCATATTAAATCATATCAGATTTAAAATAAGACATCCAAAAAGCATTAATGAAATCATATACATCAAAACCAGAAATACATAAATGGCAATATAATAAGTGGCTGCCTCAACTCAGGTCTTAATGCCATGAACTCAGTGAGATTACTCACCTAAATGTTTCTTCTTATTAATCCAGAAAATTCTTGTTTGAGTGTTTTCTCCTTCCTTCCAATATTTTTCTTCTTTTCTTATTTTTGTGCAGCCCGGGGTAAAGACAATTCTACTGCCTATTTATATGCATTTTTCCTCTAGGGTTTTGTTGAAATAGAATTCCATTTCTGTCCTGGCCAGCATCATGCATTTTTCATTCATAATACCCCGGCCATATTAGCCAATTTAAAGGCTGCATTTTCTTTCTTTTACTTTTCAGAAAATGGCCACTCACCTAGTCATGTTAAAAGTGTGACTATCCTATTTTATATTTAATTATTTCTGAAAATCCCCTTTGCTATTTTTGCCTACACAAGCATATTGACTTGTATCACATTTCATGTCATTTTAATGTTATGGTTTCACTTGCTTATATATATGTACTTTTCAGTATTTAAAAAAAAATGTATATTTGTATACATATCTTATCTAGGCTTATTTTAATTCCTCTCTTAAATTCAGAAACATATGCACCTATATGCATACAAGTTTACAAATCCTTTTAACATATATATATGTATAATTTTCTTTTTCTGGGTTTTAAATAAAATCTTGTTTACTGATTTAAAGTAAAACTTACTTTTCTTATTTTCTAAGATGATCCATATAATTCCAGAAATCAAATATCCATGTTGCAAAAATCATGTTTGTATTGCTTTTTAATTCTTGTTTTAAATCCAAGAAATCTGGAGTTCTTCCTTGTGCCATTTCAGTGTGCACGTGCACACATATACTTGCACACTATTTATTCCAGAAAGTTCACCATATTTAAATCTAAATATTTCAAAAATTAAATCATTTTACAAAAATGATTTTTCACAAAATTTTGGGGTATTACACACCCCCATTGAGTTCAAAATGACGTTTGCGATCTTTTTGAGTGTAAACTTCGATATGTTTGGAGATAGTGAAATTTTCAACACTTTTTCCCGCCTTTGACTTTGGTTTGGACTGCACCCCTTTAGTTCAGCCCAACCATCTTCCTCACTCTATCAAAACAGTTCAAGCTTTGTCAAAAATGGTGGTGGGAAGTGGAAATTAAAACTCCAAACACAAATTCTATTGCAAATCCGAGATTCAACATCAAATTCACGTGAAGACCATTGATTCAAGCTTGTTGGTGTTCTTGCTTTGCTCTCAAATCTCCATCTTTGTAACGACCCGTAAAATTTAATGGTTTTAAAAGTATATTTAACTGGAAATTGTGAAATTTTAAACAATAAAATCTGAAATTAAAAATTTATTATTTGGAATACGTCTATTTTAATATAGCAACTGGTAAATTTTCATTTGATAATATTGAAGTTTGTTTTCCTGTGAAATTTCATTTCAAATCAAACCGGTTAATAAAAGTGAATTTAAAAGTTTTCCGAAACCAAAATATGTCAACAGGAGAAAATTTATTCAGACTATTCTGAATCAGACTGCGAAATTCGTTTTTCCAAATTTGGACTTCTATTGCTCCGTTTATCTTAATTCTGGCAGAATAGCAGCATTTTTGGTACCGATTATCGACTTTTGATCGGATGATCGTACCACTAATATCTGTATACCGTTTTGATCGTCTCGTCGTGCTGATATCTATGGTATATTTACTTCTGTATTTTGAGGTCCGATACACGACGGAAACGTTGATAACGGTCCGTTGTAACGGTACCACTTTTAACTTTTCGCTTTCCTTCGGTTCCAAACTTTGAAGCGTGCTGTACAAACATCACAATTAATTGCTTTAAATTCCTGTATCACAGGGTGACCATTGATATTGCATTCTTTTGGTTCGTTCAAAACTTTTGACGTTTCATGTGGTCACCTGTTACGCACAAAAATTTATATTCTTCTGACTGTTCTTCTCCTCTACCTATTTGCATACACTTCTTCTCTTAGTTCCTGAAGCCACCCCCTCCTCTCTTTCATTTTTCCTACCAACGTTTTCATCCTGTAGCCTAAATCTTCCCACTTCACATCTCCTTTTGCCATAACCGTGCCTCCACCTCACCACAACACCCCACCGTACAGCAAACTCAGCCGCAAGCGAACCCTCCGAGACCAAGCAGCCTGATCGACCTCCACACCCTCCGACCGCTGGACAAGCCTCACCGACCACTGCCACATCCAGACCTTCCTCCCGCGACCACATCTCCATGGCCGAAGTTCTCCCAAACTCGACCTGCGTCTCCCCTCCACCTCACTCTCTCCACGTCATCCATCACCTCCGCAGCCTATCACTCACCCTCCAAACCATCTCCAACATCCACCACCATTCTCGAGCACAGACCTCCTCAACCGCTGACCCGAGAGCCTCCATAACAGCCCCACCCAATAGCCAGCCGAAGCTATCACCTCCGACGAAGTCCTTCGCCTGGGCATCTATCGTCATTTCCTTTCTGTCTAAAAGCCTCGCCAAGGTATTCTTTTCAACCTATGTGAATACTTCTAGAGGATATACATATTTAAGTAGATGATGTTATATATATATTAGGTTTATATACATAAGTTTAAAACCGGTTGTCTTGTGTTATATATTGTATAATATGTTTATATAACAAGATTTGGTTTTTGTATATAATCTATTATGTTTATAATATTTTATGGTGGGTAAAGCATATATATAGTTACTGTCATGTCTATTATATAATTTGTTTGCATTGGCTGTCTGCATATATAAGTTATATAATGGTTAGTTTATAATGCATAGTTTTGATATGTATTAGTTATACGTGTCAGTTATAATATATTATACATATAATATCGCATATAAATGGTATTTTAAAGGTGCATAGTTTGTTTCTCATATATGTCCAGCGTGCGAACATTTGCTTGTACATATATAGTCTGCACCTATTTGTTTAGAGACATATATAGGCATGACATTTTAAAGTTGTTATAGTAAATTTCACCTAGTTTTCTATAGGCTTAGTTAGCCTACCTAGGTTGCTTTGCCTTATCTTAAAAAAAAAGGGCAGTAAGTTATATTCTTTAGTATATGTTATAGCTGAATGGTTTAAAAGTAAATTTTTATAAACTAAGTTATGTAACTTTCATAATAAATATGATCTTAATATATATATATTCTGTTATTGGTTTACAAATTTTACCGAATGTATTATTTTCCTCTATTTTAAATAGGTAGCACTACATGTATATATTTTTTTATTACTAGTATTATACTTATGTAAATTTGTATATATATGGATTTATGTATATCAGTTATGATTAAAATTAAATTATTAATTGCGAAAAAATAATATAATAATGTATATTTTCTATTTCTTTCAAACTAGTTCTGATTCGTTTCCATCAATTCCCTTTTATCAGCTTGACCGTCAAATTCGTGCCAATCTAGCTTTGTTTTGGAATCCGTGTTTGGAGTCGTAACTCATCTCAGTCTCGTTCATCTCTAACCTCGAAAGGTGAGCAATCACTCACGATTAACGTTTTTTATTATTTAAATTTGATTTCAATTGAAATAGCAATTGAAATATGCTGATGTAGTTATTTACATTGTTATTACTATTATTGTATCTGTTCACCTGTGACATCTGACACCAGTATCTAGTATTATATGCCTGTTATTACTATTATTGTATCTGTTCACCTGTGACATCTGACACCAGTATCTAGTATTATATGCCTGTTATTACTATTATTTGTATCTGTTCACCTGTGACATCTGACACCCGTATCTGTTATTTATATTGATGATATATGCCTGTTGTTATATTTTATATCATCTGTTATCACTCTGCAAGTTCCCTGTTAGTATAGAATTCACTATGGGTTGAAATGATACATACCCGAACGGACTTTAGAATAGGAGAATTTCGTTATGGGTTGAAATGATAAACCCAAGCGATTTTCATTTGAATTGAAATTGGGATTACGGGTCGAAATGATATCTACCCGTATCACTTAACCATATGATAAATATATATACAAACACCGTTGGTTCATATATATAAATATTTTGAAATTAAATTCTATGGTTTTGGAAAGAAATATATGGTTTTATTAAATGTTGAGCCTTAAATTAGTATATACAAAATGTAAATGATTTATATAGATTTAATAATGATATTTAATTTAATTAAGATTGATTAAATACATATAATATGGTGGAGTATTTAAATTTATGTTCCAAATAGATTTTTGGTAAAAATTTGAAAAAGTTAAGGTTGGGAAGATAATTTGAATTTAGTAAAGAATTTTATTTAAATTAAACCAATATAAAACTTATTGAAATTGGGACTTAAGATATGATTTATAACTTGAGTTTGATTTAAATAATTTAATGAATATTTCTTGTTTAAATAAATTTAAGGAAATATTTTGAAAATAAAACGAAATTTAAGGCTAGTTAAATGATATTGAAGTGAATATTCCCTGATTAAATAATAATAAAGTTAAATCAAGTGCTATATGAAACGGTTAAACTTAACTTTGAAAATGTTGGATATTAAAGCTTTGAAATATATTGAAAATTTAAATGGTATATTTAGAACTGAATTGAATTGATGAATTGAGCTTTGAATAAATTTGAATTTGGAATTTGAAGTTGATTTGAATCGATTTGCGAGACTTGAGAAAATTAAATACTTTACTTTATAAATTATTTAATGAGCATACACTATTTTGGAAATTAGGTATATTTGAAATGAAATGATATTTGGGTTTTGAAGTATAAATTAAATTGAAATGACCACGGTGTTATAATGTATATCTCCACCTTGTAGATAGTTCTAAAGATCCTTAGAGGATGGTTATCCCAAACATCCTTTAAGTTACTTGTATTTCAGTTGATATTTCACTTGAGTTGGATTTATTTATATAAGAATGTTAATCCTGACTCGAGTGTTTTGTATTTTGCTTTACGCTCGGGTCAGACCGAGTGATACAGCATTTGTGACTCACCTTTGGAGTTTGGAGCTTCCTTTGGAGATCCAACTATCGCCTCAGCTTTCAGCTCTTCTAGTTGATTTGTTCAGAGAAGTCATCTGTTGTACCGAAGACTTCACTGCATTTGAGATATTCTGTTGTATTTTATTTCTAACTCTGATGTTTATATAGTAGCTTCATGAACTACTATTTTATCTATTCCGCTGCGTATCATTGTATTACTCTGTGTCTGTGATCTGTGATTGATATATTTACTGTATATGATGAGTTTTGCCAAATTTAAATTAACAATCCACTGTTTTGAAGTATTCGAGTCCGACATGTGTGGATTTATTGTCGATTTGAATGGTCCAAAATAGCGGGTCGTTACAGTTGGTATCAGAGCTTTGGCTCTAGGTGAAACTTAGCATATAGTGTAAATTTATTTACAGAATCACTTTCGTTTGAGTTTAATCTCTTCCTTTTGACTCGATTTCCTTTGAACTTTGGAACGTTCCCTACGGTTCCAAAATTCATTCTTGTCTCTCTCTATTGGTATTCTTTTGATTCTGGAGTATTCCATAACTCCACTTCGAATAATCTCTATAAGAATAAGCGATCCCGCCGATCTTTGAATGTTTTGTAAAGGGGTGAAACTCCTTTACAATTGGCATTGATTCACCGGAGATTTATATATCCCTCGGTTTAGATGCTGCTATCTCTTATTATGTCGAATTCTATCTCTGGCGATCGAATGTCGATTTGCCTCAGAATTCTGCACTGCTCTTATTTTGAAATCACGGTTGACCGGTTAAGGTCGCCCGCGATTTATATAAGTATATCCCTTATTTGTTTTATAATTGATTATCTCATTTTTGTTCGAACTTATCTTCGAATCAGAATCCAATTGGATTAGAGTACCTCTAATTTGAATATCTATCTTCGTTTTGAAATCCATTCTTGAATCATCCTTTTGAAAAATCGGGTTTATTCGTATTTTGGAAATTGTTTTATATATCGAAATTTTTATAAGTATGATTATATTCTATATATAAAAGTGAAATGTTTTCGATAAAGATTTTAAACCCTTTTAAAATAAGAATTTGAGGTTTCAAAAGGATTTGTAATTTTGAAAAAACTATATAAGAAATTTGATTTATCTAAAAATGATTTATGACTGAAGGATTTTAAAATTTGAAATTCGAGAATTAAACTCCGGTATTTTGAAATTGGTTTTAAGATTTTGAAATATATAATAATAGTATGATTTAAAAATATTTTCCGAATAAGAAATGTTTCAATGATTTTAATGAGTTTTGAAGAAATTTCAAAAGAAGTTTGAGAAAAATAGAAGTCCAGAACTCACTTATGTCGCTGGAAAATAATTTCGGTGATGAGTGCACGCATCATCGACGTTGATTTTCGAGTTTCATAGTGGGGGAGAGGCCACTTTAGTAGCATTGCTACGCGAGTGATTTTGTGAAACCAGTTTTGGTTTTCAAATTCCGAAGTAATATTTGATATTCGATAGATATATGTATATATATTTGAAATGATTTGAAGTAAGCCGGTGTTCAGTCCTTTAGTTTCGGATTTGAAACCTATCTTTTGAAATTGATTTACTGATTGGTTGATTTCCAACTCTTGAATTTGAAAATGACTTCTTCAACTATTTCGAAGGTTCGAGCACTTCCAAATCAAGGTTAACTTTTCAAAGCTATTTTTTTTTTGAAAGTATGAATTATTTGATAAAGTATATAAATTTGTTTCGAATGTTTAAGTATGAAGTAATATGATAAATAAGTTGAAACTTTTTTTGTTAAGTAAATGAATAAGGCTATTTTGAATTTTTCTAATATGAAATTTAGATTCGAAATGCTTTGAAAAGAATTTGGTCTTCAAAATATTTTGAATAAAATTTAGTTTAAATGTTTTAACTTAGTAACATCCTTATGAAACTGTATATTTAACAAGTTGGAATAAATATATAAGTTGTACGTGTGCTGTTTTATTCGCATAATTAATTTGATCCAAGTTTGAGTACACAAGTTCGAGGTGAATACACCATTTCATGTTAGGATTTTTCATTCGATTCTTGATGGCGAATATTTGATATGGATTTTGGGCTTGATTCTAGAATCCTCTATCGTAGTATATGGCTATGCAAGGAGACTGATGGCTTCTAGTCGAGAAACCATATCGAAGTCCGCATTAGGGAAGTCGAATGGACAATACAAGTTTGAAAGCGAACTTGTGTGATCAAGCGAGCGATCAAATGTGATTCTTCGAAATGATGACGTATGTACATCTTATATTCTAATATCATTGATACATTTTGACGCTGAAATTGAAAGCTGTCGAGTTAGAATATCTTTGCTTACTAAAAGAAAATTTCCAATTTAAATTACAAAGATATATAACCCATAAAAGCAAAGATATTCAATCCCATATGGCTCTTCATACAGCGAAATTTATTTTGAAAATTTGATCCTTATATAAGATAGACCTTACGTAAGTATAAGATGATTTTGAAAACATTTGATTTTGGAAATGAATTGGTTGACTTAAATTATTGATTTGGAAATTTGGATTTATTTTCTAAATCTATTATTTTGGAAACTAAAAATAATTAATTTGAGAAGAAATAATTTGGTAAAATTGTATATGATTTTGAAATTGAACTGATATTGAAACAAATTGAAATTTGAGAACCTTATGTTACTAAACACTTGATTTGGGAGTTGTCGAACTTATATAAAATTGATTTGTATGAGTATGAAATTGATTCGAAAACTATGGATTTGAAAAGGGTACTCAATTTGAAAAGTGAAATCTTATATAATTAAAGTCTATATAAGGGTGATTTGATATACTTTTGATTTTGGAAAAGTATTTGACTTGAAAATTAAATCTTATATATAATGGATTTTATATAAGTACGATATTTGAAAGTGATTTGAAAGGTACTATATGATACATATTTCGAAGTAAAGATATGGAAAGTGCCTTCTGCTTGATATCCGATTTGTGGCCACATCTTGGATTCATTCTATCGATATTATTCTCTCTGATTTTGGTTTTCCGGATATGATACTCGAGTGTCCTTCGAATTCCATGGCGTTACCCATGGTCTTATTGTTCTCTCGTGACTGCACAGCGCAACTGCCTGGCTGAGTCTTGCCTAGGGGTACGGATTGTTTCCTGGGGGATCCAGGCGTAACCATTGTGTATCCTGCAATCTGTGTAGGTCGCGAATAGTAGCGCAAATGCTTGGCTGAGTCTTGCCTGGGGGTACGGATTGTTTCCTGGGGGATCCAGGCGTAACCATTGTGTATCCTGCATTCTACTAGTCATCATGGCGTAACTCGCAGGGCTGAGAAAGCTTACGGATATGGATTGTTTCCTGGGGGATCCAGGCGTAACCATTGTGTATCTGCGAACCATGGTTGGACAAAGGTTTTGTTTGTGTTTTTGATTGGATTGTACTTTCCATATCTGTTTTTAAAAGTTTTTCCAGTATTTTCACTGGGTGTTGAAACAAGTCTACTAAGTACCTGGAGAATTCTAGCTTTGCGCCTGATCAACGCACTGCCAGAGTCTACAGGAACGAGGATAAACTTGTTAAGACATCGAGTTATAAAAGTATTTTCGAAAGGAAATTTGTTTCGACTATAAAAAAATATTTTATTATAAAAGCATTTCTAACAAAGAAATTTTGTATAAATATTTGGAATTGAAATTCTAATGGTTTGAATTAATTATTCATGCCCGATACTATTCTTTCGAATCTACCTTATCTGCTCAGCTTTATGTATTCACCTATATTTTGTCTCTCCAAGTCCTTCTTTTCCTTGTTGACTATACCCTTTTAAATATTATTTATTTATATATTATTTGGTTTAATAGAAAATTTTAGTGCTATAGATATTTTAGAGGTCATTAATTAAATAAAACATATTTAAAGTAAATGATTATTGACTTATAAATAATATTTGAAAAGTATTTTAGATAGAATTAATAAATTTATGAACTATGGATTTAATGTTTTCAATTAGCTTATTTGTAAATATAAGTAATAATGTAAATAATTGTTTTCAAATGATTTTCATACATTTATAAAGGTGTCATTTAAACATATAAATGGAATTTATAAAGGAAGCAAGAAATTTTACAAATGGATTTTTGAAAGTTTTAAAGTATAAAAGATAATTGAATTGAAAATGAAGTTTTCAAGTTTTAAGTAAAATTTATATAGTAAAAAAAAAAAAAAAATTTGTTTAATCTTGACTTTCAATCTATCTTTTCTGTCTGGTTGTTTCTATTCTTCTACCTCCTTCCTTTTCGGGGACGAAAAGTTTTGAGTGGGGGAGAGTGTAACGACCCGTAAAATTTAATGGTTTTAAAAGTATATTTAACTGGAAATTGTGAAATTTTAAACAATAAAATCTGAAATTAAAAATTTATTATTTGGAATACGTCTATTTTAATATAGCAACTGGTAAATTTTCATTTGATAATATTGAAGTTTGTTTTCCTGTGAAATTTCATTTCAAATCAAACCGGTTAATAAAAGTGAATTTAAAAGTTTTCCGAAACCAAAATATGTCAACAGGAGAAAATTTATTCAGACTATTCTGAATCAGACTGCGAAATTCGTTTTTCCAAATTTGGATTTCTATTGCTCCGTTTATCTTAATTCTGGCAGAATAGCAGCATTTTTGGTACCGATTATCGACTTTTGATCGGATGATCGTACCACTAATATCTGTATACCGTTTTGATCGTCTCGTCGTGCTGATATCTATGGTATATTTACTTCTGTATTTTGAGGTCCGATACACGACGGAAACGTTGATAACGGTCCGTTGTAACGGTACCACTTTTAACTTTTCGCTTTCCTTCGGTTCCAAACTTTGAAGCGTGCTGTACAAACATCACAATTAATTGCTTTAAATTCCTGTATCACAGGGTGACCATTGATATTGCATTCTTTTGGTTCGTTCAAAACTTTTGACGTTTCATGTGGTCACCTGTTACGCACAAAAATTTATATTCTTCTGACTGTTCTTCTCCTCTACCTATTTGCATACACTTCTTCTCTTAGTTCCTGAAGCCACCCCCTCCTCTCTTTCATTTTTCCTACCAACGTTTTCATCCTGTAGCCTAAATCTTCCCACTTCACATCTCCTTTTGCCATAACCGTGCCTCCACCTCACCACAACACCCCACCGTACAGCAAACTCAGCCGCAAGCGAACCCTCCGAGACCAAGCAGCCTGATCGACCTCCACACCCTCCGACCGCTGGACAAGCCTCACCGACCACTGCCACATCCAGACCTTCCTCCCGCGACCACATCTCCATGGCCGAAGTTCTCCCAAACTCGACCTGCGTCTCCCCTCCACCTCACTCTCTCCACGTCATCCATCACCTCCGCAGCCTATCACTCACCCTCCAAACCATCTCCAACATCCACCACCATTCTCGAGCACAGACCTCCTCAACCGCTGACCCGAGAGCCTCCATAACAGCCCCACCCAATAGCCAGCCGAAGCTATCACCTCCGACGAAGTCCTTCGCCTGGGCATCTATCGTCATTTCCTTTCTGTCTAAAAGCCTCGCCAAGGTATTCTTTTCAACCTATGTGAATACTTCTAGAGGATATACATATTTAAGTAGATGATGTTATATATATATTAGGTTTATATACATAAGTTTAAAACCGGTTGTCTTGTGTTATATATTGTATAATATGTTTATATAACAAGATTTGGTTTTTGTATATAATCTATTATGTTTATAATATTTTATGGTGGGTAAAGCATATATATAGTTACTGTCATGTCTATTATATAATTTGTTTGCATTGGCTGTCTGCATATATAAGTTATATAATGGTTAGTTTATAATGCATAGTTTTGATATGTATTAGTTATACGTGTCAGTTATAATATATTATACATATAATATCGCATATAAATGGTATTTTAAAGGTGCATAGTTTGTTTCTCATATATGTCCAGCGTGCGAACATTTGCTTGTACATATATAGTCTGCACCTATTTGTTTAGAGACATATATAGGCATGACATTTTAAAGTTGTTATAGTAAATTTCACCTAGTTTTCTATAGGCTTAGTTAGCCTGCCTAGGTTGCTTTGCCTTATCTTAAAAAAAAAGGGCAGTAAGTTATATTCTTTAGTATATGTTATAGCTGAATGGTTTAAAAGTAAATTTTTATAAACTAAGTTATGTAACTTTCATAATAAATATGATCTTAATATATATATATTCTGTTATTGGTTTACAAATTTTACCGAATGTATTATTTTCCTCTATTTTAAATAGGTAGCACTACATGTATATATTTTTTTATTACTAGTATTATACTTATGTAAATTTGTATATATATGGATTTATGTATATCAGTTATGATTAAAATTAAATTATTAATTGCGAAAAAATAATATAATAATGTATATTTTCTATTTCTTTCAAACTAGTTCTGATTCGTTTCCATCAATTCCCTTTTATCAGCTTGACCGTCAAATTCGTGCCAATCTAGCTTTGTTTTGGAATCCGTGTTTGGAGTCGTAACTCATCTCAGTCTCGTTCATCTCTAACCTCGAAAGGTGAGCAATCACTCACGATTAACGTTTTTTATTATTTAAATTTGATTTCAATTGAAATAGCAATTGAAATATGCTGATGTAGTTATTTACATTGTTATTACTATTATTGTATCTGTTCACCTGTGACATCTGACACCAGTATCTAGTATTATATGCCTGTTATTACTATTATTGTATCTGTTCACCTGTGACATCTGACACCAGTATCTAGTATTATATGCCTGTTATTACTATTATTTGTATCTGTTCACCTGTGACATCTGACACCCGTATCTGTTATTTATATTGATGATATATGCCTGTTGTTATATTTTATATCATCTGTTATCACTCTGCAAGTTCCCTGTTAGTATAGAATTCACTATGGGTTGAAATGATACATACCCGAACGGACTTTAGAATAGGAGAATTTCGTTATGGGTTGAAATGATAAACCCAAGCGATTTTCATTTGAATTGAAATTGGGATTACGGGTCGAAATGATATCTACCCGTATCACTTAACCATATGATAAATATATATACAAACACCGTTGGTTCATATATATAAATATTTTGAAATTAAATTCTATGGTTTTGGAAAGAAATATATGGTTTTATTAAATGTTGAGCCTTAAATTAGTATATACAAAATGTAAATGATTTATATAGATTTAATAATGATATTTAATTTAATTAAGATTGATTAAATACATATAATATGGTGGAGTATTTAAATTTATGTTCCAAATAGATTTTTGGTAAAAATTTGAAAAAGTTAAGGTTGGGAAGATAATTTGAATTTAGTAAAGAATTTTATTTAAATTAAACCAATATAAAACTTATTGAAATTGGGACTTAAGATATGATTTATAACTTGAGTTTGATTTAAATAATTTAATGAATATTTCTTGTTTAAATAAATTTAAGGAAATATTTTGAAAATAAAACGAAATTTAAGGCTAGTTAAATGATATTGAAGTGAATATTCCCTGATTAAATAATAATAAAGTTAAATCAAGTGCTATATGAAACGGTTAAACTTAACTTTGAAAATGTTGGATATTAAAGCTTTGAAATATATTGAAAATTTAAATGGTATATTTAGAACTGAATTGAATTGATGAATTGAGCTTTGAATAAATTTGAATTTGGAATTTGAAGTTGATTTGAATCGATTTGCGAGACTTGAGAAAATTAAATACTTTACTTTATAAATTATTTAATGAGCATACACTATTTTGGAAATTAGGTATATTTGAAATGAAATGATATTTGGGTTTTGAAGTATAAATTAAATTGAAATGACCACGGTGTTATAATGTATATCTCCACCTTGTAGATAGTTCTAAAGATCCTTAGAGGATGGTTATCCCAAACATCCTTTAAGTTACTTGTATTTCAGTTGATATTTCACTTGAGTTGGATTTATTTATATAAGAATGTTAATCCTGACTCGAGTGTTTTGTATTTTGTTTTACGCTCGGGTCAGACCGAGTGATACAGCATTTGTGACTCACCTTTGGAGTTTGGAGCTTCCTTTGGAGATCCAACTATCGCCTCAGCTTTCAGCTCTTCTAGTTGATTTGTTCAGAGAAGTCATCTGTTGTACCGAAGACTTCACTGCATTTGAGATATTCTGTTGTATTTTATTTCTAACTCTGATGTTTATATAGTAGCTTCATGAACTACTATTTTATCTATTCCGCTGCGTATTATTGTATTACTCTGTGTCTGTGATCTGTGATTGATATATTTACTGTATATGATGAGTTTTGCCAAATTTAAATTAACAATCCACTGTTTTGAAGTATTCGAGTCCGACATGTGTGGATTTATTGTCGATTTGAATGGTCCAAAATAGCGGGTCGTTACAATCTTCATCAAATTCCGTGAAAAGGTGAGATTTTTGATCTCACATCTTGCCTATATCTATCTTGGACTGTTGGGAATGATCCCCTATTGCATTTGCATCAACATTTGCATTTGGTTTGGATTGGATTGGCGAAAAACTTCAATTTTCAGCGTTTTGGTGATTTTTCTGGCCTTAAGTCGTTTCTGGCCTTCGCTGAGTCGTCCACGAGTTAAGCCTAAGTCGTAAGTCGTTCGCGAGTTAAGGGCTTAAGTCGCGCGCGTTGAAAAGTCACCGCCTTTGTATTTCTGTTCGCCTGTGTTGAGTCGTTCACGAGTTACTGGCTTGAGTCATTCGCGAGTTAAAGTGATGAGTCGTTCACGAGTTACTGGCTTGAGTCGTTCGCGAGTTAAAGTGATGAGTCATTCACGAGTTACTGGCATGAGTCGTTCGCGAGTTAAAGTGATGAGTCGTTCACGAGTTACTGGCATGAGTCGTTCGCGAGTTAAAGTGCTGAGTCGTTCTCGAGTTAAAGTGCTAAGTCATTCGCGAGTTGTGCTAAGTCGTCCACGAGTTAAGGCTTAAGTCGTTAGTCGCTTGCCTCCCTTAAGTCGTAAGACTTTTCTGTTCCTTAGGTCGTAAGACCTTAGGTCGTGCACTTTTAGGTCGCGACCAACCTTATGTCGCGAACCTCTTTAGGTCGTAGACCCTTAAACTGTTAAGTCACTCGTCACCTTAGGTCGTAAGTTGTAAGTCGCTCGACCCTGCTAAGCCTTTAGGTCGCGTATCCTTAGGTCGCCAGTTTTAGGTCGCTGGTTCGTATGGCTCTTAAGTCGTAAGTCGTTCGCGAGTTAGCACTTAGGTCGTTTGACCTGTTTCCTTTAAGTCGTTCGACCTGTTCTTCTGCTAGGTCGCGTGGCATTCTTCCCTTAGGTCGTTTGGCTTCTCGAGACCGCTTGCCTTCACTAGGCAATCTCTTCTGAAAAACATTTATCATAATTTCTACTTTGATGGTTTTGGGATTGACTTCTTTGGACTTTACTCACGTCTTCGAACGTGAATTGATTTGTTTCTACAATCGTTTTATGACTTGTCACTTTAAAGATATATGAAGGTTTCAATACTAATAGTAAATATCAAAACTCTTTCATCAAAGCGATTTCAACACTATTTTAAATATCAAAAGTTCGTTTTCTCAAACCGATTTTCAATCTACTAGTATATACAAGCCTTTACTTCACTCGAATGAGAAATCGACTTAAACGACTTAGTAAAACGGGTGGTATGAAACGCTTGCGTTCACTTCGTCGGTTAGCTCTTGGACTTGTTCGATTGAACCCTTTTTGTGACAATTTCCTAGTGAAGATTTACAGCTTGTTCGTAAATATTTAAGTTAAGCAAGTGGTTATGGGACATGAAGCTAAACTCATATATTTACTAGCTTGGTGTGATTGACACTTCCTTATGATCATGACGATCATTCTTGTGATTTAGACTAGCGATTGAGCGATGTCTCTTTGTCTGCGAGGGAGACTATACCCCGATCATGTGATGTTTCGCCATCACATTTCTAGGGTAGCACCCTACGGTCTTCGGGCCATTCCTGTGTGAAAATTTAATGGATAGCTTCCATGAGATAGCTTCTCGTCATGTGTTTACGCGTAGGTGAGTTTTCATGCTCCCATTCATGTGTTAGGCCTCCCCCCTTTTTTATGTGTTTTCTGGATTTCTGATGATGATTTCTGGAATTTTGTGCTTCACCAATTTTCATGATTTTCATTGATATGATATCAGTTTTTGTGCATTGGTGAATTCATGTGTTATTGACTTGTTATGAATACAAGTTTAGGGTATGATACCCTACCTTATCTTTGAGAAGATTCTTGTGATATTGATTAATCTTTTGTTGATTATCATTTACATACTTATAGTAGTATGTCGTTATAGTTATTTCATGTTCATGTCATGCCTTTTACTTTATACCATATCATCTGATATTTATAGTTAGACTGATCCGTTTATTATTTTCTTATAAATAATACTCGGGTCAGACCGAGATGTTACAGGTGCTTCTGCTTGACTTCTCTTCCGGATATTTCTGACTTTTGGCTAACTACATAGATTAGTAGTTTTTGGATGTACACCTTTGAGATATAGACTCTATGTTGTGTACTTATTCTTTTGTATAGCACGAGATGCTATTCTTTTGTATTATCGTGGATCTTTCTGACCACTACTCTGATGTACACTTTCATGTGTTATATATTTATTCATATCTTCTTCCGCCTTTGTGATATGGATGTCTGTGACTGATTTATGTTATGATTATTTCTATGTTTGTTTCCGAAGATTATATATAGCCACCGTGTGATAGCTTTGGGTTTGTATCGGTATGTCGGATTTCCTCCTTAAAAGATATGCATTCTATTCTATCTGACGTATCGGTGCTCGCACAAAGAAGTTACATGGATGGTCGCTCCTCCACAGCCTTATTCTCCGCGCTAATTGACAGCACTACATCGTAGTGTTCTTGGTTAGCGTGGGTATAGAGGTGGGGCGTCACACGTTCCTTGCATGTAGCCTATCAATTCATGTGAAGATAGGAAGAGTTCTCATTTTTCCATTTATTCATTTTATTAAATAGGAATTAAATCTCTTCATTTTCTCATGCTGTTTTAAAACATTGATTGCTTGAATGATGTAGGAATTTTTTATAAACTATTTGCCCAATCTTATTAATACAATTTCTGGAATCTTAGATTTTGGGTCAAACTTTTGAAATTTTAAAATTCAAATTTTTACTTCCAAACTTTATTTAAAACCGTATATATTTTCAACAATTGTTCCGTTTTTTTTGTTTCATTTAATTTGGATATATACTTTATAAATTAAGTAACATACTAAGTTGTAAATATCAAATAAATTTATACGTTTTATCTTATATATTTCTACATCCGTTTTCCTATTTAATTCTTTGGTGTTTATATAAATGGTATGTTATTTATTGAATTGTTTCTTTGGCATATATTTTATTTAATAAATAGGAAACAAATAAATTTAAGATACGTTACTTTGTTATTTATTTTGGGCATATGTTTTAAATTTATTCATTGCCTTTATAATACACACTCCCTTGATTACATAACTTAGCCATTCAAATCAACAACCGTGCCTTTTAAAAGGAAGAATTAAACCCTTGGCTTGCAATTCACGTGTAATATTTCATCTCATTTCCACCTTTCCATTTGCTTCTCTTTATTTAATAGGAATAAAATCCTAAAATTTCTCTAGCCGTTTCAATCATTTATTTCTTGCATTTTCTTTTCCACTAATTCAACATGAGGCTCCTCTGATATATACAAACTCACGTACAAATTCTGTTCCGCATCTCAATTGATCTTCATCCTATCGTGTGGAGCTCACTACACCATACCAGCCGTTTCACAACCCCTGAAGGCGGAAAATTTGCAACGGCTCTAAGCCGTTGCTATTAAGCAACGGTTAAAGTCTGTTGTAAAATATTATAATACGGCCCATAGCCGTTCTAAATTTTGAAACGGCTCTTGCCCGAACTACATTTTAGTACAGCCTTCCATACCCCCGTTCCCAACTAGCTACGCCCTTTACTTTTATTATCCACTTCGATCAAAAAAGGAAAAAAGCGATAATATTTTCAGATTCATCTCCAATTCGCCAGCTCGAATTTCCGCCGACTCCAGATTCAGATCCAGATTTCGTCCATCGATAATGTTAGATCTGAAGAAATAGTAATTCCAGAAAAATCTTGATTTTCAATTCTGGTAATCGTGATTTTTATGTTATTTTAGAAATAGTGTGTTAATAATAAACGCACAGCCCGATTCTCTTTTGATTTCTCTTTTTCTCGATGCCGTTGCTCACAGTCGATTTGTAATCGTTGAGCAGTATTTCTTTTAGGGCTTGCGGTAACTGTAAAGGACAGAGAGATATTGTTAGCACAACAATGTTCATCTCAGACAGCGACATATTCCAGAAGCTTCAGCCCCCAATTTCTAGCATCGATAGCTGTGACAACCTCTTGGTGGCGAGATGTACGAATTCAACAAGTTTTCCGCAGATAGCATACTCTATTAATAAAGAATTCCTAACTCGGTACGGTTTGAATTTTCTCCTTGCTGTATTCATTGCATCAAGACTTGCTTCTAATTTATAAGCTAGTAAAAAAGGTACTTTCATACTCTTTATTGTATAAGTATCTTTGTCTTTTACATTATTTTTACGTTTCTAGCTGGCATTATATATTTGCTACTAAGTTTTAAAGTTTACTTAAATAATGGTGATTGATGATGTTTATTTGTTATGTGTATCTATACTTGGATGATTCTCCTTTGTATATTTAGAAAGTCAGTGCAATTCGAAGAGGAAGCAAGTTTGTTTTTACAGTAAGTATAAACGTATT
This sequence comes from Allium fistulosum, assembly GCA_030737815.1. Classification (NCBI taxonomy): domain Eukaryota; kingdom Viridiplantae; phylum Streptophyta; class Magnoliopsida; order Asparagales; family Amaryllidaceae; genus Allium; species Allium fistulosum. Next base: position 1,110,242,035 of record CM060902.1, on the reverse strand, counting down.
TTCAATAACGGTGGTAGTTATGGTGTCCAGATTTGTTTTCATACTTACATATATTGTTTTCTTACTTACGTACTGTTAGGCTTCAAATGGCTGCTAAGTCAAGTGCATCAGTGTAGTGTATGTACCCGCATTTCTAGATAGAGGTAGCAACAAAAAGGAATGATTTGAATATTCTCATTTGTATCTTTCAGATAAGAAACAAGGAACAGACAAGAATCAAAGTTTTATGTATGACGTTATATAACATCTTTTATGTTTAATTCTCTATGTTTTTTTTTTGAAAATTATACATTCTCGATTAGGACATACTACAGAAAAGTGTCCAGGCATCTGTGTTCTGGCTAAAAACTTGTTATTGTACATTTTAAAAATATGCATATGATCTAGAAAAATCTTTGGTACATAGTTTTTGCTAAATATGCTTTTAAATCTATATTCTAATGAGTTTTAACAGTACAGAAAATAATTTTTTATTATACGTTCGCTTGAACTTTCAACTTAATAAAAAATTACACATCTTCTGATTTTGATTATGTGAAATCAACTATCATTTTTTTTTCATTACTTAAACTTGAGTTATGTAATTGACCAAATTTGAAGGTTGATTGGAAACAAGTAATGATGATGATGGAGTTTCCGGTAGTCAAATCAGATCTATGAATTCACATGACCAAAGACATGTAAAACATAAAAACTAAAGTTTATAGATGGTTGTATTGTAGTTTGATTTCAATTAGATACCCAAAAAAAAGGCTATTATACAATGTGTACAACTCTATATCATTGAAACTGAGTTCAGGATTAAAGTAAGAGTTGTGAATTGTTTTGACAATTTTTGTAATATCAGGTTTGATGTTTTTTATAGATAATCCAAGTCCAAATAACCTTCTATTTATTGATATACATAGAAAATAGACAAGTAGGTAATTAACATATGTCATTAGCTATATTTAATGTCACATATGTCATTACTCATCTGCTTTTTTGTTTCTTTACAGTGTTACATTGCATAGATTGTTCAGGTAAATTTTGCATATCGTATGCGCGGTTTTGAATTTTCCAAGTTAATTGTGTGTGTTTCGATTAACGGCTTCAGTTTATGTTTTTCTAACATTCGTAGTAATTTAAGAAACAGCTATCAATTATCATAAGCTAAAGTGTAAAAGAATGGAAATAGTCTGATGTTGAATCATTTTATGATGTAGTTTAAAATATGGAGTGAATATTTATTTGAATTTATCTTAGGTGTTGTTATTTACAAGAAAATGAATATAGGAATAAGGAACTTCGAAAAGGAATTACCCCTTAACAATTGACATCATCAATAGAGAAGAGACATTAGCATTATCATTGGGCAAAATGTTGTAATTGTAATTTAATTGTGATATATTTTCTTAAATATTAAGTGGATGATATATTTAGATAACAAACTTCATATTGGGTTGTTGCATTACTGCATTATTGGGCTATGTTGGGTTAAGTTTTTATTGATTAAAGAAATTTTAATTGTTGGGATAACTAATTTATTAGAGTAAACATGCAAGGTTTTGTTATCATTTACTAAAATTGTCCATTGAAATTTAAGATCAAAATCCATATGATTTTTTTAAACCAACAACTGACTAAAATTTGTTTCACACTTCCCTTTCATGTTGCTTTGATTTTTCACACTTCCCTTTCATGTTGTTTTTAATTTGTCCATGCTCTTTATTATCTTGCTAACTTCTTTTGGCATCATTTTTTTAATATAATGTTCGATTTTAGCAATTAATGTTTTAATTTTTTTGTGTGATTTGGAATTTCAAATATTATATAAAAATCTGTCTATTATATAAATTGAATACAAGTGGTTTACAAAAGGAAAGTTAATCAAAATTTATTGATCTCGAACCATGGTTGTAAAATTACTTTTAGCCTTAAATTATTTCAATTAAGAATCTAATCTATACATACATATTTACATGAAAATATATTTTCCTCTACTAAATACCATTTACTAAACAAATATTTTGAAGAAGTATTTTCCAATATAAAATTTCTACTTCGTTCGAATGAGAAATTATAATTAAATAGCGGTTATATGTTTTTAGTACCATTAGTCCATCTGCAAAGTTCCAAAAATTTATCTGACTCCCTGTTTTCATTCTCTATTTCAATGTCAGTAACATTATATTATGCAGCTAATTTGACAAAATCCTTTTGCTTTGGAGTAACAGGAAGTAAAGTTTGGTATCTGTCTGTAACATTATATTATACATCTGTTTCTGGGGGATCCAAAGGCTGTCTTTACAAGGTTCTTCGGGTAATTTTTTATTATCTGTATTTAATTGTTATGAACTTGTAAAGTATTTGATCTTCGTGTTTGTGTACGTGGAATAACTTACGTGTGCAATTATTTCAGTTGCTGGAGGGGAAATTGTGAAGGACAGCCAATCTGGTATGTTGTTATTTTGTATTTTGCCAATTTCTATTACAGCGATTGGTGATCACTTTCAACAGTTATTTAATAATCTGTCATTCAGTATGTAAGCATAACATGGTAGAAAAAAATATTACAATTCCAGCAATTTATATAAAACAATAGCATTCAGGTATGAAGTAATACCCTGCCCATCCTTTACCCATTCACCTTCAAGACAAACCTTAGTAAACAGGGAAATTAATAGTAAATTAATAAACAGGGAAATTGCAAATGGCAGAAACACTAATTTGTAGTTTGATCCATGGATAAATGGTAGATCTCTCTCAAACATTGGGTTCTTAAATTTGTCAATGATTACAGGTTACAGCTCATTAACTATTTGGCAGCATAAACTTCCATTAGTTTATATTTGTCCATTTATTAGTGCTGAAGTTAAAAATAAATGTACATTAATGAATCAATTACCTTTTTTATTTCCAACCTGCAACAGATGAATGGGTGTTAGAGCTTACATTCTAACGCTTTTCAAATAAGTTAGTTTGATCACATGGCGATGTATTCATTATTATGAAATATAAGTAATTAGCATGGAAAAATTGGTAGTAGAATCTATAGTTAGATGTTTGAATTTGTTAAATATAATGTAAACACACCGTTCCTACCTGAAAAAGGGAAGTATTTATATATTTGTCATTTATATTCTTAATGATTCTTCTAGCAATATGAAACATTTTATAACTCGAACATAGTACCAAGTGGTCGGGGCTTCGTGTGGTGAGATAAGGGATTTGATGATGATGGTGCACTGGTGCATTCAGTTTTGATGTTTGTGAATTTGGTTGTGAAGTTGGTTTGATGGGACAGTGGTATGGTGAAATTTGAGGAGGTTATTGACAGGCAATGAAGGGGCTGTGCACAAGCACAGTGCACATGATTGTGGTCGGGGGTCAGGGGTTTGAATGCAATGCAAGTGTGAATGTATAAGTGATGTAGGCAAGTTGCTGATGGTCAGGGAGATTGTGGAAGTGGCTGTTGTGCAGTTCGGTGACAGGGAGTTGAAGATTGATGATGTAGTGGTTTATGTTATGATAGTGAATGCAGAGAAGAGGGAGACTGAGTGGTTTGGAGATGACTGCAGTGATGTAATTGTGTGTAGTGAGTTGTATGGTTTGTGGTTTTGTTGTGGTTTGAGCAGGTGAAGTTGTAGAAGTGTTGTGATGAAGATAAATTGTGACAGTGTGTATGCATGCAGAGGAGTGACAGTGTTTCAGTGGTGGAGATTGAGTACAAGGCAGTGTTGGGGTTGTAGGTAGCAATCTGGCCTTGGTGGAGTTTGGGATGTTATGGTGATTGCAGTTTTGGTCAGGGAAGCAAACTGGCAGTGAGGAGTTGTAGAAATTGGCAGTGAGGAGTTTCCCTACTTGTTCACACTATATTTGTCAGTATGAGCATAAAATTTTTCTATCATCGAAACAAAAGTTCATTGTCTTCACCGTTGTTTTTTTTTCACCTAATTGTTAGAGGATTCAAGGAAGATTCATTTTATTAAAATCATGTCAACTGTTGCACGAAAATAATTAACGGGAGAACGTTGGCATAAGCAAGGATTCATGGTTGAGAAACCAATTAACTTGATAGCTCCCTTTAAATACAGTCGGTTCCATTCATTTTTTAGTTACACACTTCAGGTTAACCTCTCGTAAATCAGTAACCCGATCATCACTGTAGAGTATGTCCTTTAGTCACACCTCAACTGTTAATTAAGTGTTGCCAAATTATTCTTTTAAAAAAAAATTATACGCTTTTTAAGGAAATTTACTTTTGCTATAGAACTCATCCACGATGAACTAAGATGTTACAGACTTCATAACTGAATCTTATCATTCAAGTATGAGTATCTCTACTCCTTGTATAAGTGATGATACTTTATTAGTTTTAGTTTTACCTTGTTTTTATGTACACGTGAATGATCGGTTATGCCTTTTGAAGCTGATTTCTTATAGTATAATAATGCATTCCTAGTGGAAGTCTTTGTTTATAGTGTTATGTGCAATTTTGGTGGTATTTAATTCATATTAGTGTTACACACATGATTTGGAAGCAAAATCTGGCACTTGCATACATATTATGATCAAGTACTCCTGTATCTTGATGACTACAGTTACTCCTGTATCAAACCACTCCTGTTTCATATTTATATCCTTCTGGTTGATTTTTGTTATGTGCAGATGATATTGATTTTCCAGCACTTGGAGTTGAAGAGGTTATGTGCTCACTTAGTGGAGGGACTCCTCATATGACATATCTGATTTGTTGTTTTGTCCTACTTGTGAAGAGGATAATATTTGTATTTGTGCGAGAACTCATAATTTGTATTTGTGCGACATAAGACTAATCAACCAAGGCAGGTTAAACATAAGATTGCAATGTAGTATTATGTAATGATTCCGCTGTTGTACTATATAGTGGTATGTGTTGATGTTGAACATTATAATTCAAACATTTGTTATGTTTGGTTTGTGTTGAATGTATGAAAAATATTTGGTTTAATCATCTTTCTTTTGTGATAGTGTTAAATTTGCAAATTTTTGTATTAACTATGATAATGAAATGACTGTCACTGGAACAGAGAAGAAATTTCGATGTTTTTTTAAAAAAAAATTAGTAATTAGCAACGGATTAAAGCCGTTGCTAATAGTTAAAACAACAGTTATACGTCTACATTTAACAACGGCTTTAAGCCGTTGCGAAATAAAATCCGAAACGGCTATGAGCCGTTGCTAAATAAGATTCTACAACGGCCCTTAGCCGTTGCAAAATTATATTTCGCAACGGACAAGAGCCGTTGCGAAATTTTTACCACTGCCCATTTCGCAACGGCTCAAAGCCGTTGTGAAATCATTTTGCAGTGGTTTAAAGCCATACGCATGCAAGTCACCCCAAAAATGTAATGTCCTTATCAAGCATGATCCAGGCTCTGGGAGAATTGCAGAAAGACTATTTAGAGATATTTCATATAGCCATCGCAGAAGTCAGTAATCCGAATGACTATGCAATATTGATGGGGGTAACAAGAGGAATTGATCCAGAGTCCAACTTTGGTGATTGGTTAGATGGCAAACCACCCACGATGTTGGAGCGTTTCTATGCAAAAGCAGCTCAGTATTTGAGGAAAGATGAAGCTAGATGCTCTAGGAAGCAGAATGTTGTGTGACCAAGTGAAGAGGGAGTGCAGAGTAACATTGCGATAAGACAATCCAGGGAGAGTTCAGGAAAAGTTCAAGTGAATGTCCAAAATAAACTAAGTCAGCAAAAGAAAGACGGTGATAGGAACCGCGAATGGAAGAGGGGTTCTGGATGTAACAACCCTGTATTTTGGATTATGTTAATTGTATATTTTAATTTTTTTTAAATTGAATTTTGATTTAAAAACTTTATTTTAATTTATTAAAATAGGCAATTTTGTTATTTTAATATAAATTTTGATTTTATGTGAATTATAATTCCAAACATGAATAAAATAGAATCTTTTCCAGAAATGTGAATTTTGGTCAATATGGTCAAACTTTGACTTTTAAATTTTAAATTTAAATATTTGAATTTTTGGAATTTTATCTTTTATTATGAAAGTAAATAAAATTTCAAAAATACTACTTTTCGTTTCGTTGAAATCTGATTTATATTGTGAAAGTTATGCCTTTTTCACTGTTAGATGTAAATTGCTGTATTTAACAAAATTGTTATTTTAATTTCATATAAATAATAATTTGTTTGTTATGCCAGATTCTAATTTATGCTTACATGTGGAACATGATGTTATGTATATATTTTAGTGTTAAAACATTTTAGAAGTATAATTGAAATTTTCTAATGATAGTTGTATTTATTTACAAATTATTAATTTCTAGTTTCAATTAATTAAAATAATTCTTTATTTATTTTTCTATTTTCTTAAGACCTTATTTTATTTTCATTTACACTTTGTTTTGTTCAACATTTATTTATTTTACTTGACCTTTTAATTATTTAGAGGTGTTGATATAATTTTCCAAAGTAATTGCATTTTGTTTGTAATGTAAGTCTAGTTTCAATTAAATAAGCTATTTCTTTGCTTATTTTTCTATTTTTCCTAAAGATAATTATTTATTTTCACTTTTCTTTATTTTGTTCAGCATTTATTTTATTTCACATGACTTTTTATTTGTTTAGAAGTATAGTTATAATTTTCCAAAGTTAAGTGGATTGTGTTTGCAATTTTCTTAAGCTAGTTTCAATATATTAAGCTATTTTCTTTATTTATCTTTCTATTTTCCTAAAATATAATTATTTATTTTTCTTTTCACTTAATTTCAGTTTGTTTTATTTTATTTACTGATTTTATTTGTTTTAAAGTGTGGTAGAAATTTTTCTAAAGCTAGTGGTATTTGTTTGTAAATTTTAAGCCTTGTTTCAAATTAATAAACTATTTCTTTAATTCTTTCTCTGTTTTTCTTAAAATCAATTATTTTTTTCCTACCTTAACTTATTCCTCAAAACTCATAGCCGTTCCTTGCATGTAGCCTATCAATTCATGTGAAGATAGGAAGAATTCTCATTTTTCCATTTATTCATTTTATTAAATAGGAATTAAATCTCTTCATTTTCTCATGCTGTTTTAAAACATTGATTGCTTGAATGATGTAGGAATTTGTTATAAACTATTTTCCCAATCTTAATAATACAATTTCTGGAATCTTAGATTTTGGGTCAAACTTTTGAAATTTTAAAATTCAAATTTTTACTTCCAATCTTTATTTAAAACTGTATATATTTTCAGCAATTGTTCCGTTTTTTTTGTTTCATTTAATTTGGATATATACTTTATAAATTAAGTAACATACTAAGTTGTAAATATCAAATAAATTTATACGTTTTATCTTATATATTTCTACATCCGTTTTCCTATTTAATTCTTTGGTGTTTATATAAATGGTATGTTATTTATTGAATTGTTTCTTTGGCATATATTTTATTTAATAAATAGGAAACAAATAAATTTAAGATACGTTACTTTGTTATTTATTTTGGGCATATGTTTTAAATTTATTCATTGCCTTTATAATACACACTCCCTTGATTACATAACATAGCCATTCAAATCAACAGTCGTGCCTTTTAAAAGGAAGAATTAAACCCTTGGCTTACAATTCACGTGTAATATTTCATCTCATTTCCACCTTTCCATTTGCTTCTCTTTATTTAATAGGAATAAAATCCTAAAATTTCTCTAGCCGTTTCAATCATTTATTTCTTGCGTTTTCTTTTCCACTAATTCAACATGAGGCTCCTCTGATATATACAAACTCACGTACAAATTCTGTTCCGCATCTCAATTGATCTTCATCCTATCGTGTGGAGCTTCTTCTGTAAGTAATGGCTACGTGCATATATTTTTTCTTTCTTTTTTTTTTCTACTTTTCTCTTCACTTTTCTATTGAATTTTCCATTGTTTTGCTTGATCTTCTTGTGCTTTCCTCGGCCTCCACCACCATGACCACCTCCACTACCTCATCACCTCCTCCAGCTTATGGCCGTGACCACCTAGAGGCCATACATCACCAAAAGTTAATACAAACTCTAACCAAGCCATGTATTGATCACCTTGCTTTGATTTATCAAGGTTATGTCATTTTATTTCCTATCTTTCCATTGTTTTTATCTATATTCTTTTGTGTTGAATCTATATGTTTGTATATTGCTTTGTTTTTTTGTTGTTGAATACAAGATTAATATCTTGGCTCTCCACTCCACTCAAATCAAAGTCGTGCCATCGTGCTTTTTGGAATCTATTCTGTGTGTTTTGATTTGCCAACTTCAGCGTAAAAAGGTGAGTTTTTCACTCATGACATTTATACTTATTATACTTATATAATTAGTGAAGTGACAACAAGTGAATGTGTAAAATTGTTATATCATGTTATATCTGCCTGTGATGTTAATTATATGATGTTAAACCCTGTTATAAACTTGTCTCATCATCTGTTCTGTTTTATTCTGTTATACTGTATATTTATTTCTGTTTCTCACACTGCAAGTTCCATGTAGAATAGAATCGATGTGAAATATTATTCGGACCCGTGGTTGATTTAAAAATAGGATTTCTTATAAATTTCATGTATTGTAAATGAAAGAAAAAATTATGAAATTTGACTTATATTGGATTTAAAATGTTAAGCAGTGATTTTTCTAAAAAGGTTGAATGGTATAAGTTAATAGATGGTTTAAGTTGTAATGTGAAAGTTTGATTTGACTTAATAATGGGAATTTAAGTAAAAATGGAATTATAAGCTTAACTTGGTAATTAATATAATGGATTTATGAATTGGATAAATTTAAAGTAAGAGAAAATATTAAGTTATTTATAAACAAAGTTAAGCAACTTATAGTGGATTTTGACTTTATGTAAAGGAATTATAATTAAATTGGATATTCATTTAATAAAGATGTTAATTATTAAAATTATAGGTTAAATGATATCCAAATAATGAATTTTGAAAAGTAAAATAAATTTGATAAATTAAAGGTGAAGAAAAATTGAATTGTTTTAAAATGTTAAATAAATGGATAGTTAAATAATAATTTGGAATATAACTTAATTTGGAAATTTATGATTTGTTTAAATGGAAGTTTAAGTAAATTAAATAAAATAGAAATTAAGTTTTATTGTGAAACGGTAAGTTAAATTATAGTGTTAAGTTAATGTAAAAAGGAGAAAATTGTACACTTGAATCTAATAAGTAAAGTATTGGAAAAAGTTGGATTTTTTTATTGTAAAATTTTTCTTATAAAAATCATAAGTTAAAAGAGTATTTAAATGATTATTTTTGAAGAGGAAAAATGCGATTTTTATAAGTTAAATGATTTAAATTGAAGTATTTAACGGAGTAAATGAACTCAAAAAAGGCTAAATTTTTGGGAATTGAATATTTGATTTGATGGAATAATGACTTCACCTTTTAATGGTTTAAATGAATGATTTTAATTCGAAATTATAAATCATTTTGAAATTATAACCACGGGTACATTTCTTTGTGTACTATTTGATCTCCTTGTGATTGTTTTGATGCACACCCTTGATTTAAGAGTGTGGCTAGAGGTAAGCGATTACTGCAGCTTTACGCTACCCTAGTCACATTAACACTGTTATTTGTATTGACTTACTTTAATATGGATATTTCTATGATAGTGTTATGACTACGTAATTAATGGAAATGGATCCTTAAAGGATGGGCGATCCCAAGCATCCTTTAAGTTATTGTGCATTTATGTTACAGTTCACTTGAGTTGGTTTACATTGTATAAGTATGTATGTCCTGACTCGAGTGTTTTTTGTTTTACTTTACGCTCGGGTCAGCCTGAGAATCACAGCTTTGGATTCACCTTCTGGAGCTAGAGTTTTGTTGGAGCTTATCGGTCTATCTATTCGTCTACTTCTTCCAGTTATTTCCTATTATGTATTTGTCTCTGTATTATTAATTTTTGTATCCTGACTTCTACTGTATCTATTTTACTATGAGAATTTTGTATATGTTTTGAGAGTATGTATATAGTAGCTTCATGAACTACTATGGTGTTTTATTCCACTGCGAGTTATTCTGATATTCTGTGTCTGTGATTCTGTGTTTGATTTTATTTGCTCCAAATTTTCTTGACAATCCACTATTTTGAAGTATTCAAGTCTGACATGTGTGGATTTATTGTCGATTTGAATGGTCCAAAATAGTGGGATGTTACATTTGGTATCAGAGCTTAGGTTTTAGGCAAACCTTAGCCTGCGGAGCAAAAACTCATTAGAGATAGGGTAGAAATACCCTAGAATGAGTGAAATCAATCTCAGAATCATTTCGGGCTAAAGATACTTTTTCAGCTTCCGGCACAAATTTCAACTCGAACCTTTCTCGGAATTGCTCCCAAGTAAGATCGGCTTCAATAATTTCAGAAATCAAAAGCTTATACCAATCTAATGCTCTCTCTTGGAGCATGCTAAAAGCCACTTGGACTCGATGTAGGTCAATAAGATTCATGCGGGAAAAGATGTGATCGCATGTTCTAAGCCAAGCTTGGACTTCTATAACGCTCTCGGAACCTTTGAAAGGCTTTCCACCCAAGCTGGTGTAATCACTGCACAAGCGTGTAAACCCAGATTTAGGATGAGTAGGCTCTGGAATGGGTCCGATAGCTTGAGCATTTTTCACAAGATCTAAGAGTTGTTGAGCAGACATAAATACTCCATCCTGAGGAGTAGCACTTGATTGACCGGCGCTGGGACGGCCTGGTCTAACCATTTCTCTTCTTTAAGAAAGAAAGAAGAGGAAAAAGGTTATTCACAGAATGAATATCAAACAAACTTGATTGATAAAACAAGTCATCATAAAAAGAAATAGGATAGAATGGTACGAAGACTCGAATTAAATCCTATGGCATGATTCCTAAGAAAGACTTAGGACAATGACCCTTGCTAGATTATTCTACATTGTTCCGAAGTTTGGCTCTGATACCAAGCTGTGACGCCCCACCTCTATACTCACACTAGCCAAAGACACTACGGGGTAATGTCGTCGACTAGCACGAAGAATAAGGCTGTTGAGGAGCGACCTTCTATGTAATTGCTTTGTGCGAGTACCGAGATGTCAGATAATATAACTTACATTTCGTTTCAAGAGGAAATCCGACATATCAAATACAAACTCAAAGCTACTACATAGTGGCTAAGTGGCTTTCGAAAACAAATATAGAAATAAACATAACACAAATCAGTCACAGATATTCATATCACAAAGGCGGAAACAAATATGAATGTAACACATAAAAGTGTACATAAAATAGTGGTCAAACTAGATCCACTACATCACAAAAGAATAGATACAAGTGCTAGACAAAAGAATATGTATACAACAAGGAGTCTCTATCTCAAATGTATACAAACAAAAACTACTATGCTAAAGTAGTTAGCCAAAAGTCAGGTGACGGACCCTGATAAGAAGTCAAGTAGGAGCACCTGAAATACCTTGGTCTGACCCGAGTATTATTTAAAAAGAAAATAATAAACGGATCAGTCTAGCTATAAATATAAGAAAAAATGAGATAGGGTAAGAGATATCGCAAAAACGTATGATAACAATAATGCCATACTGTGACAAGTATACATCAGATAACAACAAAAATCATACAATATCTCAAATATTCTCAAAACCAAAAGAATGTCATATTCTTTAAATTATTCACCAAAACACAAATATTGATAGAGCTTATCAATGCAATCCATGAAAATTGGTGAAACACAAATTCTAGAAATCAACCACTAGAAATCCAGAAATCACAAAGGGGGGAAGGCCTATCACAAACGGGAGCATGAAAACTCACCAACACGTGTATCACAAATGGAATGCTATTCCATGGTCGCTAACCATCAATTTTGAGCCGAAGCTCCACAAACGGCCCGAAGACCATGGGTCGCTACCCCACCAAATTGAACCGAAGTTCCACAAACGGGGTTTTTAGTCCCCACACAAACAAATAGACATCGCACATCGCTAGTCTAAATCACAAAATGATCATCATCGATCAATAAAAAGTGTGAACCATACTAAGCTAGTAAATAAATGAGTTTAGCTTCATGTCCCATAACCATTGGCTTAACTTAAATATTTACGAACAAATTGTAGATTTCCTCTCGAAAATTGTCACAAGAGTTCAATGGAACAAGTCCAAGAATTAACCGACGAAGCAAACGCAAGCATTTCATACCACTTGTTTTACTAAGCCGTTTAATTAGATTTCTCATACGAATGAGGTAAAGGTTTATATATACTAATAGATTGGAAAACGGTTTTAAAAGAGAGCTTTGTATTAAAATAGAGTTGGAAACATCTTTGTAAAAGAGTTTGAATATTTACTACTAGTATAGAAACCTTTGTATTTTAAAGTGACAAATCACAAAATGATTGTAAAAAACAATCAATCACCAAAGATTCACATTCGAAGACGTGAATCAAAACCATAGAAATCAATATCAAATCCATCAAATGGATATTCCCAAAAATCCAAAGAAAGAAGTCATCAAAGTCGATAATAAGTGATAATAACTATCCAGATCAACAAAAATCGATTAAAATAGGATATCCACTCAAAAACATAAGCAAATAGGCAAAATGCACAATTCCAAACGTCTGGAGGTTCAATCCAGGCATTTGAAAACTAACCAGACGTTTGGTTTAGAATCCAGACGTCTGGATTTGTTCTCTGGAAATAATCCAGAGAACCCCCAGACGTCTGAAACTTCAAGTCAGATGTCTGAGACCCATCCAGACGTCTGATCCTAAATTTCAGACGTCTGGAATTAGTCTCTGCCTTTTTTTTATATTCCGTGTGCTTATAATTTTCTCTCCAGGTCCAAACCAGACGTCTGGACTTGGTCACCAAACGTCTGGTCACCTGGTCTGGGCAACAATTTGCCTAGGCCAAAGTGGCCAAAACGTATCGGGAGCGATCGGACGAGAAACGACGACTAAGGATTTACGCCAAGCGACAACCCAGCCTTAAAGGCTCTTTGATACACCCCAAATATCAATGTCCAAACATCCATAATAGGATTTTCATAAAATTGGACAAAAACACCAAAATTTGGAAAATTCACCAAATCAAAAGTAAATGAATATGCACAAATGTTAGGAACTCATACCTAACAATAATGATAGCTATAGACGTAGATGTGAGTTAAAGAACTCACTTTTAAACCCAAAAACAATAAACGAGAAGCTCTAAAGCAAAGGAAAGATCAACTACTCTTCAATTTCAACTCTAGAAGCTCCAATCTAAGATCATAAGCAATATTTCCTAAGTTAGGTTATAGGAAATTTCTGAAATTGGAGAGAGATTGAGATGGAGAAGAAGAAGAGGATGCTTACCTTAGCTTCTCTTTGATGTTGGAGCTAGAATTTGTATTTCCTAATTAAACTAGGGTTTGGAATTCTAATTTCCTTTCTCTTCCCCCATTTTTCCTTTGACTTGAGAGTGTTTGGAAAATAATAGAATGTAAGAAGAGGGAGTGGAGTGTTAGGGTATTAGATGGGTTGATGGGCTGAAGCCCAAACCCAAAGCCCTAAATGAAAATATCAAAATTCTACTCAACTCCAAACATATCGATGTTTATACTCAAAAAAGTTGTAAAAGTCCTTTTGGACTCAATGGAAGTGGTCTCGAGTCCTAGTTCGATTGTTTACAAAAAGTAGCTTTTTGGACTTTAATCCGATTATCTATGCTATATTTAAATATACAATCGTAAAATATGCGAGTTGTTACATTGATGATGGAGTAGGATATTTGTATGGCACCATACTCTAGTTTGCGAGTAGGTTACAATGGGAAGGACCCATAAGGATAGTCGCATGCAGGTATCAGCCATCATCAGTCAGAGCGAGTTCGGGAAAGACTAGTGTTAAACCAACAGGCCAATGATTCTTTCACTATCGAGACATTGGATGAGGGGCACAACCAATTGGATGTTTAGATTGTTTGCAGTAGGGCACAGCCACTTAGCTCTTGAAAGGTCTTTCGATCAATTGAGGGGGGGCTGAGTGGGGCCATAGCCACGATGAGAAAAGAGACAGACCAAGTAGAATATTTGTATTGTAGGCCTAACGGAGCAGACCTTTACAGATATAGAACGATTACGTGTAGTCCTCAAGGTATGCACAGGGTGGTACATTATGGATGTCCGAGCACTAGTATAAGATAGTGCGGATGTTGTTTCACGTTTTCATAGTAGATGATGGAACATCTGTATTGTAGGACACACAAAGCTGTCCTTTACAGATGTAGTTATAGTATGCTCTAGTGGCGAGACAATGGAGTCCTTTTCGAGGAGTATACAGAAGGTACTATGGGTAGTATCTAGGATCGAGGCGGTCTTTGGGCATGTAGCTACATATATATATTGGTTATTAGGTCTTAATCTACTAGGGAGTAGATGGGTATGATTCACGCACAGAGGCGAGAGTATTATAAACCCAATAAACCTAATATAACAGAAAATGGAAATAGAACGGTATATGTAGAATAATGCTTAAAAGTGTATAGTTTGTCCATCCACTATAACTTTAGTTCTGACCCCCTCCTCATATCATCCCACAGGTTAGATAGATGGCAGAGATTTTCCAGCTTTGAGACACTTGTTTAGAAAGTGTTATTACCTTGGTGAGTATTTAATTATTACTATATTTTACTCAGTTCCGCTGTGAGATATTTATTTGAGCTCTGATATATTTATCTTTGCCTATTTGTAGGATATCAAACACCCAACTTGGGCTTCGGTGGATTTGGGTTTTAGCATTTTTGGGAAAAATCTGGACCCACTGGAACTTGGGTTGTTACATCATTGCTCATGTTCCTTAAAAGCTAAATTTTTTAAGTAATTGGGCATGATGACATTTTTATATAAAATGTCAAGTTTTATGGGTAAAGTTTAGTTGTAGAATTTAGAATTTGATTTATGTGTTTAGCGCATAACCGACTTCCGACCAAGCTGAAATTATGGCTTAATTTATCAAATTTTTTGAAATGAAATATTTTGAAAAAAATAGGTCTTAGTTATTTTTTGCAGTTAAATTATTTTTAGAATTTTGGTCCAAAAATATGATTTCAAGGAAAAATGTACGTCTAAATATTTGGGATTTTATTTTTCAAATGACATATAAATTTGAAAAGTGAGAAAGGTTTTTGTGAAATATTTGATTTTAAAGGCCATATGTTAAGCATAGGGAAGGCAAATAGAGTTAGAGTTTGTAGATTAGTGGTGCATTAGGATCAACGATAAATGCAAGCGATAATAAGGGAAAAGCTGTTTTAGCCTTTGAATTTCTATTTCCATACCATGTCGACTACGCGTGCGAGCCTATTTTTAGACTTAATTTCATTTTAGAGCTTGATATAAGCCTCCTTATGCATTTTGTGCATGGAAAATTTGGAGTAAATCTGGGACAGCGAGGAAATTTCCACTGTACTGCAGGAATATGATGATTATACAGTGGTAAGAATGTTAAATTCTCCACCTAAATTTCTTTTTCCAGCATAGCAGTAAAGTTTAGAAAGTGATTTTTCAACGCGTTAGATTTTCTGAATGATAGAAATTGGATGCAAAATTGGTTGCTCCATACTTCTATTCGTAGGAGAATGGGGGATTTTGGTTAAAAAGATTTTTCAAAAGTTGCATAAACATAGAATTGCCAGTATATTTTGTAGGCTGCTGCATCATATTTTTCAAAAATGTTTCCAAACAAATGCATTCATATAGGAGGATCCGATTTTGAATCATTTTGCATACATATTTTCTATGTGATGATACAGTAATACACTATGCACATATGCATGTTTGGTTGCAAATTGGTTGTACACTCTTTGGTGGTGTGGTTTAGGATAATTATGAGCCAAAACCATGACTTAGTCATTGGTGAAATTTCGAGGACGAAATTCTTTTAAAGGGAAGACGAATGTAACACCCCGTAATTTGGCGTTATTTATTTAATTAGTTAGTGGGTTGATTAATTAGGTTCCAAAAAAGGAATTTGTAGAAACGATAGAATATTTGATTACGAAACCTGCACCATTGCATTCATGGTAAAATTCTTAGCAACTTTCGTATTTGGAGTTTTGCGATCGAAGTCCAAACGAAGAAGTTACGGACAAAAAACAAATTCGGAACAAAAATAATTAAAATAAGAAAATTAACTAAAATTGCATGGGCCCACAGGTCGACAACCATGTATAAGTGGTCAACAAGGGGCGGTCAACCTGCCTCTATGTGGTGACTCTAGTGGCCCTATGCCATATATAGCCCGGATTTTAAATCGTGCGGTTCTTGTTGATTCTAGCGCCTACAAATTCAGGCATAACCCTCCCTTTTCTTCTCATATTTTTCTGAATAGAGCAATGAAGCTCTGCCATTTCTTTTTCTCCACATTCTTTCTAAATTATGAAAATAAGATATTTGTATTTATATCCATACAAATTGGAGAAGAATAGAAATCAAATGAAAAGGAGAAGAGAAGAGAATCAACTATACGCGTATTTAAGGCAGTTATACATTTGTATCAATTTTCTCTCAAAACCCCAAATCTCTTCTCAGATCTATAATTCTAATATATGTACATACCCTTTTTACATATAGTTCTTGGATTAAAAAGGATTTAGAGATGAATTTAAGGTTCTACTTTAGATCTGGAGATTTGGATTGCTTTTAAAAGGTGAGTGAAATTTTATATATTGTTTGTAATTTTAAATCTATTCCATTGGCATACTTTTTTTATGTCCAAATCAATTTTATTTGTGATTGTAGGCTTAAATTAGTGTAGAAAACTATTATCTACATATTTGTGTTTAGATCTAATTTGAAATATGTTTACACCTAGATCTGGAAATCAGTCCCAAAGATTTTAGAGTTCGAATGTTGTATATTTTTATTTCAGATTTGTACTTGGGTGTAAAATAGGATTTTTGGATCATTGCCCAATTTGTGTTATGTTGTAGATTTTCTATAGTTCAATTTGTGGGAAAAACATTCATTTGATTTTTATAAATTTGTTTGCTTTTTCCACTTTTCATTCAAAAGGGCGACGTTTGATTCAACAAGGAATACCCATAACAAAAAGGGAAGAGATGTGTAAAGTATAGATTTATTCTCCATAGTCTACACTGTCTATTCTAATTAAAAAGAAGTTATTCTTTCCTTGTAATTTCAAATGGGGTAAATCTTTCCTTCTTATGTTAAACCAATTTATGGAAATCATAGCGTAAATCTTCCTAAGGAATTTAACTCCAGCAAATTTAATGTGGAAACCATATTCTAGTTGAATATTTATGACCAGAATATATTTAGTGACGAATATATTGTTTTATTAGGCAGTTTATAGGTATTTATTGCGTTAATAAAGAAGAACAGTGTTTAGTCGTGCATTATTTATGTGTAACGTTCATTAGATATTATTATATTTAGGGAAGCGAATAGTTATAATTAGAAAAGGTAGTAATTCAAATTAATGGAAAATAAATTTGGACTTCCTATTAATTAATTAATAGGAAACGAAAGATTGTAACCTAAATTAATTGGCAATTAATGAGAAATAATGGATAGTATTAAATTAAGGGTTACAATTAATAGAAACAAATGGATTATTGGGACCGATAAAAATGGAATAGATGTAAAAAGGCTACTAATTTGAAATTAGTAATCATACATACATGTCTTAGGAAATGCCCGTTTGGATTTTATGGACAAATTGACATTTATGAGCATTTAAAGGGGATTTATGTGTAGATAAGTATTTAAGGCAAATCTTATTGCCTTAAATAAAAAAGTAATTAGTAAGCTAAGTCCAATGTCAACCTAGGATAGTATAAGTAAAGACTTAGGATGGTTAATTCGACTTAGTTGGTTCGTGATGCGAGGCAAGTAGAGTCACTCGACGGAAGACTGCCCTTCACTTTGAGGCTACCAATAGTCGGAAGCACATACCACCGATGTGAGATATCACTAATCCTAGGATACGTGACGATGTGAGAGACTAGACTTTTTTTCTTAGTGGGAAAGTAATAAATGGTCCAAATTTGAAATTAGGAGCGGTGAGGGATATCTCTAAAAAGGTTTACTTCAGTGTTGAGATATTAAGTGGCTATCTTAGGGCCTGCCTCCCTACCGAAAGAAGTAATCTAATGAGATTTCATATTTATAAGAGTGATACTGGATATCACGGGAGAGGTTCGCTTCAGGTTTAAGGTACTATGCTATTGTAAGATCCGCCTCTTTCATATAAAAGAAGCATCAAGTAGCCCAATGGTCAGAGGCCTGCCTAGTCCTTATTAATGAGATATAAGTGGCTTGGGTATAGTCTCTTACATTATTAAGACTTTAATAATGATAGATGTGCTAGTTGTAACAACCCAAATTTTTGACAACATTATTTAGGAGATTTAATTAGCTAAATTAAATAGAATAATGTAAAGATTAAATGGTTAAGGGATTGAGATTTGAATAAATAAGGGGTAGCCGTGCCTAGTAAAGTAATGAATTAAATAGGTTTAAAATGAAATAGTAGAGGGAAATTAGATAAGGGTCTATATAGGAATAAGCTACATTCTTATACCCTAAACCCTTCATACCATAACATTTTTCACATTCGTAATCTATAACACTAAACCTAGAGGCCGGCCACCATTAAAGAAGAGTAAGGGGAAGAAAAGCTAAATCAAGAGGAAAAGCTTATTTAAAATTCAATCCAAGATCAAATCTCAACTCCTTAAAAATAAAGCTAAAGGTGAGTAATATGTTACATCTCAGATTTAGATGTTTTCAGTTTCTAAGATTAGACCCGAGTGATTTTGCAAAGTATATTGCCATGTTTTGAATAATAATTAGATATATATGCTTATTGATGAATTATGCTTATTCATACTGATTTTATGACATGTTTTGGATTGAAAAACTTGTCAAATGACATCCAAATGTCTTGCCATTTTAGTATATGGTCAGAAATGATATTTTAGAGATGGGTTTCAAGTTTCATAATTTTCTAAATTATTGTGGATTTATTACTAATTTTCTAGTGAAGAAAATGGATATTTGGGTTTAAAACTAATTACAGCAATTATATATGTATGTTTTGGGTCAAGAATTTAAATATGTTAGAATACATATTAAAAGTGATTTATGAGAATTTTTATAGAATTTTCCTAAGTTTTTTAATAAAAATTTAAAATTATTCAAGGTATGGGACTTAAATGTTTTATATGTTTATAAAAGGAGAAGGGGCTATTTGCAAATGATTTAAAATGTTAATTTTTGTAATTTGGCAGCACCTTTCAGAAAAGAGTTTGAAAAATTAAGGAAACCAATTATTAGGTGACAAATAAGCAGGTTAGTTGAAAAGAATGACCTTTTTAAGTTAAAAATCAGGTTTTATAAGGTTCCGATGCTTCACCATCTTCGACAACCACCTTTCGACTTAGTGCCCCCGCTTCCAACCTAATCAAAACCAATGCATGTGGTCAAAGACTTGGTACGTAGTGAATTGGATATAGACGAAAGGTAACGGTTTGAAACATGGGATTCCGAAGGGGTCGAAACCATTTATGGCTTTTAAATGGAAATGCGCCTGCTTTGCTTTCGAAAAGAATGGTTTCAAATAAGATAGCTTTCAACATGGTCAATGGTTTTAAAGAAGGAATGCTTTGAATGAGGTTGCGCCTTTGTTTTAAAGTAAATGTTTTCGATAAGGTCGAAACCCTTGTTGTCGCCTTTCCTTTCAACCCAAATTAGTTTCGAAAGAGTCCCTTTGTTTTAAAAATTAGAGCCGCTTCTCCACTACTTTCGAAGGGATAGGTTTTGACACCATCCACTTCTTTACTTAGGAAATTTCTTTCGAAAGAGTTGCTTTCGACTTCGAAAGAGTTGCTTTCGACTTTGTTGTTTTAAGACCCTTTTTGATATTATGAAAGTTAAACTCAAAGGTTTCGAAAGGTTTATCCACATGTTTTAACTTGAACCTAATGCTTTCAGAAGGTTTGTTTTTAGTAGTATACTTTGATGCTTTCAAAAGGTAACTAATAAAGGTATCGAAAGTAATGGTTTCCAGTATTTTTGAAAGGTTTACCTTAGTATAAATGGAAGGTCTCCAATGGTATCAAAAGGCATATTTAAAGGATTTTAAAAGAGGATGTATAAGGTTTATAAAGCTTTCGAAGAAGGTGTTTTCAATGTTTGGAAAGGACAACTGTCAATGGTTTCAAAAGGTATGTTTAGCTTTAAGGCCTAAGGTTATTAGGTAAAGTAGTTTACTTATATGGAAAGGTGTACTTTCAAAAGTTTCGAAAGGGGTACTTTCATTGGGTTCCAATAAGATTGTTTAAAGTTTTAAACAAAGGTTTCGAATGTTTTCATCAACAATGTTTTGAGTAAAGCATATAACATGGCAAAGAGATTTGAGTAAAGCAAATAGTTTATTTTCCTTGTATAAGTATGGTTTAAAGGGTTAAATCATTTTGAAAAGGTTTTCAAGGAAAATGTAAAGGGTAGTTAATCCTAAGTAAAATGACTCAGATAATTGTATACCTGATGGGACTGGTATAGGGTCACGCCCTATACTTTAGCTATTAGCCCCTAGCTAATTTAGTCCAAAATTCCAATGTGTAGGGCTTAGTCACTGGTAAGACTTAAATGATGGTTACACATAGAAAGGAATATATATTTATAGAGAGAGGTTATTAGTGAGCCCGCAAAAGCATTAGGATCAGGTGACCCTTGGAGATGTAAGTGAAGGACAGACCATCCAGAAGTATGTCTAACAGTTGTTAGATAATTTGTTTAGGTTTTCTGGTAGGCCTGAGTCAACCAAATGTTATTAGTTAGCCAAACAAAACTACATTGTTTTGGACAGATGGTCCATTTATTACCTGTTTTTTTAGCATATATGATATTTGCTATTATTGATATAATCAGTTTGATTAACCATTTTGGTTGTAGGGTTTTGATTTGCAAAAAGATATGTTTTAAAGGGATATCAGTGAGGGGAAACCCGTTCCGCTAAGCGACGTGATGTCACTTAATATCAGTAAACCGAGATTTAATAGTATTATTCACACAAGGCTTTTTGTCTGACTCGAAATTTATGTTTTCCACCTTAAACTCTCGGGTGCTCGAAATTAATTTGAGTAGATTGAGAGTTTGTGTTTACAGTTTTAGTTGGTGGACGAATAAAGCTTCCTAAGACGAACAGGAGGCTGATGTTAGCTATATTTAGGAGTTGTAGTTTTTGTTTTATTCTGCTATGATGTATTTAAGACAGTTTATGACTATATAGTACTCTAATCATCCAATGGGCCATCTTCATATGTCGCTCTTGGCGTATTTATGTAGTAATTATATTTGATCTGAACCTGGGAAACGTTTGGATTATGTAAATTGGATATGAAATGTTGTTTTGAAATGTAATTAGAAGTGTGTTTTAATCTGTAATAATTTTATTTCATATTCAAGTGCTTCTTATATTATGGATACCATTAACATTACCGTATTTGGTCACCGGAAGTTAATACTATGGATAACTACAACATCTGTAGCGCTTAGTTTCGGGCCTCCAAATAGGGGATGTTACAACTTGGTATTAGAGCACAGGTTTATGAAAAACTTTAAATGATTTTGGAAACCATAATCCTAAGGAATTAGAGATAAGATAAGAGTATGGTATAACGCTATAGTAACATACTTGTATTTGCTATGTATAAGTATACACCATGTCTCAATTCTCCTATCTCTCTTAAGCTATTCTTCTGTACCTCACAAAGACTCGAATGCAGATATGGATGCTAGAAGAGTTAACCTAGGTGGAGGAAGCACCACAACAAATGGAAATGCCAAACCAAATACCAGGAGAAACCCAGGCCAGACACAAGCTGAAAATATGGGTGCTGGAGTCCTGCAAGTAGAAATGGGAGCAATGTATCAGTTCTTTTTCAACATGAAGCAGGCGGGAATTGATGCTGGAATAGTCGGAGGAAATGCTGGAAGGGGGAACCAAGAAGCTCTGGTGGTGAATAACTATGCTATTATGAGTAGAGATTTTGCTTGGTTGGGAGGAAAGCCGTTTATCGGTACTGAGGACGCAATCGAAGTAGAGAATTGGCTACTTCATTGCGAGAGGATTTTCGATGACTTAGGGCTCAACAATGAGTAGAAAAGGAGACTCGCCTCTAGACAACTTCAAGGGGCAGCACTGTTTTGGTGGAACAGTGTGGTAGTTGGAGTCAACGAGGAGAATATGACTTGGGTTGATTTGAGGAGGGGTTTGAGGAAAGGTTTATGTCAGAAATCTCTAAGTCCACTCTGCTCAGGAAGTTTTTCGAGTTAGAGCAGGGGGATATGACTGTGCTCGAGTATGCAACGAGGTTTGAGGAGCTAGCGAGATATGGTTATGCTACGATTGATACTGTGATTAAGTGGAATGAGAAGTTCATAAGGGGGTTGAAGCCCGAGCTTGCTAAAGCTATGTTACCGCATATTAGGGATCCAAGTGATGTTGTCGTTGAGATGGCCTTAAGGAATGAAGAGATGCAGGCTTTTCTTGAAAGAAATAAGGTCAAGGAAGCTTAAGGAGAGTAGAGTCGAAAGAGAAAGTTTTTCCACAAGAAAGGAGCTCAAAAGGGTGGAGCTGCTAAGAAGGGAAAGGCAGAAGTGGTCTGTTACAAGTGTGACAAGAAAGAACACTATGCCCATGAGTGCCGAACATGAAAGGGAAAGAAAATTGCTGAGAAGAAAGGAATAAAGTGATTCAACTGTGATCGGATTGGGCACTATAAGAACCAGTCAGGCTTTTAAATCTCCCCGAGATGGCCGAGATGAAAAATCCGAGATATCAGCCAAAATCCGAGATTTGGCAGCCTATTTAGTTATAAGTGTTTTAAATATCGCCCGAGATAGCCGAGATATTTTCCCGAGATATTGGCCAAAATCCGAGATTTAAAACACTGGAACCAGTGCAAGGAGCCAACCAAGGATCGGAAAGGCAAGATGTTTGCATTGGAACCAGCTAGCTCGAGACCAACAACAAAGGAGAGGGGAAAAGCTGTGTTGGGAGGTACACTTTTGATTTATGGAGTATCAGTTAGAGTTTTATTTAATACCGGTGCATTGCATTCTTTTTTATCTCATTGTTTTGTAGATAAGATTAACCTAGAACCTTCATACTTAGTTACTTCCTTAAGGGTTGCAAAACCGATAGGAGGGTGTGTCACACTTGGGATGAAGTGTGACCACCTAGAGATTGAATTGTTAGGTCATACCTTTATTTGCAGTTTGCATGTATTTGATTTCGTAGGGTTCGGAATTATTTTGGGTATAGATTGGTTAAGTAAATACGATGTTAGGGTATTTTACCATGATAGGAGAATATCACTTAGACATCCTGACTTTAGTGATCGAATAGTTGTTTTATAAAAGAATTTTTAATGGAAGGCTAAATATTTGTTTTAAACTTGAATTGGCAAGTTAAAATGCAATGTAATGTGATTTAAAAGCTAATTACTTGTGTAACTAAATTAATGATCAAAGATTGATTAACCAAGTAATTAAGGGTTAATTACTTTAAAGAATAATTAATAAATGTGGTTAATTAATTAGGGTAACTAATTTAAGGATAATTAATTAAAGGTTAATTATTTAATAATTAAAGGTTGATGAATTATAATTAAAGGTTAATTAATTTATTATTAATGGTTAATTAATAAATGATTAAAGAATAATTAATCAAAATGATTTGTAATTAACTTGGATTAGTAATTCATAAGAAATTAATCTGATTTGAATTTATCAAACAATTAAATTGACCCTACTTATGGATGATTGGATTTGACTAAATGATTGAATTGTTGATATCCCTGACATGTGATGCTTTGTGATATACCCTGATTTGTGTTATGATCTGTAATTTATTTATCTGGGATGAATGTAATTGATTATCTGCGATATATATATATATATATATATATATATATATATATATATATATATATATATGTGATCTGTGAATGAACGATAAGCGTTATAGTTAATACCGCTTATCAATTGTATTTCTGTATTTGATCTATGATGATTGAATGATGTTGCACTATTATGTGTAAAACCCTTGGACCACACCTTTACACACACAAATATGGATTTCACGTGGAAATCGGTTAAGTCACAGATGATTTAAATTTGATGTTTTTGAAATTGAAACTTTAATTTCAATTGATTTTGAAATTGGAAATTTGGGTTTAAAGTGAAAAGCTTTTGAAATGGAATTTCAAAGATAAAAGTTATTTTGAATAACTTAATAGAGTTTTGAAAATTTAAATAATTTGATTTAAATTTGAATTCAAGTTTAAAATTGAATTCTATGATTTGAAACTAGGGATTAAAGATGCTGTACAAGTTATATATGGGTTAAACCATTTTAAAGGTATTGATTTGGGAATTTGAATTTAATTCAAGGGTTTTAACTCGTGTAAATATAACTGGATTTTCCGAAACGAAAACTACTTGTTTTCAAATAATAATAGCTTTCATCTTAAGAAAGGATTTGCAAATTATGTTAAAAGGTTTCAAGTTTGAAATGGAATTGAAATATTTTGAAAACTATGAAATGAGTCTTTGATTCAAAGACCGGATGAGTTAATCCAACTTGAAATAGAATTGTTTTGAAAGCTATAAGTTAAATGTCACGTACAGAAATTTTCGACTTTCGAAAATTCGACATCGATACTCACTTTATCGACTGCCGAGCAATCGAGTGCCGGAAACTCCAATAGTGAGGGTTTTAAATAGAAGAAAAGGGTAGAAGAAGAAGAAAGCAAAAGAAGAAAGAACAACATCAGAAACAGAAAACAATATCAGAATCTCACATATCGCAGCGGAACAATATACAATAGATAATTACTAGTCTTTTAAAACAAAGAACTATATCATTTTATACATACATCAATCATCAGAGTCAATATACAACTCAATACAACAATGGACAGTTATATAAACTTGTCCTCATACAGAATACACAGCGGAATAAATACTATCAGATACAGATACTACGTCTCGTCATCCAGCTCATCTCCAAAGCTCCAGAATATCCTGATAATCTAACTCCAGACTGCCCGTGTGGAAATTGGTGGGCACCCAGAGTTTAGAAGGGAACAATAAACTCCGAGTCAGTCATGGTGACTGGTGTGAGATCGTAAAACAGTTTATCTTTAGAATAAACAACAGGGAAACTTTATTTGAATTCGCAATGCTTTTGGAAAATGAAACTACCATAAGACCTCCCACCACACACACAATGCAAACGCAGAATTGGAGGAGATTTCTTCTTATGATAGTCAAAGATGCTTACTACGCAAATCAAATTCTTTTTGATATTATTATTAGTGCATAGTGTAGAAAACATTTCGAAAGTATAATATTAATCTTAGCCAGCATAGACATTCCGAACTATTCCTACTATAGCTACCATCCAAACAGTGGTGACCACCATAAGTGAATGGAAGGTTCTACAACTAAAACCGTACAAGTGTCGTATTGTTTCTTTGGATTTCCAACAAATGGTCAGGCTAAGGAACTTCCTATCCACGATGGGTACGTCCCTGGAATAGACGACCCGAGAAATAACCTAACATTACGGTTAGATCTCTGCCAACACAAGGCCGGGTTACCTCTGCAAAAGTAGGTAACTACTGACACGCGTATGCCATCCCCCGATCGTCACCGATCTTCCCGAGGATCCCCGATTCCAACAAACCACATAGAAAAAATAATGCAGTAACCACAGAGGTTAAGTATCTGGGCTCCATACCATGATACCACCTTTATCCAGAAGGAATGACATACACTAAGGGGCGCTACTCCCTAGAACCTTGCCGCATCCTTCATGTTTTGACCATTTCCGGGGTGTGAGGCTCGACGAAGTCTCGTCCACAAAGCTACGCTTTCTACAAAGCCCTGCTTCGGGTCAAACAAAATGATCAACCTATGATCACAAAGATATAAGATCAAACAAATGATCATATCACAAATGATCAAACACTGATCATTTCACAGCAACACTCAGTATACCACGTTACCAAATTGGGATATATCGCTGATAAATTTCAACTACATAACCTCTGAGCTCGTACGTCTCAGAGAAGGGTGTTAAGCTAAGAGAATAAATTCTCCGCCACCAACAGAAATGTATTTGAAAAAAATCAGCTTTATATCTCAAATTGTAACGTCAGACACACAATCCATATAAGTCTGTTCCGGGATCGAACAGAACCGAAGGCACTTCTCACGAAGCCCTTGCACATCCGGATAATTTTCAATCACGTCGGGACTTCCCGTCACTAAGGGTGATAAAACCTCTAAATCGGAGATCAGCCGATGTAGAGTAACTCGACGGTAATCCTTCCGTTTTCAAAAATATCCGGTCTTCAACACCGGTCTTCGAATGCAATTCATAACGACGTATCACATATTCGGAATGGGTTATACGACCCCATGGTCCTTTCCCGGCTAACCCGAATAGTGAGCGATTATTCAAAAATAAGTGTGGCATTCAAATTCATCCAATTCACAACAAATACCAATTCAAGGTAATTATTGATAGTCGGTTATTTAACTATCAATAAAGATGCGCAACATCATCAGATTCCAAATAATTTTCCCAATTATTTTATCTTCAAAAATATCTTTTCTAGATATAAAATTTCCACACTTTAAAAATAAATCAACGTTTATTTTTAAACAACTTCCCTTTCTTTTATAAATTCCATATTGAATTTATATTTTCGAATATCTACTAATATTCGATTTACAATCGTTTTCAAATATTCATTTTCATTTTATCTTTAAGAAGATAAAATCTCAAAACGTTTCATTTCATTTTGGAAAAGTATTTCCATACTTATTCAAAAATAAGTATTTCGCAAATCATTTATTTTCAACATTGAAAATATTCAATATACTTAAATCAATATTAAGTATATATTCATTCTTTAAGGAAATCATAAATTTTAACATCTATTTGAGTCAAAACGAATGTTGCGTAAAACATCGTTACGACGACTCAAAATCACTAGTATAGGGATTCGGATTTAAAATAGATATATAAATCCCAATACTACATAAAACATTTTCTTTCAAAAATCATTTACTATAACAACAGTGTTATAGTCCACCATTTCCTTATTTCTCGAAAACTTCTATTTCAACAATAAATGTTGAAATCTATGATTTTGATATTTTAACACGTTTTAAAACATCTTTTAAAACAATTACTTCATTTTCAATGTCACTTCTTCAAAAATAAATCCATTTTACTTAACAATATATTGACTGTCCAAAATCGTGAATATAATTCACTTAACCCAATTTCAATCATTTCTACACATTTTTATTTCAATAAAAATTCGCTATCCAAAATCGCGAATATATCTTCTTTAATAATCTTCTATATTTAATTTATCAAATTTAATCGATTTCGAATTTATAAACACGGTTATAAATTCTATTTCTATTTTAATAACAACCTCGACTTATAAATTTTCTTTTTATCAACTTCTATATTTTTACTTATCAAAATAAGTGATTTCGGATTTATAAACAACTTTTATAAATTCCAATTCTATTTGCAAAAACTTCAATACCAAATCAATTTCAATATTGATTTCTAAATTTATTTTCAACCTTAAATAAAATTTCCATACTGATTTCTCAAAAATCCATTTCCAAATATTAAATCAATTACAGATTGATTTCTAATTTTATTTATCACTACTAAATAAATTCCTTATTTTTCTCAAATTATTCAATATTCTGTTTTTAAATGGATTCTTCAAATTGAAATCATTTTACATTGATTTCCCAAATTATTTCAATTTACCAATTGAATTCCTAAAGGGATTTCCAACTTATCTCCTTTTAAATAAATTCCTCTTTAAGAAAATAAATTCCTTTATCTTTTTCAAACTATTTAGAAATCCAATTTTAATTAAATTCTTCAATTTAAAAATCACTATTATACGAAATTCATTTATTTAACATCTTCACTTGATTCTGGAACTAATTCAATAAGATTTTAAAAATCAGCCTTTATTCTTTTAAATTCTTTTCTTCAAATTTATTAAATTTCTAAAGTTAATTCACTTAAAAATTCCTACTTGAATTTCAAAAATTCAATTTCGTTTATTTTTGGAATCCAATGATATCAAACATCCATTCAGCTAAATTTTAGCTTTCAAACAATTTCCAGGCATCAATATGATCAATATAATCATTCACAGATTCATATCACAGTATAAATAAATTCAATCAATATGAGGGGTCCAGTTGGATCCCTCCAACCTGTTTCCCTGCATCCAAAGACGTTAGCACAATACCAATTCCACTTCGAGGTGGAATATCGCGGTATATAGGTTTGATAAAAATCCGCTTACTAACGGCGCAATAGGGTCTCATCCGCTATACGAGGCGGGAAATCATCAATCCAATATATACATATGCCAATATGTATATATTGCTATATATATAGATATATCCTACTATATCTAATATCACATCCAAATAACAATCAATCAATAACTGAAAAATAAATTTTCCTTCGAGTGAGAAAATAATCTCACCTTAGCTTTTATTTTGCAATCCATTTCCATTTCGTCTTGTTCCCTTTACGATTTCAAACTGTATAAACATTTATACGATTTATTAATATTCGAACCAATCATCAAACAATAAATTTCCCATTCAATAAATTTAATTTGCCAGTGATTTAATTTTTTAACCAATTTCTTTTATCGTCATTATGATTATTTGTATATCCAAATTGACATTTTTATATTTCAAACAAAATTCCTTTTTCCTTTATATTCCTCATTTTATCTTCGGTATGTATATAGATTAAAAATCTGCATATATCTTTTACTGCCAAAAATCCTATTTTTTAAACTTTACTGCTTTAAACTATTTTTTTCTACTTTCTGTATATATTTAAATCGAAAAAGGAAAAAACTGCTGATACCTCACTTCCTTAGACAAGTCGCCAGACCTCCGAAACTTCGTCATCCTCGTCGCCGAATCGAACGTGAGACCCAAAGCCCACCCGACCATCCACCAGTCACGACTCCTGATGCCTCACGACCTTGCCTCGATCGAACAACACTACAGCCTTCCCACGCGACCAATCGCGACACCACGTTTACAGCAGCCCCTACGCCTCGCCTTCCATCACCTCGTCGAATTCAAGCACGTCGCCACGCGCCACTCGAGCTACTTGTCGATCGAAGCTTCTCGACTCCATCGATGAAACCCTAGATTGCACGCGAATCTTCCCAGTCGAATCGCGTGCCTTGCCGAGCTCGAGAACATTGCCACATCGCTCCTCCTTCGCGACTTCGAGCGTGAGAATCTGGCCTGCTGCATCCTAAAAAACGCGCACCTGACAACGCGGTTGGCTCGAGATTTATAAGTGGAGGGACGATGCTTCACCATTTATCATTTATTTTATTTAAGAAATCGATCAGTACCAGAAGGAAGTGGAACAAGATTTTGGGTTTGAATGCTCGACCATTGTTTGTTTTAATAGAACGAACGATTTTTCGTTTGCTTAAAGAGGAACGAGGGAGAGGAATATTTTAAGATCGAGGGAGGTATGGGTTGCGTGATTTCTTTCGTGTTCTTCTGCGCGATTTTAGGCAGAGACAACGATGCGTGTCTAAAGGGAAATAACGTTGTGTGTTGACCGATGATTTAAATTGTAAATTGAATTTGCTTTAAAATCAAATGCGTTCTCTCACCGTGTGCTTACGTATTAACACAGAAAAATACGAAATTTGAAATCCGGTAATAACAAACTATTACGGACCCAATGGAACTGGTTTCGTCGAATTCCGAGACTGTTTGAAAAATGACTATTTTATAAATATCGGTTCAAACGATTTATTTCAAAACTGAACAAAACAGTTTAAATTTCAATTCTGAAGCTGCTGTTATCTTCAGTGTTATTAATATAAATTTTAAAAGCTTTTGAAATATTTTTCTTCAACTTTAAATTGAAGATTCAAATTTAATTCAACTTACAATAGATTAAATTCTATAATTTAATCGCCAAATTCAAAGTTAAATCGGGGATTCAAATTAAAACATCGTTCAAATATTTAAAATTAATTAAATATTCTAAATTTAATTTGTTCAAAATTCTGGGTCGTTACATTAAATCTTGACTTAAAGATTTAACGAGTTAATCCAATTGAAATGGAAAACGATTTGGAAATCTATGAATAGATCTTTGGGAATGGAGTGAACTTTGTGAATTAAATCTTTTTGTTTAAAAGATTGGAAATGGTAATTTGTTTTAACCATTCGAATAAAAAGTTTTGGGCTTTAAGGTGTGATTTAACTGAGACCCCAGTGTCCATATGATTTTTAATTGTGCTCGTTTTTCGGTTTAGCCGGGGGAGGACCTTTGTGTCATATAACCCATTCCGAATTAGTGATACGACGATATGGATCGTATTGAAGACCGGTGGTGAAGACCGGATATTTCGAAAATGAAAGCACAACCTGTCGAATGTCGCTGCACCGAGTTGCTCCGGTATAGAGATTTATATCACTCCTTTTGTGATGGGAAGTCCGGACATGATTAGAAATTATCCGGATTGCAAGGGCTTCTTTGGAAGTGCCTTCGGTTCCGTTCGATCCCGGAACAGACTTGAATGGATGTGTGTCTGACGTTACACTTTGAGATGTAAAGCTGGTTTCTATCAAATACATTTCTGTTCGTGGCAGAGAATTTATTCTTTTAGCTTAATACCCTTCTCTGAGACGTACGAGCTCAGAGGTTATGTAGTTGATGGTTACTAGTGATACATTCCCAATTTGGTAAGGTGGCATACGAAGTGCTGTTGATCATTTGTTGATCAAAGCGTGGCTTTGTGAAAAAGCGTGGCTTTGAGGACGAGACTTCGTCGAGCCTCACAACCCGGTAATGGTCGAAACAGGAATGTTGCGACAAAGGTTTGTAGGGGTAGCGCCCCTAGGGTATGTCATTTCCTTCTGGATAAAAGGTGATATCATGGTATGGAGCCCAGATATTTTACCTATGTTGATGCTGCAAATTTATTATACTTTGTGGTTGTTGCTTTGTGATCGAGACGTCTCGGATAAAGGTTGGTAACAACCGGGGGATGACATAGCTCGTGTCTTAGTTACCCAGTTACACCTTGTTTAAAGCGTGAGGTAGCGTCGGACTTGTGTTTGCAGAGAGCAGGTTGACTCTCGGGGCGTCTTTCCAGAGGCGTTTCCATTTCGGTGTCAGGAAGTTCCTTTGCCTGACCATTTGTTGGAAATCCAAAGAAACAATACGAACCCAGTACGGTTTTAGTTGTAGAACCTGCCATTTACTTATGGTGGTCACCACTGTTTAGATGGTAGCTATAGTAGGCATACAATAATGGTTGTATGCCCGCTAAGATTAATATTATATTTTCGAAAGGATTTCACACTATGCACTAGTAATAATATCAAAAGAGTTTTCATTGCGTAGTAAGCATGGTTGACTATCATAAGAAGAAATCTCCTCCAATTCTGCGTTTGCATTGTGTGTGTGGCGGGAGGTCTTATGGTAGTTTCATTGTCGAAAAACATTGCGGGTTAAAATGTTTAAAATTCTTTTGTTTAAAGAGAAACTGTTTTTTTTGTTTGCTCATACCAGTCCCATGACTGATCCGGAGTTTATTGTTCCCTTCCTAAACTCTGGGTGCCCACCATTTTCCACACGGGCAGTCTAGAGTTGGGTTTCTCAGATATTCAGGTTTAGTAGATTATCTGGAGCTGGTTTAGTTCTTGGAGTTCAGGACTGCACTTGCTTATCATTGTGCATCGTGATGGTGGTTCGAGCTTGACGTTGGAGTTGTTGGAGTCATTCTCTTTTGTAGATCATTTGGAGTGATCTCTTCTGTTCTGTTATTTCCGCTGTATCATTATTTATCTTTGATATTGTTGTATCATATTGATATCATTGTTGTATATCATACTAGATATTGTATTCATTGGAGTTGTATATGATATCATTGTTTTCTTTCTTCTGCTGTGTTGTTATACTTAATTGTGTTATGAGCTCCGGTGAACCAGATTCGGCGTTTGAATCTGTGACATTTTGAGTACAAGTGAAGTACGGCTGCCGATTTTCGAAGGCCGATTTCAGGGTCATTACATTTGGTATCAAAGCTGAGGGTAAAACTTTAGCTCAGGAGTATAACACATTAAGTAGCTCATTAGAGATAGGGTGAAGTATACCCTAGAATGAGTATCTCTAAGATATCCGTCTGAATGCGTCAGTAAATTCTCTTTCTATTCACTGATAGTGAGTATGAGTGCAAGAAGAGGATGAGATAGGGGACATGGGAATACGACTATAAATGGTCAATACCCTACAACAGTGGAAACAAATTTTCTCTATCAATCTTTTTTGTTCGTCATCTCTTCTCAATTCTTTGATAGTTTTTGGTAGATCCAGGAAGAAGATTTGATATATTTGTATGGGACATAAACTCCGGATGGACCAAAATTGTTTGTTTGGATGTATTGGTTGCTTTGGTTGCTATGGTTGATAGGTATACTTTAGTTCTAAACTAAAATTTTTGAAATTATATCCATATATCTATCTATTCTTTGGGTCCCAATATATTCTACGAATGGTTAGTTATCCCTTTGAACTAACCGATGCCTCTGTATATTTCGTAGAACTGGATAACCCGAGTATCGTGTGAAAAAAATTCAACAGAATCGTTCTTGTATCTATTATTGATATTCTGATTTGGTAAGCCAAATGCATAATAAATGTTTAGTTTGATTTGATGAAACATTCTTCATCTATCTTTGTGTCTCCCTGGCAAATTTCGAGGACGAAATTCTTTTAAGGGGGGCAGTCTGTAACGACCCCGGATTTTAATTAAATTTAAATTGATAATTAAATTAATTTTTGAATAAAAATTGTGAAATTAATAGATAAATGAATTCGAGTTTCCCCGAATCCAAATAAAAATATATTAAATCATTTTAAATTTAAATATTGTACATATATGTGAATATATATGTATACGTGATATATGAGTAAATTTGAAATTACATATATATGTATATATATATAATGATTTTGAGTTTAAAATCCTAAGTAAATGGTTTAATAATATTTTGAGTTTATAAAAATATATAGAGAAATACAAGACAAGTATTAAAGTTGAAAATATAATTTAAGTTAGAAGTACATATTTAATTTGGGAATAGAAATTAAAAATATATATATATATATAAGATAAATTATATAGCTTTGTAAAATAGGAAGTATACATATACAAGGCATAAAACAAAAGGATATATATGAAAGGATGGTACAAACAAACAATATATATTTCAAATATGATGAGTATGAACACTTAAACAAATATATAAAAGCAAGCTATGTATATACACTTGCAAAAGAAAGCACATATTCAAGTGTAAGCAAAATATAAATATGTGCACTTGTAAATAAAGAAACATAAAGTACAAAGTAATTTAATGCTAGCACCACAACATTATCATCTCAGCCGAGACAAACAATGCAAGGCAAGTGGTGAGAACATAAACAAAAGAAATATATATACATTCAAGTGCAAACAAAATATCTTCAAGTATGGTATATGTGTAGATTGTACAAAGCAATTAATGCTTGTATCTTTAGCCACCCTACAGAAAATCATCAGTCGAGATCTTGTTTGATAAAACAAAGAAAAAAACATATCTCTGCTTTGTATTGTACTAAACAAATAATATCACTTTGTACAAAATAATATTACCTGTAACTTGCTTCCATATATCAACTTCTCCTCATTTCAGTTCGAGCTGAGTAAAACTAAAATAAACACCATTTCATATTTAAACAAGACTTCACTTTAAACAACAATACAACTTCATTCAAATCAGAGATCAAGGGGGGTTTTCAGCTTGCATTTTCAAAACTGTTTCAACATAAAAGCATGCTCTGTTCATTTCTGGAAACAATGGTGAGCAAACTTTTTTTTATAAGATCCTAAACTTGCTTATCTTGATGATCTGTTGAAGTATGATATGAAGGATGTTTGAGTGATGGTGTGACTTTGATTGCATGTCTACGTATAAATGATTCCAGTTCAAAAATCAGAGAACTTAAGTTTTAAACCTCTGTAAACATGCTATACCCTGAAAGTAACAAAATTTAAAAGTTTAAACAATTGTTTGATGAATCTGATCCATGATGTAATTCTTGAATCTATGATGTGATGCTTGCATGTTTGTTTAGGTATGAATTGGATGTATATATGTGAATATTGTTGTGTGTATGTCTGATATCATCTCTGTAAGTTACAGAGTTAAAAATGTAACCAAATCCCAAATCAAAATCAAGTTCAAAATCCAAATCCTCTTCCTCTGATTTCTTTTAACCTATGATATTTAAAAGAAATCTGTTTGTTTTGGTATAATAAAAATTTTAAAAATTTGTTTAAGTTAAATTAAAATTTGAAAGCTCATTGGAAATTTAAAACAACAGTGTATGTGTAATAAATCTGAAAACTCAAACATCTTAATTGATAAATTCAGGAATGTAAACTGAATACTTAAACCAAACCATGATTTTTGACCATAGTTTCATGATTTTTAATATTGTGATTGTCGAGATTATGTGAGTTGATCGGAAATTGGGTATTCATCAATTTCCGGCGATCGAGGGTTCTGGAGATGTCGAGTTCGTTGCTGGAGCAAGCTCGTTGGTCAAGGTGTTCGGGAAAATTGGTTGGGAAATTTATAGTGTGCCGTGGTGGCGCGGCGAGGAGGGATTAGGGTTTTAGGAGCAGTTTTGGACGTCGTTGAAGTCGAGGCAATTGCTCGATCGTGGGTCAACCGGAGTTGATCGCAGGTAGGAGATTTGAAGCGTAGGCGAGCGGCGGAGGTTCGGGTGTGATGGCGTGGCTCCTGGTGGACGTTGGCGATGGCGCGAAGCGTTTGTCGTCGATCAGTTTGGTTCCAGTAGGGTGCTCGATTGCTCGTTTTTGAATTCAGACGTTATTGATTTTTCTAGGGGGTCAGGAACGATCTTGTGAGTCGTGCGACTTGTTGATGACGGCGAAGTCGGTTGGAGCGTCAGCGTTGATGTGTGTACGTGCACGTGGATTCTGATATGTCTGGGTTGTAGCTTGAATGGAGGAAGGAGAAGAAGAAGAAGGCTCGGGTGTGTGCTCGAAGTCGATCTCGGGGCCTTGAAGGGTTGGTCTCGAAGCAGAGTTTTAAAATTCTTGGGTCAAAAGAATGTAATAGGCTTTCAAGCCTGTTTTCTGTTTTGAAATCTGAAAACAAGATTTAAACAGTGGTTTGAATTTTAAAAGTTAAGTTCAGTTCCAATTTTTTAAGTGTTTTAAACAAGTTTAAATCAACTAACTTTTAAAAAGTAAATTGTTTCAAACAAATAATTAAACTTGATTTTTGATAAAGTTGTTTTATAAAAGAATTTTTAATGGAAGGCTAAATATTTGTTTTAAACATGAATTGGCAAGTTAAAATGCAATGTAATGTGATTTAAAAGCTAATTACTTGTGTAACTAAATTAATGATCAAAGATTGATTAACCAAGTAATTAAGGGTTAATTACTTTAAAGAATAATTAATAAATGTGGTTAATTAATTAGGGTAACTAATTTATGGATAATTAATTAAAGGTTAATTATTTAATAATTAAAGGTTGATGAATTATAATTAAAGGTTAATTAATTTATTATTAATGGTTAATTAATAAATGATTAAAGAATAATTAATCAAAATGATTTGTAATTAACTAGGATTAGTAATTCATAAGAAATTAATCTGATTTGAATTTATCAGACAATTAAATTGACCCTACTTATGGATGATTGGATTTGACTGAATGATTGAATTGTTGATATCCCTGACATGTGATGCTTTGTGATATACCCTGATTTGTGTTGTGATCTGTAATTTATTTATCTGGGATGAATGTAATTGATTATCTGCGATATATATATATATATATATATATATATATATATATATATATATGTGATCTGTGAATGAACGATAAGCGTTATAGTTAATACCGCTTATCAATTGTATTTCTGTATTTGATCTATGATGATTGAATGATGTTGCACTATTATGTGTAAAACCCTTGGACCACACCTTTACACACACAAATATGGATTTCACGTGGAAATTGGTTAAGTCACAGATGATTTAAATTTGATGTTTTTGAAATTGAAACTTTAATTTCAATTGATTTTGAAATTGGAAATTTGGGTTTAAAGTGAAAAGCTTTTGAAATGGAATTTCAAAGATAAAAGTTATTTTGAATAACTTAATAGAGTTTTGAAAATTTAAATAATTTGATTTAAATTTGAATTCAAGTTTAAAATTGAATTCTATGATTTGAAACTAGGGATTAATGATGCTGTACAAGTTATATATGGGTTAAACCATTTTAAAGGTATTGATTTGGGAATTTGAATTTAATTCAAGGGTTTTAACTCGTGTAAATATAACTGGATTTTCCGAAACGAAAACTACTTGTTTTCAAATAATAATAGCTTTCATCTTAAGAAAGGATTTGCAAATTATGTTAAAAGGTTTCAAGTTTGAAATGGAATTGAAATATTTTGAAAACTATGAAATGAGTCTTTGATTCAAAGACCGGATGAGTTAATCCAACTTGAAATAGAATTGTTTTGAAAGCTATAAGTTAAATCTTGACTTAAAGATTTAACGAGTTAATCCAATTGAAATGGAAATCGATTTGGAAATCTATGAATAGATCTTTGGGAATGGGATGAACTTTGTGAATTAAATCTTTTTGTTTAAAAGATTGGAAATGGTAATTTGTTTTAACCATTCGAATAAAAAGTTTTGGGCTTTAAGCTGTGATTTAACTGAGACCCCAGTGTCCATATGATTTTTAATTGTGCTCGTTTTTCGGTTTAGCCGGGGGAGGACCTTTGTGTCATATAACCCATTCCGAATTAGTGATACGACGATATGGATCGTATTGAAGACCGGTGGTGAAGACCGGATATTTCGAAAATGAAAGCACAACCTGTCGAATGTCGCTGCACCGAGTTGCTCCAGTATAGAGATTTATATCACTCCTTTTGTGATGGGAAGTCCGGACGTGATTAGAAATTATCCGGATTGCAAGGGCTTCTTTGGAAGTGCCTTCGGTTCCGTTCGATCCTGGAACGGACTTGTATGGATGTGTGTCTGACGTTACACTTTGAGATGTAAAGCTGGTTTCTATCAAATACATTTCTGTTCGTGGCGGAGAATTTATTCTTTTAGCTTAACACCCTTCTCTGAGACGTACGAGCTCAGAGGTTATGTAGTTGATGGTTACTAGTGATACATTCCCAATTTGGTAATGTGGCATACGAAGTGCTGTTGATCATTTGTTGATCAAAGCGTGGCGTTGTGAAAACGCGTGGCTTTGAGGACGAGACTTCGTCGAGCCTCACAACCCGGTAATGGTCGAAACAGGAATGTTGCGACAAAGGTTTGTAGGGGTAGCGCCCCTAGGGTATGTCATTTCCTTCTGGATAAAAGGTGATATCATGGTATGGAGCCCAGATATTTTACCTATGTTGATGCTGCAAATTTATTATACTTTGTGGTTGTTGCTTTGTGATCGAGACGTCTCGGATAAAGGTTGGTAACAACCGGGGGATGACATAGCTCGTGTGTTAGTTACCTAGTTACACCTTGGTTAAAGCGTGAGGTAGCGTCGGACTTGTGTTTGCAGAGAGCAGGTTGACTCTCGGGGCGTCTTTCCAGAGGCGTTTCCATTTCGGTGTCAGGAAGTTCCTTTGCCTGACCATTTGTTGGAAATCCAAAGAAACAATACGAACCCAGTACGGTTTTAGTTGTAGAACCTACCATTTATTTATGGTGGTCACCACTGTTTAGATGGTAGCTATAGTAGGCATACAATAATGGTTGTATGCCCGCTAAGATTAATATTATATTTTCGAAAGGATTTTCACACTATGCACTAGTAATAATATCAAAAGAGTTTTCATTGCGTAGTAAGCATGGTTGACTATCATAAGAAGAAATCTCCTCCAATTTTGCGTTTGCATTGTGTGTGTGGCGGGAGGTCTTATGGTAGTTTCATTTTCGAAAAACATTGCGGGTTAAAATGTTTAAAATTCTTTTGTTTAAAGAGAAACTGTTTTTTTTGTTTGCTCATACCAGTCCCATGACTGATCCGGAGTTTATTGTTCCCTTCCTAAACTCTCGGTGCCCACCATTTTCCACACGGGCAGTCTAGAGTTGGGTTTCTCAGATATTCAGGTTTAGTAGATTATCTGGAGCTGGTTTAGTTCTTGGAGTTCAGGACTGCACTTGCTTATCTTTGTGCATCGTGATGGTGGTTCGAGCTTGACGTTGGAGTTGTTGGAGTCATTCTCTTTTGTAGATCATTTGGAGTGATCTCTTCTATTCTGTTATTTCCGCTGTATCATTATTTATCTTTGATATTGTTGTATCATATTGATATCATTGTTGTATATCATACTAGATATTGTATTCATTGGAGTTGTATATGATATCATTGTTTTCTTTCTTCTGCTGTGTTGTTATACTTAATGGTGTTATGAGCTCCGGTGAACCAGATTCGGCGTTTGAATCTGTGACATTTTGAGTACAAGTGAAGTACGGCTGCCGATTTTCGAAGGCCGATTTCAGGGTCATTACATTTGGTATCAAAGCTGAGGGTAAAACTTTAGCTCAGGAGTATAACACATTAAGTAGCTCATTAGAGATAGGGTGAAGTATACCCTAGAATGAGTATCTCTAAGATATCCGTCTGAATGCGTCAGTAAATTCTCTTTCTATTCACTGATAGTGAGTATGAGTGCAAGAAGAGGATGAGATAGGGGATAGGGGAATACGACTATAAATGGTCAATACCCTACAACAGTGGAAACAAATTTTCTCTATCAATCTTTTTTGTTCGTCATCTCTTCTCAATTCTTTGATAGTTTTTGGTAGATCCAGGAAGAAGATTTGATATATTTGTATGGGACATAAACTTCGGATGGACCAAAATTGTTTGTTTGGATGTATTGGTTGCTTTGGTTGCTATGGTTGATAGGTATACTTTAGTTCTAAACTAAAAGTTTTGAAATTATATCCATATATCTATCTATTCTTTGGGTCCCAATATATTCTATGAATGGTTGGTTATCCCTTTGAACTAACCGATGCCTCTGTATATTTCGTAGAACTGGATAACCCGAGTATCGTGTGAAAAAAATTCAACAGAATCATTCTTGTATCTATTATTGATATTCTGATTTGGTAAGCCAAATGCAGAATAAATGTTTAGTTTGATTTGATGAAACATTCTTCATCTATCTTTATGTCTCCCTGGCAAATTTCGAGGATGAAATTCTTTTAAGGGGGGCAGTCTGTAACGACCCCGGATTTTAATTAAATTTAAATTGATAATTAAATTAATTTTTGAATAAAAATTGTGAAATTAATAGATAAATGAATTCGAGTTTCCCCGAATCCAAATAAAAATATATTAAATCATTTTAAATTTAAATATTGTACATATATGTGAATATATATGTATACGTGATATATGAGTAAATTTGAAATTACATATATATGTATATATATATAATGATTTTGAGTTTAAAATCCCAAGTAAATGGTTTAATAATATTTTGAGTTTATAAAAATATATAGAGAAATACAAGACAAGTATTAAAGTTGAAAATAGAATTTAAGTTAGAAGTACATATTTAATTTGGGAATAGAAATTAAAAATATATATATATAAGATAAATTATATAGCTTTGTAAAATAGGAAGTATACATATACAAGGCATAAAACAAAAGGATATATATGAAAGGATGGTACAAACAAACAATATATATTTCGAATATGATGAGTATGAACACTTAAACAAATATATAAAAGCAAGCTATGTATATACACTTGCAAAAGAAAGCATATATTCAAGTGTAAGCAAAATATAAGTATGTGCACTTGTAAATAAAGAAACATAAAGTACAAAGTAATTTAATGCTAGCACCACAACATTATCATCTCAGCCGAGACAAACAATGCAAGGCAAGTGGTGAGAACATAAATAAAAGAAAAATATATACATTCAAGTGCAAACAAAATATCTTCAAGTATGGTATATGTGTAGATTGTACAAAGCAATTAATGCTTGGATCTTTAGCCACCCTACAGAAAATCATCAGCCGAGATCTTGTTTGATAAAACAAAGAAAAAAACATATCTCTGCTTTGTATTGTACTAAACAAATAATATCACTTTGTACAAAATAATATCACCTGTAACTTGCTTCCATATATCAACTTCTCCTCATTTCAGTTCGAGCTGAGTAAAACTAAAATAAACACCATTTCGTATTTAAACAAGACTTCACTTTAAACAACAATACAACTTCATTCAAATCAGAGATCAAGGGGGGTTTTCAGCTTGCATTTTCAAAACTGTTTCAACATAAAAGCATGCTC
This sequence comes from Allium fistulosum, assembly GCA_030737815.1. Lineage (NCBI taxonomy): Eukaryota > Viridiplantae > Streptophyta > Magnoliopsida > Asparagales > Amaryllidaceae > Allium > Allium fistulosum. The sequence goes on along the minus strand of CM060902.1, from coordinate 1,110,201,455 downwards.
TATTCATTTCTGGAAACAATGGTGAGCAAACTTTTTTTTTATAAGATCCTAAACTTGCTTATCTTGATGATCTGTTGAAGTATGATATAAAGGATGTTTGAGTGATGGTGTGAATTTGCTTGCATGTCTACGTATAAATGATTCCAGTTCAAAATCAGAGAACTTCAGTTTTAAACCTCTGTAACATGCTATACCCTGAAAGTAACAAAATTTACAAGTTTAAACAATTGTTTGATGAATCTGATGCATGATGTAATTCTTGAATCTATGATGTGATGCTTGCATGTTTGTTTAGGTATGAATTGGATGTATATATGTGAATATTGTTGTGTGTATGTCTGATATCATCTCTGTAAGTTACAGAGTTAAAAATGTAACCAAATCCCAAATCATAATCAAGTTCAAAATCCAAATCCTCTTCCTCGGGTTTCTTTTAACCTATGATATTTAAAAGAAATCTGTTTGTTTTGGTATAATACAAATTTTAAAAATTTGTATTAAGTTAAATTAAAATTTGAAAGCTCACTGGAAATTTAAAACAACAGTGCATGTGTAATAAATCTGAAAACTCAAACATCTTAATTGATAAATTCAGGAATGTAAATTGAATACTTAAACCGAACCATGATTTTTTACCATAGTTTCATGATTTTTAATGTTGTGATTGTCAAGATTTTGTGAGTTGATCGGAAATTGGGTATTCATCAATTTTCGGCGATCGAGGGTTCTGGAGATGTCGAGTTCGTTGCTGGAGCAAGCTCATTGGTCAAGGTGTTCGGGAAAATTGGTTGGGAAATTTATAGTGTGCCTTGGTGTCGCGGCGAGGAGGGATTAGGGTTTTAGGAGCAGTTTTGGACGTCGTTGAAGTCGAGGCAATTGCTCGATCGTGGGTCAACCGGAGTTGATCGCAGGTAGGGGATTTGAAGCGTAGGCGAGCGGCGGAGGTTCGGGTGTGATGGCGAGGCTCTTGGTGGTCGTTGGCGATGGCGCGAAGCGTTTGTCGTCGATTAGTTTGGTTCCAGTAGGGTGCTCGATTGCTCGTGTAACAACCCGCATATCTATCGATTTTATATTTAAATATTTTATCGTTAGTCGGATGTTAGTCCGAAAAGCTACTTTTTGCATACGGTCAAATTAGGACTCGAGACCACTTCCATTGAGTTCAAAATGACATTTGCAATCTTTTTGAGTGTAAACTTCGATATGTTTGGAGATAGTGAAATTTTCGTCACTTTTTGGCTTAGGACTTTGGTTTGGGGTTGAACACACACTAACTCAGCCCAACCCCCTCTTCTCTTCATCACTTCATGAAATAACATTCAAGCTTCATCAAAAATGGTGGTGGGAAGTGGAAATTAAAACTCCAAACTTAAATTCTATTGCAAATCCGAGATTCAACATCAAATTCAAGTAGAAGATAGTGGATTCAAGCTTTGGATTGCTTCTCCTTGCTTTCAATCTCCATCTTCATCCATTTTAGTGAAAAGGTGAGATTTTTGATCTCACATCTTGCCTATAGATGTCATTGGGCTGTTGGGAATGATCCCCTATTGCATTTGTATGAATATCTGCATTTGGTTTGGATTGGATTGGCGAAAAACTCCAATTTTTAGTGTTTTTGGTGAATCCCAGCCTTTAGGTCGTTCTGCCCAGGTTAGGTCGTCCAGACTGCTAGCTCGCGCGCATTGAAAAGTCACGGCCTTCATATTTTCGTTCGCATGCCTTAGGTCATCCACGAGTTAACGCCTTAGGTCGTCCATGAGTTAACGCTTTAGGTCGTCCCCGACCTAACTTCACTAGGTCGTTCCAGGCCTTGAGTCGTAGGTCGTCCCCGACGTAACTTCACTAGGTCGTTCCAGGCCTTAAGTCGTAGGTCACGTGGCACTTTAGGTCGCATGGCCTTGTTCCCCTCTAGGTCGTAGGACCTTTAAACTGTTAGGTCGTAGGACCTTTAAACTGTTAGGTCGTAAGACCCTTTTTCCCTTAGGTCGCAAGACCTTAGGTCGCACCTTGTTAGGTCGCGTCTTAACTTAGCTCGTCCACCACTTTAGGTCGTTTGTACCTTAGGTCGTTCGCTATTTTAGGTCGCGTACCCAGTTAGGTCGTTCGCCTATTTTAGGTCGCGAACCCAGTTAGGTCGCGCATTTTCTTTAGGTCGCTCGACCTCTACACCTTAGGTCGCTTGGACCTTAGGTCGCAGCTTCTATAGGTCGCTAGTCCTTCTGGGTTGATAAGTCGCTCGACTCTGTTAAGTCGTAGGTCGTTGGACCTTAAGTCGCTCGCCTCCCTTAACTCCAGTTAGGTCGCTCGGCCATTGTGTTAGGTCGTGTGAACCCTTAGGTCGTATGACCTACTTTTCCTTAGGTCGCTGGACCAACTTGCCTTCACTAGGTCGAACACCGTAGCAGGGGCGTTGCCCCCGCACCCCCACCTAGGGGGTTGCCACCCCCCTAGACCCCCCTCCGTAGGCGATCTTATCTGAAAAACATTCAACAGAAATTCCTACTTTGATGGTTTTGGGATTGATTTCTTTGGACTTTACTCACGTCTTCGAACGTGAATTTATGTGATTCGATTTGTTTCAACAATCATCTTGTGACTTGTCACTTTAAAGATATGAAGGTTTTAATACTAGTAGTAAATATCAAAACTCTTTCATCAAAGCGATTTCAACTCTATTTTATTACAAAGCTCTTTTTCCTAAACCGTTTTCCAATCTATTAGTATATACAAGCCTTTACTTCACTCGGATGAGAAATCGAATTAAACGACTTAGTAAAATGAGTGGTATGAAACGCTTGCGTTCACTTCGTCGGTTAGCTCTTGGACTTGTTCGATTGAACCCTTTTGTGACAATTTTCTAGTGAAGATCTATAGTTTGTTCGTAAATATTTAAGTTAAGCAAGTGGTTATGGGACATGAAGCTAAACTCATATATTTACTAGCTTGGTGTGATTGACACTTCCTTATGATCATGACGATCATTCTTGTGATTTAGACTAGCGATTGAGCGATGTCTCTTTGTCTGCGAGGGAGACTAGACCCCACTTGGGTGATGTTTCTACTCACATATATGGGGCTGCACCCCATGGTCTTTGGGCTGTTCGTGTGTCAAAGCCCTTCGGGCCATCCGTGTGTTCGGAAAATTAAATGGATAGCTTCCATGAGATAGCTTCTCGTCCATGTGCTCGGACTTCCCCCTTTTAGTGATTTCTGGATTTCGTGTGTTGATTTCTGGGATTTGTTCTGGATTTCGTGTGTTGATTTCTGGATTTAGAGCTTCACCAGTTTTCATTGATATGATATCAGTTTTTGTGTATTGGTGAATTTGTGTGTCATTACCTGCTTATGGGTTTGGATCTTTGAGAAGATCCTTGTGAAATTGATTAACCTCTTGTTGGTTATCATTTACGTACTTGTAGCAGTACGATGTTATGGTTATTACATGTTCATGTCATGTCGTTTACTTTATACCATATCATCTGATATTTATAGCTAGACTGACCCGTTTATTATTTTCTTATAAATAATACTCGGGTCAGACCGAGATGTTACAGGTGCTTCTTCTTGACTTCTTCCCAGGATTTGCTACTCTGACTTTTGGCTAACTATTTAGATTAGTAGTTTTGTTGTATACACCTGAGATATAGACTCAAAGATGTATTCTTTTGGTATAGCACGTGTTGCTATTCTTTTGTATTATTGTGGATCTTTTTGACCACACCTCTGATGTACACTTTCATGTGTTAGTTATGTATTCATATCTTTTTCCGCCTTTGTGATATGGATGTCTATGACTGATTTGTGTTATGCTTATTTCTATGTTTGTTTCCGAAGATTATTTATAGCCACCGTGTGATAAGCAATTACATGGATGGTCGCTCCTCAACAGCCTTATTCTCCGCCCTAGTTGACAACACTACTCCGTAGTGTTCTTGGACAGCGTGGGTATAGAGGAGGGGCGTCACAGCTCGTTTTTGAATTTCGACGTTATTGATTTTTCTGGGGGGTCAGGAACGATCGTGTGAGTCGCGACGACTTGTTGATGACGGCGAAGTCGGTCGGAGGGTTAGCGTTGATGTGTGCACGTGCACGTGGATTCTGATATGTCTGGGTTGTAGCTTGAATGGAGGAAGGAGAAGAAGAAGAAGGCTCGGGTGTGTGCTCGAAGTCGATCTCGGGGCCTTGAAGGGTTGGTCTCGAAGCAGAGTTTTAAAATTCTCGGGTCAAAAGAATGTAATAGGCTTTCAAGCCTGTTTGTTTTTTGAAATCTGAAAACAAGATTTAAACAGTGGTTTGAATTTTAAAAGTTAAGTTCAGTTCCAATTTTTTAAGTGTTTTAAACAAGTTTAAATCAACTAACTTTTAAAAAGTAAATTGTTTCAAACAAATAATTAAACTTGATTTTTGATAAAGTTGTTTTATAAAAGAATTTTTAATGGAAGGCTAAATATTTGTTTTAAACTTGAATTTGCAAGTTAAAATGCAATGTAATGTGATTTAAAAGCTAATTACTTGTGTAACTAAATTAATGATCAAAGATTGATTAACCAAGTAATTAAGGGTTAATTACTTTAAAGAATAATTAATAAATGTGGTTAATTAATTAGGGTAACTAATTTAAGGATAATTAATTAAAGGTTAATTATTTAATAATTAAAGGTTGATGAATTATAATTAAAGGTTAATTAATTTATTATTAATGGTTAACTAATAAATGATTAAAGAATAATTAATCAAAATGATTTGTAATTAACTAGGATTAGCATAAGAAATTAATCTGATTTGAATTTATCAGACAATTAAATTGACCCTACTTATGGATGATTGGATTTGACTGAATGATTGATTTGTTGATATCCCTGACATGTGATGCTTTGTGATATACCCTGATTTGTGTTGTGATCTGTAATTTATTTATCTGAGATGAATGTAATTGATTATCTGCGATATATATATCTGTGATCTGTGAATGAACGATAAGCGTTATAGTTAATACCGCTTATCAATTGTATTTCTGTATTTGATCTGTGATGATTGAATGATGTTGCACTATTATGTGTAAAACCCCTGGACCACACCTTTACACACACAAATATGGATTTCACGTGGAAATCGGTTAAGTCACAGATGATTTAAATTTGATGTTTTTGAAATTGAAACTTTAATTTCAATTGATTTTGAAATTGGAAATTTGGGTTTAAAGTGAAAAGCTTTTGAAATGGAATTTCAAAGATAAAATTTATTTTGAATAACTTAATAGAGTTTTGAAAATTTAAATAATTTGATTTAAATTTGAATTCAAGTTTAAAATTGAATTCTATGATTTGAAACTAGGGATTAAAGATGCTGTACAAGTTATATATGGGTTAAACCATTTTAAAGGTATTGATTTGGGAATTTGAATTTAATTCAAGGGTTTTAACTCGTGTAAATATAACTGGATTTTCCGAAACGAAAACTACTTGTTTTCAAATAATAATAGCTTTCATCTTAAGAAAGGATTTGCAAATTATGTTAAAAGGTTTCAAGTTTGAAATGGAATTGAAATATTTTGAAAACTATGAAATGAGTCTTTGATTCAAAGACCGGATGAGTTAATCCAACTTGAAATAGAATTGTTTTGAAAGCTATAAGTTAAATCTTGACTTAAAGATTTAACGAGTTAATCCAATTGAAATGGAAATCGATTTGGAAATCTATGAATAGATCTTTGGGAATGGGGTGAACTTTGTGAATTAAATCTTTTTGTTTAAAAGATTGGAAATGGTAATTTGTTTTAACCATTCGAATAAAAAGTTTTGGGCTTTAAGCTGTGATTTAACTGAGACCCCAGTGTCCATATGATTTTTAATTGCGCTCGTTTTTCGGTTTAGCCGGGGGAGGACCTTTGTGTCATATAACCCATTCCGAATTAGTGATATGACGATATGGATCGTATTGAAGACCGGTGGTTAAGACCAGATATTTCGAAAATGAAAGGACAACCTGTCGAATGTCTTTGCACCGAGTTGCTCCGGTATAGAGATTTATATCACTCCTTTGTGATGGGAAGTCTGGACGTGATTAGAAATTATCCGGATTGCAAGGGCTTCTTTGGAAGTACCTTCGGTTCCGTTCGATCCCGGAACCGACTTGTATGGATGTGTGTCTAACGTTACACTTTGAGGTGTAAAGCTGGTTTCTATCAAATACATTTCTGTTGGTGGCGGAGAATTTATTCTTTTAGCTTAACATCCTTCTTTGAGACGTACGAGCTCAGAGGTTATGTAGTTGATGGTTACTAGTGATACATTCCCAATTTGGTAATGTGGCATACGAAGTGCTGTTGATCATTTGTTGATCAAAGCGTGGCTTTGTGAAAAAGCATGGCTTTGTGAAAAAGCGTGGCTTTGTGAAAAAGCGTGGCTTTGTGGGCGAGACTTCGTCGAGCCTCACAACCCGGTAATGGTCGAAACAGGAATGTTGCGACAAAGGTTTGTAGGGGTAGCGCCCCTAGGGTATGTCATTTCCTTCTGGATAAAAGGTGATATCATGGTATGGAGCCCAGATATTTTACCTATGTTGATGCTGCAAATTTATTATACTTTGTGGTTGTTGCTTTGTGATCGAGACGTCTCGGATAAAGGTCGGTAACGACCAGGGGATGACATAGCTCGTGTGTTAGTTACCTAGTTACAGCTTGGTTAAAGCGTGAGGTAGCCTCGGCCTTGTGTTTGCAGAGAGCAGGTTGACTCTCGGGGCGTCTTTCCAGAGGCGTTTCAATTTCGGTGTCAGGAAGTTCCTTTGGCGGACCATTTGTTGGAAATCCAAAGAAACAATACGAACCTAGTACGGTTTTAGTTGTAGAACCTGCCATTTACTTATGGTGGTCACCACTGTTTAGATGGTAGCTATAGTAGGCATACAATAATGGTTGTATGCTGGCTTAGATTAATATTATATTTTCGAAAAGATTTTCACACTATGCACTAGTAATAATATCAAAAGAGTTTTCTTTGCGTAGTAAGCATGGTTGACTATCATAAGAAGAAATCTCATCCAATTCTGCGTTTGCATTGTGTGTGTGGCGGGAGGTCTTATGGTAGTTTCATTTTTCGAAAAACATTGCGGGTTAAAATGTTTAAAATTCTTTTGTTTAAAGAGAAACTGTTTTTTTAGTTTGCTCATACCAGTCCCATGACTGATCCGGAGTTTATTGTTCCCTTCCTAAACTCTGGGTGCCCACCATTTTCCACACGGGCAGTCTAGAGTTGGGTTTCTCAGATATTCAGGTTTAGAAGATTATCTGGAGCTGGTTCAGTTCTTGGAGTTCAGGACTGCACTTGCTTATCTTTGTGCATCGTGATGGTGGTTCGAGCTTGACGTTGGAGTTGTTGGAGTCATTCTCTTTTGTAGATCATTTGGAGTGATCTCTTCTGTTCTGTTGTTTCCGCTGTATCATTATTTATCTCTGATATTGTTGTATCATATTGATATCATTGTTGTATATCATACTGGATATTGTATTCATTGGAGTTGTATATGATATCATTGTTTTCTTTCTTCTGCTGTGTTGTTATACTTAATGGTGTTATGAGCTTCGGTGAACCAGATTCGGCGTTTGAATCTATGGCATTTTGAGTACAAGTGAAGTACGGGTGCCGATTTTCGAAGGCCGATTTCAGGGTCATTACAGCCCGTGTGGAAATTGGTGGGCACCCAGAGTTTAGGAAGGAAACAATAAACTCCAGGTCAGTCATGGTGACTGGTGTGAGAACTAATGTGACGACTCGGCTTTTCTTCACAGAAAAAGTCGTATCATCATGAAGAAAGAAAGGGATAGAAGAAGAAAGGATAGAAAAGAAGAAACAACAACACAAAAGAATCTCACAGCGGAAACGAATGAAATATAATATATCATATAAGATATTACATAGTATCATATACATCAGAGTATACAATTTATACAACACAGAATAGACAGTTATAAACTTCTGTCTATTATACATCACAAGTACATCAGTACAATACAACATACACAGCAGAAACTCTATATATCTACACGCTGAAGCCTCCTGCTCCTCAACTCCTCCAGTATTCGTCAAGACTAACCTGAATCCCTCGACTACTCAATAAAATATTGAGTACCCAAGAGTTTAATAAAACAGAAAATAAACACTTGGGTCAGACATGGGTCTGGTGTGAGTAAACGGTTTAAATTGCTTAACTTTGAAAACCTTTGAAACAAAAGTATCACGTAAGACTTCCCACACATAAACATGGGTAAGTTTTTACCTTACGCTAACTAAAACATTTGATAGGAAATCCAGTTATATTATAATAGGGTCTAGGGTTTCCAAGTAAAATACAGAAATAGCTGAAATGCTTACATCTCACATTCCAACATAGTTGGGCACAACTAATACGTACGGCACTTATTGGAGTTTGGATTCCATACAATGGCAGGGCTACTGGGGTACCGCCCATCACAGTACGTGGCCTAGATCACCGTACCGAGGAGTACGCCCGCTCCCCTGCAACACAAAGCCGGAACCATCCCTTACTGGATAATCCCGAACAAGACAATCCCGTAGTTGGCGCGACCAACCACACACTAAGCCGAATAAAAGAAAAGGGACCTCTAGACAGGGATCTATCTTGCTCTCAGTGGGTGCTACCCACGAAGCCTTGCTGCACCTCCCCTGTTTTAGCCATTCCCGGTTGATGAGGCTTGAGGTTACGATTACCTTTAATCAGAACATATCACTTAGAATGCTCATCGTCCGCCTGACGATGTGCTGAAAGCATTCAATCCATACAAGTTCGTTCCGGGTTCGAACGAAACCGAAGGCATTACCTCGTTACACTCGTTTTGGAATCACCCTCAGAGTTAACGACAATAACCCTTGCACTCTGAATCTTCATCTTCACTTGAGATTCACGACCTATCGTTAATTTGGATCGATGTGGTATTCGGGTCTCCAGACCTGGAATACCGGTATACGGAAACCCGATCCCGGTCTCATCGAAATCCAAAACGTATCTTTTAAGGCCAAGTTGTTTAAAGGTTTAAACATTTAAACTTATTCAGGATGATATAAACAGATAGATAAATCATATTATCACAATTGATAATTCATATCAACATTCATCTCATAAAGCAGCATATATCATATATATATCAGAGATATTCAAATCATCCAATATCAACCAATCACCCAATATCAAACATCCAGTAATAATCAATTATCTAAACAGAATTGATTAACTCTAATCAATTTAATTAACCTTTAATTAAATTAATTACTATCCTTTAATTACTTGGATTATCTTAATCCTGCTTATTATCATTAATTAATTACAAATTAATTAATTAAACATCTAAATGATCTTCCTTAATTAATCTCCTTTGATTAATTATACTTTAATTACATTCAAGTAATTATCCTTAACCATATACAGTAATTAACCTTTAATTACTATCATTTAATTACAATAATTAATGATCCTTTATTAATTAATTAACTATAATTAATTATATTAATCTTCAATTAATTACAATTAATTAATCATACTTAAATTAATTACTTTTATAAAGTAATTATACTTCAATTACTTTCCATTAAGTAATTCCTTTTTTATTACATCCTGTAATTATACATTAATTACTTTACTAAGTAATTACATTTATCAATCTTATTAAGTATTCATACTTAATCCTTTATCAAGTGATTATCTTTAATTAATTTACAAATTAATTAACTTAAATTAATCCCATTCATTTCATTAATTACCCTTGAGTAATTCATCCCTTAATTATTCTTAAACAATTTAATTAATCTTTAATTACAGATTAATTATTCTTTTAATTATTAACTAATAAATCTTAATCAACAATTAATAAAATTTAATAACAAATTAATCAATCCTTATTTATCAGTTAATTAATTCTTAATTAATCTTTACAGATTAATTGTCTCTTAATTATTAATTAATAAAATCTAATTATAAACTTAATTAAGTATTCCTTAATTACACATTAATCAACCTCTAATTTCTTAATTAATTAATCACTAATTACAACTTAATTACTTAATTACTTAATTAATTAATCGCTAATTATTAATTAATTATCTTTAATTATTCTATTAATAATTCTTAATACAAATTAATTAACCCCTTAATTAATTAATACTTATCCTTAACCATTAATTAATTGATTTCTTAATCAATAATTAATATAATTAATAACACTTTAATTACTTCATTAAATTATTAAAATCTTAATTACCGATCAATAAATTAAATAAATGGTAAATCGTTTATCTTAACTATCTTCTTAATTATCATTTAAATCTTACTTAAATTTTAAAATAACTCTAAACTTATTTAATAAAATTTTAAATTAAATAAAGTTCCAAAACTTCTTAAACAATGCTAAAGAAAAACAATTATTATTTAAAAAGTAATTTTTATAAAAGAAAATTCAAACTAATTTTACTTAAATTTCAAACACCTTGTTTTTAAAACTTTAAAACTTGATTTCTTTTACAAAGCTTTTGCTTTAAATTAGATTAGAAATCCCCTCAGGCCAAACCCGAGTCAAATACAAAAATACCCGAGCCAACACACGAGAAATCTCGTTCTCACCTGCTTCGAGTCCTACGCGAGAAAAATGGAGGAAACCCCCGAGTCCAATGCTTCTTCTCCAAATCCACAGACCATCTTCCGTCCAAACGTGCACACGTGCACGTGCACGGTCGAACGTCTCACCTCCGACCAACTTCCCGACTCTCGACATGTCGTCGACAACCCCACCGATCACCCCGACCACCCAGAATCCTGAAAACGTCATCAAATCAAAATCGAACAATTCGATCGAACACTGGAACCAACATGCTCGAACAACCCATCATCGCCGATGATCTCGGCCACGACCATCCACGCCTTCACCACTCAAGCTTCACCTCGGTCTCCAGCTTCGATTCCCCTACCTGCGGTCGTACCTAGATCGACCACGGCGATGCAGCAACCACGAGAACCCGACCATCCCAAACTTAACCTTAAACCCTACAATGATGTCGTCAAGCCACCCTGATGATCGTAAAATCACACGATCATTTTTCCTAGAAACCCCGACCCACCAGAAAGCTTCGCCTTCAATCACGAGGCCAACAATGTCACCGACCATCAGAGTTTCCCCAAAACGTGGTTTCCGTTCATCCCGAATTTCTCTTTCGAATCTAAGTTAAAAATTTTGATTTAACTTTTAAAAATCACGTTTTCCAATGGAGATTACGACTATATAGGTGAATCCAAAAATTATTATACTTGAGTTTTTACCTGATTATAAATTTTTACTGTCTTTTCTTTATTTCCAGAAGAATACAAGTTTATTTTTCTTGAAAATAATTTTTAACCATAGCTTATGACTAAACAAACTAAATTTGTTTAAATTCCTAAGCCTAACAGAGATTAGAGTGAGAGGAATTGGAATTTTAATCTAAGTTTTAAACTCTAAAACTAAGAACAGGGATGATCACTTATGTCCAGACTACTCACAGTGTCTTCATTCATATAAACATGTATTTAAGATTTGAAACAATCATGCATACACATTTTCAAACAATCATACTTCAAGATCAACCACAATATCAAAAACACATAAGTAGATAAGTGAGTTTGCTCACATTAAATAACAGAGAAGTATGTATTTATACATACTGATTTAGTACATGCATTTTATTTATTCAAGCATGCATTCACAGATAAAATCATATGCAAACCATATTACTATAAACATTCATCACAGCATTTAATTTTATTCTCAGATCTAAAAAAAACTGTTTTAAAAATAAAGGTTTACTCACCTTTTTTAAAATGAATGAGCAGAGCTTGTATTTTGAAATCTGGGAATGTTTGGAAACTGGAAACTCGAATTGCTTTATTTCCTTAAAACCGCAAAGCTTTGGAAACTTTTGCTTTGGCTTCAGATATACTTGCATGCATACTTGAAGGATGGTTACAGGCTTGATATTACAGAGCTTTGGAAAATGCTTTACAGGGTTTAGTTTTTGAGGAAGTGTTTACAGGCTTTTGAAAAATGATTACAGGAGAATTTGTTACAGATTTTTGAACTTGAATTTGAGGAGTATTTTGATCTAGATTCTTGGATTCTCTGGTTTGAAAAGATTACAGGTTTAGTTTTGAACTAGAGTTTGGAAATGCTTCAGGTTTGATTCTCGATCATTTTCTGGTTTTAGAAAAGTAGCTTACAGGTTGAGTTTCTTGAGTTTAGAATTGAGAAGATAGAGAAAAAAAAATGAAGGGGAAAGATATATGTTTATATAAGTAAATTTAGATTTTATTAAAAATAAAACAAAATTATAATAAATGTGACACTTGTCTCTTACCTTGTCTAATTACTTAACACATATGCTTAGATGGTTTAATATGTTAACACTTGTAATTTTTCATGCATAAATAAATTTTAAATGATTTTTAAAGCTTTTAAATTACATTTTCTAAATAGATAAATACATATCTTATTAAAAATGCTTTTCTCAATTTATAAAAATAAAACCTTTAAAAGAAAATAAAATAAAAACCAATCATATCTTAAATAAAATTATATATAGTATATTTAGTCCATTTTTAAATGATAATATAAAACTTTTGTATTTATTACTATTTAATAAACACTATCTTAATTTATATAAATAAAACTCTTTAAGGAAAATAATATAAGACAAATCTTATTTTAAATAAAAACTTATTTATATATTTAAATCCAAACTATGTTATTATTTTTATTTTAAGATATATATATTTCTTTAAATTCAATTCTTGAATCCAAATTCAAAGTCAATTTAAAAATCCAAATTAAAAATCAATTCAAATATATATATATATATATATATTAAATTTTAACAAGCACATTATTAATACTAAATAATTATTCTATCTAAAATCAATTTAAATACATATATATACACTTAAACAACTCTTATTAAATTTGGAATAATATGTCTAATTAAAAATCTATTTCTAAATAACACAAATTAAATTTTTAACTAATTATTCCATTTAAGAATCTACTCATAACTATATTTAAAAACAACTCATTATTAATTTGTTTGAAAATAACAATTTTACAGTTTTTAAATAATTAATTTACAAGATTATCACATTTTAAATTCCTTGAAATCCCGGGATATCACAACTAAAATAGTTATTCATCTTGAAAACAACAACAACAAAGGAAGTGGAAAATATCCGCAATGCTTTTGGAAAGTGAAACTACCATAAGACCTCCCGCCACACACACAATGCAAACGCAGAATTGGAGGAGATTTCTTCTTATGATAGTCAAACATGCTTACTACGCAAAACAAATCATTTTGATATTATTATTATTAGTGAATAGTGCAGAAAACATTTCGAAAGTATAATATTAATCTTAGCCAGCATAGGCATTTCACACTATGCCAACTATAGCTACTATGTTCAATAGCAGGTTACCGCCACATTCCGTAGCAGGTTATACAACTAAAACCATACAAGGTTCATATTGTTTCTTTGGATTTCCAACAAATGGTCAGGCTAAGGAACTTCCTACTGTCACATGGGATCGCCTCTGGCGGGACGTCCCGAGAACTAACTAGCTCTCTGCCAACACAAGGCCGGGTTACCTCTGACACCAGGTAACTACTACACGAATATGCCACCCCCGGTCCTTTGGGACCTTTATCCAAGATGCCTCGATCAAACAACAATCACACAGTAAATGAGATTGGAGTATCCACATAGGTTAAATACCAGGGCTCCATACCTGATACCACCCTTTTCCAGAAGGAAATGACATACCCTAAAGGGAGCGACCCTCATAACCTTGCCGCATATTCCTGTTTCGACCCATTTCCGGGTTATGAGGTCCGAAGAGGTCTCGTCCACAAAGCTATGCTTTTTTACAAAGCCACGCTTTGATCACAAATGATCAATAAATGATCATCACACAGCAACACTCAGCATGCCACACTACCAAATTGGGAGTATATCACTGATAAATTTCAACTACATAACCTCTGAGCTCGTACGTCTTAGAGAAGGGTGTTAAGCTAAGAGAATAAATTCTCCGCCACCAAACATAAATGTATTTGAAAGAAATCAGCTTTATATCTCAAAATGTAATGTCAGACATGTAACCATACAAGTATGTTCCGGGTTCGAATAGAACCGAAGGCACTTCAAAAGAAGCCCTTGCAATCCGGGTATTCACAATCCCGATCGAACTTCCCATCACAAAGGAAATCTCTATACCGTAGCTAACGGTGCAGAGACAATCGATAGGTCATCCTATCGTTTTCACAAATACCCGGTCTTCACCACCGGTCTTCAATACGATCCATATCGTCGTATCACAAATTCGGAATGGGTTATATGACTCAAAGGTCTTTTCCCGGCTAACCCGAATAGTGAGCACAATATTTAAAACATATGGATATAGGGATTTTAATTAAGTCACAACTTATTACCCAAATCCTTTCCTTTAAATGGTTTAAACAAATTACCATTTTAAATCTTTAGACAAAAAGATTTACTTCACAAAGTTTACCTAGTTTCGCAAAGATTCATTCACAAATTTCCAAATCAATTTCCATTTCAATTGGATTAACCCATTAAATCTTTAAATCAAGATTTAATTTATAGCTTTCAAAACTATACACAATTCAAGTCTTTTATAATATAAAAGATACACTTTTTAAAATCTTCTTTGATTTCAAAATAAAGTTTAATCATCTTCACAAAGGTTAATTCATAGTTTTTCCAAACTATTTACAACTTCATTTCAACTTGAATTGTTTCGATACAAATTGGAAATCTTTTCACTTTATGAAAGCCATTATTATTTGAAAACAGATAGTTTTCGTTTTGGGAAAAACTGGTTACATTTACACAGGTTAAAGCCATTCAAGTATAAAACTTGAATATAAATTTAAATTTCCAAAACTATATTTTAAATGGTTAAAAACCCATATAAACACCTTTTATACTTATAAAATCTTTTAAACCAAAATTCCCAATTCATTGAATTCAATTTCAAAATATTGAATTCAAACTTAAATCAAATGATTTAAATTCCAATTTTATTAAGTTATTTAAAATAACTCTTATTTTTGAAACTCATTTTCAAAGCTTTCAATTTCAATTCCAAAACTATTTTGGATTCAAAAATTCAATCTTTAGAATTGTCAAAAATCTGTGACTTAACCGATTTCCACGTGAAATCCACATTTGTGTGTGTATTGTGTAGTCCAAGGGTTTAACACAATAGTGCAACAACATTCAATCATCACAGATCAAATATAACAATATAATTGATAAGTGGTATAAACGATAACACTTATCTATCATCCACAGATCATAGATATATATATATCACAGATAAGTAGATCACAAATCACAACACAGAACATGATATATCACAAAGCATCACACATCAAAGATGTCAAACAATTCAACATCCAATATAATCCAAACATCCATAAGTAGGATTAATTAAATTATCTGATTAACTCAAATCAGATAAATTTCAATAAATCAATTTTACTAGTTATGGTAACTTAAAATCAATTAATTACCAAAACATTTTCAAATTTATTTCAAAACACCAAATCAATTTTCAACGAATTTCCAAAACTATTTCCCTTTTTAAAATAAATTTCTTTATCTCTTCAAATCTATTTAAAAATACCAATTTTAAATAAATTCTTCAATTTATAAATAATATTTTCGAAATCCATTTATTAAGCTCTTTTTCCTAAATTTGAAACTTAATTCAATACAGTTCAAAATAAGACTTTTATCTTTTTAAACCCCTTTTAAATTTATCCAATTATCAAAAATAAATTTTTTGATAAATTTTCAACTTAAATTTTCAAAAATCCAATTTTATTTATTTCTGGTATCCATCGATACCAAAAATATCTTCGGCTAATTTATAGCCGTCTACAGATTCAATCACAATATAATCACATGGCGATTATAAATAAATCAACACACAACATTGAAATAAATTCAAATGTTTGAGGAATCCAGTTGGATCCCTCCAACCTGTTTCCCTGCATCCACAGATGTTAGCACAATACCAATTCCACTTCAATGTGGAATATCGCGGTATATGGGATTTATAGAATACTATCCGCTATTATGCGGCGCAATAGGGTCTCATCCACTATATAATACGGGAAATCAACTCCAAATACATATATAATACCAATTCCACTTCAATGTGAAATTATTGCGGTATATGTTTTTAATAAATAACATCCGCTTAATATACGGCGTATAGGGTCTATTCAACACAATAGATAACAACCAATCACAACCATCATCCAATTCACACAATCAAGCAATTTTAAATACAACTATTTAAAAATTTAAATCGAAACAAATATTCGATTGAGTGAGAGGTTCTCACATTGAGTTCTGATAACCGTTGCAGTGTTTCGTTTTGAATAAAATTAAACGACCGTTTAATTTTACCCAAAATTTTCACTGACTCCAATCGACTCCAACCCAATTCCATTGCAAAGAGCTCATCTATACGGTTCCAACGCAAAAAGTTTCGTCAGAAACGGACCTCGTATGAAGAAGTTATGATATTTTAAATTTTGAACGAATTTATATAAATCAATTTCAATATTTATTTTTATTTTTCAAACCCTGCAATCAAATCTGGCCGCACGTTTTCACAAAACCAGATCTGGCCATGTGTTTTTGCTTCTTCCCCACCAGCCTATTCATGTTTGAACGAACGGAGATAACAACCCATTAGCCGCCACCACTCCTTTGAATTATACTCCATCTTCGTTCGCCTATCCTTCGATCAACCACCACCAATCGAACGCGCGTCACGAGCTCCACCTCCACCTTCAACAATGATGAACTCGACTGCACTCTTGCATAGGAAAACGTGCACGAACCGGTTGAGAACGCGAGCAATTTGCCGACGATCCACCTCTTCGTTTTCGATCATAACCGTTGGATTGAACGATCTCGTTGTCCTCTTCAACTTTGTAGTTGGAGATTTCTCGAATCATTTGATGGATGGAGAGATAATGGAGGAGGAAGCATGCGAATTTTTGGCCATTGAATATGAAACTGGCGGCCACAACCCTAGCTAGGGTTTCTGAATGCAAATGTGAAAATAGGGGGCCTTATATAGAAAATTTCTCAAATCACTATTCATCGAAAATTTTCCGAACTCCAAACGAAGCGTGCCGGTTGGCGTTTCTAAGGTTTTACCCGCGTTCCGAACACAATGGAACGTGTTTCGGAGGCCAATTCGATCGTATGTGAGAGTTACGGAATTAAACGATCAAATTTAAATCAAATCGATTTAAAACGATTTCGATGCGTTTTGGCTTGCCCCGGACAAACCGTAAATCCGATTAGCACGAAATTTGAAACCTTACAATAATTTAACATTACGGATCCGATGAAACTAGTTTCGTCGAAATCCGAGACTGTTTGAAAAATGGTCATTTTTACTCGTTAATTAAATATTAAAATATTCAATTTTCATAAATTAACTTTTAATTCAATTTTAAAAGTTCTATAACATCATTCTAACTCCAATATGATTTAATATAACTTTATGAATCATTTTTAATCACATTAAACCCAATTTCCAATTATTTCTGGAATTTCAAATATTAATTATCGATTAAATTAAACAATTAAATCTCTATATTCGAAGTTAATTTTATTCGGCTTACAAATTCCACTTATTAATATTTAAAATCAATTAAATATATGAATTTCAAATGACAGAAATTCTGGGTCGTTACAATCTTCCCCCTTTAAAAGAATTTCGTGCTCGAAATTGCAAAGTAAGAAAAAATGCCCAAATCCATTTACTTTTCAAACAATTCGTTCAAATTAGATTTCAAAATCACTTAAGTGTCAACTTCTCCAAAATCCAATAGTTAAACTCTTTCAAAAACTTCACTAAGTTTTCCAAATCTACACTTTGTTATATTCTTCAAAACAACTATATCGTTTAACTTTTAAGTTCAAATCCAAAATTCAGTTTTCACAAATTTTCCAAAATATCTCGAAAATTTTCTAACGCCTTAAATTTTTAGAAAAATTCGCCATAGCCTCCTTTGCGCGGTTCAATCGTAGTAGGATCACAATAGACATAAATATATATACATCGACCCATACGGTCGGAAAAGCAGAAAAACAGTTCATATTTCCTATTTTAATTACGTAGGCGTACCTTTTTAGCATTTTTAAGCAAAGCAGTTATTTATTTAGCATTTTAGCGCAACCCAAATCTCGCCAAACGGCAGCCACGACACCTGTACTTACTCAATTTAAATATGTAAGTGACATATACAGAAAATTCATTTACATTGCATTAATTTTCAATAACAAATACAAAGTTTCCATAAGCAATGCAATCAAATAATTCCCATAAGCAATTTATAAGGTTTCGATGCAAATTTTAATTGCTTACTACCAATTCACATTAATTCACTTTCAATCCAAATTCAATTACATAGCTTTCCATTTATCAATTCGATTTCATTAACACTTAATGAATTATATACAATCAACTAACAATCATATAACAACCAATGTATATTCACCACAACCAAATTTATTCACTTGTTTACCTTCAATTTGGTTCAACACTTCTAACTTCAATTGGTTTAATATTAAATTGACTTCCATTCAATTTATTCAAATTCCAATTTATTAGCTTTTAATGAATTAACACTTACATCCATTATTCCATATCAATTCATTTACATTATATTGATTAACATTCAATCCATTTATTAATTCAATTGCTAATTCACTTTACAATTAAAGTTGAATTTCATTTATATAACTCAAGTTTACCTTCATTTAATTTATTTTGTCATTTCACTTCGATACCAAAATCAACTTCATTTAACATCACTTAAGTTATATTCCAATTAAACACCATTTGTTTAACTTAACTTAAATTTCCACTTATAAATCCAATTCAGATGTCCAATTCTAAAGTAAATTCTATTTAACTTTTACCAAAGTCAAATTTTATTATCACTATCAAATTCAGATTTTTGCTTTTCTTAACAAAATTGTTTAACCATTTTATCATTTGGTTTCACTTACCTTTACCCGTTCTATAAGTTATACAACTTATTATTCAACTTCCAAATCTGATTTAATTTATTTAACTTCCTTTAGTTAAATTCCAAATCATATATTTACTATGCTAACCCAAATTTTATTCCAACTTTACCAAAGCTAAAATCTTTATTTCATATTATAAGTATAAAACTCATTTCATTTATAATTATCAATTACAACTTTGGATTTTAATTTTAAATCTGTTTATCACAGCAAAACTTCAATTTTTCAATTTATTATGGTAGTAAATCCATCACAAAGAAACTCGAAAATGATACTGATGATGCTGCAGTCATCACCCTTATTATTCCCCAGCAACAGTAGTGAATTCAGTGCTTAATATTCTTTTCAAAATTTTACTTTTATTTTTAAATCACATTTATAACCCTTTTCTTATATAATTTTACTATTTTACTTTACTTATACAAGATTACTTCACAATTGTAAATCATCTTGATTATAATTCCATACTTAATAATTCATTTGCTTATATACTTCATTCTTTTACAATTGTTGTTTTTATTTAGATTATTCAAACAACTTTTATTAACTCATATATATATTTTTACATTTTCAACAACGAAACAATCAATTTATACACACTTAAATATTTCTGAAAAAAATTATTTCCTTTATATACAAAATATAATCGAGGTAAAATTATTTCATTTACCCAATTTAAAATGATACTATGTCGACTTGCCTCGTTTAAGTGTTTAGAAATCCCTATCGATAATATGGCGTCCCACATACCGACCAAAATTCATAAACAGCTCAACGGATAAGTAAACACAATATAAAACATTTTCATATTCACTAACAAATACGCGCTTATATCTATTATTACACTCAACTCATTCTAGAGTACTACTGACTCTATCTCTAATGAGTAATACCCAACAGAGCCATGGTTATCGCTTAACCATATGCTCTGATACCAAATGTAACGATTCAAGGATTTTCGACTTCCGAAAATAAACATTAATACGTCCACTGTATCAACTGCCGAGAAATCGAATGCCGGAAAACCGAATTGTTATGGAGAAAAAGAAGAGGTAGGAGAAAAAGAAAGAAGAAACAACAGAAAAACACAGAACAATATCAGAATCTCACATATCGCAGCGGAACAACATATAATAGATTAATGAATAATCTTTAAATCAAAGAACTATAACATTTTACACATTACATCATCAGGGTTTATAGCAACAATATACAACATAACTGGATAGTTATATAAACTTGTCCTCATACAGAATACACAGCGGAATAATAATATCATGTAAAAGTGATACGTCTCGCCATCCAGCTCGCCACTAAGCTCCACAGCATCTCCTGAATCCAGAATGACCTGATAACCTGACTCTAGACTGCCCGTGTGGAAATTGGTGGGCACCCAGAGTTTAGGAAGGAAACAATAAACTCCAGGTCAGTCATGGTGACTGGTGTGAGAACTAAAACAGTTATTTATCTTTATAACAACAACAATAAAGGAAGTGGAAAATATCCACAATGCTTTTGGAAAATGAAACTACCATAAGACCTCCCGCCACACACACAATGCAAACGTAGAATTGGAGAAGATTTCTTCTTATGATAGTCAAACAAGCTTACTACGCAAAACAAATCATTTTGATATTATTATTATTAGTGCATAGTGCATAAAACATTACGAAAGTATAATATTAATCTTAGCTAGCATAGGCATTTCACACTATGCCTACTATAGCTACTATGTTCAATAGCAGGTTACCGCCACATTCCATAGCAGGTTATACAACTAAAACCGTACAAGGTTCGTATTGTTTCTTTGGATTTCCAACAAATGGTCAGGCTAAGGAACTTCCTACTGTCACATGGGATCGCCTCTGGCGGGACATCCCGAGAACTAACAAGCTCTCTGCCAACACAAGGCCGGGTTACCTCTGACACCAGGTAACTACTATAAGAATATGCCACCCCCGGTCCTTTGGGACCTTTATCCAAGGCGCCTCGATCAAATAACAATCACACAGTAAATGAGATTGGAGTATCCACATAGGTTAAATACCAGGGCTCCATACCTGATACCACCCTTTTCCAAAAGGAAATGACATACCCTAAAGGGAGCGACCCTCATAACCTTGCCACATATTCCTGTTTCGGCCCATTTCCGGGTTGTGAGGTCCGAAGAGGTCTCGTCCACAAAGCTATGCTTTTTCACAAAGCCACGCTTTGATCACAAATGATCAATAAATGATCATCACACAACAACACTCAACATGTCACACTACCAAATTGGGAGTATATCACTGATAAATTTCAACTACATAACCTCTGAGCTCGTACGTCTCAGAGAAGGGTGTTAAGCTAAGAGAATAAATTCTCCACCACCAAACAGAAATGTATTTGAAAGAAATCAGCTTTATATCTCAAAATGTAATGTCAGACATGTAACCATACAAGTCTGTTCCGGGTTCGAGCAGAACCGAAGGCACTTCAAAAGAAGCCCTTGCAATCCGGGTATTCACAATCCCGATCGAACTTCCCATCACAAAGGAAATCTCTATACCATAGCTAATGGTGCAGAGACAATCGATAGGTCATCCTATCATTTTCACAAATACCCGGTCTTCACCACCGGTCTTCAATACGATCCATATCGTCGTATCACAAATTCGGAATGGGTTATATGACTCAAAGGTCTTTTCCCGGCTAACCCGAATAGTGAGCACAATATTTAAAGCATATGGATATAGGGATTTTAATTAAGTCACAACTTATTACCCAAATCCTTTCTTTTAAATGGTTTAAACAAATTACCATTTTAAATCTTTAGACAAAAAGATTTACTTCACAAAGTTTACCCAGTTTCACAAAGATTCATTCACAGATTTCCAAATCAATTTCCATTTCAGTTAACTTTCTAGAATTCATATTTCCAAACCATAGAAAATGATTCGTAGCTTTCTCAATACTCGATATAAGTTTAGCTGGTAGTATAAAACTTCTGCACCAATACATAATCATGGCATGCAGTATAGACTTGATGATTGTTAATCTACCTGCATGAGAGAGATTCCTGCTACACCAACTACTCATGGTTCTGGTTATCTTCTCAAACAAAGGAAGGCTTGCAGTGATGCTTATTCTTCTAGAGGACAAGAGAACACCAAAGTGATTGACATCTGAAGTGAGAGCTGGCAAATTGAAAGAGTTAAGCAGAGTGTTTCTTTATTCATCAGGCACTCCAGTTGTAGATAAAAAGGACTTCTAATAGTTTATCTAAAGCCTAGTAGCACTGGTAAAATCCCTCAGCACTATTGTAATACATCTCAAGGAAGTCTGGGTTGGATTTGTAAATAGGAGAATATCATCAGCAAATAGCAATGTTGAAATATAAGGAATCCTACATTTCGGGTGGAGGTCAAACTCTTTTTTAACTATTTGCTTGACAAACAGCTGAGTGAAGAACTCCATAACTATGATGAATAGGTAGGAAGAGATAGGTCTCCTTGTCTTATACCACATTTTCATCTAAAAACCCTATAGAGTTTCCATTATATATCAAAGAATAAGACACTGTTGATAAGCAAGTATGTATCCAACTAACAAAATGACAGGGGAAGCCCATACGAGACATTATTCCAACAATAGCTTCCCATTGAATGGAATCATAAGCTCTTTTGATATCAAGTTTCATCATTGCTCTTGGAGATATGTAGCTATGATTGTAGCCATTCATAAGCTTATGGGTAAGAAGAACATTGTCTATGATAATACGAGAAGGGAGAAAGGCTGCTTGATTTTCGAAAATAATGCCAGGAAGCACTTGCTTGAGCTTAGATGCAATAACTTTGGATATGTACTTATAAATAATATTGCAACAAGCAATCGGTTTGAAAGAAGTGGCAGAAGAGGGATGTTGAATTTTAGGTATGAGGACTAAGTTAGTTGCATTTATGGATCCAAGCATCTTACTATGCAAAAAAAATTTGTGGACAGCTTTCAGGAGGTCAGAGGATATAATGTCCCAATAGTGAACATATAATAATGCATTGAATCCAGTTGGACCACCACAGGATGATCTATTCATTTCAAAAAGCACAGCTTTTATTTCTGAATCAGTGATCTTTTCAGACAATAAGTTGATATCATCAATCTTGAGTTGAGGCAAAGGAGTTGAGATAAAATCATTAGAGCTGATATGAAGGTTTCCTGCTTTATCTAGCAGATTTTTATAACATTCCAAAATCACATTGTCCATAGAGGTTGGGGTGTCATGTAAAATGCCATCGTCATTTGTGATTTGGAAAATATTGCTCTTCGCATTCTTGATTTTAAGTGTTGCATGATAAAATTTCGTATTTCTGTCTCCATGAATCTACCACTCTTTCATAAGCTTTTGCTTCATCATGTTAAGCTCATATTTCATGGCTTCAGTTAGCTACAATGTCAAATCATGCTCAAGAGATGAATAGATGATATTACCTGGGTCCTCCATCATTTTGGCCTGCACTTTACCAAGTTGAGCTGTCAAGGCAGTCGTAACTTTATCTCCATCGCCAAATTTTTCTTTAGCCCATCCTCCCAGAGCATTCTTGGTAGCTTTTAATTTTTGTTGGAAAATAAACATTTTGTTACACAAAAAGTTAGCTGACCAAGAAGCATTAACAATTGTAAGAAAATCAGGATCACTGATCCATGTATCAAAAAAATTAAAACTTTTGTTCTTTCTAATTGCATTGCTTCCAAAAGACAAGAATATAGGGGAGTGATCAGATAACAGAGGTGGAAGAATGTGCATAATGGTGTTTGGAAAGTGAGATAAAGCAGCTGTGGTGATGAAAGATAAATCAATTCGACTCATAGTTCTGAAGCCAATTCTACTTTTATTATTCCAAGTATAGGATGGTCCAAGGAAAGGAGGTTCAAGAAGATTTGATGATGAGATTGATTCATTGAGAGGGGCTATGTTAGAGAGAGAAAGAGGTCTGCCACCACACCTATCAGTGGCCTTAAGCATGCAATTGAAATCCCCCAGAATATACCAAGGATGTGACTCCTACTGCAAATGTCGATGATAATTAAGAAGTTCTTGCCTAGGAGCCAAGTGGTTGTCAGCATACACAAAGGTAATATAGAAGGTGGTTGAGGTGGGAATAGATATTGCATGAAAGTGGATGAATTGTCTATGGCTAATGATTGGAGTAAGGCAATAGATTGTGGGGTCAGAGAGGATTAAAATTCTACCATAGGGTGCTTCATTGAGGTTGTGATGCACCAACCACACAGGATTGATTAAATTTTCCGCTTTGAGAGTTAGAGAGAGATTTAACTTGGTTTTAAGCAATGTCATTATGCTTAGGTTATTTTGAGCTATCAAATTTTGTGCTTGCATAAGTTTGAAATCCTTATGCACTCCTCTTATGTTCCAACTAGCAAAATTTTGTAACATTAATCAAACTTTTGAGAAAGAGGATACAAATTATTCCATGTTCTTCTAAGAATGGAACTTATTGTATTGGTCTCTGGAAGTGTTTCTTCATATTCTATAATTTGTCCTTTGTCATGGTCACGAAGTAATGCTTTCTTCTTCTTCTTTTTCCAAAGTTATTATGCATACTGGGTGTTCTACCCACTGGAGTGCTAGTGGTTCATATTTTTTTCAATTGCCAACAAAATTTGTTTTTGTTCTCAGAAAATTTATACTTAATTTGTTTTATGTTGGCTTTTTGACCTTCTCTTTTGTTTAAGTTTCCTATTTAAATATCATGTTTACTATATGTGAAACATTAAGTCAAAAAATGGATTGGTAATAATGATTTACAAATAATGAAAGGTAACTTTTTATAAATTACATTTATCTTAAATTTCTTGTTGATTTTGAGATAATGTTGGTCAAAACAATTTAAGCTAATGTATATTCTTTTAGATGAGTAACCTTTTGTTTCCTCTTGCTAAGGTTCAAACAGATCACACCGAAATTATGTTTCTAAAGAGATTGTGGAAATTTGGATTTTTTTCATCTTGCTCCAATTCAGATGGAATGCAAGGAAATCATGTTATCAAATGAATTTTGTGTAGAGAAATTTATGTTTCGATATCAAATGAGTATTGTATGTTTGGAATTTTTGGTGCTTTTGTTTTGTTGAAACATGTTACAAAAAGTAAAAACGTTGTTTCCTTTGTTAAAATATGTTTACACATACATGTAATGTTTAAGTGTATAATCAAGAGGAAGGTTCAATGGTATTTCTGTTTTGTAGCACCCCTTTAGTACCCTTACTTTTCACCACAAGCTTTTACTTCAACATTATTTGTTTCTCTCTCTTCCACACCTTATTTAAATAAAAACTTGTGATGGAAAGGACGGGTGCTAAAAGCATTCTATAAAAGAGTGGTGACATTAAACCCTCCTCTTGAAAACTAACTCCATATAATTTGTTATGTTTTTAATATAATAAAGATATTACGTCTGAAGTTAAAAAGAATGATGAACACTTTTTCAGTATGTTGAAAAATGGCTTTTTAACACTAGAGAAAATTAATGGATATTTAATCTTATATCCATCTTTGTAATGGTATTTGTTAGAAAACAAACCATTGTTGAAGCTTCAAACATATGTAAATATATAATCAATGTTGTTTATTCAAAAAATTTTGTAACTAATATGCTAGCAATATTTATGAATATTGTTTCCACTATTATATTGTCATCTGTATTATTACAAAAAAATTTATGTGCTTAGCTCTATGAAAGATATGCAAAATGTACATTGAATTGTTACAATTGTAAGGTTTATTTTTACCATGAACTAATTATTTTATATAGAAAAGTGGTACTTTATTATTAAAAATCGTTAATGTATTTATTAATATTATGCCTCATCAAAACTTTACAACCCCCTTAATCTTGATTGGTGCGTTGCAAAAAAAAGAGTATATATTATCTCCATATATTAACGTACAACAAAGTTAGCAATTAGTTGTTGCTTATCTTAAACAGGCGAGGTCCGGAGGAAACAAAAATCACCCGTACTAGAGCAAGAAACTGTTTACACCCAAATATAGCACAAAGGGGAGCAACATAATAAATAAATAAACTCGCACTAAAATGTAAAGAGAGCACATGCATGTGTAGTGAGTATTAAATGAACACGCTGTTTCATTCATCACTTATTCTTCGGAAAGCAACAATGCATCTTAACAACTGTCCTATTTACTTACTTGACCCAAAAGTCAAAATTATAGCGATTTCAAGATCTGAAAACGGAATGCTGATGTATCTTGAGCTCTCTATCATTCAAAAAAACTTTATCATTTGCAAAAGAAAGAGGATGACTAATCCATATCGGAGCTAGGCTTCGCATTAAGTTCGATGCTGGATCTTTCATAGCAGTAAATTTGAGGATGTTTGGCTGCATTAAAACAGAGAACCTCAAGACGCCCGTTTCTTCTGTCTTGAGCTGCTGGGGATTTCATCGATCCAATTAAGCTGAGATTTCGTCCATATTGCATGCAAATGAAATTGCTTGGAGTGCCTATTTGCAAATAAAGCTACTGGGGATATCATCAACTAGATAAGCTTTAGTTGTAGCATAATATGTCTTGCGTTCTGCAATCATAGAACCTTGATATTTTAGTGAGAATTCTGCAGTCCTGTAGAAGTAGCTCTAGACGAACTATAGTAGGAAGACGTTTATTTTTATATAATCTGATGTTGCGTTCAATTCAAACATGCCAAACAGTTGATGCAAAAGCAATGTCAATAAAATCTTTGTGAAAATTCTTGCCTTAGTATTTGTCTGTTATAAACACTCTTTAATATCAGCAGAATTAGGCAATTTTAAAGTGATGATTTGTTTTATTTGCTAGCATATTTGTAATGTAACGACCCAGAATTTTAGTTATTTGAATTTTAATATTTAATTGATTTTAAATATTGAAAAGTTATTTTTATAAGTTAATTAACTTGAATTTCAAATATGGCGATTTATTTGATAATTAAATTGTTAAATTTAATATTTGAAACTGTTTAAATAATTGAACCTTGAATTTAATATGAATGAAAACAATTTCAAAAGTTGATTTATATTCTATTTAAATTAGAACGGAGTTAGTGAACTTTTAAATTGGATTTAAAAGTGATTAAACTGATTTTAGAAATTACTCATTTTAATTAATGTGTAAAAATTAATTTTTGTGGCACTATCTCGGAGTTCGACGAAACCAGTTTCATCGGATTCGTAATAGTGAATTATTATATGTCATCGAATTTCATGGCGATTACACGTATCGTTTGGTCGTGCGATTTCGAAACGCGTAGAAATTAATTAAAGGAATTTAAATTTATATAATTTGATTTTGTAAAGTTAACTTATGTACATGATAGAATTGGCTTCCGATATATATTCCATTGTGTTCAGAATAGAAGTATAACATATAGAATGCCAGGCGGCACGCTTTGGTTGGAGTCCGAAATTTTAAATTGTGAATAGTGCTTTGGAAAATTTGCTATAAAAGGACATCCATCCCTTCATTTGAAAACTCTAACCCAATAATAAATTTTCAACTGCCATTAAACATAAACCATCCAACGACCTTAGTTAATCGGAGCATCTAGAGGCCGAATTAGCCTTCGACTTTAACTAGAAAAACGTAGAGCTCAACGAAACAAGTAAGATCAACGGATGGATCGTCATTTGGTGAGGCATAAAAGGCGAAATCGTCTCATGTTCGTGAGCAGTAGCTCCCAACGCGTGCGTCTTGGAAATGTGATATACGTGTGAACGAGGGAGAGATGAAGGAATAGGTTAAGTTTAAAATTTAATTTATTTAAGTTAAGTTAATTTTAATTTTATCAAATATTAATAAATTCATAACTTGTTTATAGGAGGTCAGTTTTGAACGCGACGAGTCAAGGCTACGCTATGGAGTTGGATTGGATGGATTTGGATCTAATGGGAATTTTGGGTTAAAATCGAACGTTTGTTTAATTTTAATTCTAAAATGGAACATTTGGACGAAATTAAAATCATAGGTGAGTTAATCTCATCTTTTTGGTTAACCATAAATATTTTTAATTGATAAAGTTATTTATTGGATGTGTGAATGTTTTATTGTTAGCTGTTGTTAACTGTTTGGATAATTTACTAATTATTATTGTTGGTTTGGATATATTCCTACCCTTAGAGCGGATGAGACCCTATTACGTTCCCGTGTAAGAACGGATGACCCTTTATATACGAATCCCGCCGCGAAGCTGTTGATTTATATTTTTATGATTATATACTGTTTGTGAAGCAGGGGGACAGGTTGGAGGGATCTAATTGTATTCCTCACACTATTGATTTTGTTTTCATATAAATTGATATATGATGTGTTGGATGTTATAATTGATGACATGGACGCGACTTTGCTTATTTAGTGCTTTAGTAGCAATGGCTCTTATATTTTGGTATTTTAAAATACCATAAAATAGTGATTGATTTTAAAAAGGGAATTCAAAATTATTTTAGAAAATTATTTATGTTTTAAATAAAAAATTTTGAGTTATTTGAAGAAGTAATTTATTTTCAAATCAAAGGTATGATTTTTGTGGATATTATAATTTAATAGTTTTATAAAACATTTTCAAATAGGGTTTCTGAACTATGAGTAAAGATTTTTAAAACTTGGAAAATAAGCCCATCTTTTATAATAAAGGACATGGTTTTAAGAAGAAATAGAAATATTTTTATATAAATATTTATTAACCATTTTATATAAAGTAATATATATATATATATAAGTACATATATTATAATTTATTTATAAAGATGAAATTTATAAATAAGATTATTTATAAAGGTGATATTTTACAAAGGAAGTAAAGATTTGTAAAATCATATTGTGTTAATAAAAGTATGGATTTATAAACGGTGTTTACAAATTTAGGGAAACTTTTATCATTGGAAAAATGGGGAAATAAATCACAAAGGGGTGGATCCATTAGAGGATGTGGAATGTTTGTTTTGAAAATAGTTGATTCTATTTTGGAAATTAAAGGTGAGGGTAAATTGTAAGATGTCGAATGATTTTATAAATAAAAGGGAATTTATAAAAGGAATCCATGAATATGGGAGCAACGTTTTAAACGGGTTTAAATTACGTTTTTGAGTGGGAGTTTATAAATAATCGAGATTTATAAAGGGATATACTTATAAATAAAGCTCTATAAATAAATAAATTTTGTGAAATGAAGTTTTATAAAATAGAAAGAGATTTATGAATCTTGTTTATAAAATATGGAAATGATTATGTGGAAAGTTAAGTATGAATTTTTATCAAGGAAATATAACTATGTTTTAAAAGTTGTTTATTTATATTAATATTGTTTAAAAATTGTTTATCAATATTTTAAATATTTTGAAGGGTTAATTATTTAAATTATTAATATGGTTTGAAACTAATTTTAATTATTTATCAATAAAGTTTTGGAAATTAATTATTATTATTTATAATAATGTTGAAAATAAATTATTTTTGTTTATTTAAGAATGTTTTGAAAATTATTAATTATAATTTTAAGCTGTTTTAAATTTAGTATTTATTTACTTATAATGTTATTAGTATATAGTAGTGTTTAAAGGTAAATGACTTGAATTTATTTATAATTGTTTCCGAGATTTATAAATGGAGATTTATAAAAAGATGGGGTTTTTTATAAGAGGAATCTTATAACATGTTTTGGAAAATGTAAAGAAAGATTGCTTAAAAAGGGTAAAAGCATTTTATAAATGGTTTTAAATGTTTATAAAAGAATTTTAGAAAAGGTTTTAAGGATTTGTAAAAGGAATTTTATATACAGTTGTGTGGATGTATAATGGAGTTTATAAATGATTTTTGAATTGAATAAAAAGGAAATCTTCCTCAAAGTTGGTGAATATACTTATACCGTTGAGATAAGTATATGGATATTTTTCCAAGTATTGAGAAATAGGGATTAGTGGATATATATATATATATATATATATGTTCTTTTCAAATAATATATATATTTGTAAAAAAAATTTTGATTCAAGTAATTACAAAGTGGATTTAATTAATGAAAGATTTTTTAAAAGAGGCTTAATGTTGCTTGGTGCTTAACAAATGTTGGTTTATCCTACGGAATTAAATTCCTGATTGAACGATTGTTATTCATGGTCAAATAACCGACTATCGAATTTGGACCCAAAACGTAACTTTGAAAATATCTAGGGAAAACACGTGAGTTATATGGCACAGTCATCTTCGATGATGTTGTACTGTGCATATAAATCTCATTTGTTCTCCTAGGACAATGACAAGGAAATCCATCGACTAATAGTTAGGAGGTGATCTCCGCTCTTACCTTTGAATGTTTATTTCCTAATGAACCGGGGTTGAGTTTACCGAGAATTATCGAATGTTGTTCCGAAGAGACCGAGATCGGATATGTTATCCGAAAAGCACTTCGATCCAACGAATGCGTTTCTAAGTGAAGACATCTTGAAGATAATGGAATTGAAGATGGAGCTCTCAATTGTTTCGTTCAATCCTAGAACGAACTTGTATCGATGAATGCGGGTATTGCATTATTGCTTGGAAGGCAATGTTAACATTCCAAGTGGGCAGTGCTATATAAAGGTAAAACGTAGCCCCAAGCCTTATCAACCGGGAATGGCAAAAACAGGGGAGATGCAGCAGGGCTAAGTGGGTCGCTTCCAAGTAGAGTATGATCATCCCTATCTAGAGTCGCTATTATCTCTCATTTGTATTCTTTGGGGCCCATTAATGGAGGGGTTATCATATCCGGTACTATCCAGTAAGGGGTAGATCGGTTCTGTGTTGGCAGGGGATCCAGGTGAGGTCCTTGGTGTTATTTTATCTAAAGATGCACCATGACGGGCGGTACCCCGGTAGCTCAGTCATTGTATGGAATCCATTTTCCAATACGAACCTTTACAGTCTTATTATTATGCTGGAATTTATTTAATGCAACAATTTTGGCTAAGATTAATAAGTATTTGTATCTAGACACTATTATAACATCGGAGAATTTTATATGAAATGGTTTTGTTTATCGTAAGGTAAAAACCCGTTCATGTTTATGTGTGACGTGGTCTTACGAGATACTTTTGATTTCAAAGGTTTTATATAACTTTAAAATCCAGTTTGGTTTGCTTTCTCACACTGGTTTTCTAGACTGACTCGGGTGTTATTTTATTATGATGCTCGGGTTAGACCGAGCATTGTTCGTCGATGGAAATTATATCGGTTTAGAAAACCGTCGAACGAATTTAAATTAAAATTTACCGCAAGCGCACGGCGTACACTTTGTAGTACGTGGCGAATACGGGTCGATCCGTAGGGAATTGTGAGAGATTAAAAATCTATTCAATCAAATTAGACCAAAGAGAGATGAAGTTGTTAACTACAAAAAAGAAGCTAAAGCTAGAATTAAAATGTGATTTAAAAACTATTAAAGTAGAGGACAATTTAGAGGCAAATCCACTCTCATATTTTTGTAAACCAACAAATAAAGAATTTATGATCTCTAACTTGATATTAAGCGAAATAATCATTGCATTGATCATAAGTATGGTTTGTTTATGTTATTAATTAACATAACTCAAACCATCAAACTATAATACAATAATTATACCACTTATAACTCTCATGAAAATGAAGCCAAAGCAAAAGTTATTTTAAGTATGATCTATTTACTATTGTAACTAGTAATATAGACCATCAAATTTCATTTTTACTTTCATTTCAAAATCAAAAATGGATTAGCAAATGATGATGCAACTTGTGTTTATGTTGAATAAGAATAGCTCATTTGCAAAAGCAACATAAGCTATCAAACCCACTTGTATAAACTTGCATCAAAATTCACTCTCATGAAGCATAATCAAAAGAGATCATAAATCATAGAAATGTTGAAATTACATAATATTTGAGAGCTTCATTACCCCTAAATTGAAAGGGTTTAGCTACTTATTTGTGGCATTGAAGCAACACTTGTAAATTCCAACATGAAAGAGCAAAGAAATGAAAACTAAGCAAAGGAAGAAAGAGAGATTAACTACTAACTAATTGCATAAAAATTAAAGCTACACTACTTGCTAAATGTAAATCTAAGCTATGAACATTAAAGGAAAGAGAGCATAGAAATAAACATTAACAATAAAACAAAGAAAAGCATGTAGAAAAAGGAGAAGAAAGAGGCTTGGAAGCCATTTTTATTTCATAGAACATTGAGCTTACAATTTGATCTCTTAATTTCCTAAGTAAAATGAAAGAGTAGAAGACAGTTTCATGTACATAAGAGGGCTATATATACATGCATAAAACCCTAATTCTATTTTTAGGAGGCTTCCTAAAATGCCCTTTAGGAAGTGTGGCCACCAAGTAACCATTAGTCACTAATTAATCCATCATTTGTTGTGCATGAAGCTTTAACCTCCACTTAGTTTGTCCATTAGCTCATAATTGTACATTTAGGTAAGTGGGTGGGGTCCTCCATGATCTTGAACTTGAATTATTTCCTCTTCATTCATTTGTATTTTATTTGTGCATGCATGTATCTTCATATAAGCCTCTTCCATATGCATCCAAATTCCTATAAAAATTATCAAAAAATGTCCAAGTAAAAATTCTTAAATTGACACAAGCACAAAAATGACCATTTTGCCCTTGAATGAAGATGAAAATATAATGGTTTGAAAATAATTGAATTTTGGTTTTACACATGTTAAAATGCCCAAATATGATGTTTATTTAAATAAAAAGAGATAAAATATGGGTGTAAATATATGCACATTTACGTGCACATCAAGCATATTTCAAGATTGCTTCGGATGCATTAGAGTTCAGGAGACGAGTTGGAAGTCTTCAAGTCATATTTACGTATATGTTTTTATTTCCGCTGTTTTGTTCTTGAAATCATCAACATTTGTGAGGACAGGCTGGTATAACTGTCTAGGCTGATGATATTGAATTGTTGTTGTACCCTGATGAATATATGTATATAACAGTTTCTCTTTGTAAAGATCATTGATATTATATTATATATTGTTCCGTTGCGATTGTGAGATTCTATGTTGCTTTAATTTATTTTCTCTTCTTCTTCTCTTCCCTTCTTCTTTCTTCTTCTTTCCCATAACTATCAGTCTTTCCGTTCACTTTATGTTGGAGATGTGTGGTTTGTTGTCAGCTTGAATGGTACGGGTTGGCGGGTCGTTATACGTGGTATTAGAGCTTAGGTTGAGCAAACACCTAGGCTTTGGTGGGAATTTACTCATTTGAGATAGGGTAAGCGAGACCCTAGGATGAGTTTGAGTGTGTGTGTAGAGCGCGTATTTGTTAGTGATATAAAAATATTTTATATTGTGTTAATTTGTCTGTTGAGTGGCTTATGAATTCTGGTCGATACATGGAAGCCACAATATCGATAAGGGTGTCTAAACGCTTAAACAAGGCAAACCGACACAGTATTGTTTAAAAGTGGGTAAATGGAATAATTTTACCTAAATTATATTTTATATTAAAGAATAACTTTTTAGAAATTATTATATTATATATGATGTGTATGGATGTTAGTGTTTGATAATATTTGATTATTACCATCTCTTGTTTGTGGATCTAATAAAAAATTGTTATAGTTATAATGTAAACAAAGATGAATAATTAAGAAATAAATTATATTAGATGGTGAATTTATAAGTATGAATTATAGAGTATTGATTATAATTTAAATAATCAACATTTATGAAATGATATTTCATAAGAAGTGAGATTTTATAAATATGATTTTTAAATGTGATTTATAAATGAAAAGGAAATGGAATCGTATAAGTTTATTTATGAATATGATTTGTAAATGGAAATGGATATAAAACAAGAAATTTGAGAATTGAAATCCCATTGATTTTGAAAACTGCTTTTTTAAAGGTTTAGAAAGAGATAATAATAGTATTAATGAAAATATTTTGGTTAAAACTATTTTAAAATGTAATTTAAAGGGAATAGAAGCACTAAACTCACTTTAGTCGCTGGAAAATAATTCTGATGACGACTGCAGCATCATCGGCGTTCATTTTCGAGTTTCTAAGTGGGGGATTGCTACCATTATAGCTTGTTTTTGTAAACCAGTTTTGATTTTAAAATTCACAAGTATGATTTGAAATAAAAAGGAGTTATGTAAATATTTGATTTCAAAATGATGTGAAATAAACCGAGTGTTAAAAACTTGAAATTTTATCTAAATGTTTTGGGAAAACATAAGATAATATGTTTTTGAATTTATAATTTGGAAATAGTATAGGTAAGAAAATGAATTTGGAATCGAGATATGAAATTAAAATTTAACTTAGGTTAAGTTAAATAAATTGAGTAATGGATTAAATGAAATGAAGCTCGACACAAAAATGGTTAAATGATTTTGAAATGGAATTTAACTCAGGTGGAGTAATGAAATAAATTAAATAATGGAATGAATATGAATTGGAGTTATAAAATGAATGAGAATGAAATGAATGTTAATAAAAAGAATTTGGTATAGTTAAAAAATCCAATTGAAATAAATACGTAAGTTTTATGTATATTATTTTATTCGCATAACTGTTTGATCCAGACTCGAATATATGATTTCAAGGTGATTTACACCGATCCGAGTAAGGATTTTTCACTCGATTTCTTGACGGCAAACACATGATATGGATTTTTGATCGATTCTAATAATCTTTATCATAGTATAAGGCTATGCAAGGAGAATGTCGGTTTTTAATCAAGGGACCGGATCTGAGTCCTTAGTAGAGTTGTCGTGCGAATGACACTAGTTCGGAAGTGAAATTGTATGATCGAGCGAGCGATCGGTATGATTATGAATTAATTGGACGGATATTAATAAATTGGACAGATATTAATAAATCGGTATGAAATTGTATGATCTTACGGGTTTAATAAATTAAACGTTGACATTAGAAATGCAAACTAATATGATTATGAATTAATTGGACGGATATTAATTGTTGGATGGTTTCTCCTGTTGCATTTGTTACATTTGTATATAGATATTGTATTAGTATATCTTATTGTTGATATTACTTTCCATATATTTGTTTTCATTGTTTGTTGAGTGATTTGTAGGTGCAGATGGCATATGCTTCGCATTTGGAGCTTGCTTTCGCATTATATTGATTGTATATGCTTGCTAATATAATAAAAGTTACACATCTCAGATTACATATCGTACTTTTATATTTTTCTTTAATTGATGCCTCATCCTTGAAGATGAGACGTATATTTGTGATTATATATATATATATATATATATTGTAAATTTTTACGATCGAGCCATGCAAAGGAGAGGCTGGCGAAATTTTCTGTAAATAAAAGGCGTTGAACATTTCTGAGAATTTTGGAAAATTTTTATAACTAAAATTTGGATTTTGGTTTTGTAACTTTGAATGGTATTAGTTAATAACTTTGGATTGATTTGAAAGACATAGAAATTTTATAATCCATTTTAACTAATTGATTTGAAAAGTTAATGGGTTTATGACATTTTTTTGACCTTGGCAATTTCGGGGACGAAATTCTTTTAAGGAGGGAGAATATAATGACTTGGAATTTTATTTATCTGAATTTGGAACATTTAATTGATTTTAAATATTGAAAAGTTAATTTTATAAGTTAAATAACTTGAATTTCAAGTATGGCGATTTATTTGATAATTAAATTGTTAAATTTAATATTTGAAATTGTTTAAATAATTGAATCTTAAATTTAATATGAATGAAAATGATTTCTAAAGTTGATTTATATTATATTTAAATTATAATGGAGTTAGTGAACTTTTAAATTGGATTTAAAAGAGATTAAACTAATTTTGGAAATTTCTAGTTTTAATTAACGTGTAAAAATAGTCTTTTGGGGCAATATCTCGGATTTCGATAAAACCAGTTTCATCGGTTCCGTAATAGTGAATTATTATAAGTCGTCGAATTTCATGGCGGTTGGACGTATCGTTTGTTCGTACGAGTTCGAAATGCGTAGAAATTAATTAAAGGAATTTAAATTTATATAATTTGATTTTGAAAAGTTAACTTCTGTACATGATGGAATTGGCTTCCGATATATATTCCATTGTGTTCGGAATAGGGGTATAACATATAAAACGTCAAGCGGCACGCTTCGGTTGGAGTCCGAAATTTTAAGTGTGAATAGTGCATTGGACAATTTGCTATAAAAGGATATCCATCCCTTCATTTGCAAACCCTAACCCTAGAATAAATTTTCAGCAACCATTAAAAATAAACCATCCAACTGCCTTAGTTAATCGAAGCCTCTAGAAGCTGAATTGGCCTTCGACTTCAGCTAGAAAAATGTAGAACTCGTTGAAACAAGCAAGATTAATAGATGGATCGTCCTTTGGCGAGGCATGGAGGGTAAAATCATCTCATGTCCGCGAGTAGTTCATGGGTTCCAAGGTGTTCGTGCGTGCGTAGGGAGCTACTGGCGAGGCGGAGGTCGTCGAGGGCACGACAGAGCAGCGATAGTCGTGGATGGTTGATCGATCGTCGATTTGGAAAAAAAAAGAAAATATACACGCATGGCCTGGAAATGTGATATACTCGTGAACGAGGGAGAGATGAAGGAATTGGTTAAGTTTAAAATTTAATTTATTTAAGTTAAGTTGATTTTAATTTTATCAAATATTAACAAATTCATAACTTGTTCATATGAGGTCGGTTTTGAACGCGACGAGTAGAGTTGCGATCGCATCGACGAAGGCTACGCTATGGGGTTTGATTAGATGGATTCAGAGCTAGTGGGAATTTTGGGTTAAAATCAAAAATTGAATGCTTGAACGAAATTAAAATCAAAGGTGAGTTAATCACGAAATTAAAATCAAAGGTGTGTTAATCTCACCTTTTTGGTTAACCATAAATATTTTTAATCACTAAAATTATTTATTGGATGTGTGAATATTTTATTATTGGCTATTGTTGACTGTTTGGATAATTTAC
Organism: Allium fistulosum; assembly: GCA_030737815.1. NCBI lineage: Eukaryota > Viridiplantae > Streptophyta > Magnoliopsida > Asparagales > Amaryllidaceae > Allium > Allium fistulosum. Next base: position 1,110,164,262 of record CM060902.1, on the reverse strand, counting down.
TAATTATTATTGTTGGTTTGGATATATTCCTGCCCTTGGAGCGGATGAGACCCTATTATGTTCCCGTGTAAGAACGGATGACCCTTGTATACGAATCCCGCCTCGAAGCGGTTGATTTATAATTTTATGATTATATATTGTTTGTGATGTAGGGGGACAGGTGGGAGGGATCCAACGGGATTCCTCACACTGTTGATTTTGTTTTCATGTAAATTGATATATGATGTGCTGGACGTTATGATTGATGACATGGACACGACTTTGCTTATTTAGTGCTTTAGTAGCACTAGGCCTTATATTTTGGTATTTTAATATACCATAAAATAGTGATTGATTTTCAAAAGGGGATTTCAAAGTGATTTTGGAAAATTATATATGTTTTAAATAATTTTCTTCAATTATTTGAAGAATTAATTTATTTTAAAATCAAAGGGATGATTTTTGTGGATATTTTAATTTAATAGTTATATAAAACATTTTTAAATAGAGTTTTTGAACTGTGAGTAAAGATTTTTAAAATCTTGGAAAATAAGCCCATCTTTTATAATAAAGGATATGGTTTTAAGAAGAAAATAGAAATATTTTTATGTAAATATTTATTAACCATTTTATATAAAGTAATATACATATTTTTATAGGTACATATATTATAGTTTATTTATAAAGATAAAATTTATAAATATGTTAACTTGTAAAGGTTATATATTACAAAGGAAGTGAAGATTTATAAAATTATATTTTGTTAATAAAAGTATGGATTTATAAATGGTGTTTATAAATTTAGGGAAATTTTAACATTGGAAAAATTGGGTCCCACAAAGGGATGGATTTATTATAGGATGTGGAATGTTGCTTTTGAAAATAGTTAATTCTATTTTGGAAATTGAAGGTGAGGGTTAATCGGAAGATGTAGAATGATTTTATAAATAAAAAGGAATTTATAAAAGGAATCCATGAATATGGGAGCAACGTTTCAAATGGGTTGAAATTATGTTTTTGAGTAGGATTTTATAAATAAGCGAGATTTATAAAGGGATGGAGTTATAAATAAAGCTGACGCAGCGGATATTCACGAAATGGATACAACGATGAAAGTAGAAATCGATGGATTGAAAAATACCGAATGCCCAAATTCGTTGATCTCAAAGATACCGGATTCTAACTATCTCCAACACGATGATCGTGCATGATACCGTGTTAAAATATTTAGAACGTTGATCTCGCGCACGAGATACCGTGAATCGGCTTCAAATCCGTTGATTCAAGCGCACTCGAATACCGAAGATGGAGAAAGGAGCTCACACTCAACTTCCAATTTCAAAGTGGCACAAAGCACAAACAAATTTTTATTCAAAATCAACTACTCTTACAAATGACACCACCATCCCTATTTATAGGGTTACAACTCACACAGGTACCCGACTTAACAGGTTCAATGACCTAACACAAACGACCTACGACCTAACAAACGCGATTTAAAAACAAAAAAATACAACAGCTCATACGACTTAAGCACAACGACATAAGAACAAACGAGTTAACAAACACGAGTTACAACACAACGACCTAAGAATACAACACACACGACCTAAGGACTCAACGACTTAAGAAATCCAAGCTCCATGCGATATAAGCTTCATGCGACCTAAAACTTGAGCGACATATGGTCGAGCGACCTAAGAACATTGCGGCATAAACTTAGTTAACTCGCGAACGACTTAAGGAAGCACAACATCAAGCGACTTATAAAGAATGCGGCATCAGATATCAGCGGCATATTGCAAACGACCTAACGAATTGTGTCATAGGTCGCTCACACGAAGCAAACGACTTATCTTAGGTCGTTCTGGCGACCTAATACATAACCCGTTAGGTCGCCCCTCTACTGCAGTATCCTTCCTGTTAGTTCGCTGGTGTCTTAAGATAAGTGAACGACCTAAAGCCCACGAGCGACCTAAAGCATTCGAGCTATCATCCTGCGCTGCATCATCCTCCCCCGTTGACAAGAATTCGACCTCGAATTTGCACTTTCCTCTTCCTCGATAAGCTGATGCCCATGATACGAAATCAAATGTTTAACGTTGAAAACGTCTGCAGTGTGAATATGATCCGGCAATCTCAACCGATACGCATTATCATTGATCTTCTTTAAAATTTCCACTGGACCAAATTTTCGAGCTTTCAACTTGTTTTAAGTTCCAGCTGGAAAACGATCTTTCGTCAACACTACGTAAACCAAATCACCTTCTTTGAAGTCTACACTTCTTCGCTTCTTATCTGCCAGTTGTTTATACTTCTCGTTTGATGCAAGCAATCGTTCATGAACAGTTCTGTGGCACTCCTGCAACTCAGTCACAAAATCACAAGCTCGCTTAACAACTCCCTTTTGATATGGCACTGTCGTCAAATCCAATGGTCCCTTCGGACTTGCTGAGTATACAACTTGAAACGGACTGAAACCAGTACTTCGATTAACAACGTGATTATGTGCAAATTCCGCCTGACATAACTTCATATCCCAGCTCTTCAAATTATCTTTCACAAGACATCTCAATAAGTTTCCCAATGATCTATTCACCACTTCTGTTTGCCCATCTGTTTGCGGATGATAGGCGCTACTAAAATTCAGCTTCGTTCCATCCATCTTCCACAAACTCAACCAAAAATGGCTTAGAAATCTAGTATCCCGATCAGAAACAATAGATTCAGGTAGCCCATGTAATCGATACACCTCTTTAAAGAACAATTGAGCAACACGGACGACATCAGCTGTCTTCTTACAAGCTATGAAATGTGCCATTTTCGAAAATCTATCCACCACAACAAATATAGAATCATTTCCTCGCTGAGTTCTTGGCAAACCCAAAACAAAGTCCATCCTAATATCAACCCAGGGTTTAGTAGGTATAGGCAACGACATATATAATCCTGCATTCGTAGCGATTCCCTTCGAAACTTGACGGATATAGCATCTCTCCACAAATCTCTCAACTTCTTTTCTCATTGACGGCCAAAAATAAGATTTTGCCATCAACTGCATTGTTTGATCACGGCCCACATGTCCTTCCTCATGCAATTCTTTGATAATCTTCATTCGCAAACTGCTATCTGGAACACACAATTTATCTCCCTTGAACATAAAACCATCAACCAACACAAACTCATCCGTCTTCCCCTTTTCAACTTCACCTATAACCTTAGCAAAATAAGGATCATCAACAAATAATTCTGGCAACACATCAAACCCTATCACTTCAATCTTCATTGTAGTCAACAAATGATTCCTCCTGCTCAGTGCATCTGCCACGCGATTCGTAATTCCCGACTTATGTTTCACAACAAATGTAAATTGCTGCAGGTATGCAATCCACGATGCATGCCTAGCTGAAATTTTCTCCTGCCCTTGCAGATGTTTCAAAGCCTCATGATCAGTATATAACACAAACTCCTTGTGAAACAAGTAATGTCTCCAGTGTTTCACGGCTTGCACAATAGCATAAAATTCCACATCATATGTATTATATCTCATCTTGGCTCCCGAAAGCTTTTCACTGAAATATGCAATTGGTCGGCCTCTCTGACTTAACACCCCTCCAATTCCAACCTTAGATGCATCCGTATGTAACTCAAACAACAACTAAAAATCCGGAAATACTAGAATTGGTGCTGACGTCAAGAGTTCCTTGATTCGCTCAAAAGCAACCCCTGCTTCCTCCGACCATGAAAACTGCTTGCCCTTCATACAATCAGTAACAGGCGCCATCACACTACTAAAGTGTGGAATAAACCTTCGATAAAATGAAGCCAACCCATGAAAACTTCGGATTTCTATTATAGTCTTGGGCTGTGGCCAATCTTCGATTGCTTCAACTTTACTTTAATCCACCTGTATTCCTTCTTCCGATACAACATATCCCAGAAATAAGACACTCCGTGCCATAAACACACATTTCTTCGTTGCTGCATAGAATTGTTCTTGACGAAGAAGAATTAACACCTTCCGCAAATGCTGAATATGCTCCTTTGTACTAGCACTATAAATCAAAATATCATCAAAGTAAACTACCACAAACTTCCCAATGTACGGTCTGAAAATTTGGTTCATCACCCTCATAAATGTACTTGGTGCATTCGATAGGCCAAACGGCATAACCAGCCATTCATATAATCCTTCTCTCGTCTTGAATGTTGTCTTCCATTCGTCCCCTGGTCTAATTCGAATCTGATGATAACCACTCTTAAGATCAATCTTCGAAAAGATTACAGACCCACTGATTTGATCTAACAGATCATGAAGCCTCGACATCGGAAATCTGTATTTGACAGTTATTTTGTTGAGTGCCCTGCTATTCGTACACATCCTCCATGAACCATCCTTCTTCGGCACTAACAATGCTGGTACAGCACAAGGACTTGAGCTCTCTTGTATGCGCCCTTGTTCAAGCAATTCTTCCACCTGCCTTCTCAACTCCTCATGCTCCTTTGGACTCATCCTGTAATGTGGTTTATGTGGTAACACAACTCCTGGAACAAGATCTATTTGGTGTTGTATGTCCCTCAATGGTGGCAACTCCGTTGGCAGCTCTTTAGGAAATACATCGTCAAATTCTCCCAGCACTGGCTTTACTTCTTCAGGAACTTCAACCACTTCATTACTCTCACGTCCAATCAACAAAAATACTTCAGGCTCCTCTTCTACTTCCTTAACAAACTCCTTCAAAGATAGCAAAGTTTTAAGTTCTTCAATCTCCTCCAACTTGCTTTCTTCTTGTTGTCGCTTCTTGGGAACTAAAGTGATTTTTGTGCCTTCGAACATGAAACTATAGCTGTTGGTACGTCCATCATGTTGCACATCTCTATCATACTGCCACGGTCTCCCCAACAACAGATGGCATACATCCATATCCACGACATCACACCAAATTTCATCTTTGTATTTCTTCCCAATCGAAAAATTAACACAAGCTCTTCGTACAACCTTCACCTCCCCACCTTTCCTCAACCAATCTAACTTGTAAGGTTTCGGATGCTTCTCAGTCTTTAATGCCAACTTCTTCATAGCCTCGGTAGAAATGATCTTATCACAGCTGCCCGCATCAATAACAAACTTGCAAACCTTCCCCAGAATAGTGCATGTTGACTGAAAAATGTTGCTCCTCAACCAGCTAGTCTCCTCCTCCTGCTTTGGTGTCAAGCAATTTCTCCTCATCATCAATGAATATCCATCATCTCCCGACAATAATTCTTCCTCCTCAACCGGTAGTGAATTAGAACATTCTGCTTCTGCATCCTCATCTTCAACCTCAGCAATCATCGCTTGCTTCTTAGGTTTTGGACATTCATTGCTCTTGTGACCAAACTCCTGACAATTGAAGCATTTGATACCACTATTGACCTTGGTCTTAGCAACTTCACTAACAACCGGTTTTGCAACAGCCTTGGAAACATTCGCATTGCTACTAGCCCCTTTCATTTGATTGTTGGAATTTGTAAACACACCACTACCTCTCCTACCTTGCTTCTCCCAAGCTAGAGCTTTTTGATGTGCTTCAACAACAGATCTGGGATCAAACATATTCACCATATCTTGAATCTGCATTCTCAACCCTCCAACAAATATAGCGGTCAACTGTTCCTCCGTCTCCATGATGTCATTCCTCGCAATCAAATGATAAAATTCATCCGCATAATCATTCACTGATTTTGTTCCCTGTCTCAGATTCTGCAATCGTTGATACATAAGAGACTGATAATTATACGGCAATAATGTAGCCTTCATTAACTTCTTCATCTTCTCCCATGTAGCAATCTTTGACTTCCCCATTCTCTCCCGTGTAAGTTTAGTTTGTTGCCACCACGCCATAGCTCTTCCTCTCAAACGAGTAGCAAGTTAGCAACCAACTTAACTCTTCGATGCTCAGGAACCTCCTTAAAGTCAAAAAAAATTTCAACATTAGATAACCAATCCAAAAATTCTTCTGCTACCATTCCACCCTTGAATTCTGGAATTTCCATTTTCATCCCCGATTCCCATCGACGATCATCTTCAACCTCCCGATATGCATTTCGTACTTGGTCTCGATCTCGATAATGAACACTACATCTATCACCATCTTCATCAAAAACAGATGTACTTCGATAACGATCTCGACCATCCACATCTCTATGATCACGCATATCCCTTCTACTTTGTCTTTCAACATCACGATATGGCTCATGTTCAAACTCACGTGGAGTTCTTCTCTCTTCATTTCTATACTCATGATGTTCTCTTCTCAATGAAACTGAAGATTCTCTTCTTTCTCGGTAAGATTGCGGCTACACCCTCCTCGCTTCTGTAACCGATGGCGAAACCCTGTTTCCTCCATGGTTCGAGACTGGCGACCTTCTCCTTTGACCTTGATTCATATCGATCATCAATTTCTCTAACCTCCCAATACTTTCATCCAACTTCTCATTGAATTTATTACTAATGCGTTGTTCCATTTGTTCAGCATCTTCTCTTTTGTACAAATCTTCAACATTTTGATGTCGATTAGCTCTTCTCAGAGGCATGATTGAATCTTCAACAAAAATTAACTCTCGCCTTGAACTTCAAATTGAACTTCACACTTCAACTTAGCTCGGCTTTGACTCTCGGCCTTGAACAACAAAGTGATGCACGGCCTTGACACTTCAACACAAAGTGATGCACAACTTCAACTTCTAGCCCTCGGCTTTAACTCTTCAAACTCTTCTCCTTGGCTCCAAGACTCGGCTTAGCTATGATTGGCTAAGTCTAGCTATGATACCAAATAACGCAGCGGATATTCACGAAATGGATACAACGATGAAAGTAGAAATCGATGGATTGAAAAATACCGAATGCCCAAATCCGTTGATCTCAAAGATACCGGATTCTAGCTATCTCCAACACGTTGATCGCGCATGATACCGTGTTAAAAGATCTACGATTCTTCGAATGTTGATCTCGCGCACGAGATACCGTTAATCGGCTTCAAATCCGTTGATTCGAGCGCACTCGAATACCGAAGATGGAGAAAGGAGCTCACACTCAACATCCAATTTCAAAGTGGCACAAAGCACACAAACAAAGTTTTATTCAAAATCAACTACTCTTACAAATGACACCACCATCCCTATTTATAGGGTTACAACTCACACATGTACCCGACTTAATAGGTTCAACGACCTAACACAAACGACCTACGACCTAACAAACTCGATTTAAAAACAAACAAATACAACAGCTCATACGACTTAAGCACAACGACATAAGAACAAACGAGTTAACAAACACGAGTTACAACACAACGACCTAAGAATACAACACACATGACCTAAGGACTCAGCGACTTAAGAAATCCAAGCTCCATGCGATATAAGCTTCATGCGACCTAAAACTTGAGCGACATATGGTCGAGCGACCTAAGAACATGGCGGCATAAACTTAGTTAACTCGCGAACGACTTAAGGAAGCACAACATCAAGTGACTTATAAAGAATGCGGCATCAGATATCAGCGGCATATTGCAAACGACCTAACGAATTGTGTCATAGGTCGCTAGGTCGCTCACACGAAGCAAACGACTTATCTTAGGTCGTTCTGGCGACCTAATACATAACCCGTTAGGTCGCTCCTCTACTGCGGTATCCTTCCTGTTAGGTCGCTGGTGTCTTAAGACAAGTGAACGACCTAAAGCCCACGAGCGACCTAAAGCATTCGAGCTATCATCCTGCGCTGCATCAAAAGCTCTATAAATAAATGAATTTTATGAAAGGAATTTTTATAAAATATATAGAGATTTATGAATTTTTTTTGTAAAATATGAAAAGGATTATGTAGAAAGTTAAGTATGGATTTTTATCAAGGAAATATATATTTTAAAAGTTGTTTATTTATATTAATATTGTTTAAAAGTTGTTTATCAATATTTTAAATATTTTGAAGGGTTAATTATTCAAATTATTAATATGGTTTGAAATTAATTTTAATTATTTATCAATAAAATTTTGGAAATTAATTATTATTATTTATAATAATGTTGAAGATAAATCATTTTTGTTCATTTAAAAATGTTTTGAATAAATGATTATTTTAATATGCTTTAAATTTAGTATTTATTTATTTATAATGTTATTAGTATATAGTAGTGTTTAATGCTAAATAATTAGAATTTATTCATAATTGTTTTAGAGATTTATAAATGGAATTTTATAATCATATGGGGTTTTTATAAGAGGAATCTTCTAACATGTTTTGGAAAATGTAAAGGAAGATTGCTTAAAAGGGGTAAAAGCGTTTTATAAATGGTTTAAAATTTTTATAAAATAATTTTAGAAATGGTTTTATGGATTTATAAAAGGAATTTTATAAACGGTTGTGTGGATGTATAATGGAGTTTACAAATGATTTTAGAATTGAATAAAAAGAAAATCTTCTCCAAGTTGGTGAATATACTTATATCGTTGAGGTAAGTATATGGATATTTTTCCAAGTATTAAGAAATAGGATTTGTGGATATATATCTTTGTAAAAAGATTTTCGATTCAAGTAATTACAATGTAGATTTAATTAATGAAAGATTTTTTAAAAGAGTCTTAGTTTTTCTTAGTGTTTAACTAATGTTGGTTTTTCCAATGGAATTAAATTCCTTATTGAATGATCGTTATTCGATGGTTAAATATCCGACTATCTAATTTGGACCCAAAACGTAATTTTGGAAACTAGGGGAAATGCATGAATTATATGGCATAGTCATCTTCGATGATGTTGCACTGTGTATAAATCTCATTTTGTTCTCCTAGGAAAATGATAAGGAAATCCGTCCACTAACTATTAGGAGGTGATCTCCACTATTATCTTTGACTGTTTATTTCCTAAAGAACCAGAGTTGAGTTTAATGGGAATTATCAAATGCTTTTTTTGAAGAGACCGGGATTAGATATGTTATTCGAAAAGCACTTCGATCCAACGAATGCGTTTCGAAGTGAAGACATCATGAAGACGATTGAATTGAAGATGGAGCTCTCAATTGTTTCGTTCTGTCCCAAAACGAACTTGTACGAATAGATGCAGGTATTGCAATGTTGCTTGGAAGGCAGTGTTAGCATTCCAAGTGGGTACTGCTATATAAAGGTAAAATGTAGCGTCAAGCCTCATCAATCGGGAATGACTAAAACAGGGGAGATGCAGCAGGGCTAAGTGGGTCGCTCCCAAGTATGGTATGATCATCCCTATTTAAAGTCGCTATTATCTCTCATTTGTATGTTTTGGGGCCCACTAATGGAGGGGTGATCATATTCGATACTATCCAGTAAGGGGTAGGCTGGTTCTGCGTTGGGAGGGGATCCAGGTGAGGTCCTCGTATTATTTTATCTAGAGATGCACCGTGAGAGGCGGTACTTGGGTAGCCAAGTTGTGACGACCCGGAATTTTGGATATTTGAAATTGGAATATTTAATTGATTTTAAATATTTAAAAGTTAATTTTTGACTTGAATTTCAAATACCACTATTTATTTGGCAACTAAATTATTGAATTTTATAATTTGAAAGTTGGGTAAAATAGTGAATCTTCAGTTTTAAGCCTGTTAAAAATAATTTGAAGGCTTGGAAAATTTACATTGACAATACTAAAGGTGATAGAACTTTTAAAATTGAATTTAAATGTGTTTTGTTCAGTTTTAAAAATATATTGGTAAAATTGATATTTAAAAATAGCCTTCCGAGGCACAGCCTCGTAATTCGACGAAACCAGTTCCATTGGATCCGTAATATTGTATTATTATCGGATTTCAATTTTCATAGTGCTTGGAGTTATCGTGTGATCGTAGGGTAGATAAACGCGCTGAAAAATATATCGAAATTCAATATTATAACTGGGTCCAAAAAGCTATTGTTAACCGGCATCTTGGCCCGATTACAAAACGACGTTTGAAGAAATTATCATTAGCACTAGACAAGATTCTAATCAAGGAGAGACTGGAGGTGGTAGCAAGTTGTCAGGCCCACAACAAAGCAAGAGCATTCGGCCTGCCTGGCCTGGTGCGCAGATTCACCCACCATGGGCAGAGGCACCTTGATCCTAAGCCCATGAGGGAAGTCCAACCCATCTCGTCTATAAATAGGAGGGCAGTAGCACAATGAAAGGGACCTTTTTTTTGGAGAACACTGGGGAAACTCTGCCATTTTTATACTCTCCTCTTTTTAATTCAAACTTGTATTCAAGTCATCAATATATGGATTGTATCTGTATTCAACTACTTGTGAAAGAAATAAAGATCAAAACTCAAAGTGGACGTAGGCAATTACGCTGAACCACTATAAATCCGATGTTCTTACTTTTTGCATTTAAATTAGCATATTCTTCCTTGTTTAATTTAACTTCATCACTTACATCTCTACACAATCTTTCTCAACGAGGTTAGTGACCAATTTTGGTGCTAACAGCTATCTTCTCCATATGATCGAATTAGGACTCGAAACCTTTTCCATTCCGCTCGGAGTAGGGGTATAACATTATAAACGCCTGGTGGTACGTCTCGTTAGGAGGTCGAAAATTTAAGCTACAAAATCGAGACAATTTGAATTTAATTAATGTATATATATTTATATATATTTCAGTCAACCTTCAGCCGAAATTCAATCAACTTAGCAAACTTTTTTTCAAAATATCTGTAGCAGAGAAATTTCTTCACGCAACCATCAAATCGTGTCTCATCCTTTCTTTGAAATTGCAACCGAGCTTCATTTGATTTCAAAAAGGAAAACTATTCTTCATTCAAGATAGAGAATAAAAATGGCCGAAGCCTCTTTTGCAAAAATAAAAATAAATAAAAATGTGATAAAGAGCGCGGTCTTCTCGTTCTTCCTCTCAAAAGCAAATCGTTCGCTCATCTCATCCCTTTTCTTTCCAACGAAGTCGAGAACTTTTCGAATCATTGGTGGTCGAGCTTCAGAGGATGGAGGACGCGGGGCTGTTGGTAGGTTGCGCATTAGGCAAATTCGTTCGCGACAGTTAGGGATGGGGTTTCGCGAGTAGGGTTTTGCGATGGGTGTCGCGATATGACTTGAGGCTGAGGATAGTAGCGCAGCTTCGTGGAGGGTCAGCTAGGGTTTTGATTTCGTGAGATTGTGGTTGTCGAGGAGGCGTGGTTCGATCAATTGGGGAAGCTCTCCGTTTGTTTTCATGTTCATATTTAGGTAATTTAAATTTTAAAACATTTTAATTTAGTTTTTATTCAAGTTTAAGCTTGAAAATAAATTATTGATTATTGTCACTTATCAGAAATTAGCAGTAAGATATAACACAGTTTGGTTAAAATCATTCAGGTATATATATAAAGCAGAAGGTATGTTATTTCACTTATCAGATAATAACTGAGCTTAGTATTTATATATAGATACACATGTAGGTAGTCAGTAATATATATATATAGGAATTATAATGTTTAAACTAAAGATCTGTTTTACAGCAAGATAAAAGACTTTTGAATGAAATTTATTGTTTTTAAATTGCTAGGATTACTAAAAATGAAATTGTAAAGGAAATTTGGTTTTAAATCAAATTTCTAGTTAAATAAATTTATCGAAAGGAAGTCGTTTAAAACAAAATCATTAGTTGAATAAAAATTTATAAAATGGCAATTAATTGTTCGATTTTATTTCAAATATTGATGAATCGTATAAACTGTGTATTCAAGGTCACAAATCGAGAAACCAAGACAATGTTGACGTGGATTGCAAATAAAATTAAAGGTGAGTTAATCTCACTCATCTGGATGATTATTTAAATTTAAATGGTTAAATTTAAATACTTGATTGAATTGATTGGATGTGGTATATATTATATAGTAGTGTATATATATATATATATTGGAGTGATTGATATTCCCGCATTATATAGCGGATGAGACCCTATGCGCCGCATAATAGCGGATGATATTATATTAATCCCATATACCGCGATATTCCACCTCGAAGTGGAATTGGTATTGTGCTAACGTCTGTGGATGCAGGGAAACAGGTTAGAGGGATCCAACTGGATTCCTCAAAATTTATTTAGAATGTTAACATTCTCTGTTATGAATATTTGATATCCCATGATGAATTATATTGATGATTGGATTGTTGGATGCAACGGGTTGATTAAATATATTTGGGTATACTGGGTTACCAAAAATATATATATCGGACTTTTGAAAAGGAAATATAAGAGAAGATTTTTAAGTAGAGAATGAATAGAGAATTTGAATAAATTCAGGAATGAATTGGAAAGAATAAAAGAGATTTTAAATTCTAGTAAATAAATGCCGATTATGGAAAGGGAATTTTGAAATAACCGAGAAATAATGAATTTTAAAACTCAAGGATTATTATTTTTTTTAAATTTATTTTGAATTCAAGGTTTGAATTTATTTAAAAGGGATAAGAAAGGAAGTTGGGAATCTGAAATTGGTATTCTCAGTAAAAAGGGATTTTTAAATCATAATAAGAAATAAAATCTGAGGTTATTGGATTTGAAATAAATGGAGAAAGTAAGGGAATTTATTTCAAAATGAATAAATTGGAAATCAATTTGGAAATTGATTTAAGTGTTTTAAACCCTGGATTTTTAAAAGGGAATTGAGATTTTGAAATTTATAAACTGGGTTTATGAAAGTGAAAGTAATATATCATTGAATATTTGGAAGGATAAATTCAAGGTGGGAATTTATAAAAGGAATGGGTAAATGTGATTAAAAATAAATAGTGATTTATTTTAAAAGATGTGAAATAGAAATATATTTCCCTGGATAGCCAACTACGTTTTCAAAGCAAATTCTTAAGTATAAGTTAAAGTTTCAAGGTTGTTTTAAAAGTATGTTTGGAAAATCTATTATTTTTAAATGTTTAAACTTTAAAGTAAGAAATTTTCAAATTTATTTGAGTAGTATTTATATAAAGGTGACTTGGTATTATGTTTTAAAAAGATAAAAATTTAGTTTTATATTTTATAAAGTAGCTTTATTTTAAATATTCTTAAAGTGTATATTTTTATAATAAAGTATTAAAGTAGTTAAATCTAAATGTTTAAAAGTATATTCTATAATTAAGTGTTTTAAATGATTTTAAAGTTTAAGTGTTTGTACTCGGTGATTTCAGTGGAAATAGAAAATAGTTGTGAAATTTATTCCATGAGAGAAGAACGGTTTGAAACTGTTTTCGAAAGGGCTGAAATGGAAATATATCTTACCAAGATATTTGTAAGGTAAATAAATAATTTGGAGAATTATTTATGTGTTTGATGGATGTTTGTGAATGTTAATTGATAGTTAAATAACTGACTATCAATATTGGCCAATGCGTTGATCGTTTCGAAGAGACCGGTATCGGAATTTATTTTTCGAAAACCACTTCGATCCGGTTTGTACGTTTTCGTGGGGAAAACGAGTTCGGAGTCGAAGATGGAGCAGTGAAGTGCAAGGGCTAATCGCTACTAATCCTGAGGGTGACTCCAAAATGGATGTAGTAGGAGTAGTGCCTTCGGTTCCGTTCGAACCCGGAACGGACTTGTATGGATGAATGCTTTTCGAAACATCGTCAGGTGGACGGTGGGCATTCTAAGTAAAACATTCTAAAAAGGTAACGCTTAGCCTCAAGCCTCATCAACCGGGAATGACTAAAAATCAGGGGTTATGCAGCAAGGTTATGTGGGTAGCGCCCATTAGGGTGAGATCATCCCTGTCTAGATGTCCCTTTTTATTTCGGCCGTGTGGCAGTTGGTCGCGCCAACTGTGGGTTGATCTTACTCGGAATTACCCATAGGTAGTTCCGGTCTTGTGTTGTAGGGGATCGGGCGTGGTCCTCGGTACGCTGATCTAGACTAGGTACTATGACAGGTGGTACCCCAGTGCCTAGTCATTAGTTGGAAATCCATTCTTCCTACGTGCCTTTACGGTTTTTTTGTATACCTATTAGCTGGAATTTAATAGATGTAACAATTTCAGCTATTTTAATAAGTATTTGTATATAGACACTATTATAATATCAGAGGGATTTGATAAGAAAGTGTTTCGGCTATCGTAAGGTAAAAACCCGACATGTTTATTTGTGGCGTGGTCTTACGAGTTGCTTTTGATTTCAAAAGGTTTGGAAAACTTTAATAATCCAATTGAGTGTGTTTTCTCACGCTGGTTTTCCAGACTGACTCGGGTGTTATTTTATTATAATGCTCGGGTCAGACCGAGTATTATAGATTACAGGATAGGATGCTGTGAAGCTCAGGAGACGAGCTGGATGGCGAGACGTATCACTTGTACTTGATGTATATTCTGCTGTGTTGTGTGTACTGTGTATTCAGTTTTGTGAGGACATGTAGTGATTATTGTACAGTTGTGTGTTAGATGTTGTTGAACTCTGATGTTGTATTCTAAAGATGTAAAGTATAAAACAGATATAGTTTTCTTTTGTGCAAAGAATAGTTATTATCTATTATAATTATTCCGCTGCGTATGTGAGATTCTGATGTTGTGTTGTTTCCTCTTCTTCTACCTCTTTCTTCTTTAACCCAAATGGTTCGTATTTCCGTTCACTTTGAATCGATGTTGGAGAATAGAGTCGATTCAAGGGGTACGGAACTATGGGTCGTTTTACAAGTCATTGTATGGAATCCATTTTCCAATACGAACCTTTACGATCTTAGTTGTATACCTATTATGCTGGAATTTAATTAATGTAACAATTTTGGCTAAGATTATTAAGTATTTGTATAAATATTTTTACAAGCACCATTGTCCGGTGGTTAACTGATTCTGCTTTGGTGTGAGAGTTCACAAGTTTGAAACTTGCGTAGCATGATTCGATTGTTTATTGGCATGTGATATGTTGTCCTAGTGACATGTTGTATATAAAGTACCATTTCAAAAAAAAATATTAGAGAATTACATATGGAATGGTTTTGGTTATCGTAAGGTAAAAACCCAACCGTGTTTATGTGCGGCGTGGTCTTACGAGATACTTTTGATTTCAAAGGTTTTCTATAACTTTAAAATCCAGTTGGGTGTGCTTTCTCACGCTGGTTTTCCAGACTAACTCGGGTATTATTTTATTATGATGCTTGGGTCATTTCAGCGTCTTTACAGGTTACTTTGGATGCATTAGAGCTCAAGAGACGAGTTGGAAGTCTTCAAGTCGTATTTACGTATATGTTTTTATTTCCACTGTTTTGTTCTTGAAATCATCCGCATTTGTGAGGACATGCCTTTATAATTGTCCAGGCTGATGATAGTGAATTGTTGTTGTACCCTGATGAATGTATGAATATAATAGTTTCTCTTTGTAAATATCATTGATATTATATTATATAATGTTTTGCTGTGATTGTGAGATTCTATGTTGTTTTAATTTCTTTTCTTCTTCTCTTCTCTTCTTCTTTCTTCTTTCCTATAACGCCCCACCCCGAGACCCACCTTAGTAAAGAGATTTAACGAGTAATTCCATCTACTAAAGCGGAGAATAGGGCTGGTTAAGGGCGACCATCTATAACTTTGTCTTAAACATCTACTGAATACGTCGATAAATGCAATATGATTTTTCTTTTCTATCTCAATGGATCGACATAGACAGTAAATGCTTAATCCAAAACTATAGGTGGCTAACGGATCTATCAGAACAAAATACAATAATTAAATGTAAAGCACATCACAGAACAGTAATCAACATCATATATATACATATACACTGATACATGTTCAGTACAATACAATATGAATACAATAAATGTGGTACTCGACCACACTATATACATTGAATCAAATATAAAAACATCAGAGTACGCGGAAGAATATAAATTACTCAAGAGAAAGGAGAGCTGATATCCAGCATCAACTTCAAGCTAATTCCAATAGATGATACCTGAAACAACTCGGTCTGACCCGAGTGAAAAACACACGGGTCGGGCAGGCTAGAACTTATTAGTAGTAAGGATCTCAGTAATAAGCGAAAGGGGTGAGAATCACTCCGTTGTTGCCAACGGTACAACATGTTATTCATCATATCATTTATAAGACAAGAGACATCGGGGATTTATCTATCTGTTTCAAAGGAATTCAATAAGTAACATGCATATGGTTTCTCTTAAGGACATCTCTAAGTAAAGTGGATAAAGGATGAGAACCATATAATAACTTCATAAAAAAACAACAAATCATCATAATCTATCATAAGAACTCATTAAGAGTTAAAGGAAATCATAATTGAAATCACCATATAGAATAATATGAATGTAGCCAATATCATACTCAAGGCCATATTCAAATAACACATCATAAAAAGGTGAAATCGAACATAGAAAACTTCATAGAAAATTGCACGTGCTTTTCGTCTTGACTAGTACTACTATTATTTGGTACCATACGTCGTGATGACTTGGGGTCATTAACATCTTAGAATCTTGATCATCTTGATTGACTATAGTCGAATATCGAGATGACACCCAAATCATAAAATCCGAGCAAACATCATGATGATTGGAATCTAGTAATGACATCAAGAACATCGTAATGATTCCAATCTTATACTCGGTTTGTAGTACTAATAACATCTTGAATGTGTTAAAACTTCTCGAGTAGGAACCCAATGGGTGTTAATGTATGTCCCATACCATACATTCACACCTATTGGTTTACTAATCGTCAGTCAATACCACATTAGAAAACATTCATATAAATCTAAATCAAACATACACCGCCTCGTCTCATTGGCGAGGGTAAAGCATCCAACTCATTGTGTCTCATACTTTGATGAGTTTAAAGTGACCTCGAGACTTGTCTCATTTCATCGACAAGTAAAAATCCATCTCAAACATCAAAACCATCATCAATTCATCATAACAATCCCGCCTCATGTCCTCGGCAGGTAAAAATATCATAAGACAGTACTTCAAAACCGATTCACTATCAGATAAAAATACTTAAACATTCATCATCAAACTTATTCAACAATATTTAAAATCAGCGAAATTTGCAGTGAAACAGCTAACGAAAGCGCAAATAGAAGCAAAAGAACAATCTACCAAACAACTTAGTTTTTGGCTAACTTTGGACAGTAATTTGGGGTGCCAAAACAACCCAGATTTCAGCCAAATTTTGCTGTATTATAATATGATATGAGGACTATAACATATCAAAAATTTAGTGCAATTCACTACAAAATGAAAGAGTTATGATTTTTCTAATTTGATGTATTTTCAGCCAGTAATCAGAGATCAGTTTTTGGCCATTTTCAAGCATAAATTTTCCAGATCAAAACAACTCCAAATTCATTGAAAATTTCCAGTAACATTGAACAATCGAAGTACTGCAACCTATCAAAAATTCAGTTTCATTGAATGTAAATTAAAGAAGATATAATTTTTCTAAAGTGATGTATTTTCGGCCAATACACAGAGATCAGTTTTTGACCAATTTCAAGTATTAATTTTCCAGGTCAAAACAATTGCAAATTCATTGAAAACTTTCAGAAGCAATGAAACATCCAAGTATTACAACGTATCAAAAATTGAGGTTCATTGATTATAAATTGAGGAAGATATAATTTTTCTAAAGTGGTGTATTTTCGGCCAATACACAGAGATCATTTTTTGACCAATTTCAAGCATTAATATACCATATCAAAACAACTCAAAATTCAACAAAAATTTCCAAAAATGTAGGGGTCGTTTGGTTTATTTTGTATTTTATGTTTTGAGTTTTCAACATTAATTACAAAATATGAGAAAAATGAAGGGAGGTCGGAAGGGATGAACGGAAGATTGGAGGGGACCACGAAGTGGATGGAGGAACGACGGAAGGATGAATTGTTGCTCGTGCTTCCGTTTTTCTTAAAACACGAAAAATGAAAAAAGATGTTTTCTATTTTGTGTGTTAAATTCGTTTTCTAAAATGGTCATTTTTCATAATTTACATGCGTCGTGCGTATTTTTGTACGGACGAAAACTCAAAACTAAAAACGGTAAACCAAACATAGCCGTAGTTTTGCACGACTTCAACAAATTATCAAAAACTGAGATCAATTAGCTTAAAACTGAAGAAGATATGATTTTTTGAATATGGTGCATTTTCGACCAACAAACAGAGATAAATTCTTTGCCGATTTCAACCAATAGTTTCCTACAGCAAAATAACTCAAAATTAAATGAAAATTTCCAGAAACGCATAGTTGCCTGACGGAAACAACATATCAAAAATTGAGATCAATATGCTAAAAATTGAAAAAGATATGATTTTTCTAATATGACCTATTTTCGGCCAGAACACAAAGATCAATTTTTTGGCCGACTTCAACCAATAATTTCCTATAGCAAAATAACTCAAAATTCAATGAAAGTTTTCAAAAAGATACTACTGCCCGACTACAACAACATATCAAAAATTCAGATCAATTCGCTTAAAATTGAAGAAGATATGATTTTTTCAATATGGGGCTTTTTCAGCCAGCAAAACAGAAAACGAAGCCGATAAATTAAGCAATTCCATAAACAATTGATAGCAAAATTTGATTTTTTTTAGCTTTAGCTTGCTGTAAGAAACTCTTACCTTTCTTACAAAATTGATTCAGGAAGATCAAGTAGAGATTAGATAGGAATTTGTGATCTTTGGTGAAGAAAGAAGCCCTAAGAACCTGAAGAAGCTAGAAAATAAACATGCAAAACAATATAAGGAATTAAAAGAAAATTCACAACTCAAATTCTCAGATTTTGATGAAAACTATTTGGTATTGGAAGGAGATTACCTTTCTCTTCTTAGTTTAGGTGATTTTCCCTTTTAATTCGCAGAAAAGTTGGGTAGAAATTGGATTTAAGTGAAAGTAGCCATGAAATTTTTCTCCTTTCTTTTTACTGTAGGCTTATTTTATTTTTTGGAGAAGAAGAAGCTGAAAGAAAGTACATACAGTCTAGTTTCTCATCAGAAAATTCTAGATAGTTGGCTAATAGATCCTCCTTTCTACCCAATTAAGCCCAAGAGAAAAATTTACTTAGTGAAAATCAAAACTATGTATATATATTTCTTATTTTAACACTATACACACATATTTTCAACATTTAAAGTCATATAAAATGCATACATCATATTGTATTGAAATAAAATATCCATTGTAACAAAATAAAATTTCTTTTAACAATTAAAAGTTATTATTTTACAATAAAACCCCTTTTTAACAATATTTAACGCTTTACACAATTTTAGTGTAAAAACACTATTTTTAAAGTATAACTTGATCAAATTTATTCTCTTAGTCAAATAAATTGTAATAAATCATTCTAACACTTTTAAAACAACAAAATAATATTTTCGCACAATATTTCATCTTTTATTTTATTAAAAGACATATTTTCTTCATATTTTTCCCTTTTATATTCAACAAAAGGCTAATATTGGCAATAATTATCAATATTATCACATTGACTTAATTAAAATACAGTAAATGACTAATTTCACTCCAATACCTCAAATAAAGTTTTTAAAACTTTATTTCCATCAATTTGGATTTATTTCAACAATTAAATGTTGAAATACATCGCTTGGTAAATTTATTAACTCAAATTTACCTAAATTTAATATTTTCCATTTTATTTAACCAAAACACCAAACAATGAATTTTAAACCCAATATTTAACTCCATACATATTGTTTGTTTGAAATACACAATTTAAACCAAAGTTATTTCTCCATTACATTCTATTCACCATATTAAATTATAACTATCATGATAATTTAATATCATCAGTAATCTCCAATACCAGGGTTGTTACAGACTCCCCGTCTTATAAAAATTGCGTCCTCGCTATTTCTAGGGGAAAAGGCTGTAAACAACATAAAAATTCAATCAACAAAGGTGATAGACAAGCTCGAACCTCAAACCATTCATTCTCTCAACATAGAATGGTAGAGAGATAAGGAAAAACTCCCTTGGTTAATCCAATGGTCCATCATATGCTAATATAGTGACTAGCAAACCATCGGATTTTCCAAGCAACTCGAAAGAATTTCGAAGATATCCCATCTTCGAACCAATATTCAATAAAAAAAAACTCAACAATAATCTATCAAATAAGATATATTTCTCAAAACTCTACGAATAGAGTCGGGATCAAACTCACTCAAACCCGAACTCTAAGCAATAAAGAAGATTATTAATAAGATTTTCAGCATAAATATACGGAAAGAACATCCTCACAACAAGGTAGACACTATAGATAAGATAGATAAATCACAAGATGGCTTCTCACAAGGCCACCAAACTCGAACGACCGCGATAAATGCACGTCGTTGATAATAGCTCAAAGATTGAATATACTCAAGAACAAGGATATAAGCTCGAATTATCTTTTAATCCAAGATATTTAGAATTTAAATCTCAACATCTTTTAAATTTTTAAATCTCAATTTTCAACATTTGAAAATTTCTCAAACTCTTTACTATATTACTTAGTAATTAATTTAAATCTCAAAGTTAAAATTCAAATTTCTTCTCTTACTTCAAAATTAATTTCCAAAGAATTTTGTAAATCCATAATAATATTCCACAAAATAAATTAAGGGTTTAAATTCTCTTTACTCTTTTTATTAAACCACTTAAATAGTTTAAAAACAATCTTCAAATCCTCTTATAACTCTTCTTTTAAAGCATCCAATGTATATAATATAAATTCTAAAATCTCAAAATATTATTTTCAAAATCTCAATTTTAAAACACAAACCATCGTGTCTGATTGCCTCATCATAGCATTTAAGAGATTCCTATCGATAACGTTGATCAGACGTATTGACCGGAACTCTTAACTACTCGATGGATAACCCAACACTCTCAAATTATTTCTATAAAAGAATACTACTCATATAATTATATTCTCAAAACATTCTTTGAATTTTTTTTTCTTTTCTTTTTTTTTCAGAAAAAAAACTCATATATATAGCTTCAAAAACTCACCAAAGAACATTAAGAGAATGCATCGAGATATTCCTAGAATACTCGATTCATAAAATCAACAGAAGGAGATGGAGTGTTCGTCAACTCCTACAAGATGACGAGCCACTCTCGGAAATCATCAAGACACAAGATAAGCAAGATATTCTTCTCGAAAGAGAAGAAGCACAAAAAAAAAATCATTACTTCAAACAAAGTAATGCTACAAAGGATAACACCGATTGAGTATCCAAAAAGGATAACTCAAAGAAACTTAATGATAAACCCAATCAAGCTCAACCAATATAGAAACTCACCTCATTCCTTAGTGGATATCCTCGTGGAAGGATAACCGAAGAGCTAAGAGCCAGGAAAATGGTTACCTCAACACTCGATTGCCCGATTGGATGTCAAATCCAAACGGACTCACAAAACTCAACAATGTCACCTTGACTAGAATTCAAGATATATCGTCAATATCTCGATACTCAAGAGTGAATATATAAACTTTAGAATCATTATTAACATTCCAAAGTGACAGAAACAGTAAACTAATCAAAATAGGAAACCTAAATATACAATAGGATCCTATAAAACAAAGGATCGGACTTATTATCAATTAAGTCAATCCATCTCAAATCAAATGCATCTCAAGATTGTGAGTAACAAACAAATACTCACAAAAGCAACATCAAATAAAATCTCAAAATGCTCACAACAAGCCAATCGTTGTGGATCCCTTCAATACGATTCACAACTCTCAAAGGAACACAACAAGAATACTCAATGGAATCAATAAGCTTCATTGATACAAACTCACTCGCATCGACAAAATAAGAATAGAATAATCCCAAATAAGATTATTCATAAGATAAGATAACATCAAACTCAATTATGGAATACTACGGAATACAATTTATATTCCTAGACATACTACATTTCAACAAATCCCAAAACTCGAAAAAGAATCAAAGCACGATTCGAAAACAAGCTCAAATAAAGGACAATGATTCACTCGTATTATACTTCAATGTATCGTGATATATGTACTGTTCTATGTTTATTCTACTTTGTTCAGACCACAGCTCTGATACCAAGCTGTAACGCCCCACCCCGAGACCCACCTTAGTAAAGAGAATTAACGAGTAATTCTGTCTACTAAAGCGGAGAATAGGTCTGGTTAAGGGCGACCATCTATAACTTTGTCTTAAACATCTACTGAATACGTCGATAAATGCAATATGAATTTTCTTTTCTATCTCAATGGATCGACATAGACAGTAAATGCTTAATCCAAAACTATAGGTGGCTAACGGATCTATCAGAACAAAATACAATAACTAAATGTAAAGCACATCACAGAACAGTAATCAACATCATATATATACATATACACTGATACATGTTTAGTACAATACAATATGAATACTACTCGACCACACCATATACATTGAATCAAATATAAATACATCAGAGTACGCGGAAGAATATAAATTACTCAAGAGAAAGGAGAGCTGATATCCAACATCAACTTCAAGCTAATTCCAATAGATGATACCTGAAACAACTCGGTCTGACACGAGTGAAAAACACACGGGTCAGGCAGGCTAGAACTTATTAGTAGTAAGGATCTCAGTAATAAGCGAAAGGGGTGAGAATCACTCCGTTGTTGCCAACGGTACAACATGTTATTCATCATATCATTTATAAGACAAGGGACATCAGGGATTTATCTATCTGTTTCAAAGGAATTCAATAAGTAACATGCATATGGTTTCTCTTAAGGACATCTCTAAGTAAAGTGGATAAAGGATGAGAACCATATAATAACTTCATAAAGAAACAACAAATCATCATAATCTATCATAAGAACTCATTAAGAGTTAAAGGAAATCATAATTGAAATCACCATATAGAATAATATGAATGTAGCCTATATCATACTCAAGGCCATATTCAAATAACACATCATAAAAAGGTGAAATCGAACATAGAAAACTTCATAGAAAATTGCACGTGCTTTTTGTCTTGACCAGTACTACTATTATTTGGTACCATACGTCGTGATGACTTGGGGTCATTAACATCTTAGCATCTTGATCATCTTGATTGACTATAGTCGAATATCGAGATGACACCCAAATCATAAAATCCGAGCAAACATCATGATGATTGGAATCTAGTAATGACATCAAGAACATCGTAATGATTCCAATCATATACTTGGTTTGTAGTACTAATAACATCTTGAATGTATCAAAACTTCTCGAGTAGGAACCCAATGGGTGTTAATGTATGTCCCATACCATACATTCGCACCTATTGGTTTACTAATCGTCAGTCAATACCACATTAGAAAACATTCATATAAATCCAAATCAAACATACATCGCCTCGTCTCATTGGCGAGGGTAAAGCATCCAACTCATTGTGTCTCATACTTTAATGAGTTTAAAGTGACCTCGAGACTTGTCTCATTTCATCGACAAGTAAAAATCCATCTCAAACATCAAAACCATCATCAATTCATCATAACAATCCCGCCTCATGTCCTCGACAGGTAAAAATATCATAAGACAGTACTTCAAAACCGATTCACTATCAGATAAAAATACTTAAACATTCATCATCAAACTTATTCAACAATATTTAAAATCAGCGAAATTTGCAGTGAAACAGCTAACGAAAGCGCAAATAGAAGCAAAAGAACAATCTACCAAACAACTTAGTTTTTGGCTAACTTTGGACAGTAATTTAGAGTGCCAAAACAACCCAGATTTCAGCTAAATTTTGCTGTATTATAATATGATATGAGGACTATAACATATCAAAAATTTAGAGCAATTCACTACAAAATGAAAGAGTTATGATTTTTCTAAGTTGATGTATTTTCAGCCAGTAATCAGAGATCAGTTTTTGGCCATTTTCAAGCATAAATTTTCCAGATCAAAACAACTCCAAATTCATTGAAAATTTCCAGTAACATTTAACAATCCAAGTACTGCAACCTATCAAAAATTCAGTTTCATTGAATGTAAATTAAAGAAGATATAATTTTTCTAAAGTGATGTATTTTCGGCCAATACACAGAGATCAGTTTTTGACCAATTTCAAGCATTAATTTTCTAGGTCAAAACAATTGCAAATTCATTGAAAACTTTCAGAAGCAATGAAACATCCAAGTATTACAACGTATCAAAAATTGAGGTTCATTGATTATAAATTGAGGAAGATATAATTTTTCTAAAGTGGTGTATTTTCGGCCAATACACAGAGATCATTTTTTGACCAATTTCAAGCATTAATATACCATATCAAAACAACTCAAAATACAACAAAAATTTCCAAAAATGTAGTTTTGCACGACTACAACAAATTATCAAAAACTGAGATCAATTCGCTTAAAACTGAAGAAGATATAATTTTTTGAATATGGTGCATTTTCGACCAACAAATAGAGATAAATTCTTGGCCGATTTCAACCAATAGTTTCCTACAGCAAAATAACTCAAAATTAAATGAAAATTTTCAGAAACGCAGAGTTGCCTGACTAAAACAACATATCAAAAACTGAGATTAATATGCTAAAAATTGAAAAAGATATGATTTTTCTAATATGACTTATTTTCGGCCAGAACACAAAGATCAATTTTTTGGCCGACTTCAACCAATAATTTCCTATAGCAAAATAACTCAAAATTAAATGAAAATTTCCAGAAAGATACTGCAGCCCGACTACAACAACATATATAAAATTGAGATCAATTCGCTTAAAAGTGAAGAAGATATGATTTTTTCAATATGGGGCTTTTTCGGCCAGCAAAACAGAAAACGAAGCCGATAAATTGAGCAATTCCATAAACAATTGATAGCAAAATTTGATTTTTTTTTAGCTTTAGCTTGCTGTAAGAAACTCTTACATTGCTTACCAAATTGTTTCAGGAAGATCAAGCAGAGATTAGATAGGAATTTGTGATCTTTGGTGAAGAAAGAAGCCCTAAGAACCTGAAGAAGCTCGAAAATAAACATGCAAAACAATATAAGGAATTAAAAGAAAATTCACAACTCAAATTCTCAGATTTTGATGAAAACTATTTGGTATTAGAAGGAGATTACCTTTCTCTTCTTAGTTTAGGTGATTTTCCCTTTTAATTCACATAAAAGTTGGGTAGAAATTGGATTTAAGTGAAAGTAGCCATGAAATTTTTCTCCTTTCTTTTTACTGTAGGCTTATTTTATTTTTTGGAGAAGAAGAAGCTGAAAGAAAGTACGTACAGTCTAGTCTCTCATCAGAAAATTCTAGATAGTTGGCTAATAGATCCTCCTTTCTACCCAATTAAGCCCAAGAGAAAAATTTACTTAGTGAAAATCAAAACTATGTATATATATTTCTTATTTTAACACTATACACACATATTTTCAACATTTAAAGTCATATAAAATGCATACATCATATTGTATTGAAATAAAATATCCATTGTAACAAAATAAAATTTCTTTTAACAATTAAAAGTTATTCTTTTACAATAAAACCCCTTTTTTAACAATATTTAACGCTTTACACAATTTTAGTGTAAAACCACTATTTTTAAAGTATAACTTGATCATATTTATTCTCTTAGTCAAATAAATTGTAATAAATCATTCTAACACTTTTAAAACAACAAAATAATATTTTCGCACAATATTTCATCTTTTATTTTATTAAAAGACATATTTTCTTCATATTTTTCCCTTTTATATTCAATAAAAGGCTAATATTGGCAATAATTATCAATATTATCACATTGACTTAATTAAAATACAGTAAATGACTAATTTCACTCCAATACCTCAAATAAAGTTTTTAAAACTTTATTTCCATCAATTTGGATTTATTTCAACAATTAAATGTTGAAATACATCGCTTGGTAAATTTATTAACTCAAATTTACCTAAATTCAATATTTTCCATTTTATTTAACCAAAACACCAAACAATGAATTTTAAACCCAACATTTAACTCCATACATATTGTTTATTTTAAATACACAATTTAAACCAAAGTTATTTCTCCATTACATTCTATTTACCATATTAAATTATAACTATCATGATAATTTAATATCATCAGTAATCTCCAATACCAGGGTTGTTACATTTCCCATAACTATCGGTCTTTCCATTCACTTTGGGTTGGACATGTGAGGTTTATTGTCAGCTTGAAGGGTACAGATTGGCGGGTCGTTACATGTAATGAGTATTCACACAGGAAAAATCAATGAGATGTGCGACGACCCGGAATTTCGGACACTTCTTATTTAAAAATCTGATTAGTTAAGTATTTTTAATCTTGGACTAAATGTGATTGACCTAATTTAATAACCATATTAACTCCTTTTTAAATCATAAGTAATGATGGTAAATCTTTTTTGAAAATTGTTTACAGAAATATATTCTTCGAAAAAAAATCGATGATGTGACACGAAAATCGGTTTATCGATAAATAGCATTTTATTCAATATACGTTATTCGAACTCTTGTGCACTTGTCTAATGATCAAATGAACACATTAAAAACTAATTAACCATTTAATTCGTAAATCAAATAGAACTTTCTATAAGGTTTCAAGTGGATAAGAGATATTTGAAAAAGTATGGGTATTTAAGTATTTTGTTAAAAGTGAGGTGATGTAATGGAGAAGTGATGGGCTTATGTGGAGGTAAAGATTCCATGTCATGAGAGGAGGGTGAGAACAAGCTTTGGAAACACCTTATGAAGTCTATATAAGGAAGAGCATATTCTTGTTAAATAATCACAAATTCATAAAGTAAAACCAAGCTTCTCCACGTCTTATTCTTCTCTTATACTAAAGAAATTTTTTGCAAAAAAACTCCAAATCCACTCAAACATTACCACAAGCCTTATTAAAATATTACAACACCTTCCACCATGTTGTATTTTGAAGAAGCAAAGCCAACCTCTCCCCTTACTAATTGGCCATGAGAAAAAACAAGGCATTTTGTCTTGGAAAAGCAGTGAAGCAAAGAAAGAAAAAAGAGAAGGTGGTTGCAAGGTGATGGTACGAAGCGTTCTTGAGTTTGGTTGTGCTTGAGCATGTGTTTGGCTTGGATCTAAGTGAGTTCTCTCACTATCTTGTTTGTATATATTGTGTATATATATGTTGTGTTTGAAATATAAAGTTAAAGTGACATTAACTAATTAAAGTTATAAACTTTGGACCTCTTTTGCTTTTGAAAACAAATGACAACTTTATATTGTATAACATCACTTCTATTACCCTCTAGATCATTTATCATGGCTTTAACTAGATGTTTAAATGGTCTTTTGGATTGTGTATTGAATTGAAGTATGTTTGAAGATCTTCAAAGCGAGAATAGTCGATTTAAGTGTACTTCGATATCCCTTAACTTTAACTTGTGTAAATTGGAGATTTTTGATTTTAACTTGGAATAATTTGATTTGGTTGTCTCTACACATATTTTGGTGTATTTGATAGTAAAGAAATGGTTTGGAAAGTTATATAAATTGTGAACCAAAGTTGTGAAAGTTGAAGCAGAAAGGTGGTTATAAATACACTTTATACATATAGCCTTTACTTGGGAATTTTTATAAATAAATTAAAAGATATTATTAAAGGTTTCTTTCCTTGATTTTTAAGTACCCTAAGGGTAGTACTTACTATAAAAATTTAAAGTCTTAAATCATTTGTTTAAGTGGTCAAGATTAGTCGCAAAGTTCGTGTTTTTCAATGTGTTCTTTAACAAGGACATTTAACGGTATTTATAAGTGTTGTAGTAAGTCGCTTATGGTTTAAGTGTTAAAAATGATATTTAAATTTGGTATTTTCCTCTAGTACTTTTATAGGTGTTTTATAACCTATTTTGAAGTATTTTAAAGTTGGTTTGAAGTTTAAATATATTTTTAATAATTATATATGTATTTTCAAAGTAAATAGGTTTTATAATATAAAACATGTTCTTCTTCAAATTATAAATTAGTTATTTTCAAATAATATTTTACATAGATATTCAAAACCTAGTTATAAGTATTTTTAAACTATTTATATGTTTTGAAAAAGATAATGGACTAGGCTTAACACTAAAAGCCAAGGAGTTAGACTAATCTATTTGTGAGAGTAAAGATTGATCTCGAGTAGGAATATGAGCAATAGAGCTCTAACCTACTGGTTTCCCTCTTGACCGATGAATAGTTAAGTTGGAATGTGTAACAACCCTGTATTTTGTAATTACTTCAAATTGAATTTCCTGATTTAAAAACTTTATTTTATTTATTAAAATGGATAAATTTTGTTATTTTAAATATTAATTATGATTTGTATGTGAATTATAATCCCAAACATGAATAAATAGAATATTTTCCAGAAATGTGAATTTTTGTCAATGTGGTCAAACTTTGACTTTTAAATTTAAAATTTTAAAACTTTGAATTTTTGAATTTTATCTTTTATTATGAAATTAAATAAAATTTCAAGTATACTGCTTTTTGTTTCGTTGAAATCTGATTAATATTGTGAAAGTTATGCTTTTTACACTATTGTATGTAAATTGTATTATTTAACAAAATTGTCTATTTTAATTTATATAAATAATATTTTTGTTTGTCATGTCATGTTCTGATTTATGTTTACATGTGTAACATGACATGTTATGTATATATATTTTATTTTAAAAACATTTTAAAGTATAGTTAAATTTTTCCAAAGTTAAGTGTATTTTGTTTGCAAATTTTAAAGCTAGTCTCAATATAATAAGCTATTTTCTTTATTTATTTTTTTGTTTTCCAAAAACAAATTATTTATTTTCTTTCCTACTTTATTTTTGTTTGTTTTTATTTTATTTACTGAGTTTTATTTTTTTTATTTTGTATAAATATATAATGGAAATTCAAAGAGACAAAGTCTTTTCATTTGCTTGTGACTCTTCCTTTTCCTGCCTCTTCATTGTCTTGACTTCTCATTTTCTTCCTGGCCGTGCATTTCCTAATGTTATTCACGTGAAATTGCTTCCCACTTCATTCATTCTCACGGCCATTTCAGTTCAAAGAATAAAAATGTAAGTCATGGCTCTTTTTTTCTCATTTACTTCTTCTTTTTTTCATTGATTTTGCCTTGATCTCTTCACATGTTTGCTCGGCCTAACCACCATCACCTCCACCGACCACCACCATCATCTCCTCCTCCTCATCCATGGCCTACAACCTCCTCATCCCCTCTGTCCAGATCAGTTCATGACCACAAAGTTGAGCAAATATCACATAACTTGGCTAAAATGCCTTAAAACCATGCATAGCCGACCTTAACTTCATCACCACCACCATATCTTGCCTCGGCCACCTCCCCTAGCTCCACCACCATCAAGACCTGACCTCTGGCTGCCAACATAACCTCTGACCTAACCTGTAGCAAGTGATGGCCGAGCCCTAAGTTTCCATAGGCCGAGCCTATGATTGCACCAAACTCCATTTATGTAACATCCCGAAAATTTTCGACTTTCGAAAATTCAACATCGATACTCACTTTATCGACTGCTGAGCCATCGAATGCCGGAAACCCAAAAAGTTATGGTTTTAAGAAAAAGAAAAAAAGTAGAAGTAGAAGATAGAAGAAAAAGAAAGAACAACAACAACAGAACAAGAGCAGAAACAGAAAACAATATCAGAATCTCACATATCGCAGCGGAACAATATACAATAGATAATTACTAGTCTTTTAAAACAAAGAACTATATCATTTTATACATACATCATCATCAGAGTCAATATACAACAATGGACAGTTATATAACTTGTCCTCATACAGAATACACAGCGGAATAAATACTATCAGATACAAATACTACGTCTCGTCATCCAGCTCATCTCCAAGCTCCAGAATATCCAGAATATCCTGATAATATAACTCTAGGCTGCCCGTGTGGAAATTGGTGGGCACCCAGAGTTTAGAAGGGAACAATAAACTCCGAGTCAGTCATGGTGACTGGTGTGAGATCGTAAAACAGTTATTCTTTAAAATAAACAACAGGATAATTTTAAAGTCAATTCGAAATGCTTTTGGAAAATGAAACTACCATAAGACCTCCCGCCACACACACAATGCAAATGCAGAATTGGAGGAGATTTCTTCTTATGATAGTCAAAGATGCTTACTACGCAAAATCAAATCATTTTTGATATTATTATTAGTGCATAGTGTAGAAAACATTTCGAAAGTATAATATTAATCTTAGCCAACATACGACCAGTATCGTATGCCTACTATAGCTACCATCTAAACAGTGGTGACCACCGTACGTAAATGGCAGGTTCTACAACTAATACCGTACAAATCACGTATTGGAGTTTGGATTTCCAACAAATGGTCAGGCTAAGGAACTTCCTATCCACGATGGGTACGTCCCTGGAATAGACGACCCGAGAACCTAACCGGATCTCTGCCAACACAAGGCCGGGTTACCTCTGCAAAAATAGGTAACTACTGACACGCGTATGCCATCCCCCGATCGTCACCGATCTTCCCGAGGATCCCCGATTTCCAACAAACCACAAAGTAATAATAACTGTGCAGCAACCACAGAGGTTAAGTATCTGGGCTCCATACCATGATACCACCTTTATCCAGAAGGAATGACATACACTAAGGGGCGCTACTCCCTAGAACCTTGCTGCATTCTTCCTGTTTCGACCATTTCCGGGGTGTGAGGCTCGATGAAGTCTCGTCCACAAAGCTACGCTTTCTCAAAAAGCCCTGCTTCGGGTCAAACAAAATGATCAACCTATGATCATAAAGATATAAGATCAAACAAATGATCATATCACAAATGATCAAACACCGATCATTTCACAGCAACACTCAGTATGCCACGTTACCAAATTGGGATATATCGCTGATAAATTTCAACTACATAACCTCTGAGCTCGTACGTCTCAGAGAAGGGTGTTAAGCTAAGAGAATAAATTCTCCGCCACCAACAGAAATGTATTTGAAAGAAATCAGCTTTATATCTCAAATTGTAACGTCAGACACACAATCCATACAAGTCTGTTCCGGGATCGAACAGAACCGAAGGCACTTCTCACGAAGCCCTTGCAAATCCGGATAATTTTCAATCACGTCAGGACTTCCCGTCACTAAGGGTGATAAAACCTCTAAATCGAAGATCAGTCGATGTAGAGTAACTCGACGGTAATCCTTCCGTTTTCAAAAATATCCGGTCTTCAACACCGGTCTTCAAATGCGATTCATAACGACGTATCACATATTCGGAATGGGTTATACGACCCCATGGTCCTTTCCCGGCTAACCCGAATAGTGAGCGATTATTCAAAAATAAGTGTGGCATTCAAATTCATCCAATTCACAACAAATACCTACTCAAGGTAATTATTGATAGTCGGTTATTTAACTATCAATAAAGATGCGCAACATCATCAGATTCCAAATAATTTTCCAAATTATTTTATCTTCAAAAATATCTTTACTAGATATAAAATTTCCACACTTCCATTTGAAAACAACTTCAAATCAATTTCCACATTTCATTTTATCCTTTAAAAGGTAAAATCTCAAAACAGTTCATTTCATATTGGAAAAGCATTTCCATACTTATTTAATAATAAGTATTTCACAAATCATTTATTTTCAACATTTGAAAATATTCGATATACTTAAATCAATATTAAGTATATATTCATTCTTTAAGGAAATCATACATTTTAACATTTATTTGAGTCAAAACGGATGTTGCGTAAAACATCGTTACGACGACTCAAAATCACTAGTATAGGGATTCGAAATTTAGATAGATATATGAATCCCAATACCATACAAAAATATTTCCTTTCGGAAACCATTTACTATAACAACAGTGTTATAGTCCATCATTTCCTTATTCCTCGAAAACGTCTATTTCAACAATAAATGTTGAAATCTATGTATTCGATACTTATCTCGTTTTAAAACATCTTTTAAAACAATTACTTCATTTCTGTAATATCGCTTTCCCAAAACAAGTTCATTTTACTTAACAATATATTCACTATCCAAAATCGTGAATATACTTTACTATTTACATTTCACTATTTTCTACACGATTTATTTTGATAATAATTCGCTATCCAAAATCGCGAATATATCTCCTTTGATAATCTTCTATATTTAATTTATCAAATTCAATCGATTTGTTTTCGAATTTATAAAACAACGTTTATAAATTCCATTTTCTATTTTCTATAACAACTCCGGTTTATAATCTCATTTTATTAATCTTCAAAAATTCACTTATAAGAATAAGTGATTTCGGATTTATAAAACAACGTTTATAAATCACATTTGTACTTTATAACGATTTCAACTTACAAAATCATTTCATTTTGCAATTTCTATTTACATCCCATCTAAGTGCAAAAGTCAAATTTATAAGTGAATTACTTATAAATCGTTTATTCTACAACATCTATTCACTTTATAACTTCACGTTATAAATCTATTTATTTCATTCACTTATGAAATCCTTTTTATACTTCTTTTTAACACTTATAAAAATTCGTTTTATAAGTCCAATATTTCGATTTATAAAATATCAATTTTATAAATCTTTTTATACAAATCGTTTATAGTTATTCAAAAATCCCAACTTAAACCATTTTATAAATAAATCGACTTTTATTTCAAAAACGACACATCGGTTATATTTCACTAAAAATTATAACTTTTATAACTTTAAAATTTTACGTTTATAAATCGATTCAAAAATTCCATAAAACGTATATTTTCAAAAATCACTTTAAAAACCCTTTTAAAATAACAGTCGTTATTTTTACATTTCAAAACTGAATCCGATGATGCAACAACACCAATCAGTCCATCACAACAGTCAAATATCATATATCATCATATGATAACAGAATATATCAAAATATCTGTAAAAAATCAATACGGTGAGGAATCCAGTCGGATCCCTCCAACCTGTTTCCCTGCATCCACAGATGTTAGCACAATACCAATTCCGCTCTAGTACGGAATTATCGCGGTATATAGGTTTTTATAAATCCGCTTACTAACGGCGCAATAGGGTCTCATCCGCTATACGAGGCGGGAAATCAATCAATCCAATATATACATATGCCAATATGTATATATTGCTATATATATAGATATATCCTATCATATCTAATAGCACATTCAAACAGTCAATCATCAATCAATAACTGTAAATAATTCCACATTCAATTGAGTGAGAAGATCTCACCTTAGCTTTAAATTCAGTTCCAGCGTTTATTTCGGATAAATTAAACCGAACCGTTCGATATAATCAAAAAATTTAGCTTGCTCAAACTGATCCCAGACCTACGCTGCAGCGTAGAGCGCGACGCTGCGATTCCGGCGTCGCCAGTTTCGTTGAATTCTGATAATATATGACGAAGTTATTGCAATTTAAACTTTATACAAATTTAAATATAATTAACATTTACAATTTCTTTTAATTTTAAACCTTAACAATTTCTGGCCGTTAGATTTCAATGCCAAGCAATCCAGACCGCGATCTCTTTCTTCCCCATCGCGTTTCCCTCCCAGACAATTTTGAACGCGACCAAACCCATAGCCGGCCCTAGCCCTCCATTTTCGCACGCAATGCACTCGCCTACGTGATGATCAACCACCACCAGAACGAAGCCCCACGCGAGAGCTACCTCCGCCTACCACCGCACGAAGTGCGGTTCTCCCCCTGGCCTCGAACTGCGTGCGCAACTCGGCACGAATGCGAGCACGTAGCTCCCCATATGGTCGACGATACCCATCTCCACCGTACGGATTTAAAGCTCTCGTCGAGCTCTACGTTTTATTAGTTGGAAAGTTTCGCTAATTGTTGATGGATTGCTCGATAATTTGAGGAGAATGTTGGTGATTCTCGGCCATTAATTGGAATAGAGGCGGCTGCTGACATTGAAACCCTAGGGTTTTATTTCCTTTTGCAATTGAAAAAGTGGAGGGGCTTATATAGAAAATTTAACGATTTACTATTCATCGGATTTTTCGAACTCCGATTCGAGCGTGCCGGCTGACGTTCGTAAGGTTTACCCCACGTTCCGAACGCAATGGAACGTGTTTCGGAAGCTAATTCGGACATCTGTGCGAGATATGAAATAAAACGATCAATTTAAATTAAACCGATTTAAATCGATTTCGAGGCGTTTTAATTCGTACCGGACAAACGATACATCCAAAAATTATGGAATTTGAAATCATGCAATAGTATCACATTACGGATCCGATGAAACTGGTTTCGTCGAAATCCGAGACCGTTTGAAAAATGACTATTTTAACTCGACGATTTAAAATTAAAATGATATCGATGCGTTTCGAGCTGCCACGGTCAAACGACAACTCCGATGGATACGAAAATTGAAATCCGATAATAACTAACGATTACGGATCCAATGGAACTGGTCTCGTTCAATTCTGAGACTGTTTGAAAATTGGCTATTTTTACAGTCGATAATTAAATATGAAAATATTCAATTTTCACAATTTAACTCAAATTCCAATTTTAAAAGTTCTATAACCTTTCAATAACTCCAGTATGATTAAATAAAACTTTACAAATCATTTTCAATCATTTTAAACTCGATTTTCAATTATCTCTGGAATTTAAATCATTAAATTATCGATTTAATCGACCAAATTAAATCCAATATTCGAAAAATAAATCATTCGACTTATTAAATTCATTTATTAATATTTAAAATCAATTAAATATCCGAATTTTAATTATCAGAAAATCTGGGTCGTTACAAACTTCCCCCCTTAAAAGAATTTCGTCCTCGAAATTACAAAGTAAGAAAGAAGTTACAGAATTTGTTAACTTTCCAAAACAAACTATTTAAATTAGTTATGCAAATCCACTTTAAGTGTTTAACTCTTTCAAAATTCATAGTTAAACTTCTTACAAAATCTCTACTAAGTTTCCCAAAATTTTCCTTAGTTTTCAAATTTTCAAATTTTCCAATTTCTCAAAAATATTCTAACACTCGAAATTTTCGAAAAATTTCGCCAGCGTCTCCTTTGCGCGGTTAACATGGCACGACTACAAAACGTCCCTACGGACTCTCAGACTTCAAAAAGAAAAAGAAAAAGCCAAGCGGCTAGAGAAATAAGTCATCAAATCTCATATTCGAATTCAGATACTTACCTTTTGTCGAGCAATTCAAATTATCTTCAAATTTAAAATCCCAATTCATAACACCTGTATATCCTACTAGCCATAATATCTAGTTACATATATTCAAACTATTTTGCAAATTCGATTACAAAATTTTAATATAACTGCTTATATCATTTTTAAATTAGTTTCAATTACTAATTCATTTCAAATTCTAATCTACTAACAAATTCAGATTTGCTTCCAACATTCAATTTCAATTCCAGTTTCATTCACTTTTGTTCATTTCCAAAATTTGATTTCAATTTACCCTTTGGTTAAATCTACTGTCATTTAAACTGGATTTCCAATTCGAATTCATTTTACTTTTCTTCAAATTTTATCGATTCAACTTCATTAACACTTAATGAATTTATATACAATCAACTAACAATCATCAAACAATCAATGCATATTCAACATAACCATTATTATTTGATTTCCATTCAATTTAGTTCAACACCTTTAATTTCAATTGACTTACATTCAATTTATTCAGTTTCTTCAATGAATTAACATTTACATTCAATTGATTCATTAGTTCAATAGCTAATCCATTTCACATTTCATGTTGAAGTTCATTTATATAACTCAAGTTCATATTCATTTAATTCATTTTGATTATTTACTTCGACACCAAAATCAATTCCAATCAACACTTAAGTTATATCCCACTAAACATCGTTTGTTTAACTTAACTTACATTTCCACTTATAAATCCAAAATTCAAATTTCAATCCTATTTAACTTTTACCAAGGTCAAATTTCTTCACTTATTCAAAATTCATATTAAATCCAGATTTCATATTCCTTTATGAATTTTATCTTCAAATTTTTTTTTCTGGAACTTTATTTCAAATTATATCTCACATTAATATTTCATAAATATTTCTACATAGTATCCCAGAGTTTACCAACATTTCAAAAACCATTTTGAAAACAATTCAAATTCCATTTG
Source organism: Allium fistulosum (assembly GCA_030737815.1). NCBI lineage: Eukaryota > Viridiplantae > Streptophyta > Magnoliopsida > Asparagales > Amaryllidaceae > Allium > Allium fistulosum. The sequence goes on along the minus strand of CM060902.1, from coordinate 1,110,128,136 downwards.
AATTTCCAAAATAAAAACCCAAATTTTCCAAACAACTTCCATTTAAACAATTTGGCAGCAATTTCTCTTTTGGAAACCCGAAAATGAACACCGGTGATGTCGCGATCATCATCGAAATTATTTTCCAGCGACCGAAAAGAGTTTAGATCTTTTCATCTCTTCAAAATGCTTTTCAAAACCTTTGAAATCCATTTTCAAATCAAAAATGATTTAAACTTTTCAAATCTCCAAAATTTACCAATTCTTTTCAAAACCATTTCCAAAAACTTCTCTGGAATTTCGTTTTAAATTACAATTCACATTTATAATTTACATTCTTTAAATTCATTTGCATGTGAATTTATTTCTTAACTTTGGAGTTACAATTTCAATTTCTTATTCAATTTTAGTGATGATAATTCACTATTATTACTTCCTAACATCCATGCAACCATATACTATAGTACTTTATAGAAAAACATTTCTTTTCTATACAAAAATAGTTTTGGGTAAAATTATCTCATTTACCCGTTTTTAAAATCAATACTGTGCCGAATTGTTCTATACAAGTGTTTAGAGATCCCTATCGATAAAGTTGTACGGACAATACCGACCAGAATCCATATACCACTCAACAAACCAATCATCACAATATAAAACAATTTTATATTCAAATAACAAATACGCACTCGTATCTATTATTACACTCAACTCATTCTAGAGTACTACTGACTCTATCTCTAATGAGTAACACCCAACAGAGCAGGGTTGTCGCTTAACCATATGCTCTGATACCAAATGTAACATCCCGAAAATTTTCGACTTTCGAAAATTCAACATCGATACTCACTTTATCGACTGCTGAGCCATCGAATGCCGGAAACCCGAAAAGTTATGGTTTTAAGAAAAAGAAAAAAAGTAGAAGAAGAAGATAGAAGAAAAAGAAAGAAGAACAACAACAGAACAAGAGCAGAAACAGAAAACAATATCAGAATCTCACATATCGCAGCGGAACAATATACAATAGATAATTACTAGTCTTTTAAAACAAAGAACTATATCATTTTATACATACATCATCATCAGAGTCAATATACAACAATGGACAGTTATATAACTTGTCCTCATACAGAATACACAGCGGAATAAATACTATCAGATACAAATACTACGTCTCGTCATCCAGCTCATCTCCAAGCTCCAGAATATCCAGAATATCCTGATAATATAACTCTAGGCTGCCCGTGTGGAAATTGGTGGGCACCCAGAGTTTAGAAGGGAACAATAAACTCCGAGTCAGTCATGGTGACTGGTGTGAGATCGTAAAACAGTTATTCTTTAAAATAAACAACAGGATAATTTTAAAGTCAATTCGAAATGCTTTTGGAAAATGAAACTACCATAAGACCTCCCGCCACACACACAATGCAAACGCAGAATTGGAGGAGATTTCTTCTTATGATAGTCAAAGATGCTTACTACGCAAAATCAAATCATTTTTGATATTATTATTAGTGCATAGTGTAGAAAACATTTCGAAAGTATAATATTAATCTTAGCCAACATACGACCAGTATCGTATGCCTACTATAGCTACCATCTAAACAGTGGTGACCACCGTACGTAAATGGCAGGTTCTACAACTAATACCGTACAAATCACGTATTGGAGTTTGGATTTCCAACAAATGGTCAGGCTAAGGAACTTCCTATCCACGATGGGTACGTCCCTGGAATAGACGACCCGAGAACCTAACCGGATCTCTGCCAACACAAGGCCGGGTTACCTCTGCAAAAATAGGTAACTACTGACACGCGTATGCCATCCCCCGATCGTCACCGATCTTCCCGAGGATCCCCGATTTCCAACAAACCACAAAGTAATAATAACTGTGCAGCAACCACAGAGGTTAAGTATCTGGGCTCCATACCATGATACCACCTTTATCCAGAAGGAATGACATACACTAAGGGGCGCTACTCCCTAGAACCTTGCTGCATTCTTCCTGTTTCGACCATTTCCGGGGTGTGAGGCTCGATGAAGTCTCGTCCACAAAGCTACGCTTTCTCAAAAAGCCCTGCTTCGGGTCAAACAAAATGATCAACCTATGATCACAAAGATATAAGATCAAACAAATGATCATATCACAAATGATCAAACACCGATCATTTCACAGCAACACTCAGTATGCCACGTTACCAAATTGGGATATATCGCTGATAAATTTCAACTACATAACCTCTGAGCTCGTACGTCTCAGAGAAGGGTGTTAAGCTAAGAGAATAAATTCTCCGCCACCAACAGAAATGTATTTGAAAGAAATCAGCTTTATATCTCTAATTGTAACGTCAGACACACAATCCATACAAGTCTGTTCCGGGATCGAACAGAACCGAAGGCACTTCTCACGAAGCCCTTGCAAATCCGGATAATTTTCAATCACGTCAGGACTTCCCGTCACTAAGGGTGATAAAACCTCTAAATCGAAGATCAGTCGATGTAGAGTAACTCGACGGTAATCCTTCCGTTTTCAAAAATATCCGGTCTTCAACACCGGTCTTCAAATGCGATTCATAACGACGTATCACATATTCGGAATGGGTTATACGACCCCATGGTCCTTTCCCGGCTAACCCGAATAGTGAGCGATTATTCAAAAATAAGTGTGGCATTCAAATTCATCCAATTCACAACAAATACCTACTCAAGGTAATTATTGATAGTCGGTTATTTAACTATCAATAAAGATGCGCAACATCATCAGATTCCAAATAATTTTCCAAATTATTTTATCTTCAAAAATATCTTTACTAGATATAAAATTTCCACACTTCCATTTGAAAACAACTTCAAATCAATTTCCACATTTCATTTTATCCTTTAAAAGGTAAAATCTCAAAACAGTTCATTTCATATTGGAAAAGCATTTCCATACTTATTTAATAATAAGTATTTCACAAATCATTTATTTTCAACATTTGAAAATATTCGATATACTTAAATCAATATTAAGTATATATTCATTCTTTAAGGAAATCATACATTTTAACATTTATTTGAGTCAAAATGGATGTTGCGTAAAACATCGTTACGACGACTCAAAATCACTAGTATAGGGATTCGAAATTTAGATAGATATATGAATCCCAATACCATACAAAAATATTTCCTTTCGGAAACCATTTACTATAACAACAGTGTTATAGTCCATCATTTCCTTATTCCTCGAAAACGTCTATTTCAACAATAAATGTTGAAATCTATGTATTCGATACTTATCTCGTTTTAAAACATCTTTTAAAACAATTACTTCATTTCTGTAATATCGCTTTCCCAAAACAAGTTCATTTTACTTAACAATATATTCACTATCCAAAATCGTGAATATACTTTACTATTTACATTTCACTATTTTCTACACGATTTATTTTGATAATAATTCGCTATCCAAAATCGCGAATATATCTCCTTTGATAATCTTCTATATTTAATTTATCAAATTCAATCGATTTGTTTCCGAATTTATAAAACAACGTTTATAAATTCCATTTTCTATTTTCTATAACAACTCCGGTTTATAATCTCATTTTATTAATCTTCAAAAATTCACTTATAAGAATAAGTGATTTCGGATTTATAAAACAACGTTTATAAATCACATTTGTACTTTATAACGATTTCAACTTACAAAATCATTTCATTTTGCAATTTCTATTTACATCCCATCTAAGTGCAAAAGTCAAATTTATAAGTGAATTACTTATAAATTGTTTATTCTACAACATCTATTCACTTTATAACTTCACGTTATAAATCTATTTATTTCATTCACTTATGAAATCCTTTTTATACTTCTTTTTAACACTTATAAAAATTCGTTTTATAAGTCCAATATTTCGATTTATAAAATATCAATTTTATAAATCTTTTTATACAAATCGTTTATAGTTATTCAAAAATCCCAACTTAAACCATTTTATAAATAAATCGACTTTTATTTCAAAAACGACACATCGGTTATATTTCACTAAAAATTATAACTTTTATAACTTTAAAATTTTACGTTTATAAATCGATTCAAAAATTCCATAAAACGTATATTTTCAAAAATCACTTTAAAAACCCTTTTAAAATAACAGTCGTTATTTTTACATTTCAAAACTGAATCCGATGATGCAACAACACCAATCAGTCCATCACAACAGTCAAATATCATATATCATCATATGATAACAGAATATATCAAAATATCTGTAAAAAATCAATACGGTGAGGAATCCAGTCGGATCCCTCCAACCTGTTTCCCTGCATCCACAGATGTTAGCACAATACCAATTCCGCTCCAGTACGGAATTATCGCGGTATATAGGTTTTTATAAATCCGCTTACTAACGGCGCAATAGGGTCTCATCCGCTATACGAGGTGGGAAATCAATCAATCCAATATATACATATGCCAATATGTATATATTGCTATATATATAGATATATCCTATCATATCTAATAGCACATTCAAACAGTCAATCATCAATCAATAACTGTAAATAATTCCACATTCAATTGAGTGAGAAGATCTCACCTTAGCTTTAAATTCAGTTCCAGCGTTTATTTCGGATAAATTAAACCGAACCGTTCGATATAATCAAAAAATTTAGCTTGCTCAAACTGATCCCAGACCTACGCTGCAGCGTAGAGCGCGACGCTGCGATTTCGGCGTCGCCAGTTTCGTTGAATTCTGATAATATATGACGAAGTTATTGCAATTTAAACTTTATACAAATTTAAATATAATTAACATTTACAATTTCTTTTAATTTTAAACCTTAACAATTTCTGGCCGTTAGATTTCAATGCCAAGCAATCCAGACCGCGATCTCTTTCTTCCCCATCGCGTTTCCCTCCCAGACAGTTTTGAACGCGACCAAACCCATAGCCGGCCCTAGCCCTCCATTTTCGCACGCAATACACTCGCCTACGTGATGATCAACCACCACCAGAACGAAGCCCCACGCGAGAGCTACCTCCGCCTACCACCGCACGAAGTGCGGTTCTCCCCCTGGCCTCAAACTGCGTGCGCAACTCGGCACGAACGCGAGCACGTAGCTCCCCATATGGTCGACGATACCCATCTCCACCGTACGGATTTAAAGCTCTCGTCGAGCTCTACGTTTTATTAGTTGGAAAGTTTCGCTAATTGTTGATGGATTGCTCGATAATTTGAGGAGAATGTTGGTGATTCTCGGCCATTAATTGGAATAGAGGCGGCTGCTGACATTGAAACCCTAGGGTTTTATTTCCTTTTGCAATTGAAAAAGTGGAGGGGCTTATATAGAAAATTTAACGATTTACTATTCATCGGATTTTTCGAACTCCGATTCGAGCGTGCCGGCTGACGTTCGTAAGGTTTACCCCACGTTCTGAACGCAATGGAATGTGTTTCGGAAGCTAATTCGGACATCTGTGCGAGATATGAAATAAAACGATCAATTTAAATTAAACCGATTTAAATCGATTTCGAGGCGTTTTAATTCGTACCGGACAAACGATACATCCAAAAATTATGAAATTTGAAATCATGCAATAGTATCACATTACGGATCCGATGAAACTGGTTTCGTCGAAATCCGAGACCGTTTGAAAAATGACTATTTTAACTCGACGATTTAAAATTAAAATGATATCGATGCGTTTCGAGCTGCCACGGTCAAACGACAACTCCGATGGATACGAAAATTGAAATCCGATAATAACTAACGATTACGGATCCAATGGAACTGGTCTCGTTCAATTCTGAGACTGTTCGAAAATTGGCTATTTTTACAGTCGATAATTAAATATGAAAATATTCAATTTTCACAATTTAACTCAAATTCCAATTTTAAAAGTTCTATAACCTTTCAATAATTCCAGTATGATTAAATAAAACTTTACAAATCATTTTCAATCATTTTAAACTCGATTTTCAATTATCTCTGGAATTTAAATCATTAAATTATCGATTTAATTGACCAAATTAAATCCAATATTCGAAAAATAAATCATTCGACTTATTAAATTCATTTATTAATATTTAAAATCAATTAAATATCCGAATTTTAATTATCAGAAAATCTGGGTCGTTACAATTTAGCCTTGACCTTTGAACTTCTATGCTTGCAAACTCCATACCCCTTCTCAATTCCTTTGTAGCCGTGCCTTTCCATGTCCAAACCTGATCCATTTTCCACCAATAAACATGTATGGCCGAGCCTAAACCATGTTGTGGTCGAACAAAAGTGAGTTGAGATCAAGCAAAGGTGATTAAAAGCTTGGTGATGTCCTTGTTCACTTTAATTTCCAATCTTTGTTTCAATTTATTTTGGTGTTGTAATTATATTTATATGGTGCTTTGTTTTATTATTGTATACAAGATTTATATCTTGGATCTCTCCACTCAAATCAAAAATCGTGCTATCGTGCTTTCTGGAATCCATCTGTGTATTTTGTTTTGTGAAACCCAGCTTTAAAAGGTGAGTATTCACACACGACATCTATACTTATATAAATTGTGAAGTGACAACAAGTGGATATATATAAATTATTATATCATGTTATACCTGCCTGTGATGTATATTATATGATGTTAAACCCTGTAATTAACTTGTCACATCATCTGTTATGTTTTATTTTATTTTACTGTTTATTTATATTCTGTTCTCACACTGCAAGTTCCCTGTAGAATAGAATCACTATGGGTTGAAATGATACATACCCGAACGGACTTTAGAATAGGGAAAGATTGTTATGGGCTGAAATGATAGGCCTGAGCGATTTTTATTTATTTTTATTTAACTTGGGATTGCGGGTTTGAAATGATAGAACCCGGATTTTCTTTGCAAATTACGGATTCAAATGATACATTTATCCGTATCACTTGACCTAGGTTAGAAAATATTATACAGACCCGTGGTTATTATATATATTTTTCTGGAAGTTTTAAGTATTTTAAAAAATGCAAATTTTGATATTTTGATTTAAATTTGGTTTTTAAAATGATTTAATAAAGTGAAAATGATTTTTCTATGTGTTAAATATGTTAATAAATGAATGGAAAAATTGTGATTTTCAACATAACTTAATTTGGAAATTTGTGATTTGACTTTTAGTGAAAGTTTAAGTTAATTAAATAAAAATGGAAATTAAGTTTTATTTATGAAATGAAATTTAAATTTAAGTGTAAAGAGAAATTGTTAAAAATGAAAAGAATAAGAAAATGGTACACTTGGATTAATTTTTGTAAAATTGGATTTTTTTTGTAAAAATTCACTTTATAAATAAGTTAAAGGTATTTAAATGAACATTTTGAAGTGGGAAAATATGAATTTTATATATAAAAAAATGATTTAAATTGAAATTTATTTATGGCTGGAATTTTATTTAAAATTTGGAAATTCTTTTAGTAGCACTTCAGAAATGCTATCGTTTTTGAATTTAACCTAAAAACTGAACTAATAGAATCTGCAGCACTTTGTAAGTGCTGTGGTTGATACAAATGAACTAAAAGCTAAAATTGACTAAGGGCTATTACAGCAGTTTTGTGAATGCTGTAGTTGCAGAATTGAACTAAACTTGAAATTTAAACCTGAACTATTACAGCAGTTTTGTAAATGCTGTCTTTTCTAAATTGAATTATTTTTCAACTAAAACTGAACTATTACAACAGTTTTTAAATGCTGTCTTTGCTGAATTGAATGGTTTCAAATGTAACTTACCGTAGCATTTTCTAAGTGTTGCGAAAGCTGAAATTTAAATTGTTTGAAGTATTTAAGTGAATAAATGAGCTCAGAAAAGGCTAAAATTTTGGGAATTGAATATTTGATTTGTAAGTATAATGACTTCATATTTAAATGGTGTAAATGAATTATTTTGATTTGAACATAAACCACTTTGAATTTATAAGTTAATACAATGTTTGAAATTGGATAATTGAATGAATGAACTTAAAATGTTATAACTTTGGTAATGAATATTAATTTAGAAGTATTATGATTTTTCTAAATATTATGAGGTCCTAATGACAATATTTCAAGTGTTATGATTTCCAAGTATTTTGGTTTCAAAAAATTTGGTTTCAGAATTGTTATGACTTTGAAAGTACTATGGTTTGGAAATGAAATTAATTGGAATTGTATTTAATTAAGAATTGTCTTTAAATATATATTAATTTGAAACTTGTTGAAATTGAAGATTCAAGGATATAACTTTATAAGGTGGTTTGGTTTAATATGATTTAAAAGAATATTTCAAGTTAAATAAATTGAAAGAAATATATTTATTTAGTTTGGAATTTAAATGATATATTATTGCTTTGATTTTTGAAATGGAAATGATATATTATTGAATTGGTTTTGAAATGGAAATGAAATATTGTTGAATTGGTTTTGAAATGGATAAGTTTGGGTTTGAAAGTATGTATTATTTTGAAATAAATGATATGATTTTGAAATGGTTTAAAGGATGTATTTGGATTTGAAACATAAACTGTTTTTAATTTATAACCACGGGTTATAATAACGATTGGTTGTTAAAGAGACCGGGATCGGATATGGACATACTCTCTGTCAATACCGAAAACCACTTTGACAACTGTGTACGCGGTGTAGTTTCCAGAATGAAGTAGAATGGTGGCGACAATCCTAAAGGTATATGCATGGACCCAACTCCCGTGAGTTGGCATAAAGTGGCTAAAACAGGAGCGATTGACGGGCCAATGAGGTAGCACCTCTGATCGGACACACTTCTTCGATACCATTCTATTACTTTGTGATTGATTGGGTGCACCCTTTGATTTGGGAGTGTTGTTCGAGTTGGACGGTAGTGGCTGATAAGCGTCACCACCAGTCCGGATGCGTAATTGGTATATCTACCATGGCATTGCCTAGTTGTGCCGTGTCACTTACCATATCGACCTTTACTACGAGTTGTGAATTCTCCCGTAGCCTGTGGAGTATCGAGGGTAGCCCCCATTTTGGGAGTACGCTAATACTGGATAGACTACTGGGACTATTACGTATTAAGGTGGAAAATGTAAAGCCTTAATGCTATTTAAAAGTATGTTTATTTTATGATTAGACATTATTATAATAGCGAATATTACTACATAGTAAATAGTTTAACGAATCCTTAAAGAATGGGCGATCCCAAGCATTCTTTAAATTACTTGTACCTGTTATTATAGTTCACTTGAGTTGGTTTACATTGTATAAGTATGTATGTCCTGACTTGAGTGTTTTGTGTTTTGCTTTACACTCGGGTCAGACTGAGTGATACAGCATTTGAGACTCACCTTTGGGGCTGGAGTTTTGCTTTGAAGAACCAGATATCTATTCATTTCGTTATCCAGTTGATTCCAGTTGTATTCTGAGTTGTACATGATTATCATACTGTTACTCCTGTTGTATCTTGGTATTCCTATTGTATCTTACTTAACTCTGATGTATTTATATAGTAGCTTCATGAACTACTATTTCTTTGTTTCCGCTGCATTATATTACTCTATGTCTGTGATCTGTCATTATTTATTTACTGTATATTCTGAGTTTTGCCAAATTTTATTTACAACGCGGTATTTTGAGCAATTCAAGTCCGACATGTGCGGATGCGAATGGTTGAAAATACCAGGTCGTTACAGTTGGTATCAGAGCTCAGGTTTTAGGCAAACTCAGCATATAGGGTAAATTTAATTACAGAATCACTTTCGTTCGAACTTGAATTCCTTCTTCTTCGATTTGGTTTCCTTTGAATTTTGGAACGTTCCCTTCGGTTCCAAGTCCATTCTTGTCCTCCCCTATTCGTGTCTTCTTGATTTTGGAATGTCCCATAACTCCACTCTGAATAATCTTTCTAATGAATTGGCGGTCCCGCCAATATTCTAATGACTTGTTAAGGGGTGAAACTTCTTTACAAAAAAAGCATTGATTTACCGAAGATTTCTATATCCTCGGTTTAGATGCTAGTATCTCTTATTATTCCAAATTCTATCTCTTGAGATCGAATATAGATTTACCCTAGAAAATACACATCGATCTTATTCTTTAAGTCACGGTTGACACGGTTAAGGTTGCCCGCGATTTATATAAGCTTATTCATCTCCCTATTCTATTGTTTAATCATCTTACCTTTTGTCTCCAACTTATATTCAAATCAAAGTTCTCTTTGATTTGAGTCCATCAAATCTGAATCCTTATCCTTATTTTGGAAATTAATCTTGTATTTGAAATTTTTATATTTTGAAGATGTTTTATATATTGTGTTGTTTGAGTTGTTGATGTTGATTTGGGTTTCCGATCGGTTCGTCTGATCAACGCTATCGATAGGATCTCCAAAACACTTGAACAGAGCAAACTGACACAATATGGTTTTTAAATTTAGTAGATGGATAAATTTTGTATAATTATAATATGTATAAGGTTAATTTTCTGAATTTTGATAATTAATGGAATTAGTGTTAAGAAATAATATTTAACTTTGTATGTATTTTATAATCATTGGCTTTAGTTTCTTATCTAAATAATTAAACATGGTTATTAATTAATTTGGAAATTTAAATGTAATTAAATCAAGAATGTGAGAATTAAATTTCCGATGATTTCGAACTTTGTTTTGAAAGTTTTAAAAGGATATATTATTTAAAAGTATTTCTAGTAGAAATTGTTTGAAAGGATTTTTAATTTGTAAATCAGTGCTCTTTTCTTTGTCGCTGGAAAATAATTTCGGTGATGACTGCAGCATCATCGACATTTATTTTCAAGTTTCAAAGCGAAGAGACCATTCTGTAGTTTTGCTATAGTTTTTCTTTGGAGAATTAAATTGATTTGGCTTTCTAAATATGACTTGATTTATAATATATGTGATTTAAGAGTTGATTTGATATGTATTGTGTATATTTAATTATCTCTAAAATAGTTTGAAGTTAATCGGAAATCTAATTCTTAAATTTTATCTTAAAGGATAATTTCAATTATAAAAGGAAATCAAAGTTTGAATAAATATTTAAGCTTGGATAATTGAGTTAAGAAAATTTTATTTGTATAATATTCTCTTGCATTCCAATATAACTTACCTAAATTATTCAAAAGTTGAAAATGTAATTGGATAATATACAATATAAAGAGAATTTTATAAATAAAATTTAAGTGTATAACATTTATTATAACCACTCAAATTTTATTTATAAAGGATCAATAGAGGTAAATAGAGAAAAGGGTTAATTGAATAATTTACAACATAATGATATTTAAAAGAAATTATAAATAAATTGAAATAGTTATAATAAGTGAAATACACTTAATATATGTAGGATTTGATATATTAAGTGGAATAAAGAAGAATGAAATTTAATGAATAAAGATGAAATATAATAAATGATTGTTCAAACTCATGACTTTATAAATTGTTGATTTGATGATGAGATAATGAGATTTAAAAATAATTAAGATTTATTTAACTCAAGTGAAATCAAATGGATGAAATTAATTATTAATGTAAGTTGAAATTTTCATGGTTTTAAATTTATTATCTTATTCTGTTTTCCAATCTATTTTCTTTCCGGTTGTTTCCATTCTCCTACCTTCTAAGTAGGAAATCAAATTCGAATTAGTTAGCCTTGGAGCTACTGTTCTCTTTCAGCTTGATCTTGCCTTTGATTTTCACCAACTCAGGGTTGCTGAGGAAAGTATTCCCGAGACTGCTTTCCGTACTGAGAATGGTTTTTCTATGAATAGTTAGTCATGCCTTTTGGTTTGACTAATGCTCCTGCTCTCTTTGTTGATTTGATGAATCGTGTTTTTCGTATTATGCTTAATAAGTTTGTTCTCGTCTTTCTTTCTTTCTCTTTTTCCTCCATCATTTAACTTTTCTATCTCTTCTGTGGTTCTTACTTCTTCCTATTCTGAATCTGAACACTGCTTACCATCCACAGACTGACGGTCAAACGTAAAGAGTGAATAAGATTCTCGATGATTTTTTTTCGTGCTTGTGTCCTTGATTCTGGAGGATCTTGGGAAGATCATCTCCACCTTGTTAAACTTACCTATAACAATAGTTATCAGGTATAATTTCAATCTTCTTGTCATCTTGTCTTAATCCTATTTCATTCTATCTTTTTCTGTGTTTTCCCATACCTCATTCCTTTTCGGGGACGAAAAGTTTTGAGTGGGGGAGAGTGTAACAACCCTGTATTTTGTAATTACTTCAAATTGAATTTCCTGATTTAAAAAATTTATTTTATTTATTAAAATGGATAAATTTTGTTATTTTAAATATTAATTATGATTTGTATGTGAGTTATAATACCAAACATGAATAAATAGAATATTTTCCAGAAATGTGAATTTTTGTCAATGTGGTCAAACTTTGACTTTTAAATTTAAATATTTAAAAGTTTGAATTTTTGAATTTTATCTTTTATTATGAAAGTAAATAAAATTTCAAGTATACTGCTTTTCGTTTCGTTGAAATCTGATTAATATTGTGAAAGTTATGCTTTTTACACTATTGTATGTAAATTGTATTATTTAACAAAATTGTCTATTTTAATTTATATAAATAATATTTTTGTTTGTCATGTCATGTTCTAATTTATGTTTACATGTGTAACATGACATGTTATGTATATATATTTTATTTTAAAAACATTTTAAAGTATAGTTAAATTTTTCCAAAGTTAAGTGTATTTTGTTTGCAAATTTTAAAGCTAGTCTCAATATAATAAGCTATTTTCTTTATTTATTTTTCTGTTTTCCTAAAACAAATTATTTATTTTCTTTTCCACTTTATTTTAGTTTGTTTTATTTTATTTACTGAGTTTTATTTTGTTTATTTTGTATAAATATATAATGGAAATTCAAAGAGACAAAGTCTTTTCATTTGCTTGTGACTCTTCCTTTTCCTGCCTCTTCATTGTCTTGACTTCTCATTTTCTTTCTGGCCGTGCATTTCCTAATGTTATTCACATGAAATTGCTTCCCACTTCATTCATTCTCACGGCTATTTCAGTTCAAAGAAGAAAAATGTAAGTCATGGCTCTTTTTTTCTCATTTCCTTCTTCTTTTTTTCATTGATTTTGCCTTGATCTCTTCACATGTTTGCTCGGCCTAACCACCATCACCTCCACCGACCACCACCATCATCTCCTCCTCCTCATCCATGGCCTACAACCTCCTCATCCCCTCTGTCCAGATCAGGCCATGACCACAAAGTTGAGCAAATATCACAAAACTTGGCTAAAATGCCTCAAAACCATGCATAACCGACCTTAACTTCATCACCACCACCATATCTTGCCTCGGCCACCTCCCCTAGCTCCACCACCATCAAGACCTGACCTCTGGCCACCAACACAACCTCTGACCTGACCTGTAGCAAGTGATGACCGAGCCCAAAGTTGCTACAGGCCGAGCCTATGATTGCACCAAACTCCATTTAGCCTTGACCTTTGACCTTTGACCTTCTATGCTTGCAAACTCCATACCCCTTCTCAATTCCTTTGTAGCCGTGCCTTTCCATGTCCAAACCTGATCCATTTTCCACCAATAAACATGTGTGGCCGAGCCTAAACCATGTTGTGGTCGAACAAAAGTGAGTTGAGATCAAGAAAAGGTGATTAAAAGCTTGGTGATGTCCTTGTTCACTTTGATTTCCAATCTTTGTTTCAATTTATTTTGGTGTTGTAATTATATTTATATGGTGCTTTGTTTTATTAATGTATACAAGATTTATATCTTGGATCTCTCCACTCAAATCAAAAATCGTGCTATCGTGCTTTCTGGAATCCATCTGTGTATTTTGTTTTGCGAAACCCAGCTTTAAAAGGTGAGTATTCACACACGACATCTATACTTATATAAATTGTGAAGTGACAACAAGTGGATATGTATAAATTATTATATCAGGTTATACCTGCCTGTGATGTATATTATATGATGTTAAACCCTGTAATTAACTTGTCACATCATCTGTTATGTTTTATTTTATTTTACTGTTTATTTATATCCTGTTCTCACACTTCAAGTTCCCTGTAGAATAGAATCACTATGGGTTGAAATGATACATACCCGAACGGACTTTAGAATAGGGAAAGATTGTTATGGGCTGAAATGATGGATTGAAATGATATATTTATCCGTATCACCTTACCTAGGTTAGAAAATATTATACAGACCCGTGGTTATTATATATATTTTTCTGGAAGTTTTAAGTATTTTAAAAAATGTAAATTTTGATATTTTGATTTAAATTTGGTTTTTAAAATGATTTAATAAAGTGAAAATGATTTTTCTATGTGTTAAATATGTTAATAAATGAATGGAAAAATTGTGATTTTCAACATAACTTAATTTGGAAATTTGTGATTTGATTTTTAATGAAAGTTTGAGTTAATTAAATAAAAATGGAAATTAAATTTTATTTATGAAATGAAATTTAAATTTAATTGCAAAGAGAAATTGTTAAAAATGAAAAGAATAAGAAAATGGTACACTTGGATTAATTTTTTTAAAATTGGATTTTTTTGTAAAAATTCACTTTATAAAAATCATAAGTTAAAGGTATTTAAATGAACATTTTGAAGTGGGAAAATATGATTTTTATATGTAAAAAAATGATTTAAATTGAAGTTTATTTATGGCTGGAATTTTATTTAAAATCTGGAAATTCTTTTATTAGCACTTCAGAAATGCTATCGTTTTTGAATTTAACCTAAAAACTGAACTAATAGAATCTGCAGCACTCTGTAAATGTTGTGGTTGATACAAATGAACTAAAGGCTAAAATTGACTAAGGGCTATTACAGCAGTTTTGTGAATGCTGTAGTTGCAGAATTGAACTAAACTTGAAATTTGAACCAGAACTATTACAGCAGTTTTGTAAATGGTGTCTTTTCTGAATTGAACTATCTTTCAACTAAAACTGAACTGTTACAGCAGTTTTTAAATGCTGTCTTTGCTGAATTGAATGGTTTCAAATGTAACTTACCGTAGCATTTTCTAAGTGCTGCGAAAGCTGAAATTTAAATTGTTTAAAGTATTTAAGTGAATAAATGAGCTCATAAAAGGATAAAATTTTGGGAATTGAATATTTGATTTGTAAGTATAATGACTTCATATTTAAATGGTGTAAATGAATTATTTTGATTTGAATATAAACCACTTTGAATTTATGAGTTAATACAATGTTTGAAATTGGTATAATTGAATGAATGAACTTAAAATGTTATAACTTTGGTAATGAATATTAATTTAGAAGTATTATGATTTTTCTAAATATTATGAGGTCCTAATGACAATATTTCAAGTGTTATGATTTCCTAGTATTTTGGTTTCAAAAAGTTTGGTTTCAGAATTGTTATGACTTTGAAAGTACTATGGTTTGGAAATGAAATTAATTGGAATTGTATTTAATTAGGAATTGTCTTTAAATATATATTAATTTGAAACTTGTTAAAATTGAAGATTCAAGGATATGACTTTATAAGGTGGTTTGGTTTAATACGATTTAAAAGAATATTTCAAGTTAAATAAATTGAAAGAAATATATTGATTTAGTTTGGAATTTAAATGATATATTATTGCTTTGATTTTTGAAATTGAAATGATATATTATTGAATTGGTTTTGAAATGGAAATGATATATTGTTGAATTGGTTTTGAAATGGATAAGTTTGGGTTTGAAAGTATGTATTATTTTGAAATAAATGATATGATTTTGAAATGGTTTAAAGGATGTATTTTGATTTAAAACATAAACTGTTTTTAATTAATAACCATGGGTTATAATAACGATTGGTTGTTAAAGAGACCAGGATCGCATATGGACATACTCTATGTCGATACCGAAAACCACTTTGACAACTGTGTACGTGGTGGAGTTTCCAGACTGAAAAAGGATGGTGGCGACGATCCTAAAGGTATATGCGTGGACCCAACTCCCGTGAGTTGGCATAAAGTGGCTAAAACAGGAGTGATTGACGGGCCAATGAGGTAGTACCTCTGATCGGATACACTTCTTCGATACTATTCTATTACTTTGTGATTAATTGGGTGCACCCCTTGATTTGGGAGTGTTGTTCGAGGTGGGCGGTAGCGGTTGCTATGCGTCACCACCAGTCCGGATGCGTAATTGGTATATCTACCCTGGCATTGCCTAGTTGTGCCGTGTCACTTACCATATTGAGCTTTACTACGAGTTGTGATTTCTCCCGTAGCCTGTGGAGTATCAAGGGTAGCCCCCATTTTGGGAGTACGCTAATATTGGACAGACTACTGGGACTATTAACTGTTAAGGTGGAAAATGTAAAGCCTTAATGCTATTTAAAAGTATGTTTATTTTATGATTAGACATTATTATAATAATGAATATTACTACATAGTAAATAGTTTAACGGATCCTTAAAGAATGGGCGATCCCAAGCATTCTTTAAGTTACTTGTACCTATTATTACAGTTCACTTGAGTTGGTTTACATTGTATAAGTATGTATGTCCTGACTCGAGTGTTTTGTGTTTTGCTTTACGCTCGGGCCAGACTGAGTGATACAGCATTGTGACTCACCTTTGGAGCTGGAGTTTTGCTTTGAAGAACCAGATACCTATTCATTTCATTATCCAGTTGATTCCAGTTGTATTCTGAGTTGTACATGATTATCATACTGTTACTCCTGTTGTGACCTGGTATTCCTATTGTATCTTACTTAAAAATGAACGGTCACCGTAGACTAACGGAAACCGCTCATCTTAGGAAGGTATGGGCCACCCAGTCCGCAACCGCAAGCTTACTTAACTCTAATGTATTTATATAGTAGCTTCATGAACTACTATTTCTTTGTTTCCGCTGCATTATATTACTCTGTGTCTGTGATCTGTCATTATTTATTTACTGTATATTCTGAGTTTTGCCAAATTTTATTTACTATGCGGTATTTTGAGCAATTCAAGTCTGACATGTGCGGATCCGAATGGTTGAAAATATCGGGTCATTACAATATGTCAAAAACATGTTAATCTCGTTGCCTACTTATTTGTTTTAAAAGTAATTTTGCTTAACGCTAAAAGTCGACGAAGTAGGCTTATCTATTTGTGAGAGTTAAGATTGATGTCGAGTAGGGATATGAGCAATAGAGCTCTAACCTACCGATTTCCTTCTTAATGGAGAAATAGTTGAGTCAAGAATGTCGGATATGTGTTAACCATATTGTTTACTTACTCGTTTATGAAAGTCATTAATACTATACATAATTCTAAAAGCCGACAAGGTAGATTTATCTATTTGTGAGATTTAAGAATGAAGTGTCTAGGCAAGGCTTCAATATGCAACTAGTGCTCTAACTTAGCTGGCTTCACTCTTGGACGAGGAATAGTTAAGTCGGAATGTCAGAAGCTAGTTAAGTATATAAATCATGATTTCTACAAGCGATCGTTTTTAACTAGATAGTCGCTTAGTCGACTATCGAACTTAATTAACCAAGTATTATATTAGAATTTAAAAAGTATTTTTGCAAAAATATTATAGAAGTATAGAATGGCTTTGGGTTTGTTGCGACAATGTGCTAATAACATTTATCTTTAATCCTTTTTGGCTATACTTATGAATGTAAATAGATCTTTAAAAGAGTGTTTTAAAGATAAGCATAAACGAAATGGTTTTGGTTTTGTAGTGACAATGATTAAGTAACATTAGCCTTATACCCTTTTGAGTGGATTTGTGAAATTACTTAGATCTTTAAAATGAATATTTTGAAGGAAATTAAAAGTGTGGAATCTTTTAGAAAAATATAGAAGAAGAAAATGTTTAAAGTAAGAAATCTGGTTAATGATCTATGAATATACTTATATCATTTGAGATAAGTATATGAATACTATTTGAAATATTGAAAAGAGTACAAATGAATAGTAGAAATCGATAAACATTGTTTTATTAGATAAAAGAAGTTTTATTAATAAAAGAGCTTTTAATTAATAAAAGAATAATTAAATAGAAAGGGGATTAGAAGTCGCTTATATGACTTAATCATGCTTGATGTGACTTGATCGTGCATTGTATGTTTACCCGTTTATGGAAAATATTTAGTCATATACTTAGCACTAAAAGCCGATGAAGTATGCTTGTCCATCTGTAACACCCCATATTTTTGGTAACATTATTTATGATATTTAATTAGTTAAATTAAATAAAATAATGGTTTGATTAGGGGATTGAGATTTGATTTTATTAAGGGGTAGCCGTGCCACTGAATTAAAATAAGAGTTAAAATGAAATAGAGGAGGAGTAAAATAGGAAAGAGGCCATTCTTATACCCTTAAACCATGGTCGTGTATCTCCATACATGTTCATTTTTCATTTATCAAAAATTTTAAACTTGAGTTCGGCCACCATTAACAAGAGAAAGAGGAAGAAGATTAAGAAAAGCTAAGGAAGAAGCTAAATCAAATCAAATCCATTCAAATCTCAAGCTCCTTAATCTCTAAAGCTAAGGTGAATAATGACTACATCTCAAATTTCTTATTGTTTTCGGTTTTAAGATGAAATCCGAACCAATTTGCAATGATTTGCCATGTTTTTGAATGATGGAATGATTATATATACTTGTTGATGATTTATGTTGGTTCATATAGACTTTATGACATGTTTTAAGGTGAAAACCCTACAAATGATAGCTAAATGCTTTGCGAAATTTTTATATAGACCAAAAATGATATTTTGGAGATGGGTTTCAATTTTCAAATTTTTTAGAATTTATGTGGATTTTATATGAATTTTTAAGTGAAGAAAATGTTATTTTGGGTTAAAAATTATTTATGGTTAAATAGTTAATGGTATGGGACTGAAATTAATATATGTTAGAAAACATATTAAAAGTGATTTTCTAGAATTTTTGTAGAATTTTCCTAAGTGTTTTAATGGATATATAAAATTATTTAAGGTATGGGACTTAAATGTTTTATATATTTATAAAAAAAGGTGAAGGGATATTTTATAAATAATTCAAAATTGTTATTTCTGGAAATTGGTAGTGCTTTTAGAAAAGAGAAATTCGCAACCAATCACAATTTGGCAAACAAGGCAGGTTAGGTACAAAGAAATAGTTTAAAAAGGACAAATCTACATGGTTTTTATTGTTTCGATGCTTTCGGCACCAGGCTTTCGCCTCCTTACCTTTGCCTCCGACTCCATCGAAACCAATGTATGACGCCCCACCCCGAGACCCACATTAACAAAGAGTATTACTAGGTAATACTGCCTACTAATGTGGAGAATAGGGCTGGTTAGGAGCGACCATCTATAGCTTTGTCTTAAACATCCACTGAATACGTCGATTAATGCTCTAATTTTTTTTAACTCAAGTGGATCGATATATTCAATAAATTCTTAATACAAAACTATAGGTGGCTAACATATCTATCAAAACAAAATAAAACAACCAAATGCACATCACATCACATAACAGCAGATAAACATATATATACATATATATACAGATACATCCCCAGTACGATACAAAATGATACATCATAAGTGGTTCGAAGACCATAATATATACAACGAGTTAAAAGTATACATCAGAGTCAAACCAAAAGACTACAACAACAAAAAGGTGATAATAGATATCCAAGCGGAAGCATCAAAGCGAAGCTAAGTCCAATAGCAGGTATCTAACCTGAAACAACTCTATCTGACCCGAGTATAAAATACACGGGTCAGTCTAGCTAAAACAATCAGTTTAATAAGGATAAAAGATAATACGAAGCATAAGGAGAAGGGTGATAATTCTTCTCAAATGAGAAGAAATAGTTCTAAGTACATGTGGTTACTTCGAGTGATGAAGTGTTATCACTAAACAATTATATAATCTCAAAAGAGATAAACTCCATAACAAAAGCACTAAGCATAGCATGCATCATATCATCGGCATATCCCAAAACAACAATAATGGTTTAGAGAAATCATAACTCCTAAATAGGAGGAATCTCAAAACCCGCCATAACGGCAATCTCAAATGTATTCCCAAAAGAGAAATCTCAATCTCAAAAATACGCCATAAAGGAAATTACATATATCTCCAAAATAGGAGAATATAAATCCCAAATAAACGCCAAGAATGGCAAATCTCAAATAAACGCCAAGTGTTGGCAACTCAAATCCCAAATATAGAACTCAAAGGAGTTCAAACTTTCAAAGATGTAATCGCCATATATATGATATCTCAAACGGCTCAAATGGCCAATAATGTAAAAAGACGATGCACTTGGAAAATCACAAATAATCAACGAAATCATCTCAAAGATATAGCACGTGCTTATGGCCGAAGCCTGCCAAGTACTGTTCTCTCAAAATAAGGCGCCACGTCGCAATGACAAACGTCCCGAAAGACAACATCCCGAAGGACAAATATGTCGCAATGACAAACATCCCGAAGGACAAATACGTTGCAATGACAAACATCTTGAAGGACAAATGACCCGAAGGACCAGTACTGGCAAATACGTCGCAATGACAAATGTGTCACAAACTCTCATATAGGAACCCAAAAAGTGTTAACGTGCGTACCATACCAGACGTTCGCACTCAACGGTTTACTAACCACTAGCCAATACCACACTAGAAATCGGTAAAAATATTTGCCTCATCTCATCGGCAAATACGACCCGAAGATCCAAACGTTCAAACGGACAAGTCAAGAATTAACCGAAAAGATAAACGCACGTGTCCCATACAACGTGTTTTACCAAATCGTTTAATTTTCCTTCTCATACGCTCGAATAGTGCAAAAACATGTATTTTATATGGAAACTAATTTATTTGAGAACAAGCTTTTAAAACAATTTTTGAAATCGTTTTTGGAAAACAAACTTAGAAATTCCCTTATTATAGAGAATATATAGTTTTTATAGCTTGAAAATAATTTATAAATATATATAATCAGCCAATTTATTTTAAAATTATTTCAATTATTTAGAAAAACCCGTGCTCGAAATCAAGGAAAAACATTGAAAATTCCCAAAAATTGACATTCGAATTCATCTCAAAAACGATTCATTTGAATCACAAATTCTCCAAAATTTTGGCTAGCCTATTGATAGGCATCATAGCTTCAAAACAGTTCGGAAATATCAAAAATACAAGATGCAGAAGTCGAAAATTGGACGAAAAAAGAAGGCAGAACACAAAAATGCACAGACAAAAACAATACCCAGGTCTGAAATCTTCTCCGGGTTCAACTTTCAGACATAATTTGAATAGCTTAATGACCTCGGAATGGTTTGAAATTTGATATACACGAAGTAGAAAAATTTATCTATGAATTGTAAAATGATTCACTGAATTCCGACATGAAATGGTAAAGATATGAAATTATAAACATGGACTCATGCCATGTTGAATTCTGCCCAGGTCTGAAAACCCTCTCGGGTTCAACTTACAGACATGAAACAGGCGACCAAACGATCTCTGATTGAACTGGAAATTGGTACGCAGATAGTAGAAAACTTCAAATATCAAATATAAAAAGAATCAATGAATTCCGACAGGAAATTAAAAAGATACGCTGTCTCAAACAAGACTCAGGCCATGTTTGCAACAGCTCAGAAAACAGAAATGTGCCCAGCCTGAAAACCATCTCGGGTTCAACTTACAGGCAAAAAAAAGAGGACCAAACGACCTCAGACTGAATTGAAAATTGGTATGCAAGTAGTAGAAAACTTTAACATTCAAATAAAAAAAGAATCGATGAATTCCGACAGGAAATGAAAGAGATAAGCTGTCTCAAACATGGACTCAGGCCATGTTTGCAGTAACTCAAAAAACAGAAATGTGTACAGGCCTGAAAACCATCTCGAGTTCAACTTACAGGCATGAAACAGAGCACCGAACGACCTCAGATTGAACTGAAAATTGGTATGCACATAGTAGAAATCTTCAACTTTCAAATAAAAAAATCAGCGAATTCCTACATAGGAATAAGAAGATATGGTCATGCAAAGTAGCACTCAAACACAGTTTATCACATAAAAACAGCTATAGAAAATGATAAACAGAAGCTAAAATTTGCACAGATTTTTGGCATTTGAAGCTTTGCTTAAGGTAGAATTTGGGAGCTATTAACTCAACTTGCAAAATACTAGAGCTACAAGTGCAAATTGGAGAAAAGGCGCAAGCTTTGGCCTTGAAAGATGCTTCAACAAACTGAAAAAGAGTTTACAAAGACATGCATCACCCAGTCTTCAATTATAGACACCAACTTCACCAAATCAGAAATAAATGAAAGGAGTTTGGGTTTTGGATTTGATTACCTGAAGTAAATTGGCTTTGAATTTATTATTAAAGCAAAAGATTGACTAAAGTTGGAGATTTTGGCTTTTGATTTGAAAGAGGAAGTGGGTTTTTCTTTCTTTTTCTTAGTTTACAGGAAGAAGAAAAAATACAGTATGTTCTAGAAAATGAGAAGGAGATGTTTCTTCTTTTCTGGTTATGGTATTTGATGGGCTAAGACCTAACAACTAAATTAATTTAGCCTCTAAATGAAATTAACACACCAAAATCACTTATACACTAATATATTTCAAGTTATAACAATTATATGTAAATGTTTTCACTTCTATAAAATCATACAACATCTTTTATGTTCTAAAAATTATTTTAGAACAAAATAAAAGATATTTTTTCTTTAAAAATTATCTTCATTAATAAAAACTCTTATTTTAATTAAATGCACCATTTACACAAATATCTACACAAAAACACCATTTTTAACTCCAAAGATTACATAAAAATAATTTTATTGTATAATAAAATGCAACAAACCATTTTAACATCAATTTTATATCCAAAACTTATTTTTAAACAAAATTCCTTCTTTTATTTATAATATACACATTTTAAAACAAATACTTCTTTTAAAAATTAATAAAAGAAACATTTGGCAATAATTATTAAAATTATTGCATTTCTCTAAATTAAATCATGTTTTACACATTTTTAATACAAATATCCAAAATAAAGTTTCAAAACTTTATTTCATCATTTTAAACCCCTTGTTTACTCCAATAAACAATTTTAAATCTTTAATTTATTTTATTTCACTATTACAGGTAATCATAAAAACCAAGGTTGTTACACAATGCACATGGTATCAAGTAACTCGTATGTAGTGAATTGGATATAGGCGGAAGGTATAGGTCGAAACCAACGGTTGCGAAAGGGTTGAAGCGATACTTTGCTTTTAAATGAAAATGCGCCGGCTTGCTTTTGACTGGGTTGGCTTTCGACTAGGTCAATTGGTTTTAAAGAAATGGTTTCGATTGGGTTGCACCTTTGTTTTTAAATAATTGCTTTCGACTAAGTTGAAACCCATGACTGTCTCTTTCTACCTTTCGACCTAGATTGGTTTTGAAAGGGTTGCTTTACTTTGCTTTTTAAACTTGATCGCTTCTCCAATGCTTGCGAAGGAATGGTTTCGACACTCTTTACTTACGAATATTTTTGGAAGGAATGCTTTCGACTTTAATGGGTTTATGATCCTTTTGCTCTACTTGAAGGCATAATCCAAATGGTTTTGACCGAAACGGTTTTCGAACGGTTTCAAAGGAGTAAATTTTTGAATGGTTTCGAAAGGTTTCCACATGTTTGAAATTGAACCCAAAGGCTTTCGAAAGGTTTAGTGTTTTAATGCTTTCGAAAGGGTTTTAAATGCAGGTTTCGAAGTGATTGTTCCCCAATGATTTCGAAAGGTTTTGAATAAAGGTTTTCCAATGGTTTCGAAAGGTCTAAAAGGAAAGGTTTTTCCAATGTTTTCAAAAGGCATGGTTTAAAGATTGTAAAGAAGGATGTCTAATGTTTTAAAGCTTTCAAAGGGAAGGATTTTAATGGTTTCAAAAGGGTTGCTTTCAAGGGTTACGAACAGGTTGTTTAAAGGTTTTAAACAAAGGTTTCGAATATACTAACTAGGAAGCATAGCCTAAGTGTTTTTAAGTTAAAAAGGGTTTTAACTTATTTTGAGGGGATAGGTTATCCTCATCAAAATTCATCAATATTATTTTGAATAAAGTATATATAACATGGCAAAATAGCTTAGAGTAAAGCTAAGAATATATTTTCATTGTATAAGTATGATTTAAAAGGTTAAATCATTTTGAAAAGGTTTTCAAAGAAAAAGAGGAAGGGTAGTTACCCCTAAGAAAATGATTCGGACATAGTCCATTTTGATTTGGATAGTTAGTTCAGTTTGCGGACAGTTATTCCAGTTTGTAGACAGTCAGACCAGTTTGCGGGTAGTCAGACCAGTTTTCGGGCAGTCGGCCCAGTTTTCGGATAGATAGTCCATTTATTACTTGTGACAGATAGTCCATTAGTTACCTGATTATAGCTAAATAGATATTGCTATTTTATTATAATCAGTTTGATTAACCAGTTTGGTTGTAGGAAAAGATTTGCAAAATATACGTTTTGAAGAGGATATTAGTGAGGGAAAACCCGTTCCGCTAGGTGGCGTGGTCTCACATAATACCAATAAACTAAGATGTACCAGTATTATTCACACCAGGCTTTATGTCTGACTCAAAATTTTGATTCCTCTTAAACTCTCGGGTGCTCAAAATTGATTTGAGCAGGTTGAGGGTTGAGGTTTACAGGTTTTAGTTTTGGCGAATAAAGTTTTCGGAGACGAGCAAGTGGCTGTCGGATAGCTAATTAGGAGTTCTAGTTTATTCTGTTTATTTCTGCTGTATGTATGAAGTCAGATATGACTATATTGCTTTGATAACCAAGGGGGCATCGTCATATGTCGCTCTTAGTGTATTTCTGTAATGATTATAATTGATCTTTACCTAGGAAACGTTATGGAATTATGTAAATTGGATATGAATTTGTTATGAAATGTAATTAGTAAAAGTTGTTTTTGAAATCTGTGATTTTGTTCATATTCAAGTTCTTTTGATATTATGGATACCACTAGCATTAACGTATTTTGTCACCAGAAGTTAATACTATAGATGAATGCAGCATCTGTAGCGCTTAGATTTTGGCCTCCAGATACGGGATGTTACACCATCTGTAGGAGTTAAGACTGATGTTCAAGTAGGGATATAATAAATAGAGTTCTAACCTACCGGCTTCACTTCTTACCGAGGGATAGTGTGAGATGAAAATATCAGAAACATGATAAGTATACGAGACTGGTTTCCATATGTGATCATTCTTCTTATTATTAAATGACTAAATTCGATGATTTGACCTTGAAGAGATCGGGATCGGTAAGTGTTTTACTTAACGAAAACCACTTCAAGACTGAGATACATGTTCTATCTCTTGGAAGTGGATCTGTTTGACGTATTAGAATCCATGTGTGGTTTCAAGATATGTTTGAGATGTGGGAATCTATTTAGGGATTCGTGTTCTGTTCGAGTGATGAAGACTCGTGTGAAAGTTATCGAACATGACCTCGACATCAAAAATGAGTAAAGACAGAGTGGGATGCACAATCTGCGGTTTTGCAGTCCCAGACAGGTTATATCAACTCCGTATCTAGAGTATGGTTGTCGATGTTGCACGTGGGAGTATATGGTACTTGGTTCAACATGGTTCGAGTTCAGTTGTTCAGGCATGGGCCAGTTGTGTTTATCTTATTGTATATTTTATCTAGAGATATACGAGCTCGGAAGGTGTTTTTTGATCCTTATGATGGAGATTGGATTTCGGCTTGACTGAAGGGATCTCCACAGAAATACATTATGCAAACGTTCCTTATCGGTTTGGATTATACCCTATAATATGATGTTGAATGTGACCAATGTAACCATTCCGGCTATGTTATATATATTCATATTCTTCACCCTATACATTATCTATTATATCACCTTATGTATTTATTAGATGTTAGTTCTTTTAAGTGGGTAACTATTATGGCATTCCATGCGGTCTCAAAAGCACAGTAATATGTTGGCCGCATATTTCTCGAGTTTCTCATTTTAGACTTATGTCTGATACTTTGTTTTTGTTTTTTCTAAATTCCTCGCATACTCTTTCGAGTAGTATAAGAAAGGCATGCTTTCGTTGAGGTTCATTGGAGCTCGAGGAGACAAATTGGATGTTTCATGTATCATAGTATTCTTATTTCTACTGCATTACTACATTGTACATATCAGCATTTGTAAGGACGGTCATTTATAAGTGTCCAGACTGATGATAGTACTTAGGTTGTGTAACTTCGAAATTTACATATTAGAGTAACCCTATGTACTATTCTTTTGATATTATATATTATCGTTCCGTTGTGAGATTCTGATATTGTGTTCCTTCTTTTAAGTTATATTTGTTTTTCCTTTTATTTTACCCTAACAATACGTCTTTCCATCACTTGGGTGCCCGGCACGTGAATACCATGGACGTATTAGTGCTGACGTTCAGGTGTCGAAAAGGAGAGTCATTACATGTGGTATCAGAGCTGAATGTTAAGTGAGAACCCTGACTTTGGTGGGGTTTGACTCATTAAGAGATAGGATAATGGAATGCCATGGCATAAGTTGAGTGTATTATACATATGAGAGCGTATTTGTAATAGTTATAAACGTATACCTTAATGGTAATTACACATGCAAAAATTAAAGATCTTATATAAGGTAACTTATATAAGTGTGAATTGTATAAGTGTAGTTCAATTAATGTAGGGATTATCAGGTTCATTCGTTATCCCTCATTAATTTATTTAGTCGTGCTCGGCCAGTATATGAGCATTGACTATCCTTTATTGATTGTTGATTTATGCTTGACCAGTTTATGGGCAGTTTACCGTTTCACTCCATGGGTTGGGTAGACAGTATTTATAAATGCATCGAAACGAAAACCTTATAAATTTAGTTTCAGGGTTTGACTATAAGGCGTTCGATGGCAATATTGGGTTAAAAGTTAACTTTAGTAAAAGATGTTTATTTAGTCTGAGGAAAGATAGGATATTTTGTAAAATAAATATTTATGAAAAGATTTTATATAAGAAAGTGGTTTTATATAAGTATGGTTTATAAAACATGATTTATAAACAAGAAGGATTTAATTGATATTTTGAGAACTTAAATCCCAGTGTCTTTGAAAATGTTTTTTCAAGATTTTGGAAAAATAATAGTAGTATTATTTGAAAGTGAACCTTTGGGAAATTGGTTTATGAAATTGAGATCATGGTACTT
Organism: Allium fistulosum; assembly: GCA_030737815.1. Taxonomy (NCBI): domain Eukaryota; kingdom Viridiplantae; phylum Streptophyta; class Magnoliopsida; order Asparagales; family Amaryllidaceae; genus Allium; species Allium fistulosum. The sequence continues at coordinate 1,110,100,951 of CM060902.1, read as the reverse complement.
AGTAATGTTTACGAAGTATTGGATACCACTTTGGAATGATTTTTGGTTAAGTCCAAAAGGCATGAATTGGATGTACCGAACTCACTTTTGTCGCTTGAAAATAATTCTAGTGATGAATTCAGCATCATCGGCATTCATTTTCGGGTTTCTATGTGGGGGATGCCATAAGGTTGTTTTAGAAAAACAGTTTTGATTTAATCATGAAAGAATCATTTTTTATGTAATAGATATATGCATTATTTCAAAGCGATTTAAAATAAAAAGTTTGTGTTTAGTTCAAAAGTTTTTCTTTAAAAGAAATTTGGTATGAACATTTTGTGTAGAAAAGTTTTGTATGTATGCTATGTAGGGTGTCGGAGTGGCAATGGCATATTCTAGAATAAATGAAGAAACATTTTCATGTTTTCCCTTGTTGGGTAAAGTGTGTTTAATAAATTATTGAAATGTGTTAAGATATTTTATGGGCACATATGGCCTATGCATTAGGATTGCATGGTATCTGCATCATGTTATGATACATTGTTTGGTAGTTTTCATTTGTTAAAATAAATGGTAGTTTCGACAATTTTGGACAGTGGGAAACTTCTGAATCATTATAGAACTTGAAGCAAAATGTTTTTGCGTGAAACTATAAAAGTTTAGTTTATATATCACATGAATTGAGAAGGTAATAAGTTAAAACAGTTTAAATTATTAAACATTTTAAGTAAAATGAATTTGATGTATTTGTATATACTCTTAGGATGTCATGGAGTATATTACGAGTATGAACTTAAGTTGTAAGATGTTGATAAACTTGAAGTTATGTTTTATGAAATGTTCCATAAATGATTTTAGTATTAGATGATATATACTATTTAGATAAGAGAATGTGATATAAAAGATAATGGTTTAGTTAAGAAACCAACAGGATAAGTATGTAATTTGTACATAGATTGTTTTATTTATATGACTATTCTTGATCCACAATTCGAGTACGTGGTTTCGAGGGGGTTTACACCAGTCAGAACAAAAAAAATTCACTAAATTATTAACAGTGAAAATTTGATATGGATTCTTGATATGATCCTAAAGTTTTCTATATAGTATATGGACATGCAAGGAGAACGAAGGTTTCTAATCAAAGAACCAGATCGAAGTCCGCACTAGAGAGGTCAAGTGATCTATACTAGTTGAAAAGTGAAATTATGCGATCGAGCAAGTGATCGGATTTGATATTGCATATGGATGGTTCATGTACATTGTACAGGCTTTATTATATTTGCATACTATGTTTTGTTGGCTTATGTAGAGTTCGGGTGATGACCCTTTGATTCATTATGGGGTAGAATGAATCGTCGATTAAGTAATGTCCTGAGGTCGTTTAACATAAGGTAGACCTAGTACATTGTCTATTATCCTTGTGCGATAAATGGATCTTTGAACTTAGGAAAACCATGAGTTATGTTTGCTAGTGATTGAATACTATTGAGTATTTCTTTGTGATAGTTTCTTTTGTTGCTTGTGTTGAGGACGAAATATTCTTAGTGGAGGAGAATGTAACGACCTAGAATTTTGGACACTTAATATTTAAATATCTGAATTATTTAAATATTTATATCTTGGATTAAATTGATTTAATAACAATGTTAACCCTTTTTAAATAATAAGTAATGATGGTAAACTTGTTTTTGAAAATTGTTTACAAAAATATATTCTTTGAAGAAAAATCGATATGTGACCGAAAATCGGTTTATCGATAAACAGCTTTTTATCCAATATAATTTGTTCAAACTCTTATGCACTTGTCTAATGATCAAATGAATACATACGGAACCAATTAACATTTTAATTCATAAATAAAATAGAATTTTCTAGAAATTTCCAAATGGATAAGAGATATTTTAAAAGTGAAATGATGTAAAGGAGAAGTAATGGGCATGTGTGGTGGTAAGGCTTCAAATGACATGAGAGGGGAGTGAGAACAAGATTAGACAACACCGTATGAAGTCTATATAAGGAGGGGCATAACCTTGTTAAATAATCACAAATTCACAAAGCAAAACCAAGTTTTTCCATATCTTCTTCTTCTCTTATGTTCTAAAGAAAGAAATTGCAAAACAACTCCAAATCCTCTCAAACATTTCCACAAACCTTAGTACAATATTACAACACCTTTCAAAATGTTATATTTTGAAGGAAAAAAGCCAACCTCTCCCCTCATTGATTGGCTCTGAGAGAAAACAAGGCATTTAGCCTTGGAAATGCAAGTGAAGCAAAGAAAGAAGGAAGAGAAGGTAGTTGCAAGGTGATGGTAGGAAGTGTTCTTGAGTTTGGTTATGCTTTAGCAAGTACTTGGCTTGGATCTAAGTGAGTTATCTCACTATCTTGTTTGTATATATTAGGTATATATATGTTGTGTTTGAAATATAAGTTAAAGTGACATTAACTAATTAAGTTATAAACTTTGGACCACTCTTGCTTTTGAAAGAAAATGACAACTTTATACTATATAACACCACTTTTATTACCCTCTTAAACATGTGGTATGGCCTTGACTTGATTTTCAAATGGTTTTTTGATTGTGTGTTGAATTGAAGTATGTTTAAAAGTATTTGAGCGAGAATAGTCACTATAAGTGCACTTCGATATCCCTTAACTTTAACTTATGTAAATTGGAGATTTGTGATCTTAACTTGGGATAATTTTATTTGGTTGTTCTCTACACATATTTTGGTATATTGTACAGTAAAGAAATAGTTTGGAAAGTTATAGAAATTATGAACCAACTTTGTGAAAGTTGAAGTAGAAAGTGGTTATAAATACACTTTTTAAATATAGCACGTTTTCGGGAATTTTTATAAATAAATTGGAAGATATTCTTAGAGGTTTCTTTCAATGGTTTTTAAGTAACCTAAGTTTTTCACTTAATAAAAAAATTTCAAGTCTTGAACCATAATTTTATGTGGTTAAAACTAGTCGCAAAGATTGTACTTTTCAATGTGTTCTTTAACAAGGATTTTTAACAGCATTTTTGAATGTTGTAGTAAGCTACTTATGGTTTAAGTGTTTAAAATTGATATTTAGATTTGGTATTTTTCTCTAATCTTATTAGAGATGTTTTCTAACCTATTTTGAAGTACTTTAAAATTGGTTTGAAGTTTAAATATATTTTTAATAATTATATATGTATTTTCAAAGCAAAGAGGTTTTATAATATAAAACATGTTTTTCTTCAAATAATAAATTAATCATTTTCAAATAATATTTTACATAGAAATTCAAAACCTATTTAAAAATATTTGTGAAGTATTTATAAGTTTTAAAAAATATAATTGATGAGGCGTAACACTAAAGTCGGCGAGATTGACTTCTCTATTTGTAAGAATAAGATTGATGTCTAGTAGGGATATGAGTAATAGTGCTCTAACCTACCGGTTTCCCTCTTAATCAAGGAACAATTAAGTTGGAATGTTATAAACATGTTAATCTCATTGTTTGTTTATTTATTTGAGAAGTAATTTTTCTTAGCGCCAAGTGTCGATGACTTATTTATTTGTAAAAGTTAAGAATGATATCGAGTAGGGATATAAGCAACCTATCGGTTTTCCCTCTTGACTATGGAATAGTTAAGTCAGGAATTTTGGGAGTGTTAACCATATTATTTACTTACCCGTTTATGAAAGTCATTAATACTATATTTAACACTAAAAGCTAACAAGGTAGATTTATCTATATGTAAGATTCAAGAATAAAGTGTCTAGGCAAGGCTTTGATATGCAACCGGTACTCTAACTTACTTGGCTTCACTCTTGGATGAGGAATAGTTAAGCTGGATTATCGAAACGAGTTAAGTATATGAATCATGATTTTTAAAGCAATTGTTTTTAACTAGATATTCACTTGGTCGACTATCAAACTTAACCAAGTATTATCTTAGAATTTAAAAAGAATATTTTTAAAGATAATAGAAGTATGGAATGGTTTTAGGTTTGTTGTGACAATGTGTTAATAACTTTGTCTTTAAACCTTTTTCCTATACTTATGATTGTAAATAGATCTTTAAAAGAATATTTTAAAGATAAGCATAAGCGAAATGGTTTTGGATTTGTCATAATAATTTTTAAGTAACATTAGTCTTAAAACTTTTTGAATGGATTTGTGAAATTACTTAGATACTTAAAATGGATATTTTGAAGGAAATTATAATTACGGAATCTTTTGGAAAAAGATAGAAAAGGTAAATGTTTAAAGTAAAAAATATGGTTAATGATTCGTGAATATACTTATACTATTTGAGATAAGTATATGAATATTTTTTAGAAGTATTGAAAAGAGTACAACTGAATAGTTGAAATTGATAAATGTTGTTTTATTAGATAAAACAATTTTTACTAATAAAAGAGGTTTTAATTAATAAAAGATTAATTAAATAGAAGGGGGATTAGAAGTTGCTTATGTGACTTAATCATGCTTTGTATGACTTGATTATGCTTTCTATGTTTACTTGTTTATGGAAAACATTTAGTCGTATACTTTGCACTAAAAGCCGATGAAGGAGGTTTATCTATCCATGGGAGTTAAGATTGATGTTCGAGTAGGGATATGAGCAATAAAGCTCTAACATAATAGCTTCACTATTGACCGAGGGATAGAGTGAGATGAAAATATCGGAAACGTGATAACTATATGAGACATGGTTTCCCTATGCGATCATTCTTCTTATTATTGAATGACCAAATTCGTCGATTCAGTCTTGAAGAGACTAGGAATAGTAAGTGTTTTACTTATCGAAAACCACTTAAGACTGAGATACGTGTTCTATCCCTTGGAAATTAATCTGTTCGAGATGTTGGAATCCATATGTGGTTTTTAGATCTGTTCGAGATGTAGAAATCCATTTGGGGATTCATGTTCTATTTAACTGATGAAGACTCATGTGAAAGATACCAAACGTAACCTCAACACTTGAAATGGCTAAAGACAAAGTATGATGCACAATCTGGGGTTTTGCAGTCCCACGACAGAGTTTATCAACTCCATATCCAGAGTATGCTTATGGATGTTGCATGCGGGAGTTGATGATACTTGGTTCCACATGATTCGAGTTCGCTCATTCGGGTATGAGCTAGTTGTGTTCACCTTATGGCATATTATATATAGAGATATAGGTGCTCAGAAGGTGTTTTCTTATCCTTGTGCATGGAGATTAGATTTCGGCTTGACCGTAGGGATCTCCATGGAAATCTATTGTAACGACCCGTAGATTTTAGTGGTTTTAATAACGTAATTAACAGAAATTTTATGAAATTTTAAATGATAAATTTTTGAAATAAAAATATGGTATGTGGAATACGTTTATTTAGACATAGCAAATGGAAATTTTCATTGGAAAATATGAATGTTAATTCTATTGTGTAATTTCTAAATTTAAATCAGTCAATTTGATGAAATTTAAATATTTCCGAAACATGAATATTTTTACATAATAAAAATGTTTATTATTTTCCGAGTAAGACGTCATCTTTCATTTCATCAAATTTGAACTGCTATTGCTTCGTTTAGCTTAGTTTCAGCATTTTAGCAGCATTTTCGGTACCGAATATTGACTTTTGGTAGGATGGTCGTATAGCTGATATCTGTATACCGTTTTGATCGTCTCGTCGTGCTGATCTCTGTGGTATATTCATATGTGTGTTCCGGAGTTCGGTACTCAACGGAATATGCGTAACCATTAACCTTATCGGTACCCAATTGAGCCTTTTTGTTTTCTAGTGACCGTTCGTTATTCCAACAGTCAGAAAATGAATGGACGTTGCTTTTAATATTCCTCTAAGTTCATGCTTGACTTTTACTATTCTAACGGTTACTTTTGTTGGCGTTCCTTTTCATTCTATCGGTTAGCTCTGCTTTGAAATTTATATTAACCATTCATATAAATTGCATTGAGGTGGACAGCTGTTATTTGCTTGCCTTTCCTCCTGCCTTGTAATCTTCTCCCACACCTTAAAGCCATCCACCTCCACACGTGAAGAGCCTTCACCCAAACCCACTCGCCTGACCGGTCTACCACCGCCCTACCTTTCTTCTCCCTCTCTCTTCACCAAGAACCGCCAACCGCCACCCAAACTCCACCTCTTCGCCGAGCGCCTACACCCTCCCACTACAACAGCCCCACTCTTCCCTCCTTTCCCCTTGCCCAACAGCCTACCTCCAACCCGACCATGCTAGCTTCACCGCCGAACCATGCTCCTCCCTCTCCTCTCGCACCCAGACTTAGGCCCCCAATCGCCGAGACAAAGGCGTAGCCTGCCTAGCTGTGATGCCCTACCTCTATACTCACGCTAGCCAAGAGCACTACTGGGTAATGCCGTCAACTAGCACGAAGAATAAGGCTGCTGAGGAGCGACCATCCGTGTAATTGCTTTGTGCGAGTACCGATATGTCAGAAAATATAATTTACATTTCATTTCAAGAGGAAATCCGACATACCGATTCAAACTCAAAGCTACCACACAGTGGCTAAGTGGACCTTGGAAACAAACGTAGAAATAAACATAACACAAATCAGTCACAGACACTCATATCACAAAGGCGAAAACAGATATGAATATAACGCAAAGAAGTGTACATCAAAGTAGTGGTAAAACAAGATCCACTACATCACAAGAGAATAGATACAAGTGCTAGGCAAAAGGATAATTATACATCAAGGAGTCCATATCTCAAATGTATAATAACAAAAACTACTAATCTATAGTAGTTAGCCAAAAGAAGCAGATGATAATCCCAAATAAGAAGTCAAGCAGGAGCACCTGAAATATCTCGGTCTGACCCGAGTATTATTTAAGAGGAAAATAATAAACGGATCAGTCTAGCTATAAATATCAGATAAAATGATATAGGATAAGAGATATGACCAAAAATGTATGATAACAAAGAAATGCCATACTGTGTCAAGTATACATCAAATAACAACAAAAATCATACAATATCTCAAATCATCTCAAAACACCAAAAAGAATATCATACTCTTTATTTTATTCACCAAACTACAAATATTGACAAACATATAAATGCCAAACGCAAAAGTTGGTGAAACACAAATTCTAGAAATCACAACGAGAAATCCAGAAATCACAAAAGGGGAAGGCCTATCACAAACGGAACGCTATTCCATGGTCAATAACTATAAACCGAACATCAATGCACCTAGAAAGATACACCCCATGCATAGTAGAACATCGACGCACCTAGAAAGATACGCCCCATGTATAAACTAACATCGATGCACCTAAAAAGATACACCCCATGCCTAGTCGAACATCGATGCACCTAAAAAGATACACCCCATGAACCGACTTAATGAGCCGATTGCTCCACGAACGGTCCAAAGACCATGGGTCGCTAGCCCATCAAAATGAGACGAAGCTCAAAGGAACGGGGTATAGTCCCCCACGTGGACAAAGAGACATCGCACAATGCTAATCTAAATCACAAAATGAGCATCATCGATCATCAAGAAGTGTCGATTACACTAAGCTAGTAAATATAAGAGTTTAGCTTCATGTCCCATAACCACTTGCTTAACTCAAATATTTACAAACAGATTGTAGATTTCCACTCGAAAATTGTCACAAGAGTTTCAATCGAACAAGTCCATAAATTAACCGACGAAGTAAAAGCAAGCATTTCATACCACTTGTTTTGCTAAGCCGTTTAATTAGATTTTCTCATACGAATGAGGTAAAGGTTTGTATATACTAATAGGTTAGAAGACGGTTTTATAAACGAGCTTTGTATTAAAAACAGAGTTGAGATCATCTTTGTAAGGGTTTGAGTATTTACTACTAGTATAGAAACCTTTGTATTTTAAAGGTGACAAGCCATAGAAATGATTGTAGAAACAATCAATCACCAAAATCCACATACAAAGACGTGAATCAAAACCAAAGAAATCGATACCGAATCCATCAAAATGGATATTCTTAGAAAAATCCAGAAATAGAAGTCATCAAAATCGATAACAAATGATAACAACAAATCGGATAATCACGAAATGATTAACATTTGGAATCTCAAACGAAAATAGGAAAATGGGGCTAAAGCAAGCAGGTCATTCGACTGAACCAGGTGGTCAGTCGACTGACACAGGGATACGAATTCTATATCCCCAGGGTCAGTCGACTGACCCAGATGGTCAGTCGACTGATACAGACCAAGGCAATTTCCTGGGTCTGGTTCAGTCGACTGAACCTGCTTCTAAGGCATTTCCTGCCTTCTGGTTCAATCGACTGAACCGCTGGTTCAGTCGACTGAACCTGCTTCTGAAGCACATTCAGTCTAGCCCCCTTGTGGGGCAAAAATCCAACAAACGGCGATTGGACGAGCAACGGGCGCTAAGGGTTTACGCCAATCGACAACCCAGCCCTATAGGCTCTTCGATGCTTCACCGAAAACATGTTCAAACATCCGTAAAAGGATTTTCACAAAATTGGACTAAAAACCAAAAATTGGAATATTCACCGAATTAATCCAAATCAAAATCAAATGAACATGTAAAGATGTTAGGAATTCATACCTAACAATCAAAGATAGTTATAGACATAGATGTGAGATAAAAATCTCACCTTTAAACCCAAAACACAAGAGAGAAGCTACAAAGCAAAGCTAGAACAATCACTCTTCAATTTCAACCCAAGGAGCTTCAATCTAAGCTCAAAAGAAAACATTTCCTACGTTAGGGTTTAGAACATTTCAAAAATCGAAGAGAGATTGAGATGGAGGAGATGAAGAGATGCTTACCTAAGATTCTCTTTGAATTTGGAGCAAGAAATGGAGCTTGCAAAGGAAACTAGGGTTTTGAATTTCTATTTCCAATCTTTTTCCCGCATTAATTTCAAAAGATTGAAGGTATTAGGAAATGAAAGTGAATGAAGAGAAGAGGGGGGCTGAGCTAGGGTGTTATGTTAGGTTATTGGGCTAAAACCCAAACCCAAAGCCCTAAGTGAAAAATAGCAAAATTCACTCAACTCCAAACATATCGATGCTTATACTTAAAAAAGTCACAAATGCCATTTTGGACTCAATGATAGTGGTCTTGAGTCCTAATTTGACTGTTTGCAAAAAGTAGCTTTTCGGACTTTAATCCGATTAACAATTCTATATTTAAATAAAATATTTAAATATTCAATCGTAAAATATGCGGGTTGTTACAAACTCCCCTCCTTAAAGAAATTGTGTCCTCACAATAATTAAGAGGAAAATAAAAAGTAACAACCATAAAAGATTATCAACACAAAAGAAAATTTGAAATAAGAAGTTCATCGTAAGGAGCACGAAAGAGTAAGTACGGTTGTGTTTGCTCGATGAATTCTCAAGATTCCCAAGAGAAATTATTAGGATTTTAGGACCACTGAACTTTCACAAGAAGAACATCTTTATTTCGAAGGCGTTTAACCTCCGAAGTAATGATACGAATAGAATGTTGCTCATAAGTCAAATTAGGTGAAACCTCAATCTCTACAACAACACCGGACTCAAGAATAAAAACGGAATCCCTAAGGTATTTCCGCAGTAAAGAGACGTGGAAAACGTCATAACTTAGCAAAAGATTGAGCCAGTAATAAAAAGGCAATAAGCCACAGAACCAATACGTTCGGTTATGGGAAAGGGAACAACATAGCGAGGTGCTAACTTTCCCGATCAACTGAAACGCACAAAACCCATCATAGGTGAAACACAAAAGAATACCAATAAAATATGGACCTAAAACCAGCTTCTCAACGACTTCAAGCCAACAGAAAGAAATTGGCATGGCCTTCCGTAGAGTGCCTCGAAAGGTGCCATACCAATACATGATTGGAAGCTATTATAGGAAGAAAACTCAACAAGAATATGATCTTCCCAACTTCCACCAAAATCAAGAACACATGCAAGAAAGAAGATATTCAAGAGTTTGATTCACTCGCCCAGTTTGTCCCTTGGATTGAGGACGATAAGCGGTGCTAAAATTAAGCTTTGTTCGCAAAGCTTTTGAAGACCTTATCAAAATCCACTAGTAAAATAATGGATCACGGTTGCTAACAATAAAAGTAGGAACTCCATGCAATTTTAGTTTGACATAGAGTTTAGCCAAAAGAGGTATGGTCCAAAAGAGAAGGATGAGCCTCACGGCTACACAAAACAAGAGATGAACATGAATTGGATTCACGATCTTGAATCTCACAAGTGGATAAAGTCTCGAGATCATTCCATCCGGATATCATCATAGAAACAACTACTTGTTGCTTTCGGCTAAGGGCATCGACAACACGATTACCCTTTCCCGAAGTATAAAGCATATCAAGATCATAAGATACAAAGAACTCGAGCCAACACTGTTGACAAAAATTAAGTTCCTTTTGAGAAAATAAATATTTCAAAGATTTATGATCGGAGTGGAGAACGAATTTCTCCCCCAAAATAATGATGCCGAACTCTAAAAGCGAAAATAATAGCCGCGAGCACTAGATCATGAGTGGCATATTTAGTCTCGATAGGCTTTAATGATTTAGAAGCAAAAGTGATAGCATGTTCTCTTTTGCAAGAGAACGGCATCCAAACCAATACGACTAGCATCGGTAAAAACAACAAAGTCTTGGTTCCCTTCGGGAATCACAAGAATAAGAGTATCGAAAAAGAGTTCTTTTAAATAATCTTCCTTCCCGAAAAGCTAAAACTTTCAAAATTGTAATTATCTTTATGTAATCATCTTTCTAGAAAAATTTACTTGTTCCAAGTCAATTTACTGTGTCAGACTGTCTCATCATAGCGTTTAGGAGATTCCTATCAATAACGTTGATCAAGCGCATCGACCAGAATTCTTAAAGCACTCAATGGGCAATACAATCACAAAATCATCTTTTTATATGATAACTATGTCTCTTAAAGTTTTTAAGAATATTCCTTGCTCGTTTTAAGAACAAAATCCAATCATACTTATAAATAAATCTTATTAAAAAGATTTGCAAATTTTAAATTGTTCTTTTCATCCATAATCAATTAATATAAGGATAAACTAATCGAGATATCCGTAGAATACTCGATTCACAAAATGGATGGAATAACGTAGAGGGTTCATCATATCGAATGACATAACGAACCAAACACAAAAATCACAACGAGTGCGGAATGCGGTAAGAGGATGCTACATTCCGCAACTCGTAGCTGATGAAAACTGGTGGAAAGGTCGAGCTGAAAAGACCTTAGCACCACTCAAAAGATTGCTTAGGTGATAATCCTAAGACAAGCTCAAATATCCCGAAAAATTCACAAACTACTTGAATGAGAAAATTAACATCTTCTTCATCAAGTAGGTTTAAAGAATAAAATGTTGCCACCAAGTTTGGAAATCAAAATCATTAAGAACAACAGAAATCTGCTTAACAGATTGAGGATGTCAAAGATGAATAGTCCACATTGGACATAGGATATGGGCTTCATAATGATTAAGCCAATCCTTTCTCAAAAAATCAATTTCGAAGCCTAAGTAACGCATAACATGCAAATCGGCTCGAAAAGAATAATCACATAAAATAATCTCGCCACTTTCACAAAGTATACTGAGTGTTGCGGATCCATCAATCGAATTCGCAATTCCCAATGAAGTCATCAAGCCCATAATATTTAAAGAGAAAGAATCATCAAATTCTTTTGATATAAAAGAGTGGGACGCACCCGTATCAAAAGAAATCAAATAGAAAGATCACGAAATAAAATTACGCCATCAAGGATAGAAGGAGAAATACCTTGACCATAAGAAGTGCTAGTAGGGGCTGGAACCTTTCCCTATCTCTTCTTTGGAAGTTTGGGGCATGAAGATAAAAGATGACCCAAACCTTTGCAATAGAGACAAGTAAGAGGGTTTGGACACTTATTCGCATAGTGGTCCGTAGAACCACAATTGTAGCATCGTCCACGACTAGGGGTAAGAGTCTCTGCTACCGAAATTGCATGCTTCCCTTTCTTGTGTGGGGTTAGGGCTTTTGAACTTAATATGCCTTTTCTTGTTGATGTTGAAGTTTTGTTTGGCATCCACAGCTTCAACATCATTTTCTTTATCGGTCTCTTCGAGTCGAAGAGTGATATCAACAAACTGGTCGAAAGGCACTTCTAATCTCAGAGGAAAAACCTTTTGGGGGTTTTTACTCAAAGCACATATTAACCAATGATTATTTACAAGATCCAAAAGTTGTTGGGCAGACATGAAGACGCCATCCAGAGAAGTGGCACTGGATTGACCGGAGTTGGGACTGCCAGGTCAAACCATTTCTCTTCTTTAAGAAGGAAAGAAAGAAGAGGAAAAAGGTTAGTTTCAAAATGAATATGAAACAAATTTTGATTGATAAAACAAGGCATCATAAAGAATATAGGATAGAACGGTACGAAGACTCGAATTAAATCCTATGGCACGATTCCCAAGAAGGACTTTGGAAAATGATCCTTGCTAGATTATTCTACATTGTTCCAAAGTTTGGCTCCGATACCATGGTGTGACGCCCCACCTCTATACTCACGCTAGCCAAAAGCACTACTGGGTAATGCCGTCAACTAGCACGAAGAATAAGGCTATTAAGGAGCGACCATCCATGTAATTGCTTTGTGCGAGTACCGATATGTCAGAAAATATAATTTACAATTCATTTCAAGAGGAAATCCGACATACCGATTCAAACTCAAAGCTACCACACGGTGGCTAAGTGGACCTTAGGAACAAACGTAGAAATAAACATAACACAAATCAGTCACAGACATTCATATCTCAAAGGCGGAAACAGATATGAATATAACGCAAAGAAGTGTACATCAAAGTAGTGGTAAAACAAGATCCACTACATCACAAGAGAATAGATACAAGTGCTAGGAAAAAGGATAATTATACATCAAGGAGTCCATATCTCAAATGTATAATAACAAAAACTACTAATCTAAAGTAGTTAGCCAAAAGAAGCAGATGATAATCCCAGATAAGAAGTCAAGCAGGAGCACCTGAAATATCTCGGACTGACCCGAGTATTATTTAAGAGGAAAATAATAAACGGATCAGTCTAGCTATAAATATCAGATAAAATGATATAGGATAAGAGATATGACCAAAAATGTATGATAACAAAGAAATGCCATACTATGTCAAGTATACATCAAATAACAACAAAAATGATACAATATCTCAAATCATCTCAAAACACCAAAAAGAATATCATACTCCTTATTTTATTCACCAAACTACAAATATTGACAAACATATAAATGCCAAATGCAAAATTTGGTGAAACACAAATTCTAGAAATCACAACGAGAAATCCAGAAATCACAAAATGGGGAGGCCTATCACAAACGGAACGCTATTCCATGGTCGCTAACCATAAACCGAACATCGATGCACCTAGAAAGATACGCCCCATGCACAGTAGAACATTGACGCACCTAGAAAGATATGCCCCATGTATAAACTAACATCGATGCACCTAAAAAGATACACCCCATGCCTAGTCGAACATCGATGCACCTAAAAAGATACACCCCATGAACCGACTTAATGAGCCGATTGCTCCACGAACGGTCCAAAGAACATGGGCCGCTAGCACATCAAAATGAGACGAAGCTCAAAGGAACGGGGTATAGTCCCCCACGTGGACAAAGAGACATCGCACAATGCAAGTCTAAATCACTAAATGACCATCATCGATCATCAAGAAGTGTCGATTACACTAAGCTAGTAAATATAAGAGTTTAGCTTCATGTCCCATAACCACTTGCTTAACTCAAATATTTATGAACAAATTATAGATTTCCACTCGAAAATTGTCACAAGAGTTTCAATCGAACAAGTCCATAAATTAACCGACGAAGTAAACGCAAGCATTTCATACCACTTGTTTTGCTAAGCCGTTTAATTAGATTTTCTCATACGAATGAGGTAAAGGTTTGTATATACTAATAGGTTAGAAGACGGTTTTATAAACGAGCTTTGTATTAAAAACAGAGTTGAAATCATCTTTGTAAGGGTTTGAGTATTTACTACTAGTATAGAAACCTTTGTATTTTAAAAGTGACAATCCATAGAAATGATTGTAGAAACAATCACCAAAATCCACATACGAAGACGTGAATCAAAACCAAAGAAATTGATACCGAATCCATCAAAATGGATATTCTCAGAAAAATCCCGAAATAGAAGTCATCAAAATCGATAACAAATGATAACAACAAATCAGATAATCACGAAACGATTAACATTTGGAATCTCAAACAAAAATAGGCAAATGGGGCTAAAGCAAGCAGGTCATTCGACTGAACCAGGTGGTCAGTCGACTGACACAGGGATACGAATTCTGTATCCCCAGGGTCAGTCGACTAACCCAGATGGTCAGTCGACTGATACAGACCCAGGCAATTTCCTGGGTCTGGTTCAGTCGACTGAACCTGCTTCTAAGGCATTTCCTGCCTTCTGGTTCAGTCGATTGAACCACTGGTTCAGTCGATTGAACCTGCTTTGAAGCACATTCAGTCTAGCCCCCTTGTGGGGCAAAAATCCAACAAACGGCGATCGGACGAGCAACGGGCGCTAAGGGTTTACGCCAATCGGCAACCCATCCCTATAGACTCTTCGATGCTTCACCGAAAACATGTTCAAACATCCGTAAAAGGATTTTCACAAAATTGGACTAAAAACAAAAAATTGGAATATTCACCAAATAAATCCAAATCAAAATCAAATGAACATGTAAAGATGTTAGGAATTCATACCTAACAATCAAAGATAGTTATAGACATAGATGTGAGATAAAAATCTCACCTATAAACCCAAAACACAAGAGAGAAGCTACAAAGCAAAGCTAGAACAATCACTCTTCAATTTCAACCCAAGGAGCTTCAATCTAAGCTCAAAAGAAAACATTTCCTACGTTAGGGTTTAGAACATTTCATAAATCGAAGAGAGATTGAGATGGAGGAGATGAAGAGGATGCTTACCTAAGCTTCTCTTTGAATTTGGAGCAAGAAATGGAGCTTGCAAAGGAAACTAGGGTTTTGAATTTCTATTTCCAATCTTTTTCCACCATTAATCTCAAAAGCTTGAAGGTATTAGGAAATAAAAGTGAATGAAGAGAAGAGGGGGGCTGAGCTAGGGTGTTATGTTAGGTTATTGGGCTAAAACCCAAACCCAAACCCAAAGCCCTAAGTGAAAAATAGCAAAATTCATTCAACTCCAAACATATCGATGCTTATACTTAAAAAAAGTTGCAAACGCCATTTTGGACTCAATGGAAGTGGTCTCGAGTCCTAATTCGACTGTTTGCAAAAAGTAGCTTTTCGGACTTTAATCCGATTAACGATTCTATATTAAAATAAAATATTGAAATATTCAATCGTAAAATATGCGAGTTGTTACACTAGCCGAGACTCGCCCCTCTCCAGCTGTGTCTCCTTCTCCTTCTTGTTATAGGTTAGTTTGTATATATATTTAAGAAGTTATAATCTATAGTTTATAGTATATATATTGTTTACAACATTTGATCTAGGAAGAAGATTTTATATGTTTCTTTGTTTTACATTTTACTGTTATATATGTAAGTATATATATATTAATATGCATAAGTCTGGTTTATATTATCATAGTATTGTATAAAAATGAACGGTCACCGAAGACTAACGGAAACCGCTCATCTTAGGAAGGTATGGGCCACCCAGTCTGCAACCGCAAGCTTGTACAACTTATCGCAGTCCCCCTTGGACAGTCTGCAATACCAGGTGAGATTTACTTGGGGCAAAGGTGCGCAGGCTAGGGCTCGAACTCAGGACCTATTACCAGGTAGCAAGAACCCCTAACCACTGCGCCACTACGGAGTAATACCGTCAACTAGCACGAAGAATAAGGTTGTTGAGGAGCGACCATCCATGTAATTACTTTGTGCGAGTACCGATATGTCAGATAGTATAACATGCATTTCATTTCAAGTGGAAATCCGACATACCGATACAAACTCAAAGCGACTACACAATGGCTAAGTGGACCTCAGAAACAAATATAGAAATACACATAACATAAGTCAGTCACAGATGTTCATATCTCAAAGGCGGAAACAGATATGAATATAACACATAAAAGTGTACATCAGAGTAGTGGTCAAATAAGATCCACAATATCACAAAAGAATAGATACAAGTGCTAGACAAAAGAATAAGTATACATCAAGGAGTCTCTATCTCAAATGTATAACAACA
Source organism: Allium fistulosum (assembly GCA_030737815.1). Lineage (NCBI taxonomy): Eukaryota > Viridiplantae > Streptophyta > Magnoliopsida > Asparagales > Amaryllidaceae > Allium > Allium fistulosum. The sequence goes on along the minus strand of CM060902.1, from coordinate 1,110,084,706 downwards.
AAAACTACAAATGTAATGTAGTTAGACAAAAGTCAGAAGATGATCCCAGATGAGGAGTCAAGTAGAAGCACTTGTAACATCTCGGTCTGACCCGAGTATTATTTAATAAGAAAATAATAAATGGATCAGTCTAGCTATAAATATCAGATAAAGGAATGAGATATAAGCAGAGATATAATAAGAACGTATGATAACAATGGTGTCAAGCTGTGACAAGTATGTTTTAAACAACAACAAAATCATACACTATCTCAAGAAATCTCAAAGCATAAAAAAGAATGTCATATTCTTTATTTTATTCACCAAACCGCAAATATTGACAAACATATCATTGCCAATCACGAAAGTTAGTGAAACACAAATTCTAGAAATCATCAATTAGAAATCCAAAAATCACAAAGGGGGAGGCCTATCACAAACGGGAGCATGAAAACTCACCAACACGTGTATCACAAACGGAACGCTATTCCATTGTCGCTAACCATAAATATTGAGCCAAAGCTCCACAAACGGTCCGAAGACCATGGGTCACTACCCCGCCAAATTGAACCGAAGTTCCACAGAAACGGGGTTTAGTCTCCCTCGCAGACAAATAGACATCGCACATCGCTAGTCTAAACCACAAAATGATCATCATCGATCAATAAAAAGTGTGAATTACACTAAGCCAATAAATATAAGAGTTTAGCTTCATGTCCCATAACCACTAGCTTAACTTAAATATTTACTAACAAATTGTAGATTTCCACTTGAAAATTGTCACAAGATTTTCAATCGAACAAGTCCATAAATTAACTGACGAAGTAAACGCAAGCGTTTCATACCACTTGTTTTGCTAAGCCGTTTAATTAGATTTTCTCATAAGAATGAGGTAAAGGTTTGTATATACTAATAGATTGGAAAATGGTTTTATAAACAAGCTTTGTATTAAAAATAGAGTTGAAATCATTTTAGTAAAAGAGTTTGAATATTTACTACTAGTATAAAAAACCTTTGTATTTTAAAGTGACAAAGCACAGAAATGATTGTAGAAACAATCAACCATCCAAAAATTCACATACGAAGACGTGAATCAAATCCAGAGAAATCGATGCCGAATCCATCAAAATGGATATCCACAAAAATCCCAAAAAAGAAGTCATCAAAATCATAATAAATGATAACAACAAATAGGATCATCACGAATCGATTTAAATTGGAAATTCAATCCCAAAAAGGCAAATTGGGCAGAAACAACAAATTCAGTCGAGTGACTCAGAGATTTCAGTCGACTGACTCAAGTCTTGGAATTTCTGTTTCCAGGTTCAGTCGACTGACTCAGAGATTTCAGTCGACTGAATCATGCATGGGAACTTTCGGGTTCCAGGTTCAGTCGACTGAACAGAGATTTCAGTCGACTGATACTGGCCCAGGAAATTTCCTGGCTTCAGCTCAACCGACTGAACGCTCTGAGTCAGTCGACTGAACTGGAATTTCTAGTATTTTTAGCCTAAAAATGAAGAGGCAATCTCTTCGCAAATGCAATCGGATGAGCAATGGGCGCTAGGGGTTTATGCCAATCGATGACCCGACCCTATAATGTAACAGCCTTAGATTTTTGTATATATTTTATTTCACTTTATTATATTTTGAAAACTATTTCAAACTTGTTTTATTTCAAACATTTCATTTTTAAATATAAATGTTGATTATTATGTGAATTTTAGTTTCAAACTGGTATAAATTGTTTATGTTCCTGTAAAAATGGATTTGTGGTCAAACTGGTCAAACTTTGACTTTTAAACTTCAAATTTAAATATTTAAATTTCTCAAATTTTATCTTTTATTATGAAAATAGATTTAGTAACTTGAACACTGCTTTTCGTTTCGTTGAAAACGGAGTTAAATTGTAAATGTTATGTACATTTCAATTTTGAGTGCAATTTGATTTATTCAGCAATTTTGTTTATTTTAAATTATATAAATTATATTTTCCTTGTCATATTTTATTTTAATATGTGTTAATATGTTATTTTATGTATATTTTTGTCTTTTAATATTTTTAAGGTGATAATAGAATTTTTCCAAAATATGTTGCATTTATTTTCTATTTTTATAGGGTGTTTTCTTATTTTTTGCTATTTTCTTCATTAAAATTATATTTAAATTAAATTTTATATATTTATTTTGTGAATGTACTTTTATTTTATGTTATTATTTATGTTTAAAAATATATTACAAGCTCATATGAATTTTCCAAAATTTATTTCATTTAATTTCAAATTTTCTAGACTAGTTTACTATTTTTAGCTATTTTCCTTAATTTAACTTTATATAATTAATAAATATTATATATAATTTTATATTTTGATAAATTTTCGAAATTTTATCTTGTATTATTATTATTACCATAAATATAAGGTTATAAAAACAAAATAAAGAAATATGAAAGGGTTTGGACTTTTGAATTGCCATTTGACTTTTTGAATTCCACCTTTTCATTTTCAACCAACATTTGCTTTCAATTTTTGGCCGTTCCTTATACTATCTTCAGCCGACTTCTTTTCTTCATTTTCATGCATATCATAAGGCTTCTCAACCCTAAAATTCACGGCCATCAACCTGAAGCAAAGTGGTGGTAAACTTCTTCTTCTTTTCTATGAAATTTCTTCTTGTTTTCTACCTGTTTATGTAGTTTTTCACTTGCTTTCTCACCTTCTATGCTCAGTCCCTTGCTCCTCCTTCACCATGGCCATCTCCTCCATCACCTGAACCACCCACCACCTCCTCCAGTCCATCCCCAAGCCATTGGTCGTACACTATAGTTGATCAAACTCCACCAAAACTTGAACAAACTTCACCCTTTATGCCTAGCCAAGCACCATACATCACTACCACCTCCAAACCTTCCTTTGGCCGCCACCTACTCCACCTCCACCACCCATAGATGACCTAAAACCCACTGCCACACCTGTACCTGACTCACTACAGACTTGGCCATGCCTAAGATTGCCTTGGCTGTGACCTTTGGTTGCATTAAATCATGTTTGTTTGCCTTGTAGTTGTAGTTCCATGCACACATACCTTTGCATCATCTTTTCCTATGTATGGCCGACTTGTTGAACCCAAAACCTGATCCAAACCTGATCCAAAACCATCCCATTACAGTGCTTTAACAGCCCATTGCTGAAGCATATGAGGTAGAAAGCAAGTGCAGGCACTTTGGAGATGTTTTGTGCATTCATTTCTAGCTTTGTTTAATTGAATTTGGGTTGAAACTTATGTTATTTGTTTTGTTTTGTTCGAATGTCTGCTAGAGGCTATTAGCTTTGTCTCTCCCACACTCAAATCATCGTCGTGTTATCGTGCCTTTGAAGATCTCAGTTTGTGTGTTTCAGTTGTCATCTCCAGCTTATACCAGTGAGTTATTCTCACCAGACAATATGTACATATATAACTAGTGAATTGACCCCTTTTGAATCTGTAAAATGCATTATCATGTTACACCTGCTATGTTATGATTTTATGATGTTCACCCATGCTTAAACACCTATTATATTATATGTTACTGTTATATTATGTTGTTCTATTATTTTTATCAGTTTATCACACTGCAAGTTCCCTTTATATTAGAATCACTATGGGTTGAAATGATACATACCCGAACGGACTTTAGAATAGGAGAAAATCGTTATGGGCTGAAATGATAGGCCTGAATGATTTTCAAATATTTTCATTTACTTGGGATTGCGGGTTTGAAATGATCAAACCTGGGTATCTTTATAAATTACGGGTTGAAATGATAAATTACCCGTATCACTTTACCTAGGCTAGAAAATGAAATACAGACCCGTTGTTAAAATATGTTTTTATAAGATTTTTAAAATATTTTAGAAATGTAAATATTATAATATTTTGATTTAAACTAAATAAAAATGATTATTGTAAAGCATTATTGATTTTCTGAAAATTTATAAGTGAAATAAATAAATGGTAAAATTAGAAAATTTGAAATGTAAGTTATTTTGGGAAATTTTAATTTTGTGATAATTGGAATTTAAATTAAATATGAAATGTGATAAATTCATGATAATTTGGATTAAAGTGAATTTAAATGATTTTTATATTATATTAATGATTTTGAATAAAGTTAAAGTTTGAAATGAATGAATTTTAAGTTGAAATTTTGAAATATAACTAAAATTGGAAATTTGTGAATTTGGCTTAAAAGTGAATTTTAAGTTAAGTAAATAAAAATGGAATTAAGTTATATTTGAAAATTTAAACTTAAGTGTTAAGTTAATTTAATTTAATGAATTTATAATTTAATATTGGAATTTAATAAGTGAATTATTATTAAATTTTGATTTTTGAATGGAGGTTTAACTTGATAAAATCATGAATATAAGGGTATTTGAATGATTGTTTTAAAAGTGAAATTATATGATTTTATAAGTTAAAAATGATTTATATAAAAATATAATTGGTTGTGAAATTATACTGAATATTTGAAGTTAATTAACTGCATTTCTGAAATGCTGTTAATTCTAATGTAAATGATAATACAACATTTGTAAATGTTGTAGTCGATAATAATGAACCAAATGGCTAAATTTAATTAAAGGCTATTATAGCATTTTTGTAAATGTTATAATGGTTGAATTTAATTAAGTTTATTTGAAACTAATGTAACCCCATTACAGCATTTTAAATGCTGTCTTTTGTTAAATTGAACTGTTTTAAATGTGACTTTCCGTAGCATTTTCTAAATGCTGCGAAAGTTGAATTTTCATTGTTTTAATTAATTTAAGTGAACGAATGAACTTTGAAAGATTAAAATTTTGGATAATAGTTTAATTATTAAATATAATAACTTCATTTTTATGATTTAAAATGAAGTAATTTGTTTCGAAATATAGACTATTTTGAAATATGATATTTTGATATTTTGAAATGGATTTTTGAATGATATTGAATTTTAAAATGATATTTGATTTCGAAGTATAAAATACCATTTTGAAATTTTAACCACGGGATGTATTTAATTTATAGTTTAATTGATCCTTAAAGGATGGGCGATCCCAAGCATCCTTTGAGTTATTGTGCATTTCTGCTATAGTTCACTTGAGTTGGTTTACATTATATAAGTATATATTGTCCTGACTCGAGTGTTTTGTGTTTTACTTTACGCTCGGGTCAGCCTGAGTATTTACAGCTTAGCTTTGGATTTCTTTTCTGGAGCTAGGAATCGTTGGATATTCTGCTTGTCTAGTTATCTGTTCCTTTCAGTTCAGTTGTTCTATTTCAGCTCTGGTATTATAAACTTCTATGTATTTGAGATTTCTATTGTATATGTTTTCAGACTGATATTATGTATTTATTTTGAGAGTTTGTTATAGTAGCTTCATGAACTACTATGGTATTTTAATTTCCGCTGCGAGTTATTCTGATATTCTATGTCTGTGATTCTATATTTGATTTTATTGCTCCAAATTTATTTACAATCTGTTATTTTGAATTATTCAAGTCAGACATGTGTGGATTATTGTCGATTTGAATGGTCCAAAATAGTGGGTCGTTATAGTTGGTATCAGAGCTTTGGTTTTAGGCAAACCTTAGCCTACGGAGCAAAAACTCATTAGAGATAGGGTAGAAATACCCTAGAATGAGTGAAACCAATCTCAGAATCATTTCTTTGTGAGAGAACGTATTTTCGAAGTATAAATTGATTTTCAAATGATTTTTAAAGAATTTTCAAAGATTATTTGATATAAATTTTCTTGCTTTGAAAGTAAAATATTTCTTAAGCTTCATTCCTTTCGTATCCACCTTGTTAGTAATTTCTTTGATTAGGATCCTCTAAAATTTTGAACTTCTCTCTTGATTGATCTAGATCCATTGTTGATAGGAATTTATTTTGGGTATTGCAAAATCAGTAGTTTGTTAGGTTGCTTTGAGTAAACTCTGTTGTATCCTTTGCTTAGCTGAAGTTGTCCAACTAAAGATATTTATGCTTCTGTTTTCATATGTTATGAATTCGAGTCTTTCAAATTTTGAAGGGGAATTCTTTTGTATCGATATATGTTATATATCTCTAATCTTGGTTTGGATTCTTATCGAATAAGATTCCTTCGAATTTTGAAACGCTCCCACTTGTTCTGAAATCCATTCCTGTCTCCCCTAATTGTATTCTTTTGATTTTTGAAGCATTCCATAACTCCACTTTGAATGACCTCTATAAAGACCGGCGATTCCGCCAAACTTTGAATGATTTGTAAAGGGGTGAAACTCCTTTACAATTGGCATTGATTCACCGGAGATTTCTGTATCCTCGGTTTACGATGTTTTCTATCTTCTGCTATATTTAGATTCTATCTCTGGCGATCGAAGGTCGATTTGCCTTATATTTTCGCATCAATTATATTCCTGAAGTCACGGTTGACCCTATTAAGGTCGCCCGTGATCTATATGGGCATATCCATCTTCTATTTGGTAATTCAATGATCTTATCTTCGTTTGAGTTTATCTTTGAATCAGAATTCTAATTAATTAGAGTTCCTCTAAATTTGAATCTCTATTTTGTTTTGAAATCCATCCTTGAATCATCCCTTGCAAAGTTTGTGGTTGATTGTCTTTTGAAAATTTTGAATTCATCAAAGTTGTTATTTTGATAAGGATGACCATATTTTATATAAAGATGAAATGCTTTCGATAAGGATTATATACCCTTTTTAAATGAGAATATGAATTTTTAAAATTATATGAGAAATGGTTTCATATGAAATGATTTATAACTGAAGGTTGAATCTGAATTTGAGTGATTGAACCCGGCATTTTGGAACTGGTTTTAAGATTTTGAAATAATAAATTATATGATTTGAAAGTATTTTCCGAATATGAAATGTTTCAAACGATTTTAATGAGTTTCAAATGATTTCGAAGAAATTTCAAAAGAAGTTTGAGAAAATAGAAGTCCAGAACCTACTTATGTCGCTGGAAAATAATTTCGGTGATGAATGCATGCATCATCGACATTGATTTTCGAGTTTCTGAGTGGGGGAGAGGCCACTTCGGTAGCTTTGCTATGCGATTGACTTGTGAAACTAATTTTGATTTCAAATTCCGAAGTGTGATGTGATATTTGAAAGATATATGTATATATAATTGAACAATTTGAAATGAGCCGGTGTTCAGTCCTTGAGTTTTGGATTTGATTTGATATAACCCTATTTTTGGAATTGATTTACTGATTTAAATTTGTGATTTCCAACTCTTGGATTGAAATATGATTTCTTCGACTATTTTGAAGGTTCGAGCACTTCCAAATCAAGGTTAACTTTTCAAAGCTAAGTAATTTTGAAAAGTATAAAGTATATAAGTTTGGTATGTATGTTTAAAGTATGTAGTAATATGATTTAAATAGGTTGAAACTGTTTTGTTAAGTAAATTAATAAGGCTATTTTGAAATTTTTCTAATATGAAATTTAGATTTGAAATGTTTTGAGAAGAATTTAGTCTTCAAAATATTTTGAATAAAATTTAGTTTAAATGTTTAACTTAGTAACATCTTTATGAAACTATATATTTAAAAAGTTGGAATAGATACATAAGTTGTACGTATGCTGTTTTATTCGCATAATTAAATTGATCCAAGTTTGAGTACACAAGTTTGAGGTGAATTACACCCTTTCGTGTTAGGATTTTTCATTCAATTCTTGACGGCGAATACTTGATATGGATTTTGGGCTTGATTCTAGATTTCTCTATCATAGTATATGGCTATGCAAGGAGACTGATTGCTTCTAGTCGAGAAACCATATCAAAGTCTGCATTAGGGTAGTCGAATGGACAATACTAGTTTGAAAGCGAACTTGTGTGATCGAGCGAGCGATCGAATGTGACTTTGCGAAATGATGATATATGTACATCTTATATTCTAATATCATTGATATACTTGCCGCTGAAATTGGAAGTTGTTGGGTTGGATATCTTTGTAATTTAATTGGAATTCTTTCTTTTATGAAAAACTACTATCAATTTAAAACCATTTTTCAAAACTATTTTTCTTTTATTCTTCTCAAACAAACTGTTTTATTCTATTTTACATACAAACTATTTTACAAACCATTTTATTTACAAAACTATTCTACAAACTATTTTTCTTTTTTTTTATACAAAACTATTCTAAATTAAAAACCTTTTAGTAAGCAAAGATGTTCAATCCCATATAACTCTTCGTACAGCGAAATTTATTTTTGAAAATTTTGATCCTTATATAAGATGTACTTTATGTAATTATAAGATGATTTTGGAAATGAATTGTTTGACTTAAACTATATTGATTTGGAAATTTGGATTATTTTCTAAACTTATGATTTTGGAAACTTTGAAACTGAAGATATTTGATTTGGAAGAATGATTTGGTGGAATTGTATATGATTTTGAAACTGAAATGATATTGAAACGAATTGAAATTGAGAACCTTATTTTAAATACTTGATTTCGGAGTTATCGAATTTACATATAAAAATTTGTTTGTATAAGTATGATGTTGATTCGAAAACTATGGATTTGAAAAGGTACTCAATTTGAAAAGTGAAATCTTATATAATTGAAGTCTATATAAGTGTGATTTGATATACTATTGATTTTGGAAAGTATTTGATTTGAAAATGAAATCTTATATAATGGACTTTATATAAGTATGATATTTGAAAGTGATTTGAAAAGGTACTATATGATACATATTTTCAAAGTAAAGATATGGAAAGTGCCTTCTGCTTGATATTCGCTCTGTGGCCACATTGTGGATTCATTCTATCGATATTTCTTTGATTTTGGTTTTCCGGATATGATACTCGAGTTTCCATCAAATTCCGTGGAAATCTCCATGGTCTTATGAGCGCGACTTCATAGCGTAATCGCAAGGTTGGGGGGCGGCCTACGGGTACGGATGTTTATTGGGAGATCCAGGCGTAACCATTGTGTATCTGCGATCTATTGAGTCGCTTGGTAGCGTAATCAGCAGGGGCTGCGAGAGCCTAGGGTACGGATGTTTCCTAGGAGATCCAGGCGTAACCATTGTGTATCTGCAGTACTACCAGTCTTCATGGCATAATCGCAAGGTTGGGGGGCGGCCTAAGGGTACGGATGTTTCCTGGGGGATCCAAGCGAAACCATTGTGTATCCGCGATCCATGATCGACATGTATTGTTTTTTTTGGATTGTACTTTCCATATCTGTTTTTAAAAGTTTTCCAATATTTTCACTAGGTGTTGAAACAAGTCTACTAAGTACCTAGAGAATTCTAGCTTTGCGCCTGATCAACGCACTGCCAGCGCCTGCAGGAACGAGGATAAACTTGTTAAGACATCGAGTTATAAAAGTATTTTGATAAAATATTATATAAATGATACTTTGATCAGTTATTTCCTTTTTAAATGATTTTAAAGTGTTTTAAATATTTTACCTCTTTAACCAACAATTTTAAATAATGGTTCATCCTTCTCTTTCAACCTGCTTTCCCTCCTAGCTACTTTTCTTCCCTACCTTCTTTAGGGATGTCTTCCAACCTATTGTTCTTTCTAGTTGTTTCTCCGCTCCCTTCCTTTTCGAGGACGAAAAGATTTGAGTGGGGGAGAGTGTAACAGCCCTAGATTTTTGTATATATTTTATTTCACTTTATTATATTTTGAAAACTATTTTAAACTTGTTTTATTTCAAACATTTCATTTTTAAATATAAATGTTGATTATTATGTGAATTTTAGTTTCAAACTCGTATAAATTGTTTATGTTCCTGTAAAAATGGATTTGTGGTCAAACTTTGACTTTTAAACTTCAAATTTAAATAATTAAATTTCTCAAATTTTATCTTTTATTATGAAAATAGATTTAACTTGAACACTGCTTTTCGTTTCGTTGAAAACGGAGTTAAATTGTAAATGTTATGTAGATTTCAATTTTGAGTGCAATTTGATTTATTCAGCAATTTTGTTTATTTTAAATTATATAAATTATATTTTCTTTGTCATTTTTTATTTTAATATGTGTTAATATGTTATTTTATGTATATTTTTGTCTTTTAATATTTTTAAGGTGATAATAGAATTTTTCCAAAATATGTTGCATTTATTTTCTATTTTTATAGGGTGTTTTCTTATTTTTTGCTATTTTCTTCATTAAAATTATATTTAAATTAAATTTTATATATTTATTTTGTGAATGTACTTTTATTTTATGTTATTATTTATGTTTAAAAATATATTACAAGCTCATATGAATTTTCCAAAATTTATTTCATTTAATTTCAAATTTTCTAGACTAGTTTACTATTTTTAGCTATTTTCCTTAATTTAACTTTATATAATTAATAAATATTATATATAATTTTATATTTTGATAAATTTTCGAAATTTTATCTTGTATTATTATTATTACCATAAATATAAAGTTATAAAAACAAAATAAAGAAATATGAAAGGGTTTGGACTTTTGAATTGCCATTTGACTTTTTGAATTCCACCTTTTCATTTTCAACCAACATTTGCTTTCAATTTTTGGCCGTTCCTTATACTATCTTCAGCCGACTTCTTTTCTTCATTTTCATGCATATCATAAGGCTTCTCAACCCTAAAATTCACGGCCATCAACCTGAAGCAAAGTGGTGGTAAACTTCTTCTTCTTTTCTATGAAATTTCTTCTTGTTTTCTACCTGTTTATGTAGTTTTTCACTTGCTTTCTCACCTTCTATGCTCAGTCCCTTGCTCCTCCTTCACCATGGCCATCTCCTCCATCACCTGAACCACCCACCACCTCCTCTAGTCCAGCCCCAAGCCACTGGTCGTACACTATAGTTGATCAAACTCCACCAAAACTTGAACAAACTTCACCCTTTATGCCTAGCCGAGCACCATACATCACTACCACCTCCAAACCTTCCTTTGGCTGCCACCTACTCCACCTCCACCACCCATAGATGACCTAAAACCCACTGCCACACCTGTACCTGACTCACTACAGACCTGGCCGTGCCTAAGATTGCCTTGGCTGTGACCTTTGGTTGCATTAAATCATGTTTGTTTGCCTTGTAGTTGTAGTTCCATGCACACATACCTTTGCATCATCTTTTCCTATGTATGGCCGACTTGTTGAACCCAAAACCTGATCCAAACCTGATTCAAAACCATCCCATTACAGTGCTTTTACAGCCCATTGCTGAAGCATATGAGGTAGAAAGCAAGTGCAGGCACTTTGGAGATGTTTTGTGCATTCATTTCTAGCTTTGTTTAATTGAATTTGGGTTGAATCTTATGTTATTTGTTTTGTTTTGTTCGAATGTCTGCTAGAGGCTATTAGCTTTGTCTCTCCCACACTCAAATCATCGTCGTGTTATCGTGCCTTTGAAGATCTCAGTTTGTGTGTTTCAGTTGTCATCTCCAGCTTATACCAGTGAGTTATTCTCACCAGACAATATGTACATATATAACTAGTGAATTGACCCCTTTTGAATCTGTAAAATGCATTATCATGTTACACCTGCTATGTTATGATTTTATGATGTTCACCCATGCTTAAACACCTATTATATTATATGTTACTGTTATATTATGTTGTTCTATTATTTTTATCAGTTTATCACACTACAAGTTCCCTTTAGATTAGAATCACTATGGGTTGAAATGATACATACCCGAACGGACTTTAGAATAGGAGAAAATCATTATGGGCTAAAATGATAGGCTTGAATGATTTTCCATTATTTTCATTTACTTGGGATTGCGGGTTTGAAATGATCAAACCCGGGTATCTTTATAAATTACGGGTTGAAATGATAAATTACCCGTATCACTTTACCTAGGCTAGAAAATGAAATACAGACCCGTTGTTAAAATATGTTTTTATAAAAATTTTAAAATATTTTAGAAATGTAAATATTATAATATTTTGATTTAAACTAAATAAAAATGATTTTTGTAAAGCATTATTGATTTTTTGAAAATTTATAAGTGAAATAAATAAATGGTAAAATTAGAAAATTTGAAATGTAAGTTATTTTGGGAAATTTTAATTTGGTGATAATTGGAATTTAAATTAAATATGAAATGTGATAAATTCATGATAATTTGGATTAAAGTGAATTTAAATGATTTTTATATTATATTAATGATTTTGAATAAAGTTAAAATATGAAATTAATGAATTTTAAGTTGAAATTATGAAATATAACTAAAATTGGAAATTTGTGAATTTGGCTTAAAAGTGAATTTTAAGTTAAGTAAATAAAAATGGAATTAAGTTATATTTGAAAATTTAAACTTAAGTGTTAAGTTAATTTAATTTAATGAATTTATAATTTAATATTGGAATTTAATAACTGAATTATTATTAAATTTTGATTTTTGAAAGGAGGTTTAACTTTATAAAATCATGAATATAAGGGTATTTGAATGATTGTTTTAAAAGTGAAATCATATGATTTTATAAGTTAAAAATGATTTATATAAAAATATAATTGGTTGTGAAATTATACTGAATATTTGAAGTTAATTAACTGCATTTCTGAAATGCTATTAATTCTAATGTAAATGATAATACAACATTTGTAAATGTTGTAGTTGATAATAATGAACCAAATGGCTAAATTTAATTAAAGGCTATTATAGCATTTTTGTAAATGTTATAATGGTTTAATTTAACTAAGTTTATTTGAAACTAATGTAACCCCATTACAGCATTTTAAATGCTGTCTTTTGTTAAATTGAACTGTTTTAAATGTGACTTTCCGTAGCATTTTCTAAATGCTGCGAAAGTTGAATTTTCATTGTTTTAATTAATTTAAGTGAACGAATGAACTTTGAAAGATTAAAATTTTAGATAATAATTTAATTATTAAATACAATAACTTCGTTTTTATGATTTAAAATGAAGTAATTTGTTTCGAAATATAAACTATTTTGAAATATGATATTTTGAAATAGATTTTTGAATTATATTGAATTTTGAAATGATATTTGATTTCGAAGTATAAAATACCATTTTGAAATTTTAACCACGGGATGTATTTAATTTATAGTTTAACTGATCCTTAAAGGATGGGCGATCCCAAGCATCCTTTGAGTTATTGTGCATTTCTACTACAGTTCACTTGAGTTGGTTTACATTATATAAGTATATATTGTCCTGACTCGAGTGTTTTGTGTTTTACTTTACGCTCGGGTCAGCCTGAGTATTTACAGCTTAGCTTTGGATTTCTTTTATGGAGCTAGGAATCGTTGGAGATTATGCTTGTCTAGTTATCTGTTCCTTTCAGTTCAGTTGTTCTATTTCAGCTCTTGTATTATAAACTTCTATGTATTTGAGATTTCTATTGTATATGTTTTCAGACTGATATTATGTATTTGTTTTGAGAGTTTGTTATAGTAGCTTCATGAACTACTATGGTATTTTAATTTCCGCTGCGAGTTATTATGATATTCTGTTTCTGTGATTCTGTATTTGATTTTATTGCTCCAAATTTGATTACAATCTGTTATTTTGAATTATTCAAGTCAGACATGTGTGGATTATTGTCAATTTGAATGGTCCAAAATAGTGGGTCGTTACATATAAGCTCTTCGATGCATTACCAAACCATGATCAAACATCCATAAAAGGATTTACAGACAAATTTGACTTCAAAAACCAAAAATTGAAATATTCACAAAACCAATCCAAATCAAGAGCAAATGCACATGAAGAAGTGTTAGGAATTCATACCTAACAACCAAAGATAATTATAAACATAGATGTGAGATAAAAATCTCACCTTTTTACACAAAAACAAGGAAGGAGAAGCTTGAAAACAAAGGAGGATCAACCACTCTTCAATCCCAACTCAAGAAGCTTGAATTTAAGGTTAAAAGAGAAACATTTCCTAAGTTAGGTTTAGGAATTTCTGAAATTGAAAGGAGAACGAGTTGGGGAAGAAGAAGAGAAGGCTAACCAAAGCTTCTTCTTGAATTTGGAGCTTGAACTTGATTTGCAAATTGGAAACTAGGGCTTAGGAATTCTAATTCTTTTTCTCTTCCCCCATTTTTTTCTAAAGCTTGAGTTGTATTAGGAAAATGAAATGAATGAAGAGAAGAGAGGGTGAAGCTTGGGTCTAATGGGCTGAAACTAAACCAAAGCCCTAAGTGAAAAAGTATCAAAATTTCAGTAACTCCAAATATATCGATGTTTATAATTAAAAAGTTGAAGATGCCATTTTGGACTCAATGGAAGTGGTCTCGGGTCCCAATTCGACTGTTTGCAAAAAGTAGTTTTTCGGACCTTAATCCGATTAACGATTCTATATTTAAATAAAATATTTAAATATTAAATTCGTAAAATATGCGGGTTGTTATAGACTCCCCTCCTTAAAGAAATTGCATCCTCGCAATCTTTAAGAAATAAATAAGAAGTAACAACAATAAAAGCATATCAACACAAAGAGAAGAAATTTGAAATAAGAAGTTCACCTTAAGGAGCACGAGAGAGCAAGTCCGGATGTGTTCGCTCGATGAATTCTCTGGATTCCCAAGAGCAATCCTTAGGATTTGAGGACCATTGAACTTTCACAAGAGGAACATCTTTATTTCGAAGTCGTTTAACCTCCAAAGCAATGATTCAGATAGGATGTTGCTCATAAGTCAAATTAGGCGAGACTTCAATTTCTTCAATAACACCGGGCTCAAGAACAGAATCGAAATCTCGAAGGCATTTCCGGAGTTGAGAGACGTGGAATATGTTGTGAATAACAAAAAATTGAGCCGGTAATAAAAGATGATAAGCCACGGAACCAATGCGTTCGGTGATGGGAAACGGGCCAATATATCGAGGTGCTAATTTTCTCGATCGATTGAAACGCACAACACCCTTCATAGGTGAAACACGAATAAACACCAAATCTCCCACAGAAAATTCTAATTTCCTTCTTGGTTATCGGCATAGGATTTTTGTCTACTTTGGCTTCTTTCATCCTATGTCGAATAAGATCAATCTTTTCTGTGGCATCACAAATAAAATATGGACCTAAAACCAGCTTCTCACCGGCTTCAAGCCAACACGAAGGAGATCGGCATGGCCTTTCGTAAAGTGCCTCGAAAGGTGCCATACCAATACTAGATTGGAAGCTATTATTATAAGAAAATTCGACAAGAGAAATATGATCTTCCCAGCTACCACAAAAATCAGGAACACAAGCACGAAGAAGATCTTCAAGAGTTTGATTCACACGCTCGGTTTGTCCATCAGTCTGAGGATGATAAGCGGTGCTAAAATTAAGCTTCGTTCCCAAAGCTTTTTGAAGACTCTTCCAAAATCCACTAGTAAAAAATGGATCACGATCGCTAACAATAGAAGTTGGAACTCCATGCAATTTAACAATTTCTTTGACAAAGAGTTTAGCCAAAATAGGTACGGTCCGATTGGACCGAACGAGAATAAAATGGGCGGATTTCGTAAGTCTATCTACTATCACCCATAGGCTATCATGGCCCGAACGAGAACGGGGAAGACCGTCAACAAAGTCCATGGAAATTTGATCCCACTTCCATATTGGAATTTCCAATGGTTTCAATAACCCACCGGGCCTTTGGTGCTCGGCCTTAACAAGTTGGCAAGTCATGCAACGCTTAACAAAGTTAGCAATATCAGATTTCATTCGCTCCCAAAAATATAGTCGCTTCATATCCGCGTACATTTTACTACTACCGGGATGATTGGTAAATTTAGAACGATGAGAATCTTCTAAAATATCTTTACGAAGATCGATAATCAGTGTTTTAAATCTCGGATTTTGGCCAATATCTCGGGAAAATATCTCGGCTATCTCGGGCGATATTTAAAACACTTATAACTAAATAGGCTGCCAAATCTCGGATTTTGGCTGATATCTCGGATTTTTCATCTCGGCCATCTCGGGGAGATTTAAAAGCCTGTCGATAATATTTGGCACAATAAATCTTCCAAATATTCGAATTCCGCCACGAGCATCAATATCAAAGTCTTTCAAACCTTCGTTATCCATTTTATCCCTACAACTTTGGCTAAGAAGAACCAATTCGGGATCATGCTTTTGAGCTTTAAGAATGCGGTCTAAAAGAGAAGGATGAGCTTCAAGGCTACATAAAACCAGAGATGAGCATAAATCGGATTCACGATCTCGAACCTGACAAGTGGATAAAGTAGCGAGATCATTCTACTCGGATATCATCATGGAAACAACCGCTTGTCGCTTACGACTAAGGGCATCAGCAACAAGATTTCCTTTTCTGGGAGTATAAAGAATATCAAGATCATAAGATGCAAGGAACTCGAGCCAACGTTGTTGATGCAAATTAAGTTCCTTTTGAGAAAATAAATACTTCAATGATTTATGATCGGTGTAGAGAACAAATTTCTCTCCCAAAAGATATTGACGCCAAATTCTAAGGGCGAAAACAATAGCCGCGAGCTCTAAATCATGAGTGGCATATCTAGTCTCAGCAGGCTTTAATTGCCTAGAAGCATAAGCGATAACACGTTCCCGCTGCATGAGAATGGCACCCAAACCAACGCGACTAGCATCAGTATAAACAATAAAATCTTGGTTTCCATCGGGAATCACAAGAATAGGAGCATCGGAAAGGAGTTCTTTTAATTTTTGAAATAAAGCTTCACATTTGTCTGACCAAATGTATTTAACTCCCTTCTTTGTCAAACTAGTAAGAGGCATGGAAATTTTAGAAAAGTCTTTTATGAACCGACGGTAATAGCCCGCCAATCCAAGGAAGCTACGAATTTCCGTCACACTCTCCGGTCTCTTCCAATTTTGAATCGCTTCAATCTTTGAAGGATCCATGGAAATTCCGGATTCAGAAATGATATGACCCAAAAATTTCACACGAGATTGCCAAAAGTTGCATTTAGAAAACTTTGCTTTCAATTGGTTGCTCCTAAGAGTTTCCAACACAATCCGAAGATGATTTTCATGCTCTTCCTCGGTTTTAGAATAAATAAGAATATCATCTATAAAGATGAGAACAAATCGAACGAGGAAGTCTTTGAAAACTCGATTCATAAGGTCAACGAAATAAGCTGGAGCATTCGTTAAACCAAATGGCATAACAAGCCATTCATAAGATCCATAACGAGTACGGAACGATGTCAAAGGAATACTATCCTCTGCGATACGGAGCTGATGAAAACCAGTTGCTAAGTCTAACTATGAAAAGACTTTTGCACCACTAAGTTGATCGAATAAATCATCAATCCGAGGCAAGGGATATTTATTCTTGATGGTGAGATAGTTAAGCTTGCGGTAGTCAACGCAAAGCCTAAGTGTACCATCAGATTTCTTCACAAAAATAGCTGAAGCTCCCCATGGAGAGGAACTAGATTGAATAAAGTGCTTCGCTTCCAATTCGGATAATTGTTTGCGCATCTCCTCATTTTCTTTATTGGACATACGATACGGAGGACGAGTAATAGGTAGAGCTCCAGGGATTAGATTGATTCGAAACTCAATTGCTCGTTTAGGTGGTAATCCTAGAACGGGCTCAAATATGTCGGGAAATTCACAAACAATGTGAATGAGAGAAATGACATCCTCCTCATCATCATTATCGTCATCATGAGGATTTAGAGAATACAAGGATGCTTTCGAATTGGAATCTGAATCTTTCAGAACGAGAGAAATCTGCTTAACAGATTAGGATGCCGAAGATATATAGTCCGTTCAGGACATAGAATATGGGCTTCATAACGGTTAAGCCAATCTATTCCCAAAATCATTCCGAAACCAAGGTAACGCATAACATGCAAATCGGCACGGAAAGAGAAATCACATAAAATAATTTCGACATCTTTACATAATAAACTGAGTGTTGCGGATCCACCAACCGGATTCGCAATTCTCAAAGAAGTCATCAAGCCAATAACATTCAAAGACAAAGCATCAACAAGTTCTTTTGATATAAAAGAGTGAGATGCACCCGTATCAAAAAGAACTCGAATAGGAAATTCATGAAATATAATAATGCCATCAAGGATAGAATGAGAAATACCTTGACCACGAGAAGTGTTAGCGGGGGCTTGTACAACATTTAGCTTGCCTTCCTTCTTGCCTTGAAGTTTGGGACACAAAGATAAAGTACGACCCGAACTCTTGCAATAGCGGCAGAAAAGAGGCTTCGGGCACTTGTTTACATAATGGTCCTTAGAACTACAATTGTAACATTCTCCATGGCGGGAGGTAGGAGTATTTGCTACAGGTGTTGCTTGCTTTCCCTTCTTGTTGGGATTAGGCTTGAATTTAAAAGGTCTCTTCTTGTTGATGTTTGGTTTAACCTCAGCATCACTATCTTTATCAATCTCTTCGAGTCGAAGAGCAATATCAACAAGTTGATCAAAAGAAACTTCTAATTTCAGAAGTAAAGGCTTTTTAAGGCTCTTGTTCAAGCCATAAACGAATCTCTAATTTTTCTTCAATGGGGTATTAATATACTCGACCCCATATTTAGACAAAGATTCGAAAGAAGCGACGTAGTCCGTCATGGAAGATTCACCTTGAACAAGGTTAATGAAGCGTCGGGCTAATGATACTTTCTCAGCTTCCGGCATGAATTTCAACTCGAACCTTTCTCGAAATTGCTCCCAAGTAAGGTCCGCTTCAATAATTTCGAAGATCAGAAGCTCGTACCAGTCCAATGCTCTTTCTTGGAGCATACTAGAAGCCACTTGGACTCGATGAAGATCAATAAGATTCATGCGAGAAAAGATGCGGTCGCATGTTCAAAGCCAAGCCTGGACTTCCATAACGCTCTCGGAACCTTTGAATGGCTTTCCACCCAAATTAGTGTAATCACTGCACAAGCGTGCAAACCCAGATTTGGGATGTGTGGGCTCAGGAATAGGTCCGACAGCTTGAGCATTTCTCACAAGATCAAGAAGTTGCTGAGCAGACATAAATACTCCATCCTGGGGAGTAGCACTAGATTGACCGGCGCTGGGATGGCCAGGTCTAGCCATTTCTTTTCTTTAAGAAAGAAAGAAAAGAGAAAAAGGTTAATCTCAGAATGAATATCAAACAAACTTGATTGATAAAATAAGGAATCATAAAAAATATAGGATAGAATGGTTCGAAGTCTCGAATTAAATCCTATGGCACGATTCCTAAGGAAGACTTAGGACAATGATCCTTGCTAGATTATTCTACATTGTTCTGAAGTTTGGCTATGATACCAAGCTGTGACGCCCCACCTCTATACTCACGCTAGCCAAGGACACTACGGAGTAATACCGTCAACTAGCGTGAAGAATAAGGCTGTTGAGGAGCGACCATCCGTGTAATTACTTTGTGCGAGTACCGATATGTCAGATAGTATAACATGCATTTCATTTCAAGAGGAAATCCGACATACCGATACAAACTCAAAGCGACTACACAGTGACTAAGTGGACCTCGGAAACAAATATAGAAATAAACATAACATAAATCAGTCACAGATGTTCATATCTCAAAGGCGGAAACAGATATGAATATAACACATAAAAGTGTACATCAAAGTAGTGGTCAAATAAGATCCACAATATCACAAAAGAATAGATACAAGTGCTAGACAAAAGAATAAGTATACATCAAGGAGTCTCTATCTCAAATGTATAACAACAAAAACTACAAATGTAATGTAGTTAGACAAAAGTCAGAAGATGATCCCAGATGAGGAGTCAAGTAGAAGCACCTGTAACATCTCGGTCTGACCCGAGTATTATTTAATAAGAAAATAATAAACGGATCAGTCTAGCTATAAATATCATATAAAGGAATGAGATATAAGCAGAGATATAATAAGAACGTATGATAACAATGGTGTCAAGCTGTGACAAGTATGTTTTAAACAACAACAAAATCATACAATATCTCAAGAAATCTCAAAGCATCAAAAAGAATGTCATATTCTTTATTTTATTCACCAAACCGCAAATATTGACAAACATATCATTGCCAATCACGAAAGTTAGTGAAACACAAATTCTAGAAATCATCAATTAGAAATCCAGAAATCACAAAGGGGGAGGCCAATCACAAACGGGAGCATGAAAACTCACCAACACGTGTATCACAAACGGAAAGGTATTCCATGGTCGCTAACCATAAATATTGAGCCGAAGCTCCACAAATGGTCCGAAGACCACGTGTCGCTACCTCGCCAAATTGAACCGAAGTTCCACAGAAACGGGGTTTAGTCTCTCTCGCAGACAAATAGACATCGCACATCGCTAGTCTAAACCACAAAATGATCATCATCGATCAATAAAAAGTGTGAATTACACTAAGCCAGTAAATATAAGAGTTTAGCTTCATGTCCCATAACCACTAGCTTAACTTAAATATTTACGAACAAATTGTAGATTTCCACTCGAAAATTGTCACAAGATTTTCAATCGAACAAATCCATAAATTAACCGACGAAGTAAACGCAAGCGTTTCATACCACTTGTTTTGCTAAGCCGTTTAATTATATTTTCTCATACGAATGAGGTAAAGGTTTGTATATACTAATAGATTGGAAAACGATTTTATAAACGAGCTTTGTATTAAAAATAGAGTTGAAATCATTTTAGTAAAAGAGTTTGAATATTTACTACTAGTATAAAAAACCTTTGTATTTTAAAGTGACAAAGCACAGAAATGATTGTAGAAACAATCAACCATCCAAAAATTCACATACGAAGACGTGAATCAAATCCAGAGAAATCGATGCCGAATCCATCAAAATGGATATCCACAAAAATCCCAAAAAAGAAGTCATCAAAATCATAATAAATGATAACAACAAATAGGATCATCACGAATCGATTTAAATTGGAAATTCAATCCCAAAAAGGCAAATTGGGCAGAAACAACAAATTCAGTCGACTGACTCAGAGATTTCACTCGACTGACTCAGGTCTTGGAAACTTTCTGTTTCCAGGTTCAGTCGATTGACTCAGAGTTTTCAGTCGACTGAATCATGCTTGGGAACTTTCGGGTTCCAGGTTCAGTCGACTGAATAGAGATTTCAGTTGACTGATACTGGCCCAAGAAATTTCCTGGCTTCAGCTCAACCGACTGAACGCTCTGAGTCAGTCGACTGAAATGGGATTTCCAGTGTTTTCAGCCTAAAAATGAAGAGGCAATCTCTTCGCAAATGCAACCGGACGAGCAACGGGCGCTAGGGGTTTATGCCAATCGACGACCCGGCCCTATAAGCTCTTCGATGCATTACCAAACCATGATCAAACATCCATAAAAGGATTTACAGACAAATTTGACTTCAAAAACCAAAAATTGAAATATTCACAAAACCAATCCAAATCAAGAGCAAATGCACATGAAGAAGTGTTAGGAATTCATACCTAACAACCAAAGATAATTATAAACATAGATGTGAGATAAAAATCTCACCTTTTTACACAAAAACAAGGAAGGAGAAGCTTGAAAACAAAGGAGGATCAACCACTCTTCAATCCCAACTCAAGAAGCTTGAATTTAAGGTTAAAAGAGAAACATTTCCTAAGTTAGGTTTAGGAATTTCTGAAATTGAAAGGAGAACGAGTTGGGGAAGAAGAAGAGAAGGCTTACCAAAGCTTCTTCTTGAATTTGGAGCTAGAACTTGATTTGCAAATTGGAAACTAGGGCTTAGGAATTCTAATTCTTTTTCTCTTCCCCCATTTTTATCTAAAGCTTGAGTTGTATTAGGAAAATGAAATGAATGAAGAGAAGAGAGGGTGAAGCTTGGGTCTAATGGGCTGAAACTAAACCAAAGCCCTAAGTGAAAAAGTATCAAAATTTCACTAACTCCAAATATATCGATGTTTATACTTAAAAAAGTTGCAAATGCCATTTTGGACTCAATGGAAGTGGTCTCGGGTCCCAATTCGACTGTTTTGCAAAAAGTAGTTTTTCGGACCTTAATTCGATTAACGATTCTATATTTAAATAAAATATTAAAATATTAAATTCATAAAATATGCGGGTTGTTACATTATTTATCAACTTTATTAAATCAACTTTAATAAATCTTTAAAATCAATATTGATTGAAACCATATATTTCTTTTCAAAACCATAGAAATCATTTCCAAAATATTTATATATAGACCAACGGTGTCTGTATATAATTTTCTATCCTATGGTCAAGTGATACGGACATTTATCATTTCAATCCGCAATTTAAATATATACGGGTATATATCATTTCAACCCGCAATCCCAAATTCAATTCAATGAAAATCGCTTGGGTTTATCATTTCAACCCATAACGATTTTCTCCTATTCTACAGATCGTTCAAGTATGTATCATTTCAACCCATAGTGAATTCTATACTAACAGGGAACTTGCAGAGTGATAACAGATATGATAATAATATAACAACAGTAACAGGCATATATCATCAGTGATAAATAACAGATAATGGTGTCCGATGTCACAGGTGAACAGATACAGATAATGACACATATATATATAGCAATGTAAAAATCTAACAACATCATATTTCAATTGTCGTTTCAATCGAAATTAAATTTAATAAATATAAGAACATTAATCGTGAGTGATTGCTCACCTTTCGAGGCTAAAGAGATTAGATACAGAAATGAGCTACGAATCCAGACACGATTTCTAAAACAAAGCTAGATGGATACAGATTCGACGAACAAGGTTGATAAAAAGAAATCGATGAGAACAAATCAAATCAACTTGATATAACAGAATATATATATATATATATATATTGTTATTATTATTATAAAATCAACATTAAATCTTAAAAACACTATTTATAACTTATAACAGTAGATCATTTATATATATTGAACACATAATTCTTTCAAAGTATATCTTTACTACTAATAATGAGAATTCCTTGAACCATTTCAACCATGTCATTTTGGATTACCAATAATACCCTTGCATCTTTATCCTCATTTCCTTGCGTCTGCCTGCTTAGTATTACATAATACAAATTAACTGAATATATCAGCACAAAACCTTATTACTTTAAAGTTCATACATATTACATAAAACTTCATACATACTTCAATCTTCAACGGATAGCAGCGACCCAAATTACAGAAACCATATGTAGGTATACTCCAGTCTTCTGTAGACACTACAACAGCCAAGCCAAGAAGATCTAAGACACACACATGTAGGCATATATTAACTGCATACATATGAACTAAATTGTTTAACTGAACCAAATATATATATGCATATTGTTTAACACACACATATATAGGCATATATTAACTGAATATATATAACTGAAACTATATAGCCATATTGTTTAACTCGATATATATGAACACATGCATATTGTTGGTTATTGAACTACAGTTAGAACTGATAGTTAGTTTAGAACATGTATGATTGACAGTAAGAACATGTTGTTAAGAACTGAATATTTTGATTTATATGAAATTTATATGTTACATGCTATAAGTCATTTGTGTTAAACATGCACACTTGAAACTATTAATGTTACTATTATATGTTATATGCACAATTTCATATAAATTATAAGTCATTCGTGTTAAATATGTGTGTAAGGTTAAAATTTACAACTGAAGTGAAATTCGCCAAGTTACCGAACTGAAATTTAGAACTTAAGTTCATATATACATATATATTAGAATTGGTTAATGAACTGTATTGTTATATCTCTACTATTGATAAAGAGAATTCAATCAACATGATTTACATGGAGTCTTTTTGATTTTTCAAAATTATCCTTCTTCGTTAATGGAATCTTACCACCCTTTCCAACTACCCACCAACAGAATTTTACTATCAATTTGTCTTCGATATCACCAACAAAACAACTTGAAATGTGTTATGACTAGAAAAACATTTGTACTTAAAACATACATCAATCCAAGTAAACATCTTTGGGTATTAGATGCACATACGTGCGTTGTATACTAGTATATATAATTTTTCCATATTTGAAACCAAACATAAATATACTTATTTAAACTAATATTTAAATAGGCTGGGCTAATATATAACTCACGCAAATTTTCACAAATATATACAAGTAGACCATTATCTTATAAACTATATTATATGTACCCGGATATATAGTTTATATTGTATTCATATATACTTTGTAAAGCAATTACAGAATATATTATATACTAATATTAACTTATGCAGACAGATAAGTATTTATTATATCAACTCATCTTTAAAACTCACGTTATCTCCTCATAGCATAATATACATAATATTATATACTACTAACCATATTATAAAATATCCAATATACCTTTCAATCGAAATATATATATGAATGAAAATATGGCTACAGCAACCGAAACATTGCTCTGACGTGTATATATAACAATATATAGAACTTGCATATTATTGATACATATAAATACATACTTTACCCAATATATATATATATATAAATCTTTATACTTCATACTCCATTCAACATGTCCCATATCCAAAATAAAACAATATATATCCTTTATAACATATAAATATATATTTTAAAAACTAACTGATATATGTACTTTAGAAGATAAAACAGATGAAACTTTACCACTTCACAAAAGCAGGGTGAATCCTTGAAATGATTAATCGGCTGATAAGAGATGTGGCTTGCGTGTTGGGCTCAATGCTCGATTGGGTAGTGGTACAACTTGGCAGACATGGGGAGATAGGAGTGCACGGTGGTTGTAGTGGTGTGCGTGGGCTTGTCGAGCACTGGCAGCGGAGGGGAAATTTTTTGGGATCGGCATGGTGATGGGTTTGGCATTAGCTTCGGGTTGCTGAGGCACGGGCGGTGAAAGGCTTCGGGATGGAGGTCTGAGTGGTCATCAGTTGTGTGTGTGTGATGCTTGGTTTAGGGAGGGACGAGACAAGAGTTTGGTGAGGCAGTGGTTCACGCGAGGAGAGGAGAGAGAGCAGTGAGGTGGAGGAGAAGATGAAGGGGAAAAGAAGTTGTTTCTGCAGTTTCATTCGAAAGAAGACAAATATAATGTAAACAGGTTTTATAAAGGGGAAGGTGGAAGAAAATGAAAAGTTGGAGCAGGTCATAGCAAATATATATTATTATTGCTGAGAAGAAGAAGGGACTGAAACGTCTCAATAAAGAAACACGTGAATTGATGGGAACAGTGACAGTCAACCCTTAAATTATGGAATAATAGAGGCAAAGGCTATATGTAGATTCAAAAAGATAATCAAAGCAATTAATGGCTTGATTGGTTAGTACGTTTCATATTTGAAACGTAAAAGAAAAATATAAAATCAAAATTTCAATACTGTTACAACGAACTGTTCAATCATTTCGTCGTGCATCGGACCTCAAAATACAGAAATAAATACTACGGAGATCAGCACGACGAGACGATCAAAACGGTATACAGATATTGGTGGTACGACCATCCTATCAAAAGTCGATACTGACACTGATATACGTTGCTATTCCGTACGAAAAAATCCAAACGAAGCTAGAAACTTCCGAAATTTGCGAAACGAATTACGCAGTCTTATTCAGAGTATTCTAAATAAATTTTCTCATGTTGACATATTTAGGTTTCAGAACACTTTTAAATTCAACTGTTATTAACTGATATAAATTGAAATAAAATTTCACAATAAAATAAACTTCAATATTATCAGATGAAAATTTACCAGTTGCTATGTTTAACTAGACGCATTTCAAATATTGAGTTTTTATTTCAAAATTTTATTGATTAAAATTTCACAAAATTTCAATTAAATATATTAATAAAACAAATAAAATTATTTAAAATTTACGGGTCGTTACACGTGCCAATTTAACTTTGCTTTGGAATTCGTGCTTGGATTCGTAACTCATTCCATTGTCGTATCGCTCTAGCCTTGAAAGGTGAGCAATCACTCACGATTAATGTTCTTATATTTATTAGATTTGATTTCAATTGAAACAACAATTGAAATATGCTGCTGTTAGTTATTTAAATTGCTACATATATGCTATTATCTGTATCTATTCACCTGTGACATCTGACACCATGATCCGTTATTTATATTTTTCCGGTTATTGATGATATATGCCTGTTATTGATATGTTATATTATTATCATCACTGTTCTCACTCTGCAAGTTCCCTGGTAGTATAGAATTCCCTATGGGTTGAAACGATACATACCCGAACGATATTGTAGAATAGGAGAAAATCGTTATGGGTTGAAATGATAAACCCAAGCGATTTTCATTGAATTGAATTTGGGATTGCGGGTTGAAAAGATATGTACCTGTAGATATTTATATTGCGGATTGAAATGATAAATATCTGTATCACTTGACCATAGGATAGAAAATTATATACAGACATCGTTGGTCTATATATATATATTTTGAAATGATTTCCAAGGTTTTGAAAGGAGATATATGGGTTTAAATAAATATTGGTTTTTAAAAATATAATATATATATATGTTATTTTATATATGTCGAAATTGTATATTTTAAAAAAATTATATGTTTTGAAAATTTTAATTTATAAGTTAGTTTTGAAATTATAAATTTTAAGATTTTTCTAATAATTTTATTTTCTTAAAACATATAATAAGACCTAATTTAATAAAATTTAATTTAATTAGTATATAATATGTTTTAAAATATTTATTTAAAATTTATATTAGTATTTTTAATTATAACTTTAATAATAAAGGTTGAAAAGATAAGGAAATGTTGACTTGGGATTTAAATTGGTAATAGTTGGATTTAAGAAAGAATTGACTTAAACTTATTGGTTGTGAGAATTAAAAAGATATGATTATAACTTGATTTATAACTTGATTTGGTAAAAAAAGTGATTAACGAATATTCTCAATTTTAAATAAAATTGAGATTGAATATTTGATATTGATTTAAATATATAAATTGGGATTTAAATAAATTGTTATTAAAATGGCTAAGTGGATGTTTTCCAATCTGAATAAACTTAAGGTTAATTATTGAAATATAATTGAAATTTATATTGTAAATATTTTGATATTTAAACTGGAATCTTTGAACTTTAATTTGAAATGGTTAAACTAGAACTGATTTAGATTGGATTTTTGAATTTAAAATAATTTAAATCGATTTATGAAATTAGAGGAAACTAATTTTATTATATAAAGTATTTAATATATAAACTATTTTAATATATAAATTATTTTAGTATATAAATTATTTAATTTATAAAGTATTTAATATATGTACTTTTTTCAACATCTAAACGGTTTAGGTGGAAAGTGTTATGGTTTCAAAAGTGCTATGGTTTCCCAAGTGTTATGATTTCCAAATGTTATGATTTCAAAAGTGTTACAATTTCGAAAGTATTATAATTTTGAAAGTGTTACAATTTTGGAAATGAATATGATTTAAAGTGTATAATGATACCAAAATTATATGGTTTAGAAATGATATGATATTTTGGTTTAAAGTATGAACTATTTGAAATGAAATGACCACGGTGTTATAATAACGTTTGGTTGTTAAAGAGACCGGGATCAGATATTTTCATACTCTCTGCCAATATCGAAAACCACTTTAACAACTGTGTACGTGGTGGAGATTCCAGAATGAAGTAGGATGGTTTGGTGACGATTCTATATAGTATTTACGTGACCCTAACTCTCGTGAGTCAGCTTGATGCGGCTAAAACAGGAGCCACGCCGGGCCAAGTGAGGTCATTCCTCCGATCGGGCACATTTCTTCGATACCATTCTATTGCTTTTGTGATTTGATTGGGTGCACCCTTTGATTTGGGAGTGTGTCACGAGGTGGGCGGTAGTAGCTGTTATGCGTTACCACCAATCAGGATACGCAAACGGTATATCTACCCTGGCATTGCCTCGAGTGTCGTGTCGCATGCCCTATCGCGCCTTCTACGAGTTTGTTTTGTGTCGTACCTATGGAGTGCTCCCTGATAGCCCACTTATGAGTGGAGTTTACAGTATCTGTATAGACTACGATATTATAAAAATGTGTTAAGGGGGATATGGGTAATGCCTTAACGTTATTTTAACAGTTTACTATACTATAGACATATTATAATAGCGTATATTACTACATAGTAGATAGTTCCACGGATCCTTAGAGGATGGAAATCCCAAACATCCTCTAAGTTACTTGTATTTCAGTTGATATCTCAATTGAGTTGAATTTATTGATATAAGAATGTTAATCCTGACTCGAGTGTTTTGTGTTTTGCTTTACGCTCGGGTCAGACTGAGTGTCACAGCATTTGAGACTCACCTTTGGAGATTGGAGCTTTGCTTGAATATTTGTCTTATCTATTCGGCTTTCCAGTTGTTTTGTTCAGACTTGTCATCTGTTCGTATTCGAAAGTACATTGTATTTGAGATATTCTGTTGTATTTTATTTCAAACTTTGTTGTTTATGTAGTAGCTTCATGAACTACTATTTATCTATTCCGCTGCTTATTGTTATATTACTCTATGTTTGTGATTATGTGATCGATTTATTTACTGTATATGCTAAGTTTGCCAAATATAAATTAACAATCTGATATTTTGAGCAATTTAAGTCCGATATGTGTGGATGCGAACGGTTTGAAATAGCGGGTCGTTACATCCATTATGCGTATGTTCCTTATCGGTTTTGATTGCACCCTCTAATATGATGTTGAATGTAACCAAAGTAACCATTCAAGCTATATTATATATTTATATTCTTTACCCTAGACATTATCTATTGTATCACCTTATGTAGTTATTATATGGTGGTTCTTTTGAGGGCGTAACCGTGATGGCATTCCATGCGGTCTCAAAAGTACTATTATATGTTGTCCGTATATTTCTTGAGTTTCTCATATCAGACTTATGTCTGATGCTTGGTTTTTGTTTCCTTAAATTCCTTGCATACTCTTTTGAGTAGTTTGAGAAAGACAGGTTTTCATTGGAACTCAAGGAGACGAGCTGGATGTTTTACGTATCGTGTTATTCTTATTTCCACTGCATTATTGTATTGTACATATCTGCATTTGTGAGGACATGTAGTTATAACTGTCCAGGCTGATGATAGTACTTAGGTTTTCTAACTCCAAAATTTATGTATCAAAGTAACCCTTTGTAGTATTCTTTTGATATTATATATTATCGTTCCATTCTGATATTTTGATATTGTGTTTCTTCTTTCTGGTTCTATTTCCTTTTTGTTTTATTTTACCATAACAATTCGTCTTTCTGACACTTGGGTGCTCGACACGTGAATACGTGGATGTCTTAGTGTCAACATTCGGGGGTCGAAAAGGAGAGTCGTTACTAGATGAGCTTTCCTCATCTTTGTTACACAATTTTCACATTTCCGTAGTGTTAATGCTCTAGTTTTTCATCTTGTCCACTGTCTTTGGCCTATTCATGTATGCTAGAAGAACAGTTATTGGCATTTTTGAGCGATACTTGAGTTCTATATATGATGATAACATGAATGCGTACTGTTTTTGAATTGTGATTTATCCCAGGCAGAGGTGAATTGACCATTTTGGCTAGGGCTCCTCCACCAGAGATGTTTTTGTTCTTTATTGTGTATGCATATCTGTTCAATGGTTTTGATAATACTTAGGGTAGATTTGAAGTGTTGAGGCTCCATTTTGAGTTCAGAATGAGTGCAGACACTTTTTGATTTGTTCCATTGATACTACTTAATGATTGCCACCCTAGTATGTTAATGAGAGATATGGCATCGATCCATGGGTCAAATCATATGCTTGTATTTGTGCCATCAACAATATTTCTCTTAATAAAACCATGGCAAGATGCCCTTGTTCGTAGTAGTAATTTCGATGTGACGGATGAATTGTTATCTTTTGTAATTTTCTGAAAGTTTTTGTTTTTACAATATCTGTTGCATATCCACTTTGCCCATAAGTTGTCTCCTTGTAAATATCTCTAAAGTAGTTTAATGTGTTGGAATTGGGCTGGCCCACAATGGAAGTTAAGAGTGAATTTAAATCTTTTTACCATATTGGATCTTTATTGGTTCTATGAAGTCTAATTAATTTAGAACATTTCTAAATTTCTTTTGAGTAAAATCTTTATTTTATTTAAATTTATAAAATAATATTGTATTATTTAATTTATATTATAATATATCTATGATACATGTATCACACGCACGCGCGCACACACAGTGTGTGTGTGTGTGTATATATATATATATATATATATATATATATATATATATATATATATATATTTCTATGTGCGTGCGTGCGTTCATGTATAACATATCAATCCATGTAAGATATATCATGCCCGTGTAGAGATGTTGGGACTTACATTGCAATGGGAACGTCGGCTCATACAATATACAAATATATTGTCCAAGTGCATGTTTATATACTTTTACTTATATATATATAATGTTTACAAACATATATATATACATAAACTAT
Source organism: Allium fistulosum (assembly GCA_030737815.1). Taxonomy (NCBI): domain Eukaryota; kingdom Viridiplantae; phylum Streptophyta; class Magnoliopsida; order Asparagales; family Amaryllidaceae; genus Allium; species Allium fistulosum. The sequence goes on along the minus strand of CM060902.1, from coordinate 1,110,054,279 downwards.
ACTTTTTATTTAAATAATTTTGTATGTATATATATAACATAAGTATTATTAATATATATTTATAATAATATAAAAAAACCCCATCCATTACCTATCTAACTCAAAAAATGGCGTCTCAATCTAAATCAGCCGGTGTTTCTGATCTTGGTGGGGAGGATGCAGATGAGGAGGGCTGGACTAAGGTGATGGATCGGAGGAAGAGACTGATGGCTTCTGACGCAGCTGTGAAAGCACACAAGGTAGATCCCCATTCTTCTCGCCTGATCAATAGATCTTCGAATCTCTCAACTGGATCTGGGTCTCAACCTGCTAGATCACGTGATGCGTTCATTTCTAAGAAGAGTTTCAGTTCTTCGGCTGTTTTTGCTGTCAATTCTAAGGCCACACCTAAAAGTTGGTGTGATTTGGTAAAGGAAAAGAAGCAAAATGAAAACTTGCAATTCTTTGATCCTGAAATTGTTAATGATAGGAAAACTGCAATAATTGGAGAGGAGGAGCTGCTTTCTGCAGAGAAGATGTGGTCTAATTCGATTCTGATCTATTTGGTAGGAAAAAGACCTTATTACATGTTTTTCAAAGCATATATCAAGAGAATGTGGCTTCCGAAAGGTAAATTTGAAGTTTTTGCGAGAGACAACGGTTTCTATTTGGTACAATTTGATTTAGAAGAAGATTGTAACAAAATATTAGAAGGTGGACTGTGGATGATGGATGGTAAGTTCATAATTATGAAGAAGTGGAGTAGTAATATCAAATATGAGAAAGATCTATTACTATCCATTCCTAATTGGGTGAAATTTCCTAATCTCAATTTTGCATACTGGAATCACATTTCGTTGTGTAAAATTGCTAGCACCATTGGGAGACCTATTGCAATGGATGAACATACAAAAAATAGGAGCAGAATAGCATTTGCTAGAATGCTTATTGAGGTGGATTCGTCATTTAAATTTGAAGATGAAGTGCAAATTAAACTACCTAATGGTGATTTTGTTATGCAAAAGGTTGAATACGAGTTTATTCCTCCTGTTTGTCATAACTGTGTTTGTTTTGGTCATGTGGATAAAGAGTGCCCTATATCATTCACACAGCAATGGGTAAAAAAAGCTACATCTACTAATTCTGAAACTAATAGCTTGGGTATTATTTCAGAGGACAATTTGACTAATCAGACTCTTTTTATCAATTCAGAAGGTGTTGTGTATAACAATGAAAATGTTTCTACACTTGATAAGTCAAATGTCCGTGTTCATACAACAGTTGATAAAACTATCAGGAATCAAAACACAAATAATTCTAACCATAGTAAAGAAGTTTCTACTTCAGATATGAGTGCTGTATTTGTTGATTCTGCTCAAAAATCCTTAATGGAACCGGCAGTTGCTTTAGCTCCCTCGTCTTCAGCTGTAGCGGGACCCTTGCCTCCGGAAGTGGTTACAATTGATGAGGATCCTGTTCATACTATAAACAACTCTAATAATGGTACTGATGTTCCTCCATCAGATATGAATGTTTTGAATGCTGACAAGTTTTAGAAGTCTTTGAAGGCGCCTGCAGTTGCAATTGTGGCCTCGCCATCAGCTGTCATAGATAAAACTGTAGTATCTGATCCTCAAATCAGCATGACTTCCACAATTGCAAAGGGATCCTCTACTCAACTTCCTATTACATCTCATATCCAAAACATTGTAGAAGGATCTACAATGAGCACTACCACTCTGGATCCTTCTATTCAGACATCATTGACAAAAGCCTCAGTAACTTTATCATCATCGAAGGAAAATTACAGCAAGGAGTTGTCAAACCACAGTAAACCTGTCTTAATTAATTTAAATTCTCAAGTTTCTGATCTAACAACTGAAGTGCTTAATTCTTTTCAGGTGCAGAAAGACATGACAGGCTCAACTATGGATGAATCTTCTCTATCTCAATCATGTATCATTCCCACATACCCTTCAACTGACAATCCTCCCAACAATTTGCCAAAAAACCTCACATCCAAAAACCCTGAATTTGAAAAGGCAATTGCAGATATGAAAGGTAAAAATATTATAGATAAGAAAAGGAACAAATTGATGCATGAAGGTGTGACTCCCATCAGGACCCGGAGTCAAGTAAGTTCATCCAAATAATGTCTATCTTATGTTGGAATGTGCGAGGCCTCAACAAGGCAGCACATGTTTTAGAGGTAAAAAACCTTGTTTTTTCCCAAAAACCTTCTATTGTTTGCTTAGTCGAAAATAAGTTGAGAATCAATAAACTTCAGCAATATATGGAATCTTGGGGAAGTAATTGGTCTTGCATAAATAACATTGAATATCACCACAAGTGCAGAATCCTCATTATGATCAATTCAGACATTTGGAACAGTTATGTTATTTCTATGAGCAAACAACACATTACTTGTATGCTAAATAACAATGCAGGAGCCCAATGCATTATAACTGTCATTTATGCTCTAAACCTTGAATCTGAAAGGAAAAGTTTATGGAAACAACTGGTAATAGAAGCTAATACTTTTATCACTCCTTGGTGCATCATAGGGGATTTTAACTGTGTCAGGTTTTTGAAAGAGAAAACAGGAGGTAATAATTAACTCAACAACTTTGTTAACTCTGCAGGGGTTAAAGAGATTTCCATTTCAGGGGTTAATTTTTCATGGAGATCAGGGCCTACCAAAAATATTGCTACTAAGATTGATAGACTTTTTTGCAATATTGAATGGATTAACATGTTCAAAAGATCTCATGCTAAATATTTAGAATTATCAACTAGTGACCATGTACCTATTATGTTCAACTTTAATTGCATTCAATCATATGAAGGTCCAAAACCCTTTAAATTCATGAATCACTGGGTTATGTGTGAGGGGTACAAGGAATCAGTTGAAAAGTGTTTTGTTTTCCCTGAAGGTAATCAGTTATTCAACCTTATTCAGATGCAGAAAAACATCAAAAAAGAAATTAAAAAGTGGTGCAGGGGAAAAAATGATTTACAGTCACAGGTGTTAAAGTGCAAACAAGAGGTCAACACTGCTTTACAGATATTAGAATCAGATCATAACCCCTTTAATGCTCAAAAGTTGCATGATGCTCAAGTGGAGTTGGCTAAGAGTTTGGATCTATTAGCCATTGATAACAAACAAAAAACAAAATGCCAATGGATCAAATGGGATGATAGATGTTCTAAATTTTTCTATGCAAAACAATCAAATAGAAGATTTGTTAATAGCTGCCACAACATGTTAAAAAGAAATGGAGATGTGTTCAAATCTCAAAAGGAGATGGAAGAAGAGGCTATCAATTTTTTTACCAACATATACAATAGAGGCAACTTGATGAAGCAGTTTCCTCACATCATCCCAAAAAGAAAACTAAATGATTGGGGAAAAACTTTTCTTACTGCTGCTTTTGATGAGCAAGAATTGAAAAGAGCTATTTTCAGTGTGCATAATGATACTGCTCCAGGCTATGATGGTTTTAATGCAAATTTCTATAAAAGACATTGGAATGAATTAAAAAAACCACTTTTGGAGGCTATGCAGACTTCATTTGACAATGGCAGAATCGTTAGAGAAATTAACCACACCATTATCTCCTTAATTCCTAAGGTTAAAATCCCTGAATCTGTTGCAGATTTCAGGCCCATAGCATGTTGTTCCATGTTGTACAAAATCTTGTCTAAATTGTTATGTGAAAGAATGAAATTTGTGCTTGGAGAATTGATATCTGATAATCAAACAGCCTACTTACCAAACAGACAGATTAAAGATGGCATAATAATTGCACATGAGCATATCAGAAATTTTAACAAACATGGTAGCAACAAAATGTGCATTAAGGTAGACCTCAAGAAGGATTATGATTCAGTAAACAGACATTTCATTCTACACATGATGAGAAGCATGGATTTTCTAGAAAAATGGATAAAAATTATTCAAGAAATGATTAGTACTCCTAGCTTTTCTTTTTCTATTGAAGGTTATCATAAAGGATATTTCAGTGGCACCAATGGCTTAAGGCAAGGTGATCCACTGTCCCCTTATCTTTTTACTTTATGCATGGAATATTTCACTTTGTTAATGGATGCCAAAGCTATTAAAGGAAAAGTGGAATCAGTCATCAAGAACAATTCTAACATAACACATCTAATCTATGCTGATGATCTGCTAATTTTTATAAATGCAACTGATATTGGAGCTAAAGCAGTTAAAAGTTGTTTCAAGAAATTTCATAGAGTAACTGGATTGGAAATGAATAATCTCAAGACCCAAGTATTTTTCAATAAGTTTTGCAACAACAAGGATCTAATGCTTAACATCCTAGACATTCAGGAAGGAGAATTACCGGTTAGATATATTGGGTTACCACTATCTGTGACATATATCAAACACTCCAATTGTAGGCAACTGATTGACAAAGTGATAAAGAAAATGCAAGGTTGGGAGTGCAAATTTCTTACAGTTCCAGGAAGAATAGAATTGATTAAGGCTGTAGTTTACCCTATGGTCAGTTTTTGGATGCAGTGTTTTATGCTCCCTAGTTTAACTATTCAAAAAATCAATCAGTTATGCAAAAAAATTATCTGGAAGGGTAAAAAAAGTAGAGTTCCATGGGAAACAGTTACAAGTGTTAAATCTGAAGGTGGAATGGGGCTGAAAAAATTGTCTGATATAAACACTACTTTCTGCATTAAAAGAATTTGGGAGACTCTTAACAATTCTACTTACAGTGCTAAGTGGCTGAATGTGAAATACGCGAACAATGAGACACTTTGGGAATCAAATTATAATAACAATTACTCATGCACTTGGAAAAAAATGCTATATCATAGAAAAGATGCACAAAAACAAATTGACAGAAGAATTGTGGATGGTAAATCGACTAGTTTATGGTTCATACCATGGATTAATGGTTCAACTTTATTGGAGAAGCTGGGACAAGAAACTTTAACCTACTCAAGAGGTCATAAACACAAGGTAGAGCAAATTATATCTGGTAGCATTTGGAGGCCTGAAATCATCTCATATCTTGGTAATATAAGTGAGGAAATAAAGCAAGTTCCCATTCATTCTGACAAAAATGTAGACTACTGGTTTTGCAAAAACAGTAAAAAGGCCTTTTTTCTTTCCATGCTGTATGGAATGAATTAAGAACCAAGCTACAGGAAATCAGCGACTACAATATCATATGGAATAACATATCAATCCCTAAGATGAATGTATGTTTATACAGGTATTTTCAATTTCCTTCCAACAAAGGAAAAATTAAAAAGGGAAGGAGTGACTGAAGATGATATTTGTGTTCTGTGTAGAAGAGAAGTAGAAACTTGCAATCATTTATTTTTTAACTGTCCTTTTTCAAAGCATGTGTGGTGTTGGATTAGAATCATGATGGGTGACCCTATAACACACAGAAACCTTCAAACTTCTATCATAGATGCCATTGCCTACATAAGTCAGAGGTTTGCAACTAACATTGTCAAGAAAGACATCATAACAGCTGCGCTTAGTTCGTCTATTTGGACCATTTGGAAAAGTAGAAACTCAATCATTTTTAACAATGGAAAACTAGACAAAATCACAGTGTGCAAGATCATAAAATCTAATGTTCGTGACCTCATAATTAACAGATCCAAGTTTTACAATCATTCTGTTCACAGTGATGATGAAATCTTAGAAAGATGGGAGATTTTACCTCTACGTGTTGATAATTACATTACCTTGCCCTTGAACCCTAATTTTCCAAACCCTGCATCATCCTCGAGATACATGATTGATAGAGAAGATGTTGAAGCTGTGAGCCCTAGATTGTCCAGACGCACTGATAGCGTTAGCTCTAATGTTGACAGAGAGGAAAACTTGCCTGGAAGAGAAAATGAGCCGCCATGATCAGTCAAAGCTGCTAGGTTATCGCAATGTGTTTAGGGCATTGTTTGTAGGTATTCATTTTATCCGTTATTGGGCCATGTTGGCTTTTATTCTTTTGTATATAGTGCTTGTAATTTTTTCATATTATCAATAAAGTTTGACCTTTTTTCAAAAAAAATGTACATATGTTTAAATAATTTATAAAATATATATTAAATAAAAAGATTGCTGTAAGGCTGAAAACAGTGCTTGTGTAAATATAATTTTTTAATATATACAAATATATAAATTATATATTAAATACTTATATATATATATATATGTATACTGGTAAATATATATTATTACAAATAAAATACAAAATAATTTAAATAAAATATATTAATTCATGGTCATACACACGACACTAATTTTTTTAAATTTTAAATTTTAATTTATATATATATGTTATAATAAATTGTATGAAAATTATTAAAATTAATAAAAAATATTTTCTTAAACCTAATTTTAATTTCAAATTTATAGTAAATTTAGATGATAACTTTGTAATTTAAAATTTTATTACATAATTTTATAATTTAAAATTCTAATTTTTAATTTCGGTTTATGTTTAAATATTTTAAAATAAAAAATGTTTTCTAAATTTTTTCCAAAAGCAGATTATGTACTGAACTAATTTTATAAAATATAAATCACAATTTATAACACATATATGTATTTATACAATTATTTGTACGATTAATTGATTTAAAAATTATTTAAAAATAACATATACTATATAAAATTATTTTCTTCCAGTTGAAAATATTATACCTATTAAACATTATGTATAAAATTATAGTTCCATATTTTACACGAGTATAAAGTAATATTTAATTTATAAACTATATATATATATATATATGTGTGTGTGAATATTATATATTGAATTATTTTTAAAAAAAAGTTTATGCCAAGCCGTGCTGCACATAGGTATGTTTACATTAAATTTTATTTTTTTATCAAATATTAACACACACACACACAACCAATCAATATTATGACTATATATTTATTTGTTGGTCCTAACTACCAATATGATATATGAAATAAACATTATAATTACAGATTAATATTTATAAACATGTTATTTATATACCTTATAGCCAAAGCCTTTAAGTACACCTTGAAATGATAAGATCCGATCCTCGAACTAATTCCAATCCAATAGATTGCTAGTCTCTGAACTATTACTCACCAACTATCGATTAGCATTGAATCTGATTGATTTGAACAAGATATAAAAGAGGGATTGAGGGTATGAGGTCAGCCACAATTGGAGATGATATGAAGGCTTCAAAAGTTCTCTAAAAGATGATGGTAGAGATCTTTGTATAGAGGAAGAGAAGGAGAAAAGTTTGGATCTAATCTTTTACTCATTCTCCTTCCATCTAAGCCATTTAAAGCTCTTTAACCCCTCATTAGGCCACACCTATTACCCTTTATTTGAGTCGACCCTAACAGCCCCTTTTGTGGGCTTTAAACCCATTTAGAGCTCAAATAAAATGTTAAGCAATTTAACACTTATTGATATCGTATATCGATTGATATATTTATAACTATTTAAATATATTTGATAACATTTATTCATCAAATCAAAATCAAATTTTATAATTAATATTTCATAAATATTAATTTATAACAACTAAAAATTAATTAAATCATTTGGTCAAAGGAATATTCGTCATTTCGGTTGTGTGACTCGTTAGGTGTAAATTTAGTTAGCGATTAATATTGAACTATATGAATAATAATCTTCACACATCCCTTAGCAGGTGGTATGATATTTTAGCTAAATTTATTGCTTACTTTGCTTTGGTAAAAATCTAATTTTACTTTACTAAGCGTTAACCGGTTATGACTTTTATTTACAATAATTTTCTTCGTCAAAACTATATCACTTTGGACTTATGGAATTTGGTAATGGTCAAAATTCTAATATCATTTGTATTCAATCTATAGTCCAAACACAAAGTCCTTGGTTTAATAATAACAATTATTTTTAACCGAAGTACTATGACAAGAGATTTTGACTTTGGGTTGACTTGAGTTGGCTATGATACTAACCTCATATAACTAAGGAGACAAATCCACTCTTGAATAGTGTTTCATTTCCAATACATTCACTCAACCCAACTATAGTCACTCGATGGACATCGTGCCATGATTTGACAATAATCAAAATGGAGCATTTATATTGAAGATCAATAGTATTCTCAAGTCGAGAGAACTATGTAAATAAGTCATATCGATATTTTCTGTTTTACCTTAGTAATATTAACCAACAGAAAACTATCGAGCGAGTTATTTCATAGTTGTCCAATAACTATCCTATGATATTATAACAAAATCTAAGGTTTAAAATAAATATAACATAGCTGAAATGCTAGTATCTAACATTCCAACATATTTAGGCATAATTAAGTCTGTACGACACTTATTGGAAAATAGATTCCATACAATGAAAAGGCTACTAGGGTACCGCGTGCCATAGTACACCTCCAGAAAAATATACCCATGGTCTCACATGGTCCCTTTGCAAATCACGATGGACCTAGCCTTTACTGGGTAGTACCGAATATGTCACAACCCCGGTTGTGATCAACAACCACACTCGAGTCATTAACATATATAATCTGGAAAATATTGATCTAGATCGGGTGGTGGCCATACCCTAATGGGTGCGACCCACATAGCCCTAAAGCATATCCCCAGTTTTAGTCATTGCCGGTTGTGGGTTTGATACAACGATTACCTTTCTTTAGCAAATCCCACTTGGAATGCTAACACTGCCCTCTAGAAAATAATGCAATGCCAGCATTCATTCATACAAGTTGTTCAGGATATGAAAAAACTGAAGGCACTACTTCTACTACACCCTTTTTGGAATCACCCTCATGATTAGTAGAAAATAGCCCTCTCACTTCAGAGATCTTCGTTTTCAATCATATCGTCTTTCGATGTTTCCAGTTTGAACGCTACGTTGGTTTGAAGTGGATTTCGGATAACTCATGCTTATCTAATCCTGGTCTCTTCGAACCAACATTCGATAATTTTAAAATTGGTCAAGTTATCGATAGTGGAAAAATCCACTATCTGGTGTAAGTATAGATTTGCATATGAAAATAATACATCGTATACTTATCCCCACTCTCCGATTTCAAATAGTACTATCCCTTGATTAACAATGAAGTCGGGCAAGTTAGAAAACTATTGTAACAACCTTAGTTTTAATTTACATTATATAGTATATTTAATTAGATAAATAAAATAATGTAAAATGGTAAGGAGATTGAGATTTGATAGTAATATTGGTCGACCTTAATTAATGAACTAATAAGGTTGATTAGAACATTATTAAGAAAGAGGATATATAAGGAGGGAAAAATCGGAAAAGAGTGCATTTCCTTATCATTAACCTTCCTATTCTCATTCCTCTCTCAATAGTTTCACAATAAAGAAAATTTAAAACTAAGGCCGGCCATCACTAGGAGCAAAGAGAAAGAAGAAAAGCTTAAGAAATAGAGAGTAAAACTAGGGGAAATCAATCAACACTCAATCTCAACCTTCTTTAACCATTCAAGGTGAATAATAGTTATGCATCTCAAGTTTTAATTAGTATTTTCGGTTTTAAGTATAAAACCCGATTATTTTACTTATATTACGCTATGTTATGATAGTTTGAATGATTATATGCTTACTGACGAATATTTGGATTTATTATGAAATTAGTTAATATGTTTAGATGAGAAAACCTACCATATGATACCCAAATGACCTGAAATTTTGATATGATGTTAGAAACAATATTTTTGAAATGGTTTATTTCAGGTTTTAATTATTAAAAATAATTAAATAAAGTTTTTGGACTCGAAAGTTTTATATGTTGAAGAATGTATAAAATCCGAATTATTGTGCTTTTGGGGATTATTCCCAAGTGTATATGATTTATTATGAACTATTGGGTTAGAAAAGCCAAATTATTATATTAAAATATTAATATATAACGTTTGGTTTGCATATTATTTTGGAAATGGAAATTTTGCTCTATAGCTATTTTTTGAAAAGAAATTTGATAAAGTATTTGTTAACCAATGAGATTTTGACAAAAGATAGGAGTTGGTGGAAAATGAATTACTATTAATGGTAATAAACCAGTTTTTATGTCAATTACAAAGATGCCATGCCAGCTTTTTCGATGCCGCCTTTTATCCTCATCGTAGCTACACCTTCGATGTCAACTGATAGTGATGCACATGATATCAATCTGCATTGGTATGGAGTGAATTAGCTATGGTTGAAGAAGTTTGAAGTCGGCATCCTCATGATCGACCTCGATGTTGTCGCATGCTATATAGTAACCTTAATGATGTCGCGTTTCATATAAATGGCATGATTCCACTTGTTTCTATAACGTCGCCGACCCTATACTTTCTAAGTAACCAATAATGGCGATAATGATGCCACTTTTCATATCGGCTATAGTAGTGCCGCATTTTATCAACTTTGAATTCATTCTTTGCCGCATGTTTTCGAAGAAGACAATGATGTCGCTTGTTTTCACTTCGACTCTAATGAGGTCGTGTTTTAATGAACATAGTGACGCTGGCTATTGCTTAAGGCATTGATGCTAAGACTCATCAATGTCGACACCTACCTTTTAAGACTTAGTACTATGCAAACCAAGTTTTACACTACATGATGTCGACACTCTATGGAGTGCGACATATATGTTATCGGCCCTATGGCCTTATGTTTTTTTAAGTTAAAGACGTTAACATATCTTGATATTGAAGAGGGGCGATGACCTCCAGTAGCGAGATTGACACCGAGTTTTACCAATTTGACAGCCTTATTAAATTTGGCTTTATAATCTATAGCTTTGAGAGGCGACGACCTCAAGTGTTTTTAAACTTCATCAATATTATTTTATAAAAGCATATATCATGGCATAAATATTTTGGATAATGTAAAGGGCTATATTTTCCTTGTTATAATGTATGATTTCAAGGGATAAATCATTTATAAAGATTTATGTTTTCAAGGAACTAAAAAGGGTTTTTAGCTAGAATTTTACTAAAGAGATAATTGTTCTTATCACCTTTTGATAAATTGTGATAGGATGAATTGACTCAGAGATTAGAAAACCAGATGGGACCGGTATAGGGTAGCACCATATACTTCAGCTGTTAGCCACTAGCAAATATCAATCCACAATTTCAGTGCATAGGGCTTTGTCTTGGGTACGACTAAAAGTAGATTTATGCACATAAATGAATATATAAAGATGAGATAGGTTATTTGTGGGCCCACAAAACCTTTAGGATCAGAGTGACCCTAAGAATAGTAAGTTTCGGACAGACCTTCCAGTTGTCTTCTAATAGTATTTAGAAAATTTGATATATCTAGTAGGCCCGAGTCAGCTATAGGTTTTGGTTACCTTGAGAAAACTATGATGTTGGGACAGATAGTCTATTGATCTAGACAGATTGGTCATGATTACCCATATTGCATGTATGGATATTATTATTTCAAATGTCTACTTTAACCATTGTAGTTGCAGGAGTTTATTTTGCAAAGATACATTTAAAAAAGGATACTAGTGGGGATAAACCCATTCCGCTCAGTGGCATGGTCTCACTAGATATCCTTAAAACGAGATGGTATAATATTATTCACACAAGGATTTTTGTTCGACTCAAAGTTTATGTTTTCCCCTTAAATTCTCGGATGCTCAAAATTTAATTTGAGTAGGTCGAGAGTCAGGGTATACAGGTTATTTAGGTTGGACAAAGAAAGCTTCCGAAGATGTGCAGGAGGGAGATTTAGCCATGTAGTAATTGTATATATATATATATATATATATATATATATTATCCACTGTGTTGAAATTTCATTTTATGGAAAGTATGTAATGGTAGATGTTATAACTACCTAGTAATAAACTCTAATCAACCAAAGGGGCATCTTCATATGTCGCTCTTGTAGTATTTTGTTACAATTATATTTTATCTGGGCCTGAGCAATGTTTGGGATTATGTAATGAATATGAAATATTATCTTTGAAAAGAAATGAGAAAGTTTGTTTGAAATTGTGTTTAAGAAAATTTCACCTTCTTGTGTTTTTGTGTTATTGATACAATTAACATGTCAGCATTTTGTCACCAGAGACTAATACTATAGATGACTGTAACATCTATAGCGGTTAGTCTTGGGCCTCAAAATGGGATATGTTACAACTACCATTGTAACGACCCTAGATTTTAATTTATTTAAATTGATAATTAAATAAATTTTTGAATAAAATAGTAAAATAAATGGTTTAATAATAATGATAATAATAAATATAGTAAAATAAATGGTTTAATAATAATGATAATAATAAATATAGTAAAATAAATGGTTTAATAATAATGATAAAAATAAATATAAGACAACAAAATATAAATCATATCAGCCACTAAACAAAGTAATAGAAGGAAAGATGTAGGCAAATAGAAGAGTAAATAAAGTACAAAACAAAAGTATGTACACCTGCAAAATAAATTAGAAGAAAAAATATAGGCATGAAGACATAAAGGACTTAAGCATTTAATGCTAGCTCAAACAAAGTCAATTCTAAATATACAAATCTCTTTAGCCACCAAATTATCTTCAGCCGAAGGAAATAAAAATTGATATTGTACATGGCAATTAATGCCATCTCACTTCAGCCACCAAGTGATTGTTTCAGCCTCCAAACAAAAGAAAAAGTCTCTGGTATTTGTACAAACAAATATTAATAACCCTGTACAACAAAATTTTTACCTGTAAAAAGACATATCCTTGTGATATTTCTTTTATACATATCAATTCTTCTCATATCAGTTTGTTCCATTTTTAAACCGTGAAAAGAAAAAGAAAAAAAAGAAACTAAAGTATATCATCTCCTCTAAAACAAACATAATCAACATCATAATCAATACAACCGGATATCAAATAAAATGGTTTCAGCAAGCTTGTTCTCTGTTCATCATGACAGGCTTTGCTCTCTGCTTCTTCCCATCAAGGTGAGCAACTCCTATTTTTAAAAGCTTAACTTGTTTTGTTTTCTTGATGCTTGTGAGTAAACAACTTAAAAAGATGATTTTTAAGAATATTTATTTGTTGTTTGTAAATCTGAAGATTTGAAACTGTTTATTTTGTACATGTATGCAAAATTCTTCCCAGTATATAGATATTAGTAGGTGTGAATTTCTGAAACCATCTCTGCCATTGTGTTTCAGAGCATCAACCCTGTCAAAAAGAAAAAAAACCATTACCTTGTCATTCGATCAGTGTTAGGCCTTGACTTCAAAAGAAATTATGTGTAATTAAGTATGAAATAAAATTTAAAAATAGTTTCAAACAGGTTAAGTTTATACAGTAAAAATCATTGTGTGATTACAGGGTAAGATTCAAATTTGGAAAATTTCGAATATAATGATTTGTTACTCCAATCATATAACATGAATCCTTAATCAAAAATAGGATTTTTAAGATGTAAATGGTGATTTTTAAGTGAGTGTTTAATGTGTAGTTCGAAAATCAATCAAATGTGTATTTCTACAAATTTCTGATGATTGAATCAATTATAAATGCTGAAACTTGTTACATAGCAAGATTAATTCTCCACGAACCCAGGAAAAATGCTAAAGGATTTTTCTAATGCGAGGATTTTGGGGTCGATTTGAAATTAGGGTTTTAGGTTCAGAATTTTTGGTGTTCTGTAAATTGGGTTTTCGTCGCCGTCGCTCGATCGAGTGGCACGTGGATTTGGGTGATGGAAGCTGGGTTGTAGTCGAAGACGACGCCGGAGTTTTAGACGTAACGGTGGGAGGAGCTCGGAGAACTTGGCGTTGATAGGTTTTGATGGTGATGGGCTTTGTTACTTCCAGGTTTTGGTTTTGAGTACTCAAAATTTGATTTCGAGTAAATGTTGAAAGCCAGATGATCGTAGGCAGGTGCTTAGACGATGTTCGACTTGTTCGACGTTCTGGTGATGACCGGAGATGATCGGCGACCATGTGCACGTGCACATCCTTGTGATGGTGTCAGTGGGTTAAATTTGGGGAAGAAGCAGTTGCTCTCGGGTTTGACTCGAAGTAATTCGCGAAATAGCTCGGGGAAAGGGAAACGCGGGTTAACTCGAAGTAGGGCTAGGGAAAATATTGAGTTGGCTCGGGTTTGTTCTTATAAACTAACCAGGTTTTAAAACAAAAAAAGGGGAAATTTTGTTTCCAGGTTTTAAAATATGAAGTTTGAATCAACTTAAGGTATGAATAAGTTTTCAAACAATTTGATAAACCGAGCTGTAAAATGGTTTAAAATAAATATAACTTTTATTTCGAAAAGTTTATTTTTAAATAAACTTAATAATATTAAAGGTTAGTTAATTAATATAAAGAATGTTTTAATTACTTAATAAAAGTAATCAAGGTAAATTAACTAATGATTTAAGTTTGATTTATCAAATAATTAAAGAATAATTAATTAAAGGATGATTAATTACTTAAAAATATTTACTTAATGAAGGTAATTAAGGATGGATAATTAATAATTAAAGATTTATTAATCAAGTGTTTAAAGGTTAATTAATTTAAAGAATAACTAATTAATCTGATTTAATATAATCAGATATTAACTGACCTTACTTATGGATGTTTGAATTCTATGAAATGTTGAATTGTTTGGTATCCCTGATATACGATGCTTTGTGATAGTTTCTGATTTATGTTGTGATCTGTAATTTACTTATCTGTGATATATATATCTGTGATATGTGAATGAACGATGAGCGTTATAGTTTATATCGCTTATCAACTATATTTCTGTATTTTAATCTGTGATGATATGATGATTTGTAATGCTGCACTATTGTGTGTGAAACCCCTGGACTACACCATACACACACAAATATGGATTTCACGTGGAAATCGGTTAAGTCACAGCTAATTTAAATTTGAATTCAATATTTGAAATTGAATTCTATGATTTGGAAACCAGGGTTTAGAAAGGCTATTCAACTTATAAATGAGTTTATATGTGATTAAACTATTTTAAAAGTATTGATTTTCGAATGTGAATATAATTCAAGGGCTTTAACTCGTGCAAATATAATTGGATTTTTCTTAAACGAAAACTATTTGTTTTCAAATAATAACAGCTTTCATATAAGAAGTGAACTTCCAATTTGTGTTGAAAGGTTTCAAATTTAAAATGAAATTGAAATGTTTTGAAAGGCTATGAATGAATTTTTAGAAACGAATTTTGAAAGCTATAAGTTAAATCTTGACTTAAAGATTTAATGACTTAATTCAATTGAAATAGAAATTGTTTTGAATGGATCTTTGTGAATGGGGTCAACTTTGTGAATTGAATCTTTTTGTTTAAAATATTTGAAAATGGTAAATTTGTTTAAACTATTTGAAAGAAAGTTTTAAATTATTAAGTTGTGACTTAATTGAATCCCATATCCATATGTTTTAAATATTTCGCTCACTATTCGGGTTAGCCGGGAAAGGACCTTTGGGTCGTATAACCCATTCCGAATATGTGATACGTCGTAATGGATGGCATTGGATGACCGGTGTTGAAGACCGGATATTTTCAAAAACGAAAGGGTTTCTTGTCGATTGTCTCTGCACTGGCTGATCCCAGTATAGAGATCTCCATTTGTGATGGGAAATCCGATCGGGATTGTGAATACCCGGAATTGCAAGGGCTTCGTAAGAAGTGCCTTCGGTTCTGTTCGAACCCGGAACAGACTTGTATGGTTACATGTCTGACATTACACTTTGAGATATAAAGCCGATTTCTTTCAAATACATTTCTGTTGGTGGCGGAGAATTTATTCTCTTAGCTTAACACCCTTCTCTGAGACGTACGAGTTCAGAGGTTATGTAGTTGAAATTTATCAGCGATATATTTCCAATTTGGTAATGTGACATGCTGAGTGTTGCTGTGTGATGATCATTGTTTGATCATTTGTGATATGATCATTTGTTTGATCATTTATCTTTGTGATCATTACTTTGATCATCTGTTGACCCAAAGCATGGCTTTATGACAAAGCGTAGCTTTGTGGACGAGACTTCGTCGAACCTCACAACCCGGAAATGGTCGAAACAGGAATGATGCGGCAAGGTTTCAGGGGTAGCTTCCCTAGGGTATGACCATTCCTTCTGGAAAAGGGTAGTATCATGGTATGGAGCCCAGATACTTACTCATGTGGACACACTTTATTTATTATGTGTGATGTTGGTTTAGAGGCGCCTCGGTTAAAGGTCCCAAAGGACCGGGGGTGGCATATCTGAGGTTTTGTATATTCCCCGGGAAGGGGGGTAGCCGGCCTTGTTTGGCAGAGAGCAGTTTGTCTCTCGGAGCGTCCAGCCAGAGGCGTTTCCATGTGGCAATGGGAAGTTCCTTGGCCTGACCATTTGTTGGAAATCCAAACAAAACAATACGAGCCATGTACGGTATTAGTTGTATTACCTGCCATGGAATGTGACGGTAACCTGTTATTGAACATGGTAGCTATAGTAGGCATAAGTGCGAAATGTCTATGCTGGCTAAGATTTATATTCTACTTTCGAAATGTTTTCTACACTATGCACTAATAATAATATCCAAAATGATTTGTTTTGTGTAGTAAGCATCTTTGATTATCATAAGGAGAAATCTCCTCCGATTCTGCATTTGCATTGTGTGTGTGGCGGGAGGCCTTATGGTAGTTTCATTTTCCCAAAAGCATTGCGAATTGACTTTAAAATTCTTTTGTTGTTCGTTTTTAAAGATAAACTGTTTTTGTTGCTCACACCAGTCCCATGATTGATCCGGAGTTTATTGTTTCTTTCCTAAACTCTGGGTGCTCAAAATTTTCTACACGAGCAGTCTAGAGTTTGGTTTTTCAGATAGTTAGCATTAATAGATTTTCTAGAGCTAGTTCAGTCTTTGGATATGGACTGCACTTGCTTATCTTTGTGCCTCGCTATTGGGAGTTCGAAAATTTCTGGATTGGTGCTTTCAAGATGGAGATCATCCGTTGCTGGTGTTATCTATTTTCTTTTCCGCTGCTATTTCTTGTATCATATCTCTGATGTATATTGATATTCATTGTATCACTCTGTTGTATCAGATATTGTATATCAATGTACTATTCTTTTTCTTCCGCTGTGTTATTTACTTAATTGTGTTATAAGCTCCGGCGACTCGGATTTGAACGGTCGAATCTACGGCATTCGAGTACGATGTAAAGTATGGATGTCAATTTTCGAATGCGTAAATTCAAATCGTTACAACCATTGCCTCAACGTACATTCATACTTCACGGGATAGAGACGAGTTTCCATATCTTGGAATTCAGTGTTAAGAATGCAATAAAGTATCCTCCATATACTTAACTAATCAGGACCGATTTATCGAAATTAACTCTCTTATAGTTTCACATTTTCGACATTTCGACTTCTATATCCCTTGCCTAGAAAATCTGGTTCTAGATCTCACAGAAAGAGGAAAGTCTACTCATCGGCTTTTAATGCTAAATACAAGATGATTTACTTTCCATAAAACATGTCAACATTTTAGCACAACTTGTCACATTCGTTTGGCTACTTAATGGCACAGACAAAGATATCCCTTGCTTTTAAAACATCCTTATTAAAAATAGTTGTGTTTAAACAAAACCCAATCCTTGGACATAAAGCGATTTAGAAATTAATTTTTTTTATTTAAATAATTAAATAATAATATTGAACTTTTATTTATATAATCAAGTAATAATTTTAAACCTCTTATTTAAATAATTAAATAATAATTTTAAGCCTTTTATTTAAATAATTAAGTAATAATTTTAAAAATATTTTTAATATTTAGAACTTTCTTTTTAATACTTATAATATATTTTAATTTTTTTTTCAAATATATCTAAGTAGATGCTCGTTTTCTTTTACACAAAAATTGTTGATTCACAAACTACATCCATAACGACCACAGCTATATGAACCATAACTTTTAAACTTATTTTATAAATCAAAATAGCCTTTAAATCCTTTCCCTCTATATTGAAATTGCTTAAATAACTTTGTATAAAGGTTTTGAAAACAACAGTAAGTTCAAAAAACTTTTTAGAAACATTTATAGAAAACAAGGAGGTGAACTTTGTTATAAAAGAACACGGGATCTCAATGTCAAAACATAAACCAATTAAAGTGTTAACTTTTCAATAAACATACAATCATCCATATACATAAGCACATACATATGTATACAAATGTAAATGACATCCATAAAGTAAGGAAAGATCATCACTTGTAAATAATTACTCAAACACTTCGACTACATTTCAAGTCATCAACAAAACATCACGTATGCCATCATATTATAAGTCCAAAAGTCATTTTACTTATATTTATCAATTTCAACTTGGATTTTAAATTCAAATTTGTTTATCAAAACAAAATTTCAATTTCAATTTACTATCGGTAGCAAATCCATCACACATAAACTCAAAAATGATACTGATGATGCTGCAGTCATCACCCTTATTATTTCCCAGTAACAGTAGTGAATTTAGTGCTTTTTATTCTTTCAAAAATTTCTTTTTATTCATAAATCACATTTATAAACTCTTTTACTTGTATAATTTCACTATCTTACTTTACTTATATAAGATCATTCCAAATTTATTTATCTTATTTAGATTTATAACAATATAACATCTTTAACTATGAAAAACAACTTTCAAAATCAACAAAGATTCAAATTTTCGAATTCTTATTTTAAATTCATTTTTATTTATAACTCATATTTATAAATATACTCATTTAGTTTCATTTCTTATATATAAGATCATTTCACAATTGTAAATCATTTTAATTATAATTCCATACTTTATAATTCATTTGCTTATACAATTTATTCTTTTACAATTGTTGTTTTCATTTAGATTATTCAGACAACTTTTATTAACTTATATATATTTACATTTGCACACAACCAAACAATCAATTTATATACACTTTAATAATTCTGAAAAATCGCTTCCTTTATATATAAAATATAATAGAGGTAAAATTATTTCAAGTACCCAATTTAAAATAATACTATGTCGACTTGCCTCGTTTAAGTGTTTAGAAATCCCTATCAATAATATGGCATCCCACATACCGACCAGAATTCACCAACAAATCAACGGATAAGTAAACACAATATAAAACATTTTATAATCACTAACAAATACGCGCTCATATATATATAATACACTCCAACTCAATCTAGGGTGCTACTGTCCCTATCTATACTAAGTACACATCAAAGCTTAGGAATATACGAAATCTAAGCTCTGATACCAAATGTGACGACCCGCAAATCCGTACCCTTTGAATCGACAATAAACCACACATGTCCGACCCAAAAAACACAGACTGAAGGAAAGTCAAGAGAAAGAAAAAAAAAGAGAAGAAGAGAAGAGAAGAAAGAGAGAAGATAGAACCAAACAGAACAATACAGAATCTCATATCGCAGCGGAAAACATATAATATCATATCAATGATCTTTACAAAACAGAAACTGTATATACATACATCAATCAGAGTTCAACAATCAATCAATAATTATCAGCCTGGACAGTTATAATAACCTGTCCTCACAATTGCCGACAATATACAACAACTAAACACAGCGGATAATCAAGCAAAACATGTATGTGTATACGAAATGAAGATCTCCAGCTCTCCTGCTGAAGCTCCAATAGCATCAACCTGAACCTGTAAATATACTCGGTCTGACCTGAGCATTGAAAGGGAAGAACGCCCGGATCAGTCTGGTAAACCAGCGTGAGAAACACACTCAACTGAATTTATTAAATTACCAAAATTTTCCTTTATCAAAACAAAAGTATCTCGTAAGACACGCCCACACATAAACACGGACATGTTTTTACCTTACCATAACTAAAACATTTCATATCAAATCCTCTTATATTATACTAGTGTCTAGTATATACAAATAATATTAATCATAGTCGAAACGGTTACCCATATAGCATTTCGAGGCTATTCATTACGCCTTTATAAACAAAATCGCAGCTCGTAGTGGAGTTTGGATTTCCGTACAAATTACCAGGTGAAGGGACTACCTTCCGAAGGGGTACACCTCTAGATGGATGTCCCAAGAAACCATCACAAAGTTTCTCTACCAACACAAGACTGACCCACCTCTATAACTAGATGGTACCGAATATGTCATCCTCTGGTCGTTACCGACCTTTACCGAGGGCCCTCTAGCATACAAACCATAATAATCAGATACACGACGTCATAGCATGTAAATGTATATCTAGAAGAGGATGATCATACCCTACTTGGGAGCGACCCACTTAGCCTTGCCGCATCTTACCCTGCTTTGGTCATTTCCGGTTGATGAGGCCTGAGGTTACGATTAACTTTCACAATCACATATCACATCACTTTGAATGCCACACGGCCATTTCCGTTGACTACTAATTGCCTTCCATAAAAATATAACCCTTAAGCTCATACGTCTCAAGGATGGTGTTAAGCTAAGAGAAGTTGCCTTCTCCGCCACCACTGATGTACGTTTGTAAAAACCAATGTACGTAATCTGTAGAAATGCAGTGTCAGACAAACATCCATACATGTTGTCCAGGAATATGACAAATCGAAGGTACTTTCCTACCACATCCTGTCGGGAAATCCCTAGGATTAGTAGCGAACAGTCCTCGCATTGGATATTTCATAACAAAGAGACTACTTCTACTGGATGTATATTGGGATTTTAACCCCAAACGATCAACAAGCAGTCCCCCACTATGAACCTCCAAAATATCAATATCATCAGAAGCAACCTGCACAATCGAACGCATATACAATGGTCCGAAGTGGTTTTCAGATAAATCTGATCCCGGTCTCTTCTCCCCAACAATGCAAAAGCGTTTCTCAACCTCACACAAAAACTAAGTCTCGTAGACTTATCACGTCTCCAACTTTCAACTTGCTATCCTTCGGGCCAAGAAGGAAGCTCGATAGATTGGAGTAATACTCCGCACTATACGAATCATCATCCTCAACACAAACGATAATCAAGCCTACCCAGAAGGCTACGTACTAAGTGTACGACTAAATAGTTCCCACATCAAGTCGAGGAACTAAAATGGCCAAATTTGATAATTGGTTATTTAACTATCAAAGCAAACGAAAAAATATTTAGCACCATATACAATCACTAGGCCCTTTAAATTAGTCTTTTAATAATTAAATCAATTGCCAATATTCACTTCAAATTATCTTTGAAAAGATACATTCTCAAAATCATTTAAATATTGGAAAACATTTCTGAATACTTATTTAATAATAAGTAATTCACAATTCAGCTTATTTTCAATACTTAGAAAATATTCCATATACTTAAATTACGATTAAGTATATATTTCGTTCTATAAGGAAAACGTTCTCTTTAATATCTTTTATTTGGGTTAAAACGAATGTTGCGTAAAACATCATTACGACAACCCAAAATCACTAGTATAGGGATTCAAAAATTAAATAGATATATAAATCCCAATACTATACAAAACATTTCCTTTCGAAAATCATTTACTATAACAACAGTGTTTTAGTCCATCATTTCCTTATTTCTCGAAAACGTCTATTTCAACAATGAATGTTGAAATCTATGTATTCGATACTTAACACATTTTAAAACATCTTTAAACCATTTTACTTCATTTACAAATATTACTTCCCAAAACATTTATTTAATTCAAAGATTTATTCACTGTCCAAAATCGTGAATATACTTCGTTTACCAAATCCAATATTTCAACATATTATTAAAGGATTATCCACTGTCCAAAATCGTGGATATTATTCCTTTAATAAACTTATATATTTAACTTATCACATTCGATTGATTTCGGATTTATAAAACTATGTTTATAAATTCCATATATATATATATATATATATATTATAAAACTTCCATATATAAAATTCCTTTATTTACCACTTCCATATAAATCTCATTTATATACCAAAAACCCAAATTATAAGTTAATTACTTATAAATCTCTTATTTATAAAATCCATTCATTTTATAACTTCATAAATTCACAAATCTTATTACTTATAAAATTCACTTATAACTTCGTTTTAACATTTACAAAGTTCATTTATAATTTCATCACTTTTGATTTATAAAATATCAATTTTATATATCTTATATATAAACCATTTTTAATAAGTCAAAAATCTCCATTTAAACTATTTTACCAAATAATCAACTTTATATTTCCAAAAACCACATTCTGATTATATTTCACAAAAACCATAATTTTTATAACAATAAAAATTATAATATTTATTTATTTAAAATAAATCCAATTCTTATCAATTCAAAATTAATAAAACATCGATTTCCAAAATCACTTGAATATCGTTTTAAATTCGAAATCATCACTTAAACATTTTTAAATTTCCAAAATAGGCCCAATGCTGCAACAGCACTAAATACATCAATCACGGCATCCAAATCATCACATAACACATCATAACAGAATATATCACAATATCTGTAAATAAATCAACAGTGGTGAGGAATCCAGTTGGATCCCTCCAACCTGCCATCTGCAACAAATATACATATTAGAAATGTATGTACAATGTCCGCTTCGAGGCAGACGCGCGTACAAAGGGTCATCCGCTCATACACGGGAACGTATAGGGTCATCTGCTCCAATAGGCAGGTATATATCCAAATACCAATCAATATATAGATAATATATCATATCTCATCCAAACAATCATCAATCAACATAAATAATATTTATTCTCACTTATATAAAAATATTAGTGAGTCAGAAAGAGTGAGTTGTACTCACATTGCTTCCAATAGCAGTTGTAGTGTTTTATTCCGAATAAAATTAAACAAGCGTTGAATTTTACCCAAAATTCACACTAGCTGCAATCAACTCCAAACCAGCTCTAAAATGTAGTGCTCGTCCATACGGACCCAACGCAAGTCGTTTCGTGTGAAACGGACCTCGTATCAAAAAGTTATGCAATTTTAAACATTGTACGAATTTATATAATATAAATTTACAATTTTTATTAAAAAAAATTTAACCTAGATCTCATCTCAGCCCTTCATTAATTTATCAACAGATCTGGGCCGCGCATGTATTCTTCTTCCTCCAGGCATTTCACGTTCGAATCAACCCAAATCGGCCGCCCTTTGCTCGAATTAACGCACCGCCTCCGATCAACATGAAGACGATCGCGCACCATCGTTTGACTCGTCGAAGCAAGCTCCAACCTCGGCCCAAATATCATCAAGCTCGGTCAAGCATAGGCCTCGAAAATCACATGTGAACATCGGCCGTTCAAACTCATTTTCCTATCGATCCGCTTCGTAGTTTATGATCATAACCATTGGATTGATAGTTCTCGACGTGCTCTACATTTTTGTAGTTGAGTGTTTTTCGTATAAATTGATGGATTTGAAGAAATCGAAGGAAGAAAATGAATGATTTTCGGCCATTGAATTGAAGCCGGCGGCTAGCCCTAGTTGCTTTAGGGTGTTGGCAAAATGAAGATTATAACGTCCTTTTATAGAAAATGTTGCGACACTATTCATCGCCAAATTTTTCGAACTCGAAACAAAGTGGGCCGCCTGGCGTTTATAATGTTTTACCCCTATTTCGAACACAATGGAATATATATCGGAAGCCAATTTGATCGTATTTTGAAGATAGGTTTTCGAATCGACTTATTAAAATTTAAAATTCACTTAAACAGATTTCTACGCGTTTTAGCTAGCCCCGGACAAACCGTAGATCCGATTGACACGAAATTTGAAATCCTACAATAATATAACATTACGGATCCAATGAAACTGGTTTCGTCGAAATCCGAGATTGTATGAAAAATGACTATTTTCACTCATTAATTAAATATTAAAATATTCAATTTCTACAATTTAACTTTTAATTCAACTTTATAAGTTCTCTAACATCATTCTAATTCAAATAGAATTTAATTCATCTTTATAAATCATTTTTATTCATATTAAATCCAATTTCCAATTATTTCTACAATTTCAAATATTAAATTAACAATTTAATTATCCCATTAAATCACTATATTTCAAATATAATTTATTCAGCTTATAAAATTAACTGGGGAATATTTAAAATCAATTTAATATACGAATTTCAAATGACTGAAATTCTGGGTCATTACATTCTCCCCTACTTAAAAGAATTTCGTCCTCGAAATTACCAAGTTAGAAAAAGTCATAAAATCCATTAACTTTTCAAAACAATTCGTTCAAACTAAATTTCAAATTCATTTTAACTTTTCCAAAATTCATTCGTTAAACTTCTTATAAAACTTTACTAAGTTTTCAAATCTATATGTAATTATCTTTTCAAAACCAACCAATGTCGTTTAACTTTCAACTTTATCAAAATTTTAGTTATCAAAATTTTTCTTTCAAAATCTCAATTTGCTAACGCCTTAAATTTTCAAAAAATTTCGCCAGCGTCTCCTTTGCGCGGTTCGATCGTAGTAGGATCACAACACATATATATATATATCACAAATATACATCTCATTTTCGAGGATAAGGCATCCCGTAGGGGAAAAAAGTATAAAAGTACGATATGTAATCCGAGATATGTACCTCATATATTATTAGCGAGCATATACGGCTAATATAGCGCGAAAGCGAGCTCCAAATCGGAAGCAAGCGCCATTCGCACCTACTAAGTACTCAACAAACAAATGAGAAACATGTATATATGAAAGTAATATCAACATACAACATATACCAATACAACTACTATATATGCCAATATAGCAAATGCAATCAAAAGCAACAAATCCAACCATCAAACAACTATCATCAAACAAACATCCAACAAATCCATAACCAAATTAATATAAATTCACTTCTCGTTAATATTCATTGAATTGATTTTCAATTTAATTACATTTGATTCATTAACATTGGATTCTACTAACATTCATTTATTCATTTTCAATTAGTTTACATTCACTAATTCATATTCAATTTAGTTCACTTTTAATTCAAATCAAATTCAATTCTATTTAAATTTACTTCACTTCCACTTTGAATTCAATTATTTAGCTTTCAATTTCCATTAATTCAGTTTCATTAACACTTAATGAATCTCTATACAATCAACTAACATCCATCAAACAACCAATACATATCCAACATAACCAATTTTTATTTAATTACTTTACTTTGTTTACATTCCATTTGGTTTAACACTTTTAATTTCAATTGGTTCAATATTCAATTGACTTCATTCAATTTCCAATTGGCTTAATATTTAAGTTGGATTGAATTCTAGTATTCACTATATTCACATTTCTATACAACCCTTCCAATATTATTATTAATTCACAACTTCTTAACTTAAGTTTTATTCAACTCTTAACAACAACATTTCTAATCCATGTTTATTCACTAATTCACTTTAAAATTAAAGTTGAATTTCCTTTATAAAACTCAAATTCATATTCATTTAATTACTTCATTTCATTAACTTCTTATTATTCAACTTTACTTTGCATATTCATTTTATTAATCAAAATCAACTTGATTCAATCATTACTTTAGTTATATTTCATTCAATTATCACTTGCATTTACTTTCACTATACAACTTAAGTTCACTACTAATTTAATTCAAATTCTATTTTATTTAACTTTTACTTAAGTCGAATTTCCTATCACTTATTAAAGTTCAAATTTTGTTTTGCTTAACAAAATGTTTAACCATTTTAATAGTTGGTTTTACTTAAATTTCTCATTTTATAAGTTAGACAGCTTATTTATTTAAACTTTCAAATTCATGTTATATAATCACTTATCTTTTAAGTTTAAATTTCTATTTCAATAATTTATCTAATCCAGTTCAATTTATTTAACCTTCCTTTAGTTAAATTTCAAATCACATATCTTATTATTCTAACTCAAATTTATTTCGACTTTACCAAAGTTAAAATTTATTATCTCATATTATAAGTCCAAAAATAATTTTACTTATATTTATCAATTTCAACTTGGATTTTAAATTCGAATTTGTTTATCAAAACAAAATTTCAATTTTATACTATTGGTAGCAAATCCATCACACATAAACTCGAAAATGATACAGATAATGCTGCAGTCATCACCCTTATTATTTCTCAGTAACAGTAGTGAATTCAGTGCTTTTTATTGTTTCAAAAATTTCCTTTTATTCATAAATCACATTTATAAACTCTTTTACTTGTATAATTTCACTATCTTACTTTACTTATATAAGATCAATCCAAATTTATTTATCTTATTTTGATTTATAACAATATAACATCTTTAACTTTGAAAAATAACTTTCAAAATCAACAAAGATTCAAAATTTTGAATTCTTAGTTTAAATTCATTTTTATTTATAACTCGTATTTATAAATATACTCATTTAGTTTCATTTCTTATATATAAGATCATTTCACAATTGTAAATCATTTTAATTATAATTCCATACTTTATAATTCATTTGCTTATACAATTTATTCTTTTACAATTGTTGTTTTCATTTAGATTATTCAAACAACTTTTATTAACTTATATATATTTACATTTGCACACAACCAAACAATTAATTTATATACACTTTAATAACTCTGAAAAATTGCTTCCTTTATATATAAAATATAATAGAGGTAAAATTATTTCAGGTACCCAATTTAAAATAATACTATGTCGACTTGCCTCGTTTAAGTGTTTAGAAATCCCTATCGATAATATGGCATCCCACATACTGACCAGAATTCACAAACAAATCAACGGATAAGTAAACACAATATAAAACATTTTATAATCACTAACAAATACGCGCTCATATATATATAATACACTCCAACTCAATCTAGGGTGCTACTGTCCCTATCTATACTAAGTACACATCAAAGCTTAGGAATATACGAAATCTAAGCTCTGTTACCAAATGTGACGACCCGCAAATCCGTACCCTTTGAATCGACAATAAACCACACATGTCCGACCCAAAAAGCATAGACTGACGGAAAGTCAAGAGAAAGAAAAGAAGAGAGAAGAAGAGAAGAGAAGAAAGAGAGAAGATAGAACCAAACAGAACAATACAGAATCTCACATCGCAGCGGAAAACATATAATATCATATCAATGATCTTTACAAAACAGAAACTGTATATACATACATCAATCAGAGTTCAACAATCAATAAATAGTTATCAGCCTGGACAGTTATAATAACCTGTCCTCACAATTGCCGACAATATACAACAACTAAACACATCAGATAATCAAGCAAAACATGTACGTGTATACGAAATGAAGATCTCCAGCTCTCCTGCTGAAGCTCCAATAGCACCAAGCTGAACCTGTAAATATACTCGGTCTGACTCGAGCATTGAAAGGGAAAAACGCTCGGATCAGTCTGGTAAACCAGCATGAGAAACACACTCAACTGAATTTATTAAAGTACCAAACTTTTCCTTTATCAAAACAAAAGTATCTCGTAAGACATGCCCACACATAAACACGGACATGTTTTTACCTTACAATAACTAAAACATTTCATATCAAATCCTCTTATATTATACTAGTGTCTAGTATATAAGAATAATTAATCATAGTCGAAACGGTTACCCATATATCATTTCGAGGCTATTCATTACGCCTTTACAAACAAAATCGCAGCTCGTAGTGGAGTTTGGATTTCCATACAAATGACCAGGTAAAGGGACTACCTTCCAAAGGGGTACACCTCTAGATGGATGTCTCGAGAAACCATCACAAAGTTTCTCTACCAACACAAGACTGGCCCACCTCTATAACTAGATGGTACCGAATATGTCATCCTTCGGTCGTTACCGACCTTTACCGAGGGCCCTCTAGCATCAAAACCACAATAATCAGATACACGACGTCATAGCGTGTAAAGATATATCTAGAAGAGGATGATCATACCCTACTTGGGAGCGACCCACTTAGCCTTGCCGCATCTAACCCTGTTTTGGTCATTTTCGGTTGATGAGGCCTGAGGTAACGATTACCTTTCATAATCACATATCACATCACTTTGAATGCCACACGACCATTTCCGTTGACTACTAATTGCCTTCCACAAAAATACAACCCTTAAGCTCATACGTCTCAAGGAGGGTGTTAAGCTAAGAGAAGTTGCCTTCTCCGCCACCACTGATGTACGTTTGTAAAAACCAATGTACGTAATCTGTAGAAATGCAATGTCAGACAAACATCCATACAAGTTATCCAGGAACAGGACAAACCGAAGGTACTTTCCTACCACATCCTGTCGGGAAATCCCTAGGATTAGTAAAGAATAGTCCTCGCATTGGATATTTCATAATGAAGAGACTACTGCTACTGGATGTATATTGAGATTTTAACCCCAAACGATCAACAAGCAGTCCCCCACTATGAAACTCCAAAATATCAATATCATCATAAGCAACCTGCACAATCGAACGCATATACGTTGGTCCGAAGTGGTTTTCAGATAAATCTGATCCCGGTCTCTTCGCACCAACATCGCAAAAGCGTTTCTCAACCTCACACAGAAACTAAGTCTCGTAGACTTATCACGTCTCCAACTTTCAACTTACTATCCTTCGGGCCAAGAAGGAAGCTCGATAGATTGGAGTAATACTCCGCACTATACGAATCATCATCCTCAACACAAACGATAATCAAGCCTACACAGAAGGCTACGTACTAAGTGTACGACTAAATAGTTCCCACATCAATTCGAGGAACTAAAATGGCCAAATTTGATAGTCGGTTATTTAACTATCAAAGCAAACGAACAAATATTTAGCACCATATACAATCACTAGGCCCTTTAAATTAGTCTTTTATTAATTAAATCAATTGCCAATATTCACTTCAAATTATCTTTGAAAAGATACATTCTCAAAATCATTTCAATATTGGAAAACATTTCCGAATACTTATTTAATAATAAGTAATTCACAATTCAGCTTATTTTCAATACTTAGAAAATATTCCATATACTTAAATTACGATTAAGTATATATATTTCGTTCTATAAGGAAAACGTTCTCTTTAATATCTTTTATTGGGTTAAAACGAATGTTGCGTAAAACATCATTACGACAACCCAAAATCACTAGTATAGGGATTCGAAAATTAAATAGATATATAAATCCCAATACCATACAAAACATTTCCTTTCGAAAATCATTTACTATAACAACAATGTTATAGTCCATCATTTCCTTATTTCTCGAAAACGTCTATTTCAACAATGAATGTTGAAATCTATGTATTCGATACTTAACACGTTTTAAAACATCTTTAAACCATTTTACTTCATTTACAAATATTACTTCCCAAAACATTTATTTAATTCAAAGATTTATTAACTGTCCAAAATCGTGAATATACTTTGTTTACCGAATCCAATATTTCTACATATTATTAAAGGATTATCCACTGTCCAAAATCGAGGATATAATTCCTTTAATAAACTTCTGTATTTAACTTATCAAATTCGATTGATTTCAGATTTATAAAACAATGTTTATAAATTCCATATATATATATATTTTTTATAAAACTTCCATATATAAAATTCCTTTATTTACCAATTCCATATAAATCTCATTTATATACCAAAAACCCAAATTATAAGTTAATTACTTATAAATCTCTTATTTATAAAATCCATTCATTTTATAACTTCATAAATTCACAAATCTTATTACTTATAAAATTCACTTATAACTTTGTTTTAACATTTACAAAGATCCTTTATAATTTCATCACTTTTGATTTATAAAATATCAATTTTATAAATCTTATATATAAACCATTTTTAATAAGTCAAAAATCTCCATTTAAACTATTTTACCAAATAATCAACTTTATATTTCCAAAAACCACATTCTGATTATATTTCACAAAAACCATAATTTTTATAATAATAAAAATTATAATATTTATTTATTTAAAATAAATCCAATTCTTACCAATTCAAAATTAATAAAACATCGATTTCCAAAATCACTTGAATATCCTTTTAAATTCGAAATCATCACTTAAACATTTTTAAATTTCCAAAATAGGCCCAATCCTACAACAGCACTAAATACATCAATCACGACATCCAAATCATCACATATCACATCATAACAGAATATATCACAATATCTGTAAATAAATCAACAGTGGCGAGGAATCCAGTTGGATCCCTCCAACCTGTCATCAACAACAAATATACATATTAGAAATATATGTATAATGTCCGCTTCGAGGCAGACGCGCGTACAAAGGGTCATCCGCTCATACACGAGAACGTATAGGGTCATCTGCTCCAATAGGCAGGTATATATCCAAATACTAATCAATATATAGATAATATATCATATCTCATCCAAACAATCATCAATCAACATAAATAATATTTATTCTCACTTATATAAAATATCAGTGAGTTAGAAAGAGTGAGTTGTACTCACATTGCTTCCAATAGCAGTTGTAGTGTTTTATTCCGAATAAAATTAAACAAGCGTTGAATTTTACCCAAAATTCACACTAGCTCCAATTAACTCCAAACCAGCTCTAAAATGTAGTGCTCATCCATATGGACGCAACGCAAGTCGTTTCGTGTGAAACGGACCTCGTATCAAAAAGTTATGCGATTTTAAACATTGTACGAATTTATATAATATAAATTTACAATTTTTATTAAAAAATTTTTAACCTAGATCTCATCTCAGCCCTTCATTCAATTATCAACAGATCTGGGCCGCGCATGTATTCTTCTTCCTCCAGGCATTTCACGTTCGAACCAACCCAAATCGGCCGCCCTTTGCTCGAATTAACGCACCGCCTCCGATCAACATGAAGACAATTGCGCACCATCGTTTGACTCATCGAAGCAAGCTCCAATCTCGGCCCAAATATCATCAAGCTCGGTCAAGCATAGGCCTCGAAAATCACGTGTGAACATCGGCCGTTCAAAGCCATTTTCCCATCGATCCGCTTCGTAGTTTATGATCGAAGGAAGAAAATGAATGATTTTCGGTCATTGAATTGAAGCCGGCGGCTAGCCCTAGTTGCATTAGGGTTTTGGCAAAATGAAGATTATAACGTCCTTCTACAGAAAACGTTGCGACGCTATTCATCGCCAAATTTTTCGAACTCGAAACAAAGCGTGCCGCCTGGCGTTTATAATGTTTTACCCCTATTTTGAACACAATGGAATATATATCGGAAGCCAATTTGATCGTATTTGGAAGACAGGTTTTCGAATCGACTTATTTAAATTTAAAATTCACTTAAACGGATTTCTACGCATTTTAGCTTGCCCCGGACAAACCGTATATCCGATTGACACAAAATTTGAAATCCTACAATAGTATAGCATTACGGATCCATTGAAACTGGTTTCGTCGAAATCCGAGACTGTATGAAAAATGACTATTTTCACTCATTAATTAAATATTAAAATATTCAATTTCTACAATTTAACTTTTAATTCAACTTTAGAAGTTCTCTAACATCATTCTAATTCAAATAGAATTTAATTCATCTTTATAAATCATTTTTATTCATATTAAATCCAATTTCCAATTATTTCTACAATTTCAAATATTAAATTAACAATTTAATTATCCCATTAAATCACTATATTTCAAATATAATTTATTTAGCTTATAAAATTAAATGGGGAATATTTAAAATCAACTAAATATACGAATTTCAAATGACTGAAATTCTGGGTCGTTACATAGATTGTTTTTATGCTCCCTCATTGTTAGAACAGGGCCAGGCCGCACTGGAGTTAAAGAGCAGATTTCAAAAACAATTCCTATTTTGGATCTGTTGAGCCTATGAAGTCTTAATGATTAATAGATCCAATCTAATGAGATGCTAAATAAAATCTTATTTTATTTAAATTGTCTAAAAGGATTTTTAAATTTTATTTGAATTTAAATATATAATAATGAATGTATCGAATTCATTCATGTGTGTATAGTCCAAGTGCAATATGCAAGTAGCGTACATAGTTAATACGTATGTATATAGGTGTTGGGATTTACACTACAACGGACACATTTACCCTTTACATACGCCTTTGTTGTCCTTAGTTTATTTTGAAATTATGTGAAATAACAATATATGTATATATTTAGTTTACTTATATATAATATGTTATAAAGTTATTTTAACTAATATAAAGTTTACATATGTTCAAAATGATAATCAATTATGTTAAAGTAAGTAATAAATAAGGAGTGGAAAAGGTGGAGGAGTTATCTCCTTTTATTTACTTATCTTTAATGCTATTCCAAAACAATGTGAACACTCAAACACATATATGCATGCATATACGAATAACTACTATTTGCATAAAAAATGGCAATGACCTCCAATCAATTTGCTGTAGTGGATTAAATGAAGAATAAAAAGTAGAAAAAAATAAAAGACACCAGGTTTTATAGTGGTTCAGCCATAATGAGCATACATCCACTATTTATTTTATTCCTTTATCTTATATTTCTGATATTACAAGCAATTGACGAAGAATACAATGATTTATAATAGAAAATGGCAATTCAGATGCTCCGTGTAATGATTTCTATAGCTTGAAGTGTTTTAGATCCTAAAAAGTTGTTGTTTGAATGCCAAATGCTTGAGTATTTATAGGGATAAAGAGGTGGTATCATTAATTATGATATTTCCTTGTATATCTCGCACAGAGAGAATATTCTTAGGAATCTGGAATATGTTTTGATAATTTCCAAATATATACGGATTTCCTTCCATATTTGCACTATTTGGTTCGGCTGAAGGCTCGGTTCAGGGGGTGTTGGTTCAACCGAAATGCACATGGACGGTGTATAGGCCAAGTTCATATGTTTTCCCATTTGGGTCGGTAGACTCCCCCTAGGCTTGGTTCGGTATACTATCAAGGCACATGGCTCAGTAGTTCTGGCATTAGCTTGGTCCAGTTCATGCTCTTCTCTTTGGTCCAGCACCCTCCTTCCCCAAGTAAGTGTATCTGGCTTGGCACCCTTGGGGTACCGAATGAGATATCATAATCGATGCCTTTGGGTACCGACCAACATATTTGGTTCGGTACCTTTAGGTACCGAACGAGATATCCTAATCGGTACCTTGGGATACCGATTAAGATATTGTGTTCGTTACCCTTGGGTACTGAATACATGAGATGGGGATAGGTAATGTTGCCTTCCTTCACCGCCTTCTCCTGTCTTCCATCAAAACTATAATCTCATGGGCGAAAATGACCATAATACTTGCCCCTCAAAGCCTAGCTTGTAGATTACGGGGTGGGCTTTGTTGAATTACTCCTTGGACTTCTTAGCAGATGTGCATCTCTTTGTAGCCAGGATTAGTGTGCCTGGTTCAGTGGTCAGCATTTGTTCAGTATTACATCAGTCCAGCTGTTGGACCCTTCCTCTATATAAGCTAACAAATACCATCCACCGAACACACTTCTTCACTTTCCAGCCTTTCACGAAAACTATGACCCTTCATTTCCCGAGCCGCAATTGCCATCCTTACTTGTTCAAGCATCCAATCCAGTTCCAATCTCCAATCCAAGGTCACTTCATGATCAGGTGAGTATCTCAATTTATCTCAATATCGATTCCATTAATTTCCATACTGCAATTCACTTGGATCGGCCATGCCTTACTTCGCTCTACCCTTGGGTTGGAGATTGGGGATGTCTTAGCTCGACTCTTAGCCGAAAAGTAACTTAGTGTAGTCCGATATTTGGCCGAGCAGAAGTGTTGGAGTTTTTTTTGCATAGTAAGCATGCATACAAACACGCATACATGTGAATGCTTCCAACTTTTGTGATAACATGTGAGATAATTGATCATGTTAGATAAGTATGTCGGGACATTGCTTTATTTGTTCTTCTACTGCCTTTGGGGATTAGGCTCCTTCTACTTCTTCCCCTCTAGGCCCCGCTCAATCGGAGCGTCATTCCAACCAACTTAGCTTCGCTCACTCTCTCCTCCATGGATATAGACCATCGGTGCTGCTGATAAACCCTACAGACTCTGAGTCTTCAACTTTAATGGCTAAGTAGCTTGATCTTATTGTGGCCGCTTTTGCCATTCCCAGGGAGGATCTTCTTCTACGTACTATAGAACGGTGTGCACATGCTCCCCTCGAGGGATATATGGCCTACTCTTGCTATCACCGTGATGCTGAGGCTCCACCTCCTCTCCCTTAAAGGGTTGTGGGGTTTCTTGTATACTTAAAGATTGCTCCATTCCAACTGCATCCGAACGGTTACGCCATCCTCACCAGCTTATACTCCATCTTCATAAGGGAGTTCAAGAAGCCCTGGACTCATTGCTAGATTAGATTCCCATATGCTATAAAGAGCAAGTAGGAGGATTCCTCTTTCATTTTTCTCAAGGAAGGGAGCAAGTTCAAGCTGGTTGATGACTTGCACTCCAAATATAGCATGTTCATGAATGATTACTGCTTTGTTCAAGACAATTATTCATGCTTTCACCAATGGCAATTAGGATGTAAGCTCATTTCTTTCCTCTGTTTCGTGACTTAAATCTACGCAGAAAACTAATGTCCCTTCCTCGGGGCTTCTTTTTCAGGTGTTGTAAGAGAAGCTTCTAGAAAAGATTTAGATGACATGCTGTGAAGACTCCACCAAATCCCCAGGGAGTTCCGGGAGGTTCCCCGCCTCATTACGAACGATAACTTAAGACTGTTTGGATTGCTAATGGCTGGTTGTTCAATTGGAAGGCAAGATAGCGTTTCGTCTAGAATCCCACCAAAGCGAAGATGAAGAAAGACTCAATTATTAGTGAAATAAGCAAGGCACCATCTTCTCAACCATTTGTTTCTGGTGTTGTCTCGACTACTAGTCCATCTAGAGTAGTCCCTATCATGCTAACAGGCTCAGAGAAGCTAGAGTTAGGTGCATTCAAGGTAGTTCCTAGTAAAAGCGGCTGGCTGAAGACCTTAAGGGAGTGGAAAGATGAAAGTATTTGCATAAGGATAGAGGAAGAGGCGGGCTCTCATTCTCACGATAAAGATCGTACCACTTTGGATCTCGATGAAGCCCACTCTTTCGAGGGCATTGGTTCGGCTACCCCGCCTAACCAAGAAGTAGATGAAGCTTTATGTCTTGTTTTTGGTTCTGGGAAGGAGGAGGAAGAGGCTTTCGTCCCTAGAGACATTAATGTTTCTGATTACGTTTTGGACTCAGATCTTGGGATCAGCTATGGGGACTCTGCATTCATTGTAGAGATTCAACGATAGTTACAGACTCACCGGGACCTTAAGGGTCCATGCAGTGGTTTCATGCTCTCGCAATTGCACCATCTCATGTTTTTATCATGGTCATGAATTTCTCTGGATGATTCCAAACCATTATCCTTTCTAATTGTAGGAGACATGAGCTCAAGGAGGGAGAAAATAATATCCAAGATAAAGCAGTTGGCTCCCTTAAATGATGTGAAAAAGGCAGCATCTATATTTGGGTCGAGTGAGAACATTGGGCAGCCTTAGGCCGAACTGAAAATGGGACAACTTGTCAAAAACTAGGGACATGGGTGACCAAGGTCCTAAAAACAGCTCATGGAAGACATCTCGCTCTCCTGCTGGTAAATCAGGGTCCCATACCCCAGTCCAGCATTCCGAGTACCCTCGGTTCTCTCCTTTTCAGGCGTTTGATTCTGAAACCTCCAAGCAACAGGAGAGGACTGACAAAATAGGAGATATAGTGCCTTCCCTTGGCAGAAAGATAAGGGAGAAGGGGCCAAAAGATGTAAACGTCATCACCGAACCCTCAAATCCGCTCTTCGATGACCTCAAACAGCCTTATCAGCCAAGAGAACCTCTGGCGTGCCTACTCGTTGATGCCCCGTGTTTCTTTTACTAGATCAATAAAGATTCTGGCAGATGGTCTAGCCGGAGTGAAAGCACTTTTAGAATTCCACACCAGGATTATCGAAGCGGGGCAGGAGATCAGCAAGCAAAGCATAGACAAGAGCACCAAAATCTTCAATCTTTGATCTCCGAAAGAAATTGCATCAAAAGGATCTGGACCACAAACAGGTTACAGATGTTTTGGAGAGTTCCCAGACCAAGGAGATCCAGAAGATACAGGCAGCCCATACTAAGGAGTTGGAGCATATAAAGCCGGAGTGCTCCTAAAACATTAAGGCTAACAAGAGAAAATATGATGACAAAGCCAAGCGATTATTTGACAATTATAAGAATGTTAAGGACAAATTGACCAAGAGGCTGGATGAAATCCGAATGATAGCCAAGAAGGTGGAGCTCGGCATTGCTCACTTGAAAAAGAAAGCTTTGGAGTGGAGAGCCGAGAGAGTTTTTCTATAGGCTGAAGTCAAGGCCTTGATTATAGGCAAAGCTATTAAAGCTTCGAGGGCCGAAAAGTTACAAGCCGAGTGTGACGAGCTGAATAGCCAGCTGGATCAAGTGGAGGGACTCCTGATGTTCGTCAAAAAGAGCCTAGCGTGGTTGGACAATTACTAGGAGGTCATGGTCTCCATCCACAAGCTGTTGTTTATGGAGGAAAAATCTGCCAGTAAGAAAGGTGGTCCAACATTTAGTCTTGAAGGTGTTGAAGCTCACTTCTCAGTGGAGGAGCTGGAGGATGTCTGCCTAGGCTATATCAAATTAGTTGAGACTAAGAAGGCTTGAATGGAAGAGGCGGAGAAGAAGAAGAATGGTGATTTGACCTCCGAAATGGCTATACAAGGTCAGGCTCCTAAACCGGTGATTTATGCCTCCATGCATGATGTTCCACTAACTTTTTTCCAAGTTTCTTCAGATTCGTCTGTTGGTAGCCAGCCCTTGGATCTTGCTCCCCCTTCAACTCATACTCGTATCCTAGGTAATGCTCACATGTCCCCTAAAGGAGGTAGGATATTCTTTTATAGTCTACGAGCTACTGCTTAATACGTTGAGATTACGGACTCTTCTAACCCTGTTGAGGAGTTTGATAAAGAAGAAGCCTTGAGACAGTAGGTCCTGGAAAACTTCCCTACGGACATGGTGAGGGTGAAGATTTAGGCCATAGAAGAGCTAAAGCTCATGTAGAAATAGCAAGCTGAGCTCAATGTCGTTGTCGTTGCCTAGAGGAAAGAGGAGGAGGAGGAAAAGGAGTAAGAGGGTGAGAATATAGGCTCACATGAGCACTAGAGCTCGAGGCATTATTCCAAGCAATCCGTTTCCATGTCTAGGTCGACCAAATCCGAGTCGAAGTGATGATCATGCATGCTCCTCATTCGTGTTTTCCTTTCTGTTAGTGTGCATCCTACTATATACGCAGGACTCTTTTTTGTATTGAACACTCCTACTTCCACTTGACCAGTTTTGATGTTTTATTGAAGTCAAGTGTGCAGTGTTCCCTGATGCTCTATGACTTTTGTTATGCAAACATTCGTATATATGGTATATATGATTAGGATCTGCAGTTTAATTGCTTATATGAATTCTGTTTGGCCTTTTGTTGAATATGATGCAATGTTTAATGCACTCTAGAATAGCTTTATATTGCATGTGACTATATGTTGTTATCAAACTTATCTACTAGCCAGGGGAGAACTAGCTAGGTAGCTGTCATGTCCTAACGGTCGGTAAGTCGGGTTCTCCTTGTCCTTCCATAAGTTAGTAATCATATGACAATAGTGAATGCCTGAGTAGAGTTACTCTGGCTTACCATTTCCAAAGGGAAAATATAGGCCGATCGGCGGTTATGGTCACTTGAATAGAGATCCTTCTAGTCCACTACTACCGACCGAGTAGTTTGTGCCGATCGTTAACTGCGAGCATCCATTTGGCAGTCATGCCCTGACCATGGGCTGATCTAGCTCGCTGTTGCATGTAAAGAAGTTTGGGCCGATCATCAACGACGAAAACCTATTTGGTGACCTTATCCTGACCATTTGTTGATCGGGCTCGTCGTTGCCTGCAAAGAAGTTTGGGCTGATTGTCAGTGACGATCATTTATTTAGTGGTCATGTCCTGACCATGGGATGATCAGGCTCGCTATTGCCGGCAAATAAGTTTGGGCCGATCGTCAATGACGAGCACCTATTTGGCAGTCATATCCTGACATTTGGCTGATCGGGCTTGCCATTGTCGGCAAAGAAGTTTAGGCGGATTGCCAAAGACGAGCACCTATTTGAAGGTGATGTCCTAACCCTAGGCTGATCGGGCTTGCCATTGTCGGTAAAGAAGTTTGAGAGGAGATGACGCGATGATTGAGCTTGGTTTCTAAGTTAAGGAGTTAGGTCTTCTTCCTATGCGATATCCCCTCGAAGTGTTTATGTTAATCCAACGTGTTTAGTTAGTAGCACGAAGTTACATTTCCTAATTTTTATCTGTTGAGACAAAATTTCAAGGAAAGAACACTTTATTAGAATCCGTTTTATAACGAGTTTAATTACAGAGCTTCAATATAATGTACATGTCAAAAGTTCAAGTAAAATAACGATGGAGATGGTGTGCATTCCAAGCCTTCTTGAATATGGCCCCAGATACGGTACTGAAGATGAAAACTCCAGTTCCTAAATCCTTGTGTATGACAAATGGTCCTTCAAAGACTTGATCCAGTGCCCCCAGTTTGGGGAATATTCGTTTAAGTACCAAGTCCCCTTCCTTGAGCAGGCGATGTTTGACCTTAGCATTATATTGGATAGTTATCCTTCGCTTGTGTGCTTCTGCCATTAGAGCAGCTTCCTCATGTCTTTCGTCAACTAAGTAAGGGGGCATGTTCAGCAACTCCTCATTCTCATTTGGGTCATAT
Source organism: Allium fistulosum (assembly GCA_030737815.1). Classification (NCBI taxonomy): domain Eukaryota; kingdom Viridiplantae; phylum Streptophyta; class Magnoliopsida; order Asparagales; family Amaryllidaceae; genus Allium; species Allium fistulosum. Next base: position 1,110,015,447 of record CM060902.1, on the reverse strand, counting down.
AAATCCTCCGGTGTGACGATCTTGCTATCTCTACCAGCAACATCACTTCCAATCCATAAGCTAATGAGAAGGGAGTATGACCTGTTGTAATTTTGAAGAAGTACGATAGGCCCATAATGCTTTAGGAAGCTCGTCCACCCATGCTCCTTCTGCCTTCTCTAACTGCTACTTTATGAGAGTTTTCAAAACCCTATTGACCACTTTTACCTGCCTATTAGCTTATGGGTATGCTATAGTGGAAAAACTCTTCTTTATCTCGTGTTGTTAGCATAAGTCAGCAAACTCCCCACTGTTGAATTGCAATCCATTATTCGAGATAATCTTAATGGGAACTCCGTACTTGCATATCACATTTTTGATTAAGAATTTTACGACCTTGGCCATCGACACTTTAGTATAAGGCTTTTCTTCCACCAACTAAGTAAAGTAGTCAATCGCCACTATGACATACTTAGCTCTACCTTGCGCCATTGGAAACTCCCTGATTAGGTATATTTCCCAAACTACAAAGGGCCAAGGGTTGACTATGTGAATTAGCTCAATTGGGGGTAGCCTGGGAATCTTAGCAAATCGTCGACACTTGTCGCACCGCTTCACATACTCCATTGCATCATGATTCAAGGTCTACCAGAAGTATACATAATGCAACATCTTCTTCGCCAAAGTCTGCCCCTATGTATGGTCTCCACAGCTCTCTTGATATATGTCTTTCAGTAACTGTTCGGCCTCTTTCCCAGCGACGCATCCCAGTAGCAGTTTCAAATATCCTCTCTGATAAAATGGTCCATCCTGGATAAAGAAGCAGGGACCCTTCCATAGGATCTTCCTTGCCTCATTCCGACCGTCATGCAATATTCCTTCACTCAAATACCTTACCAATGGGGTCATCCAGGTCTCTCCGTCTCCAGCAGCTGCAATCACATTTGATTTCTCGAAACTGGGTCTATATAGGGTCGTAATAGGTATGGATCCCAAAAAAGACTCATTTCTTGAATTTTCCAACTTTGCTAACTCGTCTGCATCCTAGTTTTCCTCTTGTGAAATCTGATTAACCATGTAGTGCTCCATCCCAGTAAGCAAGTCCTTCACCTTTTTCGAATAAGATTTCAAGCGTTCTCCTATGGCTTGGAATTCCCTAAGCACTTGGTTGACCACCAACTATAAGTCGCTATGGACACACATCAACTTGATCCCTAGGTCCTTTGCTAACTCCATTTCAGCTATCAAAGTCTCATACTCTGCCTCGTTGTTTATTGCTTTGAATCCCAGTCTAATCGCATGACTCAACTTCCTTCCTTCGAGGCTTAGAAATACTATCCTCGCACCAAAATTGTGAACATTTGATGCTCCATCAACGTACACTCGCCACTTGAGGGCTTCTTCCTCCTGGGGTTTTACTTCATCGTATTGAATGGTAAACTCAGCAAGAAAGTCCGCTAGTGCTTTCCCCATGATTTCAATCTGTAGGTGATATGTTATCTCATACTGAATCAACTCGATGTTCCACTTAGTAAGCCTTCCTAAAGTGTCCGGCCTGTGCAAAACCTGCCTTAGGGGTTGGTCTGTGAGCACTCGGATAGGGTGTGACTGGAAGTAATGCCTCGGTTTCCTAGACACAATCAATAGACAATATGCTAACTTCTCTAGCTTAGGATACCTGGACTCTTGCTTGGTGAAGCGCTTGCTTATGTAGTACGTCGAACGCATACTCGGTCTTCCTCCCTGACCAAAGCTATGCTTGGAGCATGATGTGACATTGCTAAGTAGATGTAATATCTTCCCCCACAATTGATGTAGACAAAATAGGTGACTTCTACAAGTGCTCCATTAGATTTAAGAATGCAACCAGACATTCATATGTCCACACAAAACTTCCTTTCTCCTTTTTGAGCGCTTCAAAGAAGAGGAAGCACTTATTTGTGGCCTTGGATATAAACTTGCTCAAAGCTGCTAAATTTCAATTTAAGCTCTGCATTTCCTTCCAAGTTTCAGGAATTTTAATGTCTTGTAGTCTTTGAACCGATTCGAATTAAGCTCTATCCTCCTTGCATACACGATAAACCAAACAACTTTCCAGGCACCACTCAGAAAGAACATTTCAGTGGGTTTAGCTTCATCCGGTACCTTCGTAGGATTTGAAAATTTTCATCCAAGTACAAGATGTGGTCTCTAGCCCTATTCGAACATGTTATCAACGTATACCTCCATGTTTTGCCTATCTGTTCGGCAAACATCTAGTTCACCAGACGTTGGTATGCTGCTTCTGCATTTTTAAGTTCAAATGGCATCACCTTGTAGCAGTAAACTCCTAGGTCGATGATAAAACTGGTGTGCTCCTGATCAGGGACATGCATCGCGATCTAGCTATACCCGAAGTAAGCATCCATATAGAACAGAAGCTCATGCCCAGTAGATTTGTCTACTTACTGATCAATCTTCGGGAGTGGAAAGCGATCTTTAGTCATGTTTCGTTCAGGTTAGAGAAGTCTATACTGGTCCACCATTTTCCATTCGACTTTTTAACGAGGACTAGGTTCGCTATCCATTCTGGGTATAATGATTCTCGAACGAAGCCATTTTCCAATAAGGTTTTCACTTCTTCATTCAGTGTCGTCGATCGTTCTTGGCCCTTTCTCCTTTTCTTCTATTTCACAGGAGGTTTCCTTAGGTCGATGTTCAGATCATGATAAGCAACTAAGGGAGAAATCCCACACATGTCTGCATGGGACCAGGCGAACACATCCTGGTTATCCCGTAGAAAATCAAACAGCTATATCTTTAGATCCTGCTCTAGACCAGATCCAATTTTCATAATTTTGGCTATCAACTTTCACAAACTGCAAAGCCTCTTCAAGCTTGGCTGTGGCCCCTTCTCCTCCATCTCATTGGTCAATCTCGTTATGAGGATCACTTGTAAACTTAAGAGGGGAGCCCTCCTTTAATTTCTATGTGAGGGAGTTCTTGGCATAGAAGGCAACTTCTGCACCCTTTCCCTTCTCTCACCGTTTGTTTTCTCGAAGCTCTACATCATAACATTCCCTAGAGGTGTCTTGGTTTCCTTACACCACACCTATTCCATTGGTCATTGGAAACTTCATTGTAACGACGCACTTTTCCGTACAGTTTAAGCTGACAAAAAACCACACATGTCCAACCCGAATTGAACGGGAAAGCAGATAGTTAGGGAAAAAGAAAGAAGAAAGAAGACAAGAAGAACTAAACAACACAGAATCTCATAGCAAAATGAATAATTTATAATAGATAACAAATCTTTACATAAAACAAAACTGTAATATATGTATATACATGCATCAATCAGAGCATACTAACCTATTCAGCACGGACAGTTATAACAACCCGTCCTTACAATTTCTGAATAATATACAACAATGAATGAGTGGAAGAAAAATAACCACCAATGTGAATACATCTCAGGGCCTCCAGCTCATCTCCTGAAGCTCCAAATATCCAAGTAAACCTAGAAATATACTCGGTCTGACCCGAGCATTATAGGAAAACAACGATCGGGTCAATCTGGTAAAATCAGCGTGAGAACACAATCAAATGGATTCTTAAAGTTTAAATAAACCTTTTGAACAAGGTATTTCGTAAGACCACGTCGCACATAAACACAGACGGGTTTTAACCTTACGGTAACCAAAACCTTTATATAAGAAAATCCAGTGATATTATAATAATGTCTAAAGACGAAAATATAATAATCAAGTAGCTGTGATGCTCGTGAGTGTACATCACAACAATACTAGGTATATAATCAAAAATCGATAAGGCACGTTCGCCAATTGTGTAGGATTTCCATGGAGGTGCCCTCAGTACTTCAAGGAACGGTCCTCCTACACAAGGATCAGAGATATCATTTCGAAGCAACATACATCCCCAATGATGTACCATAGGAAAAACATAGTTGGTCTCGCTAAGACCGAGTGCATCGCCCCAAGCATGCATAACAACTGTAGGTAACGTCTGGGTGGAGCCGACTATACCCTATGGGTTTGCCAACCCTACTAGCCATGCCTTTTATCTCTAGTTTTAGTCATTTTTGCTGATGAGGCTACGTTTGAAATTCCAGCTTACGCACCATCATCACAATAGATCATGGAATCCCACATGGATTCCAATACCTCAACGGTTCTTAGAATCACACATAGATTCCCATATCTCAATTAGGTCTTGGAATCACATCCAGATTCCCATACCCCAATGGGTCTCGGAATCACACATGGATCCCAACATCTCAATATATCATGAATCTCCTCCATATAACCGTATATGGTTTTTGGAGTGGTCATGGGTTTTGAGTCATCTCTTACGAGTACACTCTTTCGCCTCCCGGGTGCTCCACGAAACCAAACGCCGATATTTGGAATGCTCAATATCAGTTCTTTAGGAAATAGGCAGACAATACATAAGAGCTGGGATCACCCCATAACTATTTAATTGGATGGATCTCCTTATCATTTGCCCTAGAAGAATGAAACGAGTTTATACGTACAATATAGCACCACCGATTGTAACTGGACAATATAATCCCCGTGTTTCCCCTAGATATTTCTAGAGTTAAAATCATTCGGTGTTAAGTAGGGAATATTTCCCTACCACCAAAATTAAGAAGGATTACAAATTTAGGCCAAGATTTGATAGTCAGTTATTTAACTTCAAATGAACAAACATTCAAAACAAAGATTATATTTCCCACGGGAATCACTAAGCCTCTTAAATTAGTCTTTCATTAATCTAAAATCACATTTAAAATACTTGGAAATCACTTCCATAAACTTATCTAAATAGGATAAGTATATTCGCAAACCATTATATTTTCAATACTTAGAAAATATACCCATATACTTATCTCAATGGTATAAGTATATTCACAAACCATTTAACTTTTAAAACTTAGAAACTTGGAATCTTTTCCATATACTTATACAATGATATAACTATATTCACCAACACTTGGAAAGATTTTCTATTTTGAAATCATAGTTAAATGATCAAACCCAAATGTCATTTAAAACGGAGAAACCCAAAACACCAATCCCTTCCATAAAATCTCTTTTATTTTATAAATAAATATCTCCTTTATAAATTTTCAAATCTATTTATAAAATATTCTTTACGAATCTCAAAACCATTTATAAAACTTCTCCTCTCAGATCTTTAAAACTCACTTATAATCCTTTTATAGATATCTAGAACCATTTATAAACTCTTCCCATATTTAAACAAACTTATTTAATAAAATCCTTGAGTCATTAAGGTTCCTTTAATAACCCATATATTATTGATAATAAATTTAAATAACTTTAAATAACCTTAAATAATAAGTTATTATTATTTAAACATCCTTCTATTTCCTTCAAATTAGACCTCATTTAAAATAATATCTTTAAAATCTCATTAAGAATATATTAAATAAAAATTTAAAACACTATTATTATATTAATAAGTTAACTTCAAAACAATATTAATAAATAATTAATTAACTTTAAACGTCATTAAAACAGTAATTAATTAACCTTAAACTAATATTAATATGAAAACTAATTAACCTATAAATACAATTAAATAACTTAAGTCAATATAACTAGATAACTTTAATTAGAAATTAAGGTATAGATGATCACTTTAAATAAATAATTGAAATATAATTAAAATATTTTTAAACCATAACTAAATAACTTTAAAATAATAATTAAACATTCTTAAACAACATTTAAGAAATAACCTTTAAGAATCATATAAATAAATATTTAACTTTAAATCATTATTAAAATGATTATAAATTATTTTTAAATATTATTAATAAATAATTACTACTTTTTAAAATCTTATTATTAAATAATAATTATCTTTAACTCTTATAATAAAATTAATTATTCCTAAAATAAATTTTAAATTAATAATTAGCTTTTCCAATTTGAAGGAGGCTTAACGATCACCATGGCACTTAACAAGATACCATATTATTTAATTTAACTTTCCAAGTTAATAACATATATTTACATAATCCACGACTATGTAAATAAATCCAACACTTAACCATCATTGGTTAACGTATCACTTATTAAAAGTGGAACATCAATTTATCGATATATAATCAGATGTCCAAATCTATAGAATAGCAGAACGGGGATTTATTCTGCTAATTAAATGTCAAATTAATTTTAATTAGCGGAACGGTGTTTTATTCCGCTAAACCAATGTCCAATTATCATATTCAATCCAATTAAACTCAACGGTAATTTATTTGGCCAAATAAACATCAATAATTAATGTATATAAATTTAAATGACGTTATTATTTAAAATAACGTGATTTAAATTCTATCTGTATTAATATGTCACAAATTTATACTTGTCCAAAGCTATCAATAATTTACAGTAAAATGTTGTACTCGTCCATACGAGTACAATGCAAAAATCCGTATGTAAATCGGATTTAAAATAGTCAATTTATAGCATTTTAAAGTTTTACACATAATAATATAATTAAATTAAACAGGAATTTCTCACCTTCAAGCTAAATGGGCCAAGCCCTACCAACCTAACCCAAACCCGCATCCAAAATACACAGCGCCCCCCTTCTTCCCCAAAGCTTTGTTTCCCCCAAACGAGAATACCTATACACAAACGTGCAAAGCTTGTGCATCTTGCACGCCAAATCTTCCACCAAACCGACGATCTAACCTTACCAGCAAGCTTCTCTTCGCGCGCTCATTCTATTGCACTCTGCCTCGACACGCGCATGCATTGTAACAACCCTGGTTTTAGCGATTACCTGAGAGTATTAAATTATAACGGTGGTTATAATTTAATAGTGTAAATTAATAATAAATGAAAATTTTTAATTGTTTATTGGGAATAAACAATGTATTTGAGAATAAAATGAGGAAAAATAAAGTTTTGGAAAGTTTATTAAGATGATTTGAGTTAATAGATTGAGGGATTGTGTTTTACTTAGAGTTAATGCAATAATTTTGTAAATTATTGCTATTTACTTCTTTTAATGATTTTTAAAAAGAAGTAACTAATTTTAAGATGAAATATATATTTAAAATAATAATGGAATTGAGTTCAAAAATATAATTTAAGTGTAAAATTATATTTGAAATGGGTTATTAAATTTTATTACACAAAAATGTGATTTTTGTGTAATTTATAATGTTAATTATAATAAGATTTGTAATTAAAAATGTAAATCTGTTATTTGCTTTAAAATAGGAAAATATGGTAATAAAATGTTTTAAAAATATAAATAATCTTTTATTTTGAGTGTAAAACAGTTTATTATCATGAATATGAAGTTTTATAATTTTTAGAGATGGAATGTAGCGTTAACTCATAATTTGATTTGTGAGAAAACATTGTTAACATGTAATTAGTGGCTAAATTATGTAGTTAAGCTAATTATCTTTTAATTTGGACCTTAGCCCATTAACTAAATCTAACTTAGCCTACTAACCTAAGAGGTGAGAAGGAGAAAATAGAACCTGTACGTACATTTTATCCACCTTCTTCCTCATGTTTCCAGAACACAGAATAATGGCTGAAGCTTTTTCTTCTTCAAATCTTATGAAATATCCATCAAATTAAAAGAAAAATTGATGATTTAAAATGAGATTCTAAACTCCTAACTCAGGTAATCGATTTCTAAAACCCCTCTTCATATCAAAATCAGATTTACAGTGATATTTGTTAATTTTTCTTCTCTATTTGGTTTGCATGTTTCTTCCTCCTTTTTTTTTAGGTTTCTAGCTCTAAATCAAGGCCAAAGCTTCCTCTTTGTATTAAGATCCGAGTATTAGCATCTAATCAATAAGGTGAGTTAATCACTCACATCTAAATCTTTGTTTGCTGCACATTATTGTTTGGATGATTGTTGATTTAATTGTATGCAATTTGGTTGAAAACTTGTGTGATTATTGTGTTATTGTTTGCTGGAAATTTGAAAAAAAAAGTCACTGCAGTAAAACTACGATAATATATGGTAGAATAATCCAAATTGAATCAGTCTTTTTCTGATAGAAAGTTGTTTCAATTCTCTACAAGTTTTCTTTTAATCATATTTCGAAATTCTGCTGTTAAATTGGTTGAAATTGAGTTTGAAACCAATGTTATAGCACGGCCATATAAAAATTTTGAGTTAATACCTGAGAGTAAAATGGACATAACTTTTGATTGATAAATTCAATTGTGTTGGATCTTTTTGCAGTAGAAAGATAATTCTCTAAGGAAGAACTTTTGGTTTAATTACTTTCTTATATTTTGAACATTTCTAGGTCATAATCGGATTTTTAATAGAGTAATAGTCACTGCCCTGTTACATTTCCATGCTAAATATTGTTAGTAATTTAAGCATAACTTTCTCATTCTTATCGGATTTTGATATCATTTAAAGTTCTGAAATTCTTAAGCTTTGTATTACAACTTTCATGTTGTAAGTTTTGACAAATTCTATGATTTAAAGAGTCGAAATTGGGTTTGAAACTGAGAAACTTGCTCCGCTCTGTCGATTTTTTCAGAATTGAAACCTAAAACTATAATTAGCCATAACTTTCTCGTTTTTGATCGGAATTTGATAATTTTGGATGTTTTGGAAAGTACAAATGATTTACTACAACTTTCATGTATTGTATTTTCCATAATTTTGAGTTTTGCTATGTCAAAAATTGAATTTTACTACTGTATCCCGAGAGCAAAAGCAAAAATTTGCTCTATCGTTGAAGCTGAAACAAAATTATCATAACTTCTTTGTTTCTTAACCGATTTTGATAATTTTAGATGTTATGGGAAAGCACAAATCATGTACTACAACTTTTATGTATTGAGTTTTCTGTAGTTTAGAGGTTTACTATGTCAAAATCTAATTTTTCTACTGTTGTCCCGAGAGCAAAAGCAATATTTGCTCTATGCTTAAGGCTAAAACTAAATTGGCCATAACTTCTTCGTTTTTGATCCGATTTTTATAATTTTGAATGTTCTAGAAATCATAAATCATTTTCTACAACTTTCATGTTTTGAGTTTTCTGTAGTTTAGAGGTTAGCTATATCAAAAACTAATTTTTTTCTACTGCTAACCCGAGAGTAAAACCAATATGTGCTCTGTGTTTGAAACTGAAACCAATTTGACCATAACTTCTTTGTTTCTTAACCGATTTTGATAATTTTGAATGTTTCGGAAAGCTTAGATCATGTGCTATAAGTTTCATTAATTGTGTTTTTTGGAGTTTTGAATTTTTCTTGGGAAAATTATGGTTATATATTGCTGTCCTGAGAGCAAGATGACAGCAACAACAAACATTGACCTTAGAATTGTATTAGCCCGTTTTACTCTTATTCTCTTTTGGTTTTGGTGATGATTTTGAGATTTTTGAGGGCTATGATGCCTATCAATAGGTTAGCTATATTTGGAGAATTTGAAATTTAAATTTAAATAGAATTTGAATTGAATTCATATTGAACTCAAGTTATGGGTCTTGAGTTATCTTTCTTGTTTTTCATTGTTTTCGAGTACGGTTTTAACTAAACCATTTTTGAAGTGATTTTTGAAATAAATGGGCATTTCAAATTATTATTCTATAGTATTTTAAAATTATTTTTCTAATATATAAAAAAAACCTATTTATTCCCTATAATAAAGGGATTTCAAATATTTGTTTTATTAATCTTTTTGGGAAAAAGTTAGAAGCTTATTTTCTCTAGTAAAATATTTTAGATATAAAACATACACTTTTACACTATTTGAACGTAAGAGAAAGAGAATTAAATGATTTAGTAAAACACGTGGTATGGGACATGTGCGTTTACTGTTTTGGTTAATTCCGGACTTGTATGATCGAAGCTATTTGAGATTATTGATTCTGAGATGTTTTGCCATTTTATGGCGTATTTTGAGTTTTATAATTCCTATTTGTTGGAATTATTTAAGATGGCCAATATTTGGAAAGTATTATGGTTTGAGATCTCCTATGCAGGAGTATGGTCGATGAGAACCATCACGATGTTTTGCTTACTCGCCAATGGTATAAGGCAAGTCTTGAGTTTATGATTTCATATTTTGAGATTTATGGTTTATGAGGAACCATCATGATGTCTTCACTTGTCGATGAGATGAGACAAGTTACGATGCCATTTAATACTTGTCGATGAGATGAGACAAGTATGGTGTCTCTTTATCACTCGCCAATGAGAGTAGGCGAGATAATTTTCTGAGTTTTATGATGTTTCTAGTGTGGCATCGACTAACGGCTAGTAAACCGCTAAGTGCGAATGTGTGGTATGTGACACACGTTAACACTTTTCAGGTTCCTATCCGTGAGTTTGTGACACATTCACGATGTTTACCTAATAGAACTGCTTTGATAGGTGTTAGCGACCTTGTCATGATGACGAACTGCTTTGGGAGGTGTTAGCGACCTTGTTAGGGCTGACAAAATGGCTTGAAGAGGTGTCAGCAACCTTGTCATGAGGACGAACTGCTTTGGGAGGTGTTAGCGACCTTGTCTGAGGCTTCGGCCGTTTGAGTTTAGCACGTGCAGTATTGCTTTGGCATTACAATCGGGGATTTGGCCAATCCGGATTTTCTGAGTTTGCTGTTTTATTGTGATTTCACCTTTTTAAGATGTTTTATTACGTCGATAGCCTAGTGCTATATGAGATGTTATATATACGGTGATTTCATTTATGATGTTTTGAACACTTATCGAGTTCCTTGAGTTATGAGTTTGGATGATTTCATGATTTTATAGGATATTCTAGGCCTTGCCATTCTGGCGAGTTGAGATTGAGATTTATATACATTTGTACCGATGAGATGAGGTATAATTGAGTTTGGAGATTCTTTTATATTTGAGTTTTGGATCATCCTACTTGAGAATGTCTTATGTTTGCCTTTTTGGTGAGATTTTGTATTGATGTTTCACCTTTTGAGAAGATATGGCTCATGGAAACCATGTAGACATTTTGGGAGGTCGCCGATGATATATGGCGAATTTTTATATTATTTGAGTATTATTATTGAACTTACCTCTTTTGAGATCTTTGTATACTTAAGTGACATTATTTCACTTAAGTCATGGGTTGTATTCTTTCTATTGCCTCTTCTCATTCGAAAAGAATTATCACCTTGTATCTTATGCTTCATATTATCGTCTATCCTCATTAACTGATTATTTTAGCTAGACTGACCCGTGTACTTTGTACTCGGGTCAGACCGAGTTATTTTAGGTTAGCTATCAGTTACGGGACTTTGCTTCGATGCTTCTGCTTGGATATCACCCTAGCACTTTTGTGTAGTTTATATTTCTTTCCGCTTGACTCTGATGTATTCACAATTAATTCAATGTATATGGTGTGGTCGTGTACCACCATTAATGTATTCATATTGTATTGTACTGAACATGTATCAGTGTATATGTATATATATGATATTGGTTACTGTTCTGTGATGTAATCTACATTCAGTTATTGTATTTTGTTCTGATAGATCCATTAGCTACCTATAGTTTTGGATTATGCATTTACTGGGTATGTCGATCCACTTGAGTAGAAAAGAAAAATTATATTGCATTTATCGACATATTCAGTAGATGTTTAAGACAAAATTATAGATAGTCGCCCTTAACCAGCCCTATTCTCCGCTTTAGTAGACAGAATTACTTGTTAATTCTCCTTACTAAGGTGGGTCTCGTGGTGGGGCGTTACAGCATGGTATCAGAGCTGTGGTCAGAACAAAGTAGAATAAACACATAACAGTACGTATATAATGATACGTCGAAGTATAATACGAGTGAATCATTGTCCTTTATTCAAGCTTGTTTTCGAATCGTGCTTTGATTCTTTTTCGAGTTTTGGGATATGTTGAGATGGAATATGTCTAGGAATATATATTGTATTCCGTAGTATTCCATAATTGAGTTTGATGTTATCTTATCTTATGAATATTCTTATTTGGGATTATTCTATTTTTATTTTTATTTTTGTCGATGTGAGTGAACTCGTATCGATGAAGCTTATTGATTCCTTAGAGTATTCTTGTTGTGTTCCTTTGAGAGTTGTGAATTGTATTAAGGGGATCCACAAGATTGGCTTGTTGTGAGCATTCTGAGATTTCTATTTGATGTTGCTTTTGTGTGTATCTATTTGTTACTCACAATCTTAAGATGCATTTGGTTTGAGATGGGTTGACTTATTTGGTATTAAGTCCAATCCTTTGTTTTATAGGATCCTATTGTATATTCGTTTTCCTATTTTTGATTGGTTTATTATTTCTATCACTTTGAAATGTTAATGATGATTCTGAAGTTTCTATATTCACGCTTGAGTACTGAGATGTTGATGATACATCTCAAGTTCTGGTGACTTTGTTGAGCTTTGTGAGTTCGTTTGGGTTTGGCATCCAATCGGGCAATCGAGTGTTGAGTAACCTTATTCCTGGCTCGTAGCTTATCGATTATCCTTTCATGGGAATATCCACTAAGGAATGAGGCTATCGATTGAGTTTATTGAGTTTATCTTTCAGCTTCTTCGAGTTATCCTTTTCGGATACTTAATCGGTGTTATCCTTGGAGCATTACTTTGTTTGAAGTAATGATTGGTTGTTTGTGATTTTCTTCTCTTTTGAGAAGAGCATTGTACCTTATCTTGTGTCTTGATGATTTTTGGGAGTGGCTCGTGACATCGTAAAGTTGACAAACATTCGATCTCCTTCTGTTGATTTTGAGAATCGAGTATTCTGGGAATATCTCGGTGCATTATCTTAATATTCTTTGGTTTGATTTTTGAAGCTATATAAATATGAGTTTTAAAGAGAAATTTGAGCTAAAAAAAATCAAAAATCAAAGAATATTTTGAGAATATAATTATATGAGTAGTATTCATTTATAGAAATAATTTGAGAGTGTTGGGTTATCCATCGAGTAGTTAAGAGTTCTGGTCGATATGCCTGATCAACATTATCGATAGGAATCTCCTAAATGCTATGATGAGGCAATCAGACACGATGGTTTGTGTTTTAAAATTAAGATTTTAAAAATAATATTTTGAGATTTTAGAATTTATATTATATACATTGGATGTTTTAAAAGAAAAGTTATAAGAGGATTTGAAGATTGTTTTTAAACTATTTAAGTGGTTTAATAAAAATACTAAAGAGAATTAGTTATTTTGAGGAATATTATTATGGATTACAAAATTCTTTGAAAATTAATTTTGAAGAAAGAGAAGAAATTTGGACTTTTAATTTGAGTTTTATATTACATACTAAGTAATATAGTAAAGAGTTAGAAAATTTTCAAATGTTGAAAATGAGATTTAAAATTTAAAAGATGTTGAGATTTAAAAATTATAAATATCTTGGATTGAAAAGTAATTTGAGCTTATATCCTTCTCTCTTGAGTATATTCTATCCTTGAGATATTGTCAACGACGTGCATTTTTGCGGTCGTTTGAGTTTGGTGGCTTCTTGAGAAGCCATCTCGTGATTTATCTATCTTGCTCATTGTGTATACCTTGTTTTGAGGTAGTATTTTCTGTACTATCAAGCGGAAAATCATGTTGTTGATCGTTTTTGTTGCTTAGAGTTCGGGTTTGAGTGAGTTTGATCCCGACTCTATTCGTAGAGCCTTGAGTTGATAGATTATTTGTTGGGTATCTTGTCGAGTTTGATTCGAAGGCAGGAGATCTTTGAAATTCCTTTGAGTTACTTGGAAAATTTGATGGTTTGCTAATCACTATATTAGCATTGGATGGGCCATTGGATTAACCAAGTGAGTTTTTCCTTGTTTCTCTCTACCATTCAATGTTGAGAGTATGAATGATTTGAGTTTCGAGCTTGTGACGCCCCACCTCTATGCTCATAATAACAAAGAGTATTAAAAGGAATACTGTCTATTATTACGAACAATAAGGCTGGATAGGAGCGACCATCCGTAGTTGGCCTTACACAAATATTGGTTATCTCGATAGAAGTGGTATATACTTTTTATTTTTCATCTATTGTTTATTTACTCCCATCGACACACCCAATACTAGTATAAAACGAACTACGACGGTTCATAATAGTTTAGGACATTAGATATAACAATAACACAGATAATATAAATGCGGAACACAGATAAAAACAAAAGTCTCATATATATAACTGATGTCAGTTAATACATAGTTGACACAATACATATGATACAACTACAACTGTCGACTCTAGAAGTTATATATACAAGTACATTATCGACTAATATACATGAATACATATCGTTCTATACAATGACACGACTACTACAAAATGACACTGACAACTTCAGAAGATGTGAAAAGTCTTCATATCCTGAACAGCAACTCAAAGAAGAAAATCTACAACCTGAAATAACTCGGGTCTGACCCGAGTATTACATTCAAAAGAAAATAATACCAAGGTCAGTCTAATTCAAACCGGTTTATTAGTGCATATAGGCAGTAATAATTTAAATAGACGACAATCACAATAATTCCCGTCTATCCGATTCTTTAAACAAAGAAACCGGATAACGGTCAATATAACACTTAACCGTGTTTAACAAAAATCAGCAGATTTAAATCATCAACAGAGATAAATAAACAATTTATCAAATCGAAACATCAATTTAAAACTGTCAAATCTGATAGGGCTGCAGTACACGCACGCGTGTACTGCCTCGCCACTATCGCATGAGATACACAAAAGCTCAGTGAAATTCGCAAACAAACACAAGGTCAAACCCGAGCGTTTAAGCTGGATTCAACTCAAGCGTAACACAAAACTGTCAAGAACAATTAACTCTACAGACACACATGAACAAGAAATGAACAACCCAATATGGCAACCTGATTATCCAAGTAAGCTACAGCATTCAAAACTACAAACCGGTCAATGCAGTTAAAACATAATTGACTAGTTTCGACCAAGAATATACAGATGTCAGTAACTCGAGCACAAATATAGCATGCTCGAAATAATCACATGGATGCAACTCGACTAACAGCAATATACAGTGACACTATGGTACAGTGGTGACCACATGAAATAAAGTCTATGTGCCAAAAGGTCAGAGGCACTACAAGTGTAGACTGGATGAACAGAATGCCAGAAACAGCTGTGGATACAAATGCATCTCTGTGGCACAAGTACAAGATACATGAACTACTACCAATCAATACATGATGTGCACAGCCACTAGCACATATAATTATAAAGTAGGAACTACAAGGAATATGGTCTCAATGCGCTAACTCGAAGAACAATGGACCGCAGACTATACATGAACCGAATAACGAAACCGAGTGCAATATCAAGTGAACTCAACAAGGCAGTCAAACTCAAATGCAACTGACTTGAGAGAACAAGTATCTGAAACAACATATATGCAGACCAAAGAGCAAATTGTTCTGGATCAAATGCCAAAACTGTAACTGAAGACCCAAACTGTGATGAAAGCTCAACAACTACAAGTAGAGGCACTAACTGACACACATGTTTATGAATTACACAAGTGTAACTCAACCAGAGGATCAAGTGAATACTCACCGATGTACACCTGACCGAGAAAACAACATCCAGACCATAATTGTGACAACTAATGGCAGAGCATATATGTACAAATCAGGGTAGAAGGAGATGCAGTGAACCAAGCTACAAAGACAACAACATGGATGCAGATTCAAGACTGTCTACCAGTAACAAAATGACCAACTACAAAGTCACTAAACTCATGCAAGTTCAAAGAAACAACACAGTGCAGACCAGAGACAAGCATGTACTCAAAACAGCATATGTAACACATAAAACATCTTACTTTTACAAAACAAAATGCTTGAATTCCACACTGCAGTTCAAAGTAAAGTCACCTGCAGTTCAACCTAGCAACCAACAAAATGTTCAAAGAGAGGTGGCAACATGACAAAGCAACAAAACTATACAGTTTTGAAAACAATGCGATAGTTATAATACAACATATATCTCAAAATCGAACAAAGAGTCGACAAATACGACATCGTAACAAATCAGTGAAAGCCAGATACAACAGGAATTTCAAGTGACATCAATGTGCACAAAGACAACCGATATGAAAACTGTTTCAATAGTCATGACATTCTTATAGGCAGGGACAATAAGTATGAAAGTGCAGACTACCAAGACAAATGCCCCTGTCAACAACACTCGCAAGCCACAAAGAACACAGATCTAGGGACACTGAATCGAGACGCTACAGAGACCAGTAAACAACCAGGCAACATCACGAAATCTTCAAAAAGACCAAAGTCAGATATATTCAAGTGATCGAAATCCAACAAAGTCAAAACCGATGTCCACAGTTAACAAATTTTCGATTCGATAAAGTCAGAGATCAGCCTCGACATCCAAACGAATATCGATGGCCGAGATGAATTCAAGCAACGAATTCAATTAATGGATACAACAACAATCAAAAGCATCGAATCAATTCCAAGTTAAGAACTTCACGCAGTAGGATTTTAAAACGACTGAAATCACTTTCAAAACAAGACCGACGTCATAAAATATGTGACGAAAATAAGAGTTCGAAGTTAAAAGATAAAACAATCGAACAGCTCAATCGAAGTCAAGATAGCCATGAAACAGTTTGAATTAGATGTGAGACGAACTCACCATTTTTTCGAAGCGAAGACGAGCTCGATCGAGGGAAGGAGCTGCGAACGGTCGACGAAGAAAAGTTGGAAGCCTCCTTCGATTGAACTTCTGAGAGCGGCGCCATCCATTTCCCCCAAAACCCAAATTCTCGAGCAAGCATTGAAGAAGATCGACAACATCGCCGAATCCCTAGCTTTTCGAACGAACGAACAAGAATTTTGCGGCCGCCATTATCGTCTTTTTTTTTCGTTCATTTGATTTTTATTTTTTTAGGGTTTGAAAAAGAAAGGGGGACCGGGTTTGAACGAATGAATGGAGGAACCAATTTGCCTCTAAATATTATTATAACATAGCCCAAAGATAGAACATGGGCCAAGGTTTAAATTTGTAAAAATCACCTATTTACTTAACCAAATTTTTATCAAAGGAATTTCAAACCGATTTAAAACTCCAAAACAAGTAGCTAGGAAAAGTAATCGTCTAACGACGATAATAAACTTTTTAAAAAAAGATTCCGACTCAATTAAAATCCACACTAGCAATTAACAATGATTTAATCGTCATTTATAAACTGACGCAAAAAACCGGGTTGTTACAGAGCTTGTCTTTTATCCTTTGTCAATTGAATCTTTTTGTGTTGTTTACGGCTCTTTTTCTAGAAAATTGCGGGGACGCAATTTTTGTAGGAGGGGAGTCTGTAACAACCCTGGTTTTAGCGATTACCTGAGAGTATTAAATTATAACGGTGGTTATAATTTAATAGTGTAAATTAATAATAAATGAAATTTTTAATTGTTTATTGGGAATAAACAATGTATTTGAGAATAAAATGAGGAAAAATAAAGTTTTGGAAAGTTTATTAAGATGATTTGAGTTAATAGATTGAGGAATTGTGTTTTACTTAGAGTTAATGCAATAATTCTGTAAATTATTGCTATTTACTTCTTTTAATGATTTTTAAAAAGAAGTAATTAATTTTAAGATGAAATATATATTTAAAATAATAATGGAATTGAGTTCAAAAATATAATTTAAGTGTAAAATTATATTTGAAATGGGTTATTAAATTTTATTACACAAAAATGTGATTTTTGTGTAATTTATAATGTTAATTATAATAAGATTTGTAATTAAAAATGTAAATCTGTTATTTGCTTTAAAATAGGAAAATATGGTAATAAAATTTAGTAAAAATATAAATAATCTTTTATTTTGAGTGTAAAACAGTTTATTATCATGAATATGAAGTTTTATAATTTTTAGAGATGGAATGTAGAATTAACTCATAATTTGATTTGTGAGAAAACATTGTTAACATGTAATTAGTGGCTAAATTATGTAGTTAAGCTAATTATCTTTTAATTTGGACCTTAGCCCATTAACTAAATCTAACTTAGCCTACTAACCTAAGAGGTGAGAAGGAGAAAATAGAACCTGTACGTACATTTTATCCACCTTCTTCCTCATGTTTCCAGAACACAGAATAATGGCTGAAGCTTTTTCTTCTTCAAATCTTATGAAATATCCATCAAATTAAAAGAAAAATTGATGATTTAAAATGAGATTCTAAACTCCAAACTCAGGTAATCGATTTCTAAAACCCCTCTTCATATCAAAATCAGATTTACAGTGATATTTGTTAATTTTTCTTCTCTATTTGGTTTGCATGTTTCTTCCTCTCTTTTTTTTAGGTTTCTAGCTCTAAATCAAGGCCAAAGCTTCCTCTTTGTATTAAGATCCGAGTATTAGCATCTAATCAATAAGGTGAGTTAATCACTCACATCTAAATCTTTGTTTGCTGCACATTATTGTTTGAATGATTGTTGATTTAATTGTATGCAATTTGGTTGAAAACTTGTGTGATTATTGTGTTATTGTTTGCTGGAAATTTGAAAAAAAAAGTCACTGCAGTAAAACTACGATAATATATGGTAGAATAATCCAAATTGAATCAATTATTTTCTGATAGAAAGTTGTTTCAATTCTCTACAAGTTTTCTTTTAATCATATTTCGAAATTCTGCTGTTTAATTGGTTGAAATTGAGTTTGAAACCAATGTTATAGCACAGCCATATAAAAATTTTGAGTTAATACCTGAGAGTAAAATGGACATAACTTTTGATTGATAAATTCAATTGTGTTGGATCTTTTTGCAGTAGAAAGATAATTCTCTAAGAACTTTTGGTTTAAATACTTTCTTAAATTTTGAACATTTCTAGGTCAAAATCGGATTTTTAATAGAGTAATAGTCACTGCCCTGTTACATTTCCATGCTAAATATTGTTAGTAATTTAAGCATAACTTTCTCATTTCTTATCGGATTTTGATATCATTGAAAGTTCTGAAATTCTTAAGCTTTGTATTACAACTTTCATGTTGTAAGTTTTGACAAATTCTATGATTTAAAGAGTCGAAATTGGGTTTGAAACTGAGATACATGCTCCGCTCTGTCGATTTTCAAAATTGAAACCTAAAACTATAATTAGCCATAACATTCTCGTTTTTGATCGGAATTTGATAATTTTGGATGTTTTGGAAAGTACAAATGATTTACTACAACTTTCATGTATTGTATTTTCCATAAATTTGAGTTTTGCTATGTCAAAAATTGAATTTTACTACTGTATCCCGAGAGCAAAAGCAAAAATTTGCTCTATCGTTGAAGCTGAAACAAAATTATCATAACTTCTTTGTTTCTTAATCGATTTTGATAATTTTAGATGTTCTGGGAAAGCACATATCATGTACTACAACTTTTATGTATTGAGTTTTCTGTAGTTTAGAGGTTTACTATGTCAAAATCTAATTTTTCTACTGTTGTCCCGAGAGCAAAAGCAATATTTGCTCTGTGCTTAAGGCTGAAACTAAATTGGCCATAACTTCTTCGTTTTTGATCTGATTTTTATAATTTTTGATGCTCTGGAAAGCTTAAATCATGTTCTACAACTTTCATGTTTTGAGTTTTCTGTAGTTTAGAGGTTAGCTATATCAAAAACTAATTTTTTCTACTGCTAACCCGAGAGTAAAACCAATATGTGCTCTGTGTTTGAAACTGAAACCAATTTGACCATAACTTCTTTGTTTCTTAACCGATTTTGATAATTTTGAATGTTTCGGAAAGCTTAGATCATGTGCTATAAGTTTCATTCATTGTGTTTTTTGAGTTTTGAATTTTTCTTGGGAAAATTATGGTTATATATTGCTGTCCTGAGAGCAAGATGACAGCAACAACAAACATTGACCTTAGAATTGTATTAGCCCGTTTTACTCTTATTCTCTTTTGGTTTTGGTGATGTTTTTGAGATTTTTGAGGGCTATGATGCCTATCAATAGGTTAGCTATATTTGGAGAATTTGAAATTTAAATTTAAATAGAATTTGAATTGAATTTGGGTTAAATTTGAATTGAATTCATATTGAACTCAAGTTATGGGTCTTGAGTTATCTTTCTTGTTTTTCATTGTTTTCGAGTACGGTTTTAACTAAACCATTTTTGAAGTGATTTTGGAAATAAATGGGAATTTCAAATTATTATTCTATAGTATTTTAAAATTATTTTTCT
This sequence comes from Allium fistulosum, assembly GCA_030737815.1. Taxonomy (NCBI): domain Eukaryota; kingdom Viridiplantae; phylum Streptophyta; class Magnoliopsida; order Asparagales; family Amaryllidaceae; genus Allium; species Allium fistulosum. The sequence goes on along the minus strand of CM060902.1, from coordinate 1,109,995,245 downwards.
AATATAAAAAAAACCTATTTATTCCCTATAATAAAGGGATTTCAAATATTTGTTTTATTAATCTTTTTGGGAAAAAGTTAGAAGCTTATTTTCTCTAGTAAAATATTTTAGATATAAAACATACACTTTTACACTATTCGAACGTATGAGAAAGAGAATTAAACGATTTAGTAAAACACGTGGTATGGGACATGTGCGTTTACTGTTTTGGTTAATTCCGGACTTGTACGATCGAAGCTATTTGAGATTATTGATTCTGAGATGTTTTGCCATTTTATGGCGTATTTTGAGTTTTATAATTCCTATTTATTGGAATTATTTAAGATGGCCAATATTTGGAAAGTATTATGGTTTGAGATCTCCTATGCAGGAGTATGGTCGATGAGAACCATCACGATGTTTTGCTTACTTGCCAATGGTATAAGGCAAGTCTTGAGTTTATGATTTCATATTTTGAGATTTATGGTTTATGAGGAACCATCATGATGTCTTCACTTGTCGATGAGATGAGACAAGTTACGATGCCATTTAATACTTGTCGATGAGATGAGACAAGTATGGTGTCTCTTTATCACTCGCCAATGAGACTAGGCGAGATAATTTTCTGAGTTTTATGATGTTTCTAGTGTGGCATCGACTAACGGCTAGTAAACCGCTAAGTGCAAATGTGTGGTATGGGACACACATTAACACTTTTCGAGTTCCTATCCGTGAGTTTGTGACACATTCACGATGTTTACCTAACAGAACTGCTTTGAGAGGTGTTAGCGACCTTGTCATGATGACGAACTGCTTTGGGAGGCGTTAGCGACCTTGTTAGGGCTGACAAAATGGCTTGAAGAGGTGTCAGCAACCTTGTCATGAGGACGAACTGCTTTGGGAGGTGTTAGCGACCTTGTCTGAGGCTTCGGCCGTTTGAGTTTAGCACGTGCAGTATTGCTTCGGCATTACAATCGGGGATTTGGCCAATCCGGATTTTCTAAGTTTGCTGTTTTATTGTGATTTCACCTTTTTAAGATGTTTTATTACGTCGATAGCCTAGTGCTATATGAGATGTTATATATACGGTGATTTCATTTACGATGTTTTGAACACTTATCGAGTTCCTTGAGTTATGAGTTTGGATGATTTCATGATTTTATAGGATATTCTAGGCCTTGCCATTCTGGCGAGTTGAGATTGAGATTTATATACATTTATACCGATGAGATGAGGTATAATTGAGTTTGGAGATTCTTTTATATTTGAGTTTTTGATCATCCTACTTGAGAATGTCTTATGTTTGCCTTTTTGGTGAGATTTTGTATTGATGTTTCACCTTTTGAGAAGATATGGCTCATGGAAACCATGTAGACATTTTGGGAGGTCGCCGATGATGTATGGCGAATTTTTATATTATTTGAGTATTATTATTGAACTTACCTCTTTTGAGATCTTTGTATACTTAAGTGACATTATTTCACTTAAGTCATGGGTTGTATTCTTTCTGTTGCCTCTTCTCATTCGAAAAGAATTATCACCTTGTATCTTATGCTTCATATTATCGTCTATTCTCATTAACTGATTATTTTAGCTAGACTGACCCGTGTACTTTGTAATCGGGTCAGACCGAGTTGTTTCAGGTTAGCTATCAGTTATGGGACTTTGCTTCGATGCATCTGCTTGGATATCACCCTAGCACTTTTGTGTAGTTTATATTTCTTTCCGCTTGACTCTGATGTATTCACAATTAATTCAATGTATATGGTGTGGTCGTGTACCACCATTAATGTATTCATATTGTATTGTACTGAACATGTACCAGTGTATATGTATATATATGATATTGGTTACTGTTCTGTGATGTAATCTACATTCAGTTATTGTATTTTGTTCTGATAGATCCATTAGCTACCTATAGTTTTGGATTATGCATTTACTGGGTATGTCGATCCACTTGAGTAGAAAAGAAAAATTATATTGCATTTATCGACATATTCAGTAGATGTTTAAGACAAAATTATAGATAGTCGCCCTTAACCAGCCCTATTCTCCGCTTTAGTAGACGTAATTACTTATTAATTCTCCTTACTAAGGTGGGTCTCGGGGTGGGGCGTTACATGCATCCCCATGGGAAAACGATCGTGCGAATCATCGAACTCGAGCTACAGGTCGCCAAAATTTCACCACTCGAAGCCCTCTACTCCACGATCACAACGTCAATCTCCATTCAAGCTCTCGTCGCCTCAACCTTCGGATAACCGCAACCCTAGAATCGAACAACCGTCGATCATCGACGTGGAATCGCACCGAAACTCTACCAAAAATTCTTCTCCTCCATACGAACCTAATGGCACTAACGGTGTCGAGTAACTCGACTTAGATCAGAAGAAATGATTTTTTGAAATCTTACAACAAATCTTTCCCTTTTATGATATTTTTCGATTTCTCGATCGTCGTTTGATGAAATCAGGCACCGTCAATTTTAAAAAAAACTAGAGATAAGGACGGACAACTTCCATTTAGATTACTCGAGCTAAAACTTGATAATTTGGGATATATTGATTTTTGAAAAATGAAGAGGAGGTGGTTTCCATACCTGGCAAACAAAGAGGAGGGAGATAAAGGCTAGTACATGCGTATAAATACATAAACCCGAGCATGTCAATGTTTTCAAAGCAAGATTGTCAACCCAAGGCAGACAAGGGACATGAGGAGATAATGGCAGCCCGTTGGGTGGATAGGGAGACAATGGTGGCTGCACTGTTCTTGCTGTTGATTTGAATAAAAAGGATCGTCTATGAATGATGTTTGATACTATATACTTGTGTGTGTTTGTTTTCGGTACCCCGTCATGCCGTATCGCGTCCGATTACGAGCCGCGACCGATAGAGAATAAAATATGATCGCGTATAACAATATGACACAATTACAAAACAAGAATAAAATAAACAGGTTATTAGGTTCTGTGAAGTTTCAAAAGTACCGACGTTTGCCGCAAAAAGCATCAAATGAAATTTAATTATTTTCCAAATTAAAAATTATGGAAAAATCCTATAAATTAAATTAAAGATACATCATTGAAAATCAAGTCTCAGTTTGAAACAAATAATTTATCATAATTTAAATTCAAATCCAAATATTTAAATAAGTTAAATATTCAAATTTGAAGTCTCAAAATACGTGTTGTTACACTCTCCCCCCCTAAAAAGAATTTCGTCCCCGAAATTTCAGCACGAGAATATTCAATACTACTCATAAGTCCGCATGATGTTCATAGATCATTTATATATAGAATCTGATTCGATCCCTACTCGAATATTAGACCAAAACTATATGAAAAGAGAAATGATCTATGTCCACCTTCGCACTTATTTAATTGGTTATTTCTAATACCAATTCTATTACTACTAAATTATTTCTTAAAACATATCTCATACCCATTTTTAGTTATTTTCGAGCCACTCGAACTAGTTAACTTAAAACTACTTCTTTCTTTCAAACCCATTTTGAAACATACCAAATATATTTCCAATTAAATAGTTTCCATCAAACTAATAGTTTCCAACTTACTTCGAATCCGTCCCCGACTGTACAATGACAAAGAGAATAATTTACTAAGTGCACAATACCGTTAGCCTAAGAAAACATCTGATCGTCGCTTAGAAGATTACTTCGATCATCACAAAACAAATCGGGACTCGTTCCCCAAACCAAATCCAAAGGAATATACATTTCTTTTAAAACAACATTTATTAAAACTTAATTTTACCAAATCAACCTTTATATAAAAGCGTTTATAAAATATTCATTTCAAAATATTCAAATTTTCTTTTAAATAAACACCCTTAGAAATCAAATTTTTACCTAACATTATCAACGACTGCCTTATATTCAAACTGTGAAACTTAATTCACGAGGTATTCGTTTTCAATGTTCTAAAAATTCCTATCTACCCAATCCAAATATCAAAAAGGAAGATTCAAGATAGATTAACCGATGATAGTCGATGCTCAGAAATAGGCGAGCATGACCGATCAAATCCTAGATGATAACGATGGAATACTATCATTTCCTATCAACCAAGCACAACCAAGAATAACTAAATTAAATTTTTGGGAAAGATACTTCTTTTATATATAAAATATAATCTTAGGTTAAATTGTTTCATTTACACAAATTTTAAAACATTACTTTTCCGTATAGTTTAAGCAGACAATAAACCACACATTTCCAACCCAAATTGAATGGGAAAGCGGATAGTTAGGGAAAAAGAAATAAGAAAGAAGACAAGAATAACTAAACAACACAGAACCTCATAGCGGAACGAATAATTTATAATAGAAAACAAATATTTACATAAAACAAAATTGTAATATATGTATATACAGACATCAATCAGAGCATACTTACCTATTCAGCACAGACAGTTATAACAATCTGCCCTCACAATTTTTGAATAATATACAACAATGAATGCAATGGAAGAAAAATAACCATCTATGTGAATATGTCTCAGGGCCTCCAGCTCATCTCCTGAAGCTCCAAATATCCAAGTAAACCTGGAAATATACTCGGTCTAACCCGAGCATTATAGGAAAACAACGCCCGGGTCAGTCTAGTAAAACCAGTGTGAGAACACAATCAAATGATGTAACGACCCCGAATTTTAATTATATTTAAATTGATAATTTAAATTAATTTTTGAATAAAACTGTGAAATTAATCGATAAAATAAAACAAAATATAAATACGAAGCAAAAATATAAACATCTCTCATTCGAAGGTAATATGCAAAACAACATTTAAAATAGAAACTTATTTACATTACAAGTGATAAAAAAGAAACAAACAAAATACATACAAGTGATAAAATAAAACAAAAGAAAATTCACATATGTAAAGCAAGACACCTATAACATACCAAAAATGATCTTATCAGCCGAAGTAAAAAATGATGCAAGTAAACAAAAATAAAAGATAAAGTACAAAGCATATCAAAGTAAAGTTGTACAAGCCCATAACTGAATCACTTCAGCCATACCTCTAAAGCAACCTTTAGCCGTGCCTATTTGTATAAACAAATACAACACCCTGTACAACATCAATTAATGCAAGCCCAAGTTTATCAGCCTGTACAAACACCCTTCTCTCCACATATACACATTTATATTGTTCCAGTTCGTTCAAGAAAACAAAACTTAGCAAGCAAAGGGAAATATTTATACCCTGAAACTGTTTAAAACATTAACCTGTAAGCTATTCCTTCCATCACTTTCCATGTCCAGTTCGAGCTAAGCAAATACAAAATGAAACTCCATTTTTAATCTTAAACAAGCTTCAACAAGCATCAAGCAACTAAACAAAACAGTGAAGCCAAGTGATGGCCAGGAGGTATCAAGTGGAAACATGTTTCCAGATTTCAAATTCAAACTGTTTTCAAAAGACAAACCATGCTCTGTCCATTTTCTCTGATCAAAGGTGAGCAACTCCTAATTTTAGAGCTTACCCTGTTTTGATTTCGTGTTGCTTGTGAGTAAACTTCATTTCTTAAAACTGCTGCTGTGAAATTTCTGGTATGAAGGTGAATGTGCTTGGGTATACAAATTTAGATATGCCTGTTGAATTCACAGACCATGCTAGTCCCCGTTGATTACAGTTTTTTCGAACTATGATTCATGATGCCAAAACTTCTTTCTAGAGTTTATTCTAGGGGTTACACTACAAGGAACAGAAGCAATAGCAACGGCAATTAGCCATTGGCGGCCGTTGCTATTTGCCGTTGCTAATAAGGTCGTTGCTACGAGCTCCAGCAATGGCAATAGCAACGGCTCCGTTGCCAATTTAGCAACGGCTAGCGACGACTAATTGTCCACGTGGAAACAGTTAGCTCCAACCGTTACCGTCCCGTGGCGTCGCGAACCGTTGCAAGCCTGGAACCAGATAGCCGTTGCTAGCCGTTGCTAACCGTTGCAAGCCTGGAACCAGATAGCCGTTGCTAGCCGTTGCTAACCGTTGCAAGCCTGGAACTTTTCTGTTTTCCAGCAGCTAGCTTTCACTCTTCCAACCTCCAAACCATTCCACAACACAACAATCACTTCCAAACCATCGTATACATTCCATTCCAACCATAATATAACCAAATACATCGCAAATAATCAAATAAAACACATATACATCAATAATCACGCAACTACATAATCAACTAACACAAATATTTCATCATCAACCAAACAAAATACATCTCAAACCATTCACACATAATATCCATCACCAACACCATAGGTACACAAAACACCAAACAAACTACCAAGCCCGTCAACAAACATAAGTACACAAGTCCAACATATATCCATTAAAACCACAAATCTTGCCCAAAAAAATTAACGATCAACAAAACATACCTACTCATCGTCATCGTCATCACCACCACCACCACCTGACCCTGGCATGGTCCCATGCTCTGAAACGAATGCGGCAATGCGCTCATCTATCTGTTGAGACAAGAAGCTCTGTCGCCAATCATTTATCTCGTCCAGCTGTCGTTGCATCTGGGCTATCTCCTCTTCGGCCATAGATTTCTTGTAAGCCCTCTGGAAGTTAAGAGCCTGTAAAAACGATCAAACAATCTAGTTCTAATTCACGCTCGCAACGGCTATATTAAATTCAAATATAAGTTATTAAAACAGTTTACCTCCTGATTGCCGTATCCATAACGCCTATTGCGAGAAGGCGGATCAATAATTCTATCCCATATTTGATTGGACTCTTGAAGCGTAATATCATCCCGTCCAGTTCTTTGCGCCATCGCTGCCCGCTCCGCTTCATATCTACCCTGCAATTACGAATACAAATTTGACTCAATATATAGCTATACAATTTACTTATACACTACTAAAGGAATGTGAAAAGTTGTCATTGCGAATAAACATATTTACCATAACAGATTCAGCCTTCGCATCTGTCCACTCATAGGTGACATTCCCATCATCATCGGTCTGCTCCACCGCATGAGTGACTCTAAAAACCTCGGCCATTGTAGGCTCCTGTCCGGTTCTTGAATGCTGAAATTATACATGAATAAAAAACGTTACTAATATAATTAAATAATATTACAGTTTATAAACTCAAATTACGAATTTACCAATTCCCTCCGCCATTGTTGGAATGACTTGGACCCACCGCGGTGTAACGCTGGATTTTTATTTCTGTTCGCACTATTTCGCTTTGCTATTTCCTGTTAATTTAAATACATGGTTAGTTAAATTAATAATGCAACTAGCTTACATAATGTAAATAAATAATACTAACAATACAGCAATACATAACTTACTTTGACAGCTTCACTTTCCCAGTGGGTGACAAATGCAGCCCAAACATCATTACCCATCCAACTGGGTTTTTTTCCGCTTAGCTTGGCCTTCGAAAGAGTTTCCCTGTAATTTTTCCGCATCCTCTTATTCCAATGATTGAAGAAGACATTGTTATCTTCCGGGCGGACACGTATTACAGCCTGCTTATTGAAAATAATTTGAATTATATACAGTATACTAATTTTACATTGAAATATAAAATTATACTTACCATCAAATCAGCAACTATATCGTTTATCACTTCGCCTAGGATGTCGTCCCAATAAGGCCAGCAACCAGACATCCTACTCTTATAGGATTGCTTTGACACTTGAAGAATGTAATCCGCCGGCTCTATTTCGAAACCCCTGTATAAATGTTGATGTATATAATTAATATATTTTAAATAATTTAATTGAAATTATTTAGATACTTACCCAACACTCTTGGGAACTATCTCTATCTCACGGCGAAAGTCCGGAGCCGTACCGCTGGGACCCGCGCCATGAGAAGGCGAGGGAGAAGGCTGGGATGTACTGCGCCTTCTGTGAGACATATCTACCACAAACATAATCATATCATATAATGAAAAGAAAACAAATTATTATTACAACACATGTTCCGTTAATCATCATAATCATTCTTTGTAATTACATAGCTCAGAATAATGCAGAACATAATCATTATTATTATTAAACAGCTCTCTGAAAGAAGCGTAGGTCAAAATAAAACAGAATGATAATACATAACAAAATTATTATTATTACATAGCTCAGAATAATACAGAACGCATTCTTCATTCTTAATACATTACTCAAGATAAAACATCATACATGCATACATTAAAAAACAGTGTAATGTATCAGTCTTCGTCGTTTTCTGATTCAGACTCGGTCTCGTACTCTATATCGTTTTCTTCGGTACTTTCAAACGCATCAATTAAAACATTCGCTTCATCATTCAATGATCCTACGTCAACATCGTCAGTTATTATTATTTCAGTATTTGGCTCCAGATCTGCTTGATACGCTGCTTCATCTGGAATATTATTTCCATCAAATGTAAATCTTGCTTTTGTTTTAATAACAGCCCACTAATCAGCTTTATCTTTTTTTAAGGATGGATACGGAGCAAAATAAACTTGTAATGCTTGCTTGGCTAATATGAAAGGATCATACTTATGGTAATGCGAGGTATGCTTTATTTCAATGAGCTTGTAATCTTTGTGCACGTTAATTCCAGAACCAGGAATATTGCTAAACCAATTGTATTTGAATAAAAAAACTTTCTCTGCAGGTTGTATATAATATGTCAACTCTAAAACCTGTGTTAAGACGCCGTAAAAATCTTTTATATGCTCCTCTGGATCATCACTGCCTTTAACAAATACACCACTGTTATATGTTAATTTTTCAGCCCCATAATCTTTGGTGTTGAATTTAAATCCGTTGACGAAGAATATTGGATAAGTCTTCACATTTCTTTTTGGTCCGATAGCAATATGTCGTAATCCTTCGTCAACAACAGAGTTTTTTGGATCATATACGTATTTTGAAAACCATTTAGCAAAATCTTTACTGAGATCGCCAGATGGATGTTGTGATTCGTATATACTGCAAAAAAGTATTATTCCCATCAAAATTAATATATATATATATATATACGTATAATTAAATTGTACATGAATTTAGTACTACCTGACAAATGGTGCAACTTCAACACAATTTAAAAGAACATATGTGTGTGCTATATTGAAATCTTTATCGTCTAACCATATTTCCACACATTTCCCAGCAGGTCGGCCTTGTTGTCTAAAAATAGATAACATTGTTTGAGAAGAATCATGTTCAACAGCTTCATCATTACGGGGAATACTGACAAACGATAACTTCACATCGTTACTAAAGTAATGTGAGAAAAAAAATGAAGATTCTTCTTCCAAATACGCTTTGCAAATTGAACCTTCTACTCGTGCTTTTTGTCTAATTTTCTTCTTCAAATGATTCAAGTACCTATAACAAAATTAATTTAATTTCTGTTTTGGTATATAAATCTAAATTTTAAGCAAACTTCATATTGCGGATATTCAAAATTACCTCTCAAATGGATACATCCATCCATACTGCACAGGACCTCGAAGAAGTGCTTCGGATGGTAGATGAACAGGTAAATGCTCCATTACATTAAAGAACCCTGGTGGAAATATTTTTTCCAGTTTGTAGAGCAGTATAGGGATTTCTACTTCAAGTTTACGTATGCGATCTACCTTTAACGTCGTCGAACAAAGTTGTTTATAAAACATACTTAATTCTGTTATAACACTCCATACTTTTCCAGGCAACAGTTCTTTGAAAAGCACAGGGAAAAAATATTCCATCATTATATGGCAATCGTGACTTTTCATCCCACTCAATTTACTGTTTTTAAAGTCAATACATCTACGGAGGTTAGAAGAAATCCCATCAGGACATCTTAGTCCTTCCACCCACTTTAGCATGAGTTTTACTTGTTTGTTATCTAGCTCATAGCATGCTTTGGGTTTTTTTGTATCGTCATACAAATGAAGCTCGGGCCGCTTACAAAAGTGTAATATATCACGTCTCGAATTCACATCGTCCTTAGTTTTCCCCTTTACATTCAAAACTGTATTAAACACGTTATCGAACACGTTTTTTTCATTGTGCATAACGTCAATATTATGTCGGAGTAGCAGATCTTTCCAGTAAGGTAACTCCCAAAATATACTTTGTTTGCACCAGTCATAAACTTAAATATCAACAAGCATGTTCATCAATAATATACACTAATTTTAAAATCAAACCACCAATCAAAATCAACTAATACAAATATTACCATAACTAATACGTCGCATTAATCATCATTTTCAACATAATGATAAACTAATTTAACTTCCACCTAACTTAAAACACTATAATCATCCAATATCACTATAAATAAATCACTATAATCATCACCCAATATCACTATGATCAACTAATACAATTATTTTCGAAATTAGGGTTTTCCAATTAATCCTAAATTAAACCTAAATCAAAGCCAAATCAAGTTTAGAAGATATACCAGCGAGTTTTGGAGGTGTTTGAGCGACGTGGAGGCAACGAGCAACGGCTGGAGTCGGAGAGGCGGCGGATTGCGACGGGGAGGAGGATTTGGGGAGGAAGTTGGGTTGCTGGGAAATGAGAAATCTGTTCGCGGGTTACAGATCTGTAGTCGCGATCTGCAACGGCTAGCAACGGCTAGCAACGGCCGCTTTTTTTAGCCGTTGCCAGCCGTTGCAACATTTCGACACAAAATTGAGCCTTCTCTTGTAGTGTTAGGATCTGAATGGGGTATGTTTGTTAGATCAAGATATAACATCCAAAAATACTTTTAAGAAGAATCAAACTGGGTATTATCTGGAAATTTGAATTTACAGTGAAAAAAATCAATAAATATGATAAAATTGAATCTCAGAATTAATTGATTTATATACATTTTTGGGTTCGACTGGAAAATTCATGATTTTTAAAACAATATTCAAGATTTTTAATTCAGTAAATCATGGGAAATTGTGGGATGAACGAGATCGACATTTTCGTCAATCTCGGGTGATCGGTGTAACTAGAGGGGTCGAGCTCTCAGCCGAAGCAAGCTTGGTGATGGTTGGTGTTGGGAAAAATGTTCAATAATTTTTCCATTGAAGGAGATGATGGGACGAATCTATTTTAGGGTTTAAGCTTCGATTTTGACCATCGGTTTTGTGTGAGCTCGTGCGTCCTGAAGGTGGCTTCGGGGGTTATCGGACCAGTTTAGGATGGAACATGGGTTGGTGGAGTAGTTCTAGGTGGATGGCCATGATCACTGGTGATCGGGATCACCGATTGCGAGGCAATGTGTAGGGTCAGGTTCGAATGCCTGGGGGGACGAACAACTCGTTTTCGATTTTGGAATTGATTCGAGGTCGAGGTGGTCGAGATCAAGGAGGTAGGCCAGCAGTGACTTGTCGGCATCGGTGACGACGATCGGAGACGCCTCCGTGGTTGGTGCACGTGCACACGTGTACGTACGAGGCTGGAGTGTCAGTACTTAAAAGCTGGGTTCGTGGTGATGGTTTGGGAAGAAGAAGGTGACTCGAAGCAGCGCTCAGGGTAATTTTCGATCGGACTCGAGTTTAGGCTTGTGTACGTGTGTGTATGTTAACAGTTTTGAAAATTTTAAAATAAAAACAAGTTTTAAAAATATAGAAGAAGAGAGGCTCGGGTAAATTAAGTGTTCACGCGGGAATTCTGCAGTTTTACTCGGAGGTTGAAACGTGATATTGATAACCAGTCTCAGGTCTTTAAAACAGGTTTTAAGCATTAATTCCCAACAAGTATTATTGAAAATTTAAAACTACTTCCTTGTAAATGATGAGTGATTATCTAAGTTTAAAATCAAAGTTAAATCAAATTAGTTTGTGAGTAAATAAATTCTTAACTTGTTTAAACTTTTAAAGTATTTTAAAGGTTAAAAAGGAATGTGAATTTAAATGGGATTATTAAGTAATTAAAATTAATGTGATAAATTTTGACAATTAAATTTATTTATTAAGATAATCAATTGTAATTGTTAATTACATAATGAAAATAAATTAAGGGGTTAATTAAATTATGTAATTGGTTTAAAGGTTAATTTATTAATTTAAAGATGATTAATTAAATGGTGAATTAAATAATTAAAAGTTAATTATTTAGTAATTAAAGGTTGATGAATTATAATTAAAAGTTAATTAATTTATTATTAATGGTTAATTAATAAATGATTAAAGGATGACTAATCAAAATAAATTGTAATTTATTAATGTTAATTAACCAGGATTAGTAATTTTCGTAAGTAATTAAAACTGATTTGGATTACTCAGACCCCTAACTGATCTTATTTATAGATGTTTGATATTTTATTACATGCTATGTGATGGATTGATATATTAGTTATGTGATGCGATGCTATGTTATGTTTTGTGCTAAGCTGTTATATCTCGGATATATATTGTTATATGAATATGCAACCCCTTGGCCCGTAAAACGGCACTTGAATTTCGATGCGACAGGGAGTCGGATTCCAGTTGGTTATCCGAAACCCACATCGAATTGTACTAGTGAATCTTTTTAACCGATAAATTTATTTTATCTATGAATCTGTGAATGAAGATAAGCGTTATCGATTATACCGCTTATCGATATATCTGTGATGATTGATGTTGTGCACTATTGTGTGAAACCCCTGGACCACACTTATACACACACAAAAATGGATTTCACGTGGAAATCGGTTAAGTCACAGATAATTTAAATTTAATGTTTTGAAATTGAAATTTTAATTTCAATTGATTTTGAAATTAGAAATTCGGGTTTAAAGTAAAAAGCTTTTGAAATGGAATTTCAAAGATAAAAGTTATTTTAAATAACTTAACCGAGTTTTGAAAATTTAAATAGTTAGATTTAAATTTGGATTCAAGTTTGAAATTAAATCTATGATTTGGAAACTAGGGAGTAAAGATGATATAAATGTGTTTATATGAATTTAAACCATTTTAAAAGTATAAGTTGGGAATTTGGATTTAACCCAAGAACCTTAACTCGTAAAAATGAATCAGATTTCCAGAATGAAAACTGTTTGTTTTCAAAGAATAAAAGCTTTTAGATAAGAAATGAAATTCCAATTTAGGTAAAGGAATTTCAAGATTTAATTGAAAAATGGTTTTCCAAGTTATAAATGAATTCTTTTCGAAAGCTATGAATTAAATCTGTTTATTTTTAACAGATTTAAAATGATGTTTTGTTAAACCATTCGAAATGAAATTGTTTTGAAAGCTATTTGTTAAATCTTTGATTTAAAGATTCAACGAATTAATTAAATTGAAATGGAAATCGATTTGGAAAATCTGTGAATGAATCTTTGTGAAATTAAGTGAACTTTGTGAATTAAATCTTTTTGTTTAAAAAAGATTAAAATGGAAATTTGTTTAACCATTTGAAAGAGAAAGTTTGGGTTTAACTTGTGACTTAATTGAAATCCCATTATCCATTTGTTTTTGAATATTGCGCTCACTATTCGGGTTAGCCGGGAAAAGACATCTGTGTCATATAACCCATTCTGAATAGTGATACGTCGTATATGGATAGCATTTGAAGATCGGTGTTGAAGACCGGATATTTTCGAAAATGAAAGGACAACCTGTCGAATGTCTCTGCACTGGGTAGCTCCCGGTATAGAGATTTATATCACTCTTTTTGTGATGGGAAGTCTGGATGTGATTTGAAAATTATTCGGATTTGCAAGGGCTTCGTGAGAAGTGCCTTCGGTTCTGTTCGAACCCGGAACAGACTTGTATGGATACATGTCTGACATTACACTTTGAGATATAAAGCCGATTTCTTTCAAATACATATCTGTTGGTGGCGGAGAATTTATTCTCTTAGCTTAACACCCTTCTCTGAGACATACGAGCTCAGAGGTTATGTAGTTGAAGTTATCAGCGATATATCCCAATTTGGTAATGTGGCATGCTGAGTGTTGCTGTGTGATGATCAGTGTTTGATCATTTGCGATATGATCATTTGTTTGATCTTATATCTTTGTGATCATAGGTTGATCATTTGTTTGACCCGAAGCATGGCTTTGTGACAAAGCGTAGCTTTGTGGACGAGACTTCGTCGAGCCTCACACCCCGGAAATGGTCAAAACAGGAAGGATGCGGCAAGGTTCTAGGGAGTAGCGCCCCTTAGTGTATGTCATTCCTTCTGGATAGAGGTGGTATCATGGTATGGAGCCCAGATACTTAACCTATGTGGTTGCTGCATTATTATTATGTGGTTTGTTGCGAATCGAGGATCCTCGGGAAGATCGGTTACGATCGGGGGATGGCATACGCGTGTCAGTAGTTACCTATTTTTGCGGAGGTAACCCGGCCTTGTGTTGGCAGAGATCTAACCGTAATGTTAGGTTATTTCTCGGGTCGTCTATTCCAGGGACGTACCCATCGTGGAAAAGGAAGTTCCTTAGCCTGATCATTTGTTGGAAATCCAAAGAAACAATACGAGCCTTTACAATTTCAATTGTATAACCTGTCTCCTCAGGAGGCAGCTATAGTAGGCATAATATAATGGTACCTATGCTGGCTAAGATTAATATTATACTTTCGAAATGTTTTCCACTATGCACTAATAATAATATCAAAATTATTTGATTTTGCGTAGTAAGCATCTTTGACTAACATAAGAAGAAATCTCCTCCAAGTCTGCGTTTGCATTGTGTGTGTGGTGGGAGGTCTTATGGTAGTTTCATTTTCCAAAAGCATTGCGAATTTACTTTAAAATTCTCTGCTATTTGTTTTTAAAGATAAACTATTTTTGTTGCTCACACCAGTCCCATGACTGATCCAGAGTTTATTGTTTCTTTCCTAAACTCTGGGTGCTCAAAAATTTTCTACACGAGCAGTCTAGAGTTTGGTTTTTCAGATATTCAGATTTAGTAGATTATCTGGAACTAGTTCAGTCTTTGGATATGGACTGCACTTGCTTATCTTTTTGCATCGTTATTGGGAGTTCGAGCTATTTCTGGATTGGCATTCTGAAGATGAAGATTATCCGTTGCTGATGTTATCATTTTCTTTTCCGCTGCTGTTTCTTATATCATATCTCTGATGTATATTGATATTCATTATATCACTCTGTTGTATCACTCTGTTGTATCAGATATTGTATATCAATGTATTATTCTTTTATTCCGCTGTGTTATTTACTTAATGTTGTTATAAGCTCCGGCGACTCGGATTTGAACGGTCGAATCTGCGGCATTCGAGTACGATGTAAAGTATGGATGTCGATTTTTGAGCGCGAAAATCTAGGACGTTACAAATGAATTCTTAAAGTTTAAATAAACCTTTTGAACAAAGGTATTTCGTAAGATCACGCCGCACAAAAACACGGACGGGTTTTACCTTACGATAATCAAAACCTTTATATCAGAATCGAGTGATATTATAATAATGATAAGGGCAAAAATAATAATATTCAAGCAGCTATGATGCTCGTGAGTGTACATCACAACAATACTAGGTATATAATCGAAAATCGATAAGGCACGTTCGCTGATTGTGTAGGATTTCCATGCTGGTGCCCTCGGTACTTCGAGGAACGGTCCTCCTACACAACGATCGGATATATCCTTTCGAAGCAGCATACATCCCTAGTGATGTATCATAGAAAAAACATAGTCGGTCTCGCGAAGACCGAGTGCATAGCCCCATGCATGCATGACAACTATAGGTAATGCCTAGGTGGAGCCGACTACACCTTATGGGTTTTCCAACCCTACTGGCTATGCCTCTTATCTCTGGTTTTAGTCATTTCCACCGATGAGGCTACGTACGGCATTCCAGCTTATGCACCGCCATCACAATAGATCACAAAATCCCACATGGATTCCAATACCCCAACGGGTCTTAGAATCACACATAGATTCCCACATCTCCATTAGATCTTGGAATCACATCCGGATTCTCATACCCCAACGTGTCTCGGAATCACACATGGATCCCAATATCTCAATATATTATGGATCTCCTCCATAGAACCGTATATGATTTTTAGAGTGGTCATAAGTTTCAAGTCATCTCTTACGAGTACACTCTTCCGCTTCACGGGTGCCCCACTAAACCAAACGCCAATTTCCAAAATGCTCAATACCGGTTCTTCAGGAAATAATCAGATAATACATAAGAGCAGGGATTACCCCCTAACCATTTAAGTGGATAGATATCCTTATCATTTGTCCTAGAAGAACGAAATAAGTTTATACATACAGTATAGCACAACCGATGGTAAATGTACCATATAATCCCCGTGTTTCCCCTAGATATTTCCAAAGTTAAAATCCTTCAGTGTTAAGTAGGGAATATTTCCCTAACACAAAAATTAAGAAGGATTACATATTTAGGCCAAGATTTGATAATCGGTTATTTAACTATCAATTAAACAAACATTTAAAACAAAGATTACATTTCCCATGGAAATCACTAAACTTCTTAATTTAATCTTTCATTAATCTAAAATCACATTTAAAATACTTGGAAATCACTTCCATATACTTATCTCAAGAGGATAAGTATATGCATAAACCATTATATTTTTGATACTTAGAAAATATACCTGTATACTTATCTCAATGGTATAAGTATATTCACAAACCATTTAACTTCCAAAACTTAGAAACTTGGAAACTTTTCCATATACTTATACAATGATATAAGTATATTCACCAACACTTAGAAAGATTTTCTATTTTGAAATCATATTTAAATGATCAAACCCAAATGTCATTTAAAACGGACAAATCCAAAACACTAATCCCTTCCATAAATCCCTTTTTTTATAAATAAGTATATCCTTTATAAATTTTCAAAACTATTTATAAAATATTCTTTACAAATCTCAAAACCATTTATAAAACTTCTCCACTCGGATCTTTAAAACTCACTTATAATCCTTTTATAGATATCTAGAACCATTTATAAAACTCTTCCCATATTTAAACAAACTTATTTAATAAACTCCTTGAGTCATTAAGGTTCCCTTAATAACCAATATATTGTTTAAAATAAATTTACATAACTTTAAATAACCTTAAATAATAAGTTATTATTTAAACATCATTCAATTTCCTTCAAATTAGACCTCATTTAAAATACTATCTTTAAAATCTCATTAATAATATATTAAATAATTTTTTAAACACACTTATTATATTAATAAGTTAACTTTAAAACAGTATTTGTATAATAATTAATTAACTTTAAACGTTATTAAAATAGTAATTAATTAACCTTAAACTAATATTAATATGAAAACTAATTAACCTATAAATACAATTAAATAACTTAAGTCAATATACCTAGATAACTTTAATTGGAAACTAAGGTATAAATAATTGAAATATAATTAAAACATTTTTAAACCATAAGTAAATAACTTTAAAATATTAATTAAACATTCTTAAACAACATTTAAGAAATAACCTTTAAGAATCATATAAATAAATAATTAACTTTAAATCATTATTAAAACAATTATAAATTATCTTTAAAATATTATTAATAAATAATTACTACTTTTTAAAATCTTATTATTAAAAAATAATTATCTTTAACCCTTATAATAAAATTAATTATTCCTAAATAACTTTCATATTAATAATTAGCTTTTCTAATTTGAAGGAGGCTTAATGATCACCATGGTACTTAACAAGCTACCATAGTATTCAATTTAACTTTTCAAGTTAATAACAGATGTTTTCCCGCCTTTTGGCAAGGCCATGACACCAAGAACTTGACTAGAAACCAATGACTGTTCGTCCTAGAGATCGGTTATACGCAGGTTCACCATGGATATCGGTGAATTTTGTCCGAGTCCGGATCAAGCTACAATCGACAAGACACGACGAGGGAAGACATAAAAGTCAACGTTCCAAATTTCAAGTCAATCCGAGTTCATATGCTCAAGTTACGATCGATGCAAGATTGGATGATATGCTCAAGTTACGATCGATGCAAGATTGGATGAAAACCAACCACTGTTCGAATCGATCGAGTTCGAGTCCATTGACTAGCCACTGTTCGAATCGATCGAGTTCGAATCCATCAGGGAAGCTTACTTCGACTCGATCAGCTCCGCATCGATCACCAGGGCCTACTTCGACTCGATCAGCTCCGCATCAATCACCATAGCCTACTTTGAATCCATCAGTGCCGCATCAATCACAAGAGTCTATTTCGCATCCATCAGTGGATCACTATTCGTATCCTTCAAGACTGGTTGCTTCGTATCCATAAAGGGACAGCACGCTTCGTATTGATTAGCCAGTGTCAACTTCGCATCCATCGTCGAACCACTGTTCATATCCATCGAGTTGAAGTGCTATCAACGATACGAACAAGCAAACCTCCATCGATTCAAACTACACCACCATCGTCGACACGAACAGAGCAAGACTATCGATACGAACAACGTAGTTCCGATCGATACGAATAACGCAGTTTCGATCGATACGAATAGCGTAGTTCCTATCGATACGAACCAAACAGCCTACCGAAAGTCTCCATTTCGTATCGATCATAACTCGAGATCCACAAGTCCAAATGCTATGAAATTTTCACAGAAGCTTAGTGCATGCTAAAGAATGTCCACGCCAAATTTCGACTCCATCGGACGCAATCTTGATCAATACGAAATCCGTTCGTATCGATCACGGATCGGGCCGAAACTTCACGGGCTTGGTCGCGCGGGCCTACTCACGTGCCAGAAGTAGTCTCCCGAGATCTGAGAAAGATATCCGCCTCCCACACCTATAAATAGAGCCCTAAGGCATACAGAAAAGGGATCTTCTTCTTCTTTGAATTCTCCAACGCCCAGACGCTGCCGGATCCAGTTCTAAACTCCATTGCTGCAGCTACTAACGAATTTCACTATTGTAAATCATTATTATCTGTTGTAACCCGCTAAACTCAATTGTAATCATCAAAGAAACATCAATAAAGCAATCAACTTCATAGTGGACGTAGGCAACACGCCGAACCACTCTAAATTCTTGTGTTTCTGTGCGTTCTTATTACTTTCATTATCTATTTTTGGAGTTTTTGTTAGATAATCCTCTTTTTCCATTTAATTTCTTTATTTTATCTCTTCAAAAAATTCCGAAGAGTATTGTGCCCAATTTTGGTACAAACACTTTGGTGCTTTCACTGAGAAAACATCCAATTTTTCTCCTGCTCCTTGGATCTCCTATTGATACCGGATTGCATAAATCCAAGAAGAAGATCCAGATCTTAGACTTTGAAGCCCTTCCATACTATTCAGATTTGCCACCAGATCTAGGAAAGGACTTCATCATTTCATCATGCTAAGTACACGAATTGCCTCCACAGCTGCTGATCAGGGAGGACGGGACAGGCAAAATCCCGCGCAATTACCTCCATCAAACCAAGATGCCGCCGGACCTTCAGATCCATCAGGCCCGGTTACCAGACAAGAGTTTCAGATACTGCTTCAAGAGTTGACCCAGAGTCGGCAACAGCTAACTGAACAACAGCGCGCTAACACAGAGTTGACCAACCAGCTGAATCGCCAAAGGCACAGAAGATCCAGAAGAGACCAAGGTTCTTATTCCACCACAGAGAGTTCATCCTCAACTGATGGTCATCACCAATCCACACGCCCACGGATGGATGTAAGCTACACCCAGGCCACAGGACACCAACCTGCTTCGAATCTTAGACAACCCAAAACTGGACCATCCACTAGTCACCGTACAGGACCTTCATTCCGAGGAGGTATTGCTCCTTATCATGTCACATGCAACCTCGCTACCACCACCACTACCGAACAAGGAGGTGATGCTAGAAATCAAGCTGATCCTCATCGTAACCAATGAGAGCAGACTCTACAGCCTTATGTCCCAGAAAATGTTGAAGCAAGGAGGCGAGACATGGACCGTCGACCGCGTCCGGTCTAGACCCGCGCTGTGGAACCTGACCACACCTTGGCGCAGCATGCTCCTAATATTCGGATGCCGGATATTCCAACGATGATTCGTTAATGATCCGTGAAAGTCAGGGTCTCACTAATGACGACTGGGGAATCTCCCGGAGTCATACCCCTTTCACCGATGACATATTGTATCCTGAACCACCTCGGTGCTTCAGGATGCCAACTTTACCAGTCTATGAAGGAAGTTCCGATCCCAACCAACACATCCTGAAGTATGAATGGCTGATGAACGCCGCGAGAGCTGATGATGCAGTAAAATGCCGTAGTTTCCCCATTTCCCTGGGGGGGGCATTGCAACTATGTGGTTTACTCGTTTGCCACCCCGATCCATTTCTAATTTTGACCAGATGGCCACCAAATTTGTCGAACAGTTCCGTATGCACGTAGCAAGACCTAAAGATGTTAACACTCTTTCTAGTGTTACTCAAGCTCCTGGAGAAACACTAAGACGTTACTTGGAGCGATTCCATGCTGCGTGTGCAGAAATAAGCAATCCCAATGATAACTCTATCCTGATGGCATTGACTAAGGGGATTGATCCTGATTCCGAGTTCGGAAATTGGTTAGCTAGAAAGCCGCCTGCGTCATTGGACCGTTTCTATTCCAAGGCAGCCCAATTCTTGAGAAGGGATGATGCGAAACAGTTTAGAAAGCAGGATGACGCATAACCAAGCATGGAAGGAATTCAGAGAAACATTGCGGTTAAACAATCCGGGGAGAGTTTCGGGAAAGTTCAGTTTAATATTCAAAATAAACAGAACCAGCAGAGGGACAGTGAAAATCAAAATAAAAAACGAGATCAAAATTGTGGTCCACGACGTAGAGCTCCCATGTTCGACAATTATACTCCATTGAATACATCGCTGGAAAATGTGTATTTACAGACTTGTAATACCATGCAATACAAGAAACCTGCTTCGAAGCCGTCAACAGAAAGACAGGTCCAAACAGGGAAATTTTGTAGATTCCATGAAAGTTATGGCCATAATACAAATGAGTGTCGTCATTTACAAGATCTCATCGAAAAACTGATACGTGAACGGAAGTTAGATCAGTATGTGCGGGCGCCGCAGTCAGGTGGTGCTGGCCCATCGAATCAGAATCGTGCGCCAAATCAGGAAAGGCAGGAGGAACCCGCTCGTACTGGCGGGAGGTTGGTTATTAATACAATAAGTGGTGGTCCTCATCCAGCAGACCGAAGCTGGAAGGAAATGGAGTCGTATGCCAGCTCTATTAGGCATGTGGACTTCGAGTGTTGTAGTAGTTTTGATGAAGGGGCTCCGGCCAAACAATAGAAGACGATGATAGATGACATCGTGTTCAGAAGCAAAGACGTTGACAAAGTCGAAGCCCCCACTATCGATCCATTGGTCACCTCGGCTCAAGTAGGTCCTGCTTGGATGAAGAGGATCTTAATTGACAGTGGAAGCTCTGTAAATATTTTGTTTAAACGAGCTTACGACCAAATGAAAATGGAAGCCAAAGATTTAAAGCCTTGCAATCTCGAGTCCATGGATTCAATGGGAGTGCTACTATACCCACTGGAGTTGTGAAACTACCAGTGGAGTTGGGAGTCGGAGAGTGCCGGAGAGTGCGGATGTTACAGTTCATTGTGTTGGACATAGACTCCCCTTATAATGCTTTCTTGGGCCGACCGGCCCTCGCTGAATTCAGGGCAGCCATTGCCCCGTGGCGTTTGACTTTAAAGTTTCCCACTGATCACGGAGTGGGAATCATTCAAGGAGATCAGGCTGCAGGGAGAGCCTGTTATGTTGCCGAGCTGCGGGAGGCGTAGCGAAAGGAGAAAGGAAAGGGCGTAGAGGAATCTCTCTGCGTCTGTTTTGCTGATAATTGACAATTAACGCGTGGGCCTAGGCCCGGGCACCCAAGCCAATTCCAAAGGGATCTTGACCCAAGAGAAACTGAAGATGAAGGAGAATCTAAAGAAAGTCAAGCATCCCCGGCCGAACTGACGATCGATGTCCCAATTGACAATAATGATGATTCGAAAATGATAAAGATTGGGTCTCAGCTAAGCCAACAAACTCAAGAGTAATTGGTTGAATTTCTGTGGGCGAATCTTGATGTATAAGCCTGGACGCATTCTGATATGTGTGGGATCTCGCCGGACATCTCGAGCCACACTCTGAACATTGACCTGCGGCATGTCCTGGTCAAACAGAAAAGGCGTGGAATGGATCCAGAGAGATCTCCCACCCTTAAAGAAGAGGTAGGAAAGCTTAAAGCGAACGGGTTCATTCGAGATGCATTATATCCAGAATGGGTGTCGAATCCCGTGCTCGTCCGAAAGCCGAACGGAAAATGGAGAACATGTGTCGATTACTCCGATCTGAATAAAGCTTGTCCCAAAGACAGTTTCACGCTTCCCAGAATTGATCAGCTAGTAGATTCAACCGCCGGGCATGAGCTCTTATCCTTCATGGACGCGTATTCTGGATACAATCAGATACCAATGCATTTACCTGATCAAGAATATACCAGCTTCGTAACCAATCTGGGACTTTATTGTTACAAAGTTATGCCATTCGGACTCAAGAATGCCGGGGCTAATTATCAACGATTGGTCAATCGGATGTTTGCCAATCAAATCGGCAAAACCATGGAAGTATATGTAGACGACATGCTTGTGAAGTCACGATTTTCCACTGACCATATTTAAGACCTGGAAGCTATGTTCAACATACTTTGAGAATACAGAATGAAGCTTAACCCACTAAAATGTCACTTTGGAGTTGCGTCCAGAAAATTCCTTGGGTTTATCGTCAATGCTAGAGGGATCGAAGCTAATCCTGAAAAGATCTGGGCAATCAGAAATCTTGAAACTCCGAAAACTATAAAGCAAGTCCAGAGTCTCAATGGGAAAGTAGCAGCATTGAGCATGTTCATTTCAAAGTCCACTGACAAATGCATTCCCTTCTTCGATCTGATCTGAAAAGGAAAACGAAACTTTGAATTGACCGCGGAGTGTGAGGGCGCTTTACAAGCACTAGTCCAGCATCTATCCACACCACCTATCCTATCAAAGCTATTGATCATGAGAAGTTGTACATATACTTGGCGATATCAGAAAACGCTATCAGCGCTGCTTTAATTCGAGAAGAAGACAAGATACAGGAGCCAGTGTACTACGTCAGCAAACGATTGACTGGAGCTGAGAGAAATTATCCGAAGCTAGAGAAGTTGGCTTATTGCCTTGTAATTGCATCAAGAAAACACCGACCATATTTCCAGGCACATCCTATTATTGTTTACACCGACCAGCCGTTACGACAAGTCCTTACGCGGCCTGAGACGTCTAGTAGGTTACTCAAGTGGAACATCGAACTGAGCCAGTTTGATATTACTTACACTCCAAGACGAGCCATTCAAGGACAAGTCCTGGCCGATTTTATAGCTGAATTTACCGTTCCAGAGGACTTGCCCGAAACCAGTGAATCTTCCTAATATGTCTAGAAGCTGTTTACCGATGGTGCATCAAACAACCGGTGTTCGGGCGCTGGTGTTATACTTGAAACTCCCGAAGGCCGATCTATATGTTATGCTTTGAGTTCGATTTTCATGCAACCAAAAATGAAGCTGAATATGAAGCCCTCTTAGCTGGACTAAAGCTTGCCAGAGATTTGAGAATTATCGCTGTGGAAATTTGCTGTGATTCACAGTTAGTTGTGTGTCAAGTACGGGGAGAGTATCAAGCGAGAGATCGAAGGTTGGCTGCTTACTTAGCTCGAGTTCAGGAAGTGCTAAATCAGTTTAACTATTATGCCATTTATTGTATACCTCGAGAACGCAACCAAAAAGCCGATTCATTGGCGAAGTTAGCCAGCACAGGCGAAGCTCAGCAAATGGGACTCGTTCCCGTAGAGACGTTGTCTTCCCCAAGCATTGACCGGGCAGAAATAGACTGGGTATGTGAAACCGTTCTCGAAAAGGATTCATGGATGACTCCACTCAGAAATTACATTGAGCACGGAACCCTGCCGGAGCGCAGGAGTGAAAAGAGACAAGTCCTTCGGAAGGCCTCACGATTCACCATCCAGAATGGAATCATGTACAGAAGAGGGTACTCTGTTCCTCTACTCCGGTGTATCGCTCACGATGAAATTAAACGAGTATTGCATGATGTACACAAGGGAGAATGTGGCGATCACACCGGGGGGGCAAGCACTTGCCAAGAAAATACTTCAATATGGATATTATTGGCCTACTGTGAATCGCGATGCATCGGATTATGCAAAGAAATGTGATAGATGTCAGAAGCATGCTCGAATTCCTAGAGCACCGCCTACCGAGATAACACAAATGGTCAGTCCATGGTCGTTTGCAATGTGGGGCATCGACATCATTGGTACTTTACCTCTGGCAAAAGGTGGTGCGAAATACGCCATCGTCGCAGTTGATTACTTTACAAAATGGCCTGAAGCTGAGCCTCTTGCGACCATAACGACGAAAAAAGTAATCAACTTTGTAGTCCGCAACATTATCTGTCGATTCGGTCTCGCACACACCATTATTATTGACAACGGAACCCAATTTGATAGTGCAGAATTTAAAGATTTTTGCAAACGGTTTCACATTCAAAAGAAATTTAGTGCGGTTACACACCCTCAAGCGAACGGACAGGTCGAAGCGGTCAACAAGGTTATATAGTCCATTCTGAAGAAACAACTGGAAAAGGTGGGGGCAAGTGGGTCGATGAACTTCCTATGGCTTTATAGGCTTACCGAACAACCCACAAGTCCGCGACCGGTCACACTCCGTTCTCTCTTTCTTATGGTTCAGAAGTTGTTATTTCGGTCGAGCTAGAAGTACCTTCTCACCGTGTGACGTACTATGATCCAAAGACTAATGCTATCTTACTTGTTGAATCTCTCGATTTACTAGATGAGAAGCGTGAAGAGGCTGATTTGAGGGCAGCCGCGCAACGAAGACGAGTCACCCGATTGTACAACGCCAAGGTCCATCCACGAACCTTTGAACTAGGCGATCTCGTCTTGAAAAGAATCTATCCGGTTCCTTCACATATGCAGCCGACATGGGAAGGACCGTATGTCATTGAACGAAGGCTCGGAGATGGCACATTCAAATTATCGACCGTTGACGGTCTTACTTTGCCAAGAGCCTGGAATAGCGAGAGTCTTCGTCGCTACTACACATAACAGGCTATGTTATTTCATTTAGTTTATTTTCCATTTTGCAATTTGTTTCTGCATTTCAAAATTAGAATTTGTAATAAGGCAGCTGACTTTGCCATATTTTCTTATTTCAGCAATAAAATGCAATCCCTTCGAGCCAGAGCTGTGATTAACATGAAGTACTTCATATGAACATCACCATGCACGGAGAGCTAAGTTTCACCATATGGTGGGATTTATTCAAATAGGGAATGACTGTGATGCAACCGGTCACTCGCTAAGTGAAACCCGAGCTCGGGGACAAGCCATCACATCAAAGTTAAAAAAGGATTGATACACGACAATCCTTCACTTGACTCCAGATTCCCAGAGTGCGAACTGGAGTATAAAAATACGTCTACGGAGGGGGTGGATCTGTCCGCCTAACGACTTCGTCCATATCTGCACCAAGTTTGAGGAGGGTGGACCCGTCCATCTAGCGACCTCACTTGTTAACTCAGAGTGGATGTGATCCGACCATCCACGATACTGATACACCTTTCGTTCCCAGAGTGCGAGCGAAATCCAAAAACATACAGCAGATGTGACTGACCGTCTGCTTACCAACTCCGAACTCCCAGAGTGTGAGTCGGAGTATAAACATCAACTCCAAATTCCCAGAGTGCGAATCGGAGTATAAACATCAACTCCGGATTCCCAAAGTGTGAGACGGAGTATAAACCTCAACTTCGAATTCCCAAAGTGCGAATCGGAGTATAAACATCAACTCCGGACTCCCAGAGTGTGAGACGGAGTATAAACATCAATTCTGAATTCCCAGAGTGCGAATCGAAGTATAAACATCAACTCCGGACTCCTAGAGCGTGAGACGGAGTATAAACATCAACTCCGAATTCCCAGAGTACGAGACGGAGTATAAACATCAACTACGGATTCCAAGAGTGTGAAACGGAGTATAAACATCAACTTCAAATTCCCAGAGCGTGAATTGAAGTACAAACATCAACTCCGAACTCCCAGAGTGCGAGTCGGAGTATAAATGTCGATTCTGAGTCCCCAGAGCGTGGACGTACATTTTAAACTTAAGCCGGCATGACCAACCGCCAATAAACAAATGAGAATCCCTGGAGTGCGGATGTGATCATCGACAATCAAACAAGCATGGATAAACCGCTTAATCTCCACTTGTTTCGAACATCTGTTCAGCGACACTAGACTCAACGTGTTATAAGTGAGATGCAATCGCTGGCTGATATTGTACAACTCATCCCCAAGATTGGGGGGCATGACTTAAGCGTCGACCATTGACCGAAGCAGTGCGACGCCGAAATTCAATTCACTTCCTGGTCGTGAACCATGTCCACGGTTTCCAAACTTGGTGCAAAAAAACAAACTTGACTCGGAAGCAGGAACTATACAAGTGCGTTTCAAACATTGAAACACTTAGGCAAATACACAAGAAGCTAAAAAAGAAAAGTTTCATTTCTACTATTTATGAGAGAAATTCATGTACAAGTTTGTTCCCAAAAAATTCCTACTAGCAGGGGCCGAACCCGCGTCTATACACGGCAAACAAAATGAAAGTCAAAATAAACCAATGAAGCATGTCTAGTCTTTCTTCCTCCTCGGCTTCCTATTTGGCGTAGACCCGCTGGAACCGCCACTACCTTTCCTCTTTGAGCCTTTTCCTTTAGGTGGTCGGTCTCCAGGCGGGGGCATGATCTCGACATCCTCCTCCAAGCTCGTATGAATAGGAATGCTTCCTACGGGAGGAGTCGGAGGGATAGGATCAAGTACAGAAGGTGGAATGGGCACACCGGTGATGAAAACTGTACCACCAGGAGATATCATTCTGAGCGGAGCTGGACCGGGCGCCGCCATCCCACCTCCAAAACTGCCACCATGAGCCGCTGCTTCCATTTCAGCGTCGATTTGTGCGAACATCTCCTCTTCAGTGACCGCTCGAGCCTCGCTGGGGCATCAGTAGTTGGCATTGAAGAACTTGTAGCAGGAGCGCTTCCGCCCATGACAAATGGTAAGTCGGCTAAAGGATCGCCATGACGGCGAAACAGTTCTTCCATCAGCTGCTCATCAAACACAAGCGTGTTTCCCTGCGTATCGTCAAGCAGGGCAGGTGTAGTTACAGTGATCGCTTCGGTAACAATAGCCTCCTGCGTCCGATATGATTCTTGAGTAACAGGAGGCCCGACACATGCAGCATCGATCACTGGACAAAGAATAAGAGAACTGTCAGAATTTAATTTCAAATAAAGATTCCGACTCAAGGCAGATGTATGGAATGTTCAGAATACCTTCCTCAGTTTGACTTGTAGGCGGCTGAACGGCTTCAGTAACTTGCACTGTAGCCGGAGACATCTGCGGCTGATTTGGATTGTAGGCAGGAACGGCTTGGGGATCGACCGCACACGAGGATTCGGGCTGGGTTGACGCTGGAACTTCAAGACTCGCCTCATGATGGTCAACCCCTGAACCCTCTCCTACTTTGAAGTGCTGGGCGCCGAGCCTTTCCTTTTCGTACAGAATCATTGACTCATGGAGAATCTTCCTTTCATCTTCATTCAGAATGCGATTCTCGAGTTCAAATTCATCTACAGACTCACTCAGATGCGCCTCCTTTTCTTCTTCAACTAATCGGCCCCAGGCGTTGTATAGATGCGCCGGATAATCATCGAGCCAGGCTAGACCCCTGTGCCTCAGCACGTTAGCATTGTAAACAACTAGAAGGTCTTCGATATCAGCCTCTAGCCTGGACTCGACCGACTTCACTTTCTCCTCAACCTCAGTCTCCGCCACGCGGACCTTAACCATGGCCGCGTCCCTTTCAGCCCGGAGTAAGACAGCTTGCTCGCACACCTCCTGGGCCGCATTATTCGCATCATCCTTTTCCTTGGCCATGTCAGAGAATTTGGCCTTAAGCTCATTGAGTTCCTTGACCGCCGCATCCCGTTCGACGATGACTGTAGTATTCCGGTTGCCCATCTCCTCCACCAAGGCGACATGAGTCTGCCTCAACCTCTCCATTGCCACGTTCGCTTCATCAGCTTTTTTGGTGGCCTCAATTTCAGATTTCCGAGAAGACTCGGCCTCAATATTGAGCACTTGTATAATTTGGTCCTTTTGAGCGAGCTCGGATTCCATCTTCTCGGTTGCTTTGGCTCGCTCAAATGCCACCTTGGAAGCTTTCTCTGCAGCCTTTACCCACTCTCTATACTGGGTGTAGACGTCATGAACGTAATCATGCACCGTGTTTTCCACCCTTGATGGAATTCTTTTTAAGTCTGGTGGGAAGACATAGCCATTGAGGCATATGTTCGGGAACTCCTTCCTCATTTGAGCCAACTTAATAGCCTCTTCTCCTGTGGGCTCAGTTGGGACCTGCTGTGCAAGTATGGAGGCCGTGGTTTTGACTCTCTAGAGATGAGTCTCGGATCTAGAAGTGTGAGAAGATGGCCTATGATGTGGAGGCTCTGGTGGATGTGGAACAAGAACAGGAGGTGGAGATGGAAGTCTAAGAGGTGGAGAGCGAGACCTAGATCGGTGTCTATATTCTCTGCCCCTGTCCCGCTCGTACCTCTCTTGACTAGAGTACCCGCGATCGCGGTCTCTATCTGAGTCTATCCTGCGGGAGTCATAGTAGGTAGAAGATTTTAGAGCCGAACGAAGGCTCCCAAGCATTGATCCTCTTCCAGACATTGTACCTGAAAACGAGGAACGAATGAAATGTTAGTGATATTTTGGGTTGGACGATTTACAGTTATGAACCATGTAGTGCAGTGAAATGTATGCATGTGCAACCCTTCGACCAACCGGAAATGTCGGCCGCACTCATAGCAAGCGACCCGCTCGGTTCAAGAGCATTATCAAGCTCCTCCATCCCGGTGTCATGTTGAAACGACACATAATCCAGAATCGGAATATCAGCAAGCCCTCCGAAAGGATTCTCTACATGCGGGGGAGGAGCCTCCGAAATTATAATCCCCTGAACAGGCAAAGACATAACCACGGATTTCAATCTCATGGATTTAGAACGCTTGTGAGCAATTGCCTTGCCTTTTCTCCTTCCTCCTGAATCCTGGACATCGGAAGAAGGCCCAGCTTGGAGCTTGTTATCGGTAGGCGTTCTCTCCGGGTCAACTTCTTCAGCTATTACGACTCCGGGCACCTTGCGTTTCACCCGCTTCTTCGAGACCGCTCTAAGTGTCCCTTCCAGCCTTATGCTTTGTCTCCGTTCAATCAGCCCGACAGTCCTCAAGTTTCTGTCAGTTAGAACCAAGTCAATGTGCCTCTCTTCACCCAGAACCGCTTGGAGGATCCGAACTAACTCTCTTAAATATCCGCCATCGGGTCGTGAGATTGCGGCTGCAAAAGAAGAGATGTATGTCAGTTTTGAAAATGATCACTATTACCCCGATAATTCATGAGAAAGATTGCAACGCTTACGACTATCCAACCATCGCCTAGCGAATCCAGGGGCATCGAACGTAGAACCATTCCGTTTTAAAATAACTTAGTCTTCCCCAGGATCCCGTTACAATTTGACAGTTCCTGACCGCTTCCAAGAATGTGAAAGAAGGGCTATCTCCGCGACTCTTAATGTTAAATAGATATCTAATCTCGATCGGCTTTGGTGGTCGAAAGAGAATTTCCATAAACAGAATGAAGGTGCTATTCAACAAGGCGTATCCGTTGGAGTGTAGCTGGGATGGAGCGATTCCAAGGAACGACAGCATTTCCCTTATGTATTGATTAAATGGAGGAAGAGTCCCCGCGGTGCAAGCATGACGATTGAAAGTAGCAAACGCCTCCGGGGGAGCATGTGGTTTATCATTTGGCCCTGGAAATAACACGTCATCGAGCGACAGATCATGTCGTAAGCATATCCGTCCTAGCATATCTTCGAAAATGCCGGACGGCACAGAGTCTTGTTGATGACAAATGAACCGGGCGCCTGGAAGCTCGTCCGGTGCTGGATCTATGACTTCGGCCTCGATGGCCGGTATCTCGATTATTGGAGGGATTGAACCTTGAACTTCCTGCTGTTGCAAACTTGAAGGTTCCATGACTAACTAACTTATGAAAAATCATCGTTAAACAGATAATAAACCCATGCATCCCGCAGTGTGAAGTGTGTGAATATGTTGTGCAGTGCAGTGCTGTGTATCACTCGACAAGTTCTACGGACTTAAAGAAAGCATGTAAACGATAAGACTTCGAAATTCAGTCGGGATGACCGTCATCGCTGACCGTCACAACCGCTCCATCCAGACAACAAGGACCGATCTGAGTTAAAGTTTGTTAAAATTTGTTAAGTTATAGCTCCATCGACGAGCTTCGAAAGGCAGTCAAATATGCAGTTCTACAGTTAAGTCCAATCATGCAAGTTTGAAGCTCGTCAGAGTCAGTTTTTCAAGTGTGCGAGAAGTTGCAAGTTATTTAAGGTTCGATTCATATCGGTCACAAAAAGTCAAGTTCGTAACGATAATTCGTGTCCATCTGGATGCAAGTTTGAATCGGTTAAAGCTGAAAATTTCGAATCGATGCAGGAAATAGCCATTTCGTATCGATCCAGGAGATAGTCATTTCGAATCGATCTAGGAAATGGTCATTTCGAATCGATCCAGGAAACAGCCATTTCGTATCGATCATAACTCGACCTCCGTTTCGTATCGCTCACTCTATCCTTCATTTCGTATCGATCAGAGATGTGCCATCTTCGCATCGATCAATGGCGATCCAAGGCAACTGATATTGAATGGCCACTCCACGATTGGCACGAGAGTGAGATCGATACGAAACGCAGTGCCTTCCTCTTCACCAATCGATCGATACGAAGATCGAACTGCCATCCTCTTCTCCAAACGGCGTAAACACCATTATTTTTTCTATCCTCCATCCCTCGACCATGCCCCGGACCAACTCCGACATCGACATCGCCAGGATTCGGCCATGTATGAGAATGGATGAGGAATTGAACTCAAGTCTCATCGTTCTTAAGGCGAATTCGTCAATTGATTACCTGATTTCGATAACTAGTTTAAGGGATTGAAGGATTTGAATCGATTCGAAGGCAGGAGAAGTTTTCTTTTTCCACGTCTCTGGAGCGATACGAAAGTAAAAGGGTAAAAAGTAAAAAGTGAGAAATTCCTAAGTCCAGAATATTTATATGGATGCGAGTGTGAGGGAAAGGCGTTTCGTCTCCCGGTAAACACGACCGGTCGTAATGGGTCCAGCTCAGAATCGATTCGAAACAGCTACTTGAATTCATGAACTCGAGTCTATATTGACTCGAAGTCGTCACCAAACCCATCGATACAAAATCCTTGTTCTTATCGATCATTTTCAACTCCATCCCCAGTGCATCGATACGAACGAACGTTTTGTATCCATTGAACCTCACATCCATCGATGCGAAATATCCATTTCATATCCATCAAAATGACGTATATCGATGCAAAAACAATGTTTTAACCTTCTACACCGATTCAGGAGAGGATCGATACGAAGGGACATTCAAAAACGACCATCGAGCGTTGTTACAAATTCGAATCTCACATCGGTTCAGGAGAGGATCGATACGGAATTTGATATGGGATAAACTGACAACGACTCATGAATGTACAAACGTCAACGAGAGTCAGATTAACATATATGCATATATGTCGGACTAATCTTCAATATTCCAGATTTACAGGAATTGGAAATCATTTGATAGCGATTACAACAACAAACGGCTAATCACTAGCATACAGCAATCAGTTGCAACAATACAGGGTACAGCAGTTGACAGTCAACAGTTTACATTATCAAGAAAATCAGTCAAAGATTACAGCTTTCATCGAAAAGACGATAACTATTCAGAATGAAGATTGTAGCATTTCAAAGCACATCATGTTTCCACAAGACGTACTTTGGGGGGGCAAATGTTATCCCGCCTTTTGGCAAGGCCGTGACACTAAGAACTTGACTAGAAACCAATGACTGTTCGTCCTAGAGATCGGTTATACGCAGGTTCACCATGGATATCGGTGAATTTTGTCCGAGTCCGGATCGAGCTACAATCGACTAGAAACGACGAGGGAAGCCATAAAAGTCAACGTTCCAAATTTCAAGTCAACCCGAGTTCATATGCTCAAGTTACGATCGATGCAAGATTGGATGAAAACCAGCCACTGTTCGAATCGATCGAGTTCGAGTCCATCGACTAGCCACTGTTCGAATCGATCGAGTTCGAATCCATCAGGGAAGCTTACTTCGACTCGATCAGCTCCGCATCGATCACCAGGGCCTACTTCGACTCGATCAGCTCCGCATCAATCACCATAGCCTACTTCGAATCCATCAGTGCCGCATCGATCACCAGAGTCTATTTCGCATCCATCAGTGGATCACTGTTCGTATCCTTCAAGACCGGTTGCTTCGTATCCATCAAGGGACAGCACGCTTCATATCGATCAGCCAGTGTCAACTTCGCATCCATCGACGAACCACTGTTCGTATCCATCGAGTTGAAGTGCTTTCATCGATACGAACAAGCAAACCTC
The DNA here is from genome assembly GCA_030737815.1 of Allium fistulosum. Taxonomy (NCBI): domain Eukaryota; kingdom Viridiplantae; phylum Streptophyta; class Magnoliopsida; order Asparagales; family Amaryllidaceae; genus Allium; species Allium fistulosum. Next base: position 1,109,962,615 of record CM060902.1, on the reverse strand, counting down.
CATCGATTCAAACTACACCACCATCGTCGACACGAACAGAGCAAGACTATCGATACGAACAACGTAGTTCCGATCGATACGAATAACGCAGTTTCGATCGATACGAATAGCGTAGTTCCAATCGATACGAACCAAACAGCCTACCGAAAGTCTCCATTTTGTATCGATCATAACTCGAGATCCATAAGTCCAAATGCTATGAAATTTTCACAGAAGCTTACGTGCATGCTAAAGAATGTCCACGCCAAATTTCGACTCCATCGGACGCAATCTTGATTGATACGAAATCCGTTCGTATCGATCACGGATCGGGCCGAAACTTCATGGGCTTGGTCGCGCGGGCCTACTCACGTGCCAGAAGTAGTCTCCCAAGATCTGAGCAAGATATCCGCCTCCCATACCTATAAATAGAGCCCCAGGGCATACAGAAAAGGGATCTTCTTCTTCTTTGAATTCTCCAACGCCCAGACGCTGCCGGATCCAGTTCTAAACTCCATTGCTGCTGCTACTAACAAATTTCACTGCTATAAATCATTATTATCTGCTGTAACCCACTGAAATCAATTGTAATCATCAAAGAAACATCAATAAAGCAATCAACTTCATAGTGGACGTAGGCAACACGCCAAACCACTCTAAATTCTTGTGTTTATGTGCGTTCTTATTACTTTCATTATCTGTTTTTGGAGTTTTTGTTAGATAATCCTCTTTTTCCATTTAATTTCTTCATTTTATCTCTTCAAAAACTTCCGAAGAGTGTTGTGCCCAATTTTGGTACAAACAACAGATATTTACATAACCCACGACTATGTAAATAAATCCAACACTTAACCATCATTGGTTAACGTATCACTTATTAAAAGTGGCACATCAATTTATCGATACATAATCAGATGTCAAAATCTATAGAATAGCAGATCGGGGATTTATTCTGCTAATTAATTGTCAAATTAATTTTAATTAGCGGAACGGTGTTTTATTCCGCTAAACCAATATCCAATTATCATATTCAATCAAATTTAACCCAACGGTAATTTATTTGGCCAAATAAACATCAATAATTAATGTATATAAATTTAAACGACATTATTACTTAAAATAACGTGATTTAAATTCTGTCCGTATTAATATGTCACAAATTTATACTTGTCCAAAGCTATCAATAATTTACAGTAAAATATTGTACTCGTCCATACGAGTACAACGCAAAAATCCATATGTAAATCAGATTTAAAATGGTCTTGTTATAGCATTTTAAAGTTTTACATATAATAATATAATTAAATTAAACAAGAATTTCTCACCTTCAAGCTAAATGCGCCGAGCACAACCATCCTAACCCAAATCCAGATCTAAAATACACAACACCCCTCCCCCTTCTTCTCTAAAGCTTTGTTTCCCCCAAACAAGAATACCTGTACACAAATGTGCACGTCCTGTGCACCTTGCATGCCAAATCTTCCACCAAACAGACGATCTAACCCTACCAGTAAGCTTCTCTTCGCGAGCCTATTCCATTGCACTCCGCCTCGACATGCGCGCGCTTCCCCATGGAAAACTTATCGTGCGAATCATCGAACTCGAGCTACAGGTTGCCAAAAGTCATGACAAATTTCGACGCCGAAACCAACCAAAATTCACCACTCGAAGCCCTCTCCTCCAAGATCACAATGCCAATCTCCATTCGAGCTCCCGTCGCCTCAACCATCAAATAACCACAACCTTAGTATCGAACAACCGTCGATCATCGACGTGGAATCGCTTCGAAACTCTACCAAAAATTATTCTCCTCTATACGAACCCAATGGCACTAGCGACGTCAAGTAACTCAACTTAGATTGGAAGAAATGATTTTTTGAAATCTAATAAAACTTTCCCTTTTTTGATATTTGTCGATTTCTCGGTCGTCGTTTGACAAAACTAGGCATCGTCAATTTTAAAAAAAAAACTAGAGACAAGGACGAACAACTTCCATTTAGATCACTCGAGCTAAAACTTGATAATTTGGGATATATTGATTTTCGAAAAATGAAGAGGAGGTGGTTTCCATGCCTGGCAAACAAAGAGGAGGGAGATGAAGGCTGGTACACATGTATAAATACAAAGACCCGAGCATATCAATGTTTTCAAAGCAAGATTGTCCACCCAAGGCAGACAAGGGACGGGAGGAGAAAATGGTAGCCGGTAGGGTGGATAGGGATGGTGACTGCACTGTTCTAGCTATTGATTTGAATAAAAAGGACCATGTACGAATGATGTTTTATACCGTATGTGCTTGTGTGTGTTTGTTTCCTATACCCCGCCATGCCGTATTACGTCCGATAACTAGCCGCGACCGACAGAGAATAAAATATGATCGCATATAGTAACGTGACACGATTACAAAACAGGAATAAAATAGACTGGTTATTGAGTTCTGTGAAGTTTCAAAAGCACCGACGTTTGTTGCAAAAAACATCAAACGAAATTTAATTAATTTCCAAATTAAAAATTATGGAAAAATCCTATAAATTAAATTAAAAATATGTCATTGAAAATCAAGTCTTAGTTTGGAACGGATAATTTATCATAATTTAAATTCAAATTCGAATATTTAAATAAATTAAATATTCAAATTTGAAGTCTCAAAATACAGGTCGTTACATTCATCGTCAAACACCATGGGGCCACTACTGTACAAAAGTCAAATAGGGTTGGACATCTTGGAAAAGCATTATAAGCTGGGAATCCATCGACGATACGAAAGTTTTCTTTCGCATGGCTGATCGTGGATGGGTTCCTATATCAACAAACAAATCCAACCTTCCTAAGGGTATGGTGCCTTCTCCCGTAAAACCATGCAGCTGTTGGATGCATGGCGTGACATCTTCCATGGACAATCCAATCTTGTCGAATGCTTCTTTGAACATAATGTTTACTAAACTTCCATTATCTACCAAAATTCTATGTATTTCTATTGGGCCAAACATGGTCATAATCACCATCGGATCTGATGTGAGTACTGCTTTCCTTGTAATTCATTGTCATCAAAAGCTATCACCTCCTACTCCCGTCGGGGAGTCTTTGCTCTTTGTTCCTCACCTATCGTGCATATGCAGGAATCCCCATTTTTCAAAGACTTTGCATACCTCTTCATCTCGCCTCAACTCTGTCTGCCATGTGAGGTCCCCCTGTTATGGTAATAATTAGCCTCCCACCTTTCCCACTGTTGGCACTAGATACTTCATCTCCATTCCCCGATAGGGGCTACCTTGAGGCCTCCATCTGAGGAGCGGGAAGTGCCTCCGGGTTCTTGAAATACCACTCCATTTACTTCTTCCTGGTGTGTTCCTTGATTCGTTCCCGTAAATGGCGACACTTGTTGGTGTTATGTCTGTAGGATTTTTGGAACCAGTAGTACTTCGCAAAGTTCCTTTCAGCCTCAGTTTCTTTCTTTAGAGCAGGCATATTATACTCAAGCTCTACTTTAGTGTCCAAATAGACGTTCTTTATAGTATAATTCAGGTTTGTATAGGTGTCAAATCTCATACCAGGCTTGAATCTCCTGCGAACCATTTTCTTTCCATCAGAATTGCTAGGGTTATTGTTTTATTTTTCTCCATGCTATTGCCTTCATTGTTCTTGACCATGGCATTCACACTATTAGAAGTTTCTGACAGTTTGGCAGTTCTTCTAATCTGTCGCCCCGCTGTAGCTTCATCCAAATGCATGTACTTTGCAGCTTCGTAGAAGAAGTCCTGAAGAGTAGCTGGCTTCTCCTTAGTTAATCACCAAGCCATCTTCGTGTTTGGGTGAACACCACCACATAAAGCCATAAGAGTTAGTCGTTCATCTGCATTTAAGATGCTGGCAGCCGCAGCGTTGAAACGGGTCAGGTATTGCCATAGACTCTCATCCTCCCTCTGTTTCACATCCGTCAAAGAATATAGATTCTTAGGTTGCTCTATATAGACTCAAAATTGGCTGACGAACTTTTCTTTCATCATTTTCCATAAGTGGATCATGCCATGGGGAATACGACAGAATAACATAGTCGCCAAATCCAACAAGAAAAAGGGGAAATACTTGCACATGACTTCTTCTGTTGGCCCACTCATTAGCATATGTTGTGTATATCGTAGTAGGTGTGCTATAGGATCAGTTAGACCTCGGTAAGGATCCATGGTAGGCATCTTAAAGCTCTTGGGATTCTAAGTAGTCTCTATCTCTACAAAAAAAGGGCTGCAAACTCTTGCACTGATTCTACGTTCGATTTATTTATGATGGACACATTCCTTGATAAGTCGTGCCATACGGTCTTCCGGTTCGAGGGATGAGTGTAGCTAGATTGACCTCCCCTACTAGGGCGAGAGGCTTCTTTCATACCTCTTGTGATGGCTCATTCTGTGACCCTGGCTTTGATCAATGTTATTCGGCCTTTTGACCCAGCTATATCCAGACCGATTGAACAAGTTAGACTCGATGATAGACAAGGCAAGCAGCTCAGAGTGGTGATCATGGAGTCTAGAGATCAAGCACGGACAATAATATTGTAACGACCCAGGATTTTGATTATTTGAAACTGGAATATTTAATTGATTTTAAATATTTAAAAGTTAATTTTTAACTTGAATTTCAAATATAACAATTTATTTGATAATTTAATTATTGAATTTAATAATTGAAAATTGGTTAAAACATTGAATCTTGAGTTTTAAGCTTGTTAAAAATAATTTAAAGGCTAATTAAATTTATAATAATAAGAATGAAGGTGATAGAACTTTTAAATTGAATTTAAAAGTGATGTGTTCAATTTTAAAAATATATCTTTTAAATTGACGATTAAAAATAACATTCCGAGGCACAGTCTTGGATTTCGACGAAACTAGTTCTACTGGATTTGTAATAGTGTATTATTATTGGATTTCAAATTTCGTAGTGTTTGGAGTTATCGTGTGGTCGTACGGGATATAAATGCGCTGAAATTTATATTGAAAATCCAATATAGTATTTGGGTCCAAAAAGCTATCTTCTCCATACGATCGAATTAGGACTCGAAACATTTTCTATTATGTTCGAAATAGGGGTATAACATTAAAAATGCCTAGCGGCATGCCTCGATAGGGGTTCGAGATTTTAAGTTACGTAAACGAGAAGATTTGGAAATTTAAATATATATATCTATATATAATTGACTTGACCTTTTATTTCACATCAGCCTTTTCCTTCCTATCAAAAACACTGTAGCCTTCCTCTTGCATGCCAACATCACATCTTTTTCCTCCCTCCACTCTCCTTTTATAATCACGTCGTCCTTCTGCCTTTTAGAGGAAAAAAAGAGAGCATAGCATAGCCGAGCTCTAAAATAAATAAAAAAAGAGGGTCGCGCATTCGAATTGGTTCGCTCCTTCTTCTTCCTCTTCATTCCTCACAAGCCCAAAGACGAAAATCTCCCAATTCGAAAATTTCAAATCAAAATCCAAGGATTGCAATGGCCATTTGCATCGCCTCAATCGTGGTTGAATCGTTGGGGTTACTTTGAAGCCCGTTCGTGCTTGAGTAATGGGCGGTCTGACCCGGAACGAGCATGTAGTGGTTTTCTATGAGCAGGACTAAATAGTGTATTATATTTTCGATTCACATGTCGATTGCTGCTGCGGATCCAAGAGCATTTGCTATGAAATTTGTCAGTGCTGTAATTCATTGAGAGATGGAGGTGTTTTCGGTTGACGAAGGGTTTCGTGCATTGACATTTGCGTGCACAGCTCATTCATGAGGAAGAAGATGTTAACACTAATTTGGGTAATTTAAAATTTAAATTGTTATCCCATTTAATTTAATTTAGTTAAATTTTATCGATGTTAATAAACTCAAAATTCATTCATACGAGATTGGAATTAAGTATTGATGTTGTGTTGCATATATATGGATATTTTCTACATTCTGGAATGTGGTTGGTATCATTTGAAGTTAGCAGGGATTTTAAATTAATTTGAACTCTGTTCAGTTTAATTTAAAATCGGAACGATTAGCAAATAAAAGAAAGCCAAGATGATTTAATCTCACTCATTTTTGGATTACTAGTTTAATTTTAAATAGTTAAAATTAATTATTAGTTGATTGGATGATTTGATAATTATTGCTATCAGTTTGGATGTTATTATATATAGTAGTATATATATTAGTAGTTGGATTGATTTTCCTGCCTATCGGAGCGGATGAGACCCTATGCGCCCTGCATAATAGCGGATGACCTTATATACCGCGATATCCCTCTCGAAGTGGGATTGGTATTTTTATGTTGTATTAATATCTATGGATGCAGGGAAATAGGTTGGAGGGATCCAACTGGATTCCTCAAAAATGTTGAAATTATTTCATATTCAGTGATATGATATGTTGAATAATCTATGATAGATTATAGCGTGATTTGAATTTATTTGATGCTATGGTATTACTGGTTTAGATTTTGGTATTTTTAAAAATACCATAAATATGTGTTTTTAATTTGGAAAGAAATCAAAAAGAAAATTTGGAAGTGAAATATTTATAGTGAATTTTGGATTAATTAAAAGAAATGAATTTGGGAAAAATAAATAGTATGACTCTAAATTAATATTTAACTATTTTGGAATATTGTAAATAGAGATTTTGGAATATTATATATATATAGGATTTTAAAAATATTTCATAATGGATACTTGTTTTAAATATAATGGATTTTTTTTAAAACCAAGATTTTAAATAGATTGAGAAAAGAAGTGCATTTGGAAATAAATGTGAAATTGAATATACCGGATCTTAAATGAGATTTCTTAATTACAAATGGAAATATAATCAAGATTGGGTTGGGTTTGGAATATAGTTGGATTATTTGAGAAATTGATTTATAAATGGAATTAAATTTAGAAATCAAATTATAATGGGTTTAAGTGATGTGAAATAGTTATAAACTAGAATTGAAAATGGTGAGATTTATAAACAGCGTTTATAAATAAAGTGAAGTGATTTTCAGTTGACACATTGAGGTTATAAATTTACGGTAAGGATTTATAATGAGATCGGTAAATCGGTTTAAAAATGAATAATAGATTCACTTCTAGAAAAGTGAAAATGGGGATTTACAAAATTGGGATGCAAATCAAAATGTGTGATAAATCGAAAAAGATTTATAAATGTTTGACCGGCTATATTGGAACTAAAAAATATATTTTATCGAGAAGTTAAGTTTTTTTTACAAAGAGGATTTTAAAATTTATTAAACTAGGTAATCTAAAAGTGTTTAAAAATATTTTAGAAAGTTAGTTATTTAAATATTTTTAAATTGTCAAAATAAATTATAAGTTTATAAACAAGTCTTGTAAATCGATTAGAATCTTATTAATAAATCTAAATTAATTATTGTTTCAAAATTATATGATTATTTTAAATTGTTTAAAGTATATTTAATTATTAATTAAGTTAGTTATAATGAGTTGATATTGAGTTAATTATTATTTATGAATCAATTAGTATGATTATTTTAAAAGATAAATTATTCAATATTAATATTATTTTATATAGTAACCTTTATTTAAAGAGTATTTTCCTAAATTAAACTTGGAAATTTATATAGAAACTTTATAAGCATTATTTTGAGATAATTATTAAACAAAGTTTTTGGAAAGTAATGGTATACTTTCATGGCGAAATCGGAGGCAGAGATTGCCTACAGTTAAGTTTTGGATTTCTTTGGGATAGAGACGTAACCATTGAGCTGTGAATCCATGGTTGATACCGCAGTGGTGCTTTCCGTATTTATTTTAAAGAGCTTTTCAAATTTTTTTGAAAAGAATGGTTAGTGAATGTACTTACTCCGGTAAGATAAGTACATACCTTTTGATAAAGAGATTTAGTTTAATAAAATTATATTAAATAAGACTTAGTGTTTTCAATGGAAAATGAAATATTGGTTGAATGATTGTTTATTTGATAGTTAAATAACCGACTATCAAATCTGAACCCAAAATATAACTTTGGGAATATCTAGGAGAAACATGGGAATTATGTGGTATAGTTACCGTCGGAAGGTGTTATATTGTACGTATATACTCATTTCATTCTTCTAGGACAAGGATAAGGAAACCCATCCACTAACGGTTAGGAGGTGACCTCTGATCTTATTTTCGTCTGTTTATTTCCTAGAGAACCGAGGTTGAGTTTACCGGAAAATATCGAACGTCGTTTCGAAGAGACCGAGATCGGATAAGTTATGTGAAAACCACTTCGATCCAGCGAGTGTGTTTTCGAATTGAAGACAAGAGCGTGTAATCTAAGATGGAGCAGTGAAGTGCAAGGGCTAATCGCTACTAATCCTGAAGATTATTCCAAAATGGATGTAGTAGGAGTAGTGCCTTCGGTTCCGTTCAGACCCAGAATGGACTTGAATGGATGAATGCTATCAGTACATTGTCATTGGAGGACAATGAGCATTCTAAGTGGAAATTCCTTAAAAAGGTAATCGTGGCCCCAAGCCTCATCAATCGGTAATGACTAAAAATCAGGGGAGATGCAGCAAGGAAATGTGGGTCACACCCAATTAGGGTATGTTTATCACCTTTCTAGATACCCTCGGATATTATTACTACGGTGCGCGGAAGAACTCGGAAAGGGTGGGAACACCCGGCATATTCGATCTATCTAGGTTAAGGGTAGTCCGGTCTTGTGTTGCAGGGAATCCCGGCGTGGTCCTCGGTACATTTTTCTAGATGTGTACTGTGACAGGTGGTACCTTAGTGCCTAGTCATTCGTATGGAATCCATTCTCCAATACGTGCCTTTACGGTTTTAGTTGTAGAGCCTAGTATGCTAGAATTTAATTAATGTAACAATTTCAGTTATTTGAATAAGTACTTGTACTTAGACACTATTAAATATCAGATGATTTTGATATAAAATGTTTTGGTTACTGTAAGGTAAAAACCCGTCGTGTTTATGTGTGGCACGGTCTTATGAGATACCTTTGATTTTCAAAGGATTTTGAAACTTTAATAATTAAAATTGAGTTTGTTTTCTCCTGTTGGTTTTCCAGACTGACTCGAGTGTTATTTTATTATAATGCTCGGGTCAGACCGAGTATTACAGATACAGGATAGGATGCTATGGAGCTCAGGAGACGAGCTGGATAACGAAGACGTATTACACGTACTTGGTTATATTCTATTTTGTATTGTATGCTATATATTCAGCATTTGAGAGGATAAATTATTATAATTGTCCAGTATTGAGTTATTGATGTATTGTACTCTGATGATGTAAGGTATATGTAATGTTTTATAGCTCTTTTGTATAAAAACATGCTATTATCTATTATATATTGTTCCGCTGCGATTGTGAAATTCTGTGTTGTTTCTGTTTCTTCTTCTACCTTTTTCTTCTTTCCTCTAACAATCTGGTATTTCTGGCATTCGATTGTTTGGCATGCTATACAATGGACGTATTGATGTCGATTTTCGAGAGTCGAAAATCCGAGCTGTGATAAATATGAAGCAATGATCAAGCGAGACCAAGAGATGGACTCTCCAGAATATTCTAAGTATGGATTAGACCTCCCCTATGCATGGGATCGATACCTATCCCTCCCTTAGGTAGGGGATCAGATCGCATCATAATGGTCGTGAACAACATCAACCAACAGTTCAACTCAACGGGAATCGTTCGATATCCCTAAAAACATAAAGGCAACTATGCAAATAAGTTTGGAAATATGAAGCTGATGTGGAAGGGGACCCACCAGACCGATTGCAGCATGCCACCTGTCCAGGAGGACCGACCGGTGCGATCGCTATGCTTTGAGAAATGGGCTATGATGGGTGACCTCGTCTACATATGGAGATTCTACCGGCGAATTTTAAAGAAGATATTTGGTCGTCTACCCTTATAAATACAGAGTTCATAGTTCATTTTAGGGATCTTTACGTTGTTATATTACTTGTAGTCCATTGTATTTTTGGATTCTGATTCGATCCCTCCTTTACTCAGAAATTCAAGTGATCAATAAAGCTGTTTCATAAAAGTGGACACAGGCATTCAATGTCGAACCACTATAAATCTATTTGTCATTGTTTTTTACTTTTTTCTACTAGTTTCCTCTGTTTTAGTTTAGGTTTCTTTATTTATTTCTCTATATTCATTTTATTAGGTTTTTATGCCAACTTTTGGTGCAAAATTTTAGTGCTTTCGTTGAGAATTGAACTCAGGTTGATTGGATCTCATCATCTACTTGTGGATTCCCATATTCGTGAGATAGATCCAAATTTTTGCCGATAAGTTTCCATTCCTACTTAGATTTGAAGAAGATCTAAAAGGAGTCTACTAGCCATGACCAGAGGAAAGTATACTACTTCCCGTGCTCCTATTGAAGGCAATGACGATGTCAGTGTGCAACAAGTTGATCAGAGCATACAACCAGCTACTGCCAATCACCATAATCCAACTGACTACATCAACAAAGAAGACTTTGAAGTCCTAATAAAGGAACTGATGGATAGTAGTCAGCAGCTCAACCAGCAAATCTGGGCTAACATCGACCTAATGAACCAGTTGAAAGATCAGCGTGGAAAGACAAGGAGGGAGCCCACTCCATACTCAAGATTGAAGAACTCCACCTTATCTGATGACTATCACAAAAACAGACGTTGCAAGACGGATTCATATGCAGCTGGAACATCGGGACGAAATCAGACAATCGGCTTCGGTTGATCGGCACCGATCGATACCAAACCCCTAGGGGATCGACACCGAACTCTCGAATCATAGGGGCAGTTATCATGCAGGTGGAGAAGCTCACTCTGGAGGTGCCATGATCAATCAAGGTAATGGAGCTCAGGCAAATGTAGTTGAACCGCAGCTGAGAGACAATGATAGAACTATTACTCAGGAAATGGATACAAGGCAACGTGGCACTGTCCGGAGTCATGGATCGGGTCACTAATGTGAGGTAGAACACCACTAACACTGGCACCAACACTCTAAACACCAGACTTAATAGCTATGGTGAGACGGCTAGTGAAAGAAAGTTAAATCTTGACCAATGATGATTGGGGACTCTCCAGAAGTCATACTCCATTCACCGACAACATTCTGCATGTAGAATATCCATGGAAGTTCCATATGCCTATGATGTTTGCCTATGCAGGAAAAACCGACCCTAGGCAGCATCTCTTGAATTACGAATGGCATGTGGACTCTACCCGAACCACTGATGTAGTCTAGTGCAGGTGTTTTCCCATTTTTTGGAAGATGTTACGACCATGTGGTTCACTAAGCTACCACCGCGATCAATCTCTTCATTTGATGAGTTAGCAAAGAAGTTCCTAGAGCAGTTTCACATGTATATAACTCTCCCCAAGGATGTAATGTCACTCGCCCCAAGGATGTAATGGTCCAGGCACTGGGGGAGTCACTGAAAGACTTTATGAAAAGGTTTAATACAGTTGTTACAGAAGTTAGTAATCTGAATGATGATATAATACTCATGCCACTGACTAGGGGAGTCGACCCCAATTTCGAATTTGGCGATTGGTTAACGAGAAAGCCTCCTTCTACATTGGACCGTTTCTTTGCAAAGGTGGCTCAATTTATGAGGAAGAGGAGGCAAAGCGAACTAGGAAGAGGGATGTCATAGGCCCAAGCACCGAGGGAGTACAAAGTAATGTGGCTGGTGAAGCAGTCCAGTGATAGTTCCGGGAAAGTCCAAATCAATGTTCAGAAAAAACTGAATGAGCAGAAGAAAGGCCATGATAGAAACCATGACCGAAGATGGGATTCCACGACAGTGAAGCTGAAGATCCCCTCGTTTGATGCATACACGCCATTGAATACATCATTAGATAATGTTTATCTATCGTCTTGTAACACTATGCAGTACAGGAAACCACCATCGAAGGAATCGATGGGGAAGCAGAGACAATCCGGAAAGTATTGTAGATTTCATGAAAGTTATGGACATACCACGGACGAGTGTCGCCACCTCCATCATGTTATTGAGAAGTTAATTTGAGAAAGAAACTTGTAGCAATTTGTTAAAGCCCTGCAGGATGGTGGGCATGGGACATCCAACTTAAATCAAAGACATGCTCTGCCTAGTGCTAAGGAAACTCGGCAGATAGAAGGGAGATTAGTTATTAATACCATTGTTGGAGGACCACATCCAACCGACAAAAGCTAGAATGAAATGGAGCGTTATGTGAACGCAATCAGACATGCTGACATTAATTATTGCTCGAACACGGAGGATGATGCTGCAGCAAAGCAGCCGTGAACTTGGACAAATGATATCATATTTCAAAGTAGAGATGCGGACAAGGTAGAGGCCCTTACGATCGATCCAATGGCGATCTCCGCTATGATCTGCCCTGCCTTCATGAGAAAAATCCTGATTGATTGTGGAAGTTCTGTTAATATCATTTTCAAGTAGGCATACAACTAGATGTTACTGGAAGCCAAAGATTTGAAATTATGCAAAGCCCATATTCAACTTTAACGGTATTGCAACTGAAGCAGTAGGCTATGTCGAGCTACCGTTGGAGTTAGGAAATGGTAACTGATGGAGAGTGCAGGTGCTGCCATTTGTTGTGATGGATATGAACTCTCTGTACAATGCTTTTTTGGGCCGAACAGCCCTTGCTGAATTTAGGGCAGCTATCGCCCTTTAGTGTTTAAGACTCAAATTCCCGACAGAGAATGGCGTGGGAATTATCCACGGAGATCAGGCAATTGGACATGCATGTTATGTGGCTGAGTTGAGAGACACTCAACGAAAGGATATGGAGAAGCCTCTCTGCATCAAAACTAATGAAACTTAGCAATCAGCGTCCAAGACTTGGCTCGGGCACCACAATCGGTTCTATAAAGATATAGATCGAGAGATGAAGAAGAGGAGTCCAAAGAAACTAAGGCTCCACCCGCTGACCTGATGGTCGACATCATAGTCACCCATGACAACCCATCATGAGTCCTGAAGATCGGATCACAGCTCAATGCAACAATGATGAAGGAATTAGCTGGCTTTCATCGAGGGAATATTGATGTGTTCGCTTGGACCAAATCTGACATGTGTGGGATCTTGTCAACTATCGCGAGCTGTGCATTGAATATCGACCCAAGGCATGTCCTGGTGAAACAAAAACGACGCGGCATGGACTAGAGATATCCGCTGCACTTAAAGAGGAGGTGGATAAACTATAAAACAATGGGTTTATCCGCAATGCCCTCTACCCAAAATGGGTATCCAATACAGTTCTTATGAGAAAAACTAAGGGAAAGTGGTAGACATGCATCAACTACTCAGACCTAAACAAAGCGTGCTCGAAAGACCGCTTTCCACTTCCGAGGATCGACCAACTGGTGGACTCAACTACTGGACATGAATTGCTTTAATTCATGGATGCATACTCCAAATACAATTAGATCCCGATGCATGTCCCGGACTAGAATCACACTAGCTTCATTATAGACATGGGATTATACTCCTACGTTGTGATGCCTTTTTGACTAAAGAATGCTGGAGCCCTTACCAGAGACTGGTCAACTGGATGTTCAAAGACCAGATCGAGCGATCAATGGAAGTATATGTGGATGATATGCTTATGAAGTCACAGCAATCAAACGGCCACATAGATGACTTAGTGGAGATGTTCAGTGTTCTCTAGAAATATGGAACAAAACTTAACCCCTTGAAATGCTCTTTCGGTGTTGCGTCAGGAAAATTCTTGGGTTTCATCATCAACTTTCATGGAATTGAAGCAAATCCTAAGAATATTCAAGCGATCAGAGATATTCAAGTACCAAAGACAAATACGTAGGTGCAGAGCCTAAATTGAAAGGTCGCCGCTCTGCATTGATTCATCTCTAGGGCCACCGATAAGTGCATCCCTTTCTTCAACATGATTAGGAGAGGGAAGAGAAACTTTGAATGAACGCAATATTGTATTGTTGTGTTTCAAGCTCTCGTACATCATTTAGAGAGAACCCCCATCTTCTCCAAGCCACTGAATCATGAAAACTTGTATATTTACTTAGCAGTGTCGGTATATGCCATAAGTGCCGCATTGCTAAACGAAGAGGATCGGATTCAGAGGACAAAGTAGAATATTAGCAACTGATTGATAGGTGCTGAAAGGAATTATCCGAAATTGGAGAAGCTTGTGTATGGCCTGTTGATTTATCCAAAATTGGAGAAGCTTCTGTACTGCCTGTTGATTGCATCAAGAAAGCTCCGCCCTTATTTCTTGGCACATCCTATCAATGTCTTCACCGACCAGCCATTACAACAGGTTCTATAGCGACCTGAGACGTTTGGAAGGTTACTTAAATGGAATATCGAATTGAGCCAGTTCGATATCACTTATCTCCCTCGAAGGGCCATCCAAAGACAAGCATTGGAAGGTTTCATAGCTGAATTCACTACATAGGACGACTCTCCAGAGGGAAATAGAGAACCTACCATCTGATGGAAGATGTATATGGATGAAGCATCTAACGATCTGTGTTCTGGCCCTAGGTCATACCGGTAACTCCTGAGGAAGGCTCGATCTGCTACGCTGATAAACTTGACTTCCCTACAATGAATAATGAAGCTTAATATGAAGCCTTGATTGTTGGGCTTAAACTTACTAGAGAGCAAAGAGTAAATGCATTGAATTTTTTTTATGATTCCCAGTTAGTACTAAACCAAGTCAGGGGAGAATATTAGGCCAATGGAGCGCGACTTGCTCAATACCTCAACCAGGTTCAAGAGCTGCTAACCGATTTCAAGCATTACACCATTACCAACATCCCTAGAGAACAGAATAATAAAGCTGACTCCCTAGCTAAGCTAGCCAGTTCCGGGGATGCACAACAAATGTGCTTGGTCCTAATTGAAGTACTTAATGCTCCGAGCATTGAACAGATGGAGAATAATTGGGTCTTAGAGAGAGAGCCAAAGAAGGAGTCGTGCATGACTCCGATTAAAGACTATTTGCAAAAGGGAATCCTTCCCAAACGAAGGAATGAAAAACAACAGATCCTTCGTAAAGCTTCATAATACATCCTTCAAGAAGGAGTCATGTACTAGAAAGGTTTCTCCATCCCTCTGCTTCGGTGTATAGCAAACGATGAAATCAAGCAAGTATTAAGAGAAGTCCGTTAATTAGAATGTGGCGATCAGACCAAAGGGCAAACCCTGGAAAAGAAGATACTTTGCTATGGTTATTTCTGGCCAACTATCAATCAAGACGCAGTTGATTATGATGATGCGACAAGTGTCAGATGTTTGTGAAGATTCTGAGATCCTCGCCGAGGAAATCACTCAGATGGTCAGTCCATGGCCGTTTGCTACTTGGGGGTATTGATATCATCGTATCCTTGTCGATTTCCAAAGGTAGTGTAAAGTACACCATTATAGCAGCCGATTACTTCACTAAATGGGCTGAAGCTGACCTTTTTCCACGATCACAATGAATAAAGTAATCAATTTTGTGGTTCAAAACATCATCTGTCATTTTAGTCTCCTTCGAGCAATAGTAACTGACAATGGGACCCAATTTGACAGTGTTGAATTCAAAGACTTCTATCCCCGGCATCATATTGATAAAAGGTTTGCGACAGTTGCTCACCATCAAGCTAATGGATAGGTCAAAGCTGTTAATAAAATCATAAATTCCATTCTGAAGAAGTGTTTGAAAAAGGCTAGAGGCAAGTGGGTTGATGAACTCCGTCATCATTGTGGGCATACAGAACCACCCACAAGTCCGCGACTGGCCATACTCCATTCGCCATTGCTTATGGCTCTGAAACCATGATTCCCGTAGAACTTGAAGTCCCTTCTCACTGAGTGACTTACTATAACCCCATAACTAACAGAGATCTCCTTTTAGAAACTCTAGACATGGTTGATAAGAAGCGCGAAGAAGCTGACTTGAGGGCAGTTGCACAACGACACCGAGTCGCCCAGTACTACAATATTAAAGTCCAACTTAGGACCTCTGAAATTGGCGATATTGTCCTGAAACGGATCTTTCCTAGCCCCACAAACATGGGTACGAGATGGGAAGGACTGTGTGTCTTCAATCAGAAGCTTGGAGATGGAACTTTCAAGCTAGCAATTGTCAATGGCATCACACTCCCCAGAGCATGGAATAACGAGCATTTACGATGATATTTCACATAGTTTTGTTTCATTCAGTTGTATTTCATTTAGAATTTACTTTTGTAGTTGAATTCAGATCCATGTAATAAGATAGACTATGTCGCATCTTTTTCAGTTTGCAAAAAAATCTGAAGTTTGCTCCATATTTGGGAATTGTTTGTGCATAATATAACAGTTGCGATGTATGACCAATATACATCTACATATGCCTAATATAAACTGACAAGTACCCGAAGTTGGTGCCAACCAATTACTCGGGTCCATAACCAAACTAAACAAAATGAACAAAAATCGATCGTTCATCCATTAACTCTTGCCTGCAATTTGACAGGCTGAGCATTAAATAGAGAATGGGTGTGACTTGACCATCCAGGAAGTAACTGTCTCGCGATTCGAAGGGAAGAATGTAAAGTAAAAGTGGTCGTGATATGATCGACCACTCTTCGACTTTTACCCCAGACTTAGGGGTAAGGGAATTAATCAAAGGAAATGTGGTTCGACCGTTTCCCAGAACAACTTTAGTCCCTAGAGTGTGGACTAAATTATGAACATCAAACGGGTATGATTGACCACCAATCGACTAACTCCGATCCCAGAGTGTTAGGAAATCAAATCTACAGTTTCGATGACAACAACTATACAATGGAAATCGAATGTGCATATATATTTCTATTTATAGGTATTTGCTAAAGAAACATCACTAGAGAGACAAGAACAAGGCTCGAAGAACGTATCAGGAAGCTACAAGTCAATAGAATCAGAAGAGCAATGACACAGACACAAGAAAAGCAACATGCACAAGTTTAGACATCTGGGTGCACTAGCCAGACGTCTGATTGAATTCTCTGGTTCGTAAATCAGACGGAATCAGACGTCTAGTTAATGTACTCAGACGTTCGAAAAGCAACCATATAAAAAAAATATGAGAGTCAGACGTCTGAAACATTTTCCAGACGTCTGATTTTGAACTCGGTTGCTAACATTCAAAGAACAACTGTCACAATTGAAAAGACGCCTTCGCTCCTCTTCACTACAACTCTTCATCACCATCAGGAGCGACCATAGAACACTTGCTAATGGATGCAACTACTCAAGGAATCTCTCTATCACTATAAATAGCATAAAGAATCCAAGAGAAGACCTCACCTGACTTACTTGCACTTTCTACTCTTATACTCTGATATATTCTTGATCTCTAGAAAATCTATACTTGTATTCTACTCATCCAAATATACAGTTCCTCATAGACAATACTCTCTAGTTATATATTGGAAGCATTTGTACTATATAGTCAAAATTCGTGTAATAGAGAACACACAGTTGACAAAGAATCTCTGCTATTGTAAACATGTTCCTTCGGGTGAAGTGAGGGTTATTCGGTGAAAGGAAATTCCAAAGAGGAGCTTCGGGACTGGACGTAGGACGGGAGGTCCGAACCAGTATAAAATCCCTGATGTGATTATTCTTATTTACATACTTTAATATTGTTACAATATAGTTTAAATTAGTCATATACTTGTCATTTGTATAATCGATCCACCATACTATAGACTTTCATTTGGTATCATAGCAAGGTTTGATCAAAGTACAGTAAAATGTTTTTGAATAATTTTAATATGGCAAGTATTTTTCAAAAAGGACAATCCACAGCGTGACCCCCACTTTTTAATGGCTCTAACTATGCATATTTGTCAACACGTATGAGAATTTTTATGGAAGCTAACGGTCTAGAAATTTGGTCAGCTACTCAAGATAAATATGAAGCACCTACTACTGCTATGAACACATGGACTGATGCACAAAAGACCTTAGCATCAAACAATGCTAAAGCTATGAACGTTTTATTTTGTTCTCTAGATAAAAATGAATTTTCACGTGTCATGTTATGTACAACTGCATTTGACATTTGGCGTACCTTACAAATCACACACGAAGGTACAACAAAGGCAAACAATCTAAGATTTCAATTTTGCAAAAACAATTTTCATCTTTTAAAATGAAGCAAAATGAAACTATTGTTGACATGTATTCTAGATTTCAAACTATCCAACATGATCTTATGGCATTAGGAGTTAAGTTTACTGATTTTGATTTAGTTTCTCGAATACTCAACTCTTTAACATCAGATTGGGAAAGGAAGGTATTAGCAATTGAAGAAGCTAATGATCTCTCTACTCTCAAAACTGAAGAGTTGATAGGAAATTTAATGTCCTATGAAGCTAATTTGCAGGCATGAAAAGAACTAAATTCAGAAAAGAAGAACATAGCATTTCCAGCAACAAAAAA
This sequence comes from Allium fistulosum, assembly GCA_030737815.1. Taxonomy (NCBI): domain Eukaryota; kingdom Viridiplantae; phylum Streptophyta; class Magnoliopsida; order Asparagales; family Amaryllidaceae; genus Allium; species Allium fistulosum. The sequence continues at coordinate 1,109,944,180 of CM060902.1, read as the reverse complement.
TGATGATTCTGATTTAGATGAAGAAGAGATAGTCTTCATTGCCAAGAATTATAACAGATTCAAGAAATTTAGAAAGATGACCAAATTTCAAAAGGAAGGGAAGTCCAACACAACAAACCTGTCTCAAATCAAGTGCTATGAATGCGATCAATGCGGACATATGAAGAAGGATTGCCCTAAACTCAATAATGATAAAAAGAAGAACAAATTTGAAAAACTCAAAAAGAAGAAGGCTTTCAAAGTAACATGGGATGACTCGGATTCTTCATCATCTGAAAGTGATAGTGATAGTGATGGAGAACAAGCTAATGTGTGTCTTATGGCACAAACTGATAAGGTATGTCCGGAACTTATTTATGACGAATTATTAGAACTTAGCATGGAATTAGATGATAAATTTAGACAAATTAAAAAATTAAACAAAGAATATATAGCCAAAATAAATAGATTAGAACTTGATGTAGGAATGATAAAAGATGAAAAAACTATCTTAGAAGAAGAACTAGAATTATCTCAAGAAAAAAACAAAAATAACTTGATAGAAAGTAAGGCTATTACTATTAATGTTGAAAACACCAAAATAGTAAAGGATAATTTGTTAAAAGAAAATGTCAACTTGAAAAGCAATATTGAAATATTGAAAATTGAAAATTTAGAATTAAAAGAAAAATTAGATAAAATTACAAATAATGTGTCAAAATTCAATAAAGGAAAACAAGATTTGGAAAATCTTATCAAAACTTCAAAACCATCAGGCAATAGAAATGGAATAGGATTTAAAAATACTTCTAAACAAAAAGGAAATAATGCAAAAAAATTTAGAAATAAAAAAACTAAAAGTTTAACTACATCTAATATGAATACCAAAACTATGAAAATTTGGATTCCTAAGACAAATAATAATTTGATTAAACAAAAACATATTAATAATTTCTTAGAGAATGTAGTCTATAATAAAAATTATATTTATAAAGGTACCAAACCATCTTGGGTATGGCTACCTTCTCCTAATAATTAGGACCCTAACAAAAGTATATGGGTACCAATTAAAAGATCTTTTATTTTGCAGGTACCCAAAATAAAACATAAGGAGAAATGGATACTAGATAGCGGATGCTCCAAGCATATGACCGGAAATTCAAAAATGTTAACAAATATAACATACATCGATGGTGGAACGGTAACCTTTGGAGATAATTCAAAAGGATATGTCGTTGGCACTGGAGAAGTCATCAACTATGGTATTTATAACTCTCCTATTATTACAAATGTTTTATTAGTAGAAAATCTAAAACACAATCTACTAAGTATTAGTCAATTATGTGACAAAGGCTTTTAAATAAATTTCGAAAAAGATAGATGTAATATTTTAGATAATAACAAACAACTTATATTTGAAGGTTTTAGAAACAAAAATATCTATGTATTAAACATGAATATAAATAAAAATTCAAATTTATGTTTAACCGCCAAACATAATGATCCATGGTTATGGCATAAATGTTTTTGTCACATCAATTTACCTAAAATAAATTACAAAGTAGAAAATTTATGTGACGATTGTCAAATTCGAAAACTAAAGAAAACCTCTTTTAAATCTAAAAATAATATTTCTACAAAACAACCATTAGAATTATTACATTTAGATTTATTTGGTCCAACACAAATACGATCTATAAATCACAACAAATATGTTTTCGTGATGGTGATGATTTTTCGAGGTATACATGGACCTTGTTTTTAAAACATAAAAGCGATACTTTTGGAATGTTTAAAATATTTGCTAAAAGAATTAGAACACAAATGGACTTGAAAATTAAAAATATTCGAAGTGATCATGGAGGAGAATTCGAAAACGATCTTTTTACTAATTTTTGCAATAAGAAAGGAATAGGTCATAATTTTTCTTTTCCTCGCACACCTCAACAAAATGGTGTAGTAGAAAGAAAAAAATCGTACGTTACAAGAATGTGCACGAACACTACTAAATAGTAGTGGTTTACCAAAAAACTTTTGGGCAGAAGCTATTGCCACAGCTTGTTACGTATTAAATCGAGTAATCATATGTCCTATGACTAAACAAACTTGTTTTGAAATACTTTTTGGAAGAAAACCTAAAGTATCATACTTTAAAACTTTCGGTTCAAAATGTTTTATATTAAATACAAAAGATAACTTAGGAAAATTTGACCCGAAGGCCGATGAAGGTATCTTTGTTGGATATTCGGATCGTAGGAAAGCATATAGAATTTTAAATAAACAAAATAATACTATTGAAGAAAGTTTACATGTTTCGTTCGACGAAAATCTATTTAACCATCATACTAACGATGAAGAAGAGATTATTCCAATAACAAATTCAACAAATTCTATTAATAATGAAACAAATGTGCAAAATAACACTTTAATATCATCCCCTAGAATTCTTAAGAATCATCCAAAAGATAATATCATTGGAAATCTCAATTCTAGAGTAACTAGAAATCAACTTAATCGAATAAGCCATGTAGCATTTGTGTCAAATCTTGAACCAAAAAATTATAAAGAAGCTTCAAATGATAACTTTTGGATAATGGCTATGTAAGAAGAATTGAATCAATTTGAACGTAATAATGTTTGGGAACTAGTACCAAGACCTGAAGACCAATCGGTTATAGGAACAAAATGGGTATTTAAAAATAAAGCAGACGAAAATGGAAATATTGTTAGAAATAAAGCACGCTTAGTTGCTCAAGGTTATAATCAAGAAGAAGGTATCGACTACGACGAAACTTTTGCACCAGTAGCAAGACTCGAGGCCATACGAACATTACTCGCTTTTGCAAATCATCACAATTTTAAACTATTTCAAATGGATGTCAAAAGTGCTTTCTTAAATGGTTTTATCAAAGAAAACGTTTATGTTGAAAAACCTCCACTATTTACTCACGAAAAATATCCCGATCATGTTTTTAAATTACAAAAAGTTTTATATGGTTTAAAACAAGCTCCCCGATCTTGGTACGAACGACTTAAAAATCACTTAATTACATCTGGTTTTCAAATAGGTAAAATCGATACAACTTTATTTATTAAATGAGAAAATAACGATATTTTAGTTGTGCAAATTTACGTAGACGATATTATTTTTGGTTCAACTAATGAAAATCTTTGTAATCATTTCTCAAATATTATGACAAATGAATTTGAAATGTCTCACATGGGAGAATTAAATTTCTTCTTGGGTTTACAAATAAAACAACTTGAAAATGGTATTTTTATTCACCAAGAAAAATATTGTAACGATCTATTACGACGCTTTGGAATGGATAAAATTTCAAGCAAACCAACACCGATGAGTACTACTGTTCACTTAGAAAAAGAAGATAATGGAAAAGATTTTGATGAAAAATTATATTGTAACAACCCGCATTTATACGATAATATATTTAAATATTTTATTTAAATATGACATCGTCTTTTCGTATTTAAAATCCTAAATATGAATTTTTATCGTGTTCGAATTCGTTGTTCTAATGGATTCAAATCGTGTTTTAAATATCACCAAAGTCTTTAATAAAATTGTTAATCGTTGTTTGGGATTTTAAATCAAATTTGAAATTCTTTTATAAAAATGTTGACCGGGCTTTACAATTTGAATCTTGGCCCATGTTTCTTGGCTTTGCCGAGATGATATCAGGGGCAAACCCGATCTCCTCTCTCCCATTCTTCCATTTTCGTAACCCTAAAACTAAATCAAACGAGAGAAAATAATGGCAGCTCGATTTTCTCGCGTTCGTTCGTTCCTCAAATTTGGGCTTCTTCGATCGATTGCTTCTGGAAATCGAGGGCGCCAACTTCAATGACTTCGCCCTGGCTGCTTCGATGATAGTCGTGCTCGAGGGGATTTTGGCTGCATCATTCGTGGCTAAGGTGAGTGGATAACCGCTCACATCTAATTCCTACTTTGGGTTATTTAGAGCTCGAAGCTCCGCGATTTTCGTGTTCCTATTTTATGGCTATCTGGACTGCGTTCATGTTGTTCGATTTTCTTGACTTGGGATTTAAGTGATTTAGTAATTGATGGTTCGATCAATTTGGGTTTGAACCCCTTGTTTTCGTTCGTATATGATTTTTGAATTGTGATGGTTTGGGTTTCTCGACTTGTTCGACTTCGTCCCAGGTTGTTGTTTTTGCTCTGCCTGTGATCTTCGTCTCTGGCCATCTGATTTCCTGGATGCATTGATGTTCACTGATCATTCACATGTGTTGATTCTCTGTCTCACGTGATCTTTGTCTCTGGCCATCTTCTCTGTTGCACTTGTAGTATCACTTTGACCAGCCTGTTTGTTTATCACATCTGTTTCATTACTTGAGCCTGTTTCACTTACTTCACCATTACTTGGTGTTGTCTGCATTTCACTTGACATTTTTGACCAATCATCTGTGAATTTGGCACTATCTACATTCACTTTTGTAGCAGAAGTCCTGTGTTCAGTTGTCCATGAGCCTTGTGCTCGAGCTTACTGTATTGTGTTGTCTGATTCACTGCATTTGATCAGATGCCCGAGTCTTTTTCTTTCTGTATATGGTCTTGTTGACATGTTGATTTGCACTTCATGTTAGCACTGGTTAGTCTTGACTTCCTTCTGGTAGTCGCTGTATTGAGTTGCACCTGTCTTTGTATTTATTCTGGGCATCGTGTCTTTTGGGTTGGCCATTTTCTAGAACAGTAGCTCTTTGTTGAGACTATATTTGTGCCTCTTTGTGGTTCAGTCTGTTAGTCGAGTTTGCATTGATACACGATACTTGTATACATCTGGACTTTCTAGATTCTGGCCATACTTTGTGTACTTTAATTGTTGTTTGCATTTTTAGTTCATGTAGTTCGAACTATCCCATTGCACTGGGATGAGTCTGGTGATCTTTGCCATCTTCACTTGCATTTTGTTCATCATTTAGTTCACGTGTGCTTTATGTAGCCTCCACTCTTGCCTCTTGACTTCCTGTAGCATTTTTTTGTTGTTGTTATGGGTCGCAGTCATTTTACTGTATATATTGGGAATTGTACATGTATGTTAGTTCACCGATACATCACTGTCACCATTTATTTGAACTATGGCCGAGACTTAGTTTTATATCTTGACCATTTTATTTGACTGCAGCTGTGTTGAGCCATTGGCTTGACCTTCTTGCATTGTGTGGTAGTTGTACTATGCAGTCATGCACATTTGAATCACTCATACCAGCCTCTTGTAACCTGTTATTGCCATTTCATTGTAGTCTGCACTTGAATAAGGTCTTGTACTTGTGAAGTTTCGAACTGGTGCACTTGCGACCAGTTGCCTGGAGCCTTTACTAGTGTACACTTCTGTTGCATATTCACTTACTCCCCTGGTGCATTCGTATCTGATTCATTACTTGTTGCCATTCACTTAATATCAGTTGCATTCCTTTGAATCATTTCATGTTTGAACCATTGTACTGGTGACAATGAGATGTCTGCAGTTAAGTCACAGTCTGCCCTTGTCTTTGTACATGTTTGCCACTGCAGTTTCATTGTGGTGGTGACTGTATATTTGGTGGTGGCGAGGCAGTGCACGCGTGCGTGCACTGCAGCCACCCAGAATTGACAGATTTTAATCGATATTTCTTTTAACCTTAATTCATCGACCTGTTGCGTAATTCGTAGGCTGTATTGGCGAGGCAGTACACGTTAGCGTGTACTGCAGCCAATTAGCATTGATATTTTTAAATTGACATTTCAATTGCTTAAACTGCTTTGGATTTCTGTTTTGTGGATTAACACTGTTTAGTGTTATTTCTGCCGTTATCCAATTCTCGTATCGAGAGTTGGATATACGAGATTTCTGTGACTGTCATCTATATTGAGACTGATTATTATTGCTTCTATGCTCTAATAACTGATTTTGAATTAGACTGATCCGAGTATTATTTTCTTTTGAATGTAATACTCGGGTCAGACCGAGTATTTACAGGTTGTAGATTTTTAGCTTTGGGTTGCTGCTAGAGCTATGAAGACTTTTTATATCAGTTGAAGTGGTCTTCGTACTGTTGTAGTAGTCAGTGTGTCTGTTTTAAGATGATAATGTATTCATGTATATTAGTCGATAATGTACTTGTATATATATAACTTCTTGAGTCGACAGTTGTAGTTGTATCATTTGTATTGTGTCAAATGTATTGTAACTGATATCAGTTATTGTATATATGAGACTTTTCGTTCCATCTTTACTCCGCATTTATGTTATCTGTGTTATTTTTATATCTATTGTCCTAAACTATTATAGCCACTGTGTAGTAGCTTTGAGTTTGTATCGGTATGTCGGGTTTCCTCTAAAAATGAAATGCAATGTTTTATTATCTGACATATCGGTGCTCGCACAAGGCAATTACATAGATGGTCGCTCCTCAACAGCCTTATTCTCCGTGCTAGTTGACAGCACTACACCGTAGTGTTCTCGGCTAGCGTGGGTATAGAGGTGGGGCGTCACAGCTTGGTATCAGAGCCTGGGGTTTAGGACAATTATAAAACATAACTTAGATGGAACATGTGTTACAACTATTTGTCGATGTTTTATCTCTCATCTTTACATATGACTATTTTTGACTGTTAGGTATGAATTCCTAACGCTTATTCTTGTGTTTTCGGCTTTGAATTGATTTAGCCGATGTTGATTTTGTTTTAATTTGGCAAATTAAAGCCATTTTGACTTTTGGACTTTGTTCCACTTTTGTTCTATGCTATGAGTGTCATTGTGTACCTGTTACACTGTGATAAAAAATAGCTGGACCAGTTGCAAATTGAGTGATTTTGATTTCTCATTCACATCTAGTTTGAATCTCAGCGATTTTGAACTTGATATTTTGTGTTTTCCTCATCTGGATTTCCCTTCGACTTCGGTCACTTTGTTTTTAAGAAATTGCTGATTTCTTGATTTTCAAGACTCTGATTTTGTTTGCCGTTGGTTTCTTTGATAATGATGATTGATTCATTTTGTACTCGACTGCGGCTATTAATTGTTGGCTTCGACATTGACTTGATTCTTACTTTTGTTGAAGTCATTTATGCATTTCTGCTCGATTTGCTTTGTTTTTCCAGTTGATGATCGATTCTTCTTTTCTAATTAGTTGTTATCACCTTTGTCGATTTTGATAACTTCTATTTCTGGAATTTTTGGTATTCCTACTTTGACGAATTTGGAATCGAATTCTTTGGATTCTATTCACATCTTCGTATGTGAATTCTTGTGATTGATTGTTTCTACAATCATTTTTGTGATTTGTCACTTTAAAAATATAAAGGTTTCCTATACTAGTAGTAAATATTAAAATCCTTTTTCTCCAAACGATTTCAAAACTATTTTACTACAAAGCTCTTTTTCTTAAACCGTTTTCCAATCTATTAGTATATACAAGCCTTTATTTCACTCGTATGAGAAATTGAATTAAACGGCTTAGTAAAACAAGTGGTATGAAACGCTTGCGTTTACTTCATCGGTTAACTCCTGGACTTGTTCGATTGAACTATTTGTGACAATTTTCTAGTGTAATTGACACTTCTCGTTGATCATGACGATCATTTTAAGGTTGGTCTAGACCGCAGTAGTGTGATTCCGACTCACACATATTTCTTTGTTCGCAAGGTTAGACTAGACCGCAGTAGTGTGATTCCGACTCACACATATCTCTTTGTTTGCAAGGTTAGACTAGACACCACTTGTGTGATTCCATTCACACATACCTTTTTGCTTTTTGGTTAGTCTGGACCTTAATTAGTGTGATTCCGACTCACACCTATCTCTTTGTTTGCAAGGTTAGACTAGACACCACTTGTGTGATTCCATTCACACATACCTTTTTGCTTTTTGGTTAGTCTGGACCTTAATTAGTGTGATTCCGACTCACACATATCTTTTTGTTTGCAAGGTTAGACTAGACACCACTTGTGTGATTCCATTCACACATACCTTTTTGCTTTTTGGTTAGACTGGACCTTAATTTGTGTGATTCCACTCACCCATGTCTTTTTCTCTGCGAGGTTAGCCTAGACCTCAATCTGTGTGATTCCGACTCACACGCGTGGGATAGCGACCCACGGTCTTCGGACCATTCCTGTGTGAAACTTTAATGGATGGCTTCCATGAGATAGCGTCTCATCTTGTGATACCGGTATTTTGGAGTTTTCATGCTCCCATTTTGTGATAGGCATTTCCATTTTCCTTTTTATGGTTTAGACTAGCAAATGTGCGATGTCTCTTTCTCTGCAAGGTTAGCCTAGACCTCAATCTGTGTGATTCCGACTCACACGCGTGGGATAGCGACCCACAGTCTTCGGACCATTCCTGTGTGAAACTTTAATGGTTAGCCACCATGAGATAGCGTCTCGTCTTGTGAAACCGGTGATTTGGAGTTTTCATACTCCCGTTTTCTGATAGGCTCTTTTTCCCCCTTTTTATGATTTCTGGATTTCTTGTGATGATTTCTAGAATTTGTGCTTCACCAATTTTCGTGATTTCTATTGACAAGTTTTGTCAATTTTTGTGTATTGGTGAATTCATGTGTTATTAACTTGTTATGAATACAAGTTTAGGGTATGATATCCCTTTCTATCTTTGAGAAGATTCTTGTGACATTTTTGATGAATGAAAATTCATTTGGCATTATATTTTGATGCCAGTTATTTTGATGAGATTTTGACGTGTTAACTTCAGTACTCGTCAATTTTGAAATGGATTTACAAGCGGTTCTCCCGCAATACTGATATTGCTAATTTAATCACGTGTTTTCAAAATTCTTTATTTTTAAAAGTTGTTTCAAAAATATAAATTAAAATTGTTTTCAAATTTTTACAGCTTACATTTTCAAAAGAACGAGGAAGCGATTTAAACGTTTCAGAAAAATCAAGGACTATGACCCCTTTCTTTTACTGATTCGCTTAATTCCGGACTTGTCCGTTTGAGAATGTGAAATGTTATTTTTAAAACACACAATTCTGCACTTTCAAGAAAACGATAAAGAGATTTAAACGATTTAGCAAAAGTAAGGAGTATGGAACCATACTTTTACTACTTCGGTTAATTCCGGACTCGTTAATTGAATATTTGTGATTTCTGATTATCGTTTTTGATAATCAGATATTTGTGAAATTTAATTATCGTCTGAGATAATTAAATATTTTTCGATTTGATTAATCGAATATTTGTGATTTCTGATTATCGTTTTTGATAATCAGATATTTGTGAAATTTAATTATCGTCTGAGATAATTAAATATTTTTCGATTTGATAATCGAATATTTGTGATTTCTGGTTATCGTTTTTGATAATCAGATATTTGTGAAATTTAATTATCGTCTAAGATAATTAAATATTTTTCGATTTGATAATCGAATATTTGTGATTTCTGATTATCGTTTTTGATAATCAGATATTTGTGAAATTTAATTATCGTCTGAGATAATTAAATATTTTTCGATTTGATTAATCGAATATTTGTGATTTCTGATTATCGTTTTTGATAATCAGATATTTGTGAAATTTAATTATCGTCTGAGATAATTAAATATTTTTCGATTTGATTAATCGAATATTTGTGTTTCTGATTATCATTTTTGATAATCAGATATTTGTGAAATTTGATTATCGTTTGAGATAATTAAATATTTTTCGATTTGATAATCGAATATTTGTGATTTCTGATTATCGTTTTTGATAATCAGATATTTGTGAAATTTGATTATTGTTTGAGATAATTAAATATTTTTCGATTTTATAATCGAATCTTTGTGATTTCTGATTATCGTTTTTGATAATCAGATATTTTTGAAAATTCAATTATCGTTTTTGATGATTGAATGTTTGCGATTTTGAGATTTTAGCTTCGTCTTTTCTTTGACGATTCAGGTGAGTAATTTGATTTACTCACATTCAATTCGTGCAGTACGTGATTTCTGCTCTGTTTTTCCTTTTTCTTTTAAATACTGGAACTCGATTGATTCTTGCTTCTGATAGTCGTCTGATTTTGATTCCTTGATCCCCACGGTTGTTGATTCTTTTGATTTGAATCAGTCGAACCTCTGGACTTCGTATCTAATACTTCCCCTGCTGACATTTGCTTTGCTTATGCAATCAACTTTGCCATGCTCTTTTGGTTGTTACCTTTTGTCCATTCATTCCTTATGATTGCGAGGACGCAATTTCTTTAAGGAGGGAAGTCTGTAACAACCCGCATTTATACGATAATATATTTAAATATTTTATTTAAATATGACATCGTCTTTTCGTATTTAAAATCCTAAATATGAATTTTTATCGTGTTCGAATTCGTTGTTCTAATGGATTCAAATCGTGTTTTAAATATCACCAAAGTCTTTAATAAAATTGTTAATCGTTGTTTGGGATTTTAAATCAAATTTGAAATTCTTTTATAAAAATGTTGACCGGGCTTTACAATTTGAATCTTGGCCCATGTTTCTTGGCTTTGCCGAGATGATATCAGGGGCAAACCCGATCTCCTCTCTCCCATTCTTCCATTTTCGTAACCCTAAAACTAAATCAAACGAGAGAAAATAATGGCAGCTCGATTTTCTCACGTTCGTTCGTTCCTCAAATTTGGGCTTCTTCGATCGATTGCTTCTGGAAATCGAGGGCGCCAACTTCAATGACTTCGCCCTGGCTGCTTCGATGATAGTCGTGCTCGAGGGGATTTTGGCTGCATCATTCGTGGCTAAGGTGAGTGGATAACCGCTCACATCTAATTCCTACTTTGGGTTATTTAGAGCTCGAAGCTCCGCGATTTTCGTGTTCCTATTTTATGGCTATCTGGACTGCGTTCGTGTTGTTCGATTTTCTTGACTTGGGATTTAAGTGATTTAGTAATTGATGGTTCGATCAATTTGGGTTTGAACCCCTTGTTTTCGTTCGTATATGATTTTTGAATTGTGATGGTTTGGGTTTCTCGACTTGTTCGACTTCGTCCCAGGTTGTTGTTTTTGCTCTGCCTGTGATCTTCGTCTCTGGCCATCTGATTTCCTGGATGCATTGATGTTCACTGATCATTCACATGTGTTGATTCTCTGTCTCACGTGATCTTTGTCTCTGGCCATCTTCTCTGTTGCACTTGTAGTATCACTTTGACCAGCCTGTTTGTTTATCACATCTGTTTCATTACTTGAGCCTGTTTCACTTACTTCACCATTACTTGGTGTTGTCTGCATTTCACTTGACATTTTTGACCAATCATCTGTGAATTTGGCACTATCTACATTCACTTTTGTAGCAGAAGTCCTGTGTTCAGTTGTCCATGAGCCTTGTGCTCGAGCTTACTGTATTGTGTTGTCTGATTCACTGCATTTGATCAGATGCCCGAGTCTTTTTCTTTCTGTATATGGTCTTGTTGACATGTTGATTTGCACTTCATGTTAGCACTGGTTAGTCTTGACTTCCTTCTGGTAGTCGCTGTATTGAGTTGCACCTGTCTTTGTATTTATTCTGGGCATCGTGTCTTTTGGGTTGGGCATTTTCTAGAACAGTAGCTCTTTGTTGAGACTATATTTGTGCCTCTTTGTGGTTCAGTCTGTTAGTCGAGTTTGCATTGATACACGATACTTGTATACATCTGGACTTTCTAGATTCTGGCCATACTTTGTGTACTTTAATTGTTGTTTGCATTTTTAGTGCATGTAGTTCGAACTATCCCATTGCACTGGGATGAGTCTGGTGATCTTTGCCATCTTCACTTGCATTTTGTTCATCATTTAGTTCACGTGTGCTTTATGTAGCCTCCACTCTTGCCTCTTGACTTCCTGTAGCATTTTTTTGTTGTTGTTATGGGTCGCAGTCATTTTACTGTATATATTGGGAATTGTACATGTATGTTAGTTCACCGATACATCACTGTCACCATTTATTTGAACTATGGCCGAGACTTAGTTTTATATCTTGACCATTTTATTTGACTGCAGCTGTGTTGAGCCATTGGCTTGACCTTCTTGCATTGTGTGGTAGTTGTACTATGCAGTCATGCACATTTGAATCACTCATACCAGCCTCTTGTAACCTGTTATTGCCATTTCATTGTAGTCTGCACTTGAATAAGGTCTTGTACTTGTGAAGTTTCGAACTGGTGCACTTGCGACCAGTTGCCTGGAGCCTTTACTAGTGTACACTTCTGTTGCATATTCACTTACTCCCCTGGTGCATTCGTATCTGATTCATTACTTGTTGCCATTCACTTAATATCAGTTGCATTCCTTTGAATCATTTCATGTTTGAACCATTGTACTGGTGACAATGAGATGTCTGCAGTTAAGTCACAGTCTGCCCTTGTCTTTGTACATGTTTGCCACTGCAGTTTCATTGTGGTGGTGACTGTATATTTGGTGGTGGCGAGGCAGTGCACGCGTGCATGCACTGCAGCCACCCAGAATTGACAGATTTTAATCGATATTTCTTTTATCCTTAATTCATCGACCTGTTGCGTAATTCGTAGGCTGTATTGGCGAGGCAGTACACGTTAGCGTGTACTGCAGCCAATTAGCATTGATATTTTTAAATTGACATTTCAATTGCTTAAACTGCTTTGGATTTCTGTTTTGTGGATTAACACTGTTTAGTGTTATTTCTGCCGTTATCCAATTCTCGTATCGAGAGTTGGATATACGAGATTTCTGTGACTGTCATCTATATTGAGACTGATTATTATTGCTTCTATGCTCTAATAACTGATTTTGAATTAGACTGATCCGAGTATTATTTTCTTTTGAATGTAATACTCGGGTCAGACCGAGTATTTACAGGTTGTAGATTTTTAGCTTTGGGTTGCTGCTAGAGCTATGAAGACTTTTTATATCAGTTGAAGTGGTCTTCGTACTGTTGTAGTAGTCAGTGTGTCTGTTTTAAGATGATAATGTATTCATGTATATTAGTCGATAATGTACTTGTATATATATAACTTCTTGAGTCGACAGTTGTAGTTGTATCATTTGTATTGTGTCAAATGTATTGTAACTGATATCAGTTATTGTATATATGAGACTTTTCGTTCCATCTTTACTCCGCATTTATGTTATCTGTGTTATTTTTATATCTATTGTCCTAAACTATTATAGCCACTGTGTAGTAGCTTTGAGTTTGTATCGGTATGTCGGGTTTCCTCTAAAAATGAAATGCAATGTTTTATTATCTGACATATCGGTGCTCGCACAAGGCAATTACATAGATGGTCGCTCCTCAACAGCCTTATTCTCCGTGCTAGTTGACAGCACTACACCGTAGTGTTCTCGGCTAGCGTGGGTATAGAGGTGGGGCGTCACATATATCGTAGCATGATTGGTTCTTTACTCTATTTGACGGCTAGTCGACCCGATATTATGATGAGTGTATGTCTTTGTGCTCGATTTCAAGTAAAACCAAAAGAATCTCATCTAAGAGCTGTTAAGCGTATTTTACGTTATCTATCTAGTACTATAGATTATGGTCTGTTTTACCCTAAAGGATCATCGTTTGAACTAGTTTCATATAGTGATGCGGATTTCGGAGGATGTAGAACAAATCGTAAGAGTACTAGTGGAACATGTCACTTTATCGGACAATCATTAGTTTCATGGTTTAGCAAAAAGCAAAATTGTGTTTCTTTATCTACTTGAGAAGCCGAATATATCTCAGCAGCTCTAGCATGTGCGCAAGTAATATACATGCAACAAACACTTACGGACTTCGGCAAAATTATCAATAAATCTCCAATATATTGTGATAACACGAGTCCAATAAATTTATCAAAAAACCCTATCAATCACTCACGAACTAAGCATATAGATATACGACATCATTTTCTACTAGACAATGTTGAAAAAGGAAATATCTTATTAGAATACATAAATACTGAACATCAAATAGCAGACATCTTTACAAAACCACTAAATGAACAAACTTTTATTAAACTCCGACATGATTTAGGGATTTGCTCTCTTCATGATCTTCTTACTGAATAATCCCTGCTTCATCTAGACTATATTTAGTCATGTGTTTTTCTATCCACAAATTATAATCACTAATTTATGCACCCTTTGTTTTTTAGATAGTTAGTTTTTCTATAAATAATTTTTTAACGTATATATAAATAGTTATACTTCAAGAAAAATTATATACACACAATTCATATTTTCCTCAGGAAACAAAATATATCCATGTCTTCTGATAACTCTTATATTTCCATCTCGATGCCTACGCCGGATAGCTCGGTTGATACACCCCAACTGCTTCCTACACCCACACCAATTCATGAACCGACGCATAGGTGGTCATCATATCATACGGGATTTACTCTCGATAGCAAGAAGACCAAAAGATCTCTGTTTGTATCTCCTAGCACAAAGGAGAAAATTGATGAAATTCATCATTATCAGAAACAACAGATAGATCTTCAACGAGAACTATATTTTGAACAAAAAGTTACAGCACGTCGCCTAAGCTTTTTGGAACAAGTAGCGATGAAGTTTTGTACGTCACGAAAGAAAGATGTCCATGAACCGCTTCCAAAGCCTTGCAGTTCTTTAGATCCCTCATCTTCATATCGTACACCTTCGGATCCATCACCGAGACGATTTATTTTCTGGCTCTTTAAGAACCCATGAATGTGGTAATATATGGTCTCCACTTAAAACATGGAAGGATAACAAGTCAGGAGATCGTACAACTCCATCGCCTTCTAAATAAATTATTTTATTTTTATTTGTATGTATCTATGTTTGTTTGTTATTTTACACAAATAAAACTACATTTTATATATATATATATAAAATAGAGAATCAAGAAATTAGCAAAACCATCAAATTTTAGGCTATTTTTAGAAAAGTTGCCTAAACCAGACGTCTGGATATAGACCTCAGACGTCTGACACTCTGATATACGTTTAATTTTTAAGCACTGTGCATATGTCAGACGTATGAAATACCCCCCAGACTTCTGAAAATTTGTTCTGTCTTCTCAAAATATTAATCAGACAATTTCAGACGTCTGAAACTCAACTCAGACGTCTGAATTAGTTCTCCGCAAAACAAAATATTTTCAAAATTTCCCTAACCAAGACGTCTGATTTTTAAACCCAGGCGTCTGATAAAACTCTGTGCCTATCCAATTTTTCAAATTTGATTAAACCAGACGTCTAACATAAAAAAACAGACGTCTGAATTTATCTACTGTACCTAATCTAGGGCAAACCAGACGTCTGATTTGGATCCCAGACGTCTGAAATTCAATCGACTCTTTAAATTAACACAGATAACGTCATTTTTTTACTTTTATTTCAAAATTTTCATCTGCGATTTCATCAATTGACGATCTTTTCTCAAAAAATTTGAGCTCAAATCACAATGCCTCCTAAAACTAAAAATGTCAAGACATCAAAATGAAAGCAAGATCAACCAACATCATCTTCAAACCCCCAAGTCTGTTCGGATGATCAAATTGAAAAATGGATGAATAGAGCACCACATTCAATCAAGAGGTATGAAGATATACAAAAGAAAAAACTTCACATAGGTTCTTTTTATAATCTACTTAAATTTCCAATGTACGATTTGGATGAAATATGTGAAAATGCCAGACTAGAAATTTTAATTTCGTTCACTCCTAATGATGTCCAAATCGATTAATTGGCAATATTTCTTTTTTATGCAAACTTGGATAGCACTTCAGTATGGAACACTGAAGATGAAGATAACTGGCTATGGTCTAGCATGTATGGCAACACGATTAGATTAACCCTTGGCATAATAGGCAGAACCCTAGAATGTTCTGACACGGGAGAAGATTTATACAACATTCTTGATATGCGCTTCGAACCAAGAAATAGTATAACGCATCAAATTTGGGAAGATGAAATGCCAAAGTTTTCCTCTAAGTATCTACATCCAAAAGCATGACTCCTAACTCGAATGATAATCAATACTATTGTTCCACGTATGGGAAACCATGAGCAAATAACCGAGTTAGAGCACAAAGCCTTATATGCTCTATTTAGTGGAACAAGGGTGAATTGGGCCAAATTCATCTTCGACGAGCTCAAACAATTTTGGACTCGATCACGTCCATTAATTATTTACCCAACTTATATTATGAGACTTCTTCGTGCACATAACATTCCATCCTACCTATCAACCTTTGAAGAAATATCACCTAAATATGCTTCCACCAAATTTTTCTCGCTTATGCACTTACCCGAAATTCCTCCAGAGTTGATCTCCTTTGAAGATTGGACGCACAATCGTCAAGCTAGATAAGTTGAGCCTCCTCCTCAACCACACATTGAACCATCTCAAGAGGAGGAACAACATCCAGAAACAACTCCACATCCTCCTACACCATTTGATTATCCAGGACAAGATGAAATTATGGAGACTCGAATGGATACAAATCCAAATGAAAGTGTTCGAGATCTCACCCTTCGAAATCAACATATACTATCTCAAAATCAAAAACTTTTGGCTAAGCGGATTGATAGCTTCGAAACATCGTTTGCTACACGGCTAGCCACAGTTGAAGAATCTCTTTCGACTGTTTTATCGGATCTCAAAGAAGTACTACAACGGGTTCGTGGTCCAACACCGCCTTCTGAAGATTAGCCAACCCTAGTACCTTCTCCTCCCGCAAAACATTCCAAACTTTCTGAGGATGAACCTCTCAAGCAAGTTTTGACATCTCCTACAAAGACTAGCACTTCTAAAAAAGAAGAAACAAAGGAAGATGATCAAGATAAAGCTTCTCCAAAGGAGTCATAGATTTTAGGAATCATAGATTTTAGGAATCATATATTTTAGGATTTTGGGTTTTCAACGTTTGTAAATTAACAAAATCTATGTATGCATTCACTTTCGAATTATTAATGAAATTTTCCTTTTGGCTTTGACGTTAGTTAAATTGTTTATAATTCTTTTTGATAATGCCAAAGGGGGAGAAATATAAGTATAATAATAAAACATTAAGAATAAGCACATATTCAGGGGGAGATTTATAAATTATATATAAGTACATCGTATAGTTGTCATCATCAAAAAGGGGGAGATTGTTAGGAAATCAAATCTACGGTTTCGATGACAACAACTATACAATGGAAATCGAATGTGCATATATATTTCTATTTATAGGTATTTGCTAAAGAAACATCACTAGAGAGACAAGAACAAGGCTCGAAGAACGTATCAAGAAGCTACAAGTCAATAGAATCAGAAGAGCAATGACACAGACACAAGAAAAGCAACATGCACAAGTTCAGACGTCTGGGTGCACTAGCCAGACGTCTGATTGAATTCTCAGGTTCGCAAATCAGACAGAATCAGACGTCTGGTTAATGTACTCAAAGGTCTGAAAAGCAACCATATACAAAAATATATATGAGAGGAAGACGCCTGAAACATTTTATAGACAACTGATTTTGAACTCAGTTGCTAACATTCAAAGAACAACTGTCACAATTGAAAAGACACCTTTGCTCCTCTTCGCTACAACTCTGCATCACCATCAGGAGCGACCATAGAACACTTGCTAATGGATGCAACTACTCAAGGAATCTCTCTATCACTATAAATAGCATCAAGAATCCAAGAGAATACCTCACTTGACTTACTTGCACTTTCTACTCTTATACTTTGATATATTCTTGATCTCTAGCAAATCTATACTTGTATTCTACTCTTCCAAATATACAATTCCTCATAGACAATACTCTCTAGTTATATATTGGAAGCATTTGTACTATATAGTCAAAATCTGTGTAATAGAGAACACACAGTTGACAAAGAATCTCTGCTATTGTAAACATGTTCCTCCGGGTGAAGTGAGGGTTATTCGGTGAAAGGAAATTCCGAAGAGGAGCTTCGGGACTGGACGTAGGACGGGAGGTCTGAACCAGTATAAAATCCCTGGTGTGATTATTCTTATTTACATACTTTAATATTGTTACAATATAGTTTAAATTAGTCATATACTTGTCGTTTGTATAATCGATCCACCATACTATAGACTTTCACAGAGTGCGGATAAGAGTATAAACAAAACGAATAAGTGTGATTCGACCATTAATTCTCCAACTCTTGCCTGAACCTGATAGGAGGAGTATAAAATCATCATGGATGGGACGACCTTCCACAAACTAACTCTGTTAACACAAGACTGGGGGCAGGGGTACAACCACTTAACCACTAAACATGACGGCATAACACTATAGCTTGCATCTAGTGTTTGATACGACTTAAAGCCACAACCGAAAGGAAGCCTAGAGATGGATTTGTCAGATCGACGCCTAAAGCAACGGGCAAGTGAAAGACATTGCAACTTGAACAACGAGTGATGAATTACAAGTACATTGAATGGAAAACATAATAGCACAAACACTTAAAAAAGTTTCGTACAAAAACTGAATAGAAACGAAAGAGTTTTTATTCACATACTAAAACTTGTAAACTAAGTACAAGTTTATTTCAGAAACTAAAAGCCAAAAGCGGAGGCCATACTCGCATAATTACGGCCAATAAAAATAAATTAGCTACCTAGCTACGTGTTGAATATGTTAGTATATGATTTTTGTTTGATGATAATAAACATATATATATATATATATATATTCATTCAAATGTATTTATTAATGTACTATTTTATTTTCACATAATTAAATAAATATTTGCTAAATAAAATAAATAACACAGAATTTAAATTCAAATAGATATTTTATTCAAACAATATTTTATTACGATTTTGAACAGTTCAAAATTTGAGCTCTCACTATATATACAAAATTTCAATTACAATACAATTTCAATTAACATCACAATTGTCACTTACATTTGCACCTCACTACATATCACTCGTTCACTCATATTTGTTCTTCAACTACATTTCAATCTGTATCCAGCATCTGAATTTTCTGCAAAATAAACACTGATGCAGTAAAATTGAAAAAAAATATTTTTTGCAGTGTAAAATAAAATGTGTGTTTTTGAAAATATTATTTGCCTCAGTTATTTGGGTTGTTTGTCATCATTTTTGTTTTGAATTCATCAAACACGAACAACCTGTGACATGCACAGTGTATCACTGTACATGCCACAAGGCCGTGCACACCGATATACACTTGATAAAATTGCAGGGACAGGTGAGCACAAGGTCAAACCCAACCAAATGGTGGATTCAACTCAGGTGCATGCAAAACAACATACAATACTTCAAATATACACATGGTCAAACTAGATTTCAAGAGGTGACAACAGAGCATGCAAGTGTAGTCTCAACAGTTCAGTACACATGATGAACTGCTCCAAACAGAACGTACACAAAGGAACAATATTTATACACATATATACATACATATATATGTATGTATGTATATACATGTTTGTATGTGCACAAATATCATCAAAATGAAATGATCAAAGAGGAACAGTCAGTAGATACAACATGCAACCGTACATAACATACAAATGAATGCAACTCCGAGGAAACAAGAAATGCAAGTATGAAAAGGCAGAAACATGAAATGCCTCAAACAATTTCAGAGGCATATACAAGACTCAAGTCCAAAACCATATTCCAAAGTACAAAGCAGTGCAAGTCAATGCAACAGAGCAATGGACACAATGTCAACACAACATGTAAGAGATAACAAAATCAGGCATGAACAGGAGCAAGTTCAAAGTTTAGGTGAACCAGTTAAGGCACAAGCTAAAACTCAAGTGAAACTGAAACCAGTGGAATGTATCAGACTCAAGTAATCACAAGAACAAAAATGACTACTGTTCAAAGTTTCAAATGCAACCAGGGCAATGAATAATACAAAATGAATGGAACATGCATATACGTCAACAGACCAATGGAAATGAACAACACATATATACACACATACATATGTATGTATGTATATACAAGGTGACACACATGAAAACATGGAATTAGAACCAAACCGGTGTAGACTCAAATGAACACAAATGTCAATTGCACCAGGGCAGTGCACATGAAACCAGATCAGTCTCCAATATGAACACAACAGTTCAGAGCAATGAAATGTGAAGACCAAAATGCAAAATCAACCAAATGTACACAATGGAGCATACAAACAAGCAGATTTCAAAGGCACAAGTTCAGTTTCAATCAACACAGTGTGGATAGAGCATAACCATCACATACACTCTACAAATATGCAAATAACTCAACACAGAAATGACTACAATGCAACAAGACTTCAGAGAATCCAGTTCAATACAATGGTCACGGCATTCAGACTCATGAAGACCATAATATCAATGCAACCAGACTTAAATTGGAATCAGTTGACATGGACAAATACAAGTTCAGAGAATCACACACACTCATGAAAGCAAGCAGTCGAAGTAACAGGAATGCAGTTTACATAGTTATAATAAATACTAGTAGCAACTCAAACACGTCAAGGAATGGTTTCGAAAACAAATGAACAACATCATTGAATTAGTAAAAAATTCGATCATTGCCAAAAAAGAATGGAATTAGAGAAAAGAACATATCAAAATTCGTCAAGTCCAGATTATCACAAATTCAAAATACCGAAGTCATAGGAGCACAGAAAAGAACTGATTCAAACACCTCAACCAAATTCGAGTATATCAGAGATGAACGAGTCATGCATTGTTTGATTAAAAAATCAATGCAAGAGATAAAATCGTGACAAATTCAAAGAAAAATTTACGGACGTAATTAAGGGATTCGAACCCTATAAATTACCCCTTATCATCATCGGCTCAAATCATTCGAGTTCAAGCAATTACCGAAAGCAATAAATCATAAAACTCGAATCAAGTTGAGAATAATTAAAATTCGAAAAAGGCAAACTGCATACCAGGTTTATAATCATTCAATCTCGATGATTGGAGCGACCGAAAGCATATCACAGCCAAAGGATCGATTGTCCAAGCCAAACAAAGCAAATAATCACTTCAACTGATCAAATACAGGCGACATCTTCAATTCAAAGCAAAGCCCTAAATTTTGAAAGTGGAACACGGCCAAAGTTTACAGAAGGGAGAAATTTTTATTTCTCAAATGATAGTGAGTCGGTGTAATATATTTGGGTTTAAATATATATAAAGGGTTTTGTTTTTTTTGTTATTGTTTTTATTTTGTAATTTCCTTTTAAAATTTTGTAACTTTCTAGTCGTGTGACTAGGGACAAACTACAGGGCGTAGTTTGAGAATTCGCAACTCAGTGGCTGAGTTATGGTAGGGTTTTGAGCGTAGAGTTAGGTTAGTCGATAGCAGGTGTCGCGAGTTTACGTGTGTAAGTGTCTGACTACTTAATTTCTAGTAGATACCTTAGGGGCAGCACGTTGGCAGGGTTTTGCCGAAGCTGGGTAAATCTGTGTTGTTCTATTTCTGCTTTTATTATTCTGCTATTATCTGTACTGCAATTATTAATATATATTTCTGCATTAATTTTTATTATTATTAGTATCACCCTATCCCTCCCTTTAGGGTGAAATCGATCCTACAAGTGGTATCAGAGCAAGGTTAATAGCAAGGATGTCTAACCCTAGTTGCAAATCTAGCGAGAGTCAGTCCAATATTATTCCCCCTATTTTGATGGAATGGATTTTTTAAATTGGAAATTAAAAATGGAATTTTATTTAAAATCTGTTAGTTTTAAATGTTGGGATATTATTGAAAATGGGTGTGATATAGTAAACAAGAAAAATACTTTGATTAATGCTCTTGCTATGCATATACTATATTCTCATATTAATCAACAAAATTTTAACTTTATCTCTCATTGTGAAAGTGCATAAGAAATCTGAAATACTTGTGATGCAATATATGGTGCAAAAGTCAACAATGGTGGGAAATCCTCCACTATCGACTCAGTTAAAGAAACGTGCTTAACAGGATTGGCAAATGGCAGTAGTGATGAAGAATCAATAGCCGATGAGATGAGTGATTTTCCATTCAATGATTTAGTTCTCTTGTGTCCAAAATTAATTGAAAATAATAAAGCTCTTGAGATGAAAAATAATAAGTTGAAAAGGGAACAAGCTAAACTTCATCAAAAAAATAATGATTTGGAAAATGAGCTTAAAAATATTAAGAAAAATAAAAATTCTAATTGCAAAAGGTGTTTTGAATCATGAAAAAGAA
Source organism: Allium fistulosum (assembly GCA_030737815.1). Lineage (NCBI taxonomy): Eukaryota > Viridiplantae > Streptophyta > Magnoliopsida > Asparagales > Amaryllidaceae > Allium > Allium fistulosum. Next base: position 1,109,922,026 of record CM060902.1, on the reverse strand, counting down.
TTTGCCCGTTTTCATGAAAACTTTCAAAAGTTAGAAAACGAAATTTTAATTCGAGAAAATAACAAAACTGAGTTGATTTGTAAAAATAGTATTTTGCAAAAAGAGTTGGATAGCTTTAAGAAGTCAGAAAGTTCTAAATGTGCAATTTTTGAAAAGAAATTAAATGAGATCAATGAAAATTTCAAAACCATTGAAAAAGAAAATGTGATTTTGAGCAAATCTAAAATTATTCGATTAAATCACGAGTTTGAAAAGGAGACTGAAAAAATCAAGGATTTTGAAAAAATTGAATTTAAAAACCTCTAACTTTTAGAAACTGAGATGCTAGAATTTGAGAATAAAATTAGAGAGCTTCAAAATGAAAATATGCGATTAAAAATGAATAGTTTTGAAAAGAGAGATAGTAACATTAGTTGTTGTTCGAAGATAATAAATGAAAATAAACTTTTAAAATCCAAAGTTAATAAAAGTGAGTTGGTTACTCGGAAATTTTTCACTAGAGATAAATAATTTAATATGCTCTTAGAAAATCAACTCTTCGAGAATAAAAGGAAAGGATTTGGATTTGCAAAAGTGTCAAAATATGAACAAACGACTAATAACACTGTTAAGGGGAAAAATGTGATACCCAAATATGTAAAGTGTGGAAATATTGGACATGGCAAGAATAATTGTCAAAATATATACAAACACAAAACCGTTAAACAAATATGGATTCCAAAAGGTACAAATATAAATGGTTTGAAATTTAAACAAATTTGGACTCCCAAGGGTACAATTTTAGATGTTAACGGTTTGTTATATAGACAAATTTGGGTACCAAAAATTTCAATAGATAATAATAGTGGTCCTACATCCATAGTTAGACCACTTGCCTTCTCCAAAATTTAGAAACATAAGTTGGCTAACGAACAAATTTAACGGAGATAGATTTCGAGTTGTTCTAGAATTTAAATGTTCCTTAGCCTATAAAGTTTAGATGGAGATCATCACATTTTGGATATCACGACATCAAAGGAAAGTGAGGTATGTTCTCTCAACTCAATTGTGTTCACATATTTTTAATTATGTTTTGATCGACATTGTTGAAGTATTTCTGCCATATCTTGAACATCCCAACTTTGATTTATTCTTGAAGTTCTAGAAAGCTAACCGATAATGCTACAACTTTTCTATTTTTTAGCGATTCATTTTGGAATGACAAGAAAAACTGCTTTAACGAATTTTTCTGAAGTGTGATACTTTACTTGTGCTTGATATAAATGGACGTGCTAAAAAATATAAGTGTTGAGGAGTACACATTTTTTTGATATACCACTATTTATCACCATGAATATCTCAAATACAAGTGGTATCTAATACCATCTCATGTTAAAATCATTTTTGCAATTATTTAATTATTTACATTGATTTTCAACTTGAAGTCATTTTCTCAAAACCCCCTTACAGAAAATTGATTTTCACTTATTTTAATTTTTAAAATGATATATATCTAATGATAACCTTGAGTTAAAGGGGAATTCAGATGCAGGTTATACCGGTAGCCTAGTTGATAGAAAAAGTATTAGTGGAACAAGTTTTATGTTGAGACGTTCATAAGTTGCATCACATTTTCAGAGAAAATATCTACATATTTTTCATTTGAACTGGTTTTCAACTAGCAGACATTTTTCTTATAAAACCCTTTCCAGAAAATAGTTTTTGTTGACTTTGTTTCAGATTAGTCATTTTAGAAAATTTGATTTTATAATTACATTTGGATTTGATCTTAAATGACTACATTAACTAATCTGACTCCCTACTGATTATCGAAAAGATAAATAGTGATTGAAAAAGTGATGAGTGTTGGTATTAATCATATATTATGACTTGAGACAATACATTTAGTAAATTTCTTTAAAAAATTTAAACAAGAGTTATAATAACTTTTGTTGGTAAAAATTCCATGAACATCTCTATTTCTATCATATTTCTAGACGACCATTACTCATTAAAATTCAATATAGTATGTCAAAATGTAGTATTTTAAACGGGAAATTATTCGTTTTTATTTTTTAGCAATAAAAACATCCAAAGTATTCACTCTCATTTAAAAGTCCTCACGGTTATGCACGGGTGAATTACTTGGAATTTTTTATTATGTGCTTTCATGATCATTTAAAAGTCCTCACGGTAATGCATGTATGGAACACATATCAAAATTGATTATAAAATAGACAAGTTGATTCTAATCCCATTTAAAAGTCCTCACGGTTATGCGTGGTTAGAAGATGCTTGAAATTCATTTTTTAAAAATTGGGAATACTACTAATCTCATTTAAAAGTCCTAACGGTTATGCATGGTTAGTATATATTCAAACTCCTGATATAAATATACCACAATTAACACAGCTACATGGTTTTATATGCCGACATCACCCCTATCATTCTAAAGTGGAATATACGCCTAACGAATTATTTATGATTTTTGTTTGTTTTTTTATTGAAATTTAATATTTATACTCGATTGGGTATTAATGTTGTATTAATTTCTATCACTTTATCTCTATTTTTCTAACACTATTACTCTTTTGCTGATAACAAAAGGGGGAGAGAAAAGTTAAGATTTTGGCAAATAAAGGTCAAATATTTTATTTTTTATTTGCATATTCCCATCTAGGTTCATTTGCATAGTTTTATTTATTTTCATGCATATATGAAGGGGGTGCTTTGTTGTAGAGAGGAAGCATTCAAACAGGGGGAGAAAATAGAGTTCATCAATGACCAAATACATTTAATAAATTCAAAATCTTAAATATATGTTTGTTATCATCAAAAGGGGGAGATTGTTGAATATGCTAGTATATGATTTTTGTTTGATGATAATAAACATATATATATATTCATTCAAATGTATTTGTTAATGTACTATTTTATTTTCACATAATTAAATAAATATTTGCTAAAAAAAAATAACACAGAATTTAAATTCAAACAGATATTTTATTCAAACAATATTTTATTACGATTTTGAACAGTACAAAATTTGAACTCTCACTATATATACAAAATTTCAATTACAATACAATTTCGATTAACATCACAATTGTCACTTACATTTGCACCTCACTACATATCACTCGTTCACTCATATTTGTTCTTCAACTACATTCCAATCTTTATCCAGCATCTGAATTTTCTGCAAAATAAACATTGACGCAGTAAAATTGAAAAAATATATTTTTGCAGTGTAAAATAAAATATGTGTTTTTGAAAATATTATTTGCCTCAGTTATTTGGGTTATTTGTCATCATTTTTGTTTTGAATTCATCAAACACGAACAACCTGTGACATGCACAGTGTATCACTGTACATGCCACAAGGCCGTGCACACCGATATACACTTGATAAAATTGCAGGGACAGGTGAGCACAAGGTCAAACCCAACCAAATGGTGGATTCAACTCAGGTGCATGCAAACCAACATACAATACTTCAAATATACACATGGTCAAACCAGATTTCAAGAGGTGACAACAGAGCATGCAAGTGTAGTCTCAACAGTTCAGTACACATGATAAATTGCTCCAAATAGAACGTACACAAAGGAACAATATTTATACACATATATACATACATCTATATGTATGTATGTATACACATGTTTGTATGTGCACAAATATCATCAAAATGAAATGATCAAAGAGGAACAGTCATTAGATACAACATGCAACCGTACATAACATACAAATGAATGCAACTCCGAGGAAACAAGAAATGCAAGTATGAAAAGGCAGTAACATGAAATGCCTAAAACAATTTCAGAGGCATATACAAGACTCAAGTCCAAAACCATATTCCAAAGTACAAAGCAGTGCAAGTCAATGCAATAGAGCAATGGACACAATGTCAACCCAACATGTAGGAGATAACAAAATCAGGCATGAACAGGAGCAAGTTCAAAGTTTAGGCGAACCAGATAAGGCACAAGCTCAGACTCAAGTGAAACCGAAACCAGTGGAGTGTATCAGACTCAAGTAATCACAAGAACAAAGATGACTACTGTTCAAAGTTTCAAATGCAACCAGAGCAGTGAATAATACAAAATGAATGGAACATGCATATACGTCAACAGACCAATGGAAATGCACAACATATATACACACGCATACATATGTATGTATGTATATACAAGGTGACACACAGGAAAACATGGAACTAGAACCAAACCAGTGCAGACTCAAATGAACACAAATGTCAATTGCACCAGTGCAGTGCACATGAAACCAGATCAGTCTCCAATATGAACACAAAAGTTCAGAGCAATGAAATGTGAAGACCAAAATGCAAAATCAACCAAATGAACACAATGGAGCATACAAACAAGCAGATTTCAAAGGTACAAGTTCAGTTTTAATCAACGCAGTATGGACAGAGCATAACCATCACATACACTCTACAAATATGCAAATAACTCAACACAGAAATGACTACAATGCAACAAGACTTCAGAGAATACAGTTCAAAACAATGGTCACGACATTCAGACTCATGAAGACCACAATATCAATGCAACCAGACTTAAATTGGAATCAGTTGACATGGACAAATACAAGTCAGAGAATCACACACACTCATGAAAGAAAGCAGTCGAAGTAACAGGAAAGCAATTTACATAATTACAGTAAATACTAGTAGTAGCTCAAACACGTCAAGGAATGGTTTCGAAAACAAATGAACAACATCATTGAATTAGTCAAAAATTCGATCGTTTCCAGCAAAGAATGGAATTAGAGAAAAGAACATATCAAAATTCGTCAATTCCAGATTATGACAAATTCAAAATATCGAAGTCGTAGGAGCATAGAAATGAACTGATTCAAACACCTCAACCAAATTCGACTATATCAGAGATGAACGAGTCATGCATCGTTTGATAAAAAACAACGCAAGAGATAAAATCATGACAAATTCAAAGAAAAATATACGAACGTAATTAAGGGATTCAAACACTATAAATTACCCCTTATCATCATCGGCTCAAATCATTCGAGTTCAAGCAATTACCGAAAGCAATAAATCATAAAACTCGAATAAAGTCGAGAATAATTAAAATTCAAAAAAGGCAAACTGCATACCATTTTTATAATAATTCAATCTCGACGATTGGAGCGACCAAAAGCATATCACAGCCAAAGGATCGATTATCCATGCCAAACAAAGCAAATAATCATTGCAATTGATCAAATACAGGCGGCATCTCCGATTCAAAGCAAAGCCCTAAATTTTGAAAGAGGAACAGGCCGAAGTTTACAGAAGGGAGAAATTTTTATTTCTCAAATGATAGTGGGCCGGTCTAATATATTTGGGTTTAAATATATATAAAGGGTTTTGTTTTTTTGTTATTGTTTTTATTTTGTAATTTTCTTTTAAAATTTTGTAACTTTCTAGTCGTGTGACTAAGGAGAAACTACAGGGCGTAGTTTGAGAATTCGCAACTCAGTGGCTGAGTTATGGCAGGGTTTTGAGCGTAGAGTTAAAATAGTCGATAGCGGGTGTCGCGAGTTTACGTGTGTAAGCGTCTGACTACTTAATATCTAGTAGAAACCTTAGGGCAGCACGTAGGCAGGGTTTTGCCGAAGCTGGGTAAATCTGTGTTGTTCTATTTCTGCTTTTATTATTCTGCTATTATCTGTGCTGCAATTATTATATATATTTCCGCATTAATTTTTATTATTATTAGTATTACCCTATTCACCCCTCTTTAAGGTGAAATCGATCCTACACTACGCACTACCCAAGCCAGTTCGATGGCTATTTCTCATCTTTTTTAGGCTTCTTTGGGGTGTTCTTCGAGGTGGACTCTCCAGAGCTGCTACCTCATCCTCTCCTCTTCGATCCTCTTTTGCCCTTGCTACCCTTAGGAGAAATGCTTTCAAAGACAGAAGTAGAAGCAGAAGCAGTCTCGCTATGGGATATATAGTGTTCGATCTCCTCGGGAGTGGCACCGCCCAGCAGTATAAGTTGGAGCAAAGTAATATCCACTTCAGCACTCTCCTTCTTAGCTTGCAAATCTAGCTCCTCCGTTTCAATGCGCTCCTTCATGCTAAATTTACCAGTGTGTTTAGAGGCATCAGTCACTACGATGTCCTCTATTTCATCTTGGCCTTGCTGGTTACCGGTCTTTTCTTCATTCAAAGCCCATATGACTTCATCATATAGGACAGGAGTCTCAGCAGGTGATTGGTAGAAGCCACTTGTACAGTGACGACCGTAGTGGACCCCGTAGTCAGCGCCTACTGTCCCAGGGTAAGATCATTATCGGAAGCATTGACAGATGCAGATGGACCTGCAATTTCATGAAGACCAATGCATAAGCCCATAAGTATTGGGCATGAGATGTAAACCTTCTCGAATGTTGGAGAAGAGATATACCTTCCCCAGATTAGACTTCAGTCGTAGTTGGACTACCGCCTTCCAAAATCGAAGACAACACAAAAGGTTTATGCATCCTTGGCCGATCTGGATCGTTGCCCACATCCTTTTTCGAGTCATGAGAAATTGAAGCAGTAGTAGGAGGGTCTTAGGAACCAAATCCCAAGGCTTCACCGCTATCTTTTCCCTTTTTGATGGTCGTTGGATCACTGTGTAAAGTAAGCCGAGCAGCCCTGAGTTCATTTGGCTCTTCATCGCGCAAGATTTCATGCATGAGTTACACTTCATCCACTTCAGTACTACAGATGGAATTCTTTTTCAGATCAATAATATGGTCCCAGGCTTTGACAAGCGACTCAGGATACCCATCTCCAAGGAAGCGGAAGTTACGATTCATGAGGATGCATGCATTGTAATATATCAAAAATGGATCAAACTCGACCTGAATTTCTGCCTAACTTGCCTCCCTAGCCTCTTCCTTAAGGGCCTCTATCTATGCAAGTTATCTGTCAACCTCTATTTTAGTTTCACGAGCCTCGACCGTCTCCTCGCAATATCGTTGAGACCCCAGCTGAGCCTCAAGTTTTTCTTGCTTTTCCTTCTCTAGCTCCTCATCAAGTTGTTTAATACAAAGGGCCAAAGAATCATCGTCTTTTTTCAGCACATCCTTCTCCTTCTGCAAGATGTTTTATTCAAGGGCTAGAGTGCCAATGTAATGAATGCAAGTGTCCAGTTTAGCTTGATGCACTTTCATCAAACGTTCCACTGCTTCGAGGATTCGTTGGCTCTTTTCTCAACAATAGCCAGCTTTGTATTCAAGCCATTGACTTCTTCATCCAACTGTTTGATGATGTCTTTATGAATCAATTTGAGAGTTAAGCGATCGATCTCATGCTTCCTTTCCATAGACACCTTAGAAATCCTCTCAACCATATGAAACGTCGTGTTGTGCTGGATGTAGACATCATTAACATAAGTGAGCGCTTTTTCCCTAGCTTCTGGAGGAGTCAGATGCATAGGAGGAATGAACATGAAGTCATCAAAACACAACTTAGGAAATTTGGCCTTAAGCTCAGCTATCTTCTCAGCAGCAGTGGCATTAAGAGTAGTCGGGCCTGAAAGGGCCCGCTTGTCGTGCTTTCTGATGAAGTATCAAGACCTACTGTGCCAGATTGGTGTTCCAAAGATCAACGAACGTCGAAAGAACCTAAATGCTGCTCGGGCGTAGTAGCCGAAGTAGAAGCATGAGGCAGTGACTAGCTACTACTATATATAGTGGGTGTTAACTGGCACCCTTGTGGTATAAAGACTGAGATTTTGACTTATGCTTGGACGACGAGTCCTTTGAATGGTGGCTTCGGTCTCGGTTTCTCTTCCTTCATGACCTTCTCTATCTTGACCAGGGTTTGGACCTCGACTGGTCCCAAGTCCCAAAATAGGATGGCTAAGTATATGATGATCTCTTCAAGCGATCATTGTTGCGGGGCCATCCCATTGAGCCTGCAAACAAAATGAAAGTGTATAAGAATCACTGGAGTTAAAGTTGGATAAGTGTCGTGGAGTACTGTGCACGTGATCGTGAGTGTCCTAGTATCCCCTCCCCAACGGACCAGTTACTGGAGCTTTCCTAGCTGAAGTAATCTTTCCCACGCTAGTTGGAGGAATGTCAGTGTCGAATCGAATAAGAGATTTGTAGCCCCAAGGCTTAAATTGGCAAAATCATAATTTCCAACATCATTTGGAATTGGGATGTCTGATAGCCCCTTAAATAAATTTTCTGGAGGCAGTGAACTAAACTGATCTGTAGCAACAGAGATTGACTTGGATTTCTTGAAGACTTGCCCTCTGCGAAGCTTATAAATGAGCCTTTTTCTTCTTCTCATCTCCGAGGCAGGGAGTTGTGGATCTTGGGAGGATCCGACTGCATGCTCATGACTTGAGCTTACATCGTCACGACTAGGCTCATTAGCGTCGTCCTTCACCTCGCCTTCGTCGGCGATATCCTGAGCTCCCTCAATTAGGGGCATGACAGGATCAACTTTGTCAACTTCCTGCTTAGCGGCACCCCTTCTTTCTACCACTTCACCCTCGGTGCTTTTTGGAAATACAGTACTGTGACCCTCTTCTAGTAAGCCAAAGATAAAAAGGCGCTCGTCGGTAAGAAGAGATCTGATGTCCCTGTCCGCCACCGGTAAATTTTTTAGCGCTGAAACCGCCTCTGAATATCCGTTATCATTGGGTCGTGGATGGCTGGCAGCAATTTTTTTTTAAAATACTTATTTTAGGATACGGTTAAATAAAAGAACTTAAAGTCGAGTTTGAAGTGACACTTACGTCCTTCCCGCTACCGTCCTGCAAAACTAGGTAGGCAACGCACATAGGACCATTCATTCTTAAAAGCGCTCAGTTTGTTTTAAGCGCTTGTTACGACCAAGCAGTTAGCTACTGACTCGAGGAAAGTGTACGAGAGACCTCCCTTTCGCCACCTGAGATTCTAAATGAATTTGATGTCTTCTGGAGTTGGGTCACAATATAAGAATTTTTGGAATATCATATACACGCAGTGCATAAATGAGTAGCTATTCGGATGTAGCTAAACCAGCGCCAATCTTAAATAATGTATTATTTTCTGAATGTATGGATTGAAAGGCGAAACGCGACCTACCTAGCATATAAACTTGTTGCATGTAGTATACTCCTTCGGGGGCAAGTGAGCCCTATCGTTATGAGGCGAGACTCGCACATCCTCGTACGAAATACCGTATTTAATGCATAGTCTATGAAGAGAGGCCTTATCGACCCTTAAAGCCACTGAATCCTCCGTATCATTTAAAAATATGGCATCTTTTAAAGTGTCAAGAGCTGGCTTGATTTTTGCTTCTAAGTATAAAGGAATTTCTAGCACCTGTTGAGAACTTTTAGGCAGTTCAGGTTGATGGCCTGGAGAGTTTCGAGCAGATATTGTTGCAGAGCTTGACTCAGTATTAGGATTGTCATAAGAAGAAGTTTGTTAGATGCCCATAGCAACTAAAAGCTACGAACGTATCGAACCCATTGCTATCAAACTTAGCAAATAATCATTTGTAGAGAAATTAACTTGTTTCCCCCACGTAAAGTTTAAAGTTGTGCGGTGTGGTGTAGTGTTGTTCAATGCAGTTATAAACAGTTCAGAATTAAGACAACGGCTATGACGAGACTCTAGGATTCGACCGGAATGACCATTATCGTTGACCGTCCTAACTGGTTTTCACATTGATGTTTGTGGATTTCACATAAGCTCCGGGATCAGTTATCGGCATAATAAAGTACGATCTTTACAAGTAAGTGTATTCAAGTCCATGTGACGGGAAAGTTCAAGTTCAAGTTTGAATCTTGTTCATGCCCTAAGGAAGGGTTTGGGTTCATTCATGCATACAAGTTCATGTAATGAAGTCCTAAAGTTCAAGTGTGCTTAAAGACTGAAAATCGCCTAAGTCTCCCTAGGCAGATGGATTGTACCCGATGCCTCATATAAACAGTGATGCCTTAGGCCATTTTAAACTACATATGCCAATAACCGATCTCTCGAATCTAATCACACTGATCCCCATAATAACCGATCCATCCATTCCATCACGAGACCGATCCCACTATGATGGATTGATCGAGCTTAACTTCATTGTGCCATAACCTTATCGCATATCGCTACTGATTAGCTAGACTTCACTACTTCACTTCATCTCTAACATGCTTCCATCTGATCCCGTGAGTCGATCCCACATAGACCGATCCCTCCTTTTCATCACTTCATTTCATCTGCTTCATGTTAATAGCGGATCCACATCGATCCCTCTATTCCAATAAACAACCGATCTCACTTTCAATTGCAACTTCATCCACTTCATAACCCTAACAACACTGATGCACTCCTTCATTTCCAAAAACGCAAATAAACAACTTACAATTAGTCGATCGCTCCACTCCATGCTACCAAACCCTAAATCTATATCCACAAACATGAATAAACCCAAGTTGTCTCGTCACTTATTACTTCGATCACATATAACAAAGTTGATACACACCTATGTAATTACGGTCGAAAGAATCACTAGTGAAGGGTCGGGTTCGGCTCGAGTAGGGAATATTGAAGTTGGGTATTGAGATTGGGTTAATAAAGGCGGCGAATGGATTTAAGGTGATGGTGAAGGTTGTAGAGGATAGAAAAGGACAGGATTGACGAAGAGATTGGCAGAATTGGTGATTTTCGTATATAAAGCTTTTTAATGGTGATATCAAGGAGGAGTAAAGGTTCAGATCGGCTGAAGTATGAAATGAAGCAAGTAAAGGAAAATGAACTGAGTTATTAGCTCAAATACCAATACGGATTCAACCCATTTCCACATAGCCACGAAATGGCTAAGTCCACCAAGATGAAGGGATCAGATTCGATCCCCCACCAAGAGGATTTATACCAATCCTTTACCAATGCTTTCAAAAAACTGGGAGAATATATCAATGCAATTGTATTTGAACTACATGAAAATGGAAATGATCCATAAACGTGTGAACGTGTTCCAAAGCCATTAACAAAACATGTACATGAATGAACATGCACATGTATATACCCAACATTCGATTTCTTGAGTCAAAAGAAATTGAATTCTCACCTGGATTTTTCAGAAAAAGTCTCTACCGATAGCCAAGGTCTATTGACTCGGTCGACAAGCTTAATGGAACCGAGCATAGACAAAGACCGGTGATTACAGTCTAGATTTATACTGATTAACATTGACTAAGTGTAACAACAAATGGAGAGAGATACTACTCTTCGAAAAGACAACTCGACGAAAGGATATCGACTATTCAGAGAGCGGAATGGAATCCTTTTCGGCAACTCTAACTTGCTTTGATTCAAAGCACGTCATGTTTGAAATAAGACGTACTTTGGGGGCATGTGTTATCCAGGCTTTTGACCCAACTGCATCCAGACCGATTGGACAAGTTAGACTCGATGATAGACTAGGCAAGTAGTCCAAAGAGGTGATCATAGAGTCCAAAGATCAAGCATAGACAATAATATGAAGCAATGATCAAGTGAGACCAAGAGATAGACACTTTGAAATAAGTATCGATTGGTACCTCCGCTAAGCATGGAATCGGTGCCTATACCTTCCCCTACGTAGGGGATCAGATCGCATCACAATAGTTATGAACAACATCAACCAATAGTTCAACTCATCGGGAATCGATTGATATTCCTAAAAACTTGAAAGAAACTATGCAAACAACTATGGAAACATGCAGCTGACATGGAGGAGGACCCACCAGACTGATCGTGGTATGCCACGTGTACAGGATGACCGATCAGTGCCGATCGCTATATAGTGGGAATTAGGCCATGAAATTTTCGGGGTGACCTCGTCTACATCTGGAGATTATGTTGGCGAATTTTTAGGAAGATATTCGGTCATCTACCCCTATGAAAATAGAGTTCATAGTTCGTTTTAGGCATCTTTACGTTGTTATTGCGCTTGTACTCCATTGTATTTATGGATTTTGGTCTGATCCCTCTTATACTCAAAAATTTAAGTGATCAATAAAGTTGTTTCATCAAAGAGGACGTAGGAATTTAACACCGAATCACTATAAATCCGTTTGTCATTGTTTTTTACTTGTTTTCTACTAGTTTCCTCTGTTTTAATTTGGATTTCTTCATTTATATCTCTACATTCACTCTATTGGGTGTTTGTGCCAATTTCTGGTGCAAACACTCCCTGCTTTGAGATTGCTCACAATGATGAGCTTGCCTTCAATTAGTGGTTTCCTCTGCCAAGACTGGAGAGCACTGCCATGGTCAGAGAGGTTCAACAGTGGTCGCCCCTGGTTCATTACCTTCCCTACTCGGTTCGGGGCCGAACCAGTCCTCGGATGTGGTGTGCGGCTGACCCTTTGGTCGACCTGTTTCCTCAGCATTTGCTCGTCCAGATCCTTGTTTCTCCTGATATAAATCACTGCAAGAATGTGATCGGCTTATTGTCCTAGGCTGCAGGGACTAGGCTCTCCCTCTGATTGTACTGTTGTGTGCAGTTGGCTGGGCCTGCCCAAGCGTGTCATAATTTGATCCATAATAGCTTGTTGTTGGGCGACGAGATGAGTATCAAGATCTGCCACAACTCTGTCTAATTCAACCTTAGTGATGGCATCCAAAGCTAGAGTACTGGAAGAATGGTTATCATGTTATACCGTGTCGTAGTTGGCACTTCTACTAGTAGCTGCTACCTTGCTCTTAGATTTAGAAGGCATGTTGAGGGTAGACTCTGTTCTCAGTGAAAGCACAAAAAATGTTTGCACAAAAAAATGGGCAAACACCTCCAATTGATTTGCTATAGTCGATTAAATGAAGAATAAAAATCAGATCAAGTAAAAAACACCAGGTTTTATAGTGGTTCATCCATAATGGACCTACATCCACTATTTGTTTTTATTCCTTTCTCTTATATTTCTAATATTACAAGCAATTGATGAAGAATACAATGATTTATAACAGAAAATGGCAATCTTGATGATTTATGCAGTGATTTATGTAGCTTAGAGTATTTTAGATCCCAAAAAGTTGTTGTTTGAATGCCAAATGCTTAATTATTTATACAGATAAAGGTACCATTAATTAGAATATTTCCTTGTATATCTTTCCAAGAGAGAATATTCTTGGGAATCTAGAATGTGCTTGATAATTTCAAATTATATGCGGATTTTCTTCTATATATGCACTACTTGGCTCGGCTGAAGGCTCAGTTCAGGGGGTGTTGGTTCGGCCAAAATGCACATGGACAGGTTATGAGCCAAGTTTGTATGCTTTCCCAATTGGCTCAGTATACTCTCCCTTGGATTGGTTTGGTGTGCTACCAAGGGACGTGGCTGTGATATCCCGGAATTTTGGCAATATCAATTTAATAATCTTTATAAATAATTAAATTGATTTGTTGATTTTATTTTATAAAATTGACAAGTTTATTCATTTTAAAGGTTAATAATATTTAATTGGCAATATTTATTAATATCTTTTCTAACAATTTAAAATTAGTAAGATTTATCTTTCAAAACTTATATAAATGTTTTCTATTTATAATGTATATATATATTGGTATATATATTATAAATAGGGAGTCTTTAATTTAATAAAAGACTATGTTTTCAAATTATAATATATATGTATATATATATTGTTATTTGAAGTTATGTATTAAAATTCAAAATGATGATTATCAAAACTAATGTAAAAATATTTTCCATTTAGAATATATATATTTGTATATTTATATAGAATCTTAAAGCTTATTTATAAAAGAGATAAATACATTATATACTTATAAATATTTCATAAAAACATATAAATGTCTTAAATAAATGTATTAAAAACAAGATGTACACTTGTTAGCATATTAGAGTGGTGTGAAGACATTTGTAAGAAAATAAGTAATTTGTAATTTAAATAGCATAGGTGTAAGCAAATTAAAGAGACAAGTGGCTATATTTTAATTTAAGTTTTAAAATAAATAAAAAAATTAGTATGTAAGAAGAAATCTGTTTTTCACTTTTCAGTTTAAAAATTTTCTTTTCTTCAACTTCTTTCTCAACTAAAATAATTCGAATCTAAAGAGAAAATAAAACCTGGAATCAAAATTCAAAGAGAAAAGGATTTGGAAATTCAAAATCAAAAGAAGATGGAGGCAATTCAAATAGCAGTTTAAAAATCTTCAAACAACTTGAAGTTCAGAAAAAGGGAATCAAGCAAGTAATCAAAGATCAAACAACAAGATTAAAATTCAACTAAGCAAAAGAAATCAAGTTCAAAAATCTGGAACATCAGCCTGGAAACTAATCTGTCCCCTGTCTTTGTTTTATAAATTCCTGGTGAGTAAATATTTATTTTAAAAACAGTTTAACCTGATGATGATTGACTTCTGTGATAAATTAAATTGTTATATAGATCTGATATGAATGTATGCATGTATATATTTATAGAGGGGTCTGTGTATATTGATGTTGTTCTCTGTTCTTTTATAGTTAAACTGATTTCATAAGAAATTCAAAAATCTCTCAACCAAATTAAAATTAGATATTGCTATATAAATGAAAACTGTTTGTAATTGTATGATGAAGGTTTTTAAATCATTCCAGGAATTTTAAATACCCTGAATCATGTTTAAATTAAAAATTTACAGAGGAACTGGAATTTTTGTTAAAAACCAACTATCTTAATTTCTAATTTGAACTACATGCATGTAACCATGATAGGAAATCATGAATTTAGATATGCAATTTGAAATTTTTAGTTGGGTATTTCGTTTGAATTTGAAGTTTGTTCGAAATTGGGTCTTTTGTGGATTGCTGATTATCCACGCTATAAATTGTTTTGATATTTGGATCGAAGCTTGATTGTGGATGGTAGATTAGAGGAAAAATGCAGTAGAATTTTTCTATTGAGTGAACTGTTCGAATTTGTTGGAATTAGGGTTTAGCATTGGGTTTTTGCTATCGAAGTTGTTGAGGTTCGTTCGTCGTTGACATGGGACCGGACTCGTTCGCGATGATGTGAAGCGAAACTGGAAGTCGAGACGGAGTTACAGTGTAGACGGCGAGGCTTTTCGCGACAGGGATCATCGGAGACGAGGGAATTTTCGATGACGATGGGGTTTCCAGGTAGCAACCGAGATGCTCGATTTCGTTCTGTAGGCGATCTCGTGGTTCTGTTTATTCGAATGGGTTAGTGAGTTTGTGGGTGACTGGAGGAGGGTAGCGGCGATGATCGTGGATGGCCAGAATTGGCGTGCACGGTGCACGGTGCACGTTGGTGTCAACTGGAGTTCGAGGCTTCAGGGAAGAAGGTGTACTCGAGACGCTCTCGTGAATATCGCGTGGAAGACTCGGAGTAGGTGATGTCGCGAGTGACTCGGGGAAAGTCTCGTGAAGATGGCGTGGTCGACTCGAAGCTGGTAGGTTTTCGTATGGGCGGGTAGACTCGGGAAAGAATAGTGTTTCGTGGAGTTTTTCGATTGATCTGGGTTTAAATTGATAGTTTAATTTTAAAAATGTTTTCAAGTTAAAGTTATATTCAAATAATTATAAAGGAATGTTTTAAATTAGATTTTAAATATATTTAAATGAATAAGTTTAAAGATATAAAATTTGGGATTTCCAAAGTTAAATTATTGTTTATTTAATTTAAATCAAACATATTTGGAATGATATTCAAAGATTTTTAAGTGTGTTTAAATTAAGTGTTTGAATTGTTTGTTTAAAAATTTAAAATCATATTTCAAAATTGATTTTTAAATGGGTTTAATAAAGTAAATAAATCTGAGTTTAATTAAGGATAATTGATAATTAAATTAAAGCTTAATTACTTAATTGAAATTAAAGATAATTACTTAATGAAGTAATTAGTAGATGGTTAATGAATTAATTAGAGACTAAGAAATGGTTAATTAGTTAATTAGTTAATGTAATTAATTTTAGATTAATTAATTAGCCTAATTAATTTAAGATAAAATTTATAATTAAGTGAGTAAATTTCTTAATGAAGTAATTAATGGATAATTACTTAAAGTAATTAGGAGGAGTAAATTACTCATGGAAGTAATTAGCTGAAGTAATTAATGGGTAATCACTTAATGTTATCAATTAAGGAATTAATTAATATAATTATTTTAAAGTTAATTAATTATGAAGTAATTAATTAATTAAAGTATTAAGAATTATTAATGATGGAATTAATTATTGGTTAAGAAATTTATTAAGAAAGTAAACAAGATTTTTAATGGAAGTAATTAGAAGATAATTACTTATGTAAGTAATTAAGAATTAATTACTTAATTTTAGTTTAGTTAATTAATAAATGTGATTAATTAAATGCGTTTAATTTAAGATTAATTACTAAGAGTAATTAATTAATAAAGTAATTAATTAAGGATTATTTGTTAATTTAAATTGATTAATAATTACTTAATGAAGTAATTAAAGATTAATTAATTAGATTAATTAATCAAGGTTAATATAATTAATTAAGATAAGTAATTACAAATTGTTAATTACTGTTTATGATTAATTAAGACTAATTAATAAATGAAGTGGTTGATTAAAAAATTAATTATTTAATTAATTAAAAGGTTAATTAATTAATAAAGATTAATGAATTAATCAAGGTTGATTAATAAAAGTAATTAATTTTAGTTTGATTAATTAATTGTAATTAATTAAGGATTAATATAATTAATTTTAGTTAATTAATTGATAAAGGTTCATTAATTATTGTAATTAATGATAGTAATTAAAAGTTAATTACTGAATATGATTAAGGATAATTACTAAAAGGTAATTAAAGTATAATTAATCAAAGGAGATTAATTAAGGAAGATCATTAAGATGTTTAATTAATTAATTTGTAATTAATTAATGATAGTAAGCAGGATTATGATAATCCAAGTGATAGTAATTAATTTAATTTAAGGTTAATTAAATTGATTTGGAATTAATCAATTCTGCTTTTGAATGATTGGTTAATATTGGATGATTGATATTGGGTGATTGGTTGATATTGGATGATTTGGATATCTCTGATATATGTGATAGGCTGCTTTGTGAAATGAATGTTGATATGAATTATCTATTGTGATGTTGATATGGATTACCTATTTTGTTATGGATCATTTGTTTATTTGATAATGTGATTATCAATTGTGACTTGTGAATTATCTATCTGTATGAATATAGATAAGTTAAATTGTTTTAACCTTAAAACAACTTGGCCCTTAAAAGATACGTTTTGGATTTCGATGAGACCGGGATCGGGTTTCCGTATACCGGAATTCCAGGTCTGGAGACCCGAATACCACATCGATCCAAATTTACGATAGGTCGTGAATCTCAAGTGAAGATGAAGATTCAGAGTGCAAGGGTTATTGTCGTTAACTCTGAGGGTGATTCCAAAACGAGTGTAACGAGATAATGCCTTCGGATTCGTTCGAACCCGGAACGAACTTGTATGGATTGAATGCTTTCAGCACATCGTCAGGCGGACGATGAGCATTCTAAGTGATATGTTCTGATTAAAGGTAATCGTAACCTCAAGCCTCATCAACCGGGAATGGCTAAAACAGGGGAGGTGCAGCAAGGCTTCGTGGGTAGCACCCACTGAGAGCAAGATAGATCCCTGTCTAGAGGTCCCTTTTCTTTTATTCGGCTTAGTGTGTGGTTGGTCGCGCCAACTACGGGATTGTCTTGTTCGGAATTATCCAGTAAGGAATGGTTCCGGCTTTGTGTTGCAGAGGAGCGGGCGTACTCCTCGGTACGGTGATCTAGGCCACGTACTGTGACGGGCGGTACCCTAGTAGCCCTGCCATTGTATGGAATCCAAACTCCAATAAGTGCCGTACGTATTAGTTGTGCCCAACTATGTTGGAATGTGAGATGTAAGCATTTCAGCTATTTCTGTATTTTACTTGAAAACCCTAGACCCTATTATAATACAATCGGATTTGCTATCAAATGTTTTAGTTTGCGTAAGGTAAAAACTTACCCATGTTTATTTGTGGGAAGTCTTACGTGATACTTTTGTTTCAAAGGTTTTCAAAGTTAAGCAATCTAACCGTTTACTCACACCAGACCCATGTCTGACCCAAGTGTTTATTTCTGTTTTATAAACTCTTGGGTACTCAAATTTTTACGAGTAGCCAAGGGATTCAGGTTTAGCTTTGACGAACATTCTGGAGGAGATTTGGAGCAGGAGGCTTCGGCGTTCGTAGATATAGTATTCCGCTGTGTTGATATCGGTGATAGTGTCTTGTCTTGTATTTGAGTTGTAATGTCTAGACAGATGTATATAACTGTCTAGTAAGTGATGTATATGCTGTGTAACTCTGTAAATTGTTGTATACTATGTAATAGTTTATGTTATTAATATAATTTATTCGTTCCGCTGTGAGATCGTTGTTGTTGTTTCTTTCTTTCTTCTCTTCTTTTCTTTCTTTTCTTCTTCTATCCCTTTCTTTCTTAATTAACGATGCGACTTTCTGTGGAGAAAAAGTCGGGTTGTTACATATGGTATCAGAGCAGTAGGTTGAGTGAATACCTAGGCTCTGAAGTGGTGTCTATCTTGAGAGCGCGTAATTGTTAATTATATAAAAATGGTTTTATATTGTGTTAATTGATCGGTTGAGTGGTATATGGATTCTGGTCAATACGAGTAGCTAACGTTATTGATAGGGATCTCTAAACACTTGAACCAGGCCAACGGACACAATATTGTTTTAAAGAGGTAGATGAAATAATTCTACCCAGAAATAATTTCTATATAAAAAGTATCATTTTAAATATATATATTTATGTATTTCTACCTATTTGTTGGGTTACCTGTTCGGGTTTTCCAATATAAGTTATAAAGGTAGATAAGGGGGTAGTGTGTGCAACACGACTACCAATGGTTGGAGTCTGAGTGTTGAGGTTGGAAATGTATTTGTCGAGACTGTAGATCCAATACTGTCTCGAGTGAGCTTTGTTGTGGTGAAGGATTTCACCGATCTCTGAAGGAACCCAGTTATGGTTCGAAGTTTATCTTTGAAGTTGGATGAATAGAGTTAGATATTAGATGAGCAGAAGTGAGTGATGGTATTTTGGTAACTTCAGGAAGTAGTAGCTGTGTGGTGAGACACGGTGACTATGGACGTTTCTGAAGATGTTTCTTCTGGAGCAAGTTTAAGGAAGTGAGTCTGTTCCGGTGTTGTGGCTGAGTCCAGCGGGGTGTTTCTGTTTGGTTTGAGGCCGAGTTTCTTGAGGAGTGTTTGCTCATCTCAAGGCTCCGTGTGGGATTGGTTGATATAGTTTTGATGATCAAGGAGTTTTGGATAAGAAGTCTTTGGCATCTGTGTCAGCGGTGCAACTCGGAAGTGTTCTGTGTGTTAGCAGGAAGTTTCTGGCTGAGTAGTTTTTCTGAAGTTGGAGTCCAGAAGCAGCTGAGTGAATCCATTTCTTCGATGAATTGGATAGTTAAGTATGAGCTGTTCTAATTTGTGAAGAGAGAACAGTATCTGTGGAAGTTAGGTCGAGTTGATCGCAAAAGAGACTTGCGATTGTTTGAGTGTTCTCTTGGGTTATTGGAGATTGAGATTCCGTATCATCTTGATTCGTGGAGTTACTGGTGGTCCAGCTTAATAGAAGGATGTCTCCGAGAGAAGAATTTGGTGAAGCAGCTAAGGATTCTTTGGAGAGGGATTGATCATACCTAATTTTCTGGAAGGAATTCTATTGGGATGTTTTGACCAAGTGGAAGGGTTCACTAAGATTTTATAGATATGGTGAATTGTGGATGATCAAGTATGTGCTCGAGTATCTCCGATGGCATTCTCATATATTCCAGATCAGAGTTGTGCAGCAGAAGCAAGATATCAGCTATTCTAGAGTGGGAGCAACCGGGAGTTGTAATTTTCTTGGAGTAGAGGATTTCTATAGGAAATTCAAGTGTACCTCTAAGTGTGAAGGAATTTTCAGGATTGGGAGGTAAGGTTGTCAAGTGCAACTGTTTGGCTATTTTAGATAGGAGAAGTAGTTCGAAGTGCTCTAATGATTGTGGAGTAGAGTTGTGTTCTGGATTTCGGCGTATTTTTGAAAACCATTAGGTTGAGTAGGATCCAAAAATTGGTTTGATCTTGGTCTAGATTGTTTTAAGAAGCATCAGCAAAGATTAAGCTGATCAGGAAGGATGAAGTGACTCAGGATCGTCAAGAGAGTTATGCAATTAAGAATTGATGGAATTTGGAAATTGATGTTGAAATTGGATATTGTTTAAGTTTTTCTCCGATCAAAGGAGATATAAGATTTGGTAAGACTGGAGAGTAAGCTCCGGAAGTATTATGAGATTTTTCTGTGTTCTTTGGAGATTAGATTTTGATCCCCAGGATTGAGTTGCCAGTTCGGATAACTGGAATTCATTTTATTTCACATATCTCTGAGGAATATGTGTATGATTCATCGAGTGATGGAATCAGCAGTTCAGAAGGATAGTTGGGATGGTTTTGAGTTAGTCTGATATCTTGTTCAGATTTGTGATCTAGAAAGGAAGGACTTCTAGATTATTATAGATAGTTAGTTTAGATCTTATAGAACGAGTCTCCCGGTATATATATATACTTGGGGAAACTCGAGTAAATTCTATCCAGATTTTGACTGGATAGTTAAATTTGTTTGATTAAATTGTTTGCTATGGTTGTTAGAATATGATTGATATGTATGGTTGCTGTTTGAAATTAAAATTAAAATTTTGCTGGGTTATTAAATTATCTTTGCTTTTAAATTTCGGGGACGAAATTATTTTAAGGGGGAAGGAATGTGATATCCCGGAATTTTGGCAATATCAATTTAATAATCTTTATAAATAATTAAATTGATTTGTTGATTTTATTTTATAAAATTGACAAGTTTATTCATTTTAAAGGTTAATAATATTTAATTGGCAATATTTATTAATATCTTTTCTAACAATTTAAAATTAGTAAGATTTATCTTTCAAAACTTATATAAATGTTTTCTATTTATAATGTATATATATATTGGTATATATATTATAAATAGGGAGTCTTTAATTTAATAAAAGACTATGTTTTCAAATTATAATATATATGTATATATATATTGTTATTTGAAGTTATGTATTAAAATTCAAAATGATGATTATCAAAACTAATGTAAAAATATTTTCCATTTAGAATATATATATTTGTATATTTATATAGAATCTTAAAGCTTATTTATAAAAGAGATAAATACATTATATACTTATAAATATTTCATAAAAACATATAAATGTCTTAAATAAATGTATTAAAAACAAGATGTACACTTGTTAGCATATTAGAGTGGTGTGAAGACATTTGTAAGAAAATAAGTAATTTGTAATTTAAATAGCATAGGTGTAAGCAAATTAAAGAGACAAGTGGCTATATTTTAATTTAAGTTTTAAAATAAATAAAAAAATTAGTATGTAAGAAGAAATCTGTTTTTCACTTTTCAGTTTAAAAATTTTCTTTTCTTCAACTTCTTTCTCAACTAAAATAATTCGAATCTAAAGAGAAAATAAAACCTGGAATCAAAATTCAAAGAGAAAAGGATTTGGAAATTCAAAATCAAAAGAAGATGGAGGCAATTCAAATAGCAGTTTAAAAATCTTCAAACAACTTGAAGTTCAGAAAAAGGGAATCAAGCAAGTAATCAAAGATCAAACAACAAGATTAAAATTCAACTAAGCAAAAGAAATCAAGTTCAAAAATCTGGAACATCAGCCTGGAAACTAATCTGTCCCCTGTCTCTGTTTTATAAATTCCTGGTAAGTAAATATTTATTTTAAAAACAGTTTAACCTGATGATGATTGACTTCTGTGATAAATTAAATTGTTATATAGATCTGATATGAATGTATGCATGTATATATTTATAGAGGGGTCTGTGTATATTGATGTTGTTCTCTGTTCTTTTATAGTTGAACTGATTTCATAAGAAATTCAAAAATCTCTCAACCAAATTAAAATTAGATATTGCTATATAAATGAAAACTGTTTGTAATTGTATGATGAAGGTTTTTAAATCATTCCAGGAATTTTAAATACCCTGAATCATGTTTAAATTAAAAATTTACAGAGGAACTGGAATTTTTGTTAAAAACCAACTATCTTAATTTCTAATTTGAACTACATGCATGTAACCATGATAGGAAATCATGAATTTAGATATGCAATTTGAAATTTTTAGTTGGGTATTTCGTTTGAATTTGAAGTTTGTTCGAAATTGGGTCTTTTGTGGATTGCTGATTATCCACGCTATAAATTGTTTTGATATTTGGATCGAAGCTTGATTGTGGATGGTAGATTAGAGGAAAAATGCAGTAGAATTTTTCTATTGAGTGAACTGTTCGAATTTGTTGGAATTAGGGTTTAGCATTGGGTTTTTGCTATCGAAGTTGTTGAGGTTCGTTCGTCGTTGACATGGGACCGGACTCGTTCGCGATGATGTGAAGCGAAACTGGAAGTCGAGACGGAGTTACAGTGTAGACGGCGAGGCTTTTCGCGACAGGGATCATCGGAGACGAGGGAATTTTCGATGACGATGGGGTTTCCAGGTAGCAACCGAGATGCTCGATTTCGTTCTGTAGGCGATCTCGTGGTTCTGTTTATTCGAATGGGTTAGTGAGTTTGTGGGTGACTGGAGGAGGGTAGCGGCGATGATCGTGGATGGCCAGAATTGGCGTGCACGGTGCACGGTGCACGTTGGTGTCAACTGGAGTTCGAGGCTTCAGGGAAGAAGGTGTACTCGAGACGCTCTCGTGAATATCGCGTGGAAGACTCGGAGTAGGTGATGTCGCGAGTGACTCGGGGAAAGTCTCGTGAAGATGGCGTGGTCGACTCGAAGCTGGTAGGTTTTCGTATGGGCGGGTAGACTCGGGAAAGAATAGTGTTTCGTGGAGTTTTTCGATTGATCTGGGTTTAAATTGATAGTTTAATTTTAAAAATGTTTTCAAGTTAAAGTTATATTCAAATAATTATAAAGGAATGTTTTAAATTAGATTTTAAATATATTTAAATGAATAAGTTTAAAGATATAAAATTTGGGATTTCCAAAGTTAAATTATTGTTTATTTAATTTAAATCAAACATATTTGGAATGATATTCAAAGATTTTTAAGTGTGTTTAAATTAAGTGTTTGAATTGTTTGTTTAAAAATTTAAAATCATATTTCAAAATTGATTTTTAAATGGGTTTAATAAAGTAAATAAATCTGAGTTTAATTAAGGATAATTGATAATTAAATTAAAGCTTAATTACTTAATTGAAATTAAAGATAATTACTTAATGAAGTAATTAGTAGATGGTTAATGAATTAATTAGAGACTAAGAAATGGTTAATTAGTTAATTAGTTAATGTAATTAATTTTAGATTAATTAATTAGCCTAATTAATTTAAGATAAAATTTATAATTAAGTGAGTAAATTTCTTAATGAAGTAATTAATGGATAATTACTTAAAGTAATTAGGAGGAGTAAATTACTCATGGAAGTAATTAGCTGAAGTAATTAATGGGTAATCACTTAATGTTATCAATTAAGGAATTAATTAATATAATTATTTTAAAGTTAATTAATTATGAAGTAATTAATTAATTAAAGTATTAAGAATTATTAATGATGGAATTAATTATTGGTTAAGAAATTTATTAAGAAAGTAAACAAGATTTTTAATGGAAGTAATTAGAAGATAATTACTTATGTAAGTAATTAAGAATTAATTACTTAATTTTAGTTTAGTTAATTAATAAATGTGATTAATTAAATGCGTTTAATTTAAGATTAATTACTAAGAGTAATTAATTAATAAAGTAATTAATTAAGGATTATTTGTTAATTTAAATTGATTAATAATTACTTAATGAAGTAATTAAAGATTAATTAATTAGATTAATTAATCAAGGTTAATATAATTAATTAAGATAAGTAATTACAAATTGTTAATTACTGTTTATGATTAATTAAGACTAATTAATAAATGAAGTGGTTGATTAAAAAATTAATTATTTAATTAATTAAAAGGTTAATTAATTAATAAAGATTAATGAATTAATCAAGGTTGATTAATAAAAGTAATTAATTTTAGTTTGATTAATTAATTGTAATTAATTAAGGATTAATATAATTAATTTTAGTTAATTAATTGATAAAGGTTCATTAATTATTGTAATTAATGATAGTAATTAAAAGTTAATTACTGAATATGATTAAGGATAATTACTAAAAGGTAATTAAAGTATAATTAATCAAAGGAGATTAATTAAGGAAGATCATTAAGATGTTTAATTAATTAATTTGTAATTAATTAATGATAGTAAGCAGGATTATGATAATCCAAGTGATAGTAATTAATTTAATTTAAGGTTAATTAAATTGATTTGGAATTAATCAATTCTGCTTTTGAATGATTGGTTAATATTGGATGATTGATATTGGGTGATTGGTTGATATTGGATGATTTGGATATCTCTGATATATGTGATAGGCTGCTTTGTGAAATGAATGTTGATATGAATTATCTATTGTGATGTTGATATGGATTACCTATTTTGTTATGGATCATTTGTTTATTTGATAATGTGATTATCAATTGTGACTTGTGAATTATCTATCTGTATGAATATAGATAAGTTAAATTGTTTTAACCTTAAAACAACTTGGCCCTTAAAAGATACGTTTTGGATTTCGATGAGACCGGGATCGGGTTTCCGTATACCGGAATTCCAGGTCTGGAGACCCGAATACCACATCGATCCAAATTTACGATAGGTCGTGAATCTCAAGTGAAGATGAAGATTCAGAGTGCAAGGGTTATTGTCGTTAACTCTGAGGGTGATTCCAAAACGAGTGTAACGAGATAATGCCTTCGGTTTCGTTCGAACCCGGAACGAACTTGTATGGATTGAATGCTTTCAGCACATCGTCAGGCGGACGATGAGCATTCTAAGTGATATGTTCTGATTAAAGGTAATCGTAACCTCAAGCCTCATCAACCGGGAATGGCTAAAACAGGGGAGGTGCAGCAAGGCTTCGTGGGTAGCACCCACTGAGAGCAAGATAGATCCCTGTCTAGAGGTCCCTTTTCTTTTATTCGGCTTAGTGTGTGGTTGGTCGCGCCAACTACGGGATTGTCTTGTTCGGAATTATCCAGTAAGGAATGGTTCCGGCTTTGTGTTGCAGAGGAGCGGGCGTACTCCTCGGTACGGTGATCTAGGCCACGTACTGTGACGGGCGGTACACCAGTAGCCCTGCCATTGTATGGAATCCAAACTCCAATAAGTGCCGTACGTATTAGTTGTGCCCAACTATGTTGGAATGTGAGATGTAAGCATTTCAGCTATTTCTGTATTTTACTTGAAAACCCTAGACCCTATTATAATTCAATCGGATTTGCTATCAAATGTTTTAGTTAGCGTAAGGTAAAAACTTACCCTTGTTTATTTGTGGGAAGTCTTACGTGATACTTTTGTTTCAAAGGTTTTCAAAGTTAAGCAATCTAACCGTTTACTCACACCAGACCCATGTCTGACCCAAGTGTTTATTTCTGTTTTATAAACTCTTGGGTACTCAAATTTTTACGAGTAGCCAAGGGATTCAGGTTTAGCTTTGACGAACATTCTGGAGGAGATTTGGAGCAGGAGGCTTCGGCGTTCGTAGATATAGTATTCCGCTGTGTTGATATCGGTGATAGTGTCTTGTCTTGTATTTGAGTTGTAATGTCTAGACAGATGTATATAACTGTCTAGTAAGTGATGTATATGCTGTGTAACTCTGTAAATTGTTGTATACTATGTAATAGTTTATGTTATTAATATAATTTATTCGTTCCGCTGTGAGATCGTTGTTGTTGTTTCTTTCTTTCTTCTCTTCTTTTCTTTCTTTTCTTCTTCTATCCCTTTCTTTCTTAATTAACGATGCGACTTTCTGTGGAGAAAAAGTCGGGTTGTTACAGTGGCTCAGCAGGTCTGGCATTAACTTGGTCCGGTTCATGCTCTTATCCTTCATTTGGCACCCTCCTTCCCCAAGTAAGGATTTCTGGTTTGGCAACATTTAGGTACCGAACGAGATATCCTGGTCAGTACCTTAGGGCACCTATAACGACCCCACCATGATACCCATATTATTAAAGAACATTATAAATAATGTCGTTTAATAATATGAAGAATATGGTTTGTTAAGGGCGACCAAATGTTAATATATCTTTATACTAACACTGACACGTTATACATATGGTTTACTTGATCTCTGGAATAAAATTTGACGTGTACAGTTTCATTTCAAAGTAATAAACACATCGGTTTCTCAGAATCAGAACAGTATATCATATAAACAATAGTCATAGGTCAAAGTGGAATAATAAATCTCATATACATATACAAACTGAGAGTCTATCAATAATAATACTCGAATCACATAATATGCATCCTAAATAAATCTCTAACCCAAATATACATTTCATAATATAAAAAAATCCAAATGAGAAAAAATAAAAGTCAAAACGATTTATCTCTCTGCTAGCCCAGCTATCCAAAGGTTAGCATGTCTAATAGCTTGAAAAGTCTCGGCCTGACTTGAGCGTTAAAATAATACCTGGGTCAGAATATCTCTAATATCTGAAGAGTGAGAACAAGATATAACACAAGAATATATGACATATAAGTAAATCCAGATGTCCAAGGTATAATAAGTCACGAATTTATTTAACTCAAAATCCATCACAAGTCACCAGAATATATATTTATTTCACGAACACAGAATAGTAACAGAATCCAAATTTTAGAATCTAAGAGATCCAAATCCATACCGATTGTAATGATCATTCATATCAATCACAATGATTATACTCAGTCTGTGGCAAACAAACCAACAAAGGTATCACTCATACCGATCTGATACCAAAGATCGTACTCACACCGGGAAAACAGAATCACAACTGATCTCAAGGATAGTCCATACTTATCAGGACGATCGTAGCAACCATGACTCGAAGACTCTAGACTATTCATCTTTATAAATTTATAATCATAAAGAAATGCATGAGTATGTCTCTTAAGGATCTATCGGTCCCACCGAACACCGAAAGGAAATATACTTTAAAGTTCCAAATACTGTCACTTTCAGTAATCACTAGAACTTATCCAAAATGTCCCATACCGCCTAGTGAAATTCCAGTACTTACTAGAAGCTAGTAAATCTCACTCATTATAGATACCACCAGAAAACCTAAACTATATTCTCTTAAGGTTTTATTGGTCCCATTGAACACCAAAATAAAATACAACTCTAAAGATTCAAATACTTCTTAATAGCAATTACAAGAATTTAACCCAGGCATCCCATACTACCCAGTGAAATTCGAGTGTTCGCTAATGGGCTAGTAAGTTCCACTCAAACATTTTATTCAATGAGTTATACCATATTCGATGAAGCGTTATTTGAACACATTTAAACCAATCGATAACACTAAGTCGATTATTAGTACTCCCCAGATTAAAGAACTAAGGCTCTTAAAACAATTTCCTTATAAGAGTTTATAGTTTTAGAATCCATATATATATATATATATATATCAAATTGTTCCAAATTTCTCGTTTAAAAGTTATTAAGTTCTTAAACCATATTCCAAAAGCCACTTGTTTTTGTGTGCGTCCATTTATTTATGAAACCATAAACACATTTTCCAAACCCAATTTGGTATTTTGATAATTGTTTAAGAAACAACTTAAGTTTTTTTTCCTTCAAAAACCATACTTCAAAATACGTAAAATCCCTTTTTATTACTTAGATATCTATGTTACATGCCTATATATTGTTACCAATATATTGATTACAAAAAATCTAGTTTTAATACAAAGAGATAATAATTGATGATGCTTATTAAAATTACTTAAACTTTCTTGGTTTATGAACTAAGTCTTTTAACATATATCACTATAAACCTCATGTTTAAGACCATAAATACTTTTTATTGCTAACCATAAGTTTATAAAATATAAGTTTAATTATTACTAAACTAAGTTGGAAGTATAATCTAATGAAACTGTGTATATATGTGTACACGGCTGTTGATAACAAAGATTCAATAGGTTCATAAAATAATTTTCTAAGTATATATACTCTTATATCCACTTTCACAATTTGATAGCCAAAGTACCATAGGAAGATAGGTTTATTTATCATTTGGACTAAATTGAAAATCTAATCTAAAACAAAATGAACTACTATGCCTACTATATATATTTATTTATGTATATATAAGTTATTGCTCAACAAATGAGATTCGCTAGATTTACAAAAGAAGTTACTAAATATCCATTCATATTTCCTATTAACGGTTTAATAGTTGAAAGTATAATGAAATATAGTGCAATCACTTATCAAAAATCATTACATAGCCATAAGGAAGAAAATCATACAAGCAATGAAAATAGTAGTCTAATATGAACAACCTCGAAGAGCCGAATATGCTCCAAAAGTTCGCCTACCCATGGACCGGTGTAGCACCATCAGTGTAACGATCCGGAATTTCATTGCTTTGATTAGTGAATATTTATTTAATTTTAAAAATTCAATATGTATGTTTTATAATGAAAATAAACTCCTTTTTATTAATTAATAATGATGGTAAAATCATTTTCAAAATTTTTTTACCAAATTAAATAGTTCGTAGAATAACAAAAAATGTGACCGAAGAACGTTTTCCGAAATTTCGGCCTTTTGACACCGAAAATTTGTCGGGAACGTTGTTCGTCTTTGTGTACCATATATACACATATATAAGAGTTAATTAGCTAAATAATAATATATTTAAGGATAGATTATCTTATGATAATTTTGTTTAGCAAGTGATGTGACGATTCATAAATTTAAAATAATAATCTTATATATATATATATATATTCCTCTCTTGTCACATCTTAGATTGTAATCTTTAACCATCGTTATTTCTTATCACATCTTAGATTTAATTAACAATTATATATATATAAAGAAAGTGATGTAACTAAACATAATAATTATATATATATAAAAGAAAGTGATGTGACTAAACATAATAATTATATATATATAAAAGAAAATGATGTGACTAAACATAATAATTATATATATATATAAAAGAAAGTATTGTGACTAAACATAATAATTATATATACTAGTACGCATGCACATCTGATGGACGTGTGCCTAGATACTTGTAACCAAAGTTGGAAATAAGTTTTAAATTGGGTAGTTCATTTATTTATTTTTCAATAAATGCAGCATTTCATTTATTTTTCTCTCTATATAATCATCAATTGCTTCACATTTTACTACTAAGCTTTGTAGGCAAGGTGAACATTCATAGCTACCATATTGTCATTGAAAGGATATCCACTACTCCTTCAAATGAGTGAAAGGGATATAAAACAATATAACTCAGTTTATTGATGTTATTTACCACATCTTTACAAAATGCATTGTTTAATACTACATAGATCATAAAAGTAAAATAACTGGGTATACTCTGTGCGATAAATAGTGCATTATTAAAGGCTTTAAAGATTCAACTCCAAAATTTTAAATGATCTAATCCAAACCCTTAGTCTATAGGGTAAATCATTTGAACTACTAAGAAGGAGCACTTTATCTTAAATTCGACCACCATAAAAATTCAAGACCACGGTGAATCTAATATAAAAAAGTTGAATGAAACATTGGACGATGATTTAGATAATAGAATATGAACATATCATACTAATGATAAAATAAACCAAAAAAGAGTGAAATTTGTGGAAGTGCCTATTTTGTAGTATGAAAATAATAAGTATTAGACTTTGGAAAAAATTTAACATAAAATATATGTTGAATATATCGTAAAACTCAAAATTTCATCAACAAATCGTATCAAGTAAAAAAGAAAATAAACTTTTTGGACATAATATAAGATTGAATAAACCAATTTTTCTTTCTTTCTCACCAGCATCACTATAAACATCATTAACTTGGAAACCGGCCGATACTCCTAGCAATCAAAAAATCCATGATTTTTAATTGAACCAATTAATATAGGTAATAAAGTTAGAAGAGCTAACATTTTCAATGCAAGCCAAAATTTTCAAAAGTGATACAAAATGGAGATAACCTTTAAAGATTTATACACCGTGTTTTACTGATGTTACACATAAGTAAATAAGGCAGAAGATAAAATCTATTGGATAAAAAAGCTAAAATTTGAAAATTGTATAATGAAATGACTATTATAATAGGTATAAATCAATGACTATTATTGCAAGTTAATGGATATAGCATGAATTTGTTTCTAAACTACTTCCAATATGGAAATATCTATATTTAGAAAAGTTATAAATTTTGAGCAAATAAAGATTTTAGGCTAAGGATACCAACAATTAATTTGCAATATATATATTTCAAGCAAGAACATGCTATATTATTGAAATATGTGGTCTAAATTATGCTAATATATGATGTAGAAGACAACAAATTAATTTCAGACATCTTTGATTGTTTAGATTAAATAAATCATATACCATTAAAAGAGAATCATTAATATCATATATATGAAATTAATAGATGCATGGATCAATTTAGATTCTTAGAAAAATTAATTGTGAGGAAAAAATGAAAAAATATCAAGCTTTTCCATGCATTCCATATACTAATGATGTTTAATGTTGCAGTCAGTAGCTAAACAAAGAGCAGTATTAAGTAAAGCTTTACATATAGAGTTTTCAGTCCAAGTTAAGTATGTATCATCAGCATTGATGCTTATAGGAAATCAAAGTGGTCAAATACAAACTTTATCACATTGCTGAGATTGGATAATGAATCAAGGCCATCATAGCCACAATTAAGATCACCACATATCTTAAAATCATCATAAAAATGAATACTTTAGTCTTCAGTTGTATAAAATTAGCTTTTGAGAAAATAATATAATTATTTCTTCTTAGTTACCAAATGCATTATAAAGCTCATTAAATATCACACATATGGAAAAGGCAACTCCTAAATAGTTAACAAAAACCAAAGGCTTATGTGCATACTTGATGAAGATTAAGTGTTATCAACCTACATTGATTATATAGATTAGTATTATATTGCAAGATACAATGACAATTGAAGGAGAGAACTTCCAAGCTAGTAAAGCGGCTAACTCCAGTATATAGTTGTTAACGATAAAATGTGAACGCTAACACCCGGTGTGTGTAATAGAATCGTGAAAGCACCACCCGTTGGTACGGGAACAGAATATAAGCTAAAAAGGGCAGAAAAGCAGTAAATGAACAACAGGTTTATAGTGGTTCGGCCCGTAATTGAGCCTACGTCCACTTTATAATCTTTTATTGCTGATTTGGTTACAAATCGATACAAATCACTTGTCAAATACAATATAACTTGATCACGCAACAATCTAGACTACTAGCTCAATCTTCGGTGATGAATTTTGCTAAATCCGTATCGGATGAATGAAGTCCTTCACGAAGCTTGTTGTAGTGCCTTGAGTGTTGGAAGATCTTTATTTGTTGAGTGAATTTTCAGTGCAGCAGAGCATGGAAGCTTGAAGAAATGAATTGCCAAAAAGTCCTCTACATGTTGGAAGTGATGGGGTATTTATAGGAGCAGCTCTGAGTTCTGGGCAGAAAATATGCTAAGTCCTAGGTCGCGTACGACCTAAGCTAGGTCGTAGGTCGCGAGCGACTTAGGAGATGCAGTGATGAAGTTATGTCGTTTCCTCCAAGTGGTAAGTCGTAGGCGACTTATAGCAAGCCATGAGTCGTAGATGACTTAAGTCCTTAACCCGTATACGACTTACTCCTAAGACACGTATCCCTTATGTCGTAGGTTTTTAGGTCGCAACATTGCTAGGTCGCGATGTCCCTTTAGAGGTTAGGTCGCCATGTCCTTAGGTCGTAAGGTTCTTCAAGATAGTTAGGTCGCTGGGCAAGTTAAGTCGCTGAGTCTCTTAAGTCGTAGAAGAGTTAACTTGATGAGTCGTAAAGCTCTTAAGTCGTAGGCGGCTTAACTTGATGAGTCGTACAGACCTTGTGAGTCGTAAGATCCTCTTGAGTCGTAAGCCTGATGAGTCGTAGCATGTTAAGTCGGAACCTTCTTAAGTCGTATAGACTTTAACTCGTTGAGTAGTTAAGTCGGAGACTTCTTAACTTCTTAAGTCGTAGGTCGCTTAACTTGCTGAGTCGTCAAGCCCTCAAGTCATACATCCACTGAGTCGTAAACTTGTTAACTCGTAAACTGTTAAGTCCCACCATGTCTCAGGTCGCTAACCTTTTAACTCGTAGGTCGCTGAGTAGGACCATTCCTTAGATCGGAGCCTACTGTGTCGTAGATCATCTAAGTCAACTTGTTAAGTCTCGCAATCCTTAACTCGTTAAGTCTTGAGACGTATACTTCTTAGGTCGTGGATAATTCAGGGTTAACATTTGCCCCTCGAAATACACGCCTAAGTCGTAGGTCGTGTGTTTCGATTCATTTTAGCTCGTGTGAGTCGATTCCAATTCCTTCGACCTGAGGTATAAAACGCTTAGGTCGTACCTCTTATCTTCTTCTTCCTATCACTCGTGCTTTAAGTCGTATCTGCCATTAACAAGATCTCAAGCTTCCAAAGGTGATTTCGACTCGATTTACCTCCAACCACTTCTAGTTACATCGCGTAAGCGTCTTCTCCCTTTTCCCAATCGCTGACCATTGCTATCGACCTTTCTCCATGAATTCTTCCCTTGGTCCTTGCGAATACTGCTATGTAGGATATTCATGGAATTAAGGTGGCTTGATATGGCTTGTAATGATTTGTGATCTGTGGTGGTTTAGAAATAGGGTTGATGAAGAAGCTAACCGGTGAATGGGTTAACGGGTTGGATAGTTAAGGGTTAGGAGTTGGATGGATATATGGTTAACGAGTTAGGGATCAAACGAGTCAGGAGTTAGATGGACTAAATTCTGGATCGACTTATCACTTACAGCAACCTAAGCTTTGAGTCGTAGCCGAGTTACGACTTACGACTTAGAGAATAATTGACCCTAGCTCGCAGGAACCATTTGAGTCGTTTTGCGACTTAACACTTCAGACTTTGCTTGAATGTGGTACGATTGGAGAGTTACGACTCAACTTGATTCATAGCATATCTTTTAGTCCGTGACCGAGCTAGAACTTGAGGAAAATCTGACCCATGCTAAGTCGAGAATGAGTTAGAACTTGAGCAAATTTTGCACTGCCTTGAATGTTAAGACTTGAGTTGTTTGAACTTTGGACTGTTGAACTTTGTTGCATTCTTTTATAGATTGTCAATAATTCTAATTACCTGTTAAAACATTTACAGAAAACTGGGACGAATATACTGCCACTGACTGCCCGCATCAGATGACAGATTAGTCGATAAAGAGAAAATTAAATTAGAACTGCATGAATGAAATGTTGTACAATAACCAATTCAAGTGAAGTATTAGGGCAAAATTGCAATAACCAACCAAAACTAGTTTATTTGCATTAACACTGTACTTTAAATATTAACAAGTCCTGAAACCTTATAATCGATCTATCGTCGACTAGTTTAATTCCAGTGGCTTTTACTTGTTATTTTATTGGCTTTGCACAACACTTCACACTTTCTAGGAAACGTGCACCTTAATATTTGATCGTCAGTTGATTGTGTAGAATGGCGTCTCAACGAGAGGACTCGGAACTAGCTGGAGAAGCCTTCCCAATTGCTACTCCACTGGATGACCCTCCAGAAAGGACTTCCACCACTCTGAGTCATAAAGTCTTTTGTCAGTTATGCATCCAGTTTGGCATTGCCGAAACTGATGCTTTGTTCCCTGGAGTAAATGACACTGCTGATAGGCCGCCTCGTGGCTTTGTCGCAGTTAACCGCCACATGTGCTTGAGTGGAGCTATCCCCCCGTTTAATGACTGTATCCGAGAACTTCTCCTTCGACTATCTATTTCCCCCTTTCAACTACATCCTAATGGCTACGCCATCTTGTTAGGGTTGTGTGTGCTTTTCAGGAGAACGCTTGACCGCTTTCCCAGCTTTGGAGAAATTCGCTTCTTGTGTTCATTTGCAAAAAACAAAGACCATCCCTCTATCACACTTGTAAGGAGTGCCAGGAATCGTAGATTGATTACTGGTCTTCCCGAAAGCGTTCCCGGGTTCTTGAGCCAGTTTTTCTATGTCCGTTGTCCCTCGGAATTTTACGCCATCTGGAGAGTGGGAAGTACGACCTTTTGTCTTCGCTCCTTATTTTTTCTGAATTCTTCGAAACCCGAATTGTCAAGCATTAACTTCTTTTTCTGCTTTTTCAGCGTTCCCTCCTCCTTCTAGGAACTCTAGTCATAAAACAACCTTCGAGAGGCTTGTGTCCGTGCCAGTCGAAGAAAGAAGTGTTCAGTTTTTATTGAAAGATGAGTTTCTTCATCAATTCGGACTCTTACATCCTTCTCGCTCTACTCAACTGCATGAAGTTCCTGATTCTCCAGATACGGAGTCAGATGCCCCCGCTCCTGCTAAGGAACCTTCCTCGAAAGAACTTACCATTGAGACTTCACTGGTAAAGTGTTCTACTCCTACCGACATTGCTGGATCGTCCAGTAAGTTAGCACTTGCCCCGGTTGTTGAAGAGGAGGAAAATCTTCACACTCTTGAAAAGACGGCTGAGGTGGGAGTTGAAAAAGATAATTCTCCCATGCACCATGGCGACGATACTTTTGACAGTCTGAGCGACATCATGATAACCTCTCAGGAGCTCTTTAAAGATGATGTTTCTAAAGTGGTCCCTCCTGTTATCGAAGCAACTTCTTCTTTGCAACAAACCACAACGCCTTCCACACAACTTATTGCCATTTCTACACCCAAAAGTGGTTTGTAGTCTGACGCGCGTAGTTTGCACATCACACACACTTAGGATTTTGGCACCTATATGCACTTAGCTTCTTCAATTTTAGGATTTCTAAAACTGGTCTTTTTCTTCCATTTCAGGTTCTCTGATGGGGCGAAGCGGCTCTTACTTCAACAAATTCCAGCATTACGGAAGCCGTGAGGCTTATGACTTTAGGAGTTATATCGGTGCCGTGGAAGAAACTGATGAGGAGAGGGCTGCCAGAAAGGCTCATGAGAGGCGAGCTCATGAAGAGCGTCGCCGGAGAGAAGATGAGGAATACTATGGGAGTAGGAACGAGCGACGTGACTCTTCCCGCAGAAGCGACGATCCTTACAAGAGGAAATCTTACGATGACAAGGGGAAGAGTCATACTTTCGATGATTCCAGCAAACGGATCAGACTTGGCGAGAAAGATACATCTAATATCTCGGAAAAGACTACCGCTTCTATTCCTCCTAATACATCTTCCGGTTCTCCTGCCCTTAAGGAGTCTGACATCCAGACAATCATTAATAGGCCACAGTACCAAGCTGGAGATGGTCCTCCCACACTCCAGAGCCGATTTCCGAATTGGTGTCTGAAAGGAGTGCGTTTTGAT
Source organism: Allium fistulosum (assembly GCA_030737815.1). Classification (NCBI taxonomy): domain Eukaryota; kingdom Viridiplantae; phylum Streptophyta; class Magnoliopsida; order Asparagales; family Amaryllidaceae; genus Allium; species Allium fistulosum. The sequence continues at coordinate 1,109,886,531 of CM060902.1, read as the reverse complement.
TTGGATTTGGTCCCCATTGATAAGCAGGCGATGCTGAAAAATGTCGATGCTGTAAAGCTTGACATCGAAAGAATGTCTGGATGGCAGAAGCTGGTTGATGAACTTCAAAGGGTCAACCATATGAACCTCGAGGCGATGATGACCATGGAGAATGATAAATCAGAGTGGGACAAATGGCGTAAGCAGCATGACGCGGAGATGAAAAGCATTAGCGATGGTTATGGGAAGCTCGAAGCTGAAGTTGAAAGACTTAAAAATGAGCTTGCTACTTCTTCCACTTCTTATTCTCAGAAAGAAGAAATGCTTCAAAAACAAGTTCGAGACGCCCATGCTGCTCAGAGAGATATTGAGGTGAAACTCGAAGCAGAACAGCAGGTTACGAGAAAATACCGCGATGACGCTGTTCAGCTTCGAGAGAAAGTCAGCTCTCAAGACTTAGAAATTATAAGACTGCAATCTCAGCTACTGAAGGCTGAAAGAGAACGTGATGAAGCTCTTTCTGGTAAAGCTGCAGCCGAAGAATCCCATAAGGCAACCATAGCCACCATTGACGCGACTCTATTCGACTTTTATATGCATTGTGTCCTGGGGCGTGGGAGCCTTTCATTTTTGGGACCAGAATATGAAGTCACCTTGGCGGAAGTATGGGAGGCAATCATTGACTTGTTTGGCGGTGCCGGTTACGCTGAAGCAGATCTTCAAACTACCTACTTAGGCGAGAGCGACCGCGCTGCCCTTGCCAAAGGAAAAGAGCAGCTTATCCGAGTGCGGGCCGAAGCGACGGGAGAGAAGCTTCCTGAGAAAGAAATACCTCCTATTGCTCCTGCTTATACTTCGGCTTTAGCTTACGCGGATATTACTGGCTCTAGTTCTCATTCCACGCCTCCCGCTAAGGTTGACAAAGAAACTGTAACCACCCCTACAGAGGAAGAGGCAATGAAGGATTTCCAAGCTCGGGAATTTGAGATTGATCTCGCTAAACCGGCTTCTCCAGGTAACTTTGACGATTCACGGTCTTCTTTTTTCTCGGAGAATACTGATTTTGATTTCTTTTATTATGCAGCAGACGTGCCGGAAACTGCCCCAATTCTTCCTTCTTCAGCTGCCGTTCCTCCTCTTTCTCAAGTTATTCCTCTTCCAGCTTCTCAACCAGGTTCACAGGAAGAACCAATAGCAGCCCTTCAAGGTTTGGACGAACCACTTGCTTCCGAAGAGCGGAAGGCAGAAGGTCTGGAAGATAGCGAGAAGACCCTGGAGCGGTCTTTTGACTACGACACAAAGCTTTCTACATTTCTTGCTCCGGGGAGTGAGTCTTCTTCCAAGAAGAAGGGAAAACGTGCGGTTTCGAAGAAAGGAAAGAAGAGTTCTTCTGCTGCTGGAGATGAAGCAGAGATTGATCCGGCTGAGTCTCTTCCTCCTTCTTCTCCGATACGGCCTTTGAAACTAATTACCAGGCCGGGTAAAAGCTCCAAGGGTGGGAAGAAGGAGAAATGAGTCTGATTTTGTCTTTTTTGCTTTTTGTATTGACCGGGGATTGTGCGGATACCGGTCTCCGCCTTTTTTGTAATCTGCACAATGTAAAAAGTTTCCATAGTATTGAATAAAATGACTATTTTACTTGTACAAATTCTTGTGTATGTAGAAATATATCTGTTTTTCAATTGAAGTGTAGAGTAAACGATTCTTTTTACTTGTACAAACTTTTGTCTGTGTTTCAAGAACGCATTTATTCCACATCTTCTTTATGTGATATTGCAATGAACTTGTGGTGTGTCGCTTGTATATTACTTTTATTAATGTAACTAAATTGTATAATGTTGCCCCCATACCACAAGTGCATTGCAATATTACTCGCTTTTACAAGACTGATACTCTTATATTTGAGAATAACTATTCCACTTTTGAGGAAGGAATCATTCCGCTTTTAATTGAGTATGTCTCGTTTTTAGAGAAGTTTTTACTTTCTCTTTCTTCCTGAAGAACACTTCAACTTTTGGGAATAATCACTTTTATTTGTTTAAAGGTGAATTTTCCTGCACAGTGAAATGAGCTTCTATAGAAGGTTTTGATTTTGTGCCCCAGTAAAGGGTTTATTTTTGGTACTTCAAGCAAGGTGAAGTACGCCTCTGCAGAGGTCTTTCGGTCTCTGAAGAGAAGCAATTTTGGTCTTTGAAGAGAAGCAATTTTGGTCTCCGAAGAGAAGCATTTTTGGTCTCCGAAGAGAAGCAATTTTGGTCTCCAAAGAGAAGCAATTTTGGTCTCCGAAGAGAAGCATTTTTGGTCTCCGAAGAGAAGCAATTTTGGCATTTCAGCTCTGGTGAAGTGGGTCTCCGAAGAGAAGCATTTTGCACTTCTACACGGGTGAAATGTGCCTCCGAAAAGGGCTTTTTAGTATTTCATCACTGGTGAAGTGGGTCTCCGAAGAGAAGCATTTTGCACTTCTACACGGGTGAAATGTGCCTCCGAAAAGGGCTTTTTAGTATTTCATCACTGGTGAAGTTGGTCTCCGAAGAGAAGCATTTTGCACTTCTACACGGGTGAAATGTGCCTCCGAAAAGGGCTTTTGCCTCCGAAGATGGCTTGTGCCTCCGAAGAGGGCTTGTGCCTCCGAAGAGGGCTTGTGCCTCCGAAAAGGGCTTTTGATTGCCTGGAAGTTACTTTCTCATGGTCGGAGGGGTCCACGGGACAGGCGTAAGTTGCTTGATTGGATGTTTGTTTGTACAAACGATCGCAATCAATTAACAAGGTGCCCCTTAGGTGGTCCTACCAATCTTTTTGATTGAGGAAAGCACTCCCATTTATTGGCGTGCCTCATTAGAGGGCTTTGGTTGGTGTGCCAGGAAGGTTGCATCTTAGGGGCAAGTAGATCCACGGGATGGACACAAGTTGCCTGATCGGATGCATCACAATCAGTTAGCGAGGGTCTTATTCCTTCTGCTTAGGAAGGTGTCCCTTTAGTGGATCTACCGGCTTTCCTGTTGAGAGGCATATCTCCCTTTGGCTGCTTCCATGTTTGCCCGCTCATGTTGTATCATCATTTGCCAATTTGCGATCCTTTATCATCGTTTCCAGGCGCGTCTTCCCTTCTTTTGCAAGTAAATTGCTTTATCCGAAGAAGTAGACTTCACTGTTGAATGACTCCACAGAGTAAACGCAAGTTATTTGGTTGGATGCCTTTTTGTATCAACGATCGCAACCAGTTAACGAGGGCTTGACACAGTGGAGCCGTCAACTTTTTACGTGAAGTTCCTCTTGTATGGGATTTGAGTTTGGAATTTTTGTTGCTTGAAATTTGCTTTAATGAATGATTTGTAAGGCTCGCTTAGCTTTGCGATGGGTGAGCTTTGCTTTAATGACCTGCAATATTAGATCGACTTTTTAGCAATACAGTTAGAGTATTTACACATCGAAATATAACAGGCATTTTATAATAGAAAACACAGAATGCATAGTTTTTCATTATTCAGTCACGCTGATTTCTCAGCGGTTTACAATGCAGAAGTCACACACCCATTATCATTTTTACAAATTCAAGCAATGCTGCTAAGTAAAAGATGGATGCTAGTTATTGTTATTTCAGAATCTCCAAGCTGGATTTCCATTTGTGCTAGATTTGCAGCTTCGGATTTATATGCCAGAGAAAGTGAAAGATGCCCCAGTTGCAGTTTTGCGGACCATTAGCAGTTGTCCCAACTTCTGCCTGCTGGGTGTGGACCTCCTATGACAACATTAATGACAAGTTTTTCTGAATCTTGCGCTGTAGTGTTGTTGAGAGAATCAGATTGATGGGTAGGACGTTGTTGGTCCCGAGTGGATGAGGTTGGAGCGACTCCGCTTCTCTTAACGTATTGTTGGAGTTTACCCTGTTCCAGCAATTCTTCAATCACATTCTTTAATTGGCGACATTGGTCAGTGTCATGGCCAGGTTGATTGTGAAATTGGCAGAATTTTCCATTACGCTTTGCACCTCTTGTCATCTCAGGTGGCTTAGGATACTTGACAACGTCTTTTGTTGCAAAAAAGATATTTCTTGGTGTATCAGTTAAAGGAGTATAATCCGAAGGATTAAAGCGGCGAGGTTTCTTTTCATTTCCTTGGCTTTTTCCTCCTTCATTCTCCCTTTTCTGACTTTCAGATTCTCTTTTATTAGATGGGACATTATTATTATTAGTTTGGGCAGCAATCACTTTCGATGTCGTAGAAAGGCTTTCAAGGCGAATGAACTCGTCGGCCTTTTTATAAAATTTATCAAGTGAGTTCGGTTCCTTCATCTTTAGCCATATTCCAAATTTGCTCGATTTATCAATGGCTCGCATCAAATAAGTCAGGATCATGCGTGGTTCCGCATTTTCTACTTCGGCTAAAGCTAAATTGAAACGGCTCAAGAAAGCTTTGATCGATTCTCCGGGCGCTTGTTCCAGGTTAGACAGTGACATTATATCCTTAGCTTTTGAAGCATACAATCTGAACTGTTCTTTGAACTTTTGCGTTAAGTCGGAGAACTTATCTACAGACCGTACCGGAAGCTTCGTGAACCAAAGTAAAGCCACACCTTCCAGGTATACTGGAAAGTATCGACACTTGATCTCGTCTGATGCTCTTGCACCGGTCATATGCCAATCGTATTTGTAGAGGAAATGATTAGGGTCACCGGTTCCCCTATAGGCTTGGATAATAGGAGGTGCAAATTTCCTTGGAAACTCCGCTTTCAGGATCCTTTCAGTAAACGGAGTTCTGCTTGGTGCAAATCCCCAGTCGTTCTCATCCTCTTCCCTTAGCATGCTCTCTTTCATGATGCGGTTAATCATTTCAGACAGGTATTCTTTATTGTTCAAAGACATCTCCGGACAAGCATCAGTTCTTCCCTCGGAAGTTTGCCCGGGCATATGTTCATGACAAGTTGGTTGCGGCATAGAATCATCGGCTTGGAAAGGTGGCATTTCAGGAAGAGTAGTTTGATGGTTTTCTGGCTGACGATTTGCCCCGAGCAGAGCAGTTAACCTATCCATTATCAAAGCGTTTTGGGTTTCAATTTGTTGGTATAATCCAGAAACTGCATCGTCCAATTCAGCCCTGGTGACTCCAACGGTTGGAGTTGCTTGGTTTGTTATTGGGGAAGCGGAAGTCCCTTCGTGAGCATTTCCGGATCTGATAGGTCTACCTCTTCTTCCAGGAGCCATTACTTCGGATCTGGTTTTTAAGAGAGGTTCTTTTTATGAATCTTTGCGAAGCAACGGTGGATGATCGCCTGAGTTGGGTTCTCAGTGAAAGCACCAAAATGTTAACGATAAAATGTGAACGCTAACACCCGGTGTGTGTAATAGAATCGTGAAAGCACCACCCGTTGGTATGGGAACAGAATATAAGCTAAAAAGGGCAGAAAAGCAGTAAATGAACAACAGGTTTATAGTGGTTCGGCCCGTAATTGAGCCTACGTCCACTTTATAATCTTTTATTGCTGATTTGGTTACAAATCGATACAAATCACTTGTCAAATACAATATAACTTGATCACGCAACAATCTAGACTACTAGCTCAATCTTCGATGATGAATTTTGCTAAATCCGTATCGGATGAATGAAGTCCTTCATGAAGCTTGTTGTAGTGCCTTGAGTGTTGGAAGATCTTTATTTGTTGAGTGAATTTTCAGTGCAGTAGAGCATGGAAGCTTGAAGAAATGAATTGCCAAAAAGTCCTCTACATGTTGGAAGTGATGGGGTATTTATAAGAGCAGCTTTGAGTTCTGGGCAGAAAATATGCTAAGTCCTAGGTCGCGTACGACCTAAGCTAGGTCGTAGGTCGCGAGCGACTTAGGAGATGCAGTGATGAAGTTATGTCGTTTCCTCCAAGTGGTAAGTCGTAGGCGACTTATAGCAAGCCATGAGTCGTAGATGACTTAAGTCCTTAACCCGTATACGACTTACTCCTAAGACACGTATCCCTTATGTCGTAGGTTTTTAGGTCGCAACATTGCTAGGTCGCGATGTCCCTTTAGAGGTTAGGTCGCCATGTCCTTAGGTCGTAAGGTCCTTCAAGATAGTTAGGTCGCTGGGCAAGTTAAGTCGCTGAGTCTCTTAAATCATAGAAGAGTTAACTTGATGAGTCGTAAAGCTCTTAAGTCGTAGGCGGCTTAACTTGATGAGTCGTACAGACCTTGTGAGTCGTAAGATCCTCTTGAGTCGTAAGCCTGATGAGTCGTAGCATGTTAAGTCGGAACCTTCTTAAGTCGTATAGACTTTAACTCGTTGAGTAGTTAAGTCGGAGACTTCTTAACTTCTTAAGTCGTAGGTCGCTTAACTCGCTGAGTCGTCAAGCCCTCAAGTCATACATCCACTGAGTCGTAAACTTGTTAACTCGTAAACTGTTAAGTCCCACCATGTCTCAAGTCGCTAACCTTTTAACTCGTAGGTCGCTGAGTAGGATCATTCCTTAGATCGGAGCCTACTGTGTCGTAGATCATCTAAGTCAACTTGTTAAGTCTCGCAATCCTTAACTCGTTAAGTCTTGAGACGTATACTTCTTAGGTCGTGGATAATTCAGGGTTAACAATAGTGCTTCCTAATTATGCAAGTCGTAGTGGTACAACTAACCTCTAAGGTGAGTTCTAATAGTTTTTTCTTCATTACTCAAACTGATTCTCATTTCAACCATTAAACATTAACTAAGTAGCAAGGAGATATTGATGTATATCATTTGACAATGAGATTTTGAAGTAGCAAGTCTCACTGAATAATGAACAATTTTGTAAATAGTAGAATATTTATGCAACATTTCAGTTCTCAAATTGTTTACCAAACACGAACAAATAATGCATAGCCCATGAGCTATATAAAACAGACACATATCCTCAAAAGCAAAAGAGAATAAAAGGGGGAAATCCTACATTTCAGATCAGGAATATTTATACCATTCCAACGAAAAGAAAATTTTAAAAATTAAAAATTAAAAATTTAACAAAAAGCTTACCTTTAGATCATCAATTTTCTATGAGGACCATATAAAGCCGCTTTCAAAATCCAAAAAGGGAGAGAAGAACCTAGGTCGAACCTTATTCTGACATAATAAACGATATAATCATTTATTATTTATTATCTTAAATACAGGATTTGAAATTTCCATTTTTGTTTATTTTCGTAGTTATTAATGAAATTGTTATTGTTTTATTCTTTGGGTTGAGAAAGTTACGTGAGGAAATGAGGGAAGAAACTAACGTGAGGACGAAAAGGAGTAAAAAGTAACTGGAAAACATGGTGCGTATGAAAATTCATATATACCCTTGTTTTTTTGTTACATTTTTTTTCAAATAAATATAATGGGTAATTTTGGCAATTTGAAAAAGGCTTCACTTTGACGCATTGACTGATGGTTTTGCTTTATAATATAAGGTATATAAAACAAAGTGATGTGACTAAACACAATTGTATATATATAAAATATTGATGTGATTAAACATAATAATTATATATATATATATAAAAGAGTGATGTGACTTGACAAAATGATGAGGTGTGAAATCTTGCTTATAAATAGCCCTTATGTTTCTCCATTTTTCCTCCTCTTGCCACCAATCTTTTCTTCCTCATTTCTAACTCAAATAGAGATTTTTCTTTTTTTAAAACCATGTGAAATTTTAATGGCCACAACATTCTAGTTGACCACTATTTCAAATTTCTAACATAGCTATGTCAAAATACAAATTATTTACAAAGCAATTTTTTTACCCAGAATTTCAAGCCCGAAAATTACACTTCTACTTTTGATCATAACTTCTTCAAAAAAAATCGAAAATGAGTTATAATTTTATGAAATGATAAAAGAAAGAAATTCCTACAACTTTCCTTTTGACTACTTTTGCAAATTCCGTGGGTTATTGGCCCAAAAATCAGTGGGAAAATGACCTAATTTGGGGTTCATTTTTGACAAATCGATGATAACCCGAAGCTCCTCTACCTTCAAGCTACTACCCCACATCCACCTCCGAGCCTACATACACCTGGGCCAAGCCCGTTTTGAGGGTTGTTAGCACCTAAGGCCTTCATCCTTTAAAGCTAGGGAGTCATTGGCAAGTTTAGCTTAAGTTCGGGAAGCTTTTGCGGAAATTTGGTGAGTAAACTACTCGTTTTTTTTAATGAAAACGGTAACTTTATTTAAGTCACTATATATGGTGATTATATAGAGTAGACGTTGAATGATAATCATGTGGTTTGATTATGATTTGGATGGTTAATTTTAGTTTGATTTGGTTATGGAAATCGATGTTGAATTATAAAGTTAGTAAGCATATATATATATATGGATGTATACTTGCAATCTATGATGAAGATGGTTGGTGTTAGTAATATGTTGATTTTAAAACATGAGCTATGGCATGAGGTTGGTAAACAAATTTAACTGCTTTGTGTAATTGCGGCGGTTATGGGATCCGGTTGGAATCGAAGTTTGTTTTCAAATTTTAAAGTTTTGAAATGGATTAAAGATTGTAACTTTAGTTTTAAATTTTTTTACAAAAAATTTCTAAAGTATGTTTCAAATCATGATAAAGTAAGGATTTATGAAGTGGTTCGCTAAGGATATGTTAGAGCAAACTGTGCCAATAGCTATAATCGCTATGGATGCAGTTCGGCAAAGGTTTGAATTTATACTTCAAATTTGTTTTATTTTGAAATTAGTTTAATAAGAGTTTTTTAAAACTTAATTAGTTATATTCAAAAGTAATTAAGTTGTAATATAATTAATTACCTATTAATTAATTAATTAAAAGGTAATTAGCACCTAATTGGTGATTAAGAAGGTGATAAGAGGTTAATCATCACTTAAGTTAAGTTAATGACTATTAATTGATTTATAAAGTTTTAATTAGTTATTTATGGGGTTAAGAAGTAATTAAGTGATTTATAATATTTAATTAAGATTAATGGTTAATTAATTATTTATTTAATTAATGGGTTATTTAATTAATATTTAATTAATGAGGGTTTAACTCTTAAACAATTTGGTTTAACCTTAACCAAGTTGCATTAGGAAGTCAATTAGTGCTTAATCAAGTTCATTAAGCCTAATTAGAGTTTATTTATGATTTAATCTTGATTTAAATTGGATTAATTAAGATTTGGTTAGGGTTTAAGCTAATTAAATATACTTTTAACTTTTCAAAGGTGATTTTAAACTAAACAGAATGTGTTTTAATCAATTTTCTTTTTCAAAGTAAATCAATTCCATATCAAATGATCTCTTATCCAGACCCTTAAGTAACCCATATGATTAGGAGAATTAAATGACATCCGTTAATAGAACAAAACACCATTCTGCTATAGTGTAAGTGATTTGATTGTCTGGACATGTGTTAAGCAGAATAAATCCATGTTCTGCTATAAATTGATTGAATTGTTTGGACATTTATTTAGCAGGATAAATCACCATCATGTTGTTGTGTTATTTGGACTTGTATATGCCAACTGGTTATATTCACGTGTTATTCCATGATTGGATATGAAATGTATTTACATATATGGTAGCTTATGTAAATAATTGTTAAGTGACTTGGGAATCAGATTGAAATTGAATGGTAACTTAAACTAGTACCATTGGGATTGCTAAGCCTCTTTTTGAATTTGTAAAGTGTGTTTTGAATTAACTTAAATTATTTAATCAATTTAGAGTTTAAAGTTTATAAATGATTTCCAAGTTATGCTATTATGTTGTAAAGTTACTTATAAGTAATAACTTGTTTATAAAAGGGGTTTTTACTGAAGGGTTACTTTAAGTGTTTTACAAATAATATTTATAAAGGAGTGTATAAAGGTTTATATAAAGAGTTTTAAAAATAGGAAAAAGGTTTATAAATCATTTCAGAGCTTTGGAAAGAGGTTTATAAATTAAAATAAAGGCTTATAAAAGTGGGTTATAACTTTATTTTAAAAGTTATAAGTTAATTGAAATATGAGATGAGCTTTTAAAAATGGAATTTTTTATAAAGGATAAGCGTAATGTTTTATTTGTAAGAAAGTTTTGGTTATTTAATGTGGGATTTGGAAAGAACAAAACTTTGAAAAGTTTGTAAATATACTTATATACTAATAAGATAAGTATATGATTTTGTTTCAAGGCAAGAAAAGTAAAATGTTTTGGTAATTTACTTATAACATTGAGATAAGTATATAAATGTTTCCCAAGTATAAAAGGAAATGTAAGGGGTTTGGGAATAGTGTTATGAAAAGATCTTGTGATCAAGTTTTATAAAGTGGTTTTATTAATTAAAGAGAATTAATAAAGGCTTAGTGGATCCCATATGGAAATGAAACCATGATTGGATGTTTGTTTATTTGATAGTTAAATAACCAACTATCAAATCTGGATAAAACATAACTTTAGAAATATCTAGGAGAAACACAAGAATTATATGGTACAATTACCGTCAAAGGTGATATACTGTACGTATAAACTCGTTTCGTTCTTCTAGGACGAATGGTAAGGAAATCTATCCACAAACGGTTAGGAGGTGAACTCCGCTCTTGTCATTTGTCTGTTTATTTCCTAAAGGACCGGGGTTGAGTTTGCCGGAAATATCAAAAGTTGTTTCGAAGAGACCGGGATCAGATATGCTATCTAAAAACCACTTCGATCAAACTCAAGCATTTCGAAACGAAGATATCTTAAAGCATGGGATCGATGATGGAGCCATTGAAGTGCAAGGGCTGCTTGCTACTTATCCTGAGGGTGGTTCCAAAATGGATGTAGTAGAAGTAGTGCCTTCGGTTAGTCCTTATCCTGGACAACTTGTATGGATGAATGTTGGCACTGCATTACTGCCTGGAGGGTAGTGTTAGCATTCCAAGATGGATTGCTATTTAGAAAGGTAAAGCGTAGCCTTAAGTCGCACAACCGGGAGGAATGGCAAAAGCAGGGCATGCAACAGAGCTATGTGATTAGCTACCATTTGGAGCGATCATCCCATTCTAGATGTCCCTTTCAGAGTTGGTTTGCACGCAAACACCATGGTAGTATAAGGCCTCGGTGTCAAGGGGGTGAGGTAATCCAATCTGGCATGTTAAAGGGGTAGACGGCTCTGTGTTAGCATCAGTGCATTTTCTAGAGGTGTATCATCGGAAGGTAGTCCCTTACCTTCCCATTGTTGGGATCCAATCTCTAATACATGCCTTATGGTTTTGATTGTAGAGCCTATTATGTTGGAATGTAAGATGCAAGCATTTCATCTATTTTACCTATTTACTTTAAACCTAGACACTATGATAATATCAATTGATTTTTATATAGAATGTTTTGGTTATCATAAGGTAAAAACTCATCCGTTTTTATGTGCGGTGTGGTCTTACGAGATACCCTTTGTTTGAAAGGTTTTTAAATGTAGTAATTAGTTTGGTTGTTACTTGTTATCGAGTTTTACTCACGTTGGTTTACCCGACTGACCCGGGCGTTATTCCATGTAATGCTCAGGTCAGACCGTGAATGTTTTCCCAAGTTTAGCTCGATACTTTGGAGTTGGAGAGGAGCTGGATGGTCAAGACATATTCACGTATATTTTTCTTCTGCTGTATTATAGAGTCTGTATGTTTGTCAATGTAAGGACAAGTTTCTATAACTGTCCAAATTTAGGATAAGTCTCATGTACTCTGACGTTATATTAATAAAGATGTTTCCTTTTTGTAAAGATCATTATTGTACTATATATTTGCTGCGTTTTGAGATTCTGTGTTGCTAGTTTTCTTCGATCTTCTACCTTCTTCATTCACCCTAACAATTCAGCAAATAATACAGTGGACGTATTAGTGTCGATTTTTGAGGATCGAAAAGTCGGTTTGTTACATTTGGTATCAGAGCTGAAGGTTAAGCGAGAACCTTGGCTTTGGTCGGGTTAACTCATTAGAGATAGGGTAGGTGACACCCTAGAATGTGTTTGAGTGTATATTTATGAGCGCATATTTGTTAGTGATCATCAAATGTTTTATATTGTGTTGATTTATCGGTTTAGTGGTTTATGAACTCTGGTTGATGCAAGGTGTACAACTATACCGATAGGGGTTTCTAAACACTAAACTAGGCAAATCGACATGATATATTTTTGGAATTGGGTAAATGAAATAATTTTACCCAGTGTATATTTTATATATAAAAGAATGATTTTCACAAATAGTGTAATATAGTTAGTTGAGGTGTTAGGAGATAATAATATGTTATTATTATTATCATTTAGGGTTTGTTTAATCATGCTCGTCTAGTTAAGCATTGACTATTGTTAGTATGTTCCCTTTTTTAGATATGGGTTGGGTAGAAAAGGATTGGAAAAAATATGGAAACGAACACCTTGTGAAAGTTTCACGGTTTGACTAAAAAGCGTTCGATGTTAATATTAAGGTAGAATTTGATTTCAAAGTTAGAATATTTTAGGATAATTATTTAAAAATGGTTTAATAGAAGTGATTTACAAAATGGGTTTATAAAAATGTATCATTTAAGTTGGAAGAAATTTAGGTTGAAAACTTGAGAACCTAAATCCCGGTGCTTTTGAAAAATGATTTTCAAGGTTTTGGAAAAATAATAATAATAATTGAAACCAATTTTGTTTAAGTATAAATTTTTGGGAATAAAAGTGTCCTTAAGAAGGGTTATCTTTAGAATGGTACGCGGAACAAATCTTGATTGTTTTGTGATGATCAGAATAATCTTCTAAGCGGTGATTAGATGTTTGCCTAGGTGAACATTGTGGGGTACTTAGTTAATTATTCTCTTTATCATTGTACGATCGAAACAAGTTCAACCCGAACAAACCCAAAGTGAGTTGGTGATATATGTTGTTGGAAAATGTAAAGTATTGTTCCAAAAATGAGAATTTGGAAATAAAAGGAAAATTTTTAAGTTAACTAGTTCGAGTGGCTCGAAAATAACTTAAAATTGGAAAAGAGAAGTGTTCAGATTGTAAACACTTCTCTTGAGTATTACCCTTCTTAGTAAGGGCATGTATGATACTGTTTGGTGATACCCAGTTCCTTAGTAACATTTTGGAGTTACTAGGGCTATGTCTATATATTTGTATGATTTAAAGTATAGAGTTCCATTTCAAAAAGTTTTTGAAAATAAAAGCCGGGTATTTGGATCTTGAATTTTCTTAGGAAAATAAAAGCAAAATGAAATAGTGGAATCAAAATTAGGTATATGATCTTAGGATGTAGTGGAGTAGCATACAAGTTAAACCTAAGAATAGTTTATGAAACGTTTTCATAAATAATTTGGTGGAAATAGAATTGGTATTAGGGAGAACCAATCAAGTAAGTGCGTAAGTTGGACGTAGATCATTTCTCTTTCCTTATAGAGCGATCCAAGATTCGACTACATGGCTTTGAGGTGTTGCACCATTCCGAATAAGGATCTATTACTCGACCTCTGATGGCAAGCAACTTGATGAGGGTTCTTAGTGTATGACCAAGGTTTTCTATCATAGTTACAAATATGTAAGGAGAATAGAGGTTCCAAATCAAGGAGCCTGATCGATGTCCGCACTAGAGAATCGAGTGAGCGATACTAGTTCGGAAGGAAAGTTATGTATTCGAGTTGAGATCGAATCATATTTTGCATAAGAATGATCTATGTACATCATACGAGTTGATGTATAGTGTTAAGTGTTTTCTAAGATAGTTCGAGGTGTAATTTCGGGGACGAAATTCTTTTAAGGGGAGAAGAACACAATGACCCGGAATTTCACTGCTTTGATTAGTGAATATTTATTTAATTTTAAAAATTCAATATGTCGGTATTATAATGAAAATAAAATTCTTTTTATTAATTAATAATGATGGTAAAATCATTTTCAAAATTTGTTTACCAAATTAAATAGTTCGTAGAAAAACAGAAAATGTGACCGAAGAAAGTTTTTCGGAATTTCGACCTTTCGACACCGGAAAGTTATCGGGAACGTTGTTCATCTTTATGGACCAAAGATACACATATATAAGAGTTAATTAGCTAAATAATAATATACTTAAGGATAGATTATCGTATGATAATTTTGTTTAGCAATTGATGTGACGATTCATAAATCTAAAAATAATAATCTTATATATAAATATATATATATATAAATATATATATATATATATATTCCTCTCTTATCACATCTTAGATTGTAATCTTTAACCATCGTTATTTCTTATCAAGTCTTATCTTTAATTAACAATTATACATATGTATAAAAAAAGTGATGTAAATAAGCATAATAATTATATATATATAAGAAAGTGATGTGACTAAACGTAATAATTATATATATAAAAGAAAGTGATGTGACTAAACATAATAATTATATATATAAAAGAAAGTGATGTGACTAAACATAATTATATATATATATAAGAGTGATGTGATTAAACATAATAATTATATATATATATATAAAAGAGAGTGATGTGACTTGACAAAATGATGAGGTGTGAAATCTTGCTTATAAATAGCCCTTATGTTTCTCCATTTTTCCTCCTCTTTCGACCAATCTTTTCTTTCTCATTTCGAACTCAAATGGAGTTTTCCTTCTTTTTTTTGAAAATGTGTGAAATTTTAATGGCTACAACAGTCTAGTTGACAACTATTTCAAATTCTCTCATAGCTATGTCAAAACACCAATTTTTTACAAAGCAATTTTTTACCCAGAATTTCAAGTCCGAAAATTACCCTTCTTCTTTTGATCATAACTTCTTCAAAAATAATCGAAAATGAGTGATTATTTTTTTGAAATGATAAAGAGAAGAAATTCATACAACTTTCCTTTTTACTACTTTTCCAAATTCCATGAGTTTGGTGGCCCAAAAACCAGTGGGAAAATGACCTAATTTTGGGTTCATTTTCGACAAATGAATGATAACCCAAAGCTCCTCTACCTTCAAGCTACTACCCCACATCCACCCCACACCTCTGGCCAAGCCTAATACACTTGGGCCAAGCCCATTTTGAGGGTTGCTAGCACCTAAAGCCTTCATCCTTCAAAGCTAGGGAGTCGTTGGCAAGTTTAGATTAAGTTCGGGTAGCTTTTGTGAAAGTTTGGTGAGTAAACTACTCGTTTTTTAATGAAAATGGTATCTTTATTTAAGTCACTATATATGGTGATTATATAGAGTAGAAATTGAATGGTATTCATGCGGTTTGATTATGATTTGGATGGTTGAATTTAGTTTGATTTGGTTATGGAAATCGATGTTGTATTATAAAGTTAGTAAGCATGTATGTATGGATGTATACTTGCAATCTATGATGAAGATGGTTGGTGTTAGTAATATGTTGATTGTAAAACATGAGCTATGGCATGAGATTGGTAAACAAAGTTAACTGCTTTGTGTAATTGCGGCGGTTATGAGATCCGGTTGGAATCGAAGTCTGTTTTCGAAGTTTAAAGTTTTGAAATGGATTAAAGTTCGTAACTTTAGTTTTAAAGTTTTTTTCAAAAAACTTTCTAAAGTATGTTTCAAATCATGAGAAAGTAAGGGTTTTTGAAGTGGTTCACTAAGAATATGTTAGAGCGAACTGCTACCATAGCGATAATCGCTATGGATGCAGTTCGGCAAAAGTTTGAATTTCTATTTCAAATTTGTTTTGTTTTGAAATTAGTTTACTAAGATTTTTTTAAACTTAATTTGTAATATTAAAAAGTAATTAAGTTGTAATATAATTAATTAATTAATTAATTAGTTAGTTAATTAAAAGGTAATTAGCACCTAATTGGTAATTAAGAAGGTGATAAGAGGTTAATCATCACTTAAGTTAAGTTAATGACTATTAATTGATTTATAAAGTTTTAATTAGTTATTTATGGGGTTAAGAAGTAATTAAGTGATTTGTAATTATTTAATTAAGATTAATGGTTAACTAATTATTTATTTAATTAATGGGTTATTTAATTAATATTTAATTAATTAGGGTTTAACTCTTAAACAATTTGGTTTAACCTTAACCAAGTTGCATTTGGAAGTCAATTAGTGCTTAATCAAGTTCATTAAGCCTAATTAGAGTTTAATTATGATTTAATCTTGATTTAAATTGGATCAATTAAGATTTAGTTAGGGTTTAAGCTAATTAAATATAATTTTAACTTTTTAAAGGTGATTTTAAACTAAACAGAATGTGTTTTAATCAATTTTCTTTTTCAAAGTAAATCGATTATATATCAAATGATCTCTTGTCCAGACCCTTAAGTAACCCATTTGATTAGGAGAATTAAATGACATCCGTTAGCAGAACAAAACACCAGTCTGGTGTAAGTGATTTGATTGTCTGGACATGTATTACGCAGAATAAATCCTCGTTCTACTATAAATTAATTGAATTATTTGGACATCTATTTAGCATGATAAATCACCATCCTGTTGTTATGTTATTTGGCCTTGTATATGCACACTGGTTATATTGACGTGTTATTCCCTGATTGGATATGAACTGTATTTACATATATGGTAGCTTATGTAAATAATTGTTAAGTGACTTGGGAATCGGATTGAAATTGAATGGTAACTTAAACTAGTACCATTGGGATTGCTAAGCCTCTTTCTGAATTTGTAAAGTATGTTTTGAATTAACTTAAATTATTTAATCAATTTAGAGTTTAAAATTTATAAATGATTTCCAAGTTATGCTATTATGTTGTAAAGTTTCTTATAAGTAATAACTTGTTTATAAAAGGGGTTTTTACTGAAGGGTTACTTTAAGTGTTTTACAAATGATATCTATAAAGGAGTATAGAGAGATTTATATAAAGAGTTTTAAAAATAGGAAAAATGTTTATAAATCATTTCAGAGATTTGGAAAGAGGTTTATAAATTAACATAAAGGTTTATAAAAGTGGGTTATAACTTTATTTTGAAAGTTATAAGTTAATTGAAATATGAGATGAGCTTTTAAAAAGGGAATTTTTGATAAAGGATAAGCGGAATGTTTTATTTGAAAGAAATATTTGGTTATTTAATATGGGATTTGAAAAGAAGAAAACTTTGAAACGTTTGTAAATATACTTATATTGATAAGGTAAGTATATGATTTTGTTTCAAAGCATGAAAAGTAAAATGTTTTGGTAATATACTTATAACATCTAGATAAGTATATAAATATTTCCCAATATAAAAGGAAATGTATGGGGTTTGGGAATAGTGTTTTGAAAAGATCTTGTGATCAAGTTTTATAAAGTGGTCTTATTAATTAAAGAGAATTAATAAAGGCTTAGTGTTATCCCGCCTTTTGGCAAGGCCGTGACACCAAAAAGGTTGATTAGAAAACTAAAGACAGTTCGTCGTAAAAGTTCGTTATACACTGGTTTACCGTGGGTATCGATGAATTTTGTCCGAATCTGGATCAGGCTACAATTGATAAGACATGACAAGAAAAGCCATGCAAACCAACGTTCCAAATTTCAAGTCAATCCGAGTCCGTATGCTCAAGATATAGTCGATACAAGATGAAGACACAACCTTGTATTCGAATCCATAAAAGGGCCCTATGTTCGAATCGGTGAGGTAGGAATGCTGTTGGAATCCATCAGCCACATAGTGATTCGAATCCATCCACGAAGCATAACCCTTCTTCGAATCCATCAGACGTGTACTACTTCGAATCCAGGAAACCCAACCTCGGTTCGAATCCATCAAGTCAAAGACCACTCGAATTCGGCACAAGACCTCTCTTCGAATCCCTCGAGGTAAGGCACTTCGAATCCATCCAGCTGGGAAGTCTTCGTATCGATTGACTGTGGACTGTCCTGATCGATACGAAGGAACATCCCTCCTATCGATTCGAAGGACCGCATCTTCGAATCCATTATCACGAGGATACCCAGTCAAAGCTGCAGAGGACATGGAGTCGACCCAGTCAATTCGGAGCGAAAAGTGGATCGATACGAGGGACGTGCGCCACATCATCGCCTTGACAGGCAGGAGCATGGATTCGACCCTATGGATTCGAACGATATCGATTCGAACGAATCCATAGGACGAAGAACACGATAATCTTCAACTTGAATCGATCATAACTCGAGTTCTACAAGTCCAAATGCAATGAAATTTTCACAGAAGCTTAAACACATGATGAAGAATGTTCACACCAAATTTCAGCTCGATTGGATGATTTCTTGATCGATTCGAACCAAGGGTCGAATCGATCCCAAAGTGGGCCCCAGATCTCCAGATTTCGGCCATGTGGGCCCCCTGACGTATTAGAACTGGTCTCCCTTCATTTTAGGCAAAATATCTGCCTCCTACACCTATAAATAGAGCCCTTGGTCATTCAGAAAAGAGGTCGGATAATTCTAAGTACTAAAGAGCGCCCAGATTCTGCCAGATTTACTCCAGAACACCACCGCTACCTTAGATTGAGACTTTGCATATAATTTCAGTTGTACTACATTAGAAGAGATTGTAATCATCGAGTGAACATCAGTAAAATCATCAACTTCAGAGTGGACGTAGGCAAGATCGCCGAACCACTATAAATCTCGTGTTTCTGTTCATTATTTCTGAATTGTGATACTCTGTTTGCTTAGATTTGAGATTTGTGTGTGAATATTGTTGATTTATATCCATACACTGGTGCTTTCACAACATTCGGGGTTTGTGACCAATTTTGGCGCAAACACTTAGTGGATCCCATATGGAAATTAAACCATGATTGGATGTTTGTTTATTTGATAGTTAAATTACCAACTATCAAATTTGAACAAAACGTAACTTTGGAAATATCTAGGAGAAACACGAGAATTATATGGTATAGTTACCGTCGAAGGTGCTATACTGTACGTATAAACTCGTTTCGTTTTTCTTGGACAAATGATAAGGAAATCCATCCACAAATGGTTAGGAGGTGAACTCCGCTCTTGTCATTTGTCAGTTTATTTCCTAAGAAACCGGGGTTGAGTTTACCGAAAATATCAAAAGTTGTTTCGAAGAGACTGGGATCGGATATGCTATCTGAAAACCACGTCGATCCAACTCAAGCATTTGGAAACGAAGACATCTTGAAGCATGGGATCAAAGACGGAGCCATTGAAGTGCAAGGGTTGCTTGCTACTAATCCTTAGGGTGGTTCCAAAATGGATGTAGTAGAAGTAGTGCCTTCGGTTTGTCCTTATCCTGGACAACTTGTATGGATGAATGCTGGCACTGCATTACTTCCGGGAGGGCATTGTTAGCATTCCAAGATGGATTGCTATTTAGAAAGGTAAAGCGTAGCCTCAAGCTTCATAACCGGGAGGAATGACAAAAGCAGGGCATGCAACAGAGCTATGTGGTTAGCTACCATTAGGGGCGGTCACCCCATTCTAGATGTCCCTTTCAGAGTTGGTTTGCACACAAACACCATGGTAGTATAAGGCCTCATTATCAAGGGGGTGAGGTAATCCAGTTTGCCATGTTAAAGGGGCAGCCGGGTCTGTGTTAGCATCAGTGCATTTTTTAGAGGTGTATCATCGGAAGGTAGTCCCTTACCTTACCCATTGTTGGGATCCAATCTCCAATGTGTGCCTTACGGTTTTGATTGTAGAGCCTAGTATGTTGGAATGTGAGATGCAAGCATTTCAGCTATTTTATCTGTTTACTTTAAACCTAGACACTATGATAATATAACTGAATTTTGGTATAAAATATTTTGATTATCATAAGATAAAAACCCATCTGTTTTTATGTGCAGTGTGGTCTTATGAGATACCCTTTGTTTGAAAGGTTTTCAAATGTAGAAATCAGTTTGTTTGTTACTTGTTATCGAGTTTTACTCACACTGGTTTACTAGACTGACCCGGGCGTTATTCCATGTAATGCTCGAGTCAGACCGAGCATGTTTCCCAGGTTTAGCTGGATGCTTTGGAGTTGGAGAGGAGCTGCATGGTCAAGAGATATTCATGTATATTTTTATTCCGCTGTATTATAGAGTTTGTATGTTTGTCAATATAAGGACAAGTTTCTATAACTGTCTGAATTTAGGATAAGTCTCGTGTACTTTGATGTTATATAAATAAAGATATTCCTTTT
Organism: Allium fistulosum; assembly: GCA_030737815.1. Lineage (NCBI taxonomy): Eukaryota > Viridiplantae > Streptophyta > Magnoliopsida > Asparagales > Amaryllidaceae > Allium > Allium fistulosum. The sequence continues at coordinate 1,109,866,524 of CM060902.1, read as the reverse complement.
TATAAAGATCATTATGGTATTATATATTATTCGCTGCGTTGTGAGATTTTGTGTTGTTAGTTTTCTTCTAACTTCTACTTTCTTCTTTCACCATAACAAATCGGTATTTTTGGCACTTGAATGTTCGGCATATAATACAATGGACGTATTAGTGTCGATTCTTGAGGGTCGAAAAGCTGGTTCGTTACAACTGGTGCACCTATGGTAATAATTTCTAGTGTTGATGAGGCTCCAGATAATCGTTGGTCGACACTCTGATTGGCCTTAAGCAATTACTTCACATTGGTCTGTTATTAAGCAATGTTACAAGCATGCAAGCATGATTTCAAGACCTATATTATCAATTATATACTTAACGGTAGAATTCAAGCAGTAGCTAAGGTTTTCACAAGCACGATCTATAAAAAGCAATTACAATTTGAATCAACACAGTAACTCACCCATAGATTTAGAGATAGATATGTGCGGGTTACTCACCTTGTACTCACTAGTTTAGCAGCAAATTGCAAACAAAGTACTCTAACCATCTCTAATCATCAAGCCCTTGATTTTTATCTAATTCTCACTGAATTTTACTTGCTTTAATTTGAAGATTTTGTTTCTAGGATTCCAAAGAGAAGTGACTTTGTTTTTGCCTTCTAACTTTTTTTTCACGCACATGATATGAGATGAGAAGAAATTGTTCTCTTATGCTTGCTTTTATTTGGGCCTTGGATACTCTATTGGCCTAATAGAAAGACATGTTATTATTTTCTTTTGTTTTCTCCTTATATAAAACACCAAATTACACTTAAACTATGTTTTTATGAATTATAAATTGATTTCACAAATTATAATTCAATAATCAACATGCCAAATTCCCATTCCTATAGCGTTGAGATATTCAATAAATCGATCCAACTTCTGTAATTAAAAGTTGTTCTCATTATTTTATTAAGAATGGTTTATAAATTATAAAAATTTCATTTTGTAATAAATCCCGATATTGCTATTTTAATTAAGTTTTATATTACTTTGAAAATACTAATATTTTTAGATTTCATAATTATTTAAAATTAATTATTCTAAAATAATTTTTCTTTTGCAAAATAATACAAAATTCTAGTAAATGATTTAAATTTTCCAATTTAAATCATTTTTTATTTAATTAATCTAAAAAATTAGGGTTGTTACAGTACTGGCCAAGATATTCGGTTCGGTACAGTACCGAACAATATATCATGATCGGTGCCCTGGGGTACCGATCAAGATATTGTGTTCGGTATCCTTGGATATGAACACATGAGACCAGGGTAGGGAATGTTGTCTTCCTTCATCGCTTTCTCTTATCTTCTATCAAACTACAATCTCTTGAGTGAAACTGCCCATACAACTACAAACTATATTTTAAATTAAATTAAAATAACATATATATATATATAAACTTTGTAATCTATTATATGTTTTAAAATTAAAGTAACAAATTGAAATATACTTTAATTTAAGAGGGATTCAAAGGGTTTGTGATGTTTTACACAGGAGTCAACTTACATTTTTTTTTCTTTTTTAATTGAAGCAACTTTTAAACAAATGTCAACAACGATCAAAAATTATTTTCAAAACAACAAATATGTGAAACACGTATTCAATCTCCAAAGTAATTTTTAATAATTTACATATATAGTTAATTTATATTTGTGTATATAATGAGGCACAAAATACATCAATTAATTAAAATTAGTTTCCAATCCAAGGTTGTTTGTTTACCTTTTTTATTAAACAATAATTTCTAAAACAACGGCAAAATTAGATCGGTCAACTTAAGCATATATAAATTTATTGTAATATGAATTAGATCTACTCTGTGCATATAATGTGAACATATGATGAAAAAGTTGTAGCAAATAAAGAATCTAATTATTATTGTGATGAACATACAATCAATTAACATATATCAGACATGAACTATGGGTCAACATAATGAAGAGATAATGAGATTAGATGTAGCATGTATATGATTTAAACTTCACTAACATGGTGAGTATAAAATAAAATAAAGTTAGAATTACCTAAAGATGAAGCCTAAGATTTGCACTTTGAATGAAGAATAAAACTTCGATTCAGTTAAATCAACCTCTGGATTTTGCAAGAATCTAGAGGCAAACACCACATTAAATGTTATTAATTTTGTTCGAATTTGTTCTGAGGAATTTTTTTATCATCGAGGCCATTAAGGGAGAGGAGGAAAGCAAGAGAATGAAAATGAAAAAAATTAGCAGGAAAAGAATGATGAATTGAATAAGACAGAATATGATTTAAAGAAAATATTGAAACCTTTTAGTTCTCTCCTTTAAAACCTTCCTTATTTAATACCTAATTAAATCTCATCAAATCCTCTACCTCCTTTTTATATATTCAACAGAAGAAATAGAATTAAAGAGAAAAAAGCAAAAAATCATTTCATAGATATGATATAGGCAAGTCATATAATTCTCACTTCTTTTTAGCTGAATTTATCGCTTACACATCTTTTTGGTAAAACCAAGTTTTACTTATTATAAGCATTACCCGTGAGTGGCAATTATTACAACAATTCTCTTTATCAAAACTATATCACTTTGGACTTATGGAATTTGGTAATGATCAAAATTCCAATATCCTCCATATTCAGCTCTATAGTCCAAACACATAGTCTCTGGTTCAATAATAACAATTATTATCAACCAAACAACTCTGATCAGAGATTTTTACTTTGAGTTGACTTCAGTTGACTATGATACTAACTCAATATAACCGAGGACACTAATTCTCTCTTGAATAGTGTTTCACTTTCAATATTCCCACTCGACCTAACTACAATCATTCGATGGACTCTGTATTATGATTTGACTATAATCAAAGCGAAGCTTTCATACTGAATATCAATGGTATTCTCAAGTTAAGAGAACTATGTAAATTAGTCACATTGATATTTTCTATTTGACCTTAGTTATATTAACCAATAGGAAACCATCGAGTGAGTCATTCCATAGTTATCCAATATATATATCAGAAAGTAAATCCTTGGTGACTCCAGCAATTATGAGTAATACACTCCCAAGCATTTGGATAGCATTAATTATTCTAGTCTTAATAGATGTATTAATATTCAATCTCAATACATTTTGGTTAGGAATATTTAAAACGATATGTTTATTTTATTGCAATAAATCACTCATGAGTACCACACATTGCAACTACTATAACAAAACATACCATCTATGGATTTTCTATTAAATATGATTTTAATTAATTAATTAATATGACATATTATATCAAGTATATAATAGAAAGAAAACACCTTTTATTTCGAACAAGATTAGTTATTGAGTTAGATATATATAACAAATTACATAATTGCCCGTAGGGCATACCCCTAACTCTATCACTAATTTGATCAAGTAAAACTTTCAAACTGTTCATGATTTTATTTCACTTCTTCAGCCATCTTTTGATATTTTTGAGTCTTCTTAGCAAGAATAAAAATGGGTTACCTAAAACTTCACATTGTCATTCACTAGTAATCACACTATTGTACCCATTGAAATTGCACCAGGAATTGTTATATTTGAAAAGCATGTGTTCGTCAAATCTATTATGAAGGATTAGCTTAATTAGGACTAGAGTGTGATCACTTATTGAGTGATTCATATTAAAAGCATGTGCATGTAGGAAAACATAAATATAGTCAAAATTTAAGACTGTCAATTTTGCTATGTGTTGAGAAATTTTCAACTCCCCTCTATGTGAATATATTGTCGATGCAATGTATTTCGTAGAGACCTATGCTTTGCATGGTATTAAAAAAGTTTATGTCTGCATTTCTTGAGTTATTATTAGGACCAATCATGTCCTGATCAAATAAAACACTATTAAATTCTCTAGAGATGATCTAGGGAATGTTAGTTGTGTCAACAAGCTCTTTGATGTGTTCCAAAAGTTTGTTTCTTCGAATTTGAGTGTGATAACCAAAAACACAAATAAAGTAGTTTTGTACCACCGGCATTTTGAAGTAAACAACTAATATATTATTGATCTTTTGCTATGGGTATGAGGCTCCAAAATGTGGATTATATAAGATAAAGGTTCTTCATTTAATGTCATTAGCTTCATTGTAGATGAAGGACCAGTTTGGAAAATAACTTTTAATAAAGAAATTTTTTTGATTAAGCCTTAGTTTATGTTCTATCAACGCAATAGCAGTAGCCTTAATGTTGTTAATATGCTGAATGCCATCTTTTTTCCTAGTTGGGGGATTCATTCCCCTTACATTTCAAACAAGAAATGACATTTAATTTAAATTTAAAGTGTTTTCCCTGGTTTTAGAGTTACTAGAAGGGACTCACTTTTGATTGCTTACTCTTTCTTGCTTTGGCTTTGATTTGTAAAATTAGGTCAGACCATGGCGGGTTATCAATAACATCTTCTAAGGATGTCACTTTGAATTCAGAAAGATTTGTTTTTACTATTGATCATCTAGTTTTCTTTGAAGAAGAATTCTGCTTACCTAAACTGGTGCTGCCCTCATCGGATATATGTTGCTGGTTTGAAGTGTCGCATGTCGATTGTTTTATTTCATTAGTTTCTTGCATTGTTGTGTTAGAATTGGGGGGCATGAAAGCTTATGAGTGGTTCAGTTCAACTATGGAGCTTATATTGAAAGAAAAAATGGTAAAACCAGGTAAGAATTGCTACTAGGGGGTTAAAATTGGTTCACACTACAACTAGTTTGAATTTTCTCTTTGCCTTTATTTGATTGAGAGTACGAGAAGTTACAGACTGAATTATCATGTATAACACCGAACTGTACAGATTAAAACTGTAAATTTTGTGGCTGATGTGCATTTTTCGAATTATTTTTGAATTAAACATTGATTGATGTGTGATATTGTCTTGCAGGTTATTAGTTTGGTCGATGTTCATATATTTAGTGTTATTATCTGTAGATTTTCTCTTAGGAATTCACCTTTTAACTGGAGTGCATTGCTTATCTATGTGTCTGTAATAATTGTAAGATGCACATTAAATTGGTTTCCATTCACATGTTACCTCTTGCCATGTTATGGTGTCATCTTCATCTAATATGAGGACAACATCGGGATAGTTGAAGTTAGAGTCAACTTCAATTAGTACTCTAGCATATGCAATGCGAACCTTACTTTTGATAACTTGATTGAGTTTTAATGATTTACCAATTACCGAGGCAATTCTTCCAATATCTTCATCAGTCTAATATTCAATATCAAGCCCTATGAATCTCACCCAAATAAGTATAGTTTGTAAAAAAATCTTTGGATAGCTTTACTCTTAGACATCATTTTTTAAGCATAATTAATCATTTGACATAAAAACATGGGCCATTTTCTAGGACATTGTCATAGTCTTCCGTTTTGTCAAATTTAATTATATAGAACCCATATCTTTCGAATAAATCTGAAAATCTCCTTGTGATTTCCAAACTCTTATAATGTAAGCTCAAAAATAGTGAAGGTATGGCTTAGAACCCACAACATACATCACAATTGAGTTGAGCCAATTATCTCAAGCTTTACCTTTAAGATGTTTATTCATCTTGGCATACTTGAGTTCATAAACAACATAGGGAGTGAAGTAAGTTATAATTGTGAATGTCGATACTTGTTGTCAACAACAATAGAGCTGAAAGTTTTTGGATTTTCTACGTTGAATGGAGTGTTACCATGCTTGGCTCCAGCACCATTCGAGTTGGTTGTACTCGCTAGGTTAGGAAATTCTAATTTGTTGCTGATGTTGAATCACTGGTCATGATTTCTCATGATGGATTTGCCTCTATGTTGTTCTCTATGATCTGCAAGGGGAACACGCTCAAGTCATTTCCATTTCTTAGATAAGACTTGGGTAAAACTCTCATATGTTCCTTTGTCAGGTGGAATGCCTACTGCGTTGCTGCTATGACCATCATTGGAGGATGTTGCTAGAGGAAAAGAGTGGGAGGAAGGAGGGAAAGCCGCCATAAGTGGAGGCTACACAAAACCCTAGTTTAACTAATTTATTTTTTTATCAATATACATACATACATATATATATATATATACATATATAGATACATATATATATACACACACATATATATATATACATATATATATATATATATACTATGACATTTTATTTTTATGTAGCTTATAATCATATATTTGATGTTGAAATTAACGAACTCTATTTTTTTTGTCATATTGGTACTAATTTTGACCTTCGCACAAATAAAGCTATGTTGATATATATATATATATATATATATATATATATACTATGACATTTTATTTTTATGTAGCTTATAATCACATATTTGATGTTGAAATTAACGAACTCTATTTTTTTTGTCATATTGGTACTAATTTTGATCTTCGCACAAATAAAGCTATGATGTTTGCAAAAAATTAGTTTGTACGAGATAGTTTGCTAGAATTTCATTTTCAACTTTTTTAGATTTCGTATGAATGAGATATTGTATTGTGTGCTTTCAAATGAAATATTATGTCTCATTGCTTCATTTGGAATATTTTAGTGGAATACAAAATATATTATAATCAATATTTTAATTCACTTGGACGGGTTCCAAATTGAAATGTCTAACAATCTTTTGAAAAATAGTGTATACAACGAGGATTTCGAAAATAAAATAGGTTAAATGCACATTTATGAATATAACTTGTAAAAAAAATTATTTTGTTTAAATTATTTAATGCAACTTTTAATATAAAAAAATCGTATAGGTAGTATGAGTTTGCACTAATTAATATAAGTCGTCATTGCATACGAACAAACATAGATAGTGTTATACCTGATTTACATTCAAAATCATTTTTAGATATCGAATATCCAATCAATGGATAGCAGATAGATATTAGACTTTGTCCATTACTCATAATTGATGAATTCAAAAAAGCATAGAAAATCCATGTTCAATTTAAAATAATTTATAAATTAATGCTTATAGAAACATACAAATATAAAATATGATTATGAAAAATAGTTTTAAGTAGCAAATATGCATATACATATAAATATATAATATAAACTATTATGTTGAAAATGGTTGAACGAATAATTTTCGGACGTGGATACAACCATATCGTCATTTATCACGTTTTCCGAAAATCACCTATTTTTCTATTTTTTTAGATTTTGAATGCGGATGGATTTCGAAACTTTGGTATACATTACTTGCCTAAAGTGAGTGTAAAACAAAAACCAAATATTTTTAAGTTTTAGCAGTGGAGACGGCTATTTGTAGACAAAATTAAATACAATTGGGGACACAATAAATCTAGACCATTTGATCTTATTGTGTTTACATCGAAGTTAGAATCAAATAACATTTCAATGGTTGAGATTTATTGTGTCACTGTATTATGTCCAAATAGATTTTCCTTTTAGGAATGCTTGACTAACAACTGTAGCTGCTTAAAAACAAAAAAAATGTAAATATAGTCGTGTATTAATCTTTGAAGCCAAAGTACATGATTATGAATACATAAAATTTATTTCCATTGCTCATTGCATTATTCATTTAACTAAAAAGCAGAGCAAAATGCATGGATAAAACGAACCGAAGAGTTATTCTCCAAACCAACCCCAACTATTCAATTTTGAAACCAATACAAGCAAATGCTTCACTTTCTCCATCCACTCAACCTTTCAAAGAGCTTTGAATTGAATTGTTAAATTTAAACTACATTATATATAATCACATAGAAATGATTTGAAAAATCCACTTCATAACCAAAAGTATCATCATCCCAATATTTCACCATGCAAAAAGCCACACGCTTATGACAATACACAAAAGACTGACAATAGATGATCCAGAAATCGGAGATGATACCCCACTCGTTCCACTGCATATCAGCTTCCCGTTATGGTAACTGCAGACTGTCTGATTCCTGAAAAGACAATGCAACAATGTCATTACAATTTTTTTAGAATTAGCATCATCTGCTGTACTGTACCACCTGAAAATACAAGTAAACATAGCTAGAATATCATACCAATAACTTATGAGTTCCTTATGCCAAGGAACCAAAACCTTCACTTTTTAAGCAACATTTACATCAATTTTTTCTCAAGGTTATAGGGCATTGTCATATGATATAAAATGAAATCAACCATTTGGTAAAATGGACTTGCAATATTTGATTTAGTAACAGCAAAATGACCCTCTAGCACAAAAACTTCTCTATGTTATTGAGACGGAGAGGACCAAACTGTCTTTTACTAAGTTGAACTTCTTCAGTATGATCAATTTGGTCATTCTATGTAATAACATTGAATATTTTTGGTTTACTGATGCATAATCGTATATCTCGTTCAATAAGATGGTGCAATATGTAATGCTCAAGATTTTTAAGAAAATTAACTTCACCTATTGGTGCAGAAAGCTACGATATAATCAGCCTCCTTACAGGTAAAAATGCTGGTAGGATCATCATACGCATAACTATAGGCCGTAGGACACGCTGCTTTAAACTTGGTGGAATAAAAAGTGGGCTTACAAGTAGCCGCATTTCCAAATACGCCCCTACAGCAATACTGATCGGTATTAAAAACATCGCATGCACTTCTACAGGCAATAGTCTCTCCACCATTAGCCTTAACGGACAGCTCAGTCGGACAGTCCAGTCTCAGATCACCGTCGCATCCAGCCACACTGCAGTTTCCCATTCCATTCACCGGCGTTACAATTAAAGGCAGGTTAAAACCATCCACGAGGCTAACATCGTAAAAATCCAGTGAAGCAAGGGTAAATTCGGCAAGGCTGGCTGGAGGGTTTCCAGAAGCAGCACATTTTAAAGATGACCCACAACTGCCCGTTTGGCAGGTGCCGTTACCTGCTGAGTTAAAGTCGCAGCCAGTTCGCCCCCATATTCGACCTGACCAGCCTACCGGTGCTGTAAATACTATAGATTTGCCTGAGGGTAAAGAGAGACCTCCACCGTTGAAATTTTCGCCTGGAGTAATTGCTGGCCATACTGTTGTTTTACAGTTGTTTACTAGGGTGAAAATTCGTGCTGATTCTAAAGTTTTTGCCCCTGGAAGTTTTTGCAGTTGTTAATGTTACAATTGTGATAATGTGATCGATCATTTGTAATCAACTGTAAACAATGTACATGATATGTATACAGCTGGAAGAAATGACTTACCAATTGAGATTATGATTAGGATCAAGATAGCTTGGTGAGTAGATTCCATCTCTTTAATCCTGTCCTGCCTTACAGTTCACAATCGATGAACATATTTGAGAAAGGTAAGTAGTAGAAATGTGATATATAGTAAAATTATGCAAGGTTAGTGAAGGGAAGAATGAGTGCAGTTGAATCAATCAATAAATTAAGGATGGGAAGAATAGAGAAGTTATCCCTTGCTTGCAGCTATGAAGGCAGAAAGTGAAGTTCAAGTTTGATTGAAATTCCGTAGTCCCCTTCTGTTTTCTTGATTTTTCCGCGGATTCTTTTGTTTTCAATATTCAGTTTCAATGCATGCAATAACGGCTGCACCAATGCAACAGCATAGCTGTTCAAAAAATCAGATTCACGGAACCAAGTGGAAACTAGCAGCCCACGCCTTACTTTCAAACTTAATACAAAAGAACTCTTTTCAAAAACAAGATTCACCGAAGAACCCTATTAATTTTAGGAAAAATGTACATGGTAAGCTATAAACATTTAGCTATAGACATTAAAAAATTACAACGTAAACTGCAAATATTTGCAGTTCTAACTTCATATTTTTGTAAAAAAAATTTACACTGTATACTGTAAATACTGACTGTATTATATGATAGACGTACATTATCGATGAAAATAATAACATGGATTTTTCATGAAAAAATATTTAGAAATGAAGTATGAAGAGTGTTTGAAAAAAACGTCTATACTATTATAATAGGTGGATCACTATAGTAATCCTTCTTGTTGATATTTTTACTACTCGACTAATTTAGCAATCCTTGTATTTCATATACAAATTTTCAATGATATCAAATCGTCATTGGGCTACAAACCGGTAGAACATGTGACTTCCTATAGCTTGATCGAAAGTTCAATCCCCATCGTATACAAACCATGTTCATGCCCAAATTTGATGTTCAATCAGTGTTCCATGTTGACTTTCCCTAGTTAATCAAGTCTTAAATGATTTCATTTGCCAAAATTGCATCTTCTTGCCTTCCAAAATTGTGAGAGAATATACCTGCAAACTTTCTTCTTATGGTTAGTCTATGGACTTTTGTGGCAAAATTAAAAAACTCAAAATTTAAAATTGTATGAGTTAGGATTCATACACAACTAACAAATGTAGTAGTTTTGTGCTTGCTACTTTGAAATGTGATATAAGATTTTACTCTTTATTTCAAAATTCAATCATAGATTATGTCATTCATTATTACAATAGTAATGTGTTTCAAATTTAGTATTGCCTCATGAGATTTTAGCACTTGATCAAATTTTTTTTAACTGACCACCTTATAAACTATTTTGATCGTTATACTAAATGTATTAAGATAATATTATTGTGAATTTATATATGGTATAATTCAAAATGGGATGTATGTAATGTTGAAAGAATTTATCGATAGTTTTTATTGATTGAATATATCTTTGCTAAAATGGTTGACTGATTAATGTTTGAACAAAGAAATTGTTCTAAATCAAAGAAACCTGAATAATATTATAATCTAATAAAATATAAGAAGTACTTGTTGGTATGATAAAATTGGATAAATTCTGATGTTTAAAATTTCATAATAATTTATTAAAATAAAGCATATAGTGTCAATATATCAAACATAAAGTTTGTGCACAATTATGTATATATAACACAATTTATTTTCTTAATAAGGAATAACTTTTTTAGTTTTTTAGTCGATGTTTGCTCACAATGGTAGTGCAGTTGGTTAGGACATGCGGTGCTCACACTTAAGGTCGAAGGTTCAATCTTTGCCAACTACATATCATTGTGAGAACTGAACCAAGTTTGAAAAAAAAGTTAGTTGATACTTTACACACACACATATATTAGTTAATATGTTAAGTTATCTTCACTAAATGATAGTCATCGAATTAGATTGGTAACTCACATGATTGAGATCACTAACATTTGATTAAATTATTAATCTTGTTATTTTGGCTTCAAATTGTCAATTCAAACAAAAATTTCAACTAAAAAAATTTGCTCTAGAATGTTGCCTTTTATTTTAAAATGCTCTTTGCTTTCGCTTATAATTTAAAATATTTTCTTTGATATTATCTTTTCATTTATAGCATTTGATTATTAAATAAGCATTTTCTATTTTTCACATTTGTAATATTCCTATTTAGAAATTACACATACAAAAATAATAACATCCCCTAATCATCGTTGCCCAAATCCACTAATAAGCCCATGATATATCAATCATGACATCCACCTCTTCAAATCCAACACCTTTTGTGATTTTATTACTTCAAATTTATCATTCCACTCAAATTGATATTTGGTTGCAAAGTTGTAGGAATTTGTCCTACTTTAAACATTATTGGTTGTGTTTCTTCATTTATTAATGCTTGAGTTGAGGAAAATATTTTAGATGACTTTTCGAATGAAATATATCTTTGACACTGATTTAACCTACTATATGTTTTCACTTCATGAGTTTGCATCTTATAAGTTTGATTGATGTCTTGGTTGTCATGAGTTATGTGATAATTGAATTTAGTTTATCATATTACGTTGCGCAACATATTACCATGGGATTGCACTAGTAATAATAATTTATAGAGTTAAGGGTGTTTCCTAAGGGCAATTACGCAATTTAATTATATAACTTAATTCTTATAGAAAATCTTATTCGAGATAAAGTATGTTTTTGGTTTTATTTTCTTTTATATGTATTGTTATATAGAGATATAAGTAATGTTAATTAACAAATGAAACATATATAAATAGAAAATTCCTAGGATAAGTATTATACCAATTGTAGTTACGAATGTGTTCGTAGACATGAGTATTGAATCGATATTTAAATTTTTACTCCATAAATGTTCCTAGTCAAGAGGTATTGTGAAAATAATATTGGTATATTTATTAAAACAAATGTATGTAATTGTTTGCATAAAAAATTGGCACAAACACCAATAAAGATTTTCTAGAGAAATAAATGAAGAATATAAAATGAAAACAAAGGAAACAAACATTTAAATAACAGAAAATCAAAGCAATAATAAGAACATAGATTTATAGTGGTTCAACGTTGTTTACCTACGTCCATTTTGAATAGATAGCTTTATTAATCACTTTGTAAATCGAGTACAATAGGGATCGAATGAAAATCCTTAGTTACAATAGAGTACAATGCAACCAACAGCGTAAAAGTCCCAAAAATGAACAATCAAGCCTGTATTTATAGAGGAAGCCGGCGTAATATCTCCCTAAAAATTTCGCAGATGGATCTCCAAAACCATATGGGCCCACAGGAGGGATCGCATGGCCCAAATCCCAATAAATAGGGATCGGTGCCGACCCTAGTTTTGAGGAATTTGGAGGTGCAATCCATGTGGGAGCTTCTCCATGTTATAATATGCTTAGCCTCCAAGATTCATGCCAATTGGATTAGTATAACTTGAGTTATTGCTCTATCATTATTGCAGTATGTTATGCATCCTGATTATGGCCGACCCCTATGGAAGGAAGAGGGCCGATCCCACTTGCTTAGTCCTTTTGAGGTGTGATCCCTAGGGTAGGCTTCCTAGGGTCCCCACATCTTGTTCCTAAAGTTTTATATGTTTGGACTTACGGATTTCGAGCTATTGATTGTTTTTCATTGAGTTGCACTTTTTTTGCTAAAATAGGTTGATCCCTATGATTGAGAGGGATTATAGCTGATTCCTTTTCTATATCGAATTATATTCCATACTTAGAACATTCTATATAACATATCTCTTGATTCCGATCGACCACAGCTTCATATTACCGTCTATACTTGACTTTTGGATCCCACAATTATCTCTCTAGATTTACTGGTCTTGATGACAGTCGATCCTAACTTGCCCAAACAGTTCGGATATAGCTGGATCAAAATGCCGCATAACACTTGCCCCCAAAAGTATGCCTTGTGCTGAACATGATGTGCTTTAACTCGAAGCAAGTTAGAGTCGTCGGTAAGAAATCCATCCAGTTTTCTGAATAGTCATTATCCTTCCATCGAATTATTTTCCCAAATTATCGTATCTCCCTTTGATCGTCATGACGCTTGGTCAATTTCCAATAGTATAAATTCAGAATTATATTCCATTAGATGATATATATGTCCGGTTCTACGAGATTAGTAAGATTTGGCTATCTGATCCAGTCTTGACCTTGAAAGCTTCAGGTTTCAATTTAATTTCTATCGATTTCAAAAATTGAACTTTTAGAATTTACTTGTGTACGTTCAGGTACACGTTCTTGTCATTGGCTCATGGATGTGTTTGCACGCTCATGGGTCGTTTACAATTTTCATTGAATTAGATGCAATTTCACTGCATTTTATATTTATTTACTTTTATGTAGCTTTTATGTACATCCTTGCATGCACATAGGGTTCATACACGATTCCTTCTTCCCTCTCTTTCTTTTATGTTTATAGGGATCGACATTCCTCTAGCCGGCCCCTCCCCTCCACTTTTTTTTTTCCTTTTTCTGCTAGAACAGGGATCAAAATTTTCATAACCGACCCCTTTTTCCTCTTCTTTCTCCTTTTTATACATATATAGGATCAGATTAGATCCCTAAGTCGAGGGATTGTACCCGATCTCTTCATACGTATGGGATTTAGTCTTTTTGGCTTCGTGGATACGGTAAGGCAGGCCGATCCCTATAGTCTCGTATATAAACTAACATTTTCCTCTCCATCCCTCGCTTTCACTCATTTATCTCATTTTCCCATTTCCTTCCAGCTCGCCTCCAAACCTTCCTCTTCCAACTTAAACCCCTATTCCTTCCTTTCGAATCAAATATCGCCTCCTTCCTTAGACTCGCCATCCTCTCTTGCTCTAGATCACCACTCCATCTTCAATCTAAATCGAAATCGAACATCTCCCCTCGAGCAACTCATATTCTATACACTTAGGTAGGTTTTCTTGTATTTAATCTTTAACTTGTGACGAGATGACGGGTTCGGTTGGGCTTTCTGTTTCAAGCATGGGTTAAATTGAATTGAGTGAAGAGTAAGAGAATGATGGCAACGTTGTGTTTAGTGAGGTGGTAAAAGAGGAGAAGGAAGGGAGTCGAACTTGAAAGAAGTACGGAGATCGATCGTGGGTTGTGTGTGGAGCATGGAGGGACCAGTCATGATAGAGTATGTAGGTGAGGGGTCAGTATTTCGCGTTGCCTGAGGGATCAGAGTAAAGATTCGAGAAAACATGAAAATGACTAAGTATAAGGGTCAGCTGCATTGGTGGATGAGGGATCGGTTATTTGTGAAGGAAGGAGGGATCAGTGTTGGTGTACTCCACTAAGAGATCGGTTGTATTGTTTAGTCATAGGGATCGGTGGTGGAGTGTTTAAGGAGGGATTGGTTATAGGTTTTTCGAGAGGGATCGGTTGTATTGTTAAGTGGAGGGATTGACTATGGGGACTTAACCGATTCTAAGCCTTTTGAATTGAGCTTGAACATTTGAGCAAACCAATCCATATTCACTTGCACGAACAATCAGAACCAATCCCATCTTAAACTTGAACGTATAATGATGATGAACGACAGGACTTGCTTATCCAACTTTGAATTTGAAATTGAACAACTAAACTTCTAGGACTTGAACTTGAATTAAAACTTAACATATAGACTTCAATAATGGACTTCACAATTTGATATTTTATGGTCTATCCCAAAGCTTACACAACCGATCAATCTAAAACGCCAGTTGAGACGATCACTCTGGTTCGAATCTAAAGTCTCGTCACCTACTTTTGCTTTTAATTTTGAACTGTTTATCTTTGCACTACACAACCTACACCACACTAGTTTACACTTATCATGGAGGGACAAGTAAAATTTTCTAATCTCGATTATCTAATGAGTTTAGTGATATAAGCTCCAGATGTTCAGGGTGTTTAGCCGCAGTGCCTTCTGGTCAACCTTTATAGCACAACAATCCCAGAGCCGAATCAATTTATGCAACTGTATCCGGTAGACTTTCCCCTGACCATCAAACTAAGCAACTAAAGATTTCTGGCTTGTTAATCAACCTTTTTCTGATGTTCCCATCCTTCCGACGGAAGAGATAAACCTTGCCCCTGACACTATAGAGGGTGCTACATTTCTGGATAACCCGATGGATTCCCAGGCCTCCAAAATTGGTGAGGCTACTCTCCTTAAACTATGCTCTAAACATGGGATTCCATTTGGAGATGTTCAAGTCCTTTAAGTGAACGATATGGCTCATTTGCCCCCGGAGGGGTATACGACATGCAATAAATTTATACGCTTAGCCAGATGTATGCCGCCTTATAATTCTTTTGTCCGAGAGATGCTAAATTATCTAGGAATAGCTCCTGCTCAACTGCATCCGAACAGGTATGCTTTTCTTTATTGCACTTTCTTGCTATTTATGGATATTCCATTCTGCCCACCATCTCCTGAAGACATCAGGTTTATATACAATTTCAAACGACGGACAGAGAGCCTTTCTCATACTTTCCTCGAGCCTTCGCCCAACTGTCAAGTTCTGGCTGGTGCTTGGAATAAGCTTAGTATCTTTAAACACGAATGGTTCTATGTTCGTTGTTTACCTTCCTTCATAAGGCGATGGTTGGAAGGACGTAAGTGTTACCTTGACTTTATTCCCAAATTCTTTAGCTCAAGTCATATTCTGAACTAACTAATACTTTGAAAATTTATAGGTGTCCATCCACGGCCTGAAGGTGATAGTTATTCAAGGGCAGTTTCTACAATCCGCACCAACCAAGTTGAGGATAGGAACATTAGATCCCTTGTAACCGATGAGTGGTTATCGCTTTTTGGGCTATTAGAAGAAGGTCACAGTATCGGGCTTCCAAGAAGCGTTGCACCATCCAAGAATGTTGTGGAACAACAAGGAGACACTAATAGCCTTGTCGTGCCCTTAGTCGAGGGGGCTTAGGACGATGTCGAATAGGGTGAAATTAGAGGTGATGAAGCTAACAAGCCTGGCGATGCTGATGCAGGTCTAGGCAATGTCCCTGTGGTTGAACCATCACAAGGCGCACAATCTCATGTGGCAACAAGAAAAGGATAAAAGCTCACTTATAAACTCCATAGAAGAAAAATCGCCAAAGAGCCCTAGGTCACCATCACCTCTGTTGAAGAAGAGTCTTCCTCTCAACATTTAGAATGTTCGATGGAAGGGTCCTTGAGTCTCCCGATCCTTGACAATATCATAACCTATGAATTCCCTAACATCAGTATTGGGGGGCTCAATTCTCCCACCAGGACTGGTGATGTCATTCCTCCCACTAGCAAAGGAGAAAACACTCCTATGAGCAAGGCTACAGTAACAGGTATATCAGGGGGACACTATGACACTCACAATCACGCGCACTTCACTAAATGATTTTTGTCTATCTTTTATTTGATGGTCACTTATACGCTCTTGTTTGATCCATAGATGCTATGTCTCATTCTCATGCCTTCGATCGCTTGAGGGGCTCCTCAACATAGTATGGATCTAGCTGCGGTGCAGACTTAGGCAAACATCGAGAAAGAGATGACAACTGGGAAAGAAGTCATCGTTCAAGTGAGTCTTCATCTTCTAAACACAAGTTTCAATCTCAATCGTATAATCATGAAGTTCAACCCAATCTTCTTGTACATAGCAGCGATCATACCTCTTTCCATGCTCTCCAAACTGTTGTGCCGCTTGAGCATTATTCTGGTTCATCGGGTTCTCGGCAGCCTCGCGATCGTAGGTCGAGCAAACGCCCATTTGTTGCTTCTGATCCAGCTTTGGCTACTATGGCTCCTAAGGCCTCTACTGTGGAAAGATTGGCCAAACTTAAGGTCAATTTCCCAAAAATCTGCTTTGATGGACTGAAGTTTCTTCCTTCTATCCATAAAATTCCAAGGAGTGCTAAAGCGAGTTCACTTGCATGTATTAATGATGTTTTTGTGTAGCATGAAACATTCCATCATTTAGCAGAGAAAATCTCTGAGGTGTCTACTGAGAGACAACATGAAATCGATCATCTCAAGCTAGAGGCGATCCATGATAATGACATAATTAAACACTAAGATGATGAGATCATGGAGTTGACAGGGAAGCTAGCAGTGGTAGAGAAGAGTGCCAAAGAAACATCCAAGGCGGTTAGTTGTCTAGACAGCTCACAAAAAGGAGCTAGACGCTGCCCTCAATCGTAGCGGTATGCTTGCTTTGGGGAAGGACTCACTTCAATAAGAGAAAAACACTCTAGTCCACCACGTTGAGGAACTCAAAGAACTCCTTTAAAAAGAGAAGGAAGAAAAACTCAAAGCTTAGGAGGAGTCTCAAAGATATTGTGAAGAGGCCCTCAAGCATGGAAATTGGTAATTCAACTTGACGAGCAACTCGCTCAAATTGAAGTCCTCAAGGAAGAGGCAAGGGAAGCTAGCCATAATGAAGATAGAGAACAGATCGAGGCCCAGTTGGAGGATGCCAAAGAATCTGGCTGGAATGTGATTAAGGACATGTTTGATCCTTTAATTGTTGAATATAATGCTAAAGTCCTAATCCATCGTGATTTGAGTTTTCTTGGAGAGGGCTATCTTGAATCTCTCGTCGAGGATTGGGAATATATTGTTGAAATGAAGAAGAAAGCCCTTGGTGAAGCTAATTTGGATGAGGAGAAACTGGTACGGGAGATCCTTCATGGGGATGAACCTTTAGACCTTGTTGTTGCAAGGCTCCGATATTTTGATATTCTGGCACTCTCTAGCAAAGGGAAACACATCGCTGAAGGTTCAGAGCCCATTCCCAAAGGTCCCCCTTCACTTCAAACAACTGGAGCATCAGTTTCATTTAGCCTAGGACAGGAAATGAGCTATGATCTGGATAGAACCAATTATCAATCAAAGGTGCTGACTCTTATTCTATAAGGGAGCACTTCGGCGACTACTGAAAGTGAGTCGAATACAGGTATTCCCCTTTACTCTCCATTATTCGAGAGGTTTTGTAGCTCATGCCCAATAGTTATGGGCTTATTTTCTTCCCAAGACTTTGCAAGTCTTATGGGTCCCAATCAATCTCAACGAAGCGGTGCCGCTGTGGAGCAACCGTCGACATTTACTGAAATTTTGACGGCTATCGACATTCCAGGGCCCGATGCCCAAGTCATTGGAGCACTTGATGATGAAAAGGCCAGTGATCAGCCGTTGCCAAATGAATCTGATGATGTTGTGATCACTAGTACCTTTGAATATAATGATGAGCTCAGCTTGAAGGAGCGCATCGAGAGAGAACAGTTATTGAAGAAAAAAGCTAAAGCTGAACCTTTTGATGTTGACGTCGACGATCCAAATCTCATCCCACTACAAGTCATTCCACCCGGCGGGTCAGTTCCCGAAGAACTCCCTCCAATCTCTGAAAGCTCTCCCGCCAAGGGTAGTGAAGGATCGAAGAGAAGTATATGCAGAGGCTCGGGTGGTGCCACTCCCAATAAATCCAAAAGAGAGAAGGGGTAAAAGAAGTAGCCATCACTTCGACTTAGTTTGTATATAGCTTGTATAGCTGTTTTTCTTTTTGTTGGTTGTGATTGTGCGGTACAGTCCCCACAGTTGGATAAATTTGTACTACGATCATCAAGTTTAATGTGCAAATAAAAGTTCTTTATTTTTTTCGAACTCTTATGTGAATTTTCTTTAAGTAGTCAAGCTATTACTTTTTCGTTCAATATACTTGTAATTAGTTTCTCGCTAATTCGGATAATCATCTGTTAATTTCACTCAAGGCCTCCATGTGGTCGTGGCCTCAAGTTGTATCAAACACTGGGCATGTGTTACATCGTCGGATTCAGTGGTTTGAGTGATTATACTCCTGCCCCCAGTCTCGGATTAGTGGAGTTAGATAATGGATGGTTAAACTCCATCCTTAGCGAGAGTATACTCCTCATGTCAGTTTCAGGTCAAAGTTTATAGAATAGTGAGGGGTCGAACAACACTCATTTATTTGTTTATACTCGTCTCTGCACTTTAGGGATAAGAGTTAGTTGGTGGGTGATTGGATTGCACCCAATTCATGTTTATACTCCAGTCCACACTCTAGGGACTTAGAGTTATTTCGAAAAATAGTCGGACCATCCTTTTCTAAATTGATTGATTTGCCCCCAAGTCCGGGGTTTAACTTAGCGAGCGATCAGTCGTATCATGATCGCTTTTGACTCATGTCTGTCCCATCACTTAGTGGGATTAATTTGGTAATCGTATGGTCAAGTCACATTCATTTCATGTTAGGTACTCCGTACATCGGGTTGTGAGTGAGAATCATCGAATAAATGATCAGACCACATTCATTTTGCTTAGTTTAATCATGAACTTATGTAGTAGGCTAGCTCCGAACTCTGGGAACCTGCTCGGACATATCAATATTAGCTAGTCAGGTATCATAACTAATATGTAACGCTACCACAATCATAGATATGAAGAAAATTTCAAACTTTATATGCCAAATGGAAAGAAATGACATAATTTGTCTTATTACCTAACGGGAGAATCAAATGCTAAAGAAAATTCGAAAATTGAATACCACTGAATGAAAAAGATTAAACTAAGTGAAATAGCATCGTAAATGCTCGCTATTCCACACCCTTAGGAGTGTATGCCATCAACAGTCGCTAGCTTGAAACTTCCATCTCCAAGCCTCTGTTCAATGGCATATGGTCCTTTCCAAGTAGGATTCATGTGTCATGTGGTAGGAAAAACCCGATTCATGACGAGATCACCGATTTCAAAGGTTTTAGGTCGGACTTTAGTGTTGTAGCATCGGACGACTTGATGTCGATGTGCAGCTGCACTCAAATCAGCTTCTTCGCACTTCTCATCTACAAAGTCTAGAGATTCTAAGAGGAGATCCCTATTCATTCTGGGATCATAGTAGGTCACTCAATTAGAAGGGACTTCGAGTTCAACAGGAATGATGGTTTTGGAGCCGTAAGTAAGGGCGATTGGAATATGGCTAGTCGCAGACTTGTGGGTGGTTCTGTAAGCCCAAAATGCTATTGGGAGTTCATCCACCCACTTGCCTATAGCCTTTTCCAAATGCTTCTTCAGAATGGATTTTATGATTTTATTCACGACTTCAACTTGTCTATTTGCTTGAAGGTGAGCAACTGCCGCAAATCTCTCTTTCAATATGATGCAAGTGGTAGAAGTCTTTGAATTCAGCGCTATCAATTTGAGTCTCATTATCAGTTACATTAGTTCATGAAGGCCAAAACGATAGATGATGTTCTAGACAATGAAGTTGATTACTTTCTTTGTCGTGATCGTGGCCAAAAGGTTACGCTTTGGCCCATTTGGTGAAGTAATCAACTGCTACGATGGCGTACTTTGCACCACCATTGAAATCGGTAAGGAACCGATAATATCTATGCCCCATATGGAAAACGACCATGGACTGACCATTTGTGTGATTTCCATCGACTGAGATCTCAGAACTTTTGCGTACATTTGGCACTTGTCACATTGCTTAGCGTAATTAGCAGCATCTCAGTTGACAGGCGGCCAATAATACCCATAATGGAGTATTTTCTTTGCTAGGATTTGCCCCTCAGTGTGATTGCCACATTCCTCTTCATGAACCTCCTTTAGGACTCATTTTATTTCATCATGAGCGATACACCGAAGCAGGGGAATGAAAAAACCCTTATACATGTCTCCTTCCTGAATGATATACCGTGAAGATTTGCGGAGGACTTGTCGCCTTTCATTCCTCCACTCGGGAAGGACCACCTGTAGTAAATAGTCTTTAAATGTATTCATCCACGACTCCTTCTCTGGCTCCATCTTTAGTGCCCAGTCAATTTCCATTTGGTTTATGCTCGGAGCGTCTAGTACTTCGACTAGAACCAAGCCCACTTTGTGCCTATCCCCGGTGCTAGCAAACTTTGCCAATGAGTCAGCTTCTTTGTTTTGATCCTGGGGAATGTGTGTGATTCATAATACTCAAAGCTAGTCAATAGCTCTTGGACCTAGATAAGGTATGGGGTGATTCATTGTCCTTTTGCTTGGTAATCTCCCCTGACTTGGTATACCACGAACTGTGAATCACAAAAGATTTCATGAGATTTTATCCCTTGTTCTTTGGCAAGTTTGAGTCCAACAATCAAAGCTTCATACCCACCGTCGTTGCTCATTACAGGGAAGTCAAGCTTTAAAGCATAGCAAATTGTTTGATCATTTGGAGTTACTAGCATGATTCTGGCTCCAGAACAATAATCATTGGATGCTTCATCCGTATACATTTTCCACCAAATGGTAGGGGCTCCACCACTCTTTGGGAGATCATCTTGTGATTTGAATTCTGCTATAAAGTTCACCGGTGCATGTCCCTGGACGGCCCTTTGAAGGAGATAAATAATGTTAAATTAACTCGGTTCAATGTTCCACTTGAACAACCTTCCAAACGTCTTAGGTCGCTGTAGGACCTGTCGTAACGGCTGATCGGTGTAAACATTAATGGGATGAGCCTAAAAATACGGGCCGAGCTTTAGTGTAGCAATCAACAAGCAGTATGCTAATTTCTCTATCTTCGAATAGTTACTTTCAGCTCCTATTAATCGCTTGCTAATATAATAGACCGGTCTCAAGACTCGATTCCCTTTGCGAAGTAGTGCGGCACTTATAGCATTTACCGACACGATCAAGTAGATATACAAGTCTTTATGATCCACCGACTTTGACAAGATGGGAGATCTCTCTAAGTGTTCACCAAAGCTTGGAATGCGTCTTCATAATCCCATGTCCATTCAAAGTTCCTTTCCCCTCTTCTAATCAAGTCGAAGAAAGGAATGCATTTATCGGTGGCTCTGGAAATAAATCGACTTAAGGTGGCAACCTTCCCATTTAGGCTCTGTACTTGTTTGATAGTCTTTGATGCTTGGATGTTGCAAATTTCTTGAATCTTCTCGAGATTTGCATCAATTCCACGAGAATTGATGATGAAACCCAAGAACTTTCCTAATGTAATGCCAAAAGAACATTTTAAAGGATTGATCTTCATTTTGTATTATCGGAGGATATCAAACATTTCTGCCAAGTCTCTAATGTGGTCGCTTGATCGTCATGAATTTATGAGCATATCATCCATATATACCTCCATCGTCTTTACAATCCGATCTTTAAACATTCGGTTGACCAGGCGTTGATAGGTTGTTCCAGCATTATTCAATCCAAATGGCATTACCACATAGCAATACAATCCAACGTCAGTAATGAAGCTGGTGTGCTCCTGATTGGGAATGTGCATCGAGATTTGGTTATATCCAGAGTATGCATTCATGAAAGATAGCAACTTGTGTCCTGTAGTTGAGTCTACCAGTTGGTCGATCCTTAGAAGGGGAAAACTATCTTTTGGACACACCTTGTTTAAGTCTGAGTAATTAACGCATGTTCGCCATTTTCTATTTGTCTTTCTCACTAGTATAAGATTGGATACCCCTTTAGGGTAGAAGGCGTCGCGAATAAACCCATTTCCTTTGAGCCTATCCACCTCCTCTTTAAGGGCAGAAGATCTCTCTGGATCCATGCCATGCCTTTACTGTTTCACTGGGACATGCCTCGGGTTGATATTTAATGCATGGCTCACAATGGCAGGCGAGATCCCACACATGTCAGAATGAATCCAAGCAAACACATCAAGATTCGCTTGGATAAAACCAGCAAGTTCTTTCATCATCGGGGCGCTAAGCTATGATGCGATCTTTAGGACCCGTGACAGGTAGTCGTGGCTGACCGTGTGGTAAATCGTCAGACGTCAGACGTCTGAAATTCACCTGTAGGCAAAAATCAGCTTAGCCCGTAAAGGGCAAAAATCCAAACGAAATGTGATTGATCGAGCAACGACGACTAAGGATTTATGCCAAGCGACAACCCAGCCTTATAGGCTCTTCGATACACCCCAAACATCAATGTCCAAACATCCATAGTAGGATTTTCATAAAATTGGACCAAAACACTATCAATTCAAATCAAAAGCAAATGAATATGCACAAATGTTAGGAATTCATACCTAACAACAATGATAGCTAAAGACGTAGATGTGAGTTAAAGAACTCACCTTTAAACCCAAAAACAACGAACGAGAAGCTCTAAAGCAAAGGAAAGATCAACTACTCTTCAATTTCAACTCTAGAAGCTCCAATCTAAGATCATAAGCAATATTTCCTAAGTTAGGTTATAGGAAATTTCTGAAATTGGAGAGAGATTGAGATGGAGAAGATGAAGAGGATGCTTACCTAAGCTTCTCTTTGATTTTGGAGCAAGAACTCGAGTTTCCAAATCAAACTAGGGTTTGGAATTTCTATTTCCAATCTTTTTCCCCCATTTCTCTTGAGCTAGAGTGTTAGGAAAAGGAATGAGTGAATGAAGAGGAGTTGAGTGGAGTGTTAGGGTATTAGATGGGTTAGTGGGCTGAAACCCAAACCCAAAGCCCAAGTAGAAAAATTGCAAAATTCACTCAACTCCAAACATATCGATGTTTATAGTCAAAAAAGTTGTAGCCGCCATTTTGGACTTAATGGAAATGGTCTCGAGTCCCAATTCGAATGTCTACAAAAAGTTACATTTTGGACTTTAATCCGATTAACGATGCTATATTTAAATAAAACATTTAAATATACAATCGTAAAATATGCGGGTTGTTACAGACTCCCCTCCTTAAATAAATTGCGTCCTCGCAATAATTAAGAGGAAAATAAAGAGTAACAACCATAAAAGCATATCAACACAAAAGAAAATTTTGAAATAAAAAGTTCACCATAAAGAGCACGAAAGATTAAGTCCGGATGTGTTTGCTCGATGAATTCTCAAGATTCCCAAAAGATCTCCTTTTCGATACTCCTATTCTTGTGATTCCCGAAGGGAACCAAGACTTCACTATTTGTACCGATGCTAGTCGTATTGGTTTGGGTGTCGTTCTCTTGCAAAAGGGAACGTGCTATCACTTGTGCTTCTATACAATTAAAGCCTACCGAGACTAGATATGCCACTCATGATCTAGAGCTCGCGGCCATTGTTTTTGCTTTTGGGAAATTTCCAGAACTCCAATCCAGACGTCTGGATTGACCCCCAGACGTCTGGAACTGTTCATTTTGCCTATTTTGGGCTGTTTTGATTTAATTTCCATTGTTTAATCAATTTTTGTTGATCCAGATAGTTGTTATCACTTATTATTGACTTTGATGACTTCTTTTTCGGGATTTTTGGGAATATCCATTTTGATGGATTCGGTATCGATTTCTATGGATTTGATTCACGTCTTTGTATGTGAATTTTGGTGATTGATTATTTCTACAATCATTTCTGTGATTTGTCACTTTAAAATATAAATGTTTCTATACTAGTAGTAAATATTCAAACTCTTTTCACAAAGATGTTTTCAACTCTATTTAAATACAAAGCTCGCTTTTAAAACCGTTTTCCAATCTATTAGTATATACAAACCTTTACCTCATTCGTATGTGAAATCTAATTAAACGGCTTAGCAAAACAAGTGGTATGAAACGCTTGCGTTTACTTTGTCGGTTAATTCTTAGACTTGTTCGATTGAACTCTTGTGACAATTTTCGAATGGAAATTTACAATTTGTTCGTAAATATTTAAGTTAAGCCAGTGGTTATGGGACATGAAGCTAAACTCTTATATTTACTAGCTTAGTGTGATTCACACTTCTTATTTATCAATGGTGATCATTTTGTGATTTAGACTAGCGATGTGCGATGTCTCTTTGTCCGCGTGGGGGACTATACCCCATTCTGTTGAGCTTCGTCTCATTTTTATGGGCTAGCGACCCATGGTCTTTGGACCGTTCGTGGAGCATTCGGCTCGATAAGTCGGTGCATGGGGTGTATCTTTTTAGGTGCATCGATGTTCGACTAGGCATGGTGTGTATCTTTTTAGGTGCATCGATGTCCGACTATACATGGGACGTATCTTTTTAGGTGCGTCGATGTTAGATTATACATGGGGTGTATCTTTTTAGGTGCATCGATGTTCGACCAGGCATGGGGTGTATCTTTTTAGGTGCATCGATGTCCGACTATACATGGGGCGTATCTTTTTAGGTGCATCGATGTTCGACTGTGCATGGGGCGTATCTTTTCAGGTGCGTCGATGTTTGGTTCATGGGATAGCGTCTCATTTGTGATACACGTGTTGGTGAGTTTTCATGCTCCCGTTTGTGATAGGCCTCCCCCTTTTGTGATTTCTGGATTTCTTGTTGTGATTTCTAGAATTTGTGTTTCACCAATTTTCGTGGTTTGCATTGATAAGCTCTATCAATATTTATGTTTTGGTGAATAATTTAAAGAATGTGATCATTTTTGGTGTTTTGAGATGATTTGAGATATTGTATGATTTTTGTTGTTATTTGATGTATACTTGACACAGTATGGCATTTTTGTTATCATACGTTTTTGGTCATATCTCTTATCCTATCTCATTTTTTCTGATATTTATAGCTAGACTGATCTGTTTATTATTTTCTTCTTAAATAATACTCGGGTCAGACCGAGGTATTTCAGGTGCTTCTACTTGACTTCTTATCTGGGACCATCATTTGATTTTTGGCTAACTACTTTAGATTAGTAGTTTTTGTTTTTATACATTCGAGATATAGACTCCTTGATGTATACTTATTCTTTTGTCTTGCACTTGTACCTATTCTTTTGTGATGTAGTGGATCTTGTATGAGCACTACTTTTATGTACATTTCTATGTGATATATTCATATATGTTTCCACCTTTGTGATATGAATATCCGCGACTGATTTGTGTTATGTTTATTTCTATATTTGTTTCCGAAGGCCACTTAGCCACTGTGTAGTAGCTTTGAGTTTGTATTTGATATGTCGGATTTCCTCTTGAAATGAAATGTAAGTTAAATTATCTGACATATCCGTACTCGCACAAAGCAATTACACAGATGGTCGCTCCTCAACAGCCTTATTCTTCGTTCTAGTCGACGGCATTAGCCTGTAGTGTCCTTGGCTAGTGGGAGTATAGAGGTGGGGCGTCACAAATGGGTAGGCTCTCTTCTAGTTTTCCTGCGCTATTGCTCCTTGAGTTGATTCATTAGATCGATATTGGCTTGAATCTGCTGGTTCAACTGTCGATGGCTATCCACTAGCTCTCTCATCAGATTCTAGAAATCAGCCCTTGTGATAGAATCGGTCGGATTCTGAACATCAATTGGATTGGCAGCATTCACATCTACTAGTAGATTGCTCGTGCCTTCTTGGTGGATGCTAGTGCTCTCATTTCCTTCTGTGTTTTGAGAGGTGGATCCGGTGTTCCTAACCATTATTTGTAGTTTTCCTTAGACTTTTGCAAACCTGCATAGAGCTGATAAACTACTTGTAGATAATTTGTATCTCTTTCGGAGATTCACGCAATCCAGTAGCTGCAATGGAATCTAAATAGAGCTAAGAATCTTCCTTCTCAATGAAAGCACCAAAATGTTTGCACCAAAAATTGGCACAAACACCCAATAGAGATTTTATAGAGAAATAAATGAAGAATATAAAATGAAAACAGAGGAAACAAGCAACTAAATAACAGAAATCAAAGCAATAACAAGAACACAACGATTTATAGTTGTTCGGCGTTGTTTGCCTATGTCCACTTTGAATAGATAGCTTTATTAATCACTTTATAAATTGAGTATAATAGGGACCGAATGAAAATCCTTAGTTACAACTGAATACAAAGCAACTAGTAGTGTAAAAGTCCTAAAAATGAATAATCAAGCATGTATTTATAGAGGAAGACGACGAACTCCTTGAAAATTCGACAGATGGATCTCCAAAACCATATGGGCTCAAAGGAGGGATCGCATGTTCCAAATCCCAAGAAATAAGGATTGGTGTCGATCCCTATTTTGGAGGAATTTAGGGGTGTGATCTCTATGAGAGCTTCTCCATGTTATAATATGCTTAGCTTCTAAGGTTCATGCCAATTAGGTTAGTATAACTTGAGTTATTGTTTGATCATTGTTGCAGCATGTTATGCACCCTGATTCTAGGCGACCCCTATGGAGGAATGAGGGCCGATCCCTCTTACTTAGTCCTTTTTAAGTGCGATCCCTAGGGTAGGCTCCATAGGGTCCCCACATCCTGTTCCTAAAGTTTCATATGTATTACACTTATGGATTTCGAGAGATTGATTGTTTTCTATTCAGTTGCACTTGTTTTGCTAAAATAGTTCGATCCCTATGATTAAGAGGGATTATAGCCAATCCCTTTTCTATTTTGAATTATATTCCATACTTAGAATGTTCTGTATAGCATATCTCTTGATTCCATTCAACCACAGCTTCATATTACCATCTGTACTTGACTTCTGGATCCCACAATCATCGCTCTGGACTTACTGGCCTTGATAACGGTCGAGTCTAACTTGTCCAATCAGTTTGGATATAGCCAAGCCAAATTGCCGGATAATAGTAATAATCTCCATGGTATTTGCACGCATTGAGAATGCGAAAGCGGATTTCCAAAAAACTAAGACTTAGAAATCATTGGTAAGATATGGAGGAAAGGATAATATATTTCTTTTCAATCATCCCTCAGACTGAAGGAAGGCTATTTATTTAAATGAAATTCATGAGAGACCGAGTTATGATACATAGTTTATTTTGCGTAATAGTTGCACGTGAACGGTAAATCACTTAGGCGATTACCGTCGATGTTAAAATAAATTTTAGGGTGCAATTTCATTTAAGTTTAGGATTTTATTTGGACTTAGGATTTTAATTGTTAGGCTTAAATAGGAAAATAGCCCAAGTTTACTCTACTAGAATATTTGAGTATTTTCTTGTAGAACTTAGGGTAAATCCTTATAGACTATTAACGTGATACCTAGGTACCACAATTGTTGAAGGACTGGATAAACGATTCGGAAGTAAAATGACACAGTTTAAGTCGAATCAAAGTTGAAAAGAAGTTGTGCTATTTTCAATAGTTAAAGAAATCACCAGATTTGGATATCCTTGAGTGAAATGGAGGAAAAGTAACAGAGCTAAGTAGAAAATACTAGAGGAGGGGACACCTTCTACTTTCGGATTGTCTTACCTTATTATCTAGAAGATGAAATTATCAGGTATACTACTAGATGATTTAAGTCATTGTGTATGTGCATTGAGGATTACATCAGGCTACAGTTCCGTTGAAGCACACTTATGTTCATGTTATCTAGTATGTTGCATTTTGACATCATTTTATTAGAGTTGGTAGCATGGATTGTAAAGGGTTACCCACACACTTACATATGGGTTGAAGGTACATGCTAGTATTAAAGATGATAAATGCAGTCAGAAGAATGATCCACTAAAGGGTACTTGGGAAAGTGGAAGAGAGAATTCAATCCTTTCATCTCAGCTCTTTACTGAAATGCTTTTAGTAGAAGAAAGGAGAAACCATATACTGATAGAGATACACAGAGTGGAAGCCCGTGGTAGTGACATGGTCTGTGTGAGCATCTTGCCATTTAGAGTTGGTAGTTCCATAAAGTTAGCACCGAGAGTTGTAAGGCCTTTTCCGATTTTGGATAGAGTAGGGAAGTTAGCCTGTGGAGCAAAGCTTTCTAGAGGGTTGGCCGGAATTCAAATTGTTTCCATGTGTCACACCCATAAAAGTGTTTATACGATGCAGCTACCGTGGTTAAGCCATGTCTGTTAAGAGTAGTCGAAGAGGATAAGTGAGTCGCCTGTTTGCCATGCACCTACCCGCATTATTGGGCATGGGACAAAGCAACTCCGCAATATAATAATTAAACTGGTTACTGTCCAATAAGAAGACGGCCCGGTTCAGAGTACATGGTATCCTAAGGAGCATATCCAAGCTATCCATCTAGAACTCTTTTCTGGTATGTTTCCATTTTATTTAATAAGTATAAACTACTTGTGTTTAGATTCTAGATTAGTATACCCCATGTATATATACCATTGAATGTTTGGAATGGATGCAAACATGTCGTTAGTTTTAATACCTCAATTATTGATTTTGATGACAATAACCATATAAAATATAGATACTGATGTTTTGCCAAGTTATATAGTTTATAATGCAGACTATTACACACGTGTCGAATCGAAGACAGTACAGTATAAAGACTCAAGATAAAGATTTGAAGACTCATGAGTTTAAAGACAAAGATATGAAGATTTCAATTATAATTTAGTGTTTAGAGTCATTAGAATATATTGTTAAAGTCCTTGATAGCAATTTCTGATCTTTATCTTGAATTTCTAATCTTTGATATTTAAAAAAAATAGTTTAATTTTAAATATATTTTTAAATATTTTAGAAAAAAAATATGAGTTCAAAAATATTTCAAAACTATGTTCAAATAATTTTACAAAGTATAGAATTTTCAAAACAATTTAAAGAAAACATTTTTCAAAATTCACTAACATATGTTGACATACATATTACAATACGTTGACATATAGGCCGCTAATTTGTTTTGTAAATTTTGAATGGAAGTGTCTTTTGGACACAACCATTCATGAATGGATACATTTGTTCATTCGCTATATAAAAGGGAGTGAAAACTAATTTTTAATTAATTAATAACTTAGTTTCTTCTCACTCCTTACTCTCTTGAAAATTCACTTGAAAAATATATTCTATACTCTTCAAAATCATATGGAATCCATTCATACTCCATTGTATTGATTCACTGCTACTTACTGTTTTGGAAGCATCTCTCTCTCATTTCAAAGATCAAAGTGCTATCGATGACGCTATAGGATCCATTGTATCCAAAATACAGCTATTTGTCTTTGAAAAAACATCAACTCTACTCTTGTTTGTGTAGGTGTGTTTGTAGCCCATTCAAATCAAGTGGGTGTGCTTAGTAGCTCGGTAAATCTAGTGGGTAATCTTGTTGCTCGATAAATCAAGAGAGTTTGCCTCAGACTCGTGATATAGTAGGGTGGGTCACATAGCCTTGAAATCGAGATTGTATTCTGGTCTGCCTTCTACTTGGTTTAAAGTTGGAGATTGAAAAGAAATCTATACGAGAAATTGTACGGGACTGGATGTAGGAGAAATCTGAACCAATATAAAATCTATGGTGTCATCTCTCTAACTCTTTACTTTACTTTATTGCATTTATATTTATCTGTGATTACATTTGTGACTGATTATTTATAAATCCGCGTTGTTAATCTACGATTTTATATTAACCTTGAAAGAATTTCAAAAAGATTTGCATAAGTTAGAAAATACTATTTACCCCCCTCTATTGTTAAATTAGCCTTAAGATCCATTATTATGCAATCCATATTTCGTATTAGAGCACTAGGTTTTCAAAAACTCATACTAATTTTTGAAAAGTATAAATGGCTAGCAATACTGTTAGTACACTGGTTAACACATTTGTAAAAGGACAATCTACTGTTAGAACCTCACTTTTTAATGGTAGTAATTACACTTATTGGTCATGCAGGATGAAGATTTATTTACAGTAATGGTTTAGATATTTGGAATATTATACAGAATGAGTACACTGAACCCCAAATTGACTTTTGACAATGGACTGTTGACGAAAAGACATTAGCACTTAATAATTCTAATTCCATGAATATCTTGTTTTGCTCAGTAGATAAAAATGAAATTAATAGAGTTTCTATTTGTAAGTCTGCATATGAAATTAGGCTGCA
The DNA here is from genome assembly GCA_030737815.1 of Allium fistulosum. Lineage (NCBI taxonomy): Eukaryota > Viridiplantae > Streptophyta > Magnoliopsida > Asparagales > Amaryllidaceae > Allium > Allium fistulosum. The sequence goes on along the minus strand of CM060902.1, from coordinate 1,109,835,622 downwards.
AGTTACACATGAAGGTGCTTGTAAAGTAAACAGACTAAAATTTCCATGTTAACTAATCAATTTAATTATTTAAAATGAATCAGAATGAGTCTATTTTTGACATGTATTGTAGATTTCAAGATATAGTACATTCTTTAGTATCATTAGGTAAAACCTTTACTGCTGAGGACCAAGTTAGGAAAATACTCAATTCACTCTGGTCAGAGTGGGATCAAAAGACATTAGCAATAGAATAGGCTAATGACATTAGTACTATAAAAATTGAACAGTTAATAGGTAATTTACTATCCTATGAAGCACAATTGCAGGGTAGAAGGTAAAGTAATGCAACATAAAAGAAATCTATTACTTTTAACGCAATAACTGATGATCATGATTTAGAAGATGATAATGATAAGGAGATTGCCTTCATGATTAGGGATTTCAGATAGTTCCTGAAGTATAGAAAGATGAACAACTTTAGTAGACCAGAAAACAAAACTCTTGGAAATGGAACTGCAAATATATGTTTCGACTTTGATGGACCTGGTCATCTGCAAAGAGACTTTCCACATCAAAAGAAATCAAGGATCTCCCCAATCACTGATTCATCTAGAAAAAGAAAGAGGGCTTACACAGCAATATTAGATGATTCAGATACTACTTCAAGTGACAATGAACTGGGTACTGAGGATGCAAACATATGTTTTCACGGTAATAGTAGATTAATCAGAACAGTTCAAACTAAAGGAGAAAAAGCGCTACTTTTTTTAATATCATTTCTTTATGGATTATTAAATTTAGGAATAAAATATAGATTAATAATAATATTGGATGCATACATACATACATACATATACATATACATACATACACACATACACACACACATATAGAAATCTTTTGCCTCGATTTTATTTTTGGATTTTTTGGCCCATATGTCGACATACCCAAATCCATATGTCGACATACCAGCCTGAGTTTTCAAATTCATTTTCAAATTCAAAATTTTGAATTTCACTCTCTTTTGCATTTATTCCATAAACCTGAAAAGGCATTTTAAGCATGTCAGTCCATACCCTATTAATCAATACAATTCCATCTATTCATTCACTCATATTATTTCAAAAATTCAAAACAACTTTTCGCTCTCTTATCTTCTAAACTCCTCAAAAATGGCCTACTCAAGCCAACCACCAAAAACCATTTGGCTCTCAAAAAGAATTAAAGGCTTTCTTTTCAATGACAAAGAATCCATCGACACTTATATTGAATATGCTACCTCCGAAAAAGTATTTCCCAGAAGATTTGCAAAAATTGATGATTTCTCCTTTTACAATCTTCAAGATTTTTGTTTTCAAAATGATATTCTTGGTTTAGTCGACTCTTCTCAAAATGATTTATTTTGTTATCCAGCTTTAGTAATAATGTTTTATGCGAATTTAAATAGAAATTTTTTTTAAGGAGAAGAGGGACAAGTTTGGAGTGCGAAAGGCACTAAAATTGTTTTAGATTGTGAAATTTTGGGTCAAATACTTAGTTGCAAATATAATGGAATTGACATCTCTACTGTTGGGTGAATTCTTACCCGGAAGACCTCGAGACCCAGAGACGTGATTCATTCGGCAGCTCTCCCTCGAGTCCATTCGGCATGACCCATTCGGCAGCTCTCCCTCAAGTCCATTCGGTATGACCCATTCGGCAGCCCTCCCTCGAGTCCATTCGGCAATCCTCCCTCAAGTCCATTTGGTAGACCTTCATCCGGCAACTGCCACCGGTCCAACCTCACCATTCCACACTTCACCGGACGAAGCCCAACCGGACCAGCTCCACACTTCACCGGATGAAGCCCAACCGGACCAACTCCATACTTCACCGAACCAAGAGAATACCGAACCAGACTGCCAGGCCAGATCACTTCAGCCCAGGCCCACCAGCAGCTGTATACATCCAAGACCCCTGCCCCCAACCTCACTCTATAAATAGAGAGGCAGGGGTACAACAATGGGGGACAAGTTTGAGAGCTCAAACACGGAGAGAACTTTCAAACAACTTTCTTTTACTTGTATCAAAGCTTTGTACTTGTAATCAAAACAAGAGAAGAGAAATAACATATAAAGTGGACGTAGGCACATTCTGGCTGAACCACTATAAATCTGCGTGTCTTTTTACAGTTTAGCCCCTGCTTTTCATATATTTGCATAAATCACCCAAATCACTAAGAATAACATAAGATCTACTAAATCATACAACTTTGAGGTGTTTGTCCATTTTTTGTGCAAACATTTTTGGTGCTTTCACTGAGAAATTGAAGCTCGAAGCTCCAGCTTCATCCGCTTAACAAGTTTTCCTAACAGCATCATCCGCCACTTGGAAAACATGCCTCCCAAACAGAGAAAAGATGTTAACAAAGGAAAAAACATCGCATCCAGTAGCCTTCCTGATCCAGCTATCGCAAATCAAGTAAATCCTCCTCCTCCAGCAACGGTAACAAATGGAGGACAGGCTAACCCCACCACTCCTGCCACAGAACAGCCTGCAGCAATTACTAGGGCAGATTTGGACAGAGTTGTTGTTGAAGTGACTAACCGCTTCACGTCCCAGCAGGAAGCCTTGGTGGACCATCTCATGTCACGCTTGAGGGACGCTGAAGAATCCAACCGCAACACTGAATCATGGGGCGAGTCCCAATCTGGAGGATCTCAGAGACAGCAAAGATCTTCCTTCTTCGAAGGAGCTAACGGCAGGAGTAGCCGTGGTAGGAGCCGAGACCGAGCTCAGCCCGAAGTTAGGCCTGAGGAAACGTTTGGTGCCGAACCCAACGGGGAAGGTACCGGGCGGAGGTCAACTGCAGCTGAGCCTGTCATGCTGCCTAACCACAGAAACACCAGTGAACGGGGCCGAGCTAGAGTTCAGCCCGAAGTTGGACCCGAGGAAGTGCTTAGATCAGAACCCAACAGGGGAAGATCAAGGCAAGGGCCAACTGTAGCAGATCCAAGCATGCTCCCAGAAGATCAAAGGCAGCCACTGGAAAATATGAGGAATGATAGACGATACCATCCCTACAGGTTGTCTGGTCGGAATCAACCCCACAGAACGGAACCAAACTCATTTCTGTCCGCTCCAAATTCTGATGAAAGGATGGCACGCTTATTCAGAGAGTGTGTCCAACGGGAGCAAAGAGATCGAGGGATAGGCGCTAGGGTAACCAGCCCTTTCGCCCGCAATATCGAAATTGCTATCACCCCCCGAGAATGGAAGATGCCAACAATGGAACCTTACAAAGGAACCTCCGATCCCGTTGTACACTTACAGAGGTACACGCAGCATATGCTCATGAGTGGAGCAACAGAGGGAGTGCTATGCAAATGCTTCCCGCTCTTCTTAGCAGATCTTGCTACCTCCTGGTTCTGTCATCTACCCCAAGGATCCATCAGCTCGTGGGAAATGTTGAAAGAAAAATTCATCAGTCAGTTCCGCATTCATGTGGAGCAACCTAAGGACGCTTATTCCTTATCCAGCGTCAAACAGAAACCTGGAGAAAAGCTGCAGCAATACCTAACCAGATTCAACGCCGCAGCAGCCGCAGTTCAAGATGCCGATGAGAAGCTTATCCTAATGGCCCTCTGCAGTGGGATGCATCCGGACACTAAATTTGCTAGGAGATTGACAAAAGAAAAACCAGCTACTTTACCCGATTTCTTCCATGAAGCCGGGAAATACATGAGGCTTGAGGATGCCGCCATTGAGGGGCAGTCAGGACAGCAAAGTAAGACGACCCATGGCAACGCCCCTGCTGTGGCAAGGGACGTTCGAAGAAATGATTCCAGAGACAATGCTGGGGGCAAGAAAGTAGAGAAACGCCTATATCGGCCAGGACCAAGATTCGACTCTTACACCCCTTTGAACGAGACCGTCGAAAACATCTTCCTTGCCACCCAAGGCGAAGTTAGATACAAACGCCCACCATACAAGAAGGAATCAGATAGCGCACAGAAATCTGGAAAATTCTGCCGCTTCCACGAATCCCACGGACATGATACCAACGAATGCCATCATCTCCGGGATCTGATTGAGGAACACATCAGAAGAAAGAAACTGGAGCGCTATGTAAAAAGTCAAGACAGGACTCCAGCTCCTGCCAATGAAAACCCAAGGCTACCCTCACCAGGGACCGGCAGAGGCGACCGCAACGCTAGCAGCTCTAGTCAAGAGAAGATAGTGGTCCATACCATCTCAGGAGGTCCACACATCGCAGACAGAAGTTGGAAAGAGATGGAAAGATATGGGAAGTCGCTCAGAGACAATAGAGACTGCGTCAACACGGTTATAGAAGAGCGCCACCCAAAGCGGAAAGAAAGTGATGACATCACATTCAGTAAACGCGACCTAGAAGGAAGACAGTACCCTCACGTGGATCCCATGGTTATCTCTGCCCGACTCGGTCCCGCCGAAGTTTACCGAATCCTGGTAGACACTGGAAGCTCTGTAAATATCCTGTTCAAACACGCATTCGACAAAATGAGGTTGTCAATGAAGGACGTATCTCCCTGCGATAAACCGCTACACGGTTTCACTGGAGATGCGAAAATGCCCATCGGGCAGCTGGACCTCTTCGTTGAAATTGGAAGCCATCCCCGCTCCGTTGTAAGGAAACAGACGTTTGTGCTGATAGAAAACCATTCGGCCTACAACGCCTTCCTAGGAAGACCAGCCCTATCTGACTTCCAGATTGTCCTAGCCCCGTGGTGCCTGAAAATGAAATTTCCAACAGACAATGGGGTAGGGGAAGTGGAAGGAGACCAGGATATTGCACGAGACTGCTATGTAACCGAACTTCGCAACAACCATAGGAGAGATAAAGGGAAAGGTGTAGAGATTGCCCTCTGCACAAAAAGCCTTGAAGCATAGCAACTAAAGAAAGCCCCTCCTCTTCGATACACCAGCGACCCTTTCAATGAATTAGACCCTAGGGACAAAGAGGAGGAGGCCACCGCCGAGCCTGCAGAGGCTATGGAGTTTATATCTGTAGACAAGCACGACTCAAGTAGGCTACTGAAAATTGGGTCGCAGCTGAAAACTGAATTGAAGGAACAACTCGTTGATTTTCTCCGCCACAACTTGGATGTATTCGCTTGGTCACACGCTGACATGACCGGAATCTCCCCCAACATAGCGTGCCACGTATTAAAAATTGATCCTACCAAGGCACCCGTAAAACAAAAAAAGAGAAGTATGGGGGCAGAGCGATCAGCAGCCCTCGATGAAGAAGTAAAGAATCTACTCGCCAATGACTTCATACGAGAAGCTATTTACCCAGAATGGATCGCCAACCCGGTACTAGTAAAGAAGGCTAATGGGAAGTGGCGGACCTGCATTGACTTCTCCAACCTAAATGACGCCTGCCCAAAGGATTGCTTTCCGCTTCCCAGAATCGACCAACTTGTAGACAGCACAGCCGGGCACGAACTCCTGTCTTTTATGGATGCATACTCGGGATATAACCAAATTCCTATGCATGCTCCCGACCAAGATCACACTAGTTTCATCACCGACCGGGGTTTGTACTGCTACAAAGTGATGCCCTTCGGACTTAAAAATGCAGGAGCCACCTACCAGCGCCTCGTCAACAAGATGTTCGCAGGGCTAATAGGACGAACAATGGAAGTATACGTAGACGACATGCTGGTAAAATCACGGAAAGCCAAAGATCACGTAAGCCACCTGGGCGAAATGTTCCAGGTACTTCGACAGTATGGAATGAAGTTGAATCCACTGAAGTGCTCCTTCGGAGTGTCATCAGGAAAATTCTTAGGATTCATCGTCCATGCCCGAGGGATAGAAGCAAACCCTGAACAAGTCCGAGCATTAAGAGACATCAAGATACCTTCCACCCGAAAGGAAATGCAAAGCCTAAATGGAAAAGTGGCTGCCCTAGGCCGATTCATCTCCAAAGCAACGGACAAGTGCGTCCCCTTTTTCGAAGCTCTAAAGAAAGATAAAGGAAAGTTCGAATGGACGGACGAATGCTTGACCGCTTTCCTTAACCTAATCGAACACCTCCAGAAACCACCGGTACTCTCGACCCCAAGCGAAGGCGAAGAATTATACCTATACCTTGCTGTGTCATCTCACGCTCTAAGCGCTGCCTTGGTAAGGGAAGATAACCGCACGCAACGACCAGTTTACTTCGTCAGTAAAAGGTTTACTGGGGCAGAAGTCAGATATCCTAAGCTTGAAAAGTTAGCATACTGTTTACTAATCACTTCACGAAAGCTGCGTCATTACTTCCAATCCCATTCCATCAAGGTTCTAACCGATCAACCACTAAGGCAGGTACTCCATCGTCCCGACACTTCCGGGCGACTACTTAAATGGTGTATCGAGCTGAGTCAATATGATATCACCTATCACCCTCGCACCGCCATCAAGGGACAAGCCATGGCTGATTTCATTGCAGAATTCACTACCAACGAGGATAAGGAGCAACTGGAAATAACAGAAGATATCAAGTGGAATCTCTTTGTGGACGGTGCATCTAACGAACAAGGCTCGGGGGCAGGTGTGGTAATCATCACTCCCAGGGGAAATAAACTGCACTATGCTATAAGGTTGGAATTCACTGCCACCAACAACGATGCAGAATACGAAGCAGTAATAGCCGGATTAGAAATTGCTATCGAGATCGGAGCCAATTCTTTGTGTCTTCACAGCGATTCTCAGCTTATTGTTAATCAAATACTAGGGGAATTCCAAGCTCGAGAAGAACGACTCATAGCATATCTAAAGAAGACCAAGTTACTTCTCAGCCGATTAGACCACTACTTAGTCAAACACATCCCTCGGGAAGAGAACCAAGAGGCCGACGAATTGGCAAAGCAAGCAAGTATGGGAGACGAGGCCATCTTCGGAGCAGTAACTGTCTCAAAGCAAATGATCCCAAGTTTTGAGCAAGTGAATCTGATAGCTGCAACCGAAGAAGCAACTTGGATGACTCCCATCCGAGACTACCTACAAAATGGCACACTACCCGACAGGCGTAACGAAGTCAAGAAAATCTTGAGGAAAGCGTCCCGCTACACCATGCAAGGAGACATCCTCTATCGGCGCGGGTTCTCTAACCCATTATTAAGGTGTGTCGCCGGAAGGGAAGCCAAGGAAATCTTATCCAACATTCATCAAGGAAGCTGCGGAGATCACACCGGAGGGCAAACGTTAGCAAAAAAGATACTCCGATACGGATATTTCTGGCCCACCTTAAGCAAGGACGCCTTAGATTTCGTCAAGAAGTGTGACAGATGCCAAAAGTTTGCTAAGGTCCCTCGGCTACCAACAACCGAGATTACCCAGATGACCAGCCCTTGGCCCTTTGCAGTATGGGGAATTGACTTAATCGGTGAACTGCCAATGGGTCGAGGCGGCGCCAAATATGCTATAGTAGCAGTCGACTATTTCACCAAATGGGTGGAAGCAGAACCTCTAAATAAAGTATCTTCAGCGAAAGTTATCAACTTCTTAATCAAAAATGTTCTGTGCAGGTACGGAGTCCCACTAAAAATCATATCAGACAATGGACTTCAGTTTGACAGCGAGGAATTCGCCAACTGGTGCCAAGAACACGGAATTCACAAAAGCTTCTCATCCGTAGCATATCCCCAAGCAAACGGACAAGTCGAAGCAGTCAACAAAATTCTGAAAACTCTGATCAAAAAGAAGCTCGAAAAGTCAAAGGGCGCTTGGGTGGATGAACTCCCTACGGCACTATGGGCCTACCGCACATCTTTCAGAACATCAACAGGGCACACTCCTTTCTCTTTGGCATACGGATCGGAGGCTATGCTCCCAGTTGAAACCATTGTGCCTTCCCACCGTAGGATCCACTATAACCCAGAAGAAAACGAAGAGCTCCTCAACATGTCTTTGGATCTAGTCGAGGAGAGAAGGAATGATGCAGTCCTAAAAACAGCAGCCCACAAGCAAAAGGTGGCAGCACAATACAACTCCAAAGTCAAGCATCGTGCCTTACGAGAAGGGGATCTTGTCCTCAAGCGAATCTTCCCTCGCCCCGGAGCACTAGACCCAATCTGGGATGGACCGTATGTAATTCATAAAGATCTCCACAACGGAGCCTATATTTTGTCAACAGTGGACGGAGAGGTGTTCCAGAGGGCATGGAACATCCAACACCTCCGTCGATACTTTTCTTAACTTGTATTGCCCATATGAAGTGAATTAACGAAGAGAATCAGTGGACGTAGGCATTTTTTCGTGCCGAACCACTTTAAAAAAGCCTTGTCTCTTTTTTAACTTGTTCCTTTGTATCTTGGCTGCTTGTTAACTTTATCCTTTTCTGTTGAACAAAATCCTGAGCATATAGCATTTCTATTCAAAGCACTCCACAATGCAACTTCACGTGGACAAGCCCCAACAGGTACTATGCGAATCTATGCCCTCGCCAATGAGACACTTTTGCTCCAGCATCCCTCTGCTGCGGGTTAACTCATTGCTCGCGACGGCCCTTAAAGCCAACTGTAATGAGCCGATTATAAGCCACCGAGAAGGCCGACTATAGCCGAGGCAGCTCATTGCGGCGTTAGGCTCGCCGGCGACTGTGAACCGATTATAAGCCCCAACATAAGGTGTGGCCAGCCAGGGGCAGTTCACAGTTGACGATCGGCACCCACGCTAGCCGGCCACAGTAAGTCGAATAATACCCATGAGTACGGGCCATAATGGCCCGGGTAGTTACTGTGCGCGATCTCGGCTCCGGTGTGTCTTAAGTGCGGCTGTGGTAAAAAAGAATTAACTCCCCGCGGAGGCGTAAGATGGGTGACAAATGTCTCCAAGACCCACAGCTAGGGAAAGTGACTACAAAACCCGTTTGCCACGAACTTAAGCACATCGAAGGCCTTCCGTGACTGGAAGTTTTACTATTTCACATATTTCAGTTTTACTTAAAAAACTTTCCTCCTATCCTCTATAACAAACCATAAAGTACAGGATGCAGGGTAAGAGATACCCGCCAATGGATGCAGAGATTCACAATCAGATGGCGGGGCAGTCAACTGCTCTCCATGCTTGGTCATACAAGATATTCGAAACTTCCATTTACAAACAGAACATGAAAGGCGGTATTTTCTTCCTTTATGTACAAATGCATGACTATAATTTGATTTTTCCACACCACACGCTAACATTGCAAGTCATGAGATTATGATTTAAAACCAGAATCTGACATCAAACACAATTTAATTACAAGAATACACATAGCTACATTTCTCATACGATATGTCGAAATAGCAACAAATATTCAAGAAATGACAAAATCAACTTGAGCTAAAAAATTACACGTCAAGAATAATGTTATTACAAGTAGCAAGAATTACAACTTGGAAGTTACTCTACTGTCTTAAGACTAACAGATACAACAATGCCAAGCCTACAAAAAGAATTTCTCAGGTTCAGTCATGGAGCTGGTTGCGTCGAAGTCTTGTCCTTGTTCTTCTGCCCGCCTGTCCGGTCATAAAAAGGATTCATTAGTGATAAGTAACCAAGTTAACAGAAAGACTAGAAAGGAAGACTTACCAGTACTAGCTTCTTGACCATCCTGGTCGTCATCTTCTACCTGCACACCCGCCTCTTCAGCAGCAAGCAGCCGCATACCCTCCTTTACCGCCACTTTCTCCTCCTTGGTGAACTGGGCCGTGACCACATCCATACTGAAGACCGTTCCACCCTCTTTATCTGCATCAGCCTTAGCCTCCTCCAAAGCCCGAAGATATGTCTTGGCCATGACTCTGGGATAATCATCCATCCAAGAGAGGTTACCCTGCTTCCAAGTCCGGAAATACATGTCCTGGAGCATGTCATCCATCATTCCTTCGTTCTCCTCAAACTCCCTCATCCGGGCATCGGAGGCCGACAACCTTTCCACGGCAGCATCTCTCTCCAGTCTGTATCTCGAGCAATCAGCTTGAAGGGACCTCCGCATCACCGCCATCTCTTCCCTCAACTTAGCTTGAGCAAGCTCTGCAGCCTCAAGCTTCTCGGACAATTCCTCCACCTGCTCGAGATCCGCTCTCCGAACCTCATCCACCGTGGTAATAGCCATGTCAATCCGCTCTTTGCAAGCAGCTTCCATTTTCCGCAATTCGGCCCGACTAGCCTCTTCCATGGTTCTCCTTAATCGCCCAGTGGCAGCCTCATGCTGAGAAATCTGGATAGCCTGATCCGCAAGCTGCTTGGCTTGGTCCGAGACCACCAATCGAAGTCGGATATTGGCGCTCCCTATCTCCTCTCCGGCCTTAACCAGCCGAGCGTGATGCCCCATCAGCTTCTTGGCCTCCTCCGCCACCCGATCAATGTTGGCCTTGGCCTCGTCTCCCATAGTGACTATACGAGTGGTGAGTAGATCGAGGTCTAAGGACTTGGCTTCGTCAAGTACTCGTACCATGGGGTTACGGGGGAGAAGGTGTTCACCAGTAACTTCGTCAAAATTAATATCCTGAGAACCCGGATCCAGATCAGGATGACCGGCAAATGGATTACGGGCCAGATCGGGACGGTCGATATGAACAACAGAAGGGTTTCCGGACGGGTGTGGAGAAGATACAAACTCGCTGCCCTCCTCAGTAATATCATGAATAGGCTGAGCCGGAGGCTGAGAACCGAGCGAAGTTTCGGATAAAGGATGACTCCTCTTCCTCTGCTGAATACCCTCTTCGATGACCCCAAGAAGAGGACGGTACCCGACTACATCCCCGGAGCGTTGGGCTGAGGGCTTCGGCTTAGCAGAAATTTTGGAAAGTTTATATTGCTCGAGCCTGTGTCGAAGGTCTGAAGCTTTGGGCGTCTTGCCTGCTCCTGATATAAAGAACAAGTGTCATAATCTTACATTACAATATGATTCAAGGAACGCGGTAAATTACAAGATTAGAAAAGAAAAAGAAACACAGCTGTGGTTGTACAAACCCTGGGGAGGAGTGGGATACTGCAATGAGTCCCGGATTTCATTCCAGGACGGGAGCGGGTCATAAAATATTCCTAAGTCCCTATCATTAGTGAAGCATGCAGGGGTCAAGAGTTCACCTTGAGTTGTCAGAGCCACCTTGGCCGGAATAGTCGGAGAAGACTCACTTGCACCAGTCCCGGTTTTGTCCGCCTCCCCGGTCTTCTCAACCAAAGCCGGATCATCACCCAACCCCTCAAAAGCTTGACGGAGAGCATCATCCGTCCACTCTTGCATCTCGCCTACTTGCCCAGAAGACAGAGCCCTGGAACCATCACCACCCTGTCCATCGCCACCCTCGTCACCAAGACGCTCAACGTCACTTCCGCCCTCCGCCTCACCTCTTTCCTCCTCCGCGTCAATCTCCCCCTGAGTAAGTGGACAATTGCTGGGAGAAGGACCGTCTGACCTCTTAAGTTTCTTACCTCCAACGGCTGGAGGTTTCATGAATGGTTTTCTCTTTCCACCCTCTGCCGCAACGCCTCCCTTGGCTTGAGCAGCCGCCCTCTCTTCCGCCGTTTCCCTCAACTTAACTACAGACTGCTGCGGAAGGATCAAGTTGTATTCTAGAAGGATCGCATTTCTAATCAAGTAAGCAGATGATCTGTATTTCCCAAGAATACCTTCTATCTCCGCCGCCGTCTGAACCAGGCGGTCAGTCTCCACAACAGGAAAGCCACCTGTCGCTAGCAAAAATGAGAAAGTATGAGAAGAAGCATCACAATCAGGATAGAAATTATAAGTAAAAGCATCAACTTACATCCAGAGGTAAAGCGCCGGATAGAGACGGAGTCGTCCCTAACAAAGAACCACTCTTTCTTGAACATGCTGAATTTGGAATAAAGGTCCAGGACCGGCTTGAAGGTCACAGCAGATTCCAAGTTAATATATGGGGACCCCTTCTTGTAGCCCCTTAAATTGTACAAGTACCGGATCTCCCGGTTGGAGGGAGCGCGACCATACTTCCTCCGAAAAATAACGAAAAGGCTCACCAGTATGGCGTAAGAGTTGGGCTGAAGCTGAAATGGGGCCACCTTCAGGTACGTGAGGAAGCTAACTATCCAAGCATTGAGAGGCGGGATAGCACCACACATGCAATGGTACCTGCTATAAGCGAAGTATCCTTCGGGAGGACTGTATGGCATGACTCCTGGACCCGGCAGCAGCATGAGGGCTCTATCAATCCCAAAAGAACGAGATATAACATCGAGTTGCTCCTCTTTGAGAAGGCTAGGAAAGCAGTCAGGCGGGGAATCCAGCAACTCCTGGGGACCATATCCATCCACTAATGACCTCGGGGCGGGCCCATGACGCTCCGATCCTGATTGAGCTGGGGGCACAGCCGATGACTCTCCTTCACCCACGGATCGCTTCTTGTCTGATCGAGTTTCTACTTTGCGAGACATTATCTACAATACCGGAAAAACACATTTAGAACAGAGGATATAAACAAGTATATGACTTCATTCGGTAAAAACATATTCAGTATCAGTTTCATTCGGTATCATTCGGTATCATTGTCATTCGGAGTTCAAGTATGGGTTCATTCGGTGTCTCGAGTGTAAGCAAAGAAAGTTCAAAGTGCTCAAACTCCCATCGTCATTCGGTAAAGACAATGGAAATTCTCGTTCGTTATTCGAACTCTCAAGGTCCATTCGGTGGTTCAAATATGGGTTCATTCGGTGTCTCCCGTTCTCGTCCGGTAATACGAGAATAAGATCTCATTCGGCAAACACTCATTCGGCAGAATAAAATCTCACCTGATTCGGCAATGATAAGGGTCTAGTTCGGAAAAAATAGGAGTCAAGTGGTTCGGCTATCTCGAAAAGTGAAGAAACAATAGTAGAGTGGCGCCCTTATTTATAAGCGAAGCACATCGACCGGACCAACTGGCTCGGCGCAACCAAGACCGAACGAAGGAAGACAAAGCACGACATATGTTAGACATATGCCCTACTTTGGGGGGCAAATGTTGGGTGAATTCTTACCCGGAAGACCTCGAGACCCAGAGACGTGATTCATTCGGCAGCTCTCCCTCGAGTCCATTCGGCATGACCCATTCGGCAGCTCTCCCTCAAGTCCATTCGGTATGACCCATTCGGCAGCCCTCCCTCGAGTCCATTCGGCAATCCTCCCTCAAGTCCATTCGGTAGACCTTCATCCGGCAACTGCCACCGGTCCAACCTCACCATTCCACACTTCACCGGACGAAGCCCAACCGGACCAGCTCCACACTTCACCGGATGAAGCCCAACCGGACCAACTCCATACTTCACCGAACCAAGAGAATACCGAACCAGACTGCCAGGCCAGATCACTTCAGCCCAGGCCCACCAGCAGCTGTATACATCCAAGACCCCTGCCCCCAACCTCACTCTATAAATAGAGAGGCAGGGGTACAACAATGGGGGACAAGTTTGAGAGCTCAAACACGGAGAGAACTTTCAAACAACTTTCTTTTACTTGTATCAAAGCTTTGTACTTGTAATCAAAACAAGAGAAGAGAAATAACATATAAAGTGGACGTAGGCACATTCTGGCTGAACCACTATAAATCTGCGTGTCTTTTTACAGTTTAGCCCCTGCTTTTCATATATTTGCATAAATCACCCAAATCACTAAGAATAACATAAGATCTACTAAATCATACAACTTTGAGGTGTTTGTCCATTTTTTGTGCAAACATCTACCTTTAAAATTAATGAACAATATTGAGAAGTTTTTCATCACATATTTAAAAACAACGAAAACTTTGAATTCAAACATAAAAATCATAGGCCTAAGTCAAGATTTATGAGTCTTGTTTTACAACAAAGTATCACTCCGAGGACGGGGATTACAATAACCCAACTCCAAAGATAAGCTCTTTTTTCCATTTATGGAAATTATAAGATCAATTAGGCAAAAAATAATATTTCTAGATACAAGAATACACTTTACCATGGTATGTATCTCATTGGAGTTTTCAAATGCTCTGGTGTTGATTTAAAAGGAGAAACCAATTTGTCTCGAAAAGTTTTCAAAAAATCCAACATTTCTCTCATGCATATTCCTCCTTTCATTGAACCTTATGAGTCTCTTCCTCAAAAGGAAGAAAGACTAGTGAGGGAAGAACAACAAGAAATTGAAAAAGAAGATGAAGTTAGGGAATTCAAGGAAAAGATCAAGAAGAAGAGGAGAAGGAAGTAGAGACTTCTCTTAAAAATTTTGAGAGACCATCTCTAAGCTCAAATAAAGAGATCCCCAAAAATTAAGAGAAGATCATCAAAAATCAAAAGAAGCTAAGTAGGAAATTTACTAATCTTTCCAACAAAGTGGATAAGTATTTTAAGAAGATTATGAAGAAGCTTAATAGGAGCTCATCTCCTTAGATTATCTTTTAATTCTATCTAGTTATCCATTGTATCTTTTCTAGCTTTTATTTCCTTGCATTTCCTTAGTTTATGTCATGTTATCTTCTTATATTTTCTTTTTTGCTATGTATCATCTTGTTTTAATCAATAAAAATTTGTTCTTGTTGTTATATATTGTCCTATCAGTCTTTGGAAATCATTGAAATATAATGGTATTAAGTAAACAAAAATATATCAGAAACTTAAAAATGCAAATTTAGGTACATATGTTGACAAACATAATTGTATATGTCGACATACTATAGCCGTTTAGCAAAATTTTAAAATTTTGAAATATTTTAACTACTTTTAGTTCAGTTATTTCAAATGTCTTTTCTCTCATATTTAAGCCTATTTCTTCATGAAAAACTCACTTATCAATTCATCCTTCCATCTCCTTCCATTCTCAATATTTTCCTTAATAAAAACGGCTTCTCCACACCAAACACTTTGTGAAAACCTTGAAAAGACACTCTATTCATTCAAAGATGTTCTCTCCTTCATACTAAGGAATCAAAGGCATTTGGACCTAAGTCCAAAGCAAATAATTAAAGAGCAAGAGAAACATTTTGATGCTCTTCGATTGTTAGTTTCCTCCATTATCAAGGATGATTAAATCAACAACCCAATATGCTTAAACACCAAGGAAAATGAAGATTAGGATGCCATCAAAGCAAATCCAATCTTTGGATCTAAAGGTTGGGTTGAAGCCCCTAGGAATATCTAGATTTCTGTTTTAATTTGTAAGTGTGTATATTAAAATCTTATTTATTTCAATATGTAAACAATTAATACTCTTAGGTTAGGATTGATTACCATAGGTTTGATTTGGTATGATTATATAGTATGGATTGTATAATTAAATTAGGTTTGGATTAGTTAAGCATTGAATTCGGTTTTGATGACTTTGATTGTATTATAGTGTGTACTATATAAATCAAACAAATAATTAAAGTTTGCATTATCCTATTTATTTATTGTCCTTAACATTTAGTATATGACTTAAATATTGATCATGGTATACCTTAGTATATGCCATGATTATATCATATTAAATATTCAAAATTTTCTTTATTTATGTCTCACATATTGCATCTTAATATGTCACATTTAATGTCCTTATTTTATGCTTTAATTATTTTTTCCAATCATAATTAAACAGTTAAACCCATATTAAATAGCATATCACTTAAATTATAAAATGTTGTTTTTGACTCCATAGTTTATAAGTATATCATTTAGGGGGAGTTTAATTTTTTTCACCAATTTTGTTGATGACAAAGAGGGAGAAAAATATAAAATACACATGCATATATTTAGGGGGAGTTATGTAACTCAGGGGTAGTTATATCATATTTTATATACAGGAATATTCGATGGTTTTCATCATCAAAAAGTGAAAGATTGTTAATACCTCGGTTATTAATTTTGATGACAACAACCATATTAAATATAGATACTAATGTTTTGCCAAGTTATATAGTATATAGTGCATAATATTACACAGCTCCCAAATCATAGACTATACAACATAAAGACTCAAGATAAAGATTTGAAGACTCATGAGTTCAAAGACAAAGATATGAAGAGCTCAAGATTATAATTTAGTGTTTAGAGTGGTTAGAATATATTGTTCAAGTCCTTGATAGCAATTTTCGATCTTTATCTCCAATTTTCAATCTTTGATATTTTAAACAAAAATAAATTATTATAATTTCTAATATATTTTAAATATCTTATAATTGTTTTTACAAGTTTAAATATATCTCAAAACTATGTTCAAATTATTTTACAAAGTATAGAATTTTCAAAATAATTTAAAAGAAAACATTTTTCAAAATTCACTAACATATGTTGGTATACATATTTCCATATATCGACATGTAGGCCATTAATTTGTTTTTTTAATTTTAAATGGAAGTGTCTTTTGGACACAACTCTTCATGAATGGATACATCTTTTCATTCACTATATAAAGGCGTGTGCAAATGAATTTTTAATTAATTAATAACTTTGTTTCTTCTCACTCTTTACTCTCTTGATAATCCTTTTGAAAAATATACTCTATACTCTTCAAAGTCGTATAGAATCAATTCATACTCCATTGTATTGATTAACTGCTATTTACTATTTTGGAAGGATCATTATAACCATCTGCCTTTCTTACACCTAAAGACAACACTTAATACATCCTTAGTATTCATATGCCGATCATTTAAGTCTCCTAAAGATAGGTCATTAGGGGTTAGAGAAAGAAAAGACAGAACAAAATCTCACATCGTGATGAGAAATATACAATATACACAAATCTTTACAAAAAGGAAATATCTTTATTATACACACAACATCAGAGTACACTAACCTATTATCAGCTTGGACAGTTATAATAGCCCGCCCTTACAATTGCTGATAAATACAGACAAAAAACAAAATAAACATAATAGTGGAAGAATATAAGGCACATGAATACATCTTAGAGTAAAAGCTCCAAATTATCCGGCTAAATTTGGAAAATATGTGCGGGTTGACTAGAGTATTATAAGAAAATAATGCGTGGATTAGTCTGGTAAACCCACGTGAGAAAGCTCAATCAAATCAATCATATTGATTTCTACGTTTGAAAACCCTTTTTAAAATAAAAGGTATCTTGTAAGACCACGACACACGTAAATAGGATGGACTTTTACGTTACAATAACCGAAACATTTTATATTATAAATCCAGTGATATTATACTAATGTCTAAGGTTTAAAGTACTCAATTCAAGTAGCTGTGGTGCGTGTACATCATAACAATAATAGGTATACAATCAAAAACCGAAGGCACTTATTGGAGAATGGATTCCAATAAATGGCAAAGTAAGGGACCACCATCCAAAAAATGAACACCTCTAGATAAAATGTACCATGGGCTGCAGTTACCTTTGCAACCCTACTAATACAGGACTGGCCTACCCCTAACTAGATAGTATCGAATATGTCATCGTCCTAGTCATTCCTAACCTTTATAGAGAGCTCTTATGCACAACCAAAACCATAATATGATAATCTAGAAAGGTGATGCCACACCCTTATTGGGTAAACCCACATAGCCCTGCCACATCTACCTTATTTTAGCCATTTCAAGGGTGTGAGGCTCGTGAGGTAATGATTTACCTTCCTCTAGCAGCTCCCACTTTGAATGCTTACACTGCCCTACAGGCACAAATGCAATGCCAGCGTTTATCCATACAAGGTCGTTATGGGTCTGAACGAAACCAAAGGCACTACCTCTACTACATCCATTTTAGAATAACCCTCTAGATTAGTAGCAGGTAGCCTTTGCACTTCAAAGAACTCTGTCTTCAAACATCTTCAAGATGTCTTCCATTCGAACACATATGTTAATTTGAAGTGGTTTTCGGATAACATATCTGATCTTGTTCTCTCTGAACCAACAACCGATAATTTTCGATTGACTCATTACCGATTCTTTCAGAAGTAAGCGGACTACATCAGAGTCCCAAGGGGATCTCTAATATATCCCTTAAAGCTAGAGATATTTCACCAAAATGAGTTCTCCCGAGAGAACTCAAATCGTATGAACATGTGAAGCTTCTATTTACTTCCTAAGTCAAAACTGGCCAAGATTTGATAGTCGGTTATTAACTATCAAATACACAATCAAATTACAATCTAGAGATTTAATTACTCCCATAGCAACCCCTAAGCCTCAAAAAAAATCTTTCATTATTTAAACCTCTTTCCGAAATATTTATCAAAATATTCATATACCTATCCTACCGGCATAAGTATACTCACAAAACATTTGTGAAAGATTTTGTAACACCTCGTATTTTTAGATAATTAAATAATCAAATAACGATGAACAATGAAAATAAACATTTTTGGAATTGTCAGAATATGGCCTCGAAACTTATACCGTTGTGTTCGTGGTGATTTTCTAATCAATATCCATATATAACATGTCGAAATCCGAGTTTATATGAAGAAGTTACGGGAGAATACAAAAATCAGAATTAATCGAAAAAAATAAGGCCTACGGGTCGGTCAACCCGCAAAACACACAGGTCGTAGGGTCGACCCTCAAACACACAGGTCGACATATAGGTCGACCTGCGTTTTGTCTTGGACCACAATTCATCCAGGTAAGTGTCGACCTTATTTGATTCGATTTTTGTGTAATCTGAAGCGTTGTTTTCTGGATCCAATGATTCGCAGCGAGCCTGTGACGTGGTTGCACCAGATTCAATTCAAAAATCTGACAGTCTGAGATCCCCAAACTCCACTATAAATAGAACCCTAGGCCTAGCTATTTTCTCACAATCAGATTTTCTCCCAATAGGTTCATTGTCTGAGGCTGAACCCTAAATAGAAAATATTTTTAGGGAGAAGATCTTCTTAATAAAAATATTAGACGCCTTAGAAGGGTATCCAAGAAGGCAATGGAGAAAAGCTAATGACGATAGGTGAGTGGATATAAATTATATCTCTTTTATGTTTATGATATATATTATCATTATATTCCCGTTAAATATTTAATTCAACATTTATTTCAGTAACTAGTCCACTAATTAGTTATGTTGAAACTGTAAATTTTATAAGAGAAGTGTACTTATATTTAAATGTTATTTATATGGAAAAAGAAAGGAATCCAATTAAATATAAGTAATATTAGGCTTAAAAGTTGTAGAGAAAGGCATAAGCCTAAAAGTGAGAAATTTACAGTAAATTATGAAATGAATTAGAAAGAGGAAAATCTAATAACTTGATTTGGAAGTTAGTGATAGATTAGTTGGTTGGTTTAGAAAAGGAAATACATTTCCATGGTTTAATATTAGAATTACAATAAACATAATTGCAAGAATAAAAGCAAGGAAAGTGGAATTAGTGCAAAATAGAGACATTACTGTATTTTGCATTACCCAACAATTAAAGAAACAATAAAAGAAATATCTTGCAGTTACGAGTTATTGTTTATAGCATTATTTAGTATTAAAATATGGAAATGGATTTTTAGCACAGTTTTTGTAACCAACCAAATAGAATAGGACTACTTCCTAGAATAAAAGAGAATAACGTGAAGCGTTAAAGAAATAAAAGAAGAGGAAATAATCAAGTTAATTATTTGACAAGACTAGAAACAATAAACAAAATATGCGACTAGATCTGCATTTCCTACACAGATAGTAGAATAAAAAGTAAAGCAGTTATTATGATAAGTAATTTGTGGCAGTTGGATGTAGTCTCAAGCTAAGACTGTCATATAATATAAGAGAACTAAAGAATCATAATAAAAGAAGATAGACTAGAATAGAAAAGAGACACTTGCAATTACATTTATAACATGTAGGTTATAAAAGAATGAAAAGAATATAAAAGTAACAATTACGAGTATAATTGTAACACGAAGGTTATAATTAAAAAGAAAGAAATAGAAGAGGCTTATTTTATCAAACTTAGATCTTGGATTAAGTAATAAGAAAAATAATAGAAGTGGCCCGTACCGGCGGCATTCACATATAGATGGGGCTGGCCTTGCTGATGAGGGTAAATTAGTAACCAACAGAATAAGAAAAGTAAACTAAATGCATAGTAAAAGATTAAACAGAGGGTCTAATAAAATGAAAAGGTGCGTTTGGAGCAGCCCGAAAGAGAATCTAGATAAAGAGCCTAACGAAGCAGTTCATCGCAGATTTGAGTACAAAAAGAGCACGTCCAACTTAGTTAGATCAGGCTAGAAGGAAGTACGAGACTTCAACGGGACGTGAGGATACTCTAGGATGGCTCTTTGGGGTAGGCTTAACGAAGCCGCACCCCCGGAGGCAGGTCTGTAGGTGTTCCATCAAGAGAGTATGCCTTGACTGCTTTTGCATTGCAGGCCTAACGAAGCGGACCTTTGTAGGCAGTCAAAAGGTTGATGATGGAGTAGGATATTCGTATGACACCATACTCTCAGTTATGAGTAGATTTTAGTGGATAGGACCCAAAAGGATAGTCGCATGCGTAGATCAAGCCATCATCAACCAGAGCAAGTTCGGGAAAGACTAGAGTTAAACCAACAGGCCAATGATTCTTTCACTATCGAGACATTGGATGAGGGGCGCGGCCAATTGGATGTTTAGATTGTTTGCAGTAGGGCACAACCACTTAGCTCTTAAGAGGTCTTTTGATTAGTTAAGGGGGGGGGCTGCGTGGGGCCATAGCCATGATGAGAAAAGAGACAGACCAAATAGAATATCTGTATTGTAGGCCTAACGAAGCTGTCCTTTACAGATATAGAAAATCCCCAACTGAGTTTCGTACAAGGTAGACCTTGTTGGCAGAGCTCAGGGAGTAGACAGAATGATTACATGTAGTCCTCATGGTACGCACTGGGTGGTATATTTTGGATGTCCGAGCATTGGTGCGAACTGGTGCGGACGCAGTTTCACGTTTTCCTAGCAGACGACGGAACATCTGTATTGTAGGCCTCACGAAGCTGTCCTTTACAGATGTAGTTTCAGCACGCTCTAGTAGCGAGACGATGGAGTCCTTTTCGAGGAGGATACGGAAGGTACTATGGGTAGTACCTAGGACCGATGCGATCTTTGGGCGTGTAGCTACATATATATTGGTTATTAGGTCTTAATTTACTAGGGAGTAGATGGGTATGATTCATGCACAGAGGCGAGAGTATTATAAACCCAATAAACCTAATATAACAGAAAATGGAAATAAAATGGTATATGTAGAATTAAGCTTAGAAGTGTATAATTTGTCCATTCACCAGAACTTTAGTTCTGACCCCCTCCTCATAACATCCCACGGGTTAGGTAGATGGCAGAGACTTTCTAGCTTTGAGACACTTGTTTAGAAAGTGTTATTATCTTGGTGAGTATTTACTCACTATTATATTTTAGTCAGTTCCGCTGTGAGGTATTTATTTGAGCTTTGATATATTTGTCTTTGCCTATTTGCAAGATATCGGATACCTAACTCGGGCTTCAGTAGGCTTGGGTTTTAGCATTTTTGCGAAAAATTCGGACCCACTGGAATTCGGGTTGTTATAGATTTCTTATTTCAAAATCATATCAAAAGGATCAACACAAATGTTATTTAAATTAGAGATAAGAATAACCTCAGACACTATTTGTTCGGTGTTAAGCATGGACGAAAGTTCCACACCACCATAATTAAAAAGGTTAGTTAAGGTAAATCCAAATCTTTAATTCTTTTATAAATTTCTTCTATAAATCCTTTTTAATAAATCTCTTTCATTTATGGAAATATCCTTTAACAAAACTCCAAATCTATTTATAAAATTTCCTTATAAATCTCCAAGTCTATTTATTAAACTCTTTTATAAATATCAAAACCATCTATAAATTCTTTTATAAATGTCCAAAATCATTTATAATGATCTTTTATAAATATCCAAAATCATTTCTAAAACTCTTTCTTAAATTTCAAGATCTATTTTCAATTTTTAAAATTTCCTTTATAATCTTTCCTTATTTAAACAAAACTGCTTTAAAAAGCTTTTATCGATAAAGTTCCTTTAATAACATCAATTATTTAAAACACCTTTAAGTAAACAAATTATTATTTAAACAATCTTCACTTGATTCTCTTTAAATCACATTAACAAAATTATGATTTTAAACAATCATTTAAAAAGTATTAAATTAACTTCAAACATTTTTGATAAATAATTGCTTAATTATCCTTTAAACATCTATTTAAAAATGGTGGTAAACTTTAAACCATTTTCAAAAAGGATAAAATTTAAATATTTGACTTCACTACTTCAGGAAGAGGCTTAGCGACCACAATGGTTCACATTTATTTAATTTTAACTTTCCAGTTATAACATGGGTGTTTACATAACAAGCAGATATGTAAAGGGTATCAGCCAATAACAATCAATCAACATATAGGTAAATGTACAAGTTATTTTAATTGTAGATGGGGATTTGTTCTTTCTCAACACATGTCCAATTTATTATAATAGCAGAATGGTGTTTTGTTCTGCTAACAGATGTCAAATATAACTTAATTAACAGAATGGTAATTTATTTTGCCAAATAGATGTCATTGGATTTCATATTCAATGAGGTTACTTAATGGTAATTGACAAAGAAATCCCTTGGATTTAAAAATATTCTTTTAAAAGAGAGTTGCGTTAAAAACAAAACTGATCTTTAGACAAAAAGTGATTTAAAATCTTAAAACATTTATTTAATAATTTAGTAACATTCAAACTCTTTATTTAATAAAAATTAAACCTTTAATTAATAATTAAATAACTAACATTTAAATAAATAATTAAATAATAATTATCCTTTAAATAAATAATTAAATAATAGTTAATCTTTTAAATAATAATTAAATAAATAATTATTTTCTTAATCAATAATTAAATAAATAATTAGTCCTTAATTAGTAATTTAATAATAATTTAAACCTTCATTTAATAATAATTAAAACTTAATTAGTTTTAATTAAATTTACATTTAAATTATCTTAGTTAGAAATTAATTTATAACTAAACCTTCTTAAATAATAATAACTTAAATAAATTTACTATTATAATTATCTTACTTAAAATTTTTAAATTAAGTATAAATTTCCTTTATTAACTATTGATTAAGTACTAATTACCTTACTTAATTAATTAAATAATCATTAATCAAATAAATAATTAATTAATAAATAATAATAAGCACTTTTCTATTCTTTTTTTTTGGCATGGCAGCACTTTTCTATTCTTAAAATAATTTTTGAAATACTTTTTCCAAAAATATACTTAAGATGAAAAGAACTTTTAATTGCAAAAAGAGTTCGTTTTCACGAACTGCATCCATAGCGACTATCGCTATATGACCCGTAATTTTAAATCTTGTTTTATATTCCAAATCACTTTCAGAACTCTTAAATTATGCGTTGACTTACTTTAAAAAAAACATAAGTAAAAGGTTTTTTAAACTAAAAAAAGTTAGAAACTTGAAATCTTTTTAGTAAATAAAAATTAATAAAACATGATTTTAATTTTCAAAAGGATCTCAAGTTGCTTAACAAGTCAAACAGCTAACTTTTTAGCATATACAACACAATGTACATCATCACAACATAACTTCCATGTTATTATCCACACTTACAAGCAAGGGTTTCAAGGTACTAACTAACTTAAGTTTTCCATTTTCAAGTCTATACCACAAAATATCCAAACATATATATTCACATACAAGTCAATATCAATTTCATCCAACAATTATCATATTTAGCAACCAAATAACATCAAAAATAAAGTTAAACTTTATTTAAAAGATTGAGCTTTAACTCACCAAAAGCTAACCAAATCTAACCAAGCTATTATCAAACCTAAGATCGATCCTAGATTTTCTTTAGCCAAATGTGATTTTTGGATGCTTAAAGGCAAAGTTGTTTTGGCCATGAAGCATAGGAGGCTTGGCCATGATATGTTGATGGGTTTAGGGACTTTATTTTGAAGAAGTGGAGTTGTAGAAGTGGAGGAAATGTGTTTAAACAAAGTTTTAAAGTGTTTTGAAGTAGAAAAGTTCCGAATCTTTAAACTTTGGAAACAAAAGAGAAGCCATGGCAGTTTATGAAGACTATAGAGGAATTTTTAGCAAGTGAAAAATGAAACGAAAAATGTGAGTGGAAATTAGTGAATTCGATTTTATATAAAACCACTTAAACAAATTACTAAAATATCACTTGTACTTTACCCTCCACCCCCCTCACGCCACCTCACCAACCTTGTCTCCCTTTAGCTCCACACACCCAAACATGCCCCCTCCTTTCCAACGTGCATTAAATACATTAGTACTTAATGTTTCTTAAGGTATCTTTTCATGTTCTTTATTTTATTTAAATTTCATAATAAATCACATCACTCTTTATATATATGCTTAAGTGTGTGTGTTTGTGTGTTTTCATATAATATAAACATTATTTATAAATGTATGTGTATAACTATGCAATAGTGCACACAATGTTTTCGACAATGTTTAGTCGATGAAAAGTCGAAAATTCGGAAAACAAATTCCGGTCACCTTTTCGATTTCTCTTCAAACTAAATATATTTGTAAACAAATTTGGAAAACTATTTCACCATCACTAGTTATCATTTTAAAAGAGATTTATTTTAATTACAAAACCTAATATTTGAATATTAAAATCAATTAAATATTTGCAAATCAAAGCGGTGAAATTCTGGGTCATTACAATATCTCTTTCATTCTAAAGATCAAAGTGCTTTCTAAGAGGCTATAGGATCCATTGTATCCAAAGTACAACTATTTGTCTCTAGAAAAACATCATCTCTAGTCTTGTTTGCGTGGGTGTGCTTAGTAGCTCGGTAAATCTAGTGGGCGATCTTATTGCCCTATAAATTAAGAGAAATTGCTCGGACTCGTGATACAGGAGGGTGTGTCTCATAACCTTGAAATAAAGATTGTATTCTGATTTTCCTTCTCCCTAGTTTAAAGTTGGAGATTAATTGTACGAGACTGGATGTAGGAGAAATCCGAATCAGTATAAAATCCCTGGTGTCATCTCTCTAATTCTTTACTTTACTTTATTACTTTTATATTTATTTTTGATTGCATTTGTGACTGATTATTAATATAAATCTGTGTTGTTATTCGGTAATTTGATATTAATTTTGCAAGAATTTTAATAGGATTTGCATAAGTTAGAAAACATTATTCACCCCTTTTGGTGTTAAATTAGCCTTAAGATCCATTATTCCGCAACCCACAATTAGGACATGTTTTGTATAATGGTTGCAAATGAATGTGTTCCTTTATTTTCCTTACCTACATCAGTAATCATATTCTTGAGTTAGCATACACACAACATCATCCATCTTATTTCATTGAGTTATATCCATATAGTTGTTACAAATAAATTAAATGGTCATGAAAACATGTAGAATTGCCAGCAAATATTTACATAGGATGTTGCACACATTTGGGTTCATGATATAATACGTGGAGAAAGGAGATAAGCATTAGACTTCCACTACTCTTTATTTTTCATCATGTAGCTATTTATCGTATTCGAACTTTTATTGTACTTTGGAAACAGTGTGTATGAAACAAGTATTTTAGAGATTTTTTATTGAAATGTCTATTTTTAGTACTTATATTTTTATTCCTTTTACCGTGAGGTCCGAAAATGTAGAATGCCTTAGATTTTATCCTTATATTCTTAGTCTCTGTAGTATTTAAAAAACCAATGGTTCGTACTTCTTGGCACCAATGCGAGTCCGAAAGTCACCCTAGGCTTTGGATCGGTGTGTTGGGAGGTGCAGGTTGTCACAATAATGACATAAAGTAGTCTTCAGACTCGAGGATACTGTAGATCTTAAGTAGTTACAATGTACTTTGATTATGGTCAAGCACATGGCATAGCAACCATGTTATGGCCATAGTTGAGTACATATTAAACTACTTGAAGTGAAACACCACATTAGAGAGGATTCGCCTCCTTTGTTATAGAAGGTTGATATCACCATATTTGTTAGTTAACCTAAAGTCAAAATCTCTAGCCACAATAAATCGGTTAATTGATAAACCTTATATGATTTGACCAAGGACTTTAATATAGTCTGTGCAATTACCTACATATATCAATAGAGTTTTTGATCATACACCAAACTCTATATATCTTAATGGCATAGTGATGATGAAAAGAAAATGTGCATAAAATATTGTTACTAAGTGCAAGTTAATAAAGATTAGAAATTGGATTTTTCCTAAATGATCTATAAGCATTTACACTTACGCCCAATATTGTTCTTTAGTAAAATTTGTACAAGCTTCGATATTTAAATTATGACTGAGGACTAAGTTCATACCAGAGAGTCAATATAATGGTGTTGTAAATTAATTTTTGAGTTCGATCAATGTACAATTAATTTATATTTTGAATTAATAGTAAAATAATACAAATGTCGTATTAAATTTTATGGAATTTAAATTATTTATTTGAAGCCTAAAATTGAGCTAAAACGATGTATAAAAGTTAGGGGTGGGCATAAACCGCACCGCCAAACGGAAACCGCCCGCCCCAAACCGATGAAAAGGTGCGGAAAACCGCTCCGTATTATCTCTCTAAACCGAATATTCGAAACCGACCCGATCCATTTCATTACGGTTCGGTTGCGGTTTGAAGGGTGAAACCGACCGTATTAAACCGGACCGGATTACTTTATATATAAAATTATCTGTAGCATACTTCAGATTGTATTATGGCCTCAATGTGCAGATATTCATACACATGATAATCAGAAAATCTTACGCGTATGAGAGATATAATCTTGATTAAGAATCATGATTTTGGATTTCTTTGTTGGGTTGATTGCTTGCTTTGCAGCTAAATCTTTGATTTGGTGTTGATTAAACAGTTATTTGATCAATGATGATTATATATGAAATTGTCAGTTAATAGTGCTGGATATGTATACGCAAACATCATATATTGGAACATGCATGATCGCATGATGTTAAAGGATGTGCATATCCTAACTGTATCCATACTCCATTTATACGTTATTTATTTAAAAAAATAAAAAAATAAGGCGATGATGTATTTACTATGGATGGATCTTGTTTCCATAATGCCGGATTTGAAATTTTAATCTTAATCAAAATTTTAGAGTTACCAAATGTGATTGTGGTTTGTACAGTTTCAATACAACTGATTCTTGTTTTAAAAAAACTTCTTTACCTCCAAATGCACTGAGATTCGTCTTATATGATCAGAAGAGTCATATGTTAAAGTCACGAAAACACAGTAAAACTTCACTGTATATGTTTGTTACTTTGTTTTATATGATAAAAGATACTAACAGTATTAAGTTACTTCTTATCTGTTTATTAAAAAAAAAGCTCTGTCTACATATATATATTATAAAAATCAATGCATGTGATGTGTAGTTGTTTATTAGAAACGAATGTTTCAAAATTAGTAAACCTGGTTTTGTTTAGTAAACCTAAATGTGCAAAGATATAAAATCAAACCGGACCGGACCGAAACCGTACCGTATGCGTCTTTAACCGGACCGAAACCGAACCGTAGTGAAATATAACATTACGGTCTTTATTTTTGGCTAACCGTTTATTACGGTCCGGAAACGGTTTGAGCTTCAAACTGGACCACACCGACCCGTGCCCACCCCTAATAAAAGTTATATGTTGATTTAATTAAGGAACATGCTTAATTAGATTGATTAAACAATTGATTTAGTTGTTAAATCAATTAGGCCTAAAATCTAGAAGCCCGGATATAAGGAAGCCGGCCAAACAATATAAAGGAAGAGTGGAGACCTAATCTTAAGGCCAGAGAGAAATGGATAGATATTTGTGACCTAGTTGGCTCACTACTAGAAAAACAGTAAATTCCAACGCCTCATTTCCAACGGCCGCCAACGGTTATTCCAACGGTTTCCAACGGCCCGTTAATTTTTTACGTAGCCGTTGGAAGCCGTTGGAATCCATTGGAAATAAGCCGTTTGCGGCCGTTGGTAGCCGTTGGAAATTTTCCTGAGATAACAGACCGAGGCCAGACCTGCAATTCATTATCTCTTCCCCAACTTACATTTTCCCCAAATTCTCCAATTCCCCCACCTCCTACCCAACTGCTGCCGCCCCAAGCACCAACCCGACAGCCTCCGACGCCATCTAGAAGCTGCTCCGGCCAATCTCCACCCTTCTAGCTCTCCAAATCGGTAATTTTCCTAAACCTAATATTTAGGTTTTTTTAGATTTAGGGTTTAATTCGAATGTTGATTGATTCCTAATTGTTAGTGTATGCATATTACATTATGTTATCCCCTAATTGCAACTATTATAACATAATGAACAAGTTATTATAATTAATTGAAAATTTTGTAATTTAAGATATTACATTAGTTTATGTTTATTTGGTTATAAGTATATTAAATGTATGTGTGTGATAGATTTTATTGCATTTGGAAGCCGTTAGAACGGATATTGCATTTGTGTGAACACGAGCTTTGTATTTGTGCGAACACGCGAACATTTGGAAGCCGTTAGAACCAATATTAATTAAATGAGTTATATATTAAAATTTAATATAAACAAATATTTAAATCCTTAGATATTATTCGGCCCCGTCTGACAAGTGTTGTATATGATCGTTTTAGGGTTATCCGTTTTTCCACAAAACGGACAACTCTATTCATCCGATACATCATTTGTCGGATTTGTCCGTTGGATCCGTTGGAAAGCATTGCAAGGCGTGGGATTTATTCCAACGGAATTTCCAACGGTTTCCAACGGCCGCCAACGGCTAGGAACCGTTGGAATAGACGTTTTATCTTGTAGTGGCTATAAATAGCCATCCCATCCATTCTCTCTTTACATGGATAGAAACCCTAACCCTAGCTTCCATTATTGAACATTGGTGATTCCTTATAGATGAGGTTGCATCTCGTGGTCAAAGAGAAAGAACTAAGGAGTTCGGAGAAGGAAATGACTAGCAGCTAATGTGTTCGACGATCGGTGGAATTTGGAAAAGGTAATAATATCTTTTAATAATTTAATAATTATATATATGTTCTTATGCTTGCTTCCCTAATACACATTCGACCAAAAAAGTTGAGTCTAAATAAACGAACATGCATTCGACCTAAAAAAATTGAATATATATGTGTGTATATATATTAATAATTAAATGATATATACATATTAATATATACATTTTTTATTTTAATTTAGTTATTAAAAATAAAATATTTTTATGTACTGTTCATAGCTCATATAAATAAAAAATTATATATATACATTAATAATTAAATTTTACATATACATAGTTTTATTCGAATGTTATCATTTAAAAAATTATTTTTTTGTACTATTCACGGATCAAATAAAAAATATACATATATATATTTGTGTGTACAAACATATACACAAATTACATAATTATAATATAAAAGTAATTTAGCTTAAATTAGAACTAAAATAATAAAAAATTGGCTAGGGATTTCTTAGTTTCAAAAAAGAATATATATATATTATATATATATATATATGTTCGTGTGTGTGTGTTTTTTTGAATTATTATATTTAAGCATTTATACATAAATGTTATATACTTTCAGCTTTAGATAAAATAAAAGTAAATATACATATATTATTTGACTTTATGCATTTTATATACTTTCAATATTTATACAGTTTAAATATTTTGAATAAATCAATATTAAATTAATCCAAACCTATTCTAAATTTGAATTTATATAAAACATTTTAATATACACAAACACACACATATGCATATTATATTAAATATTTGAAGAAATAAAATAAAACTATGTTTTAAAATATGAACATAAAGTTTAATAGTGTGTGTGTATAAATTAGTATAAAATTATAAATCATTTATATTAAATAAATACATGGTCAAAAAACAAAAACAAAAATAAAATATACTTATTTTTATGCATACATATTTATCCATTTTTTATATGTAATACCCTGTAAATTTCAATATTAATTTTTATGGGTATTATGGTCAATTTAATTATTGATGGAAAAAATGTAATTTGAAAAACAATGGAATTCGACGATGAAAGTTATGCCATTGTGAAGATTAGACTTTTCTAATCAGTTTCGACTATGACAACTTCAGAATCGAAGATCGTATGAAGGTGATACTGAGGATTTGGGTTGTGGATTTGTAATAGGTTGAAGCATGTTCAAATTCGATAATTCAAATTTGAATTGAAACATTGGTTCCTCCATTAGCCCAGAAACAAATGTACGATTCATTTTTCCTTCTCTCTACTTTTTCTTCCTCAGAAACTTCCTGCTTCAGAAAACTTCAAATAATCATATCTTCTTTATTTCTCAATGAATTTAGTCAAACTACATATTAAAGCAACAAGTGGAACAAGGGCTATGAGTGGATACCAATCTCAAGACAAATCGATTGAATTCTTGGATATCTATTTATACATAGTGGGAGTCTAGTGCCAAGCTTCATCTAATTTGGGATTTTGATCATCGATTCGATGAGTGGATCTTGTCCCTTTGGCATATAATTCGATTATACTATTATTTCATTGTTTTTTTATCTATGTTTTGGGTAAATTACAGACTTAATATGATATATTTACATTTTAATTCACATTTAATTAATAATAAGTGAATAAACCTAATAGTTAAGAGAGTTAGAGGTATGCCTTAGAGGCAATTATGTAATTAGATACATATATATAACTCTATAACCAATCTTATTCGTAATAAAGGTATTTAATTTCTATTGTTTACTTCATTATATTGTGACATAATTACATAAATAATTTATTTAATGTACATTAATTAGAAAACCCTTAAATATTATGTCATGTGATAATATTACAAATAGTTGTAATCATGAAAATTTTATCACAAAATAGAATAACATATTGTTTTAATATTCCTGATCAAGATGTTTGGAGAAAGGATATTGATACATCAGTTGAGGCCAGAGCACTTAAAGCTCTTCAAATGTTGGGCATTGTATTACTCATAGCTGCTGGAGGCATCAAGGATTTACATACTCATAGTTATTGGACAATTATGTAATGACTCGTTTGAGAGTTTCCTGTTGGTTAATAATAACTTGGTCAAACAGGAAACCTCAAAATGAATATGTTACACAGTTCTCTCAACTTAAAAATACATTGGAACTTCTATGTGGATACTTCACTTTAATTATAGTTAAATCATGGCATGACGACTATCGAGCGACTATAGTTGGGTTTAAGTAGAAGCATAGGAAGTGAAACACTATTCAATGGAGAATTCATTTATTTAGTTTTATGAAGTTAGTGTCACGGCCAACTGTAGTCAACTAAAAGTCAAAATCCCTGGCCAGAGTCGTGCGGTTAATAATAAATGTTACTATTAAACCAAGGGCTTCATTTATGGACTAAACGAGTTAAATATGGATAATATTTGAATTCTAAGAAAAAATAAGTCTCATACATCCTAAAACGATATAGTGTTGACAAAGAGAATGCGAGTAAATAATTGTTACTAAAAAGGTACTGCATACATTGTTAAATTGGATCGTATCGATGTGATATATATGCGATGTGTTTTGTCAAACTATCACAACACTAGCTGGGATGACAAATGAACGTTAGTATTTGAAGCGTTGAAATATTAATCGCTACCTTAATTCACACATATGAGTTTCAACTATATATATTTAGTCCCCAAACACCATTAAATTTAACTAGTTTATAATTATTATAAATTAATTAAATAAATTAATGTTTATGAAATATTAATTTTTTGTTATAATTCTTTGATGGGGTGCATGTAGTAAATGGGTTAGCCTCTAAAAATGATCTAGGTGCTATTAGTAATTGATTAGGTGCATATATAAAAGTAATATATGTGTGTATATATATGGTATCGTTGTAAATTTATATTTTATTTAAATAGAATTAATTACATATGAGTTTGAGCAATTAATTGATTTGTTATGGGACCAATATAGCTGGCCAAAGAAGGGACGAAAGGAGGGAGAATGATGTGGATAGGGGTTGTAATCAGTAGGAGAGAAATGTAGAGATTTGGTCTCCTTGTTCTCCTGTAAATACAAATCAAAGCCAACAATTTTAGTTTAGACTTCTAGCCTCATTCATCCATATTTTTGTCCACGCATACCTTCTCCTCAACTAGCCAGTTCCTGACCCAATTGTCCCAAATAAAAAGAGCTACAACAATATCCATGTTGGAACTGCACCAACACGCAGCGGGATAAATGGGTAAATTTTTAAAAAATAATCCATTATTGGATCTTTAATGGGCTCACGTAGTCTAAATCATTTGGAATTTTTTTAAATTTTCTATTTGATAAAATCAATATTTTGTTTAAATTTATAAACAAAGTTTTGTTTTATATAATTTGTATTATATGAAATATATGCATATCATATACACATATGTGTGTGCATGCACGTGCAATAGGGAAATGTGTACATGAATTGACATGCCTATATGTAGATGCTTGGATTTACACCACAACAGACATGTTAGCTTCTTGTGTATACAAATGAACTTTCTAAATGTATGAATATAAGTGCTTATTTAAATGTGTGTATGTGTGTGAATATAATTATATAATTATTATAAAATATTAGTTGTAAATTATTTACATAAAAAATTAATTAAAATAAACACACACATATATATGAATAAATATAATTAAAGTATAAAATTATTTTGAACATTAATTTGTAAAATTATTAGAATCCTTATAATATTAAATTCGAACTTAAATTTATATATATTTTTAAATACACACACACACACACATATTAAAAAAAATATGTCTGCGGGTGCGGCACAGTGGAAAGGAGACTTGGGTTCTGGTAAAAAGACCCAGGTTCGATTCCTACCATGCGCTTCCTTATCCTATATAAATTTACCCGGGGGTATGGGAGCTTGGATCAACGGACGACTTTACTATACCCTCCTTAGGAGTTTACCGGCCCGCCGAGTTCTCTTAGGTTTCCAAAAAATATATATATATATATATTTTAAATTAAATTAAATACATATTGCATATAAACATATAACTAATTAAACACACACACACACACATATATATATATAATTTATAATTAAAAATATATTTTGCTACTTTCATCTTGATAATAAAATAATGTTTTTTAATTTAATTTTTTATTTTTAAATAATATATTGGTTAAAAACTTATAATTAATTAATAAATCGTATGGAAATAATAATAAAAATTGTTATTTTCAAAACTATAATGTATATTTTATATTATGTAAAAATTTAAACTTTATACTATTTACAAACTTTATATATACATATGTCTTATTTACATAATCAATTTTGAATTGAATAATAGTATTTATATATACATATATACACACACTAAATATCCAAAAAATAATAATTTTTTTATTATTATTGAAAAGCATTCTAACAAAATTAAATTTTTGTTAGGTTTTAAAATAAATATATTATGTAGTGTTATGCTTTTAAATTTAGATTGATATTTAAATCCATATAATATATTATTATTTAAAATTCAAAAAATTAATTTCAGGCCGAGGGCTTGTATAAATAAATATACATAAAAGATTTTAATTTTTAATATATATACTCTTATATATATACAAACATTAGTAAGTGACAATATATCAATATACCGATTCGTGAGATTTTTAACAAAATAATATATAGAACCATAATCATATAAACATTATTATATAATAGTAAACTAGAATAATACCTTTCACCAAAGCCCAAAGCTCACATGTTAAAATACGAAGAATTGAACTCATTGAATCGAATTCTAATCCCGAAGTTGCTAGCTTTCAAATTGCCTTCCCATTGATGATTGTTTGATTTTAATTTATATTTAGATTGCTTGAATATTTTAGAGCAGGGAAAGGTAGTATTCAGCCAACATAGAAGAGGGTAGAGGCAACAAAAAATCTAAAGTGAGGGTTAAGATGTTTATAT
This sequence comes from Allium fistulosum, assembly GCA_030737815.1. Taxonomy (NCBI): domain Eukaryota; kingdom Viridiplantae; phylum Streptophyta; class Magnoliopsida; order Asparagales; family Amaryllidaceae; genus Allium; species Allium fistulosum. The sequence continues at coordinate 1,109,801,715 of CM060902.1, read as the reverse complement.
AAGGAAGAGGCTAGAAAGCAAAAGTAGAATGAAGATCCTTAAATTTTTCTTACGCATTCCCTTCTTTTAAACAAGCAAATCCCTCCCTCCTTGCCATTTTATGGTTGGCCTCATCATACCTTATCATGGCTGAAAATAGCAAGCCACATAAGGGCCTCAAATCCTATAACAACCCGAAATTTAACTCATAATAATTTAATTCGTTAATTAATTAAATAATAAAGTAACTTTGTAAAATTATCATAATTGAGCCACGGAAGTTGCACCATTGTGTCCGTGGTAATTTTCTGGTCAATTTCCATATATAGAATGTCAGAATCCGAGTTAATATGAGCAAGGAACAAAATAATCAAAGAAACAAATATATATATATATATATATATATATATATATATATATATATATATATATAAACCAGGTCGACCCGCCTGCCTATTTTCGTGAACGAACGTTCATTCATTCAAATATGTAGCCGACTTTACACCTATTTTGCATTGTTTGAACTGATCTGGTCTTTCTATTCTTGCATCCAAGAGCCTCTATTCAGCCTATGATGTGGTTGTATCCTATTCAATCCCCAAATCCAACGGTATGAGATCCACTTCTACCCTTATAAATAGAACCCTAGACCTAACACTTTTTCTCATTCTATATTTTCTGCGCTTGGGTTCACCTTTTCAGAAAGGACCCTAAAAGGAATAATTTTCCAAGGAGAAAATCTTTTTAATAAAAATATATTAATACCCTCAAGTGGATCCGTGAAGGCCTAAAGGGAAGAGCTAAGGACCAGAGGTGAGTGATTGTAATTATTTTAAATTTCTTTAAGTAACTTAAAATAATAGGATTTCCAATAGTTGTAGTTTAACTATGATTTTTGGAGTAACCTTTTTAGTAATTTATTTACAGTTTTTTAGAATTATTTTCAGTCTATTCCTTCTATCTATTCTTTTCAGTTAATTTTAGTTCATTTCTGATAATTATAGCTTTTCCCATTTAATTACAGTTTATTTACAGTATTTTAATTTATTTACTATTATTATGCGTTATTTACATCTTCTTCCTACGCCTTAGATTTCCCTCTATTTTCAGTTTTCTTTTATTTCTCCTACTTCTTCTTCGCGTATGGATTAGAATAGAATTAATGCAAAATCGGATTAAATTATAAGAAATCTGAAATAATGGAATATGAGATGTAAATCACAAAGACTGTAATATAATTGGAATAGGACTGAAATTATGCATAACCATGATATAAATTGGACTAAATTAAGAAGATTGACCTAGTTATAACTTAGAATTATAATTAAAAAGAATAAAAGAAGAAGGAAGCTTATTTTGACACTTAGACCTTGGGTTAAGTAATAAGCATATTATAACGTAAGTTATAAATTGATAAACTATGGAAACTATGGTAAACTATGGAAACTATGGCGCTTATTTTAAGACTTAGGATAAATTAATAAGCAATAATACTAATTGATAAAAATAAAGGCTTATTTAAATAATTTATCTAAGTTAATAAGCAAAGATAATAGTAGGACCTGTACCAATTAGTCCCCTAATATTTCTATGGTTACGGTGTTTCATATAATCTTGAAGTGAGGCGAGGTGCTTCTCATAATCCTGAAGTGAGGCGAGAGGTACGCTTATGCTTATAGTGGTAGTAAATGGTCAATCTATGGTAGTTTAAATCAAGTGGATTTGAACAAGGGGCACAACTAGATTATTGTTTGATAGGGACCAGTACCAACAGCATTTCCCCTATTTTTCTATGGAAAAGGTGTTTCACATAACCCTGAAGTGAGACGAGGTGCTTCACATAATCCTGAAGTGAGGCGAGGGGCATGCTTATGCTGGCTAGGGTAAATAAAAGGTCAAAAGAGGAAGCAACATGTAGCATGGGCATGGTGGTAGTTACGCGTGCGACTTCCATTTCGGTGCTCAGTAATCGTTATGAGTTCCAAGCGCTTAGTAAATGTGTCTTTCGTAGACACCAAAGTCTACCGTGTATGGAAACGTCCGGTCCACAGTAGATTCTATGGAGTAGCAGGCCGATCAAAGGGTAGAATTAGGAATTCAACCCAATCAAAGCAGCTATCAAGGACAAGTGCAAACAATCAAAGTTAACTTATCTTAATAATCGAGTACTAGTTTATTCGTAGTTATTTCTAGTTTCTCTCGTTTCTATTTCCTTTGTTTTGTTTTATATACTAGAACTGTTGCAAAGTCTATTACTTTTACTTTGCTTAAAGATTCTAGTAATTACTATCATTCACCAGACTTTTAGTCTGACCCACTCCTCTATTTTCCCCTTTCCCCCTAGGCAATCAAGGGAGAGGACAGTAGATCGCGGTTACATAGAGGGTTATTGGAGAAGATTTCTACCATGCATTTCTTTTATTCTAGCTTTAGTTCTTTCTATGTAGTGGCTTATTATGAGGGATATTATGTACTCTGATTTTTGAGACTGTGTTTTTATGAGACATCTTGGGTTTTGAGACATTTATGTGTATTTGGTATTTGGCTTATTTGATTTATGAAACAATTATGAAGTCTTGTTTTAAATAACTTATAATCTTAGTTTCCGCTGTTTTTTTGCCTATTTTTGTCTTGTGAATCTCAGTCTCTGTTAGTTTCAGCTATACCTATAACACACCACACCTTTTAATGTGTCCTTTTGGGTATATTAAGGAGTGTGGGTTGTTTCAAATCCACTTCAAGTCCAAACAATATATATTAAATTTAATCTAATTTAAACGCGTATCAGTATTGAATATCGATTAGTGTTTTTATAAATATTATATGTACACTATTTAATATTCTTCAATACACATTAAATAAAATTATATAATTAATATTTTATAAGTATTAATTAATTTATAATAGTTACTAATTAACTAAATCGGGTGGTCAAAGAAGTATTCAACTTTTCGGTTGTGTGACTTTTAGGTGTAAATTCGATTAGCTCGAACAATTCGAATATTAAGTTCACACGTCACTTAGCAAGTGGTGTGACATTATGACCAAATTTATCGCTTTTATGCTTTTGGTAAAATCCAATTTTACTTTCTAAAGTTTTACCCGATAGTGACAATTATTTACACCATTTCTCTTCGTCAAAACTATGTCGCTTTGGACTTTTGGAATTTGGTAATGGTCAAAAATCAAATACCGTCCATATTCAACTCTATAGTCCAAACACAAAGTCCTTGGTTTAATAATAACAATTATTATTAACCATACTTCTCTAGCCAGAGACTTTGACTTTGAGTTGACTTCAGTTGATCGTGATACTAACTCCATATAACTGAGGAGATGGATCCTCACTTAAATAGCATTTCACTTCAAATGCTTCCACTCGACCCAACGATAGTCATTAGATGGATGTCATGCCATGATTTAACTATAATCAAAGCGAAGCTTGCATATTGGAGATCAATAGTATTCTCAAGTCAAGAGAACAGTGTAATTTTGTCACATCAATGTTTTCTATTTGCCTTTGTTAGAGTCATTCCATAGCTACCCAGTAACTAGTAGTATGTAACCTTCTGGTACCCTAGTAGTCATGAGTAATATACTACTCAACATTTAGAGAGTGTTACATACTATAGTCTCAAAGGATGTATCGATATCCAGTCTCGATACATCTTGACTAGGAATATTTAAAACGATATTTTAATTTCATTGTGATAAATTACAAATGGTTACAACACTTTGTAACAGCTATCACAAAATCATGTCATTTATGGATTTTCTATTAAATGCACTTTTAATTAAATTAATTAATTAATATAACATATTATATCAAGTATATAATAGAAAGAAAACACCTTTTATTTCGAACAAGGATGGTTATCGAGTTAAATATGTATAAAAAATTACATAATTTCCCCTAGGGCATACCCGTAAGTTTATCAATCTCCTACTTGCACTTGGGGCCAATTTACGGAATCTCTATCCTATCCCTTTAATCAGTTTGATGAGAACGGTTCGAATTAGACCCTTCGTGAATGCATCTGCTATGTTGTATTAATCATCTACTCTATCAATTAACTCTCTTCGATGTTGATAGACTACTTTTATCATGTGGAACAATTCGGAGTATGTTTATCGATCTCTAATGAGCTCTTATCATTACATTATTATCATATAACAATAAAGTAGTATTCTTATTACTTAGAACCACCCCTACCTCATTTTTAAATTTGTGCATATATATATATACACACATTGTTTTTTTGGCGCTATTCAAGACAATGTACTCAGCCTTTTCGTTGAATCAACCACAATCATTTATTTGAAACATTTCCAACTTTGAGCTTCTTAATTAAGGTTTAAACATTAATACAATATTGACATATTATCTCGATATCACTTATGAAGTTTGAGTCTGAATACTCCTTGATAAGGAGTTAGTTGTTTCTATAATAATTCTCTAGTATTTCTTAAATACATGAAGATACTCTATACTACCATTTAGTGATATAAACTTGGATTTGATATTCACTTAATGTATTAAATATATAAGCAAAATACGATATTATGGACAATACAACATGTATGATAATTCTTGTAACGACCCATACTTTTCGATGAAAAGAAAAATAATATTTAATTTAATAAGATGTTGGTGTTAATATTGGAAGGAATAAAAATTTGTGATTTATTAATAAGAAAAATAACTAGAATGTAATGTTGATAATGTTAATTTAAGGCAATTGATAACTATTTTAATGCAATCTCAATTAATTGGAATGATTGGAAAGTTATAATTGGTCATAAAGTGTAAATGGCAAATAAATCAAATGTTGTATTAAACGGTGAAATTGTATGTAATTAATTGGAATTAATTAAAATAGAATAATTAATCCGTATTTGAATTTATTAGTTTTGTTTATTAACAATAAACATAGAATTATGTTTGAAATTGTAAGTTGTAACAATAGTTTAATTATCATTGCATTATTTAATCTGTTGAAACTTAATTGTAAATCAATTACAATAAATGTAAGTAAATATTGCGTTAATATGAATAAAGATGAAAATTGTAGAATATTGATGTAATAAATGGAAAACCAATGTTCACTATGTCCATAAAGTAATGATTGATTGAATAAAAAGATTGAAATAAAAATGAATCAATTTATTGGGCTTTAAATTATAATTAATGAATTTATTACAATTGGAATTGGACCGTTGTAATTAGCGCAATATTTAACATTGAATTAACATGGAAATTTGGTTTAAAAGATTATGAATGCCTAGGAAATCAAAAATGATAAAAATTGTTAGTTATTAAATTTTAATTTAAAAAGGGATTTAATTAATTTAATAATAATTTATTTAACTAACGTGAAAATAGCCATTTTGGCCACTACCTCGGATTTCGACGAAATTAGTTTCATCAGATCCGTAACGGTGAATTATTGTAGGATTTCAAGTTTCATAGCGATCGGACTTGTCGTTTGATTGTATGGGCTTGAAACGCGTAGAAATCAATTTAATAAATTCAATTTGAAATAAGGTGATTTTGAAAGCTAACTTCTGTATACAATGGAATTAGGACTTGAAACTTGTTCCATTGAGTTTAAAAGTATCGAAAACCTATATTTTGATATATTGGATGATCCATTTTCGTTTCGGGAACGAAAGTGGCTTTCCGGGTCGTTATTATCGTTTCGATCCAATCCTGCCTATATATAGCATGTTATAAACCCTAGTTGTTTCTCATTTTATTATTTCTATACATACATCTTCTTCCTCCTTCTCAAATGTCAGAACATCAAACATAATTCCCAAAATTCCAAAACCTAATTTCAAAAAAATTAAATACATAAATAAAATAAAATAAAATTTGGTTGCTCCAAGTTTACTTCGAGTCAGGAAGAGGTTCGCTTCGGGTTCCGGAGGCGAAAACCCTGCAGCGACTCCGGGTTGGAGAGAATTCCATGCCAAATAAGGCCGATCTGGTCACGCTTCGAGTCCCAGAGGCGAAAACCCTGCAGCGACTTTGGGTCGGGAGCCAAATGACTCGGGTCTCGGGTCATTTTGGCAAAAACTCAGAGCAAACACCGGGTAATTGAGGCGGCAACCCGAAGTACGACCCGAAGTCGAAATTTTCTAATCTTCTAACGTTAATAACTTTTGCATACGAGCTCGGATTTACGCGCGGTTTTCTCCGTTTCGATCGTATCGAAATTCCGGATATTTTGTAAAAAGTTTGGATGCATTCTGAGACTGTTAAATTTTTAGGCTAATTTTGGATTTTAAATCGACGACAAATGGAACGTTAGTGTTTTAACCCACTCACAACTACTAAATTATCTTATGTTAGTTTAAGTGAATTTATGATGTGATTAGAAATTGATTGGTTGATGTTTGGTATATTTAAATTGTCATTCCAGTTAAATCTGCCTTTTACCGAATTTAATCGCCATTAATTTAATATTAAATTTTAAATTGCCAGTTAATACTTCTTGGTGATAATCAGTCACTTGTTATTGTTTATTGATTGGTTTGAATGATGATTGTGATGGATGGTCAATTGTTGATATTGGATGACTGGATGTTATATTTATATATTGTTATAACACTGCCAGTTCCCTTAGTTTATTGTTAGGGCAAAATCCTTGTAGGTTGAAATGATACATACCCGAACGATCTATAGATTAGGAAAAAATCATTATGGGTTGAAATGATAAACCCGAGCGATTTTATGGATTTTGAATGTTAATTCGGGATTGCAGGTTGAAATGATATATACTCGTAAATTTAAATTTATTGCGGATTGAAATGATATATGTCTGTATCACTTGACCATAGGGTAGGAAATTTTATATGGACACCGGATTGGTTAAATGATTTTAAATCCTTAAAATTTGAATTCGGAAATTATATTTTGAAATAAAATTTGATTTATATAAACTGAATTATTTTCGAAAATCCAGGCTTTAAATGTTGAAATTGGAGTTGGTTTGATGAATTGTTTAAAGAATAAAAATGGAAATTTCAAAGTTGAAATTCAAAATATATGAATGAAATTTATCGAAATTGAGTTATTAAAATTGTTTGAATATTTGAACTTTGAAATCTATGAAATTGAAGTGCTTTAAAATTGTTGTTCAAATATGGGTTTGAAATCGAAATAAATTGAAATGATTTTTATGGTAATTTGAATTGAACGAAAATTTAGTTTTGTTGAAATCTGGATATGGTCCAGGTCTGTTGAAATGGAAGAAATAGTTTAAATTTGATATTAATTATTTTAATATAGACTGTTTAGAAATATATTATTTTAAATTCAGATTTATTTAGATTTTCAAACTATTTTATATTAAACTATATTAAACCTATTTAACTATTTTAAACCATTTAAACCATTTGATCTATTTTAAGCTATTTAATCTATTTTAAACTATTTGAATCTATTTTAAACTATTAAAACCATTTAAACTATTTTAATCTATTTTAAATTATTAAAACCATTTAAACCATTTTAAAGTATTTTAACTATTTAAGCCATTTTAATCTATTTTAAAACTATTTTAAACCATTGAACTATTTTAAAGTATTTAAACTATTTATGACTATCTAAACTATTTTCTAAATTTCAGACTGTGTAAAGTTGAAGTGTTTATATTTAAATCCTTGATTTAAAAGCGAATATGGACAAATGATGTTATAATCTAAGTTGGGATTTGAAATGATATTTTCTAGTGAAATAACATATTTTGAGTAAATATGAAGATTTTAAAATGAGGGTTTAACCTATTTTGGAAGTATGATTTTGGAAGTAAATATGATTTTGAAAATGAATATGATTTCGAAAGTGATACGGTTTGAATTGAATATGATATTTTGATATCAATTATGAATCGGTTTTGGAAATGTAAAAGAACCATCCGGTGTGAAATAAGCGTTTGGTTGTTAAAGAGACCATAATCAGATATTGTCATACTCACTATCAATACCGAAAACCACTTTAACAACTGTGTACGTGGTGGAGATTCCAGAATGAAGTAGGATGGTTTGGCGAACGATTATGTATGAGGTATTTACGTAGCCCTGACTTCCGCAAGTTAGCTTGATGTGGCTAAAATAGGAGCCATGCCGGGCCAAGTGAGGGCGCACCTCCGATCGGGCACACTTCTTCAAAACCATATTACGACTTTGTGATTGCTTTGGTGGCCACCCCTCGATTTTGATTATGGGAGTGTGCTCCTAGGTGGGCGGTAGTAGCTGCTATGCGTTACCACCAGTCTGGATCCGCAAAACGGTGGTATCCTACCCTCGGCATTGCCTCGCGTGCCTTTTCACATGCCTTATCGTGCCTTCTACGAGTTTGGTTTGTGACGTACCTATGGAGTTCTCCCTGATAGCCCACCAGTTTATGGTGGAGTTTACAGTACTATATAGACTACGACATTATATAAAATGTGTTAAGGGGGATATGGGTAACGCCTTAACGCTATTTTAATACTTTACTGTAGACACTATTATAATAGCGTATTTTACTATGTATGTAGACAGTTTAACGGATCCTTAGGAGATGGAATCCCGAACATCTCTTAAGTTATTGCACTCACGTTTGACACTGGACAGAAGATGTCAAATCCTATAAACATCTCTGTCGTCGTTACACGCATATTTATTTACTGTTGATTTAACTTACATAAGATCTTTTAGTTCCAACTCGAGTGTTTTGTCTTTTCAATTCGCTCGGGTCAGTCTTAGCTTTTCAGTTTATCGAAGACTGCTTTCTGGAGGATGAAGACGAAGATTTAATACTGTTATTATTTATTATATTTATTCCACCGCATCATGTTGTTCCGCTGGATTATTTATATATTTCTGTTGTATGTAACTCTGATCTGTATTGTAAAGGTGTAATCAAATGTATTTGTAAAACAGCTTCACGAACTGTTATTTGATTATTATATTTTATCATTCCGCTGTGAGATTCTGTGTTTGTTTTATTTCTTTCTCTTCTTTTTCTTATTTACCCCATAACAATCCTCCCTTTTGAATGGTTTGATTCTAACATGTTTGGTTTATTGTCTATTTAAACCTTTCAAAATGGTGGGTCATTACAATTCTTATTGTCAATACATAAGGAATCCATCTTGCGTCTTCCACATTAAACATTTAATAAGGTGTCTTCGCATATCGTTTGGGACATTCCAAATATCCTTTATACTTATTATAAAAGATATAATTTACAAATCCAATATCGTGTATTAAAAAACCAAACTATTACTGATTTTAATATAAGTACACCGTTAACAATCAATAATATGTTATTTACTTATAGTTTAAGAAATATCTACGTACCTTTTAATGTTCTTTCTTATGGACCCAGGCTTCCTCAACATTTTGGCTGAAAATCAAATTATTTGATATTTCTATCAAAATACTTATTCAACTTCATTTCTTATCGAAGGATACATCCTTATATGTTCTTCGATCATATCCAAAATAAAATCCACAAACTCAATATCGCTCCTACTGACTTCAGGCACTTTGGTTGTTTTGTGCAAACAGTTTATTCTAAATTATTGTTTAGAATTTTCTATTTCAACACATTTGTACCAAAACATAAAGTCATACCAAGCGATAAGTTTATGAGTAAAATCCGAATTAACTTGAGCACACTGAACGATGAATCTGTTACGTTAATTTCAATAATAGAAATTTAAGATGTTATTCTTATCATGTGGCTCACAATATTCCAACTGCATTAGTCTTTCTCTTAAAAAAACATTTATAATTGGGATCCATTTCGAATTTGTGCATTATACCATTTCTTAGAATCAATACTCTGAATGGTTTAATTAATTGCGGTCATCTATTCTCGACATTGATAAGGAACTCATAGTCTCTCTTCAATGTACGAGAATACTTATTAGACTCTCTAATTCATCGTGTTCTTTTTGGTTAGGTTAATTTCATTTCATCCCAAGAAATCAGTTTCTTTTTTGGATCGTATCCTAATCCATTTTCACTACCGATAATTTCTAAAAGAAATTCCTTCGCTACGAAGTTGATATTTCTTGAAACAATGGTTGTTTCCAATGTAACAAAATAGGTATTTATAAACACTTAATGAATTGCCTTATATATAAAACTGGTTGTTTTTAGTTTATGAGACATATGTTCAAAACATAAATTGGTCATCCAATGATGATCGTTCCCAAACTCCTTTAGGGTTGATTCATACAAGATCCTTCACGAACAATTATTATGTAAAGTCTTTTGACTCCTACAACCTGCCAACTCCTTGGCCTAAGGTATGTTAGGGTTCTTGTAAACCCTTATCTTATATGATTTTGTAAATTATTATTTAGATGAAATTAGTTTTAATCTCATCTACTACTCTTAAGTAAACGACCTTGTAGATAGAAGTTAACTCAACTTCACTCACCATTAATCGTACTTTGTTCAACAGGGTTCGATTACAAATTATCGATACACCATTATGTATCAAAGGATGGTGTGACTTTTGAGACCGAATCTTTATTTATTTTTAAGTATGTTAGAAACTCTTTCCAATATACTTACCTATTCGATCAAATTGAATCAATTTTATTTTCTATTGAACATTATTTAATTTACTTCCATATTATATTCTATAAGCTTATCCTAGACGTACTACACGTATATCAAATACACATGTTTGCATTTGTGATAACTCATCAGTGAGTACAACCAAATACATGGAACCCTTTTGGATTAATAGACTTTCAATTGCATACATCTATATATATATATATATCAATCTGTAGAGTTCGTCAACTCTTATGTCGCTCCTACTCAATGGGTTCATTTCCCTTTATTATTTGACATATAATAATTCAGTAGTACATATGATTCATAATTATACAATCAAAGAACTATTTCTTCAAAATATGGCTTGGTCTATAATTCTAAAATAATTGTAAATAAATTTAGATACTTCTATTTTCCAATGCCTCACAAATACCAGTGATATAGTTTTATTTTGGAAGAAAATAAATTATAACTTAGAGCATGTATAAAAAAATATATGTAAAAGATTTTTTATTTTAATATAATATATACAACCATCAACATATGATAATCGATCGATATACCGATTCATGATATTATTAACAAAATAATATATAGAACATAATAGTATACTTGAAGAATACCTTTCACCAAAGCCCAAAATTCGCATGTTGAAATGAAGAATTTGACTCATTAAGTCAAATTCATATCCCAAAGTTGCTAGCTTTCGAATTGCATTCCCATTAACAATTGTTTAATTTTAAGTTGTATCTAGATTTCTTGAATGTTTTAGGGGAGCGAGCGGGAGTATTCAGTAAATAAAGAACAGGATGGAGGCAACAAAATGTTCTAAAGTAGGGCTAAGATGTTTATATAAGGAAGAGGCTAGAGAGCAAAAGTAGGATCAAGATCCTTAATTTTTTTTACCCATTCTCTTCTTATAAAAGTTCAAAATTCCTCCCTCCTTGCAATCTTATGTCCGGCATCATCATGCCCTATCATAGTCAAAAACAGTAGGCCCCATATAGGCCTCAAATCCACTTCAATTCCAAACAATATATATTGCATTTAAGTCCAATTTAAACGCATATCGAAAACGAATATCGATTAGTGTTATATAACTATTATATGTACACTATTTAATATTGTTCAATACACATCAAACAAAATTATATAATTAATATTTTGTAACGACCCCCTATTTTGGACCATTCAAATCGACAATAAAACCACACATGTCTGACTTGAATAATTCAAAATACCGAATTGTTAATTTATATTTGGCAAAACTCAGAATATACAGTAAATAAATAATCACAGACACAGAGTAATATAATGCAGCGGAAGCAAAGAAATAGTAGTTCATGAAGCTACTATATAAATACATCAGAGTTAAGTAAGATACAATAGGAATTCCAAGATACAATAGGAGTAATAGTATGATAATCAGGTACAACTCAGAATACAACTGGAATCAACTGGATAACAAAATGAATAGATATCTGGATCTTCAAAGCAAAACTCCATCTCCAAAGGTGAGTCTCTAATGCTGTATCACTCAGTCTGACCCGAGCGTAAAGCAAAACATAAAACACTCGAGTCAGGATATACATACTTATACAATGTAAACCAACTCAAGTGAACTGTAATAAAGGTACAAGTAACTCAAAGGATGCTTGGGATCGCCCATCCTCTAAGGATCCGTTAAACTATTTACTATGTAGTAATATTGCGCTATTATAATAATGTCTAATATAAAATAAACATACTTTTAATAGCGTCAAGGGGTTACCCATATAGCCCTTAACACTTAATAGTCCCAGTAGTCTATCCAATATTAGCATACTCCCAAAATGTGGGCTACCCTCGATACTCCACAGGCTACGGGAGAAATCACAAATCGTAGTAAAGCTCGATATGGTAAGTGACACGGCACAACTAGGCAATACCGGGGTAGATATACCAATTACGCATCTGGGCTGGTGGTGACGCATAGCAGCCACTACCGCCCACCTCGAACAACACTCCCAAATCAAGGGGTGCACCCAATCAATCACAAAGTAATAGAATGGTATCAAAGAAGTGTGTCCGATCAGAGGTGCTACCTCATTGGCCCGTCAATCGCTCATGTTTTAGCCACTTTATGCCAACTCACGGGAGTTGGGTCCACGTATATACCTTAGGATCGTCGCCACCATCCTACTTCATTCTGGAAACTCCACCGCATACACAGTTGTCAAAGTTGTTTTCGGTATCGACAGAGAGTATGTCCATATCCGATCCCGGTCTCTTTAACAAACAATCGTTATTATAACCTGTGGTTATAATTTTAAAATAATATTTTATACTTCAAAATAGAATATCATTTCAAATCCAAATCTTTATCAAAATAAAGATTAAATCAATTCCAAACCATTTCAATATATTTAAAATATCATATCATTTAAAAACTTCATTTCAAATCATTTTAATATATCAAAACATCATATCATTTCAAAACTTCATTTCAAAACATTTTAATATATCAAAACATCATATCATTTCAAAACTTCATTTCAAATCATTTATTTGAGTTCAAATCCAAATATTCAATTTTAAATACCTTTTAAATTCAAATATATCATTCATTTATTATCATTTCAAGTCACCTTTTAAATAGTTTATGTTTCAATTAAAATAATTCATCTAAACCATTTAAAAGCATAATTATTATACTTTCAAACCAAGTATTCAATTTCCAAAGTTTAAACTATTCTGAGTTCATTTACTAAGTTAAAAACCATAAACATTGAAAACTTCAGCCTTTCACAGCATTCAGAAAAAGCCGTTATAAGTTATACTTGAAAACATTTTAATTCAGCAAAGACAACATTTAAAAATGCTGTTAAATCTCAGTTTTAGTTGAAATTTAGTTTAAAACAGCAAAGACATCATTTCCAGAAATGCTGTAATAGCTCAGGTTTCAAATTAAAGGGTTTCATTAAATTCAGCAAAGACAGCAGACCACTACAGCAATTACAGAACTGCTGTAATAGGCCTTTATCAAGTTTTTAGCCTTTTAATTTACTTCAGCAACTACAACATTACAGAACTGCTGTAATAGCCTCTTATTTAAGTTTTAGTTCATTTACAGAAATCATAACATTTCTGAATGCTATAAAAAGTAATTTCCAGATTTTAGTGTATTTCCAACAAATAATAATCTTCAATATTAAACCTTTTAAACATTATAAAAATCATATTTTGACATTCAAAAATGTTCATTAAAATTACTCTTTTAATTTATGATTTTTATAAGAAACATTTACAGTAAAATCCAAATTTCCAATAATTTTACATAACAAATCCAAATGTACAATTTTCTTTTCTTCACATTTTTAACAAATAAACTTAACACTTATATTTTATTTCCATTTCACAAATTTAACTAAATTTTCAATTTTATTTAATTAACTTAAACCTTTAATAAAAACCAAATTCACATTTCCAAGTCAAGTTATATTTTAAAATTACACTTTTAAGCATTCATTTATTTAACCATTTTAATACATAGAAAACTCAATAACACTTTATTAAATCATTTAAATTCAAATTCAAATCAAATTATCATATTTACCATTTTCCTAATATAATTAAATTTCCATTTTATTTATATAACTTAAATATCATTTTAAAACCAAAATTCCAAATTTCCAAACTTAAGTTATATTTCAAAATTCACTTTTACCATTCATTTAAAGTACATTTTTAAATTCTAGAAAAATCCAAATTCCTTTATTTAAACATTAAAAATCCAATTTAAATCAAATTTTCATAATTTTACACTTTTAAAAATATTTAAAATATTCAAAATACTTTATAAAAATAACCACGGGCCTGTATATAGTTTTCTACCCTAGGTCAAGTGATATAGATATGTATCATTTCAATCCGCAGTTTAAAAAGCAAAAATCCGGGTTCTATCATTTCAAACCCGCAATCCTAAGTTAAAATAAAATAAATAAAAACCGTTCAGGCCTAACATTCCAGCCCATAACGATTTTTCTCTATTCTAAAGTCCGTTCGGGTATGTATCATTTCAACCCATAGTGAATCTAATCTACAGGGAACTTGCAGTGTGATAAACATGTATAAATGAACAGTTTAACAATAAATAACAGTAACAGATAATATGACAGGTAAAATAACAGGTTTAACATCATATAATTAATAATCATAGGCAGTTATAACATCATATATAATATTCTACACATTCAATTGTTGTCAATTCACATTTGCATAAGTATAAATGTCAGGTGAGATTTACTCACCTTTATGGCTGGAGATTGCAATACAAATGACACAATGGAATCAAAAGCACGATGACAAGACTAGAATTTGAGTAGAGAGCGAGATCCAAGCTATAGAACTTGTGTTACAACCCAAAACAAAACAAAATAAAATTACAAATCAATACAACATCAATTTGAAACAACTTTTGAAATAAAAAGCAAAAATGGAATGAATGTTTTTGCCTTGCTTTCTACCATTGCTTGCTCGGCCTAGGGGATGTTTTGGCTCAGGTTTGGTATGACTTTGGCTCAGGTTTGGGTTCAAAGAGGCACGGCTACAAGGCATTGAAGTGGTGGAGGAGTTACTACACATGAATATGAAGAGGCTTATGCAAATAGTGGAGTTTTGGTTCAACTTTTGGCTCGATCTATGTCCCATCTAGGTTTGGCCATTTCATGTACAGGTCTGGATAGAGGTAGGAGGTGATGGTTAGGGGTGTGTCAAGGTGGTGGTGGAGCAATAGGAGGTGGCCAAGGTCATCTAAGGTGATGGTGATGAAGACTAGGTGGCTAGGCATGCTTTTTAAGGAGTTTTTGCATTGTTTTGTGGTGTTGTGTTCAAGTGGAGGTCACGGCCACTTCAGGTAAGAGGAGATGGATTATAGGTCGTGGAAGATGAGGGGAAGGAAGTGGTGAAGGAGATGGTGGAGGGTGTGGAGGTGTATGGCCGAATCAAGCAAGAAGAAGCAAGGCAAAACAAGGCAAAATGAAGAGGAAAAGTAGAAAGAAGAGGAAGAAGAGAGGCCATTGCCATTATTTTTCTTAGCCATGAAAAATGAAGTTGAGATGAAGTTTTCACGTGAATATGAGTTGAGAAACTCATGGCTATCATAAGAAAAATGTATGGCCAAAAGAAGTAATGAGGAGGTTATGGCAAATGAAGAGTTTTGGAGATGAAAAGACTTAAGTTTCTAGAGCCTTTAAACCTTTCATATTTCATTTCTATAAATCAAATAAAAACAAAATAAAATCAGTAAATAAAATTTTAAAACTGAAACAAAGTAAAATAAAATAAAAATAAATAATTGAATTTAAAGAAAATAGAAAAAGAATTAAAGAAATTGTTTAAAATTCAAAACAGGACTTCAAATTTACAAATAGAATATCACTAGTTTTAGAAAAATTATAAAAACATTTCTAAACAAATAAAAAGTCAAGTAAATAAAATAAATGCTGAACAAAATAAAGTGGAAATGAAAATAAAATAAGATTTTAAGAAAATAGAAAATAAATAAAGAATTTCTTTAATTAAATGAAACTGGAAATTAGAAATTATAAACAGAATACAACTGACATTGGAAAATGTTTATTACACTTTGAAAAAATGTTTTAAAACCAAAATATATACATAACATGTTATTTTACCCATATAAATATAAATTATAACATTACATGACCAAATAAAATATTATTTATATAATTTAAAATAAACAATTTTTGTTAAATACAGCAAATTACACACAATATTTAAAAGGGCATAACTTTCACATTATAAATCGGATTTCAACGAAACGAAAAGCAGTATACTTGAAATTTTATTTACTTTCATAATAAAAGATAAAATTCAAAAATTAAAACTTTTAAAATTTAAATTTTAAAAGTCCAAGTTTGAACATATTGACCAAAATTCACATTTTTGGAAAATACCCTATCTATTCATGTTTGGAATTATAATTCACATAAAAATAAAAATTTATATTTAAAATAAATTTTTTTATCCATTTTAATAAATAAAATAAAGTTTTTAAATCAGGCAATTCAATTAAGATAATTAAAATATACAATTAAAATAATCACAAAATACAGGGTTGTTACATATTTCATAAATATTAATTAATCCAATTAACTTACAACATTTACAAATTAATTAAATCGAGTAGTAAAGGATTATTAAACTTTTCAGTTATGTGACTTTTAGGTGTAAATTCGACTGGCGTTGAATATCGAATAATTTGAATATTAACGTTTACACATCACTTAGCAAATTGGAATGGTCAAAATTCCAGTATTGTCCATATTCAACTCTATAGTCCAAACATAAAGTCCTTGTTCAATAATAACAATTATTATTAGACGTACTGCTCTGGGCAAAGATTTTGAATCTGAGTGGACTTACATTGACCATGATACTAACCTCACATAACCGAGAAAACGAATCCTCTCTTTAATAGCATTTCACATCCAATGCATCCACTCCACCCAACTATAGTCATTTAATGGACGCTATGCCACGATTTAACTATAATCAAAGCGGAGCTTCCACATTGAAGGTCAAAATTATTCTCAAGTCAAGAGGACCATGTAATTTTATCACATAGATATTTTATGTTCAACCTTATTTAGAGTCATTCCATAGTTATCTAATGACTATCAGTAAGTCACCCCATGGTGCCCCAGCAGGCATGAGTAATACAATGTCCAATATTTGGAGAGGGTTACGTACTCTAGTCTTAATGGATGTATCGATATCCAGTTTTGATACATCTTGACTAAGAAAATTCAAAATGGCACGTTTAATTTCATTATGATAGATTACTCATGGTTAAAACACTTTGTAACTACTATCACAAAGCATGCCATTTATGCATTTTCTGCTAAATATATTTTTAATTTAATTAATTAATTAATATAACATATTATTTCAAGTATATAATAGAAAGAATTTTATTTCAAACAAGATTGATTATCGAGTTAGGTATATGTAACAAATTACATAATTGCCCCTAGGCATACCCTAAAATTTATCCATCCAATAGTGACGCATTGATGGCTAGAAACAACTATGCAGATCTAGGAGACCGGCAGATCAAACTGTGAATCTAATGCATCTATCTCTTAGGTAAACTCTTTATTTACAATATACATGCAATCTATTTGCAATTGGAATGATTGTATATATGTGTTGGTGTCTCTCTTTAATTACAAATGCTTTAGATCTCACTAAATTATTGGAACTGGGTTAGCCCGTAGTAGGAGTTATGAGTAAATTCAAAAAAATTCACTTATTGGATCTTTGTTAGGCCTACAAAGTCTAATTTATTTACAATATTTCTAAATTTTATGTAAATAAATTCTCTTAATTTATTTAAATTTATAAATGATATAGTTTTATTTAATTTATATGCTGGTATTTATAAATATACACATACATATCATATACATATACGCATGTGTGTGCATGTGCAACATGATAACCCGTGCAAGGTATAACATGCATGTATATAAATGTTGGAATTTACATCGCAATAGACAAGTTAGCTCATTTTATATGTAATGTATGTTGTCTAAATATATGTATGTATATAAACTATTGCTTATATATAAATATTATATATATATAAATATTATATATATATATATATGTATATGTTAAGTTTGTTTAAATAATTTTATATAAATGTAAAATATTTAAATATATGTATACATGTATACATAAAATTAATAAATAGAATATTAATAATATATATATAGATTATTATAATATATCTGTTCAAATATAAGTAAGCTGTTTAAATATTAAAATTATATATATTTATATATGTATGTATGTATGTATGTATGTATTTATTTTGGCAAAGCCAGCGGGGTTAAATGGACCCTTACCATTTATTTATAACTAGTAAGAAATTACTTACAATCATAAATAAGCTTACAGAGAAAGTAGGAGAGAACAAGTGCAAAATAAAGAAAGGAAAAGGAACACAAAGGAGACTCAACTCCATATCAGTGTAGTTGACCTATCAAATAGATAAGATGACAAGGATAAAGCAGTTCGAATTTCCTTGCAGATGATATAAAAGATTTCCATGCGAATTCTTTTCTTCATATTGAAAATCCTATCATTTCTCTCTTTCTAGATTTCATTGACAAAAACTTTGAGATGGATAAGTAGTTCAAAGGAGGACAAATGCCTCTATCTAGTTGCCTTGAAAATATTCGACCACTCTATCTTGTTATCCCATGCAGGATTATCCAATCCTCCTTTTCCTTCAAAAAAATTTATGAATGAGAAATTGAAGTATATACGATGAATGTCTTCGAGGCTAGAATTGCAGAATACACATGAAGTGGAAACAGTAATACCTTTATGCACTAGATTAGCAAGTGTATGTAAGGCATTTTTGAAGACCTTCCAAAGCATGAAGTTGAGTTTTTCGCTTGAAGTCTGATTCCATATCCTCTTGTGCCATGGGAACTTGAATTGTTCAGAAGGAGAACTTAAGGCTCTGTATATTTCATGTGTTGTATGCTCCTTCATGTCCTCGGTCCAGCAGTAAATGTCAGAACTGACATGTAAATAGGGAGTGTGATTGTAGTGGTTCCATAACTGGTTGACATTGGAATTGTTTTTTCTAGGAAGAGAGATGTAACAATTCCTTAAAGGAGATAGCCTTAGCACTTATAGGAATTCCACTTTGCTTCTGATCCTCATGAGATAGGGAATTAAATAAAACTAAGCCTTGTCTGATCCAAGGCATAGACCAGAAATTTGCATTGCTATATGGACTTAGGAAAATTTAGGTATGTGGAAGAAGGATATCTCTCATTTTTTTCATAGCTTTCCTAACCCAGCTATTTGCTTGTTTTGAGTTCAAAAGCCATAAATCTTCAGTCTTCATATTGTGGTTGAGACATCAGACCACCCACAAATGATTCGGAGTTGTTTATGAGGTTATCAAAGTGTTTAGATAAGGTAGCAATGTTCTAGTTTTTCATATTTTTGATACCAAGCCAACGAACACATTTTTGCATTTCCAATTTATGAAAATCAATTGGGAATAACTTCCTATTATGAATAGAACCAATCCAGAGAAAACTGATCATGGCAGTTCAAATCATACTTATTAGCTTTGTTGGGAGTAAAAAATTCCTGCACCGGTACATAGACATAGAAAATATTATTGAATTTGTGATTATCAGTCTGCCTAGTTGAGAAAGGAATCTATTTTGCTATTTGGAGGGGACATTGGTGATTTTTTCATATAGTGGAATGCACTGGGTGATGGAGATTCTTTTAGCAGCCAATGGTATTCTTAAGTAAGTCATATCAAATTGAAGAGGAAGCATGTTGGTGATATTCAAGTAGTGAATTATTCGAGGAGGAGGCAATCCAACAATCAAAATATATGATTTTTGAGGATTTGTCATTAAACCAAAGAATTTAAAAATGAATTGATGGTATCCATTATTGATATGAGAGATTCATCTGTTGGTTTGGTGAAAATTATCAAGTCACCAGCAAAAGCTAGGGAGGTAATCATAGGAGATCTACATTTGGGATGAAGAATGAATTTTTTTTGATCAACTTGATTCTAGAGAGCAAGGGTTAAAGTTTTCATTATAGTTATAAATAGATATGATGATATCGGATCACCCTACCTCGAACCATTATTGCCTTTATAGAAGCCAACGGTATGAGCACTGAAAACAAGTGTATCTCTAACAGTGGAAATGCACTAGTAAATCCAGTTAGAAAATTTTGCTGGGAATTTCATTTTGTTAAGGATATACATTAGAGCAGAGCAATTAACTTAATCAAAGAACTTTTTGATGTCAATCTTGAGCATAGCTCTTGGAGGTATATAAGAAGAAGAGTATCCATTTAAATGCTCATGTGTGAGGAGGAGGACATTGTCAAGGATATCTCGATTAGGGAGGTAAGTAGCCTGATTTGAGGATATTATATATTGAAGGAATTTTTTTAATTTAGAAGCCAGAATTCTTGAAATGCATTTATAAATTGTATTGCAACCAGCAATTGGCCTAAACTGAGTGACATCAGAAGGACTTTCCAGTTTTGGGATGAGAGCAAGATTTGTGGTGTTAATTGAACTGAGCGTTTTACTTTTACTGAAAAAATTGTGGACTACCTTAAGGACTTCAGTGGAAATTATAGGCCAGCAATGTGTGTAGAAGTTGGCATTGAACCCATCAGGCCCACCACAAGCTGATTTTTTGTAATAAAGAAAGAATTCTTTATTTCTTCATCTGTGACTAGAGGTATAAGGAAAGTTTACATTTCCGGAGAAAGGTTTATGAGTGTTAAATTGGTAATAAATGAAGTGTCAGTTGTTGTGATAGGAGAACCGCCAAGCAGAGATGTGAAATAGTCAAGAAAGGCATGATCTACAACAGTAGGATTATCGTGATTTTCTCTATGGATATTGGAGATTTGGTGAATGAAGGACTTGGTTTGTTTGATTTTTAAGTAAGCATGATAAAACTTAGAATTTCTGTCACCTAACAAATACCAATTCTCTCGATATTTCTACATTGACGTTTTAGCTTGATAAGCAAGAACAACTTCAGTTTGAGAAATCAGATCCATTTCTTGTTGATTGAGGTTGGGAGCATTGCTGTATTTTACATTTTTTGCTGAAGAATAAGCATGGGATTGCCATGAGCCTGAATCATCCATGCATCTTTCACAACCTGTGAAAAATTGTTATTATAGATCCATTCATCAAAACGTTTAAAATTTACTTTTATACTAATGACTGCATCTCCAAAGGAAAGAATTAAGGGACAGTGATCAGATAGCAAAGGCATGGGAATGTAAATCTGAATGGAAGGCCAAAGAGAAAGTGATAAGAAGTTAGCAAAGCCATGGTCAATTTTGGTGAGAGTTTTAGGAACATTTCTGCTTTTATTATTCCAAGTATAGGTAGACCTATTGAAAGGAATATCAGTAAGTGATGCATTGTTCATTGTTTCATTGAGAGGAGCAAGTTCACTTAGAGTTAAAGGGCTACCTCCAGATTTGTGGGAAGAGAGATAGGAGTAATTAAAATAACCAATAACTATCCATGGGTGAGAATTCTGCCGTAAGTGAGGGAGGTAATCGTGGAGTTTTTATCTCTGAGAGGAGGATTTATCAGCATAAATAAAGGTGATGTACATAAAAGAAGAGGAAGGAAAGTGATAAACATGAGAGTGAACTGTCCATCAAAAAGAACAGTGGTTAAATTGAAGATGGTGGGGTTAAACAAGATGAGTAATCTACCATAAGGAGCATATGTGTGTATTAAGAGATTTCCATAAAGGATTAATGATCTTTGCAGCTCTTAGAGTGAGGGACTTAATTTGGTTTTAGAATTGATATTAGAGAGAGACTGTAATCATGAATTAGAGTTTTTATTTGTTCAAGCTTTGAATCCTTGTGAGCACCTCTGATATTCTAAGCTGCAATTTTGTTCAACATAATTTAAACCTTCGGGTTTTTTTGAGCTTCTAGTCCTTTTATGAGAAGTAGTTGGAGTGTTAACATAGAAAAGTTTTATGGAACAATCTCAATCATCATCATAATCAATTGCAGAAAGGGTTGAGAGGGGGATCATTATCTTTCTTTTGGATGTTTTCTGATGTTTTTCTTTACCAGATTCTATCAGAAAACTTGATTTCTTCTTTTTTGAACTATGTTTCTTTTGTTTATAGGCTTCAACAACAGTTACTTCATCTTTATTAAAGAAAATTAGATAAGGAGTTACTTCATCTTTATCAAAGAAATTTGGATAAGGAGATTTCTGATTAGATGAGCTTAGAACTTGTCTTGCATTTTCTATGCTTTTAGGGGAGGATGAGTTGAGAAAATGGACCCACTGCCTAAATTAAGCATTGGTTTTTAGGAGGAGGTGTAGCATGGGGAAGATATTAGAGTGTCTTTGTGCATGTTTTGTGCATGTCTAAGTTTTGGAGAAGCGGAAAGAGATTGAGATAACTTCGAAGGCTGAGGAGGAGGGGGATATACAATGGATTGGATGAAATTATTTGATTCATTAGTGAGAGAAGTGATTTCAAGAATTGGGTCAATTGGAATTTGAATAGGTGGAGTTAATATGTGGGAATGATCTACATGTGTAGATTTAGGAGATAAGGAAGAATATGGAGGAATAGACCATTGCTTATCAGAAGTGGAATTTATGTTAAAGGAAGGGTAGATATATTTGGCCTGGTGCACCAAGTCCAGGAACATGGTATCAGCAGAAGCAACAAACTGAATTGTCTCAAAAGAGATTGAGTTGATTAGGTTCACTTCAAATTCGTGTGCATGCTCTTTTTCATTAATATTAACTAAATTGGAAGCAGTTTCTGTGAATGATTCAAAAACTTTCCTATTTTCATTATCATGCATTTCTTTATCATTCTGAACATCATGAGAAACTCCATTGTCTTCATTAATTTTAAATTATGTTATCATCATGCACAATTTCTTCAAGATATACATCAGAAGTGTCTCCATTTATATCATTTATTTCACCTTCTTCAACTGTTTCAAGCATTGAGTATTTGTTGTTAGAGCTACTGATCCTCTATTGCAAACAGAAGGAGAAAACTCATTTGAAACGGAACTTTTACATACAATCATTTCATTTTCCACTTGATAATTCTTGGTATTAATCCCATTAGCATCAGCTGGAGAAGCAATAGCAGAGGGAGAATCTTTTCTAACCGAGGCATTTATCTTGTTATTTTCTACCTTTTTCCATTTTTTTTTTCAAATTCACCTTGATTTCCTACATTATATTTCATTTTTCCTCTAGTACCTTTTTCATTCATTCTCACATCCTTATCATTATTAGTTTTAGAATTCTCATGTTGCAAACAATTTTTTTTGATAAGTAGCATGACCAAACACTTTGCATTGCACACATATACCGGGCTTCCACTGAAACTGTACATGTATCAGTTGTGTTGTTCAATCAGGTAACTGAACTGAAAAGGAATCGACAAGTTCTTGGAATGGGGATATTTCAAACAGACATTTAGCATATTGTAAAGATCCTGAACTCGGCCTTCGAAAATCGGCACTCGTACTTCACTTGTACTCAAAAAGCCGTAGATTCAAACGCCGAATCTGGCTCTCCGGAGCTTATAACACCATTAAGCATAACAACACAGCGGAATAAAGAAATAGATGATATCATATACAACTCCAATGAATACAATATCCAGAATGATATACAACAATGATATCAATATGATACAACAATATCAGAGATAAATAATGATACAGCGGAAATAACAGAAGTGATAACTCCAAGTGATCCGACAAAGAGAATGAGACCAATAACTCCAACATCAAGCTCGAACCACCATCACTTTGCACCAAGATAAGCTTAAGAAAGTGCGGTCGTCAACTCCAAAAACTGTACTAGCTCCAACTAATCTATTAAACCTGATTATCTGAAAAACCCCAACTCTAGACTGCCCGTGTAGAAAATTGTGGGCACCCAGAGTTTAGGAAGGGAACAATAAACTCCGAGTCAGTCATGGGACTGGTGTGAGTAAACAAAAACAGTTTATCTTTAAACAAACAACAAAAGAATTTTAAACATTGAAATCCGCAATGCTTTTTGGAAAATGAAAGTACCATAAGACCTCCCGCCACACACACAATGCAATCGCAGAATTGGAGGAGATTTTCTCTTATGATAGTCAAACATGCTTACTACGCAAAACAAACTCTTTTGATATTATTACTAGTGCATAGTGTAGGAAACATTTCGAAAGTATAATATTAATCTTAGCCAGCATAGACGTTCCGAACTATGCCTACTATAGCTACTATGTTCAATAGCAGGTTACCGCCACATTCCATAGCAGGTTATACAACTAAAACCGTACAAGGCTCGTATTGTTTCTTTGGATTTTCCAACAAATGGTCAGGCTAAGGAACTTCCTACTGCCACATGGGAACGCCTCTGGAGGGACGCCCCCAGAACCTACCTGGATCTCTGCCAACACAAGGCCGGTTACCCCCTTCCCGGGTAGTAAACCTGAGATATGCCACCCTCGGTCGTTTGCGACCTTTATCCGAGGCGCCTCAATCACACAGCAACAATCACACAGTAAATGAGATTGGAGCAACCACATAGGTAAATATCTGGGCTCCATACCATGATACCACCTTTTTCCAGAAGGAATGGACATACCCTAGGGGAGCTACCCCTGAAACCTTGCCGCATCTTTCCTGTTTCGACCATTACCGGTCTGTGAGGCTCGATGAGGTTTCATCCACAAAGCTATGCTTTACATGAAAGCCATGCTTTGATCAACAAATGATCAGCAACACACAGCAACACTCAGCATGCCACACTACCAAATTGGGAGTATATCACTGATAACCTTCAACTACATAACCTCTGAGCTCGTACGTCTCAGAGAAGGATGTTAAGATAAGAGAATAAATCTCCGCCACCAAACAGAAATGTATTTGAAAGAAATCAGCTTTATATCTCAAAGTGTAGTGTCAGACATACAACCATACAAGTCCGTTTCGGGTTCGAACAGAACTGAAGGCACTTCTAAAGAAGCCCTTGCAATCCGGATAATCCCTAATCACGTCCGGACTTCCCACCACATATGGAGTCTCTATACCGGGGACCAGTCGATGCAGAGACATTCGACGAGTTGTCCTTTCATTTTCGAAAATATCCGGTCTTCACCACCGGTCTTCAAATGCTATCCATAACGTCGTATCATTATTCGGAATGGGTTATATGACACAAAGTCCTCTCCCGGCTAAACCGAATAATGAGCGCAATATTTAAAAACATATGGATATTGGAATTTCAATTAAGTCACAACTTATTAGCCAAAACTTTTCTTCAAATGGTTTAAACACATTACCATTTTAATCTTTTACAAAAAGTTCACCCAGTTTCACAAAGATCTATTCATAGATTTTCCAAATCAATTTCCATTTCAATTGGATTTACTCGTTAAATCTTTAAAACAAAGATTTAATTGATAGCTTTCAAAATAATTCCATTTCGACCTTTTATACAAAAGGCACACCTTTCAAATTTCAAAACAAAGTTCATCAATCTTTCACAAAGATTTATTCATAACTCGGAAAAACCATTTTCATTTCAATCTTGAAATTTTTTTGACACAAATTGGAATTTCATTTCTTATATGAAAGCTTCTATTATTTGAAAACAAATAGTTTTCATTTTGGAAAATATAATTCATTTATACGAGTTAAAGTCCTTGGGTTAAATTCAAATTCTCAAAACCATACTTTTAAAATGGTTTAAATTCATATAAACACATTTATAACATCTTTAACCATAATTTCCAAACATGGAATTCAATTCCAAATTTTGAATTCAAATTCAAATTAAATTATTTAAATTAGAAAACTTTACCAAGTTATTCAAAATAACTTTTATCTTAAAACTCCTTTTCAAAAGCTTTAACATTTAACCCAAATCCATTTTCAAAATCAATTGAAATTAAAATTTCAATTTCAAAAATATTAAATTTAAACCATCTGTGACTTAACCGATTTCCTCATGAAATCCATATTTGTGTGTGTAAAGGTGTGGTCCAGGGGTTTTACACAGTAGTGCAACATCATCCAATCATCACAGATTCAAACACATCAATATTGATAAGCGATATAATCCAATAACGCTTATCATAATTCACAGATTCATAGATAGATATGTAAATGCATCACATGTAAATATGTAAATACATTACAGATAATACACACATAGCTCAATCAAAACAATCCACATCACAGAATCGTTATAGATCAACTCAAGGCATTCATACAATTCATACGTCCATGAGCAAAATCAATTAATTATCTGATTTATCAGATTAATTGCTTATGAATAAACACTAATCATGGTTAATTAATATTAATTAATTACAAACCATCTTAATTAATTAACCTTTAATTATAAATTAATCAAATTTAATTAATTAATCAACCTTTAATTATTAAATAATTAACCCCTAATTATTTATCCTTAATTAATTACATTAATTAATTAACCCTTAATTAATTACCATTTAATTAATTATCCTTGATTAATTACAATAAGTGATTATCCTAATCACTTATATTAATAAATCAGAAATTAATTTTAATCACTTGATTAATCAACTTTAATTATTAATTAATTACTTTTAATTAAGTAATTATCTATAAGTAATTAATTACCTTTAATTACTTTCATAAAAAAAATTTATCTTTTAGTTAATTAATTAATTATCCTTTATTACTTATCGTTGATTAATCTTATATAAAATTGTTTCAAAACCAAATCAAATTATTTTCAAATCAATTTTGAATTAAAAACTTAAGTTTGAACTTGTTTAAGAAACTTGAAAATTTCTTTACTCTGAATTTGGTCAACATTTACTTTTAAAAACTTGTATTAATTTAAATTGCTTTTTAAAACCTGTACACGATTTCCCTTAAAATTTTAAAACCAGGTTATGACCAAATAAACAACCTATGCCAACATCGATCCCTTCCCCAAGTAAACCCCGAGTCCACTCACGTTCACACTCGTTTTCGAGCCAAACCACAACCATCTTCGAGTCTATCTTCAAATTTCACGAGCTCATCACCGAGAAATCCACTATCTTTCTAAACCCAGATTTCATCAGATATGACATGCACGTGGTGCACGTACACCAGCGACTCCGACCATCGATTCTGATCACCGCTTACCCACGCAAATCACACTCGACCCCCTTCCCAAGTTCCACCGCCTGAAACGCCACCAGAAGCACCAAAACAAACTTCGAACTTCCAATGCCTGGAACGAAAAACTTCGTTCACCCAAATGCCTCATTCGCCACCATACCCACCGCCGATCATCACCCAAACTTCACCAGAAAATGCGCCATCCAACCCTCTTCCATCTCCACCAGGACCGCACGCCCTTCTCTTCCTTCTTTTACCATAGTTCGTCCATAAACAGCAGCCAACAAAAACACTTCTCAAACCTTAAAATCCCCTCGACCAGCCAATCCATCAAATAGAAAAGTCATCTAGCATTTTTCCAGTACTACCCACCTCTACAGCCACCTCCTGGCCGAAAATCAACTTTTACCATCAAATGGTTCGCCGTAATTTGGCGAAAACGTGCTTCCTAATCATCCCCCGATTCCTCCTTAACCACAAGCTTAAAAACCATGTGATTTTTACAAAAAATCATTATTTAACAAGACGATTCTGTTTATATAAACAAAATATGATATCAAAACCATTTATTTTCTGACTTGGTTTTGATTTTTACAGTAATTCTCGTTTTCTAAATAATTACTCAATATATTCGCTTGATAATATTTTTAAAAATGATATTACTTCCATACAAATATTTTCTCTTTAATAATCATAGCTTATAATTGATTAGAAAGAAAGGAAATGATTTTTGAATCTGATTAGCCTATTGAAATCAACAGAGACAGGTACATCTATTTACACTGACATGCACGGATCATTCTTCACATTTATATACATGCAACATATAAATTTATACATGCAATCATTTTACAACTTTACTTCAAGCATGCATCCAAATATATCACTGATTAATTTTTAGAGAAAGAAGTTTACTCACAGGCATTTTAAAAAAACAGAGGAAACAAGATTAGTTTACTCATAGTGTTTCAGAAGAAGAACAGAGCATTTCTTTGACGCTGGCTTGTGAAAATTTGCAAGTTGAAATCCTTTCTTTGATCATTGTTTTGTTTGGATTGTGTTGTTGTTTAAGTTGTATCTTGTTTAAGTATGAAATAATATTTACTTTAGATTTTTGTTTCTCGGTTTTTTTGATGGACGAACTGAAATGAAAAGTTTGATATGTAGGAGATTGTTGTACAAGGTAATGTATAATCAGGTACAAGATTTTTTGTATTTGGTCAGGGAGATTTTTCTTAGTTGGAGGCTGATATGATAATATGGTGGCTTGCATTAAATTGCCATGTACAAATATATATTTTATTTCATTTCTTCTTTAGCAAGCCATTCATACTTGAATATATATTTCTTACTTTGTTTGTTAACTAGGCTGAAATGATATTGTATAGTGTACTAAAGATATTGGTATTAATTATCATTTCCTTATTTTCCTTTCTCAGCCTACATACTTATCCTTGATCATCCTTGTCTTTTATTTGTTCATATTTATGTGTATATATTTGAATGTATTATTTGTTTCATTCTTTTACAATATTTCTTTACTTGTATGTATTTTATTTGTCTTATGCTTTGTGATATAAATGAATTCTAATTTTAACATGATGTTTAAATTTACTCTAATATATTTACTTTATATTGTATAAAAACTATATTTATTTATATTTTACTTTAGTCTTTGTAATATTACTTCATACTATAAACAATTTCTATTTTAGTTTATGTTATTAGATTTTATCCAATGTATTTACTTTATACTTTTATATCTTACATATTTTTATTTTTATTTTCTTTCTTTAGTCTTATTAATTTGTAATATAAATAATTTCTATATTTTAATCTGTCGTTAAATTTTAGCTAATGAGTTACTTTTATATTTTTATACTTTATCTTATATAATTTGTATTTTTATTTTTAAACCATTTATTTACGATTTAAATTCAAATCAAATACATATATATAATTTCAAATTTACTCATATATGCCCAGATATATATATACATTCACACATATATATACAATATTTTAAATTTAAATGATTTATACAGAATTTATTTGAATTGGGGGAAACTCGCTTCAATTTACAATTAATTTTACAATTTATTATTCAAAAACTAATATAATTATCAATTTATATATATATAAAATCCGGGGTCGTTACAACCTTCCGCCCTTAAAAAAATTTCGTCCCCGAAATTTGTCAGGGAGACACAAGGGTAGATGGAGAGTGTTGCATCAAATCAAACTGAATATCTATTCTGCATTTGGCTTAACAAATCAGAATATCAGTAATAGATACGAGAACTAATCTTTTAAATTTTTCACAAGATACTCGGGTTATCCGGATCTACGAAATATGCAGGGGCATCGGTTAGTTCAAAGGGATAACTAACCATTCGTAGAATATATTGGGACCCAAAGAATAGACAGATATATGGATACTATTCCAAAACTTTTAGTTTAGAAACTAAAGTATACCTATCAACCATAGCAATCAAAGCAAACAAGGCAACCAATAAATCCAAACAAACAATTCTGACTTATTTGGAGTTTATGTCCCATATTAATATATCGAATCTCCTTCTTGGATCTACCAGGAATTATCAAAGAATTGAGAAAAGATGACGAACAAAAGAGATTGATAAAGAAAAAATTATTTCTTGTTGTTACAGGGTATTGACCATTTATAGTCGTATTTCCCTGTCCCCTATTTCATCCTCTTCTTGCACTCATACTTACTATCAGTAGATAGTAAGAGAATTTACTGAGGCATATGGACTGATATCTTAGAGATACTCATTCTAGGGTATACTTCACCCTATCTCTAATGAGCTACTTAATGTGTTATACTCCATAGCTAAAGTTTAACCTTCAGCTCTGATACCAAATATAAAGACCCGCACGAGGCAGTGGCGACCGGTAGGCTTTGCAACCATCCCAGCCCCACCGTGGCATACACTGGTACCCTGCCCTTGCTTTTACGGCCAGCCTTTCGACTGTCTCACCTTACGGCTAACCAACCCTACCACGAGGACATGTAGGGGTAAGAGTCTCCCGTTCGCCACCAAACTGCGAAGCGAGAACCCCCTATCACATTGCACTAAGAGAAGCAAGGTCAGTCGCGGTCGTCAACTCCAAAAACTGTACTAGCTCCAACTAATCTACTAAACCTGATTATCTGAAAAACCCCAACTCTAGACTGCCCGTGTGGAAAATTGTGGGCACCCAGAGTTTAGGAAGGGAACAATAAACTCCGAGTCAGTCATGGGACTGGTGTGAGTAAACAAAAACAGTTTATCTTTAAACAAACAACAAAAGAATTTTAAACATTGAAATCCGCAATGCTTTTTGGAAAATGAAACTACCATAAGACCTCCCGCCACACACACAATGCAATCGCAGAATTGGAGGAGATTTTCTCTTATGATAGTCAAACATGCTTACTACGCAAAACAAACTCTTTTGATATTATTACTAGTGCATAGTGTAGGAAACATTTCGAATGTATAATATTAATCTTAGCCAGCATAGACGTTCCGAACTATGCCTACTATAGCTACTATGTTCAATAGCAGGTTACCGCCACATTCCATAGCAGGTCATACAACTAAAACCGTACAAGGCTCGTATTGTTTCTTTGGATTTTCCAACAAATGGTCAGGCTAAGGAACTTCCTACTGCCATATGGGAACGCCTCTGGAGGGATGTCCCGAGAACCTACCCGGATCTCTGCCAACACAAGGCCGGTTACCCCCTTCCCGGGTAGTAATCCTGAGATATGCCACCCCCGGTCATTTGCGACCTTTATCCGAGGCGCCTCGATCACACAGCAACAATCACACAGTAAAAGAAATTGGAGCAACCACACAGGTAAATATCTGGGCTCCATACCATGATACCACCTTTTTCCAGAAGGAATGGACATACCTTAGGGGAGCTACCCCTGAAACCTTGCTGCATCTTTCCTGTTTCGACCATTACCGGTCTGTGAGGCTCGATAAGGTCACGTCCACAAAGCTACGTTTACACGAAAGCCATGCTTTGATCAACAAATGATCAGCAACACACAGCAACACTCAGCATGCCACACTACCAAATTGGGAGTATATCACTGATAACCTTCAACTACATAACCTCTGAGCTCGTACGTCTCAGAGAAGGGTGTTAAGCTAAGAGAATAAATCTCCACCACCAAACAGAAATGTATTTGAAAGAAATCAGCTTTATATCTCAAAGTGTAGTGTCAGACATACAACCATACAAGTCTGATCCGGGTTCGAACAGTACCGAAGGCACTTCTAAAGAAGACCTTGCAATCCGGATAATCCCGAATAACGTCCGGACTTCCCACCACATATGGAGTCTCTATACCGGGGACCAATCGATGCAGAGACATTCGACGAGTATTCCTTTCGTTTTCGAAAATATCTGGTCTTCACCACCGGTCTTCAAATGTTATCCATAACGTCGTATCATTATTCGGAATGGGTTATATGACACAAAGTCCTCTCCCGGCTAAACCGAATAATGAGCGCAATATTTAAAAACATATGGATATTGGAATTTCAATTAAGTCACAACTTATTACCCAAAAATTTTCTTCAAATGGTTTAAACACATTACCATTTTAATCTTTTACACAAAGTTCACCAAGTTTCACAAAGATCTATTCATAGATTTTCCAAATCAATTTCCATTTCAATTGGATTTACTCGTTAAATCTTTAAAACAAAGATTTAATTGATAGCTTTCAAAATAATTCCATTTCGACCTTTTATACAAAAGGTACACCTTTCAAATTTCAAAACAAAGTTCAACAATCTTTCACAAAGATTTATTCATAACTCGGAAAAACCATTTTCATTTCAATCTTGAAATTCTTTTGACACTAATTGGAATTTCATTTCTTATATGAAAGCTTCTATTATTTGAAAACAAATAGTTTTCATTTCGGAAAATCTAATTCATTTATACGAGTTAAAGTCCTTGGGTTAAATTCAAATTCTCGAAACCACACTTTTAAAATGGTTTAAATTCAGATAAACACAATTATAACATCTTTAACCATAATTTCCAAACATGGAATTCAATTCCAAATTTTGAATTCAAATTCAAATTAAATTATTTAAATTAGAAAACTTTACCAAGTTATTCAAAATAACTTTTATCTTAAAACTCCTTTTCAAAAGCTTTAACATTTAACCCAAATCCATTTTCAAAATCAATTGAAATTAAAATTTCAATTTCAAAAATATTAAATTTAAATCAATGTGACTTAACCGATTTCCTCGTGAAATCCATATTTGTGTGTGTAAAGGTGTGGTCCAGGGATTTTACACAGTAGTGCAACATCATCCAATCATCACAGATTCAGACACATCAATATTGATAAGCGATATAATCCAATAACGCTTATCATCATTCACAGATTCACAAATAGATATGTAAATGCATCACAGATAAATATGTAAATACATTACAGATAATACACACATAGATCAATCAAAACAATCCACATCACAGAATCATTATAGATCAACTCAAGGCATTCATATAATTCATACGTCCATGAGCAAAATCAATTAATTATCTGATTTATCAGATTAATTACTTATGAATAAACACTAATCATGGTTAATTAATATTAATTAATTACAAACCATCATAATTAATTAACCTTTAATTACAAATTAATCAACTTTAATTAATTAATCAACCTTTAATTATTAAATAATTAACCCCTAATTATTTATCTTTAATTAATTACATTAATTAATTAACCCTTAATTAATTACCATTTAATTAATTATCCTTGATTAATTACAATAAGTGATTATCCTAATCACTTATATTAATAAATCAGAAATTAATTTTAATCACTTGATTAATCAACTTTAATTATTAATTAATTACTTTTAATTAAGTAATTATCTTTAAGTAATTAATTACCTTTAATTACTTTCATAAATTTTTTTTATTTTTTAATTAATTAATTAATTATCCTTTATTACTTATCGTTGATTAATTTTATATAAAATTTTTTCAAAACCAAATCAAATTATTTTCGAATCAATTTTGAATTAAAAACTTAAGTTTGAACTTGTTTAAGAAACTTGAAAATTTCTTTACTTTGAATTTGGTCAACATTTACTTTTGAAAACTTGTATTAATTTAAGTTGCTTTTTAAAACCTGTACACGATTTCCCTTTAAATTTTAAAACCAGGTTACGACCAAATAAACAACATGTGCCAACATCGATCCCTTCCCCAAGTAAACCCCGAGTCCACTCACGTTCACACTCGTCTTCGAGCCAAACCACAACTATCTTCGAGTCTATCTTCAAATTTCATTAGCTCATCACCGAGAAATCCACTATCTTTCTAAACCCAGACTTAACCATATATGACGTGCACGTGGTGCACGTACACCAGCGACTCCGACCATCGATTCCGATCACCGCTTGCCCACGCAAATCACACTCGACCCCCTTCCCAAGTTCCACCGCCTGAAACGCCACCAGAAGCACCAAAACAAACTTCGAACTTCCAATGCGTAGAACGAAAAACTTCGTTCACCCAAATGCCTCGTTCGCCACCATACCCACCGCTGATCATCACCCAAACTTCACCAGAAAATGCGCCATCCAACCCTCTTCCATCTCCACCAGGACCGCACGCCCTTCTCTTCCTTCTTTTACCGTAGTTCGTCCATAAACAGCAGCCAACAAAAACACTTCTCAAACCTTAAAATCCCCTCGATCAGCTAATCCATCGAATAGAAAAGTCATCTAGCATTTTTCCAGTACTACCCACCTCTACAGCCACCTCCTGGCCGAAAATCAACTTCTACCATCAATTGGTTCACTGTAATTTGGCGAAAACGTGCTTCCTGATCATCCCCTGATTCCTCCTTAACCACAAGCTTAAAAACCATGTGATTTTTACCAAAAATCATTATTTAACAAGACGATTCTGTTTATATAAACAAAACATGAGATTAAAACCATTTATTTTCTGACTTGGTTTTGATTTTACAGTAATTCCTCGTTTTCTAAATAATTACTCAATATATTCGCTTGATAATATTTTTAAAAATGATATTACTTCCATACAAACATTTTCTCTTTAATAATCATAGCCTATAATTGATTAGAAAGAAAGGAAATGATTTTTGAATCTGATTAGCCTGTTGAAATCAACAGAGACAGGTACATCTCTTTACACTGACATGCACGGATCATTCTTCACATTTATATACATGCAACATATAAATTTATACATGCAATCATTTTACAACTTTACTTCAAGCATGCATCCAAATATATCACTGATTAATTTTTAGAGAAAGAAGTTTACTCATAGGCATTTTAAAAAAACAGAGGAAACAAGATTAGTTTACTCACAGTGTTTCAGAAGAAGAACAGAGCATTTCTTTGACGCTGGCTTGTGAAAATTTGCAAGTTGAAATCCTTTCTTTGATCTTTGGTTTGTTCTGATTGTGTTGTTGTTTAAGTTGTATCTTGTTTAAGTATGAAATAATATTTGCTTCAGATTTTTGTTTCTCAGTTTTTTTGATAGACGAACTGAAATGAAAAGTTTGATATGTAGGAGATTGTTGTACAGAGTAATGTATAATCAGGTACAAGATTTTTTGTATTTGGTCAGGGAGATTTTTCTTAGTTGGAGGCTGATATGATAATATGGTGGCTTGCATTAAATTGCCATGTACAAATATATATTTTATTTCGTTTCTTCTTTAGCAAGCCATTCATACTTGAATATATATATTTCTTTCTTTGTTTGTTAACTAGGCTGAAATGATATTGTGTAGTGTACTAAAGATATTGGTATTAATTATCATTGTCTTATTTTCCTTTCTCAGCCTACATACTTATCCTTGATCATACTTATCTTTTATTTGTTCATATTTATGTGTATATACTTGAATGTATTATTTGTTTCATTCTTTTACAATATTTCTTTACTTGTATGTATTTTATTTCTCTTATGCTTTGTGATATAAATGAATTCTAATTTTAACATGATGTTTAAATTTATTCTAATATATTTACTTTATATTGTATAAAAACTATATTTTTATGTTTTACTTTAGTCTTTGTAATATTACTTCATACTATAAACAATTTCTAATTTAGTTTATGTTATTAGATTTTATCCAATGTATTTACTTTATACTTTTATATCTTATATATTTTTATTTTTATTTTCTTTCTTTAGTCTTATTAATTTGTAATATAAATAATTTCTATATTTTAATCTGTCGTTAAATTTTATCTAATGGGTTACTTTTATATTTTTATACTTTATCTTATATAATTTGTATTTTTATTTTTAAACCATTTATTTACGATTTAACTCAAATCAAATACATATATATAATTTCAAATTTACTCATATATGCCCATATATATATATATACATTCACACATATGTATACAATATTTTAAATTTAAATGATTTATACAGACTTTATTTGAATTCGGGGGAACTCGCTTCAATTTACAATTAATTTTACAATTTTTTATTCAAAAACTAAATTAATTATCGATTTAAATATATATAAAATCCGAGGTTGTTACACATATTGTATTCGATTAAGTTTCTTAGTTGATTCATCTAAACATATTAATTTGCCTAACCAATTTGCAAGCCAATTAATACCAAGAGGGGACCAAGCGAAAATTGGGATGTTAAAAAGTTGAACCTAAACAGGAACATCTCTTATCAATCCAGAAACATTGCTAACCGTCAGATCCCATTGTTTCAAGATGAATAACTTATTCTTCATTATAATAGGATCAGTCCTAATTATCTTTGTTCTATCTGACTCATCATAAAACTGAAAAAGGAAAACATTTCCATCCAAATTTACCTTAATATTGTCCTGCAGCTTCCATATCTTTTTTAAATGCTGAATAACAGAAGTATACGAAAGAGGTTCGTCCAAGAAGAACCCTACCACATAATCATTCCAAATATCAGTGCCAGCAGAGATAACATTGGAAGGAGGAATTAAAGCATCACCATTGAAGTTAAGATCCATTTGAACAGGTGTGTGCTTTCCTGCATTGCGAGGAAGGTGTTTGAAAAGTGAAGTCCAGGCATGTTCAAAGGGAGGAAAAAGCATACGGGGAAGCAGAAGGAGTAAGAGGAGAAAGGAAGGAAACATGAGAAAGGGGAGGACCAGGAGGAACAAAGGGAGGAACTAAGAGAGAAGAGGAGGAAGGC
This sequence comes from Allium fistulosum, assembly GCA_030737815.1. NCBI lineage: Eukaryota > Viridiplantae > Streptophyta > Magnoliopsida > Asparagales > Amaryllidaceae > Allium > Allium fistulosum. Next base: position 1,109,765,166 of record CM060902.1, on the reverse strand, counting down.
GGGGGATCAGGAAGAAGGTTAAGAGGAGGAGGAGTAGGTACATGCACGGGTATGGAGGTTTGGGAGGAGAGAGAAGGAGAAGTGACAAGGGCGGGAATAGAAGGAGAAGCCGCCATTAAAGTTTGATTATTTATATATAATTTTTTTTATTAAACTATGAATAATATATGTACCAATATATAATGGTAAAATAAAATAATATATGCATACATAAATATAGTTATAACACACACACATACATATATACATACATACATACACACACACACATACATACATACATACATACATATATATATATATATATATTAAAGAAATTAATTTTTTTTTATAAATTCCAAATTGTGTGTACAGCACAAAATGTTTATTATTAATTTTATTATTTTAAAATATATTTTTAACTGAATATTTATCTGAAATTACATAAATTACTAATAAAAATTATTTATGAAACATTTTTCAAATTCTAAATTTTAAGTAAAATCATATATGATATTTCGAAGTTTGAAATTTTTTTAGCATTTTCTTGATCAAAAATTATTTTTATTCATTTATTAATTTTTGGCCTATAATAATAATAATAATTTTTAAAAATAGAAAAATTAACTTTTTAATTTTTATTTTCTGGCCGAGAGCTTATCTTATGATAAGTTAATTTTATAAAATTTTAAAAATAGTTTTTGCAACATATTTTATTTTATATGATTTATTTATATGGTATATTAATTTAAATAATACTAAATAATAATTAATAATTATAAAAATTAATTATTGTGGTCAAAAATTACTAATGCAGAGTTATATCTATAAAATTATGTAATCAGTTTTAACCATAAAATCAAATTATAATTAAATATAAACCATATATGTATAATTAAATAATATATATATACATATAAATTAATAAAATAATAATTATTATATATAAAATAGGTAGTTGTATAGATCTAATATATATTTATATAGAAAATTGATTCTTTTAATTTATAAGTATATACATACATATAACCAAACTAACTTGTGACAACATTAATACATATCAAAATCTTTACCATACTAACAATATAATATAATATATACATAAAGAATTATTATTCAGAAGATTATAAACTATAATTTAATGTAAACAATATCTAAGAACTAAAGCCTTAAAGCACACCTTGAAAGGATGAACTCTCCCCTTTAAAACCTTTTTCGATTAGGCAGATTGCTAATCCTTGAAACGTTGACCTTCAGCTATCGGATAACAACTAAATTGATTTTATTTGAGCTTAGGATATTAGAGAAATATGAGAGGGTAGGTTGGCCAACAAAGGAATGTAAATGGAGGCTCCAAATGATCCTTATCAAATGGTGGAAAAGATGTTTAAATAGAGGAAGGAAAGGAGAGAATTTAGGATCATATCTTTTACGTAATCTCTTTCCGTCTCAGCTAGTCATTTTCACTCCTCTTTAGCCCATCAAATAGCCACCTCTAACCCTTTTATTCTAGCTGATCCTATCAGCTCCATGTTGGGCTATAAACCCATTTAGATCTCGAATGAATATTTTGCATTTTAAAACTAATTTAAAACACTTATTGATATCGTATTTCGATAATATATTTATAACTTTTATAAATATATTTAATATCCATCTATCAGATCAAAATCAAATTTATAAATAATATTTCATAAATATTATTTAATTTAATTAATTTATAACAATTATAAACTAATGAAATTGTTTGGTCAGAGGAGAATTCATCATTTCAGTTGTGTAACTCGTCAGGTGTAAATTTGACCAGTGACTAATATCAAAGTATTCGAATATTAATGTTCACACGTCACTTAGCAAGTGGTGTGCTATTTTGGAAAAAGTTTTCGCCTACCTGGTTTTGGTAAAATACAATTTCACTTTGATAAGCGTTTCTCGATTGTGACTTTTATTTTACACCAATTCTCTTTGTCAAAACTATATTACTTTGGACTTACGGAATTCGATAATGGTTAAAATTCCAATATCATCCACATTCGCTCTATAGTCCAAACACAAAATCCTTGGTTCTACAGTAACAATTATTATTAACTGAACCACTCTAACCAGAGACTTTGAGTTGACTTAAGTTGACCGTGATACTAACCTCATATAACTAATGAGATGAATCTTCTCTTGAGCAGTGCTTCACTTCCAATACTTCCACTCGACCCAACTATAGTCACTCGATGGATGTCGTGCCATGATTTGACTATAATCAAATAGGAGCTTTCATTTTCAAGATCAATGGTATTATCAAGTCGAGTGAACTGTGTAAATCAGTCACATTGATATTTTCTATTTGACCTTAGTTATATTAACCAATAAAAAACTATCAAGTGAGTTGTTTTGTAATAATCCAATAACTATTAATACGTAACCCCTAGGTGCCCCTAGCAGTCATAAGTAATACACTACTCAACATTTGAAGAGCGTTACGTACTCTAGTCTAAATGGATACATCGATATCCAGTCTCGATGCATCTTGACTATGAACATTTAAAATGGTATATTTGTTTTCTTTGTGATAAATTACTCACGGTTACAACACTTGGTAACTACTATCACAAAAATACCATTTATGGATTTTATTTTGAAAATAATTTTAATTAAATTAATTAATTAATATAACACAATATATTAAGTATATAGTAGAAAAAAAACCTTTTATATCGGACAAGATTAGTTATCGAGTTAGATGTATGTAATAAATTACATAATTGCCCATAGGGTATACCCCTAACTCTATCACTATCCCAACTTGGGATCAATTATGGAATCTTATTCCAACTTCTCCAATCGGTTTCCTCAAACTCAATTGGATCTGTCCCTCGGATAATTGGTATACTATTATTTTTCCATTATCTACTCTGTCAATCAACTCTCTCCGAAGTTGATAAACTATCTTTATCATGTGGAACAATTTGGAGTATGTCTCTCGACTCCAGTAAGCTATAAAGTTCTGTTAGAACTGTATCGTGACATAGTTATCATATAACAATGTTATGAGATTCTCAACATTTGGAATCGCCCTTAGCTCAGTTATAAATTTGTGCATTTATATTTATAAACATTGCTTTTTATTGCGGCGTAATTAAAGGCGATGTACTTAGCCTTTTTCATTGAATCGGCCATAGTCTTTCATTTGGAGCATTTCCAACTTAAGGATTCTTAAATTGAATTTATTATTGACATATTACACTTAATATCACTTATGAAGTTTGAGTTCGAACACTCTTTCATAAGAAGTTTGTTGTTTTTGTAAATAATTCTCTTGTATTTCATAAATACGTGAGAAAATTTCAAACAATCATTTAGTGGTATCAATTTGGATTTGATATTTGCTTCATGTATCAAATACATAAACATTGCACGATATCATAGACACCATAACATGTATGATAATTCCTATTGCCAATGCATAATCAATCTTACATGTTTCGTATTAAACATTTTAATAAGGTGTCCTTGCATATCGTTTGGGGCATTCCCAACATCTTTTAAACTTACTATAAAAGTTATCATTTATAAATCCATTGTTGAGTATTAAAACGACTAAAGCTGATTTTAACACATGTGCATTGTCAACAATCAGCAGTGTGTTGTTTACTTATGGTTTGAAATATCAATGTACCTTTTTAACTTTCTTTCATATGAGCACACGCTTCCTCTACATTTTGATTGAAAATCATACTATTTGGTATCCTTATCAAAACATTTATTTAATTTTGATGCTAGTTGTATGACACTTCCATATTTGTTCTTGGATCATATCCAAAAACTCACCAACTCAATATCGCTTCCATTGACTTCGAGACACTTTGGTTATTATATGTAAACAATTTACTTAAAATCATTGTTTAGAATTTTTTATTTCAACACATATGTACCAAAACATAAAGCCATACAATGCGATAATTTTGTGAGTAAAATCTAAACCTACTTAAGCATATCGAATGGTGAATCTATTAGGTTAATTTCAACAATTGAAATTCTTAGTATTACTCTTATCAATATGGCTCACTATATTCCAGCTGCATTTGAATCTTTCTTTTAAAGACAAATTTGTGGCCAAAAGGATCATATCCTTTCAAATACAACTATCAAAATCATATTTTGATATTGTACTTGGAATCTATTTTGGATTTACGCATCATACCATATTATAGAGTCAATATTCTTAATGGTATAACTAAACAATCAAGGAATATTTATTCTTGACATTAACAAGAAATTCATAGTTTTTGTTTCATGTACAAGAATACTCATTAGACGTTCTAATGTATTTGTGTTCATTTAGGTTTGGCCAGTTTCATTTCATCCCTTGTAAGCAGTTTTATGATTGGATTATGTCCAAATCCATTTCTATACCAATAATTTTCTAAAGAAATTCCTTCGATATGAAGTTGGTATTTCTTGAAACAACAGTTGTTTCTCTAACGGAATGGGCATTCATGAACAATTCAGGAATTGAATTATTTAAAACTGATTTTGCATTAGTTCATAATATATTTATGTTCATAACATAAATTAGTCATCCAATGACTATTGCTCCCAAAATTCTCTTGGGACGATTCATATTATATCCCTTACGTACAATTATCACGTGCAGTCTTTAGACTCACACAACCTACCAACTCCTAGGCCTAGGATATGTAAGGGTTTCTTATAAACCCTTATCTTATACAGTTCTATTGGATGACATTAATTTTAACCTTATGTACTACTCTTAAGTACATACCTTATACAAAGAATTTAACTTAACTTCACTCATCATTAATCGTGCTTTGTCCAACAAAGTTCCAATTACTCCTTATCGATACATCATTATGTATTATAGGAAGGAGTGATCTTTTGAGATAGAATCTTTATTCATGTTAGGTACATATAAAACACCTTCCAATATACTCACTCATTCCATCATATCGAATTAGTTCTATACATGTTTCATTATTTACTTCTGTTTCATATGTTATGAGCTTATCTTATACTTATATATGCATATAAAATAAACCTATCCATGCCTGTGAGGACTCATTGGTGAATATGATGAAATATGTGGAAACATTTTAGTATTCATAGACTTACAATTTCATACATCTAAATATATATATATATATATATATATATATATATATATATATATATCCGAAGAGTTTATCAATTCCTACGATGCTCGCACTAAATGGATGCATTGCCTTGAATGTTTGAGATATAGTTAAGTAGTACTATATGATTCATAGTCATATAATGAAAATTATTTTTCAAAACTATGGCTTGGTCTATAATTCCAAAATAATTATAAGTAATTGTAGATACTTTAGTATTTTCAATGCATCACTTTTGTTGTGAAAACAAATTCCACATTAAAGCTTTATTTAATAACAAATATTCATAATATAGACATTGAAATACAACTGTGTCTATTTTTTAGTCGATACCGAAGAATAGTCATTATTTCATAAATACTGTTCGACATGTTTTACGAAAATATTTTTCATAACTTGATGCAATCAATAAGTGTTATATGGCATGCTCCTACTATTTCTGCCGTTACTATAATAGCATACTTAATTTGGAGGTCCATCATTTGTTTAATATAGATTATTTATTTCATATACTGCAACTAATTTACCGTAGAGAGTCCTTTTATCAAATATCACGAACCTAAAGAAATAATTTCACAGAAAACAATTTTCTATACGAAAATACATTTTGGAATAGAAATCATATTTCTCATTCTAATATTAAGTATCAATTATTATTATTACAATTCTTGTTTCTGATGTTTCTTTGTGAAGAAAAAGTGACTATTCACTCTTTTCATCCTAACTATACCTTCAATCACATCTACTCTTATACACTTATTTTACTTTCTAAGTAGTCAAATTATTCAAAAGGAAACCTGTACTAAAAAATCATAACAAACTCTTTACAAAAGCGCATTCGATCATCCTTAACATTTAAGGACATCAAATATGTTATACTTTATGTAAACTGATCAAACTGATATTTCATCGACCGAGTTCTTATATTTATATTGTTGTTTTGGTTTTGTGTGACATTTAACACAATACGATACTGTTGTAATCAATCAAATTGAATACTCAATCTTAAAGTACTATTTATTAGCTTATTTCAAATGAACTAACTTCATCGAAGTATCGTACATTACGAACTGTGATAATTCCTCATATAACATTTATATGCGATAGTATATAGATCAAATATCCATATAGAGTTCGAAACTTAGAGTATGCAATATAGGGTCTCGACGAAATAAACATGTAAGCAACCAAATTGCGAATATATTTAGCAGTTGTAAAATCAGGCGCTTGCATGGGTATTGAAACAGTAACATGTAAGAAGCATTTATTAGTAAGTATATGTTACATTTCTATTTATCAATCTTTAATTTAGTTCAATTGTAAATCTTAATTGATAAACATTATATCAGTTATATTAAATACACAAATTTATCAATGTAGGTTATTATAACATTATATGGCATATGTTCTTGCAATATTAGAAAGGCTAAGAGTTATCATTTTATTTTTATATTAACGTTTCAACTAGACATTTAGGTTTCACCAAACCCTAACCGTAACATAGAAGTCTTTCGACTTCACTAGTGGGTGTTAAGACTCATACGACTTGGAATTTTGACCTTAAGGAAAGCCCAACAAATCATATGCTTGCATACGATGGATAACTCCTTACCAGTTGTATCACATACAAATTCTAACCTATGGCACCTTGTCTTAATCCCGCCTTTATCATGAGGAAAGCTCAACAAGTAAAGTGGAATTATTCACTCAGACCTATCACTTCACGATGGCCCAAGTATAATGCACATACCTTATGGAAAGCTCAACAAATACGTGTAGTTACCTTACCTCATCTAATCAATATATTAATAGTACTACACATAACATCCCTAACTTGAGAAAAACTCAACAACTAAAAAGTATGCGAGTAATATATTAAAATATAAATGATAGAGGATAACTTTATATTAAAGAATTATAATCTTCAATATATTATATCGAGTGATATCGACTTATGGAATAATGTATTTTTATGAAATACCCTCATGAATCAAGTGCGGACACATCAAACAGTATACATATATATATACATATGTATTTCTTTAAGTCTATTTAGAGTTTCTTTAATGTTCCACCTTCAATTATACATTCATATTATATAAGTTTTATTATCAGATAACTTTTATATGTTATATTACTTATATAATAGTCTTATGTATATATTACATTAATTTAATCTTATTTAATTAATCTTAATTAATAAACATTTTAATTAATTTTATTTATTTTAATATAACATTATATGAAATATTTATTACATATTGTAACCTTTATAGTATTACACATATATCTTATATATTTGTATATTCATTTAGTTAATCAACCTTTAATTAATTAATTTAATTAATTAACCTTTAATTAATTTATTTAGTTATTTTTTTAATTAAATTATATTAATTTAAAAATTCAATTCATATACATACATGTATACATATGTTATTTTGAACATTTAAAATAACCTAACATATATCATAATATATAATGCATGTATACATTTATTAATTAATTAACTTATTTTATTAATCCTATTAATAAATTTTAAACTTTTGAAATTAATATTAATTTTAAACATTTTAAATTTTTTTATTATATTATAACATTTATAATATTTGTATATCTTATTTTAAATTTAACTTTTAAATTTAAATCTTATATTTTAATTTTCAAAATTTTTCGAAAATTAACCCAAGGCCCGATTCAAATTTGGGCATTTTCTACCAGGGACAACTTTTGGGATATGAGTTTAATAATTAATTCTAACGTGACTAATTTAAACCGCATATGCTATTAGACTCTGATCCCATTATTTGTATTGGGCCAGCTTGCAGTGGAAGTTATGAGTAAATTTCAAAAAAAATTCACTTATTGGAACTTGGTTGGACACCTATGAAGTCTAATTTATTTAGAACATTTCTAAATTTTATTTAAATAAAATCTCTTATTTTATTTAAATTTATAAATTATATAGTTTTATTTAATTTATATATTAATACACATAAATATACATATATACATCATATACATATACGTATGTGTGTGCATATGTAACATGATAACTTATGCAAGGTATAACATGCCCGTTTATAAATATTGGAATTTACATCGCAATTGACATGTTTGCTCATCTGATATGCAATGTAATTATGCAAATATATGTTTTTTGAGAGAAATGTGTGATCCTCAAAAGTAGAGGAGAGCGCACACACATGTGTGTGTGTCTGTATCATTGAAAACAATGGAGCTGCCAACATGCCTGGCAGGTAACAAATCATAATACAAAAAATCAAAGAAAACAGACTTAGGTAACTTCTTGAATGAGCTACGGCAACGCCACCGCCCATTACACCTCATATCAAGCTCCGGCAAGGCCACCGCTCGATAATGAAGTGTTAAAAGAACCCAAAAAAAAATCCATGGTGCAACCACGCACAAATGAGATTGCTAAGCAGCTCCAATAGAGAAAGAACGCCTCACTACAAACGCGGATGAAACAAATGAAAGCCTCACTGCAAATGCGAATGATCCATGATGCGACCGACTGCACAAATGAGATCAACAAGCAGCTCCACCAGAGAAAGAATGTCTCACTCCAAACGTGGAAGAACCGAAAAGAATGCCTCACTGCCAACGCGGAAGATCCAAATTGAACACCTCACTGCAATCCTGACGATAGCAACCCTGAAAACCTACAAATAGTAACCTAGCACAATTTTTTGACTAAGCCTGTATCTGTGGATGGAACTAAAGGAAAATATAAGAATAATACATATAAATGTATATAAATGAAATTTATATACATATATATGTATTAATGAAGTAAAAGTAATAAAACTAAAGTTAAAATTATAAGACGGTAAAGAAACTAAAATAAGAGAAAGACTAATAAAAGGACCGAAGCTCATTATGCAACATCTTAACTAACTCTAAAGTTATGAAATATTGATTTCGAAAACAAAAAGGCATAAAAAGAAACAAAATATGAAGCTAAAAGCCTATAAACTATAAAATCTAAAAAATAACATTATGCTCCTTTGACCCAAAGAACATTACGATAATCAGTAAAATCATCATTCAAATTCAAGAAAATGTTAATGCTATAATTATTAGTGTTAAAAATATTGTATTTTTGTTTAAATAACTTAATGCTATTTCTAACCTTATTAAGATATTCTTTAAAATGATTATTTTTATCTAATCTATATTTAGGATTTGAGATCCAATTGAAACAAAATGATGCTATGGTAAATATCAATTTATTAATATGACTAGTATTATTATTAAAAAGTCTCTGGTTTCTCTCAAACCAAATATACCAAAATATTATAATGAATAAAGTATCTAGTAAAAATTTATTTCTCTTTTTAAACTTAAATCTTAAATTATTCCAGTAGAAATCACAATTAGTAACTTTAGTTGTAAGAATAAAGTTGAAGATTTTAAGAGTATTATTAAGAATGTAGCAAGTATCCATACAATTATAATATAAATGATTAATATCTTCAAAATATAATTTACAAAAAGTACATTTATTATCAATTTGCATATTCTTTCTTTTTAAATATATGTATGTATATAAACTATTACTTATATATAAATATTATATATACATATGTATGTATATATAAATGTATATGTTAAGTTTGTTTAAATAATTTTTTATAAATTTAAAATATTTAAATATATGTATATATAAAATTAATAAATAATATATAAATAATATATATGCATATTATTATAATATATCCGCTTAAATATAAATAAGTTATTTAAATAATATATATATATATAATTTTTTATATTAAAAGGTGAATAATAAATGTACCAATATATATAATGAAAAAATAATTTTTTTTATTTAAAATAATATTTATATATCTACACATATAAATATAGTTGCAATATATAAATATATATTAATAAACAAATTAATTTTTTTTATAAATTCTAGATTGTGTGTATAGCACAAAAAAATTATTATTAATTTTATTATTTTAAAATATATTTTTAATCGAATATTCATCCAAAATTACATAAATTATTAATCAAAAATTATTTTCGAAACATTTTCCAAATTTTAAATTTCCAACAAATCATATATGATATTTTTAAGTTTCAAAATTTTTCCACATTTTTTGCAGTTAAATTTTATTTTATTAATTTTTGGCCTATAATAATAATAATTTTTAAAAATAGCAAAAATGTTTTTTTATTTATATTTTCTAGTTGAGAGCTTATCTTATAATAATTTAATTTTTTAAAATTTTAAAAATAATTTTCATAACATATTGTATTTTATATGATTTATTTATATAGTATATTGATTTAAATAATAATAAAGAATTATAAAAATTAATTTTGCCATCGAAAATTATTATTGTTGTTCAGTTATATGTATAAAATTATTTGGCAATTTTAATCATAGAATCATATTATAATTAAATATAAATCATATATGTATAATTAAATTATATATATATATATATTAGGCGGTTGTACAAATCTGATATATATTTAATTTTTGTAATTTATAGGCATATACATATGTATAACCAAACTAACTTGTGACAAAATTAATACATATCAGAATTGTCACCTAACTAACGATATAATATTAATATATACATAATGAAGTGTTATTCAGAAGATTATAAACTATAATTCAATGGAAATCATACCTAAGAACCAAAGCCATAAATCCTTGAAATGATTGATTCTCCCCTTTGAAACCTTTTTGGATTCGACGGATTGCTAGTCCTTGAGCCATTGACCTTCAACTATCGGTTAACAACTAAATTGTTTTGATTTGAGCTTAGGATATTAGAGAGATGGAAGAGGGTAGATTAGCCAACAAAGGATGCAGATGCATGCTCCAAAAGATCCTTATCAAATGGAGGAAAAGATGTTTAAATAAAGGAAGGAAAGGAGAGAGTTTAGGATCGTATCTTTTACTCAATCTCCTTTAATCTCAACCAGTCATTTTCACTCCTCTTTAGCCAATCAAATAGCCGCCTCTAACCCCTTTATTCCACTCGATCCTATCAGCGCCATGTCGGCCTATAAACCCATTTATAGCCCAAATGAATATTTTGCATTTTAAAACTAATTTAAAATACTTATCGATATTGTATATAATGTATTTATAACTTTCACAAATACATTTAATATTCATCTATCAAAATCAATGTCAAATTTATAAATATTATTTTATAAATATAATTTAATTTAATTAATCTATAACAATCATAAACTAACTAAATTGTTTGGTCAAAGGAGAATTCATTATTTCAGTTGTGCGACTGTTAGATGCAAATTTGGTGAGCGATTAATATTGATCTATTCGAATATTAAATTTCACATGTCACTTAGTAGGTGGTGTAATATTTTGTCAAAATTTATCGCTTACCTGGTGTATTGAGTGACTATATTAGGGTCGAGTGAAAATATTGAAAGTGAAACACTTTTCAAGAGAGGATTCATCTTCTCAGTTATATGAGGTTAGTATCATGGTCAACTCAAGTCAACTCAAAGTCAAAGTCTCTGGCTATAACAAATCGGTTAATGATAATTGTTATTATTGAACCAAGGACTTTGTATTTTGACTATAGAGTTGAATGTGGACGATATTGGAATTGTACAACCATTAGAATTCATTGGTCCACTATGATCCAATAAGGGAATTTTTTTGAAATTAACCTAATTTACCCACAGTGGACCGACCTAGTTTCAACAATGCTTTCAAAACCCAAAAGGTCTATATGGTCTAATTAGTCAATATACAGTACCAACTAATCAAGCCTACTTATTCGACGAGTGTTTAGAAAAGTTTTGTCTAGGCTTGGGTTGAACAATCAAGTATTCTTCCCTCCTTAGCTATCGGTTTGGCCTAATTGGCAGACTAAGTCCGAAAGGTTGACTTGCATGTAAGGTCCATAGTTATTTGGGCTTTGGGCTAATTTTCAAAATAAAATTAAAAAATTAAAAAATATATATTAAATTTGACGGTTAAGTTTGAACTATACAAGAAAATTTTATAAAAGTGATAAATAAATTTAAAAGTTTTCAAAATTGTTTTAAGAAATTAAATGATTAATTTCAAAATTTTAATATATAATAAATTAAATTAAATAATAAATTGAAAGTAATTAATTTTAACATATAAATACTGATATATATATATATGCCTAACTATAATATTTATAGTTGTATAATTATCTTAAACATTTTAAGATAAAATCAAATTAAAATTCTTGAATTAATTAAATCATTTAATTAAATTTTCCAATTAAACAAATAAATTTATTAAATAAAATCATTTAAAAGTTAATTTGTTAAATTATACACATATATTGATACGTGTTGTAATGCCCCTGAATTTTAATAAATATTACTTGCAATATTTAATTGGATAAATTAAATAGAGTAATGTGAATAATTAGGGAGATGAGATTAATAAATCCAATGACTGTGTCTTAATGAATGAACTAAAATAAGACTTAACTAAATTAAGAAGGAGGAATTTCCTAAGGGGTAAACTTGGAAACGGGGCTACATTTCTTAGTATATATCTCTTCCTCCACTTGAATAAATTTCCACTTTCTTATTCTTAACTCCTCATCAAATTTTGAGCGGGCATTAAAAAGCTCCAGGAAGAGTTTAAATGAAGAATAAGCTAAGGAATTAAAGCTAGGAAATTATCCCATTCTCCAATCAAGTAATCAAGGTGAATAATTAGGTTTATCATCTTGTTTTCCTATGTTTGGATCGGTTATGGGTTATGTGACGCCCCACCTCTATACCCACGCTAACCAAGAACACTACGATGTAGTGCTGTCAATTAGCATGGAGAATAAGGCTGTGGAGGAGCGACCATCCATGTAACTTCTTTGTGCGAGCACCGATTTGTCAGATAGAATAGAATGCATTTCATTTAAGGAGGAAATCCGACATACCGATACAAACTCAAAGCTATCACACAGTGGCTATATATATAATCTTCGGAAACAAACATAGAAATAATCATAACATAAACCAGTCACAGACATCCATATCACAAAGGCGGAAGAAGATATGAATATATATATAACACATGAAAGTGTACATCAGAGTAGTGGTCAGAAAGATCCATGATAATACAAAAGAATAGCAACACGTGCTATACAAAAGAATAAATACACAACATAGAGTCTATATCTCAAATGTGTACAACCAAAAACTACTAACCTAAGTAGTTAGCCAAAAGTCAGAATAATCCAGAAGAGAAGTCAAGCAGAAGCACCTGTAACATCTCGGTCTGACCCGAGTATTATTTATAAGAAAATAATAAACAGATCAGTCTAACTATAAATATCAGATGACATGATATAGAATAAGGGGTATGGCATAAACATATAATAACCATGATGGCATACTACTATAAGTATGTAAATGATAATCAACAAGGGATTAATCAATATCACAAGAATCTTCTCAAAGATCCAAACACATAAAAAGGTAATGACACACGAATTCACCAATACACAAAAATTGATAAAGCATATCAATGAAAACCATGAAAATTGGTGAAGCACTAAATCCAGAAATCAACACACGAAATCCAGAACAAATCCCAGAAATCAACACACGAAATCCAGAAATCACTAAAAGGGGGAAGTCCGAGCACACGGACGAGAAGCTATCTCATGGAAGCTATCCATTTAATTTTTCGAACACACGAATGACCCGAAGGCCTTTGACACACGAATGGCCCGAAGACCATGGGGTGCTACCCCATATATGTGATGGTGAAACATCACAAAAGCGGGGTCTAGTCTCCCTCGCAGACAAAGAGACATCGCTCAATCGCTAGTCTAAATCACAAAAATGATCGTCATGATCATAAGGAAGAGTCGATCACACCAAGCTAGTAAATATATGAGTTTAGCTTCATGTCCCATAACCACTTGCTTAACTTAAATATTTACGAACAAACTGTAGATCTTCACTAGAAAATTGTCACAAAAGGGTTCAATCGAACAAGTCCAAGAGCTAACGGACGAAGTGAACGCGAGCGTTTCGTACCACTCGTTTTACTAAGTCGTTTAATTCGATTTCTCATCCGAGTGAAGTAAAGGCTTGTATATACTAATAGATTGGAAAAACGGTTTAAGAAAAAGAGTTCTGTAATAAAATAGTGTTGAAATCGTTTAGGTGTAATAAGATAAGATCCCCTACGGAGGGGGGTCCAGGGAGGTGGCAACCCCCTAGGTGGGGGTGCGGGGGAAACACCCCCGCTACGGGGTTCGACCTGAGGTTGCGATCCATAGTCCTGAGGTCATGCGACCTAAAAGTAAAAGGCCCAGCGACCTAAAAGGGTATAGGGTCTAACGACCTAAAGAACAAACAGATCGAACGACTTAACATAGAGATGATCGAGTAACCTAAATAATTAAAGCCGAACGACCTAACAAAGCTTGCGACCTATCAGAGGCAAAGCCGAGCGACCTAAGGGTTTAACAAGGCCGAGCGACCTAACGATATCGAGTCCAAGCGACCTATCGAGGTGGGCGACCTAAGTGCAGAAATGGGCCGAGCGACCTAAAAGAGGTATGCGACCTAAAAGGATGCGCGACCTAACTGGTTCGCGACCTAAAGGGGTGCGCGACCTAACTGGTTCGCGACCTAAAGGGGTGCGCGACCTAACTGGTTCGCGACCTAAAGGGGTGCGTGACCTAACATTGCGCGCGACCTAAGGAGTTATCGAAGCCGAGCGACCTACGACCTAACGTAGCCGCGACCTAGTAACTGAAGCAGGAACAAGCGACCTAGGACCTAGGCGACCCACGACCTACGACCTAGCGACCTATTTCCATGCGACCTAAGCCCAGAACGAAAATCTGCAGTCTTTCTTCTTCGAGGCAGAGCGACCTAACGCCCAGAATTGCAAACACACACGAAAATTTGGGGTTTTCACCCATTCAATCCAAATCCAATGCAAACATACATGCTAAAGTGATGGGGAATCATTCCCAACAGTCCAATGACAATTATAGGCAAGATGTGAGATAAAAATCTCACCTTTTCCACGAAATTGATGATGGAGAAGCTTAAAAGTTAAGCAAGAGCAACAACAAGCTTGAATCTATGTTCTTCACTTGAATTTGGAGTAGATGTTGGATTAGCAATGAAGACTAGAGCTAGGAATTTTAATTTCCCATTCCCTCCACCATTTTTGAAGAAGCTTGAAGTGTTTGTGAATTAATGAAGAGAAGTGGGGGTTGGGCTGAGTTAGTGTGTGTTCAACCCAAACCAAAGTCCTAAGCCAAAAAGTGACAAAAATTTCACTATCTCCAAACATATCGAAGTTTACACTCAAAAAGATCGCAAACGTCATTTTGAACTCAATGGAAGTGGTCTCGAGTCCTAATTTGACCGTATGCAAAAAGTAGCTTTTCCGACTAACATCCGACTAACGATAAAATATTTAAATAAAAAATCGACAAATATGCGGGTTGTTATAGGTTATACCCGATAAATGTTTGTGATTTTGGCTAGGATATAACCATTTAAACCTTTGTTTGGATAAGATATAGGTGTTTTTAAATGTTAATGGGTTTATTAACACGTTTTTGTTCACTTTTGGTTAAATTCCGAATTGTTTTAATCTTCATATGCTTTGAAATTTTAATATGTTGAAGTATATGATTTATCTGATTTTTGGTGATTTTTCCATAGTGATTTACTAAGGTAATTAAATTATTTACGCCCAAGGGCTAAACTAAGAATGTGAGACTTTCAGGTTTTTGGACAAATAAGCTTTCGGAGGCGTGTAGGCAGCATTAACTATATAGGAGTTATTTTGTGTATTCCACTGTAATGTACTAAGAACTGTAAAGTTCATATTTATTAGTTCTCTAATCATCATAAGGGACATCTTCTTTAACGGCCCGAAGGTTTTCGACCCCGAAAATCGACACTAATACGTCCACTGTATAGAGTGATGAACAATCGAGTGCCGGAAATCCAAGACTGTTAGGGTTAAGAAGAAAAAGAGATAGAATAAGAAACAGAAACAACAGCACAGAATCTCACAATCGCAGCGGAAATATAATATACAATAGCAGCATTTTATACAATGAAAAGCTGCAACTGTCAATATATATACAAGATATCAGAGTACAACCCATCTGGATAGTTATAATAACTTGTCCCTAAACACTGACCCTACGGTCTATAATACATAGCGGAATGTAATCAATACATCCCTGTCCTCCAGCTCGTCTCCTGAGCTCCAAAAGCGTCCTAACCTGACAATCTGTAAAACTCGGTCTGACCCGAGCATTACAATAAAGTAACACCCGAGTCAAGCTGGAAACCAGCGTGAGTAAAACCAACTCAATTTGAAATACTAAAGTTATAAAACCTCTTTGAAAAACCAAGGTAACTCGTATATCAGACGAGTTTCTATCAGACTAAAACAACCACTCTTACCGAAAATTCATCGATATTGTACTAATGTCTAGATACAGCTACTTGTTTAAAATAATCCAGTTCACATAATTTATTCAATTCCAGCCTATTGGATTCTATAATCGACCCGTAAAGATTTGTAGCGATTGTTAAATCGAAGTGGTTCCGAATAACACTGATATCCGATCCCGGTCTCTTCGAATCCAAATGATAAATTTTTAAGGGTAGATTGTTTAAATTAAACAATCTATTTTTTTGGGTGACCATATTCAAATATGGGAATTTATTACAAATTTTATTTCAAAAATAAAATGTATCATTGCTTAAATCCCATTATTTTAGTCTGTTTGACCACTCGATAGTACAGATAAGAATAATTGAAACGAATGTCCAATAGAGTTAAGACGGGATATAAATCGTTAGATAATTTAACGATCATTAGCCAATATCAAAACAATTCCCTTACCAGGATTTATTTCGCCTCGATTAAGCATCCCGTGTATATTTAATCCGAATTAATTACAATATAGACAATTCACCTTTATTTAATTAAAACTTAACACTTATCCAATATCCAACTTGTAAATTTGTATCAATCTTAAAAGTCAATTAATAATGTAATTAATTTGCCCATTTAATTTATAAAGTGCCATAGAACTTTAAACCACGGACTTAATTTATCAATATTTTTGGTGTAAATAAAAGAAAATATAAATTTTTATATAAATCTATTTATAAATCCCATTCCTCCTTCTTTCCTTTTTTTTCTTCCTTTTTATTTTCATTTTTCTTCCTATATTTCTTCCCTTATTTTTTTTCTTTTCTTATCGTTTTCTTTTTGTTTTGTTTTCTTCTTACTTTATTTTTCTTTTTCCTTTATTTTTCTCTTTTCCTATTGCCTTAGCCAAACCCGGCCCAACTCCCCTGCTCCCCTCTCCTTCCCATTCTTTCTCGTTCTTCTCTCTGCTTATTTTTTTTTCCAGCCGCGCACGTACGCGTGCACGTCACCTCCGGTCATCCTCACTCGCCGCCGTTTATCCAACCATATTCCCCTCAACCATGAACCTCCGTTCCACCGCCCGAAACAGTGCGCAACAACCTAGTTCGAAAACGAACTCCTCAACCCAAACACTGAACAGCTGGACAACCTTAAAACACCTCGCCCCGTCGTTCCCATCCACCATCAATCACCAGAACCCGTATTCGGCACCGCCAACGCCATCTCTTCCATTTCCACTCCATGCGCACACCCCCGTGCTCCTCTCGACGTCGCCATTTCTCCATGACTGAAGCCTCCCCCAAACCACCCAAAACCCTAGATCGACAACGTGTAGCTTACACAAACAACCAGGAAACGCTGCGTCATTTTTCTCCGATATGCCATACCCTGAGTCACCCCTAGACCAGACGCCGAGCCCCCAAATCGACATAGCCGCCGGAATTCGGCCAATGACCCAAAACTGATCATCTTCCTCTACCTCATCCCCCACGCAACTAAAAATCACGAAACTACCTTCAAAATTCCTTTTTTCGAAAGGCGATCACGTTCATGTAACCAAAGACACAAAACATGATACTCGTGTTCCCCCCATGTTGGGCTAATTTACTGTAAAACTGTGTTCTTCCTTTCCGTGCTTAATAAAATCTGATGCAATGATTTTTAAACTAATCTATACTCGAAAACGAACAGTTTTTGTTTTGATTTCGAGATTTAAAACTAAGTAAATGGTTTGTATTTATTTTTAAAATTGATGTTTAATTATTTTATCAGATAAACATGAACAGGGAAGGAGAAGAAACACAGTGTTTTTCTTCTTTGAGTTACATGGTGATCTTCCACGTTTATTAGGCATATAAACACATCAACTCATGAATATTTGACCTAAATTCTAGGATTTATCAGATCTACCATTATATATATATATATATATAACAAGAATTACTGTAAACAAATGTAGATGTTTACTCACAAATTTGAAAACAAAGGCATTGCTTGCTTTGCTCTTATTTGATTCTTCTTGTAGTTTTTGAGCTTCCTAGTTTCTTTTAGATTTTAAATGGCAGCTTATTCTTTTTTTTTGTGAACCTGAACAAACATATGCTCGACCATATATAGATGTGAATAGGAGTGTACAGCAAGGTCTAGGGTGGTTGAGCATTTGTGTACAGGCCTTCTCTTTTTTTTATTTTATTATATTTTTCTTTTCTTTTCTTTGATTTCTTATGAAAAGTTTTTGATTTATCATATGACTTGATTTGATTTTGTTTTGACTTGATACAATGTTTTGTAGGCTTGAAAGGAAATTTCCATGATGATGTCTCCTAGAATGTTTACATTTATTTTTATGTGAATTGATATATGTATATTTACCCTTTTGTATGTATATATATATATGCATAGTTAAGTAATTTATCCTAATTTACTTGCATCATCACTATTTAATATATATATACATTTGCTTGTATATTGTCATCATATTACATATATATATTTTTCACATTATTCCCTCTTACATGTTTATCTATATTAGGATAAGTATTGCTTTTACACATATGTACAAACTCATATATATTATCACATCATAAAACTTGTATATATCTACATATATACCTTTATGGGTATTTATCTTAATTTAAATAGTGGAGTACATATATATATATACGTATAATTTATTTTCTTTTCTATAGGATTTATCGTACCTGTTAGCACCAAAATTGGTCACTAACCTCGTTGAGAAAGATTGTGTAGAGATATAAGTGATGAAGTTAAATTAAACAGAGAAGACAATGCTAATTTAAATGCAGAAAGTAAGAACACCAGATTTATAGTGGTTCAGCGTAAATGCCTACGTCCACTTTGAGATTAAACTTTATTGATCTTCCTTATTGTTGATTACAAATACAATTCGTGAATCAAATGCTTGAATGAAGTTGTTAAGTAGAGAAGATGAGTCTCAAAAATGGCAGAGTCTCCCCAGTGTTCTCCAAAAAGGATCCCTTTTCACTGTGACCCTGCCCCTCTATTTATAGACAAATATGGGCTGGACTTCCCAGGTGGGCTTGGTGGCCAAACACTCTAGCTCAAGTGTAGTGGTCGTTGTATGCCGAACCAAGTAGACCGAACACGTTGACGCCGAACCACCTTCTCAATGCCGAACGGTATGTTTGATGGGTGGGAAGTGCAGAACAGTTGTCAGTCGAAGCCGAACGATCCTTTGGCCGAACGATGCTTCTTAGCCGAACGATCCTTTGGCCGAACGATGCTTCTTAGCCGAACGATGCTTCTTAGCCGAACGATCCTTTGGCCGAACGATGCTGCCATGTAGAGTGGTTATATACGCCGAACGTCTTCTAACGCCGAGTACCACTGGATGCCGAGTACTACGCCGAGTACTCCTTGATGACGGGTACCACTGGATGCCGAGTACTACGCTGAGTACTATGAGATGCCGATCACTAGTTGACACCGAGTCGTCTTGTACGCCGAGTACTCAGTTGCCTGGTCAAATCTCCAGGAAACACTTGCCCCCCAAAGTGTGTCGTGTGAAGCAACACAACACGCTTTGAATCAGCGAGTATTCCTTGTCTTCAGAAAGAAATCCACCATGTTTCTTGAATAATCATTATCCTCCCAAGGTGTTGTATCCTTCTAAGGTCATCGTGATGCTTGGTCGATTCCCAATATTATAAATCCAGGGTTGTGGTTCATTAGTGGCCATACATGACTGATTCTGCAGAGCTAATAAGCTTCGGCTATCTGATCTAGTCTTTTCTTAATAACCCTTAGTGAGAATTCAATTTCTGTTGATTTCAAGAAGTCGAACTTTTAAGGATGTACACATGCATGTTCGGGTACATGTTCTTGCCATTGGCTCTCGGATGCGTTTTATATGCTCATAAGTCGTCACCAACTCCATCTAGTTTAATTGCAATTCAATCGCGATTCCTTGTTTGTATTTTCTATGAAATAAGGGTTGCAATCAGCCACTTGAGGAGTTTTCCAAACCTCTCTTTAGTACTGACTCTATGATTTGGTTCACAGCTTCAACCTGTCCATTTGCAGTTATAATGGATCATGGAAGGTCATAAGGACAGATGACGTTATGGATAAAGAAGTTGATTATTTTCTTCATCTTGGTCATGGTTAGAGTTCTTCATCTGCCCATTTGGTGACGTAATCAACTGCTATGGTGGTGTATTTCGCACCATCTTGAGGATCGACAAGAAGATGATTTCAGTGCCCCCAAGTGGCAAACGGCTATGAACTAGCCATTTGACTAATTTCCATCGGCGGGGTTCCCGGATTTTTTGCAAACATCTTGCACTCGTCACATTGTCTAGCATGATCAACCGCTTCTGGGTTGATAGTTGGCCAGTAATACCTGTAGCAGAGTATCTTCTTTATCATGGTTTTCCCCCTGATGTTATTACCGCGTTCATCTTCATAGACTTTGCTCAAGATATCATCATGGGCGATATGCCGAAGCGTGGGGATGGATAAACTCCTTTTGACACACGACTTATTCTTAGATGATTTGGCGTGAAGCTTTGAGGAGGATCTGTCGTTTTCCATTCCTCCATTCAATAAGAATTCTTTATTGTAGATAGTCTTTGATAGGAGTCAACCATGACACCTTTTCATTTTGTTCACTGAGTTCGTGTGTAATGATGAAATACGTGAAGTCGGTTAGTAGCTCTTGGACTTGGCCGAGATAAGGAGCAAGACAATGCCCCCTAGCAAGATCAACTTCCTTAAATTTGTATACTACCAATCAAGAACCACGAAAGATATGTAAAGTTTTCACTTCAAATCCTCTAGCAGATTTGAGGCTGGCAGTCAAGGCTTCATACTAAGCATCGTTGTTTGTTACAGGTAAATCAAGTATTAGGACGTAGTAGATTGATCGTTCCTCAGGAGTCATTATCGTGATTCCTATTCCATAACACTGATCATTGGGTGCTCCATCCGCGTACATTTTCCATCTTATGGTTGGTTCTCTGCTACTCTTTGAATAGTCATCTGAGGTAGTGAATTTGGGTGTGAGGTCTGCTAATTTCCGTCCTTGGATAGCCCTTCGTGGAAAATAAGTGATATCGAATTAGCTTAGTTCGATATTCTATTTAAATAGTCTTTCAGACGTCTCAGGCCATCGTATGCCCTGTCGCAATGGCTGGTGGGCATAGGCGTTGATGGGGTGAGCCTAAAAGTAAGAGTGGAGCTTTCATGAAGAAATCAATAGGGATTGTGCTAGCTTTTGTAGCTTCGGGTTGATATCCAATGCATGGCTCGCGATAGTTAATGAAATCACATATGCATGTCAGAATGGGTCCAAGGGAAGATATCATCATTTATTCAGAAAAATTCAACTAATTCTCTTATCATCACTGCACTGAGCTGTGATCCGATATTCAGCGCCCGGAAAGGGTCGCCATGGCTGGTTGTAATGTCGACCGTCAGATTCGCAGGTGCCATCCCAGATTCTTTGAGTAAAGATGTAACTATCATAACATTCAATGTGAAATATGGTTGGGACGACCAAAGTTGATGGTTACTCTAGTCGAATCCTAGAGTTTTGTCATGAGTTATTGAGCCTAATAGCGAAGGGTTCTGAATGCTTTAATAGATTATCAGCAAATGGCCAAAGATCAGGCTTAAAAGCGCGTTGAAGGAAACGTCGAGTAGGGGCCAGCCTCGAGTTGCGTGCAACTGCATAGCTGGATCTTGCCATGAGTTTGAATTTGCCTGTATATTCGAGTAACGCATTTTCTATTCGATGCATTCATGATCCTTCACTCGTCCTTCGGGTTGGAGTGACAGTCAGTTACCCACAAGCTTTGGCATTGATTTAATGATTCTATCTCTGGGCATCCTTTCGGTCGTTGCCTTGAG
The DNA here is from genome assembly GCA_030737815.1 of Allium fistulosum. Taxonomy (NCBI): domain Eukaryota; kingdom Viridiplantae; phylum Streptophyta; class Magnoliopsida; order Asparagales; family Amaryllidaceae; genus Allium; species Allium fistulosum. The sequence continues at coordinate 1,109,742,708 of CM060902.1, read as the reverse complement.
TAGCTGTAAGCACTATACACAAGTTTTAATACTGAGCTATCGTAGCCAATCTTTGGATGACCATGCGTCTTCTCCCAGTCTCGGGTTGATAAATGTACTACATGGACGGTTGAGTCTCGTCCTAGCTATGTATATGTTTTCACCTAAACTCCAAAGACATAGAGGTGATTGGTGAAAAGTCGGTTCACATTCATCTTGCTTCTTGCTCGTGCCCCCAGGTCTGGGGCATATACTGATAAGTAGGAAAGCTAACCACGCCCACTTTAGCTTTACTCTCTTTCCCGTTGAATCGTGGGATCATGTCAGTCGATGGGAGACTAGGTCTCGCCTATCTTGGATTTTATCGTGGTTTTTCATTCCAAGAGGAATACTTCGATGCCACGTAAGTTTCAGGGCGTAATTTGGACAGTGGATGGTCATCCACGTCCACTTTGGTTCATGCTCTGTAATCAGATCTCGGGGTAAAGTTGGCTACAAATGCAGTCGGGTTATGCTCATCCAGTTTCATACTCCTCCTGACGAATCGAACGAGGGTGCTGGAGAATTTTTGACCAAGTATTCGTGGTTTACCCTCCTTTCCATACTCTGGGGGTCATAGTTTTTCAAAAAACAAACATCCGAGTCACATTCGTATGTGCTTGGCGCGGATCGGCGTTGACCCTTGTTCTGAGGTATGATATAGTAGGTTGCTCGTAGCTTTGGATTCCGTTTCGATTGGTTCTGTATTGAGGCCTCCCTGCAGTCGCTGCCTCAAGTTATAAAGAACGCCATGCTAGAGCTATAGTAAGCTGTCGTATTCGGCTTTTTAGTGTTTTGTACCCCTGCCCCCAGCATTGATTTGGCCAGGTCACTAGTTGGATGGTCGAACTCCATCCTCAGCGTGTTAATAATCCTCCTGTCGATTCCAGGCCGAAGTTTACGGAATAGAAAATGGTCGGAATCCACTCGTCTATTTATCGATGATCATACACCACTCTGCACTCTGGTGACTTAGTGTTATTCTCCCCCCGGTTGACTCGCGCCCAATTTGTGTTCATGCTTCGGTCCACGCTCCGGGGACTTAGAGATTTGCCGAACGGTTTATGCTTTAGTCCACAGTTCGAGACGCAGAGATTTTCGTCAACTCGTTTATACTCTAGTTCGCACTCTGGGAACTTAGAGTAATCTGGTCCGCTTCTGGGATTTAGGGATTTTTCTAAAGTTGTCTATAATCTAGTCCATGTTCTGGGGACTGAGAGTACTGTAGTCCGCACTCTGGGGACGTAGAGGTTTTTGAGTCATTTATACTCTAGTCCGCGCTCAGGGACTTAGAGTACTTTAGTCTGCATTCTGTCTCCCATTCCAAAGGGTGAGACCCCCTGGATGGCTGAGAGTCTGCCTAGACCTGGTAGATAATCCTTCTCTTTAAGATTCTCTTTAAGATTTCGAAAGTCGTTATTCTTTATGTAGGACTATTGCATTCTAATGCTTGTTTTCCATGATTTTGTGCAGGCCGTTCTGGCCCCGAGCCCACTCCGAGGAGCGATGTCGCCAAGGAAGTGGGGGAGAGAACAAGTGAAGCCACTCACGCAGGGGAGGCTCCTGGTCCAGACGCTCAGGTGATCGGAGCGCTTGATGAAGACAAGTCTGAGACCTTCTCTCCTACCGACGGGGGATATAAAGTAGAAATTACAGGCGCCTCTGGGCACACATCTGAATTGAGCATGGAGGAGCGGCTCGAGATAGAGAAGGGGGAGACGGTCAAGGTCATAGTAGAGCCCCGAGTTGTGGACTTGGACGATCCTTTGAACAAGTCGTTGAAGGTCATCCTTCCTGGCAGATCCAAGCCCATGGAAGGCCCCCGTACTCCTTCAGTTGCTACCCCTCTATCAAAGAAGAGTACCAAGGGTAAATGCTCTGGAGAGGAGCCATCTGGAAAGAAGTTGAAGAAGCACAAGAAGTGATTACTATCCTCGTTCAACGAGAGTTAGTTTAAGTCATGTAATTATTTTCATCTATTTCCTAGTCCTTGTAAATAGAATGTCGACTCCGAACTTTGGAGGGGTTGTAATAGAAACTCATTTCTGAATAAGGTTTAGTTCTTTTTCTGTGTTACAAAAGACTCTTATTGTTCAGTTTTCTTTGTGATTGTGACTTTAATCCAAGCAGTTGTGAGTAACATAGACTTCTCAGTCCATCTTCATATAACTCGGAAACTCTTCGGGAGTCGTTGAACTTCCATTCTGTGCTTCGAGCACTTAGAAAACTTTCTAGCTCGTATGTTAGGGATTTGACAAATTCAAGTCATCTGTGTCATAGTTCATATTCAGGGAACTTGGAGATCCAATTCGCTTATATTCGAGTCCGCACTCTGGGGAGTTAGAGTACTCCAGTCCGCACTCTGGGGACTTGGAGGTCTAAGTCATTTATACTCTAGTCCGCGCTCTGGGGACTTAGAGTACTCCAGTCCGCACTCTGGGGACTTGGAGGTTTAAGTTGTTTATACTCTATTCCACGCTCTGGGGACTTAGAGTACTCCAGTCCGCACTCTGGGGACTTGGAGGTTTATGTCATTTATACTCTAGTCCACGCTCTGGGGACTTAGAGTACTCCAGTCCGCACTCTGGGGACTTGGAGGTTTATGTCATTTATACTCTAGTCCGCGCTCTGGGGACTTAGAGTACTCCAGTCCGCACTCTGGGGACTTGGAGGTTTAAATCATTTATACTCTAGTCCGCGCTCTGGGGACTTAGAGTACTCCAGTCCGCACTTTGGGGACTTGGAGGTTTAAATCATTTATACTCTAGTCCGCGCTCTGGAGACTTAGAGTACTCCAGTCCGCACTCTGGGGACTTGGAGGTTTAAATCGTTTATACTCTAGTCCGCGCTCTGGGGACTTAGAGTACTCCAGTCCGCCCTCTGGGGACTTAGAGGTTTTAAATTGTTTATACTCTAGTCCGCGCTCTGGGGACTTAGAGTACTCCAGTCCGCACTCTGGGGACTTGGAGGTTTTAGTCGTTTATACTCTAGTCCGCGCTCTGGGGACTTAGAGTACTCCAGTCCGCACTCTGGGGACTTGGAGGTTTAAGTCGTTTATACTCTAGTCCACGCTCTGGGGACTTAGAGTACTCCAGTCCGCACTCTGGGGACTTGGAGGTTTATGTCATTTATACTCTAGTCCGCGCTCTGGGGACTTAGAGTGCTCCAGTCCGCACTCTGGGGACTTGGAGGTTTAAATCATTTATACTCTAGTCCGCGCTCTGGGGACTTAGAGTACTCCAGTCCGCACTTTGGGGACTTGGAGGTTTAAATCATTTATACTCTAGTCCGCGCTCTGGAGACTTAGAGTACTCCAGTCCGCACTCTGGGGACTTGGAGGTTTAAATCGTTTATACTCTAGTCTGCGCTCTGGGGACTTAGAGTACTCCAGTCCGCCCTCTGGGGACTTGGAGGTTTTAAATTGTTTATACTCTAGTCCGCGCTCTGGGGACTTAGAGTACTCCAGTCCGCACTCTGGGGACTTGGAGGTTTTAGTCGTTCATACTCTAGTCCGCGCTCTGGGGACTTAGAGTACTCCAGTCCGCACTCTGGGGACTTGGAGGTTTTAGTTGAGAGCAGTCGTATTTCCATTTTTTAATTTGTATTCATCTACTATATCGAGGCTAATGTCGTCGAATGAACAATCGAAACATGTTTGCTCACGGAATGGGATTCTGCCCCCTAGGATGAGGGACGAAATTAGAAAAATGGACGATCGATTCTCGTCCGCTTGGTGATTATAGCTCTTCCAATCAAGTCAAGGAAGGAGGTATATGACAGATGGTTGAATCACATCCATGTTGGGTTAGATAGCCAAATCTCTTACAATTTGCTCTGTATCTCCTTCTAGAAAATAAGGATAATAGATTGTTGAGTAGACAAAGTAAGTTGCATATGTTCCAAGGTGCAGTCGTGTCCGTATTTTGACAGCGACGGTTAGTGAGTACGCAGTCTACCATAGCTACTTCAAGTTGGGCTTTCGAACAACCTTTCGTGTTCAGGGTAGGATTTGATGTGTAGATGATCAAATCACGTCCACTTTAGACGGATCCCGGCGTCACTGAGCTTCATGAGGTGTATCTGTATTCTGTCGAACTTTGTTCTATGACTCGATTGGAGTGGATGATCGGGCCATGTTCATTCCAAGTAGTTTAGGTCTCCAAGTCAAATGTGGAGGTTGATGGATGGATGGTCGGTTGTTCGAATCGATCATAAGTTGAGCATACGAACTCGGATCGTCTTGAGACTTGGAACATTGGCTTCCCTAGCTTTGATTGTTATGTCTTGTTAATCGTGGCTTGATCCAGACTCGGACAAAATCCATCGATATCCATAGCGAGCCTTTGTGTAACCGATCTCCAAGACGAACTGTCACTGGTTTCTAATCAAGTTCTTGGTGTCACGGCCTTGCCAAAAGGCGGGATAACATTTGCCCCCCAAAGGACATCTTGTGTAAACATGACGTGCTTTGAAAAAACCGCAGTCTTTCATGCTGAATATTTCCGTTCAGTTGATTGCTTGACAGTCGTCTCTTAATCGTTTCGTTGCAATCTTCTTTTAGACAAATGTTCAACTAGCATGCTTTGCTTTGGTTCTGCCCCCAGTTTTGGGGATGAGTATGGAGTTGATGTATGTTTATACTCCGTCTCGCACTCTAGAAATACGGAGTTGATTAATGTTTATACTCCGTCTCGCACTCTGGGAGTACGGAGTTAAGCGAATGTTTAAACTCCGTCTCACACTCTGGGAGTACGGAGTTGACTAATGTTTATACTTCGTCTCGCACTCTGGGAGTACGGAGTTGATTAATGTTTATACTCCGTCTCACACTCTGGGAGTACGGAGTTAAGTAGATGTTTAAACTCCGTCTCACACTCTGGGAGTACGGAGTTGACTAATGTTTATACTCCGTCTCGCACTCTGGGAGTATGGAGTTGATTAATGTTTATACTCCGTCTCACACTCTGGGAGTACGGAGTTAAGTAGATGTTTATACTCCGTCTCGCACTCTGGGAGTACGGAGTTGATTAATGTTTATACTCCGTCTCACCCTCTGGGAGTACGGAGTTAAGTAGATGTTTATACTCCGTCTCGCACTCTGGGAGTACGGAGTTGATTAATGTTTATACTCCGTCTCACACTCTGGGAGTACGGAGTTAAGTAGATGTTTATACTCCGTCTCGCACTCTGGGAGTACGGAGTTGTGCGAAGGATCGTCGTGTATCAACCCATTTTTAGCCTTGATGTGATGGCTTGCCCCCGAGCTCGAGTTTCACTTAGTGAGTGGTTGGTCGTATCGCAGCCGCTCTCTACTTGAATAAATTCCACTTGCAGGATGGAATTCAGCTCTCCGTTCATCGTGATGTTGTACATTGTATTTAATCCATAGCCCCAAATCAAAGGCATATGGTTGATGATGAGCAATAGAATTATTCTTGTCCAGATGTAACTCCACACGTCCGATCATGGTCTACGTAGATTGGTTGGCAACCGAATCTGAGTACCTGGACACCTGCATTGTTTTGAAAGTAGTTTAGTTCAAGCTAGTCGTAGTTCATAGAACAATTGAAATAGAGATGGAAATGGAAATAATTCAAAGAAGATTATGGTAAATCTCATTGATATGTGAAGCAGCATCGTGTGCTCGCTATTCGACTCCGCCCCTGGCTCCTTTCAAAGGGATGTTGGCCGTCAACCGTCCAATTGATAATCATAGCCCTTTATTAATAGGCATCGGATATTCGCTGCCCGCCATTCTGCAAGACTTGTACATACTATTGAAGCTTTCCTTTCCAGGTCATCTTTTCGATCACACCTCCGAGGTGTTTGTAATCGCCCGTGTTAGGATCAGTGAGCATCCGGGAATATACAATATTCCCCTGATTTTCTTTAGACCTTGGTGTACTCTCTCGAGGTTGGTTTCCAGTACCACTCCGAGTCGTGAGTCTTCAAGTAGAGGTTGTCAATTGAATCTTTCAAAGAGCATATGAGCTGAATTCTGAAGTCTTGTTTCGGCTATTGGGATCTACATCCTTAGCCAACGGGCCTTCATTGTTATTTTTCTTAGTCTACTCCACTCCTCCTCACTTCAGTTCTGATTCATTTTGTAAAAGAAACGATCCATAGTCGTAGGAGGCTCTTTAGCTAACTAGCTGCCAAAGTATATCTCGAGGTCGACTTTCCTCAAACGCAATCAGTATGATACCCTTGTTAGCATTTGGAATAAATTGCTTAGAGCTAAACATTGGTTTGCTTGGAGTCACTAAATTTTTTTTAGCCTCTTTTTTGGAAATTTGGGTCGTACCCGAAAATAGTTTTTTTTGAAAATAGGGGTCGTATAAGAGACCGCTGTAACTTAAGTTTCGATCGGCATTGAGGGCCGTTCGGCATGACAAAGTTGCTCGGCATACAAGACTGTTCGGCATCCACACTGTTCGGCATCCCACACTGTTCGGCATTCCTCACTGTTCGGCATTCACACTGTTCGGCATTCCACACTGTTCGGCATTCCTCACTGTTCGGCATTCACACTGTTCGGCATTCCACACTGTTCGGCATCCACACGTGTTCGGCATTCACACTGTTCGGCATCCACACTGTTCGGCATCCACACTGTTCGGCATTCATTCTTGTTCGGCACTCACACTGTTCGGCATCCACACTGTTCGGCATCCCACACTGTTCGGCATCCACACTGTTCGGCATTCATTCTTGTTCGGCACAACCGAGTCGTTCGGCATACAATACCGTTCGGCATTACAGAGGTGTTCGACATAGAGGTATGGATCGGCCTGGAAGAGCGTTCGGCCTAGAGGTATGATCGGCTTGGAAGAGCGTTCGGCCTAGAGGTATGGTCGGCCTGGAAGAGCGTTCGGCCTAGAGGTATGATCGGCTTGGAAGAGCGTTCGGCCTAGAGGTATGGTCGGCCTGGAAGAGCGTTCGGCCTAGAGGTATGGTCGGCCTGGAAGAGCGTTCGGCCTAGAGGTATGATCGGCCTGGAAGGGCGTTCGGCATAAGCCTTTTCTGGGGCGTTCGGCATACGCCTTTTCTGGGGCGTTCGGCATAAGCCTTTTCTGGAGCGATCGGTCGAATTGCCTTCAGAGAAGGGTCGGCCTTCATTCAACTTTAGTGCAAACTTCAACGTCCAATCCCCAGATCTTGCGTACATCAGTGAATCCAATCTACGGCTATCAGCTTCCTTTAGATTTCTTTCAAATCTGAGTAGAATAGGAAGTTTTCTAGTAAACAACTGGATCTATCTCGCGAATTTGGAAATCCACTAGTAGATGATGAGATCCAATCAAGCTGAGAATTCAATTCTCAGTGAAAGCACCAAAGTGTTAGCACCAAAATTGGTCACTAACCTCGTTGAGAAAGATTGTGTAGAGATATAAGTGATGAAGTTAAATTAAACAGAGAAGACAATGCTAATTTAAATGCAGAAAGTAAGAACACCAGATTTATAGTGGTTCAGCGTAAATGCCTACGTCCACTTTGAGATTAAACTTTATTGATCTTCCTTATTGTTGATTACAAATACAATTCGTGAATCAAATGCTTGAATGAAGTTGTTAAGTAGAGAAGATGAGTCTCAAAAATGGCAGAGTCTCCCCAGTGTTCTCCAAAAAGGATCCCTTTTCACTATGACCCTGCCCCTCTATTTATAGACAAATATGGGCTGGACTTCCCAGGTGGGCTTGGTGGCCAAACACTCTAGCTCAAGTGTAGTGGTCGTTGTATGCCGAACCAAGTAGACCGAACACGTTGACGCCGAACCACCTTCTCAATGCCGAACGGTACGTTTGATGGGTGGGAAGTGCAGAACAGTTGTCAGTCGAAGCCGAACGATCCTTTGGCCGAACGATGCTTCTTAGCCGAACGATCCTTTGGCCGAACGATGCTTCTTAGCCGAACGATGCTTCTTAGCCGAACGATCCTTTGGCCGAACGATGCTGCCATGTAGAGTGGTTATATACGCCGAACGTCTTCTAACGCCGAGTACCACTGGATGCCGAGTACTACGCCGAGTACTCCTTGATGACGGGTACCACTGGATGCCGAGTACTACGCTGAGTACTATGAGATGCCGATCACTAGTTGACACCGAGTCGTCCTGTACGCCGAGTACTCAGTTGCCTGGTCAAATCTCCAGGAAACAGTACCCAGAGATTTTATAAGTCAATATATTTTTTATAGTTTTTAAATCAATTTATATATACTCAGATATTTTAATAGTCATAAATTTGTTTGTTCGACTTATAAAATCAATATTTCAATAATTAAAATCAGTTAATTTCCCTATTAACAGACGTCAAAAAATCCGGGTCGTCACATTCCTCCCCCCTTTAGAACTTTTCATCCCCGAAAAGGAACGAAGCGAGAAATTTAATTTAATGTTTATTTTAGTTAAATTATTCTTTATACATTTTTAATTCCTTACTCTTTTATTTTACACTTTTAAAACACTTTTAAATCCCATAGTATTACCAAATTATTTTATATAAAAATTCTTCTTATTACTCGATACCCAAACAAGTCCATCCTTGTTCTCACAGAAATTCAGTCATACGTTGATTAGGCGCAGGACTGAAAATCTATAAGTACTTAGTAGACCCGTTTCAACACCTTGTGAAAATACTTGGAAAACGTTTTGTGAAAATGCTATGGAAATCATCACCCCCTCCATGGGTCGCAGTTAGCACGATGATTGCGTCGCCATCCCGACGAAATCCATAAGAAAACTGTAGGCATCCGCTCGTCTCGACTTTCTCCATGGAAACTGCACAGATCGCAGCTACACTCAGGGTTGTGTTGCTATCACAGCAAAACCTGTATAACTGTAGGCATCAGCGCCCCTCGAATTATGCTGCCAAACGAAACTTTACCACATAGATCACAGACTACACAAAGTGATGTCACTGTTCCAGTGGAACCTGTGTAGACTGTAGGCACTCACTGCCACACGAATTTCGTTATGGAACCAAACGACATAGATCGCAATCTACCAATGTTACGTCGCTATCCCAGCGAAATCCAATGTAGATTGTAGGCAATCACTGTCACTCGACTTACCTTATGGAACGGCGATAAATCGCGGTTACAACAAAGGTTACGTTGCCATCACAACAAAACCCAATGTAACTGCAGGCATCAGCGCCACACGAATTATGCTACCCTAATCACAATCCTCAGGAACTAAAGTTTTGTCCGGACATCCTCTAGGATCCAAATTTAGAACCTCTCTTAGGGCTCAAGGCAGAACCACCCAGTGGATCTCCTACTAAAGGTTTCACTCTAAATGGGAGCGCCTTTTTCCCCATAGCATTCTCAAAACATTTCATACTACACACATATAGTACCTTTCAAATCATACTCTTTATATGTATCACATATAAACTTCAAAATCGATATCTCAACATCGATAATTCTCAAACTTGGCTTTCCAAATTCCCAAAATTTACCTTTTTGCAAAATCAAAAGCCTTTCAAAACCAATAAGTTCCAAAACCCTTTCAGTTTCATTCTCATAAAATCATCCTTATATATATAAGATTATTCTTTCAACTTGAAAAATTTTCGGGTCACTACATACTTATATAAATTCCACTTTATATTTCAAATACCCTTTAAAGATTATTTCCTCCGGTTATACTTTCAATAAGGGAGTTTCAATATAGAACAAATATGTATAACCTCATTAATGCCAAATCCACATTTTGTTCAAATTCGATTTCCTTTACAAAGTCATTTGTACATTTCTTACTCTTTCTAAAGTAAGTTTTCAGTTATAATACTATCCAACCTTTTATTTTAAATCATCACATATTTCTCAAATATACTCTTCCATTTCACAATCATTTTTGCCTTAATATCCGATTCGGTTCCAATTCAGAATTTGCCTCAATTTCCCATTTGGAATATAACTTCAACTCAACCCAATTAGTATTTAAATCCATGGTTTAAATATAAACAATTCCCATTCTGACCATTTTGAATTTTAGAAAATAGTTTGAATAGTTTTAAAATAGTTAAATAGTTAATATAAGATAGTTTGAGTATTAAAAGAATGGTTTGTATGGTGAATAACTTGGAAAAATAGATTTAAGGCAGTTTATATTAAAACAATTTGTTTGAAAATAGTTTCAGGGTCAAACTGATTCAATTCCCCATCTCCAATTCAAATCAATTTCCACTTCCATTTAAATTGATTCAATCCAGATAACAATTCGAATTAACTTCGATTCCCATTCCAATTTTAAATCAATTACAATTTTGAATTTTAAACTTATTCAACTTCGATTACTATTCCAATTAATTCAATTCAATTTCAAATTTGAATTAATTCCAATTTCATTCTCAAATCTTAACCATCTTGATTTATATAAATTCGGGTTCATTTTTCAAATATCGATTTAATTACTTAAATCAAATTAACCTTTAATATTTAATTTAACAACCCAAGTCTTTAAAATAATTTAATTCTGAGCCAATTTCAAGTATTCATTTAAATTACCTTTACTTAAACTTATTTCAAGGTTCGAGTGAGAGTTCAAATCTTTTAGAACAAATAAATTTTCGGAATTCAATTTATTCCCCAATTCTAACTTCAAACCCAATCTTTTAAACATTTTCAGTTGACAAGTTCATTTTTAACATTTCAAACTTAAGTTCAAAATGATTCCATTTTCCTAAATTCAATTTTTATTTTCTAAGAATCAAAATCTTTTAAATAGTTTCAAAATAAAGCTTTATTTCCATTTAATTTCAGGAATGGATATATATCACTTCATTCCATTTCTCAATTTAATCGAAATAATCCAATTAACAGTTTTATATATATAATGTCAATAACAAACAAAATGATAGCAGGGTATGTCAAAGTAAATAAACATTCAAATTATCTAAAACACCAATCAATAGCATTCATTACAAATTTCTAGAATTCAAAACCCGTTTTTATTTCAAAAATCATTTGAAATCATTCATACATAACTTCTTATCAAATCCATACTTTCCTTTTCAATTTAATCCATTTAACTTCCCTAAGTTAAATCTTAATTTCACCTTGAAATTTCCAATTCAAATTATAAGCTCAAAACTTATTTAACTTGCCCCGAGTTAAATTTCCAATTCATTTAATCCATTTATACTTCTCAACTTAAATTTACATCCCAAATTTGAATTCTTATCAATATCACTTTCCACTTATAAGCTCAAAAACCCATTTCTCTTTAGGTTATACATCTCATTATAAGGGGTTTCTAGAATTCAAACATCAATATTTATTTCAAATCAATTTTGAAATCATATATATATCCCCACACACACACACACACACACACATATATATATATATATATATATACATATTTATCCCATTCTCACATCAAATCACACTTTCAATTTTTAAACCATTCTTGGTTTTTTAATTCAAACAAGTTCCTTCGGAATTTCAAAACAACTCTTGTTTTTAAACAAAGATTTCCATATCAAGGTATATTCTGATAATATTATTTACTATTTCCTTCAACACCTTTGAAACAGTTTCCTAAATTTCTCTGGGACATAGATTTAAAACTTCACACTTTAAATCCATTTTAATTTATAACTCATACTTATAAATTCAGCTTATAACATTTCACTCTGTCTCATCATTGTTTAATTTGTAATAAACATCCTCTATTAAGACACAATACCTAATTTATTATAACAACCAATATTATCATATTTAGAAACCAACACACCATGTCTATTCCATCATAATTTACTGGAAAATATAATAAGGGTAACTTATTCCAGATACTTTGAAAATTCTCCGGAATTTAAATTCAGGTTTCAATCCATTTTTAGCCTAACTAATTTGTGTAATTAGTCCTTACCCAAATTTCTATTTGATTATATACACACTTAATCACTTAAATCTTATAATCCTATTTAATTTTAATAACAACAACCGATTTCCTTAATATACTATAGTAATTGCAAAAACTATTTTCTTCCTTATATATCAAAATATAGCCTTATAAAAATTATTTTAAAACCGTTTTTAAAATCATTATATAAGAAAATAACAAGTACGCCCTCAATATACTACACTCAACTCATTCTAGGGTACTACTGACCCTATCTCTAATGAGTAATCCCCACCAGAGCCAAGGTTATCGCTTAACCTTCAGCTCTGATACCAAATGTAACGTCCCGAAGACTTTCGACCCCGAAAATCGACACTAATACGTCCACCGTATAGTGCTGAATAATCGTATGTCGGAAATCCCAGACTGTTAGGTTAAGATGAAAAAGAGTTAGAATAAGAAACAAAAACAACAGCACAGAATCTCACAATCGCAGCGGAACAAAATATAATATACAATAGTAGCATTTTATACAAAGAAAAGCTGTAACTGTCAATATATATACAAGATATCAGAGTACAACCCATCTGGAAAGTTATAATAACTTTTCCCTAAACACTGACCCTATGGTCTATAATACACAGCGGAATGTAATTAATACGTCTCTGTCCTCCAGCTCGTCTCCTGAGCTCCAAAAGCGTCCTAACTTGAAAATCTGTAATACTCGGTCTGACCCGAGCATTACAATAAAGTAACACCCGAGTCAGGCTGGAAACCAGCGTGAGTAAAACCAACTCAATTTGTAATACTAAAGTTATAAAACCTCTTTGAAAAACCAAGGTAACTCGTATATCAAACAAGTTTATATCAGATTAAAACCCACACTTTTACAAAAAATCCATCGATATTGTACTAATGTCTAGATACATCTACTTATTTAAAATAATCCAGTTCACTTAATTTATTCAATTCCAGCCTATTGGATTCTATAATCAACCCATAAAGATCTGTAGTGATTGTTAAATCGAAGTGGTTTCAGATAACGCTGATATCCGATCCCGGTCTCTTCGAATCCAAATGATAAATTTTTAAAGGGTAAATTATTTAAAATAAACAATCTACTTTTTTTGGGTGACCATATTCAAATATGGGAATTTATTACAAATTTTATTTCAAAAATAAAACGTATCATCACTTAAATCCCATTATTTTAGTCTGTTTGACTACTCGATAGTACATATAAGAATAATTGAAACGAATATCCAATAGAGTTAAGGCGGGTTATAAATCGTTATATAATTTAACGATCATTAGCCAATATCAAAACAATTCCCTTACCGGGATTTATTTCGCCTTGATTAAGCATCCCATGTATATTTAAATCCGAATTAATTACAATAAAGACGATTCACCTTTATTTAATTAAAACTTAACGCTTACCCAATATCCAACTTGTAAATTTGCATCAATCTTAAAAGCCAATTAATAATGTAATTAATTTGCCCATTTAATTTATAAAGTGCCATAGAACTTTAAACCATGGACTTAATTTATCAATATTTTTGGTGTAAATAAAAGAAAATATAAATTGTTATATAAATCTATTTATAAATCCCATTCCTCCTTCTTTCCTTTTTTTTCTTCCTTTTTATTTTCATTTTTCTTTCTATTTTTCTTCCCTTATTCTTTTCTTTTCTTTTCTTTTTCTTTTCCTTTTCTTTTCTTTTTCTTTTCTTCATACTTTATTTTTCCTTTTTCCTTTATTTTTCTCTTTTCTTATTCCCTTGGCCATACCAGTCCCAACTCCTTTGCTCCCCTCGCCTTCCCATTCTTTCCAGTTCTTCTCTCTGCTTTTTTTTTCCAGCCGTGCACGTACACGTGCACGTGCACATCACCTCCGGTCGTCCTCACTCACCGCCGTTTATCCAGCCACATTCCCCTCAACCACGAACCTCCGTTCCACCGCCCGAAAGCCTACGCGACAACCTAGTTCGAAAACGAACTCCTCAACCCATACACTGAACAGCTGGACAACCCAAAATCACCTCGCCCTGCCGTTCCCATCCACCATCAATCACCAGAACCCGTTTTCGGCACCGCCAACGCCATCTCTTCCATTTCCCCTCCATGCGCATATCCCCGTGCTCCTCTCGACGTCGCTATTTCCCCATGACTGAAGCCTCCTCCAAACCACCCAAAACCCTAGATCGACCACTTGTAGCTTACACAAACAACCAGGAACCGCCGCGCCATTTTTCTCCGATGCGCCATACCCTGAGTCACCCCTACACCAGACGCCGAGCCCCTAAATTAACATAGCCGTCGGAATTTGGCCAATGACCAAAAACCGATCATCTTCCTCTACCTCATCCTCCACGCAACTAAAAATCACGAAACTACCTTCAAAATTCCTTTTTACGAAAGGCGATCACGTTCATGTAAGCAAAGACACAAAACATGATACTCGAGTTCCCTCCATGTTGGGCTAACTTACTGTAAAACCGTGTTCTTCCTTCCCGTGCTTAATAAAATCTGATGCAATGATTTTTAAACTAATATATACTCGAAAACGAACAGTTTTTGTTTTGATTTCGAGATTTAAAACTAAGTAGATGGTTTATATTGATTTTTAAAATTGATGTTTAACTATTTTATCAGATAAACATGAACAGGGAAGGAGAAGAAGCACAGTGCTTTTTCTCTTTGAGTTACAATGTGATCTTCCACGTTTATCAGGCATATAAACACATCAACTCACGAATATTTGACCTAAATTTTAGGATTTATCAGATCTACCATTATATATACGAGTACATATGCACGCCCAGGTGGGCCTGCATTTAACCACAATGTGTATGCATTTTTATTTGTACTTGTGGAAGTAGATTTGATAGTAGCATCCCCACATTTGAACGCCGCCTAGGCAGAAACCGCTATTTTTTTTGTTCTGACTGCAATAACTTCTTCATACTAACTTGGAATCAGGCAAAACTTCGACCGATGAATTCCTACCTAAATCACAGACAATATGGTACACTAGGATACTTCATCTTGTGAACGCACACGATAGTTCTCCAAGGGGACTGACAGTTTACTTAGAAAATAACATGGCACAACATCCTCATATTTGAACTCCGCCTAGTGCAGAAGCCACAATTTTTTTTATTCAGACTGTAATATTTTCTTCATACTAACTTGGAATCCAGCGAGACTTCGACAGATTAACTCCTACCTAAATTACGGACAATATGGAACACTCGGGTACTTTATCTTATGAACGCACACTGTAGTTCTCCATGAGGACTGACAGTTGTACTTAGAAAATAATAGGCTAACACATCCCCATATTTCTCATATTTGAACTCCGCCTAGTGTAGAAGCCGCTATTTTTTTGTTCAGACTGCAATAACTTCTTCATACTAACTCGAAATTAGGCGATACTTCGACCGATGAACTCCCACCTAAATTACGGACAATACGGTATAGTTGGATACTTCATCTTGTGAACGCACACTATAGTACTCCATGGTGACTGACAGTTGTACTTAGAAAATAACATGCTATATCCCTACTTCAACGCTCACTGTAGTTCTCCATGGTGACTAATAGTTGTACTTAGAAAATAACAGACTACATCCCCATATTTGAACTCCGCCTAGTGCAGAAGCCGCTATTTTTTTTGTTCAGTCTGCAATAACTTCTTCATACTAATTCGGAACCCGGCGAGACTTCGACCGATTAACTCCAACCGAAATTACGGACAATATGGAACACTCGTGTACTTCATCTTGTGAACGCACACTGTAGTTCTCCATGGAGACTGACAGTTGTACTTAGAAAATAAAAGGCTACCACATCCCCATATTTGAACTCTGCCTAGTGCAAAAGCCGTTATTTTTTTTGCTCAAACTGCAATAACTTCTTCATACTAATTTGGAATCTGGCGAGACATCGACCGATTAACTCCCACCTAAATTACAGACAATATGGAACACTCAGATACTTCATCATGTGAACGCACATTGTAGTTCTCCATGGGGATTGATAGTTGTACTTGGAAAATAACAGGCTACCACATCCCCGTATTTGAACTCTGCCTAGTGCAGAAGCCGCTATTTTTTTTATTCAGACTGCTATATTTTCTTCATACTAACTCGGAATCCGGCGAGACTTCGACAGATTAACTCCCACCTAAATTACGGACAATATGGAACACTCGGATACTTCATCTTCTGAACGCACACTGTAGTTCTCCATGGGAACTGACAGTTGTACTTAGAAAATAACAGGCTACCACATCCCCATATTTGAACTCCTCCTAGTGTAGAAGCAGCTATTTTTTTATTCACACTGCAATAACTTCTTCATACTAATTTGGAATCCGGCGAGACTTCGACCGATTAACTACCACCTAAATTATGGACAATATGGAACACTCGGATACTTCATCCTGTGAACGCACATTGTAGTTCTCCATGGGGACTGACAGTTGTACTTAGAAAATAACAGGCTACCACATCCCCGTATTTGAACTTTGCCTAGTGCAGAAGCCGCTATTTTTTTATTCAGACTGCTATATTTTCTTCATACTAACTCGAAATCCGGCGAGACTTCGACAGATTAACTCCCACCTAAATTACGGACAATATGGAACACTCGGATACTTCATCTTCTGAACGCACACTGTAGTTCTCCATGGAAACTGACAGTTGTACTTAGAAAATAACAGGCTACCACATCCCCATATTTGAACTCCGCCTAGTGTAGAAGCCGCTATTTTTTTGTTCACACTGCTATATTTTCTTCATACTAACTAGAAATCCGACGAGACTTCGACAGATTAACTCCCACCTAAATTACGGACAATATGGAACACTTGGATACTTCATCTTCTGAACGCACACTATAGTTCTCCATGGGAACTGACAGTTGTACTTAGAAAATAACAGGCTACCACATCCCCTTATTTGAACTCCGCCTAGTGCAGAAGCCGCTATTTTTTTTGTTCACACTGCAATAACTTCTTCATACTAATTCTGAATCCGGTGAGACTTCGACCAATTAACTCCCACCTAAATTACGGACAATATGGAACACTCGAATACTTCATCTTGTGAACGCACACTGTAGTTCTTCATGGGCACTGACAGTTGTACTTAGAAAATAACAGGATACCACATCCCCATATTTGAACTCCGCCTAGTGCAGAAGCCGCTATTTTTTTTGTTCAGACTGCAATATTTTCTTCATACTAAGTCGAAATCCGGCGAGACTTCGACCGATTAACTCCCACATAAATTACGGACAATATGAAACACTCGGATACTTCATTTTGTGAACATACACTGTAGTTCTCCATGGGGACTGACAGTTGTACTTAGAAAATAACAGGCTACCTGTAACGCCCCACCTCTATGCTCATAATAACAAAGAGTATTAAAAGAAATACTGTCTATTATTACGAAGAATAAGGCTGGATAGGAGCTACCATCCGTAATTGGCCTTACACTAATATTGGTTATCTCGATAGGAGTGGTATATACTTTTTCTTTTTCATCTTATTTATTTAAACCCATCGACACACCCAATTATCAGTATAAAACAAACTACGATGGTTCATAATAGTTTAGGACATTAGATATAACGATAACACAGATAATATAAATGCGGAACACAGATAAAAACAAAAGTCTCAGATATATATAACTGATGTCAGTATATACATAGTTGACACTATACATATGATACAACTACAACGGTCGACTCTAGAAGTTACATATACAAGTACATTATCGACTAATATACATGAATACATATCATTCTATACAATGACACGACTACTACAAAATGACTGACAACTTCAGAAGATGTGAAAAGTCTTCAATCCCGAACAGCAACTCAAAGAAAGAAATCTACAACCTGAAATACTCGGGTCTGACCCGAGTATTACATTCAAAAGAAAATAATACCCAGGTCAGTCTAATTCAAACCAGTTTATTAGTGCATATAGGCAGTAATAATTTAAATAGACGACAGTCACAATAATTCCCGTCTATCCGATTCTTTAAACAAAGAAACCGGATAACGGTCAATATAACACTTAACAGTGTTTAGCAAAAATCAGCAGATTTAAATCATCAACAGAGATAAATAAACAATTTATCAAATCGACCAAATCAATTTAATACTGTCAAATCTAATAGGGCTGCAGTACACGCACGCGTGCACTGCCTCGCCACTATCATACGAAATGTATAAAAGACCAACGGAAATTCACGAAACGCGCATAAGGTCAAACCCAGAGAAAGTCGGGTTCAACTCAAATGCGCAAGGCAGTGGAGTGCACAAATGAAAACAAAGCACAGTGATGTACAAATGAAACACAGTGCCGTGACTACAGAAATGATCCTCCAAGTTTAACATCATTATCAAGTGCAATGAAGACTATAATGTACTCAAGTGATAACGTGAAACAGGCTCAAGTAATGAAGCAGATGTGATAAACAAACAGGCTGGTCAAAGTATCAAGTGTACCCATGAATCAAGACAGTGAACTGAAGGGAAGGCATGAACTGCCACTCAAAAGAGCAGACCTTGTTTAACCCAAAATACAAGACCAGTGGCATAATAAATATCAAAATGCAGACTAAAGTGCATCAAGACCAGAAATCAAGATCAATGCTAAACATCAAGCAAATATGAATGCAAACCAGACCAGAAAATAGTGACATGATCTGGGACACTGACTCAATTACCCCTGAACCAAAGTGAACAAATGCATCAGAGATGAGCTAATGGATAGAGCTCTAGGCCAAGATCCAAACAAATGTTGACTGCAAATGATATTACAGGAACAAGACTTTCTATGTCAATCAGTAACCCTTTAAGCCATAGACAGAACCAAAGAAGAAAACCAACATCAGTGACATTAAAAACTATAGTAAGATTCATGAAGCTACATGGCGACATACATACTACATGTCTGAAACTCAAAGGCAGCCCAACCTCAACTGGACAATGCAACAAAAGCTCCAAGCAGATGAACATAAATGACCAGGCCAGATCAGTGTGCCACACAAATAAGAGATGCCACGAAGTGTACCACACATGCATATACATACATATATGTATATAAACATATGGGGATGATCACCAAGAATGGAAAATAAGTTATCCATTTCAAAGTCTCAAAGAATAAGAATGGTTAGACCAGAGAAAGGTGTAACTAAACCTACCTGATAAAGTGTGATGATTAAAAGTAACAAATACATAAAGACTGCAAGATACTACAATGTCATTGAAATGTAAACTGCCTTGAAAAGTGAAAATCAAAGCCAGACAGATTCAAGATGTACTCATGTACAACAAAGACTGGTAAAAGCTTAAAGGCATTTGCATATTCAAGTGCATCTGAAAATCAAAGCAGCAGTTTTTGAACCAAGATAGTTAAATGTCGAAGTCACATATGTTCAAGTCCAGCTATCCCCACAAAACAGGCAATGCAACATGCTCAGAGGCATCGTAACAATTTCAAAACAATGATACATAACTAAAATCAAATAAGTTCATACTTTCACACAATCAAGTGACCAATGTCAAATGCAAATATCAACTTTGAACAAGACGTAACTGCCGAGGTCATGCGATAGCAGAAAGTAGTCAAGTTCAATGCAAATAGATGCCAGAAAGGAATTATTTTTGAGGAATGATTCTAACAATACCATAGCATAACAAAGTTAAAGTCGAATATGTTACATAATAACTCACAGCAACAATTAATGACTGGAGTCAAAATGAACCACTAACGAAAATATATACGATTTTTTCCCCAAGTCATAAATCATCCCAAAAATTCGTACTAAAATCAGAATCAAGTGACCGATGTTAACAGAAATCAAATCCTGGTGGCCACGAACGAAATCAACATCGTCCACTAAATTCAATGGTAACAGTTTCAAACCAAAACCATAAGCCAGTCAAGTATTCAACACGAATGAATTGAAAACAACAGAGAAATCAACAGCTTCGAACCACAATTTAACAGCCGAAGATAAAGTGAACGAAGTCATGTCAAACATCAACAAAATAATACGAAAATAGCAGAATCATGGAGTTAAGAATTAGATGTGAGTGACAAGTATCACTCACCTTGATTGGAAGCGAAGACGAACACAGATTGAAGGAGTTGAATTATAGAGAGCTTCGATCAACAAATTCTTGGCTTCGATCGATAGAAACAACGGCTCCATTATTTTCGACGAAGCCCTACTTCGTGGTCGCCATTTATTTTCTCTCGAACGTTTAGGGTAAAATGAATGAAAAATGAGAGAGAGGGGATCGGGTTTTCACGATTATCACTTGCAACCAAATGGCAACCAAAGAATTGGGCTAAATGGATTTAAAGCCCGTATCACCACTAACCAATTTTTTTCAAGAATTTCAACAAGATTTTAAACTCCAATGGCACTAATCAAACGATTCGATCGTCATTTTGGCGACTATTAAAGATTTCTAAATCTCGGGTTGTTACAGACTCCCCTCCTTATAAAAATTGCGTCCACGCAATCATAGGGAATAAATGGATAAAAGGTAACAACCAAAAGAGCATGGCACTGTCCAATTCATAAACAAGGAAGATGTCAACGGGGAAGTATTAGATAAGAAATCAAAAGGTTCGACTGCTTCAAATCAAAAGAATCAACATCGTGGGAATCAGAGATCAAAATCAGACGACTGTCTAAAGCAAGAATCAATCGAGTTCCAGCAACTAAAAGAGAAGGAAAAACAGAGCAGAGATCCCATACAGAGCACGAATTGAATGTGAGTAAATCAAATTACTCACCTGAATCGCCCGAGAAAAAGACGAAGCTCAAGTCTCAAAAGTCGCAAATATTCAATCATCAAAAACGATAATTGAATTTTCAAATCGCAAATATTTACTTATCTCAAACGATAATCAGAAGACAAAACAAATATCTGATTATCTCATACGATAGTCAGAAAACAAATATTCAATTATCAAAAACGATAATCAAATTTCTCAAATCAACAAATATTCGATTATCACAAACGATAATCAAATTTCAAATTCAACAAATGTTTAATTATCTAAAGCGATAATTAAATTCGAAATCGGCAAATATTTAATTATCAAAAGCGATAATTAAATCTCATATCAACAAATATTTAATTATCTAAAGCGATAATTAAATCTCAAATCAACAATTATTTAATTATCTAAAGCGATAATTAAATTCGAAATCGGCAAATATTTAATTATCAAAAGCGATAATTAAATCTCATATCAACAAATATTTAATTATCTAAAGCGATAATTAAATCTCAAATCAACAAATATTTAATTATCTAAAGCGATAATTAAATCTCAAATCAACAATTATTTAATTTTCTAAAGCGATAATTAAATTCGAAATCGGCAAATATTTAATTATCAAAAGCGATAATTAAATCTCATATCAACAAATATTTAATTATCTAAAGCGATAATTAAATCTCAAATCAACAAATATTTAATTATCTAAAGCGATAATTAAATTCGAAATCGGCAAATATTTAATTATCAAAAGCGATAATTAAATTTCAAAGCAGCAAATATTTAATTATCTAAAGCGATAATTAAATCTTAAATCAACAAATATTTAATTATCTAAAGCGATAATTAAATCTTAAATCAACAATATTTAATTATCTAAAGCGATAATTAAATCTTAAATCAACAAATATTTAATTATCTAAAGCGATAATTAAATCTCAAAGCAGCAAATATTTAATTATCTAAAGCGATAATTAAATCTCAAATCAGCAAATATTTAATTATCTAAAGCGATAATTAAAAGCAACAAATATCCGATTATCAAAAACGATAATCAGAACTCATATCAACAAATATCTAATTATCACAAGCGATAATTAGAAACAACAAATATCTGATTATCAAAAACGATAATCAGAACTCATATCAACAAATATCTAATTATCACAAGCGATAATTAGAAACAACAAATATCTGATTATCAAAAACGATAATCAGAACTCATATCAACAAATATCTAATTACCTGCAGATAATTGGAAGCAACAAATATCTAGAAATAAATTAAGAAGACTAGAAAATCAACATAAAAGCTTGGATCGATCCCATCAGATGGCGAGTTTTTAATTCGCCGCACGTGCATCAACAAATGGCCGAAGCCTACCAAGTACTCAACATAATTTTGGCGCCCATCAGATTGACCCGAAGGTCCGCAGAGTGACCCGAAGGTCTAGTACTGGTATTTGACCCGAAGGTCCATCATATGACCCGAAGGTCCATCATAGTGGCTCGAAAGCACACGAAAGCATCAAATATTTCAATTAACGAGTCCGGAATTAACCGAAATAGCAAACGCACATGTCCCATACCACGTGTTTTACTAAATCGTTTGATTCTCTTCATCGTTTCCTTGAAAGTGTGAAATTCATCAAAATCATCAAAACAGCAGATATTCAATTAACGAGTCCGGAATTAACCGAAAAAGTAAAAGTGTGGTTCCATACTCCGCACTTTTGCTAAATCGTTTAAATCTCTTCTTCGTTTCCTTGAAAGTGCAAAATTGTGTATTTCGTAAAAATACACTTTACATTCTCAAACGGACAAGTCCGGAATTAAGCGAATCAGTAAAAGAAAGGGGTCATAGTCCTCGATTTTGCTGAAACGTTTAAATCGCTTCCTCATTCTTTTGAAATCGCAAACTGTAAAATTTTTGAAAACAATTTTATTTATTTTGCAAAAATAACAATTCGCATTCTCAACTGGACAAGTCCGGAGTTAAGCGAAACAGTAAAAGAAAGGGGTCATAATCCTCGATTTTTCTGAATCGTTTAAGTCGCTTTCTCATTCTTTTGAAAACGCAAATCGTTAAAATTTATAAAACAATTTTCATTTTTAAACGGGTTTCCAATCACGTGATTAAAGCAGCAATATTAGTAACAATTTCGATAAGGAAATTGTACTTCTCAAAATACCGTAAAAACGGTTACAAATCAGTATTGCGGAATAACCGCTTGAAAATCCACTTTTAAAATTTTGTTGTTACTGAAGTCAAATCGACAGAAATTTTAAAACACCAAATATCTCATCAAAAGAATTCACATCAAAATGTGACATCAGTGAATTTTCATTCATTAAAATTGCCAACAAAACACCGTGCCTCAAAAATTCAGCATTGGTGTAAAAAGTCTGTTATAAAAATAACGGCAACAAAATACGTATCATAACCAAGCATCGGTTCAACGTACAATAAATGCAATAACGTGCAATTCAAATTTTTGCACGTACTACCAAATGAACAAAGAAATCATTCGAAAGTATCTTCAATGAAGATAATTTAAAACGGCAAAAATCTAATCAATAGATGGTTAGTACAAAAGAAAGCCAGTGGGAATTTCAACAAAAATCACATATCTGCAATTTCTTCGAATCCTCAATTCGGATTCGAAGTTCTCAAAGAAATAAAATAATTACAGCTATGTAAACAACAAATGAAATTCATATTAATTTCGTATTTTGATTTTTTTAAATCAAAAAGATTATCAGTTGTACTCAGCGAAGACAGTTTCACTGTTTCCGCTGCGCACTCTGATAAACAGAACACAAATCAATCAAATCATCAGAACACAGTTTCACTATTATTTTTAAATAAAGATATTTAAAAATTTCATCAAAATTTCAAAACTTTAATTTTGACTCAAATCACAAATAAAACATCGACCAATAGTTGTAACATATGTTCCATCCAAGTTATGTTTTATATTATGTCCATAAACCCCAAGCTCTGATACCAACTGTAACGCCCCACCTCTATGCTCATAATAACAAAGAGTATTAAAAGAAATACTGTCTATTATTACGAAGAATAAGGCTGGATAGGAGCTACCATCCGTAATTGGCCTTACACTAATATTGGTTATCTCGATAGGAGTGGTATATACTTTTTCTTTTTCATCTTATTTATTTACTCCCATCGACACACCCAATTATCAGTATAAAACAAACTACGATGGTTCATAATAGTTTAGGACATTAGATATAACGATAACACAGATAATATAAATGCGGAACACAGATAAAAACAAAAGTCTCAGATATATATAACTGATGTCAGTTAATACATAGTTGACACTATACATATGATACAACTACAACGGTCGACTCTAGAAGTTACATATACAAGTACATTATCGACTAATATACATGAATACATATCATTCTATACAATGACACGAATACTACAAAATGACTGACAACTTCAGAAGATGTGAAAAGTCTTCAATCCCGAACAGCAACTCAAAGAAAGAAATCTACAACCTGAAATACTCGGGTCTGACCCGAGTATTACATTCAAAAGAAAATAATACCCAGGTCAGTCTAATTCAAACCAGTTTATTAGTGCATATAGGCAGTAATAATTTAAATAGACGACAGTCACAATAATTCCCGTCTATCCGATTCTTTAAACAAAGAAACCGGATAACGGTCAATATAACACTTAACAGTGTTTAGCAAAAATCAGCAGATTTAAATCATCAACAGAGATAAATAAACAATTTATCAAATCGACCAAATCAATTTAATACTGTCAAATCTAATAGGGCTGCAGTACACGCACGCGTGCACTGCCTCGCCACTATCATACGAAATGTATAAAAGACCAACGGAAATTCACGAAACGCGCATAAGGTCAAACCCAGAGAAAGTCGGGTTCAACTCAAATGCGCAAGGCAGTGGAGTGCACAAATGAAAACAAAGCACAGTGATGTACAAATGAAACACAGTGCCGTGACTACAGAAATGATCCTCCAAGTTTAACATCATTATCAAGTGCAATGAAGACTATAATGTACTCAAGTGATAACGTGAAACAGGCTCAAGTAATGAAGCAGATGTGATAAACAAACAGGCTGGTCAAAGTATCAAGTGTACCCATGAATCAAGACAGTGAACTGAAGGGAAGGCATGAACTGCCACTCAAAAGAGCAGACCTTGTTTAACCCAAAATACAAGACCAGTGGCATAATAAATATCAAAATGCAGACTAAAGTGCATCAAGACCAGAAATCAAGATCAATGCTAAACATCAAGCAAATATGAATGCAAACCAGACCAGAAAATAGTGACATGATCTGGGACACTGACTCAATTACCCCTGAACCAAAGTGAACAAATGCATCAGAGATGAGCTAATGGATAGAGCTCTAGGCCAAGATCCAAACAAATGTTGACTGCAAATGATATTACAGGAACAAGACTTTCTATGTCAATCAGTAACCCTTTAAGCCATAGACAGAACCAAAGAAGAAAACCAACATCAGTGACATTAAAAACTATAGTAAGATTCATGAAGCTACATGGCGACATACATACTACATGTCTGAAACTCAAAGGCAGCCCAACCTCAACTGGACAATGCAACAAAAGCTCCAAGCAGATGAACATAAATGACCAGGCCAGATCAGTGTGCCACACAAATAAAGATGCCACGAAGTGTACCACACATGCATATACATACATATATGTATATAAACATATGGGGATGATCACCAAGAATGGAAAATAAGTTATCCATTTCAAAGTCTCAAAGAATAAGAATGGTTAGACCAGAGAAAGGTGTAACTAAACCTACCTGATAAAGTGTGATGATTAAAAGTAACAAATACATAAAGACTGCAAGATACTACAATGTCATTGAAATGTAAACTGCCTTGAAAAGTGAAAATCAAAGCCAGACAGATTCAAGATGTACTCATGTACAACAAAGACTGGTAAAAGCTTAAAGGCATTTGCATATTCAAGTGCATCTGAAAATCAAAGCAGCAGTTTTTGAACCAAGATAGTTAAATGTCGAAGTCACATATGTTCAAGTCCAGCTATCCCCACAAAACAGGCAATGCAACATGCTCAGAGGCATCGTAACAATTTCAAAACAATGATACATAACTAAAATCAAATAAGTTCATACTTTCACACAATCAAGTGACCAATGTCAAATGCAAATATCAACTTTGAACAAGACGTAACTGCCGAGGTCATGCGATAGCAGAAAGTAGTCAAGTTCAATGCAAATAGATGCCAGAAAGGAATTATTTTTGAGGAATGATTCTAACAATACCATAGCATAACAAAGTTAAAGTCGAATATGTTACATAATAACTCACAGCAACAATTAATGACTGGAGTCAAAATGAACCACTAACGAAAATATATACGATTTTTTCCCCAAGTCATAAATCATCCCAAAAATTCGTACTAAAATCAGAATCAAGTGACCGATGTTAACAGAAATCAAATCCTGGTGGCCACGAACGAAATCAACATCGTCCACTAAATTCAATGGTAACAGTTTCAAACCAAAACCATAAGCCAGTCAAGTATTCAACACGAATGAATTGAAAACAACAGAGAAATCAACAACTTCGAACCACAATTTAACAGCCGAAGATAAAGTGAACGAAGTCATGTCAAACATCAACAAAATAATACGAAAATAGCAGAATCATGGAGTTAAGAATTAGATGTGAGTGACAAGTATCACTCACCTTGATTGGAAGCGAAGACGAACACAGATTGAAGGAGTTGAATTATAGAGAGCTTCGATCAACAAATTCTTGGCTTCGATCGATAGAAACAACGGCTCCATCATTTTCGACGAAGCCCTACTTCGTGGCCGCCATTTATTTTCTCTCGAACGTTTAGGGTAAAATGAATGAAAAATGAGAGAGAGGGGATCGGGTTTTCACGATTATCACTTGCAACCAAATGGCAACCAAAGAATTGGGCTAAATGGATTTAAAGCCCGTATCACCACTAACCAATTTTTTTCAAGAATTTCAACAAGATTTTAAACTCCAATGGCACTAATCAAACGATTCGATCGTCATTTTGGCGACTATTAAAGATTTCTAAATCTCGGGTTGTTACACTACCACATCCCCATATTTGAACTCCGCCTAGTGCAGAAGCCGCTATTTTTTTTTCAAACTGCAATAACTTCTTCATACTAATTTGGGATCCGGCGAGACTTCGACCGATTAACACCCACCTAAATTACGGACAATATGGAACACTCGGATACTTCATCCGGTGAACGCACATTGTAGTTCTCCATGGGGAATGACAGTTGTACTTAGAAAATAACAAGCTACCACCCGTATTTGAACTTCGCCTAGTGTAGAAGCAGCTATTTTTTTAATTCAGATTGCTATATTTTCTTCATACTAACTCGAAATCCGGCGAGACTTCGACAGATTAACTCCTACCTAAATTACGGACAATATGGAACACTCGGATAATTCATCTTCTAAATGCACACTGTAGTTCTCCATGGGAACTGACAGTTGTACTTAGAAAAAAACAGGCTACCACATCCCCATATTTGAACTCTGCCTAGTGCAGAAGCCGCTATTTTTTTTGTTCACACTGCAATAACTTCTTCATATTAATTCTGAATTCGGTGAGACTTCGACCAACTAACTACCACCTAAATTACGAACAATATGGAACACTCGAATACTTCATCTGGTGAACGCACACTGTAGTTCTTCATGGGCACTGACAGTTGTACTTAGAAAATAACAGGATACCACATCCCCATATTTGAACTCCGCCTAGTGCAGAAGCCGCTATTTTTTTTGTTCAGACTGCAATATTTTCTTCGTACTAACTCGGAATCCGGCGAGACTTCGACCGATTAACTTCCACCTAAATTACGGACAATATGAAACACTCGGATACTTCATCTTGTGAACGTACATTGTAGTTCTCCATCGGGACTGACATGTGTACTTAGAAAATAACAGGCTACCACATCCCCATATTTGAACTCCGCCTAGAGTAGAAGCCGCTATTTTTTTGTTCAAACTGCAATAACTTCTTCATACTAATTCAGAATCCGGTGAGACTTCGACCAATTAACTTCCACCTAAATTACGGACAATATGGAACACTCGGATACTTCATCTTGTCAACGCACACTGTAGTTCTCCATGGGCATTGACAGTTGTACTTAGAAAATAACAGGATACGACATCCCCATATTTGAACTCTGCATAGTGCATAAGCCACTATTTTTTTTGTTCAGACTGCAATATTTTCTTCATACTAACTCGGAATCCGGCGAGACTTCGACCGATTAACTCCCATCTAAATTACGGACAATATGAAACATTCAGATACTTCATCTTGTGAACGTACACTGTAGTTCTCCATAGGGACTGACAGTTGTACTTAGAAAATAACAGGCTACCACATTCCCATATTTGAACTCCGCCTAGTGCAGAAGCCGCTATTTTTTTTATTCAAACTGCAATAACTTCTTCATATTAATTCAGAATCCGGTGAGACTTCGACCAATTAACTCCCACCTAAATTACGGACAATATGGAACACTCGGATATTTCATCTTGTGAACGCACACTGTAGTTCTCCGTGGGCACTGACAGTTGTACTTAGAAAATAACAGGATACCATATCCCCATATTTGAACTCCGCCTACTGTAGAAGCCGCTATTTTTTTTGTTCAGACTGCAATATTATCTTCATACTAACTCGGAATCCGGCAAGACTTCGACCGATTATCTCCCACCTAAATTACGGACAATATGAAACACTCGGATACTTCATCTTGTGAACGTACACTGTAGTTCTTCATGGGGACTGACAATTGTACTTAGAAAATAACAGGCTACCACATCCCTATATTTGAACTCTGCCTAGTGCAGAAGCCGCTATTTTTTTTTGTTCAAACTATAATAACTTCTTCATACTAATTTGGAATCCGGCGAGACTTCGACCGATTAACTCCCACCTAAATTACGGACAATATGGAACACTCAGATACTTTATCCTGTGAACGCACATTGTAGTTCTCCATGGGGACTGACAGTTGTACTTAGAAAATAACAGGCTACCACATCCCTGTATTTGAACTTCGCCTAGTGCAGAAGCCGCTATTTTTTTTATTCAGACTGCTATATTTTCTTCATACTAATTCGAAATCCGGCGAGACTTCGACAGATTAACTCCCACCTAAATTGCAGAAAATATGGAACACTCAGATACTTCATCTTCTGAACGCACACTGTAGTTCTCCATGGGAACTGACAGTTGTACTTAGAAATTAATAGTCTACCACATCCCCATATTTGAACTCCGCCTAGTGCATAAGCCGCTATTTTTTTTGTTCAGACTGCAATATTTTCTTCATACTAACTCGGAATCCAGCGAGACTTCGACCGATTAACTCCCACCTAAATTATGGACAATATGAAACACTCGGATACTTCATCTTGTGAACGCACATTGTAGTTCTTCATGGGCACTGACAGTTGTACTTAGTAAATAACAAGATACCACATCCCCATATTTGAACTTCGCTTAGTGAAGAAGCCGCTATTTTTTGTTCAGACTGTAATATTTTCTTCATACTAACTCGGAATCCGGCGAGACTTCGACCGATTAACTCCCACCTAAATTACGGACAATATGAAACACTCGGATACTTCATCTTGTGAATGTACATTGTAGTTCTCCATGGGGACTGACAGTTGTACTTAGAAAATAACAGGCTACCACATCCCCATATTTGAACTCCATCTAGTGTAGAAGCCGCTATTTTTTTGTTCAAACTGCAATAACTTCTTCATACTAATTCATAATCCGGTGAGACTTCGACCAATTAACTCCCATCCAAATTACGGACAATATGGAACACTCAGATATTTCATCTTGTGAACACACACTATAGTTCTCCATGGCACTGACAGTTGTATTTAGAAAATAACAGGATACCACATCCCCATATTTGAACTCCGCCTAGTGCAGAAGCCACTATTTTTTTTCCAGACTGCAATATTTTCTTCATACTAACTCGGAATTCAGCGAGACTTCGACCGATTAACTCCCACCTAAATTACGGAAAATATGAAACACTCGGATACTTCATCTTATGAACGTACACTGTAGTTCTCCATGGGGACTGACAGTTGTACTTAGAAAATAACAGGCTATATTCCCATATTTGAATACTATTTCTCTATAAGATGTAAAAGGGTATATTTGGAATTTCAAAAAGACACTGAGTAAATCTATTCAATGAATTCTCTTTATTAGTAGTAAAGATATAACAAGAATTACTGTAAACAAATGTAGATGTTTACTCACAAATTTGAAAACAGAGGCACTATTTGCTTTGCTCTTATTTGATTCTTCCTGTAGTTTTTGAGCTTCCTAGTTTCTTTTAGATTTTAAATGGCAGCTTATTCTTTTTTTTTGTGAACTTGAAAAAACATATGCTCGGCCATATATAGATGTGAATAGGGTGGCTGAGCATTTGTGTACATGCCTTCTCTTTATTTTATTTTTTTATTTTATTATTTTTTTCTTTTCTTTGATTTGATTTTCTTATGAAAGTTTTTGATTTATCATATGACTTGATTTGATTTTTTTTGACTTGATACAATGTTTTGAATGCTTGAAAGTAAATTGCCATGATGATGTCTCCTAGAATGTTTACATGTATTTTTATGTGAATCGATATATGTATATTTACCTTTTTGTATGTATATATATGCATAGTTAAGTAATTTATCCTAATTTACTTGCATCATCACTACTTAATATATATATATACACACACATTTGCTTATATATTGTCATCATATTATATATATATATATTTCACATTATTCCCTCTTACATGTTTATCTATATTAGGATAAGTATTGCTTTTACACATATGTACAAACTCATATATATTATCACATCATAAAACTTGTATATATCTACATATATACCTTTATGGGTAATTATCTTAATTTAAATAGTGGAGTATATATATATATATACACATATAATTAATTTTCTTTTCCTATGATTTACTATACCCAATGATTTTATAAGTCAGTATTTTTATATAGTTTTTAAATCAATTTATATATACTCAGATATTTTAATTGTCAGAAATTTGTTTGTTCGACTTATAAAATCAATATTTCAATAATTAAAATCAGTTAATTTCCCTATTAACAGACGTCAAAAAATCCGGGTCGGCACATCTTCATATGTCGCTCTTATCATATTTCGTACATGTATATGTGATCTGAGCGTGGATAATATTTGGGATTATGTAATTAAATCTTAAATTGAAATTCATAAGAAATGAGAAATTCTGTTTTGTTGGAGTTTAAAATTTTTCATATTCTTGTGTTTCTGTGTTGCCAATAGTTTCAAGATTTCGATTCCGGTCAGTTAGAAATAACACCTATGGATGACTACAGCATCCGTAGCAGTTAGTTTTGAGCCTCCGAAAGCGGGATGTTATTAATTTTGAGTAGTCTGAGAGTGGGAGACTTTCTGGTTTTTGGACGAATAAGCTTCCGGAGACGTGCAGGAGGCAACATTAGCTATATAGGAGCTATTTTGTGTATTCCGCTGTGATGTACTAAGAACTGTAAAGTTCCTATTCATTAGTTCTCTGATCATCATAAGGGGACATCTTCATATGTCTCTCTTATCGTATTTTGTATATGTATATGTGATCTGAGCGTGGATAACGTCTGGGATTATGTAATTAAATCTTAAATTGAAATTCATAAGAAATGAGAAATTCTGTTTTGTTGAAGTTTAAAATTTGTCATATTCTTGTGTTTCTGTGTTGCCAATAGTTTCAGGATTCCAATTTCGGTCACTCAGAAATAACACATATGGATGACTGCAGCATCCGTAACAATTAGTTTTGAGCATCCAGAAGCGGGATGTTACACGTATCTGTGTGTACTATAAATGTTACGGTTAATTAATTATCTTAAATAGTCGAGGAAAATTAATATCAAATTTTAGAAATTTTATTTAAATTAAATTAATTAAGTATGATTTAATTAATAAAATTAAAATTAATTGTATATAATTTAATTAATAAGAATTAAATTAATTAAATATGATTTAGTTAATAAGATACATGTATACATTATATAAGTTAATTAATTTATATCGGTTATAAACAAATAAACTTATATAACTATATATGTATAAAATAATGTAAAAGGAACTGAAATATACCCAAAATAGATTTTTGAAAGAAGTACATATTTAAAGTATGTATATTGTAATTTCAAATGTGTTCAACACTTGAATCACAATGATGTTTCATAAGAAACATATTATTGCTTAAATCGATATCACTTAACGTATATATGTTAAAATTAAGAACCTTTAATATATATATATAGATGTGCCCCATAACATTTATGTATTAATAGTTTGCTTGCATATACACTAGTTGTTGAGCAAATTCAAGCCATGACTGTTATGTGTAATACTTATTAGTATATTGCCTATAAGAGGAAAGGTACATGCATGTACTTGTTAAACAAACTCAACGTACATGCATTATACTTAACCCGTCGCAAAATGGTAGGTAAGAGTGAATAATCTCTCTTGATTTGTTAAGAAAACTCAAGGTCGAGGTTGAGATTATGGTAAAGACCATGGTTAGGAGTTGTATATGATACAACCGATAAAGAGTTATTCATTGCTTGCAGACCTATGTTTTGTTGAACAAACTCAAGGTTAGAATCCAAAGGCAAGTAAGTCCCACACTCAGTAGAGCAATATTTCTCTTAGGTTTTGAGGAATATAAAAATATAGTGGGAGGCTTATTAGAAAAACAAAATGAACACATTTAGCATTTCTAATATTGTAATAATATATGCTATATAAAGCCGAAATAAATTACTTGACTAAATTTGTGCAACTAATATAGTTGATAAAATGTTAATCAGTTAAAATATACAAATGAACTGAATTAAGATTGACATAGAAATATAAAATACAGTTGCAAATAATATTTATAGTATGTTGTCAATTTAAGTCTCATGCAAGAGCCAAATTATACAACTACTAAGTACATTTGTACACCATGGTCACTTAAGTGTTTATTTGTCCGAGATCGTGTATTGTATTTGATGAGTTTTCAACTCTAAAGGCAATGCAAGAATATGGATATTTGATTCATATGCTTTAACATATAAAAGTTATATGGTGAACAGTTATTATTTGTAATGTACAAAACCTCGATGAAATTAGTTTAATTGGAATGAGCAAGTAAACCATGATGCAAGATCCCTCATTCAACATAATTGATTATAGTAAGGATCTTGTGGTGTTAAAAATAGCATCAGGCCAAGAGCTACAAGGTGGATTTCGATCATTGAAATGTCAAGTTACATAAATTAGAACTTATTTGATATCCTTAAATCTTAAGATACATGGCAATTGAATCATGAGCCGAGATCATTAAGAGCATACTATGAGTAGGAAGTGGAATTAATACAATGGATTCAAAAGCATCAAACCTCTCTTGTTCGGAAAAATCGAAACACATCGAAATGGTACCTGCCATACTTAATAATGGAAGGATTTGGCAGAAATATGTAAAATTGTCCCTCCACAAAAAATGATTCCAGAATAAATGGGCAATAGTTAGGAGAGGTGCGCCAGCGGCGAGTAGAAACCAAATACATTTTTTTAAAAAGTTCAGAGTAATCTTGCTGTAAAATTTCTTTTCGAATGGCTAGAACATTTGGAAACGAAAGTGAATGTATTAAAGTGTATGTAATTTAGGCACTGTGGGACAAATAGAGTGAATGATCGCCTCTGCTTCATGATGAGACATTGATACTTAATATGTAATGAGAAATTTGATTTCTATTCTAAGTGTATTTTTCTTATAGAAAATTATTTCCTACGAGTGTTATTTCTTTCAATTTACGATATTTGATCTGAAATCGACTATAAACTTGCTAAAGCAAATGAAATAAGTAACCAATATTAAATGGTTGAATAGAGCTTCGTATGTCATATGTTGTTATAGTAATGATGGAAATAGTGGGAGCATGCTATATAACACCAAAATGCATGCACATTCGATGGACGTGTATATAGAAAAAATTAACCTTAACTGGAAATGAATTTAAAATTGTATTATTGATGCCTTATTTTTTTATTTCTTTATTTCTGATTCACTTAAGTATAGATAAAAAGGATTTTTTTGTAATAGGTAGTTGCTTTAGTATAATGTATTGATATACGAATAATTTATTTGCATAATAAAAGAAGATTAGGTAGCTTTTGTATATATAATATAATATCATGTACGTTTTACATTGCACGGATATTAGTTGGATGTTCTAAACCATAAGAGTTGTAGTTTGCTCAAAATGTAATATAGCTTAAACTTTAAAACCATCTGCTTCAGGGTGAACAGAGAACTAATTTATATTTTTTTGTGCAATAAGTTTTTATTACTTCTTAGTTTCATGAAGGTTTTCATTAGTCAATTTTCTGCAGTTAGTTTTTTATTTTTGATTAACTGGAAGTATATGACATAAATCCTCATCGGATTATATTTATAAGAATGGATAATAAGATGATTGAACAATTGTTCGATCTAATACTCTAGACTTAAGGTATGATTGTCAGTAATGAATTCTATATCAACATGATGCGAATATACCGTCTATTCATTTTGTGCACATGGTGATTTTAGTTTTTGACATATGAATATAAATATTATTAATATTGCTCAATGACCTCCAACTCAAGCAAAAAAGAATTATCAAGAAAATATATAATAGAATTATAAATCTACAGAAAGAATATAGTAAGGATGATAGAATAATGACATTTTAGTCATAGTCAATTTGGGACAAACATAACAAAACATATTGCAATAGTTGAGATGACCATTCGTTAAAACAATATTTGCATCAACTTATTCCATTAAGCTCAATATACTTTGTAACCACCGTTTCAAGACAACATAACACATGGTTTTCTACAAAAAGAAAAAAAGGTTTGTTATACATTAGTTGGTTGCATATTGTTCAAAGAATAAGAAAACATAAGTAATTATGTAATTATATCATGATTTCAATCGACATAAGGAGAACTCAAATTTTATAAAGGGTGTAACAACTTGGAATTTCACTACTTTGATTTGCGAATATTTAATTAATTTTAAATATTCATTATATAGGTTTTATAATGAAAATAGAACTCTTTTAGATAATAATTAATAATGGTGAAATCATTTTCAAATTTTGTTTACAAAAATATTTAGTTCGAATAAAAATAGGTGACCGAAATTTCGTTTGCTAAATTTTCGAATTTTCATTAGCTAAAAGTTATCGAAAACATTGTGAACTCTTTAGCATAAGTGTACACATTTTTATATAAGTTAGAATATGGGTATATGTGTGTATTAGCGTATGCATACACACACACACACCTAAATATACTAAGTTTAAAATGTAAAAAAAAGAGTATAGGTCACATCATTAGGGGACATAAGTACCATTAGGTACCATAACATGTCAAAACATGTTTTAACATGTTCGTTCATGAGAATTTTCGAATTTTAAAACTGGATAACAAGGAGAAGACATGGAGGAGAGGTGGTATTCATTTGTGGAGGGAAAAGTACGCAAGGGTAGTTTGGTAATTTCATTTTCATTTTTTTTTATAAAACTTCTTTCCTATTTTCTTCTCCACTTTCATTTGCATTTTCCATTTTTTTCTAAGATTCATCTTCTTCTTCATTTTAATGGCTTCCCTTTATAATTCTAATGAATTTAAATTTGAAATTTTTACTTCTTTTTAAATGTTTAAAAAGTTTGTTTTAAACTTTTTCTTTCTCTATTTTCCTCCCACTTCATTCAGCCATAACTTCCTCTAGTCTTCTCTAAATCAAGATTTTCTTTTCTTCGATCCACGTGGAATTCTAGTGACTACAAATTTAATTTGATCCACCTTTTAAAATTTCAAATATATTTGGGTCAAAAATACATTTTTTTCCAACTCATTTTCTAACCCATATTTTCAAGTCTGAAAATATCTCATCTTATTTTTACCATATCTCCCTTAAACCACATCGAAATTTAGTGGTTCTTTTATTAAAATTGTAGAGAAAAGAATTTTCAAGAACTTTTCTTTTGACCACTATTCCAAATTTCGAAAGTAAGATGGCCAAAAATCAAGGAGAAGATTACCCATTTTCGAAATGATTTTTATGATTTTCCAAGCTTTGCAAGTTCTAAAGTATTTCAAGTTTTCAAAGGAGTTTTGCAAAGTTTTGGTGGGTAAATTTCTAACTTTTTGTGGAAAGATTCAGCCTTTATTATGTTGCCTATTTGGTTGTAGAATATATTGTTTGGATGGTTGAATTATCATATGGTTTGGATGTACATATGTTGCTAGTTTATGGTTTAGCGAAGATTTGTGAATCGAATGAAAGTGAAGTTTTTGGTTATAAGTTATTATTTTTGTCTTGTGATTGAAAGTGAAATGGAAAGTTAGTAAGTATAGTTAGTAAATGGAAAAGTTAGTGAGCAAGGTTAGCACTTGAAAGTTGTTTGTGTTCGACATAGCGATCCTTTGAGTTTTTAAATTTGATTACTTACTTTGTTTTAAATAAAAAGTTTTCTAAAGTTTTCAACCTTTTGTTTTGCTTAAAAAACTTTATACTAAGTTCATAAAGCAAGTTAAAGTTAAAAAGTAACGTTTTAAAAGACAATTTGAGATGTTAATCAAGTCTGGAAGTTATGGTATCCATAGCGATAGTCGCTATGGATTCAGTTTTGGTAAAAGTCCATTTTCTTGAAAATTCATTTCCATATTTTAAAATTATTTTAGAAAGGTTTTATAAACTTGATAAAAATGTTTTAGAAAGTTAATTACATTTTAATAATTAATTATTAATTAATTAACCTTGATAATTAATAATTAATTAAGTATTAAACAAGGTTCATTAATCTTAATTAAATAAAGATTATATACTGGTTAATTATCCTTTAAAAGTAAGATTAATTTTTAATTAAATATGAGTCAAGTATATGATTTATTTTTAATTAATTTCTAATCAAATATAAGGTCAATTATTTATTTAATTAATCAATCAAGCGTTTAACTATTTTTAATGATAAATTAATTAAGGTTTTAATTTAAAATAATTATTTATTAAAGGTTTAATTTATTATTTAAGTTTTATTTAAAATATTATTTAATTAATTAATTGATTTTAATTAATAGTTGGTTATTAATAAAGGTTTTAAATTATTATTTAATAGTTAATAATGGATTAATTAAGTGTTTAATTTATAAATAAATTATTTATTAAAGGTCTAATTATTTACTAATTTATAATTAAAATTTCAATTTAATAAAGATTAATTATGATTTAATAAAGAGTTTAACTTGTAATTAATCGTTTTAAAAGGGAGTTTTAATTTTCAATCCTTTATTTTGAGAATCAAATTGTTTTAAAGGTAGTTCTTTTTCAAAAATGGTTTTGAACATAAGGGATTCAAATGTCGATAGCATTATGTAGACAAACAATTGTGAATGAGTTATATAAACGGTTTGATTGTGTGGACATGTGTTAGCAGAATAAATCTCTATTCCACTATAAGTTGATTGTTTGATTATTTGAACTTTTATTCGGCAGGACAAATCACTATCCTGCTATTATGTTATTTGGACATGTATATGCTGGTTAAGTTGTGTTGAAATGTTATTCCCTGATTTGGATATGAATTTCATTTACATATATGTCGACTTATGTAAATAAATGGTTAAGTGACTTGAAAGTGAAATTGATGTTAAATGGTAACTTAAATTACTACCATTAGGATTGCTAAGCCTCCTTCTGAAATAATAAAGTATGGTTTTGAATTAATTTCAATTCTTTAATCAATTTGGGGTTAAGGTTTATAAATTATTTTTCAAGTTATATTATTATTTTATAAAGATATATATAAATAATAAATGGTTTATAAAAATGGGTTTTAATAAGTAAAAAGGTTTATTTAAAGTGATTTAAAAGGATGAGTTGCAAAAGATATTTTGTAAAGGATTTTTCCTAAGAAGATTTATTAAAGTGGCTTTAAATGGGGAAATGTTTTATAAATGATTTTAGAGGTTTGTAAAAAGGTTTTATAAATTGACTTGTAGACTTATAAAGGTGTTTTATAAATTGAATTTGGAAATTTATAAAAGTATTTAAATGTGAAGGGAGCTTTTAAAAGGGAACTTTTATAAAGAATAAGTGGATCGGTTTATATTAAAACATTTTCGAAGAGAAATTTGAAAAGAGTAATTTTCCAAATGTTTTGATAGTACACTTATACCCCTAAGATAAGTATAAATATTTTCCAAGTCAAAAAGGGAAGTAAGGGTTTTGGAAATAATGTTGTGTAAAGATCTTTTGATCAAGTTTTATAAAGTGATTTTATTAACCAAAGATTAAATTAATAAAGGCTCAGTGGATCCCATATGGAATTAAATCAATGTTTGAATGATTGTCTATTTGATAGTTAAATAACCGACAATCAAACCTGGACCAAAATGTACTTTGGAAATATTTAGGAGAAACACATGAGTTATAGTGCACAGTCATCCCTAATGATGCTGTATAGTGCATATAAATCTCATTTCATTCTTCTGGGACAAATGATAAGGAAATCCGTCCACATACGATTAGGAGGTGATCTCCGCTCTTATCTTGTCTATTTATTTTCTAAAGAACCGCGGCTGAGTTTACCGGAAATTATCGAAAGCTGTTTCGAATAGACCGGGATCAGATATGTTATCCAAACCAGTTTGACCCAAATCAAGCATTTCAAAGTGAAGACCATCTTGAAGATGATGGAATTGAAGATGACGCTCTTTGAAGTGCAATGGCTGCTTGCTACTAATCATGAGGGTGATTCCAAAATGGATGTAGTAGAAGTACTGCCTTCGGTTTGTTCATGTCCTGAACAACTTGTATCGATGAATTTTGTCACTGCATTACAGCTTAGAGGGCAGCCTTAGCATTCCAAGTGGGAAGTGCTATATAAAGGTGAAACATAGCCTCAAGCCTCACCAATCGAGAAATGACAAAAAGTGGGCATGCAGTAGGGTCATATGGGTCACTTCCACTAGGGTATGGTCATCCAAAAATCTAGATCGATTACTATGTACTCATGTATGCTTCAGGGCCCAAAGTGGAGCGATCATATTCCGTATTACTAGTTAAGTGGTAGGCCAGTCCTGTGTGGCGGGGTACAAGATGTTCTTGTCAGATCCAAGTGCATTTTATATAAAGATGTACCATCGGAAGGAAGGTAGTTCCTTACCTTGTCATAGTATGGAATCCATTCTCCAATATACGCCTTTACAGTTTTAGATGTACCCAGCTATGTTGAAATATAAGATGCAAGCATTTCAGCTATGCTCATATTTTACTTGAACCGTTAGACATTATTATGATATCACTGGATTTTCTATAAAAAAATTTTGGTTATCATAAGGTAAAAACTCATCCTTTATGTGCGGCGTGGTCTTACAAGATACCCTAGATTTTAAAAGTGTTTTAAACATAATAATTCAGTTGTTTGAGTTTACTCACACCAGACCCATGTCTGACCTGGAGTTTTATTTTCTTTCCCTAAAACTCTTAGATGCTCGAATTTTTATGGGCGGCCAAGTACTCCAGATTTTCCCTGGATGCATCTTGGAGGAGCTGGGAGCAAGAGGCTTCATCGATAGCTAGTTATTATCTTATTTCCACTGTTTATATATATATATATATATATATACTATCAATTAGGTAGGGACATGCTATTAAACTGCCTAGGGTAGAATTTGTATTAGTATGACTCTGATGTATCATTTTGGAAATGACTTTGTAAAGAATTATTTTGATTAATATATGTTATTCCATTGCGTTGTGAGATTTTGTGATTCTGTAATTTCTTCTTATCTTCTATCTCATTTCTTTCCCCTAACAATTTGTCTTTCCAGCACTTAGTTGTTCGGCATGTGAATACCGTGGATATATTAGTGTCGATTTTCGAGGGTCGAAAAGGCCGGTTCGTTACGTTTATTATCAGAGCACCAGTTTAAGCATGAACCTTGGCTTTGGTAGGGCAACTCATTAAGAGATAAGGTAATGGAATGCCTTATTATGAGTTTGAGTGTATATTATCAAAGCGCGTATTTGTTAGTGATATAAAAATGTTTTGTATTGTGTTGGTTGATCTGTTGCGTGGCTTATGGATTATGGTCAATGCGAGTAGCTAACGTTATTGGTAGGGATCTCTAAATACTTAAACAAGACCAACTAACATAGTATTGTTTTGAAATTGGGTAAATGAAATAATTTTAGCCAGGATATATTTTATATAAAGAATGATTTTCAAAATTAGTATAGTATGGTATAGTTATTCGAAGTGTAGGTTGTTAGGAGATAATAGTATTTTATTATTATCATTTAGGGTTTGTTTAGTCATGCTCGTCCAGTTTGAGCATTTACTATTACTAGTGTGTATAGTAAAAATTGATTTAATGAATGATGTTTATAAGAAAAAGTGTTAGAATATTTTTAAATAAATATTTGAAAAATTGTTTTATAAAGGTTGATCTTATAAAACAAATTTTTAAAATGTGTCTTTTGATTAAAAAGCATTTAAGTCGAAAATTTGAGGACTTAGATCCCAAGGCTTTTGAAAAGGATTTTCAATGTTTTGAAAAGTAATAATAGTATTATTTGAAAGAAATTTTGGTTCAAGAATTAATTTTTGAGAGTGAAAATGTTAAGTAAGAAGTATTTTCTTTAGAGTGGTTATGGAGAATGAGTCTCGATTTGTTTTGTGATAATCAGAATAATCTTCTAAGTAACGATTAAATGTTTGCTTAAGTGAACATTATAGTGCACTTAGTAAATTATTCTATTTATCATTGTACAATCGAAACAAGTTCAAACCCGAACGAACCCAAAGCAAGGGGTGATAAATTTTTTGTTGGAAGATCTAAAGTATTGTTTCAAAAATGAGATTTTGAAATAAAAGAAATATTTTTAAGTTAACTAGTTCGAGTAGCTTGAAAATAACTTAAAATTGGGGAAGGGATGTGTTCGATGGTAAGCACTTATCTTGAGTATTACCCTTCTTGGTAAGGGAATGTACGATACTGTTTTGTAGTACGCGGTTCCTTAGTATCATTTTGGAGTTACTCGGGCTATATGTATATATTTTTTATGATTAAAATATAGAGTTTCATTTCAAAAAGCTTTTGAAATAAGACCGGGTATTTAGATCTTGAGTTTTCTTAGGGGAATAAATGCAAAATGGAATAGTTGAATCAAATAGGGGTATATACTCTTAGGATGTAATGGAGTAGTATCCAAGTTGAACCTTTATGAAATGTTTTCATAAATAATTTAGTGGAAATAGAATTGGTATTAGGGGGAACCAATTAAAGAAGCGTGTAGGTTGGACGTAGATAATCTCTAATTTCTATATAGTTTGATCTAAGATTCGAGTACATGGCTTTGAGGTGTTTCACACCATTCCGGATTTGGACCTATTACTCGATTTTTGACAGCGAGCACTTGATGAGGATTTTGTGTTATGAGACTAGTGTTTTCTATCATAGTTACAGCTATGTAAGGAGAACAGAGGTTCCAAATCAAGGAACTTGATCGGAGTCCACACTAGAGAATCGGGTGAGTGATACTACTTCAAAAATGAAGTTAGTATTCGAGTAGTGATCGAATCATATTTTGTATAAGGATGATCTATGTACATTATATGAACTTATGTATAGTGCTAAGTGTTTTCTGGGTCAGGTTGAGGTGTAATTTTGGGGACGAAATTCTTTAAGGGGGGAAGAATGTAACGACCCGGAATTTCACTTCTTTGATTTGTGAATATATAATTAATTTTAAATATTCAATATAGGTTTTATAATAAAAGTAATACCCTTTTAAAAATAATGAATGATGGAAATCATTTTCAAATTTTGTTTACAAAAATATTTAGTTCGAAGAAAAACAGAAAATGTGACCGGAATTTCGTTTTCTGAATTTTCGACTTTTCATCATCTAAAAGTTATTGAAAACGTTGTGAGCTCTTTAGCATAAGTATAAACATTTGTAAATAATTTAGAATATAGGTATATGTGTTTATTAGTGTATGTGTGTATATATATGTATGTATGTATGTATGTATTTACACCTAAGTATACTATGTTTAAAATATATAAAAATAGTATAGGTCACAACATTAGGGGACATAAGTACCATTATGTACCATAACATGTCAAAACATGTTTTAACATATTTGTTCATGAGAATTTTTGAATTTTAAGAGGGGGAGACAAGGAGAAGACATGAAGGAGAGGTGGCATTCATTTGTGGAGGGCAAAGTATGCAAGAGTAGTTTGGTAATTTCATGTTTTTATTTTTTTAATAAAACTTCTTTCCTATTTTCTTCTCCACTTCCATTTGCATTTTCCATTTTTTTCTAAGCTTCATCTCCTTCTTTGTTTTAATGGCTTCCCTTTATAATTCAAAAGAATTTAGATTTGAATTTTTACTTCTTTTTAAATGTTTTAAAAACTTAGTTTTAAACTTTTTCTTTCTCCATTTTCCTCCCACTTCATTTAGCCATATCTTCCTCTAGAATTTCCCAAATCAAGATTTTTCTTTTCAAACCACGTAGAATTCTAGTGACTACAACTTTTATTTGAACCACTTTTTCAAATTTGAAATATTTTTGGTCAAAAATACAGTTTTTTCTGACTCATTTTCGGACCCATATTTTCAAGTTCGAAAATACCTCATCTTATTTTGACCATATCTCCCTAAAAATATCGAAATTTAGTGAATCTTTTATTGAAATTGTAAAGAAAAGAATTTCCAATAACTTTACTTTTGACCAATTTTCTAAATTTTGAGAGTAAGATGGCCAAAAATTAAGGAGAAGATGACCTATTTTCGAAATGACTTTTGTCGTGTTCCAAGCTTTGGAAATTCTGAAGTATTTCAATTTTACTAAAGAGTTTTGCAACTTTTTGGTGAGTAAATTTCTAACTTTTTTTGGAAAGATTCAACCTTATTATTTTTTCGGCTTGGTTGTAGAATATGTTGTTTGAATAGTTGAATTATCATATGGTTTCGATGTACATATGTTGCTAGTTTATAGTTTAGCATAGATTTGTGAATCGAATGTTAAAGTGATGTTTTTGGTTATCAAGTTATGATTTTTTTCTTGTAATTGAAAGTGATATGGAAAGTTAGTAAGCCTAGTGAGTAAATGGAAAAGTTAATGAGCAAGGTTAGCACTTGAAAAGTGTTTGTGTTCGACATAGTGATCCTTTGAGTTTTTAAATTTGATTACTCACTTTGTTTTAAATAAAATGTTTTCTAAAGTTTCTAACCTTTTGTTTTGCTTACAAAACTTTACACTAAGTTCATAAAGCAAATTAAAGTTAAAAAGTAATGCTCTAAAAGTCTATTTGAGATGTCAATCAAGTTTGGAAGTCATGGAATTCATAGCGATAGTCGCTATGGATGAAGTTTTGATAAAAGTTCATTTTTTGGAAAATTCATTTTCATATTTTAAAATTTTTTTGGAATGGTTTTTGAAACACCCCACACCCCTTAGTATTCCCAAAAAGGGCACACCAAAGGATGTGGTGCGTTATAGGTATAGCTAAAGCATCATAAAGACTAAGATTCACAAGACAAATAAGTAAAAACAGCGGAAACAGTTAAATAATAGCTTCTCATTCAAAATTAAACTTCATCTCAAAATAAGTTATAAAAACATAACATATCTCATGAAAATACATCTTAGTCTCACATATACAAAAGTAAAAATAATATCAATCCCTCTCACAAGTGAAAGTCCATCATAAGCCAAATGAAAAGAAGATGAAAAGAAGAAAAATACATCTGAAATGAGAAAACTCCGGGAATGGATCTCCAAGCAACCTGAATCAACTTAACTCTGCTGGCCTATTGGGGGGAAAAAGAGGGAAATAGAGGAGTGGGTCAGATAATAAGTCTAGTGAGTGAAAGTAATTATTAGCATTTCTAAGCAAGATAAAGATAATATACTAAGCAATAGTTCTAGCTTGAAAGGAAAATACAGAAAAGATAAAACTGGGGTAAAATACTGTTTCCGATTCTATTCGACTGTTTGCTTTGATTGTTTGCACTTGTCTTAAACTACTGTGATTAGGCTGAATCCTAATTCTACCCATTGATCGGACTATTTTATCTCTGTTGTGCCACTGTGAGCTGATCCAATCCTGTTGGTCCGACAGCAAAAAGACACCTCTTTAGCACTTAGGACGCAGTAGCGAATTATTTACCCTAATCGATGCCGCATGCTCGGTCATCGCCGGTACACACTAACTGTCATCCCCTATTTGACCCTTTATTTACCCTAATTAGCATAAGCGTGCCCAGCCTCACCTAACTGTTGTGAGACCATCAGTCCTAGACCTGAAAGGGAATGTTGCCCAGCCTCA
This sequence comes from Allium fistulosum, assembly GCA_030737815.1. Lineage (NCBI taxonomy): Eukaryota > Viridiplantae > Streptophyta > Magnoliopsida > Asparagales > Amaryllidaceae > Allium > Allium fistulosum. The sequence goes on along the minus strand of CM060902.1, from coordinate 1,109,698,430 downwards.
CCTAACTGTTGTGAGACCATCAGTCCTAGACCTGAAAGGAAATGCTGTCGGTACTGGTCCTAATAAACAATCTTCTAGCTTTGCGCCCCTTGTCCAAATCCCCAGATTCGAGCCTCTATCTATTGGCCACTTATTTACCCTAATCAGCATAAGCGTATCCTAGCCTCACCTACTATTGTGAGACCATCAGTACTAGATCTGAAAGGGAATGCTACCGGTACGGGCCACTACTTCTATATTTGCTTATTAACTTAATCTAAGTTTTAAAATAAGCCTCTTCAGTTATTTCTGCTATATTTTCTTATTAACTTAATCCAAGATCTAAGTCTTAAAATAAGCCTCTTCGGTTATTTCTTTCTTTCTAATTATAACTTGTGTTATAATTGTTCTTGCAGCTGTTATTCTTCTATTTTCTCTTTGTAATTATGCTTGCAAATATCTTAAATTTGCCTATTTCAGTCAATCTCTATTTTTATTTCAGTTTTTCTCATTTACATCTGATTTCTGTAAATTTAGTGTTTTTCTATTTTAATCCATTTCAGTGAATTCTTCTCTTTTTAATATTTTATTCACGTAAATGGGGATTAAGTCTTTATAAAAAGAAACTAACATTTACAGGCTAAATTCTAACTTAAAACAGATGTAAATTATAACAACCCGCATATTTTACGATTGTATATTTAAATGTTTTATTTAAATATAGCATCTTTAATCGGATTAAAGTCCGAAATGTTACTTTTTGTAAACAGTCGAATTGGGACTCGAGACCACTTCCATTGAGTCCAAAATAGCATTTACAACTTTTTTGAGTATACACATCGACATGTTTGGAGTTGAGTAGAATTTTGCTATTTTTATATTTTGGGCTTTGGGAATCGGTTTCAGCCCACTAACCCAACATAATACCCTAACTCCTCCCCACTCCTCTTCATTCATTCATTCCATTTCCTAACACTTTCAAGCTTAAAAAATGGGGGAAAGAATGGGAAATAGAAATTCCTAAACCTTAGTTTGATTAGGAAATACAAATTCAAGTCCAAAAATCAAAGAGAAGCTTAGGTAAGCATCCTCTTCATCTTCTCCATCTCAATCTCTCTCCAATTTCAGAAATTTCCTATAACGTAATTTAGAAAATATTTGTCTATGATCATAGATTGGAGCTTCTAGAGTTGAAGTTGAAGAGTGGTTGATCTTTCCTTTGTTTTAAAAGCTTCTCATTCGTTGTTTTGGGTTTAAAGGTGAGTTTTTGAACTCACATCTACGTCTATAACTTTCATTATTGTTAGGTATGAATTCCTAACATTTATTCATGTTCATTTGCTTTTGATTTGAATTAATTTGGTGAATTTTCCAATTTTTAGTTTTGAAGTCCAATTTTATGAAAATCCTACTATGGATGTTTGGACATAATATTTAGGGTGTATCGAAGAGCCTATAAGGCTGGGTTGTCGCTTGACATAAATACCTAATCTTCGCTGCTCGTCCGATCGCTCCCGAATCGTTTTGGCCATCATGGCCTAGGCAAAATGTTGCCCAGACCAGGTGACCAGACGTCTGGTTGATCAAGTCCAGACGTCTGGTTATAGACCTGGAGGAAAAAAAATAAGCACGCAGAAAATAAAATGGCAGAAACAAATTTCAAACATCTGATTTGTAGGTTCAGACGTCTGGTTAGGTCTCAGACGTCTGCTTTGAAATTTCAGACTTCTGGGGGTTTTCTGGATTATTTCCAAAACCCAAATCCAGATGTCTGGATTAAACCCCAGACGTCTGGAACTGTGCATTTTGCCTATTTTTTTGATTGGATTTCCAATTTTAATCGATTTTTGTCGATCCGGTTAGTTGTTATCACTTATTATCGACTTTGATGACGTCTTTCTTTGGATTTTTGGGAATATCCATTTGATGGGTTTGGTATCGATTTCTATGGTTTTGATTCACGTCTTCGAATGTGAATTTTGGGTGATTGATTGTTTCTACAATCATTTTTGTGATTTGTCACTTTAAAATACAAAGGTTTCTATACTAATAGTAAATACTCAAACTCTTTCACAAAAACGATTTCAACACTACTTTTAAATACAAAGCTCGTTTCTAAAACCGTTTTCCAATCTATTAGTATATACAAACCTTACCTCATTCGTATGAGAAATATAATTAAACGGCTTAGCAAAAAAAGTGGTATGAAACGCTTGCGTTTACTTCGTCGGTTAATTCTTGGACTTGTTCGATTGAACTCTCGTGACAATTTTCGAGTGGAAATCTACAATCTGTTCGTAAATATTTAAGTTAAGCTAGTGGTTATGGGACATAAAGCTAAACTAATTTATTTACTAGCTTAGTGTAATTTACACTTGTCAATCTTTGATGATTATTTTTTGATTTAGACTAGCGATGTGCGATGTCTCTTTGTTTGTGTGGGGGACTAAAAACCCCGTTTGTGGAGCTTCGGTTCAAATTGGTGGAGTAGCGACCCATGATCTTCGGGCCGTTTGTGGAGCTTAGGCTCAAACTTGATGGTTAGCGACCATGGAATAGCGTTCCGTTTGTGACACACGTGTTGGTGAGTTTTCATTCTCCCGTTTGTGATAGGCCTCCCCCTTTGTGATTTCTGGATTTCTGGTTGTTGATTTCTAGAATTTGTGTTTCACCAATTTTCGTGGTTTGCATTGATAAGCTCTATCAATATTTGTGTTTTGGTGAATAATTTAAAGAATATGACATTCTTTTTGGTGTTTGAGAATATTTGAGATATTGTATGATTTTTGTTGTTATTTGATGTATACTTGTCACAGTATGTCATTATTGTTATCATATGTTTTCGTGATATCTCTTATCCTATCTCATTTTATATGATATTTATAGCTAGACTGATCCGTTTATTATTTTCTTCTTAAATAATACTCAGGTCAGACCGAGGTATTTCAGGTGCTTCTACTTGACTTCTTATCAGGGACCATGATCTGATTTTTGGTTAACTACTTTAGATTAGTAGTTTTTGCTTTTATACATTCGAGATAGAGACTCCTTGATGTATAATTATTCTTTTATCTAGCACTTGTACCTATTCTTTTGTGATGTAGTGGATCTTGTATGACCACTACTTTGATGTACTTTTATGTGTTATATTCATATCTGTTTCCGCCTTTGTGATATGAATATATGTGACTGATTTGTGTTATGCTTAATTCTATATTTTTTTCGAAGGCCATATAGCCACTGTGTGGTAGCTTTGAGTTTGTATTTGATATGTCGGATTTCCTCTTGAAACGAAATGCATGTCATACTATCTGACATATCGGTACTTGCACAAAGCAATTACACAGATGGTCGCTCCTCAACAGCCTTATTCTTCGTGCTAGTCGACGGCATTACCCCGTAGTGTCCTTGGCTAGTGTGAGTATAGAGGTGGGGCGTCACAGCTTGGTATCAGAGCCAAACTTTGGAACAATGTAGAATAATCTAGCAAGGATCATTATCTTAAGCCTCTCTTAGGAATCGTGCCTTAGGATTTAATTCGAGTCATTGGACCCGTACTATCCTATTTTCTTTTATGATGCCTTGTTTTATCAATCAAGTTTGTTTGATATTCATTCTGAGAATAATCTTTTTCCTCTTCTCTTTCTTCCTTAAAGAAGATAAATGGTTAGACTAGGTCGTCCCAGCGCCGGTCAATCCAGTGCTACTCCTCAAGATGGAGTATTCATGTCTGCTCAACAACTTTTAGATCTTGTGAAGAATGCTCAAGCTATCAGACCCATTCCAGAGCCTACTCATCCTAAATCTGGGTTTGCACGCTTGTGCAGTGATTACACTAACTTGGGTGGAAGGCCTTTCAAGGGTTCCGAAAGCGTTATAGAAGTCCAAGCTTGGCTTAGAACATGCGATCACATCTTTTCCCGCATGAATCTTATTGATCTACATCGAGTCCAAGTAGCTTCTAGCATGCTCCCGGAGAGAGCATTAGATTGGTTTGAGCTTTTGATTTCTGAAATTATTGAAGCAGATCTTACTTGGGAGCAATTCCGGGAGAGGTTTGAATTTTGCCGGAAGCTGAAAAAGTATCTTTAGCTCGACGCTTTATTGACCTTGTTCAAGGTGAATCTTCTGTGACGGATTACGTCGCATCTTTTGAATCTCTCTCTAAATATGGGGTCGAGTATATTAATACCCCATTGAAGAAAAATCAGAGGTTTGTCTATGGGTTGAATAAGAACCTCAAAATGCCATTACTTCTGAAACTTGAAGTTTCTTTCGATCAGCTTGTTGATATCGCTCTTCGACTCGAAGAGGCCGATAAAGAAAGTGACGTTGAAGTTGTAGGCGCCAAACAAAACATCAATACGAAGAGGCCTTTTAAGTTCAAGCCTTATCCCAACAAGAAAGGGAAGCAAGCAACTTCGGTAGCAAAGACTCCTACCTCTAGTCGTGGAGAATGTTACAATTGTGGTTCTAAGGACACATATGCAAACAAGTGTCTGAAGTCCCTTACTTGCCGCTATTGCAAAAGTTCGGGTCATACTATATCTTCATGTCCCAAACTTCAAAGCAAGAAGGAAGGGAAGCTAAATGTTGTGCAAGCTCCTAGTAACACTTCTTTTGGTCAAGGTATTTCTCATTCTATCCTTGATGACATTATTATATTTCGTGATCTTCCTATTCGAGTTCTTTTTGATACGGGTGCATCTCACTCTTTTATATCAAATGAACTTGTTGATGCTTTGTCTTCGAATGTTATTGGCTTGATGACTTCATTGAAAATTGCAAATCCGGTTGGTGGATCCGCAAGACTCAGTTTACTTTGTAAAGATGTCAAAATTATTTTATGTGATTATGCTTTCCGAGCCGATTTGCATGTTTTGCGTTACCTAGGTTTCAGAATGATTTTGGGGATGGATTGGCTTAACCGTTATGAAGCCTATATCCTATGTCCTGAGCGGACTATATATCTTCGACATCCTCAATCTGTTAAGCAGATTTATCTTGTTCTTAAAGATTCAGATTCCAATTTGGTAGCATCCTTATATTCTCTAAACCCACGTGATGACGATAATGATGACGAGGAAGATGTCATTTCCCTTATTCACGTTGTTTGTGAATTTCCCGACATATTTGAGCCCATTTTAGGATTACCACCTAAGCTAGCAATTGAGTTCAGAATCAATCTAATCCCTGGAGCTCTACCTATCACTCGTCCTCCTTATCGTATGTCCAATAAGGAAAATGAGGAGATGCGTAAACAATTATCCGAATTGGAAGCCAAAAATTTTATTCGTTCTAGTTCCTCTCCTTGGGGAGCTTCAGCTATTTTTGTGAAGAAATCTGATGGTACACTTAGGCTTTGCGTTGACTACCACAAGCTTAATTATCTCACCATCAAGAATAAATATCCCTTACCTCAGATTGATGATTTATTCAATCAACTTAGTGGTGCTAGAGTCTTTTCACAGTTAGACTTAGCAATCGGTTTTCATCAGCTCCGTATTGCAGAGGATAACATTCCTTTGACATCGTTCCGCACTCGTTATGGATCTTATGAATGGCTTGTTATGCCATTTGGTTTGACGAATGCTCCCGCTTATTTGTTGACCTTATGAATCGAGTTTTCAAAGAATTCCTCGATCGATTTGTTCTCATCTTTATCGATGATATTCTTGTTTATTCTAAAACCGAGGAAGAGCATGAAAAACATCTTTGGATTGTGTTAGAAACTCTTAGGAGAAACCAATTGAAAGCAAAATTTTCTAAATGCCACTTTTGGCAATCTCATGCGAAATTTTTGGGGCATATTATTTCTGAATCCGGAATTTCCATGGATCCTTCAAAGACTGAAGCGATTCAAAATTGGAAGAGACCGGAGAGTGTGACGGAAATCCATAGTTTTCTTGGATTGGCGGGCTATTACCGTCGGTTCATAAAACACTTTTCTAAAATTTCTGTACCTCTTACTAGTTTGACAAAAAAGGGAGTTAAATAAATTTGGTCAGACAAATGTGAAGCTACTTTTCAGAAACTAAAATAACCCCTTTCCCGATGCTCATATTCTTGTGATTCCTAAAGGGAACCAAGACTTTATTGTTTATACCGATGCTAGTCGTGTTGGTTTGGGTGCCGTTCTCATGCAAAGGGAACGTGTTATCGCTTATGCTTCTAGGCAATTAAAGCCTGCCGAGACTAGATATGCCACTCATGATTTAGAGCTCGCGGCTATTGTTTTCGCCCTTATAATTTAGCGTCATTATCTTTTGGGAGAGAAATTGGTTCTCTACACCGATCATAAATCCTTGAAGTATTTATTTTTTTAAAAGGAATTTAATTTGCGTCAACAACGTTGGCTCGAGTTCCTTGCATCTTATGATCTTGATATTCTCTATACTCCCGAAAAGGGTGATCGAGTTGCCGATGCCCTTAGTCGTAAGCAACAAGCGGTTGTTTCAATGATGATATCCGAATGGAATGATCTCGAGACTTTATCCATTTGTGAGATTCGAGATCGTGAATCCAATTTATGTTCATCTCTTTTTTTTTGTAGCCTTGAGGCTCATCCTTCTCTTTTGGACCACATCCTTGAAGCTCAACAGCAAGATCCCAAATTGGTTCTTCTTAGCCAAAGTTGTAGGGATAAAATTGATATTGAAGGTTTGAAAGACTTTGATATTGATGCTCGTGGCGGTATTCAAAAATTTGGTAGACTTATTGTACCAAATATTAGTGATCTTCGTAAAGACATTTTAGAAGATTCTCATTCTTCTAAATTTACCACTCATCCCGGTAGTAGTAAAATGTACGCGGACATGAAGGGACTTTATTATTGGGATGGGATGAAATCTGATATTGCTAACTTCATTAAGCGTTGCATGACTTGCCAGCTCATTAAGGCCGAGTATCAAAGGCCCGATGGGTTATTGCAACCTTTGGACATTCCCATTTGGAAGTGGGATCAAGTCTCCATGGACTTTATTGACGCTCTTCCTCGTTCTCGTTCGTGCCATGATAGCCTATGGGTGATAGTAGATAGACTTACAAAATCCGCCCATTTTCTTCCCGTTCGGTCCAATCGGTTCGTACCTCTATTGGCCAAACTCTATGTTAAAGAAATTGTTAGATTGCATGGAGTTCCTACTTCTATTGTTAGCGATCGTGATCCATTATTTACTAGTGGATTTTGGAAAGGTCTTCAAAAAGCTTTGGGAACAAAGCTAAATTTTAGCACCGCTCATCATCCTCAGTCCGATGGACAAACCGAGCGTGTGAATCAAACTCTTGAAGATCTCCTTCGTGCATGTGTTCTTGATTTTGGTGGAAGTTGGGAAGATCATATTTCCCTTGTTAAGTTTTCTTACAATAATAGCTTCCAATCTAGTATTGGTATGGCACCTTTCGAAGCGCTCTACGGAAGGCCATGCCGATCTCTTTCGTCTTGGCTTGAAGCCGGTGGGAAGCTGGTTTTAGGTCCTGATTTTATTCGTGATTCTACAGAAAAGGTTGACCTTATTCTTCATAGGATGAAAGAAGCTCAAAGTAGACAAAAATCCTATGCCGATAACCAAGAAGGAAATTAGAATTTTCTATGGGAGATCTGGTGCTCAGTCGTGTTTGACCTATGAAGGGTGTAGTGTGTTTCATTCGATCGGGAAAGTTAGCACCTCGATATATTGGCCCTTTTCCATCACCGAACGCATTGGTTCCGTGGATTATCGCCTTTTATTACCGGCTCAATTTTCTGCTATTCATGACGTATTCCACGTCTCTCAACTACGGAAATGCCTTAGGGATTCCGATTCTATTCTTGAGCCTGGTGTAATTGAAGAAATTGAAGTTTCACCAAATTTGACTTATGAGCAACAACCTATTATTGTCATTGCTACGGAGGTTAAACGCCTCCGTAATAAAGATGTCCCGCTTGTGAAAGTTCAATGGTCCTTAAATCCTAAGGATTGCTCTTGGGAATCTAGAGAATTCATCGAGCGAACACATCCGGACTTACTCTCTCGTGCTCCTTAAGGTGAACTTCTCATTTCAAAATTTCTTCTTTTGTGTTGATTATGCCTTAGTTTGGTTGTTACTTTTTATTTTCTTCTTAAGTATTACGAGGCCGCAATTTCTTTATGGAGGGGAGTTTGTAACAACCCGCATATTTTACGATTGTATATTTAAATGTTTTATTTAAATATAGCATCGTTAATCGGATTAAAGTCCAAAATGTTACTTTTTGTAAACAGTCGAATTGGGACTCGAGACCACTTCCATTGAGTCCAAAATGGCGTTTACAATTTTTTTGAGTATACACATCGATATGTTTGGAGTTGAGTAGAATTTTGCTATTTTTCTATTTTGGGCTTTGGGATTGGGTTTCAGCCCACTAACCCAACAAATTATCCTAACTCCACCCCACTCCTCTTCATTCATTAGTTCCATTTCCTAACACTTTCAAGCTAAAGAAAAATGGGGGAAAGAATGGGAAATAGAAATTCCTAAACCATAGTTTGATTAGGAAATACAAATTCAAGTCCAAAAATCAAAGAGAAGCTTAGGTAAGCATCCTCTTCATCTTCTCCATCTCAGTCTTTCTCCAATTTCAGAAATTTCATATAACCTAATTTAGGAAATATTTGTCTATGATCATAGATTGGAGCTTCTAGAGTTGAAGTTGAAGAGTGGTTGATCTTTCCTTTGTTTTAAAAGCTTCTCATTCGTTATTTTAGGTTTAAAGGTGAGTTTTTGAACTCACATCTACGTCTATAACTTTCATTGTTGTTAAGTATGAATTCCTAACATTTATTCATGTTCATTTGCTTTTGATTTGAATTGTTTTGGTGAATTTTCCAATTTTTGGTTTTGAAGTCCAATTTTATAAAAATCCTACTATGGATGTTTGGAAATAATATTTGGGGTGTATCGAAGAGCCTATAAGGCTGGGTTGTCGCTTGGCATAAATCCCTAGTCTTCGTTGCTCGTCTGATCGCTCCCGAATCATTTTGGCCATCATGGCCTAGGTAAAATGTTGCCCAGACCAGGTGACCAGACGTCTGGTTGATCAAGTCCAGACGTCTGGTTATAGACCTGGAGGAAAAAAATAAGCACACAGAAAATAAAATGGCAGAAACAAATTTCAGATGTCTGATTTGTTGGTTCAAACGTCTAGTTAGGTGTCAGACGTCTGCTTTGAAATTTCAGACGTCTGGGGGTTTTCTGGATTATTTCCAAAACCCAAATCCAGACGTCTGGATTAAACCCCAGACGTCTGGAACTGGGCATTTTGCCTATTTGCCTATTTTTTTGATTGGATTTCCAATTTTAATCGATTTTTGTCGATCCGGTTAGTTGTTATCACTTATTATCGACTTTGATGACGTCTTTCTTTGGATTTTTGGGAATATCCATTTGATGGGTTTGGTATCGATTTCTATGGTTTTGATTCACGTCTTCGAATGTGAATTTTTGGTGATTGATTGTTTCTACAATCATTTTTGTGATTTGTCACTTTAAAATACAAAGGTTTCTATACTAATAGTAAATACTCAAACTCTTTCACAAAAATGATTTCAACACTACTTTTAAATACAAAGCTCGTTTTTAAAACCGTTTTCCAATCTATTAGTATATACAAACCTTACCTCATTCGTATGAGAAATCTAATTAAACGACTTAGCAAAACAAGTGGTATGAAACGTTTGCGTTTACTTCGTCGGTTAATTATTGGACTTGTTCGATTGAATTCCCGTGACAATTTTCGAGTGGAAATCTAGAATCTGTTCGTAAATATTTAAGTTAAGCTAGTGGTTATGAAACATTAAGCTAAACTCATTTATTTACTAGCTTAGTGTAATTTACACTTGTCGATCTTTGATGATCATTTTGTGATTTAGACTAGCGATGTGCGATGTCTCTTTGTTTGTGTGAGGGTCTAAAAACTCCGTTTGTGGAGCTTCGGTTCAAATTGGTGGGGTAGCGACCCATGGTCTTCGGGTCGTTTGTGGAGCTTCGGCTCAAACTTGATGGTTAGCGACCATGGAATAGCGTTCCGTTTGTGACACACATATTGGTGAGTTTTCATGCTCCCGTTTGTGATAGGCCTCCCCCCTTTGTGATTTCTGGATTTTTGGTTGTTGGTTTCTAGAATTTGTGTTTCACCAATTTTCGTGGTTTGCATTGATAAGCTCTATCAATATTTGTGTTTTGGTGAATAATTTAAAGAATATGACATTCTTTTTGGTGTTTGAGAATATTTGAGATATTGTATGATTTTTGTTGTTATCTGATGTATACTTGTTACAGTATGGCATTATTGTTATCATACGTTTTCATGATATCTCTTATCCTATCTCATTTTATATGATATTTATAGCTAGACAGATCCGTTTATTATTTTCTTCTTAAATAATACTCGGGTCAGACCGAGGTATTTCAGGTGCTTCTACTTGACTTCTTATCAGGGACCATCATCTGATTTTTGGTTAACTACTTTAGATTAGTAGTTTTTGCTTTTATACATTCGGGATAGAGGCTCCTTAATGTATAATTTATTCTTTTATCTAGCACTTGTACCTATTCTTTTGTGATGTAGTGGATCTTGTATGACCACAACTTTGATGTACACTTTTATGTGTTATACTCATATCTGTTTCCGCCTTTGTGATATGAATATCTGTGACTGATTTGTGTTATGCTTATTTCTATATTTGTTTGGAAGGCCGCATAGCCACTGTGTGGTAGCTTTGAGTTTGTATTTGATATGTCGGATTTCCTCTTAAAACGAAATGCATATCATACTACCTGACATATCGGTACTCACACAAAGCAATTACACAGATGGTCACTCCTCAACAGCTTTATTCTTCGTGCTAGTCGACGGCATTACCCCGTAGTGTCCTTGGCTAGTGTGAGTATAGAGGTGGGGCGTCACATAAATAATAACAAATAACTGTAAATAACTGAATAAAATAGCTAAATAAAATAGACCGAAAAGAACTTCTGAAATTTACTTAAAAATAGACTGTAAATAAACGTACATAAAAACTATCTTAAAATTGTAGAAAAACTACAACTATTGAGAACCCTATTATTTTAAATTACTTAAAAATCTAAAATAATTGCAAAACACTCACCTATGGTCCTTAGCTCTAGTCCTGGGCCTTCCTAGATCCACTTCTAGTGCGTAAAATAGTTTTATTAAAAAGATCTCCTCCCCAGAAAAATTCTATTTAGGGTTCAGCCTCAAGCAATGAACCCAATTGGGAGAAAATTTGAATGAGAAAATTAGCTAGGTCTAGGGTTTTATTTATAGTGTGGCTTAGGGATCTCACGCCGTCGGATTTGAAGACTAAATCCGGTGCAACCACGTCATAGGCTTACTAGGAACCGTCGGATGCAGCTGCGGACACACATGATCGCTCAAAAATCAAGTTATAACGTGTTAACTCGTACCTGGATGATTCTCCGTCCATTAACAAAGGCGTGTCAACCCTTGTTTATTGGGGGTTGACCTATAGGTCAAACTGACCCAAGCATGGGTCGACCTATGCCTCTTTTTTTTTATTTTTTTCCGTTTTAGTATATTTCTTGTTTCTCTCGTAACTTCTCCATACTAGCTCGGATTTTGACAAGTTATATATGGAAATTGATCAGAAAATCGCCACGGACCCAAATGTGCAACTTCCATATCTCGATTCTGCTAATTTCACAAATTTATTCTATTATTTAATTAATTCATTAATTAATTATTATAGCTCAAATTATGGGTTGTTACATTCTCCCCTCCTTAAAGGATTTCGTCCTCGAAATCTCCAAGGATAGAAGAATGATATAAATATTTTCATCCAAATTCTATAACCACATATTCAATCATCATCCATTACATCCATTGTCCTTAAGCTTTCTAATGCAATTTATGTTATATGCATTAATGTAGTGTCAATGTCCCTAACTAATGCAAAAGATTAGGCAGTCTACTGATTTAGTCGACCTCCTTTTTATGTGTTTCATGTACGTGCCATGTATCCAAATGAATGCAAATTTCCTAATGGCAACTGATAGTTCTATATGCGTGCTACAATCATCATCCAAATGTAACAATCATATGATAATCATTCATTCATAGCAACCATGAAATAAAAATGCAAGTGCACACACATCCATATGCATATGCTTTAGTGACCTAGTTAGGTCGATCTCGAAGAGATAATAGTGCCTAGTGTGTGTGTATATGTGTACATTAGCATCCACTAGCAAACACTTGCAACCACTAGCACCCATCATACATAACATGTTCTAGTAACATGTTTACATTCAGTCCTACCATCCATAGGTTAAATCCTAAGGTCTACCCTCCCAAAGGATATAAAGGAAAGAACCTATTCAAAGCTATAGATGGAAATATGAAATTCAAGACGTACCATCAAAAAAATGAGCATAAGAAGTACGTAATTTCTCCTCAGCCTCCCACGTAGCGTCCTCAATACTATTTCCCCACTGCACCTTAACCAAAGGGACTTCCTTATTCCTAAGCTTCTTGATATCATGTCCAACGATCTTGGTAGGAATGCGACGAACCGATGCTTCTCTCTCCGCTTCAACTTCCTCAAGTTGGCTAGTTTCCACTACCTCTGCTGAATCATGTAAGCACTTTCTCAAATGTGAAACATGAAAAACATCATGAACTTTAGCGAGCATCTCTGGTAGCTTTATCCGATATGCCATCTTCCCTACCCTTTCCACAATGGATAACGGTCCTACGAATCTAGGAGCAAGTTTCCCACTTGATCTGAACCTCACTACCTTTTTAGCGGAGACACCTTAATGAAAACCAAATCTCCTACCTCAAACTCAATATCCCTTCTCCATTTATCTGCATAGGATTTCTGTCTATCTTGGGCCGTCTTCATTCTTCTTCTAATCAAATCAATCTTTTTCGAAGTCTCTCTAACCATGTCGGGACCAAGTAGAAACTTTTCTGTAGACTCCAACCAACACGAAGGCAACTTGCAAGGTCTTCCATAAAGAGCTTCAAAAGGTCCCATTCCAATGCTAGCCTGAAAACTATTATTATATGCGAATTCCACTAAAGGAAGGTGCTCCTCCCAAGTTCCTCCAAAATCAAGAATGCACATCCTCAACAAATCCTCAAGAACTCTATTAACTCTCTCCGTTTGGCCATCCATTTAAGAGTGATAGGCCATACTCAATCTAAGCTGTGTCCCTAAAGCCTCTTGCAAGCTTCTCCAAAACTCGCAAGTAAAGATAGGTCTCTGTCGCTCATTATGCTAGAGGGAACTCCATGAAGTCGGACTATCTCACGAGCGTATATGGATGCCAAATAAGGTGTTGTCCTCTTACTCTTGACCGGAATAAAGTGGGCACTCTTAGTCAAACGATCTACAATCACCCAAATACTACTATTCCCCTTCCTAGATCGGGGTAAACCATCTATGAAGTCCATCGAAACACTATCCCACTTCCATTCGGGTACATCCAATGGTTGAAGCAATCCCCAGGCCTCTACTGCTCCGCCTTAACTCAATAAGACACTTAGCCATAAACTCTGCTATTAACTTCTTCATGCCACTCCAATAAAACACTCTCTTCATGTCCCTATACATCTTATCACCACCCGGAAGAATAGTCATTCGAGAATGGTGTGCTTCTGCTAGAACTGCACTCATCAAATCACTAGTACGGGGAACACAAAGTCTTCCATCTCTCCTTAGCCGTACTTTACCATCGATGGAATAGCGTTGGAGATGTCTAGAGACCTCTCCTCTACTAATACTATCCAGAATATCCATAAGCTCTAAATCCTCTCGCTGCCTTGAGCCAATTTGATGTATGAGGGTAGGCTTAACCTCAAGTGCTGAAATCTTAGCAAAATCTCTGTTAAACTTCCTATAATAACCAGCTAAACCTAGGAAGCTTCTAACTTTGGTAGCATCCTTAGGGGCCTTCCAATCTTGTACTTCCACTATCTTAGCGGGATCCACAGCTAAACCCTCTCTTGAGACTACATGCCCTAAGAAACGCACCTCCTTACGCCAAAAAGTGACACTTCGAGAACTTTGCTTTCAACCGATGAACACAAAGCATACGAAGAACCTCCTCAAGATGAATAGCATGCTCTTCCATGCTCTTGAAAAACACCAGAAAGTCGTCAACAAACACTACAATGAACTTATTTAGGACATCTCGAAAAAAACACGGCTCATCAAATCTACATAATAGGCTGGGGCATTGGTCAGCCCAAACGACATAACCAACCACTCAAAGAATCCATCGGGTGTCCTAATTGTTGTCTTATCGATGCTATCGTCAGCGACCCAAAGCTGATGAAATCCAGTAGCTAAGTCAAGCTGAGAAAATACTGAAGAGCTAACTAACTGATCGAAAAGATAGTCTATCCTAGGAAGTGGGTAACGGTTCTTCTTCGTGAGCGTATTCAACTCTCTATAGTCTACGCAAAGTCGAAGGGAACCATCCGCCTTTGTAGCGAAGACGACTAGCGCTTCCTACTCAGATATGCTCCGTCTGATGAAGCCTTTATCTAATAGCTCACCTATCTGCTTACTTAACTCCTTCCTCTCCCTAGGAGCTATATGTCTCACGGGCAATGCCACTGGCTTAGCATTGTCATTCAGATAGATCCTAAAGTCGATCTCTCTCTTAGGGGGTAGCCCCTTAACCTCCTCAAAAACATTTGAGAAATCTATAACAACTGGAACTAAATCTAACTCTCCCAGTGATGAATCAAGGGAATAAAGGAAGCTCAACATGACTGACCCCTGTGGGTCGCAAGAAACCTTAAGAGTCCGTCCGCTACATGTCTCTAGTCTAACGACTCTCCTCTCGCAGTCCAATATCGCACCATAAGTGGAATACCAGTCCATCCCCAAAATCATCCTGTATCCCAAAAATCTAGTACATAGGCGTCAAAATCAAACTCTATGCCTAGTATAAAAAATTTCAAACCCCTACAAATCATGGATAAATGTGCCGATCCTCCTATGGGATTTGAAACAACTATAGGGTCTACAACTAGAGAAATATCTAAGTGCAAACAATCAACTAAGGAACTAGAAATGAAAGAATGTGATGCTCCGGAGTCAAAATGAGTTCAAATAGGAAAATATGAAATAGAGATCAAAACTTCTATAGAGACTTTCCTACCTCGATCCGGTCCACTTCTAGAAGGTGCTGCATCCAAAGCATGTACATGCGCCGTAGGTGCGCCTGCTCTCTTCCCCATCCTCCGAGGACAAGCTCTACTAAGGTGTCTAGGCTGCCCACAGTTGTAACACCTCCCATTTATTGTGCCCTTCTTACAGTCCTTTATGAAATGCCCAACCAATCCACAACTATGACATTTCTCGCCTTTCTTGATCTCTCCCTTTTGAGGTCCTCCTTCATTCTGCTTGTCCTTATCCTTCTTATTCTTCCACCACTGCTTCTTAGAGTTTTCTGATTTAAGAACCTCCTTAACCTCTTTTTTCTTAGCTACATCTTATATGAGAGCCATTTCCACAAGTGACTCATACGTCGCTCCCATAGGTAAATGTGTCAATGTAAACCCTTGGAGGGTCTGGTTCAAACCTTTAGCAAACTTGGTGGCCTTCTTATGCGGTGTATTGACAAGCTCCATTCCGAACCACGATAACTAATTAAACTGATTTATATACTCTTTCATCGAAAGACTTCCTTGCTTCATACTAATGAACTTCTCCAACTACATGCTTTCCTCGGCTTGCGACAAGAACTTTCTCTCAAACCTTTCCCGAAATTCAAACCAACGAATGTCTCTATCTTCCATCTCTAAAATCTCCAACTAGTAGGAAGCTTCTCCCTTCAGCTGCCAGGATGCAAGCTGAACTCTCTACTGGTCCTTCAATCCTAACAGTCCAAATATCTTCTCCCTATTCCTCAACCAAGCTCGTGCCTCTATGAAATCCTCCGTGCCAGAAAATTTCTTGCCTCCTTGACTAGCGAAGTCTTTGCATAGATTAGAAAAATTGGTTACTACAGGTGGATTAAAGGGATCTCCATCCGTCGGTGCTGCATTGGGTGCATGCCCTTGCACCTCTAGTGTCGTGGCTTGGTGGTATCTATGGAACCAGGCAGTGGCTTGGACACCCTTTGGAAGATTTAGGGCGTCCGTTATTCTATGCAAAGAAAAGAAAATTTAGGCTCGAAAGAATCGAAAGAAGGTTGAACTGGACTTTGAGGGGATTTTTTATAAAAACTCTTTTATACTAGAAAAGTATTTCTATAATAAGAGTTTCTTTCTGAAAAATACTTTAGTTTGAAGATATGTTACCTTTGAAAAATACTTTACTTTTAAAACAAGTTTTTAGGAATCCTTTAACCTTAGGCTCTTATACCAAATGAAACACCCAACACCCCTTAGTATTCCCAAAAAGGGCACACCAAAGGATGTGGTGCGTTATAGGTATAGCTAAAGCATCACAGAGACTAAGATTCAAAAGACAAATAAGTAAAAACAGCGAAAACATTTAAATAATACCTTATCATTCAAAATTAAACTTCATCTCAAAATAAGTTATAAAAACATAACATGTCTCATGAAAATACATCTCCGTCTCACATAATCAGAGTACAAAAGTACCAATAATAGTAATCCCTCTCACAAGTGCAAGTCCATCATAAGCCAGATGAAAAGAAGATGAAAAGCAGAAAAATACATCTGAAATGAGAAAACTCCTAGAATGGATCTCCAAGCAACCTGAATCAACTCAACTCTACTGGCCTATTGGGGGAAAAAAGAGGGAAATAGAGGAGTGGGTCAGACAGTAAGTCTGGTGAGTGAAAGTAATTACTAGCATTTCTAAGCAAGATAAAGATAATATACTAAGTAATAGTTCTAGCTTGAAAGCAAAATACAGAAAAGATAAAACTGGGGTAAAATATTGTTTATGATTCTGTTTGACTATTTGCTTTGATTGTTTGATTGTTTGCACTTTTCTTAAACTGTTGTGGCTAGGCTGAAATCCTAATTCTACCCTTTGATCGGCCTATTCTATCTCTGTTGTGCCACTGTAAGCTTATCCAATCCTGTTGGTCCCACAGCAAAAGGAGACCTCTTTAGCGCTTAGGACGCAATAGCGAATTATTTACCCTAATCGATGCCGCACGCTCGGTCATTGCCGGTACACACTAACTGTCACCCCATATTTGACCATTTATTTACCTTAATCAGCATAAGCGTGCCCAGCCTCACCTAACTGTTGTGAGACCATCAGTTCTAAACCTGAAAGGGAATGCTGCCCAGCCTCACCTAACTGTTGTGAGACCATCAGTCCTAGACCTGAAAGGGAATGCTGCCGGTACTGATCCTAATAAACAATCTTCTAGCTTTGAGCCCCTTACCCAAATTCCCAGATTTTAGCCTATATCTATTGACCACTTATTTACCCTAATCAGCATAAGCATATCCCAGCCTCACCTACTATTGTGAGACCATCACTCCTAGATCTGAAAGGGAATGCTGCCGGTACGGTCCATTACTATATTTGCTTATTAACTTAATCTAAGTTTTAAAATAAGCCTCTTCTGTTATTTCTGCTATATTTTCTTATTAACTTAATCCAAGATCTAATAAAATAAGCCTCTTCTGTTATTTCTTTCTTTCTAGTTAGAACCTGTGTTATAATTTTTCTTGCAGCTATTATTCTTCTATTTTCTCTTTTTAATCATGCTTGCAAATATCTTAAATTTGCCTATTCAGTAAATTTAACAATCCAAGTTCCAGTGAGTCCAGATTTTTCGCAAAAATGCTAAAATCCAAGCCTACTGAAGCTCGAGTTGGGTATCTAGTATCCTACAAATAGGCAAAGATAAATATATCAGAGCTTAAATAAATATCTCACAACGGAACTGACAAAAAATATAATAGTAAGTAAATACTCACCAAGGTAATAACATTTTCTATACAAGTGTCACCATGCTGGAAAATCTCTACCATCTATCTAACCTGTGGGATGTTATGAGGAGGGGGTCAGAACTGAAGTTCTGGTGAATGGACAAATTATACACTTCTAAGCATAATTCTACATATATCATTCTATTTCCATTTTCTGTTATATTAGGTTTATTGGGTTTATAATACTCTTGCCCCTGTGCGTGAATCATACCCATCTACTCCCTAGTAGATTAAAACCTAATAACTAGTATATATGTAGCTACATGCCCAAAGACCGCATCGGTCCTTGGTACTACCCATAGTACCTTCCATATCCTTCTAGAAAAGGACTCCATCGTCTCGCTGCTAGAGCATACTGAAACTACATCTGTAAATGACAGCTTCGTGAGGCCTACAATACAGATGTTCTGTCGTCTGCTAGGAAAATGTGAAACTGCATCCGCACTAGCTTATACTAGTGCTCGGACATCCACAATGTACCACCCAATGCGTACTTTGAGGACTACACGTAATCAATCTGTCTACTCCCTGAATTTCGCCAACAAGGTCTACCTTGTATGGAACCCAGTCGGGGATTTTCTACATCTGTGAAGGTCCGCTTCGTTAGGCCTGCAATACAGATATTGTACTTGGTCTGTCTCTTTTCTCATCATGGCTATGGCCCCACACAGCCACCTCTCAACTAATCGAAAGACCTTTCAAGAGCTAAGTGGTTGTGCCCTACTACATACAATCTAAACATTCAATTGGCTGTGCGCCTCATCAATTGTCTCCATAGTGAAAGAATCATTGGCCTGTTGGTTTAACTCTAGTCTTTCCCGAACTCGCTCTGACTGATGATGGCTTGATCTCCGCATGCAACTATCATTTTGGGTCCTACCCACTATAACCTTCTCACAATCTAGAGTACGGTGCCATACTAATATCCTACTCCATCATCAACCTTTTGACTACCTACAAAGGTCTGCTTCGTTAGGCCTGCATTGCAAAAGTAGT
The DNA here is from genome assembly GCA_030737815.1 of Allium fistulosum. Lineage (NCBI taxonomy): Eukaryota > Viridiplantae > Streptophyta > Magnoliopsida > Asparagales > Amaryllidaceae > Allium > Allium fistulosum. Next base: position 1,109,679,511 of record CM060902.1, on the reverse strand, counting down.
CAAGGTATACTCTCTTAATGGAACACCTACAGACCTACCTCTGGGGGTGCATCCTCATTAGGCCTACCCCAGAGGGCCATCCTAGAGAATCCTCACATCCCGTTGAAGTCTCATACTTCCTTCTAGCCCAAAATAACTAAGTTGGATGTGCTCTTTCTGTACTAAAAATCTGTGACGAACTGCTTCGTTAGGCTCTTTATCCAGATTCTCTTTGGGCTACTCCAAACGCACCTTACCATTTTATTAGACCCTATGTCTAATCTTTTATTATGCGTTTAGTTTACTTTTCTTATTCTGTTGGCTACTTATTTACCCTAATCAGCATGCCCAGCCCCACTTATGTGTGAGACCATCAGTCCTAGACTTGAAAGGGAATGCTGCCGGTACGGACCACTGCTATTTTTTTTGCTTATTAACTTAATCCAAGATCTAAGTTTGATAAAATAAGCCTCTTCTATTTCTTTCTTTTTAATTATAACCTACATGTTACAATTATATTGCAATTGTCACTTTTATATTCTTTTCTTTCTTTTATAACCTACATGTTATAAATGTATTGCAAGTGTCTCTTTTCTATTCTCGTCTGTCTTCTTTTATTATGATACTAAATTCTCTCTAGTTCTCTTATATTATATGACAGTCTTAGCTTGGGACTACGTCCAACTATCACAAATTACTTATCATAATAACTGCTTTACTTTTTATTCTACTATCTGTGCAATAAATGCAGATCAAGTCACATTTTCTGTTTATTATTTCTAGTCTTGTCGAATAATTAACTTGATTACTTCCTCTTCTTTAATTTCTTTAACGCTTCACGTTATTCGCTTTTATTCTAGGAAGTAGTTCTATTCTATTTGGTTGGTTACAAAAACTGTACTATAAACCATTTCCATGTTTTAATACTAAATAATGCCATAAACAATAACTTGTAACTACAAGATATTTCTTTTATTGTTGGATAATGCAAAATATAGTAATGTCTCTATTTTGCACTAATTCCATTTTTCTTGCTTCTATTCTTGCAATTACGTTTACCGTTTTTCTTACAATATTAAACTATGGAAATGTATTCCCTTCTCTAAACTAGCCAACTAATTTATCACTAACTTCCAAATCAAGTTATTAGATTTCCCCTTTTTATTTCATTCCCTGAGTTTTAACATAATTTACTATAAATTTCTCACTTTTAGGCTTATGCCTTTCTCTATAATTTTAAGCCTAATATTACTTATATTTAATTGGATTCCTTTCTTTTTCCATATAAATAACATTTAAATATAAGTACACATCTCTTATAAAATTTACAGTTTCAACATTACTAACTAATAGAACTAATTACTGAAATTAGTTCAAATGCTGAATTAAAATATTTAACGGGAATCCAACGATATTATATATCATCAACATAAAAGATATATAATTTATATCCACTCACTTGAAAAGAAAATACTCCAAATTCCAGATCTGATTTTTAGTCCAGTTCTATTATCCATAGCCTTCCCCTTTGCAACCCTATTTGGATCCACAAACCGGGATTTGTATGGATTTATAAATCTGGATCTAATTGAAGAAAAATAAACATATAAACTAGAAAACCAGATCTAAATACTCACCTCATATAGACGGCTTAATTTGGACATCTCTTCTCTAGATCTACAGTTTCTACCTCCAAATTGCAAATCAGAAAACCTAAATCTAATATATTTGATTTTTGAAGAATTAAAGGAGAAAGAAAAGTGACAAGGCTTCCGCGCCCATTCAGAAAAATATGGGTTTGAAGGCTAGCCCTGCATGTTTATTTATAGAGAGCCAAAGCAACGTCGTCCGGTCGTTTAAAGCAATTGAAATCTAGCCATTAAAAACAAGCAAAATGCATCAGTTTTGACGTGTCTAGCCTTTTTGGTTTATACGTATTAATTTAATTCCTCTATTTTTAAGCATTATCAATTATTAAACGTTAACTTTTAACCATTGCCTTTTCATTCTAAATAATTTTCATCAATTGCAAATTTAATTCCCTTAATAACACATGTTTATTTTGAAATTCAAACATTGCTAATTAATGTAAATTAATTTCCTTTAGTTGCTGATTTGATTAACATTGCCCACTAATGTTAATTAATTGCCTCTAATTGCTGTTGTCAATTAATTTCCTTTATAACGCGCGTCTATTTTGAAATTCAAACGCGCATTATTTCTGGAATTTATACGTGCATATATTTATAAACAAATATATTTACGCACATTTACACGTATAATTATTTTTTGTTATGGAACTTCGAACATTAATAGCTTTATCGTACGAAGTCCGTTTGAGGCGTATTATATATGTAAATTAATCAGAAAATCGCCACGAACACAATGGTATAAGTTTCGAGACCATATTCTGACAATTCCCAAAACGCTCATTTTCACTGTTTATAATTATTTGATTATTTAATTATCTAAAAGTGTGGGGTATTACATTCTCCCACTCTTTAGGAAATTTCTTCCCCGAACTTTGACAAGGGTAAAACTATGTAATTCCTCACATCAAACACATCCATCTTGTGTACATCCAATTCTGCGACCATCCGTGTCCTTGTGCAAAGTGTCATTCAACATAAAATATATGGATATACATGAATTTCTAAGCGGTACCTCCTATATGAATGATTTTCTTCTTTAAAAACTCCTTTTTAAAATATGATGCACACATCCTAAATATACTTGCAATTTTTATATGAATGCAATCTTTTGAAAACTCAAAATGTTTTTTATCCAATTTTTCCCACACTCCTACTGAATAGGGGCGTAGTTCAACGAATTTTACATCCAAATCCTACCACATAACTTTTAATATTCGAATTCAGAAAAATCTGATTTTCCAAACTTGATTTCTTATGTCAGAAAGAAGGTAGAAAACGGAAAACCACACATTTTCCTGTTTTACTTTTGCGCACCTCTTTCTTCGTACTTGGAACTTGTGCCACTCTTCTATAAAAATCTCTATTTTCTTTCCCAAGCATAGTTCACATAAGAAAATATTTCTTTCCAAATTTTTCTGTTGACGTACTGTTTTTCTTTTACTTACTTTTATCCGCTTTTACTTTTCTTTTATTATTTACGTCCCATGTTCTTATTCTCTTCTTGTGAACATCACAAAAACACAGAGAAAAATCATCATACTAATCATCACTGATTTACTACAATAGGAACTAAATGCTTACATAGGAGTATAGTCTCAAAACTAAAAGAGAAAACAAGTCCTACCACAAAATGATACTAGATAGGTAAATATAGCAGCTAAACACAGCTATCATCTAGGGCTAGGAGGCCTATGACCATGTCCACCCTGACATAGAAAAGTCCTACTCTAGGAATCCAAGTAACTCATATGCTCCCCTTCCCGCCTATTCCTCGTTACTAACCTACGTTGTATTACTCACGATGAATAAGATATATTCATCTCTTCCATTCCATACTCAGAATGGAATAACCAAGTCTCATTTACTACAACAAATAAGGATTTCAATCTATGAAGTCTCTATCTAAAAAAGCAACTAAGTTTGGGGAAATTTTCTCTTTACCTTTCATTTTTCCCCCAACTAAGGTCTACCTATCCCAACCACGTGTGTCTTACTATCTTACTAATATCACTTCACTATTGTTCTATAGTCTACACACATGAAGCAACATTCCTAGGTTCTTACTAGTTTCCCATACACTTTACGGGAACTTTTATTATTACTACTAAAAGTAATCACTACTATCCCCTACATAGCTCTATACTTTTCCCGTCACACCTAGGAAATGATTCCTATCTACTCCATATTTAAAAGTTTGGTATTTATCATTTCATTTCAAAAATTAAAGCTTCTAAATTTTTGAAACATCAAATCCCAAAATTCTTGCCCTTAAAAGTGTTACTTTGAAGTTTCTATTAAATTCAAAGGTACTTGGTTACTTAACGTTTTATCTTTCTAGACTTGCCTCTTTATAGCTCTTTGAATTTATATTATTTTCCAAACCTAGAGGGTAAAACTTACAAATTCTAAGTTCAAAACTTATTCCTCTTTTCCTTTTAAAGACCTTTACAGCTTTCCATAAAAAAATTTGGATTTTTAAATTTAACTGTTTACTAAGTTTTTTCTTCCAAAAACTTATTTACTTTTTCACCAAAACATTTTTCTTTAAAACATGCCTTGCTTGTCCTTAAAACATTTTTTTCTTGACTTTCAAAAATGTCCTCACATGTTTTCAAAACATCTTTTCATAGATTTTCAAATTTACAAAAAATGGAGTAGATAAGAACAATTATTTTATCGAAAAGCCCTTAACTTTCCTACTCTTCATATTACCTAACCTTGGAGGAGTTTCTAACTTACTACAAATGGGGACTTTCTACAAAGGCAATCAACCAATGCGCATAATCAATGGAAAAAATATGAAATTTCCACTGCTTAGCTTTCCTACTATTGCTCTCTATAATATCCCTTCTAACTAACACTATCTCTAATTATTACACTTCTGATTACACCTAATGGTTTTATACCTTAATGTATTGGAACTACTTTCTCTTATAAGAAACCATTAATGCTAAAACCTTCTATGAATTCTTTAAAAGAGGATTTCATGTTTATGTTAAATTACAAGGAACTTATTTTATATTTTGTCGAAATAGGCTATACAAAATATGGTGCTTTCCATACCTTGTACATCTCTTTCACGTATTCCTTATAACTTGCACAAATCATCTTTTTTGTGATTTGGTTTCATTGAAAATTATATCATTATTCATTTCATTCCAATAGATTAAAGTATGTTTAATCTATATTCACTTACAATAGACATTTCCTACAAAATTTATTAATTCCCTAATATTTAACTTACATCTTTTTTCTTCTTCAGAAGAACTCATTTTCAAAATTGTTTTAATATTTTCATAACTAGAAAACATTTCCATATACTTATTTAAATAAATAAGTGTATTTACAAACCACTATATTTCTATATTTAGAAATTATATTCAAAACACATTTTTATTTGGGTCAAAACAGATGTAAATAACTGTAAATAACCAAATAAAATAGCTGAATAAAATAGACTGAATAAAACTTCTGAAATTTACTTAAAAATAGACTGTAAATAAACTTACATAAAAAATATCTTAAAATTGTAGAAAAACTACAACTATTGAGAACCCTATTATTTTAAATTACTTAAAAATCTAAAATAATTACAAAACAGTCATATGTGGTCCTTAGCTCTAGTCTTGGCCTTCCTGGATCCACTTCTAGGGTGTAGAATATTTTTATTAAAAAGATCTCCTCCCTAGAAAAATTTTCTATTTAGGGTTCAGCCTCACGTAATGAACCCAATTGGGAGAAAATCTAAATGATAAAAAGAGCTAGGTCTAGGGTCTTATTTATAGTGTGGGTTAGGGATCTCAGGCCACTGGATATGAAGATTAAATCTGGTGCAACCACGTCATAGGCTCACCAGGAACCGTCGGATGCAGCTACGGACGCACAGGATCGCTCAAAAATCAAGTTATAACGTGATTGCTCGTACCTGGACGATTCTCTGTCCATTAACAAAGGCGGGTCGACCCTTGTTTATTAGGGGTCGACCTATAGGTCGACCTGACTCAAGCATGGGTCGACTTATGCCTCTTTATTTTATTTTCTGTTTTAGTTTATTTCTTGTTTCTCTCGTAACTTCTCCATACTAGCTCGGATTTCGACAAGTTATATATGAAAATTGATCAAAAAATCGCCACGGAACCAATGGTGCAACTCGCGTAGCTCGATTCTTACAATTTCACAAATTTATTCTATTATTAAATTAATTCATTAACTAATTATTATAGCTCAAACTTTTAGTTGTTATAGTTTTATAAACTCAATAATTTTTTTTAAGAAAGTTAATTAAGTTTTAATAATTAATTAATTAAGCTTGGTAATTAATAATTAATTAATTAATAAACAAGGCTCGTTAATCTTTTTTTTTGAGAAAAATGAGCGATCCTCACAAGGAGGAGAGCACTCATCTAATTTTATTCTATTCTAAAGAAGAGTTGCCAACAAGCCTGGTAGGTAGCAAACCCCACCAATACAAATAAGATAAATAAAAGAAAAAACCCACCTAAAAACCTATGCAAACTAAGGTCCAAAATAAAATAAAACACACAACAATAACAAAATGCACAAATCTTCTATATCAGCAGAAACTCTCTAATCCAATACCAACACCTACATCTGCTAAGAATAAACTAAATAGAGAATGTAAGTGGCATACATACATATATACATAAGTATATATGTAGATATATATATATATATATATTTATTTATTTATTTTTATATATATGCAAAGCTAAATACACTAGCTAATAATAAAGAACATATAACTAACAACTCTTTTTATAACGATAAGAAAGAATGTCATAATACCAATATATGTATATATGTTTATATACTTATACCTGTCTAGTAAAAATACTATAAAATAAAACTGATGCATATCCCATGATATAAACAAAATTACATAAAATCAATTTATGCCAGTACAAACTAAAAGATAACTAGTAAAATACTACCAAAACGTGCCAAAACAAACTCAATTTGAGTTTAGTTAATCACAACTAAAAATATTACTGTTACAAAAAAATATTAACTTAACTCGGCATAAGATGCAATAGGTCCTACAACCTATGCTAATCCCTAAACAATTCTAAAACATAATAAAATATTTAGCATATTGTGTTGATAATATACTTGTGTGCCCTGTCTATTATGAACACAGTCCTAAACTTGTTTATACAAGCCACTGAATAAAATCTACAAAACTGAACTTATACATTTAAAAGATATTTATATGTAAAAAATACAATCATATATATATTCCACCCATTATAAGTCGAAACATTTCATCATAATAATTCCCCATTTCATCAAATCAATTCCTTGAAACATGAAGTAGCTCATTTGCAAGAGACCTGTTAATAGCAGATAATAGTGCAGAGAAACAAAATCGAAATTTTTTTAGATTTAGTGAAATAATATGGCTTGCAAGAAACTTATGAGCAAGCTTTAATGCATGTAAGAATCAACCACTAAAACCTAAACTTAGAGAAATGCTTTTAACAGACTTATGAACATTATTTAAAAGTAAGTATAAATAATCTCTTATAATAGTTGAACTGATATCATTAAAAAAAACTTGAAATATCAAATAACAAGATTAAGACTATAAACCATAATATGTGACATAACATTTAATAGAAACATGAACTTCAAAATAATAAAAAACATAATAGCGCCACATTGAATTAAAAACTTATACTATGTGATAAATATTAAAATTAATTTCAGAAATTACATTGGAATCACAAAACTGATAATATGATTTGAAAACAGTTTCAAAAACAATTAAAAAATGAGATTAGAATAAACTAAAAAAATCCCTAAATTCCAAACTTAAATTGTAGAATGAAAATATAAGTACTACATTAAATTCACCTAGAAGTCTAAAACCTTCAGTAATATAGTTTAAAAATCATTGATGAATATTTCCATCCCAAGCTATTAATCCTAATGTTAAAAGGAAAACCTCCATCTACCTTTAGATATAATACTACACTCTTACATAACATAGGTTTAAATCTAAAAAGCATGTTACTTAATAGATAAAATATAATTCATAACATACCGAAGAATACAATAATCATGGCACAAGTAATATAATGTAGAAAACTAATTACAAGACTAATATTCTAATAGAGGCAAATCACTAAGAGTACTCCTAGATTGAATATGTAAGGAATATAAAATTAGATTTATATTATTATTTCTATTTGGAAAAAATGATTTCTTAAAAAAATCTATATGATTTTTTTTAAGAAACTCCTTAAAATTTAAAATTTTATTTAATTTATAACTAGGATTTGAAATCCAATTAAAACTAAATAAAGAAATATCATATATTAAGTTATCCAAACTTAAATTAGTATTATTAATTGATTTCTATCAAACCAAATATACAAACATATAATTATGAAAATGGTATCAAATAAAAATCTATTTTGACCCTTGTAATGAAATCTAATATCATTCCAATATAACTCACTAGTTATATATGTAAAATTTATATTAAAATCAAATAAATTTAAAGTTTTTACAAGGATAAATTTAGTGGTATTACATTTAAAATATAAATGCATAATATCTTCCTTTTTATTATTACAAAAATAACATTTTTTATCATTAAATTTATTTTTACTTTTTAATAGTTCTATAGTATTCAACTTTTTATGTAAAATTAACCACATATGCACCTTAGCTTTAGGTAGAGTACTAATTTTCCAAATGTATTTAAATATTTTCGTTTTAATACGTGAAAAATTGATAAACTTATAAAATGAATTAGATGTGTATTTCTTACTAATGTCCCAACACCATGTTATAATATCTTTTTCATTATCTATACTATATAATTGTAATTTAGCACATAATAATGCAAATTATGCAAAAGCACTACCCGTTAACGTACGATTAAAATTAAATTCCCAAGGAAAATTTAAATTAGGTCTATATATATATATATATCAGAAATTAGTATATATTTAAAATTACAAATTTCATACAATTCTTTAAATTCCACTTTAAGATGAATAACCGATAGCCAACAATCATGCCAAAACGAGGTATTATTACCAGAATGTACAATATTATTAATTCCAAGTTTATATATGTTAAAATTTAAAATTACTGATTTCCAGAAGTGAGATATGTTATTTGTGTTACTTGTAAACGAATGAAACAAATTAAAGTTACCTCCAAACCACTGATTTTGTATTAATTCTTTCCATAAAAGATTTACATTATTATCCCTAAATTTCCAAATCCATTTTCCTAAAAGTGATATATTTAAGTTATGCAAATTTATAATTCCTAGACCTCTTTCATTTTTAGATTTACAAACCATTGCCTAACTTACAAGACATTTAGAGCTACTATTTAAATTATCCCCACTCCATAAAAAGTCCCTTCTCATTTTATCAATTTTATCTATTATCCAATTAGGAAAACGATAAAACGACATCCAATAAATGGGTAATGCAGATAAAACCGAATTAATAAGAACAATTCTACCTGCTCTCGACAAGAATTTACCATTCCATTTGGACAGTCTTTTATTAATTTTATCTATAATGGTATTCCAATCATCATGTTTAAGTTTTTGTGGTCTAATTAAGAAACCTAAATATTCTATAGGAAATTTCATTCTTTTACAGTTTAATGTGTGTGCAATTTGATTTCAATATTGTCTGTATCATTTAATACTAAAACTGAGCTTTTGTCAAAATTAGTCTTTAAACCAGAGAGAAGTTCAAAAGTATATAAAACAAATTTAAGTGCAATAATATGTTTATGCAAATGAGATGTGAAAATCATAGTATCATCTGCAAATTGTGAAACAGAAAAAACATTACTAGTAATCTCATTACCAATACAATCTAATAATCTACTGCTGGTAGCTAATTTAATGATTCTAGAAAAAACATAAGCAATAGATTAAATAATAAAGGTGACAAAGGATCCTCTTTTCTAAGTCCACGTCTAGATTGAATTTATCTCCTAATATTCCATTAACCTTAATAGTAGAATTACCCATTTTAAGCAATGACATAATCCAACCAATCCATCTAGTACTAAAACCCCCAGCCATTAATACATCTTTGAGAAAAACCCAATCAATAGAATCAAAAGCTTTAGCAAAATCCAGATTTAAAAGAGCACATGTGATATTATTTTTTCAATAGGAATAAATATATTCTTGAACTACTGCTATACCATTCGTGATATTCCTACCCTTTATAAAGTCTATTTGAGTGTTGTCTATTGATGCATTCATTTTAGTATTTAATCTGCTTGCTAAAACCTTAGATATGATTTTAAAAGAACAATTTAGTAAAGAAATAGGCCAAAAATATTTTAATTGATTGGCATCTAATTTCTTATGTAGTAAAATTACATCTGTGTAATTAAACTACCTAACTATAATGAACCTTCATAAAATTCATTAAACATTTTTGTTATATCTTCTTTTAGCACATTTGAAAAAAATTCATAAAATAAAATAGGAAAACCATTAGGACCGGGAGCTTTATCATTAGGTATATCTTTTTAGCCTTTACAATTTCTTCCTCCTTAAATGGATCATCTAATCCTACTAACTCTACCCTAGAATCTTCCTTGTAAAGCATATCCCAATTAGCTTTAATCCTATGCCTATTTTTCGTACTAAAAGTATCTCTATAAAAATTAGTAAATTCCTTATTAAGTTCTACTTGACCAAATATCTCTACATCATTAATTAAAATGGAATTAATGGTATTGCTACATTTTCTACCATTAGCTGTTTTATGAAAAAAAATTAGTATTCATATCTCCTTCATCCATCCATTGAATTCTAGATCTTTATTTCCACATTATTTCTTCTTGAACAATAATATTATTTAATTCTTCTTTTAAATTATAAAGAACATTTTTTTTGAAATATTCAAATTTCTTATTTCTTAAATTTTTTTTAATTTTAGAATTATAAAACCTAAACAAGGTTCATCAATCTTAATTAAAAAAGGACTAGATACTGGTTAATTATCCTTTAAAAGCAAAAATAATTTTTAATTAATTATGAGTCAAGTATATGATTTACTTTTAATTAATTATTAATCAAATATAACATCAATTATTTATTTATTTAATAATCAAGTGTTTAACTATTTTTAATGATAAATTAATTAAGGTTTTAATCTAAAATAATTATTTATTAAAGGTTTAATTTATTATTTAAGTTTTAATTAAAAGATTATTTAATTAATTAATTGAGATTAATTAATAGTTGGTTATTAATAAAGGTTTTAAATTATTATTTAATAATTAATAAAGGATTAATTAAGGATTTAATTTATAAATAAATTATTTATTAAAGGTTTAATTATTTACAAATTTATAATTAAATTAAGTTTAATTTAATAAAGATTAATTATTATTTAATAAAGAGTTTAAATTGTAATTAATCATTTTAAAAGGGATTTTTAAGTTTTAATCCTTTGTTTCGAGAATCAAATTGTTTTAAAGGTAGTTCTTCTTAGAAAATGGTTTTGAACTCAAGGGATTCATATGTCGATATCATTAAGTAGACTGTAACAACCCATAAATTGAATGATTTAAAATTGAATATTTATTTGAATTTAAGAAAAAATTTAAATTTAAATTTAAATAATTAACTGGGTGCTTCTGAATAATTGATTTGATCAAATTTAATTAAACGAACAATTTTGAAAAAAGTCAAATTCTGGTCAAAACTTAGTCAAATTTGAATTTTTGGTAAAAATTTAAAAGATTTCAAAATATTAATTTTATTATTGGAAAAAAAATCTAGACGAAATTTTAAGAAGAACTTTGTTTTTCGTTTTGGTTAAATTGGAGTTCTAGAACTCTAAATATGCAGTTTTCAGTGAAACTCGCGTAATTTGTCGGTGTTTCCTTTGTGTATTTACATCGGTTATTCTCCTCCTTTCTACGTTTCTAATGGGCTCTCTTATTTAGTTATTGGGCTTCTAGGAATTTAAGGAGTCATTAGAATGAAAATAGACTAGTAGACTAATGGGCTTTGGGAAATTAAAGAGACCATACATTTTCATTTCTTCTCAATAGGTACATACAGAACATCTCTTCCTCACATTTATCCTCTTTGAACAAAAATTATCTGTATCTTCTTCTTCCTCTCTAATCCTTAGATCTAAAAACTAAACAAAATATCAAATTCTAAAACAAAATCAGTCTCCATCCTTTCTCCTTTGCCTACACCTTCCCTTACCTTTGCCTCTCCTCCCTCTCCCTCACCCACGCCACCACTTTTCCCCTCACCTTGCTGCCACCACCCACCTTCATCACCACCCACAACCCACGACAGCAACCCATGGCCAATGCCCCACCTTCCCTCTCCTCTACTTTCTCCTTTTTCCCTTCTTTTCCCCATACTTTTTTTCCCTCTTTCATCCCCTTATTTTCATGGCTTCTATATTCCACTAAACTACTTCAAATAAAATAATTATTTTTTTGAAACCATGTATAATTTCAATGGCAGCAACTTTGTTGTTGAACCCTTCATCCCATTCTGAATATTTCTATATCAAAAACTCCATTTTCCAAGTCCTTTCTCGAGTCCAGTTTTGGCCGAAAATACCCCATATTGTATCAATAATATCTCCATCAGAAAGAACCAAATTATGCGATTATTTTTTTCAAACCATTTATTTTTTTAGTGGCTTCAACTTTCTTTTAGATCAGTTCTTCAAGTTCCTTAATTTGCTATGCCAAAAACTCAAATCTTTTCGAAGTATTTTTGAATTCATATTTTCAACTCAGAAAACACCTCTGTTTGTTTTGACCCTAACTTCCTCAAGACAGAAGCTTTTTGAGTGATTCATTTTTTGGAAGTGGAGAGAAAAGAATTTGCAACAACTTTCTACCTAGTCACTTTTACGGATTCGGTATTATTATGTTCCGAATATTTTCTTAAAGATGACATAGTTTCAGGTTTGTCTGTAGTTTGGATCTTGGGTTGTTTGGAAGATGGAAGTAGTTGAAACTTGTTTATTGATTCGTGTTTGGGTCTAAGATTTGTTGGATTTGCTTTGCATTTGGATCTCTCCTGGGAATCTCCATATTGCTTCATTTTTTTCATCACCTTCGTAGCCACGAAAGGTGTCGCAATCACTCACGACTGATATTTTTATGTTAGTGAATTGATAGCATGTGAAAAGTTATTTAAATGTTGTTTTAGTTAGGATTTTATTTAGTTAAATTCATATGATAAATTAATTGTGAAGACCCAAATTATTGAGATAAAAATAATTTTGAAAAAAAATGGAAATCAGTTAATAGAAAATATTTAAAGGATAAATAGTTTGAAAATAAATATCAAGGATGAGTGAAAATAAATAAGTAAGTGGATAATTGTTTTCCAATAAATAAACATGAAAAGGAGATAACTAAGTATGAATGAATTTTAAAATTCACATATCTTATATATACTGTATATAAGTAGTCAGGGGTTTAAAGTGATAAAATAAATTCTACGATAATTAAAATATAAGAAACCAGTTTAGTATTGATTGTGCATAAATACATTTTAATGAATCAAGAGAAAATAAATGGGCCGAAATATTAGCAAAGAATCAATATATGTGTGAACACTATAGGTTTAAGAAAATATATAAGGAAGAGAAGCCACATGAAAATAGTGTGAATCATGCAAATAGCATGTACACAGAAAAACAGTAAAGCAACTGCTTTAACCCAGAATAGAATCAAAAGAAAATGGCATAATTAGCCATAAATATATATACAAAATTCTCTAAATTGTATGAGGCTAAAATGGGCTTTTCTCTCCACTAAACCCTAGCTAAATGTTTTAAAGATGAGGGGATAGCAGTGGTTTTGTTTCGGGAAGAAAACAGAGAAATATTAAAAAAAATAGAAGGGAAGAACTCACACTGTCTTCAAGCTTAAGCATTCTTGGGGAAGAGAAGAGGAAGGTGAGTGATTAATCACCCATGAGATTTAAGGCATTAAGACCCAAGTTAAGGGCAGCCAAATTATTTTATATAAAATCATATTATGTTTTTCTGTTTGATTTCTATTCTCTGAATGAATATATGTTGATCATGGATGGTATTTTGGTTGAACCTTCGATTAAGATTTTAATCCGTTTTGATTTGTTATGGTTGTTTCAATTTTTGCTTTGAAATATAAATAATCAAACATATACCCTGATCACAGAAATGGATTTTATAATCCAGGTTTTATAAGAAAATGAGCTAAATATTTACTGAGAAATAGGGTATCAAAGAAAAATGAAGTAGGCAGTGTGAATAATGAGGTTCATGCTTTTGTCTAGTTCATTTAAAAATTAATATGAACAAAGCAATATTATATATATGTGCTGATTTGTTCAGATCATAAGCCAATATGTTTTTATGGGTTTTTCTCGAAAACCATATCCTATGTTCACAGTAAAAATAAATATAGTATTTCATATGACTTCATCAGATTTATGCAAGCAATGGGAAAATTTCTAGAAATAAATATATAAGCAGGTTTTAGAAGATATGATTAAGCAAAAATGACTTTGAAATGAGATGTGCAAGTTTGCATGAATGTTTTGTATGTCTGGATGTAATCTTTGAGTGAGTTTAATAATTTTTGACTTATGTAATGAAGGAAAGAACATAAGCATCTTTGGAATTAAAAAGAAAAATTCCTTAGAAAATAAATAAGCATGGTCTTTAAATTATAGAATAATTTAGGAGTAGTGCCTTGATCTATTCATCATCAGGTGGATGATGGGTATGTGCATGACTTGCTTAAGTCCTGTAGGCCTTTGTGTAAAGGGTTAACAGAATTGAGCCCCTTTGCAATGCACACTTTGTATTCAATGGCAAGAGTTTCAAACCAAATAAAATGAAAATGAGGTTGAGAAATTATGCTATGGAATTTTGGATGTTATTCCATAGGAGCTTGTGCATGTACAACTGAATGAAGTAAGATGGATGAATGCTTGGATGTATGATTGTTAGATAAGTTTAAATATACATATACTCGGGTTTTAATATGAAAATGAATAGCATCAAATATATGAGCTCTCTACCCAGTCATAGTAATTTACAAGTTATTGCAATCTTTGATTTTACTCACACCAGAATTTATTTCTGACCCTATTTGTTGCCTTTGTAATATTTGGGGTGTCTCATTTTTATTGAGGAAGCTCAAAGTATTGCTGCAGGGAAAGATGCATGAGTAGCTTGCTTGCATGGATATTTGGAGATCTTGATGAATTTAAAGTGTTTAAGAAAAGTAGCAGTGTTATTGTAATAAATAAGTTAGACAAACTCTATTATGTTTTAAGTATTTCCAGGATTGAAATTTGCTTGTTTTCTTGTAAAGGATATGGAAAAAAGAGATTAAGTATTATATGGTGTTTATGAGTTACCGATATAAGCAACTGATCTTGATGTTCTCTGGTGGATTATGATGAAGAATATTATGCCATGTAATCTGATATGTGGACATACTTTCTTTGGCAATATTTGATAAATTTTTAATTATAAGGTTGAAGTAGTTTCTGAAAAAGCATGTAATAAAAATTGTTAAGTGATAAATTGAACTTGGTTTTGGCTAACCAGTAAAGCTTGCCCATGCCTTATAATTGATATAAGACCATGGAAAAAGCTTGAAGCCTTAGCCTGCAAATCCTATTTGAACATCTGATTTCCAGTGAAAATTTGTATTGTATTGTATAGTAGGATGAGGTGCATGCTACATACTTTTAATCTCTACCGCAACCATATTTAACTGAGCCTTGTTGTCTACCTATTTGATTTAAGTCTGATTGCATTTTGGTCTTAGACAAGTCAGTTGTAGTATGCATTGCCATGTAGTCTTATTAGGAATCAAGCATGTCAATTATTCCACTGTTTATTGATTATAATCATTGGTTCTACTCTTTGGGAATTCATCAGTAATCTAAACCATATGTCCATCTGAAATTTTTGCATGGGTCTGATTTTGACATTGCTTTGATCATACTGCTTTCATTTATATGCAAGTCTTCATTTGATATGATAGATTGAGTTTGCATTCTGTTCAATTGTATTGTCTCCAAATTCCAAAATCCCAAAAATCAAGTGCAGGGCTTGTAAATCCAGGAATTCAATCAATTTGGGAAATAAAACAAGAAAATAATAAGTGGTCATATTTGAACTAAATATTAACCAAGCATGAGTTCAAAAAAATAAGAAGATTAAACAGCAGAAATGGCTATGTGACACAAATATCTCTCAAGTGTGAGAAATATTGTGTAATTGAATTTCTTTGCTAATTTAATTACTCTGATAGGCAAAGAAACATTTATATATCTTCATATATATAAATGGCATGACATGATTTATATACTAATATTTTTATAAAAAATATTAGTAAATTCAGGATCTTGGGGGAAAAATTAATTGAAAGAAGTGATCCTTTGTGTAAAAAAAAACTCAACTGAATATCACTAAATATTGTGGTAAAGAGAAATGGGTCATTTCAGTTGGTATCAGAGCTATGTTAACAAGAACATAGCATATAAAAAAAATATAAAATATTCTCAGCAGGAATGAATTGCTGAAATAATTAAATTAGAAACAAGACTAACTAGCTATGCAATTTGAATAGTGAATCATGGTAGGAAGACCACCAAGCACTGGAGCAGGACCCTCTAATGCAACACCATTGGTCAATTTGCAAGATTTAGTGAGGGCATTTAGGGAAGGAGCAGTGCAGAGGGAAGAAAATCCTCATGAGGAGTTAGCTAAGCTACTGAAAACATTCTCTAATTTAGGAGGCAAGGATTTTGAAGGCACTAAAGGAGTCATGGGTGTACAAACATGGCTGAGGACCTTAGAAAGAATATTTGCAGATATCCAAATTAATGACCAAAGGAAGAGGCAGATAACTTCTAGAAGGCTCAAGGGAGCAGCACTAGACTGGTGGGAGGTGATCACCACAGGAAGACCAGAAAATGAGATAACATGGGATCAATTCAAGGAGATGCTTGAGGCAAGATTTGTCCCAGCAACAGCTAAGGCAACACTGCTTGAGGAATTCATAAGGTTGAGACAAGGACCAATGAGTGTGACTGAATACACTCAAAAATTTGAAAGTTTGTCTAAGTATGGAACCGTGCTCATAGGGAATGAGGAATCAAAGAATTCAAGGTTTATACAAGGACTAAATGCTGGTTTAAGTAGGGCAATGCTACAATACAAAGACAAAACATTTGATCAAGTCATAGATCTCACTCTTTCTTTTGAACAACATGATAATGCAAGAGAGAAATTCAGGAATATGAGGGCTGATAACCAAAAGAAGGGGAAAAATAGAGCACATCCCTATGACAAAAAGAATGCAGATAAGAAGGTTGAAGGAGCAACTAGTGGGGAAGCTAAGAAGAAAATTGTTTGCTACAATTGTGGCAAGGAGGGACACATGAGTAATAGGTGTCAAGAAGCTAAGAAGACACCATTCAGTTGCTATAATTGTGGGAAAGAAGGTCGTATCAAAAGGAATTGCCCAGAGTTCAAGAAGGGAGCAAAGGTAGGAGCATTAGAAGCCAAAGCAAAGGCAAGTGCAGTGGGAAGTTCTGGACAATTGGAAGGTATACTTCTAATTAAAAATTATCCAATTTCAGTTATATATGACACTGGGGCTACATATTCTTTAATATCACAAGACATAGTGAATAAATTGGCTCTCACATGCAATTTAGTTGAAAAACCCTTGTTTATTCAGAGTCCCCTAGGTAGCTCTTGCCTGCTATTTAAGATGTTTGGGAGTAGAATTAAACATAGGTGGAAAAGTGTTTAAATCTGACTTATTTGTGTTGAAATATCCTGGAATAGGAATTATTCTAGGGGTAGATTGGTTAAGTAAATTCAAAGCAATTTTGAATTTAGAAAATTTTACTATTTCTTTGAAAACAGAAAATGGTAAAAATATTATAGTCATGAGTGAAACAGCCAAGATAAATTGCCTTAATCAAATATGGAGCATGATTGAAAATGAATTGACTCTAGAAAATATAGAAGTGATAAAGGAATACCTAGATGTTTTTGGAGAGGTTATAGGAGTTCCAGAAAATAGGCAAGTTGAATTTCAAATAAGGTTAATCCCAGGATCAAGTCCCATCATCAAGAAGCCTACCAGAATGGGTCCAAAGGAATTAGTGGAATTAAAACAACAGCTGGAGGAATTGGAACAGAAAGGTTTCATAAGGCCTAGTAGTTCAAACTGGGGTTCTCCAGTGGTATTTGTGAAGAAGCATGATGGTACAATGAGAATGTGTATTGATTACAGGGAATTAAATAAAGTCACCATCAAGAACAAATACCCACTCCCCAGAATTGATGATTTATTTGACCAACTAAATGGAGCAAAAATCTTTTCAAGGCTAGACTTAGCCTCTGGTTTTCATCAAATGAAGGTAGAGGAAGAAAGTATTAAGTACACTGCATTCAACACAAGATATGGGCTATATGAATTTTTGGTAATGCCTTTTGGATTGACAAATGCACCATCCTATTTTGTAGATTTAATGAATAGGACATTTAGAGATTTTCTAGATAAATTTGTAGTTGTCTTTATTGATGATATACCGGTATATTCAAAATCAGAAGAGGAACATGCAAAGCACTTGCATCTGGTTTTGTCAAGACTAAGAGCACATAATTTAAAGGCAAAATTTACTAAGTGCACATTTTGGCAAAATGAAGTTAAATTTTTGGGACACATTATATCTCAACAGGGGATTAGTGTAGACCCAAACAAGGTCATGGCAGTGCAATCATGGAGTAGACCCAAATCAGTGACCGAGGTGAGATCATTTTTAGGAATGGCAGGCTACTATAGAAGGTTTATAAAAGACTTTGCAAGGATAGCCATTCCACTAACCAAGCTAACTAGAAAGGAGCAACCATATGTGTGGACAGAGAAGTGTGAACAAGCCTTTGAATCCTTGAGGAAAGCATTGATGGAATCCCCAGCCCTGCAAGTTCCAGAGGGTAATGAGGAGTTAGTGGTTTACACAGATGCTAGTGGATCTGGGTTAGGGGCAGTGCTCATGCAACATGGAAAAGTCATAGCATATGCATCAAGGCAACTCAAGCCAAATGAAACTAGGTATGCTACACATGACTTAAAGCTTGCTACTGTAGTGTATGCATTGAAGCTATAAAGACATTACTTATTAGGTACTAAATTTGAATTGTTTACAGACCATAAATCACTTAAGTGTTTGTTTTCCCAAAAAGACTTGAACATGAGGCAACATAGGTGGGTAGAATTTCTAGCTGCCTATGATCTTGATATATTATATATTCATGGAAAAGCTAACAAAGTAGCAGATGCATTGAGTAGGCATCAAGCAAGATTGGCAAGCCTAATGATGACTGAATTCAAGGATTTAACAATCCTCAGTGAAGTAGACATAAGAGAAGAGATTGGTGCATCAGACAATGCACACAGTGACATGATTGAATGTGGAAGATTAAGTCTTATCTCTTTGAGATCAACCGTGGTTGATAAAATAGGAAGAATGCAGAGTCAAGATGCTAATTTGAAAGAAAAGAAGGACATGATATCACAAGGTATATCAGTGGAAAATTATGAAGTTGATGATAAAGGCTACTTAAGGAAGAAAGGGAAGCTCTGCATACCCAATGTGGAAGAACTTAAGCAAGAGGTTATGGATGAGCATCATAAAACAAAATACACTATACATCCAAGTGGTACAAAAATGTACCATGATCTTAAAAGAAATTATTGGTGGCCAGGTATGAAAGGGGAAGTGGCAAGATATGTGGCAAAGTGCTTAACATGTCAACAAGTCAAGGCAGATTATCAAAGACCCTCAAGCCTACTGCAACCACTAGAAGTACCTACCTGGAAATGGGAAAGTATTTCAATGGATTTTGTGGATGGTTTGCCAAGAAAAAGAAGAGGTAATGATAGTATATGGGTTGTGGTTGATAGGCTCACAAAAAACAGCACACTTTATCCCAGTGAACTCAAATAGAAATGCTCATAAATTAGCTCAATTATTTGCGAAGGAGATAGTGAGATTACATTGCATCCCCAAGACTATCATTAGTGATAGAGACACCTTGTTTACCTCAAGGTTCTGGGGTAGCTTTCAAGAAGCCATGGGGACAGAATTAAGCTTAAGCACAGCCTACCACCCACAAACAGATGTGCAAACTGAGATTGTTAACAAGATTTTAGAGGATTTACTTAGAGCATGTATACTTGACTTTGGAGGCAGCTGGGAAGATCATCTCTACTTAGCTGAATTTGCTTATAACAATAGTTACCAGTCCACTATAGGTATGGCTCCATTTGAGGCCTTGTATGGAAAGCCTTGTTTATCTCCTGCATGTTGGATGGAGGTAGGTGAAAGAGTATTGCTTGGACCAGAACATGTGAAGGAAACTTCTGCAAGAATTGAATTAGTGAGGCAAGAGAATGAGAGCAGCACAAGAAAGACAAAAAGCATATGCAGATAAAGGGAGAAGGCTAGTGGTGTTTGAGGTAGGAAATTATGTATTTCTCAAGGTTTCACCAATGAGAAAAATACTGAGATTTGGAAAGGCAGGAAAATTAACACCAAGATATATAGGTCCATATGAAATTATTCAAAGAGTAGGAACTTTGTCTTATAGGCTAAAATTGCCAAAGGAATTGAGTAATATACATGATGTATTTCATGTGTCTCAATGTAGAAAATGGGTGCATGATAAGGAGACCATTCTTGAGTCTCCTACACAAGTTGAAATTCAAGAAAATTTGATTTATAAGAAAGAACCAGTGGGCATTATGGCTAGAGAAGAAAAGAAATTAAGAAATAAAATAATTAAGTTAGTTAAAATCTAGTGGAGCTTAGATGATGTGACGACCGCCCATGACCCCTGCACCGAATCTAGAGAAAGTGCGCTGTATAGTGTGCCAGGCGACCATGGACGATTGTCAAGGTAAATTAAAACAACAGAATCTATCGTATTGCTCACAGCGCATGGACAAAATACAATAGAACATATGTATAGTGAAGCTTTACAGAACAAAATGCCATCATATAAAACTCCATAATAGTTGAATACAAGCATCCAAATAGTCAATACATCAAGCCTCACTACATATCTCTCAGAGAATACAAAACAGCGGAACATCCAGTACATATAATAAGAAGATAATATGCAACCCTCCAGCTCGTCTTCGATATCAGCATCGTGAGAAGAGAACAGCACCTGTCACCTGTTACCTAGTCTGCCCGTCCCAAAAATGGACGAACAGCCCAAGGCAATAAGAATTAAAACATAAAGCCTTGAGTCAGACAACAGTCTTAGTGAACAGTAAATTAACTAACAACATACCAAAAGAGCATAAAGGAAAAGGAATAGGAATACAACCCTCCCACTCCAACCTCATTCTACAGTGATAGCCCCCAGACACACACTAAGCAGAAGCAAACATAGCAGAGCATACAATTTAAAGTAAAGCTACTATCACTCGAGTCAAGGGCGATGTTTTCCAAGTACCAAGGCCTAAATCAGATAAGCACCCAGAAAATACCGCTCTTGAGTCCGAATGACGATACAACCAAACATCCATGACTCTGGCTATCACTGTTATCATTGCTTCGATATCACCGTTAATTGAATGACCGGCACATTCTTTCAGCCGTCCGTCAAGGGCTAATGGAAACCCCGGTTCTAGACATAACTCCTGCACGTCGTCGCAGCCCGTGCCTAGGACTATCGAATCTGCCCAGAGTACTCGACCATCAACAGTTGGCCGTTGGGACTATCGAATCTGCCCAAACGTACTCTTGCTTAGAGCATGCTAGAACCTTCAACAACGATGCTATCCAAGCCTCCTAGTCATCCTCCTCGACGACTATTCTCATATCCATTCATCAACCTCAACTCGAATCATATCATCGAGTTATCAACATGCTTGGAATGATCCCGTCTGGATTAGACCAAGTCTTCATCATATGATGCCTCGCTTCATTACATCCTCGCAAAGCCTCATCTCAACATCACATCATCAAATCTATGCATAAGAGCTTCATCATCCCGTTACATATGCCACGAGCAGCTTTCCCAATTCAAGAGCCTTTCCCTTAGCTTTTGAATCATCTTCGATCTAAAACTAATCATAAATCATCTAGTTCATAACAATCAATCAAATCAAACATCAATCCAAGCAATCAAGCATTCAAATATGATCTAAGTAGACAATTATAACAATAATGGAATTTTCGTAATTAAAGAGTTGAAAGTCCAATAAGCATGAAAACATGGATTATATCTCTACAAACTTGATGAATGATCTTGCATAGGTTAACATATGATAAAATGGATGTAACATCATCATGAACAATGGATCTATATGGATCTACACTTTGGATGAAGAAAATGCATGGAAATCACTATTTTAACACCAAGTCGAGCCAACAAATCCGATATACTCCTTTGGATCCGTGTGAGAGATAATCACCACTCACCAAATCACCTAAACAAACCCAAATCAACACGCTTCAGATCTGGACAGCGAAGGATGAAGCTTGATCTATCACGAATCCGCTTCAAACGAAGAAATCTCTCTTGAAAAGATGAAGATCTTCAATCTAAGCTCTTGAATCTTCAATTTGATCTTCAACTTGGATGGATGGAAGCACTAGATTAGAGTGGAGAAAAGAAGTGAAGAAGTGTAGAAGTCGAGCTCTCAAAATGGCAGCACTTCGTCGCTTCAAAATCCGGATCCCAAAAAGTGAGAACAACCCCTCCTATTTATAGCTGAAATTCCTTAAGTCGAAATCTGGCTATCTCCCTAAGTCGCTTCCGACTTACGACCTAAGCCTCTCCGACCTAACACTTCTACGCATCGAAACACCCAGCGACCTACGACCTAACGCAACGTGCGACTTAACACATAGGCTACGACTCAACTCCTCAGCGACCTAACACATCGCGACTTAACAACTTACTAAGCTACGACCTAAGACTTACAAAACCCTGCGACCTAACAACTTAGCACCCACGCGACCTAATGGTGTTACGACCTACCACTCAACTCTTAGGTCGCTCACTACAGCCCCAGCTTCCTTAGGTCGTTGCCGACCTAACTATATACTAGGTCGCTAACATTCTATAGGTTGTCCCAAACTAACTCGCGACCTAAACCACTACACAACCTAACTGCTGGTCCTCCTTAGGTCGTTACCGACCTATCTCTTAGGTCGCTCGAAACCCTTAACTCGCCCGAAACCCTTAAGTCTCCTATCTTAGGTCGTCTACGACCTAAACCCAACATCCTTAGGTCGCATCACATCCCTAAGTCGTCTACAACATAGCTCTTAACTCGCCACCATTCTATAGGTCGGTCACGTCTTAGCTCTTAGGTCGTTCACGACCTAGGACTTAGACAAATTATACTCAAAATCTGAAGTGTCTTAAAATGCTGAAAATTCCAGATTTTGACGAACTTGTCGATCCGTAAAAATACGGGTCGTTACATTCTCTCCCCCTTAGGAATTTCGCCCCCGAAATTCCAAACAATCATAGCAATCAAAAACTATTCTGTACGCCTACCATCCATCGCAATCAACAAACCATGCATCCAATTCTAGCTTAGCGTACAGAATTCTAAAACTAGAACAAGTTACAATATCGCGAGATGACACGACACCTTAGGGCCATACCTTGAAGAGTTCAGGATGAGCTGCCTTCATCCTCTCTTCCTCCTCCCATGTGCAGTCGTTATCATCATCACTCCATTGTATCTTGAGAAACTTAACTACCTTCCTCCTAAGCTGTTTCGTGTCGGTTTCCACAACACGAAGCGTCTTATGAGGTCTTCTATCGACTGGATCAACTTCGAAATCTTCATAGCTATCAGCAGAAACCACCATATCCGAGTCATGCACATACTTCCGTAGATATGATACATGAAAAACATTGTGCACACCCGACATCTTTTCTGGCAACTCCAATCTGTAGGCGAGCTTTCCAATTCGCTCGATGATCGGGAATGGTCCAACAAATCTCGGAGTCAATTTTCCTTTCTTCCCGAATCGAATAACATTCTTCAGTGGAGAAATCTTCACAAAAACCATATCTCCTACGTCGAATTCCAAATCCTTTCGGCGCTTATCGGCATAACTTTTCTGACGGTCTTGGGCTGCCTTCATTCGTTGCCGAATGATCTCTATACAATCTGAAGTCTGCCGAATCATTTCTGGCCCAAGTATCAGCTTTTCTCCAGTTTCCAACCAACATGTCGAAGAGTTACACGGTCTTCCATACAATGCCTCATACGGTGCCATACCAATGCTTGACTGGTAACTGTTGTTGTATGCAAACTCCACCAAATGAAGGTGATCTTCCCATGATCCTCCGAAATCCAAAA
This sequence comes from Allium fistulosum, assembly GCA_030737815.1. Classification (NCBI taxonomy): domain Eukaryota; kingdom Viridiplantae; phylum Streptophyta; class Magnoliopsida; order Asparagales; family Amaryllidaceae; genus Allium; species Allium fistulosum. Next base: position 1,109,655,452 of record CM060902.1, on the reverse strand, counting down.
CACAAGCTCTAAGAAGATCTTCCAAAACTCGGTTGACTCTCTCAGTCTGACCATCCGTTAGGGGATGATAAGCTGTACTTAAACACAACTCGGTTCCCAAGACTTCCTGGAAGCTCTTCCAAAATCCACTAGTGAACAATGGGTCTCGATCGCTCACTATACTCTTCGGAATACCATGGAAACGAACTATCCACTTAACATACAACTCAGCCAACTTTGACGCAGTCCTAGTCGATCGAACAGGAATGAATCTCGCACTCTTGGTCAGACGATCCACAATGACCCAAATCCCTTCATTTCCCGTTCTTGTTCTAGGTAGTCCATCAATAAAATCCATCGATATCTGCTCCCACTTCCATGTAGGAACTTCTAATGGTTGAAGCAATCCGCTTGGCTTCTTCTGTTCGGCCTTCACCAACTGGCAGTTCATACACTTGGAAATAAAATTTCCAACATCCTTCTTCATACCTTCCCAGTAGTAGGTTCTCTTCATATCCCGATACATCTTATTTCCACCTGGATGAATTGTCAGCTTCGAGTGATGACTTTCCTTCAGAACTTCACTCCTCAATTCATCTATATCGGGAACAACTAGTAGTCCTTGCTTCCGAAGCCAACCCTCTCGATCGACCTCGAATCCTTTATCCTTTTCTAGATCCAATCCAGATTCCAATTCACGGATAATCTTGACAAGCTTATCATCTCGCTTTTGGCTCTCACCAATCCTTTCCACAAGAGTGGGTCTTATTGATAAGTTTGCCAACATCTCAGGTTCCAATTCACATCTAGGCCTGAAGTCAAATCCAGCTAAATACTCGAGACTCTTCCATTCTGAAAACATGGCTCCCAATCCTGCATGTCTTCGACTTAACGCATCTTCCACTGCGTTACCTTTTCCTGGAGTATAAGCTATACCAAAATCATATGATGCCAAAAACTCTAGCCAACGTTGCTGCCGAAGATTCAAATCCTTTTGGGAGAAAAGATACTTCAACGACTTGTGATCCGTAAACAACTCGAATCGAACTCCCAATAGATAATGTCTCCACATCTTCAGAGCAAAAACAATTGCCGCTAACTCCAAATCATGAGTCGGGTAATTCCTTTCATGCGGCTTCAGTTGTCGACTGGCATACGCAACAACTTTATCTCTCTGCATCAGCACTGCTCCAAGTCCAGTACCACATGCGTCGGTGTAAACCACCATCTCATCATTCCCACTAGGAATAGTCAAAACAGGAGCACTCGTCAATCGCTCTTTCAGGATTCCGAAAGCTTGCTCACACTTAGCATCCCAACTGAACACTTGGTTCTTCTTTGTTAATCCTGTTAACGGTGCAGCTATCTTGGAGAAGTCTTTGATAAACCGTCGATAATATCCTGCTAATCCAAGAAAACTTCTCACATCAGATGCATTCTTAGGTCTAACCCAATCCTGGATTGCTACCACCTTAGCGGGATCAATCGCTATCCCATTTCCAGAAATCACATGGCCTAAGAACCTCACTTCACTCTTCCAGAAGTGACACTTCGAAAACTTAGCCTTCAGCTGACGTTTCCGCAAGATTTCCAAAACAATACGCAAGTGCGTCTTGTGCTCCTCTTCCGTCCTGGAATAAATCAGAATATCATCCACGAACACAAGTACGAACTTGTTCAACTGATCTCTGAACACTCTATTCATAAGATCCACAAAATATGCTGGCGCGTTAGTCAATCCAAACGGCATTACCAGCCACTCAAAGAAACCGGATGGTGTCCTAAAAGCAGTCTTCGGCACACTATCCTTAGCCACTCTCAACTGGTGAAATCCCGTTGCCAAATCCATCTGAGAAAACACCTTAGCTTCGTGAAGCTGATCAAACAAGTCATCTATTCTCGGCAATGGATACTTGTTCTTCTTAGTCACCTTATTCAGCTCACGATAATCGACGCACAATCTCAACGACCCATCTGCCTTGGTTGCAAACACAACTGGTGCACCCCACTCGGACACACTACGCCGAATGAATCCTTTCTGCAAAAGATCATCAACTTGCACCCTCAACTCTTGCTGTTCCCTAGGTGCCATCCGCCTAAGAGGCATCACAACAGGTCTGGCTCCTTCAACTAGATCTATACGAAACTCGATCTCTCTATGCGGCGGCAACCCTTTGACTTCATCAAAGACATCCTCGAATCTATTAGCGATTGGCACCGATGACAGTCCATCCCGTGGAACAACCAGCGAATACATGAAGCTCATGAAGATGCATTCCTCACGCTTAGATCGTATTACAACCTTTCGCCCCTCCACATTCTCGACTGTCACTTCCAACCTCTCGCAATCAACCTTTGCCGCATACTTCCTAAGCCAGTCCATACCCAAAATAATTCCGAACCCTGCAAAGTTCAGAACAAAGCAATCACAAACAAAAGAGCAACCATGACTCGATACAACTAGACCACGACATAACATACACAAACAAGACGAACCCCCAACTGGATTAGTCACAACCAATGGCCTATCAACAATATCCGGCTTCAAATCTAACCGGCCTACGAGTTCATTACAAACAAACGAATGCGATGCTCCAGTATCAAACAAAACTCTAACTGGAACACCACATAGGAAAAGAGTACCTTGAACCACCACACTCTTTCCCTTCTCTTCAGCAGTAGGAGCTTTCGAAGACGACGGAACAGCTCCCAAAGCATAAGCTTGCACAATCTGCTTATCTCTCCTCGGTTCTGGACAATTTTTCCTGAAATGCCCCGTCTTGTCACAGTTGTGACACTTCATCGGCACCTTAGGATTCTTACAATCCTTCGAGAAATGGCCCTTCTGCTGACAATTGTAGCAAGTCACCTCGCCTTTCGGCTTCTTCTGACCATCCTTACCCTTCTGCTGCTGCTGCTTCCTCTTCTTGTTTCCACCCTGCTGGGGTTTAGACTCTTCCCTGGTCACAGCAACAATAGATCCTTCCTTAGGAAACAGACTCTCATGCCTAAGAGCTTTCTCCACAAGCTTCTCAAATGAATCATCCAAATGATCCACCAACTGCCTCCCAAGATAACTATCCAAGCCGGTCACAAACTTCTCATTCTTCTGATAAGCAGATTCAATATATGACTGGGCATACTTGGACAAAGCTTCGAACTCAGAAACATACTCCAGAACTGATCTTCCACCTTGCTTGAGCTCCACAAACCTCTTGAACAGAACAGACTTCTGAGCTGTAGAAATGAACTTAGCTTCAAATCTAGCTTGGAATTGCTCCCAAGTAATCTCTTCCTCCGCAGTATTGATGGTAATAGAGTTCCACCAATCAGAGGCTCTCCCTTGAAGCTGCCTTGACGCCAACTTCCTCTTAGTTGCATCATCAATTCCCAAATCACCAAAGATCCTTCTACAAGCATCAATCCATCTCTGGACTTCAATAGTTGATTCTATTCCCAAGAAAACCTTCCCTCCAAGAGCAGTATAATCCTTGCACAACTTAGCAAAATCCACTGGTTTCGGAGTTTGGACTTGAACTCCAACATCAACTGCCACTCCCGGAACTGGTATCCTCCTCATGATCGAAGTCATCATAGCTTCGAACATGGCTGCATAATCAGCAGTCTCTTCAGTAGCACGGCCTTCCCTAGCAGCTGGTCTCCCTCTTCGACTCATTCTCAATATCTATAAAAGGAATGATCAGAACATCTAGAGAAACAACTGCATAAAGGACTAACTTACTGCTAAACTACTATATTATACATAGTATTCATCCATCAAAATAGAATTACGTCTCTCATACGTAGTTACGTCAGCGAGCGTTGGGTAAAATCGATTAACCAATGCTCTGATACCAAATGTGACGACCCCCATGACCCCTGCACCGAATCTAGAGAAAGTGCGCTGTAAAGTGTGCCAGGCGACCATGGACGATTGTCAAGGTAAATTAAAACAACAGAATCTATCATATTGCTCACAGCGCATGGACAAAATACAATAGAACATATGTATAGTGAAGCTTTACAGAACAAAATGCCATCATATAAAACTCCATAATAGTTGAATACAAGCATCCAAATAGTCAATACATCAAGCCTCACTACATATCTCTCAGAGAATACAAAACAGCGGAACATCCAGTACATATAATAAGAAGATAATATGCAACCCTCCAGCTCGTCTTCGATATTAGCATCGTGAGAAGAGAACAGCACTTGTCACCTGTTACCTAGTCTGCCCGTCCCAAAAATGGACGAACAGCCCAAGGCAATAAGAATTAAAACATAAAGCCTTGAGTCAGACAACAGTCTTAGTGAGCAGTAAATTAACTAACAACATACCAAAAGAGCATAAAGGAAAAGGAATAGGAATACAACCCTCCCACTCCAACCTCATTCTACAGTGATAGCCCCCAGACACACACTAAGCAGAAGCAAACATAGCAGAGCATACAATTTAAAGTAAAGCTACTATCACTCGAGTCAAGGGCGATGTTTTCCAAGTACCAAGGCCTAAATCAGATAAGCACCCAGAAAATACCGCTCTTGAGTCCGAATGACGATACAACCAAACATCCATGACTCTGGCTATCACTGTTATCATTGCTTCGATATCACCGTTAATTGAATGACCGGCACATTCTTTCAGCCGTCCGTCAAGGGCTAATGGAAACCCCGGTTCTAGACATAACTCCCGCACGTCGTCGCAGCCCGTGCCTAGGACTATCGAATCTGCCCAGAGTACTCGACCATCAATAGTTGGCCGTTGGGACTATCGAATCTGCCCAAACGTACTCTTGCTTAGAGCATGCTAGAACCTTCAACAACGATGCTATCCAAGCCTCCTAGTCATCCTCCTCGACGACTATTCTCATATCCATTCATCAACCTCAACTCGAATCATATCACCGAGTTATCAACATGCTTGGAATGATCCCGTCTGGATTAGACCAAGTCTTCATCATATGATGCCTCGCTTCATTACATCCTCGCAAAGCCTCATCTCAACATCACATCATCAAATCTATGCATAAGAGCTTCATCATCCCGCTACATATGCCACGAGCAGCTTTCCCAATTCAAGAGCCTTTCCCTTAGCTTTTGAATCATCTTCGATCTAAAACTAATCATAAATCATCTAGTTCATAACAATCAATCAAATCAAACATCAATCCAAGCAATCAAGCATTCAAATATGATCTAAGTAGACAATTATAACAATAATGGCACTTTCGTAATTAAAGAGTTGAAAGTCCAATAAGCATGAAAACATGGATTATATCTCTACAAACTTGATGAATGATCTTGCATAGGTTAACATATGATAAAATGGATGTAACATCATCATGAACAATGGATCTATATGGATCTACACTTTGGATGAAGAAAATGCATGGAAATCACTATTTTAACACCAAGTCGAGCCAACAAATCCGATATACTCCTTTGGATCCGTGTGAGAGATAATCACCACTCACCAAATCACCTAAACAAACCCAAATCAACACGCTTCAGATCTGGACAGCGAAGGATGAAGCTTGATCTATCACGAATCCGCTTCAAACGAAGAAATCTCTCTTGAAAAGATGAAGATCTTCAATCTAAGCTCTTGGATCTTCAATTTGATCTTCAACTTGGATGGATGGAAGCACTAGATTAGAGTGGAGAAAAGAAGTGAAGAAGTGTAGAAGTCGAGCTCTCAAAATGGCAGCACTTCGTCGCTTCAAAATCCGGATCCCAAAAAGTGAGAACAACCCCTCCTATTTATAGCTGAAATTCCTTAAGTCGAAATCTGGCTATCTCCCTAAGTCGCTTCCGACTTACGACCTAAGCCTCTCCGACCTAACACTTCTGCGCATCGAAACACCCAGCGACCTACGAACTAACGCAACGCGCGACTTAACACATAGGCTACGACTCAACTCCTCAGCGACCTAACACATCGCGACTTAACAACTTACTAAGCTGCGACCTAAGACTTACAAAACCCTGCGACCTAACAACTTAGCACCCACGCGACCTAATGGTGTTACGACCTACCACTCAACTCTTAGGTCGCTCACTACAGCCCCAGCTTCCTTAGGTCGTTGCCGACCTAACTATATACTAGGTCGCAAACATTCTATAGGTTGTCCCAAACTAACTCGCGACCTAAACCACTACACAACCTAACTGCTGGTCCTCCTTAGGTCGTTACCGACCTATCTCTTAGGTCGCTCGAAACCCTTAACTCGCCCGAAACCCTTAAGTCTCCTGTCTTAGGTCGTCTACGACCTAAACCCAACATCCTTAGGTCGCATCACATCCCTAAGTCGTCTACAACATAGCTCTTAACTCGCCACCATTCTATAGGTCGGTCACGTCTTAGCTCTTAGGTCATTCACGACCTAGGACTTAGACAAATTATACTCAAAATCTGAAGTGTCTTAAAATGCTGAAAATTCCAGATTTTGACGAACTTGTCGATCCGTAAAAATACGGGTCGTTACAGATGAGAATGACTGTACATGGGAGGCTGAAGATAGCATGAAGGATAAATATCCTAATCTATTTTCTGCTTAAAGGTATGCCTAAAAATTATGATAAATTTAAATAGCATTATGTGTATTTGAATGGTTTTGAATGCATGAGTTTCTGAAATCTTCGAGATGAAGTCATACTATAAAAAAAATTGTGGGACACAATTCCTTTTAGGAGGAGAGTATGTGAAGACCCAAATTATTGAGATAAAAATAATTTTGAAAAAAAAAATGGAAATCAGTTAATAGAAAATATTTAAAGGATAAACAGTTTGAAAATAAATATCAAGGATGAGTGAAAATAAATAAGTAAGTGGATAATTGTTTTCCAATAAATAAACATGAAAAGGAGATAACTAAGTATGAATGAATTTTAAAATTCACATATCTTATATATACTGTATATAAGTAGTCAGGGGTTTAAAGTGATAAAATATATTCTATGATAATTAAAATATAAGAAACCAGTTTAGTATTGATTGTGCATAAATACATTTTTATGAATCAAGAGAAAATAAATGGGCCGAAATATTAGCAAGGAATCAATATATGTGTGAACACTATAGGTTTAAGAAAATATATAAGGAAGAGAAGCCACATGAAAATAGTGTGAATCATGCGAATAGCAAGTACACAGAAAAACAGTAAAGCAACTGCTTTTACCCAGAATAGAATCAAAAGAAAATGGCATAATTAGCCATAAATATATATACAAAATTCTCTAAATTGTATGAGGATAAAATGGGCTTTTCTCTACACTAAACCCTAGCTAAATGTTTTAAAGATGAGGGGATAGCAGTGGTTTTGTTTATGGAAGAAACAGAGAAATATTAAAAAAAATAGAAGGGAAGAACTCACACTGTCTTCAAGCTTAAGCATTCTCAGGGAAGAGAAGAGGAAGGTGAGTGATTAATCACCCATTAGATTTAAGGCATTAAGACCCAAGTTAAGGGCAGCCAAATTATTTTATATAAAATCATATTATGTTTTTCTATTTGATTTCTATTCTCTGAATGAATATATGTTGATCATGGATGGTATTTTGGTTGAACCATTGATTGAGATTTTAATCTGTTTTGATTTGTTATGGTTGTTTCAATTTTTGCTTTGAAATATAAATAATCAAGCATATACCTTGATCACAGAAATGGATTTTATAATCCAGGTTTTATAAGAAAATGAGCTAAATATTTACTGAAAAATAGGGTTCAAAGAAAAATGAAGTAGGTAGTGTGAATAATGAGGTTCATGCTTATGTCAAGTTCATTTAAAAATTAATATGAACAAAGCAATATTATATATATGTTCTGATTTGTTCAGATCATAAGCCAATATGTTTTTATGGGTTTTTCTCAAAAACCATATCCTATGTTCACAGTAAAAATAAATATAGTATTTCTTATGACTTCATCAGATTTATGCAAGCAATGGGAAAATTTCTAGAAATAAATATATAAGCACGTTTTAGAAAATATGATTAAGCAAAAATGACTTTGAAATGAGATGTGCAATTTTGCATGAATGTTTTGTATGTCTGGATGTAATCTTTGAGTGAGTTTAATAATTTTTGACTTATGTAATGAAGGAAAGAACATAAGCATCTTTGGAATTAAAAAGAAAAATTCCTCAGAAAATAAATAACCATGGTCTCTAAATTATAGAATAATTTAGGAGTAGTGCCTTGATCTATTCATCATCAGGTGGATGATGGGTATGTGCGTGACTTGCTTAAGTCGTGTAGGCCTCTGTGTAAAGGGTTAACAGAATTGAGCCCCTTCGCAATGCACACTTTGTGTTCAATGGCAAGAGTTTCAGACCAAATAAAATGAAAATGAGGTTGAGAAATTATGCTATGGAATTTAGGATGTTATTCCATAGGAGCTTGTGCATGTACAACTGAATGAAGTAAGATGGATGAATGCTTGGATGTATGATTGTTAGATAAGTTTAAATATACATATACTCAGGTTTTAATATGAAAATGAATAGCATCAAATATATGAGCTCTCTACCCAGTCATAGTAATTTACAAGTTATTGCAATCTTTGATTTCACTCACACCAGAATTTATTTCTGACCCTATTTGTTGCCTTTGCAATATTTGGGGTGTCTCATTTTTATTGAGGCAGCTCAAAGTATTGCTGCAGGGAAAGATGCATGAGTAGTTTGCTTGCATGGATATTTGGAGATCTTGATGACTTTAAAGTGTTTAAGAAAAGTAGCAATGTTATTGTAATAAATAAGTTAGACAAACTCTATTATGTTTTAAGTATTTCCAAGATTGAAATTTGCTTGTTTTCTTGTAAAGGATATGGAAAAAAAGAGATTATTATATGGTGTTTATGAGTTATTGATATAAGCAACTGATCTTGATGTTCTCTGGTGGATTATGATGAAGAATATTATGCCATGTAATCTGATATGTGGACATACTTTCTTTGGCAATATTTGATAAATTTTTAATTATAAGGTTGAAGTAGTTTCTGAAAAAGCATGTAATAAAAATTGTTAAGTGATAAATTGAACCTGGTTTTGGCTAACCAGTAAAGCTTGCCCATGCCTTAAAATTGATATAAGACCATGGAAAAAGCTTGAAGCCTTAGCCTGCAAATCCTATTTGAACATCTGATTTCCAGTGAAAATTTGTATTGTATTGTATAGTAGGATGAGGTGCATGCTACATACTTGTAATCTCTACTGCAACTATATTTAACTGAGCCTTGTTGTCTACCTATTTGATTTAAGTCTGATTGCATTTTGGTCTTAGACAAGTCAGTTGTAGTATGTATTGCCATGTAGTCTTATTAGGAATCAAGCATGTCAATTATTCCACTGTTTATTGATTATAATCATTGGTTCTACTCTTTGGGAATTCATCAGTAATCTAAACCATATGTCCATCTGAAAGTTTTGCATGGGTCTGATTTTGACATTACTTTGATCATACTACTTTCATGTATATGCAAGTCTTCATTTGATATGATAGATTGAGTTTGCATTCTGTTCAATTGTATTGTCTCCTCTGTTTGGCCTTTAAACTAGGTTACCACCTTGATATTCATCTGATCATTGCATAGTTTATAAAACATGATATGAGCATATTTCCTGACATAAAAATTGTTTGTGTCTGAAATAAGAACCCCGGGTTAAAACAAATATGCATGAGTTGTTTTAAACACCCTTTTATTTAATCAAAAATAACAAGTATCAAATTCCAAAATCCCAAAAATCAAGTGCAGGGCTTGTAAATCCAGGAATTCCATCAATTTGGGAAATAAAACAAGAAAATAATAAGCGGTCATATTTGAACTAAATATTAACCAAGCATGAGTTCTAAAAAAAATATTAAACAGTAGAAATGGCTATGTGACACAAATATCTCTCAAGTGTGTGAAATATTGTGTGATTGAGTTTCTTTGCTAATTTAATTACTTTGATAGGCAAAGAAACATTTATATATCTTTATATATATAAATGCCATGACCTGATTTATATACTAATATTTTTATATTGGTAAATTTAGGATCTTGTGGGAAAAATTAATTGAAAGAAGTGATCCTTTGTGTAAAAAAAAACTCAACTGAATATCACTAAATATTGTGGTAAAGAGAAATGGGTCATTTCATTAATTTATCTGTCCATTTTGACATATAAAATGACACATATTGGACATGAAAAAATGACCCACCCATGTTATGTTAGTTGACATGATTTGTAAATGGTTGCTATGTAATTTGTTGTGACATATGCCATGTTATTTTATTGTAAATCACCTTGCAAGTTTCTTGTATATATGTGATGTTATATATTTATATATTATGTTAGTATATGACATGTTAGAATTTGAAAATATTCACTTATGCTGTTTATGATATGTGACACATGTGATATGTTAGTTAGGCTTGTGTGTGTGTGTCTATATATATTAACTTATTAATTATGCACGTATGTTGGTCATTGACATGTTATGTTATTTATGTTATTATTTTATTATGCTCACACTGCAAGTTCCCTGATAATTAGGAAATCACTTTGGGTTGAAATGATATATATACCCGATATAAAACCACTTTGGGTTTAAATAAATTGATTTAGAAATTAAATTGAAATATTGTAAGTTTAAATTAATGTTGAACTTGAAATTATGAAATTGAAATTTAATTGATTTAATGAAAGTTTTAATGGGATTTATAGATTTAAACTCGTTGTTTGATTTTAATTTAATAGATTTTATGGAAAGGTTTAATTTAATCCGAAAATTTGATTTGATTCGGTGAATTAATTTAAAATTAATGTAGAAACTGGATTGATTCAATTTAAAGATTAAATTAACATAATGGTATAAAATTTCAAGTTAAACTATAAATGGTTTAATTGATTTGTCGAAAATTGACTTATGAAAAGATATGAATTTGGAATTACTAAGTAATTAATTCTTTAAAGGTAAATTTTGAAGTTTAAAAGAATTGGATTTGAATGATGAAACTGGATAATTTGGATTAAATTAAGGTAAATAGTGTGTTAATCCCCTTTTTGACCCACGACCTAAGAAAGTATGCCGAGTTAAGGCACTTGCCGACCTAAGAGAGTATGCCGAGTTAAGGTGCTTGCCGACCTAAGAAGAAGACGACCTAACAATTTGAAGGCGTGACCGACTTAAGGAAAGCTCCGAGTTAACAAGATCTCTGACTTAACAGGCTACGACTTAAGGAGAGATCTGACCCAACAGTTGCCGACCTAACTACTGAGAAAAGCTGCCGACTTAAGAGGTGTGCCGAGTTAGGAGTCTGCCGACTTAAGGTAATCTGTGACTCAGGGGCTAAGACCGAGTTAAGAAGGATGCCGAGTTAGGAGTCTGCCGACTTAAGGTAATCAGTGACTCAAGGGCTACGACCTAAGGGAAATTCCGAATTATGAAAGGCTCCGATTTAAGAAGGTTCCGACCTAACCCTATTCCTTAACTCGCCGCCGACCTAACCCTATTCCTTAACTCATCACCGATCTACCATAAGTCGGCTGCGACTTAAATACTTAGAGAAAATTCCTGAGTCCAGATCAGCTCCTATAAATACCCCACCACTTCCAACACGAAGGGGACTTTTGGCAATTCATTTCTAAAGCGCCGTTACTCTGTCGAACTCTCCAATCATTCAGCAAACAAGGATCCTCCAAGCATTCAAGACACTACAACAAACTTCGAGAGAAATTCCTAACATCCGACATGGATTCATCGAGTTTCATCGCCGAAGATTGAGCTAGTAGTCAAGATTGCTTCTTGTGATCGAGTTGTATTGTTTTCATAGAAGATTTGTATCAATTTGTAATCAGATTCAATAATAAAGAGATTCAAAGTGGACGTAGGCTAAATCTTAAGCCGAACCACTATAAATTGCTGTCTTTTACTGCATTTCTGCTATTTTCCTGCTTGATTTCTGTTCCCGTTACGCGGGTGGTGCTTTCACAATCTTACTACACACACCGGGTGTTGGCGTTCACATTTTGACGTTAACATTTTGGTGCTTTCACTGAGAGCCCAACTCAGGCTATCACTCACCATTGCTTCTCAGAAGTTTGCTGAAAGAATTTCCCACAAAATCAGAAGTTTATCAGACATAATGGCTCCCGGAAGGAAACGAAAGTCTGTCAGAACTGATGATGACCGTGACAATACTGCCACTTCTCTCTCTCCAAATCAAGCAGCTCCGAGCATCGGTGTTACGCGACAGGAATTAGATGCTGCTGTATCCGGACTGTACCAGCAAATTGAAACTCAGAATAACCTGATGATGGAAAGGCTGAATGCTCTATTTGGTACGAGTCAAAGACCAGTAAATAATGAGGGAAACTTTGCTAATGCTGCTCCCAATTCCGAGGGAAGAAATGTTCCTCACGGGGGGTCAGGTGCTGCCGAAGGGGCACCCCTCCAGGCCGAAGGATCTAGACCGTCACCAGTTCTTCATGAGCATTTACCTGGACAGACTCCTGAAAAGATGGCTGAGGCCTACTCTGCGAAATCTCTGAATAATGAGGAATATCTCTCTGGTATGATCAAGCAAATAATGAAAGAGAGCATGCAAAGAGATGAAGACGAAAGCGAATGGGGATTCGCACCAAGTAGAACTCCGTTTACGGAAAAGATTCTGAAAGCTGAATTTCCTAGAAAGTTTGTTCCCCCCACTATTCCTGCTTATCGGGGAACAAGTGATCCAAATCAGTTCTTGTATAAATACGATTGGCATATGACTGGCGCAAGGGCAACCGACGAGATAAAGTGCCGATATTTCCCAGTCTATTTAGAGGGGGTGGCACTTCTCTGGTTTACCAAGCTTCCAGCCCGATCTGTAGATCAGTTTTCCGATCTCACCCGAAAATTCAAAGAGCTATTCAGGCTATACGCTTCAAGGGCAAAAGATATAATGTCACTGTCCAGTCTTGAGCAGAACCCGGGAGAGCCCATTAAGTCATTCTTGAACCGCTTCAACTTAGCTCTGGCAGAAGTCGATAATGCCGAGCCACGAATGATCTTGACCTATTTGATGCGTGCCGTTGATAAATCGAGCGAATTTGGGAAATGGCTGAAGATGAAAGAGCCCAATTCGCTCGAGAAATTCTACAAAAAGGCTGATGAATTTATACGCCTAGAAAATCTTTCCGCACCAGCTAAAGTTGTGACAGCGGCAGCGGAAAATAATGCTTCTACTCAAAGCAAGAAAGAACCGGCAGATCAGAAAAGGGAAAGTAATGGTGGGAAAAGGCAGAAAGACTTCAAAAAGCCCCGTTTTCTTAAACCATCAGACTTCACTCCTCTGACCGATACCCCGGAAAATATCTTCATTGCCACTAAAGATGCTGTTGAATTTCCAAAACCACCGGCCGTGAAAGTTGGGAAGAATGCTGTTCAGAGCGGAAGATTTTGCAAGTTTCACAACCAACCAGGGCATGATACCAATGAGTGCCGCCATTTGAAAAGTCTGATTGAAGAATTGCTAAGAGAGAATAAATTGCAGCAATACGTTAAGAGGAATAGAAAGGATCCATCTTCATCCAGCCAAGGGCAGTTACCTCCAACTAATTCATCTGATTCAGGAGAAAGGCCAGTTGGAAAGGAAAGACCTGTTATTAATGTGATCACAGGGGGGCCTCACCCGGCTGGCAGGAGTTGGGGTGAAATGGAAAGGTATGCAAAAGCTTTGAAGTATGCACCAACCGAAGAAAGTGTCCTAATCCTGGAGGATGTTTCACCTCTAAAGCAGCAAAAAACTCTCCATGATGATATTATGTTCAGAGCCAGAGATTCTGTTAATGTGGAAGCTCCTACTGAGGACCCTATGGTTGTCTCTGTCGGTATCGGGCCGGCCATCGTCAGAAGAGTGTTGGTTGATAGTGGTGCCTCATGCAACATCCTCTTTAAAAGAACATTTGACCAAATGAAAATCCCGATGACTGATGTACATGCTTCTTCACACAAGATCGCCGGATTTACAGGAGAGCTGAAACAGCCGATCGGAACAGTAGACTTGTTTGTTGAAATGGGCGAAGGACCCAGAAAATTGGTTCGGAAGCAAACTTTTGTAATTGTGGAGGGATTTTCTGCCTATAACGCTTTCTTGGGCCGGCCTACTCTTGCAGCTTTCAGGGCCGTCCTTGCTCCTTGGTGTTTAACAATGAAATTTCCTACTGATAATGGGATTGCTGTTATCAAAGGAGATCAAAACGCAGGACGAGAATGTTATCTTGTAGAACTCCGAGAGGCCAGGAGAAAAGAAATGGGGAAAGATGCGGCAGCTCCGCTCCGCATCAAGGAACCGACCCTGTAGCAACTACGGAGCGGCCCCTGTACTGGCGAACACAGCAATGCAAGAAAAGAAATGGATCCCAGAAAAGCCAGTACAGGGGAGAATAGAGTGGTACCCGTGGAGGTAACGGTACCAGTATCTGTAGACCCGAAAGACCCAAATAAAGTGCTCAATGTGGGTTCACAGCTAAGTATAACAGTTCAGAATACACTGATATCATTCTTAAAAGCCAATCTAGATGTGTTTGCTTGGTGTCATGCTGATATGTGCGGAATTTCTCCTACAATTGCTGTTCATACCCTGAATGTCGATCCGAAATTTACGCCAGTAAAACAGAAGAGAAGAACTCAAGGTCCAGAAAGGTCAGCAGCTTTAAAGGAAGAAGTAGATCGCCTCTTAGAGAATAATTTCATCAAAGAATCCACTTATCCAAATTGGGTTTCGAATCCAGTACTGGTTAAGAAGGCAAATGGAAAGTGGAGAGTATGTATTGATTTCTCAGATCTGAACAAAGCTTGCCCCAAAGACTGCTTCCCGTTGCCTAGAATCGATCAACTAGTAGATGGGACGGCTGGACATGAGTTGTTATCTTTTATGGATGCTTATTCTGGATACAATCAAATTATGATGAATGAACCAGATCAGGAGGACACAAGCTTTATTACAGATGTGGGACTCTACTGTTACAAAGTCATGCCATTCGGTTTAAAGAATGCTGGGGCAACATATCAAAGACTTGTCAACGCTATGTTCAAGCCTCAGATTGGCAAAACGATGGAAGTCTATGTTGATGATATGTTAGTAAAGTCAAAGAAAGCAGTAGACCACATGGATCACCTAGCAGAAATGTTCTCAATTCTTCGAAAGTACGGAATGAAGCTAAACCCTTTGAAATGTTCATTCGGAGTAGAGTCTGGGAAATTCCTGGGTTTCATTGTGAGCGCTAGGGGCATCGAGGCCAACCCTGCTCAGATCACAGCTTTAAGAGAGGTTAAAGCCCCTAGAACAAAGAAAGAATTGCAAAGTCTCAATGGAAAGGTTGCCGCTCTTAGTCGCTTCATTTCCAAGGCCACAGACAAATGCATTCCCTTCTTTGATGCTCTAAAGAAAGGAAAGAAAAATTTCGAATGGACTCCCGAATGCCAGAATGCTTTCGATCAACTGATTCATCATATGGAAACTCCTCCGGTCCTTTCCAAGCCTAGTGATGGTGAAGACCTCTTCATCTACCTGGCAATTTCATCCCATGCTTTAAGTGCAGCACTCGTACAAGAAGAAATGAAAATACAACGTCCGGTTTACTACATCAGCAAACGGTTCGCTGGGGCTGAAATGAATTATTCAAAGATAGAAAAACTTGCTTATTGTCTGCTAATCGCTTCCAGAAAGTTGAGGCCTTATTTTCAATCTCATCCTATCAAAGTCCTGACTGATCAGCCTTTGAAGCAAGTCCTGTATCGTCCTGAAACCTCGGGTCGTCTCTTGAAGTGGAACATAGAACTCAGCCAATATGACATCACTTACCATCCCCGAAGAGCAATTAACGGACAAGCTTTAGCAGATTTCATCGCAGAATCCACTGACAAAGGTGACAGTAAGGAAGAAACCACTGACTGCATTCCGATACAGTGGAAGTTGTATGTAGATGGCTCAAGAAACGATTATTGTTCTGGGGCAGGAATTGTGCTCGAAACTCCCGAAGGACGATCACTATGTTATGCATTGAGGCTGGAGTTTCCTTCGACAAACAATGAAGCAGAATATGAAGCCCTTATTGCCGGGTTGAGGATCGCCAAGGAATTGAATATCAAGGAGATACAGATTTTCAGTGATTCTCAGCTTATTGTCTGCCAGGTGAAGAAGGAATTTCAGGCCAAGGGAGGGAATTTGCCTGCATATTTGACAAAAACTTCCGAACTTCTCAATGATTTAGATCACTACTCAATAAGCCACATACCCCGAGAGGAAAATATGAAGGCGGATTCTTTAGCAAAGTATTCAAGTTCCGGAGAAGCTCAATTACTAGGATTAGTTCCTGTAGAAGTTCTGTCAGCTCCAAGTATTGATGAAATGGATGTTGATTGGCTTATGACTACGTCTCAAGAGCATGAATCATGGATGACTCCAATCAAAGAATACTTACTCAGTGGTTCCCTGCCAGAGAATTCTAAGGAACGTCGAAAGTTATTAAGAAAAGCATCGAGGTATATAATTCAAGATGACCGATTATACAGGCGGGGATTTTCAACCCCACTACTCCGATGTGTAACTAAAGAAGAAGCCAAGACAATCTTAACAGAGGTGCATGGAGGAGAATGTGGAGACCATTCAGGTGGTCAAACACTTGCAAAGAAGATTCTTCGATATGGATACTTTTGGCCAGATATCAATCGAGATGCTGCAACTTTCTCCAGAAAATGTGACAGATGCCAACGATTTGCAAAAATCCCAAGAGCACCCTCCACTGAACTCACACAAATGGTCAGTCCATGGCCATTCGCCATTTGGGGAATAGACCTAATTGGACCGTTACCGATCGCTAAATCAGGAATTAAATATGCTATTGTTGCCGTTGATTATTTCACCAAGTGGGCTGAAGCTGAACCTTTGGCCACCATCACCTCTAAAAAGATGATAAATTTCGTAACAAAGAATATCGTTTGCAGATATGGTGTGCCACAGAAGATAATCACCGACAATGGCACTCAATTTGAAAGTGAAGAATTCCAAGATTTTTGCAAACGATTCAGAATTCGAAAAAGCTTCTCAGCAGTGGCTCATCCGCAGGCAAATGGGCAAGTGGAAGCAGTTAACAAAATCATCAAGTCAACTATTAAAAAGCAACTTGAAAAAGCAAAAGGTGGTTGGGTTGATAGGCTTCCATTAGCACTATGGGCGTACAGAACGACTCACAAAACTGCGACTGGGCACACTCCATTTTCACTGGCATACGGATCTGAGGCAATGATTCCAGTAGAAGTAGAGGTTCCTTCACATAGAAGAGTTCATTTCAATGAAATCGAAAATGAAAAACTGCAACTTGAAGCGCTTGACTTTCTTGATGAAAAAAGAGAAGAAGCTAGGCTCAGAGTTTCAGCTCATCAGCAGAGGATAGCCAGGTATTTCAATTCCAAAGTTCGCCAACGCAGCTTTGAGGTCGGAGACTTGGTTTTGAAAAGGATCATGACAGCAACTGGTGTGTTTGGGCCAAACTGGGAAGGACCATATGTCGTAGGCACTAAACTTCTCGATGGCACTTTCAAACTCATAACCATTGAAGGAGATCCGATTCCAAGGGCCTGGAATAGCAACCATTTGCGTCCTTACTTTACCTGAAAAGAGCTCAGCTCAAAATTGTAAAATGATGATGAATGTATCAGTTGTATGATGAAACATTGTAAATCAGTATAAATGAATGAAAGCTATAAAGTGGACGTAGGCCCGATTTTTGGCCGAACCACTATAAATCTTGTGTTCTTTACTATTTCATGATGCCTGTGTTATTTTGATATGTAAATACTATAAATGTATCGCTAAAATATCGATTCAAAATTGCAGGACATTATAACAAGGCTTGCTCATCACAAAGCTAAGCAACTTCCATGAATCAGCTATTACACGAAAACCAAGCCACAAAATTTTTGTCCAAATTCAAATCCCAAGCAAGGAAAACTTCACATAAAAAGTTAGTGACTCCACTGTGACAAACCTTTGTTCACTAGTTGAGATTGTCGTTATGAATAGACATCCAACTAGATAACTTGCGTTTGTCTCGTGAAGTCATTCAACAGCGAAGTCCACTTCTTCGGATAAAGCAATTTACTTATAAGAGGAAAAGAAGAAGATGTGCTTGGAAACGATAATAAAAGAGCGCTAACAGGCAGATGATGAGGGAAAGTTGCCAAGCAAACAAAGGAGCAGACAATGGGAGGTATGCATCTCAACAGGAAGGCCAGAAGATCCACTAAAGGGACGCCTTCCCAAGCGGAAGTAACAGGACCCTCGCTAACTGGTCGTGATGCATCCGATCAGATAGCTTACGTCCGTCCCGTGGATCCACTCGTCCCTGAGACGCAACCTACCCGGCGCACCAACCAACCAAAGCCCTCTAACGAGGCACCCCAATAAATGGGAGTGCTTTCCTCAACCAAAAAGATCGGTGGGACCACCAAAGGAGCATCTTGTTAATTGATTGCGGTCGTTTGTACAAACAAACATCCAATCAAGCAACTCACGCCTGCCCCGCGAACCCATCCGACCATGAGAAAGTAACTCCCAGGCACTCAAAAGCCCTCTTCGGAGGCACAAGCCCTCTTCGGAGGCACATGACCTCTTCGGAGGCAAAAGCCCTTTCCCAAGGCACCACAAGCCCTCTTCGGAGGCACATGACCTCTTCGGAGGCAAAAGCCCTTTCCCAAGGCACCACAAGCCCTCTTCGGAGGCACATGACCTCTTCGGGGGCAAAAGCCCTTTCCCAAGGCACCGCAAGCCCTCTTCGGAGGCACAAGCCCTCCTCGGAGGCACAAGCCCTTTCCAAAGGCACAAGACCTCTTCGGAGGCACAACTCTTTAAGAGGAGCCCTCTCCGGAGGCATGTCCCAAAATAGAATGCTTGAACAAAAAGCATCGTCCAGAAGCACAGTTCAACTCTCAAAGGAAGGACTAACTTGTTCATCTAGGAAAGTTCCTCCTAAAAAAGTTGAAAAATGCTACAAAATTCTTTCAGAAAAGCTTATTTCACTTCATAGGGAAATTCACTTCTTAATAATTAAAAGTGATTATCCCCGAAAGGTGAAGCGTTCTTCAGAAAGGAAAAATAAAAATTCTTCTAAAGACTGGATATACTCTATTAAGAGCAGAATAATTCTCCCCTTAAAAGCGGAATAATTGTCTTCTGAAGTAAGAGTATTAGTCTTAAAAAAAGAAAAAGAAAAAAGAAACTAGGAATGTTGCAATGCACTTATGGCATGGGGGCAATACTGTACAATTTAACATACTGTACAATTCAATTATATTAATAAAAGCAACATGCCACAAGTTCGTTGCAATATCACGGAAGACAGATGTGGAATAAATGCATTCTCAAACGCAGACAAAAAGTTTGCACAAGTAAGAAGAATCGTTTGTTCTACACTTAAAATAAAAGATAGGTCATTCTCACATACACAAGAGTTTGTACAAGTAAAATAATTATTTTATTTAGTACTACGAAAATTCTTTACATGTGCAGATATCTCAAAAAGCAAAAGCGGGGACCGGTACCCGCACAATCCCCGGTCAATACATGCAAAAAGCAAAAATAATAGGTGGAAAATCCAGCTTGATTACTCCTTCTTCTCACCACCCTTGGAACTCTTTCTCGGTCTGATGATTAGCTTTTGAAGTCGTTGAGAACGGGCAGGGGCAGAAGGAGAAAGCGGTACAGCCGGATCAACTACTGCTTCCTCTTCAGTGGAAGTCTTCTTCTTTTTCCTTACAGCACGCTTCCCCTTCCTCTTTGAAGAAGACTCACTCCCCGGAGTAGTCAGCAATGTTGAAAGCTTAGTATCGTCGTCAAAAGACCGCTCCGGGGTCTTCTCGGTACCTTCAAAATCCTCCGCCTTCTGCTCCTGAGAAGCAGCCGGATCATCCAAGCCTTGAAGAGCTTCGATTTTCTCTGCTTGTGATCCCGGTTGGGAAGCAGAGGGAGGAGTGATTTGGGAAGACAGAGGAACGGCAATCGAAGGAGTGGAAGCTTGTGTTGTGCTTGGTGCCTCCGCTGTAGAAGAAAAGAAGTTAAAATCAGCATCCCCCGAAAATAAAGAAGGCATCGATTCATCAAAGTTTAAGTAACATGTAAGAAGATCATCAAATTCGGCTAAGTCAAATGACTGATTCGTTAGACCCGAGATGACACCAAGAGTACCTGGAGGAGTTGGCTTTACAAGATCCACCTCGAACTTCTCAGCTTCAATATCATCCAGCGCCTCATCTTCAGTAGGAGTAGTTGCAGTCTCCTGGGCAACTTTGGCTAAATGTAGAGAATGAGGACTGGAATCTATAATATTAACGTCAGCTGAAGTGGAAGTTTGGACGGGGGCAGTCAAAGGAGCTCCTTCTTTTGGAGGCTCTTCTCCCACTGTTTCAGCTCGTGCTTTGGCAAGTAGCTCTTTCCCCTTAACAAGAGCGGCGCGATCCTCATCATTGAGATAGCGCTTCTCAAGTTCCACATCAGTTGATTTTTCAGAAGCTCGAGGATTCTCTTCTTCCTCAATAATTGGGGGAAGTGCCGGCTTGCCAGCCAACCCTACAACATCAGTGGGTCCGGAGCACTTTATCAAAGCAGTATCCATGACAGGTGTTTTTGAAGCAGCTCCTTCAGCAGGAACCGGGACATTTGACGCCTCTGCTTGAGAATCCAAAGCAGCCGATGTTTCTGCATCAGAGCTAGGAATTTCATGAACTCGAGTCGACCTGGAAGGGTGCAGAAGCCCAAATTGATGCAGAAGCTCATCATCTAATAGAAATTGGATGCTCCTCTCCTCTACAGGTACCGCCATAAGCCTCTCGAAAGTCACCTTGTGACTGAGATTTTTGGAAGGAGGAGGAAGTGCTGAAAAGGAAAAAAGAGCGAAGTTAGCATTTGATAATCTGAACTTCGGTAAGTTCGAAAAAACGTAAGAAACAAATGCAAGTGATCTTACTTCCTATTCTCCAAATAGCATAAAACCCAGGAGGGCAGCGAACATAGAAGAACGGGCTCAGAAAACTGTGAACACTTTCAGGGAGACCGGTGATCAGCTTACGATTTCTCGCACTCCTCGCGACTATGATGGAGGGATGATCTTTATTTTTGGCAAAAGTGCAAAGATAGCGAATTTCTCCGAAGGTAGGGAAGCGGCCCAGTGTTCTCCTAAAAAGCACGCATAGTCCCAGCAAGATGGCGTAGCCATTGGGATGTAACTGAAAGGGAGAAATAGATAATTGGAGAAGAAGTTCTCGAATGCAGTCATTGAATGGGGGGATAGCCCCGCTCAAGCACATTTGGCGATTAACTGCGACAAAGCCATGGGGCGGTCTGTCAGCAGTATCATTTATTTCGGGGAGCAAAGCGTCAGCCTCAGCAATACCAAACTGGATGCATAGTTGACGGAAGGCTTTATGGTTCAAAGTAGTAGGAGTCCTCTCTGGAGGATCGTTCAGCGGGATAGCAACTGGAAATACATCTTCAGCCTGCTCTGTTCCTTCTTGTGGAGAAGACATTCTACACAATCAGCTGAATGTTCAAATATGAAGGTGCACGTTCCCTAAAAGTGTGAAGTGTTGTGCAAAAAACTAATGAAAATAAACGGCAAGCATAACTGGAATTAAATTAGTTGACAATCAATCGATTACAAAATTTCAGAACTTGCCAATGATCAAGTGCAGTGTTAATACAAACAAGTTAGTTTCACTTGACTATTATGATTTTGTTTTAATACTTCATTTGAATTGGTTATTGTACAGCATCTCGTTCATATTCATTTAATTTAACTTTCTTGTTATCAACTAATCCGTCACTCGATGTGGGCAGTCGGTGATAGTATATTCGTCCCAGTATTCTGTGAATGTTGTATTAAGCAGGATTGTTAGTTTGCAAAATTGAAGCAATGTGCAAAATGCATGTAACACAGTTCACAGTTCAACAGTTCATAGTTCAACAGTTCGAAGTTCGGGCACAGTTCAAAAATCATTTGTTGGGTCAAAGCCAGAAATCCTTAAGTCCTAACTCGGTGACGACCTAAGGAAGATTCCCTGGGTCAGAGACAGAAATCCTCTAAGTCCTAACTCGGAAGCGACACAAAACCTAGGTCGCATGAAACTGCTAAGTCGGCTCCGACTTAAGTCATGAAAGTCACTGGATCGCGTGAAACCCCTAGGTCGTGACCGAGCCAATACCTCGACTAATTTTCTTCCCTAACTCTTAACCCGTTAACCCAATAGCCTCACAGTCAACAACGATCCTCATTCCATCACACCATTGGACCATCCAAGGAGCCAATTCAAGTCGAATCAAATTTGCTGCGAATCCAATGTATTACTGCCCTATTACGATTACGACACGGTCAATGGCGATTGACGAACAATCAAAAAGTTATGCACGATGAATCGCAGCATCTAAACACAAATGGAAGTCAAAAACTGGGGAGTTATCGATTCGACAGTGAGCATGGGTGAACGACGACCAGATTGACTTACGGAGTATAACAAGAAAATGATCGGCGTTTGGATGGTTGGAATTTGTCTCTGAGAGCTCTAAAAGTGCTTCAATGGCAGATTCGAGAAAAAGAACAGATGAGGAAGAGGAAGAAGGATGCAACTATTTATATGATGGAAGGCGAGTCGACTTGCACGGTGTACGACCTAAGGCATTTGTTAAGTCGGCACCGACCTAACCAAAGAATTAAAAGAATCGAAGCATACGACCTATGGCTTAGGCATATACTTCGAGGGGCAAATGTTAATCCCCTTTTTGACCCACGACCTAAGAAAGTATGCCGAGTTAAGGCACTTGCCGACCTAAGAGAGTATGCCGAGTTAAGGTGCTTGCCGACCTAAGAAGAAGACGACCTAACAATTTGAAGGCATGACCGACTTAAGGAAAGCTCCGAGTTAACAAGATCTCTGACTTAACAGGCTACGACTTAAGGAGAGATCTGACCCAACAGTTGCCGACCTAACTACTGAGAAAAGCTGCCGACTTAAGAGGTGTGCCGAGTTAGGAGTCTGCCGACTTAAGGTAATCTGTGACTCAGGGGCTAAGACCGAGTTAAGAAGGATGCCGAGTTAGGAGTCTGCCGACTTAAGGTAATCAGTGACTCAAGGGCTACGACCTAAGGGAAATTCCGAATTATGAAAGGCTCCGATTTAAGAAGGTTCCGACCTAACCCTATTCCTTAACTCGCCGCCGACCTAACCCTATTCCTTAACTCATCACCGATCTACCATAAGTCGGCTGCAACTTAAATACTTAGAGAAAATTCCTGAGTCCAGATCAGCTCCTATAAATACCCCACCACTTCCAACACGAAGGGGACTTTTGGCAATTCATTTCTAAAGCGCCGTTACTCTGTCGAACTCTCCAATCATTCAGCAAACAAGGATCCTCCAAGCATTCAAGACACTACAACAAACTTCGAGAGAAATTCCTAACATCCGACATGGATTCATCGAGTTTCATCGCCGAAGATTGAGCTAGTAGTCAAGATTGCTTCTTGTGATCGAGTTGTATTGTTTTCATAGAAGATTTGTATCAATTTGTAATCAGATTCAATAATAAAGAGATTCAAAGTGGACGTAGGCTAAATCTTAAGCCGAACCACTATAAATTGCTGTCTTTTACTGCATTTCTGCTATTTTCCTGCTTGATTTCTGTTCCCGTTACGCGGGTGGTGCTTTCACAATCTTACTACACACACCGGGTGTTGGCGTTCACATTTTGACGTTAACATAGTGTAAATGAGAAATTTAAACCATTAAACCTTAAGTTGATGTGAAAGTTGAAATCTGAATTGATTTAAGTCGGGATCGAAAATGTTGAAATATGGTTCGGATTGGATCATGAAATGTGATTGGTTCGGTTCGGATTTCATATTAAATTTAACTATTTATATTTTATAACTATTTTATTAAACTATTTTATATTTAACCATTTATATTTTATAACTATTTCTAATAAACTATTTTATATTAACTTTAATTATTTATATTTTATAACTATTTTTAATTAAACTATTTTGATATTAAATTTAACTATTTATATTTTATCAAACTATTTCAGATTAAATTTAACTAATTATATTCTACGACTATTTTAACTAATATTATATTAAAATTTAACTATTACATTCATATAATTCTTTTGAATAAAAGTCCATTTCCACCCGAATTGTTTAAGTTCAAATGATTTGAATATAAAGATTTCACTGAGATAATTTTGATATGGAAATCTAGAATTGAAATTTGAAGTTATGATAATAAACTGTCTTGTGATACGGGAATTTGAATCTGAAGTTTAATTTAATAATGAATCGATTGGAAACTAATATGAAAATCAGTATTTGAACTAAACCGATTTATAATATGAAAGATGATGTTTATTTAAACCTGAGCATTTCACTTATTGAGTTATATGTACATTTCCCCTAAGTTGACTTACTTACATAAGAATGTTAGTCCTGACTCGAGTGTTTTTGTTTTACTTTACGCTCGGGTTAGACCGAGTATTTCAATTTAGTGAAGACACTTATTTCTGAAGACGAAGTCGGAGTTGAGGACCGTATCTACTACTATTATAACATTTGTCTATTCTGCCTGAAAAAAATGTAAATTTCGATTTTGTTGTAAATAGCTTCATGAACTGTTTATGTATTTATTTTGTGTATTATATTTTATCCTTCCACTGCGAGATTCTGTATTTTGTTATTTTGATTCTTATTTCATTAGAACAATCCCATTAATAATCTATCTTTTTAAAAGTTTGAGTTGGACATGTGTGGTTTATTGTCGACTGAAACTGTCCAAAAGGGAAATTTGTTACGGTTGGTATCAGAGCTTTGGTTTAGCAATAACCTTAGCTTTGCTGGTGTATTAACTCACTTAAGATAGGGTTACACCCTAGAATGAGTTTGAGTGTATATATATGAGAAAGTGTATTTGTTAGTGCTATATAAAATGTTATATATTATGTTGTTTGAATTGTTAAGTTTAAATTTTGGGTTCAGATCGGTACGTGTGTAACGAACTAAGTTTTTCGACCCTCGAAAATTGACATTGATACGTCCACTGTATAAAATGCCGAGCAGCCGAGTGTAGAAATACCAATTCATTAGGGGTGAAGAAGAAAAAGGTAGAAGAAAATAGAACACAACAACATAGAATCTCACAATCACAGCGGAACAAAATATAATATATAATAATATATTTTTATACAAAAGAATATATAACTGTTTTATACTTACAATCATCAGCGTACACAATCACTACATCAAATCTGGACAGTTATAATAACTTGTCCTTATACAGCAGAAATATACATCAAGTACGGAAATATGCCTCTGTCATCCAGCTCGTCTCTTGAGCTCCATAGCATCATATCCTGAATCTGTAATACTCGGTCTGACCCGAGCATTATAATAAAATAACACCCGAGTCAGTCTGGAAAACCTGCATGAGAAAACACACTCAATTTTGAATTATTACAATTATTTTTCAAAGACCATTTGAAAAATAAAGGTATCTCGTAAGACCACATCACACATAAACACGACGGGTTTTTACCTTACGATAACCAAACCATTTTTATCAAAATCGTCTAATATTATAACAGTGTCTAAATCAAGTAAATAGAAAATAGCTGAAATGCTTGCATCTCACGTTTCAGCATAGTTGGGCACAATCAAAACCGTATGGCGCTTATTAGAGATTGGATTCCATACAATGACTAGGCATTGGGGTACCACCTACCATGGTACACTTCTAGAAGCATGTACCGAGGACCTCGCGGGATCCCCTGCAACACAAGACTGGCCCTATCCCTAACCTGGATAAAACCGAATATGTTTTCACCCCGGGTGTTCCCACCCTTACCGAGAGCTCTTTCACATGCACCGTATCCATATAATATAATATATCCGAGGTTATCTAGAAAAGTGATAATATACCCTAATTGGGTATGACCTACTTAGCCTTGCTGCATACCTCCTAGTTTTCAGCCATTTCGGTTGATGAGGCTAGAGGCTACAATTTCCTTTTAAGAATAATTTCACTTAGAATGCTCATCGTCCTCCAATGACGATGTTCTGATAACATTCATCCATACAAATTGTCCTGGGTCTGAACAAACCGAATCATCGTCTTCAACATCTTCACGGTATTCATTCGTAACGTTTAAACCGGATCGAAGTGGTTTTCAGATAATTAAACCCGATCCCGGTCTCTTCGAGACGATTAACGAAATTGGCCAAAATTGATAGTCAATTATTTCACTATCAATATAACATCCATAAGCAATCACTAGGCCATTATTTGTAATTTCTTCCAAATTACTCATTTCAAATATCTTTACAAAGATATACGTTCAGTACTTCAACATTTAAAAAACAGTTTCAAATTCTTATATTCTTAATGGAATATTTCCACCCATACCAATACTTAGAATATTTTCCCCCACTTCATTTATATTCACACTTAGGAAGTATTCCATCTATTTCCTTACTTCCTATTTCTCGAATTCATTTACAATTTTATTTGTAAATTCCTTGACTAGTTTATAACGAATCCTATAAATTCCGGAATTCCTTAATTAATTTACTTTAATATATCCAAAACCAATTATACTCACTTATAATTTCAATTTCCCTTTATACTTCTTTATGAATTTTATTTCATTTTTCGAAGTTCACTTTAATTTAACTACTTTGGAAATTTCCTTACTTTTCTTCCCAATTCCATTTTAAGGATTTCTTATAAATCCCATACCTGAATAACCCCATTTCCAGACTTCCGAGAAGGTTTATAAATAAATTTAAAACATTTCAAAACTATATATATATATATAATAAGTATTTAAAAGAATAATAATAATTCATTTTAAGGCAGGTTCAAATAATTATCTCTATTATTAAAATACTTTTTTATACATCACTTTTTTAGAACAGGTTTAAAAATTTCGGATTTATTAAAATATATATTAAGTATTTGAAAAATTCACTTCTGAAGTATTCAATACTAACTAACTTTAAATTACATAGTTAATAAATAAAATTTTCCTTTTAAATAAAACTTAGCTTATAAATAAATAAAAAATATTTTAAATCTCAATAATCCAAATTTAAATTTATAAATCCCTCTCGATTTCCACCATATCACTTCCCTTTCGGTATCCTTAACCATTTTCACTTCAAAAATAGTATCCACTATTTTTCTCTCACCCTATTTCCATATTCAAATATAAATTCTTTCTGTAAATTTATATTCCAAATTTATCATCCGATATCACTTTCCTTTATTTTTAAACATCGTTTATAATTTTTATAACACCTTTGAGTTCCACTAAAATAATCTCATTTATAAAATTCCATTTTATAAATTCAATTCCTTATAAATTCCATTTATTTTTTTGCCAATCTATTTTAATACCGATTTTCAACTTCTTTCTATATTTCTTGAAAATATCGTTTGAATATTCATCGTAAAAATTCCCTTTATATAATTTAATTTAAAATCTCTATTTAAAATAATTTTCCCGCATTATTTAATACGATCAAAAATCCATTATTGCTTAGTCAAATCAATCTCTTTTAAATAATCCAAAGTTCGATATACAGATTTTTATATTAAAAATCTCCTTTTAATTCTTTAAAAAATTTAAAATAATATTTATGGTATCTAACATCCAAAATTATTTCACATGCTATTTTAACATTTAAAAACTTACCACACACAATAATCAAGCAGATTATTCAATCACATCATATATTTCTATATATATGAAAAACACTAATATATTTGAGGAGTCCAGTTGTATCCCTCCAATCTTTTTCTCTGCATCCACAGATGTTAGACAACAAATAAAATAACCAATCCCACTTCGAGGGGGATATCACGGTATATAGGGTCATCCGCTATTATGCGGGCGCATAGGGTCTCATCCGCTAAAATATGCGAGAACAATCAATCCAACTACTAATATATATACTACTATATATAATAACATCCAAAGTAATAACAATTATCAATTTCAACTAGACATCCAATAATTAATTTTTAACTTTTTAAAATTAAATTGGTAATCCAAATATGAGTGAGATTAACTCACCAAAAATTTTCAAATTGTCCCATTCGCGTCCTACTTCCGTCTGAATTCGAACAAAGTTTGAATTCAGCATAAAATTCCACTAGCCTCAAATGTCGTCAATTTAGTTCCAAAATGTAGTGCTCGGCAATACGGACCTAACGCAACTGGCCGTGCATAAAACGGTTTAAATACGGGTGAGTTAGCACACTTTAACCAACACATACTTATATATATAAATTAACCCATTTATATTTTAAAACCAACCCTCACCTAACAAATCATGGCCCAAGCCCACAATACCATTCAAAATTCCTACCTGCATGTACTCAACACCTATAGGCTTCTTTATATTCATTCTCTAAATCTAGCTATTAAGTAACTCTTAATATAACTAACTAAATTAACTAATGTACTTAAACTAATTTAAATAAACTATGTTATCACTTAACTTAAATAAACTCTCACCCCAAATCTTAGTCTACCAAAGCCAGATATAATTGAAAACCGAAACCCAGCACCTACCCATCTTCCAAATGCACTTAACTAAATTGAACTGAACTTGTTAATGAGGTAAACTAATAATATAACTTACATAAATTTTTAAAACACTCACATAGCAGCAAGGTATGATATGAAGGTTATCCATAATTCAAGCAATATGCTCACATATATACATGCATGGCCCAAGAAATCTGCATTAGCCAAATGTTCACTAACACCCGGTACCCACTTCAGATTCATCCTCCCCCCTCCTCCACGCGTTTGAAATAAACAGCGGCTCGACTTCCTGCTTCTTCTTCAATGTATATATGTATCACATACACAGGTAGATGGGAACGGGGAAAGTGATGTATTGTTTGTGAGGCGGAGGACTGACGCACGAGGCAGGAAGGTGGTGGCATCACCGCTGTGGGGTGGAGGAACATATCAGGTTTGGTCGTGGGAGGATGGAGGCGCAATTGGCTGGGCAAGGTTGGATCTGGGAGGTACGCGACACTCTTGTGGAAGGCAGCGACGAGCTGTTTGCGGCTCTGGAGTTCGGGAGGTCCAAGTAGTTGTTAAGGAAGAGGCGGAAGTATGGAAGCATGAAATAAAAATGAGGGGAAGAATAATTTCTCTGATTCGCCTAAAAATGGAGGAACGAAAGGAGCAGCATTCAGCAAATTAACGAAGTGGGAAAGAAGTATTGTATAAAGGAAATTGGTAAAGTGACGACTTCTGATTTATTTTATAACAAAAAAGGTTTCCTTCCCTTTGAAGCTTTCATTTTTACTTCTCGTGAGTGATTCGAACTGGAGGAATTGAAAAAAGAGAAAGGGAAATGTCGTGTTTTAAAAGGAAATGAGATGGCTGATGGTACGCGCTAGGACGGCTGGGATTGACTTTGATTTTATTTGATTTTATTTTATTAATATTCAAAATATACTGCTTTGCATAGCTCAAAGTCTCGAACCCCTATTGAGGCATGCCTCCTAGCATTTATAATGTTATACCTCTATTCCGAACGTAAGGGAAAAGGTTTCAAGTCCTAATTCGATTGTATGGAGAAGATAGCTTTTTTTGGACCCAATTTTTATATTGAATTTCTGATATTAAATTCAACCCGTTTATATTCCGTACGCTCAAATGGTAACTCCAAACACTACAAAATTAGGAATCTGATAATAATACACTATTACGGATCCAATGGAACTGGTTTCATCAAATTCTGAGACTATGTCCCGGATTGCTATTTTAACGCGTCGATTAAATCGACGATTTCAAAATTTTGCGCAATCGCTTAAAATCCCAGTTTAAAATCTTATTAACTAAATTATAAATCCCAAATTCAATATTTAAAACCATTTAAACATTCAAAATCAAATGACAAAAAATCAGGGTCGTTACATTCCTCCCTCCTTAAAAGAATTTCGTCCCCAGAATTGCTAAGGTAGAAAAATGCTCCAAACCCATTACTTTATCAAAACTCACTTAGTTAAAACTCAATATTCGCTTTTCTAATCCTTTAGTCCTAACCAAAACAATTATTTTTCAATTCTAATTCCAAAACCTTTTATTCCAATTACAATTCGAAATCAAGTTGTGGTTAACAAAATTTTTTCCAAAAATTACCAAAAGTTTTCTAACACCCTAAATTTACAAAACATTTTGGCAGAGTCTCCCTTGTACGC
This sequence comes from Allium fistulosum, assembly GCA_030737815.1. Taxonomy (NCBI): domain Eukaryota; kingdom Viridiplantae; phylum Streptophyta; class Magnoliopsida; order Asparagales; family Amaryllidaceae; genus Allium; species Allium fistulosum. The sequence goes on along the minus strand of CM060902.1, from coordinate 1,109,625,173 downwards.
AGAGCCTTTTGCAATATGAAAAGAGAGGTAAAAATGTATACATCCACCCACACGGTCAGAAATCAAAATATATATCAATATTTTATATAGTTGTTGTATTTAATCCGAAAACGTACCTTATTTTAGCATTTTTAAGTAAGAGGCTTATTTAATATGTAATTACGCGACCCAACTCTAGCCCAATAGCCTTCGGGTACCTATACTTACTCAATTTAACCACGTAAGTACCAAAATATGAAAGTTCAATAACATTTCCTTCAATTAACCAATTAAACACATGGATTTCATAAACGACATGCCAAACAAAGATTTATAAGCAACTTAAGGTTCCGATACTAATTCAATTACCTTCAATCGATTTTCATACCATTTCATTCAATCTGAAATGCTTTACAACCCAATTTATTAGCACTCAACTCATATTTATACCAAATAAACTCATATCCATTCCAAATTGATTTAAAAATCAATTTATTCACTTTCTATAACTTTACAGAATTTCATTTACTTCTGTTTACGACAAACACCAATTTTTCTATGCAAATTCGGCGATATTTATTTAAGAAAATAACCATTTTAGTTCATAGCTATTTTAAATTGATTACAAATCAATTTATATTCAATTCTATTCCATTTCAAATTTATCTATGATCAATTTCATCCTCGAATTCTTTTAAAATAATATTCAATGCTATATTCAATTTATTTATGCTCACATTGAATTTATTTATAACTCAAGCCATTTTTATTTAAATCAAATTCCATTTTATTTTATTACAATCAACATATATTAATCAGCTTATATATAAGTCGAATTTTATTTATTATTCAAGTTTCATATTCAACTTCAGTTTCAGTCCACAATCCATTTTATTTAATCAAGTTAAATCCCATTCTCATATTCGATTAACTAATTAATTTATCTAATTGGTTCGCTTCCAATTTATAATTCAATACCTGATTTTTATTTCAAAAATCATTCGATTTAATCCACTTGAGTTCAAATTTATTTTATAGTCCAGGTTCGGATTTTATTTCCTTCACCAAAATATCAAACCATTTTTATTTTTGGTTTTCTATTCACTTTTCAATTTTATAAGTTACACGACTTATTTTTTCACACTTCTATCAATTTCATACTCGAGTATATTCACATTCATTATTTACTCCAGATTTACATTACTTTACAACTTAAATATATACTTATTCCATAAATTTCAATTTCTTGTAAGCTCTTTAAATTTATTATTCACCATTTCAACAATTTCCACTTAAATTTTTACTCCATTTAAAATTTTATAGCTTACAGCTATACAGTCATTTACACTTCACATTTATACATTTAATCCCATTCAATATGGTTTCAAATCCCATTTAACTTAATTTAATTTAAATTTCAATTCCCTTTAACCAATATTTCTGAACCATATTCAAATTATTCATACATAAATTAATTTCATTCCAAACAAATTTTATTTTTAATTCATTCCATTTAATCAAGTAAGAATTTAATTCCAATTTCAAATTTCAAAATTTTCCACACTTCCTTACTTATATTTATTTGTTCCATTCACTTACACATTCATATACACTTTATACATAATTAATCCATTTCATTCTATTCATTTCATTTTATTTATTATTATCACTTCATTTAATTTATTTTATTTAAATTTTACTTAAGTTAAACTCCAATTCCTTCAATTTTCCTTTTTCAAATCCAATTTATTTAACTTAAACAAGTCAAATTTTTTATCTTCATCTTGAAGTTCACTTTTTTTCAAGTTTTATTTCAAAAATTTATTCACTTCTTATTTCACCTTTCTTTTAATTAAATTTTCAGAGTTCAAACACCAGTACTTATTTCAAACCATTTGAAATAATATATATATATCTATTTTAACAAACCATTCCCTTCAACTTCAAAAAATCAACTTGATTTTTATCCAAAACAATTCCCTCGAATCTCCAAAACAGCATTTGTTTTTCATAAAAATCTCCATATTAAATTACTACGGTAGCAATCTGTCACCTAGAAACTCGAAAATGAATACTGGTGATGCTGCAGTCATCACCGGAATTATTTTCCAGTGATTAAAGTGAGTTCAATGCTATATCCCTTCCAAAATCCATTTTAAAACAATTTTCCTTCGAAAATATTCTCAAAAATAATACTCTTATTAATATTTTCCCCACCACCTTGAAAAACATTTTTCCAAACTTCCCGGGTTTTAATTTTCAGATTCTTGTTTGAATCCAATTTTAATTTTAATCCATTTGTATAATTTATACTTATACAAATTTTCATTTGGTTATATAAACCATTTCCAATTTGATAATCTTATTTGATTATAATATTATCATTTAAACACTCCAACTATATATAATAATTTCAGAAAATTATTTCTTTTATAACAAAATATGGTTTGGGTAAAATTATTTCATTTACCACATTTCAAAACAATACTGTGTCGAATTACTCTATTCAAGAGTTTAAAAACACCTACCGATACAGACTGTGCCGACCAGAGTTCATAAGCCACACAATAAATCAACCAACACAATATAAAACATTTTATATTCACTAACAAATACGCGCTCATAACTATTAATACACTCAAACTCAATCTAGAGTACTACTGACTCTATCTCTAATGAGAAATCCCCACTAGAGCCAAGGTTCTCACTTAACCTTCAGCTCTGATACCAACTGTAATGAATGAGGTTTTTCGACCCTCGAAAATCGACATTGATACGTCCACTGTATAAAATACCGAGCAGCCAAGTGCCGAAAATACCAGTTCATTAGGGGTGAAGAAGAAAACGGTAGAAGAAAATAGAACATAGCAACACAATATCTCACAATCGCATCGGAACAAAATAAAATATATAATTATAGATTTTTATACAAAAGAATCTGTAACTGTTTAATACTTACAATAATCAGAGTACACAATCACTACATCAAATCTGAATAGTTATAATAACTTGTCCATATACAGCGGAAATATACATCAAGTACGGAAATACGACTCTGTCTTTCAGCTCGTCTCCTGAGCTCCATAGCATCCTATCCTGAATCTGTAATACTCGGTCTGACCCGAGCATTATAATAAAAAAACACTCGAGTCAGTTTGGAAAACCAACGTGAGAAAACACACTCAATTTTGAATCATTACTATTATTTTTCAAAAACCCTTTGAAAAACAAAGGTATCTCGTAAGCCCACATCACACATAAACACGACGAGTTTTTACCTTAAGATAACCAAACCATTTTTTTCAAAATCGTTTGATATTATAATAGTGTCTAAATCAAGTAAACACAAAATAGCAGAAATGCTTGCATCTCACGTTTCAGCATAGTTGGGAATAATTAAAACCATACGGTGCTTATTGGAGATTGGATTCCATACAATGACTAGGCATTGGGGTACCACCTATCATGGTACACTTCTTGAAGCATGTACCGAGGAACTCGCGGGATCCCCTGCAACACAAGACTGGCCCTATCCCTAACCTGGATAAAACCGAATATGTTTTTACACCGGGTGTCCCCACCCTTACCGAGAGCCCTTGGTTCCCACCCAAGCATGCACCGTATCCATATAATATAATATATCTGAGGTTATCTAGAAAGGTGATAACATACCCTAATTGGGTATGACCCACTTAGCCTTACTGCATACCCCCTGGTTTTCAGCCATTCCGGTTGATGAGGCTAGAGGCTACGATTATGTAACGATCCAAATATTTTAATTGTTTTAATAACATATTTAACCGAATTTTGCGAAATATTAAATAATTGAATTTTGAAATTAAATTTATATATTTGGAATACGTATTTAAAAACATAGCAATTGGTAAATTTTCATCAGAAAATATGGAAGTTATTTTATTGTGTAATTTTATCTCAATTTAAATCAGTTAATAACAGTTGAATTTCAAAGTGTTCCGAAACCTAAATATGTCAACATGGGAAAATTTATTTAGAACACTCTGAATCTGACGGCGAAATTCGTTTCGTGAAATTCGAACGTTTCTAGCTCCGTTTGGATTTTTCTGTACGGAATAACAACGTATATCAGTGTCCGTATCGACTTTTTGATCGGATGATCCTGCCACTAATATCTGTATACCATTTTGATCGTCTCGTCGTGCTGATCTATGTGGTATATTTATTTCTGTATTTTGAAGTCCGGTACGCGACGAAAACCATAAAAATGTTCGTTGCAACTGTAACGACCCGTAAATTTTAATAGTTTCAATAATATGTTAATTGAAATTTTGTGAAATTTTAAACAATAAAATTTGAAAATAAAAATTTATTATTTAGAATACGTCTATTTTAATATAGCAACTGGTAAATTTTCATCTGATAATATTGAAGTTTATTTTTCTGTGAAATGTTATTTCAAATCAAACCGGTTAATAACAGTGAATTTAAAAGTTTTCCGAAACCAAAATATGTCAACAGGAGAAAATTTATTCAGATCATTCTGAATCAGACTGCGAAATTCGTTTTTCCAAATTTGGACTTCTACTGCTCCGTTTATCTTAATTCTGACCAAATAGCAGCATTTTCGGTACCGGTTATCGATTTTTGATCTGATGATCGTACCACCAATATCCGTATACCGTTTTGATCGTCTCATCGTGTTGATCTCCACAGTATATTCATTTCTGTATTTTGAAGTCCGGTACACCGTGGGAACCGTGAAACGGATATTCGTATCGGTTCTGTATTTGAGCCGGGTAGTTTTCTTTGTCCTTTGGTTATCCACCTTGTAAACAGATAGCCGTTGTCATTTATTTCCAAAAATTCATACTTATGACTCTTGATTTCCTTGCTTTCAAATCTGAATCGTGGGCACGGTAATAAATTGTTTTATATTCTTTTTCCGCTGGATCACTGGAGACGTTTCCATTTCCCTGCTCACCTTTGCTTTTATTATTTCCATAATTTTCGTGACCATTGCTCTGTTTCTTTTATTTCCTCTCCACATTTGCGGTTCACTTGCAAATATCTCAAATACAAGTTCATCATCTTTCCCTTTCTCCTCCTCAATCATTTTTCTCTTCTACCTACTGTGACCCCGTCCAAACCTCCTCTTTTCCCAGATCCATCATCACCGAGCTTTTTATATATTTCAATACAATTTGCCTCTTTTCCAGTTCAAAATGTATATAAAAAAAAGATATACGAAGAGAAGCCTGAAGGCTGTTTTCCGTCTGTTCGCCACCCCTATGGCCGAACACGGCCACGACCCCACATCTTCCACCGTGCATCCGCCTCCCCTCTCTCTACCTTTACTTCCATGCTTTCCCTTACCAAACGACCCATCCTCGTCCAGCAACCCTCCGGCCTCGACCACCAATATCATCTCCTCTTGAAACTGCCTCCATGTGCCACCTTTCATCTCTAACACCCGAGTCTTCTTCGTCCCATTCCAGCCTGGCCACAGCTTCATCAATCAAGCACTGCAGCCGATGTGCTTCTCCTCCTCCTTATCACCCCTCCATCCCACCGCCGAGCCTCTTGCGCTGCCTCACCAACGTTGCCATACCCTTTTATTTTGTTCTATGCTTGCTTCTGGATATACATATACGAAGGTATATATATATATATATTTCAGTTTGTATATTTATTAGCCCATAAATTTGTGATCTACTGAATTTTGAAGTATAAATTCGAAAAGTTTATATTAATTGTACTGTTAGTTTTAGATGAGCTTGTATAGTTGAAACCTTGAAATAATACCGTATGTTGTAGATATCGGTTAGCTCAGGTCTGCTACTATGTATATATTTATACAGTAGTATAGGTAAGCCTTGTAGTGGTATATTTATTCCCATCCGAAAGCTACTTTGTCCTTAGTATGTATATTTTTGTTTATGGGTATATATATATGTATTAGTACACATAGTATATAATAGCCTATTTATAGTTTTAGTATATATAGGTTATATTATGAAGTTTGGTTATACGTATAGTACATATTAAACTGCAAGTATCATTAGCTATATATAAATATTTGTTCATACAGTTATATGCTTTCTCATATATTAACTGTTTCAGTGATAAGTTGTATGTTTTGATAGTTTACGTAGAAGTATATGGATACAATAGTTTACATATATATGGACTGTTGGGATTTTTATATAAGTTATTTCAAGCATATTGTCTATTTGAGCAAGTAAGTGTAAATTTTATAAAATAAGTTATAGTGAAAGATATAAATATTGATTCTCTAATCATATTTTATATATATATTTCCAATCGAATATGTTATATATGTTTACAGTTGTTAAGTTGTATTATCTTACAAAAAGTATTTTTTTATTATTTTATAAAGTTGTTTATATATGTGTACTGGTTTATATACAGAATTTGCTAATTTATTTGTGGTGTAGTCATGATGTTTTAAAATATATGATATATTAGTATATGTAGGTTTTTTATCAGTTATATAATATGATAGTTATATATATTTGTCTGGTTAACTTTTATTTATGTATGGTAAGGTAAGTTTATGATGGGTCAATTTAAATATATATGGTTGCTGTTTTAACAAATTAGTCTGCAAGTATATACAATTATTTCTAAAATTGTAGATAAATATATTTAGTATATATATATAAGTAAGTATATATCAGCTTATATTTGTTATACATTTATATTGTTGATTTCAAAGTATCGGTGTATATGAGTTTATAATAATATTAATTGGAAAAAAAAACTATATATTTAATTAAAAAAATGTGTTGGTATTTAAAATATGATTTTTTATATATATATATATAGTTATATATTGTTCATCTATACCAATTATCTTCATCGATCCAGTTCTGATTTGATTTCGTCCATTCCTATTTATCAGCTTTGTTCATCCAACTCGCGTTCAATCTTGCTTTGCTTTGGAATTCGTAGCTCATTTCCTTGTCAAATCTCTCTAACCTCGAAAGGTGAGTAATCACTCACGATTAACGTTCTTTTATTATTTAAATTTGATATCATTTGAAATAGCAATTGAAATATGCTGTTGTAGTTATTTACATTGTTATTTATGCCTGTTATTACTATTATTTGTATCTGTTCACCTGTGACATCTGACACCAGTATCTAGTATTATATGCCTGTTATTACTATTATTTGTATCTGTTCACCTGTGACATCTGACACCCGTATCTGTTATATATACTGATGATATATGCCTGTTGTTATATTTTTAGTATCTGTTATCACTCTGCAAGTTCCCTGTTAGTATAGAATTCACTATGGGTTGAAATGATACATACCCGAACGGACTTTAGAATAGGAGAAAATCGTTATGGGTTGAAATGATAAACCCAAGCGATTTTCATTTGAATTAAAATTGGGATTACGGGTTGAAATGATATCTACCCGTATATATTTAAATTACGGATTGAAATGATAAATATCCGTATCACTTAACCATATGATAGATATATACAGACACCGTTGGTCCATATATATAAATATTTTGAAAATAAATTCTATGGATTTGGGAAGATAATTTTATTTAATTAAACCGATTTGAAACTTATTGAAATTGGGATTTAAGATAGGATTTATAACTTGGGTTTGATTTAAGTAAATATGAAACTTAAGGCTAGTTAAATGATATTGAATTTATTTAAACGAATATTCCCTGATTAAATAATAATGAAGTTAAATCAAGAGCTATATGGAACTGTTAAATCTAACTTTGAAAATGTTGAATATTAAAGCTTTGAAATATATTGAAAAATAAATGGTATATTTAGAACTGAATTAAATTGATGAATTGAGCTTTGAATAAATTTGAATCTGGAATTTGAAGTTGATTTGAATCGATTTGCGGGACGTTAAACACTTTACTTATAAATTAATTATATATATACTATCTTGGAAAATAGTTATATTTGAAATAAAATGATATTTGGGTTTTGAAGTATAAATTTAATTGAAATGACCACAGTGTTAAAATGTATATTTCCACCTTGTAGATAGTTCTGAAGATCCTTAGAGGATGGTTATCCCAAACATCCTTTAAGTTACTCGTATTTCAGTTGATATTTCACTTGAGTTGGATTTATTTATATAAGAATGTTAATCCTGACTCGAGTGTTTTGTGTTTTGCTTTACGCTCGGGTCAGACCGAGTGATACAGCATCTGAGACTCACCTTTGGAGTTTGGAGCTTCCTTTGGAGATCCATCTATCGCCTCAGCTTTCAGCTCTTCTAGTTGATTTGTTCAGAGAAGTCATCTGTTATATTGGAGACTTCACTGCATTTGGGATATTCTTTTGTATTTTATTTCTAACTCTGATGTTTATATAGTAGCTTCATGAACTACTCTTTTTTTTCTATTCCGTTGCGTATTATTGTATTACTCTGTGTCTGTGATTCTGTGATTGATTTATTTACTATATATTCTGAGTTTTGCCAAAATTTAAATTAACAATTCGGTATTTTGAATTATTCAAGTTCGACATGTGTGGATTTATTATCGATTTGAATGGTCCAAAATAGCGGGTCGTTACAGTTGGTATTAGAGCTTTGGCTCTAGGCGAAACTTAGCATATATTGTAAATTTATTTACAGAAGCACTTTCGTTCGAGTTTAATCTCTTCCTTTTGACTAGATTTCCTTTGAACTTTGGAACGTTCTTTGTGGTTCCATAATTCATTCTTGTCACTCTCTATTGGTATTCTTTTGATCCTGGAGTATCCCATAACTCCACTTCGAATGATCTCTATAAGAATAGGCGATCCCACCAATCTTCGAATGATTTGTGAAGGGGTGAAACTCCTTTACAATTGGCATTGATTCACCGGAGATTTATATATACCTCGGTTTTAATGTTGCCATCTCTTATTATGCTGAATTCTATCACTGACAATCGAATGTCGATTTGCCTTAGATTTCCGCATCGATTATATTCTTGAAGTCACGGTTGACCCGGTTAAGGTCGCCCGCGATTTATATAAGTGTATCCATCTATTATTTTGTAATTAATTATCTCATTTTCGTTCGAAATTATCTTTGAATCAGAATCCTATTTGATTAGAGTCTGTAACGACCCTGAATTTTGAACAAATTAAATTGAGAATATTTAATTTATTTTAAGTATTTGAACGATGATTTAATTTGAATCCCGATATAACTCTGAATTTTTACGAATAAACTTTAAAATTTAATCTGTTGAATGTTGAATTAAAATTTAAATCTTCAATTTAAAGCTGAAGAAAAATATTTCTAAGGCTTTGAAAAATCTATATTGATATTACTGAAGATAACAGGAGCTTCAAAATCGAATTTGAAACTCTTCTGTTCAGTTTTGAATTTTATTGTGCGAATCGATATTTAAAAATAGCCGTCCGAGGCACAGTCTCGGAATTCGACGAAACCAGTTCCAACGGATTCGTAATATTGTATTATTATCGGATTTCAAATTTCATAATATTTGGAATTGTCGTGTGATCGTACGACAAGCAAACGCACTGAAATTTGAATTGAAATTTGTTTGATTTAAAATGCTATCTTCTCCATACGATCGAATTTGGACTCGAAACTTTTTCCAACGTGTTCGAAATAGGGGATAAACATTAGGGACGCCTGGCGGCACGCTGAAATCGAGATTCGAGATTTCAAGTTACGCGGTACGAGATATTTTGGAAAAAAAAAAGAAAAAAATAATAAAGAAAAAGAAAAAGGCACGTTCAAACCCACGTTCTCCCATACCCCCATACTTCATTACCATCCCTCAGTTCCAATTCGAATTCACGAAGCCCTCTCTTCCTCTTCAATCAAAAAAAATCGCGATTTCCATCTCTCGTTCTATCGAAGGGCGGTGGCGGCAGACGCTCGAGGCCACGACGACGAGGCAAGGCGGCGCGTACGGTGGCGCGCGCGTGAGCAGTCATCGTGGTCATCGACGTTAGGCGAGGGGGATTCGCGACACATGAGGCGGCGACGAACGCGAGTGCGGGGGCTCTCGAGTATTGGGTAGCGTTGTCGATCGATGGTGGATTTCGGGAAGGGGGGAAGGCGACGCCTAGGGCTTGGGGTATCGCGAGGCAGCAGGCAATTCGAGCTGTAGCGTGGTGATGCTAGCGATGTCAGAGGCGGCAGGTTCAACTGGAGTCGAGGCATGGGGATGCGATGGTTTCAGCGAAGATCATCGGCATCATCTTGGGTCTGGCTGCGATGCTCGCGAGTTAGAGGGAGGAAGCTCGTTCGTCCTGGTTTATGAGATTAAAATCGAGATGTTTGGGCAGAGGCGATCGGTTCGGCATCGCGTGGAGGAGAGCTCGTTTGTGAGCAGCGACAAAATGGTATTTTTTTCAATTTACAGTGAAGTACAAAACAGATTTCCATTTGTTTACAGATAATTTTAATATATATAAGTATAAAAGTTTTAATTTGCTTTAAATAATGATGTTAGTGGATGGATAATTAAATTTACTTACTAAATTTATTTTTGTCATTAAAGGATATTTTTAAAATGGAAATTTTACAAGTTAAACTAAATAGTAGATTTTTAAACAATAAATTATAATGGATAAATTAATTGGTTAACCTATATAATTATTTTAGGTAACTAGAAAATATTTTATTGACGGGAATATAGTTTCAAATTTAAATTATTTGTCAAATAAATTTATTTAAAGGAGAATTGGTTTAAATAAAAACTATCAGTTAATTTAACTATTTAACGGTAATTGATTTATTCGATTGTTCAAATATTAATAAATCATTAATTGTCTATACAAGGTTTATAAATCAAGAAAATAAATCTGGATTTGGAATGGATGGCAAATTAAAAGCTAAGGTGAGATTTTTCTCACTCGATTGAAAAGTGGAATTTTCAGTTATTTGTTGCTTGATTTGATTGCTATATTGGATGTGATATTCGATATAGTAGGATATATCTATATATATATATATAGCAATATATACATATTGGCATATGTATATATTGGATTGATGATTTCCCGCCTCGTATAGCGGATGAGACCCTATTGCGCCGTTAGTAAGCGGATTTTTATAAAACCCATATACCGCGATAATTCCGTACTGGAGCGGAATTGGTATTGTGCTAACGTCTTTGGATGCAGGAAAACAGGTTGGAGGGATCCAACTGGACCCCTCACATTGATTGAATTTATTTATACTGTGATATGAATCTGTGAATGATTATATCGATGTTATTGATCATATTGATGTCTGGAAATTGTTTGAAAGCTAAAATTTAGCTGAATGGATGTTTGATATCATTGGATTCCAAAAATAAATGAAATTGAATTTTTGAAATCAAAATAGAAATTTTTAAGTAAATAAATTTTTAGAAATTGAATAAATTTGAAGAGAAAAATTTAAAAGTATAAAAGCTGATTTTTATAATCTTATCGGATTAATTCCAGAATCAAGTGAAAGTGTTAAATAAATGGATTTCGTAAAATAGTGATTTTTAATTGAATAATTTAGTTAAACATTGGATTTTTTAGATTGAAAGAAACAATTGAGATTTATTTTCCTTAAAAGGAATTTATTTATAAGGAGATAAGTTGGAAATCCAATTTGAAATTTAATCGGTAAATTGAAATAATTTGGGAAATCAATGTAAAATGATTTCAATTTGAAGGATCCATTTAAAAATAGGATATTGAATAATTTGAAAAGAATAAGAATTTATTTTAGTAGTGAAAATAAATTTAGAAATCAATTTGTAATTGATTTGGAGTTAAAGTAGAATTAGAAATTAATTTGAAATCCGATTTTAGATTCAAAAGTGAATATTTGGAAAAATGAATCCAATTGAAATAAGGGAATGTGAATTTAAATGGAAATGATGTTAAAATGATTTATAAAGGGATGAACTTTACAATTGTAAAGTTTTAAAAGAACGATTTTTGAAAATAAATGAATTATAAGTATTAACTTATAATATGGACCGTTAGTATAAAAATTGAGTTATGAATTGAACTAGTTAATGAAGAAGATTTATAAATTGTAGTTTTTATAAATGGAAATAGAATTTATAAACGTGTTTATAAATTCGAAATAGATTGAATTTGATAAATTAAATATGGAAGATTATTAAAGAAGATATATTCACGATTTTGGATAGCGAATCTCTATTGAAATAAAAATGTGTAGAAATGATTGAAATTGGGTTAAGTGAATTATATTCACAATTTTGGACAGTGAATATATCATTGCATAAAAATGGATTCATTTTTTTTAAGAAGTGATATTTTAAAATAAAGATTGTTTTAAAGACGTTTTTGAAACGTGTTAGATATCGAAACATAGATTTCAACATTTATTGTTGAAATAGACATTTTCGAAAAATAAGGAAATGATGGACTATAACACTGTTGTTATAGTAAATGATTTCCGAAAGGAAATGTTTTGTCTAGTATTGGGATTTATATATCTATCTTAATTTCGAATCCCTATACTAGTGATTTTGAGTCGTCGTAACGATGTTTTACGTAACATTCGTTTTTGACTCAAATAGATGTTAAAATTTATGATTTCCTTAAAGAATGAACTGTATACTTAATTTGATTTAAGTATATCGAGTATTTTCAAATGTTGAAAATAAATAGATTTGTGAAATACTTATTATTAAATAAGTAAGGAATTGCTTTTCCAATATGAAATGAACGTTTTGAGAATTTATCCTTGTAAAGATAAATTGAGATTGAATATTGAAAACGATTTGAAAATCGAATATCAGTAGATATTCGAAAGTATAAATTCAATACGGAATTTATAAAAGAAAGCGAAGTTGTTTAAAAAAAAATATTGATTTATTTTTGAAGTGTGGAAATTGATTTGAAATTGTTTTCAAATGGTTAAGTGTGGAAATTTAATATCTAGTAAAGATATTTTTGGAAGATGAAATAATTTGGAAAATTATTTGGAATCTGATGATGTTGCGCATCTTTATTGATAGTTAAATAACCGACTATCAATAATCACCTTTAGATAGGTATTTGTTGTGAATTGGATGAATTTGAATGCCACACTTATTTTTGAATAAGCGCTCACTATTCGGGTTAGCCGGGAAAGGACCATGGGGTCGTATAATCCATTCCGAATATGTGATACGTCGTTATGAATTGCATTCGAAGACCGGTGTTGAAGACCGGATATTTTTGAAAACGGAAGGATTACCGTCGAGTTACTCTACATCGACTGATCTCCGATTTAGAGGTTTTATCACCCTTAGTGACGGGAAGTCCGGACGTGATTAGAAAATTATCCAGAAATGCAAGGGTTTCGTGAGAAGTGCCTTCGGTTCTGTTCGATCCCGGAACAGACTTGTATGGATTGTGTGTCTGACGTTACAATTTGAGATATAAAGCTGATTTCTTTCAAATACATTTCTGTTGGTGGCGGAGAATTTATTCTCTTAGCTTAACACCCTTCTCTGAGACGTACGAGCTCAGAGGTTATGTAGTGGAAATTTATCAGCGATATATCCCAATTTGGTAACGTGGCATACTGAGTGTTGCTGTGAAATGATCAGTGTTTGATCATTTGTGATATGATCATTTGTTTGATCTTATATCTTTGTGATCATAGGTTGATCATTTTTGTTGGACCCAAAGCAGGGCTTTGTAGAAAGCGTAGCTTTGTGGACGAGACTTCATCGAGCCTCACACCCCGGAAATGGTCGAAACAGGAAGGATGCGGCAAGGTTCTAGGGAGTAGCGCCCCTTAGTGTATGTCATTCCTTCTGGATAAAGGTGGTATCATGGTATGGAGCCCATATACTTAACCTCTGTGGTTGCTGCAAATTTATTACTTTGTGGTTTGTTGGAAATCGGGGATCCTCGGGAAGATCGGTGACGATCGGGGGATGGCATACGCGTGTCAGTAGTTACCTATTTTTGCAGAGGTAACCCGGCCTTGTGTTGGCAGAGATCCGGTTAGGTTCTCGGGTCGTCTATTCCAGGGACGTACCCATCGTGGAAAAGGAAGTTCCTTAGCCTGACCATTTGTTGGAAATCCAAAGAAACAATACGAGCCTTTACGATTTCAATTGTATAACCTGTCTCCTCAGGAGGCAGCTATAGCAGGCATAATATAATGGTACCTATGCTGGCTAAGATTTATATTCTACTTTCGAAATGTTTTCCACTATGCACTAATAATAATATCCAAAATGATTTGATTTTGCGTAGTAAGCATCTTTGACTATCATAAGAAGAAATCTCCTCCAAGTCTGCGTTTGCATTGTGTGTGTGGTGGGAGGTCTTATGGTAGTTTCATTTTCCAAAAGCATTTCGAATTGACTGTAAAATTATCCTGTTGTTTATTTTAAAGAATAACTGTTTTACGATCTCACACCAGTCACCATGACTGACTCGGAGTTTATTGTTTCCCTTCTAAACTCTGGGTGCCCACCAATTTCCACACGGGCAGTCTAGAGTTAGATTATTAGGTTATCTGGATATTCTGGAGCTTTGGAGATAAGCTGGATGGCGAGACGTAGTATTTGTATCTGATAGTATTTATTCCGCTGTGTATTTTGTATGAGGACAAGTTATATAACTGTCCATTGTTGTATATTGACTCTGATGATTGATGTATGTATAAAATGATATAGTTCTTTGTTTTAAAGATTACTGATTTATCTATTATATATTGTTCCGCTGCGATGTGTAAGATTCTGATATTGTTTTTCTGTTTCTGATGTTGTTCTGTTGTTCTTCTTCTTTCTTTCTTCTCTTTTTCTTCTATCTTCTTCTTCTTCTACTTTTTTTCTTTTTCTTAAAACCCTCACTATTGGAGTTTCCGGCACTCGATTGCTCGGCAGTCGATAAAGTGAGTATCGATGTCGAATTTTCGAAAGTCGAAAATTTCGGTATGTGACAAAGTGGTATCAGAGCATATGGTTAAGCGACAACCCTGCTCTGTTGGGTGTTACTCATTAGAGATAGAGTCAGTAGTACTCTAGAATGAGTTGAGTGTAATAATAGATATGAGCGCGTATTTGTTAGTGAATATAAAAATTGTTTTATATTGTGTTTGCTTATCCGTTGAGATGTTTATGGATTTTGGTCGGTATGTGGGACGCCATATTATCGATAGGGATTTCTAAACACTTAAACGAGGCAAGACGACATAGTATTGTTTTAAAATAGGGTGAATGAATTAATTTTGCCCAAAATTATTTTTGTATATAAAAGAAATGATTTTCTATGAATTATCATAGTATATGGTTGCATGGTTGTTAGAAGTGATAATATTAAACTATTATCATTGAAATTAAACGAGAAATTAAAATAATAACCAAAGATTTGGAAATAAATCCATTTAACGAATGAAATTTATAAATGTGAATTGAAAGATAAAGAAATAAATTCACATATAAATGAAATTTGAGAATATAAATTATAAATGTGAATTGTGATTTAAAACAGAATTCCAGAGAAGTATTTGGAAATATTTTGAAAAAAAAAATTTGAAAACTTTGAAGATTTGGAAAGTTTAAATCATTTTTGGTTTGGAAATGAATTTCAAAGGTTTTGAAAGGTATTTTGGAAAGATGAAAGCTCTAAACTCTTTTCGGTCGCTGGAAAATAATTCCGATGATGATCGCGACATCACCGGTGTTCATTTTCGGGTTTCCAGAAGAGGAATTGCTGCCGATTGTTTTAAATGAAAGTTGTTTGGAAAATTTGGATTTTGTTTTAGAAAATTCAAAAGATAATTTGATTTGTTTTCAAAAAAAATGATTTTTGAAATGTTAGTAAGACTCTGGAATACTATATAAGAATATTTATGGAATATTAATGAGTTGATAACCTATACAAATTGAATTGTGATAGAATAAATTTAACTTAAAAGAATGAAGTTAAATCAAAGCAAGTATAAGTGAATCAATTAAATGTAAATGAATTAATGAATGAATAAATTGAATGGAATCAATTGCAAATGAAGTTGAAACCGAATTTGAATAAATAAATTGGAGTAGTAACAAATGAATTGGAATGATAGTTCAAATTGAATGAAATAGATATATAACTTCAACAGTGAAGTAAAGATGGTATAAGTAGTATATGTTGAAATTTTGTAATAGAATTTGCAAAATGGTTTGAATATATGCAACTAGATATTATGGCTAGTAGGATATACAGGTGATAAATTGGGATTTTGATTTCAAAGATATTTTGAATTGCTCGAAAAAGGTATGTATTTTAAATTTCGATATGAGTTTTTGCTGATTTCTTGTCTAGCCGCTTGGCTTTTTCTTTTTCTTTTTGAAATCTGAGAGTCCGTAGGGACGTTTTGTAGTCGTACCGTATTAGCCGCGCAAAGGAGATGCTGGCGAAATTTTTCGAAAATTTAGGGCGTTAGAAAAATTTTGGGAAAGTTTGAAAGTTTAAAATTTGAATTTGAATTTGAATTTGAATTTTGAAGTAAACAATGATGTTTGAAAACTATAAAAGGTTTAGAAAGTTAGTTGAGATAATAACGAATCTTTAGTAGAAAGATTTGTTTTGAAAAATTGATAAAATTATTAAATTTGAGAAAAATAGTAGACGAGTTAAGGACATTTTTTCCTGACTTGTAATTTCGGGACGAAATTCTTTTAAGGAGGGAAGTTTGTAACGACCCTGAATTTTGAACAAATTAAATTGAGAATATTTAATTTATTTTAAGTATTTGAACGATGATTTAATTTGAATCCCGATATAACTCTGAATTTTTACGAATAAACTTTAAAATTTAATCTGTTGAATGTTGAATTAAAATTTAAATCTTCAATTTAAAGCTGAAGAAAAATATTTCTAAGGCTTTGAAAAATCTATATTGATATTACTGAAGATAACAGGAGCTTCAAAATCGAATTTGAAACTCTTCTGTTCAGTTTTGAATTTTATTGTGCGAATCGATATTTAAAAATAGCCGTCCGAGGCACAGTCTCGGAATTCGACGAAACCAGTTCCAACGGATCCGTAATATTGTATTATTATCGGATTTCAAATTTCGTAATATTTGGAATTGTCGTGTGATCGTACGACAAGCAAACGCACTTAAATTTGAATTGAAATTTGTTTGATTTAAAATGCTATCTTCTCCATACGATCGAATTTGGACTCGAAACTTTTTCCAACGTGTTCGAAATAGGGGATAAACATTAGGGACGCCTGGCGGCACGCTGAAATCGAGATTCGAGATTTCAAGTTACGCGGTACGAGATATTTTGGAAAAAAAAAAGAAAAAAATAATAAACAAAAAGAAAAAGGCACGTTCAAACCCACGTTCTCCCATACCCCCGTACTTCATTACCATCCCTCAGTTCCAATTCGAATTCACGAAGCCCTCTCTTCCTCTTCAATCAAAAAAAATCACGATTTCCATCTCTCGTTCTATCGAAGGGCGGTGGCGGCAGACGCTCGAGGCCACGACGACGAGGCAAGGCGGCGCGTACGGTGGCGCGCGCGTGAGCAGTCATCGTGGTCATCGACGTTAGGCGAGGGGGATTCGCGACACATGAGGCGGCGACGAACGCGAGTGCGGGGGCTCTCGAGTATTGGGTAGCGTTGTCGATCGATGGTGGATTTCGGGAAGGGGGGAAGGCGACGCCTAGGGCTTGGGGTATCGCGAGGCAGCAGGCAATTCGAGCTGTAGCGTGGTGATGCTAGCGATGTCAGAGGCGGCAGGTTCAACTGGAGTCGAGGCATGGGGATGCGATGGTTTCAGCGAAGATCATCGGCATCATCTTGGGTCTGGCTGCGATGCTCGCGAGTTAGAGGGAGGAAGCTCGTTCGTCCTGGTTTATGAGATTAAAATCGAGATGTTTGGGCAGAGGCGATCGGTTCGGCATCGCGTGGAGGAGAGCTCGTTTGTGAGCAACGACAAAAAGGTATTTTTTTCAATTTACAGTGAAGTACAAAACAGATTTCCATTTGTTTACAGATAATTTTAATATATATAAGTATAAAAGTTTTAATTTGCTTTAAATAATGATGTTAGTGGATGGATAATTAAATTTACTTACTAAATTTATTTTTGTCATTAAAGGATATTTTTAAAATGGAAATTTTACAAGTTAAACTAAATAGTAGATTTTTAAACAATAAATTATAATGGATAAATTAATTGGTTAACCTATATAATTATTTTAGGTAACTAGAAAATATTTTATTGACGGGAATATAGTTTCAAATTTAAATTATTTGTCAAATAAATTTATTTAAAGGAGAATTGGTTTAAATAAAAACTATCAGTTAATTTAACTATTTAACAGTAATTGATTTATTCGATTGTTCAAATATTAATAAATCATTAATTGTCTATACAAGGTTTATAAATCAAGAAAATAAATCTGGATTTGGAATGGATGGCAAATTAAAAGCTAAGGTGAGATTTTTCTCACTCGATTGAAAAGTGGAATTTTCAGTTATTTGTTGCTTGATTTGATTGCTATATTGGATGTGATATTAGATATAGTAGGATATATCTATATATATATAGCAATATATACATATTGGCATATGTATATATTGGATTGATGATTTCCCGCCTCGTATAGCGGATGAGACCCTATTGCGCCGTTAGTAAGCGGATTTTTATAAAACCCATATACCGCGATAATTCCGTACTGGAGCGGAATTGGTATTGTGCTAACGTCTTTGGATGCAGGAAAACAGGTTGGAGGGATCCAACTGGACCCCTCACATTGATTGAATTTATTTATACTGTGATATGAATCTGTGAATGATTATATCGATGTTATTGATCATATTGATGTCTGGAAATTGTTTGAAAGCTAAAATTTAGCTGAATGGATGTTTGATATCATTGGATTCCAAAAATAAATGAAATTGAATTTTTGAAATCAAAATAGAAATTTTTAAGTAAATAAATTTTTAGAAATTGAATAAATTTGAAGAGAAAAATTTAAAAGTATAAAAGCTGATTTTTATAATCTTATCGGATTAATTCCAGAATCAAGTGAAAGTGTTAAATAAATGGATTTCGTAAAATAGTGATTTTTAATTGAATAATTTAGTTAAACATTGGATTTTTTAGATTGAAAGAAACAATTGAGATTTATTTTCCTTAAAAGGAATTTATTTATAAGGAGATAAGTTGGAAATCCAATTTGAAATTTAATCGGTAAATTGAAATAATTTGGGAAATCAATGTAAAATGATTTCAATTTGAAGGATCCATTTAAAAATAGGATATTGAATAATTTGAAAAGAATAAGAATTTATTTTAGTAGTGAAAATAAATTTAGAAATCAATTTGTAATTGATTTGGAGTTAAAGTAGAATTAGAAATTAATTTGAAATCCGATTTTAGATTCAAAAGTGAATATTTGGAAAAATGAATCCAATTGAAATAAGGGAATGTGAATTTAAATGGAAATGATGTTAAAATGATTTATAAAGGGATGAACTTTACAATTGTAAAGTTTTAAAAGAACGATTTTTGAAAATAAATGAATTATAAGTATTAACTTATAATATGGACCGTTAGTATAAAAATTGAGTTATGAATTGAACTAGTTAATGAAGAAGATTTATAAATTGTAGTTTTTATAAATGGAAATAGAATTTATAAACGTGTTTATAAATTCGAAATAGATTGAATTTGATAAATTAAATATGGAAGATTATTAAAGAAGATATATTCACGATTTTGGATAGCGAATCTCTATTGAAATAAAAATGTGTAGAAATGATTGAAATTGGGTTAAGTGAATTATATTCACAATTTTGGACAGTGAATATATCATTGCATAAAAATGGATTCATTTTTTTAAGAAGTGATATTTTAAAATAAAGATTGTTTTAAAGACGTTTTTGAAACGTGTTAGATATCGAAACATAGATTTCAACATTTATTGTTGAAATAGACGTTTTCGAAAAATAAGGAAATGATGGACTATAACACTGTTGTTATAGTAAATGATTTCCGAAAGGAAATGTTTTGTCTAGTATTGGGATTTATATATCTATCTTAATTTTGAATCCCTATACTAGTGATTTTGAGTCGTCGTAACGATGTTTTACGTAACATTCGTTTTTGACTCAAATAGATGTTAAAATTTATGATTTCCTTAAAGAATGAACTATATACTTAATTTGATTTAAGTATATCGAGTATTTTCAAATGTTGAAAATAAATAGATTTGTGAAATACTTATTATTAAATAAGTAAGGAATTGCTTTTCCAATATGAAATGAACGTTTTGAGAATTTATCCTTGTAAAGATAAATTGAGACTGAATATTGAAAACGATTTGAAAATCGAATATCAGTAGATATTCGAAAGTATAAATTCAATACGGAATTTATAAAAGAAAGCGAAGTTGTTTAAAAAAAAAATATTGATTTATTTTTGAAGTGTGGAAATTGATTTGAAATTGTTTTCAAATGGTTAAGTGTGGAAATTTAATATCTAGTAAAGATATTTTTGGAAGATGAAATAATTTGGAAAATTATTTGGAATCTGATGATGTTGCGCATCTTTATTGATAGTTAAATAACCGACTATCAATAATTACCTTTAGATAGGTATTTGTTGTGAATTGGATGAATTTGAATGCCACACTTATTTTTGAATAAGCGCTCACTATTCGGGTTAGCCGGGAAAGGACCATGGGGTCGTATAATCCATTCCGAATATGTGATACGTCGTTATGAATTGCATTCGAAGACCGGTGTTGAAGACCGGATATTTTTGAAAACGGAAGGATTACCGTCGAGTTACTCTACATCGGCTGATCTCCGATTTAGAGGTTTTATCACCCTTAGTGACGGGAAGTCCGGACGTGATTAGAAAATTATCCGGAAATGCAAGGGCTTCGTGAGAAGTGCCTTCGGTTCTGTTCGATCCCGGAACAGACTTGTATGGATTGTGTGTCTGACGTTACAATTTGAGATATAAAGCTGATTTCTTTCAAATACATTTCTGTTGGTGGCGGAGAATTTATTCTCTTAGCTTAACACCCTTCTCTGAGACGTACGAGCTCAGAGGTTATGTAGTTGAAATTTATCAGGATATATCCCAATTTGGTAACGTGGCATACTGAGTGTTGCTGTGAAATGATCAGTGTTTGATCATTTGTGATATGATCATTTGTTTGATCTTATATCTTTGTGATCATAGGTTGATCATTTTTGTTGGACCCAAAGCAGGGCTTTGTAGAAAGCGTAGCTTTGTGGACGAGACTTCATCGAGCCTCACACCCCGGAAATGGTCGAAACAGGAAGGATGCGGCAAGGTTCTAGGGAGTAGCGCCCCTTAGTGTATGTCATTCCTTCTGGATAAAGGTGGTATCATGGTATGGAGCCCAGATACTTAACCTCTGTGGTTGCTGCAAATTTATTACTTTGTGGTTTGTTGGAAATCGGGGATCCTCGGGAAGATCGGTGACGATCGGGGGATGGCATACGCGTGTCAGTAGTTACCTATTTTTGCAGAGGTAACCCGGCCTTGTGTTGGCAGAGATCCGGTTAGGTTCTCGGGTCGTCTATTCCAGGGACGTACCCATCGTGGAAAAGGAAGTTCCTTAGCCTGACCATTTGTTGGAAATCCAAAGAAACAATACGAGCCTTTACGATTTCAATTGTATAACCTGTCTCCTCAGGAGGAAGCTATAGCAGGCATAATATAATGGTACCTATGCTGGCTAAGATTTATATTCTACTTTCGAAATGTTTTCCACTATGCACTAATAATAATATCCAAAATGATTTGATTTTGCGTAGTAAGCATCTTTGACTATCATAAGAAGAAATCTCCTCCAAGTCTGCGTTTGCATTGTGTGTGTGGTGGGAGGTCTTATGGTAGTTTCATTTTCCAAAAGCATTTCGAATTGACTTTAAAATTATCCTGTTGTTTATTTTAAAGAATAACTGTTTTACGATCTCACA
This sequence comes from Allium fistulosum, assembly GCA_030737815.1. Lineage (NCBI taxonomy): Eukaryota > Viridiplantae > Streptophyta > Magnoliopsida > Asparagales > Amaryllidaceae > Allium > Allium fistulosum. Next base: position 1,109,603,253 of record CM060902.1, on the reverse strand, counting down.
CCAGTCACCATGACTGACTCGGAGTTTATTGTTTCCCTTCTAAACTCTGGGTGCCCACCAATTTCCACATGGGCAGTCTAGAGTTAGATTATTAGGTTATCTGGATATTCTAGAGCTTTGGAGATAAGCTGGATGGCGAGACGTAGTATTTGTATCTGATAGTATTTATTCCGCTGTGTATTTTGTATGAGGACAAGTTATATAACTGTCCATTGTTGTATATTGACTCTGATGATTGATGTATGTATAAAATGATATAGTTCTTTGTTTTAAAGATTACTGATTTATCTATTATATATTGTTCCGCTGCGATGTGTAAGATTCTGATATTGTTTTTCTGTTTTTGATGTTGTTCTGTTGTTCTTCTTCTTTCTTTCTTCTCTTTTTCTTCTATCTTCTTCTTCTTCTACTTTTTTTCTTTTTCTTAAAACCCTCACTATTGGAGTTTCCGGCACTTGATTGCTCGGCAGTCGATAAAGTGAGTATCGATGTCGAATTTTCGAAAGTCGAAAATTTCGGTATGTGACAGAGTCCCTCTAAGTTGAATTTCTATCTTTGTTTGAAATCCATTCTTGAATCACCTTTTGAAAAATCGGGCTTGTTTGTATTTTTAGAAAGTGTTTTATATATCGAAATTATTATTTTGATAAGTATGGTTATATTCTATATATAAAAGTGGAAATGTTTTCGATAAGGATTATATATACCTTTTAAAAATAATGAATTTTTGAAAGGATTTGAAATTTTGAAGTTATATAAGGAATTGTTTTATATAAAAAAATGATTTATAACTAAAGGATTTTAAATTTGAAAGTCAAGAATCGAACTCCGGTACTTTGAAATTGGTTTTAAGATTTTGAAATATATAATAATAGTATGATTTAAAAGTATTTTCCGAAAAGAAATGTTCCAATGATTTTAATGAGTTTCGAATGATTTCGAAGAAATTTCAGAAGAAGTTGAGAAAATAGAAGTCCAGAACTCACTTATGTCGCTGGAAAATAATTTCGGTGGTGAGTGCACGCATCATCGACATTGATTTTCGAGTTTCATAGTGGGGGAGAGGCCACTTTAGTAGCATTGCTACTCGAGTGATTTTGCAAAACCGATTTTGATTTCAAATTCCAAAGTATGATTTGATGTTCGGAAGATATATGTATATATATACTTGAAATGATTTGAAGTAAGCCGGTGTTCAGCCCTCGTGTTTCGAATTTGATATAAACCTATCTTTTGAAATTGACTACTGATTGTTGTTGATTTCCAACTCCTGAATTAGAAAATGATTTCTTTAACTATTTTGAAGGTTCGAGCACTTCCAAAATCAAGGTTAACTTTTCAAAGCTAAGAAATTTTGAAAAGTATAAAGTATATAAGTTTGGTATGTTTGTTAAGGTCTGTAGTAATATGATTTAAATAAGTTGAAACTGTTTTGTTAAGTAAATGAATAAGGCAATTTTAAATTTTTCTAATATGAAATTTAGATTTGAAATGTTTTGAAAAGAATTTGGTCTTCAAAATATTTTGAATAAAGTTTAGTTAAATGTTTTAACTTAGTAACATCTTTATGAAACTATATATTTAACAAGTTGGAATAAATATATAAGTTGTACGTATGCTGTTTTATTCGCATAATTAATTTGATCCAGGTTTGAGTACACAGGTTCGAGGTGGATTACACCATTTCGTGTTAGGATTTTTCATTCGATTCTTGATGGCGAATATTTGATATGGATTTTGGGCTTGATTCTAGAATTCTCTATCGTAGTATATGGCTATGCAAGGAGACTGATGGCTTCTAGTCGAGAAACCATATCGAAGTCCGCATTAGGGAAGTCGATCGGACAATACTGGTTCGAAACGAACTTGTGTGATCGAGCGAGCGATCAAATGTGATTCTGCGAAAGGATGACGTATGTACATCTTATATTCTAATATCATTGATATATTTTGACGTTGAAATTGAAAGCTGTCATGTTAGAATATCTTTGCTTACTAAAAGAAAATTTCCAATTTAAATTACAAAGATATATAATCCATAAAAGCAAAGATATTCAATCCCATATGGCTCTTCATACAGCGAAATTTATTTTGTAAAATTTTGATCCTGATATAAGATGGACCTTATGTAAATATAAGATGATTTTGAAAACCATTGATTTTGGAAATGAATTGTTTGACTTAATTATATTGATTTGGAAATTTGGATTTATTTCCTAAATTTATTATTTTGGAAACTTTGGAACTAAAGATATTTAAATTTGAGAAGAAATAATTTGGTGAAATTGTATATGATTTTGAAATTGAACTGATAATTGAAACAAATTGAAATTTGAGAACTTTATGTTACTAAACACTTGATTTGGAGTTGTCGAACTTATATAAAATTGATTTGTATGAGTATGAAATTGATTCGAAAACTATAGATTTAAAAAGGTACTCAATTTGAAAGTGAAATCTTATATAATTGAAGTCTATATAAGTATGATTTGATATACTATTGATTTTGGAAAGTATTTGATTTGAGAATTAAATCTTATATATAATGGATTTTATATAAGTACGATATTTGAAAGTGATTTGAAAAGGTACTATATGATACATATTTTCGAAGTAAAGATATGGAAAGTGCCTTCTGCTTGATATCCGATTTGTGGCCACATCTTGGATTCATTCTATCGATATTATTCTCTCTGATTTTGGTTTTCCGGATATGATACTCGAGTGTCCTTCGAATTCCATGGCGTTACCCATGGTCTTATTGTTCTCTCGTGACTGCATAGCGCAACTGCCTGGCTGAGTCTTGCCTAGGGGTACGGATTGTTTCCTGGGGGATCCAGGCGTAACCATTGTGTATCCTGCAATCTGTGTAGGTCGCGAATAGTAGCGCAAATGCTTGGCTGAGTCTTGCCTGGGGGTACGGATTGTTTCCTGGGGGATCCAGGCGTAACCATTGTGTATCCTGCATTCTACTAGTCATCATGGCGTAACTCGCAGGGCTGAGAAAGCTTACGGATATGGATTGTTTCCTAGGGGATCCAGGCGTAACCATTGTGTATCTGCGAACCATGGTTAGACAAAGGTTTTGTTCGTTGTTTATTTGTTTGGATTGTACTTTCCATATCTGTTTTTAAAAGTTTTTCCAGTATTTTCACTGGGTGTTGAAACAGGTCTACTAAGTACCTAGAGAATTCTAGTTTTGCGCCTGATCAACGCACTACCAGAGTCTTTAGGAACAAGGATAAACTTGTTGAAACATCGAGTTATAAAAGTATTTTACTATAAAGGTATTTTATTATAACAGTATTACCAACAAAGAAATTTTGTATTAATATTTGAAATTGAAATCCTTATGATTTGAATTAATTATTTATGCCCGATACTATTCTTTTGAATCTACCTTATCTGCTCAGCTTTATTTATTCACCTATATTCTGTTTTCCAAATCCTCCTTCTTTTCCTTGTTGACTATATCCTTTTTAAATATTGTTTATTTATATATTATATGGTTTAATAGAAATTTTAGAGTTAAATATTTTAGAAGTTGTTAATTAAATAAAACATATTTAAGGTAAATGATTATTGATTTATTAATAATACTTGAAAAGTAATTTTGATAAAATTTATAAATTAATAAATTATGAATTTAATGTTTTCAAATAGCTTCTTTGTAAAAATAAGTAATAACGTAAATAATTGTTTTCAAATATTTTTCATATATTTATAAAGGTGTCATTTAAACTTATAAATAGTATTTATAAAGGGAAGCAAGAGATTTTACAAATGGATTTTTGAAAGGTTTTAAAGTATATAAGATAATTAAATTGCAAATGAAGTTTTCAAATGAATATTTCAAGTAAAATTTATATAGTTTTAAATTAATTTTTTAATCTTAACTTTCAATCTATTTTCTTTCTGGTTGTTTATATTCTTCTACCTCCCTTCTTTTCGGGGACGAAAAGTTTTGAGTGGGGGAGAGTGTAACGACCCGTAAATTTTAATAGTTTTAATAATATGTTAATTGAAATTTTGTGAAATTTTAAACAATAAAATTTGAAAATAAAAATTTGTTATTTGGAATACGTCTATTTTAATATAGCAACTGGTAAATTTTCATCTGATAATATTGAAGTTTATTTTTCTGTGAAATGTTATTTCAAATCAAACCGGTTAATAACAGTGAATTTAAAAGTTTTCCGAAACCAAAATATGTCAACAGGAGAAAATTTATTCAGATCATTTTGAATCAGACTGCGAAATTCGTTTTTCCAAATTTGGACTTCTACTGCTCCGTTTATCTTAATTCTGACCAAATAGCAGCATTTTCGGTATCGGTTATCGATTTTTGATCCGATGATCGTACCACCAATATCCGTAAACCGTTTTGATCGTCTCATCGTGTTGATCTCCACAGTATATTCATTTCTGTATTTTGAAGTCCGGTACACCGTGGAAACCGTGAAACGGATATTCGTATCGGTTCTGTATTTGAGCCGGGTAGTTTTCTTTGTCCTTTGGTTATCCACCTTGTAAACAGATAGTCGTTGTCATTTATTTCCAGAAATTCATACTTATGACTCTTGATTTCCTTGCTTTCAAATCTGAATCGTGGGCACGGTAATAAATTGTTTTAAATTCTTTTTCCGCTGGATCACTGGAGACGTTTCCATTTCCCTGCTCACCTTTGCTTTTATTATTTCCATAATTTTCGTGACCATTGCTCTGTTTCTTTTATTTCCTCTCCACGTTTGCGGTTCACTTGCAAATATCTCTAATACAAGTTCATCATCTTTCCCTTTCTCCTCCTCAATCATTTTTCTCTTCTACCTACTGTGTCCCCGTCCAAACCTCCTCTTTTCCCAGATCCATCATCACCGAGCTTTTTATATATTTCAATACAATTTGCCTCTTTTCCAGTTCAAAATGTATATAAAAAAAAGATATACGAAGAGAAGCCTGAAGGCTGTTTTCCGTCTGTTCGCCACCCCTATGGCCGAACACGGCCACAACCCCACATCTTCCACCGTGCATCCGCCTCCCCTCTCTCTACCTTTACTTCCATGTTTCCCTTACCAAACGACCCATCCTCGTCCAGCAACCCTCCGGCCTCGACCACCAATATCATCTCCTCTTGAAACTGCCTCCACGTGCCACCTTTCATCTCTAACACCCGAGTCTTCTTCGTCCCATTCCAGCCTGGCCACAGCTTCATCAATCAAGCACTGCAGCCGATGTGTTTCTCCTCCTCCTTATCACCCCTCCATCCCACCGCCGAGCCTCTTGCGCTGCCTCACCAACGTTGCCATACCCTTTTATTTTGTTCTGTGCTTGCTTCTGGATATACATATACGAAGGTATATATATATATATCAGTTTGTATATTTATTAGCCCATAAATTTGTGATCTACTGAATTTTGAAGTATAAATTCGAAAAGTTTATATTAATTGTACTGTTAGTTTTAGATGAGCTTGTATAGTTGAAACCTTGAAATAATACCGTATGTTGTAGATATCGGTTAGCTCAGGTCTGCTACTATGTATATATTTATACAGTAGTATAGGTCAGCCTTGTAGTGGTATATTTATTCCCATCCGAAAGCTACTTTGTCCTTAGTATGTATATTTTTGTTTATGGGTATATATATATGTATTAGTACACATAGTATATAATAGCCTATTTATAGCTTTAGTATATATAGGTTATATTATGAAGTTTGGTTATACGTATAGTACATATTAAACTGCAAGTATCATTAGCTATATATAAATATTTGTTCATACAGTTATATGCTTTCACATATATTAACTGTTTCAGTGATAAGTTGTATGTTTTGATAGTTTACGTAGAAGTATATGGATACAATAGTTTACATATATATGGACTGTTGGGATTTTTGTATAAGTTATTTCAAGCATATTGTCTATTTGAGCAAGTAAGTGTATATTTTATAAAATAAGTTATAGTGAAAGATATAAATATTGATTCTCTAATCATATTTTATATATATATTTCCAATCGAATATGTTATATATGTTTACAGTTCTTAAGTTGTATTATCTTACAAAAAGTATTTTTTTATTATTTTATAAAGTTGTTTATATATGTGTACTGGTTTATATACAGAATTTGCTAATTTATTTGTGGTGTAGTCATGATGTGTTAAAATATATGATATATTAGTATATGTAGGTTTTTTATCAGTTATATAATATGATAGTTATATATATTTGTCTGGTTAACTTTTATTTATGTATGGTAAGGTAAGTTTATGATGGGTCAATTTAAATATATATGGTTGCTGTTTTAACAAATTAGTCTGCAAGTATATACAATTATTTCTAAAATTGTAGATAAATATATTTAGTATATATATATAAGTAAGTATATAGCAGCTTATATTTGTTATACATTTATATTGTTGATTTCAAAGTATCGGTGTATATGAGTTTATAATAATATTAATTGGAAAAAAAACTATATATTTAATTAAAAAAAATGTGTTGGTATTTAAAATATGATTTTTTATATATATATATAGTTCTATATTGTTCATCTATACCAATTATCTTCATCGATCCAGTTCTGATTTGATTTCGTCCATTCCTATTTATCAGCTTTGTTCATCCAACTCGCGTTCAATCTTGCTTTGCTTTGGAATTCGTAGCTCATTTCCTTGTCAAATCTCTCTAACCTCGAAAGGTGAGTAATCACTCACGATTAACGTTCTTTTATTATTTAAATTTGATTTCATTTGAAATAGCAATTGAAATATGCTGCTGTAGTTATTTACATTGTTATTTATGCCTGTTATTACTATTATTTGTATTTGTTCACCTGTGACATCTGACACCAGTATCTAGTATTATATGCCTGTTATTACTATTATTTGTATCTGTTCACCTGTGACATCTGACACCCGTATCTGTTATATATACTGATGATATATGCCTGTTGTTATATTTTTAGTATCTGTTATCACTCTGCAAGTTCCCTGTTAGTATAGAATTCACTATGGGTTGAAATGATACATACCCGAACGGACTTTAGAATAGGAGAAAATCGTTATGGGTTGAAATGATAAACCCAAGCGATTTTCATTTGAATTGAAATTGGGATTACGGGTTGAAATGATATCTACCCGTATATATTTAAATTACGGATTGAAGTGATAAATATCCGTATCACTTAACCATATGATAGATATATACAGACACCGTTGGTCCATATATATAAATATTTTGAAAATAAATTCTATGGATTTGGGAAGATAATTTTATTTAATTAAACCGATTTGAAACTTATTGAAATTGAGATTTAAGATAGGATTTATAACTTGGGTTTGATTTAAGTAAATATGAAACTTAAGGCTAGTTAAATGATATTGAATTTATTTAAACGAATATTCCCTGATTAAATAATAATGAAGTTAAATCAAGAGCTATATGGAACTGTTAAATCTAACTTTGAAAATGTTGAATATTAAAGCTTTGAAATATATTGAAAAATAAATGGTATATTTAGAACTAAATTAAATTGATGAATTGAGCTTTGAATAAATTTGAATCTGGAATTTGAAGTTGATTTGAATCGATTTGCGGGACGTTAAACACTTTACTTATAAATTAATTATATATATACTATCTTGGAAAATAGTTATATTTGAAATAAAATGATATTTGGGTTTTGAAGTATAAATTTAATTGAAATGACCACGGTGTTAAAATGTATATTTCCACCTTGTAGATAGTTCTGAAGATCCTTAGAGGATGGTTATCCCAAACATCCTTTAAGTTACTCGTATTTCAGTTGATATTTCACTTGAGTTGGATTTATTTATATAAGAATGTTAATCCTGACTCGAGTGTTTTGTGTTTTGCTTTACGCTCGGGTCAGACCGAGTGATACAGCATCTGAGACTCACCTTTGGAGTTTGGAGCTTCCATTGGAGATCCATCTATCGCCTCAGCTTTCAGCTCTTCTAGTTGATTTGTTCAGAGAAGTCATCTGTTGTATTGGAGACTTCACTGCATTTGGGATATTCTGTTGTATTTTATTTCTAACTCTGATGTTTATATAGTAGCTTCATGAACTACTATTTTTTTTCTATTCCGCTGCGTATTATTGTATTACTCTGTGTCTGTGATTCTGTGATTGATTTATTTACTGTATATTCTGAGTTTTGCCAAAATTTAAATTAACAATTCGGTATTTTGAATTATTCAAGTTCGACATGTGTGGATTTATTGTCGATTTGAATGGTCCAAAATAGCGGGTCGTTACAGTAACGGTACCATAATTTGTGACTTTATTGCTTTCTTCGGTTTCAAAATTTGAAACTCACAGGCTGGACCACAGTATTAATTGCTTTAATAAATATTGTAAAATTCAATGGTCTGTCGTTACATCATTCAATTCACTTTAATAGGTACGTTTCTCTACTTTTCTATCTGTTCAATTATGTGCCACATATAAGAAATAATAACAATTTAAACGTAACTCTCCTTCCTCATGTTATATATTTTATCTATGCTTCGCTCCTCTTCCCAGATCTGCCCATTTTTTTTTGCCAAACTCATCCTCTGTCCGCCTCTCACTTCTCCGACCCACCGTTGCCTTCGCCTAAACCAAGAACCCACAACCTTTGCCTCCCCCATGTTTAACCTCCACAACTCACCCGCTCCTCCCATCAACTGGCAGCGCCCATACGCTCCGCTCGTCACGGCACATGGCTGCCACATCCCTTGGAAACGCGTCCACCATCGTATCTTGCTCGGTCTCTCACCCGTGCACCCTCCTCCATTGACCAGCCTAGTCATCCCATTCCATCTTCCAATCACCGAGTGCCCAATCGTCGAGAGCCACCTGAACGCGTCATCCCTTTTTCATGTTACCACTCAACCTTGCAACCTCCACCTCCAAGCATTGAACCCCAGCCTTCGAACTCTCCTTCCTGCTTCGAACCGAGCACCGAATGGCCTACGACCATCAGCTTCCCCGGCCCCTCCTCATGAGCCTCGGCCTTGCTTTCTGGTAGCCGACCTCCCACTGCTCAGGCACAGCCACCATTCCTCCACTCCTCTACCAGTTCGACCTCCACCCAGAACCGTTCTCTTCTAGCCGAGCTTCTCTATTGATACATATTAAAGTGTGTGTATAAAAATATATATATATATATATATTATTTGTTTGTATATATATTTATGTTTTGATGATTCTATATAAGTGGTGATATGTTTATACATATAGTATATGAGCTATAATCTGTTATATAATATGATAGTTATTATAAGTTTTGTTGACTTATATTTATGTACAGTAGGTAAGTATTAATATATATGTTGTATTTGAATATATGTTGTTAGATTCAAGGTTTCAAATCTCGGATTTTGGCCAATATCTCGGGCAAATATCTCGGCTGTCTCGGGCGATATTTAAAAGACTTATAACTAACCAAGCTGCCAAATCTCGGATTTTGGCTAATATCTCGGATTTTCATCTCGGCTGATCTCGGGGAGATTTAAAACCTTGGTTAGATTACAAGTTCGTATAATCTACAGTGTAATATGTTAGTATATATGGATATTTGAAAGGTGTATATAGAGTTTTTTAAAATCTATTATATAGATACCTTGATGTTATTCCTATATATAAAGACATTTTGATATAATATGTACATAAGTTATAAACTAGTTATATACACATAATCTGTAACATCCCGAAAATTTTCGACTTTCGAAAATTCAACATCGATACTCACTTTATCGACTGCTGAGTCATCGAATGCCGGAAACCCGAAAAGTCATGGTTTTAAGAAAGAAGAAAAGGTAGAAGAAGGAGATAGAAGAAAAAGAAAGAAGAGAAGAAAGAAAGAAGAACAACAGGATAACATCAGATACAGAAAACAATACCAGAATCTCACATATCGCAGCGGAACAATATATAATAGATAAATGAATAATCTTTAAAACAAAGAACTATATCATTTTATACATACATCAATCATCAGAGTCAATATACAACAATGGACAGTTATATAACTTGTCCTCATACAGAATACACAGCGGAATCAATACTATCAGATACAAATACTACGTCTCGTCATCAAGCTTATCTCCAAGCTCCAGAATATCCAGAATATCCTGATAATCTAACTCTAGACTGCCCGTGTGGAAATTTTGTGGGCACCCAGAGTTTAGAAGGGAACAATAAACTCCGAGTCAGTCATGGTGACTGGTGTGAGATCGTAAAACAGTTATTTATCTTTAAAATAAATAGCAGAGAATTTTAATGTCAATTCGCAATGCTTTTGGAAAATGAAACTACCATAAGACCTCCCGCCACACACACAATGCAAACGCAGACTTGGAGGAGATTTCTTCTTATGATAGTCAAAGATGCTTACTACGAAAAAATCAAATTCTTTTTGATATTATTATTAGTGCATAGTGTAGAAAACATTTCGAAAGTAGAATATAAATCTTAGCCAGCATAGGTACCATTATAGTATGCTTGCTATAGCTGCCATATTAGATGGCAGGTTCTACAACTAATACCGTACAAGTCACGTATTGTTTCTTTGGATTTCCAACAAATGGTCAGGCTAAGGAACTTCCTATCCACGATGGGTACGTCCCTGGAATAGACGACCCGAGAACCTAACCGGATCTCTGCCAACACAAGGCCGGGTTACCTCTGCAAAAATAGGTAACTACTGACACGCGTATGCCATCCCCCGATCGTCACCGATCTTCCCGAGGATCCCCGATTCGCAACAAACCACATAGATAATAATAATGCAGTAACCACAGAGGTTAAGTATCTGGGCTCCATACCATGATACCACCTTTATCCAGAAGGAATGACATACACTAAGGGGCGCTACTCCCTAGAACCTTGCCGCATTCGTCCTGTTTCGACCATTTCCGGGGTGTGAGGCTCGACGAAGTCTCGTCCACAAAGCTACGCTTTCTCAAAAAGCCCTGCTTCGGGTCAAACAAAATGATCAACCTATGATCACAAAGATATAAGATCAAACAAATGATCATATCACAAATGATCAAACACTGATCATTTCACAGCAACACTCAGTATGCCACGTTACCAAATTGGGATATATCGTTGATAAATTTCAACTACATAACCTCTGAGCTCGTACGTCTCAGAGAAGGGTGTTAAGCTAAGAGAATAAATTCTCCGCCACCAACAGAAATGTATTTGAAAGGAATCAGCTTTATATCTCAAATTGTAACGTCAGACACACAATCCATACAAGTCTGTTCCGGGATCGAACAGAACCGAAGGCACTTCTCACGAAGCCCTTGCATTTCCGGATAATTTTCTAATCACGTCCGGACTTCCCGTCACTAAGGGTGATAAAACCTCTAAACCGAAGATCAGTCGGTGTAGAGTAACTCGACGGTAATCCTTCCGTTTTCAAAAATATCCGGTCTTCAACACCGGTCTTCAAATGCAATTCATAACGACGTATCACATATTCGGAATGGGTTATACGACCCCATGGTCCTTTCCCGGCTAACCCGAATAGTGAGCGCTTATTTAAAAATAAGTGTGGCATTCAAATTCAATCAATTCATAACCAATACCTATCTAAAGGTAATTATTGATAGTCGGTTATTTAACTATCAATAAAGATGCGCAACATCATCAGATTCCAAATAATTTTCCAAATTATTTCATCTTCAAAAATATCCTTTACTAGATATATAATTTCCACACTTTAAAATAAATCGATATTTATTTTTAAACAGTCTCCCTTTTTATAAATTCCATAGTGAATTTATATTTTTCAAATATCTACAGATATACGATTTTCAATTCGATTTCAATATTCAATTTCAATTTATCTTTACAAAGATAAATTCTCAAAACGTTCATTTCATTTTGGAAAAGAAATTTCATACTTATTTAAAAATAAGTATTTCACAAATCATTTATTTTCAACACTTGGAAAATATTCGATATACTTAAAATCAAAATTAAGTATATATCTCATTCTTTAAGGAAATCATTCTCAAATCACATTTATTTGAGTCAAAACGAATGTTGCGTAAAACATCGTTACGACGACTCGAAATCACTAGTATAGGGATTCGGAATTAAGATAGATATATAAATCCCAATACTATATAAAATATTTCCTTTCGGAAATCATTTACTATAACAACAGTGTTATAGTCCACCATTTCCTTAAATTTCTCGAAAACGTCTATTTCAACAAGAACTGTTGAAATCTATGTTTTCGATATTTAACACATTTTTAAAACATCGTTAAAAACAATTTAACTTCATTTTTAAAATATCACTTCTTCAAAAATGAATCCATTTTATTCAATAATATATTCACTGTCCAAAATCGTGAATATATCTTCTTTAATAACCTTCTATAATTCACTTATCAAATTTAATCGATTCCGAATTTATAAACACGGTTATAAATTCTATTTCCATTTTAATAACAACTTCGACTTATAAATTTTCTTTTATTAACTTCTATATTCAACTCATCAAAATAAGTGATTCCGGATTTATAAACAACTTTTATAAATTTCAATTCTATTCTTCTAACAACTTCGATTTATAAATTCCTTTTATTAACAAATTCAATTTATAACTCGATATAAATATCACAAGTCCATATTATAAGTTAATAACTTATCATTCATTTTCAACTTCACAATTTATAAATCTATAAATTTCAGTCACTTACGGATTCCATAATATTTCATTTTTCACACTTACAAAAACTCATTTTATAATTTCACCATTCTTAATTTTGTAGATATCAATTTCATAAATCTTTTATATAAACCGTTTACAGAAATTTAAAAATCTCAATTTAAACCATTTCATAAATCAGTCAACTATTTATTCCAAAAATAACTTTTCGGTTATATTTCCCAAATCTATAAATTTTTGTAACTTTAAAATTTGAACGTTTATTTATTTAAAATAAATCACTTCAAAAATCCCATAAAACGTATATTTTCAAAAATCACTTTAAAATCTTTTTAAAGTAACAGTCGTTATTTTTACATTTCAAAACTGAATCCGATGATGCTACAGCACCAATTGGTCAATCACAACAGTCAATATCATATATCAATATGATAACAGAATATATCAAAATATCTGTAAATAATCAATACGGTGAGGAATCCAGTCGGATCCCTCCAACCTGTTTCCCTGCATCCAAAGATGTTAGCACAATACCAATTCCGCTCCAGTACGGAATTATCGCGGTATATAGGTTTTTATAAATCCGCTTACTAACGGCGCAATAGGGTCTCATCCGCTATACGAGGCGGGAAATCATCAATCCAATATATACATATGCCAATATGTATATACTGCTATATATATAGATATATCCTACTATATCTAATAGCACATTCAATCAGTCAAACAATCAATAACTGCAAAATAAATTTTTCCTTCGAGTGAGAAAATCTCACCTTAGCTTAAATTTGCCATCCAATTCCCATCTTGACTCGATTTCTTGATTTATACCTTGTATAAATATTTATACACAATTGATTAATATTTAAACCAATTAAATAACCAATCTCCGTTTTTTAATTGTTTAAATTAACTGATAGTTTCGTTTTAGACTAATTTTGTCCTTTAATAATTGATTCAAATAAAAATTTAAACTTAAACTAATCTCCCTTTAATAGATTAAATTAACTTATCCTTAAATACAATCTACCCAACCAATTATTAAACTTCTTTTTCTTACCAAAAATTATATTCTAACTAATTTTCCTTTTTAAAATTTTATTTAGCTATAATTAAATTTTAAAACTCAATTTTCTTCTTTCTTTTCAAATCATTCAATACTTCATCCTTATACATTAAATAAAACAAAATTTCTTGGTGACAAAAAATAATTGAGTAAATAAATTTGAACAAATTTTCTTCCTTTTCAAACCTTACTGTATATCTATATATCTGTATATATACTAAATTCAATTGAAATAGCTAATAACTTCTTTACAGTTCACATTTCAAAACCACAGATTAATATTTGTTTGAATAAATTTTTAAATTAACTGTTATACCTCGTCGACACCCATAGAGGAACCACTAACACCACCGTGATCGCCACCTCATCCCAAGGCTGCCGCAATCGACCCCCTGCCACATCGTCTTTCGCCTACGCGTGCCCAGTTCCACCAATTGTGACGTCGCCGCCTGCCGCTCACCCCGATCGCGCTCGCGAGTCATGCGAACCCAGTTGGTCATCGAGACCAGCCTTAGAGTCGCCACCCTGCTATTGTCCCATCGCGATGCCAACCCCTTCCACGCGTACGCGTCCCAAACCCTAGCACCACGCTCCGCCACGCGACCTCGAATTCGCGAGTCCTCCTCGCGGTTGCCACGTCGCGAAATCCCAGCCTTCAAATCTAGCTGGCTGCTCGCGATTTCCATTTCGTCGAAGTCGAAGTCGACTATGATTTATACTCCTCTTTTTTTTCTGCGATTGAATTGAGAGGGGAGGAACGAAATGCTTCTAACTGAGAATTCGCGTGGAAATTTTAGGGAGGAACCATCGGTCGTTATTTCTGTTCGTTCGTTTTGAGTTAACAGAGAAAAGGGATTTGAAATTTCCTACTGAAAGGCTCTGCCATTTTTATTGTGAACGAGAAATCTCGATTGGTAAAGGAGGAAAGGAAATGAGATATTTAAAATTGAATGAAACATCCCTGCACGATTTTAGCCGTAATTTTAGGCGCGTGAGTTAAGGGAGACGTGTTGCTGATATTGACCAGTTTTAATTTAAAATTAAATTTTTTAATTTGAATTCAAATAAATTTCGACGCGTTTTCTCGCCGTACGATCACATAACAACTTCGATCAATACGAAATTTGAAACCCGGCAATAATACAATATTCCGGACCCAATGGAACTGGTTTCGTCGAATTCCGAGACTGTTTGAAAATTGACTATTTTAAATATCGATACGAACGATATAAATTCCAGAACTGAACAAAACAGTTTTCAAACTCGATACTGAAGCTTCTATTATCTTCAGTATCATCAATATAAATTTTAGAAACTCTCGAAATATTTTTCTTCAACTGTAAATTGAAGATTTAAATTTCTATTCAACTTTCAATCGATTAAATTTTAAAGTTTAATCGCAAATTTCAAAATTATATCGAGGATTCAAATTAAATTACTGTTCAAATATTTAAAATTAATTAAATATCCTCAATTTAATTCGTTCAAAATTCTGGGTCGTTACAGACTTCCCTCCTTAAAAGAATTTCGTCCTCGAAATTACAAGTTAGGAAAAATGGTCCTTAACTCGTCTACTATTTTTCACAATCCAATAGTTTTATCAATTTATCAAAACAAATCTTCCTACTAAAGACTCGTTATCATTCAATTAACTTTCCAACTCCAATTTAAAGTTTCAAACAATATTGTTTTTCTTCAAAATTCAAATTCAAATTCAAACTTTCAAAAATTTCTCAAAAATTTTCTAACACTCGAAATTTTCGAAAAATTTCGCCAGCGTCTCCTTTGCGCGGCTAATACGGTACGACTACAAAACGTCCCTACCGACTCTCAGATTTCAAAAAGAAAAAGAAAAAGCCAAGCGGCTAGAGAGAAATCATCAAAAACTCATATTAAAACTCAAATACGTACCTTTTTCGAGCAATTCAAATTTATCTGTGAAATAAATTTTCCAATCCCTTTATACACCTGTATATCCTACTAGCCATTATATCTAGTTACATATATTCAAATCATTTTGCAAATTCTGTTACAAAATTTTCAATATAACTGCTTATATCATCATTACTTCACTATTGAAGTTACACCTATTCAATTTTGTTCAATCTTTACATTTCAAACTTCATTTGAATTTACTTTACCATTTCAATTCAATTCAATTTGGATTCTATTTATCTCCTGAATATTGAATTTTATCGATTAGTTTCAATTACTAATTCATTTCTAATTCTAATCCACTTACAAATTCAAATTTGTTTTCAACATTCAGTTTCAATTCCAGTTTTATCTTCATTCAATTAGCTTCACTTACTAATTTTAGTTTAATACTTCACAATCCAATTCAAATTCAGTCTTACATTCTTACAAATTCAAAATGAATCTTAACATTTCAATTTTATTCTCTTGCACTTACAATTGCAATTTTATTTGTTTGTTCTCACATTCTTTCATTTTCAATTCGAATCCCAATTTTATTCTTTTGTTCAATTATCAACTTAGAATAATTTAAATATCAAGTTTCACTTAAAGAATTTCACTCTTCATTTAATTGATTCACTTATACTTACTTTGATTTAACTTCATTCCTTAAGTTAAATTTATTCGATCAGAATTCAAATTGTATAAGTTATCAACTTAGTTATATTTCATAGTATTCCAGAGTCTTAGCAACATTTCAAAATCATTTTGAAAACAATTCGAATTATCTTTTGAATTTTCTAAAACAAAAATCCAAATTCTCAAGACAACTTCCATTTAAACAATTTGGCAGCAATTCCTCCTTTGGAAACCCGAAAATGAACATCGATGATGCTGCAGTCATTACCGAAGTTATTTTCCAGCGACCGAAAAGAGTTTAGAGCTTTTCATCTCTTCAAAATACTTTCCAAAACCTTTGAAATTCATTTTCAAATCAAAAAGATTTAAACTTTCCAAATCTTCAAAATTTTTTTCAAAGCGTTTCCAAAAACTTCTCCGGAATTTCCATTTCAAATTACAATTCACATTTATAATTTACATTCTTTAATTTCATTTGTATATGAATTTATTTCTTAACTTTGGAGTTACGATTTCAATTTCTTATTCAATTTCAGTGATGATAATTCACTATTATTACTTCCTAACATCCATGCAACCATATACTATAGTACTTTATAGAAAAACATTTCTTTTATATACAAAAATAGTTTTGGGTAAAATTATTTTATTCACCCTATTTTAAAACAATACTGTGCCGAATTTGTTCTATTCAAGTGTTTAGAAACCCCTTCGATACAGTTTTGCAAGACTGTGCCGACGAAGGTTCATATACCACTCAATAAACCAATCATCACAATATAAAACAATTTTATATTCAATAACAAATACGCGCTCATATCTATTATTACACTCAACTCATTCTAGAGTACTGCTGACTCTATCTCTAATGAGTAACACCCAACAGAGCAGGGTTGTCGCTTAACCATATGCTCTGATACCAAATGTAACATCCCGAAAATTTTCGACTTTCGAAAATTCAACATCGATACTCACTTTATCGACTGCTGAGTCATCGAATGCCGGAAACCCGAAAAGTCATGGTTTTAAGAAAGAAGAAAAGGTAGAAGAAGGAGATAGAAGAAAAAGAAAGAAGAGAAGAAAGAAAGAAGAACAACAGGATAACATCAGATACAGAAAACAATACCAGAATCTCACATATCGCAGCGGAACAATATATAATAGATAAATGAATAATCTTTAAAACAAAGAACTATATCATTTTATACATACATCAATCATCAGAGTCAATATACAACAATGGACAGTTATATAACTTGTCCTCATACAGAATACACAGCGGAATCAATACTATCAGATACAAATACTACGTCTCGTCATCCAGCTTATCTCCAAGCTCCAGAATATCCAGAATATCCTGATAATCTAACTCTAGACTGCCCGTGTGGAAATTTTGTGGGCACCCAGAGTTTAGAAGGGAACAATAAACTCCGAGTCAGTCATGGTGACTGGTGTGAGATCGTAAAACAGTTATTTATCTTTAAAATAAATAGCAGAGAATTTTAATGTCAATTCGCAATGCTTTTGGAAAATGAAACTACCATAAGACCTCCCGCCACACACACAATGCAAACGCAGACTTGGAGGAGATTTCTTCTTATGATAGTCAAAGATGCTTACTACGAAAAAATCAAATTCTTTTTGATATTATTATTAGTGCATAGTGTAGAAAACATTTCGAAAGTAGAATATAAATCTTAGCCAGCATAGGTACCATTATAGTATGCTTGCTATAGCTGCCATATTAGATGGCAGGTTCTACAACTAATACCGTACAAGTCACGTATTGTTTCTTTGGATTTCCAACAAATGGTCAGGCTAAGGAACTTCCTATCCACGATGGGTACGTCCCTGGAATAGACGACCCGAGAACCTAACCGGATCTCTGCCAACACAAGGCCGGGTTACCTCTGCAAAAATAGGTAACTACTGACACGCGTATGCCATCCCCCGATCGTCACCGATCTTCCCGAGGATCCCCGATTCGCAACAAACCACATAGATAATAATAATGCAGTAACCACAGAGGTTAAGTATCTGGGCTCCATACCATGATACCACCTTTATCCAGAAGGAATGACATACACTAAGGGGCGCTACTCCCTAGAACCTTGCCGCATTCGTCCTGTTTCGACCATTTCCGGGGTGTGAGGCTCGACGAAGTCTCGTCCACAAAGCTACGCTTTCTCAAAAAGCCCTGCTTCGGGTCAAACAAAATGATCAACCTATGATCACAAAGATATAAGATCAAACAAATGATCATATCACAAATGATCAAACACTGATCATTTCACAGCAACACTCAGTATGCCACGCTACCAAATTGGGATATATCGCTGATAAATTTCAACTACATAACCTCTGAGCTCGTACGTCTCAGAGAAGGGTGTTAAGCTAAGAGAATAAATTCTCCGCCACCAACAGAAATGTATTTGAAAGGAATCAGCTTTATATCTCAAATTGTAACGTCAGACACACAATCCATACAAGTCTGTTCCGGGATCGAACAGAACCGAAGGCACTTCTCACGAAGCCCTTGCATTTCCGGATAATTTTCTAATCACGTCCGGAATTCCCGTCACAAAGGGTGATAAAACCTCTAAACCGAAGATCAGTCGGTGTAGAGTAACTCGACGGTAATCCTTCCGTTTTCAAAAATATCCGGTCTTCAACACCGGTCTTCAAATGCGATTCATAACGACGTATCACATATTCGGAATGGGTTATACGACCCCATGGTCCTTTCCCGGCTAACCCGAATAGTGAGCGCTTATTTAAAAATAAGTGTGGCATTCAAATTCAATCAATTCATAACCAATACCTATCTAAAGGTAATTATTGATAGTCGGTTATTTAACTATCAATAAAGATGCGCAACATCATCAGATTCCAAATAATTTTCCAAATTATTTCATCTTCAAAAATATCCTTTACTAGATATATAATTTCCACACTTTAAAATAAATCGATATTTATTTTTAAACAGTCTCCCTTTTTATAAATTCCATAGTGAATTTATATTTTTCAAATATCTACAGATATACGATTTTCAATTCGATTTCAATATTCAATTTCAATTTATCTTTACAAAGATAAATTCTCAAAACGTTCATTTCATTTTGGAAAAGAAATTTCATACTTATTTAAAAATAAGTATTTCACAAATCATTTATTTTCAACACTTGGAAAATATTCGATATACTTAAAATCAAAATTAAGTATATATCTCATTCTTTAAGGAAATCATTCTCAAATCACATTTATTTGAGTCAAAACGAATGTTGCGTAAAACATCGTTACGACGACTCGAAATCACTAGTATAGGGATTCGGAATTAAGATAGATATATAAATCCCAATACTATATAAAATATTTCCTTTCGGAAATCATTTACTATAACAACAGTGTTATAGTCCACCATTTCCTTAAATTTCTCGAAAACGTCTATTTCAACAAGAACTGTTGAAATCTATGTTTTCGATATTTAACACATTTTTAAAACATCGTTAAAAACAATTTAACTTCATTTTTAAAATATCACTTCTTCAAAAATGAATCCATTTTATTCAATAATATATTCACTGTCCAAAATCGTGAATATATCTTCTTTAATAACCTTCTATAATTCACTTATCAAATTTAATCGATTTCGAATTTATAAACACGGTTATAAATTCTATTTCCATTTTAATAACAACTTCGACTTATAAATCTTCTTTTATTAACTTCTATATTCAACTCATCAAAATAAGTGATTCCGGATTTATAAACAACTTTTATAAATTTCAATTCTATTCTTCTAACAACTTCGATTTATAAATTCCTTTTATTAACAAATTCAATTTATAACTCGATATAAATATCACAAGTCCATATTATAAGTTAATAACTTATCATTCATTTTCAACTTCACAATTTATAAATCTATAAATTTCAGTCACTTACGGATTCCATAATATTTCATTTTTCACACTTACAAAAACTCATTTTATAATTTCACCATTCTTAATTTTGTAGATATCAATTTCATAAATCTTTTATATAAACCGTTTACAGAAAT
The DNA here is from genome assembly GCA_030737815.1 of Allium fistulosum. Lineage (NCBI taxonomy): Eukaryota > Viridiplantae > Streptophyta > Magnoliopsida > Asparagales > Amaryllidaceae > Allium > Allium fistulosum. The sequence goes on along the minus strand of CM060902.1, from coordinate 1,109,582,873 downwards.
TTAAAAATCTCAATTTAAACCATTTCATAAATCAGTCAACTATTTATTCCAAAAATAACTTTTCGGTTATATTTCCCAAATCTATAAATTTTTGTAACTTTAAAATTTGAACGTTTATTTATTTAAAATAAATCACTTCAAAAATCCCATAAAACGTATATTTTCAAAAATCACTTTAAAATCTTTTTAAAGTAACAGTCGTTATTTTTACATTTCAAAACTGAATCCGATGATGCTACAGCACCAATTGGTCAATCACAACAGTCAATATCATATATCAATATGATAACAGAATATATCAAAATATCTGTAAATAATCAATACGGTGAGGAATCCAGTCGGATCCCTCCAACCTGTTTCCCTGCATCCAAAGATGTTAGCACAATACCAATTCCGCTCCAGTACGGAATTATCGCGGTATATAGGTTTTTATAAATCCGCTTACTAACGGCGCAATAGGGTCTCATCCGCTATACGAGGCGGGAAATCATCAATCCAATATATACATATGCCAATATGTATATACTGCTATATATATAGATATATCCTACTATATCTAATAGCACATTCAATCAGTCAAACAATCAATAACTGCAAAATAAATTTTTCCTTCGAGTGAGAAAATCTCACCTTAGCTTAAATTTGCCATCCAATTCCCATCTTGACTCGATTTCTTGATTTATACCTTGTATAAATATTTATACACAATTGATTAATATTTAAACCAATTAAATAACCAATCTCCGTTTTTTAATTGTTTAAATTAACTGATAGTTTCGTTTTAGACTAATTTTGTCCTTTAATAATTGATTCAAATAAAAATTTAAACTTAAACTAATCTCCCTTTAATAGATTAAATTAACTTATCCTTAAATACAATCTACCCAACCAATTATTAAACTTCTTTTTCTTACCAAAAATTATATTCTAACTAATTTTCCTTTTTAAAATTTTATTTAGCTATAATTAAATTTTAAAACTCAATTTTCTTCTTTCTTTTCAAATCATTCAATACTTCATCCTTATACATTAAATAAAACAAAATTTCTTGGTGACAAAAAATAATTGAGTAAATAAATTTGAACAAATTTTCTTCCTTTTCAAACCTTACTGTATATCTATATATCTGTATATATACTAAATTCAATTGAAATAGCTAATAACTTCTTTACAGTTCACATTTCAAAACCACAGATTAATATTTGTTTGAATAAATTTTTAAATTAACTGTTATACCTCGTCGACACCCATAGAGGAACCACTAACACCACCGTGATCGCCACCTCATCCCAAGGCTGCCGCAATCGACCCCCTGCCACATCGTCTTTCGCCTACGCGTGCCCAGTTCCACCAATTGTGACGTCGCCGCCTGCCGCTCACCCCGATCGCGCTCGCGAGTCATGCGAACCCAGTTGGTCATCGAGACCAGCCTTAGAGTCGCCACCCTGCTATTGTCCCATCGCGATGCCAACCCCTTCCACGCGTACGCGTCCCAAACCCTAGCACCACGCTCCGCCACGCGACCTCGAATTCGCGAGTCCTCCTCGCGGTTGCCACGTCGCGAAATCCCAGCCTTCAAATCTAGCTGGCTGCTCGCGATTTCCATTTCGTCGAAGTCGAAGTCGACTATGATTTATACTCCTCTTTTTTTTTCTGCGATTGAATTGAGAGGGGAGGAACGAAATGCTTCTAACTGAGAATTCGCGTGGAAATTTTAGGGAGGAACCATCGGTCGTTATTTCTGTTCGTTCGTTTTGAGTTAACAGAGAAAAGGGATTTGAAATTTCCTACTGAAAGGCTCTGCCATTTTTATTGTGAACGAGAAATCTTGATTGGTAAAGGAGGAAAGGAAATGAGATATTTAAAATTGAATGAAACATCCCTGCACGATTTTAGCCGTAATTTTAGGCGCGTGAGTTAAGGGAGACGTGTTGCTGATATTGACCAGTTTTAATTTAAAATTAAATTTTTTAATTTGAATTCAAATAAATTTCGACGCGTTTTCTCGCCGTACGATCACATAACAACTTCGATCGATACGAAATTTGAAACCCGGCAATAATACAATATTCCGGACCCAATGGAACTGGTTTCGTCGAATTCCGAGACTGTTTGAAAATTGACTATTTTAAATATCGATACGAACGATATAAATTCCAGAACTGAACAAAACAGTTTTCAAACTCGATACTGAAGCTTCTATTATCTTCAGTATCATCAATATAAATTTTAGAAACTCTCGAAATATTTTTCTTCAACTGTAAATTGAAGATTTAAATTTCTATTCAACTTTCAATCGATTAAATTTTAAAGTTTAATCGCAAATTTCAAAATTATATCGAGGATTCAAATTAAATTACTGTTCAAATATTTAAAATTAATTAAATATCCTCAATTTAATTCGGTCAAAATTCTGGGTCGTTACATAATCTGTTGTATATGTTAGTTTATATAGATTTTATGACATTTTAGTTATGGAGGTTATAATATGAAGGCTTATATTAGTTTATATACATACACATGTATGTCAGTTTATATATTAATTATATATATTAGTTGTTTTACAGATGATTATATAAGTTTACATGGGTATTGACTTTCAAATATGATACGTTGTTGTATATAAAAGTTTATATAAAATTTTATGACTGTCTTTTATGTAGTAGTCAATTTGGTTTAAGAAGTGTAAATGGTTAAATATGTATATGTAAAGATATTATTTTAATATGTATCGGTTTTAAAATATTTATTTAGATTTTATTATATTTTTATGCATGAGTTTGGTTTTCGAGAATAATATATTTTTATTTTAATATATGTTTTAAATTGACATTTGGAAAATTTATTTATATATATAATATCTTGTTCCATCGATCTCGTGCCATCTTGACTTACATTTCAATATCAAATTTGTCGCAGCAATTCCTAGCTTGTCGTTGTTCCGTGTGTATCTGTGTCCGTGTTATCTTTTTGTCTCTCTAGCCTCGAAAGGTAAGCAATCACTCACGATTAACGTTCTTATATTTATTAAATTTAATTTCAATTGAAACGACAACTGAAATATGCTGCTGTAGTTATTTAAATTGTTATATATGCTATTATCTGTAACTGTTCATCTGTGGGATATGACACCATATCCTGTTGTTTTTATTATATTGTTATTTATGATATATGCCTGCTGTTATATTATGTCCATATCTGTTATCACTCTGCAAGTTCCTTGTTAGTATAGAATTCACTATGGGTTGAAATGATACATACCCGAACAGACTTTAGAATAAGAGAAAATCGTTATGGGTTGAAATGATAAACCCAAGCGATTTTCATTTGAATTGAAATTGGGATTACGGGTTGAAATGATATCTACCCGTATATATTTAAATTACGGATTGAAATGATAAATATTTGTATCACTTAACCATATGATAGATATATATACAGACACCGTTGGTCCATATATATAAATATTTAGAAAATAAATTCTATGGATTTGGGAAGAAATATATGGTTTTAATTAAATGTTGATTCTTAAATTATTATATATAAATGGTAATGATATATATATAGATTTAATAATAACATTTGATTTAATTAAGATTGATTTAATACATATAATATGGTTAAGTATTTAAATTTATGTTTCAAAATAGATTTCGGTAAAAATTTGAATAAGTTAAGGTTGGGAAGATAATTTTATTTAATTAAACCGATTTGAAACTTATTGAAATTGAGATTTAAGATATGATTTATAACTTGGGTTTGATTTAAGTAATCTAATAAATATTTCTTGTTTAAATAAATTTAAGGAAATATTTAGTAAAAATGTAATTTAAGGCTAGTTAAATGATATTGAATTTATTTAGTGAATATTCCCTGATTAAATAATAAATGAAGTTAAATCAAGAGCTATATGAAACTATTAAATTTAACTTTGAAATGGTTGAATATTAAAGCTTTGAAATATATTGGAATTTAAATGGTTTATTTTGTGATTCAGATCTGTATTTGAAATCAATATAATTTGAATTTGTTATTTAGAAACTGAATTGAATTAAAATGGAAAATTTAGATTGAATTAAATTAGAATTTGAAATTTGAGTTGATTTGAATCGATTTGTGAGACTTGAGGAAAAATTAAATACTTTACTTTATAAATTATTTAGGAAAATAGATATATTTGAAATGAAATGATATTTGGGTTTGAAGAATAAATTAATTTGAAATGACCATGGTGTTATAGTGTATATTTCTACCTTGTAGATAGTTCCACAGATCCTCAGAGGATGGTTATCCCAAACATCCTTTAAGTTACTTGTATTTCAGTTGATATTTCACTTGAGTTGGATTTATTGATATAAGAATGTTAATCCTGACTCGAGTGTTTTGTGTTTTGCTTTACGCTCGGGTCAGACCGAGTGATACAGCATTTGTGACTCACCTTTGGAGTTTGGAGCTTCATTTGGAGATCCAACTATCGACTCAGCTTTCAGCTTTTCTAGTTGATTCGTTCAAAGAGGTCAACTATTGTACTGAAGACTTCACTGCATTTGAGATATTTTGTTGTATTTTATTTCTAACTCTGATGTTTATATAGTAGCTTCATGAACTACTATTTATTTATTCCGCTGCGTATTATTGTATTACTCTGTGTCTATGATTCTGTAATTGATTTATTTACTGTATATGCCGAGTTTTTTTTGCCAAATTTAAATTAACAATCTATTGTTTTGAATTATTCAAGTCCGACATGTGTGGATTTATTGTCGATTTGAATGGTCCAAAATAGTGGGTCGTTACAGTTGGTATCAGAGCTTTGGCTCTAGGCAAAACTTAGCATATATAGTAAACTTATTTACAGAATCACTTTCGTTCGAGTTTGAATCTCTTCCATTTGACTGGATTTCCTTTGAACTTTGGAACGTTCCTTGCGGTTCCAAAATTCATTCTTGTCTCTCCCTATTTGTAGTCTTTTGATTCTGGTGTGTCCCATAACTCCACTTCGAATGATCTCTATAAAAAAATGATTTGTAAAAGGGTGAAACTCCTTTACAATTAGCATTGATTCACCGAAGATTTCTATACCCTCGGTTTACAATGCTGCTATCTTTTGCTATGCCGAATTCTATCTCTGGCGATCGAATGTCGATTTGCCTCAGAATTCTACACTGACCTTATTTTGAAGTCACGGTTGACCCTAGGGTCATCCGCGATTTATAAAAATATATCTATCTTGTATTTTGTAAGTTAATTATCTCATCTTCGTTCAAGCCTATCATCGAATCAGAATTTTATTTGATTAGAGTTATTTAAAATTGAATCTCTATCTTTGTTCTGAAATCCGTTCGTGAATCATCCTTTGAAAATTGGGTTTGTTTGTATTTTAGAAATTGTTTTCTAAACCGAAATTATTATTTTGATAAGTATGATTATATTCTATATATAAAAGTGAAATGTTTTTGATAAAGATTATATACCCTTTTTAAAATGAGAATTTGAGGTTTTGAAAGGATTTGTAATTTTGAAAAATTATATAAGAAATTTGATTTATCTAAAAATGATTTATAACAGAAGGATTTTAAATTTAAAATTCGAGAATTGAACCCCGGTGTTTTGAAATTGGTTTTAAGATTTTGAAATATATAATAATAATATGATTTAAAGTATTTTTCCAAATAAGAAATGTTTCAAAATGATTCTAATGAGTTTCGAATGATTTCGAAGAAATTTCAAAAGAAGTTTGAGAAAATAGAAGTCCAGAACTCACTTATGTCGCTGGAAAATAATTTCGGTGATGAGTGCACGCATCATCGACATTGATTTTCGAGTTTCAGAGTGGGGGATAGGCCACTTCAGTAGCTTTGCTATGTGAGTGATTTTGTGAAACCATTTTGATTTCAAATTCCGAATTAAGATTTGATATTCGAAAGATATATGTATATATATATTTGAAATGATTTGAAGTAAGCCGGTGTTCAGTCCTTGGGTTTTGGATCTGATTTGATATAACCCTACCTATTGAAATTGATTTACTGATTTGTTGCGGATTTCCAACTCTTGAATTTGAAAATGATTTCTTCAACTATTTTGAAGGTTCGAGCACTTCCAAATCAAGGTTAACTTTTCAAAGCTAAGAAATTTTGAAAAGTATAAAGTATATAAGTTTGGTATGTATGTTAAAGTATGTTGTAATAAGATTTAAATAAGTTGAAACTATTTTGTTAAGTAAATGAATAAGGATATTTTGAATTTTTCTAATATGAAATTTAGATTTGAAATGTTTTGAAAAGAATTTGGTCTTCAATATATTTTGAATTAAATTTAGTTAAATGTTTTAACTGGGTAACATCTTTATAAAACTATATATTTAACAAGTTGAAATAAATAAATAAGTTGTACATATGTTGTTTTATTCGCATAATTAATTCGATCCAAGTTTGAGTACACAAGTTCGAGGTGAATTACACCATTTCGTGTTAGGGTTTTTTTATTCGATTCTTGATGGCGAATATTTGATATGGATTTTGGGCTTGATTCTAGAATTCTCTATCATAGTATGTGGCTATGCAAGGAGACTGATGGCTTCTAGTCGAGAAACCATATCGAAGTCCGCATTAGGGAAGTCGAATGGACAATACTAGTTCGAAAGCGAACTTGTGTGATCGAGCGAGCGAGCGATCGAATGTAATGTTGCGAAATGATGACATATGTACATCTTATATCCTAATATCATTGATATACTTGACACTGAAATTGGAATTTGTTGTTTTGGATATCTTTGTAATTTAATTGGAAATTTTCTTTTATGCAAAACTACTATCAATTTAAACCATTTTTCAAAAAAAAAAATTATTTTTTTAAACAAACTATTTTATTCTATTTTACATACAAATTATTTTATAAACTATTGTATTTACAAAACTATTTTACAAACTATTTTATATACAAAACTATTCTAAATTAAAAATCTTTTATAAAGCAAAGGTGTTCAATCCCATATGACTCTTCATGCACCGAAATTTATTTTGAAAATTTTTGACCCTGATATAAGATGTACCTTATGTAAATATAAGATGATGTTGAAAACCATTGATTTGGAAATTTGGATTTATTTTTCTAAATTTATTATTTTGGAAACTTTGAAACTGAAGATATTTAAATTGAGAAGAAATAACTTGGTGGAATTGTATATGATTTTGAAACTGAACTGATATTGAAACAAATTGAAATTTGAGAACCTTATTTTACTAAATACCTGATTTGGGAGTTATCGAACTTATATAAAAATTTGGTTTGTATAAGTATGATGTTGATTCGAAAACTATGGATTTGAAAACGTACTCAATTTGAAAAGTGAAATCTTATATAATTGAAGTCTATATAAGTGTGATTTGATATACTTTTGATTTTAATGTAGGTACAAATAATTATCTCTATTATTGAAATACTTTTTTATTCATCACTTTTTCAGAATAAGTTTAAAATTTTTGGATTTTTTAAAATATATATTAAGTATTTGAAAAATTCACTTCTGAGGTATTCAATACTAACCAACTTTAAATTACATAGTTAATAAATAAAATTTTCCTTTTAAATAAAACTTAGCTTATAAATAAATAAATAATTAAATAATTAAATCTCAATAATCCAAATTTTAAATTTATATATCCCTCTCGATTTCCACCATATCACTTCCCTTTCGGTCTCCTTAACCATTTTCACTTCAAAAATAGTATCCACTATTTTTCTCTCACCCTATTTCCATATTCAAATATAAATTCTTCCTATAAATTTATATTCCAAATTTATCATCCGATATCACTTTCCTTTATTTTTAAACATCGTTTATAATTTTTATAAATCCTTTGAGTTCCACTAAAAATAATCTCATTTATAAAATTCCATTTTATAAATTCAATTCCTTATAAATTCCATTTATTTTTTTGCCAATCTATTTTAATACCAATTTTCAACTTCTTTCAGTATTTCTAGAAAATATCGTTTAAATATCCATCATAAAAATTCCCTTTATATAATTTATTTTAAAATCTCTATTTAAAATATATTTCCCGCGTTATTTAATACGATCAAAAATCCATTATTGCTTATTCAAATCAATTTCTTTTAAATAATCCAAATTTCGATATACAGATTTTTATATTAAAAATCTCCTTTTAATTCTTTAAAAAATTTAAAATAATATTTATGGTATCTAAAATCCAAAATTAAGTCACATGCTATTTTAACATTTAAAAATTTACCACACACAATAATCCAGTAGATTATTCAATCACATCATGCATTTCTATATATATGAAAAACACTAATACAGTTGAGGAATCCAGTTGGATCCCTTCAACCTGTTTCTCTGTATCCATAGATGTTAGACAACAAATAAAAATACCAATCCCACTTCGAGGGGGATATCGCGGTATATAGGGTCATCCGCTATTATGCGGGCGCATAGGGTCTCATCCGCTAAAATATGCGGGAACAATCAATCCAACTACTAATATATATACTACTATATATATAATAACATCCAAACTGATAACAATTATTAATTTCAACTAGATATCCAATAATTAATTTTGAACTATTTAAAATTAAATTGGTAATCCAAAGATGAGTGAGATTAACTCACCGGAAATTTTCAAATTGTCGCTTTCGCGTCCTACTTCCGTCTTAATTCGAACAACGTTTGAATTCAGCATAAAATTCCACTAGCCTCAAATGTCGTCAATTCAGTTCCAAAATGTAGTGCTCGGCAATACGGACCTAACGCAACTGGCCGTGCATAAAACGGTTTAAATACGGGTGAGTTATCACACTTTAACCAACACATACATATATATATATAAATTAACCCATTTATATTTTAAAACCAACCCTCACCTATTAAATCATGGCCCAAGCCCACAATACCATTCAAAATTCCTACCTGCATGTACTCAACACCTATAGGCTTCTTTATATTCATTCTCTAAATTTATCTATTAAGTAACTCTTAATATAACTAACTAAATTAAGTAATATACTTAAACTAATTTAAATAAACTATGTTATCACTTAACTTAAATAAACTCTCACCCCAAATCTTAGTCTACCAAGGCCAGATATAATTGAAAACCGAAACCCAGCACCTACCCATCTTCCAAATGCACTTAACTAAGTTGAACTGAACTTGTTAACGAGGTAAACTAATAATATAACTTACATAAATTTTAAAACACTAACATAGCAACAAAGTATGATATGAAGATTACCCATAATTCAAGCAATATGCTCACATCTATACATGCATGGCCCAAGAAGTCCGCATTAGCCAAATGTTCACTAATACTCGGTACCCGCTTCAGATACAGCCTCCCCCCTCCTCCACGCGTTTGAAATGAATGGCGGCTCGACTTCCTGCTTCTTCTTCAATGTATATATGTATCGTGTAACAACCCATAATTTTAATAAATATTTTTAAATTAATTCTTATTTTGAAACTTTGATTTTTAAATAATTTTAAATTGATGTTTGGAATTTTTCCTATGTATTTTGGATTTTTGTTTCATTTTTTATTTTTATTTTTCCAAATACAATTAAATATTGATTTTTTGGAAATATTATATTTTTTCAAACCTTTTTAGTTTATTGAAAATTTTGAAAGTTGAATTTTTCAAATTTTAATCTTTTCTTTGAAACAGTAATTGGTTCTGATATCCGCTCTGTTTTTCGTTTCGTTGAATTCCGTTTTAAAACTTTTTAGAATTTGATGAATTCAGCATTTTACACGTAGAATTTTATCTGCATTTTTATTCTTCATTTTTTATTCTATTTGCTATTTTTTTTTTGGGTTTTGTATTAAATTGTGTGAATTTTGTTGTGTTTGGAATTTTCCTATATTAGTTGTATTTTGTTTACAAATTTTAATTCTAGTTTCAATATAATAAACTATTTCTTTATTTATTTTCTATTTTTCCTAAGACTATTTATTTATTTTCTTTTCTACTTTATTTTTTTTTAAATTTTATTTTGTTTAATTGATTTTTTATTTGTTTATATTGAATTAAAAGAAAGTGGAAATTCAAAGAGACAAAAGCTTTAAAACTTTTGACTTTTCATTGCCTAGACCTTTCATTTTTTTGGCCGTTCTTTCCTTGATTGTAGCCGTGAGTTTTATTTGGTATTTCACGTGAAAACTTTCTCATGTCCATCACTTTGCATGGCCATTTCATTTCTGAAAAATTCAAGTAAGTTAATGGCTTCCATTCTCCTCTTTTTCTCTTTATTTTCTATTGATTTTTCCATTGTTTTGCTTGATTTCTTCATATATTTGCTCGGCCTAAACCCCACCATCTCCTCCATCGACCACCACCACTTCCTTCCCCACATCATCCACGACAACATCACCACCCCCTCTGTCCAGTCATGGTCATGACCACCTAGATGAAGCCATCACCACAAACTTTGCAAAAATTACAAACATATGCATAGCCAAGCCTAGATGCAACCAAACCCCTTTCTTTTGCCTTGTCCCTTTGTATTCCCTACTTTGTAACTCCAAACCCTCCATGTTCTTGTGTAGCCATGCCTTTGTGTTGCCAAACCCGAGCCTTACCATCCATTAAAACATGTATGGCCGAGCAAACAAAGAGTCATGGTCAAGCCTTTTGATTTCAAAGCTTGGTGATGCCTTTTGTTAATTCTATTTTCACTTTGTTTCAATTTATCTTTGTATTATAAATATATATTTATATTGCTTTGTTTTATTGTTGTATACAAGATTAATATCTTGGCTCTCTCTCCACTTGAATCCAAAGTCGTGCTATATCGTGCTTTCTGAATTTATCTGTGTGTTTTGATTTGCGAACTCCAGCTTAAAAAGGTGAGTATTCACACATGACATTTATACTGATAGAATTTGTGAATTGACAACAAGTGAATATGTAGAAACTGTTGTATCATGTTATACCTGCCTGGGATATGTATTTTATGATGTTAAACCCTGTTATAACTTGTCACATCATCTACTATGTTATATTTTGTTATATTGTTTATTTTATTCTGTTTCTCACACTGCAAGTTCCCTGTAGAATAGAATCACTATGGGTTGAAATGATACATACCCGAATAGACTTTAGAATAGGGAAAAATCGTTATGGGCTGAAATGATAGGCCTGAGCAATTTTTATTTATTGTTAATTGACTTGGGATTGTGGGTTTGAAATGATAGAACCTAGATTTTTCCTTGTAAATTACGGATTGAAATGGTATATTATATGTATCACTTGACTTAGGTTAGAAAATAATATACTGACCCGTGGTTATTCTATATATATTTTTTCTGGATATTTTTTAGTATCTTAAAAATGTAAATTATGCCATTTTGATTAAATTTGAATTTAAAATGATTTATTAAAGTGTTATTGATTTTTCTATGAATATAAAATGTTAAACAAATGAATGCTTAAAATGGCAATTTGGAATTTAACTTGACTTGGAATTGTGAGATTTGGTTTTAAAAATGTAAGTTTAAGTAAAAGAAAATAAAATAGAAATTAAGTTTTATTTGTGAAATGATAAATTAAATTAAAGTGTTAAGTGAATGTAAAGAATAGGAAAATTGTACACCTGAATTTAATAAGTGAAGTAATGAAAAATTTGATATTTATTTGTGAAATTTACTTTATAAAAATCATAAGTTAAAAAGGTATTTAAATGATTATTATTTTTTTGAAGTGGAAAAATATGATTTTTGGTTTAAATTGAAGATTTATTGTTTCTGAAATTCTAATGTAAATCTGGAAATTCTTTTAGTAGCACTTCAAAAATGCTATCGTTTCTGAATAATAACTAAAATTTGAACTAAAGTGAATCTGTAGCACTTTGTAAGTGCTGTAGTTGCAAAAATGAACTAAAATGCTAAAATGAACTAAGGGCTATTACAGCACTTTGTAAGTGTTGTAGTCGCAGAAACTAAATTTAAAACTTGAAACTAATAACAGACCTATTGTAGCACTTGTTAAGTACTGCAGTTGGCTGAAATGTGATTTTGAATGTAATTGAACTAGTACAGCAGTTTGTAAAAGCTGTCTTTGCTGAATTGAACTATTTTGCAACTAAAATTAAACTATTACAGTAGTTTTTAAATGCTGTCTTTGCTGAATTGAATTGTTTTCAAATATAACTCACCGCAGCATTTTCTAAGTGATGCGAAAAGCTAAAATTTCAATATTTGAAGTATTTAACTGAATAAATGAACTCAGAAAAGGCTAAAAAAAATTTTGGAATTGAATATTTGATTTGAAGGAATAATGACTTCACTTTTTAATGGTTTAAATGAATGATTTTAATTCGAAATTATAAACCATTTGGAAATCTATAACCACGGGTACACTTCTCTGTATGTTATTTTATTTCCTTGTGATTTTTGGATGCACACCTTTAATTTGAGAGTGTGGCTAGAGGTGAGCGATTACTGCAGCCCTGTGCTATCTTAGTCACATTTTCACTATTATTTGCATTGTTTACTTTAATATGGATATTTCTATGATAACGTTTATTACTGCTTAATTGATGGTTTAACGGATCCTTAAAGGATGGGCGATCCCAAGCACCCTTTAAGTTATTGTGCATTGCTATTACAGTTCACTTGAGTTGGTTTACATTGTATAAGTATGTATGTCCTAACTCGAGTGTTTGTGTTTTACTTTACGCTCGGGTCAGCCTGAGAATCACAGCTTTGGATTCACCTTCTGGAGCTAGAGATTTGTTGGAGCTTATTTGTCTATCGGTTCATCGACTTCTATTCCAATTATTTCCTATTCAGTATTGTCTCTGTATTGTTGACTTATGTATCCTGACTTCTATTGTATCTGTTTTGACTATGAGATTTTGTATATGTTTTCAAAGTATGTATATAGTAGCCTCATGAACTACTATGGTATTTTATTTCCACTTCGAGTTATTCTGATATTCTGTGTCTGTGATTCTATATTTGATTTTATTTGTTCCAAATTTTCTTGACAATCCACTGTTTCGAAGATTCAAGTCCGACATGTGTGGATTTATTGTCGATTTGAATGGTCCAAAATAGTGGGATGTTACATTTGGTATCAAAGCCAGGTTTTAGGCAAACCTTAGCCTACGGAGCAAAAACTCATTAGAGATAGGGTAGAAATACCCTAGAATGAGTGAAATCAATCTCAAATTCATTTCTTCGTGAGAGAACGTATTTTCGAAGTATAAAATGATTTTCAAATGATTTTAAAGAATTTTCAAAGATTATTTTGATATAAATTTTATTGCTTTGAAAGTAATTTTTTTTCTAAACTTCATTCCTTTCGTACCCACCTTGTTAGTAATTTCTTTGATTAGGATCCTCTTAAATTTTGAACTTCTAACTTGTTTGATCTAGATCCATTGTTGATAGAAATCTATTTTGGGTATGGCAAAATCCGTAGTATGTTAGGTTGCATTGAGTAAAATCTGTTGTATCTTTTGCTTAGCTGAGGTTGTCCAACTAAAGATATTTATGCTCCTGTTTTCGTATGATATGAATTTGAGTCTTTTCCAAATTTTGAATGGGAATTCTTTTGTATTAATATAGGTTGTATATCTCTAATCTTGGTTAGGATTCCTATCGATTAGGATTCCTTTGAACTTGGGAATGCTCCCACTTGTTTTAAAATTCATTCTTGTCTCCCCTATTTGTATTCTTTTGATTTTGGGAGAATTGCATAACCCCACTTTGAATGACCTCTATAAAGATCAGTGATTCCGCCAATCTTTGAATGATTTGTAAAGGGGTGAAACTCCTTTACAATTGGCATTGATTCACCGGAGATTTATGTATCCTCGGTTTATGATGCTATCTATCTTCCACTATACCCGGATTCTATCTCTGGCGATCGAAGGTCGATTTGCCTTAGATTTTCACATCAATTATATTCCTGAAGTCACGGTTGACCTTGTTAAGGTCGCCCGCGATTTATATAAGCTTATCCTTCTTCTATTTGGTAATTTAGTTATCTCATCTTCGTTCGAGCGTATCTTCGAATCAGAATACTATTTAATTGGAGTTCCTCAAAAAAATTGAATCTCTGTTTTGTTTTGAAAACCATCCTTGAATCATCCCTTGGAAAATTTGTGGTTGATTGTCTTTTGAAAATTGTGTATTCATCGAAGTTATTATTTTGATAAGGATGACCATATTTTAAATATAAAAGTGAAATGTTTTCGATAAGGATTATACACCTTTTTAAAATGGAAATTTGAAGTTTCGAAAGGATTTGAAATTTTGAAAATTATATAAGAAATTGATTCATATAGAATGATTTATAACGGAAGGGTTTGAATTTGAAACTTTAGAGATTGAACTCCAGCATTTTGAAATTGGTTTAAGATTTTGAAAATATATAATAATACAATTTGAAAGTATTTTTCCAAATAAGAAATGTTTCAAATGATTTTAATGAGTTTCAAATGATTTCGAAGAAATTTCAAAAGAAATTTTCGAGGAAATAGAAGTCCAGAACCCACTAATGTCGCTGGAAAATAATTTCGGTGATGAATGCATGCATCATCGGCATTGATTTTCGAGTTTCTGTGTGGGGGAGAGGCTACTTCGGTAGCTTTGCTATGCGATTGATTTGTGAAACCAATTTTGATTTCAAATTCTGAAGTATGATTTGATATTCGAAAAATATATGTATATATTTGAACAGTTTGAAATGAGCCGGTGTTCAGTCCTTGAGTTTCGGATTTGATTAATATAACCCTATCTTTTGGAACTGATGTACTGATTTGTTGGTGATTTCGAACTCTTGGATTGAAAATATGATTTCTTCGACTATTTTGAAGGTTCGAGCATTCCAAATCAAAGTTAACTTTTCAAAGCTAAGTAATTTTGAAAAGTATAAAGTATATAAGTTGGTATGTATGTTTAAAGTATGCAGTAATATGATTTAAATAAGTTTGAAACTGTTTTGTTAAGTAAATGAAAAAGACTATTTTGAATTATACTAATATGAAATTTAGTTTTTAAAAATATTTTGAATAAAATTTAGTTAAATGTTTTAACTTAGTAACATCTTTATAAAACTATATATTCAATAAGTTGGAATAGATACATAAGTTGTACGTATGTTGTTTTATTCGCATAATTAATTTGATCCAGGTTGAGCACACAAGTTCGAGGTGAATTACACCATTTCGTGTTAGGATTTTTCATTTGATTCTTGATGGCGAATATTTGATATGGATTTTAGGCTTGATTCTAGAATTCTATATCATAGTATATGGCTATGCAAGGAGACTGATGGCTTCTAGTCGAGAAACCATATCGAAGTCCGCATTAAGGAAGTCGAATGGACAATACTAGTTCGAAAGCGAACTTGTGTGATCGAGCGAGCGATCGAATGTGATGTTGCGAAATGATGACATATGTACATCTTATATTCTAATATCATTGTATACTTGACACTGAAATTGGAAGTTGTTGGGTTGGATATCTTTGTAATTTAATTGAAATTTTTTTCTTTTATGCAAAACTACTATTAATTTAAAACCATTTTTTTAAAAAACTATTTTCTTTTATTTTTCTTAAACAAACTATTTTCTTTTATTTTTCTTAAACAAATTATTTTATTCTATTTTACATACAAAACTATTTTACAAAACTATTTTTTTATTTACAAAACTATTTTACAAACTATTTTATATACAAAACTATTCTAAAACCAAAACCTTTTATAAAGCAAAGATGTTTAATCCCATATGGCTCTTCATGCAGCGTAATTAATTTTGAAAGTTTTGATCCTGATATAAGATGGACCTTATGTAAGTATAAGATGATTTTGAAAACCATTGATTTTGGAAATGAATTGGTTGACTTAAATCATATTGATTTAGAAACTTGGATTATTTTCTAAATTTATTATTTTGGAAACTTTGAAACTGAAGATATTTGATTTGGAAGAATAATTTGGTGAAAGCGTTTATGATTTTGAAAATTGTATTGATATTGAAACAAATTAAAATTTGAGAATCTTGTGTTACTAAAATATTTGATTTGGGAGTTATCGAACTTATATAAAATTGATTTGTATAAGTATGATGTTGATTCGAAAACTATTGATTTTGTAAGGTATTTTATTTGAAAATTAAATCTTATATATAATGGACTTTATATAAGTACGATAATTGAAAGTGATTTAAAAAGGTACTATATGATACATATTTTCGAAGTAAAGATATGGAAAGTGCCTTCTGCTTGATATCCGCTTTGTGGCCACATTGTGGATTCATTCTATCGATATTATTCTCTGATTTGGGTTTTTCGGATACGATACTCGAGTGTCCACGAATTCCATGGCGATCTCCATGGTCTTACGAGCGCGACTACGTAGCGTAATTCACCTGGCTGAGATGGCTTAGAGGTACGGATTGTTTCCTGGGGGATCCAGGCGTAACCATTGTGTATCCTGCGATCTATGTAGGTCGTATTTAGTAGCAAAATCCGCAGGGCTGAGATAGCTTACGGATACAGACTGTTTCATAGGGATCCAGGCATAACCATTGTGTATCTGCGGTCTACTAGTCATCATAGCGTAATTCGCAGGGCTGAGAAAGCTAAAGGATACGGATTGTTTCCTGGGGGATCCAGGCGTAACCATTATATATCTGCGATCCATGGTTAGACAATGTTTTGGTTGATTTGTTTGGATTGTACTTTCCATATCTGTTTTTAAAATTTTTCCAGTATTTTCACTCGGTGTTGAAACAAGTCTACTAAGTACCTGGAGAATTCTAGCTTTGCGCCTGATCAACGCGTTGCCAGAGTCTGCAGGAACGCGGATAAACTTGTTAAAACATCGAGTTATAAAAGTATTTTGATAAAATATTATATAAAGAATATTTTGATCGGTTATTTTCCTTTCTAAAGGATTATAAAGTGTTTTAAATATTGTTTACCTCTTTAACTAACAATTTGAATTAAATGACTTTTATGGATATAATAAAATGGATTTAACCAAATTATTAAATATTAAAGGATTCTAGTTGAAATTTATATAGTTTTAAATTAATGGTTCATCCTTGTCTTTCTCCATTTTTCCTGCTAGCTATCCCTATTTCTCCATTTTTCCTGCTAGCTATTCTTATTCTCCCATCTTCTTCCTGTTCGGGGACGAAAAGCTTTGAGTAGGGGAGAGTGTAACAACCCATAATTTTAATAAATATTTTTAAATTAATTCTTATTTTGAAACTTTGATTTTTAAATAATTTTAAATTGAAGTTCGGAATTTTTCCTATGTATTTTGGATTTCTGTTTCATTTTTTATTTTTATTTTTCCAAATACAATTAAATATTGATTTTCTAGAAATATATCCATTCAGGATAGAGGGCGTCGCGAATAAACCCATTGACTTTCAGTTTATCCACCTCCTCTTTGAGATCGATGGATCTCTCTGGATCCATGCCTTGCATTTTCTGTTTTATCGGAACATACTTTGGATCAACGTTTATTGCATGGCTCGCAACAGCAGGCGAGATCCCACACATGTCATAATGAGTTCAAGCAAATGCATCCAGATTCGCTCAGAGAAAATCAGCAAATTCCTTCATCATTGAAGGGCTGAGCTGCGATCCAATCTTCAGGACCTGTGAGGGGTCGTCGTGGATGACTGTTATATCAATCGTCAGCTCAGCCGGTGCGGCATTGGTCTCCTTGGGCTCCTCTTCGTCATCCCTCAGATCTATATCTCTATAGAACTTACTGTGGCGCCCAATCCAAGGCTCAAACACCATTTTTTTAATCTTCAGTAACTTGGATGCGGACAGATTTGTCCATACCCATTCCCTTCTCCTTATGCTGAGCTTATCTCAACTCAGCCACATAACAGGCACGTCTAGTTGCCTGATCACCATGCACCACTCCTACTCCATTATCGGTTGGAAATTTCAAAATTAAACACCATGGGGTAAGAGCTGCCCGAAATTCAGCTAGGGCCGGTCGGCCCAGAAAAACGTTGTACGGTGAGTCAACATCCAAAACAATGAATGGTAGGATCCGCATCCTCCTACGATCACCTTCCTTCAATTCAACTGGCAACTCCACAAAACCAACAGCCTCATTTGCCATACCATTGAAACCATGTATACGAGCTTTAGATGGTTTCAAATCTTTAGCCTCCATTTTAATTTGATCATAAGCCTTATTGAAAATAATGTTTACCGAACTTCTACAGTCAATTAAAATTCTTTTCACCAAAGCAGGGCCAATCTTGGCAGAAATGACCATCGGTTAATTGTAGGAGCTTCTACTCTATTTGCATCTCTGCTTCTGAACACTATATCATTTATCATCGTATGTTGCGGGATGCGGTCCTCCAACTGTTATGTTTATCACTAATCTTCCTCTGGTCCGTGCAGGCTCCTCAGCCCTATCTCCTCTAAATAGGGTCAGATGTCCCATGTCCGCCATCTTACGGAGTTTTCACAAACTGCTGTAACTTCTTTTTCCAAATCAACTTCTGATAGCATTCTGGAGATGCCTGCACTTGTTTGTATTATGCCCGTAACACTTGTGAAACCAGCAATATTTCCAGTCTGTTTCTATGTCTCCGTCGACTCCTTTGGATGTAGTTTCTTATATTGAAAAGTATTACTGGTGGATAGGTAAATATTCTCCAAGAATGCATTTAAGGGTGTATAGTTGTCATACATAGAAATCCTAGGCCTCGGTCTACCAGACTTCCTCTTCCGGTCTCGATTCCCAACTTCATTCCTCTTTTGTTGATTCATCTTGTTCTGAACATTAACCTAAACTTTCCCAGAGCTCTCATCAGATTGCTTTATTGCAATGTTGCTTTACACTGCTTCTCCTCTCGGTCCCATGACATTGCTTTTCCTAGAGTACCTGGCTTCCTCCTTCCTCGAAAACTGAGTTGCCTTTGAATAAAAGAGCTCCAACGTGGTTGGCGGTTTTCCAGCTAGCCAATCACCAAACTCAAATTTCGGATCAATTCCTCTCGTCATGGCCATAAGTATAGCATGATCATTTGGATTACTAACTTTTGTTGTAGCGATATGAAATCTTTCCTGATGGTCCATCAACAATTCCCCTGGGGCCTGGATTATGTTGGAATGTGACATCACGTCTTTAAGACGAGTAGCATGGATTTAGAACTGCTCCACAAACTTAGTTGCCAGTTCATCAAATCTTGAAATCGATCTTGGGGGCAATCTTGTAAACCACATCATCGCAATCCTAGAGAGGGTTCTAGGAAAGCATATACATTTGGTTGCGTCATTGGCTCTTGCTAAGTTCATCAACCATTCGTACCTCATGATGTGCTACCTAGGGTCGGCTTTTCCTTCATAGGTAGGCATCGTAGCCATGTTGAAACTCCTAGGATATTCCGCATGCAAAACATTGTCAGTAAATGGGGTATGACTTCTCAAAATTTCCCAGTCATCATTTGTCAAACCCTGGTTCTCTCTCATCAATTGTCTGACCATTGCCGACAAATCCGGTGTTTGGATGGGTGGTGCTAAGCGGTGGTCGTGCTCCACCTCACGTGAATGGTCCGGTCGACGTCTACGGGCCATTTCACGCTCTTTTGGTCCACCATTGTCTTAACGTGCACCCTGGGCATTCAGCTCATCGTCATTTCGACGGGGTAGTTGGTCAACATTTAGTCGAACTCCGACATCCAAGCTCCCGAAAATAGCTCCTGCTTGATTCCCTAAGTGTTGCGGGGGAATCCTTCCTCTGAAGGAGTGATCGATTAGATCCCTTAGAAGGGATCGGCAACAATCCATCTTGGAAGACCATATTGGTCTGCAAATTGATGCCCCAACGTTTCAGCTTGATTTCCTTCAACTCTGCGATGCCTACTCCTATGGTATTCATCTGATGAGCTGGAACTATCTGACGCCGAGTAAGAAGTGGGATCCCTTCTGGCGTTCTCACGCTGTTGTTGAGAAATCTGCTTCATTAGAGTAGCATTAGTTTGAATATGTTCATTCAGCTGCCTACGGCTTTCCATCAACTCCCTCATCAAGTTACTAAACTCATTTCTGGTTATAGAGTCAGCAGGGTTCTGGACTTCAGCAGGCTCCACATTCTGAGAAGTTGATCTGATATGTCGCACCATTATTGACTTCCTTGCTTAGATTCTAGTGAATTTGAGTACTATCTACAAGCTTTTGAAGATGACTATGGATCTCTTTGGAGGATTTGCTCAATCTAGTAGCAACAAAGGGGATCCTAAGCACTGAGAATCAGGTTCTTAGTGAAAGCACCAAAATGTTTGCAACCAAATTGGCCACAAACACCCAAGGATAGGTTTGTGTAGTGAAGTAAATGAAGAAAATAAACGAAAACAAAGGAATATATCAAAACAATAAGCAAGTCATAGCAGAAAACAAGAACAACAAGATTTATAGTGGTTCGACGTTGATTGCCTACATCCACTTTGAATATTCTCTTTATTGATTCACTTTAATCTTGATTACAATAAGAAACAGTAAGAGATAAGAGAATAATGGAGGAAGTTGATTACAATAAAAGTGTTATGTAACTGACAGCATAAAGATCCTCATAATGACCCCTTGGGGCTGTATTTAAAGGTGAAGGCGACCACCAATCTGTTTGGAACTTCGATAACAGGACCTCCTCGTCCATATAGGCCTACCATAGGAGGCGTTTGGGGCAGCGATCCCTATGGTAGTTCGTCCATGCTTGGATATGATGGTATCTCAAATATAATAATGATTGGATGTTTGGAGCTCATGCATTTGCTCAATCTTGGATTCATTTCCATAACAAATCTGCTCCTGCTGAACCCTTCATTTGATGTCATGACGACCCGTATTTACATATACATGTTTATCCCCTGAGATTCATAATGCCGATCCCTATGGCTCTGTATTGCAGTGTCGATGCCTCCTTGTAACATCCCGTATCTAGAGGCCAAAAGCTAAGCGCTACAGATGCTGCAGTCATCCACAGTATTAACTTCTGGTGACAAAATACGGTAACGCTAATGGTATCTATAATATCAGAAGCACTTGAATATGAATAAAATCACAAATTTCAAAAACCACATTTCACTGATTATATTTCAAAACAAATTCATATCCAAGTTACAAAATCCAATAACGTTTTCCAGGCAATGATCAAATATAATTTACAATAATACGCCAAGAGCGACATATGACGATGCCCCTTGGTTGATCAAAGCAATATAGTCATATCTCACATAATACACAGTGGAAATAAAAAACATAATCTGTACTCCTAATTAACAAATCGTCAGCCACCTGCTCGTCTTCGGAAGCTTTATTCGCCCAAAATTTCAAAAACCTGAAAACCTTAACCCTCAATCTACTCAAATCAATTTTGAGCACTCGAGATTTTAAGGGGAAACAAAAACTTCGAGTCAGACATAAAGCCTGGTGAGAAAAATACTGTTCATCTCTGTTAGGTGAGACCACGCCGCTTAGGGAACGGGTTTCCCCTTACTAACATCCTTTTAAAACATATCTTTTGCAAATCTTTTCCTGCAACCAAAATTGGTTAAAATCTATAAAGAATTATTATGTAAACATATATATCAGGTAATGAATGAACTATCTGTTCAAACATTATAGTTTTGTTTGGCTAACTATTAACCTTTGGCTGACTCGAGCCTATCAGATAACATATCAAAATTTATCTGGCATCTGTTAGACACACCTCTTCTTCTGGACGTTCTGTCCTTAACTATCTATTAAATACTTCCCTTCCGGATGGTCTGTCCTTAACTTATCCTCTCCCAGGGTCACCGGATCCTAATGGTTTTGCGGGCTCACCAATAACCTATCTATATACAAACATATATTCCTTTCTGTGTGTATTCATAATTTTAGTCTTACCTGTGACAAAGCCATACACACTGGAATTTCGGACAAAATAAGCTGGGACTAATAGCTAATGTTTAGGGCACGACCCTATACCAGTCCCATCTGGTATCCTAATATCTGAGTCATTTTTCTTAGGGCTATCTTCCCATAATTTTCCTTGAAAACCTTTTCAAAATGATTTAAAACCTTTAAATCAAACTCAACAGGGAATATATATATATATGTATATGTATGTATGTATATATATATGTATATATATATATGTATATATATAATTCTATGCTTTACTCAAAATCCTCTTGCCATGTTATATATACTTTACCAAAATCTTAGTTGATGAAAATATTTAAATCTTTGAAAGTCCCCCTTTTGAATCTATTGAAAGTGCCCCTTTCGAAACCATTGAAAGTAGCTCTTTCTAAATCAAGTAAAACCCTTTCTTTTATCTAGGCCGAAAGGCCAAAACCTTCCTTTCGAAACCACTCTCAAAACCCTTTCAAAACCACTGAAAAACCTTCCTTTTGAAAGCTTTAAAAACCTTAGACATCTTTCTTTTAAAACCTTTAAACATAGCCTTTCGAAACCTTTGGAAAATTCTTTTCCTTTAATCCTTTCGAATTAACTAGAATGCCATACCTTTCGACTCCTTCGAAACCATTGGGGAACCACCCATTCGAAACCCTCCTCTAAAACCTTTTGAAAGCATCAAATCTTGATACCCATAAAACTTTCGAAAGCACTTGGGTACAATTTAAAACATGTGGAAAAACACCTTTCGAAACCATTCAAAACTGACTCTTTCGGAACCATTTAAACCATCTCTTTCGAAACATTTTTAGGTTATACTTCAACAGAGAAAAAGGGTCATTAGATCATTTAAGTCGAAAGCCTACCTTTCAAAAGCATTCCTAAGTAAAGAAGTGATGGTGTCGAAACCATCCCTTCAAAAGCATTGGAGAAGTGGCTAAGTTTTTAGAAAACAATGTAACCCCTTCGAAACCTTTTGGGTCGAAAGGTAAAAAGGCGGAAGCAAATGGTTTCGACTTAGTCGAAAGCGATGATTTAAAACAAAGACGCAACTCAATCGAAACAATTTCCTTTAAAACCATTTGACCAAATTGAAAGCCAACTAAGTCGAAAGCATCTTAGTTGAAAGCAAGCAGGCGCATTTTCTTTTAAAAGCAAAGTAATGCCTCAACCTCTTCGGAACCACTGGATTTGACTCTATACCTTTCGACTACATCCAATTCACTACATACCAGTTAACTGATACCATGTGCATTGGTTTCGATAGTGTCGGAGGTGAAGGTAAGGAGGCGGACCTAGTGCCGAAAGCATCGAAATAGTGAAAAACATGTTGATTAGTCCTTTTAAACTATTTCTTTTGTACCTAACCTTCCTTGTTTGTCCAAATCTCATTGGTTGCCATTGTACTTTTTCAAAAGTGCTGCCAATTTCAAGAAATAAAAAATTTGAATTATTTGCAAAGTGCCCCTTCTCCTTTTATAAATATATAAAACATTTAAGTCCCATACTTTAAATAATTTTATATATCCATTAAAACACTCAGTAAAATTGTATGAAAATTCCAGAAAATCTCTTTTAATATGTTTTCCAACATATAAAAATTTCAGACCCAAATCTTTTATTATTTAACCATAAATAATTTATAACCCAAATACCATTTTTCTTTAATAGAAAACTTCATATAAAATCCAAATAAATTCCAAAAATTCTGAAAATTGAAACCCATCCCTAAATTATTATTTCTGGTCTATATAAAAATTCACAAGGCATTTAGATGTCATTTAATAGGCTTTTCGTATCAAAACATATCATAAAATCAATATAAACATATATAAATCATCAACAAGTATATATAATCATTCCATCATTCAAAAACATGGCAAAGCATTGCAAATCATTTCAGATTTCTCCTTAAACCGAAAACAAAACATTGATGGATGTAAACATTATTCACCTTAGCTTTAGGAATTAAGGATATGAGATTTGAATGAGTTTTATGTTGATTAAGCTTCCCCTTTATCTTTCTTCCTCTTGCTTTTATTAATGGTGGCTGGCCTTAACTTTTAAAATTTTGAACATATAAAATGAACGTGTATAGTTTACACGGCCATTGGTTATAGATATAGGAATGGTCTCTTTCCTATTTTACCCCTCCTATATTTCACATTTACTCTTTCTTTTAGTTCATTGTATAAATGGCACGACTACCTATTAATTTAATCAAATCTCAATCCCTAAATCAACACACTATTTTATTTTATTTAGCTAATTAAATATCCTAAATAATGTTATAAAAAAATATGGGGTGTTACAGACTCCCCTTCCTTAAAGAATTTCGTCCCTGAAATTACAATAAGGTACACAACAAATCAAACAAAGAGGTAAAACATACCATCAAACAAATCATGATAAGCATCTCTAATCCTGCTCTCAACCTCCCAAGTACAGTCCTTGTCATCGTCAGTCCATTGGACCTTAACTAATTTGACTGTCTTGGTTCTATGCCTCTTCTCCTGTCTTGCAACTATACCAACTGGTTTTCTAACTATGGTCAAGTTCGGTTCTACAACTAAGTCATCTAGCACAGTCGCTGCAATAGCAGTCTCCTGGTCTCTAACACACTTCCTGAGATGAGAAACATGAAAAATATCGTGGACTCCTGCTAAACTGCTTGGTAACTCAACTCTATATGTGAGTTTACCGATCCTCTCAACAATAGGAAAAGGTCCAACGAACCTCGGTGCCAACTTTCCTGATCTTCCAAATCTGATCACACCCTTCATCGGTGATACTTTGACGAAAACCTGATCTCCAACTGAGAACTCTAAATCTTTCCATTTTTATCTGCATAACTCTTCTGCCTAGACCGAGCCTCCTTCATTCTAACCCAAATGACCCCAATCTTTTCTACAGCTTCTTTAACCAAATATGGACCAAGAACCAACCTATCCCCAATCTCTAACCAACACACGGGAGATTTGCATGGCCTTCCATACAAAGCTTCAAACAATGCCATCCCAATACTAGTCTGATAATTGTTGTTATACCAAAACTCGACTAAATGCAGATGGTCTTACTATGATCTCCCGAAATCTAGAACACAAGCTCTTAACAAATCCTCCAAGATCTTATTAACTCTTTCTGTTTGCCCATCTGTCTGCGGATGGTAAGCGATACTCATTTTGACCTTAGTTCCCAAAACTTCCTGTAGACTCTTACAGAATTCGCTAATGAATAAGGAATCTCTATCACTAACTATGCTACTAGGAATTCCATGTAGTCTAACACATTCTTCATGAATAATCTTGCTAAAACAGGTGCCGTTCTGGTTGACTTAACTGGAATGAAATGGGCACTCTTGGTCAATCTGTTCGCTATGACCCATATACTATCATTTCAACTGTTCGACTTTGGCAACCCGTTAATAAAATCCATAGAAATAGAATCCCACTTCCATACTGGAATATCCAATGGCCGAAGCAACCTACTTGGCTTCTGGTGTTTGGCCTTGCCCGTTGGCAAATCAAGCACTACTTTACACACAAACCAATATCCCGCTTCATAACTTCCTTGAAGAAACTCCTCCTCATATCCTGATACATTTTAGTACCTCCTGGATGAATAGAGAACTACGAACGATGGCATTCTTCCAAGACTTCTTTTCTTATGTTTCCTACACTCGAAACACATAATCGTCCTTTCTTTCTCAATCATCCATTCTGGTTAAGACTGAAATCTTTTAAGTCATTTGCTCTCGGTTCCATCCCTTAACTTCTTGATCCTTTCAGCTAACACTGGACCCTCTTCTTGCCTAGAAGCAATCCTTTCGATCATCACTGGTCGAACTTCCAAACAAGATAATACTACGGTTTCTCCACTAGACCCTGCCTCGGATCTCCACTGCACCCTGCAATCTACTAATGCTTCCAAATCTTTCCACCCAGCAATCATCGCAAATACTGCATTCTGATGTTTCCTGCTAAGTGCATCTACAACCTTATTGCCTTTCCTCGGTGTACACTCAGTCTCAAAATCATAGGCGGCAATAAACTCTAACCACCTCAGCTGTCTCATGTTCAACTCCTTCTGAGAGATTCAGCGACTTATGATCTGTATATAACTCAAACCTTTCTCCCAAACGGTAATGTCTTCACACCTTCAATGCAAAAATAACTGCAGCCAATTCCAAATAATGTGTCCGATATCTGACCTCATGCGGTCTAAGATGTCTAGAAGCATAGGCAATCACTTAAAGTCTCTGCATTAGCACAACTCCTAATCATATTCCACACGCATCCATGTAAACCAGCAATGTAACAACCCGGTTTTTCGCGTCAGTTTATAAATGACGATTTAATTTGTTGGCAATTGTAATTAGAATTATATTCGAGTTGTAATTCGCTTATCAATTGCAAATTCTTTTAAATAATTTTATTAAGGGTTTCGGGCTTTAAATTTTTATTTATTTTGGCCCACATCTTCAATTGGGTGTTGTTATCTAACTAAGAAAACCGGATCCCCTTACTTCATTCTCTCGTTCATTTTCTAACCCTAAACCTAGAATAGACGAAGAAACGAAAATGGCGACTTCGTGATTTCTTTCTTCCTCCGATCGACTAAATTGCGTTCGTTCCTGTGAGGCTTGCTAGGGCTTCGACCTTGCTTCTGTTTCTTCGAGATTCGCTAGGACCTCGGCTCCGTGCAAATTAGGGCTTCTTCGCGCTCGTCTCTGCATCGTTCGACTTCCTTAGTCTCGCTCGCGACCTCTTCGAAAAAGGTGAGTGGTTAATTCCCTCACATCTAATTCGAATTCGTGTACTGGTGATTTTGTTTTAGTCGTGATTTCCTTGGCTTACTTTGATTTTGTTCAATTGCTTTGCTGTGATGATGATTCCCTGGTTTACTTGTTCGAGTTTCTGGCAATTGATTTTGTGTTGACTTCGGTCTTGTTTTTGAGTAAGGGGTTCTATGGCTTCGGCCATTGCTGTTGTTCTCGTGGTCGTCTTTGTTCGAGTGCCAAACTCATTTTATTGGGTCTTTTGAAATGAATTCGTTATGCCAGGTTGTTTAGGGATGTTCGTATTCCTTTGATTTCGTTTTTGTTTAACTCGGTTTCGAACTTTAAGTGTTTGATTTCCATCCCTTTGGCTTTGTTAAAACTATTAACTTGTAATTGTGCTTCCTATATAAGTGTATACATATGCATATACATACGTATATATTTATGTGGTGATTGCATTGTTGTTTCTCTGTTTTTACAAGTACGGTTTAATTCTTTGTTTAAAGTGTAGCTTTGGTTTTGAGTATTGTATACTCTTGCAGTCGTGTACGTGCATTTACTGATGCATGTTACGTCTAGTCTAGATGTGAGGCCGCTTAGTCCATTTTCCCTGACCTTGTATTTGTTTAGACAACACACTTTGCTAATGAAATTTGGATACCTCTTTGAGGTCGAGATTGCTGTACCATTTCCATCCTACTGCTGCACCTTGCATTCACACTGGTTGACACTTGAATGCCTCCACTGTCCTTTGTTTGTACATTTCGTGATCTTCATTTCAATCCGGTTGCACTTCGATCATGGCAGTCTTCATTGAGTCTGTTGTATTCCTTTGTTTGCTTTCCAGTTGCACTCCTTTGACTTCATTGCATATTTTTGCAGTTGCCACTCCCTTCACTTGTACATGTTCATTTAACTTGAATATGTTGCATGGGTCTGTGTCACTGAAGTAGTTGTCACTGGCATTTATTACATATGCCATTCACCTCAGTTGCCTGCATATGCATATTTGATTAATTAATTCTTGTTTACTTGTTAGCACTTCTAACATATACACCTGTGCACTTATATGGGTCTGCATTAGACTTTGTATTTGTTCCTCACTTCGAGACAGTTTCAGTTGCAAGTGCATTTATTTATTTGCACTTGATTTTGTTGACTTGGCCACTGTGATATAACTGGAACTGTTTTGATGTTGCATCCATTGAGTTTGACCATCTGTTGTAGATTGTTATATGTACTTGAGCATTCTGATCTGTGAAGCATTTTGATCATTATATGTTGATCACTGTGAAGCATTCGAGTCTGGTGCATTGTTGGCATTTGTTTGAGTTTGCATTGTGACGATCTTTTGTTCACGATTTATGGCAGCTGTATGTTTACATTTCTGCTATATGCCCACTGTGCTTCATCATGCTTTGTCCCTTTGCATTTGTTTGATAGCCGGATGACCACGTCTTCGGTGATGATACTTCTGACATGTTCATCCCTGTCTGGAGTAGCTTCTGCATTGTTTCATTTGGCATTTCATCTTGAACCACGTCTGCAGCACTGAACTTAGTCTCTGTGGTGTATTTACCTTATGTTCATTATAAGCTCGAGTTGTATACTGTAGCCTTGGTCATTGCTGTCCTGACCTGCACACTTGTTTGATCTTCAGTCTGGCCCTTAATTCATCTCTGCAGTGGAGAGGCAGTGCACGCGTACGTGTGCACTGCAGCCACCAAGAAATCGACAGTTTTGAATTGATCTTTTATGCCATATTGGCGAGGCCGTACACGCGTGCGTGTACGGCAGCCAATCGATTTTAATGGTTTTTAAAGTGAAAATTTCAATTGTTTAAATTGTTTTAGTCGATTGATAAATTGTTTATCTATCTCTGTTGATGATCTAAATCTGCTGATCTATTGTTGAACACTGTTAAGTGTTATATTTTCGTTATCTGATTTCTTTGTTAAAAGAATTGGGCAGACGGGAATTATTGTGACTGTCGTCTTTTTAAATTATTCTGCCTATATGCACTAATAAATTGGTTTGAATTAGACTGACCTGGGTATTATTTTCTTTTGAATGTAATACTCGGGTCAGACCCGAGTTATTTCAGGTTGTAGATTTTCTTCTTTGAGTTGCTGTTCAGGCTATGAAGACTTTTCACATCTTTTGAAGTTGTCAGTGTCATTTTGTAGTAGTCGTGTCATTGTATAGAACGATATGTATTCATGTATATTAGTCGATAATGTACTTGTATATATAACTTCTAGAGTCGACAGTTGTAGTTGTATCATATGTATCGTGTCAACTATATTGTAACTGACATCGGTTATATATATGAGATTTTTGTTATTCTGTGTTCCGCATTTATATTATCTGTGTTATTGTTATATCTAATGTCCTAAACTATTATGAACTATCGTAGTTTGTTTTATACTGATAATTGGATATGTCGATGGGAGTAAATAAATAATAGATGAAAAATAAAAAGTATATACCACTCCTATCGAGATAACCGATATTAGTGTAAGGCCAATTACGGATGGTCGCTCCTATCCAGCCTTATTCTTCGTAATAATAGACAGTATTTCTTTTAATACTCTTTGTTATTATGAGCATAGAGGTGGGGCGTCATAGTTGTGTGATAATTAGATATTTGTTGATATGAGTTCTGAATATCGTTTTTGATAATCAGATATTTGTTGTTTCTAATTATCGCTTGTGATAATTAGATATTTGTTGATATGAGTTCTGATTATCGTTTTTGATAATCAGATATTTGTTGTTTCTAATTATCGCTTGTGATAATTAGATATTTGTTGATATGAGTTCTGATTATTGTTTTTGATAATCAGATATTTGTTGTTTCTAATTATCGCTTGTGATAATTGGATATTTGTTGATATGAGTTCTGATTATCGTTTTTGATAATCAGATATTTGTTGTTTCTAATTATCGCTTGTGATAATTAGATATTTGTTGATATGAGTTTTGATTATCGTTTTTGATAATCAGATATTTGTTGTTTCTAATTATCGCTTGTGATAATTAGATATTTGTTGATATGAGTTCTAATTATCGTTTTTGATAATCAGATATTTGTTGTTTCTAATTATCGCTTGTGATAATTAGATATTTGTTGATATGAGTTCTGATTATCGTTTTTGATAATCAGATATTTGTTGTTTCTAATTATCGCTTGTGATAATTGGATATTTGTTGATATGAGTTCTGATTATCGTTTTTGATAATCAGATATTTGTTGTTTCTAATTATCGCTTGTGATAATTAGATATTTGTTGATATGAGTTCTGATTATCGTTTTTGATAATCAGATATTTGTTGTTTTTAATTATCGCTTTAGATAATTAAATATTTGCTGATTTGAGATTTAATTATCGCTTTAGATAATTAAATATTTGCTAATTTCGAATTTAGTTATCGCTTTTGATAATTAAATAATTGCTGTTTTGAGATTTAATTATCGCTTTAGATAATTAAATATTTGTTGATATGAGATTTAATTATCGCTTTTGATAATTAAATATTTGCTTATTTGAGATTTAATTATCGCTTTTGATAATTAAATATTTGTTGAATTTGAAATTTGATTATCGTTGTGATAATCGAATATTTGTTGATTTGAGAAATTTGATTATCGTTTTTGGTAATTGAATATTTGTTTTCTGACTATCGTTTGAGATAATCAGATATTTGATTTGTCTTCTGATTATCGTTTGAGATAAGTAAATATTTGTGATTTGAAAATTCAATTATCGTTTTGATGATTGAACATTTGCGACTTTTGAGATTTGAGCTTCGTCTTTTTTCTCTGGCGATTCAGGTGAGTAATTTGATTTACTCACATTCAATTCGTGCTCTGTATGGGGTTTCTGCTCTGTTTTTTCTTCTCTTTTAGTTGCTAGAACTCGATTGATTCTTGCTTTAGACAGTCGTCTGATTTTGATTTCCTTAATCCCCACGATGTTGATTCTTTTGATTTGAATCAGTCGGACCTTTTGATTTCATTTCTAATACTTCCCCTGCTGACATTTGCTTTGCTTATGCACTCGTCATTGCCATGCTCTTTTGGTTGTTACCTTTTATCCATTTATTCCCTATGATTGCGTGGACGCAATTTCTTTAAGGAGGGGAGTCTGTAACAACCCGGTTTTTCGCGTCAGTTTATAAATGACGATTTAATTTGTTGGCAATTGTAATTAGAATTATATTCGAGTTGTAATTCGCTTATCAATTGCAAATTCTTTTAAATAATTTTATTAAGGGTTTCGGGCTTTTAATTTTTATTTATTTTGGCCCACATCTTCAATTGGGTGTTGTTATCTAACTAAGAAAACCGGATCCCCTTACTTCATTCTCTCGTTCATTTTCTAACCCTAAACCTAGAATAGACGAAGAAACGAAAATGGCGACTTCGTGATTTCTTTCTTCCTCCGATCGACTAAATTGCGTTCGTTCCTGTGAGGCTTGCTAGGGCTTCGACCTTGCTTCTGTTTCTTCAAGATTCGCTAGGACCTCGGCTCCGTGCAAATTAGGGCTTCTTCGCGCTCGTCTCTGCATCGTTCGACTTCCTTAGTCTCGCTCGCGACCTCTTAGAAAAAGGTGAGTGGTTAATTCCCTCACATCTAATTCGAATTCGTGTACTGGTGATTTTGTTTTAGTCGTGATTTCCTTGGCTTACTTTGATTTTGTTCAATTGCTTTGCTGTGATGATGATTCCCTGGTTTACTTGTTCGAGTTTCTGGCAATTGATTTTGTGTTGACTTCGGTCTTGTTTTTGAGTAAGGGGTTCTATGGCTTCGGCCATTGCTGTTGTTCTCGTGGTCGTCTTTGTTCGAGTGCCAAACTCATTTTATTGGGTCTTTTGAAATGAATTCGTTATGCCAGGTTGTTTAGGGATGTTCGTATTCCTTTGATTTCGTTTTTGTTTAACTCGGTTTCGAACTTTAAGTGTTTGATTTCCATCCCTTTGGCTTTGTTAAAACTGTTAACTTGTAATTGTGCTTCCTATATAAGTGTATACATATGCATATACATACGTATATATTTATGTGGTGATTGCATTGTTGTTTCTCTGTTTTTACAAGTACGGTTTAATTCTTTGTTTAAAGTGTAGCTTTGGTTTTGAGTATTGTATACTCTTGCAGTCGTGTACGTGCATTTACTGATGCATGTTACGTCTAGTCTAGATGTGAGGCCGCTTAGTCCATTTTCCCTGACCTTGTATTTGTTTAGACAGCACACTTTGCTTATGAAATTTGGATACCTCTTTGAGGTCGAGATTGCTGTACCATTTCCATCCTACTGCTGCACCTTGCATTCACACTGGTTGACACTTGAATGCCTCCACTGTCCTTTGTTTGTACATTTCGTGATCTTCATTTCAATCCGGTTGCACTTCGATCATGGCAGTCTTCATTGAGTCTGTTGTATTCCTTTGTTTGCTTTCCAGTTGCACTCCTTTGACTTCATTGCATATTTTTGCAGTTGCCACTCCCTTCACTTGTACATGTTCATTTAACTTGAATATGTTGCATGGGTCTGTGTCACTGAAGTAGTTGTCACTGGCATTTATTACATATGCCATTCACCTCAGTTGCCTGCATATGCATATTTGATTAATTAATTCTTGTTTACTTGTTAGCACTTCTAACATATACACCTGTGCACTTATATGGGTCTGCATTAGACTTTGTATTTGTTCCTCACTTCGAGACAGTTTCAGTTGCAAGTGCATTTAGTTATTTGCACTTGATTTTGTTGACTTGGCCACTGTGATATAACTGGAACTGTTTTGATGTTGCATCCATTGAGTTTGATCATCTGTTGTAGCTTGTTATATGTACTTGAGCATTTTGATCTGTGAAGCATTTTGATCATTATATGTTGATCACTGTGAAGCATTCGAGTCTGGTGCATTGTTGGCATTTGTTTGAGTTTGCATTGTGACGATCTTTTGTTCACGATTTATGGCAGCTGTATGTTTACATTTCTGCTATATGCCCACTGTGCTTCATCATGCTTTGTCCCTTTGCATTTGTTTGATAGCCGGATGACCACGTCTTCGGTGATGATACTTCTGACATGTTCATCCCTGTCTGGAGTAGCTTCTGCATTGTTTCATTTGGCATTTCATCTTGAACCACGTCTGCAGCAATGAACTTAGTCTCTGTGGTGTATTTACCTTATGTTCATTATAAGCTCGAGTTGTATACTGTAGCCTTGGTCATTGCTGTCCTGACCTGCACACTTGTTTGATCTTGAGTGTTAACGGTAAAAAGCGAACGCTAACACCCGGTGTGTAATAAACTTGTGAAAGCACCACCCGTTGGTACGGGAACAGAATATGAGCTGAGAATAACAGAAAAACAGTAAATGAACAACAGATTTATAGTGGTTCGGCCCGTAATTGAGCCTACATCCACTTTATAGTCTTTTATTGCTGATTTGATTACAATTCGATACAATATCCCTCTAAATACAATACAATTTGATCATGAAATCATTCTTGACTACTAGCTCGATCTTTAATCATGAAACTCGACGAATCCGCGTTGGATGTTAGGAGCTCTTCTCGAAGATCGTTGTAGCGTCTCGAATGCTTGAAGATCTTTGATTGCTGAATGAGAGGAAGCTTCGACAGCGTAACGGCGCTTGGAGAAAATGAATGGCCAAAAAGTCCCCTCCATGTTGGAAGTGATGGGGTATTTATAGGAACAGATTTCTGAGCTTTCAATTCGACCAAGTCATGAGTCGTATCCGACTCATGGTAAGTCGTGACTCGTATTCGACTCATGATGTCTCGTGGGCGCCTTATGGTCCATCTTGCGGCTTAGTTGGAAGACAAGTGTTAAGTCGTACTCGACTCATCAGATCAAAATAACACAGGCCAGGGCCTTGGATTCCAGTTTCGATAGCCTTTAAGTCGTAAGCCTGATGAGTCGTATGCACCACAAGTCGTAAGCCTGATGAGTCGTATGTCCTTGTGAGTCGTACGCTTCCAAGTCTGATGAGTCGTAGATCCTCATGAGTCGTAAGAGTGATGAGTCGTAGGACCTCATGAGTCGCCAGTTCTCATGAGTCGTAAATTTCCATAACTCGTTGAACCTCGTAAGACCATGAGTCGTAGAAAGCTTGTCTGATGAGTCGTAAAGACCATGAGTCGTTTACTCCATGACTCGTAAGACCATGAGTCGTATACTCCATGACTCGTTGAACCTCGTAAGACCATGAGTCGTAGAAAGCTTGTCTGATGAGTCGTAAAGACCATGAGTCGTTTACTCCATGACTCGTAAGACCATGAGTCGTATACTCCATGACTCGTTGAACCTCGTAAGACCATGAGTCGTAGAAAGCTTGTTTCGTTGAGTCGTAGAAGAGTTAACTTTATGAATCGTAGCATGCTAAGTCGTAAGTCGTTAAACTTCTTAACTCGTAGGTCGTTGAGTCGGACCATTCCTTAGGTCGGAGCCTGTTGAGTCGTAGGTCATCTAAGTCTTAACTCGTTAAGTCTTGCAATCCCTTAACTCGTTAAATCTTGAGTCGCATACTTCTTAAGTCGTGGAGAATTAAGGGTTAACATTTGCCCCTCGAAATACACGCCTAAGTCGTAGGTCGTGTGTTTCGACTCATCTTAACTCGTGTGGGCCGATTCCAATTCCTTCGACCTGGGGTATAAAATGCTTAGGTCGTTCCTCTTTTCTCCGTCTTCCTATTACTCGTTCTTTAAGCCGTACCTGCCATTAACGCAATTTCAAGCTTCCAAAGGCGATTTCGACTTGATTTACTTCCAGCCATTCCCAATTACACCGCGTAAGCATCTTTTCCCTTTTCCCAATTGCCGATCATTGCCGTCGACCTTCATCCATGGTTTTTTCCCTTTGGGCCTTGCGAATACTGTTACATAGGATATCCATGAACTTAAGGTAGCTCGGTATGACTTGCAACGATTTGTGATTTACGGTGATTTAGAAATAGGGTTGACGGAGAGGCTAACTGGTTAATGGATTATCGGGTTGAATAGTTAATGGGTTAGGAATTGGATGGATAGATGGTTAACGAGTTAAGGATTAAGCGAGTCAGGAGTTAGATGGATTGGTAATTTCGCGTGATCCAGCAGTTTTGATGTTACGACTTACGACTTTGAAGTCTCTTTTTATTCCTCTCGACTTACGACTTAGAGAACAGCTGACCCTAGGTCGCAGGAGCCATTTGAGTCGTTCGCGACTTAGCACTTGTTCAGATTTTGCTTGAATGTGTGGTACGATTGGAGAGTTACGACTCAACTTGACTCATGGCATATCTTTTAGACCGTGAACGAGTTAGGACTTAGGAAAATCTGCCCCATGCTAAGTCGTGACCGAGTTAGAACTTGAGCAAATTTCCCACTGCCTTGAATGCTAAGACTTGAGTTGTTTGAACTTTGGACTCTTGAATTTTGTTGCACTCTTTTATAGATTGTTAATAACTCTGACTGCCTGTTATAACATGTACAAAAACTGGGACGAATATACTGCCACCGACTGCCCATATCGGATGACAGATTAGTTGATAAAGATTAAAATTAAATGAACTGTATGAGTGAAATTCTACACAATAACCAACTCAAATGAAGTATTAAAGCAGAATCGTAATGGTTAACTAAAACCGATTTGTCTGCATTGACACTGCACTTAAGCATTAACAAGTTTTGAAATCTCGTAATCGACTGATTGTCAGTTAGTTTAATTCCAGTTATACTTGCTTTTTTCTTATTTTTATTAGTTTTGCACAGCACTTTACACTTTTTAGGAAACGTGCACCTTCACTTTTGAACACTCGGCTGATTGTGTAGAATGGCATCCCATCAAGAAGATTTGGAACCAAGTGGAGAAGCTTTTCCAATTGCTATTCCGTTGAATGATCCCCCAGAAAAGACTCCTACCACTCTGAGTCAAAAAGTCTTCCGTCTACTATGCTCCCAGTTTGGCATTGCCGAATCTGACGCTTTGCTTCCTGGAGTGAATGACACTGCTGACAGGCCGCCCCACGGCTTTATTGCAGTGAACCGCCAAATGTGCTTGAGTGGAGCGATTCCCCCGTTTAATGACTGTCTCCGAGAACTTCTCCTTCGATTATCTATCTCCCCTTTTCAACTTCATCCTAATGGCTACGCCATCCTACTGGGATTGTGTGTACTTTTTAGGAGAATGCTGGACCGTTTCCCCAGTTTTGGAGAAATTTGCTTTCTATGCTCATTCACAAGGACCAAGGACCATCCCTCTATCACAGTTGTAAGGAGTGCCAGGAATCGTAAACTGATTATTGGTCTTCCTGAAAGCGTTCCTGGGTTTCTGAGCCAGTTTTTCTTTGTTCGTTGTCCCCCGGGATTTTACGCCATTTGGAGAGTGGGAAGTACGATTATCTACCTTTTCCCTGTGTTTTTTCTAAATTCTTTGAAGTTCAAATTGTCAAGTGTTAACTTCTTTTTCTACTGTTTCAGCACTCCCTTCCCCCTCTAGGGAATCCCGTCACAAGACTACCTTTGAGAGGCTTATGGCCGTGCCGGTTGAGGAGAGGAGTGTTCAATTTCTATTGAGAGATGAGTTCCTCCACGAATTTGGACTCTTACATCCTTCCCGTTCCACTCAGCCACATGAAGTCCCTGATTATCCTGCTGAGGAGTCAGATGCCCCTGTTCCTGCTAAAGAACTTTTATCGCAAGATCTTACCGCTGAGACTTCATTGGTAAAGTGTTCTACTTCTACCGACATTGCTGGACCGTCCAGTAAGTTAGCACTTGCCCCGGTTGTTGAAGAGGAGGAAAATCTTCACACTCTTGAAAAGACGGCTGAGGTGGAAGTTGAAAAAGAGAAATCTCCCATGCACAATGGCGATGATACTTTTGACAGTCTGAGCGACATCATGATAACCTCTCAGGAGCTCTTTAAAGATGATGTTTCTAAAGTGGTTCCTCCTGTTGTCGAAGCAACTTCTTTTTTGCAACAAACCACAACGCCTTCCACACAACTTACTACCATTTCTACACCCAAAAGTGGTTTGTAGTCTGACGCGCGTAGTTTGCACATCACACACACTTAGAACCTTGGCACTTTTATGCACTTAGCTTCTTCAATTTGAGGATTTCTAAAACTGGTCTTTTTCTTCAATTTCAGGTTCTCTGATGGGGCGAAGCGGCTCTTACTACAACAAATTCCAGCGTTACGGAAGCCGTGAGGCTTATGACTTTAGGAGTTATATCAGTGCTGTGAAAGAAACTGATGAGGAGAGAGCTGCTCGAAAGGCTCATGAGAGGCGAGCTCATGAAGAGCGTCGCCGGAGAGAAGATGAGGAATACTACGGGAGAAGGGACGAGCAACATGACTCTTCTCGCAGAAGCGACGATCCTTATAAAAGGAAATCTTACGACGATAAGGGGAAGAGTCACACTTCTGATGATTCCAGTAAACGTGCTAGACTTGGTGAGAAAGACACATCTAACATCTCGGAAAAGACAACCGCTTCTGTTCCTCCTAATACATCTTCCGGTTCTCCTGCCCTTAAGGAATCTGACATCCAGACCATCATTAATAGGCCACAGTACCAAGCTGGAGATGGTCCTCCCACACTCCAGAGCCGATTTCCAAACTGGTGTCTGAAAGGAGTGCGTTTTGATTTGGACTTGGTCCCCATTGATAAGCAGGCGATGCTGAAAAATGTCGATGCTGTAAAGCTTGACATCGAAAGAATGTCTGGGTGGCAGAAGCTGGTTGATGAACTTCAAAGGGTCAACCATCTGAACCTTGAAGCGATGATGACTATGGAAAATGATAAAACAGAATGGGACAAATGGCGTAAGCAGCATGACGCGGAGATGAAAAGCATTAGCGATGGTTATGGGAAGCTCGAAGCTGAAGTTGAAAAACTTAAAAATGAGCTTGCTACTTCCTCCACTTCTTATTCTCAGAAAGAAGAAATGCTTCAAAAACAAGTTCGAGACGCCCATGCTGCTCAGCGGAATACTGAAGTCAAACTTGAAGCAGAACAGCATGTTGTTAGAAAATATCGTGATGACGCTGCTCGTCTTCAGGAGAAACTCAGCTCTCGAGACTTAGAAATTGCTAGGCTACAATCCCAGTTACTGAAGGCTGAAAGAGAACGTGATGAAGTTCTTTCTGGTAAAGCTGCAGCCGAAGAATCCCATAAGGCGACCATAGCCACCGTTGACGCGACTCTGTTCGACTTTTATATGCATTGTGTCCTGGGGCGTGGGAGCCTTTCATTTTTGGGACCAGAGTATGAAGTCACCTTAGCGGAGGTATGGGAGGCAATCATTGACTTATTTGGTGGTGCCGGATACTCTGAAACAGATCTTCAAGCTACCTACTTAAGTGAGAGCGATCGCGCTGCCCTTGCCAAAGGAAAAGAGCAGCTCATCCGAGTGCGAGCCGAAGCGACGGGAGAGAAGCTTCCTGAGAAAGAAACACCCCCTATTGCTCCTGCTTATACTTCGGTTTTAGCTCATGCGGATATTGCTGGCTCTAGTTCTCATTCCACGCCTCCCGCTAAGGTTGACGCAGAAACTGTAACCACCCCTACAGAGGAAGAGGCAATGAAAGACTTCCAAGCTCGGGAATTTGAGATTGATCTCGCTAAACCGGCTTCTCCAGGTAACTTTGACGATTCACGGTCTTCTTTTTTCTCGGAGAATACTGATTTTGATATCTTTTATTATGCAGCAGATACCCCAGAAACTGCCCCAACTCTTCCTTCTTCAGCTGCTGTTCCTCCTCCTTCTCAAGTTATACCTCTTCCAGCTTCCCAGCCTGGTTCACAGGAAGAACCAATAGCGGCCCTTGAAGGTTTAGATGAACCATCTGCTTCCGAAGAACAGAAGGCAGAAGGTCTGGAAGATAGCGAGAAGACCCCGAAGCAGTCTTTCGATTATGACACAAAGCTTTCTACATTTCTTGCTCCGGGGAGTGAGTCTTCTTCCAAGAAGAAGGGGAAGCGTGTGGTTTCAAAGAAAGGAAAGAAGAGTTCTTCTGCTGCTGGGGATAAGGCAGAGATTGATCCGGCTGAGTCTCTTTCTCCTTCTTCTCCGATGCGGCCTACGAAGCTAGTTACCAGGCCGGGTAAAAGCTCCAAGGGTGGGAAGAAGGAGAAATGAGTTTGATTTTGCATTTTCTGCTTTTTGTATTGACCGGGGATTGTGCGGATACCGGTCTCCGCTTCTTTTTGTAACCTGTACAATGTAAAAATTTCTCATAGTGTTGAAATAAAATAGATATTTTTCTTGTACAAATCCTTGTGTATGTAGGAATACATCTGTTTTTCATTTGAAGTGTAGAGTAAACGATTCTTTTCACTTGTACAAAATTTTTTATCTGTGTTTCAAGAACGCATTTACTCCACATCTTTATTACATGATATTGCAATGAACTTGTGGTATGTTGCTTGTATATTACTTTTATTAATGTAACTGAATTGTATAATGTTGCCCCCATGCCACAAGTATATTGTAATATTTCTCGATTTCACAAGACCGATACTCTTATTTTAGAGAATAACTTTCCACTTTTTCAGGGAAGAATTGTTCTGCTTTTAATAGAGTATTTCTTGTCTTTGGAGGAATCTTTATTTTCTTTTTCTTCCTGAAGAACACTTCGACTTTTGGGAATGATCACTTTTATTTGTTTGAAAGTGAATTTTCCTGCACAGTGAAATGAACTTCTGAAGAAGGTTTTGATTTTTGTGCCCCAGTAAAGGGTTTATTTTTGGTACTTCAAGCAAGGTGAAGTACGCCTCTGAGGAGGTCTTTTTGGTCTCTGAAGAGAAGCAATTTTGGCATTTTAACTCTGGTGAAGTGTGCCTCCGAAAAGGGCTTTTGCCTCCGAAGAGGGCTTGTGCCTCCGAAGAGGGCTTGTGCCTCCGAAGAGGGCTTGTGCCTCCGAAGAGGGCTTGTGCCTCCGAAGAGGGCTTGTGATTGCCTGGAAGTTACTTTCTCATGGTCGGAAGGGTCCACGAGACAAGCGCAAGTTGCTTGATTGGACGTTTGTTTGTACAAACGATCGCAATCAATTAACGAGGTGCCCCTTCGGTGGTCCTACCAATCTTTTTGATTGAGTAAAGCACTCCCATTTATTGGCGTGCCTCGTTAGAGGGCTTTGTAATATTTCATCTCTGGTGAAGTGGGTCTCCAAAGAGAAGCATTTTGCACTTCTACACGGGTGAAATGTGCCTTCGAAAATGGCTTTTGCCTCCGAAGAGGGCTTGTGCCTCCGAAGAGGGCTTGTGATTGCCTGGAAGTTACTTTCTCATGGTCGGAAGGGTCCACGAGACAAGCGCAAGTTGCTTGATTGGATGTTTATTTGTACAAACGATCGCAACCAATTAACGAGGTGCCCCTTGGGTGGTCCTACCAATCTTTTTGATTGAGTAAAGCACTCCCATTTATTGGCGTGCCTCGTTAGAGGGCTTTGGTTGGTCGATGTGCCAGGCAGGTTGCGTCTCAGGGGCGAGTGGATCCACGGGGCGGACATACGCTATCTGGTCGGATGCATCACGACCAGTTAGCGAGGGTCTTGTTCCTTTCGGTTGGGAAGGCGTCCCTTTAGTGGATCTCTCGGCCTTCCTGTTGAGAGGCATACCTCCCTTTGTTTGCTTCTTTGTTTGACCGCTCATGTTGTATCATCATCCGCCAATCTGCGATCCTTTATCATCGTTTCCAAGCGCGTGTTCCTTTCTTTTGCAAGTAAATGCTTTATCTGAAGAAGTAAACTTCACTGTTGAATGACTTCACGAGACAAACGCGAGTTATCTAGTTGGATGCCCGTTCATAACGACAATCTCAATTAGTGAACAAAGGTTTGTCCCAGTGAAGTTGCCAACTCTTTATGTGAAGTTTTCCTTGCGTAGGATTTGAGTTTGGAATTCTTGTTGTTTAGTTTTTGTGCAATAGCTGATTTATAAAGGTCGCTTAGCTTTGTGATGAGCAAGCCTTGTTATAATGTCCTGCAATTTTGAATCGATATTTTAGTGATACATTTAAAGTATTTATATATCGAAATAAAACAGGCTTTTTATAATAGAAAACACAATGCATAGTTTTTCATTATTGAGTCACGCTGATTTCTCAGCGGTTTACAATGCAGAAGTTACACATCCATCATTATCTTTACAAATTCAAGCAATGCTGTTAAGTAAAAATGAATGCTAGTTATTGTTGTTTCAGAATCTCCAAGCTGGATTTCCATTTGTGCTTGATTCATAGCTTTTGGATTTTTATGCCAGAGAAAGTGAGAGATGCCCCAGCCGCAGTTTTGTGGGTAATTAGTAGTCATCCCAACTTCTGCTTGCTGGGTATAATCCGCCTGTGATAGCATTAATGACAAGCTTTTCTGGATCTTGCACTGCAGTGTTGTTGTGAGAATCGGATTGATGGGTAGGATGTTGTTGATCCCGAGTGGATGAGGTTGGATTGGCTCCGCCTTTCTTAACGTATTGTTGGAGTTTACCCTGCTCTAGTAATTCTTCAATCACCTTCTTTAATTGGCGACATTGGTCAGTGTCATGGCCAGGTTGATTGTGAAATTGGCAGAATTTTCCATTACGCTTTGCCCCTTTCGTCATCTCAGGTGGCTTAGGATACCTGACAACGTCCTTTGTTGCAAAAAAGATATTTCTTGGTGTATCAGTTAAAGGAGTAAAGTCCGAAGGATTAAAGCGGCGAGGTTTCTTTTCATTTCTTTGGCTTTTTCCTCCTTCATTCTCCCTTTTCTGACTTTCAGATTCTCTTTTCTTAGGTGGGACATTGTCATTATCAGTCTGGGCAATATCCACTTTCGATGTTGCAGAAAGGCTTTCAAGGCGAATGAACTCATCGGCCTTTTTATAAAATTTATCAAGTGAATTCGGTTCCTTCATCTTTAGCCATATCCCGAATTTACTCGATTTATCAATGGCTCGCATCAGATAAGTCAGGATCATGCGTGGTTCTGCATTTTCTACTTCGGCTAAAGCTATATTGAAACGGCTCAAGAAAGATTTGATTGATTCTCCGGGCGCTTGTTCAAGGTTAGACAGTGACATTATATCCTTAGCTTTTGAAGCATACAATCTAAACTGTTCTTTAAACTTTTGCGTTAAGTCGGAGAATTTATCTACAGACCGAACTGGAAGCTTTGTGAACCAAAGTAAAGCCACACCTTCTAGGTATACCGGAAAGTATCGGCACTTGATCTCGTCTGATGCTCTTGCACCAGTCATATGCCAATCGTACTTGTAGAGGAAATGATTAGGGTCACTGGTTCCCCTATAGGCTTGGATAGTAGGAGGTGCAAATTTCCTTGGAAACTCCGCTCTTAGGATCCTTTCAGTAAACGGAGTTCTGCTTGGTGCGAAACCCCAGTCAGCCTCATCCTCTTCCCTTTGCATGCTTTCTTTCATGATGCGGCCAACCATTTCAGACAGGTAATCTTTATTGTTCAAAGACACCTCCGGGCAAGCACCAGTTCTTCCCTCGGAAGTTTGCCCGGGCATATGTTCATGACAAGTTGGTTGCGGCCTAGAACCATCAGCTTGGAAAGGTGGCGTTTCAGGAAGGGTGGTTTGATGGTTTTCTGGCTGACGATTTGCCCCAAGTAGGGCAGTTATTCTATCCATCATCAAAGCGTTTTGAGTTTCAATTTACTGGTATAATCCAGAAACTGCGTTATCCAATTCAGCTCTGGTGACTCCAACGG
The DNA here is from genome assembly GCA_030737815.1 of Allium fistulosum. Lineage (NCBI taxonomy): Eukaryota > Viridiplantae > Streptophyta > Magnoliopsida > Asparagales > Amaryllidaceae > Allium > Allium fistulosum. Next base: position 1,109,540,434 of record CM060902.1, on the reverse strand, counting down.
TTGGAGTTGCTTGGTCTGTTATTGGGGAAGCGGAAGTTCCTTCGTGAGCATTTCCGGATCTGATAGGTCTACCTCTTCTTCCAGGAGCCATTACTTCGGATCTGGTTTTTAAGAGAGGTTCTTTTTATGAATCTTTGCGAAGCAACGGTGGATGATCTCCTGAGTTCAATTTTCTCAGTGAAAGCACCAAAATGTTAACGGTAAAAAGCGAACGCTAACACCCGGTGTGTAATAAACTTGTGAAAGCACCACCCGTTGGTACGGGAACAGAATATGAGCTGAGAATAACAGAAAAACAGTAAATGAACAACAGATTTATAGTGGTTCGGCCCGTAATTGAGCCTACATCCACTTTATAGTCTTTTATTGCTGATTTGATTACAATTCGATACAATATCCCTCTAAATACAATACAATTTGATCATGAAATCATTCTTGACTACTAGCTCGATCTTTAATCATGAAACTCGACGAATCCGCGTTGGATGTTAGGAGCTCTTCTCGAAGATCGTTGTAGCGTCTCGAATGCTTGAAGATCTTTGATTGCTGAATGAGAGGAAGCTTCGACAGCGTTACGGCGCTTGGAGAAAATGAATGGCCAAAAAGTCCCCTCCATGTTGGAAGTGATGGGGTATTTATAGGAACAGATTTCTGAGCTTTCAATTCGACCAAGTCATGAGTCGTATCCGACTCATGGTAAGTCGTGACTCGTATTCGACTCATGATGTCTCGTGGGCGCCTTATGGTCCATCTTGCGGCTTAGTTGGAAGACAAGTGTTAAGTCGTAGTCGACTCATCAGATCAAAATAACACAGGCCAGGGCCTTGGATTCCAGTTTCGATAGCCTTTAAGTCGTAAGCCTGATGAGTCGTATGCACCACAAGTCGTAAGCCTGATGAGTCGTATGTCCTTGTGAGTCGTACGCTTCCAAGTCTGATGAGTCGTAGATCCTCATGAGTCGTAAGAGTGATGAGTCGTAGGACCTCATGAGTCGCCAGTTCTCATGAGTCGTAAATTTCCATAACTCGTTGAACCTCGTAAGACCATGAGTCGTAGAAAGCTTGTCTGATGAGTCGTAAAGACCATGAGTCGTTTACTCCATGACTCGTAAGACCATGAGTCGTATACTCCATGACTCGTTGAACCTCGTAAGACCATGAGTCGTAGAAAGCTTGTCTGATGAGTCGTAAAGACCATGAGTCGTTTACTCCATGACTCGTAAGACCATGAGTCGTATACTCCATGACTCGTTGAACCTCGTAAGACCATGAGTCGTAGAAAGCTTGTTTCGTTGAGTCGTAGAAGAGTTAACTTTATGAATCGTAGCATGCTAAGTCGTAAGTCGTTAAACTTCTTAACTCGTAGGTCGTTGAGTCGGACCATTCCTTAGGTCGGAGCCTGTTGAGTCGTAGGTCATCTAAGTCTTAACTCGTTAAGTCTTGCAATCCCTTAACTCGTTAAATCTTGAGTCGCATACTTCTTAAGTCGTGGAGAATTAAGGGTTAACATTGAGTCTGGCCCTTAATTCATCTCTGCAGTGGCAAGGCAGTGCACGCGTACGTGTGCACTGCAGCCACCAAGAAATCGACAGTTTTGAATTGATCTTTTATGCCATATTGGCGAGGCCGTACACGCGTGCGTGTACGGCAGCCAATCGATTTTAATGGTTTTTAAAGTGAAAATTTCAATTGTTTAAATTGTTTTAGTCGATTGATAAATTGTTTATCTATCTCTGTTGATGATCTAAATCTGCTGATCTATTGTTGAACACTGTTAAGTGTTATATTTTCGTTATCCGATTTCTTTGTTAAAAGAATTGGGCAGACGGGAATTATTGTGACTGTCGTCTTTTTAAATTATTCTGCCTATATGCACTAATAAATTGGTTTGAATTAGACTGACCTGGGTATTATTTTCTTTTGAATGTAATACTCGGGTCAGACCCGAGTTATTTCAGGTTGTAGATTTTCTTCTTTGAGTTGCTGTTCAGGCTATGAAGACTTTTCACATCTTTTGAAGTTGTCAGTGTCATTTTGTAGTAGTCGTGTCATTGTATAGAACGATATGTATTCATGTATATTAGTCGATAATGTACTTGTATATATAACTTCTAGAGTCGATAGTGTAGTTGTATCATATGTATCGTGTCAACTATATTGTAACTGACATCGGTTATATATATGAGATTTTTGTTATTCTGTGTTCCGCATTTATATTATCTGTGTTATTGTTATATCTAATGTCCTAAACTATTATGAACTATCGTAGTTTGTTTTATACTGATAATTGGATATGTCGATGGGAGTAAATAAATAATAGATGAAAAATAAAAAGTATATACCACTCCTATCGAGATAACCGATATTAGTGTAAGGCCAATTACGGATGGTCGCTCCTATCCAGCCTTATTCTTCGTAATAATAGACAGTATTTCTTTTAATACTCTTTGTTATTATGAGCATAGAGGTGGGGCGTCACAAGCAAATCCTGGTTCCCTTCCGGAACAACCAACACAGGTGCATGGGTCAATAAGTGTTTCAAATTCTGGAATGCTTCCTCACACTTATCGGTCCACACAAACTTCACATCATTTCTCGTTAGCTTGTTCATCGGTGCCGCTATCCGTGAAAAATCCTTAATAAATCTCCAATAATAACCAGCCAACCCATGGAAACTCTTTATCTCTATCACTATCTCGGGTCACTTCTAACTATTCGCCGCTTCAATCTTAGTCGCATCTACTGACAACCCTTTCTCTAAGACTACATAACCCAGAAACTTCACTTCCTTCTTTCAGAAATGACACTTTGAAAACTTCGCTTTTAGCTGATGTTGCCTCAGCGTCTCAAGCACCACTCTAATATGAACTTCATGCCCTCTTTCATCTTTAGAGTATATCAAGATATAATATATGAAAACTAATACTAACATATCCAAGTGCTCTCGGAAAACTCGGTTCATCAAATCTACAAAGAAAGCAGGCGCATTAGTCAGTCCGAACGGCATAACTAACCACTCATATGATCCATATCTGGTCCTAAACGCCATCAAAGGTATACTATCCTCTACTACTCTGAGCTAATGGAAACCCGTTGCCAAATCTAATTGGGAAAATATCTTCGCTCCGCTCAACTGGTCGAACAAATCGTCAATTATGGGCAATGGATATCGATTCTTTATCGTCCTCTTATTCAACATATGATAATTGATACAAAGCCTTAACTATCCGTCCGGCTTCTTGGCAAACACAGCAGCTGCTCCCCAAGGCGAACTACTTGGCCTGATAAAACTCTTGCCTTCTAAATCCACCAACTGCACTTTCAACTCCCTCATCTCTGAAGGGATCATCCTGTGTAACGACCCACTATTTTGGACCATTCAAATCGACAATAAATCCACATGTTGGACTTGAATTGCTCAAAATACCGAATTGTAAATATAAATTTGGCAAAACTCAGAATATACAGTAAATATATCACAGATCACAGACACCGAGTAATATAATAATGCAGCGGAAGCAAAGAAATAGTAGTTCATGAAGCTACTATATATATATATATATATACATCAGAGTTAACATGATACAACAGAAGTCTCAATACGATAATCAAGTATAAATCAGAATACATCACTGGAATCAACTGGATGACTAAAAGCGAAATAGATAGCTGGATCTCCAAGAAAAGTTCCAACTCCAAAGGTGAGTCTCGAATGCTGTATCACTCAGTCTGACCCGAGCGCAAAGCAAAACACAAAACACTTGAGTCAGGACATACATACTTACACAATGTAAACCAACTCAAGTGAACTGTAATAGAAAAGTACAAGTAACTTAAAGGATGCTTGGGACCGCCCATCCTCTAAGGATCCGTTAAACTATTTACTATGTAGTAATATTCGCTATTATAATAATGTCTAATAGTAAAATAAACTTACTTTTAAATAGCGTTAAGGCTTTACATTTTCCACCTTAACACATAAATAGTGCCAGTAGTCTACACAGTACTTGCGTACCTCCAGATCGGGAGGCTACGAGAAGATACTCCATAGGTACGACACAAATCAAACTCGTACAAGGCACGTTAGGTTAGGTGACACGGCACAACTAGGCAATGCCAGGGTAGATATACCAATTACGCACACGGGCTGGTGGAAACGCATAGCAGCCACTACTGCCCACCTCGGAACACACTCCCAAATCAAAATTGAAGGGTGGCCACCAAATAAATCACAAAGTAATAGAATGGTATCGAAGAAATGTGTCCGATCAGAGGTGCTACCTCATTGGCCCGAGATCGCTCCTGTTTTAGCCACCTTAAGCCAACTCACTGGAGTTGGGTCCACGTTCATACCTCAATAGGAGCGTTGCCACCATCCTACTTCATTCTGGAATCTCCACCGCGTACACGATTGTCAAAGTGGTTTTCGGTATCGACAGAGAGTATGCCCATATCCGATCCCGGTCTCTTTAACAACCAATCGTTATTATAACCCGTGGTTATAAATTTCAAAATAATTTATACTTCAAAACCAAACATCATATCCATTTCAAAACTAGTTTATACTTCAAAACCAAAATATCATTTAAATAAACCCAAATTTCCAATCATTGAATATTTCTTTCAATTTATTTAAACTTGAAATATTCCCTTTTAAATCATCTTAAACCAAAACCACTTTATAAAGTCATATTCTTAAATCTTCAATTGTAAATCAATATATTCAAAACAATTCTTAATTAAATACTGTTTCAAATAAATTCATTTCGAAAAATCATAGTACTTTCAAAGTTATAACACCTTCGAAACCAAACAATTTGAAACCATAATACTTTGAAACCATATCAATTTAAATGTTATCAATTGGAAATAATAATATTTAGGAAAATCATAACACCCTTAAAAATGATATTCATTACCAAAGTTATAACATTTTTAAGTTCGTTCGTTCAATTATACCAATTTCGAAAACATTGTATTAACTTATATATTTCAAAAATGGTTTATATTTCACCTCAAAACATATTCATTTAAACCATTTAAATTAAATGTCAAAATCTTCCAAAATAATATTCATTTCCAAAGTTCATTGAAATTTCAGCCACAACAGCACTTATAAAGTGTTACGGTAAATATATTAACATTTCAAAACATTGTCAAATTCAAAACAGTAGCACTTATAAAGTGCTACAGTAGATATTTTAGTGTTGCAAAACAGTTCAGTTTCAAAAACAGTAGCACTTATAAAGTGATGTAGTAGTTATTTAGTTATTTTCAGAAATAGTTTAAATTCATAAACAGCAGCACTTATAAAGTGCTGTAATAGGTGTTTACTTATTTCAGAACTTAGTTATATTTAAGAATTGATAGCATTTAGCAAAAACTATCTTTAAAACCACAGCATTTAGTAAAAGCTACCAATAAAATTTCAAATTTTATTATAACACTTCAGAAACATTAAGACTTCAATATTTATCCATTTTAACTTATAAAACCATATCTTACATTTCCACAATACACATTTGGATATCACTTAACTTATGATTTAAATCAAATAACCTTTTAATAATTAGATATCCAATTAAATTATAATTCATTTGTTAAGTCAAATTTACATTATAATTTGTTTAACTTTCATGTTAACAACAACAGACCTTAATATTTCTTTTCTTTAAAATATCCTTTTTTTTAATAGGTAAGAGCTTTATTAAGGCATTTCAGCCCAAGATGAAACCCAAAAACACAGGCCCATATCATACAAACATATCATTCATATATGTTAAAACCAACAGAACTCACATCATTTCCTAAAAAAGAAAGAAAAAGACGCTTCTTCTTCTTCATTCATGGCGGCCGGAGGCGAACAAGATAGCTTGTACTTGGGTTATTTGCCAATGGATAGCTCAGATCCCCTTCTCCATTATGTGCTCCGTCTCGTTCCCATGAGGTGAGATTCCAGTTTTTGATTCTTCGCTGCACCGGTCGCATGTCGTTTAATGCAAGCTTACTGACTTCGTTGTAATTTCTTTGTTTATTCTGAAATACTCGGCGATTTCTCTCCTTCCACACACTCCAAATTGTTACAGTGATGGCAATGCTACTCAGTTTGGCTTCCATGTCTTTGCCATCCCTTTTCTGAATCAGGTAATTTATTACATCTGCTAATAGGTGAGTCTGAACCGATGAATTTATTGCGATTTTACACAGATTTCACACCTCTATCGAAAAATTGCAGGAAAAAAAGATATGTTCATGAGTTTCCTCTTCTTGATTACAGAACACACACATCTTATCTGTTATAATCCCCCATTTTGAGAGTCTATCCTTTGTGGGAAGTCTATTAAGCACCGCTTTATACGCAGTAAAAGCCATTTTAGGGCTATTGACACGATTCCATATGATTTTGCTCCATTCTACTTTATTATCTTTGTGTCTTACCTCATTCCAAGCTGATTTAGTGGTAAATTCATTTCCAGAATGCTTCCATACCCAGATATCATTTTCTCGACCACTAAATATCGGCATATATTGAATTTTTCCTTTAATTTCTTTAAAACATCCTTTTCATAACTAAAATATTTTATTTACTAAGTTACTCTAAATTCCATTTTTTCTCAAATTTTCAATTATCAAGTTAAGTCATGTTTAAGTCACCTTTATACATTTTTACTTAGACAATTTTGACTTAAAGAAAATCACTATAAAATTTTATTATACAAAACATACCCATTTCATAAAATAAAACTGAATTCCATTTATTTACTTAACTTAAATTTATTTGAAAACCAAGTTTCCAAATTTCAAGTTAAGTCATATTTAAGATACATTTTTACTTTTTACCATTTTAAATCATAATTATTTGTTTTACAAAACATCTCCATTTCATAAAATAAGATTTATTACAATTACTAGCTTAGATTTAAAATTCCACATTAAATCAAATTTAATTATTAAGTTATTTATCATCAATAAAGATCTTTAAAATGCAATTTAAAACCAATTATATTTTTATAATTTCAATTAAAGCCACTTATAGACTTATAAATTTTAACTTATAGAAAACCAATATCTTCTTATCTTTTAAATCATTAAATCAAATCTTTAAGCTCAAATTTCATACATTTAAAAAAAATTCAAAATACTTAATAATTTTTAGGAAAGTATTATTTAAAAATATAACCATGGGCCTGTATAATATTTTATAACCTAGGTCAAGTGATACGGATCTGTATCATTTCAATCTGTAATTTAAAAAGAAAAATCCGGGTTCTATCATTTCAAACCCGCAATCCCAAGTCCAATAAAATAAATAAAAATCACTCGAGCCTATCATTTCAGCTCATAATGATTTTTCCTTATTCTAAAGTCCGTTCGGGTATGTATCATTTCAACCCATAGTGAAGGGGAACTTGCAGTGTGAGATACATAAAATAAAATAACAGTAGAGCATATAATATCATATTAGGTGATGTAACAAATATATAAGCAGTATTTAACATCATATAATCATATCACAGGCATATATGGATTAATCAACATAGTACATCAATTTCTACAATTCACATGTCATTGTTTCACAATTTTATAAGTACGAATGTCGAGAGTGATAAACTCACCTTTTAGAGTTAGAGATGACAATTTGAAACACACAACTATACTCCGAAAAGCATGACAAAGGACGAATAGATTTGAATGGATGAAGAGTCAAGATCCAAATCTTGTACACAAACAATTACAATAATTATAAGTGTATGATTCAATATAAAAGATTAGAAATTAAAAATAATGAAAAATAAGAACTTTAAAATGACATAACTTGCTTTACCCAACACAAGTGGCTCGGCCACATCACTATTGGGCTAGACCACTTCAAAGTATGCTCGGCCATGATGGGTTAAAGGCATTATGCTTGGCTATGAAGGCAAAAGGTACGACTATGGCACAAGAATGTGAAGATGTGACAAGTTACAAACAATAGGAAGGCAAAAGGTCAAGCACTTGTGCTTTATTGGTTCGGCCATGGGTCTAGAGTGCTCGGCCATGGGTTGGATCTTGGTGAAGGCAACACAAAGGCACGGCTTGGTGGATGGTGAGGTCATGGCAAAGCAAGGAGGAGGTGTTTCAATTTGTGGCCGAGGCTAATAGAGGAAGGGGATGGATGGAAACATGGCTTGGTTAGGGTTTGTTATCAAACTTTGGTGATGTATGCTTCCATGGTGGTCACGGCTAAGCTTTGGTGGTGAGGAGATGGTGGTGTGGTCGGCACTAGGAGCATAGCCGAGCAAGCATGGAAGAAAAATAAAGAAAAGGGAAAAAGAAAATAGAAAAAGGAGAAGAGAAAGCTATGGATCTTGTATAATTTTTTTCTAGAAATAGAATGAGAAAGTGGAGATGAGAATGAGATGTTTTTGTGCGTGATTGATAGGAGATAATCACGGCTAGAAAAGTGGTGAATGGCTAGGAGGGGAGTTTTGAATGGTAAGAAAAGAAAAAGTCACACCTTGTATTAAAGGAAAATAATCTTGCATATATTTTATTCTTAAATGCAAATAAAAAAATGAGGATATTGAGATGAGAATGAAATATTCTTGTACGTGATTGAGATAGGAATACACGGCCAAGAAAGACAAGAGTGAACGACTATGGAGTGTAAATGCTAGGAAAACAAAAGGCAAGAATTTAAAACAATTTAACCTATGTCTCCTAGATTTTCTCAAGCCATTTTTATAAAAAGATATAAACAAGTAAAATCCAATAAATAACGTAAAATTCTAGACAAATAAAATAGAAAATAAAATAGAGAAATGGACTTAGGAAAAGTAGGGAAAAAGATACAGAAAATAATTGTGTGTAAAACGATGTATTTGATCCAATTTAAAAAGTATAACTCAGAATTTAACGAAACGAAAAGCAGAACGGATATCAGAATTATATCCAGCTTCAAATAAAAATATTAAAATTTCAAATTTAAAATTTTCAACTGTGGTCAAACTTTGACTTTCAGTTGACCAAAATATAAAAGTTCAGAAAATATTTATTTTATTATATTTGGAAAATAAATTACAAACAAATTCCAAACTTACTTTGAAAAATTCTAAAAATTCAATTTTAAATGATTTAAAAACCAAAGTTTCAAATAAAAATTTAATTAAAAAAATATTTACAAAATTATGGGTTGTTACATCCTGCTTGGCGGCCTACTAACTGGTTCTACTCCCAGAACCAAATCTATCTTAAACTCAATGGCTCGTTTAGGTGGCAATCCATCTACTGGCACAAATACATTTGCGAATTCTCAAACCATGAAAACTCAACTCAACTCATCATCCAATTCCATAGCACTTAACAAGGCATGCATCTCACCGCAAGAACCTTCTACGGTATAAACAATACTGTCGCTACAATCTATGTGTCTAAGCGATATTTTCCTATCCTGGCAAAATATCCTAGCATTGTACTCACTTAACCAATCCATCCAAAAAATAATCCCAAACCCCACAAAATCAAACACATGCAAACTGCAACCAAAGGCATGACCTAACAAGTCAAACTCTAACTGGTCACATCTCAACCCTAGAGTTGCATACCCTCCTATTGGATTTGCAACCCATAAGGAAGTAACTAAATATGTGGGTTATAGGTTAAGCTTATTTATCAAACATCTAGATATAAAAGAATGCGATGCACCAATATCAAATAGAATGCTAACAGACATACCATGACCCTGAAGCGTACCTCCCAAAACTGTCTTTCCTTTCTCCTAAGCTGTCAGCTTAGAAGAAGCAGGCTCCAATGCATACACCTTGCTGTTTCCATCCCTAGCGGTCTTCTTGCACTGGTTCTTATTATGGCCTATCTGATCGCAATTGAAGCACCTAATGTTCGTCTTCCCGATCACTTCCTTAACCTTCCCAGAATGACATTAATTGGCGAAATGACCCTTCTTGTCACACTTGAAACATACCACCTCAGACTTTCCTTTCTTGGCTGCTCCACCCTTCTGAGCACCCTTCTTTTGAAAGAACTTCCTCTTCTGACCCTGCCCAACCTGGACTTCTTTCACCTTATTCTTCCCCTGACACGCAAGCATCTCCTCGTGCCTCAAAGCCATCTCCACAACAACATCACAGGGATCTCTAATATGCGATAAAGTAGCCCTGGCCAACTCAGGCTTCAATCCCCTAATGAACTTCTCATTCCCCTTCATCACTGTATCAATAGCAGCATAACCATATCTGGCTAACTCTTCAAACCTACCAGCATACTCCAGAACAGTCATCTCTCCATGTTCAAGCTCAGCAAACTTCCTAATCAAAACAGACTGCACCATAATTGACATGAACCTCTCCTGGAACCTCCTCTTGAACTCTGCCTATGTCATAGTCTCCTCATCCACTGCCACAGTCACACTATTCCACCAAAACAAAGTAGCTCCCTGAAGCTATCTCGATGCCAACCTCCTCTTCTGCTCATCATTGAGCCTTAAGTCTGCAAAAATCCTTTCGCAGTGCAACAACTAGTTTTCCAACTCAATGGCATCCTCTGTTCCAACAAACGGCTTCCCTCCAAGCTTAGTGTAGTCTCCACTCATCTTAGCATAATCGTTGATAACTGGAGCTCTAGAACTCCTCATTCCAATACTCCAGCAGCAACACCTGCTTGCACCAATTTCACGAAGAACTGATACATTGCTTCCATTTCAACTTGCATGACTCCTGCACCCACATTCTCTGCTCGTGCCTGATACCTCTCCTCACATTAGGCCTGGAATTCCCCTCGGTGCCTTCCCCTCCTGGTTTAACTCTTCCTCTTCTATCTTCCATATCTATATTCAAATCGCATGAGATACAGAAAAATAACCTAACAAAGATAGGAAACTAAAGATAAAGCGTATACTTATATATAGCAAATACAAGTACGTTACTACAGCGTTATCCCATACCCCAATTTTACTAATTCCTTAGGATTATGTTTGAAAAACCATTTTTTAGTTAAAATTCTTCATAAACCATGCTCTGATACCAAGTTGTAACATCCCGTATCTAGAGGCCAAAAGCTAAGCGCTACAGATGTTGCAGTCATCCATAGTATTAACTTCTGGTGACAAAATACGGTAATGCTAATGGTATCTATAATGTGAAATGGATTACAAGAGGGTTTTTGCATTACCTTCCCTTACTTTAACTAGCTTAAGCCAATATAAGAGAGGATGGAGCTTTCCTAAGCATGGAGGCCATTTTTAGGTTTAGGGTTTTAGGAATTTGATTAGGGTTGGAATGAATGAGGGTTAGGAGTTTGAGATGTTGGCTGAAACAAATGGGTAGAAGATGGTTTATAGGCTAATGGAAGTGGGTTAGTGGGCCTAATACCCATTAGGACTTGGAATATGTTCTATATCTCAAGTTAGCTAATTTCTCTAAATACAAACTACACATTATTTACCCATAAAATTTTAAAATATGTTACCAAAATAATTTAGCTATAGTTATAAAATTTTACATCATAATATTTGCCAACTTACAATTTAACCCCTAATTATTCCAAAACACATTTTAGTCAAAATTGCCCAAAATCACCGTTTTGCAATTTAATTGTAAATTAAATTCCCAATTCAAATATTGCACTATTTTACACATATAAAATTTTGCAATATTATTAATTTCCATTTACCCTAATTAATTTCCATTAAATTCTCCATTTTACACTTAGGCCCAAAATATTAATTTATTCAAAATAACTAACTTTTGAACAAATTAGTCACATAAAAAAAATCATTAATAGCTCCAATTAAATTAAAATCCCAATTTTAATTTATTATTTGGTAACCGCAATCACGGGTTGTTACAGACTCCCCCCTTAAGAAAATTGCGTCCCCGTAATTCTCTATCATGGAAGTTATCTATAACATCTAATCCTCAAAATAAATCAAACGAAGGTGAAGTAAAAATACTCACCAACAACAGATGAAGATAGAAAACCGGGATAAGTACGCTTGATAAACTCTCTGGTCTCCCAAGTGCAGTCCTTAGGATTAGACGACCGTTGAATCTTCACGAGCGGGACCTCTTTGTTTCGAAGGCGTCTAACCTCCGAATCAAGCACACGAAGAGGTTGCTGCTCAATAGATAAATCAGGAGAAATCTCTAAATTCGGTATAATAAGTGGATCAATAACAGAATCAGGATCGCGAACACACTTGCGAAGCTGAGAAACATGGAACACGTCATGCATTCCGGAAAAATGAGCAGGTAGAGCCACACGATAAGCAATGGGGCCGATGCGTTCCGTGATAGGAAATGGTCCAACATAGCGAGGAGCCAATTTCCCTGTAGAGCTGAACGCACAACCCCCTTCATGGGAGAAATCCGACTAAAGACAAAATCACCAATGGAGAACTCAAGAGGCTTCCTACGGTTGTCCACGTAGGATTTATGGCGGTCCTGTGCCTCTCTCATTCTCTGACGGATAAGAACAATCTTTTCAGAAGATTCCCGAACTGAATCTGGACCAAGAATGAGCTTCTCGCCAGATTCTAACCAACAAGCAGGAGAGCGACATGGCCTTCCATAGAGAGCCTCGAAAGGTGCCATGCCGATACTAGACTGAAAGCTGTTGTTGTAGGAGAACTCTACAAGCGGTAAGTGATCCTCCCCACTACCTCCGAAATCCAGAATACAACAGCGCAAAAGATCCTCTAAAACACGATTTACCCTCTCCGTCTGACCGTCGGTCTGAGGATGATAAGCAGTCGAGAGATTCAGCTTTGAGCCCAAAGCTAACTGTAGGCACTTCCAGAAGTGACTAGTAAAGATAGTGTCTCGATCACAGACGATAGAGCTAGGAATGCCATGAAGTCGAACGACTTCCTTCACATATAGCTTGGCAAGCTGAGGAGCAGTACGAGTGGACTTAATAGGAATGAAATGAGCTGATTTGGTCAAGCGATCGACGATGACCCAAATAGAAGTATGGCCTGACCTCGATCGAGGCAGACCGTCAATAAAATCCATGGATATCTGATCCCATTTCCACAATGGAATCTCTAGCGGCTGTAGAAGACCAGATGGACGCTGATGCTCAGCTTTGATCTGTTGACAAGTCATGCAACGGCTTACATAACTTGCAACATCGCTCTTCATGCCCTCCCAATAAAATAGACGACACATGTCGGCATACATCTTACTCGACCCGGGATGAATAGTGTACTTAGTGCGATGACACTCGTCTAGAATGTCACGCCTAAGTGATAAATCAGATGGTACCAAAATACGGTTCTTCCTGCGAAGACACCGATGAGAATCAATAGAATAATCCAACAATGTCTCATCATTGGATCTCGACTCAAGGAGATGAATATATCGCAACAAGTCTGGATCCTGCCGCTGAGCATGGGCAATGCGATCCAATAAGATAGGACGAGCTCCCAAGCTGAATAACAAGATCTGAGAATCAGAAGAGGGAGCTCGATTTCGAATATCACACATAGAAAGAGTCTCAAGAATATCTCACTCGGCTATCATCATAGAAACTACTGCCGAGTGTTTGCGACTGAGTGCATCAGCCACACGATTACCCTTGCCAGGGGTATACTGAATTTCTAAGTCATATGAGGCGAGAAACTCAAGCCATCGTTGCTGCCTCATATTGAGATCTCTCTGGCTGAAAAGATACTTCAACGACTTGTGATCGGTGTGGAGAATGAAACGTTCGCCCAATAGATAATGACGCCATGTCTTCAAGGCAAAGACGATAGCAGCTAACTCAAGATCATGAGTAGGATAGCGAACCTCATTCGGACGTAGCTGCCTAGAAGCATAAGCAACTACCCGATCCTTCTGCATAAGCACAGCACCGAGGCCGCTACCACAAGCGTCGGTGTAAACAACAAGATCCTGGTTACTCTCAGGAACTACAAGGATAGGAGCATGAGTGAGAAGTTCCTTCAATCGCTGGAAAGAAACTTCACACTTATCAGACCAAGGAAGCTGCGAATATCATGAACGTTCTCGGGCTGCTTCCAATTCTGAATAGCTTCGATCTTGGCAGGATCAACAGAAATACCCTCAGATGATACAATATGGCCCAAGAACTTGACCTTGCTCTCCCAAAAATGGCACTTGGAGAGCTTGGCCTTAAGCTGATGCTGACGAAGAGTATCCAAGACAATCCGCAAATGATGAGCATGCTCTACCTCGGATCTAGAATAAATAAGAATATCGTCGATGAAAACCAGAACGAATCTATCGATGTATTCCTGGAATACTCGATTCATAAGATCGACAAAGAAAGCCGGAGCGTTCGTCAAGCCGAACGGCATGACCAACCACTCAAAAGAACCATAACGAGTGCGAAATGCTGTAAGAGGAATGATGTCTTCCACGACTCGTAGCTGATGGAATCCGGTGGCAAGGTCAAGCTGAGAGAAGACCTTCGCACCGCTCAACATGTCGTAACGGGAATTAGAGTTAGACATGATTCATTGATATATAATTAATTAAGGAATACTACGGAATATAACGGATTCCTATACATATTCCTAACTTATCTATCAATAAACATAAGGAAGGGATTTGATTTAATTCGGATCTAATTTAAAATGTATTGTACTAAGTGTATATGTTCTGTGTTTATTATGCTTATTCCTGAAACCAGGCTCTGATACCAAACTGTAACGCCCCACTCTGAGACCCACTGTAACAAAGAGTATTACGGGAGTAATACTGTCTGTTAAAGCGGAGAATAGAGTATAGTGGAGGCGACCATTTGTAATCAAGCTATAACTATCTACTGAATACGTCGAAAGGATGGTATCTATATATTTTTTTCAAGTGGTTCGACATATTCGGTAAATACTTATAACGAAATTACAAATGGCTAAAGATCTATCAGGACAAAGCATAATAATAAATGATAAAACATCACAGAATAGAATCACATAACAGATATAAAATCCCAGAACAATACATCGTCAATACAGATCCAAATACAATAAGTGGGTACAAAGCCACTGCCCACACATGTGGGTCAAAAAAATATATACATATCAAAGTCTGAATAATAACAGAGTAGCGGAATAGTGGACAAATAAAAGTACTATCTATCAGCATAGCAGATAATGTCCAAGCGGAAGCACATAAGCTAAGTCCAGAGACCTAACCTGAAACAACTCGGTCTGACCCGAGCGAAAACACTCGGGTCAGGCTAGCTAAACAATCAGTAATAACTGAGATATATAATAATGCGGTACATAAATAAAACAGTACTTATCCAAAGAGAAGTATATTATGAACCACATGAATATAATGACGATCCCTAATCATCAATAAACAATAAAAATCTCCAAAGAGAAATCAACACCAAAGTGTAGAATAAATAAAATTGCCTCATATCATCGGGGTAGCCAAAGCCATAAAAAGATGCTGATAGGCAATAATCCCAAGAGTGACCAGAGTCTGTAATCAATGCCCAAGCAAAGATCGATGCTCCAAAGATCAATGCGGATATACTGAAAAGTCAATGAAATCCAACACTGAAAAGCAGTGTCCAGAGACACTGTGAATCCACAAGGCAATCGCACTTACATCGTATGGTTCCATAGAACCTACACCGAATGGCGGTACTCGAATGGATATAAAAATCATCAAATAATACCAATATTGCACGTGCACCGACCAGAGTCGTTGTTGCCAAGTACTATAGAGTTATGATCGATCACTCGCACAGATGCGGAACGCGCGAGACAGCGAGATCCTTCCCAGAAGAATAAAGGCCCAGAGGCGCACGCCGAAAATAAACTGCTCCATAGAGCAGGTGTCCAAAGACGGTTGCCCAGAGGCGTGGTGACCCAGAGGTCCAATGTTGGCCGCCCAGAGGCTAATGTGTCACTAACTTCTTGGAGAGGAACCCGTAAAGTGTTAACAATGAGTCCCATACCCCACGTTTGCACTAAACGGTTTCCTAACCAATAGCAAGCTCACACTCCAAACAATAAAAAGTCCACCTCGTATCATCGGTAAACTAGACCCAAAGGTCAAAACGATCAATCGAATAGGTCGGGGATTAACCGAAAAGAAAATACACATGGTTCCATAGGCCGGAGATTTCCTAACCGTTTAAGCACCTTTCCACTTTGCTCGACATGCTAAAAAGTGAGTGTAAGATTTTTATTATAGAAAATAATGGTGCGAAACAGATTGATAATTGATTTTGAAATCACTTTAAAACGGCTTTTGAAAACTCTCCTATTATGGAGTAATTAATTTAATAATTAAAAATAATATTATATAATAATTTCGAAAGCCATTTAGGAGTGAAAAATCCTTTGAAAATAATTCATAAAACCCGTGTACGAAATCTAGAGACAAATCCCAAAGAAATCAATAAAACCAGAAAATCGCTGAAAATATTTTAAGTGTTGGAAAATAGTCCAAAAATGACGCGAACCCAAGTTCGGAAAATTATTCGGACTAGCAAACTGAATCCGAATGGCATAATAATTGGTAGGCATATAGTCCAACATCCCTGCTCCAAACTGCAAAAAGAATCGGGAAATTCCGACTTGAAACGAAGAAACGACGTCGTCTCAAAGTCGGACAAAAATCACAAAACTTTACTGTGTCAAAACAGTGTAAAGGTCCCACTTCGACGACATGGTCGAAGGGTCACATGAACTCAGATCTGGATGAAAATTTTCAAGAGTGTAGTAAAGTACTCCTACTTTGATATCCAACAAGAATCGTTCGGTTTCGACTTGAAACGAAGAAACGACAATGTTTCAAAGTTGGTCCGACGATAACTGAAAATGATCACTATTGTAAAACAGTTTCTGGGTGCTACTTCGGCAATAGAAACGAAGTATCTAATGCACCCAGATCTAAACCAAACTTTGCATGGTTAAAGATCTCGATCTCATCTTTTTAACGAGACCAAAAACGATGAAATCCGACAAAGGACGAGCCCGGGATGGCGTCGCAAAGTCGGGGTTCTACGCTGAAAACAACGGAATAAAAGAGACTAAGGCCTATAGCTATGCACTAACTGGCCAGAGATGAAAAACCATAATTTTGGCATAGTAAACTTCAAATTCTGGAAAAATGAATAACATGAAAGTTGTACCTTAGTTTCTAAGCTTTCCAGAATGACCAAGATCGTCAAATTCCGACCAGAGATAAAAATTCTATGCCTAAAACAATTCTCAGATCTAAATTTTATATCACTGTCGTTGTGCTCTCGGGACAGTTGTAAGAATGCATAGTTTTGACCAAATTAACTTCAAAATTTCATGAAACTCAAAACATGAAAGTTTTATCACTAAATCTAAGCTTTCCAGAACATCCAAAATTATTAAATTTGGATAAGAAACGAGTAACTTATGGCCAAATCAATTTCAGGTTTTTGTTTTATCAACCCTGTAGTTTGTTGTCAGGTCAGCGACAAACAAGCATGATTTCGACCATTCAAACGTCAAAGTTAGGCAAAGCACAAAACATAAAAGTTATAAGGTACAGAATAAGCTTTCCAGAACTTCAAGAAAATCTTAATTCCGATTTAAGATGAATGAGATATGCCTAATTTACTAACAGTAATAAACTAATTATAATTTCAGCTAGCATATATTACCTCTTTCCCAAGCAATGAAAAGAAGATCAAAGAGTTTCACAATCTAAATGCACAAAAAAAAAGGATTACAAAATAATTTCAGAAATTAAGAGATGCTTATACATAGATTAGGAGAGGGTTTACCTAGTATTCCTCTCAAGCAAAAGAACAAACACTTATATGGCACTAACCAAAGCTAAGAGATGATGATCAAGGAGCAAGAAAAATACCAAAACACATAAAACCAAGAGTTACAACATGATTTCCAGAAATTAAAGAGAGTTAGAAATGGATTACAAGAGGGTTTTTGCATTACCTTCCCTTACTTTAACTAGCTTAAGCCAATATAAGAGAGGATGGAGCTTTCCTAAGCATGGAGGCCATTTTTAGGTTTAGGGTTTTAGAAATTTGATTAGGGTTGGAATGAATGAGGGTTAGGAGTTTGAGATGTTGGCTGAAACAAATGGGTAGAAGATGGTTTATAGGCTAATGGAAGTGGGTTAGTGGGCCTAATACCCATTAGGACTTGGAATATGTTCTATATCTCAAGTTAGCTAATTTCTCTAAATACAAACTACACATTATTTACCCATAAAATTTTAAAATATGTTACCAAAATAATTTAGCTATAGTTATAAAATTTTACATCACAATATTTGCCAACTTACAATTTAACCCCTAATTATTCCAAAACACATTTTAGTCAAAATTGCCCAAAATCACCGTTTTGCAATTTAATTGTAAATTAAATTCCCAATTCAAATATTGCACTATTTTAAACATATAAAATTTTGCAATATTATTAATTTCCATTAAATTCTCCATTTTACACTTAGGCCCAAAATATTAATTTATTCAAAATAACTAACTTTTGAACAAATTAGTCACATAAAAAAATCATTAATAGCTCCAATTAAATTAAAATCCCAATTTTAATTTATTATTTGGTAACCGCAATCACGGGTTGTTACACGCTCCTCTTCTTTTGGACATTCTTTTCTTAACTATATGTTAAATACTTCTCTTCTGGACGGTCTGTCCTTAACTTATACTCTCCCAGGGTCACCTGATCCTAATGGTTTTGTGGGCTCACCAATAACCTATATGTATACAAACATATATTCCTTTATGTGTGTATTCATAATTTTAGTCTTACCTGTGACAAAGCCCTGCACTCTAGAATTTTGGACAAAATTAGCTGGGGCTAATAGATAATGTATAGGGCACGACCCTATACAGGCCCCATCTGGTATCCTAATATCTGTGTCACTTTTCTTAGGGATATCTTCCATTATTTTCCTTGAAAAACTTTTCAAAATGATTTAAAACCTTTAAATCAAACTCAACCAGGAATATATATATATATATAATCGCTATGCTTTACTCAAAATCCCCTTGCCATGTTATATATACTTTACCCAAATCTTATTTGATGAAAATATTTAAATCTTTGAAAGTCCGTCTTCCAAATCTATTGAAAGTACCCTTTCTGAAACCATTAAAAGTGCCTCTTTCAAAATCAAGTAAAACCCTTTTTTTATCTAGGCCGAAAGGCCAAAACCTTCCTTTTGAAACCATTCTCAAAAGCCTTTCGAAACCACTGAAAAACCTTCCTATCGAAAGCTTTAAAAACCTTAGACATCTTTCTTTTAAAACCTTTAAACATAGCCTTTCAAAACCTTTGGAAAAACCTTTTCCTTTAATCCTTTTGAATTAACCAGAATGCCATACCTTTCGATTTCTTCGAAACCATTGGGGAACCACCCTTTCGAAACCCTCCTTTAAAACCTTTTGAAAGCATCAAACCTTGATAAACATAAACCTTTCGAAAGCACTTGCGTACAATTTAAAACATGTGGAAGAATACCTTTCGAAACCATTCAAACTGACTCTTTCGAAACCATTTAAACCATCTCGTTCGAAACCTTTTTGGGTTATACTACAATAGAGAAAAAGGGTCATTAAATCATTTAAGTCAAAAGCCTACCTTTCGAAAGCTTTCCTAAGTAAATAAGTGATGGTGTCAAAACCATCCCTTCGAAAGCATTGGAGTAGTGGCCAAATTTTTAGAAAATAATGTAACCCCTTCGAAACCCTCTGGGTCTAAAGGTAAAAAGGCAGTAGCAAAAGTTTTTGACTTAGTCGAAAGTGATCATTTAAAAACAAAGGCACTACCCAATCGAAACATTTCCTCTAAAACAATTTGACCTAGTCGAAAGCATCTTAGTCGAAAGCAAGCAGGCACATTTTCTTTTAAAAGTAAAGCAATGCCTCAACCCCTTCGGAACCACTGGTTTCGACTATATACCTTTCGCCTACATCCAATTCACTACGTACCAGTTAACTGATACCATGTGCATTGGTTTTGACGGTGTCGGAGGCGAAGGTAAGGAGGTGGAACCTGGTGCCGAAAGCATCGAAACAGTGAAAAACATGTTGATTAGTCCTTTTAAACTATTTATTTTGTACCAAACCTACCTTGTTTGTCTAAATCTCATTGGTTGCTATTGTACTTTTTCAAAAGTGCTACCAATTTCCAGAAATAACAAATTTGAATTATTTGCAAAGAGCCCCTTCATCTTTTATGAATATATAAAACATTTAAGTCCCATACCTTAAATAATTTTATATATCCATTAAAACACTTAGGAAAATTCTATAGAAATTCCAGAAAATCTCTTTTAATATGTTTTCCAACAAATAAAAATTTCAGACCCAAATCTTTTATTATTTAACCGTAAATAATTTATAACCCAAATTACCATTTTCTTTACAGGAAAATTAGTATAAAATTCCAAAAATTCTAAAAATTGAAATCCATCTCTAAAATATTATTTCTAGTTTATGTAAATATTCGCAAGGCATTTAGATGTCATTTAATAGGGTTTTCATATCAAAACATATTATAAAATCAATATGAACATGCATAAATCATCAACAAGTATATATAATAATTCCATCATTCAAAAACATGGCAAAACATTGCAAATCATTTCAGATTTCTCATTAAAACTGGAAACAAAACAACTGAGAGATGTAAATATTATTCACCTTAGCTTTAGGGATTAAGGATATGAGATTTGAATGAGTTTGATGTTGATTAAGCTTCCCCTTTATCTTTCTTCCTCTTGCTCTTATTAATGGTGGCCGGCCTTAACTTTTAAAATTTTGAACAAATGAAATGAACGTGTATAGTTTACACAACCATTGGTTATAGATATAGGAATGGTCTCTTTCCTATTTTACCCCTCCTATATTTCACATTAACTCTTTCTTTTAGTTCATTGTATAAATGGCACGGCTAACGCTTAATTTAATCAAATCTTAATCCCTAAATCAACACATTATTTTATTTAAGTTAGCTAATTAAAAATCCTAAATAATGTTATCAAAAATATGGGGTGTTACACTCCTGCCCTATAGGACTATGCCGATCGATAATGCTTTAGAATGTTATGCCGACCCTTATGCCATCCATTCGTACTCTCCAAACTACATCACATGATGACAATCCCTTCTGATCACCCATAATGTTATACTGATCCTTATTCACCCACGCATATCCCTTGATCCAACTTGCTAATCCCTCTGGTTCAACGGGTCTATGCCGAACCCTATACTCCAATACACTCTGCCGACCCTTCCAAGAACCATCTATGCCAAGCAAAGCACCATCAATTATACTGATCCCTCTATTATCTCATCTATGTTGACTATCCACTCAAATAATCATGACGATCCCTAGTGCTTCACCGTGCTATGTCGATCCCTTGACTATCCAAGCTATTTTCTATATTTCTAAGTCCTTGTGTTGTCTGTCTATCAGCTACGTTCAACCCGGGCTTCATATAACTGTCCGAACTCTATTTCTGGATCCTATATCCACTGCTTCTTGGTCATCCTTCTTGACAGCAGATGAATCTGTCTTGCGTAATTAGCCCAATATAACCGTGTCTGGATACCGGGTAACAATTATTAATAATTAATTATCAATTATTTAGTAGTAGCTATTAGTTATTAAATATTAAATATTGCTTCTTATTTATCAGTTGCTATATCTTATTTATTAATTCTTATTTATCAGTTATTAATTTATTTGAAAAAAAATTAATTTTTTTGATATACTATATGTTATTGTTAATTATAAGTCTTAAATATCAAATACTAACTAATAAACATTACTTCTTAATTATTAAATATTAATTACTTATTAATTGTTAGCTACTAAATATTAGACTTAATTATTATTAATTAGTAGAAATTATTTAAAAGTAATTATTAACTATGAAAAATTAATTATTAAAAATGACTTCTTATTTGTTAATTATTAATTACCAACTATTTCTTATTACTTCTTAATAATTAAATATTAATTATTAATTATTACAACGGTTAAAATTAATTAGTTGTTATAGACCACAATTGGTTAAAATAAGCAGTTGTTAAAAATATGTTTATTGCAACTGGTAGGCAAATGCAGTTGCTAAAAATATATTTATTGCAACCGGTAGAAAAACGCAGTTATTAAAAATACGCTTATTGCAACTGGCAAGAAAACACAGTTGTAAAAATATGTTTATTACAACTGCCAGTAAATACCAGTTGTTAAAAACCATTTATTACAACTGCCAGGAAATGCCAGTTGTTGAAGACCACTTATTTTGTAACACCCTATAAAATCAACCCTAATTAAATAAGTAAACAAAGAGAAATTCAATTAATTAGGGTAGGGATAAAAATGGAAATTTTGTAAAATTTGAAATTTGACCACGAAAGTTATGTCTTTGCGTTCGTGGCAAAATTCTAATCAATTTCCATATATAATATGTTGAAAATGGAGCTCAAACAAAAAGTTATGGGTATTTGAAGTTTTCAGATTTAAATTAATTTAGTTCGAATTCAAATTCAAATAAAATAATTAATCCTCTAATTTGAAATTTTGAAATTAATTATGATTAGACTTGGGAGGATTAAGTAAACGTTAAAGTTAACAATAAACGTTAAGAGTAATTAGGGAACTAAATAAGCAATGACTCAAAAATTAAATAATCTTCCCAAGTAAGGGGAAAAGGTAGACATCTTAACCTCAAAAGGTTGACCCGTAGAGGTCGAGCGCTTGGAAGGAAGAGGTTGACCACTTCCTATGTGGCAGCTAGGGTTTGGTTGCTTTGTATGCTCCAGATTTATCCGTTTTCAACCTAGTTTCATCCTACGGTTCTGGTGCTTTTCAACCACTATAAATAAGACCCTAGCCCCTCACTTTTATTCAAAAATATTTTGGAAACATCAGCGAAGTTCGGTCAGTTTATCTCTTCTTAGATTCAGAGAACTCCATTAGGGTTTCAGGTAAGAAATCATAATCAATCTTTGTTTATTTTTTAATTTCTAAACCTCTTCTCCTCCAACCTTTCTAAATCTAATATATATACAAATCTCTTATTGTATATATCAAAAAGAAGAGATCTGAAAGGAGATTATTATAGGCGTTGCAAATCCAAAGAGTAGCAAAGCTAAGGACAAATTGTAAGTGGAAATCTTAGTTTTTCTATTTTAGTAGTTGAATAGTATAGTTTGGATTTGATATATGCCTTAGGGAGTTTTGGATTACAAAAACATCATATTAAAAATCCCTAAAATTTTCCGAAAGCGAAATGTCAATTCTTAGGATTGGAATCTTAATTGTTTTGTGTTAAAATAATAGAGATTTGTGGATTTTGCGGTTTATTTATTCTACCTTCTATTCCACTTCTTATTTTTCTTCTCCAGATCTGATTAAGGGATTTAATTGAGGAATGATGAGTAAAGAATGAATCTTTATTCGCAGTTTACACCATGTAACATCCCCTATCTAGATGTCCGAAGCTAAGCGCTACAAATGCCGCAGCCATCCATAGTATTAACTTCCGGTGACCAAATACAATAATGTTAATGGTATCTATAATATCAGAAGTACTTGAATATAAAATAAACTCATCACAGATTAAAACATTTTTTTGATTACATTTCAAAACAACTTTTCATATCTAGGTTACATAATCTCCAAACGTTTCCTAGGTTCAGATCAAATATAATTATTACAAAATACGCCAAGAGCGACATATGAAGATTCCCTCTTGGATGACCAGAGTACTAAATAGTCATAAGTGACTTAATACAACACAGCGGAATAAAACAACAAAAAAACTCCTAAATAGCTAGCCATCAGTCTCCTGTTCGTCTTCGGAAGCTTTATTCGTCAACTTACTAAAAACTTGAAAATCCTCAACCCTTAGCCTACTCAAATCAATTTTGAGCTCCCGAGAGTTTAAGGGGAAAACATAAACTTCGAGTCAGACATAAAGCCTGGTGTGAATAATACCATACATCTCGGTTATTTGATATTAAATGAGACCGTGTCGCTTAGTGGAATGGGTTTCCCCTCACTAATATCCTTTTAAAACATACCTTTTGCATCTCATAATCCTGCAACCAAAACTGGTTAAAACTGTAAAGCGTTATCATGTAAACATACATATCAGGTAACAAATGAACTATTTGTCCGAACACTATAGTTTTGTTTGGCTAACTACTAACCTTTGGCTGACTTGGGCCTACGAGAAAATATAAACAAATAATCTAACATCTGTTAGATACTCCTCTTCTGGACGGTCTGTCCCTAACATACTTTCTCCAGGTCAACTGATCCTAATGGTTTTGCAAGCTCACTAATAGCTTACCTTTGTACAAATATATTCCTTTATGTGTGTAACATCATTTTAGCCTTTCCTGTGACAAAGCCCTACACATTGGAATTTTAGACTAATTTGGCTAATAGCTAATGTAAGGGCGCGACCCAATACCAGTCCCATGGTATACAAATATCTGGGTCATTTTACGTAGGGTAATCTTCCCTTTTCCTTAAAAACCTTTTCTTCTCAAATTGATTTAAACCATTAAATCATACTTTAAACAAGGAAAATAAATTCTACGCATTACTCAAATCACCTTGCCATGTTATATATATATATATATATATATATATATATATATACACATACATAATTTACACAAATCTTTGTTGATGAAAATATTTTAAACCTTTGAAAGTACTAATTTCGATCCCATTGAAAGTATCTCTTTCGAAACCAAGTAAACCCTTTATAACCTAGGCCAAAAGACCAAAACATCCCTTCTGATACCATTCGTATAAACCTTTTGAAACCATTGAAAAACCTTTCCTTCGAAAGCCTTATAACCTTGGACATCCTATCTTTGAAACACTTAAACATTGCCTTTCGAAAATATTGGAAATCCTTTCCTTCCAAACCTTTCGAAACCATTGGGGAACCACCCCTTCGAAACCTTCATTAATACCTCTCGAAAGCATTAAAACATCAAACCTTTCGAAACCAATTGGGTTCAAGTAAAACATGTGGAACGACCTTTCGAAATCATTTAAAACTATCTCCTTCGAAACCTTTGGGTTCTACCTTCAACGAGCAAAAGGGTCATAAAACATTTAAGTCGAAAGAACTCTTTTGAAAGCATTTCCTAAGTAAAGAAGTGATGGTGTCGAAACCAACCCTTCAAAAGCATTGGAGAAGTGGCTTGGATTTTAAAACAAAGTATACCTTCCGAAACCATTTGCTTCGAAAGGTAGAAAGCGGCAGCTAGGGGTTTCGACCCCTTCGAAAGCATTTTCTTAAAACAAAGGCGCAACCCATTTCGAAACCTTCCTTCAAAATATTTGATTCAGTTGAAAGCCAACCAAGTCGAAAGCATTCCTTTCAAAAGCAAAGCAGGTGCATTTTCATTTCAAAACAAAGTAATACTTCAACCCCATCGGAACCTCATGTTTCGACCCAGTTCCTCCCGCCTATGTCCAATTCGCTACATACCAAGCTTTGATATCACGCGCATTGGTTTCGATGGTGAAGGAGGCGGAAGAATCCAAGCGAAAGCAGGGTGCTGAAATTGGTGAAACATGTATAAAGCATGTTTAAACTAATTTTTATCCTTTTAAGGTAGTCTTTTCAACTAACCCGCCTTGTTTGTCAAAATATGATTGGTTGCAAATTTTCTTTCCAAAAGCATTGTCGAAATTTCAAAATTAAACAATTTAAATAATTTACAAAATAGCCCTTCTCCTTTTATAGATATATAAAATATTTAAGTCCCATACCTTAAATAATTTTTTATATCTATTAAAACAGTTAGGAAAATTCTACAAAAATTCCAAAAAATCATTTTTAATATGTTTTCTAACATATAATAATTTCAGACCCAAAACATATATTATTTAACCATAAATAATTTTTAAACCCAAATAATCAATTTCCTCACTAGAAAATTAATATTAAATCCACATTAATTCAAAAAATTATGAAAATTGAAACCCATCTCTAAAATATCATTTATAATCTAAATCTAAAATCGCAAGGTATTTGGATGTCATTTAATAGGGTTTTCATATCAAAACATATCATAAAAACTATATGAATAAGCATAAATCATCAATAAGCATATATAAACATTTTTTCATTCAAAAACATGGCTAATATTTGCAAGATAAATCGGGTTTAACCTAAAACCGAAAATAATAAAATAATTAGAAAACATGAGATGTAGTCATTATTCACCTTAGTTTTGAAATTTAGGAGTTTGAGATTTGAATGGTTAAATGTTGATTTGCTCTTCCTTTAGCTTTTCTTCCTCTTTTATCTTCGAATGGTGGCCGGTCTCTATTTTAAATTTTTGATTATGAAATGAACTTGTAGTATGAGATACATGAGGGTTTAGGGTATATGGTTATGTCTCATTCCTATTTTACCCATTCTCTATTTCATTTTAACTCATCTTTAGTTCATTTGTTAACATGGCATGGCTACCCCTTATTAATCAAAAATTTCAATCCCCTAATCATCCCATTATTTTATTTTATTTAACTAATTAAATATCCTAAATAATGTTACTAAAAATTAGGGTCGTTACAGACTCCCCTCTTTAAAGAATTTTTCCCTCGAAATTATGATAAGGTACACAACAAATCAATCATAAAGGTAAAACATACCATCAAACAAATCAGGATAAGCGTCTCTAATCCTGCTCTCAGTCTCCCAAATACAGTCTCTCTCATCGTCGCTCCACTGGACTTTCACTAATCTGACTATCTTGTTTCTAAGTCTCTTCTCATCTCTCGCAACTATCTAAACTGGCTTTTTAACTATAGTCAAGTCTGATTCTACTACTAAGTCATCTAACACAGTTGGTGCTATAATAGTCTCTGGATCTCTAATACACTTCCTTAGATGAGAAACATGGAAAACATCGTGGACTCCTGCCAAACTATTCGGTAACTCCACTCTATATGCGGGTTTCCCGATCCTCTCTATAATAGGAAATGGTCCTACGAATCTCGGTGCCAACTTCCCTAATTTCCCAAATCGAATCACGTCCTTCATTGGTGATACCTTAATGAAAACATAATATCCAACAGAGAACTCCAAGTCTTTCCGTCTTCTATCTACATAACTCTTCTACCCTGACTGAGCATACTTCATCCTATCCCGAATTAACTCATCTTTCTGCAGCTTCTCTAACCAAGTCTGGACCAAGAACCAACCTATCCTTGGTCTCTAACCAACAAACAGGATATTTGCATGGTCTTCTATACAAAGCTTCAAATGGTGTCATCCCTATCTAGTATGATAACTGTTGTTATATGAAAACTTGACTAAGTGTAGATGGTCTTCCCATGATCCCCCAAAATCTAACACACAAGCTCTTAACAGATCCTCCAAGACTTTGCTAACTCTTTCCCTTTGCCCATCAGTCTGTGGATGGTAAGCGTTACTGATCTTGAGCTTGGTACATAAAGTGTCATGTTGACTCTTCCAGGCTAGTTAACAAGGAAAGGAATCTCTATCACTTACTATGGTACTAGGAATTCCATGAAGTCTAGCTATATTTTTCATAAATAACTTAGCTAAAACAGGTGCCGTCCTAGTTGACTTAAAAGGAATGAAATGGGCACCCTTGGTTAATCTATCCACTACAACCCATATACTTTCATTTCCTCTATTAGATCTTGGCAACCCGTCTATAAAATCCATAGAAATAGAATCCCACTTCCATACTTGAATATCCATTGGCTGAAGCAACCCACTTGGCTTTTGATGTTCGGCTTTTACCTATTAGCAGTTCAGGCACTGCTTTACCCAAAAGGCTACAGCCATCTTCATACCTTCCTAGAAGAAACTTCTCTTCATGTCCTGATACATCTTAGTTCCTCTTAGATGAATAGTGAACTTCAAACGATGGCATTCCACTAAAATCTCTTTCCTAATGTCTCCCACATTTGGAATACACAACCTTCCTTTCTTTCTCAACCACCTATTCTGGTCAAGATTAAAATCCTTCAAGTCATCGCTCTCCGTTCCATTCCTTAACTTCTTGATCCGCTCAGCCAATATTGGATCCTCTTCTTGTTTAGAAGCAATCTTTTCAATCATAACTGGTTGAACTTCTAAACATGACAACATAGCAGTCTCCATGCTAGAACTACTCCTAGATCTCCACTGCATTCTACATGAAGCCAATTCTTCCAAATCTTCCCCCTCAGCTATCATTGCCAAAACTGCATTCTGATGTTTTCTGCTAAGCGCATCCTCAACCTTATCGCCTTTTCTCGGTGTGTACTCAATTCCAAAGTCATAAGCAGCTATAAACTCTAACCATCTCTGTTGTCTCATGTTCAGCTCCTTTTGGAAGAACAAGTACTTCAACGAATTATGATCCGTGTATAGCTCAAACCTTTCTCCCAAAAGGTAATGTGTCCACACCTTCAATGCAAATATCACCGTAGCTAATTCCAAATCATGCGTTGGATATCTAACCTCATGGGCTCTAAGCTGTCAAGAAGCATAGGCAATCACTTTACCTTTCTACATTCACACAGCTCCTAATCCAGTTCCATATGCATCTGTATATACTACCAAATCCCGATTCCCCTCCGGAACAACTAATACAGGCGCATGGGTCAATAAGTGTTTCAAGCTCTGGAATGCTTCCTCACACTTATCGATCCACACAAACTCCACATCCTTTCGCGTTAGCTTGGTCATCAGTGATGCTATCTACGAAAAATCCTTTATGAACCTCCGATAATATCCAGCCAATCCAAGAAAACTCTTTATCTCAGTCACTGTCTCGGGTCTCTTCCAATTATTTACTGCTTTAATCTTAGTCAGATCTACAGACAACCATTTCTCTGAAACTACATGACCAAGAAAATTCACTTCCTTCTTCCAGAAATGACACTTCGAAAATTTCGCCTTCAGCTGATTCTGCCTCAGCGTCTCAAGCACCACTCTAAGATGAACTTCATGCTCTCTTTCATCCTTAGAGTATATCAAAATATCATCTATAAAAACCAACACGAACCTATCCAAGTGCTCTCGGAAGATTCGGTTCATCAAATCCACAAAGAATGCTGGCGCATTAGTTAGTCTAAACGGCATCACTAACCATTCGTATGATCCATATCTAATTCTAAACACCGTCAAAGGAATACTATCCTCTGCTACTCTAAGCTGGTGGAAACCTATTGCTAAATCCAACTGACAAAATACCTTGGCTCCACTCAACTGATCGAAAAAACGTCAATTCTAGGCAACGGATATCGATTCTTTATCGTCTTCTCATTCAACTTAATATAATCGATACATAACCTCAATGACCCATCCGGCTTCTTAGCAAACAATACGGCTGCTCCCCAAGGTGAACTACTTGGCCTAATAAAATTCTTGCCTTCCAAATCCACCAACTGCACCTTTAGCTTACTCATCTCGGTAGGTGCCATCCTGCTTGGTGGTCTACTCACTGAATCTGCTCTAGGCACCAAATCTATCTGAAACTCAATGGCTTGTTTTGATGACAATCCTACTACCGGCTCGAAGACATCCGCGAATTCTCTAACCACGAAAACTCGATTCAACTCATCCTCTAACTCCACAACACCCAAAAAAGCCCTCACAACTAGGACTTTCTACGGTATATACAATCTGATCACTACAATCAGGGTGTCCAAGTGATATTTTCCCAACATGGTAAAATATCCCAGCTTCGTACTTACTTAACCAATCCATACCAAAAATAATTCCAAACTCTACAAAGTGAAATACATGCAAACTGTAAACAAAGGTATGGCCTAACAAATCAAACCCTAAGTGGTCACACTTCATCCTAAGTGTTGCATACCCTTCTATCGGATTTGCAACCCTTAAGGAAGTTACTAAGTATGAGGGTTCTAGGTTAAGCTTATCTACCAAACAACGAGATACAAAAAAATCGATGCACCAGTATCAAACAAAATGCTAACTGACATACCACGAATCTGAAGCGTACCTCCCAACACAGCTTTTCCTTTTTCTTTTGCAGTTGGCCTCGAGGTAGCTGACTCCAATGCAAACACCTTTCCTTTCCCATCCTTAGCAGGCCCCTTGCATTGTTTCTTATAATGTCCAATTTGATCGCAGTTGAAGCATCTAATATTCTTCTTCCCAATCACTTCCTTCGCCTTTCCAGTACTACATTCATTTGCAAAATATCCCTTCTTATCGCACTTGAAGCAAACAACCTCCGACTTTCCTTTCTTCACGGCTCCACCTTTCTGAGCGCCCTTCTTATGAAAGAACTTCCTTTTCTGACCCTACCCCACATGGACCTCCTTTGCCTTATTCTTCTCCAGAGAAGCAAGCATCTCCTCATGTCTCAATGCCATCTCTACTACAACATCACAAGGATCCCTAATATGAGGTAATGTAGATATTTCCAACTCAGGCTTCAACCCCCTTATGAACTTCTCATTTCTCTTCATCACAGTATCCACAGTGGCATATTCATACCTAGCCAACTCCTCAAACCTTCTAGCATACTCCAATACAATCATATCCTCATGTTCCAACTTAGTAAACTTTCTGATCAAGGTAGACTTCGCCATCACAGACATGAACCTCTCCACGAACCTCCTCTTAAACTCAGCCTATGTCATCGTTTCTTCGTTCACTCCAATTGTCACACTATTCCACCAGAATAAAGCTGTCTCGAAGCAAGCGTTCTATTCTGCTCATCATTGAGTCCCAAGTCTGCAAAGATTCTCTCACAATGCAGCAACAAGTTTTCCACCTCAATAGCATCTTCAGTTTTGATAAATGGCTTTCCTCCAAGCCTAACATAGTCTCTACTCAGAATAGCATAATTTTTAACCACCGGAGCTTCCTGAACTCCCCCTACAGCATTTCCTCCAACCACTCCGGTAGCAACAACCTCTTGCATCATATTCATGAAAAACTTATACATAGCTCCCATATCAACTTGCGGGACTCCAACACCCACATTTCCTATTTGTGCCTGACCTTGGTTCCTTCTTTGGTCAAGCGTTACCATTTGTTGTAGTGCTTCCCCCAAGATTCACTCTTCGACTTCTAGCATCCATATCTGTGTTCAAGCCTTGTGAGAAACATAAGAATAACATAGAGAGATAGGAGAATAGAGATATAACATATAATTATATATAGCAAATACAAGTGCGTTACTATAGCGGTATCCCATACCCCGATCTTATCTCTAATTCTTTAGGATTATATTTTCAAAAATCATTTTAGTTTAAAGTTTTTCATAAACCTATGCTCTAATACCAAGTTGTAGTATCCCTTATCTGGAGACCCGAAACTAAGCCCTATAGATGTTGCAGTCATCCATAGTATTAACTTTCGGTGACCAAATACGGTACTGTTAATAGTATCTATAATATCAAAAGCACTTGAATATGAAATAAAATCATCACATATTAAAACATTTTTCTGATTACATTTCAAAATAACTTTTCATATCCAAGTTACATAATCCCAAATGTTTCCAAGGTTCAGATCAAATATAATTATTATAAAATATGCCAAGAGCGACATATGAAGATGCCAACTTGGATAACCAGAGTACTAAATAGTCATAACTAACTTAATACAACACGGTAGAATAAAACAACAAAACAACTCCAAAATAGCTAGCCATCACCCTCCTGCTCATCTTCAGAAGATTTATTCGTCAACCTACTAAAAACTTGAAAATCCTCAACCCTCAGCCTACTCAAATCAATTTTGAGCACCTGAGAGTTTAAGAGGAAAAACATAAACTTCGAGTTAGACATAAAGCCTGGTGTGAAATACCATACATCTAGGTTATTTGATATTAAGTGAGACCGCGTCGCTTAGCAGAACGTGTTTCCCCTCACTAATATCCTTTTAAAACATACCTTTTGTAAATCATAATCCTGCAAAAAAAAACTGGTTAAAACTGTACAGCATTATCATGTAAACATACATATCAAGTAACAAATGAACTATCTATCTGAACACTATAGTTTTGTTTGGCTAACTGCTAACCTTTGGCTGACTCGGCCTACCAAACAACATAAAAAAATAATCTAACATCTGTTAGTACTCTTCTTCTGGACGGTCTGTCCCTAACTTACTTTCTCTAGGTCAACTGATCCTAATGGTTTTTCGGGCTCACCAATAACCTACCTCTGTACAAATATATTACTTTCTGTGTGTAACATCATTTTAGTCTTGTCTGTGACAAAGCCCTATACACTGGAATTTTGGACTAAATTAGCTAGGGGCTAATAGCCAATGTATAGGGTGCGACCCTATACCAATCCAATCTGGTATACAAATATCTGAGTCATTTTACTTAGGGTAATCTTCCCTTAAATTTTCCTTGAAAACCTTTTCTTCTCAAATTGATTTAGAATCTTTAAATCAAACTTTAAATAAGGAAAATAAATTCTATGTTTTACTCAAATCACCTTGCCATGTTATATATACTTTACACAAATCTTTGTTGATGAAAATGTTTTAAACCTTTGAAAGTACCCATTTCGATCCTATTGAAAGTATCCCTTTCGCAACCAAATAAACCCTTTATAACCTAGGCTGAAAGGCCAAAACATTCGCATAAACCTTTCGAAACCACTGAAAAACCTTTCCTTCGAAAGCCTTAAAACCTTGGACAACCTATCTTTAAAACACTTAAACATTGCCTTTCTAAAACATTGGAAACCTTTCCTTTCAAACCTTTTGAAACTATTGGGGAACCACCCCTTCGAAACCTTCATCAAAACCTCTCGAAAGCATTAAAACATCAAACCTTTCAAAACCAATTGGGTTCAAGTAAAACATGTGAAACAACCTTTTGAAACCATTTAAAACTATCTCTTTCGAAACCTTTGGGTTCTACCTTCAACAGAGCAAAAGGGTCATAAAACATTTAAGTCGAAAGCACTCTTTCGAAAGCATTTCCTAAGTAAAGAAGTGATGGTATCGAAACCAACCCTTTGATGGCATTAGAGAAGTGCTTTGGATTTTAAAACAAAGTATACCTTCTAAAACCATTTGCTTCGAAAGGTAGAAAGCAGCAACTAGGGGTTCAACCCCTTCAAAAGCATTTTCTTAAAAAAAAAGGCACAATCCATTTCGAACCTTTCCTTTAAAACATTTGATTCAATCGAAAGCCAACCAAGTGGAAAGCATTCCTTTCGAAAGCAAAACAGACGCATTTTCATTTCAAAACAAAGCAACGCTTCAACCCCATCGGAACCCCATGCTTCGACCCAGTTCCTCCCGCCTATGTCCAATTCTCTACAAACCAAGCTTTGATATCATGCGCATTGGTTTTGATGGTGAAGGAGGCGGAAGAATCCAAGCGGAAGCAGGGTGCCGAAAGTGGTGAAACATGTATAAAGCATGTTTAAACTGATTTTTATCTTTTTAAAGTAATCTTTTCAACTAACCTGCCTTGTTTGTCAAAATATGATTGGTTGCAATTTTTCTTTCCCAAAAGCACTGCCAAAATTTCAGAATCAAACAATATAAATAATTTACAAAATACCCCTTCTCCTTTTATAAATATATAAAACATTTAAGTCCCATACCTTAAATAATTTTATATATCTATAAAAACACTTAGGAAAATTCTTCAAAAATTCCAAAAAATCATTTTTAATATGTTTTCTAACATATAATAATTCAGACCCAAAAACAATATAATTTAATCGTATATAATTTTTAAACCCAAATAATCAATTTCCTCACTAGAATATTAATATTAAATCCACAATAGTTCAGAAAATTATGAAAATTGAAACTCATCTCTAAAATATCATTTCTGATCTAAATCTAAAATCGTAAGGTATTTGGATGTCATTTAATAGGATTTTCTTATCAAAACATATCATAAAAACTATATGAATAAGTATAAATCATGAACAAGCATATATAAAGATTTTATCATTCAAAAACATGGCTAAACTTTGCAAGATAAATCGAGTTTAACCTAAAATAGAAAATAATAAAATAATTAGAAACGTGAGATGTGGTCATTATTCACCTTAGCTTTGAGATTAAGGAGTTTGAGATTTGAATGGCTAAATGTTAATTTGCTTCTTCTTTTATCTTTTCTTCCTCTTTTGTCTTCTAATGGTGGTCGGCCTCTATTTTAAATTTTGGATTATGAAATGAACATGTAGTATGAGATACATGAGGGTTTAGGGTATATGGTTATGTCTCATTCCTATTTTACCCCTTCTCTATTTCATTTTATCTCATCTTTAGTTCATTTGTTAACATGGCACAACTACCCCTTATTAATGACAAATCTCAATCCCCTAATCATCCCATTATTTTATTTAATTTAGCTAGTTAAATATCCTAAATAATGTTACTAAAAATTAGGGTTGTTACACACCGTCTATTTTATAAAATTTAATATAATTTTCCTTATCTAAATTCATATAAAAGAAGTTGAATAGAGCGTGGATTTAATTAAATTGTAAGTTTCCGTTTTTGGTTTATTCAATTATTTTAATATGAGATAAGTTGGATTTAGATTCTATATATGTTAGCACCAAAATTGGTCACTAACATCCGTAGAATTTCTGGACATCAGAGAATTCATGGAATCTAGAGAACAACATAAAAGTAAATAGACACAAAGATTTTATAGTGGTTCGGCAATCTCGGCCTACGTCCACTTCAAATTTCATTCATTCTTCATTTGACTACAATTACATGGGTTGTTGGATTGGCTAGAATCCATTGATACAAGTTTATAAGAAAAATAGCCATGGCAGAGTATTTGGAGTAGAAAGAAGAAGATGATGAAGTCCCATCCCCCCTCCTCCGAAGAGAGAGAGAGAGAGAGAACAGTCCCCCAAAAATGGCCCCCTACCCCTGTATTTATAGACGAAGGTAGCCTCCAGCCTAACTGACATCTTCAAGCCTGGACCCCTTCGGCCACTTGGGACCACCATAAGAAAAGCTCAGCCCAACACACTATGCTGACCTCACTTATACACTCTTCAACTTATCAAACATCTATGCCGACACCTATTCCACCAAGCTAACCTTCATCATTTTGACATCCTGTATCACCTATCCGTTGATCTTATTTACCCTGGGCTGGATATAACTGTTCGGATATCATGCTCTGGTTATATTATTGTCGTCTCATGGCTATCTTTCTCATCAATAGTCAAGTCTGGTCCTCGTAATCACCTTTGTGTAGCCGGGCCAAAAGGCCAGATAACAATATACAATTCTATTTATTGCAATTTTGATGTGAGTATTGAATCTTTGTTATGGATATTAGAATCCTGTAACAACCCGTACCTTAGTGGGACTAAATTTCAACAAAAATCGAAACCCAAGTCCGTCAAAGCATAGACCATTGGATTTGATACCTGTAAATAAGCATGAGCATTATCAGAGATTGATATAAATCTAAACTGACGGCAGAAACAATAATAGGATCAGAATACTGACTATGGCTACTACCTTGGAGTTAATGTTGTTCCTTGGATAGCAGATAGCCACATCAGCATCGAGCATGAGAGAAAATAAGACTTCTCCAACTACTAAATACATTCAGCTCCAGTGACCTATTCCTCTAAATCTATCTTGTGCGTTGTAATGAGGAGAGGGCTAGAACAACGTTCTGGTGACTGGAAAATGTATAAACTGTCCATAATATAAATTGATACTAATTGATTTCCATTTAATTGTTATGCCTATTAAGGTTAGCAATTCTAATCTAACCTTGCATTGCACACATGATTACTTACCTAACCATTCTCAAGGTACAAAATACCGATGAAGCCTTATCAACCACCTAATACTTCCATATCAATTTTCCACTTAATATTTATAAATATGAAGCTTCTATTATCACAAAATAATATTTTTAAAAGAGAAATAGATAGACTTTGCCATTTAGGACCTCAATTGAGGTAGACTCTGTCGATTAAGACATATTCCCAAGTGGACTTCTAGCATCGTCATTATTGATCTATTGGTCCTAACTACAGAGACCTTTGACCACTATATATGGCCTTATAATTTGTAGTAGCCATACAACTAGCGCATCTATCATTATGGAAGTCTTAGTAATGTGAGAGACTATACCCAAGCCACTTAATACCTCATTAACAAGGACTAGGAAGGCCTTTGACCATTTAACACCTATTTATATGTAGGCCTTTGCCATTTAATACCTAACCCTAAGGCGAGACTCCTTGCTGGTAATATCTAGCTAATATTACTTGGAAATCTCATTAGGATACTTAGTACTTCTTTTATAGGAGAGACGCAAGCCCTAAAACAGTCACTTAGTACCTCAAACCTGAAGCGAAGCTTCCCAAGATATCCATCATCACTCTTAATTATAAATATGGAATTTCATTAGGTTACTTCTTTTGATAGGGAGATGGGCCCTACAATAGCCACTTAATACCTCAAGACTGAAAAGAACCTTTTTGGAGATATCTTTATTTATTTGGAATCTCTCTAGGTTACTTAATACTTCATTTTAGGAGAGAGGCATACTCTACAGCCACTTAATACCTCAACCCAAAAGCGAACCCCTATGAAGATATCCATCACCGCTCCTAATTCCAAATTTGGACCATTTAATACTTTTCAATTAAGAACCCTGGTCCAATCCCTGAAAACGTCATGGCCTAGGATTAGTGATACCTCACATCAGTAATAAGTGCACTCGACTTCTAGTAGCCTCAAAGTGAAGGGCAGTCTTCTGGCGAGTGACTCTACTGACCTCGCATAACTAACGTCCTAAGTCCAATTAACTATCCTAAGTCTTTACTTATACTATCTTAAATTGACATTGGACATAACTTACTAATTCCCTTTTTTTAAGGCAATATGATTTACCTTAAATACGTATCTACCCATAAATCCCCTTTTTATACTCATAAATGTCAATTTGTCCATAAAATCTTAACAGAAATTTCCTAAGACATTAATGCATGATTAATAATTTTAAATGAGTAACCTTTTTATATTTATTCAATCTTTATCAGCCCAGTTAATCCATTTGCCTCTATTAATTATGACAGGTAATTTAATACTATCCATTATTTCTCATTGACTGCCCATTAATTTAGGTTACGATCTTTCATTTTCTATTGATTAATTAATAGGAATTCCTAATTTATTTCACATAACATGAATTGCTGCCTTTTCTAATTCTACTATTCGCTTCCATAAATGCAATAATAAATAACAAACATTACGCATAAACAACAAATGAATAAACGATGTTCTTCTTTATTAACGCAATAAATACGTATGAACTATCTAATAAAACTACTTATTCCCAACCAAATATATTCTAGTCGTAAATATTTAACTAGAATATGTTTTCAATATTTAATATTTGGAATTAGATTCCCTAGGAAGATTTTCCACTATGGTTTTCATAATTTAGTTTAACACAAAAAGAAAAGATGGATTCTATTTGAAATTACAAGAAAAGGATAATTTCTTTTTATTTGAAATAAATAATGTAAACTACGAAAAACAAATCTATAATTTACACATCTCCTTCCTTTTTATTTGTGGGTATTCCTTATTAAATCAAACGTCGCCCGTTTGAATGAAAAGTGGAAAAAGTAAACAAATTTATAAAAATCAAACGGATGTTTTTCCCATAAATTAAACTATGGAAAATTTTCAACATAGCACAAATTGGACAATAATCCAAAAATCCTATTTTACACCCAAGTACAGATCTAGAATAAAAAATACAACATTAAAATTCTAAAATCTTTGGGACTGATCTCCAGATCTAGGTGTAAACATATTTCAAATTAGATCAAAAACAAAAATATGTAGGCAATAGTTTTCTATACTAGTTTAAGCATACAATTCACAAATAAAATTGATTTAGGCATAAAAATCAAACATATGCCTACAGAATAGATTTAAAATCATAAACAATATATATATATGTATGTATGTATGTATATGTATATGTATGTAATTTCTCACTCATCTTTTAAAAGCGATCGAAATCTCCAAATCTGAAGTAGAACCTTAAATTCATCTCTAAAAATTTTTTAATCCAAGAAATATGTATAAAAAGGGTATATACATATATTAGAATTACAGATCTGAGAAGAGATTTGGGATTGGAAGAAAAAATAGATACAAATATATAACAATATATAAATTATCTCAAATACGCGTATAGTTGATTCTCTTCTCATTTTCGTTTGATTTCTATTCTTCTCCAATTTGTGTGAATATAAATACAAATATCTTATTTTTATAATTTAGAAAGAAAGCGGAGAAGAAGAAATGGCATAGCGTCACTACTGCCTCTAGAATAATATGAGAAGAGAATGGAGGGTTAGGCCTAAATTTATAAGCACAAGAATCAACCTCAACCGTCATATCGAAATATATTAAATCTAGGCCGTTGGGCCTAGGCTAAAGCTAGATGCCATACAGGATTCATTCGACCGCCCTTTACCTAGGGGTCGGCTGCCCCTAGTCAACCCCTCATAGTGGCGAGTCGACCTGTGGGTCTGGGTTAATTAATATAAAATGTTAATTTTCCTATTTGAATTATTTCCATTTCGAATTCATTTTTCGTCCGTAACTTCTTCGTTTGGACTCTGATCGCAAAATTTCAAATATGAAAGTTGCTCAGAATTTCCCCACGACTGCAATGGTGCAAATTTCATGGTCAAATTCCATTTTTGGAGCTAAACTTATAAACTAACTAACTAATTAATAAACTAACGCCAAATTACGTGGTGTTACATTCTTCCCTCCTTAAAAAGAATTTCGTCCCCAAAATTTCACCAATGACTAAGACCTAGTTTTGGCTCATAATTATCCTAAACTACACAACCAATGAGTGTACAACCAATTTTGCAACCAAATATGCAATGGTGCATAGTGTATTACTGTATCACCACATAGAAAATATGTATGCAGAATAATTCTAAATCGAATCCTCTTATATGAATGCATTTCTTTAAAAACATTTTTGAAAAAATTATGATGCAAACAAACTATATATATTGTCCTTATATGTATGTAGCTATTGAAAAATCTTTTCAACCAAAACCCCCATACTCCTACGAATAGAAGTATGAAGCAACCAATTTTACATCCACTTCCTACCATTCAATAATCTAACGCGTCGAAAAATCACTTTCTAAACTTTACTCTTATACCGAAAAAATGAATTTAGGTGAGAATTGAACATTCTTATCACTCTATAATCTTCTTATTTCCGTAGTATAATGGAAATTTCCTCGCCGTCCCGAATATACATTAAATTTTCCACACACAAAATGCATAACTAGACTTATTTTCAAGCTCTAGAATGGAAGAAAGTCTAAAAATAGACTCGTGTGCATCGTCAACTAGGTATGGAAATAGAAATTCTAATGCTAAAACAGATTTTCCCTTGTTATCGCTTGCATTTATCGTATCGTCGATCCTAAAGCACCTCTAAATCCGCAAATTCTAACTCTATTTGTCTTCCCTATGCTTAACATGTGGCCTTTAAAATCAAATATATCACCAAAAATCTTTCTCACTTTTCAAATTTGTAAGTCAATTGCAAAATAAAATCTCAAAATATTTAAACGCACATTTTCCCTTAAAATCAAATTTTTGGAAAAAAACTATAAAAATAATTTAAGACCTAAAAATAACTAAAACCTAAAAACTTATTTTTCTCAAAAGAGAAGAATTTCAAAATATTTCCTTCTCAAAAATTTTGAAAAGTCAAGCCACAATTTCAGCGTAGTCGGAAGTTGGTTATGCGCTAAATGCATAAACCAAATTCTAAAATTTTACAAGTAACCTTTACCCATAAAACTTGACATTTTATTCAAAATGTCATCATGCCCAATTACCCAAAAATTTTAGCTTTTAAGGAACATGAGCAATGGCCCGTGATACCAAAACAACTTTACCATGTCCTTCATAAAGTTTTCCAACTATTCTAAACTTTCAGTCTTATATTGTATTTACTGTTACTTAAGTGTCTTTTATGAGATTTCCATATTTATATTGCTTCTTCACTATGCATATATAAGAGTGGTTTGCATGTCCGAAAAGATAATACAGTAAATTAATAGGAACTCGTAATATTGTGCGTGTCTTTTACAAGTGACAACTAACAGTTATAACCAAAACAACCTAAAAGAAAAGAACAAATTTTGTAAGGGAAAACACAACAACACCATAAATCTTAAAATAATGCCTATAGACTATGAGATGCCTTGCTCTACGGCTGGAGCTCGATCCACTGCTGCGACCCTTAAATGGTCGTAGCATGGAGGTTATACACACAATCTTGTTCCACCGACACTGCTGGTGTTACTGATGGCTTCAGAATTGCCATCTTCCTAAGGAAGGATCTAATGAAGGCAAAAGGAACCTTTTACTAAACTGCCTCTCCATGCAGGTTCACTCGTATTACCTAAAGACGAGAGTGGGTAGGTGAAAATATGGAAAATGACTCTATGGAGTCCTAATCCTTGATCAATAAATTACATCATAAGGGTGTGGGTCCAATTGACGGTGATGCCACCAATACTAACATAGGTGGTCTTCCGCACCATAGGATAAATCCGATCGTAACTTCCAATCTTAGTGATGACGTTATGCTGAATGATGCGCGCAACCTGACGAGCATTCAAACATAGATTATCCGTCTTCCAAACACTAACATCTTGAGAAAAGATCTGCTGCAAAATCTTTGAGTCGGTCACTTCAAAATCATCCAAGTCCGTGTCCATCATGGAGGCCTCCAAAATCTCAGTGAGATCATCATTAGTTTGCTCAATCAAGACACCCGTCACCTCCAAATGAATCAAACTGCTACCTCCATTGAAATTCTATGCCAAAAGGACATCGAAAATTCACATGTAGCATAGGTAACATTCCCGCTTAAAGGTCTCGAAGCAGAGGATCGGTGCAAATCCTACCAAGAAGAATAGCTCTTCCAGCCCAAAAGCGGCGAAACATTCTGCTCATTCCGGTCCAGCTAAGTGGCATCTTGAGGGTTGAGATCATAATGGTGCAAGGAAAAACTGACAGTGCGAAAAGGTGTCTTGGGCTAAGAAGTGGTCGGTGGGAGGAAGTAGGGTTTAAATCTTAATTGGTGGTGGGGCGAGATCTAACATGCAAAACCAGCATGAGTGGGAGGCGAGGCAGTTGCTCCTACGGAAAAACAGTGTCGTTCTAGGGGAGGAACCGAAGAGAGAGGCTAATACTTGAAGTAGGAGAAGGATGGAGATTAGATTTGGCTTATTGAGGAAGGAGGAATGAAAGAAGGCAACTGGGGGAATTTAGATGCGACTTTTATAGTCCCGTTCAATGTTCAAGTTGTGCCAAAACTAGTTAACTGGTAGACCACTCTAGGTTTACCATTAGGTGGTCAACTGCTGGACAGGCTTTGGGCATTAATTGAACCTAGACCCAATTAGGGTTCGATTAAATAATAATAATCATTTTGCGGCATCTCTTTCGATTTGATATGATCCAAAAAAATTCCTATCTACATCACGGCAGTATCAAAGCCTACCGCCTAGTTTCGAACCATTCGCCGGCAATTCATGGTAGTCCCGACAAAACTGCTGCGACTAACAACAATTCCACAAACCCGAAAATATTCCAACTGCTATTTCCCACTTACTTCGCACAAATTTTTTTATTCTAATAGCTGGTGGGTACAACAACACTCCAAACTACATATCCCAATAAATTGAATGTCATTCCTATTTTACATGTACCTTAAAGAGGAAAGATTTTAAAAAACTTGATTTTATAAACCGAAAAATTGCTGAGTCAAAAATATATGCTACTTTATAATTGTTTCTAAATAATAGAAACTATTTCATCCAAAACTTCCCTTAAAAATCAAACTTATATATTTCAAGGTTTCCAAAAACCTTTTTAGAAAACAAATTTCCCAAATTGGAAAACTATTTCCTTCCCAAAAATCAAAATCAATCCTTTACTGATATATACATATAAATATTTAACGATTTTAGGAATTAATCGTTTATAAACTAATTTTTTTTTAACATTACCAACTTAGTGGTATATGAGTTTCTTTGAAAATTAAAATTTCAAAACATTCCCAAAACAAAATTTCCAAAATAAATCATTGGAAAAAGAAATCCTTTGAAAACCCTTTTTCCAAAATCTAAGGCATTTCCAAAATATACTTTCTGAAAATTCTCTCGCAGGTTTTAAACTAAGAAATTGACATTAATTAGTCAAATAAAATATGGTTTGCCATCAAAGAGGTGATCAGTGAATGCACCCTAACAAAAACTTGCCTCTAGACAATTGTGACATATAAACTCTAACTTCACGCCCATCTGGAATAAATGTGTCTTCGACTGGAACTCATCATCAAAATCGAAAATCACAAGGTAGCTAGAATCTCAACAATCAAGTCGAACACCTCCAATCTTCGGGATTCTGCCATATGTCGTACTTATGCTCTTTATCAACGGTGCCTTACTCATTGCCAACACTCCATGGGATACTTAGGAGACGATGTGAAAATCTTAACTCTAAGATATTTCCAATCCATAGTTGCTTTGCCCATTCCTTTGGAGTGGAAATACAACTACTTCTATGGTCGGAATTCTTAGAATCTAGCGTAAAAAGATAATAATACTAGATAGGAAAGTACGATACGTTCTCTCAATTTATCCTAATTCCTCTGATCTACTAACCTAGACTCTGATACCAAATGTAACAACCCATACCTTAATGGGCCTAAATTTCAACAAAAATCGAAACCCAAGTCCATCAAAACAAAGATCTTTGGATTTGGCACCTGCAAATGAGCATGAGCATTATCAGAGATTGATAGAAATCTAAACTCATAGCGAAAATAATATTAGGATAAGAATACTGACTATGACTACTACCTTGGAATTAATGGTATTTCTTGAATAGCAGATTGTCACATCAGCATCGAGCATGAGAGAAAAGAAGATTTCTCCAATAACTAAACACTTCAAGTTCTAGTTACCTATTGCTCTAAATCTATCATGTGGCTTGTAATGAGGAGAGGGTCAAAACAACGTTCTAGTGACTGGAAAATCTAAACTGTCCAAAACATAAATTTATACCGATTGGTTTCCATTTAATTGTTATGTCTATTAAGTTTAGCAATTCTAACCTTGTATTGCACACACGATTACTTACCTACCCATTCCCAAGGTACAAAATACCGACGAAGCCTTATCAACCACCCATACTTCCATACCCATTTGCCACTTAATATTTATAAATATGAAGCGGGCTTCTACAATCACCAAATAATTTTTTTAAAGAGAAATAGACATACTTTGCCATTTAAGACCTCAATCGAGGTAGACTCCATCATTTAAGACCTATTCCCAAGATGGGCTTCTAGCATCGTCATTATTGGTATTGGTCCTAACTACAGAGAACTTTGACCACTTTATATGGCTTATAATTTATAATAGCCATACCACTAGCGCATCTATCGTTATGGAAGTCTTAGCAATGTGAGAGACTGTACGCAATCCACTTAATACCTCATTAACAAGAACTAGGCAGGCTTCTGACCATTTAACACCTATTTATAGGTAGGCCTTTGCCATTAAATACCTATCCCCAGAGTAGACACCTCACTGGAACCATCTAGCTGACATTGCTTCGAAATCTCATTAGGCTACTTAGTACTTCTTTATAGGAGAAAGGCGAACCGTAGATCAGTCTTTTAGTACCTCAAACCCGAAGCGAACCCTTCTCGAGATATCCATCATCATACTTAATTATAAATAAGGAATCTCACTGGATTAGTTCTTTCGGTAGGGAGGCGGGCCCGGCAGTAGCCACTTAATACCTTAACACTGAAGTGAACCTTTTTGGAGATATCCTTATTTATTTGGAGTCTCATTAAGTTACTTAATATTTACTTTTAGGAGAGATGCGAACCCTACATCCACTTAATACCTCAAACCAGAAGTGAACCCCTGTGGAGATATACCTCACCGCTCCTAATTTCAAATTTGGACCATTTAATACTTTTTAATAAAGAAAACAAGTCCAATCCCTC
The DNA here is from genome assembly GCA_030737815.1 of Allium fistulosum. NCBI lineage: Eukaryota > Viridiplantae > Streptophyta > Magnoliopsida > Asparagales > Amaryllidaceae > Allium > Allium fistulosum. Next base: position 1,109,496,371 of record CM060902.1, on the reverse strand, counting down.
ATGCCATCTCAGGTTCTAGGATTAGTGATATCTTACATCAGTAATAAGTGCACCCGACTATTAGTAGCCTTAAAGTGAAGAGCAGTCTTCTGTCGAGTGATTCTACTAACCTCGCATCACTAACCTTCTAAGTCTAATTAACTATCCTAAGTCTTTACTAATACTATCTTAGGTTGACATTAGACTTAGCTTACTAATTCCTTTTTTTAAGGCAATAAGATTTAACTTAAGTTTTATCTACCCATAAATCCCCTTTTTATGCTCATAATTTGTCCATAAAATCCTAATGGACATTTTCTAAGACATTTATGCATGATTACTAATTACAAATTAGTAACCTTTTTAAATCTATTCTATTTTTATCAGTCTCGTTAATCCATTCGTCTCTATTAATTGTAACCCATAATTTATTACTATCCGTTATTTCTCATTAATTGTCCATTAATTTAGGTTACAATCTATAATTTCCTATTAATTAATTAATAGGAATTCCTAATTAATTTCACATAACATGAATTATTCTAATTCTAACTATTCACTTCCCTAAATATAATAATAACTAACGAACATTACGCATAAATAATGCACAAATAAACATTGTTCTTCTTTATTAATGCAATAAATATGTATAAACTATCTAATAAAATTACTTATTCCTATCCAAATATATTATAGTCATAAATATGTAACTGGAATATACTTTTCATATTTAATGTGCTGGAATTAGATTCCTTAGAAGATTTTCCACTATGATTTTCATAAATTAGTTTAACACAAAGAGGAAAGATTGATTTCGTTTGAAATTACAAGAAATGGGTAATTTCTTTTTATTTGGAATAAACAGTGTAAACTATGGAAAATAAATCTGTACTTTACACATCTCTTTCAATTTTGTTTGTGGGTATTCCTAGTTAAATCAAACATCACTCTTTTGAATGAAATGTGGGAAAAGTAAACAAATTTATAAAAATCAAACGGATGTTCTTCCCATAAATTAAACTATGGAAAATCTACAACATAGCACAAATTAGGCAATAATTCAAAATTCTTATTTTACATCCAAGTACAGATCTGGAATAAAAATATACAACATTCAAATTCTAAAATCTTTAGGACTGATTTTCAGATCTAGGTATAAACATATTTCAAATTAGATCTAAAACAAGAATATGTAGGCAATAGTTTTCTATACTAATTTAAGCCTACAATTCACAAATAAAATTGATTTAGGCAAAAAAATTAAATGTATGCCAACAGAATAGATTTAAAATCATGAACAATATATATAATTTCCCGCTCACCTTTTAAAGGCAATCCAAATCTCCAAATCTGAAGTAGAACCTTAAATTCATCTCCAAATCCTTTTTAATCCAAGAAATATGTATAAGAAGGGTATATACATACATTAGAATTACAGATCTGAGAGGAGATTTGGAATTGGAATGGAAAATAGATACAAATATATAAATATATGTAAATTACCTCAAATACGCATGTAGTTGATTCTCTTCTCTTATCCTTTTCATTTGATTTCTATTCTTCTCCAATTTGTATGAATTTAAATACAAATATCTTATTTTTATAATTTAAAAAGAAAGTGGAGAAGAAGAAATTGCATAGCTTCGATACTACCTCCAAAATAATATGAGAAGAGAATGGAGGGTTAGACCTGAATTTATAGGTGCAAGAACCAACTTCAACTGTCAGATCGAATTAAATTAAATCTGGGCCATTGGGCATAGGCTAGCCCTAGCCGCCACACAGGGAGCAGTTGACCGCCCTCTACCTAGGGGTCTACTGCCCCTGGTCAGCCGCTCAGTAGTGGATCGACCTACGAATCCAGGTTAATTAATATAAACCATTAATTTTCCTATTCGAATTATTTCCATTCGGAATTCATTTTCCTTCCATAACTTCTTCGTTTGGACTCTGATCGCAAAACTCCAAATATGAAAGTGGCTCAGAGTTTCACCACGAATGCAATGGTGCAAGTTTCATGGTCAAATTCCATCGGTTGCACATATTCCTTTTTGGACGTAAACTAATTAACTAACTAACTAATTGAATAACTGACGACAAATTACGGGGTGTTAAATTCTTCTCCGCTTAAAAAGAATTTCGTCCCCGAAATTTCACCAACAACTAAGTCATGGTTTTGGCTCATAATTATCCTAAGCTACACAACAAATGAGTGTACGACCAATTTTGCAACCAAACGTGCGCAAGTGCATAGTGTATTACTTTATCACCACATAAAAAATATGTATGCAGAATAATTCGAAATCGGATTCTCCTATATGAATGCATTTCTTCGAAAACATTTTTGAAAAAATATTATGCAAACTACCAATATATATATATATATACACTGGCAGTTCTATATGTTTGTAGCTTCTAAAAAATCTTTTCAGCCAAAACCCCCATACTCCTACGAATAGAAGTATGAAGTAACCAATTTTACATCCACTTCCTACCACCCAATAATCTAATGCATCAAAAAATCGCTTCCTAAGCATTACTCCTATGCCAAAAAAAGGAATTTAAGTGGAGAATTTAACCTTCTTACCACTCTATAATCTTCCTATTCCCGTAGTACAGCACAATTTTCCTCACTGTCCCGGATTTACTCTAAATATTCCATGCATAAAATGCATAAGGAGGCTTATTTTCAAGCTCTAAAACCGAATTAAGTCTAAAAATAGACTTGCGTGCATTGACGACAAGATATGGAAATAGAAATTCCAAGGCTAAAACAACTTTTCCTATGTTATCGCTTGTATTATCGCACCGTCGATCGTAGTGTACTACTAAATCTGCAAATTCTAACTCTATTTGCCTTCTCTATGCTTAACATGTGGCTTTTGAAATTTAATACATCACAAAAATTCTTTCTCACTTTTTATATTTGTATGTCATTTGAAAAAAAAATTCTCAAAATATTTAGACGCGTATTTTCTCTTGAAATCAAATTTTTGGACAAAAACTCTAAAAGTAAGTTAAGACCCAAAAATAACTAAAACCTAAAAACATTTTATTTCAAAAGAGAAGCTTTTCAAAATATTTCCTTCTCAAAATTTTTGATAAATTAAGCCATAATTTTAGCATAGTCGAAGTTGGTTATGTGCTAAATGCATAAACTAAATTCTGAAATTCTATTACTAACCTTTATCCATAAAACTTAACATTTTATTGAAAATGTCATGATGCCCAATTACCCAAAAAAAATAGCTTTTGAGGAACTTAAACCAGCTGTGATACCAAAACCACTTTACCATGTCCTTCGCTAAAATTTTCCAACTATCCTAAACTTCTAGTTTATATTGCATTTACTGTTAGTTAAGTGTCTTTTATGAGATTTCCATATTTATACTGCTTCTTCACTATGCATATATAAGAGCGGTTTGCATGTTCACAAACGATAATATAGTAAATAAATAGGAACTCGTAATATCATGCATGCCTTTTACAATTGACAACTAACAGTTACAACCTAAACAACCTAAAAGAAAAGAACAAATGCTGGAAGGAAAAGACAACACCATAAATCCAAAAATAATGCCTATAGACTACGATATGCCTTGCTCCATGGATAGAACTCGATCCATTGCGACGACCGTTAAATGGTCGTAGCATAACTACTATACATCCAATCTTGTGCAGCTGGCGCTGCTGGTGTTACTGACGGCTTCGGAATTGCCATCTTCCTAATGAAGGATCTAATATGGCAAATGGAACCTTCTACTAAACTGCCTTTCCATGGAGATTCACTCGTATTATCTAAAGACGAGAGTGGATAGATGAAAATACATAAAGTGACTCTGAAGTGCTAATCCTTGATCAACAAATTGCATCATAAGGGTGCGGGACCAATTGACGATGATGCCGCCAATACTAGCATATGTGGTCTTCCACACCATGGGATATCCGGTCGTAATTCAAGTCTTAGGGATGATGTTATGCTGAATGATGCACACAGCCTGATGGGCAGTCAGACGTAGATTATCCGTCTTCCAAACACCTACATCTTGGGAAAAGATCTGCTGCAAAATCTTTAAGTTGGTCACTTCAAAATCATCCAAGTCTGCCTCCTTCGTGAAGGCCTCCAAAATCTCAGCGAGATCATCATTAGTCAGCTCAATTAAGACACACTTCACCTCCAAATTAATCAAACCATTGCCTCCATTGAAATTATACACCAATAGGACATCGAAAAGGCAGATGCATCTTGGGTAATATTCCCGCCCAAAGGTCACAAAGCAAAGGATCGATGAAAATGCTATCATGATGAATAGCTCTTCCAGCCAAAAACCGACGAAACGTTCCTCATTCCGGTCTAGCCAAGTGGACACTTGAGGGTTGAGACCATAATGGTGCAAGGAAAAACTGACAGTGCAGAAAGGTGTCTTGGGCTAAGAAGTGGTCGGAGGAAGGAAATAGGGTTTAGATCGAGAATAGTGGTGGGGCGAGATCTAACGTGCAAAACCAGCACGAGGGGAAGGTGAGGCTGCTGCTCCTAGGGAAAAATGACGTTACCTAGGGAAGGAACGGAAGAGCCAGGCTGATACTTGGAGGAGGAGGAGGATGAAGATTGGGTTCGAATTGTTGAGGAAGGTGGAACGAAAGTGGTTGTTTGAGGTCCCGCCTCTTTTGCCCAAATAAAGAACTAAATAGCCAAAGGGCAAGTTATTAGGCACGACAGGTGGTATCTTGATAGCGGTCCGCTTCAGGGTAAGGTATTAAGTGACTAATTGAGGGTCCGTCTTTCCATAAAGAAGTAGTAATCGGCTCAAGAGATTCCATGTGATGTCAGCTAGATAGTCACCATTGAAGAGTCCTCCTTTGGGATAGGTATTAAATGATGAGGTTTGCCTCAACTGAGGTCTTAAATGGCCAGAGGCTGCCTATTTTCCAATAAAAGGTATTAAGTGGCTTGGGTACTACCTCTTGCATTGTTAGATATTTATGATGTTGGTTTTGGGTAATGGGATTTAGAAACCTGCTTTGGGAATCGAAGGTATTAAGTGGTTGATCAAGGACTTGCCTCTTTTAATTTTATGAAGTATTAAATGGTTTAATTACGTAAGATATATTCTTATTTGAATTATATTTCCCAAGTACTGAAATAGTAAGGCTTGAGATTTCTATTCACCGGACACTTATTGTTCTGACTCTGTCCTCATTACAGCACAGGTTAGAGGAGGAGTTGATGATGCTTGAAGATGGCGAGAGTGAAGCTTGTGCCAATTATTATCTACCTTTTCATGTTATTTTCAATTTACCCATGATATATATTTTTGAACAAATGTTATAACGATTGACATTATGCAATGTTTTATGACATTTGATATAATTTGAAATAAATGGGTACTATTATTGTTGTTATATTTTATTTCTTCCGCTGTGAGTTCTGAAAGAATAGATAGATTGCTCTGTATTGTTTTTTCTTTTTACCAACCAACAACCAGTTTGGAATAGGCTTAATTTTCGATAGGCCTTTTCTGGGTCAGAATTTAGGCTTGTTTTGGCACAAGTTGTTACATTTGGTATCGGAGCTTAGATTGCCGGATCAACGGGGAAAAGTTACATATGGGAGGCGTATTTATTATTTTTGAAAATATTTTTCAAAAACCTTACTATATATAAATATACATATACACACACTTATTTTGAATTTATGCGTGACTCTATAAATTTCGACTATAGAAGTAGTTGCTACATATTCTGAAAGGATGGACAAAGCAACTATGAGTTGCAAAAATAAATAGAGTTGAATTTATACTTCTTTGTTGGACCTAGACTTCCTTATCATTATGGACCCCATAAGCATATTAAATAATAGAGATAGGAATCGTAGAAGGAAAGATAGTAACTTCAAAAACTTAATAGGTAATGAATGTGCAATAAGTAAGGAGTTATAAGAAATTAAATAGATTTATGAGACTGTTGGGGTAATTATGGGAAGATAAGGAAGAGATTAAATAGATAACATTGAATAGGCAAATAAATGTCTTTAGAAAACGTCCGTTAAGGTAATAAATATTTAATACGAATAAAGTGACATTTATGAGGGTAGTAAATGTAAATGTTGGGTAATAGTTAGATATTATCAGGCATAGTATTCATACGGAAGTAAGGAATATAGTAGTGAAATAAGCTTCCGTAAGAAGGTGTACATTAATCACCACAAGGAGATAATTAGATTTTTAATATGATTGGGTAGGAAGTTCAAAGAAAGAGCAATTAAAGCCAATTTTTAATCCTACCCATCAAGAAAGAAAGTGGTGAAAAGATTTTTGAGAACTCCTTGAAAGTTTTTAATGAGCTTTTTTGAAAGATTATTAAGTGAAAATCTTATGTGTTGTAAGTTGAACATTTTTGATAGAAAATGATTTTTGACAGCTTTGGAAATATACTACCATTTGTAAAATGTTTAGAAAGAAGTGGTGAAACATTTTAAAACAAAATGGTGGATGATTTTTAATTACTTGAAAAGTTGAAAAGAAAGAACGTTCTCATTTTTTAACTTCTCAATTTAAAATTTATTGAATTAAAAGTTCAACTTTTGGATTCTTCTTTTTCGGATTCTTCTACTTTTATGATTTCTTCTGCTTTATGAATTTGGAAGCTATTTATTTGAAAAGAGCATGGAAATTTAGAGATTTATAATTTATAAAAGCTGAGTTAGAAATTCTAACTTAAAAGGATTATGCATTCTTAAAGTTCTTAGTTTAGATTTATTGAGCCAAAAGTTTTTGGTCCAAAGGTTTATAATAAGGGTTTTTTCTTTTGAGAAATGCATGATTTTTCCTACCTTATAAAATTAGAGTTTCTTTTCCTTAAATTTCTTTTGAAAGGATGTACAAATGGAAAAAGCACTTTATTAGCTTAGGATATAAAGAATAGAAGGTTAAGAATGTCTGATAAGGTAGATAGGACGAACATTCCCATATAAAGAAATGCAGATAATGATACCTGAATTTATGTAGTGATAGAATTGGGAATTTTAATCCAGTAATAGAGGATTAGAAGAGGAGCAATAGGAATATGATAGGAGTTATCTTTGTCTACTCCATTTTTCTATCATTTGAAGTTATAAAAGGTGTTTTTGGTCTTTTAAATGATGGCCATTAATAATAGAGTTGGGTATTTTTTGAAAATCAATTATGTAAAGATGAAAATTTTATATATACGTTTTTCATATCCAAATTTAGAACTTTTTGAATAAGAATATTATTGGAATTGACAAAAAAGGATTGCAAGGGATTTTTAGAGTTTTGAACAAAGTTACAAAATGTATTTTGTCAAATAACGGTATATTTGAAGTAATGAGGCAATAGATATTTTTCTGTATTTAAGATATAATTGTTATTTTGGAAATGATAATTCATGTAACTAGAGAACTCTTTGGAATAATAAAGGTTTAATTTATTATGATAATTGAGTTTTGAATGTTTAATGTTAAAGGTCCTATTTTGCAAAGAAGTAAGTCTTTATTTTAGTAAGTCATTGAAAAAGGAAGTTTTCCATAGTTCCTTTTCGAAAATCATGTAGTCTTTGGATTCTATGAGTTGAAAGTCTAACTTTTAAAGAGATAAATCTTTGATGAAAAAAAATTTAAAACGAGAAATTTTGCTCTATTCGGAACTAAGAATTTTGAATTCTTGTTAATGGTTTCTAAGTTCATATTTTCAAAGATGGAGATTTTGATTTTGGTACTTCATATTTGTGAAATTTTAAGTTTTATAAGAAATGAGGTAATAAATGTTGGTTTGGGATTTGATGAAATAAGTTTATTTGTATGAAAATAGTTTATTTAAAATTGTTTTGTATGATTACTAAAATTTCTTGTTTTATGAAGTGTAGTGTTTATGGAGTAGATATGGATCACAACCTAGGTAGAATAGATGAAGGTTATTAGGATATGAATAAATAGGAATATAGTGTACAACCTGATCTGGAAATTTGAAATCGGTCACAAATCTCTATTTGAAGAAGTTCGTAAAGCATATAAGATATTCCAAATCTATAATTGGGTATTAGGTTGCCCATAGAACATGAATTTCTATATTTTAATTTTGAAGCAGTTTTTGTGTAATTTTCATAAATTATCCAATTTCGAAATACGTATAAAAGTGCATTGTTTAAAGTAATATGGAATAAACTAATAAGGAAAGAGATGTGTAAGAGATTTTCCGTAGTTTACACTGTCTATTTCAATAAAAAGAAAAGAAATAATTCCTGATAATATCAACAAAGCAAATATCTCACTTGTGGTTCATTTATGAGAAATTATAATGGTGATCTTTTTAGAAGTACAGCTTCGATATATTAAAATATGGAAATGAGTATTCTAGTTGTAGAAATTAGTAGTTAGAAATACACACACACACATGTATAGCCACGCTTAAGGACTATAATATGTGTAGATAGCATAGATTACGACTATATGTTTATTAGTTAGTAATTAACGGATTAGGATTTATGGACAATAATTAAATGGGGACTGATTAAGAAAACTTAATATGGCATTTATAGAAGAAACTTGAGTAATGAATTGATTTTGGAAACCTGAAGAAGGTTAAAGGGAACAAAAAAGGATTAATTGGGAATGATCCAATTTTGATAGTAATGATCAACTGTTATGGATACATTAATTGAGGAAATGGATGGACCATATTTATTAGAACTGGAAAGGAAAATTAATGAAAATTGACAATAATGGAATGACATATTGAGAAATACCCATCTTATTTTAGTATGGAATGTAAGGACCTCATCCTCATTTATACCACTTGATAATAAATGGCAGCTTCCAGCAAAATTTTCTTTAGAGTCCTTGGGTTGTAGTCGCTAGTTGTCTCCCTTAGCTATTGGATAAGTGTATGATGTGGTATAAGTTATATCCTTGTTTTATTCCTACGTTGACCTTACGAGTGGGATTTAAACCACTTGATAAATATATATGTTGGGAAGAAAAGTAAATAGGGAAATTTTATGGGGACACTTAACTAGCGAAAAAGCATAAGTAAGACTGGAAGTTAATGAGGAAAATAGGTTAACACCTAAAGTGAATAAATGTTTCAATCCTAAAACTTTAGAATTTTGGGGAAAATAAAATTTAGCTCACAAACTGTCGCCATTCGAGGAAAAGATGAGACATATAGGAATGTGAAAAGAATTTCCCACCGATCAAGGATAAAGAAGAGGGTGGCATAATTTTTCGTTAAAAGCAATGAAACCGTAGCAACTCCAACACAGCATCATGGAGTTGCGATTTGCATCGTTAGTGATAGGGACCCTTAGTTTGCTAGCAAATTTTGGAGGAGTTTGCTGGTAGCTTTAGGAACTAGCTTTGGAACTTCACTAAATCTGAGCATTGCTTACCAACTAAAGACCGATGAACAAAATGAAGGAATGGGTAGAGACTTAGAGGATTTGTTGAGAGCTTGCATCATGGACTTTGGAGGACATTAGGAGCAGCAATTCCCCTTAGTAGAATTCGCGTTTATTAGTAGTCACCAATAAATGATTGATACCCTCAGTAGAATTCGCGTTTATTAGTAGTTACCAATAGATGATTGGTATGGCACCCTTGAAGCAATTTTTATGAGGCCATACAAGTCGCCAAATTGTGGGTAGGAAACCACCAACAAATTCTACTTGGACCAGATTTGGATTGCGAGACTTTGGAAACTCAAAGTTGATTAGGCAGTATGTGAAGGTCGTAAGATTTGGATAGTTGGAAAAGTTGGCACCAGGTTTATTAGGTCTTTCCTAATATTTGGGAAAAAAAGAAAAATTTTATGTTGGCTAGAGTCCATGACGTTTTTCACATTTTACATTTGAGGAAATACCTTCATAACATAGTAATTGTGGTAGAGCTTAATCAATTGGGGAATTTTGAAACATAGCCAATAACATCATGTGCCACTGCATGCATTGTGGAGCACGGAACAGAAGCTCCACAACAAAGAATTAGATTGATCCGAGTACAATGGGGATGAAGTCCAATGGAAGGTAGAGGACTTCTCGTCTTAAGCCTTTTTCTGGTAAATTTTCTCTCCAAAACTAGGATTTTGGTTGCATAGTGGTTGCTATATTAGATGGTAGAAGATGATTGCCACACTTTTTTGCCATCACTATACACTCATATAGCTGTTTTATGCATTTTTTGGGTATTTGCATACATATTTGCATAGCACGATCACACACTCAAGCTAGGATTGAACTCATTTTAGTATGTCTGCAGTACATAATCACATTGCACTTTGGTTGAGTAGATGGCAGTGTAGATAACTTGGTTGTATAATATTGATGTTATCATGCGTTACGCTGTTTTCCCTTAAAAGATTTCGAGACGAAATCCTTTTTAAGGGAGGAGAATGTAACACCCCATAAAATCAAGCCAACTTAAATAAATAAATTAAGAGAAATTCAATTAATTAGGGTAGGGATAAAAATGGAAATTTTGTAAAACTTGTAATTTGACTATGAAAGTTATGCCATTGCGTTCGTAGTGAAATTCTGATCAATTTCCATATAAAATATGCTGAAAACGGAGCTCAAACGAAAAAGTTATGGGTGTTTGAAGTTTTCAGATTTAAATTAATCTAGTTTGAATTTAAATTCAAATAAAATAAATAATCCTCTAATTTGAAATTTTAAAATTAATTATGATTAGACTTTGAGGATAAAGTTAACGTTAAAGTTAACAATTAATGTTCGGAGTAATTAGGGAATTAAGTAAAAAAAATGGCTTAAAAATTAAATGGTCTTCCCAAAATAGGAGGAATAGATCGACCCCCGACCTCAAGAGGTCGACCCCTAGAGGTCAACCGCTTGGAAGGAAGAGGTCAACCGTTTCCTACAAAATGGCTAGGGTTTGGTCGCTTTATACGCTCCAGATTTACCTATTTTCAACCTAGTTTCATCCTACATTTCTGATGCATTTCAACCACTATAAATAAGACCCTAGACACCTCACTTTTATTGAAAAATATTTTGGGAACATTACGAATCTCTGTCAGTTTATCTCTTCTTAGATTCAGAAAACTCCATTAGGGTTTCAGGTAAGAAATCACAATCTATCTTTGTTTATTATTTAATTTCTACACCTCTTCTCCTCCAACCTTTCTGAATCTAATATATATACAAATCCGTTATTGTATATATAAAAAGGAAGAGATCTGAAGGAGATTATAATGGGCGTTGCAAATCAAAAGAGAAGCAAAGCTAAGAATCAACTGTGAGTGGAAATCTTAGTTTTTCTATTATTGTAGTTAAATTATTACTAACCCAGATCAACACCCTAGAGTGTGATGTGAAAGCACAGCCCTGCTAGAACGGAGCAAATATAATAGAAAAGTAGCGAAAAAGTAAATAAACACAGAGAATTTCATAGTGGTTCGGCGGCATTTCCAGCTTTGTACATGTAGTTGATCCAGTTACCTGGGTGTAAATTTAGCCTACGTTCACTTTATAGCTTTGATTATTGATTATAAATGATTACAAGGTGTTTAAAAATGAACAAGTCACAAATGCAAGTGTTAGACTAATTCTAAGTCCTAGAATTGCCTATAGAAACTGCCTTGGTGACAAGTGGGTAGAGAGAGACTTGACCAAATGATAGGGCTTTCGCATAGTAATGGCAGAAACCAGCCCCCTCTTAATTGCTCTTTGGTTTGTATTTATAGTGATAGCAGCTATCTTGGACCGGAAGCCCGCCACCAGAGAAGTCCAGGAAGTGACCCCAAATAGCATAAGAAAAATGATGACCACCCGAATTAAGGGCTAGATTCGGTGTCGAATTAAGACCCTTAATTCGGTACCGAATCTAATCCTTGGCCTTTGGGTGGCCAAACTATTTTGTGTTGATTTTCTTGATTTTTTTAGATACTCTCCATGTAATTTGGTAGGTTGTTAATGAGGTTTGATCATCGTTCTTCCTTCACTTAGATTATCCTTTCATTTGGACCATCACATCTTCATTCTTGATGATAGGCTCTCTGGAAATCTATGAAACTTCATGAACACGCATAGGATAACTAGTAGATCACTTGCCAAAAGTATGAGAATGCCACGAATAAGTAACTATATTCGGTACCGAATTAAGGTCCTTAATTCAAGCCGAATACAAGACTTAGCATGTTTTTGGTTCACACTTTCATGAGTACTTCCTTTAGACCTTCTAAGTGTCTTTGCCAAGTTTCAAGTCATTATGTCTTCGTATCGACGTTCTAAATCCTACTAATTTATGCTGGGTTAAAAACCCAGTTAACGTTTACTCCCTAGAGTACGCATTTGTTGAAAACAAAGTGTGCTCTAGAACAAGACAAGTTTCAAATTACTATCCTATGAATTTCAGTCGATCGCTTGGACGTTGTCTCAAGACGTTGCTTTTACTTGGTTGATTGTCCATTAACCATTTGTTTTGGTTTTAATTAGAATTCCAATTATCTATACCGGTAATTCTATCTACACCTCGGATTTTACGCAGTGCTTTAGTTTGGTATAGAAACTCTTTGCGATGATTCCGAGATGGTGGCAATTTTGAAGGGAGATGGTCGAATTTGGATTGTACTCGGCCGGTGGTGAAGCTAAGTTTTGCCTTAGACGAATGTATGCCGTTCTGGAGTCAAGTCTTGCTTTCTGCCTTCAATTGTCTCTTTGTAAGGACTTGGCAAAGTTATCGTCGCCGTTTGAATTCTAATGCGATAATTTATTCCAAAGTTGGACATAGTGCATGACTCCATCATATCGCTTTTCCTATTTCCGTACTGCCAATAATCCTGAAAAGAAAAGCTTCCCATATCGCTTCGGACAGTGGCTCCATTATCGATTTCTCATCGATAACGGGTAAGTCCCAAGAAAGATAATCTTAATGTACGACATAACTCGTTTTTCTAGCATGAGTGAGCTATCTATACAGGATGGTCTGTTCGTGGTGCTTAGGACACTGGACTCACTTTGCATAGATGACACACTGCACTTGCCTTGGTCAATGCTCAGAACCCAACTAGTCAAATACGTCAACCTCCCTTGGATTCCGAGCGTTGGTTATACGGGGATATTATTCAAAGTAAAACATACCTGACAGTGTTGAATGCGAAGTTTTATTATTTAGAATGACTTTCCGGTCATCCTATATTTAGTCTGGCGAAAGAACTTCTACACCTCTAGAAGATGGATCCTTCGCATCTTAGGCTTCGGCTTTATTCTTGTCATGTCGAGATGATTGATTACGACTGAATCACAAGGTACAGTTGCTCTTGTAGAGTTGTCGCTAAATTCACCCACTCCTCTAAATGAGTTCATGGCCTTATGAATCTTGGACGAAGAGGGAAGGGAAAGCAAGGATTCCCCAAAGCTTGTCGGCATGTCGGTCTTCCTTTTTAATTGTGTTTACATAGGAGTGGCCTTCGCTGTCTTGCAATATTGTGCATGTAAATAATACTCCTGCAGTCATTTTGACATATTCTATTACTTAGGTCCACTCAAAACTATGATGTAGCTTGGCTTTGCCAATTTCATGGTCGTTCCTATTTAGGCTCGGTCGAGTTCATTCGATCAAGTGTAGGCATATATGCCCTAGTCCAAAGGGATGAAAACTCTTAATACTGAGGACTAGGTTTCCTAAGCATTACATTTGACTGCCCCCAACCTGATTCTCACGGTAGTTCCTATCGCCGAGAACTAGTGACTTTGCTATTTGATTCCAAGCCCTGAGTTTTCAATGCTACTAGTTCCTTGACTGCAATCAAATTCTTCCGAGTTGACATCCTCGGCCAATTTCATTCAGGATGTATGTATTGGAAAGTTGCACCGCCGCCATTTTTTGTCATAGTAAATTCTTCCAAGTCCAGTGTTGAGATTCTGATCATGCATCAGTTTTTATCTCCGAAAACTTTTGCACAAATGACTTAACTATATGGATTTATCCTTGATGTTGTGAATCTTCGAGCAATGAAAAATTCCTAAACACTAAGACCTTTATTTCCTTCGGTTGCAATTTGTTGCCAAAATGCTCTGTTTCGCAAAACAAAATTGTTATCTAACCAAATCTGTGGTTATTCGTGTTTGGAATTGGTAAGGTTCCCTTCGACCAAGTATTTGTGTGCATGTCCCTATTCACGGGAGATAGACTATCTCTTTCGAATGCTTATATTCGGGCATTTGTAAGAGATGGAAAGGTGTGGGGCAATGATTCAATTGCCTCCAATCTAGCTCTCAATCCTACTCTGGTGTTAAGGAAGTCTGATGATTTAATTTTTGATTTCCCATGATTTCCTCGCTTGTCCTTAGACGTGCATGCCTTGCTTGACTACTAAAGTTATCACGGAAGTCCTGTTCATATGTCAGTTCCTATCGTTGAGAACTAGTAACTCAACTACTTAGTTTCAAGCAACATTTTCTCGAGGTTGCCTATCTTTCAACTACATTAAAATTCTTTCTAAGTAGTATACTAGAAATTTGGTTGTGCACCAGCTTCTATCTTTGGAAACTAGCATGCGAACGGTTAGATCATGTGGATTTCACTTCAATGATGCCTTATCTCCAAGCAGCGAATGATCGCTCTAATGAAGGGCTGAACCATTCGATTGGCCTGCGACAGGTTATGTCTTCCTATTGTCACCTATCTTCGAGAAACAACAGTTTTCTGAAGATGAGGTTAGAAACTTGGTTAAGTGCAACCTGCTATCATCGGGAGCTAGCGCATCGTTGGTTTACTCATGTGAGTGTTTCTTGTCGACCCTGCGGATTGGAGTTTTCCTGGCATTGCCGGGGCAATGCTGGTACTTAGTAAGTTGGATAGATTTCCGGTGTTGTCGAGGCAATATCGGTATTTTGAAAATAGGAAGTTTCCCAGTGTTTCCAGGGCAACATCGGTACTTAGGAAGTAGGATGTTCCTTGGAATTTCCGGAGCAACACCAGTACTTAGGAGGTTGGGATTGATTTTCCTATCGATCTGGTGGTTTGAGTAGATTTTCCCGTCGACCTGGCGAAGTTGTATTCTAGTTGGGTACTAGCTGCAGTCTTCATAAACTGGCACTTTGATGACTAGGTCGTAAGAGTCTTTCCTTAGTGTTGCCAGTCTTCAAGCAATATTAAGGTCATATAAGTTGGGATTGAATCGTTCGTCCAATCTTATATTGTTGGGTAGATTCCTTTCAACCCAATGTGGCTGCTTTCTCAACATTGCCTAGTTTCGGGCTATGCCACATTCCGAAGGAATGAGAGTCTCGGGCGTTTCCATTACCTAGCTTTGTTTATAACCGTCACATGCCCCCTTTGGCGATGTAGGGCTATTTTTAACCAATTCCATGGTTATTCATATTCATGTAGGGTTGAATTTCCTTTAATCGATTTATGTTGCAATCTGACTACCATTTGCAGAACTTGTCATTCCTAAGTGGTAAACCTTAGGAACTTATAGAAAATTAGACGCTATGGAGCGAGTAATTATATTTCCCCAGGCACGATTGTGCTCTTCCGATCCTGGTCATGGACTGGTAGAGTTCGATAGTACTTGTCTTGAATCTGTGGCAATTACCTTGTTTATTCCAGGCCATAAGCATTCTGCTGGGCCAATAGTGTTGTTGCGGATATCCACCTCATTCGTCGGTTCTAATCTTCAAGAATCAACGTTTTTGTTGCTCGAGCATTCTCTCCTTCCCATTGTCTATCTTCAAACAATAGCTGGTTTTCCACAAGCAAGAGTCGAAGTATCTGATAGATCTCTGCGAGGCTGATTATTCCAAGAGCGGCTAACGTCCAAGCTATGGTGAATATATGGTAGTTGAGGGTCATTCCTCATGACATTGCTAGTCTTCAAGCGACATCAGATTCTTAGAAGACAAGCAATTTCCTTCAGACATTGTCAATTTGATTTTGGAAATGCTTCCATCGTTGCCTATCTCTGGGCGGTGCTGAATTCTAAGGAGTTCGATTCTCTTGCCAATATGACGGTCTGGACTTCCCGATGTCACCGGAGCAACATCAGTGCCTAGGAGGCTGGACCAATTTTCCTTCTAATTTCGTAGTTATTCGGCATACTATATTTCTTAGCTCTATTGTGATGGCCAAAATTCTCCGTTCAGTGCAACAAACATATCGTGTGATTTGATTCATTTTGACCAAGTGCTAGTATGTGCCCCTACTCCATAAGGTTGGATGCTCCGAACGCTTGATCTAAATACTTGGGAAGAGACCGGTTACTTTAGGAGACTCTCTGGTTGCCCCTAGTCTATGTTGTATGATAGTTCCTGTCTTTGGGAACTTATGGTTTGAATGCATGATTTCGGCCATTTTTCTCTTCGATCTTGGTTGAGCTTCTCCAAGTATGCTATTGAGGTTTTGTCCGCATGTCGGCCTCTATCTCCGGAAACCCGCGAATAGCTCAATCCCATGGGTTATCTTGTGTTGGGTTTTGGCAGGTATGTGCTGATTCCCCAATCAGTTTGATGATTTGAGATTTACTAGCATTGTCGGGGCTACGCCGTTACTTGAAGGATAGTGATCGAGTTTCACCGTCGACCCTATAGTTTGGAACCTTCATGGCACTGGCAGCATCAGTTTCTTAGAAAGCGGGGATTGATTCCTACCAATCTTGCAACAAATAAATTTCCCAACATTGCCAGGGCGACGTCGGTAATTAGGAAGTTTCGACAAGCTATCGGTTTTATTGGAGTAGTATCAATAGCTTAGAGACAGAGGTATTTGCTAGCATTGTCGGGGAAGTGCTGGTACCTAGGGAGTTGGAATCGATTCTTCCATTGATCTGACTATTTTGGAGCCAATACCTCTCGTCCAGAGAGTAAAAAGCATTTCCTTAGTTATATGTGGCGCTTGTGCATTGGTTATAAGAACGCAGTTCCATAAGTTCAAGGAGCGATACATAGCTTATAGAATAGCGTATTAGGGTATTACGTATTTGAACATGGTACCACCGGTTCAAGCAGCTTCATGTGGCTTACGGTGTGGCGCACAGGAGGAATGCTAATTTGGACGCCGTTCCATTGGCCCAAGGAGCGATGTGCGGCTTATGGGATGCGCACAAGTAGATATTGCATACTTGAACGCAGTTCCATCGATTCAAGCAGCGAAGAAGCAGAGCATACTTGAATGTAGTTCCATCGGTTCAATCACACAGAAAGGAATGGAGTGTACTTGAATGCAGTTCCATCGATTCAAGTAGCAGAGGAGCAGACATACTTGAACGTGGTTCCATCGATTCAAGCAGCTAAAGAATGGAGCGTACTTGAAGATAGTTCCACCGGTTCAAGTAGCATTATAGATGCGCACAAGAGTTTGGACCTTCCTGATGTTGTAGGGCAAATGTTAGTTTTGATAAGGTATGGATCCCCGTCGATCCGGCGGTTTGAGTCGATTTGCTTCTGTCAACTCGTCGAGTGGCTTTCAATAATGTTGTTCCCTTGGTTCAAGAAGTGAATGGATGGAGCGTACTTGAACGCAGTTCCATCGATTCAAGCAGTGAATGAATGGTTTTCGAGTCATTTTGACCTCGTCAACTCAGTAGGTTGCTTGCATGAACACGGTTCCATTAGTTCAAGAAGCAAATGGATGGAGCGTACTCGGACATGGTTCCACTGGTCCAAGTAGCGAATGAATGATTTTCGAGTCAATCTGACCCCGTTGACTCAACAGGTTGCTTACGTGAACGTGATTCCATTAGTTCAAGAAGTGAATTGATGAAGCATGCTCGAACATGGTTCCACCAGTCCAAGCAGTGAATGAATGGTTTTCGAGTTGATCCGACCCCGTCGACTCAGCAGGTTGCTTACATGAACGCGGTTCCATTGGTTCAAGAAGCGAATGGATGGAGTGTACTTAGACACGGTTCCACCAGCCCAAGCAGCGAATGATTGGTTTGCGAGTCGATTTGAGCCCGTCGACTCAGCAGGTTGCTTACATGAATGCAGTTCCATTATCTCAAGAAGCGAATAACTTTATTGATCAAATAAAGAGAAAGGCAAATCCTGCCTATTTACAATGCCCTTAGTGTCCCAGGGCGGCTTTTCTGTGGAAATAGGAAATACATAGATAAGGCAGAGCAAAGTTGCATCGCATTCGTATGCTACTTAATGATCGGTCTTTCGTCAGTTGGTTGGGGCCCTTCTCCACTGGCGGGAAATTTCCTTTGAGTAGATAGACCTTGGGGTCTCATGGCTTCTTTACCGTTTTAAGGCTTCTTCACATACTCATAGATTTAGTTGTTCCTTATCAACTCATCAATCAAGTACATCAAATGTGGGCATTCATTAGTGTTATGCCCGTATGTCTCGTGAAGCAAAAGTACTTCCCCGATTGCTTCTACCTCTCGGAGGCTTCCTTCATAGGCAGTTTGTTGTAGCGTTCAGTTCCTAGAGTTGCAAGGTAGATATTTTCCAGACTATTGTTCAATGGTGTATAGTCCTCTAGCCTGAATTTCCTTGGACATTTTGCATCCATGTTTAGCCTATCACTAGAGTTCTGATTTCTCTTTTTTTCCTGACATTCTTCCCCGCATCTCCGGTAGTTACTGCGAAACTGCTTCCATCCTGCTTAACGACTACATTGCTTTGAACCACCTCCTTTGGGTTGTACGTTAGCGGACTTAGCTTCCAGTTCGTCAAGCTCTTCTAATATTAGATACTGACTTGCTTTCTAGTTAAATTCCTTCATGGTGGTTGGTTATTTCATCTTAATCCACCTTCCAAAGTCTGCGTTCAGATGGATAGCTCAAACCAAAGCCATGAAGACCATATCCTCATTAAGATTGTTTACTTCAGCAACTGCAGTATTAAACCGGTTCATGAAAGATTTAAGTGACTCATTGCATCCTTGGAAAAAGTGAGATAGAAACATCACCTCTTGTGGTTGAGCCGTGTGAAGTCTAAACTGTTATAAGAATTTCCTTGTCAACTCATCAAAAGTCGAAATAGATATGGAGGGAACCTTGTGAACCACATGGATGCGATTCCATCTAGAAAGATAGAGAAATATGTCCAGTGTACAGCATCTGAAGCTCGAGCCCCATCCATATGCCATCCATATTTGTACAAGTGCAGCTTAGGGTCTCTTGTCCCATCATAGGATGGTATGGTAGGCATGGAAAATTTCTTAGGATATTCTTCCCTTAGGATATTTTCAATGAACGGAGTTCGGCTTGGTGTAGAACTCCAGTCATCATCTTTCCTGCCTTTAATTTCTTCCATCAAGCATTTGACCATGTCCATAATGAATGCCTCACTAGTAGTCCACAGGTCGACTATCTAGGGCTATGTCAAGCGTTTGACTCTGCAAGCGGCCTTGGTTTGCCAATTGAAGCCTAGACTCTCCATTCTCTGGGAGAACTGCACCCGTAGAATTCTGTTGGCACATGGTTGGCCTTATAGCGGCAGTTTGAACTTCCATTCTAGTGTTTTGACTGCCTATGTCGGCATTCAATTCCAATCCTTTGTTGTTAAGTAGCATGTCATCTTTAGAATCAGAAAGAAGCATTGCAATATTCCCTTGTGGAGTGTTTGCTCCAAGATTTGGGTTCGCAGCAGGTTGTGCTCCTGTAGGTGGAGTACTTACATTTCCTTAATAACAATTCCAATAGCTCCACCAACTATCTCCTTTTGTTTTCTCTTGCCATCCCTCTTGTGCAAGCCTAAGACGAAGGAATTCTCCTGCTCTACAACAGTGGCAATTTCCGGCCTAGTTCCTGGAGCAGTTGGTGGTTGTATGCTAGCAAAACATCTATGTTTTCTATAAGATCTTTTTGGTTATCGTCCATCTTTTGATTGAGCTCATTGACCATCTGTTTGAGTTCTCCTTTAGTCACCACCTTTTGTTAATTAGAGGATCTTGAAGCTGCATTATCAGTACTGTTTACTTCGGCATGTTGAGGGTTTGCTTCATTACCGCCAACCAACCGTTTCTCATGTTGATCTTCTAGAAGCACTTTTTTTTTGGCTGCCATTGGTCTTTAACAGCAGGATTTCAATTTTCTACAAAGTAGGGTTTGTGGATCTAACTTCAAGACCTATCCAATCCAAAGTTGAGAGCTAGATCAAAGCCTGGGTTCACTGGTTCTCAATGAAAGCACTAAAATGTTAACCCAAAAAATGGATCAACACCCTGGAGAGTGATGTGAAAGCACCAGCTTGGTAGAACAGAGCAAATGTAATAGAAAAGTAGTTGAAAAGTAAATACACAAAGAGATATTTATAGCGATTTGACTGTCAACTAAGCCTACATCCACTTTATAGCTTTGATTATTGATTGTATATGATTACAAAGTGTCTGAGAATGAACAAGTCACAAGTACAGGTGCTAGACTAATTCTGGGTCCTAGAATTGCCTATAGGAACTGCCTTGATGACTAGTGAGTAGATAGGGTTGAAGAAATGACAGAGCTTTCACGTAGCATTGGCAGAAACTAGCCTCCCTCATAGTTGCTCTTTGATTTGTATTTATAGTGGTAGCAGCCATCATGGACCAGAAGCCCGCTAACAAGGAAGTCCAGGAAGTGACCCCAGATAGCACAAGGAAAATGGTGACCACCCAAATTAAGGGCTAGATTCTACATCGAATTAAGACCCTTAATTCAGTATCGAATCTAATCCTTAGCCTTTGGATGGCCAAACTCTTTTGTGTTGAGTTTCTTGGTTCATTTAGATGCTCTCCATGTAATTTGGTAGATTGTTGATGAGGTTTGATCATCGTTCTTCCTTGACTAAGATTATCCTTACATTTGGACCGTCACATCTTCATTCTTAACGATAGGCTCTCTGGAAATCTATGAAACTTCATGGACAAACATAGGATGACTAGTAGATCACTTGCCAAAAGTATGAGAATGCCACGAAAAAGCACCTATAAACGGTATCGAATTAAGGTCCTTAATTCTGGCCGAATATAGGACATAGCTTGTTTTTGGTTCACACTTTCATGAGTACTTCCTTTATGCCTTATGAGTGTTTTTACCAAGTTTCAAGTCATTCCGTCTTCTTATCGACATTTTAACTCCTAATGATTTCTGCTGGGTTAAAAACCCAGTTAACCATAGTATAGTTTGGATTTAATATATGCCTTGGGAAGATTTAGATTATGAAAACATCATATTAAAAATCCCCAAAATTCCTGTGATGCGAAATGTCAATTCTTAGGATTGGAATCTTAATTGTTTTGTGTTAAAATAATGGAGTTTTATGGATTTTGCAGTTTATATATTCTACCTTCTATTCCACTTCTTATTCTTCTTCTCCAGATCTGATTAAGGGATTTAATTGAGAAATGGTATGTAAAGGACGAATCTCTGTTCATAGTTTACACCACATATTTCAATAGAATTTAATAGAATTTCCCTTATCTAAATTCATATAAAAGAAGTTGAATAAAGCATAGAATTGATTAAATTATAAGTTTCCATTTTTGGTTATTCTATTGTTTTAATATGAGTTAAGTTGGATTTAGATTCTATACAAGTTTATTTATTGTAATCTTGGATTTGAGTATTGAATCCTTGTTATGGATATTATAATCCCTTGTTATGGATATTGGAATTTGGACATTGTTGGTAAATTGAAAGAAAAAGAAAAGACTTGTATTATCATGGTTAAAAAGGAATTGACATTTAACGTTAGTTTAGGGCGTAATCTCCACGCACATTGAATAATAAGTGCTTATTTGTTTATATATTAATTAGCATTATAAAGGTATAATTATAACGTATAATTGCATAGTTAATTAGAAAATAATTGTCATTAAGTCCTTCTTAGGAAAGTAATTGATGTTTTAAGGCTTAATAAGGAAGATTCCTTATAAGGCCTTAGCTGTAAATCAATGAGATGAGCATTATATATACTTGAATTTAAATTAGGGCAATGTAACATCCCGCCATTTTGGATCATTCAAATCGACAATAAAACCACACATGTCAGACTTGAATAATTCAAAACAACAGATTGTTAATAAAATTTAGGGCAAATAAAATCAATCACTGAATCACAGACACCGAATATCAGAATAAATCGTAGCGGAATAAAATAAACATAGGAGTTCATGAAGCTCCTAGATACATAGTCTCAAACTAATACATAATACTCAAGTCTGAAAACAAATACAACTGAAATTTTAGATACATAAGTTCTCTACTACAAAAGCAAAAACTTAGTGGAAATAACTGGAATGGAAATATCAGGTAGATAGCTAAATCTCCGGCGGATCTCTAGCTCCAAAAAGGATGAAACCAAAGCTGTGAAACTCAGGCTAACCTGAGCCTAAAGAAAAACACAAAACACTCGAGTCAGGACATACATACTTATAAAATGTAAATCAACTCAAGTGAACTGTAAAAGAGATGCATCAGTAACTTAAAGGATGCTTAGGATCGCCCATCCCCTAAGGATCCGTTAAACTATCTACTATGTAGTAACATACGCTATTATAATAATGTCTAAAGTAAAGTAAACTATTAAAATAGCGTTAAGGCGTTACATTTTCCCCCTTAACACATTTTTATAATGCCAATAGTCTATACAGTACCGTAACTCTCTGTAAACTGGGGCCGCCAGAGGATACCCCATAGATACGACATAAAACAAACTCGTAGAAGACGCGCTAGGGTAGGTGACATGGCACAACTAGGCAATGCCAGGGTAGATATACCAATTACACTTCCGGGCAGTTGGTAACGCATAGCTGCAACTACTGCCCAACTCGATCCACACTCCCGAATCAAAGGTGCGCACCAAATCAATCACAAAGTAATAGAATGGCTAACGATGAAGTGTGTCCGATCGGAGGAGCTACCTCACTTGGCCCGTCAATTGCTCCTGTTTTAGCCACCTTATGCTAACTCACGGGAGTTAGGTCCATGTATGTATACCTTTAGGATCGTCTCCACCATCCTACTTCATTCTGGGATCTCCACCCCATACACGGTTGTTAAAGTGGTTTTCGATATCGACGGAGAGTATGCCTGTATCCAATCCCGGTCCCTTTAACAACCAAAGGTTATTATAACCCGTGGTTATTCAATTTCAATTGGTTTATTTTTCATATCAAACATATTCCTTTCAAAACCATATAAATTTCATATCATTATTCTTTAAAATATTATTCATTTTTCCATAGTCGTACACTTCCAAATTCATTTAATTATAACCCCTTTGAAACGTAAAAATTTAGAGGTCATAGCACTTTAAAAATGTAACCTTTAGAACCATAACATTCGGAACTATAACCCTTTATAAAAAAATTGTAGCATTCTGGAAATGTCAATTTTAAGAAAACGCAGCAGTATAGAAATGCTACTGTAATAATTCACAGCGGTGCAGAATTGTTACTGTAAGAATTCGCAACGGTGCAGAATTGTTACAGTAAGAAATCGCAGCAGTTTTGATTGTTACCGTAAGAAATCGCAGCAGTTTTGAATTGTTACTATAATACTTCTTACTACAATAGTTTATATAATCAAATAGTACATATATTTACAGTTTTTATCATAATCATTATATCATTCTTATTATATCACTCAAATTTTAGCTATTTGGTCATTAAAGAAACCACACCTTTAGTTAAATAACTTTGTTACTATAATGTCAAATTTTAAAACTGAAATCCTTATGCTAAGTTAAAAGTACGTTATCAACTTACACTTTATTTTCTTTTCAGTAAATAACATTTATCATTTTTATTACCCAAGTTATACCATTTACATTAGTTAAAACTTACATGTCAAATGTACGTTTTAAATTACATTTTTTTTCCACAAAAAAAAAACCATTTATCATTTTAATCACTATTACATGAATTAAAACTTACAATTTATAGGTTAGAATAAAATAACATTATTAAGTCACATCGGATTATTAAATTTCAATTAACCTTCATACTGTAAATTAGATTCCAAAATTTACATTTCCAACTATTTATTTCTTATAAAAATTTTAACTCATGTGAACAAATTCACAAAAATTATTACATTAAATTTTAATTGAGATTCATATATAGAAATCCAAAATACTTAATAATTTTTAGAAAATCATTTTAAATCAACCACGGAGTCTGTATAAAATTCTCTACCCTAGGGTTAAGTAAATACGGACATATATCATTTCAATCCGCAATTTATTAATTTTCTGCGTTTTATATCATTTCAAACCCGCAACCCCAAGTCAAATAAAATTGCTCAGGCCTATCATTTCAGCCCATAACAATTTTTCTTAATTTAAAAATCATTCGGGTATGTATCATTTCAACCCATGGTGAAGGAACTTGCAGTGTGAGAACAGAATATGAAATAAACATAACAATATTCAATATATCATGGCATATGATCATAACAGGTAAAATATGATATGAAATAACATAATATAAACATAGGTGAAATTCTCAACTTGCATATACAAATCCATACAATTCCATTGTCATCAATTCACCAAAATATAAGTATGTTGTCAAGAGTGATTACTCACCTTTCTTTGGTTAGAGAAGTGATTCAAAACGCAACACAACGACTACAACAAGCACGACAAATTACGGGCAAGCTTGAGTGAGAGGAGAATCCACATCCAAAGCTTTGAAAAATAAAATAAATTTCATATGTAAACAAATAATTCGCATAGAAAAATAAGAGTAGAAAAATTATATATTTGTAAACATGTGAAGAGGGCTTGTCTTGGGGACACATAGGTTTGGTCTAGGGTTTGTTTGGGTTCGGTCTAGGCTAGATTTGGGTGGGGTTTGGTTCGACTAGGGCTAGGGCTAGGGTTAGGGTTTGGGTTCGGTCTAGGCTAGGTTAGGGTTTGGTTGTGGAGAAGGTGATCACGACCAAGGCAAAGCAAGGGGAAGGGTGAGGTGATGGTTCGGCTATAGGGTTTGTGGTGGGAATAAGAGGAGTGGAGGCCGAAATTTGTTGAAGAGGAAGGGAAAAAGGAAGGAGGAGAAGTGGTTTTGGCTAGGGTTTTTATGGTTGGAGGAAGAGGAGATGGGTGTGGTGATGAGCATGGCCGAAATTTGGGGAAGGAGGAAGGAGGAAGGAGAAATTTTAGAGGAGAAGTCTAGGTTTTGAGGAGGAAGAGGAGGAAGAGGAAGAAGAGGAAGAAGTAAAACTTACATTAATTTCTTTCTACGGAGGCAAAAATGAAAATGAAGAGTCTAGCAAAACCCTATGATATTATATAGTCATCTCAATCATGTGGCTTCTCATCTACTAAAGAAATTCCAAGCCCAATAGTACAAGCCCAAAATCAAAATGTAAATAAGATAAATGTTATAGGAAAATAACTACGTGTAATACGCCAAAATTTGTAAATTTTAAGAAGTAGAAATCAAAATTTTACCAAACGAAAAACAAAGAAAATGTTAGAATTAAATTCATCTTCATAAAAAAAAGTAAAAGTTCCAAATTCAAAATTTAAAATTTTCACAGAAAGTCAAACTTTGACCAAAGTTGACCAAAAATTGCATTTTAAGAAAAATCTTTATTTTATTAAATTTGGAAGAACATTTCACATCAAATCCCAAAATATTACATTAATTTCCAAATTTATCAAATTTTAAAATAATTATATTCAAAGTTTCAAATGAATTTTCATTTAAAGTATTTTCAAAATTTGTGGGTTGTTACAGGCAAAGTCACAGGGATGCGAGGTCAGCCAAAAGGTATAAAGAAGTCTGCCCAGTTAATCTGGTTACCAGCAGTGTGACTTTGGAGCTGATGTGAGACGTGAAGTTAGTCCCAAATTCTATAGGGTAAATCCGTCCAGCTAATCTCGCTACTAGTTCCTATGAATAGTCGGACTAATATGAGACGACATTATGAGTATGGGTCATAATACGAAGGGTCTGCTTCAGGGTCTTGAGGTATTAAGTGGTTGTTTGAGGGCCTGTCTCATTTCCCCAAATAAAGTATTAAATGGCCAAGTGGCTAGTTATTAGGCACGATAGGTGGTATCTCAATAGGGGTCCACTTTGGGATATGGTATTAAGTGATTGATTGAGGGTCCATCTTTCCATAAAGAAGTATTAAGTGGCTCATGAAATTCCATGCGATATCAGCTAGATAGACACCATTAAGGAGTCTGCCTTGGGAATAGGTATTAAATGATGGGATCTGCATCATTGAGGTCTTAAATGGCTGGAGTCTACCTATTTTCCAATAAAAGGTATTATGTGACTTGGGTATTATTTCTCGCATTGCTAGATATTTATGACATTGGTTATGGGTTATGGGATTTCGAAACCTAATTCAGGAATGGAAGGTATTAAATGGTTGATCGAGGACTCGCCTCTTTTCCTTAAATATCATTAAATGGTTAATTACATAAGACATGTTCTTATTTGAATTATACTATCCAAGTACTGAAATAGTAAGGCTCAACGTTTCTATTCACTAGACACTTATTCTGACTCCCTCCTTATTACAATACAGGTTAGAGAAGGAGTTGATGATGCTTGAAGATGGTGAGAGTGAAGCATGTGGTAGTTATTACCTATCTTTTCATGTTATTTTCTATTGTACCCATGATATATATTTTTGAACAAATGTTGTAATGGTTGACATTATATAATGTTTTATGACATTTGAAATGATTTGAAATAAATGGGTAATATTATTGTTTTTATATTTTTTTCCTTCCATAATGAGTTTTGAAAGAATAGATAGATAGTTATGTATAGTTTCATTTTACCAACCAACATCCAGCTTTGGGATATGCCTATGTTTTGATGGGCCTTTTCAGGGTCAGAATTTAAGCTTGTTTCAGGGTGGGTTGTTACATATTACAACTATCATATAGTGCCGGTTGTAAATAACTAGTTGCAACAAGGCCATTTTCTTGTATTGACCCTAACATGACTAATTTATACCGCATAAGTTATTAGGCTCTGATACCTTTGTTGGAATTGGACGAGCCTGTAGTGGAAGTTATGGGTGAAGTTCAAACTTTTTTACCCTATTGGATTTATATTGGGCCTATGAAGTCTAATTTATTTAGTACATTTCTAAATTTTATATAAATAACATCTCTTATTTTATTTAAAGATATAAATTATACACATTTAATTCATATTCAATTAAATATAGAAGTACATATATGTATTATATACATAAATGTATTGTGTGCATGTGTAATATAATAATCCATGCAACGTATAACATGCCCATATATAAATGTCGGGATTTAAATATCAATGGACTTGTTAACTCATCCCATATGTATTAAATGTTGTCCGAATATATGTATGTATGTACACTTGTTATTTATATAAATATTAAAGCCTATATCTATGTGAATATATGTATATAAATATATAACTTATATGTAAAAATATTAATGATTTATATCTATTGTTTGAACCAAAAATGGCACAACACTCAAGAGTTTATATAGGGAATAAAATATGAAGAGAGTAAATGAAAAACGAGGAAAAGAGAATACACAACAATTCATAATGGTTCA
The DNA here is from genome assembly GCA_030737815.1 of Allium fistulosum. Classification (NCBI taxonomy): domain Eukaryota; kingdom Viridiplantae; phylum Streptophyta; class Magnoliopsida; order Asparagales; family Amaryllidaceae; genus Allium; species Allium fistulosum. Next base: position 1,109,468,915 of record CM060902.1, on the reverse strand, counting down.
GCAAAGCAAGGCCTATGTCCATTTTAATCCTTTTTTGTTTATTTCTTACTTGGGGGCAATACTTCTTAGGGGTCTGTACAACTCCGACACTTAGATTTTTCAGAGTTACAAGAATATAGAATTTGGATGAACTAGAACCAAATTATCCTGAAAATTGAGCCCTACATTCCCATTTATGGAGGTATGGAGCCTAATATCTCGCACAAAATATCTCCTAGCTGTTGTATATGATTTAGACCAATTCTCCTAAGAAAACATGTGTCACATCATCAGTTGATAGGAGTCGGTAATGATCCATAGGTAGGGTCGGTACTGATCCCTAAGTTTGCCAAAATGTCCATTTTTGACTCTTCATCTCGGATCCTCTTGTGGTTAGCTTCATTATTCCATAGTTGTTTGCACCAATATTAGCTTGTTTCCGAGTCCAAATGAAGGAGTCATGGAAGAGAAAAGTTAAAGTATCAAGTGTTTATGGAGGTCGATAGAGAATTGCATTGATTCAACAAAATGACTTTAGAAATAGGCTCAAGGCATCATGTAGAAGGCATAGGCAGAAGATGGGGTCCGCTTGAGGTGGAGGCAGGACTCGGTACCGACCCCTAACTTTGATGCATTTATGCTTGTCCTGGTATGGGTGGTTTTTGTTTTGACCTTACGATCATGTCTATTCTTGGTTTCTGGACTCCTGGGCTATCTTTCTGGGATTCTTGCCTCGGTAACTCTGAGTTTGATCCATCCAGTCTGTTTGAATATTTCCTGATCAAAAGGATGGATAGCACTTACCCCCTAAAGTACATCTTGTTTCCAACATGATGTGATTTGAACCAAGACAAGTAGGAATTGCCATGAAGGACTCCACTCTATATTTCGAATGGTCACTATTCTTCCTGTAAATCGATTCCATGAAAAGTTATATCCATAATCATCTACCGCGATGCTCTACCAGCATTTGGAATTACAAATTTGAAACGTAATCTCAGAATCTATCATTTTGAGTTTGACGATTTTAAACTGATCCCATTTGTTGATTTTTCAGATTCAAACTTATTTTCCCTTTGGTTCTGATCGTCGGATATTGAATATATGTACACGTACTCACATGCACACTCTCTAGTGGATAGGAGCACATGTACATGGTCAATCGCATGCACATATGCTAGTATATTCCCACGTACATATACATATATGTTTTGTTTTGTTTTTATAATTAGGACTCGGTTCCGACCCCTAATTAGGAGTCAGTACCAATTCCAGACTTGGAGAATTATCCAAGTTTTAGTGCTGAAATTTCGGGTTTAAGATGTTATAAAACCCATTCCTGTTTCATTTGTCTACTCACTTTTAAACTGCCAACCCCAAACCTTCAACCTTTTTCCATTAACAAGCTTCCAACTTCGAAATGAATTCATGTCTCCACCTACACCTAGGATCGCCGCCGCTGGCCTTCACTTGAAGCTACCACCATCGTCGTTGATTCACTCACCTCCCTCAGCCTGAACCCTTACTTTTGCCTTGAATCAAACTGATCCTAAGCCCTAAATCCTACTTTGCTAACAAACCCAATTGTAGGTAAGTGGTGACCTTGGTTAAGGACGGATGGACATGAAATTGAATGTGGAAGAGGTGGAGGTGATGGATGGCCACGGTTTAGGAAGTGGTGAAGTTGGGATAAGAAGTTTAGGATTTCATCTATTTTGGAGTTGTATAACTCCCACACTTAGAAAAGTTTCGATGTATTTTTCATTCACATGACTTGCGATTTCTTCTTGGACCTGAATTCCTTCCTAAAGCATGGCTAATAACGTGAAATTTTTAGGGACGATCAGCGATGACGGTCAATGTAACACCCTAGATTTTTTGGTAACAGTATTTAGGATATTTAATTAGTTAAATTAAATAAAATAAAGTGTTGATTAGGGGATTGAGATTTGATATTAATTAAGGTGTAGCCGTTCCATTTGACTATAATTAAAATAAGGGTTAACTTGAAATAGAGGTGGGGTAAAATGGGAAAGAGGCCATTTCTATATCCCCAAACCTTGGCCGTGTAAAATTTTACACGTTCATTTCCATTTTCAAAATTTTAAAAGAGGCCGGCCACCATTAACAAGGAAGAGAAGAAGAAAAGCTAGGAAGAAGCCAATTCATATCAAATCTATTCACATCTCAATCTCTATAATCTCTAAAGCTAAGGTGAATAATGTTTACATCTCAATTTTGATTGTGTTTTTGGTTTTAATATGAATTCCGAATCTTTTGCAATGATTTGCCATGTTTTGAATGATGGAATGAATATATATACTTCTTGACGGATTATGGTTATTCATATTGAATTTTTCTATGTTTTAAGATGAAAACCTTATAAAATGACATCCAAATGCCTTGCGAATTTTTATGAAGACCATAAATATTATTTTATAGATAGGTTTCAATTTTCAGACTTTTCTGAATTTTTGTGGAATTAATATGAATTTTCTAGTAAAGAAAATGGTATATTGGGGTTATAAATTATTTACGAGTAAATAATTAATTATTTGGGTCTGATATTTTTATATGTTAGAAAACATATATAATGTGATTTTCTAGAATTTTTCTAGATTTTTCCTAAGTGTTTTAGTGGTTATATAAAATTATTTAAAGTATGGGACTTAAAAGTTTTATATAATTAAAAGAGAAGAAGGGGCTTTTTGTAAAATGATTTAAATTATAAAATCTGGAAAGTTGGCAGCACTTTTGACAAAATGCGGTACTTTTTATTGGCAAAGAAAGAGGCAACCAATTACAGTTAGACATGTAAGGCGGGTTAGGTGAAAAGAACTATTTGCTATATGTTTTTCACCGTTTCAACACCGTCGACACCAGGTCCCACCTCCTCATCTTCACTTCCGACATAGTCGAAACCAATGCACATGGTATCAGTTTATTGGTACGTAGTGAATTGGATGATGCCGGAAGGTATGGAGTCAAAACCAGGGGTTCCGAAGGGGTTGAGGCAGTCCTTTGTTTTTAAGTTAAAGAAACACGCTTGCTTGCTTTCGACTAAATGGCTTTCGACAAAGTAGCTTTTGACTAAGTCAAATGATTTAAAGGAAATGGTTTCGATTGGGTTGCGCCTCTGTTTCTAAATAATGGCTTTCGACTAAGTCAAAACCTTCTTGTTGCCGCCTTTTTACCTTCCGACTCAGATGGTTTTAAAGGGGTTGTTTGTTTTCTAAAACCTGGCCACCTCTCCAATGCTTTCGAAGGGACGGTTTCGACACCATCACTTCATTACTTAGGAAATGGTCTCAAAATGGTTTCGACAAAAATGTTTTAAGGACCCTTTTTATATAGTAAAGTAAAACCTAAATGGTTTCGAAAGAGATAGTTTTAAAAGGTTTCGAAACAGATGCTTTGGACTTTAATGGGTTTCTGATCTTTTTTCTCTACTTGAAGGCGGAATCCTAATGGTTTCAACCGAGATGTTTTAATGGTTTCAAAAGGTTTCCACATGTTTTGAATTGAACCTAAAGTGCTTTCAGAAGGATTGAGTTTTGACTGTTTCGAAAGGTTCTAATGAATGGTTTCGAAAGGGGTGGTTCCCTAGGGTTTCGAAAGGATTGAAATGAAGGTTTTTCCTATGTTTTTCGAAAGGTAATATTAAAAAGGTTTTAAAAGGGGGATTTCCGATATTTTGAAACTTTCGGAGAAAAAAAGGAAAGGTTTTTCTAATGTTTTCGAAAGGCTGTATTTAATGGTTTTGAAAGGGTCTTTCAATGGTTTCGAAGGGGTTACCTTTAAGGGTTTCGAAAGGGTTATTTAAAGGTTTTAAACAAAGGTTTCGAATGTAATAAATAGGCAATGTAGCCTAAGTATTTTCAAATAAAAAAAGGGTTTTGGCTTGTTTTGGGAAGATAGTTAATCCTAATTAAATCCCATCAACATTATTTTGAGTAAAGTATATATAACATGGAAAAATGGCTTAGAGCAAAGCTAAAGATATATTTTCCTTGTGTATATATATATATGATTTGAAGGACAAAATCATTTTGAAAAGGTTTTCAGGGAAAATTTAATGGGTGGTTAACCCTAAGGATATGATTCGAACAGTTAGTCCATTTTACAGGCAGTCAGCCTAGATTTCAGACATTAGTTCAGTTTACGAGAAGTCAGCCCAGTTGTATGGACAGGTAGTCCATTTGTAGCATAACGGACCTTGCTATTATGTGTGGGCAGATAGTTCATATATTACTTGCTTTACGGACAGATGGTCCATTTATTGTCATAAAGGATATTGCTATTTTGATATAACCAGTTTGGTTGCAGGAAAGGATTTGCAAAATATATGTTTTAAAGAGGATATTAGTGAGGGAAACCCGTTCCGCTAAGCGGCGTGGTCTCACTTAATATCAGTAAACCGAGGTGTAACAGAATTATTCACACCAGGCTTTATGTTAGACTCGAAGTTTTTGTTTCCCCTTAAACTCTCGGATACTCAAAATTGTTTGAGTAGGCTGAGGGTTAAGGTTTTCAGATTTTAGTCTTTTAGCGAATAATGCATCCGAAGACGAGCAGGTGGCTGACGGATAGCTAATTAGGATTTGCAGTTTCATTCTGTTTTGATTCCGCTGTGTATATTAAGTAAGACATGACTATATTACTTTGATCAACCAAGGGGGCATCGTCATATGTCGCTCTTGGTGTATTTTTGTAATGTTATATTTAATCATTGCCTGGGAAACGTTAAGGGTTTATGTAACATGGATATGAATTATTGTTTTGAAATGTAATTAGCAAAGTGTTGTTTTTGAAATATGTGATTTTGTTCATATTCATGTGCTTCTAATATTATGGATACCGTTATCATCACCATATTTTGTCACCAGAAGTTAATACTATGGATGACTACAGCATTTGTAGTGCTTAGCTTTTGGCCTCCAGATACGGGATGTTATAACTTGGTATCAGAGCATGGTTTATGAAAAACTTTAAATTAAAAATGGTTTTTAAAACATAATCCAAAGGAATTAGAGTAAGGTTGGGGACATGGGATAACGCTATAATAACGTACTTGTATTTGTTATATATAAGTATACACTCTATCTCTAGTCTCCTATCCTTGTTAGGTTATTTTTCTGTATCTCATAAGGTTTGAATACAGATATGGATGGAAAAAGAGGAAGAGTTAACCAAAGAGGGGAGGGCACCAAAGGAAATGCCAGGCCTAATCTGAGAAGAGGTCAAGGTTAGTCACAAGCAAAGAATACAGGTGTTGGAGTCCCGCAAGTGGACATGGGGGCTATGTATTAGTTTTTTCTAAAAATGATGCAAGCTGGAGTTGCAGTTGGAATGGTAGGAGGAAATGCTGCTGGGGCAGGAGTTTCGGAAGCTCCGGTTTTTAATCATTATGCTAAGCTGAATGGAGATTACACCAAGCTTGGAGGAAAGCCGCTTGTTGGAACGGAAGATGCCATTGAGGTAGAGAATAGGATGTTGCACTGTGAAAGGATTTTTTCATATTTGGGGCTCACTGATGAGCAGAAGAGGAGGTTGGCATCTAGACAGCTTCAGGGAGCAGCTCTGTTCTGGTGGAATAGTGTGACTGCGGCGGTGAATGAGGAAACTATGACCTGGGAAGATTTCAAGGGAAGATTCCAGGAAAGGTTTATGTCTGCAGTGGCACAGTCAGCTCTAATCAGGAAGTTTGCTGAGTTAGAGCAGGGGGAAATGCCAGTTCTGGAGTATGCTAGGAAGTTTGAGGAGTTGGCCCGGTATGGGTATGCCTCAGTGGATACAGTCATGAAGAGGAACGAGAAGTTTATCAGGGGGTTGAAGCCTGAGTTAGCTATGGCCACATTACCGCATATTAGATATCCTTCTGACTTTGTTGTGGAGATGGATTTGAGGCATGAGGAGTTGCTTGATTCTCTAGAGAAGAGTAAAGCAAAAGAAGTCCAGGTTGGGCAGAAATAGAAAAGGAAGTTCTTTCCTAAGAAAGGTGCTCAGAATGGTGGAGCAGCTAAGAAGGGGAAGTCTGCGATTGTCTGTTTCAAGTGTGATAAGAAGGGACACTTTACTAATGAGTGTCGTACTGGGAAAGCTAAGGAAGTGGTTGGAAGGAAGAATGTCAGGTGCTACAACTATGACCAGATTGGCCATTATAAGAGCCAGTGCAAGGAGCCCGCAAAGGATGGAAAAGGCAAGGTGTATGCATTGGAACCTAATGATTCTAAGCCTACAGCTCAGGAAAAAGGAAATTCAGTCTTGGGAGGTAGGCTTCAGATTCATGGTATGATTGTTAGCGTTCTATTTGATACTGGTGCATCGCATTCTTTTATATCTAGATGTTTGGCAGATAAGCTTAACCTAGAACCCACTTATTTAGTTACTTCCTTACGGGTTGCGAATCCAATAGGAGGGTATGCAACTCTAGGGATGAGATGTGATCAGTTAAAGTTTGACCTATTAGGTCATACTTTTGTTTGCAGTTTGCATGTGTTTGATTTTGTGGGGTGCAGGATTATTATCGGGATGGATTGGTTAAGTGAGTACGGTGCTAGGATATTTTGCCAGGATAGGAAAATATCGCTTAGACACCCAAATTGTAGTGATCGGATAGTTCGTACCGTAGAAAGTTCTTATAGTGAGATGTATGCTTTTTTGGGTGCTATGGAATTGGATGATGAGTTAAGTTGAGTTTTCGTGGTTAGAGAATTTGTAGATGTGTTTGAGCCTATAGTTGGATTGCCGCCGAAACGAGCCATTGAGTTTCGGATAGATTTCGTTCCGGGAGCAGAACCAGTGATTAGACCGTCAAGCAGGATGACCCCTGCAGAGATGAGGGAGTTGAAGGTGCAGTTGGTGGATTTGGAAGGCAAGAATTTTATCAAGCCAAGTGGTTCGCTATGGGGAGCAGCTGTAGTGTTTGCTAAGAAGCCGGATGGATTGTTAAGGCTATGCATCGATTATCGTAAGTTGAATGAGAGGACGATAAAGAATCGATATCCATTTTCAAGGATTGATGATTTGTTCGATCAGTTGAGTAGAGCCAAGGTATTTTCATAGTTGGATTTAGAAATAGGTTTCCATTAGCTCACGGTAGCAGAGGATAGTATACCATTGACGGCGTTTAGGACCAGTTATGGGTCGTACGAATGGTTAATTATACCGTTCGGACTGACTAATGTGCCAACTTTCTTTGTGTATTTGATGAACCGGGTTTTCCGAGAGCATTTGGATAGGTTCGTGTTGGTTCTCATAGATGATATCTTGATTTACTCTAAGGATGAAAGAGAGCATGAGGATCATCTTAAGTGGTGCTTGAGACGCTGAGGCAGCATCAGTTGAAGGTGAAGTTCTCAAAGTGTCATTTCTGGAAGAAAGAAGTGAAGTTTCTTGGTCATGTAGTTTCAGAGGAAGGGTTATCAGTGGATCTGACTAAGATTGAAGCAGTGAATAGTTGGAAGAGACCCGAGACAGTGACAGAGATAAAGAGTTTCCTTGGGTTGGCTGGTTATTATCGAGGGTTCATTAAGGACTTTTCACGGATAGTGGCGTCGATGACCCAGCTGACAAGAAAGGATGTAAAGTTTGTTTGGACTGATAAGTATGAGGAAGCATTCCAGAGTTTGAAACACTTATTGACCCATGCACCTGTTTTGGTTGTTCCGAAAGGGAATCAAGAGTTGGTGGTTTATACCGATGCGTGTGGAATAGGATTAGGAGTTGTGCTAATGCAGAGAGGTAAAGTGATTTCCTATGCTTCTAGACAGCTGAGACCGCATGAAGTCAAGTATCCAACGCATGATTTAGAATTGGCTGCAGTGATTTTTGCATTGAAGGTGTGGAGACATTACCTTTTGGGAGAATGGTTTGAACTATATACAGATCATAAGTCGTTGAAGTATTTTTTTCTCTTAGAAGGAGTTGAACATGAGACAGCAGAGATGGTTAGAGTTTATCGCTGCTTATGATTTTGAAATTGAGTACACACCCGGAAAAGGCTATAAGGTTGCAAATGCCCTTAACAGGAAACATCAGAATGCAGTTTTGGTGATGATTGCTGAGTGGAAGGACTTGGAAGCATAGTAGATTGCAAAGTGCAGTGGAGATCCGAGGCTGGGTCTAGTGGAGATACAGTTGTATTATCTTGTTTGAAAGTTTGACCAGTGTTGATCAAAAAGATTGCTTCTAAACAGATGGAGGATCCAGTGTTAGCCGAGCGTATCAGGAAGCTATGAGAAGGAACCAAGAATGATGACTTGAAAGGTTTCAGTCTTGACCAGAATGGGAGGTTGAGAAAGAAGGGAAGATTATGTGTTTCGAGTGTAGAAAGCATAAGGAAGGAAGTCTTAGAAGAATGCCATCGTTCGAAGTTCTCTATTCACCCAGGAGGTACTAAGATGTATCAGGATATGAAGAGGAGTTTCTTCTGGGAAGGTATGAAGCGGGATATTGGGTTGTGTGTGAAGCAGTGCATGATTTGCCAGCAGGCAAAGGCCGAACACCAGAAACCAAGTGGATTGCTTCAGCCATTGGATTTTCCAGTATGGAAATGGGATTCCATCTCCATGGATTTTATTGACTGGTCGCCAAGGTCGAATAGGGGAAATGATAGTATATGAGTCATAGTGGACAGACTGACCAAGTGTGCACATTTCATTCCAGTTAGGTCAACTAGAACAGCACCATTTTAGACAAGATTATTCTTGAAGAATATGGTTAAACTACATGGAATTCCTAGTAACATAGTTAGTGATAGAGATCCTTTGTTTACTAGAGAATTCTGGAAGAGTGTACAGGAAGTTTTGGGAACCAAGCTCAAGATGAGTACCACTTACCATCCGCAGATGGATGGGCAAACGGAAAGAGTTAACAAGATCTTGGAAGATTTGTTAACAGCTTGTGTATTATATTTCAGGGGATCATGGGAGGACCATCTGCATTTAATCGAGTTTTCGTATAACAACAGTTACCAGACTAGTATTGGGATGGCACCGTTTGAAGCTTTGTATGGAATGCCAAGCAAATCTCTCGTTTGTTGGCTAGAGACTGGGGATAGGTTGGTTCTTGGTCCAAATTTAGTCAGAGAAGCTGCAGAAAAGATTCAGGTCATTCGGGCTAGAACGAAGGAGGCTCGGTCTAGGCAGAAAAGTTATGCAGATAAGAGACGAAAAAATCTAGAGTTCTCAGGTGGAGACCAGGTTTTTGTCAAAGTGTCACCAATGAATGGTGTGATTAGGTTTGGAAAATTGGGGAAGTTAGCACCGAGATTCGTTGGACCTTTTCCTATTGTTGAGAGGATCGGAAACTCGCATATAGAGTTGAGTTACCGAGCAGTTTGGTAGAAGTCCACGATGTTTTTCGTGTTTCTCATCTCAGAAGGTTTGTTAGGGACTCGGAGACTGTTATTGCAAGTAGAGCCGGATTTGACCATAGTAAGGACACCTATTCGTATTGTTGCCAGAGATGAGAAGAGGCTTAGAACAAAGACGGTCAGATTAGTCAAAGTCCAGTGGAGCGACGATGATAGGGACTGTACTTGGGAGATTGAGAGCAGGATTAGAGATACTTATCCTGACTTGTTTGATGGTTTGTTTTACCTTCCTGTTTGATTTGTTGTGTACCTCATCGTAATTTCGAGGATGAAATTCTTTAAGGAGGGGAGTCTGTAACACCCCAGATTTTTCGGTAACATTATTTAGGATATTTAATTAGCTAAATTAAATAAAATAATGTGTTGATTAAGGGATTGACATTTGATTTTAATTAAGGTACAGCCGTGCCATTTAACCTGAATTAAAATAAGGGTTAACTTGAAATAGAGGAGGGGTAAAATAGGAAAGAGGTCATTCCTATATCCCCCAAACTTTGGCTGTGTAAAATTTTACACGTTCACCATTTTCAAAATTTTAAAAGAGGCCGGCCACCATTAACAAGGAAGAGAAGAAGAAAAGCAAGGAAGAAGCTAATTCAAATCAAATCTATTCACATCTCAATCTCTATAATCTCTAATGCTAAGGTGAATAATGTCTACATTTCAATTTTGATTATGTTTTCGGTTTTAATATGAATTCTGAATATTTTGCAAATATTTTCCATGTTTTTGAATGATGGAATGGAAATATATACTTGTTGATGGATTATGGTTATTCATAATGAATTTATAATATGTTTTAAGACGAAATCCCTATTAAATGACATCCAAATGCCTTGCAAATTTTTATAAAGATCATAAATATTATTTTAAAGATGTGTTTCAATTTTCAGATTTTTCTGAATTTTCTTAGAATTAATATGAATTTTCTAGTAAAGAAAATGGTATTTTGGGGTTATAAATTATTTACGGGTAAATAATTAATTATTTGGGTTTGAAAGTTTTATATGTTAGAAAACATATATAATGTGATTTTTTGGAATTTTACTAGATTTTTCCTAAGTGTTCCAATGGTTATATAAAATTATTTAAAGTATGGGAATTAAAAGTTTTGTATAAATAAAAGAGGAGAAGGGGCTTTTTGTAAAATGATTTAAATTATAAAATCTGGAAAGTCGGCGGCACTTTTGACAAAGTGCGGTACTTTTTATTGGCAAACAAAGAGGCAACCAATCATAGTTAGACACGTAAGGAGGGTTAGGTGAAAAAACTATTTGCTACATGTTTTCACTATTTCGACACCATCGACACCAGTCCCGCCTCCTCATCTTCACTTCTGACACAATCGAAACTAATGCACATGGTATTAGTTTACTGGTATGTAGTGAATTGGATGATGGCGGAAGGTAGGGGGTCGAAACCAGGGGTTCCGGAGGGGTTGAGGCAGTCCTGTGTTTTTAAGTTAAAGAAACACGCATGCTTTCTTTCGACTAAATGGCTTTCGACAAAGTAGCATTTGACTAAGTCAACTGATTTAAAGAAAATGGTTTCGACTGGGTTGCACCTCTATTTTTAAATAATAGCTTTGGACTAAGTCGAAACCTTCTTGTTGCCGCCTTTTTACCTTCGGACTCAGATGTTTTCAAAGGGGTTGTTTTGTTTTCTAAAACCTGGCGACCTCTCCAATGCTTTCGAAGGGATGGTTTCGACTCCATCACTCATTACTTAGGAAATGGTCTCGAAGCGGTAGCTTTCAACAAAAAAAATTTCAGGAACCTTTTTCTATAAGTAAAGTAAAACCCAAATGGTTTTTAAAGAGATAGTTTTAAAAGGTTTCGAAACAGATGCTTTCGACTTTAATGGGTTTCTGATCCTTTTGCTTTACTTGAAGGCAGAATCCAAATGTATTCGACCGAGATGTTTTAATGGTTTCGAAAAGTTTCCACATGTTTTAAATTGAACCCAAAGCGCTTTCGAAAGGATTGAGTTTTGACTGTTTCGAAAAGTTTTAACGAATGGTTTCGAAAGGGTTGGTTCCCCAGGGTTTCGAAAGTATTGAAAGGAAGGTTTTTCCTATGTTTTTCGAAAGGCAATATTAAAAAGGTTTTAAAAATGGGATGTCTGGTATTTTGAAACTTTCGGAGAAAAGAAAGGAAAGGTTTTTCCAATGTTTTTGGAAGGCTATATTTAATGGTTTCAAAAGGGTCTTTCAATGATTTCGAAGGGGTTACCTTCAAGGATTTCGAAAGGGTTGTTTAAAGGTTTTAAACAAACGTTTCGAATGTAATAAATAGGCAATGTAGCCTATGTATTTTCAAGTAAAAAAAGGGTTTTGACTTTTTTTGGAAGGATAGTTAATCCAAATTAAATCCCATCAACATTATTTTGAGTAAAGTATACATAACATGGCAAAATGGCTTAGAGCAAAGCTAAAGATATATTTTCCTTGTATATATATATATATATATCCGTGTGTGTGTGTGAGTGATTTGAAGGACAAAATCATTTTGAAAAGGTTTTCAAGGAAAATTTAATGGGTTGTTAACCTTAAGGATATGATTCGAACAGTTAGTCCATTTTGCACGCAGTTAGCCTAGATTTCGGATAGTAGTTCAGTTTGCGGGCAGTCGGCCCAGTTGTATGGACAGGTAGTCCATTTGTAGCATAACGGACCTTGCTATTATGTGTGGGCAAATAGTTCACATATTACTTGCTTTACGGACAGATAGTCCATTTATTAGCATAAAGGATATTGATATTTTTATGTAATCAGTTTGATTAACCAGTTTGGTTGCAGGAAAGGATTTGCAAAATATATGTTTTAAAGATATATTAGTGAGGGGAAACACGTTCCGCTAAGCGGCATAGTCTCACTTAATATCAATAAACCAAGATGTAACAGGATTATTCACACCAGGCTTTATTCTGACTCGAAGTTTTTGTTTCCCCTTAAACTCTCGGATACTCAAAATTGTTTGAGTAGGCTGAGGGTTGAGGTTTTCAGGTTTTAGTCTTTTGGTGAATAAAGCATTCGAAGATGAGCAGGTGGCTGACGGATAGCTAATTAGGATTTGCAGTTTCATTCTGTTTTGATTCCACTGTGTATATTAAGTAAGATATGACTATATTACTTTGATCAACCAAGGGGGCATCGTCATATGTCGCTCTTGGCGTATTTTTGTAATGTTATATTTAATCATTGCCTGGGAAACGTTAAGGGTTTATGTAACGTGGATATGAATTATTGTTTTGAAATGTAATTAGCAAAGTGTTGTTTTTGAAATCTGTGATTTTGTTCATATTCATGTGCTTCTAATATTATGGATACCATTATCATCACCATATTTTGTCACCAGAAGTTAATACTATGGATGACTGCAGCATCTGTAGTGCTTAGCTTTTGGCCTCCAGATATGGGATGTTATAGTCAGGTTGAGTAATATCCAGAATTTAAAAACTGTTGAAAGTATCGAAAACTTGAACTACACGACCCCGCACTAGAATTCACTTTAGCACAGGGGGTATAGTTTGCAATCACTCTGATGTTGATTATCTATCCAGTTTTTTATAGAAATAGACCAGAGACGTTCAAAATGTCTTGCTGCTCAGACCACAGGTACATCACCTTGGAGATATATCGAATCTGATGAGAGTTAAGCTCAGCTACATCTCCACATACACAACAAACTCCAATTCAGCAAGAACAGCAATAAGAGATCTCACCAGCTGAACAACAAAATCTAGAGAATCCCAAAGTCGAGCAACAAGCTTCTGAATATCTAGTTGAGCTGGTAGGTGGTCCAGATGTAGACCCCGCACCTGAAGCTCTGGAGGATGTAGTAATATTAAATGATTCCGTTGATTCTGTCGCTTCTAAATCAATGAAGGTTCTCTTCAAAGAATATGCAATAAGCACGGAATTCCATTCGATGACGACTTGGTCACATCTCATGGTCAAAGAGCTTACAATCCCCCGGAGGGTTATGTCACCTGTAATAGATACATGTGCTTCGCGGACTACGTCCCACCATTCAATCAATTCGTCTGTCGAGTTCTGAATTTTATAAGGCTTGCTCTAACACAGTTGCATCTGAATTGCTATGCATTTCTCCTTGGCACATATATGATCTTCACTGAACACTTACATCGAGCGCCCAATGATGAGGATATTTGACATATATACAGCTTCAAAAGCTGAAAGAAAAGTCCATCTTTGATTTACTTGGAACCAACCAGGGGTTGTAGAGTGGTTACCGGGGGATGGAACAACTTGAGCTACTTCAAAACCGAGCGGTTCTACATCCGTTGTCTGCCTGGGTTTGCATGCAGATGGCTATCCAGATCTAAGTTCCTCTCCATGTGCATTATATGAATTTGTTGAACGATATGCAGACTTAACTTACATCCTTGCTTTACTATTCAGATGTTCCAACGAGACCCAATAACTCGATGATTTCAGATGCCGTCAACACTCTTATGACAGTTCTGGCGAGGGACTTAGATATTAGAACTCTCCTATCAGATGAAAATCTTCTCGCCTACGGCTTGCTAGAAGAGGGCCGTAGTACCAGCATTGGCCAAATAGCTTCAAATGATGGCGACAATGATGATGATGATAACAACCCACTCATAGGAGCTAATGCTGATCCGATTTGCCCGTAGTCCCAAGTCCTAGGACTAAAGTTGAAGAAAACATTGAACAAGTACCAGAAGACGCCGACAAATGCGAAATTGTTGCTGAAAGTGGCAAGTTTGGCCAATGTAACATTGATGCGGGTCATGAGTCTCGGCCTAAACAATCTAGGGACAACCAACCGCCTGCTACGGAAAGAGATTAATCGTGAAAATCTCCAAGGTGCAGACTTCTACCCAAGCCCTCCTAATCATGGATGCAGAAAAAACTCCATCTTTTCCTTCGACGGGAACATTCGCTGGCTTAGGACCAATTCCTACCGAGTTTGGTTCTTTCAATGTTGGTAATATTAGTATTGAGGGCATCGGCTCCCCCATTCGCATTAATAAGGATTCCATTCCGATCAATATGGGAGAGGTTAGTCCCATGGGTAAAGCTCCAGCTCACGGTCCGTCGGGTGGACATTAGGACACACGCGCACGTGCACTTCACGACACTCGCACTTGACCTGTGTCCTCGCTTGTTGGATCTAAATTATTCTTGCTTTCCATGCAGGATCCATAGAAAAAGGAAATACATTTATCGGTATTTGGAGGAGAAAGCATCCCAAGCACAAAGGCCTCGGTTGAGCTCGTATCGCCAAGGAAGCAGTCGCGATTATGAGTCAGGCTATCGTTTTAGCTGAGATAGAGATGACCGATATAGAAGCAGTTATGATAGAGATCGCTCATCGCATGACTCTACTTCCAAACATCACCCTAAGTTTAGATCACCTCCTTCTAGAGGTCTAAATAGGCAACCCGATCGTCATGATGACATCCCACCTTGTGACGCTTCTTGTGCCCCTACTCCATCTCCCATCCCTATGCAACCTTCGATGCCATCTCACTCCAGTCGATCCTCCAACCTTAGGCATCACAAGAGTGGTTTTGAAAATTCTCAGCATAGGCCGGGCAAAGAACCGCTATAGTCCTACCTATCTATTTGAAGGAACAACTTGCGACTAACACCTGAATGGCCAAACTGAAAAAAGAATTTCCAAACATTTTCTTCGATGGCCTTATGTTTGTGCCTAATCTAAAAAGGATACCAGCTGACGTACAAAAGATGATCATCGATTGTATGATCGACATTCACAATCAGTATAACGAATGGTCGAAATTAGCTGAGAAAATTTCCAAAGTCTCTAGTGACAGGCAGTTAAAAATCGACAATCAGAGACTCATCAAAGCTGATAATAAGATAATCATTGATAATCTCAATGCTGAGGTTGAGAAACTGAGAACATCCTAAGTCAAAGCCGAGGAAAAGGCTGAGGAGGCCACCAAGGCACTCAAAGAGGAGCGAATTAAGCATCAAGATGAATTGGAGAAGGCTTTCCACTGAAACCATGCTCTAATAATGGAGAGGGATACCGCAAACAGAAATGCGGAAGAGCTGAAAACCAAACTTGAGCGTGAAACTAAAGAAATGAAACAAAGCGCTCCAACAAGCTCAGACTTATTGTGAAGAGTTGCTTCACGCTAAGGAGGAAAGAGACAAAACACTGGAGCATGTTAAAGATGTTGACGCACTCGTCAAAACCACAGAACAATGGCAAAGGAGTATGTGATGGAGAAGTGCAAACTACTGTTGAACCAATACAATGCTAACGTGCTCAAATTCTGAAATCTAGAATGGTTCAAAGATGATTATCCCAGAATCCTAGCCCTTACTTGGGAGCAGATTGTTGAAGAAGAAAAAATTTCCTCGAAGGCGGCGAGGTGGATTTGGAGCAGCTAGAGAAAGAAATCTTGGTAGGAGACGAGCTCAAGATTCTAAAAGACGGCCAGCTTATTCTTCATTCGGAGCTTTCCTCAACGGTGCCTAAAGACTTGGACGAAGGTTCCGGATCGGTGCCACATAATGCTACTGCCAACCAAGCATTGGAGATCCAAGCTGCTCCTACACCTGGGTATAATCCCAATAGGCCTAAGATCTACAGGCCTACCATTTTCTCTCCGATTCTTAAAGGGAACTCTGATGGCAGTCTGGTCCTCACAAAGTTCCAAGGAGAAGAAGGTATCTCATTGAATTCTCCTGTATTCCAGAAAGTTGACGTGTCGCCAAATAACATAGCTAATCTCTCTCTCTTTGTTTCTCAAGCCTTAGGTCAGCCTCACATTGCTCCGCTTCCTGACAAGGACTCTCAGCCGAGGCTACAAGTACCCATAGTAGAATCAGTTCCTGTTACCACCTCAATAATGATTCTAACTATCCTGGTTGACAATACTCCCAGCCTTGATGAACAGATGATCGCTGCTTTTTGGGATGGAGCTGGTGGGACTCAGAAAACTTAGATATATGAAGATGTTGTTATTACTAGGGTCTCTAAGCACTTATCGGGTCCTACCATGCACGAGCTCGAGCAGGAACTTGAGAAGACATCCTCCTTGCTATAGAGGTCAAGCAGAAGAAACTTGAAGTTATTCATCCTCCTCTATCCACAACCATACCCGAGCAAACAATTTTTGCTCCGGTCCATATTCCTCCGCTTGGTAGTGCTTAAAGCATGCCTCCTAGATCATCGCAAAGCACTTCATCCAAGGGCAAAGAAAGTGGAGAATGAGGAGGGAAAAGACAAGGTGAAAGCTCGAGCGATGTTTCTCCCGGCTATAAGAAGAAACAAAGGAGAACAAAACCAAAGAAGTGAGTGTCGGTTTGTTGGCGTGGATAGGCTTGCTTTTTAATAGTAGTTGCATTCTATTTTGGTTTTTGGCCGGATTTGCACGGGTTCAGCTCCTGATTTTGCTTTTTGTTTCTAGTGTCAATAACACATGTACTTAGCTTTCCAGATTTCATGTGAATAACAAAGCTTTTTGTTTCGTTGAATCCTTATATGGATTTGTCTAAGTACTTAAGAAATATAATTTCCATTCAATGTACTTGCGATCTATTCCTTTTAGTTATTATTGTCAGACCGTATCCTTTAGCCCATTATGTGATTAACCGGCCTCTCATTGTTCTTGTGAACACGAAGTAATTGTTGAAGCACCAAACTCTAGACATTAGTTGGATTTAACCACTTAGAACAGTGGTTCAGTTATCCTTTTCCGAGATCATGACATTCGATTGTGCCGAACTCCGAGCACCAATCTGAATTGACTTAAACTAGTTCGCACATCCTCATCCAGGATATTCACTTCCAATCGCGCCTAACTTAGGGCATCGATTCGAAGCTCAAAGGCAAGATCCTGCCTTACACCGGGCATGGACATTTGGCATCGCCTGCTCCGGGCAAAGTGTTAAGAGTTGGACGATCTTGTCACGTCCGCTTTATTTTGTACTTCTACCCCCAATTCAAGGACAAGAGTTGAGCGAGTGAATGGTCATATCACATTTGTTTTGATTTATACTCCTACCCTCACATTAAGGGCGAGAGTTAGTGCATGGACAGTCATGTCATATCTGGTTACAATTTATACTTATGCCCTCAATCCGGGGACAGGAGTTAGTCGATGGACGGTTGAATCACATCCATTTAGTTTATACTCCCTCCAATCGAGGACAAGAGTTAGTTGATGGACGGTCGAGTCACATCCATTTCCTTTTATACTCCTGCCTCCAGTCCAGGGGCAGAGTTAGCGTGCGAACAGTCATGTCATGTCCGACTTGAGTTTGTACTCCTATTTCCAATCCAAAGGAAAGAGTTGGTTGGCATCAATCTCTAAATACCAAAAGGTACTTCATAGGTATGATCATAGGCCATGGAAAATTGATTAGCACCTATCTTTAGGTACATGCACACCCGCATTAATCATATGCAGATTCATTCGAGTCGATCAAGTCACAACTCCTAAGTAATGGAGAGATAGATTCTTGGGCAGGAAAAACCATTTTATTTCATAAAAGACAAAAAACGATAGAATCTATCTTATTACATGGCTCTAGCCAATTATCTACAACCTTATTTCTAAGTGAAATAGCATCATAGGTGCTCACTATTCCACGCCTTCGGGAGTGAGATCCTATCCATAGTTGCCAGTTTGAAAGTGCCATCTCCAAGCTTTTCCTCTATTTCATACAGACTTTCCCAACTCAAGCCCAAGTTCTTAGGGCCAGGGAAGATTCGCTTGATGACCAAGTCGCCGATTTCAAAGGTTTGACTCTTAACTTTTGTATTGTAATATCGAGCAACTAGGTGTTTGTATGCAGCCGCTCTTAAATCAGCTTCGATCCACTTTTCATCGATCATATCGAGGGACTCTAAAAGGAGCTGCTTGTTCATCTGTGGATTGTAATGCTTCAATTGGTGAGAAGGTACTTTCAGTTCAACCTGAATCATAGCCACCGATCTGTATGCCAAGGCAAATGGGGAGTGACCAGTCGTTGACTTATGGGTGGTTCGATAAGCCTTCCAATCGCTTCTTAAGAATGGATTTGATAATTTTGTTTACAGCTTTAACCTATCCATTCGCTTGAGGGTGTGATACCGTTGAAAATCTCTTATCTATGCGATGTCAAAGAAATCCTTGAATTTCATGTTGCAGAGTTGGGTCCCATTATCGGTAACGTTTTGCTATGGAACTCCAAAGCGACGGATAATATTTCAAACTACGAAGTTGCTTACTTTCTTCATGGTAATAGTAGCCAATGGCTCTGCCTCAGCCTATTTGGTAAAGTAATCAACCGCCATGATGGCATGCTTCCCGCCACCTTTAGATATCCGTAGAACGCTGATGATATCGATGCCCCAAACTACAAATGGCCAAGGACTAACCATTTAAGTAATTTCCATTGGTGGGGCTTTGGGAATTTTAGAAAATCTCTGGCACTTAAAATGCCTCCGAGTATAATCAGTTGCGTCTCGATTGACAGTTGGCCAGAAATATCTGCATTGAAGAATCTTCTTCGCTAAGGTTTGCCCTCCAGTTTGGTCACCATAAGCCCCTTCGTGAACTTCTCTTAGCAATCGTTTGGCTTCGTCGTGAGCGACACATCGAGGCATGGGGATAGAGAAACCCTTCATATACAGTAATCCTTCTTGCATGATGTATCTCGAGGCTTGGAAAAGGATTTTTCATCGTTCATTCCTTCTCTCCGAAAAGATCCCTCTTTGCAAATAATTCTGAATTGGAGTCATCCATGACTCCCTTTCATGTTCCGTCTCCAAGATCCAATCAACATCCATCTAGTCAATGCTTGGAGCTGGAAGTACTTCCACCGGAATGTAACATCCCCCACTTGGAGGCCCAAAACTAACGGCTACGGATGCTACAGTCATCCATAGTTATTAATCCTCGATGACGAAATACGGTAATGTTAGATACATTGATACAACAAAAACACATAGATATGGAAAAAAAATTAAATCACTAAACAACTTTCTCATTCCATTTCAAATCATTTCAAATTCATTACATAATCCCAGATCCGAGAACCGAGTTCAGAGAAAATATAATTATTACAACATATGCCAAGAGAAACAAATGAAGATGCCCCCTTGGATGATCAAAGTATATATATCTAGGCAATTAAACAACTTTGCCTTTACATCAAAACACAGCAGAATCAAAATAGAAAAGAACTCCTACTAGCTAGCTTGCCTCCTGCACGTCTCCGGAAGCTTATTCATCTAAAGAAAACCTAAAAAACTCAACTCTCAAACTACTCAGGATTAATTGAGCACCCTAGATTTTAAGGAGAAAACAAAAAATTCGAGTTAGACATAAAGTCTTGTATAAATAATAACCTACCATCTCAAACCATTTAGATATCTAGTGAGACCATGCCGTTTAGCAGAACAAGTTTTCCCCTCACTAGTATCTTATCCAAAAATTTATAATAACCATATACTGTGCTCCTGCATCCACCATGGTTAAAACATAGCAATATTATGATGATATGTAAACAAGTAAATCATTCTGGATTTCCCATCCCCATTCATTTGACTATCTGTCTCAGTTATGGTTTCTAGGGTCACTATTAACCAATTAGTTTTCATGGGCTGACTAATAACCTATTAAAGTTATAGACTATCTGCCCGGTTTCATAGTTTTCATGGGATCACTAAGAACATATTGGACCCTACCAATAACTTCATTATTTCATGGGTTCTCCCTGAACCTATTGGTATCTCCAATAACTTCTCTCATATCATAGTTTTCATGGGTTGACTAAGAACTTATTGACTTCTGTCAATAACTTTATCCGGATATAGTTTTCATTGGATCATTATGAACCTATTGGCCCCTGCCAATAACTCTTTCTAAATATAGTTTTATGGGTTTACTATGAACCTGTCTTAACTGATAACTTCTTTAGTCAATCTTTAGGCATCCTAATTTTTGGTATACCTGACCTCCTGGATGCAATTCTAATCATTCAGGAGTCAACTCAATTTATATTCACTACTGGGTCAACCTAGCCGGTTATCCTTCCCTTTCTCCCCACAAATACAGTTATGGGTCCATTACACAGTGAATATATATTTAAAAGAAGCAAACATAATAACATATCGATACCGACATTTATTGTTTAATATCCTTGAAATCGTTCTTCACATGAAACATGGTTAATCCCTGTAACCTATTATTTTATCAAGGAAAGCTTCTTCAGAAACTCCAAATTTAAAAGCCATTAAAAATCTCTTTTATAGTGCCATGGGTTTTTCCTTTAAAAATGATATTGGGTTCTTTGTTTTGAAAACTAAGGCTTTCGAAACCTTAGATCTTTACTTCCGAAACCATGGGTAAACCTCTTTCGAAAGCATTCAAATTTTCTTTTGAAAACACTAAGCATATGCCTTTCGAAACAGTTTAAAAAATTTCTTTTTAAACTATCAAAACATACCTTTCGAAAGTATTAAAGCATCACTTATTAACTCATAGAAGCATAGCTTCAAAACCATTTGAAAGTACCCCTTTCACAAGCATTGAGTTTTATCTTTTAAAAATAACTTTTAGGTCAAAGTGAATATAAACGAAAGTACCCCTTTCAAAACCATTAATCTTTAAATAAAAATGATTGGGGAAAACTGATGGCTTCGAAACCATCCCTTCGAAAGCATTAAACATTTAAGTAAAACATTTGGAAGGATAGCTTCGAAACCCCTTTCGAAGCCATTGCCCGTGAAACCTTTTGGTATATGTGGCTACTGGAGTCTTTCAAAAACATTGGAAGTGACTTATTACTTTTATAAAACAAAAGCTACCTTTTGAACTCGTTGATAACTCCAATCCCTTCGAAAGGTATAAAGGTGGCAGGGTGGTTTCGACTGGGTTCAATCTACCTTTTCGAAAGCTTTATTTTAAAAACAAGGTAACTTATTCGAAAGTTGCCCATTAAAGAAAAAGGCGAAAACTTCTTTGAAAGTAGTATTAAAGTAATCCAACCCTTTTGAAAGCATTTTTTAAAATAAGGCAAGCGGCATTTCTTTATGAAGCAAAACGAAGGCTTCGACCCCTTCGAAAGCTTGGTTTCGACTCCATACCTGCCGCCTTTCTCCAATCCACTATGTACCAATGCATTGATACCTTGTGTATTGGTTTCGACTTGGTTGGGGCGAAAGTACGGGGTCGAAAGGTAGCTACTGGAAGTGGCGAAACAATAAACTTATGCAAAACTGTTTTCTTTTCCTTTTTAAGTAATACTTTTTCAACTAACTTGCCTATTGGTAAAAATCTAATTGGTTGCCATAAACTTTACTATAACCTTTTCCTAAAAGGCTGCCGAATTCAACTCAGATTTAATTAAAAATAATTAGCAAAGAAGCACTTCCTTTAAGCAAAACAATTTAGACATTTAAGTCCTCCAATTAAATTAATTTAGTTTCCATAGTAAATTACTTAGGTAAAATCCCCAAAAAATTATCAAAATTCACTTTTAATATGTTATCTAACATATAATAATTTCGGACCCAAATTCCTTTATATAATTAATGAAATTAATTTCTAAGCCCAATTGTTCGTATTTTCCTTTGAAAATTCATAATAAATTATCCATAGCTTGGATAATTACGAAAAATTAAATCCATCTCCAAAATAATGTTTTACATAACATATTAAATCCTCATGGCATTCGAAACCCAATATAAATGATTTTAGCCTTAAAATCGAATAAAACATTTATCAAACAAACTTGTTTGATTATAACATATCATGTAACCCAAGCATATCATCATTTAAATCTTGATAATGGATTTAAACTTAAATCGAAATCTAATGCTCTTTAAAAACAAAAATAGAGGTTGTTTTGATTATTATTCACCTTGCTTATGGTAAGGAACTTGAGATTTGATCTTTGATTAATTCCCCTTGCTTGATTGCTTACCTTTAATTTATTTTTCTCCTCTCTTTCCCTTAGGTTATGGCCAGCTTGAGCTTTAGTTTATGTTTTAGAATTTTGAAGTATGAACGTGTAGAGAATGGGAACAAGGGTTTAGGGTTTATGGGGTTATGGGTGCGCCTATTACCTATAATGCCCTTGCCTTATTTCCTTATTGGTTAATTTATGAAAACGTTTCTATAACCCACTCTTTTTAATTAAGCTCAGCCTTTATTAAGTTTTTAAATCTCAATCCCCTTATCACTCTAAAATTTACATTATTATATTTAATTTATCTAATTAAATCTTCTGAATAATGTTACTAAAAATTAGGGGTGTTACACGAAACCAAGCTCATGAGCTGTGCATCCCCAGAACTAGCCAACTTAGCCAATGCATCGGCCTTTTCATTCTGCTCTCTAGGAATATGTGCTATCATATAGTATTCAAAGTCGTCGAGCAGCTCAAGAACCTGGTTTAGATAAGGAGCTAACCTTGCTCCCTTTTGCCTGATACTCTTTCCTAACCTGGCATACCACTAGCTCGGAGTCGTAGAAAATGTGCAAAGTCTTTATTTCTAGTTCCTTAGCGATTTTGAGTCCTACAATCAGGGCCTCGTATTCAGCTCATTGTTCGTTGCCAAAAATTCGAGTTTTAGGGCGTAATTGATCAGGTGTTGTTCGGGGGTGATAAGTACGACTCCAGCACCAGAAGACCGATCATTAGATGCACCATTTGTGTACAACTTCCATCCAACTTCTTTTTCTCCACTACTCTTCGGAGGAGCATCTCGTGCAGTGAATTCAGCTATGAAATCCGCTAGGGCCTCACCCTGGATTGCTCTCTGAGGGTGATTGGAGATATTGTATTGACTCATTTCAATGTTCCATTTCAACGGCCTTCCCAAAGTCTCAGGTCGTTGCAAGACTTGTCTTAAAGGCTTATCTATGAGAGTATTAATCGGATGAGCTTGGAAATAGGGGTGGAGTTTTTTGGAAGCAATCAACAGGCAGTAAGTAAGCTTTTCTAGTCTCGGATAGTTTCTTTCTGCTCCTATCAATCACTTGCTTATATGGTAGACCAGTCGCTGGATGCGGGATTCCTTACGTATAAGTGCGGCACTTAGGGCATGAACCGACACCGCCAGGTATAAGAACAAATCTTCATTATCCATCTGTTTTGAGAGAATGGGAGGTCTCTCCAAGTGTTTCACCAAAGCTTGGAATGCATCATTATAGTTTTGATTCCACTTGAATTTTTTTTCCTTCCTTGATCATTTTGAAGA
The DNA here is from genome assembly GCA_030737815.1 of Allium fistulosum. Taxonomy (NCBI): domain Eukaryota; kingdom Viridiplantae; phylum Streptophyta; class Magnoliopsida; order Asparagales; family Amaryllidaceae; genus Allium; species Allium fistulosum. The sequence goes on along the minus strand of CM060902.1, from coordinate 1,109,445,338 downwards.
AGGGGATGCACTTTTCAATGGCTCTGGAGATAAACCGGCTCAGTGTGGCAACCTTCCCATTTAAGCTTTGGACCTCCTTTATCGTCTTTGGGGCTTTGATTTCTCTCAAAGCCTTGATCTTTTCTAGATTTGTTTCAATCCAACAGGAGTTGACAATAAAGCCCAAGAACTTTTCTGATGCAACGCTGAAAGAGCATTTCAAAGGATTGAGTTTCATCCCGTATTGCCAGAGGATACCAAACATCTCTGCCAGATCATCAACATAGTCTCTCGAATGCCATGAATTCACAAGCATGTCTCCTGCGTAAACTTCATCGATCGTCCAATCTGGTCTTTAAACATCCAATTCACGAGTCTCTAGCAAGTCACTCTTGCGTTTTTTAATCCAAAGGGCATGACCAGGTAGCAATAGAGTCCAAGGTCGGTAATGAAGTTGGTGCATTCTTGATCTAGGATGTGCTTTGGGATTTGATTGTATCCAGAGCACACGTCTATAAATGAAAGTAGCTCGTGTCCGACGGTCGAGTCCAGTAGCTGATCTATCCTCGAAAGCAGGAGACTGGTAAAAAAGTGCAATCGACGATTTCGGTTTAAGGATAATAAACATTTGTTTTATTTAACGTGTTTGTTTAATGTTGTTTATTTACAGGTTTTAAACATTCTTGGTTGGGGAAAAGTTTCATTTTGGTAAAATAAAAGAATGCTTATACAAATAAATTGAAACAAATTAAAAATCTAAAGCAGAGAATATACCAGTGCATAATCAGAGGCAGTATATATGAAGGAGAAATAAGTAGTGATTGGAAGCATTGGAAACAAATTAAAAAATCTGAAGCGGAGAATATATCAGTGCTGTCAGAAGGCAATATATATAAAGAAAGGGGAAACAAATAGAGATTGAAATCGAAGATTGTATACGCAATCAAAAGATATATTTTGAAAGATATAACATAGTTTATTTCCCATTATGTATAGATTTTAATTTGTATACGGGGAAACAAATTATCTCACAAATCATGCCCTTCTCCGTAATACATATTTGTTTCCACACATTCACATCCTCTTTATGAGCCTATATAAACAACTCCATCCAAACCGATCGGTAGCCAATACATCTTTACTACCATCAACAACGCAATTTCAATACATCTTTATTGATCAACCAACTCCTTTTTATATCAAACTTCATCCATATCATTACTCCAACCATTATCTCATTACCTCCGCCATCTCAGATTAAGTAGCTTCCATATCACTTCATGGCATAAACGACTACGTCCATTATCATCTATAAACACATCGAGCATCTAGCACCGTAATCTCGTCTTGGTGGCAACATTCGACTTTAGGAGACTGACTAAGCTTAGGTGGTAGCGGCAATTATCTCCAAATGAGGCGACGACTTGTGATTTGCGAAGAAGCTAGGTTGCGCCATCCAGATTGGGTGAAGTCGAATTATTTTTGGGGAAGTGGATTTTAATTTGAAGAGAAATTTAGAAGTTGTTGGAGTGTTAAACATAGGAGGTCACATGACACATCAAAGGGGAGTTTGATTTCAATTTGTAATTTCATTTTTGGTTTAGTCTAATTTTTTTCTTTCGAACTCTAGAGTTTAGTTTTGGGCTACATGTTGTAGTTCAGTGATTCTGATCTCAAGCGATTGAGTTCTGAGTTATTAGGCATAGAATTAGAATATTTGTTAGTAGTGTCTGCGAGTTTACTATTTGTAAGTGTTTGAATATTTAACTCTAGTAATAGCTTTGGGGTAGCAGTAGGTATTAGGTCGAAGCTGGGTATATCTTGTGTTATTTATTTTTCGCATTTACGTTTCCACACTTAGCTTTATTTTTTTATCTACGAAATATTTTAAATACCCAATTCACCCCTCTCCCCCGTCTAGGATAAATTACTCGATCCTACAAGTAGTATCAAAGCCTAAGTGGGTTTACTCTAGAGTCATGTCTATTTCTAATAATGCTTTTTTTGAGGGTCGGTCCATAGCTAGACCACCTATATTCAATGGAACTGATTACGCTTACTAAAAGGCTAGGATGAAAACATATTTGATCTATGTTGACTATGATGTGTGGGATATAGTAGAGACAGGGTACACTCCACCCACAATGATAATTAATGATGTAGACTTCCCTAGGCCCAAAGAAAAATGGGATGTAGTTGATAAGAAATTGCTTTCATTAAATACTAAAGCAATGAATGCCCTTATTTTTGCACTTGATAAAACTGAATTTAATTGAATCTCTCATTGTTTGATTGCACAGGAAATTTAGCACACTTTGGAGGTTACACGCGAAGGTACATCTCAAGTCAAGAAATCATGTCTTGCTCTGCTCAATAATGAGTATGAAAATTTTGTGATGCTAAAAGATGAAAGCATTAAAGAGATGTACGGATGCTTTTCTGCGTTGGTATATAATTCCAAAGCTTTGGGCAGTTGGTTCGGAAAATACTAAGAATTCTTCTAAATAATTTTGAGGCAAAAGTGGCAACCATTCAAGAATCCAAAGATCTCGATAAACAAAGCATGGAGCAGTTGATTGAAAATCTTATGAACTACGAAATGGAACTCAAAGCTAGCGAAGATCATGAAAATTCAGACTTCAAAAAGAAATCAATTTCACTCAACAGCACTCTCGACAGTAACGATGAAAATTGTCATATCACCGAGCTAGCAATGTTATGAATGGTCTTAAGAAATGGTCCAAAAGAAACTTCAAACCTTCAACAAAAAAGAAAGAGGCCAAGTCAAAGTCAATTAAGAACTCAGATAATTTGGATGAAGAAATCTTGTGTTGTAGATGTAGAAAGACGAGTTATATCCAAAACAACTATCCACTAATTCAAAAGGAGAAGGGAAAGAAAAAGAAAAGAAGGGCATTTGCTGCAACTTGGGATGATGAAGAAGGGGAAGAGTGCACTGATAACGATGAAGTTGAAGCGAATTTGTGTTTGATGGGATAGTCAACCTGTGATGATAGAGATGATGACTCAAGTGAGTTATCAAGCTATACTTATCAAGATTTAATTTTAATGTGCCATGAACTACCAGAACGATTGATAGTATTAATCTTAAAAACAAAAAGTTGAAATCTGAAAAAGCTGAGCTACTTCGCATAAATGATAGGTTAGAAACTAAACTTGAAAAAAATTAAAGAAATTCAAAAACTTGAATGTGAAAATTGTCGGTCTTTAAAACGGGAGTTGGATGAATACAAGAAAGATTTTGAAACTCTGAAAAGTGAGATTTTGTTGTTAAAGAAAAATGATGATGTAAAGAGAGAAACTTTTATTAATAGATGTAATATGGTTGTGGAAGAAAACGTATCACTTACATCCAAAATTCAAACTCTTGAATCAACTGTTAATAAATTTTCTAAAGGTGACCAATCATTGAATATGCTTTTAGGAAATCAACTATTTGCAAACAATAGGAAAGGACTTGGTTTCGGTAAATCATAGCATGATATGGAAAATAGGATCGACAATGGCCATGGTAGAAGTGTATTTCCAAAATGTATAGGCCGTGGTAAAAATTTGACATAGCTTTGATAGATGTTGGTATAGGAACAAGTGTAAACATGTTAGACAAATTTGGGTTCCTAGAGGCTCTCTTAGTACACTTGCATTACCAAACTCTTATTGCAAATGCCGATAGACCTATGAAGTTTTCTAAGTCATCTTTTTCTCCATATGTGTAGGTATGTTGGTGGGTTAAGGAACAATAAGATTGGTACTTGAACTTAGGTTGTTCTAGACATATGATGGTTGATAAATCAAAGTTCCTTAGTCTAGAAGATTATGGAGGTAGGAATGTTACTATAGGAGACAAAGGTAAATGCAAGATTGTTGGAAAAGGAACAATATGTAACAATACTTTCTTTTTGAATGATGTTCTTTATGTTGAAAATTTACACCATAATCTCATCTCTATAAGTCAACTCTGTGATAAAGGTAAGAGCATTGTCTTTGATGTTGATATGTGTAAAATCATTGATAAATCTTCGAGTGAGGTTGTGTTTACAAGTCAAAGAAAAGGGAATGTCTAAACTCTATCGTTTGATGATCTAACCCTTTCTAGGGCTTAGTAGCTAAAGACGAGGAAGCTACCTGTAACACCCCATATTTTTGGTAACATTATTTAGGATATTTAATTAGCTAAATTAAATAAAATAATGTGTTGATTAGGGGATTGAGATTTGATTTAATCAAGGGGTAGCCATGACACTTAACAATGAATTAAAGAGGAGTTTAAAATGAAATATAGGAGGGGTAAAATAGGAAAGAGGCCATTCCTACATCCCTTAAACTTAAGCCGTGTATCTCAATACACGTTCACTTCTCATTTTCAAAATTTTATAATAAGGGGTCGGCCACCATTAACAAGGAAAAGGGAAAAAGATAGAGAAAAGCTAGGAAGAAGCTTAAGCAAATCAAATCTATTCATATCTCAATCTCTTTAATCACAAAAGCTAAGGTGAATAATGTTTACATCTCTCAACTGTTTTGTTTTCAGTGTTAAGGAGAAATCCGAAATGATTTACAATGTTTTGCCATGTTTTTGAATAATGGAATGATTATATATACTTGTTGATGATTTATACATATTGATATTGATTTTTTGATATGTTTTGATAAGAAAACCCTATTAAAGGACATCTAAATGCCTTGCGAATTTTTATATAAACCAGAAATAATATTTTAGAGACGGGTTTCAATTTTTAGAATTTTTGGAATTTATGTGGATTTAATATGAATTTTCTAGTAAAGAAAATGTAATTTTGGGTTATAAATTATTTACGGGTAAATAATAAAAGATTTGGGTCTGAAATTTTTATATGTTAGAAAACATATTAAAAGAGATTTTTTGGAATTTTCGAAATTTTTCCTAAGTGTTTTGATGGGTATATAACATTATTTAAGGTATGGGACTTATATGTTTTATATATTTTAAAAGGAGAAAGGAGCTTTTTGCAAATAATTTGAATTTGTTAATTCTGGAAATTGGCAGCACTTTTCAAAAAGTAATATGGAAACCAACCAGATTTAGACAAACAAGGCAGATTAGGTACAAAAGAAATACTTTAAAAGTATAAATAAATAGCTTTTTCACTTTTTCGATGCTTTCGGCACCAGGTTCCGCCTTCATTCCTTCGCCTTCGACATAGTCGAACCCAATGCATATGGTATCAAGCAACTGGTACATAATGAATTGGATGTGGGCGGAAGGTATAGGGTCGAAACCAGGGGTTCTGAAGGGGTTGAGACTTTGATTTGTTCTAAAAGAAAAATGCGCCTGCTTGCTTTCGACTAAGATGCTTTCGACTTGGTTGGGTTTCGACCAGGTAAAATGGTTTAAAAGGAAATGGTTTTGATTGGGTTGCGCCTTTGTTTTTGAATGAATGCTTTCAACTAAGTCGAAACACCTAGCTGCCCCCCTTTTTACCTTCGACCTAGAGGGTTTCGAAGGGGTTACTTGTTTTCTAAAATTTCCCTACATCGCCAATGCTTTTGAAGGGATGGTCGACACCATCACTTCTTTACAGAGGAATGCTTTTGAAAGGTAGGCTTTTGACTTAAATGGTTTTAATTACCCTTTTTTTCAATTGAAGTATAACCCAAATTGGTTTCGAAAGATGAGTTGAATGATTTCGAAAGGTGTTTTTTCACATGTTTTAAATTGAACCCAAGTGCTTTCAAAAGGTATAGATTTAATGCTTTCGAAAGGTTTTAAAAGAGGTTTCGAAGGGGTGGTTCCCCAATCGTTTCGAAGGAGTCAAAAGGTATAGTTTTCTGATGGTTTCGAAAGGTTTGAAAGGGAAGGTTTTCCAAGGGTTTCGAATGGTAGGGTTTAAAGGTTTTTAAAGAAAGATGTCTAAGTTTTTAAAGCTTTCGAAAGGGAAGTTTTTTAGTGGTTTCGAAAGGGTTTTGAGAATGGTTCCGAAAAGAAGGTTTTGGCCTTTCGGCCTAGATAAAAGAAAGGGTTTTACTTGGTTTAGAAAGGTATACTTTCAATAGATTCGAAATGGGGACTTTCAAAGATTTAAATGTTTTCATCAACTAAGATTTGGGTAAAGTATATATAACATGGCAAGGTGATTTTGAGTAAAGCATAGAATATATAAATTTCCTTGTTGAGTTTGATTTAAAGGTTTTAAATCATTTTGAAAAAGGTTTTCAACGAAAATTATGGGAAGATATCCCTAAGTAAAATGACTTAGATAATAGAATACCAAATGGGACTGGTATAGGGTCACACCCTATACATTAGCTATTAGCCCCAGCTAATTTAGTTCAAAATTCCAGTGTGTAGGGCTTTGTCATGGGTAAGACTAAAATTATGGATACACACAGAAAGGAATATATGTTTGTATACAGATAGGTTATTTGTGAGCCCGCAAAACCATTAGGATTAGGTGACCCTGGAAGATGATAAGTTAAGGACAGACCGTCCAAAAGAGAAGCATTTAACAGATAGTTAAGGACAGAACGTCCAGAAGAAGAAGAGTGTCTAACAGATGTTAGATAAATTTTGATATGTTGTCTGGTAGGCCCGAGTCAGCCAATGGTTAATATTTAGCTATACAAAACTATAGTATTCGAACAGATTGTTCGTTTATTACCTGATATGTATGTTTACATAATGATGCTTTACAGATTTTAACCAGTTATGGTTGCAGGAAAAGATTTGAAAAAGATATGTTTGAAAAGGATGTTAGTGAGAGGAAACCCGTTCTGCTATGTGGCTTTGTCTCAACTAACATAAAATAACCGAGATGAACAGTATTATTCACACCAGGCTTTATGTCTGACTCGAAGTTTTTGTTTCTCTATAAACTCTCGGGTGCCCAAAATTGATTTGAGTAGGCTGAGGGTTGAGGTTTTCAAGTTTTCGAAATTTTGGCAAATAAAGCTTCCAGAGACGAACAGGTGGCTGATGGATAGCTAATTAGGAGTATAGATTATTTGTTTTATTTCCGCTATGTATTATGTCAGATATGGCTATATTGTTTTGATCAACCAAGGAGGCATCGTCATATGTCGCTCTTTGCATATTATTGTAAATTATATTTGATCTTTACCTAAGAAACAGATATGGGATTATGTAATTTGGATATGAATTTGTTTGAAATGTAATTAGTAAAATATTTTTTTTGGAAATTTGTGATTTTTTTCATATTCAAATGCTTCTAATATTATGAATACCATTAGCATTGCCGTATTTTGTCTCCAGAAGTTAATACTATGGATGACTTCAGCATCTGTAGCGCTTAGCTTTTGGCCTCTAGATACGAGATGTTACAACTTGGTATCAGAGCATAGGTTTATGAAAAAAAATTAACTAAAAATGGTTTTTAAAAAACATAATCATAAAGAATTAGAGTAAGATTGGGGTATGGGATAACGCTATAGTAAAGTACTTGTATTTGCTATATATAAGTATACGCTTTATCTCTAGTCTAAGGTTATTTTTCTATATCTCATGAAATTTGAATACAGATATGGAAGGTAGAAGAGGAAGAGTTAACCCAGGAGGGGAAGGCATTGAGGGGAATGTCAGGTCTAATGCGAGGATAGGTCAAGGTCAAGCACAAGCAGAGAATGTGGGTGCAGGAGTCCCGCAAGTTGGAGTGGAAGCTATGTATCAGTTCTTCGTGAACATGATGCAAGCAGGTGTTGCTGCTGGAGTAGTGGGAGGAGGAGTTTCGGGAGCTCCAGTGGTCAACGAATATGCTAAGATAAGTGGAGACTACACTAAGCTCGGAGGGAAACCATTTGTTGGAACAGAGGATGCCATTGAGGTGGAAAACTGGTTGTTGCACTGCGTAAGGATTTTTGCAGACTTAAGGCTCAATGATGAGCAGAAGAGGAGGTTGGCATCTAGACAGCTTCAGGGAGCTGCTTTGTTTTGGTGGAATAGTGTTACTATGGCATTGGATGAAGAGACTATGACATGGGCAGAGTTTAAGAGGAGGTTCCAGGAGAGGTTCATGTTAGTTATGGCATAGTCTGTTTTGATTTGGAAGTTTGCCGAACAAGAACAGGGAGAGATGACTGTTCTGGAGTATGCATGTAGGTTTGAAGAGTTAGCCAGATATGGTTATGCTGCTGTTGATATAGTGATGAAGAGAAACGAGAAGTTCATAAGGGGATTGAAGCCTGAGTTGGCCAGGGCTACTTTACCGCACATTAGAGATCCACATGATGTGGTTGTGGAGATGGCTTTGAGGCACGAGGAAATGCTTGCGCGTTAGGAGAAGAATAAGGTGAAAGAAGTCCAGGTTGGGCACGGTCAGAAGAGGAATTTCTTTTACAAGAAGGGCGCTCAGAAGAGCGGAGCAACCAAGAAAGGAAAGTCTAAGGTGGTCTGTTTCAAGTGCGACAAGAAGGGGCATTTCGTCAATGAGTGTCGTTTTGGGAAGGCTATGGAAGTGGTCGGGAAGAAGAACATTAGGTGCTTCAACTGCGATCAGATAGGCCATTATAAGAACCAGTGCAAGGAGCCTGCTAAGGATGGTAAGGGCAAGGTGTATGCATTAGAGCCTGTTGCTTCTAAGCCAACAGCTCAGGAGAAAGGGAAGGTAGTTTTGGGAGGTACGCTTAAGATTCATGGTATGTCTATTAGCGTTCTATTTGATACTGGTGCATCACATTCTTGTATATCTAGATATTTGATAGATAAGCTTAACCTAGAACTCACATATATATTTAGTTACTTCCTTACGGGTTGCGAATCCAATAGGAGGGTATGCAACTCTAGGGTTGAGATGGCCAGTTAGAGTTTGACCTGTTAGGCCATGCTTTTGTTTGCAGTTTGCATGTATTTGACTTTGTGGGGTTCGTAATTATTCTTGGGATCGATTGGTTAAGTAAGTACGATGCTAGGATATTTTGCCAAGATAGGAAGATATCTCTTAGACACCCAGATTGCAGCGACAGGATGGTTTATACCATAGACGGTTCTTGCGGTCAGATGTATGCCTTGTTGGGTGCTATGGAATTGGATGATGAGTTGAGTCGAGTTTTCGTGGTTTGATAATTCGCAGATGTTTTTGAGCTAGTAGATGGATTGCCACCGAAACGAGCCATTGAGTTTCAGATAGATTTTATTCTGGGAGTAGAACCAGTGAGTAGGCCGCCAAGCAGGATGACCCCTTCAAAGATGAGGGAGTTGAAAGTGCAGTTGGTGGATTTAGAAGGCAAGAGTTTTATCAGGCCGAGTAGTTCGCCTTGGGGAGTAGGTGCGGTGTTTGCTAAGAAGCCAGACGGATCATTGAGGCTATGTATCGATTATTGTAAGTTGAATGAGAGGACGATAAAGAATCGATATCCACTGCCCAGAATTGACGATTTGTTCGACCAGTTAAGTGAAGCCAAGGTATTCTCGTAGTTGGATTTAGCGACAGGTTTCCATCAACTTGGAGTAGCAGAGGATAGTATACCTTTGACGGCGTTTATGACCAGATATGGATCGTACAAATGGTCAGTTTTGCCGTTCGGACTGACTAATGCGCCATCTTTCTTTGTGGATTTGATGAACCAAGTTTTCCGAGAGCACGTGGATAGGTTAGTATTGGTTTTCATAGATGATATCTTAGTTTACTCTAAGGATAAAAGAGAGCATGAAGTTCATCTTAGATTGGTGCTTGAGATGTTGAGGCAGCATTAGCTAAAGGTGAAGTTTTTGAAGTGTCATTTCTAGAGAAAGGAAGTGAAGTTTCTCGGTCATGTAGTCTCAAAGGAAGGGTTGTCGGTAGATCCGACTAAGATTGAAGCGGTGCATAGTTGGAAGAGACTCGAGATAGTGACGGAGATAAAGAGTTTCCTTGGGTTGGCTGGTTATTATCGGAGGTTCATTAAGGTTTTTTGCAGATAGCAGCACTGATGACCAAGCTGACAAAAAAGATGTGAATTTTGTGTGGACCAATAAGTGTGAGGAAGCATTCTAGAGTTTGAAACACTTATTGACCTATGCACCTGTGTTGGTTGTTCCGAAAGGGAATCAGGATTTGGTGGTTTATACTGATGCGTGTGGAACAGGATTAGGAGCAGTGCTGATGTAGAGAGGTAAAGTGATTGCCTATGCTTCTAGATAGCTCATACCGCATGAGGTCAGATATCTGATGCGGTATTTGGAATTGGCTGCAGTTATTTTTGCATTGAAGGTGTGAAGACATTACTTTTTGGGAGAGAGGTTTGAGTTATATACAGATCATAAGTCGCTGAAGTATTTGTTCTCATAGAAGGAGCTGAACATGAGACAACAGAGGTGGTTAGAGTTTATCATTGCTTATGATTTTTGGATTGAGTACACACCGAGGAAATGCAACAAGGTTGCAGATGCACTTAGCAGGAAACATCATAATGCAGCATTAGCGATGATTGCTGAGTGAAAGGATTTGGAAGCATTAGCAGATTGCAGAGTGCAGTGGAGATCTAAGGTTGGATCTAATGGAGGTACAGTGTATAATCTTGTTTGGAAGTTCGACCAGTGATGATCGAAAGGATTGCTTCTAAACTAGAGGAGGATACAGTGGTAGCTAAACGGATCAGGAAGTTAAGGAAAGGAACCGAGTGCGATGACTTAAAAGATTTCAATCTTGACCAGAATGGGTGGTTGAGAAAGAAAGGAAGATTATGTGTTCTGAGTGTAGGAAACATAAGAAAAGAAGTCTTGGAGGAATGTCATCGTTTGAAGTTCTCTATTCATCCAGGAGGTACTAAGATGTATCAGGATATGAAGAGAAGTTTCTTCTGGGAAGGTATGAAGCGGGATATTGGTTTGTGTGTAAAGCAGTGCATGATTTTCCAGCAGGCAAAGGCCGAATACCAGAAGCCAAGTGGGTTGCTTCAGCCATTGGATATTCCGGTATGGAAGTGGGATTCAGTTTCTATGGATTTTATTGACGAGTTGCCAAGGTCGAATAGAGGAAATGATAGTATATGGGTTATAGTGGACAGATTGACCAAGATTGACCATTTCATTCCCGTTAAGTCAACTAGAACGGCACCTGTATTAGCAAAGTTGTTTATGAAGAATGTGGTTAAACTGCACGAAATTCCTAGTAGCATAGTTAGTGATAGAGATTCTTTGTTCACTAGCGAGTTCTGGAAGAGTCTGTAGGAAGTTTTGGGTACCAAGCTTAAGATGAGTACCGCTTACCATCCGTAGACAAATGGGCAAACAGAAAGAGTTAGCAAAATCTTGGAAGATTTGTTAAGAGCTTGTGTTCTAGATTTTGGGGGATCATGGGAAGACCATCTGCATTTAGTCGATTTTTCGTATAACAACAGTTATCAGACTAGTATTGGGATGGCACCATTTGAAGCTTTGTATGGAAGGCCATGCAAATCTCTTGTTTGTTGGTTGGAAACTGGGGAGAGGTTGGTTTTTGGCCCAGATTTGTTCAGAGAAGCTGCAGAAAAGGTTGAGGTCAATCGGGCTAGAATGAAGGAGGCTCAGTCTAGGCAGAAGTGTTATGCAAATAAGAGACGGGAAGATTTAAAATTCTCAGTTGGAGATCAGGTATTTATTAAGGTGTCATCGATGAAGGGTGTGATCAGATTTGGGAGATCAGGAAAGTTGGCACCGAGATTCATTGGACCTTTTCCTATTGTTGAGAGGATCAGGAAACACGCGTATAGAGTTGAGTTGCCAAGCAATTTGGCAGGAGTCCATGATGTTTTTCATGTTTCTCATCTCAGAGAATGTGTTAGAGACCTGGAGACTGTTATTGCACCGACTATGCTAGATGACATAGTGGTAGAACCGGACTTGACCATAGTTAGAAAGCCAGCTGGCATAGTTGCGAGAGATGAGAAGAGGCTTAGAACCAAGATAGTCATGTTAGTCAAGGTCCAGTGGAGTGACGATGACAGGGACTATACTTGGGACGTTGAGAGTAGGATTAGAGATGCTTATCCTAATTTGTTTGATGGTATGTTTTACCTCTTTGTTTGACTTGTGTGTACCTTATCGCAATTTCGAGGACGAAATTCTTAAAGGAGGGAAGTCTGTAACACTCTATATTTTGGGTAACATTATTTAAGATATTTAATTAGCTAAATTAAATAAAATAATGTGTTGATTAGGGGATTGAGATTTGATTTAATCAAGAGGTAGCCGTGCCACTTAACAATGAATTAAAGAAGAGTTTAAAATGAAATATAGGAGGGGTAAAATAGGAAAGAGGCCATTCCTACATCCTTAAACTTAGGTCGTGTATCTCAATACATGTTCACTTCTCATTTTCAAAATTTTATAACAAGAGGTCGGCCACCATTAACAAGGAATAGGGGAAAAGGACATGGTAAAGCTAGGAAGAAGCTTAAGCAAATCAAATCTATTCATATCTCAATCTCTTTAATCACAAAGGCTAAGGTGAATAATGTTTACATCTCTCAATTGTTTTGTTTTCGGTGTTAAGGAGAAATCCGAAATGATTTCCAATGTTTTGCCATGTATTTGAATAATGGAATGATTATATATACTTGTTGATGATTTATACATATTGATATTGATCTTTTGATATGTTTTGATAAGAAAACCTTATTAAAGGACATCTAAATGCCTTGCGAATTTTTATATAGACTAGAAATAATATTTAAGAGATGGGTTTCACTTTTCAGAATTTTTGGAATTTGTGTGGATATAATATGAATTTTCTAGTAAAGAAAATGTTATTTTGGGTTATAAATTATTTACAGGTAAATAATAAAAGATTTGGGTTTGAAATTTTTATATGTTAGAAAACATATTAAAAGAGATTTTCTGGAATTTTTCTAGATTTTTCCTAAGTGTTTTGATGGGTATATAAAATTATTTAAGGTATGGGACTTAAATGTTTTATATATTTTAAAAGGAGAAAGGGGCTTTTTTCAAATAATTTGAATTTGTTAATTCTAGAAATTGGCAGCATTTTTGAAAAAGTAATATGGCAAACAATCAGATTTAGACAAACAAGGCAGGTTAGGTACAAATGAAATAGTTTAAAAGTAAAAATATATAGCTTTTTCACTGTTTCGATTCTTTCGGCACCAGGTTCCGCCTTCATTCCTTCACCTCTGACACAGTCGAAACCAATGCATATGGTATCAGGCAACTTGTACGTAATAAATTGGATGTGGGCGGAAGGTATAGGGTCGAAACCAGGGGTTTCGAAGGGGTTGAGGCTTTGATTTGTTTTAAAAGAAAATGTGCTTGCTTGCTTTCGACTAATACACTTTCGACTTGGTTGGGTTTCGACCAGGTCAAATGGTTTAAAGGAAATGGTTTCGTTTGGTTTGCGTCTTTGTTTTTAAATGAATGCTTTTGACTAAGTCGAAACACCTAGCTGCAACCTTTTTACCTTTCGACCCAGAGAGTTTCGAAGGGGTTACTTGTTTTCTAAAATTTCCCCAAATCTCCAATGCTTTCGAAGGGATGGTTTTGACACCATCACATTTTTACTTAGGAATGCTTTCGAAAGGTAGGCTTTCGACTTAAATCGTTTTAATTACCCTTTTGTTCAGTTGAAGTATAACCCAAATTGGTTTCAAAAGAGATGAGTTAAATGATTTCGAAAGGTGTTTTTACACCTGTTTTAAATTGAACCCAAGTGCTTTCGAAAGGTTTAGATTTAATGCTTTTGAAAGGTTTTAAAAGTGGTTTCGAAGGGGTGGTTCCCTAATGGTTTCGAACGAGTCGAAAGGTATAGTTTTCTTATGGTTTCGAAAGGTTCAAAAGGAAAGATTTTCCAAGGGTTTCGGAAGGCAAGATTTAAAGGTTTAAAAAGAAAGATGTCTACGTTTTTAAAGCTTTCGAAAGGAAGGTTTTTCAGTGGTTTCGAAAGGGTTTTGAGAACGGTTTCGAAAGGAAGATTTTGGCCTTTTGGCCTAGATAAAGAAAGGGTTTAACTTGGTTTAGAAAGGGATACTTTCAATAGATTCGAAAGGGGGACTTTCAAAGATTTAAATGTTTTCATCAACTAAAATTTGGGTAAAGTATATATAACATGGCAAGGTGATTTTGAGTAAAGCATTGAATATATGAATTTTCCTTGTTGAGTTTGATTTAAAAGTTTAAATCATTTTGAAAAAGATTTTCAAGGAAAATTATGGGAAGATATCCCTAAGTAAAATGACTCAGATATTAGAATACCAGATGGGACTCGTATAGGGTCGTGCCCTATACATTGGCTATTAGCCCCGGGTAATTTAGTCCAAAATTCCAATGTGTAGGGCTTTGTCATAGGTAAGACTAAAATTATGGATACACAGAAATAAATATATGTTTCTGTACAGATAGGTTATTGGTGAGCCCGCAAAACCATTAGGATCAGGTGACCCTGGAAGATGATAAGTTAAGGACATACCGTTCAGAAGAGAAGCATTTAACAGATAGTTAAGGACATAACGTCCAGAAGAAGAAGTGTGTCTAACAGATATTAGATAAATTTTGATATGTTTCCGATAGGCCCGAATCAGGCAATGGTTAATAGTTAGACAAATAAAACTATAATATTCGAACAGATAGTTCATTTGTTACTTGATATGTATGTTTACATAATGATGCTTTACAGATTTTAACCAGTTATGGTTGTAGGAAAAGATTTTCAAAAGATATGTTTTAAAAGGATGTTAGTGAGGGGAAACCCGTTCTGCTAAGCGGCGTGGTCTCACTTAACATAAAATAACAGAGATGAACAATATTATTCACACCAGGCTTTATGTCTGGCTCAAAATTTTTGTTTCCCCTTAAACTCTCGGGTGCTCAAAATTGATTTGAGTAGGCTGAGGGTTAAGGTTTTCAGGTTTTTGAAATTTTGGCGAATAAAGCTTCCGGAGATGGGCAGGTGGCTGACGGATAGCTAATTAGGAGTACAAATTATTTTTTTATTTCCGCTGTGTATTATGTCAGATATGACTTATTGCTTTGATCAACCAAGGGGGCATCGTCATATGTCGCCCTTGGCATATTATTGTAAATTATATTTGATCTTTACCTGGGAAACAGATATGGGATTATGTAATTTGGATATGAATTTTTTGAAATTCAATCGGTAAAATGTAATTTTTGGAAATCTGTGATTTTTTTTCATATTCAGGTGCTTCTGATATTATGAATACCATTAACATTGTCGTATTTTGTCATCAGAAGTTAATACTATGAATGACTGTAGCATTTGTAGCGCTTAACTTTCGGCCTCTAGATACGGGATGTTACACTACCTTATGGCATAGATAGCTAGGACATGCTTGCATGGGACTATTGTAAAAGCTTAAGAGAAAAGAGTTAGTCAGTGGATTGCTAAATCAGAAATTCAAGAACAATAAAGTGAATAAATCTTGTACAAAGGGTAAATTTAATAGATCATCTTTTCATGCCAAAAACACCATGAGTACCTCTAAAGTTCTTTAATTAATTCATATGGATTTGTTTGGGCCTGATTATATCTCTAGTTTAAATGGTAAGAAGTATTGTTATGTGTTGGTTGATGATTACTCTAGATTTATTTGGGTTTACTTTCTAGCCAAAAAGTCTGAAACTTTCGATTATTTTTCAAAATTTGTAAAACTTGTTCAAATGAAAAAGGTGTTTCAATAATAACTATAAGAAGTGATCATGATGGAGAATTTGAAAATTGGGATTTTGAAGATCTTTGTGATGAAAATAGTTTTAAACATGAATTTTCCGCATCACAAACACCTCAACAAAATAGGGTGGTCGAAAGGAAGAATCGTACATTGCAAGAATTGGCTAGATTAATGCTGAATGAATATAACCTTCCTTTATCATTTTGGGAAGAGGCAGTTAATACTTTATGCCATGTAATGAACAGAGTAATGATCAGACAATACTTAATAAAAACATTTATGAATTATAGTTCAATAGGAAACCTAACATTTCATACTTTAGGGTATTCGTGTGTCCATGCTTTATTCTTAATACAAGTGATCATCTAGGGAAGTTTGAATCCAAGACAGATGAAGGTGTTTTTATGGGATACTCATCAAGGAGCGAAGCTTATAGAATCTTCAACAAGCACTTGAAAACAATCGTGAAATCAATAAATGTGAAGTTTGATGAGTTGGAAGTTGATGCAACCACATAGAATGTCAAAAGTGATGATGGATACGATGGTGCAAAGGAGAAAGGTGGTGAAGACAACAAGGGTGATCCATGCATTACCGATCCTTCAAAACCAAGTTTGGAAATTGAGAATTTGAAGTTCAAAGCAAGTCATTCACCAAAATTGATTATAGGTAATCCAATGGCAGGCATACAAACACGTGCTACGTTCAATAGAAATCTTTGTGCTTTGTGTATTCATAGTGGTTTATTTCTAAAATAGAACCAAAAAATATTGATGTTGCACTTACTGATGAATGTTGGATAATTCCCATGCAAGATGAACTAAACCAATTTGTGAGAAATAATGTTTGGAAGTTAGTTCCTAGACCAAATGACCATCCAATTGTAGGAACTAAATGGGTGTTCAAAAAAAACTTGATGAATCCAAAAATGTAATTAGAAACAAAGCTAGAGTGGTTGCAAAGGGATATAATCACATAGAAGGCATTGACTTTGATGAAACATTTGCCCCGGTTGCTAGGTTAGAGACCATTAGAATTTTGCTAGCTTTTGCATGTTTTAAAGGTTTTAAACTTAACCAAATGGATGTAAAAAGTGCCTTTTTAAATGTTTATTTGAAAGAAAATGTTTATGTAGAACAACCCACTGGTTCTGAAAGTCATGAATTTCCAAATCATGTGTACAAACTTGAAAAAGCATTATATGGTCTCAAACTATGACGACCTACCTTTTTGGACGGTTTAAATCGACAATAAACCACACATGTCTAACTCAAACCATTCAAAAGGGTAGATTATCAATGGGGTAAATAAGAAAATAAGAGAAAAGAAGGAAAATAAAACACAAAATCTCATAGCGGAATGAAAAAATATAATAATCAAATAAACAGTTCATGTAACAACCCCTATCTAGAGGCCTAAAACTAAGCGCTACAGATGCTGCAGTCATCTATAGTATTAGCTTCCGGTGACTAAATACGGCTATGTTAATGGTATCAATAATATTAGAAGCACCTGAATATGAAACAAAACACAAATTTCAAAATCACAAATTACTTCATTACATTTCCAAATAAAACTTGTTTCACATTCACGTCACATAACCCAAATCATTTTCCCAGGCATAGATTAAATATAGTTATTACAAATTACGCTGAGAGCGGTATATGAAGATACCCCCTCGATTAATCAGAGTCATATGGTCATATTAGACCTAATACATCATAACACAGCAGAAAATCCATCAAAACATGAATAAAAGCAGCAAATCCTAAGTAGTTATCCATTGCCTCCTGCATCCTTCGGTAGCTTATTCGTCAACTTTCTAAAACCTGAAAAGATCCTTAACCTCTCAACCTACTCAAATCAATTTTGAACACCCAAGAGTTTAAGGGGAAAACATAAACTTCGAGTCAGACATAAAGCCTGGTATGAATAATACTATGCATCCCGGTTTAATTATGTTAAGTGAGACCACGCCGCTTAGCGGAACGGGATTCCTCTCACTAACATCCTTTTTAAAACATATCTTTGCAAATCCTTTCATATAACCATATGATATGCTCCTGCATCCATAATGGTTAAACACTACAAAATAAAGATTATGTAAACAAACATAAATATCAGGTAATAATGAACTATCTGTTCAAACACAAAAGTTTTGTTTGGATAACTTTTAACCTTTGGCTGACTCGGGCCTACCAGACAATACAATCAAAATTAACCTAACACCTGTTAGATCTTCATATTCAGGATTATCTATCCTTATCTATCTGTTTAACATTTCCCATCAGGACGGTCGGTCCTAAACTATCTGTTAAATATCTCACTTTTGGACGGTGTGTCCCTAACTTAGTCATCTCCCAGGTCTTCCTGATCCTAATGGTTTTCCGGGCTCACCAATAACCTATCTGTATACAACATATATTCCTTTCGGTGTGTACTTATAATTTTAGTCTATCGTGACCAAGCCCTACACACTGAAATTTTGGACAATAATTAGCTGGGGCTACTAGCTCATATATAGGGTGTGACCCCATACTAGTCCCATTTGGTTTTCCAATATCTGAGTCATTTATACTTAAGGATCCCCACCCATAATTTTTCTTGAAAACACTTTCAAAATGGTTTAAACCTTTAAACCAAACTTAAAACAAGGAAAAGAATAAAATCTTTATACTTTACTCAAATCATATTACCATATTAGATATATATCCTTTACTCAAATTTTAGTTGATGTATACACTTTACCATTTGAAAGAACCTTTTTTCATACTTAGAAATTACCTCCTTCAAAATCAATGTTTAAATCTTTCGAAATCATTTCTCAAACCTTTTGAATTCATTCAAAGCAAACATTTCGGAAGCTATAAACTTTAGACATCCTTCTTTAAAATCACTTTAAGTCATTGCCTTAGAAAAACCTTTGGAAAACCTTCCCTCAAAAACCTTCCGAAAACATCTAATAAACCTTTCGAAACAGATCAAGGAATAAACCCTTCAAATGCTTAAAATCTTTTAAAACATAAACCTTTCAAAGGTATACTGGGTTCAACTTAAAACAATCTGGAAACCTTCTTTTAAAACCTTTCATCTTTATTAAAACAACCTTTCGAAAGCCTTGAGTTATACTTTACAAAACGAGGGTAACCACCTAATTCGTAAGCTTCCTTCCAAAAGCATTGGAGAAACGGCTAGTTTAAAAACAGGTAAACCTTTCGACTGGGTCGGAAGGTTCAAAGTAAAACCTTTATAAAAAGCGGTAGAAACCCTTCGGCGATGTCGGAAGGTTTCAAAAGATAGTAATGGCGGAAGTAGCAACAGCCTATCGACTACATCGGAAGGTTTAAAGTCTTTCTTTTAAATAACTTGACCTAGTCGGGAGTGACCAAGTTGAAAGCTCAAATTCGAAAGCAAAGCAGGCGAAAGCTTTTCACTTATAAAACAATTATATTCCAACCACTTAGGCCATCAACCTTTCGGCTTAGAACCTTTCGACTATATTACTTGATACCTTATGCATTGAACTTTGACCTTATCGAAAGCTGACCTTTCGACTGATACGAAAGGTCTGGGGCGAGGTATACTGCCGTATGGGCTGAAACATGGAAAAAGAGTGATTTTTGTTAATTAACTTAAAAAGGAAACATTTCAACTAACCTGCCTTTGTTTGTCAAATTTTCATTGGTTAATAAAATACTTTTCAGAAATGTGATGCCGCAATTACCAGAATTTATAAATCATTTTATTTTGCAAAATGCCCCTTCTCCTTTATAAGTATATAAAACATTTAAGTCCCATACCTTAAATAATTTTATATATCCCTCAAATAACTTAGGAAAATTCTAGAAAAATCCCAGAAAATTTATTTTAGTATATTGCCTAACATATTAAAATCTCAAACCCAAACAATTATTATTTTAGCCGAAAATAATTCATAACCCAATAAACAATTTTCTTCATTCGAAAATTCATATAAAATTCATAATAAATCAGAAAATTATGAAAATCGAAACCCATCTCTAAAATATTATTTCAGATCTAAATTAAAATTTCTAAGGTATTCGAATGTCATTAAATAGGTTTTTCATGTTAAACATATCATATAACACGAATAAACATTTATAATTTCACCAACTATGAATATATATATATATATATATATATATATATATATATCTTTAAACATCAAACATGGCAATAATATAGCAAAAACATTTCGGATTTAATCACAAAGCCGAAAACTAAAAGTATTAGGAATGTAGTAATTATTCACCTTAGCTTTTGAGATTACAGATGAGATTTTTGAGTGTTGAATTAGTTGATTTCTTCTTTCCTCTTGAGAATGGAAATGGTGGTCGGCCTTAGCAATTTAGTTTTTTTATTGAAATGAGAATGAATGAACGTGAGTTTCCATCTTATAAGGGTTTAGGGTATAAGGTTTTACTATTTCCCATAATGCCATTCTCATTTCCTAACACATTACCTAGTGTTATTTATTTTTAGTTAACCCACTAAACATGGCACGGCTACCTTTAACTAATCTAATCTCAACCTATTAATCTTCACATTATTTAATGTGATTTAACTAATTAAATATCTTAAATAAGGTTATAAAAATATGGGGTGTTACAGACTCCCCACCTTAAAGAATTTCATCCTCGAAATTACGATAAGGTACAAAACAAAACAATCAAAGGTCAACATACCTTCAAAATAAATCTGGGTAAGAGTCTCTAATCCTTCTCTCCACTTCCCAAGTACAGTCCCTAGTATCATTACTCCACTAAACCTTTACTAACTTGACTGTCATGTTCCTCAATTTCTTCTCATCCCCAGCCACAATCTGAATCGGCTTCTTAACTTGGAGTCAAATCCGGCTCTACGGCTAAGTCTTCAAATACTATAGGTGTTATAGTAGTCTCTGGGTCTCTAACACATTTCCTTAGATGAGAAATATGGAAAACATTATGGACTCCAACCAAACTACTCGGTAACTCTACTTTATAAGCGAGTTTCCCGATCCTCTCAATAATACAAAATGGACCAATGAACCTAGGTGCTAACTTCCCTGACTTCCCAAATCTAATTACACCCTTCATCAGTGAAACCTTAACAAACACATAATCTCCGACAGAAAATTCAAATCCTTCCTTCTTTTGTCTACATAACTTTTCTGCCTAGATTGAGCCTCCTTCATCCTAGCTCGAATTAACTCAATCTTCTCTGCAGCTTCCTTCACTATATCCGGACCAAGAACTATCCCCAGTCTCCAACCAACATATGGGAGACTTGCAAGGTCTTCCATACAATGCTTCAAACGGTGCCATCCCAATGCTAGTCTGATAACTATTGTTATATGAGAACTCAACTAGATGAAGATGGTCTTCCCATGATCCCCCAAAATCTAATAAACAAGTTCTTAACAAATCTTCCATGATTTTGTTAACACTTTCTATTTGCCCATCTGTCTGTGGATGGTAAGCGGTACTCATGTTGAGCTTGGTTCCTAATGCTTCCTGTAGATTTTTTCGGAACTCGCTAGTAAACAAAGAGTCTCTATCACTGACAATACTACTAGGAATCTCGTGCAGTCTAACTACATTCTTCATAAATAACTTCACCAAACTAGGTGCCATCCTGGTTGACTTTACCGGAATGAAATGGGCACTCTTGGTCAGTCTATCTACTATGACCTATATACTTTCATTCCTTCTATTAGATCTTGGCAACCCATCACTAAAATCCATAAAGATTGAATCCCATTTCCATAACGGAACCTCTAACGGTTGAAGCAATCAACTTGGCTTCTGGTGTTCAGCCTTTTCCTGTTGGCAATTCAAGCACTGTTTAACACACATTCCAATGTCCTGTTTCATACCTTCCCAGAAGAAATTTTCCTTCATATCCTGATGCATCTTCGTTCCTCCTGGATGGATAGTGAACTTCAAATGATGACATTCATCCAAAAATTCCTTCCTCGTGTTTCCTACATTCGAAACACACAACCTTCCTCTCTTTATCTACCAACCATTTTGGTCAAGACCAAAATCCTTTAGGTCATCGCTCTTCGTTCCTTCCCTCAACCATTTGATCCGTTCAGCCAAAATTGGATCCTCCTCTTGCTTAGAAGCTATCTTTTCAATCATTACCGGCCTAACTTCTAAACAAGACAATACAACACTTCCGGTACTAGAACCTTCCCCGGATCCAAACTGCACACTACAAGCTGACAATTCTTCCAAATCTTTCCACTCAGCAATCATAGCCAATACTGCATTCTGATGTTTCCAGCTGAGTGCATCTGCCACCTTGTTTCCTTTTCCAAGTGTATACTTGATTCCAAAATCATAATCAGCAATAAACTCCAACCATCTCTGTTGTCTCATATTCAACTCCTTCTGATAGAACAAATACTTCAACGACTTATGATCAGTATATAGCTCAAATCGCTCTCCCAAAAGATAATGCCTCCACACCATTAAAGCAAATATAACGACAACTAACTCCAAGTCATGCGTAAGATACCTAACTTCATGTGGTCTGAGATGTTTAGAAGCATAAGCAATCACTTTACCTCTTTGCATCAACACAGCTCCCAATCCGGTTCCACACGCATCGGTATAAACTACCAAATCTTGATTCCCCTCCGGAACCACTAACACCGGTGCATGGGTCAATAAGTGTTTCAAGGTCTGGAATGCTTCCTCACACTTATCAGTCCATACGAACTTCACATCTTTTCGTGTAAGCTTAGTCATCGGTACAGCTATTCGCAAAAAATCCTTGATAAATCTTCGATAATATCCAGCCAATCCAAGAAAGCTTTTAATCTCGGTTACCATCTCAGGTCTTTTTCAATTATTCACCGCCTCAATCTTAGTTGGATCTACAAACAACCCTTTCTCTGAGACGACATGACGAAGGAACTTCATTTTCTTCTTCCAAAAATGACACTTCGAAAACTTAGCCTTCAACTGATGCTCCCTCAATGTTTCGAGCACAACTCTAAGATGAATTTCATGCTCCTTCTCATCCTTAGAGTATACCAAAATGTCATCTATAAAGACCAACACAAATCTATCCAAGTGTTCTTGGAAAATCCTATTCATCGGATCCACAAAGAATGACGGTGCATTAGTTAGTTCGAACGGCATAACTAACCATTCGTACGATCCATACCTTGTCCTAAACGTCGTCAAAGGAATGCTATCCTCCGCCACTCTAATCTGATGAAATCTCATCGCCAAATCCAGCTGAGAGAATACCTTGGCTCCACTTAACTGATCGAACAAATCATCAATTCTCGGCAATGGATATCAGTTCTTTATCGTCTTCTCATTCAACTTACGATAATCGATACACAGCCTTAACGATCCGTCCGGCCTTTTAGCAAATACAGCGGCATCTCCTCATGGAGAACTACTTGGTCGGATAAAACTCTTGCCTTCCAAATCAACCAACTGCACCTTCAATTCTCTCATCTCGGTGGGATTCATTCTACTTGACGGTCTACTCACCGGTTCTGCTTCAGGCACTAAATCAATCTGAAACTCAATGACTCATTTCAGTGGCAACCCAGTTACCGGCTCAAACACATCTGCGAATTCTCTAACTATAAAGACTCGATGCAACTCATCCTCCAACTACATAGTACCCAATAAAGAATACATTTCACAACTAGGGTTCTCTACGGTATAAACTATTCGATCACTACAATCTGGATGACTAAGTGATATTTTTCTATCTTGGCAAAATATCCTAGCGTCATATCTACTCAACCAATTCATCCCCAGGATAATCCCAAATCCCACAATGTCAAATACGTGCAAACAACAACCAAAGGTATGGCCTAACAAATCAAATTCTAGATGGTCACACCTCATCCCAAGTGTTGCATAACCTCCCATTGCATTAGCAACCCTTAAGGAAGTAACTAAGTAAGTGGGTTCTAGGTTAAGTCTATCTACCAGACATCAAGAAATAAAAGAATGGGATGCCCCAGTATCAAATAGGATGCTAACAGACATACCATGGATCTGCAGTGAGCCTCCTAAAACAGTTTTTCCCTTTTCCTGAGCAACTGGTTTTGCGGTTGTGGGCTCCAAGGCATAAACTCGCCTCTTTCCTTCTTTTGCTGGCTTTGGGCACTTGTTCTTGTAATGACCCACTTGATCGCAATTAAAGCATCTAACATTCTTCTTTCCACTAGCCTCTTTTCTTTTTCCCTTGCTAGTCCGACACTCGTTGGCATAATGTCCTTTCTTGTTGTGGTTGTAACAAACTACTTCAGCCTTTCCTTTCTTCTGTGCTCCCCCTTTTTGAGCATTCTTTTTCTGGAAAAACTTCCTTTTCTGGCCCTGTCCCATATGGGCCTCCTTCATCTTCTTCTTCAAGCAAGCCAATGCCTCTTCTTGCCTCAATGCCATCTCAACAACTACATCACTGGGGTCTCTCAAGTGCGGCAAAGTGGCACTTATCAGTTCTTGCCTTAATCCACTGATATACTTTTCATTCCTACTAATAACGGAATCAACCAAGGCATACCTATATCGGGCTAGTTCCTCAAACTTCCTTGTATACTCCAACACGCTCATATCTCCCTGGTCCAGTTCTACAAACCTCCTAACCAATGCAGTCTACGCCTTTGCGGACATAAATCTCTCCAAAAACCTTCTCCTGAATTCCTCCCAAGTAATGGTCTCTTCATCAACTCCGGCAGTGACGGTGTTCCACCAAAATAGTGCAGCTCCTTGTAGTTGCCTTGAGGCCAACCTCCTTTTCGGTGCATTATTTAGCCCTAAATCAGAAAAAAATCTTTCACAATGCAGTAGCCAGTTTTCCACTTCAATCACATCCTCGGTACTAATAAACGGCTTCCCTCCAAGCCTGATGTAATCTCTACTCAAGTTGGCATACTGATTAACCGCTGGAACTTCTTGAGCTCATCCTTTCGCAGCGTCACCTCTAACAACACCTGCTGCTACACTAGCTTGCACCATATTCACAAAGAACTAATACATTGCCCCCATATCCACTTGGGGAACTCCTGCACCAGCATTTTCAACTTGTGCCTGACCAGGACCTCTCCTTGCGTTTGGTCGGGCATTTCTGTTAGTAGTGCTGCTATCTCCCCCGATATTTACTCTACTCCTTCTTCCCTCCATATTTGTATCCAAACCTCATGAGATACAGATGAATAACATAACTAAGATAGGAGTCTAAAGATATAGCGCATACTTATATATATATATATATACAAGTACGTTATTATAGCATTATCCCATACCCCGATCTTAACTCTAATTCCTATGGGTTATGTTTTCAAAAATCATTTTTTAGTTAAAGTATTTCATAAACCATGCTCTGATACCAAGCTGTAACATCCCCTATCTAGAGGCCTAAAACTAAGTGCTACGGATGTTGTAGTCATCTAATAAGGTCCTGCAACACAACCAGTAACGTCGGTAGCCAGTGAGTCCCCTATAGGTACCATACTAAAACAAAATCGTAGTGGGCGCGAATAAGGATAAAGAGTATGACAAGGCATGTAAGGCGATGCCCAAGGTAAGATACTATCGTTTTGTGTTTCCTGACTGGTGGTAACCCCTGACGGCCCACCACGAACATCCATCCCATAATCAAATCAAGGTGCACCAATCAAGTCAAAATCAATATAGTAATACGAAGAACAGATGTCGCTAGAGGTAGCTAGCCTCATTGGTCAGGTATGGATCCTGTTTTAGTCATTTCAAATTGGCACAAGTGCTGGGGTCATCCATCATCGTTCTCTTTCTTCAAATCCAGCAAACGTTCGCCAAATCCAACCACTTCATTTAGGATCATCCACCACATACACAGTTGTTAAAGTGGTTCCAATATTGACAAAGAGTACGCCAATAAGAGGCCCTAGTCTCTTCAATAACCAAACATCATTTTTCACATCGGTTGGTTCTTTTACATTTCAAGAACAAGTCATATTCCATATCAAATATCAGATTCGCTTCAAAATCATTTTGAATTCAAAACAGGTTATACCTTCATAACAAAACATTCGTATTTAAATCAATGATTTAAATCTAAATAATTCCCACTCTTAAACAGTTTGAATATTGAAAATGGTTTGAATAATTAAAATAGTTTTAATATTGAAAAATAATTTGGATAATTAAAATAGTTTTAAATATTGAAAAATAGTTTGGAATAATTAAAATAGTTTAAAGATTAGAAATAGTTTTGAATATAAAATAGATTTTAATATTGAAAATAGTTTAGATAATTAAAAATAGTTTATATATTAAAATAATTTGATTATCAAAATAGTTTTTATATTAAAATGGTTTATATTAAAACTGTTTCTTCCTTTTCAAAACAATTTCAACTCATGTTCCAATTGCAAATCGCAACAGATTCAATTTTTCAACTTCCAATTTCAAATCAACTTCATATTCAAATTCCGATTTAAATCAGCTTCAATTCCAAAACAATTTCAAACTTTACATCAAATTTAATTTAAACGGTTCTATTCAAATGGCTGAAAATTTCAATTCAATTTCTCATTTTTAAACAATTTAGTTTAAATCCATTTCATATCCAAAACATTGAATTACCAATTTAACCCACTTTAATTAAAGTAAATTCAATGTTTAAATTTAAATTTAAACCTTTAAAATAATTCACTTTCAATAAATTCAAATCATATTTCAATTTCCACTTTAAGATTTAGAATTAAATCCTTAAACAATTTCAATTTCAACATTTCAAAGCTCGAATTTAGAAAATAATTTAATTCATATAAATTCAAATTTTATTTTCTTTAAACCAATATCATTTTAAGCCAATTTAAATTCAAGATTTTGAAATCATTTAATTTAACCAATCCGGTGTCTGTATATAATTTTCTACCTTATGACCAAGTGATAAGTTAATTCAATTTTACTTACATGGATGGATATATATCATTTCAACCCAAATTTAAATGACATAGGTATATATCATTTCAACCCATTTCTTAATTCATTTCAATAATACAAATGACAATTTATATAATGTCAAAAATAAATAGGGTAATAACATGGATATATCCAAAATGAATAAACAACCATACATCCAACATCAATCAATGTCGTCCAATTACAACCAACATCCAAATCAACCAATGTATCATAACAGTTACTAATTATCAATGGCTGGTGTTTAACTAGCAATTAGTTTTCATATTAATTTTAAATGGCAATTCAATTCAATATAAAATCCAAATTTAATTTAAATGTCAATTTAAACTGCCAAACAACAACCAATAAAATAAATAACTTCATAATTTCAATTTAACTAACATTAGAGCAATCAAGTATTTCGTGAGTGGGTTTAATCACTCACTTTTGATTTTAAAGCCCATTAAAATCCAGTAAAGCCCAAAATCTAAATAGTCTCCAAATTCAACCAAACCTATTTCATGTTGTCCGAAATTTCGATACGAATCCAATGGAAGAAACCGCGAGTCAATCCGAGTTCGTATGAAAAGGTTATGAAAGTTAGAACGTTTGAAATTTTGAAATTTTAATTAAAATAAAGAAGGGCAAATAAGTAAATTCGTTTACCACTAACCCTAACGTGATCTCAGATGATCGATCCCAAACCCACGTAGTCACCACACTCAAGAGCCAAATGCCACCACGTCCGACCCCCATCACTAGATCCAAGCTCACCATCACGCGTGCCACCTCCGGCCGCCCCCATAGCCCACGCGCGCGACCACCAGACCCACCAGAGCGGCCACGGTCACCACTGCTTTCTCCACGGTTTCTGGTGAATCCGAGCATGACCAAGGCGATCCATCAGTATGGATGCACTCATCTTGGCCGCCTCTACACTGTAGTGCTTCTTGATCGTCGAATGGTCGACGTTTCATCGTTGATCGCGAAACCCAAATTTGAACGGCTGAGAATGTTTCACCAATTTCTGGACAAACGGAACCTCCAATCAAAAATCGAATTGCAGATGTTGATTCCATCCGTCGAGAGCTTCGCAATGATATAAAATTTGATAGGGTTTAAGCAGTTTGAATTTTTGGAGTTTGATTTGAAATTAGTAATTAGGGTTTTGGCTAATCTCCATTGAGAAGGAACAGATTAGAACTAAATTGTACGTACAAAAAATAGAATAGAAGGCTGCTAGGGTTTAACAACATATACATAGACAAAGATTGAATAGAAATGGATGGAACAGATCGATTGGGTCGAAGCGATAACAAAGACCCGAAATGCCCGTTTCGTTTCCGAAACGAAAGTAGGTCATCCTATATGTCGAAATATAGGTTTTCAATACTTTTAAACTCAATGAAACTAATTTCAAACTCTAATTCTATTGTATATAGAAGTTAGCTTGTAACATAAAATTATTTTAATTAAATTCCTTTAATTGATTTCTACGCGTTTCGTGCTCGCACGATCAAATGATAAGTCTGATCGCTACGAAACTTAAAATCCTATAATTATTCACTATTACGGATCCGATGAAACCGGTTTCATCGAAATCCGAAACAGTGCCCAAAAAGACTAATTTTACACGTTAATTAAAACAATCTATTTAAAAAAATCCATTCAATAATTTTTAAATTCTAAATTAAAAGTTTTCTATCATCATTCTTGATTAAACGGGAATTAATAATCTTTTAAAATTAAATTTTCCATGTAAATTTCAAGATTCAAATATTAAATTAATTTCAACATTTAATTACAGCTGTAATAAAACCCGTTAATTATATATTTAAATTCCAAACAAATCCATTTATTTTGATTTACATTCTTATCATCAAATCAACGATTCCCTTATGAAATTTATTAACATAAGTTTTCATTTTATTACACACATCACTCAACAGTTAACATTTTTTTCTTATATTTACTACGATATTTCAATTACCATTAATTTCATTGATTTCCAGATTAATTTCAAAACGGGTTAACCAAATGAATGAGAATAGAACAATTGTTACGTTTAAGTAATTTAAACACATTTCAAAATTTATTGTTTACAAAAAAAGCTAATAAATTTATGCATTAAATAATTGATTTCATATTCTATATTAAAACCAATTTCAGTTAAATAACATATAATTTCACCATTTAATACATCATTTATTTTAATCCTTATTAACCTTTATTATTGCAATTGATTGAAATTACATTAAATAGTTGTCAACTACATCCAATCAACATTATTCAATTATATCCTAATAATTTTTTTTCATAAATAAATCATAAATTTTAATTTTTGACAATATTAAATTCCAAAAATATTATTTAATTTAATATTTTTAGTTGTCAAAAATACGGGTCGTTACAATCTCCCTAACTCAATACTTTTCGTCCCCGAAAAGGAACAAGAAAGAATCAAGGAATTTTGTATATTTTATTCAAAATAGTTAGTTTATAAATAGTTAACTAACATACTTAAGTTTAATAAAAATGTTAAAATAACTCAACTTCTATGAAAAATTTCTAGGTCCTAAATTTACGAAAAATTTTGGCAGCATCTCCTTTGCGCAGTTAGGTTCGAAAAAATAACAATATCAATAATTACATTATATAAATCATATTTTAATAGATAAGCATACCAAACCATGGGAAAAATAATAAAATACCATTACAAAAACCGTAATCCGAAAACGTACCTTTTTGTCGGGCAAACAAAACTCTATTTATGAAACCAAAAGCAACTGCTATTGCTTCCATAAACCTGTATCTTACTTACACAATCCAAAAGAGTTAAAATTTTGTAAAAAGAGTAATATATTAGTTTTTTTAATTAATAGCACAAGCAACATACAATATATAATAACTGCATGCAAATTAGAGCAGTACGACCATTATATGCAATAAAAGAATCCATTACACATCCATAGCAACCAAAAACTAATGGTTTGTCTAGGTTCAAAAACTTTTATTATACAAGGGTGATAAATAAACTACCAAGTGTACCTTACGCTCAACAGCCCTAGATAATTACTTAATAGATTATTCATACAACCACAATAATTTGAAGTATCATTTCCAAAACTTCCCATAAGCCAACAACATAGAATTTAAATATTATTTAAGTTTGTACGATGTATATCATTCATACACAATATCAATTCTAATCGCTTGCTTGAATACACACATTTCACTTTCGAATTAGTATTGTTAACCCGATCACTCTAGTGCGGACTTTGATCCGATTTCTTGATTAGAAATCTCCGGTTTTTTTTGCATAGCCATAAACTATGATAGAAAACATCAATATTCATATCAAAAATTTGTATCAAATGTTCGCTGTCAAGAATCAAGTGAAAAATCCTAACTCGAACCGGTGTGAATTTCCACAAATCATGTACTCGAATCTGGATCAGAACTGTTTTGCGGAAAAAATGATCTACGCACAACTTACATATTTATTCTATTGGTTTCTTTTCACATCATTTACTTTTCATTTTATTTTAATCCCCATTCATTTATACAAGCTCATCTTTTATAAATTTTCATTCATTTAATTACAAAAAATTTCTCATTCAATATTTAAAATCATTAATAAATAAATTCTTAAAATATTACATAATTTTCTTTGTAATTTAATTCACATTTATTATTTACTAATATACTTGATTTCCATTTAATATTAATACTCATTAATAAATCATTTCATACTTAAGTTTCACTATTCTTTGATTCCTATTTATTTCTTCATATATAGTATCATTTAATATTAAAACTATTTTTAAATCATTTCAACATTTTCTTAAGTTTATAATCATTTACTTAAATGGTATTCTCCTTTTTACTATTCAATTTAATTATTAATCATTTCAAAATATTAACTTAAATTTATAATATTTCTTATACATCTTAATTCCTTATTTGTAGACATATGTTCATTTTGAAACATTTTTATTTCTTAAGTTTTTCTTCATGTATGATATTCCATTATATTTTTAGTTTATAAGTTACAAAACTTCAATTTCTTATATTTTCATTAACTAATTACCTTTTAATTCGTATTTCAATTTGGAAGTTTCCAACTTATTAAAATAATCAAGATTCCATTCCATTACAACAATTGAAAATCACTAATTATTAGAAAATTTAATAACTAAATACCAGGTTTCATTTCAAATCATCTTGAAATAATATACACTTATATCTTTTGTATATCAAATCATGCTTAGTAAATTTAAATCAAATTTTGTTTCACCAAAACAACTGTGTAGCAAAGCTACTATAGTGGTCTTCCCACTTTGAAACTCGAAAATGAATGTCGATGATGTGGTCGTCATCACCAAAATTATTTTCCAGCGACCGAAGAGGGGAGTACAGAACTTATTTCCTTTAAAATTCTTTTAGAAACATTTCTTTTAAATCTTATTTGAAAACATCTCTATTTCAAATACTTCGAAATAGTTCCAATTTTATTTTTTCCCAAAATCTTTGAAAACCAATTTCAAACACCAGAATTTAAATTCTCAAATTCCCAATTTTAAATTCCTTTTATTTTTAAATCCTATTTTATAAACCATAGTCATAAAATTTCACTTTCTAACAAACAAACATATCACATACAACTATATCCATTTATGAAAAATTATTCTTTTATATACAAAATATAATACTAGGTAAAATTATTTCATTTACTTATTTCTAAAAATAATGCTGTGTCATTTACCCTGTGCAAGTGTTTATAAATCCCTATCGATGCCATAGCGTCCTATGTACCGACCGGAATTTATAAATACTCAACAGAACAAATTAACACAATACAAAACATTTTTATAGCACTAACAAATACACTTTCTCGTATATATACACTCAGACTCATTCTAGGGTATTAGTGATGTGCACATAAATGTGCATATTTTTACCACCATATTTAATCTATTTAAATTAAATAAATGATCATATTGGGTATTTTAACTTGTTTAAACCAAAATTCAAATAATTCCAAATTGTCACATATTCATCTTCATCCAAGGGCAAAATAGACATTTTTGTGCATAAATTAACTTGAGAAAAATTAATTAGAAGTTTCCATACTATTTTGTAGGAATTTGATTTCAATTACAAGTGGTTTGATGAAGAAGATATGCATGCACAAAAAGAACACAGAGGAATGAAGATGGAAATAATTCAAAGTGAAGATCATGGAGGACCCCACCTACCCACCTTCCTTTAAGTACAAATTAGAAGCTAATGCACATGCTTATGGAATTAATGGCTTTATGTACACTTAAATGATGATTATGGGATGCTAATGATTACTTGGCCACCACACTACCTCAAGGGAAATTTGGGCATTCCCCAAAAATATGAATTAGGGTTTCATACATGTATAAAGACCCCTTATGTTTCATGTAACCTACTTCTCTTTTTAGTCTCTTTTAGTTTAGTTTAGGGTCACAAATAAACAAGCTCTTCTCTTTCTCTTTTCATGGCTACTTAGCCATTTTTATTTCATGTACTTTTCCTTTTTTTATGCAATGTAATTATTGTTTCCTTTTAATTACATGTTCATTTCCTTTCATGCTAGTAGTGTAGATTTTCTTTTATGCAATTAGAATAGTTTTTCCTTTCATTTTGCTTTCATTTTTCTTTCTTTTTGCTTTCATGTTGCAAGCTACATTTGTTAATCAAATGACAAATATGAGAGGCTAAACCCTTCAATTTAGGGGTAATGAAGCTATCTAATTATGTAGCTTCAACTATTTGTTAATTCATGCTCTCTTTTTGTGCTTAATGATGATGATAGAAATGGTTTACTAGTTGTTTTTACTTTGAATTTGATAGCCTATATTGTTGACATCAAATAGGCTATGCTTAAACAATCACTAACACTAATTGCCTCTTCCTCAAAATATGATTATGGCAAAAGAAAGTGATTTGAAATTAAAATTTGATGGTCTATATTTCTAATAAATAGTTAATAGGCCATACTTAAAATAGATTTTATTTTCATTTTCAAATTTCATGAAAGTTGGTAAGTGGTTTAAGGGGTGAGTCAAAGTTTGATGGCTTATGTTGGCTAATCAATAGCACAAATATGTCATACTTATGATAGGCACATCAATTAAAGCACTAATGACCATAAAAGAGAGATCATGATTTCATATGTGTTGAACTGCATGATCTAGAGAGTGGATTTATTC
Organism: Allium fistulosum; assembly: GCA_030737815.1. Classification (NCBI taxonomy): domain Eukaryota; kingdom Viridiplantae; phylum Streptophyta; class Magnoliopsida; order Asparagales; family Amaryllidaceae; genus Allium; species Allium fistulosum. Next base: position 1,109,412,574 of record CM060902.1, on the reverse strand, counting down.
TCTAAATTGTCACTTAACTCTTATATTTGCTTCTCTTTTCTTTTAGTTAGTTAGTTAATTCTCTAGCTTAACTTTCACTCGACTTTGGTATAATTTGATTGAATTGAATTTTTAAAATCATCAATTCCCTGCGGATCGACCCGTATTCGCCATGTACTACAAGTGTACGTCATGCGCTTGTGGTTATTTTTAATTTAAATTCGTTCGACGGTTTTCTAAACTGATAGAATTTCCGTCGACGAACAAGTTTTTGGCGCTATTTCCGAGGAATTGTTTTGATTTTTATTTTCTATTCTTCGAATTATTTTTCGTTTGATTTTTGTGTGTTTTTATTTTGTGTGTGTTTGCCTTAAAAAAATATTGTATTTGTTGTTTGATTTTTGCTTGCATTTTCATTTGTGTGTTTGTGGTTGTTCTATTTCCATTTGCATTTGCATTTCATATTAAAAAAATTCATACACATTGCAAAACAAAAACAAAAACAAAATAAATTTTTATTTCATTTTTCCTTTTTCATTTCAGTTTATATTTTACAGTTTTTGTTTACATTGCATCACCACTATCTGTAACCTCTCCACTGTGCACATTTCTGTGCACTGTCACCACAGTACCATTTCATTTCAAAACTGCTACTCTACCTCTGATCTACAACAAGTTTAACCCCCATACATACCAATCTTTGCCTGCACACCCCCGTATCACCTTCCACTGTCTCCCTGTTACGACACAACGTCCCAGTCCACTTCTTAAACTCCCACATTGATATCCACCAGCTACAGGCCATTGCCTTCCCCAAACAACCGCATATAACATTCCTCCACCATTACAGATCACCACATTTCACTACCCCCTTACATTCATCTGCAATACTACTCCCCGCCACTTCAACACACAGCAGCGTATCCACACCAAAACCATAGTTCATCTCTTCATACAACAAATCAAACTGATGCGCCAACATATTAACTGCAGCTCCACCACCCACATCACCTGCTATTGCATCTCCTCGTGTTCAGTACATCAACATCTCCAAACCAATACCCACTTGCATTCACATTCCACCTGACAGTGCCACAAACCACCCTCTGTTTCAACATCACAACACATTCAACCACTTATATTCAAATTTCATCACCATCATTGCTGCAAAATTTTCTCCACACCACAACAAATATCATAACTACAACTGCACAACACATACAAACTGACCACCACTTCTTGCTTATCTGCCTTACTTCCTCACCTCCTCATTTCGACTACTCACTGTGATCATATTCCAACCTCTACCTCCCCTACTACATTGCTTCCTCCCCTACTTCAGTCATAAATATACTGACTATTGTTCAACCACACAAACCACTGCATACAACCAAAACCGAGCCTTCGATCTACAAACCATTCAAACATCTGCTACCACCACCAACCCACACACTTGCATTCCCACTACTTCATTCACCACAGCCATAAAAAAACTGTCACCATCCCCTGTCGAAAACTCAAAAAACTGCCAATTTCTTACTTCATACAAACCTATCATCCCAATCATTCTCCCCTTAACAAAGCAGCACGGAACCACTTCCACTGTCTTCATCCAACTTCTTAACTGACATTGCCTCGCCAACATTTTCATTCCATTGCCATAACCAAACAACATCAGTCTTCTACAACACCATCACTCATTACTTCTCATCAACTATCCAAACAAGTAACTGCGCTTCAGTCTTTATCTGCCTTACTTTTGTCCAACTCAATATTTCCACTGTCTCAAATACCAAAACTGCCGCGTACCAGAAACTCCCTGGTGACCACGACCGCGTCACAGTGCCCTTCGCCGAACAACAGCATCGAGCATCATCCTCACCAAAATCGCCAACTCCAAAATCGAGCCTCCCAAATCACCATCGAACACCTGAACTGCCAACGAGCATCGAAACTGCCGGAACCTACTTCTTCACGAAGCCATCATTATAAGCTCGCCGAACCCCAAAACCACAACCACCAACCAACCAATACCCCTCTGCACTTCCTTAATTTTCCCTTCACAACGACAAATCGTCATCATCGCGAACGCAACTCGCAGTCCCCTTCCATCAATTTCCAACCTCCATCACGAATAAAAATCACCTCTGCAAACACCATCGTCTTCATCCTCACGAACCAAAATTCCAAGATTCACCAAATCCTCTTCGAACTTCAAACATCGAACCGCTACCTCAGTCCCCTTGAACCAAAGAGGAATTCGATTTGAAATTTTATTTCGTGAATTGCATTTGAAATTTTTAATTTTTTTGAAGAATAAGGTGAACCGATTTCGTGAATTTACTCTAGTTATCTGTAAAAAAACAAAGAAAAAGAAAAGGAAAAAATAGTGGGTTATTAAGCTTATTGGGCTTAGGCCGGTTATATGTGTGTGTTGAGTGTTAAAAAAAATTAGTTTGTGTTAAGTTTGTGCCTAGTTTTGTTTAGTTTGTGTTGTGTGTTTAGTTTGAGTCTAAAAAAAAAATTTAAGTAAAACTTCACTTTTAAGTTTCCTTTCCCAAAAAAAACTTTGGAATTTGTTGAAAAAAGGTGAGGTTGTTTTAAATTTGTTTGGGTTTAGTTTATTCTAGTTTTCATTTATTTTAGTCTTTCTTTGATATAAAAAAAATTGTATATATTTTGTTTTTATTTCAGGTTGACAAAGCAGAATTTCAAAAGAAGAGGAGCTGCTGCTATAAAACTGCTCCGCTTGCTTGTTTAAAAAAATAATAATAATTTTTGCTTTCATCTCTAGTTTGTATTTTTCTTGCATTGTTGTTTGCTTGCATATTACAAAAAATCAAAAATTTCTCAAAAAAAAAACCAAAAACAAAAACAAAGTTCATTGTAGTTGCATTGTTAATACACGTTTAATTTCTGCTTTGCATTTCATCCTAGATTTTTGATTAATAATAACGGTTAGAAATCGATAACACTTAATTGTATATTGACAAATTGTCTTCTTTAAACAATTTAATTTCTTGGTGTCTAGGCTACGGCAGAGTAATAACCATTTATAAATATTACGGTGATTCGTAAATATTATAGTGGTTGTCCCTCTGAAGGTACTTAAACCTTCGGCTGCATTGCTACGGTGATTCGTGGTGCACCGATAAATCCTGTCAGTGTATAAAGTGTGTGCAATAACTTAAGAGATGTTATGGGATTTTCCATCTCCTAAGGATCCATCAAACTATCTATATGTAGTAAGATACGCTATATATGTAGTGTCTATTAGTAAAGTAATGTATTAAAATAGCGTTAAGGCTTTACATTGATCCCCCTTAACACATTTTTAAGCAGGTAGTCTATGTAGGTCATGTAACACAACCAGTAACGTCGGTAGACAGTGAGTCCCCTATAGGTACATACTAAAACAAAATCGTAGTGGGCGCGAATAAGGATAAAGAGTATGACAAGGCATGTGAGGCAATGCCCAAGGTAGGATAATACCGTTTTACGTTTCCTGACTGGTGGTAACTCCTAATGGCTCACCGCAAACATTCATCCCATAGTCAAATCAAGGTGCACCAATCAAGTCAAAATCGATATAGTAATACGAAGAACAGATGTCGCTAGAGGTAACTAGCCTCATTGGTCAGGTATGGCTCATGTTTTAGTCATTTCAAATTGGCACAAGTGTCGGGGTCACCCATCATCGTTCTCTTTCTTCAAATCCAGCAAACGTTCGCCAAATCCAACCACTTCATTTTGAATCATCCACCACGTAAACAGTTGTTAAAGTGGTTCGAATATTGACAAAGAGTACGCCAATAAGAGGCCCCAGTCTCTTCAATAACCAAACGTCATTTTTCACATCGGTTGGTTCTTTTACATTTCAAGAACAAGTCAAATTCCATATCAAATTCAGATTCGCTTCAAAATCATTTCGAATTCAAAACAGGTTATACCTTTATAACAAAACATTCATATTTAAATCAATGATTTAAATCTAAATAATTCCCACTCTTAAACAGTTTAAATATTGAAAATTGGTTTGAATAATTAAAATACTTTTAATATTGAAAAATAATTTGGATAATTAAAATAGTTTTAAATATTGAAAAATAGTTTGGAATAATTAAAATAGTTTTAAATATTGAGGTATCTCTTGCACATACAAACATTTGGATTGCGGTATCCTTCTTGTGATGATTTTGATTTAATTGGTTATTTTGATGCTGACTATGTGGGTTGTCTTGTGGATGGAAAAAGTACTAGTGGAACATGTTTCATGTTAGGTCATTCATTAGTTTTCATAGTCAAGTTGAAAAAAAAACCGTGTTGCATTGTCTACTACCGAAGCAGAATATATTGCCTTAGGCAGTTGTTGTGCTCAGATTCTATGGTGAAGCAAACTTTATTGGGCTTTGGCTTAATAATTCAACGTGTTCCCTTAAAATGTGATAGTAAAAGTGCAATTGACCTGTTAAACAATCATGTTCACCACTCACGAACTAAACATATAGACATAAGACATCATTTCATTCGAGATCATATTTCAAAAAAGGATATTTGCATTGAATTCATCTCTACTGATTTACAAACCGCTGATATCTTTACAAAACCTCTTTCAGAAGATAAATTTTCACGATTACGTCTAGATTTGGGGATCATGGATATGGATTATTATGATGTCTATTTGAATGTTTGTTTATTTTTTTAGTTTTTTATTTTTTTTCTTTTAGGATTTGCTTTTCATTAAGAAAAACAAAAAAAATTAGGATTAGACTTTTTTACTTTTTTTCCTCAAAGATGAAGGAAAAATACTCTTAGATTGCCTCATTTCTTTTGCGTCTGAAAATATGGCTATGACTGAGTTGAATCTATTTGTGCTTATTAAATCTTTTGAGTAATGATTACATAGTCGTTGGGAAACGAACTGTTGTGCTCTTGAGAAGAATACTAGTATTATGTATCACGGTCTAATTTAAGCATGAGTTACCAGCATTCTGCATTGTATTATCACATATCCCCCAGTGTTTCTATCCATCACATTCTATTGCTCCATGCTTTTTATTTTATGTATGTGTGAGTAAGATTAACATTAACCAGAATGTGGTAAAATTTGATTGAAAAAACAGCGAGTATTGAGGACAAGTCATATACAGGCTCCATATGAAAAGTAAATCACATATAGAATAGTAAAAGAAAAATATATCTGCAATTTCATGGTTAAAGGCCTACACATGAGAAAATGAATGCGGTATGGACGTAGAGTTACATTACCTAAGCGTATCCGACTTGTGTTGAAAATTCTTTAGCGTCGGTGTATATTAACCCATCAAGCAATGCTTATCTTCCCTCATCTAAGAGACCCACAGCAATGTATGGTGTAAGTATCTTGATCTCATTTATAATTAGTTAGGGACAAAACTATCTTCACATAAATACTTCACTTGCACAACAAAATAAAATTGCCATAAACTGTGTTGATTGTTGATTGAACCACATGTTATAGAGTTAACAATTTTTAAAAATTACCATCCATTTTCTAAATTGGGGCATGTTCTTGATCAATAATGAGTGCTATAATTCACGTCTAATGTCAAGCTGGAATTATATGATTTGGTTATTTTTACTCTTGGGTTATAACTATTTGTTTTCTCTCTGACTTTTTTTACTGTGTACTCGTATTTTTAATGAAAACAAAAGGGGGAGAGAGGTTAAGATTTGGTGGTGACGATTGATTTGACAATATCTAAGATGTGTTTTCTCCTTCTCCTTTTGGTGTAAATAACTTTTATCCCTTTGGTGTAAATATCTTTTAATTGTTTTTAATCTTTTTTTTTTAATTTTCCTCTTTTTTGATTTAACCTTCTCACATGTCTGGAGCATGCTAGAAAAGGAAAATTTGTGTAGGAGAAGATCTAACTAGGGGGGGTATATGTGTAAGGGGAGCATCTATATAGGGGGAGCTTACTAGACTTCATCAAGTTCCACACACCATTTCACATGACAAACACATCTGTATTTATTTATAAATCTTAACATATGTTTGTTATCATCAAAAGGGGGAGACCGTAGAAAAGTGCAATCGATAATTTTTATTTGATGATAAAAAAACATTTGTTTTATTAAATGTGTTTGTCTAGTGTTGTTTATTTACAGGTTTTAAACAATCTTGGTTGTGGAAAAGTTTCCTTTGGGTAAAATAAAAAAATGCATAAACAATGAAATAGAAACAAATTAAAAATCTGAAGCAGAGAATATATCAGTGCGCAATCGAAGGCAATATATATGAAGGAGAACTAAGTAGAGATTGGAAGCAATGGAAACAAGTTGAAAATCTAGAGCAGAGAATATATCAGTGCGCAGTCAAAGGCAGTATATATGAAGAAAGGGGAAACAAATAGAGATTGAAATCGAAGAATTGTATATATAATCAAACGACATATTTTGAAAGATATAACATAGTTTATTTCCCATTATGTACAGATCTTAATTTGTATACAGGGAAACAAATTATCTCGCAAATCAATTCCTTCTCTGTATATCCTCATACATATTTGTTTCCACATATTCGCATCCTCTTTATAAGCCTATATAAACAACTCCATCCATACATCCAAATCAGTCGGCCAATACATCTTTACTACAATCAACAAAGAAATTTCAATTCATCTCTACTGATCAACCAACTCCTTTTTATATCAAACTTCATCCATATCATTACTCTAACCATTATCTCATCACTTCCACCATCTCAGATTGAGTAGCTGCCACATCACTTCATGGCGTAAATGACTGCATCCATCATCATCTACAAACTCATTGAGCATCTAGCACCATAGCTTTAGGTCTCATCTTGGTGGAGACATTCGACTTTAGGAGACTGGTTGAGCTTAGGTGGCAACGGCAATTATCTCCAGACGAGGCGATGACTTGTGATTTGCGGTGGAGCTAGGTTGGGCCATCCAGATTAGGTGAAGTCAATTTTTTTTGGGAAAGTGGATTTCAATTTGAAGAGAAAATTTGAAGTTGGTGGAGAGTTAAACATTGGAGTTCACATGACACATCAAAGGGGAGTTCGATTTCAATTTGTAATTTCATTTTTGGTTTAGTCTGATTTTTTTCCTTTCGAACTCTAGGATTTGGTTTTGATCTACGTGTTGTAGTTCAGGGATTCCGATCTCAGGGGTTCGAGTTCAAGCAGAGCTATTAGGCATAGAGTGAGAATATTTGTTAGCAGTATCTAAGAGTTTACTGTTTGTAAGTGTTTGAATATTTAACTCTAGTAATAGATTTGGGGAAGCAGCAGGTATTAGGCCGAAGCTGGGTATATCTTGTATTATTTATTTTTTGCATTTATGTTTCCACACTTTGCTTTATCTGTTTGTCTATGAAATATTTTAAATACCCTATTCACCCCCCTCTAGAGTAAATTACTCGATCCTATAGTTGGCCTTCGGGCATGCCATATTCAAGTTCGAATAGTCGATGCATGTCCTCCACTTTCTGTTTGCTTTTTTCACCAAGATTGGATTTGATACTTAATGTGGGTATAAGGCATTATAGACGAACCATTGTCCTTCGGGTTATCCACTTTTTTTTAGTGCAGCAGATCTCGGTGTAACATCCCCATTTAGAGGCTCAAAACTAACGGCTACGGATGCTGCAATTATCCATAGTTATTAATCCCAGCGACCAAATACGGTAATGTTAGATAAATTGATATACCAAAAGCACATGGATATGGAAAAAATTTAAAATTTTCAAAACAACTTTCACATTCCATTCCAAAAACCCATTTCAACATTCTATACATAATCCCACAACGTTAACCATGTTCAGATAAATATAATTATTACAATATACTTCAAGAGTGACATATGAAGATGCCCCTTGGTAATCAGAGTATATAATAGGCAATAAACAACTTTTCCTTAACAAAACAACATGGCGGAATCATATGAGAGAGAACTCAAATAACTACATGCCTCCTGCACGACTTCGGAAGCTTAATCATCTTAAGTGGTACCTGAAAACCTCAAATCTCAAGCTACTCAAAATCAATTGAGTACCTGAGAGTTTAAGGGGAAAACATAAACTTCGAGTCAGACATAAAGCCTGGTATGAATAATAATCTATCATGTCAAATCATTTAGATATCTAGTGAGACCATGCCGCTTAGCGGAACGGGTTTTCCCTCACTGGTGTCTTAAAAACCTTTATAAACCATTTTCTGTGCTCCTGCATCCACAATGGTTAAATCAATTCAAAACATTATTATGTGATGATATGCAAAACAATTGAATCAATTCTGGATTACCCATCCCCATTCATTTTGACTATCTATCATAGTTATAGTTTCTAGGATTACTATTAACCTAATAGTTTTCATGGGCTGACTAATAACCGGTTAAACATTTATGGACTCCCTATCCACTAATATATTTTTCATGGGATCACTATGAACCTATTTTTAACTCCAATATCATTTCTTTAATCCTAGTTTTCATGGGCTGACTAGGAACCTATTGACTAACTGTCAATATCTTTCTTTTACCCTAGTTTTCATGGGCTAACAAGGAACCTATTGACTAACTGTCAATATTTCATTTTCTTATCCGGATATAGTTTTCATGGGCTAACTATAAACCTGTATATCTGATGTCTTCAATTATACATAGTTTTCATGGGCTAACTTTGAACCTGTCTAACTGACATCTTCAATTATACATAGTTTTCATGGGCTAACTTTGAACCTGTCTAACTGACATCATCAATTATACATAGTTTTCATGGGCTAACTATAAACCTATTGGCCCATGCCAATATCCTTTCCCTTACACATTTTTCATGGGCTTAATGTGAACCTATTAGCCCCTGCCAATATCTTTAATTTATATTCACTACTGGGTCAACCTGATTGGTTATTCTGCCTTTTTCCCAAAGTACTGTTTTGGGTTCATTACAAAGTGAATATATACATATATGGAGAAGAAAACAATATAACTTGGTTAATTCTTTTAACCCATTAAGACTTCTTCAAAAATTCCATTTCAAAATACTTTGTTCATTAATATGCCATGGTTTTGATTTTAAATGAGATTGAGTTATTTGTTTTGAAAACTATACTTTCGAAATCTTTGAAACCTTGCTTTCAACCTCATTGGATAACCTCCTTCGAAAGCATATATCTCTTTTCAAAACATTAGAATCCTGCCTTTTAAAACACTTTAAAATCCTTCTTTCTAAACCTTTCGAATATAATAAAGTGTTACTTATTAATTATTATAATCATAGCTTCAAAACCTTTGGAAGTATCTCTTCCTAAAGTAATGGAAATCCTCCTTTTGACATCATTGGGTTTACCTTTTAAAATATCATTTGGGTTAATATAAATGAAAGTATCTCTTTCGAAACCATTATTTACCATATAAAAATGTTGGGGAATTTATGATGGCGTTGGAACCATCCCTTTCGACAGAGTTGAAAGCATATATTAAAAATACTGAAGGATAAATTCGATATATTATATATTATCTTTCCATTGTGAGATTTTGTCGATATGCCTTAGATAATGTTTGTTTTGAATTTTCTTTCTCGACATTCCATCTTCTATGTATTCAAAAGTTAGACTTTTTCATTCGGTGCTAATTTCAGGATATTACGAAGGGCGAGTTATTACAGTTGGTATAAGAGCATAGGCTCAACACTCAAGACCAAGTAGACCAGTTTGAGTTAGTCAATCTGGTAGTAGGAGATACGTTGAGAGAGCATCTTTATATTTTTGTACTATATAGTACTGCATACACCACTTGTCTTATGGACTTTGATCTATTTCTACCACTAGTTGCTAGGGTTCCTTCATTCTGACTATCCTTATGAGTGGACGGAATACAAGAGAGACTACAAACAAGTAGTATGAGATGGCTAATTTGTCTAGAGATTATTCGACCATCGCATGGGATGTTCCGCCACCCGTGAACATTCCAGTATCTACGGTACGTGATAAAGATGGCATAGCCTTAACGGGACCAATATTTCTAGCTTCACCAGCTTTTAACTTCCCCAAAGTTATGCAAGGATTCGTTTAGCCCTGGCAAAAAGCCATTTTTGAGTTCCAAGGCCATGTTGTGACACTAGCTAAGACATTTATTCATGATATGGCTCTTACCAACATGATTTATGGGATGTTCTCTTGCAGAAGATTGTCTTCCAGCATCTTTTAAGCGGGAGGTTTTGGCTTGGTGGGATATAATTGTAGTGGCAGGTGACAAGCAAGTCATGCCTTGGATTGATTTCAAGCGTTGCTTTGAATTTCGGCTTATTTTTTTATGACCAAAAGGGGTGCGTGATTTGAGTGTTTCATCCATTAGAAGCAGGGTAGCTTTTCAACGAAGAAGTATGTTGACCAATTCAGTCTTTTGTATTTAGGGACTGAGATGGTCGGTACTCCGTTGGTGTGGGCAAAGAAGTTTGCCTTGGGTCTTAAAGCATCAGTTGGGGATTCATCGCTTGGTCTTATCCATGTTAGGGGTCACTTTAGAAAGTCTCATTTGGATGGTTCTCCTCCATGAGGGCACCCGTGATGTACCATTGGAGATAGCAAGGGTGGAAAGCAAACCGAAGCACCAACTAAAGCACAAAGACCATGATACAAGGGATGATCGAGCATATGCGATGAAGAAAGCAGGCCCAGTATGTCACTCCCATGGCATATGAGGGCATTTCCCCTTGGGATATCATCCAGCTAAAGAGAAGCATGAGTTCTTCAATTGCGATTGGCCTGATCATTTGAAGAAGGATTTTCCTACATTTTTTATGGGTGAGGGAGTGATGATGACATATGCCTTATGGGCATTACCAAGTCCTAGCAAGCCTACACTCAAGTGAGATGGAAGGAGCTTATGTAGTTGTGTATGCTCTATATTTAGGATACTCACTTCTCTTCCTTTTGATACTTGAGTGGTATATTTATCTATTGCTAGTTACTTGGTAGATAGGCTAAACTTGACGCCTTCCAAAGTAGGTAAATTCTTTTGTAAAGATAAAACCTTGTATGAGTAACATTAGTTGCAAAGCTGAGGTGAAGCGATCGAGAGTACTACCATTCGAACTTGATGTAGGAGCTTTCAAGTAGAGTGGGGTTGGTCGATGAAGTGTGGCTTGGATTTGGATCCAAGTCGAGTTAGATGGATGCCTAGTAATGAGCAAAGACTGAGCAAGTGACTTGTAAGCGTTTGCCTAGAAGTCATTTGTGTTAGAAGTGTGTTTCCTTATGATAGTAAATCTTAGGTGATGGGAGCAATCCCATGCACTGAAAGGAATGTTTTCTAAAGATTGATCCATTCACATACCAGTTCCTAATCACTAGTTTAAGCATAGAGTTTTTAGGTGATTTGCACCAGTTAGGCAAGGGTTTTTCACTCGATTCTTAAAGGCGAGCACTTGAACTGGATTCTTGAGGTGATTGAGTGATTTTTGAAGCATGACTCTAGGCTTGCAAGGAAATTTCAGTAGTCCAACAAAAGAACTGGATCGAAGTTCACATGAGAGGTGTCAAGTGGTCGACCCTAGTTTAACAAAGAAATCGTGTGAGCAAACCAAGGATTAGATCGGGTATCGCATATTATTGTAGATGATATATATTCATTGTAAAATTATTTATAGTATAGTATAATTTAAAATGGTTGTGATAGCTTGGGGAATGACTTCTCGACTGGTTCTGTAGTGATTCAGATAATCTTCTAAGTGTTGTAGTGATTCGGATAATCTTCTAAGTAGCGATATGATACCTGCCTAGGTGAGCTTTATAGTACACTTAGTATATTATCCTTACCAACATTATACTGTTGAGATAAGTTGGAACCCAAGCAAACCTAGGAATTTATAGATCGTCATGATATGATGATTTAATAAGTAGAATTTTCCCTTTTGGAAAACGAGTTCTGTTTGAAAGAAAAGGGGAATTAAGACTTTGGTTGCTGGGTTTATTCGAGAGTTTTGAGACTCGATGATCTAGCATATCATAGAAGTTTTCTTTCTCAAAACGAGTGGTGTAGTGGTCTTTTGTGTATTGTATTCATGAAAGGGGTTACACCATTTAAGCATTTTGTCCATTTGGATGACGAGTGGACTCATTAGAGTTTATAATTTGCCACGCATATTTCGACTATTGTTGGTCACCATGCATGTCAGTATAGACTCAATAGTTTATTTAATTTCACATGTTTACTATTGTTTGATTTTTGTTTACCTTTGCTTGTTGTTATTTGATTGTTGTTTGTTATTGTATGCTATTGTTTGTTGTTGATTGATTTTCAATTTTGTTGATTTATCATTGCTTCTTGTTTGTATGATTGGTAGTTTATATGTTATTTACTGTTGCTTGTTTATCATTGCTTTTTGTTGCTTGCTGTTGTTTGATTATTGTTTGTTATTAATTTGTATTGCTAGTGTTCCATGCTTTGTATATTTGGTAGTATGTTCGTAAATTATTGCCGTTTGTGCTACTTATTTTGTGTTTGGTTGCTTGTATCTTAATTTAAATTTCCTATTAAAGTATTTCAAAGACAGATATAGTGATAACTATCTAAAATAGATCACATATCATCCATGGCCATTTTTGGGGTTGAGGTGAGATCTATAAGAGTCAATTGCCTTTTGATATGACTCGGAGTTGATAGTATATTTGGATACTGATTTATTAAGCTTACTCTCCAATTGATAGTCATGTATGGTTGTGATAGTATCGGTTACTACACTAAAACTATACATGTTTAAATTTTATGCTTCCTACACTAGAAATGCGGTTAGATCATGTGTTGAGTTGCATGTTTGGTTGTTATTCATGGTTATGTGGCCACGTTGATATGTATTCATTTGTTGTTTTTGCATGCATGTTGCTATTTTTGCTTCTCATGCTTATATATGTTGCATATATGGTAGTACATTGCTTCTCTTTTATGCTCATAATTCTCTTTGGCTTGTGTAAGTGCAAGATAGGTACATGAAAGCAAAAGATTGCCATTTAGTTATTTTCACGTCCGCATTCACATCTAAATGGTAAGTTGCTTGCTAAAACAAGTTGCAAAAGAGGTATGAGTAGTTAGAGATGATATATTGTTGTTGTATTGTCCCAGATATGGGAGGTCACATATATAGGCTTATATTATTATTTTAGGATTTTTCAAAGCTAGCCGCGCAAAGGAGGTGCTGTCGATTTTTTTCAAAACAAGAGGGGCTTTGAAAGCCCAAGGGTTGGAAGACCTTACTTTGGGAATTTCAAGTCTGAAATCCTTTTAAAGAGGGGAGAATGTAACAACCTATGTATTTAACGATAAGATATTTAAGTAATTAATTTAAATATTGAATCATTATTGAATTGAATGTCCAAAATATGACTTTTCGCAAACGGCTGAATTAGGACTCGAGATAATCTCCGTTGAGTCTGGATCAACGTTGCGAATCAAAATGAGTATAAATATCGTTATATTTGGAATCGCGCAATCCAATGGCCGAAACGACATCGAAATGCATGAAATTATCATCCTGGAGTGTTGTCATGGATAGCGATGAAATTTATACAATTGGGATCGGAAAAACAAGGTAATGTACACCGACGAGTTTCATAGGGATCCTATATGTTGTGTGATCGTACGAGCTCAAAACGTATGAGGATTTATTTGAGAAATCAAATACAGATGCATATATTAACTGAGTTTTTAACCAAGAAGAAATCAATAGGAGTTAGAACATCACGACGAAGACGAAACGACTTGAAATCTTGGAAGCACACATAGATAAGGGATAGAAACATCTCAAAGAAAGTTCAACCAAAATGGAACCAACTATAGAGGTTGGCATCGACCTCTCATGTCGGTCGGTGGAGACTTCTATAGGTGTTGAGTTATCTGCCCAAACTTTGCATGGGTCGTTCTTAGCTAATTCCATGAGTGCCCAGACCAAGAGTTTCGAACAACTGATTATAAGAGTTGAAGAGTTAGCAGTCAGAATAGCAGAACAATTCAAGTGATGAAGGAACTATCATTAACGCCAATCAACTATCCATGAAAACATCATTGGACACTTCAATATGAAGTGGGAATGGGAATGCACAAAAGTCAAGGCAATTGGAATTAACCATGCATGTTGGCATCAACATGAGAGGTCAGTACCGACATGTCATGTCAACTCGGTAGCAATTGTAACTTTGCGTACATCTTCGGGCCTTCATCTGGGCACTGCGCTAACTCTCCTTTTGGCCTAATATGACTACTACCCCAATAAATACAAACAATAGAGCAACTAAAACAGGATCTGGTTTCTACCATCACTATGCAGAAGCTCTGTCTCCTCTTCATCTCCTTCCTCTATATAATAGTCACCAAGGCAGCTACCTTAGGCAATTATAGGACTTAGAATTGGTCTAACCACTGTACTTGTGACTTATTCTCTCTCAAACCCTTTGTAATCTCAATCAAATCTGTAAGCAACAAAGCTCTAAAGTGGATGTAGGCCAAAGATTATCGAACCATATAAAACCTTGTGTCTCTCTTTCTTATTGCTGCTTATTTTCCTTTACTATTACTATTATATGCTAGACCGAGGTCTCACAAGTTCCCTACAACCTATTCTTGGGTGTTGTTCCATTTTTGGCATTAACATTTTAGTGCTTTCACTGAAAGAATCTGAAGCCAAGCTTAGATCTAGCGAGCTATTTTGGATTAGGAGAGATCCAACGGTTACATCCGGGGAATTTGCTTTGAAAATTTGTAGGCTTGCTGTTAGAGATCAATGGCACCTAAAAAATAGAGAACTACTTCTGGAAGATCCACAGGAGGAACAGTTGGTGGTGATGAAGCAAAACCCAAGCAAACTAAAGTGAACAATGCTAACAATCATCGAACAGAGGTTAATATTGGCAATCTAGCATCAAGTTCCTCCACTTAATAGGATGTTATGACTAAAGGGGAGCTCAACTAGATGGTTAACGAACTTAACCAAAAAATGGCTGATAGGAAAAAGTCTTTCATGGATAAGATCGATGCTTTGCTAGCGCTGCAACCAACAAGCGCTTCGAGAGCTAGACAAGAAACTGTGGCTGCTATGGAACAAGAGAATTCCTCTTTTTCGGGCTTGGACAGGAGGAACTATAAACAAAAGCAGAAAGGGGTTGTTGGTGGAGCTGCAGGAATCATAATAGAAGGCAACGAAAGTACTCCTCCCACTTGAAAACAGCCTGCTGCAAGTCTAAAGCTTGGAATGAACACCCCTTAAGTGAACAACGCAATGCTTGTTTCTAACTTTGAAGATGACATGAAACTTAATGATGATAGACTGGAACTGAACGCTGATGTAAATAGGAAAAATGCCGGAAATGAAGTTCAAACTATCCTGGTAAGACCAATTGTGCGCCAACGGGACCCTGAAGGAGTGGTTCTTCCGGAGAATTGAGAACCTAGGATTCAGTTGGCAAACCAAGACCGTTTGCAGAGTCAAACACTCGGTGTAGCCCTTGACATCTGACCTCTAGACCATCGTGCTAGTGAGGAGTACATGCTTACATGGTCAAATGGTTAATGGAGGAGAGTAAGGGTAGAAATAATGAAGACTGGGGTTCAGCGCCAAGCCAAACTCCATTCACTGAAAGCGATCTAAGAGAAGAATATCCTAAGAAGTTCACTATGCCGACTATGTCATTGTATAATGTAAGATGGACCCTAAACAACACTTGTACAAATATGAGTGGCATATGGATGGAGCTAGGATGACGGATGTTGTCCGTTGTAGATGTTTCCATATCTTCTTGGAAGGAGTTGCTTCTATGTGGTTTACTAGACTTGCACCAAGGTCTATTTCCACTTTCGATGATTTCTAGAGCAATTTAGACTCCATACTGCACGACCAAAAGGCATGATGTCATTATCTTGCTTTATCGAAGGACCCAATGAGTCGTTGAAATCTTTCATGAACTGGTTTAACATCATAGTCACTGAAGTAAGCAATCCAATGAAGGATATGATTTTTGTGGCTTTGACCTAAGCCATTCACCCGGATATAGATTTTGGTAAATGGATTAAAATGAAACAACACACTACTATGGAGGAATTCCATCGAAAGGCAAACCAGTTTCTATGAGTGGAAGAGGAAAGTATAGTTGAAGGAAAAACTGTTGGTCGGCAACCAAAGGAAATAGTTCAGAGCAATGTCACGGTCAAGCAGGATAGAAACAGTTCTGGAGCTACAACTAGAAACACAGGAAAGAATTCGAATCAAAAGAAGAGGAATCAAAACTCCAGTAGGCGTGATAGGAATGGGAAACATCTAACGAATCGCAACCTTGAGGATTATACATCGTTGAACGATAGCTTGGAAAACATCTACCTTGCCACTCAAGGGAGCTGAGCGATACAAAAAACCGCCCAAGTGGGAAGCGTTTGAACAACAACAAAAAATCGAGGAAGTTTTGTTGCTTTCATAAGACTCATAGGCATAACATAAATGAGTGCCGACATCCGAAGGACTTAATCGAGGAACTGATAAGGAACAACAGGCTCCAACAGTACGTGAAGAAATCAAAGAATTCAGATGTAACATCCCCGACTCGGAGGCCCAAAACTAACAGCTACGGATGCTGCAGTCATCCATAGTTATTAACCTTCGGCGACCAAATACGGTAATGTTAGATACATCGATATAACAGAAACACATGGATATGGAAAAAAAATTAAATCATTAAACAACTTTCTCATTCCATTTCAAAACATTTCAAATTCATTACATAATCCAAGATTCGAGAACCACGTTCAGAGAAAATATAATAATTACAACATACGCCAAGAGCGGCATATGAAGATGCTCCCTTGGATGATCAGAGTCTAAACATAGGCAATCAAACAACTTTTCCTTTACAACAAAACACAGCAGAATCAAAAATAAAAAAGAACTCCTATTAGCTAGCTTGCCTCCTACACGTCTCCGGAAGCCTATTTGTCAAAAGAGGTACCTGAAAACCTCAACTCTCAAACTACTCAAAATCAATTGAGTGCCCGAGAGTTTAAAGGGAAAACATAAACTTCGAGTTAGACATAAAGCCTGGTATGAATAATAATATATCATCTCAAACCATTTTAGATATCTAATGAGACCACGCCGCTTAGCGGAACAGGTTTTCCCCTCACTAGTATCCTCCAAAAATTTATAATAACTATATACTATGCTCCTGCATCCACAATGGTCAAAACCTAGCAATTCAAAATATTATGATGATATGCAAACAAGTAAATCAATTCTAGATTTCCCATCCCCATTCATTTTGACTATCTGTCTCGGTTATACTTTCTAGGGTCACTATTAACCTATTAGTTTTCATGGGCTGACTAATAACCTGTTTAAAGCTTATGGACTCCCTGTCCGGTTTCTTAGTTTTCATAGGATTACTAAGAACCTATTGGCCTCTACAAATAACTTCATTCCTTCATGGGTTCTCCCTGAACCTATTGGTATCTCATATAACTTCCCTCTTATCATAGCTTTCATGGGTTGACTATGAACCTATTGACTTCTGTCAATAACTTAATCCGGATATAGTTTTCATGGGTTCACTACAAACCTATTAGCCCCTGCCAATAACTCTTTGTAATCATAGTTTTCATGGATTTACTATGAACCTGTCTATCTGACAACTTCTTCAATCAATATTTAGGCAACCTATATTCTAGTCTATCTGACCTCATGGATGCAATTCTACTCATTTAGGAGTTTACTCAATTTATATTCACTACTGGGTCAACCTAACTGGTTATTCTACCATTTTTCTACCTAAAATACAATTATGGGTCCATTATAATGTGAATGTGTATGTATGTATGTATGTATGTATGTATGTATGTATGTATGTATGTATGTATATGTATGTATGTATGTATGTATGTATTAGAAGAAGCAAACAATTTAACATAATAACACCAACACCGGTGGTTTAATATCCTTGAAATTATTTTCATATGAAACATGGTTAATCCCTTTAGCCCATTATTTATCAAGGAAAGCTTCTTCAAAAACTCCATACTTAAAAGCCAATTTAAAACTCCTTTATCTTTTCCATGATTTTTCCTTTAAAAATGAGATTGGGTTCTTCGTTTTGAAAACTAAGGCTTCGAAACCTTAAACCTTTACTTTCAAAACTATTGGATAACCTCCTTCGAAAGCATTCGAATCTTCTTTTCAAAACATTAATCATATGCCTTTCGAAACACTTTAAAACATTAGTTTCAAAACCATCAAAACATACCTTTCGAAAGTATTAAAGCATCACTTACTAACTCATAGAAGCATAGCTTCGAAACCATTTGAAAGTACCCCTTTTGAAACCATTGGGTTTATCTTTAAAATTATCTTTTGGGTCAAAGTGAATATAAACAAAAGTACCCCTTTCGAAACCATTAACCTTTAAATAAAAGTGATTGGGGAAAAATCGATGGCTTCGGAACCATCCTTTCGAAAGCATTGATCAATTAACCAAAACATTTGGAAGGATAGCTTCGAAACCCTTTTCGAAGCCATTGCCTTCGAAACCATTAAACCCTTTTGAAAGCTTTAGGAAGTAGCTTATTGCATTTGTAAAACAAAAGCTACCTTTCGAAACAGTTGATGAGTTCAATCCATTCGAAAGGCATAAGGTCGGTAGCATGATTTCCACTGGGTTGAAACTACCCTTTCGAAAGCATTGATTTAAAAACAAGGCAACTCATACGAAAGCTATCTTTTCGAAACAAAAAGGCAGCGATTTCTTCGAAAGCTATAGCAAACCCTTTCGAAAGCATTCTTTTGAAAACAAGGTAAGCGCATTTCTTTGGATGGTGAAACAAAGGCTTCGACCCCTTCGAAAGCTAGGTTTCGACTCAATACCTTTCGCCTTTCTCCAATCCACTATTTACCAACATGTTGATACCTTGTGTATTGGTTTCAACTTGGTTGGTTTCGACTTGGTTGATGCGAAAGTATAAGGTCGAAAGGTAACGTCTGAAAGAGGTGAAACATAATTTCTGGGTAAAGACTATTTTAATGCCTTTTTAAGTAATTGCTTTTTAACTAACTTTCCTATTTGTAAACATTTAATTGGTTGCATTAAACTTTTCAAATTCTTTCCACAATAAAACTGCCTCAATAATTTCAGATCAAAATAAAATAATTTAGCAAATAAGCCCTTCCTTAAGCAAAACAAATAAAACATTTAAGTCCTCCATCTAAAATAATTTAATTTCCATAGTAAATTACTTAGGAAAAATCCCCAAAAATTAAAGATATTCACTTTTAATATGTTATCTAACATATATAAATTTCAGACCTAAATTCCTTCAAATAATAACCCGAATAATTTTAAACCCAATTTAGTCATGTTCTCCTTTGAAAATTCATAATAAATTTTCCATAGCTTGGAAAATTAAGAAAATTAAAACTCATCTCCAAAAAAATGTTTTACATAACATATAAATTCCTCATGGCATTTAAAACAAAATATAAATGATTTTAACCTTAAAACCGTATATAACATTTATCAAACAAACTTGTTTGAATATAACATATCATGAAATCCAAGCATATCATCATCAAAAATCATCTTAATGGATTTAAATTTAAACTTGAAATCAAATGATCATTAAAAAAAATAGAGATGGTTTTGATTATTATTCACCTTGATTAGGATAAGGAAGTTGAGATTTGATCCTTGATTATTTCCCCTAGCTAGGTTCCTTAGCTTTAATTTGATTTTTCCCCTTTTCTTCCCTAGGTAAAGGCCGGCTTAAGCTCTCTTTAGTTTACGTTTTTGTGTTTTGAAAATGAACGTGCAAAATAAAGGAAACGAGATTTTAAGGTAATGGGATTATGGTGCGGCAATTACCTATTAAGCCCTTGCGTTAATTGTTTTCTTATTAATTAACATATGAAATCTTTCATAGCAAATTCTTTTTATTTAATTAAGCACGGCCTTTAATTGAAATTTTCAAATCTCAATCCCCTTATCACTCTAATATTTACATTATTATATTTAATCTATCTAATTAAATCTCTTGAATAATATTATTAATAATTAGGGGTGTTACATCTGACCAACCCACTGACCCCAAGTTCCAAGCAATCAAGGAAATCAGTCGGACGTAACGGAGAAGGGCCTCGGCGGACTGATCAGAGATTCGTCATAAGTATCATCACTGGAGGACCTTACCCAGTGCAGAAGAGTTTGGGCGAGATGGAGCGATATGCCAGTTCTTTGAAGCATGCTCCTACGGAAACTTGCTATGCCATTGAGGATGAAGTCCCAGCCAAACAATTAAAGTTGATAACTGATGATATCATATTCCGAATCCGAGATATTAAAGGTATAGAGGCGCCAACTCTCGACCAAATGGTGGTAATGGTTGGAATCGGGCCGGTGGTTATGTGTAGAGTGTTGGTTGACAGTGGAAGTTCGGTTAACTTCTTTTCCAACAAACATTTGATCAGGTGAAGATCGGTATGAAGGATGTGACCACTTGTAGGGTGAAGATTCAAGGATTTACAGGCGAACCAAAACAAATCAAATTCCCATGTCCAGTAACTCATGTGTGGTATTTGCAACGCCTTCCTAGTTATATTCCGAATCTTTTAGATAAACCCCTTAAGGAATTAGAAGGCCTAGTATATTTCGATGTGTGATTTGATTGAAATTCGCATTTTACAGATTTGCACTACTAAACTGTCATCCCATTCAATCTGATTCGGATGCCCCCGACTCTGACAAGGTTCTTGGAAGTAGTAACATAAAGCTCGGAATTCTGCGTGTATTCAATATCCCCAAATGAAGGGGGAATTGATCCATGGTCGATTACCCGGTTGGGACGATTAACTTACCGGTGGAACTTGGAGCAAGAGAATGAAGGGTGGTTCTCATTCAACCCTTCATGATAATTGATGAATCTTAGCTTTCAATGCTTTCTTAGGCCAACTGGCCCTTGCTGACTTCAAAATATCTTTGGCTCCATGGTGCCTTACAATGAAGTTCCTAACGGAAAATGAGGTTGGGGTGGTAAGAGGGGACCAAAGCGCGATAAGAGAATGTTACGTCGTCGAATTGTGCGAAGCTAAATGACATGAAAAGGGGAAGAATGTGGGGAAGACTCTCCACACTCATGACCTGCTAGTATAGCAATTACAGAACAGCCGCTTGCTAGGGGACCATAGTCACTTTGATAAGAGTATGGACCCTAGGAAGAAGAGTGCAGGGGATGAACAGGCAGCACCGACGAAGTTTACGGTGTCTATCCCTATTGACATGGATGACCCAACTCGATCTTGAAGATAGGTTCACAACTTGGAGTCAAGATGCAAATGAACTGATAAAATTTCTTCGTGCCAATCTGGAAGTGTTCGCTTGGGTGGATATCGTCAGAGATAGCACGTCACACACTTAATATCGACCCTAAATTCACACTAGTAAGGCAGAAAAGACGCAGTCTGAGTCCCAAGTGATCCACTACAAGGATAAGTTGTTGGCTAATGGCTTTATCCGTGAAGCAACATATCCTGAATGGGTGTTAAAACCTATAATGGTCAAGAAATCAAATAGAAAGTGGCAGACTTGTGTCGACTATTCGGACTTGAACAAAGCTTGCCCGAAGGACAGCTTTCCACTACCTAGAATCGACCAGCTAGTTGACGGAACTGTGGGACATGAGCTGCTCTCATTCATGGACGCCTACTCAGGATACAATCAGATTATGATGCATGAGCTCGATTAGGAGAACACCAGCTTCATTACCGACTTGGGAATATACTATTATCACGTAAAGCCGTTCGGCTTAAAGAATGCTGGTGCTACTTACCAAATATTAGTGAATGCAATGTTTAAGAAATAGATCGGAAGAACGATGAAGGTACATGTGGATGACATGCTTATGAAATTGTGAGTATTTAGAAACCATCTAGATAATCTCTTAGAGATGTTTGAAATCCTTCGGAAGTATGGAATTAAATTAAACCCCTTGAAATGCTCATTCGGTGTTTCGTCGGGAAAATTTCTTGGATTTATAGTAAACGCGAGGGGCATTGAGACCAATCCAGAACAGATCGTTGCATTATGGAATGTCAGATTCCCGTTGACAAAAAAGTAGTTGCAGAGTCTGAATGGGAAGGTTGTAGCATTGAGCCGCTTCATATCCATAACGATGGATAAGTGTATATCAAATCTTTGATGCATTGAAGAAAGGTAAGAAGAACTTCAAATGGAATCAAGACAGTCAGACATTATTTGAGAATTACTTTGACACATGGAAACACCATCGATTCTATCTAAACCAGCAGATGGGCAAGGTCTATTCATCTACTTGTTAGTGTCTGCCCATGCGAAAATTGTTGTACTTACGCGCGAGAAGGCTAGGAATTAATGACCCATCTACTGCATCAGCAAACGGTTCACCGAGGCTGAACGAAACTGCACGAAGTTAGAAAAGTTAACATATTACTTGTTGATAGCATCAAGGAAGCTGTGGCTATATTTCCAAGCTCAACCCCATCAAGGTGTTGATGGGTCAAAACTTGAAGCAGGTACTTTAATGACCCGAAACTTCAGGATGACTTCTAAAGTGGAATATTGAGTTAAGCTAGTATGATGAGATTTATCATCCTCGGAGAGCGATTAATGGACAGGCGTTAGTTGACATTGCCGAGTTCACAATTGGAGATGATGAGGAGGAGGACATAGCAGTTGTAGCATCACAATGGAAATTGTTTATCGATGGTGCATTAAGAAATCGGCTCAGTAGCGAGAGTTGTGCTTGAAACTCCCGAAGAATGATCGATTTGTTATGCTCTAAGTTTAAAATTCCCCGCTACTAATAACAAGAGGGAGTATGAGGCATTAATAGCAAGGTTGGTTTTTATAAAGTTTTGGATAAGATACTAGTGAGGGGAAAACCCGTACCGCTAAGCAGCGTGGTCTCCCTAGATATCTAAATGGTTTGAGATGGTAGATTATTATTCATACCAGGCTTTATGTCTGACTCAAAGTTTATGTTTTCCCCTTAAACTCTCGGGTGCTCAATTTGATTTTGAGTAGTTTGAGAGTTGAGGTTTTCAGGTACCTCTTTAGACAAATAAGCTTCTGGAGATGTGCATGAGGCATGATAGCTATTTAGATTTCTTTTCTATTTGATTCCGCTATGTTTTGTTGTAAAGGCATAGTTGTTTAACTGCCTAGTTATATACTCTGATCATCCAAGGGGACATCTTCATATGTTGCTCTTGGCGTATGTTGTAATAATTATATTTTCTTTGAACGTGGTTCTCGATTATGGGATTATGTAATGAATGTTGAAATGATTTGAAATGGAATGTGAAAGTTGTTTATGATTTTAAAATTTTTCCATATCCATGTGTCTCTGTTATATCAATGTATCTAATATTACCTTATTTGGTCGTCGAGGATTAATAACTATGGATGACTGTATGATACATAGCCGTTAGTTTTGGGCCTCCAAGTGAGGGATGTTACAAGTTGGTATCAGAGCATAGGTTTATGAAACTTAAAAGAAATTTAAACCTTAAAGATTTTCAAACATAATCCAATGAATCGGAAAATAAGATCAGGGTTTGGGATAACGCTATAGTAACATACTTGTATTTGATATAGATATATATATATATAAGTACGTATTCCCCTCTCTCTTAGACCGTTCTTATATATCTTACTAAGGCTCATATGTAGATTTACAAGAAAGAAGATATGGAGGAAGGAAACGGAAGTGGAAATCTTGGTGGAAGAAGCACCACAACCAACGGAAATGTTCGACCCACCAGGAGGAACCCGGGTCGACAGGCTAATGCTAACCAAAATGTAGATGCCAATGTGGGTGCTGGAAATCCACCAGTGGATATGGGGGTGATGTATCAGTTCTTCGTCAATCTGATGCAAGCAAGAGCATCTGCTGGTGTTGCTGGAAATGTTGGAGGACCTAATCCTATGGCTCCAGTTGGGAATAATTATGCTAAGTTGAGTAGAGATTACACCAGCCTTAGTGGGAAGCCGTTTATGGGAACGGAGGATGCTATAGAAGTTGGGAATTGGTTGTTGCACTGTGAGAGAATCTTCATTGATTTGGGTTTGGATAATGAGTAGAAGAGGAGGCTGGTCTCTAGGCACTTGCACGGGGCAGCACTTCATTAGTGGAATAGTGTTACTGCCGAGGTTCCGGAGGAGGAATTGACTTAGGTGGATTTTAGAAGGAGATTTGAACAGAGTTTTTTATCTGAAGTTGCTAAGTCAGCGTTGATGAGAAAATTAGTGGATTTGGAGCAGGAGAGATGTCGGTAATTGAGTATGCCACTAAGTTTGATGGGTTATCCCGATATGGATATGCTACCATAAACACCGTCATCAGGAGGAATGGGAGGTTCATTCGGTGATTGAGGCCTGAGATTGCTAGGGAAACTCTGATGCATATCCGTGATCCTTATAATGTAGTTGTGGAGATGGCAATCCTACATGAGGAGATGCTTGCTATTTGTGCGAGAGAAAAACCGGTTGAACCCCAGGGTTCTCAAGGAAAGAAGAGAAAGTTCTTTAAGAAGATGGGAGCCTAGAAGGAGGAGGCTGCTAAGAAGGAAAAGGTTGATTTAGTTTGTTTCAAGTGTGACAAGAAAGGTCATTATGCTCATGAGTGTCGGTCAGGCAAGGGGAAGAAGACTGCAGAAAAGAAGAATGTCAAGTGCTTCAATTATGACCAAGTTGGGCATTATAAGAATCAATGTCCAAAACCAGTCAGGGCGGACAAGGAAAAGGTTTTTGCTGTTGGACCATCATCTGCTAGGACAACTGCAGTGGAAAAAGGGAAGACTGTAATGGAAGGTATGCTTTTGATTCGAAGTATACTGGTTAGGATACTATTTAATACCGGTGCATCACATTCATTTATATCTCAGAATTTGGTTGATAGGTTATGCTTAGAACCCACATACCTTATTACTTCCTTAAGGGTTGCGAATTCAATAGGAGGGTATGCAACTCTAGGGATGAGATGTGACCAGTTAGAACTAGACTTGTTAGGTCATAAGTTTGCATGTAGTCTGTATGTTTCCGATTTCGCAGATTTCGGATTCATTTTGTGTATGTATTGGTTGGGTAAGTATGAGGCTAGGATATTTTGCCAGGTAGACTTTACTAACTCAATTTTTACTGATAGTCATAACTGAATTATATTCTCAATGGAGAATTCTGACCGAAGTAGTTGTGCTTTGTTAAATGCTATGGAAGTAGGAGAAGAGTTAAGTCAGGTTCGAGTAGCAAGAGAGTTTGCAGATGTATTTGAGCTTGTTACAGGACTATCACTGAAACGAGCTATTGAGTTTCGGATAGATCTTGTGCCAGGGGCTGAACCTATGAGTACACCACCTAGCAGGATGACACCGACCGAGATGAAGGAATTTAAGGTGCGGCTAGTAGATCTAGAAGGAAGGAATTTTATTAGACCAAGCAGTTCGTCTTGAGGAGCGGCCGTAGTGTTCGTGAAGAAATCAGATGGATCGTTGAGGATATGTATCAACTATCGTAAGTTAAATGAGAGGACGATTAGGAATAAGTATCCTTTGCCAAGAATTGATGATCTGTTTGATCAGTTGTGTGGAGCCAGAGTGTTTTCCCAGTTGAATTTAGCGATGGGTTTCCATCAGTTAAGAGTGGCAGAGGACGGTATTCCTTTGACAGCATTTCAAACTAGGTATGGTTCGTATGAGTGGTTAGTGATGCCATTCGGGTTAACGAATGCACCTGCTTTCTTCATAGATTTGATGAGCCAAGTTTTCTGAGAGTATTTGGATAGGTTCGTGTTGGTGTTTATAGATGGCATTTTAGTATACTCTAAGGATGAAAGGGAGCATGAAGATCATCTTAGAGTAGTGCTTGAGACGCTGAGGCAGCATCTACTGAAGGCGAAGTTTTCCAAGTGTCATTTTTGGAAGGAAAAGATTAAGTTTCTTGGTCACGTGGTTTCAGAGAAAGGCTTGTTAGTCAATCCAGATAAGATTGAAGCTGTTAATAAGTGGAAGAGACAAGAGACGGTGACTGAGATTAGAATTTTTCTTGGACTTGCTGGCTATTACCGAAGATTCATCAAGGATTTCTTGCGGATAGCAGCGCCTTTGACTAAGTTAACCAGAAAGGAGGTGAGTTTGTCTGGTCCGAAAAATGCGAGGAAGCATTCCTTAAATTAAAGCATTTGTTGACCAATGCACCGGTGTTAGTAGTTCCAGATGGAAACTGAGGGTTGGTGGTGTATACCGATGCATGTGGGACTATATTAGGAGCTGTGTTGATGCAGAAGGGTAAAGTTATTGCCTACGCCTCACGCAGCTTAGACCGCATGAAGTAAGTTATCCTGCCCATGATTTGGAATTGGATGTGGTGATCTTTGCATTAAAGATTTGGAGGCATTATCTTTTAGGGGAGAGATTTGAGCTATACACAGATCATAAGTCCTTAAGGTATTTATTCTCTCAGAAGGAGTTGAATATGAGACAGCAGAGGTGGCTGGAGTTTTTGGTTGCTTATGATTTTAGGATAGAGTATACACGAGGGAAAGGTAATAAGGTAGCGGATGCTCTTAGTAGAAGACATCAGAATGTGGTGTTAGCTATGTTGGAAGAATGGAAAGATTTAGAAGCTTTGACTACTTGTAGTGTGCAGTTAAATTCGACCGCTAGTTCTAGTCGGAGCACCGCCATGTTGTCCTGTTTGGAAGTTCGACCAATGATGATCGAAAGGATTGCTTCTAAGCAGAGAGAAGATCTAGCATTAGTCGAGAGGATTAGAAGGCTTGAGGTAGGATTAGAGATCGATGATCTAAAGGATTTTAGTCTTGACCAGAGAGGATGGTTGAGAAAGAAGGGACGGTTGTCTATTCCGAATGTTAAGGACTTAAGGAAAGAAGTTCTTGGAGAATGTCATTGATCCAAGTTTACGATTCATCCTGGAGGGACCAAGATGTATCAAGATATGAAGAGAAGCTTTTTTGGGAAGGTATGAAGAGGGATGTTAGCTTGTGGGTTAGGTAGTGTGCAAACTGTCAACAAGTGAAGGCCGAACATCAGAAGCCGAGTGGGTTGCTTCAACCTTTAGAGATTCCAGTTTGGAAATGGGATTCGATATCCATGGATTTTATAGACGGGTTTCCAAGGTCAAATAGGGGAAATGAAAGTATATGGGTAATAGTGGACAGGTTGACCAAGAGTGCCCATTTCATTCCAGTTAAGTCAACCAGGATGGCACCTGTTTTAGCTAAGTTGTTCCCGAAGAACGCAGTTAGACTACATGGAATTCCTAGTAGTATAGTCAGTGACAGAGATGCTTTGTTTACTAGCGAATTCTAGAAGAGTCTACAGGAAGTATTAGGTACCAAGTTTAGTATGAGTACTGCATATCACCCTCAGATGGATGGGCAGATAGAGAGAATCAATAAGGTACTCGAGGATTTATTAAGAGCTTGTGTATTGGACTTTGGTGGATCTTGGGAAGATAGACAGAGAGAATCATTAAGGTACTCGAGGATTTATTAAGAGCTTGTGTATTGGACTTTGGTGGATCTTGGGAAGATCATCTACATTTAGTTGAGTTTTCTTATAATAATAGGTATTAGACTAGTATAGGAATGGCGCCTTTTGAAGCCTTGTATGGAAGGTCATGCAAATCACCAACATGTTGGTTGAAGACTGGAGACAGATTGGTCTTAGGTCCAGATCTGGTTAGAGAGGCGATGGAGAAGATTGAGTTAATCCAAGAAAGGATGAAGGAAGCTTAGTCCAGATAGAAGAGTTACGCAAATAAGAGGCGTAAAGACCTATAATTCTTAGTTGGAGATAAAGTTTTCATTAAAGTATCACCAATGAAGGGTTGGTGCAGTTTGGAAAGTCAGGGAAACTGGCACCGAGATATGTTGGTCCATTCCAAATTATAGAGAAGATTGGAAAGCTCGCATACAGAGTAGAGTTACCGAGCGGTATGGCAGGTGTCCATAATGTATTTCATGTATCTCATCTTCGCAAGTATGTGCACGATCCAGAGACTATTATTCCTCCGACAGGGTTGGAAGATTTGATAGTAGAGCCTAATTTTACTTTTGTTAGACAACTGGTTCGGATTGTAGCGAGAGATGAGAAAAGGTTGAGGGACAAGACAGTTAGGTTGGTGAAGGCTCAGTGGAGCGACAACGAGAAGGACTGTACTTGGGAGACAGAAGACAGGATTAGAGATACTTATCATGATCTGCTATGAGGGTATGTCTATATTAGCTTTATATAGATAGTTGCTAGTCAGGTAGGCTGGTATGGTTGTTAGGTGTGGTTACAGATGATTGCTATGTTTAGTATTTAGTCCTTACTGAATTTCGAGGAAGAAATTCTTTAAGGAGGGGAGCCTGCAACACCCCTAATTTTTAATAACATTATATAGGAGATTTAGTGAGATAAATAAAATAAAATAATGTAAACATTATATTGATAAGGGGATTGAGATTTGAATAAATAAATAAAGGCTGTGCTTAATTATCTAAATGGGCTTATAAATGGCTTATATATGAATTAATTAAACAACGGTATTAGGGTAATTGCCGCCAACATTTCTATTACCCTTATATTCACGTTTCATTTCCCATTCACGTTCATTTTACAAAACATAAACCTAAAAAGAAAATCAAAAGGGTTTAAGCCGACCATTACTAAGGAGTAAGAAAAGGGGAAAAATCAATCTAAAGCTAAGGAATTAAAGCAACGAAGATTAATCTCAATCAAATCTCAAAGTCCTTATCCTAATCAAGGTGAATAATAATCTAAATCATCTCTATTTTGTTTTATGATCATTTGTGTTTCGGGTTTAAGATTAAATACATTATTATTATGATTTTTGATTGATGATATGCTTGGATTTGGACATGTTGGATTCAAACAAAATAATTTGATAATTATTTTACATGGTTTTAAGGGTAAAATCGATTATAATGATTTTCGTATGCCACGAGAAAATTTTATGTTATGTAAAACATGATTTTAGAGATGGGTTTTAATATTTATAATTTTCCAAGCTATGGAAAATTTATTATTAATTTTCAAAGGAAAATATGAATAATTGGGTTTAGAAATTTATTTTGATTATTTTATGAAGAATTTGGGTCTGGAACTTTTATATGTTAGATAACATATTAAAATTGAATTTATGTAATATTTGGGGATTTTTCCTAGTGATTTATTATGGAAATTAAATTATTTTCAAAGAAGGACTTATATGTTTCATTTGCTAGCTCAAAGAAGCGTTTTTTACTAAATTGGTGCTAATTATATCTGAAGTAATTTCGGCGGTTATTTTTGTAAAGAATTTGAAAAGATTAAGGCAACCAATTAAATGTTTACAAATAGGCAAGTTAGTTATAAAGTTATTACTTTAAATAACATTAATTCAGTCTTTACCCAGAAAAAGTTGGTTTCGCCTCTTTCAGAAGCACCTTTCGACCCATTACTTCCATTTCGGCCAAGTCGAAACCAAGCTGAAACCAATATACAAGGTATCATAATGATGGTATGTAGTGGATTGGAGAAAGGCAAAAGACATGGTATCAAAACCATTGCTTTCGAGGGGGTCGAAACCTTTGTTTCGCTTTCCAAAGATAAGGGCCTGCCTTGTTTTCAAAAGAATGCTTTCGACCAAGTCGAAACCTTTGCTTTCGAATATGTTGCCGCTTCTTTGTCTAAGTGGAGCTTTTGAATGAGTTCTTTGTATATAAATCAATGCTTTCGAAAAGGGTGGATTCGAACTAGTCGAGACCTTGCTGCATATCTTATGCCTTTCGAAGGTATTGAAGTCATCAATGCTTTCGAAAGGTAGCAATTGTTTTAAAATTTTATTAAGCCACTTCCTAAAAGCCTTCGAAAGGGTTCAAGAGTTTTGAAGGCAATGGCTTCGAAAGGGGGTTTCGATGCTATCCTTTAATGTTTTACTTAAATGGTTTGAGCTTTCGAATGAATGGTTCCGAAGCCATCAATTTTTCCCCAAACAATTTTATATAATTATTATGGTTTCGGAAGGGGTACTTTCGTATGTATTCACTTTGAAATTTTTAAGGAAAAATCCAATGGTCTCGAAAGAGAAGTTTTAAAGTGTTTCGAAAGGTATGTGTTAGTGTTTTGAAAAGAAGATTTGAATGCCTTCGAAGGAGGTTATCCAACGGTTTCGAAAGTAAAGTTTTAAGGTTTCGAAAGTCTTAGTTTTCAAAGCAAATAACCCAATCTCATTTTAAAGGAAAACCATGGCATAATAAAAGAGTTTTGAAATGATTTTAAGTATGGGGTTTTGAAGAAGTTTTCCTTGATAAAATAATAGGTTGAAAGGGAATAACCATATATTATATAAAATGATTTCAAGGATATAAAACCACAGGTGATGATATTATTATGTTATTATGTTTACTTCTTCATATGTATAAATATATTCACATTGTAATGGACCCATAACTGTATTTTGGGGAAAAAGGCATAATAACCAGCTAGGTTGACCCAGTAGTGAATATAAATTGAGTTAACTCCTAAATGAGTAAAATTGCATCTAGGAGGTCAGATATGCTAGAATATAAGATGCCTAAATACTGGTTAAGAAGTTGTCAGATAGACAGGTTCATAGTAAACCCATGAAAACTATGTTTAGAAAGAGTTATTGGCGGGGCCAATAGGTTTGTAGTGAACCCATGAAAACTATATTCGGATTAAGTTATTGACAGATGTCGATAGGTTCCTAGTCAACCCATGAAAACTAGGATAAGAGGGAAGTTATTTGAGATACCAATAGGTTTAGGGAGAATCCATGAAACATTGAAGTTATTGGCAGGGGCCAACAGGTTCTTAGTGATCCCATGAAAATTATGAAACTGCACAGGGAGTCCATAAGCATTTAACAGGTTATTAGTAAGCCCATGAAAACTATTAGGTTAATAGTGAGCCTAGAAACTATGACTGAGACAGATAGTCAAAAATGAATGGGGATGGGTAATCTAGAATTGATTTACTTGTTTACATATCATCATAATATTTTGAAATGCTATGTTTTAACCATTGTGGATCCAGGAGCACAGCATATGGTTTTTATAAAGTTTTGGATAAGATACTATTGAGGGGAAAACCCGTTCCGCTAAGTGGCGTGGTCTCACTAGATATCTAAATGGTTTGAGATGGTAGATTATTATTCATACCAGGCTTTATGTCTGACTCGAAGTTTATGTTTTCCCCTTAAACTCTCGGGTGCTCAATTGATTTTGAGTAGTTTGAGAGTTGAGGTTTTCAGGTACCTCTTTAGACGAATAAGCTTCCGGAGACATGCAGGAGGCATGAAGCTATTTAGAGTTCTTTTCTATTTAATTCCGTCGTGTTTTGTTGTAAAGGAAAAGTTGTTTAACTGCCTAGTTATATACTCTGATCATACAAGGGGGCATCTTCTTATGTCGGTCTTGGCGTATATTGTAATAATTATATTTTCTCTGAACGTGGTTCTTGATTATAGGATTATGTAATGAATGTTGAAATGATTTGAAATGGAATGTGAAAGTTGTTTTATGATTTTAAATTTTTTCCATATCCATGTGTCTCTGTTATATCAATGTATCTAACATTACCGTATTTGGTCACCGAGGATTAATAACTATGGATGACTGTAGCATCCGTAGCCGTTAGCTTTGGGCCTCAAAGTGGGGGATGTTACATGTCAATCGACTTACATGTATATCCAGTCAACTGACCTCAGTCGACTTGGATGAACCTTTGGTCAACTGAAGGTGTACCAAACTTGGTAATGAGCCCAGGTCAGGTGTTATTTGATTGGGGTTTCTCCCCGAATATGGAGGAAAAGCGACGTGAGGCTTTAGCACGACTTCAGAAAGGCTTCAAGCTACTCGAGAAAGTGGAATGCGACGTAAAGCTCATGATTCGGTAGTGATATCGATGTTGTGATTTGGTCGCACGGTCATATTTGGTGAGCATGTACAGTTAAGTGAAGTTAGTCCATGCCCGTTGGCTTTGACCTTGGGATAGACGTATTTGATTACGCAATGTTATATTTGATGTGTGCAAATATTTACACGGCGTCGGTGTTCCATTGTTGCCCCGATAGCCTATCACACGAGACACGACCGTCGTCCTCTTCTTGATAAGATGCATACATAAGTTATTCGAGAAATCCTTAATGCCATAGAGGGGTTTGACAATCATCTACTATGAGATCAAATATTACCATAGCTCGTTATAGGGGTATAGTGTGGTCCGCAAAGGTCCTAATTATTTAGAGTAAATCATATATCACCAAAGCTTAGTATAAGGGTACAGTGAGATCTATATGAGACCCATTATTTAGGATGCGTCTCAGGGTCTATGGTACATTCATGCACTGATTCTATCTATTATGAGAATAGGTTTCAAGTATTTAGAGTAGATCACATATCACCAAAGCTCATTATAGGGGTACATTGAGATCTACACGAGACCCATCATTTAGGATGTGACTCAAGGTCTATGGTACGATTAGATACTAACTCTATTTGTCTTAAACTCTCAAAGGGAATCATTGTATCATGATAAATGTCTATAAACTCCACCCATCAGTAATGATGGGTTTTGATTTGTATACCTTAGTTGTCATCTATTGTTATTTTCTATGTGTTGTTAGTTGGCTGTTGTTGTGGTTGCTGCATTTACTATCATTATGTACTTTGCGATAGACTTATATTATGGTTACACTACTTTTGGATGTTGCGTTATCTTTATTATAGTATGTTCTTACGTTTCAGTTTTACATTAGTTGTGTTGACTCGTTGATTATAAGAGAAGAGCAGGTTACGGTATGATTTCCTATCCTTTAGAGGTTTACTTGACTTGTTTATGAAAAGTTTGGATTACTTCTAAGCCATGATTATGGAGAGGACCGGCTGTATCTTAGTAGTTCCTGATTATTGTATATAGTTTTAATATACAACATTTTTTTAGATAACTCCCCCCATACCATGGTTTATGTCTGATCCGCGTTTTATCTTTGTCTGCTTATGTCATGACAACTCCTCGGTACTCGATTGAGTAGTCTAGGAATCATGTGCTTTTGGGGATATGCTTTTAGGACAGTTGGAGCATTCTGTGGAGATAAGGTCGATACTTCATATATATACTTGATATTGTAGTAGTACATGATAGATGTTATTTATATATAAGTCTTATTGTACCAGATGTTCTATCCTTACTCTCTATGTTGATATTTACTTATCAATTACTTCCGCTAGTGCAACCTTATATATATATATATATAGTAATCTTGCTCTGTTCATGTATATTTATTATATTATATATTATCATTCTGTTGTAAGATTATGTCGATATGCCTTAATATAATGTTTGTTTTAATTTTCTTTCCTGACAATTTGTCTTTATGGTATTCGAAAGTCATACATTTTCATTCGGTGATGATTTCAGGATATTATGAAGGATGGGTTGTCACAGTCCAAATCTCATTCAGGACAAGAATTATGACAAAGAAAAACCATATAAAATACGTCTATTTGATATTGTCGGATGTTTTTCTATTATCTAAAAATTTTCTATCTGTCATCCGGATCATACGAACAATGTCCAAACATAAACTTGTTTGGTCCGTGTCCTTCTGAATTTCTTATAGGACATTGTAACACCACGTAAACTCAACCATAAATGAATTAAGTGAAATAAATTAAACAGGGTAGGGTTGAAAATGGAAATTTTATAAAGGTTTGAATTTGATCACGAAATTTATTTTATTGAGTTCGTGGTGAAATTCTGATCTGTTTTCATATATAATATGCTAAAAATGGAGCTCAAATGAAGAAGTTATAAACGTTTGAAGTTTTCAAATTTAAATTAATTTAGTTTGAATTAAATTCAAATAAGTATCTAAATTTCGGGTTTGAATTTCAAAAATTAAATATAGGATTACTTGGGGTTAAGTAACCGTTAATTTAAACAGTTAACTTTAAAAGTTAATTAGGGAATAAAATAAACGAGCAATGAAAACAAAATCAGCACACCCTAAATAGGAGTAGAGGTCGACACCTCCGACCCGAAGCAGTCGACCACTAGCGGTCGACCAATTTATGGGGGGCAGTCAACCTCTATTCAGGTGGTAGCTTGGGTTTTGAGCATTTAAACGCTCTAGATTTATCTGTTTTTCACCTAACTCCATCCAATGGTTCTGGTGCATTTCAACTCTTGTAAATAGGACCTTATCCTCTCCACTTTTTATTTATAAATATTTGGAAAATACCTCGAACCTCTACCATTTTTCCTCTTCAATTAGATTCAGAAATTCGATTAGAAATTCAGGTAAGGATTTTAATCCTTTTCTAGTTATTTTTTTAATCTATTTTCTTCTCCTCCAACCTCTCTGAATCTAACAAAATTATATATATATATACACACACACACACACCTTTCCTTCGTTGTGTATACATATCAAAAGAAGGAGATTTGGGAAAGAGTTGCTTTGGCATTGCAAATCCATATAAGAGAAGCTAAGGATGATCAGTGAGTGGAAACCTTAGTATTTTATTTCAGTAATTGATGAGTATATATCTATGAATTTGAGTATGCCTTAGGGATTTTGGGATTGTGAAAACAAAATAGGTAAAATCCCCCAAAATTCCTTTTTATTTCGAAATGTCAATTCTAGATGGAGATTCTCAATTATTTATGTTAATTGATGGAATTTATATTGTTTCTGCAATTTCTGATAATTTCATAATCTATTCCACTTCTTTTCATTCTTTGATTCAAATTGTGAGCTTTCAATAATGAAATAAGGGTTTAGAGTATGAATTCTATTTGTAGTTTACACCACTTATTTCACACAAAATTTCTTCATTTATTTCTTTATAAAAGAGGAGTTAAATGGAATATGAAGTTAGGATTGTCATTCCTATTGTTTAGGATATTCCATTGAATTGATGTAATAAATTTTGTTTCTATTTCTAGTTACAAGTCTATTTATTATAGTTTGGATATGAATATCTAATCCCTTGTTATGGATATGGAAATCTTGGAAATTTGAAGGGAAAGGACTTATATTAGTTTTACGGTTAAGGAATTGACATTTAATGCTAGTTTATGGCATATAAACCGCATACTAAGAATTTATTAGGCGTGAATATATATTTATTTCTATTAGCATAATAAACGTATAATTATGGCGTATAATTGTGTAGTTAATTGGTAGTAATTGTCATTAATTTCCGCCTTTAGGAAGGTAATTGGTATTTTAAGGATTAATAAGGAAGATTCCTTATAAGGCCTTAATTTTGAAACAGTGAGATGAGTACTATATATAGAGAGAGTATTTAAATTATGACTAAGTCATAGGGATGCAAGGTCAGTAGAGTTGCACGACAGAAGTCTGCCCTTCACTTTGAGGCTACCAGCAGTTGTGTATCTTTGTATTTATGTAAGACGTCTCCTATGATAAATATTTGTGATGATGCGAGGTTAGTCCCAAATTCTATAGGGTAAATTTACCAAGCTAATTTGGCTACCAGTTCCTACGAATAGTTGGACTAATATGAGACGTCATTATAAGTATGGGTCATAATACATGGGGCCTGCTTCAAGGTCTTGATGTATTAAGTGGTTGTTTGAGGGTTCGCTCTTTTACCCAAATGAAGTATTAAATGGCCAAGGGGCTAGTTATTAGCCCCAATAGATGGTACCTCGACAGGGGTCCGCTTTGAGATAAGGTATTAAGTGACTGATTGAGGGTCTGCCTTTCCATAAAGAAGTAATTAAGTGGCTTAAGAGATTACATATGATGTCAACTAGATAGTTACCATTGAGGGGTTCGCCTTGGGAATATGTATTAAATGATAGGGTATGCCTCAATTGAGGTATTGAATGACCAGAATCTGGCTATTTCCCAATAAAAGATATTAAGTAGCTTAGATATTATCTCTTGCATTGTTATATATTTATGATGTAGGATTTGGGTTATGAGATTTAGAAACCTGCTTTGGGAATGGAAGGTATTATGTGGTTGATTGTGGACCCGCCTCCTTTCCTTATAAGATGTATTAAATGGTTTTATATACGTAGACATATTCTCATTTAGAAGTATATTGCCCACGTACTGAAATAGTAAAACTCAAGGTTTTTATTCACCAAACATTTGTTGTTTTGACTCCCTTCTTATTACAACACAAGTTAAGAACGGAATAATGACGGTGACGATGCTTGAAGGTGGACTGGCTTAAGCTTGTGGCAGTTATTATTATCTTTTATGATAATTTTATGTTGTACCTATGTATTTGAATAAATTATTTGAATAAATGATGTAACAAATCTTATATGACAGTTTTATGATGTTTCGTATTATGACATTTCAAATGGTTTTGAAATAAATGGGTACAATTTGATATTATATTTTATTCCACCCGTTGTTAGTTTTGAAAGAATAGTTATTATTCTCTACCGTTGCTTCCTTTTCCAACCAACAGCCGACCTTAGAATGGATCTAAGTTTCAATAAGCCTTTTCTGGGTCAAAATTTAGGCATGTTCCGAGGTGGGTTGTTACATTTGGTATCAGAGCTTAGATTACCCGATCAATGAGAAAACTATACATATGAGTGGCATACTTGTTATTTTTGAAAAGGTTTTTCAAAAAGGATTTTCAAAAAAATCTTACTATACATATGTGTGTGTGTGTGTGTATGTCTATACCCCTATTTCTTTGAACATACACGCACATACTTGGCAGCGCTTTTTCGTTCAGCATATAGTACTATTTTAGGAAATCGTCACTGAAGATTTAACATATAGATAGTTGATATAGTTGATAATCAATCGTCTTGCGAAAATGGGATCCCTGCCCGCAAAAGACCTCCTATTCGTGGAATGCACGAATGGTTTAGACAGTATCTTAGGACTGTTAATCAATTTCCTATTACTCCAGCTACACCGGTGGCACCTGCTGCCCTGCCTACTGATGCAACACCCCATCCTATTGACTTTCCTAAGTTGTGTAAGGACTTTCTTATTATGGGAGGGAAGACATACTCTATAATCAAAGGATATATGAAAGCTATAACATGGGTTAATGACTGCAAAAGGATATTTAGAGAGCTCGGTTGAGAAGATTAACTAAAGAGGAGGATGGCAGCTTGGCACCTCAAAGGAGAAGCTTTAGATTGGTGGAACTTGGTGATTGAGAAAAATGCTGGAAGGATTTTCTTGTGGGATGAATTCAAAAATAGATTTGAGATAAAGTTTATGTCTAGGACAGAAGTAAGTCTAAAACTGGAGAAGTTTATTCAACTTAGGCAAGGAGGTTCCACTCTTAAGGAGTGCATAGCTAAGTTCATAAATTTAGCTAAATTTGGGATGAGCTTGATAGATACACCTATGAAAAAGGCCATGAAGTTCATAAAGGGCCTAAATTCCTCGCTGAGAGAAATGTTAATGATCCAAGTATCCATTGGTGCCTCGTATGAGATGTTGGTGGAGATGGAAATGCTACACATGGCCAATATGGACGATCGGGAGGTAGAAAAAGAGAAGGCTGCACCTACCGAAAAGCAAGAAGGGTCCAAGAAGGGAAGCTTTTAGGATAACAAGAAGTCGAAGGGGAAACTTAAGAAGGATCAAGCGGACAAGCTTATGCTATTGAAGGCGTCTCAATTGCAAGTAGACCACCGAGAGACCAAGTGAAGGTAGCATTAGAAGGTATAGCTCTTATTAATGGGGTTACAATTCATACCCTATTTGATTTAGGGCTATCACATTCCTTTATAGTTAGGAATGTAGTAAAATTTTTAGACCTTCAAACCCAGATTATCACCAACCCAATAGTGGTCTCTAATCCTATTGGAGGTTCGACACATCTCTCTTTTATTTACAAAGACCTGACGTTGGACATATGCGACGTTGATTTCATATGTAATGTGTAGGTTCTAAATTTTAAGGGGTATGGACTTATCTTGGGTATGGATTGGTTAGCATATTATGGAGCAATTATTGATTGTAGTAAGAGGCTTGTACGATTAAGAAGTTATGGAGGTCGTGACCTAGAAATCCTTTATATACCCTAAGATTTAGTTGAGTTAGGCCATCTATACTCACTAAGTCTATCTGTTGTTGGAGGATCATCATCGGTACCCGTAGTTTGTGAATTTCCCGATGTCTTCGAGTAAGTCTCGGGTCTCCCACCCTATAGGGAGATCGAGTTGCGAATAGAATTAGAAAAGGATGCAAGGCCAGTCGCCCTGCCTTTAAGACACGTGGCCCCTAAAGAAAGAAGGGAATTGGATAAGCAAATCTCTGAGCTATTAAAGAAAGGATTCATCCGTCGGAGTACTTCAGAGTGAGGAGCCCTTGTTGTTTTCACCACTAAAGCAGACAGTTCTTTGAGACTTTGCGTCTACTACAAGGAATTGAACAAGTTGAAAAGGAAGAATAGGTACCCATTACCTAGGATAGATGACTTGTTCAATAGCTTGGAGGATCTAAAGTCTTTTCTCAATTGAATTAAGCAAATGGATTCCATCATTTAAGGATTGCAGAAGAAAGCAAGTCAAAGACTACATTCGCACACCAGATGGACTCTATAAGCGGGAAGTGATGCCCTTTGGATTGACGAATGCTCCATCATACTTTGTGGATTTGATTAGTATGGCATTCAGGGGGCAACTCAATAAATCTATCATTGTGTTCGTAGATGATATTTTGGTTCTCTCCAAGAGCAAAGAGGAGCATGGAGATCACCTAAGAGAGGTATTAGGAACCTTAAGAAAGCACCAGCTTAAGGCTAAATTTGCTAAATGCCACTTTTGGAAGAAAGAAGATAGATTTCTTGGGCATATTACTTCTGAGCAAGGACTGGCAGTAGATCCCGCCAAAGTGGAAGCTGTTCAAGGATGGAAGACTCCTAGGAATGCATCAGAGGTTAGAAGTTTTCTCGGGCTGGCAGGCTGCTATAGAAAGTTCATCAAGAACATTGCAAGAATTGCAGCCCCTTTAACCCACTTGACTAAGAAGAACCTGGTCTTTTATTAGGATGATAGATGCACTAAGGCATTTGAGAAGCTTAAGGAGTTATTGACAAGTGTACATGTGCTCACTATTCCCGATGGAGCCAAACCATTAACCGTTTTCAT
Organism: Allium fistulosum; assembly: GCA_030737815.1. Classification (NCBI taxonomy): domain Eukaryota; kingdom Viridiplantae; phylum Streptophyta; class Magnoliopsida; order Asparagales; family Amaryllidaceae; genus Allium; species Allium fistulosum. Next base: position 1,109,373,391 of record CM060902.1, on the reverse strand, counting down.
ATATGCTTGTAGCATAGGATTAGGAGCAGTTCTAATGCAAGAAAGAAAAGTAGTTGCTTATGCTAGTAGGAAACTAAAGGACCATGAGAAGAGATATCCAGTTCATGACTTGGAGTTAGCAGCTATCGTCTTTGCCTTGAAGATATGGAGGCATTATCTTTTAGGAGAAAGGTTTGAGTTATTCACTGACCATAAATCACTCAAATACCTGTTTTCCCAAAAAGATTTGAATCTTAGGCAGCAAAGTTGGATGGAATATATAGCATTGTTCGACTTTAGTATTTAGTATACCATAGAAAAGGGAACGTAGTCACCGATGCCCTTAGTCAGAGGCATGCAACCTTAGGCACTGTATATGAACAAAGGTAGTTAGAGTTCCTCTCAAATTTTAACTTCCAACCGCCAATAGAACACATCCAAGGCTTTTTAGCAGTCATGGAGATTAGACCAGACTTTGATGGACCTTTAAGACTTGAGCAAGTGAAGGACGAAAAGTCAGTGGAGATTCTAGAGAAGTTGAGGGGAGGAGAGCATTTTTCCCATGCTAATAGTTATTCAGTTGATGAGAAGGGATGCTTAAGAAGGAATGAACGCCTTTATGTCCCTATGGTTGATAGTTTGTTTAGAGAGGTGTTATGGAGTGTCACCATTCGAAGATGGCCATTCATCCCGGAGGAGATAAGATGTACAAGGATATGAAGAAGATTTTATTTTGTCATGGAATGAAGAAGAGTGTAGCTAAGTTTGTTGCTAAGTGCTTGACATGTCAGAAAGTAAAAGCTGTGTAAGGGAAGCCTGGGGAATTACTATTACCTTGGGAGATTCCTACTTGGAAGTAGGAACACATTTCAATGGATTTTGTGAAAGGATTGCCTAGAAATCAGATGGGTAATGAAGCTATTTAGGTTGTTTTGGATAGACTCACTAAGAGTGTGCATTTTATCCCAATTAGGAACAATAGAACGGCCACTTCTCTCGCGTAGATCTACATTAAGGAGGTAGTTCGGTTGCATGGAATTCCTGTAAGCATAGTTAATGATAGGGACCCTCTGTTCACTAGTGAGTTTTGGAAGAGCCTAGAAGCAACTTTGGGAACTTCTTTGATTTTCCACACTGCATATCACCCACAGACTGATGGTCAAACAGAGAGGGTGAATATAATTTTGTAAAAAAATTCAAGGACTTTGGTTTTGGACTTCGGAGGACATTGGGAGCAGCATCTACTATTGGTCGAGTTCGCGTGCAATAATAGTTATCAAAGCGACGGTTGGTACGGCCCATTTTAAAGCGCTTTATCGGAGGCCATGCAAATCGCCAAGTTGTTGATGGGAAATCACCAACAAAGTATTACTCGGACCCAATTTTATCCATGATACCATGGAAAAAGTAAAGTTGATCAGAAAATGAATGAAGGAAGTGCAAGACAATCAGAAATCTTATGCAAATAGAAGAAGGATAGAGCTTGAGTTTGAGGATGAAGATATGGTATTTGTCAAAGCCTTCCCTCTTAGAAAAATGATTAGGTTTGGCAAGACTGGAAAATTAGCGCCTAGATTCATTGGGCCATTCATAGTTTGGAAAGGATAGGAAAATTTGCTTATCGCGTGGAGCTTCCTAACAGATTGGCAAGAGTCCATAGTGTTTTCCATGTTTTTCACCTTAGGAAATGCCTTCATGACACTGCTATTAGAGTTGAGCCTAATCAGTTTGGGGAATTAGAGACGGAGCCAACATTACCTCATGCTGCTACACGCATTGTGAAGCGCAAAATTAGGAGACTCCACAATAAAATAATTAGGCTGGTCCGAGTACAAGGGGAGACAACCCGGTGGAAAGCACATAGGAAACCAGGAGAAAATGAAGATCACTCATCCAGAGCTTTTTGCCAGTAAATTTTCCCTCAAAAATAGGATTTTGATTGCATCGTGGTTGCTAGATTGGATGGTAGGAGATGGTTTTCACACCTTTTCACAACCACTTTATACTCGTATAGAAATTTTTATGCATGTTTAGGGTATTTGCATGCATACTTGCATGACATGATTTACACACTCATGCTAGGATTGAGCTTATTTTAGTATGTCAGCAGTACATAATCACATTGCACTTTGGTTCAGTAGATGATTGTGTAGATAACTTGGTTGTGTAACATGCATGTTATTGTGCATTACGCTGTTTGCCCCTTGAAAGATTTCAGGAAGAAATCCTTTTTAAAAGGGGAAGAATGTAACACCCCGTAAAATCAACCATAAATGAATTGTGTGAATTAAGTTAAATAAGATAGGGTTGAAAATGGAATTTTTGTAAATGTTGGAATTTGACCATGAAATTATTCCATTATGTTCGTAGCGAAATTCTGATCTGTTTCCATATATAATATGCTGAACAAGGAGCTCAAATGAAGAAGTTATGCGCATTTGAAGTTTTCAGATTTAAATTAATTTAGTTTGAATTCAAATTCGAAAGAGTATTTATATTTAGGGTTTGAATTTCAAAAATTAACTATAGGATTACTTGGGGGTTAAGTAACCGTTAAGTTAAATAGTTAACATTGAAAGTAAATTAGGGAATAGAATAAACGAGAAATGGAAAAAAATCAACGCACCCCAAACAGGAGTAGAGGTCGACACCCCGACCCCATGTGATCGACCACTAGCAGTCGACCGGTTATGGGGGGCGCTCGAACCCTATTTAGGTGACGGTTAGGGTTTTTCAGCATTTAAATGCTCCAGATTTATTCTTTTTTCACCTAACTCCTTCATACGATTCTGGTGCATTTCAACTCCTATAAACAGAACCTATCCTCTCAACTTTTTATTTATAAATATTTGGGAAATATCTCGAACCTCTGCCATTTTGTCTCTTCAATTAGATTCATAAATTCAATTAGAAATTCAGGTAAGGATTCTAATCCTTTTCTAATTATTCTTTTAATCGATTTTCTTCTCCTCCAACCTCTTTGAATCTAACAAAATTATATATATACCTATCATTCGTTGTGTGTGTGTATCAAAAGAAGGAGATCTAGAAAAGAGTTGTTTTGGCATTGCAAATCCATACAAGAGAGGCTAACTAGAAACCTTAGTATTTTTATTTCAGTAATTGATGGATTTAAATATGCCTTAGAGATTTTGGGATTGCGAAAACAAAATAGATGAAATCCCCCAAATTTTCTTTTTATTTTGAAATGTCAATTTTAGATAGAGATTCTCAATTATTTATGTTAATTTGATGGAATTTATATTGTTTCTGCAATTTTTTATAACTTCATAGTTCACTCCACTTCTCCTCCTTCTTTGATTCAAATTGTGAGCTTTCAATAATGAAATAAGGGTTTAGAGTACGAATTCTATTCGTAGCTTACACACTTATTCCACACAAAATTCCTTCATTTATTTTAAATAAAAGAGGATTTGAATAGAATATGAAGTTAGGATTGTAATTCCTATTGTTTAGGATATCTATAAAAGTAATGTAATAAATTGAGTTTCTATTTTTATTTACAAGTCTATTTATTGCAGTTTTGGATATGAATATTCAATCTCATGTTATGGATATGGACATCTTTGAAATTTGAGAGGAAAAGACTTATATTAGTATTATGGTTAAGGAATCGACATTTAACGGTGGTTTAAGGCGTATAAACAACACAATTATAATTTATTAGCCGCGAATATATATATGTTTATTCCTATTAGCACAATAAACATATAATAATGTCGTATAATTGCATAGTTAATTCGATAGTAATTGTCTTAATTTCTCTCTTTAGCAAGGTTCTAGGTTAAGCTTATCTGCCAAACAATGGGACATAAAAGAATCTGATGCACCAGTATCAAATAGAACTCTAATCGATACACCATGAATCAAAAGCGTACCTCCCAACACAGCTTTTCCTTTCTCCTCAGTTGTTGGTCTTGAGGTAGCTAGTTCCAATGCAAACATCTTGCCTTTTCCATCCTTGGCTGGTTCCTTGCACTGGTCCTTATAATGTCCAATCAAATCACTATTGAAGCATCTCACTCCTTTCTTGTCAGCAACCTTCTTCCCATTGCCTGTCCGGCACTCTTGAGTGAAATGTCCCTTCTTGTCGCACTTATAGCAAACTACTTCGGCCTTCCCTTTCTTGGCCGCTCCTCCTTTCTGAGTGTCATTCTTATGGAAAAACTCTCTCTTCTGGTTCTGCCCACTTTGAGTTTCCCTTACTTTGTTACTATCATGGAAAGTGAGCATCTCCTCATGCCTCAAAGCCATCTCAACAGCTACATCACACGGATCCTTAATATGTGCCAAAGTTGCTTTAGCAAACTCGGGTTTTAGTCCGAGGATGAACTTCTCACTTCTTTTTACAATGGTATCTACCATAGCATACCCATATCTCGACAACTCCTCAAATCCGGTAGCATACTCAAGCACTGTCATTTCTCCCAGCTCCAACTTAACAAACTTCCTGAATCTCCGATAATAACCAGCTAATCCAAGGAAACTCTTTATCTCAATCACTGTCTCGGGTCTCTTCCAACTATTCACTACCTCGATCTTAGCCGGATCTATTGATAACCCTTTCTCTGAGACCCATGTCCAAGAAACTTAACTTCTTTCTTCCAGAAATGACACTTTGAAAACTTTGCTTTTAGTTGAGGCTACCTCAGCGTCTCAAGCACTATTCTAAGATGAACTTCAAGATCCCTTTCATCCTTAGAGTAAATCAATATGTCGTCTATGAACACTAGTACAAATCTGTCCAAATGTTCTCGAAAGATTCTGTTCATCAAGTCCACGAAGAATGCTGGCGCATTGGTTAGTCAGAACGGCATCACTAACCATTCGTATGATTCATATCTGGTCCTAAATGTCGTTAAAGGAACACCATCCTCTGCTACTCTAAGCCGATGGAACCTTGTTGCCAAATCCAACTGAGAAAGTGCTTTGGCTCCACTCAACCGGTCGAAAAAATCGTCAACTCTAAGTAACGGATATCGATTCTTTATCGCCTTCTCATTCAACTTACGATAATTGATACACAATCTTAACGATCTGTCCGGTTTCTTTGCAAACATTGCGCTGCTCCCCAAGGCGAACTACTTGGTCTGATAAAGTTCTTACCTTCTAAATCTACCAACTACACCTTCACTCCTTCATCTTGGTAGGTGTCATTCTACTTGGTGGTCTACTCACAGGTTCAGTTCTTGGTACTAAATCTATTCGAAACTCAATGGCTCATTTCGGCGGTAGTCCTACTATGGGCTCAAAGACATCTCCGAATTCTCTAACAACGAAAACTCGGTTCAACTCGTCTTGTGCCTCCATAACACCCAACAAATCATTAACCTCAAAACTAGGGTTTTCTACGGAGTACATAACCTGATCACTACAACTAAGGTGTCTAAGTGATATTTTTCTATCATGGCAAAATATCCTAGCATCATACTTACTTAACCAATCCATACCCAAAATAATTTTGAACCCTACGAAATCAAACACATGCAAACTGCAAGTTAATATATGACCTAACAATTTGAACTTTAACTGGTCACATCTCATCCCAAGTGTAGCAGATCCTCCTATCGGATTCGCAACCTTTAAGGATGTAACTAGGTATAAAGGTTCTAACTGATACACCATGAATTAAAAGCGTACCTCCCAACAAAGCTTTTCCTTTCTCCACAGCTGTTGGTCTTGACGTAGCTGGTTCCAATGCAAACATCTTGCCTTTTTCATCCTTGGCTGGTTCGTCGCACTGGTACTTATAATGTCCAATCTGATCATAGTTGAAGCATCTCACTCCTTTCTTATCAGCAACCTTCTTCCCTTTTCCTGTCCTGCACTCATGAGCGAAATGTCCCTTCTTGTTGCACTTATAGCAAACTACTTCGACCTTCCCTTTCTTGGCTGCTCCTCCTTTCTGAGTGCCTTTCTTATGAAAAAACATTCTCTTCTTGTTCCTCCCACTTTGAGTTTCCCTTGCTTTGTTACTATTATAGAAAGTGAGAATCTCCTCATGCCTCAAAGCCATCTCAACAATTACATCACATAGATACTTAATATATGGCAAAGTTACTTTAGCAAGCTCGGATTCAATCCGCGGATGAACTTCTCATTACTTTTGATAACGGTATCTACCGTAGCATACCCATATCTCGATAACTCCTCAAATCTGGTAGCATAATCAAGCACTGTCATGTCTCCCTGCTCTAACTCAACAAACTTCCTGAGCGGAGTTGACTTGGCAATCTCTGACATAAATCTTTCCTCAAATCTCCTTCTGAATTCCACCCAAGTCTTGGTCTCCTCACTCACTCCCACAGTAGCACTATTCCACCAGTACAGTGATGCTCCTTGCAACTGCCTAGAAGTAAGCCTCCCCTTCTTCTCATCATTAAGCCCCAAATCAGCGAAAATCCTCTCGCAATGAAGCAACCAATTCTCCACTTCAATGGCGTCCTCGGTGCCGATAAACGGCTTTCCTCCAAGCCTGGCATAGTCTCTGCTTAGTACTGCATAGTTATTGACCAACGGAGCTTCCTGATTTCCTTCCCCTGCATTTCCTCTAACTAATCCCGCAGCAGCTACAGCTTGCATCAGGTTGACGAAGAACTGATACATAAGTCCCATTAACTTGTGGTGCTCCAACACCCACATTAGCAACCGGTGCTCAACCTGGATTCCTTTTCGTGTTTGGTTTGGCATTTCCATTAGTGGTAGTGCTTCCTCCACAAAGGTTAACTCTTTCATTCCTAGCATTCATATCTTACTTCCTTAAAATCTACATTAGTGTCTTTGTAAGATATAGATTAATAGCCTAAGAAAGATGGGAGAATAGAGATAAAGCGTATACTTATATATATATATAGCAAATACAAGTACGTTACTATAACGTTATCCCATACCCCAATCTTTTCTGCAACTCCTTGAGATTGTGTTTTGAAAATCATTTTAAATTTAAAATTTCTTTTAAGTTTTCATAAATCTATGCTCTTATACCAAGTTGTAACACCCCCAATCTTGAGGCCCAAAGCTAAGTGCTACAGACGCTGCAGTCATCTATAGTATTTAACTTTCAGTGACAAAATACGGTACCGTTAATGGCATCCATAATATTAGAAGCACATGAATATGAAATAAAATCACAAGTTTCAAATACAACTTTTCTGATTGCATTTCATATCAATATTTCATATTCGGCAACATAATCCCAAATCGATTCCCAAGTTTCGATCAAATACAATTATTACAAATTACGCTAAGAGCGACATATGAAGATGCCCCCTTGGATGATCAGAGTACTAAATAGATAGACATATAAGTCATAAATACATCACAGTGGAAATACTACTAAACAGATCCTACATAGCTTGCTTTGCCTCCTACACATCTTCGGAAGCTTATTCGTCCAACCTACTAAACCTGAAAAGACCTTAACTCACAATCTACTCAAATTATTGAGCACCCGAGAGTTTAAGGGGAAAACATAAACTTCGAGTCAAACATAAAGCCTAGTGTGAATAATACTGTTACATCCCGGTTTATTGATATTAAGTGAGACCACGCTGCTTAGCGGTACGGTTTTCCCATCACTAATATCCTTTTAAAAGCATATATTTTACAAATGAAATCCTACAATCAAACTGATTATAACAGCAAGAGCAATAATATATATGCATATAAATCAGGTAAACAATGAACTATCTGTTCACACTATAGTTTTATTTGGCTAACTATTAACCATTGGCTAACTCGGGCCTATCAGACATAATCAATAATCTAACTTCTACTAGACACAATGTTAGGCCATCTGCCTTTAACTATCTTCTTCTAGGGTCAACTGATCCTAATGGTTTTGCGGACTCACCAATAACCTATCTTTACTCTGTATATTCCCTTCTTTGTGTAACATCATTTTAGTCCCATCTATGACAAAGCCCTACACACTGGAATGTGGACTTGTTTTAGCTAAGGGCTAATAGCTAAAGTATAAGGCGCGACCCAATACTAGTCCCATCTAGTCTTCTAAATCTGAGCATAAACTTAGGGTTAATTACCTTATTCAAATTTTATTTCCTTGTAAACATCTTTACAAAAGATTTACCCTTAAAATCATATCTTTGTAAAACAGGGAAATCATACACTTTACTTTACTCAAAATACTTATGCCATGATATATGCTTTACACAAAACAATGTTGATGAAATTTAATCAATGGGATTATCTATCCCTTCAAAATAAGTTAAAACCCTTTTTAACTTAGAAAACTTTAGGCCATGAAGTCAAGCAAAACCTTCGAAACCCTTGTTTTAAAACCTTAAACAATACCTTTCGAAATAAATAAAAACAGCCCTTTTGAAAGCTTTACTTAAAACCTTTGACATCCTCTTTCAAAACCATTTATACTTACCTTTCGAAAGCATTAGAACCTTCCTTTAGAAGTACTTAAAACATATCTTTCGAAACATTCAGCATATACCTTTCAAAAGCATTGGGCTCAAGTAAAGGATTGTGGAAACATTGCTTCGAAACCTTTTAAAATTATTCCTTTTGAAACCATTGGGTTTAACGTTTAATATAACCATTGAGTCAAAGAAAATAGAACCAAAAGTATCCTTTCGAAAGCTTTAATCCAAATAAAGGAATTGGGGAAGAGGATAGCTTCGAAACCCACCCTTTCGAAACCATTGCCTCCGAAACCATTTAAAAGCAGCTATATGACCCTTTTGAAAGCATTGAGAAAGCGGCTTGAAAGTAAAAACGAAAGCACCCTTTCGAATACGTTGTTTTACTCAACTAGTTCGAAAGGTATGAATGCGGCAACATAGGTATGAAATAGGTTCAAAAGCAGTTATCCTTTCGAAAGCTTCTTTTAAAACAAAAGCATGTGGCAACTCTTTCGAAAGCTCCTTTCTAAAAACAAGGGCAAGTGGCAACTTGTTCGAAAGCTTCTTTTCAAACAAAGGCAAATTGATTGATTCGAAAGCTAGTTGGAGTAGCTTCAACCCCTTTGAATGCATGCCTTCGACACAGTCCCTTTCGCCCATCTCCAATGCACTACGTACCAATTACTTAATACCATGTGCATTGGTTTCGAATGGGTTCGAAAGGCCTATTGGGCATGGTGACGGAAGCAGGCAAAGAAAATGGCAAAGTTGTAATTCAAAACAAAACTGATTTTATGCCTTTCAAAGAAATTTCTTTCCACCTAACTTGCCCTATTTCTCAAAATATGATTGGTTTCCATTTCTTTATCAAAATCCTTTTTGAAAAAGGCTGCCCAATTCAAATTTACAATTTAAAATATTTTAAGCAAATAAGCCCTTCTCCTTAATAAAATATATAAAACATTTAAGTTCCTTAACTTAAATAATTTTATACCAATAGTAAAATACTTAGGAAATTTCCCCAAAATCACAATAATTCCCTTTTAATATGTTTTCCAACATATATAAATTTCAGACCCGAAGTCATTATATAATTTCCTTAAATAATTTAAACCTAACATTAACTATTTTCTTTCATCGAAAGATCTTATTAAATCCAAAATTACTTAGAAAATTATGAAAATTGAAACCCACTTTTAAAATAATGTTTTTGATCATATATCAAAACGCAAATCATATGGATGTCATTTAATAGGTTTTCCAATCTAAACTTATCATAAAATCTATATAAAACAATGTAAATCATCAACAAGCATATATATCCATTTAAACAAACACAACGTTGCATATAATTTGGAAAATTAATTTGGATCTAACTTGAAACCAAAGTCAATATCAAAAATGAGATGTAAGATAATTATTCACCTTGGCTTTGTGTTAAGAATGTTGAGATTTGCCCTTTGATTAATTTCTTCAAGCTTTCTACTTAATTCCTAGCTTATCTTCTTTTTGATTCTTCTTAATGGTGGTTGTTTGAGCTCAATAAAATTTTAGTTTTGTTTGTGAATGTTAAAATGAATAAGGAATAGGGAATGGTAGGGTTTAGGGTATTAGAATGAAGGATGTTCCCATTTTACCCTTATCATATTTCTTCTACTTACTTATTTTCAATTCTCTTTTGCTTATACATTCATTAAGGCACAGCCTCTTATTAATTAGCAAATCTCAATCGGTTAACTATTAACATTGTTTTATTTTATTTATCCAATTAAATATTCTAAATAATGTTACTCAAAATTAAGGTCATTGCAGGCTCCCCTCCTTAAAGAATTTCGTCCTCGAAATTACGATAAGGTACTCACAATAATCTAACATAAAGGTAAAACATACCATGAAACAAGTCAGGATAAGTGTCTTTAATCATGCTCATGGTTTTTCAAGTACAATCTCTCTCGTCGTCACTCCACTGGACTTTGACTAATCTGACTGTCTTGTTCCTTAGTCTCCTCTCATCTCTCGCGGCTATACGACCTGGTTTTCTAACTATAGTCATATTCAGTTCCACTACTAGATCATCTAACATAGTCGGTGCAATAGTAGTCTCTGGATCTTGAATATACTTCCTTAGATGAGAAATATGAAAAACATTATGGACTCCTGCCAAACTATTTGGTAACTCTACTCTATACGCGAGTTTCCCAACCCTTTCTATAATAGGAAATGGTCCAACGAATCTCGGTGCCAATTTTCCAAATCGGATTACACCTTTCATCGGTGACACCTTGACGAAAACATTATCTCCAACCGAGAACTCTAATTTTTTCCATCTCTTATCAGCATAACTCTTCTGCCTAGGCTGAGCTTCCTTTATTCTAGCCTGAATTAACTCAATCTTTCTACAGCTTCTTTAACCAATTCCGGACCAAGAATCAATCTATCCTTAGTCTCTAACCAACAAACAGGAGGTTTGCATGGCTTTCCATAAAAAGCTTCAAATGGTGCCATCCTTATACTTGTCTGATAACTGTTGTTATACGAAAACTCGACTAAGTGTAGATGGTCTTCCCATGATCCTCCGAAATCTAGTACACAAGCTCTTAACAAATCCTCCAAGACTTTGTTAATTCTTTCTGTTTGCCCGTCTGTCTGTGGATGGTAAGCGGTACTCATCTTGAGCTTGGAAGTTAAAGTCTCCTGTAGACACTTCCAGAACTCACTAGTGAATAAGGAATCTTTATCACTTACTATACTACAAGGAATTCCATGTAGTCTAACTATGTTCTTCATAAACAATTTAGCTAAAACAGGTGTCGCCCTTGTTGACCTAACTGGAATGAAATGGGCACTCTTGGTCAACCTGTCCATTTGACCCATATCAACCTTGGCAATCCGTCTATAAAATCCATTGAGATAGAATCCCATTTCCAGACTGGAACATCTAAAGGCTGAAGTAAACCACTCGGTTTCTGATGTCCAGCATTTACCTGTTGACAGTTCAAACACTGCCTCACCCATAAGCCTACATCTCTCTTCATACCTTCCCAGAAGAAGCTCCTTTTCATATCTTGAAACATCTTAGTTCCTCCTAGATGAATGGTGAACTTTTAACGATGGCATTCTCTAAGAACTTCCTTCCTAATGCTTCCCATGTTCGGAACACATAGTCTTCCTTTCTTCCTTAACCACCCATTCTAGTCAAGATTGAAATCTTTCAAGTCATCACTTTCTGTTCCATTCCTTAGCTTTTTGATCCATTCAGCTAATAATGGATCCTCTCCTTGTTTAGAAGCAATCCTTTCGATCATTATTGGCCGAACTTCTAAACACGAACACATGGTGGTTTCTAGGCTAGAACTGGCTTCAAATCCCCATTGTATTCCATATATAGTCAATGCTTCTAAATCTTTCCACTCAGCTATCATTGCCAATACTGCATTCCGACGATTCATACTAAGTGCATCTGCAACCTTATTGCCTTTTCCCGGTGTGTACTCAATACCAAAATCATAAGCGGCTAAAAACTCTAGCCACCTCTGTTGTCTCGTATTCAACTCCTTCTGAAAGAATAAATATCTTAGTGACTTGTAGTCCATGTATAACTCGAACCTTTCTCCCAAAAGGTAATGTCTCCACACCTTCAATCCAAAAATTATTGCAGTTAATTCCAAATAATGAGTTGGGCACCTAACTTCATGTAGTCTGAGCTATCGGAAGGCATAGGTAATCGCTTTACCTTTTTGCATTAACACGGCTCCTAACCATGTTCCACATGCGTCCGTGTACACCACTAAGTCCTGATTCCCCTCCGGAACAACTAACACAGATGCATTAGTTAATAAATGTTTCAGTGGAATGCCTCCTCACACTCATCAGTCCAGACAAACTTCACATCTTTTCGAGTTAGCTAAGTCATCGGTGCAGCTATCCGCGAAAAATCCTTAATGAATCCCCGATAATATCCAGCTAATCCAAGGAAACTCTTTATCTCAGTCACTATCTTGGGTCTCTTCCAAATATTCACTACCTCGATCTTAGACGGATCTACTAACAACCCTTTTTCTGAGACCACATGACCAAGAAACTTAACATTTTCTTCCAGAAATAACACTTCGAAAACTTTGCTTTTAGTTGAGGTTGCCTCAACGTCTCAAGCACTATTCTAATATGAACTTCAAGATCCCTTTCATCCTTAGAGTAAATCAATATGTCGTATATGAACACTAGTACAAATCTATCCAGATGTTCTTGGATGATTCTGTTCATAAAGTCCACGAAGAATGCTAGCGCATTGATTAGTCCGAATGACATCATTAACCCTTCATACGATCTATATCTAGTCCTAAATGTCGTCAAAGGAATACTATCCTCTGCTACATTAAGCTGATGGAACCCTGTTGCCAAATCCAACTGAGAAAATACTTTGGCTCCACTCAATTGGTCGAGTAAATCGTCAATTCTAGGTAACGTATCGATTCTTTATCGTCTTCTCGTTCAACTTACGATAATCGATACACAATCTTATCGATCCATCCGGTTTCTTTGCAAACACTGTGGCTACTCCCCAAGGCAAACTACTTGGTCTGATAAAGTTCTTACCTTCTAAATCTACCAACTGCACCTTTAACTCCTTCATCTCGGTAGGTGTCATTCTACTTGGCAGTCTACTCAAAGGTTTAGTTCCTGGTACTAAATCTATTCGAAATTCAATAGCTCATTTCGACGATAGTCCTACTATAGGCTCAAAGACATCTACGAATTCTCTAACAACGAAAACTCGATTCAACTCATCTTATGCATCCATAACACCCAACAAAGCATTAACCTCAAAACTATGGTTTTCTACGAAGTATATAACCCGATCACTACAACTAGGGTGTCTAAATGATATTATCCTATCCTGGCAAAATATCCTAGCATCATACTTAACCAATCCATACCCAAAATAATTTTGAACCCTAAGAAATCAAATACATGCAAACTGCGAGTAATTAGATGACCTAACAATTCGAACTCTAATTGGTCACATCTCATCCCAAGTGTAGCATATCCTCCTATCGGATTCGCAACCCTTAAGGATATAACTAGGTATGAATGTTCTAGGTTAAGCTTATATATAAAACAATGAGATATAAAAGAATAAGATGCACCGGTATTAAATAAAACTACAACTGATACACTATGAATCAAAAGCATACCTCCCAACATAGTTTTTCCTTCCTCTTCGGTTGTTGGTCTTGAGGTAGCTGATTCCATTGCAAACATCTTGCCTTTTCCATCCTTGGCTGGTTCCTTGCACTGGTTCTTATAATGTCCAATCTTATCACAGTTGAAGCATCTCGCTCCTTTCTTGTCAACAACCTTCTTCCCTTTGCCTGTCCAACACTCATGAGCAAAATGCCCCTTCTTGTCGCACTTATAGCAAACTACTTCGACCTTCCCTTTCTTGGCTGCTCCTTCTTTCTGAGTGCCTTTCTTATGGAAAAACTTTTTATTCTGCTTCTGCCCACTTTGAGTTTCCCATGCTTTGTTACTATCATGGAAAGTGAGCACATCCTCATGCCTCAGAGCCATCTCAACAACGACATCACACGGATCCCTAATATGTGGCAAAGTTGCTTTAGCAAGCTCGGGTTTCAATCCACGGATGAACTTCTCATTCCTTTTGATAACGGTATCTATAGTATCATACCCTTATCTTGATAATTCCTCAAATCTGGTAGCATACTCAAGCACTATCATTTCTTCCTACTCCAACTCAACAAACTTCCTAAGCAGAGTTGACTTGGCGATCTCTGACATAAATCTTTTCTCAAATCTCCTTCTGAATTCCGCCCAAGTCATGGTCTCCTCATTCACTCCCACTGTACTGACAGTAACACTGTTCCACCAGTACAGTGCTGCTCCTGGCAACTATCTAGAAGCAAGTCTACTCTTCTTCTCATCATTAGCAACCAATTCTCAACATCAATGGTGTCCTCAATGCCGATAAACAACTTTCCTCCAAGCCTAGCATAGTCCCTGCTTAGTACTGCATAGTTATTAACCACCGGAGCTTCCTGATTTCCTTCTCCTGCATTTCCTCCATCTAATCCCACAGCAGCTCCAGCTTGCATCAGGTTGACGAAGAACTAATACATAACTCCCATATCAACTTAGGGCGCTCTAGCACCCGCATTAGCAGCTGGTGCCCGACCTAGATTCCTTCTAGTGTTTGATCTGGCATTTGCATTGGTAGTGGTGCTTCCTCCACCAAGGTTAACTCTTTCATTCCTAGCATCCATATCTTACTTCCTTAAAATCTGCATTCGAGTATTTATAAGATACCTAAGAATAGCCTAAAAAAGATGGGAGAATAGAGATACAACGTATACTTATATATATATATATATATATATATATATATATATATAGCAGACACAAGCATGTTACTATAACGTTATCCCATACCCCAATCTTTTCTCTAATTCCTTAGAATTATGTTTCCAAAATAATTTTAAGTTTAAAATTTATTTTAAGTTTTTATAAACCTATGCTTTGATACCAAGTTGTAACACCCCTATCTTGAGGCCCAAAGCTAAGTGCTACAGATGCTGCAGTCATCTATAGTATTTAACTTTTAGTGACAACGTTAATGGTATCCATAATATCAGATGCACATAAATATGAAATTAAATCAAAGATTTCAAAAACAACTTTTGTGATTACGTTTCAAATCAATATTTCATATTCAGTTACATAATCCCAAAATGATTCCCAGGTTTCGATCAAATACAATTGTTACAAATTACACCAAGAGCGATATATGAAGATGCCCTTTGGATGATCATAGAATTAAATAAATAGACATATCAATCAAAATTACATTATAGTGGAAATTCTACTAAATAACTCTTACACAACTAGCTTTGCCTCCAGCACATCTTCGCAAGCTTATTCCTCCAACCTACTAAACCTGAAAAGACCTAAACTCTCAATCTACTCAAACTAAATTTTGAGCACCTGAGAGTTTAAGGGAAAAACATAAACTTCGAGTCAAACATAAAGCCTGGTGTGAATAATAATGTTACATCCCGATTTACTGGTATTAAGTGAGACCACGCCGCTTAACGGAATGGGTTTCCCCTCACTACAACCCTTTTAAAAGCATATCTTTTACAAATCAAAATCCTACAATCAAACTGATTATAACAGCAAGAGCGATAACATATATGCATATAAATCAGGTAATCAATGGACTATCTGTCCACACTATAGTTTTATTTGGCTAACTATTAACCATTGGCTGACTCGGGCCTACCAGGCATAATCAATAATCTAACTTCTGTTAAACACAATACTAGACCATCTGCCATTAACTATCTTCTTCTAGGTTCAACTAATCATAATGGTTTTGCAGGCTCATTAATAGCCTATTTTTACTCTGTATATTCCCTTCTGTGTGTAACATCATTTTAGTCCCATCTGCGACAAAACCCTACACACTGAAAGTTTGAACTTATTTTAGCTAGGGGCTAATAGCTAAAATATAGGGCAGACCCCATACCAGTCCCATCCGGTCTTCTAACATCTGAGTCATAAACTTAGGGTTAACTACCCTATTCAAATTTCATTTCCTTGTAAACAATCTTTACAAATGATTTACCCTTGAAATCATATCTTTATAAAACAAGAAAATCATACTCTTTGCTTTACTCAAAATACTTATGCCAAGATATATGCGTTACACAAAACAATGTTGATGAAATTTAATCAATGGGATTATCTATCCCTTCAAAATAAGTTAAAACCCTTTTTAACTAAGAAAACTTTAGGCCATGAAGCCAAGCAAAACCTTCGAAACCCTTTTTTTAAAACCTTAAACAATACCTTTCGAAATCATTGAAATAACCCTTCCGAAAGCTTTACTTAAAACCTTAGACATCCTCTTTCAAAACCATTTATACTTATCTTTTGAAAGCATTAGAACCTTCCTTTCGAAATACTTAAAACGTTTCTTTCGAAACATTCACAATATACCTTTCGAAAGCATTGGGCTTAAGTAAAGGATTGTGGAAACATTGCTTCGAAACCTTTTAAAATTATTCCTTTTGAAACCATTGGGTTTAACATTTAATATAACCATCAGGTCAAAGAAAACAGAAGCAAAAATATCCTTTTTGAAAGCTTTAATCCAAATAAAGGAATAGGGAAAGAGGATAGCCTCGAAATCATTGCCTTCGAAACCATTTAAAAGCAGCTATATGACCCTTTCAAAAGCAATGAGAAAGCGGCTTCAAAGTAAAAAAGCGAAAGCACCCTTTCGAATGCGTTGTTTTACTTAACTAATTCGAAAGGTATGAATGCGGCAACATGGGTATCAAATAGGTTCAAAAGCGGCTATCCTTTCGAAAGCTTCTTTTAAAATAAAAGCAAGCGGCAACTCTTTCGAAAGCTCCTTTCTAAAAACAAGGGCAAGTGGCAACTTGATCGAAAGCTTCTTTTCAAACAAAGGTAAGTTGATTGATTCGAAAGCTAGTTAGAGTAGCTTCAACCCTTCGAATGCATGCCTTCGACGCAGTCCCTTTCGCCCTTCTTCAATGCACTACGTACCAATTGCTTGATACCATGTGCATTGGTTTCGAATAGGTTCGAAAGGCCTACTGGGCATGGTGATGGAAGCAGGCAAAGGAAATGGCAAAGTTGTAATTCAAAACAAAACTGATTTTAAGCTTTTCAAAGAAATTCCTTTTCACCTAACTTGCCCTATTTGTCAAAATATGATTGGTTGCCATTTCTTTATCCAAATCCTTTTCCAAAAAGGCTGCCAAATTCAAATTTTCAATTTAAAATATTTTAAGCAAATAAGCCCTTCTCCTTGATAAAATATATAAAACATTTAAGTCTCTTAACTTAAATAATTTTATAACTATAGTAAAATACTTAGGAAACTTCCCCAAAAATCACAATAATTCCTTTTTAATATGTTTTCCAACAGATAAAAATTTTAGCCCCGAAATCATTATATAATTGCATTAAATAGTTTAAACCCAACATTAACTATTTTTTCTCATAGAAAATTCTTATTAAACCCACAATTACTTAGAAAATTATGAAACTTGAAGCCCACTTCTAAAATAATGTTTTTGATCATATATCAAAATGCAAATCATATGGATGTAATTTAATAGGTTTTCCAATCTAAACTCATCATAAAATCTATATGAAATACTGTAAATCATCAACAAGCATATATATCCATTTAAACAAACACAACATGGCATATAACTTGCAAAATTAATTCGGATCCAACTTGAAACCAAAATAAATATAAAAAAATGAGATGTAAGGTAATTATTCCACTTGGATTTGTGTTAAGAAAGTTGAGATTTACCCTTTGACTAATTTCTTCAAGCTATCTACTTGATTCCTAACTTATCTTCTTTTTTATTCTTCTTAATGGTGGCTAGCCGAGCTCAATAGAATTTTAGTTTTGTTTGTGAATGTTAAAAAGAATAAGGAATGGGGAATGGAAGAGTTTAAGGTATTAGAATGAAGGATGTTCCCATTTACCCTTATCATATTTCTTCTACTTACTTATTTTCAATTATCTTTTGCTTATACATTCATTAAGGCACGACCTCTTATTAATTAGCAAATCTCTATCTCTTAACTATTAACATTATTTTATTTTGTTTATCCTATTAGATGTTCTAAATAATGTTACTCAAAATTAGGGTCATTACAGGCTCCCTTCTTAAAGAATTTCGTCCTCGAAATTATGATAAGGTACTCACAATAACCTAACATAAAGGTAAAAAATACCATGAAACAAGTCAGGATAAGTATCTCTAATCCTGCTCTCGGTTTCCCAAGTACAGTCTCTCTTGTCGTCACTCCACTGAACTTTGACTAATTTGACTATCTTGTTCTTTAGTCCCTTCTCATCTCTCACGACTATACGAACTGGTTTTCTGACTATAGTCATATTCGGTTCCACTACTAGATCATCTAACACAGTCGGTGCAATAATAGTCTCTAGATCTCGAATATACTTCCTTAGATGAGAAATATGAAAAACATTGTGAACTCCTGCCAAGCTATTTGGTAACTCTACTCTATACGCGAGTTTTCCGACCCTTTCTATAATAGGAAACGGTCCAACAAATCTCGGTGCAAAATTTCCTGATTTCCCAAATCAGATTACACCTTTCATCATTGACACCTTAACAAAAATATTGTCTCCAATGGAGAACTTTAAGTCTTTCCATCTCTTATCAGCATAAATCTTCTGCCTAGGCTGAGCTTCCATTATTCTAGCCGGGATTAACTCAATCTTTTCTGCAGCTTCTTTAACCAATTCCAAACCAAGAATCAATCTATCCTCGGTCTCTAACCAATAAACGGTAGATTTGCATGGCCTTCCATACAAAGCTTCAAACGGTGCCATTCCTATACTAGTTTGATAACTTTTGTTATACAAAAACTCAATTAAGTGGAGATGGTCTTTCCATGATCCTCTGAAATCTAGCACACAAGCTCTTAACAAATCCTCTAAGACTTTGTTAACTCTTTCCATTTGCCCATCTGTCTGTGGATGGTAAGCGGTACTCATCTTGAGCTTGGTACCTAAAGTCTCCTATAGACTCTTTCAGAACTCACTAGTGAATAAGAAATCTCTATCACTTACTATACTACTAGGAATTCCATGCAGTCTAACTACATTCTTCATAAACAATTCAGCTAAAACATGTGTCGTCCTGGTTGAGTTAACTGGAATGAAATGGACACTCTTGGTCAACCTATCCACTATGACCCATATACTTTCTGTTTCCTGGAGATTTGACCAGGCAACTGAGTGCTCGGCATTGGCCACTGCTCGGCATGAAGAACTGATCGGCATCCAGGAGTACTCGGCGTAGTACTCGGCATCAGCTGGAACTCGGCATGAAGGACTGATCGGCATCCAGGAGTACTCGGCATACAAGAGCGCTCGGCATTAGCTGGAACTCGGCATGAAGGACTGTTCGGCATCCAGGAGGACTCGGCGAAGCGCACGGCATCCAGTGGGACTCGGCATCCATAGCGTTCGGCATCCGTAGTGCTCGGCGATCAGGAGACTCGGCGTCAGTTAGTGTTCGGCATCATTAGAACTCGGCTACAAGAACGCTCGGCATCCCATGGTACTCGGCGTCAACCAATGCTCGGCATCAAGACTGCTCGGCATACGAGACTGCTCAGCATCAGGAGTACTCGGCATCTAGAAGAGCGTTCGGCTTCGACTGACAAACTTCCTGCACTTCCCAAACATCAACCACATCGTTCGGCATAGAAGGGATTGTTCGGCATCAGGGTGTTCGGCACACCTGGTTCGGCATACAGCGACCACTGCACTAGGGCTTGAGCGTTCGGCTATCCAGCCCACTTGGGAAGTCCAGCCCATATTTGCCTATAAATAGAGGGGCAGGGTCACAGTGAAAGGGATCCTTTTTTGGAGAGAAAACACCGGGGAGACTCTGCCATTTTCAAGACTCATCTTCTCTACTCAACAACTTCACTCAAGCATTTGATTCACGAATTGTATTTGTAATCAACCATAAAGGAAATCAATAAAGTTGAACAAAGTGGACGTAGGCAATTACGCTGAACCACTATAGATTTGGTGTTCTTACTTTCTGCATTTAAATTAGCATTGTCTTCTCTGTTTAATTTACTTTCATCACTTATATCTCTACACAATCTTTCTGAACGAGGTTAGTGACCAATTTTGGTGCTAACACTTTGGTGCTTTCACTGAGAATTGAATTCTCAGACCTCAAGGATCTGCTTTGAAGCTACTGGATTGAACAAATCCCCCAAAGAAGATCCGACTCACTGATAGGACATCCGTTGGTTCTACTCAGAGTTCATACCGATAACTCTATAATGGCAAGACCACGTACCAGGTCAGCTTCTCATAATGCGGATGCCCACGAAACTGCTAGTGTGCAACAAGCAGGACCTAGCAATCAACCAGCAATTCCGAGTGCAGGAATTGCCGCTCAAGAACAGACTCCAGTTGTCACCAGGATAGAGTTCAATGACTTGATGAGAGAACTCAGGGAAAGTAGGAGACAACTAGGAGAGCAGATGCAAGCCAATGCCAACCTGATGGCACAACTTACTCAACAGCAGCAACAGAATGCTGGGGGCAATCCCGCTGCTTACTCCTCATCTGACAGCTCTACTTCCTCTGATGAACCTCCCAGGCGCAGACGCCGTAAGACTGATGCTGCGCGAGCAGATGCTGCTGTTCGAACAGCTGGAGACCGCGACCAAGCAAGAGCTGGAAGCTTCAGGACCGGGATACAGATGGAAGATAGAGGCCCAGATCATCAAAATGCTAACGATGTCGAACCTCAAGATGCACGATTGGCAGATCGCCAAGAGAGGAGGCATCAGCATGGACAGGCGCGTAGAACAGACTCCAACCTTTCGCCTTCCATACAGACACCCGATCTGACAGCCATGATCAGGCAACTGATGAAAGAGAATCAGGGCTTATCAAATGATGACTGGGGAGTGTCAAGAAGTCATACTCCGTTCATGGATGTTGTGTTGCAAGCGGCGTACCCCAGGAAGTTTAGTATGCCTACTATTCCTGCATATGAAGGAAAGACTGACCCTAGACAACATGTCATGAGGTACGAATGGATGATGGATTCAGCCAGAGCGAATGATGCCACCAAGTGTAGGTGCTTTCCGATTACTCTATCTAGGATCGCTACTATGTGGTTCACCCGACTTCCTCCGCGATCCGTATCAAATTTCGAGGAGTTGGCAAAGAAGTTTATTGAGCAGTTCAGGATACACACTACGCGCCCAAAGGACGTGATGTCTCTGTCAAGTGTAATCCAAAATCCTGGGGAATCGTTGAAGGAATATTTGCAAAGATTCCACGTAGCAGCAACTGAAGTCAGTAATCCCAATGACCATGCAATTCTGATGGCTGTAATGAGAGGTGTGGATCCAGACTCTGAGTTTGGAGACTGGCTGGCAGGAAAACCTCCAGCTACGCTAGAGCGTTTCTACTCTAAGGCACACCAGTTCATAAGAAGAGAGGAAGCTAGGTGGGTACGACGAGATAAGGCGCCAGGGCCTGTCCAAGAGTCAATAAAGAGCAACATCGCTGTGAAGCAATCGGGAGACAGCTCGGGAAAGGTCCAAGTCAATGTCCAGAACAAGCCTAGGCAACCCAAGGAGTCCGGTGGAAGGAGTCAAGGGAAAAGAAAAGAAGCAGGAAAGTGGAAGTCGAGAATTCCAAGCTACAGCGAGTACACTCCGCTAAACGCCCCACTTGAAAACATTTACCTATCCACCTGCAATACTTTTCAGTATAGAAAACCACGTCCAAAAGAATCAACCGAAGAACAGAAGCGGACCGGGAAATATTGTCGCTTCCATGAGACTTATGGACACAATACGGAAGAATGTAGACACTTGCACGACGCTATTGAGAAGTTGATCAGGCAGAAGAAATTGCAAGAATTTGTGAAGGATCCACAAGAAGGAGGACAGGGAACGTCCAACCCAGGTCGTGCACCAGCTCCACGTCATCCCAAGGAGCCTGCCCGGACCGTTGGTAGACTGGTCATAAATACAATTATCGGCGGGCCTCACCCCGCGGATAAGAATTGGCAGGAAATGGAGCGATATGCAAGTTCCTTGAAGCATGCAGATTTTGAGTGTTGTTCGAACATGGAGGACGGAGACCCTGCTAAGCAGCAGCGCGTAATGACAGACGATATTGTGTTCAGAAGCAGAGACGCTGATCAGGTAGAGGATCCGACCATCGACCCCATGGTCATATCTGCAACGATCGGACCAGCATATGTAAAAAGAATTCTGATTGATTCTGGAAGTTCAGTCAACATCATCTTCAAGAAGGCCTACGATCAAATGAAGCTAGAAACAAAAGACTTGAAACCATCCAAAGCTCGTATTCACGGCTTTAACAGTGCTGCAACTGATGCAGTGGGATATGTCGAGTTACCAGTTGACTGGGACAAGGCGAGCGTCGGAGAGTGCGAATTCTACCCTTTGTAGTTTTGGATGTGGACTCTCCGTATAACGTTTTCTTGGGTCGGCCGGCCCTGGCAGAGTTTAGGGCAGCGTTAGCCCCGTGGTGTTTAACTTTGAAGTTCCCGACTGACAAAGGAGTAGGCATTGTTCACGGCGACCAAGCAGCTGGTCGTTCCTGTTATGTGGCCGAGCTCCAAGAGGCCCACCGGAGGGAGAAGGGAAAGGTTGCGGACAATCCCGTCCGCATCCTCAATGCGGATAATTGACAAGTAGTGCCCGAGCCCTGGCTTGGGCATAGTTCTCGAATCTACGGAGATATAGATCCGAGAGACGACGATGAGAAACCCAGGGAAGAGAAGGCGGCACCGGCTGAATTAACAATTGACATTTCAGTTAGCCGTGACGACCCTTCGCGAATACTGAAGATCGGATCACAGCTAGGCCCCGCAATGACTGAAGACCTTAGCGACTTCCTCCAGGCAAACCTTGATGTTTTCGCCTGGACGCATTCTGATATGTGTGGGATTTCTCCCGCCATCACGAGTCATATGTTGAACATAGACCCGAAATACGTCCCAGTCAAGCAAAAAAGGAGAGGAATGTGTTATCCCGCCTTTTGGCAAGGCCAGGACACCAAGGAGTTGGATTCCAAATGTCGTTTGTCATAGATATCGTTGAATTTTGACCAAGTCCAGATCAAGCCCCAATCGATGAGACATGATCGGGAAAATATAGCAAACCAACGTTCCAAGTTTCAGGTCAATCCGAGCTCATACGCACAGGTTATGATGGATACAAGTCAAAGGGGAGAGCACTTTTTCGTATCCATCGGGAAGCAGCAGTTCGTATCGATCGAAGTTAACCATGCTTCGAATCCATCGAATTCGTCTCGATGGACTTCGTATCAATCAGCCCGGCCCAGATTTCGTATCCATCGCTAAGGGTGATTTCGCATCCATCAGATCAGCGGTGATTTCGTGTCCATCAGTGGATCTTGCTTCGTATCCAACCAGTATGTGTCCATCGCTCGTTTCGCATCCATCGATCTCATGTCAATCAGAATGATTAAGTCCACACAGTTATAAGCTTCGTATCGATAGAACCTTCAGCCGGAAAGACTTGTTCGTATCCATCAATAAGTCACCTGGTTCGTAACGATCACTTAACGTCTACTTCGTATCCATCAGCCAGTGCTTGCTTTGTATCCATCATTCAGTGTCTACTTCGTATCCATCTAAGAACCTTACTTCGAGTCCATGCGAAATGACTTACTCGTATCCATCAGGTCAACCAGCTTGGATAACGTGTCATCTCTCGAAGAAAACAAGGCGAGATACCTGGAATCGAAACAGTCAATACGGCGCTGAGACCGGATCGAGGCGAAGCGTGCGCACCACGTCATCCCTCGATGCGAATGCGCCGAGATATATGGAGTCGACACGGTCGACTCGGAGTAAAGACCGGATCGAGGCGAAGTGTGCGTTCCACGTCTTCACAGAGGCGCGTGACACCATCGATTCGAAGCCCTCAGCTTGGAAAGATGGATTCGAACCAGCCAGCCTAGCGAAGAACATCGCCTCATATCGATGATATCTCTCAATCTACTGATCCAAATACCATGAAATTTTAACTAAAGGTTGCACACATACCGAGGAACATCTCCACCAAATTTGAGCTCAATTGGAGGTAATCTTGATCGATACGAAATGACTTCGTATCGATCACAGATCGACTTGAAACTCTCTGGAAATGATCGAATGGGTCCCCTCACGTGTCAGACCAAGTCTCCCGGAGTTTGAGCGAAATCTAAGCCTCCTACGCCTATAAATAGAGCCCCAGAATCAACAGAAAAAGGATCTTTTTTCTCTGAAGCGTCCAGACTCTGCCGGATTGAGATTTGCATCATACTTTTGCTATCAATTTCGAATTCTAATCTGTAATCCGCTGTTCATTGCTGTAACCGCTTGTAATCATTGAAAGAGAATCAATAAAATCATCAAAACTTCATAGTGAACGTAGGCTATACGCCGAACCACTCTAAATTGCTTGTCTGTGCATTTTACATTTCTGTTTGTTGGAGTTTTTGTTAGATAACCTCTGTTTTACATTTATAATCTTCATTTTATCTCTTCAAACAACTCCCGAAGAGTGTTGTGCCCATTTTTGGTACAAACACTTTGGTGCTTTCACTGAGAAAACCAGCGTTTTCTCCTGCTCATTGGATCTGCCGTCGATACCGGATTGCATAAATCCAAGAGGAAGATCCAGATATCCAGTCCGGAATCCTTCCATTCTATTCAGATTTGCCCAAAATCTAGGAAAGGACTCCACCACCGAGAATGGTCAGCACAAGAACTGGCGCTACCGCTGCAGAGCAAGAAGGCAGAGATAGGCAGAATCCCACACAGCCGCCTTCTTCCAATCAAGACAATACCACTCACTCAGACTCAACGGGGCTAGTCACCCGACAGGAGTTTCAAGTATTGCTCCAGGAGCTGACCCAAAGCCGCCAGCAGTTGGCGGAACAGTTGCGCGCCAATATCGAGCTGACCAACCAGCTGAACCGCCGGGGGCACAGAAGGTCCAGGAGAGATGATGCCTCCAGAGCGTCTACCGAAAGCTCAGCTTCATCTGATTATCACCACCGAACTACTCGTCCTCGGCTAGAGGGGAGTCGCGCTCAAGCTGCTGAATATCAGCCCGCCTTAACTGTTGGGCAACTGAGGGTAGGACCGTCGACCAGCTTCCAAACGGGTCCCTCAACACGAGGAGGTACTGCCCCACAGTACACCACGGATAACCGCGCCACAACCGCCGCAGCAGAGACAAGGGTCGATACCCGAAATCAATCAGAGCCGATCAATCAACAGCGTGGACATACTCCTGAACCTTATGTCCCAGAAGACGTTGAGCCAAGGAGGCGAGATACGGATCGTCGACAGCGCCCGATCCCAACTCGCACCGTGGAACCCGACCACGCCTTAGCTCATCACGCTCAGAATCTGCCCGTGTTGGATATATCAACCATGATACGTCAGATGATCCGCGAGAGTCAGGGGCTCACTAATGATGATTGGGGGATTTCCCGTAGTCATACCCCTTTCACAGACGAAGTGTTACATGATGAACCCCCTAGGCGATTCAGAATGCCGACTCTCCCGATGTATGAAGGGAATAGTGACCCCAACCAGCATATTCTGAAATATGAATGGTCGATGAGCGCTGCAAGGGCCGACGATGCAGTGAAGTGTCGGAGTTTCCCCATCTCTCTAGGGGGAATCGCAACAATGTGGTTTACCCGCCTACCACCTAGATCAATTTCTTCGTTCGACCAATTGGCCAAGAGGTTTGTGGAGCAATTCCGTATGCATGTTGCTAGGCCAAAAGACGTCAACACCCTATCCAGCGTCACCCAAGCTCCTGGAGAAACGCTCAGGCGTTACCTAGAGAGGTTCCACGCAGCATGCGTCGAGATCACCAATCCTAACGATAATTCAATCTTGATGGCTCTGACCAAGGGGATTGATCCTGATTCTGAATTCGGAAACTGGCTAGCTGGAAAACCGCCCGCATCGTTGGACCGTTTTTACTCCAAGGCCGCTCAATTCCTGCGGTAGGAGGATGCAAAACAGTCTAGGAAGCAGGACGATGCGAGGCCCAGCATTGAGGGAATACAGAGCAATGTGGCAGTTAAACAGTCCGGCGAGAGTTCCGGGAAAGTTCAACTGAATATACAAAACAAGCAAACCCAGCAGAGAGGAAACAATGGCCAGAATAAGAAGAGAGACGAGAACCGAGGTCCACGACATAGAGCTCAGATGTTTGACAGTTATACACCGCTAAACACATCATTGGAAAACGTATACTTACAGACTTGTAACACTGTACAGTATAAGAAGCCTGCTCCGAAGCCCTCGTCGGAGAGGCAGGTTCAGACAGGGAAATTCTGTAGGTTCCATGAAAGCTATGGGCACAATACCAATGAGTGTCGGCACTTACATGACCTTATCGAGAAGCTGATTAGAGAGAGGAAGCTAGATCAGTTTGTACGGGCACCGCAGTCTGGTAGAGCGGGCCCCTCGAATCAAAATCGTTCACAAAATCAGGAAAGAGAGGAGGAACCCGCCCGTGCGGGCGGGAGATTAGTTATCAACACAATAAGTGGTGGTCCCCATCCGGCAGACAGAAGCTGGGGGGAAATGGAGTCGTATGCTAGTTCTATCAAGCATGCGGACTTCGAGTGTTATAGTAATTGCGAGGATGGAACCCCGGCAAAGCAACAAAAGATAATGTCCGATGATATCGTGTTCAGGAGCCGAGACGCCGATAAAGTCGAAGCCCCTACAATCGACCAACTAGTCATATCTGCCCAGGTAGGTCCTGCTTGGATGAAGAGGATCCTGGTTGACAGTGGGAGCTCTGTGAACATCTTGCTTAAACGGGCTTACGATCTAATGAAGATGGAGACAAAGGATTTGAAACCCTGTTTATCCAGAATCCATGGTTTCAACGGAAGTTCCACGATACCCATCGGAATAACTGAACTCCCAGTCGAGTTAGGCGTTGGAGAACGCCGGAGGGTCCGAATGTTACAATTTGTTGTGCTAGAAATCGATTCGCCATATAATGCGTTTCTGGGTCGACCG
Organism: Allium fistulosum; assembly: GCA_030737815.1. Lineage (NCBI taxonomy): Eukaryota > Viridiplantae > Streptophyta > Magnoliopsida > Asparagales > Amaryllidaceae > Allium > Allium fistulosum. The sequence goes on along the minus strand of CM060902.1, from coordinate 1,109,346,336 downwards.
GCCTTAGCTGAGTTCAGGGCGGCGATCGCCCCATGGTGTCTGACTTTGAAATTTCCCACTGATCATGGGATTGGAGTTATTCAAGGAGATCAGGTCACAGGAAGGGCCTGTTATGTTGCTGAGCTGCGTAGGGCGCAACGTAAAGAGAAGGGAAAGGGCGTAGAGGAATCTCTCTGCGTCCGTTCCATCGATAATTGACAATTGATGCCTGGGCCTCGGCCCGGGCACCACGACCAATTCCTGAAAGACCTGGACCCCAGGGACAACGAGGATAAAGACGAATCAACGGAGAGTCAAGCTTCTCCAGCCGAACTGAGTGTGGACGTCCCAATCAGTGAGGATGATGATTCAAAGATACTGAAAGTTGGGTCCCAACTGAACGAGCAGACACAGCAGGAGTTGGTCGAGTTTCTTCGGGCGAATCTCGACATCTTCGCCTGGACACACTCTGACATGTGCGGGATCTCGCCGAGCATTGCAAGTCACTCCCTGAATATAGATCCGCGACATGTCCCAGTAAAGCAGAAAAGGCGCGGTATGGATCCAGAGAGATCTGCCGCCCTTAAGGAGGAAGTTGATAAACTACAATCGAACGGGTTCATTCGAGATGCTTTGTATCCAGAATGGGTGTCCAACCCTGTACTAGTTCGGAAACCAAACGGGAAGTGGAGAACCTGCGTTGATTACTCTGACCTAAACAAGGCCTGTCCAAAAGATAGCTTCCCGCTTCCGCGAATCGATCAGCTCGTTGATTCAACGGCCGGACATGAACTACTATCCTTTATGGACGCTTATTCCGGCTACAACCAGATACCCATGCATTTACCTGATCAGGAACATACCAGCTTCGTGACCGATCTGGGACTCTATTGTTACAAAGTCATGCCGTTTGGTCTAAAGAACGCTGGAGCAACATACCAACGCTTAGTCAACCGAATGTTCGCTGATCAGATCGGGAAGACCATGGAGGTTTACGTGGATGACATGCTGGTGAAGTCCCGATTCTCCACAGATCACGTCGGAGATTTGAATTCAATGTTCAGCATCCTCCGGGAGTACGGAATGAAGCTCAACCCACTCAAATGTCACTTCGGCGTTGCATCCGGAAAATTTCTTGGGTTCATCGTCAACGCTCGAGGAATAGAGGCGAATCCTAAGAAGATCTGGGCTATTAGAAATTTGCAAACCCCTAGAACTATAAAGCAAGTCCAGAGTCTTAACGGGAAGGTCGCAGCATTGAGCAGGTTCATTTCAAAATCCACCGATAAATGCATTCCTTTCTTCGACCTGATCCGGAAGGGCAAACAGAACTTTGAATGGACCACGGAGTGTGAAGGCGCGTTCCGATCATTAGTCCAACATCTCTCCACACCTTCGATCTTATCAAAACCGGTTGACCACGAGCAGCTATATCTTTACCTGGCAGTATCAGAACATGCGATCAGTGCTGCTCTAGTCCGGGAAGAAGACAAAGTGCAAAACCCGGTCTACTATGTTAGTAAGCGACTAATAGGAGCTGAAAGAAATTATCCGAGACTGGAGAAACTGGCCTATTGCTTGGTCATTGCCTCAAGAAAGCTCCGTCCTTACTTCCAAGCTCATCCGCTTACTGTGTACACCGACCAGCCGTTACGACAGGTCCTCACGCGGCCTTAGACGTCCGGTAGGTTACTCAAGTGGAACATTGAGCTAAGCCAATTTGATATCGCATACGCTCCGCGGAGAGCCATTCAAGGACAAGTCCTGGCAGATTTCATAGCTGAATTCACCGTTCCAGAAGACTTACCCGAGACTAGTAAATCTCTCGAATACATCTGGAAGCTGTATACTGATGGTGCATCAAATGACCGGTGTTCGGGTGCTGGGGTTGTACTTGAGACTCCCGAGGGCCGATCCATATGTTATGCTCTTAAATTTGACTTTCATGCAACTAATAATGAAGCTGAATACGAAGCCCTCCTAACCGGCCTAAAGCTTGCCAGGGACTTGAGAATTATCGCTGTAGAAGTTTATTGCGATTCACAGTTAGTGGTATGTCAAGTACGAGGAGAATATCAAGCAAGAGACCGAAGACTGGCTGCTTACTTGGCTCGAGTTCAGGAAATACTAAACCAGTTTGATTATTATGCCATCTATTATGTGCCTCGGGAGCGCAATCAGAAAGCCGATTCACTGGCAAAGTTAGCTAGCACAGGTGAAGCACAACAAATGGGACTTGTCCCCGTTGAAACTTTGGCCACCCCGAGCATCGATCGGATAGAAATGAACTCTGTATTTGAAACCGCTCCCAGTAGAGAATCCTGATGACTCCGTATCGGAATTACATTGAGAATGGGGCACTGCCTGAACCTAGAAATGAGAAGAGACAAATTCAGCGAAAAGCTTCGCGGTTCGTCATCCAAAACGGAGTCATGTACAGGAGAGGTTATTCCGTTCCTCTCCTCAGGTGTATCGCCCACGAGGAAATCAAACGAGTGTTACATGACGTGCACGAAGGAGAGTGTGGCGATCATACCGGAGGACAAGCTCTCGCTAAGAAGATACTCCGATATGGGTACTACTGGCCGACAGTGAACCGAGATGCGGCAAACTATGCCTGGAAATGCGATAAATGCCAGATACATGCCCGAATTCCGAGAGCTCCGCCAACTGAAATAACCCTAATGGTCAGTCCCTGGCCATTCGCAATGTGGGGCATCGATATCATCGGCGCTTTACCTTTAGCAAAAGGCGGTGCGAAATACGCCATCGTTGCCGTTGACTACTTCACGAAGTGGGCCGAGGCCGAAGCCCTTGCCACCATTACGACAAAGAAAGTGATAAATTTCGTGGTTCGCAACATCATCTGTCGATTTGGACTCCCACATACTATCATCACTGATAACGGAGCCCAATTCGAGAGTGCGGAATTCAAGAATTTCTGTCAACGGTTTCATATCCGCAAAAAGTTCTCGGCTGTCGCACACCCCCAAGCGAATGGACAGGTTGAAGCTGTCAACAAAGTTATAAAATCGATCCTGAAGAAATGATTGGAGAAGGCTGGGGGCAAGTGGGTCGATGAACTTCCTATGGCGTTATGGGCCTATCGAACGACCCACAAAACCGCGACCGGACACACTCCGTTTTCCCTATCTTATTGCTCAGAGGCCGTTATTCCGGTCGAGACAGAAGTTCTCTCTCATCGCGTGACTTATTATGATCCAAAAACAAACGCCATACTCCTGGCCGAGTCTTTGGATCTATTGGATGAAAAACGGGAAGAGGCTGATTTGAGAGCAGCTGCACATCGAAGCCGGGTCGCCCGACTGTACAACACCAAAGTTCGACCTCGAACCTTTGAACTCGGCGACCTAGTACTCAAGAGAATCTACCCAGTTCCTTTACACATGAAGCCAAACTGGGGAGGACCGTATGTAATTACACGAAAGCTCGGAGATGGTACATTCAAGCTATCGACTGTTGACGGTCTCGATTTACCAAGGGCTTGGAACAGCGAAAGTCTCCGCCGCTATTACATATGACAGGCTTTGTTTATTTCATTCTATTTAGCAATTTGTTTCTGCATTTCGAAATTTGAATTTTGTAATAAGGCAACTGACTTTGCCGCATTTTCTTATTTCAGCAATAAAATGCCACTTCTTCGCGCCAGAGCTGTGATTCATTAAGTACGATATACAACATCACGATGCACGAAGAGCTAAATCCCATCATGCAATGGGACTTATTCAAATGGAGAGTGGCTGTGATACGACCGGCCACTCACTAGGTGAAACCCGAGCTCGGGGACAAGCCATGACACCGATATTGATAGGGTTGACACACGACAATCCTGCAATTAACTCTGTATTCCCAGAGTGCGAGACGGAGTATAAACATTTAACTCCGTATTCCCAGAGTGCGAGACGGAGTATAAACATTCAACTCCGCATTCCTTGAGTGCGAAGCGGAGTATAAACATTTAACTTCGTATTCCCAGAGTGCGAGACGGAGTATAAACATTTAACTCCATATTCCCAGAGTGCGAAGTGGAGTATAAACATTTAACTCCGTATTCCCAGAGTGCGAGACGGAGTATAAACATTCGACTCCGTATTCCCAGAGTGCGAGACGGAGTATAAACATTTAACTCCATATTCCCAGAGTGCGAAGTGGAGTATAAACATTCGACTTCGTATTCCCAGAGTGCGAGACGGAGTATAAACATTTAACTCCATATTCCCAGAGTGCGAAGTGGAGTATAAACATTTAACTCCATATTCCCAGAGTGTGAAGTGGAGTATAAACATTCGACTCCGTCCTCCCAGAGTGCGAGACGGAGTATAAACATTTAACTCCATATTCCCAGAGTGCGAAGTGGAGTATAAACATTCGACTCCGTATTCCCAGAGTGCGAGACGGAGTACAAACATCAGTCAACTCCGTGTTCCCAGAGTGCGAACAACCGCTTACGAGATGACATATATCCCCAGAGTGTGGATGAAACGATTCATAAGAGAACAAGTGTATTTCGGCCACTCGGTCCTCGCTTGATGCAATCACAAGCTGATCATCACAACTTAACCCTGGAACTGGGGGCAGGGGCAAATGTTAGTCATTACCCGAGACTATGCGATGCTCAGCTCCGATGCGATCCCCTATCACAACTCAAGTCCGAGATTTCCATACTTAACAAGTAAAATGAGCTATTCTTGAAACAATCAGATAATGCAAGTAGACTGGACCAAAGTCCAAACACTGCAACATTCAAGCATAGAAAGGAACATAAGCTGAAACTGGAAAACAAAATTTTATTTCAACTAACTCAAAAACAAGGGTTCATACATGAGTTTCTTCCAAAACATTCCTACTAGCAGGGGCCGAACCCGCATCTAAACACGGCCTACAAAAGGGGAAAACAGAGAAAATAAAAAAAGTCCCTAACTGCCTATGAAAAGAATGTCTAATCCTTATGCTTCCTCAACTTCTTCTTCCTCGAGGAGCTACTGGAACCACCAGTACCCTTTCGCTTGGAGCTTTTCTCCTTAGGCAGGCTCCCTTCGGGTGAAGGCATAATGTCAACATCCTCGTCTGAGCTGGACTCTATAGAGATGCTTCCCGCGGGAGGGGTTGGAGGAACAGACTCCACAGCCGGAGGAGGGGCTGGCACATTAGTATCAGTAAGTGTGCCCCCAGGAGACACAATCATAAGAGGAGTAGGGCACTGTGCTGCTGCTCCGCCATCTACTTCACCGCCGTGCACCGCGGCCGCCATCTCGGCATTAATCTCGGCCAACATCGCCGCTTCCCGCTGTGCTCTGGCTTCGCTAGGAGCCGTAGTAGTCTGAGATGGGGTGTCAGAAGTAGTCGTGAATCCACCCAAGCCGAATGGCAAGTCCGCAAAAGGGTCACTCTGACGGCCAAGGAGCTCGTTTATCATCTGTTCATCGAAAGAAAGTGAGCTCCCCTGCGTTACTCCAACTGGTGCCATTGTCGCGACGGAGGTCGCCTCAGAGATGATGGCTCCTGGCGCTTGGCCCGATTCTTGGATGGTAAGAGGCGCGACTGGTGCAACTCCTGTCACTGATCAAAGGAAAAGGACATGTCATTAGCAACATTTCAACACAGATTCTTCAATCCAAATATACAAGAAGTTAGTTCAGAGTACCTTCCTCGGTTTGGCTCGAGGTCGTCTGAACAACTTCAGAAGGATGTTCCTTAATAGGAGATAAATGCGGTTGATCTGGATCATATGCCGGAATAGGCTGGGGGTAGATCATCGGAGTTGGCTCAGACTGAGATGACACGATTATCTCAGAACTCATAACATGGTGTTCTGCACCAGAGCTCTCTCCGACCTCCTGGATCTGGGCACCAAGCCTCACCTTGTCGTGGGAAATCATGGAGTCATGGAGAACCTTCTTTTCGTCATCATTGAGGATGCGGTTCTCCAGCTCGAATTCATCAAGGGCTTCATCAGGGTGCCCGGATTTCTCCTCATCAACCAGTAGGTTCCAGGCATTATAGAGATGCGTGGGGTAATCGTCAAGCCATGTCAAATCTCGGTGCCTTAGCACATTGGCGTTATAAGTGACGAGTAGCTCTTCCACCTCGGCCTCAATCCTGGCCTCCGCCTGCCGTACCTTCTCGTCAACCCCAGCCTCAGCTTCGTGAGCTTGTTGTATAGCCGCTTCCTTCTCCTTTCGAAGCGTCACTGCCTGATCACAGGCCTCCTGCGCAGAGACATTAGCTGCGTCTTTTTCCTTCGCCATCTCTGAAAACTTTGATTTCAGCTCATTAAGCTCCTTAAGAGCGGCATCCCTCTCGGCGGTAATGGAAGTGTTCCTGTGACCCATGTCCTCGATGGCGGTATAATGCTCTTGCTTCATCCTGGTCATGACAGCGTTCACTTCATCAACCTTCTTTAGAGCCTCCATTTCAGATTTACGGGAAGACTCAACCTCTGAGTTGAGCGCTTTTATGATTTGGTCGTTGTGACCCAACTCCTTCTCGAGCTTCTCAATAGTGACGCCCCGATCGAATGCCACTTTGGACGCTTTCCTCGTGGCCCGTCCCCATTCCCTGTACTGGAAAAAGATGTCTGCAACATAATCATGGATAGTGGTTTCAGCGGTTGGCGGAATTCTCTTCAAGTGCGGAGGGAAGACATAACCATCAAAACAGATGTCGGGAAATTCCTTCCTCATCTGTGCCAGTTTAAGCGCTCCTTCACTAGACGCTTCGGTCGGGACCGGTACAGTAGCCGAGGAGGTGGCTATTTCAGTCCTGCGCGGAGGATCGGACCTCGAAGCTTGAGAAGGCGGCCTAGGCCGTGAAGTTTCAGGAGGACGAGTAACTGCGACCGTAGGAGGTGCAGAGGTCCTGGGGGGAGGAGAGCGAGATCGGGATCGGCGAACGTATCCCCTATCTCTGTCGGACTTCTCCTGACCAGAATGTCCTGAGTCGTAATCTCTCTCGCCCTCTCTCCTGCGTGGCTCATGATAACGGCGCTTATTGCGCAAACTACCAAGCACAGAACCTTGCCCAGACATCGTACCTGAAAAGAAAACCACGAAGAATCAGTAACCGTTTGCGATGTGTTGTTTACGGTTAGGAAAATGTGTTGTGCCGTGAAGAGTGTGTGAATGTGTAACCCCCCGGACCAACCAGAAGTGTCAATCGCACTGGCAGGATTAGACTCGCTAACATCGACGATATGTCGCGGTCCACCCGATTCAACGTCGTGTTGCTCCGGCTCGATGTCCGGGATTGGAGGGTCAGCAGGCCCTTCGAATTGATCTTCAGCTTGCAGGGAGGATGCTTCCGTAATCTTAACTCCTGGCAAAGGACGGTGCAAAACCACAGACTTCCGCCTCCCGGACTTAGGCTGTTTTGAGGCCACTGCTTTGCCTTTCCTCTTTGCGTCGGACTCCGGGGTTGCATTAGCAGGTCCGACCAACGGGTCCTCGTCAGTATGAGTTTTCTCGAAATCGGGTTCCTCAATTATCACAACCCTGGGTTTCATCCGCTTGACCTTTTTTTCTGGAGACGGTCTTTAATGCACCATCGAGCCTTATGCTCTGCCTCCGGCCGATCAACCCAAGAACTCTGAGATTCCGATCTGTCAGTAACAGTTCAATATTCCTTTCTTCGCTAGGAATCTCTTGGAGGACCCGAACTACTCTTTATAGTAGCCACCCTCAGGCCGCTGGATGATTGCTGAAAGAAAAAGAGAAGAAGACGTAAGTATAATTTCACTCCGAAAATTGCCCTGTCAATTACTTGGGAAAAAAGACAATACTCACGTCTGAACAGCCATCTTCTGGCAAACCCCGGAGGACATCGGACATAGAACCACTCCGACTTAAAGTAGCTTAGCCTAGTCCACGACCCCGCGACAACTTGGCAGTTCCTTACAGACTCCAAAAACGTATAAGATGGGCTGTCAGTCCGACTCTTGAAATTAAACAAGTATCTTATGTCGGTCATACGGGGAGGACGATGAAGGTACTCCATGAATACAATGAACAAGCTGTTGAGTGAGGCATATCCGTTTGGATGCAATTGAGACAGAGCGATGTCCAGATAAGCCAACACTTCTCTTATGTAATCATTGAACGGAGGAAGTGTGCCGGCTATGCACGCATGTCGATTAAAAGCAGTATACCCCTCCGGGGGATTATGTGGCCTGTCATCCGGTCCAGGCAACAGTACTTCATCCAAAGATAAGCCATGCCTTAAGCATATTCTCCCTAGCATGTCTTCAGAGATATTGGACGGGACAGAATCAGGTGGACTATTAATGAAGGACGCATCGGGCAACTCATCCGGAGCTGGGCCAATAGCCTCGGCCTCGATGTCCGGAATCGCAAGTCTGGGAGGGATAGGGTTCTGAGTTTCTTGCTGCTGCGAACTTGACGGTTCCATCACTAGCTAACTCACGAGAAACCATCATTAGATGATAAAAAGCCCGTGCATTCCCCAGTGTAAAGTGCATGAATGTGTTGTGTAGTGAAAATGTTGTGCGTGACTTGAGCAAATTCTGCAGAATTAAAGAAAACACGCTAGCGACGAAACTCTGGAAGTCAGACCGACAATGACCGTCATCGCTGACCGTCACGATCACGCAATCCAGATGCCAGATGGCTGATTCAAGTGTAAGTCTGTTATATGTTCGTTAGGTTACAGTTCCATCGACGAGCTTCGAAAGTCAGTCAAATATGCAATCCTGTGATCAAGTCCAATTATGCAAGGCAGAAGCTCGTCGGAGTCAAGTGTAAGAGCATGCAAGAGTTCGCTAAGTTCGTCGAATTTCAGCATGGAATCGATCGTAGTTCAGATTCAAATACAGTCGGAGGCGTGATATCTTTCGTGTCGATCCAGTTCGAATCGATACTTTCGTATCGATCAAGGTCGACTCGATACCTTTCGTATCAATAGGTTTCGAATCGACGGTAGTTCGTATCGACCGGAGGAGTGGATTTCGTATCGATCAGAGAGGCTTACTTCGCATCGGCCAAGGGTTAACGACTGTGTGACAACCAAATGCAGTGACTTCGCATCGATCTGGGGCTATCGGTATTGTACCAATAAACCTCTTGGTCTTCGTATCGATCGTGGGAGGCAGATTTTCGCATCGATCATGCGGGCCAAACACTTGCATCAATCATTTCAGTTTGACACAAGCCCCAACCACCTTAGATCGATGCGAACCTCTGCATCCCCTTCAACCCATCAATCGATGCGAGGTCATGAAATCTGGGTCGAGTCGAACCCTCCTGTCCCGGATCGACACGAACTAGAGGTGAAGCAATTCCTGCAGAACTCTTTCTTCTCCGATTGATGCGAGCATCGCCATGGCCATCCTCGACCAAGCTCTGGTCCAGATCTGGCCTTAGCGCCGCCAAAATCAATAATCAGCAAGGACACGATGGATCTGAGATCTGAACTACGTCGCTCGGATTTAACCGTGATTGCTTATTTACCTGAATTGAATTGGAGTTTGGGGAAATAATAAAATGATGTTTGATCGATTCGAAGATTGGAACAATTCTTTCCTCCCAAGTTCGTGAATCGATACGAAAATGCAGAAGGCAACAGTAAAAAAGTAAAAGTGAAAAAATGGCGAAGTCCAGAGTATTTATATGAAGCCTCGAATTAGACTGGGTCGATTCGACTCCCAGTCAACATGACCGGTCGCAGCCAGTCAAGCAGCGCATCGATGCGAGCATTCATTTCGAGCCCACTAGCCTTCATCGATTCGGAGCGCACAAGAGAGCCACCTGAAGGCACTGGACTCCATCGTTTCGAAGCGCACAGGGAAGCCACCTGAAGGTAACGGACTCCATCGGTTCGAAATGTCCACTTTGTGATCCATCGACTCACAACAGAGCAAACCTATCGATACGAACAGTCACTACGTATCCATCAGATATCACCAATTCGAATCAGAATTCACCGCGATTTGTGACCATCGATACGAATGACTATTTTTTGTATCCATCGAGTCAACCCGCATCGATGCGACGAAAGGCTTTCCAATTTTTAGCATCGATTCATGAGAGGATCGATACAAGAGGATGGTTGGAGAATACGACTTTCAAATTATTCAAAGAAGACCTGCAGCTTTTCAAAGCACGTCATGTTTTCACAAGACGTACTTTGGGGGGCAAATGTTATCCCGCCTTTTGGCAAGGCCAGGACACCAAGGAGTTGGATTCCAAATGTCGTTTGTCATAGATATCGTTGAATTTTGACCAAGTCCAGATCAAGCCCCAATCGATGAGACATGATCGGGAAAATATAGCAAACCAACGTTCCAAGTTTCAGGTCAATCCGAGCTCATACGCACAGGTTATGATCGATACAAGTCAAAGGGGAGAGCACTTTTTCGTATCCATCGGGAAGCAGCAGTTCGTATCGATCGAAGTTAACCATGCTTCGAATCCATCGAATTCGTCTCGATGGACTTCGTATCAATCAGCCCGGCCCAGATTTCGTATCCATCGCTAAGGGTGATTTCGCATCCATCAGATCAGCGGTGATTTCGTGTCCATCAGTGGATCTTGCTTCGTATCCAACCAGTCTGTGTCCATCGCTCGTTTCGCATCCATCGATCTCATGTCAATCAGAATGATTAAGTCCACACAGTTATAAGCTTCGTATCGATAGATCCTTCAGCCGGAAAGACTTGTTTGTATCCATCAATAAGTCACCTGGTTCGTAACGATCACTTAATGTCTACTTCGTATCCATCAGCCAGTGCTTGCTTCGTATCCATCATTCAGTGTCTACTTCGTATCCATCTAAGAACCTTACTTCGAGTCCATGCGAAATGACTTACTCGTATCCATCAGGTCAACCAGCTTGGATAACGTGTCATCTCTCGAAGAAAACGAGGCGAGATACCTGGAATCGAAACAGTCAATACGGCGCTGAGACCGGATCGAGGCGAAGCGCGCGCACCACGTCATCCCTCGATGCGAATGCGCCGAGATATATGGAGTCGACACGGTCGACTCGGAGTAAAGACCGGATCGAGGCGAAGTGTGCGTTCCACGTCTTCACAGAGGCGCGTGACACCATCGATTCGAAGCCCTCAGCTTGGAAAGATGGATTCGAACCAGCCAGCCTAGCGAAGAACATCGCCTCGTATAGATGATATCTCTCAATCTACTGATCCAAATACCATGAAATTTTAACTGAAGGTTGCACACATACCGAGGAACATCTCCACCAAATTTGAGCTCAATTGGAGGTAATCTTGATCGATACGAAATGACTTCGTATCGAGCATAGATCGACTTGAAACTCTCTGGAAATGGTCGAATGGGTCCCCTCACGTGTCAGACCAAGTCTCCCGGAGTTTGAGCGAAATCTAAGCCTCCTACGCCTATAAATAGAGCCCCAGAATCAACAGAAAAAGGATCTTTTTTCTCTGAAGCGTCCAGACTCTGCCGGATTGAGATTTGCATCATACTTTTGCTGTCAATTTCGAATTCTAATCTGTAATCCACTGTTCATTGCTGTAACCGCTTGTAATCATTGAAAGAGAACCAATAAAATCATCAAAACTTCATAGTGGACGTAGGCTATACGCCAAACCACTCTAAATTGCTTGTCTGTGCATTTTACATTTCTGTTTGTTGGAGTTTTTGTTAGATAACCTCTGTTTTACATTTATAATCTTCATTTTAACTCTTCAAACAACTCCCGAAGATTGTTGTGCCCATTTTTGGTACAAACAGAATGGATCCGGAGAGATCCGCCGCTCTTGGAGAGGAGGTGGACAAACTCAAAGCGAATGGGTTCGTCCGTGACGCCCTCTACCCTGAATGGGTATCCAACCCCGTGCTAGTAAAGAAGGCGAATGGGAAATGGAGGACTTGCGCAGATTATTCCGACTTGAACAAAGCATGACCTAAGGACAGTTTCCCGTTGCCTAGGATCGATCAGTTGGTCGATTCCACCGCAGGACACGAGTTACTGTCATTCATGGATGCGTACTCAGGATACAACCTAATCCCAATGCATATTCCGGACCAAGAACACACCAGCTTCGTTACAAATGTCGGACTGTATTGCTATGTAGTGATGCCCTTTGGATTGAAGAATGCTGGAGCAACTTACCAACGTCTGGTGAATCGAATGTTCAAGGACCAGTTGGGTAAAACCATGGAAGTCTATGTGGATGACATGCTCGTGAAGTCACGACGGTCAAACGACCACATTCAAGACTTGGCTGAAATGTTCGACATACTCAGGTTTTATGGCATGAAGATCAACCCGTTGAAGTGTTCTTTCGGCGTTGCATCAAGGAAGTTTTTGGGATTCATCGTCAACGCTAGGGGAATCGAGGCCAACCCAGAAAAGATCCAAGCTATTCGAGATGTACAAGCACCCAGGACTATAAAGCAGGTACAGAGCTTGAACGGAAAAGTAGCTGCGCTGAGTCGATTTATATCCAAGGCAACTGACAAGTGCATCCCGTTCTTTGACATAATAAAGAAAGGAAAGAGAAATTTTGAATGGACGTCTAGCTGTGAGGAAGCATTCCGGAATCTAGTGAGGCATCTGGAGAGCCCACCAATGCTATCAAAACCAGTTGACCATGAGATGTTGTACGTATACTTGGTTGTATCCCCGCATGCGATAAGTGCGGCTTTGATACGAGAGGAGGATCGAGTCCAAAAGCCGGTAATTATGTTAGCAAACGTTTAACAGGGGCCGAGAGGAATTACCCTAAAATAGAGAAATTGGCTTATTGCTTGGTGATTGCATCACGAAAGCTTCGCCCGTACTTTCAAGCACATTCAATCGGTGTTTATTCCGATCAACCCCTAAGGCAGGTACTCCAACGGCCGGAAACTTCTGGAAGATTGCTAAGATGGAACATCGAGTTGAGCCAATTCGATATCGCGTACTTACCACGGAGAGCCATCTGAGGGCAAGCGTTAGCAGACTTCATCGCTGAATTTACCATACCCATCAAACCGGACGATCACGACATCATTCCCCCCGTTCGATGGAAATTATACACTGACGGTGCATCAAACGGCCGTTGCTCCGGCGCGGGCGTAGTTCTTGTAACTTCGGAAAACCGATCGATCTGTTATGCCCTGAAGCTCGATTTCCCGGCTACAAATAACGAAGCCGAATATGAAGCACTGATCGCTGGCTTGAAGCTCATCAGGGAACTCGGGATCGAATCAGTCGAAATCTTTTGTGACTCGCAGTTGGTGGTTTACCAAGTACGGGGAGACTACCAAGCAAAGGGACGAAAGCTTGCTCTGTACCTCATTTAGGTCCAAGAACTACTATCAAATCTTGAGCGTTATGACATCTCACATATCCCGCGCGAACAAAACAAAGAAGCCGACTTATTGGCTAAGTTCGCGAGTACCGACGATGCGCAACAAATGGGATTGTATCCCGTCGAAGTCTTGCATGCCCCGAGCATAGACGAAATGGAAGTCGATCGCGTGTTGGGAACAGAAATCGAGAGGGAATCGTGGATAACCCCATTCAAACTGTACCTGACGACCGGGGCTTTACCAGGAAAAAGAAGCGAAAGACGGCAGGTCCTTCGAAAGGTCGCACGATACATAATGCAGGATGGATCAATGTATCGAAAAGGATTCTCAGTCCCGTTATTACGATGCATCGCTCATGATGAAACAAAGCGAGTCTTGAGAGAGGTTCACGAAGGGGAATGTGGCGACCATACTGGGGGGCAAACGCTAGCAAAGAAGATCCTCCGCTATGGATATTACTGGCCCACCGTAAACCGGGATGCCGTGGACTACGCAAGAAGATGCGACAAGTGTCAAAGATATGCGAAAATCCCGAGGGCTCCATCAACGGAACTCACACAAATGATCAGTCCCTGGCCATTTGCGATCTGGGGAATCGACATAATCGGCTCTTTGCCTCTATCCAAAGGTGGTGCGAAATACGTAATAGTTGCAGTCGACTATTTCACAAAATGGGCTGAGGCAGAACCTTTGGCCACTATCACCTCTAAGAAGGTCATTAACTTCGTTGTACGAAACATTATATGCCGCTTTGGCCTTCCACGCACCATCATTACAGACAACGGAACGCAATTTGAAAGTAGAGAGTTCAAAGAGTTCTGTTTAAAGTACGGCATCGAGAAAAAGTTCGCCGCCGTTGCACACCCAAAAGCTAACGGACAAGTTGAGGCCGTTAACAAAATAATCAAGTCCATACTGAAGAAGCGTCTGGAGAAGGTTGGAGGCAAGTGGGTAGATGAACTCCCGACAGCATTATGGGCGTATAGAACTACCCACAAGTCCGCGACCGGCCACACTCCGTTCGCCTTGGCATACGGCTCTGAAGCCGTTATACCCATGGAACTTGAAGTTCCATCGCACCGAGTGACATACTATGATCCCAAGATGAACCAAAACCTCTTGCTGGAATCACTAGACTGCATCGACGAGAAGCGTGAAGAAGCTGAATTAAGGGCGGCGGCGCACAGACATCGAGTCAAGCGTTACTACGACGGCAGAGTCCGCCCAAGAATCTTTGATGTGGGTGATCTCGTTCTGAAACGAGTCTTCCCGGTACCATCACGCATGAATCCCAACTGGGAAGGTCCATACGCCATTGAACGGAAGCTTGGAGAAGGAACATTCAAGCTAGCGACCGTTGATGGCGCGACACTCCCCCGAGCATGGAACAGTGAACATTTGCGGCACTATTACATTTATCATGTTTTCCTTTCTTGTTGTAGGCACTGTTATTTCCTGCATGTTTCCATTCAATAATGACTTAGTTTCCTTTTAAAAGTTGTAATCAAGCAATTTAGTTGATTTTCGTTAATAAAGGCTTGAAGCCATATTTTCTATGAAGTTTCTATATCTCTTAATTGGATGATAAATTACATTATCCTGCACGACATACAGACGCGTACGAACGATTCCAAATCTCCGAATCCCCAGAGCGCGGATCGGAGTACTCTAAGTCCCCAGAGCGCGGACTAGAGTATAAACGACTTCAAATCTCCGAATCCCCAGAGTGCGGAGCGGAGTACTCTAAGTCCCCAGAGCGCAGACTAGAGTATAAACGAATATGAATCTCCGAATCCCCAGAGTGCGGAGCGGAGTACTCTAAGTCCCCAGAGCGCGGACTAGAGTATAAACGATTTCAAATCTCCAAATCCCCAGAGTGCGGAGCGAAGTACTCTAAGTCCCCAGAGCGCGGACTAGAGTATAAACGATTTCAAATCTCCGAATCCCCAGAGTGCGGAGCGGAGTACTCTAAGTCCCCAGAGCGCGGACTAGAGTATAAACGAATACGAATCTCCGAATCCCCAGAGTGCGGAGCGGAGTACTCTAAGTCCCCAGAGCGCGGACTAGAGTATAAGCGAATACGAATCTCCGAATCCCCAGAGTGCGGAGCGTAGTACTCTAAGTCCCCAGAGCGCGGACTAGAGTATAAACGATTTCAAATCTCCGAATCCCCAGAGTGCGGAGCGGAGTACTCTAAGTCCCCAGAGCGCGGACTAGAGTATAAACGAATACGAATCTCCGAATCCCCAGAGTGCGGAGCGGAGTACTCTAAGTCCCCAGAGCGCGGACTAGAGTATAAGCGAATACGAATCTCCGAATCCCCAGAGTGTGGAGCGGAGTACTCTAAGTCCCCAGAGCGCGGACTAGAGTATAAACGATTTCAAATCTCCGAATCCCCAGAGTGCGGAACGGAGTACTCTAAGTCCCCAGAGCGCGGACTAGAGTATGAACAGTCTCAAGTCTCCAAGTCCCCGGAGCACAGTGTCAGCAAACCAAATAAAGACAAGAGAATCATTCAAACAAAAAGAAACTAAAATTTTATTCGATAAGTCCAAAATGGGGATACACGATCACTCCTACAAAATTCAGACCTATACAAACTACGAGTTGTGGAAGATAAAAACAATTACAAAACTTAAGCAGGAAACTTGTTGAACAAGTGCATCGATTATTTCTTCGACTTCTTCTTCTTGTCTTCCTTTGGTGTTTCCGACGACTCCTCTCCCTCATGCTTTTTCTTGGACTTTTTTCTTGCTAGAGAAACGGAGTCAGGAGTAGGAGACGGAACATCTAGTGGTTTGGACCTGCCCGGGAGAATGATCTTCAAAGGTCTGTTCCGTGGGTCAGTGAGTTCAAGAATTTCAGATTCAACTTTGACTTTGACCTTTTTCTTCTCCTCGTCGGCGAGACGGTCCTTCATGCTCATCTCTGAAGTATGCTCAGAGGCACCAGTAATTTCAATTTCGTCGTTTCCTTCGGCAGGAGACGAAGTATCAAGCTTGTCATCATCTAGCACCCCGATCACTTGAGCGTCTGGACCGGGAGTTACTCCCGCGTGAGCGGCATCGCTTGTTTTCTCTGTTTCCTCCTTGGCGTCATCGCTCCTCGGAGTTGGCTCGGCGTCAGAACAACCTACATGAAAATATAAAGAATGGGCGTTAGAGCCAGTAACCATTGCTGAAAAATGACGGGATCTTTCAACTTCTAGAGAAAGAAGAATTTCCTACCAGGTTCCGGTTGGCTATCGGTGGCGCGTGGGGTTTCACCCTCCAGGATAGGTGATAGCACATGAGCACCGAGCCCGGGGTCATAACCAACATGCTGCTCGAATGGATCAAGTGTCGGTCGACCGGCCGATTGAGCGTCAGGTTGAGCAGTAGCATGAAGAGCAGTAATATTAACCCCAGATGGGCCAGCTTCATCATTCTTCTCTTTCAGAAGGGGAGAGCCTTTGCTGTAAAGTGACAATGCTGGGGATAAATCCGATGGCTCATTCCCCCTGAGGAACTCTTTCACCAAGGCCTCCTCATCAACCTCTTCGGAGCCCGACTCAATCTTCCTGTTCCTTATCAAAGTTTCCCAGGCCTCAGCTAGGGACTCAAGGTAGCCGTCGCCCAAGAATGTTAAGTCGCGATGCATAAGGACGCGGGCTCCATATTCAGCAATCAGCGGGTCAAACATGTTTTTGACCTCTTCCCTGCCGGCTTCCGCGGCCGCCTCGAGGCGAGAATCAATCTCCTCCGCAGCCTCTCTCTTGCCCTCCTCACGGGCCTCATCCTTCATTTTCTCGACCCCAGCGAGTTCGTCATCGAGCTTCGTTTTCAGAAGTCGGGTAGCAACGATCTCATCGCAGTATCGTTGTGATTCTTCTTGAGGAGCTACCTTATCCTCCTTCTCCTTGGAGAGTAATTCTTTCAGCTCTTTGACTTGGGTGGCGAGCGCGTCCCTTTCCTTTTGGACAGAGTCTTTTTCTAGGGCGAGGGCACCGCTGCGCTGGACTGCTTCGTCAAGCTCTTTTTTGTGAGCCGCCTCTAAACGAGTAACTGCCTCGGCAGTATCTTTTGCGCTTTGTTCAGCGGCTTCAAGCTTCGACTTATACGAGGCAAGCTCTTCGTCTTGGAGCTTGATGATTTTCTTATCGCTTCCAGCCTCTAGGTTTAGGCGATCAATCTCGTGTTGACGCTCGACGGACACTTCCGAGATCTTCTCCACCAAGTGCACGAACGCGTCATGTTGAACATAGACGTTGTTGTTTCAGGCAATGGCACTTTGCTTCACGTGCCCAAGAATGTGATGGATGGCTGGGAAGAATTTCAAGCCGTCAAAACAGATTTTCGGAAACTTGGCCTTAAGGTCGACCATTTTTTCCGCAATAGTTGGGTCCACTGCAGGAGTAGGAGGAGGAGGCTTTGAGAATTCCGTTCTTTTACGTTGCTCTCGAACTTGCCTTGTACTCGATGAACTGGAGTGTTGTTCTCAAGCAGCATCAGATTGATAACCCTTCTGCGAAGACTTCTCTTTATCCGGCTCAGTTGGAGGAGGAAGATCGCGGGACTGGGAAGATTGAGAATGTGCTTTCTTGCGGTGAGACGACTTGCGAGGACGATTGTCCCTATCTTCATAATCACCTCGATCCCTGCGTCTGCCTGAACCGGAATCCCGTCCAGAGTGATGGAATATAGAAGACCCCTGAAGGCGATCAAGTCCGTGAGAGCGGCCCATATCACCTGCAAAGAATGGAGATAACAACGAGTTAAGGAGAATTCACGAGTTAAAAAGACTTGAAGTATATTATGGAATGCGCATGTGCGTGTGTGTCCTAGTGTTCCCCCCGACGGACCCATTCGTTTATCTTTGCTAATCGGAGTGTTGTCTCCTAGAGCTGGGAGTTGAACTCCTACATTGCCTCTAGCGGGCGAAGAGAATTTGAGAGCTTCAGGATCATCGAACCCATAATTAAGTAAATCATCGGGGATGGACAGGTTGGACAGACCCCTCAGAGAACTTTCCAGATGCTGTGAGGAAGCCTCTTTCTCAGGCGGAATAAGTGTGACTTTTGAAGTGCCACCAACTTTCTCCTTCTGAACTTTATATTTTAACTTCCTCTTTCCCTTCGAAGGGGAGGACGACGTCTCAATGTCGTGAACTTCGACTCACGGATTCTGAGCGGGACCCGCATTCTCACCCTGAGTTTCAGAGGCATCATCCTCTTTGCGCTCGCCTTCTTCGTGCGTGTCGGGAGCGCGGCGCAACGACGATCCGGCAAGTTTTTTCCCTTTACTGGACGGAGGTTTGGGAATGGTAACAAATTCTGGAAGGCTGATCCGACGACCAGGAGCCAGCAAGCCGAACCCCGATAGTGATTCATTTGAAATGATAACTCGGATGTCTCGATCCTCGGCAGGAAGAGCTCTAATGGCATCGACAGCCTCAGAATATCCTCGGCCTTCCGGGCGCGGATTGATACCTGAAAAGATGAAATGAAGAGTTAGGAAAAGCATGACTCCGATCAAATACGAATAGTGACTCGGCAGAGAGACTTACTGCCTTCAACCCATCTCCTAGCGAAACCAGAAGGGCAGCGCACATAGAACCATTCCTGTTTGTACAGGGCGAATTTGCTACAGGCCCCTGTCAAGATCTGGCATTTGTGGTATGGCTCGAGGAACATAAAAGAAGGACTGTCTTTCCGTCTCTTGAACATGTAAATATATCTGATATCACCGGCGGTCGGAGGTCTGGAGAAGACAGCCATGAAAAGTAGATAAGTCCCATATAGAAATGCATGGTCGTTCGGGTGCAGCTGCGACGGAGCTATGTCTATGTACTGCAGTACATCCCGGAGAAATAAGTTGAATGGAGGCACGCTGCCCATCCAACACATGAACTTGTTGCAGGTAGTGTACCCGACTGGGGGCAGATGAGGGCGATCGTGTCTTGAAGGAACTAACACGTCGGCAAAAGGAATCCCATGAATGGAGCATATCCATCGTAGAGCAGCTTCGTTGATCTTCGAGGCTTGAGAATCGATCGGATTGTCTAGTAAGATGGTTGCCGCCAGAGCATCAGGCGCCAAGTTATGAGCAGGAGAAGTCGATGGGTTAGAAGTATCAGCAGCTCCTTGCCTTGATGACGGCCCAGGCCTGTCGAATATAGTGGCGGAGCTAGATTTTCTCGACATCCCAAATAAATAACGAACCTGGCTAAGTGCTTGAGAAAACTATACTTAAAAAACGTTGAACGTTAGAATTAGCAACACGAGTTTCCCCCCCACGTGGTGTGTGAACTAGTGCAAGCAATTGTGTACAAGCAATAAGATTTCAAGGATATAAAAATGAGTTTCGAATCGTGGCCTTCGAAGACCGTCATCGCTGACCGTCTCGAAGAGCCCGCCTGGTAGTGGTTACAGTCCCAGATTTAGAAAACATGTAGTTTATGAAGTATCCGGCTTAAGTCTAATTTGACATTTATATCGTTCGGCATTTAAATGTTGTTCGGCAGTTGCATTGTTCGTCCTGAGAAGAGTTCAGCATGTATCTCGGTTCGGTTAAGTCATTGTCGATTGTTCGGCATGTATATGTTTGTTCGGCAATTGTATTGTTCATCCTAAGTATAGGTCGGCACATATATTGTTCGGCCTAGACATTTATATTGGTCGGTATTTTTGGTGTTCGGCGAATATAGTGTTCGGCAGTTATATTGTTCGGCACATACATTGTTCGGTCTAGGCGGTTATCTCGTTCGGCATATATGGTATTCGGCAGTTGTATTGGTCAACATATATGGTGGTTCGGCATTTATAATTAGGCATTTATGTTGTTCGGCATGGGTGACTGTTCGGAAAAGCATCGCCCGGCCAAAAATCTCGTTCGACCGGGACCATACCCGACATCCTATTTGGCTTAAACACACCGTCCTCCACAGTGACTTCATTCCCTTTTCTTTTTTCTTTCCTTCCTCCATCCACACCGAACCATCCTGTTCGGCATTCTAACCAACTCCAACCTTCCGCCGCATCATATGGCTCTAAAAAAAATCCACACACCACCTGTGTCTCGTGTCGAAGCCCCTTTAAGGATTTAGTAGAGGGATTGTTACCTATGTAATAGATCACGACTTGAAGAAGTTTGGGGTTGAGGACCGCGATTTTGATCAGCGCCAAGTGGGTCAGGAAGAGTTGTTAAGTCTTTGTAGGATGGTAACAAGTGAGTTTCTCGAAGACAAGATAGGAGAAGTGAGCGTGAAAAGAGAAGGAGGAAGAAGGCCTCGACTTTTATAGATAGAAAGGGAAGTCGAAAAGGCCATACCCGGTGGAACCGGTCAAGGTCATGTCGTTCGGATTCGGCCCATAATGGTTCGGCACTAAGTTATTGCTCGGCAAGGAGGCACCGTCCGGTTACGAATGTCTCGTTCGCCGGTGGGAACACGCTCGGCACACACCTGAATTGCTGGAATACACAAAGGTGGCATCTCCGCTCGAGGTTAGCCAAGGGTTTAAGACGAGACGAAAAGGTTGTATGATTCAAAGCGTACCACGTTCGGTCACGCGATACACTTTGGGGGGCAAGTGTTTCCTGGAGATTTGACCAGGCAACTGAGTGCTCGGCATTGGCCACTGCTCGGCATGAAGGACTGATCGGCATCCAGGAGTACTCGGCGTAGTACTCGGCATCAGCTGGAACTCGGCATGAAGGACTGATCGGCATCCAGGAGTACTCGGCATATAAGAGCGCTCGGCATCAGCTGGAACTCGGCATGAAGGACTGTTCGGCATCCAGGAGGACTCGACGAAGTGCACGGCATCCAGGAGGACTCGGCGAAGCGCACGGCATCCAATGGGACTCGGCATCCATAGCGTTCGGCATCCGTAGTGCTCGGCGATCAGGAGACTCGGCGTCAGTTAGTGTTCGGCATCATTAGAACTCGGCTACAAGAACGCTCGGCATCCCATGGTACTCGGCGTCAACCAATGCTCGGCGTCAAGACTGCTCGGCATACGAGACTGCTCAGCATCAGGAGTACTCGGCATCTAGAAGAGCGTTCGGCTTCGACTGACAAACTTCCTGCACTTCCCAAACATCAACCACATCGTTCGGCATAGAAGGGATTATTCGGCATCAGGGTGTTCGGCACACCTGGTTCGGCATACAGCGACCACTGCACTAGGGCTTGAGCGTTCGGCTATCCAGCCCACTTGGGAAGTTCAGCCCATATTTGCCTATAAATAGAGGGGCAGGGTCACAGTGAAAGGGATCCTTTTTTGGAGAGAAAACACCGAGGAGACTCTGCCATTTTCAAGACTCATCTTCTCTACTCAACAACTTCACTCAAGCATTTGATTCACGAATTGTATTTGTAATCAACCATAAAGGAAATCAATAAAGTTGAACAAAGTGGACGTAGGCAATTACGTTGAACCACTATAAATTTGGTGTTCTTACTTTCTGCATTTAAATTAGCATTGTCTTCTCTGTTTAATTTACTTTCATCACTTATATCTCTACACAATCTTTCTGAACGAGGTTAGTGACCAATTTTGGTGCTAACACTTTCATTTCCTCGATTTGACCTTGGCAATCCATTTATAAAATCACTTAAGATAGAATCATATTTTCAGACTAGAACATCTAAAAGCTGAAGTAACCCACTCGATTTATGATGTTCGGCCTTTACCTGTTGATGGTTCAAACACTGCCTCACCCATAAGCCTACATCTCTCTTCATATCTTCCTAGAAGAAACTCCTTTTCATATCTAGATACATCTTAGTTCCTCATGGATGAATGGTGAACTTTGAATGATGGCATTCTCTATGAACTTCCTTCCTAATGCTTTCCATATTCCGAACACATAGTCTTCCTTTCTTCCTTAACCACCCATTCTGGTTAAGACTGAAATCTTTCAAGTCATCGCTCTCTATTCCATCCCTTAACTTTCTGATCCGTTCAGCAAATAATGGATCCTCTCCTTGTTTAGAAGCAATCCTTTCGATCATTACTGGTCGAACTTCTAAACACAACAACATGGTGGTTGTTCAACTAGAACTAGCTGTAGATCTCTATTGTATTCCACATGTAGTCAATGCTTCTAAATCTTTCCACTCAGCCATCATTGTAAATACTGCATTCTGACATTTCCTGCTAAGTCCATTTGCAACCTTATTGCCTTTTCTCGGTGTGTACTTAATGCCAAAATCATAAGCGGCTAAAAACTCCAGCCACCTCTACTGTATCATATTCAACTCCTTTTGAGAGAATATATATCTTAGTGACTTGTGGTCCGTGTATTACTCGAACCTTTCTCCCAAAAGGTAATATCTCCACACCTTCAATGTGAAAATTACTGCAACTAATTCCAAATCATGATTTAGGGACCTAATTTCAGGCGGTCTGAGCTGTTGGGAGGCATAGGTAATCACTTTACCTCTTTGCATTAACACATTCCTAACCCTATTCCATATGCGTCCGTGTACACCACTAAGTCTTGATTCCCCTTAGGAACAACTAACACAAGCGCGTTAGTTAATAAATGTTTCAGTTTCTAGAATGTCTCCTCACACTTATCAGTCCAAACAAACTTCACATCTTTCCGAGTTAGTTTAGTCATCGGTGCAGCTATCCACGAAAAATCCTTAATGAATCTCCTATAATAACCAGCTAATCCAAGGAAACTCTTTATCTCAGTCACTGTCTTGAGTCTCTTCCAACTATTGACTACCTTAATCTTAGCCGGATCTACTGACAACCCTTTCTCTAAGACTACGTGACCAAGTAACTTAACTTATTTCTTCCAGAAATGACACTTCGAAAACTTTGCTTTTAGTTGAGGCTGCCTCAGCGTGTCAAGCACTATTTTAAGATGAACTTCATGATCCCTTTCATCCTTAGAGTAAAGAAAAATGTCATCAATGAACACTAGTAAAAATCCATCCAAATGTTCTCGGAAGATTATGTTCATCAAGTCCACGAAGAATGTTGGCGCATTGGTTAGTCCGAACGACACCCATTCTTACGATCCATATCTGGTCCTAAATGCCGTCAAAGGAATACTATCCTCTGCTACTCTAAGATGATGGAAACTTGTTGTCAAATCTAACCGAGAAAATACTTTGGCTCTACTCAACTGGTCGAACAAATCATCAATTCTAGGCAACGGATACCGATTCTTTATCGTCTTCTCATTCAGCTTAAGATAATCGATACACAACCTTAACGATCGGTCCGGTTTCTTTACAAACACTACGGCTGCTCCCTAAGGCGAACAACTTGGTCTGATAAAGTTCTCACCTTCTAAATCTACCAACTACACCTTTAACTCCTTCATCTCGGTAGGTGTCATTCTACTTGGCGGTCTACTCACGGGTTCAGTTCTTGGTACTAAATCTATTCGAAACTCAATGGCTCATTTCGACGTTAGTCCTACTATGGGCTCAAAGACATCTGCGAATTCTCTAACAATGAAAACTCGATTCAACTCGTCTTGTGCCTCCATAATGTTAGGAAATCAATTCTATGATTTCGATGATAACAACTATACAATGGAAATCGAATGTACATATATATTTATATTTACAGGTAGTTGATAGAGTAACATCACCAAAGAGGCTAAAACAATACTCAAGAGAAGAATCAAAAGACGTCAAATCAGTAGAAGTTGAAGAGAAATGGGACATGCACAAGATAAAGCAACATGCACACTTTCAGACGTCTGAGAACACTATCCAGACGTTTGAATAATTCCTCTGGCTCATAATTCAGAAACAATCAGACGTCTGGTTACCAACGTCAGACGTCTGAAAAGTACCCAGGCCTAAAACAGATATGAAGACCAGACGTCTGAGGTTATCTTCCAGACGTCTGATTCGAGACTCGACTGTGCATTTTCAAAGATCAACTGCCACATTCGAAAAGACACATCCACTTCTCTTTGTCGCAACTCTTCATCACCATCAGAAGCGACTTTACGGAGATTACAACAGATGCAACCATACAAGAAAACTCTTCATCACTATAAATAGCATCAGGAATTCAAGAGAAGAACTCACCTGACTTGCTTACGCTCTTATCTCTTGTACTCTGATTTATTCCTGATCTATAAGCAATCAACTACCTGTATTTAACTCTTCCATATATACAGAACTCCTCATTCAGATATTCTCTAGATAGATATATATATATATATTGGAAGCATTTGTACTCAATAGTCAACATCCGTGTTATAGAACACATTCTTGACAAAGAAACTCTGCAATTGTAAACCTGTTCCTCCGGGTCAAGTGAGGGTTAGTTGAAAGGAAATTCCGAAGAGGAGCTTCAGGACTGGACGTAGGACGGGAGGTCCGAACCAGTATAAAATACCGGTGTGATCATTTTCATTTACTTTGCTACTATCATTTATCAAGTTATATTATATAGTTAACTGTTTATACTTGCATATATCCTATACGATCCACTCATATAGACTTTCAATTGGTATCAGAGCAAGGTTTGTTTAAAAGAACAGTAAAACGTTTTTTAATCATTCTGATATGGCAAGTATTTTTCAAGAAGGACAATCCACATCACGACCCCCACTTTTTAATGGCTCTAATTATTCATATTGGTCAACACGTATGAGAATTTTTATGGAAGCTAATGGTTTAGAAATTTGGTCAGCCACTCAAGATAAATATGAAGCACCAACTACTGCTATGAACACATGGACCGATGCACAAAAAACATCAGCATCAAATAATGCTAAAGCTATGAATGTTCTATTTTGCTTACTAGACAAAAATGAATTTTCACGTGTCATGTTATGTACAACTGCATTTGATATTTGGCGTACCTTACAAATTACACATGAAGGTATAACCAAGGTCAAACAAACTAAAATTTCAATTTTGCAAAATCAATTTTCATCATTTAAAATGAAACAAAATGAAACTATAGTAGACATGTATTCTAGATTTCAAACTATTCAACATGATCTTATGGCATTAGGAGTTAAGTTTACTGATTTTGATTTAGTTTCTCGAATACTCAACTCTTTAACACCTGATTGGGAAAGAAAGGTATTGGCTATTGAAGAAGCTAATGATCTCTCTACTCTCAAAGTTGAAGAGTTGATAGGAAATTTGATGTCCTATGAAACTAATTTGCAGGCACGTAAAGAATTAAATTCGGAGACGAAGAACATAGCATTTCCATCAATAAAGAATGATGACTCAGATTTAGATGAAAATGAGATAGTATTCATTGCAAAAAACTATAATAGATTCAAGAAATTTAGAAAGATGACCAAGTTTCAAAAAGAAGGAAAGACCAACTCAACAAATCTATCTCAAATTAAGTGTTATGAATGTGATCAATACGGACACATGAAAAAGGATTGCCCAAAACTTAACAATGATAAAAAGAAGAGAAAATTTGAAAAACTCAAAAAGAAGAAAGCCTTCAAAGTAACATGGGATGACTCTGATTCTTCATCTTCAGAAAGTGATAGCGATAGTGATGGAGAACAAGCTAATGTATGTTTTATGGCACAAAAAGATGAGGTATGTCTAGAACTTAGCTATGAAGAATTATTTGAACTTAGCATGGAATTAGATGATAAATTTAGACAAATTAAAAAATTAAACAAAGAATATGTAGTAAAAATAAATAGATTAGAACTTGAGGTAGGAATGTTGAAAGATGAAAAATCTATTTTAGAAGAAGAACTTGAAATATCTCAAGAAAAATTAAGAGATAATGTGATAAAAAGTGAGAACATTACTCT
Source organism: Allium fistulosum (assembly GCA_030737815.1). Classification (NCBI taxonomy): domain Eukaryota; kingdom Viridiplantae; phylum Streptophyta; class Magnoliopsida; order Asparagales; family Amaryllidaceae; genus Allium; species Allium fistulosum. The sequence goes on along the minus strand of CM060902.1, from coordinate 1,109,320,289 downwards.
AGAAAAGGAAAAATTGCTAAAAGAAAATGTTGATTTTAAAAATAATATTGAATTATTGAAAACAGAAAATAGAGATTTAAAAGAAAAATTAGATAAAATTACAAATAATGTATCAAAATTCAACAAAGGAAAACAAGATTTGGAAAATCTTATCAAAACATCAAAACCATCAGGTAATAGAAATGGAATAGGATTTAAAAAATGTTCTAAACAAAAGGGAAATAATGCTAAAAATATTAATTATATAGAAGCTAGAAGTTTGTCTAAACAAAAATTGAATACCAAAAATATGAAAATTTGGGTTCCTAAAACAAATAATAATTTGATTAGACAAAAGCATATCAGTAATTACTTAGAAAATGTAGTCTATAATAAAAACTATATTTATAAAGGTACCAAACCATCTTAGGTGTGGCTACCTTCCTCTAACAATTAGGACCCTAATCAAATATATGGGTACCAATTAAAACATTTTTTATCTTGCAGGTACCTAAAATAAAAAATAAGGAGAAATGGATACTAGATAGCGGTTGCTCCAAACATATGACCGGAAATTCAAAAATGTTATCAAATATAACATACATCGATGGTGGAACGATAACATTTGGAGATAATTCAAAGGGATTTGTCATAGGCATTGGAGAAGTCATCAACTCTGGTATATCTAACTCTCCTATTATTACAAATGTTTTACTAGTAGAAAATTTAAAACACAACTTGTTAAGCATTAGTCAATTATGTGATAAAGGTTTCCAAATAAATTTTGAAAAAGATAGATGTAATATTTTATATAATAACAAACAACCCATTTTTTAAGGTTTTAGAACAAAAATATTTATGTATTAAACATGAATATTAATAAAAATTCAAACTTATGTTTAGCCGCCAAACATGATGGTCCATGGTTATGGCATAAACGATTTTGTCATATTAATTTTAAGAATATTAATAAGTTAGCTAAATATGAGTTAGTAAGAGGGTTGCCTAAAATAAGTTACAAAGTAGAAAATTTATGTGACGATTGTCAAATTGGTAAACTAAAGAAAAGCTCGTTTAAATCTAAAAATAATATCTCTACAAAACAACCATTAGAATTATTACATTTAGATCTATTTGGTCCAACACAAATAAGATCTATTAATCACAACAAATATGTTTTTGTAATAGTCGATGATTTTTCGAGATATACATGGACCTTATTTCTAAAACATAAAAGCGATACTTTTGGTATGTTTAAAATATTTGCAAAATGAATTAAAACTCAGATGAATTTGAAAATTAAAAATATTAGAAGTGATCATGGAGGAGAATTCGAGAATGATCTTTTTTCAAACTTTTGCAATAAAAAAGGAATAACTCATCATTTTTCTTTTCCTCGTACACCCCAACAAAATGGTGTCGTAGAACGAAAAAATCGTACATTACAAGAATGTGCACGAACATTATTAAATAGTAGTGGATTACCAAAACACTTTTGGGCCGAAGCTATTGCTACATCTTGTTATGTATTAAACCAAGTAACTATTCGCCCAATGACTAAATAAACTTGTTTTGAAATATTTTTTGGTAAAAAACCTAAAGTATCATACTTTAAAACTTTTGGCTCCAAATGTTTTATATTAAATACAAAAGATAACTTAGGAAAATTTGATCCAAAAGCCGATGAGGGTATCTTTGTTGGATATTCAGATCGAAGCAAGGCATATCAAATTTTTAATAAAAGGAATAATACTATAGAAGAGAGCTTACATGTCTCATTCGATGAAAATCCTTTCAAACATCAGTCTAATGATGAAGAAGAAATTATTCCACTAACAAATTCAACAAATTCTATTAATAATGAAGCAAATATACAAAATAACACTATTGTATCATCTCCTAGAGTTCTTAAGAATCATCCAATAGATAATATTATTGGAGATATTAATTCAAGAGTTACTAGAAATCAACTAAATCAAATAAGCCATATAGCGTTTGTATCAAACTTTGAACCAAAGAATTATAAAGAAGCCTCAAATGATAATTTTTGGATAATAGCTATGCAAGAAGAATTACATCAATTTGAACGCAATAACTTATGGGAATTAGTACCAAGACCTGAAGATCAATCAGTAATAGGAACAAAATGGGTATTTAAAAACAAGGCGGACGAAAATGGAAATACTGTTAGAAATAAAGCACGACTAGTTGCTCAGGGCTACAATCAAGAAGAAGGCATAGATTACGATGAAACGTTTGCACCGGTAGCAAGATTAGAAGCCATTCGTACTTTACTTTCCTTTGCAACTCATAACAATTTTAAACTATTTCAAATGGATGTCAAAAGTGCCTTTTTGAATGGTTTTATTAAAGAAAATGTATACGTTGAACAACCACCACTTTTTGTTCATGAAAAATATCCCGATCATGTTTTTAAATTACATAAAGCACTATATGGATTAAAACAAGCACCTCGTGCATGGTACGAATGTCTTAAAAATCATCTAATAACATCTGGTTTTCATATAGGAAAAATAGATACAACTTTATTTATTAAAAGAGAAAATAACGATATTTTAGTTGTACAAATTTATGTTGATGATATCATTTTTGGTTCAACCAACGAAAGGCTATGTAACGATTTTTCAAATATTATGACAAATGAATTTGAAATGTCACACATGGGAGAATTAAATTTCTTCTTAGGTTTACAAATAAAACAACTAGAAAATGGAATTTTTATTCACCAAGAAAACTATTGTAACGATTTATTACATCGATTTAAAATGGATAAAACTTCAAGCAAACCAACACCAATGAGTACCACTATTCACCTAGAAAAAGATGAAAATGGAAAAGATTTTGATGAAAAGTTATACCGAAGCATGATTGGTTCTTTACTATATTTAACGGCTAGTCGACCAGATATTATGATGAGTGTATGTCTTTGTGCTCGATTTCAAGCTAAACCAAAAGAGTCTCATCTACGATCTGTTAAGCGCATTTTACGTTATTTATCTAGTACTAAAGATTATGGTTTGTTTTATCCTAAAGGATCACCGTTTGAACTTGTCTCGTATAGCGATGCGGATTTTGGTGGTTGTAGAACAGACCGTAAGAGTACCAGTGGAACATGTCATTTTATCGGACAATCTTTAGTTTCGTGGTTTAGTAAAAAGCAAAATTGTGTTTCGTTATCTACTTGTGAAGCTGAATACATCTCCGCAGCTCTAGCATGTGCGCAAGTAATATACATGCAACAAACACTACTGGACTTTGGTAAAATTATCAATAAATCTCCAATATATTGTGATAACACAAGCGCTATAAATTTGTCAAAAAATCCTGTTAATCACTCACGAACCAAACATATAGATATACGACATCATTTTTTACGAGACAATGTTGAAAAAGGAACTATATCTTTGGAATACGTAAGTACCGAAAATCAAGTAGCCGACATATTTACAAAACCATTAAACGAACAAACTTTCATAAAACTCAGACGAAGTTTAGGAATCTGTTCACTTCAAGATCTTAACTAAAATTGAATTTAAAAACTAAATTTAGTTCACCTCTTCATTACCACAAATTAATGAATTCTGAACCATTAAAATTTTAGAAAATTAGTTTTCCTATAAATAAACCTTTCATCATATATAAATACACATGTATTTATATCACAAATATATACAAAGTATCAAATTCTGAAAATTTAGAAAAACAATGTCTTCTGGGAGTTCCTATATATCTATCTCCGTCTCCACACCATCGACGGACAGCTCAGCAGACACACCACAATGTCTTCCAACACCTACACCAAACCAAGAACCAACAAATAGGTGGTCCTCGTATCATATGGGTTTTACTCCAGATAATAAGAAGGCTAAAAGATCCTTGTTTATTTCTCCTAATACAAAGGAGAAAATTGATGAAATTCATCATTACCAAAAACAACAGATGGATCTTCAACGAGAGCTTTATTTCGAACAGAAAGTTACGGCACGAAGGCTTAGTTTTCTAGAACAAGTGGCGCCAAAGTTTTGCTCGTCCCGAAAGAAAGATGTACATGAACCACTACCAAAACCTTGTAGTTCATTAGATCCATCTTCTTCGTATCGCACTCCTTCAGATCCTTCCCCAAGATGTTATTCTGGCTCCCCACGGACTCACGAACGTAGGAATATTTGGTCTCCACTTAGACCATGGAAGGATAACGACTCAGGAAATCCTAAAACTTCGTCGCCCTCTAAATAAATAAATCAAATTAATTATTGTATGTATTTATATGTTATAATATGTTACAATAAAGATCTTTATTATCAATATTTAATAAATGAATGTATTCATCAATTTCTTTAGACTATTTTTAGAAAAACTGTTCTTTCATACGTCTGACTATGGTTTTCAGACGTCTGATCCACTGATATATGTCACATTTTTTCGAACTGTGCATATGTCAGACGTCTGATATACCTATCAAACGTCTGGATTGAGACTCTGCCACCTACAAATTATATTCAGACTATTTCAGACGTCTGAAATTTTTTCAGACGTCTGATACATCTCTCTGCCTCTAAATTACTCAAACTTTGCCAAACCAGACGTCTCACATATACCAAACAGACGTCTGCTCGCTTTCTCTGTACAATTTTTAGGGCAAACCAGACGTCTACTTTCAACATCAGACGTCTGGAATTCAATCGACCGTTATTATAACCCCAAAATAACGTTAGTTTATTCACTTTTCAAACCTCATACCATATTTTCTCTCAGCCGATTTCCAATTATATTTCCAAACCCTAATTATTTTCAAAACAAAAACACAATGCCTCCTCGTACAAAGAATATCAAAGCTCCAAAACGCAAACTAGACCAACAATCGACATCTTCAAATCCTCAAATATGCTCAGACGAACAGATTGAACAATGGATGCTCAAGGCACCCCATTCTATTAAAAGGTATCAAGAGATTCAAAAGAAAAAACTTCATATATGACCTTTCTATAATTTACTTAAGTTTCCTATGTATGACCTCGATGAACTTTGCGAAAATGCCGGATTGGAGACTTTAATTTCTTTCACACCGAATGATGTTCAAATAGATCAACTTGCTATTTTCTTATTCTACGCTAATCTAGATAGCACTGCCGTCTGGAATACCGAAGACGAGGACAATTGGTTGTGGTCAAGTGTTTATGGAAATACCATTCGTTTAACTCCGGGATTAATCGGAAGAACTTTGGGATGCTCCGACACCGGCGAGGATCTACACAACATCCTGGATATGCATTTTAAGCCGAGGAATAGTATCACCCATCAAATATGGGAGGACGAAATGCCCAAATTTGCTTCAAAATATTTGCGTCCTAAAGCTCGATTGCTAACAAGGATGATAATCAATACAATTGTTCCGCGGATGGGGAGTCACGAGCAAATAACGGAAATGGAGCACAAAGCACTTTATGCTCTTTTTAGTGGAACAAGGATAAATTGGGCAAAGTTCATATTTGACGAGCTCAAACAATTTTGGAATCGATCAAGGCCATCGATTATCTATCCTACCTATATTATGAGACTTCTTCCTTCATATCTCTCGACGTTCGAAGAAATTTCCCCAAAATATGCTTCCACAAAATTCTTTTCTTTGATGCATTTACCTGAAATTCCTTCGGAATTCATGTCTTTTGAAGATTGGACGAATCATCGACAATCTAGAAGAGTTGAAAATCCTCCTCAACCATCTGTCGTTCCATCACCAAGAGCAACAACGAGAAGATACTCCTCCTCCTCCTACACCATCTAGTTATCTGGGACAGGACGAAATTATAGAGACTCGATTGGAAACAAACCCAAATGAAAGTATTCGAGATCTCACACTTCAAAATCAACATATATTATCCTTAAATCAACAATATTTGGCTAGGCGAATTGATAAATTTGAGAGATCATTTGCTACACGACTAGCCACGGTCAAAGAGTCTCTTTCAACTGTTTTATCAGTTCTTAAAGAGGTTCTACAACGAGTTCGTGGTCCAACACCGCCCTCTGAGGATTGGCCAACTCATGTTCCTTCACCTCCTTCGAAACATTCCAAATTCTTTGACGATGAACCTTCAAAGGAAGCTTTGACATCTCCTTTAAAAGCTAGCACTTCTACACAAGATGAGCAAAAGGAAGATAATACAAATCAAGCTTCACCAAAGGAAGGAGATCCAAAACAAGCTTCACCAAAACATGACGATCCAAATCCAAAATACCACTAGAACTTAGGTCTTTTAGTTGTTTGTATTTTGTGTAAAAATCCTTGTATGTACTTCCTTTCCAACTTTAATGAAAATTTGTCTTTCCTAAACGATTGGCTTGTTTATTACAATTTTTTTTATAATGCCAAAGGGGGAGAAATATTATTATCATAACACAACAAAAATAAAGCACATATTCAGGAGGAGATTTCTAATCTATATATATAAGTACATTAAATAATTGTCATCATCAAAAGGGGGAGATTGTTAGGAAATCAATTCTATGGTTTCGATGATAACAACTATACAATGGAAATCGAATGTACATATATATTTATATTTACAGGTAGTTGATAGAGTAACATCACCAAAGAGGCTAAAACAATACTCAAGAGAAGAATCAAAAGACGTCAAATCAGTAGAAGTTGAAGAGAAATGGGACATGCACAAGATAAAGCAACATGCACACTTTCAGACGTCTGAGAGCACTATCCAGACGTCTGAATAATTCCTCTGGCTTATAATTCAGAAACAATCAGACGTCTGGTTACCAACGTCAGACGTCTGAAAAGTACCCAGGCCTAAAACAGATATGAAGACCAGACGTCTGAGGCTATCTTCCAAACGTCTGATTCGAGACTCGACTGTGCATTTTCAAAGATCAACTGCCACATTCGAAAAGACACATCCACTTCTCTTTGTCGCAATTCTTCATCACCATCAGAAGCGACTTTACGGAGATTACAACAGATGCAACCATACAAGAAAACTCTTCATCACTATAAATAGCATCAGGAATTCAAGAGAAGAACTCACCTGACTTGCTTACGCTCTTATCTCTTGTACTCTGATTTATTCCTGATCTATAAGCAATCAACTACATATATTTAACTCTTCCATATATACAGAACTCCTCATTCAGATATTCTCTAGATAGATATATATATTGGAAGCATTTGTACTCAATAGTCAACATCCGTGTTATAGAACACATTCTTGACAAAGAAACTCTGCAATTGTAAACCTGTTCCTCCGGGTCAAGTGAGGGTTAGTTGAAAGGAAATTCCGAAGAGGAGCTTCGGGACTGGACGTAGCACGGGAGGTCCGAACCAGTATAAAATACCGGTGTGATCATTTTCATTTACTTTGCTACTATCATTTATCAAGTTATATTATATAGTTAACTGTTTATACTTGCATATATCCTATACGATCCACTCATATAAACTTTCACATAACACCCAACAAAACATTAACCTCATAACAAGGGTTTTCTATGGAGTATATAACCCGGTCACTACAACTAGGGTGTCTAAGTTATATTTTCTATCATGGTAAAATATCCTAGCATTATACTTACTTAACCAATCCATATCCAAAATAATTCTGAACCCTACGAAATCAAATACATGCAAACTGCAAGTAAATATATGACTTAACAATTCGAACTCTAACCGGTCACATCTCATCTCAAGTGTAGCATATCCTCCTATCAGATTCGCAACCCTTAAGGATGTAACTAGGTATGAAGGTTCTAGGTTAAGCTTATCTATCAAACAATGAGATATAAAAGAATATGATGCACCAGTATCAAATAGAACTCTAATTAATACACCATGAATCAAAAGCGTACCTCCCAACACACCTTTTCCTTTCTCCTCAGCTATTGATCTTGAGGTAGCTGGTTCCAATGCAAACACCTTGCCTTTTCCATCCTTGGCTGGTTCCTTGCACTGGTTCTTATAATGTCCAATCTGATCACAGTTGCAGCATCTCACTCCTTTCTTGTCAGCAACCTTCTTCCCTTTGCCTGTCCGGCACTCATGAGTGAAATGTCCCATCTTGTCGTACTTGTCGCACTCATGAGTGAAATGAGTGAAAAGACCTTAACTCTCAATCTACTCAAATTAAATTTTGAGCACCCGAGAGTTTAAGGGGAAAATATAAGCTTCGAGTCAGACATAAAGACTGGTGTTAACCCAAAAAATAGATCAACACCTAGGTTTGAGTTTGAAAGCACCGGCCTTGTTCTGACAGAGTAATATCACGGATCACATATATAAGAAAAGAACAGTAAAATAAAGAAGACAGAGAATTTTTATAGTGGTTCGGCTGTTAATAAATCATGTATCCACTTTATATTTTTCTTATAGACTGATTGTTGTTACAAGACGTGTTTGACTACAAGACTTTGATTATCTCTTAATAGATTGGATCCCCGGAGTTGGAATCCACTGGAGAATCACAGTGAATTCCTTTTGAGATTGTTGTGAGGGAGGCAGAGGGTGAAGAATGTTTCCAGCAGAGCTTCAGCAATCAGTCCAGAGAAGACCCCGTTTATGTTGGAGGTAGGATGGTATTTATAGAGGTTGAAGGGTTTCTGGGTCAGGCCTGCCATCACTAGCTCGTAGAAGGACTACAGGCGACTTAGGAGATTCTGGTCGGCGAAATGAGCCAACACCATGGGTCGCTAGCGATGACCCATGGTGTTTAGGTCGCTGGCAACCCATGGTCGATGAGTTGCTGACGACCCATGGACTTAGTTTATTTCGCCGACCGAATCCCGCCTCCTTTCTTCGTATTCCATAACTTGCTTATTCGAGGTTTTGAAGAAGTGCATGGGTTGCTGACGATCCGGCCACAGCGGACTATTCTCCGTTCTGAAATTGGAGATGTTTTCATAGACATTCATTGTTATCGTTATGTCTTGATGGCAAGTCACTAGCTGTTTACATTCAAATGCTTGTTGAGCTACAAGAATGCCGGTCTCTTGGCTTCGCTGATCCCAGTCGTCATCTTAGTCGTATAGCTTGACCCTTGTTAATTCCTTGCCTTAGCTTTTCTGATTAAGTTCTACACCATTTTGATGTGACGGGATTGTTCCGTATTCTACTGGATCCTGTTGGGTTAAAAACCCGGATAACATTTTCCCCCCAAAGTATGCCTTATGAATGAAAGGTGTGCTTTGCTTTAGAATAAGTCATGGCAACGAGTCTTCGGTTGTTGAGCTTTAGTCCTGGTGAATCGTCCAGTTTCTTTGGAATCTCTTGTCAGTCACAAGTCGTTCCAAACCTGTTGCAGCCTAAGACTCTAGACCTTGCCTAAGTGGAATCTATACATCACGATCATTACAATTTCATTCGGGGTTATTACATCACATGTCCCTAATTACATTACACATCACTACAAGAAAGTTTGTTATTAATAACGCCAATTGATAACGCATTATTCTAAAGCGTTATTGTTTAATTTGGATTATTTAGCTTTTTACCTTTATTTGTTTTGTTCACACGCGTAACGCTTGGCCCCAAATACGAAACCCCTCCCAAAATTTTCGGGCCCGTTTGGTTTCATTTTGTATTTTGAGTTTTGTGTTTTCAACTTGCACTAAGAAATAGCAAAAAATAAGAGAAGAAGATTTATAATTCTTAGTCATTGCGACGACCAACGGACAACGAAGGAGTCGGATTGTTCTCCGTGTTTTTGTTATCTCTCGAAACACGAAAAACAAAATAAACTTGTTTTCTATTTTACATGTTAATTCCATTTTTCAAAATTATTTGTTTTTCAACAATACATACAACGGACGCGCTTTTGTACAGACGAAAACACAAAACTAAAAACGACACTGCCTAATGGGGCCTTCATCTCCCTCTCAAAATACTTTATCACTTCTCGTCTTCCTCACACCCATGACCTAAATAGATCTGGTGCTTCGCGGTGGTGATCATAAGAAACCATGTCGAGCGTTGTAGCAACGAAGCAAGACAAAGCTTCCAACTTCGCCATGACCTGCAATCTCTTAAGCCAATTTATCAAAGATAGGGGCTCGCTTGGCGATTTGGAGTTCGGAATAGCAAGTGGTATGACATTCCTATCCTTTTCTACTTATTCGAGCGTATTCCGATTCTTGATCCGAAACAGTACGCAAATCCTAATTCTTAATGGTTCATTTGCAGGAAGAAGCGATACGTATAGGCCACCGACGACGATGAATTTGTTATCAGGCTTGGAAGCACCCGAAACCGATACCAAAGAAACATCGGAATGACACGATATAAATCTGTGGAATCGTTTCTGCATCGCATCAGAACTCCAGAAGCTGCAGAGAGGTTTTTAGACAATATTTTCTCACTTCCGTCCCTGTAAAATATTTTTTACCATTTGAATGCTTATAAGCATGCTTAATTTGTAGAAAGCAGGAAAGCTCGCAGTTGACGATAATGTATGGCGGAAAAGTAATGGTGTTCAACGATTTCCTAGCCGAAAAGGCGAAAGACTTAATGGCGTTGGCAGGAAGATAATCCATCAAGTAAATTTCTATTATCAATAGCAAAGACAAAGATATTGATTTGTGTTAAAGTGCGCCCAATGAGCACACATTAGCATTATCCTACGTTCCTATTATAAAAAGTTAATGATAGAAGTTAGTTTTGTGCTATGTGAATTTTGATGAAAATTTGTTAGATCTAATATTAAGTTTGCTTCTCAATACTTTCCTCTATAACTCATTATCTTGTATGTGAAGCCATGGTTGACTTTACCATGGTTACAGATTGCTTGCTCGCTAGATTATGCATTTCCTTTGGTTTGCATCAAGTGATATTTTAAGTTGACAAGCATAAGTATACTGTGCCTGCGCGCGTGTGTTAGTTAGTTATGACCTTACCTGTATTTGTAGGGAAAGTAGAAGACGTCAACAAAGTTCAGACCCTCCTTTTTAGTGCAACAATGCCTGACTGGGTAAAAAAGGTATATGTTTGTCCACTTCTTGCTAGCTTAAAGTTTGTTTTATCCATGCTTGTCCCCATAATTAGACATAGCAGAAATGATTTGGTTTTTCCATATGTTCCTTTTATATCTGATTAATTTACATCTTTCTAACTTACGTGCTAAAATGTCTTCACTCCCAGATTTCTATGAAATTCTTGAAAGCTGATAAGAAAACCGTAGACCTTGTTGGTAACGAAAAATTAAAGGATAATGCTAGTGTTAGACATCTTGGTAGAGAATCTGGTAAACACATTTCTGCACCTCAGCCTGCCGATGTAGTTAAATTTGAACACATTTCTGTACCTCAGCCTGCCGATATAGCCGAATCTGCTGGATCTGTAGCAGCCGATTCAATTTCCTCTGTCTCTGATAGGCACGTCTAAATTTTTAGCAGCACTATGCTTGTCTTTTGCTTGTTTTGCCAATTTTGTTACCACTGATATAAGTTATGCATATATTAATTGTGGAGATTGGAAAATTGTTTTACCTATGCCTGGTTTGCTCTTATTTGTTGCAGTGTAACGTCAATATTTAAGTCTCAAGCCGAACAACTCCTTAGTACAACTGGTTTACCAGCTATTGATTTACTTGCTAAAGCACTTGCAAAAGCTGCAGTATGATTCTTTTATACTTACTGCTCATATCTCCTTTGCGTTTTTACTGACATGTTTGGTTGTGTAGGGTTATACAGACATAAAGAAAAGATCACTTCTTTCATCTATGGAGGGTTATGTAACCCTGTTACTTCAGGCAGGAAGAAAACCAATTCACTCCACGACGTAACTACATTATCATACTTACGTGCCTACTTGTTTGTTTATGTGTGATATTTGAAAAGTACACTTGAGAAATTTTAGTCATGATATTTGAAAATGTTTCCATTGCAAAAGAAATGTGTTTCCCAACTCCATCAATTTGTAATATGTTCTCATGTACTTCCAAACATATGTTTGTTTTCACAAAATTGTGTTTCCGTCTAGTTTCAAAGTAAGAAATATCAAAATGTGATTCCTATTAGAAAATGTTGCAGGTTTCCGGTTCTAAGGCCTGTCTTCACAAGTAGGAAACATGTTTTGGTATATATTTATGCAGTATAATATAATGTGCATGTCATGCTGTTAAATGCATTGCTGGCTATATAAGTAGTGTTCATGTATCTTGACCTGACAGGTAGCATTCAGGACAAAGGTATTCCACCCAAATATTAACAGTAACGGGAGCATATGCCTTGACATCTTGAAGGAGCAGTGGAGTCCTGCGTTAACCATTTCCAAGGTCAAATACTTTTTATGCCAAATACTTGTTTTGATTCATCGTTCAACATAATAACTTAGGCCACTAATTGGACACTGAGTCATGATTTGTTGATTATGTATTGGTTTTCTTAGACAAATACTTCTTCCCCAAATTGGAGTTGGGAAACACATTTCTTTTGCAATGAAAATCGTGAACTTTTGCATACTTCTTCCCCAAATACTGATCAAGGTTAATTTTTTTTATGATCTCATCTGGGTTTTCTTTATTAATTCCTATTTTACATGATCATCGATTAAGTTTTGACAATTTTGATTTCTTGTTTTTCTTAACAAAAATATAGGGGTGCAACTTTCACCGAGCAAATTGCTACACATTGCAAAGCTGAAATGCAGATTTGCTGATGTCATTTTTAAGGCTAATCAAAAGGTAAGATTTATTTATTCACGTTTCCAAAATTTATTTGTTGTTTTGAAATGAATCAGATGATTGTGCTTTTACTGAATGTTTGGATTTTTAATTTTGTAGAATCCGTGTTTTGACCAAGTAAAATTGCAGCGGGAAAAGCAAAAGTTTGCTCAGCAGCAAGAAAAAGGTATAAATTCGAAATTCTAACCTTGTACAATTTGTTTACTTCGATAATGTAGGCAACAAGTAATGACTAATGTTCATTTTAACGACAGAGTTAAAAAAGATAGAAGCACAAATTAACCGTGCTGATTTAAAGAGGCAAGAAGAGAGAAAAGCTGCTAGGCTCTTGATTGAAAAGGTTAATTAATCAAAACATTTGTGTTTAAGCAAAATAATTATATGCATACTACTTATTAATTAGTTAGAACTTCACTGACTAACACAAACGCTTGATGATTGCTGCAGATGGAAAGAAGCGTGTTTTTTTGATCATTTGCCTGATTTCAAGAGTGAGCAAGATGATGAGAAGACTGCACAATTCATGGATTTCGTACGGAAGAAGTTGTTCATGTGTTAGACTAGGGTACTTAGAAAAGTGCAGCTTATTTATGATTAATGAATTTGATTGATTCTAGTAGCTAATGTTAGTAATTGAACCAAGTGTAATTAATGGTCAGTGAACTTGGTATCCACGAATGTAAACATTTAATGTTTAACCAATTGTGTTTAATGTACATTTTTTGGTAGTTAATGAATGAATGGTAAAACTTCATTTAATTTTCACTTGATTTGGTTCAAACTATTTCTTTCTTTAACATGTTGATTTAATAGCGTGAAATGACCGCTATTGAATAAATATTTTATAGCGGCAAAATGGTGTTAAAAAGATTTTCAGTTCCGTTGAGATTTAGCTGTATTATAGCGGCTATAATGAGCTATTGAATTAACGTAACATAGCGGCGAATTTGCGTTATAAAACTAAGCTCAACCATAGCGGCATATTTTGTGTTATAAATATTCAACAGTTTTTTATAACATGTCGATATACAGTGCTTATCAAACCGCTATGGTTGTGATTAATAGCGGCTATATGCCGCTATAAAAGACACTTTTTGTTGTAGTGCATCTCTAATCATCCCGCATTCATTCGGGATTAACATCACTATCAATTTTTGCTTTCCATTCAGATTTTTTACATCATATATCAAAATCAAATCATATATCAGAATCACATCATATCACATCATATATCAAGATCGCATTATATCTCAAAGTCACATCATGTCACAACATATATCAAAATCATTGTATCACATCATATATATCAAAGTCATCCTATGTTCATCCAGAATTTATCCGTCTTGCTCTATTTATAAGGCACTTAAACCCTTTTTCTTTTTGCAAAACCAAATCTGTTTCAAGGTTCGATCTTTCTGGACCGCTCAAGTAAGTTTAATGCGTGATTTATCCGGATTGTTTAATGTTTAGTTTAATGTGCGATCTCTCTGGACTGTTTAATGTTTTAAGTTAAGGGGACGATCTTTCCGGATCATTTATTTGTTATGTTAAGGGGGATTAAGTAAGCCCATCCGCTCACTCTCAGGTGAGGGGAATTACTTCTTGCACTCCGGTCCCGTGATAGGACTCTAAGGCGATCAATATCGTACAAGTCCATCTACTCGTTCTTTGGCAAGGGGACTTGCACCTTGCACTCCGGTCCCGTGGTGGGACTCTAAGGCGATCAATATCAGTTATCAAAATTCAAATATTCAAATCAGAAATTAAACAAGCAGGAATCAAAACAAGCAGAAAATCTAAATGTTCATCTCAAGCATCTGACTCAGAGCGTGCCTAAGGACCGTTCGGGATCCTATACACATGTAAGCGGCCTTTGATGATTGTTGTCCTAAGTTCTCTCAGGCATCCGACTCAGAGCGTGCCTAGGGACCATTCGGGATCCCGTACACGTGAAAGCGGCCTTCGATTATTATTGTTCTAAATAGTCATCTCAGACATCCGACTCAGAGCATGCCTAGGGACCATTCGGGATCCCGTACATGTGTAAGCGGCCTGAGGTTATTACTATCATGAGTAGTTATCTCAAGCATCCGACTCAGAGCGTGCCTAGGGACCGTTCGGGTTCCCATACACGTGTAAGAGGCCTAAGGTTATTGAAGTCAGAAAAAGCATAAGGCAGAGAGTAAGGACAAACCTGCCCCTTGTTCCAACTGTGGGATTCTGGTTTCGTCACATGCGGTTATGTATTCATACTCCGATTTGCTACTCTAGCTCCAATATCACCCATTCCAGGCATAAAAGCACATCCTAGATCCAAATTTATCATGCCCCCAAGTCATGTGGGCATTATTTCAGTTTGTTTTGCTCTAACTCCAAATGCTCCTGCATTGGGTTCTATTTTTGATTCCAGTGTTGCCCTCAAGTATCGGTTGTTCTAGATATGGAGGCAGGATTCCAGCTATTCCAATCCAGCTCCAGCAGCTCCTGCGTTGTTCCCTGGAGTTTGATTCATATTCCCTGTAGGTCTAACTATTCCTTACTACTCCATCCTCCAGAAGAAGCTATCCATCATCTCTTGTTGTCTAGACAAGATCCCATTTTGCATCTCCTTCATCATTCTTTCCATTTCTTCTTTAATCACATAGATGGGTAGATAAGAAATTGAGGACACCTCCTGCTGCCCCAGGCTCCTGTTAACTTGCTACAGCTCTAAATCTACTATTAGGCCTACTCATCTTCTTTAAATCTTAGATTCAAACTTTGATTCTTCAGATCTCGTTCAAGTTTCTCACTGAAAGCGCCAAAATGTTAACCCAAAAAAATGGATCAACACCCTGGTTTGAGTTTGAAAGCACCAGCTCTGTTCTGACAGAGCAATATCATAGATCACAGATATAAGAAAAGAACGGTAAAAGAAAGAAGATAGAGAATTTGTATAGTGGTTCGGTTGTTAATGAAGCCTATGTCCACTTTATATTTCTCTTATAGACTGATTGCTGTTACAAGACATGTTTGACTACAAGACTTTGATTATCTCTCAATAGATTGGATCCCCGGAGTTGGAATCCACTAGAGAATCACAGTGAATTCCTTTGGAGATTGTTGTGAGGGAGGCAGAGGGTGAAGAATGTTTCCAGCAGAGCTTCAGCAATCAGTCCGGAGAAGACCCCGTTTATGTTGGAGGTAGGATGGTATTTATAGAGGTTGGAGGGTTTTTGGGCCAGGCCTGCCATCACCAGCTCGTAGAAGTACTACAGGCAACTTAGGAGATTCTGGTCGGCGAAATGAGCCAACACCATGGGTCGCTAGCGACGACCCATGGTGTTGGTTCATTGGGCGACCCATGGGCCTTGGGTCATTGGGCGACCCATGTGCCTTAGTTTATTTCGGTGACTGAATCCTGCCTCCTTTCTTCGTATTCCATAATTTGCTTGTTTGAGGTTTTGAAGAAGTGCATGGGTTGCTGACGATCCGGCCACAGTGGACTATCCTCGGTTCTGAAATTGGAGATGTTTTCATAGACATTCATCGTTATCATTACGTCTTGATGGCAAGTCACTAGCCGCTTACGTTCAAATGCTTGTTGAGCTGTAGGAATGCCTGTCTCTTAGCTTCGTTGATCCCAGTCATCGTTTTAGTCGTATATCTTGACCCTTGTTAATTCCTTGCCTTAGCTTTTCTGATTAAGTTCTATGCCATTTTGATGTGATGGGATTGTTCCATATTCTGCTGGATCCTGTTGGGTTAAAAACCCGGATAACACCTAGTGTGAATAATACTATTACATCCCGGATTACTGATATTAAGTGAGTCCACGCCGCTCAGTGGAACGGGTTTCCCCTCACTAATGTCCTTTTAATAACATATCTTCTACAAATCAAAATCCTACAATCAAACTGATTATAACAGCACGAGCATTAACATAAATGCATATAAATCAGGTAATCAATGGACTATCTGTCCGCGCTATAGTTTTATCTAGCTAACTATTAACCATTGGCTGACTCGAGCCAACCAGACATAATCAATAAGCTAACTTCTGTTAGACACAATATTGGGCCATTTGCCCTTAACTATCTTCTTCTAGGGTCAACTGGTCCTAATTGTTTTGCGGGCTCACCAATAACCTACCTTTACTCTGTATATTCCCTTTTGTGTGTAACATCATTTTAGTCCCATCTGCGACAAAGCCCTACACACTGGAATTTGGACTTATTTTAGCTAGGGGCTAATAGCTAATGTATAGGGCGCGACCCCATACCAGTCCCATCTGGTCTTCTAACATCTGAGTCATAAACTTAGAGTTAACTACCGCATTCAAATTTCATTTCCTTGTAAACAATATTTACAAATGATTTACCCTTGAAATCATATCTTTATAAAAAAAGGAAATCTTACTCTTTTCTTTATTCAAAATACTTATGCCATGATATATGCTTTACACAAAACAATGTTGATGAAATTTAATCAATGGGAATATGTATCCCTTCAAAATAAGTTAAAACTATTTTTAACTTAGAAAACTTTAGGCCATGAAGCCAAGCAAAATCTTCGAAACCCTTGTTTTAAAACCTTAAATAATACCTTTCGAAATCATTAAAAACAACCCTTTTGAAAGCTTTACTTAAAACCTTATACATCCTCTTTCAAAACCATTTATACTTATATTTCGAAAGCATTAGAACCTTCCTTTAGAAGTACTTAAAACATATCTTTCGAAACATTCACAGTATACTTTTCGAAAGCATTGGGCTCAAGTAAAGGATTTTAGAAACATTGCTACGAAACCTTTTAAAATTATTCCTTTTGAAACCATTAGGTTTAACATTTAATATAAATATCGAGTCAAAGAAAACAAAAGAAAAAATATCCTTTTCGAAAACTTTAATCCAAATAAAGGAATTGGGAAGGAGGATAGCTTAAAAACCCACCCTTTTGAAACCATTGCCTCCAAAACCATTCAAAAGTAGCCATATGACCCTTTCAAAAGCATTGAGAAAGCAGCTTCAAAGTAAAAAGCGAAAGCACCCTTTCGAATCCGTTGTTTTACTCAACTAGTTCGAAAGGTATGAATGCGGCAGCATGGGTATCAAATAGGTTCAAAAGCGGCTATCCTTTCGAAAGCTTCTTTTAAAACAAAAGCAAGCGACAACTCTTACAAAAGCTCCTTTCTAAAAACAAGGGCAAGTGGCAACTTGTTCGAAAGCTTCTTTTCAAACAAAGGTAAGTTGATTGATTCGAAAGCTAGTTAGAGTAGCTTCAACCCCTTGGAATGCATGCCTTCGACACAGTCCCTTTCGCCCTTCTCCAATGCACTACGTACCAATTGCTTGATACCATGTGCATTGGTTTCGAATAGGTTCGAAAGGCCTACTGGGCATGATGACGGAAGCAGGCAAAGGAAATGGCAAAGTTGTAATTCAAAACAAAACTGATTTTAAGCTTTTCAAAGAAATTCCTTTTCACCTAACTTGCCATATTTGTCAAAATATGATTGGTTGTCATTTCTTTATCCAAATCCATTTCTAAAAAGGCTACCGAATTCAAATTTTCAATTTAAAATATTTTAAGCAAATAAGCCCTTCTCCTTGATAAAATATATAAAACATTTAAGTCTCTTAACTTAAATAATTTTATAACCATAGTAAAATATTTAGGAAAATTCCCCAAAAATCACAATAATTCCATTTTAATATGTTTTTCAACATGTAAAAATTTCAGACCCGAAGTCATTATATAATTG
Source organism: Allium fistulosum (assembly GCA_030737815.1). Classification (NCBI taxonomy): domain Eukaryota; kingdom Viridiplantae; phylum Streptophyta; class Magnoliopsida; order Asparagales; family Amaryllidaceae; genus Allium; species Allium fistulosum. The sequence continues at coordinate 1,109,301,866 of CM060902.1, read as the reverse complement.
CCTTAATAAACCCAACATTAACTATTTTTTCTCATAGAAAATTCTTATTAAATCCACAATTACTTAGAAAATTATGAAACTTGAAACCCACTTCTAAAATAATGTTTTTGATCATATATCAAAAAGCAAATCATATGGATGTCATTTAGTAGGTTTTCCAATCTAAACACATCATAAAATCTATATGAAATACTATAAATCATCAACAAGCATATATATATATATATATATATATATATATATATCCATTTAGACAAATACAACGTGGCATATAACTTGCAAAATTAATTCGGATCTGACTTGAAACCAAACTCAATATAAAAAATGTGATGTAAGATAATTATTTATCTTGTCTTTGTGTTAAGAAGGTTAAGGTTTGCCCTTCGATTAATTTCTTCAAGCTTTCTACTTGATTCCTAACTTATCTTTTTTTGTTCTTCTTAATGGTGGCTGGCTGAGCTTAATAGAATTTTAGTTTCTTTTGTGAATGTTAAAATGAGAAAGGACTGAGGAATGGAAGGTTTTAGCATATTAGAATGAAGGATGTTCTCAGTTTACCCTTATCATATTTCTCCTACTTGTAGAATACAATAGCTTATGATTTTTGTTTGATGATAATAAACATATATACATTTAAATGTATTTGTTGTTATACTATTTAATTTTTCACATAATTAAATAAATGTTTGTTGAATAAAATAAAGAACTAAGAATTCATATTTAAACAGATATTTTATTCAAACAAATATTTTATTACAAATTCAAATAGTACAAATTTGAGCTCTCACTACATTTACACATTTTCAATTACAATACAACTTCTATTACAACACGATTTTCAATATACAATTTTTCATACATGGTTCACATCACTACATAAGTCACTCAACACTCGTATTTGATCAGCAACTCTATTCCAGTTTGTATCCAGCATCTGAGCTATCTGCAAAATAAACAACGATGCAGTAAAATTGAAAAATAAAATATTTTGCAGTGCAAAATAAAGTTTTTTGAAAATGTTATTTGGGTTGTTTGTCATCATTTTTCTTTTGAATTCATTTTACACGAACAACTTGTAACATGCACAGTGTGTCACTGTACATGCCACAAGGCCATGCACACCGATATGCACTTGCTTGTTAAAACTACAGGGACAGGTGAGCACAAGGTCAAATCCGAGCCATGGCTGGATTCAACTCAAGTTCAAATGCAAATAACAACAAAACAGCCTCGACCAATAATTGAACATGAATATAAAGCAACTATTTTCATAAGACCCAGCAGAATGTCCAAGCATAACAAGTTCAGTTTCAAGTGCACTATACACATGAAGACCAGACACAAATGAACATAACCAGACCTGACAACATGAAAGCATAACAATACATATGGCACCAGAGCAATGCAATGACCAAAGGCAACAACACCCAACAAGACTTCAAACGACCCAGACCAATATTGGACTCAATGAAGCTACCATCAGACTCAACACAGAAATGATCGTAGCAAAATTAGTTCAGGCATGAATGCAAACACACACATACACCAATTTCAAAAACCAAATAGGAGTATGTACAAAGTGAACAAGACCACATGCATACAACATGAATAACCAAACCAAACAGTTCAAGTGTTCAGGCTAGTGGCATGGCACCAAGGCAACCCAGATCAATGAAGACAGGAAACCACACACACACACATGAATGCAAATAGGTTCAGACACAAATGAACATACATGAGGACTTCACATGAAACCATATGCAAGCTTACAGTTTTTAACATAACAACATGCAAAAAGCTTCAGATATCAGACCTGTCAACATAACCAAACTCAAAGCAACCAGGCTTCCAGTCACAATGCAACATACATCAATGAAGACTACAAGAGCATAAGGCATATAAACATTGGAGTATGCAGACTTCAAAATACACAACCGGGTCAACAACACAACCAGTCAAGACCACATGAACCAGAGGATTGCAACCAAGACCAGACCGGTCGAAGCAATCAATGCAGACCAGAGGCAACCAACATCAAAACACATGAAGATTCAACCATATGCAGTGAACACGCATGAAATCACTTAAACAACATGAAGTACACAAGCATTCAAATGGAACAACCAGCATAATACTCGAGTGAACCATAGTGAAATGAACAGAGCATGACACACACACATACACAAATATACAACAAGCCAGATGCAATCAAGTCAACCAAACATATATACATACATATATATGTATATGTATATATGTATGGAGACCATCATAGAACTCGAAGCAATATAGGGCTAACAAGACCAGATGCCTCAAAGTAACTATCACTTGGGTGAAAAGAGAGAATAGTAGTTCGAACAAAGTCATGAATTGTTTCAAAAAGTCAAGGCAGCAAAAACAGAGAATGGTCATACGAATTGAACAAGTCGAAGTTGCAAAATATTATCTCAAAAATTCAAATGCCGAAGTCAAAGGAGAAAATAATGGAACCGGTTCAAGTAAAATTCAAATTTATTAGAGATGAACAAGTCAGACTATCCATAAGCATTCAAGCAAAAATCAAATGGCCGAGCATAATTTTAGAAGAATTCAAATAGAAATATACGACCGTATATTTAGAAATTTTATCCCTATTTAATTCCACATCATCATCGGCATTCATGGTAATCGAGTTCAAGCAAATCAGAGAGCAAGCACTGAATAAAATCACGAAACTCAAATCAAAGTTGAGTGTAATCAAAATTAAAAAGGGGATAAAATTGCATACCATTCTTATCATTCGTGCTCGACAAAATTGAACCCAATTAAAGCAAGGAATCGATCGACGAAGCAATTCAAAGTAATATCATCATGCCAAATCGATTTATTGAATCGGCAACTTCAATTGAGAAGGAACCCTAAATTTCAGATCGAAGAGAAAAAGGAACGAGACGACCAGTATATATGAATAAAAGAGAAACGTCTTCTATCATTTACTGTACTGGGCCGGCTCTATTTTATTGGGCTTAAATTGTTAAAAATAAGGTTTTGTTTAGATTTTGTTTAGTTTTTTTATTTTCATTTGTAATTGTCTATTTTAAATTGTGCAACTTTCTAGTCGTGTGACTATGTACAAACTACGGGGCGTAGTTTGAGAATTCGAAACTCAATGGCTGAGTTGTGGCAGGGTTTTGAGCGTAGAGTTAGGTTAGTCAAGTAGCGAGTGTCGCAAGTTTACGTGTGTAAGCGTCTGACTACTTAATTTCTAGTAGAAACCTTGGAAGCAGCACGTAGGCGGGTTATTGCCAAAGCTGGGTAAATCTGTGTGTGATCTCTACCGCATTACTTTCTATTATTGTTTTTATTTCCGCATTAATTTTTATTATTAGTATCACCCTATTCACCCCTCCCCCCTCTAGGGTGAAAACGACCCTACAAGTGGTATCAGAGCAAGGTTAATAGCATAGATGTCTAACCCTAGTTGCAAATCTAGCGAGAGTCAGTCCAGTATTATTCCCCCTATTTTTGATGGAACGGATTTTTTAAATTGGAAATTAAAAATGGAATTTTATTTAAAATCTGTTAATTCTAAATGTTAGGATATTATTGAAAATGGGTGTGATATAGTAGGCAAGAAAAATACTTTGATTAATGCTCTTGCCATGCATATATTATATTCTCATATTAATCGAGATAATTTTAACCATATCTCTCATTGTGAAAGTGCACAGGAAATCTGGAATACTTTTAATGCAATATATGGTGCAAAAGTCAACAACGGTGAGAAATCCTCCACAATCGACTCAGTTGAAGAAACGTGCTTGACAGGATTTGCAAAAGACAGCAGTGATGAAGATTCAATAGTCGATGAGATAAATGATCTTTCATTCAATGATTTAGTTCTCTTGTGCCAAAAATTAATTGAAAATAATGAAGCTCTTGAGATGAAAAATAATAAGTTGAAAAGGTAACAATCTAAACTGCATCAGAAAAATAATGATTTGGAAAATGAGTTTAAAAATATTAAGAAAAATAAAAATTCTAATTACAAAAGGTGTTTGGACTATGAAAAAGAATTTGCTTATTTTCATAAAAACTTTCAAAAGTTAGAAAACGAAATTTTAATTCGGGAGAAAAACAAAACTGAGTTGATTTGTAAAAATAATATTTTGCAAAAAGAGTTGGATAGTTTTAAGAGGTCGGAAAGTTCTAAATGTGCAATTTTTGAAAAGAAATTAAATGAGGTCAACGAAAATCTCAAAACCCTTGGAAAAGAAAATGTGATTTTGAGCAAATCTGAAATTATTCGATTAAATCACGAGTTTGAAAAGGAGACCGAAAAAGTCAAGGATTTTGAAAAAATTGAATTTAAAAAACTCCAACTCTTTGAAACTAAGATGCTAGAAATTGAGACTAAAATTAGAGAGCTTGAAAATGAATAATTTTGAAAAGATAAATAGTACCATTAGTTGTTATTCGAAGCTAATAAATGAAAATAAACTTTTAAAATCCAAAGTTAATAAACGTGAGTTGATTATTCGAAATTTTTTCCCTAGAGAAAAATCATTTAATATTCTCTTAGAAAATCAAATCTTCGTGAATGAAATGAAAGGACTTGGATTTGCGAAAGCGTCAAAATATGAACAAACGACTAATAACACTGTCAAGGGGAAAAGTGTGATATCCAAATGCATAAAGTGTGGAAATATTGGTCATGGCAAGAATAATTGTCAAAATATATACAAACACAAAACCGTCAAACAAATATGGATTCCAAAAGGTACGAATATAAATGGTTTGAAATTTAAACAAATTTGGATTCCCAAGGGTGCAATTGTAGATGCTAACGGTTTGTTATATAGACAAATTTGGGTACCAAAGATTCCAATAGATAATAATAGTGGTCCTACATCTTTAGTTAGACCACTTGCCTTCTCCAAAATTTAGACACATAAGTGGACTAAGGAACAAATTTGATGGAGATAGATTTCGAGTTTTTCTAGGTGAATGATAAACTAAAATTTAAATGTTCCTTAGCCTATAAAGATTAGATGGAGATCATCGCATTTCAGATATCATGGAATCGAAGGAAAGTGAGGTATGATCTCTTAACTCAATTTTGTTCACATATTGTTAACTATGTTTTGATCAACATTGTTGAAGTATTTCTGCCATATCTTGAACATCTCAACTTTGATTTGTAAAATTCTTGAAGTTATGGAAAGCTAACCGATAATGCTACAACTTTTCTGTTTTTAGTTTTTATCGATTCACTTTGGAATGTCATGAAAAACTACTTTGATGAATTTTTTGAATGTGTGTTTTTGTTCAATATAGATTACTTTACTTGTGCTAGATATAAATGGACGTGCTGAAAATTTCAAAAAAAAAACAATTCAAGTGTTGAGGAGTACACGTTTTTCTTATATACCACTATATATCACCATGAATACCTCAAATACAAGTGGTATCTGATATCATCTCATGTTAAAATCATTTTTGCAATTATTTAATTATTTATATTAATTTTCAACTAGAAGTCATTTTCACAAAACCCCCTTACAGAAAATTGATTTTCACTTATTTTAATTTTTGAAACTTGGGTTTTCATCATGATAAAAATACTTTAGTTTATTTTGGTAAGAGATTTACTCTATAAAAGATAATCATTGACTAATCGAATCTTTTGGAACTTATCAAAATTATTATAGTGCTTGAAAAGTGATGGATAGTGATTAAATTATATTTCATAACAAGAGGAAGTATAATTTTATAATTTCATGAAAATTAAACAAATTCTATAATTTTTTTAGATTAGTACTTATTCCATGATCATTTCTATCACTTTCACCTTTCTGTCAATCCATACATCATAATATAGTGTGCAGAATTTGGTATTTCAAAATAAGAAAATGTTTTTTTGTAAAACAATTATATCCTAAAGTATTCACTCTCATTTAAAAGTTCTCGCCGTTATGCATGGGTGAATTACTTGAATTTCTATATATGGGCATCCATTCTCGTTTAAAAGTCCTGGCGGTTATGCATGGATGGGATGCATATAAGAAAGGGATAAATATCAAGTATATTCTAATCTCATTTAAAAGTCCTCACAGTTATGCATGGTTAGAAAATACTTGACATAATTTTTTTTAAAAAAAGGGGATAACTACTAACCTCATTTAAAAGTCCTAACGGTTATGCATGGTTAGTAAGTGCTTCACATTTTTTTTTTGTATAATATTTGAAAAGAGAAAATGCACAAATTATTACTTTATTAAAAATATCAAACTCTTGTCACTATATAAAATTTTCCATAATCCTACAATTTCTCTAAAGTGGAGTTTGTTTCTAATTAATAAAATATTATGATTTTTGTTTGATTAATTGGAATTTGAAATTAATATTTCCCTCTTGATTTGATTTTATATTTTTAATCAAAATCGTAGCTATTTCAATTACTATTATTATTTTTGATGATAACAAAAGGGGGAGAGAGGTTAAGATTTTGATTTTTGAGCGATATCCTTACTAATATTCGAGAGTGTTTTTATTTAAAGTTATTTTTAATTAATTTTTCACTTTTAACTACACGCATCTGTGTAGGGGGAGCTTTGTTGTTGGGGGAGTATTCTAATAGGAGAGCTAATAGAATTCGTCAAGGTCAAATACATTTAATAGAGTCAAAATCTTAATATATGTTTGTTATCATCAAAAGGGGGAGATTGTAGAATACAATAGCTTATGAATTTTGTTTGATGATAATAAACATATATATATATATATATTCATTTAAATGTATTTGTTGTTGTACTATTTTATTTTTCACATAATTAAATAAATGTTTGTTGAATAAAATAAGAACTCAGAATTCATATTTAAACAAATATTTTATTCAACAAATATTTTATTACAAATTAAGATAGTACAAATTTGAGCTCTCGCTACATTTACACATTTTCAATTACAATACAACTTCTATTACAACATAATTTTCAATACACAATTTTTCTTACATGGTTCACCTCACTACATAAGTGACTCAACACTCGTATTTGATCTTCTACTCTATTCTAGTTTGTATCCAGCATTTGAGCTATCTGCAAAATAAACAACGACGCAGTAAAATTGAAAAAGAAAATATTTTGCAGTGCAAAATAAAGTGTATTTTGAAAATGTTATTTGCCTCAGTTATTTGAGTTGTTCGTCATCATTTTTCTTTAGAATTCATTTTACATGAACAACTTGTGGCATGCACAGTGTATCACTGTACATGCTACAAGGCTATGCACACCAATATACACTTGCTTGTTAAAACTACAGGGACAGGTGAGCACAAGATCAAACCCGAGCCATGGCTGGATTCAACTCAAGTGCAAATACAAATACAAATAACAACAAAACAGCCTCGACCAAAAATTGAACATGAATATAAAGCAACTATTTTCACAAGACCCAGCAGAATGTCCAAGCATAACAAGTTCAGTTTCAAGTGCACTATACACATGAAGACCAGAACACAAATGAACATAACCAGACCTAACAACATGAAACAATGACAATACATATGACACCAGAGCAATGCAATGACCAAAGGCAACAACACCCAACAAGACTTCAAAATGACCCAGACCAATATTGGACTCAATGAAGCTACCATCAGACTCAACACAGAAATGATCATAGCAAAATTAGTTCAGGCATGAATGCAAACACACACATACAACAATTTCAGAAACCAGATAGGAGTATGTACAAAGTGAACAAGACCACATGCATACAACATGAATAACCAAACTAAATAGTTCAAGTGTTCAGGCTAGTGGCATGGTACCAAGGCAACCCAGATCAATGAAGACATGAAACCACACACACACACACATGAATGCAAATAGGTTCAGACACAAATGAACATACATGAGGACTTCACATGAAACCATATGCAAGCTTTCAGTTTTTAACATGACAACATGCAAAAAGCTTCAAATATCAGACCTGTCAACATAACCAAACTCGAAGTAACCAGACTTCCAATCACAATGCAACATACATCAGAGAAGACTACAAGAGCAGAGGGCATATAAACATTGGAGCATGCAGACTTTAAAATACACAAGCAGGTCAACAACACAACCAGTCAAGACTACATGAATTAGAGGATTGCAACCAAGACTAGACCAATCGAAGTAATCAATGTAGACCAGAGGCAACCAGCATCAAAACACATGAAGATTCAACCATATGCAGTGAACACACATGAAATCACTTGAACAACATGAAGTACACAAGCATTCAAATGGAATAACCAGCACAATACTCGAGTGAACCAGAGTGAAATGGACAGAGCATGACACACACACAAATATACAACAAGCCAGATGCAATCAAGTCAACCACACACACATACATACATACTTAGGTGAACAGAGAGAATAGCTGTTTGCGCCAAAATTGGTCACAAACTCCAAATATCGCGAAAGCACCAATGTATGAACACAAATCAGCATTATATGATCACAAATCACAGATCTAAGTAATGTAGAGGATAAAAATGAAGAATAACAAACTTTAAACGGAAAGAAATAGACAGAGACACAAGATTTATAGTGGTTCGGCTATCTCCGGCCTATGTCCACTTCAAAAGATAATCTTTTATTGACTTTACTCGCTGGTTATAGCAAATTACAGAAGTAATTTCCGAGTACAACAGTGAAGTTTGAATACAATGGTGATCTCGGAAGAATCTGGACGTCGCAGGCAAAAAAGTCCCTTTTCTGTAGGCTTTTGGATGCTCTTTATAGGCGTAGGCTGCAAATATCTCGCTCAGATCTCGGGAGACCTCTTTTGGCACGTGGGTGGGCCCACGCGATCGATCCCAGGTGATTCTGACTCAATCTGTGATCAATACGAACCAATTTCGTATCGATCAAGATTTTGTCCAATCGAGTCGAAATTGAGTAGGAACATTCTTTAGGTCGTACGCAAGCTCCTGTGAAAATTTGGTGGCACTTGGACTTGTAGATTGTCAGTTATGATCGATGCTAATTCGAGTTTCGGTAGGTTGTGTAGTTCGAATCGATCCTTTCATATTGCTCTGTTCGTATCGATCGGTCGCGCTGCTTTGTTCGTATCGATCAAATGTGTTGCCTTGTTCATATCGATCGGTCACACTGCTTTGTTCGTATCGATCCAATGTGTTGCCTTGTTCGTATCGAGTGCCGCGGCTCTGTTTGTATCGATCTAAGTTGAACTGTTCGCATCGATTGTGTGGTTTTGTTCGTATCGATCGAAGTCGTTCCAACTTGATGGATACGAACGACTGAGGATGTGATGGATACGAACAGATAGCGGCCTTACTTGACCTTGAATACGAACAGTGGTTTCCTGGATACGAACTACCGAAGCTTGATGGATTCGAACAAGGCTCTTCAGTGGATGGATACGAACAGATGGATGCATGATGATGGATACGAAATGATGCGATTATGTTGATTTCCTTAGTTTGCATCGATCATATCTTGAGCATACGAACTCCGATTGATCTGAAATTTGAAACATAACCTCTCCTAGCCTTGTATGTCATTTCTAATCGATCCTGTCTTGATTGGAACCCGACCAAATTTTGACGACATCGATCATAGCCTTGTTTCCAACCGATCTCCAACCTTAATATCCATCCTTTCCAGCCAATTTGTTGATATTCCGGCCTTGACCAAAAAGTGGGATAACATTTTCCCCTCAAAACATGCCTTGTGGTAAGAAGGTGTGTTTTGAATAGTTCTGAATCTGATATCCGAAGTCCATATTCCATCCATAGCTATCCTATCCGAGTGCATCAGCCATATCCTGATCCATTTCTGCGACTGTTCCAAGTCAATGTCCAATTTTGAATCCAGTAACCAAACCCTTAGCCAATTTCATATCCATCTGAACCCGACATCTGAGTTCTAATCCATCCATATCCAATAACCAATAATCTAATCCAGGACCTCTCCGGGTCGATATCCAAATCCTTAGCCGTTCATAGCCGATATCTGAACCCATAACTTCTCCAGGTTCATGCCAAGCATAGTCTACACTCGACGACCCGTATTGAATAATGCCTTGGGGTCCTCGGTTTAGTGTCCCTGAATGTTGAGTAATACCATGGCTTAAGTCCTAAGCCGAATCCTGGTAGCTCTGGACCCTTGCCGAGCATAGTCCATACTCGACGACCTGAAATAGTAACCGATAATATAGGGCCTAAGTCCTAGGCCGAATCCTGGTCTCTCCGGACCTTTGCCGAGCATAGTCCATACTCGACGACCTGAATAAGTCGATTCGCCATGCTCGGACGAAATGACTTACCCCTTGCCAGGCATAATCCATACCCGACGACCTTTTATTAAAAGCCACACAAAATATCCAATTGAAATCCAATCCAAAATCCAGATCAAATCGGAAAACCAAAAATCCATACCAGAAAACAAGCATCCAAACTAAAGTCCAAATCAAAAAAAACAAACAAAACCAAGAGTTCAAACCAAACTCCAAAACCAAACCAGAAAAAAGCAAATATCCAAACCAAAAAAGAAAAAACAAATTTCACAAACCATAGCGTCGCAGTCTATCATCATCTCAGATCATGCCTAGGGGCCATCTCCGTCCCCGTACATGAGTAAGTGACTTGGCCGTTTGCATGTAGTTTGCTACTTATTCCATATCCATGTCAGTCGATAACTAATCGACCATCATTCCTGGGCCTCGGGCTATCGTCGTTTGAGGTAGACGGTGGCTGCTCCTGTTCCACCACCGCATTCTGAGTCCCGACGTATTGTCGCAACTAGTCACTCCTTACATACTCCTCGATCATATCCTTTAGATGTCTGCAGCTGTTGGTATCATGTCCGTCCAGATCATGAAAGAGACAGTGCCTTCTTGATACCTTTTCACGTTCCGATGGTTCTCTCCTTGCTGGCCTTCGGTAGGGAAGACGATCTCGAGTTTCCATGAATATCCGCTCCAACGTTTCATTCAACCCTGTGTAGGTGGAGAATTTTGGCTCTCCCCAATGTTTCCTTGCCCTGCCAAAGTTGTCATCCGACTTCCGTTTTCCTTTATCCTTATCCTTGCCCGAGCTTCCGCCGGATGGCTCTCCATCCTCAGCCGCGTTCACTTCCTTTAACTTCATATCTGAACATGCATCCTCCTGTCGAAGGAATCTCTCGGCCTCGTGAAAGAATTCCCCGAGATCCATTGGTAGGTCCCATATCAATGACACTTTGAAATCCGAGTTATCCCTAACTCCTGACACTACTGCCATTAAAACCATTGATGGGTCCGGCCGATCCACCGAAGCAACCGCTGCATTGAACCGAGTTAAGAAAGTTCTGAGCGATTCTCCTGTCCTTTGCTTCACCGATGTTAGTGTCATTACGTTCTTTGGCCTTTTGATATGAACCCGAAATTGCTTTAAAAAATTATCCACCAATTCCGTCCATGTCCTGATAGATCCCTCTTCCAACTGCCTGAACCACATAGCAGCTATATCCGTCAAGTACAGGGGGAAACATCAGGCCTTAACCTCCTCCGATGCCCCCAGCACTTCCATGTGTCTCGTGTACCTCATCAAGTGATCGGTAGGATCAGCCTTGCCATTGTATACCTCCAGCGTAGGTAGCTTGAACTCTAGTGGGTTCCGAGCCATTCTGATGCCACGGGTAAACGAACTCCTGTTTACTCCTTCCAGATCTCTGTTTGTTAAACCTCCGCGCATAGTTCACCTGATAATCTCAGCCAACCCAGCGTTGTCCATCAAGGGTTGCCCCCCGAGTCCCCGAGGGAATTCTGGTACGTACTCTTCATCACACGCTCCTGCATCCCTGCCAGCATCTTGTTGTGTGGTGTCACCTGGAATTCCTCCATGAATTGGTCCATCGTTGCCAGGTGGTGTGCCCTCATGCCTGGATCCATCTTGATTAACAGTCGTGTGTTGATTAGGGGCTGCGCCCTGTTGAGTTGCTCCGTTTGATTGCCTGTTGGGTCCTTCCGTTCCAGCTCCGTGGATCTGAACTCCATCAATTCCAGCTGTTCCTGCCTATCCAAACTGTCCGAGAAGGTTTTGCATCATTTCCTCCCGTCTCTTTAGAAGCTCTTCATGCATTGCTCCCATCGTCATCTCCATCTCATCTCTGGTAATGAAAGCCGAAGTCTGATTAGCCCCTGAAGATGCCTCCTGGCTTCCTTCATGCTGACTTCTCTTCGCTCTTTGTCTCCTCGTCGATTGCTTTGTCATGGTTCCCTTTAGATCTGATCCTTTAGCCTTTCAAATCTGAACTTCAAATCCGGTCTAGCGGGCGCTTGTAGTTCTCAGTGAAAGCACCAAAGTGTTTGCGCCAAAATTGGTCACAAACCCCAAATATCGCGAAAGCACCAATGTATGAACACATATCAGCAGTATATGATCACAAATCATGGACCTAAGTAATGTAGAGGATAAAAATGAAGAATAATAAACTGTAAATGGAAAGAAATAGATAGAGACACAAGATTTATAGTGGTTCGGCTATCTCCGGCCTACGTCCACTTCAAAAGATAATCTTTTATTGACTTTACTCTCTGGTTACAACAGATTACAATAGTAATTTCCGAGTACAACAGTGAAGTTTGAATACAATGGTGATCTCGGCAGAATCTGGACGTCCCAGGCAAAAAAGTCCCTTTTCTGTAGGCTTTTGGATGCTATTTATAGGCGTATGCTGCATATCTCGCTCAGATCTCGGGAGACCTCTTTTGGCACGTGGGCAGGCCCATGCGATCGATCCCATGTGATTCTGACTCGATCCGTGATCGATACAAACAAATTTCGTATCGATCAAGATTTTGTCCAATCGAGTCGAAATTGAGCAGGAACATTCTTTAGGTCGTACGCAAGCTCCTGTGAAATTTTGGTGGCACTTGGACTTGTAGATTGTCAGTTATGATCGATGCTAATTCAAGTTTTCGGTAGGCTGTGTAGTTCGAATCGATCCTTTCGTATCGCTCTGTTCGTATCGATCGGTCGCACTGCTTTGTTCGTATCGATCAAATGTGTTGCCTTGTTCGTATCGATCGGTCGCACTGCTTTGTTCGTATCAATCAAATGTGTTGCCTTGTTCGTATCGAGTGTCGCGGCTCTGTTCGTATCGATCTAAGTTGAACCGTTCGCATCGATTGTGTGGTTTTGTTCGTATCGATCGAAGTCGTTCCAACTTGACGGATACGAACGACTGAGGATGTGATGGATACGAACAGATAGCAGCCTTACTTGACCTTGAATACGAACAGTGGTTTCCTGGATACGAACTACCAAAGCTTGATGGATTCGAACAAGGCTCTTCAGTGGATGGATACGAACAAATGGATGCGTGATGATGGATACGAAATGATGTGATTGTGTTGATTTCCTTAGTTTGCATCGATCATATCTTGAGCATACGAACTCCGATTGATTTGAAATTTGAAACGTAACCTCTACTAGCCTTGTATGTCATTCCCAATCGATCCCGTCTTGATTGGAACCCGACCAAATTTTGACGACATCGATCATAGCCTTGTTTCCAACCGATCTCCAACCCTGATATCCATCCTTTCCAGCCAATTTGTTGATATTCCGGCCTTGACCAAAACGTGGGATAACTATAGCATTTCGAACAAAGTCAAGAATTGTTTCAAAAAGTCAAGGCAGCAAAAACAGATAATGGTCATACGAATTGAACAAGCTGAAGTCGCAAAATATTATCTCAAAAATTCAAATGCCGAAGTCAAAGGAGTAAATAATGGAACCGATTCAAGTAAAATTCAAATTTATCAAAGATGAACAAGTCAGACTATCGACAAGCATTTAAGCAAAAATCAAATTGCCGAGCATAATTTTAGAAGAATTCAAATAGAAATTGTGACGACCGCCCATGACCCCTGCACTGAACATAGAAATAGTGCGCTGTAAAGTGTGTCAGGCAGCCATGGACGATTGCCAAGGTTAAGTTAAAACAGAAGAATCTATCGTATAACTCATAGCGCATGGATAAAATACAATAGAAAGTATATATAGTGAAGCTTTACAGAACAGAATCTTTATTAAACCTCATAATAGTTTGGTACAACATCTGAATAGTCAATACATCAAGCCTCACTACATATCACTCAGAGAATATACAAGCAGCGGAACATCCAGTACATATAGTAAGAAACTAATAAGCAAGCCTCCAGCTCGTCTTCGTCATCAGCATCGTCGGTCACTAAGAACAGCACCTGTCACCTGCTACCTAGTCTGCCCATCCCAAAATGGATGAACAGCCCAAGGTAATAAGAGTGGAACATAAAACCTTGAGTCAGACAACAGTCTTAGTGAGCGGCAAATTAACTAACAACATACCAAAAGAGCATAAAGGTAAAAGGAATAGGAATCCAACCCTCCCACTCCACCTCTTTCTACAGTGATAGCCCCCAGACACACTAAGCAGAAATAAACATAGCAAAGCAGACATTTAAAGTAAAGCAATTATCACTCGAGTCAAGGTCGGTGTTTTCCAAGTACAAACCCCCAAGGCCTAAACCAAGATCAGATAAGCACCCAGAAAACATCGCTCTTAAGACCGAATGACGATACAACCAAACATCCATGACTCTGGCTATCACTGTTATCATTTCTTCGATACCACCGTTAGTTGAATGACCGGCACATTCTTTCAGCCGTCCGTCAAGGGTTAATGGCAACCTCGGTTCTAGACAGAACTCCGCACGTCGTCGCAGCCCGTGCCTAGGACTATCGAATCTGCCCAGAGTACTCGACTACAATCATAGTCTTTAGGGACTATCAAATCTGCCCAACGTACTCTTGCTTTGAGCCTGCTAGAACCTTTAATAACGATGAAACCTCAGCCTTCTAGTCATCCTCCTCGACGACTATTTCCGTACTAGCCCAAGCGCCTCTCGAGCAAACCATTATCCTCAACTCGAACCATTTCACCGAGTTATCAACATGCTTGGAATGATCCCGTCTGGATTAAACCAAGGCTATCTCATACCATGCCTCGCTTCATCTCATCATAGCAAAGCCTCATCTCAACATCATCAAATCTATCCATATGAGCTTCATCATCCGCCACATATGCCACGAGCAGCTTTTCCAATTCAAGAGCCTTTCCCTTAGCTTTTGAATCATCTTCGACTAACTTGTCCAAATCAAATCATCAATCAACTAATTTACAACAATCAATCAAGTCAAACATTAATCCAAGTAATCAAACATTCAAACATGATCTAAATAACAATAATGGCAATTTCGTAAATAAAGAGTCTAAATCTAACAAGCATGAAACATGAACAATATCTCTATAACTTGATGAATGAACTTGCATAGGTTAACATGTAGTAAAATGGATGTCAAATCATCATGAACAATAGATCTACACTTAAGTTTATGAAAATGCATGGAAATCACTATTTTAACACCAAATCAAGCCAATAATCCGATATACTCCTTTGGATCCGTGTGAGAGATAATCACCACTCACCAAATCACCTAAACACCTCAAAAGCAACACACTTCAGATCTGGACAGCGAAGAATCTAACTCGATCTATCAAAACTCCGCTTCAAACGATGAAATCTCTCTTCGATGGATGAAGGTCTTCAATCTAAGCTCTTGGATCTTCGATTTGGATGGAAGGAAGCACAAGATTAAAGTGGAGAAAAGAAGTGAAGAAGTATAGAACTCGAGCTCTCAAAATGGCAGGACTTCGTCGCTTCAAAATCCGGATCCTAAAAAGTGAAGAAGAACCCGCCTATTTATAGGCAGATTTCCTTAGGTCGTCCGCCCCCTTAGGTCGTCCACGACCTAACAAACCCTCCGACCTAACACTCAGCGACCTAACACAATGCGCGACCTAACAGCTTCCGACTCAACGACTTAGCACATGTGCGCGACTTAACACTACACGACCTAACACTGCGCGACTTAACTACGCGTGACTTACGACCTAACTGAGACGCCGACCTAACGACCTATCCTTCTCGCGACCTAACAACTTTAACTCGTCCACGACCTAACTTCCTTAGGTCGCTAACCCTTAAGACGCTAACTACTAGGTCGCTTCTCCTATGCCGCTAACCCCTATAGGTCGCTCCAAACCCTTAAGTCGTAAGCTCCTTAGGTCGTCTACTACTTAGGTCGTCTACTTCCTTAGGTCGCTCGACCGACCTAAACTATCACACGACCTAACTATCACACGACCTAACTGCTTAGGTCGTTCCAATCCTTAAGTCGCTCCACTTCACTAAGTCGCTCAACTGACCCAGACTTATACCGCTACCTCTTAGGTCGCCGTCTTCCTTAAGTCGCCTATTCCTTAGGTCGGTCAAATCCTATAGGTCGTCTCAAACTAGCATACGACCTAAACCAGTACGACCTAAACCAATACGCTAACTACTAGGTCGTTAACTCTTAAGTCATTCACTCGACCTAAGCCACCACACGACCTAACTTCTACATGACTTATCCCATAATCCTTAGGTCGCCAACTTCCTTAGGTCGCTCCACTCCGACCTAACTACTATACAACCTAAGCCTTATCTCGTCCACGACTTAGACTCTGGACGACTTATCAACATTACGACCTGATGACAACTGTTTTACGATGTTTCGATCCGTAAAAATACGGGTCGTTACATTCTCTCCCCCTTAGGAATTTCGCCCCCGAAATTCCAAACAAACAAGAGCAATCAAAACTATTCCGCATGCCTATCATCCATAGCAATCAACAAACCATGCATCCAATTCTAGCCTAGCATGCAGAATTCTAAAACTGGAACAAGTTACAATGTCGTGAGATGACACGACACCTTATGGCCATACCTTGAAGAGTTCAGTATGAGCTGCCTTCATCCTCTCTTCCACCTCCCATGTACAGTCGTTAACATCATCACTCCATTGTACCTTGAGCAACCTAACTACCTTCCTTCTAAGCTGTTTCGTGTCAGTTTCTACAACACGAAGCGGCTTACGAGGTCTCTTATCGACTGGATCAATCTCAAAATCTTCACAGCTATCAGCAGAAACCACTGTATTCGAGTCGTGCACATACTTCCGTAGATAATATACATGAAAAACATTGTGCACACTCGACATCTTTTCTGGTAACTCCAATTTGTAGGCGAGCATTCCAATTCACTCGATAATCGGGAATGGTCCAACAAATCTCGGAGTCAATTTCCCTTTCTTCCTGAATCGAATAACATTCTTCAGTGGAGAAATCTTCACAAAAACCATATCACCTACATCGAATTCCAAATCCTTACGACGCTTATCGGCATAACTTTTCTGACGGTCTTGGGTTGTCTTCATTCGTTGCCGAATGATCTCTATGCAATCCGAAGTCTGTCGAATCATTTCTGGCCCAAGTATCAGCTTTTCTCCAGTTTCTAACCAACATGTCGGAGAGTTACACGATCTTCCATACAATGCCTCATACGGTGCCATACCAATGCTTGACTGGTAACTGTTATTATACGAAAATTCCACCAAATGAAGATGATCTTCCCATGATCCTCCGAAATCCATAACACAAGCTCTAAGGAGATCCTCCAAAACTCGATTGACTCTCTCGGTCTGACCATATGTTTGGGGATGATAAGCTGTACTCAAACAAAACTCGGTTCCCAAAACTTCCTGGAAGCTCTTCCAAAATCCACTAGTGAACAATGGATCTCGATCGCTCACTATACTCTTCGAAATACCATGGAATCGAACTATCCACTTAACATACAACTCAACCAATTTTGATGCAGTCCTAGTTGATCGAACGAGAATAAATCTTACACTTTTAGTCAAACGATCTACGATGACCCAAATCCCTTCATTTCCCGCTTTGGTTCTAGGTAACCCATCGATAAAATCCATCGATATTTGCTCCCACTTCCATGTAGGAACTTCTAATGGCTGAAGTAATCCACTTGGCTTCTTCTGTTCGGCTTTTACCAACTGGCAGTTCATTCACTTGGAAATAAAATTTCCAACATCCTTCTTCATACCTTCCCAGTAATAGGTCCTCTTCATATCCCGATACATCTTATTTCCACCTGGATGAATTGTCAACTTCGAGTGATGACTTTCCTTCAGAACTTCATTTCTCAATTCATCTATATCGGGAACAACTAGTCGTCCTTGCTTCCGAAGCCAACCCTCTCGATCGACCTCGAATCCTTTATCCTTCTCCGGGTCCAATCCAGATTCCAAATCACGGATAATCTTGACAAGCTTATCGTCTTGCTTTTGGCTCTCGCCTATCCTTTCCACAAGAGTCGGTCTTATCGATAAGTTTGCCAACATCTCAGGTTCCAATTCACATCTGGGCCTGAAGTCAAATCCAGCTAAATACTCGAGATTCTTCCATTCTGAAAACATGGCTCCTAATCCTGCATGTCTTCGACTTAACGCATCTGCCACTGCGTTACCCTTTCCCGGAGTATAGGCTATACTAAAATCATATGATGCCAAAAACTCTATCCATCGTTGCTGCCGAAGATTCAAATCCTTTTGGGAGAAAAGATACTTCAACGACTTATGATCTGTAAACAACTCGAATCGAACTCCCAATAGATAATGTCTCCACATCTTCAGAGAAAAAACAATCGCCGCTAACTCCAAATCATGAGTCGGATAATTCCTTTCATGCGGCTTCAGTTGTCGACTTGCATACACAACAACTTTACCCTTCTGCATCAGCACTGCTCCAAGTTCAGTACCACATGCATCGGTGTAAACCACCATCTCATCATTTCCACTTGGAATAGTCAAAACAGGAGCACTTGTCAGTCGCTCTTTCAGGATTCTGAAAGCTTGCTCACACTTAGCATCCCATCTGAATACTTGGTTCTTTTTCGTCAATCATGTTAATGGTGCAGCTACCTTGGAAAAGTCTTTGATAAATCGACGATAATATCCTGCTAATCCAAGAAAACTTCTCACATCAGATGCATTCTTAGGTCTGACCCAATCCTGGATTGCTGCCACTTTAGCGGAATCAATCGCTATTCCATTTCCAGAAATAATATGGCCTAAGAACCTCACTTCACTCTTCCAGAAGTGACACTTCGAAAACATAGCCTTCAGCTGATGTTTCCGTAAGATTTCCAAAACAATACGCAAGTGCGTCTCGTGCTCTTCTTCAGTTCTGGAATAAATCAGAATATCATCCACGAACACTAGCACGAACTTGTTCAACTGATCCCTGAACACTCTATTCATAAGATCCACAAAATATGCTGGCGCATTAGTCAATCCAAACGGCATTACCAGCCACTCAAAGAAACCGGACGGTGTCCTAAAAGCAGTCTTCGGCACACTATCCTTAGCCACTCTTAACTGGTGAAATCCCGTTGCCAAATCCATCTGAGAAAACACCTTAGCTTCATGAAGCTGATCAAACAAGTCATCTATTCTTGGCAATGGATACTTGTTCTTCTTAGTCACTTTATTCAGCTCACGATAATCCACACACAACCTCAATGATCCATCTGCTTTGGTTGCGAACACAACTGGTGCACCCCATTCGGACTCACTACGCCGAATGAATCCTTTCTGTAAAAGATCATCAACCTGCACCCTCAACTCCTGTTGTTCCCTAGGCGCCATCTTCCTAAGAGGCATCACAACAGGTCTGGCTCCTTCAACTAAATCGATACGAAACTCGATCTCTCTATGCGGCGGTAACCCTTTGACCTCATCAAAGACATCCTCAAATACATTAGCGATTGGCACAGATGACAGTCCATCCCGTGGAACAACCAGCGAATACATGAAGCTCATGAAGACGCCTTCCTCATGCTTACATCGTATTACAACCTTTCGCCCTTTCACATTCTCGACTGTCACCTCCAATCTTTCACAATCAACCTTTGCCGCATACTTCCTAAGCCAGTCCATACCCAAAATAATTCCGAACCCCGCAAAGTTCAGAACAAAACAATCACAAACAAAAGAGCAATCATGACTCGATACAATCAGACCACGGCATAGCATACACAAACAAGACGAACCCCCAACTGGATTAGTCACAACCAATGGCCTATCAACAATATCCGGTTCTAAACCCAACCGGCCTATAAGTTCATTACAAACAAAAGAATGCGACGCCCCAGTATCAAATAACACTCTAACTGGAATACCACAAATGGAGAGAGTACCCTGAACCACCACACTCTTTCCTTTCTCTTCAACGGTAGGAGCTTTTAAAGATGATGGAACAGCCCCCAAAGCATAAGCTTTCACAATCTGCTTGTCCTTCCGCGGTTCCGGACAATTCTTCTTAACATGCCCCGGCTTGTCACAGTTGTGGCACTTCACCGGCACCTTCGGATTCTTACAATCTCTAGAGAAATGGCCCTTCTGCTGACAATTGTAGCAGGTCACTTCGCCCTTCGGCTTCTTCTGGCCATCCTTACCCTTTTGCTGTTGCTGCTTCCTCTTCATATTTCCACCCTGCTGTGGTTTAAACTCCTCCTTGGTCACAGCAACAACAGATCCTTCTTTAGGAAACAGATTCTCGTGCCTGAGAGCCTTCTCCATAAGCTTCTCAAATGAATCATCCAGATGATCCACCAACTGCCTCCCAAGATAACTGTCCAAGCCTGTCACAAACTTCTCATTCTTCTGATATGCAGATTCAATATACGACCGGGCATACTTGGACAAAGCTTCAAACTCAGAAACATTCTCAAGAACTGGTCTTCCACCTTGCTTGAGCTCCACAAACTTCTTGAACAGAACAGGCTTCTGAGCAGTAGAAATGAACTTAGCTTCAAATCTGGCTTGGAATTGCTCCCAAGTAATCTCTTCCTCCGGAGTATCAATGGTGATAGAGTTCCACCAGTCAGAAGCTCTCCCTTGAAGCTGTCTTGATGCAAGCTTCCTTTTAGTTGCATCCTCAATTCCCAAATCACCAAAGATCCTTCTACAAGCATCTATCCATCTCTGGACTTCAATAGTTGACTCTGTTCCAAAGAAAACCTTTCCTCCAAGGGCGGTATAGTCTTTACACAACTTAGCAAAATCCACCGGTTTTGGAGTTTGGACTTGAACTCCAACATCTACTGATGGCCCCGGAGCTGGCATCCTTCTCATGATCGAAGTCATCATAGCCTCGAACATAGCAGCATAATCAGCAGCCCCCTCAGTAGCACGGCCTTCCCTAGCAGCTGGTCTCCCTCTTCGGCTCATTCTTAATATCTATAAAAAGGAATGATTAATACACCTTGAGAACAACTGCATAAAGGACTCTAATCTTTCTAAGCTACTATATTATATATAGTAATCATCCATCAAAATACAATTACGTCTCTCATACGTAGTTACATTAGCGAGCGCTGGGTAAAATCGATTAACCAAAGCTCTGATACCAAATGTGACGACCTCCCATGACCCCTGCACTGAACATAGAAATAGTGCGCTGTAAAGTGTGCCAGGCAGCCATGGACGATTGCCAAGGTTAAGTTAAAACAGCAGAATCTATCGTATAACTCACAGCGCATGGATAAAAGACAATAGAAAGTATATATAGTGAAGCTTTACAGAACAGAATCTCTATTAAACCTCATAATAGTTTGGTACAACATCCGAATAGTCAATACATCAAGCCTCACTATATATCACTCAGAGAATATACAAGCAGCGGAACATCCAGTACATATAGTAAGAAACTAATACGCAAGCCTCCAGCTTGTCTTCGTCATCAGCATCGTCGGTCACTAAGAACAGCACCTGTCACCTGCTACCTAGTCTGCCCATCCCAAAATGGATGAACAACCCAAGGTAATAAGAGTGGAACATAAAACCTTGAGTCAGACAACAGTCTCAGTGAGCGGTAAATTAACTAACAACATACCAAAAGAGCATAAAGGTAAAAGGAATAGGAATCCAACCCTCCCACTCCACCTCTTTCTACAGTGATAGCCCCCAGACACACTAAGCAGAAATAAACATAGCAAAGCAGACATTTAAAGTAAAGCAATTATCACTCGAGTCAAGGTCGGTGTTTTCCAAGTACAAACCCCCAAAGCCTAAACCAAGATCAGATAAGCACCAAAAAAACATCGCTCTTGAGACCGAATGACGATACAACCAAACATCCATGACTCTGGCTATCACTGTTATCATTGCTTCGATACCACCGTTAATTGAATGACCGACACATTCTTTCAGCCGTCCGTCAAGGGTTAATGGCAACCTCGGTTCTAGACAGAACTCCGCACGTCGTCGCAGCCCGTGCCTAGGACTATCGAATCTGCCCAGAGTACTCGACTACAATCATAGTCTTTAGGGACTATCAAATCTGCCCAACGTACTCTTGCTTTGAGCCTGCTAGAACCTTCAATAACGATGAAACCTCAGCCTTCTAGTCATCCTCCTCGACGACTATTTCCGTACTAGCCCAAGCGCCTCTCGAGCAAACCATTATCCTCAACTCGAACCATTTCACCGAGTTATCAACATGCTTGGAATGATCCCGTCTGGATTAAACCAAGGCTATCTCATACCATGCCTCGCTTCATCTCATCATAGCAAAGCCTCATCTCAACATCAACATCATCAAATCTATCCATATGAGCTTCATCATCCACCACATATGCCACGAGCAGCTTTTCCAATTCAAGAGCCTTTCCCTTAGCTTTTGAATCATCTTCGACTAACTTGTCCAAATCAAATCATCAATCAACTAATTTACAACAATCAATCAAGTCAAACATTAATCCAAGTAATCAAACATTCAAACATGATCTAAATAACAATAATGGCAATTTCGTAAATAAAGAGTCTAAATCTAACAAGCATGAAACATGAACAATATCTCTATAACTTGATGAATGAACTTGCATAGGTTAACATGTAGTAAAATGGATGTCAAATCATCATGAACAATAGATCTACACTTAAGTTTATGAAAATGCATGGAAATCACTATTTTAACACCAAATCAAGCCAATAATCCGATATACTCCTTTGGATCCGTGTGAGAGATAATCACCACTCACCAAATCACCTAAACACCTCAAAAGCAACAACTTCAGATCTGGACAGCGAAGAATCTAACTCGATCTATCAAAACTCCGCTTCAAACGATGAAATCTCTCTTCGATGGATGAAGATCTTCAATCTAAGCTCTTGGATCTTCGATTCGATCTTCGATTTGGATGGAAGGAAGCACAAGATTAAAGTGGAGAAAAGAAGTGAAGAAGTATAGAACTCGAGCTCTCAAAATGGCAGGACTTCGTCGCTTCAAAATCCGGATCCCAAAAAGTGAAGAAGAACCCGCCTATTTATAGGCAGATTTCCTTAGGTCGTCCGCCCCCTTAGGTCATCCACGACCTAACAAACCCTCCGACTTAACACTCAGCGACCTAACACAATGCGCGACCTAACAGCTTCCGACTCAACGACTTAGCACATGCGCGCGACTTAACACTACACGACCTAACACTGCGCGACTTAACTACGCGCGACTTACGACCTAACTGAGACGCCGACCTAACGACCTATCCTTCTCGCGACCTAACAACTTTAACTCGTCCACGACCTAACTTCCTTAGGTCGCTAACCCTTAAGCCGCTAACTACTAGGTCGCTTCTCCTATGCCGCTAACCCCTATAGGTCGCTCCAAACCCTTAAGTCGTAAGCTCCTTAGGTCGTCTACTACTTAGGTCGTCTACTTCCTTAGGTCGCTCGACCGACCTAAACTATCACACGACCTAACTATCACACGACCTAACTGCTTAGGTCGTTCCAATCCTTAAGTCGCTCCACTTCACTAAGTCGCTCAACTGACCCAGACTTATACCGCTACCTCTTAGATCGCCGTCTTCCTTAAGTCGCCTATTCCTTAGGTCGGTCAAATCCTATAGGTCGTCCCAAACTAGCATACGACCTAAACCAGTACGACCTAAACCAATACGACCTAAACCAATACGCTAACTACTAGGTCGTTAACTCTTAAGTCATTCACTCGACCTAAGCCACCACACGACCTAACTTCTACACAACTTATCCCATAATCCTTAGGTCGCCAACTTCCTTAGGTCGCTCCACTCCGACCTAACTACTATACGACCTAAGCCTTATCTCGTCCACGACTTAGACTCTGGACGACTTATCAACATTGCGACCTGATGACAACTGTTTTACGATGTTTCGATCCGTAAAAATACGGGTCGTTACAGAAATATACGACCGTATATTTAGGGATTTTATTCCTATTTAATCCCACATCATCATTGGCATTCAATGTATTCGAGTTCAAGCAAATCAGAGAGCAAGCACTGAATAAAATCACGAAACTCGAATCGAAGTTGAGTGTAATCAAAATAAAAAAAGGATAAAATTGCATACTATTCTTATCATTCGTGCTCGATAAAATTGGAGCAGCCGCAACCCAATCAAAGCAAGGAATCGATTGACGAAGCAATTCAAAGTAATATCATCACGCCAAATCGATTTATTGAATCGGCAACTTCAATTGAGAAGGAACCCTAAATTTCAGATCGAAGAGAAAAAGGAACGAGATGACCATCATATACGAATAAAGGAGAAACGTCTTCTATCATTTACTATATTGGGCCGGCTCTATTTTATTTGGGTTTAAATTGTTAAAAATAGGGTTTTGTTTAGATTTTGTTTAGTTTTTTTATTTTCATTTGTAGTTGTCTATTTTAAATTGTGTAACTTTCTAGTCGTGTGACTAGGTACAAACTACGAGGCATAGTTTGAGAATTCACCACTCAGTGGCTGAGTTGTGGCAGAGTTTTGAGCGTAGAGTTAGGTTAGTCAAGTAGTAGGTGTCGCAAGTTTATGTGTGTAAGTGTCTGACTACTTATTTTCTAGTAGAAACCTTGGGGGCATGACGAGGCAGGTTATTGCTGAAGCTGGGTAAATCTGTGTGTGATCTCTACCGCATTACTTTCTTTTATTGTTTTTATTTCCGCATTAATTTTTATTATTAGTATTACCCTATTCTACCCCTCCCCTCTAGGGTGAAAACGATCCCACACTACTTACTTATTTTCAATTCTCTTTTGCTTATACATTCATTAAGGCACGACCTCTTATTAATTAGCAAATCTCAATCCCTTAACTATTAACATTATTTTATTTTATTTATCAAATTAAATATTCTAAATAATGTTACTCAAAATTAGAGTCATTACATTGGAGTTTGCCTTTCCATAAAGAAGTATTAAGTGGCTTAAGAGATTCCATATGATGTCAGCTAGATAGTTACCATTAACGGGTCCACTTTGGGCTATGTATTAAATGACGGGGTCTGCCTTAATTGAGGTTTTAAATGGCCAGAGTTTGCCTGTTTTCCAATAATAGATATTAAGTGACTTGGGTACTATCTCTCGCATTGTTATATATTTACGACGTGAGATTTGGCTTATGGGATTTAGAAACTTGCTTTGGGAATGTAAGGTATCAAGTGGTTGATTGTGGACCCACCTTCTTTCCTTATAAGAAGTATTAAATAATTTTATGTATGTAGACATATTCTTATTTTGAAATATACTGCCCAAGCACTGAAATGGTAAGACTCGAGGTTTTTATTCATCAGACATCTATTGTTCCGACTCCCTTCTTATTACAACAGAGGTTAAGGACGGAGTGACGACGACGACAATACTTGAATGTGGAGTGCCTTAAGCTTGTGGTAGTTATTATTATCTTTTATGATATTTTTATGTTGTACCCATGTATTTGATTAAATGATGTAATAGATTTTATGTGATAGTTTTATAAAGTTTTGTATTATGCAATTTCAAATGGTTTTGAAATAAATGGGTAAATTTTGATATTAAATTTTATTTCATCCGCTGTGAGTTATAAAAGGATAGTTATTACTTTATACCGTCACCTTTTTTCCAACCAACAACCAGCTTTTGATTGGATCCAAGTTTCAATGGTCATTTTCTAGGTTAAATTTAGGCCTGTTCCGAGGTGGGTTGTTACAGACATGAATACACTTTTTTCCAGTGCGGTCTTTATACCCCTGGAGTTCATCATCAATGGAGCAAAATAACCTTTCTCACGACCTAGCAAAGTCCATCGATTTACTGTTTGGGATGTTAATAGAATGTGAAAATTTGGATCCGTCTCTTATTTTCATATTTGATACGTGAAAAATTCTTCCCAAGAACTTGTTTTTGATTACACCCTTTTTTTAATTTCGATAAAAAAATGATTTATTGTCGGAAATTAAATCGAATATTAACCGCATGCTTCTATAATTAAAACATTTTTTTGATCTTTTTTGTAAAACTACAAATATTTGTAGAGTCTATCCAAATTCTGCAAATATTGCAATATGCAAATATTTACAGCGCGAAAGCTTCAAATGTTCCTTGATTTCTCGATAAATATTTGCCGAGTTAAACAAGGCATCTTTTTATATCATGTTTATGTTGGCAAATTCTATTCATACACCGTAAATTACTTTACTTACACCAAACTTTAAATAAAACTTTAGACCAAAATTCCCCTTTTAAAAAAATAAAATCAATATTAAAGAATGAAAATGGTATACAATTCCTCTTTGCCTGCATTGTGTATACTCAATATAATTTCTTTCATAATATAAATAAAATTATTATACAAAATTGATTGAATTAATTTTTCTTCTTATGGATATTAAAGTATGCTCATACCATTTCAAGCTGTACATATACGTAATCAATTTAACAATTTTCACTTTAATTAAATATTTTTTGTTTTAAAATTAAGTACTAAAATTAATACGATTCAAAGTACTAAAATCTTCAATCTTTTATTTAAATCAAATCATGGTTAAATTTAACATTAAAATTTAAATAGTTTTGCATTTTAATCAAAATTAAATTCAAATTGCTTTATATAAGTAACTAAGTATTTTAAATTCTATTTAAAGTATATGAATTTGAAATTTGCAAAAGCGAACGTGGCGAATTTTAAAATTAGGGTTTTTCAGTTTGATTAATACATGATAGAAGTTAGTAAAGTAAAATAAATGCTTTATTTCATTTTTAATCAAACCGACCGTAGGGAGGTTTGCCTACTTCTACTAGCCAAAATCAATTTTTTCAAACCGACCGTAGGGAGGTTTGCCTACTTCTACTAGCCAAAATCAATTTTTTTGAAGCCAAAAAAACATGGCATCTATTTCACGCCGCTTTTTCTTCTCAGCTATTCAATGCCGTTTGTTTCTCCTCTCAAATCGCCATTTTATACACGGAAGGTTGATAAATTCAAAATCCATACTTCTCATCATATCCTTTTTCTTCTCCAATATAGACTAGGTTTTACATCATTTCAAATGGAGTCGCCATCGTAACCAAATCTTTAGATCCAACTTTATTTAATTTGACATCATCTCAAATCGGAAAACGCTGCTGCTGTTTCGTTTTTGTTTCCCGTATGCTTCTCCTCCCCCAAATTTTCTCCCCTGATCGCGTATTCTCCTTTGAAAGTTTCGCTTTCGTTTTCTCCGGTCAATCTTTCCCTTCCGTTTCGTATCTGCAACCATTACTCCTCTTTATTTCTCCCTAAACCAAATAAAACCCTAATCCAGTGCAAGAGATTGTTCGACCACGCTTCTCTTTTTTTGTTTTTTTCGCTTTCTTCCTCTCCACACAGGAACCTGCGCTTCTTTTGGCTTGCTAACTTGCGTGACTTCTTATATTAAAAGGTACTGTCACTGTTACATGTTAAATTTTGTGATTCGCCTGGATTCCTACTGAAGGATGAATTACTACAATATTATATTTGTTTGAATTTTGAATTAGGTTTACTTTTATTAATACTTCCACTATTGTTATATTATATTTGTTTGAATTTTGACTGGAGAATGAAGATGACTTGCTTTATTTTTTTTATTTAAAATAAGTAAAATTTACTGAATCATTTTTGAACAAAGTCACACATACTTAAGATTTGAAACAGGCAGGTATCCTAGAGTAGCACTATTACTGTCCTCCCCTTTAGTAACCAAACTGTTGTTTGCTTTGGTCAAGAAAACATGATGGCCTGGTTGTATTTCTCTTATGCCAAGGCTTAAGATGCTCCAACTAAAGAAGATTGAGCCATATCATGTCTATAGATTGTAAAACGTAACTTCTGTTTTTTTTTTACAGAAAACAGTTTTAAAAAATAAATGAGAGTAAACATGACCTGAAATAATTATCATGAAGGCTTATTGTTGTGTTATGATTATAAAATGTTTACTGAGAAAGCACATTGTATTGATAATAAGGCAAGCTACTCTTGAATCATACTTTAACAATTGAACATACCTTACCAACATGAGGAGCAATAAACCAAGCAAGAGTAACAGTTAGCAAACCAATTGCCACTAAAATCAGAGTTCCTTTAACTTCAGTTTTAACAGTGGAACTTTCAACGTTATTGATATTTTCATTACGATTACTGTTGTTGTCGTCGTCGTTACCATTACTAGATGACTCGTTTGCACTTTCTTGTGAAACTGAAACCGAGCTATGAGGAGGATTGAACCACAGTGAACCTCACTAAGTCTTAGCCTTCTTATAGCAGCACCGCCGGTTAAGTGCACAAATCCTTTAGTTAACATATTTCTCGTCCATATTCCCATTGAACTTTTTTTTATTTGAAATAATTAGAATTTACTGAATCATTTTTGAACACAGTCACACATACTTAAGATTTGAAACAGGCAGGTATCCTTGAGGTAGCACTATTATTGTCCTCCCCTTTAGTAACCGAACTGTTGATTGCTTTGGTCAAGAAAACATGATGGCCTGGTGGTATTTCTCTTATGCCAAGGCTTAAGATGCACCAACTAGAGAAGATTGACCTGATATTTATGTTTTATTTTAAATTAAAACGTTTGACCTGATATTATAGGTGTTTGATAGTTTAAAACCCAAGAATGGTAATATGTATGTATTATATCCTTTTAGTTGACTGTGATGCTATGGGGCACAATGATGGGATATGTAATCGTTTCCTCAACAAGCATGATGTGAGTATGTTCTTCTTAACTGATCAACATTTATAGACATTACTGGTTAATTTTAGTCATGTATGACTTTTTATTCTGAGACAGGTCAGTTCGTCGATCAAACTGGAATCATACAATAGGACTTGATGCAGACTGCAAGCCATCGGGAACCAGATACATAGAGCTAAAGGTTCATTGTATCGGCTTTGGATTTTTTTGTCTTGTTAATACTTATTTTGATGTTTATTTTTTTTTGTCTGATGCGTAACATATTTCTAACATACTTGATGTCAGTATTTGACTATTTATACTGTTGTATTGGCCAACAGCTAAGGCTTGTGGATACAAATGTCAATTACCATTTAAACTCAATCTGTTTACAGCACTACCTATAACAGCTGGATCAAAGTTCCACCATTTTCTAGTGAATAAGTTTATTTATTTAATAGGTACATTCTTGTGCTGATAACTGTTCTTCCTTTTTCCCCTTCTTTCTTTGTATGTGTGTGTGTTTGTTTGAGCTTAATGGTTATACTTGGAAACACATAAAATAGTTGTTTTCAAATAGATGGTGTATGGATTACTGTTCTCTAAGTTTATAGGCACAATGGTCGTTCTATGAGATATATTTGATTGATGGATATGCTTTTCCTTGTCTCTTAACATATCATATCAGAAGACAACATGATATCATACATGTCGAATACAACAGCCATTTCACCCATCTGCATAAGATTTGGTTGCTTGTTATGAGATGATGATATCATAACAATTAGCAATAATCCAATAAATACTCAACTCCTTGTGATATTTCAGGTCAGGTGTTCAAGGATGTAGTTGGGAGTCCATATTACGTAGCGCCTGAAGTACTACGTAAGCATTATGGACCAGAAGCTGATGTCTGGACTGCAGGAGTTATACTCTACATTCTGTTGAGTGGCGTACCACCTTTTTGGGCAGGTTTGATTATATCAGTCATTGCTTAAATTAGCACTTCAAAGCAGGTTTATCTGTATAATCGGGCATATGTTTAAACTTGCTATTTTTCAATGTCAGAAACACAACAAGGAATATTTGATGCACTATTGAAGGAAGTCATTGACTTTGATTATGACCCATGGCCTTTGATTTTTGATAGTGCGAAAGATCTCATCAAGAAAATGCTTTGTTCTCCTCCTTCACAACGATTGACTGCTCATGAAGTATTATGTATGTTTGTTTATTCATAAAATTTTTAGCTGTCGCTTAGGCAAGTGTATAAAGTGCCTTTAAAAACCAGTACTCACGCAGGTAAGATGCATGTGTACGTAGGAAAAAAAACCATCTCATTTTATTTTCTTTTCAAAGAAGTTTTTGGTATATAAAAAAATGGTAAAATTGGGAGCAACATAATTTTGGCATCTCTGAGGTTTGAACCCAAACCTCTAGAACTCCAGTGTAAAGCAGTCATTTACCATGGGTATTTTGTAATATCAAAAGCTTTAAATGGAGGTGTTTTCGTTATATATATATAAATAAACCTTTTGGTAAAACATTATTGACTCAGCACTTACCTTGTTGGATATAGGTCATCCTTGGATTTGTGAAAATGGAGTTGCTCCAGACAGACAATTGGATCCAGCAGTATATCTCGAATCAAACTGTTCTCTGCAATGAACAAGTTGAAGAAGATGGCTTTAAGAGTAAGTGCATCTCCTATCCTTTTATTTTTATGTAAATTCTATTGCAAACATCAAAAAGTTTAAATTTCGATAACCATCCCAGTAATTCTACACTTTTGATTATGAACTACATTATTAATACATATCCAACTATTATCCCACTTTTATCCACAAAAAACTATCAATATTGACATTATGCATTATTTTTTCCAAAAGAGTGACTACTGATGGTTTATATTTGCAATTTAAATATTATATGTCAAACCATCTATCTGGTCGATTGGACCCTCTCACATTCAAGCATAACATTCTCATTTTTGGTGTCTCACTCCTTTTCAGTAGGGGATCAGACCCATCCTCTTCAAAAGTAATTTTCTTTTACATTTTTTGCTGCATATTTTCTCATTCCACTTTTCATTATCATCTTCCCCTTCATTAATGTTTGGTGCAGATTGAGCAGTGGGTGAGTCCAAGGAGTGGAAAACATTTTGGTTGCCTTTAGCATGGCATGTAGGCTTTGCTACTTTAGTGGGAACCTGCAAATTTTTGGATTTAATAGTAGTATTAATAGAAATATGATTTAATTATTTGATGTATCATTGTAAATAATTGGCATGTTTAACTTCCTTTGCTATGATTCTGCTGTAGTTTGTATGATGCAGCCTGCCAGCCTTCAAGTATTTCCTATGACGATAAATCAGGGCTAAATACACCCCAACCTAGTTGTTTTGAGCTAATGTGTTCACAATGATGCTCTTTGTTGGTCTCGTTAGGTTCTTAATTATCGATGATGCTCTGCTATATCTATGACATTTGCTGTAGTTGTATTCCCCTGTATATCTTCTTATGTTGCGTTGATGATGAATTGTTCCACTATCCCATTTGATGTTGTAGTAGTTCCTTTCAAAATATGCTCCACTGGTTCACTTTAAGTTCATATATATTTGCTCGTCTTTAGGTGCACTAGATTTTGGAGCAGAAAAAACGTGGAAAACAAAATAAAATCAGAGCATGTCATAATTTTGTACTAATATACTCTTCACTCCATAACACCGTGCTTCATGAAAAAGTTCTATATTCAAATGTGATTAAGTAGAATTAATCTCTTCCTCATATTCTTCATAGGAATATTATATAAGCAATATCTAATGTCATTATGATGTAAATAGTGAATTCACTATTGTATTTTTACTTCAGCAATGTTAGTTTTTTTATATAATAATGGTACTTTTCGATAATTTATTTAAACACTATAGTTCAATAATTTGATATTTATTTATTACATCAATTTTTGCATTTTTCATCTTTTTTAATTAAAAATTCACAAATATGATGATATATATTTAGGTGATATTTGTTTGATTTTTTTTTCAAATTTAATAATGAGTTAGAGCTACAAAGAAGCTCAAAATCAAGAGTATATTGATCCTTCTTAATACATATACATGTATATGTCTATGAGTGGTTCATATCAATACATTGATGGCAGATCCTTAGTATCAAGTTGACCTACATTTACAATCCTTATTATAATTGATTTTACATATTTTCAATTACTTTCAGTTTTTTTTAAAATGCAGATAATTTTTCATCAAATTAATAATAAGAGAAAAAATTAACAAATATTTTTTTCATTCATATCATATAACACAACGGTCGGTTTTTCCACCGTTTGCGGTTATACTAGTAAGGATAATTTTGTCTTTTGATGTATACAAAGTAAAAAGGGGAATATGATTTTAGAATTTTCTTCCATGGGTGCAACCCACGGCGTATAGATAAAATCTGCCGTTTATTTTCGTGTGGAGGGGCAGAATAGAAATAGCCTTTCTGTTTTCCAACTTATTCGGCAAACAAACATTTAAATCATCCGAAGAAAAATACGGAAAATTATGGCGGAAGAGAAGGATCAATCGACATCTATTCCTTTAAGCCAAGCGGCAGATCCTGAAGATCCTGCTAAAGCTCTGCCTCTTTCACCCAGTTCATCTACTCGAAAGGTATGCGTTGACTCAATTTGGATTCTAGAGTAATATTGAGATCCTGGAAAATTGGAGCTATTGTAATTAGAGTGCAGTACTTAAACTGACGGAGGTAGGGAAACTTTTTGTTTTGATTTATTAGATTATATTTAAGGAAGGTTATGAGCTTGAATTCTTTGCTCGTGTTTTTTATATCACTGATCCGATTGCGATTTTCTTTTTGATCTATTGTTTGCGAGAAAAAAGATGCAGTGGTGAGCGTGTACTGTGTAATAATGATAACTTATTTAACACAAATCATGAACTTACGATCGTTAGGTAAAAGCAAATATGTGAATTGGTATAGTCCAGTTTCTTTGGTTTAACTTTAAAGTGAAGGTTTTTGATGTTCAGATGACTGCTGGGGGTGTCTTTCTGACGAATTTATATTCTGAGAGTAAATTAATCGTAGTTAGATTTTTTTCCCCTTTCAATTCAGCCTCATTTTCAAATTTTATAACAAAATCAGTCCTGTTTCAAGTTTATTACAAGTATAGTACTGTTCCTGCCTTGCTAGCCTACACTGTCATCAGGCCATTGTGTTTTCTTTTTATCAAGAATTTGTATTATCGCAATATCAGTTCGAGTCAATGTGTTTTTTTCATCTGAATTTTTTAACAGTGGTGCATTCAAATCGAGCCAATTTTTTTCCCTTTCAAAATTTGCATTGACATGATTTCAAATCGAGCGAATACAAAATGTTGGTTCAGAGTCATGTTGGCAGAAATAGACCTAAGTTTGTATTTTTTTTTCTTATACTGATCTGTCTTGAAAAACGATGATGTAAATTGTGTTTTGAATGTTACTCTCATTAGTTTCATTGTTGCTTATGCATTTTTGATTTAACTCTATTTTACATGTGTGTCAATAAGATTTTCATGTTAAGTATTTATAAATTCATACCCTCATTCAGAAGGCCATACTTGAAATATCCGAACCTACATTTTACATTTGACAAGTTTTAAAGAATTGCAAGCAAGAATCTTATATTTAAACAAAATGCTAGTAATGTGGTTTATCATGTAAACCTTATTCTACCTTAATTTCTATGCAACTAACTTATATGGTGATTAGAAAATTCCATGGAGGGAATACCGTAAACTTATAGAACTAACTACATATGGTGTATAGAATAAAATCTAATTAGAGATTTCTCTTGTAGTATTTGTGTCTCGATTGTACCAAATTATCAATTTATATTATGGAGATTTCTCTATTTTCATTTTCTCCTATTCAATTCGAAGCTATCAGTGATGTTTGATTATACTTTATGAAATGCTCAAGCAACACTGAACCGCTGACCATTTAACGTTTTACCTTTGTTGAAAAATCATTAGTATCAAGCCATTTACGTTAAAGCTTCCTTAAGCAACGATTAACTGTGCATTGCCTCAAAATGAGACAAAATTTAAGCAAAAATGCAAAATTTAATGTAAGTTTGTGGGAAACAAGGGGGTGTTTTCTTAAAAGTAACCTACTGCCCTAAAATCAAAGTTAAGGTACTTAGGAAAATTATCTTCAAGCCAATTTTAGGAAAACCTATCATATGACACCTAAATGACTTAAGATTTTGATATGATGTTGGAAATATCATTTTGGAAGTGGGTTTTTAATTTCATAATTTTTCGATTTAATGAGAATATTTGGTGAATTTTCTAAGGTTGGAAAATGAGATATTTTGGGTTTAATTATTTAAAATAATTATGTTTTCGGTCTTGAAATTTTTATATGTTGAAGAATAGGACTAACTAGTGTGTGCGTTACACACGGTATGTGGTTGAAAAATAATGATATAAATATTTTTGAAGAATAGGATTTATTATGCAATATGTGGTGAATTTGTTAGAATAAATGAGTTTTAAATTGACCTTCTTATATTCCTAGGTGTATAATTATTGTTATAAGATATGTGTATAATTATTGTTATAAGATATACGTACTTCTAAATATAATCAAATTACCATTTTTGTAGATGAAAATGAGTTATATATAGATTTGTTATTTTTTAGGATTCAATATTTGTTAAGCAAATAAATAAAACTAGTATTTTTAATCAAATTTGAAATTAGTATTTTATAAAATTTTATGGATAAATATTCATGTACATAGATTTTGAAATTGACATTAAGCTTTTAATACATTTGACTAAAAGATAAACAATACGTAGATTGAATTTCAAATAGTACTTAAGAATTGGCCAACATATCTAAAAATGGAAGTGTAATGTTAATGAATCAACATATTCATATGCATTTAAAGTATTTACAACATATTTTTGTCAAAATAAGTATATAATATTATCAATGTGATAAACAAAATATTTATTTGACTGCTAAAAGAAATATTGAGTGAAAATAAAACCTATAACGTTACAAATCACATTGTCATTTCAATTATAAAAACATGCTTTTTAATCCAATCTTTCATACCTTAATAATTTTAATATATAATAAAATTTTCAAAAAATATTTAACATTTACCTTTAAAAGGTAATAAAATAAAAAAGGAAAAAATATTTCTAATCAAAATATAGTATAATAATTGCCCAGTGATTATCGTAAATTACGGATATAAACAGTCAAAATGTAATTTTTTGAACAAAAACATTCTAGCTGAATTTTTTTATTATTTTTCAGCATCTAAAATTACAAATATTCAGCACTTATCATTAACTGCTATATCATTCTTCACAATAATAAATTTCACTACTAACCAAGAATCCGCCTGACATACCAAATTTGAAAAGGAAAAATGTTATATATGTTTGCAATGATATACCAATTTTAGAAAGAAAAGGTTATGTATATATTTACTTGCAATGAAATACCAAATTTAGAAAAGAAAAAATTATGTATATTTGTATTAAAAATACTAATTTAGAAAGAAAGAAATTTTGCGAACTTGAATATATAGAATTATTTAATGATATTTAATAATTTTTTTATATAATTGTAAAAATTTAGAATCATATGGACTTGACTGTTTTTTTACCATTTTTGTCAATAGGAATGTGCTATACACATTGAATTATCATTTTTTATGATTTAATAGATCAATTAATAAATATTTGTTAATTGGATATATTTAAAACGTTTAAATTTAAGATCACTTAATTAATTCAAATACAATATGGATTTGAATATAAAACAATATAAGAAACCTTAATAGAAAACCCATAAATAATTGTAAAAACCATTAAAACGCTTATATTTAAGTGTAAAATGACAGGGGAAAAAATTAGTAGAACATCATACTAATTTGTATATAATCAGGGAAAAATTAAACTATATGGACTTGACTGAAAAATTAGTTTTATCATTTTGTCAATATGAATATGGAACACACATTGAATTGTCATTTTTTAAGAATTTATTAGATCAATTAGTGAATATTTGTTAATTGTATTTATTTAAATAATTTAAATTTAATATCATCTAATTAATTTTAAAACATGGACTTAAATGCAATTAAAATAACAAAAGAAGAGAAATCTATAGATAATTGAAAAAATAAACGTTTGTATTTAAATATAAAAAGTTAGAAAAGAGAAGCGGTAAAAACATTGTAATAATTATAACAATAATATTTTGAAGAGATTTGAAAGTAAAATATTCGAAGAGAATGAAGGAGAGCAGAGGAATTCCCTAGAATCTGTAAGGGAGTATTAAATTCTTCCGCTTTCAATTATCTAATAGATTTGATTTATTGTGATTTTTGGGAATTTTTTCCCAAGTGTTTAAGAATTATTATGAATCATTTGAGCTAGAAAGGCTTAATTAATTATTAAAATATTCATATAAAAATATATGGTTTGCAAATGTTTTCAGAAAAGAATGATAAGGATGCGACATGTTTTCAAAAAATATCGGATCTATCAGAACAAAATACAACTAAAATGTACATCACATCATAGAACAACAAACAACAGATATATACATATATACAGATATCCACCTATAGTTTTGTATTAAACATTTATTGAATATGTTGATCCACTTGAGATAGAAAAAAAATAGAGCATTTATCGACGTATTTAGTAGATGTTTAAGACAAGGCTATAGATGGTCGTTCCTAACTAGCCCTATTCTCCGCATTAGCAGACAGTATTACCCAGTAATACTCTTTGTTAATGTGGGTCTTGAGATGGGGCGTCACAGCTTGGTATCAGAGCCAAACAAAAATACTTAGAATGGTGACAATCATCGAGAATGTCATGCCTAAGTGCAGAATCAGAAGGCACGACTAGACGGTTCTTCTTACGAAGACACCCACGAGAATCAATGCTGAAATCCCTCAACTCCTCGTCACGGGACTCAGACTCACAAATCTGGATAAGGTACACAAGATCGGGATCATGTCGTTGAGCATCGGCAATACGATCCAATAAGCTGGGAAGTCATGCATAACCATCCCGACTCAGTTTCACAGAAAACTAAAACATCAATAAAAAATGCTATTTTTCAATGATTTTTGGCAATTTGAAGCTTTTGCTTCAGCTAGCATTATGTGAGCAGCAACTCAAAAAACAATATGTGTACAGGTAAAAATCTGGGTTTGTATTGATTTTGCAACAAAGTTTTCATGTATCAAACGAAAGAGTTTTGCTATGAAATTTTGCACACTTATACTACAAAACTTCATCTTTCAAACAAAAAAAGAATCGATGAATTCCAACAAGAAATGAAATAGATATGTTGTTGCAAACATGGACTCACATAAAGAAAATTGTTAACCAATGAGCTTTTGACAAATTGAAAAGGTTGGTAAAAAGAAATCACTTTTAATAGCAAAATTGCAGTTTTATTAATTATTAGAATGCCACGCCGAAGTCAATGACGTCGCCCTCCACCATACTGCATTTAGGGTCTTCGAACGTCAATCATAAGAGATGCATAGAGTACCAACTTCGGTTGGTATGAAATGGATTGACCTGGGTTGAGGTGCGAAGTAGAACATCGAGGTCGACGTCATGAGCTTCGAAGTGGATGAGGCCTTTTTAACTTATTAATGTTGCACTTTATACTATGCTCCATGTTTTCTACAATGTCACAGACTCCATTGGTTTCGAAGTAGTTTATACCAGTGATAATTATGCCGCATGTTTTAAATATATTAACTTCGATTCTATAGGCAACCATGCTGCTATTAATGACTACGACTATATAGTGCCGTGTATAATAAATTCAACTTTAATGGTTGCCACTTTTAATCGTAGTAACTTGTTTTCGAAGAGGGTTGTGATGCCGTTAGTATTGGCTTCGACCCTAATGAAGCCGCCTATTTTTCTTTAAGGCAATGGCGCTGAGATTTAACTATGATGACTCTAATCTTTTAAGGCTTATGCAAACCTAGTTTTATATCCTACAACATCGACACTCTATGAAGTGCGACGTCCATGTTATCGGCCTTATGGCCTTATGTTTTAAAAGTTAAAGGCTTTAACATATTTTATATTAAGAAGGGCGAAGACCCTTAGTGGCGATAAGGTCGCCGACATATAAATTAAATGGTTTTAGTAACTTTGGTTTATAGCTATGTTTTGAGGGGCGAAGACCCTTGTTGACTATGTCGTTGGCGTGTTTGATTAATATAAAGACTTTATATTGTTTTGGTTTTATAGCCTATGGTTTTGTAAGACGATGACCTTAAATGACTTCGAACTTCACAAAAACTATTTTATAAAAGCATATACCATGACATTATTAATTTGGATAAAGTAAAGAGCTTTATTTTACTTGTTTTAAAGTATGATTTCAAGGGTTAAATCATTTGTAAAAAAGCATGTTTTCAAGAAAATAGAAAATGGTATTTAGTGCAGAATTTTACTAAAAGAAATTATTGTTCTTACCACTTTTCGATAGTTTGTGATAGGATGAATTGACTCAGAGATTAGAAACCAAATGAGACTGGTATATGGTAGCGTCTTATACTTCAGTTGTTAGCCCCTAGCTAATATTAGTCCAAAATTCCAGTGTGTAGGGTTTTGTCAAGGGTAAGACAAAATGTAGGTTACACACAGAAAGGAATACATAAAGATAATATAAGTTATAGGTTGGCCTGCAAAAATTTTAGGTTCATAGTAAGCCTAACAAAATTATGAGTGACAAATAGTCAAGTAAACACTAAGAGAAGTGTATTTGGACAGACTGTCTAGTTTTCTTCTAACAGTCAGTTAGAAAATTTGGTATATCTGATAGGCCCGAGTCAGCAATGTAGGTAGTAGTTATGTTGTGAAAACTAAACATTGGACAGACAGTCCATTAATTTCACAGCTAGTCATAATTTTATGAGCATGCATGCACATTATTGTTTATGTTGTTTATTATAACCAGTTTGGTTGCGGTAATTTGATTTGCAAAATGTATATTTTTAAAGGGATATTAGTGAGGAGAAAACCCGTTTCGCTCAGCGGCGTTGTCTCACTTAATATCTATAAATCGAGATGACATATTATTATTCACACTAGACTTTTTGTCGGATTCGAAGTTTATGTTTTCCCTTAAACTCTCGGGTGCTTAAAATTTGATTTGAGTAGGTCGAGAGTAAATGCTTACGGGTTAAGTGAGATTTCGACGAATAAAGCTTCCGAAGACGTGTAGGAGGCAAAACTAACTAAGTAGGAGTCTATCTATTTCTATTATCCGCTGTGTTATGTTAGTTGCTATATGAATGTTTCGATAGTAAATGTATCTGTCTATTTAGTAACTTTGATCAGCTAAAGGGACATCTTCATATGTCGATCTTGGAGTATTTTGTAATAATTATATTTTATCTGAACTTGGGCAACGTTTGAGATTATATAACGAATATAGAACATTATTTTTGAAATGTAATGTGAAGAATTGCTTTGAAATTGTGTTTAAAATTATTGTATATTCTTGTGCCGATATTATGGATGTCATTAACATGACCGCATTTTGTCACTAGAAATTAATACTATAGATGATGCAACATCTGTAGCACTTAGTTTCGGGCTTCAAAATGGGGATGTTACAACTTGATATCAGAGTATAAGTTTATGTAAAACCAAAGAATTTTGAACTTTAAAAAGAGTTTTGAAAACATAATCCTAATGAATCAGAGAATCAGATTGGGGTATGGGATAATGCTGTAGTAACGTACTTGTATTTGCTATTGTTATCCGACCTTATGGTCCGACTATATTCAGACTGACCAGACAAGTTAGACTAGACGATCATCGAGGAAGACAGTCCGGAGAGATGATTATTAGGCTTAGAGATCAAGCGCAGACAATGATATGAAGCGACGATCAACCGAGGCCAAGAGATAGACTCTCCAAAATATTCTAAGTATGGAATAATGCCTCCCCTAGGCGGGGGATTAGTGCCTAACCCTTTCCCTAGGGGATCGATACATATCCTCAATTTTTGTTCCAAACTTGGTAAGATCGATGTAGAGTGACAAGGAATGCCACATGATGCTACATTTCAAGTTTTAAGTCATTTGGAGTTCGTATGCTCAAGTTATGAGCAAATTACTTCACTTATTAAAATGGATCAGTATAAAAGGGATCGTCCATATTCAGCTTTCACTACATATTGCAATAATGATCGGTCAATAACTCAAAATCGACAAATGCTATCAACATGAACCTTGAAGGTTAAGCATAATACAACATGGAGAAGCTCTCGCATGCATTTGGAGGAGATTGGAGGGATCGACAAAAATCAGAATTCAAGCAACACTACTTCACGAAAAATGTGATATCTCACAAATCGTACGTCGGAATTGCACGAAATTTGGGGAGTAAGTAGCTAACATCATGGGGCATCCCTCATAGGGATTGCAGCCCATTTGAATGCATTAATAGGGATCGGTACCGATCCCTATCGTGGGCCCTGATGGACCTGCAAATTTTTGGGTAGCTTCGTCTTTGTCTCCCGAACCTTCTGCCAAAATTTCAGTCTGATCCGTGCACGTCTTCCCCTATAAATACAGCAGACATGATGTCAGAAAAGGGAACCTGCTTTCTCAGCGGAGGCTCTGCCATTTTTATTCTTTACTTTTATTCTAATGGATCCCAGCTGATCCAAACATTCTTGTAATCATAATCAAGTGGAAAATCAATAAAAATATGAAGTTGGCATAGGCCAAGATTGTCGAACCACTATAAAAATTTGTGTGTTCATTTATGATATTTGCTCTGTTTTAATTTCATTCTTCATTTAATCTCTACTAGATTCTATTGGGTGTTGATGCCCATTTTTGACGTCAACAGCTATATATAAGTATACGCTTTATTTCTATTATCCCTCTCTTAGAATATTCTTTTGTATTTTAATAAGGTTCGAGTGCAGATTTAAGGAAGTAAGACATGAAGGCAGGAAACATAAGAGTGAATCTCGGTGGAGGAAGCACGACTACCAATGGAAATGTTAGGCCCAATACTGGAGAAATCCGGATCGACAAACAGCTGCTAACGTGGGTGCATGAACACCACCGGTTGATGTAGG
Organism: Allium fistulosum; assembly: GCA_030737815.1. Lineage (NCBI taxonomy): Eukaryota > Viridiplantae > Streptophyta > Magnoliopsida > Asparagales > Amaryllidaceae > Allium > Allium fistulosum. The sequence continues at coordinate 1,109,260,716 of CM060902.1, read as the reverse complement.
AGCAATGTATCGGTTCTTTGTCAACATGATGCAAGCAGGAGCTGCCGTTGGGTTAGTTGGTGGAAATACTGGACGAGCTAATCAGGAAGTTCCAGTTGTCAACAATTATGTTGTTTTGAGTAGAGACTATGCAAGGCTTGGAGGGAAACCATTTATTGGAACTGAGAATGCAATTGAAGTGGAGAATTGGTTGCTTTACTGTGTGAGGAATTTCGTTGATCTTGGTTTGAATGATGAATAGAAGGGAAGATTGGTGTCCTGACAATTGCAAGGAGTTGCGTTGTACTGGTGGAATAATGTGACTATTGAGGCAGCAGGTGAGACTTTGACGTGGGTTAAATTCAGACGGAGGTTTGAAGAAAGATTTGTGTCTGAGATCGCTAAGTCAACTCTGTTGAGGAAGTTTGCAGAATTGGTGCAAGGTGATATGACGGTGCTTGAGTTTGCAACCAGATTTGAGGAACTGTCCTGGTATGGGTACGCTACCGTTGACGTGGTTATCAAAAGAAATGAGAAGTTCATCCGGACTGAGATCTAAGCTTGCTGGGGCGACTTTACCACATCTCAGGGATCCATGTGATGTAATCGTGGAGATGACTGCGAAATGAAGAGATGCTTGCTTTGTTCAGTAATAACAAGCCAGCAGACAGTCGGTAGACAGAATCAGACAAGAAAGTTTTACCGGAAGAAGGGAGCTCAGAAGGGTGGAGCTGTCAAGAAAGGAAAATCTGAGGTTGTGTGTTACAAGTGTGACAAGAAATGACATTATGCTCAAGAGTGCCGAACTGGTAAGGGAAATGAAGTTGTTGGGAAGAACATTAATTGCTTTAAATGCGACCAGGTGTACAAGAATAACTGTCCGGAAGTGGCCAAGGCAGAAAAAGGAAAAGTATTTGCTTTGGAACCGGCTACCTCGCGACCAACAACTGAGGAGAAAGGGAAGCTGTGATGGGAGATACGCTTTTGATTCATGGTATGCATGTTAAAGTACTATTTGATACCGGTGCACATTCTTTTATATCTCATTGTTTAGTAGATAAGCTTAACCTAGAACCTTCATACCTGATTACTTCCTTAAGGGTTGCGAACCCAATAAGAGGGTATGCAACTCTAAGGATGAGATGTGACCATTTAGAGTTTGCATGATTAGGTCATATATTTGCCTGCAGTTTGCATGTGTTTAATTTCGTAGGCTTTGGGCTTATTTAGGGTATTTACTGGTTAAGTAAATATGATGCTATGATATTTTGCCAAGATAGGAAAATATCACTAAGATACCCTAATAGTAGCGACCAAAATATATACTCAGTAGATAATCCAAGTTTTGATGTATGTGCTTTATTGGCTGTAATAGAGGAGGAAGATGAGTTAAATCCGGTTTTTGTAGTTAGAGAATTTGCAGATGTTTTTGAGCCTGTTACAGGACTACTACCGAAACGAGCTATTGAGTTTTAAATAGATCTTGTACCTAGAGCTGAACTCGTAAGTAGACCGCCTAACAGAATGACGTCCACCAAGATGGAGTTAAAGGTACAACTGGTGGACTTAGAAAGAAAGAGTTTTATTAGACCAAGTAGTTCGTCTTGGGGAGCGGTCGTGGTATTCGTGAAGAAACCGGACGGGTCGTTAAGATTGTGCATCGATTATCGCAACTTAAATGAAAAGACGATAAAGAATCGATATTCTTTGCCGAGAATTGATGATTTATTTGATCAGTTGAACGGAGCCAAAGTATTTTCCCAATTAGATTTGGCGACATGGTTCCATCAATTAAGAGTAGCGGATGACAATATTCTATTAATGTCATTTAGGTCAGGATATGGTTCGTACGAGCGGTTAGTAATGCCATTTGGATTGACAAATGCGCCTGCTTTCTTCGTAGATTTAATGAATCAGATTTTTCGAGAGCACTTGGATAAGTTTGTATTGGTATTCATAGACGACATTTTGATATATTCTAAGGATGAAAAGGATCATGAGATTTATCTTAGGATAGTGTTGGAGACACCGAGGCAGCATCAGTTAAAGGCGAAATTTTCGAAGTGTCATTTTTGGAAGGAGGTGAAGTTCCTTGGTCGTGTAGTTTCAGAGAAAGAGTTGTTAGCAAATCCAACTAAGATAGAAACAGTTAATAACTAGAAGAGACTCTATACGGTGACTGAGATAAAGAGTTTTCTTGGTTTATCTGGCTACTACCGGAGATTTATCAAGGATTTCTCTCATATAGCAGCGCGATGACTAAACAAACAAGGAAGGACGTGAAGTATGTTTGGACCGATAAATGTAAGAAGACATTTCAGAAGCCGAAACATTTGTTGACCAACACGCCCGTGTTAGTAGTTCCAGATGGAAATCAGGATTTGGTGGTGTATACTGATGCGTGTGGAACGGACTAAGAGCCATGTTAATGCAAATGGGTAAAGTAGCCTACGCTTCGCGACAGCTCAGACCGCACGAAGTTAGATATCCGTCTTCTAACTTAGAGTTGGTTGCCGTAATAGCTGCTTTGAAGGTGTGAAGACATTACATTTTGGGAGAACGATTCGAGTTGTGTACGGATCATAAGTCTTCGAAGTGCTTATTCTTTCAGAAAGAGTTGAATATGAGACAACAAAGGTGGTTAGAGGTTTATAGTTGCTTATGATTTTGGAATTGAGTACATACCGGGAAAAGGAAATAAAATTGCAGATGCATTTAGCAGGAAACATCAGAATGTGGTGTTGGCTATGTTGGCAGAATGAAAGGATTTGGAAGCATTGACTACTTGTAGTGTGCAGTTAAGATCGACTGCTAGTTCTAGTCAAAGTACCACAATGTTATCTTGTATGGAAGTTCGACCAGTATTGATCGACATGATTGCTTCTAAGCAAAGAGATGATCTATTGCTAGCTGAAAGAATTAGAAGATTGGAAGGTGGAACTGAGATTGATAATCTGAAGAATTTTAGTTTTGACCAGAAATGATGGTTGAGAAAGAAGGAACGATTGTGTTCTCCCGCGGTGGGTGACATAAAGAAAGAGGTTCTTAGGGAATGTCATTGATCGAAGTTTACTATTCATCCTGGAGGAACTAAGATGTATCGTGATATGGAAAGAAGTTTCTTCTAGAAATGTATGAAAATGATGTAGGTTTATGGGTGAAACAATGTGCAAATTGCCAGCAAGTGAAAACCGAACATCAGAAGCCAAGTGGATTGCTTCAGCCTTTAAATATACCAATTTGGAAATGAGATTCGATATCCATGGATTTTATTAACGGGTTGCCAATGTCGAATCGGGGAAATGAGAGTATATGAGTCATAGTAGGTAGACTCACCAAGAGTGCACATTTCATCCCCGTTAGGTCAACCATGATGACACATGTATTGACTAAGTTGTTTATGAAGAACATAGTTAGACCACATGAGATTCCTAGTAGTATAGTCAGTGATAGAGATGCATTATTCACTTGTGAATTCTGAAAGAGTCTATAGGAAGTACTACGTACCAAGCTTAAGATTAGTACCGCTTAGCACCCTCAGGCAGACGGGCAGACATAGAGTCAATAAGGTACTCGAAAGTTTGTTAAGAGCTTGTGTACTAGATTTTGGTAGGTCATGAGAAGACCATTTGCAGAGTTTTCCTATAACAACAGCCATCCAGTTAATAAAGGAATGACGCATTTCGAAGCTGTGTGGAAGGTCGTGCAAATCACCAGCATGTTGGTTGGAGACCGAAGATAGATAAGTTCTTGGTCCAGATATGGTAAGAGAAGCTACAGAAAAGATTGGGTTGATTCGGGCTAGAATAAAAGAAGTTCAGTCTAGACAGAAAAGTTATGCAGATAAAAGACAGAAAGACTTGGTCTTCTCAGTTGGAGATCATATTTTCGTCAAAATATCACAAATGAAGGGTGCAGTAAGGTTTGGAAGGACGGAAAAATTGACACTGAGATATGTAGGTCCATTTCCTATCATAGAAAGGATCGAGAAAATCGCTTACATAATAAAGCTACCGAGCAGTTTGGTAGGAGTCCACAGTGTTTTACATATTTCTCATCTAAGGAAGTGTGTTCGAGACCCAAAGACTACTATAACTCTGACTGCATTGGAAGATTTAATAGTGAAGTCAGACATGATTTTAGTTAGACATCCAGTTCGTATTGTGACTAAGAATGAGAAAAAGTTAAGAAACAAGACAGTCATATTAGTGAAAGTCTAGTGGAATGACGACGAGAGAGACTGTACAGGGAAAACAGAGAGCATGATTACAGATACTTATCCTGACTTGTTTGATGTATGTTTTACATCTATGCTTTTATGTTTGATATATGTGTCTTGTCGTAATTTCAAGGACGAATTTTTTTAAGAAGGGGAGTATGTAACAACTCTAATTTTAATTAACATTATTTAGGATATCTAATTGGATAAATTAAATAAAATGATGTTAAATGTTAAGGAGATTGAGATTTGATAATTAGTATGGGTCGAGCCTTAATTAATGAACTAATGGAAGTAATTAGAACATCAATAAAAAGAAGGGTATATGAGAGACAAAATGGGAAAGGAGCATGTTTCTTTAACATAAATACTCATTCTCATTTCCTTCTTCATTTCATTTAATACAAACGAAATCAAGGAGTCAAGGCCGACCATTAACATGGGTTTCAAGGGAAGTAAAGCTGGGGAAAACAAGATCAAAGCTTAGGAAAATCAAATCAAAGACAAATCTCAACCTTCTTAAATCATTCAAGATGAATAATAGTTATGCATCTCATGTTTTAATCGTTATTTTCGGTTTTAAGCATAAATCCGATTCTTTTGCTTATATTATGCAATGCTATGATAGTTTGAATGATTATATGCTTATTGGTGAACTTATGGAATTTATTTATGAAATTAAGTGATATGTTTGAGTTGGAAAACCTATCACATGACAGCCAAATGATTTGAGATTTTGATGTGATGTTGGAAACATTATTTTGAAAGTGGATTTTTAATTTCATAATTTTCTGATTTAATAAGAATATTTGATGAATTTTCTAAGGTTGGAAAATGAGATATTCAAATTTAATTATTTAAAATAATTAAATTGTGTTTTCGATTTGGAAATTTTTATATGTTGAATATGATTAATTTGATTTATTGTTGAATATTTTTGATTTAATAATTTTTATATGTTGAATATTTTTGAGGATTTTTTTCCAAGCGTTTAAGAATTATTATGAATTATTTGAGCCAGAAAGACTTGATTAGTTATTAAAATATTCATATAAAAAATATATGGTTTGCAAATGTTTTTTGAAAAGAAAGATAAGGGTGCGACAGGTTTTCAGAAAAGTATTCGATAATGAAAATTACTAACCAATGAGCTTTTGACAAATATAAGTGGTTGCTAAAAAGAAATCACTTAATAGCATAATTACAGTTTTAACTTTAATTACCAAAATGCCACGCCGAAGTCAATGACGCCGCCCTCCACCATGCCGCATTTACGGTCTTTGACGTCAATCATAAGAGATGCATAGGATACCAACTTCGGTTGGTATGAAATGGATCGACCTGGGTTGAGGAGCGAAGTAGAACATCGAGGTCGATGTCATGAGCTTCGAAGTGGATAAGGCCGTTTTTAACTTATTGATGCCGCACTTTATACTATGCCGCATGTTTTCTACAATGTCGTGGACCCCATTAGTTTCAAAGTAGTTTATAGCGGTGATAATGATGCCTCATGTTTTAAATATATTAACTTCGACTCTATAAGCAACTATGACACTATTAATGACTTCGGCTATATAGTGTCGTATATAATAACTTCGACTTTAATGGCTGCAGCTTTTAATCCTAGTAACCCATTTTCGAAGGGGGTTATGATGCCGCTTATATTGACTTCGACCCTAATGAAGCCGCCTATTTTTCTTTAAGGCAATGACGCCTAGATTTAACTATGACGATTCTATTCTTTTAAGGCTTATGCAAACCAAGTTTTATATCCTATGATGTCGACACTATATGAAGTGGGACGTCCCTGTTATCGGCCATATGGCCTTATATGTTTTAAAAGTTAAAGCTTTAACATATTTTATGTTAAGAAGGGCGAAGACCTTTAGTGGCGATAAGGTCATTGACGTTATAAATTAAATGGTTTTAGTAACTTTGGTTTATAAGCTATGTTTTGAGGGGCGAAGACCTTCGTCGACTATGTCGTTGACGTGCGTTATCAATATAACGACTTTATATTATTCTGGCTTTATAGCCTATGGTTTTGTAAGGCGACGACCTTAAATGACTTCGAACTTCACCAATACTATTTTAGAAAGGCATATCATAGCATAATTAATATGGATAAAGTAAATGGCTAGTATGATTTCAAGGGTTAAATCATTTGTAAAGAAGTATGTTTTCAAGGGAATATAAAATGGTATTTAGCCTAGAATTTTACTAAAAGATATTATTGTTCTTATCACTTTTGGGTAGATTGTGATAGGATGAATTGACTTAGAGATTAGAAACTAGATGAGACTTGTATAGCGTAGCGCCCTATACTTCATCTGTTAGCCCCGAGCTAATATTAGTCCAAAATTTCAGCATGTAGAGCTTTGTCGATGGCAAGACAAAATGTAGGTACGCACAGAAAGGAATACGTAAAGATAAAATAAGTTATAGGTTGGCCTGCAAAACCTTTAGGTTCATAGTAAGCCTAGCAAAATTATGAGTTTGACAGTTAGTCAGGTAAACACTAAGAGAAGTGTATTTGGACAGACCGTCCAGTTTTCTTCTAACAGTCAGTTGAAAAATTTAGTATATCTGGTAGGGCCGAGTCGGCCATATAGGTTGTAGTTATCCTGTGAAAACATTGGAATAGATAGTCCATTGATTAAACGGACCGTCATGATTTTTATGTAGCATGCATGCATATTATTGTTTATGTTTATTATAACCAGTTTGGTTGCAGGACTTTGATTTGCAAAAGATATATTTTTAAAGGGATATTAGTGAGAAAACTCGTTCTGCACAGCAGCGTGGTCTTGCTTAATATTTATAAATTGAGATGGCATATTATTATCTACACAAGAATTTTTGTCTAACTCGAAGTTTATATTTTTCCCTTACTCTCGGGTGCTCAAAATTTGATTTGAGTAGGTCGGGATTAAGGGTTTTACAAGTTACGTAGAGTTTTGACGAATAAAGCTTGCAGAGACGTACATGAGACAAAGCTAACTATGTAGGAATCTATCTATTTCTATTATCCACTGTGTTATGTCAGTTGTTATATGAATGTATTGACAGTATATGTATATGTCTATTTAGTAACTTTGATCAACCAATGGAGCATCTTCATATGTCGCTCTTAGAGTATTTTGTAATAATTATATTTTATCTGAACCTGGGCAACGTTTTGGATTATGTGACAGATATGGAATATTATCTTTGAAATGTAATGAGAAGAATTGCTTTGAAATTGTATTTAAAATTATTTCATATTCTTGTGCTTCTGATATTATGGATACCATTGATATGACCGCATTTTGTCACTGGATAATACTATAGATAACTGCAGTATCTGTAGCGCTTAGTTTCGGGCCTCAAAATGAGGGATGTTACAATTGGCTAAAGTTTTTCGCAGACACACCCTTCAAGTTTATCGTCAATGAATTGAAGAAGAAACAAAATACTATTATAGTTTACAACAATAGTGAATTTCATACATAATAATGTTTATACATAATGAAATTAATGTCATACCTGCAACTGAATATTTGTATACTTAATAATCCCGACTTCATAAAAAAACACGATAAGTGTGAATAATTTAAGTTTTTTTATTTGCACTAGTTACTCTAGGTTATATTCCAAAATTATTTAAAATAGAATTTAAAAATAAACATAATAAGAAAGTAAATGGAAGAATAATCAAAATCAAATTTCTAAAAAGTGAAAAGTTAATGAGTAATTATTATTATATGTTTATTTTTAAACTAGAAACCAATTAAATAATCTTTAAGAAACATGAAAATTGTACATTTATTTTTAATCATAAAATGAATACCCATTGAATGATTTTTTATATATGATATAATGATAGAAACTGTATAAAATGTTAATAAAATTTGAAATTATATTAGAAGGTTGTTGTTTAATTTTCTTTCAAGTAATTAGTAGATTGATTTAAGGCAGTATACCCCAATCAAATCTAGTCCAACTACTTTGCAACCAGCTCACATAAGCCGGTCTAAGCCTATGTTGGTCTTAAACCATACCTTTCATTTAGCAAGAAGATGAGGCCGGTTGCCTCATCCCTAGGCACACCTCACATTTAGGCAAGATCCAGGCCCGGTCAGTCTAGTCAGGCTCGACTCGACGACGAGATGACGACGACCTTCCTATGTCAATCTACTTTTCGCATAACTCCAAATCAGCACTGTCATCCGATGCCACTCCATTTGACGGTCGACACCTCTCCAAGTCTGCTTCAACAGACGACACATCAAGCAAAATATACTCAAGCATGACCCGTTCTTGGTCCGGCTTCAGTGTAGCCGCCCTCCACCGGTCCCAGGCAGCCCTTTCGATCGCCTCACACCTTCCTAACATGGTTCTTAACAAAATTCCTAACTTCTTTCATATCATCGACAGCCGATCGACTGGCTCAGCAAAACTTGTCATGTGAGCACTCAATTAAACGACAAGCTGTCCATCCACTTTTTCGAAGCACTATAGCCGAGCGGCTGAACTGATGTGGCTTACCATCAATAGTAAATGCACATTTAATGTGAAGTTTGCACATTAAATGTTAGGCTCACGCATGGTGTAAATGTGCAATGAGTATATTTTCAGCCGTTGTACATCTTACACATTGACAGATGTCGTCCATCCGTCCTTGCAGCCATATCAATGATCATGCATTTTTCTCACCAGTTCTACAGCTCAACCTCAACCGTCAATCATCCACTTCAGCTATTATAAATATCCTATGTATTGCAACTTCAAAAGGGTTGGAACAACAAGGATTCTTAATAATACATACAATTCAGGGCTCTTGGTACCACAAATCCTTAAAATTATACAGCTTTATTAGTCTTAAGTGCTTTCCGCTTTCTTATTATTCTCTTGTAATTCCTTGTAGTTGTAAGAGAAATATATAGTAAGAGAACTTCACAGTAGACGTAGACAGCTTTGCTGAATCACTATATATCTTGTGTTATTTACCATTCATCATCATTTTTCACTTTAATCCTAGTAGTAGAAAGTAATCCTTGCGCATTAGTCAAATTTCGAGGTTGGTTAAATCTCTAGCCAACATTTTGACGTTAAAAGAAGGACCTCCCCTTAAAGCTCTTGCCTTTCCATACTTCTTTACTTCTCAAAGACCCAATCTAACTTGTTACTATGGACAATCTTCCACCATTTGAAGGTAACAACTCCAACGAGCATCAAACCAACGACAACACTCTCGCCGGTGCTGCTCAGTCCAATTTGGGTATCAACGAAGAAATATGACGTACTTTGATGCTACAGCTGTCAAACGTGGATTTTGCTGTCCCATGAAGTGAATTGCTTAAGGGTGCAGCTGGACGCTCAAGCCACGTAAACTTTGTTCGACCAGCTCCTCCGATGGTAGAATTTGTCGACCTGCCTGCTCGTAAGCCCATGCTTCCTGGCGGTTATGAACGTCTGAACACCGCTGAAGCCCAAGAGAGGGTGGTACCCGAAACTCTGCTTATGGACGTTCACATCCATCCCACATGGTACGCTATACGCATATCTAGTCGAATTGATCTCGCCTTGGATGTGGCTTCGCCTGTAAGGCTAAGTCATCGTCATTCCCTTTCAGCGGAACGACCATCAGTTTTTGATGCCCCACGAACTTCTGCTTTTAACTATCTCAATGGCGGTCCCCTACCATCGACAGGGCGCGCGTGACTCTCTCGGTGCACTACAAGTCCCATAGGGTTGTGCTCGAATGCAGACAAAAAGAAGAGCGGACCGTACATTCAAGATCGCCCTCTATGCATGGGGGAGATCTTCTGCCGGTCATCATCGTTCTCCATCTCATCACTGATCTCCTACTCCGTCAAGACGCAGGTCGAGTCCTCTACCCATGGTCGTACAGAACATCCCGCAACAGGCCGATGCCAGCCTCAGTGAAGAAATGTATATCCATCGTTAATAGCTCAACAAAATCCAAGCCCGCAATGCTGGGACGAGGCGTTCTCAGATGACGAGAACGGGGAGCCATTCTCCGATAAAGTGCTGGATGCTTACATCCATCGATGGTATGTTTTGTCGCACATTGACAAGTATGGTGGGGGTGCAGACCCATCCGACCATATCATGGCTTTCAACTCCATCATACGCGCCAGCCAGCTTCCCGACTCCGCAAAGTGTTTGTTGTTCCTCTCTGCCCTTTCAGGACTTACCTCCTGTTGGTTCTTGCATTTGCGGTCGAACAATATCAACTCTTGGGTCCAATTGTATGCAGAGTTCAAGACTCGTTTCTTCACGTCTCATACCCATGTCATGTTGGCTAGTGGGTTAGGCAATATTAAACAAGGTCCATCTAAAAGCTTGCGGTTGTATGTTGGTCGCTTCAACAAAGAATCCACCTGTCCCGGGTGCGGATGTGAATAGCTTGATCATAACCCTATGTTTAGGGGTCAGATACAAGTTTGGGATGTGGAGAGAGCTCTTGAAGCAACCAGTTTCGTCCCTAACCGACTTCTATCCACGGACGAACGACATGATGATGGAAGACGCGGATCTTTCAAACAACGATAACGCGACAAGGTGTCCTGCCAAGCTGGTCCTCTGTACAAACCTATGTACATTAATTACTCTTATGTGAACATGGATATCACCACAATCTACTTTGCCACCAGGAACCGAGTGCAGCTTCAAAGTGCCGTCACCACCAGGTATGTTAAGCGGGAGGAACCTCGCCGCAACGACAAGTATTGCGAGTTTCAGCAAATCAACGGTTACTTTATAGTAGACTACATAGTGCTCAAGGATGAAATAGAAAGACTCAGAGAAGGAATACTCCTGGAATTTGTTTGACATTAGGTCGAGTAAAGAGCAAACCATGAAGAATGGCAAAATCGGCCCACCCGGCTCGATAATGCCAATATCCAAGATGTCACCAAGGTCCTGACCATATGTGAGGGCCCGCATGTGGCCGACAGCAACTGGAGGACCCAGTCCCGCTATTAGAGAGAAATGTGTACTACCGGGCATGTTTATTCATTGGAATCTCGGACATCTAAGGCGCCCCGATTGGGATCAGAACAACCAATCAACTTCATCGTCGAAGACAGAGAAGCAGTTTTCTACCCCATCACGACCTCATGGTCATTGCTCTTGCCTTGGCCAACTCCAACGTGCATCGAGTCTACGTGGATGGGGGCAGCTCGGTCAACTTCATATTCAAGAACGTCTTTAAAGCTCTTAGGCTCCCCGCCTTTAGCCTCATCCCATGCGCCCTATCCATTCATGACTTTGGGGTGTAGGCATTGTTCCGATGGGCATGACCTTTCTTGGAACAACTTTTGGCCAAGAGCCCATCGCTACAAAGATTCGGGTAAACTTTGTGGTAATTAATTGCCATCTTCTTATAACTTGTTAATAGGACGACCAGTGCTTGCAAAGTTGGATGCCATCATCTTCTACAACCGTCTTGCCATGAAGTTTTCTTCCAAGACGGGGTCGAAATCAAGGGCAATCAGCAAAAAGCAATGGAAATGTTATGAGACTTCCCTTAAGTAAGCAAAGAAGGGTGTCTTACGCTACAACAAGAGCATTCAACAATCAGCGATAGGCTTCTTAACAAATCCAACGACTGGCCAGCGCCCTGGTTCTTGCCAAGACCCCCAACCCTCAAGCATTGGCGACAGCTTCTGCTCTCTCACAGCCAGCCGTCTCATCTAAAATCCGGAGGCATCGCAACTTCGATTCGGACCCACCATTATAGATAAGTATAAAATCTTTCCCATATACAAATCTTTGTGAGCGAGCTACATATAGTCCGTCTCACCATCATGCAACTCACTTATAGTAGAGTGTCTGAGCTAAGCAATGCGCTTCGGTTCGATTTGGGATCAACGATCGCTTCACGATCGGCGATGTGTCATCCAGAAGAACCTCTCATTCCTATGCGCTCAGGTTCAAAAACGGACTCGTTCGTCACTCTTCGTTCGACTACTTGCAACCCAAGAGAACCCGCGAGCGAATTTGAAATTCGGCTCATGTTGGTGCAGTCCACCGCTCTATATCTGGTTGGTACATGGTTTACATTAACGACTATACCTAGATCATCTTATTATCACACCGATATTTAACATATTCTAAAAAGAAGAGCATTTCAACAAAATAAATACATGAACTATTCGCTATCCAAAAGCGCTCTACTCAACAAGTCACTAGCAGATAAACAAACGAAAACAGCAACAAGATTCTCAATCAAAGTTTCCAACAAAAGATCTGTTTCATTTAATCCAAAGAATACAGAGGCATAGCGTCTGCCCCACTATTACAATTATATCATTATGACTAACTAGTTGAAATGAAGAAAGAGAGAAGAAGTACGTTAGTGGAACACTTTAGAAGATCCAGCTTCAAAAGCTAAGATGAGATCCCTCGACATTTCAAACGATCAAGAACTTGCTGAAGAAAAGGGAGCGTGCCACCATCTTCGAAACCTTTCATATCGGATCTCGCAAGAGATCTTGAAAATCTCTCAATCGACGTAGTCAAGAGAACGACCGAGACTTTAGCCGAAGGCGGAGGCAAAAACTACCACTCTTCCCAGCATGGCGCTAAAGCGTTCAAGCTGGTCTAGGGTTAGAACCGCAAGAGCGAGATAGAGAAGAAATCGGTCAGCTCTAGCAGGCTCGTTATGAGCCCATTAGCATAACAATGGTCGATCACCATCGAAGGCCTGACCAACAGTGACGTGCCCAAGCAAAGCGGCAAGCCAAGATCCGTTTCGAGAAGAAGGTTTCAGGCGACGGGTTGAATTGTAGTCAACAAGTGGCAGTTCAACATCGAGAAAGCTTTCTACTTTCTCAACATGCCAAACAAGTTTGACAAAAAGATGTACGTGCAATGACGTCTGGAAAGAAAATAGAGGATGCAACTAGCTGCTATTTTTCAGTAAAGAATTGCAAAAGATTCCTAGGCTATGAACAATTTTTATAGGGAAAATTTTTATGAGTTTAGAGAAGAAGAGAAGGGGTATTTATATATGCGTCAACTGTATGTGTTGATTTCAAAAGGCAACAAGAATCCAGTCGTTCAAAAGAGATCAGAACAAAGTCAACTCATGCGCATGGGAGACGTGACACGTCTTTGCCACATCTGAAAAAACGAACTGTCACAACCAATAGCACAACACCATGTGGAATGTGCATTAAATGCTTTGTAGGGTCGTCAATCGACAGGAATTTTATGATTTGACAAGTCCGCATCCGCTCGTAGATACAGACTTGGGGAAAAATATTGTTCAATTTTCTCGCAAGTAATTAGCAGATCGATTTAAAGCTGTTCAGCCCGTCAAAGCCAGCCTAACTATTTTGCAACCGGCCCAAGCCTATGTTGGTCTCAATCCATCCCTTTCATCCAGCAAGGTACCAAGCTGAGTTCCGATCGTCTCATCCCTAGGCACCTATCACATTTAGGCAAGATCCGTGCCCAACCCAGTCCAGTCAGGCTTGACTCGACGACGATCGGTCTTTCTATGACAATCTACTTCCAGCACAACTCCAAATTAACATGGTCAACCGACGTCACTCCAGTTGACGGTTCACACCTTTCTAAGCCTGCCTCAGCAGATGACATATAAAGCAAGATAGGTTCAAGCAAGGTCAGTCCTCGGTCCAGCTTCAGTAAAACCGCCCCGACCAGTCCCAGGCAGCCCTCCCGGTTGCCTTGCACCCTGCTGAACAACATCTTCCCAACATGGTCCTTAGAAAGATTCCTAACTTCTTTCTTATCATTGACACTGATCGACCGGCTCAGTAAGACTTATCACATGAGCACTCAAGTAAACGGCAAGCTGTCCATTTGTCCATTCAAAGCACTGTAGCTGAGCTGCTGAACTGATGTGGCTTACCATCAACATTAAATGCGCATCTAATGTGAAGTCTGCTTATTAAATGCAATGCCCATGCCTAGTGCAGATGAGCAATGAGTATATTTTCATCCGTCGCACATCTTCTTACACCTTGACAACTGTCGTCCATCCGTCCTTACAGCCATATCAACGGTCAGACATTTTTCCCGTCGGTTCTACAGCTCAATCTCAACCGTCAATCATCTATTTTGGCTACTATAAATATACCCTACATTGCAACTTCAAAGAGGTTGGAACATACAAGGATTCTGAATACTACACATAATTTAGGGGTTCTTGATACCGCAAATTCGTACGATTATACAATTTTATTAGTTTTAAATGTTTCATGTTTTTTTATTATTCTATTGTAATTCTTTGTAGTTGTAAAAGAAAAGAAATACATAGTAAAAGAACTTCACAGTAGACGTAGACAGATTTGCTGAGCCACTCTATATCTTGTGTTATTTACAATTTAGCTGCATATTTAACTACTCATTTTTTCACTTTAATCCTAGTGTTAGCTAGTAACTCTTGGGAATTAGTTTAATTCAGAGTTGGACTAAATCTTTAGTCCACAAAGGTGAAGTGCTTTAATAAATAAACAAAATAATTGAGTCTTTTTAGTGTAATTAACATTTAGTTTAGTCAAAGTAAAATAATTATACCAAATACGGCTGTTTTCTTAGCGTCCTAAGAAGAAACTTAGCTTTCAGACGGCGTTTCAGACAAGGGGCGGAATAAAGCGCCAAAGCAAAAAAGTGAAGTATCAAACTTGAAAAATAACGCTTAAACGGTGCTCCACCTTGCCCTGGTGGTGTCCTTGACAACATAGGTATAGATTTTGAATTGAACTTTGATTTATAGAAAAAATTCCAACCTTAGATAACATATTGTTTCTCGTGTTTAAAACCACCCAGCATTTCTAACTTTTAGTCTGTAATCAACTTATTATAGAACATCTCAAGTTGATCAATTTTTATTGGAAATTTTACCAATATAGGCCACTTGCAGAAAGAAATAACAAATATAGACCACTTTCAAACTTATTTACAAATATAGACCTGTTTTTGGTTTTCTGAACTTTAGAGTTGGCGATTTTTCAAAAATCGCCAACAGGCGATTTTCCAAAAATCGCCAAAAGGAAATATCAAATTTCCTGTTGGCGACTTTTCGAAAATCGCCAACGTAATAAAGCAATTTGCTTTGGGCGATTTTTGAAAAATCGCTAACGCTAAAGTCCAGAAAACCAAAAACAGGTCTATATTTGTAAATAAGTTTGAAAGTGGTCTATATTTGTTATTTCTTTCTGCAAGTGGTCTATATTGGTAAAATTTTCATTTTTATTCTATTTGAAAAAAATAATAAGGTCATATGGTTTTAGGTTCACATATCCAAGCCCCGTCTAAATCAATTTGAACAGCTTGGTTCAGTTTAGTAATTTAAATAGTTTGATTCAGTTAACTTGTTTTTCTGATTCAGTTAGGACAGACTTTGTTTTTCATTTTGGTTCATAACCTTCTCTATTGGAAATTTGTGTCATATAGTTTGCATGCATCCTTACAGTACCAATGTTTTTCACATGGTTCATTGGTTTAAGAATCAAGGATCATGCATAATGCTAAATACGGAGGGACCAACACCAACTATTTTTTGTTGGAATATTTCAACATATGGGCCGCACATGTAAAATAAAATCTATTATGTTATTTTAGTGTAAAGCCTAATTAAGTGATCAAATTTACACTAAAAATAAAAGGCTTAGGAATCTAATTATCATGAGATTAATGTGTAGATATCGGGGACATTTTAATTTATTGAAGAGCCAAATTAGAAAATGCCAATGTTATAAACAAAGGGTTATGGTCCTCAAATTACACAATTTTTAGCAACTCTCTGATACTCTTCTATAAAGAGCTAATATCCGATCTAGGGTTTGTGTCGATTTGGAAGACCAAACCAAGTTCTTCTTCTCCTCAATAACAAACTATGGATTCAGGTACCCTTCCGCTAATTTATTTTTCCTTTCTATAGTTTCTTTTCAATTAAATCAATATGAGATATATTTGAATCTAGGATTTCATAATTAATTGTTGCTAAAGTATATTGAAATCGTAACATTATTAACATGTAAAATGGATGCATAAAGATTTAATGTTCTATGCTATGTTATAAAAAACACGCATAAGCAAAAATGTACTATTTGATGTTTTTATTTATTTTGATTACTATAAACAAAAGCTCTTGAGCGCACTTAAGCATTGCTTATTAGTGCCTTGCCTCACTTATTCTGAGCGCTTGAGCAATGACAATTACGAAGAGAGAAGAAAAATATATTAGTTTCATCTGATGTAGGTAAAACTTTACAGCAAATCACAAATATGGTCATGGAAAATGGTATTATTCATGATGACTAAATTCTTATATTTATATACATTGCAAGGAAGCAATAAAATCGTCGAATTTGGTATAATTTTTTATGTTTTTATTTTTTACACACATATTTACATTTACATAAAAGTAATAATAAGCTTTAGACACTCATCTAAAGCTTATTATTACTTTTATGTAAATGTGTTTGTGTGCGCGCGCGCAAAATCTAAAACTTATTATTACTTTTATGTAAATGTAGATGTAGATGTGTGTGTCATATTGGGGAAGTAGATAACAATCATGATACTTAAATATTGAGTTTGAGCCTTAAAAAATCAAGTCGTTTAAGTGTCATTATGCAAAGCGACAACTTTGAAGCCTCGCCTCCTGCTTAATATTACTTAAGTTCTGTGTGGAACGCAAAGCATCAATAATTCTTAAAGGCGTACCATTAGATATTCTTTACTAATAGGATATATGTACATGGGTACGGGTACCAATTTGTTGGTAGTCGTACGATACAACGCATACTTCAAACAACCTAAAGCTGGGTATGTATACTTTATGAGCACGTCGAAACAGAACTAATTATTCAATAATTGTTATACGCTCAACATGAACAATTTTAAACATGCTCATATGTTGGCTTTATAAATATGATGATGCCGATCTTTGTTGTCTTCTTGAACAAAGATGTTCAATAAAATAATAAATTGGGGCTAGTTTATAAAGATGGAAAAATATGACGATTCATCTTCTAAGTTTCTACCTATTAATTATTATGTTTAACAAATTATTGAAAATTTAAAAAGATTTCTCTTTAGAATCTGTAGAATTTAGATGAGTTATTTTTAAAGTACCCTAATATTTTGGTACTAGTACCCAAATGCTTAAGTACTAGACTACTAGGACCCAAATGCTTAGGTACTAGTAGCTGCTTTGGTCCTGGTACCCAAATGCTCTGTCCAGTATTCAAAAGCTTTGGCACACGTATCTTTGGCGTATCGAATGTGTGGAAAATGAACCGTAAATAACCAAAAAAATTGATATGTACTGAACGTAAGCATACCGAATGTATTTTGTACTGATTTGCATACAAGTTGCATACAAGGTACATGGTATTTGTCTCCTTGCAAGTACCCATGCAACCAAAAAAAAGTACTTATGCAACCTAGAACATGATAGATCAAGAAACAACAACAAGAGCTGAATATGAAACATGGTCATATACTGAGATAGAACTCATTTTCATTCACCATACGTTTACCCAGCTACACCTAATAGTATATTGCAATCAAAACTATACCTTGCATCTCTTTCCAAAGAGTCTTCCGATTGTTCCTGAACAACTAGAGTGGTATTCTCTCATTGAAAATAATTTAGTTCAAATGAAGAATACATATCTACAAGTAACTACAACTCGATTATGTATGACTAAATCATCAAATACTTGATTTATTTCAATTATTTTCTACCTAATTGGAGATCTGAAATAAGTATGATATTAATCATTCGATGCTAGGAAGAATGAGTTTGTTAGACTCACGAGAACCTATGGCATATGAAGTATAATATTTGACTTTTGTAACAGAGATTCCATTTAAGTTGGGATAATCTAAGCCGGCTGGCCTAAGTCATGGCAATCTTGTTTCGAACACTCTGGTGTTGCTAATATGTCAGAATATAAATCTGAATCACATAAAACATGGAAGCATGTTACATGTATATTATCAGTTGAATCATAGTTCTTATTCTCGGTTAATGTTTGTCTATCTGTATTTAAAGCTTGAAAAACAATGTCAGATAGATCAAACTTTTAATATTGTACATTTGCCATGTTCTCTCTGTTGAAAGCATGTCTATTTCCTCTCTTTTCCCCTTTTTTCAGCTGATTTTTTGGCTGTAAAACGAAAATATGAGTTAGTGTTTCAGTGGAGTTCATTGATCATGAATTTGTGATTAATAGAAGCAAGTATGTTTTTCTCATGGAAGTGAGTTGTGCTGCCTCATTTTTTTCCTTGAAACTGTAACATCGACCTGGTATTATCAAACACTACATTCTACATTTATTAATTAAAATTTTCGACTCTAATTTCGTACATGTATTGGCATATATTTTATACTATAAAAAATATAATGGTTCTACACTCTCACTATATTCTACATTTGTTAATTAAAACTTTTCGACTCTAGTTTCCTACATGTATTGGCATATAATTTATACTATAAAACATACAATAGTTCTACACTCTAAAAAAAATGGTGCACAGGCCTTTACAAAATTCCAAGAGAAAACCTATGTCACTAACTAATTATTTCATATGACCAGGCATGCTGTGCTGTTCTTCAGAGTTGGGTATCAAAAAAGTTTATGACTGGATGGTATGGCTTTGTCCTTCTCGTTAAAAGTTTAGCCTACTTACCTACTTAAACAATATTTATGTGGAATTTTTACATTACAGTGTAGTGCTATTTCCAGTAGCTGTCACATTCTTCATCACCTGGTGGTTTATCCAATTCGTTGATGGATTTTTTAGTCCAATTTACGAAAGACTAGGTGTTAACATAGTCGGTCAGTTCTATTCTTCTCATTATTTATATTTCTAATAGCTATATAACTAGATTAAATTGTTTGTGGCTACACATCAACTAGTTTAAATTCATTATATGATAGGTTATATTTTAACTTCTGATATAATCTGACATTCTTAACATCCAAGTAATCCTACCCTGATACTTTAAGTAATTTGTTGTTCACTTGTTTGTTTCCGATAAAGGACAGAAAGTTGTACTCAATACTTGTCAATGAATTGTTGTAAGCTTCAAAATATCAATATTTCAAGGATCGGTGTCATTTTAAATATATGCTGTGATTTTGCTATTTGTTCTTATGACATCTGATTTGACCTTCTAACACGGGATCTTCCGGTACTTGCTCTATTTCAGGTTTAGGGTTTTTAACGTCACTGCTATTTGTATTTCTCATCGGCATATTTGTTTCATCCTGGCTGGGTGCCACTGTTATCCGGCTTGGCGAATGGTTTATAAAAAAAATACCTTTCGTAAAGCACATCTACTCAGCATCTAAGCAAATCAGTACTGCCATTTCTCCTGGTATGACCCTTTGTAATTTGTATCTAATGTTTTCTTACTTATAGTACTAAAACCAACATATAAACACTAAGAAAGCATTTTTCACATTGCCAATTGATTTCATAATAATAAATGAGTTTTCATTGTGGTATCATAACAAGGTCCAAACCGGAGGTGCCTAATCGACACAATTAATCGGTGTCATTCAATATAGAAAGTAAATGTATTTTGTTTCAGATGTATCACATGTGAGGGACTTTTGTAAATAATCTCATGAGACTTATGTAAATATTAGTATATAACTCTATAGAAACCAATTAGTTTTCTAATAATTAAGTGGTTTTTAGTCTATTTTATAGTACTAAAGCGGAAACATTTTCTTTGCTTTTTCTTAAGTATATTTTTGTTCAAGCCCTATGTATATTCACATTCTCAATTACTTTCTCGTAATCCCACATTGGTAATATTATTTAAATTTCCACACTTTCAAAGTTCACTCTATTTAATAGCATTGCCAATATTTTCACCTAAGTTTTTTTTATCATTCATTCAAATATAAACTTTTCATTTTTATCATTCACAATTTCAAAATTATCATTCACTTGAATACAAACTTTTCATTTGCAGATCCATCTATCCTTTATCTAAGCAATTTTTTTATACAGCTAGGAAATTTTAAATTTATCTGCACAAGTATATTTTTTTCGATAAAATATAATTCTATTTTTAATTAATTACGTAAATTAACATAATTAAGTATTAATTAATACACATAACAAATATTAAAAACTAAAAAGCAACTACTTCAGTCTATAACTCATACGTCTTCACTAAAGCAACAAAATTAGTTTATGTTCAAATTTAAAAATGCCCAAAACACATGGACAATTATTTTCTTATAAAACACTTAAACTTTAATGGCTTCTTCAAACATTGTTGTGTGCAACACGCGAGTTACACATTATTATATTATGCTATTGAAATAATGCTCGGGTTGTGCGTGTTAGTCATCATACGTGCTTCACATCATCCAATACAACTAACACCTATATGTTTGGCTCAAGTTTCACAACACTTGAGAGCATGGTGAAAACAGTCTACATTGGGAATTTAAACAATGACTAAGTGGTTAATATCAGTATTAACCAAATATCATCGAAGTACCGTTATGCAATATCGAAATAAACATTGGAGTAATATCAGTCAACTAAGAAATTATATTTTCACCTTTTAACTACAAAAGTACCATAAATATTTCTTTATTTTAAATGATCTTATTATCTTATACAAAAAATATATCTCATCATACAAAAATTACATATTTACTCTCTTTATAATTGTATGTTATGAATAATAAAATTGCATTTTCATTCAATTATGTGCTGCAAACATGAAAAATCAAGATTGAGAATGAAGATGCAATTGTGAAAAAGAATATTATGTCAATACACAATTCTAAAAGATATCTTAATAATTTCTTACATAAAATCGGGAGAATCTCTCAACAAAATATTGATATTTGTAAACATTTAGAAGCGATGTTAAATAAATAAGAAAATAGAACGATTCACTTAATATGTAAAATTTCAAAGTTCTATCAAGAGTCTTGTTGGTACAACTAGTAGCAATGGGAGGAATTAGATGTCATGGCTAGAGATGTGCCTAGTAGTGAGAAACTTTTCATAGGAGGAGATTTCAACGGCCATGTTGGTACAACTAGTGGGAGGTTTGAGAGAGTGAATGGTGGTTTTGGATATGGCGATAGAAACCAAGAAGGAGAAGAAATATTGAATTTCGCTATTGCTTATGACCTCATGATAGCTAATACATTCTTTAGAAAGAGACAATCACATTTGGTTACTTTCAGTAGTGGCCAACATTCTAGCCAGATTGATTTTGTCCTTACTAGAAGAGATGACAAACGAGCTTGTGTAGATTGCAAAGTCATACCTGAAGAATGTGTCATCTCACAACATTAGATTTTGATATCCGAGTTTCGTCTTCGAATACGTGTTCGACAAGGTAAAGGAGCCAAGATTAGTCGGACAAAATGGTGGAAGCTCAAATGATAGGGTGATGGGAGAAGGGGCATGGAATATGGAAGAAGGGGCATGAAATATGGAAGGAGAAACAAATGACATGTGGGATAAGATGACAACGCGCATTCAGAAAGTGGCTACTGAGGTGTTTGGGATAACGAAAGGAAATAAGCGCGAACTTAAAAATTCATGGTAATGGAACAGTGATGTGCAAAAGGCTATCAAAGAGAAGGAATGCTATAGTGCTTACATCATCATAGGAGCGAGGACAACATGCAAAAGTATAAAGTGGCAAAAAAGAACGCAAAAAGAGCGACGAGTGAAGCAAGAGGTCGGGCGTATGAAGATATATATCAAAAGCTAAGTACGAAAGAGGGTGAAAAAACGTCTATAGGATAGCTAAGCTCCGCGAAAGGAAAGACGAGAGACTTCAACCAAGTTACTTGCATCAAAGATGACAATAATAGACTTTTGAGGAAGGACGATGAGATAAAAATAGATGGAGAGATTACTTCGACAAGCTATTCAATGAAGAAGGTGATAGCACTACGATCGAGCTGGACGACTCTTTTGGTTACACCAGTATACACTTTGTTCGGAGAATTCAAGAGTCCGAGGTAAATGAGGCGCTAAAACGGATGAAAGCAGGCAAGGCATTGAGGTCCGATGATATCCCTATTGAGGTGTGGAGATGCCTTAAAGATGCAGGGATAGCCTGACTAAGGTGTTCAATAATATTTTCAAATCAAATAAAATGTCAGATGAGTGGAGGAGAAGCATATTAGTTCCAATTTTTAAGAACAAAGGAGATATTGAAACTTGCACAAACTACAGAGAAATTAAGCTTATGAGTCATACAATGAAGCTTTGGGAGATACTCATTGAACATCGATTAAGAAGGATGACAATCATTTCAAAAAATCAATTTGGTTTCATGCCTGAGAAGTCGACCATAGAGGCGATTTTCTTGATAAGACAACTTATTGAGAAGTTTAGGGAGCAAAAGAAGGATCTACACATGGTATTTATCGATTTAGAGAAAGCTTATGAAAAAGTACCGAGAAAGGTTAGGTGGTGGGCTCTGGAAAAGAAGAGAGTCCCAACAAAGTACATTACCCTTATCAAAGATATGTACGATGATGTTGTGACTAGTGTCAGAGCATGCAAGGTGAAACCGGTGACTTTTCCATTAACATAGGATTACATCAATGGTCAGTTTTGAGCCCCTACATTTTTGCCCTAGTGATGGATGAGGTTACGAAAGGTATACAAGGTGAGCTTTCTTAGTGTATGCTCTTTGCTGATGATGTGCTAATTGATTAAAGTAGGATTACAGTTGATAGACAACTGGAGCTGTGGAGCAGACTTTAGAATCAAAGGATTTTAGGCTTAGCAGAGCTACACCAGAGTATATGAAGTGCGAGTTCATCGAGGTCAGGCCAGAGGATGAAGATGTTACTCTGGCCGGACAAGTAGTGCCCAAGAAGTAATCCTTTCGATATTTAGGATCAATATTGCAGTATGATGGTGAGATTGATGAAGACGTTAGTTTTAGAATTCAAACGGGATGAGTGAAATGACGACAAGCGTCTAGCATTCTCTGTGACAGGAAAGTCCCATAGAAGCTTAAAGGAAAATTATACAGAACGACAATCAGGCCTGCGATGTTGTATGGTGTCAAATGTTGGCCTACTAAAAGCCAACACATGCAGAAGATAAGTGTAGTAGAGATGTGTATGCTGCGATGAAGCTGCGGTCATACAAAAAGAGACCGAATTAGAAATGATGATATACGTGATAAACTTGGAGTAGCACCAATAGAGGAGAAGCCAGTCCAACACTGTTTAAAATGGTTTGGACATCTCCAACGGAGGCCTTTCGAGGCACCTGTGTGTGTTGGAATTATAGACCGCGTCGAATGCTCAAAGAGAGATATAGATCGACCAAGGTTGACATGAGAGAAAATAGTAAAAAAAGATTTGAATGATTGGAATATATTCGAAGAGCTGGTGTTGGACAGTAGCGTGTGGAAGTTAGTGATCCACGAACCCGAACCATGAGTTAGGAGTTTTTTGTTTTTGTTTTTTTTGCTTAGGGCTAGTTTAAGGGTAGTGTTATAAGTTTTAGATTATAGGACTAGTGAATATGAGTCTAAGACGTACTGTTTGGTCTTCGCTCAATATTACTATTAGTACCATTATTACTATTAGTATTAATTATTATTATTATTATTATTACCATCATGGTTTTTTTTATATTTTTATTTTTATTTAGTTATCATTATTATTATTTGTTTACGTATTTGACTTTATTTTATTATTATTATCATGATTTTTTTTATTATTCTTATTGTTATTATGACTTTAAATTGACTTTGTCATTTAGTTTTGGGTTTCATCTCTAGTTGATCCCAACTTGTTTGAGAATAACGGCTTAGTTGTTGTTGTTGATCAAGAGTCTAGTTATCGTGTACGTACAACATCCATCCTTAAAAAAATTATAGTAAAATAGTATGACAAAATTGCACTTGGTTACCAAAAAACTTTTTCCATCTTCAACATTTCTTAATATTATTTTTATGAATCAATATTTGGACTTTTTTATTGATGTTTTGCAATAGCTATCGATTTGGTATATCATCAAATGTTGGTTGATATATTGCTACTGATATTTTAATTGGTATTCTACAAAAAGTCCACTTAAGTACCGATATATTGGTCATACTATTCGATAGTAACTATGTAACCTATACCAATGCTAAGAGATCCATTTTCACACAACTAATTTTGTGACAATAAATGGTTCTCAAATTTCAATTAGGAGTCTGTTTGTAGATATAAGCTTGCGACTGTAAACCACAGCTGCAGGGTTGCAAGGGTCAAAGAATAGGAGTGCGTTTCTTGCGCGAAATGAAATGGGCACGAGAAATAAGCATTTGAGAGGGAATGAAAGTGGAAAGTTTAATGAATGGAGGACGCGTTCTTATGTAGCGATAGAGAATGAAAGGGGTATTGATTGTTTTATAATTGCTAATTATACTGTTAAATATTTGTATAATTTTAAAATAGATTACATTTTGAGAATATAAATTGATATTAAATTATAAATTAATGTGAAAATTTGATAATAATTTAGAAAATACAATTATACTAGTACAACAATTTAGAATTACAAATACAGTAATGATATAAACACAATAATTCTATCACTCAAGTTTAAAGTACAAGTACAATAATGACATATACAATTACACAAATATGAATAGAGTAATAAAGTACAAACAGTTCCCATAGTAGTCCAGTAGCAACTATTTCATTTCGTATGTTTTCTCGAACGTTGACTTGTAATTTGTAACATTTCTTTCAACCTATTCATTATTGTTATTCTTGGTCGTTCGAATACTGTAGTATTCTTGTAGAAATTCTTTTGGAACTAACTTGAGATCATCATCATATGCCATAAAATCCAGGTCACCTTCGTTGTATCTCCTTATGAAACCGTGAATAATCATTGTAGCAGTAACCACCTTTGCTTGAATTATATATATGCATGTCGACATGTTTGTATGATCGTAAAAATTTTCTTTCAACTTCCAAAAGTTTTTTCGATTGCTTTACGTAAACTCGAATGATAGAAATTGAAATTTTCATATTCCATTTGGTTGATTTCGTGGATCATTAAAATCGGGAATATAGTATCTAATATTGCGGTACGGATGCAAGTGCCCATCCATTAGTGAATATCCTGAATCAACTAAATAATATTGTTCTGGTGGGATGAGGAAAATTCAAACTTATATTAGTTAAAACTGCACGAAAAACTTTAGCATTGAATGCAGTTCCTTCCCATCCCGTCCTCACAAACGTAAATATTAAATCAAATGCATATGCATACTATTCTACGTAGCAAAGCCTTTATGTTCAATATATGGCTGAACCTCTGCAGCAGCCCCATGTGCAATTACACGTGTATCATCAGTAACTCAAAACGGGTATCATCAGTAGCCCAAAACGTTTTTTAAAGAACATATGATATCGCTGTGACGCTCTAATTTATCCTGGAATACCGACCTAATAATATTCTTAGACGTTAACTCAACAATTTTCAAAACAACGTAAAAATAAATGCAAATCGTGTTATTCGATCGTTGAAATCTTTCAGCAACCTGTCGTGTAGGAAGAGCCGAAGTTATTGTATATAGAAAGATGGTTGTCATTTCTCTAACGCATATTTCTAATGTTTGCTTCAAATCATAGTTTTTCAATCGCTCGCACAATGTCATGAAACAAAGTTTTTCATGCGGAAATTCCGTTTGGCAACGTTCGACATGACCGCACGGTATATCTTGATTTCCTCTATAGTTGAAGTGAATTTTTTTCGATTGGCGCTTTCTGTAGCCCCATAAGTTTCATAATAGCATATATATTGTTTGAGCCAAATATGGTCACAAACACCCAATTGCAGATGAAAGCACAAAATCACAGTCACAGATTACAGATAGATTGTATGTAATAGAATTAAATATGAAGAACACTCAAAAAAATTCAAAGGAAAGCAGTAGAAACACACGATTTATAGTGGTTCGGCGTTGTAGCCTACGTCCACTTTGTTGCTGTTTTATTGATTAGCACTCGCTGGTTACAAGAGTATAGATGATAATAATCGAGTTACAATGGAATTCTACAGAGTAACGGCATAGAAAAACCAAAGATCCATTTTCCGAAGCTCTTGGACTGCTATTTATTGGTGTAGGCTGCAAATATCTCGCCCAGATCTCGGAAGACTCCTTCTCTCACGTGGGTGGGCCCACGTGATCGATCCCCTGACATTTCGACTCGATACATGATCGATACGAACCAAATTCGTATCGATCCAAAACTGCTCCTTTTGGGTTGGGATCGATCATGGACATTCTTGAGGTTGTACGCAAGCTCCTGTGAAAATTTGGTGGCATTTGGACTTGTAGATTGTGAGATACAATCGATGCAAGTTTGGGTTTGTTGGCTGGATGTCACATTCGTATCGATCCAAGGCTCTACATCCATCACTCTTCGTGTCCATGCAATACGCATTGATGACGTGGCTCGAGAATCCAGTGGAGATCCACTTTTCATGCTCCTTGACTGCTTCTTTTTTTGTTCGACCATGCTTTTCGTTTCCGTCCTGTGCCATTCATTTCGTATCGATGCTGGCATATACATTTCGTATCGATCGCCTGGTGTTGGCTTCGCATCGATGGAAAGTGATGGTTTCTTATCGACCATCTGGTTGATCGATACGAAATATATGTCGACGTGATCGATACGAAGCAGATAACTGTGGGCTACTTCGTATCGATAGGAAGAGATGAGTTTCGTATCGATCATCTGGGTGATCGATACGGAACATATATCAACATAGATCGATATGAAATGTATATCGATACGAAATGAATAACCTTGGTCGATCTGAGAGATGCATGTGTCTGATGGATACGAAATGAGCGAGTGCAAACTTGATGGATACAAATAGCATGGATACGAAATTGGTGAGGACCTAGGTTGCTGATCGATTCATGGCCATGACTCGAAGTAACCATCTCCTTGGCCCGAAGTGGACCCTCCAGTGACTCGAAGCAGGTGCTGCGATGACTCGAAGTAACTTGCGAATGTGCTAACCCATCGAAGATTCGAAGCAGACTGCCTGGAAACCCGAAGTAAACAGGAAAGTGACTCGGAGCAGACTCCAAGCAACTTGAAACGACTCGATTTTGATCGATTTCTATCTTGAGCACGCGAACTCCGATTGACTTGAAATTTGGAGCGTGTGCTTTCATAGCTTTGATTGTCGTGTCATGTTAATTGTAGCTCGATCCGGACTCGGACAAAATTTACCAGCATCCATAGTGAACTTTGTAGGTAATCGGTTGTCTGGCCTGATTATCTTCCGTTTTCAGTCAATTCTTTGGTGTCACGGCCTTGCCAAAAGGCGGGATAACATATATCAGTCAAATCTTCAATATTAGAATCCGAATTATTAGTTTCGTCATACGGTTGAACCATCGATTGTTTGAGCCGTGGAAGGTGAAGATGGAGCAGAAGAGGGAGGATGATAAAGAATGTTGAACATGTGATACATAATTAGTTGTTGGTAATTACCGTTGGTGCCCGGCGTAATGGTTCACCCCAACAGGGCAAACCGGTGGGCTATAATGATGATGCGTCGGACGCGACGTGAACCCCAACCGGGCCCAAAAAAGGCTGCGAATTGAAATGACCCTCCTATTTCTACCTTAATTTCATAGGGATTTTTTTTCCATAGATATAATATGTGTACATGCATATACACATTTAATTTATATGTATTTGAATGTCCACATATATTCATTTGCACTTTTAAGTTTGATTTAAATTTCCTTTGAATTATCAGAGTCATTTTCTTTCAAACAATTCAAACCAGGATTCAAACTCATTACCAATATAAATATATCAGTGTATTTCTAATAATATACACATACATATGAAGATGTATGTGTTCCTCTTGTTTAAATTCAGAGTATATACTTTATTTTTATTTGTTGTACAAGAGCATTCTGTTTGATTTGGATTTTAGCAATTCTGCCTAAAGTTTATTACTATATACTTTTGAATATTTGTAATAAGTCAGTAAATCCTATGCATATTTAATTTATATGAACTTGCTCATTCTAATTGATAGTTTTTAATATCAATTTTACCATGTCAGTTAAATTTCAAGATTCTTGAGATTTTATTTTCAGATCATGGATCAAAGGTATTGATATTTGGCTAAGGCCAGAAATGATATATTCACTTATCATTTTCCACTTATGTATTTTCTAAAAAAAACTTTCTTATTTAAGATTCAATCTATGTGACTTGTTTTGCCTTAATCTTAGCCCACATGACACATAGTGAGTTGTGAATTTGCGTAAGATTTGCTATGTCAAGAATTTGAACTTAAAAATATTCATAAGAATAATTCCAGGTTTGCTTGTGCAAGCCTGTCCAGATCGTATATCTGTTATGACTTTGAAAATTGGTTATGGTAAAACATTTGCTAAATGACCTAAAGCTTTTTGAAAGGCATTTTACTATCAAAACACAACCAAACATAATCAACCAAAACTTCACTTATTTGAAGCTGGTTAACTCATATGCCTAGTGTCATGCCAAGTACCTGATCATGGCAATTGAAATGCCAGTCATTTGCATCATACCCGTATTCTTCCCATACAATTACTTTTCTCAAAACAATTTAGAAAGTAGACTTGAACCATTTGTAGACATATTTAAGAGGAAAAACAATTAGATACTTAAAGGTATACTTCAAGGTAAATTCTAAATTTACTCCAAAACTCAGTGTTTTTAAAATAACTAAAGATTGTCTAATGCATAATATAATTGCAAAGCAATTGCTCACATAACTGTATATTTCCTTACCAGATTTTCATAGCTAATACTTGAGCATATTTTTCTTGTTTATGTTCCAGACACTACTTCAAAAACAAATCAAACCTTAACACACAATAATTTCGACAGAACAACTAATTTAATCTGACACTTTACAGAACATAAGAACAACTTGATCACTAACCATAGAATATTCATTACATGACTGGAAATCTTAGAAACATAATTTTTTTTTCTGAATACATGCAGATATAATCAATTTAAGCTCTTATTGAAACTAGCTAGCATGTTCATTCACTCCTCCATAATAGCCATAACTTCATTTTCTACTTAGTACCTGCGTTCCCTGAAAGGGCATGAGCGACTGCCTCATTTTAAAATGAGACACCCCATATGCCATGAGCAAACAAGGGTCAGATCTAAGATCTGGTATGAGTAACATTAATACATTCATGATATTAAGCAACAGAGAATGTAAGAGTACCAACTAGTTATTTAAGCAAATTTCTGCAGCCAATTACTTTATCATGGTATAAATAAGTTGATTCTGGTATGATATATTCATCTATCATTCTTACACTTGCATACATAACCATGCAAACATAATTATCTATTTGCAACATTTGCAATCATTGGAACCATCATGGTTCCATACCAACCAACCTAAGAAATATTCATATTCCTATTTCCTCATTTACAGGTTGTATAATTCAATTTAAATTCCTGCCTCATCTGCTATTAAGGAATCACAGGGACACATTGCAATGAACTAATTCACATCATTGCACAAAGATCTCAGGGCTTAAACAAACCATGTGCCAACTTGCATACTTCAAATATGACAAGCATTCCAGCAGCCTTCTTGGTCTTCCCTTCCCTAGTTTATTTACTAGTGTATTGACTTAAATCCTATCATCAAATATGCTAAGTGAACATGTCACTGCAAACATGGAAACATCCATAATTTTTCCTAGCATAATTCTCCTCAGAAATAAGCAGACAGTTATTTCCTAAATGGGGTCAATATGTCTTGATCTCAGTAAAATATAAGAATATTTTCAACTGCAAAGGAGGCATGGTATGTTCTTATTATATTGATCTGCAAGCCTTTATGATTGATTCAGATTCATGATCTGGTTCAATCATAATTTTAGCTTGTGAGTTTTTTTTTTGATTAAGGGCCCAGCACTTAGAAAATTTCTATTGCACCCTTAACATCTTTCTTCTCAAGCCTCAGCACTTATACCAAGTATAATGCAGCTCCCAACAATTTTTTTTTGTAAGTTTCCATGCCATAGATCTATAACAGTTGAGAGTATTCTCTATATAATTTTTAAGATTCTGGACTTTAACATTTTTGAGTAAAAATAAAACAGTATGATACACATCCAAAGACAAATGTCTCAACAAAGCAAAGATCACCAAAAACATCCATATTAAATCATATCAGATTTAAAATAAGATATCCAAAAAGCATTGATGAAATCATATACATCAAAACCAGAAATATATAAATGGCAATATAAAAAGTGGCTGCCTCATCTCAGGTCTTAATGCCATGAACTCAGTGAGGTTACTCACCTAAATATTTCTTCTTATTAATCCAGAAAATCCTTGTATGAGTGTTTTCTCCTTCCTTCCAATATTTTTCTTCCTTTCTTATTTTTGTGCAGCTCGGGGTAAAGATAATTTTACTGGCTAAAACTGCCTATTTATATGCATTTTTCCACTAGGGTTTTGTTAAAACAAAATTCCATTTCTGACCTAACCATCTTCATGCATTTTTCATTCATTTTCCTCCTTAATACCCGGCCATAATAATTAGTTGAAGGCAGTATTTTCTTCCCTTTACTTTTTCAGAAAATGGCCACTCACCTAGTCATGTTAAAAGTGTGACTACCATATTTTATATTTTAATTATTTCTGAGAATCCCCTTTGCTATTTTTGCCTATACAAGCATATTGACTTGTATTACATTTCATGTCATTTTAATGTTTCCCTTTTATTGTTTTGCTTTAACATTTTCTGCTCACAGAAAATATATAGGTGCATAAGTGTACATATTTTTATTTGGTCTTTTTTTTTACTGGGAATATTTAATTTTTCATGCATAAAAAAAACATCTTTAATTTGATTAATAATATACATTTCAAAATCACATTTGAAATGCTTCCTTGCTCAGTCTATTTATTTTATTATCATCATTTCTTTTTCCAGAAATTTTTGAATCTTTTCCTTGTGCCATTTCCAGTGTGCATGTGCCCACATATTCTTGCACACTATTTATTCCCAAAAATTTCACCATATTTAAATCTAAATATTTCAAAAATTAAATCATTTTATAAAAATGATTATTCACAAAATTTTGGGGTATTACATTCACCCCTCCTTTTAGGAATTGTGTCCTCACAATTTTTCTAATATTTATAACAAGCATCATTTTTTTTTCTGAAAACTTATCAAACATATGCATAAGCAAACAAATTCAACCATATCAACCATGCATAACAAATTTTTCCAGAGAAAAAAAAAATTACCTTTTAATTTGCAAAAAGCTTAGGATAATCCATCCTAATCTTATCCTCTAACTCCCATGTGCAGTCATTAGGATCACTACTCCACTGGACCTTAACTAGTTTCAAGGTTTTGCTCCTTAATTTCTTTTCTTCCTTGGCTATAATCCCCACTGGCTCTTTTTCATAAACCAAGTCAGGATTTATTTGAATTTTGGTAGGCTTTTCCAAAATGTCTTCTTCATCATGTACCCATCTTCTAAGTTGGGACACATGAAAAACATTATGCATTGCTTTCATTTCCTCTGGTAATTCTAATTTGTAAGCCAATGAACCAATTCTTTCTAGAATTTTATAGGGTCCAACATACCTTGGTGAGAGCTTACCTTGCTTGCCAAATCTCAAGACTTTCTTCATAGGTGAAATCTTGATGAAAACAAAGTCTCCCACTTCATATTCCACTTGCTTTCTCTTCCTGTCTGCAAATTTCTTTTACCTATCTTGAGCTGCTGCTATTCTTTTTCTTATTAACCCAATTTTCTCTGTAGTTTCTTTAACATATTCAGGTCCTAGAACAGCCCTTTCTCCGGTCTCTACCCAGCATATAGGTGATAAACATGGCTTGCCATATAAGGCTTCAAATGGTGCCATCCCTATGGTGCTTTGGTAACTGTTATTGTATGTGAATTCAGCTAGATGGAGGTGGTCTTCCCAGTTGCCTCCAAAGTCCAGTGTACATGCTCTCAACAAATCATCTAAGACTTTGTTCACCATCTCAGTTTGACCATCTGATTGTGAATGGTAGGCAGTGCTTAAGCACAATTCACTCCCCATGGCCTCTTGAAAACTTTTCCAAAACCTTGAGGTGAAGATGGTATCCCTATCACTCACAATGGTTTTGGGCATGCCATGCAACCTTACTACCTCTTTCATGAATATTTGAGCCAATTTTGGAGCATTTCTTTCTGTTTTAACTGGGATAAAATGTGCTACCTTAGTTAGCCTATCTACTATTACCCATATACTTGTGTTTCCCCTCTTAGATCTAGGCAGACCATCTATGAAATCTATAGATATATCCTCCCACTTCCACTGTGGTATACTAAGGGGTTGCATTAGTCCTGATGGCCTTTGTGTCTCTGCCTTGACTTGTTGGCAAGTCATGCACCTTGCAACATGTCTGGCCACATCTGACTTCATCCCCTTCCACCAAAGATTTCTTTTCAAATTTTGATACATCTTGGTGCTACCTGGGTGTATGGAGTACTTACTCCTATGGTATTCATTTAATATTTCCTCCTTCAATTCTATATTTTCTGGAACACATATCCTATTTTTATTCCTTAAATAACCATTTTTATCAACTTGATAATTTATTACTTCTTCCCCTTTTGATATGAGCATTTTCTTTTCCACCATGTTTAGGTCTTGTTCCTGCATTTTCCCAATCTTAAGAAGTAAATATGATTGCAGAGATATCATACTTAATTTCCCTTTTCCTTCATCTTCTTCAATGGGCATCATTTGTACCCCACTGTTTTCCTCAATTTCCAAATCAGTAAGTATAGACAAATCCTTAAATTCTTCCATCATCAACATGGCTACTTTGGCATGTTGTCTACTCAAGGCATCTGCAACTTTATTTGCCTTGCCTGGTGTATAAAGTATATCTAGATCATAGGCAGCTAGAAACTCTACCCATCTATGTTGCCTCATGTTCAAATCTTTTTGTGAGAATAAATATTTCAATGCCTTATGATCAGTGTACAAAATGAATTTGGCACCTAACAAATAATGTCTCCAAAGTTTCAAAGCATATACAACTGCTGCTAGTTCAAGATCATGGGTTGCATATCTTGTTTCATGTGGCTTTAATTGCCTAGATGCATAAGCTACCACCTGGTCTTGCTGCATCAACACAGCTCCTAACCCAGAGCCACTTGCATCAGTGTACACAACTAAATTTTCATTTTCTTCTGGCACTCTCAATACTGGTGCATTAATCAGAGCTTCCTTTATTTTGATAAAAGCTTGCTCACATTTTTCTGTCCATACAAAGGCTTGGTTCTTTCTAGTTAAATTGGTAAGTGGTGATGATATTTTTGAGAAATCTTTTATAAATCTCCTATAATATCCTGCCATCCCCATAAATGATCTAATCTCATTGATGGTACTAGGCCTTTTCCATGCTTGGATTGCCACTACCTTATTAGGGTTTACTGATATTCCTTTGGCAGAGATAACATGCCCAAGAAAATGTACTTCTTCTTTCCAAAATGCACATTTTGAAAATTTTGCCTTTAAATCATTTTCCCTTAGTCTTGACAAAACTAAATGCAAATGATTTTTATGCTCTTCCACTGTCTTGGAATAAATCAAAATGTCATCAATAAAAATCAGTACAAACTTGTCTAAATAATCTCTAAATATTCTATTCATTAAATCAACAAAATATGAAGGAGCATTTGTCAAACCAAATGGCATAACCATAAATTCATATAAGCCATATCTTGTGTTAAATGCAGTATACTTAACACTTGAGTCTTCAACCTTCATTTGATGGAATCCTGATGCTAGGTCTAGTCTAGAAAATATTTTAGCTTCACTGAGTTGGTCAAAGAGATCATCTATTCTAGGCAATGGGTATTTATTCTTGATGGTTACTTTATTTAGTTCTCTGTAATCTATGCACATTCTCAAGGTACCATCATGTTTTCTTACAAACACTACTGGAGAACCCCAGCAGGAATTGCTTGGCCTTATAAATCCCTTGCCTTCTAATTCTTCCAACTGATTTTTCAATTCTTTCAGTTCACTCGGCCCCATTCTATAAGGTTTCTTGATTATTGGACTTGCTCCTGGAATGAGATTAATTTGGAACTCAACTGGTCTGTGGTGTGGAACACCCTTAACTTCCCCAAACACATCCAAGTATTCATTAACTATGGGAATTCCTTCAATGGTTAGTTCACTGAGATCTTTTTCTAAGTCAACTAAATGATATAATTTCCCTTCCTTAGCTACTTCACATAGAACTGTGATCCTCTGGCCTCTAGAATTTTGCAATGATATGGTGGATGAGTCTAAATTAATTATGGCTTTAAATTGCCTTAACCAATCTACCCCCAATATAACTCCTATATTTGGGTAATTTAAAACATATAAATTGAAATATTTCCTCCTATGTTTAACTCCACATCCACACAATTCATGTTCAAAACACTAGAACTCCCTAGGGGACTTTGTACAAGCAATGGGGTTTCAACCAATATGCAGTTTAATTTTAACACTTTAACTATTTCATAAAAAATCAAAGAGTGTGTTGCTCCAGTATCATATACTACTGGTATGGGTATGGCACAAATGAGTAATGTACCTTCCACTTGGCCATGATTTTCAGCATCAATTTTCACTGCAGATTTGCCTTTACCTTCCAAAGTTGCCAATTTCCCTTGCTGTTTATTCTCAGGACAGTTCCTTTTCATATGCCCCTCTTTCCCACATAGGTAGCATTTGAAGGCTCCTCCTTTTAACTCTGGGCACCTTGGTTTGATGTGTCCTTCTTTACCACAATGATGGCAAACCAATTTCTTCTTAGTATCATTGGCTTTTGTATCTTTACTCTTCCTGTTGTCTGCCTCCTCCTTCTTTTTATCATAAGGGTGATATCTTCCCTTATCCTTCTTGTTGTTGCTCTTAAAATTCCTATATTTCTCTCTTTCTTTGTCATGTTGTTCCAGTTTCAATGCCAGATCAATTACTTGATCAAAAGTTCTATCTGCATATGGTAGCATAGCTCTGCTAAGTCCTGGGTTCAGACCTTTTATATACCTATCATTTTTGGATGCTTCATCTGCCACTAGCATTGCTCCATAATTAGATAGCCCCTCAAACTTTTGAGTGTATTCAGTGACATTCAAAGTTCCCTGCCTAAGTTTGATAAATTCTTCAAGCAAAGTGGTCTTGGCTGATGCTGGTACAAATCTTGCCTCCAACATCTCCTTGAACTGATTTCAAGTGATTTCATTTTCATTTCTTCCAGCTATGATCACCTCCCACCAGCTTAAAGCTACCCCTTTCAGTTGTCTTGAAGCTACTTGCCTCTTCCTTTGGTCATCTAACTGCATGTCATTGAAAATCCTATCAAGTGTTCTCAACCATGCTTGAATTTCATCACATTCTCAGTTCCTTCAAAACTCCTGCCTCCCAAATTGGAATAAGTCTTTAGTAGTTTTGAAAGCTCTTCATGTGGGTTCTCAGGCCTATGCCCAATTCCATCTCTTAAAACCCTCACAAATTCTTGCATATCAAGCATTTGAGGTGCACTGGGTCCTGCATTGTGATGAGATCCTCTTCCTACCATGGTCTGCTAACTAAATTCTGGGCAAATGGTATTAGTATATTATGAGTACTTCTATAATTTCTATTTTCTTATCTAAATTATTTCATCCAAAACAAACAGACATAATACATTTCTATATTACTTAGCAATCAATGCAACCAAGTGCTCTGATACCAACTGAAATGACCCTCCTATTTCTACCTTAATTTCATAGGGATTTTTTTTTTCATAGATATAATATGTGTACATGCATATACACATTTAATTTATATGTATTTGAATGTCCACATATATTCATTTGCACTTTTAAGTTTGATTTAAATTTCCTTTGAATTATCAGAGTCATTTTCTTTCAAACAATTCAAACCAGGATTCAAACTCATTACCAATATAAATATATCAGTGTATTTCTAATAATATACACATACATATGAAGATGTATGTGTTCCTCTTGTTTAAATTCAGAGTATATACTTTATTTTTATTTGTTGTACAAGAGCATTCTGTTTGATTTGGATTTTAGCAATTCTGCCTAAAGTTTATTACTATATACTTTTGAATATTTGTAATAAGTCAGTAAATCCTATGCATATTTAATTTATATGAACTTGCTCATTCTAATTGATAGTTTTTAATATCAATTTTACCATGTCAGTTAAATTTCAAGATTCTTGAGATTTTATTTTCAGATCATGGATCAAAGGTATTGATATTTGGCTAAGGCCAGAAATGATATATTCACTTATCATTTTCCACTTATGTATTTTTTAAAAAAAACTTTCTTATTTAAGATTCAATCTATGTGACTTGTTTTGCCTTAATCTTAGCACACATGACACATAGTGAGTTGTGTATTTGCGTAAGATTTGCTATGTCTAGAATTTGAACTTAAAAATATTCATAAGAATAATTCCAGGTTTGCTTGTGCAAGCCTGTCCAGATGGTATATCTGTTATGACTTTGAAAATTGGTTATGGTAAAACATTTGCTAAATGACCTAAAGCTTTTTGAAAGGCATTTTACTGTCAAAACACAACCAAACATAATCAACCAAAACTTCACTTATTTGAAGCTGGTTAACTCATGTGCCTAGTGTCATGCCAGGTACCTGATCATGGCAATTGAAATGCCAGTCATTTGCATCATACCTGTACCCTTCCCATACAATTACTTTTCTCAAAACAATTTAGAAAGTAGACTTGAACCATTTGTAGACATATTTCAGAGGAAAAACAATTAGATACTTAAAGGTATACTTCAAGGTAAATTCTAAATTTACTTCAAAACTCAGTGTTTTTAAAATAACTAAAGATTGTCTAATGCATAATATAATTGCAAAGCAATTGCTCACATAACTGTATATTTCCTTACCAGATTTTCATAGCTAATACTTGAGCATATTTTTCTTGTTTATGTTCCAGACACTACTTCAAAAACAAATCAAACCTTAACACACAATAATTTCGACAGAACAACTAATTTAATCTGACACTTTACAGAACATAAGAGCAACTTGATCACTAACCATAGAATATTCATTACATGACTGGAAATCTTAGAAACATAATTTTTTTTCTTCTGAATACATGTAGATATAATCAATTTAAGCTTTTATTGAAACTAGCTAGCATGTTCATTCACTCCTCCATAATAGCCATAACTTCATTTTCTACTTAGTACCTGCGTTCCCTGAAAGGGCATGAGCGGCTGCCTCATTTTAAAATGAGACACCCCATATGCCATGAGCAAACAAGGGTCAGATCTAAGATCTGGTATGAGTAACATTAATACATTCATGATATTAAGCAACAGAGAATGTAAGAGTACCAACTAGTTATTTAAGCAAATTTCTGCAACCAATTACTTTATCATGGTATAAATAAGTTGATTCTGGTATGATATATTCATCTATCATTCTTACACTTGCATACATAACCATGCAAACATAATTATCTATTTGCAACATTTGCAATCATTGGAACCATCATGGTTCCATACCAACCAACCTAAGAAATATTCATATTCCTATTTCCTCATTTACAGGTTGTATAATTCAATTTAAATTCCTGCCTCATCTGCTATTAAGGAATCACAGGGACACATTGCAATGAACTAATTCACATCATTGCACAAAGATCTCAGGGCTTAAACAAACCATGTGCCAACTTGCATACTTCAAATATGACAAGCATTCCAGCAGCCTTCTTGGTCTTCCCTTCCCTAGTTTATTTACTAGTGTATTGACTTAAATCCTATCATCAAATATGCTAAGTGAACATGTCACTGCAAACATGGAAACATCCATAATTTTTCCTAGCATAATTCTCCTCAGAAATAAGCAGACAGTTATTTCCTAAATGGGGTCAATATGTCTTGATCTCAGTAAAATATAAGAATATTTTCAACTGCAAAGAAGGCATGACATGTTCTTATTATATTGATCTGCAAGCCTTTATGATTGATTCAGATTCATGATCTGGTTCAATCATAATTTTAGCTTGTGAGTTTTTTTTTGTTTGATTAAGGGCCCAGCACTTAGAAAATTTCTATTGCACGCTTAACATCTTTCTTCTCAAGCCTCAGCACTTATACCAAGTATAATGCAGCTCCCAACATTTTTTTTTTGTAAGTTTCCATGCCATAGATCTATAACAGTTGAGAGTATTCTCTATATAATTTTTAAGATTCTGGACTTTAACATTTTTGAGTAAAAATAAAACAGTATGATACACATCCAAAGACAAATGTCTCAACAAAGCAAAGATCACCAAAAACATCCATATTAAATCATATCAGATTTAAAATAAGACATCCAAAAAACATTGATGAAATCATATACATCAAAACCAGAAATATATAAATGGCAATATAAAAAGTGGCTGCCTCATCTCAGGTCTTAATGCCATGAACTCAGTGAGGTTACTCACCTAAATATTTCTTCTTATTAATCCAGAAAATCCTTGTATGAGTGTTTTCTCCTTCCTTCCAATATTTTTCTTCCTTTCTTATTTTTGTGCAGCTCGGGGTAAAGATAATTTTACTGGCTAAAACTGCCTATTTATATGCATTTTTCCACTAGGGTTTTGTTAAAACAAAATTCCATTTCTGACCTAACCATCTTCATGCATTTTTCATTCATTTTCCTCCTTAATACCCCGGCCATAATAATTAGTTGAAGGCAGTATTTTCTTCCCTTTACTTTTTCAGAAAATGGCCACTCACCTAGTCATGTTAAAAGTGTGACTACCATATTTTATATTTTAATTATTTCTGAGAATCTCCTTTGCTATTTTTGCCTATACAAGCATATTGACTTGTATTACATTTCATGTCATTTTAATGTTTCCTTTTTATTGTTTTGCTTTAACACTTTCTGCTCACAGAAAATATATAGGTGCATAAGTGTACATATTTTTATTTGGTCTTTTTTTTTACTGGGAATATTTAATTTTTCATGCATAAAAAAAAACATCTTTAATTTGATTAATAATCTACATTTCAAAATCACATTTGAAATGCTTCCTTGCTCAGTCTATTTAATTTATTATCATCATTTCTTTTTCCAGAAATTTTTGAATCTTTTCCTTGTGCCATTTCCAGTGTGCATGTGCCCACATATCATTGCACACTATTTATTCCCAAAAATTTCACCATATTTAAATCTAAATATTTCAAAAATTAAATCATTTTATAAAAATGATTTTTCATAAAATTTTGGGGTATTACACGAATGGCCCTCAAGTGTTTGCAAATGGATGAAAAAAGCTAGTTAGAGGAGATCAGTGTTAATTATCTGTGCTAATGTGAATGTCTTTGTTAATTATTTGTGCTAATGTGAATGTCTTCCTACAGTAAAATAGTGTTGCTATCATTTGATTGTGAACTATTTAACTGTTTCTTGCATTCGTATTTGCATTTTGAAAGCTTAGTATATTGTGCTTATTGAGTCATGTCCGTGTTTGTCATATTTTTCAAGATCATGGCTATAAAATATATTTTTTGTATTAGTAGTTGTGCCAGTTTCCATATTACATTTGCTTATTTTCCTAAAGGATATATCGGAAGATGCTTAAAAACTGCAATTTTCTTTTCAAATTTCAAACATTCCATCAATCCTCATGCGTAAACTTGAATAATAAAAATTAAGGTAGTGTTTGGTTTTAAATCACGTATTTTGTTTTGTGTTTTCTATATTTGTATGTGTAGGAGTTGGAACATCTTAGTCAATCCAACAATGGAAACAAAAGATGAGAGAAGATAGATTTTGATATTTTCAAAAGACGAAAAACACGAAAAAGTCATTTTCAATTTATATGTTAAACCCGTTTTCCAAATTGACCATTTTCCACCTGCTTCCGTTCTTCCGTGTATTTTAAAAAGCACAAGTTGAAAACACAAAACTCAAATTTTAAACCAAACACTACCTAAATGTTTGAGTTGATTTGGTGTAGAAAATGGAGAATGTAACAAACACACACACATATATCACACACATATATCTCTTTCTCTGGTGTCGTCGTCATCATCAGTACAACATACGGCTAACCTGGGAATAGCTAAACTGTAAACAAACTATACGTAGGTAGGATATTTAGCTTTTTTACCACTATACGTAGGCTGGAACCTTTGCTCCAACAAATTCTATCATTTCTAACGTAATTTAAAAAAAAAAAAAGACAGTTACCATATCTTATTTTGTTGGACATACAATGCAAACCTAGTGGTTTAATAATATCATCTGCTAGTCATATTATACCAGTAAGTGTGTAAGTTACACAGTTTGAAATTTTACAATCAGATATGCTGAAACGTCCTTGTGCTTCCGTATTTGGCATTTCATGACAAAGTAAACAGATATCCATACCGTTTCATGTAAAGATGCGTTTTAGTGCAAGTTGAACCACACAGGCATACATAGACCTTAAATTGTTACACAATTACAAAAAACAATCTTTCTGCATTCAAAATAATATTCTGACATCTACTACCATGGTCATTCAACGTTACCGCCATCAACATTGCATCCATGTACTCTGAAGTATGTTGTAGATATGTTGCTAGAGGCTATAATCATACAATTCAACAACTATTTCAACAATATTTTCAATAATAGCATCTGCATTTTCTAAATCATAAGCTAAGATCGAAGTTACTAACCATAGTAGGTGTGGAAGAAGCTGCTTTGAGAAAGATGAATTAGATATAGGTGAAAATGAAGTTGACTTGCGTGAAAAGTAAACATCATTAAAAGCAATGTATAAGGTTTCGGCTGGAACCTCGTATTCCAACCAGAATTCTGATACAACCATTTAACAAATGCAAAAAAAAAAAAAAAAAAAAAGCTTAAAAGAAAAGGTGGCAGGCTGGGAGATATTAGTGGCTCTGAGCTCATAGGGTTAAGGCTTTTTGGCATATATTATTGTAGACCCAATCTATGTGGACCAAATTTATATGTTGAATCTTATGTTTGATGTAGTTGGGTCAATATTATATGTACTTTTTTTAAAATCTTTGTGTGAATACCGTACTTAATATAAAATTAGTAATTATAAAATAATATTATAATACAACTCTATTGTAAATGCATATCTTTTAATCTATATTTATATCCGATTTGATCATAAAATTTTGATTCAGAAACTTGTAAGATATCTCTGAAACTAATGAAACCGACCAAT
Source organism: Allium fistulosum (assembly GCA_030737815.1). NCBI lineage: Eukaryota > Viridiplantae > Streptophyta > Magnoliopsida > Asparagales > Amaryllidaceae > Allium > Allium fistulosum. The sequence continues at coordinate 1,109,219,184 of CM060902.1, read as the reverse complement.
ATCTTTTTTTTTTTAAATGAACGAGACCAGTACCAAAACTGAAATCTCAAATCTTGGCCAAAGTATTTTCTGCAACTTTATCGTGCTTAAAGTGAACAGAAGCTTACATCATGCCGAAGATAAGCTTCCATCCAACATAAATTCTAGGAAAATTTGTGAATTTCACGATGAAGCAAGATATGGCTGCTGACATAAGCACTGATGTAAGCTTACCATCCTTTGTAAGTCATGTCGGATGTAAACATCGCTGATGCTTTTTTTCCCATGCATGGGCCCTAATCACTGTTATGAAAATCCTTCTAGGCATCTGACTAATCCCCGCCTAGGTTCTAGGCAAGGCATACTGCTCAGCGTCTGCCTAGACTCTACCTAAGCGACGTTTATGACCTCACTCAATCATCTATCTGGTTGTGTTCAGAATACGTAGTTATGAATATATAGTTATGTTTGAATACATGTTAACTAGTATGAAAATAGTTATTTTTCATAGTTATGGATGAATACATGAATAGTATGACAATTATAGATGAAAACCGAATATTCGCTTCGCCTCTGACTTCAGAAATGAAAATTGAACTTCAATATTTCATATTGGTATTATTTCGTACAATGATAATGAAGTTTGGGATGAAGTATCTAAATTTTTATTGAAAATTCAAAAGTTCATCAAAAATCCCCAACTTCTATTAATTCTCATTTAATTCCCGCACAGATGATTAATCTCTAGTCCAAGTCTACCGCCTAGTGTCCGTCTGACGATATTTACAACCTTGGCCTACGAAAATGTCAACACAAATGAACTGTTGCTGGGTGCATCGAAATTTTTACTACCTTGCATTTTCTGAACAATCTTCTCATAATGTTTAGATGGGAGGGTGTAGCTTCTGATAATACTAGCCGATATTTAGCATACAAATTTTTATTTTCCTTTTTCTTTTCAAAGAGGTTGATTAGCAAGTTGTAATACGATAAACTGTTATTATCATTGGTCGGTGTGAGCAAAGGCTGTGAAAATTTGGCTAAATGCGATACTATCAAATACTCTGATAAATCTTGTTTGGAAAATGTAGCAACTGGGAAAGCATAGGGACTTTTTGATTGCAGTTGATCTCCGTGTACTAGGAGATTTTTCTATTGTGTTTTCTTTGCAAGTTATTTGTGTGCAACAGCATGGTCTTTGCATTTAAGTTCCTGTAACTTTTTTCTACATACAGATCAAAACACAACAGCATTTAAAGAGGTTGCAATTATTCGGCATCCTCGAATTGGGGAATATGCATTCGGTTTCATTACATCAACGGTTGTCCTTCAGGTTAATCAAAGTTGCCCAATAATTCTTTACTATGACATGCAATTTTATATTTTGTTTTCTCCCTTTCTTATACCAATGTTTGTACATTCGATAGTTGCGACTTATAGTTGCAAAGAAAAAGACGAAAATTTGAACTGATTCTGTTTTTCGTCAAGGACTTGAATGGATCCCATGTTTTCTTCCACCTACAAGTTTAGAGTCTGTTTGGTTTGAAAACGGAATTTTGGGTTTTGCGTTTTCAATATGTATTCAAAAAGGTATGGAATAGGAGGACGGCGTGTGGAGGACGTGGACGATGTGGGGAGAGGAAAAAAGAAGAGAAAGGGAAACGGCGGGAAACAAAAAAAAATTCGTTTTCAATTTTATATGTTAAAACCATTTTTCGGATTTGATTGTTTTTGGAAATCCAATGCATTTTATCATACGAAAATCCAAAATTCAAAATTACAAATCAAATGAGCCATTAGTTTCTCATATTTTGAAGTACCAGATTATTAGTGTTCAAGTGCTCAAGAGTGGCGGTTAACATTTTTTGATCTGCATCCTCTTTCCCCCTGAAAGAACAAATCTGGGAGAAAATGCGAACTTTGAGATAAATTCAATAGAGCTATTGTAGACATCATTTGTATTGCTGTTATAGTGGTAACCACATACCATTTTCAATCACCACAACACCAATTTCTTGCTTAAAATTTATGGTGTACTATTCTACTATTTTTGTCACCATATAACTCGGTCAAGAAAGTTAATTAAGCCACCATTTATCCCAAGTTGAAGTTTGTCAAGTCTAAATCTGGCATTGCACGCTTCTTTGATTTTCTCACGTTTCGGTTATCGGTCTGGATAGGGAACATGAACATAATATGATTAAAGGAATGGAGTTTTAGTGCAATTGAATAAATGATACTATGTTGATTCTAAATATGGAACTCTTGATCCAGGATTCTCGGTTCCACCTTTTGACATAATGCTTGTATAACTGTATCCCACCTGTTCTTTTTTCATCATTCATTTTAAGTTCTTAATTTCCGATTATTATTTTTACTGCAGAATGAGAAGGGTGATGAAGAGCTGTGCAGTGTTTATGTCCCCACAAACCATCTATATATTGGTGATATCTTTTTAGTCAATTCAGAAGAAATTATTAGACCAAATCTGTCTATTCGTGAAGGCATAGGTTTGGCTTCTTTTCTTATTGATTTACACATTGTTTGTTTTGTTACCATCTCTAGACTAGATAATTATTTAGCATTGTTTTTGCAATAGGAAGTGTGATCGCTTATTGATAATTACTATTTAATGCTTTTGTTTACAATCAAAGGTTATATTTATTGGTGCATTATAAAATTAACAGGAATAGATATCCTCAGTATACATAAACAAACTGCATTGCTCATTGGTTGTTCATCACCCATATCACTTGGCTTAATAAGAGTATAATATTTACTAGTACTACAGTAATACACTGATTTACACATTGTTTATTTTGTTATCATCTCTAGACTAGATAATTAATTAGCATTGTTTGTTTGCAATAGGAAGTGTGATCGCTTATTGATAATCACTATTTAATGCTTTTGTTTACAATCAAAGGTTATATTTATTGGTGCATTATAAAATTAACAGGAATATATATCCTCAGTATACATAAATAAACTGCAATGCTCATTGGTTGTTCATCACCCAAATCACTTGGCTAAATAAGAGTATAATATTTACTAGCACTACAGTAATACACTGAGAACCGATCAATAGTTTTTATTTCTTTACTATCTGATCTAATACATTAAAGATGTAAACGAATCCTTTATTTAAAGTCGATTAGAAAATATATAGTTGTGTGCCATTTTTAACAAAAATATTTTGTTATTATCGAAAGCAAGGCTAGAGGTTTTGGCCCGAACCTCAAAATTTTGGACGGACCAACTCTGGCTGAATCTAGGACAAAACCGAAGGAAAAATTAAAACATGTGCTGAAACCTCTTTTGGAGTGAAATTATCTATTGCAGTCAAGAATGTAAAAAGAAACCTTCATTTTAGCATCGAAAACTTAATTTTCATTTTCTTATAATTCAAGCCAAAAACCCTAAATTTGGATCAAAGCAGGAACCTAATTTTTGTTTGTGACAAAATTCTAGATGGAGATAAAAAAATTAGTTGCAATTGAATGATCATGGTTAGGGTTGTAACTACTGTGTTAGGTAATATGATTTCAGTGTTTGATGTTTAAAAGCAATTTGATATATGATTTCAGTGTTTGATGATTAAAAGTAATTTGAAAATTGTAAATTGATAGTGATTTATAGTTGATAAGTTACAATAGAAAGATAAAATTGAATTAATTGTGTGTATAATCTTTTTTTTCCTTTGTTTTGAAATGAAGAAATTGGAAAAATATATTTGCAATAGCATAAAAGTATTACTAAAAATGGTAAGGTGATATGGATTTTATATTATGGCAGTAAGATTGAATGAAAATTTTCACTAAATTCCTTTTAGATTTCAATTCTTTCTTATTTTTTTTGGAAGAAACCAACTTCAATATTGTTTTTAAAATTATTTTCAATCTCAATTAGGTACAACAACAACAACAACAATTAAGCAATTATTCCCAAACAAGTTGGAGTCGGCTAGAGTTGAAACCCAAAACTAAATAACAAAGTCAATTCAAAAGTAATAACAATAACAATAGTAATAAACCATGATAATAATAATAAAATAAAGTAAAATAATTAAACAACAACAACTAAGCCATTATTTCCAAACAAGTTGGGGTCGGTTAGAGATGAAACCCAAAACTAAATGACACAGTCAATTTAAAAGTCATAACAACAACAACAATAAAAACTATGATAATAATAATAAAATAAAGTCAAATGAGTAAACAAATAAAAATAATAACTAAGTAAAACAAAAATAAAGATAAAAATAATATATATATATATATATATAATAAAAAAATAAAAATCATGATGATAATAATAATAATACTAATAGTAATAATGGTACTAATAGTAATATTGACCGAAGACCAGACACTACGTTTAGGCTCCTATTCACTAGTCTCATAATCTAAAACTTATATCACTACTCTTAAACCAAATCCAAGCAAAAAAAAATTTCTAACTCATAATTCTGGTACATGAATCACTAATTTCCACGCGCTCCTATCCAACACCAGCTCTTCGGATATATTCCAATATTTCAAGTCTTTTTTTACTTTCTTTTTCCATGTCAACCTTGGTCGACCTTTACTCTCTTTGAGCATTCGACGCGGCCTATAATTTCAACACGCACAAGTGCCTCGAGAGGCCTTCGTTGGAGATGTCCAAACCATCTTAAGCGGTGTTGGACTAGCTTCTCCTCAATTGGTGCTACTCCAAGTTTATCACATATATCATCATTTCTAATTCGGTCTCTTCTTGTATGACCGTAGCTCCATAGCAGCATACGCATCTCTGCTACACTTATCTTCTGGACGTGTTGGCTTTTAGTAGGCTAACATTCTGCACCATACAACATCGTAGGTCTGATTGCCGTTATGTAGAACTTTCCTTTAAGCTTCTTTGAGACTTTCCTATCACAAAGAATGCCAGACGATTGTCGTCATTTCACCCATCCCGCTCAAATTCTAAAACTAACATCTTCATTAATCTCACAATCATACTGCAACAGTGATCCTAAATATTGAAAGGATTCCTTCTTGGGCACTGCCTGTCCGACCAGGGTGACATCACCATCCTCTGACCTGACACCGCTGGACTCGCACTTCATATACTCTGTTTGAGTTCTGCTAAGCCTAAAACCCTTAAATTCTAAAGTCTGTCTCCACAGCTCCAGTTGTCTATCAACCACAATCCCATTTTTGTCAATTAGCACCACATCATCAGCAAAGAGCATACACCAATGAATCTCATCTTGTATACCCTTCGTAACGTCATCTATCACTAAGGCAAAAATGTAAGGGATCAAAGCTGATCTTTAATTTAATTTTATGTTAACGAAAAAGTCACCGGTTTCACCCTCACATGTTCTGACACTAGTCACAACATCATCATACATATCCTTGATAAGGACAATGTATTTTGTTGGGACTCTCTTCTTTTCCAGAGACCACCACATAACATTTCTCGGTACTTTGTCATAAGCTTCTCCAAATCGATAAATACCATATGTAGATTCTTCTTTTGCTCTTTAAATCTCTCCATAAGTTGTCTTATCAAGAAAATCGCTTCTGTGGTCGACCTCTCAAGCATGAAACCAAATTGGTTTTTTGAAACGTTTGTCATCATTCTTAATCGGTGTTCAATGACTCTCTTCCAAAACTTCATTGTATGACTCATAAGCTTAATTCCTCTGTAGTTTGTGCAAGTTTGGATATCTCTTTTATTCTTAAAAATTGAAACTAATATGCTTCTTCTCCACTCATCTGGCATCTTGTTTGATTTGAAAATATTATTAAAAAACTTAGTTAGTTAGGCTATCACTGCATCTTCAAGGCATCTCCACACCTCAATGGGGATGTCATCAGGCCCCAATGTTTTGTCTGCTTTCATCCGTTTTAGCACATACTTTACCTCGGACTCTTGAATTCTCCGAACAATATGTCTACTGGTATTATCAAAAGAGTCGTCCAGCTCGATCGTAGTGCTATCGTCTTCTTCATTGAATAGCTTGTCGAAGTAATCTCTCCATCTATTTTTTATTTCATTGTCCTTCACCAAAAGTCTATTATTGTAATACTTGATGCATTTAACTTGGTTGAAGTCTCTCTTCTTCCTCTCGCGGAGCTTAGCTATCCTATAAACGTTTTTTCATCCTCCTTCGTACTTAGCTTTTTGTATAGATCTTCATACGTCCGACCCCTTGCTTCACTCACCGCTCTTTTTACGTTCTTCTTTATCACTTTGTACTTTTGCATGTTGTCCTCGTTCTTGTGATGATGTAAGCACTTATAGTATTTTTTTTGATAGCCTTTTGCACATCACTGTTCCACCAACACGAATCTTTAGGTTCGCGTTTATTTCTTTTCGTTATCTCAAACAGCTCAGTAGCCACTTTCTGAATGTACGCTGTCATCTCATCCCACATGTCATTTGCTCCTTCTTCCATATTCCGTGTCTCTTCTCCCATCACCATATCCTTTGAGCTTCCACCATTTCGTCCGACTAATCTTGGCTTCTTTATCCTGTCGAACACGTATTCGAAGACGAAACTCAGATATCAAAAGCTGATATTGTGAGACGACACATTCTCCAGATGACTTTGCAATCTACACAAGTTCATTTGTCATCTCTTCTAGTAAGGATAAAGTCAATCTGGCTAGAGTGTTGGCCACTACTGAAAATAACTAAGTGCGAGTGTCTCTTTCTAAAGAAGATATTAGCTATCATGAGGTCATAAGCAATAAACTTGAATATTAATAAAGTATCCGTTTTTTCAAAATATAAAAAAAAGGTGAGTAAAAAGTCAACTTTTAAAATAAAAATAAAAATAAAAGGTAAAAATAAAAAAAGCAAAAATGGTTCTGTTAGAAAGGAAAAAAGCAGAATGAAATATATCTAGTAGGAGAAACATTGAAAATAAAGAAATTTGGAACGTGCATCTTTATAAATAGGAATTTTCGGTTATCTTGTGTATTTAGTAAACAGTAGTATTTTTCTCATAATTATGCTTGGATTTCTGCTGCAGAGATAATTGTTTCTGGGGGAATGACAATGCCGCAACTAATTACTCCACTTGAAAGGATACCTCATAAGATTAATAGTATTCAGATGAATAGAATTTCATAGATTGCAGTATTAGCCGCTTTGTAAGGTAAAGCACGTTGGTTGATTTCTTCTACCTGTTTTCAGGCTATTCATAAATTTGCTGAAACTCTTCTTTATATATGTCTTGCGTTCAGGCATTATTCATTTGATGGTTGAGAGAAAGCGCATATGAATTTGGTGTGGAATATGGCTTTCTTATAATACTTTCTAAGGCAACTAAGTGTTATTATACCAAAGATGATGAAAATCGAATGTTTATGTTGGGCAAGTCCAGGTTTTGCCCTTTTGCACTGTATCTTTGTGACGCGTATAGGGAAAGAATTGTATACAATTTATAGTGCTGTTTATTCACAGACTCTGCTTCAGGAACTCAGATGTACTTATGCTTATCATGCCCTCACATTGCGTGTTAGATTTGAGTTAACTGCAGGAATTATACATGTTACAACAGGTTTCTTCTCTGAATCATCATTTATGAAAAGCTCATTAGGTTTTTGCTTCTCATTCGTCATCAATAAAAGAACCTTTTACCTTCAAGTGTGTGTGTGTGTATAGTAGTAGTAATAATAATAATAATTGTGTATGTATGGGAGTATACAAATAGTTATTATATTAAATAATAATAATAATAATAGCATGCTCACCTTCTTGATGATGTAATACTGCAGTAGTTTTCTATTCAGTTTATTTTCTAAATATTTCTATGTATAGTTAGAGGTTATTTCTATAGCTGTTAGAGTAAGGTTGTCAATGAGTATGTCAAAAATTCGAAATATGTTCGCATCGTATTTGAAAAATGAAAAAGTATCTAATATTCGAAAAACGAATACGGATATGATAAATTATCCGTTAGTTGAAATTATGCATATTTTACTACATAAAATTGATACATGCTGTTTATCATGATAACAATTCATATTATGCATGTATAAATGAAAGTTTGCTATTTAGAAGTTATTATTATAATTGCATTTTTGTTTTTTTATTTATGTTAACTTCTTAAAAAGATTTAAGATTTACCTTGGATCAATTTTTAATTATTTATTTGACTATATTATTTACAGGCGAAACATATAAATATCTGATATCCGTTCATATCTGTGGATACAGATATCCAGTATTTGAAATGATTTCAGATGTAGATGTGAATATGACACAATTCGCATTTGAAACTATCGTTGATAGATATAGGTTAGAGGTCATGAGTTCGAGTTTTAGCAATGTTATTTCATTGTATTTTTATTTTTCACCATTTGTTCTTTGTTACCTAATCTATCATTATTTTCAAATTATTCTTCAGTTATTTTATTTATCATCATAAATGTTCCTAATATGTTCTTTACATTATAAAAGTATAAAAGTAACAATTCTCAAAACCATTAATCATTTTTCTCAATAAGATTACTATGCGCTAATTACGTATATTTTTATTAATGTACAAATTAAAATTAATTAATTTAAAATTTTATATAATGAATCTGTTTGGAATGTGAAAGGCGAAGCAAATGACATGTGGAATGAGATGACAATGCACGTTTGGAAATGTGCATTCGAAAAGTGACTACTGAGATGTTTGGAATAACGAAAAGAAATAAATACGAACCTAAAGATTCGTGGTGGTGGAACAGTGATGTGCAAAAGACTTTCAAAGAGAAGAATGAATGCTATAAGTGGCAACATGCAGAAGTACAAAGTGCAGAAGTACAAAGTGGCAAAAAGAACGCAAAGAGAGTGGTGAGTGAAGCAAGGGGTCGGGCGTATAAAGATCTATATCAAAAGCTAAGTACGAAGAAGTGTGAAAAAAAGTCTATAGGATAGTTAAGCTCCGCGAGAGGAAGATGAGAGACTTCAACCAAGTTAAATGCATCAAGGCCGACAATAATAGACTTTTGGTAAATGACGATGAAATAAAAAATAGATGAAGTGATTACTTCTACAAGCTATTCAATGAAGAAGGTGATGACACTACGATCGTGTTGGATGACTCTTTTGATGACATCAGTAGACATTTTGTTTGGAGAATTCAAAAGTTCGAGGTAAAGGAGGCGTCAAAATGGATGAAAGCAGGCAAAACATTGGGGCCTGATAGCATCGCCGTTGAGGTGTGGAGATGCCTTGGAGATGCAGGGATAGCCTGGCTAACGAAGTTGTTTAATAATATTTTCAAATCAAACAAGATGCTCAATGAGTGGAGAAGCATATTAGTTTCAATTTTTAAGAATAAAGGAGATATTCAAAGTTGCATAAACTACAAAGGAATTAAGCTTACGAGTCATACAATGAAGCTTTGGGAGAAAGTCATTGAACATCGATTAAGAAGGATGACAAACGTTTCAAAAAACAAATTTGGTTTCATGTCTGCTAGGTCGACCACAGACGCGATTTTCTTGATAAGACAACTTATGGAGAGGTTTAGGGAGCAAAAGAAGGATTTACACATGATATTTATCGATTTGGACAAAGCTTATGACAATACCGAAAAGGTATGTGGTGGGCTTTGGAAAAGAAGAGTCCCAACAAAGTACATTACCCTTATCAAGGATACGTACGATGATGTTGTGACTAGTGTCAGAGCATGCGAGAGTGAAACCAGTGGCTTTTCTATTAACATATGATTACATCAAGGGTCAACTTTAAGCCCTTACATTTTTGCCCTAGTGTTGGATGAAGTTACGAAGGGTATACAATGTGAGATTCCTTGGTGTATGCTCTTTACTGATGATGTGGTGCTAATTACCGAAAGTAGGTGGGTTGATAGACAACTGGAGCTGTGGAGACAGACTTTAGAATCAAAGGGTTTTAGCCTTAACAGAACTAAAACAGAGTATATGAAGTGCGGGTTTGATGAAGATGTTAGTTTTAAAATTCGAGCGGGATGAGTGAAATGGCGACAAGCATCTAGCATTCTCTATGACAGGAAGTCCACAGAAGCTTAATGGAAAGTTCTACAGAACGACAATCAGGCCTACGATGTTGTATGGTGCAGAATGTTGGCCTACTAAAAGCCAACACGTCCAGAAGATAAGTGTAGCAGAGATGCGTATGTTGCTATGGAGCTACGGTCATACAAGAAGAGACCGAATTAGAAATGATGATATATGTGATAAACTTGGAGTAGCACCAATTGAGGAGAAACTAGTCCAACACCGCTTAAGATGGTTTGGACATCTCCAACGGAGGCCTCCCGACATTCCAGGGGTCGATGCTCAAGTTATTGGAGCACTTGATGACGAAAAGGCCGACGATCAGCCATTGCCAGATGAATTTGATGATGTTGTGATTACTGGTGCCTCCGAACACACTGATAAGCTCAGCTTGAAGGAGCGCATCGAGAGAGAGGAGTCATTGGAGAAAAAAGCTAAAGTTGAACCCGCTTATGTGGACGTCGATGATCCAAATTTCATCCCACTGCAAGTTATTCCACCCGACGGGTCGGTTCCCAGAGAACTCCGTCCAACCTCTGAAAGCTCTCCTGCTAAGGGTAGTAAAGGATCGAAGAGAAGGACAGGCGAAGGCTCAGGTGATGCCACTCCCAAAAAATCCAAAAGAGAGAAGGGGCAAATGAAGTAGCCATCACTTCGCTTAGAGTTTGTATGGTTGTTTTTCTTTCTTGTTGGCCGTGATTGTGCGGGTATGGCCCCCACTTTTGGATAAACTTGCACTACGATTTCCAAGTTTAATGCATAAATAAAAATTCTTTATTTTCTGTTGAACTCTTACATGAACTTGTTTAAGTAGTTGAGCTATTACTTTTCCATTCAATGTACTTGCAATTTGTTGCTCGTTAATTTTTACTCAAGGCCTCCATGTGGTTGTGGCCTCAAGTTGTACCAAACACTGGGCTCAAGCCCTAGTGTTACGCCATCGGATGCAGCGGTTTAAGTGATTATACTCCTGACCCAGTCTTGGGTTAGTGGAGTTAGATAGTGGATGGTTGAACTTCATCCTTAGCAAGTTTATACTCCTAACGGTTTTAGGCCAGAGTTTATGGAATAGTGAGTGGTCGAACCACACTCATCTATTGGTTTATACTCATATCCGCACTCTGGGGATAAGAGTTAGTTGGCGGGTGATCAGATCGCACCCAATTTGTGTTTATACTCCAGTCTATACATTAGGGACTTAGAGTTATTTCGAAAATGGTCGGACTGTACTTTCCTTCATTGATTGATTTGCCCCTATGTTCGGGGTTTGACTTAGCGAGTGACCGGTCGTGTATCGATCGCTTTTGGTTCATATCTGTCCCATCACCCAGTGTGATTAATTTGGTTATCGGATGATCAAGTCACATCCATTTTTCATTAGGTATTCTGTCCATCGGGTTGTGGTGAGAATCATCGAATGAATGGTTGGACCGTGTTCATTTTGTTTAGTTCAATCGTGAATTTATGTAATTGGCTAGCTCCAAACTCTGGGAACCTACTCGAACATGTCAATATTAGTTAATCGGGTATCGTAACTAATATGTAACGTTACATCAATCACCGAAATATGAAAGAAATTTCAAACTTTATTTGCCAAATGGAAGGAAATAAAATAATTTGTCTTATTACATATCTGGAAAAACAAATGCTAATGCAAATTCGAAAATTAAATACAACCGAATGAAAAATAACAGACTAAGTGATATAGTGCCGTAAATACTCGCCGTTCCACGCCATTGGGAGCGTGACGCCATCAACAGTCGCTAGCATGAAAGTTCCCTCTTTAAGCCTCTGTTCAATGACATACGGTCCTTCCCAAGTAGGATTCATGTGTGACGGGGCAGGAAAAACCCGTTTCAAGATGAGATCGTCGATTTCAAGGTTCTAGGTTGGACTTTGGTGTTGTAGTATCTGGCGACTCGATGTCGATGTGCAGCTGCTCTCAAATCAGCTTCTTCGCGCTTCTCATCTATCAAGTCTAGAGATTCTAAGAGTAGATCTTTATTCGTTTTAGGGTCATAGCAGGTCACTCGATGAGAAGGAGTTTCAAGTTCAACAAGAATAACGGTTTCGAAGCCGTAAGCAAGGGCGAATGAAGTATGGCTAGTCGCGGACTTGTGGGTAGTTCTGTAAGCCCATAATGCTGTTGAGAGTTCATCCACCCACTTGCCTCTAACCTTTTCCAAACGCTTCTTTAGAATGGACTTTATGATTTTGTTCACAGCTTCAACTTGTTTATTTGCTTGAGAGTGAGCAACTTATAACATCCCTAATTTTTAAATAACATTATTCAGGGTATTTAATTAGATAAATTAAATAGAATAATGTAAATGTTAAGCGATAAGGGGATTGAGATTTAAATAAAAATTAAGTGGTCGTGCTTGTTAATTTAATTAGGATAAAGAATGGTTTAAAGATTAATTAAATTATGTAAGGGTATAATAGGATTTAGCTACACCTAACTTTACCCTTATATATGTATATGTTTACCTCTTAAGCCATGGAGAATCATATTCATTTTCCCAAAAATGTAAACGTAAGTAAAGTTAAGAAGCCGGCCAGTAACAAGAAGAGAAGAAGAAGAAATTCAAAAGAAAAAGAATTAAAGAAAGGGGAATCAAACTCATCTCAATCCACTTTCCTTATCAAAGATTAAGGTGAATAATAATTTCCATCTTTATTTGCTGAATATATGATGTTTTATGATGATATGCTTGAATTATGGTTTGTTTAAATTTAAACAAGATTGTTTAAATGATGGTTCATACGGTTTTAGATTAAAAAAACCGTGTGATATTAATGTTTAAATGCCATGGAAAAATTATATGTCATGCAAAACATAATTTTAGAGTTGAGTTTTAAGTTTGATAATTTTTCAAGCTTTGGAAAGATTATTATGAATTTTTGAATGAAAATATAACACGTTGGGTTTATAAATTTATTTCAGAAAATATATCGAGAATTGGGTTTGAAATTTTGATAGGTTATATAACACGATCAAAGTGAATTTTCGTGATTTTTGGAGATTTTTAGGGATTTTTTTAAAGTGATTTGATATACAAATTAAATTATTTTGAGAAGAGGATCTAAATGATTTAATTGTATTTCCAATGGAAGGTTTTACCTGTAAAATTGTAAACTTAATACTTATCCAAAATAATAAGGCGGTTAGTTTTGAAAAGCATGGGAAAAGTTAAGGCAACCAATAAGAAGTTTACCCATAGGCAGGTTAGTTGATATAAGTTGCTTAATTTGACATTTAACTCGAAAAAACAGGTTCCGCCTCTATTAACGGTACCTTTCGCCTTCGACAAAATCGAAACCCCATTAAGCCCAAACCAATACATAGGGTATAATCTTGGTGGTACCTAGTGGATTGGGGAAAGACGGAAGGTGTGGTGTCAAAAACATGCTTTCAATGGAGTTGATACCTTAGTTTGTTTTAAAAAGTTAAGCGCCTGCCTTTATTTTACTAAGCTTTCAACTTATTCGATACGTATATTTTCGGAAGAAGTTTTATATTGGCCTCGAAGGAGTTGCCATGTTTATTTTAAAATAAAAAGTGGTTTCGAAGGAGTTCCTTTAATTATAAATCAATGCTTTCGAAAAGAAGAGGTTCCATCACAATCGAAGCCCTGTCGTCGATTCTTTTACCGTTTGAGTGTATTGAAGTCATCAATGCTATCGAAAAGTATTGTTTGTTTTAAATGCTTCCTAAATGCTTTCGAAAGGGTTATGGGTTTCGAAGGCAATGGATTCGGAAGGGGTTTCGAAGCCATCCTTCAGTATTTTAAATAAATGCTTTCGACTCTATTGAAAGGAATGGTTCTGACACCATCATAAATTCTGAAAATGATTGTAGGATTGGATATTATCTAAATTACTTGTGCGGAATAAAAAGTAAGTAAAACTAACAGTAAAATAGAATGACACTAGATATTTTTATACTGGTTCGAACTTCCGTTCTACGTCCAGTCCCAGGCCCCTTCTGGATTTAAACTAGCAATCCTCATTTAACTCGAAGGAATAGGTTTACACCGCATGAGCAACCGAACAGGACTTTGACCACCCGAGCAACCGAACATGATTTTCTCGCCTGAGCAACCGAACATGGCTTTGATACAAATGAAATGTTTTCTTGACTTTGCGTGTTCTTGTTACAACACAGATTTGTCAAAATGAAGTACACCCTTCCTATAATCTTTTCTTCAAGTATGATATGTATATTTGTGTGTCCGTGAAGATAAAGGAAGTATAGATTGCTTTAGAAATGTAGAATTATAAACTTGGTTTCACAAATTCTAAACAACTGAATATTCAAGAGAGTAGGGAGTAGAAAGTTAAGTGCTTTGATCTTAAATGAAATGTATATTTATAATGGATGAAGAGTTACAACAGTTGACAAAGAGTTCTAATGATCGGAAAAGGTTGCAACTCTTCCTAGAAGAGATTCCTCTTTAGGAAGAAAAAGTGTCTCTTCAGAAAATTTGAAAATATGGCAGTTTGAACATGTTTAGTCGACTAAATATAATCATTTAGTCGACTAAGTTGAAACAGAAAAATTGTAGTTCGAATATGGCAGAATTTAGTCAACTAACCATGAATTTTAGTCGACTAAGTCAGTTTAGTCGACTAAGTTGTAGTGTTTAGTCGACTAAGTTCAGTTTAGTTGACTAAATATAATGGTTTAGTCGAATAAGTCTGTGTATTTACAAAAAGCGAAGGTTTTTAACTTGAGGAAAGATTTAACAATAGATACTAAAAACTATACCAAACTTAAACTCTAATTTGTCAAATATTTGGTAATCCACTTTCTGTCTTAAGCTCCTTGTCATGAATCAAAATCTTGAAGTCCAACATTTTCCCCCTTTTTGATTGATGACAACTTCATATGAGATAAATTTCAACAAAAAAACTATAATCTATAACTCCCCCTGAATTTGTGCCGGTATCTTGTAATCCTGCAAATTTTGTTAGTGTGCGATACTTCTTCTCCCCTTTTGTCATTGACAAAAAGGAGAGATATATATGGGATTATATTTACACAACATATAATAACTTATAACATTAACAATGATAAACCACACAACACATACAACAATAATAAGGATAACAAACACACAATACAAACAACAACAAACACAAAACAATTGTACGAACACAGTTAAAGTCCTAAGAGTTAGGTCTTTGGAAACCAAACCCAAAAGGGTTCAGAATTCCTTTTGTAAATAAAATCTTTATTTTTGTGAATAGTTTCGATAAAATATTTTATGTATTGTTTCTAATCAAAGAATTGTTGGTTTGAGGAACCCAAATCTTAATTGTTTTAGAATGATTTGGAACTTTTGAAACTGATTTTGCAATAATATCATTATTCCTTTTAAAATTATTATATAAAGGGTTCTTTTTCTTAAGAATACTTTTTGATACTTTCTTATATCCTAGTCCCTTTTTATTTGAAACTGATCGAGAATTTTCTATAATTTTAGAAAGATTCTCTCTTCCTTTGTTAAAATTAGAGACATTTTTTGTAATATCATCTAATTTTGTAAGACTGAGTATTACTGTTGAAGCTATTCGTGTTGTTTCTGAATTTGTTGCTCTTTCTGAATTTCAAAAACTTTTTGAAATTTTTAGCAATAAACGCCATATCTTCCTCATTTGAATCTGATTCATCCTTTTTTGCTTGGAATGCTATATTCTTCTTATCTTACGCCTGTACTCGTTTTGCTTGGAGATTAACTTCATAAGACGTTAGATTTCCTATCAACTCTTCTGGCTTAATGGTTGAAATGCCGTTAGCTTCTTTGATTGCTTAGACTTTTCGTTTACATTCATCCGTTAAAGAGTTGAGAATTTTTGAAACAATATCAAAATCTGAATATTTTTCTCCTAATGCTAAGAGGGAAATATATGTCTTGAAATCTAGAGTACATTTCATTTATTGTTTCATCTTGTTTCATTTTGAAATTCTGGAACCGATTCTTGTGCATAGAAATCTTACTCTGCTTTACTTTGTTAGTGCCTTCATGTGTAACTTTCAGTGTACGCCAAATTTCATAAGCAGTAGTACACATGCTAACTCTATTAAACTCATTTTGTCTAATGCACAAAATAACATATTCATAGCTTTGGTATTTGCAGTAGCATCTAGTTTTTCTATGTTAGACCATTGTGAATATTCAGTAGTAGGTATGTAATATTCTGCTTGAGTAATATTCCAGGTTTCATAACCATTGGCTTGCATATAAATTCTCATTCTAGTAGACCAATAGTTATAGTTTAACCCGTTAAATAGTGGAGGTCGTGCAGTAGATTGACCTTCAAAAAAACTTGTGCTAGTGTTGTGTTCCATATTACTAAAATATCAGATAACTGTGTTACGGTTATAAGATGACCATGCTTTGATACCAAATGAAAGTTAAGTATCTTTATCTTGAATGAAACGTATATTTATAATGCATGAAGAGTTACAATAGTTGACAAAGAGCTCTAATGATCGGAAAAGGTTGCAACTCTTCCTGGAAGAGAATCCTCTTCAGGAAGAAGTGTCTCTTTAGAAAATTTGAAAATATGGCAGTTTGAACATGTTTAGTCGATTGAATATAATCATTTGGTCGACTAAGTTGAAACAGAAAAATTGCAGTTCGAATATGGCAGAATTTAGTCGACTAACCATGAGTTTTAGTCGACTAAGTCAGTTTAGTCGACTAAGTTGTAGTGTTTAGTTGACTAAGTTCAGTTTAGTTGACTAAATATAATGGTTTAGTCGACTAAGTCTGTGTATTTTCAAAAAGTACAGGTTTTTAACTTGAGGAAAGATTTTAACAATAGATACTAAAAACTATACCAAACTTAAACTCTAATTTGTCGAATATTTGGTAATACACTTTCTATCTTGAGCTCCTTGTCATGAATCAAAATCTTGAAGTCCAACAAATTCGTCAACATTTTTATATGGTAAAGAATGGTTCCGAAAGAGATACTTTCGTTTATATTTACTTTGACTCAAATGATATTTTTAAAGGTAAACCCAATGATGTCGAAAGGGGGGTTTTCAACACTTTAGGAAGAGATACTTCCAACAGTTTCGAAGCTATGATTCTAATAATTAATAAGTAACGCTTTGTTATATCCAAAAGGTTTCGAAAGAAGGATTTTAAAGTATTTTAAAAAGGCAGGAGTCTAATGTTTTGAAAATAGATATATGCTTTCGAAGGAGGCTATCCAGTGAGGTCGAAAGCAAGGTTTCGAAGATTTCAAAAGTATAGTTTTCAAAACAAATAATCCAATCTCATTTAAAAGCAAAACCATGGCATATTAATAAACAAAATAATTTGAAATGAAGTTTTTGAAGAAGTTTAAATGGGTTAAAGGGATTAACCAAGTTATTATAATTACTTCTTCATATATGTATATATTCACTTTGCAATGAACCCAAAACGGTACTTTGGGAAAAGGCAGAATAACCAGTTAGGCTGACCCAGTAGTAAATAAAAATTAAAGATATTGGCAGGGCCAATAGGTTCACAGTAAGCCCATGAAAATTGTGTAAAGGAAATGATATTGGCAAGGGCCAATAGGTTCATAGTTAGCCCATGAAACTATGTATAATTGAAGACGTCAGTTAGACAGGTTTATAGTTAGCCCGTGAAAACTATACCCGGATAAGAAAATGAAATATTAACAGGCAATCAATAGGTTCCTAATTAGACCATGAAAACTAGGGTAAAAGAAAGATATTGACAGTTAGTCAATAGGTTCCTAGTCAGCCCATGAAAACTAGGATATAAGAAATGATATTGGAGTTACCAATAGGTTCATAGTGATCCCATGAAAACTATATAAGTGGACAGGGAGTCCATAAATGTTTAACCGGTTATTAGTCAGCATAAGAAAACTATAGGTTAATAGTAATCCTAGAAACTATAACTATGACAGATAGTCAACATGAATGGGGATGGGTAATCCAGAATTGATTCAATTGTTTTTCATATCATCACATAATAATTTTTTGAATCGATTTAACCATTATGGATGCAGGAGCATAGAAATTGAGATGATATCTAAATGATTTGAGATGTAGATTATTATTCATACTAGGCTTTATGTCTGACTCGAAGTTTATGTTTTCCCCTTAAACTCTTGGGTACTCAATTGATTTTGAGTAGCTTGAGATTTGAGGTTTTCAGGTATCTCTTAAGACGAATTAGCTTCCGAAGTCGTGCAGGAGGCATGTAGTTATTTGAGTTCTCTCTCATATGGTTCTGCTGTGTTGTTTTGTTAAGACAAAGTTGTTTATTGCGTATTACATACTCTGATCACCAAGGGGGCATCTTCATATGTTTCTCTTGTATATTGTAATAATTATATTTTTCTGAACGTGGTTAACACTGTGGGATTATGTATAAAACGTTGAAATGGGTTTTTGGAATGAAATGTGAAAGTTGTTTTGAAAATTTTAAACTTTTTCCATATCCTTGTGTTTCTGGTATATCAATTTATCTAACATTACCGTATTTGGTCGCCGGGGTAATAACTATGGATGACTACAGCATCCGTAGCCGTTAGTTTTGGGCCTCCAAGTGGGGGATGTTACAAGTTGGTATCATAACATAGGTTTATGAAAACTTAAGCAATTTGAACCTTAAAAGATTTTCAAAACATAATCCATTGAATCAGAAATATGATTAGGATTTGGGTTAACACGATTGTAACATTCTTGTATTTGATATATATTGGTGTGTGTGTATATAAGTACGTAATTACCCTTTTCTCTTAGACCGTTCTTCTGTATCTTACTAAGGCTCGTATACAGATTTACAAGAAAGAAGATATGCAAGTAGGAAACAAAAGAGTAAATTTAGGTGGAGGAAGCACCACAACTGATGAAAATGCTCAACCTAATACCCAGAGGAACCAAGGTAGACAGGCTAACGCTAATAAAAAAGTGAAATCCAATATGGGTGCTGGAAATTCGCCAGTAGATGCGGGGATGATGTATTAGTTCCTTGCTAATTTGATGCAAGCAGGTGCTGCTACTGGAGTTGCTGGTAATATTGGGAATAATTATGCTAAGCTGAGCAGAGACTACACCGGCTTGGGTGGAAAGCCATTTATGGGAACAGAGGATGCTATTGAAGTGGAAAATTGGCCGTCGCATTGCGAAAGAATATTTGCCGATTTGGGTTTAGAAGATGAGCAGAAGAGAAGGTTGGCCTCTAGGCAATTACAAGGGTCAACACTTCACTGGTGGAATGGAGTGACTGCCGAATTCCGGAGGAAGAGTTGACTTGGGCTGATTTTCAAAGGAGATTCGAATAGAGTTTTATTTCTGAAGTTGCCAAGTCAGCACATATGAGAATATTTATGGATTTAGTTCAGGGAGACATGTCAGTTATCGAGTATGCAAATAGATTTGATGAGCTATCTCGATATGGATACGCTACTATAGACACTGACATCAGAAGGAATGAAAGGTTCATTCAGGGACTGAGGCCCGAGCTTGCTAGGGCAACCCTGACTCATATCTGTGATCCCTGTAATGTGGTGGTGGAGATGGCCATTCGCCATTAGGAGATGTTTGCTGTGTGTGCTAGAGAAAAGCCAGTTGAATCCCAAGGTCCTCAGGGAAAGAAAAGGAAGTTCTTCAAAAAGAAAGGAGCCAAGGAGGGAGATTCACTCAAGAATTCAAAAGTTGATTTAGTGTGCTACAAATGTGACAAGAATGGTCATTTTGCAAATGAGTGCCGGTCAGGCAAGGGGCAAAAGAAGGCTGCGGATAAGAAGCAAGTTAAGTGCGACAACTGCGATCAAGTTAGGCATTACAAGAACCAGTGTCCAAAGCTAGTAAGGGCAGAAAAATGAAAGGTTTTTGCCATTGGACCACCGTCTTCTTCAAAACCAACTGCAGCAGATAAGGGAAAGATTGTGATGGAAGGTACATTTTTGATTCAAAGTATTCCAGTTAGGATACTATTTGATACCGGTGCATCACATTCATTTATATCCCAGAATTTGGTTAATAGGTTATGCTTAGAACCCACTTACCCTGTTTCTTCCTTAAGGGTTGCGAATCCAATAGGAGGGTATGCAACTCTAGGGATGAGATGTGGCCGATTAGAACTTGATTTGTTAGGTCATACGTTTACATGCAGTCTGTATGTTTATGATTTCGTAGATTTTGAGATCATTTTGGGTATGGATTGGTTGGGTAGATATGAGGCTAGGATATTTTGCTAGGATGGGGAAATATCATTAAGGCATCCAAATAGTCATAACCGAATCATCTTCGTAGAGAATTCTGACCGAAGTGTATGTGCTGTGTTAAGTGCCTAGGAAGCAGTGGAAGAGCTATGTCAGGTTCGAGTTGCAAGAGAGTTTGCAGATATATTTGAGCCGATCACAAGACTACCACCGAAACGAGCTATTGAATTTCAGATAGATCTTGTACTAGGAGCTGAACCTGTCAGTAGACCACCTAGCAGAATGACACCGACTGAGATGAAAGAATTGAAAAAAGTGCAGCTAGTGGATCTAGAAGGAAGGAATTTTATTAGACCAAGCAGTTCGCCTTGGGGAGCGGTCGTAGTTTTCGTGAAGAAGTCAGATGGGTCATTGAGGATGTGCATCGACTACTGTAAGCTGAATGAAAGGACGATCAAGAATAAGTATCCTGTGTTGCGAATTGACGATCTGTTTGATCAGTTGAGTGGAGCCAGAGTGTTTTCCTAATTGGATTTGGCAACGGGGTTCCATCAATTGAGAGTTGCAGAGAAAAGTATTCCTTTGACAACATTTCGAACTAGGTATGGTTCATATGAATGGTTAGTGATGCCATTCGGTTGACGAATGCACCTGCTTTCTTCATGGATTTGATGAATCAAGTTTTCCGAGAGCACTTGGATAGGTTCATATTGGTATTCATAGATGATATTTTGGTGTACTCGAAAGATGAGAGAGAGCATGAGGATCATTTGAGAATAGTGCTTGAGACGCTGAGGCAGCATCAGCTAAAGGAGAAGTTTTTCAAATGTCATTTTTGGAAGAAAGAGGTCAAGTTTCTTGGTCATGTAGTTTTGAAGGAGAGTTTGGCAGTAGATCCAGTTAAGATCGAAGCCATCAATAATTGGAAGAGACTAGAGATGGTAACCGAGATTAGAAGTTTTCTCGGACTTGCTGGCTATTACCGGAGATTCATTACGGATTTTTCGCGGATAGCAGCACCTTTGTCTAAGTTGACCATGAAGGATGTGAAGTTCATTTGGTCCGACAAATGTGAAGAAGGGTTCCTTAAGTTATAGCATTTTTTGACCAATGCACCAGTGCTAGTAGTTACAGATGGAAACCAAGGGTTGGTGGTGTATACTGATGCATGTAGAACGGGATAAGGAGCTGTGTTAATGCAGAATGGTAAAGTCATTGCCTACGCTTCTCGACAGCTTAGACAACACGAGGTGAGATACCCTACTCATGATTTGGAGTTAGTTGCGGTGATCTTCACATTGAAGATTTGGAGACATTATCTCTCAGAGGAGAGATTTGAGCTATACACTGATCATAAGTCCTTAAGATATTTATTCTCTCAGAAGGAGTTGAATACGCGATAACAGAGGTTGCTGGAGTTTTTGGTAACTTATGATTTTGGTATAGAATATACTCCCGGGAAAGGAAATAAGGTAACAGATGCTCTTAGCAGGAAACATCTGAATGTGGTGTTAGCTATGATGGCAGAATGGAAGGATTTAGAAACTTTGGTTGCGTGTAGTATAAAGTCGAGATCGACTGCTAATTCTAGTCAGAGTACTGCTATGCTGGCCTGTTTAGAGGTTCGACCAGCGCTGCTCGAGAGGATAGCTTCTAAACAGAAAGAGGATCTAGAATTAGCCGAGAAGATTAGAAGACTCGAGGTGGGATCCAAGATCGATGATCTTAAAGATTTTGGTATCGACTAGAGAGGATGGTTGAGAAAGAAGGGACGCTTATGTGTTCCGAATGTAGAGAACTTAAGAAGAGAAGTTCTATGATAATGTCATCGATCCAAGTTTACGATTCATCTTGGGGGAACCAAGATGTATCAAGATATGAAGAGGAGCTTCTATTGGGATGGCATGAAGAGGGATGTTGGCTTATGGGTTAGGCAGTGTGCTAGCTGTCAACAAGTGAAAGTCGAACACCAGAAGCCGAGCGGGTTGCTTCAGCCTTTAGAGATTCTAGTTTGGAAGTGGGATTCTATATCCATGGATTTTATAGACGGGTTGCCAAGGTCGAACAGGGGAAATGAAAGCATATGGGTCATAGTGGACAAGTTGACTAAGAGCGCCCATTTCATTCCAGTCAAGTCAACCAGGACGACACCTGTTTTGGCGAAGATGTTCGTGAAGAACATAGTTAGACTTCATGGAATTCCTAGTGGCATAGTCAGCGACAGAGATGCATTATCCACTAGTGAATTTTGGAGAAGCCTACATAGAGTATTAGGTACAAAGCTCAAGATGAGTACAACATATCACCCACAGACGGATGGGAAGATTGAGAGAGTCAATAAAGTACTCGAAGATTTATTGAGAGCTTGTGTATTAGATTTGGGTGGATCTTATGAAGATCATCTACATTTGATTGAATTTTCCTATAATAATAGTTATCAAACAAGTATAGGAATGACGCCTTTTGAAGCTTTGTATGGAGGACAATGCAAATCACCAGCATGTTGGTTAGAGACTAGAGACATATTAGTCTTAGGTCTAGATTTGGTTAGAGAGGCATCAGAGAAGATTGAGTTGATCTGAAAACGAATGAAGGAAGCTCAATCCAGACAAAAGAGTTACGCAGATAAAAGGCGTAAAGACCTAGAGTTCTTAGTTGGAGACCGAGTTTTTATTAAGGTGTCACTGATGAAGGGAGTGATACAATTCGGAAACTCAGGAAAGCTGGCACCGAAATATGTTGGTCCATTCCAGATTATAGAGAGGACTGGAAAGCTCGCATACAGAGTAGAGTTGCCGAGCAATATGGCAGGTTTCCATAATGTATTCCATGTATCTCATCTTCGCAAGTATGTGCATGATCCAGAAACCACTATTCCTCCGATAGGGTTAGATGAGTTGGTAGTAGAGCCTAATTTGACAGTTGTTAGACAACCAGTTCGGATTATGGCGAAGGATGAGAAAATATTGAGATCCAAGACAGTCAAGTTGGTGAAAGTTCAGTGGATTGACAACGATAAAGACTGTACTTCGGAGACAGAGGACATGATTCGAGGTACTTATCTTGATCCGCTTTGAGGGTATATCTATATTAAACTTATATAGATGATCACTAGTCAGATAGACTAGTATGATTATTAGGAGTTATTACAGATGATTGCTATGGTTAGTATTTAGTCCTTATTGAATTTCGAGGACGAAATTCTTTAAGGAGGGGAGCCTGTAACATCCCTAATTTTTAAATAACATTATTCAGGTTATTTAATTAGATAAATTAAATAGAATAATGTAAATGTTAAGTGATAAGGGGATTGAGATTTGAGTAAAAATTAAGTGGCCGTGCTTATTAATTTAATTGGGCTAAAGAATTGTTTAAAGATTAATTAAATTATGTAAGAAATAATGGGATTTAGCTACACCTAACTTACCCTTATATATGTATATGTTTACCTCTTAAGCCTTGGAGACTCATGTTCAGTTTCAAAAAAATATAAATGTAAGTAAAGTTAAAAAGCTGACCATTAACAGGAAGAGAAGAAGAGGAAATTCAAAGAAAAGAAAAGGAATTAAAGAAAGGGGAATCAAACTCATCTCAATCCACTTTCCTTATCAAATATTAAGGTGAATTATAATTTCCATCTTTATTTGCTGAATATACAATGTTTTATGATGATATTTCTTGAATTATGGTTTGTTTAAATTTAAACAAGATTGTTTAAATGATGGTTCATACGGTTTTAGATAAACCATGTGATATTAATGTTTAAATGCCATGGAAAAATTATATGTCATGCAAAACATAATTTTAGAGTTGGGTTTTAAGTTTGATAATTTTCCAAGCTTTGGAAAGATTATTATGAATTTTTGAATGAAAATATAGCACGTTAGGTTTATAAATTTATTTCAGAAAATATATCGAGAATTGGGTTTGAAATTTTGATATGTTATATAACATGATCAAAGTGAATTTCTGTGATCTTTGGGGATTTTTCTTAAGTGATTTGATATACAAATTAAATTATTTTGAGAAGAGGATCTAAATGATTTAATTGTATTTGCAATGGATGGTTTTACTTGTAAAATTCTAAACTTGATACATATCCAAAATAATAAGGCAGTTAGGTTTGAAAAGCATGGGAAAAGTTAAGGCAACCAATAAGAAGTTTACACATAGGCAGGTTAGTTGATATAAGTTGCTTAATTTGACATTTAACTCAGAAAACAGGTTCCACCTCTATTAAGGGTACCTTTCACCCTTTACCTTTCGTCTTCGACAAAATCGAAACCCCATTAAGCCCAAACCAATACACAAGGTATCATCTTGGCAGTACGTAGTGGATTGGAGAAAGACGGAAGGTATGGTGTCGAAAGCATGCTTCCGATGGAGTCGATACCTTAGTTTGTTTTAAAAAGTTAAGCGCCTGCCTTTGTTTTACCAAGCTTTCGACTTAGTCGATACGTATGTTTTCGGAAGAAGCTTTATAATGGCCTTCGATGGGGTTTCCATGTTTGTTTTAAAAGAAAAAGAGGTTTCGAAGGAGTTCCGTTAATTATAAATCAATGCTTTCGAAAGAAGGGGTTACGACACAGTTGAAGCCCTGCCGCTGATTCTTTTACTTTTTGAGTGTATTAAAGTCATCAATGCTGTCGAAAGGTATTGTTTGTTTTAAAGCTATATTAAGCCGCATCCTAAATGCTTTCGAAAGGATTATGAGTTTCGAAGGCAATGGCTTCGGAAGGGGTTTCGAAGCTATCCTTCAGTATTTTAAATATATGCTTTCGACTATGTCGAAAGGGATGGTTCCGACACCATCATAAATTCCTCAACATTTTTGTATGGTAAAGAATGGTTTCGAAAGAGATACTTTCGTTAATATTTACTTTCACTCAAATGATATTTTTAAAGGTAAACCCAATGATGTCGGAAGGGGGACTTTCAATACTTTTGGAAGAGATACTTTCAATGGTTTGGAAGCTATGATTCTAATAATTAATAAGCAACACTTTATTATATTCGAAAGGTTTCGAAATAAGGATTTTAAAGTGTTTAAAAAAGGCAGGAGTCTAATGTTTTGGAAATAGATATATGCTTTCAAAGGAGGCTATCCAGTGAGGTCGAAAGCAAGGTTTCGAAGATTTCGAAAGTATAGTTTTCAAAAAAATAACCCAATCTCATTTAAAAGCAAATCCATGGCATATTAATAAACAAAATAATTTGAAATGAAGTTTTTGAAGAAGTTTAAATGGGTTAAAGGAATTAATTAAGTTATTATAATTACTTCTTCATATATGTATATATTCACTTTGTAATGAACCCAAAATGGTACTTTGGGAAAAGGCAGAATAACCAGTTAGGTTGACCCAGTAGTAAATAAAAATTAAAGATATTGGCAGGAGCCAATAGGTTCACAGTAATCCCATGAAAACTGTGTAAGGGAAATGATATTGGCAAGGGCCAATAAGTTCATAGTTAGCCCATGAAAACTATGTATAATTGAAGACGTCAGTTAGACAGGTTTATAGTTAGCCCATGAAAACTATATCCGGATAAGAAAATGAAATATTGACAAATAGTCAATATGTCCCTAGTTAGCCCATGAAAATTAGGGTAAAAGAAAGATATTGACAGTTAGTCAATAGGTTCCTAGTCAGCCCATGAAAACTAGGATATAAGAAATGATATTGGAGTTACCAATAGGTTTATAGTGATCCCATGAAAACTATATAAGTGGACAGAGAGTCCATAAATGTTTAACCGGTTATTAGTCAGCACAAGAAAACTATAGGTTAATAGTAATCCTAGAAACTATAACTATGACAGATAGTCAACATGAATGGGGATGGGTAATCCAGAATTGATTCAATTGTTTTGCATATCATCACATAATAATGTTTTGAATTGATTTAACCATTGTGGATGCAAGAGCATAGAAATGGTTTATAAAAGGTTTTAAGATACTAGTGAGGGGGAAACCATTCCGCTAAGTGGCGTGGTCTCACTAGATATCTAAATGATTTGAGATGTAGATTATTATTCATACCAGGCTTTATGTCCGACTTGAAGTTTATGTTTTCCCCTAAACTCTCGGGTACTCAATTGATTTTGAGTAGCTTGAGATATGAGGTTTTCAGGTATCTCTTAAGACGAATAAGCTTCCGAAGTCGTGCAGGAGGCATGTAGTTATTTGAGTTCTCTCTCATATGATTCTACTGTGCTGTTTTGTTAAGGCAAAGTTGTTTATTGCCTATTACATGCTCTGATCACTAAGGGGGCATCTTCATATGTTGCTCTAGTAGTATATTGTATTATGTTTTTCTAAACGTGGTTAACGCTGTGGGATTATGTATAAAATTTTGAAATGGGTTTTTGGAATGGAATGAGAAAGTTGTTTTGAGAATTTTAAACTTTTTCCATATCCATGTGTTTCTGGTATATCAATTTATCTAACATTACCGTATTTGGTCGCTGGGGATTAATAACTATGGATGACTGCATCATCCGTAGCCGTTAGTTTTGGGCCTCCAAGTGGGGGATGTTACACAACTGCCACAAATCTCTTTTCAATATGATGTCGATGGAAGAAGTCTTTGACTTCAGTGCTGTCGAATTGAGTCCCATTATTAGTTACAATCGTACGTGGAAGATCAAAACGACAAATGTTGTTCCGGATAATAAAGTTGATTACCTTCTTTGTCGTGGTCATAGCTAAAGGTTCCGCTCTGGCCCATTTGGTAAAGTAATCTACTGCTACGATGGCGTATTTTGCACAAACTTTTGAGATCGGTAAGGAACCGTTAATATCTATGCCCCATATGGTAAACGGTCATGGACTAACCATTTGTGTGATTTTCATCGGAGGAGCTCTCGGAACTTTTATATACATCTGGCACCTTTTGCATCGCTTAGTGTAATCAGCAGAATCTCGGTTGACAGTCGGCTAATAATACCCATAACAGAGTATTTTCCTTGCTAGGATTTACCCCCCAGTGTAGTCGCTACATTCGTCTTCATGAACTTCCCTTAGGACTCATTTTATTTCATCATGAGCGATACACTGGAGTAGGGGAATGGAAAAACTCTTTTTATACATGACTCCTTCCTGAATGATATATCGTGAAGCTTTACGAAGGACTTGTCGCCTTTCATTCCTCCATTCAGGAAGGACTCCCTGTAGAAAATCGTCTTTAATTGGAGTCATCCACGACTCCTTCTTAGGGTCCGTTTCTAGTACCTAGTCGATTTCCATCTGGTTTATGCTCGAAGTGTCTAGTACTTCGAGTGGAACCAAGCCCATTTGTTGTGCATACCCAGTGCTAGCAAACTTTGCCAATGAGTCGGCCTCTTTGTTTTGATCCCAAGGAATGTGCGTGATGTCATAATACTCAAAGCCAGTCAATAGCATTCAGACTTGAATAAGGTACGAGGCGAGTCATTGTCCTTTAGCCTGGTAATCTCCCTTGACTTGGTATACCACCAACTGGGAATCGCAAAAGATTTCAAGAGATTTTAATCCCAGTTCTCTAGCAAGTTTGAGTCTAGCAATCAGAGCTTCATACTCAGCTTCATTGTTCACTGTAGGGAAGTCAAGCTTCAAAGCATAGCAAATTGATCGATCTTTTGCGGTTACTAGCACGATTCTGGCTCCATAACAGCAATCATTAGATGCCCCATCTGTATACATTTTCCACCGAATGGCAGGGGCTTCACCACTCTCTGGAAGATCAGCCTGTGCAGTGAATTCTACTATAAAGTCCGCCAGTGCCTATCCCTAGAAGGCTCTCCGAGGGAGATAAGTGATGTCGAATTGGCTCGGTTTGATGTTCCACTCGAGTAACCTTCCAGACGTCTCAGGTCGCTACAGGACCTATCATAACAGCTGATCGGTGTAAACATTGATAGGATGAACCTGAAAATACGGACGGAGCTTTCGTGAAGCAATCAGCAAGCAGTATGTCAATTTCTCTATCTTCGGATAGTTCCTTTTAGCTCATGTTAATCGCTTGCTAATATAATAGACCGGGCTCTAGACTCGATTCTCTTCGTGAAACAGTGCGACACTTATAGCGTGTACCGACATAGCCAAGTAGATATACAAGCCTTGATGATCCACCAGCTTTGACAAGATGGGAGGCCACTCTAAGTGGTTCTCTGGAGCTTGGAATGCGTCTTCACAATCCTGCATCCATTCAAAGTTCCTTTACGCTCTTCTAATCAAGTCGAAGAAAGAAACGCATTTGTCGATGGATCTAGAAATAAATCGACTTAGGACGACAACCTTCCTATTTAGGCTCTGTACTTTTTGATAGTCTTTGGCACCTGGATATTGTGAATTTCTCGAATCTTCCTGGGATTAGCTTAGATTCCGCAAGCATTGACAATGAAACCCAAGAATTTTCCTGATGTGATACCAAAGGAATATTTTAGAGGATTGATCTTCATTTTGTAATATCGGAGGATATCGAACATCTCTGCTAAGTCTCTAATGTTCTCGCTTGATTGTCATGACTTCATAAGCATATCATCCACATATACCTCCATCGTCTTTCCAATCTGAGTGAGTCCAAGCGAACGTGTCAAGATTCGCTCGGAGAAAACTAGAAAATTCTTTCATCGTCGTGGGGTTGAGCTATGATCCGATCTTTAGTACCCGTGATGGGTCATCGTGGCTGACTGTGATGTCGATTGTCAGCTCGGCCAGTGCAGCCTTGGTCTCTTTGGTCTCCACCTCATCATCCCTCGGATCTATATCTTTATAGAACCGACTGTGGCGCCTGAGCCAAGACTCAGGCACTGGTTGTCAATCATTAGTGGCTTGGATACGAGGAGACCTATCCATACCCCTACCTTTCTCCTTTCGTTGAGCGTCCCTCAATTCAGACACATAACAGGCACGTTTGGTCGCCTAGTCACAATGCAAAACTCCAACAGCGTTATCAGTTGGGAACTTCAAAGTCAAACACCATGGGACAAGAGCTGCCCGAAATACAACTAGGGCTGGTCGGCCCAGAAAAGCATTGTATGGAGAGTCAACATCCAAAACAACAAATGACAACATCTACACTCTCCCGCAGTCACCTTCTCCTAATTCCACGGGCAATTCAACATAACTGACGGCTTCGGTCGTAGCACCGTTAAAGCCATGAATACGGGCTTTAGACAGTTTCAAGTCCTTGGCTTCCATCTCCATCTGATCGTAAGTTTGAAAATTATATTTACAGAACTTCCATAGTCAACCAAGATCCACCTCACTAAGATGGGGTTGATCATGGATGAAATGACCACTAGGTCGATCGTTGGTTCCTTCACCTTATCTGCATCTCTGCTTCTAAATACAATGTCATCTGCCATTGTACGCTGCTGTTTGGTCGGAGCCCCATCTTCTATACTTGAATAACACTCAAAATTCACATGCTTGATCGTGCTAGCATAGAGCACAATCTCGTGCCAGCTCTTATTAGCTGGATGCAGTCCACCAACTATTGTATTGGTAACTAATCTTCCACCAGTTCGCGCAAGCTCCTCAGCCCTATGTGGTGCTTGTCCTCAATTGGGGTCAGATTTCTCCTGCTCGTCATCCTACGGGGCTTTAACAAATTGCTATAGCATTCTTTCCTGAATCAGTTTCTTGATAACATCCTGGAGATGTCTACACTCATTTGTGTTGTGACCATAGCATTCATGGAACCAACAATATTTTCCAATTTGCTTTTGTTTCTCCATCGATTCCTTCGAAGGTGGCTTCTTATACTGCTTAGTATTGCATGTAGACAAGTAGACGTTCTCTAGAGACGTATTCAGTGGTGTATAGGTATCATACATTGGAATCCTTGGCTTTCCTCTTCCAGACCTCTTTTGTTCACGGTTCCTATCACTACCTTTCATTTGCTGATTCGGTTATTTTGGACATTTACTTGAACTTTTCCGAAACTCTCCCTAGACTGCTTCACTACAATTTTACTCTGCACTCCCTCTCTACTTGGTCCCACAACATTCTTCTTCCTAGAGCATCTAGCTTCCTCTTTCCTCAAATATTGAGCTTCTTTTGCATAGAAACGCTCCAACATTGTAGGTGGTTCGCCAGCTAACCAATCGCCAAAGTTAGATTTTGAATCAATCCCTCTTGTTACCGCCATCAATACTGAATGGTCATTCAGATTGCTGACTTATGTGATGGTTGTATGAAATCTCTCCAAATAGTCTTTAAGCGATTCTCTTGGAGCTTGGATCATGCTTGATAGAGAAATTACATCTTTGGGGCGAGTTGCATGTATACACTCTACATATTTTGTTTCCAAATCATCAAATCTAGAGATTGACTGTGGAGGTAATCTCGTAAACCACATAGTTGCTATGCGAAAGAGAGTAATTGGAAAACATCTGCATTTCGTAGCATCATTGGCTCGTGCGGAATCCATCAGCCATTCATATCTCATGATGTGCTCCTTAGGGTCGGGTTTTCCCTCATAGGAGGACATCGGTGGCATGCTGAACCTCCTTGGATACTACGCATGTAGGATATTGTCGGTGAACGGGTTATGGCTTCTCTAGATCCCCCAATCATCATTGGTCAAGCCTTGGCTCTCCCTTATTAGCTGTCCAACCATAGCCGACAAGTTCGACATTTGGATAGTTGGAGCCAAGCGGTAGTCATGCTCCACCTCACAGGAATGGTCCTGTTGATGTCTATAGGCCATTCCATGCCTTCTTAGCTCAATATCCTCTTGATGCATATCACGTGCGTTCACTTCATCATCATTCTGGGGAGGTAATTGGTCTGCATCCACCTGAACTCCATCATCCAAATCAATCACAGCGGCTCCAGTTTGTGCTCCAACGTGAAATGGCAAGCTTCCTCCTCTAGAAAAGGGATCGGCCCCGATCCCTCTAGAGGGATTGGGCCTGATCGGTCTTGGCAGCCCGGGTAAGTTTGCTTGTTGATGTCCATATGCTTCTACATGATATCCATCAGTTCTACGATGTCTGCGTCTATGATAGTCATCTGATGAACTAGAACTCTCCGATACAAAATAAAAGGTTTGCTCTCTCCTAGTTTTTCCGTGCTGTTGCTCCCTGAGTTGATTCATTATATCGAGATTGGCTTGAGTCTGCTAGTTCAACTGTCGACGGCTATCCACGTGTTCTCTCATCAGATTCTGGAAATCAACCCTTGTGATGGAATCAGTCGGATTTTGGACACCAATTGGATTGGCAGCATTAACATATACTGGTAGATTGCTTGGGCCTTCTTGTTGGATGCTAGCATTCTCGTTTCCTTCTGCATTTTGAGAGGTAGATCTGATGTTCCTAACCATTGGTAGTAGTTTTCCTTAGACTTTTGCAAATCTGAATAGAATGGATAAACTACTTGAAGATAATTCTGGATCTCTTCCGGGGGTTTATGCAATCTAGTAGCAGCAAAGGGATTCAATAAAGCTGAGAATCTCTTTCTCAGTGAAAGCACCAAAATGTTTGCACCAAAAATTGACACAAATACCCAATAGAGATTTTGTCGAGAAATAAATGAAGAATATTAAATGTAGAAAGAAAGAGTATGTAAATAAAGCAATCATAATTAAGAAAATAATAGAAACACAGCAATTTATAATGGTTTAGCGTTGTTTGCCTACATTCACTTTGAAGTGATAGCTTTATTAATCACTTGTAAAATGAGTACCATAGGGATCAAATGAAAATCCATAGTTACAAAAGAGTACAAAGCAACAAGCAGTATTAAGATCCCAAAAATGAACAATCAAGCATGTATTTATAGAGGAAGACGATGAAATATCTCCCTGAAAATTCGGCAGCGAGATCTCCAGAGCCATAAGGGCCGACATGAGGGATCGCCTGGCCTAAATCGCAAGAAATAAAAGTCGGGGCTGATCCCTATTTTGGAGGAGTTTGGGGGTGCGATCCCTATAGGAGCCTCCATATTGTATTATGTTTAGCTTTTAAGTTTCATGCCAATTGGATTAGTAGAACTCGAGTTATTGATCAATCTTTGTTGCAGCAGGTGATGTTGGCTGATTTAGGCCGATCCTTATAGAGGGAAGAGGGCTGATCCCCCTTGCTTAGTCCTTTTTAGCTGCGATCCCTAGGATAGGCTCCAAAGGGTCCTCACATCTTGTTTTCAAAGTTTCATATGTATTGGACTTATGGATCTCGAGATATCGATTTCCATTGGGTTGCACTTGTTTGGATGAAGTAAGCCAATTCCTTTGGTTGAGAGGGATTATAGTCGATCCCTTTTCTAGATTAGTCTATATTCCATACTTTGAACATTCTATATAGCATATCCTCAATTCTGTTCGATCACGGCTTCATATTACCATCTGCTGTTGATTTTTGGACCCCACAATCATCGCCTTGGGCTTACTGGCCTTGATGACAGTCGAGTCTAACTTTTCCAATCAGTTTAGATATAGCCGGAACAAAATTCCGAATAACACCTTCCAATGAAAATCAGGCCTTGCAAAAGTCATGGTGCCGGTAGATCCAAGACCTCCAATTCTATCTCCAAAAAACCCGAGGATCTATCTATTTGATAACCGAGGAGGAAACTTCTCCAACTGATGAAAACTTCACAGAAAAGGAGGAGGAGGAAAGGGAAGTGAAGATTATGAATAAGCGTCGTGCCAAACTTGCTATTATGAGCTGTAAATGAGGGAGAGGGAAATAGACGATCTTCCTAGTTTTTGAAAGACATTTTCCTTTTGTCTTTTATATCTTGTTTTCTATCATTTCCTATATATAGGCCGTCACTGTCAGGGAGCAGCCTCCAAAACACTTTCTAAAAAAGATTTATGTAAATAAAAGACTATTTTCTATTCAAATTTTTCTGGACTTACGTTTATATATATTCTGTTTTATTTGCCTATATAACTGCCTAGATATATAATGTAATCATTTGCAATTCAATTACATTCACATCATACATTCCTATGTCTGTGCTATGCTTTTATTAATTATAACTTTGTACAAATAATTAAATCTCTGCAATTGCTCAGTGTTATTTCAATACATAGTTCTATTTATCGCTGCCAATATATTTCTTTCTTGACTAAAAAATATTATTTCTTTGGCGAACTCTATCTATCTTTGGCTGACCGCATCTTGGTCAACTGTAAATGGAGCTATATTACTTTTGCTAATTTAGCAGCTAACCCTATTTATCTCTGGTCGAGTACTATCCCACAGTAAATAAGGTCATAATCATCGAAGCTTCTAACTTCGCAATGTCTCCTGTCTATGGGATACGGCTTTGGATGTCTCTCGCTGGACATCCATCCTTAATTTCACCTATCTTTAGGCGACAATCAACAATATCTCATCAAACAACCTGGCTTATCATCAGTAGAATGTATCGTATTAGGTTGTAAACATGACTATACTTGTAGGAAATTCAGTTATATACCGACTCCTACTTTCAGGAATCGGGGTCTCGGATGCCTATCTTTAGGCATCCTTCTTTGACCTTGCCTATCTTTAGGTGTCGATCAAGAAATTAACTGACCATCATCTCTTATCTTTGGTCAAGCACATCTCACCAAGCCATAAGCATAGTTATGTCTGCAAAAGTTTCATGTACACACCAACTCCTATCCTTGGTGTGCTTCAGATGCTTGTCTCTAAGCATCCATTCTCAATCCTGCTTATCTTTGAACGTTGATCAAGAGCATTCCTCGACCATCCTTGCTTGTTCGACTGAGCGCATTGTTGAATCGATGAATTTTCTATCGATTAGAAAATCATTAAAAAATTGTAATAAAAATAACCGCAAGTACACGGCATACAATTTTAGTACGTGGCGAGTATGGGTCGATCCGTAGGGAATTGAAGTGATTTAAAGTTTTACTCAATCAAATTAAACTAAGATTTGAAGTTGTGTTAAGCTAAAAATATTAAAAAAACTAGCAAAAGAAAGTGAATAAATATTTGAGAGTAGGAGACAATTTAGAGGCGATTCTCTTCTCATGATCACATAAATCAACATAATGAAATTATGATCTCTCTTTTTTTGGTCATTAGTGAATTTAGTTGATGTGTTTATCATAAGTATGGTCTATTTGTGCTATTAATTAGCCCAACATAAACCATTAATCTTTAACACACCCTCCAAACCACTTGTTAATTCTCATGAAAATGATAATAAAGTTTAAAATAAAATCTATTCTAAACACACCCTCCAAACCACTTGTTAATTCTCATGAAAATGATAATAAAGTTTAAAATAAAATCTATTCTAAACAAGATCTATTTACTATTGATTAGTAATATAGACCATCAAATTTTGATTCCAAAATCCACTTCATTACCAACATCATATGTAGATGAAGAGGTAATTTGTGTTTATGTTTGTTTAAGCATAACTTATTTGGTGTCAACAACATAGGCTATCAAATTCAAAACTAAACAAAAATTTTTTTACCACATCAAACATTCCATTAAGCACAAAAAGAGATCATAAATTAGCAAATATGTTGAATCTACATGATTAAGAGAGTTTCATTACCCCTAAATTAAAGGGGTTTAGCTTCTCATATTTGTTATCGTTTCAACAAATGTAGAGTTCAACATATACATAAACAAGAGAAAAAAGAGAACTAATTAAAATAAAAAGAGTGCTAATCTACTTGCATGAAATAAAACTACACTGATTGCATAAAGTAAAGAACAATAATTAAAAGAGCATGAAATTAAATTGCATAAAAAAAATTACGTAAGAGAAAAAGGCTAAGAAACCATTAAAAAGAAAAAGAGAATTTTTTATTTATGTTTGTGGCTACCACTAAACTAACTACAAGGTGGTGCTAAGACCCTCATTACATGAAACATAAGGGGTATTTATACATGCCTAAAACCCTAATGCATATTTTAGGGGACTACCCAAATTTTCCTTGAGGAAGTGTGACCATCAAGTTATCATTAGCTTCTAATTAATCCTCCATTAAGTGTGCATGTAACTTTAATCCCCACTAACACGTGCATTAGCTCATAATTGTAGATCATGGTAAGTGGTAGGTGGGGTTCTCCATGTTGCATGAATTGATTTATTTCCATCTTCATTTGTTTTCCTTCACTTGTGCATGCATGAATACATGAAGCCTCTTCTAAATTCCATCCAAATTCCTACAAAACAATATAAAAATGTGCAAGTAAATTTTCTCAAATTAATTCACACACAAAAATGACTATTTTGTCCCCATATGAAGATGAATAAATGATGATTTGAAAATAATTGAAATTTTGGTTTAACATGTTAAAAGACCCTATATGCTCATTTATTTAATTAAATTAGATTAAATTGGAAGTAAAAATATGTACATT
This sequence comes from Allium fistulosum, assembly GCA_030737815.1. Classification (NCBI taxonomy): domain Eukaryota; kingdom Viridiplantae; phylum Streptophyta; class Magnoliopsida; order Asparagales; family Amaryllidaceae; genus Allium; species Allium fistulosum. The sequence goes on along the minus strand of CM060902.1, from coordinate 1,109,183,644 downwards.
TACTGCACATCACGCATCTTGCCAGGTCGTAAGCATGGTCACACCTATAAAAAGTTATAATTCTACGTCGGTTCCAATCTTTGAGATCTGGAATCTTTGATGCCTATCCTATCTCTAGGCATCGATCCTTGACCTAGCCAATCTTTGGGCACTAGTCAAAGATTAGATGTGTAAAGGCAATCAATCGATCCACCCTAGTACGATTATACTTCGACGATTTGATCATGGATCAAAGAAGTTCGTTGGTAGCTATCTTCGGTTACCTAGGCATCTGGTTTTTCAAAATACAAAATGTCTTATTTCACCACTGATCACATGACTCAAAGTTAGACTTTCAAGAATATGGTTCTATTGGTTCTAAAAGCCAACTTTATTTATAAACATAAAAGGGAAAATTTTGCCTTATTACATCTTATCCCATCAATAAGGGTGTCTTATTTGCAAAAAATAAATGAATGCAAGTTAAATAACATCATAGATTCTTGCTATTTCATGCCCGTGGAATTGAGATTCCATTAACGGTCTATAGCTTAATAGTTCCATCTCTAAGCTTCTGTGCAATCACATAGGGACCTTCCTAATTTGAACCAATTGTCCCCGTACCAGGAATGACCCATTTCAAAATGAGGCCGCCTACCCTAAAGATTTAGTTTTTTACCTTGGCATTGAAATGTTTTGTCACTTTTTTCCGGTGAGCAGCTACACTCAGTTCAGCTTCTCCACACCTTTCGTCGACTAAGTTGAGGGACATAAGCAAGATTTCCTCGTTCATCTTGTATCATAATGTTTTCTTCGATGAGAATGGACTTCCAATTCTATCGGAATCATGGCCTCAGCTCCATAGGCCAAAGCGAAAGGAGTATGCCGATTCGCAGATTTATGGGTCGTCCTATAAGCCCACAATGCTTGTGGTAACTCCTTAACCTTATTGCCTTTGGCTTTCATCATTCATTTCTTCAGGATGGATATAATGATCTTGTTCACCGCTTCCACCTATCCATTTGCTTGCGGATGTGGTACTACCAAAAACCTCTTCTTAATTCGGTACCGGTGATAGAAGTCTTTGAACTCGGTACTTTCGAATTGAGTTCCATAGTCAATAATGATTTTTTGTGGGACTCCAAATCTACATATGAGTTCTTCACCACAAAATTGATATCTTTCCTCATAATGATCGCGACCAAAGGTATCGCTTTAGCCCACTTTATAAAGTAATCCCCAACTAAGATAAATATTTTAATCCGCCCTTCGAGATCAGTAGCACACTGCTAATATCAACTCCCTAAACCACAAATGACCACGAGCCAACCATTTGTGTAAGCTCTATGGATGGTGCTCTTAGCATCTTTGAAAATCTATGACATATATCACATCGTCTGGTATAATCAGCCGCATCTTTGTTGATCGTTGTCCAAAAGTATCTATAGCGAAGAATCTTCTTAGACAAAATCTGCCCCCAGTTTAGTCACTACAACTTCCTTCCTGTTCCTCCATGAGGATCTTCTTAGCTTTATCTTTGGAGATGCACTACAGCAAGGGGGTTAAGAATCCTCTCCTATATAGCACTCCTTCTTACATAACGAACCATGGTATCATACGCAAGAGTCTTCACCGTTCATTCCTTCCATTTAGGATAGTTTCCTTCAGCAAATACTTTTTTTATTAGAGTCATCCACAACTCCTTTTCTTCCTCGGCTCCAAGATCGATCGACTTTGTCTGGTAAATGCTCAAAGCTAGCAAGACCTCTACTGGAAAGAGTCTCACAAGTTGCGCATCCCCAGAGCTGGCCAGTTTGGCTAGGGAATTAGCTTTCATATTCTCTTTTCTAGGAATATACGTTATCATATAATGTTCAATGTCACCTTGTAGTTCTAGTACCTTTATCAGTTAAAGGGTAAGTCTGGCTCCCTTAGCTTGAAATTCCTTTTTAACCTAACATACCACCAACTGAGAGTCGCCGAACATATGCATTGTCTTGAGTCCAAGATCATTTGCTATCGTGAGTCCCATAATCAGTGCTTCATATTCAGCTTCGTTGTTAATTGTTGGGAACTCTAACTTCAATGGGTAGCATATTTTCTGTCCTTTTAGGGTTACACGAATCACTCCTGCTCTTGAAGTACATTTTTCAGAAGCTCCATCTACATACAATTTTCACTTGTATAGTTGGACCATAACTTCTTTCACTTCTTTGTCTCGAACGGTAAATTCGACAAAGAAATCAACCAAGGCACATCCTCATATCGCCCTTCTAGGATGATATGTTATGTCGTACCGACTCAGGTCGATATTCCACTTCAACAATGTTCTCGAGGTCTTGGTCAATGTAGTACTTGCCTTAGCGGTTGATCGGTAAGCACTTTTATTGGGTGAGCCTGGAAATATGGTCACAACTTCCTTGAAGCAATCAATAAGCAGTACACTAACTTCTCTAACCTCGGATAATTCTTTTCCTTTCTATAAACTACTTGCTGATATAATATACATGCCTTTGGATTTCAGACTCCTCACGTACTAAGGCTGCACTCTGTGCGTGAGAGAGAAGATACTGTAAATAAATGAATAGATCCTTTTCTTCCAAAGGATTTGACACAATTGGCAGTCTCCACATGCTCCAGCAAATTCTGGAAAGCTTCCACTATAAGAAAAACACTATTAATAGTATCCACAAACATTAATAAATAGCATTTCAAATTAAATTTCTATAAAATCCTATATTAAAAGAACGAAATGAAAATAAAATCGGTATGTATAGAACTTTTCCAAACTTTCGAAAAGATAACTAACAAAACCCTAAAAGTCATTCTTCAACTTTCGATCAAGTTGTTTTTATTTCTATTTATTTTAAAATCAGTTTACTTCCCAGTCATTAGATCTATGATTATCCCTAAAAAATTTCACTTCGATGATTTATTCTCTCTGAATCTCGCCTCTATATCTTGTTAAAGTTAGAGCAAAAGTTGGAGCATTGTCTAATCTAGGGAATCGTGTGGTGATGGTAGAGCTCAACGATGGCTTTTCGATTAGAGCTATACCTCATTAAAGAAGGAGTTGTTCAATTGTTCATGGGCCATTGATCTAATCCATTATCATCTAGATTCCTTCTAGAGCTTCGATTAGGGTTAATGAAGGTGATAATTATGCTCGGTTAGTGATTACCGTTATTTTCTGTTTTAATATATTATGTTTACAATAAGCCTAATGTTTGATGCATCCTATGTTGTTTTTATTAGCAAGCCTTATGCTCTGTTTGGCATAAATTTGGCGCATCCAATTGTATACTTATACATACATACATACATACACACGCGCGCGCAGATATATATAATGATAATTTTTGTTTTTGTTTTTAGCAAGTGTACTACCAAACCTACTTATTGTTATTTATTGTTATATACGATTGATATTGGGATTGATGATCTTTAGAAACTTATGACTTCATTACAAATTTTTTTTTATAATTTCATTACACCTTGTGTGAGTTTAATCGTGAACCATTCACATATTCATATACCTAACTTATAAGTCGAAAACCTATTGGAGCTATTATGTTAATTAATTTCATCTATTTACCATGCTATATCATTTGTATTTAATTTTTTCTAGAAAAAATAACACCTTTACGCTTAATTAACATGTTTGATCATGTCCTAGTTACCTGCTTTGTGTATGTTTTCAATGTTAAATTATTGTAAAACTACTGAATTATAACTTCATGATTTGCATATTGTTCTTTTCCTTTTGGATTAATATTTTTTTATTTTTGTATTAAATAAATTAATAAAAATTAACTAAGTTATATAAATATTTAAATAAGTTGGCTAAATTTTATAGAAATTAACTAAATTTACAAAAATGACTAATTCTTTAGTTATTATTCATCCCATTGCCATGAAAGTGGGGGATTGAAATGCCCGCTATTTTAGCTTGTTCTATATTCATTCTTTTATATGTCGGGTATGGGATGGCTTTGTTCAATCTTGGTATTTTATTTTCATATTATCAAATTGCATACCTCCTACAATTTAAAGATTATAATTGTGTATCTTATGTTGATTATGGATGGTTATTCATGGCACTGCAACCAAAGATTGCTTGTGGTAGCGCAGTATCACCATTTGCAATGGTATTTTATTATTTACCAAGTTAACTAAATTTTATAAAGAAATAACTAGGTTTAGAAAAAATAATCATGTTTTATACAAATTTGACTAAAATTTTATAAAAATTTACTAATTTTATAAAATTAAACTAAGTTATATAGAGATTAATTAACATAACCAAGTTTTATAAAAAAAAATTTCTAAAAAGTACTAAGTTTTATAAAACTTAAATAAATTTATAAAAATTAACTAAGTTATATAAAAGTTTAAAGAGAACTAAGTTTTATAAAAATTAAATAAATTTATAAAATTAAACTAATTATAAAAATTAGCTAATTTTTATAAAAGTTGACTAAGTTTTATAAAAATTTAATAAGTTCATAAAAATAACTAAGTTTAAAAAAAATAATTAAGCCTTAAAAAAATTAACTAATCTTGTAAAAATAATTAAGTTACTAAATTTTAACTAATTTTATAAAAGTTAACCGATTTTTATAAACATTTGACTAAATTAACTAATTTCGTAATATTTAACTAACTTTTACAAATTAACCGAGTTCTATAACAATTAAATAAGTATATAAAAATTAACTATATTTAATAAAAACCGAACTAAATTGACTAAGTTTCCAAAGAATTTATTTATTTTCATAAGTATTTAGCTGAGTTAATTAAGTTTCAAAAAATTAACCCGATTTTAAATAAGTGAACTATTTTATTACATAAGTTTGTTAAAATTAATAGTATTAGTAATTGTATAAATAACAACGGTCACTGCAAAAAATGTAATATTTGTTGTTAAAACTAATACAATATTTTTTTTGAAGCAAGATTCATATAACCTTTATTAATAACGAGCGTTAAGGCACGCGCTTCGTGCGTGATGAAGGCATCTGAATTGTTTTTCTATAAATTGTATTTGTACGTTCAAAAGAAAATGATTTTCATAAATATTTAGTCATATTTTTGTGTTGAATCAAAAGTAGTTAATTTTAATTTTTATTTCTAAGTTTCAATATCTAATTTTTTATTAGTTTAAATTTTTATTTATATTATTAATTAATAAAAAAGGAATTTGTAACGTAGTTTATTTGTTAGATCCTATTTTTAAGTGATATTAAGACTTGATAAATATTTGTAGATGAAATTTTGAATTTATAAAAAAAGCTTAATTGTTAGATCCTATTTTTAAGTGATGTTAAATTTTAATAATATATGTACAGAGGTATTTTTGGTATTTCATACTGACACCAAAAGAGTGTGAAAGCGGCAAATATATTGCAACTATTATTAAAGAAATACATATAAAGGGCAATTTTGGAACTTTACGGCCGGACCAAAAAATTGCGCTTCCAACGCAACTATTAATAATAAAGATATAAGATATTTACAACCCAACCTTAATAAAATGGCCCAAGGCCCATAAGCAACGTTTGAAGCCAATACAAGCAGAAGTAAAAACGCACAAAACAAACTGAGCCCGAGATACAACAACACTACCCCAATGGGGCCCACTATCATTCTTCTGCCAAAGGTAAAGCTGATAGAAGTAACCCTAACTCCATCTTAACTCAAACTTTCCAAATTTTACAGAAAATGTCAACAAAGTATCAAACTGAATCACTTAGATCGAAGACAATGGAATCGATCAGCAAAACTGTCCGGCCTTCTCAGCACATCGATAATCAACAACACAAGAGAAACCGCGGAGCCAAGATTCAAGAATCGAAAGCAAGAAATTACAGAGTCAACCGTATTCTGCATCGATCTTCACTAAACCAACATCTTCTTTGTTAATAATTCAGCTAATTAGCTTTTTTGCTGATTTGGTGATTGTTTATTTTTGTAGCTTCGATCTTTTTGAAACAGGAGTAGATCTGGCTAGCAGCAAAAAGATGTTTTGCGATGATTGATGGAATTAAAATAATGTATAATCTGTGTAAATGTTTGTAATATAATAGCCATCAATCGTCTGTTCTCCTGCTGACCAATACGGTAACAATTTTTCCTCCACTTTCAAAAGTGTTATTGGAAGACAAAGATGAGCCAAACAAAGAAAAAAAATAAAGTACAGAGGATACCTTTGAATTGATTCAGAACAAGATGACAACAACAACCTCCGTCCTTAGTCAGAAGAATCGCAAAAAAGCAGTATCCCAGTCTTAGCGAGGCTGGGTGGGTGAGATTTCTAAATCCACTGCATGCCAACATTTTCATCATGTTCGTTAATGCTTGTATTATGTTTAGATCTCAATATTCTGATCTTCACCGTAGAGGTTATCTGATCACACACTTCACGGGCGGTTTTAATTTTTTCATTAGTGAATATCCTAGCATTACGTTGTTTCTAAACACACCAAACACATGTAGTAAATGCTATACTAGCAATGTCTCTGCTTTTGCTCTTTTGTGATAATTTATGTTGCAGTAATATTATCTCAAAGCCCAAATTAAGTACTTCAGTATGGCTGACTGGACATAATAATTTACTTCTAATCCACTTCCACACAAAAGCACTAAACTTAAACTGGAAAAGGAGGTGTGTCACTATTTCAACCGCAGATGAGCATATAATACACATTGGATCGACTATTATATGTCTCTGTTGTAGTCGATCCTTGGTAGGCATGTAATTCGAAATAGCTTTAAAGGTGCACAATGCAGTCTTAGGGAGGTTTATACTTCTCTAAATCCACTTCCACCAAGAAACCCGATAACCTCTATGACACTTTTTAACTTGACTCTGGAGTCAGAATACCCCACACTTGTCCAGAAATATGTTTCGTGTTCCTCATGTAATTTCAATAATTCAATCTCATGTCTAATACCACTTGGAAAGCTAAATCTATTAGCTCTTCATCTGTTATTCGAAATTATGTCCTCCACCAAACATCATTCACCCCTCACCCACATCAACCTATCAGCGCCCAGTCTAGATATTAGGCTGCTCCTATTCAGCCAAGGGTCAAACCACAACAATGTGCTTTTACCGTCTAATGATTTGCCTTCCAATGCATTTCTGAGCTTCCAGCCTAATTCTCAGCACAAATTTCCATACACCTGAACGATATTGGGACTCCCAAAAAGATTGTTCTTTGATGTATTCACTAGATATAAGGTCAGACCAGATACCGTTCCTATATATGATCTTCCATATTAGTTTAACGTCCATCGCAACTTGGAGTTTGTCATAGTTCCTGAGACCCAGTCCCCCATCCTGTTTTGCTTTACACACAATTTCCCAAGGAATTTTGCTTGCTCCCCCTTTCCAAAGAAGGTTGGAACATACTTAAATTATGTTGTGTATCGTTCCTTTGGGAATTTTAAAACACTGCATCAATACCGTATCATAGGGTAAATTATGGATCTTATTAGTTTAGTTCTCCTTACTAGGCGCAACATCCTACTCTCCTAACCCTCAATGTTAACCTTTATCTGCCTGTTGAAATCCCTCAACTAAGGTTAATATGCGAGAGAGGAATGCCCAAATGCCTGATTGGTAGATTGCCTTTCGATAAGCCTAAAATTGTACAGATGGACTCCTTGTCACTACAACCTTTACCAAAGAATACATTTGACCTCGGATTATTAATTTTGAGTACTATGGAACTAATTAAATATTTTGACTAAAGCTTTTTCCCCTTTAGTACCAAATTCCGCAAAAATTAAGATATCATCCGAACAAGTTGAATGAGTGATCGTCGGGCCATGTTTATTAACTATGCCAATTCTACCATCCCCTCGAGCTTTCTCCATCAAGATTGAAAAATGTTCCATGACGATAATAAAAAGGAGGGGGGATAGAGGATCACCTTGATGGAGGCCACTACTATTGGAAAAATACCCATAACAGCTACCTTGGAATTTAAGAGAGAAGCATGCCGAATTGGAATAAAAATTCCCTATTAATCAAAAATTGGGTTCTAGAACTTATTTTATTCAAAATAGTTTAATTTGCAGAAAAATCTTGATAAAAACCCAAAATTATTGGATATTGGCCCTAATATTGATAACTAATCATGTTTCACTAACGAGTGTCTTAAAAGTATAACAAATCAAGTTTTGGACCATTTTGCATATGGTTGGATAAGTCTTGTAGGAATCTAATGATAACTTCCTCTTTGGAAGGTGATGTATGATGCTTTTAGGATTAGACTACATGTTGGTAGGCACAAAAGTATGTTTGCCTCCCTCTTTTTTGCTTTGAAAATCAGTCATGTCTACATTATAATGTATTATTTTGTAGCAGTGTTCATACATATTTACTTTTGGCTAGCACAATTGTATGTATTTTTGTTTTACGTTATATATAATATTACATTCGGTCATAACTATTTATATGCTTAATACTTTGTTGATGAAATATTATATATATGTATATATATATATATATATATTGTAGTTTGGCTTATGAATCTGTTAGATTATAAAAATTACAATGTGTTAACTGTTGTATTTTGAATTTTTATAATATATATGTTGAAATAAACATATAGTCAATTGCAAATAAAAGCTAAATACATCCAAAAATGGATGAGAAATAATCTATACTTACTATAGTATTTTAGAACTGGAATAAAATGATCTGTAGCGTTTTAGAAATGTTATGGAAAGTATACTTGTCACAATTTTACATACCATTCTTTATAAAAACGCTATGAAAAACTCTATATCAACAACAGAAACACTATAGAAAGTTAATTATATCAAAAGTACACTCAAAGATGATAGAAAAAAAAGGCTATAATAGGTTACTTTTAGTAGCCTTTTTAATTATGCTCTGGTAACTACAAGACATATTATAACATGTCGTTATACAACGTTTATAAAAACACCATAATAGTTTTTTATAGCGTTCTTAAAATGCCATAAAAGGGTCAAATTATTGTAGTGTTCCTAGCATTCCTTCGTCCAGAAAAACCTTTCATTTTTCTTTCTTGAGGGCATCAAAAAAATATACATTTGTCCATGGCCTTTAAAATAAATCAACCCAGTGCAATGACCTTTTTGTTCAAGCTCTGCATTACCCTCCTTTGGACTGATCTTCATTTGACCAAAGGTTTTCTTGATAAGATATTAACCAAGCTTCCACAATCCATTAAAACATGACGCAGCATTGTCGTTAGCCTTATGACGACTATAATCACCATAGGATCAAGTGTCGGTGCTTCGATCGTATCTGAATCTCTATTTCAGAAAACAATGTCAACGTTCATTGTTTATTATTTCGTCGGAGCTCCGTCTTCGACAACCAAAGAACTATCCTGGGTCACATGCTTCAGTAAACTACTATATCTTTCCATTTCATTCCATCTTTTCTCCATTGGACGAGGTCCTCTGGATATGATGCTTATCACAGTCCTACTATTTGATCACCTCAGCCCCTCTCCATTAGACCCAGGTCGATCCCTTTGGGCATTCTACCCATGAGGTCTATAATTATGTCTGCCATCTTGCAAATTCCTCATATATTGTTGTAATTTCTTCTTTCAAATTAAATCTTTTATGACATCTCATCTCATGGCTATTAATGACGAATCAAATCAGATGGTTCTATTTTCCAATCTTTCTGACTTGTGGTAGAGGGCATATCCAATCTTTCTTGACCCGTTAGTTCCTAGTTCTTTAGCGCGGAGTAGAGCAGTTTGGTAGGTATGAGAGGATTAATGTCGGATCCCCCAGGACAAATGATTGATTTACCCATTGAAAGCAACATAGTTCGAACTATTAAATTTTTTATTACTTATTTCATTTTTTTACTTAACAAAACTAGAAAGGAAAAATAAATAATATCTGCTTAGGAATCATGAAATCGCGAAAATTAATTTCACTCACTCCCATAATCCATCCATCCTCTCTTCGGAGAATCCACTTCAACCATTCTTAGCTTTTGTCTCTCAAAGTCAGTGTCGGCCCAACAGAGTGCTTTCGCCGTTGGTGTTCTTTCTGATCTCTACGCATTTCACCGCTCCACCGGAAATTCCCTCTGCCCCTACCGTACTCCAGCTTGGTAGTTTCCACTGCCTGTCCAGGATTGATCCTCATATATTGTTGTAATTTCTACTTTCAAATTAAATCTTTTATGACATCTCTCAAGTGATAAAAATCATTTGTATCGTGTTCATGAGTCCCATGAAAGCAATAATATTTCATTGAGCGCCGTTCAACTTCAGTTACCCCCCTTCCGGGCGGCTTCTTAAAATTCTCCATGCCTTGCATGGCAGATGTTCTCAATAGTATCACCAAAAGGAGTGTAATCTCTCGATCTCATACACCTCAGATGCTTCTTGGTTCCTTGCTTCTTCCCACCAGCGCCTTGGTTCTTCCTTTTCTGATTGTTATTCCCAACATTCATTACAATGTTTCGATGCTCTCCCTAGTCTCCTTAATAGCAACGTTTTCTCTACGCCACCTCAGTTGATAGTCTACCACTAATTAGTCATTCGGCTAGGTCTGCGTATTCCAATCATAGAAACTGGGATGCCTTACGATAAATTCTTCCATAGTATATGGTTGCTTTCTTTCAAGCCATTTACCAAAGTCCGTATCAGGATGAACCACCTGAATTACTGCCATCAAGACAATATCCTCCTTTGGGCTACTAACTTCAGTTATTGTAGTGTTGAATCGCTGTAGAAAGTCCTTTAGAGTCTCTTCGAAACTTTGATGGACATCACGTCCTTTATCAAACAATATGAGTCTGAAATGCTCCATAACTTCTTCGCTAACCGAGCAAAAGGAGATATGGACCTTGGCATGAGCAGAGTGAACCAAATCGTAGCTATCCTATTAAAATATAGAAAGGCACCTACATCTCAATGCATTAGTAGCACGGGCACCATCCATGTTCCATTCATATTTCAATAAATGATGTCTTGGATCTGTCATTCCATTAAAAGATGACACTGTTTGCATCACAAATTTTTTGGGATAACTCTCCTATGGCATATCATCAGTGAATGAAATTCTACTGGGCGTCGAACTTCATTTGTCATTATTCCTATGCTGATTTTCCTTATGTGGTCTTTTAATTATATCTGCTATGAACTCTTTGCTATTTTGGGTAGTTGAGCGATGATCTTCAGGGGAAGCCCTGAGTGTTTGACTCTGCAAATGCTCTCGATTCCTCGCATGACGTCTAGGTTCCCTTGACTCTGGAGGAGCCATTCACCCAGACCCTCTACATCGTCTTGCTATTTCCACGACATTTTTTGAACACTATCAGTTTGTGCATTGGTATCTCATCATCAACATCCTGCAAATCATCCCCACCGTTAGAAACATTACTACTTTAGGGAGTTGTCCATTTCCCCCACCTACAACATACTCGCTACTAATTTGATTCTGATCAGTACTGACCATGTTTACGTAGCCATAACAACACCACTTCCTCCACTTTGCTTCTTTGTTGCCCCAACAGTCTTTCTCTTCATCTTTGCTTGCCTTCTCTCCTCTTTTATAAGATAAACTATCTTCCTCAGAACTTGAAGATGACGAATCCTTATGGCTTTTCCTCTTCCTTTGTGGTTGTTAGGACAACAAAGAAAATCTTTTCTTTATTTTCTCAAAGATGGCGTTATGACTATCAAGCATTATCTTTAGCCATCATTCTATCTAATTCGACTTTGGTCACCATCTCCTGTGAGGAAGAATGTCCTGACAAAGCATGGGTTGGATGAGTAGTCCTTTCACTATGCTGATAAGCTTCATCTTCTCTAGCAACAACTCATGGAAGATTTATTAGGTGTCATATCTTTCAAAATTATTCGAGATTTGTGAAGACCCAAAAATTTTGAGATAAAAAAATAAATAATATATATATATATGATAAATTGGTTAACAGAAAATAATTGAAGAATAAAATGATTTGAAAATGAATATCAAAAGGAATAAAATATTTCAACAAATAATGAGAAGAAAAGAAAATTTTACTAAGGCATGAATGAGTTTTAAATACACATATCTTATGAATGCTATAAATATATATGTCCAGAAAAGTATTTGGACAGTGGAATAATTCCTTTTAGCAACTGAAATGCATACCAACTAGTCTGGTAATATTTATAGGTATGAATGTATTTTAAAATAAATCAAGATAGATGACAAAAAAAAATTGGTTAGCCAAAAATAAAGCTTGCAAAAGAAATGTAGGGCTGAGTCACATAAAAATGATGTGCAAGGAAATCATGCAAATAGCATGTGCACAGAAAAGTAATGAGGTAATTGTTTTACTGAAAATAGAAACCAAGAGAAAATGGCACTTTTAGCCATAAAAATGCATACATTAATCCCTGAGTAAGGTAGGGATAGAATGGGTTTTTCCCTCCATTTAAACCCTAACAGAATGATTTAAATCAAGGGAGGAGCAATAGTTGTCCAGGGAGAGAAAACAAAAATTAAAATAAAATAACTCACATTACCTTCAGACCTGAGCATTCCCGGAGAGAAGCAAAGGAAGGTGAGTGGTAATCACTTTGAGATTTATGGCACTAAGACCCATATTAAGGGCAGCCAAGTTATTTTCATGTATAAAATTTATTATGATTTTTAGTTTGATTTTATTCTCTGAATAAATGCATGCTAATTATGGGTGATGTTTTGATTGAACTTTTGGTTGGAGTTTTGATCTGTCTTTGTTTGTTAAGATGGTTTCAGTCTTTTGTTTTAAAATATAAGTAATCAAACATGTACTTAGATCATAGAATTAGATTTAATGATCCAGTTTTTATATAAGGAATAAACTGAATATTTTGCTGAGAAATGGGATATCAAAGGAAAAATAGCAGGCAGCATGAATAATGAGATTTATGCTTATGCCCAGTCTATATTAAAATGACATGAACAATGCAGTATCATGTTTAGGTGATGAGTTGTTCCTACTATAAGTTAATATGTTTTATGGGTTTATCTTAAAGAAAAAAAAATCATGTCCCATGCTCTCAATAAAAATAAATAGATAGGATATGGTTTCATCCTATTCATGTGAGATATAGGAAAACTTCTATAGATATATATATATATATATATATATATATAAATTTCAGAAACATGATTTGAATAAATTAACCTTAGGATGGGATTTGATATTTGTGCATGAAAGCTTGTTATGTCTAATTAAAATCCCTGATGGAGTTTCTTAAACTATTTGATTTTTGAGAGAAAAGGAAAAGAATGCAAAGCATTTCAAGTGATAATAAAATCCTCATAAGATAAATAAGTATGGTCTCTAAATTATAAAAATAATTTAGGAATGGTGCCTTGATCTGCTCATCATCAGGAGGATGATGGGTATGTGCATGACTTGATAAAGTCCTGTAGGCCTCTGTGAAAAGGGATAACAGAACTGAGCCCCCTTTCAATGCACACATAGTGTTCAATGGCAAGGAGTTAGACCAAATACAAAATATAAAGAGAAATGAAATGAGATTGATCAGTCAGGCTATGGAATTGGAAATAATTTCATAGGAGTATGTATATGAAAATCTAGATGAAATGAATGCATGGTTGTTTGAGTGTATGATTGATAGACAAGTTCACCACTACTCAGATTTAGTATGAATTAGTTCTCATTAAGTTGATATGTTTTCTATGTAGCATTAAGAAATTACCAAATGTTTAACCTGTGATTTCACTCATACCAGAAATTTATTTCTGACCCTATTTGTTGCTTTGTAACATTTGGGGTGTCTCATTTTTGTTGAGGCAGCTCTAGATGTTGCTGCAGGAAAGGAAGCATAAGAATCTTGTTAGCATGGATACCTGAAGACCTACTTGCATTTAGAGTACTTAAGGAATTTGGCAGAAATATTGTAATAATTAGGCTAAGCAAAACTTCATTATGTTTAAGTATTTCCTGGATTGATATGTGCTTACCTTTCTGAGTAAAGAATATGTAAAAACTTTTGTATTACATATATGTGGTTATTGGTTTCCGTTTTAAATGACTGATCTGGATGATATCTGGTGAAGTATGATATAGAGGATCATGCCATATAACTTGATATGTGGCCATGTTTCCCTTGGCAATGTCTGATTAGTTTTCAAAAGAACAAAGTAGAAATGATTATAGAAAGAGAGGAATATAGACATTCTGTAAAATATCTTAAAGTCTGAGTTGAACCAAAACTGAGTTAATCAGTAATGCATGATCATGGCTTATAATTGATATAAGCATATGTCAAGCCTGAAAATGAAACCTCTAATTTTTAGTTGGGTATTTAAATTTACAGTAGAAGCTTACATTGATTTGTGAAGTAGATTCATGTGCATTTTTATATTACCTATAGTTCTCACAGCACTATGTTCAATTTATCTCACTATCTAGGTGCATAACTCAAGTCTGGATGCATTAGGTCATGATCAACTCGAGTCTGATTAAATAACTAGTAGCCCTTTTTGTAATAGGCATGCCCGTCACTTAACAACACCTTAGTTATTACTATTTAGTAATAAATGAACATTAGTTATCTACCAGATAAGTTCACCTGAGAATCTGTATTAATTTGGGTTGTAACTTAGCCAAAAAATCATTTTGTCTTCAAATATATGCTAAATCTTTGTAGAGTCTGTGTGATGCATTTGTACCCTGCCTGAATGGATGTGTTTTCTCTGCTTGGTCTTCTACCCAATCTGTTTCTTGATCACTCACATGTTTCTTGCATACTAACAATAATTGATATATGAGTATCTTTATCTAATACATAAATTTGTGTAATTAGGAATTATGAACCCCGGGTTAAACTAGAAGGAAAGAGAGATTTTAAACTCCCTCTTATTTTAGCATAGAACAATTAATATCAAATTACAAAATCCCAGAATCTATATATATATGGTTTTAGATCCAGGAAGTTGAACAATTGAAAAGTAAAGCAAGAGAAATAAGAAAAATGTTATTACTTGATCATGTAATCAAGCTTGAGTTCTAAGTAAGTAAAATCCAGAAAAGAGGGGCTATGTGACACCAAAACTCTGGAACAAGAGAAATAAGGTGTGATTAAATTCATTTGCCAACTTCAATTACTCTGATAGGCAAAGAGTCATATATATATCTTCATATATATGTATGATCTAATTTAATTTAATATACTGATATTTTTATATTGGTCAAATAAGTGATCTTGGGAGAAATATGAAAAGGGAAGTGATCCATTGAAGCATAAATCTATATATGTAGAAAAAAAAAACTCAACAGAAAATTCATTAAAAACAAATGAATAAGTAGAGGGTCACTTCAAGATTCTTCCTCAAATCCAAGTATCTTCAGATCTACCACAACAAACTTCTAGTTCTAACTTCTGGATGCTTGAAATCCAAAGTTCTAAGCTAGACCTCGCTTGAGAATTTCTCTCTCAGTGAAAGCACCAAAAATGCTAGATCAAGAAGTAACACAACACCCTAAATCAATTACAAACAAGAGTTAATCAATAAAAAACAATAGAATAACAAGAACTCATAAGTTTTATAACACCCTATAAAATTAAACATAATTAGTAAGGCTCAAAAATGGAATTTGAACAAACGATAGAAATTGGCCATGAAACTTGCATCATTGTGTTTGTGTTGATTTTCCGTGTAACTTTCATGTTTGAAGTTTTGTGATCAGAGCTTAAATAAAGAAGTTATTAGCATATGAAGTTTTGAAAGCGAAAATAATTTAAAACAAGAAAAAGAAAATAAATAATATTAATAGCTTAGACCCCACCGCTCAATCACTTATTTTGGCCGGTCGACCACTAGCGGTCGACCACTTATAGGGAGTGGTTGACCGGTGGTGAAAGCGGCGGCTAAGGTTGAACCTTGCTCAAACGACCCAGGTTTTATTATTTAAATCATGTGTATTCGACTGATTTGAGTGCCTATAAATGCAGTCCTAACCCCTCACTTCTCTTCTCATATTACTTGATCAAAGCAGCGAAGCTCTACCATTTTCCGTTCTCCACTATGTCTATTAATTATAAAATATTATGTTATATGTGTGTATGTGTATATATAATCAAAGAAGGGCGAAAAATAAAAGAGAAGGAGAGAAGGAGCAAATCGATACTGTAGAAAATGGTAAATTTCATAATTATAAATTTATATTCCCCTTAACCCCAGATCTCTTCTCGAATATGTAGTTCTAATAGTATGTATATATCTTATTTTACATATTCTTTTTGATTGGAAAGGAAAAGGAGTCATGTAAAGGGATGAATTCAGACTTGAGAGATTTGGAAAACTGAGTTTAAAATTATATGATTTATCTATTGCATTGAAATTTATATCGTTGAGTTTTATTTAATTATTATGCCTATATAAGACCCGATGAGTTGTACGTTTAAAAACGATCGTATTTAGCTGAAACCATGCCTACATATTCCGTAAGTTAGGTAATTGGAATAGTGTATACACCCTAATCTGGAAATTTGGAAATTAGTCTGTAAATTTATTAAAGTTTAATGTTGATAAAGTTGTAAAGTTTATTCTAGATTTATAGTGGGTTATAAAATGTCAGTATTAGCTTAGATTGTCCTAATTTGACTTGGAATGTGAATTTTTTTAAAATTTATCAGGAGTGGGGGTACAATTTAGTTGTATCTATTTTCGTATAATTTCCATATATTATCTAATTCCACAAATTTATAAATAGTGCATCATTTGAAATAATAAGGAATATACCAAAAATGAAAGAGATGTGTAAAGTATGGATGTTCTTCCCCGTAGTTTGCACTGTTTATATCAATAAAAGAAAAGAGATAATTCATTGTAATTTCAAACGAAGCAAAGGTCTCACTTGTAGTTAATTTATGGAAAGTTATAATGGTAATCTTTTTTGGAGATGATAGCTCTGATAAATTAAAATGTGAAAAGGAATGTTCTTGTTTAGGAACTAATAGTTAGAAAAACGAATGTACATATATATGTATATGTATATGTATATGTATATGTATATATGTATATGTATATGTGTGTGTATGTGTATGTATGTAAGTATGCATATATGTATATAGACACCCACGTATAACTACACCCATCGACAAAAATAAACACATATTTATATAGCGTAATGTACATTGACATTCGCATTAGTTATTATTAGGATGTCTAGTTATATATAGCGTAGTAAATTATAGGATCAGGAGGTGTTGGTGGAAAAGAGATAGTAATTGCAAAATTAGTAGGATAATAAATGTGTAGTTAATACAGATTTACAAGAATTAAGTGACAACCTAAATGTGTTTAATGGGATTGGTTAAAGGGTTTAATATAGCATTTTTGGGGAAATAAAATAGGCATAATAGATTGAATTAGTATGAATAAATAAATGTCATTAGCGATTGTTCAATTAGAATAAAAATGACCATTTATTATGGACAATTGACGTTTATGGAATATATGAAATAAGATATGAACTAAATACTAGGAGGCATTGTAATTTTCATAGTAGTAAATTATATAGCCTTAATAATACGTTTAGGATGGGCATGAATTATTAGACCTAGCCTAATATTGAGGCTTAGGGTAATTGGACTTATTTAGAATGAGTTAGGATACGAGTTCAGTAGAGTTAAATAACAGAAGTCCATCCTCCACTTTGAGGCTGCCCACAGTTTTGTATACTTACTACAAATGTGAGACATCTCTAACTATAGGACCCATAGGGAAGGAATTTACGTTTACGTATAGGTAGGGAGAATATGTGAAGGGCTCGCCTAGGAATCGAAGTATTAAATGGCCCGTTACTTTTAAGGAAATTGGGACTACTTCATTTCTGACGAGAGGTATTAAGTAATTTGAATGTGCATTTTCCTTAACTTACATTAGGATTGTTTTAATGGGATTTCGACTGTAGGAGGTCGGCGGCTATGTCAATACCGTTATTGAACTGGTATGTAGTAGCATGGTTAGCATATAGGCTATAACCACCAGCGATCCTGAGCGATCAGTAGCAAAGACTTGGGTTATGCCCTGACAGATTTTGCTTTCTACTAATGTAGAATCCATGTGAGATATGCATGGATCTCAAAGTTTAATTAGTTAGTTGATTGTTTATAGCAGGTGGGCTAGTTAAGCCTTAGGTGAGTTTTTGAGATGTGTTATAGTGCGGTAATTAAATCATAAAGCCACATCTAGTGGTCAACAGTCTCTATAGCTGGAGCTGATTGACTAGCGATTATGTTATGGACGGCTCGCTTCGGGGTTGAGGTATTAAATGGCTGTTAGGTCCGCCTCTCCCTTTTAAGAGGTATTAAGTGGCAGGGGTAGTGGGGTAGTAGAACGTTTAGATATGTATGTATATGGGCACATATATAGTTATACCTCAGAGGAGGTTAGGCATATCGTACGCGCATATAGTATTGAACAGACTAGCCATAAATAATAGCCATAACACTTAAATGGAAAACAATCGACATAAATTAGTGTTATGGGTGAAGTATGTATTTTTCTAGTCACCACAACGTTGTTCTGAACCCCTCCTCATTACAACCCTTATGATAGATTTAGAGGTATGGACTACTAATGCAAGATGGAAGCTGTAGATGGTAGAGTCTTCTCTTTCATGCTCAGCACTGACAAAGCAATTAGATATCCAAGGAATAATATTGATTACAAGGTAGTAGCCTTAGTCAGTATATATGTTATATTATATTTTTCTATTCCACTATTAGTTTATATTGATCGCTCTTTGATATGCTTATGTTTATTATAGGTTACCAAAAATGATGATTTGTGCCCTAATGGACTAGGGTTTCGATTTTGTCGAAATTCAAGCCCATTAAGGTGCGGCTTGTTCCATTTGGTATCTATTATACAACTTTTTGACCAGGCAGTATACTGACTAATTTAACTAGTCAAATTAGAAAGCTATCAAGGAAGGAAGCCTAGAGAGATAGTCATAAAGTTCAGAAATCAAGTACAACTAAAGTTACAGGAGGCAAGCATAAACCATCCCAAGAATCCATAGTTCAAAATTCAACAAAGTGTTGGATCGCTACCGATCCAACACCTTGGATCGATACCGATCCACAACACCTCGCCTAAATTACCTCAAACTTCCTATGCTCACAAGCCATGATGCCAGTAATCCTTTTCTGGTTTCAGAATATTGATCATATGACGAATGCAAAGCCACCTTAAGAAATAAGGAACCAAATCCACCAAAGTGGTGGATCGGTACCGATTCAACCACTTGGATCGGTACCGATCCACAATACTTCTTCCATATTGGCCCAACTTCCTCATATTTGCAAATAATGATACCAGGAGCCTATTTCAAGTACTATCTTATTGATCCCATGCAATTCTTTATGGATCTCCATAAGCACTCGAAGTCAGCAACTCCATTCTTTCACCGATCCATCATTTGGACCCAAAAACAAGATAATAATGATGCAAACAAGTTGGAAATCACAAAGCCTACTACGAAATGCACCTATCCAAGGCAATAAGAAGGATCCATAAGTTGATCTTACTGATCGGTACCGGTCCAAGCGTATGGATCAGTACCGAATCGTAATGGTTGATGATGTGGCCACCATTTTCTAAAAAGAACTGGTCTTGGGCATGGAGAACAAGGCGGAGATCATAGGGCGAGTTTTCAAGCAACCTACAACTATAAATAGGGGGCCAAGGGTTCATTTTAAAGGATCTTTTCCACTTCTCTACAACTATTCTGTAATTCTCCTACAATCCCACGAATTATACCGATCCGTAAGAATAGAAGTGTAAACAGCACTATAAAACATCAACAAAGTTAAGTGGACGTAGGCAATGATTAGCCAAACATTATAAAACTCAGGTGTCTTATTTCTGTGTGTTTTTATTTAGTTTCTTTACTCATTTCTCTACTATACTCATTTGGATGTTTTTTCCATTTTTGATTCCAACATTTTGGTACTTTCATTAAGAACCACTTGAATTCGTTGATCTGAGATTTGAAAAAGGTTCAAAATGATGAGACAATGTACTAGGAAGACCATTGGTGGAGGAAACCAACAAGAGAGCAACCAAGCGGCATCCTCAGGATCTAACCCCACATCCATCTACATTAAAAGGGATGAGATGGAGACCATGATGAATGGAATGCAAGAAAGGATGATAGTATGCCAAGAAGAGATGATGGAGAGTATCTTCAATAGGATGTGGCAAATAGAAATAGCCGGAGTTGCTGCAAACTAGAACCAAAGGCCAGGAGCTGGAGCAAATCACCTAGAAGCCGAGTAGGTCAAATCAGAACGAACCTCGAACAAGTCATACAGATTGGTACTGATCTACAAGTACAGATGTTGGAACGATGAATTTTCTATTGATTAGAAAACCATCGTTAGAATATAATCGTTATAAAAACCGCAAGCGCACGGCGTACAATTGCAGTACGTATGCGAGTACGGGTCGATCCACAGGGAAATAATTAAATTCTAATAATACTCAATCAAAATAGCCCAAAGTTTTGAAGTTTGTTTTAAACTAGAAAATTATAGAAAATAAGCTAGAGCAACAGTGAGTAAAACTATGATATTAAGGAGCAGTTTGGAGGCAAATCCACTTCCCATTATTCACATAAATTAACATAAAATTCATTTACAATCTCTCATTAAAATATTAAGTACAAATGACTGATATGTTTATTATAAGTATGGTTTATTTGTGCTATTAATTAGCACAACTTAAACCATTAAACTCTAACACACCAGTCAAATCCATTTATCAACTCTCATGAAAATAACATGTAAAAATAAAATCTATTTTAAGCATGATCTATTTACTATGAATTAGTAACATAGGTCATCAAATTTTGATTCTAATTTGAATTCATTATCAAAATCATATGGCAAATGATCAAATAGTTTATGTTTACAATGGAATAAACATAGCCTATTTGAGATGTCAACATAGACTATCAAATTCACTAAAAAACAGACATAAACCACTATCATTCAAAGTTTCCATTAACCATAAAAGAGAGATCATAAACGAAATCTTTATGTTAATTTAATATGTTTCATGAGAGCTTCATTACCCCTAAATTAAATGTAACGACCCACTATTTTGGACCATTCAAATCGACAATAATCCACACATGTCAGACTTGAATAATGCAAAATAACAGATTGTAATAAAATTTGGAGCAAATAAAATCATTCACAGAATCACAGACACAGAAATATCAAAATAACTCGCAGCGGAATTTAAAATAACCATAGTGGTTCATGAAGCCACTAAAATACATAGTCTCAAATCAAATACAAAATACATAGTCTGAAACCCAATACAGTTCTGACACAAGTACAGTAGAAATCCCAAATACACAGGTCTCTAAAACAAAAGCTGAAATAAGACAACTGAAACTGAAATAGGTAGATAACTAGATAAGCAGAATCTCCAGCGATTCCTAGCTCCAGAAAAGTGAATCCAAAGCTGTGAATACTCAGGCTGACCCGAGCGTAAAATAAAACATAAACACTCGAGTCAGGATATTTATACTTATACAATGTAAACCAACTCAAGTGAACTGTAGTAAAGATACAAGTAACTTAGAAGATGCTTGGGACCGCCCATCCTCTAAGGATCCGTTAAACTATCTACTATGTAGTAATAGTCGCTATTATAATAGTGTCTAAATAAGTAAAGTATAATCATATCGGAAAATAGCGTTAAGGGGATGGAGAACCTTAACGCGGTCGGATCTTAAAAATCATAATCGTAGTAAAGCTCGATATGGTAGGTGACACGGCACAACTAGGCAATGCCAGGGTAGATATACCAATTACGCACACGGACTGATGGAGCGCATAGCAGCCACTATCGTCCACCTCGAACAACATTCCCAAATCGGAGGATGGCCATCTAGTCAAATCACAAGTAAGAGTATAATATCGAAGAAATGTGTCCGAGAAGAGGTGCTACCTCACTGGTCCGAGATCGCTCCTGTTTTAGCCACCTTATGCCAACTCACGGGAGTTGGGTCCACGTAACATACCTTAAGAACGTCGCCACCATCCTACTTCATTCTGGAATCTCCACCGCGTACACGGTTGTCAAAGTGGTTTTCGGTATCAACAGAGAGTATGTCCATATCCGATCCCGGTCTCTTTGCCAACCAATCGTTATTATAACCCGTGGTTATAGATTTAAAACAATTTATCAAATATACTTCAAGTTAAACAATTTAAAACAAAGACATTATTCTTTTAAAATCAAATATTAAATTCCCAAAATCTAACCTTTCGGATTTCACTTATTCACTTAAAACAATAACGTTAAAAATTTCCAGCTTTCACGTCATAAAAAAAAGTGCGGCGGTAAATTATATTTGAAACAATTTTATTCAACAAAACAACATTTATAAACTGCTATAACAGTTCAGTTTTAAACAAAATCATATTTCAGCCTACTGCAGTCCTTAACAAGTGCTACAGTAGCCCTTTTTATTAGTTCAGGTTCAATTTAGTTTCTGCTACAACAGCACTTACCAAGTGCTATCGTAACTTTAGTTCATTTTAGTCTTTTGGTTCACTTATATAATCCACAACACTTAACAAGTGCTACAGATTCTACCTAGTTCAGAACTTATAAAATCATACATTAAAAATGTTCATTTCGATCCTTTAACTAATTTATTTTAAAGAGAAATTTTACAAGTTAAAACCAAAACTTACAAATCTGCTTATTACATTCATTTCAACATTTAAAATTAAACTCCATTTTTCCACCAATTTAAAACTAAATTTCATTTCAATTTAATTAACTTAAGTTTCCATCTTTTCTTTTTGGTCAAACTTCCAAATTTAAGTTCCATTTCAAAATCAATATTTCCCATTTATTTATTTTTAACACATAGAAAAATCTTTTCTATTCTAAATAAATCATTTAACATTTCGATTTAAATCAATTTAATATTAACACAATATTTAATTTATTTAAAGGTATCCAGAAAAATACAGAAAAATAACCACGGGTCTGTATAATATTTTCTAGCCTAAGTCAAGTGATACGGATACTATATCATTTCAATCCGTAATTTACAAAGAAAATCCGGGTTTTATCATTTCAAACCCGCAATCCCAAGTAAATAAAATTTAATTGAAAATCGTTCAGGCCTATCATTTCAGCCCATAACGACCTTCCCTTATTCTAAAGTCCGTTCGGGTATGTATCATTTCAACCCATAGTGATTCTATTCTACATGAAACTTGCAGTGTGATTTAACAGAATAGAATAACAGTAAAATAAGAACAGAATATAACAGCTGATACAGTATGCAGTTTTAACAATCTAACATCAACTATAAATAAATCACAGGTAGTTATAACATAATTTATTTATTTATTTATTTCTACACATTCAGTTGCGGTCGTTTCACAATCATATAAGTATGACTATTCGTGTGAGATTTACTCACCTCTACGGAGCTGGAGATTCGGAAAAAGAAAGGAAAGACGATGTCTATCGAAAGCACGCGGATAGCATGATCAGTTGTTAGCGGATGCGCCAACTAGATTCAAACCAAAACAAAATAAAGATAATCAAAATCTAAGATTATACGAGTAACAAATTTTCAAATGGAGCAACAACGAAAAAGAAACACGTTGAAAATCGAAACAATACAGCACGACCACCTTTTAAAAATATAGATTATAACTTTATATTTGTAAAGTGACAAAACATTTTTTTCACAGAAATGGCCAAATCGAAATATAACCAAGATACCAAAGATTCAAAGGACATAACATTTTCATTTCTCAGATACAAATAACAGGCTCTGACTTGGCAGTAAAACTTCAAGAATGCGACAACAAATCATGAATTCAAAAAACAAAATTGACAAAACCAGAACACGTGACAAAGCAACCTTCTCATTCTCCTTTTCTTTCAAACAAAGCCAGTGAGACCAAAGTACATTTTTTTCTTTTTCTCAACAGAAACTCAGACTATTACTCAAAACCAAACTACAAAAAGTACCCAACTACCGCTTGTTCATTTTCATGCCTAAGCACAAGGCTTGGCTTCGTGGAGTTGGTCAGGCGTGGGGTGGGGCGAGGAGGCAGGCTCCTGTGGTGGTCTAGGCCGGAGTTGGGGTTCTCACGGTGGTGGGCAGGTCACGGCCTAGGTGTTTGCCTGGGTGGAGGCGCTGGGTTGAAGGCATGGTGGTGGACTGGGTTTTGGGTCTGGATCCGTGGGGTAGGTTGGTGGCGAAGCTGACGTGGGCAGGCTCGGTCTCGTATGGGGTTGGTGGTGGTAGGTTGGGGTAGGAGGCTGGTCTGGTGGCGAATGGTGGTCTCGTGGTGGGTGCTGGTGGCGTGGTGATCTGGTGGCGAATGGGGTCGTGGTAGTGCCGTGGTGGTGGGTTCGGCATGGCCAGTGGTGGTCTCGGCAGGGGTTTCGCACGGGGTAGGGATGTGGTGGGCACTGGTGGTGTAGCTTGGAGCCGTGGGATTTTTGTCTCGGCTGGGGTAGGAGGAAAATATGGTGAATGGGAGGACTGGGAAATGGCATGACATGGCGGGTAGGCTGAGTATGGAGTTGGAGACGTGGGGACAAGCATGGAGTAGGCAACAGAAAAACAAGGCAGACAACATGGAACAAAGGAAAACAGGGAACAACAAATTAAAACAAAAAAAAAATGAAAGAAGAAGGCATGCTGGATCTTACCTTTATGAACAACGAAGGTCACACAATTTACAAATGGAAGCTGAAGGAATTTGCAGTAAGTAAAAATTTGTGAACGAGAAATATATATTACTGCTCACTTGATTTATGGAGAGAAGGCAGTAAAAGTTTTGAACGGTAGGCTATAAAGGAAATTAATTTTTTTCAAGCTGGCACGAAACCTACGGGAGGTAAAGGGGTAAGGAATGATTCTCACGTGCATGATTTAAGGATAGATTTGAGCAAGATTTTTGAAATTTTCAACTGAAAATATGCAGCTGAAATTTTGTAAAGTCAACGCATATAAAATCAATAGGCAAAGGAACAACAAACGTAAAGTGTAACGCCCAAAGTAACGTACAATTTGATTTATTTCTTTTATTAATAAATTTAAAAATGTTAACGGTTTCCTAAAAATATAACATATCATTTTAAACCAAAATTAAAATAGCTATTTTCATCATTAAATAAAATTTGATTCTAATATAAAGTTAAGAACAGACATAAATATACGTAACGAAATGTAAAGTTTAAATTTTTCGTTTCACACAAATTACTACACTTTATATTCAAATCAATATTTCAAAATTGTATAATTTTAAATAAAATTTCGTTTAAAAATTTTGGGCTGTTACATTAAAGGAGTTTAGCTACTCATATTTGAAAACATGTTTGCTTTCAACATAAAAAAAAGGAAAATGAGAGCTAATTACAAGAAAAGAGAGCAAATTACTTGCAAGAAATAAAACTAAACTAATTACAATAATAAAATCTATGCTATTAACATGAAATAAAAGGAGCACAAAGTAAATAAGTGAGCATAAAATAAAAGAGCAATAAAAGTAAGCATGAAATAAAAATGCATGAAGGTAAAGAGCAAGGCTAAGAAGCCATTAAAGAAACATTTTATTTATCATTGATTTGTGGCTACAATGTTGCATAAAAAGAAGAAGATGATTACATGAAACATAAAGGGTATTTACACATGCTTAAAACCCTAATTCATATTTTAGGGAACTACCTTAAATGCCCTTGAGAAAGTGTAACCTCCAAGTAATCATTAGGAAAATAATTAATCCTCACTAACATGCCTTTAAGCCTCCATTAACATGTGCATATGCCTTTAATTATGGACCATATGTTAGTGGGTATGTGGGCTTCTCCATGTTGTATGAATTCTTTTCTTAGCCTTCAACATATGTGTATGCATTCATCCATGAACCTCTTCATATTTGCACTTCATTTCCTGCAATTAAAAATAAAAATGTGCAAATAAATTTTCTCAAAATTAAGTGATACACAAAAATTACCATTTTATCCCCAAATGAAGATGAATGAATGACGATTTGAAAACAATTTAAATTTTGGTTTAAACATGTGAAATACCCTAATATGCTTGTTTATTTAATTAAAAGAAGATTAATATGGAAGTAAAAGTATACACTTTTACATGCACATCAAATACCCCCTCACTTATCTTTTTATTTGTCCTCGAATAAACTAAAACTAGGATAAATTCGTTTTCGTAGGAAATGCGATTGTATTGAGCGTATCCAATAAGCCGTTAAACTTCTAGGTGTCCTTAGTAGAACGAGTGTTGTCTCATGAGAGTTTTCAGTGGATACTACCCACAAAATCCAAATGTGATATGCAAATTCTAATGCGACTACATTATGCAAGTTTTTAGAAATATTTACAAATGAAAATTTTACTTTTAAATTAAAACGAGTAAGTTAAATATAAGTTTTGGTCATTATCGAGAAATTTTAGCCCTTTTTCTCATCAAAACTTCTAACAAAACTTCTGTTTTCATCACAATTAAACTCTAGTTTGGCTAGTCGTTTCGGTTGATAACATAGTGTAACTGTGAAATGGATCATTTAGTTAATTATCACTGTTTTGCAAAGTGATATTTTTATTTCTATTAAATAACAAGTCGAATCAAATAAGTGAAAATAGTGCTTGGATTTCAATTGCTTGCTCTTTCTATTTTGAAAAATATTAACATTATTATTATTTACACGCCTAACTCAGATAAACTATGGCCAGATATACCGATCAGGCACTGTCTTTTGGGCTTATGTGAGAAGAGTATAGAGCATGGCGAGTGTACACACTTGCATACGAACACATGACTCTAGGTGTTTATTATTTTTATTTTTATTTTATTTATATACACCTAACTAAGATAAATTGAGGCCAGATATACCGATCATGCACTGCCTTTCAGGCTTACATGAGAAGGTTACGGAGCATGGCGAGTGTACACACTCACGTGTTAACACCTAACTCTAGGTGTTTCTTATTTTTATAGAAACTCCTTTTTTTTGAAAAGAGAGAGTTATACAAAATCATCTTTGCATCACTTAACTTAAGAGATCAAAAAAGTTATATCGCCTTTACTTTAAATCAACTACTCTTTTAAACAAAGATTACAATTAGGACATACTTCATAATTATCACCTATGAACCTTCCTATATACTTGTTAAACCATAGTTACTTATAATCAAACTTTTATTTTTATTTTTGTTGGGACAAGTAAATTTTCAAAAATTTTAATTTAATAACAAAAAACATATACTTATCCTATAGTGTTTCTTCAAAAGTAAATACGCTAAAAAGAAATTTGTTTTGGGATTTGTTTATTTTTTGTTTTTTTGTTTTTAAAAAGAAAATGCAAAAAATAAACCATGAAAAATCAAAATAAATATGAGACTCTCTCCACATTTGATTTTGACTGTGTTTCCATAGTCAATACATGATATAATGAGTGTAATGGAGAAAAATATGTGTATATTTACAAGAGGGTTAAAATTTCTTACTAAATGTAGTGTGGCTCATGAAGAATCATGAGCTCCTCCTCTTGATCACTTGCCAACTCCAAATAAGGTTTTAAACGATGGCCATTGACTTTAAAAATCAAATCATCCCTATGGTTTTCTATTTTTATGGCACCATGTTGAAAAACAGTACGTATGACGTATGATCCTATACACCTTGATTTTAATTTCCCTGGAAACAAAAGAAATCGAGAGTCGTACAAAAGAACCTTTTGATTTGGCCAAAATGTTTTCCTTAGGATTGACTTGTCATGAAAAACTTTGGTTCTTTCTTTGTATATTTTCTTGTTTTTATAGGCGTCGTTCCTAATCTCCTCTAATTCATTGAGTTGCAATTTTTTATTTTCGCCAGCTTTTCAAGATCAAAGTTTATGTTCTTACCTGCCTACAATGCTTTATGTTAAAGTTCAACAGGTAAATGGAACGCTTTACCGTATACCAGCCTAAGAGGAGACATCCTAAGATTTGTTTTACATGCAGTTCTATAAGCCCAAAGTGCATCTGTCAATTTTTATGACCAATCTTTTCGATTTTTATTCACAGTTTTCTCCAAAATTTGTTTGATTTGATGATTTGAAACTTCAAATTTGGCCACAAGTTTTAGGATGATACGGAGTGGATAACTTATGGGTTATGGAGATTTCTTCATTAGAGTTTCAAATGATTGATTACAGAAATGGGTTCCATTATCGCTTATTATTGTGCGAGGTGTTCCAAAACTTGAAAAAATGTTTTCATTTATGAATTTCACAAAAACTTTGTGGTCATTTGTTTTACAAGGAATAGCTTCAACCCATTTAGAGACGTAATCAACAGCAAGGAGTGTATAGATTTCTAAAAGAATCAGGAAACGGTCCCATAAAGTCAATACCCCAAACATCAAAGATTTGGATCATAAGAATGGGGTTCAAAGGCATCATGTTTGATCGAGAGATTTTTCTAACATTTGGCAGCGATCGCAAATTTTACAAAACTTGAATGCATCTTTGAAAAGCATAGGCCAGTAAAAACCACATTGAAGCATCTTTTCCGTTGTTTTCTTACGATCGAAGTGACCACCATAAGCTTGGTCATGAGAAAACGAAAGGACACTCTTGATTTCACAATCGGGATGCAGCGTCGATTGATTTGGTCAGAAAAGTACTTAAAAAAGTATGGATCATCCCAATAGAAGTACTTGACTTGGGAAAGAAATTTTATTTATCTTGTTTCGACCAAAATGAAGGAGTTTCCTTAGTGACTAAATAGTTCACTTTATCCACATACCGTGGGTCGATGGAAATAGAAAGAAGTTGTTCATCAGAAAAATTCTTGTTGATGGGTAAAGAAGATGGTGCTTAAGAAGACGCGACAGATGATAAGCAATGACATTGTCAGATCTTTTTTTTGTCTTTGATTGTAAGGTCAAATTCTCTGAGTAAAAGGATCCAACTGATCAAATAAGACTTAGCATCCTTTTTAGCGAAAAGGTATCTAAGAGTGGAATGGTCAGTATAAACAGTGATGTATGAGCCAATCAAATAAGGTTAGAATTTTTTGAGCGCAAAAACTACCGCTAGAAAGCTCTTTTTCAGTGGTCGTGTAATTGAGTTGAGCATCCTTTAAAGTCATACTTGCGTAGTAGATGACATGAAGAAATTTGTTGATGTATTGTCCTAAGACAGCACTAATCGCAAAGTTAGAAGCGTCAAACATTATTTCGAAGGGAAGATCCCAATTGGATGAAAAAATGATGGCAGCGGAAATGATTTCATTTTTGAGACGTTCGAAAGTAGAAACACAATCAGAATTAAAGTCAAAAGGAACATCTTTTCCAAGAAGAGTCATCTGAGGTCGAGCGATTTTACTAAAATTTTTCTTAAAGCGTCGATAAAAACTAACATGTCTAAGAAATGAACGAATGTCCTTGATAAATTTGGGAATGGGTAGATTCGCAATTATGTCAATTTTAACCTTACCTACCTCAATGCCTTTGTTCGAAATGACATGCCCAAGGACAATGCCATGTTTTACCATAAAATGAATTTTTTCCAATTTAACGTTAAGTATTTGTCCTCGCATCGATTCATAACCAACTCGAGATGGTGTAAACACTTGGAAAAGGAGTTTCCAAAGATGGAAAAATCATCCATAAACACTTTCAAAAAGCGTTCGATCATATCGGAAAAGAAGATGACCATCCATCTCTACAAAGAAGCAGGAGCAATGCAAATGCCAAATGGCATACGTCGATACGCAAAGGTGCCAAAGGGACATGTGAAAGTTGTTTTCTCTTCATCTTGGGAGCGATTGGAATTTGGTTATAACTGGAATAACCATTAAGAAAGTAGTAGAATTCGTGGCCGGCTAATCGCCCAAGCATTTGGTCGATTAAAGGAAGAGGAAAGTGATCTTTACATGTTGCAGCATTTAATTTTTGATAATCAATGCAAACACGCCAACCTGTTTGAGTACGGGTTGGAATGAGTTCATTAGCGTCATTCTTGATAACGGTAAGTCCAGACTTTTTAGGCATGACATGAATTGGACTAACCCATGAACTATAAGAGATGGGATATTTGATTCTGTTATCGAGGAGTTTAAGTATTTCGTCTTGAACTGCACCCTTCATTTTTGGGTTAAGCCTTTGTTACGCACCATGAACAGGCTTGGCATTGTCAACTAAATGGATGCGACGTTGATCAAGAGTGGGACTAATTCCCTTTATATCAGTAATCGATCATCTAATTGCCTCTTTGTTTTTTGATAGAATTGAAAGAAGGGAAGCTTCTTAATCAAGAAAGAGAGTTGAAGAGATTATGACAGGAAACTTCTCGTTGTCACCTATTTATGCATACTTAAAGTGATCAGGAAGAGGTTTGAGTTCCAACTTAGGGGGTTGCTCAATCAAAGAATTAGGTTGAAGTTCCGATTCAACAATGAGGGGTTCAAACAGAAGCGCATTTTCAATTTCATTAGGCTCGTCTTGAAATAGTTGTTTGTATTCAGTCTCACGTTCGTTGTTGAGGTCAACTATTTCGTAGTCAAAATTTTCTTAAATGGAGATAACTTCCAACATTCGATTGATTTTCAAGATTGAAGATGTTAAGATCCAACGTCATGTTTCCAAAAGAAATTTTCTTTGAACCATTTCGACAGTTGATTAGAGCATTTGAAGTAGCCAAGAAAGGTTGGCCTAAAATCAACAGAATTTAAAAATATTGAAAACATCTATTTTGATATATGGGATGACCTACTTTCGTTTCGAAGATGGAACGGCCTTTTCGGGTCGTTATTGTCGTTTCAAACCAATTCGATAGGTTATTCACTCTTATCTGTTCGTATCCATATAAATAGACTTTGTTTCTCAAACCCTAGTAGTCTTTCAGTTATTCTGTACATACATCAACTTCTGTCTGTTCCTTTCTTCAATGGCAGAAACCAAATTCCTATTACAAATCCTAATTTTCAAATCAAAATCAATTTCAAACTCTCAAAACTATAGCAAATTATATTTCGTTGGAAAGCTCTCGATGAGCGTAATCTACTGCAATGATTCGTTTTTCACTTAGGTGCGTCATTTGACCAGAAATCGAGGATGAACCTCGGCCGTCGAGATAAAGTTTTCGCGATCAAACGGTGGATCTTCATCCAATCGACAATCGGGAAGCGACATTGGGAAGAGGGAGTCGAGCAAGTCTTAGGGTGGTGTTCGTTCGTGCTAGAAGTCGAGGGGTTCGCCAGAAAATGTCATAAAAGCACGGCGGTAGCGGTGGTAAAGGAGGGGGCCGGGGGGTCGCTGTTGTGGTCGTGGGTGCGGCCTGGAGGGAGGAGTTAAGCGGCATCGTCTGATTGGGTTGAAAGTGAGCGTAGGCGGCGGCAAAATTGGCCAAAGGTTCAGCGGCGTGGGTTCAAACGAATCTGGAGATAGTCGCGTGCGTGAGTTCTGCGTGCTAGGGCTTACGTGTTGAAGGAGGTGACGTGTAAGGTTTCTTTTTATTTTATTTTATTTAATTTAATTGAAACTTTAAAATGTTTTAACTTACATATCTTTTTCATATGAGTTCGGATTCATGCACGGTTTGTTCTGTTGGGATCGTATTGAAATTCCAACATTATGAAACTGGGTTGGTCGAATTCTATGACTGTTAGATTTTGGGCCTCTATTTGGATTTTAAATTGATTTGAAATCAAAGGTGAGTGTTTTAACCCATTCACGACTACTAAATTGTCTTATGTTAGTTAAATTAAATTTATAATATGATTAGGAGTTGATTGATTGCTGTTTAAGATATTTAAATTGCCTGTTAAATACCAGTTATTGAAAATCAGTCAATTGTTGTTATTTATTGGTAGGTTTGAATGATGATTGTGATATATGTTTAATTGTTGATTTTGGATGACTATATGATATATATATATATATATATATTTCTATCACACTACAAGTTCCCTTAGTTATTGCTAGGAAAATCACTATGGGTTGAAATGATACATACCCGAATGATCTTATAGATAGGGAAAAATCGTTATGGGTTGAAATGATAGACTCGAGCGATTTTATGGATTTTGGATTTTAATTCGGGATTGTGGGTTGAAATGATATATACCCGTAAATTTTATATTTATTACGGATTAAAATGATATATATCCTTATCACTTGACCATAGGGTAGAAAATTATTTACGGACATTGGATTGGTTAAATTAAATGATTTTAAAACCTTAAATTTCTGAATCCAGTTAAATGATATTTCGAAATAAAATTTTGACTTACATAAACCGAATTATTTTCGAAAATCCAAGCTTTGAATGTTGAAATGGGAATTGGTTTAAATGAATTGTTTAAAGAATTTAAATTGAAATTTTAAAGTTGGATTTGAAGGATAAATGAAATTTATCGAAATTGATTTATTGAAATAATTGAATATTTAAACTTTGAAATCTACAAAATTTGAAATAGTTTAAATTTATAGTTCGAACATGATTTTGAAATCGATATTGATATAAATGGGTTTAAATGAGAATCAAAATTGAAAGATAAAATTGAGTTTGTTGATTTGAAGCTGGACATGGTCCAGATGTGTTGAAATGAAAGAAATAGTTTAATTTGATATTAATTTCAAATTTATTATTTTAATATAAACTGTTTGAAGATATATTATTTTAAAAATCCTAATTATTAAGAATTTCATACTATTAAACTATTTTAATCTATTTTAAACTATGTTAATCTATTTTAAACTATTTAAACTATTTTAATCTATTTTAAACTATTTAATCTATTTTAAACCATTTAAACTACTTTAAAGTATTATAAACTATTTTAACCATTTTAAACTATTTATGACTATCTAAACTATATTTCTAAATTTCTAACGGTGCAAGTTTAAATTGTTTATATTTAAATCCTTAATTTAAAAGCGAATATGGTTAAATGATGTTATAACCTAAGTTGGGATTTGAAATGATATTTTCTAGTGAAATGACATATTTGAGTAAATATGATGATTTCGAAATGAGGATTTAACCTATTTTTTCGATATGACGTTGAAAGTAAATATGATTTTGAAAGTGAATATTATTTCGAAAGTGAATATGATTTCGAAAGTGAATATGATTTCGAAAGTGATATGGTTTGAATTGAATATGGTATTTTGATATCAATTATGAATCGGTTTTGGAAATGTAAAAGAACCATCTGGTGTGAGATATGTTTGGTTGTTAAAGAGACCGAGATAGGATATTGTCATACTCTCTGCCAATACCGAAAACCACTTTAACAACAGTGTATGTGGTGGAGATTCCAGAATGAAGTAGGATGGTTTGGCGAAAGATTCTGTATGAGGTATTATCGTAGCCCTGACTCCCGCAAGTCAGCTTGATGTGGCTAAAACAGGAGCTATACCAAGCCAAGTGAGGTCGCTCCTCCGATCGGGCACATTTCTTCGATACCATATTATGACTTTGTGATTGATTTGGTGGCCACCCCTCGATTTTATTATGGGAGTGTGTTCCAAGGTGGGCAGTAGTAGCTGCTATGCGTTACCACCAGTCCGGGAATGCAAACGGTAGAATCCTACCCTGGCATTGCCTTGCGTGCCTTGTCACATGCCTTATCGCGTCCATTACGAGTTTGGTTTGTACCGTACCTATGGAGTGCTCCCTGAGTATCCCATCAGTTTGGTGGGGCTTATAGTATCTGTATAGATTATGGAAATCTATAAAAATATGTTAAGGGGGATATGGGTAAAGCCTTAATGCTATTTTAATACTTTACTTTACTGTAGACACTATTATAATAGCGTATTATACTATGTATGTAGATAGTTAAACGGATCCTTACGAGACGGAATCCCAAATATCTCTTAAGTTATTGCACTCATGTTAGATGCTGGATAGGGAATGTCAAATTCTATAAACATCTCTGACGCCGTTACACTCATATTTGTTTATTGTTGATTTAACTCACATAAGTTCTTTTAGTTCTGACTCGAGTATTTTGTCTTTTCATTACGCTCAGGTCAGTCTGAGATTTTCAGTGTATTGAAGACCATTTATCTTTGGAGGACGAAAACGAAGATTTGTATGCTATTTATTATATTTATACTACTGCATCATGTTGTTCCGCTGCATTATTTATTTATTCCTGCTGTATGTACTCTGATTCTGTATTGTAAAAGTGTAATCAAATGTTATTTGTAAAACAGTTTCATGAACTGTTTATTTGATTATTATATTTTGTCATTCCGCTGTGAGATTCTGTATTTTGTTTTTCTTTCTTTCTCTGCTTTTTCTTATTTACCCCATAACAATCCTCCCTTTTGAATGGTTTGAGTCATACATGTATGGTTTATTGTCGATTTAAACCGTCGAAAAAGGTGGGTCGTTACATGAACGCGGGATGATTCTGATTTATGGTGTAATGAATGAAATAACAATTCCAGGAGAACACGTAATCATTACCTATGACTAACACTCAAGCAAGGACTCGAGTCCACCGCAATCATGATTTGGATTGACCTTTGATTTACAGGTGAATCCAAAGGAACGGAATGATTCACAACAACTTGATCGACTAATAACCATAAAATTCAACTACTAAGTTTCCATCAACTTTAATATTTGTTCCTAAGAAAAGCACACCTTATATTCTCAAGGCATGCTTTAGAGGGCAAATGTTATCCAATCTTTTGACCAGGTAGTATATGGACTAACTTGATGAGTCAAACTTGAAAGCTATTAAAGCAGGAAGCCCAAATTGATAGCCATAGAGTCCAGAAATCAAGTATAACCGAAGTCATGGGAGGCAAGCATAAACCATCCCAAGAATCCATAGTTCAAAATCCAACAAAGTTTTGGATCGGTACCGATCTATAACACCTCACCTATATTACCTCAGACTTCCCATGCTCATAAGCCATGATGCCAGTAATCCTTTTCCAGTTTCAAAATATCGATCACATGATGAATGCAAAGCCATCTTAAGAAATAAGGAACCAAATCCACCAAAATAGTGGATCAGTACCAATCCAACAACTTGGATGGGTACCGATCCACAAAACTCCCTCAATGTTGGCCCAAATTCCTCGTACTTAAAAGTGATGATACCAGAAGCCTATTTCAAATAATATCTCGTTGATCCCATGCAATTCTTTATCGAT
This sequence comes from Allium fistulosum, assembly GCA_030737815.1. Lineage (NCBI taxonomy): Eukaryota > Viridiplantae > Streptophyta > Magnoliopsida > Asparagales > Amaryllidaceae > Allium > Allium fistulosum. The sequence goes on along the minus strand of CM060902.1, from coordinate 1,109,148,429 downwards.
AAGCACTTGATGTCAGCAACCCTATTCTTCCACCAATCCATCATTTGGACTCAGAAACGTGCTAATAATGATGTAAACAAGTTGGAAATCATGTAGCCCACAATGAAATGCACCTATCTAAGGCAATCAGAAGGATCCATAAGTTAATCTTACGGATAGCTACCAATCCAAGCCTATGGATCGATATTGAACCATAATGGTTGATGATGTGGTCACCATTTTATCAGAAGAATTGGTCTTGGGCATGGGGAACGAGGTGGAGATCATGGGGTGAGTTTTCAGGAAACCTACAACTATAAATAGGAGGCCAGGGGCTCATTTTAAAGGACCTTTTTCACTTCTCTATAACTTTTCTACAAATCTCCTACACCCCCATGGATTTATACCGATCCATAAGAATAGAAGTGTAAACAGCAGTATAAACCATCAAAAAAGTTAAGTGGACATAGGCAATGCTTAGTCGACCACTATAAACTCCGTGTCTTATTTCTGTGTGTTTTTATTTAGTTTCTTCACTCTTTTCTCTACTATACTCCTTTGGGTATTTATCTCTTTTTGGTTCAAACAGTATCAGATCTTAGGTTAGTCGATCATAAGGATTAAGATACGCTGAGGGAACGTATTTATATTTTTACCTTATATATATAATGCGCCAAACTCTATAAATTCCGACTGTAGAATTAGTTATGACCATATTCTGAAAAAATGGATGACATATAGAAGAGCATGAGCATGACATATAGAAGGACTCCTAAAGTTGGATGGTATTTGACTCCTTTGTTGAGCCTAAACCACCCTATGATTGTGGATTTTGCTGGATTACCGATTGAAGATGTACATTTCATCTAGGCAGATGGGAGATAAGAACCTATATGTTGCAAGCATTCAGAAGCAAGATATGAAGAAGAATTGAGCAAGTTCCCGTAAGAAAGTGTGCACTTATCTCAAGATTATAAGTTTAATTTTTGATGAAGATGGGTTAAGGATGAGGGAAAAATAAAAGACAATTAAAGTCCATTTTTAAGTCCGATCCATGTTAAAGAATTTGATTAAAAAAATTTGAAAATTCCTTGAATGGCTTTTGAAAGGGTTTATTTTAAAAAGCCGTCGTCTTGAAAAAGTAAGAAAATTTGGAAGTTCTAGAAGGTTATTTAGAGATTTCCAGTGAAGTTTAAAAAATTAAGTATTGGGTCCAAAAGTTTTGGTTCGAAAGTTTTTGATAAAGGGATTTTTTTGGCTTTTATAAATGGAAAATAGAGCTATGTTTTGGCTCGATGATTTTTCCTATTTTTGTAAATTTTGGAGTTCTTTTTTTAATTCTTTCTAAGGGGTGGATAAATGGAAATGGTACTTTATTGAAGTGGGGGTAAAGAGAATAAAATGATAAGAATGTCCGATAATGAAGTTAGGAGGAATATTCCCGTACAATAAAAATATGAAGAAAGACAGCTTAATTAGATTTATACAGATCTCTTTTCATGTTATTGAAGAAAAGCTCAAAGACTAAAATAGTAGGTGAATGCACTATAGTGAGTCAATATGGAAACCAACAAAAGAGGGAAAGGGTTATGAGCGAGAAGCCACTTGAAGGCAATTCAGGTTGGAGAAATTCAAAGAGTAGTAGTATTAGGAAATTTGAATAAAAATAATGTTAAGAATTTATATTAGAATAGGGTTAGTAATCTAGCTAGAAATAATATAGGAGAAAAATAATAGGAATATGATAGGAAATATGGGTAGTTTCCATAAATATGTGCAGTAATTGTGCATATCTTTAAGAAGTTCCCTCATGTGTTATTAGAGTCTCCACTAAGGTTGTAATTAAAAATAGCATGAGTGGTAGGAATATAATAGAATGGAAGTTATCTGTGTCTACTCCAGTATTCATTATTTGAAGTTGTAAAGGATTTTTTGGAAAAATGGTTTGGTATGATAATTGAGTTTTTGAATGATTTGAGTCAAAAATATGATGACCGCCCTATACCACCAACACCAATAGTATATAGATAGTGCATTGCAATCGTGCCCGATCGATATAGGATGATCATCAAGGTTGAAATAAACCAATATAGCATACAGTCTATCATATCTCACAGCACATGGATAAAATATAATATCATAGATATAACAGGAGAGACAATAATAACTTTGTGAACAAAGCATCAGAGTACAGATCCACATAGTTATACATCAAATGTCATAGAGTTTATACAATAGAAATAAACTCAATAACTGTCCAAATACAAGTATAAGCATTCACTGCTTAGGGTCCCCAGTGCTTCACAGTGTAATAAGTGTAGAATCCATACAAGTATATAATATGAGATAGCTCTATCCAACTCTTCCTCCGAATAGCTACTACGTTACCTAGAACCGTTATCTAGTCTACTCATTTAAGAGTACTCAAGATAATAAGAAGAAAAACATAAAACCTTGAGTCAGACAACAATCGGGTGTGAGCGGTAAACGAGGCTTAAAATACCATACAGGTAAATATGGTAAGGAACAAGAGTACACGAACCATACCTGACATGTCCCTGCAACCGAAGAGTTAGCATATAACACTATAATATCCTACTCTACAATATCATAAAGATATATCACAAATCAAATAAAGGATATCAACCTTCCAAGTATTCCTATCTCCAATACCTACTTTCCATGATACATATGAGTGATAGCCTACTAAAGAAAACAAACAAAGCATCCATAACATCCATCAACAATTCTAACTATCAATCCTTGTGCTATGAATAAATGATAACTTATATGCCCCCAAGTCAGGGACTAATGGAAATCCTGGTTCTTTGTTATACTCTCGTATCTCGCAGCCCAAAGCTGGATATGTGTCCCGCAACATAAAGCTGGACACTAGACCCAAAGCTATAGGTCCAAGGTATACATGTCCCTCAACTGGCCTATGTGAGTCCCCACTTACAATACCCCTACTTCGAGTATAACTGAAAACTCTTCGAGCACCAATTATTCCTTAGCACATATACCCGAGCCCACCTTTGCTCTATTTGGATATCGAGCCATTATTGCTCAATCAAGTTTCCATTATTCACAAGGAACCATTCCACATTCCCGATCATACAGATCACTCCTTTACCAGCTACCATTTTCAAAACCTACTCCCAACATGAGCCAACATATGAAGATCATATATTTTCATCATGTTATTATATCAGTTAGTACCTTAGGTATTGGTTTTGATGATAACAACTATATGACATTATATAAAATATAGATACTAATGTTTTATCAAGTTATATATAGTATATAGTGCTGGATATTAGACAAGTGCTGATTAAAAAGACTATATAGTATCAAGAGTAGATTCAAGATGCTGATATAGAGTTTCAAGAGTTGGAGAATGAAGACTTATGAGTATTGATGAGTTCAAGATTTCAAGACATTCTAGATAAGTTATAGAGTCGTAGAATTTATGTTAAAACCTTTATAGCACTTTCCTGATCTCTTTCTCCTTCTCTAATTTTGTTTGAAATTGTTTTTCAAATATCCTGGTTTTAAAATAATCTTTTCAAAGTATTTCTCAAAATGATTTCAATCTCTTATACTTACAAAGATATTATTTTAGTGTTTTTAAGTTTTTATATATATACTGGATTTTTGTTTATACTTTAATAAGTTATAATTATATTGATTTAATACATTATATATATATTATTTACATTATATATATATTATTTACATTATATTAAATTTTCAAAATTATTATATAAAGTTCTATTAAGTTTTATTATGATTAAAATATGCATAAACTATGCTTACAAAGTATTAAATTATTTTACAAAATAATGAGTTTTCAAAATAATGCTTTAAAGTATTTTCAATTTTTAAAAAGAGTATGTCAACATACTCTATGTACGTATATTAACATAGTGGCCGATTTTTTCAAAATTCAAATTTCAAAAGAAGTGTCTTTTCGTCGTATCTCTTCATGAATGGATATGACCGTTGTTCCTCTATAAATACCAGACTTCCAAATGAACTTTTAATCATCATTTTCTTATTCATCTCTCCTCCTTCCACTCTCTCATTTTCTAAATTAAAATATACCCAAATTCTGCCGAAATTCAATCATCATTAGTTTTATTCTCCTTCATCTACTGTCTGATTTCTCTCATCTCTCTCACTCAAACCAAGATCAAAGTGCTATTTAAGAGTTATAAGATCAACTTGTAACACCTTAGATTTTTGATAACATTATTTAGGAGATTTAGTTAGATAAGCTAAATAAAATAATGTGTTGATTAGGAGATTGAGATTTGATTTTAATTAAGCTAGTCGTACCTTTTAACTAATAAATTAAATGAAGGGTTTAAAATGAGTTAGAGGAGGGGTATTATGGGAAAGAGTCCATTCCTATATCTCCTTCCTTAGGCCATGTATTATGTACATATTCATTTCATTTCAAAAGATTTAAAATCAAGGCCAGCCACCATTAACAAGGAAAGGGGAAGAGTAAATTAAGAAAAGCTTAAGGAAAAGCAAATTCAAATCAAACTCATTCAAATCTCAAGCTCCTTAATCTCTAAAGCAAAGGTGAATAATGTTCACATCTCTAATTTTATGGTTTTGGTTTAAGATTAAATCCGAATGATTTTGCAAATATTTGCCATGTTTTTGAATGATAAAATGATTATATATATGTTAATGATTTATGAATGTTCATATAGATTTTATGACATGTTTTAAGATGAAAACCCTATTAAGTGACATCCGTTAGCCTTGTAAATTTTTATGGTGTTCTAAAATGATATTTTAGAGATGGGTTTCAATTTTCAGATTTTTCTGAATTTTTTTGGAATTATTATGAATTTTCTAAGGATGAAAATGGTATTTTGGATTATAAAATTATTTACGGGAAAATAATTTATTGCTTGGATCTGAAAATTTTATATGTTGAAAAGAACATATTAATTGATTTTCTTGAGTTTTTTCTGATTTTTCTAAGATGATTTAATAGTTATATAAAATTATTTAAGGAATGAGACTTAAATGTTTTATATAATTATAAAGGAGAAGGGAGCTTTTTCAAAATTGTTTAAATTTCCAAATAAGGAAAGTCAACAGCATTTTGAATATAAAAATCTGGCAACCAATTAGATTTAGACAAATATGACAGGTTGGGTACTAAAGAACTATTTTAAAGTACAAATAAATAGTTTTTCTACTATTTCAACTCTTTTGGCAAGAGGTTCCGCCTCTGTTCCAAACCTTCCGACAAAGTCGAAAGGCATTAAACCTTTCGACTCGGTCAATAACCAATGCATATGGTATCAGGCAACTGGCGTGTAGTGAATTGGAAGGAGTCGAAAGGTTTGGGGACGAAAGGTTAGAGCTTTCAAAAGAGATGAAGCTTTGTTTTGGTTTTATAGAAAATACGCTTGCTAGCTTTCGATAAAGAGCTTTCGACATTGTCAAATGGTTTAAAAGAAAAGGTTTCGATTATTTTTCTTTCTTGTTTTAATTGAAACCTTTCGATAAAGTCGAAAGGTATAGCTTTCAACAAGATCGAAAGAATAGTTGCCGCTTCCAAACCTTTTGACCCAGATGGAGTCGAAGGTAATCTTTTGTTTTCTAAAACTTGCCGCCTCTCGATTGGTTTCGAAGGGTTGGTTCCTACACCAACAGTTCATTGTTTTCGAATGATTTCGAAAGGTTTTATTAAAGGTTTTGAAGGAGTTACCTTCAATGATTTTGAAAGGTTCTGTTAAAGGTTTCGAAGCAGTTGCTTTCGACTCCAATGTTTTTCTAATCCTTTTGCTCTATTTGAAGGCATAATACAAATGTTTTAAATCGAAATGTTTTAAAGGTTTTGAAGTAGTCAACTTCGAATGGTTTCAAAAGGTTTCCACTTGTTCTAAATTGAACCCAATGATTTCGAAAAGTTTTAAGTTTCAATGCTTTCGAAAGGTTTTATCAATGATTTCATAGGGGTGGTTCCCTAAGCTTTCGACAAAGTCGAAAGGTGAGACCTTTCGACTAGGTCAAAAAGAAACCTTCCAACAAGGTCGAAAGGTATGGTTTTTCAATGTTTTTCGAAGGCAAAGGCTAAAGGGTTTTAAAGGTGGATGTCAAATGTTTTAAAGCTTATAAAGGAAAGGCTTTTAATGGTTTTGAAGGAGTTATCTTCAATGATTTCGAAGGGTTTTATTAATGGTTTTGAAGGGGTTACCTTCATTGTTTTTGAAAGGTTGTTTAATGTTTTAAACAAAGGATTCGAATAATATGATTAGGCAGATAGCCTAAGTGTTTTAAGTTATAAAGGACTTTAACTTATTTTAAAAGGAAAGATAATCCTTATTGAACATCATCAACATTATTTTGAGTAAAGTATATATATAACATGGTAAAATAGCTTAGAGTAAAGCTAAAGATATACTTTCCTTGTATATATATGATTTGACGGACTAAATCATTTTGAAAAGGTTTTCAAGGAAAATTTAAAAGGTAGTTAACCCAAAGAAAATTCGAGCAGTCAGCTCATTTAAATTCGGAAAGTCAGTCCATTTTGAGGGCAGTAAGCCCAGAGGACAATTAGTCCAGATAAGGGCAGTTAGCCCAGATATGAACAGTTAGTTCATTTGTTAGCATAATGGACCTTGCTACTTCTTAAGGACAGTTAGTCCACCATTTTTACCTGTTTTGGGTAGATAGCCCATTATCTAGCATAAAAGATATTGCCATTTTGGTATAATCAGTTTTAGGATGGATAGTCCAAAAAAGAGCAGTTAGCTTAGAATTTAGGATAAATAGTCCAATAAAGAGCAGATAGCTCATATTTTAGATGGATAGTCTATTTTTTCCTGTTTTAGCATAATGGATATTGCTATATTATTATTACATTCATTTGATTAACCAGTTTAGTTACAGGAAAGGATTTGCAAAATATATGTTTTGAATAGAGATATTAGTGAGAGGAAACCCCTTTCGCTAAGCGGTGTGGTCTCACTATATATTAGTAAACAAAGATGTAACAGAAATTATTCATACTAGGCTTTATGTCGGACTCAAATTTTTTGTTTCCCCTTAAACTCTCGGATGCTCAAAATTGATTTGAGTAGGTTGAGGGTTTAGGTTTTCAGGTTTTAGCAGATTTTGGCGAATAAAGCATCCGAAGACGAGCAGGTGGCTGATGGATAGCTAATTTAGGAATTCTATTTTAAATTGTTTCCACTTTGTATTAAGACAATTATGTCTATATTTCTTTGATCATCCAAGGGGGCATCTTCATATGTCGCTCTTGTCATATTGTTGTAAATTTTATTTGACCATTGCTTGGGAATACATTTGGGGATTTTGTAACTTGGATATGATTTTGTTTGAAATGTAATCACTGTAATTATTGTTGGAAATCTGTGATTTTGTTTATATCCAAGCGAGTATGATATTATGGATACCATTAACATTACCGTATTTTGTCACTAGAAGTTAATACTGTGGATGACTGCAGCATCCATAGCGCTTTGCTTTTGGCCTCCAAATACGGGATGTTACAACTTGGAATCAGAGCATAAGTTTATGAAAAATTTAATTAAAAATGGTTTTGAAAACAAAAATCTAAAGAATTAGAGTAAGTTTGGGGTTGGAATAATGTTATAGTAACGTACTTGTATTTGTTATATATAAGTATGCGCTTTAACTCCATTCATCTATCCTTGATTAGGTTATCTTTCTGTATCTCATGAGATTTGAATACAAATATGGATGGTAGAAGAAGCAGAGTTAACCCAGGAAGGGGAAGCACCGAAAGGAATGCCGGACCTAATGCTGGGAGAAACCAATGTCAGATAGAGAATGTTGGTGCTAAGGTCACGCAGGTCGGAATGGAAGCCATGTATCAGTTTTTCAAGAATATGATGTAGGCAGAAGTTGTAGCCAGAGTGTTAGGAGGAAATGCTGAAGGAGTAGGGGTTCTGGAAGTCCCTGTGGTTATTCATTTTGCCAAGATGAGTGGTGATTTTGTGAAGCTAGGAGGGAAGCCATTTATGGGAACGGAAGATGCCATTGAAGTTGAGAACTGGTTGTTGCACTACGAAAGGATTTTTGCAGATCTGGGGCTCAATGATGAGCAGAAGAGCAGATTAGGGTCCAGGCAGCTTTAGGGAGCCGCATTGTTCTGGTGGAACAGTGTGATAGTGACAATTGATGAGGAGACAATAACCTGGGAGGATTTCAAGAGGAGATTCCAGGAGAGGTTTATGTTTGTGATGGCACAGTCAGCTTTGATTAGGGAGTTTGCTGAGCTGGTGCAGAGTGAGATGTCTGTTGCTAAGTATGCTAGGAAGTTTGAAGAATTGGCCCAGTATGGGTATGCTTCAGTGGATAAAGTAATGAAGCAAAATGAGAAGTTTATCAGAGGATTGAAGCCAGAATTGGCTAGTGCTACTTTGTCTCATCCTAGAGATCCTTCTGATATTGTTGTGGAGATGGCTTTGAGGCAGGAAGAAGTCCTTGAGTCTCTGGAGAAGTGCAAGGCAAAAAGTGTCCAGGTTGGGTAGGGCCAGAAGTGTAAGTTCTTTCCCAAGAAAGGTGCTCAAAAGGGTGGAGCAGCCAAGAAAGCGAAGTCTGATGTTGTCTGCTATAAATGCGACAAGAAAGGGCACTTTGCTAATGAGTGTCGCTCAGGGAAAGCAAAGGATGTGGCTAAGGGGAAGAATGGCAGGTGCTTCAACTGTGACCAGATAGGCCATTATAAGAACCAGTGCAAGGAGCCCATTAAAGATGGTAAGGGCAAGGTGTATGCATTGGAGCCTACCACTTCTAAGCCAACCACCCAGGAGAAGGGGAAGGTTGTTCTTAGAGGAATGCTTTGGATTCATGGTATGTCTGTTAGCATTTTATTTGATACTAGTGCATCACATTCTTTTATATCTAGATGTTTGATAGATAAGCTTAACCTTGAACCCACATATTTAGTTACCTCCTTACGGGTTGCGAATCCAATAGGAGGGTATGCAATTCTAGGGTTGAGGTGTGACCAGTTTGAGTTTGACCTGTTAGGTCATACTTTTGAGTGCAGTTTGCATGTGTTTGATTTTGTGGGGTTCGGGTTTATCCTTGGTATGGATTGGTTGAGTGAGTATGATGCTAAGTTATTTTGCCAGGGTATGAAGATATTTGTTAGACACCCAGATGTTAGTGATCAGATTGTTTTCACCGTAGGAGGTTCTAGCGGTGAGGTGTTTTCTTTGTTGGGTGCTTTGGATTCAAACGATGAGTTGAGCCGAGTTTTCACGGTTAGAGAATTCACAGATGTATTTGAGCCTGTAGTTGGATTGTCGCCAAAGCGGGCCATTGAGTTTCGAATAGATTTGGTTTCGGGAGCAGGACAAGTGAGTAGGCGACCAAGTAGGATAACCCCTTCAGAGATGAGGGAGTTGAAGGTGCAGTTGGTGGATCTAGAGGGAAAGAGTTTCATCAGACCAAGCAGTTCGCCATGGGGTGCAGCAGTAGTGTTTGCTAAGAAGCCGGATGGATCGTTGAGGCTATGTATCGATTATCGTAAGTTGAATGAGAGGACGATAAAGAATCGATATCCATTGCCTAGAATTGATGATTTGTTCGACCAGCTAAATGGAGCAAAGGTATTTTCTTAGTTAGATTTGGCAATAGGTTTCCATCAGCTTAGGGTAGCAGAAGATAGTATACCTTTGGCAGCATTTAGGACCAGATATGGATCGTACGAATGGTTATTTATGCCATTCGGACTGACGAATGCTCCATTTTTCTTTGTGGATTTGATGAACCGGATTTTCCGAGCGCACTTGGATAGGTTCGTGCTGGTTTTCATAAATGATATCTTGATTTACTCTAAGGATGAAAGAGAGCATGAAGTTCATCTTAGAGTGGTGCTTGAGACGCCGAGGCAGCATCAGTTAAAAGCAAAGTTTTTGAAGTGTCACTTCTGGAAGAAGGAGGTGAAATTTCTTGGTCATGTAGTCTCAGAGGAAGGGTTGTCAGTAGATCCGACTAAGATCGACGCAGTGAATAGCTGGAAATGACCCGAGACAACAACTGAGATAAAGAGTTTTCTTGGGTTGGATAGTTATTATCGGAGATTCATTATGGATTTCTCGAGGATAGCAGCACCGATGACTAGGCTGACAAGGAAGAATGTGAAGTTTGTGTGGACCGATAAGTGTAAGGAAGCATTCCAGACTTTGAAACACTTATTGACCCATGCACCAGTGTTGGTTGTTCCAAACGGGAATCAAGATTTGGTAGTTTATACCGATGCATGTGGAACAGGATTGGGATCCATGCTAAGGCAGAGAGGTAAAGTGATTGCCTATGCTTCTGGACAGCTTAGACCACATGAGGTCTGATATCCAACGCATGATTTAGAGTTGGCTGCGGTGATATTTGCTTTGAAGGTGTGGAGACATTACCTTTTGGAAGAAAGGTTTGAGCTGTACATAGATCATAAGTCGCTAAAGTATTCGTTCTCTTAGAAGGAGCTGAACATGAGACAGCAGAGGTGGTTAGAGATCATAGCCGCTTATGATTTTAGGATTGAGTACACACTAGGGAAAGGCAACAAGGATGCAGATGCACTTAGCAGGAAGCATTAGAATGCAATGTTGGTGATGATGGCTGAGTGGAAAGATTTAGAAGCATTAACAGATTACAGAGTGCAGTGGAGATCCAAGGCTGGGTCTAGTGGTAATACAGTTGCATTGTTTTTTTTGGAAGTTCGACCAGTGTTTATCGAACGGATTTCTTCTAAGCAGTTGGAGGATCCAGTGTTAGCTGAACGGATTAGGAAGCTAAAGGAAGGAACCCAGAGCGATGACTTGAAAGATTTCAGTCTTGGCCAGAATGAATGGTTGAGAAAGAAAGGAAGATTATGTGTTTCGGGTGTAGGAAACATAAGGAAGTAAGTCTTAGGGGAATGCCATCGTTCGAAGTTCACTATACATTTTGGAGATACCAAGATGTATCAGGATATGAAGAGGAGTTTCTTCTGGGAAGGAATGAAGCGGGATATTGGTTTGTGTGTAAGGAAATGCTTGAATTGCCAGCAGGCAAAGGCCGAACACCAGAAGCCAAGTGGTTTGCTTTAGCCATTGGATATTCCAGTATGGAAGTGAGATTCTATTTCTATGGACTGCATAGAAGGGTTTCCAAGGTCAAATAGAGGTAATGAAAGTACATGGGTCGTAGTGGAAAGATTGACCGAGAGTGCCCATTTTATTCCAATTAAGTCAACTAGGATGACACCTGTTTTAGCAAGGTTGTTTATGAAGAATGTGGTTAGACTGCATGGAGTTCCAAGTAGTATAGTTAGTGATAGAGATTCCTTGTTCACTAGCAAGTTTTGGAAGAGTCTGTAGGAAGTTTTGGGAACCAAGCTTAAGATGAGTACCGCTTACCATCTGCAGATAGATGAGAAAATGGAAAGAGTTAACAAGATCTTGGAAGATTTGTTAAGAGCTTGTAATCTGGATTTCGGGGGATCATGGGAAGACCATCTGCATCTAACCGAGTTTGCATATAACAACAGTTATCAGACTAGTATTGGGATGGCACCGTTTGAAGCTTTGTATGGAAGGCCATGCAAATCTCCCGTTTGTTAGTTAGAGACCGGGGATAGGTTGATTCTTGGTCCACATCTGGTTAGAGTGGCTGCAGAAAAGATTAAGGTCATTCGGGCTAGAATGAAAGAGGCTCGGTCTAGGCAGAAGAGTTATGCAGATAAGAGACAAAAAGATTTGGAGTTCTCAGTTGGGGACCAAGTTTTCGTCAAAGTGTCACCGATGAAGGGTGTGCTTGATTTGGGAAGTCGGGGAAGTTATCTCCTAGGTTCATTTGACCTTTTCCTATTCTTCAGAGGATCAGGAAACTCGCTTATAAACTTGAGTTACCAAGCAGTTTGGCAGATGTCCACATTGTTTTTCATGTTTCTCATCTTAGAAAGTGTGTTAGAGACCCAGAGACTGCTATTGCACCGACAGTGCTAGATGATTTAGTGGTAGAACCGGACTTGACCATAGTGAGGAAGCCAGTTCGCATTGTTGTGACAGATGAGAAGAGGCTTAGAACCAAGACTGTCAGATTAGTCAAAGTCCAATGGAGTGACGATGGCAAAGACTGTACTTGGGAGGTTGAGAGCATGATTAGAGATACTTATCCTGACTTGTTTGATGGTATGTTTTAACTTCTTGTTTGTTTTGTATGCCTTATTGTAATTTCGAGGACGAAATTCTTTAAGGAGGGGAATCTATAACACCTCAGATTTTTGATAACATTATTTAGGAGATTTAGTTTGATAAATTAAATAAAATAATGTGTTGATTAGGAGATTGAGATTTGATTTTAATTAAGGTAGTCGTGCCTTTTAACTAATAAATTAAATGAAGGGTTTAAAATGAATTAGAGGAGGGGTATTATGGGAAAGAGGCCATTCCTATATCTCCTTCCTTAGGCCGTGTAATATGTACACATTCATTTCATTTAAAAATTTTAAAATCAAGGCTGGCCACCATTAACAAGGAAAGGGCAAGGGGAAATTACGAAAAGCTTAAAGAAAAGCAAATTCAAATCAAACTCATTCAAATCTCAAGCTTCTTAATCTCTAAAGCAAAGGTGAATAATGTTTACATCTCTAATTTTTATGGTTTCGGTTTAAGATTAAATCCGAATGATTTTGCAAAGATTTGCCATGTTTTTGAATGATAAAATGATTATATAAATATATATATATGGTTATGATTTATGAATGTTCATATAGATTTTATGACATGTTTTAAGATGAAAACCCTATTAAATGACATCCGTTAGCGTTGCAAATTTTTATGGTGATCTAAAATGATATTTTAGAGATGGGTTTCAATTTTCAGATTTTTCTGAATTTTTGTGGAATTATTATGAATTTTCTAAGGAAGAAAATGGTATTTTGGATTAAAAAATTATTTATAGGAAAATAATTTATTGTTTGGATCCGAAAATTTTATATGTTGAAAAGAACATATTAATTGATTTTTTGAAATTTTTCCAGAATTTTCTAAAATGATTTAATAGTTATATAAAATTATTTAAGGAATAGGACTTAAATGTTTTATATAATTATAAAGGAGAAAGGGGCTTTTTCAAAATTGTTTAAATTTCCAAACAAGGAAAGTTGGCAGCATTTTAAATATAAAAATATGGCAATCAATCAGATTTAGAAAAATAAGGCAGGTTGGGTACAAAAGGACTATTTTAAAGTACAAATAAATAGTTTTTTTTATTATTTCAACTCTTTCGGCAAGAGGTTCCGCCTTTGTTCCAAACCTTCCGACAAAATCGAAAGGTATCAAACCTTTCGATTAGGTCAATAACCAATGCACATGGTATCAGGCAATTGGTACGTAGTGAATTGGAAGGAGTCGAAAGGTTTAGGGATGAAAGGTTAGAGCTTTCGAAAGAGATGAAGCTTTGTTTTGGTTTTAAAGAAAATACGCCTACTAGCTTTCGATAAAGAGCTTTCGAAATTGCCAAATAGTTTAAAAGAAAAGGTTTCGATTGGTTTGCTTTCTTGTTTTAATTGAAACTCTCGACAAAGTCGAAAGGTATAGCTTTTGACAAGGTCGAAAGAAGAGTTGTAGCTTCCAAACCTTTCGACCCAGATGGAGTCGAAGGTAATCTTTTGTTTTCTAAAACTTGCCGCCTCTCGATCGGTTTCGAAGGGTTGGTTCCAACACCAGCACTTCATTGCTTTTGAATGATTTCAAAAGGTTTTGAAGGAGTTACCTTCAATGATTTTGAAAGGTTTTGTTAAAGGTTTCGAAGTAGTTGCTTTCGACTCCAATGTTTTTCTGATCTTTTTGCTCTACTTGAAGGCATAATCCAAATGTTTGAAATCGAAATGTTTTACATGTTTCGAAGAAGTCAACTTTGAATGGTTTCGAAAGGTTTCCACTTGTTTTAAATTGAATCCAATGATTTCGAGAAGTTTTAAGTTTCAATGCTTTCGAAAGGTTTTATCAATGATTTCATAGGGAAGGTTTCTGTAACAACCCGACATTTTGTACCCATTTAATTATCGCCTCTTGACGATCTAATCTGGTTGCTAATAAGCTATTGACATTTTGATCGAATTGGAATTCTCTTCTTATCCGGTTTGAATTCTTTTCAAATTGGATTGAAATTCAATAGTAAGATTTTTGTTAAAAGGATTTTTGGGCTTTATAAAAATCGTGGCCCATATGTGTTTGGGGCCGTGAAAATTTTCAAGACAAATAATCGATCCCCCTCTCAATTTTCGTTCATTCAATCACTCGTTCCCTCCCTCTTTTTATTTTCATTTTTCACGAACCCTAAATCACAAACGAGACGAACATTAATGGCGGCCTCATCTATCTCGTTCAACTGAATTAGGGCTACGATATCTCGTTTTCAAATCATCGTCACGCGAGATGATTTCAGCTGGATTGAAGCTTCAAAACTTCCACTCTCGACCGAACTGAGGTGAGTAAATCCCCCTACTCACATCTAATTCGAGCACTGTGATTTTCGTTTGTGCTAAATTGTTCAAATTTGCGATTTTTCGGCTGATTTGAGAAATTGATGCTTGCGATTGGGATTTCTGGTATTGTCGATTTCGTGAATTTCCATCCTAACTTGTTAACGTGATTTTCTGGCTTCTTTGACTTGCTGGTTTGATTGATACTTGTGTAGATAGTTGATCATTTCATCTTCTCTGGTCTAATATTCATACAACCTGACTTGTTCATCTCGACTTTGACTTTGTTCATGTAGTTGATGTTTTTGTTTACTGGTATTACTCAACTTGCTGTCCCATGATTTCGACCTATACTGTGAGTTCTTTTCTTTGTCAATCTACTTGAGAATTGACTTCGGTCTGTGATGTTGAGCTGTTATTTGATTCTCGGACTCGGCTTCGATTATTTTGTCTTTGACTTCTGCTTCGATCACTTTGTCATTACAGTGTTGATTCTTTAGCCACTGTCTTCACTTGAGTTTGCAGTTAAGTCTGGTTGTATTGATTTGTTGTAGTAGTCTGATGACCTGACACTTGTAGCTTATGTACCCTGAGTAGCTCTGGTTACTTGATCATCTTGTTCAACACTGTTTTACTTGAACACTTGCCACTGTACGTCTGTTCTTTGTGCACTTACCTACACTATGTACTTGCACATAGTTGCAGTAGCTTTGTTGATGTTCATCTGGTTCTGGTCTGCACCCCATTTGCATTCACTTCCGTAGTTGTTGTTGTGTCCATATTGTAGTTGAACCTTAAATTAGTTGATGCTGTGTAGAGCTTGGGGTTTATGGACTTTGAATTGTTCGAACTGGCTCTAGTTGACTTCGGCATTTCCATTGCTAGTTTGAAATCCCCTGCTTTGGTTCAAAACTGCTATGACTTATATTGTTTTTAGGAGACAGTAGTGCCATTGACCTTTGAGTCTTATCACCTGTTGTTTTCACTTGTATTGGGGTACATTGCATATTGAACAGAGTGTAGCTTCAATTTGTTTAACATCTGCATTGGATTCGAACTTGCCTCCTGATCTTTGTCACCTTGGTTCTCGACATTGCACACCTGTAGTCTTTGTGCATATTGTTGTCACTTGGACCTGGTTCTTTTGAAGTGTAGTCTGTACATTTGTGTTTGCAGGGAGCATTATGTATACTTGCACTTTTGGTTTCCCATTGCTTCATAAGGTCACCTGATTGTTTCATTTGAGTTGTACCACTTTCTTTTGCTTTCGAGTATGATACATCTGAATTGCCCGGGCTGCAGCTTCGAGTAAAGTTGGGCTGCGTTGACTTTATGCATGCCTGATGTCTTGAATTTTATTTTCTTCACTGGGAATTGTTACGGTGATGTCGTATTTTGGCGTCTGCACTCAATTGATTTTATACTTTGTTCATCGTGGCTTCAGTCATGAGCATTGTATAGATGTACATCACTGTCACTTGCTCTTTGTTTTGGACTGCTGTTGATTTTGAGTGGTAGTTGTTGTTCTTGGTTTCGGGATGCACCGCCACATGATGCATGTTCGATTCTGACTCTGTTTTGTGTACTTTGGCAAGTACAGTTATACCTCATGGGTTCACTGTTCTTGATGACTTGGGCTTGATTATGTTTAATTTAGGGTTGTTCCCGAATTCACTTGAGTTGAACCCGCTATGGTGGGTTTGACCTCGTGACCCTTTATGATTTTCACTGAGCTTTGGTGTACCTCCTATGATAGTGGCGAGGCAGTACACGCGTGCGTGTACTGCAGCCCTATCAGATTTGACAGTTTTAAATTGACGTTTCAATTGTTTAAATTGCTTTGGATTTCTGTTTTGGGGATTAACACTGTTTAGTGTTATATCCGCCGTTATCCGGTTCTCTTATCGAGAAGTTGGGTATACGAGATTTCTGTGACTGTCGTCTATGTGATATTTGATTATTACTGCCTATATGCACTAATAAACTGGTTTGAATTAGACTGACCTGGGTATTATTTTCTTTTGAATGTAATACTCGGGTCAGACCGAGTA
Source organism: Allium fistulosum (assembly GCA_030737815.1). Classification (NCBI taxonomy): domain Eukaryota; kingdom Viridiplantae; phylum Streptophyta; class Magnoliopsida; order Asparagales; family Amaryllidaceae; genus Allium; species Allium fistulosum. Next base: position 1,109,131,902 of record CM060902.1, on the reverse strand, counting down.
TTTACAGGTTGTAGATTTTTAGCTTTGGGTTGCTGCTAGAGCTATGAAGACTTTTTATATCATTTGAAGTGGTCTTCGTCTGGTTGTAGTAGTCAGTGTGTCTGTTTTAAGATGATAATGTATTCATGTATATTAGTCGATAATGTACTTGTATATATAACTTCTTGAGTCGACAGTTGTAGTTGTATCATTTGTATTGTGTCAAATGTATTGTAACTGATATCAGTTATTGTATATATGAGACTTTTCGTTCCATCTGTATTCCGCATTTATGTTATCTGTGTTATTTTTATATCTATTGTCCTAAACTATTATAGCCACTGTGTAGTAGCTTTGAGTTTGTATCGGTATGTCGGTATTTCTCTAAAAGATGAAATGCACGTTATTCTATCTGACATATCGGTGCTCGCACAAGGCAATTACATGGATGGTCGCTCCTCAACAGCCTTATTCTCCGTGCTAGTTGACAGCACTACACCGTAGTGTTCTTGGCTAGCGTGGGTATAGAGGTGGGGCGTTACAGCTTGGTATCAGAGCCTGGGGTTTAGGACAATTATAAAACATAACTTAGATGGAACATGTGTTACAACTATTTGTCGATGTTTTATCTCTCATCTTTACATATGATTATTTTTGACTGTTAGGTATGAATTCCTAACGCTTATTCTTGTGTTTTCGGCTTTGAATTGATTTAGCCGATGTTGATATTGTTTTAATTTGGCAAATTAAAGCCATTTTGACTTTTGGACTCTGTTCCACTTTTGTTCTATGCTATGAGTGTCATTGTGTACCTGTTACACTGTGATGAAAAATAGCTGGACCAGTTGCAAATTGAGTGATTTTGATTTCTCATTCACATCTAGTTTAAATCTCAGCGATTTTGAACTTGATATTTTGTGGTTTCCTCATCTTGAATTCCATTCGACTTCGGTCACTTTGTTTTTGAGAAATTGCTAATTCCTTGATTTTTAAGACTCTGATTTTGTTTGCCGTTGGTTTCTTTGATAATGATGATTGAATCATTTTGAACTCGACTACGGCTATTAATTGTTGACTTCGACATTGGCTTGATTCTTACTTTTGTTGAAGTCATTTATGCATTTCTGCTCGTTTTGCTTTGTTTTTCCAGTTGATAATCGATTCTTCATTTCTAATTAGTTGTTATCACCTTTGTCGATTTTGATAACTTCTATTTCTGGAATTTTTGGGTATTCCTACTTTGATGAATTTGGAATCGAATTCTTTGGATTTTATTCACGTCTTCGAATGTGAAATTTTAGTGAACTGACTTGGTTTCCTAATTTAATCGATTCTTGATCATTTCCCCGATTTGTTGCTATCATTTATTAGCAACTTTGATGACATTTTCTTCAGGATTTTTGTGAACATACTTTCTGATGGATTCAGTATCGATTTCTTTGGATCCCATTCACATCTTCGTATGTGAATTCTTGTGATTGATTGTTTCTACAATCATTTTTGTGATTTGTCACTTTAAAAATATAAAGGTTTTCTATACTAGTAGTAAATATTAAAATCCTTTTTCTCCAAACGATTTCAAAACTATTTTACTACAAAGCTCTTTTTCCTAAACCGTTTTCCAATCTATTAGTATATACAAACCTTTACTTCACTCGAATGAGAAATCGACTTAAACGACTTAGTAAAACGAGTGGTATGAAACGCTTGCGTTCACTTTGTCGGTTAGCTCTTGGACTTGTTCGATTGAACCCTCTTGTGACAAATTTTCTAGTGCAGATCTACAATCTGTTCGTAAATATTTGAGTTAAGCAAGTGGTTATGGGACATGAAGCTAAACTCATATATTTACTAGCTTAGTGTAATCGACACTTCCTTATGATCGATGATGATCATTTTATGATTTAGACTAGCAATTGTGCGATGTCTCTTTGTTCGTATGAAGGACTGTACTTCATTTTATTGAGCTTCGTCTCATTTCATTGTGGGCTGGCAACCCAAGTACTTTTAATGTGTTTCGATTCATCTGATGTACCGTTTGTACTACATCGATGTCTCTGTCTTTCTAATTCATTGGACGTACCGTTTGCACTGCGTCAATGTTCGATTCATCTGATGTACCGTTTGTACTACATCGATGTCTCTGTCTTTCTGATTCATTGGACGTACCGTTTGCACTGCGTCAATGTTCGATTCATCTGATGTACCGTTTGTACTACATCGATGTCTCTGTCTTTCTAATTCATTGGACGTACCGTTTGCACTGCGTCAATGTTCGATTCATCTGATGTACCGTTTGTACTACATCGATGTCTCTGTCTTTCTAATTCATTGGACGTACCGTTTGCACTGCGTCAATGTTCGATTCATCTGATGTACCGTTTGTACTACATCGATGTCTCTGTCTTTCTGATTCATTGGACGTACCGTTTGCACTGCGTCAATGTTCGATTCATCTGATGTACCGTTTGTACTACATCGATGTCTCTGTCTTTCTAATTCATTGGACGTACCGTTTGCACTGCGTCAATGTTCGATTCATCTGATGTACCGTTTGTACTACATCGATGTCTCTGTCTTTCTGATTCATTGGACGTACCGTTTGCACTGCGTCAATGTTCGATTCATCTGATGTACCGTTTGTACTACATCGATGTCTCTGTCTTTCTGATTCACTGGACGTACCGTTTGCACTGCGTCAATGTTCGATTCATCTGATGTACCGTTTGTACTACATCGATGTCTCTGTCTTTCTGATTCATTGGACGTACCGTTTGCACTGCGTCAATGTTCGATTCATCTGATGTACCGTTTGTACTACATCGATGTCTCTGTCTTTCTGATTCATTGGACGTACCGTTTGCACTGCGTCAATGTTCGATTCATCTGATGTACCGTTTGTACTACATCGATGTCTCTGTCTTTCCGGTTCATTGGACGTACCGTTTGCACTGCGTCAATGTTCCAAATTGTTTGTGATACACGTGTTTTGGAGTTTTCATACTCCCATTTTTATGCTAGGCCTTTCCCCCTTCATGTGTTATCTGGATTTCTTGTGATGATTTCTAGAATTTGTGCTTCACCAATTTTCGTGATTTCTATTGACAAGTTTCGTCAATTTTTGTGTATTGGTGAATTCATGTGTTATTAACTTGTTATGAATACAAGTTTAGGGTATGAAATCCCTTTCTATCTTTGAGAAGATTCTTGTGACATTTTTGATGAATGAAAATTCATTTGGCATTATATTTTGATGCCAGTTATTTTGATGAGATTTTGACGTGTTAACTTCAGTACTCGTCAATTTTGAAATGCATTTACAAGCGGTTCTCCCGCAATACTGATATTGCTAATTTAATCACGTATTTACAAAATTCTTTATTTTTAAAAGTTGTTTCAAAAATATAAAAAAAAAAAAAAAAAAAAAATTGTTTTCAAAATTTTTTTACAGCTTACATTTTCAAAAGAACAAGGAAGCGAATTAAACATTTCAGAAAAATCGAGGACTATGACCCCTTTCTTTTACTGATTCGCTTAATTCCGGACTTGTCCGTTTGAGAATGTGAAATGTTATTTTTAAAACACACAATCTTGCACTTTCAAGGAAACGATAAAGAGATTTAAACGATTTAGCAAAAGTACGGAGTATGAAACCATACTTTTACTACTTCGGTTAATTCCGGACTCGTTAATTGAATATTTATGACTTCTGATTATCGTTTTTGATAATCAGATGTTTGTGTTTCTGATTATCGTTTTTGATAATCAGATATTTGTGAAATTTGATTATCATTTGAGATAATTAAATATTTTTCGATTTGATTAATCGAATATTTGTGTTTCTGATTATCGTTTTTGATAATCAGATATTTGTGAAATTTGATTATCGTTTGAGATAATTAAATATTTTTCGATTTGATTAATCGAATATTTGTGTTTCTGATTATCGTTTTTGATAATCAGATATTTGTGAAATTTAATTATCGTCTGAGATAATTAAATATTTTTCGATTTGATTAATCGAATGTTTATGTTTCTGATTATCGTTTTTGATAATTAGATATTCGTGAAATTCGATTATCATTTTTGATGATTGAATATTTGCGATTTTGAGACTTGAGCTTCGTCTTTTTCTCTGTCGATTCAGGTGAGTAATTTGCTTTACTCACATTCAATTCGTGCAGTATGTGAATTCTGCTCTGTTTTCCTTTTCTTTTAAATACTGGAACTCGATTGATTCCTGCTTTAGCAGTCGTCTGTTTTTGATTCCTTGATCCCCTCGATGTTGATTCTTTTGATTTGAAGCAGTCGAACCTTTTGATTTTATATCTAATGCTTCCATAATTCCTATACTTCCCTGTTGATCTTTGCTTTGCTTATGCATTCGACATTGTTATGTTCTTATGGTTGTTACCTCTTTCCCACTTATCTCTTAGGATTGCGAGGACGCAATTTCTTTAAGGAGGGGAGTCTGTAACAACCCGACATTTTGTACCCATTTAATTATCGCCTCTTGACGATCTAATCTGGTTGCTAATAAGCTATTGACATTTTGATCGAATTGGAATTCTCTTCTTATCCGGTTTGAATTCTTTTCAAATTGGATTGAAATTCAATAGTAAGATTTTTGTTAAAAGGATTTTTGGGCTTTATAAAAATCGTGGCCCATATGTGTTTGGGGCCGTGAAAATTTTCAAGACAAATAATCGATCCCCCTCTCAATTTTCGTTCATTCAATCACTCGTTCCCTCCCTCTTTTTATTTTCATTTTTCACGAACCCTAAATCACAAACGAGACGAACATTAATGGCGGCCTCATCTATCTCGTTCAACTGAATTAGGTCTACGATATCTCGTTTTCAAATCATCGTCACGCGAGATGATTTCAGCTGGATTGAAGCTTCAAAACTTCCACTCTCGACCGAACTGAGGTGAGTAAATCCCCCTACTCACATCTAATTCGAGCACTGTGATTTTCGTTTGTGCTAAATTGTTCAAATTTGCGATTTTTCGGCTGATTTGAGAAATTGATGCTTGCGATTGGGATTTCTGGTATTGTCGATTTCGTGAATTTCCATCCTAACTTGTTAACGTGATTTTCTGGCTTCTTTGACTTGCTGGTTTGATTGATACTTGTGTAGATAGTTGATCATTTCATCTTCTCTGGTCTAATATTCATACAACCTGACTTGTTCATCTCGACTTTGACTTTGTTCATGTAGTTGATGTTTTTGTTTACTGGTATTACTCAACTTGCTGTCCCATGATTTCGACCTATACTGTGAGTTCTTTTCTTTGTCAATCTACTTGAGAATTGACTTCGGTCTGTGATGTTGAGCTGTTATTTGATTCTCGGACTCGGCTTCGATTATTTTGTCTTTGACTTCTGCTTCGATCACTTTGTCATTACAGTGTTGATTCTTTAGCCACTGTCTTCACTTGAGTTTGCAGTTAAGTCTGGTTGTATTGATTTGTTGTAGTAGTCTGATGACCTGACACTTGTAGCTTATGTACCCTGAGTAGCTCTGGTTACTTGATCATCTTGTTCAACACTGTTTTACTTGAACACTTGCCACTGTACGTCTGTTCTTTGTGCACTTACCTACACTATGTACTTGCACATAGTTGCAGTAGCTTTGTTGATGTTCATCTGGTTCTGGTCTGCACCCCATTTGCATTCACTTCCGTAGTTGTTGTTGTGTCCATATTGTAGTTGAACCTTAAATTAGTTGATGCTGTGTAGAGCTTGGGGTTTATGGACTTTGAATTGTTCGAACTGGCTCTAGTTGACTTCGGCATTTCCATTGCTAGTTTGAAATCCCCTGCTTTGGTTCAAAACTGCTATGACTTATATTGTTTTTAGGAGACAGTAGTGCCATTGACCTTTGAGTCTTATCACCTGTTGTTTTCACTTGTATTGGGGTACATTGCATATTGAACAGAGTGTAGCTTCAATTTGTTTAACATCTGCATTGGATTCGAACTTGCCTCCTGATCTTTGTCACCTTGGTTCTCGACATTGCACACCTGTAGTCTTTGTGCATATTGTTGTCACTTGGACCTGGTTCTTTTGAAGTGTAGTCTGTACATTTGTGTTTGCAGGGAGCATTATGTATACTTGCACTTTTGGTTTCCCATTGCTTCATAAGGTCACCTGATTGTTTCATTTGAGTTGTACCACTTTCTTTTGCTTTCGAGTATGATACATCTGAATTGCCCGGGCTGCAGCTTCGAGTAAAGTTGGGCTGCGTTGACTTTATGCATGCCTGATGTCTTGAATTTTATTTTCTTCACTGGGAATTGTTACGGTGATGTCGTATTTTGGCGTCTGCACTCAATTGATTTTATACTTTGTTCATCGTGGCTTCAGTCATGAGCATTGTATAGATGTACATCACTGTCACTTGCTCTTTGTTTTGGACTGCTGTTGATTTTGAGTGGTAGTTGTTGTTCTTGGTTTCGGGATGCACCGCCACATGATGCATGTTCGATTCTGACTCTGTTTTGTGTACTTTGGCAAGTACAGTTATACCTCATGGGTTCACTGTTCTTGATGACTTGGGCTTGATTATGTTTAATTTAGGGTTGTTCCCGAATTCACTTGAGTTGAACCCGCTATGGTGGGTTTGACCTCGTGACCCTTTATGATTTTCACTGAGCTTTGGTGTACCTCCTATGATAGTGGCGAGGCAGTACACGCGTGCGTGTACTGCAGCCCTATCAGATTTGACAGTTTTAAATTGACGTTTCAATTGTTTAAATTGCTTTGGATTTCTGTTTTGGGGATTAACACTGTTTAGTGTTATATCCGCCGTTATCCGGTTCTCTTATCGAGAAGTTGGGTATACGAGATTTCTGTGACTGTCGTCTATGTGATATTTGATTATTACTGCCTATATGCACTAATAAACTGGTTTGAATTAGACTGACCTGGGTATTATTTTCTTTTGAATGTAATACTCGGGTCAGACCGAGTATTTACAGGTTGTAGATTTTTAGCTTTGGGTTGCTGCTAGAGCTATGAAGACTTTTTATATCATTTGAAGTGGTCTTCGTCTGGTTGTAGTAGTCAGTGTGTCTGTTTTAAGATGATAATGTATTCATGTATATTAGTCGATAATGTACTTGTATATATAACTTCTTGAGTCGACAGTTGTAGTTGTATCATTTGTATTGTGTCAAATGTATTGTAACTGATATCAGTTATTGTATATATGAGACTTTTCGTTCCATCTGTATTCCGCATTTATGTTATCTGTGTTATTTTTATATCTATTGTCCTAAACTATTATAGCCACTGTGTAGTAGCTTTGAGTTTGTATCGGTATGTCGGTATTTCTCTAAAAGATGAAATGCACGTTATTCTATCTGACATATCGGTGCTCGCACAAGGCAATTACATGGATGGTCGCTCCTCAACAGCCTTATTCTCCGTGCTAGTTGACAGCACTACACCGTAGTGTTCTTGGCTAGCGTGGGTATAGAGGTGGGGCGTTACAGTTTCCCAGGCTTTCGACAAAGTCGAAAGGTGAGACCTTTCGACTAGGTCGAAAAGAAACCTTCCAACAAGATCGAAGGGTATGGGTTTTCTATGTTTTTCGAAGGCAAAGGCTAAAGGGTTTTAAAGGTGGATGTCAAATGTGTTAAAGCTTATAAAGGAATGACTTTTAATGGGTTTGAAGGAGTTATCTTCAATGATTTCGAAGGGTTTTATTAATGATTTTGAAGGGGTTACCTTCATTGTTTTCAAAAGGTTGTTTAAATGTTTTAAACAAAGGATTCGAATAATAGGATTAGGCATATAGCCTAAGTGTTTTAAGTTAAAAAGGACTTCAACTTATTTTAAAAGGAAAGGTAATCCTTATTGAACATCATCAACATTATTTTGAGTAAAGTATATATATATATAACATGGCAAAATAGCTTATTGTAAAGATAAAGATATATTTTCCTTGTATATATATGATTTGATGGACTAAATCAATTTGAATAGGTTTTCAAGTAAAATTTAAAGGGTATTTAACCCAAAAAAAATTTAGGCAGTCAGCTCAATTAAATTCGATCAGCCAGTCCATTTTGAGGGCAGTCAACCCAGAGAATAGTTCATCCAAATAAGGGCAGTTAGCCCAGATATGAGCAGTTAGTTCATCTATTTGCATAATGGACCTTGCACTTCTTAAGGACAGTTAGTCCACCCTTTTTACCTGTTTTAGGTAGATAGCCCATTATCTAGCATAAAAGATATTGCCACTTTGGTATAATCAATTTTAGGACAGATGGTCCAAAAAAGAGCAGTTATCTTAGAATTTAGGACAGATAGTCCAGTAAAGAGCAAATAGATCAGATTTTAGACAGATTGTCTATTTTATTTCCTGTTTTTGCATAATGGATATTGCTATATTATTATTATAATAAGTTGATTAATCAGTTTGGTTGAAGGAATGGATTTGCAAAATATATGTTTTGAATAGAGATATTAGTGAGAGGAAACCCCTTTTGCTAAGCGATGTGGTCTCACTATATATTAGTAAACAAAGATGTAACAGAAATTATTCATACCAGGTTTTATGTCCGACTCGAAGTTTTTGTTTCTCCTTAAACTCTTGGATGCTCAAAATTGATTTGGGTAGGCTGAGGGCTTAGGTTTTCAGGGTTTAGCAGATTTTGGTGAATAAAGCATCTAAAGACGAGCAGGTGGATGATGGATAGATAATTTAGGAATTCTGTTTTAAATTGTTTCCGCTATGTATTAAGACAATTATGTCTATATTTATTTGATCATCCAAGGGGGCATCTTCATATGTCGCTCTTGGCGTATTGTTGTAAATTATATTTGATCATTGCCTGGGAATACGTTTGGGGATTTTTGTAACTTTGATACGATTTTGTTCGAAATGTAATCACTGTAATTATTGTTTTGGAAGTCTGTGATTTTTTATATATCCAAGTGCTTCTGATATTATGGATACCATTAACATTACTGTGTTTCATCACCCGAAGTTAATACTATGGATGATTGCAGCATCCATAGCACTTAGCTTTTGGCCTCCAGATACGGGATGTTACACAACTATAATCAAGATTGAAGATATGAGTTTGTAAAACTCTATCAAATCATACTATTATACTTATAGGTGTGATTGTAGCCCGTAAAATCAATTGGGTGTGCTTAGTAGCTTGTAGATCTATTGGGTGTGCTTGTAGCCCAGAATTCAAGTGACTCTACCGAGAGGTTAGGTTTTTGGAGGATGCGTCTCGTAGCCTTGAAATCGAGATTGTATTTGCATTTATTAGTTGAAAAGAAATTCGTACAAGGAATTGTGCGGGGCAGGATGTAGGGTAACTCCAAAAAAGTATAAAATCCTGGTGTGTTATTTCCATTTTCTACTTTTACTGCATTTACTTTTATCAGCTCTTTGTTTCTGTGATTGTTAATTGCATCTTTCCAAGTATAATCTTAAAGAATTTGCAAAATATTCATATAATCCTTTAAACACTATTCACCTCTAGCCCTAAGATCCCTATTCCGCTAATCATATTTGGTATCGAAGCATTTCACTACACCATATTGGCTGTTTCGTAACACCTCTATGCGGAAGAATCGCAACGGTTTGGAGCCGTTGCTAAATAACAACGGTTTTTATCCGTTGCAAATTAAATAAGAACGGCTACAGACCGTTCTATTTTTGCAACGGCTCCAAGCCATTGCGAAGGTTCGTATCTTTTTGATTACATGTGACTGCTTGCGTAGCCCCCGCTCCCCCAGTCCATTCCCAAAAAAAACATACGCTCTATGCAATGCCGTGCCCTAATTCCCCCAATCTTTTTTCTACTTTTTCTTCTCTTCCATCGATCGTTTAGATACGACAATTGTCCTAATACAGCTACCGTTTCCCCTCCATTTCCCTAATACAGCAATCGTTTGCCCTAATACATCGAGAGTTCGACTATCAAAGCTGCTAAAAAAGATTCAAGTTGCAGTCGATTCGGTCTAAGGTCTGTAATACAAATCGATTTTTATTTTTGTTCCTACAATCGATTCACTATGTTTACATCATCGATTTGTGTGTTTTAAAGAAGAAAGCGCGACAGTGGGTTGAGCGACATGGGAACGACGTCAAGAAGGAGAAGATTGTGGCCTGGGTTTAAGCAGCTGTGATTAGATCTAAGCGTGGTTAGCAAGGTAATTAAGTTAATTACCTAATTTATCAAGTTAAAAGATTGGCATAATTACGTGTGTGTGTATATATATGGTTCTGCAAAATTAATTACATTTTAATTTTGCTGTAGCCGAAAACATTTGTTTGGGAGAAATAAATTACATATAAATACAAAGCATATAGCTTATGTTATTTTAATTCAAAAAAAGCAATAAAACATTTTATTCATCAAACTCTCTCAATGTCTAATTGATACAAGGACCAATTTTTTGTATAAGGCATAATAGATGTAAAGAAATGAAGGTTAAATTCAACATACATAGCTTTCCAGTATACGTCATTCATTTTGCTCATCGGTGCATCTGTACCACAATAATCATCTTAGTTTACTTCAAAAAGATAACTCATCTATTTAAATAACTATTTACATGTTTTCGTTGAAGTTCATGTATAATGTTGTGTTTTCAGATTTATTTTTTCTTTCACTTTTGGGATAAAATTTGGTAATAAGCTTTGGCTTCTACGCATGCTTCTAGATAGACATTAGATTGCATTTTTTTCGTACATTGTTGTTCCTACCTACATATATTTCTCACACATTAATGCTAAATAATTTAATAATAATTTTGATATAAGAGTTGAAACAATAGAAGATTAAATTGCTGCTGACAGTTTGATTAGCTCAACAGGTTATAGTTTTAATTAACTTGATGAAATAAGCTTTGCAAGTTATTCATCCTCCACATTTGCCTCATCAGTAGACACAAGTATAGAAGTGTGATGGTATACAACAGCATGGATTAGTTATGAATGATAAATTGAGTTCATGTAAATCAAAATTAAATGGATATCTTCATTGAGGTGTGTGTGTGTGTTGAGATCAGATCATAAATTCTGTGGAGTGCCAAGTGAAATTTCATATATAATGAAATAACTAGACTGCTGCCAGATGAAAGCACAACCAAGCAAAACCATGCTCTTGCTACGACCTTCGGAGAAGTTGGAGTCGGCGGTTTTGTGTGCCATCCGAAGAATCTTCTTCGATACCTGTAGACGCTGTAGCACATCAGGTAGTTACTTGCAAATTTATGCTTTACTTAAAACAGATGGATTGTCGATGATGCTTCATGGCTATTAAATAATTGTGTTTGCTCTCCATGGTCTTTGTTTGTTAGGCTTGCTATCTGCTTTTCTTTAGCCCTATTACTATACCTTTTCTTTATACTATAGTGTCTAGTGTTAGGACTTTTTTGACTATGTACGTAGAGTGTTGGCACCTGCCAGATTTATTAGCACCTCCTTCTTAAATATAGAATTATATTAGTGCTCTTCCCCTTGGAAGGATCATTCGTTTCTCATAAACATATTATTTAGCCAGTTTGATACAAGATGTTTATTTTTTTGAACATTTTGCCTGTTCAAAATATATGTCATATACAGTTTGCCATATACATATTCTGAACTGGGTTCTTCTTTGCAATATACAGATTCTTTGCTCTGTGATGATATAAGGAGGCTTCCTTTGCTCTGTGAACCTTTGACTGAAGATAAAAGCTTCCGCTCTTGGCGTTCCTCTCAAATAGTGTATTATATCTCTTGTAGTATGCTTGTAGTATGCTTGTAGTACTTTATTGTGTTCGTATTGTTTTGGTGAACTAAACTTTATGATGGTATTGTAGTACGCTTGTGTTGAAATTATCGTAACTTATGTGTTTTATGATGGTATTGTGGTATATATGCTTGTATTGAAATTATCGTAACTTATGTGTTTTATGATGGTATTGTGGTATGCTTGTATATCAAATATTCATAGATTTCTGCTGAATATGAAATGCAGTGAAAGCAATAAAAAAACATTTTTTTAGAAAATTTTTAATATAGCAACGGCCAAAAACCGTTGCGAAAATAAATTTGCAACGGCCTTTACCCGTTGCTCCAAGGCAACTATTCTATTGTATCTTAACATGTAGCAACGGTTCTAAGCCGTTGCTAAATAATATTCCGCAACGGCTCATAACCGTTGCTTTTACAATAAACTGCAACGGCTTAGAGCCGTTGCGAAATATTATTTAGCAACGGCTTTGAACCGTTGCGAAATTTAGCAACGGGTCTTTTTGCAACGGTCCAAAGCCGTTGCTAAATTAATATGCAACGGCTTAAAACCGTTGCGAAATCGGGATTATGGTGTAGTGTTTGTTTTCAAAGTATTCATCATCTGATTTTTAAAAAAGTTTAAATAGCTACCAACACTGGTAATAATATTGTTATTAACACTGTTAATACATTTGTTAGTAACTCAATTGTCGAAGGATAATCTACTGCTAGACCTTCACTTTTTAATGGCAGTAATTACACTTATTGGTCATATAGAATGAATTTTTTTTACATTCAATTGGTTTAGACACTTGGAATATCATGCAAACTGAGTATACTAAACTCGAGTCTAATTTATTACAATGGATTGCTGACCAAAAAGCAGTTGCACAAAGAAACTCTAAAGTTATGAATATACTATTTTATTCACTCGATAGAAATAAATTTAATAGAGTATCTATATGTAAGTCTACATTTGAAATTTGGAGAACTTTGCAAGTTACACATGAAGGCACAAGTAAGGTTAAACATACCAAAGTTCCATGTTAACAAACCTATTTCAATTATTCATAATGAGTCCAAATGAGTCCATATTTGATATGTATAGTAGATTCCAAGATATAGTACACTCACTTATTGTACTGGGTTAAAGTTTTTCTAAGGAGGATCAAGTTAGAAAAATCCTTGATTCACTTACTACTGCATGAGATCAAACGACTCTTGCAATTGAAAAGACTAATGACATTAACACTCTAAAAATTGAAGAGTTAATTGGCAACTTAATGTCTTTTGAAGCACAAATGCAAGGCAAGAGAGAAAGCAAAGCAATATAGAAGAAATCTATAGCTTTTAATGCAATGACAGATAATCTGGATTCAGACAACAATGACGATGAAGAAATTGCTTTCATGATAAGGAATTTTAGAAAATTTCTAAAATATAGGAAGATGAACAATTTCAAAAGATATGACAACAAAAATCCAAGAAGTGGAAGTGGAAGGGGAAATGGCATTAGATGTTATAACTGTGATGAACCTAGCCATTTAAAACTAAACTGTCCATATCCTGATCAACTTAATACTACACCAAACACCGATTCATCCAGAAAACAAAGAAGAGCCTATACTGCAACATTAGACGATACAGACAAATCCTCAAGTGATAATGAATCAGATACAGAAATTGCTAAAATGTGCTTCACAACAATACATAATTCAGAACAAAATGATGAAATGGATCAGAAAAAGGTACGCTTTTAATATATTAAAAGTTTTAATCTCTTGAATGAATTTTTTAGTTTCTTTATTGGTTCTTAGGAATATCCAATAGATTAATAATAATATTGGTTGAATATTATATGATTATATTTTAAATTTAAATATTTTTTATATTTTAATAAGATAATAATAATACAAAATATATTTAAATTATTTTTTTGTAAATAGAATAACTACAAATAGATAATAAAATAGGATATAGCTAAACAAAAATAATTTTTGAAAAATTAGACATGTATGTCGACATACTTAGGCAGATTTTGGATTTCAAATTCAAATTCAAAATTTGAATTTTCCCTCCACCTTTTCACCTACCTCTATGTTCTGAAAAGGTGTCTCTTGACCAGAGAACATGTCATTTGATTCTCTATTTATTATCTTTATATCTATCCATTCATTTCAATTTAAATTTTAAAATTTTATTAACTCTCTTATCTCTTCAAAACTCTTCATCAATGGCTTTCTCAAGCACTCCATCCATGAGACTTTCCAAAAATATCAAGAATTTTCTCTTCAATGATCAAGAGGCTATGAAAGCCTATATTAGTTATATGAATTTTGGAAAGGTTTCTATGGGAAGATTTGCAATTTTCAATGATTTTTCTACTTATAAACTTGATTCTCTTTGTTTACAAAATGGATTTCTCGGTTTAATTGATGCTTCTCAAAATGATTATGTTTGCTATCTACACTAGGTAAAAATGTTTTATGCAAACTTTAAAGGAAAATTTCATGAGTGTAAAGTAGGAGAAGTGTGGAGTAGTGTAAAAGGAACTTTAATAGTTCTAAATTGTGAACTTTTGGATACCATTCTTGAATGTCAATCTACCGGAATGGACCTTTTTAAATTGATGATCAACATCATGAAGTATTTCACAATATTTTTGAAGGTGATAATGATTTTGAATTCAAAAACTAAAACTTTCATCCGAAAGCAATAATTTTAAACCTTCTTGACAATAATTTATCACTTCTTGATCAGAAAATTTCAACAATCCAACTCTAAAAGTGTTTTCGCCATTTATGGTTAATATGACATAAATTGGGCTCAAGTTATTTTAGATGAATTTTATCCTAAAAATTTTTCTAATCATAAAAACACACTATTTCATGGCATATATCTTACTCGAATCTTCGATTGCTTTGGTGTTGATTTCAACGAGGGGAATTTGTCTCTCATAAAGTCTTTGATCATGCCAACATCGCTCTTATGAAAACTCTACCCTTTTTCGAGCCATATGAAACTCTTGAGGTTTATAGAGTAAAGGTTAGCTTATGAAGAGGAGGAAAAATTATAGAAGATAAGGAAGAGGAAGAAAGAAAAGATATGGATATTGAAGAAAGGAGGACGAGGAAACATCCATAGAAAGCATTGATATTTCTCTTCGACAAACCAACAAAGACCTTCAAAAGAATCAAAAGAAGATTGTTGAAAACCAAAAGATTCTCAAACATTTGATTAGGAAGAAATTAACCACTATTTCCAAAAAAATGGACAAATTCTTTAGAAAAGTGAAAGCAAGCTTGGGATATATTCATTATCTTATTCATCTACATCTTTCTATTTTACTATAAGTCTAGTTGCTTATGAATGTATTGTATTTGGTCATTTTGGTTTGATCTTATGCATCTTTTCATTATTTTAGTGTATGAGCTATGTAATCATTATCTAATATTAATGAAAAATATGTTTCCTTGCTGTTATACATTGTTTATCATCTTTGGAAAACATACAATTATAAACGTATAAGCTTGAAACACCCCACACCCCTTAATATACCCAAAAAGGACACACTAAAGGATATGGTGCGTTATATGTATAGCTAAAGCATCATAGAGACTAAGATTCACAAGACAAATAAATAATAACAGTGGAAATATTTAAATAATAACTTGATATTCAAAATTAAACTTCAAAAAATAATGTCATAAATAGAGTATGTCTCAAATACCAAATACATATGTCTTATGAAAAATATAATCTTAGTCACATCATCAGAGTACATAATAAAAATCATCCCTCCCATTGGTACTAGTACATCAAAAACCGAATGTACTAGTACTTATTTTTTTTTCCAGGACACGGGTTTGAAATTATTATTTTCGAGGACAATTATGTGCGGCGTGCGTCTTCATCTTCTCAAACATCTAAATATCTTCTGAAATCGATCGTGGAAATTAGGCGCGTTCGTCTTCATCTTCTCAAACAACTACGTATATTCTGAAATATGCCGATCTTGGAAATTAGGCGCGTGCGTCTTCATCTTCTCAAACAAGTACGTATCTTCTGAAATCTACCGATCGTGAAAATTAGGCGCGTGCGTCTTCATCTTCTCAAAGAACTACGTACCTTCTGAAATCTACCGATCTTGCAAATTAGGCGGTCGTGAAAATTAGACGTATCTTGTTCAATCAAAGCGGTCGTTTCTTGTGCAATTGAAGCGGTCGTGAGGCGTTAGTTTCTTCTTAAATCAAAATCGACTTTAATTGTGGGAAATCGTGAGGCGATTTTCTTCATTTGGTGAGTCTCTTTTTTATTTGCTGTTTTTCATTCTCAATTCTATTTTTTATGATGTTACTGTATGTTTCTTTTCACAGGAGGCTGTTTTCATCTATTGGAGGAAGGTTTTGTTTGATGTAGTTGGAATAATGGCTTCTGAATGGTATTGTTTTATTCTTATAACACAATCACTGTGTATTTAGCTTCGTTTGTTCTTTAGTTTGCAATTAAACTCTGATTGTTTAGATGTTTAAGAATGGTGTATCAAAATTCCATTCTGGCTCTAGTAATAATTTGGCAGCCATTGAATGTGATTATGTGTTTTAAAGACCATATTGATCTTAGTGTGTGTTTGTTATGATAATTTTTTAGCTCTTCTTTTTCACCATTAAGTATATTTTTGCAGATCATCTTTTTCACCTATGATTTTTCAACAATGTAAACTTGAATAGGTACAATCACAACGAATGTTTTTCTTCCACATGTTCCACTGTTGTAATCAGGTTATCCCAAAGAGTGATGGTGATCTGTAAAAGAAAAATTGTTTTATCTTTTTTCAAAAAGTGGTATATAAAATGATTTAAATGGTTTTTTGCTATTAGTTTTTATTTAAGATCAGTTTCACATAGTTATATTTTCCACTGTTGTAATCAGGTTATCCCAAAGAGTGATAGTGATCTCTAAAAGATAAATTGTTTTATCTTTTTCAAAAAGTGGTATATAAAATGATTTAAATACTCTTATGCTATTAGTTTTTATTTAAGATCAATTTCACATAGTTATATATTTTTATATTTTTTTTACATTTTTTTTGCAGGTGTGATTCATCTGTTATAGTTGTGTTTGATTTCAATAACAATTGTTTTAGTGCTCGTTTTGGATTGGATGCTTCTATTTCTTATGTTAGGAATAGGATTTGGGAGCAGTGGAATAATTTTACTCCATTATGCTTTGATATTTTTTATATTCGAGAATCAAAGACTACCTTTATTGAAACGGATAGTGATCGTCAAGCTATATTGATTTTGTCTTGGTTTAAAAAGGAAGAATTTTTGGTTTTTTTTCTACGGCTGAAGAATGATTCAATGGATAATTTTGTTGGTGAAAGTAGCAAGTCTGGTTCAGTTGTTGGTGTTGAGTCAAGTAATAATATGTTAGGTTATGATGATGATTTAGATTCTGGTTTTACTCAATAAAAGGATTTACATGAGTTGTTGAAGAAGAATTCAAATATGGAATTTTTTACTGGGGTTGGTCAACAGTTTGATTCTGCTATTGGATTCCATAGAACGGTTAGTGCTTATTGTTTGAAGAATGGGTTTAAAGTACAATATATTAAGAATTGTAAAGAACGATTGACAGTTCGATGTGCTATAGATAGTTGTCCGTTTATGATTCATGCTTCTTGCAAACTGAAGCAATTGGACCAATTGTTTGTTAAAAACATTCAGCTGAATCATACTTGTGGTGGTGGATTTCGTTCACTTGGTAGTCCAACTATTAATAGTGATCTTGTGAAAAGTCTAATCTTCAATCAAATTCGTGATGAGCTAAAAAGAAAAACGAAGGATATCATTAAAAGTTTTAGAAGAGATTATGATGTGGAGCTGAGCTATTATTTTGCTGATAAGGGTAAGAAATTGGCTATGAATGATATTTACGGTGATGAAAAGAAATCTTACAATGATTTAGTTTGGTATTTGAAGGCATTGGAAAGAAATAACCCAAATAGTTATTCAAGTATGGATGTGGATTCTGACACTAATCAATTTGACAGAGTTTTTGTATGTTATGAGGCATGTATATTTGGATTCAGCTATTGTCGTCCTATGGTGTTTTTAGATGCTACCTTTTTGAAAGGGCGAAGTGGTATTTTGATGGCTGCCACTGCAAAAAATGGGAATCAAGGTACTAATTTTGATCTTTTTTTTGCTGTTGTATTTACTTTGTACTGTGTGCATTAGGTTCTTGTTATAAATTTTTGTAACATAGTACTGTTTCTTTAAGTGATTGTTCTAGTGAATTTTGTTATGTTCATACTGCATTTTGGTTAAGTGATTACTCTACTGTTATATAGTACTGATTCAATTCATTAAAGTTTCTTTTGCGTTAGGGCTTAGCATGTAAAATTATTGCAGAAAATGAATTTATGTTACTACTACATGTTGAATAAGATAAATGCATTTATCTTTTAAGATAAATGCATTAAATAACATATTAAGCCGTACTTATATATCATAGTTACTAGTACATGTTGAATATATTTATCATTTTTCTCATTATTTGAAATTCTTACATAACGTATAAAAATGATTTAAACAGCATATAGAAAAGATAATAGCATATATCTTTTAGAAGTTCAAATATAAGTCTTTGTATTGTATGCATGAATTAAGTATTATATCTTTGCAATTTCTACTCTTCCTGCATAGACTACACATTCAAGTAGCAAAATTTAAAAAACAAAAGAAAAAAGGATGAATTGTCTCTAGCAAATTTATTTTTCCTTTTTTATTTGGGCAAAGGGCATAGTGTTCATGTGATTTTTTACTATTACTGTTTCAAACATAGTGCATTATTTTCAAATGTACATTAATAAACAGTGAATTATTATTATTTTGTTTTTTTTCCAGGTTTTTTCCCATTAGCAATGGCTCTTGTTCCCAAAGAAAATGAAGAGTGTTGGAGTTGGTTTTTGAATCACCTAAAGAATGCTCTTAGTTGTGATAGAATATTAACTTTTTTAAGTGATAGACACTGGGTTTATTGTTAAGTGTTCCAAATTTTTTTCCGAATAGTCATCATTCTTATTGTTTGCATCATATGCAAAATAATATTGCTAGCATTGTGAAAAGTGGAAGGGGTGTTTGGGTAGCTCATTTACTTGAGCGTTGTGCTATAGCTTCTAATCATCATGAGTTTGAAAAAGCCATGTCCAAAGTACAAAGAAATTGGAGGTGCCAAAGCTATAGAGTATTTGAATGACAAACCATATGATCATTGGGCCGATTCGTTTTTTCTGGGGAAGCGATATGGTGAAAATAAGTCCAATGTAGCCGAGAGTTTTAATTTTTGGATTTTGGATGAAAGAAGTTTGCCTGTTACTGCTTGTCTTGATGGAATTAGGGTAAAACTTATGATGCAAATGTTTAATCGTAGAGAAGAGGCATTAAAGTGGACTAGTGTGCTATGTCCGAAAATGGAAGCTCGTTTGTTAAAATTGAAGGAAGAAGGATTTGGGTGGAGTGTTTCTAAATCATCTAGGTATGTATTTATATTTATTTACATGATGTTCACAGTTTCTAAAAAATGATAAATGCATTTATCTTTTTTCAACCTGCTATGTAGCCTGTGTTATGATTTCATTTTGTTGGTGTCGCTTGTTACGTATTTTCTCTTTGTCTGCATTAAAGCTTATGTTCACAGTATGATTGTTAATTTTTTTTGGTTTATGAGTCTTATTTTTCACTATTAGTTCACTGCACATGAATTGGGTCTTACATTTTGTAGGTATATTTTTGAAGTTCATTCTCCGACATCTCAAAAGGTTGATCTTAAAAATCGCATTTGCAGTTGCAATCAATGGAAAGTGACAGGTTTTCCTTGTGTGCATGCTTTGAAGTGTATTTCTTTAACCAGAAATTCTGTTTATGAATATATTGAGAATTACTTTACTGTTGAGTATTATCTAGCTTCATATTCACATTTGATCAATCCTATTCCAACTTTTGATAAGGAAGCAATTGAAGCTGAAGAATCATCTACTGTTCTTCCTCCTAAGCCTGTTCGTGGAGCTGGAAGGCCTAGGATGAATAGGATTGAAGGGGCTGATTTTCATGCTAAGAAAAATAGATGTGGAAAGTGTAAAAAACTAGGACATAACAGAAGGGGGTGTTCTTTTGAATAATTAAGTTGATTGTTTTAGTTCAATGTATTTGATTGGTTGTTCTATGAATACTTTGAGTTGAATAATTGAGTTGATTTTTTTAGTCCAAAGTATTTGATTTGTTCTTGTATGAATATTTGGTTGTTGTATGAATACTTTGAGTTGAATATTTGAATAATTGCATATGTTGAATTGGTTATGATCTGATTTTGATTATTTTTGGTTGTATGCAATTATTTATGTTTAACCGTTATTTGGAATACAATGTTGTTAGTTCTGTTAAAAAAGATAAATTGATATTTCTTTTTAATTGTTGTGTATAGTCTGTTTTTAAAACACAGTCCTGAGAAGAGCTCGCACGGTGTACTCGGCTATGACCTCAGGTTTCACATTAGTAGAGTCTGATCCAGGTGTAACCATGTTAGGCTTCAACAAAGTACCTTCCATTAGGACTTTGTGCTCGTTTAGGGCCTTGTAGCATGCAGCAAGCACTCTTTCTGTCACATCTGCACACCTGCCAATTTCAAGGCCATTCAATATGTTAATTAACTTTTTGGAACAAACAATATTAAGGTTCCAAATGAACAATCCAAAAACAGGAACAGGTTACTCTTTGCTAGCATTTCACGCATGAAGTTTTTCTCAATAATGAGTGTTGAGTACAGCCAAAAAAGGTAAATCATGTTCTCTCATGAGTTGATTTATTGCTAATTAACAGTAGCATTCTTGCTTTTGACCCATTGATTTTGTTTAACAAGTAAAATTAACAGACAACTACCCTGTCAATGTTATGGGATCCATCAACAAGAATCTCAGATTCGACAATGGGATTCATGGTTTTGTACCTTCTCCAGAACTCATCATATGTAGAAACAAGGAACCTTCTTTGTGCAGTCAAATGATCTTGGTAGCAAAAAACGTAAGTGTTTGCATGTGTTTGGACAAATCTTAAAGCTTCTTCTTGTCTAGGAAAAGTAGCCCATACTACATCTTTTTGCTGTGTAGAACAACGGAATTAGAAAACATAATAATAAATATAAAACTATAAATTATCAATAACAGATAAAAGGATTTATATTTCTTAAAAGAGCAGTAGAAACTTATTTTTAAGATCAGTTACTACAAATTCACTATCAATTACTACAAATTCACATCAAATTTTCAATATCAATTACTACAAATTCAGTATCAATTACTACAAATTCACATCAAATTTTCAATATCAGTTACTACAAATTCATCATGTAATTCATTAGTAATTTAAAATATACTCCCTAAAATCTATGATCAATGTAGTATCAGCTTTTACAAATTCATCACCAAATTCATTATCTAATTTTTAATATCACCCATTACAAATTCATCATCTCATTCATCAGTCATTACATTTTTATGGGATGAAGAAGAGCTGCAAAACTTGTCAAGCCAGCAGTATGGTTCGTCGGATAGTATTTGTGCAGCTATCTGTGCTCTGAATGCATTAACTTGTTCAAGACTAATTTTTTCTGTAGTCTGCATTCCTTGTGCTATTTTTTCCATGAACATCATCACAAAAATTCCGCACTCATACCTGTATTTCTGAAGTTTAGTACTTTGAATATAACGATAAAACAGATTATCTTTTCTTTATTTTGATAATGAATTGTAATTAGTATTATGTTTATCTAAAACTAGTATGTGAGAAAATAATATTATCTAATTGGTAATATGTGTGTAGGTAGTTATTGTGTATTGTGATTTTTTATATAAAATTCTGAACTATCTTCAAAATTACCCAGTGCTTTGTTGAGCACAGTCAACATTTTTAAGCACTGAATTTTTCCTGAGAATTTTTTTGTGCCCTTCTTCTTGTAACTCTTTGTTTAGGTAGTTCACTGCTGATTTCTGCAAACAGTGAAGGAAAATTAGAATAAATATAAACACATTTATCTTTTTTACTTTTTATGTATTTTTACTTACCACATTAATGGCAAATTTTGTATGTCCACTTCTGCAGGTTTTTGATCTCGTGGTCAAGTGCAGAGAGTCGTAGTGGTTCCAAGTGCATTCTCCAACAACTAGTTCTAGCAGACTCCAATGATCATTGCCATGTATTGGGAATAATATGTTGCAACATAATGGATCTAAAAGTGTTCTTTTCATAAAAGGATTGAACATTTTTTTCTTGATATTTTCCAAGCTTCCATCCGTTGCGCTTTTCTGTAAAAAAATTGTTTTAGAAAATTTATGTTTTATAAAAAAATGTTAATTTGAGAATATAGTTCACTTACTGTCATAGTTGTGTTAACATAGATAATGCTATTGCTTTTTTCTAGTTGCTTTGTTTTTCGGAACCAAAACCAATCAATGATCTACATTTGAAAAATAATATGGATAAAGTATATAAATTATAATGAAGGAAAGTTTAGTTTGTTGTACTTACTTGACCACAAATACTTTGTTGATAGAGGAGGTCTTCTATCATCATTTTTGTTATGGTGATGAAGTTTTCATCATCACAACTAAATGCTTCATCGCTGGAAAATTGGACGGTTGTTAATAAAAGAAATTAAGTTTAGTACGTACTATATTGTTTGCATTTGATAGTAAAACAAAATAGAAGCCTTTATGGAATTATTTATTAAAAGTTAAAGATAAATTAATTTAGCTTTTTTAGTTTTGTTTAGTTTTTGTTTATTTTTGAGCAAGTGTGTGAGTGTACAGTAGTTGATAGATATACTGATAGGTGACCAAACTAAAACAGAACCAAAACAGTACTAATAATTAATATAACAGATTGTTGATATATAGTTTGTGTGAGTGAAAAGTAGTTTAATTACTTACTTGTTTCCTCCCAAAACTTTGAAAAAAAGTTTCACATTTTGTTGCTATTCATCAGTTAGATGCTTCATGAGTGGACACTTTTCAACATTCTTTTGCTTCTTCTTTTTTTGTTCTTTAGAAATGACATCTTCAACAACAATTGGATTTTCTGCAGCAATTTCTTGACTATGTTGTTTGATATTTTCAGATTTTAAACCATCTTCGGTTTCTAGAATGCAATCTTGAGTTTCCATCAAATCAAAACATGGAAAGTTAGCAGAACTATTTATATGCATCATACCAACTATCTTTCTTTTATTCGTACCTTTATCAGCTTCACTTTTTTCTTTGAAATCATTTTTTTTCTCCACATTATGCTCTTCAAAATTTTCCAGCTTTTGAAGTTTCATTTGAAGATTGTGGAGTCTTTGTTCAGCCAGCTGTCTTGAATGTTGTTCCTCATTCAGTTGTTCTGCCATACTTTTCATCTCAACAGATAAAAAGTTCACTTTCCTCTCTAACTCTTTTATGCTATTAGAGCAGTCTGTAGCATAATTGTCATATTCCAACCCAGTATATTTTTTTTTTGAAAAAAAGTCTTTTTCCTCTTTAGTTACATTTGCAAATTTCTTTAAAATCTGCATGGAAGGTATTTGAAATCAAATTTGGACATGTAATATCTTTGAAATTCTATGAAGTTAGAAATCAGAAATTATTAAAAATATACAGGTAAAAAAATTCCAGACACTTGATAAATGGAAACAACATGTAGGCACATTCATATGGGAAGGAGAGAAGACTAGGAAAATCTATAATGCACACACAATAGTTGTTACGTATAAATATAGATATGTAATTAAATAACCTACAAACTACATAAATTTAGAACACTATCCCTATTAAATAAGACACATATAAACATATGTACTCATATAATTTTGTTTATCAACAAATATATATAGTTCATTATGTACTTAAATCATTTTCTATAAAAACATATATGCATTTATCTTTTTTAACTAGGGTTTAATTTAGTTGTATATTTTCTGTAATAAATTTAAATATGAGTAAATTAAGAAAAATGTTTAATATGTATAACTATATATCAAATATAAGTAATGCCTAAGTTGTTATAAAATCATTTACATTAACAGATAAATGTTTTTATCTTTTATAGCTTTTAAGCATGGTAAAATTAATGAAGAAATTTGGAGTTGGGCAGAAACCGAATTGTACTTAAATCATTATGTATTTATGTATTTAAAAGTAGCATACCTTATCATTGTCTATTTCATCAAGGTCCAAATCTTTTAATTTTGACAAGTCCCATTTTCTCATCCTTGGGATTTTGCTTTCCAAATTTTCTTTTTCATCGATGATTTGCGTCCTTTCACAAAACCATTACTGCCAATAAGACCATGCAAATAAGCATTACCATTTAACATTTTTGTAAAAAGCATTGGTATAAATTTATTTATATTTTCTTAAAGTTTTTGAATCATACCAGTAAGACCATAGTACATCCAGGTGTGCTTCTTGGATTAGCATAGTATTTTTGAACATTTTTCATGACATTTTCACATATTGCTCTCGGCCAAGAGATTGAGTTAATTTTTTTTAAGTTTAACAGCTTTGATAAGAAGCCCCACTGCATGTAGTTCTGATTGTTAGGAAAGAAAAAAGTAATAATCAACAAGAGCAACAACAATTTGACTAAATCTTCATTCCCGTTTTCTTCCTCTATCATTTTTTTCAACCTTCTTGTGACTGTCTTCTGGCTAATTATGTCATTTTCTTCGAAATTTGTAGTCAGTAACTCTGAAAAACTCTCCATTGCTGTGGCCTTATTTGAAGTTGGTATTGGAAACAAATCCTCTCCAGATAAATTCATTCCAAATATAAGGCTAACTTCTTCAGGTGTGATTTTCAGCAGTTTGTTTCCAATTTTGAAAGCTTTTTCTTTAATACTGAAAGAAGTAATTAGTTGGTCTAAATTTGAAGCACTTTTCCGTATGTTTTGCCATTCTATGCCATTGGTGAGAAACATATTAAAAAAGTTTTTGAATGGCGTTTTGTTGATATAACTTTTTGCTTCTGAAGATAGAATGTTTTTTTCCTTTACCGTCATCATAACTTTGTACACAGCATCTAAATTACATCTGTATGTTCCACTGTACAGATGTTTTTTCTGTCTTTTCAGCCTGTTTTGAATTTCATATTTGTCAACATCATCTGACTCATCTGTTTCAATATTTATTTCTTCAGAATCATAACTTGCTTCATTTAGTTTTTCTGAAATTGTTCCTTCGTCATCTGAGTTTGTTAGATGTTCTTTTTCAGTCATTTGTGAGATTTGCTGTGTTGGTTTAGCTTCATCCTACATTCATGAAAATAATATCATTAATTAGGATCCTAAATTTATTTCTGCATATTCATGAAGATAATATCATTTTGCTCAAGAATCATAATCCACATAAAGTATAATAAACCCTTTTGTTGAGTAACTATGTAGTACTGATGGCTATTTTTTTTCCAAAGTATAGAAAGATAATCTGTTTTATCTTTTTTAGTTGTTTAAGTAATGGTCATTTAGAAATCTGAAAACTTAAAGAGAATGAAACACAAAATAGCCATCAGAATATTATTTATAAAAAAGATAAATTCTTTTATCTTTTTTAACAAAGCATTAGCAACAAATTATCCATTACAAATTAGTGATCAGTTATTAGAATTTCATCATCACAATAGTCTCGAAGTAATAACATGTACACCATGTATGAATGCAGTGCACAGTGCAGACTCATATGGTCAGAGAATCAAGCTACAACATTAACAAATAGTCAGATTCAAAAGTGAGAGTACAAACAAGTGCACATCATACACATAAGCAAATGCAACATGAAAACAAATCAAGATCAATGCAAATGAAGCAACCAAACCTGACTGAAGTGTTCAGATATTACATATATACATGTGTGTAACATCAAGTGAATATGCAACATCATACACATTGAAACCAGAGTCCAACGCAGACATGTCGACAAGATAAGAATGCAAGTGCAGACAAGCTACAATATCACAGACTTCATTTAAAGCAACAACTCAAGTCAGTGCACATCAACCCAATACAAACTACATGAAGTATATGGAATCTAGATTCCAATTTAATATGTATATACAAATTGAAGAGTACAACTAAATATTATACATAACATAAGTAGGAAAACAGTTACCAATGGAGTTGAAGATAATGGTGATCTCTGGCTGTGTTGATCGCAGAATGGGCTAGATATAGGTCTAATATTTATGCATTGAGTTCCAGCTTCATTTATGAATATGCACGTTGTTTTTTGTATGAATAACTTTGATTTAGATGACCTGGTGTGCATTTTTACGCTGCATAAAAATTGTCATACATAATGAAATGTTAGAAAGAGTGAAGAATAATTTTTTTGTACTTATAAGTTGATTAAGTATATTTATTTCGCATAAATCCTTCAGGACAATAGCAATTGACTTAAATTCTGTATTTATGATATTATATGTAGTAGCTGATATAAAAATTTATCTAGGATTTATTCTGTATTTTAATGTTCGACATAAAAACATAAATTCTTTTATCTTTTCCAACTAGGGTTTAAATTAGATTTATATTTTTTTCTAATAACTTGAAATCATTGTAAAAACCAAATCCTATCTAACAAATAATTGTAAATATCGGACACAACTAGGGTTCAGCATGTAGTCTAAATATTTTACATTAATAGATAGATACGTTTATCTTTCTTAACAGCTAAACAATTACTTGTTCAGTTTAACAACTAGGGTTTAGTATCATCTGCAATTGAATATTTAGGCATGCTTGATTAAACAAATGTCGATTATGTTAAATTATAACAAGAACTAAAATACCTTAAATCCATTATAAAAGTTATTATCAGCATCAGTAACAATGAATATTTAAGTACAATTTATCATATAACTAAAACATTTACATCAAAATAAAATACAACTTACTTGTTCCGCATTTAAGTTTAAGTTTAACTTACTTGTAGAAATTGCTCGATGAAAGCGTTATAGTTTAACCTGAAATCGATGAAGCTGAAATCGATGATGCTGAAGCAGAAAAATCGGGAAGAGAAAATGGAATGGAAATTGGTACAGAAGAAATCGATTTTGTTTCTAAGCCCTATTTTTGTTTTGAACTGGCGGCAGGTGTGGATTAATGAAAAGTAGCGGGTTTATTTTTGACCCGTGTCCTGGAAACTAATTATTTTGAACAGGTGTCCTAGAAAATAATTAGTTGATGCTAAGAGGCCCTTATAGTAAAAATTCCCTTGATTTTATTCACTTATTCACATTTGCCTTAATCCCCATTTGGATTATTACCTCAATTCTTATCTCAAATGGATACTTAATCATAAACAATTTGCACTCTGACCGGCTTAAATTTAGAAAATAGCTTGAAAGGTTAAAAATAGATAAGTGGTAGAAAAATACTTATTAGTTTGTGAAATAGTTGAGAAATTGTAAAATAGTTGGAAAATAGTCAAATAGTTATAGAAATTTTAAATAATTACAAAATAGTTGTAAAATAGTAATTAGTTATAAGTAGTTGAAAAACAGTAATTATTTTATAAAACAGTTGAAATTTTTTTAAATAGTTCCAAAAATAATCGTAAATTAAATATAAAATAATTTGGCTTTAAAAAGAAAGATTGTATATAGTAAATAGCTTGGAAAAATAGATTTATATGAAAACAATTTATTTTGAAAAATATTCCAGAGCCAAACTGTTCAATTCCCAATCTCCATTTCCATCAATTCAATTTAAATTTCCACCACCATTTAAATTGACTCAATTCCAATTTGGATAACTTCAATTTCCCTTGAACTTGATTTATCCCCAATTCAAGTTGAAATAACCTCAATTTCTTTCCAAATTAATATCAAATTCCACTTGATTTTAAACATATTCACTTTAATTACCATTTCAAATTATTCAAATTAATTTAGACTAATTTCAAACTGAATCCACTTCAATTTCAAAACATTTCAATTTCTATATGAATTAATCCTAATTCCCATTTGAATTTAAACTCATTCAATCTTCAATCTTATTTCAAATTAATCCAATTCATATTTTCCATTTGAATTTTATACTTATCCATCTTCAATTCTATTTAATTCAAACTAAATTCAATTTGAACTAATGAAATCTGAATCTCAACTTTAAACCATCTCGAATTATATAAATTCGAGTTAAATTTTCAAATGTTGATTTAACCCCTTAAATCAACTAACCTTTATTTTTAAATCAATAATCCCAGTCTTTAAAGAATTTAATTTTGAGTCCAATTCTCAAAATTCCATTTTAAATTACCTTTACTTAGCTTATTTCAAAGTTCAAATAAGAGTTCAAAACAATTTTATCTTAAAAATTCAATTTATTCAAATTTTCTGTTCAAAGTAATTCCATATCCTTAATTTCAAATTAAAGTTTAATTTCCCTTTTATCTCAATAATGGATACATTACCACACTTCATTCCTCATTCATTTAAACAAATCCAATTCACAATCTAAAGATTATTAATAACAATAGGATGACATCATCCAATTTATTCTAAAACATCCACCCATTTCCAATTTCCAGATCTCATACCCATTTTGAGATCACACAAACTCCCAATTCAAATCAACCATTAATCTTTCCAAGTTAGATTCCAATTTCATCTCAAAATTTTCAATTCAGTTTGCTTGTTAAATTATTTAACTTTCCCAAAGTTAAGTTCAATTTACTTAATCTAGACAACCTTACCCAATTAGAATTCCATTTCAAAGTTTAAACTTCATATTAACAGTGTCTCGCTTATAAGTTCAAAAACTTTTCACTTTGGGTTTCACATCTCATTCCAAATTTAAAACTCAACATTTAGAGTTTATTTCAAACCATTTTTGATATTATGTATATCCCTCATATATACATATTATTTTCTTTACACACTAAGTTATCCTTAAATTTTAACCCACTTTTGGTTCTTTAATTCAAAACAAATTTTCAAACAACCCTCGTTTGCAACAAGTCCCTTTTATTGAAATAATACTAATTTATTATTTCTTTTAGCACTTTGAAACAAATTCCAAATTTTCCGGCTTAGATTTAAAACTTCACTATCTGATCACCTTCAGTTCCAATTTATAAGTCATACTTATCTAAAACATTTCATTTTGCTTACTCATTAATACATATCTTATTATTAAACACAACAATCATTTATGATAATAACCAAGATTATCATATCTAGAAACCAATTCATTATTATCTTATTCTGAAACTTTTCCCCAAATTCAAGATTTAATTTCAGTTTGAATCCATTTTAAACTTACCTTTATTTAATTTCAATTTTGTTGTATTTCTATTACCTCTTAATTTAATTGCAATAATTTAACAACCAATTACCTTAACATTTATTGATTAAGAAATATTGCTTTATATATATCAAAATATATTCTCATATAATTTAAAATCTTTATATAAGAAAATAACAAGTACGCTCTCATATATACATATACACTCAACTCATTCTAGGGTAATGAGTATCCCCCACCAGAGCCAAGGTTCTCGCTTAACCTTTCAGCTCTGATACCAAATGTAATGACCCAGAAATTTCCATCCGGAAAATTCTGGATAGTTAGGGAAAAGAAGAAAGAGATAGAAGAAGAAGAAGAAAACAGAAACACCAAACCACAGAATTCTCACATTCGAAGCGGATCAAAATATAAAATCATATAAAATAGCAGTTATACAAAGGAAAAACTGAATCAGTTAATTTATATCAATACATCAAAGTTATAATAGAAACACAAACACTGGACAGATACAATCAACATGTCCCAAATAACAATAATATGTCACAGCGGATTACACTCCATACGTTCCTGCCATCCAGTTCGCCTCCAGAGCTCTAGAACGTCCTTACCTGAAAATCTGTAATACTCGGTTTGACCCGAGCATTACATCAAAGTAACACCTGGGTCAGGCTGGAAACCAGCGTGAGTAAACTCAGATAACATGAAATTCTAATGCACAAGCATATATAAACACCCGGGGTAACTCGTACTTCACTACGAGTTCATTACTTGTTATGCTCAACACTTATTTCACAAATCAAATTCTAAGTATTCTTACTTAGTTCAGAAGTCCATATTATTCCAATTCAATCTATTGATTTCTCACATCAATCCATAAAGAATCATTACAAATCGAAGTGGTTTCGGGTATTTACTGATACCCGACCCCGGTCTCTTCGAACACAATATCATCTTAAAACAAAGCTAATTTAGTTCTAAACAATTCTTTTAAGATAGATAATCCATATCCAACATCCTATCATATAGCATCACAATCACATATCAGGATAATAAATAATCCAAGGCCTTCAATATTTATTTAATCATCAAGATTAATTAATCATACCATTCCTAATTAATTTAAATAAATTAAATTAATAACTTCAATTACCTTTAAATCCTGCTTACTAAACCATTAATTAATGACAACCCAAATCATTAATCATCCCTTAGTTAACATCTTAATTAATCATCAAGTAATTAACCTTTAAATTAGTTACACAAATTAAATAATCCTTACCCATTCACTTTGATAACATTGATCCTTAATTAATTACTTGAATTATAAAATAATTAAGTTTAAAGTATCTTTAAGTTTAAACAAACTTAAATTAACAAACATACCATTCCTTAATTAAAGTTTTAAAAGACATTTATAAGGGAAATAATTTATTTAAGAAAGGATTAAAACAATTTCATTTTTAAATTTCCAAAAGAAACTTTATTAAATCAGGTTTTAAAAAAACTTGGTTTCTTTCCGCTTTAGGTTAAACCCGGTGTTAACTCGACACTGGCTTCGAGTTATCTTCTTTTTCCCCTATTTTTTTAAACTGTTATTACTACCCAGTTAACACGAGCAAGACACGAGCCAGAACATCATAATCTCGAGTACCCCTTCGAGTGTGACGACCCGGATTTTTGTATATTTGAAATTGGAATATTTAATTGATTTTAAATATTTAAGAGTTAAATTTAAACTCAAAATTTCAAATATCATTATTTATTTGGTGATTTAATTGTTGAAGTTAATAATTGGAATTGAGTAAAATATAGAATCTGGAGTTTTAAGTCGTTTAAAAATAATTTGAAGGCTTATAAAATTCATATTAATAATACTGAAGGTGATAGAACTTTTAAATTCGAAAATAATTTGTTAAGTTTTAAAAATATATCGTTTAAATTGAATTTAAAAATAGCCTTCCGAGGCACAGTCTCGGAATTCGACGAAACTAGTTCCATTGGGTCCGTAATATTGAATTATTATTGGATTTCAAATTTCGTATTGATTGGAGTAGTTGTGTGAGCATACGACACATAAACGCGTTGAAATTGTACCGAAAACAAATTTAATTTAAATAATAAAAAGGGGGCTTATCATCAGCACGTTGTCTCCCTAAAATCACGCCAAAGATCACGGGAAGAAATCGTGCAAAGCATGCCTCGTTCGATTTTAAATATCTCGTTCCTCTTTTCTTCCTCTTTAAGCCTTCAGTTCAACTGAAACGAAAATTCATTCGTTTAAAGAAAAAAATGTCGACTCCCACTCCTCTCAGAAAAATAAGATAAATCAAAATCTCCATCTTCTTTGAATTTTATCCACGGGTATTCCTCTTCCTTTCAGTTTCAAATTGAACGAGCTAAATCAAAGCCGAAATCTAGTCTCGAAATCAAATCGTGCTCCTCGATTTTGAATCAAACCAGTTCGACTCATATGCAGAAGTATCTGTACGAAGGCAATTCATATTCGTGATAAAAAGAGGAAGCTCGATGATAGTCGATCGAGGCAGGCTTGGGACTTAGGGCATCGCGAGGCTGGAACTCGGGTTCGCACTTGTGGGGGCGCTGTGACGATTATCGGTGGAGCTTGGTTTGCGCGTACACGTAGGAGGCGGTGTTTGGATCGCGAGCTCGATCTGAGGGGAGAACTCGAGTTAGGGTTTTGGCATCGTGGTTTCAAATCCTATCGTAAGGTAAAATTGTTGATTTATTTTCTTTAGTTTTAATTGGAATTGATAACAGATAAAAAGAAAAAAATTTAACAGTAAGGTAATTACTATTTTGTTTTAACTCACTGTTTTAAATTTTATTGTTAAGTAAAAATTTTAATTTACCTTATTGTTTAGGTTATCAGGAATTTACAGTAAAAAGAATTTTTATTCAAGATCCAAAGTAAATAATAACTATATATATAGCTTACTGTTTAAATTTAAAACTATATACGACGTTAATTAGTATACATATGTATATATGTAAAATCTGTTATAAAATGTATGATTTGGTCAGAAATAGGAAAGTTGGTTTAAATCAAATTATAAGTTAAAATTTAAAACCTATTAAGCAGTGATTAATTTGTCTAATAAACTTGTTTAATTATTTGTCGCTAAAAATAATTTTATTAAAAAGGAAATAGTTTAAATTAAATTATTGATTAATTAAATCTATTAAATGGTAATTAACTGTTTGACTATTTCGAATATTGATAAGTTATATAATATTTATTCAAGGTCAAAAATCTGGGAAGAATCAAACTGGTCTGGATGGATTGAAAAATTTAAGGGGTAAAGGTGAGTTAATCTCACTCAGTTAAATTATAATTTAAATTTAATTGGTTAAATTTAAATAATTGGTTGAATGATTGTTTTGGTTTGATGTGATACTATATATATAGTAGTATATAGCAATATATACATATTGGCATATGTATATATTGGAGTTGTTGATATTTCCGCATTTTATAGCGGATGATATTTTATAAAACCCATATACCGCGATATTCCACTTTGAAGTGAAATTGGTATTGTGCTAACATCTGTGGATGCAGGGAAACAGGTTGGAGGGATCCAACTGGATTCCTCAAAATATTTAATTTTGTTAAATATTCTGTGATATGATTTTTGATATCCTGTGATGAATTATATGGATAATGGGATGTTATGGTTTGGTTGGACCGATTTGGATAATGCTGAGTTATCAAAATCTCTAGAATAGAAATTTTGAAAGAAATAAAAGAGTAAATTTTTAAGTCAAATAATTCTAGTGAATTTGAATAACTTAAATAATGAATTGTAAAAGAAATAAAGCAATTCCTAAATTCGAACAAATATGATTAAAGGGGATTTTGAATTAACATGAGGATAATGAATTTTAAACTAAAGTGATATTATTGGAGAGAATAAAGAAATTATTTTTGAATGCAAGGATTAAATTTAATAAAGGGATAAAGAAGGAATTTTGGAAGTTTTAAATTGGTATTTTAAGTTAAAAGGGTTTAACTCAAAATTAAGAAATAAAATCTGAGAGTAAATGTAATTTGAAATAAATGAAGTAAATAAGAAATTTATTTCGAAGTAAAGTAAATGGGAAAATCAATGGGAAATTGATTTGGTTGTTTAAAATTGGAATTTAAAAGAGAAGTGAGATTTTGGAATTTATAAACTAGGTTTATAAAGTAAAATAAAATATCAGGGGATATTTGGAAATATAAATTCAAGGTGGGAATTTATAAAGGGATATGAATTGGTTTAAAAATAAGTGTTGATTTATTTTTAAAGGATGTGAAGAGAAGTGTATTTCTCTGGATAGCCAAGTACGTTTTTCAAAGCAATGTTAAATATAAGTTAAAAGTTTTAATATGTTTTAAAAAGCATATTTTAGAAAATTGATTATTTCTAAAGGTTAATTTCCAAAGTAAGTATTTTCAAAAATCTATTATTGAAGTAATTATATAAAAGTGATTTGGTATTATGTTTTAAAAAGAGAAAGTTAGTTTATATTTATAAAGTGGTTTCATTTTAAATATTCCTTAAGTATATATTTTAGTAAAGTATTAAAAGTAGTTTTAAACTTCGATGTTATAAAATATATTGATAATAAAGTGTTTTTAAATTATTTTAAAATCTAAAGTATTTTGTACTTGGTGATTCAGTGAAAATAAATATTTGGGAAATGTATTCCGTAAGCGGAAACTGTTTTCAAATGTGCTTTGAAAATTTGGAAATATATCTTGGAAAGATATTTGGGCAAATAAATAATGTGGAAAATTATTTATTTTGTGATGGTTGCTTGTGAATGTTAATTGATAGTTAAATAACCGACTATCAATATTGGCCAAATTCGTTGATCGTTTCGAAGAGACCGGGATCGAGTTTCCGTATACCGGGATTCTAGGTCTGGAGACTCGAATACCACTTCGATCCGGTTTGTACGTTTCGTGTAACGTGTTCGGAGTCGAAGATGGAGCTGTGAAGTGCAAGGGCTAGTCGCTACTAATCCTGAGGATATTTCCAAAATGGATGTAGTAGGAATAGTGCCTTCGGTTCCGTTCGGACCCGGGACGGACTTGTATGGACGAATGCTTTCGTGACATCGTCAGGTGGACGATGGGCATTCTAAGGGATATGTTCTGGAAAGGTATCGTTTAGCCTCGAGCCTCATCAACCCGGAATGACTGAAAATCAGGGGTTATGCAGCAAGGCTTCGTGGGTAGCCCCCACTTGAGAGTAAAGTCATCCCTGTCTAGATGTCCCTTTTATTTCGGCTTAGTGGTGCGGTTGCTGATCCCAACCGTGGGGTGATTTTATTTGGAATTATCCAGTAAGGGATGATTCCGGCCTTGTGTTGCAGGGGAGCGGGCGTACTCCTCGGTACTGTGATCTAGGCCACGTACTGTGACAGGTGGTACCCCAGTGCCTAGTCATTCGTTGGAAATCCATTCTCCCTACGTGCCTTGTACGAGTTTTGTTTGTATTACCCACGTTGTGGCTAGTATGCCGGAATTTAATAGATGTAACAATTTCGGCTATTTTAATAAGTATTTGTAAATAGACACTATTATAATATCAGAGGATTTTATTAAAAAGTGTTTTAGCTATCGTAAGGTAAAAACCCGACATGTTTATTTGTGGCGTGGTCTTACGAGATGCATTTATTTTCAAAAGGATTTTTGAAACATTAATAATCAATTGAGTGTGATTTTCTCACGCTGGTATTCCAGACTGACTCGGGTATTGTTTTATATGATGCTCGGGTCAGACCGAGATAAACAGGTTCAGGATATGATGCTGTGGAGCTCAGGAGACGAGCTGGATGACGATACGTACTCTCGTACTTGCTATTATTTTTCCGCTGTGTATTCAGTTGTATGTTATGGATGTTGATGTACTCTGATGATGTACTCTGATGATGTATTGTATAAACAGATATAGTTTTTAATTTGTGTAAAGATCTGTTGATATATATTATATTTTATTCCGCTGCGATGGTTAGATTCTGATGTTGTTTTCTATTCTTCTTCTTCTACCTCTTCTTCTTAACTAAAATGGTTCGATTTTCCGGGTCTGGAAAGTCGGGTCGTTACATTTGGTATCAGAGCGAAGGTTGGCGATAACCTTGGATCTGGTGGGAATTTTGAGAGTATTAATAAATATGAGCGCGTATTTGTTAGTGAATATAAAATGGTTTTATATTGTGTTGACTTATCGGTTGAGTGTTTATGGATTCTGGTCGATGTGTGGGACGCCACAACATCGATAGGGATTTCTAAACTCTTAAACAAGATAAACCGACACGGTATTGTTTTAAAGGGGTAAATGAAATAATTTTACCCAAATTATTTTTGTATATAAAGAAAAGTTTTGTAAACTATTCTAGTTGATATATATGGATGTTTGATTGTTAGGGAGTGATAATATTAAATTAGTATCATTTAGATATCAAATTGGATAAGAATTGGAATCATAACTAAAAGCTAAGAAATAAATTTATATACAAATAAAATTTGTAAATGTAGATTATAAATGTAATTTATAAATTGGAATAAACTCCATATCCAAATGAGATAGTAATTTGAAATAGAATTCCAGAGAAATGATGGATATAAAACTGGATGAGTTTTAAATTTGGAATTTTGTGAAGTTTAAAATTCCTTTGAGTTGGAAATGGTTTCAAAACGGTTTTGGAGGGATTTTAAAGAGATAAAAGCATTTAACTCTCTTTCGGTCGCTGGAAAATAACTTCGGTGATGACTGCAGCATCATCGATGTTCATTTTTGAGTTTCTAGGAGAGAAATTGCTACCGAGTTGTTTGAAATGGGATTTGTTTGCGAACTGGATTTGGTTTTGAAAATTCAAAGGAATAGTTGAATTGCCAAAGGATTTTGGGATATAGTTGATTTCAAAGGGAATTTTGAAATTTTGAAATTTGTAAAGCTCTGAAACTTTATTTAAAATGTTTATGGGATAATAAATAAAGTTTGGACACTTACAAAATTTGAAGTAAGTAAGGAAATGAAAATAAGTTAGAATATAAGCCAATTAATTGTAGTAAATTAAAAGGAGTAAACAAATAGAGGGTAAGTAAATTGGGGAACTTATAGAAACTTACAAATTTGAATTGTAATAAATAGATTTCGATGGCTTATTAAATAATTGAAACTAATGGAGAAAAGTTATACATGGCTAAATTAGATGTATAATTCCGAGTTAAAAAGTAAAATGTGAATGGGATTGATTGAAAATAGATGAATGGGAATGTGTTTAATTATAAATGAATGGAAGTATGAAAATGTATGTATGTGGCTTATAAGAAATTGGAAAGTGAAACAAAAACCAAAATAAGATTTGTTTAGTATATGGGAAAATCCAAACTTGAGAAATAAAATAAAATTGAAATGGTTGCAAATGAATTAAAATGACATTGTTATTGATAAAACAAATTCAATAATAGATTGTGAATTAAAATAGAATTTGAATGTAATGGAAAGAGAATATGTTAAATTGGAGTGGAATTAATATAAATTGAATTGGAATCAATTCGAATAGTTATAAAATGAAGTGATTGTTTAATTGAATGGAATAAAATTCTACTCAAACAAATAAATGAAAATTCCAAACTTGGGATTTGATTAAAAGAAAATGAAATCAAGGATTTGAATGGAAGTTGTTGAATAAAATAAACTTAAGTTATTGGGTGGAATTGTTTGAAGGAAATAAATAACTTAAGTAAGTTGTATGACGGTTATTTGGTGTATTGGATGCTGAGTTTAATAAAATGGTTTGGAATCAAACTCTTTGGATATGGAAGAAATACAATGAAAGTTGTGAATAAATTTAAAATGGAATAGGTTAAATGTAAATTTAGTTGGATTTAACCTAAATGGTTCTAAAGCTGAAGTAATCCTTTATTCACATTGATATTGACGAATTGTATTAGAAAATGGATCGTTTGAGGTAAAACGAGGTTAAATAAAATTCTATGAATTGATAGAAAGGAAATAAAATTGATTTTGGAATCAATTGTAGTAAATGTGAGTTAATATAGGAAATATAATTGATTTTTTTTAAAATCAATCGTAATAAATACGTATTCATTTGGATTAAAATGAATAGAATGTAAGTAATGTAGTGTAAACCATTTAAATGGAAGCATTTATTCTGTGTTGGGCCTAATAAATTCACTTATGGAAGTGTTTAGTGAATATTGCTTATGTTGTATGTGTTAGCTAATGAAATTAATTGAAATAATAACAAACTTTGGATATTGTCACTTACCTGTTTAAGTTGAGTTAGTACAGGTACCGGGAAGCCGTTTGGCTGGATTTGATTGCGAAATTTGCTAAAATAAATAGCTGCTTGCTTTATAAATGCTAAATAAGGTACGCTTATGCAAAAAAATTCAAAAATAGGAAATATGAACTGCATATATTGATATATATTGTGATTTCCGGCCTGAGGCCGATGTATATATATATTTGTGCATCCTGCGATATCGCAGAAGTCCCTCCGTACAAAGGAGACTTTGCCAAAATTTTCCATAAATTTTGGGAGTTAGAAAATTTTTGAAAATTTTCATTTACGATAAATGATTTAAATTTGTTAAGCAAATAAAAATGAAACTGGATATTAAAATCTAATTTAAATGTGAATGTAAAGTAAGTGAAATCGAAAGAACTAAGGAAAGTAAGCTTGCAAATAAACTTTTACTTGAGATTTAAATTAATTAGTAAGTGGAACTAATTCAATAGTCAAAAGGGAAGCCAATTTGAATTCAAATGAAGTCGCTTGGGCAGAATGAATAGTAATGAAAATAAACTTTGATAGTAAAGTGAAAATTAATGTAAGAAGTGTATAAATATTTATATTAAACTTAAGGATTGGAAAAATGAAATTCTTAAGTGAAGTGGGTATCGAGGAAATTATTCTAAGTGGATAATTGCATAAAGGGTTAAATTGAAAGTTGTGAATAAGGGGATAACAATCAAAAGGAATGCGAAATAAAAGTAAATTGATATAGCTGATAATCAATTGAAATTAATACGTAAGATGTACGCATTATTTTATTCGCATAGCTATTTGGTCCAGATGTCGAACACAGAATTTCGAGATAGATATATCGATCCGAGTTGGAATTTTTCACTCGATTTTCGACGGCGAACCTGGATATGGATTGTTGATTGATTCTGGATATTCTCTATCATAGTTTGTGGCTATGCAAGGAGAATGACGGTTTCTGATCAAGAAACCAGATCTGAGTCCGCACTAGGAAGTCGGGTGGACAATACTAGTTCGGAAGTGAAATTGTGTGATCGATTGAGCGATCGAATGTGATATTGCGTACGGATAATATATGTGCATCGTACGGGCTTAAGTAAAACAAATATTGGAAATTTGTAAAGGAAAGTATAAAATGACTTTGGAATTGTGATTGAATATTATTGCTTAGTAGGATATACAGGTGTATAAAAGCAATGGATAGATTGGGATTTTGATTTTAGAAGATAAAATTTAATGGCCCGACAAAAGGTATGTATTTGAATTTCTATATGAAATTTGATTGGGTTTTTGATCCAGCCACTTGGCTTTTTGTTTTCTTTTTGAGATTGGGAGGCCGTAGAGCCATTTTGTAGTAGTACCGAGCTAGCCGCGCAAAGGAGACGCTGGCGAAATTTTTCGGAAATTTAGTGAGTTAGAAAAATTTTGGAAAATTTTGATAATTCAAAATTTGAATTCAAATTTAAATTTGAATGGATAAGTAGGTGATATGGGATACGACTTATGGATAGGTTTGGGAATGTTAGTAAGAGGGATAGTGTGTCTCTATTTAAAGAATTGTTATGGAAGGTTGTTAAAACTGTTTGGTTTTGGGAAATAGCTAACGGGATATTGAATCATTCTTCCTAACTGGTAATTTCGGGGACGAAATTCTCTTAAGGGGGGAGGAATGTGACGACCCGGATTTTTGTATATTTGAAATTGGAATATTTAATTGATTTTAAATATTTAAGAGTTAAATTTAAACTCAAAATTTCAAATATCATTATTTATTTGGTGATTTAATTGTTGAAGTTAATAATTGGAATTGAGTAAAATATAGAATCTGGAGTTTTAAGTCGTTTAAAAATAATTTGAAGGCTTATAAAATTCATATTAATAATACTGAAGGTGATAGAACTTTTAAATTCGAAAATAATTTGTTAAGTTTTAAAAATATATCGTTTAAATTGAATTTAAAAATAGCCTTCCGAGGCACAGTCTCGAAATTCGACGAAACTAGTTCCATTGGGTCCGTAATATTGAATTATTATTGGATTTCAAATTTCGTATTGATTGGAGTAGTTGTGTGAGCATACGACACATAAACGCGTTGAAATTGTACCGAAAACAAATTTAATTTAAATAATAAAAAGGGGGCTTATCATCAGCACGTTGTCTCCCTAAAATCACGCCAAAGATCACGGGAAGAAATCGTGCAAAGCATGCCTCGTTCGATTTTAAATATCTCGTTCCTCTTTTCTTCCTCTTTAAGCCTTCAGTTCAACTGAAACGAAAATTCATTCGTTTAAAGAAAAAAATGTCGACTCCCACTCCTCTCAGAAAAATAAGATAAATCAAAATCTCCATCTTCTTTGAATTTTATCCACGCGTATTCCTCTTCCTTTCAGTTTCAAATTGAACGAGCTAAATCAAAGCCGAAATCTAGTCTCGAAATCAAATCGTGCTCCTCGATTTTTAATCAAACCAGTTCGACTCATATGCAGAAGTATCTGTACGAAGGCAATTCATATTCGTGATAAAAAGAGGAAGCTTGATGACAGTCGATCGAGGCAGGCTTGGGACTTAGGGCATCACGAGGCTGGAACTCGGGTTCGCACTTGTGGGGGCGCTGTGATGATTATCGGTGGAGCTTGGTTTGCGCGTACACGTAGGAGGCGGTGTTTGGATTGCGAGCTCGATCTGAGGGAAGAACTCGAGTTAGGGTTTTGGCATCGTGGTTTCAAATCCTATCGTAAGGTAAAATTGTTGATTTATTTTCTTTAGTTTTAATTGGAATTGATAACAGAAAAAAAGAAAAAAAATTTAACAGTAAGGTAATTACTATTTTGTTTTAACTCACTGTTTTAAATTTTATTGTTAAGTAAAAATTTTAATTTACCTTATTGTTTAGGTTATCAGGAATTTACAGTAAAAAGAATTTTTATTCAAGATCTAAAGTAAATAATAACTATATATATAGCTTACTGTTTAAATTTAAAACTATATACGACGTTAATTAGTATACATATGTATATATGTAAAATCTGTTATAAAATGTATGATTTGGTCAGAAATAGGAAAGTTGGTTTAAATCAAATTATAAGTTAAAATTTAAAACCTATTAAGCAGTGATTAATTTTTCTAATAAACTTGTTTAATTATTTGTCGCTAAAAATAATTTTATTAAAAAGGAAATAGTTTAAATTAAATTATTGATTAATTAAATCTATTAAATGGTAATTAACTGTTTGACTATTTCGAATATTGATAAGTTATATAATATTTATTCAAGGTCAAAAATCTGGGAAGAATCAAACTGGTCTGGATGGATTAAAAAATTTAAGGGGTAAAGGTGAGTTAATCTCACTCAGTTAAATTATAATTTCAATTTAATTGGTTAAATTTAAATAATTGGTTGAATGATTGTTTTGGTTTGATGTGATATTATATATATAGTAGTATATAGCAATATATACATATTGGCATATGTATATATTGGAGTTGTTGATATTTCCGCATTTTATAGCGGATGATATTTTATAAAACCCATATACCGCGATATTCCACTTTGAAGTGAAATTGGTATTGTGCTAACATCTGTGGATGCAGGGAAACAGGTTGGAGGGATCCAACTGGATTCCTCAAAATATTTAATTTTGTTAAATATTCTGTGATATGATTTTTGATATCCTGTGATGAATTATATGGATAATGGGATGTTATGGTTTGGTTGGACCGATTTGGATAATGCTGAGTTATCAAAATCTCTAGAATAGAAATTTTGAAAGAAATAAAAGAGTAAATTTTTAAGTCAAATAATTCTAGTGAATTTGAATAACTTAAATAATGAATTGTAAAAGAAATAAAGCAATTCCTAAATTCGAACAAATATGATTAAAGGGGATTTTGAATTAACATGAGGATAATGAATTTTAAACTAAAGTGATATTATTGGAGAGAATAAAGAAATTATTTTTGAATGTAAGGATTAAATTTAATAAAGGGATAAAGAAGGAATTTTGGAAGTTTTAAATTGGTATTTTAAGTTAAAAGGGTTTAACTCAAAATTAAGAAATAAAATCTGAGAGTAAATGTAATTTGAAATAAATGAAGTAAATAAGAAATTTATTTCGAAGTAAAGTAAATGGGAAAATCAATGGGAAATTGATTTGGTTGTTTAAAATTGGAATTTAAAAGAGAAGTGAGATTTTGGAATTTATAAACTGGGTTTATAAAGTAAAATAAAATATCAGGGGATATTTGGAAATATAAATTCAAGGTGGGAATTTATAAAGGGATATGAATTGGTTTAAAAATAAGTGTTGATTTATTTTTAAAGGATGTGAAGAGAAGTGTATTTCTCTGGATAGCCAAGTACGTTTTTCAAAGCAATGTTAAATATAAGTTAAAATTTTTAATATGTTTTAAAAGGCATATTTTAGAAAATTGATTATTTCTAAAGGTTAATTTCCAAAGTAAGTATTTTCAAAAATCTATTATTGAAGTAATTATATAAAAGTGATTTGGTATTATGTTTTAAAAAGAGAAAGTTAGTTTATATTTATAAAGTGGTTTCATTTTAAATATTCCTTATGTAACAACCCGCATATCTATCGATTCTATATTTAAATATTTTATTTAAATATTTTATCGTTAGTCGGATGTTAGTCCGAAAAGCTACTTTTTGCATACGGTCAAATTAGGACTCGAGACCACCCCCATTGAGTTCAAAATGACGTTTGCGATCTTTTTGAGTGTAAACTTCGATATGTTTGGAGATAGTGAAATTTTCAACATTTTTTCCCGCCTTTGACTTTGGTTTGGACTGCACCCCTTTAGTTCAGCCCAACCATCTTCTTCACTCTATCAAAACACTTCAAGCTTTGTCAAAAATGGTGGTGGGAAGTGGAAATTAAAACTCCAAACACAAATTCTATTGTAAATCCGAGATTCAACATCAAATTCACGTGAAGACCATTGATTCAAGCTTGTTGGTGTTCTTGCTTTGCTCTCAAATCTCCACCTTCATCAAATTCCGTGAAAAGGTGTAACAACCCGGGTTTTTCTGTCACGAAAAACCGGACCAATTGAATTAAGAAGAAGAGGTAGAAGAAGAAAAATAGAAAACAACAACAGAATCTCACATACGCAGCGGAATAAAATATAATATATACAAAACAGATCTTTACTCAAACAGAAAAATATATCTGTTTATACAATATATCATCAGAATACATCATCAGAGTATATCAATATCCATAACATACAACTGAATACACAGCGGAAAAATAATAGCAAGTACGAGAGTACGTATTGTCATCCAGCTCGTCTCCTGAGCTCCACAGTATCATATCCTGAACCTGTTTATCTCGGCCTGACCCGAGCATCATATAAAACAATACCCGAGTCAGTCTGGAAAACCAGCGTGAGAAAATCACACTCAAATTGATTATTAAAGTTTCAAAATCCTTTGAAAACAAAAGCATCTCGTAAGACCACGCCACAAATAAACATGTCGGGTTTTTACCTTACGATAGCTAAAACACTTTATATCAATATCCTCTGATATTATAATAGTGTCTACAGAAAGTAAAATAGAATCTAGCTGAAATGCTTGCATCTCACATTTCAACAATAGTTGGGCACAATCAAAACCGTACAGGCACGTAGGGAGAATGGATTTCCAACGAATGACTAGGCACTGGGGTACCACCTGTCACAGTACGTGGCCTAGATCACAGTACCGAGGAGTACGCCCGCTCCCCTGCAACACAAGGCCGGAACCATCCCTTACTGGATGATCCCGAATAAAATCACCCCACGGTTGGGATCAGCAACCGCACCACTAAGCCGAAATAAAAAAGGGACATCTAGACAGGGATGACCTTACCCTCCAGTGGAAGCTACCCACGAAGCCTTGCTGCATAACCCCTGATTTTCAGTCATTCCCGGTTGATGAGGTTCGAGGCTAAACGATACCTTTTAGAGAACATATCCCTTAGAATGCCCATCGTCCGCTGACGATGTTTCGCAAGCATTCGTCCATACCAGTCCGTCCTGGGTTTGAACGGAACCGAAGGCACTACTCCTACTACATCCATTTTGGAAATATCCTCAGGATTAGTAGCGACTAGCCCTTGCACTTCACAGCTCTAATCTTCGACTCCGAACACGTTACACGAAACGTACGAACCGGATCGAAGTGGTATTCGAGTCTCCAGACCTAGAATCCTGGTATACGGAAACCCGATCCCGGTCTCTTCGAAACGATCAGCGCATTGGCCAATATTGATAGTTGGTTATTTAACTATCAATTAACATCCACAAGCAACCATCACACAATTAAATAATTTCCCACATTATTTATTTGCCCAAATATCTTTTCAAGATATATTTCCGAATTTTCAAACTCCTTTTGAAAACAATTTCAAACAGTTTCCGCTTACGGAATACATTTCCAAATATTTATTTCTCTGAAACACCAAGTACAAAACACTTTTAGATTTTAAAATAATTTAAAAACACTTTATTTAAAATATATTTTATAACATTGAAATCAAATTACTTTAATACTTTATTAAAAATATATACTTTAAATTAACCCTCTTTATAAATATAAACTAAATTTCTCTTTTTAAAACAGAATAACAAATCACTTTTATATAATTACTACAATAATAGATTTTTAAAATATACCTACTTTGAAAATTAACATTTAGAAATAATCAATTTTCTAAAACATGCTTTTTAAAACATACTTAAAACTTTTAACTTATATTTAAAATTGCTTTGAAAACGTACTTGGCTATCCAGAGAAATACACTTCTCATTTCCATCTTTTAAAAATAAATCAACATTTATTTTTAAACCAAACCATATCTTTTATAAATTCTCACCTTGAATTTATATTCAAATATCCACTATATTTTATTTTACTTTATAAACCCAGTTTATATCTCCAAAATCTCACTTCTCTTTTAAAATTCAAATTTTAAATAACTAAATCAATTTCCAATTGATTTTCCAATTTACTTTACTTTACTTTGAAATAAATTTCCTTTACTACTTCATTTATTTCAAAATACATTAACTTTTAGATTTATTCCTTTATTTGAGTTAAAACCCTTTTTAACTGAAAATACAAATTTTAAACTTTCAAAATTCCGTCTTTAGCCTTTAATT
The DNA here is from genome assembly GCA_030737815.1 of Allium fistulosum. Taxonomy (NCBI): domain Eukaryota; kingdom Viridiplantae; phylum Streptophyta; class Magnoliopsida; order Asparagales; family Amaryllidaceae; genus Allium; species Allium fistulosum. The sequence continues at coordinate 1,109,087,360 of CM060902.1, read as the reverse complement.
AAATTTAATCCTTACATTCAAAATAAATCCTTTATTCTTTAAATTTAATATCACTTTAATTTAAAGTTAATATTTCCCTTGTTATTTCGAAATTTCCTTATTCCAATTCACTTGAATTATTTACTTGAAATTTACTCTTTTATTTCTTTCAAAATCCAATTCAATATATTTCGATAACTCCTTTTATTGAAATATTCAATCCAACCATATCATCCAATATTTCAATCATCAATAAAATCATCACAGGATATCAATATTCATAGAACAGAATATCAAATAATCTAAATAATTTTGAGGAATCCAGTTGGATCCCTCCAACCTGTTTCCCTGCATCCACAGACGTTAGCACAATACCAATTCCACTTCAAATGGAATATCGCGGTATATGGGATTTATAAAATCATCCGCTATTATGCGGCGCATAGGGTATCATCCGCTATATAAATGCGGGAATATCAACAACTCAAATATATACATATGCCAATATGTATATATTTCTATATACTACTATATATAGTATAGCACATCAATCAATGCAACCATCCAATCAATTATTTAAATTTAACCTTTTAAATTTAAAATCAAATTCAACTGAGTGAGATTAACTCACCTTTATTTTGTTTTGCCATCCATTACCATTTATTTCCATTCCAGCTTGTTGCCTTTCAGATTTCGACCTTGAATAAATATTGGATTTATTTTGTCAATATTTGAATTAATCAACCAATTAATTACCATACACGGATTTAAATCAACTAACAATTTAATTTTAAGTAATTCTTATTTATAATAATTTCTTAGTAACTAAGGTAATTAAATAAGATAATCTAACAAATTAATTCCCCTTTATTCAAAATTAAACAAGTAATTGAAAATTGATATATATATATCCATAAATATTTTCTTCAGTTTATATCTTTGCTCATTACTTTTCAAATTAAACCGAAATTTTTAGACTTACTGTCAAAAATCAAAACTATGTACATATGATCAGACTTATACATACATACATAAATAAATTTAAGAAGATAAGTTGTTTTACTATTTCACCTATATCTATGTATATATGTATACATATGTATTTTCTTTTGATTAAAATTAATTTATACCTTTACTGAAAATATATTTTTTTTTTCCATATACTTAGAAATAAAAGAAAATGGAAAAGAGACAGATTACCTGCTGCCAAACTTCCATCGCTGGCCTCGCCGTTGGCAGCTTCACACGAGCACTCCCCTACCACGAAGTCAACACCTCTACTTCGCCTAGCTGCCATGAATCACTCTCGTCAACGCGAACGAAAGCCTTGCGCGCGCGTGGAGTCACGATGCTCGCCAACCCAAATTCAAACGACCTCGCTGCTCTCCACTTGCCTTCGCCTTCGTGCTTCCAGGAGACCCTCCTCTAGTCGCGATTGTAATCGACTTTCAACCAGATGTCGACATCGGTTCACAAGCCCTAATTGCCAAGTCGCCTCAACCGAACACCCCTTCATTTCAATTCGAATTCGAAATTCGAATGTTTAGATAGCGACCATGAACACGAATTGCTCGATTAGCTTTGAACGAATAAGAAATGTTACAGCCATTCTTATTTTAACAGAGGAAAGTTTGATTTTTCCCTTTTTCTTTTTAATCTGGACTAGCAAGATAGAATAGAAGAGAGGGGCATTCGTTTATCTCTATTATTATATCTTTGTTTACTTAACGAAAAGGAAAGGGAGACAGAAACGATGTTGGCGTGCTTGGAACGTTACACGTGCTGGTGGAGCAGGAATTCCAGCTGAAAAGAAAGAATGTAGGCTGATAGAAAATTTGACTAGACCATAAAAATTTTAAATTTACATTTGATTCCAACGCGTTTATCCAGCGTACGACCACATGACAATTTCGGAAGCTACGAAAATTGAAATCCGATAAAAATTCCATATTACGGATCTAATGAAACCAGTTTCGTCGAATTCCGAGAGTGTGCCTCGGAAGGTTATTTTTAAATTCAATTTCAACGATATATTTTTAAAACTGAACAAAACTCTTTTAAAATTCCATTTTAAAAGTTCTATCATCTTCAGTATTGACAATATAAATTTTCTGAACCTTTGAACTATTTTTAACCGGCTTAAAATCAAGATTCAATATTTTACCCAATCCCGATAATTAAATTTAATAATTAATTATCCAAAGAAATACTGTATAATTGAAATTAAAGTTAAAATTTAACCTTCGGATATTTAAAATAAATTAAATATTCACATTTCAAATATACAAAAATTCCGGGTCGTCACATTCCTTCCCCCTTAAAAGAATTTCGTCCCCGAAATTACCAGTTAAGAGAAATGATTCGATACCCGTTCTTTTTCCCAAATTCAAACAGTTTTAACAATACCCAAACAATCTTTTATTAATGATACACTTATCATCTTTTAACTTCCCAAACTTATTCATAAGTTCAACCCATACCACCTACTTATCCATTCAAATTTAAATTTGAATTCAAATTTTGAATTATCAAAATTTCCCAAAATTTTTCTAACTCCCTAAATTTCCGAAAAATTTCGCCAGCGTCTCCTTTGCGCGGCTAGCTCGGTACTACTACAAAATGGCTCTACGGCCTCCCAATCTCAAAAAGAAAACAAAAAGCCAAGTGGCTGGATCCAAAACCCAATCAAATTCATATAGAAATTCAAATACATACCTTTTTGTCGGGCCATTAAATTTTATCTTCTAAATCAAAAATCCCAATTATTCATTGCTTTTATACACCTGTATATCCTATTAAGCAATAATATTAAATCACAATCCCAAAGTCATTTTATACTTTTCTTTACAAATTTTCAATATTTGCTTTACTTAAGCCCGTACGATGTACATATATCATCCGTACGCAATATCATATTCGATCGCTCAATCGATCACACAATTCCACTTCCGAACTAGTATCGTCCACCCGACTTCCTAGTGCGGACTCAGATCTGGTTTCTTGATCAGAAACCGTCATTCTCCTTGCATAGCCACAAACTATGATAGAGAATATCCAGAACCAATCAACAATCCATATCCAGGCTCGCCGTCGAAAATCGAGTGAAAAATCCTGATTCGGATCGATAAAACTATCTCGAAATTCTGTGTTCGACATCTGGACCAAATAGCTGTGCGAATAAAATAATATACGTACATCTTACGTATAAATTCCAATTGATTATCAGTTATATCAATTCTCCTTTATTCACATTCCCTTTTGATTGTTATCCCTTTATTCACAACTATCTCATTTCACAACTTCAGTTTTAGTCTTCATTCAACTATTCACTTAGTATATATTTTTCCAATCCAAAATTACTAAGTATATTTCCAATACCAATTTTCTTAAGAATTTCATTCTTTAATTCTTAAGTTCATATAAATTTTCTTATATTTATTTACTACTTCACCACCGAAGTGTATATATTCAAATCGAATTCCAATTTCATATGAATTCCAACTTACTTCAATTTACTACTTCATTTCCAAAAAATTTTTTTTTTCTTAAATTCAATTCATCTCTAACTTCCAAAAATTGAATTTTATTTAGCTCGAAAACAATCCAAGTTAATTCATTCAATAACTATTTCTCAACTTATTTAAACCACTCTTCTGTTTGAGTTCAGTTTCCATTCAACATTTACTTAAGTCAATAACTTAAGTTTATTTTCCATTTAACCAACCTTTTAAAGTTTTATTTCCATCTTTCATTTGATTCTTATTTAATCAAATTCCATTCATTTATTTATTTAATATAATTGGTTCATTCACTCAATCACTATGAACTTTAATTTCCATACTCAATTCATCTGGAATTATTTTATTAATAACCAGGCCCTTTCCAATTTATTTTCTTATTTTCACTTATTTGGATTCATTTGCAATTTAAACCATCACTATGTTAATCCAATTTCATTAACTAATTTATTATCTCATTAGTTCCTTCGCTGGTTAAATTAAATACTTGCTTTTTAATTCCAAATATCACTTCACTTAATTTCTTAAGTTCAATATATTTTATAATTCAAGTTTGGATTTATTTAAAAATTTAAAAATTAAGATTGCTCATCTTAGTCGTTTCCATTTGATAATTACAATTTCAAATTATAACTCTTAATGGTTCAAAGAAATGAATTCCCATTTATGACTTACAATTTCATTTCTATTCATAAGTTTTAACTTACTTACTTAAGATCTGGGACTATTCATTTAAGTCCATTTTCATCTTTACAATCAAATCTCAAATTATTACACTTAAGAATTTTAAGAATATGAGTTTCTTTACACAATTATAAGCATTCTACATTACCTTTATATCCAATTCAATTCGACTTCAACTTACTTACATTTAATTCAATTCCAATTCTCAATTTTATTTAACTTATCTTAAGTTAAATCCAAATATATTTTATTCACCTTCATATACTCGAATTAAATTTTAATTCTAGGATACAATTTTATACAAGTTTTACAATTCATTCACCTTCAAGTTCTCTAACTCTTTTATCTACCAACTTATATTACTCATTGAGTTAATTTCATCTCATAATTATAATCCCAGAATTTAACTTTCATTCCTTTCTTATTTCAATCAACTTCATTCTATACTTTATATTGTTGATTCATTTAAATTTCCACATTTAAATTTTAAATAGAATTTCCAGAATCCAATTGCCCGATTTTATTCCAAAAACCATTTTGAATTCATAAATAACTCATACATATCTGGTATATCACCTCAAATCCAAATTTCCAAAACAATCTGCTTTTACCAAACAAATTTTCCCTTTGAATTTCAAAACCAACCCAGTTCACAATCACTTCCAATTTAAAACAGTTTGGTAGCAATTTCTCTTTGGAAACTCGAAAATAGACATCGATGATGCTGCAGTCATCACCGAAATTATTTTCCAGCGACCGAAAGAGAATTTAATGCTTTTATCACTTTAAAACATTTCAAATATTTTTAAATTCCAAATCCCACCAGATATGAATTCAATTTCAAAAATATTCATGAAATAATATCACCATTATTTTCCCAAAACCTTTGAAACTATTTTAAATCCAAAGGAATTTAAATCTTTCCCAAAACAAAAATCCATCCAATTTTTATATCCAAACATTACTCTGGAATTCTATCACATTTTATTCCAAGTTATAAGACACATTTACAATTTCATTTGTTTATGAATTAATCTCATTTGATTATAAATCACATTTGTAATTCACATTTGTATATAAAGTTTATCTCAATTTATAAATTTCATTTATAGTCTATATTTCAAATTCCATTTTGTTATATAAATTTATTCTTCAACTTAGGTTATAAGTTTCAATTTCTACTCAATAATGAGACTAACTCATTATTGTCATTTTCTAACAACCAAGCATCCAAATATATAACTATAATAATTTCAAATAATTATTTCTTTTATATACAAAATAATTTGGGCAAAATTATTTCATTCACCCTATTTAAAACAATATTGTGTCGAACTGTTCTATTCAAGTGTTTAGAAACCCCTTCGATACAGTTGTCCAGACTGTGCCGACGAAGGTTCATATGCCACTCAATAAATCAACCAACACAATATAAAACCACTTTATATTCACTAACAAATACGCGCTCATATCTATTAGTACTCTCAAAATTCCCAACAGAGCCAAGGTTATCGCTAGCCTAAGCTCTGATACCACTGTAACAACCCGGGTTTTTCTGTCACGAAAAACCGGACCAATTGAATTAAGAAGAAGAGGTAGAAGAAGAAAAATAGAAAACAACAACAGAATCTCACATACGCAGCGGAATAAAATATAATATATACAAAACAGATCTTTACTCAAACAGAAAAATATATCTGTTTATACAATATATCATCAGAATACATCATCAGAGTATATCAATATCCATAACATACAACTGAATACACAGCGGAAAAATAATAGCAAGTACGAGAGTACGTATTGTCATCCAGCTCGTCTCCTGAGCTCCACAGTATCATATCCTGAACCTGTTTATCTCGGCCTGACCCGAGCATCATATAAAACAATACCCGAGTCAGTCTGGAAAACCAGCGTGAGAAAATCACACTCAAATTGATTATTAAAGTTTCAAAATCCTTTGAAAACAAAAGCATCTCGTAAGACCACGCCACAAATAAACATGTCGGGTTTTTACCTTACGATAGCTAAAACACTTTATATCAATATCCTCTGATATTATAATAGTGTCTACAGAAAGTAAAATAGAATCTAGCTGAAATGCTTGCATCTCACATTTCAACAATAGTTGGGCACAATCAAAACCGTACAGGCACGTAGGGAGAATGGATTTCCAACGAATGACTAGGCACTGGGGTACCACCTGTCACAGTACGTGGCCTAGATCACAGTACCGAGGAGTACGCCCGCTCCCCTGCAACACAAGGCCGGAACCATCCCTTACTGGATGATCCCGAATAAAATCACCCCACGGTTGGGATCAGCAACCGCACCACTAAGCCGAAATAAAAAAGGGACATCTAGACAGGGATGACCTTACCCTCCAGTGGAAGCTACCCACGAAGCCTTGCTGCATAACCCCTGATTTTCAGTCATTCCCGGTTGATGAGGTTCGAGGCTAAACGATACCTTTTAGAGAACATATCCCTTAGAATGCCCATCGTCCGCTGACGATGTTTCGCAAGCATTCGTCCATACCAGTCCGTCCTGGGTTTGAACGGAACCGAAGGCACTACTCCTACTACATCCATTTTGGAAATATCCTCAGGATTAGTAGCGACTAGCCCTTGCACTTCACAGCTCTAATCTTCGACTCCGAACACGTTACACGAAACGTACGAACCGGATCGAAGTGGTATTCGAGTCTCCAGACCTAGAATCCTGGTATACGGAAACCCGATCCCGGTCTCTTCGAAACGATCAGCGCATTGGCCAATATTGATAGTTGGTTATTTAACTATCAATTAACATCCACAAGCAACCATCACACAATTAAATAATTTCCCACATTATTTATTTGCCCAAATATCTTTTCAAGATATATTTCCGAATTTTCAAACTCCTTTTGAAAACAATTTCAAACAGTTTCCGCTTACGGAATACATTTCCAAATATTTATTTCTCTGAAACACCAAGTACAAAACACTTTTAGATTTTAAAATAATTTAAAAACACTTTATTTAAAATATATTTTATAACATTGAAATCAAATTACTTTAATACTTTATTAAAAATATATACTTTAAATTAACCCTCTTTATAAATATAAACTAAATTTCTCTTTTTAAAACAGAATAACAAATCACTTTTATATAATTACTACAATAATAGATTTTTAAAATATACCTACTTTGAAAATTAACATTTAGAAATAATCAATTTTCTAAAACATGCTTTTTAAAACATACTTAAAACTTTTAACTTATATTTAAAATTGCTTTGAAAACGTACTTGGCTATCCAGAGAAATACACTTCTCATTTCCATCTTTTAAAAATAAATCAACATTTATTTTTAAACCAAACCATATCTTTTATAAATTCTCACCTTGAATTTATATTCAAATATCCACTATATTTTATTTTACTTTATAAACCCAGTTTATATCTCCAAAATCTCACTTCTCTTTTAAAATTCAAATTTTAAATAACTAAATCAATTTCCAATTGATTTTCCAATTTACTTTACTTTACTTTGAAATAAATTTCCTTTACTACTTCATTTATTTCAAAATACATTAACTTTTAGATTTATTCCTTTATTTGAGTTAAAACCCTTTTTAACTGAAAATACAAATTTTAAACTTTCAAAATTCCGTCTTTAGCCTTTAATTAAATTTAATCCTTACATTCAAAATAAATCCTTTATTCTTTAAATTTAATATCACTTTAATTTAAAGTTAATATTTCCCTTGTTATTTCGAAATTTCCTTATTCCAATTCACTTGAATTATTTACTTGAAATTTACTCTTTTATTTCTTTCAAAATCCAATTCAATATATTTCGATAACTCCTTTTATTGAAATATTCAATCCAACCATATCATCCAATATTTCAATCATCAATAAAATCATCACAGGATATCAATATTCATAGAACAGAATATCAAATAATCTAAATAATTTTGAGGAATCCAGTTGGATCCCTCCAACCTGTTTCCCTGCATCCACAGACGTTAGCACAATACCAATTCCACTTCAAATGGAATATCGCGGTATATGGGATTTATAAAATCATCCGCTATTATGCGGCGCATAGGGTATCATCCGCTATATAAATGCGGGAATATCAACAACTCAAATATATACATATGCCAATATGTATATATTTCTATATACTACTATATATAGTATAGCACATCAATCAATGCAACCATCCAATCAATTATTTAAATTTAACCTTTTAAATTTAAAATCAAATTCAACTGAGTGAGATTAACTCACCTTTATTTTGTTTTGCCATCCATTACCATTTATTTCCATTCCAGCTTGTTGCCTTTCAGATTTCGACCTTGAATAAATATTGGATTTATTTTGTCAATATTTGAATTAATCAACCAATTAATTACCATACACGGATTTAAATCAACTAACAATTTAATTTTAAGTAATTCTTATTTATAATAATTTCTTAGTAACTAAGGTAATTAAATAAGATAATCTAACAAATTAATTCCCCTTTATTCAAAATTAAACAAGTAATTGAAAATTGATATATATATATCCATAAATATTTTCTTCAGTTTATATCTTTGCTCATTACTTTTCAAATTAAACCGAAATTTTTAGACTTACTGTCAAAAATCAAAACTATGTACATGTAATATCCCGGAATTTATGGACAATATCAATTTAATAATCTGTTTAAATAATTAAATTGATTTGATAATATTTGATAATAAAAATTTGAATTAGTTAATAATCTAATTAAATAGATATTTAATTAGTGAAATTTATCTTTTATAAGTCAATAAAATGATTTCTATCTATAATATATATATGAGTATATATTGTAAATAGATTGCCTTTGATTTGAAAGTTAATAAATAAATGAAATCTTGTTTTTATATTTCTAATATATATATTGATAATTTTGAGATTAGGATTTATTTAATATTTGCTTTTCAAAGCTATTTAAACAAATAACAAATATGGTTTAAATAAGATTATTAATAAGGTTTATTTTATTTTCTTATTAATTTCTAAATAAATATGATTTAAGAGTATATCTATATAAGTTTAAAATACAATTTAAATATGATATGTTGATTCATTTAACAATAGTGGTAATTTATAATCTCCTTTATAAATTATTTTAAAATTGATAAATATGTTAATTTCAAACAATATTAATAGAGTGTTGTTTTTATAATAAAAAGACCTTAATAAAATAAGATTGTTATTTTCAAATTGGATGTGTTGTTTTAAATTTACTTTAAATTGGATTTTAAGAATATAATTTGAATTTGAATTTGAAATTCAAAAGAGGTAATATTTAAATAGTTTTAGATTTTAAATATATATGTATAAGCTTTTATTTATAAGTATAATTGGTTAGTTCTAAAAAAAAGTTATCTTTATATATATAAATAGATAAGTAATAAGTGTTTAAGAAAATAAAGAAAAAGCTTTTATCTATATTTAAAATAAATGTAAACTAACTAAAAGACATGTGTAAATTCCTAAAGCTTTAAAATAACATGTGTACATTAATAAACCAATGTAATGACAAATGTCAAGTTTTGAGTTTTTGTTTTTCTTTTATTTGAATATATCATTTTTACTTATATATACATATGTTCTTATCTACATTTTCTTTTCTAATTCTTTTTCAAAATTAAAGAGATTTCAGCCTATAACAAGAATACTCAAAACAAAATCTGAAACAAGATTTCTTTCAATAAAACAAAATTCTCAAACAAATTCTCAACCGAAATGTTCTCAAATAAAATCAGTAATCCTCAAACCATAATCTCAAATAACCTGTAACTCATTTTCAATAATCAAGCCTTCAACCTGCATTTCTTTAAAACCTGTAACCTCTCTTCAATCTGAAAACAAAAAGGTTGCATTTTCTTCAAAACCTGGAATCAAAGCTTTTAGCCTGCAACTTCTTTTCAAAATCTGGAAGCAAGTTTAAAATCAAGAATTAAGCAACACCTCAACAAGATAATTGGCATGCATGCAAGATCCAATAACAAAGAGGCAATTTAAGTTTATAATTTGAGTTTTAAAGATTCGAAAGCTCTTCAGATTTGTAGCTCTGTTCTCTGCTTTTTAAAATGGTGAGTAACATTCATTTTTAAAACTTAAGTTTATGATATATGTTTGCATGTGATGATATTGGCTTGTATTGAAGTTCTTAATTTGAATTTATGTGAATTGGTATAAATATACTATATGACCCTGTCTGTTTACATAAACAAGCCTGCATTCTGTTCTTTCAAATAAGTGAGTAAACAATTTATTTAAAAAATTTAAGTAGTAATTTTCTGTTGCATGATTTTGAAATGGTGTTTGTTTATGCGCATAGCAGTTTGCCTCTGTAGATATAATTATGCTATGGGTTTTGATATATTTGAAACTGTGTGTGTTGATTTCCTTTTCCTCTCTGTAAAGTCTGAGTTAAAACCAAAGCTTCAAGTTATTTCCTAATTAAACAACAGTTAGGATTTTGGTTCAAGCAAAATAAGTTAGATTAAGTACAAACCAAGAACCAGGGATAGAACTAAGTGCTGGTATTTGAAATTCATCTGGAAAACAAATAATGCAGTAACAAATTATTATCAATGTTGAAATCAAGTGTTGAATTTGATTAAAATAATTATATAAACTAAAGTATCATTGGAAATTATGAATTTTGGAAAGAAATTCAAAATTTTAAAAATTGTATTGAGTGAGTACTTGGGGGTTTCCTGAAAGTTGGGTTTTGGTCTAATTCTGTTGATCCATGCATCTGGGTTGCTCGAGATTGATGATGGAGCTAGGTGAAGCATTGGAGAGGATAGAAAAAATGGTTGAAGGGATGATAATTCACTGTGTAGTTTAAATTTGCTCGAGATTTGTTTTAAACCTAGTTTTACGGGGTTTCAATGTTTGTTTGAGTTCGTCTTGCTCTGTTGATCGAACTGCTTGGGGATTTGGGTATTGGAAGATGGTGGGTTGACGAGTACTTCACAGAAGTTTCAACGACGATGGTGGTCGGAGGAAGGAATACGAGTCGTTGACAGGTTTGGAAAGATTTCCAGCTTCTTGTTCCAGGTTGTGATCGAGATTTCTCGAATTCGATTGAGGTGGTCGTTCGTGGTTCTGGAGGTCGCGATCGTGAGGGGTGGTCGAAGTCGATATGCCGGAGTTGGGAGTGATGGTCGGAGGCGATCAACTCGCTTGTGCACGTGCACGAGATACTTGGAGCCTGGGTTGCTTCTTGGTTCGAGAAGATGAAGTCTCTGTTCGACTCGAAGTCGTGCTCAGGGAAATAAGGTTTTGGCTCGGGGATTCGAAGGGAAAACTCGAAGCATTTCAGGGGAGGCTCGGGTGATTTGTTTGTTACAGGTTTAAGCCTGGTTGTTTTTAAAAATTTTAATTTAAAATTAAAAACAGAAATTTGAGCAAAGTTTAAATCAATTTTTAAAGTTTGAATCCAAGTTAATTTGTATTCTAGTGAGATAAAATAAGTTTATAAATTTATAATGTTTGTAAATCTGATTTAAAATTGGTTAAAGTTAAATTGTAATTTATTTTGAATCTTTTAATTTAAAATGAATTAAAAGAAAGATTTTAAAGTTAAATCTTTTAAAGTCTTGGTTAATAATAATTAAAGTAGATGGAAGGTTAATACTTTAATTTAGAAAGTAATTAAGGTTTAATGATATATGAGTCATTAAATTAATAGGATAATTAAAGAATAATTTAATAATTTGGTTAATTAATGGTTTAGTGTTAATTAATTAAATAATTAAGATTTTAAGTTAAATTAATTAAGGGTTAATTAATTTGGGATTAAGAATCATTTATTTAGATAAGTATAGATTTTAATAAATGATTAGAAATTTATTTATCAAGTGATTAAAGGTTTGTTTAGCAATTAATTAAGTAATAGAGTTAAATTAATTGGTAATTAAGAATTTATTTAGTTGTAATTTATAAATAGTTGATTAAAGTTTAATTACTTAGGAAGTAGTTAAAGAATTGTTAATAATTAATGAAAGATCATTAATTAGAGATTATTAAATAAATAAATAAATTAATTAATTAACATGATTAAATTTGATAATCAATTAGATTAATTAGTTAATGTGAAAATGGGTTAAGTATAATTACTTAATGGAAGTAATTAAGGTAATTAATTACTTAAGGTAATTAATTAAATAAATTTGATTAAGTTAAATTAATTAATTAAATTAATTTAAGATAATCATTTAGAGATATGATAAATATAATTACTTAAATGTAATTAGTGAAGTGTAATTACTTAGGAAAGTAATTAAAGTTAATTAGTGGATGTAATTAACTAAAGATGGTTTAATGAAAGTAATTTGAGTTTAATTACTTTGAATAATTAATCAAGGGATTAATTAAAAGATAATTAATTAAGAAGTAATTAATTTATGGAAGTGTAATTAAGGGTAGTTAATTACTAGATGTGATTAATCAAAGATGATTAATAAATGTGGTTTAATTAAGAATTAATTATTAAATATAATTAATTTAAATGATGTAATTAAGGATTGGTTAATTAAAATTAATTAATCAATAATAAAAGATTAAAGCAATTAATTAATTAATGAAGTAATTTAAGATTAATTACTGAAATGGTTTAAGTTAATTAATTTGTGAAATTAATTAAAAGTTAATTACTTAAAGTAATTAAAGGATTATTAATCAGGAATGATTAATAATAAATACTTATAGTATGCTTAATTAATTGGTTTAATTAATGATTAAGTAAGAAGGATTTATATAATGAAGTAATTAGTTTAATTCACTTTAAATTAATTAGAGATGTTATAAATCATTACTTAGGGATGGATGAATGATATTGAATGCATTTCATTGTTTGATATCTCTGATGAGATATGCTTAATCTGTGATATAGATGTTTGATTGAATTGGAATGATAATGTAAATTATCTGTTGTGATGATAATGTAGATTATTTATTGAGTTATCTATCTGTGTATATAGATAAGAATTGAATTGTTTTAACCTTAAAACAACGTGACCTTAAAAGATACGTTTTGGATTTCGATGAGACCGGGATCGGGTTTCCGTATACCGGAATTCCAGGTCTGGAGACCCGAATACCACATCGATCCAAATTAACGATAGGTCGTGAATCTCAAGTGAAGATGAAGATTCAGTGTGCAAGGATTATTGTCGTTAACTCTGAGGGTGATTCCAACACGAGTGTAACGAGATAATGCCTTCGGTTTCGTTCGAACCCGGAACGAACTTGTATGGATTGAAAATGCTTTCAACACATCGTCAGGCGGACGATGAGCATTCTAAGTGATGTGTTCTGATTTAAAGGTAAATCGTAACCTCAAGCCTCATCAACCGGGAATGGCTAAAACAGGGGAGGTGCAGCAAGGCTTCGTGGGTAGCACCCACTGAGAGTAAGGTCATCCCTGTCTAGAGAGTTCCTTCTTTTATTTCGGCTTAGTGGTGCAGTTGGCGACGGCCATCTGTGGGGTGATTTTATTCGGAATTATCCAGTAAGGGATGGTTCCGGCTTTGTGTTGCAGGGGATTGGGAGTGATCCTCGGTACGGTGATCTAGGCCCCGTACTGTGATGAGCGGTACCCCGGTAGCTCTGCCATTGTATGGAAATCCAAATTCCAATAAGTGATAACGGACTTGATTGTATACTTATGTATGCTGGAATTTAATAATGTAACAATTTCGGCTATTTCATATTTATTTGAAAACCCTAGACCCTATTATAATACAATCGAATTTCCTATCAAATGTTTTGGTTATCGTAAGGTAAAAACTTTTCCGTGTTTATGTGCGGGAAGTCTTACGAGATACCTTTTCTTTCCAAATGGTTTTCAAAGTTAAACAAGTTTAACCTGTTACTCACACCAGACCCATGTCTGACCCAAGTTGTTTATTTCTGTTTATAAACTCTTGGGTACTCAAATTTTTACGAGTAGCCAAGGGATTCAGGTTTAGCTTTGACGAATTGTGGAGGAGCAATGGAGCAGGAGGCTTCGGCGTTCGTAGATATAGTATTCCGCTGTGTTGATATCTGTGTTAGAGTCTTGTATTGTATTTGAGTTGTAATATCTAGACAGATGTTTATAACTGTCTAGTATGTGTTGTATAGTTGTGTAAACTCTGATAAGTGTTGTATACTTTGTAATAGTTGATGTTATTAATATAATTTATTCGTTCCGCTGTGAGATCGTTGTTGTTGTTTCTTTCTTTCTTCTCTTCTTTTCTATTTTCTACCCCTTTCTTTCTTATTAACGATGCGTCATTCTGTGGAATGAGTGGCGGGTCGTTACAGTGGTATCAGAGCTTAGGTTAAGCGAATACCTAAGCTATTAGTTAAGTGAATATCAGAACACTAGGTTGAGTGAATACCTAGGTTCGGAAGGGTTGTTCAATTAGGATCTGTAGCAACCTGTTTGAGTCCGAGTGTATATATATACGAGAGTGCGTATTTGTTAATTATATAAAATGGTTTTATATTGTGTTAATTGATCGGTTAAGTGGTATATGGATTCTGGTCAATACGAGTAGCTACCGTTATTGATAGGGATCTCTAAACACTTGGACCAGGCCAACGGACACAATATTGTTTTAAAAAGGGAAGGTGAAATAATTTTACCCAGATATATTTTCTATATATAAAAAGTATCATTTTAAAAGTATATGGTATTTATAATGATTGGTTGAGATGATAATAATTTATCATCTAAGATTAGGAGTCTGAGTGTTGAGGTTGGAAGTATATTTGTCGAGACTGTAAACCTAATACCGTCTCGAGTAAACTTTACTGTGGTAAAGGATTTCATCGATCTCCGAAGGAAACTGTTATGGTTCGGAGTTTATCTTTGTAGTTTGGATGAGTAAAGTTGGAGCTGTCGGTTGGACAGAAACGAGTGATGGTATCTTGGTATCTTCTGGAAGGAGTAACTGCGTGATGAGATGCAGTGACTATGGATGTTCCCGAAGATGTTTTCTTTGGAACAAGTTAATGAAGTGTGTCTGCTTCGGTGTTGAGGCTGAGTTCAGCAAGATGTTTTTGTTCTGTTTGAAGTACGAATTTCTCGAAGAACTTTGGATTGAGAAGTCTGTGGCATCTGTGGCAGTAATGCAGCTCGGAGTGTTCTGTTTTCGGCAGAAGTTTTTCTGGCTAAGCAGTTTTCTGAAGGTGAAGTTCAGAAGCAGCAGAGAGGATCCATTTCTTCAATGGATTGGATAGTCAAGTGTGAGCTGTTCTGATTGGTAAAGAGAGAACAGTTTTATTTGGCTGGGTGGATCGCAAAAGTGACTTGCGATAGTTTGAGTATTCTTTTGAGTTATCCGATATTTTCTGGAATGTGTTGTCCAGTCTGTGCTTGTGTTCATCATCAGCATTTTCATTTCTACTCCAGATCAGAGTGGTGCAGCGGGAGCAGTTTGGCAAGTGCTCCTGTTTATCTTTTCCAGATAGGAGAAGTTAGTTCGTCTACTGATATGGTGAAGTAGAGTTGTGTTTTGGATTATTGGTAGATCTTGAGAGGATCATTGTTGATTGGGTTATTTCTGGTCCAGTTATTGCTAGAAGCATCAGCGAAGGTTGAGTTGATCAGGAAAGATCTGTAGACAGCTCAGGATCGTCTGAAGGATTTTGTGGATAAGAGACGATAGAATTTGAAATTCGAAATTGGAGACTTCGTGGTTGTGAAGTTTTCTCTGGTTAAAGGGAGCAATAAGATTTGGTAAGTCTGGGAAGTTAGCTCCGAGTTATTTTGGATCTCTTATGTGATCTAATTTGGATAAGAGTTTGATCTACTGGATTGAATTGTTAGTTTGGATAACTGGAATTCAATATATTTTACGTATCTCTGAGGGAGTACGTGTTTGATCTATCTCTGGTTGTGGAACCAGTAGTTCTGGAGAAATTGGTTATTGAGTCAGACTCGTCTGTAGTCTGATATCTTGTTTAGCTCTGTAGATCTAGATGAGTAGAAGCTCTATAGCTTAGTAGTATTGATTGTTTGGATTCTATAGAGTGAGTATCCCGGTATATATATACTTGGGGAAACTCGAGGAAATTTTATTCAGAATTTTGTTTGGATAATTAAAATTGGTTGTTTGGATGAATTGTTTGCTATGGTTGTTAGCATATGGATGATAATATATGCTTGTGATTTAAATAGATTATTAAATTACCTTTGTTTTAAATTTCGGGGACGAAATTATTTTAAGGGGGGAGGAATGTAATATCCCGGAATTTATGGACAATATCAATTTAATAATCTGTTTAAATAATTAAATTGATTTGATAATATTTGATAATAAAAATTTGAATTAGTTAATAATCTAATTAAATAGATATTTAATTAGTGAAATTTATCTTTTATAAGTCAATAAAATGATTTCTATCTATAATATATATATGAGTATATATTGTAAATAGATTGCCTTTGATTTGAAAGTTAATAAATAAATGAAATCTTGTTTTTATATTTCTAATATATATATTGATAATTTTGAGATTAGGATTTATTTAATATTTGCTTTTCAAAGCTATTTAAACAAATAACAAATATGGTTTAAATAAGATTATTAATAAGGTTTATTTTATTTTCTTATTAATTTCTAAATAAATATGATTTAAGAGTATATCTATATAAGTTTAAAATACAATTTAAATATGATATGTTGATTCATTTAACAATAGTGGTAATTTATAATCTCCTTTATAAATTATTTTAAAATTGATAAATATGTTAATTTCAAACAATATTAATAGAGTGTTGTTTTTATAATAAAAAGACCTTAATAAAATAAGATTGTTATTTTCAAATTGGATGTGTTGTTTTAAATTTACTTTAAATTGGATTTTAAGAATATAATTTGAATTTGAATTTGAAATTCAAAAGAGGTAATATTTAAATAGTTTTAGATTTTAAATATATATGTATAAGCTTTTATTTATAAGTATAATTGGTTAGTTCTAAAAAAAAAGTTATCTTTATATATATAAATAGATAAGTAATAAGTGTTTAAGAAAATAAAGAAAAAGCTTTTATCTATATTTAAAATAAATGTAAACTAACTAAAAGACATGTGTAAATTCCTAAAGCTTTAAAATAACATGTGTACATTAATAAACCAATGTAATGACAAATGTCAAGTTTTGAGTTTTTGTTTTTCTTTTATTTGAATATATCATTTTTACTTATATATACATATGTTCTTATCTACATTTTCTTTTCTAATTCTTTTTCAAAATTAAAGAGATTTCAGCCTATAACAAGAATACTCAAAACAAAATCTGAAACAAGATTTCTTTCAATAAAACAAAATTCTCAAACAAATTCTCAACCGAAATGTTCTCAAATAAAATCAGTAATCCTCAAACCATAATCTCAAATAACCTGTAACTCATTTTCAATAATCAAGCCTTCAACCTGCATTTCTTTAAAACCTGTAACCTCTCTTCAATCTGAAAACAAAAAGGTTGCATTTTCTTCAAAACCTGGAATCAAAGCTTTTAGCCTGCAACTTCTTTTCAAAATCTGGAAGCAAGTTTAAAATCAAGAATTAAGCAACACCTCAACAAGATAATTGGCATGCATGCAAGATCCAATAACAAAGAGGCAATTTAAGTTTATAATTTGAGTTTTAAAGATTCGAAAGCTCTTCAGATTTGTAGCTCTGTTCTCTGCTTTTTAAAATGGTGAGTAACATTCATTTTTAAAACTTAAGTTTATGATATATGTTTGCATGTGATGATATTGGCTTGTATTGAAGTTCTTAATTTGAATTTATGTGAATTGGTATAAATATACTATATGACCCTGTCTGTTTACATAAACAAGCCTGCATTCTGTTCTTTCAAATAAGTGAGTAAACAATTTATTTAAAAAATTTAAGTAGTAATTTTCTGTTGCATGATTTTGAAATGGTGTTTGTTTATGCGCATAGCAGTTTGCCTCTGTAGATATAATTATGCTATGGGTTTTGATATATTTGAAACTGTGTGTGTTGATTTCCTTTTCCTCTCTGTAAAGTCTGAGTTAAAACCAAAGCTTCAAGTTATTTCCTAATTAAACAACAGTTAGGATTTTGGTTCAAGCAAAATAAGTTAGATTAAGTACAAACCAAGAACCAGGGATAGAACTAAGTGCTGGTATTTGAAATTCATCTGGAAAACAAATAATGCAGTAACAAATTATTATCAATGTTGAAATCAAGTGTTGAATTTGATTAAAATAATTATATAAACTAAAGTATCATTGGAAATTATGAATTTTGGAAAGAAATTCAAAATTTTAAAAATTGTATTGAGTGAGTACTTGGGGGTTTCCTGAAAGTTGGGTTTTGGTCTAATTCTGTTGATCCATGCATCTGGGTTGCTCGAGATTGATGATGGAGCTAGGTGAAGCATTGGAGAGGATAGAAAAAATGGTTGAAGGGATGATAATTCACTGTGTAGTTTAAATTTGCTCGAGATTTGTTTTAAACCTAGTTTTACGGGGTTTCAATGTTTGTTTGAGTTCGTCTTGCTCTGTTGATCGAACTGCTTGGGGATTTGGGTATTGGAAGATGGTGGGTTGACGAGTACTTCACAGAAGTTTCAACGACGATGGTGGTCGGAGGAAGGAATACGAGTCGTTGACAGGTTTGGAAAGATTTCCAGCTTCTTGTTCCAGGTTGTGATCGAGATTTCTCGAATTCGATTGAGGTGGTCGTTCGTGGTTCTGGAGGTCGCGATCGTGAGGGGTGGTCGAAGTCGATATGCCGGAGTTGGGAGTGATGGTCGGAGGCGATCAACTCGCTTGTGCACGTGCACGAGATACTTGGAGCCTGGGTTGCTTCTTGGTTCGAGAAGATGAAGTCTCTGTTCGACTCGAAGTCGTGCTCAGGGAAATAAGGTTTTGGCTCGGGGATTCGAAGGGAAAACTCGAAGCATTTCAGGGGAGGCTCGGGTGATTTGTTTGTTACAGGTTTAAGCCTGGTTGTTTTTAAAAATTTTAATTTAAAATTAAAAACAGAAATTTGAGCAAAGTTTAAATCAATTTTTAAAGTTTGAATCCAAGTTAATTTGTATTCTAGTGAGATAAAATAAGTTTATAAATTTATAATGTTTGTAAATCTGATTTAAAATTGGTTAAAGTTAAATTGTAATTTATTTTGAATCTTTTAATTTAAAATGAATTAAAAGAAAGATTTTAAAGTTAAATCTTTTAAAGTCTTGGTTAATAATAATTAAAGTAGATGGAAGGTTAATACTTTAATTTAGAAAGTAATTAAGGTTTAATGATATATGAGTCATTAAATTAATAGGATAATTAAAGAATAATTTAATAATTTGGTTAATTAATGGTTTAGTGTTAATTAATTAAATAATTAAGATTTTAAGTTAAATTAATTAAGGGTTAATTAATTTGGGATTAAGAATCATTTATTTAGATAAGTATAGATTTTAATAAATGATTAGAAATTTATTTATCAAGTGATTAAAGGTTTGTTTAGCAATTAATTAAGTAATAGAGTTAAATTAATTGGTAATTAAGAATTTATTTAGTTGTAATTTATAAATAGTTGATTAAAGTTTAATTACTTAGGAAGTAGTTAAAGAATTGTTAATAATTAATGAAAGATCATTAATTAGAGATTATTAAATAAATAAATAAATTAATTAATTAACATGATTAAATTTGATAATCAATTAGATTAATTAGTTAATGTGAAAATGGGTTAAGTATAATTACTTAATGGAAGTAATTAAGGTAATTAATTACTTAAGGTAATTAATTAAATAAATTTGATTAAGTTAAATTAATTAATTAAATTAATTTAAGATAATCATTTAGAGATATGATAAATATAATTACTTAAATGTAATTAGTGAAGTGTAATTACTTAGGAAAGTAATTAAAGTTAATTAGTGGATGTAATTAACTAAAGATGGTTTAATGAAAGTAATTTGAGTTTAATTACTTTGAATAATTAATCAAGGGATTAATTAAAAGATAATTAATTAAGAAGTAATTAATTTATGGAAGTGTAATTAAGGGTAGTTAATTACTAGATGTGATTAATCAAAGATGATTAATAAATGTGGTTTAATTAAGAATTAATTATTAAATATAATTAATTTAAATGATGTAATTAAGGATTGGTTAATTAAAATTAATTAATCAATAATAAAAGATTAAAGCAATTAATTAATTAATGAAGTAATTTAAGATTAATTACTGAAATGGTTTAAGTTAATTAATTTGTGAAATTAATTAAAAGTTAATTACTTAAAGTAATTAAAGGATTATTAATCAGGAATGATTAATAATAAATACTTATAGTATGCTTAATTAATTGGTTTAATTAATGATTAAGTAAGAAGGATTTATATAATGAAGTAATTAGTTTAATTCACTTTAAATTAATTAGAGATGTTATAAATCATTACTTAGGGATGGATGAATGATATTGAATGCATTTCATTGTTTGATATCTCTGATGAGATATGCTTAATCTGTGATATAGATGTTTGATTGAATTGGAATGATAATGTAAATTATCTGTTGTGATGATAATGTAGATTATTTATTGAGTTATCTATCTGTGTATATAGATAAGAATTGAATTGTTTTAACCTTAAAACAACGTGACCTTAAAAGATACGTTTTGGATTTCGATGAGACCGGGATCGGGTTTCCGTATACCGGAATTCCAGGTCTGGAGACCCGAATACCACATCGATCCAAATTAACGATAGGTCGTGAATCTCAAGTGAAGATGAAGATTCAGTGTGCAAGGATTATTGTCGTTAACTCTGAGGGTGATTCCAACACGAGTGTAACGAGATAATGCCTTCGGTTTCGTTCGAACCCGGAACGAACTTGTATGGATTGAAAATGCTTTCAACACATCGTCAGGCGGACGATGAGCATTCTAAGTGATGTGTTCTGATTTAAAGGTAAATCGTAACCTCAAGCCTCATCAACCGGGAATGGCTAAAACAGGGGAGGTGCAGCAAGGCTTCGTGGGTAGCACCCACTGAGAGTAAGGTCATCCCTGTCTAGAGAGTTCCTTCTTTTATTTCGGCTTAGTGGTGCAGTTGGCGACGGCCATCTGTGGGGTGATTTTATTCGGAATTATCCAGTAAGGGATGGTTCCGGCTTTGTGTTGCAGGGGATTGGGAGTGATCCTCGGTACGGTGATCTAGGCCCCGTACTGTGATGAGCGGTACCCCGGTAGCTCTGCCATTGTATGGAAATCCAAATTCCAATAAGTGATAACGGACTTGATTGTATACTTATGTATGCTGGAATTTAATAATGTAACAATTTCGGCTATTTCATATTTATTTGAAAACCCTAGACCCTATTATAATACAATCGAATTTCCTATCAAATGTTTTGGTTATCGTAAGGTAAAAACTTTTCCGTGTTTATGTGCGGGAAGTCTTACGAGATACCTTTTCTTTCCAAATGGTTTTCAAAGTTAAACAAGTTTAACCTGTTACTCACACCAGACCCATGTCTGACCCAAGTTGTTTATTTCTGTTTATAAACTCTTGGGTACTCAAATTTTTACGAGTAGCCAAGGGATTCAGGTTTAGCTTTGACGAATTGTGGAGGAGCAATGGAGCAGGAGGCTTCGGCGTTCGTAGATATAGTATTCCGCTGTGTTGATATCTGTGTTAGAGTCTTGTATTGTATTTGAGTTGTAATATCTAGACAGATGTTTATAACTGTCTAGTATGTGTTGTATAGTTGTGTAAACTCTGATAAGTGTTGTATACTTTGTAATAGTTGATGTTATTAATATAATTTATTCGTTCCGCTGTGAGATCGTTGTTGTTGTTTCTTTCTTTCTTCTCTTCTTTTCTATTTTCTACCCCTTTCTTTCTTATTAACGATGCGTCATTCTGTGGAATGAGTGGCGGGTCGTTACAGTACATATGATCAGACTTATACATACATACATAAATAAATTTAAGAAGATAAGTTGTTTTACTATTTCACCTATATCTATGTATATATGTATACATATGTATTTTCTTTTGATTAAAATTAATTTATACCTTTACTGAAAATATATTTTTTTTTTCCATATACTTAGAAATAAAAGAAAATGGAAAAGAGACAGATTACCTGCTGCCAAACTTCCATCGCTGGCCTCGCCGTTGGCAGCTTCACACGAGCACTCCCCTACCACGAAGTCAACACCTCTACTTCGCCTAGCTGCCATGAATCACTCTCGTCAACGCGAACGAAAGCCTTGCGCGCGCGTGGAGTCACGATGCTCGCCAACCCAAATTCAAACGACCTCGCTGCTCTCCACTTGCCTTCGCCTTCGTGCTTCCAGGAGACCCTCCTCTAGTCGCGATTGTAATCGACTTTCAACCAGATGTCGACATCGGTTCACAAGCCCTAATTGCCAAGTCGCCTCAACCGAACACCCCTTCATTTCAATTCGAATTCGAAATTCGAATGTTTAGATAGCGACCATGAACACGAATTGCTCGATTAGCTTTGAACGAATAAGAAATGTTACAGCCATTCTTATTTTAACAGAGGAAAGTTTGATTTTTCCCTTTTTCTTTTTAATCTGGACTAGCAAGATAGAATAGAAGAGAGGGGCATTCGTTTATCTCTATTATTATATCTTTGTTTACTTAACGAAAAGGAAAGGGAGACAGAAACGATGTTGGCGTGCTTGGAACGTTACACGTGCTGGTGGAGCAGGAATTCCAGCTGAAAAGAAAGAATGTAGGCTGATAGAAAATTTGACTAGACCATAAAAATTTTAAATTTACATTTGATTCCAACGCGTTTATCCAGCGTACGACCACATGACAATTTCGGAAGCTACGAAAATTGAAATCCGATAAAAATTCCATATTACGGATCTAATGAAACCAGTTTCGTCGAATTCCGAGAGTGTGCCTCGGAAGGTTATTTTTAAATTCAATTTCAACGATATATTTTTAAAACTGAACAAAACTCTTTTAAAATTCCATTTTAAAAGTTCTATCATCTTCAGTATTGACAATATAAATTTTCTGAACCTTTGAACTATTTTTAACCGTCTTAAAATCAAGATTCAATATTTTACCCAATCCCGATAATTAAATTTAATAATTAATTATCCAAAGAAATACTGTATAATTGAAATTAAAGTTAAAATTTAACCTTCGGATATTTAAAATAAATTAAATATTCACATTTCAAATATACAAAAATTCCGGGTCGTCACAAAAGGTGAGATTTTTGATCTCACATCTTGCCTATATCTATCTTGGACTGTTGGGAATGATTCCCTATCACTCTAGCATCAACATTTGCATTTGGTTTGGATTGGATTGGCGAAAAACTCCAAAATTTAGTGATTTTGGTGAAAAACTGCTACTAGGTCGTTCTGGCCATTTTTAGCTCGTTCGGAGTTAGGTCGCGCGTCCTTAAGTCGTAGGTCGTATTCGTCCTTAAGTCGTAGGTCGAAACAGCTTTAAGTCTTAGGTCGTTGCCGACCTAAAATTCCAAGGCAAACCACTAAGTCGCTCGAATTTTGTTAAGTCTTAGGTCGTTGCCGACCTAAAATCCCCAGGCAAAACGTTAGGTCGTTGCCGACCTATAATCTCCAAGCAAAACGTTAGGTCGTTGCCGACCTATAATCCCCCAGGCAAAACGTTAGGTCGTTGCCGACCTATAATCTCCAAGCAAAACGTTAGGTCGTTGCCGACCTATAATCCCCCAGGCAAACTTTAGGTCGCTCGCACTGGCTTATCTCGTAGGTCGTCTCCGACCTAAGCTTCTTTTCCATAAGTCGTTCGCGAGTCAAATGTTAGGTCGTCTCCGACCTAACGCCCTCGTCACCTTAGGTCGTAGCTCGTAAGTCGCTCGACCCTGCTAAGTCTTTAAGTCGCTCGAGTTAGGTCGGCCAGTATATCTCGTAGGTCGTCTCCGACTTATCCTCCAGTTAAGTCGTTCGACCCTCTAGGTCGTTCGAGTTAGGTCGTTGGACCATTTACCTTAGGTCGCTTGACCTTAAGTCGTAGGTCGTCTCCGACCTATGCCCCACTAAGTCGCATCCCACTTAGGTCGCAGGACTCTATAAGTCGTAGGTCGTCGCCGACCTTACACTTGGTCTTTGTAGTTCGCGATTTCCTTAGGTTGTATGACCTATTTTTCCTTAGGTCGCTGGACCGCTTGCCTTCACTAGGTCGTATTACTCTGCGTAGGCAATCTCTTCTGAAAAACATTTATCAGAATTTCTACTTTGATGGTTTTGGGATTGACTTCTTTGGACTTTACTCACGTCTTCGAACGTGAATTGATTTGTTCTACAATCGTTTTATGACTTGTCACTTTAAAGATATATGAAGGTTTCAATACTAATAGTAAATATCAAAACTCTTTCATCAAAGCGATTTCAACACTATTTTAAATATCTAAAGTTCGTTTTCTCAAACCGATTTTCAATCTACTAGTATATACAAGCCTTTACTTCACTCGAATGAGAAATCGACTTAAACGACTTAGTAAAACGAGTGGTATGAAACGCTTGCGTTCACTTCGTCGGTTAGCTCTTGGACTTGTTCGATTGAACCCTTTTCGTGACAATTTCCTAGTGAAGATTTACAGCTTGTTCGTAAATATTTAAGTTAAGCAAGTGGTTATGGGACATGAAGCTAAACTCATATATTTACTAGCTTGGTGTGATTGACACTTCTCGCTGATCATGATGATCATTTTATGATTTAGACTAGCAATTGTGCGATGTCTCTTTGTTTGCAAGGTAAGACTAGACCGCAGTAGTGTGATTCCGACTCACACACATCTCTTTGTCCGCAAGGTTAGTCTAGGCCGCAGTAGTGTGATTCCGACTCACACATATCTTTTTGTTTGCGAGGTTAGGCTAGACACCACTTGTGTGATTCCATTCACACATACCTTTTTGCTTTTTGGTTAGCCTAGGCCTCAATCTGTGTGATTCCGACTCACACATATGGGGTAGCTCCCCATGGTCTTCGGACCATCATGTGATAGGCCTCTTTCTCTTTTTTTATGATTTCTGGATTTCTTGTTTGATTTCTGGATTTTTATGTCATTGACTTGTTATGAGTACAAGTTTAGGGTATGATGCCCTCTTTGGATCTTTGAGAAGATTCTCGTGATATTGATCATTTCTCATCGGTTGATCTCCTGTTGATCATCATTTTCATACTTATAGTAGTATGTCAGTATGGATATTCTATGTTTATGCCATGTCTTTTATTATATATCATGTCATCTGATATTTATAGTTAGACTGATCCGTTTATTATTTTCTTAAATAATACTCGGGTCAGACCGAGATGTTACAGGTGCTTCTGCTTGACTTCCTTCCGGGATTTGCTACTCTGACTTTTGGCTGACTATTTAGTTTAGCAGTTTTTTGTTGTATACACTTGAGATATGGACTCATAGTTGTATTCTTTTGGTATAGCACGTGTTGCTATTCTTTTGTATTATTGTGGAACTTTTTGACCACTACTCTGATGTACACTTTCATGTGTTAGTTATATATTCATATCTTCTTCTGCCTTTGTGATATGGATGTCTGTGACTGCTATGTGTTATGTTTATTTCTATTTTTGTTTCCGAAGATTATTTTATAGCCACCATGTGATAATCAATTACATGGATGGTCGCTCCTCAACAGCCTTATTCTCCGCGCTAGTTGACAGCACTACATCGTAGTGTCCTTGGCTAGCGTGGGTATTGAGGTGGGGCGTCACACCTTAAGTATATATTTTAGTAAAGTATTAAAAGTAGTTTTAAACTTCGATGTTATAAAGTATATTGATAATAAAGTGTTTTTAAATTATTTTAAAATCTAAAGTATTTTGTACTTGGTGATTCAGTGAAAATAAATATTTGGGAAATGTATTCCGTAAGCGGAAACTGTTTTCAAATGAGCTTTGAAAATTTGGAAATATATCTTGGAAAGATATTTGGGCAAATAAATAATGTGGAAAATTATTTATTTTGTGATGGTTGCTTGTGAATGTTAATTGATAGTTAAATAACCGACTATCAATATTGGCCAAATTCGTTGATCGTTTCGAAGAGACCGGGATCGAGTTTCCGTATACCGGGATTCTAGGTCTGAGACTCGAATACCACTTCGATCCGGTTTGTACGTTTCGTGTAACGTGTTCAGAGTCGAAGATGGAGCTGTGAAGTGCAAGGGCTAGTCGCTACTAATCCTGAGGATATTTCCAAAATGGATGTAGTAGGAATAGTGCCTTCGGTTCCGTTCGGACCCGGGACGGACTTGTATGGACGAATGCTTTCGTGACATCGTCAGGTGGACGATGGGCATTCTAAGGGATATGTTCTGGAAAGGTATCGTTTAGCCTCGAGCCTCATCAACCGGGAATGACTGAAAATCAGGGGTTATGCAACAAGGCTTCGTGGGTAGCCCCCACTTGAGAGTAAAGTCATCCCTGTCTAGATGTCCCTTTTATTTCAGCTTAGTGGTGCGGTTGCTGATCCCAACCGTGGGGTGATTTTATTTGGAATTATCCAGTAAGGGATGATTCCGGCCTTGTGTTGCAGGGGAGCGGGCGTACTCCTCGGTACTGTGATCTAGGCCACGTACTGTGACAGGTGGTACCCCAGTGCCTAGTCATTCGTTGGAAATCCATTCTCCCTACGTGCCTTGTACGAGTTTTGTTTGTATTACCCACGTTGTGGCTAGTATGCCGGAATTTAATAGATGTAACAATTTTGGCTATTTTAATAAGTATTTGTAAATAGACACTATTATAATATCAGAGGATTTTATTAAAAAGTGTTTTAGCTAACGTAAGGTAAAAACCCGACATGTTTATTTGTGGCGTGGTCTTACGAGATGCATTTATTTTCAAAAGGATTTTTGAAACATTAATAATCAATTGAGTGTGATTTTCTCACGCTGGTATTCCAGACTGACTCGGGTATTGTTTTATATGATGCTCGGGTCAGACCGAGATAAACAGGTTCAGGATATGATGCTGTGGAGCTCAGGAGACGAGCTGGATGACGATACGTACTCTCGTACTTGCTATTATTTTTCCGCTGTGTATTCAGTTGTATGTTATGGATGTTGATGTACTCTGATGATGTACTCTGATGATGTATTGTATAAACAGATATAGTTTTTAATTTGTGTAAAGATCTGTTGATATATATTATATTTTATTCCGCTACGATGGTTAGATTCTGATGTTGTTTTCTATTCTTCTTCTTCTACCTCTTCTTCTTAACTAAAATTGTTCGATTTTCCGGGTCTGGAAAGTCGGGTCATTACATTCGAGTCACCACGAACCCAACCTTCTAGACACCAAATCGTTGCTGTGCACGTGCACAACGACTCGCCGACGCTCCGGCGAACTGCGCTCCCTCCGGCCAGTCACATATCATCGCGACATTCGATCGCAATGGATGATTCAACGATAATAACTCCAAATCAAAATCGAGTCTCTAGTTCGAAACTAGAACTCGACCTCACCAGGAATAACCGCCTCGCCCCACTCATGCCGACCACCTGAGGCTCGACGACTCCGGCCTCACCTCGCTGATCCTTCACGCCACCATTCCCCCGAATCTTGTGCAACTCGATCATCCAGAGATGACCCGGTCATCTCATTTCCGACCATGACTAAACAAGAGTATTAAACCCTTGTCCATCCAAATTCCATCAGCACGTCGATTGATCGCTTCTCTCACCATTTTTCCCCACTTCGCCAGTTGCCACCCTAGCTTCGATCGAAAGCTCAACATCGATTACCACGCCGTTCACCGTGAATTGGCAATAAACTCAAAATCCCCTCAAATCTGATTTCTCATAAATTACTTAGCTAAAAATTATGATTTTTGTGCCTAAATTCATCATTTATAATTCCGAATCATATTATAGAATTAATTCCGGAATTCTGATCAATAAATTTTAGGCCTATATTATGATCAGACCTGTAAATTCCAAATTTTAAATAAATACTTCATATATTTATTTAAAACCATTTTTAAAATTTAACTTACCTACTTACAAACATTTTTCATCAAGAGATCTAACCCTAAATTTGAATGTTTGGGGAGAAAAAGAATTTAATTTGAATGGAAATGAGCCCAAACATAGAACAGAGATGATATATATTCATACATACAGACCTTTGCATAACAAAGCATATATACATAAATGCATTCACATTTCACGCATACAACATAAAACATTACTTCAAAATTTCATCACATGCATCTAGTTATCCTACCAGTTTTAGGTTTAAAATGTTTACTCACCTTGTTGATTTAACAGAGAGCCCTGGCCATGTCTGCTATCAGCTTTTAAATCTTGATTTTATTTTTAAAAATTGATAGTGCATTGTGATAATCATTTTAATTTATCAATCTTGACCTAAAACCTATTTCATGGGAAGATATGAATTTTAGAAAGTTGTTTTTGAGACTGTATAAACAACAGAGCATATGTATATAGGCATTCACAGGCTTGCACAAGTATATACATATAAACCTTTCTATCTTTAAGCAAGATATATCTACACAAACCATTATCACTTCACAGATCTATTGCATGCATCAGGCAACTAAGGATTTTTAGCTAAAAAAATGAAAAATCTACTGTTCTTCTTCCTTCTTGTTAAAACTAGCTTTAGATTTAACTTGAAGATATTTCTTAAAATTGATATTTTGTTATAACAAACAGATTTTGTTTATATAATTAAAACTAAAGATAATCAGGGAAATAGATATTGGATTTTGATCAATCTTATAACCTGTATAATAAGAACAGAACAAAAATCATGTACACAGACATGCACACCTGTTCAATCATATAGATATACATACAATTCATATTTAAACAATCACATAACATTTATCACACTTTACTTCAAGTTCACTGCATGCAACCAGATTTTAAAACAGAATAAAAGTTTGTTTACTCATAGTTATTAGCAAGATGCTTTTGAAAACTGCTGCTAACTTGGATTTGTTGATGAACTCTCTATTGTGTTGTTTTATTGATTTTCTTCAGTAAAAAAAATAGAAGTAATATCCATCTTTTATTTTACTTAGCTAGTCAAGAATGAAATGATATAAGAAGAGAGGTTGGAGATATATGTGGAGGAGAAAAAGCTTACAAGGCAAGCCAAGGCTGATATTTATGTGTACAGGCTTTATTTGGAAAGTTTTGATTTGCTATTGACTTGGTACAATGCTTGAAGTGATATATTGTATGCTTAAGATGTATGTGCATTAAATGCTTGCTATGATGATGTTTCATATTTATTTGCTTACATGACATAAACACACACTTATATTTATACATATTTTAATATACATTGCTTCTTCTTTTTTATATATATATACTCACATTCAAACAAACTATTCCAATATTCCATTCCACATAGGTATATACATACATTTATATTCTTGTATATGTATATACTTATATATGTATATATTTTCAACATCACAAGGTTTGGTTTTTCCGCACCATATTGTATTTATTTATTTATACATATATTTAAGGATATTTCATTCTAATTTAAATGATGAGTTTATTATTTATTTTCTATTGGATTTGTCATATCCAGAGATTTATAATCCAATATCTAATATAGGTTTTAAACCGGTCCATATGTGTTATATCTTAAGTTTGTATATAGTGTTTAAACTAATTTATATCTATCCAGATATTTTGAATTATCAGAAATTTTATTGGTTCGACTTATAAATTCAGTAATTCAATAATTAAAATCAATTAATTACCCAATTACAGACGTCAGAAAACCCGGGTCATCACATTCCTCCCCCCTTTAGAACTTTTCGTCCTCGAAAAGGAACGAAGCAATAATTTTAATTTACTGTGTATTTTAGTTAAATTATTCTTTAAACATTTTTAACTCTTTTTATTCTAAAGTTTAAATCACTTTAAAATCTACATAATATTACCAAAATAGCTTTTATAAAAATACCTTTTATAACTCGATGTTTCAACAAGTCCATCCTTGTTCTCATAGAAATTCAGTCATACATTGATCAGGCGTAGGACTGAAAATCTATAAGTACTTGGTAAACTCATTTCCAACACCCAGTGAAAATACTTTGGAAAATAATTTTATTGAAAACATAGAAAATAGTTTCGAAAATAGAGAAAATATCTTTGGTGAGAATGCTCTAGAAATCATCATCCCCATCCATGGTCGCTACCCAACAATCCATAGGAACTAGTTTGTCCAGACTCCTCACAAGATCAACTTTAGAGCCTCCCCGTCTTTGAGGCTCAAGGCAGTACCACCCTATGGCACTCCTGAGAAGTTCATTCAAGGGAGCGCCTTTTTCCCTAGAGCCACTTTCAAAACACTTTATACTGTACGCATATAGTATTTCCCAAATCATACACCTAGTATGAATTCCATATAAATCTCCTTTCTCAAAATCGATTATCCCAAAATCGATAATTCACAAACTAGGATTTCCAAATTTCAAATTTGATTTTCCTCAAAAATCAAAGCCTTTCCAAATTCAAAGGTTCCCAAAACCCTTTTTTCCAAAATCATTCTCATAAGATCCTTTACATATATATACATATACATATATATATATACATAACTTTAAAAACCTTTGGATCACTTCAAACTTGTATAAATTCCCTTTCTAAACTTCAAATACTTTCAAAAACCCTTTTCTTCTGGCAAAAGATTCAACAAGGGGAGTTTTATCATATATATAACAAAGATATATAACATTGTTTATCCCAAATCAAATATTCAAATTTTGATTACTCTTTTGTAAAGCCATTTACCATATTACCTTTCTTCATAAAGTGAATCTTAAATCATAGAAATTTCCAATTTCCATTTTACCTCATCATATATTCCTCAAAATATACTCTTTAATTCAAAGACCATTTTACAATTCTTATCCATAAATTTTCAATGCCAATTTCATTCAAACCCGTACGATGTCCACAAATCATCCGTACGCAATATCAATCTGATCGCTCACTCGATCACACAATTTTCACTTACGAACTAGTATTGTCCACCCGACTTTCTAGTGCGGACTCAGATTTTGTTTCTTGATCAGAAACCGTTATTCTCCTTGCATATGTCACTACTATGATAGAGAATTTCCAAAACCAATCAAAAATCCATATCCAGGTTCGCCGTCGAAAATCAAATGAAAAATCCCAACTCGGATCGCCAATACTATCTCGAAATTCTGTGTTCGAATCTTGATCAAATCACTATGCGAATAGAATAATATACGTACATCCTACGTATTTACCTTTTATTGATTATCAGTTATATCAATTCCCTTTCTATTCATCCTCACTTTGATTTTATTCACTTATTCACATTTGCCTTAATCCCCATTTGGATTATTACCTCAATTCTTATCTCAAATGGATACTTAATCATAAACAGTTTGCACTCTGACCGGCTTAAATTTAGAAAATAGCTTGAAAGGTTAAAAATAGATAAGTGGTAGAAAAATACTTATTAGTTTGTGAAATAGTTGAGAAATTGTAAAATAGTTGGAAAATAGTCAAATAGTTATAGAAATTTTAAATAATTACAAAATAGTTGTAAAATAGTAATTAGTTATAAGTAGTTGAAAAATAGTAATTAGTTTATAAAACAGTTAACAAATTTTTAAATAGTTCCAAAAATAATCGTAAATTAAATATAAAATAATTTGGCTTTAAAAAGAAAGGTTGTATATAGTAAATAGCTTGGAAAAATAGATTTATATGAAAACAATTTACTTTGAAAAATCGTCCAGAGCCAAACTGTTCAATTCCCAATCTCCATTTCCATCAATTCAATTTAAATTTCCACCACCATTTAAATTGACTCGATTCCAATTTGAATAACTTCAATTTCCCTTGAACTTGATTTATCCCCAATTCAAGTTGAAATAACCTCAATTTGTTTCCAAATTCAAATCAAATTCCACTTGATTTTAAACATATTCACTTTAATTACCATTTCAAATTATTCAAATTAATTTAGACTAATTTCAAATTGAATCCACTTCAATTTCAAATCATTTCAATTTCTACATGAATTAATCCCAATTCCCATTTGAATTTAAACTCATTCAATCTTCAATCTTATTTCAAATTAATCCAATTCAAATTTTCCATTTGAATTTTATACTTATCCATCTTCAATTCTAGTTAATTCAAACTAAATTCAATTTGAACTAATGAAATCTGAACCTCAACTTTAAACCGTCTCGAATTATATAAATTCGAGTTAAATTTTCAAATGTTGATTTAACCCCTTAAATCAAATTAACCTTTATTTTTAAATCAATAATCCCAATCTTTAAAGAATTTAATTCTGAGTCCAATTCTCAAAATTCCATTTTAAATTACCTTTACTTAGCTTATTTCAAAGTTCAAATAAGAGTTCATAACAATTTTATCTTAAAAATTCAATTTATTCAAATTTTCTGTTCAAGGTAATTCCATATCCTTAATTTCAAATTAAAGTTTAATTTCCCTTTTATCTCAATAATGGATATATTACCACAGTTCATTCCTCATTCATTTAAACAAATCCAATTCACAATCTAAAGATTATTAATA
This sequence comes from Allium fistulosum, assembly GCA_030737815.1. Lineage (NCBI taxonomy): Eukaryota > Viridiplantae > Streptophyta > Magnoliopsida > Asparagales > Amaryllidaceae > Allium > Allium fistulosum. The sequence goes on along the minus strand of CM060902.1, from coordinate 1,109,054,523 downwards.
ACAATAGGATGACATCATCCAATTTATTCTAAAACATCCACCCATTTCCAATTTCCAGATCTCATACCCATTTTGAGATCACACAAACTCCCAATTCAAATCAACCATTAATCTTTCCAAGTTAGATTCCAATTTCATCTTGAAATTTTCAATTCAGGTTGCTTGTTAAATTATTTAACTTTCCCAAAGTTAAGTTCAATTTACTTAATCTAGACAACCTTACCCAATTTGAATTCCATTTCAAACTTTAAACTTCATATTAACAGTCTTCTCACTTATAAGTTCAAAAACTTATCACTTTGGGTTTCACATCTCATTCCAAATTTAATAATCAACATTTAGAGTTTATTTCAAACCATTTTTGATATTATGTATGTAATATCCCGAAAATTTGGGGCAATATCAATTTAATAATCTGTTTAAATAATTAAATTGATTGATAATTTTTTGATAATAAAATTTGAATTGATTTAATAATCTAATTTAATAAATATTTAATTAGTGAATTTTATCTTTTAAAACCTAATAAATTGATTTCTATTTATAATGTATATATATTTGTATATATTGTAAATAGAAAAGCTTTGGTTTGTATTTAATTTACATATGATATGTTAATTCATTTAGTAATAGAAGTAATTTATAATCTCTTTTATAAATTATTTTAAAATTGATAAATTTGTTATTTCAAACAATAATTATAATAGGATTATTATTTCAAATTGAATGTGTTGTTTTAAATTTACTTTAAATTGGATTTTAAGAATATAATTTGAATTTGAATTTGAAATTCAAAAGAAGTAATATTTAAATAGTTTTAGACTTTAAAATATATATATAAGCTTTTATTTATAAGTATAATTGGTTATTTCTTTAAAAAGTTATCTTTATATATAAATAGATAAGTAATAAGTGTTTAATAAATTAAGAAAAAGCTTTTATTTACATTTAAAATAAATATAAATTTATCATAAGGACATGTGTAAATCTATAAAAGCTTGTTATAACAAATGTAAACAAATTAACACATATAAAGACAAGTGTCATTTTGTTTTTAATTTTCCTTTTATTTTTAAATAAACCATTTATATTTATAAAAAGATGTTTTCCTCCTTCTCATCTCTTTTGCAAATCTTCATTTTCAAAAGCAAAGAAACTTTCAGCCTGTAAACAAAATATAGCTGAAGATAAATTCTCCTCTCAAACCACAATCTGTAATCAACATTCCTCTTAAACCAAAATCCTCAAAACAATAATCTGTAATCAAATCTTCAGCCTGCAAATGTAAACCTTTCCTCAATCTCAAAATAAGATCTATAAACATTTCCAAATCAAAGTCTGTAGCCTGCATTTTCTTTAGTCTGGAATCAATTCAAAGGCTTGCATCATTTTCAAAAGATCACCAACCCTGTAATGCAATTTCTTATTCAAAATCTGGAAGCAAGATTAAAGGAAAAATCAAAGTTCTTCAAACCTGGAGTCTTAAGCAACACATCACAAAAAGATAATGACATGCATGCAAGTTTCCAAATCAGCATTCAAGTTTTAAATCAAAAGAAATTGCCAGATCAAAATTTTAAGCCTGGAAAATTTCTCTGTTCTTAAAATTGGTGAGTAACATTCAATTTAAAAAGTTTAAAGTATCTTGATCTTGTTGCATGTAAATTTCTGGAATAAAGTAGGTTAGTATGTATATATAGTGATGAAATTTCTATGTATAATTGGATGTATTGATGTGTGCATGTTTGTTGTCTCTGTGACATCTCTGTTCTTAGTTTTTAAAACTAAGATTTTAAATGAAAATTTAATTCTTCTTGATCTAAGTTTTGTTAGGATCTAAGTTCTAAACTAAAGTTGGTTGTTTCATCATAAAGTAAATTTTGAAATTTGATTTAAGTTAAAATAAATAGGAATGCCTCTAGAAACTAGAAAATAACAGTGCATGTTGTAAACGAGTGAAAATTTAAGTATCTTTATTTATAAATCCAGGTTTATAAACTGATTACTTATACAAAATAATGATTTTTGAAAGAAAAATCAAAAATTTTAAAGGGCTATAGTATGAGCAGTTCGAGTTTGATCAAATTTGGAGTTTTGGGTAGATTATGATGATCTAGGTGATCGGGGAAGATGGGGTTCTCTCTGGAGGAAGTGGAATAATGGGTGAGGTCGGGAAAAATGTCAGATGGATGTTCTAATCGTTGGGAAGACGGCGGTGATCATTTTATGTTTGTAGACCTAATTTTAGCATAATCGAGAATTTTGGGTGTCAAAGTATCTCTGGTGAATCGAGTGATATAAGGCACTGGCGAATGATAGCTGGAAGGAAGACGAAGCTTCGACCAAAGTTTCGACGTAGCTGGTGGCGTGAGGCGAGCAGACGAGGTAGTTTCTGATGATCGAGTGTTGTTCCAGGTTGGGTTTGCTATCTCGATTTTGATTTCGAGCCTCGGTGGGAACTCAGGTGGTCGTGATCATTTCTGGGGGTGGTCGGCGACTTGGTGAAGAGGGTTATGGTGGCTGGAGGTTGCCGGAGTGCCGGTGCATATGCACCGTGCATAATTTTGGTTCTGGTGGTCTTTTGGTTTGTGCAGAGAGATGGAATTCTAGTCTCGGGTTCGACTCGAAGGAGTACTCGTGGAAATGGGGTCTCGACTCGGGGGTTCGAAGGGGAAACAGTATTGGTTAAACTATTTTTAAAATTTAAGATAACAAAGTATAAAAAAAAAGGGGAAGAAAACTCGAAGCGTTTAGGGTTTTTGCTCGGGGGAAATGGAGATAGGCTCGGGTATTATGATGTTGGGCTCGGGTCATTGACCTGTTACAGGTTTTTAAAATCTGTTTGTTTTTAGATTTTAAAACTTATTTTAAAATTTAAAAGCAAGATTTAAATCCAGTTTTAAATCAAGTTTAAAGTATGGATTCAATTTAAATTTGTATCCTAGTTGAAATAATAAGTTTATTAAATTATAATGTTTAAACAAATTCAAAATGTTTAAAGAAGGTTTGAATTTTAAATGAATTGGTTTAGAAATCTTATAAATTTCTTTTATAAATGTTAAGTATTCCTTTAACATTTGGATTTAAAAGGGAATTGTAAATTTGATTTAAATTTGGTTAAAGTTAAATTTGAAATTATTTTAAATCTTTAATTTGAAATGAATTAAAGGAAAGATTTAAAGGTAAAAATGTTTCAAGCTTTTGTCAATAATAACTAGAGTAGTTATAAAGGTTAATACTTTATTTTAGAGGTTAATTAAGGTTTAATGATAAAGGAGTCATTAAATTAATAAGGTAATTAAAGAATAATTAGGTAATTTAAATAAATTAATGATTTAGTGTTAATTAATTAAATAATTAGGATTATAAGTTAATAAATTAAGGTTAATTAATTTGGGATTAATCATTTATTTAGATAAGTATAGATTTTAATAAATGATAAATCTTTTATGAAAATGGGTTAAGTATAATTACTTAATGGAAGAAATTTAAAGAAATTGATTACTTAAGGTAATTAATTAAATAAATTTGATAAGTTTAAATTAATTAATTAATTTAATTTAAGATAATCACTTTGGTGATTTGTTAAGTATAATTACTTAAATGTAATTATTGAAGAGTAATTACTTAGAAAAGTAATTAAAGTTAATTGGTGGAGGTATTTAACTAAGGAGGGTTTAATAAAAGTAATTTAAGTTAATTACTTTAAATAAATTAATCAAGGGATTAATTAAATGATAATTAATTAAGAAGTAATTAATTATGAAGTGGAGTAATTAAGGAAAGTTAATTACTAAGTGAGATTAATCAAAGGTGATTAATAAATGTGACTAATTAAAGATTAATTATTAAATATAATTAATTTAAATGGAGTAATTAATTAAGAGTAATTAAAGATTATTAATTAATTAATATAATTAATAATGTAATTAAGGATTGATTAATTAAGATTAGTTAATCAATAATAAGTGATTAAAGTAATTAATTAATTGTAATTAATTAAGGATTAATGTAATTAAATATAGTTAATTAATTAATGAAGTAATTAAAGATTAATTACTGAATGGTTTAAGATGATTAATTTGTGAAATTAATTAAGTATTAATTACTTAAAGTGATTAAAGGATAATTAATCAGGAATGATTAATTAAGATGGATACTTAAAGTAATGATTAATTAATTGGTTTAATTAATAATTAAGTAAGCAGGATTTATAGAATGAAGTAATTAATTTAATTCACTTTAAATTAATTAGAGATGATATAAATCATTACTTGGGAATGGATGAATAATATAGAATGCTTTGCATTGTTGTTATCTCTGATAAGAGATGTGCTGACCTATGATATGGATGCTTTGGTTAAATTGAAATGATAATATGAATTATCTGTTTGTGATGATAATATGGATTATCTATTGTGAATTATCTATCTTTGTGTATATAGATAAGAATTGAATTGTTTTAACCTTAAAACAACTTGGCCCTTAAAAGATACGTTTTGGATTTCGATGAGACCGGGATCGGGTTTCCGTATACCGGAATTCCAGGTCTGGAGACCCGAATACCACATCGATCCAAATTAACGATAGGTCGTGAATCTCAAGTGAAGATGAAGATTCAGAGTGCAAGGGTTATTGTCGTTAACTCTGAGGGTGATTCCAAAACGAGTGTAACGAGATAATGCCTTCGGTTTCGTTCGAACCCGGAACGAACTTGTATGGATTGAATGCTTTCAGCACATCGTCAGGCGGACGATGAGCATTCTAAGTGATATGTTCTGATTAAAGGTAATCGTAACCTCAAGCCTCATCAACCGGGAATGGCTAAAACAGGGGAGGTGCAGCAAGGCTTCGTGGGTAGCACCCACTGAGAGCAAGATAGATCCCTGTCTAGAGGTCCCTTTTCTTTTATTCGGCTTAGTGTGTGGTTGGTCGCGCCAACTACGGGATTGTCTTGTTCGGGATTATCCAGTAAGGGATGGTTCCGGCTTTGTGTTGCAGGGGAGCGGGAGTACTCCTCGGTACGGTGATCTAGGCCACGTACTGTGACGGGCGGTACCCCAGTAGCCCTGCCATTGTATGGAATCCAAAATCCAATAAGTGCCAACGGACTTGATTGTATAACCCACTTTGTGGCTAGTATGCTGGAATTTAATAATGTAACAATTTCAGCTATTTCATATTTATTTGAAAACCCTAGACCCTATTATAATACAATCGAATTTCCTATCAAATGTTTTGGTTAGCGTAAGGTAAAAACTTACCCATGTTTATTTGTGGGGAGTCTTACGTGATATCTTTTCTTTCTAAAGGTTTGAAGTTAAGCAAGTTTAACCTGTTACTCACACCAGACCCATGTCTGACCCAAGTTGTTTATTTCTGTTTTATAAACTCTTGGGTACTCAAATTTTTACGAGTAGCCAAGGGATTCAGGTTTAGCTTTGACGAATTATGGAGGAGCGATGGAGCAGGAGGCTTCGGCGTTCGTAGATATAGTATTCCGCTGTGTTGATATTTGTGTTAGAGTCTTGTATTGTAATGAGTTGTAATATCTAGACAGATGTTTATAACTGTCTAGTATGTGTTGTATAGTTGTGTAAACTCTGATAAGTGTTGTATACTATGTAATAGTTTCTTTATGTTATTAATATAATTTATTCGTTCCGCTGTGAGATCGTTGTTGTTGTTTCTTTCTTTCTTCTCTTCTTTTCTATTTTCTACCCCTTTCTTTCTTATTAACGATGCGACTTTCTATGGAAAGAAAGTCGTGGTCGTTACAGTGGTATCAGAGCGAGGTTGAGTGAATACCTAGGCTCTGAAGTGGTGTCTATCTTGAGAGCGCGTAATTGTTAGTTATATAAAAATGGTTTTATATTGTGTTAATTGATCGGTTGAGTGGTATATGGATTCTGGTGAATACGAGTAGCTAACGTTATTGATAGGAATCTCTAAACACTTGAACCAGGCCAACAGACACAATATTGTTTTAAAGAGGTAAATGAAATAATTTTACCCAGAAATAATTTCTATATAAAAAGTATCATTTTATATATATATATTTCTACCTATTTGTTGGGTTACCTGTTCGGGTTTTCCAATATAAGTTATAAAGGTAGATAAGGTGGTAGTGTGAGTAACACGACTACCAATAGTTAGAATTTGAGTGTTGAGGTTGGAAGTATATCTGACGAGACTGTAGACCTAATACTGTCTCGAGTGAACTTTGTTGTGGTGTAAAGATTTCACAATCTCTGAAGGAAACCTGTTAAGGTTCGGAGTTTATCTTTGAAGTTGGATGAGTAGAGTTGGATCTGTCGGTTGGGCAGAAGCGAGTGATGGTATCTTGATACCTCAGGTAATAGTAGCTGTGTGATGAGACGCAGTGAATATGGATGTTCCCGAAGATGTTTTCTTTGGAACAAGTTAATAAAGTATGTCTGCTTCAGTGTTGTGGCTGAGTTCAGCATGGTGATTCTGTTTAGTTTGGGTTCGAGTTTCTCGAAGAGCTTTGGTTAGGAAATCTTTGGCATCTGTGGCAGCAGTGCAGCTCGGAGTATTCTGTGCATTGGCAGGAAGTTTTCTGGCTGAGCAGATTTTCTGAAGGTGAAGTTCAGAAGCAGCAGAGTGGATCCATTTCTTCGATGGATTGGATAATTAAGTGTAAGCTGTTCTGATTGGTAAAGAGAGAACAGTTTCTTTTGAATTTGGCTGAGTTGATCGCAAAAGTGACTTGCGATAGTTTGAGTATTCTTTTGAGTTATCCGATATTTTCTGGAATGTGTTGTCCAGTCTGTGCTTGTGTTCATCATCAGCATTTTCATTCTACTCCAGATCAGAATGGCACAGCAGAAACAGTTTGGCGAATGCTCTTGTTGTCTTTCCCAGATAGGAGAATTTAGTTCGATCTTCTGATGTTTGGTAGTAGAGTTGTGTTTTGGATTATTGGTTGATCTTGAGATCATTTTGTTGAGTTATTCTTGGTCCTGTTTGTTTCGAGGAGCATCGACGAAGGTTGAACTGATCAAGAAGGATTTGTAGGAAGCCAGGATCGTCTGAAGATTTTGTGGATAAGAGACGGAGGAATTTTGAAATTCGAAGTTGGAGACTTCGTTATTGTGAAGTTTTTCTCTGGTTAAAGGGAGCTATAAGATTGGGAAAGTCTGGGAAGTCAGCTCCGAGTTGTTTTGAATCTTTTCTGTGATCTAATTTGGATAAGTACTTTGATCTACAAGGTTGAATTGTCAGTTTGGATAACTGGAATTCATTGTGTTTTACGTATCTCTGAGGAAATACGTGTCTGATCTATCTCTGGTTTTGAAACCAGCAGTTCTGGAGGATTTGGTTGTTGAGTCAGACTCGTCTGTAGTCTGATATCTTGTTTAGTTCTATAGATCTAGATGAGTAAGAACTCTATAGCTTAGTATTGTTGATTGTTTGGATTTTGTAGAGCGAGTATCCCGGTATATTTATACTTGGGGAAACTCGAGGAGATTGTATTCAGAATTTTGTCTGGATAATTAGAATTGTTTGATTGGATGAATTGTTTGCTATGGTTGTTAGCATATGGATGATAATATATGGTTGTGATTTAAATAGATTATTAAATTACCTTTGTTTTAAATTTCGGGGACAAAATTATTTTAAGGGGGGAGGAATGTAATATCCCGGAAATTTGGGGCAATATCAATTTAATAATCTGTTTAAATAATTAAATTGATTGATAATTTTTTGATAATAAAATTTGAATTGATTTAATAATCTAATTTAATAAATATTTATTAGTGAATTTTATCTTTTAAAACCTAATAAATTGATTTCTATTTATAATGTATATATATTTGTATATATTGTAAATAGAAAAGCTTTGGTTTGTATTTAATTTACACATGATATGTTAATTCATTTAGTAATAGAAGTAATTTATAATCTCTTTTATAAATTATTTTAAAATTGATAAATTTGTTATTTCAAACAATAATTATAATAGGATTATTATTTCAAATTGAATGTGTTGTTTTAAATTTACTTTAAATTGGATTTTAAGAATATAATTTGAATTTGAATTTGAAATTCAAAAGAAGTAATATTTAAATAGTTTTAGACTTTAAAATATATATATAAGCTTTTATTTATAAGTATAATTGGTTATTTCTTTAAAAAGTTATCTTTATATATAAATAGATAAGTAATAAGTGTTTAATAAATTAAGAAAAAGCTTTTATTTACATTTAAAATAAATATAAATTTATCATAAGGACATGTGTAAATCTATAAAAGCTTGTTATAACAAATGTAAACAAATTAACACATATAAAGACAAGTGTCATTTTGTTTTTAATTTTCCTTTTATTTTTAAATAAACCATTTATATTTATAAAAAGATGTTTTCCTCCTTCTCATCTCTTTTGCAAATCTTCATTTTCAAAAGCAAAGAAACTTTCAGCCTGTAAACAAAATATAGCTGAAGATAAATTCTCCTCTCAAACCACAATCTGTAATCAACATTCCTCTTAAACCAAAATCCTCAAAACAATAATCTGTAATCAAATCTTCAGCCTGCAAATGTAAACCTTTCCTCAATCTCAAAATAAGATCTATAAACATTTCCAAATCAAAGTCTGTAGCCTGCATTTTCTTTAGTCTGGAATCAATTCAAAGGCTTGCATCATTTTCAAAAGATCACCAAACCTGTAATGCAATTTCTTATTCAAAATCTGGAAGCAAGATTAAAGGAAAAATCAAAGTTCTTCAAACCTGGAGTCTTAAGCAACACATCACAAAAAGATAATGACATGCATGCAAGTTTCCAAATCAGCATTCAAGTTTTAAATCAAAAGAAATTGCCAGATCAAAATTTTAAGCCTGGAAAATTTCTCTGTTCTTAAAATTGGTGAGTAACATTCAATTTAAAAAGTTTAAAGTATCTTGATCTTGTTGCATGTAAATTTCTGGAATAAAGTAGGTTAGTATGTATATATAGTGATGAAATTTCTATGTATAATTGGATGTATTGATGTGTGCATGTTTGTTGTCTCTGTGACATCTCTGTTCTTAGTTTTTAAAACTAAGATTTTAAATGAAAATTTAATTCTTCTTGATCTATGTTTTGTTAGGATCTAAGTTCTAAACTAAAGTTGGTTGTTTCATCATAAAGTAAATTTTGAAATTTGATTTAAGTTAAAATAAATAGGAATGCCTCTAGAAACTAGAAAATAACAGTGCATGTTGTAAACGAGTGAAAATTTAAGTATCTTTATTTATAAATCCAGGTTTATAAACTGATTACTTATACAAAATAATGATTTTTGAAAGAAAAATCAAAAATTTTAAAGGGCTATAGTATGAGCAGTTCGAGTTTGATCAAATTTGGAGTTTTGGGTAGATTATGATGATCTAGGTGATCGGGGAAGATGGGGTTCTCTCTGGAGGAAGTGGAATAATGGGTGAGGTCGGGAAAAATGTCAGATGGATGTTCTAATCGTTGGGAAGACGGCGGTGATCATTTTATGTTTGTAGACCTAATTTTAGCATAATCGAGAATTTTGGGTGTCAAAGTATCTCTGGTGAATCGAGTGATATAAGGCACTGGCGAATGATAGCTGGAAGGAAGACGAAGCTTCGACCAAAGTTTCGACGTAGCTGGTGGCGTGAGGCGAGCAGACGAGGTAGTTTCTGATGATCGAGTGTTGTTCCAGGTTGGGTTTGCTATCTCGATTTTGATTTCGAGCCTCGGTGGGAACTCAGGTGGTCGTGATCATTTCTGGGGGTGGTCGGCGACTTGGTGAAGAGGGTTATGGTGGCTGGAGGTTGCCGGAGTGCCGGTGCATATGCACCGTGCATAATTTTGGTTCTGGTGGTCTTTTGGTTTGTGCAGAGAGATGGAATTCTAGTCTCGGGTTCGACTCGAAGGAGTACTCGTGGAAATGGGGTCTCGACTCGGGGGTTCGAAGGGGAAACAGTATTGGTTAAACTATTTTTAAAATTTAAGATAACAAAGTATAAAAAAAAAGGGGAAGAAAACTCGAAGCGTTTAGGGTTTTTGCTCGGGGGAAATGGAGATAGGCTCGGGTATTATGATGTTGGGCTCGGGTCATTGACCTGTTACAGGTTTTTAAAATCTGTTTGTTTTTAGATTTTAAAACTTATTTTAAAATTTAAAAGCAAGATTTAAATCCAGTTTTAAATCAAGTTTAAAGTATGGATTCAATTTAAATTTGTATCCTAGTTGAAATAATAAGTTTATTAAATTATAATGTTTAAACAAATTCAAAATGTTTAAAGAAGGTTTGAATTTTAAATGAATTGGTTTAGAAATCTTATAAATTTCTTTTATAAATGTTAAGTATTCCTTTAACATTTGGATTTAAAAGGGAATTGTAAATTTGATTTAAATTTGGTTAAAGTTAAATTTGAAATTATTTTAAATCTTTAATTTGAAATGAATTAAAGGAAAGATTTAAAGGTAAAAATGTTTCAAGCTTTTGTCAATAATAACTAGAGTAGTTATAAAGGTTAATACTTTATTTTAGAGGTTAATTAAGGTTTAATGATAAAGGAGTCATTAAATTAATAAGGTAATTAAAGAATAATTAGGTAATTTAAATAAATTAATGATTTAGTGTTAATTAATTAAATAATTAGGATTATAAGTTAATAAATTAAGGTTAATTAATTTGGGATTAATCATTTATTTAGATAAGTATAGATTTTAATAAATGATAAATCTTTTATGAAAATGGGTTAAGTATAATTACTTAATGGAAGAAATTTAAAGAAATTGATTACTTAAGGTAATTAATTAAATAAATTTGATAAGTTTAAATTAATTAATTAATTTAATTTAAGATAATCACTTTGGTGATTTGTTAAGTATAATTACTTAAATGTAATTATTGAAGAGTAATTACTTAGAAAAGTAATTAAAGTTAATTGGTGGAGGTATTTAACTAAGGAGGGTTTAATAAAAGTAATTTAAGTTAATTACTTTAAATAAATTAATCAAGGGATTAATTAAATGATAATTAATTAAGAAGTAATTAATTATGAAGTGGAGTAATTAAGGGAAGTTAATTACTAAGTGAGATTAATCAAAGGTGATTAATAAATGTGACTAATTAAAGATTAATTATTAAATATAATTAATTTAAATGGAGTAATTAATTAAGAGTAATTAAAGATTATTAATTAATTAATATAATTAATAATGTAATTAAGGATTGATTAATTAAGATTAGTTAATCAATAATAAGTGATTAAAGTAATTAATTAATTGTAATTAATTAAGGATTAATGTAATTAAATATAGTTAATTAATTAATGAAGTAATTAAAGATTAATTACTGAATGGTTTAAGATGATTAATTTGTGAAATTAATTAAGTATTAATTACTTAAAGTGATTAAAGGATAATTAATCAGGAATGATTAATTAAGATGGATACTTAAAGTAATGATTAATTAATTGGTTTAATTAATAATTAAGTAAGCAGGATTTATAGAATGAAGTAATTAATTTAATTCACTTTAAATTAATTAGAGATGATATAAATCATTACTTGGGAATGGATGAATAATATAGAATGCTTTGCATTGTTGTTATCTCTGATAAGAGATGTGCTGACCTATGATATGGATGCTTTGGTTAAATTGAAATGATAATATGAATTATCTGTTTGTGATGATAATATGGATTATCTATTGTGAATTATCTATCTTTGTGTATATAGATAAGAATTGAATTGTTTTAACCTTAAAACAACTTGGCCCTTAAAAGATACGTTTTGGATTTCGATGAGACCGGGATCGGGTTTCCGTATACCGGAATTCCAGGTCTGGAGACCCGAATACCACATCGATCCAAATTAACGATAGGTCGTGAATCTCAAGTGAAGATGAAGATTCAGAGTGCAAGGGTTATTGTCGTTAACTCTGAGGGTGATTCCAAAACGAGTGTAACGAGATAATGCCTTCGGTTTCGTTCGAACCCGGAACGAACTTGTATGGATTGAATGCTTTCAGCACATCGTCAGGCGGACGATGAGCATTCTAAGTGATATGTTCTGATTAAAGGTAATCGTAACCTCAAGCCTCATCAACCGGGAATGGCTAAAACAGGGGAGGTGCAGCAAGGCTTCGTGGGTAGCACCCACTGAGAGCAAGATAGATCCCTGTCTAGAGGTCCCTTTTCTTTTATTCGGCTTAGTGTGTGGTTGGTCGCGCCAACTACGGGATTGTCTTGTTCGGGATTATCCAGTAAGGGATGGTTCCGGCTTTGTGTTGCAGGGGAGCGGGAGTACTCCTCGGTACGGTGATCTAGGCCACGTACTGTGACGGGCGGTACCCCAGTAGCCCTGCCATTGTATGGAATCCAAAATCCAATAAGTGCCAACGGACTTGATTGTATAACCCACTTTGTGGCTAGTATGCTGGAATTTAATAATGTAACAATTTCAGCTATTTCATATTTATTTGAAAACCCTAGACCCTATTATAATACAATCGAATTTCCTATCAAATGTTTTGGTTAGCGTAAGGTAAAAACTTACCCATGTTTATTTGTGGGGAGTCTTACGTGATATCTTTTCTTTCTAAAGGTTTGAAGTTAAGCAAGTTTAACCTGTTACTCACACCAGACCCATGTCTGACCCAAGTTGTTTATTTCTGTTTTATAAACTCTTGGGTACTCAAATTTTTACGAGTAGCCAAGGGATTCAGGTTTAGCTTTGACGAATTATGGAGGAGCGATGGAGCAGGAGGCTTCGGCGTTCGTAGATATAGTATTCCGCTGTGTTGATATCTGTGTTAGAGTCTTGTATTGTAATGAGTTGTAATATCTAGACAGATGTTTATAACTGTCTAGTATGTGTTGTATAGTTGTGTAAACTCTGATAAGTGTTGTATACTATGTAATAGTTTCTTTATGTTATTAATATAATTTATTCGTTCCGCTGTGAGATCGTTGTTGTTGTTTCTTTCTTTCTTCTCTTCTTTTCTATTTTCTACCCCTCTCTTTCTTATTAACGATGCGACTTTCTATGGAAAGAAAGTCGTGGTCGTTACAATGTATATCCCTCATATATACATATTATTTTCTTTACACACTAAGTTATCCTTAAATTTTAACACACTTTTGGTTCTTTAATTCAAAACATATTTTCAAACAACCCTCGTTTGCAACAAGTCCCTTTTATTCAAATAATACTTATTTATTATTTCTTTTAGCACTTTGAAACAAATTCCAAATTTTCTGGCTTAGATTTAAAACTTCACAATCTGGATCACCTTCAGTTCCAATTTATAAGTCATACTTATCATTTTGCTTACTCATTAATACATATCTTATTATTAAACACAACAATCATTTATGATAATAACTAAGATTATCATATCTGGAAGCCAATTCATTATTATCTTATTCTGAAACTTTTCCCCAAATTCAAGATTTAATTTCAGTTTGAATCCATTTTAAACTTACCTTTATTTAATTTCAATTTTGTTGTATTTCTATTACCTCTTAATTTAATTGCAATAATTTAACAACCAATTACCTTAACATTTATTGATTAAGAAATATTGCTTTATATATATCAAAATATATTCTCATATAATTTAAAATCTTTATATAAGAAAATAACAAGTATGCTCTCATATATACATATACACTCAACTCATTCTAGGGAACCATCGACCCTATACTTAATGAGTATCCCCCACCAGAGCCAAGGTTCTCGCTTAACCTTTCAGCTCTGATACCAAATGTAATGACCTGGAAATTTCCATCCCGAAAATTCCGGATAGTTAGGGAAAAGAAGAAAGAGATAGAAGAAGAAGAAGAAAATAGAAACACCAAACCACATAATTCTCACATTCGCAGCGGATCAAAATATAAAATCATATAAAATAGCAGTTATATAAAGGAAAAACTGAATCAGTTAATTTATATCAATACATCAGAGTTACAATAGAAACACAAACATTGGACAGATACAATCAACATGTCCTAAATAACAATAATATGTCACAGCGGATTACACTCCATACGTTCCTGCCATCCAGCTCGCCTCCTGTGCTCCAGAACACCCTTACCTGAAAATCTGTAATACTCGGTTTGACCCGAGCATTACATCAAAGTAACACCCGGGTCAGGCTGGAAACCAGCGTGAGTAAACTCAGATAACATGAAATTCTAATGCACAAGCATATATAAAAACCCGGGGTAACTCGTACATCACTACGAGTTCATTACTTGTTATGCTCAACACTTATTTCACAAATCAAATTCTAAGTATTCTTACTTAGTTCAAAAGTCCGTATTATTCCAATTCAATCTATTGATTTCTCACATCAATCCATAAAGAATCATTACAAATCGAAGTGGTTTCGGGTATTTACTGATACCCGACCCCGGTCTCTTCGAACACAATATCATCTTAAGACAAAGCTAATTTAGTTCTAAACAATTCTTTTAAGATAGATAATCCATATCCAACATCCTATCATATAGCATCACAATCACATATCAGGGATAATAAATAATCCAAGGCCTTCAATATTTATTTAATCATCAAGATTAATTAATCACACCATTCCTAATTAATTTAAATAAATTAAATTAATTACTTCAATTACCTTTAAATCCTGCTTATTAAACCATTAATTAATGACAACCCAAATCATTAATCATCCCTTAGTTAACATCTTAATTAATCATCAAGTAATTGACCTTTAAGTTAGTTACACAAATTAAATAATCCTTACCCATTCACATTGATAACATTGATCCTTAATTAATTACTTGAATTATATAATAATTAAGTTTAAAGTATCTTCAAGTTTAAACAAACTTAAATTAACAAACATACCATTCCTTAATTAAAGTTTTAAAAGACATTTATAAGGGAAATAATTTATTTAAGAAAGGATTAAAATAATTTTATTTTTAAACTTCCAAAAGAAACTTTATTAAATCAGGTTTTAAAAAAACTTGGTTTCTTTCTGCTTTGGGTTAAACCCGGTGTTAACTCGACCCCGGCTTCGAGTTATCTTCTTCTTCCCCTAATTTTTTAAACTGTTATTAATACCCAGCTAACACGAGCAAGACACGAGCCAGAACATCATAATCTCGAGTACCCCTTCGAGTCACCACGAACCCAACCTTCTAGACACCAAATCGTTGTCGTGCGCGTGCACAACGAATCACCGATGCTCCTGCGAACTGCGCTCCCTCCGGCAAGTCACATATCATCGCGACATTCGATTGCAATGGATGATTCGACGCCAATAACTCCTAATCGAAATCGAGTCTCCAGTTCGAAACTAGAACTCGACCTCACCAGGAAAAACCACCTCGCCCCACTCACGCCGACCACCTAAGGCTCTACGACTCCGGCCTCACCTCACTGATCCTCCATGCCACCATTCCCCTGAATCTCGTGCAACTCGATCAACCAGAGATGACTCGGTCATCTCATTTCCGACGACGACCAAACAAGAGTATTAAACCCTAGTCCAACCAAATTCCATCACCATGTCGATTCATCGCTTCTCTCACCATTTTTCCCCACTTCGCCAGTTGCCACCCTAGCTTCGATCGGAAGCTCAACATCGATTACCACGCCGTTCGCCGTGAATTGGTAATAAACTCAAAAACCCCTCAACTCTGATTTCTCATAAATTACTTAGCAAAAAATTATGATTTCTGTGCCTAAATTCATCATTTATAATTCCGAATCATATTATAGAATTAATTTAAGAATTCAGATCAATAAATTTTAGGCCTATATTATGATCAGACCTGTAAATTCCAAATTTTAAATAAATACTTCATATATTTATTTAAAACCATTTTTAAAATTTAAATTACCTACTTACAAACATTTTTCATCAAGAGATCTAACCCTAAATTTGAATGTTTAGTGAGAAAAAGAATTTAATTTGACTGGAAATGAGCCTGAACATAGAACAGAGATGATATATATATTCATACATACAGACCTTTGCATAACAAAGCATATATACATACATGCATTCACATTTCACACATACAACATAAAACATTACTTCAACATTTCATCACATGCATCCAGTTATCCTACTAGTTTTAAGTTTAAAATGTTTACTCACCTTGTTGATTTAACAGAGAGCCCTGGCCATGTCTGCTATCTACTTTTAAATCTTGATTTTATTTTTAAAAATTGATAATGCATTGTGATAATCATTTTCATTTATCAATCTTGGCCTAAAACCTATTTCATGGGAAGATATGAATTTTAGAAAGTTTTTTTTGAGACTGTATAAACAACAGAGCATATGTATATAGGCATTCACATGCTTGCACAAGTATATACATATAAACCTTTCTATCTTTAAGCAAGATATATCTACACAAACCATTATCACTTCACAGATCTATTGCATGCATCAGGCAACTAAGGATTTTTAGCTAAAAAATGATAAATCTACTGTTCTTCTTCCTTCTTGTTAAAACTAGCTTTAAATTTAACTTGAAGATATTTCTTAAAATTAATATTTTGTTATAACAAACAGATTTTGTTTATATAATGAAAACTAAAGAGAATCAGGGAAATAAATATTGGATTTTGATCAATCTTATAACCTGTACAATAAGAACAAAACAAACATCCTGTACACAGACATGCACACCCATTCAATCATATAGATATACAAACAATTCATATTTAAACAATCACATAACATTTATCACACTTTACTTCAAGTTCACTGCATGCAACCAGATTTTAAAACAGATTAAAAGTTTGTTTACTCATAGTTATTAGCAAGATGCTTTTGAAAACTGCTACTAAATTGAATTTGTTGATGAACTCTCTGTTGTGTTGTTTTATTGATTTTCTTCAGTAAAAAAATAGAAGTAATATCCATCTTTTATTTTACTTAGCTAGTCACGATTGAAATGATATAAGAAGAGAGGTTGGAGATATATGTGGAGGAGAAAAGGCTTACAAGGCAAGCTAAGGCTGATATTTGTGTGTACAGGCTTTATCTGGAAAGTTTTGATTTGCTATTGACTTGGTACAATGCTTGAAATGATATATTGTATGCTTAAGATATATGTGCATTAAATGCTTGAATTAAATGCTTGCTATGTATGCTTAAGATATGTATATATATTTATATACACTCTTTTGCTTACATATATAGATATATATATATATATATATATATATATATATATATAGCTACATATACCTATATGTTTGCATATTTATTTGCTTACATGACATAAACACACACTTATATTTATACATATTTTAATATACATTGCTTCTTTATATATATATATATATTCACATTCAAACAAACGTTTCCTATATTTCATTCCACATAGGTATATACATACATTTATATTCTTGTATATGTATATACTTATATATGTATATATTTTCAACAGCACAAGGTTGTATCTATTTATTTATACATATATTTAAGGATATTTCATTCTAATTTAAATGATGAGTTTATTATTTATTTTCTATGGGATTTGTCATATCCAAAGATTTATAATCCAATATCTAATATAGGTTTTAAACCGGTCCATATATGTTATAACTTAAGTTTGTATATAGTGTTTAAACTAATTTATATCTATCTAGATATTTTGAATTATCAGAAATTTTATTGGTTCGACTTATAAAATCAGTATTTCAATAATTAAAATCAATTAATTACCCAATTACAGACGTTAGAAAACCCGGGTCGTCACAATTATGTACCTTTTAAAAATGAGAATTTGAAGTTTCAAAAGGATTTGTAATTTTGAAAATTATATAAGAAATTGATTTATATAAAAATGATTTATAACTAAAGGGTTTTAAATTGGAAACTTGAGAAACTGAATTCTGGTATTTTGAAATTGGTTTTAAGATTTTGAAAATACATAAAAATACGATTTGAAAGTATTTTCCGAATAAGAAATGTTTCAAATGACTTCAAATGAGTTCCAATGATTTCGAAGAAATTTCAAAGAAGTTTTCAAGAAAATAGAAGTCCAGAACTCACTTGTGTCGCTGGAGAATAATTTCGGTGATGAGTGCATCATCATCGACATTGATTTTCGAGTTTCAGAGTGTGGGAAAGGCCACTTTAGTTGCTTTACTATGCGATTGATTTTGTGAAACCAATTTTGATTTCAAATTCCGAAGTATGATATGATATTCGAAAGATATATGTATATATTTGAAACGATTTGAAGTAAGCCCGGTGTTCAGTCCTTGAGTTTCGGATTTGATTTGGTATAACCCTATCTTTTGAAATTGATTTACTGATTTGTTGCTGATTTCTAACTCTTGGATTGGAAATTTGATTTCTCCGACTATTTCGAATGTTCGAACACTTCCAAATCGAGGTTTAATTATCAAAGCTAAGTAATTTCGAGAAGTATAAATTATTTGATAAAGTATATAAGTTTAGTTAAGTATGAAGTAATATGATTTAAATAGGTTTGACACTGTTTTGTTAAGTAAATGGATAAGACTATTTTGAATTACACTAATATGAAATTAAGTTTTGAAATGTTTTGAATAAAACTTAGTTTTAAATGTTTTTAACTTAGTAACATATTTTATAAAACTATATATATATATATAGAATAATAATTTTCAAAAGTTAATTTGAATCTTTCAAATAGAAATAAATAGATTAAAGGTTTTAAAAGGGATGTCTATAAACTTGGTAATCATTCTAGGGTATAATTGATTTTGAGAAAAATATTTGGTTTCGAAAATAGATCGGAATTTAAAACCCAGTATTTATATGATGATTTTGGAAATGAATTTGTTTGACCTAAATTATGTTGATTTGGAAACTTGGATTATTTTCTAACCCTATTATCTTGGAAACTTTGAAACTGAAGATATTTAGTTTGGAAGAAATAATTTGGTGAAGTCGTATATGATTTTTTTTTGAAACTGAACTGATATTGAAACGAATTGAAATTGAGAACCTTATTTTACTAAATACTTGATTTGGGAGTTATCGAACTTATATAAAATTGATTTGTATAAGTATGAAGTTGATTCAAAAACTATTGATTTGGAAAGGTATTCAGTTTGAAAAGCGAAATCTTATACAATCGAAGTCTATATAAGTGTGATTTGATACACTATTGATTTTGGAAAGTATTCGATTTGAAAATGAAATCTTATATATAATGGAATTTATATAAGTACGATATTTGAATTTTATTTGAAAAGGTACTATATGATACATATTTTCGAAGTAAAGATATGGAAAGTGCTTTCTGCTTGATATCTTATTTATGGCCACATTTAGGATTCATTCCATCGATATTATTCTCTCTGATTTAGGTTTTCCGGATATGATACTCGAGTGTCCTTCGAATTCCATGGCGTTACCCATGGTCTTACGAACTCAAGTGCATAGCGTAATTTGCAGGGCCGTGACGGCCTATGGGTACAGATGTTTCCTGGGGGATCTAGGCATAACCATTGTGTATCTGCGATATATGGTCATGTTAGTAGCGTAATCCGCAAGGCAGAGATTGCTTAAAGGGTATGGATGTTTCCTGGGGTATCCAAGCGTAACCATTGTGTATCCGTGGTCTACAGGTTTTTGGTTATCATGGCGAAATTCGCAAGGCTGTGACGACTTACGGGTACAGATGTTTTCTGGGGGACCTAGGCGTAACCATTGTTTATCTGCGATCCATGATTCGATTTGATTGATTTGTTTGGATTGTACTTTCCATATCGGTTTTGAAGGTTTTTCCAGTGTTTTCACTGGGTGTTGAAACCAGTCTACTAAGTACTTGGAGAATTCTAGCTTTGCGCCTTATCAACTGTAATGACCCGCAAATTTTAATAGTTTTAAAATTTTGTTTAACTGAAAATTTTGTGAAATTTTTATCAATTGAATTTGAAAATAAATAAAAATTTATTATTTGGGATACGTCTATTTAAACATAGCAACTGGTAAATTTTCATTTGATAATATTGATGTTTATTTTATTGTGAAATTCTATTTCAATTTAAATCAGTTAAAAATTGATGGTAATAAAATAATTTTCGAACCTGAATATTTTATACAAAAAAAAATTTGTAAATCATCTTCTGAGTGAGACGTCAAATTTCGTTTCATCAAATTCGGACTTCTATAGCTCCATCGATCTTATTTTCTGCGTTTTAGCTGCATTTTCCGCTAGCAGAAATTCGAATTTTTATAATTCAATCGTATCGCTAATATCTATATACCGTTTTGATCGTCTCATCGTGCTGATCTCTGCGGTATATTTATTTCTGTGTTTTGAGGTCTGGTACGCAACAGAACGATAAAACTGGGCGTAATATCGGAACCAAAAATTCGTGTCTTTTGATATCCTTACTTTCAAATTTGAACCGTAGCAACATAATAAAGTGCTTTAAATGTTTCAGCGGTCCCTGTTGCCATTTCCTTTTCTTTCCCGTTGCTCTTTATTTATTAATTTATTTCGTACGTTTTCTATGCCTAATATAATTGCAGAAAGTTATATTTAGATTTGCAATTTTTCCTTCTTCCTCAAATCATTCCTAATTCCTCCCAGGTCTATTTTTCCTCTCCACCATTCTTCTTCCCTGAAGCCGCCTCCAACCTTTTGTTCCCCTCATCGGCTAGCGAACCACCCACCGACCCGCACCTTCACAGTCTCGTGTCCACACTTCCTCGCCTCAAACCCAAAACTGATAACCCACCACCTTCCGACCTTGTCTCCTTGCCCAATCCACTCGCCCAGTCTTCCTCATCCTCCACTAGCTTGCGAAGCCCAGCCGAGACAAGCTCCTCCTCCACGTCTCCAGCCTGACGTCAACTGAGTTGCCGAGGCCACCTTCCCACTTAACCGCATCTTCCCTGTTATATATAGGTAAAAATACATTTTGATTTATAATAAGTCGGTTATATATTTTCTCTGTTATTTTATCTATATATAGATTTACGTACGAGTTTTTTTTCCAAGTTGTATACACTAAAATGTTTCGTTTTCTCTGTTTGTATGACTGAGGTAAAGATATCATAAGTTTATATTACTTATATATATATATATATGTTATAGGTATTGTATTTTGCAGTAAGTAGTATGGTATATTATATTGCATACTAGATGATTTATATACATATAAGTTTGCAAATGTAGTTTTCATATACGATCCGATTTCATTTTTTTATGTAATAAGATAGTACAGATATAGTACAGATAGAATTTCAATAATATACATTTGTTTGTTATATTCAAAGTTACAAGTGTTAGATTTTATAGAGTAGTAATGTCAGCTATGTATATTTGGTTTTGAAAGAAGTATGGGTATGCCAGTTTTGTCATAAAGGTTATTGTTTAATCTATATATAAAGGTTAGTTGGGCACATATGTCTATATTTCCTGTTTTGCATTTTTCTACATTGTTTTGACAACCTGATTTCATATTTTTTTTTGTATATATATGATATATTTTAAAAATATCCAGTTTTGTAAATATGGAAATTTATATGCCTGCATTTTTTTAGTGAATTTCATATCACGTATATGCACATATTGTGGTGTAGTCTATATAAATTTTTACATATATTAGTTTATATAAACATCATAAGCAATGTTTACAGTAGAATAAGTATGTATATATGTAACGCCCCACTCCGAGACCCGCATTAGCAAAGAGTATTACAACGTAATACTGTCTGCTAATACGAAGAATAGAGCTGGATAGGAGCGACCATCGTAGCCTTGTCTTAACTATCTACTGAATACATCGATAAATGTAGCTTATAATTTTTTTTTTCCATGTGGATCGACATAGCCAATAGATATTTAATACAAAACTATAATGGCTATAAGATCTAACAGAACAAAATATAACAACTCAAATGTAAAACACATCACAGAACAGTAGATCATCACATACATATACACATATACCGGTACATCACAGAGTAAATAAAATGATACATGTCAAGTGGTGTAACAACCACAATATACAGGCGTGTCAAAAGAATATACATATCAGAGTTACAAACAAAAAGGACTACACAAAAAGCTATAACAAAAGGAACTAGCAGAAAAGTCCATGCGGAAGCAGAATAGGCTAAGTCCAAATGTACCTAACCTGAAACACCTCGGTCTGACCCGAGTATAAAATACACGGGTTAGTCTAGCTAAACAAATCAGTTAGATAAGCTAAATGATAATGAACATGCAAGGTCATAAAGTACCACAATAATCTCTAAAAGAAATAACATGATCATCTAACAAGAGATGAATCATAACAAGCCTCATATCATCGGCAACTCAAATAAACAAAGGATATAAATATCCCAAATCAAGCCAAAAAGGCAAATAACAAATACCAATGAAGGTAACACAAGTTTCCACAAGGTAATCGCTATGTATCGAGTGGTTCAAAAGACCTACTCCGAAAGGCGATACTCTAGAGAAATATAAATATCAATGAAACAAAAGATGCACGTGCTCAGTACTGTATAAACAAGGATCCACAAGCCCGAAGGTGACAAACCTAAGTATCCCTCGAGCGGTGACGAAGGACCAACTCCAAAAGCGATACTATAGGGCAACAAGCCCAAAGGCACAAACCCGAAGGCATAAACCCGAAGGAACAAACCCGAAGGCACAAGCCCGAAGGCAACAAACCGTAGAGGTGAAGGTCCGGAGGCCTAGTACTGGACACCACTAATTGGCAATATGTGTCACAAACTCTCGGGAAGGAACCCGAAAAGTGTTAACGTGTGTCCCATACCACACGTTCGCACTAAACGGTTTACTAACCGTTAGTCAGTTTCACACTAAAAGCAGTACAAAGTTTACCTCATCTCATCGGTAAACCAGACCCGAAGGTCAAAACGATCAAACGAATAGATTAAGAATTAACTGAAAAGATAAACACACGTGTTCATAGCATGCGTTTTATCTAATCATTTAATTCTCCTCCCTCTTCGCTCGAAGTGAAAAATTGTGTGTTTTATATAAAAATTAGGTTGAAGAAAACGAGTTTTAGGAACGCTTCAAAATCGCTTTAGAAATTGCCTTTGAAATTCTCCTATTATGGAGTAATTAATTTAATACTTAAAAATAATATTAAATAATAATTTCAAAAGTCAATTTGCTTGAAAAACACTTTGTAATACTTTATAAAACCCGTGCACGAAATCTAGAGAAAAACTCAAGAATTCGGGAAAATATCAAAAATGGCGGAAATTATTCTATAAGTATAGAAACCGCTGAAATCAAGCTGTGATCACTAGTTCGACAGCAGCTTTGGACCTGAATACAGAGTCCAAATGACATGAAATTTGACAGGAATATATTTCAACATTCCTACTTCAATCTGCAAAAATAATCATTCAAATCCGATTTGAAACGAAGAATCTGCGTCGTTTCAAAGTCGGACCAAAACAAGGTAAAATCGCTGAATTTCAGCAGGCTGTGGGTTCAAGTTCGACAGCCGTTTTGAAATAGCAAACCAATTCAGATTGTTATGAAAATTTTCTAAATTATAAATCAATACTGATACTTCAATCTGCAAAAGGAATCACTCAAATTCAATTTAAAACGAATGAGTTATGCTGTCACAAACATGGACTCAGGCCATGTTTGCAACAGTTCAAAAACACAAAAATGTGCAGGCCTAAAACCCCCCTGGACTCAACTTCCAGGCATGAAACAGAGGATCAAATAGAATTTTATTGAGCTCAAAATTGGTAAGCATGCTGTAGAGAACTTTATCTTTCAACTGAAAAAAGAATGATGCAATTTTGATAAAATATGAGAAAGTTATGATGTCTCAAAATTGAACCCAGATAGTGTTTTCACTGTTGAACTCTGGGCAAAAACATGGTTCAGGTCAATGTTTGATAGTAGATTTATATAAGCTAATTATGTCAAAATGACCTGAAATTTGGTACGCCTAAAGTAGAGAACTTCATCTTTCAAATCAAAAAAAGAATCATGAAATTTGATTAAGAAATGAAAGAGATATGATGTCTCAAACATGGACTCAGGCCATGTTTGCAACATCTCAGAAAACAAAAATGTGCATAGGATATTTCCAGGTTGCGCACTGATTTTGCAGCGACGATTTGAACACTCAAATGACCATATTATTCAACCAAAGTTTGTAGAAATTAAGTTCAACATGCAAGCTATCAAATGCAATAAATCCGGTAGCATTTTGTTGCCGGAATCAAAAGTTACAAACATTCAAAGTAGCAACCAGAGAATGTTTTGACACAAAAACAAAATTGAAAGTAAAAACGAATTACAAAGCAATTTTGGTGATTTTGAGCTTGGCTCAGCTAGTTTTTGTGAGTTTTGTAACTCACCTTGCTGTTGCAATGAAAAGACTTGGATTTGTGTTGCAAATTGGAAGTTTTTTGCTAGATTGAAGCCTCTAAGAACCTAAAAGAAACAATTATGGTACATGCAAAAGAAAACATAAAGTAAATTAGAAACCTAATTCACAAATCAGATATTTTTTATGAAGTATTTTGGTTTTAGAGATGGATTACCTGTATATATTATCTCTTATTTGTTAATTATAGCAAGGATTTGACTCAAGTTTGGAGATTTATGGCTTTGTTTGAGAAATGAGAAGTGGGTTTGTTTCTTATTAAATTTCATGCTAATTCAAAAGCACCAAATTAGCATTTTCTTAAATTTTCCCAAAGGCATCCTTTTTTTTCACTTGTTATTAATCAAATGATTAAATGTTTAAAGTCTTCATAACTATCCTTTTACTTTTTACTAAACCTTATTCCAATCAATATTTTAGTTTTCTAAACAATTCATTTTCTTAATTTGAATACTTTGTTTTATTAATCACTATCACATGATAGTTTCATCCAATTAAGGTATTTCCTTAATTAAAATTATTTGCCATATAAATAAATTACCATAAAGTAATATTTTCCTTTTATTATTAACCCAAACATATAAAATAAAGTTTCAACTTTATTTTCTCATTTTATTCCAAAATTCATTGTTTATTCCAAATAAACAATTTAATTTCTCCAATTTTATTTTAATTCACAATATTAAATTATAACTATCGTTATAATTTAATATCTACAGGTAATCTTCAAAACCAGGGTTGTTACAATATATATAGAATCATGCGTTATTTTAAAGTATGTATGAAGATATGAAGATTTCATATTTTTGTCCATTGATTTATATTCTACTTTATAGTTTTATATGCAAAAATATATAAAATCTGGATTACCACAAAGAGCTAGATTATGTATTCAGTTATCTATAACGTGTCAGATTTTATATATTATATATATAAAGTTTTAAGATTTTAATATAGATAGATTTTAAAGTTCAAATTCCTTTATTCTATATGAGTTGGAAAAAAATGGTATTACAGCTTGTTTTGTATATGTATATACAAGTTTATAAAAAACTCGTCTGTGTATATATGGGTTTTTTTATAAGGTTTTATATGAATTGTTAGGTTGTATTTTATAATGATAATTGATCTTTAATTTATATTACGTATGCATTGTATTGAGATTGAAAGCCTACTTGTATATTTTAGTTTTACTAAAGCTTGCATTTTGCCTACCCACATGGATCTAGATCTTGCTCTCTGCTCTGCTAGTGATCTACGTGAGTCATGTTTTCGAAACACATATTTTGTTTATATTTGACATTGTTTAATTTGGATAATGATTTGCAATACAATATATACATTGATTTTTAGATTATGAATATATGTAACGACGCAATATTTTGCACCATTCGCATCCGCACATGTCGAACTTGAATGATTCAAAATACCGAATTGTTAATTTAAAATTTGGCAAAACTGAGCATATACAGTAAATAAATAGAACACAGATCACAGACACAGAGTAATAAATGCAGCGGAAATAAAGGAGATAGTAGTTCATGAAGCTACTAGATAAATGTATAAGTTACATCAGAGTTAAACCAGATACAACGGAAGAGTAATATGTTACATCAGATACAAATCAGAATACATCACTGGAATCATCGAATACTGAAAGCAGAATAGATGGCTAGATCTTCAAGCAAAGCTCCAACTTCAAAGGTGAGTCTCGAATACTGGTACACTCAGTCTGGCCCGAGCGTAAAGCAAAACACAAAACACTCGAGTCAGGATTAACATTCTTATATCAATAAATCCAACTCAAGTGAAATAGCAGCTGAAATACAAGTAACTCAAAGGATGTTGGAATAACCATCCTTTAAGGATCCGTTAAACTATCTACTATGTAGTAGTGTACGATAAGTAGATAATGCCTATCAGTAATATAAGGTATCAAAATAGTGTTAAGGCGTTACCATTATCCCCCTTAACACATTTTATATAAGCATTATAGTCTATACAGCACTGTAAACTCCACCGTAAACTAGTGGGCTATCAGGGAGTACTCCATAGGTATAACACAAAACAAATCGTAGTGGTCGCGTATACAGGGATACAAGTATGACAAGGCACATGAGGCAATACCCAAGGTAGTGAAACTACCGTTTGCCTGATCCGGACTGGTGAGAACGCATCGCCGCAGCGACCGCAACACCGCGAAACAACACTCCCAAAATCAAGGGTGCACTAATCGACAACAAGTAATGAGTAGTTTTCGAAGAAGTGTGTTCGCTCGAGGTAGCTAGCCCCCATTTGGCCCGGCACGGCTCCTTTTTTAGTCATTTCCAATTTGACACAAGTGTCAAGGCTATCCATTATCGTTCTCTTTCTTCAGTCATCACGTACATCATTCCAACCACTTCATTCTGGATCACACTCCGCGTATAGTTATTAAAGTGGTTTTTGGTTTAGACAGAGAGTATGTCCCTAACCGATTCCGGTCTCTTTAATAACTTTCGAAATTATTACACCGATTGGTCGTTAAATAAATTTCAAAAACCAATTCAATTTCAATTTCAATTAGAATTTATAAATCAACCTTTCATTTGTCTTTTTAAACCAATTACCATAATTTACGTTTCAAAACATCCAAATTACCATTTCAAAATCTTATACTTCAATTTCAAATTTTTATTTAAAACAATCCAAATATTGATTCAAGTTCGAATATAAGTTTCATTCCGAAATCATTTAAATTAATTTAATTTAACATTCAAATCAATTTAACTACATTGATCGATTTCATTCAATATTCATTTAGTAAATTTGTCATTTAAAAACAATTTCTATTAAATTTCCAATTCATTAAATCAATTACTTAAGTTCAACTTCATTATATCAAAACTTAAAATTTAATTTGATTAAATTTGTCGAATCAAGTTCTTTAATTTACAAGTCTTACATTAATTTCAATAAAACACATTTTATTTCTTATTAGAGAAATTAAATTTCACTTATTCATTTACTTAGTTATAATTTCAAAGCTCAATTAATAAAGAACTAAACTTCACTAATTCAAGAGGTTCAATTTTATTTAACTATTAAATAATTCAATTTTATTTAATTATTAAATAAATTCAAAACTTAATTATTAAATAATTTGAAACTCATTTATTAATTAAATTTAAAACAACGTTCCTTCATCAACTACTATGATAATATTTGATTCAGATTTTTAAATATTAACATTTTCCTTCATAAAAATTCAATTTCCACTTCATTTCAAAACCTTATTATTTATTCAAATAAAATCTTTATTTTATTTTTAAATCAAATTATTGACCAATCGGGTTTTATTTAATTCTCTATCCTAAGTCAAGTTCATTTGGGTATTTATCATTTCAACCCGATTCCAATTCAATTCAAAATCAAAACATAGCAAAGGGAACTTGCAGTGTGATAACTGGGATGGTGTCAAAGTAAATAAAAAAGCAATAACAACAATCAATATCAATCCAATAATCAATTCAAATAATCCCGAAATAACCGTATTAATTCACATTGTTATTTGTGTAAATTAATATAATTATTTCTAGAATCTACACTATCATTTCATGTAGATTAAAGATTATTTCACTAATATTAAAACGGTTCTTCATTTGTCTATCATTATTCAATTTTCTACTACATAAATTATTCAACATACATTCAATGGTTCAAAGTGTAGTTAACACTATTCTACGTGTCACTTTATTTATCATTTAAAAGGGGTCATATTTAACTATTCAAATTCAACATATAAATCCATTTTAATTGTTAACTATCTTATAATAAATTCAATTGCATACTATCTATCACTTTAACATTTTCAATTAACGTCCAATTTCAACATCATGCAACAATCTTTTATCAACCAAACTTGTATAATCATCGCATAAGTAACAGATAATGGTGTCAGATGTCATAGGTGAACTGATACAGTTAATAGCATATATAACAGTGTAATTAACTAACAGCAGCATATTTCAATTGTCGTTTCAATTGAAATCAAATTTAATAAATAAAAGAACGTTAATCGTGAGTGATTGCTCACCTTTCGAGACTAGAGAGATTTTGACACAGAAATGGGCTACTTATCCAAGCACGAATTTCGAAACGACATTAGACGGACACGATTCAGTGAAGCAAACAGGCACGACGGACAAAGCTGATAAATGGGAAATCAATGAGAACAGGTCAGATCAATTTAATATAAATGGCAGATATATATACCATATTTTAATGTCAATAATTATAAAATATCAATATAACCCTATATATATATAAACCCAAAATTATATTGTAGCTTCCGAACCGAAATGTATATCTTCATTTATAATATTACATATAACAGGACTTTAAATCAAAACATATATATTTATAATTCTGGAAACAACATGTGTAAGCTTCATTCACATAAATACATGCAGACCATTAACAGCATGCATGGTGGCGAATGTATGCTTAAACTTAAATATAAATATCAGTGTGTATAAAGAAAATTTTTTGAAACCAATAAACAGTACTGGCAAAATACCAGACATACACATATAAAACAAATAAATCCATATGGAGTTACATACAAATCATATTTAAAACAATATACTGCAAAGCTGACAAAAGAATTTCTACACACATATCTCCATATGTAAAAGTATATATA
The DNA here is from genome assembly GCA_030737815.1 of Allium fistulosum. Classification (NCBI taxonomy): domain Eukaryota; kingdom Viridiplantae; phylum Streptophyta; class Magnoliopsida; order Asparagales; family Amaryllidaceae; genus Allium; species Allium fistulosum. Next base: position 1,109,025,454 of record CM060902.1, on the reverse strand, counting down.
TATATAACTGTCAAATTGAGCAACAGGAACAATAATATATATATAGTTCGGAAACCTTTAGATCCAAAACAAAAAAAACATTATGTACTAGTTAAGGCTAGATATACAGCAATGTAAATAGATACATATCTACGTGGTTTATAACACTAACTTTTGAGATATTACACTGTAAATAGACAACTATTTATATATAAACAAAGATATATATATATATATATATACACGATCATGGTATGCTTTTATATAACAAAGTTTAAATAAAAATAAAAATCAATATACATAACGCATGCAGACAGAACTATATACAAACAGTCGAGTTTCTGGAAAATACACCTATCATAAGCTGTAAAATACATTCTTTAAACAATTTTTTTTTACATACCTCAAAACAAATATTTAAACGATCAATATAAAGTTAAATCTACTCATATATTATATAGCATGAACAGAATATAAAATACTATATAACACTATCTCTAAATTTACATACTATAACAGACGTAACTAGTATATATATTATACTGATAGAACTAATACATAAACCACTTATAATACTACTATTATAACCTATATATAAAACCATATATTCTAACCTGCGTTTTATATATACTGTGAAAGTACAGATTTCTCACTCTTAGAAGATCCTATACAAAGATATATATACTACTGTAGCATCATGCAACATAGGCAACAAAACCCAAAACTCATATAATATATATATACCCAAATATAAAAATGAATATACCTAAACTGACATAACAACCTCCAGGTAGAAGGAGATGCGTGGCAGAGGTACAGAAGCCAAAGTCGGTGGTTGGGATGTAGGCACGAAGAGACATGACCGAAGGCCGGTGGGTCAGAGGGCGGAGCAGTAGTTAAGGGGAAGGCCGGCTGTGCTTGTTGGCACCACGACGGCGTGCTCGGCAGGTAGAAGAAAGAGAGGTGGTTGGGTTTGCTGGTCGAAGTCGGGAAGAGAAGGCCAGGGAAGATCGGCACTTGCTTGCTTTGGAGGCAGAGAGCACGGTCAAGCAATGGGTGGAAACAAAATAGAAATTAAAATTCCCAGAACATAAAGTGGAATTAGAAATTACAGAGGGGAAAAGAATGAATAAGGTCACAGGGCAGAGAAGTTTAAAAGAAAACGTGAATGGGCACCGGCTACAATAAATTATCGAATAAATGAAAATAACCAAAGGACCCTTTATTCACGCAGATAATTAAAGCATCTGATGGTTGCTTGGATTCCACGGTAGGGATTTGAAAAGTAGTGAGCAGGCGCAAGGCGCAAGGAGATGGAGGGAAACAAAGCTGTTTCAGATATAAAGAAAAGAGAAGATGGAGCCTGCTCCAAGATATATATCACTTTTTACGTTACCAATTTTTTTACGTTACCAATGTATGCAAGTAAAGAAATAGTAACAGACAGAAGCATTGATTCTGGAAAAATTATTAGAACAATAAATTTGATTGGACATCACGTTTCAATTTGAAAAGGCAAGAAAACCAACAGTCGCCATTTACGGTACCGATACGCCGTACCGTTCTATTGTTTCTGTCGCGTGTCAGGCTTCAAAATACAGAAATGAATATACCATAGAAATCAGCATGACGAGACGATCAAAACGGTATATGGATATCAGTGGTATGATTGAATTATAAAATTCGAATTTTCTACTAGCGGGAGATTCAGTAAAAACGCAGAAAAATAAGATCGACGGAGCTAAAGAAGTCCGAATTTGGAAAAACGAAAAATGCTGACTTGCTCAGAAGATGATTTAGAATTTTCTATTTAGAAATATTTGGGTTTCGAAAACGTTTTATTTTCATCGCTTTTTAACTGATTAAGCTGAAGTGAATTTACGCGCGAAATAAACTTTCATATTTTCGGACGAAAATTTACCAGTTGCTATGTTTAACTAGATGCATTCCAAATATCAAATTTATATCTCAAAATTTTATTTTAAAATTCCACAAATTTCCAATTAATAACGTTATTAAAACCAGTTAAATTTACGGGTCGTTACACTCTCCCCCACTCAAAACTTTTCGTCCCCGAAAAGGAAGGAGGTAGGAGAATAGAAACAACCTGTAACAACCTGTAACAACCCGGAAATTTCAACTCCGATAATTCCGAATTGTTAAGGAAAAGAAGAAAAGATAGAAGAAGAACAGAAAGAAGAAAGAAAACACAACATCTCACATTCGCAGCGGATAAAATATAATAACAAATAATAGCATTTATACAAAGAAAAGCTGTAATTGTTACTTTACATTCAATACATCAGAGTTACAACATATACACAAATAGACTAGACAGTTATCAACCTGTCCCAGACTACTATCAATAAGCTCTCAAATACACAGCGGGAAACTCCATACGTTCCTGCCATCCAGCTCGCCTCCTGAGCTTCAGAACGTCCTTACCTGGAAATCTGTAATACTCGGTCTGACCCGAGCATTACATCAAAGTAACACCCGGGTCAGGCTGGAAACCAGCGAGAGTAAACTCATCTAACATGAAATTTTAATTCATAGAACTTATTTAAATCCGGGGTAACTCGTACTTTACTACAAGTAAACAACTTATATGGTCAACATATATTTTCACAAAACAATATCTAAGTATCAACTTAGCTAAATTGGTCCATATTATCCCAAACCTGCCTATTTGATTTCTCAAATCAAACTATAAAGAATTTTAGAAGTTTTCAAATCGAAGTGGTTTCGGGTATTAACTAATACCCGACTCCTGTCTCTTCGAATCTAATGTCATCTTAACCCAAGTTATTCAAATGAAATACAATTCAAACTTTAAATATAGGGTGTCACTTTTACCCAGCAATTTATCATCGATAGATAACCATATTATCACTGATCAACCCAAACATAACATATTACAAAACATTTCATCTCATATATCAGAGATACCAAATAATCTGAAGCATTTAATGTCCTCCAATCATTCATAAGCAAGATAAATTAGTCACACTATTTCTAATTAATTTAAATAAATTAAATTAATTACTTTAATAACTTTTAATCATTCTTACTTACATTAATTAATTATAAACTAATGACCCTTAATTACATCTTTAATTATTTTATTAATTACATTAAGTAATTATTCTTAATTAATCCATAATTATTAATCACCTTTGATTAATACAATCCAGTAATTAACTTCCCTTAATTACTTCCATTAATTAATTATTTTTAATTAATTACCTTCACAAATAATTAATTACATTATTAATTAACCTTAATTAAACCACAATTATTAATCACCTTTGATTAATCTTTTCAGTAATTAACTCTTACCCAAACCCCGAGTAAAACACTCAGGAACTCAAAGCAACTCCCACGTCAAAACCCACTACCCTGCTTCGAGTAAAACGTGAAGATACTCGAACGAAAACCCAACAAAAAGCCTTCTTCCTAGTTCCTTTTCCTTTCAAAACTTAAACTGTCAAAACAATTAACAGCCACAACTACCTCACGAACACGAGCTAATACCCAAGCAGAACCCTCATTGTCCCCGAGATTTCTTCGAGTCGCACACGAACCATCTCTCCTGACATACGCATCCACGTTGTGCACGTGCACAGCGATTCTGGCCATCACCGACAAACTCGACCACCTTCGATAAGTCGTAAATCAACTCGACATCCATCTACGATCATACAACCAAACTTATCTAGCCTAAATCGAATTCGAGTGTTCAACTCGAAACAGATATTCGACATCGCCTGGAAGAAACGCCTCGCCATCGCGCCTCCAACCATCGATCCTCCTGAAACTCCGGTTACAACATCGCAAGACTTCCACGCATCCATCCCCAATGCTCCGATGAAGCTCGATCCACCGTAGACGATCCAGTCGTCAAGTTCTTCACCACGACCCCATACAGATGTTAAACCCTAGATCATCGAATTCCCAATGCCACGATGGATGATAAAATCATCTGACATTTTTCTCGACATCCCTGGCCATTAACCAAGCTCCGATCAAAACCCCGACCACCAGAGATAAACCCATCGCCTGAATTTGCTTCGAATTCATATTCTGGTCATCACCAGAATACTCCCTCAAATTCCAACTAAAATTCGTGATTTTCGTTTCAAAAATCCAATTTTTCAGAGATGATTCAAGTTCTATACTTGAACCTATAAATTAAATTAATTAATTTTTCCACATTATAAAGTTCTTGCTGTATTTACTTAAGAACTGTAGATTTCCAAAACTATTTTTCTTGAATACGAAATTTAAATGTTAATCTATATGTAAACATCTTATTATGTTTGAATTTCACAACCCAGAAATGAACAGATCAAGAATATTGAATTTTTCTTACTTTTAAACTCTGTATTTTTGAAACAGAGAGGCACAGATATGAAAAGTTCAAATATAACAACATACTGACCTATACTGGTAAATACATATACATGCAGGCATAAATACATTCCAGAAACACACATGCACAAACATTTAATTTACTTAGCTTTTAAAACAAATATTTACTCACCTGGTTTATGATGTTTGAACAGAGCCTTGAAATTTGATATATTTGAAAACTTTAACTTTAGCTTGGATCTGGAACTTGAATTCTCTTAGTTTAGATTTGGAGTTGTTGATTCTTGCAAATCTTTAAATCTTGTAGAAGAGATTTTGAAACTGGTTTGCTAAGTGTTTGATTTCTTGAATTCTAGATTTTGTTTGAAGATGTTTTCAGGTTTGGTATTATTTTTCTCTGTTTTGAACGTGGCTGCAGTTTGCTTTCTTAGAAAATGAGGTAGAAAAATGAAAAAAAGAATAGGAAGTAATGTTATATAGATTTAGTTTTTGATTTATTAAAATTTAAAAAAATAAAAATGTGACACTTGTCACTAAACTCTTTTAATAACTTAACACATGTTATTTAGAGTGTTTATATGTTAACACATATACTTTCATGCATAATTAAAAGTTTTTATTTATTAACCAAAGCTTTTATAATTAATTTCCTTAATAACTAAATACATATTTTATTTATATAAATGAAAATCTTTTTAAAGAAATAGAATAAGACAAACTATATTTACACAAAAATCATTCATACATACCTTTAAATCCAAAATATATATTAAGATATTTATATCCTCTCTTTGAAATCCAAATATAAGTTCAAACCAAATTTTAAATAAAATTTAAAAATCAATCTTAAAATTAATTTGAAAACATCCACAAATTTCAATTTGAAATAAATACTCTACTTAAAAATCTATATTCACATACCTATATATATATACAATATATTTTTATTATTGTTTGAATGTAATAATTTTGCCCATTTAATTAATTTATTAAAGGAGATTATCATCTTTATTTTCTTTGAAATTTCCGAAATATCAATATATATATACTTTTTAAATCCAATTTATTTTAAGATATTTATCCAAATATAAATAGTTATTATCAGATTTATTAATCTAAATAAAATCAGTATTTCTATTAATTAAACCAGTTAATTATCAATTAACAGATGTTCTAAAATCCAGGTTATCACACAACTAGAAGAATATAGACTCGAACTTCTAAATAAACAATTAATTTAAATCATATAAATTTCAATTTAAACTAATTTATATTCGACAATTGACTTTAAGTTCAAGATAATTCATTAAGTTGGTCTAATTTCAGTTTATAGATTCCCTCAACAAAGTTTATATCTCATTCATTATTTAATTACTTATCATTCTATTTATCTCTATTAACATCTTTATAATCAAAAATTAAGTGAATGACATTTATTATAAGCACTCTAATTTTATTTATAGCCATTTATATTGTATACTATCCAATTACATAGTTAACTTTTAAGCAATTTAGGTAAATTATATTGAATACAATTGAGTATTATACAAATAAATTTCTAATTCAATTATTCAAGTTTAAGTATTTATTCAAAATTTTAGCTTTATTTATAATTAAAATCATCATCTAACATAAATTCAAGAATTAGATTTCTGATTCACTTCTAACCATTTAGAGATAATTATGTATATACTATATATATCAAATCAAATTAAATTTAAAATAATATACATATATATATATATAAATCAAATCATATTTAAGAAATTTAAATCGATTTAAATTCCAAAACAAAACTGTAGCAAAGCTACGAATTGGTCTCTTCATTTCGAAACTCGAAAATGAATGTCGATGATGAGACCATCATCACCGAAATTATTTTCCAGCGACAAAGAGAAGAGCACTTGATTAAACATCTAAAATTTCTATGAAATGATTTTTTTATTCAAAAATACTTAAGATATACATTTTAAAACCTTTAAAACCAAGGTTTGAAATTTCAGAAATTAAATTCTCAAATTCTTGATCTAAATTCATTTCAGATTCTAAATCAAATTATATCCAAGTTTTATAAATTAATTTATTCATATTATGCAATAGCCAATGGTTCACAAAACAATAAATGAAAATCAAATAACATCATTTAGTTAACCAGTTCATTTAACAATTATCAAAAAATTTACTTATATATATAATATAATCATACACAATTTATTTCATTTACCAAATTTGAAAACAATATTGTGTCAGTTTGCTCTGTTCAAGTGTTTTGGAAATCCTATCGATAGCGTTGATCAGACGAATCGATCGGAAACCCAAATCAACGTCAACAACTCAAACAACACAATATAGATTAAAACATTTTAAAAATTAATTTACAAATACACTTCCTCGCTCGACGATGCAAAAATGTATTTCAAATCAAGGATAGAAATTCAAATTTGATAGACTCAAATCAAGGAGAATTCTGATTCGAAGATAAGTTCGAAACAGAAGAAAGGATGATTAAATAAAAAAGTAGGAAGATTGATAAGTTTATATAAATCGTGGGCAACCATAACCAGGTCGACCGTGACTTCAAGAATAAGATCGATGTGGAATTCTGAGGTAAATCGACATTCGATCTCAAGAAATAGAATTCAGGTATAGCAGGAGATAGATAGCATCGTAAACCGAGGATACAGAAATCTCCGGTATATCAATGCCTATTGTAAAGGAGTTTCACCCCTTTTCAAATCATTCGAAGTTTGGCGAGACCGCCGATCCATTATAAAGATTATTCAAAGTGGAGTTATGGGATGCTCCAAAATTGAAAGAAGACGAATAGTGAGGGACACGAATGAAATTTGGAACCGTAGGGAACGTTCCAAAATTCAAAGGAATCAAGTCAAAAGGAAGAGATTGAAACTCGAATGAGAGTGATTCAGTAAATACATTTAACCTATATGCTAAGTTTTGCCTAGAGCTACCAAAGCTCTGATACCAACTGTAACGACGCAATATTTTGCACCATTCGCATCCGCACATGTCGAACTTGAATGATTCAAAATACCGAATTGTTAATTTAAAATTTGGCAAAACTGAGCATATACAGTAAATAAATAGAACACAGATCACAGACACAGAGTAATAAATGCAGCGGAAATAAAGGAGATAGTAGTTCATGAAGCTACTAGATAAATGTATAAGTTACATCAGAGTTAAACCAGATACAACGGAAGAGTAATATGTTACATCAGATACAAATCAGAATACATCACTGGAATCATCGAATACTGAAAGCAGAATAGATGGCTAGATCTTCAAGCAAAGCTCCAACTTCAAAGGTGAGTCTCGAATACTGGTACACTCAGTCTGACCCGAGCGTAAAGCAAAACACAAAACACTCGAGTCAGGATTAACATTCTTATATCAATAAATCCAACTCAAGTGAAATAGCAGCTGAAATACAAGTAACTCAAAGGATGTTGGAATAACCATCCTTTAAGGATCCGTTAAACTATCTACTATGTAGTAGTGTACGATAAGTAGATAATGCCTATCAGTAATATAAGGTATCAAAATAGTGTTAAGGCGTTACCATTATCCCCCTTAACACATTTTATATAAGCATTATAGTCTATACAGCACTGTAAACTCCACCGTAAACTAGTGGGCTATCAGGGAGTACTCCATAGGTATAACACAAAACAAATCGTAGTGGTCGCGTATACAGGGATACAAGTATGACAAGGCACATGAGGCAATACCCAAGGTAGTGAAACTACCGTTTGCCTGATCCGGACTGGTGAGAACGCATCGCCGCAGCGACCGCAACACCGCGAAACAACAATCCCAAAATCAAGGGTGCACCAATCGACAACAAGTAATGAGTAGTTTTCGAAGAAGTGTGTTCGCTCGAGGTAGCTAGCCCCCATTTGGCCCGGCATGGCTCCTGTTTTAGTCATTTCCAATTTGACACAAGTGTCAAGGCTATCCATTATCGTTCTCTTTCTTCAATCATCACGTACATCATTCCAACCACTTCATTCTAGATCACACTCCGCGTATAGTTATTAAAGTGGTTTTCGGTTTAGACAGAGAGTATGTCCCTAACCGATTCCGGTCTCTTTAATAACTTTTGAAATTATTACACCGATTGGTCATTTAATAAATTCAAAAACCAAATCAATTTCAATTTCAATTAGAATTTATAAATCAACCTTTCATTTGTCTTTTTAAACCAATTACCATAATTTACGTTTCAAAACATCCAAATTACCATTTCAAAATCTTATACTTCAATTTCAAATTTTTATTTAAAACAATCCAAATATTGATTCAAGTTCGAATATAAGTTTCATTCCGAAATCATTTAAATTAATTTAATTTAACATTCAAATCAATTTAACTACATTGATCGATTTCATTCAATATTCATTTAGTAAATTTGTCATTTAAAAACAATTTCTATTAAATTTCCAATTCATTAAATCAATTACTTAAGTTCAACTTCATTATATCAAAACTTAAAATTTAATTTGATTAAATTCGTCGAATCAAGTTCTTTAATTTACAAGTCTTACATTAATTTCAATAAAACACATTTTATTTCTTATTAGAGAAATTAAATTATTCATTTACTTAGTTACAATTTCAAAGCTCAATTAATAAAGAACTAAACTTCACTAATTCAAGAGGTTCAATTTTATTTAACTATTAAATAATTCAATTTTATTTAATTATTAAATAAACTCAAAACTTAATTATTAAATAATTTGAAACTCATTTATTAATTAAATTTAAAACAACGTTCCTTCATCAACTACTATGATAATATTTGATTCAGATTTTTAAATATTAAAATTTTCCTTCATAAAAATTCAATTTCCACTTCATTTCAAAACCTTATTATTTATTCAAATAAAATCTTTATTTTATTTTTAAATCAAATTATTGACCAATCGGGTTTTATTTAATTCTCTATCCTAAGTCAAGTTCATTTGGGTATTTATCATTTCAACCCGATTCCAATTCAATTCAAAATCAAAACATAGCAAAGGGAACTTGCAGTGTGATAACTGGGATGGTGTCAAAGTAAATAAACAAGCAATAACAACAATCAATATCAATCCAATAATCAATTCAAATATTCCCGAAATAACCGTATTAATTCACATTGTTATTTGTGTAAATTAATATAATTATTTCTAGAATCTACACTATCATTTCATGTAGATTAAAGATTATTTCACTAATATTAAAACGGTTCTTCATTTGTCTATCATTATTCAATTTTCTACTACATAAATTATTCAACATACATTCAATGGTTCAAAGTGTAGTTAACACTATTCTACGTGTCACTTTATTTATCATTTAAAAGGGGTCATATTTAACTATTCAAATTCAACATATAAATCCATTTTAATTGTTAACTATCTTATAATAAATTCAATTGCATACTATCTATCACTTTAACATTTTCAATTAACGTCCAATTTCAACATCATGCAACAATCTTTTATCAACCAAACTTGTATAATCATCGCATAAGTAACAGATAATGGTGTCAGATGTCATAGGTGAACTGATACAATTAATAGCATATATAACAGTGTAATTAACTAACAGCAGCATATTTCAATTGTCGTTTCAATTGAAATCAAATTTAATAAATAAAAGAACGTTAATCGTTAGTGATTGCTCACCTTTCGAGACTAGAGAGATTTTGACACAGAAATGGGCTACGTATCCAAGCACGAATTTCGAAACGACATTAGACGGACACGATTCAGTGAAGCAAACAGGCACGACGGACAAAGCTGATAAATGGGAAATCAATGAGAACAGGTCAGATCAATTTAATATAAATGGCAGATATATATATACCATATTTTAATGTCAATAATTATAAAAGATCAATATAACCCTATATATATAAACCCAAAAGTATATTGTAGCTTCCGAACTGAAATGTATATCTTCATTTATAATATTACATATAACAGAACTTTAAATCAAAACATATATATTTAAAATTCTGGAAACAACATGTGTAAGCTTCATTCACATAAATACATGCAGACCATTAACAGCATGCATGGTGGCGAATGTATGCTTAAACTTAGATATAAATATCAGTGTGTATAAAGAATATTTTTTGAAACCAATAAACAGTACTGGCAAAATACCAGACATACACATATAAAACAAATAAATCCATATGGAGTTACATACAAATCATATTTAAAACAATATACTGCAAAGCTGACAAAAGAATTTCTACACACATATCTCCATATGTAAAAGTATATATATATATATATATATAACTGTCAAATTGAGCAACAGGAACAATAATATATATAGTTTGGAAACCTTTAGATTCAAAACAAAAAAAACATTATGTACTAGTTAAGACCAGATATACAGCAATGTAAATAGATACATATCTACGTGGTTTATAACACTAACTTTTGAGATATTACACTGTAAATAGACAACTATTTATATATAAACAAAGATATATATATATACACGATCATGGTATGCTTTTATATAACAAAGTTTAAATAAAAATAAAAATCAATATACATAACGCATGCAGACAGAACTATATACAAACAGTCGAGTTTCTGGAAAATACACCTATCATAAGCTGTAAAAACATTCTTTAAATTTTTTTTTACATACCTCAAAACAAATATTTAAACGATCAATATAAAGTTAAATCTACTCATATATTATATAGCATGAACAGAATATAAAATACTATATAACACTATCTCTAAATTTACATACTATAACAGACGTAACTAGTATATATATTATACTGATAGAACTAATACATAAACCACTTATAATACTACTATTATAACCTATATATAAAACCATATATTCTAACCTGCGTTTTATATATACTGTGAAAGTACAGATTTCTCACTCTTAGAAGATCCTATACAAAGATATATATACTACTGTAGCATCATGCAACATAGGCAACAAAACCCAAAACTCATATAATATATATATACCCAAATATAAAAATGAATATACCTAAACTGACATAACAACCTCCAGGTAGAAGGAGATGCGTGGCAGAGGTACAGAAGCCAAAGTCGGTGGTTGGGATGTAGGCACGAAGAGACATGACCGAAGGCCGGTGGGTCAGAGGGCGGAGCAGTAGTTAAGGGGAAGGCCGGCTGTGCTTGTTGGCACCACGACGGCGTGCTCGGCAGGTAGAAGAAAGAGAGGTGGTTGGGTTTGCTGGTCGAAGTCGGGAAGAGAAGGCCAGGGAAGATCGGCACTTGCTTGCTTTGGAGGCGGAGAGCACGGTCAAGCGATGGGTAGAAACAAAATAGAAATGAAAATTCCCAGAACATAAAGTGGAATTAGAAATTACAGAGGGGAAAAGAATGAATAAGGTCACAGGGCAGAGAAGTTTAAAAGAAACGTGAATGGGCGCTGGCTACAATAAATTATCGAATAAATGAAAATAACCAAAGGACCCTTTATTCACGCAGATTATTAAAGCATTTGATGGTTGCTTGGATTCCACGGTAGGGATTTGAAAAGTAGTGAGCAGGCGCAAGGCGCAAGGAGATGGAGGGAAACAAAGCGTTTCAGATATAAAGAAAAGAGAAGATGGAGCCTGCTCCAAGATATATATCACTTTTTACGTTACCAATTTTTTTACGTTACCAATGTATGCAAGTAAAGAAATAGTAACAGACAGAAGCATTGATTCTGGAAAAATTATTAGAACAATAAATTTGATTGGACAGCATGTTTCAATTTGAAAAGGCAAGAAAACCAACGGTCGCCATTTACGGTACCGATACGCCGTACCGTTCTATTGTTTCTGTCGCGTGTCAGGCTTCAAAATACAGAAATGAATATACCGTAGAAATCAGCACGACGAGACCATCAAAACGGTATATGGATATCAGTGGTATGATTGAATTATAAAATTCGAATTTTCTACTAGCGGGAAATGTAGTAAAAACGCAGAAAAATAAGATCGACGGAGCTAAAGAAGTCCGAATTTGGAAAAATGAAAAATGACGTCTTGCTCACAAGATGATTTAGAATTTTCTATTTAGAAATATTTGGGTTTCGAAAACGTTTTATTTTCATCGCTTTTTAACTGATTAAGCTGAAGTGAATTTACGTGCGAAATAAACTTTCATATTTTCAGACGAAAATTTACCAGTTGCTATGTTTAACTAGATGCATTCCAAATATCAAATTTATATCTCAAAATTTTATTTTAAAATTTCACAAATTTCCAATTAATAACGTTATTAAAACTAGTTAAATTTACGGGTCGTTACAATATATATATATATATAATTAGATATTTTGATTTTTAGATAGGTTTTGGATTTTATATGTAGATATTTTCGTTTTGTGTTAATAACTATTGATTTTGAAATATATATTATTTAAATAATTATTTTTAAAACTTAAATATTGAGTGTACAAAATAAAATAAATACAAATATAATATAAATTTTCTGTATATATCAAGCGGATTCTGATTCATTTCATCAATGCCTTATTATCAGCTTCGTTTGTCAATCCATGCTCAGCTACTTCGCTTTGACATTTATCGTTTGGATTTGGTCGATTTTCAAATTCGTGATTTATTTCGTGTGCTTGTCCTGTTCTCTCTCTAGCCTCGAAAGGTGAGCAATCACTCACAATTTAACGTTCTTATATTTATTAAATTTGATTTCATTTGAAACGGCAATTGAAATATGCTACTGTTAGTTGTTTAAATTGTTATATATGCTATTATCTATAACTGTTCACCTGTGGATATGACACCATATCCTGTTGTTTATATTATATTGTTATTGATGATATATGCATGTTGTTGTACTTTATATTATTTGTTATCACTCTGCAAGTTCCCTGTTAGTATAGAATTCACTATGGGTTGAAAATGATACATACCCGAACGGACTTTAGAATAGGAGAAAATCGTTATGGGTTGAAATGATAAACCCAAGCGATTTTCATTTGAATTGAAACTGGGATTACGGATTGAAATGATATCTACCCGTATATATTTAAATTACGGATTGAAATGATAAATATCCGAATCACTTAACCATTTGATAGATATATATACATACACCGTTGGTCCATATATATAAATATTTTGAAAATAAATTCTATGGAGTTGGGAAGAAATATATGGGTTTAATAAATGTTGATTCTTAAATTATTATATATAAATGGTAATGATATATATATATATATATATATATATTAATGATAAGTTTTAATTTAATTAAGATTGATTTAATACATATAATATGGTTAAGTACTTATATCTATATTTCAAAATAGATTTTGGTAATAATTTGAATAAGTTAAGGTTGGGAAGATAATTTTATTTAATTAAACCGATTTGAAACTTATTGAAATTAGGATTTAAGATATGATTTATAACTTAGGTTTGATTTAAATAATTTAATGAATATTTCTTGTTTAAGTAAATTTAAGGAAATATTTAGTAAAAATGTAATTTAAGGCTAGTTAAATGATATTGAATTTATTAAGTGAATATTCACTGATTAAATAATAATGAAGTTAAATCAAGAGCTATATGAAACTGTTAAATTTAACTTTGAAAATGTTGAATATTAAAGCTTTGAAATATATTGAAAATTTAAATGGTATATTTAGAACTGAATTAAATTGATGAATTGAGCTTTGAATAAATTTGAATTTGGAATTTGAGTTGATTTGAATCTATTTGTGAGACTTGAGGAAATTAAATACTTTACCTTATAAATTATTTAACCTATATGTATTATTTAGGAAAATAGATATATTGAAATGAAATGATATTTGGGTTAGAAGAATAAATTAATTTGAAATGACCACGGTGTTATAGTGTATATTTCTGCCTTGTAGATAGTTCCGCAGTTCCTTAGAGGATGGTTATCCCAAACATCCTTTAAGTTACTTGTATTTCAGTTGATATTTCACTCGAGTTAAATTTATTAGTATAAGAATGTTAATCCTGACTCGAGTGTTTTGTGTTTTGCTTTACGCTCGGGTCAGACTGAGTGATACAGCATTTGAGACTCACCCTTGGAGTTTGGAGCTTCATTTGGAGATCCAACTATCGATTCAGCTTTCAGCTTTCCAGTTGATTTGTTCAGAGAGGTCATCTATTCGTACTGAAGACTTCACTATTTGAGATATTCTGTTGTATTTTATTTTTAACTCTGATGTTTTATATAGTAGCTTCATGAACTACTATTTTATCTTTTCCGCTGCGTATTATTGTATTACTCTGTGTCTGTGATTCTGCGATTGATTTATTTATTTTATATGCTGAGTTTTGCCAAATTTAAATTAACAATCTATTGTTTTGAATTATTCAAGTCCGACATGTGTGGATTTATTGTCTATTTGAATGGTCCAAAATATCGGGTCGTTACAGTTGGTATCAGAGCTTTGGCTCTAGGCAAACTTAGCATATCTGGTAAATTTATTTACAGAATCACTTTTGTTCGAGTTTGAATCTCTTCCTTTTGACTCGACTTCCTTTGAACTTTAGAACGTTCCCTGCGGTTCCAAAATTCATTCTTGTCTCTCCCTATTTGTATTCTTTTGATTCTGGAGTATCCCATAACTCCACTTCGAATGATCTCTATAAGAATAGGCGATCCCACCAATCTTTGAATGATTTGTAAAGGGGTGGAACTCCTTTACAATTGGCATTGATTCACCAGAGATTTATGTATCCCTCGATTTTGATGTTGCTATCTCTTGTTATGCCGAATTCTATCTCTGGCGATTGAATGTCGATTTGCCTGAGAATTCTACATCGATCTTATTCTTGAAGTCACGGTTGACCCGATTAAGGTTGCCCGTGATTTATATAAGTATATCCATCTCCTATTTGTAATTTAATTATCTCATTTTCGTTCTAACTTATCTTCGAATCATAATTCTATTTGATAAGAGTTCCTCTAAATTTGAATCTCTATCTTTGTTTTGGAATCCATTCTTGAATCATCCTTTGGAAAATCGGGCTTGTTTGTACTTTAGAAATTGTTTATATATCAAAATTATTATCTTGATAAATATGATTTTATTCTATATATAAAAGTGAAAATGTTTTCGATAAGGATTATATATACCTTTTAAAAATGAGAATTTGAAGTTTGAAAGGATTTGAAATTTTGAATGTTATATAAGAATTTGATTTATCTAAAAATGATTTATAACTGAAGGATTTTAAATTTGAAATTCGAGAATTGAACTCCGGTGTTTTGAAATTGGTTTTAAGATTTTGAAATATATAATAATAATATGATTTAAAAGTATTTTCCAAATAAGAAATGTTTCAAATGACTTCTAACGAGTTTCGAATGATTTCGAAGAAATTTCAAAAGAAGTTTGAGAAAATAGAAGTCCAGAACTCACTTATGTCGCTGGAAAATAATTTCGGTGATGAGTGCACGCATCATCGACATTGATTTTCAAGTTTCAGAGTGGGGATAGGCCACTTCAGTAGCTTTGCTATGCGAGTGATTTTGTGAAACCATTTTGATTTCAAAATTCCGAAGTAAGATTTGATATTTGAAAGATATATGTTGTTAACGGTAAAAAGTGAACGCTAACACCCGGTGTGTGTAATAAACTTGTGAAAGCACCACCCGTTGGTACGGGAACAAAATATGAGCTGTGAATAGCAGAAAAACAGTAAATGAACAACGGATTTATAGTGGTTCGGCCCGTAATTGAGCCTACATCCACTTTATAGTCTTTTATTGCTGATTTGATTACAATTCGATACAATATCCCTCTAAATACAATACAATTTGATCATGAAATCATTCTTGACTACTAGCTCGATCTTTAATGATGAAACTCGACGAATCCGCGTTGGATGTTAGGAGCTCTTCTCGAAGATCGTTGTAGTGTCTTGAATGCTTGAAGATCTTTGATTGCTGAATGAGAGGAAGCTTCGACAGCATAACGGCGCTTGGAGAAATGAATGGCCAAAAAAGTCCCCTTGATGTTGGAAGTGGTGGGGTATTTATAGTAGCTGATTTGAATTCAGAAAATTCGCCTAAGTCTTAGGTCGCGTACGACCTTAATTAAGTCGTAGGTCGCGAGCGACCTAAGCTAGGTCGCAGTCTCATTGCGGCTTAAAAGATTAGCTGGTGGAGCAGTTCTTAGCTTTATTTGATTAAGTGGCAGGTCGCAGGCGAGTTAATGGATAGCTGTGGGAGCTCTAGGTCGCTGAAGTCCTAACTCGTTAGCCTCTTAGGTCGCAAACTTCTAAAGTCCTTAGGTCGCGAACCTTTCCTGTAGCTAGGTCGCGAGGTCCTCCTGGATCTTAGGTCGCAAACTTCTTAGGTCGCGGACTTCTTAGGTCGCGAACTTCTTAGGTCGCGAACTTCTTAGGTCGCGAGATCTTCTGCAGCCTTAGGTCGCAAAGCTTTCCTGTCCCCTTAGGTCGCGAGGTCATCCTTAGGTCGCAGCATCCTTAGGTCGCAACATTCCCTAGGTCGTGACTTCGTTAGGTCGCAAACTCTCTTAGGTCATGAAGTTTTAGGTCGCTGAAATAAAGGAATTAACATTTGCCCCTCGAGGTATATGACTATGCCATAGGTCGTATACTTCGACTCAACCTTGCTAAGTCGTGGACGACCTAAGACTTCGTGCCTATTCGCCTTCCATTCTCAGCCCATATAAACTGTTAAGTCGCCTTCTTCCTCCTAATCCTTCTGCTCTAATTTCCCGTCGCTATTGACAAATCTTTGAACCCCCAAGAGAGAATTCAACTTGTTTAAACGACGATTCATCCTTTCTAACAAACTACGTAAGTGAGCTTCGATCTCCATTCCACCATAGTCGCCGCCCAATTACGAGTTTATGTTGTCTAACTCAAGTTTAATTCCATGCATTTGTGTTTCGTTTTTTGAATGATTGTCACGATCGACATGTTAATATGATTCGTGAATGCACGGTAATGTTCGTAATGAATCGAAGAACTTGAAATTGATTTAATGGGCGATTCGGTTGGTATGTAGAGATGAATGGGATTCAAAAAGAGGATGAATCGTTTTCTTTATACTAGCAGTATCGGGTTATTGGATCAGTAGGATTGTTCGGAGAAGACGCTAGCGACCTAGCAGATCTGGATGGCTTTAAAAGTTAGGTCGTAAGGTTCTTGGCGACCTAAATCTTGCGATCTAAAAAACATCTGCAACTAAAATGAAGCTGACCAACCTCTTTTGCGACCTAAGGATTCTCAACCCATGCTAAGTCGTACGCGACCTAGGACATAGAGTAAATTGCACTGCCTTGATCCAGTTACATTGTGCGACCTAAATATGCCCCGACTTATGATAGGTCGCTGAACGACCTAGTACTTGAAAATTTAAGCAGAAATTGGCTGATTTTTGAATTTGAATTGTTTTAGACTTCGTTGTACTTCTTTTCATATTGCCTTAACTTTAATGCTGATAACCTGTTTAAAGGCAATATTCACAGAAAAAATGGGACGAATATACTGCCATTGATTGCCCACACCAAATGACAGATTAGTCGACAAAGAATATCAAACTTAAATGAACTTCGCGAATGAAATGTTGTGAACTAACAAATCTAAGTGAAGTATTAAAGCAAAATTGAAACGGTCAACAAAAGCTGATTTAATTGCATCAACACAACACTGTTCTTGGACTTAAGATATCAAGCCCCGAAACTTTATAATCGACAAGTATCAATTAATTTAGTTTCATTTATATTTGCTTGTTATTGCGTTAGTTTTGCACAACACTTCACTCTTTTTTAGGAAACGTGCACCTTAATATTTGATCGTCCAGTTCCTTGTGTAGAATGGCATCCCAACAGGAAGACTTGGAAATAGCTGGAGAGGCTTTTCCAATCGCTACTCCACTGAACGACCCTCCGGAACGGACTTCTACTACTCTAAGCCACAAGGTTTTCAGACAATTGTGCATCCAGTTCGGCATTGCCGAAGCAGATGCTTTACTTCCTGGATCAAGTGACACTGCTGACAGGCCGCCTCTTGGCTTTGTTGCTGTGAATCGTCAGATGTGCTTGAGCGGAGCTATTCCGCCCTTTAATGATTGTCTTCGAGAACTTCTCCTTCGGCTATCTATCTCCCCTTTTCAACTGCACCCTAATGGATACTCCATCCTGCTGGGACTGTGTGTGCTTTTCAGGAGAACGTTGGGCCGTTTCCCCAGTTTTGCCGAAATTCGCTTCTTGTGCACATTTGCAAAGAACAAGGACCATCCTTCTATTATACTTGTGAGGAGTGCTAGGAATCGCAAACTGATTCTGGACTTGCCTGAAAGTGCCCACGGATTTTTGACTCAATTCTTCTATGTTCGCTGTCCTCCGGGATTTTATGCTATTTGGAGAGTCGGAAGTAAGATTACCTCTTACCAATTCATTTTTTCCTAAATTTTTCATAATTCGAACCATCAAATGCTTAATTCCATTCTTTCTTCGTGCAGCACTTCCTTCTCTTCTTCGAGATACCAGCCGTAAGTCGATTTTAGATACTTTGAATGCTGTTGACGCTGAAGAGAGGAGTGCCAAATTCTTGTTGAAAGATGAATTTCTGCACCAGTTTGGCCTTTTACATTCTTCTAGATCGACTCAGATTCATGAAGTTTCTAGCTCGGAGGCGGAAACGTTAATTGCTCCAGATTCCCAAGCAGAGGCGTCAAATGCCCCGGTTTTTGCGGAAGAAGCTGCTTCAAAAACACCTGCCCTGGATTCTGCTTTGATAAAGTGCTCTGGATCCACTGATGTTGTAGGGTTGGCTGGCAAGTCGGCACTTCCCCCAATTATTGAGGAAGAAGAGAATCCTCGAGCTTCTGAAAAATCAATAGATGTGGAACTTGAGAAAGAGAAATCTGCTGAACACTTGGGTGACGATACCTTTGATGGCTTGAGTGACATTATGATAACTTCCCAAGAGCTTTTCGGGGATAGCAGTCAAAAAGCGACTTCTCCCGTCGTCGAGGCAACTTCTACCCTTAAACAAACCCAAATGCCTACTACGCCAATCGTCCCTGTTTCCACACCGAAGCGTGGTCTGTAATTTGACGCATGTAGTTTGCACGCCACACACACTTAGGACTTTTTAGCACTTATAAGCATTTATCCTCTTTTTCCTGGAAATTTCTAAACTTTACTTCTTTTCCGTTTTTCAGATTCTCCGATGGGACGCTCCGGCTCATACTTCGACAACTTCCGGCGCTACGGAGGGCGCGATTCTTACGATTATGGACGTTATCTTCCCTCCCGCAAAGAATCTGATGAAGAGCGTGCAGCTAGAAAAGCTCAAGAAAGGCGTGCTTATGAAGAGCAGCAAAGAAGGAGAGACGATGACTCTCATAAAAGAAAATATCACGATGATAAAGGGAAGAAGCATGTTACTGATGACCCAAGTAAACGGGTTAAACTCGATGAGAAGAACGCGTCTGAAATTTCTGAAAAGGCTGACGCTCCTATCCCTTCTGATACCCTGGCCGGCTCTCCTCCTCTAAGGAAGTCTGACATTCAAACAATTATTAATAGGCCACAATATCAAGTTAAAGATGGCCCTCCAATGCTTCAGAGCCGCTTTCCCAATTGGTGCCTAAAAGGAGTGCGCTTCGATTTGGATTTGGTTCCGATTGACAAGCAAGACATGCTTAAAGGTCTTGACGCAGTCAGGCTCAATATCGAGAGGATGTCGCAATGGCAGAAACTTGTCGACGAACTCCAAAGGGTTAATCACTTGAATCTTGAGGCAATGATGACCATGGAGAACGATAAATCAGAATGGGACAAATGGCGCAGGCAGCATGATGCGGAGATGACGAGTATCGCAGACGACAACGCAAAGCTTGCATCTGAAGTCAAGCAACTTAAGGAAGATCTCTCCTCGTCTTTCGCATCGCATTCCCAAAAGGAAGAAGTCTTTCAGAAGCAGGTACGGGATGCACATGCTGCACAAAGAGACGCCGAAATGAAACTTGCAGCTGAGCAGCACATTACTGAGAAATATCGCACAGAAACTGCTGAGCTACGGGGGACAATTGTGTCCCAAAATGCAGAGATTGAGATGCTGAAAGCTAAGCTTCTTAAAGTTGAGAAGGAGCGTGATGACGCGGTCGCCGGTCAAGTTGCGGCCGAAGAGTCTCATGATGCCACTAGAGCTAGCATCGATTCTACTCTATTTGACTTCTATATGCACAGCGTTTTGGGCCGTGGCAGCCTTTCCTTTTTGGGTCCCAAATATAAGATTACACTTGCTGAAGTCTGGGAGACTATACTTGACACATTTTCCAGCTATGCGGAAGCAGACCTTGCAGCGCTTTATCTAGACGATGAAGCACGTGATGCGCTTATTAGAGGCAAAGAACAACTTGCCGGAGCTAGAGCCGGGGCAGCGGTAGAAGAATACCCAGAAAAGACAACATCACTACCTGCCCCTGTCCATACTTCAACTTTGACTGATGTTGATATCATCGGTTCTAGCTCTCAATCTCCACTTGCTGCAAAAGATGCTGAAGCTAAACTTGATACTTCCGAGACTCCTCTCTCCCAAATTGAAGAGAAGAGCCAGGAAGAAACTGAAGCTGATAAATATGAAATCGAGCTTGCGAAACCAACTCCTCCAGGTAACTTTGGCGAAGTTCCGGGTCTAATGGACCAGCTACTTGATTTAACCGAGTTTGATGACTTTCTTACTTGTTACTTAAACTTTGGTGAACCGATGCCTTCTTTATTTTCGAGGGATGTTGATTTTAACTTCTTTTCTTCTACAGCGGAGGCACCAAGCACTGTACAAGCTTTCACTCCTTCGGTTGCCGTTCCTCCGTCTTCCCAAATTACTCCTCCCTCTGCTTCCCAACCTGGATCACAAGCAGAGAAAATCGAAGCTCTTCAAGGCTTGGATGATCCGGCTGCTTCTCAGGAACAGAAGGCAGAGGATTTTGAAGACATCGAGAAGACTCCGGAGCGGTCTCTTGACGACGATACGAAGCTTTCAACATTGCTGACTACTCCGGGGAGCGAGTCTTCTTCAAAGAGGAAGGGGAAACGTGCTGTAAAGAAAAAGAAGAAGACTTCCGCTGAAGAGGAAACTGTAGTTGATCCGGCTGAGTCTCTTTCTCCTTCTTCTCCGATGCGGCCTACGAAGCTAATTACCAGGCCGGGTAAAAGTTCCAAGGGTGGGAAGAAGGGGAAATGAGTTTGATTTTGCATTTTCTGCTTTTTGTATTGACCGGGGATTGTGCGGATACCGGTCTCCGCTTCTTTTTGTAACCTGTACAATGTAAAAATTTCTCATAGTATTGAAATAAATAGATATTTTTCTTGTACAAATCCTTGTGTATGTAGGAATACATCTGTTTTTCATTTGAATTGTAGAGTAAACGATTCTTTTCGCTTGTACAAATTTTTTGTCCGTGTTTCAAGAACGCACTTACTCCACATCTTTATTACGTGATATTGCAATGAACCTGTGGTATGTTGCTTGTATAATACTTTTATTAATTTAACTGAATTGTATAATGTTGCCCCCATACCACAAGTATATTGTAATATTTCTTGATTTCACAAGACCGATACTCTTATTTTAGAGAATAACTTTCCACTTTTTTCAAGGAAGAATTATTCTGCTTTTAATAGAGTATATCTTGTCTTTGGAGAAATCTTTATTTTCTTTTTTCTTCCTGAAGAACACTTCGACTTCTGGGGATGATCACTTTTATTTGTTTGAAAGTGAATTTTCCTGCACAGTGAAATGAACTTCTGAAGAAGGTTTTGATTTTTGTGCCCCAGTAAAGGGTTTATTTTTGGTACTTCAAACAAGGTGAAGTACGCCTCTGAAGAGGTCTTTTGGTCTCCGAAGAGAAGCGATTTTGGTCTCCGAAGAGAAGCAGTTTTGGTCTCCGAAGAGAAGCAGTTTTGGTCTCCGAAGAGAAGCAGTTTTGGTCTCCGAAGAGAAGCAGTTTTGGTCTCCGAAGAGAAGCAGTTTTGGTCTCCGAAGAGAAGCAGTTTTGGCATTTCATCTCTGGTGAAGTGGGTCTCCGAAGAGAAGCATTTTGCACTTCTACACGGGTGAAATGTGCCTCCGAAAAGGGCTTTTTAGCATTTCATCACTGGTGAAGTGGGTCTCCGAAGAGAAGCATTTTGCACTTCTACACGGGTGAAATGTGCCTCCGAAAAGGGCTTGTGCCTCCGAAGAGGGCTTGTGCCTCCGAAGAGGGCTTGTGATTGCCTGGAAGTTACTTTCTCATGGTCGGAGGGGTCCATGGGACAAGCGTAAGTCGTTCAACTGGATGTTTGTTTGTACAAACGATCGCAATCGATTAACAAGGTGCCCCTTTTTGGTAGTCCCACCGATCTTTTTGATTGAGGAAAGCTCTCCATTTATTGGCGTGCCTCGTTAGAGGGCTTTGTTGATCCTTGGGAAGGAGCATCAGTTGGTTGGTGTGCCAGGAAGGTTGCGTCTTAGGGGCAAGTAGATCCATGGGATGGACACAAGCTGCCTGATCGGATGCATCACAATCAGCCAGCGAGGGTCTTATTCCTTCTGCTTGGGAAGTTATCCTTTTAGTGGATCTACCTGCTTTCCTGTTGAGAGGCATACCTTCCTTAGGCTGCTTCCATGTTTGCCTGCTCATGTTGTATCATCATCCACCAATCTGCGATCCTTTATCATCGTTTCCAAGCGTATTTTTCTTTCTCTTGCAAGTAAATTGCTTTATTCGAAGAAGTAGACTTCACTGTTGAATGACTCCACAGAGTAAACGCAAGTTATTTGGTTGGATGCCTTTTTTACATCAGCGATCACAACCAGTTAACGAGGGCTTGACCTAGTGGAGCCGTCAATTTTTTATGTGAAGTTCCTCTTGTATGGGATTTGAGTTTGAAATTTTTGTTGCTTGAAATCTGCTAAATGATTTGTAAGGCTCGCTTAGCTTTGCGATGGGTGAGCTTTGCTTTAATGACCTGCAGTATTAGATCGATATTTTAGCAATACATTTAGAGTATTTACGCATCGAAATATAACAGGCATTTTATAATAGAAAACACAATGCATAGTTTTTTCATTATTGAGTCACGCTGATTTCTCAGCGGTTTACAATGCAGAAAATACACATCCATCATTATCTTTACAAATTCAAGCAATGCAGTTAAGTAAAATGAATGCTAGTTATTGTTGTTCCAGAATCTCCAAGCTGGATTTCCATTTGTGCTTGATTCATAGCTTTTGGATTTTTCATGTCAGAGAAAGCGAGAGATGCCCCAGTCGCAGTTTTGTGAGTGATTAGTAGTCATCCCAACTTCTGCTTGCTGGGTATGGTCCCCCTGTGATAGCATTAATGACAAGCTTTTCTGAATCTTGCACTGCAGTGTTGCTGAGAGAATCGGATTGATGGGTAGGACGTTGTTGATCCCGAGCGGATGGGGTTGGATCGACTCCGGTTCTTTTAACGTATTGTTGGAGTTTACCCTGCTCTAGCAATTCTTCAATCACCTTCTTTAATTCGCGACACTGGTCAGTGTCATGGCCAGGTTGATTGTGAAATTGGCAGAACTTTCCGTTACGCTTTGCCCCTCTCGTCATCTCAGGCGGCTTAGGGTACCTGACAGCGTCCTTTGTTGCAAAAAAGATATTTCTTGGTGTATCAGTTAAAGGAGTCAAGTCCGAAGGATTAAAGCGGCGAGGTTTCTTTTCATTTCCCTGGCTTTTTCCTCCTTCATTCTCCCTTTTCTGACTTTCAGATTCTCTTTTCTTAGGTGCGACATTGTCATTGTTAGTCTGGGCGGTAACCACTTTCGATGTTGCAGAAAGGCTTTCAAGGCGAATGAACTCATCGGCCTTTTTATAAAATTTATCAAGTGAGTTTGGTTCTTTCATCTTTAACCATATCCCAAATTCACTCGATTTATCAATGGCTCTCATCAAATAAGTCAGGATCATGCGTGGTTCCGCATTTTCTACCTCGGCCAAAGCTATATTGAAACGACTCAAGAAAGATTTGATTGATTCTCCGGGCGCTTGTTCAAGGTTGGACAATGACATTATATCCTTAGCTTTTGAAGCATACAATCTGAACTGTTCTTTAAACTTTTGCGTTAGGTCGGAGAATTTATCTACAGACCGAACTGGAAGCTTTGTGAACCAAAGTAAAGCCACACCTTCTAGGTATACCGGAAAGTATCGACACTTGATCTCGTCTGATGCTCTTGCACCAGTCATATGCCAGTCGTACTTGTAGAGGAAATGATTAGGGTCACTGGTTCCCCTATAAGCTTGGATAGTAGGAGGTGCAAATTTCCTTGGAAACTCCGCTCTTAGGATCCTTTCAGTAAACGGAGTTCTGCTTGGCGCAAATCCCCAGTCAGCCTCATCTTCTTCCCTTTGCATGCTCTCTTTCATGATGCGGCCAACCATTTCAGACAGGTACTCTTTATTGTTCAAAGACACCTCCGGGCAAGTATTAGTTCTTCCCTCGGAATTTTGCCCGGGCATCTGCTCATGACAAGTTGGTTGCGGCATAGAACCATCAGTTTGGAAAGGTGGCATTTCAGGAAGAGTAGTTCGACGGTTTTCTGGTTGACGATTTGCCCCGAGCAGAGCAGTTAATCTATCCATCATCAAAGCGTTTTGAGTTTCAATTTGTTGGTATAATCCAGAAACTGCGTCATCCAATTCAGCCCTGGTGACCCCAACGGTTGGAGTTGCTTGGTCTGTTATTGGGGAAGCGGAAGTTCCTTCGTGAGCGTTTCCGGATCTGATAGGTCTGCCTCTTCTTCCAGGAGCCATTATTTCAGATCTGGTTTTTAAAGAGAGGTTCTTTTTATGAATCTTTGCGAAGCAACGGTGGATGATCGCCTGAGTTGGTCTCTCAATGAAAGCACCAAAATGTTAACGGTAAAAAGTGAACGCTAACACCCGGTGTGTGTAATAAACTTGTGAAAGCACCACCCGTTGGTACGGGAACAAAATATGAGCTGTGAATAGCAGAAAAACAGTAAATGAACAACAGATTTATAGTGGTTCGGCCCGTAATTGAGCCTACATCCACTTTATAGTCTTTTATTGCTGATTTGATTACAATTCGATACAATATCCCTCTAAATACAATACAATTTGATCATGAAATCATTCTTGACTACTAGCTCGATCTTTAATGATGAAACTCGACGAATCCGCGTTGGATGTTAGGAGCTCTTCTCGAAGATCGTTGTAGTGTCTTGAATGCTTGAAGATCTTTGATTGCTGAATGAGAGGAAGCTTCGACAGCATAACGGCGCTTGGAGAAATGAATGGCCAAAAAAGTCCCCTTGATGTTGGAAGTGGTGGGGTATTTATAGTAGCTGATTTGAATTCAGAAAATTCGCCTAAGTCTTAGGTCGCGTACGACCTTAATTAAGTCGTAGGTCGCGAGCGACCTAAGCTAGGTCGCAGTCTCATTGCGGCTTAAAAGATTAGCTGGTGGAGCAGTTCTTAGCTTTATTTGATTAAGTGGCAGGTCGCAGGCGAGTTAATGGATAGCTGTGGGAGCTCTAGGTCGCTGAAGTCCTAACTCGTTAGCCTCTTAGGTCGCAAACTTCTAAAGTCCTTAGGTCGCGAACCTTTCCTGTAGCTAGGTCGCGAGGTCCTCCTGGATCTTAGGTCGCAAACTTCTTAGGTCGCGGACTTCTTAGGTCGCGAACTTCTTAGGTCGCGAACTTCTTAGGTCGCGAGATCTTCTGCAGCCTTAGGTCGCAAAGCTTTCCTGTCCCCTTAGGTCGCGAGGTCATCCTTAGGTCGCAGCATCCTTAGGTCGCAACATTCCCTAGGTCGTGACTTCGTTAGGTCGCAAACTCTCTTAGGTCATGAAGTTTTAGGTCGCTGAAATAAAGGAATTAACATATGTATATATATATATATATATATTTGAAATGATTAGAAGTAAGCCGGTGTTCAGTCCTCGAGTTTCAAATTTGACTTGGTATAACCCTATCTTTTGAAATTGATTTACTGATTTATTGCTGATTTCCAACTCTTGGATTGGAAATTTGATTTCTTCGACTATTTTGAAGGTTCGAGCACTTCCAAATCAAGGTTAACTTTTCAATTCTAAGTAATTTTGAAAAGTATAAAGTATAAAAGTTTGGTATGTATGTTCAAAGTATGTAGTAATATGATAAAAAAAAGTTGAAACTGTTTTGTTAAGTAAATAAATAAGGCTATTTTGAATTTTTCTAATATGGAATTTAGATTTGAAATGTTTTGAAAAGAATTTGGTCATCAAAATATTTTGAATAAAATTTAGTTTAAATGTTTTAACTTAGTAACATCTTTATGAAACTATATATTTAACAAGTTGGAATAGATACATAAGTTGTACATATGTTTTTTTATTCGCATAAATAATTTGATCCAAGTTTGAGTACACAAGTTTGAGGTGAATTACACCATTTCGTGTTAGGATTTTTCATTTTATTCTCGATGGCGAATATTTGATATGGATTTTTGGCTTGATTCTAGAATTCTCTATCATAGTATATGGCTATGCAAGGAGACTGATGGCTTCTAGTCGAGAAACCATATCGAAATCCGCATTAGGGAAGTCGAATGGATAATACTAGTTCGAAAGCGAACTTGTGTGATCGAGCGAGCGATCAAATGTGATTTTGCGAAATGATGACATATGTACATCTTATGTTCTAATATCATTGATATACTTTGACGCTAAAATTGGTTGTTATTGGGTTGGATATCTTTGTAATTTAATTGGAAATTTTCTTTTATGAAAAACTACTATCAATTTAAAACCATTTTTTTTCAAAACTATTTTTCTTTTATTTTCTTAAACAAATGATTTTATTCTATTTTACATACAAAACTATTTTACAAAACTATTTTACAAAATTATTTTATATACAAATCTATTTTACAAAACTATTTTATTTACAAAACTATTCTAAATTCAAAACCTTTTATAAAGCAAAGATGTTCAATCCCATATGGCTCTTCATGCAGTGAAATTTATTTTTAAAATTTTTGATTTCTGATATAAGATGGACCTTATGTAAATAAAAGATGATTTTGAAAACCATTGATTTTGAAAATGAATTGTTTGACTTAATTATATTGATTTGGAAATTTGGATTTATTTCCTAAATTTATTATTTTGGAAACTTTGGAACTGAAGATATTTGATTTGGAAGAATAATTTAGTGAAAGCGTATATGATTTTGAAAAATACATTGATATTGAAACAAATTGAAATTGAGAACCTTGTGTTACTAAAACTTGATTTGGGAGTTATCGAACTTATAAAAAAAATTTGGTTTGTATAAGTATGATGTTGATTCGAAAACTATGGATTTGAAAAGGTACTCAATTTGAAAAGTGAAATCTTATATAATTGAAGTCTATAAAAGTGTGATTTGATATACTATTGATTTTGGAAAGTATTTGATTTGAAAATGAAATCTTATATATAATGGACTCTATATAAGTATGATATTTGAAATTAATTTGAAAGGTACTATATGATACATATTTTCGAAGTAAAGATATGGAAAGTGCCTTCTGCTTGATATCCGATTTGTGGCCACATCTTGGATTCATTCTATCGATATTATTCTCTCTGATTTTTGGTTTTCCGGATATGATACTCGAGTGTCCTTCGAATTCCATGGTGTTACCCATGGTCTTACGAACTCGACTGCATAGCGTAATTCGCAAGGCAGCGATTGCTTAAAAGGTACAAATGTTTCCTGGGGGATCCAGGCGTAACCATTGTGTATCTGCGATCTATGGTCGTGTTAGTGGCGTAATCCGCAAGGCAGAGATTGCTTAAAGGGTATGGATGTTTCCCGGGGGATCCAGGCGTAACCATTGTTATGTATCATGCGGTCCACAGTTTTGTTGTCATGGCAAAATTCGCAAGGCAGTGAATGCTTAGAAGGTACGGATGTTTCCTAGGGGATCCAGGCGTAACCATTGTGTATCTGCGATCCATGATTTGTTTGTTTTTTTGTTTGGATTGTACTTTCCATATCTGTTTTTTTTAAGTTTTCCAGTATTTTCACTGGGTGTTGAAATAGGTCTACTAAGTACCTGAAGAATTCTAGCTTTGCGCCTGATCAACGCACTGCCAAAGTCTACAGGAACAAGGATAAACTTGTTGAAACATCGAGTTATAAAAGTATTTTCGAAAGGAAATTTGTTTCGACATAAAGGCATTTTATTATAAAAGTATTTCCAACAAAGAAATTTTGTATTAATATTTGAAATTGAAATTCTTATGGTTTGAATTAATTATTCATGTCCGATACTATTCTTTTGAATCTACCTTATCTGCTCAGCTTTATTTATTCACCTATATTCTGTTCTCCAAATCCTCCTTCTTTTCCTTGTTGACTATATCCTTTTTAAATATTGTTTATTTATATACTACATGGTTTAATAATAAATTTTAGTGTTGTAAATATTTTGAAGTTATTAATAAAATAAAACATATTTAAAGTAAATGATTATTGATTTATTAATAATATTTGAAAAGTATCTTGAGATAAAAATTTATAAATTTATGAATTATGGATTTAATGCTTTCAATAGCTTCTTTGTAAATATAATTAATGATATAAATAATTTTTTTCAAATAGTTTTCATATATTTGCAAAGGTGTTATTTAAATATATAAATAGTATTTATAAAAGAAGCAAGAAATTTTTACAAATGGGTTTTGAAAAGTTTTAAAGTATTAAAGGTAATTGAGCTACAAATGAAGTTTTCAAATGAATATTTCAAGTAAATTTATGTAGTTTTAAATAAATTGGTTATCCTTACCTTTCAATCTATCTTCTTTTCTGGTTGTTTCTATTCTCCTACCTCCTTCCTTTTCGGGGACGAAAAGTTTTGAGTGGGGGAGAGTGTAACGACCCGCAAATTTTAATAGTTTTAAAATTTTGTTTAACTGAAAATTTTGTGAAATTTTTATCAATTGAATTTGAAAATAAATAAAAATTTATTATTTGGGATACGTCTATTTAAACATAGCAACTGGTAAATTTTCATCTGATAATATTGATGTTTATTTTATTGTGAAATTCTATTTCAATTTAAATCAGTTAAAAATTGATGGTAATAAAATAATTTCCAAACCTAAATATTTTATACAAAAAAAAAATTTGTAAATCATCTTCTGAGTGAGACGTCAAATTTCGTTTCATCAAATTAGGACTTCTATAGCTCCATCAATCTTATTTTCTGCGTTTTAGCTGCATTTTCCGCTAGCAGAAATTCGAATTTTTATAATTCAATCGTATCGCTAATATCTATATACCGTTTTGATCGTCTCGTCATGCTGATCTCTGCGGTATATTTATTTCTGTGTTTTGAGGTCTGGTATGCAACAGAACGATAAAACTGGGCGTAATATCGGGATCGAAAATTCGTGTCTTCTGATATCCTTACTTTCCAATTTGAACCGTGGCAACATAATAAAGTGCTTTAAATTTTTCAGCGGTCCCTGTTGCCATTTCCTTTTCTTTCCCGTTGCTCTTCATTTATTAATTTATTTCGTACGTTTTCTATGCCTAATATAATTGCAGAAAGTTATATTTAGATTTGCAATTTTTCCTTCTTCCTCAAATCATTCCTAATTCCTCCCAGATCTATTTTTCCTTTCCACCATTCTTCTTCCCTGAAGCCGCCTCCAACCTTTTGTTCCCCTCATCGGCTAGCGAACCACCCACCGACCCGCAACTTCACAGTCTCGTGTCCACACTTCCTCGCCTCAAACCCAAAACTGATAACCCACCACCTTCCGACCTTGTCTCCTTGCCCAATCCACTCGCCCAGTCTTCCTTATCCTCCACTAGCTTGCGAAGCCCAGCCGAGACAAGCTCCTCCTCCACGTCTCCAGCCTGACGTCAACTGAGTTGCCGAGGCCACCTTCCCACTTAACCGCATCTTCCCTGTTATATATAGGTAAAAATACATTTTGATTTATAATAAGTCGGTTATATATTTTCTCTGTTATTTTATATATATATATATAGATTTACGTACGAGTTTTTTTTTCAAGTTGTATACACTAAAATGTTTCGTTTTCTCTGTTTGTATGACTGAGGTAAAGATATCATAAGTTTATATTACTTATATATATATATGTGTTATAGGTATTGTATTTTGCAGTAAGTAGTACGGTATATTATATTGCATACTAGATGATTTATATACATATAAGTTTGCAAATGTAGTTTTCATATACGATCCGATTTCATTTTTTTATGTAATAAGATAGTACAGATATAGTACAGATAGAATTTCAATAATATACATTTGTTTGTTATATTCAAAGTTACAAGTGTTAGATTTTATAGAGTAGTAATGTCAGCTATGTATATTTGGTTTTGAAAGAAGTATGGGTATGCCAGTTTTGTCATAAAGGTTGTTGTTTAATCTATATATAAATGTGACATCCCGGAATTTCGAGCAATATCAATTTAATAATTTATATTAAATATTAAATTGATCTGATATATTTTTGAATTATAAACTTGAATTGATATTTTCTTCTGATAAATATCATATTGGTGAGTTATATCTTTTAAAACTAATAAATGATTTTCTGTTTATAACATATATATATATATTGGTATATATCATAGACAGGTAAGTTCTGTTTTAATTTTAATTGATAAATTTTGTTTTCAAATTTCTTATATATATTCTAGAGATTTGGAAATTATTATTTATTTTGGAATAACTTTTCAAAGCTATTTAATAAATATATATATATGGTTTTAAATATTCAGATAAATGGTTAAATTGTTTTAAACTTATTCTAATTTGGTTCAGATTTATATTTATTTATAAAAGAATTTCATTTTTTTTCTTTTCTTTACAAAAGTGTAACTTGTAAGATTTTAGTTTAAAAATATATATACAAGTTTTCAATGTAATTTTGTCAAATATCACTTTAATGTATATTATAAAACAAGCAGTTGATAATAAAAGAGATAATTTCTTTGTTTAACTATTTTAAATTTGATCAACGAACATTTATAATATTAATAAAATATAAATTCTTTTATGAATCGTCTCAAATTGATTTAAATGTGTAATCTGTTTTAAATGATATTTTTAAATGATAAAAATAGTATATAGTATTCATCTGGAAATACAATACAATAATACGAATAACAAATATACATATTAAAATAGCAAGCTAACAACAATACAAATGAAACAAGTAAAATTTATAAATTATAAAACGACATACTAAAATATCTAAACAAATACTTTACACATCTAAACAACATATTAGAACATAATTAAACAATACATTTTATAATCAAACAATATACAAGAGTAACATTTATACTACACCATCAAAAGAAGACAACATTCATTTACAATCTTTTATTAACCAGTGACTTACTTTTACATAACACATAAGAAAATGATTTCCCAGCCTCAAAATGTTTTGCATAGCTAAGTAGGCTTGTATAGGTAAGCATAAGAACCTGTTCGAATATAAACATGCCTGCAATACTTAAGGAAAACAAAAGCAAATATAAAGGAAAGAGGAGACATACCTGTAGCTTGAGAAAGAAGTCTCAGGCAAGTTATAAAATATAGATAAGTATAAAATGAGAACAAAAGGTACAACAAACATTAAATGCCAGCCAACAAAGACCAATTCGAATTGTATCAAACTTCATATCAGCCTACATTTTATAAAAAATATCTCTGGCTTTCTTTTTGAAAGAAGAAAAGTAAAAAAAATATAAACCCTGAAAATGTTTTAAAACTTCAAACTGTTCAGCCTATATACTTTCTTCTATCACCTTCTATCTTCATTCGAACTGAAAACAAAAATAAGTAAACTCCATTTTTAAGGCTTAAACAAATTTTCACCTAAACATCAAACAATTTCAACTAAAACAGAGAAGCAAGATGGTTGACAGGATGATCAGATTGGGAGACACTTTCCAGTTCAAACAGATCCCAAACTGTTGCAAACAAGTTCTGAATCCCATGTTTACTGTGAGTAACATTTATTTTTAAAACTTATAACTTAAGTTAATATTGTATGCTTCCCTCTGTGATGACATGTATCCTATATATATACATATGTTGGTGTATATCTGTTCTGTTCTTTGATTCTAGGTTATCTGTTGCTCATTTTTTTTGTAAATTGGAGAATAAATTTTTATCTCATGATCTAATCAGTGTTTAAATTTAGAATATAAACAAATATTGTTTGTTTGGTCTTAAGCTAAGAGTTAAAAATATTTATAAGTTGAAACAACTTAGTATTGCTTCTGGAATTATAAAACACAGTGGAAAACTTAAGTTTAGCCAGAAATCAATTGTTATGATTTATAAATTCAGGTATGTGAGATGAATCTACATACAAAAATATGATTTTTAAAACAAATATCACAATTTTTAGTGGAGTGGTTGAGTAGCAGTTCGTGATGGTCGGATTTGGGCATTTTGGGTTGCCGTGGGTGGTCGAGTTGATCGGAGACGTCGAGTCTTGGTCTGGGGATAGAGGAGTGAACGGGGAAGCTAGGAAAAATGGGGCAGTAGTCGATAGTCAACGGTGGTGGCGGCGACGAGGCTTTCTTTCCTGTAGACCTAATTTTAGTGGGCTGTGTTTTCTCGTCTCGTGCAACGTCAAGGATCGATCGAGTGTCGTGATGATCTGGGGTTTGGAAGAGGGGAGTTAGACGAGGCTATGGCCGGTGGTGGCGGTCCTCAGATGGTCGGAGGATGGGAAACGAGATGTTGACAGGCTAGTGGGTTCTGCAGATTCTCGAGCTTAAGGTTCGAATTTTGTTTCGCATGTATGTTGATGGATCTGGGTTCGTATTCTTGCTCGCGTGTGATATTGGAATCATCGTCGATGGTCGCGACGACCTTGGTTGGCCGGAGGCGTTTGGGTAGGTGCACGTGTATATGCTGTGTGCACTGGAATCATGTGTGTTGGGGAAGACGAGGTCGTCCCGAAGTGGAGCTCGTGTTTTCACGAAGACGACTCGAAGTTGAGGAAGTATGGGTGTCTTCAGGGCTGACTCGTGTGGTTTGGGGTTTTACTCGGGTTATTTAAGTAACCAGGTTTGAGATTTTATAGCAAATTATATCTGGGTTTTAAAATTTAAAGCATAAACAAGTTTTTAAGTATTTAAAACAAGCTTAAATAAATAATTGATAATTTGATTAAATATGTCTGAAATGGTTTTCCAAAGAATTAAATATATTAATATTAAATGTTGAATTGTTTTGTCAAATAAATTATATTTCAAAATTTATTTCTAAATGGGTTTTAATGAAGTAAATGGTAGGAGCAAGTATTTAATATAAATACAAGTTTATTTTAAATTCGATATGTTGAGATTAATTAAGGATAATTAATCAATAAACTAAAAATTAAAGGTTAATTACTATTTGTAATTAAGGATAAATTATTAAACGAAATAATTAGTGGGAATGAATGTAATTTAGAAATTAATTAATTAAAGATTAAGTGATGGTTAATAGAGTAATTAATTTATGAAATTAAAGATGATCACTTATAGATAATTAAGTATAATCGCTTAGTGAAGTGGTTGATATATTATGAAAGTCACAGACGAGACTTAACTTAATTTATAAATGGTAAATTTAAACTTATTAATGATTAATAAGTTAATTACTTTAGAATAGCAATTGAATAAATGTTAATGAGGGTCATTAATTGAATTATTTTATAATTAATTAATATAATTGATTTTAATAAATTGATTGGATAAATTGATGTATTAATCAACATTTTAATTGTTTAAGTGTAAATGATAAATGGGAAGTAATTAAGGAGTTAATTACTCATTTTAATTAATTGATTAATTTGATTATTTGGGTTAATTAATTTATTTTAATTAATTTGGATAAATCAGATTGATGATGTGATAATTATAATTACTTAGAAAAGTAATTGATGTTTAATTACAGAGTGTAATTAATAGAATGATGTTGTGTGTAAAGTAATTTGAGTATAATTACTTTGTATAATTAATCAAAGGATTAATTAGAGATAATAAATTATTGAGCAATTAATGAAGTAATTAAAGGAGTTAATTACTAGATTGGGATTAATCAAAGGTGATTAATATTTTGGTTCAAATTAAAGATTTAATTACTTTGATGTAATTAATTAAACTGGAAATGAAATTTGAGATTACTAATTTTATAATTAATATTGGAATTTAAAATGGATTTATTGGGAATAATAAATGAAGAAATTTTAATAATTAATTGAGTAATGTAATTAACTTTAGTTAATTAAGAAATGAAGTAATGTTAGGATTTATTTCTATATTTGGTTAAAGAAATAAATCTGTGAAATAATTCGAAGATAATTACTTAAATGTAATTAAAGAAAATTAATCAGGGATGATTAATTAAATGAATAATGGGATGGTGATTAATTAATTGAGGGTTAATTAATTAATGGAAATAAGCAAGTTTAATAATGATGAAATGATTAATTTAATTTACTTTAAATTAATTAAGGATAAGGTAGTTAATTTAATTCATTTTAAATTGATTATCAATGATATGATTATTATCCTTGCCTATGTCTGATGATTGTTATGGATCCCCATTGATTGATATGATCTCAGATATGAGATAAGTACTATCTGTTGTGATATGGATGATAATATTGATTATCTATTGGTGTGATATTATAGATTATCCATTATGCTGATATGTGATTATCCATCTGTGATATTGTGTTTTATCTATCTGTGTTGATATAGATAATTGAATTGAATTGTTTTAAACCTTTAAAACAACTTGGCCTTAAAAGACACGTTTTGGATTTCGATGAGACCGGGATCGGGTTTCCGTATACCGGGATTCCAGGTCTGGAGACCCGAATACCACATCGATCCAAAGTAACGTTAGGTCGTGAAATCCAAATGGAGCAAGTGAAGACTCGAGGTATAAGAACTATTCGTCAGTATAACTCTGTGGGTGATTCCGTAATGAGTTTGACGGAGATAGTACTTATAGATTCGAGATGGTGATTCAGAATGCAAGGGTTATTGTCGTTAACTCTGAGGGTGATTCCAATACGAGTGTAACGAGATAATGCCTTCGGTTTCGTTCGAACCCGGAACGAACTTGTATGGATCGAATGCTTCAGAACATCGTCAGGCGGACGATGAGCATTCTAAGAGATGAGTTCTATAAAGGTAATCGTGACCTCAAGCCTCATCAACCGGGAATGGCTAAAACAGGGGAGGTGCAGCAAGGCTTCGTGGGTAGCCCCCACTTGAGAGTAAGGTTTACCCCTGTCTAGATGTCCCTATTTATTTCGGTCTAGTTGCGGTTGGTCGCGCCAACCGTGGGGTGATCTTATTTGGAACTGTCCAGTAAGGGATGGGTCCGGCCTTGTGTTGCAGGGGAGCGGGCGTACTCCTCGATACGGTGATCTAGGCCACGTACTGTGACGGGCGGTACCCCAGTAGCCCAGCCATTGATGGAAACCCATTTTCCCTACGTGACCCTACGGTTTTGATTGTATTACCCACTTTGTGGCTAGTATGCTGGAATTTAATAGATGTAACAATTTCAGCTATTTTCTATTTACTTGAAAACCCTAGACACTATTATAATATCACCGGATTTCCTATCAAATGTTTTTGGTTAGCGTAAGGTAAAAACATTTCCATGTTTATGTGTGGGAGGTCTTACGTGATACCTTTTGTTTTCAAATGATTTTTAAAGTTAAACAACTTTAACCTGTTACTCATACCAGACCCATGTCTGACCCGAAGTTTATTTCTGTTTTTCATAAACTCTCGGGTACCCAAATTTTTACGGGTAGTCAAGGGATTCAGGTTAGCTTTGACGAACTCTGGAGGAGCAATGGAGCAGGAGGCTTCAGCGTGTAGATACATAGTGATTCCGCTGTGATTAGAGTTTATTTTGTATTTCCGCTGTGTTGTATCTCTGTGATGTGTGAGTTGTATTAACTAGACAGGTGTTTATAACTGTCTAGTATCTGC
Source organism: Allium fistulosum (assembly GCA_030737815.1). Taxonomy (NCBI): domain Eukaryota; kingdom Viridiplantae; phylum Streptophyta; class Magnoliopsida; order Asparagales; family Amaryllidaceae; genus Allium; species Allium fistulosum. Next base: position 1,108,989,034 of record CM060902.1, on the reverse strand, counting down.
TGTATTGTCTGTGTACTCTGATGTATATGATACTATGTATTAATTTATGTGATATATTATATTTTATTCGTTCCGCTGTTGAGATTCTGATGTTGTTTCTTCTTCTTCTCTTTCTTTTCTACTTTCTCACCTCTTTCTTTTCTTCAAAACGATACGATTTCCTGGGCATAGGAAGTCGGGTCGTGACAGTTGGTATCAGAGCACTAGGTTGAGCGAATACCTAAGCTCTTAAGTGATTTCTTTCCTGAGAGAGCGTATTTGTTAGTGAATATAAAATTGTTTTATATTGTGTTGACTTATCGGTTAGGTGTTTATAGATTTTGATCGGTGTGTGGGACGCCACAATATCGATATGAATTTCTAAACTCTTAACAAGATAAACCGACACAATATTGTTTTAAAATAGGGTAAATGAAATAATTTTACCCAAATTATTTTTGTATATAAAAGAAATGATTTTCCGAAAATTTTTATAGTTATGTATGGTTGCTTGATTGTTAGGAAATGATAATATTGAACGATTGTCATTGTCATTTGGGAAAATTTAATAAGAATTGGAATTTAATCAATAGTCAAGAAATAAATTCATATAACCAAATGGAATTTTGTAAATGTGAATTATAAATGTGATTTGCAATTGAAATTGAAATAAAATTCCAGGGTAATGTTTGAATAGAAATTGGATGGATCTGGAATTTTGGGAAAATTTAAATTCTTTTGGATTTGGAAGTGTTTTCAAAGGTTCTGAAAAAAATATGGTATTATTTCAAGGATATTTTTGAGTTGGATTTGAAATCTGGAAAGATTTAAAATTTAAAAATATTTGAGATGTTTAAAAGAAATAAAAGCATTTAAACTCTTTCGGTTGTTAGAAAATAACGTCGCTGATGACTGCAGCATCATCGATGTTCATTTTCGAATTTCCGAGAGAAAAAGTTTGCTACCAAATTATTTTAAATTGGAATTGTTTGTGAACTGGGTTTGGTTTTGAAATTCAAAAGAATATTTGAATTGCCAAAGAATTTTGGATATAGTTGATTTCAAAGGTGATTTTTTACTTTGGAAATTGCTTAAACTCTGGAAGTAATAAGTGTTTGGAAACAAAATTTATTTATTGAAAACTAAATTTATGAATAAACAAATGAATTTATAATTGAGTGGTAATGAATGGAAGTCAGTGTTTTGTTAACATCTGGAGATTTAGTTTGGTATCGACTGTATTTCAGGAGTGGTACCGATGGTTTTTGGAGGAACTTCTGAGTTTTCTCTTTATGGATCTGTTGAACCATATTTTCGAAATAGTTGAGGAGCTTACCAGTTGTGATTGATGACTGATGGTTGCAAAGCCTAGGTCCGTCACAGATAGTATTAGTGGAGTTTGTGCTTGTGTGCATCATCTATATTTCATCTACCATATCAGAGTTGTGCAGCGGAAGCAGTTGGGAGTGCGTCTGCTTTTCTTTTCTGGGAAAGGAGGAGTTGTTTTCTACGGATGATGGTAGGGTTGTGTTCCTGATTTTGGTTGATTGCGAGAAGATCATTCTACTAGATTATTTTTGGATTCAGATTCGTTCTGAAAGGCATCAGCAGAGGTTTAGCTGATTGGTAGTGATGAAGGCAGATTTGGATCGTCCGAAAAGTTTGGTAGATAAGAGACAGAAGAATTTGGATTTCAGAATCGGAGATTTGATTCTGAATGAGTTTTCTCTGATTGAAGGAGCTGTTTAGTTTGGTAAGTCTGGGAAATTAGCTCCGAGGTGTTCTGGATTTTCTCTGTGTTCTGGAGCAGTTAGTGTTTGTTCTTCTGGAGTGAATTGCCAGTTTGGATAGCTGGGATTCGTTGTGTTTCGCGTATCTCTGAGGGAGTACGTGTGAGATTCTATTTTTGGTTTTTGGAACCAGCAGTTCAGGAGAGTTGGTTGTGAGTCTGACTCGTCTGTAGTCTGATAGCCTGTCTTGTTCTGTAGATCTAGAGGAGTAGGAGCTCGGTAGCTTAGAGATATTGACTGTTTGGATTTTATAGGGCGAGTAACCCGGTATTTATACTCGGGGAAACTCGTGAGAATCCTATCCAGAAATTTTTTTTTTGGATAGTTAGATTTGTTTGTTTGGATAATTTGATTGCTATGGTTGTTAATATATGCTTGTGTTTTAAATTAAAATTTTAAATAAATTATTAAATTACCTTTGTTTAAATTTCGGGGACGAAATTCTTTTAAGGGGGGAGGAATGTGACATCCCGGAATTTCGAGCAATATCAATTTAATAATTTATATTAAATATTAAATTGATCTGATATATTTTTGAATTATAAACTTGAATTGATATTTTCTTCTGATAAATATCATATTGGTGAGTTATATCTTTTAAAACTAATAAATGATTTTCTGTTTATAACATATATATATATATTGGTATATATCATAGACAGGTAAGTTCTGTTTTAATTTTAATTGATAAATTTTGTTTTCAAATTTCTTATATATATTCTAGAGATTTGGAAATTATTATTTATTTTGGAATAACTTTTCAAAGCTATTTAATAAATATATATATATGGTTTTAAATATTCAGATAAATGGTTAAATTGTTTTAAACTTATTCTAATTTGGTTCAGATTTATATTTATTTATAAAAGAATTTCATTTTTTTTCTTTTCTTTACAAAAGTGTAACTTGTAAGATTTTAGTTTAAAAATATATATACAAGTTTTCAATGTAATTTTGTCAAATATCACTTTAATGTATATTATAAAACAAGCAGTTGATAATAAAAGAGATAATTTCTTTGTTTAACTATTTTAAATTTGATCAACGAACATTTATAATATTAATAAAATATAAATTCTTTTATGAATCGTCTCAAATTGATTTAAATGTGTAATCTGTTTTAAATGATATTTTTAAATGATAAAAATAGTATATAGTATTCATCTGGAAATACAATACAATAATACGAATAACAAATATACATATTAAAATAGCAAGCTAACAACAATACAAATGAAACAAGTAAAATTTATAAATTATAAAACGACATACTAAAATATCTAAACAAATACTTTACACATCTAAACAACATATTAGAACATAATTAAACAATACATTTTATAATCAAACAATATACAAGAGTAACATTTATACTACACCATCAAAAGAAGACAACATTCATTTACAATCTTTTATTAACCAGTGACTTACTTTTACATAACACATAAGAAAATGATTTCCCAGCCTCAAAATGTTTTGCATAGCTAAGTAGGCTTGTATAGGTAAGCATAAGAACCTGTTCGAATGTAAACATGCCTGCAATACTTAAGGAAAACAAAAGCAAATATAAAGGAAAGAGGAGACATACCTGTAGCTTGAGAAAGAAGTCTCAGGCAAGTTATAAAATATAGATAAGTATAAAATGAGAACAAAAGGTACAACAAACATTAAATGCCAGCCAACAAAGACCAATTCGAATTGTATCAAACTTCATATCAGCCTACATTTTATAAAAAATATCTCTGGCTTTCTTTTTGAAAGAAGAAAAGTAAAAAAAATATAAACCCTGAAAATGTTTTAAAACTTCAAACTGTTCAGCCTATATACTTTCTTCTATCACCTTCTATCTTCATTCGAACTGAAAACAAAAATAAGTAAACTCCATTTTTAAGGCTTAAACAAATTTTCACCTAAACATCAAACAATTTCAACTAAAACAGAGAAGCAAGATGGTTGACAGGATGATCAGATTGGGAGACACTTTCCAGTTCAAACAGATCCCAAACTGTTGCAAACAAGTTCTGAATCCCATGTTTACTGTGAGTAACATTTATTTTTAAAACTTATAACTTAAGTTAATATTGTATGCTTCCCTCTGTGATGACATGTATCCTATATATATACATATGTTGGTGTATATCTGTTCTGTTCTTTGATTCTAGGTTATCTGTTGCTCATTTTTTTTGTAAATTGGAGAATAAATTTTTATCTCATGATCTAATCAGTGTTTAAATTTAGAATATAAACAAATATTGTTTGTTTGGTCTTAAGCTAAGAGTTAAAAATATTTATAAGTTGAAACAACTTAGTATTGCTTCTGGAATTATAAAACACAGTGGAAAACTTAAGTTTAGCCAGAAATCAATTGTTATGATTTATAAATTCAGGTATGTGAGATGAATCTACATACAAAAATATGATTTTTAAAACAAATATCACAATTTTTAGTGGAGTGGTTGAGTAGCAGTTCGTGATGGTCGGATTTGGGCATTTTGGGTTGCCGTGGGTGGTCGAGTTGATCGGAGACGTCGAGTCTTGGTCTGGGGATAGAGGAGTGAACGGGGAAGCTAGGAAAAATGGGGCAGTAGTCGATAGTCAACGGTGGTGGCGGCGACGAGGCTTTCTTTCCTGTAGACCTAATTTTAGTGGGCTGTGTTTTCTCGTCTCGTGCAACGTCAAGGATCGATCGAGTGTCGTGATGATCTGGGGTTTGGAAGAGGGGAGTTAGACGAGGCTATGGCCGGTGGTGGCGGTCCTCAGATGGTCGGAGGATGGGAAACGAGATGTTGACAGGCTAGTGGGTTCTGCAGATTCTCGAGCTTAAGGTTCGAATTTTGTTTCGCATGTATGTTGATGGATCTGGGTTCGTATTCTTGCTCGCGTGTGATATTGGAATCATCGTCGATGGTCGCGACGACCTTGGTTGGCCGGAGGCGTTTGGGTAGGTGCACGTGTATATGCTGTGTGCACTGGAATCATGTGTGTTGGGGAAGACGAGGTCGTCCCGAAGTGGAGCTCGTGTTTTCACGAAGACGACTCGAAGTTGAGGAAGTATGGGTGTCTTCAGGGCTGACTCGTGTGGTTTGGGGTTTTACTCGGGTTATTTAAGTAACCAGGTTTGAGATTTTATAGCAAATTATATCTGGGTTTTAAAATTTAAAGCATAAACAAGTTTTTAAGTATTTAAAACAAGCTTAAATAAATAATTGATAATTTGATTAAATATGTCTGAAATGGTTTTCCAAAGAATTAAATATATTAATATTAAATGTTGAATTGTTTTGTCAAATAAATTATATTTCAAAATTTATTTCTAAATGGGTTTTAATGAAGTAAATGGTAGGAGCAAGTATTTAATATAAATACAAGTTTATTTTAAATTCGATATGTTGAGATTAATTAAGGATAATTAATCAATAAACTAAAAATTAAAGGTTAATTACTATTTGTAATTAAGGATAAATTATTAAACGAAATAATTAGTGGGAATGAATGTAATTTAGAAATTAATTAATTAAAGATTAAGTGATGGTTAATAGAGTAATTAATTTATGAAATTAAAGATGATCACTTATAGATAATTAAGTATAATCGCTTAGTGAAGTGGTTGATATATTATGAAAGTCACAGACGAGACTTAACTTAATTTATAAATGGTAAATTTAAACTTATTAATGATTAATAAGTTAATTACTTTAGAATAGCAATTGAATAAATGTTAATGAGGGTCATTAATTGAATTATTTTATAATTAATTAATATAATTGATTTTAATAAATTGATTGGATAAATTGATGTATTAATCAACATTTTAATTGTTTAAGTGTAAATGATAAATGGGAAGTAATTAAGGAGTTAATTACTCATTTTAATTAATTGATTAATTTGATTATTTGGGTTAATTAATTTATTTTAATTAATTTGGATAAATCAGATTGATGATGTGATAATTATAATTACTTAGAAAAGTAATTGATGTTTAATTACAGAGTGTAATTAATAGAATGATGTTGTGTGTAAAGTAATTTGAGTATAATTACTTTGTATAATTAATCAAAGGATTAATTAGAGATAATAAATTATTGAGCAATTAATGAAGTAATTAAAGGAGTTAATTACTAGATTGGGATTAATCAAAGGTGATTAATATTTTGGTTCAAATTAAAGATTTAATTACTTTGATGTAATTAATTAAACTGGAAATGAAATTTGAGATTACTAATTTTATAATTAATATTGGAATTTAAAATGGATTTATTGGGAATAATAAATGAAGAAATTTTAATAATTAATTGAGTAATGTAATTAACTTTAGTTAATTAAGAAATGAAGTAATGTTAGGATTTATTTCTATATTTGGTTAAAGAAATAAATCTGTGAAATAATTCGAAGATAATTACTTAAATGTAATTAAAGAAAATTAATCAGGGATGATTAATTAAATGAATAATGGGATGGTGATTAATTAATTGAGGGTTAATTAATTAATGGAAATAAGCAAGTTTAATAATGATGAAATGATTAATTTAATTTACTTTAAATTAATTAAGGATAAGGTAGTTAATTTAATTCATTTTAAATTGATTATCAATGATATGATTATTATCCTTGCCTATGTCTGATGATTGTTATGGATCCCCATTGATTGATATGATCTCAGATATGAGATAAGTACTATCTGTTGTGATATGGATGATAATATTGATTATCTATTGGTGTGATATTATAGATTATCCATTATGCTGATATGTGATTATCCATCTGTGATATTGTGTTTTATCTATCTGTGTTGATATAGATAATTGAATTGAATTGTTTTAAACCTTTAAAACAACTTGGCCTTAAAAGACACGTTTTGGATTTCGATGAGACCGGGATCGGGTTTCCGTATACCGGGATTCCAGGTCTGGAGACCCGAATACCACATCGATCCAAAGTAACGTTAGGTCGTGAAATCCAAATGGAGCAAGTGAAGACTCGAGGTATAAGAACTATTCGTCAGTATAACTCTGTGGGTGATTCCGTAATGAGTTTGACGGAGATAGTACTTATAGATTCGAGATGGTGATTCAGAATGCAAGGGTTATTGTCGTTAACTCTGAGGGTGATTCCAATACGAGTGTAACGAGATAATGCCTTCGGTTTCGTTCGAACCCGGAACGAACTTGTATGGATCGAATGCTTCAGAACATCGTCAGGCGGACGATGAGCATTCTAAGAGATGAGTTCTATAAAGGTAATCGTGACCTCAAGCCTCATCAACCGGGAATGGCTAAAACAGGGGAGGTGCAGCAAGGCTTCGTGGGTAGCCCCCACTTGAGAGTAAGGTTTACCCCTGTCTAGATGTCCCTATTTATTTCGGTCTAGTTGCGGTTGGTCGCGCCAACCGTGGGGTGATCTTATTTGGAACTGTCCAGTAAGGGATGGGTCCGGCCTTGTGTTGCAGGGGAGCGGGCGTACTCCTCGGTACGGTGATCTAGGCCACGTACTGTGACGGGCGGTACCCCAGTAGCCCAGCCATTGATGGAAACCCATTTTCCCTACGTGACCCTACGGTTTTGATTGTATTACCCACTTTGTGGCTAGTATGCTGGAATTTAATAGATGTAACAATTTCAGCTATTTTCTATTTACTTGAAAACCCTAGACACTATTATAATATCACCGGATTTCCTATCAAATGTTTTTGGTTAGCGTAAGGTAAAAACATTTCCATGTTTATGTGTGGGAGGTCTTACGTGATACCTTTTGTTTTCAAATGATTTTTAAAGTTAAACAACTTTAACCTGTTACTCATACCAGACCCATGTCTGACCCGAAGTTTATTTCTGTTTTTCATAAACTCTCGGGTACCCAAATTTTTACGGGTAGTCAAGGGATTCAGGTTAGCTTTGACGAACTCTGGAGGAGCAATGGAGCAGGAGGCTTCAGCGTGTAGATACATAGTGATTCCGCTGTGATTAGAGTTTATTTTGTATTTCCGCTGTGTTGTATCTCTGTGATGTGTGAGTTGTATTAACTAGACAGGTGTTTATAACTGTCTAGTATCTGCTGTATTGTCTGTGTACTCTGATGTATATGATACTATGTATTAATTTATGTGATATATTATATTTTATTCGTTCCGCTGTTGAGATTCTGATGTTGTTTCTTCTTCTTCTCTTTCTTTTCTACTTTCTCACCTCTTTCTTTTCTTCAAAACGATACGATTTCCTGGGCATAGGAAGTCGGGTCGTGACAATAAAGGTTAGTTGGGCACATATGTCTATATTTCCTGTTTTGCATTTTTCTACATTGTTTTGACAACCTGATTTCATATTTTATATATATATATATATATATGATATATTTTAAAAATATCCAGTTTTGTAAATATGGAAATTTATATGCCAGCATTTTTTTAGTGAATTTCATATCACGTATATGCACATATTGTGGTGTAGTCTATATAAATTTTTACATATATTAGTTTATATAAACATCATAAGCAATGTTTACAGTAGAATAAGTATGTATATATATAGAATCATGCGTTATTTTAAAGTATGTATGAAGATATGAAGATTTCATATTTTTGTCCATTGATTTATATTCTATTTTACTGTTTTATATGCAAAAATATATAAAATCTGGATTACCACATAGAGCTAGATTATGTATTCAGTTATCTATAACGTGTCAGATTTTATATATTATATACATAAAGTTTTAAGGTTTTAATATAGATAGATTTTAAAGTTCAAATTCCTTTATTCTATATGAGTTAGAAAAAAAATGGTATTACAACTTGTTTTGTATATGTATATACGAGTTTATAAAAAACTCGTCTGTGTATATATCGGTTTTTTTATAAGGTTTTATATGAACTGTTAGGTTGTATTTTATAATGAATATTGATCTTTAATTTATATTACGTATGCATTGTATTGAGATTGAAAGCCTACTTGTATATTTTAGTTTTACTAAAGCTTGCATTTTGCCTATCCACGTGGATCTAGATCTTGCTCTCTGCTCTGCTAGTGATCTACGTGCGTCATGTTTTCGAAACACATATTTTGTTTATATTTGACATTGTTTAATTTGGATAATGATTTGCAATACAATATATAAATTGATTTTTAGATTATGAATATATATATATATATAATTAGATATTTTGATTTTTAGATAGGTTTTGGATTTTATATGTAGATATTTTCGTTTTGTGTTAATAACTATTGATTTTGAAATATATATTATTTTAATATTTATTTTTAAAACTTAAATATTGAGTGTACAAAATAAAATAAATACAAATATAATATAAATTTTCTGTATATATCAAGCGGATTTTGATTCATTTCATCAATGCCTTATTATCAGCTTCGTCTGTCAATCCATGCTCAGCTACTTCGCTTTGACATTTATCGTTTGGATTTGGTCGATTTTCAAATTCGTGATTTATTTCGTGTGCTTGTCATGTTCTTTCTCTAGCCTCGAAAGGTGAGCAATCACTCACAATTTAACGTTCTTATATTTATTAAATTTGATTTCAATTGAAACGACAATTGAAATATGCTGCTGTTAGTTGTTTAAATTGTTATATATGCTATTAACTGTAACTGTTCACCTGTGGATATGACGCCATATCCTGTTGTTTATATTATATTGCTATTGATGATATATGCATGTTGTTGTACTTTATATTATCTGTTATCACTCTGCAAGTTCCTTGTTAGTATAGAATTCACTATGGGTTGAAATGATACATACCCGAACGGACTTTAGAATAGGAGAAAATCGTTATGGGTTGAAATGATAAACCCAAGCGATTTTCATTTGAATTGAAATTGGGATTACTGATTGAAATGATATCTACCCGTATATATTTAAATTACGGATTGAAATGATAAATATTCGAATCACTTAACCATTTGATAGATATATATACATACACCGTTGGTCCATATATATAAATATTTTGAAAATAAATTCTATGGAGTTGGGAAGAAATATATGGGTTTAATAAATGTTGATTCTTAAATTATTATATATAAATGGTAATGATATATATATATATTTAATGATAATATTTAATTTAATTAAGATTGATTTAATACATATAATATGGTTAAGTACTTATATCTATATTTCAAAATAGATTTTGGTAATAATTTGAATAAGTTAAGGTTGGGAAGATAATTTTATTTAATTAAACCGATTTGAAACTTATTTAAATTAGGATTTAAGATATGATGTATAACTTGGGTTTGATTTAAGTAATTTAATGAATATTTCTTGTTTAAGTAAATTTAAGGAAATACTTAGTAAAAATGTAATTTAAGGTTAGTTAAATGATATTGAATTTATTAAGTGAATATTCCCTGATTAAATAATAATGAAGTTAAATCAAGAGCTATATGAAACTGTTAAATTTAACTTTGAAAATGTTGAATATTAAATCTTTGAAATATATTGAAAATTTAAATGGTATATTTAGAACTGAATTAAATTGATGAATTGAGCTTTGAATAAATTTGAATTTGGAATTTGAGTTGATTTGAATCGATTTGTGAGACTTGAGGAAATTAAATACTTTACCTTATAAATTATTTAACCTATATATATTATTTAGGAAAATAGATATATTGAAATGAAATGATATTTGGGTTTGAAGAATAAATTAATTTGAAATGACCATGGTGTTATAGTGTATATTTCTACCTTGTAGATAGTTCCGCAGATCCTTAGAGGATGGTTATCCCAAACATCCTTTAAGTTACTTGTATTTCAGTTGATATTTCACTTGAGTTAAATTTATTAGTATAAGAATGTTAATCCTGACTCGAGTGTTTTGTGTTTTGCTTTATGCTCGGGTCAGACTGAGTGATATAGCATTTGAGACTCACCCTTGGAGTTTGGAGCTTCATTTGGAGATCCAACTATCGATTCAGCTTTTAGCTTTCCAGTTGATTTGGTCAGAGAGGTCATCTATTCGTACTGAAGACTTCACTATTTGAGATATTATGTTGTATTTTATTTTTAACTCTGATGTTTTATATAGTAGCTTCATGAACTACTATTTTATCTTTTCCGCTGCGTATTATTGTATTACTCTGTATCTGTGATTCTGTGATTGATTTATTTACTATATATGCTGAGTTTTGCCAAATTTAAATTAACAATCTATTGTTTTGAATTATTCAAGTCCGACATGTGTGGATTTATTGTTGATTTGAATGGTCCAAAATATCGGGTCGTTACATCAACGCATGGCCAGAGTCTGCAAGAATGAGGATAAACTTGTTGAGACATCGAGTTATAAAATTATTTTCAAAAGGAAAATTTGTTTTGATATAAAAGTATTTCAACGAAAAAAATTTGTATTAACATTTGAAATTGAAATTTTATGGTTATAAATTAATTATGCGTGCCTGATACTATTCTTTTGAATCTACCTTATCTACTCGGCTTTATCAATTCTGCTTTACCCTTTTTCTACTGTCTTCGTTCCTTTTTGAGGACGAAAAGTTTTGAGTGGGGGAGAGTGTAACGACCCGTATTTTTCGAAAAAGAAGAAAATTCAAATTTTAGAATTTAATACGGTAAGAAATTATAAATTTAGGATTTTAAATAAAATTTACTTTGAATTGTAACATCTGTTTTGATTTATAAAGTGACAACTATTTTATGCGATTTCAAACGTATGGTTTAATAAAAAGTTTAATTGGATAGATTGAATATTGTGTAAAGCATGAAATAAATGTATGATTAACTGGAATTGGGTTTTAATTGTAAATTAACTTCTAATCTATTTGTAAACAATAAATGTATAATTATGTATTCAAACCTATTTAAATTTTAGTCTTGGTTTTGTTCATCTTACATATCAACTTATTGAAATTAATTTGTTAATAAAATTTAGTACAATTGGATTTTTCATAAAAGGAAAGAAATATAAATTTTAATTTAATAAGGCTTAATTAGTCAAATGATTCAGAAATTGAGAAATTGAGAATTTAATACTGCATTAGTTAATATTAGCATTTTAATTAAGGAACTAGAGTTTATAAACCAATGAATATTCAATTATATTAATTTGAAATATAGTTTATTTTGGAATTAAATAAAGGTAAATTTTATTGAATATAATAAACTGAAATCTACCATTTAAAATGAACAATATAATTTTATGATGGAAATTTGATATTTGCTACATGTCTATCTAGACATAGCAAAAGGAAAATTTTTGTCGAATAATTTAGATGTCCGATCAGTCGCTAGAAATTCAGTTTAAATCAGTTAATAATAGTTGAATTTAAAAGTGTTCCGAAACCTAAATATGTCAACATAAGAAAATTTATTTAGAACACTCTGAATAAGACTGTGTAATCCGTTTCGCAAAATTCGGACGTTTCTAGCTCCGTTTGGATTTTTCCGTACGGGATAGCAACGTATATCAGTGTCCGTATGGACTTTTGATAGGAAGGTCTTGACACAGATATTTCTGCTTCCTCTTGTCCGTCTCATCACATTGATCACCGTGATATATTCATTGGTGTATTCGGAGTCCGGTGCGCGACGGAATCAACAGAATGCAAAGTGTGACGATTCGCCAAATTGGGTCCATTTGCAATTCTGTGTCCTCCATCTAGTTCAGCTTGCTGTGTTAATCACAGATATATTGTGACGACCGCCCATGACCCCTACACCGAATCTAGAGATAGTGCGCTGTAAAGTGTGCCAGGCGACCATGGACGATTGTCAGGGTAAATTAAAAACAACAGAATCTATCATATTACTCACAGCGCATGGACAAAATACAATAGAATATATATATAGTGAAGCTTCACAGAATAGAATCCCATCAATAAAACTTCATAATAGTTGAATACAACATCTGAATAGTCAATACAACAAGCTTCACTACATAACACTCAGAGAAAATACAAATAGCAGAACACCCAGTACATATAATAAGAAGATAATATGCAACCCTCCAGCTCGTCTTCGATATCAACACCGTGGAAAGCAAGAACAACACCTGTCACCTGCTACATAGTCTGCCCGTCCCAAAATGGACGAACAACCCAAGGCAATAAGAGTTAAAAATAAAGCCTTGAGTCAGACAACAGTCTTAGTGAGTAGTAAATTAACAAACAACATACCAAAAGAGCATAAAGGAAAAGGAATAGGAATACAACCCTCCCACTCCACCTCTTTCTACAGTGATAGCCCCCAGACACACACTAAGTAGAAGCAAACATAGCAAAGCACACAATTTAAGGTAAAGCAATTATCACTCGAGTCAAGGGTGATGTTTTCCATGTACAAACCCCCAAAGCCTAAACCAAGATCAGATAAGCACCCAGAAAATACCGCTCTTGAGACCGAATGACGATACAACCAAACATCCATGACTCTGGCTATCACTATTATCATTGCCTTGATATCATCGTTAATTGAATGACCGGCACATTCTTTCAGCCGTCCGTCAAGGGCTAATGGAAACCCCGGTTCTAGACATAACTCTGCACGTCATCGTGACCCGTGCCTAGGACTATCGAATCTGCCCAGAGTACTTGACTATCAATCATTAGCCTTCAGGGACTATCAAATCTGCCCAACGTACTCTTGCTTTGAGCATGCTAGAACCTTCAACAACGATGAGATCTCAGCCTTCTAGTCATCCTCCTCGACGACTATTTCCATACTAGCTCAAGCGCCTCTCGAGCAAACCATTATCCTCTAACTCGAACCATATCACCGAGTTATCAACATGCTTGGAATGATCCCGTCTGGATTAGACCAAGACTATCCCATATCATGCCTCGCTTAATCACATCCTCGCAAAGCGTCATCTCAACATCATCATCAAATCTAAGCATAAGAGCTTCACCATCCGCTACATATGCCACGAGCAGCTTTCCCAATTCAAGAGCCTTTCTCTTAGCTTTTGAATCATCTTCGGGTCTAAATCAAGTCATCAATCATCTAATTCATAGCAATCATTCAAATCAGACATTAATCCAAGTAAACAAGCATTCAAATATGATCTAAATAGACAATTATAACAACAATGGCAATTTCATAATTAAAGAGTCAAAAGTCCAACAAGCATGAAAACATGAGCAATGTCTCTATAATCTTGATGAATGATCTTGCATAAGTTAACATGTAGTAAAATGGATATCAAATCATCATGAACAATGGATCTATATGGATCTATACTTAGGTTTACAAAAATGCATGGAAATCACTACTTTAACACAAAATCAAGCCAACGATCCGATATACTCCTTTGGATCCGTGTGAGAGATAATCACCACTCACCAAATCACCTAAACAACTCAAAAGCAACACACTTCAGATCTGGACAGCGAAGAATCTAACTCGATCAATCACAAATCCGCTTCAAACGATGAAATCTATCTTCGATGGATGAAGATCTTCAATCTAAGCTCTTGAATCTTCAATTTGATCATCAACTTGGATGGATGGAATCACTAGATTAGGGTGGAGAAAAGAAGTGAAGAAGTGTAGAAGTCGAGCTCTCAAAATGGCAGCACTTCGTCGCTTCGAAATCCGGATCCCAAAAAGTGAGAAAAACCCTCCTATTTATAGGCTGATTTCCCCTTAGGTCGCTCGGAGTTAGGTCGTCCACGACTTACGACCTAAAACCCCCACGACCTAAAAAGCCCATGACTTAACAACCTTGCCGACCTAACACAGCGTAGGCGTGCGACCTATCACCACGCGACTTATGACCTATCGAAACTCACCTGTCTACGACTTATGACTTAGCAGCGCTCGCGACTTAACAACCCTTAGGTCGCTCACGACCTAACACTCAGGCAAAACCTAGCGACCTAACAGATGCGCTACCATGACCTAACAATCCAACGACCTACGCGCATCCACGACCTACGACCTAACAGATCCAACGACTTAAAATAATGCGCGACCTAACTACTTAATACACACACACGCGACCTAACTCCTAGCCAGGATACGACCTAATTCCTTAGGTCGTCTAACGACCTAACTACTAAGTCGCTCCACTCCACTAGGTCGTATACTCCTTAGCTCGCATCTCCCTTAGGTCGCTAACATCCTATAAGTCGCTCCAAACTAACACACGACCTAAACCACTATGCGACCTAACCGCTAGGTCGTTAACTCTCTTAGGTCGCTGTCTTTCCTATAGGTCGCTCCAATAATTAGGTCGTTCACTCGACCTATCCTACCTCACGACCTAAGCTTATCACACGACCTATCTCCTATACGACCTATCCCAAACTCCTTAGGTCGCTAGTTTCTTAAGTCGCCACTAAAGCTGTGACCTAACTTCTTAGGTCGTTAACTACTTAGGTCGTCTATGACCTAAGACCTAACGAATCTGAATGAAAATTGCAAACGTACTCTAAGTTGCATACGACCTACGTCATACCCTAGGTCGTCCACGACTTACCGCTCTAAGTCGCTCATGACTTATCACACACCTTAGGTCGCTCACGACCTAAGACTTGTTCAAACTTCTGCCCAAACTTAATGAAGACTTTTCGACACTAAAAATCACAGATTTTTATGAACTTTTCGATCCCTAAAAATACGGGTCGTTACATATATCTTGTGTCCTTTTCTATTCGTCAGTTTGGACACCCACAAGTCAAAAATACGAAAGGACGCAAGAGTTCGGTGGTTACGTATTTGATTTCATTTTGCATTCGTTCTTTTCCTCTTCTTCATTTTGCTTGACTTTTACCATTCCATAGTTTCAATTGATATTTGCTGTTTCTTTTCGGTTCGTAGAAAATTAAAATAGTGTATCGGTTACTTTTATCATTCTAACATATAATATATAAATTATTTATAACGGTTGTGCATCCTCTTCCGTTTGAAATTTGAACATGTTCCTATTCTTCACCACATATGAAACAATTACTTTCACATATATTTATTTGCCTAAGACTACTCGTTCACAATCTCTTCTCCTCTATTTTTTTTCTCCTTTATTTGCTCCTTTCCCATCCACCTCACAAAACCCTCTACTACAAACTCTCCCCCGCCTGCACTCCTTCACACGCCTAACCCAGACCACCTACACGCAAATCCCTTGCTTCCCTCCTGCCCCATCTATTTATAGCAGAGCCACCGCGACCTCTGACCTCGGCAACCCACTGGTACCCGCTCCACCACATCACCACTTCCCTTCCATTTTCCCTT
The DNA here is from genome assembly GCA_030737815.1 of Allium fistulosum. Lineage (NCBI taxonomy): Eukaryota > Viridiplantae > Streptophyta > Magnoliopsida > Asparagales > Amaryllidaceae > Allium > Allium fistulosum. Next base: position 1,108,973,060 of record CM060902.1, on the reverse strand, counting down.
CGAACGCCATGAGATCACCTCCCTTCACCTGCGCCGACTATAGCACTGTCAAGTCTGGCCATAGCCGCCATCAAAGCACTGCACAACCCTTTCTTCACCTGACAAACCATCCTCCTCAATTCGCCGAACTACCTACCATCCGCCAGTGCCTCATGTTAACCAGCATGCCTTGTTCGAGAAGAAACAGACCCCATAACTGAGCCCTGTTCTTTAGTGTAAGCTATCAATTTCCTTTTAGCTTTATGATTCTAAACACATAAATAATATTGCAAGAATTTTGGAAATGCATGGTTGCCATAGCTGGAGCCATGTTTGTTACCTCTACCGTACAGAACTATACTCTCCTTTCTACTATTTTACATCCTTCTACCATTATATATATTTATATAATTATTCTATAAGTTTATATCAGCTTCAAATCTACATAAGTTATATTTAACCTATTGTTTATATATATGTCTGTATAATAGTATATGTTTATATATATTTATAAATGTGTTGTTTTATATAAGTAGTATGTGTTATTTTATAGCTAATACTGACTAAAATAATATACACATGATACATAAAGTATTTCATGTTCTGACGTTATGTTATATATTGTTGCAAAAGTATGTCAGCCTATATCTGAAATTTTATAAATGTTTGATTTTTTATATACATGAATCTATATAAGTCACATATATATTTGTTTTATCTTAAAACTGCCTATGGTTTATATATATATATATATTATATTAGTTTACACAGTAGCTACATATAAACATATGTATACGTACATCTTGGTTTTCAAAGATAATGTAGAGTTTGTTTTTTTATATGTTGGCATTATATATTTATATGATATGATAATTTATGATAACTGTTGTTTATAAAATATGATATAAGCATATATGTTACTGTATATGTATTAGTCTATGCTTACAGTATAAGGCTTTATAAGTTTGTCTATAAGTTTATATTGTCTGGTATGTTGAGTTTCATTCATAACTGGGCTTATTAAAACTTATTCTATTTTATATAAAAGTTGTACATATCAGTTCTATAATAAGATGTTTTTATGTATGTTCGAAACGATGTTTGGACTGTCTTGTTTTTTTATGTATATCTATTTATAAATAATAATGAAGGAAAAAGGCATGGGTTAATATAAGAATATGTGTAAAGAGGGTATATATAAGTACAGCATTTTATAATACGAGTCTACGGTATTTTATTATAATTCAGAGTATATACATATTAGTTAAATAATATGTTACAATTATAGGCTCATATAAGTTGTTGTTATTTATGTGGTATGTTTGTATATATAGATTTTGATTTCAATATATATATTTAAAATTTAAGATTGATTTAAAAATGTGTATGTATTTTGAAATTGAATATTTGGTTTAAGGAAGAATTTATTATAATATACATCTGGTTTAAATTTTTTCAAACAAATTTGATTTATTCTCATCGATTCCTATCTATCAGCTTGTTCATTGTCGATTCTTGCCAATATTGCTTTGCTTCGAAATCTATGCTTGGGTTCGTATCTCTTCTCATTCTGTTCTCTCTCTAGCCTCGAAAGGTGAGCAATCATCACGATTAATGTTCTTGTATTTATTAAATTTGATTTTAATTGAAACGACAATTGAAATATGCTGTTGTACTTATTTTAAATTGTTATATATGCTATTATCTGTAATTGTTCACCAGTGGGATATGACACCATACCCTATTGTTTATATTTATTTATCATTGATGATATATGCCTGTTATTATTATCATACCTGTTATCACTCTGCAAGTTCTCTGTTAGTATAGAATTCCCTATGGGTTGAAATGATACATACCCTAATGATCTGTAGAATACGAGAAAATCGTTATGGGTTGAAATGATAAACCCAAGCGATTTTCATTGCATTGAATTTAGGATTGCGGGTTGAAATGATATATACCCGTATATAAATTAAATTTCGGATTGAAATGATAAATATCTGTATCACTTGACCATAGGATAGAAAATTTTATACAGACACCGTTGGTCTATATATATAAATATTTTGAAAATGATTTCTATGGATTTGGAAAGAAATATATGGTTTAATGAATATTGATTTTGGTTTAAAGTGATTAGTGAATATTTCAAGTACTAAATAAATCGAAGGAAATATTTAGTTTAATGTAATTTAAGGTTATTTAAATGATAATGGGTTTATTAAGTGAATATTTCAAAACTAAATAATAATGAAGTGAAATAATATATTTATGAAATTATCAATTTAGTTTTGAAAGTGCTATAGTTTGGAAATATATATATTTGAAATGGAAATGATATTTTGGTTTTGAAGTATAAATTTATTTGAAATGACCACGGTGTTAAAATGACGTTTGGTTATTAATAGCGTATATTTCAACATTGTAGATAGTTCCACGGCTCCATAGAGGATGGTTATCCCAAACATCCTCTAAGTTAATTGTATTTCACTCTAGTTGGATTTATTGATATAAGAATGTTAATCCTGACTCGAGTGTTTTGTGTTTTGCTTTACGCTCGGGTCAAACTGAGTGATACAGCATTTGAGACACATCTTTGAAGTTTGGAGCTTCAATTGGAGATACAACTATCGATTCAGCCTTCAGCTTTTCCAGTTAATTTGCTCATGGATGTCATCAGTCTGTATTTGAGATATTCTGTGTATTTTATTTCAAACTCTGTTATTCACATAGTAGCTTCATGAACTACTACTACTATTTATCTATTTCGCTGCATTATTATATTACTTTGTGTCTGTGATTCTGTGATTGATTTATTTACTGTATATGCTGAGTTTTGCCAAATTTAAATTAACAATCTGATATTTTGAGCAATTCAAGTCCGACAAATGTGGATGCGAATGGTTGAAAATATCGGGATGTTACAAGAGCTGGAGATCTTCATCATCGTATGGACGAATTCTATTATTCGCTACATCTATTGCATTTGTTTTGTTGTTTTCAGCATTTGTAAGGACAGAAGTTTATAACTGTCCAGGCTGAATCCAGGTTAGACTCTGATATTGTATTTTAAAATTTTCCGTTGTAAAGATTATTATTGAAATAATATATGTTATTCCATTCGTGTGAGATTCTGTTCTGCCTTTATTTTCTTTCTACTCTTAATGATCCATCTTTTCATGCAATTTGAGTTAGACATGTGTGGTTTATTGTCGATTCAAAGGGTATAAAAAAATGGGCCATTACATTATATATAAATTGTTAATTATGATCCATGCTGTAATTGATATATTATGTTGTTTTATATTATTATTCAATTGTTCTCACTCTGCAAGTTCCCTGTTAGTTTAGGAATTCCCTATGGGTTGAAATGATACATACCCGAACGATATTGTAGATTAGGGAAAATCGTTATGGGTTGAATGATAAACCCAAGCGATTTTATTAATTTTGAATTTTGGGATTGCGGGTTGAAATGATATAAGCCCGTAAATTAAATAATTGCGGATTGAAATGATAAATATCTGTTTCATTTGACCATAGGATAGAAAATTATATACCGATACCGTTGGTCTATTTTTGAAAAATGATTTCCAAAGTTTTGAAAAAAATAAATGTGTTTTAATAAATATTGATTTTTAAAGATAAAGATATTTTATTTAGATTTTTAAAATTATATGTTTTGGAAATTTTAAATTTATAAGTTAAGTTTTTGTAAATTTTAAGATTTTACTTATAAGTTTATTATTTTTCAATATATATAAAATAAAGATTTAATATAAAATAAGATTGTTTTAATAATAAGATATAATAAAATTTAATATAATAAAATTTAATAAAAAAAATCAATTTAACTAATATATATAAAATATGTTTGAATATTTATTTTATTATTTTAAATAGATTTTTGTATTAACTTTAATAAATAAAAGTTGGAAAGATAAGTTAAAGCTGATTTGTGATTTGATTTATTTAAGAATTGAATTTAAATAAAATTGATTTGAGAATTTAAGGATATGATTTTATAACTTGATAACTGGACTTTTATTAAAGGTGATTAAATGAATATTTTCAAATTTAAATATAACTAAAGTTGAATATTTAATTTTGATTTAAATTTTTTGTTTGAGATTTTTATTTAAATGCTTATAAAAAGTGATTAGGCGAATATTTTAGAATTAAATATAATTAAAGTTAGATATTTAATTATTGATTTTATTTAAACTTGTAATATGAGATTTTATTTAAATGATATTAAATATTATTAAATGTAACGACCCTGAATTTTGAACAGTTTAAATTGAAAATATTTAATTTATTTTAAATATTTGAATGATGGTTTGACTTGAATTTCAAATTATCCGAATGAGATTGGCGATTAAATCATAAAATTTAATCTATTAAGTTGAATAAAAATTTGAATCTTCAAATTTAAGCCGATTAAAAATATTTCAAAGGCGTGAAAAATTCACATCGATGATACTGAAGATAACAGAAGCTTCAGAATCTAATTTCGAATTGATTTGATCAGTTTTGAATTTATATCGTTCGTATCAATCAATATTTAAAAATAGTAATTTTTCGCACAGTCTCGGAATTCAACGAAACCAGTTCTATTGGCTCTGTAACGTTGTATTATTACCGGATTTCAAATTTCGTAGCTTTCGGAGCTATCGTGTGATCGTACGGGATATAAACGCCAAGAGAATAATTAACCGATTTAAATATCTTTATTTGGTTTAAAAAATCAAATCAAAGTCACCAATCTTTCATCTCAGCCGACCTACTCCTCTCTAAGTAACCACGTACTCTTTGGTTTCTGAAACACGCCCATTCTTTCTTCACGAAAATCAGATTGAACGAAGGTAAATTTTCGTTCAGAAGGAGAAAATAAAATGGCTCGCCAGTATACTTCATTCATTTCCCTCATTTCGAAAATTCATTTTTCAAATAAAATCCATGGCTGGTTCATCTTAAGTGCCCTACCCATTTCTTTGTTGCTGAAATCGATTACCAAATCAAATCAAAAGAAGACGCTCGTAATTTCGTTTCCAAATTCATCATCGAGATTTCGTGCGAGGGAGTAGACCTGTTCTGTCGGGGAGTTGTTCGAAGCGATTCTGGGAGCTGCGAGTGGGATTATCGAGTTGAAGGAGGGGCGGCGACGAAGTTGTATGTGGCACTGGGTAGCGTTCGATCAAGCGAACGTGGAAAAGAATCGGAGGGGGTCGTTCTCGAGCTGGAAGGAGGTTACGACAAGAAGTTCGACACGATGTCGGCCCTTCGACGCTGTAATGTAGGGCACGATTTCAAGATCGTCGCCGTTAGGGTTTCGGCAAGAAGGGGTAGCGGGTCGAGGCCTGGTTCGTGCTCGATCGTGGAACGAAGTGTTGTCACGGCGGTTTCGAAGTCAAGCCTAGGTTGCTCAGTTTGCAGTGAGGTAACAGAGGTATAGAAATTTCTTATTTATGATAATCTCAGTTTAATTTAAATCTGGGTTAAATTGAAAGAAGAAATTTGTTTAAAATAAATTTAGTTTTAAATTTAAATTGTTAGTTAGATAAATTTATTTAAAGGAGAAAATATTGGTCTAAATAAAATTATCAATTTATCTAACTATTAAAATGAAACCACCGATGAATCAAAATTATCAAATGAAAATTATTTTTCGATTTGTTCGAATGTTAATAAATTTATACGATTGTTATACAAGGTATAAATCAAGAAAATCGAGTCAAGAATGGAATTGGAAAGCAAAATTAAAGCAAAGGTGAGATTTTTCTCACTCAAAATTAATTGCAGTTTTTGACTGATTGATTGCTATTGGATGTGATATTAGATATAGTAGGGTATATCTATATATATAGCAATATATACATATTGGCATATGTATATATTGGATTGATTGATTTCCCGCACTGTATAGCGGATGAGACCCTATTGCGCCGTTAGTAAGCGGATGATTTTTATAAAACCCATATACCGCGATATTCCACCTCGAAGTGGAATTGGTATTGTGCTAACGTCTGTGGATGCAGGGAAACAGGTTGGAGGGATCCAACTGGATTCCTCACCAGTATTTATTTATTTACAGATATTGATGTATATTCTGTTATCATATTGATGTATGATGTTTGTTGTTGTGATTGACTAATTGGTGCGTTGCATCATCGGATTCAGTTTTGAAGTTTAAAAATAACGACTTTTACTTTAAAAGGATTTTAAAGTGATTTTTTGAAGTAGTCGTTTTATTTAATTTTTTAATTAATAAATAAACGTTCAAACTTTAAAGTTATAAAAGTTAAGATTTGTGAATTATAACCAAAAGGTAATTTCTTTTGAAATAAATAGTTAAGAAATTTATAAAATGGTTTTAATTGGAATTTTTGAATTATTAAAAACGATGTATGTAAAAGATGTACAAGATTGAATATTTATAACTTTAAAATGTTGGTATTATAAAACGAGTTTTTATAAGCGTTAGAATGAATTTTTTAAGAATTTATAAATAAATGAAATTTATAAATTGTGAACTTATAAATGGAAATGATTTTGTAAAATAAAGGAATTATAAGTTATTAACTTATAATATGGATTGTTGGTATAAGATTTGAGTTATGAATCGAATTGTTAATAAAGGACATTTATTAAATTGAAGTTGTTAGAAAATAGAAATAGAATTTATAAACGTTGTTTTATAAATTCAAAATCAATTGGATTTGATAAATTAAATATAGAAGGTTGTTAAAGGAGATATATTCACGATTTTGGATAGCGAATTATTATTGAAATAAAATGTGTAGAAAATATTGAAAGGTGGTTAATGAAGTGTATTCACGATTTTGGACAGTGAATATATTGTTAAGTAAAATGGATTTATTTTTGAAGAAGTGACATTAAAAATGAAGTTAAACATTTTAAAGATGTTTTAAAATGTATTATGAATCGAAAGCATAGATTTCAACGTTCATTGTTGAAATAGGCGTTTTCGAAAATATAAGGAAATGATGGACTATAACACTCTTGTTATAGTAAATGATTTCCGAAAGGAAATGTTTATATAGTATTTGGATTTATATACCTATCTTAATTTCGAATCCCTATACTAGTGATTTTGAGTCGTCGTAACGATGTTTTACGTAACATTCGTTTTGACCCAAATAGATGTTGTTATAGTAAATGTTTTCCTTAAAGAATGAAATATATACTTAATTTTGATTTTAAGTATATTGAATATTTTCTAATGTTGAAAATAAATAGATTTGTGAACACTTATTTTTTTTAAATAAGTATGGAATTGCTTTTCCAATATGAAAAGAACGTTTTGAGAATTTATCCTTGTAAAGATAAATCGAAAGTGAATATTGAAATCGATTGAAAATCGTATATCAGTAGATATTTTGAAAATATAAATTCAATATGGAATTTATAAAAAGAAATGGAAATTCGTTTTAAAAATAAACGTTGATTAATTTTTAAAGTGTGGAAATTATATATCTAGCAAAGATATTTTTGGAAAATAAATAATTTGGAAAATTATTTGGAATCTGATGATGTTGCGCATCTTTATTGATAGTTAAATAACCGACTATCAATAATTACCTTGAATGGGTATTTGTTGTGAATTGGATGAATTGAATGCCACACTTATTTTTGAATAAGCGCTCCCTATTCGGGTTAGCCGGGAAAGGACCATGGGGTCGTATAACCCATTCCGAATATGTGATACGTCGTTATGAATCGCATTTGATGACCGGTGTTGAAGACCGGATATTTTTGAAAACGGAAGGATTACCGTCGAGTTACTCTACATCGGCTGATCTCCGATTTAGAGGTTTTATCACCCTTAGTGACGGGAAGTCGGGACGTGATTAGAAATTTATCCGGATATGCAAGGGCTTCGTGAGAAGTGCCTTCGGTTCTGTTCGATCCCGGAACAGACTTGTATGGATTGTGTGTCTGACGTTACAATTTGAGATATAAAGCTGATTTCTTTCAAATACATATCTGTTGGTGGCGGAGAATTTATTCTCTTAGCTTAACACCCTTCTCTGAGACGTACGAGCTCAGAGGTTATGTAGTTGAAATTTATCAACGATATACTCCCAATTTGGTAACGTGGCATACTGAGTGTTACTGTGAAATGATCAGTGTTTGATCATTTGTGATATGATCATTTGTTTGATCTTATATCTTTGTGATCATAGGTTGATCATTTGTTTGACCCGAAGCATGGCTTTTGAAAAGGTTAGCTTTGTGGACGAGACTTCGTCGAGCCTCACACCCCGGAAATGGTCAAAACAGGAAGGATGCAGCAAGGTTCTAGGGAGTAGCGCCCCTTAGTGTATGTCATTCCTTCTGGATAGAGGTGGTATCATGGTATGGAGCCCAGATACTTAACCTATGTGGTTACTGCATTATTATTATTATTATTATGTGGTTGTTGCGAATCGAGGATCCTCGGGAAGATCGGTTACGATAGGGGGATGGCATACGCGTGTCAGTAGTTACCTATAGGTAACCCGGCCTTGTGTTGACAGAGATCCGGTTAGGTTCTCGGGTCGTCTATTCCAGGGACGTACCCATCGTGGCATAGGAAGTTCCTTAGCCTGACCATTTGTTGGAAATCCAAAGAAACAATACGTGACTTGTACGGTTTTAGTTGTATTACCTGCTATGGAATGTGGCGGTAACCTGCTATTGAACATAGTAGCTATAGTAGGCATAAGTGCGGAATGCCTATGCTGGCTAAGATTAATATTATACTTTCGAAATGTTTTCTACACTATGCACTAATAATAATATCAAAAATGATTTGATTTTGCGTAGTAAGCATCTTTGACTATCATAAGAAGAAATCTCCTCCAATTCTGCGTTTGCATTGTGTGTGTGGCGGGAGGTCTTATGGTAGTTTCATTTTCCAAAAGCATTTCGAATTGACTTTAAAATTATCCTGTTGTGTTTTAAAGAATAACTGTTTTACGATCTCACACCAGTCACCATGACTGACCTGGAGTTTATTGTTCTCTTCCTAAACTCTGGGTGCCCACCAATTTCTACACGGGCAGTCTAGAGTTTAGTTATCAGGTCATTTTGGATTGGAGTGCTATGGAGCTCAAGTGGCGAGCTGGATGACGAGATGTATGATCTATACTATGTATTATTCCACTGTGTATTCTGTATGAGGACAAGTTTATATAACTGTCCATTGTTTGTTGTATTGAGTTGTATATTGACTCTGATTGATGTATGTATAAACTGATATAGTTCTTTGTTTTAAAAAGACTAGTGATTATCTATTATATGTTATTCCGCTGCGATATGTGAGATTCTGATATTGTTTTCGTTTCTGATGTGGTTCTGTTGTTTTTCATCTCTCTTCTTCTGCTTTCTTCCTTCTTCTTATGTTTTCTTCTTTTTCTGCCTTTTTCTTCTATTTAAAACCATCACTATTGGAATTTCCGGCACTCGATTGCTCGGCGGTCGATAAAGTGAGTATCGATGTCGAATTTTCGAAAGTCGAAAATTTCGGTATGTGACATTAAATGAATATTTTAAAATTTAAATAAAAATTTAAGTTGAATTCCGAATGAAATTTATCAAATTGGGTTATTGTAAATTATTTGAGTATTTAAAATTTGAAACATATTGAAATGGAAGTGGTTTAAATTTATAGTTCAAACCTGAATTTGAAATCGATATAAATTAAAAATGGTTTTAATGAGAATTTGAATTAAACCTTTAACCTTTTTATTTCAGATTATTGAACTGAGATTGATTTAAATTGAATTTTGGAACTAAAGTTGATTTGAATTGATTTGTGAAATTGGAAGAAACAATTCTAATTTGAAACTATTTTCTATATATAAACTATTTTTAATATATAAAATATTTTAATCTATAATCTATTTTTAAATATCAACTATTTTTAATTTATCACTATTTCAATATATAAACTATTTTCAATATTTAAACTGTTTAAGTTGGAACTGTTATGATTTCGATTTAATGGAGTTAAATGCGAATATTTTGATATGATGGTTTAAAATATTTTGTGGTTATGACTTTGTAAGTGAATATGAAAGTGATACGATTTCGAAAGTAAATATGACTTTGAAAGTGATATGATTTTGAAATGAATATGATATTTGATATGAAGTATGAACTATTTGAATTTATTAATTGACCACGGTGTGAAATAAGCATTTGGTTGTTAAAGAGACCGGGATCAGATATTGTCATACTCTCTGCCAATACCGAAAACCACTTTAACAACTGTGAACGTGGTGGAGAATCCAAAACAAAGTAGGATGGTTTGGCGACGTCTATATGAGGTATGAACGTAGCTCTGACTCCCACGACTCAGCTTGATGTAGCTAAAACAGGAGCCACGCCGGGCGAAGTGAGGTCGCACATCCGATCGGGCACATTTCTTCGATACCATTCTATTGATTTGTGATTTGATTGGGTGCACCTTTGATTATGGGAGTGTGTCTCGAGGTGGGCGGTAGTAGCGGTTATGCGTTACCACTAGTCCAGATCCGCAAAAAGGTAGAACCCTACCCTGGGTATTGCCTCGCATGCCTTATCACATGCCTTATTGCGCCTTCTATGAGTTTGTTTTGTGTCGTACCTATGGAGTGCTCCCTGATAGCCTACCGGTTTGGTGAAGTTTACAGTACTGTATAGACTACGACATTTATATAAAAATGTGTTAAGAGGGATATGGGTAACACCTTAAAGCTATTTTAATAGTGTACTTTACTATAGACATTATATATGTAGCGTATTGTACTATGTATGTAGATAGTTTAACGGATCCTTAAAGGATGGGAATCCCAAACATCCTTTAAGTTATATTGCATTTCATTTGGACATTTCACTTGAGTTGATTTACTTGCATAAGAATGTTAATCCTGACTCGAGTGTTTTGTGTTTTGCTTTATGCTCAAGTCAGACTGAGTGTCACAGCATTTGAAACTCACCTTTGGAGCTTCGCTTGGAGAACTGTCTTATATCTATTCAGCTTTCAGTTTTTTCCAGTTGTTGCTGTTCAGACTTGCAATTGCTTATGTAATAGAGATTCCTTTGTACTTGAGATTTTCTATTGTATTTGTTTCAATCTCTGGTTTTATGTAGTAGCTTCATGAACTACTATTTATCTATTTCTGCCACTTATTGTTGTAATACTCTGTGTCTGTGATTCTGCGATTGATTTATTTGCTGTATATGTTAAGTTTTGCCAAATATAAATTAACAATCTGTTGTTTTGAGCAATTCAAGTCTGACATGAGTAGATGATTGTCGATTTGAATGATTCGAAATGCCAGGTCATTACAAGTGGTATCAGAGCTCTGGTTTAGGCAACTTAGCATATGGAGTAAAACTCATTCGAGATAGGGTAGTGATACCTTAGAATGAGTGGAATTAATTACAAAATCATCTTCGTTAGAGCTTGGAATTCTTTGTTGGGATCCTCTTTGATTAAGATTTCTTTGAATTTTGGAACTCTGACTTTGTTCTGAAATCCGTTCTTGTTTTAGTTCCTACTTTGCAGAGAGGCAGGACAGCTGGTGTCTTTGCCAAGACCTCTCCTGCTCCTCCTTCTCTTTGCATGATTTTCCTGTTTGTATCCTTCTTGATCCTGAAATCCATTCTTGTCTTGTCCTGTTTGAGTTCTTCTTGATACTAGAGCATCCCACAGCTCTATTTCTACTGATCTTTGAAATAAATTCAACCTCAATTGGCAACTTCATCCTTATGTGTGACTGATCCCATCGGCAGTCCTGCCAACTTTAGTATGATTTGTAAAGGGGTGAAACTCCTTTACAACTGGCGTCGTTTCACCATAGATTTCTATGTCCTCGATTTTGATGCTGTTATTTCTTGCAAAGCCCGAACCGTCTCTCTAGTAGACAACCAGGGTCATTCTCTTGTGATCGAATGCCGAATGCCTCAGGATTATTGTAACATCTCGGGATTTTCGACTTCCGAAAATCGACATTAATACCTCTACTGTATCAACTGCCGAGCAATCGAATGCCGGAAAACCGAATTGTTATGGTTAAAAAGAAGAGGTAGAAGAAGACAGAAAGAAAGAAAGAAGAAACAACAGAAACAATATCAGAATCTCACATATCGCACCGGAACAACATATAATAGATAAATGAATAATCTTTAAATCAAAGAACTATATCAGTTTATACATTACATCATCATAAGAGTTTACAACAACAATATACAACACAACTGGACAATTATATGAACTTGTCCTTACAAATGAATTTTTACAGCGGAAAAGATAATATCATATACAAATGCTACGTCTCGCCATCCAACTCGCCACTTGAGCTCCAAAGCCTTCTGAAATCCAGAATGACCTGATAAATCTAACTCTAGGCTGCCCGTGTGGAAAATTTTGGGCACCCAGAGTTTAGGAAGGGAACAATAAACTCCAGGTCAGTCATGGGACAGGTGTGAGAACTTAAAACAGTTATTATCTTTAAAACAACAACAAAGGAAGTAAAAGACATCCGCAATGCTTTTTGGAAAATGAAACTACCATAAGGCCTCCCGCCACACACATAATGCAAACGCAGAATTTAAGGAGATTTCTCCTTATGATAGTCAAACCTGCTTGCTACGCAAAATCTTTTGATATTATTATTAGTGCATAGTGCAGAAAACATTTTGAAAGTATAATATAAATCTTAGCCAGCATAGGTACCATTATATTATGCCTGCTATAGCTGCCATGTTAAATGGCAGGTTCTACAACTAAAACCGTACAAGGCTCGTATTGTTTCTTTGGATTTTCCAACAAATGGTCAGGCTAAGGAACTTCCTACTGCCAATGGGTACGCCTCTGGCGGGACGTCTCGAGAACCTACCTGGATCTCTGCCAACACAAGGTCGGGTTACCTCTGTCACTAGGTAACTACTACTCGAGTATGCCACCCCCCGGTCCTTTGGGGCCTTTATCCGAGGCGCCTCAACAAAACAACAATCACACGGTAATGAGATTGGAGTAACCACATAGGTTAAATACCAGGGCTCCATACCTGATACCACCCTTTTCTAGAAGGAAATGACATACCCTAAAGGGAGTGACCCTCATAACCTTGCCGCATCATTCCTGTTTCGACCATTTTCGAGTTGTGAGGTCCGAAGAGGTCTCGTCCACAAAGCTACGCTTTTTCACAAAGCCACACTTTGATCAACAAATGATCAATAAATAATCATCACACAGCAACACTCAGCATGCCACATTACCAAATTGGGAATATATCGCTGATAACCTTCAACTACATAACCCCTGAGCTCGTACGTCTCAGAGAAGGGTGTTAAGCTAAGAGAATAAATTCTCCACCACCAACAGAAATGTATTTGAAAGAAATCTGCTTTATATCTCAAAGTGTAATGTCAGACATGTAACCATACAAGTTTGTTCCGGGTTCGAACAGAACCGAAGGCACTTCCAAAGAAGCCCTTGCAATCCGGGTATTCACAATACCGATCGAACTTCCCATCACAAAGGAAATCTCTATACCGTAGCTAACGGTGCAGAGACAATCGATAGGTCATCCTATCATTTTCACAAATACCCGGTCTTCACCACCAGTCTTCAAATGTTATCCATATCGTCATACCGCTTATTCGGAATGGGTTATATGACACAAAGGTCTTTTCCCGGCTAAACCGAATAGTGAGCACAATATTTAAAACATATGGATATAGGGATTTCAATTAAGTCACAACTTATTACCCAAATCCTTTCTTTCAAATGGTTTAAACAAATTACCATTTCAAATCTTTAAACAAAAATATTTACTTCACAAAGTTCACCCAATTTCACAAAGGTACATTCACAGATTCCCAAATCATTTCCATTTCAATTGGATTAACCCATTAAATCTTTAAATCAAGATTTTTAACTTATAGCTTTCAAAACTATTCACAATTCAAGTCTTTATAATATAAAAGATACACCTTTTAAAATCTTCTTTGATTTCAAGATAAAGCTTAATCATCTTCACAAAGGTTAATTCATAGTTTTTCCAAACTATTCACAATTTCATTTCAACTTGAAATGTTTCGATATAAATTGAAAATCTTTTCACTTTATGAAAGCTATTATTATTTGAAAATAGATAGTTTTTGTTTTGGGAAAAACTGGTTACAATTACACAGGTTAAAGCCATCCAAGTACAAATCTTGGATTTAAATTTAAATTTCCAAAACCATATTTTTAAATGGTTAAAAACCCATGTAAACACCTTTTATAACTTGTACAATCTTTTAGACCATAGTTCCCAAATCATTGAATTAAATTTCAAGTATTGAATTCAAAATTTAAATCAAATGATTTAAATTCCAATTTTTATTAAGTTATTTAAAATAACTCTTATTTTTGAATCTCATTTTCAAAAACTTTCAATTCTAATTCCAAAACTATTTTTGACTCAAAAATTCAATCTTTAGAATTGTTAAAAATATGTGACTTAACTGATTTCCACGTGAAATCCACATTTGTGTGTGTATTGTTTAGTCCAAGGGTTTAACACAATAGTGCAACAACATCCAATCATCACAGGTCAAAATACAACAATATATTTGATAAGCGGTATAAACTATAACGCTTATCTTCATTCACAGATCACAGATAAACAAATTACAGATCACAAAGCATCGCATATCAGAGATATCAAACAATTCAACATCCAATATAATCCAAACATCCATAAGTAGGATTAATTTAATTATCTGATTAAAGTCAGATTAATTTCTACGTATAAATTTTACTAGTTATGGTAAATTAATAATCAATTAATTACAAAAACATTTATTAAATTATCCTTTAATTGATCATAAATTAACCCTTAATTAATAACTAATACTTAATTAATTATCGTTAATTAATTACCAAAACTGATAAAATTTCCTTATAAATTTCCAAAGTTATTTCCTTTTTAAAATAAATTTCTTTATCTCTTCAAATCTATTTAAAAATCCAAATTTTAAATAACTTCTTCAATTTATAAATAATATTTTCGAAATCTATTTTTTAAGCCCTTTTTCTCAAAATTTGAAATTTTATTAAATATGGTTTAAAAAATATCTTTATCATTTAAAACTCCTTTTTAATTTATCCAATTCTCAAAAATAAGTTTTAAAATAAACTTTCAACTTGAATTTTAAAAATCCAATTTTTTATTTATTTTCGGTACCCAAGGATACCAAAAATATATTCGGCTGACCTATAGCCTTCAACAATTTCAATCACAAAGATAATCACACAGAGAATATAAATAATCAACACACAACATATGAAATAATTTCAAATGTTTGAGGAATCCAGTTGGATCCCTCCAACCTGTTTCCCTGCATCCACAGATGTTAGCACAATACCAATTCCACTGCGAGGTGGAATATCGCGGTATATGGGATTTATAAAATACTATCCTCTATTATGCGGCGCAATAGAGTCTCATTCGCTATATAATGCGGGAAATCAACTCCAAATACATATATAATACCAATTCCACTTCAAGGTGGAATATCGCGGTATATGTTTTTAATATAATAACCTCCGCTTAATATGCGGCGTATAGGGTCTATTTCAATGCAACAAATGACAATTATCAATCCAAACACACAATCAACCAATTTTAAATTTAACTATTTAAAATTTAAATCGAAACACAATTCGATTGAGTGAGAAGTTCTCACCTTGAGTCGTCGAGTGTTTAAATTTTAAATTAAATCGAACCGTTCGATTTAATCAAAAATTCTCACTTGCCCCAAACACGCCCAGATCTGCGCTGCAGCGTAGATTGCGACGCTGTGATTCCGACGCTTCCAAATTCGTCGAATTCTGACAACGTATACAAGAGTTATCGATTTATGAAGTTTATATATACATTTATAAACAATTTCAATTTTTATTTTACAAACCCTAGATCTGGCCGTTCAAATGAATTGAAAAAAACGCGGCCGCTAGATCTCACTTCTTCTTCACGAACGCAAGCTACAGGCAAACGAACCCATAGCCGCCTCTATGGCTTGAACGTCGCTCCCTCCACGTCGCTCGGTAAGATGATCGGCAACCATCATCTCGAAGGTTCTCGCGAACTCTACCTCCGGCCAGAGCACAGCCAGGCTCGGCCTCCATCTCGCGTGGAAAAACACGTGCGAAAGCGCTGCCTTCCAGCTCCAATTGTCGTCGATCGGCTTCACTTTAAATGATCTCCACCGTTGAAGTTGTAGATCTCGAGACGATCTACAACATTGCAGTTGAAAACCTTTTGAATCGATCAACGGATTTGGAGAAAATTAAGGAGGAACAAAGATGCATTTCGACCATTGAAATGGTTAGGGCCGGCTGAAGAAAGAATGAGGGTCTCGGCCCTTGTAAACGTATATATATCCGTATATAAATAATATTAAATTCATTTTAAAATGACTTTTTCAAACGAACTCCAAATCACACGTGCCGCCTGCCATTTATAATGTTTTACCCGCATTCCAAACACAATGGAACGTGTTTTGGAAGCCAATTCAGTCATATGTGCGAGTTACGGAAATAAACGATCAAATTTTAAATTAAATCGGTTAAACTAATTTCTATGCGTTTTGGCTTGCCCTGGAAAAGTCGTAAATCTGATTGACACGAAATTTGAAATCTTACAATAATTTAACATTACGGATCCGATGAAACAGGTTTCGTCGAGATCCGAGACTGTTTGAAAAATGACTATTTTTACTCGTCAATTAAATATTAAAATATTCAATTTTCACAAATTAACTTTTAATTCAATTTTAAAAGTTTACAAACATCATTCTAACTCCAATATGATTTATTATAACTTTATAAATCATTTTTAATCACATTAAACCCAATTTCCAATTATTTCTGGAATTTCAAATATTAACTTATCGATTTAATTATACAATTAAATCACTATATTCGAATTAAAATTCATTCGGCTTATAAATATTACTTGTTAATATTTAAATCAATTAAATATCTAAATTTCAAATGATAGAAATTCTGGGTCGTTACAATTATGCAGGCAGTTTCATCTTTTCGCTTGATTCTCGGCCTAGGGATCTTGACTCCACCCCGATAGTCAGGGATTATCCTAATGTTTCTGGTGAAGTCACTTCTCTACCTCTTGTGTGGGAAATTGAATTCCGCATCGATTTTATTCCTGGAGCTCGACCTGTTTTCCATCCTTTCGAAGAATGGTTTCAATGAATGGTTAGTCTTGCCTTTGGATTAACCAATGCTCCTGCCTTCTTCATCGATTTCATGAATCGTGTATTCCGCAATGTTCTCGACAGTTTGTCCCATTTTCATTGATGATATTCTTGTTTTCGAAGTCTCATTTGACCCGGTTAAGGTCGCCGCGATTAATGTAAGCATATCCATCTTTCCTCTTTTGTAATTTAATTACCTTATCTTCCTTTCGAGCCTATCTTCGTAGTTAGAATTCTCTTTGATTAGGGTCCCTCTAAATTTGATTCTCTATCCTTGTCCAAAGATCCATTCTTGAATCATCCTGTGAGGGAGAGTATTTGTAATTAATATAAAATGTTTTATATTGTGTTGTTTGAGTTGTTAAGTTTGAATTTTGGGTTTCAATCGATTCGTCTGGCCAACGTTATCGATAGGAATTCCAAAACGCTTAAACAGAGCAAACTTACACAATATTGTTTTCGAAATTGGTAAATGAATAATTTTATGTATGATTATATTTTATATATATAGATATAATTTTATGAAATTAGGTAGTTAAATAATTTAGTTGTTAGAAATTATAATACTAGATTATCAGTTACTGTTTTGCCAACATTCCTAAACTGTTAACTATTGTAGTATGTAAAGAAAAGGAAATTTTTAAAACATGGTTATAAATCTGATTTGAAAATGAAATGAATTTAAATTTAGGATTTGAGGATTAAATTTTTCAGTGCTTTTCAAAATTGGTTTTTAAAGTTTTGAAAATATATTATTTGGAAGTATTTTCGAATGGAAATTGTTTCCAAAGAATTTTATAAGAAGTAAGTCAGTACTCTCCTCTTTCGTCGTTGGAAAATAATTTCGGTGATGACTGCAGCATCATCGACATTCATTTTCGAGTCTCAAAGTGGGGAGACCATTTAGTAGCTTTGCTACACATTTGTTTTGGAAAAATATATTTTATTTGAATTTCTTGAGTATGATTTGATGTATAATATATATATATATATATATATATATATAAATATATATATATATATATTTCAAAATGGTTTGAAGTAAAACGGGAAGTTTAACTCCTAAGTTTTATGTTAAATGATGGTTTTCAATTATTGAAATGAAGCAAAATTTTTGAATAATTGGAGTATCTAAATGATAAATGGCATTGAAATAACTTTAAACAGTTGAACTAGGATAAATTTGGTTGTATAATACTCAATTGCATTCTAAAACATATATAACTTACCTGGAATATTCAAGAAGTTAAAATGTAATGTGAACATGAATTGAATAATATACAATGTAGGTAATAAGATGTCAAGGGAAATTGTAAATAATAGTTGATTGTTATAATAAATGTTTATTCACTTAATTTATGTTATAAGAAATGATAATTGAAATAAATTGAATAATAAATAAAGAATGCTATTTAAGTAAATAAATATGAACTTAGGAATAATTGAAATTGAATTATATGTGGAATTAACTTAAGTGAGGTCGAATGGATTAAATAAATGAGTTAAATAAAATAAATTTTGTTTGAAAGAAATTTTTAGTAACAAGTGTTAATAAATTGAAAACAAATCAATTGAATGAATATACCTTGAATTGAAATCAACCAAATGTGAATACAATGAATATTTATTGATTGAATGGATTGAAACCAAATTTTTTGAATATTAGTCAATTTAAAAACTAATGAAATTTATATGAATTTGAATTAATTGTTGTATCTGGTACTATGTATTCCGAATCAATCTTTCCTTTCTGTTGCTACAATTCTCCTATCTCGTTCCTTTTCGGGGACGAAAAGTTTTGAGTGGGGGAGAGTGTAACGACCTGAGAATTTTAACGATTTTTATAACGTAATTAACTAAATTTTTCATGAAAATATATATTAAAATTTTTGCAACAAAAATTTGATATTTGGTATGCGTCTATTTAAACATAACAAATGTCAGATTTTCATCAGAAAATATGTAAGTTTGTTCTGTTGTGAAATTCTTAATTTAAAATTCAAACCAGTTAATTTGATGAAAATTAAATATTTTCGAAATCTGAATATTTTTACATAATAAATTTTTTTATCTTTTTTTGAGTGAGACGTCGTATTTCGTTTCGCCAAATTTGGACTGCTATAGCCCGTTTATCTTATTTTCGACGAATTAACAACAGTTTGGCAGCGAATATCGAGTTTTGATAGGATGGTCGTATCGCTGATATATCTGTACCATTCTGTTCGTCTCGTTGTGCTGATCTCCATAGTATATTCATTTGTACATTTCGGCGTCCAGTACACGACAAAATCTGCAAACGGTTAGCTGTATCGGTACCCGTTTAAGCCTTTGGGCTTTTGTGTCCTTTCGTTTGTCTCTGGTAAACCACTAGCCAATAGCTATTATTATTTTTTGAAATTCAATGTATTGGTTTCTTTTTATATTCTCACTATATTAAATTATATGTTGGTTCATTATTTACTTTTGGGTCTCTTCCCTTTCCATTCTTAGTTCTGATAAAAGAAAATATAGTTCGTATATTTTATTTTATTGCTCATCTTTTTGCCGTGCTCTCCCCTTTCTCTTTCATTTCTGTTCCATTAAAATATATATAACTAAATTTCATATCAAAGATTTGTGCCTGCTAATCTTCTTCCTTTTGAATGCTTGCTCGTGTCCATTCCCCTTCATGCAAACACTTTCCACCCACTTTCTATTTTCGCTGTCAACCACCGCCCACACCTCTCTACCATGCGTGCCCATCCTTCCTCCGCAATAGCTCCATTCCCAAACTCCAACAGTAAATACAAACCATTCCCCTTCTATTCGCTTTCCACTTTCCGTAACCCACTCCTTGCTCCAAAACAAAACCCTCTACATAGCATCGACCCAGATATGCCAGCGAACCCTATATAGCAGCCTTGACAGCTGCCACTTCTCCATTTTCGCACCACACAACCCACAAAACCATGCGCCTGACCATTTGCATCCCACTCCAACACCACCGCTCAGCAAACAACCCACCATCAGCACAAAAACCCTTTGCCCCTTTGTTTTCCAGCCGTTTGCTTCACCGAGTCCATCGCCTTGTTCATCCTTGACCCGAGCTTTTCCGCCTTCTGCCCACTCTCCATCGCACAGCTTACCACAACTCCCTCTCCACTTCACCGATCACCACAGATTTCACCACCTATTCACTCTATCCCACTGTCAACCTTCGAACCCTCCACTTGCCGTTGTTTGCTTCGCAACAACCCTCTCACCGCCAACAGAAGATAACTCAAGCAGCCTCCCTTGCCACATGTTGCTTGAGAATATATATATTGCCTGAGGATATATATTTGCTTGAGATATAAAAAAAAGAGTTTGTGGCTTGAACAATATATGTTCATCTCTATTTGCAAAGCCCAGTGGCTTTTCTCCACCTTCTTTATAATAAAAAGGAGAGAAAAAGGTATGTATATATTATATATATATACATATTCCATCTTAAGCTAGTTTTGATTTGTTTTCATCAATTCAAGTTCTAGCATTGCCGCTGTCTGGATCCGCATCCGAGTGTCATGTTCGTATCCGTGTGCGTGTCTATGCCACTTCCGTTGCCTCGAAAGGTGAGCAATCACTCACGATTAACATTCTTATGTTTAGTAAATTAATTTTACATGAAATGATGATTGAAATATGTTGTTAAATTTTTAATTGGTTAGAAATTCAATTGTTAAGTTTGATATGTTATTATCTGCACTTGTTAACCTATATTAATTGACATATGACACCATATTCATGTTGTATATATATATTATATATAAATTGTTAATTATGATCCATGCTATAATTGATATATTATGCTATTTTATATTATTATTCAATTGTTCTCACTCTGCAAGTTCCCTGTTAGTTTAGGAATTCCCTATGGATTGAAATGATACATACCCGAACGATATTGTAGATTAGGGAAAATCATTATGGGTTGAAATGATAAACCTAAACGATTTTATTGATTTTGAATTTTGGGATTGCGGTTTGAAATGATATAAACACATAAATTTAAATAATTGTGGATTGACATGATAAATATCTGTATCACTTGACCATAAGATAGAAAATTATATATGGACACCGTTGGTCTATTTTTGAAAAATGATTTCCAAAGTTTTGAATGAAAATCGATGTGTTTTAATAAATATTGATTTTTAAAATATAATATAAAGATATTTTATATAGATTTTTAAAATTATATCTTTTGGAAATTTTAAATTTATAAGTTAAGTTTTTGTAAATTTTAAGATTTTACTTATAACTTTATTATTTTTAAATATATATATAAATTAAAGATTTAATATAAAATAAGATTGTTTTAATAATAAGATTTAATGAAATTTAATATAATAAATTTAATTAAAAAAATTTAATTTAACTAATATATATAAATATGTTTGAATATTTATTTTAATATTTTAAATAGATTTTTGTATTAAATTTAATAAATAAAGGTTGGAAAGATAAGTTAAAGCTGATTTGTAATTTGATTTATTTAAGAATTGAATTTAAATAAAATTGCTTTGAAACTTATTGATTTGAGAATATAAGGATACGATTTTATAACTTGATAACTGGATTTTGGTTAAGGGTGATTAAATGAATATTTTTAATAAATATAATTAAAGTTGAATATTTAATTTTGATTTAAATTTGTAGTTTGAGATTTTTATTTAAATGCTTATAAAAAGTGATTAGGCAAATATTTTAGAATTAAATATAATTAAAGTTAGATATTTAATTATTGATTTTATTTAAATTTTATTAAATATAATTAAGTGAATATTTTCAAATTTAAATAAAAATTTAAGTTGAATTCGAAATGAAATTTATCAAATTAGGTTATTGTAAATTGTTTGAGTATTTAAACTTTGAAACCTGTTGAATTGGAAGTGGTTTAAATTTATAGTTCAAACCTGAATTTGAAATCGATATAGATTAAAAATGGTTTTAATGAGAATTTGAATTGAACCCTTAACCTTTTTATTTGAAAATTTTGAACTGAGATTGATTTAAATTGAATTTTGGAACTAAAGTTGATTTGAATTGATTTGTGAAATTGGAAGAAATAATTCTAATTTGAAATTATTTTCTCTGTATAAATTTTTTTTAATATATAAACTATTTTAATCTATAACCTATTTTTAAATATTAACTGTTTTTAATTTATAACTATTTCAATATATAAACTATTTTCAATATTTAAACTGTTTAAGTTGGAACTGTTATGATTTAACTTTAATGGATTTAAATGTGAATATTTTGATATGATGGTTTAAAATATTTTACGGTTATGATTTTGGAAGTGAATATGATTTTAAAAGTGATACGATTTAGAAAGTAAATATGACTTTGAAAGTAATATGATTTTGAAATGAATATGATATTTGATATGAAGTATAAACTGTTTGATTATATAAAATGACCACCGTGTGAAACAAGCGTTTGGTTGTTAAAGAGACTGGAATCAGATATTGTCATACTCTATGCCAATACCGAAAATCACTTTAACAACTGTGTACATGGTGGAGAATCCAGAATGAAGTAGGATGGTTTGGCGACGTCTATATGAGGTATGAACGCAGCCCCGACTCCCGCGAGTTAGCTTGATGTGACTATAAAAGGAGCCACATCGGGCCTAGTGAGGTCGCACCTCCAATCGGGCACATTTCTTCGATACCATTCTATTACTTTGTGATTTGATTGGGTGCACCTTTGATTATGGGAGTGTGTCTCAAGGTGGGCGGTAGTAGCTGCTATGCGTTACCATCAGTCCGGATCCTCAAAATGGTAGAATCCAACCCTAGGCATTGCCTTGCGTGCCTAGTCACATGCCTTATCGCGCCTTCTACGAGTTTGTTTTGTGTCGTACCTATAGAGTGCTCCTTGATAACCCACCGGTTTGGTGGAGTTTACAGTACTGTATAGACTACGTCATTTATATAAAAAAAATTGTTAAGGGGATATGGGTAATGCCTTAATGCTATTTTAATAGTTTACTTTACTATAGACATTATATATGTAGCGTATTGTACTATGTATGTAGATAGTTTAACGGATCCTTAAAGGATGGGAATCCCAAACATCCTTTAAGTTATATTGCATTTCATTTGGACATTTCACTTGAGTTGATTTACTTGCATAAGAATGTTAATCCTGACTCGAGTGTTTTGTGTTTTGCTTTATGCTCAAGTCAGACTGAGCGTCACAGCATTTGAGACTCACCTTTGGAGCTTGGAGCTTCGCTTGGAGATCTGTCTTATATCTATTCAACTTTTAGTTTTTTTTAGTTATTGATGTTCAGACTTGCCATTGCTTATGTATTAAAGATTCCTTTGTACTTGAGATTTTCTATTGTATTTGTTTCAAACCGATTTTGTGTAGTAGCTTCATGAACTACTATTTTTTCTATTTCTACTGCTTATTGTTATAATACTCTATGTCTGTGATTCTTTGATTGATTAATTTACTGCATATGTTAAGTTTTGCCAAATATAAATTAACAATATGTTTTTTTGAGCAATTCAAGTCTGACATGAGTGGATGATTGTCGATTTGAATGGTTCGAAATGCCAGGTCGTTACATGGGAAGTCTGGAAAATGATGCTTCAAATTGTTCAAGGTAGTATAAATAATCTATTGAGTAATTACCTAAGGCTGTTGAGCGTAAGGTACACTTGGTAGTTTATTTATCACCCTTGTGTGATGAAAAGTTTCTGACCCTGGACAAACCATTAGTTTTGGTTTCTATGGATTAGTGATGGATTCTTTTGTTGCATATAATGGGCGTACTGCTTTTGTTTACATATGATTATTATATATGTTGTGTTGCTTGTGCTATTGTTTGGAACAAGTAATATATTGCTCTTTTATATGGTTTAACTCTATTTTAGATATAAGTGAAATTCAGGTTTATGAAAGCAATAACTGTTGCTTTTGTTGTCATGAATATAGTTTTGTTTCCCCGACAAATAGGTACGTTTTCAGATTACGGTTTATGTTGTGATATGTTATTATTCCCCATGTTTTGGGATGCCTCATTATTGAAATGAGATGCATACCATCTAATTATTGACATTGTGAAATTTTTCGGACTTAGCCGGGCAAAGGATGTGCTGTCGATTTTTTTTGAAATTTTAAGAGTTACAATTTTTTGATTAAATAGTGAAACTAAGAAATTTTTAATATTATATAGATTGATAATTTTAACTGTAACAACCCATAAATTTTAACTATTTTAATAACGTAATTAGTTGAAATTTTGTGAAATTTTAAACGATAAAATTTTGAAATAAAATTTGGTATTTGGAATGCGTCTAGTTAAATATAGCAACTGATAAATTTTCGTTTGAAAATATGAAGTTTATTTCGTGCGTAAATTTACTTCAATTTAAATCAGTTAGTAATCGATGAAAATAAAATATTTTCGAAACCTAAATATTTTTACATAGAAAAATTCTAAATCATCTTCTGAGCAAAACGTCATTTTTCGTTTTTTTAAATTTCGGACATCTTTAGCTCCGTCATTCTTATTTTTCTCTGTATCCTGCATTTTTCGCTAGTATAAAATTCGAATTTTTATAATTTAATCGTACCACTGATATCCGTATACCGTTGTGATCGCCTTGTCGTGCTGATATTTTTGGTCTATTCATTTCAATAGTTCGGGATTTCGGTTCGCGACAAAATCCGGGAAACGATTGTCCATGTCAATATGCGTTCGAGTTGTTGGTTCTTTGTGTCCATTCGTTCCCTACTGTGAAAATTAACAGTCATAACCTTTTGTATTTTTCTTGAATTCTGCGGATGTAATTAATTGTTTTACACTAGTTTCAAAAATTTAGTATTTGGCTCGTTTCTCTCTGGTCCTTAATTGCTTGAACTGTGCATTTACAAATTCATATCTTCGTTCTCTCCTCACTTTCTCTTTACTTTTGCCGGTACGTTACTTGTTCTTTGAGAAGTTTGCATTCATCCTCAACCTTGTAACTCCATCTTCCATTTACCCAACTTCCCACCCTGGCCAAGCTCCATGTTCCACCACAACCACTTCCTGTTGCAACCACCCCGCTTCCCTTTTTCACCTGCCGAACTCTCCCTCTCTCACTCGACTTCGCCTCTTACCAAGTCATGGCTTTCACCGTAGCCCCAAGCTGACCCAAGCTTCACCAGGCACGCATCCCGTCATCACCAACTCCACCACTCTACCATCAACCGCTACTGTCGTGACCGAACAAACACCCAGGCAACCGCAAGCTCCCAATGCGCAGCCAAGGTCACTAGTCACGACCACGTCCGCCTATGGCCTCCACCTGCTCTGCCACTCCTCTCTTCCTCGTGCGCCGACCAACGCTGCCTCCTCCTTCTTTTGGCTTGCCGTGTCTTCCATTTTCTCGGCCTCGTCCTCACTAACAGCCAACTCCACTTTCTTTGGCCGCAAGCTTCCTCCCATCGCCGAGACCCTGGCCACCGTGTAGACCTCTGCCGAAGACACCTTATCACCTTCTCATCCACTTATCTTTGAATACAGGTAAATTTATATATAGTATTATATGTAAGGTCAGTTTTATATAAACCAAATTTGTTGCTATATATTAACTTTTACATGTAAGTGCTGAAAGTTATGTATATTTGATGTTATTAGTTATACATATATACACTTTTATTTGTGAAAACATATTTGTATAAACTGATTTTATAGGTTTGGTTTACAGGCATTATTTCGGTTAGTATTATATATAAGTCGTATATATTACATTATAATGATTTATTTTGTATACTATTGGATATAGTATAAGTATTGTATATAATTTGCATTTTTCCATCCACTGTTAGTTTGCGCGAGACGTGTGTGTGAGTATATACATTTATATTATATTAAGTGGTTTTTTTATTTTTTATATAATAGTCAAATTGTGTTTCTTCTCTATACTTTGTTTTAAAGTTGTTAGTTCATGTATATTTGGAAAATGGGTTCTGTTTATACAGTGCATATATATTGGTCTGCATATATGAGTTTGGTTATATTATAAAGTTTTATATATATGCGTAGTTATAATGTTATATTTTATATTAGTTTTTAAAGATAAAACAGTTTTGGTGTATATATATTTTAAACAATGTTGGAATACAATACTTTGTGAATATATATGAGTATGCAGGCTTGTTTTGATTTGCTTTAAGAGTAGACATAATAATATAGTTTTGGTATGTCAGTATATGTGTTTTAATGGAACTTGGATTTCTAAGCATACAAAAGTACAATTGGTTTCAGTAAAGATGGTCTCCAGGCTTTCTTTTGTTGTTTAAAGGTGTTTTTTTTACATATGCATTGTGTACTGATGTTAACAGTGTGAACTGTGTAATGCGTGTATTACACGCCTGTTTACTTCCCTTTGAAATTTAGTATAAATATGTATAAACGCCTATTACAGCCTGTAGCATACTTATATAAGTCTGTCTATATATATATATAATCTATTCACTTGATTTTATAATACAAATGTTTGCATATGTATATTTTAATTTAAGGGAATCATAGGGATTGTTTTATGCTGCCTTGTTTTTATGTATATGTTTGATTTTAAATTTCATGTGCTTTAAATTACATAATGACTATGTAATATAATATATATTAATGGTTCGTTAATATGTTATGTTTAAAAATATATATCATATGTAGATTATATTTCAAAACGTGTCTTTCAAAAGAAAAAATTAAATAAATAAATTTTGATTATATATATATATTTGTATCTCGTTTCTGTTATATCCGGCTGATTTTTTTTTGATTTGTTTTCTTCAATTTCAAATTCTCAGCTTTGTCTCATCGATCTCGATTCCATTTGTTTCGCTTTGAGATTTGTCGTTGGGTTGGTCATTCAGCTGGTTCACGATTCAATTCATATCTTGCCGGGTTGTCAAATCATCCTTTAGCCTCGAAAGGTGAGCAATCACTCACGATTAATGTTCTTTTATTTATTAAATTTGATTTCGATTGAAATGACAATTGAAATATGCCGCTATTAGATATTTACACTGTTATTACCTGTATCAGTTCACCTGTGACATCTGACACCATTATCCATTATATATGAAATGATAATCCAGTTTGGTTGTTAAATGATTGATTGTTTGATGTTTACAATTGGACGTTAAATTTGTAAATGTTGTAAGTGATAAATAATTTGAAATTGAAATTGACGTAGGATAGTTAGATTTGATATCTGTGTTAATTTGATTAATGACATTTGCATAATATGACCCCTTTAGATGTTAAATAAATTGACACGTAGTGTTAACTACACCTTGAACCATTGAATGTATGTTGTATAAATTGTTGTAGTTTAAAATTGAATAATATATATCAAATGAAGAACCGTATTAATATTATTGTAATAATCTTTAATCTACATGAAATGGTAGTGTAGATTCTAGAAATAATTATATTAATTTGCACAAAAAACAATGTGAATTAATACATTATTTCGGGATTATTTGAATTGATTATTGGATTGATATTGGTTGTTGTTATTGTTTGTTTATTTACTTTGACACCATCCCAGTTATCACACTGCAAGTTCCCTTTGTTATGCTTTGATTTGTAAATTGAAATGGAATCGGGTTGAAATGATAAATACCCAAATTGAACTTTGACCTAGGATAGAGAATAAATAAAAACCCGATTGGTCAATAATTTGATTTAAAAATAAAATGAAGATTTTATTTGAATAAATAATATGGTTTTGAAACGAAGTTGGAAATTGAATTTTAATGAAATTTAAATGTGAATATTGAATAATCTGAAATAAAATATTAATAAAGAAATTGATGGAAGAACATTGTTTAATTGGAGAAATGATCGAATTAAGTTTTGAAATTATTCAAAAATTAGTTTGAAATTATTTAATAGTTAAGTTTTGAAATTATTTGATAATTAAATAAAATTGAATTCTTGGATAAGTAAAATTGAACTTCTTGAACAAGTGAAATTAAGTTTCTTTATTAATTGAGTTTTGAAATTTGTAATTAAGTAAATAAATAAGTGAAATTAAATTTCTTTAACAAGAAATGAAAATGTGATATTTTTGTAATTAATGTAAGACTTGAAATGTAAAGAATTTGATTTGATGAATTTAATTTAATGAAATTTGTAAGTTTGATATAATTGAGTTGAACTTAAGTAATTGATTTAAAGAATTGGAAATTAAATAGAAATTGTTTGAATTACAAATTTACTTAATGAATATTGAATGAAATTGATCAATGAATTTAAATTGATTTGAATGTTAAATTAAATTAATTAAAATGATTTCGAAATGAAACTTGTATCCGAACTTGAATCAATATTTGAATTGTTTTAAAAAGAAATTGAAATTGAATTATAAGATTTTGAAATTATGAATTTGGAAGTTTTGAAATGTAAATTTTGGAAATTGTTTTGGAAAGACAAATGAAATGTTGGTTTACAAATTCTATTTGAAATTGAATTTGATTTGGTTTTGAAATAAATAAACGACCAATCGGTGTAATAATTACGAAAGTTATTAAAGAGACCGGAATCGGTTAGGGACATACTCACTGTCTAAATCGAAAACCACTTTAATAACTATACGCGGAGTGTGATCCAGAATGAAGTGGTTGGAATGATGTACGTGATGACTGAAGAAAGAGAACGATAATGGATAGCCTTGACACTTGTGTCAAATTGGAAATGACTAAAACAGGACCCGTGCCGGGCCAAATGGGGACTAGCTACCTCGAGCGAACACACTTCTTCGAAACTACTCATTACTTGTTGTCGATTGGTGCACCCTTGATTTTGGGAGTGTTGTGTCGCGGTGTTGCGGTCGCTGCGGCGATGCGTTCTCACCAGTCCGGATCAGGCAAACGGTAGTTTCACTACCTTGGGTATTGCCTCATGTGCCTTGTCATACTTGGATCCCTATATACGCGACCACTACGATTTGTTTTGTGTTATACCTATGGAGTACTCCCTGATAGCCCACTAGTTTACGGTGGAGTTTACAGTGCTGTATAGACTATAACGCTTATATAAAATGTGTTAAGGGGGATAATGGTAACGCCTTAACACTATTTTGATAACTTATATTACTGATAGGCATTATCTACTTATCGTACACTACTACATAATAGATAGTTTAACGAATCCTTAAAGGATGGTTATTCCAGACATCCTTTGAGTTACTCGTATTTCAGTTGCTATTTCACTTGAGTTGGATTTATAAATATAAGAATGTTAATCCTGACTCGAGTGTTTTGTGTTCTCTTTACGCTCGGGTCAGACTGAGTGTACCAGTATTCGAGACTCACCTTTGAAGTTGGAGCTTTGCTTGAAGATCCAGCCATCTATTCTGCTTTCAGTATTCGATGATTCCAGTGATGTATTCTGATTTGTATCTGATGTATCGTATTACTCTTCCGTTGTATCTGGTTTAACTCTGATGTAACTTATACATTTATATAGTAGCTTCATGAACTACTATCTCTTTTATTTCCGCTGCATTTATTACTCTGTGTCTGTGATCTGTGATTATTTATTTACTGTATATGTTCAGTTTTTCCGAATTTAAATTAACAACACGGTATTTCGAATTATTCAAGTCCGACATGTGCGGATGCGAATGGTCAAAATACCGGATCGTTACAAGTGGTATCAGAGCTTTGGTAGCTCTAGGCAAAACTTAGCATATAGGGTAAATGTATTTGCAGAATCACTCTCATTCGAGTTTCAATCTCCTCCTTTTGACTCGATTTCTTTGAATTTGGAACATTCCCTGCGGTTCCGAAATTCATTCTTGTCCCTCACTATTCGTATTCTTCTAAATTCTGGAGTATCACATAACTCCACTTCGAATGATCTTTATAATGAGTTGGCGGTCCCGCCAATCTCAAATTAATTTGTAAAGGGGAAAACTCTTTTCGATAGCATCGATTCACCGAAGATTTATATATCCTCGTTTTAGATGCTGACATCTTTGGTTATGCCGAATTCTATCTCCTGAGATCAATGTCGATTTGCCTCGGAATTCTACATCGATCTTATTCTTAAAGTCACGGTTGACCCGGTTAAGGTTGCCCGTGATTTAATAAATTTATCCATCTTCCTATTTTGTTATTTAATTATCTATCTTTGTTTCAAAACTATTTTCAAATCAAAATTCTCTTTAATTTGAGTCTATCAAATTTGAATCTCTACTTTTGTTTTGAAATCTATTCTTGTATCATTGAGCGAGGAAGTGTATTTATAAATTAATATAAAAATGTATTTATATATTGTGTTGTTTGAGTTGTTGATGTGATTTGGGTTTTCGATTGATTCGTCTGATCAGCGCTATCGATAGGATTTCTAAAACACTTGAACAGAGCAAACTAACACCATAGTATTTTTCGAATTTGGAGAATAAAATAGTTTTGTATGATTATATTACATATAAGTATAAATTTCTCTGAAATTAAATTGATAATGAATTTGTTGTCAGAAATAATAAATAAATGAATTTATAAACTTAGTTATAATTTGATTTGGAATTTGAAATAAATTTTAAATTAGAATTTGATAATTTAATTTCCGATAATTTCGAACTATGGTTTTAAAGTTTTAAAATGTATTTATTTAAAATATTTTCAAATAGAATTGGTTTTCAAAGAATTTTAAATGATTAAATTAGAGCTCTTCTCTTGTGTCGCTGGAAAATAATTTCGGTGATGACGGCCGCATCATCGACATTCATTTTCGAGTTTCGAAAGGAAGAGACCAATTCGTAGATTTACTACTGTATTGTTTTGGAAATTAAATCAATTTAAATTTCTTAAGTATGATTTGATATATATATATATATAGGTATATTAATTTAAATTTACTCTGATTTGTTATATATAGTATATACATAATTATCTCTAAAGTGTTTGAAATTAAAGGGAAATTTAATTCTTAAAATTATGTTAAAGGTGATTTTAATTATTAAATGAAGCCAAAAATTTGAATAAATATTCAAATTGAAATTAGATCAACTTATGGAAATACCTTAAATTTAAACCAATTATTGAATATAAATTAATTTAAATTGAAATTTATATGGTTTAAATTAATTTATATGGTTTAAATATATGTAATAAGATATATTAAGTGGAATAAACTTAATAATAAAATTGGAATAAAAGAATTAACTTTGTTGACTAAAATATGAGTACAATAAAGGATTATACAAATTGATGATTTAGAAATTGTTAATTGATGATGACTAGATAATAAGATAATGAATTTAGAAATAGATAGAGTGATTTAACTTAAGTGAACTCAAAGGGATTTAACCAAATTGTTAAATATTAATTAATTGAAATTGAAATTTATATGGTTTAAATTAATTGCTTTACTTGTATTCCAATCTATTTTCTTTCTGCTTGTTTCTATTCTCCTACCTCCTTCCTTTTCGAGGATGAAAAGTTTTGAGTGGGGGAGAGTGTAATGACCCGTAAATTTTAACTATTTTAATAACGTAATTAGTTGAAATTTTGTGAAATTTTAAACGATAAAATTTTGAAATAAAATTTGATATTTGGAATGCGTCTAGTTAAACATAGCAACTGATAAATTTTCGTTTGAAAATATGAAGTTTATTTTGTGCGTAAATTTACTTCAATTTAAATCAGTTAGTAATCGATGAAAATAAAATATTTTCGAAACCTAAATATTTTTACATAGAAAAATTCTAAATCATCTTCTGAGCAAAACATCATTTTTCGTTTTTTTAAATTTCGGACATCTTTAGCTCCGTCGATCTTATTTTTCTCTGTTTCCTGCATTTTTCGCTAGTATAAAATTCGAATTTTTATAATTTAATCGTACCACTGATATCTGTATACCGTTGTGATCGCCTTGTCGTGCTGATATTTGTGGTCTATTCATTTCAGTAGTTCGGGATTTCGGTTCGCGACAAAATCCGGGAAACGATTGTCCATGTCAATATGCGTTCGAGTTGTTGGTTCTTTGTGTCCATTCGTTCCCTACTGTGAAAATTAACAGTCATAACCTTTTGTATTTTTCTTGAATTCTGCGGATGTAATTAATTGTTTTACACTAGTTTCAAAAATTTAGTAATTGGCTCGTTTCTATCTGGTCCTTAATTGCTTGAACTGTGCATTTACAAATTCATATCTTCGTTCTCTCCTCACTTTCTCTTTACTTTTTGTCACGACCCAACTTTCTACTACCAGAAAGTCGTATCATGATGAAGAAAGAAAGGGACAGAAAAGAGAAAAGATAGAGAAGAAGAAGAAACAACATCAGAATCTCAACAGCGGAACGAGTAAAATATAATATATCATATAAGAGAATACATAGTATCATATACATCAATCAGATTTACACAGATTATACATCATATACTAGACAGTTATAAACACATGTCTAGTTAATACAACTCAAATACAATACAGAGATACAACACAGAGATACCATCACAGCGGAACACTATACATATCTATAACGCTGAAGCCTCCTGCTCCATTGCTCCTCCACAATTCGTCAAAGCAAACCTGAATCCCTTGGCTACCCGTAAAAATTTGGGTATCCGAGAGTTTAGGAAAAAAAACAGAAATAAACTCCGGGTCAGACATGGGTCTGGTATGAGTAACATGTTAAAGTTGCTTAACTTTGAAAAACCTTTGAAAACAAGAGGTATCACGTAAGACTTCCCACACATAAACATGGAAAAGTTTTTACCTTACGCTAACCAAAACAGTTTATAGGAAATCCAGTGATATTATAATAGTGTCTAGGGTTTTCAAGTAAATAAGAAATAGCTGAAATTGTTAAATCTATTAAATTCCAGCATACATAGGTATACAATCAAATCCGATGGCACTTATTGGAGATTGGATTCCATACAATGGCAGGGCTACCGGGGTACCGCCCGTCACAGTACCTGGCCTAGATCAGCGTACCGAGAACCCACCCTAAGTTCCCTGCAACACAAAGCCGGAACCATCCCTTACTGGACAGTCCCAAACAAGGCAACCCCAGCAGTTGTTGCAATTAACTGCCCACACAACCGAAATAAAAAGGGACATCTAGACAGGGGTATATCTCGCTCTCCAGTGGGAGCTACCCACGAAGCCTTGCTGCACCTCCCCTGTTTTAGCCATTCCCGGTTGATGAGGCTTGAGGTCACGATTACCTTTAGAGAACACATCTCTTAGAATGATCATCGTCCACCTGACGATGTTCTGAAAGCATTCAATCCATACAGGTTCGTTCCGGGTTCGAACGAAACCGAAGGCATTATCTCGTTACACTCATTTTGGAATCATCCTCAGAGTTAACGACAATAACCCTTGCACTCTGAATCTTCATCTTCACTTGAGATTCATGACCTATCGTTAATTTGGATCGATGTGGTATTCGGATATCCAAATCTGGAAACCCGATCCCGGTCCAATCGAAATCCAAATCGTATCTTTTAAGGCCAAGTTGTTTTAAAGTTAAAACAATTCAATTCAATTATCTATATACACACAGATACATAAATCACAATATAACAATGGATAATCAACATCATCATCATAAACAGATAATCCATATCATCAACTCAAACAGATAATCAATATTATCATACTTAAAACAAGCATCCATATCACATAGATATTACTAATCTCATATTTGAGATCACAATCAATCAATGGGATATCAATATCATTCATCCATAAGCAATGATTTATCATTCACAACTGTAATTAATTTAAAATAAATTAAATTAATTACTGCCATCTCTAATTAATTTAAAGTAAATTAAATTAATTACTACATCTATAAATGCTGCTTATACAACCATTAATTAAATAGAAATCAATTTAATTAATCATTCTCTAAATATTCATCTTGATTAAACACCTTTGATTAATCATTATCTAATTACAATAAGTAATTAGTCTTTTAATTAATTCCACAAATTAATTATTCTAAATCATTCATAGTAATTAACATTTAATTACTTCATTTATTAATTAAATATAATTAATTACATTTATCCTTAATTAATTACATTAATTAATCACCTCATTATTAATTATTCCTTAATTAAACAATTCATAATTACATCATTAACTATATTAATTAATGATCTCTAATTAATATTTAAATTAAACTACTTCCTTTAATTTAATTACATTAAGTAATTTAATCCTTAATTAAACACAATTATTAATCCCCTTGATTAATAACAAACTAGTAATTAACTATCCTTAATTACTCATATAAATTAATTATTCCATAATTAATTATCTCCATCAATTAATCCCTTGATTAATTACCAAAGTAATTACCCAAATTACTTACTTACAAATCATCTTATATTAATTACATTAAGTAATTACCATTTAATTACTTTCCTAAGTAATTTTACTTCATTAATTACACTAAGTAATTTCACTTTCAATTTATCAAATGACTATCTTAAATTAATTAAACTAAATTAATTAACTTAAATTAATCATATCATCAAAATTAATTACAATAAGTAATTAATCCCTTAATTAATTTATTAAGTAATTACACTTAACAATTTACAATAGATTATCTAAATTAATTAATCTAATTAATTATCAAAATTAATCACATTAATTAATTATTTAAATAATCCTTAGTTAATTATCTTTATTAACTAATAACATTTCCTAATTTACTTCTTAATTAATCTCTAATCATAAATAAATCTAAATTATTAATTTATAAATTAAATACATAAGTCATTCCTTAATTATCTTAGTAATTAACCCACTTCAATATCTTAATTATCTCTATGATAAATTATTCCTTTATAAATGATTTCATTATCATTAAAGTGTAAAACATTACACTTTTGAATTTAAATTTAAATTACATTTTGAATTTAAGATTCAAAATGATCATTCTTTTAAACATTGATCCAATTTAAAGTTCAATCAAAAATCCTTAAAAATAAATGTAAATAACATTTATTACTTATATAAGAAAAAGCTTTTAAACTAACTACTTAATTTAAAACATTAAGATTTAAAAACTGATTTAAAATTTCAGATTTGAATTCAAGAAACTTGAATCTATAAATTTAACTTTGATTTAAATTCGATTTACTTGCTTTTAACTTGGTTTTAAATTCTTGATTTAAAAATCCAAATTCATTTTTAAACCTTAAGGTTCAAAAGTTCCATTTGAATCTATACTTAAGACTTTTAATTTAAAACACCGTTTATGTAATATCCCGGAAATTTTAACAATAACAATTTAATAATCTGTTGAATAATTAAATTGATATTGATGATCTTTGATAATAAAATTTGAATTTAATTTAATAATCTAATTAAATAAGTATCAAATATGTTAATTTCAAATAATAAGTATAATGTATTATTTTTAATATGTATGAATTTTAAAAGACTATAGAATTGTTATTTTAAATTGATAAATAATTGTATATTTTAATTGAATCTTAGGATCTAATTTAACTTGAATTTGAATTTAAGTTTTGAAATTCAAAAGAATAGATATTTAAATTGTTTTGGATTTTAGAATATTTGTATAAACTTTTATGTATAAAATGTAATTAGTTTTTGTTTCTCTTTAAAAAGTAATATATATAGATAAGTGTTTAGATAAATTAAGAAAAAGACTTTTATTTACTTTTAAAATAATAAAAAAATATGAATAATTACTTAAAAGACATGTGTCTTTATCTAAAGCTTTATTTTAACACTTGTAATTTAAGTAACAAGTATATGTGACAAGTGTCTTAATTATGTTCATTTTCTTTTATTTTTATAAAATCATAAATTTATTTATATAAACATATACATTTCCTTTACTTTATTCTTTCAAATTTCTTTTCAAAACAAGGAACTCAAAACCTTTTTCTCTAATAAAAATCTGAAAACCAAATCAGTACCACTTCTAAAAACATTCTCTAGTCTAAAATCTGAAATACAAATCAGTAATCAAATGCTTCAAACCAAATCAAAGAAACCAGTCTGCAATTTTCGAATTCAAGGGAAATCAAATCCCTGTAACCAAGTTAAAAATCTGAAATCAAAAGGTCTACATTCTTTTCATCTCTGAAATAAATTCAAAAACCAGTCTGCAACATTCTTTTCAAACTGGAATCAAATCAAGTCTGTAGCCTGCTTGCATTCAATTTCCAATCTGGGAGCAGCATGCATGTAATTCAAAGCGGTTTTAAAGCTCAACAAATCAAGTTTAAAATCAGATTCAAAGCAAGGCATTTCAGTTTTAAGTCAAAACCAGTTTCAAGATTTTCAAAATATAAGGCTCTGTCTCTGTTTTGCCCGGTGAGTAACAATTTTTATTTAAAACTAACTTAAGTAAGTTGCTTGATTTCTTCATGTGATAATCATGTTTGCAGTAATTAAATGTTAAAGTAAATGATGTTTGCATAAGAATATATGTGGATGTATGAAATGGATGATATCTGTATTCCTCTGTTCTCTGGTTTTTATTATCAAGTAAATTTAATATTGTAAAAACTAAATTCCTTATTACTTGATGCATGTGAAGAATAGGTACAGTAAAGTTGTAAATTTAGTTTGCATTGATAATTTAACTAGATTTTAGGTAAATTATAATGAATATTGGTGTGCATGTTTGTGAGTCTATATATTCTTGCCTCTGTTGTACTCACAGTCTTTAAACAACACAAAATAATTCATATCTTCCCAAAGATTCAAGATTAGTTTAAGATCCCTGAAGAGCAAATGATTGTATGAACTTAATATCAATTCTAAAATTTATTTCAAGTGTATATGTGGAGCATTTACTTCGAAAATTTATAAATAACAGTAAAATGATATATAAGTCAAAAATCAATGATTATGATTTCATGTTTGGATTTCATATATGAATTCGTACTAGAAAATTAAGAATTTTGATAGTAATTTCAAGATTTTTAAGTTTTGAATTATCAAGTTATCTTGAGTTGAACGGAATTGGGCTCTCTGGCATTTTCTGGCGATCGGTACGATGGACGTCATTGGGCTCGTGGTCAAAGATGGCTGGAGGGTGGGCGATCACGAGAAAAATGGGGTGGTATTTTATTATGGAACGTGGTGGTCGGAATTCGATGATCTAGGGTTCCAGGGACAATTGGGAACGATGATGTTCTCGAAGCTTTCGCGATGGCCATGGGGGATCGTGGACGATCGCGATGGGGGGGATCGATGCGTGGGATGGTGATAAAGTTTCGTTTGGGATGGCGTGGATGATCGAGGCTGGGATCGTCGGCGAGGGGGTGGTGTTGTTGACTAAGCTTGTTCCAGGAAGTTGCATAATAGCTCGATTTCGATTATTAGGAGAAATCGCAAAACTGGGTGGTCTGAGGATTTGAGATGATCGACATCGACTTGTCGAAGGCGTCGACGTTGGTCTGAGCGCTGGTGAACTCTCGTACACGTGCACGTGTGCACGGTGATATCTGGATTTGTTTGGAATGTGGGAAGATGCAGTTTTCTTGGGTCGATCTCGAGTTGTTTACGTGTGTGACTCGAAGGGAAGAAAGGACACGAGTAATACGGGGATAGCTCGGGGTTTTTAGTTGTTTTGCTCGAGCCTGTTTTGATAAGCTAACCAGATTTAAAAATTTAGTAAAAAGCATGAACAGTTTTTATAAAAAGGTTAATTACTTTATGGAAGTAATTTAAGAAAAGTAATTAAGGATTAATTACTTAGATAATTAATTAAGGTTAATCCATTAAATTAGAGGTAATTAATGAAAGTAATTAGTGGTAAATTAATGAAAGTAATTAGTGGTTAATTTCTTAATGAAGTAGTTAAAGGAATTAATTACTTAATGTAATTAATTAAAGTTTAAATGTAATTTGTTTAAGATAATTAATTAAGTTTAATTAATTTAAACACTTGATGATTTGATAAATGATTACTTAATTTAATTTATGGATTTGTAATTACTTAGTAAAGTAATTAATGGTAATTACTGGATGTAATTAACGGAAGATGATTTAAGAATGGAAGTAAGTTGAGTTTTGTAATTAATCAAGGGATTAATTAAATTAATTAAAAAGTAATTAAATTATGTAATAAAGTAATTAAGGGAAGTTAATTACTAAATGAGATTAATCAAAGGTGATTAATAAATGTGGTTTAATTTAAGATTAATTATTAAATGTAATTAATTTTAAATAGGATAATTAATTAAGGTTTAATTAATTAAAGGAAAGTGATTAATAGTTAATTGATTTCTATAATTAACTAAAGAATAATTACTTAATGTAATTAATTTAAATGAAGTAATTAATTAAAAGAAGTAATTAAGGATCATTAATTAATATAATTAATGATGTAATTAAAGTTTGATTAATTAAGATTAATTAATCAATAATAAGTAATTAAAGAGTAATTAATTAATGTAATTAATTAAGGATTAATGTAATTAATTATAGTTAATTAGTTTATAGAGTAATTAAAGGTTAATTACTATATTTGATTAAGGATAATTAATTTGTGAAATTAATTTAAGAATTAATTACTTAAAGTAATTAAAAGATAATTAATCAAGGATAATTAATTGAAATGAATAATTAAAGGATAATTTATTAATTAAATTGTAATTAATTAATGGTTAAGTAAGCAGGATTTATAAAATGAAGTAATTAATTTAATTCACTTTAAATTAATTAGAGATGATATGAATCATTACTTATGAATGGGTGATAGTATTGAATACTTGACATTGATTGATATCTCTGATGAGATATATGCTGTATGATATGGATGTTAGTTGAATTGTATGGATTATCTGATAATGTTGATTATCTGTTGGGAATTATCTTTCTTTGTGTATAAAAATAATGAATTGAATTGTTTTACCCTTAAAACAACTTGGCCTTAAAAGATACGCTTTGGATTTCGATGAGACCGGGATCGGGTTTCCGTATACCGGATTTCCAGGTCTGGAGACCCGAATACCACATCGATCCAAATTAACGATAGGTCGTGAATCAAGTGAAGATGAAGATTTAGAGTGCAAGGGTTATTGTCGTTAACTCTGAGGGTGATTCCAAAACGAGTGTAACGAGATAATGCCTTCGGTTTCGTTCGAACCCGGAACGAACTTGTATGGATTGAATGCTTTCAGCACATCGTCAGGTGGACGATGAGCATTCTAAGATAGATGTGTTCTTTTTAAAGGTAATCGTGACCTCAAGCCTCACAAACCGGGAATGGCTAAAACAGGGGAGGTGCAGCAAGGTTAGTGGGTAGCACCCAAGTAGGACAAGGTTACCTCTGTCTAGATGTCCCTTTCTATTTTCGACTTAGTGGTGCGGTTGCTGATCCCAACCGTGAGGTATCTTGTGCGGGAATTATCCAGTAAGGGATGTTCCGACCTTGTGTTGCAGGGGATTGGGAGTGATCCTCGGTACGGTGATCTAGGCCACGTACTGTGACGGGCGGTACCCCGGTAGCCCTGCCATTGTATGGAATCCAAACTCCAATAAGTGCCGTACGTATTAGTTGTGCCCAACTATGTTGAAATGTGAGATGTAAGCATTTCAGCTATTTCTGTATTTTACTTGAAAACCCTAGACCCTATTATAATACAATCGAATTTCTATCAAATGTTTTGGTTAGCGTAAGGTAAAAACTTACCCATGTTTATTTGTGGGAAGTCTTACGTGATAACTTTTCTTTCAAAAGGTTTTGAAGTTAAACAAGTTTAACCTGTTACTCACACCAGACCCATGTCTGACCCAAGTTGTTTATTTCTGTTTTATAAACTCTTGGGTACTCAAATTTTTACGAGTAGCCAAGGGATTCAGGTTAGCCTTGACGAATTGTGGAGGAGCAATGGAGCAGGAGGCTTCAGCGTTGTAGATATAGATAGTAGTTTCCGCTGTGTTGATCTTGTTTAGATCTTTGTTTGTATTGAGATGTAATAACTAGACAGATGTTTATAACTGTCTAGTATATGATGTGAATCTGTGTAACTCTGATAAGTGTTGTATATGATACTATGTAATATTTATGTGATATAATATATTTTGTTTCGTTTCGCTGTGAGATTCTGATATTGTTTAGTTTCTTTCTTTCTCTTCTTTTCTCTTTCTATCCCTTTCTTTCTTATTAGCGATACGACTTTCTATGGAGAGAAAGTCGTGGTCGTTACAGTGGTATCAGAGCATAGGTTGAGCGAATGCCTAAGCTTTTGGTTAAGTGAATATCAGAGCAGTAGGTAGAGTGAATACCTAGGCTCTGAAGTGGTGTCTATCTTGAGAGCGCGTAATTGTTAGTTATATAAAAATGATTTTATATTGTGTTAATTGGTCGTTACAGTTATATATGGATTCTGGTCAATACGAGTAGCTAACGTTATTGATAGGGATCTCTAAACACTTGAACCAGGCCAACGGACACAATATTGTTTTAAAGAGGTAAATGAAATAATTTTACCCAGAAATAATTTCTATATAAAAAGTACCATTTTAAATATATATATATATTTCTACCTATTTGTTGGGTTACCTGTTCGGGTTTTCCAATATAGGATATAAAGGTAGATAGGGTAGTGGTGTGTGTAACACGACTACCAATGGTTGGAGTCTGAGTATTGAGGTTGGAAGTGTATCTGTCGAGACTGTAGACCTAATACCGTCTCGAGTAAGCTTTGCTATGGTAAAGGATTTCATCGATCTCTGAAGGAAACCTTTTAAAGGTTCGGAGTTTATCTTTGAAGTTTGGATGAGTAAGGTTGGATCTGTCGGTTGAACAGAAGCGAGTGATGGTACCTTGATACCTCAGGTAATAGTAGCTGTATGATGAGATACAGTGACGATGGATGTTCCCGAAGATGTTTTCTTTGGAACAAGATTAAGGAAGTGTGTATGCTTCGGTGTTGTGGCTGAGTTCAGCATGGTGTTTCTGTTTGGTTTGGAGTTCGAGTTTCTCGAAGATCTTTGGAATAGGAAGTCCTTGGCATCAGTGTCAGCAGTGCAGCTCAGAGTATTCTGTGATGGCAGGAAGTTTTCTGGATGAGCAGTTTTTCTGAAGGTGAAGTTCAGAAGCAGTA
Source organism: Allium fistulosum (assembly GCA_030737815.1). NCBI lineage: Eukaryota > Viridiplantae > Streptophyta > Magnoliopsida > Asparagales > Amaryllidaceae > Allium > Allium fistulosum. The sequence goes on along the minus strand of CM060902.1, from coordinate 1,108,931,712 downwards.
GAGTGGATCCATTTCTTCGATGGATTGGATAGTTAAGTTGAGCTGTTCTGATTGGTAAAGAGAGAACAGTCTGTTTGGAATTAGGCTGGGTTGATCGCAAAAGTGACTTGCGATTACTGAGTGTTCTTTTGGGTTATCAGAGTTATTTTGGATGTCTTCAGGGAAGTTAGAGATTTGTCCGCATCTGAAGATTGAGTTTTCTTATCGACTGAATTCCAGGAGTGATACCGGTAGTTCAGCCTAGTTGAAGGATGATTCCTAGAGATAGAGTTAGTGAAGCAGCTCAAGTTTGATGGAGTATCTGAGTTTTCTTTATGGATCTGTTGAACCATTTTTATGGGATGTGTTGTCCAGTTTGTGCTCATGTTCTTCATCAGCATTTTCATTCTACCTCAGATCGGAGTGATGCAGCGAAAGCAGTTTGGAGTGTATCTCTGGATGGGAGAAGTAAGTTTGGAATCTACTGATGTTGTGAAGTAGAGTTGTGTTTGGATCTCGTCTGTGTTCTGATTTGGATAAGTATTTGGTCTTCTGAATTGAATTGTCAGTTTGGATAACTGGAATTCATTGTGTTTTACGTATCTCTGAGGGAGTACGTATTTGATTTATCTCTGGTTTTAGAATCTGCAGTTTGGGAGGTTTGATAGTTGAGTCAGACTCGTCTGTAGTCTGATATTCTGTTTAGTTCTGTAGATCTAGATGTGTAGGAGATCTATAGCTTAATAGTTTAGATTGTTTGTAGAGCGAGTATCCCGATATATATATATATACTTGGGGAAACTCGAGGTATTTTATCTAGAATTTAGTCTAGATAGATAGAATTGTTTGATTGAATGATTTGGTTGCTATGGTTGCTAGCATATGGATGATAGTAGATGCTTGTGTTTTGAATTTAAATCTTTAATAAGATTATTAAATTACCTTTGTTTAAATTTCGGGGACGAAATTATTTTAAGGGGGGAGGAATGTAATATCCCGGAAATTTTAACAATATCAATTTAATAATCTGTTGAATAATTAAATTGATATTGATGATCTTTGATAATAAAATTTGAATTTAATTTAATAATCTAATTAAATAAGTATCAAATATGTTAATTTCAAATAATAAGTATAATGTATTATTTTTAATATGTATGAATTTTAAAAGACTATAGAATTGTTATTTTAAATTGATAAATAATTGTATATTTTAATTGAATCTTAGGATCTAATTTAACTTGAATTTGAATTTAAGTTTTGAAATTCAAAAGAATAGATATTTAAATTGTTTTGGATTTTAGAATATTTGTATAAACTTTTATGTATAAAATGTAATTAGTTTTTGTTTCTCTTTAAAAAGTAATATATATAGATAAGTGTTTAGATAAATTAAGAAAAAGACTTTTATTTACTTTTAAAATAATAAAAAAATATGAATAATTACTTAAAAGACATGTGTCTTTATCTAAAGCTTTATTTTAACACTTGTAATTTAAGTAACAAGTATATGTGACAAGTGTCTTAATTATGTTCATTTTCTTTTATTTTTATAAAATCATAAATTTATTTATATAAACATATACATTTCCTTTACTTCATTCTTTCAAATTTCTTTTCAAAACAAGGACCTCAAAACCTTTTTCTCTAATAAAAATCTGAAAACCAAATCAGTACCACTTCTAAAAACATTCTCTAGTCTAAAATCTGAAATACAAATCAGTAATCAAATGCTTCAAACCAAATCAAAGAAACCAGTCTGCAATTTTCGAATTCAAGGGAAATCAAATCCCTGTAACCAAGTTAAAAATCTGAAATCAAAAGGTCTACATTCTTTTCATCTCTGAAATAAATTCAAAAACCAGTCTGCAACATTCTTTTCAAACTGGAATCAAATCAAGTCTGTAGCCTGCTTGCATTCAATTTCCAATCTGGGAGCAGCATGCATGTAATTCAAAGCGGTTTTAAAGCTCAACAAATCAAGTTTAAAATCAGATTCAAAGCAAGGCATTTCAGTTTTAAGTCAAAACCAGTTTCAAGATTTTCAAAATATAAGGCTCTGTCTCTGTTTTGCCCGGTGAGTAACAATTTTTATTTAAAACTAACTTAAGTAAGTTGCTTGATTTCTTCATGTGATAATCATGTTTGCAGTAATTAAATGTTAAAGTAAATGATGTTTGCATAAGAATATATGTGGATGTATGAAATGGATGATATCTGTATTCCTCTGTTCTCTGGTTTTTATTATCAAGTAAATTTAATATTGTAAAAACTAAATTCCTTATTACTTGATGCATGTGAAGAATAGGTACAGTAAAGTTGTAAATTTAGTTTGCATTGATAATTTAACTAGATTTTAGGTAAATTATAATGAATATTGGTGTGCATGTTTGTGAGTCTATATATTCTTGCCTCTGTTGTACTCACAGTCTTTAAACAACACAAAATAATTCATATCTTCCCAAAGATTCAAGATTAGTTTAAGATCCCTGAAGAGCAAATGATTGTATGAACTTAATATCAATTCTAAAATTTATTTCAAGTGTATATGTGGAGCATTTACTTCGAAAATTTATAAATAACAGTAAAATGATATATAAGTCAAAAATCAATGATTATGATTTCATGTTTGGATTTCATATATGAATTCGTACTAGAAAATTAAGAATTTTGATAGTAATTTCAAGATTTTTAAGTTTTGAATTATCAAGTTATCTTGAGTTGAACGGAATTGGGCTCTCTGGCATTTTCTGGCGATCGGTACGATGGACGTCATTGGGCTCGTGGTCAAAGATGGCTGGAGGGTGGGCGATCACGAGAAAAATGGGGTGGTATTTTATTATGGAACGTGGTGGTCGGAATTCGATGATCTAGGGTTCCAGGGACAATTGGGAACGATGATGTTCTCGAAGCTTTCGCGATGGCCATGGGGGATCGTGGACGATCGCGATGGGGGGGATCGATGCGTGGGATGGTGATAAAGTTTCGTTTGGGATGGCGTGGATGATCGAGGCTGGGATCGTCGGCGAGGGGGTGGTGTTGTTGACTAAGCTTGTTCCAGGAAGTTGCATAATAGCTCGATTTCGATTATTAGGAGAAATCGCAAAACTGGGTGGTCTGAGGATTTGAGATGATCGACATCGACTTGTCGAAGGCGTCGACGTTGGTCTGAGCGCTGGTGAACTCTCGTACACGTGCACGTGTGCACGGTGATATCTGGATTTGTTTGGAATGTGGGAAGATGCAGTTTTCTTGGGTCGATCTCGAGTTGTTTACGTGTGTGACTCGAAGGGAAGAAAGGACACGAGTAATACGGGGATAGCTCGGGGTTTTTAGTTGTTTTGCTCGAGCCTGTTTTGATAAGCTAACCAGATTTAAAAATTTAGTAAAAAGCATGAACAGTTTTTATAAAAAGGTTAATTACTTTATGGAAGTAATTTAAGAAAAGTAATTAAGGATTAATTACTTAGATAATTAATTAAGGTTAATCCATTAAATTAGAGGTAATTAATGAAAGTAATTAGTGGTAAATTAATGAAAGTAATTAGTGGTTAATTTCTTAATGAAGTAGTTAAAGGAATTAATTACTTAATGTAATTAATTAAAGTTTAAATGTAATTTGTTTAAGATAATTAATTAAGTTTAATTAATTTAAACACTTGATGATTTGATAAATGATTACTTAATTTAATTTATGGATTTGTAATTACTTAGTAAAGTAATTAATGGTAATTACTGGATGTAATTAACGGAAGATGATTTAAGAATGGAAGTAAGTTGAGTTTTGTAATTAATCAAGGGATTAATTAAATTAATTAAAAAGTAATTAAATTATGTAATAAAGTAATTAAGGGAAGTTAATTACTAAATGAGATTAATCAAAGGTGATTAATAAATGTGGTTTAATTTAAGATTAATTATTAAATGTAATTAATTTTAAATAGGATAATTAATTAAGGTTTAATTAATTAAAGGAAAGTGATTAATAGTTAATTGATTTCTATAATTAACTAAAGAATAATTACTTAATGTAATTAATTTAAATGAAGTAATTAATTAAAAGAAGTAATTAAGGATCATTAATTAATATAATTAATGATGTAATTAAAGTTTGATTAATTAAGATTAATTAATCAATAATAAGTAATTAAAGAGTAATTAATTAATGTAATTAATTAAGGATTAATGTAATTAATTATAGTTAATTAGTTTATAGAGTAATTAAAGGTTAATTACTATATTTGATTAAGGATAATTAATTTGTGAAATTAATTTAAGAATTAATTACTTAAAGTAATTAAAAGATAATTAATCAAGGATAATTAATTGAAATGAATAATTAAAGGATAATTTATTAATTAAATTGTAATTAATTAATGGTTAAGTAAGCAGGATTTATAAAATGAAGTAATTAATTTAATTCACTTTAAATTAATTAGAGATGATATGAATCATTACTTATGAATGGGTGATAGTATTGAATACTTGACATTGATTGATATCTCTGATGAGATATATGCTGTATGATATGGATGTTAGTTGAATTGTATGGATTATCTGATAATGTTGATTATCTGTTGGGAATTATCTTTCTTTGTGTATAAAAATAATGAATTGAATTGTTTTACCCTTAAAACAACTTGGCCTTAAAAGATACGCTTTGGATTTCGATGAGACCGGGATCGGGTTTCCGTATACCGGATTTCCAGGTCTGGAGACCCGAATACCACATCGATCCAAATTAACGATAGGTCGTGAATCAAGTGAAGATGAAGATTTAGAGTGCAAGGGTTATTGTCGTTAACTCTGAGGGTGATTCCAAAACGAGTGTAACGAGATAATGCCTTCGGTTTCGTTCGAACCCGGAACGAACTTGTATGGATTGAATGCTTTCAGCACATCGTCAGGTGGACGATGAGCATTCTAAGATAGATGTGTTCTTTTTAAAGGTAATCGTGACCTCAAGCCTCACAAACCGGGAATGGCTAAAACAGGGGAGGTGCAGCAAGGTTAGTGGGTAGCACCCAAGTAGGACAAGGTTACCTCTGTCTAGATGTCCCTTTCTATTTTCGACTTAGTGGTGCGGTTGCTGATCCCAACCGTGAGGTATCTTGTGCGGGAATTATCCAGTAAGGGATGTTCCGACCTTGTGTTGCAGGGGATTGGGAGTGATCCTCGGTACGGTGATCTAGGCCACGTACTGTGACGGGCGGTACCCCGGTAGCCCTGCCATTGTATGGAATCCAAACTCCAATAAGTGCCGTACGTATTAGTTGTGCCCAACTATGTTGAAATGTGAGATGTAAGCATTTCAGCTATTTCTGTATTTTACTTGAAAACCCTAGACCCTATTATAATACAATCGAATTTCTATCAAATGTTTTGGTTAGCGTAAGGTAAAAACTTACCCATGTTTATTTGTGGGAAGTCTTACGTGATACCTTTTCTTTCAAAAGGTTTTGAAGTTAAACAAGTTTAACCTGTTACTCACACCAGACCCATGTCTGACCCAAGTTGTTTATTTCTGTTTTATAAACTCTTGGGTACTCAAATTTTTACGAGTAGCCAAGGGATTCAGGTTAGCCTTGACGAATTGTGGAGGAGCAATGGAGCAGGAGGCTTCAGCGTTGTAGATATAGATAGTAGTTTCCGCTGTGTTGATCTTGTTTAGATCTTTGTTTGTATTGAGATGTAATAACTAGACAGATGTTTATAACTGTCTAGTATATGATGTGAATCTGTGTAACTCTGATAAGTGTTGTATATGATACTATGTAATATTTATGTGATATAATATATTTTGTTTCGTTTCGCTGTGAGATTCTGATATTGTTTAGTTTCTTTCTTTCTCTTCTTTTCTCTTTCTATCCCTTTCTTTCTTATTAGCGATACGACTTTCTATGGAGAGAAAGTCGTGGTCGTTACAGTGGTATCAGAGCATAGGTTGAGCGAATGCCTAAGCTTTTGGTTAAGTGAATATCAGAGCAGTAGGTAGAGTGAATACCTAGGCTCTGAAGTGGTGTCTATCTTGAGAGCGCGTAATTGTTAGTTATATAAAAATGATTTTATATTGTGTTAATTGGTCGTTACAGTTTAAATCCTGTTTTTGAATTTTGAACTAAGTTTAAAAACCTGGAACAGTCAGGTTTGCTAATGCCTGAACAAACACTGTCTCGAGTGGTACCCAGATTGCTTCGAGACATTCGTTCTCCTGCTTCGAGTCATTTACTCGAATAACTCGAGTATTTCCCCAAGTTCAAATCCTTCAACACAAACTTCATTTGACATTCAAAGTGCACGGTGCACGTGCGCATCGCCAGCGACCAACTCCAGTCGCCACTTCATCGAGCACATCGACAACCACCTACAAACCATCTCCGATCCTCAGCAAACCCATTCTCCACACAAATTCGAATTCAAGTATGAATTCGAAAACCTGGAACTTGATCTGCCTCATCACCAAACCTGGAACATCACGTCGTTCGCCCAACCTCGACGATCAGAAACCCAAGAACCCTGGCCATCTACTCACCATTGACCAACCTTCCATCACTCAAGACCCCTTCACACTCGATCCACCAGAGTGATCGATCTGCCCAAAAATTCAACCTAGTCCAAAATTAGGTTTAGCAACTAAAATTCACGACCACTACCTCCACCTATTTCTGATCATCCACCACTCAATTTTTCCAAACACCCTAGTCACTCCACTATCTCCAACCACAAATCCGGCCACCCAAAATGCTGGGATCACCACAAATCCCCTAAAAACCCCAAAACAAACAACATAGGTAAACTCTTTAAATACAAATCACAAAAATGTGATTATTGCTTTAAAAATCCTAATTACAGGCAAGAATTCAAGTTGTAGACTTGAATTGATATTTTAAAATGTTTGAAATTTTACTTATATTAAATATTGACTGTTCTTTAAGTTTTTAAAGAGCAGTTCTACTTGGTAAACTCAAATCCAAATTTTAAAATTTGTTTTATGATCAAACAAACCTATCTTGTTTAGATACTAAGTCCTAACAATCAACAGATTAAGCAGGGTTGATTTTTGTTTTAAACCTGAGCTTCAAATTTTATAACAGAGATGTTTTCCAGACTATTAAATAGTCAGGCATCAATACATTCAAAGAATTGCATAAATATATATTCATATAAACACACTTATTTCAGACATAAGAACATAAGTGAACATACTTAAACAGATTTTAAATTTAAGTTACTCGCCTATGATTTTAGAAAAGGGACAGAGCACAATTGTTTGCAAAGGTTTGGACTTTTAAAAACTGGAAATGGCTTCTTTGATTTTCCTCCCACCATCTTCTTGCTTGTTGTTGTAAGGCAGACATTATTTAAGTTTGTAGAGATGGAAGTATTTGTTATTACTTTAGTTTTGTTATGTTGAACGAAATGAAGATAAGGATAGATATAGAGGGGTTGTACAGAGAGGTGATGTTTACTAGGTTTGTATACAGGTACATCTTCTTATTTTATTTTCTGATCAGAGATTTTTTTTGAATATTGGAGGCTGAAATGATATGTTATAACTTTCGAATGACCTTGTATGCTGTTAAGAAATGGGAGCATTAAATGCTTGAGTACTTTGTGTCCTACTTAGCTTATTATGTACATAGATATTTCTTTACTTTGATCTTGCCTTCATTCCTAAGCTTTACAGTCATCATACAAATATACAAAGCCTGGTTTGCTTTTACTCTTTAGATACATAGATATTTACTTTACTTTGTTTTGTTTATTTCTTGCCTGGTCATGTTTTTACTTATGTCCAAATATATATAAAGTTGTTTTAGTCTTTGCTATGATTTTTAAGCCTAAGTATTTAGTCCTATTTATTTAAAAACTTAAACTATCAAATATTACATTTATATATTATTATTTCCTTTTATACTTATTTTAAATATTTATAAGGTATATTTTATTATATATATATTTCTGAAAGATTTATTTAAATTTTTAAAACCATAATTTCTTCTAAAATATATATAACAATTTCTATTTATATTAAGAATCTACTATATATTACATTATATTATTAATAAAGCTCATTATTAAAATAAAATAATTTATAAAAGAAATTATCACTTTATTACTTATTTTCATCAAGCTATATTTAAAAAGAACAAAACAACCCTTTTGTTAATCTTATTTAAATTCAAACTTAAACTAAAATAAATTTAAAACAATTAATATTTTTCTTAAGTATTTTAAACCATACAGTTATTTATTTAATATTAAATTAAATCAAATTTCCAAATTATAAAAAATATTAGAATTTGAAAACATATCTTTATTTATTAACTTTTAAAATAGATCTTGTCTATTTACAATATATACAAATATATATATATATATACATTATAAATAGAAAACAATTTATTAGCTTTTAGAAGATAAATTATCAGTCAAATATTTATTCAGAAGAAGATTATTAAATCAATTCAAATATTATTAACAATTATTATCAAATCAATTTAATTTAATCATAGATTATTAAATTGAATATTGCTTAAAATTTCCGGGATATCACACTTTTGCCTGTACGTTACTTGTTCTTCGAAGTTTGCATTCATCCTCAACCTTGTAACTCCATCTTCCATTTACCCAACTTCCCACCCTGGCCAAGCTCCATGTTCCACCACAACCACTTCCTGTTGCCACCACCCCGCTTCCCTTTTTCACCTACCGAACTCTCCCTCTCTCACTCGACCTCGCCTCTTACCAAGTCACGGCTTTCACCGTAGCCCCAAGCTTACCCAAGCTTCACCAGGCACGCATCCCGTCATCACCAACTCCACCACTCTACCATCAACCGCTACTGCCATGACCGAATAAACACCCAGGCAACCGCAAGCTCCCAACGCGCAGCCAAGGTCACTAGTCACAACCACGTCCGCCTATGGCCTCCACCTGCTCTGCCACTCCTCTCTTCCTCATGCGCCGACCAACGCTGCCTCCTCCTTCTTTTGGCTTATCGTGTCTTCCATTTTCTCGGCCTCGTCCTCACTAACAGCCAACTCCACTTTCTTTGGCTGCAAGCTTCCTCCCATCGCCGAGACCTTGGCCACCGTGTAGACCTCTACCGAAGACACCTTATCACCTTCTCATCCACTTATCTTTGAATACAGGTAAATTTATATATAGTATTATATGTAAGGTCAATTTTATATAAACCAAATTTGTTGCTATATATTAACTTTTACATGTAAGTGCTGAAAGTTATGTATATTTGATGTTATTAGTTATACATATATACACTTTTATTTGTGAAAACATATTTGTATAAACTGATTTTATAGGTTTGGTTTACAGGCATTATTTCGGTTAGTATTATATATAAGTCGTATATATTACATTATAATGATTTATTTTGTATACTATTGGATATAGTATAAGTATTGTATATAATTTGCATTTTTCCATCCACTGTTAGTTTGCGCGAGACGTGTGTGTGAGTATATACATTTATATTATATTAAGTAGTTGTTTTATTTTTTATATAATAGTCAAATTGGGTTTCTTCTCTATACTTTGTTTTAAAGTTGTTAGTTCATGTATATTTGGAAAATGGGTTCTGTTTATACAGTGCATATATATTGGTCTGCATATATGAGTTTGGTTATATTATAAAGTTTTATATATATGCGTAGTTATAATGTTATATTTTATATTAGTTTTTAAAGATGAAACAGTTTTGGTGTATATATATTTTAAACAATGTTTGAATACAATACTTTGTGAATATATATGAGTATGCAGGCTTGTTTTGATTTGCTTTAAGAGTAGACATAATAATATAGTTTTGGTATGTCAGTATATGTGTTTTAATGGAACTTGGATTTCTAAGCATACAAAAGTACAATTGGTTTCAGTAAAGATGGTCTCCAGGCTTTCTTTTGTTGTTTAAAGGTGTTTTTTTTACATATGCATTGTGTACTGATGTTAACAGTGTGAACTGTGTAATGCGTGTATTACGCGCCTGTTTACTTCCCTTTGAAATTTAGTATAAATATGTATAAACGCCTATTACAGCCTGTAGCATACTTATATAAGTCTGTCTATATATATATAATCTATTCACTTGATTTTATAATACAAATGTTTGCATATGTATATTTTAATTTAAGGGAATCATAGGGATTGTTTTATGCTGCCTTGTTTTTATGTAAATGTTTGATTTTAAATTTCATGTGCTTTAAATTACATAATGACTATGTAATATAATATATATTAATGGTTCGTTAATATGTTATGTTTAAAAATATATATCATATGTAGATTATATTTCAAAACGTGTCTTTCAAAAGAAAAAATTAAATAAATAAATTTTGATTATATATATATATATATATATATATATATATATATATATATATATTGTATCTCGTTTCTGTTATATCCAGCTAATTTTTTTTTATTTTTTTTCTTCAATTTCAAATTCTCAGCTTTGTCTCATCGATCTCGATTCCATTTGTTTCGCTTTGAGATTTTTCGTTGGGTTGGTCATTCGGCTGGTTCACGATTCAATTCGTATCTTGCTGGGTTGTCAAATCATCCTTTAGCCTCGAAAGGTGAGTAATCACTCACAATTAATGTTCTTTTATTTATTAATTTTGATTTCGATTGAAACGACAATTGAAATATGCTGCTGTTAGATATTTACACTGTTATTACCTGTATCGGTTCACCTGTGACATCTGACACCATTATCCGTTATATATGAAATGATAATCCAGTTTGGTTGTTAAATGATTGATTGTTTGATGTTTACAATTGGACGTTAAATTTGTAAATGTTGTAAGTGATAAATAATTTGAAATTGAAATTGACGTAGGATAGTTAGATTTGATATCTGTGTTAATTTGATTAATGACATTTGCATAATATGACCCCTTTAGATGTTAAATAAATTGACACGTAGTGTTAACTACACCTTGAACCATTGAATGTATGTTGTATAAATTGTTGTAGTTTAAAATTGAATAATAGATATCAAATGAAGAACCGTATTAATATTATTGTAATAATCTTTAATCTACATGAAATGATAGTGTAGATTCTAGAAATAATTATATTAATTTGCACAAAAAACAATGTGAATTAATACATTATTTCGGGATTATTTGAATTGATTATTGGATTGATATTGGTTGTTGTTATTGTTTGTTTATTTACTTTGACACCATCCCAGTTATCACACTGCAAGTTCCCTTTGTTATGCTTTGATTTGTAAATTGAAATGGAATCGGGTTGAAATGATAAATACCCAAATTGAACTTTGACCTAGGATAGAGAATTAAATAAAAACCTGATTGGTCAATAATTTGATTTAAAAATAAAATGAAGATTTTATTTGAATAAATAATATGGTTTTGAAACGAAGTTGGAAATTGAATTTTAATGAAATTTAAATGTGAATATTTAATAATCTGAAATAAAATATTAATAAAGAAATTGATGAAAGAACGTTGTTTAATTTGAGAAATGATCGAATTAAGTTTTGAAATTATTTAAAAATTAGTTTGAAATTATTTAATAGTTAAGTTTTGAAATTATTTGATAATTAAATAAAATTGAATTCTTGGATAAGTAAAATTGAACTTCTTGAACAAGTGAAATTAAGTTTCTTTATTAATTGAGTTTTGAAATTTGTAATTAAGTAAATAAATAAGTGAAATTAAATTTCTTTAACAAGAAATGAAAATGTGATATTTTTGTAATTAATGTAAGACTTGAAATGTAAAGAATTTGATTTGATGAATTTAATTTAATGAAATTTGTAAGTTTGATATAATTGAGTTGAACTTAAGTAATTGATTTGATGAATTGGAAATTAAATAGAAATTGTTTGAATGACAAATTTACTTAATGAATATTGAATGAAATCGATCAATGAATTTAAATTGATTTGAATGTTAAATTAAATTAATTAAAATGATTTCGAAATGAAACTTGTATCCGAACTTGAATCAATATTTGAATTGTTTTAAAAAGAAATTGTAATTGAATTATAAGATTTTGAAATTATGAATTTGGAAGTTTTAAAATGTAAATTTTGGAAATTGTTTTGGAAAGACAAATGAAATGTTGGTTTACAAATTCTATTTGAAATTGAATTTGATTTGGTTTTGAAATAAATAAACGACCAATCGGTGTAATAATTACGAAAGTTATTAAAGAGACCGGAATCGGTTAGGGACCTACTCACTGTCTAAACCGAAAACCACTTTAATAACTATACGCGGAGTGTATCCAGAATGAAGTGGTTGGAATGATGTACGTGATGACTAAAGAAAGAGAACGATAATGGATAGCCTTGACACTTGTGTCAAATTGGAAATGACTAAACAGGAGCCGTGCCGGGCCAAATGGGGGCTAGCTACCTCGAGCGAACACACTTCTTCGAAACTACTCATTACTTGTTGTCGATTGGTGCACCCTTGATTTTGGGAGTGTTGTGTCGCGGTGTTGCGGTCGCTGCGGCGATGCGTTCTCACCAGTCCGGATCAGGCAAACGGTAGTTTAACTACCTTGGGTATTGCCTCATGTGCCTTGTCATACTTGGATCCCTATATACGCGACCACTACGATTTGTTTTGTGTTATACCTATGGAGTACTCCCTGATAGCCCACTAGTTTACGGTGGAGTTTACAGTGCTGTATAGACTATAACGCTTATATAAAATGTGTTAAGGGGGATAATGGTAATGCCTTAACACTATTTTGATACCTTATATTACTGATAGGCATTATCTACTTATCGTACACTACTACATAGTAGATAGTTTAACGGATCCTTAAAGGATGGTTATTCCAGACATCCTTTGAGTTACTTGTATTTTAGTTGCTATTTCACTTGAGTTGGATTTATAAATATAAGAATGTTAATCCTGACTCGAGTGTTTTGTGTTCTCTTTACGCTTGGGTCAGACTGAGTGTACCAGTATTCGAGACTCACCTTTGAAGTTGGAGCTTTGCTTGAAGATCCAGCCATCTATTCTGCTTTCAGTATTCGATGATTCCAGTGATGTATTCTGTTTTGTATCTGATGTATCGTATTACTCTTCCGTTGTATCTGGTTTAACTCTGATGTAACTTATACATTTATATAGTAGCTTCATGAACTACTATCTCTTTTATTTCCGCTGCATTTATTACTCTGTGTCTGTGATCTATGATTATTTATTTACTGTATATGTTCAGTTTTGCCGAATTTAAATTAACAACACGGTATTTTGAATTATTCAAGTCCGACATGTGCGGATGCGAATGGTCAAAATACCGGGTCATTACATTAACATATTTATGTGTTAATTACTTACTTCTTTCCTTTTCGGGGACGAACAGTTTTGAGTATGGGAGATTGTAACGACCGGAAAATTTTCCATTTAAAATTATTAAATTTAATATTTATATTGAAGAAAATGGTTAGAACAAAATTTTATGATTTTTATTATGAAAATATATTGAATGTAAGTTATAATATCAATTGAATTTTAAATGACAACCAATTGCAATAAGATAAAAGTTGAAACTTACATTAGATATAAATTTATAATATTAGTTTATATTAAATTAAATTAGAATAACAAATGTTGAATTTAAACAGAGAATTGAGTGAATGTTTTAATGAAAGAATAACATAAGTTGTTATTTGAAATGTATCTTGGAGAAGTTGATTTTCAATAAGATAAAACATTTACTTTGTAAATAGTGTATAAATTTTATTGTATACGAAATTTTATAAAACATGTTTGAATTAGTATAAATAAAAAGAAAACGGTGTTTTATAATTAGAATTCATTTGAAATTAGTAATGAAATTAATTGGAATTAGATTAATTGAAATATTTTAATTAAAAGAAAATAGGAATGAAATTGCAATGAATGAGTTAATATAGGAACTTGCAATTTTGTGTCAAAATGGAATGAACATTTTAATTAAAATAAATGCATGTTTTGAGACTTATAAAATAAAATTTTCATTTGAATAAGTATTATTTTATAAAATAAAAATCGAATTCTAGAATAATATATATAAACACACATATTAGTATTCAAATTTTAAAATTTATCAGAGGGTTCATGGTTGTGTAAATGTTATGGAATCAATTAGAAATTACCTTGTATTAACAGTTGTACATTAATTACACATGTTCACATATACTTATTTTTCCATTTTATATATGGTTAAAACTTGTAAATTGGTTGCATTAATGTGACCATTACATTAATTAAAAAAGTAAATTAAATTGTTTTTATAATGCATAGATAGATATATATTCATGAATTAATAAAATTGGGTTGAGTAACATAAATAAATGTATAGATTGATTGGTTGATTAATTGATTGTTCGTTGATTGATTGAGTTAATGGAATGTGCACATATATTAACATAAAACGAATGTTTTAATAAAGAATTAAATGATATAAATATGTGTATATTTGGGTTTATTAAAATTAATTAATTGGAGTACTATTTGGAATTTGGACCCCAAAAGTTTGTTTATAGTATATATGTGGTCCCGTCATTTGATTTATATTTATGATCACATCTGCATTCTCTTTCTTTTTCATTTTTCATTTTTCTTCTTCAAATCTCATTCTCCTTTTTTTCTTTCAAAGCTTCCTTTTTTTATTCTTATTGTTCAAAATCTTCTTCTTCTTTTTCAAAGCTTCGTTTTCGTTTTCAATTCTACTTCTTCTTTTTCAAACCTTCTTCTTCTTTCCAATTCTTTTTCTTCAAATCCAGATCTATACAAACTTTACTGTTTCTTCCAAAACTTTCTAAAAAAAGGTTAAGATAGCAGGAAACAAAACAAAAGGAGAAAGTAGTAGTGGATCCAAATCTAACTAGAAAAGGGAAAACCAAAAGGTGAGTGTTAAACTCACTTACGAAATACTAAAATTTTATTGCAAGTTAAACCAAGTCATATAGCGATAAAATTATTGATTGTTGGTTGGGAATTTTAATTGACATTTAATTCGAATACCTAAACTACAATATGTGATAACTAATATTTATTGTGACATGTTATTGAATTGGTGGATTTGTTGAATTGGTTGATTAGAACGTTGATTGTATGTTGTGATGGATGCTACTGTGTTGAATGTGTATTAGTTCATTTATTTTGATATATCCTTGTTATCACCATATAGTTTATTATAATCATATAAATTTTCATATTGATTATTTGAACACTGAATAAAGATACAAAACCCTTTATTTCATATTGTTTGTACCAAAAATGGGCACAACACTCTTCGGAAGTTTTTGAAGAGATAAAATGAAGAAATTAAATGGAAAAAGAGGGTTATCTAACAAAAACTCCAAAAATAGATATGCAAATGATAAAAAAATGCACAGAAACACAGGGATTCAGAGTGGTTCGGCGTATTGCCTACGTCCAATAAGAAATTGATCGTTTTATTGATGTTTCTTTGATGATTACAATTTATTTGTGACGACCGCCCATGACCCCTGCACTGAACATGGAAATAGTGCGCTGTAAAGTGTGCCAGGCAGCCATGGACGATTGCCAAGGTTAAGTTAAAACAACAGAATGTATCGTATTACTCACAGCGCATGGATAAAATACAATAGAGAATATATATAGTGAAGCATTGCAAAATAGAATCTCATCAATTAAGCTTCATAATAGTTGAATACAAACATCTGAATAGTCAATACATCAAGCCTCACTACATATCACTCAGAGAATTATACAAGTAGCGGAACATCCAGTACATATAGTAAGAAATAATATGCAAGCCTCCAGCTCGTCTTCGTCATCAGCATCGTTGGAAACTAAGAACAGCACCTGTCACCTGCTACCTAGTCTGCCCATCCCAAAGCGGATGAACAACCCAAGGCAATAAGAGTTAAACATAAAGCCTTGAGTCAGACAACAGTCTTAGTGAGCGGTAAATTAACTAACAACATACCAAAAGAGCATAAAGGAAAAAGGAATAGGAATCCAACCCTCCCACTCCACCTCTTTCTACAGTGATAGCCCCCAGACACACTAAGCAGAAGTAAACATAGCAAAGCAGACATTTAAAGTAAAGCAATTATCACTCGAGTCAAGGTCAACATTTTCCAAGTACAAACCACCAAGGCCTAAACCAAGATCAGATAAGCACCCAGAAAACATTGCTCTTGACACCGAATGACGATACAACCAAACATCCATGACTCTGGCTATCACTGTTATCTTTGCTTCGATACCACCGTTAATTGAATGACCTGCACATTCTTTCAGCCGTCCGTCAAGGGTTAATGGCAACCCCGGTTCTAGACAGAACTCCGCACGTCGTCGCAGCCCGTGCCTAGGACTATCGAATCTGCCCAGAGTACTCGACTACAATCATAGTCTTTAGGGACTATCGAATCTGCCCAGCGTACTCTTGCTTTGAGTCTGCTAGAACCTTCAATAATGATGAAACCTCAGCCTTCTAGTCATCCTCCTCGACGACTATTTCCATACTAGCTCAAGTGCCTCTCGAGCAAACCATTATCCTCAAACCTGAACCATTTCATCGAGTTATCAACATGCTTGGAATGATCCCGTCTGGATTAAACCAAGGCTATCTCATACCATGCCTCACTTTATCTCCTCATAGCAAAGCCTCATCTCAACATCAACATCATCAAATCTATCCATATGAGCTTCATCATCTGCCACATATGCCACGAGCAGCTTTTCCTATTCAAGAGGCTTTCCCTTAGCTTTTGAATCATCTTCGACCATCCTGTCCAAATCAAATCATCAATCAACTAATTTATAACAATCAATCAAGTCAATCATTAATCCAAGTAATCAATCATTCAAACATGATCTAATAAACAATTATAACAATAATGGCAATCTTGTAAATAAAGAGTCCAAATCTAACAAGCATGAATTATGAGCAATATCTCTACAACTTGATGAATGAACTTACATAGGTTAACATGTAGTAAAATGGATGTCAAATCATCATGAACAATAGATCTATACTTAAGTTTATGAAAATGCATGGAAATCACTATTTTAACACCAAATCAAGCCAACAACCCGATATACCCCTTTGGATCTGTGTGATAGATAACCACCACTCATCAAATCACCTAAACACCTCAAAAGCAACACACTTCAGATCTGGACAGCGAAGGATCTAACTCGATTCTCCAAAATTCCGCTTCAAACGATGAAATCTCTCTTCGATGGATGTAGATCTTCAATCTAAGCTCTTGGATCTTCGATTTGATCTTCGATTTGGATGGAAGGAAACACAAGATTAAAGTGGAGAAAAGAAGTGAAGAAGTGTAGAACTCGAGCTCTCAAAATAGCAGCACTTCGACGCATCAAAATCCGGATCCCAAAAAGTGAGGAAATGGACGTGTATTTATAGGCTGAAATCCCTAAGTCGTCCGCCCTCTTAAGTCGTCCACGACTTATCTCCTCCGACTTACGACCTAACAAACCCTACGACTTATCCATCCCCTTCGACCTACGACTTATCAGGTCCTACGACTTAAGCCATAACACATGCGCGCGCGAACCAGGACTCAACGACTCAACAACTCAACGACTCAACAAATCCTACGACTTAACCTTGCGCGACTTAACACATATGTGCGACTTAGCGACCTTGCGACTTAACGCTATACGACTTAACTCTAACGCAAGTGCGCGACTCAACGACCCAACGACCTAAGCCTTAACACTAATGCGCGACTTACGACCTAACAGAGATGCGACTTAACGACTTAACTCCTCAACTCGTCCACGACTTAACTACACACACAGGGTCTTACGACCTAAACTTCAACGACTTATCCCATATTCCTTAAGTCGCTCGAACGACCTAACTTCCTTAAGTCGTTGACCCGCTTATCCCCTAGGTCGTTAACTTTGCTAACTCCTATACTGCTAATCCTTAAGCCGCTAACTACTAGGTCGCCGCTTCCCTTAAGTCGCCAATTCCTTAAGTCGGTCAATACCTTAAGTCGCCAACTACTACCACCGCTTCCTTAGGTCGCCAACTCCCTTAAGTCGCTCCACGACCAATCCTTCTTCACGACCTAAGTCCCAACACGACCTAACTACCACACGACTTAAGCTTCGAATGACTTAACAATACTATCAATCTAATGACAACAGTTTTACGATGTTTCGATCCGTAAAAATACGGGTCGTTACATTCTCTCCCCCTTAGGAATTTCGCCCCCGAAATTCCAAACAAACACAAGCAATAAAAACTATTCTGCATGCCTACCATCCATAGCAATCAACAAACCATGCATCCAATTCTATCCTAGCATGCAGAATTCTAAAACTAGAACAAGTTACAACGTCGTGAGATGACACGACATCTTATGGCCATACCTCGAAGAGTTCAGGATGAGCTGCCTTCATCCTCTCTTCCACCTCCCATATACAGTCGTTATCATCATCACTCCATTGTATCTTGAGCAACTTAACTACCTTCCTCCTAAGCTGTTTCGTGTCAGTTTCCATAACATGAAGCGGCTTACGAGGTCTCTTATCGACTGGATCAACTTCAAAATCTTCACAGCTATTTGCAGAAACCACAGTATTCGAGTTGTGCACATACTTCCGTAAATACGATACATGAAAAACATTGTGCACACTCGACATCTTTTCTGGTAACTCCAATTTGTAGGCGAGCTTTCCAATTCGCTCGATGATCGGGAATGGTCCAACAAATCTCGGAGTCAATTTTCCTTTCTTCCCGAATCGAATAACATTCTTCAGTGGAGAAATCTTCACAAAAACCATATTACCTACGTCGAATTCCAAATCCTTACGACGCTTATCGGCATAACTTTTCTGACGGTCTTGGGCTGCCTTCATTCATTGCCGAATGATCTCTATGCAATCCGAAGTCTATCGAATCATCTCTGGCCCAAGTATCAGCTTTTCTCCCATTTCTAACCAACATGTCGGAAAGTTACACGGTCTTCCATACAATGCTTCATACGGTGCCATACCAATGCTTGACTGGTAACTATTATTATATGAAAATTCCACCAAAGGAAGATGATCTTTCCATGATCCTCCGAAATCCAAAACACATGCTCTAAGGAGATCTTCCAAAACTCGGTTGACTCTCTCGGTCTGACCATCTTTTTGGGGATGATAAGCTGTACTCAAACACAACTCGGTTCCCAAAACTTCCTGGAAGCTCTTCCAAAATCTACTAGTGAACAATGGGTCTCGATCACTCACTATACTTTTCGGAATACCTTGAAATCGAACTATCCACTTAACATACAGCTCAGCCAACTTTGATGCAGTCCTGGTTGATCGAACATGAATGAATCTTGCACTCTTAGTCAGACGATCTACGATGACCCAAATCCCTTCATTTCCTGCTCTTGTTCTATGTAGTCCATCGATAAAATCCATCGATATTTGCTCCCATTTCCATGTAGGAACTTCCAATGGCTGAAGCAATCCACTTGGCTTCTTCTGCTCAGCTTTTACCAACTGGCAGTTCATGCACATGGAAATAAAATTTCCAACATCCTTCTTCATACCTTCCCAGTAATAGGTTCTCTTCATATCCCGATACATCTTATTTCCACCTGGATGAATTGTCAGCTTTGAATGATGACTTTCCTTCAGAACTTCATTTCTCAATTCATCTATATCGGGAACAACTAGTCGTCCTTGTTTCCGAAGCCAACCCTCTCGATTGACCTCGAATCCTTTATCCTTTTCTGGGTCCAATCTAGATTCCAAATCATGGATAATCTTGACAAGCTTATCGTCTCGCTTTTGGCTCTCGCCAATCCTTTCCACAAGAGTAGGTCTTATCGATAAGTGTGCCAACATCTCAGGTTCCAATTCACATCTGGTCCTGAAGTCAAATCCAGCTAAATACTCGAGATTCTTCCATTCTGAAAACATGGCTCCCAATCCTGCATTTCTTCGACTTAACGCATCTGCCACTGCGTTACCCTTTCCCGGAGTATAGGCTATATCAAAATCATATGATGCCAAAAACTCTAGCCATCGTTGCTGCCGAAGATTCAAATCCCTTTGGGAGAAAAGATACTTCAACAACTTATGATCTGTAAACAACTCGAATCGAACTCCCAATAAATAATGTCTCCACATCTTCAGAGCAAAAACAATCGCCGCTAACTCCAAATCATGAGTCGGATAATTCCTTTCATGCGGCTTCAGTTGTCGACTGGCATACGCAACAACTTTACCCTTCTGCATCAGCACTGCTCCAAGTCCAGTACCACATGCGTCGGTGTAAACCACCATCTCATCATTTCCACTTGGAATAGTCAAAACAGGAGCACTTGTCAATCGCTCTTTTAGGATTCTGAAAGCTTGCTCACACTTAGCATCCCATCTGAATACTTGGTTCTTTTTCGTCAATCCTGTTAATGGTGCAGCCACCTTGGAAAAGTCTTTGATAAATCGACGATAGTATCCTGCTAGTCCAAGAAAACTTCTCACATCAGATGCATTCTTAGGTCTACCCCAATCCTGGATTGCTGCTATCTTGGCGGGATCAACCGCTATTCCGCTTCCAGAGATAATATGGCCTAAGAACCTCACTTCATTCTTCCAGAAGTGACACTTTGAAAACTCAGCCTTCAGCTGATGTTTCCGTAAGATTTCCAAAACAATACGCAAGTGCGTCTTGTGCTCTTCTTCAGTTGTGGAATAAATCAAAATATCATCCACGAACACTAGCACGAACTTGTTCAACTGATCTCTGAACACTCTATTCATAAGATCCACAAAATATGCTGGCGCATTGGTCAATCCAAACGGCATTACCAGCCACTCAAAGAAACCGGATGGTGTCCTGAAAGCAGTCTTCGGCACATTATCCTTAGCTACTCTTAATTGGTGAAATCCCGCTGCCAAATCCATCTGAGAATACACCTTAGCTTCGTGAAGCTGATCAAACAAGTCATCTATTCTCGGCAATGGATACTTGTTCTTCTTAGTCACTTTATTCAGCTCACGATAATCCACACACAACCTCAACGATCCATCCGCTTTGGTTACAAACACAACTAGTGCACCCCATTCGGACACACTACGCCGAATGAATCCCTTCGGTAAAAGATCATCAACCTGCACCTTCAACTCTTGTTGTTCCCTAGGCGCCATCCGCCTAAGAGGCATCACAACAGGTCTGGCTCTTTCAACTAGATCTATACGGAACTCGATCTCTCTATGCGGCGGTAACCCTTTGACCTCATCAAAGACATCCTCAAATCCATTAGCGATTGGCAGCGATGACAATCCATCTCGTGGAACAACCAGCGAATACATGAAGCTCATGAAGATGCCTTCCTCATGCTTACATCGTATCACAACCTTTCGCCCTTCCACATTCTCGACTGTCACCTCCAATCTTTCACAATCAACCTTTGCCGCATACTTCCTAAGCCAGTCCATACCCAAAATAATTCTGAACCCCGCAAAGTTCAGAACAAAACAATCACAAACAAAAGAGCAATCATGACTCGATACAATCAGACCACGGCATAACATACACAAACAAGACGAACCCCCAACTAGATTAGTCACAACCAATGGCCTATCAACGATATCTGGTTCTAAACCCAACCGGCCTACAAGTTCACTACAAACAAAAGAATGTGACGCCCCAGTATCGAATAACACTCTAACTGGAACACCACATATGGAAAGAGTACCTTGAAACACCACACTCTTTCCTTTCTCTTCAGCGGTAGGAGCTTTTGAAGATGATGGAACAGCCCCCAAAGCATAAGCTTGCACAATCTGCTTGTCCTTTCGCGGTTCTGGACAATTCTTCTTAATATGTCCCGACTTGTCACAGTTGTGGCACTTTACCGGCACCTTCAGATTCTTGCAATCTTTGGAGAAATGGACCTTCTGCTGACAATTGTAGCAGGTCACTTCGCCCTTCGGCTTCTTCTGGCCATCCTTACCCTTTTGTTGCTGCTGCTTCCTCTTCTTGTTTCCACTCTGCTGTGGTTTAGACTCTTCCTTGGTCACAGCAACAACAGATCCCTCTTTAGGAAACAGATTTTCATGCCTGAGAGCTTTCTCCACAAGCTTCTCAAATGGATCGTCCAAATGATCCACCAACTGCCTCCCAAGATAACTGTCCAAGCCTGTCACAAACTTCTCATTCTTCTGGTATGAAGATTCAATATACGACCGGGCATACTTGGACAAAGCTTCAAACTCAGAAACATACTCAAGAACTGGTCTTCCACCTTGCTTGAGCTCCACAAACCTCCTGAACAGAACAGATTTCTGAGCTGTAGAAATGAACTTAGCTTCAAATCTGGCTTGGAATTGCACCCAAGTAATTTCTTCCTCCGGAGTATCAATGGTGATAGAGTTCCACCAGTCAGAAGCTCTTCCTTGAAGCTGTCTTGATGCGAGCTTCCTTTTAGTTGCATCCTCGATTCCCAAGTCACCAAAGATCCTTCTACAAGCATCTATCCACCTCTGGACTTCAATGGTTGACTCTGTTCCCAAGAAAACCTTTCCTCCAAGAGCAGTATAATCTTTACAAAGCTTAGCAAAATCCACCGGTTTTGGAGTTTGAACTTGAACTCCAACATCTACTGATGGCCCCAGAGCTGGCATCCTTCTCATGATCGAAGTCATCATAGCCTCGAACATAGCAACATAATCAGCAGCCCCCTTGGTAGCACGGCCTTCCCTAGCAGCTGGTCTCCCTCTTCGACTCATTCTTAATATCGATAAAAGAAATGATCAACACACTTTGAGAAATAACTGCATAAAGGACTCAAATCTTTCTAAGCTACTATATTATATATAGTAATCATCCATCAAAATACAATTACGTCTCTCATACGTAGTTACGTTAGCGAGCGTTGGGTAAAATCGATTAACCAATGCTCTGATACCAAATGTGACGAGCGCCCATGACCCATGCACTACACATGGAAATAGTGCGCTGTAAAGTGTGCCAGGCAGCCATGGACGATTGCCAAGGTTAAGTTAAAACAACAGAATGTATCGTATTACTCACAGCGCATGGATAAAATACAATAGAGAATATATATAGTGAAGCATTGCAAAATAGAATCTCATCAATTAAGCTTCATAATAGTTGAATACAAACATCTGAATAGTCAATACATCAAGCCTCACTACATATCACTCAGAGAATTATACAAGCAGCGGAACATCCAGTACATATAGTAAGAAATAATATGCAAGCCTCCAGCTCGTCTTCGTCATCAGCATCGTTGGAAACTAAGAACAGCACCTGTCACCTGCTACCTAGTCTGCCCATCCCAAAGCGGATGAACAGCCCAAGGCAATAAGAGTTAAACATAAAGCCTTGAGTCAGACAACAGTCTTAGTGAGCGGTAAATTAACTAACAACATACCAAAAGAGCATAAAGGAAAAAGGAATAGGAATCCAACCCTCCCACTCCACCTCTTTCTACAGTGATAGCCCCCAGACACACTAAGCAGAAGTAAACATAGCAAAGCAGACATTTAAAGTAAAGCAATTATCACTCGAGTCAAGGTCAACATTTTCCAAGTACAAACCACCAAGGCCTAAACCAAGATCAGATAAGCACCCAGAAAACATTGCTCTTGACACTGAATGACGATACAACCAAACATCCATGACTCTGGCTATCACTGTTATCTTTGCTTCGATACCACCGTTAATTGAATGACCTGCACATTCTTTCAGCCGTCCGTCAAGGGTTAATGGCAACCCCGGTTCTAGACAGAACTCCGCACGTCGTCGCAGCCCATGCCTAGGACTATCGAATCTGCCCAGAGTACTCGACTACAATCATAGTCTTTAGGGACTATCGAATCTGCCCAGCGTACTCTTGCTTTGAGTCTGCTAGAACCTTCAATAACGATGAAACCTCAGCCTTCTAGTCATCCTCCTCGATGACTATTTCCATACTAGCTCAAGCGCCTCTCGAGCAAACCATTATCCTCAAACCCGAACCATTTCATCGAGTTATCAACATGCTTGGAATGATCCCGTCTGGATTAAACCAAGGCTATCTCATACCATGCCTCACTTCATCTCCTCATAGCAAAGCCTCATCTCAACATCAACATCATCAAATCTATCCATATGAGCTTCATCATCCGCCACATATGCCACGAGCAGCTTTTCCAATTCTAGAGCCTTTCCCTTAGCTTTTGAATCATCTTCGACCATCTTGTCCAAATCAAATCATCAATCAACTAATTTATAACAATCAATCAAGTCAATCATTAATCCAAGTAATCAATCATTCAAACATGATCTAATAAACAATTATAACAATAATGGCAATCTTGTAAATAAAGAGTCCAAATCTAACAAGCATGAATTATGAGCAATATCTCTACAACTTGATGAATGAACTTACATAGGTTAACATGTAGTAAAATGGATGTCAAATCATCATGAACAATAGATCTATACTTAAGTTTGTGAAAATGCATGGAAATCACTATTTTAACACCAAATCAAGCCAACAACCCGATATACCCCTTTGGATCCGTGTGATAGATAACCACCACTCACCGAATCACCTAAACACCTCAAAAGCAACACACTTCAGATCTGGACAGTGAAGGATCTAACTCGATTCTCCAAAATTCCGCTTCAAACGATGAAATCTCTCTTCGATGGATGTAGATCTTCAATCTAAGCTCTTGGATCTTCGATTTGATCTTCGATTTGGATGGAAGGAAACACAAGATTAAAGTGGAGAAAAGAAGTGAAGAAGTGTAGAACTCGAGCTCTCAAAATAGCAGCATTTTGACGCTTCAAAACCCGGATCCCAAAAAGTGAGGAAATGGACGTGTATTTATAGGCTGAAATCCCTAAGTCGTCCGCCCCCTTAAGTCATCCATGACTTATCTCCTCCGACTTACGACCTAACAAACCCTACGACTTATCCATCCCCTTTGACCTACGACTTATCAGGTCCTACGACTTAAGCCATAACACATGCGCGTGCGAACCAGGACTCAACGACTCAACAACTCAACGACTCAACAAATCCTACGACTTAACCTTGCGCGACTTAACACATATGTGCGACTTAGCGACCTTGCGACTTAACGCTATACGACTTAACTCTAATGCAAGTGCGCGACTCAATGACCCAATGACCTAAGCCTTAACACTAATGTGCGACTTACGACCTAACAGAGATACGACTTAACGACTTAACTCCTCAACTCGTCCACGACTTAACTACACACACAGGGTCTTACGACCTAAACTTCAACGACTTATCCCATATTCCTTAAGTCGCTCGAACGACCAAACTTCCTTAAGTCGTTAACCCGCTTATCCCCTAGGTCGTTAACTCGCTAACTCCTATACTGCTAATCCTTAAGCCGCTAACTACTAGGTCGCCGCTTCCCTTAAGTCGCCAATTCCTTAAGTCGGTCAATACCTTAAGTCGCCAACTACTACCACCGCTTCCTTAGGTCGCCAACTCCCTTAAGTCGCTCCACGACCTATCCTTCTTCACGACCTAAGTCCCAACACGACCTAACTACCACACGACTTAAGCTTCGAACGACTTAACAATACTATCGATCTAATGACAACAGTTTTACGATGTTTCGATCTGTAAAAATACGGGTCGTTACATTGATTGCAGCGAGTTACAGCGGATAACAATGGATTACAGTAGTAAAATTTGTTAGCAGCAGCAGTAATGGACTTTAGAACTGAATCCGGCAGAGTCTGGGCGTTGGAGAATTCAAAGATCCTTTCTCTATGGGCCCTGGGGGTCTATTTATAGGTGTAGGAGGCTGATATTTCGCTCAGATCTCGGGAGACTTCTTCTGGCACGTGAGCGGGCCCACGCGACCGAGCCCACGAAGTTTCGGCTCGATCCGTGATGAATACGAATGAATTTCGTATCGATCAGGATTTCATCCAATGGAGTCGAAACTTGGTGTGGACATTCTTCATCTTATACGTAAGCTCCTGTGAAAATTTCATAGCATTTGGACTTGTGGATCGTAAGATATGATCGATATGAAATGGAGACTTTCGGCAGGCTCTTTGGTTCAACTCGATCTTGTTCGAATCGATGGCTGCGCGTGCCTATGAGTTGACGTGGCGCTTGAATTTTGGATCGCTCCGCTTTCGATGCCGAGT
Organism: Allium fistulosum; assembly: GCA_030737815.1. Classification (NCBI taxonomy): domain Eukaryota; kingdom Viridiplantae; phylum Streptophyta; class Magnoliopsida; order Asparagales; family Amaryllidaceae; genus Allium; species Allium fistulosum. The sequence goes on along the minus strand of CM060902.1, from coordinate 1,108,905,549 downwards.
TGACCGAGTTTCCCCATATTTTCGCCTAGTTCATATCGATGCTGCTGCCTTGTTCGCATCGATGAAGGATGCACAGTTTTCATCGATTGTTATGCCTTGTTCCTATCGATTGGAAACGATTCCAGTCGATCGATACGAAGTGGAAGTGGCCGGATGGACTCGAACATTGGTAGCTCGATCGATATGAATAACCATGATATGATCGATACGAATAGGGACTCCTCGATGGATACGAAGCAACTGGACTTGAAGGATATGAACAAGGGGCCTTCTAGGATGGATACGAACTAGACTCCATTTGTTGCTAATCGATTCGAACCTACGCGAAGACGATGGATTCGAACAATCGTGAGCCGATGGATTCGAACAAAGCTTTCCCTGATGGATGCGAAGCAGTGTGGTTGGATCGATGCGAATTCGATCGATATGAACTAAGGCTCGATGATGGATACGAAATGGGGTTATTTCCTTCAATTTGCATCAATCATAACTTGGGCATATGAACTCAGATTGACTTGAAATTTGGAGTGTCGACTTTCATGACTTCACTTGTCGTATCATATCAATTGTAGCTTGATCTGGACTCAGACAAAATTCGTCGATATCCATAGTGAGCTTGCGTATAACCGATCTCTAAGACGAACCGTCATTGGTTTCTAGTCAAGTTATTGGTGTCACAGCCTTGCCAAAAGGCGGGATAACACATATATTTACATGTGAAAAAAATTAGTATGTTTAGATTTACTATTTGAACAAAAAATTATTTTTGAGAAATAAACTGCCGTTACTTATTTGAAAGTTTTCAAATTTAAATTTTGAAACTCTGGGAAGTTTTCATAAATTGAATTTTGAAACTATGGAAATTTTTCATGAATCAAATCTCTTGAACTCTGAAATTCAATATGGAATATTTCTGTAAATTTGTAAGTTATTAGAATGGATCTATTGTGAAATCTGTTGTATTTTGAATATGAAAATAATAGCTTTTTCGGAGAATTTGACACTTTAAAAATGTAGTTATCTACATTCCTTTTTTCATCTGATTTTGATTTAATTTGCATAAGAATTTTAGTTCTGACTCGAGTGTATTATTTTCCTTTATGCTCGGGTCAGCCTGAGTATTTCAGTGTTTTGAAGATATTATTTCTTGAAGATGAAGATGGAGTTTGAAGACCGTATTTATTAATCATATTCCACTGCAATACTTTGTTTTATCTGTTAAATGTATAACTCTGATGATATTGTAAAGTGAAATTATTGTATATTGTTAAACAGCTTCATGAACTGTTTATGCTATTATTATATTTTGTCATTCCGCTGCGAGATTCTATGTATCGTCCTTCTTCTTTTTCTTATTTCCTTAAAATAAAACCAATTGATAATCTATCTTTTAAATGGTTTGAGTTGGACATTGGCGGTTTATTGTCGACTTGAACTATCCAAAAAGGTGGGTTGTATCGACCCGCTATTTCGAACCATTCAAATCGACAATAAACCACACATGTGTGACTTGAATTGTTCAAAACAACAGATTGTTATATAAATTTGGGGTAAACTAGAATCAATCATAGAATCATAGACAAAGAATATTACAACATCACACAGTTGAATAGATAACATAGTAGATCATGAAGCTACTACATAAACATCAGATTCTAAAGCAAAACAACAGAAATCCAAATACATAGAGGTTTGGTAGTACATAAGCAAATGACAAATGTCTGAACAAAAATAACTGAAATGACTAAAATAGCTAAATAGATAGATAGATAGATCTCTAACCAGTCTCCAGCTCCAAAAGATGAATCTCGAATGCGGTGGTACTCAAGCTGACCCAAGCATAAAGCAAAACAAAACACTTGAGTCAGGATTAACATTCTTATGTAAGTAAATCAACTCAAGTGAAATGTACAAGTGAAATGCAATAATAACTCATAGGATGCTTGGGATTCCCATCCTTTAAGGATCTGTTAAACTATCTACATATATAATAGAAAACACTATGTAGGTAGTGTCTATCATAAAGTAAAGTACTAAAGTAGCGTTAAGGCATTACCTGTATCCCCCTTAACACATTTTTATATCAATATCGTAGTCTATACGGTACTGTAAGCTCCACCGTAAACTGGTGGGATACTCAGGGAGCACTCAATAGGTACGATACAAACCAAAGTTGTAGTCGACTCTATCGGGATAAACATGACAAGGCACACGAGGCAATGCCCAGGGTAGGATTCTACTGTTTTGCACTCCCAGACTGGTGGTAACGCATAGCAGCTACTACCGCCCACCTCGAGACAGACTCTCATAATCAAAGGTGTGCACCAATTAAATCACAAAGTAATATATATGGTTTCGAAGAAGCGTGTTCGATAAGGGGAGCGACTCCACTTAGCCCGGTATAGCTCATGTTTTAGTCATTTTAGTTATGACCCGAAAGTCAAGGATGTCCATCAACGTTCTCTTACTTCATTCAAGTATCGTTCTCCAAACCATCCTACTTCATTCTGGATTCTCCACCATGTGCATAGTTATTAAATTGGTTTCGGTATTAACATATAGTATGTCAATATCCGACACCGGTCTCTTTAACAAATAAACGCTTATTTCACACCGTGGTCATTTTATAAAACATTAAATAAAATCTCAAGTTACAATTTAAATCAATAACTAAATATTTAACTTCAATTATATTTAGTTTTGAAACAATTTACTTAACACTTTTAATCAAATCAAGTTATTACAATTTAATATTATATCCTTCGAAATTCTCATAAACAAATAAGTTTAAACCACATCTTATTTGAAAACAAATCTTTAAACTACAATTTAATCTTAATTATCTTTCCAAATCCTTATTTATAAAAGTTATTACAAAAATCTATTTCATTTATATTAATTTAAAATTTAAATAATTTTAGAGCATATTTTATATTTTTACTAAATTAAATCTTATTTTATTAAATTCTATTAAATTAAATTTTATTTTATTAGATTAAAATTTTATTTTGTTAAATTTTATTAAATTTAATTTTAAATTATATTTAAAAATAATAAAGTTATAAGTTAAAATTTTTATAATTTACCTTTTCAAGACTTATTATTAACTTATAAATTTAAAACTTCAAAACATATAATTTTTTTAAAATTAAAGTTTATATATTTAAAATAAATCTTTAAATTAAATTTAAAAAGTCAATTTTTATTAAATCAAACATATTTCAAAATTTTCAAAAATTACTTTAAAAATCAACCAACGGTGTCCGTATATAGTTTTCTATCCAAGGGTCAAGTGATTCGGGTATTTATCATTTCAAGCCAAAATTATTAAATTTTCCGAGTATATATCATTTCAACCTGCATCCCAAGTCAACAATTTCCTAATCTATATAATCGTTCGGGTATGTATCATTTCAACCCATAGTGATTTTCCTAACATCTAAGGGAACTTGCAATGTGATTGAAATAATAATAACATGACATATATAAAAGGGAACTTGAAATGTGATTTAACAAATAAAATAACATAACAATAACCATACATGTTTCATAAGATATCACATAACAACAAATAACATATCTTGTAAATCAGCATATCATATATATGCCAAACTGACATATTATCTATGTATCAAATTATATGTCCAAGGGGAACATCATATCAATTCATATAAAAAAAATCTACTAACAAAATTCCTAGCTAAAACTAAAATTTCAATCGCCATCAATTCACTTATCATAACCATGATAGTCGTGAGTGATTTCTCACGTTTCGTGGATATGAAGGTGATAACAACACAAATGAATACGAAGTGGAGATCACAAGCTAAACATATCCAAATCCAAAATAATAACAAGATCCAAAGCAATCCAAGATCCAAACAAAGCAATGATACGAACAAGCTTTCAACAAATATGTTTCTTTTTTTCTTTTTATCCTTTTTCTTTTCTCTTTTTTTTGAAGAGAGGGGGAAGAGAAGAGGGAGCATAGGGTTCGATCTATGCTTGCAAAGAGGTGTAGTGCTCGGTCAAAGTGGATAGGTGGTGGAGGTCGACTTCGAATAATCATCGATTTCACCAAAACCATACCTGAAAATAGGTCGTCTTTAAGAAAAGATTTGGACCAGAATATTACTGAATCTGTAAAACTGACTAACTAGACAGTTGTTGCCAATTCTTTTCTTTCCACTTTCAGAAAATGAATTACTCAAAAAGCTTCTGTCTTGAGGAAGTTATAGTCAAAACAAACATAGGTGTTTTCTAAGTTGAAAATCAGAGTACAAAAACATTTTGAAAAGATTTGAGTTTTTGGCATAGAAACTTAAGGAATTTGAAGAACTAATCTAAATGAAAGTTGAAGACACTGGAAAAATAAATTGTTTGAAAAAAATAATGACACTTTTTTAGTCAGAAATGAATAAATTCTATTGTAATGAAAATGGGGAAGAAAGAGAGAGGAAGGAGAGGAGAGGAGAGGGAAAAGAGAGGAGAGAGGAGAGAGGAGAGGAGATTGGAGTTTTAGTTTAGAAATTTAGGGATTTTGGAATTCAGGCAAGGGGAAAGGAGAGAAGAAGGAGAAGAAGGAGAAGAAGGAGAAGAATACAAAGAAGTTTTTCAGAGAGAAGAAATGAGGAAGTGATAAAGATAGTACGTACTTTGTTTCATCAGAAGTGTCTATAGGTGAATGGGTGAGGCCCTTTAGTTTCCAAGTGTTCATTAATATCCCTCGGAAGCCTAATAGTCATTAGAAAGCCCAATAGCCAAAGTGGAAAACCCAAGAGTCAATGTAAAGAGAATAACATTAGAATTACAATAGGAGATGCAATATATACATGTACAAGGGAATACACTGTACATTTATGCGAGTTTTTCACTGTAAATTGCATATTTGTGGTTCTAAAAGTCTGATTTTGATGAAACGAAAAGTGGAATCCTTCTTAGAATTAAGTCTAGATTTTTTTTCAATGATAAAATTTAAATTTTAAAACTTTTAAATTTTCAACTAAAATTCAAAATTTGACTAAGTTTGACCAAAAGTTGACTTTTCATGAAATTTTCCGCTTGAATGTTGGTTACACACTTGAATCAGATTTGAATAATTATATTTTCAAAACTAACGTTTTCGTTTGAATATAAATGATTGTAAATTGAATATGAAACTGAAATAAATTTCAAATTCCTCAACAACACATTTAGTTTGCATTATTCATAAAAAAAAGTTAAATCATTCAACTTCAGTTTAATGGTATTCAACGTTAACTGTTACAATCACTTTGTACTGACTATTTCCGCTATTTAACATATGTAACTTTTGTTTGAATTCAAGTCTCCTATTCTTATAAAATTACACAAAAAAACATTTATTTAATATTTTTTTTTCATAACTTTATTTTGTTTCCTTACGATGTTTAAATATAAGTTAACACAAATGGATGATGCTCATATTGCATTAATTTACCATTAATTTCTCTTTATTTTAATTAAAAGGTTTCCAATAATTTCAATTGAAATAAGCTCAATATTAAATTTAAAAATGAACACTAATAATGCAACTACTGTTTTCTTTACATTTTATATATTCCAACATTTATTAGTTTATTCATACAATAAATACACACAAAAATTATCAAATAAAATTTTCTTATCAACCTCTCTCATTAAATGTCTTCTTATTAAAGGTCAACTTATCATACACAATTTAATAAATAAATTTAGGTTTCTCCTATTAAATTGCCTTCATTTTATTATTTATTCACGTTGACCCTTATTATTCAATTGTTGTTAATTATTACCTACAGATTAATATCATTAAATCACATTCCAATAATTGTTACCCACTCCACATATCACAATTTGTCATTTAAGGTTTCATTTTAACTTCATATCCAATGAGTTTACATTAATACATCATTAAATTTATTTCTACCCGTCTTTATTCAGAAATTTTATTTAATATAATAAATTCTAACATGTTAAAATATGGGTCGTTACATCGGTCATCACCTTGGATGTAAAATTCACCTTAAATATGTAGACGGATTAATACAGTAGATATGTACCCATTTGTGTCGGATATAAGTTAATTATATATATATGGACTATAGTATAGTTTATACGGTCATATCGATAAATAACATAAAAAAAATTGAATTATGATTGAATAAATGAATCGCTAATCTTTTAGGCGTATTAAATAAGTTAATAAAAAGAATCAGTGTTTAAAAAAAACTAATAATGAATTATAAGTCATTCTCAAAGTTCAAAAAGAAGGTGGAACAAAGAATGAGCGAAAGTAAACAAAAACGATGAAATTTGAAGTGCTGAAAACTCAACGATAGGAAAATGGTCAGCTGATCACAACTCATCGTCAATCGATGGCACTCAAGAAAACATAAGGAAAACCTAATAAGAAATAGTATAAAACTATGGTAGAACAATCGACTTAAAAGAGCCATCGGTCGATTGAACAGTCGAATGGTCAACTGATGACTTTGGTCAGTCGACTAATGAATTTTATTCAGTCGTTTATGCACTTTGTAAGGAAAAATATAAATAGAAGAACAATCAACTTTTTGATTTTTAAGAGTCGACCTAATGCCTATAGTTTTCACTGGTTGAAACTAAACTTAGTGGAAGCCTTGTATTGTGCTTGGGGCTAGTCTTTCCCACTCATTCAACGTGATAGAGTTCCGTGTGACGTATCGATGTTGTATAATGTGATACCACAAAGGCTATCAAACTCAAAACTCAAATAAACATAACACAAATCTGACATACCGATACAAACTCTAAGCTATCACACAGTGGCTATATATAATCTTCGGAAACAAATATAGAAATAAACATAACACAAATCAGTCACAGACATCCATATCACAAAGGCGGAAGAAGATATGAATATAACACATAAAAGTGTACATCAGAGTAGTGGTCAGAAAGATCCACGATAATACAAAAGAATAGCTACAAGCTACACAAAAGAATAAGTATACATCACGGAGTCTATATCTCAAATGTATACATCCAAAAACTACTAATCTAAGTAGTCAGCCCAAAAGTCAGAGTAATCCCAGAAGAGAAGTCAAGCAGAAGCACCTATAACATCTCGGTCTGACCCGAGTATTATTTCATAAGAAAATAATAAACGGATCAGTCTAGCTATAAATATCAGATGACATGATATAGATATAAGATATGGCATAAACATGTAATAACCATAATGGCATACTATGATAAGTATGTAAATGAACATCAACAAGAGATCAATCAATATCACAAGAATCTTCTCAAATATCCAAATCCACAAAAAGGTAATGACACACGAATTCACCAATGCACAAAAATTGATAAATCATATCAATGAAAATCACTAAAATTGGTGAAGCACAAATTCCAGAAATCATCACAAGAAATCCAGAAATCACAAGAAAAAGGGAAAGAGGCCTATCACAAGACGGGAGCATGAAAGCTCACCAACACGTGTATCACAAGACGGAAAGCTATTCCATGGTTGCTAACTATTTTCACTAGAATGGCCCGAAGACCATGAGTCAAAACTCCACTAAAATGGCCCGAAGACCATGGGGCGCTACCCCACATATGTGAGTAGAAACATCACACAAACGGGGGCTAGTCTCCCTCGCAGACAAAGAGACATCGCACAATTGCTAGTCTAAATCACAAAAATGATCGTCATGATCATCAAGAAGTTTCAATTACACTAAGCTAGTAAATATATGAGTTCAGCTTCATGTCCCATAACCACTAGCATAACTTAAATATTTATGAACAAACTGTAGATCTTCACTAGGAAATTGTCGCAAAAGGTTCAGTCGAACAAGTCCAAGAATTAACTGACGAAGTAAACGCAAGCGTTTCATACCACCTGTTTTGCTAAGCCGTTTAATTAGATTTCTCATCCGAGTGAAGTAAAGGCTTGTATATACTAATAGATTGGAAAACGGTTTAGGAAAAAGAGCTTTGTAATGAAATAGAGTTGAAATCGTTTTGATGAAAGAGTTTTGATATTTACTACTAGTATTGAAACCTTTATATTTTTAAAGTGACAAATCGCTAAAATGATTGTAAAAACAATCAATCACAAAATTCACATTCGAAGTCGTGAATAAAACCCAAAGAAATCAATTCCAAAGCCATCAAAATAGGAACACGCCTGCAAGATAACATAGTTCAATATAGTAAATAGGCGCGACCTAATCATGGCGCGACCTATCACGGTCGAGCAAAGAATTGGTGCGACCTAACAGGGGGGGAGCGACCTAACAAGGTCGAACTAAGGAGTTAACGGCTTAAGGCTACGGCCCAACATGGCCGACCTAATATGGCCTTGCAATATGCAATAGGACAACTTAACTAGGAGAGCGACCTAAGGGGGAGACAGGTCAAACGACCTAAAGATTAGGAGAGTCGAACGCCCTAAGGGAGAAAACAGGTCGAACGACCTAGTTGGTTGCGACCTAGGTGGTGGTGAGGCAGAGCGACCTAATGGATCGCGACCTAAGGAGGTGGTAGGTCAAACGACCTAAAAGTGTGAGGCCGTACGACCTAAACACAAACGACCTAAAAATAGGGCGAGCGACCTAACAACTTAAGAGGTACACAAGGCCGAGCAACGACCTATAAGGGAGCGACCTAAATAAAGGCCGAGAATTCTTCATGAGCAAACCAAGCGACTTAGGGACGAAACGACCTAAGTGGGAAGGCTGAGCGACCTAAAGTGGAAATGGTGTCAAGCGACCTAACTAGGTGAATGGTCGAGCGACCTAAAGGATTGGCTAAGAGCTTTTCCAAACGACATAGGGTGAACGACCTAACGTGTTGCGACCTAGCGACCTAAGGATGATCAACCAAGTGGAGCGACCTAGGGCGAATGACCTAGCTGCGAGGTGAGTTAAAATAGGTGAAACGACCTAAATGCGAACGACTTAAGCATGAAATGATCTGATGGCCTAGAACGAGCTATGGTCGAACGACATAGGGTGAACGACCTAACCATGGAAAGGCCGAGCGACCTAACGACCTAAAGTGCCGATGCGACCTACGACCTAAAGTGCCGATGCGACCTACGTTGGCCGAGAGCTATGCAGAGCAAGTGAAGGCACAGGCAGAACGACCTAAGCCCAGTTTTTTGCCAAAAACACTAAAAATTGGAGTTTTTCGCCAATCCAGTCCAAACTAAATGCAAATATACATGCTAAAGTGATAGGAATTCATTCCCAACAATCCAAGATAGTTATAGACAAGAATGTGAGATAAAAATCTCACCTTTTCACGGAAATTGATGGAGATGAAGTTTGAAAGCAAAGTGAGAAGCAACCACAAGCTTGAATCAATGCTTCACTTTGAATTTGGAGTTAGATGTTGAATTTGCTAATGAACTTGAGCTTGGAATTTTAATTTTCCATTCCCTCCACCATTTTTGTTGAAGCTTTGTTGTTAGGAATTTATGAAGAAGGAAGTGATGAAGAGGAGATGGGTTGGGACTGAGTTAACAAGTGGTTCAGCCCAAACCAAAGCCCTAAGCGAAAAAGTGGCAAAATTCCACTAACTCCAAACATATCGAAGTTTATACTCAAAAAGATCGCAAACGTCATTTTGAACTCGATAGAGGTGGTCTCGAGTCCTAATTTGACCGTATGCAAAAAGTAGCTTTTCGGACTAAGATCCGACTAACGATTAAAATATTTAAATAAGATATTCAAATACATAATCGTCGAATATGCGGGTTGTTACAGACTCCCCTCCTTAAAGAAATTGCGTCCTCGCAATATATAAGGTGGAAATAAAAAAATAACAACCATAAAAGCATATTTACACCAAAAGAAATTTGAAATAAGAAGTTCACCTCAAAAAAGCATGAGAAGGTAAGTCCGGATGTGTTCGCTCGATGAATTCTCTAGATTCCCAAGACCAATCCTTAGGATTTGAGGACCATTGAACTTTCACAAGCAGAACATCTTTATTTCGAAGTCATTTGACTTCCGAAGTGATAATACGAATAGGATGCTGCTAAAAAGTTAAATTAGGCGAAACTTCAATTTCTTCCACAACACCGGACTCAAGAATAAAAATCGGAATCTCGAAAGCATTTCCGTAATTGAGAAACGTGAAACACGTCACGAATAGCAGAAAATGAGAGCCGGTAAATAAAGGCGATACGCCATGGAATCACTACGTTCAGTGATAGGAAATGGCCCAATATAAAGAGGCGCTAATTTTTCCCGATCGACTGAAACGTAAAACACCCTTAATAGGTGAAACACGAATAAAATCTGGACCTAAAACCAGCTTCTCGTCGGCCTCAAGCCAACAAGAAGGAGATCGGCATGGCCTTCCATAGAGTGCCTCGAAAGGTGCCATACCTGTTATCCCGCCTTTTGGCAAGGCCAGGACACCAAGGAGTTGGATTCCAAATGTCGCTTGTCATGGATATCGTTGAATTCTGACCAAGTCCGGATCAAGCCCCAATTGATGAGACATGATCGGGAAAATAAAGCAAACCAACGTTCGAAGTTTCAAGTCAATCCGAGCTCATATGCACAGGTTATTTGGATACAAGTGGGAGGAAAAAGCATGTTTTCGTATCCATCGGCCGACCCCATTTCGTATCCATTAAAACGTATCTGTTCGTTTCGATGGAGCTAGTACATCGAGTTCGTATCGATGGATTTCGTATCCATCGGTGGTCCTCGTTTCGCATCCATCGGTCTCGTGTCAATTAGAATGATTAAGTCCACACATTGATAAGCTTCGCATCGATAGAACCTTCAGCCGGAAAGACTTGTTCGTATCCATCAATAAGTCACCTGGTTCGTAACGATCGCTTACTGTCGACTTCGTATCCATCAGATATTCGATACTTCGCATCCATTGAAAGGCTCCAACTTGCATTCTTTGACTTCGTACCCATTGAGGAGCTACGTGTTTCGTATCCATCAAGAAAGGGACTCTCCGTCTCCATTTGACCATCAGTTCGTATCCATGAATGACCGTGGTTCGAATCCATGGATGAAGTCCTACTCGAATCCATCAGGTCAACCAGCTTGGATAACGTGTCATCTCTCGAAGAAAACGAGGCGAGATACATGGAGTCGAAGCAGTCAACGCGGAGCAAAAACCGGATCGAGGCGAAGCGCGCGCACCACGTCATCCCTCGATGCGAATGCGCCGAGATATATGGAGTCGACACGGTCGACTCGGAGTAAAGACCGGATCGAGGCGAAGTGTGCGTTCCACGTCTTCACAGAGGCGCGTGACACCATCGATTCGAAGCCCTCAGTTCGGAGAGATGGATTCGAACCAGACAGCCTAGCAAAGAACATCGCCTCGTATCGATGATATCTCTCAATCCGCTGATCCAAATACCATGAAATTTTAACTGAAGGTTGCACACATACCGAGGAACGTCTCCACCAAATTTGAGCTCAATTGAAGGTAATCTTGATCGATATGAAATGACTTCGTATCGATCGCAGATCGACTCGAAACTTTCTGGAAATAGTCAAATGGGTCCTCTCACGTGCCAGACCAATTCTCCCGGAGTTTGAGCGAGATTTGAGCCTCCTACGCCTATAAATAGAGCCCCAGAATCAACAGAAAAAGGATCTTTTTTTCTCTGAAGCGTCCAGACTCTGCCGGATTGAGATTTGCATCCTACTTTTGCTGTCAATTTCGAATTCTAATCTGTAATCCACTGTTCATTGCTGTAACCGCTTGTAATCATTGAAAGAGAATCAATAAAATCATCAAAACTTCATAGTGGACGTAGGCTATACGCCGAACCACTCTAAATTGCTTGTCTGTGCACTTTACATTTTTGTTTGTTGGAGTTTTTGTTAGATAACCTCTGTTTTACATTTACAATCTTCATTTTATCTCTTCAAACAACTCCCGAAGAGTGTTGTGCCCATTTTTGGTACAAACACTTTGGTGCTTTCACTGAGAAAACCAGTTTTTTCTCCCGCTCATTGGATCTGCCATCGATACCGGATTGCACAAATCGAAGAGGAAGATCCAGATATACAGTCCGGAATCCTTCCATTCTATTCAGATTTGCTCAAAATCTAGGAGAGGACTCCACCACCGAGAATGGTCAGCACAAGAACTGGCGCTACCGCTGCAGAGCAAGAAGGCCGAGATAGGCAGAATCCCACACAGCCGCCTTCTTCCAATCAAGACAATACCACTCACTCAGACTCAACGGGGCTAGTCACCCGACAGGAGTTTCAAGTATTGCTCCAGGAGCTGACCCAAAGCCGTCAGCAGTTGGCGGAACAGTTGCGCGCCAATATCGAGCTAACCAACCAGCTAAACCGCCGGGGGCACAGAAGGTCCAGGAGAGATGATGCCTCCAGAGCGTCTACCGAAAGCTCAGCTTCATCTGATTATCACCACCGAACTACTCGTCCTCGGCTAGAGGGGAGTCGCGCTCAAGCTGCTGAATATCAGCCCGCCTTAACTGTTGGGCAACTGAGGGTAGGACCATCGACCAGCTTCCAAACGGGTCCCTCAACACGAGGAGGTACAGCCCCATAGTACACCACGGATAACCGCGCCACAACCGCCGCAGCAGAAACAAGGTTGATACCCGAAATCAATCAGAGTCGATCAATCAACAGCGTGGACATACTCCTGAACCTTATGTCCCAGAAGATGCTGAGCCAAGGAGGCGAGATATGGATCGTCGACACCGCCCGATCCAAACTCGCACCGTGGAACCCGACCACGCCTTAGCTCATCAAGCTCAGAACCTGCCCGTGTCGGATATATCAACCATGATACGTCAGATGATCCGCGAGAGTCAGGGGCTCACTAATGATGATTGGGGGATTTCCTGTAGTCATACCCCTTTCACAGACGAAGTGTTACATGCTGAACCCCCTAGGCGATTCAGAATGCCGACTCTCCCGATGTATGAAGGGAATAGTGACCTAAACCAGCATATTCTGAAATATGAATGGTCGATGAGCGCTGCAAGGGCCGACGATGCAGTGAAGTGTCGGAGTTTCCCCATCTCTCTGGGGGGAATCGCGACAATGTGGTTTACCCGCCTACCACCTAGATCAATTTCTTCGTTCGATCAATTGGCCAAGAGGTTTGTGGAGCAATTCCATATGCATGTTGCTAGGCCAAAAGACGTCAACACCCTGTCCAGCGTCACTCAAGCTCCTGGAGAAACGCTCAGGCGTTACCTGGAGAGGTTCCACGCAGCATGCGTCGAGATCACCAATCCTAACGATAATTCAATCTTGATGGCTCTGACCAAGGGGATTGATCCTGATTCTGAATTCGGAAACTGGCTAGCTGGAAAACCGCCCGCATCGTTGGACCGTTTTTACTCCAAGGCCGCTCAATTCCTGCGGCAGGAGGATGCAAAACAGTCTAGGAAGCAGGACGATGCGAGGCCCAGCATTGAGGGAATACAGAGCAATGTAGCAGTTAAACAGTCCGGTGAGAGTTCCGGGAAAGTTCAACTAAATATACAAAACAAACAAACCCAGCAGAGAGGAAGAAATGGCCAGAATAAGAAGAGAGATGAGAACCGAGGTCCACGACGTAGAGCTCAGATGTTCGACAGTTATACACCGCTAAACACATCATTGGAAAACGTATACTTACAGACTTGTAACACTGTACAGTATAAGAAGCCTGCTCCGAAGCCCTCGTCGGAGAGGCAGGTTCAGACAGGGAAATTCTGTAGGTTCCATGAAAGCTATGGGCACAATACCAATGAGTGTCGGCACTTACAGGACCTCATCGAGAAGCTGATTAGAGAGAGGAAGCTAGATCAGTTTGTACGGGCGCCGCAGTCTGGCGGAGCGGGCCCCTCGAATCAAAATCGTCCTCAAAATCAGGAAAGAGAGGAGGAACCCGCCCGTGCGGGCGGGAGATTAGTTATCAACACAATAAGTGGTGGTCCCCATCCGGCAGACAGAAGCTGGGAGGAAATGGAGTCGTATGCTAGTTCTATCTGGCATGCGGACTTCGAGTGTTATAGTAATTGCGAGGACGGAACCCCGGCAAAACAACAAAAGATAATATCTGATGATATCGTGTTCAGAAGCCGAGACGCCGATAAGGTCGAAGCCCCTACTATTGATCCACTAGTCATATCTGCCCAGGTAGGTCCTGCTTGGATGAAGTGGATCCTGGTTGACAGTGGGAGCTCTGTGAATATCTTGCTTAAACGGGCTTACGATCTAATGAAGATGGAGACAAAGGATTTGAAACCCTGTTTATCCAGAATCCATGGTTTCAACGGAAGTGCCACGATACCCATCGGAATAACTGAACTCCCAGTCGAGTTAGGCGTTGGAGAACGCCGGAGGGTCCGAATGTTACAATTTGTTGTGCTAGAAATTGATTCGCCATATAATGCGTTTCTGGGTCGACCAGCCCTAGCTGATTTTAGGGCGGCGATCGCCCCATGGTGTCTGACTTTGAAATTTCCCACTGATCATGGGATTGGAGTTGTTCAAGGAGATCAGGCCACAGGAAGGACCTGTTATGTTGCTGAGCTGCGTGGGGCACAGCGTAAAGAGAAGGGAAAGGGCGTAGAGGAATCTCTCTGCGTCCGCTCTATTGATAATTGACAATTGATGCCTGGGTCTCGGCCCGGGCACCACGACCAGTTCCTGAAAGATCTGGACCCTAGGGCCAACGAGGATAAAGACGAATCAACGGAGAGTCAGGCTTCTCCAGCCGAACTGACTGTGGACGTCCCAATCAGTGAGGATGATGATTCAAAGATGTTGAAAGTTGGGTCTCAACTGAACAAGCAGACACAGCAGGAATTGGTCGAATTTCTTCGGGCGAATCTCGACGTCTTCGCCTGGACACACTCTGACATGTGCGGGATCTCGCCGAGCATTGCAAGTCACTCCCTGAATATAGATCCGCGACATGTCCCAGTAAAGCAGAAAAGGCGCGATATGGATCCAGAGAGATCTGCTGCCCTTAAGGAGGAGGTTGATAAACTACAATCCAACGGGTTCATTCGAGATGCCTTGTATCCAGAATGGGTGTCCAACCCTGTACTAGTTCGGAAACCAAACGGGAAGTGGAGAACCTGCGTTGATTACTCTGACCTAAACAAGGCCTGTCCGAAAGATAGCTTCCCACTTCCGCGAATCGATCAGCTCATAGATTCAACGGCCGGACATGAACTACTATCCTTTATGGATGCTTATTCCGGCTACAACCAAATACCCATGCATTTACCTGATCAGGAACATACCAGCTTCGTGACCAATCTGGGACTCTATTGTTACAAAGTCATGCCGTTTGGTCTAAAGAACGCTGGAGCAACATACCAACGTCTAGTCAACCGGATGTTCGCTGATCAGATCGGGAAGACCATGGAGGTTTACGTGGATGACATGCTGGTGAAGTCCCGATTCTCCACATATCACGTCAGAGATTTGAATTCGATGTTCAGCATCCTCCGGGAGTACGGAATGAAGCTCAACCCACTCAAGTGTCACTTTGGCGTTGCATCCGGAAAATTCCTTGGGTTCATCGTCAACGCTCGAGGAATAGAGGCGAATCCTGAGAAGATCTGGGCTATTAGAAATTTGCAAACCCCTAGAACTATAAAGCAAGTCCAGAGTCTTAACGGGAAGGTCGCAGCATTGAGCAGGTTCATTTCAAAGTCCACCGATAAATGCATTCCTTTCTTCGACCTGATCCGGAAGGGCAAACGGAACTTTGAATGGACCACGGAGTGTGAAGGCTCGTTCCGATCATTAGTTCAACATCTCTCCACACCTCCGATCTTGTCGAAACCGGTCGACCACGAGCAACTATATCTCTACTTGGCAGTATCAGAACATGCGATCAGTGCTGCTCTGGTCCGGGAAGAAGACAAAGTGCAAAACCCGATCTACTATGTTAGTAAGCGGCTAACAGGAGCTGAAAGAAATTACCCGAGACTGGAGAAACTGGCCTATTGCTTGGTCATTGCCTCAAGAAAGCTCCGTCCTTACTTCCAAGCTCATCCGCTTACTGTGTACACCGACCAGCTGTTACGACAGGTCCTCACGCGGCCTGAGACGTCCGGTAGGTTACTCAAGTGGAACATTGAGCTAAGCCAATTTGATATTGCATACGCTCCGCGGAGAGCCATTCAAGGACAAGTCCTGGCAGATTTCATAGCTGAATTCACCGTTCCAGAAGACTTGCCCAAGACCAGTAAATCTCCCGAATACATCTGGAAGCTGTATACTGATGATGCGTCAAATGGCCGATGTTCGGGCGCTGGGGTTGTACTTGAGACTCCCGAGGGCCGATCCATATGTTATGCTCTTAAATTCGACTTTCGTGCAACTAATAATGAAGCCGAATATGAAGCCCTCCTAACTGGCTTAAGACTTGCCAGAGACTTGAGGATTATCGCTGTGGAAATTTATTGTGATTCACAATTAGTAGTATGTCAAGTACGAGGAGAATATCAGGCAAGAGACCGAAGACTGGCTGCTTACTTGGCTCGAGTTCAGGAAATACTAAACCAGTTTGATTATTATGCCATCTATTATGTGCCTCGGGAGCACAATCAGAAAGCCGATTCACTGGCAAAGTTAGCTAGCACAGGTGAAGCGCAGCAAATGGGACTTGTCCCCGTTGAAACTTTGGCCTCCCCGAGCATCGATCGGATAGAAATGAACTCTGTGTTTGAAACCGCTCCCAGTAGAGAATCTTGGATGACTCCGTATCAGAATTACATTGAGAATGGAGCGCTGCCTGAACCTAGAAATGAGAAGAGACAAATTCAGCGAAAAGCTTCGCGGTTCGTCATCCAAAACGGAGTCATGTACAGGAGAGGTTATTTCGTTCCTCTCCTCAGGTGTATCGCCCACGAGGAAATCAAACAAGTGTTACATGACGTGCACGAGGGAGAGTGTGGCGATCATACCGGAGGACAAGCTCTCGCTAAGAAGATACTCCGATATGGGTACTACTGGCCGATAGTGAACCGAGATGCAGCAAACTATGCCCGGAAGTGCGATAAATGCCAGATACATGCCCGAATTCCGAGAGCTCCGCCTACTGAAATAACCCAAATGGTCAGTCCCTAGCCATTCGCAATGTGGGGCATCGACATCATCGGCGCTTTACCTTTAGCAAAAGGCGGTGCGAAATACGCCATCGTCGCCGTTGACTACTTCACAAAGTGGGCTGAGGCCGAAGCCCTTGCAACCATTACGACAAAGAAAGTGATAAATTTCGTGGTTCGCAACATCATCTGTCAATTTGGACTCCCACATACTATCATCACTGACAACGGAGCCCAATTCGAAAGTGCGGAATTCAAGAATTTCTGTCAACGGTTTCGTATCCGCAAAAAGTTCTCGGCTGTCGCACACCCCCAAGCGAATGGACAGGTTGAAGCTGTCAATAAAGTTATAAAATCGATCCTGAAGAAACGATTGGAGAAGGCTGGGGGCAGGTGGGTCGATGAACTTCCTATGGCGTTATGGGCCTATCGAACGACCCACAAAACCGCGACCGGACACACTCCATTTTCCCTATCTTATGGCTCAGAGGCCGTTATTCCGGTCGAGACAGAAGTGCTCTCTCATCGCGTAACTTATTATGATCCAAAAACAAACGCTATACTCCTGGCCGAATCTTTGGATCTATTGGATGAAAAACGGGAAGAGGCTGATTTGAGAGCAGCCGCACATCGAAGTCGGGTCGCCCGGCTGTACAACACCAAAGTTCGACCTCGAACCTTTGAACTCGGCGACCTCGTGCTCAAGAGAATCTACCCAGTTCCTTCACACATGAAACCGAACTAGGGAGGACCGTATGTAATTACACGAAAGCTCGGAGATGGTACATTCAAGCTGTCGACTGTTGACGGTCTCGTTTTACCAAGGGCTTGGAACAGCGAAAGTCTCCGCCGCTACTACATATGACAGGCTTTATTTATTTCGTTCTAGTTAGCAATTTGTTTCTGCATTTCGAAATTTGAATTTTGTAATAAGGCAACTGACTTTGCCGCATTTTCTTATTTCAGCAATAAAATGCCACTTCTTCGAGCCAGAGCTGTGATTCATTAAGTACGATATACAACATCACTATGCACGAAGAGCTAAATCCCATCATGCAATGGGACTTATTCAAATGGAGAGTGGCTGTGATACGACCGGCCACTCACTAGGTGAAACCCGAGCTCGGGGACAAGCCATGACACCGATATTGATAGGGTTGACACACGACAATCCTGCAATTAACTCCGTGTTCCCAGAGTGCGAAGCGGAGTATAAACATTCAACTCCATATTCCCAGAGTGCGAAGTGGAGTATAAACATTCGACTCCGTGTTCCCAGAGTGCGAGGCGGAGTATAAACATTCAACTCCATATTCCCAGAGTGCGAAGTGGAGTATAAACATTCGACTCCGTGTTCCCAGAGTGCGAGGCGGAGTATAAACATTCAACTCCACATTCCCAGAGTGCGAAGCGGAGTATAAACATTCGACTCCGTGTTCCCAGAGTGCGAGGCGGAGTATAAACATTCAACTCCGCATTCCCAGAGTGCGAAGTGGAGTATAAACATTCGACTCCGTGTTCCCAGAGTGCGAGGCGGAGTATAAACATTCAACTCCATATTCCCAGAGTGCGAAGTGGAGTATAAATATTCGACTCCGTGTTCCCAGAGTGCGGGGCGGAGTATAAACATTCAACTCCGCATTCCCAGAGTGCGAAGCGGAGTATAAACATTCGACTCCGTATTCCCAGAGTGCGAGACGGAGTGCAAACGTCAGTCAACTCCGTGTTCCCAGAGTGCGAGACAGAGTGCAAACATCAGTCAACTCCGTGTTCCCAGAGTGCGAACAACCGCTTGCGAGATGACATATATCCCCGGAGTGTGGATGAAACGATTCATAAGAGAACAAGTGTAGTTCGACCACTCGGTCCTCGCTTGATACAATCCCAAGCTGATCATCACAACTTAACCCTGGAACTGGGGGCAGAGGCAAATGTTAGTCATTACCCGAAACTATGCGATGCTCAGCTCCAATGCGATCCCCTATCACAACTCAAGTCCGAGATTTCCATACTTAACAAGTAAAATGAGCTATTCTTGAAACAATAAGATAATGCAAGTACACTGGACCAAAGTCCGAACACTGCAATATTCAAGCATAGAAAGGGACACGAGTTGAAACTAGAAAACAAAATTTTATTTCAACTAACTCAAAAACAATGGTTCATACATGAGTTTTTTCCAAAATATTCCTACTAGCAGGGGCCGAACCCGCATCTAAACACGGCCTACAAAAGGGAAAAACAAAGAAAATAACAAAAGTCCCTAACTGCCTATGAAAGGAATGTCTAATCCTTCTGCTTCCTCAACTTCTTCTTCCTCGAGGAGCTATTGGAACCACCAGTACCCTTTCGCTTGGAACCTTTCTCCTTAGGCAGGCTCCCCTCGGGTGAAGGCATAATGTCGACGTCCTCGTCTGAGCTGGACTCTATAGGGATGCTTCCCACGGGAGGAGTTGGAGGAACAGACTCCGCAACCAGAGGAGGGACTGGCACATTAATATCAGTAAGTATGCCCCCAGGAGACACAATCATAAGAGGAGTAGGGCACCGTGCTGCTGCTCCGCCATCTACATCGCCGCCGTGCGCCGCGGCCGCCATCTCGGCATTAATCTCGGCCAACATCGCCGCTTCCCGTTGTGCTCTGGCCTCGCTGTGGGTTGTAATAGTCTGAGTAGAAGTGTCGGAAGTAGACGAGAATCCACCCAGGCCAAACGGCAGGTCCGCAAAAGGATCACTCTGACAGCCGAGAAGCTCGTTTATCATCTGTTCATCGAAAGAAAGTGAGCTCCCCTGCGTTACTCCGACTGGTGCCATTGCTACGACGGAAGTCGCCTCAGAAATGATGGCTTCTGGCGCTTGGCCTGATTCTTGGGCAGTAAGAGGCGCGGCTGGTGCAACTTCTGTCACTGATCAAAGAAAAAGGACATGTCATTAGCAACACTTCAACACAGACTCTTCAATCCAAATATACAAGAAGTTAGTTCAGGGTACCTTCCTCGGTTTGGCTCGAGGTCGCCTGAACAACTTCGGAAAGATGTTCCTTAACAGGAGATAGATGTGGTCGGTCTGGATCATATGCCGGGATGTGCTGCGAGTCGATCATCGGAGTTGGCTCAGATTGAGATGACACGACTATCTCAGAACTCATAACATGGTGCTCTGCACCAGAACTTTCTCCGACTTCCTGAGTCTGGGCACCAAGCCTCTCCTTATCGTGAGAAATCATGGAGTCATGGAGAACCTTCTTTTCGTCATCATTAAGGATGCGGTTCTCCAGCTCGAATTCATCAAGGGCTTCATCAGGTTGCCCAGACTTCTCCTCATCAACCAGCAAGTTCCAAGCGTTGTAGAGATGCGTGGGGTAATCATCGAGCCATGACAAATCTCGGTGCCTTAGCACATTGGCGTTATAAGTGACGAGTAGCTCTTCCACCTCGGCCTCAATCTTGGCCTCCGCCTGCCGTACCTTCTCGTCAACCCCAGCCTCAGCTTCACGAGCTTGTTGCATAGCCGCTTCCTTCTCCTTTCGGAGCGTCACTGCCTGATCACAGGCCTCCTGCGCAGAGACATTAGCTGCGTCTTTATCCTTCGCCATCTCGGAAAATTTTGATTTCAGCTCATTAAGCTCCTTAAGAGCGGCATCCCTCTCGGCGGTGATGGTAGTGTTCCTATGGCCCATGTCCTCGATGGCGGTATAATGCTCTTGCTTCATCCTGGTCATGGCAGCGTTCACTTCATCAACCTTCTTTAGAGCCTCCATTTCAGATTTACGGGAAGACTCAGCCTCCGAGTTGAGCGCTTTTATGATTTGGTCGTTGTGACCCAACTCCTTCTCGAGCTTTTCAATAGTGACGCCCCGATCGAATGCCACTTTGGACGCTTTCCTCGCGGCCCGTCCCCATTCCCTGTACTGGAAAAAGATGTCCGCAACATAATCATGGATAGTGGTTTCAGCGGTTGGCGGAATTCTCTTCAAGTGCGGAGGGAAGACATAACCATCAAAACAGATGTCGGGAAATTCCTTCCTCATCTGTGCCAATTTAAGCGCTCCTTCACTAGACGCTTCAGTCGGGACCGGTACAGTAGCCGAGGAGGTGGCTATCTCAGTCCTGCGCGGAGGATTGGACCTCGAAGCTTGAGAAGGTGGCCTAGGCCGTGAGGTTTCAGGAGGATGAACAACTGATACCGTAGGAGGTGCAGAGGTCCTGGGAGGAGGAGAGCGAGATCGGGATCGGTGAACGTATCCCCTATCTCTGTCAGACCTCTCCTGACCAGAATGTCCTGAGTCGTAATCCCTCTCGCCCTCTCTCCTGCGTGGCTCGTGATAACGGCGCTTGTTGCGCAAACTACCAAGCACAGAACTTTGCCCAGACATCGTACCTGAAAGGCAAACCACGAAGAATCAGTAACCATTTGCAATATGTTGTTTATGGTCAGGAAAATGTGTTGTGCCGTGAAGAGTGTGTGAATGTGTAACCCCCCGGACCAACCAGAAGTGTCAATCGCACTGGCAGGAAGAGACTCGCTAACATCGACGATATGTCGCGGTCCACCCTATTCAACGTCGTGTTGCTCGGGCTCGATGCCCGGGATTGGAAGGTCAGCAGGCCCTTCGAATTGATTTTCAGCTTGCGGGGAGGGTGCTTCCGTAATCCTAACTCCTGACAGAGGACGGTGCAAAACCACAGACTTTCGCCTCCCGGACTTAGGTTGTTTTGAGGCCACTGCTTTGCCTTTCCTCTTGGCATCGGACTCCGGGGTTGCATTAGCGGGTCCGACCAACGGTTCCTCGTCGGTTTGAGTCCTTTCAGAGTCGGGTTCTTCAATTATCACGACCCTGGGTTTCTTCTGCTTAACCTTTTCCCTGGAAATGGTCTTTAATGCACCGTCGAGCCTTATGCTCTGCTTCCGCCCGATCAACCCAAGAACTCTAAGGTTCTGGTCCGTCAATAGCAACTCGATATTCCTTTCTTCGCTAGGGACCTCTTGAAGGACGCGAACTATCTCTTTATAGTAGCCGCCATCAGGTCGCTGGATTATCGCTGAAAGAATGAGGATAGGAGATATGAGTTTAGTTTCATTCAAAAATTACCCGTCAATTACTGGGAAAAAGGCAATGCTTACGTCTAAATAGCCATCTTCTGGCAAACCCCGGTGGACATCGGACATAAAACCACTCTGACTTGAAGTAGCTCAGCCTAGTCCACGACCCCGTGACAACTTGGCAGTTTCTAACAGACTCCAAAAATGTAAAAGATGGGCTGTCAGTTCGACTCTTGAAGTTGAAGAGGTATCTTATCTCGGTCGGGCGGGGAGGCCGGTAGAGGTATTCCATAAATGCGATGAACAGGCCATTGAGTGAAGCATATCCATTTGGATGTAACTGAGACGGAGCGATATCCAGGTAGGCCAACACTTCTCTTATGTAATCATTGAACGGAGGAGGTGTACCGGCTGCGCATGCATGTCGATTGAAAGCAGTATACCACTCCGGGGGATTGTGTGGTCTGTCATCCGGCCCAGGCAACATTACATCGTCCAACGATAAGCCATACCTTAAGCATATTCTCCCTAGCATATCTTCTGAGATATTGGACGGAACGGAGTCCGGTGGATTGTTTATGAAAGATGCATCAGGTAAATCGTCCAGAGCTGGACCGATGACTTCGGCCTCGATGTCCGGAATCTCAAGTCTGGAAGTTTCTTGCTGCTGTGAACTTGACGGTTCCATAACTGGCTAACTCACGAGAAACCATCATTAGACGATAAAAAGCCCATGCATTCCCCCGTGTAAAGTGTGTGTTGTGCAGTGCGGTGCTATGTGCTACTTGAACGAATTCTACCGGATTAGAAAAAGCATGCAAACGGCAGAGCTTCGCGTGGGAGTGACCGTCATCGCTGACCGTCACCACCGCGCCATCCAGATACTAACAATTGATTCAGGTTAAAGTTCATTACATTTGTTGGGTTACAGTTCCATCTACGAGTCTCAAAAGGCAGTCAGGTGCGCAGTACTATGATCGAGTTTGATTAGGCAAGGCGGAAACTCGTAGGAGTCAAGTGTATAGTTTAATTATCGAGTCCAGATATGCAAGAATGAAGCTTGTCGGAATCATGTTTTCAAGTGCTCAAGATTTCGTATCCATCAAAGGGAAAGTTCGAATCGATCCCGGGAGGCTCGTTCGAATCCATCAGGTTATAAGTTCGAACCGATGCCAAGCGTCTTATTTCGTATCGATCATTTACGGTCTGGTTCGTATCGATCGAGGTGGCATGATTTCGCATCGATCATTTACGGTCTGGTTCGTATCGATCGAGGTGGCATGATTTCGCATCGATCATTTACGGTCTGGTTCGTATCTGTAACATCCCGTCTTTTTAAGCTATTGAATTTGAACATTTAATTCGTTTTAAATGTTCAATGTGGATCCTTAATTGTTTTTGAAATGAATGGATTTGGGTTCAATCAATGAAAATGAGCTATAATTTTAATTTATAGCAATTCTGGTTGAATTTGATTAATGGAAAAATAATAATTAAATATTCGGGATTAGGATAAAAAGGTGAATCTGGGTGTAAATAGCTATAAAATGGTTTTAAAATTTATTTTAAAGTCTATTTGGACATAAATAATGTTGTTGGACTTTTAGAGGAATTTTTAAGTTGATAAATTATTATTTGGGATTTTATATTAATTTAAAAATGAATTTAATATTACTAAATTGCAATTAATCAGATTTTAGTCCGGAATGAGCCAGAATGATTTTTAAGGTGTTTATAAATTTTATATGATTTATTGTTAAGTTAATAAAATTTTAAAAGTGAAATTTTAAACGTTTTCGTCAATTTTGAAAATCGCTCGATTTAATAGACGAGTTAAAATAGCCTTCCAGGGCACAGTCTCGGAATTCGACGAAACCAGTTCTGTTGGATCCGTAATAGTTAGTTATTATCGGATTTCAATTTTTGAAGCAATCGGAGTTGTTGTTTGACCGTGGCAGCTCGAAACGCCTAGAAATCGATTTAACCGATTTAATTTTAAATTGATCGTTTAATTCTGTAACTCGCGCATACGATCAAATTAGCTTACGAAACCTGTTCCATTGTGTCCGGAACGCGGAAAAACCCCAGGGTAGCCTGTCGGAACGTGAGAATTGGAGGTCGTTTGCGTAAACTGTCGATTTGAGAAATTTTATTAATAAAATAATATTAAATAATATATATAAGCATTTTCTCTAAACCCTAGCTTCAAAAATGAACCGGCCGCCGCTTGCATTCATTCAATGGCCGATAATCATTTCGTTTCCCCTCTAAAAATCTTTCAATCCATGCATCTATTTGTGATTCCTCCAACTAGAGAAATGAAGAGGGTGTCGAGGTCTTCAAGTTGGACGGTGGTGATGGAGTTCTGTGAAGCGGAGAGGGAGTTTTCGAGGCCCGTTCGTGGCCGGTTCATGCTCAGTTTTTGAGCAACGTGGAGGACCGAGCTCTGAGCTATTAGGGGCGAAGGGAGAGGGTGGATGGAGCTTCGAGGTAGAGGTCTTGGATCGTCATCATACTCGGCGAAGGTGGCGCGATTTCGAAACCCTAGTCACGAACGATGGGTTCGTTTGTCTTCGTTGTTACCTGGAGCTCGCGTGAGAGAGATGAACAGGGGAGCGGCCTTGATCTATTCTTTTGTCTGAACGGCTGAGATGGTATAATTTTATTAAAGGGAATTGTTGTAAATTCAATACAAACTTTATAAAATCCTAACTAATTCGTACGATATCAGAATTCGATGATTTTGGATGCGTTGGAATCGCAGGAATGCATGCTACGTGATGGCGCAGATCCGGAGTCATTCCGGGCAAGTAGAAATTTGAGTTAAATCGGACGTCGTCCGGTTTAATTTAAAATTTCGAACGCTCGCCGAAACTCAAAGTGAGTTTTTCTCACTCACATCTGGATGCTAGGCATTTTAAATAATTAATATTTAAATATCTATGTGGATGGCTGAATATAATTGTTATTATCAGTCTGGATTGATATTTATATTGTGATGTGCTAATATTTGTGGATGCAGGGAGAAACAGGTTGGAGTGATCCAACTAGATTCCTCACAATTGTAGCAATTATTTTATAATTGATAGTGATACCTGTTTATATGATGTGATTGATAAATCTGGAAATTTAGTTGTTCTGTGACAATGTGGTATAAATTGTAATCATAGAATTTAATTATAAATGGATAAATTGTGTTTTTACGAAATAAAATGAATTGTTAAATTTAGAATTTCAAAGAATAAAATTTGAAATCGGATTTGAAAAGAAAAATGTAAATTGGGTCAAATTGGGATTTTGAATATAATGGGAAGTTTATAAAATGGGTAATGGGAAGTATAGTTTTCTGGAAATTAAATTTATGAAATTATAAATTGTTTAAAATAACGATGTTTATTTTAATAATGGCTAATGTTATCCGGAAATTAAAAATATGTTAAATGGAGTTTCCAACTATAAATTAACAAGTTCAAATAAAAAATAGAATGTTTTGAAATGCCGTATTTCATTGGAATTTAATTAAGTGAATTGGAAATTTGGCTTCCATTGGAAATTCACCAAAAATGTTTAATTTAAAATGTTTTAAACTATGATTTAAAAATGAATTTCCGGATATGGGAAATTGGGTGTGAACTTCGGATGAAGTCATAGTTAAATATGGGATTTGGGATTTATGTTGAAATCATAAATTGACTTGAAATAAATCAGTGGATTTATATGAAAGAGTACTTTGGAATGTTTAGAAACGGGAAAGTGTTTCCCTGGGAAAACCAAGTAAATGTTTATAAAAAGATTTTATTTAACTAAGGTTAAGTTTTAAATCGTTTTAAAAGTATTTTTAAGAAATCATTATTTTTAAAGGAATAAATTAATAATTTTTAATACCGTAATAATTTGGGAGTATATTAGCAATTATTTTTACAAATGGATTTATTTAAAAGTTGGTTTTAGCTTAAGCTGTTAAAATTAGTATTTTTCTTCTTATAACGCTATTTTGAATTTAGTTAAACTAAAACCCTTATCTTTAAATCAAAGTTTATGTGTTAATAACTAGTTTTCTTCACATATTTTAAATTTATATTTTGAGTAAATAAATAGAAGTAATTTTCATATTTTAAAGTATATTTCAGTATAAGTATTTTTTTAACTGTTTTAAATGCAAATTGTTTTATACTTGGTTATTCCCGATGGGAATAAAGGGTAAAGGATTTACCTTGTAAAGGAAGAGTTTGGAAAATTGTTTTCAAATGAGTTTTGAAAATGTGAAAATATCTCTTTGAAAGATATTAGAAGGAAATAAATAATATGGAGATTATTTATTGTGTGATGGATGTGTATGGATGTTTGTGAACATTAATTGATAGTTAAATCACCGACTATCAATATTGGCCAAATGCGCTGATCGTTTCGAAGAGACCGGGATCGAGTTTCCGTATACCGAGATTCTAGGTCTGGAGACTCGAATACCACTTCGATTCGGTTTGTACGTTTCGTGTAACGTGTTCGGAGTCGAAGATGGAGCAGTGAAGTGCAAGGGCTAGTCGCTACTAATCCTGAGGATATTTCCAAAATGGATGTAGTAGGAGTAGTGCCTTCGGTTCCGTTCGGACCCGGGACGGACTTGTATGGACGAATGCTTCGTGACATCGTCAGGTGGACGATGGGCATTCAAAGTGAATTGTTCTGTAAAGGTATCGCTTATCCTCAAGCCTCATCAACCGGGAATGACTGAAAATCAGGGGTTATGCAGCAAGGCTTCGTGGGTAGCCCCCACTTGAGAGTAAGGTCATCCCTGTCTAGATGTCCCTTTTTTTCGGCTTAGTGGTGCGGTTGCTGATCACAACCGTGGGGTGATTTTACTTGGAATTATCCAGTAAGGGATGATTCCGGTCTTGTGTTGCAGGGGAGCGGGCGTACTCCTCGGTACTGTGATCTAGGCCACGTACTGTGACAGGTGGTACCCCAGTGCCTAGTCATTCGTTGGAAATCCATTCTCCCTATGTGCCTTGTACGAGTTTTGTTTGTATTACCCACGTTGTGGCTAGTATGCTGGAATTTAATAGATGTAACAATTTCGACTATTTTATAAGTATTTGTAAATAGACACTATTATAATATCAGAGGATTTTTATAAAAAGTGTTTTAGCTATCGTAAGGTAAAAACCCGACATGTTTATTTGTGGCGTGGTCTTACGAGATGCTTTTGTTTCAAAGGATTTTTGAAACTTTAATAATCAGTTTGGATGTATTTATGATGCGCTGGTATTCCAGACTGACTCGGGTGTTATTTTATTATAATGCTCGGGTCAGACCGAGTATATTTCAGGATAGGTTGCTATGGAGCTCAGGAGAGGAGCTGGAGTCCGAGACGTATTTCTCGTACTTGTATTATTCCGCTGCTGTGATTGTTGAGATTGTTTGACTGGTTATGGTTGGTTGTATTGATATACTCTGATGATGATGTATTGTATATAAACAGATATAGTTTTGATTTGTGTAAAGTTCTGTTCTATATATTATATTTTATTCCGCTGCGACTGTGAGGTTTTGATGTTGTTTAGTTCATTCTTCTTCTTCTACCTTCTTTCTTTTCCTACAATCTGTCTTTTCCGGCGTTCGATCGTCGGCATATTATACTGTTGAGTATTTTGTGTCAATTTTCGAGGGTCGAGAAGGGCGGGTCGTGACAGTTGGTATCAGAGCATAGGTTGGCGACAACCTAGGATTTGGTGGGAAAATTACTCATTTTAAATAGAGTCAGAAGTACTCTATAATGAGCTGAGTGTAATAATAGCTATGAGAGCGTATTTGTCAGTGGATATAAAATTGTTTTTGTACTGTGTTGACTTATCGGTTGAGTGTTTATGAATTCTGGTCGGTGCGGGAAGTACAACCGTATCGATAGGGGTTTCTAAACTCTTAAACAAGATAAACCGACATAGTATTGTTTTTAAAGCGGGTAAATGAAATAATTTTACCCAAAATTATATTTTGATATAAAGAAATAGTTTTCTAAATTATATATATTGGATGTTTGTTTGGTTGTTTCTTCTATAATCAAGTAAGAAATTAAAATATGAGCTAAAATTCGAAATGATTTATAAGCCAATAAGAAGTTAAAATATTAAAATGGTTTATAACCAAATGGAATTGACTGGATATGTTTTAAATAAGAAAAGTAAAAATTAAAATTTGATTTAAACTAGAATTTTGACCCCGGAAATTTTGAAAGGGATTTCAAATGGAATTAAACAAAGTTTTGGGAATTAAACTTTGTGGAAATGTTGGAAATGTTTTCAAAAGCATTTGGAAGTTTGGGGTATTCATTTGGAAAAATATTTTGAGATGGGAATTGCTTTGAGAAGAATTTCAGAAGTAAAGAGCATTGAACTCACTTCAGTCGCTGGAAAATAATCCTGATGATGCTGGCCACATCATTAGAATTCATTTTCGAGTTTCTAAAGTGATGGATTGCTACCAAAATAGTTGGTTATGACATTGTTTGGACTTGTTTGGGAAACAAGTGATTTTGGAATTTTCAAAGGAAAATTGTTTGGTAAAAGCAGTTTGTTTTGGAATTTGGTATTTGATTTGAATATCAAAAGAGAAATGTGTTGATTTTTATTTCGAATTGGTTTTGAAATAAATCCGGGTAAATTGAATTCTGGAAATTCTATTTTAAAATAAAAATGTGAAAGTTGAAATGATTCAACTATATAACTTATAAAGGAAGGTTGATTTAAAGAAGAATTGAGTATATATGGAATGTAAATTTACTTTGAATAAATGAAGGTGAATGGAATATATCTGGATTTAACTTATGATAAGTTAAATAAAATTAAGGATTTGAAATTGAATTAAATCTAAATGAATTGGAATTAAATGGAAGTTGAGATAACGGTGAAATGTAAATGCTTATGATTGTGCAAATGAATTCATATTCTTAAGTTATTAAGTGTTAAAATTTGACATTGTGATTATAAAAAAATGTGGATTGGTTTGAAATGAGCAATATAAACTTACAAGTAAATAAGTTGGAGAACTTGAGAATGGAAGATTTGATTTTAACTCAAGTAAAATGGAATTATAATCACAAATAAAAATGGTTAAGTGGAATGATGAATTCGAACTTAATTTTAAATGGAATGCAAAGTAAGGTGAAACAATTATAAAATATAAAAGAGGTAAGTGAACTGAAGTTAGTAAATAAGTTGAACTTGGATATGGAGAATTAAGATTAAATTGAATTTGGTTTAACTTCGACTAAGATGGAATTAAGCTGAATATTAAAATTTCTGTTGTGTTATGAATAAGAATGAATGTAATTAAATTCTTATTTAAAGTAGTAAAGGAAATGGTTTAAATTCAGGGGGGCTAAATAAAATTTAGATGAACTTGAATTAATTCTGGAAAGGAATTAAATTGAAAATGCATATATAATCTAGTTAACCTTGAATTAAATTTGGATAAGAATTTAATTAAATGGAAATTTAATTTAGTTGAAGTGATGTTGAATGAAGTAAATGCTTACTCAATTAAATCCAAAATGATTGTTTGGAAATAAATCTTGTGTAAGCTAAATTAAATGGAATTTGTATTGCAATAAATAGAATTTTGATAGTTTGGTCAAAATTTAGAAAGTAAGGGAAAAATCCAGTTGTTGAATGAATTTAAGTTTGGTAATAAATGTTGGAAGTGAGAATGTATAATGGGATTAGATTATAATAGTGATGGTTTGAATTGTAAGTAAATTCAAATGAGAGAAATAATTTAAATGGTCTCTTTGTTGATAAAATAAATCTAAAATGGATTGGATAAATAAACTAAGAGCATTAAACTTTGTAAATGAATTGAAATTGGTTGAATGAGAATCAGATGGAAATAAAATTAAATAGATAATGGTAATATTGTGAAACTACTTAAGCAAATTGAAAGAAACAAATGATTGTGGATGAGCTTTATTAAGAAATTTGAATGGAATTTGTTGGATAATAAAATTGAATTGAAAGTGAAATGATATTCATTAATTATTGTGGTAAATTAAATATGAATGAGTTGAATATAACCCAGGATCGAATGATATTAATATAAACTTGAATTTGGTTAATGGAAATAAAGATGTAAGGAAAATGTAATTTAACAATTACATTGGAAAGAGAAAATATTTGGTTTGTGAACCTTGTAATGGAATAAAATTTATATGAATCTAAGTTGGAATTAATTTTAAATGGTTATAAGCCTAAGTGGCAATTATTTTTGTTGAAGGACATGAAATTAGCATGTATTCGAAATTAAATTGTTTAACAAGCAATGGAATGAGTTTTGCATAAGTTAAACTGGATTGGAATCTAATTTAAAGAATTAGTATATGAATGCAAGTGAATTGGTTAAGAATAGCAAATGAAATTGATTTTGAATCAATAGGAATGAATTGACCTCTTAATGAGTAATGTTTGCATATGAATGGAAATGGATCATAACTGAAATGCAAATGTTTCAAGTTTAAAATGAAATTTGATTGTAAATCAAATTTGGAATGTAAGTAAAATTAAAAGGTAAGAAAGGCATATGTAATCATATTGAAGTGGAAATGAATTGGGTGAAATAAATATGAATTGTATATGGTGAACTTGAATTTAAAGCATTCAAGAGAAATAAAATGAAGCTTGGACTTGAATAAGAAAATTTAAAGGTGATTGAAATCTTTGGATTGTTGAAAATATAGTGACATTGTTAAACTATGAAATTTGAGTTTGTAAAGCGAGTTAAAATGATGTCAGCATTGTGAAATTGGTTTATAAAGATGGTTAGCTTGCATTTATATTGGAAATGCTAATGAAATGTTCTTATCTTTGAAATTTGATGAGTTTGTTGAGTATAGTACAGGTGCGGGAGGCGTTCGAGAGAGTTGGAGCGCGTATATGCGAGATATTAGCCGCTTGCTTTTAAAAATTTGCTAAGAGGTACGCCTACGCAAATATAATTGGGAAAATGATATATATATTGTGATATATTTTGGTTTCCGGCCATGTGAGCCGATGTATATATATTTGTGTATCCTGCGATATCGCAGAAGCTCCTCCGTGCAAAGGAGACTCTGCCAAAATTTTTCAAAAATTTTGGGAGTTAGAAATTTTTTGGGGTTTTTGGGAAAATTTATTAATAAGTAAAGTTATTTTTGAAAGCAAATGTTAAAAGACAGGCTTTAGAGTAGATAAAGCAAATGGTTTTGAAATGGAACCGAAACTTTTTGGGAAAGTGAATATAAGCTTTTAACTAAGCAAATTGGGTAAGTAAATGGGTTGGAGAGTATTTTCTACCTTAGCAAATTTCGGGGACGAAATTTTTATAAGGGGGAAGGAATGTAACATCCCGTCTTTTTAAGCTATTGAATTTGAACATTTAATTCGTTTTAAATGTTCAATGTGGATCCTTAATTGTTTTTGAAATGAATGGATTTGGGTTCAATCAATGAAAATGAGCTATAATTTTAATTTATAGCAATTCTGGTTGAATTTGATTAATGGAAAAATAATAATTAAATATTCGGGATTAGGATAAAAAGGTGAATCTGGGTGTAAATAGCTATAAAATGGTTTTAAAATTTATTTTAAAGTCTATTTGGACATAAATAATGTTGTTGGACTTTTAGAGGAATTTTTAAGTTGATAAATTATTATTTGGGATTTTATATTAATTTAAAAATGAATATAATATTACTAAATTGCAATTAATCATATTTTAGTCCGGAATGAGCCAGAATGATTTTTAAGGTGTTTATAAATTTTATATGATTTATTGTTAAGTTAATAAAATTTTAAAAGTGAAATTTTAAACGTTTTCGTCAATTTGAAAATCGCTCGATTTAATAGACGAGTTAAAATAGCCTTCCGGGGCACAGTCTCGGAATTCGATGAAACCAGTTCCGTTGGATCCGTAATAGTTAGTTATTATCGGATTTCAATTTTTGAAGCAATCAGAGTTGTTGTTTGACCGTGGCAGCTCGAAACGCCTAGAAATCGATTTAACCGATTTAATTTTAAATTGATCGTTTAATTCTGTAACTTGCGCATACGATCAAATTAGCTTACGAAACCTGTTCCATTGTGTCCGGAACGCGGAAAAACCCCAGGGTAGCCTATCGGAACGTGAGAATTGGAGGTCGTTTGCGTAAACTGTCGATTTGAGAAATTTTATTAATAAAATAATATTAAATAATATATATAAGCATTTTCTCTAAACCCTAGCTTCAAAAATGAACCGGCCGCCGCTTGCATTCATTCAATGGCCGATAATCATTTCGTTTCCCCTCTAAAAATCTTTCAATCCATGCATCTATTTGTGATTCCTCCAACTAGAGAAATGAAGAGGGTGTCGAGGTCTTCAAGTTGGACGGTGGTGATGGAGTTCTGTGAAGCGGAGAGGGAGTTTTCGAGGCCCGTTCGTGGCCGGTTCATGCTCAGTTTTTGAGCAACGTGGAGGACCGAGCTCTGAGCTGTTAGGGGCGAAGGGAGAGGGTGGATGGAGCTTCGAGGTAGAGGTCTTGGATCGTCATCATACTCGGCGAAGGTGGCGCGATTTCGAAACCCTAGTCACGAACGATGGGTTCATTTGTCTTCGTTGTTACCTGGAGCTCGCGTGAGAGAGATGAACAGGGGAGCGGCCTTGATCTATTCTTTTGTCTGAACGGCTGAGATGGTATAATTTTATTAAAGGGAATTGTTGTAAATTCAATACAAACTTTATAAAATCCTAACTAATTCGTACGATATCAGAATTCGATGATTTTGGATGCGTTGGAATCGCAGGAACGCATGCTACGTGATGGCGCAGATCCGGAGTCATTCCGGGCAAGTAGAAATTTGAGTTAAATCGGACGTCGTCCGGTTTAATTTAAAATTTCGAACGCTCGCCGAAACTCAAAGTGAGTTTTTCTCACTCACATCTGGATGCTAGGCATTTTAAATAATTAATATTTAAATATCTGTGTGGATGGCTGAATATAATTGTTATTATCAGTCTGGATTGATATTTATATTGTGATGTGCTAATATTTGTGGATGCAGGTAGAAACAGGTTGGAGGGATCCAACTGGATTCCTCACAATTGTAGCAATTATTTTATAATTGATAGTGGTACCTGTTTATATGATGTGATTGATAAATCTGGAAATTTAGTTGTTCTGTGACATTGTGGTATAAATTGTAATCACAGAATTTAATTATAAATGGATAAATTGTGTTTTTACGAAATAAAATGAATTGTTAAATTTAGAATTTCAAAGAATAAAATTTGAAATCGGATTTGAAAAGAAAAATGTAAATTGGGTCAAATTGGGATTTTGAATATAATGGGAAGTTTATAAAATGGGTAATGGGAAGTATAGTTTTCTGGAAATTAAATTTATGAAATTATAAATTGTTTAAAATAACGATGTTTATTTTAATAATGGCTAATGTTATCCGGAAATTAAAAATATGTTAAATGGAGTTTCCAACTATAAATTAACAAGTTCAAATAAAAAATAGAATGTTTTGAAATGCCGTATTTCATTGGAATTTAATTAAGTGAATTGGAAATTTGGCTTCCATTGGAAATTCACCAAAAATGTTTAATTTAAAATGTTTTAAACTATGATTTAAAAATGAATTTCCGGATATGGGAAATTGGGTGTGAACTTCGGATGAAGTCATAGTTAAATATGGGATTTGGGATTTATGTTGAAATCATAAATTGACTTGAAATAAATCAGTGGATTTATATGAAAGAGTACTTTGGAATGTTTAGAAACGGGAAAGTGTTTCTCTGGGAAAACCAAGTAAATGTTTATAAAAAGATTTTATTTAACTATGGTTAAGTTTTAAATCGTTTTAAAAGTATTTTTAAGAAATCATTATTTTTAAAGGAATAAATTAATAATTTTTAATACCGTAATAATTTGGGAGTATATTAGCAATTATTTTTACAAATGGATTTATTTAAAAGTTGGTTTTAGCTTAAGCTGTTAAAATTAGTATTTTTCTTCTTATAACGCTATTTTGAATTTAGTTAAACTAAAACCCTTATCTTTAAATCAAAGTTTATGTGTTAATAACTAGTTTTCTTCACATATTTTAAATTTATATTTTGAGTAAATAAATAGAAGTAATTTTCATATTTTAAAGTATATTTCAGTATAAGTATTTTTTTAACTGTTTTAAATGCAAATTGTTTTATACTTGGTTATTCCCGATGGGAATAAAGGGTAAAGGATTTACCTTGTAAAGGAAGAGTTTGGAAAATTGTTTTCAAATGAGTTTTGAAATTGTGAAAATATCTCTTTGAAAGATATTAGAAGGAAATAAATAATATGGAGATTATTTATTGTGTGATGGATGTGTATGGATGTTTGTGAACATTAATTGATAGTTAAATCACCGACTATCAATATTGGCCAAATGCGCTGATCGTTTCGAAGAGACCGGGATCGAGTTTCCGTATACCGGGATTCTAGGTCTGGAGACTCGAATACCACTTCGATTCGGTTTGTACGTTTCGTGTAACGTGTTCGGAGTCCAAGATGGAGCAATGAAGTGCAAGGGCTAGTCGCTACTAATCCTGAGGATATTTCCAAAATGGATGTAGTAGGAGTAGTGCCTTCGGTTCCGTTCGGACCCGGGACGGACTTGTATGGACGAATGCTTCGTGACATCGTCAGGTGGACGATGGGCATTCAAAGTGAATTGTTCTATAAAGGTATCGCTTAGCCTCAAGCCTCATCAACCGGGAATGACTGAAAATCAGGGGTTATGCAGCAAGGCTTCGTGGGTAGCCCCCACTTGAGAGTAAGGTCATCCCTGTCTAGATGTCCCTTTTTTTTCGGCTTAGTGGTGCGGTTGCTGATCACAACCGTGGGGTGATTTTACTTGGAATTATCCAGTAAGGGATGATTCCGGTCTTGTGTTGCAGGGGAGCGGGCGTACTCCTCGGTACTGTGATCTAGGCCACGTACTGTGACAGGTGGTACCCCAGTGCCTAGTCATTCGTTGGAAATCCATTCTCCCTACGTGCCTTGTACGAGTTTTGTTTGTATTACCCACGTTGTGGCTAGTATGCCGGAATTTAATAGATGTAACAATTTCGGCTATTTTATAAGTATTTGTAAATAGACACTATTATAATATCAGAGGATTTTTATAAAAAGTGTTTTAGCTATCGTAAGGTAAAAACCCGACATGTTTATTTGTGGCGTGGTCTTACGAGATGCTTTTGTTTCAAAGGATTTTTGAAACTTTAATAATCAGTTTGGATGTATTTATGATGCCCTGGTATTCCAGACTGACTCGGGTGTTATTTTATTATAATGCTCGGGTCAGACCGAGTATATTTCAGGATAGGTTGCTATGGAGCTCAGGAGAGGAGCTGGAGTCCGAGACGTATTTCTCGTACTTGTATTATTCCGCTGCTGTGATTGTTGAGATTGTTTGACTGGTTATGGTTGGTTGTATTGATATACTCTGATGATGATGTATTGTATATAAACAGATATAGTTTTGATTTGTGTAAAGTTATGTTCTATATATTATATTTTATTCCGCTGCGACTGTGAGGTTTTGATGTTGTTTAGTTCATTCTTCTTCTTCTAACTTCTTTCTTTTCCTACAATCTGTCTTTTCCGGCGTTCGATCGTCGGCATATTATACTGTTGAGTATTTTGTGTCGATTTTCGAGGGTCGAGAAGGGCGGGTCGTGACAGTATCGATCAGAAAAGTCTTAGCTTTGCATCGATAGCATTCGAGTCAATACTTTCGTATCGATCATAATGAAATGGGTATCGATCTAAAGCTAAGGACTTTAGAATAATCCTTAACTTATTACCAGTTACTTCGTGTCGATATGACTCATCCCCACAATCGTCGATGCAAAACCACATCATCTCCACTGACATACCCCAAAAATCGATGCGAAATCCAGGAAACACCATTTCTTTCATCAATTCGAACATGACTCCCGTATCGATTCAAAATCGACTTTTCCACTCTTTCTTCTCCAATCTGCATAAATCGCCATGGCCATTACATCTTCGAGCCAGATCTGGTTTTACCAGCTGCCAGAAGGGAAGATTGATGGAGAAAGAGTAGATCCATGGCGGCCTTATCATTTAGATTCACAGTTGCTTACCTAGGAACTGGGATTCGAAGATCTGAAGGAATAGGTTTGATCGAGTCGAAAGTACGGAGTTATCTCTTCCTGTTTCGATCGCAAGGGGTTAAAAGCAACAGTGGAAAGTAAAAAAGTGAAAAATGGCGAAGTCCCTGGTATTTATATGAAGTGTAGAACCGAGTCGATTCGTCTCCCAGTCTATGCGACCGACCATAGCCAGTTGACTCATGGGTTGAGTCGAATATTTCGTTCGAATCCACTTGACCCGAAGTCTCCATCGATACGAAACGGACAGCGAACCATCGAGACGAAGCGCATAGGGAAGACGCCTGTAGGCAGCAGACCCTATCGACTCGAAGAATCCGTTTCACAACCATCGACTCACATCGATACGTGTCAATCGATGCGAACGGCATTTTCATACCCATCGACTTGACCTACATCGCTATGAGAAACTACTATTCAACCTCCTATATCGATCCAGGAGAGGGTCGATACGAAGGAACTACTCGAAAACAACCATCAAGCGTCATTTCAACTCGAATTTCAAATCGGTTCAGGAGAGAATTAATATAAAATCCGATAATAAGCAAAACTGGCAACGACTTGCGAACTTGCGACGTCATCAAGAGTCAGCTAACCATTATCACAGAACAGTCGATTACAGCAATACAGGGTACAACTTTCAAATTGTTCAGAGAAGGCCTACAACTTTTCAAAGCACGTCATGTTTCCACAAGACGTACTTTGGGGGGCAAATGTTATCCCGCCTTTTGGCAAGGCCAGGACACCAAGGAGTTGGATTCCAAATGTCGCTTGTCATGGATATCGTTGAATTCTGACCAAGTCCGGATCAAGCCCCAATTGATGAGACATGATCGCGAGAATAAAGCAAACCGACGTTCCAAGTTTCAAGTCAATCCGAGCTCATATGCACAGGTTATGATGGATACAAGTGGGAGGAAAAAGCATGTTGTCGTATCCATCGGCAGACCCCATTTCGTATCCATTAAAACGTATCTGTTCGTTTCGATGGAGCTAGTACATCGAGTTCGTATCGATGGATTTCGTATCCATCGGTGGTCCTCGTTTCGCATCCATCGGTTTCGTGTCAATTAGAATGATTAAGTCCACACATTGATAAGCTTCGCATCGATAGAACCTTCAGCCGGAAAGACTTGTTCGTATCCATCAATAAGTCACCTGGTTCGTAACGATCGCTTACTGTCGACTTCGTATCCATCAGATGTTCGATACTTCGCATCCATCGAAAGGCTCCAACTTGCATTCTTTGACTTCGTACCCATTGAGGAGCTACGTGTTTCGTATCCATCAAGAAAGGGACTCTCCGTCTCCATTTGACCATCAGTTCGTATCCATGAATGATCGTGGTTCGAATCCATGGATGAAGTCCTACTCGAACCCATCAGGTCAACCAACTTGGATAACGTGTCATCTCTCGAAGAAAACGAGGCGAGATACATGGAGTCGAAGCAGTCAACGCGGAGCAAAAACCGGATCGAGGCGAAGCGCGCGCACCACGTCATCCCTCGATGCGAATGCGCCGAGATATATGGAGTCGACACGGTCGACTCGGAGTAAAGACCGGATCGAGGCGAAGTGTGCGTTCCACGTCATCATAGAGGCGCGTGACACCATCGATTCGAAGCCCTCAGTTCGGAGAGATGGATTCGAACCAGACAGCCTAGCAAAGAACATCGCCTCGTATCGATGATATCTCTCAATCCGCTGATCCAAATACCATGAAATTTTAACTGAAGGTTGCACACATACCGAGGAACGTCTCCACCAAATTTGAGCTCAATTGAAGGTAATCTTGATCGATACGAAATGACTTCGTATCGATCACAGATCGACTCGAAACTTTCTGGAAATAGTCGAATGGGTCCTCTCACGTGCCAGACCAATTCTCCCGGAGTTTGAGCGAGATTTGAGCCTCCTACGCCTATAAATAGAGCCCTAGAATCAACAGAAAAAGGATCTTTTTTTCTCTGAAGCGTCCAGACTCTGCCGGATTGAGATTTTCATCCTACTTTTGCTGTCAATTTCGAATTCTAATCTATAATCCGCTGTTCATTGCTGTAACCGCTTGTAATCATTGAAAGAGAATCAATAAAATCATCAAAACTTCATAGTGGACGTAGGCTATACGCCGTACCACTCTAAATTGCTTGTCTGTGCACTTCACATTTTTGTTTGTTGTAGTTTTTGTTAGATAACCTCTGTTTTACATTTACAATCTTCATTTTATCTCTTCAAACAACTCCCGAAGAGTGTTGTGCCTATTTTTGGTACAAACAATACCAATACTAGATTGGAAGCTATTATCATAGGAAAACTCAAATAGAAAAATATGATCTTCCCAACTTCCATCAAAAATCAAGAACACAAACACGAAGAAGGTCTTCAAGAGTTTGATTCACACGCTCGGTTTGTCCATCGGACTAGGGTTGATAAGCGGTGTTAAAATCTTGAAGACTTTTCCAAAATCCACTATTAAACAATGGATCACGATCGCTAACAATAGAAGTAGGGACACCATGCAATTTAACAATTTCCTTGATAAAGAGTTTGGCCAAAAGAGGAACGGTTCGGTTAAACCGAACAGGAATAAAATGGGCGGATATAGTAAGTCTATCAACTATCACCCATAAGCTATCATGACCCGAACAAGAACGGGGAAAGGCCATCACTAAAATCCATGGAAATTTGGTCCCACTTCCAAATTGGAATTTCTAAAGGTTGCAATAACCCATCAGGCCTTTGTTGTTCGGCCTTAACAAGTTGGCAAGTCATGCAACACTTAACAAAGTTAGCAATATCAGATTTCATTCACTCCCAATAATAAAGTCGCTTCACATCTACGTACATTTTACTACTACCGGGATGAATGGTAAATTTAGAATGATGAGAATCTTCTAAACTATCTTTACGAAGATCACTAATATTTGGTACAATAAGTCTACCAAATTTTTGAATGCCGCCACTAGAATCAATATCGAAGTCTTTCAAACTCTCAATATTAATTTTATCCCTACAACTTTGGCTAAAAAGAGCCAATTCAGGATCTAGCCCTTTGAGCTTCAAGAATGCAGTCTAAAAGAGAAGGACGAGCCTTAAGGCTACATAAAACTAGAGATGAACATGAATTAGAATTCACGATCTCGAATCTCACAAGTGGAGGAAATCTCGAGATCATTCCATTCGGACATCATCAAAGAAATAACTGCTTGTTGCTTAAGACTAAGGGTATCGGCAACACGATTCTCCCATCCGGGAGTAAACAAATAATATCAAGATCATAAGGTGCAAGGATCTCGAGCCAACATTGTTGACACATATTAAGTTTCTTATGAGAAAATAGATATCCCTATGATTTACAATCGAGGTAGAGAACAAATTTTTCCCTCCAAAGATGATGATGCCAAACTCTGAAAGCAAAAACAATAGCCGCGAGCACCAGATCATAAGTGACATACGTAGTCTCGATCGGCTTTTAGGATTTAGAAGCACAAGTGGTTGCGCGCTCCCTTTTGCAAAAGAATGACATCCAAACCAATACGATTAGCATTGGTACTAAAGATAAAGTTTTGGTTCCCTTCGGGAATCACAAGGATAAGAGTATCGAAAAGAAAGAATTTAATCTTCTTTCCCGAAAAGCTAAAACTTTCAAAATCACAATTACCTTTATAGAAAAATTTACATTTTACAAGTCAATTTATTGTGTCTGACTGTCTCATCAAAGCGTTTAGGAAATCCCTATCGATAGCGTTGATCAAGCGCATCGACCAGAATTATTAAAACACTAAATGGGCAATACAACACAAAATCATCTTCTATATGATGAAAATATCTCTTAAAAGTTTTAAGAATATTCTTTGCTTGTTTAAGATTAAAAATCAAATTGTACTTATAAATAAATCTTATGAAAAAGATTTGCAAAATTTTAAATTTCTATTTTCATCCAAAATTAATAAATACAAGAATGGAATTATTGAGATATTCATAGAATACTCGATTTATAAAATGGATGAAATAAGCTGGATAAACCGAATGACATAATAAGTCATTCATAAGAATCATAACGAGTGCGGAATGCGGTATGTGGTAGGTTAACTTCCGCAACTCGTAGCAATTGAAATTCTATGGCAAGGTCAAACTGGAAAGACCTTAACACCTCTTAAAAGATTGCTTAGGTGATGATCCTAAGACAAGCCCAAAGATTCTTGAAAATTCACAACTACCCAATTGAGAGAAATAATTCTTTACTCAACATGTGAGCTTAAAGAATAAGATGATGCCATTAATTTGGAATCGAAATCAAAAAGGAAAAATATGAATCTGCATAACAGATTAAAAATGTCGAAAATGAATAGTCCATTCGGAAAAATAGGATATGGGCCTCATAATGATTAAGCCAATCCCTTCACGCAAATCAATTCCGAAACCTAAACAACGCATGATATGCAAACCGGTTCGGAAAGAAAAATCACATGAAATAATTTCGACATCAATAAAAAGCAAATTGAGTGTTGCGGATCCACCAACTGGATTCGCAATTCTCAAAGAAGTCATCAAGCCCAAAATGTTTTAAAGAAAAAGAATCAACAAGTTCTTTTGATATAAAAAGGATGAGATAAACCCATATCAAAAAGAACTCGAATAGGATAATCACAAAACAAGTGTAATCAAGGATTGAATAGGAAATACCTTGACCTAGAGAAGAGTTGCTAGGGGCTTGCAGCTTCCCTTTTTCTCTTGCTTTCAAGTTTGGGACATGTAGATAAGTAATGACCCGAGCCTTTGCAATAGAGGCAATAAAGGGGTTTCGGGCACTTAATAACATAATGGTCTGTGGAACCACAATTGAAGCATCGTTGACGACTTGGGGTAGGTGTCTTGGCTACCGAAGTTTTTGGTTCCATTTTCTTCTTGCTCAGCAGTATGGGGCACACAGAAACATGATGACTAGAATCTTTGCAATAATGACAAATGAGTGGTTCCGGACACTCCTTTGCATAGTGGTCCATAGAATTACAATTGTAGCATCCTCTACAAATAGAGTTTGGAGTCTTTGCTACCAAAGTAGGTTGCTTTACCTTCTTATCGGGATAAGGGCTTTTGAACTTAATATGCCTCTTCTTGGAAATCCTAATATCACTATCAATTCCTTTATCAGCTTCTTCATGTCGAAGAGTGATATCCACAAGTTGATTGAAAGGAACTTCAAGTTTCAGAGGAAAAACCATTTCGGGGTTCTTACACAAAGCACAGATAAACCTTTGATTCTTAGCAAGCTCTAAAAGTTGTTGGGCAGACAGGAATACGCCATCCAGAGAAGAACTACTGGATTGACTAGCGCTAGCACTGCCAGAACTAACCATCTCTTCTTCTTTAAGAAAGAAAGGAAGAGAAAGCAAGAGGTTATTCTTAGAATAAAATATCAAGCAATCTTGATAGATAAAACAAGGAATCATAAAAGAAAATAGGATGAATCGGTACGAAGACTCGAATTAATCCTAAGACATGACTCCTAAGAAGGACTTAGGACGATGATCCTTGTTAAGTTATTCTACATTGTTCCGAAGTTTGGCTCTGATACCAAGCTGTGACACCCCACCTCTATACCCACGCTAGCCAAGAACACTACGGAGTAATGCTGTCAACTAGCACGGAGAATAAGGCTGTTGAGGAGCGACCATCCGTGTAATTTCTTTGGGCGAGCACCGATATGTCAGATAGTATAGCATGCATTTTATTTAAGGAGGAAATCCGACATACCGATACAAACTCAATATCACACAGTGGCTATATCTAATCTTGGGAAACAAATATAGAAATAAACATAACACAAATCAGTCACAGACATTCATATCACAAAGGCGGAAGAAGATATGAATATAACACATAAAAGTGTAAATCAGAGTAGTGGTCAGAAAGATCCACGATAATACAAAAGAATAGCTACAAGCTACACAAAAGAATAAGTATACATCACGGAGTCTATATCTCAAATGTATACATCCAAAAACTACTAATCTAAGTAGTCAGCCCAAAAGTCAGAGTAATCCCAGAAGAGAAGTCAAGCAGAAGCACCTATAACATCTCGGTCTGACCCGAGTATTATTTCATAAGAAAATAATAATCGGATCAGTCTATCTATAAATATCAGATGACATGATATAGATATAAGATATGGCATAAACATG
This sequence comes from Allium fistulosum, assembly GCA_030737815.1. NCBI lineage: Eukaryota > Viridiplantae > Streptophyta > Magnoliopsida > Asparagales > Amaryllidaceae > Allium > Allium fistulosum. The sequence continues at coordinate 1,108,863,063 of CM060902.1, read as the reverse complement.
TAATAACCATAATGGCATACTATGATAAGTATGTAAATGAACATCAACAAGAGATCAATCAATATCACAAGAATCTTCTCAAAGATCCAAATCCACAAAAAGGTAATGACACACGAATTCACCAATGCACAAAAATTGATAAATCATATCAATGAAAATCACTAAAATTGGTGAAGCACAAATTCCAGAAATCATCACAAGAAATCCAGAAATCACAAGAAAAAGGGAAAGAGGCCTATCACAAGACGGGAGCATGAAAGCTCACCAACACGTGTATCACAAGACGAAAAGCTATTCCATGGTTGCTAACCATTTTCACTAGAACGACCCGAAGACCATGAGTCAAAACTCCACTAAAATGGCCCGAAAACCATGGGGCGCTACCCCACATATGTGAGTAGAAACATCACACAAACGAGGGCTAGTCTCCCTCGCAGACAAAGAGACATCGCACAATTGCTAGTCTAAATCACAAAAATAATCGTCATGATCATCAAGAAGTGTCAATTACACTAAGCTAGTAAATATATGAGTTCAGCTTCATGTCCCATAACCACTAGCTTAACTTAAATATTTACGAACAAACTGTAGATCTTCACTAGGAAATTGTCATAAAAGGTTCAGTCGAACAAGTCCAAGAATTAACCGACGAAGTAAACGCAAGTGTTTCATACCACCTGTTTTGCTAAGCCGTTTAATTAGATTTCTCATCCGAGTGAAGTAAAGGCTTGTATATACTAATAGATTGGAAAACGGTTTAGGAAAAAGAGCTTTGTAATAAAATAGAGTTGAAATCGTTTTGATGAAAGAGTTTTGATATTTACTACTAGTATTGAAACCTTTATATTTTTAAAGTGACAAATCGCTAAAATGATTGTAAAAACAATCAATCACAAAATTCACATTCAAAGTCGTGAATAAAACCCAAAGAAATCAATTCCAAAGCCATCAAAATAGGAACATGCCTGCAAGATAACATAGTTCAACATAGTAAATAGGCGCGACCTAATCATGGCGCGACCTATCACGGTCGAGCAAAGTTTTGGTGTGACCTAACAGGGGGGAGCGACCTAACGAGGTCGAACTAAGGAGTTAACGGCTTAAGGCTACGGCCCAACATGGCCGACCTAATATGGCCGAGCAATATGCAATGGGACGACCTAACTAGGAGAGCGACCTAAGGGGGAGACAGGTCAAATGACCTAAAGATTAGGAGAGTCGAACGACCTAAGGGAGAAAACAGGTCGAACGACCTAGTTGGTTGCGACCTAGGTGGTGGTGAGGCAGAGCGACCTAATGGATCGCGACCTAAGGAGGTGGTAGGTCAAACGACCTAAAAGTGTGAGGTCGTACGACCTAAACACAAACGACCTAAAAATAGGGCGAGCGACCTAACAACTTAAGAGGTACACAAGGTCGAGCAACGACCTATAGGGGAGCGACCTAAATAAAGGCCGAGAATTCTTCATGAGCAAACCAAGCGACTTAGGGACGAAACGACCTAAGTGGGAAGGCTGAGCGACCTAAAGTGGAAATGGGGTCAAGCGACCTAACTAGGTGAATGGTCGAGCGACCTAATGGATTGGCTAAGAGCTTTGCCAAACGACATAGGGTGAACGACCTAACGTGTTGCGACCTAGCAACCTAAGGACGATCAACCAAGTGGAGCGACCTAGGGCGAATGACCTAGCTGCGAGGTGAGTTAAAATAGGTCAAACGACCTAAATGCGAACGACTTAAGCATGAAATGATCTGATGGCCGAACGACATAGGGTGAACGACCTAACCATGGAAAGGCCGAGCGACCTAACGACCTAAAGTGCCGATGCGACCTACGACCTAAAGTGCCGATGCGACCTACGTTGGCCGAGAGCTATGCAGAGCAAGTGAAGGCACAGGCAGAACGACCTAAGCCCAGTTTTTTGCCAAAAACACAAAAAATTGGAGTTTTTCGCCCATCCAATCCAAACCAAATGCAAATATACATGCTAAAGTGATAGGAATTCATTCCCAACAATCCAAGATAGTTATAGATAAGAATGTGAGATAAAAATCTCACCTTTTCACAGAAATTGATGGAGATGAAGCTTGAAAGCAAAGTGAGAAGCAACCACAAGCTTGAATCAATGCTTCACTTTGAATTTGGAGTTAAATGTTGAATTTGCAAATGAACTTGAGCTTGGATTTTTAATTTCCCATTCCCTCCACCATTTTTGTTGAAGCTTTGTTGTTAGGAATTTATGAAGAAGGAAGTGATGAAGAGGAGATGGGTTGGGACTGAGTTAACAAGTGGTTCAGCCCAAACCAAAGCCCTAAGCGAAAAAGTGGCAAAATTCCACTAACTCCAAACATATCGAAGTTTATACTCAAAAAGATCGCAAACGTCATTTTGAACTCGATAGAGGTGGTCTTGAGTCCTAATTTGACCGTATGCAAAAAGTAGCTTTTCGGACTAAGATCCGACTAACGATTAAAATATTTAAATAAGATATTCAAATACATAATCGTAGAATATGCGGGTTGTTACAGTCACTATTTACTTTTAATTACGTTTTAAAGTTTATTACTTACAGCAAATGTTACCATTTCTTTCATCACACTAATTTTATTCCATTTCCATTCATTACACACTATTTTATCAATAAGTCAACATTTTAAATTATCAATTACCTTTTATATCCCATTATAAATAAATGCACACACTAATACACCAATTATTATATTTCTTTACACAATGCTGGTTTTATTCAATTACCATTAATAAATTAAATATTTACATTTGTTTCCTTACATTTTATTTTTAACCAAGTATAACATTTACATTATTTCATTTATTGGAATTACATTCAAGTTGTTAATAATTAGCTTTTAATTATCATTTGTTACCTTTCATTTCAGTATTCATTTCATTATTAAATTAAAAAAATTTCCATTTCTTCATAATATTAAATTACCAAAATCTTATTAAATTAACAAATCTAATTATCGAAAATTTCGGGTCGTTACAAGTGCTAATTAATGTAATGGTATAATTTGGGTAATAAATATAATGAATGCTCTTTATTGTAATAATAAATTGTAAGTTAATAATGTATTGTAACATGTAAGTGCTAATTAATGTAATGGTATAATTTGGGTAATAAATATAATAAATCTTCTTTATTGTAATAATAAAATGTAAGTTAAAAATGTACATTTGACATGTAAGTTTTAATTAACGTAATATTGATTAAAATGATAAATGTTCTTTATTGTAATAAAAATGTAAGTTAAAACGTACATTTGACATGTAAGTTTTAATTTACGTAATATTGGTTAAAATGATAAATGCTCTTTACTATAATAAAAATGTAAGTGAAAACATACATGTGACATGTAAGTTTTAATTAATGTAATATTGATTAAAATGATAAATGTTCTTTACAGTAATAATAAAATGTAAGTTAATAATATACTTTTAACCTAACATAAGGAATTTCGGCTTTAAATTGGAAATTACAGTAATAAAGTTTATTTAACTAAAAGCATGGTTTAGTTAATGTCCAAATGAATTAATTAGTGTAAAAAAATAGAAATGATAAATAACTATGTAAAGAAATTATAAGTATATAAATATTTTGATTATATAAAATGTTAAAGTGGAAAGTATTACATTCCAGAATGCTATGATTTCTTAAGTATTACATTCCAAAAATGCTATGACTCCTTAAGGTTACATTTCCAAAATGCTATGATTTCTTAAGTATTACTTTCCCAAAATGCTGCGATGACTTAAGGTTATGTTTTAGAAATGCTATTATTTCCAAAATGTAATGTTTACGTATTGCTATGATTATAATGCTTACACTTTTAAGGTGTTATGGTTTCTAAAATATTATGATTTCAAGGTGTTATAATTAAGTGTATGATTTTGATAGTGTTACAACTTTGGAAATAAATATTATTTTTCTAAAGGATAATGATAGTGGGTTTATATGGTTTTGAAATGAATATGTTTGATATGAAATATAAACCATTTGAAAATGAAATAACCACAGGTTATAATAACGTTTGGTTGTTAAAGAGACCGGGATCGGAAGTTGTCATACTCTCTGCCAACTCCGAAAACCACTTTAACAGCTGTGTACGCGGTGGAGATTCCAGAATGAAGTAGGTGGTGGCGACGTTACATTTGAGATATATACGTGGACCTAACTCCCGTTAGTTAGCATAAGGTGGCTAAAACAAGAGCAATTGACGAGCCAAGTGAGGTAGCTCCTCCGATCGGACACACTTCTTCGATTGCCATTCTATTACTTTGTGATTGATTTGGTGCGCACCTTTGATTTGGGAGTGTGGCTCGAGGTGGGCGGTAGTGGCTGCTATGCGTTACCACCAGCCCGGATGTGTAATTGGTATATCTACCCTGGCATTGCCTAGTTGTGCCGTGTCACCTACCTTATCGAGACCCCTACGAGTTTGTTTTGTACCATACCTATGGAGTGCCCTCTGACGACGCCCAGTATGGGGGATATTACGGTATTGTATAGACTATGGGAATATATAAAATGTGTTAAGGGGGATATGGGTAACGCCTTAACGCTATCTTAATAGTTTACTTTACTTTAGACATTATTATAATAGCGTATATTACTACATAGTAGATAGTTTAACGGATCCTTAAAGGATAGGCGATCCCTAGCATCCTTTAAGTTATTGATGCACTTCTTTTACAATTCACTTGAGTTTATTTACATTTTATAAGTATGTATGTCCTGACTCGAGTGTTTTGTGTTTTTCTTTACGCTTGGGTCAGCCTAAGTATCACAGCTTTGGATTCATCTTTTGGAGCTAGAGATCTGCTGGAGATTTAGCTATTTATCTATCTATCATTTCTATTTCAGTTATTTCCATTCAGCTTTGTTTATGTATTAGTGAACCTATGTATTTGGATTTTCTGTTGTATCTGTTTTCAGACTTTAGTATTTTGTATTTGTTTGAGACTTTGTATCTAGTAGCTTCATGAACTACTATGTTTATTTTATTCCGCTGCGAGTTATTCTTATATTTTGTGTCTGTGATTCTGTGATTGATTTTATTTGCCCCAAATTTTATTAACAATCTGTTGTTTTGAATTATTCAAGTCTGACGTGTGTGGTTTTATTGTTGATTTGAATGGTCCAAAATGGCGGGATGTTACAGATACCCCGCTTAGGCATGAGATTGTTTCGCATTTAGACTACTTCTACCATTACTGCTAGAGCCATGAGTCACACATTTTAGTATGTGGATCTTTGGAATAATGAAGATATCTGTATAGCAGGGTTTATGTCGTGTTGGTCAATGTGCCAATGTGGGGATTGATTTGTTGTTCATTCCCCGTATGATATTAGTTGGATAAGGTAGGGTAGAAGACTCAGTAGTGGTAATTATGTAGGCGGTTTACCACCGAGAGTGTGAACTCGATGTGTTACGGTAGTGGTTTACTATTAATATTGTATGCTTGATATATAGTTTGTTAGGTTTACCAAGTTTGGGGATGTCCGATCCCGGTGGTAGAATCCATGTGAGCTGTTATCGGATTTGGGCATATTATAGGTTGTTATCCTATATTATATAAGTTGACTAGCTTGTCGGATGTAGGTGTACATGTCAAGTAAGCGCAACTAGATTGTATAGATTATGAATGATAATTTATCTTCCTATTAGTACCATACCTTTAGTGATATTTTTTACTCACCAAACCATGCATGATATCCTCTCTCTTTCTCTCCTATACCTCTTTACCTGGAGAAGATGATCATACATTTGTCATTATTTCTATATCTCATTGTACAAGCAAAATAGATATTTATTGGCCATTTCAGTTGTTTATTAGGAATTTTCCCTAGTTTATTTCCTGTATTTGGTCACTATTTTTCTAAGTAGAGATATTTGGTGTATTTCAGTTATATATATTTTATTCCTCCATTGTGAGATTGGAAAGTGTAGATGTTTAAAATTTATATTTGTCTCTGTAACATACATACTATATCGACCTAACGATCCGTACTTCTTGGAATGACACGAGTTCGAACATCACATTTAGGCGTTAAATTGGTATGTTTAGAAGGGCGAGTTGTTACAATATATACTTCATCTGAAGAGTTCATTAACTTCTTTGCTATTTTCACTAAATGAGTGCTTTGCCCTTAATCATTTGAGATACAATTTACAAGTACCATATGATTCATAATCATATGATTAAAGTATTATTTCTCAAAGATATGGCTTAGTCCATAATTCCAAAAATAATTGTTAAATATATTAGATGATTTTTATTTTCTATAGCTAACACATCGCTATAGTTATGAAAACAAATTTCATTATCGAAATGCCATAAATAGATTTATTTCATAATGAATATTCATATTAAACAAAAAAATTTCCATTTTTGATCAAGACTGAAAATAGTTATTATTTCATAAATAATATTTGGCATACATAACAGTAATCTTCGAAAACTTGATGCATCTACTAGCAAGTGTCATATGATATGCTCCCACTATTTTCATTGTTAGTATAAAAATGTTTGAAATCCAAAGCTTCATTCAATCACTTATTTGTAGGCTATTTATTTCATTTACTATAACAAATTTACAAATTGAAAGTTTTAGATCAAATATCTAATACTCAAGATATGTATCTTATAGAGAGCAATTTCCTATATGAAAAATGCATTTAGAATAGAAATCATATTTCTTGTTAGCTTCTACAAACAATTTAAAAAAATTTGTTTTTGATGTCTCTCCATAAAGTAGAAGTGACCATCCATTCTTCCCATCCGAAATATACCAATATTATTACCATTCTTAAACTTCTATTTTCTCTTAATGAGATATACTTTACTACAAAACTGCGCCAAATTCTTTATATAAATGCTCATCCTTAACATTTTAAGGATATCTAATAAGTGGCACTTAAGTAAACAGATCAAAATTTATATTTTAGTGATCAAATTTGTAGGTATGTCTATAGTCCTATGTCTAGTGTTATTTCTAACACAACAAGATCATTATCGTATTCAATCATATTAAACAAATGATCTTGCACTATGGTTTATTTGCTTTGGAGTGAAACATTTTCATCAAAATTTCGCATGATACGAACATGGCTGTCCACTATACAACTTTTGTATATGATCGAATATGGATCAAATATTGGTACTCTTGTATTATTTTAGACTTCAAAATTCATAGAAGAGAATACACTACCTTGGGAAAATTAACACTTAAGTGACCAAGGCATGAACGTTTTTAATGGTTTTATAATTTGGCTCTTGCATGGATCTCAAAGTGACAATATGCCAAAAGATTTGTTGATACATATATTTTATATTTCTTTATCGATCTTCAATATAGTTTATTTAGTATACTTAATCGATAAACAATTTTATCAATGAATTATGAAAATTTAATGAAGTATATTTAATAATATCACATATGTTCTTATAATTATTAGATTGGTTTATTATATTTATCTAATAAGGCTTTCACTGAATTATGCATCTCTCAAAAACCCTAAAAGAGATACGAGAATTTCATTAAATTTCTCCAATGGGAGTTATGATCTTTTTATCATGTTACTACAACCTTGAGCGGGCTCAACAAATAGCAGTCCCCATAAACAACAAGTAACACTTCACTAATTATATCCTATATATATATGCTAACCATGCTTTTTCTATGCTCTTAATCGTATTTATGACCTTAAGGGTGTTTGGAAAATCATAAAGTACATTAGATACCTTGGACCCATCATCTAACGATACCTTAAAGGGAATATGTAACCCTTGAGGGTGCTCAACAGAGTTACATAGTATTCTTATTTATCTAGAGATGATATAAACTTCACTTTAGATATTCTATTTGCTTGAGGGTGCTCAACAACCATACATAATAAAGTATTCTATTAATATTATAAATGATGGAGACTGTTATTATTTTAAATTCATAATTCAAAATAATTTTTATAGAGTATTATTGACTATATATGGGAGATGAGTATAAATCATGACATTATAAGTCTTTATATACATCAATTGTATACCCACTTAAGTTTATATGGGTTTTAATTTATTTAACCGCCCATTTTCTTTATACATATATATAATTTAATTTACTATAACTTTTATAATCCATTAAGTTATATATATGTACATGATTCTTTAATTAATTAAATATTTTAATTAATTATAAATACATAAATTTAAGTTAATTTCAAATTTACTTATTTATAACCTTTATGAATACAATTTTAGAACAATTTTAAATTATATTTATAACCTTTATAAATTTAAAAGTTATTTTAAAATAATTTTAAATTAATTTACTTATAAAATTTATAAAATTAAATTTAAACCGAATTTTAAATTCATATTTTATTACCTTTTGTAAAAATTTACTACATTCAGATACGTTTATTTGAATAAACAAAAGGCTTTAAATACATTTGTGCCTTCCACAAGGGCATACCATTGGATCAGACCACTTCAAGGACCAAAGTAAAGGCCAGGAGATCAGGAGGTTTTCCATTCATATAACTAGAGTAGCATTCTTCTTAGTTTAAGAACATTTTCCTTAGACGCCAGTCTAATTGGGTTTTCCAAGAGACTACCCTACATGTTGCATATATACACAATATGGGCTATGATACCATTTTTAGATCATCTACATTAGTAGCGGGGTGAAAAGGTGGAATTTCATAAAAATATCATTTTATTAGCTTGCATAAAATCATAGTTTCTGTTTATACTTGTTATCCTGCTTTTTGACCAGGCCATATTCGAACGGATCGAACCGATCAAACAGGAATCTAGAATGATAACTGCTAAACATGGATACCAAACAGAGTTAAGAGATAAGGTCGCCAACATGCAAACATCCTTCCAAAGTGGTCCACGCACCATACTTCTTCAAGTACCAGAACCAGAGCCCAATATTCAAGAAAAGTTATGGATCAATATCAACCATGCCTATGGATCGATACCAATTCCCACTTTTTTCCAACACCACTTCAATCTACACAAACAAGCCTATAAACCAAGTTCAACCAAGGTCACAGGGTGAAACCAAAAGAAATATGAACATTTAACATCAAGATCCATCAAAGTGATGGATCGATACCGATCCATCTCCACAGGTCGGTATCGATCTGTAACACTTCAACCAAAATGCCCCACCTTCACTCTATTCCTCAGTGCTAATGTAAGCAAGCTATTCCAATCTTTAAAGAACCGTTACATGCAATTCACTATCGATCTCCTTAATTACCTGAAATCTGCAACCCCATTCCACCACCGATCCATCACTTTGACCAACAAACAATCTCCTAACAGTATAAACAAGATGGAAAACACGAAGCTAATAGCAAGTCGCCACAACACAAAGTAGTAGAATCGATCCATAAGGAAATCTTATGGATCAGTACCGATCCATAGCCAATGCTAACATGGCCACGTTTCTTCAAGTTTGACAGCTGCTAGGGTATGGGGAACGTGGATGAGAAAATCCCAACAACCTACAGCTATAAATAGGAGGCTATTGGCACATTTTTGGTGATCTTTTTGCTTTATTGCAATTACTACATATTTTTTAAATCACCTGTGGAGTAATACCGATCCATAAGAACTATACTTGTAAATAGCCATCAAATCGACAACAAAGCTAAGTGACGTAGGCAACGATTAGCCGAACCACTATAAAAAATTTGTGCCTTTCTTTTTCTTATTTTTATTTAGTTTATTTACTATTTTCTCTGCTATACTCATTTGGGTGTATATGCCATTTTTAATTTAAACATTTTGGTGCTTCCTTTTAGAAATACTCGAATTCAATGACTTGAAATTGGAAAAAGTTCGGAATGACAAGGCAATCTGCTAGGAAGACCGCGGTTGGAGAAAATCAACAAGGAGCAGTCGGGAGGTGTCCTCAGGATCCAACCGCCCTTCCATCGACATAACTAGGGATGAGATGAAGACCATGATGAATGAAATGCAGGAAAGGATGATGGTCTGCTAGGAAGAGATGATGGAAGAATTTTTCAAGAGAACGGGACAGATAGGAACAGCCGCAGTAGCTGCGAACTGGAATCAAAGGCCTAATGATGGAGCAAATGCACCTGGGCGTGGACTAGAACCGATTGGAAAACCCTGAAAGAATTGTACAGATCAGTACTGATCCCCAAGCATGGATTGGTATCGATCGCCTAGAACGCGGGGGCAATGTCAACTTCAACTTGGGTGGAAACAAAGTACATCTTGGAAATAATGCTAAGCATCAGAACTCGAATCAAAATGTAGAGGCATGACCAGAGGATTACGTGCTAGAATTCCCTTGCGTAAAAGAGGGACAAGCTGAAAATGAAAAGTTGAGAGCTCCTTTAAATGATAATGACAGACTTTTTGAAATAGTTAGATGAGGAATGGGAGATGGACTACTTAACCAGAGCCTGGAAGATGTGAACAGGAGTCCATTTACCCCGAACATTCGGTATGCTAGGAGTCTGCCAGATTTCAAGCTACCAACGTTGGAAACGTATGATGGAAAGATGGATCCAACGGCCTATCTGATGAGGTACATCCATCACATGGAAGTACAAGGTGTGTCTGAAGAAGCAATGTGATGGTACTTCCCTCTACATCTGACGGATCGATGGTGTTATGGTTTATACAGTTGGATAATGGTTCCTTCAGCACATGAACTGAGTTGGTGGACAAATTTATGTAACAATTTCGGGTCCATATTTCACGACCTAAGAATGTAATGACACTATCAAGTGTGAAGCATAGGGCTAGAGAGACCCCTAAGAGTTTTCTAATGAGGTTTAATGCACTGGCTGCTGTGGTTGATAAGTCGAACCTATCATTGGTTCTGATGGCAGTGGTTTCAAGTGTAGCCAGTAAGATGGATTACAAGGTTGGTGTATCATCCCCCTACCGGGAGGCCTAAAACTAACGGCTACAGATGCTGCAGTCATCCATAATTATTAATCCTCGGTGACCAAATACGACAATGTTAGATTCATTGATACACAGAAACACATGAATATGGAAAAAATTAAAACATCAAACAAGATCACATTCCATTTCAAAATATTTCCAATTTATTACATAATCCTATAATCGTCAACCATGTTCAGAGAAAATATATTTATTACAACATGCACCAAGAGTGACATATGAAGATGCCCCCTTGGATGATCAGAGTATATATAGGTAATTTAACAACTTTTCCTTTACATCAACATAGCGGAATCAAAATAAAAGAGAACTCTAGATAGCTATCAAGCCCCCTGCATGTATCCGGAAGCTTATTCATCTAAAGAGGTACCTGAAAACCTCAACTCTCAAACTACTCAAAATCAATTGAGTACTCAAGAGATTAAGGGGAAAACATAAACTTCGAGTTAGACGTAAAGCCTAATATGAACAAAATCCTACCATCTCAAACCATTTAGATATCTAGCGAGACCACGCCGCTTAGTGGAATGGGTTTTCCCCTCACTAGTATCCTAAAACATTTATGAAACCATATACTGTGCTCATACATCCATAATTGTTAAAACAATTCAAAACAATATGATATGATCATATGAAAGAAAAGTGAATCAATTCTGGATTACCCATCCCCATTCATTTTGACAATCTATCTCAGTTATAGTTTCTTGGGTTACTATTAACCTAATAATTTTCATGGACTGACTAATAACCGGTAAAATGATTATGGACTCCCTGTCCAGTTACATAGTTGTGACAACCCAGATTTTAATGTCTATTTATCGGGTGATTAATTGATGTAATTATTGGGATATTAGTTTTGATTAGTCAAACAAATGAATTTTTGATATTCAAAATATCTGAATATATATAAAAATTGATTTAAAAACTATATTCAAACTTAAGTTATAACATATATGGACCGGTTTAAAAACTATAATAGATATTGGGTTATAAATCTCTAGATATGACAAATCCCATAGGAAATAAATAAATAATAAATTCATCATTTAAATTAGAATAAAATACCTATAAATATATATAGAGAAATTTATACAAACTTTAATTGTGGATAATATATAAAATATATATATATAACATATACAAGGTTGATGATGTAAAGTACGATGTAAAGTATATATATATGAGTACATAGACATATATATGATGATTAAAAACACATGAGTGCATGTATATATGTATGATAGGTAAATGGAAAATAAGTAAGTACATACACATAGTTATAAAAGTATGGTATGTGAAAATAAATACATTTTCAAGCATATGAGTGATATATATATGTATATGCCCATGAGAAATAAAATATAAGAAAGGTTTATATAAATACATATATTAGTGATGGTTCAAAAAAAAACATGTTCACATAGTCAAATTGATTTCATAAAAATCTACACCTATGAATGTATATATATATATATACATAGAAGAAACAACGGCGACCGTTCCAGCAGCTGCCGAAAACCCTAATGGAGAATCTTCCGCAAATCCTAATGCTGACGACACAGGTTGGCAACAAGTCACACATAAAAACAAGGGCAAGCGTCCTATAGGGGAATCTCTGCAGCAACCTAGGAGAGTGAGCACGAATCAACGTCCCCCTTTCACGGGCACTAGAATCAAGACTCCTGAATTCAAGGAGGGGAAAAGAACGTGGGCTGACGCAATAGCAGGAAATACACGCATTGAAGGTGGGGTAAATAATTTTGATCCTCTGGAAGATGCTGAGGGCCCCTTTGTAGATCTGGATGAAGAAGTATTCAACTCGGCTGAAAGCATGTGTGGTACATCTATTTATATATATGTTGCTGGGAAAAGACCTTACTACATACATTTGAATGCATATATTAAAAGGGAATGGAAGCCTGAAGGTAAGTGGGATGTTTTCCCAAGAGAGAATGGATTTTATCTTGTTAAATTCAGTAGCGAAGTAGATTGTAAGAAGGTATTGGAAGGAGGCCCTTGGTTTATTGACAGTAAACTCATCTTTACTAAGAGATGGGAACCTAACCTAAGATTAGAAAGGGATATGCTGGAAACCCATCCTGTATGGGTTAAATTGATGAACTTAGACCTTTCCCTATGGAATGCGCGTGGTATTAGTAAAATAGCAAGCCTCATAGGCAACCCCTTGGCTATGGATGATTGTACTAGAAATGTTAAAAGACTGAGTTATGCCAGAGTTCTAGTAGAAATTAAGGCTAGTGATCCTATCAAAAAACAAGTGCGTGCCAAAGATAGGAGTGGTAATATATATATACAAGAGATAGAGTATGATCACATACTACCTATATGTAATAACTGCAAGTGTTTTGGTCATTATACAGAGCAGTGTGAGATTGTTATAGGACCTGTTAAGCAGGTGTGGAGGCAAAAACATATGCAAGATTCTAATCAACCTGAGACTACACAAAATATACAACCAAAAGAGGTTCAAACAGAGCCTATTACTGAAGTAGAACTTATACACATTGAATCTTCAAGTTCTGCAGCTAATATCCAAAAGGATACTGACATGGAAACCCTGGCTGATTTGGAGGATGAAGGAAAGCTGACTGGCTCAGTGTTGGTATGTACTGAGGTAACTGAAAATGTCCATAGCCCTATTGAGAAGCCGCCAGAGATAATGCCTGTATCTGCACAAGAAATTGATGAGCTGAATAAAATTGAACTGGATAAACTGGAGTCAGACACAGACAAAGAGGAAAATACCCCCAATAAATACACAAAAACCAATTTAGAATATTCCAAACAATTCCAGAACCATGAGGATAAAGGCAAGGCGAAGGTGAATCGCGAAGGATCTCCTATGAAACTGAGGAGCAGGCCTTCCAACTCTAAATGTCAATAATAAGCTGGAATGTAAGGGGTCTAAATAATGAAGTTAGACGTTTAGACCTCTTAAATTTGAGGAGAAGTCATTCTCCTGCTATTTTAAGTATTCTGGAAAACAAATTTAATGATGAAAATCTATCCTTTTTCACAGATACTATGGGAGAGGATTGGTCATATATGCACAACAATGATATAGGGGGCAAAGGCCGCATTCTACTATTATGGAATAAACTAAGCTGGAATATCAGTCTTCTTCTGAAAGATGACCAACATATAACAGTTGAAGCTATTAATAAGGGTGGTTTAAAAGTAACTTTAAGTTGTGTCTATGCTAGTAATTTAGCATCCCAAAGAACCAGGTTATGGCAAGCCATCAAAGATATAGGTAAACATAATAACAACCCTTGGATTGCACTAGGAGACTTCAATTCAGTACTTAGAGCTGAAGAGAAAAAAGGAGGTCGTACCATGAGAGTATCCCAGCTTGAGGAATTCAACAATTGCATATTAGAAGCCGGGTTGCTTGAGCCAGTCCACAATGGCCTGAAATACACATGGAGAAGTGGTGAAAATAAAAATATTTCCTGTAGGTTAGATAGAGTGATGGTTAATGTCAAGTGTATTACTATGATGTCTAATATCAAAGTAACCATTCTTCCTCCATCTACTAGTGATCATAGCCCTATTCTTGTTGACCTAGTTGATAAGGGATTGATTACTAAAGGTAAGCCATTCAGATACTGTAACCATTGGTATGATATTGAAGGATACCAAGAAGCCCTAAAATTAAATGAATACTCAATGGTTGAGGGTACTCAGTGCTACAAACTGATTCAAGTCATTAAAAAGGCTAAAATCCAATTAAAGAACTGGAACAGATGTAGACCGAAGGAAGGAGATTTGATATCTAAGCTTCAGGATAAAAGTGAAGCCCTTCTGGATATGATAGAGAATGGTGCAGATGATGATATCACGTGGCATAATTATTACTTAAACCAAAGCAATTTAAAAGATGTACTTAAAGTAAAAGCAACTGAACTCAAGCAAAAAGCTAAGGAAAAATGGCTAACTGAAGGGGATGAATGCACTAAATTCTTCTATGCTAAAATGGCCATTCGTACTAATAAGAATAATAATATACAAATCATCAATCAGGATGGTCAGACAGCTATTACAGACGCTGAGTTTGAAGAACAAGCTATAAAGTATTATACTGATTTATTTAATGGAGAAGTTAGTACTAACTTACCAACAATACATTGCAGGAGGCAGGTCAATTCGCATGGTAAGAGGATGCTGATAAGGTTGATTGATGAAGCTGAGGTCCTGGAAGCTCTGCACTCCATCCACATTGATTCCAGTCCAGGACCCGACGGATTCGGCTCCAAGTTCTTCATTCATCATTGGAGTGACCTGAAAGATCAAATAGTCTCAGCTATGCAGGAAATTTTACAAACAGGAAGATTTCCCAAAGAAATCAACCACACATTTATTTGTCTCATTCCCAAAGTTGATAATCCTATAAGAATTGAAGATTACCGGCCTATTGCCTGCTGCAATGTGATATACAAAATTCTAAGCAAGATACTATGTAATAGGATGAAGCTGATTTTACCTGATCTCATTTCCGAGTGTCAAAGTGCTTTCATAAAAGGTAGAAGCATCTCCGAAAATTCGCTCATGGCTCATGAATTGGTAAGGAATTTCAATAAACCAGGCACTGACAAATCCTGTCTAAAGGTAGATCTTCACAAAGCATATGATAGAATTAGTAGACAATTCATTATCCACATGCTTAATGCTATGGGATTCCCTCTAAAATTTGTGAATCTAATATATGAATGCATATCTACACCTACCTTCTCTATATTGATTAAAGGTATACCAAGAGGATTCGTTGGATCCAACAGAGGTATTCGGCAGGGTGACCCTCTTTCCCCTTATTTGTTTGCAATTGCCATGGAATATTTTACCTTACAGATGGAACTGGCCACTCATCACAAGTTAATTCAGGCCATTTTTAACTTCCAGCCTATTGTAAGCCATTTACTTTACGCAGATGACTTGCTCATTTGTATCAAAGCCAGTAAGGAAGCAGCTGCTGCTATTAAAGAAATTTTCGGCAAATTAGACAAGTATGCTGGCCTAAAGCTGAATGAACTGAAAACCAAGTGTTACTTTAATAAAACTTGTAGAAGTCGTATAGAGGTGTTGGACACCTTAAAAGTTAAAGAAGGAACTTTGCCTGTCAAATACTTAGGTATCCCTCTATCTTCTAATAAGATAACTGATAGGGAATGTGCTATACTCATTTCGTCTATCAGGGATAGAATCCAGGGTTGGTGCTCCAAAATGCTTTCTCTTGCAGGACGTATAGAGCTGGTCCACACTGTGATACATTCTAAAATAAACTTCTGGATGCAAACCTTCCAACTTCCTGAAGCCTCCATTCACAAAATTGAAAAGATTTGTGCAGATTTCATTTGGAAGGGTGGAATGCATAAGATTAAATATGATAACCTATGCAGACCTAAAGAGGAAGGAGGAGTGGGTCTCAGAAGACTTAGGGATATGAGAGCTGTTCACACTCTCAAACAAGCCTGGAAAATTATTAATGGCAAAGGCCTTTGGGGGAACTGGATGAGAAGGAGATACATTAAAGGGAATTTCTGGCAGATGTCACTGGATAACAATGCTTCAGCGAATTGGAAGGCAATTTTGAGGATTAGAGACACTCTAGCATTGCTATGTACTCGAGAAATTGCTAATGGGCAGGACACTGATCTATGGAGTGATCCATGGATTCAAGGAGAATCACTAATTGATATTTTGGGTATGCACACATTTTCAGACTTTGGTTGTCCGCATAAAAAGGTGAAAGATCTGATTAAGGCTAATGGGTGGGATTGTTCCTCTTTACCAATAAATCAAGATAAAAAGGAAATCATTCAATACATGCCTATCTACTATGGCAGAGACATGGACGTATGGGTCTGGAAGCCTACTGGAAACGAATTTTCTACAAAGGCCACCTGGGAGGAGATTAGACAAAAAGACAGCAAAGCTTCTTGGAGCAAAATTATATGGGATCACGTTAACAATCCAAAAATGGCTTTTACAGCTTATAAAGCTATTCTGAAGAGACTGCCGACAAGGGATAGACTATCGAAATGGGGAGTAGTAAATGAAACTGTCTGTGTCTTATGTAATCAGAGCTCAGAATCACATGAACACTTATTTTTTGCATGTTGTTTTGCAAACTCGGTGTGGACCTCGTGCAACAATTACCTAAATATAAGACCTTACTCTAACAACTTAATAGAACAAGTGGAGTACCTGAGTCGGAGAGGAGGCGACAAAGACGTTGAATCCAAGCTGCACAAAATCGCCATCACTGTGACTGCGTGGAGCATATGGAAAGAGAGGAATCGAAGAATTTTCCAGAACAAGCATAGAAAGCACACGGAAGTTAATGGATTAGCAATTGTAGACATGCAGATAATTATGAAGAGGATTAAGAAGGGGTTTCTTACCAGGCAGGCACGAGACGAAGCTCATGCTGTAGGAGAGGACTGGAACTTTCCATCGCAAGGAATCCCAAGTACGAGTCGTCAGTTCCAGCCGCCATGAAATGATTTGGGAGAGAAGCTTTACCTTTTGCTTTTTGGAAAGGTTTAGTTTATGTCGGAATGTTTATGTACTTTGAGTTTGTACTGTTCAACGTGGGCTGACTTTGTTCTGGGCTTTTAATGCCTTAATAAAAATTTACCAATTTACAAAAAAAAAAATACATAGAAGAAACATCATCATGACATGAATTAAATGCAAGCACACAACATTTCAATTCAATACAATGTCACAACAAAACTTGGTCAAGCAAGTACCTAACCAAAGGAAATTAAATAATAAAAGAAAAAAAGAAGCTTGCTGTGGAAGGCAGCAGTATACTGTCTGATATTTTTTATCTCCACCAGTCTTCCTTTATTCCATTCGAACAAGCTAAGTTAAAAACAGAAAATATTTCTTCCATTTCTCAAACCAGTAATCTTTTCAAAAGCCATCACCAAAGCAAATCAAGCTTCCAAATAAATCAAAGTTTCAAAGTTAAATCTTCTCAATAAAAGTAATTTCCAGTTCATAATCAAAGTTCAAACTAGATCATTTCAACAACCAGGTTGCCAGTTTCAAAGATCAAAGCAATTCAAGTTTTCAAATGTCAAAACTGTTTCAAGCTCTGTTCAACTGATTCCAGGTGAGTAAACTTTTACCTTAAAAAGAGTAAAAATTCTGTGATTGAACTTGTTGCATAAATTGGTAGAAAGATAGTATATAATGATTACTTGAATGTTTGGTTGTGCCAGTATGTATAAAAATTAGATCTGTTTGAGATATGCATGTGCATGTATATCATCGGCTCTGTTATTATTCAAAGGCTTAAGAATAGCCTTTCAAAAATTTATATCTTCTCATAGATTTGATTTCAGGCTTGGAGTCCTAAATGAAAACTGTTCCTAACTACATAATATCAATTCTAATAATAATTTCAAGATTTTATATTTTGTAATTAATTCAAATTTGGAAGAAATCAGGGAAAAATCAATTTGGGTCATAAATCAAACATCTTGATTTAATAATTGGAATCCATAATCAGGTTAGATAGTGTAAATCATGAATTTAGGTATAACAATTGTGATTTTTAGTTTGAAAATTTTCGAGATTTGAGTAGTTGATCAGTTTTTGTTTCATCGTCAAATCCCAATGATCGACATGGTGGATGGGGTCGGGATTTTTGTCGAAGTTAGCTGGAGGGTAGCCGATAGCAGGAAAAATGGATTTGTATTTATTTAATGGCCGTAGTGACCGGAGTACGGCAAAGTAGGGTTTTAAACCCGGTTTTGTCGTCGTGGTGTTTGTGGCGAATGCGTCGTCGTGGGAAGACAGGACCTGATCGCGATAGGGAGGAACGATGCTGGAGGTCGTGACGAATCTCTGGTGAGGTCGGCGAGGGTTCTCGAGGTCGGAAATCATCGGTGGATGGTGGATTGTGTCGGGGTGATGGGTTCCGGGTTTGATCGATTAGTTCGATCCTTAATTCCAAACGAGATAGCTGATGATAGGTGGTCGGGAAGCTAGTAGTGATCGTCGTTGATTTGTGAGCATGGTCGGCGAGGTGACAGAGTCGTCCAGATCGCCGTGCACTTGTACATTTTCACATCGCAGGCTTTGTTGGTTTGGGAATGGTGAGGTTCCTCGGGTTAGGCACGAGTTATTTGGAGATTTTCTCGAAGTTAAGAGATGACGTAAGTTTACCTGGGGAATTTGTTGGTTTGACTCGAGAATTCGTATGAATGGCTCCGGTTAGTTCGATGACTAACCAGGTTTTGAGAGATGAGTTTGTATGTACAGTTTTGTACAAGGACAAAGGAATACAAGTTATTAAGCAAACAGAAGTATAAGATTTTAAAGCAAATGGAAATTGGTATATGTATTGTAAGTTTTCAAAAGAAGAAATCTAGTTTTAAACTAGTTTCAAAATTTTAAATTTTAAAATTAAATGTTTTCTTTAAAATTTTCCTTGAGTTAAATAATGATTTAACAAGTTTATTAAAAAGGCAAAAGAATGTTTAGCCAAGTTAATTAACATAAGTAATTAACGATAGTTAATGAGTTAATGTAATTAATAGAAGATTAATTTATATAAGTAATTCAGAATGATCACTTATGAAATTGCTTTAGTATAATTACTTATTGTAAGTAATTAAGGATTAACTACTTGATGTAATAAATTAAAGAATTAATTAATGTAATTAATTAATATAAGTAGTTAAGGTTAATTAAGAATGTAATTAATTAAAAATTACTTGCTAAATGTAATTAATTAAAAGAGTGATTAATTAATGGAAGTAATTAGAGAATCATTAATTAATGTAATTAATGAGGGTAATTAAAGATTATTTAATGTGAATAGTTAAAGAACAATTAAATTACTTAATTAATTAAAGGCTAATTACTTAATGTAATTAAAGGATAACTAATCAAGGATGATTAATTAAGATGGGTGATTTAAGAATGATTTATTAATTGGCATGTAATTAATAGATGTTAAGTATGCAGGATTAAGGAAATCCCAGAGATTTAAGTTGGAATTTAATTTAATTAGAGAATTAATTAAATTGACTAGGAAATGTATATCTAATGAATCTTGTTATGGATGGTTGAATGACAGTAGATGCCTTGGATTGATGATCTCTCTGATGGGCATTTGAGATGTGCTGAGATATGAATGGGTTGAACTGTGATAATATAGGTTACCTATCTGAGTTGAATTGATAGGTGATATGATATCCTGGATATGAATTGTATTGATTAAAACTTAACAACTTGAATTGGAGATGACATTGAATTCGAAGAGACCGGGGTCGGGTATCAGTAAATACCCGAAACCACTTTGATTCTTTATAAATTTGAGTTTGGAAGTGAACAGGCTGGAATGAAATAAGTTAAGTATCATGGATATTCAAAACTGGATAACGATTCTTGGGTATTGTTTTGAGATAAAAGATTGACTTAAATAAGATTAGAACTCGTAGAAAAGTACGTGTTACCCTGGTAATTCACTTAAGTTATATAGCTTGGTATTTCATATTATGGGTTTACTCACGTTGGTTTCCAGCCTGACTCGGGTGTTACTTGATGTAATGCTCGGGTCAGACCGAGTATTACAGATTTTCAGGTAAGGACGTTCGAGAGCTCAGGAGACGAGCTGGATGGAAGGAACGTATGGAGTGTATTCCGCTGTGATATATTGTAGTTTGTCTGGGACATGTTGATTGTATCTGTCCATTGTTTGTGTATATGTTGTAACTCTGATGTATTAAAGTGTAATTTGACAAGTACAGATTTCTTTGTATAACTGTTATTATTTGGTATTATATTTTGATCCGCTGCGAATGTGAGATTCTGTGTTTTGTTTTCTGTTTCTTCTTCCATCTCTTTCTTCTTTTCCTAACTATCTGGAATTTTGGGATCGAAAATGTCGGGTCGTTACACTTGGTATCAGAGTAGAAGGTTAAGCGAGAACCTTGGCTCTAGTAGGTGTACTCATAAGGATAGGGTCAATAGTACCCTAGAATGAGTTGAGTGTATATATATATGAGTGCGTACTTGTTATTTTCTTATATAAAGATTTTAAAAATGGTTTTAATGAAAGATTTTTATAAAAGCTTATATTATATATATATATAGCAATGATTGGTTATAAAATAAGAAAATAAGGAATTTATATATATATACACATTGCCAAATAAGGATTGGATAAAAAGAACTATATAAATAAGAGTTGTTTGAAAGTATTAAACGAAACTGTTTGAACTAAAACCAATAGTGGTTTAAAATTTAAGGTTAACTTAGTGTGTAAAGAAAATAATATGTGTATATGAGGAATATACATAATATCAAAAATGGGTTGAAATAAACTCTAAATGTTGAGTTTTAAATTTGGAATAAATGTGATACCCAAGGTGATAAGTTTTTGAACTTATAAGATTATTAATGTGAAGTTTAAAATTTGGAAGAGGAATCCAAATTGGGTAAGGTTGGTTGGATTAAGTAAATTGAATTTAACTTTGGGAAAGTTAAATAGTTTAACAAGCAACCTGAATTGGAAATTTCAAAATGAAATTGAAATTTAACTTGGGAAGTTTAATGGTTAATTGGAATTGGGAGTTTGTGTGATCTCAAAATGGGTTTGAGATCTGGAAATTGAAAAATGGAAGGATGTTTTAAAATAAATTGGATGATGTCATCCTATTGTTATTAATAATCTTTAAAAGTGTGAATTGGATTTGTTTAAATGAATGAGGAATGAAGGGTAGTAATATATCCATTATTGAGATAAATAGGGAAATTAAACTTTAATTTGAAAATTTAGGATATAGAATTTCCTTGAACTGAAATTTTGAATAATTGAATTTGTAAATTAAAATATGTTTAAGAACTGGTTTCAAAACTGGAAGAAAAAAAAATTGGGTAATAAATTGAATTTTTAAGATAAAATTGTTTTTAACTCTTATTTGAACTTTGAAATAAGTTAAGTAAAGATAATTTAAAACGGAATTATGAGAATTGGACTTAGAATTAAATTATTTAAAGATTTGGATTATTGATTTAAAAAATAAAATAAAAATAAAGGTTAATTTGATTTAAGGGGTTAAATCAACATTTGAAAATTTAACTCGAATTTATATAATTCGAGATGGTTTAAAGTTGGGATTCAGCTTTCATTAGTTCAAATTGAATTTAGTTTGAATTAATTAGAATTGAAGATGGATAAGTATAAAAATTCAAATGGGAAATTTGAATTGGATTAATTTGAAAAAAATTGAAGATTGAATGAGTTCAAATTCAAATGGGAATTGGGATTAATTCATATAGAAATTTAAATGATTTGAAATTGAAGTGGATTCAATTTGAAGTTGGTCTAAATTAATTTAAATAATTTGGAATTGTAATTAAAGTGAATATGTTTAAAATCAAATGGAATTTGATTTGAATTTAGGGAAAGAAATTGTGGATAATTCAACTTGAATTGGGACTGGATCAATTTAATGGCAAATTGATTGAAATGGAGATTGGGAAGTTGAACAGTTTGGCTCTGGACTATTTTCAAAATAAATTGTTTTAATATAAATCTATTTTTTTTCAAATTATTTACTACACAACTTTTCTTTTAAACCTAAAACTATCTTAAACTTGTTTTACAATTACTTTTGGAACTATTTAACTATTTTACAACTGCTTTATAAACTAATTACTATATTTCTACTACTTTATAACTAATTACTGTTTTACAACTATTTTACAATTACTTAGCTATTTTACAGCTTTTTACAAGATAATTATTTTTCAACTACTTATCTATTTTTAAAATTTTCAAGCTATTTTCTAAATATAAACTGGTCGGAGTTCAAACTGTTATTGATTAAATACCCAACTGAGATAAATATTGAAGTGATAATCCAAATGGGGATTAAGGCAAATGTGGATAAGTGAATAAAATCAAAGTGAGGATGAATAGGAAGGGAATTGATTAAACTAATAATCAATGAAGATAAATATGTAGGATGTACGTATATTATTTTATTCGCATAGTGATTTGATCCAGATTCGAGCACAGAATTTCGAGATAGTATTATCAATCCGAGTTGGGATTTTTCGCTCGATTTTCGACGGCGAACCTGGATATGGATTTTTGATTGGTTCTGGATATTCTCTATCATAGTTGTGACTATGCAAGGAGAATGACGGTTTCTGATCAAGGAACCAAATCTGAGTCCGCACTAGGAAGTCGGGTGGACGATACTAGTTCGGAAGAGAAATTGTGTGATCGAAGAGCGATCAGATTTATGTGGCGTACGAATGATATGTGTACATCGTACGGGTTTGAATGAAATTGATATTGAAATTTTGTGGATAAGAACTGTAAATGATTTTTGAAATTGAAAGTATATTTTGTGAAATATATGATGAAGTAAAGTGGAAATTGGATATTTCTATGGTAAAAATTTACTTTATGGAAGTAAGTAATTGGGTAAGTGACTTTATAGAGTAATCAAATTTGAATATTTGATTTGGAATAAACAAAGTTACGTATCTTTGTTATATATATATGATAAAACTCCCCTTGTTGAATCTTTTGCCAGAAGAAAAGGGTTTTGAAAGTATTTGAAGTATAGAAAGGGAATTTATACAAGTTTGAAGTGATCCTAAGATTTTTAAAGTTATATATATATATATATCTATATGTATATATATGTAAAGGATCTTATGAAAATGATTTTGGAAAAGGGTTTTTTGAACCTTAGGATTTGAAAAGGCTTTTGATTTTGTGGAAAATCAAATTTGGAATTTGGAAAGCCTAGTTTGTGAATTATCGATTTTGGGAATCGATTTTGTAAAGGAGATTTATATGAGATTCATACTTGGTGTATGATTTGAAAAATACTATATGTGTATAGTATAAAGTGTTTGGAAGTGGCTCTGGGGAAAAAGGCGCTCCCTTGAAATGAACTTCTCAGGAGTACCATAGGTTGGTACTGCCTTGAGCCTCTAAGGGGGAGGTAGGGGTGGGCATTTAACCGACTTAACCGATCTAAACGACTAAACCGACCTTAACCGAACCGGTTTAACCGACAAAATCAGTTAACCGAACTTTCGGTTAACCGATCGATGTTAACCGATCATTTTCGGTTCGGTTAACGGTTAACCATATCTGGTCGGTCGGTTAACCGTTAACCGACCATTTTTTTTAACCACAGCCCATTTAGCCCATCTGTAAAGAACCCATCCCCGAATGAATCCAATAGCCAGCGTGCCCTTGAGTAGGCTTCTCTCCGGTTTTCAGATCTAGATAAAAAATAAAAAAGATGAGAGAAGTTGAAACCTAGGTCTGCTCGCTCATCTCGTCTGCTAATCGCCGACATCAACTATTTTGTTCTCTGCGCTATTCTCGATGATTTACGCTAGTGACAACCACCACCAGAGCTATTGTAGAAATAAATGGTGTCAAGAAGGAAGAGAAATCTTGTGAGTAAATTACTAATTACTCTATCGATCTACCGTACATGTTTAAACTAAGTTATATTCTAGTTAGTTAACCTAATTTAGCTGTATGTTTTTGTAATTAATAGATAAATTAGTGATTTAACAAATGAAGCTGCTTTCGTTTGCTAAATATCCTAGATTCGCTGCTTTTTATTTAAAACTGTGTTTATTTTCTTTCTATTTCCTTAGGAAATCAAGACACATATATGATATATATGTGGTAAAGTCACTTTGACATCAATCAGCTTTAATTTACTGAATTTGCTTTGATTTTGATTACTGTATTTGTAAATGAGTAGTAAAATATTATATTTGTAATAAGGGTTTATTAAATTAGTTGTAAATTTCATATACTAATTATTGATTTTGATTCAACATTGAATTCACAAGCATCACGATCAATGAAGCCTGCATCTTCACAGTAGGGATATTTAGCTCCATCATAGACCTAATCAGTGAACTGCATGTTACTTTCATATATATATATATATCAATGCTTGGCTATTTTAGATAATATGTAGGTACATTTATAATAGTTCATATATTGTTCATATACCATATATCAAACAATTCATATATTGCAAACTGATTAATATTTATGTATTGCAAACTGAGAATATACCTTAATATACAAAGAATATTTACATAAGGTATGTAACAAATAGACATTTTAGAGAGTGCCATTATTGTGTAGTAAAGCCGTGTGTCTTGATATATATTACAATGATTATTATTTTTCCCTGTTCATGCAGCATCAAGACCCAAGTATATCTGATGGAAAGGCCTTTGCTTTTTATAAGTCTACCCTAGGTCATCATAGGAATGTTTCATTTTCCGACGATAATAGTTTGTAAGCTACGATTCCTTAAACTGCTTATGTAATTCTACAGATTGTTAACCTTTTTGATTCAAACAATCTTCTTTCTGACCATATGCTCCTCTCTTCTAACCCATATTTATGTTTTCCTTTCACAAATCTCATAAAAATAATAATACTTTCCTTACCTATTATTGTTTTCATCCACTGTTTGCTTTGCTGTCAGGTCTTCAAACTATTAGTTGTATCAGATAAAAACAGCAAAATAACCGATTATATTGATTCAGAGTGCAGAATTGTCATATTACACAACAAAAGGATAACTATATTTGGGGACTATTTATTAAAGTAGGTCTCATATTATTTTATAAGTGATTTATTATAGACCAAAAATTATTTCATATGATAGATGATACTCCCTTTCTTCTCCATAATCGTGACTTCAATTATATATGTACAAAAAATGAAGGAAAAAAAGAGCTTGTTCTGTTTACTGGGTAGCTGCGACAGTTCTCTATTTGATGTTTACTTGTATTTGTTTTAATTACATGAATTTTCTCATCTAGAGTCTAAATTTTCTACATTTGCACATATTCTTAAGATGCAGTCAAGACGAAGATGAAGAAGGACAGCCCACTTCACTTCAGAGGAGAAAAACAATAGGAAATGGTTTGTAAGAAACGTGGAATGTGATTGATTATATAGTATATTACATTATAATCATAGTACCTTTCTCATGCAGGTGTTCCTGATTCAGTACCTGATTGGACACAAGAGCTTGAGCCTGGTTTATCGCATCAGGATAACTCTTACCAAGCTTTTGGGAAACATTGGCGCTTGGTCAGATGTCAGAATGGAAAGTTAACTTCTTTACTTTCTTTTTGGTTAAACTGCAAACAAATTTCGTAATGCCTAAATTTACAGCAAGAAACTTATTTTACCTTGACCTTGTACCATTTAATCCCAATTATGAAAATTTATTTCTAAGTTTATATGAACTAAATAGATCCTTTTTCTTGATATATTGATCTTGGGATAATACGGAATGTTATTTCTCAAAAATACTTTTGCCATATATGATGGAGTTCATGCAGTTGTGCACATTTTTCTTCATTGAATATATAATTGCATAATGTTAGTGTTTATCTGAGGGTCAGTTGTTGAGTTTTATATGTTCACAATTACAGGATTACAAATTTTCGAGGAGCTTCTTGAAGTTGACGACATTGTATGTAACAAAATCTTAATTAATATTTACATATGTAAAAGAATGATCGAAACATTAATGTGTTAAGTGCAGCCGCGTAACTGTAGTAAGGCAATGAAAGCTGTTGGTGTAGTGGATGCCACATGCGAAACTATTTTTGAGCTTTTGATAAGCATGAATGATACTCAATTCGAGTAAGTTTAATTTTTGATGCATATAATTAATTAGTGGAATTTAGTGTCCTCCCAATCAAATTTTGCAAATTAATTCCTATAATTATATTAAGTAAATTTTCTTTTCATTTTTTACAACTGAAATATGCAGTAACTTACGAGAAAAACTGGGCCAAAATCGAACTTTTTTCAAAGTTGTGGTTTTTAACGCGATAGTCCGCAAATTTTTCTGCGAATATCTGCACTTTTTTCTTTGAGCGACTATTTGTAAAGAACGGATTGATTTTTTTTCCTTCAATCTGATAGCTTCTTCTTCTTTTTGGGTGTTATTTTCCCACTTTTAGTTGAAATACATGTGAAGAGAAAAACGAATTGAAGAAGTTAATGATATTGTATATTGTTATTGACATTTTTATATAATTTAGATGAGTTTTAAAAATTAAGGGTGTCATTTTTTTATTTTATTGAAAGAGCTATTTTACTTATCTTGAAACTTTTAGGGGTGTTTGCCATGTTCTCGTTTATTTAACTACTCAATTCTAAGTCCTAACTGTTTGTGCACTATTTCATTGTAGGTGGGATTGCAGCTATCAATGTGGCAGCTTAGTGGAGGAGGTAGACGGACATACAACAATTCTTTATCAAAAGCTGCATCTTGAACGACTGCCAAAGTAAGGCTGCATCATTAAGTAAATAATGGCTTAGTAATTTTAACGTCCTTTCTATTGACATAAAATGACATCTCAAAAACTAGTAGCAAGCTTGATGCTGCCAATCTAAAGCATCATACAAATTTTATAACAACTTAGTTTGAGTGTTTTTAATTCTGTACGAGTGGCAATGTTCCCCATCAAGATCGACTGTATATTTATGCTTGAGAGGTTGTTAGCTATACTTCAATATTTATATTAAAGAGTTGGTACTCTGGAAATTCTAATAGTTGCAAACTTTGTAAGAAACCTGATATAACATACAAACAATCTGTGGACTAGGAAGTTCACACTCTATTTCAGGCAGATACTGTCAAACCTGAAATTGATACCAAAGAGACATGTAGTTGTTTACTTTCATCTCTCTCAAACCTTTTGCACATTACTTGATCATTGTAGTGTGTGTGTAAACTAATGTTGACTTTGTGTAGCAGTATATATATAAATTAAAACATGTATGCTTTAAGTTCATCCTTCAGTTCTCTATAGTTATACATGTTTACACTTTACACTTATATGCTTCAGTTAATTTCTAAATTAATGTGTTTACCTTTGTTTGACAGAGTTGGAGAATGGAAACAGAAGTTGGAGAGTGGAGACTTTGTAGTTGTATTAATGTACTCCAATTATCTATTTGGACTTTGGACTGAATTACTAATGTAATGTAATCACTGTAATGATGCTTGATTGCTTGTAATATATGAACTGAGAGAGTGAGAGGTGAACTGTACTGAAGTATGAACTGAAGTGAAGTATGAACAATTGAACTGAATGTATGAATTGAACTGTAGTTGCAATTATCTCACTGTAATGATGCTTGTAATGTATGAACTGAACTGTAATAGCAATTAGCTCACTGCAATGATGCTTGTAATGTATGAAATAAAGTCTAAAACTGTGATTATTTGCATGTATGTGTGTTTTTAATGCTGGTAAGTGTATATATGTTGCTGTTTGATTGGTTAACCGATTAATTTAACCAGTTAACCGATTAATATAGACGGTTAACCGATTAACAGTTAACCGATTATATTAATTGGTTAACCGGTTAAATTAACCGATTAACCGCGGTTAATTTTAACCGGTTCGGTCGGTAGACCATAATCAAATTAACCGAAAACCGGTTAACCGAACCGTTGATCTTTTTGCCGTTAACCGATAAATTTAACCGATTGAATCGGTTAACCGACCGCGCCCACCCCTAGGGGGAGGTTCTAAAGTTGATCCTGTGAGGAGTCCGGACAAAACTAGTTCCTGAGGATTATTGTGTAGCGGAAATCAAGGGGATGATGCCTATAGAGGCATTTGGGTTATGTTGTGACGACAGTTTAACTCGATGTCACTGCGATCTACTGCAGACCATAGCGAAAGTCGTGTGTGCCGCTGAGAGCCAACAATCTACGTTTGATTTTATATCGGTAGACTGCGACACTATGGTAACATAGCGAAAGTCGTGTGTGCCGCTGAGAGCCAACAGTCTACGTTTGATTTTACATCGGTAGACTGCGACCTATGTGAGAGTGGAGAAGTTTCATTTTGACAGCGAAATCGTGTGTGCCGCTGAGAGCCAACAGTTACATGGACTTTTGCTGCGACGGCAACGTAACCCTGGAATGTAACTGCGATCTGTTGTGGGCTCCATGGCGTAATCGAGAGGCCGCGGAGAGCCTATAGTTACATGGACTTTTGTTGCGATGGCAACGTAACCCAGGATGTAACTTCGACCATGGATGGGGGTGATGATTTCCAGAGCATTCTCACTAAAGATATTTCCTCTATTTTCAAAACTGTTTTCTATATTTTCAATAAAATTATTTTCCAAAATATTTTCACTTTCAGTCCTACGCCTGATCAACGTATGACCGAATTACTGTGAGAACAAGGATGGACTTATCGAAACATCGAGTTATAAAAGTATTTTTATAAAAACTTTTTTAGTAATATTATATAGATTTTTAAAGTGATTTAAAAATGACTAAAGAATATTTATCTGATTTTAAGCATTTTAATAATTCTGGTTTCGTTCCTTTTCGAGGACGAAAAGTTCTAAAGGGGGAGGAATGTGACAACCCGGATTTTAATGTCTATTTATCGGGTGATTAACTGATGTAATTATTGGGATATTAGTTTTGATTAGTCGAACAAATGAATTTTTGATATTCAAAATATCTGAATATATATATATAAATTGATTTAAAAACTATATTCAAACTTAAGATATAACATATATGGACCAGTTTAAAAACTATAATAGATATTAGGTTATAAATCTCTAGATAAGACAAATCCCATAGGAAATAAATAAATAATAAATTCATCATTTAAATTAGAATAAAATACCTATAAATATATATATATAGAGAAATTTATACAAACTTTAATTGTGGATAATATATAAAATATATATATAACATATACAAGGTTGATGATGTAAAGTACGATGTAAAGTATATATATATGAGTACATAGACATATATATGATGATTAAAAACACATGAGTGCATGTATATATATATGATAGGTAAATGGAAAATAAGTAAGTACATACACATAGTTATAAAAGTATGGTATGTGAAACTAATTAAATATATTTTCAAGCATATGAGTGATATATATATATATATGTATATGCCCATGAGAAATAAAATATAAGAAAGGTTTATATAAATACATATATTAGTGATGGTTCAAAAAAAAACATGTTCACATAGTCAAATTGATTTCATAAAAATCTACACATATGAATGTATATATATATATACATAGAAGAAACATCATCATGACATGAATTAAATGTAAGCAAACAACATTTCAATTCAATACAATGTCACAACAAAATTGGTCAAGCAAGTACCTGACCAAAGGAAATTAAATAATAAAAGGAAAAAATAAGCTTGTTGTGGAAGGCAGCAGTATACTGTCTGATATTTTTTATCTCCACCAGTCTTCATTTATTCCATTCGAACAAGCTAAGTAAAAAACAGAAAATATTTCTTCCATTTCTCAAACCAGTAATCTTTTCAAAAGCCATCACCAAAGCAAATCAAGCTTCCAAATAAATCAAAGTTTCAAAGGTAAATCTTCTCAATAAAAGTAATTTCTAGTTCATAATCAAAGTTCAAACTAGATCATTTCAACAACCAGGTTGCCAGTTTCAAAAATCAAAGCAATTCAAGTTTTCAAATGTCAACATTGTTTCAAGCTCTGTTCAACTGATTCCAGGTGAGTAAACTTTTACCTTAAAAATAGTAAAAATTCTGTGATTGAACTTGTTGCATAAATTGGTAGAAAGATAGTATATCATGATTACTTGAATGTTTGGTTGTGCCTGTATGTATAAACATTAGATCTGTTTGAGATATGCCTGTGCATGTATATCATCGGCTCTGTTATTATTCAAAGGCTTAAGAATAGCCTTTCAAAAATTTATATATTCTCATAGATTTGATTTCAGGCTTGGAATCCTAAATGAAAACTGTTCCTAACTACATAATATCAATTCTAATAATAACTTCAAGATTTTATATTTTGTAATTAATTCAAATTTGGAAGAAATTAGGGAAAAATCAATTTGGGTCATAAATCAAACATCTTGATTTAATAATTGGAATCCATAATCAGGTTAGATAGTGTAAATCATGAATTTAGGTATAACAATTGTGATTTTTAGTTTGAAAATTGTCGAGATTTGAGTAGTTGATCAGTTTTTGTTTCATCATCAAATCCCAATGATCGACATGGTGGATGGGGTCGGGATTTTTGTCGAAGTTTGCTGGAGGGTAGCCGATAGCAGGAAAAATGGATTTGTATTTATTTAATGGCCGTAGTGACCGGAGTACGGCGAAGTAGGGTTTTAAACCCGGTTTTGTCGTCGTGGTGTTTGTGGCGAATGCTTCGTCGTGGGGAGAGAGGACTTGATCGCGATAGGGGGGAACGATGCTGGAGGTCGTGACGAATCTCTGGTGAGGTCGGCGAGGGTTCAAGAGGTCGGAAATCATCGGTGGATGGTGGATTATGTCGGGGTGATGGGTTCTGGGTTTGATCGATTAGTTCGATCCTTGATTCCAAACGAGATAGCTGATGATAGGTGGTCGAGAAGCTAGTGGTGATCGTCGTCGATTTGTGAGCATGGTCGGCGAGGTGACAAAGTCGTCCAGATCGCCGTGCACGTGCACGTGTACATTTTCACATCGCAGGCTTTGTTGGTTTGGGAATGGTGAGGTTCCTCGGGTTAGGCACGAGTTATTTGGAGATTTTCTCGAAGTTAAGAGATGACGTAAGTTTGCCTAGGGAATTTGTTGGTTTGACTCGAGAATTCGTATGAATGGCTCCGGTTAGTTCGATGACTAACCAGGTTTTGAGAGATGAGTTTATATGTACAGTTTTGTACAAGGACAAAGGAATACAAGTTATTAAGCAAACAAAAGTATAAGATTTTAAAGCAAATGGAAATTGGTATATGTATTGTAAGTTTTTAAAAGAAGAAATCTAGTTTTAAACTAGTTTCAAAAAATTAAATTTTAAAATTAAATGTTTTCTTTAAAAAATTTCTTGAGTTAAATAATGATTTAACAAGTTTATTAAAAAGGCAAAAGAATGTTTAGCCAAGTTAATTAACATAAGTAATTAACGATAGTTAATGAGTTAATGTAATTAATAGAAGATTAATTTATATAAGTAATTCAGAATGATCACTTATGAAATTGATTTAGTATAATTACTTATTGTAAGTAATTAAGGATTAACTACTTGATGTAATAAATTAAAGAATTAATTAATGTAATTAATTATTATAAGTAGTTAAGGTTAATTAAGAATGTAATTAATTAAAGATTACTTGCTAAATGTAATTAATTAAAAGAGTGATTAATTAATGGAAGTAATTAGAGAATCATTAATTAATGTAATTAATGAGGGTAATTAATGATTATTTAATGTAAATAGTTAAAGAACAATTAAATTACTTAATGAATTAAAGGCTAATTACTTAATGTAATTAAAGGATAACTAATCAAGGATGATTAATTAAGATGGGTGATTTAAGAATGATTTATTAATTGGGACGTAATTAATAGATGTTAAGTATGCAGGATTAAGGAAATCCTAGAGATTTAAGTTGGAATTTAATTTAATTAGAGAATTAATTAAATTAACTAGGAAATGTATATCTAATGAATCTTGTTATGGATGGTTGAATGACAGAAGATGCCTTGGATTGATGATATCTCTGATGGGCAATTGAGATGTGCTGAGATATGAATGGGTTGAACTGTGATAATATAGGTCACCTATCTGAGTTGAATAGATAGGTGATATGATATACTGGATATGAATTGTATTGATTAAAACTTAACAACTTGAATTAGAGATGACATTAAATTCGAAGAGACCGGGGTCAGGTATCAGTAAATACCCGAAACCACTTCGATTCTTTATAAATTTGAGTTTGGAAGTGAACAGGCTGGAATGAAATAAGTTAAGTATCATGGATATTCAAAACTGGATAACGATTCTTGGATATTGTTTCGAGATAAATGATTGACTTAAATAAGATTAGAACTCGTAGAAAAGTACGAGTTACCCTGGTAATTCACTTAAGTTATACAGCTTGGTATTTCATATTATCGGTTTACTCATGTTGGTTTCCAGCCTGACTTGGGTGTTACTTGATGTAATGCTCGGGTCAGACCGAGTATTATAGATTTTCAGGTAAGGACGTTCGAGAGCTCAGGAGACGAGCTAGATGGCAGGAACGTATGGAGTGTATTCCGCTATGATATATTGTAGTTTGTCTGGGACATGTTGATTGTATATGTCCATTGTTTGTGTATATGTTGTAACTCTGATGTATTAAATTGTAATTTGACAAGTACAGATTTCTTTGTATAACTGTTATTATTTGATATTATATTTTGATCCGCTGCGAATGTGAGATTCTGTGTTTTGTTTTCTGTTTCTTCTTCCATCTCTTTCTTCTTTTTCTAACTATTTGGAATTTTCGGGATCGAAAATTTCGGGTCGTTACAATAGTTTTCATGGGATCACTAAGAATCTATTGGACCCTGCCAATATCTATATTGTTTCATGGGTTCTCCCTGAACCTATTGGTAACTCCAATATCCTTCTCTTATACAAGTTTTCATGGGTTGACTGGGAACCTTTGGTAACTCCAATATCTTTTCTTCTTATCCTAGTTTTCATGGGCTGACTAGGAACCTATTGACATCTGCTAATATCTTAATCTGGATATAGTTTTCATGGGTTCACTATAAACCTATTGGCCCCTTCCAATATCAAATCATAGTTTTCATGGGCTAACTATGAACCTGTCTTTCTGACATCTTCATTTATACATAGTTTTCATGGGCTTACTATGAACCTATTGGCTCTTGCCAATATCTTCCTTTAATATTTTAGCATCCTATATTCTGGTCTGTCTGACCTCTTGGATGCAATTCTACTCATTCAGGAGTTAACTTAATTTATATTCACTATTGGGTAAACCTAGCTGGTTATTCTGCCCTTCCCCAAAATACTGTTATGGGTCCATTACAATGTGAATATATACATATATGAAGAAGCAAACACAATAACTTGGTTAATCCCTTTAACCTTTTAAATCAAAGAAAACTTCTTCTAAAAATCATTTTCAAAACACTTTATTTATTTATGCCATGGTTTTCTTTTAAAATGAGATTGAGTTATTTGTTTTGAAAACTAAGGCTTTCGAAACCTTCAAAACCTTACTTTCGACCTAACTGGATAACCTCCTTCGAAAGCATATAAATCTCTTTTCAAAACATTAGGCCCATGGCTTTCGAAACACTTTAAAACTCCTCTTTCGAAACCTTTCAAATGTAATAAAGTATTAGTTATTAACTCTTAGAAGCATAGCTTCGAAACCATTGAAAGTACCCCTTTCGAAACCTTTGGAAGTATCCTTTCCAAAACCATTGAAAGTCCCTCTTTCGAAACCATTGGGTTTATATTTCAAAATATCATTTGGGTCAAAGTGAATATAAGCGAAAGTCTCTCTTTCGAAACCATTTTTTATCATATAAAAGTATTGTAGAAAACTTGATGGCGTCGCACCATTCCTTTCGAAAGCTTCAAATCAGTTAAACAAAATATTGAAGATAGCGTCAAAAACCACTTTCGAAGCCATTTTCTTCGAACCCTTGGACCCGTTCGAAAGCATTTAGGAAGTGGCTTAAAACATCTTTAAAACAAAACTACCCTTTGAATGCATTGATGACTTCAATATACTCGAAAGGCAAAAGAACGGCAGCATGGCTTCGACTAGGTCGGAACCCCTACTTTCGAAAGCATTATTTTTATAAGTAAAGAAACACATTTGAAAGCTTATTCTTTAAAACATAAGATGGAAACCCCTTCAAAAGCCTTTAGAAAACCTCTTTCGAAAACATATGCTTCGACTCCTTCGAAGGTTTTAATAAAACAAAGGCAGGCACTTCACTTTTTAAAATAAACAAAGGTATCGACCCCATCGGAAGCAATGCTTTCGACACCATGCCTTCCACATTTCTCCAATCCACTACGTACCATCTAAGTGATACATTGTGTATTGGTTTTGGCTTGGGTTGGTTTCGACTGAGATGGAGTGGAAGCATTGGAGTCGAAAGGTGCTTCTAAATAGAGGCGGAACCCACTTTTCTAAATAAACCTGATTTAATACCAATTAGAGCAAATACTTTCTAACTAACCTGCCACGTGTAAACATATGATTGGTTGCCTTAAATTTTCAAATTATCTACCAAAATAACTGCCGCTTAATTTTAGATCTAAACCCAGGTTAATTAGGCGAATAAGCCCTTCCATTAACCAAAACCAATATTGCAAATAAGTCCTTCTTCTAAAATAATTTAATTTGCATAGCAAATTAGGAAAAATCCCTAAAAATTACAGAAATTCACTTTCATCATGTTATCAAACATATCAAAATTTCGGACTCAAATTCTCAATATAATTTCTAAAATAAATTTCTAAACCCAATTAACCATATTTTCCTTCAAAAAATTCATAATAATCTTTCCATTACTTGGAAGATCATCAAAATTAAAACCCAACTCCAAAATCATGTTTTACATAACATAAATTTTGTCCATGGCATTCATAATCAAATATAATCGGCTTTACCCTTAAAACTGAGAGAAATCGTATTTAAACAATCTTGTTTAAATCTAACATATTTTTTATCTGAGCATATCATCATTCAATTCATTATAAAAACGAATTTAATATTAAATCCGTAAACATATAATCGTAAAACAAAACAGAGATGGTATAAATTATTATCCACCTTGATTATGATAAGAAGATTGGATTGAGATTCAGATTTACTCCCCTTGCTTTAATTCTTTAGCTTGATTTGAATTCTCTTCTCTTTTCTTCCTAGCTATGGCTGGCTCCTCTTGATGTACGTTTGTATTTTGTGTTTTTGTGGAATGAGAAATAATTATGAATGGTGTAAGAGACGTTAATATATATAAGGGTAAGGGGTTATGTGCGGCTAATTACCATTATGCCCTTATGTAAATTAATTAGCTAAAACCATTCTTAAGCCCATTTAATTAGTTAACTGAGCATGGCCTAAATTTTATTCAAATCTCAATCTCCTTATCACTTTACATTTACATTATTCTAGTTAATTTATCTAATTAAATCTTCTGAATAATGTTATCAAAAATTAGGGGTGCTATAGGCTCCCCTCCTTAAAGAATTTCATCCATGGAAATTCAGTAAGGACTAAATACTAAACATAGCAATCATCTGTAATGACTTCTAACAACCACACTAGTCTACCTGACTAGTAATTATCTATATAAATCTAATATAGACATACCCTCTAAGCAGATCAGGTAAGTATCTCAAATCATGTCCTCTGTCTCCCAAGTATAGTCTTTCTCGTTGTCGCTCCATTAAACTTTCACCAACTTGACTGTCTTGTTCCTCAATCTTTTCTCATCTCTCGCTAGAATCCGAACTGGTTGTCTAAAAAAAGTCAAATTAGGCTCTACTACCAAATCTTCCAACCCTTTCGGAGGAATAGTAGTCTTTGGATCATGCACATACTTGCGAAGATGAGACACATGAAATACATTATGGACACCTGCCATACTGCTCGGCAACTCTACTCTATATGCGAGCTCTCCAATCCTCCCTATAATCTAGAATGGACCAACATATCTCAGTGCCAGTTTCCTTGATTTTTCGAACCTTACCACACTCTTCATAGGTGATACCTTAATGAAACCATGTCTCCAATTGAAAACTCTAGGTCTTTATGCCTCTTGTCTGCGTAACTTTTCTATCTAGACTAAGCTTCCTTCATCCTTTCTTGGATTAACTCAATCTTCTCAAACGCCTCCCTAACCAAATCTGAACCTAAGACCAATCTGTCTCCTGTCTCCAACCAACATACTGGTTATTTGCATGGCCTTCCATACAAAGCTTCAAAAGGCACCATTCCTATACTAGTCTGATAACTATTATTATAGAAAAACTCAATCAAATGTAGGTGAACTTCCCAAGATCCACCAAAGTCCAATACACAAGCTCTCAATAAACCTCGAGTGCCTTATTGACTCTCTCTGTCTGCCCATCCGTCTAAGGGTGATATGTAGTACTCATCTTGAGCTTAGTGCCTAACACATCTTGTAGACTCTTCCAAAATTTACTAGTGAACAATGCATCTCTGTCATTGACTATGTTACTAGGAACTCCATGTAGTCTAACTATGTTCTTCATGAACAACTTAGCTAAAATAGGTGTTGTCCTGGTTGACTTAACTAGAATGAAATGGGCACTCTTGGTCAACCTAACAATTACAACAAATATACTTTCGTTTCCTCTATTTGACCTTGGCAACCCATCTATAAAATCCATGGATATCGAATCTCATTTCCAAACTAGAATCTCTAGAGGTTGAAGCAATCCACTTGGCTTCTGATGTTCGGCTTTCACTTGTTGACAGTTTGCACACTGCCTAACCCACAAGCCAACATCCCTCTTCTTACCTTCCCAATAGAAGCTCCTCTTCATATCCTAATACATCTTGGTCCATTCAGGATGAATCGTAAACTTGGATTAATGACATTCTCCAAGAACTTCTTTCCTCAAGTTCTCAATATTCAGAACACACAACCATCTGTTCTTTCTCAACCATCCCTTCTGGTCAAGATTAAAGTCCTCCAGATCATCGATCTCTAATCTAACCCCGATCCTTCTGATCTTTTCGGCCAATAATGGATCTTCCTTTTACTTAGAAGCAATTCCCTCGATCAACACTGGTCGAACTTCTAAACATGACAACATGGCAGTACTCTGACTAGAACTAGCAGTCGATCTTAACTACACACTACAGGTAGTCAAAGCTTCTAAATCCTTCCACTTAGCTAACATAGCCAACACCACATTCTGATGTCATCTGCTAAGAGCGTCCGCCACTTTATTATCTTTCCCTGGTGTATACTCTATACCAAAATCATAAGCAGCCAAAAACTTCAGCCACCTCTGCTGTCTCATATTCAACTCCTTCTAAGGGAATAAGTACCTTAAAGACTTATGATCTATGTATAGCTCAAATCTCTCCCCTAAGGGATAATGTCTCCAAATCTTCAATGTGAAGATCACTACAGCCAACTCCAAATCATGAGTAGGATATCTCACTTCATGCGATTTAAGCTGTCATGAAGCATAAGCAATCACTTTACCCTTCTGCATCAACACAGCTCCTAGTCCAGTCCCACATGCATCGGTATACACCACCAACCCTTGGTTTCTGTCTGGAACTACTAACACATGTGCATTGGCCAACAAATGCTTTAACTTAAGGAATGCTTTCTCACATTTGCCGGACCAAACAAACTTCACCTCCTTCCTGGTTAGCTTAGTCAGAGGCGCTGCTATCCGCGATTCTTGATGAATCTCAAGTAATAGCCAGCAAGTCCAAGAAAACTTCTAATCTCAGTCATCGTCTCTGGTCTCTTCCAATTATTAACAGCTTCGATCTTATCTGGATCGACTGACAACCCCTTCTCTGAAACCACGTGACCAAGAAACTTAACCTCTTTCTTCCAAAAATGACACTTGGAGAACTTTGATTTTAGCTGATGCTGCCTTAGCGTCTCAAGCACAACTCTAAGATGATCTTCATGCTCTCTTTATCCTTAAAGTATACCAAAATGACATCTATAAACACCAACACGCGTATGTCGAAATACTCTTGGAAGACTCCGTTCATCAAATCCACAAAGAAAGCAGGTACATTCTTTAATCTATATGGCATCACTAACTACTCATACGAACCATACCTAGTCTGAAATGTTATCAAAGGAATACTATCTTCCGCCACTCTTAACTGATGGAAACCTATCACTAAATCCAACTGGGAAAACACTATGGCTCCACTCAATTGATTAAAAAGATCGTCTATTCTTAGCAAAGGATACTTATTATTGATCGTCCTTTCGTACAACTTACAATAGTCGATACACAACCTTAATGACTGATCTGGTTTCTTTACGAACACTGCGGCCGCTCCCCAAGGCAAACTGCTTGGCCTAATAAAATTCCTTCCTTCAAGATCCACTAGCTGCACCTTCAATTCCTTCATCTCTGTAGGTGTCATACTGCTAGGTGGTCTACTAATAGGTTTAGCTTTGGGCACAAGATCTATATGAAACTCAACTGCTCATTTCAGTGGTAGTCCTGTGACTGGCTCAAAGACATCTGCAAACTCTCTTGATACTCAAACCTGACTTAACTCATCTCCTACCACCATAGCACTAAGCAATGTACTAACACTCCGGTCAGAGTTCTCCACTGAGAATATTACTCGGTTATGGCTATCAGGGTGTCTTAGTGATATCTCCCTATCCTGACAAAATATTCTAGCCTCTTACCTACCTAACCAATCCATACCCAACATGATCCCAAAATCTATGAAATCAATAACATACAAGCTGCATGCAAACTTATGACCTAACAAATCAAGTTCTAACTTGTCACATCTCAACCCTAGAGTTGCATACCCTCCTATTAGATTTGCAACCCTTAAGGAAGTAACAAGGTAGGTGGGTTCTAAGCATAATCTATCAACCAAACATTGAGATATAAATGAATGTGATGCACAGGTATCAAATAGTACCCTAATTAGGATACTCTAAATAAAAAGCGTACCTTCCATCACAGTCTTCTCTTTATCAGCTGCAGTAGGCCTAGCTGGTCCAATAGCAAAAACCTTTCCTTTGTTTGCCCTAACTGGCTCTGGACACAGATTCTTATAATGCCCAACTTGATCATAGTTGAAGCACATCACGTTCTTCTTATTGCAGCCTTCTTCCCATTACCTGACTGGCACTCATTCGCGTAATGACCCTTCTTGTCACACTTATAGTAAACTAACTCTGCCTTTGCCTTCTTGGCAGTAACTCCCTTCTAGGTTCCCTTCTTCTTAAAGAACTTTCTCTTCTTCCCCTAAAAACCCTGAATTTCCATTGGTTTCTCTCTAGCACAACTAGCAAGCATCTCTTCATGGTCAATGACCATCTCCACAACTAAATTACTAGGATCACGGGGATGTAGTAGGGTCGCCCTAGCAATTTCTGGCCTCAGTTCCCTAATAAACTTCTCGTTCCTTCTGATGACGATGTCTATAGTATTATGTCCATAACGGGACAACTCCTCAAACTTAGAGGCATACTCAACAACCAACATCTCTCCCTGCTCCAGATCCATAAAATTCCTCATCGGCTCTGACTTAGCAAACTCAGACACAAACTTTTGCTCAAATCTACTTCTAAACTCAGCCCAAGTCAACTGTTCTTCCAGAACTCTGACGGTAACACTATTCCACTAATGAAGTGCTGACCCTTGCAACTGCCTAGAGGCCAACCTTCTCTTTTGCCCATCATCTAAACCCAAATCAACGAAGCTACGCTCACAATGCAATAGCCAATTCTCTACCTCAATGGTATTCTCTGTGCCTACAAATGGCTTCCCACCAAGTCTAGTGTAGTCTCTACTCAGCTTAGCATAATTATTCCCAACTAGAACTACAGGATTAGCTCCCCCTACATTTCCAACAACTCCAGCAGCAACTCCTGCTTGCATCGTCTTAAAAAGAACTGATACATCGCCCCCCATATCTACTGGTGGATTTCCAACACCCATATTGGCATCAACATTTTGGTTATTAACATTAGCCGGTTGACCCGGGTTCCTTCTGGTGGTGGGTCGAGCATTTCCATTAGTTGTGGTGCTTCCTCCACCGAGATGTCCTCTTCCATTTCCTGCTTCCATGTCTTCTTTCTCGTAAATCTGCATACGAGCCTTAGTAAGATGCGGAAGAACGGTCTAAGAGAGCGAGGAATACGTACTTATATATATAACTATATATCAAATACAAGTACGTTACTATAGTGTTAACCCAAACCCCAATCTTCTTATTTGATTATGTTTGAAAAATATTTTAGGTTTAAATTTGTTTTAAAATTTCATAAACCTATGCTCTGATACCAACTTGTAACATCCCCCTACTTGGAAGCCCAAAACTAACGGTTATGGATGTTGCAGTCATCCATAGTTATTAATCCTCGGCGACCAAATATGGCAATGCTAGATTCATTGATACAAAAAAACACATGAATATGGAAAAAATTTAAAACATCAAACAAGATTACATTCTATTTCAAAACATTTCCAATTCATTACATAATCCCACAACCGTCAACCACGTTCAGAGATAATATATTTATTACAAAACATACGCCAATAGCGACATATGAAGATGCCCCTTGGATGATCAGAGTATATATAGGCAATTTAACAACTTTGCCTTTACATCAACATAGCGGAATCAAAATAAAAGAGAACTCAAGATAG
Source organism: Allium fistulosum (assembly GCA_030737815.1). Classification (NCBI taxonomy): domain Eukaryota; kingdom Viridiplantae; phylum Streptophyta; class Magnoliopsida; order Asparagales; family Amaryllidaceae; genus Allium; species Allium fistulosum. The sequence goes on along the minus strand of CM060902.1, from coordinate 1,108,821,782 downwards.
CTACCATGCCCCCTGCACATCTCCGAAAGCTTATTCGTCTAAAGAGGTACTTGAAAACCTCGACTCTCAAACTACTCAAAATCAATTTCGTACCTGAGAGTTTAAGGGGTAAACATAAACTTCGAGTCAGACATAAAGCCTGGTATGAATAAAAATCTACCATCTCAAACCATTTAGATGTCTAGGGAGACCATGTCGCTTAGCGGAACGGGTTTTCCCTCACTAGTATCCTAAAACAGTTATAAAACAATATATTGTGCTCCTACATCCACAATGGTTAAAACAATTCAAAACAATATGATATGATGATATGCAAAATAAGTGAATCAATTTTGGATTATCCATCCCCATTCATTTTGACTATCTGTCTCAGTAATAGTTTCTAGGGTTACTATTAACCTAATAGTTTTCATGGGCTGATTAATAACCGGTAAAATAATTATGGACTCCCTGTCTAGTTACATAGTTTTTATTGGATCACTAATAACCTATTAGCCCCTGCCAATATCTTTATTGTTTCATGGGTTCTCCCTGAACCTATTGGTAACTCCAATATCCTTCTCTTATCTTAGTTTTCATGGGTTGACTAGGAACCTATTGGTAACTCGAATATCTTTTCTTCTTATCCTAGTTTTCATGGGTGACTAGGAAACTATTGACATCTGCTAATACCTTAATCTGGATATAGTTTTCATGGTTTCACTACAAACCTATTGGCCCCTACCAATATCAAATCATAGTTTTCATGGGCTAACTATGAACCTGTCTTTCTGACATCTTCATTTATACATAATTTTCATGGCTTACTATGAACCTATTGGCTCCTGCCAATATCTTCCTTTAATATTTTAGCATCCTATATTCTGGTCTTTCTGACCTCCTGGATGCAATTCTACTCACTCAAGAGTTAACTTAATTTATATTTACTACTATGTCAACCTAGCTGGTTATTATGCCCTCTCCCAAATTACGGTTATGGGTCCATTACATTGTGAATATTTACATATATCAAGAAGCAAACACAATAACTTGGTTAATCCCTTTAACCTTTATATCAAAGAAATCTTCTTCAAAAACTCCTTTTCAAAACACTTTATTTATTTATGCCATGGTTTTCTTTAAAATGAGATTGGGTTATTTGTTTTGAAAACTAAGGGTTTCAAAACCTTGCTTTGAACCTCACTGGATAACCTCCTTCGAAATCATATAAATATCTTTTCAAAACATTAGGCCGCTGCCTTTCGAAACACTTTAAAACTTCTCTTTCTAAACCTTTCGAATGTAATAAAGTATTAGTAATTAGCTCTTAGAAGCATAGCTTCGAAACCATTGAAAGTACCCCTTTCGAAACCTTTGGAACTATCCCTTCCGAAACCATTGAAAGTCGATCTTTTGAAACCATTGGGTTTATATTTAAAAATATCATTTGGGTCAAAGTGAATATAAATGAAAGTATCTCTTTCAAAACCATTCTTTATCATATAAAAGTATTGGAGAAAACTTGATGGCGTTGGCACCATCCCTTTCGAAAGCTTCAAATCATTTAAACAAAACAATGAAGGATAGCGTCGTAACCCCCTTTCGAAGCCATTGCCTTCGAAACCCTTGGACCCTTTCGAAAGCATTTAGGAAGTGGCTTAAAACATCTTTTAAATAAAATTACCCTTCGAAGGCATTGATGACTTTGATGTACTCGAAAGGTAAAAGAACGGCAGTAGGGCTTCGACTAGGTCGGAACCCCTACTTTCGAAAGCATTATTTTTATAAGTAAAGAAACCCATTCGAAAGCTTATTCTTTAAAACATAAGATGGAAACCCCTTCAAAAGCCTTTAGAAAACCTCTTTCAAAGACATATGCTTTGACTCTTTCGAAGGCTTTTAATAAAACAAAGGCAGGCGCTTCACTTTTTAAAACAAACAAAGGTATCGACCTCATCGGGAGCAATGATTTCGACACCATGTCTTCCGCCTTTCTCCAATCCACTATGTACCATTTAAGTGATACCTTGTGTACTGGTATTGGCCTAGGTTGGTTTCGACTGAGATGGTGCGGAAGCATTAGAGTCGAAAGGTGCTTCTAAATAGAGGCGGAACCCACTTTTCTGGGTAAACCTGATTTAATACCAATTAGAGCAAATACTTTCTAACTAACCTGCCACGTGTAAACATATGATTGGTTGCCTTAACTTTTCAAATTCTTTACTAAAATAACTACCGCTAAATTTCAGATCTAAACCAAGGTTAATTTAGCAAATAAACCCTTTCATTAAGCAAAACCAATATTGCAAATAAGTTCTTCTTCTAAAATTATTTAATTTGCATAGAAAATCGCTCAGGAAAAATCCTCAAAAATTACTAAATTTCACTTTCATCATGTTATCTAACATATCAAAATTTCAGACCTTAATTCTCAATATAATTTCTAAAATAAATTTCTAAACCTAATTAACCATGTTTTCCTTTGAAAATTCATAATAATCTTTCCATAGCTGGGAAAATTATCAAAATTAAAACCCAGCTCTAAAATCATGTTTTGCATAATATAAATTTTTTCCATGGCATTCATAATCAAATATAATTGGTTTTACCCTTAAAACCGTGAGAAATCATATTTAAACAATCTTGTTTAAATCTAACATATTTTTGATTCGAGCATATCATCATTCAATTCATCATAAAAACAAATTTAATCTTAAATATGAAAACATATGATCATAAAACAAAATAGAGATGTTATAAATTATTATTCACCTTGTTTATGATAAGGAGATTGGATTGAGATTGAGATTTATTTCCCTTGCTTTAATTCTTTAGCTTGATTTGAATTATCTTCTCTTTTCTTCCTAGTTATGGCCGACTCCTCTTGATTTACGTTTGTGTTTTTGCATTTTGTGAAATGGGAAATAACCGTGAATAGTGTAAGGGACGTGAATATATATAAGGGTAAGGGGTTATGTGTGGCTAATTCCCATTATTCCCTTATGTAAATTAATTAGCTAAAACCATTCTTAAGCCCATTTAATTACTTAACTGAGCACGGCCTAAATTTTATTCAAATCTTAATCCCCTTATCACTTAAACATTTACATTATTCTATTTAATTTATCTAATTAAATCTTTTGAATAATGTTATCAAAAATTAGGGGTGTTAAAGTCGGTTTGGATCAAGATCCTCCGATAGATCTCATAGATTTTATCATGAGGTCGAGAGATACCTGCATCAGAAGGATGCTGAGGCTGAGAGGATAGAAGTCAATGTTATGGATAGTGAAGGACCGTCTGAGGCATGATCATGCAAAGACAAAGGTAAGCGGAAAGCCAACAATGGTTTTGGAGGATCAAAGCAATAGAGGAGGAAGACAAAATTCTCTCCTTACACGGAATTGAACAAGACCACAGAGCAGATTTATCTTGACACCAGGGGACAGATCCCCTATCGAAAACCAGCAAGAAGTGAGCCTACTGACCATGAGAGGAGGTCAGGGAAGTATTGCTTATTCCATGAGTTGGATGGGCATAACACAAATGACTGCAGGCACTTGCATGATCTAATCGACAAAAAGGGTCAAAAACAACCGATTACAATAGTATGTGAGAAACCGAGTTGTGGTGGTGAAACAGAAGCAGCCATCATCTGTGGTTAATGAAAACGGCTTTGGATCAAGATCGAGGATAGCCATCTCTTGATTGGGATGGCAAGGAATTAGGTTCGGTCCTCGCACTTATCTTCACTTTCAATAAACAATGCAATATTACAATCGAACCACTTACTCATTTATGGGATCTCATTTGGTCCCTTGGCATGCTCTGAGTTGGATGCTAGGCTGTAAAACCCAGTGAGGCAGTTACCATAACGTTTGACTCTATGTTTATTAATGTTTGAATTCAAATCCAGTAGATGAATCCCTGATTATTGAATCCATGTGAATGTGATGACCAATATTGATCATGGTAGTCCCTATTGGAGAGACGAAGAGATGACCACATGGTACAAGCCTTATTGGAGAGCAAATGGATGGACTTGTATGATATTGATCGCGTTAAGTCCTGACCGAAGAGTCGAGACCGGAGTGCAAGGTGCAATTTCCGTTGCCAGAGAGCAAGTGGATCGGCCTTGTACGAAAAGTAAGTCACCTCGCTAGAGCATGAGCGGATGGGCTTGATTGGTAGCTGCGTTCCCTCATTGGAGAGCTAGCGGATTAGGCTCCGCAAGGATCCAGAGAGACCATGGATTTAACTATCGGCTCGAAAAGGCCACGATCTCATTTAATGATCTGGAAAAATTAGGACTTAACCATCGGCCCTAAACGGCCACGAATTCAATTAACGAACCCAAGTGTTCGTGGATTTGACTATCATCCTAGATATTCCATTGATTCCACTAATGATGCGGAGAGATCGAGATTTCAACTAATGATCTGAAGAGATCAAGATCTCAACTAAGGATCTGGAAGATTTCAATTAACGGTCTACAAAGATCGAGATTTCCACTGACGATCCGTAGAGATTGAGATATCAACTAACAATCCGAAGAGTTTAAGAATTCAACTAATGATCTGGAGAGATCGAGATTCCAACTAGCAATCTAGAGAGATCGAGCTTTTGACTAATATTCTGGAGCGATTAGGAATTGAATCAGTCATCGAATACATGACACAGAGAAATCAAAATTTATACTCTGCCTTTCAACATCATTAGAACTTGAAACGATTCATTAGCGATTATCGAATCGGGCCATTGATTTTAACATGTGATTGCTAACTCTAGGATAAACACGGGATGATCCTGATTTGTAATGAGACCCATGAATTATCGATTATGGGAGAACATAGAATCATTGTTTGTAACTAATACCAAAGCAAGGACTCGAATCCTTTAGCTATCATGGTTTGGAACGATCTTTGATTTACAAATGAATCCAAAGGAATGGGATAATTTGCTATAGCTCAATCGGTTGATAGCTAGAAAACTCAATTACTAATGTTGCATCGACTTGATATAGTCCCTGATCAAGGCACGCCTTCCATTCGCTAGGAATGCTTTAGGCGGCAAGTGTTATCCTGCCTTTTGCCCATGTCATATTCAAACGGATCGAACCGATCAAGCGGGAATCTAGAATGATAACTTCTAAACTTAGATACCAAACAGAGTCAAGAGATAATGTTGCCAACATGAAAACAACCTTTCAAAGAGGTACATGCACCATACTACTACAAGTACCAGAACCGGAGCTCAACATTCAAGCAAAGTTGTGGATCGGACCAATCCATGCCTATGGATCGGTACGAATCCCCACTTTCTGTCAAACACAACATCAAATCCACGTAGATAGGCCTAAGAACCAAGTTCAACCAAGGTCATAAGGTGAAACCAAAAGAATTAAGAACATTCAACATCAAGATCCATGAAAGTGAGGGATCGGTACCAATCCATCCCTGTGGATCGATACCGATCCATGACACTTCATCCAAAATGCCCCACCTTCTCTCTATCCCCAAGTGTTTATGTAAGCAAGCTATTCCAAGCTTCAAATAACCATTCGCATGCAATTCACCATCAATCTCCTCAATCACCTGAAATATGCAACTCCATTCCACCATCGATCCATCACTTTGACCAAAAACAAGCTCCAAGCAGTGCAAACAAGATCGAAAACACGAAGCTAACAACAAGTTGCCATAACACAAAGTAGTAGAACTGATCCATAAGGCAATCTTATGGATCGGTATTGATCCATGCTTATAGACTGATATCGACCCATAGTCAATGCTGACATGGTTATATTCCATTGAGTTAGACAGCTGCCAGGACGTCGGAACGTGGTGGAGATCGTGAAGGAGCAAATCCCGGCAACCTACAGCTATATCTAGGAGGCTAGGGGCTCATTTTTAGGAATCTTTTTGCTTCCTTGCAATTATTACATAGTTCTTTGTAATCACATGTGTAGTGGTACCAATCCATAAGAACCGTACGTGTAAATAGCCACCAAATCAACAACAAAGCTAAGTGGATGTAGGAAACAATTAGCTGAACCACTATAAAACTTTTGTGTCTTGGTTTTTCTTGTTTTTATTTAGTTTCTTCACTCTTTTCTCTACTATACTCATTTGGATGTTTGTGCCATTTTTGGTTCAACCAATACTAATAATACTTTTATACTAAATCATATTTAGTATAGTTTAATAAAAGTGTTTGGAGTATTTTTTAATTTAATTAGTTTGTATATATTTTTTTGTTTTGCCAAGGCAAGCCTATTTTTGAAGCAGCACATCCACTTTTATATATCAATATACCAGGTGTTGGACAAAAGCACCTAACAACTAACTACAAAGAATATAATGATAAAGCACTAAGCGAGAATACAATTGCCTCGATTACAAAAATAGAAAAACATTATTCCTCCTCCGAGAAGGAAGAACCGCTACCACCTATAGAATAATCAAGTCCAAGAACACGTAGGTATCCAAAGATAATACCTAGGTCAAGGTCTATCGTGTCACCGTAGAAAATGTGTTGCATATCCCAAGAATTATCAACAAGTATACTTCTATTCCAACCCCCTTGGTCGCTTGTTTCCGCCAAGGTAAGTTTCTTCCCAATAACATGATGGAATAAACATCTCTTCTCACCCTGTCCGCTAATGTACTTATAAAATCTACTAAACTTTGGGTTAATTCTCATCTTGGAAGGGACATGTTGCCACGGTTGCTCACTATGGTTCCAAGAAATAGGGTTATGATATGGAAGTAACATGTCCTAGAGGGTGGACGAAGAAGTAATATAATGAGTGTAACGACCTACATTTTCAACTCTTAGAAGTCGACACTAATACATCCACGGTATTCATGTGCCAAGCATCCGAATGCTGGAAAGACAAATTGTTGGTATGAAAGAAATAGAAGACAGAATAGAATCTCACATCATGACGAGTGATATAAAATATACAATAGATCTTTACCATAAAAAACTGTAATATACATACCATCAAATTTGAGTACACTAATCACTGATCATCGGCATGGATAGCTATAACACCCCGTCGTCATAAATGTTGTTAAATATAGACAACCAATGTAGCGTTAAATAAAATAAATAAGAATATGTCTCGAGGGCTCCATCACATCTCTTGAAGCTCCAAAGCATCCAAACTAGTTCTATAATATGCTCGGTCTGACCCGAGCATTATAAGAAAAATAACGCTCAGATCAGTCTATTAAACCAGCATAAGAAACACACCTCAATTGAATTTTGATGTTTTAAATATCTTTTGAAAGTAAAGGTATCTCATAAAACCATATCAGACATAAACACAGACAGATTTTTATCTTATAATAACGAAAACATTTTCTATAGATAATCCAGTGATATTATAATAATGTCTAGGATACAAATACATATTAATCACAGCCAAAATGTAACGACCCGTAATTTTCCGATAATTAAATTTTTGAATTTAATAAGATTTTGTAATTTAATATTGGAAGAAATAAAAATTTATGGTTTATTAAAGAGAATAATAACTAGAATAAAATGTAATAATGTTAATTTAAGTTAATTGCTAACTATTTTAATGTAATTCTAATTAATTGAAATGATTGAAAGGTTATAATTGGTTATAAATTGTAAATAAGGAAATAGATTAAATGTTATATTAATTGGTGAAATAATAAGTAATTAATTGTAATTGGATAAAATTAGTGTTGTGTAAATTGTTATAACATTTGTTTGTAGATAATAAACTTATAAATGTGATTAAATTAAGTAAAAGTTGACAATTGTTATTTGTTACCTATTTATTTAACCAGTTGGGTTAAATTGAAAACCAATTGCAACTAATAAATATTACGTTAATATGAATTAAGGTGATAATCGTAAAATATTGATGTAATAAATGTAAACCAATGTTAATCATATCCAATTGATAATGATTGATTGAATAAAAAGATTTAAATCAAATTTAACCAAATTATTGGAATTTAAATTATAATTAGTGGGTTTACTGAAATTGAAATTAAACACTGTAATTAGTGCAATAATTAACATTGAATTTGACATGGGAAATTGGTTTTAAATGGACTGTAAATTTCTGTGTAATTAGAAATGATAAAATTTGTTAATTATAAAAATTGAATTGAAAAGTGATTTAATTGGTTTAATAATAATTTATTTAATTAACGTGAAAATAACCATTTTGGCCACTGTCTCGAATTTTGACGAAACAAGTTTCATCGGATCCATAACGGTGAATTATTGTAGGATTTCATGTTTCGTAGCGATCGGACTTGTCGTTTGATCGTGCGGGATCCAAACGCGTAGAAAATCAATTTAATTGAATTCAATTGAAATAGGCTGATTTTAAAAGCTAACTACTTCATACGATGGAATTAGGACTTGAAACCTATTCCATTGAGTTTAGAAATATCAAAAACATCTATTTTGATATATTGGATGACCCACTTTCGTTTCGGAAGTGAAACGGGCTTTTCGGGTCGCTATTGTCGTTCGTACTAATTCGATATGATGCTCTTTCTTATCGGGCCATGTCTATATAAATAGTTTTGTTCTAACCTTAGCAGCCTTTTTATTTCTCATTACTATACGTATCAGTCATTCCTCTCTTCTCAATGGCTGAAAACCTAAATCCCCAAATCCAAATTCAAATCAAAATCAATTTCAAAAATTCAAACTCCTCCAAACCATGGCATATTATATACCGTTCCGAAGCTCTCGACAAGCGCAATCTTCTACAATGAATTTTTTTTCGATTCGAATTGCCGTTTGGCCAGAAATGGGTTATTTATTTTTGGCCATTTGTATGTGGATTTGTGAATTGACGACGGATTGGCGACTAGAGTTCGATCGGGTTGTGTCGTAGTGTAGAGGGCGTTGAGGCAAGATGATCTATATGGTTCGCTTGGGCTGGAGGGTGCATGGATGGCCGTGGTTGGCCTATGAAGCTCGACGGTGACGTGAGCCTAGGGGACGCCGGAGGTGGCCATTCTCTGGGCATAGGTGCGGCTCGAGTAGCCTGAGGCGGTGAAGCTGCCTGATCTGGACGCAGGCGAGCATAGGCGGAGGTGATCGTTTTGGAAGGTGGCGGCTGACTTTGTATCACGTACGATCGAGATGCGGCTGGGGTTTCAGCATTTGAACGATAATAGTGTGCTGACGTGGCTAGATATTGAGAGTATGTATTTTTTATTTAAATTTTGATTTCAAACCTTCTAACTATCATATCTTTTACGTACAAGGTCGAATTTATGCGCGGTTTGATCTACTGCGATCGTATCGGAATTTCGGACATTTTGACACTGGTTTGGACGAATTTGAGATTGTTGAATTTTGTGCCTTATTTGGATTTGAAATCAAAGGTGAGTATTTTGACCCACTCACAACTTATGTTAGTTAAATTGAATTTATGATGCGATTAGAAATTGATCGGTTGATGTTTGGTATATTTAAATTGTCATTCCAGTTAAATCTGACTTTTCTTGAATTTATTCGCCATTAATTTAATATTGTATTTTGCCAGTTAATACCTGTCATTGATAATCAGCCACTTGTTATTGTTTATTGATTGGTTTGAATGATGATTGTGATGAATGTTTGAGTATTGATATTGGATGACTGAGGTTATATTTATATTGTTATAACACAGGAAGTTCCCTTAGTTTATTGTTAGAAAATCCCTATGGGTTGAAATGATACATACTCGAATGATCTATAGATTGAGGATAAATTGTAATGGGTTGAAATGATAAACCCTAGCGATTTTGTGGATTTTGAATTTTATTCGGGATTGCGGGTTGAAATGATATATATCTGTAAATATAAAATATTTGCGGATTGAAATGATAAATATTCGTATCACTTGACTATAGGGTAGAAAATTATATACAGACACCGGATTGGTTAAATTAAATGATTTTAAATCCTTAAATTTTGAATTCAGTTAAGTGATATTTTGAAGAAAATTTGATTTATATAAAATGAATTATTTTTGAAAATCCGAGTTTTAAATGTGAAATTTGAATTGGTTTAAATTGAAATTTTAAAGTTAGATTTGAAGTATAAATGAAATTTATCGAAATTAAGTTATTGAAAATGTTTGAAAATGTAACTGAAATATACTAAATTTGAAATAGTTTGATTTTATTGTTCGAACTTGGATTTAAAATCGATATTGATTAAATGGTTTAAATGAGAATTTGAATTGAAGAACAAAATTTAGTTTGGTGATTTGAAAGCTGGACATGGTCCTGGTGTGCTGAAATGAAAGAAATAGTTTAATTTGATATTAATTTCCAATTTACCATTTTAGTATCAACTATTTAAAAATATCTTATTTTAAATCCTAATTATTAAGATTTTCAAACTATTAAACTAATTTAATCTATTTTAAACTATTTTAATCAATTTAAAACTATTTTAATTTATTTTAATCTATTTTAAATCTTTTTAATCTATTTTTAATCTATTAATCTATTTTGAATCTATTTAATCTATTGTAAATCTATTTTAACTATCTTAAATCCATTTAAACTATTTTCAATCTATTTTTTTTACTATTTTAGAGTATTTTAACTATTTAAAAATTTATTTTAACTATGTTAAACTATTCAAATCCTTGATTTAAAAGCGAATATGGTTAAGTGATGTTATAACTTAAGTTGGGATTTCAAATGATATTTGCTAGTGAAACGACATATTTGAATAAATATGATGATTTTGAAATGTGGATTTAATTAAACTATCTTATCGGTATGATTTCAAAAGTGAATATGATTTTGATAGTGATATGGTTTAAATTGAATATGTTATTTTGATATCAATTATGAATCGGTATTTGGAAATGTAAAAGAACCATCCGGTGTGAAATAAGCGTTTGGTTGTTAAAGAGACCATGATCGGATATTGTCATACTCTCTGCCAATACCGAAAACCACTTTAACAACTGTGTACATAGATTCCAGAATGAAGTATGATGGTTTGGCAAACGATTCTATATGAGGTATTTACGTAGCCCTGACTCCCATGAGTCAGCTTGATGTTGCTAAAACAGGAGCCATGTCGGGCCAAGTGAGGTCGCACTTCCGATAGGATACATTTCTTCGATACCATATTATGACTTTGTGATTGATTTGGTGGCCACCCCTCGATTTTGATTATGGGAGTGTGTTCCGAGGTGGGCGGTAATAGCTTCTATGCGTTACCACCAACTCTGGACATTACCTAGCGTCCCTTGTCACATGCCTTATCGCGCCCATTACGAGTTTGGTTTGTACCGTACCTATGGAGTGCTCGCTGAGTATCCCATAAGTTTGGTGGGGCTTACAGTATCTGTATAGACTACGGGAATATATAAAATGTGTTAAGGGGTAACGCCTTAACGCTATTTTAATACTTTACTTTACTAAAGACACTATTATAATAGCGTATTGTACTATGTATGTAGATAGTTTAACGGATCCTTAGGAGATGTAATCCTGAACATCTCTTAAGTTATTGAACTCACGTTAGACACTGGATAGGATATGTCAAACCCCATAAACATCTCTGAAGCCGTTACACTCATATTTATTTTACTGTTGATTTAACTTACATAAGATCTTTTAGTTCTACCTCGAGTGTTTTGTCTTTTCAATTAGCTCGGGTCAGTCTGAGCTTTTCAGTGTATCGAAGACTGCTTTTCTGGAGGACGAAGATGGAGATTTGTATAATATTTTATTTATTCCACTACATCATGTTGTTCCGCTGCATTATTTATTTATTACTTCTGTATGTACTCAGATTCTGTATTATAAAAGAATAATCAAATGTTATTTGTAAAACAGCTTCATGAACTGTTTATTTGATTATTATATTTTGTCCTTTCGTTGTGAGATTCTGTGTTTGTTTCTTTCTTTCTCTGCTTTTTCTTATTTACCCCATAACAATCCTCCCTTTTGAATGGTTTGAGTCTGACGTGTGTGGTTTATCGTCGATTTAAACCGTCCAAAAAGGTGGGTCGTTGCACAAAATTGTTACAATATTAAATTCCAGCATAATAGGTATACAATCAAATCTAAAGGCTCATACTGGAGAATGGATTCCAATTATGAAAGGGTAAGGGTCTACCCACCGAACATGTACACATATAGATAAAATGTATGGGAGGCTACAACACGTTGCACCTCTGTTACTCAGGACCGACCCTACCCCTTACTGGATAGTGCCGAATATGATCACCACTTTGGTTGATCAACAACCATAATGGGCCTCGAAGCATATAGGAATTCGACTTTAGATAAGGAATGATCATCCCCTAATGGGAGCGACCCACATGCTCTGTCGCATGTCCCTACTTTACTAATTTACCGGTTCTGAGGCTTGTGAACAATTTACCTTCTTTTAGCTTTCCTACTTTAAATGCTAACACTGTCCTCTAGGCATAAATGCAATGCCAGCATTCATCCATACCAGATTGTTTTGGCTCTGAACGAAATCGAAGGCACTACTCCTACTACATCCATTTTGGAATCACGCTCAGGACTAGTAGCAAGTAGCCCTTGCACTTCAAAGAACTCCGTCTTCGATTTTCTTCAAGATGTTCCCATTCGAACGCTTATGCCGGTTTAAAGTGGTTTGCAGATAATATATCTGATCCCGATCTCTCCGAACCGACAATGATAATTTAAAACTGGCTAAGTTTGATAGTCAGTTATTTAATGATCAAGCAAACAAACAAGCATCAATCAAATCAGGGATTTATTTCCATAGGGAAACCAACATTGGTTAAGCATATAAGCAACCACTAACCTCTTTAATTAATCCTTTCATTAATTAAAATCACCTTGTAAATACATGTATCAAAATACTTTTACAAAGGTGCACTCACAAATCCTTTTTACTCCTTTCAATACTTGGAAGAGTATCCATATACTTACATCAACAGTATAAGTATATTCACAAAATACTACACTTTCACTACTTATAAAATGTATTTATATACTTACCTCAACGGTATAAGTATATTTAAAAAACTGAGAAGGATTTCCTATTTGATATTGAGTAGGAAAGATGTTTCCATACCACCGTAATTATTTAAAGATTCATTTTGAGAAATCAATCTCATCTTCTTTTATAAATTCCCTTTTTATATGATTCTAAAATCATTTATAAAACTCCTTTATAAATCTCTAAAATCATTAATAAAACTCTTTTATTAATCTCTAAAACAATTTATAAAACTCTTTTATAAATCTCTAAAACAATTTATAAACTCTTTTTAAATCTCTAAAACTATTGATAAAACTCTTTTTATAAATTTCTAAAACCATTTATAAAGCTCTTTTATAAATCCATAAAACTATTTTCAAAACTTCTTTTATGAATTTATAAACCCATTTATAAAACTTTATTCTTTTATAAAAGTCTTTTATAAAGATCCTTTATAAAAATTCTTTATAAAGCCTTTATAAAAATCCTTTCTAAATCCAAAAGTCCATTTTCATTTACAAATTTTCTTATTAAATGGAATTCCTTTTATAAATCAATTATTTATTTATAAATACAATTAAACAGATAGATTAATTAACTTTAAACATCCTAAATAAATAATAAATTAACTTTCCAACATCATTAATAAAATAATTTATTAACTCAAAAAGTTATTAATAAATAATAAATTATTAGCTTCAAACATTTAAATACAATAATTACTAATTTCAACAAATTTAATAAAACAATAATAATTAATCTTCAACGTTATTATGATAAATAATAATTAACTTCCAAACATTTTTAATGAATAATTATTAGTAACCACAAAACATTTTTAATAAATGATAATTACTATTTCCAACCAAATATTAAATATTTAAACAAATAACTTTTCATGATATTAAAATACTGGTAAGTAACTTTAAGCAATATTAAATATAAATAAATAACTTTTAAAACGTCATTAAACAATAGTTGAACCACTTTAAATCATTATTAAATAATAGTTAAACAACCTTACAAAATTTCTAAATGTTTCAGAAAAGACAATTTAAAAGGTTGGAGAAATACAGAGAAGTTGAGAATCCATTTGAATAAAATATTCAAGAAAAATCCAAAGGTAAGATTTGAACTCATTCTCCAAATCAAAAACCATTTTCAAGCAAAAACGACAATTAATAATATTTTTCGAACACTAAATTGAGAGCAATAGCCACTAAAGCACTTAACTAATGTTATTATTGATTTTTATCACTACAAGGGTTAAGTTTGAACAAATTACAATGTCATAAATAATAGTGCTAAACAATCAAGATTCAGCAATTAACAAATTTATATAACAGGATAACAACTAAAGTAGAATCAATAGGCATATATAACTAGAAATTAAAACCACTATGGCGAGAAATCCGGATTCTCAATATATTTTCCTATATTCAATTGTTAAAAGCCAATCGCTTTTCAAAAATGGATATTTTAACAAATCAGCCAATAATTTCAACCAAACACAAACAGAAATTTGTATCTGTTATATATCTTACTGATTAACCAAAAAGGTGAGTTTAACTCACTGAAATTCCAGTTATCGCTTCCGTGTTCTGGTTCTGTCTAAAATTGAACAGCGTTCAATTTTAGCTTGAAATTCTACAAGCTCTAGTCTTAACCAATCCAATTCAATAGCGTAGTGTTCGTCGTTACGAATCCAATGCTACTGACCACGTTCAATTTAGGCCTTGTATGGACAAGTTATCCAATTTACAATTCTCGATTTTAAATTATTTTAATTTAAAACTAACTACATTATAAATCTAATTATGCTTCTAATTACTCTTCTTCTTTCCTCCAAATAAAATTGTGCCCACAATATCCTTCCCACCATTATGACCACGTGCGCACACCACCAATCCCCATAACCTCTCGACGAACCCAAAATCCGACTCGGTCGTCGCTCTCCTCTTTGAGTTCTCCATCACCATGACCCAACAATATCACGCCCGCATGCTACCCTTAAAACGCATCCATCCGACTTGTAAGCGACCCCCTTCATGTTGCATTTCCAAAATTGCAACGACGACCCACCAAATTTGTTGCTAAGGTGCCCTCTTCTACCACAAACCCAAAAACGAAGTCGCCTTGCCTCACATCGACTAGATCGAGCGCGGTCTCTAACCCTAGTTCACCTTCAAAACTGTCGACCACCTAAAATGAAACTGTAACCTCCCAAACTCAACTACCAATAGATCTACTCATTCGTAACTTAAAAACACCCACTTTATATTTTTAGGATTTTTATATGAATTTATTTGAATTTTTGAGTAAGAGGATTTTCTTATTTTTTTTTTAATTTTGTTTGCTTTAGATTTTGAACACTGGGTACGAAATGGAGACAAGAAAAGAAGGGTCTCAAAAAATATGTTAAGGTGAGTTATATTTAGTTTCAAATTACCGACATCTCGCCGTACAGATTTTCGTTCACGTATGAACTCCGAATGACAAAACAATAATATGGTCGCGCTCTGAGCAGCGATGTAACCTCAAAACAATAATAATATATACTGGTTATTGATTTCCAAAAAATCACAAAAACACTGTCGTTTTCCAATAAATCTTCAAACGAATAATTCAATATTTTCCAAATTTAAAATTAGGGAAAAATCAAATAAATTAAATTAAAAATACATCAAACAAAATCGAGTCATTATATTAAAATAAATTTTTTGATTATTTATTTGAACCATTTATATTAGTACCATTTTTACTATTAGTATTATTACTATTATTATCATCATGTATTTTTTAAATTTCTTTATATATATATACACTTTTAATCTTTATTTTTATTTTACTTGGTTTTTGATTATTATTATACTTATTTGGCTTTATTTTATTATTATTATCATGATTTTTATTATTGTCGTTGTTATTGTTATGACTTTTTTTTTTTAGCAAAGGCTAGCGGGGTTAACAGGGCCCCTACCTGATTTTATTGCCAAGAAAACAATAAAAAACAATACTTTCCCAAAGGAAAACAAGCACAAAAGTAGAAAATAGAAAAAAACACACGGGGATAAAAAACAGCTGGGAAAAAAAACACAAAACAAGGCAGAACACAACAGATGAAAACACCGAGATAACACCAACTATCTCCAAGCATCCATGTTATTCACCGTAAAATTGGATTGCATCTTCAATGCTTTGTATATTTCATTCTTCAAAACCTTCCATAACACCTGCTCATCTCTCCTCTTCTTTTCAAAACATATCATGTTCCTTTCATACCACACCACTGCCAGATACTTCTTCAAGCAGATCGTCAAATATCTAGCTTTCACTGTTCGCCACCTAGTAGCTTTGAATAACATATCAAAATCAAGCATTGAAAGACCAGCCAACCTTCTACTCCCAGCAACAGTTACCATTTTGTCAAATAGAATTTTAGTGTAAGGACATTGCAATATCAAGTGAAGCACAGTCTCAGGTTCATTTGCACAAAACACACAAGTAATACCCGAATCAAATCCCATCTCCATCAATTTGTTTCTAGTCAACAATGCATTTTGCAGAACCTTCCAAAGCATCATATTATCTCCTGGTTTTGAATCAGATGTCCATATAACTTTGCTCCATTTGTAGGCCTGATCGTCAGAATTGTGCAGGTGCATGTACACAAGCTTGACAGAGTGAGGCCTATCATTCCATAGCACATCATCAACATCAACAAGAGGGTAACTGTTACGTTGAATATCATTCCAGACAGTCCTTATGTACTGATTTGACGAACATGGAAGATGCAAATTACCATGGACAATATAATCCATAGCTTTTGCATTATTTGGAATTCCAGATTGCATCTGCCGTTGATAGTTGAGTATAGAATGCAAAACCACACCCTTGGCCACCCAAGGGTCATGCCAAAATTTAACAGCAGATGAGTTTGACAACCTATGAACAATAGTGGGAAGCAAAAGAGTACGCAAAGATAGAAGCTTTCTCCAAGTCCAGCTGCAAATTTGAGGTGTGTGAATTGACCAAAAGCTTGCCCTACCAATTCTATTAGCCCAGACCCAGTTAACCCACCCAGTATTATCCTTGCGTAGAATGGAGTTTAGATGAGTACTGAACGCTGCAATATTCCAGTTGACTATATTTATCACCCCCAACCCCCCAGCTTTTAAACTCTTCTCAAATAAGTTGAAGGAACAAGGCACTGGCTTCCTGTTATTAATAGATCCAGTCCAAAAAAATCTGAGCATTGCACGTCTGACTTGGCACAAAAGCTTTGAAGGCAAGACAAAAGCTTTAGCCCAGTAAACTGTCATTGAAAAGGCAACCGATTTGATTAGAACAAGTCTACCTGCCTGGGATAAATATCTGTTAGACCACCTATCAAGAATTGCCACCATCTTGGAGAACAGGGGGATGCAATCAGCATATTTCAGCCTAGATGTCAAGAGGGGGAGGCCAAGGTAATTCATATCAGTTACCATGCTCTGAAGACCAGATTGGTGAATTAATCCATTGGAAATACAGGAGGTGACTCCAGCAATAGCAATACTTGATTTAGCATAATTAAGTTGCAAACCCGACATTTTATAAAATTCAGACAACGTATTAAGAATACACTGCAACGAGGGGAGATGGGGCTTAGTAAAAATCATAACGTCATCAGCAAACATGAGGGTAGTAACATTAGTCAGTTTGCACTTGGGATGGTATTTGATCTGACCAGCAGAATACTTGGATATCATAAGTCTATTGAGAACTTCCATCACAAGAAGGAATAAGTATGAAGAGATCGGATCCCCCTGGCGAATACCCTGCCTTCCTTTGAAATAACCAACTGGTCGTCCATTAACAACAATGGAGAACCTAGCAGTTGAAATACAAGTATAGACCCACCCAACAAAAGGCTTTGGGAAATTCATTAATGCCATAATTCTCACAATGGTGGACCAGTGAATGGAATCATACGCTTTAGTAATGTCAAGTTTTAGCATTGCAGATGGAGGGGTATTTTTTCTCGAGTACCCACAAAGAAGTTCTTGAGCAAGCAAAATGTTGTCAAAAATACTCCTATTGGGAAGGAAGGCAACCTGATTATGTGAAATAATGCTGGGGAGCACTTGCATTAGCCTAGAGGCAATGATCTTTGATATACACTTATACACCACATTGCAGCACGAGATCGGTCTAAAGGAATTGACAGAGCTAGGATCAGAAACTTTGGGTATAAGAACAATATTAGTTGAGTTGACTTCAGCAAGCAAAGTGCATTTGTTAAAAAAATTATGGACTGCCTTGCAGAAGTCCAAGCGAAATATGTCCCAGCAAGTAACAAAGAAGAGGACATTGAACCCATCAGGCCCACCACACGACTTTCTGTTCATGGCAAAGAGAGTGTTTTTTATTTCCTCATCAGTAACTTGATTCACCAGCAAGGCAGCTTGCATTGTGGACAAGGTTGGAAGGGGGATGTTGTTCAACATGTCAATCTCAGGAATAAAATCAGAGGAATTACCAAACAAGTCTTCAAAATAATGAACAAAAGCTGCATCAATTAAGTCAGGAGATGATACAATAGTTCCATCAAGAGTAGTTATTGTGTGTATGTTTTCTCTAGCTTGTTTGATTTTGATTGAGGAATGAAAAAACTCAGTGTTACGATCACCAAATTTATACCACTTACTATGAAACTGCTGTTGTTTCATACCACTTTCAATATCAAGGGCTTTGTTGAGAAGATCACATAGCCTTCCTTCCTCTTCAGCTGCACTCTGATCATGAGGGTTGTTCATCATTACTTCATGTGCCTCTGCATACTTTTTCTTCAATATTTTTGTTTGCTTTGACCCATCACCATACTTCTCAGATGCCCACTCCCTCAATAGCTTCTTAACATGTTTAAGCTTCCTGCATAGAATATACATAGGGTTACCATAACAATGCATAGACCAAGCTAAAACCACAGTTGGATAGAATTCAGAAGAACTAATCCAGTCATTAAAAAATTTGAAACTTCTTTTTTCGTTCTTCATATTGGGCCCATTTCTAAGAATCAAAGGGGAGTGATCTGAAAGAATGGGGTGGATAAGATTGACAGTTAGGTAAGGCCAAACAGTAAAAGCTTTGAAGTTGCAGAAAGCATGATCAATGGTAGAAAAAGTTCTAACACCTCTCCTACTTTTATTGTTCCACGAGTATCTTGCACCGTAGGAGTGTATCTTGATGAGGTCAGAGTCAATAATGGCAGAGTTAAAAGGGAGGATATGCTTAGGAAATAATGGTTGGCCACCAAACTTATCGTCCAGCTGGAGACAGCTATTAAAGTCACCAACTACCAGCCAAGGATGGGATTCTTGTCTTAGATTAGGTAAGTAGTCAAAAAATTTTTGCCTAGAAGCAGCAGAGTTATCCGCATAAACAAATGTAAAGTAAAAGGAAGTTCTGGTTGAAAGGAAACAGATTTTTGAATGAATGAATTGCCTAGATGATATTACTGAGGAGATTGAATATACTGATGGATCAAATAGAATGAAAATCCTACCGTAATCAGCATCAGCAAGATTGTGGATAAAATTCCAAGTTGGATTGATGTGATTTGCAGCCCTAGAAGTTGAGGCAAGATTGAGTTTTGATTCTAAGATAGCAAAAATTTTGAGATTATGAAATTGGATAAGATTTTTCACTTGATCAAGTTTCTGAAGCTTATGAGCACCCCTAATGTTCCAAACACCTATATTTTGTAACATCATTAACTAAAGAGATTGGTGGATAATATTCTTTCTGCTCCTGGTAGCAGGAGATTGGACTTCAGTGGAACCAACTGTCGTTTTTGTTAATTTCTTTGGTGCCACACTAGTAATGGTATCTCCATGGCAGTTGACTTCACATGCTTGCTTTCCTTTATCAAACCAACCTGGTATTTTAGCATCGTTAACATAAGGGAAAATAGATGTTGAAGTTTTAGATGCAGAATTATTATTATTGAGAGGTAAGGTAGAAGATGAAGATGGGACAGATGAAAGAGGCACAGATAGAAAAGGAGTTGAAACTGATGAATTATCATGGTAAGAACAGACAAGATCAAAAATGCTTTTAGCAAAGATGTTGATGATGCTGTTATCAGAGGATGGCAAGATTTGAGTGTTTAAGTCTTTATATTTCTCATTTTGAATCTGCCCTAAACTTGATTTTGGGGTAACAACATGTTGTAAAGTCTCAGCACTGGTGTGCACATGCACAGGTGGGACAACATGCACATGGTTTTCTACTTGTAATTTTGCAGGGCCAGATACTTGGTTGCAACTATCAGAATAAACTCTACCATCTTCCTGCGTTGTTCCCTCCTCTACACTTATAACTTCATCAACTGCATTTACCTCTCCCACTTGCTCAACATCAAATGCTGCTTCAGTACTAAGGCAATCAAGCACTTGGAAACTGTTGTCTGTACTTACAACACTAATTGCAATAGGCAGTGATTTGTGATATCCAGTATCTACACCTTCTTTTGTACCCCCTTCCACAACTGGAGCATCACACTGAATCAATATTGCACCATCATTTTCACTATGCCCAATATTAACACTTTGCTTCTCACCAACCTCAGCCTGACAGTTTACCTTGTTTATGTTTTTTTTATAACCGACTTTTTTCCATACCTGCTTTTGATTTCTATTCATGCTCAACAGCCCTTTCTTACCATACTCAGCATCCCTTTCATCATGTGTCATAGTGACTTCTTTTGCAGTGACTTTGGTGTCAGACATAGCAAAGGAACAATTACTGGCAGAATGACCAAATTCTTTGCATTTAACACACAATTCTGGTTTCCATAAATACTCAACTGCTACTCTATGATCAGTGCCATCTATCAACTTAACCAAAAAATTATCCACCAGCTCCCTGTCAGGAGATACCTCAACTAAGCATTTTGCATAAGTAATTCTTTCCATTCTCTCTGTTGACTGATCCATGCACAGGAATTTACCAACCCTCATCGCCAACCAGTTAATACCATAATGTGACCAAGCATAAAGTGGAATATTATATAACTTAATCCAAACTGGAACAGAGCGAATTGTCCCACAACTATTACCCACTGTTACATCCCAAGGCTTAATAATAAACAATTTATTTCTCATGATAATAGGATCAGATTCAGAAATCCTATGCCTGTCCTCTGCTGATGAAAAGCTGAATAGAAAAATAAAACCATCAGACTTTACTTTAACTTCTCCCTTGAGTTTCCAAACTCTCTTCAGGTGATACACCACGTTAACATAAGGCAGCGGTTTATCCAGAAAAAAACCAACAAGGTAGTCTTTCCACACAGCAGTACCAGCCTGAATTATGTCACTTGTAGGCACAAGTACTTCACCAGTGAACTTAAGAGGGATCTCCTGAGGAACATAAGAACCAGCATTACGAGGCTTCGATTTGAAAAGCGAGGACCATGGCACCGAGTCAAGAGATGAAGAAAGGATAGAAGGAGGTTGGGGACAGAGGGGGACAGCGGGAGACAATAAAGAATTAACATGGACAGAGTTATCTTGAGGAGGAGGATCAGGCGACGGAGGAGGAAGAGTGGCAGAGCGAGATGGGACAGAGGCAAGGTGAGACAACAGGGAAATGGGACTGATGGACGGCGGGACTGTAGCGAGAGGCGGAAGGACGGAGGCAGGTACAGAAGAAAGAATGGGAGGGATGGGCGAAGAAATGGTCCCCATGAAGGACGGGGAAAACTATCGAAAAAGAAAACAAAAAGTGAAAACAATACTTTTAAAATTGACTTTGTCATTTAGTTTTGGGTTCCATCTCTAGTCGATCCCAATTGTTTGGGAATAGTGGCTTAGTTGTTGTTGTTGTATTTATTTGAACCATTTATTATTGCTAATAAATTTATAATTGAATTCTTCATTATTATTTATAATTTTAAAGGAGTTAAATAAGACCATTAAATCCATTAAAAAATATTAAATTCAAAATTCAAATATTTAATTCACTGTTCAAATATTAAATTCTCAATTAAAATAATTCCTAAATTTGAATTCTAAGTTATTTAACTTTCAAAACCAATATTTTAATATTTAAAATTAATTAAACATTCTAAAATCAAACAACAAAATTCTGGGTTGTTACATTCTCCCTCCTTAAAAGAATTTCGTCCCCAAAATTTCCAAAGATAGGAAAAATGCCTCGAACCCATTAGCTTTTCAAAATCAATTAGTTGAAAAGGGTTATTTATTCTCTAAGTCTTTTAAAGTTTACAAAAAATTTCGGAAGCGTCTTCTTTACGCGGCTCGATCGGAAAAATTACAAATTGCCACCACGGGCCCAAACCCACAAGAAAACAAAAGACATGTGGCTTTCCATATCTGGGGCATAAAATCATCAAGCCAAACAAATAATATAAACATGTACCTATTAGTCGGGCAACCACTCTACTCATGAAACCAAAAGCGTAAAACTAGCATTTGCTTCCATGAACCTGCATCTTACTTACAAATAATATCCAACCTTTTGATATGCAATCACATATAATTTATTCAAGCCTGTATGATGTACATATACCATCCATACACAATACCAAATCCGATCGCTCACTCCATCAGACAATTTCAGTTCTGAACTAGTATCGCTCACTCAACTTCCCTAATACAGACTTCGATCATGTTCCTTGATTAGAAACCACCGTTCTCCTTGCATGGCCATATATTATGATAAAGAACTTCAGAATCATATCAAAAATCCATATCAAGTGTTCGCCATAAAAAATAGAGTGAAAAATCCTTGTTCGAATCGGTGTAAATCACCTCGAATTCATGTGCCCGAATCCGGATCAAACAGTCATGCGAATAAAACGATCTACGTACAACTTACATATTTATTCCATTGGTTCCTAAATTATACCAAATTCTTTTTATTCACATTAAATTTTAAATTACACTTAATTTTCCAATAGTATTTCCTTTAATACTAGAATTCATTTACAAACCAATTCATAAATCATTTTATTTAACTTTATTTAAGTTAAATTTCATCTCATAGCTCAATTTCAAATTTAGTTTTCTTAACTGTACCGGTTGTTTTTAAATCACATTTATCATTACTTGGTATACTCCCATTAAGGCTAAAATTATTTATAAACTATTTCATAAACCCTTACTTAAGTTCACAAACATCTTATAATACCACTTATATAAATCAGTCACTTTAAAACTCAAGTTTATACACATTTCAAAAAGCCACAACTTCATCCTTAAAGCCTTTTCATACTTAAGTTTATTATAAACATTTTATAAAGCAGACTTATGTTTATTATTTGCTTTAAAACTTAGGTCCATATTTTTAATTAAAACTAGAATTCATTTTCTGAGTCATTTCATAACATATTGCTTTATGCCTACAAACACCTTATAAAGACTTATCTTCAGTAATAAAACATTTTCCAAGATTATAATTACCTTTTAAGGAATCATCATTTCACTTTAGAAATATTACTTAAGTCTATTAACATTCTTTAACACTAGCTCATATTTGCAAAATACTCTTCGAATTCCTAAGTGCATATATACAGTATTCAAAATTGTTTTACTTAACCAGAATATTCATCAAATTTAAAACTTGTTTTAAATTTCTATCTCTTCAAACTTATAAGTTACAAAAATTTATTTTCTTATATTTTCACAAAACACTTAGCTTCAATTTCTATGTACATTCAGGAATTTCCGATTGTCCAGAATCGCTGAAAATTTCATTTCATTTTAATAAATGAAAATTATCAAACAACATATCATAATGAGATGCACCAACCAAACTACCTTTATGCATAGGATACATGAATCCATAAAATAACTGAACTGAAAAATTAAGAATTAAACAGCCGGCTTTATTTCAAAACATTTCAAAATAATCTATCATATACATATCTCCTTTTGTATAACCAATCATATTTTTAGGATCTTTAAATCAAGATCCAATTTACCAAAATAACCCTGTAACAAATTACAATGGTAGCAATTCCTCACTTAGAAACTCGAAAATGAACACCAATGATGCTACAATCATCACCAGAGTTATTTTCTAATGACTGAAGTGAGTTCAGTGCTTTTTACCCCTTTTCAAAAAAAACCATTAAAAATATTTCTATTCCAAATATACTTCCAAATAATACTGTTATTATTTCTCACAACACCTTGAAAAATAATATCAAATCTCCGAGATTTAAGTAATCAAATTCTCAGCTTATATCTTATTTTATTCATAAACCATACTTATAAAATCTCACTTCTTATATAAGTTCATTTCTTAATTATTTATCTTTGTACAAATTATAATAAATAACTTTTATTATAATTTAAATTCAACTCAATATTATCATCGAACAACGTATAGTCAAACTGTGAACTGAATTCACAAGGTGTTCGTATTGAATTTAACCAATAATAAAGGCTCATAAGCTATATGAGTCCAACAAATTAACAATAAATGATAATAATCAAATATTATTATTTTCTAACAACCAAACACACTATATATAACTATATTAATTTCTGAAAATTATTCTTTTCACATATAAAATATAATTTATGTAAAATTATTTCATTTACCCATTTTTCCAAATCAATACTATGTCGATTTGCCTTATTCAAGAGTTTAGAAACCCATATAGATATAGTTGTTCCTTCTGTGTCGACCAGAATTCATAAGCCACTCAACTAATAAATCAACACAATATAAAACATTTTTATAGCACTAACAAATACGTGCTCTTATATATACACCTAGACTCATCATAGGGTCTCTCTTACGCTATCTCAAATGTGTTAACCCCACCAAACCCTAGATGTTCGCTCTACCTAAGCCCTGATACCACGTATAACGACCTTCCTTTTCGAGTCTCAGTAGTCGACACTAATACATCTATAGTATCCATGTGCCAAGCATCCGAGTGCCGGAAAGATGTATTGTTGGGACGAAAGAAATAGAAGACGGAATAGAATATCACATCATGACAAGTAATATATAATATACAGTAGATCTTTACCAAGAAAAACTGTAATATACATACCATGAAATAGAGTACACTAACCATGAATCATCAGTCTAGACAATTATAACAACATGTCCTCACAAATGCTATTAAATATAGACAACCAATGCAGCAGAAAATAACATATACGTGAATACATCTGGGGGCCTCCATCACATCTCCTTAAGCTCCAAAGCATCCAAACTAGATCTGTAAATATACTCGGTCTAACCCGAGCATTATAAGAAAGATAACGCCTAGATCAGTCTGGTAAACCAGCGTGAGAAACACACCTCAATTGAATTTTGATGTAAAAAAAATCTTTTGAAAATAAAGGTATCTCGTAAAACAACGCCGCACATAAACACAGTTAGGTTTTTACCTTACGATAAATAAAACATTTTCTACAAAAAAACTAATGATATTATAATAATATTGAGGATACAAATACATATTAATCATAGCCGAAATTGTTACATTATTAAATTCCAGCATAATAGGTATACAATCAAATCTGAAAGCTTGTATCGAAAAATGGATTCCAACTATATATGAAAGGGTAAGGGTCTACCCATCGAATCAGTACACCTCTAGAAAAAATGTACGGGAGGCTACAACATGTGGCACCTCTACTACTCAGGAGCCATGCTACCCCTTACTGGATAGTGTCGGATGTGATCACCCCTTTGGTTGATCAACAACCATAATGGGCTCTGAAGCATACAAGAATATCGACTCTAGATATAGAATGACCATACCCTAATGGGAGCGACCCACATAACCATGTTGTACGTCCCTGCTTTAGTCAGTTATCGATTGTGAGGCTTAAGGAAATGATTTACCTTCTTTTGGCACTTCCCACTTGGAATGTTAACGCTGGCATCCAGGCAGAAATGCAATGCCAGCATTCATCCATACAAAGTTAGTTATGGGTTTGAATGAAACTGAAGGCACTACTACTACTACATCTATTTTGGAATCACCCTCAGGATTAGTAGCAAGTAGCCCTTGCACTTCAAAGAGCTCCATCTTCGATTTTCTTCAAGATGTTCCAATAAGAAAGCATATGTCAGTTCGAAGTGGTTTTTAGATAATATATCTGATCTTACTCTCTCCGAACCGACAACGATAATTTAAAACCGACCAAGTTTGATAGTTTGTTATTTAACTATCAAATAAACAAAGAAGCATCAATCAAAACAGGGATTTATTTCAATAGGGAAACCAACATTGTTAAGCACATAAACAACCACTAACCTCTTTAATTAATCCTTTCATTAATTAAAATCACCTTGTAAATACTTTTATCAAAATACCTTTACAAAGGTATCCTTACAAATCCTTTTTACTCCTTTCAATACTTGGAAGAGTGTCCATATACTTATCTCAATGATATAACTATATTTTCAAAAACACTACACTTTTACAAGTTAGAAAATGTACTTATATACTTATCTTAACGATATAAGTATATTTACAAAAACTGAGAAAGATTTCCTATTTAGTATTCAGTATGGCCATACCACCATAATTATTTAAAGAATCATTTTTGGAAATCAATCTCATCTTCTTTTATAACTCCCATTTTGTAAAACTCTAGAGACAATTATAAAAGTCCTTTATAAATCTCCAAAATCAATTATAACACTTTTATAAATCTCTAAAACAGTTTATAAAACTCTTTTATAATTCTCTAAAACTGATGATAAACCTTTTTTTATAAATCTCTAGAACCATTTATAAAGATCTTTTATAAATCCATAAAGCTATTTATAAAATTTCTTTTATAAATCTATAAACCCATTTATGAAACTTTATTCTTTTATAAAAGTCTTTTATAAAGATCCCTTATAAAATTCTTTATAAAGCCTTTATAAAAAACCATCATAAATCCAAAACTCCATTTTCATTTATAAATTCTTTGTTAAATCGAATTCCTTTTTATAAATCAATTATTTATTTATAAATACAATTAATTGGAAAAATTAATTTACTTTAAACATCCTAAATAAATAATAAATTAACTTTCCAACATCACTAATAAAATAATTTATTAACTCAAAAACATTATTAATAAATAATAAATTATTAACTTCAAACATTTAAATATAATAATTACTAATTTCTACATTTTAAATAAAACAATAATTATTAATCTTTAACGTTATTATAATAAATAATAATTAACTTTCAAATATTTTTAATAAATAATAATTATTAACCACAAAACATTTTTAATAAATATTAATTACTATTTCTGACCAAATATTAATTTTTTAAACAAATAACCTTTTACAATATTAAAATATTGGTAAATAACTTTAAACAATATTAAATATAAATAAATAATTTTTAAAACGTCATTAAACAATAGTTGAACCACTTTAAATCATTATTAACTAATAGTTAAATAACTTTACAACATTTCTGAATGATTTAGAAAAGATAATTTAAAAGGTTGGAGGAATATAGAAGTTCGAAATCAATTTAAATAAAATATTTAAGAAAAACCCAAAGGTTAGATTCGAAAACATTCTCCAAATCAAAAACCATTTTCAGCCCAAAACAGCAATTAATAGTATTTTCAAATACATATTAAGACCAATAGCCACCAAAACACTTAACCAATGTTATTACTGATTTTTATCACTACAAGGGTTAAGTTCGAACATATAACAATACCATAACTAATAGTGCTAAACAATCAAGATTAAGCAATCAAAAAATCTATACGACAGGGTTACAACTGAAATAGAATCAACTAGTACGTATAATTGGAAATCAAAATCACTACGGCGAGAAATCCAGATTTCTCAATATATTTTCTTGTATTCAATTTTTAAAAGCCAATTTCTTTTCAAAAACGAATTTTTTACAAATCAGCCAATAATTTCAACCAAACACAAATAGAAAAATTTATCTGCTAGATATTATACTGATTAATCGAAAAGATGAGTTTAACTCACTAAAATCTAGTTATCGCTTCTGCATTCTGGTTCTGTCTAAAATCGAACAGCGTTCGGTTTTAACTTGAAATTCTACAAGCTCTAGTCTTAACCAATCCAATTCCATAGCGTAGTATTCGTCGTTACGAATCCTATGCGACTGACCACGTTTGATTTGGGCCATGTTTGAATAAGTTATTCAATTTATAAGTTCTCGATTTTAAATTATATTAATTTAACACTAATTACATTATTAATCTACTTACCCTTCTAATTACTCTTCTTCTTCCCTCCAAATTAAATCATGCACATAATATCCTTCCCACCATCATAGACGGATGCACACACCACCAATCCCCGTCACCTCTTGACGAACCCAAAATCCGACTCCGCCATCGCTCTCCTCTTCGAATTCTCCATCACCATGACCCAACAACATCATGCTCGCATGCTCCCCCTAAAATGCATCCATCCAACATGTACGCGACCCCCCTTTATGTCATGTTTCCCAAATTCCAATCGCGACCCAGCATATTCGTCGCCGAGGTGCCCTCTTCTACCACAAACCTGAAAATGAAGTCGCCTTGCCCTCACATCGACTAGATCGAGCGGAATCTCAAACCCTAGTTTACCTTCAAAATTGTCGATCGCCGAAAATGGAACCGCAACCTCCCAAAACTCAATTACAAGTAGATATACTCATTCCTAACTCAAAAACACCCTCTTTATATTTTTAAGATTTTTATATGAACTGTTTTGAATTTTTGAGTAAGAAGATTTTTTTTACTTTTTGAATTTTGTTTTCCTTTTGATTTTGAACATTAGGTACGAAATGGAGACAAGAAAAGAAGGATCTCAGAAAATATGTTGGGGCGAGTTATATTTAATTTCAAATTACTGGCATTTCGCCATACATATTTTTGTTCAGGTGTGAACTCAAAATGACGAAACAAAAATAATGTCACATTCAAAGTAACGACGCGACCTCAAAACAATAATAATATACACTGGTTATTGATTTTCGAAAAATCATAAAATCACTACCGTTGTCCAATAAATCGTCAAACGAATAATTTTAATATTTCCCAAATTAAAAATTAGGAAAAAAATCAAATAAATTAAATTAAAAATATATCAAACGAAATCAAGTCGTAATATTAAAATAAATTTTCTGATTATTTATTTGAACCATTTATTATTGCTAATAAATTTACAATTGAATTCTCCATTATTATTTATAATTTAAAAGGAGTTAAATAAGATCATTAAATCCATTAAATAAATATTCAATTCAAATTCCAAATACTTAATTCACTATTTAAATATTAAATTCCCCATTCAAATAATTCCTATATTTGAATTCTAAGTGTGACGACCGCCCATGACTCCTGCACTAAAGATAGAAATAGTGCGTTGTAAAGTGTGCCAGGCAGCCATGGATGATCGTCAGAGGTAAGTTAAAAACAGCAGAATCTATCGTATTACTCACAGCGCATGGATAAAATACAATAGAGAAAAATATACATAGTGAAGCTACACAGAACATAATCGCATCAAATAAGCCTCATAGTAGTTTGATACAAAAATCTGAATAGTCGATACATCCAGCCTCACTACATATCACTCAGAGAATTTACAAGTAGCGGATCATCCAGTACATATAATAAGAAAATAATATGCAAGCCTCCAGCTCGTCTTCGTCATCAGCATCGTTGGAAACTAAGAACAGCACATGTCACCTGCTACCTAGTCTGCCCATCCCAAAATGGATGAACAGCCCAAGGTAATAAGAGTTGAACATAAAACCTTGAGTTAGACAACAGTCTTAGTGAGCGGTAAATTAACTAACAACATACCAAAAGAGCATAAAGGTAAAAAGGAATAGGAATCCAACCCTCCCGCTCCACCTCTTTCTACAGTGATAGCCCCCAGACACACTAAGAAGAAGTAAACATAGTAAAGCAAACATTTAAAGTAAAGCAATTATCACTCGAGTCAAGGTCAATGTTTTCCAAGTACAAACCCCCAAGGCCTAAACCAAGATCAGATAAGCACCCAGAAAATATTGCTCTTGAGACCGAATGACGATACGACCAAACATCCATGACTCTGGCTATCACTGTTATCATTGCTTCGATACCACCGTTAATTGAATGACCGGCACATTCTTTCAGCCGTCCGTCAAGGGCTAACGGTAACCCCGGTTCTAGACAAAACTCTGCACGTCGTCGTAGCCCGTGCCTAGGACTATCGAATCTGCCCAGAGTACTCGACCACCAACTGTAGTCTTTTGGGACTATCGAATCTGCCCAGCGTACTCTTGCTTTGAGCCTGCTAGAACCTTCAACAACGATGAAATCTCAGCCTTCTAGTCATCCTCCTCGACGACTATTCTCATACTAGCTCAAGCCCCTCTCGAGCCAACCATTATCCTCAAACTCGAACCATTTCACCGAGTTAACAACATGCTTGGAATGATCCCGTCTGGATTAAACCAAGGCTATCTCACATCATGCCTCGCTTCATCTCATCATAGCAAAGCCCCATCTCAACGTCATCATCAAACCTATCCATATGAGCTTTATCATCCGCGTCATATGCCACGAGCAGCTTTTCTTATTCAAGAGCCTTTCCCTTAGCTTTTGAATCATCTTCAACCAACTTGTCCAAATCAAATCATAAATCAACTAATTTATAACAATCAATCAAGTCAATCATTAATCCAAGTAATCAAGCATTCAAACATGATCTAATAAACAATTATAACAATAATGGCAATCTTGTAAATAAAGAGTCTAAATCTAACAAGCATGAATCATGAGCAATATCTCTACAACTTGATGAATGAACTTGCATAGGTTATCATGTAGTAAAATGGATGTCAAATCATCATGAACAATAGATCTATACTTAAGTTTTAGAAAATGCATGGAAATCACTATTTTAACACAAAATCAAGCCACCAATCCGATATACTCCTTTGGATCCGTGTGAGAGATAACCACCACTCACCGAATCACCTAAACACCTTAAAAGCAACACACTTCAGATCTGGACAGTGAAGGATCTAGCTCGATTCTCCAAAATTCCTCTTCAAACGATGATCGATGGTTGTAGATCTTCAATCTAAGCTCTTGGATCTTCGATTTGATCTTCGATTTGGATGGAAGGAAGCACAAAGTTAAAGTGGAGAAAAGAAGTGAAGAAGTGTAGTTCTCGAGCTCTCAAAATGGCAGCACTTCGTCGCTTCAAAATCCGGATCCCAAAAAGTGAGGCAAGGACGTGTATTTATAGGCTGAACCATAAGTCGTTCGCCCCCTTGAGTCGTCCACGACTTATGAAAACCCCACGACCTACGACTTACGACTTAGCAAATCCTACGACTTAACTGAGATGCCGACCTAACGACCTATCGGTTCAAACCTATGCGTGACCTAAAACATACACGACCTAACTGAGATACGACTTAACGCATGCGCGACTTAGCGACAACGCAAGTGCACGACCTAACGACTTATCATAAGTCGCGACCTAACTGTACACGGCCTAACGACCTAACACTAAGCCAAGTCCCAACGACTTACAACCTAACTCCAACACAGGGTCTTCAACGACTTACGACCTATAATCCTTAAGTCTCTCGAACGACCTAGCTTCCTTAAGTCGTTAACCCGCTTAACCCCCTAGGTCGTTAACTCCCCTAAGCTGCTAACTTCCATAGGTCAGTCACTGACTTAAGTCTGCCTTTCCTTAGGTCGCTCCAATCTTTAAGTCATCTACTCCTTAGGTCGTCAACTTCCTTAGGTCGGTCAAATCCTATAGGTCGCTCCAATCTCTTAAGTCGTCCCAAACTACTGTACGACCTAAGCTACTACATCGCTCCACAACCCAACCTGCTACGCGACCTAACTCTGGACGACTTAAACTCTGAACGACTTAACAACACTAACGACCTAATAACACCGGTTACAAACATTCGATCCATAAAAATACGGGTCGTTACACTAAGTTATTTAACTTTCAAAACCAATATTTCAATATTTAAGATTCACTAAATATTCTAAAATCAAACTGCAAAATTTCAGGTTCTTACAATGAGGCTCATCCGTAAGAATGGAGGAATGATTAACAGTAGCAAAATCTGCAAAGTAGCAGTAGGTATTGGATTAGGGACCCATATCCTAGAGGGGTGGATGAGGAAGTGAAACATTCTCAGGAATAAAAGTAGGAGTGCCAGAAGAGACTATAGAGGTGTCATACTTACATATTACCAATGTGATCAAAAGAGTGACATGATGTACATATTTCTGGAGCCCAACTGTAGTAGATGTCAATAGTAGTAAGATATCCCTCATCCACATGTACTTTTAACTTGGAAGGAAGTGGTTTATCAGGGAAAATTTCAAGTAGGGCCTTCACATTAACGAGCCTCTTCCTAGCAACAGTGTTTACATCAATACACTTAAGACTGCTTACTAGGTTGTCCTACCAATTTAGACTAATCATCGGTTGCAGAATAGATGGGATCTTCGAGAAATGGGCCTAGAACGGGATAAATAGAACTTGCTCTCTAGCTTGTCGACTGTTGGACTCCGCATTGTTTATTATTTAATAATAATGTTATTATTAATTTAACTTTAGTATAATTTTTAATTTTATGTATTAACATTTTAATGTGTTTGTATTCATTAATACAAAACAATATAACAATAATAAGTATGATAATATGACCTAAGAGTAATATAGGATCATGTGTCATATGTGTATAATTAATCGTTCTGGCTTATGATTAATAAGTTGATTTAATGTCATAAGTTAGTGATAATGTCATAAACGTATATATGTATAAATATTAATGCAAATCTAAACTAATATAAACTAGACTAAGGTTTTTCAGCCATTGATTTAGTATATAATATTTATAAATAAAAATGTATGACGTAGTATTATTTAAAAATTTAAATGAACACACACACACAAAGATGTATATATGTATGTATACACACACATACATATACAATATGCTTTTCGGCTTATATACATACATACATACATACATACATACATATATATATATATACACACACACACACACACACACATATATATATATAACAAATAATCGAAATTTAATAATGCACACATGTAGTTATACTAATTATTTACATTTACTTACATATTTAATAATTTAAAGTTTAAAATTTAAAACAATTTAACTTAATTAGAATAAATAAATTTAAACTTTGAATTCATGAGTTAAAAGTTTTTTAATATCACTAATACGTACAGATTTTAGATATTTGAATGCCGTAATTTTTTAAATTTTTGATTTTTTTTCCTTTCTAAAGTGAAAACTATTTTTAATTTTACTGAAATCCAAAAGTTTAATAATATTTTTTTAATTGTATTTTCATGAGCATATATGTATGTGTGTGTATATCTGTATGTGTATGTATGTATATTTATATAATCTAATTTTTATTAATCTAAAACCGAGATAAAGAAAGATATCATTAAATATTAAAACTGTAAATCATTTTAATAGATTTAATGAATATAACATTTATTTTAATATATATAAAAGTTCAGATTCTGATATAGTAAAAAAGTTTATTTTATTAATTTATAAACCTAATATATATATATATATATATTATATAATTTAATGCTTTTATTATTAATGTACCATTTTATTTTTGGATTTTTTTATTTAAAATTATGGTTGAATTAAATAGGATGATATCATGCATACATATGATCATAATTATGTGTGTGTATTAGAATATATTTAAGTAAAAGGGTTTCCTCCACCTTGTGATCCAACAAATCATCAAATACCCTGGCCGTTGGTTATTTGCTCCTTTGAACACTTTGTTCATCCTCCTTAACCATGCAGCACTATCTGTTTGGCTTCACCAATGTCTTTTCTGGGGGCTAGGGTTAGTCTATGGTGATAATGAGAAAAGGGTGATTATTTATAGCCAAATATATCGCAAATATCAATACCTATTCTCCCAACCCTAGGAAACAAAGACCCATCCCTTGCCTATATGTTATGACCAACCATACATAGGCATGTGGGCTCCCATATTTCAGGCCAAAATTATTTAACAATTAATTCATTCATTTTAATTAATTTATCCAAAGCCATTCATTATTTTTTTAGAATTTTGGTACTTAGGTGGCGGTACATAGTTGTACTACAAGTCTTAGGTAATATAGAGCGAACTACAATTCAATATATGTCCAATAGTTAGAATTACGCTACACATGATTCAAATATATGACCTCACGAACTAATGCAGAGCATATAACCACTGGAACAGTGGTGCTGAACATTCGTTAATTAAATCAACATATAACTTTTATATGTCATTTTAAATAATTATCAGGCTTCAAATAAACAGCTAAGATTCCATTAAAATTTAATAAAACATATATTTTTTATTTTATTATCAATATATAACATTTATAAATTAATTTTACATTGTTCGAACTTGGAAATAACTAATAACTTAGTTGTGTTGATCTCTGGTGTGAAATCGATCCTCGGTCAATATTTAATCAATTTAAACACTGAAGCATGTACAGACTTTGCTGAAGTACAGTATCGGGCAAGAGTTCAATCCCTTATGGATCGTTTAGGAAAAAACAATTTCTAATCTATATTAAGATGCACCTAGTAACAATGTTTTATACATGTTTTCTTTTCATCATCACTATCTCACTTAGATATCTATAGTTTGGTCTAAGGATAAAAACTGTAACGACCCGTATTTTTGGGTCTTCGAATTTGAATATTAAATTTATTTAAATATTCGGATTTGGATTAAATTATAATAAAATATATAATTTGAATTTTGACATGATTTCCAATGACGTATTTATAATTTAATTTATAGAATTTTTCCATAATTTTTAATTTAGAAAATAAGTAAATTCTCATTTGACGTATTTTACGGCAAACGTTGACATTTTGAGACTTCATAGAATTTAATAACTTGTCTATTTTATTATTGTTTTACGATCGTCTCGCATTGTTGTGCGTGATCGTATTTTTATTTCTGTCCTTCATGGCTCGTTCACGAACGAGATATTATCTGACGGGGTACCGTGAAAACTTTTACAATTGAACAAGCACTACACTTATTTTTTTTAGCTTTTGATTGTCTAAAGCATAGGCACATGGCCAATATATACGAATATATTAGCATCTAGCCTGACATAAGGAGATATTAAAACAATTTTATACACACAAGTACACACTGACTTTACTACAGATCGCAGCCAACTTCCTTCAACCCAGCCAACATTTTTGTCTTTCTTTTTCCCTACATGTTGACATCCCCTATGCTTTGTGCCTTCCCTAGCTTCTGAGGCTTGACCTTGATTGGATATTGATGTTTAAAAGTATGAATGTATATCCTATAAGTAGCAGGAAGAAAGCAGGCAAAGGTTTGGACATGTAATGACCCAGAATTTTTGATCCCGAAAATTCCAGATAGTTAGGAAAAGAAGAAAGAGATAGAAGAAGGAACAGAAACAAAACACAGAATCTCACATTCGCAGCGGATCAAAATATAATATCAAATAATAACAGTTATACAAAGGAAATTTGTACTTGTCAAATTACACTTTAATACATCAGAGTTACAACATATACACAAACACTGGACAGATACAATCAACGTGTCCCACACAAACTACAATATATCACAGCGGAATACACTTCATACGTTCCTGCCATCCAGCTCGTCTCTTGAGCTCCAGAACGTCCTTACCTGAAAATCTGTAATACTTGGTCTGACCCAAGCATTACATCAAAGTAACACCCGGGTCAGGCTGGAAAACCAGCGTGAGTAAACCCATAATATAAAATACCAAGCTATATAACTTAAGTGAATTACCAGGGTAACTCATACCTTTTACAAGTTCGTACTTATTATAGCCAATCATTTATCACACACAACAGTTCTCAGGATTAAACGTCCAGGTTTCTTAACTTATTTCATTCCAGCCTGATTTATCTCACATATCCAATTTATAAGGAAATTTAGATTACTATTCGAAGTGGTTTTGGGTATTTGCTCATACCCGACTCCGGTCTCTTCAAATTCAAAGTTATCATAGTCCCAGTTGTTTAAGTGGATACAAACCAATTTAAAATATTGGTTCTCATATTCTCACAGCAAATCAAGTAACGATAGATAACTCACTACATCACAGTTCAACCCATCATAGTGTATCACAGCACATCACAACTCCATATCAAAGATATTCACAGTCCAAGTCTGTAACATCCCGAAATTTTCGACTTTCGAAAATTCGACATCGATACTCACTTTATCGACTGCCGAGCAATCGAGTGCCGGAAACCCGAAAAGTTATGGTTTTAAAAAGAAGAAAAAGGCAGAAGAAGAAGAGAGAAGAAGAAAATAGAGAAGAACGAAGAACAACAACAGAACAACATCAAAACAGAAAACAATATCAGAATCTCACATATCGCAGTGGAACAATATATAATAGATAAACACTAGTCTTTTAAAACAAAGAATTATATCAGTTTTTATACATACATCAATCAAAGTCAATATACAAGAATGGACAGTTATATAAACTTGTCCTTATACAGAATACACAGCGGAATAAATACTATCAGATACAAATATTACGTCTCGCCATCCAGCTTATCTCCAAAGCTCCAGAATATCCTGATAACCTAACTCTAGACTGCCCGTGTGGAAATTGGTGGGCACCCAGAGTTTAGAAGGGAAACAATAAACTCCGAGTCAGTCATGGTGACTGGTGTGAGATCGTAAAATAGTTTATCTTTAAAATAAATAGCAGATAATTTTAAAGTCAATTCGCAATGCTTTTGGAAAATGAAACTACCATAAGACCTCCCACCACACACACAATGCAAACGCAGACTTGGAGGAGATTTCTTCTTATGTTAGTCAAAGATGCTTATTACGTGTAACGACCCGCCACTCATTCTACAGAATGACGTATCATTAATAAGAAAGAAAGGGGTGAGAAAAGAGAAAAGAAGAGAAGAAAGAAAGAAACAACAACAACGATCTCACAGCGGAACGAATAAATTATATTAATAACATAAACTATTACATAGTATACAACACTTATCAGAGTTACACAACATATACATCACATACTAGTCAGTTATAAACATCTGTCTAGACATTACAACTCAAATACAATACAAATACTATCACAGAGATCTACACAGCGGAATACTATATCTACGAACGCCGAAGCCTCCTGCTCCATTGCTCCTCCAGAATATTCGTCAAAGCTAAACCTGAATCCCTTGGCTACTCGTAAAAATTTGAGTACCCAAGAGTTTCAGGTTTAGCTTTGACGAATATTCTGGAGGAGCAATGGAGCAGGAGGCTTCGGCGTTCGTAGATATAGTATTCCGCTGTGTAGATCTCTGTGATAGTATTTGTATTGTATTTGAGTTGTAATGTCTAGACAGATGTTTATAACTGACTAGTATGTGATGTATATGTTGTGTAACTCTGATAAGTGTTGTATACTATGTAATAGTTTATGTTATTAATATAATTTATTCGTTCCGCTGTGAGATCGTTGTTGTTGTTTCTTTCTTTCTTCTCTTCTTTTCTCTTTTCTCACCCCTTTCTTTCTTATTAATGATACGTCATTCTGTAGAATGAGTGGCGGGTCGTTACAGTGGTATCAGAGCATAGGTTGAGCGAATACCTAAGCTATTGGTTAAGTGAATATCAGAACACTAGGTTGAGTGAATACCTAGGTTCAGAAGGATTGTTCATTAGAGATAGGATCTGTAGCAACCTGTTTGAGTCCGAGTGTATATATATACGAGAGCGCGTATTTGTTAGTTATATAAAATGGTTTTATATTGTGTTAATTGATCGGTTAAGTGGTATATGGATTCTGGTCAATACGAGTAGCTAACGTTATTGATAGGGATCTCTAAACACTTGGACCAGGCCAACGGACACAATATTGTTTTAAAAAGGTAGATGAAATAATTTTACCCAGATATAATTTCTATATAAAAAAAAAGTATCATTTTAAATGTATATGGTATTTGAAATGATTGGTTGAGATGATAATAATTTATCATCTAGGATTAGGAGTCTGAGTGTTGAGGTTGGAAGTGTATTTGTCGAGACTGTAAACTTAATACCGTCTCGAGTGAACTTTACAGTTGTGTAAGGATTTCACAATCTTTGAAGGGAACCTGTTAAGGTTCGGAGTTTATCTTTGTAGTTTGGATGAGTAGAGTTGGATCTGTCGGTTAGGCAGAAGCGAGTGATGATACCTCAGGAAATTGTAGCTGCGTGATGAGATGCAGTGACTATGGATGTTCCCGAAGATGTTTTCTTGGAACAAGTTTAAGGAAGTGTGTATATTTCGGTATTGTGGCTGAGTTCAACATGGTGTTTGTGTTGGTTTGGGTTCGAGTTTCTCGAAGAACTTTAACAAGGAAGTCTTTGGCATCTGTGACAGCAGTACAGCTCGGAGTATTCTTTGCATTGGCAGGAAGTTCTTCCGGCTTAGCAGTTTTTCTGGAGGTGGAGTTCAGAAGCAACAGAGTGGATCCATTTCTTCGATGGATTGGATAGTTAAGTATGAGCTGTTCTGATTGGTAAAGAGAGAACAGTTTTCTTTGGAATTTGGCTGGGTTGATCGCAAAAGTGACTTGCGATTGCTGAGTATTCTCTTGAGTTATCTGAGATTTTCTGGGATGTGTTGTCCAGTTTGTGCTTGTATTCTTCATCAGCATTCTACTCCAGATCAGAGTGGTGCAGCAGAAGCAGTTTGGGAGTGCATCTCTAGGAGAAGTAAGTTTGGAATCTACTGATGTTTGTGAAGTAGAGTTGTGTTTTGGATTATGAGTTGATCTTGAAGGGAATCATTTTGTTGAGTTATTTTTGGTCTTGTTTGTTTCGAAGAGCATCAGCGAAGGTTGAGCTGATCAGGAAGGATTTGTAGGAAGCCGAGATCTTCTGAAGATTTTGTGGATAAGAGACGGAGGAATTTTGGAATTCGAAGTTGGAGACTTCGTTGTTGTGAAGTTTTCTCTGGTTAAAGGGAGATATAAGATTGGGTAAGTCTGGGAAGTTAGCTCCGAGTTATTTTGGATCTTTTCTGTGTTTTGATTTGGATAAAAGCTTTGATCTACTGGATTGAATTGTCAGTTTGGATAACTGGAATTCATTGTGTTTTACGTATCTCTGAGGGAGTACGTGTTTGATCTATCTCTGGTTTTGGAACCGACAGTTCTGGAGGATTTGGTTGTTGAGTCAGACTCGTCTGTAGTCTGATATCTTGTTTAGTTCTGTAGATCTAGATAAGTAGAAGTTCTGTAGCTTAGTAGTATTGATTGTTTGGATTTTGTAGAGCGAGTATCCTGGTATATATATATACTTGGGAAAACTCGAGGAAATTATATCCAGAATTTTGTCTGGATAATTAGAATTGTTTGATTGGGTGAATTGGTTGCTATGGTTGTTAGCATATGGATGATAATATATGCTTGTGATTTAAATAGATTATTAAATTACCTTTGCTTTAAATTTCGGGGACGAAATTATTTTAAGGGGGGAGGAATGTGATATCCCGGAAATTTGGGGCAATATCAATTTAATAATCTGTTTAAATAATTAAATTGATTGATAATTTTTGATAATAAATATTTGAATTGGTTTAATAATCTAATTGAATAAATATTTAATTAATGAATTTATCTTTTAAAAACTAATAAAATGATTTCTATTTATAATATATATATAATTGTATATATTGTAGATATATAAGCTTGGGTTTGTAATTTAAATAATAAATAAAATCTTGTTTTTAATTTCTAAAATATATTTTGATAGTTTGGAAATTGTGATTTATTTAATATTAAGCTTTTCAAAGCTATTTAAACAAATAACTATATGGTTTTAAGTAAGGTTAATAATAAGGTTATTTTATTTTCTTTTTAAATATTGCTTAATAAATATGATTTTAAATCATAAAATACCATATTAATATATTGTTTTATATATAGATAAATAGATTTTAAAGAAATTGAATGTGTTGTTATAAATAGTTTTGGATTTTAAATTATATGTATAAACTTTTATTTATATATATAATTGATTTTATTTTCTTTTAAAAGTAATTTATAAATAGATAGGCATTTAAATAAATTAAGAAAAGGCTTTTATTAACATTTAAAATAAATAAGTATTACTTAAAAGACAAGTGTAAATCTCTAAGGCTATATAGTAACAAGTGTAAATTTATTAACAACTTTATATGACAAATGTCAAGTTTTTAATTTTAATTTTCTTTTATTTTTAATAAACTACAAATTAACTTATATAAGCATATACTCTCATCTCATTCTCTTTTTCCTATCCTCTTCAATTCAAAAGATAAGAAACTTCAGCCTGTAAACAAAATTCTCAAAAAAGAAATCTGAAGCTCAAATCAATTCTCCTCTCAAACTAAATCAGTAATCAAACATAATTCTCCAAAAACCAAATAGTAATCAATTCCTCAAACCGGTAAGGCACTTCTTTTCAAATCTGAAATCCCTGTAACCCATTTTCCAAAATCAAAGTCTGTCTGCAATATTTCTTCAAAATCCGAAAGCAAGCAAAAAACAACATCTCAACAAACAAGTTAGCATGCAGTCTTAAATCAAAACAAAGAGGCAATTCAAGTTTATAAATCAAAGTTTTAAAAGTGTCAAAAGCCTTTCAAATAAATCTGGAAGCCCTGTTCATCATTTTCTGGTGAGTAACTTTCATTTTTAATAACTTAAGTATATGATATATGCTTGCATGTGATGATATTGCTTGTATTGAAGTTCTTAATATGAATTAATATGAATGGGTTTAAATATGTTATATGACCCTGTCTGTTTACATAAACAAGCCTGTATTCTGTTCTTTCAAACAAGTGAGTAACATCTTTCTCAAACTTAAGTATAGGAATATCTATTTGCATATAAGTTTCTGGAATAAATATTATTGTGTGTATGTACATGATTGAATTTCTGTATATATATTTGGATGTATAGATGCATGTTGCTGTTGAACCTGTTCTTACCTGTTTACTGTTAGAAGCCAGAATCATGTTCAACAATTTAAATTCCTATTGATATAATCTCTGTTAAAACTTTGGATTTAAACAACATTCGATTGTTTAATCATGGGTTAGTGTTTAGAATTTTATTTAGTTAAAATAAAAGGGAAATTTAATCTGTAAATAAAAAGGAACAGGGAAGTTTGGTTTTATATAAAAATTCAAATATGTTAAATTAGAAATCCAGGAGTATAAACTGAATCTCTAAACTTAGTTATGATTTTTAGAAGAAAAATCAAGATTTTTTGATTTTTAAATGTTGAGATATCCTTGTATGAACTAAAACTGGAAAATGATCAAATTCGGGCGATCAATGTAATCTGGAGGGTCGTGGTCTTTAGAGGAGGAAGTGGAACGATCGTAGTGGTTGGGAAAATTGTTAGAATGATGATTTAATCATTGTGGCGATGGGGATTGATCGGAATTTGCTGTAGCCCTAGTTCTCGAATGATCGGAAGTTTAAATCATCACGGCGCCTCTGGTGGATCGAGCTCCACCAGACTGTGGGAAATTGAAGTGGGGACGTTGAAGAATCTTTGACTGGAAGATCAGACGATCTGATGATCGGAGGATTGAGTTCGAGGAAGTTTCCAGGTTGGGACTGTTTCCAGGTTGTGATCGAGATTGCTCGAATTTGATGGTGATGCTTGTTCGTGGTTCGGGAGGTCGCGATCGTAAGGGGTGGTCGTAGACGATATGCAGGTGATGGTATCGATGGTCGGCGTCGAAGTTTTCAGTTGTGCACGTGCACATGTACGTTTCGTACATCTGGAAGTTGGTAGTTAGAGAAAGAAGAAGCAGGCGTACTCGAGTAATTGATGTTTTGTCTCGAAGTCATGATCGAGGAAATAAGGTTCTGGCTCGGGGTCGTTCAAGGGAACTCGCGTGGGTAAACTGTTTTTAAAATTTCTAAACATAACAAAGTTTTTAAATAAAAAGGGGAAGGGAAACTCGAAGTCAGGCTCGGGGGTTTTCAACTTTTTCTCGGATAATTTGATGATTGGCACGGGTCATTTGTGAGGTTGCAGTTTTAAACCCAGACAGAGTTTTTAAAATTTAAATTGAGTTTAAAATGTTAAGTAGGATTTAAAACAAAGTTTTAAATCAGATTTTAAAGGTATGGATTCAGTTTATTAATATCCTAGTTAATTAAACAAGTTATAACTATTTATAATGTTTTAACAAATATAAAAGGTTGAAAGTATAATTTAAAAAGTTTTGAATTTTTAAATGAATTGGTTTAAAACTCTTTAAGTTCTTTTAAATGATAAATGTTTCTTTAACAAGGGTTTATAAATTTAATTTAAATTTGGTTAAAGTTAAACTTGTAATTATTTTAAATCTTTAATTTAAAATGAATTAAAAGAAAGATTTTAAGGTAAAATGTTTAAAGATCTTTGTTAATAATAATTAAAGTTGTTATAAAGGTTAATACTTTAATTTAAAGATTAATTAAAGTTTAATGATTAAAGATTCATTAAAATAATAAGGTAATTAAAGAATAATTTAATAATTTAATTAATTAAAGGTTTAGTGTTAATTAATTAAATAATTAGGATTATAAATTAATTAATTAAGGTTAATTAATTTGGAATTAAGGATCATTTATTTATATAAGTATAGATTATTAATAAATGATTAGAAATTAATCAAGTGATTAAAGATTAATTAAGAAATTAATTTAGTAATTAGAGATTAATTAATTGGTAATTAAGAATTAATTAATAATGGTTGATTTAAGTTTAATTACTTAAATGAAGAATTATTAATAGTTAATGAGAGATCATTAATTAGGGATAATTAAATAATTAATTAATGGGATTAATTTTGATAATCAATTAGAATGATAATCTTTTATGAATTGGTTAAGTAATTACTTAATGGAAGTAATTAAAGAAATTAATTACTTAAGGTAATTAATTAAATAAATTTAGTAAGTTTAAATTAATTAATTAAATTAATTTAAGATAATCATTTAGTGATTTGATAAGTATAATTACTTAAATGTAATTAGTGAAGTGTAATTACTTAGGAAAGTAATTAAAGGTAATTACTGGATGTAATTAATTAAGGGAGATGAAATAATGGAAGTAATTTGAATTTAATTACTTTTGTATAATTAATCAAGGGATTAATTAAAGGATAATTAATTTTGGAGAAATTAATTTATGGAAGAGTAATTAAGGGTAGTTAATTACTAAATGTTATTAATCAAAGGTGATTTATAAATGTGACTAATTAATTATTAATTTAAATAAGATAATTAATTAAGAATAATTAAGGATCATTAATTAATTAATGATGTAATTAAGGATTGGTTAATTAAGATTAATTAATAAATAATTAGTGATTAAAGTAATTAATTAATTGTAATTAATTAAGGATTAATGTAATTAAATATAGTTAATTAATTAATGAAGTAATTAAAGATTAATTACTGAATGGTTTAAGATAATTAATTTGTGAAATTAATTAAGTATTAATTACTTAAAGTAATTAAAGGGTAATTAATCAGGAATGATTAATTTAGATGGATACTTAGAGTAATGATTAATTAATTGGTTTAATTAATAATTAATTAAGCAGGATTTATAGGATGAAATAATTAATTTAATTCACTTTAAATTAATTAGATACGATAAATCATTACTTAAGAATGGATGAATGATATTGAATGCTTTGCATTGTTGATATCTCTGATAAGAGATGTGCTGATCTATGATATAGATGTTTGGTTGGATTGAAATGATAATATGAATTATCTGTTTG
Source organism: Allium fistulosum (assembly GCA_030737815.1). Lineage (NCBI taxonomy): Eukaryota > Viridiplantae > Streptophyta > Magnoliopsida > Asparagales > Amaryllidaceae > Allium > Allium fistulosum. The sequence continues at coordinate 1,108,777,904 of CM060902.1, read as the reverse complement.
GATGATAATATGGATTATCTATTGTAAATTATCTATCTGTGTGTAGTATAGATAAGAATTGAATTGTTTTAACCTTAAAACAACTTGGCCCTTAAAAGATACGTTTTGGATTTCGATGAGACCGGGATCGGGTTTCCGTATACCGGAATTCCAGGTCTGGAGACCCGAATACCACATCGATCCAAATTTACGATAGGTCGTGAATCTCAAGTGAAGATGAAGATTCAGAGTGCAAGGGTTATTGTCGTTAACTCTGAGGGTGATTCCAAAACGAGTGTAACGAGATAATGCCTTCGGTTTCGTTCGAACCCGGAACGAACTTGTATGGATTGAATGCTTTCAGCACATCGTCAGGCGGACGATGAGCATTCTAAGTGATATGTTCTGATTAAAGGTAATCGTAACCTCAAGCCTCATCAACCGGGAATGGCTAAAACAGGGGAGGTGCAGCAAGGCTTCGTGGGTAGCACCCACTGAGAGCAAGATAGATCCCTGTCTAGAGGTCCCTTTTCTTTTTATTCGGCTTAGTGTGTGGTTGGTCGCGCCAACTACGGGGTTATCTTGTTCGGAATTATCCAGTAAGGGATGGTTCCGGCTTTGGGTTGCAGGGAAGCGGGCGTACTCCTCGGTACGGTGATCTAGGCCACGTACTATGACGGGCGGTACCCCAGTAGCCCTGCCATTGTATGGAATCCAAACTCCAATAAGTGCCGTACGTATTAGTTGTGCCCAACTATGTTGGAATGTGAGATGTAAGCATTTCAGCTATTTCTATATTTTACTTGAAAACCCTAGACCCTATTATAATAAAATCAGATTTCCTATCAAATGTTTTGGTTAGCGTAAGGTAAAAACTTACCCATGTTTATTTGTGGGGAGTCTTACGTGATACCTTTTCTTTCTAAAGGTTTTGAAGTTAAGCAAGTTTAACCTGTTACTCACACCAAACCCATGTCTGACCCAAGTGTTTATTTCTGTTTTATAAACTCTTGGGTACTCAAATTTTTACGAGTAGCCAAGGGATTTAGGTTTAGCTTTGACGAATATTCTGGAGGAGCAATGGAGCAGGAGGCTTCGGCGTTCGTAGATATAGTATTCCGCTGTGTAGATCTCTGTGATAGTATTTGTATTGTATTTGAGTTGTAATGTCTAGACAGATGTTTATAACTGACTAGTATGTGATGTATATGTTGTGTAACTCTGATAAGTGTTGTATACTATGTAATAGTTTATGTTATTAATATAATTTATTCGTTCCGCTGTGAGATCGTTGTTGTTGTTTCTTTCTTTCTTCTCTTCTTTTCTCTTTTCTCACCCCTTTCTTTCTTATTAATGATACGTCATTCTGTAGAATGAGTGGCGGGTCGTTACACTACGCAAAATCAAATCATTTTGGATATTATTATTAGTGCATAGTGGAAAACATTTCGAAAGTAGAATATAAATCTTAGCCAGCATAGGTACCATTATATTATGCCTGCTATAGCTGCCTCCTGAGGAGACAGGTTATACAATTGAAATCGTAAAGGCTCGTATTGTTTCTTTGGATTTCCAACAAATGGTCAGGCTAAGGAACTTCCTTTTCCACGATGGGTACGTCCCTGGAATAGACGACCCGAGAAATAACCTAACATTACGGTTAGATCTCTGCCAACACAAGGCCGGGTTACCTCTGCAAAAATAGGTAACTACTGACACGCGTATGCCATCCCCCGATCGTCACCGATCTTCCCGAGGATCCCCAATTCGCAACAACCACAAAGTAATAAATTTGCATCAACCACAGATGTTAAGTATCTGGGCTCCATACCATGATACCACCTTTATCCAGAAGGAATGACATACACTAAGGGGCGCTACTCCCTAAAACCTTGCTGCATCCTTCCTGTTTCGACCATTTCCAGGGTGTGAGGCTCGACGAAGTCTCGTCCACAAAGCTACGCTTTCTCAAAAAGCCCTGCTTCGGGTCAAACAAAATGATCAACCTATGATCACAAAGATATAAGATCAAACAAATGATCATATCACAAATGATCAAACACTGATCATTTCACAGCAACACTTAGTATGCCACGTTACCAAATTGGGATATATCGCTGATAAATTTCAACTACATAACCTCTGAGCTCGTACGTCTCAGAGAAGGGTGTTAAGCTAAGAGAATAAATTCTCCGCCACCAACAGAAATGTATTTGAAAGAAATCAGCTTTATATCTCAAATTGTAACGTCAGACACACAATCCATACAAGTCTGTTCCGGGATCGAACAGAACCGAAGGCACTTCTCACGAAGCCCTTGCACATCCGAATAAATTTCTAATCACGTCCGGACTTCCCGTCACTAAGGGTGATAAAACCTCTAAACCGGAGATCAGCCGATGTAGAGTAACTCGACGGTAATCCTTCCGTTTTCAAAAATATCCGGTCTTCAACACCGGTCTTCGAATGCAATTCATAACGACGTATCACATATTCGGAATGGGTTATACGACCCCATGGTCCTTTCCCGGCTAACCCGAATAGTGAGCGATTATTCAAAAATAAGTGTGGCATTCAAATTCATCCAATTCACAACAAATACCTACTCAAGGTAATTATTGATAGTCGGTTATTTAACTATCAATAAAGATGCGCAACATCATCAGATTCCAAATAATTTTCCCAATTATTTATTTTCCAAAATATTTTTACTAGATATAAAATTTCCACACTTTCAAAAATAAATCAATATTTATTTTTAAACAACTTCCCTTTCTTTTATAAATTCCATAGTGAATTTATATTTTCAAAAATATCTACTGATATACGATTTTCAATCGTTTTCAAATATTCAATTTCAATTTATCTTTAAGAAGATAAAATCTCAAAACGTTTCATTTCATTTTGGAAAACATTCCATACTTATTTAATAATAAGTGTTTCACAAATCTTTTATTTTCAACATTTGAAAATATTCGATATACTTAAATCAAAATTTAAGTATAAATTCATTCTTTAAGGAAAACATTACTATAACAACATTTATTTGAGTCAAAACGAATGTTACGTAAAACATCGTTACGACGACTCAAAATCACTAGTACAGGGATTCGAAATTTAAGATAGATATGTAAATCCCAATACTACATAAAAACATTTCCTTTTGGAAATCATTTACTATAACAACAGTGTTATAGTCCACCATTTCCTTATTTCTCGAAAACGCCTATTTCAACAATAAATGTTGAAATCTATGCTTTCGATTCATAATACATTTTAAAACATCTTTAAAATGTTTAACTTCATTTTTAATATCACTTCTTCAAAAATAAATCCATTTTATTTAATAATATATTCACTGTCCAAAATCGTGAATATAATTCACTTAACTCAATTTCAATCTTTTCTACACATTTATTTCAAGGATAATTCGCTATCCAGAATTGCGAATATATCTTCTTTAATAACCTTCTATATTTAATTTATCAAATTAAATTGGTTTCGAATTTATAAAACAACGTTTATAAATTCTATTTCTATTTTTTTTACAACTTCGATTTATAAATCTCCTTTATAAATCAATTCGATAAATATTCCATTTAAAGGCAAAAATCCAATTTATAAGTAAACTTCTTATAAATCTTTTATTCTAAAATTCCATTCATTTTATAACTTCACCCTTTATAAATCTATAAACTTCATATCTTCACAATTTATAATTCTATAAATTTTCTATCTTCACAATTTATAATTCTATAAATTTTCTATCTTCACATATAAAAACTCGTTTTAAAGTCCCAATAATTTTAATTGCTAAATATCAATTTTTCTGTACATCTTTTATAATACTTTAAAAATCTCAATTTAACCCATTTTACAATTAAATCAACTTTCATTTCAAAAATCACGCTTTGGTTATATTTCACAAAAATCTTAACTTTTTATAACTTTAAAATTTTAACGTTTGTAAATTAATTCAAAAATTTAATAACGTATACTTACAAATAATCACTTTAAAAATCTCTTTTAAAGTTAAAATCGTTATTTTAAAACTTCAAAAATTGAATCCAATGATGCAACGCATCAATTAGTCCATCACAACATCAAACATCATATATCATCATATGATAACAGAATCTATATCAACATCTGTAAATAAATAAATACAGTTGAGGAATCCAGTTGGATCCCTCCAACCTGTTTCCCTACATCCAAAGACGTTAGCACAATACCAATTCCACTTCGAGGTGGAATATCGCGGTATATGGGTTTTATAAAAATATCCGCTTACTAACGGCGCAATAGGGTCTCATCCGCTATACGAGGTGGGAAATCATCAATCCAATATATACATATGCCAATATGTATATATTGCTATATATAATAGATATATCCTATCATATCTAATATCACATCCAAACAAATCAAACAATCAATAACAACAAATAAATATTTTCCTTCGAGTGAGAAAATCTCACCTTTGCTTTTAATTTGCCACCCATTTCCATTCCAGTTTGATTTCCCGATTTATAAACCTTGTATAGACAATTTTATACAATCGATTAATATTCGAATTTAATCGAACAACTCAATTTCTAACTTGATAAGTTTCAATTATACAATGATTTTAAATTTTAAAAATTTAAATTTGACTTTTAAACTAATTTCTTTTAACCTTTAAATTAATCTTTAATCAATCATTAACTAATCTCGTTTTTAAATTATTAATTACCTTGATAAATTAACCTTTAAATTAAATAAACTTAAGGATTTATTTTAAACAATAAAGAATTAAAACAATTAACCTAATTTATAAAAGACTTTAATTTATTCTACATCTAGTATAAAACATTTATTATTTTTAACTAAGAAAAGGTTTAAAATTCGATTCATTAAAGTTCCAAAAACCTGGAATCACAATTTCTTTTTAAACTTTAAACCCTGAACTCAAGCAAAAACAACTCGTGTCTAAACGAAACCTTCCCGAGCAACTACTCGAGCCAGAGCCTATCTTCCCCGAAGAACACTTCGAGCTTCACCCAATCCTCCTCTGCTTCGAGACACTCACACGAATAACTCGAGCACACACCTGAGACTAACGTTCTTCCCCAACCAACTCAAAATACTGATACCAAAAGATGCCCGTATACGTGCACAATCGCGACGACCATTGCCGATCAACGTTGCAACCTCCAGCACGTCACTGATCATCCTCACCTTTGATCCTAACCACCCAAAGTTCATCACGAACCCAAAATCGTGATTTGGCTATTCGATCAAAACTCACGAAAACAGGAAAACCCATCAACACCCAAAACCCTACTTTCGATCCAATCAACTAATCCTTGCATTAGAAATTTTCTTTAGCATTTTTCCTATACTCGAGGATCATCAAGCTTACTTCACAGTAAATTTCAACAATTTAATTTTGTTGAATCTATAGATATTGATAAAAATCAATTTTGGTTCCTTCTTAAAACTGCACCTATAATTCTTACTTAAAAATTATGATTTTTATGTTAAAAATCTCAACTTTATGTGTTAAATCAAAATATGGGATTAAATAATCAAATCAAAACATTCGAATTTTAGCTTATGATTTCTTCTTTACTGGAACTTGATTATACAGTGTTTAAGCTACACTGTCCACCTTCAAAAATCCTTCCGGGCCGTGATTTCCAATTTAAAACAAGTTTGTTTAACTTAAATTCTTAAGTATAAAATATTTATATGAAAAAGTATTCAAAATTTTCTCTGTTTTACTTTGTTCAGAACTTGAAATATTGAAAAAACAGCTTTTAGTAAGCAACCAAAATCACAGAACAAATTGTTTGCAATATATATACAAACATAAAATTTTCCCCGAACCAACTAACAAGATCTATCTTTTAAAGAAGCATGTTCACTCACCTTATCAAAATGAAGACAGAACACTCCAGAGCCTGAATCTAGAATTTTGGAAACAGAGATCTGGAATGTTGAAATCTGGAAATAGATAGATTTAGTTGCTATAACTTGCATGCCTGCTCGAGATGATTTGGTTTGAGTTGTTTTTAGGAGAAGAACAGAGACATTTATCACAGCCTGGCACAAGCATACACCTTTGTAAACCAGTTTGAAAAAGAGCATAGGAAACAAAGAAGTAAGGCCTGGAAATGTATTGGAGGCTGATATATAGGAGGTTTACTCAGATTTATAAAACGATTGAACTGATGATGAGAAGTTGGTATATAGGAGAGAAGTTGACAGGGTATGGCTGAGGTGATCTTGCTCGTACATGATGAAGAGTAATGGCATTTATTATGTTATGGTGGCTGAACATCTTGTATTGTGGCTGAGATGATAGGGGTAAGTACTTTGTTTCTTATTTTACTTACTTACTTAAATATATATATATATACATGATGTCCTATTTTGTCTACAGCCTCTATTTAATTTGTATATGTACTTCTTTTGCAAGCCATTTCCTTTGTCTCTTGTATTCATACTTAACCAATTTGTTTCCCACATCTACATACTCATTTTTTTTCTTTCTTTTATTGGCTGATGCATCTTTCTTTTGTATGTTTACTTCATACTTCTCTTTACCTTACATATCCATATTTGTCTTGTTCTTGCATCCTTTACTGAGGTGGCTGCAAATATTTTAGTTAGTGCATTTGTTTTGTATGTATATGTCTAGAATAAGTATGGTCTGGTTTGTTGTTTATATGTGAATGTATTTTATTTGCTATGCTTTTGTTTATAAATTTTATTTATTTCTAATTTCCAATAATTAGTTTAACTTACATATAAATTTCCAACTTAAATACTTATCATCTTGTATTTACATGGTATTTATATTTTTACTTTATTTATTTTTGTATGACTACTTATTAATTTTCAACTATCAACTTTTCCTAAGTCGTTTATTAAAATAATATTCCAAATCCAATATATACATATGTATATATACAATACTTTAAATTCAAATGATTTATACAGAATTCATTCGAACTTGGGGAAACTCGCATCACTTTATAATTAATTTTACAAATTTTTACTCAAAAATTCATTTAATTATAAATTTAAATAAATTAAAATCTAGGGTCGTTACACAAGTCATCCAATAGCATTTAATCATCCATAAGTAAGATTTGTTAGATTTATAATCCCTAATTAATTTAATTTATCTCCATTTAAATTAATTACCAACTTTAATCCCTTGGATTTCCCTGATCCTGCCTACTTAGCATTAATTAATCATTTATTAAGTAACCATTAATAATAAATTTATCACCCTAAATTAATAAATTAATTAACCTTTAATTAATAATTAATCTCTAATTAATTATCCTTAATTATGAAGTCAATTATCCTTAATCAATCTTTAATTAAGTAATTATCCTTTTAAAGTAATTATTCTTTGATTATAATTACACCAAGTAATTACACCTTAATTACATTAAGTAATAATCTTTCATTAAGTAATTTCACTCAATTAATCTCATTAAGTAATTGTACTTTAATTACTCATCATTAATCACTTAACTCACGATTAGGTAATCCTTAATTAATACTTAATTATCCTTAAATTAAGTAATCTAGTTTTAAATTAAAATAACACATTAATTACTTAAATATATCCAAGTTTATTTAATAAACCTTTAACCAATTCCAAAACTAGGGCAACGTATTTATTATTAATTAAGAAAATGTTTAAAACTTAGATAAATTTAAAATTTGAAAACTTGTTTAAAAACAAGCTTGAAAATTTGTCAACTAACATATGTTTCCTTTCAAACTCACATTTCTTTTGCTTGGTTTGAACATAACTTTTCTTCTCTTTCTTTTTTTTTAAAATCAAAAGCCTGTTAACTTTTAAACTTGGTGACAAAGAATAAAGACCCGAGCTCATCATAAAAAATACTCGAGCCAAACACATCATTTCTCGAACCAAACCCGAGATCCACTTCGAGTTCGACTTCATCTTCTCCCTTTCTTAATTCTTGATACCAAGAATATCGCGTGCACGTGTACACTTGGTCGGAGTACCTCCGAGAACCTGCTGGCTATTCCCCAAGTCGTCGTCGATCACGTCAACACGAGCGACCCACCAGAATCTCGAATTTCCATGAAAATCAAAATCGAGCCATTAGAACAAAATCAAGCAGACACTCGATCGAAGAAACCTCCTGCCGACGGCGAACCACATCACCAGAGGACCTGCCGCCTTGACCTCAGACGTGTCTCGAACCACTGAAACATTTCCCCCACACGCGATCTGTTCCGATACCCTGTCGTCTTCGCGATCGCCATGGGAAACAACTCAGACAGAACTGAGCTTCGAACCCTACTTCGCCAATTTCCAGTCGCCACGGCCATTGATAACCCCTTCCACCATTTTTCCGGTGACCGTTGACCCCCCGGCCACCACCATGCTAAACAACGACCTCACCCTCGACTCCGATCAACGTCAGTAGACCGAAGACTTAAATTTGAACAAATCCTCTAATTCATATCAAATACTCAGTTAAGAATCACAAAATTTATCTTAAAAATCATGATTCACTTATATGAATCAGGTCCCATAATCCAGAGATGAAATTATTGATATTGAATTTCAACCAAATTTTGATTTTACAGTAAGTCTTAAATTTACAGAATATTAATCAAATATAAATACTTAAATTTATATTTAAAAACAAGATTTCTTTGTTACAATCCAATTCTTATCAATGATCAAAAGTTAACAGTGATTAATTTGGGTGATATAAAATTTCTAATGGTTCCTGAACCAGAAATTAACAGAGAATTATATTCTTGGATATACAGGCATTTTCAAGACTTAGCAGCATTCAAACCAGATTCAAATTTGAACATCCATGCCAACAACATATTTATATATCATCATCGCCCAGATATATTAGTGCCAACAGATTTTACTTTTAAATGTTTACTCGCTGTTATAATATGTTTGGAAAGAGCTTGAAAACTGCTGTACAACAGAGGCATATGTGTTTTTATATATAATCAGATATGCACATATCCTTTCTCTTAATATTCATTAACATATGAATTTATCCATAAAAACCTATATTCGCACGTCACCCAAAAGACTATGCATCAGATCAAACATTAAAGGATGTAGTTTACTCACCTTATATCCTAGAATAGAGAATAGCTTTTGGTTTTTGAAAAGTTATCTGCCTGGATTTGTTAATCTCCTTGCTTGTTGAGTTGAGATATTATTCAAGTATCAGTTGTAAGATTAATTTAGTTGCTGAGTTTAGTTTTCAGGTATGCCATTTTTTTTAAACGAACTAGAACTAAAAGATGTACATATATGTAAAGAAAAGGTATGTACAGGGTGGTATTTACTGGTACAAAAATAATCTTTGTTTGGTCAGAGATTTTTTTCTTTTGTGGAGGCTGAGTTGAGAGCATTTAATGCTTGTCTGGTTTCATATTTGTCATACTTATCCCCTTTTTTATCTTGTACGTACATATATGATTTTTCTTGCCTTGCATACATACACCTATACTTGCATTTATATCGTCTTCACATACATATTTTCTCATGTTCAATTGGTATAACCCAGGTAGGGATGAGTCGGTACATACATAGATGAAGTGTATGAAGCAAGAATTAGTGGCTACAGATTTGTAATGGTCAAATATTTTCATTCTTATTTTATTCCCCTTTTGTTTATTTTGATTTGAACATATGAAAATTTGATTTGAAGTTTTTGGGGCTAATATGATACATTATATGCTTGAATTGATGTTGTCTTCCTTTTTGTTTACAACCATTTTCATATGAATTTATATAGGTATATATATATATCTTTTGTATGTCTAAATATATACTACTTATCTTATGTCTGTTTACTTTATTTTTATTTTTTTCCCCATCATAAATCTTTTATATGTACATACCTATATATATATATATATTATATGCACTATCTTTACCTAATATATAAGCAAATGTATGTAGTAGCATATGTTTGCCTTCATATATATTTTCACACTACACATATTTTCAAGTATATTACTTTCCCTTGGGTCATAAATATATACTTATATATATATATTTATATATATTATCAACAATGAAAGTTTGTATATATTTTCTATAAAATCCAGAGATTTTATAATGCAATATTCAATATAGCTTTTAATTCAATTTATATATATATATATTATAATCGTCAGAAATTTATTTATTCGACCAATTAACATTCCAAAATTTTAAATCAGTTAATTACTCAATTAACACACATTAAAAATTCGGGTTGTCACATTCCTCCCCACTTTAAAACTTTTCGTCCTCGAAAAGGAACGAAGCCAGAATTTATGAAAATGCTTAAAATCAGGTAAATATTCTTTGATTATTTTTAAAACACTTTTTATTATCTATATAATATTATTCCAAAGTAGTTTTTATAAAAATACTTTTATAACTCGATGTTTCAACAAGTCCATCCTTGTTCTCATAGAAATTCGGTCATACGTTGATCAGGCGTAGGACTGAAAATCTATAAGTACTTAGCAGACCCATTTCCAATACCGAGTGAAAATACTTGGAAAATAATTTTATTGAAAATATAGAAAACAGTTTTTTTTTAAAATAGAGGAAATATCTTTGGTAAAAATGCTCTGCAAATCATCACCCCCATCCATGGTTGCAGTTAACCCGATGGTTACGTTGCCGTCCCGGCAAAATCCATAGATAACTGTAGGTCTCCGCGCTCCTCGATTACGCCATGGAACCCGCTACAGATCGCAGTTATACCTGGGCTATACGTTGCTATCACAACAAAAACCCATATAACTGTAGGCATCAGCCCCACCGAATTTCGCTGCCAAAAGAATGAAACTCCTCCACTTGACCATAGACCGCAGTCTACAGATGTTACGCTGCCATCCTGGCAAAATCAAGTGTAGACTATTGGCACTCATCCTCCACACGATTTTCGCTATGGTCCACACAGTAGATCGTAGCGACATCGAGTTACACTGTCGTCACAGCATAACCCAAATGCCTCTGTAGGCATCAGCGCCCTCGACTTTCGCTACAAAATAATCCTCAGGAACTAGTTTGTCCGGACTCCTCATAGGATCAACTTTAGAACCTCCCCTTTAGAGGCTCAAGGCAGTAGCACTCTTGAGAAGTTCATTCAAGGGAGCGCCTTTTTCCACAGAGCCACTTCAAAACACTGTATACTATACACATATAGTATTTTCCAAATCATACACCAAGTATGAATCTCATATAAAGCTCCTTTCTCAAAATCGATTCCCAAAATCGATGATTCTCAAATTAGGCTTTTCCAAATTTGATTTTCCTCAAAAATCAAAAGCCTTTCCAAATGCCATGGGTTCCTAAAATCTTTCCTCAAAATCATTTTTACAAATCCTTTATATATATATAATAATCTTGGAAAATCTTTTAGTCAATTCATATTTGTATAAATTCACTTTTATACTTCAAATACATTCAAAATCATTTTCTTCTGGCAATAGATTCAACAAGGGGAGTCTACCATATATAACCATATATAACCAGATATATAACTTTGTTTATCAAATATTCAAATTTGATTACTCTTTATAAAGTTATTAACCACATTACTTATATTTCCATAAAGTAAATTTTTACCATAGAAATATCCAATTTCCACTTTACTTCATCATATATTTCACAAAATATACTTTCAATTCCAAAAATCATTTACAGTTCTTATCCACAAATTTTCCATATCCATTTTATTCAAATCTATACGATGTCCACATATCATTCGTACGCAATATCAATCTGATCGCTCACTCGATCACACAATTTCACTTCCGAACTAGTATTGTTCACCCGACTTCCTAGTGCGGACTCAGATCTGGTTTCTTGATCAGAAACTGTCATTCTCCTTGCATAGTCACAACTATGATAGAGAATATCCAGAACCAATCAAAAATCCATATCCAGGTTTGCCGTCGAAAATCGAGCGAAAAATCCCAACTCGGATCGACAATATTATCTCGAAATTCTGTGCTCGAATCTGGATCAAATCACTATGCGAATAGAATAATATACTTACATCCTACGTATTTATCTTCATTGATTATCAGTTAAATCAATTCCCTTCTATTCATCCTCACTTTGATTTTATTCACTTATTCACATTTGCCTTAATCCCCATTTGGATTATCACTTTAATTCTTATCTTAGTTGGGTATTTAATCAATAACAGTTTGAACTCCGACCAGTTTATATTTAGAAAATAGCTTGAATTTTTTTTAAATAGATAAATAGTTGAAAAATAATTATTAGTTTGTAAAATAGTTAAGTAATTGTAAAATAGTTGAAAAATAGTAATTATTTATAAAACAGTTGAAAAACAGTAATCAGTTTATAAATCGGTTGTAAAATTGTTAAATAGTTCCAAAAGTAATTGTAAAACAAGCTTAAGATAGTTTTAGGTTTTAAAAAGAAAAGTTGTATGGTAAATAGTTTGGAAAAATAGATTTATATTAAAACAATTTATTTTGAAAATAGTCCAGAGTCAAACTGTACAACTTCCCAATCTCCATTTCCAATCAATTGCCAATTTCCAATTATCTTCCAATTTCATTTCGCTTTAAAACCATCTTGAATTATACAAATTCGAGTTATTATTTCAAATGTTGATTTAATCCCATAAATCACATTTACCTTTACTTTTAAATTAACAGCCTAACCATTTAATTCTGAGTTCAAATTTCAAAATTCCATTTTAAAATTATCTTTACTTAACTTATTACAAAGTTCAAATAAGAATTCGAAAACAATTTAATCTTCAGATTCTAATTTATTATCCATTTCTAACTTCAAAACCAATTCCCAGTTTCATAGATTATTTATAACAATAGAATGATATCAGGATAAATAAACATCCAAATTTATCCAAACACCAATTAACAGCATCCATTTCTATTTCCAGATCTCAAACCCATTTTGAGATCACTCATAACTCCCATTTAAAATCAACCATTTAACTTCCCAAGTTAAATTTCAATTTCATCTTAAAATTTCCAATTCAAGTTGTTCATTCTAAACTCATTTAACTTTCCTTAAGTTAAATTCAACTTAATCCAGTCAACTTGACCCAATTTGAATTCCCATTCAAATTTTAAACCTTATATTAATAATCTTCCCACTTATAAGTTCAAAAACTTATCACTTTGGGTTTTCCATATCACATTCCAAGGAAAAAATTTAAAACTCAACACTAAGAGTTTATTTCAAATCATCTTTGATATTATGTATATCCTCATTTATACATATTTATTTCCTTTACACACCAAGTTATACTTTAAAATTAAAACCACCTTGGTTTTTTTTTAATTCAAACAAATTCCTTTAAATTTTCAAACAACTCCTGTTTGAATCAAGCTCTTTCATTCAAATAATATTATTTATTATCTCTTTATCACTTTGAAACAATTTTCAAATTCTGGGCTCAGATTTAAAACTTCACAATTTATATCATCTTCAGTTCCAATTTATAAGTCATACTTGCCTAAATGTTTTACTTCCCTAAAACATTTCATTATGCTTACTTATTAATACACACAACAATCATTTATAATAATAACTAATTCATTATTATCTTAGTTTGAACTCTTCCCCAAATTCAAGATTTTAATTTCAGTTTGAATCCATTTCAAACTTATCTTTATTTAATTTCAATTTGGTTGTGTTTCTATTACCTCTTAATTTAAACCCAATAATTTTTAACAACAAATTACCTTAACATTTATTAGTAATAGATATTGCTTTATATATATCAAAATATATTCTTATATAAAATCATTTTAAAATCTTTATATAAGAAACTAACAAGTACGCTCTCATATATATATATATATATATATATATATATATATATATATATATATATATATATATACTCAACTCATTCTAGGGTACTATTGACCCTATCCTTATGAGTACACCCACCAGAGCCAAGGTTCTCGCATAACCTTTCAGCTCTGATACCAAGTGTAACGACCCGGAATTTTCGATCTCGAAAATTCCAGATAGTTAGGAAAAGAAGAAAGAGATAGAAGAAGGAACAGAAACAAAACACAGAATCTCACATTCACAGCAGATCAAAATATAATATCGAATAATAACAATTATACAAAGGAAATTTGTACTTGTCAAATTACACTTTAATACATCAGAGTTACAACATATACACAAACACTGGACAGATACAATCAACGTGTCCCAGACAAACTACAATATATCACAGCGGAATACACTCCATACGTTCTTGCCATCCAGCTCGTCTCCTGAGCTCCAGAACGTCCTTACCTGAAAATCTGTAATACTCGGTCTGACCCGAGCATTACATCAAAGTAACACCCGGGTCAGGCTAGAAAACCAGCGTGAGTAAACCCATAATATAAAATACCAAGCTATATAACTTAAGTGAATTACCAGGGTAACTCGTACCTTTTACAAGTTCTTACTTATTATAGCCAATCATTTATCACACACAACAGTTCTCAGGATTAAACGTCCAGGTTTCTTAACTTATTTCATTCCAGCCTGATTTATCTCACATATCCAATTTATAAGGAAATTTAGATTACTATTCGAAGTGGTTTCGGGTATTTGCTCATACCCGACTCCGGTCTCTTCGAATTCAAAGTTAACATAGTCCCAGTTGTTTAAGTGGATACAAACCAATTTAAAATATTGGTTCTCATATTCTCACAGCAAATCAAGTAACGATAGATAACTCACTACATCACAGTTCAACCCATCATAGTGTATCACAGCACATCACAACTCCATATCAAAGATATTCACAGTCCAAGTCATCCAATAGCATTTAATCATCCATAAGTAAGATTTGTTAGATTTATAATCCCTAATTAATTTAATTTATCTCCATTTAAATTAATTACCAACTTTAATCCCTTGGATTTCCCTGATCCTGCCTACTTAGCATTAATTAATCATTTATTAAGTAACCATTAATAATAAATTTATCACCCTAAATTAATAAATTAATTAACCATTAATTAATAATTAATCTCTAATTAATTATCCTTAATTATGAAGTCAATTATCCTTAATCAGTCTTTAATTAAGTAATTATCGTTTCAAAGTAATTATTCTTTGATTATAATTACACCAAGTAATTACACCTTAATTACATTAAGTAATAATCTTTCATTAAGTAATTTCACTCAATTAATCTCATTAAGTAATTGTACTTTAATTACTCATCATTAATCACTTAACTCACGATTAGGTAATCCTTAATTAATACTTAATTATCGTTAAATTAAGTAATCTAGTTTTAAATTAAAATAACACATTAATTACTTAATTATATCCAAGTTTATTTAATAAACCTTTAACCAATTCCAAAACTAGGGCAACGTATTTATTATTAATTAAGAAAATGTTTAAAACATAGATAAATTTAAAATTTGAAAACTTGTTTAAAAACAAGCTTGAAAATTTGTCAACTAACATATGTTTCCTTTCAAACTCACATTTCTTTTGCTTGGTTTGAACATAACTTTTCTTCTCTTTCTTTTTTTTAAAATCAAAAGCCTGTTAACTTTTAAACTTGGTGACAAAGAATAAAGACCCGGGCTTATCATAAAAAATACTCGAGCCAAACACATCATTTCTCGAACCAAACCCGAGATCCACTTCGAGTTCGACTTCATCTTCTCCCTTTCTTAATTCCCGATACCAAGAATATCGCATGCCCATGTACACTTGGTCGGAGTACCTCCGACAACCTGCTGGCTATTCCCCAAGTCGACGTCGATCACGTCAACACGAGCGACCCACCAGAATCTCAAATTTTCGTGAAAATCAAAATCGAGCAATTAGAACAAAATCAAGCAGACACTCGATCGAAGAAACCTCCTGCCGACGGGGAACCACATCACCAAAGGACCTGCCGCCTTGACCTCAGACGTGCCTCGAACCACTGAAACATTTCCCCCACACGTGATCCGTTACGATACCCTATCGTCTTCGCGATCGCCACGGGAAACAACTCAGACAGAACTGAGCTTCGAACCCGACTTCGTCAATTTCCAGTCGCCACGGCCATCGATAACCCCTTCCACCATTTTTCCGGTGACCGTTGACCCCCCGGCCACCACCATGCGAAACCACGACCTCACCCTCGACTCCGATCAACGTAAGTAGACCGAAGACCCAAATTTGAACAAATCCTCTAATTCATATCAAATACTCAGTTAAGAATCACAAAATTTATCTTAAAATTCATGATTCACTTATATGAATCAGGTCCCATAATCCAGAGATGAAATTATTGATATTGAATTTCAACCAAATTTTGATTTTACAGTAAATCTTAAATTTACAGAATATTTGTCAAATATAAATACTTAAATTTATTTTTAAAAACAAGATTTCTTTGTTACAATCCAATTCTTATCAATGATCAAAAGTTAACAGTGATTAATTTGGGTGATATAAAATTTCTAATGGTTCCTGAACCAGAAATTAACAGAGAATTATATTCTTGCATATACAGGCATTTTCAAGACTTAGCAGCATTCAAACCAGATTCAAATTTGAATATCCATGCCAACAACATATTTATATATCATCATCGCCCAGATATATTAGTGCCAACAGATTTTACTTTTAAATGTTTACTCGCTGTTATAATATGTTTGGAAGGAGCTTGAAAACTGCTGTACAACAAAGGCATATGTGTTTTTATATATAATTAGATATGCACATATCCTTTCTCTTAATATTCATTAACATATGAATTTATCCATAAAAACCTATATTCGCACGTCACCCAAAAGACTATGCATCAGATCAAACATTAAAGGATGTAGTTTACTCACCTTATATCCTGGAACATAGAACATCTTTTGGTTTTTGAAAAGTTATTTGCCTGGATTTGTTAATCTCCTTGCTTGTTGAGTTGAGATATTATTCAAATATCAGTTGTAAGATTAATTTAGTTGCTGAGTTTAGTTTTCAGGTATGCCATTTTTTTTAAACGAACTAGAACTAAAAGATGTACATATATGTAAAGAAAAGGTATGTACAAGGTGGTATTTACTGGTACAAAAATAATCTTTGTTTGGTCAGAGATTTTTTTCTTTTGTGGAGGCTGAGTTGAGAGCATTTAATGCTTGTCTGGTTTCATATTGTCATACTTATCCCCTTTTTGATCTTGTACGTACATATATGATTTTTCTTGCCTTGCATATATACACCTATACTTGCATTTATATCGTCTTCACATACATATTTTCTCATGTTCAATTGGTATAAGCCAGGCAGGGATGAGTTGGTACATACATAGATGAAGTGTATGAAGCAAGAATTAGTGGCTGTAGATTTGTAATGGTCAAATATTTTCATTCTTATTTTATTCCCCTTTTGTTTATTTTGATTTGAACATATAAAAATTTGATTTGAAGTTTTTGGGGCTGATATGATACATTATATGCTTGAATTGATGTTGTCTTCCTTTTTGTTTACAACCATTTTCATATGAATTTATATAGGTATATATATATATCTTTTGTATGTCTAAATATATACCACTTATCTTATGTCTGTTTACTTTATTTTTATTTTTTTCCCCATCATAAATCTTTTATATGTACATACCTATATATATATATTATATGCACTATCTTTACCTAATATATAAGCAGATGTATATAGTAGCATATGTTTGTCTTCGTATATATTTTCACACTACACATATTTTCAAGTATATTACTTTCCCTTGGATCATAAATATATACTTATATATATATATATTTATATATATTATCAACAATGAAAGTTTGTATATATTTTCTGTAGAATCCAGAGATTTTATAATGCAATATTCAATATAGCTTTTAATTCAATTTATATATATAGATATTATAATCGTCAGAAATTTATTTATTCGACCAATTAACATTCCGAAATTTTAAATCAGTTAATTACTCAATTAACACACATTAAAAATTCAGGTAGTCACATGTCATATTTCTTTCATGTTCATCAAAATGCAAACAGGAAATATAGTTTTCCTCTCTTTCAAAAATCATAATCCCTAAATCCATCCACTTTTAGCCCAGGCTTTCAACTAAGAAGTTGATCGTCATCCTCTCTAGTTTTTTTAAAAATTGTCCACGCTCGATTCCTTCGAGTATTGCTCGAGATATCATCGAAAAATAGTAAAGAGGATTTTTTTTTCACAAACTTTAAAAAAATTATTTCCCCAAATCCGGATCGAATGGATCGACGCCGTTAGCATCGTTGGAGTCAGGGCAGAGAAGAGTATTTTTAGTATCATTTTAGCGGGATTTCGTGTCGATGTTTAATGATGTTGAGAAGCAAGGGGTAAAGTTTTCCGGAGTTGTAGACTACGATCGGCGAATTGGACGATAGCATGTTGTCCAGCTTGGATAATGCTTCGTCGGGGTGAAATTTGGTGGAAATCGAAGAGAAAAAGTGTCGCATTTTTTAAGGGAATGTCGCATTTGGGTTACTGGGCTCGGCTCGTCGATCAAGAATTGATGTCGGTGGCCTGGGCGTGGGCGAGGGTGTGCGTTCAGTCTAGGTGACGAAGTCTAGCTTGCTGATGGTCTTGTTGTTGATGTTGGGTGGCTGGAGCTCCATGCAAGTTGCACGGTGTGCACACGAGAATGGAGGGAGCAGCGTGATTGGAAAGAAGGGAAGAGGAGGGATTTGGAGAAGAAGGTCTATACGGGTTTGCACGTTGTTGGGCCTTGGTCCGGATGATATTGGTGAGAACTTTTATTTTAAATATTGATTATATTATATTGATATAGGTTCAAATATAAAATGTCATATCTTGATGATCCGTGATCCGTTTTGCTCAGGGATTTTTGCGTTGGACTCGTAATGACGAGTAACACTTTATAGTGTAACCTATTAATAGCTTTAGATAAGTATAAATTTATGACATATTTAAATGGACAGGATTTGAATTACGTTATTTTAATAATAACGTCGTTTAAATTTATATACTTAAATAATTTATGTTTATTTGGCCAAATAAATTCTATTGAGTTAATTCTGATTGAATATGGTAATTGGACATTTGTTTAGTGGAATAAAACATCGTTCCGCTAATTAATTTTATTGGACACCTATTTAGCAAAATAAATCACTGTTCCGCTATTATTAACTGGATAGGTCAAATTTGGACATTTAATTAGCAGAAATAAACCCCGTTCTGCTATTACATTAGTGTGGACACTTAATTACATTCTAATTGGTTAGTACTGGATAAGTGTTGTATTAACAATTAATTGTTAATGGTGAGTTTAATTTACATATTTGATGTTATGTAAATACTGGAATTATAACTTAGATGGTTATTGGAATTAATGGTGACTTGATTAAGTACCATTGGAGTTACTAAGCCTCTTTCCGAATTTGGAAGTTGAATTTTTTTGAACCAAAGTTATTTTAAGGATGATTATTATTTATTATTGACATTTTAAAGATAATTAATAATTATTTAATAATGATTTAAGGATAATTATTTTATGATTCTTAAAAGATATTTAAAAGTATTTAATTATTGTTTCAAAGTTATTTAATTATTAAAAATGTTTAAAAGTATATTTTAATTATTAATTCAAGTTATCTTATAATAATTTGATTTAAAATTTAATTATTATTTGAGAGTTAATTAGTATTAAATTATTATTATTTCAAAGATAATTTGTTCAAATATTAATATTCTCTTAAAAATAATATATTATATAGTAAACTGTTATAAAAGAGTATTTTCCTAAATTTAACCTGAAAATTATTATTAAAACTTTATAAGCATTATTTTGAGATAATTTTTAAAATAAAAGATTTCGGGAAGAAATGGTATATTTTCATAGCGTAATTCGAGGGGCAGAGACTGCCTACAGTTTGTTATGTTTCCGTTGGGACAGCGACGTAACCACTGTGCAAACTACGATCTATGATTGATTTCATTGCATAATTCGAGAGGCAGAGATTGCCTGCAGTTAAGTTTGGATTTTTCTGGGATAGAGACGTAACCATTGAGCTACGATCCATGATCGATACCGAATGGTACTTTCCATATCTATTTTAAACTATTTTCATCTAATTTTGAAAGGAATGGTTTGTGGATATACTTATTCCGGTGAGATAAGTATATGACTGTTTTTGATAAAGATATTAAATTTATTGAAATTAAATTAAATGAGGCTTCGTGATTTCAGTGGGAAATGTGATCTTTGTTTGAATGTTTGTTTATTTGCCAGTTAAATAACCTACTATCAAATCTTGGCCCAAATATGTAATCCTTCTTAATTTTGGTGGTAGGGAACGATTCCCTACTTAACATCGAAGGATTTTAACTCTGGAAATATCTAGGAGAAACACGGGAATTATATGGTACAGTTACCATCGATGGTGCTATACTATGCGTATAAACTCATTTGTTTTTCTAGGATAAATGATAAGGAGATCCATCCACTTAAATGGTTAGGGGGTGATCCCGCTCTTATGTATTGTCTGATTATTTCAAAAATAACCGGTATTGAGCATTCTAGAAAATCGACGAATGGTTTATGGAGCGCCCGGGAAGCGGAAGAGTGTACTCGTAAGAGATGACTCGAATCCATAACCACTCTGAAACCATATACAGTTCTACGGAGGGTTTCATGTTATATTGAGATATTGGAATCCATGTGTGGCTCTGAGACCCGTTAGGGTGTGAGAATCTATGCGTGATTCCAAGATCTATTGAGATGTGGAAATCTATATGCGATTCCAAGACCATTATGGTGTGGGAATCCATGTGGGATTCTGTGATCTATGTTGGTGCGGTGCATAAGCTGGAACGCCGGACGTAGCCTCATCAGTGGAAATGACTAAAACCAGAGATAGGAGACATGGTCAGTAGGGTTGGCAAACCCATAGGGTTGGCAAACCTATTGGGTGTAGTCGGCTCCCTTTTCTAGCAATAAATCTATCGTTTTGGCATGCCGAGAGTAATGCATTCGGTCTTAGCAAGACCAGTTATGTTTTTCCTATAGTACCCTAGCTATACGAGTATGATGCTTCGGAAGGATAACTCTGATCCTTGTGTAGGAGGACCGTTCTCAAAGTATTGAGGGCACCTCCATGGAAATCCTACACAATTAACGAACGGGCCTTATCGAGTTTGATTTTATACATAGTATTATTGTGTTGTACATTGCACGAACATCACAACTACTTGATTATTATTGTATCGCCCTAGACATTATTATAATATCACTGGATTTTATAATATAAAGGTTTTGGTTATCGTAAGGTAAAAACCCATCCGTGTTTCTATGGGGCGTGGTCTTTCGAGATATCTTTGACTTTTAAAAGATTTTAAAAGTTATAATAAATAAAATTCCTTGTGATTTAAGTTCTCATGCTGGTTTTACCAGGCTGACCCGGGAGTTGTTTTCCTATAATGCTCGGGTCAGACCGAGCATATTTCCAGCTTTACTTGGATATTTGGAGCTTCAAGAGAGGAGCTAGAGGGTCAGAGACATATTCACGTAGATGATTATATTTCCGTTGCTTACATTGTTGTATATTATTCAGCAGTTGTGAGGACAGGTTGTTATAACTGTCCGAGCTGAAATAGGTTAGTATACTCTGATCGATGTCTGTATGTATATAAATTACAGTTTTGTTTTTGTGTAAAGATTTGTTATATAATATATATTATTCAATCCGCTGTGAGATTCTGTGTTGTTTAGTTTCTTCTTGTCTTCTTTCTTTTCCCTAACAATCCGCCTTTCCGTTCAATTTGGGTTGGACATGTGTGATTCATTGTCAGCTTAAACTATACGGAAAAGTGGGTCGTTACAGTTGGTATTAGAGCGAGGTTGAGCGAACACCTAGGCTTTGGTGGGGTAACTCATTGGAGATAGGGTCAGTAGCACCCTAGAATGAGTTTGAGTGTATATAAGAGCGTGTATTTGTTAGTAATATAAAAAAAAATATTGTGTTGTTTGTTCTGTTGAGTGGCTTAAGAATTCCGGTCGGTGCGTTTGGCCAACATTATCGATAGGGATTTCCTAAACACTCGAGCAAGACCAATTAACACAGTATTTTTTTAAATGGGTAAATGTAATAATTTTATCTAGAAATATATTTTATATTTATAAAAGAATATTTTTTCATAGAAAATTAATATAGCTATTCTTGGTTATGCTTGATTGTTAGGAACCGATAGTATTCCATTATTATCATCTAGGATTTGATCAGTCATGCTCGACCATTTCTGAGCATTGACTATTATCCATAAATCTATCTTGAATCTTTCGTTTTGAAACCTGAATTGGATAGGTAGGAATTTCGGGATTGAAACGAATACCTTATGAATTAAGTTTCACAATTTGAATGTAAGGCGTTCGTTGATAATATTGGGTTAAAATTTGATTTCTAATGGATGTTTATTAAAAAGAAAGAAAATTGAATATTCTGGAATGAATATTTTAGAAATATAAGGATTGATTTTATTAAGTTTAAACAAATGTTGTTTATTAAAAAGAAATTGGGAATACTTTGGAATAATATTTTGGAAATAATTTAATATAAAAGTTAGTTGTATTAAATTGGGGTTTAACAAAAGGAGTCTGTTAAAAGAAAACTTAATTTTTCTGAAGTAAATACTTGGTGAATGATTTATATAAGAAAATTCGAATATTTTTGCAAATAAAAAAGAAATATTTGAGATTGATTTCCTTTAAAAGGAAATATTTTATAAATTTGATTTATAAAAATGTGCATATAAATAAAAGGAATTTGAGAATATAAATCCCGGTAATTTTGGCAAAATGGTTTTCGTGGTTTAAAGGGTTAATAATAGTAGTTGAAATAGTTTTGAGATTCTTCATAGGGAATTGTTACCATTAGGACCTTGCTATAAAACTGTTTAGATAAAATAAATTTTGATTTGAATTACTATTAAATAAATATGTATGTTATCATTTCAAATGATTTTGGAGATAGAAATATTAGTTTTATTTGAGATAGTTTTAGAGTATAAATGATGTTGGAAATGGTAATGATAGTTTATAAAAATATATTTTAAGCATAATTCTTTTGAGAAGAGAATTTAAAAAAGGGGTATATTTCTTTGGATTGGTTCGGGAAATGAGTCCCAATTTGTTTTGTGGTGATCAGAATAATCTTCTAAGTGACGATTGGATGTTTGCTTAGGCGAACGGTATTGTGCACTTAGTAAATTATTCTCTTTGTCATTGTACGGTCGGAATGAGTTCGAATCCGAGTGAATCAAAAGCAAATTGGAATTGGATATTTTGTTGAAATATTTCGCTGGAAATATATTTATGATATTGTTTCAAAAATGTTTTGAAAGAAGAAGTTTTAAGTTAAATAGTTTGAGTGGCTCGAAATTAATTAAAAATGGGTAAGAGATATGTTCGGATGGTAAACTTCTCTTGAGTATTATCCTTCTAGTAAGGGAATATATTATAGCGTTTGGTAGTACCCAGTCCCTTGGTATAATTTTGAGGTTACTCGAACTCTATATATATATATATATATATATATATATATATTTCTGTGGATTAAATATATAGTATCATTTCAAAAAGTCTTTCGAATAAAAACCGGGTGTTTTAAATTTCTTAAGTGAATTCCTAAAATAAAAGTTTGAATTGGATGGTTGTGTATGACTCTGGGTTGTGATAGGATATTATATAAATTTTTGGGTTTAAATTGGGTTTATAAATGTTTTCACAAACATGGGAATAGAATTGGTAAAAAAATAACCAATTAAATAATTGCAAAGTTGGACATATATTGTTCCTCTCTCCATATAGTTTGATCTAATATTCGAGAATAAGGCTTTGAGGTGTTTCACACCATTTCGAATAAGGATTTGTTACTCGATTTTTGACGGCGAGCACTTGATGAGGGTTCTCGATATGGAACTAAAGTTTTCTATCATAGCTACAACTATGTAAGGAGAATAGAGGTTCCTAACCAAGGAGCCTGATTAGGGTTCGCTCTAGTAAACTGGGTAAACGAGACTGGTTTGGAAGTGGAGTCATATATTCGAGTAGTGATCAAATCAGATTATGTATATGGATGATCTATGGACATCGGGCGGGCTTATGAACAGTATAGGATATTCTTGTGCTGGAATTTCAGGGACGAAATTCTTTTTAAGGGGGGAAGAATGTAAAGACCCGTATTTTTGGGTCTTCGAATTTGAATATTTATTTATTCAAATATTTGGATTTGGATAAAATTATAATAAAATATATAATTCGAATTTTGACATGATTTCCGATGACGTATTTAAAATTTAATTTATAGAAATTTTCCATAATTTTTAATTTGGAAAATAAGTAAATTCTCGTTTGACATATTTTACGGCAAACGTTGACATTTTGAGACTTCACCGAATTTAATAACTTGTCTATTTTATTGTTTTTTTATGATCGCCTCGCATTGTTGTACGTGACCATATTTTTATTTCTATCCTTCGCGACTCATTCACGAACGTGATATTGTCTGACGGGGTACCACGAAAACTTTTACAATAAAACAAGCACTACACTTATTTTCTTTTGCTTTTAATTGTCTAAAGCATAGGCATATGGCCAATATATACATGTATTAGCATATACTCTGACATAAGGAGACATGAAAACAAATTTATACACACAAGTACACACTCGCATTACTTCAGATCGCAGCTAACTTCCTTCAACCCAGCCAACATTTTTGTCTTTCTTTTTCCCTACATGTTGACATCCCCTCTGCTTTGTGCCTTCCCTAGCTTCTTAGGCTTGACCTTGATTGGATATTGATGTTTAAAAGTAGGAATGTATATGTTATAAGTAGCAGGAAGAAAGCAGGCAAAGGTTTAGTCTAATTTCTTTCATGTTCATCAAAATGCAAATAGGAAATATAGTTTTCCTCTCTTTCAAAAATCATAATCCCTCAATCCACCCACTTTTAGCCCCGACTTTCAACTAAGAAGTTGATCGTCATCCTCTCTAGTTTTTTTTTAAATTGTCCGCGCTCGATTTTGTCGAGTATTGCTCGAGATATCACCAAAAACAGTAAAGAGGATTTTTGTTCACAAAACTTTAAAAAAATTATTTCCCCAAATCTGGATCGAATAGATCGACGCCGTTAGCGTCGTTGGAGTCGGGGCAGAGAGTAGTATTTTTAGTATCATTTTGGTGATATTTCATGTCGATGTTGAGAAGCTAGGGTTAAAGTTCTCCGGAGTTGTAGACCACGATCGGCGAACTGGAGGATAGCGTGTTGTCCAACTTGGAGAATGCTTCATCGGGGTGAAATTTGGTGGAAATCAGAGAGAAAAGGTGTCGCATTTTTTAGGGGAATGTCGCGTTTGGGCTACTGGGCTCAGTTCGTCGATCGAGAATTGATGTCGGAGGCCTGGGTGTGGGCGAGGTCGTGCATTCAGTCAAGGTGACGAAGTCTAGCTTGTCGATTGTCTTATTGTTGACGTTGGGTGGCTGGAGCTCCGTGCACATTGCACGGCGTGCACACGAGAATGGAGGGAGCAACGTGATTGGAAAAAAGGAAAGAGGAGGGATTTCGGGAAGAAAGTCTATGCGGGTTTGCATGTTGTTGGGCCTTGGGCCGGATGATATTGGTGAGAACTTTAATTTTAAATATTGATTATATTATATTGATATAGGTTAAAATATAAAATGTCATATCTTGATGATCCGTGATCCGTTTTGCTCACGGATTTTGCGTTGGACTCGTAATGACGAGTACAACGTTGTAGTGTAACTTGCTGATAGCTTTGGACAAGTATAAATTTATGACATATTCAAACGGACAGGATTTGAATTATGTTATTTTAATAATAACATCGTTTAAATTTATATACGTAAATTATTGATGTTTATTTGGCCAAATAAATTCTATTGAGCTAATTTTGATTGAATATTGTAATTGGACATTTGTTTAGTGGAATAAAACATCGTTCCACTAATTAATTTTATTGGACACCAGTTTAGCAAAATAAATCATCGTTCCGCTATTATTAACTGGATAGGTCAAATTTGGACATTTACTTAGCAGAAATAAACCTCGTTCTGCTATTACATTAGTGTGGACACTTAATTACATTCTAATTGGTTAGTATTGGATAAGTGTTGCATTAACAATTAATTGTTAATGGTGAGTTTAATTTACATATTTGATGTTATGTAAATACTGGAATTATAACTTAGATGGTTATTGGAATTAATGGTGACTTGATTAAGTACCATTGGAGTTACTAAGCCTCTTTCCGAATTTGGAAGTTGAATTTTTTTGAACCAAAGTTATTTTAAGGATGATTATTATTTATTACTGACATTTTAAAGATAATTAATAATTATTTAATAATGATTTAAGGATAATTATTTTATGATTCTTAAAAGATATTTAAAAGTATTTAATTATTGTTTCAAAGTTATTTAATTATTAAAATGTTTAAAAGTATATTTTAATTATTAATTCAAGTTATCTTATAATAATATGATTTAAAATTTAATTATTATTTGAGAGTTAATTAGTATTAAATTATTATTATTTCAAAGATAATTTGTTTAAATATTAATATTCTCTTAAAAATAATATATTATATAGTAAACTGTTATAAAAGAGTATTTTCCTAAATTAAACCTGGAAATTATTATAGAAACTTTAAAAGCATTATTTTGAGATAATTATTAAAATAAAAGATTTCGGAAGTAATGGTATATTTTCATAGCGTAATTCGAGGGGCAGAGTCCACATGCAGTTTGTTATGTTTTCGTTGGGACAGCGACGTAACCATTATGCAAATTGCGATCTATGATTCATTACATGGCATAATTCGAGAGGCAGAGATTGCCTGCATTTAAGTTTGGATTTTTCTGGGATAGAGACGTAACCATTGAGCTGCGATCCATGATCGATACCGAATGGTACTTTCCTTATCTATTTTAAAATGTTTTCAACTAATTTTGAAAGGGATGGTTTGTGGATATACTTATTCCGATGAGATAAGTATATGACTATTTTTTATAAAGATATTAAATTTATTGAAATTAAATTAAACGAGGCTTAGTGATTTCATAAGGAAATGTGATCTATGTTTAGATGTGTAACAACCCGCATATTTTACGATTGTATATTTAAATGTTTTATTTAAATATAGCATCGTTAGTCAGATTCAAGTCCGAAATGTTACTATTTCGTAAAAGAATAGTCGAATTAGTGAAAAGTCAATGTGGATCGTGCTATATGGAAAGGTCTATTTGAAAAAAAATGTCAAATAGATATTCAGACGTCTGAAATGAATCGTTCAAACGTCTGAAATTGCTCGAGTCAAACCAGAATGGAAATAGGCTAAAATTGCCATTTTCAGACGTCTGAAATGAACGATTCAAACGTCTGAATATTGTACTAGACAACATCTGTTTTTCCAAATTCAGACGTCTGAATTGGAAATTTCAGACGTCTGAATGAAGATTGAAATTGAGATTCGACAATTTAGACTCAAGACCACTTCCATTGAGTTCAAAATGGTGTTTGCGACTTTTTTGAGTATAAACATCGATATGTTTTGAGTTGGGAAAAATTTCATGATTTTCAATTAGGGCTTTGGGTTTGGGTTTCAGCCCATCAACCTTCTAATAACCTAACCCTTCATCCAACTCCTCTTCACTCACTCTAATATTTCCTAACACTCAAGCTAAAAGAAAAATGGGGGAAGTGAAAAGAAATTAGAAATTCCTAAGCCCTAATTCTCTTAGGAATTATCATCTTCAAGCTAGAAATCAAAGAAAAGCTTAGGTAAGCATCCTCTTCATCTTCTCCATCTCAATCCCTCTTTAATTTTTAGAAATTCCTAAAACCTAACTTAGGAAAAACTTCACCTTTGATATTAGATTGAAGATTCTAGAGGTGGTATTGTAGAGAGATCAACTATTGCTTGTTCCGGAGCTTATCATTTGTGTTTGGGTTTAAAAAGTGAGTTTTTGGAACACACTTCTATGTCTATATCTTTGATAGTCGATGGGTATGAATTCCTAACATCTATACTTCTTCATTGCCTTTGAATTGAATTGGTTTAATGAATATTCCAATTTTTGGTGTTTGAAAATCAAAATCTATGAAAATCCTTATATGGATGTTTGGACATGTTGGTCGGAGTGTATTGGTGAGTCTTTAAGGTTGGGTAGTCGTTTGGCGTAAACCCCTAGCAATCGTCATTCATCTGATCGCTTCCGATTCGAAGTGGCCATCATTGGACTAGGCAAAATACTGCCGGAGCTTCAGGTTCAGACGTCTGAATCTGCTTGTCTCGGCCCAATTTGCCTAATTTGTGTGGGTTTCCATTTTTAATAGATTCTTGTTTCTCCAATTTGTTGTTATTACCTTTGTTGACTTTGATAACTTCTTTTTCGGGATTTTGGGAAATATCCATTTTGATGGATTCGGTATCGATTTCCATGGATTTGATTCACGTCTTCGTATGTGAACTTTTGGTGATTGATTGTTTCTACAATCAATTTTGTAATTTGTCACTTTAAAATGCAAAGGTTTCTATACTAGTAGTAAATATTCAAACACTTTCACAAAGATGATTTCAACTCTATTTTTAATATAAAGCTCGTTTATAAAACTGTTTTCCAATCTATTAGTATATACAAACCTTTACCTAATTCGTATGAGAAATCTAATTAAACGACTTAGTAAAACAAGTGGTATGAAACGCTTGCGTTTACTTCATCGGTTAATTCTTAGACTTGTTCGACTGAACTCTTGTGACAATTTTCGAGTGGAAATCTACAATCTGTTCGTAAATATTTGAGTTAAGCCAGTGGTTATGGGACATGAAGCTAAACTCATCTATTTACTAGCTTAGTGTGATTTTCACTTTTTATTGATCGATGATGATCATTTTGTGATTTAGACTAGCGATGTGCGATGTCTATTTGTTTGTGTGGGGACTAAAAACCCCGTTTGTGGAGCTTCGGCCCAAATTTGGCGGGGTATCGACCCGTGGTCTTCGGGCCGTTTGTGGAGCTTTGGCTCAAAATTAATGGTTAGCGACCATGGAATAACGTTCCGTTTCTGATACACGTGTTGGTGAGTTTTCATGCTCCCGTTTGTGATAGGCCTCCCCCCCTTTTGTGATTTCTGGATTTCTGGTTGTGATTTCTGAAATTTGTGTTTCACCAATTTTCGTGGTTTGCATTGATAAGCTCTATCAATATTTGTGTTTTGGTGAATAATTTAAAGAATGAGATTCTTTTTGGTGTTTTGAAATGATTTGAGATATTGTATGATTTTCGTTGTTAATTGATGAATACTTGACAAAGTATGATTTTTGTTATCATACGTTTTTGGTCATATCTCTTATCCTATATCATTTTATCTAATATTTATAGCTAGACTGATCCGTTTATTATTTTCTTCTTAAATAATACTCGGGTTAGACCGAGATATTTCAGGTGCTCCTGCTTGACTTCTTATCAGGGTCCGACATTTGACTTTTGGCTAACTACTTTAGTTAGTAGTTTTTGTTGTTATACATTCGAGATAGAGACTCCTTGATGTATACATATTCTTTTGTCTAGCTCTTATACCTATTCTTTTGTGATATTGTGGATCTTCTATGTCCACTATTTTGATGTACACTTCTATGTGATATATTCATATCTGTTTCCGCCTTTGTGATATGAATATATGTGACTGATTTGTGTTATGCTTATTTCTATATTTGTTTCCGAGGTCCACATAGCCACTCTGTGGTAGCTTCGAGTTTGTATTTGATATGTCGGATTTCCTCTTCAAATGGAATGTAAGTTTATTATCTGACATATCGGTACTCGCACAAAGCAATTACACAGATGGTCGCTCCTCAACATCCTTATTCTTCGTGCTAGTCGACAGCATTACTCAGTAGTGTTCTTGGCTAGCGTGAGCATAGAGGTGGTGCGTCACAGCTTGGTATCAGAGCCAAACTTCGGAACAATGTAGAATAATCAGCAAGGATCATTTTCCTAAGTCTTTCTTAGGAATCGTGCCATAGGATTTAATTCGAGTCTTCGTCCCATTCTATCCTATTTCTTTTTATGATGCCTTGTTATATCAATCAAGTTTGTTTGATATTCATTCTGTGAATAACCTTTTCCTCTTTTCTTTCTTTCTTAAAGAAGAGAAATGGTTAGACCAGGTCGTCCTAGCGCCGGTCAATCGAGTGCTACTCCCCAGGATGGAGTATTTATGTCTGGTCAGCAACTTCTAGATCTTGTGAAAAATGCTCAAGCAATCGGACCCATTCCAGAGCCTACACATCCTAAATCTGGGTTTGCACGCTTGTGCAGTGATTACACCAATTTGGGTGGAAAGCCGTTCAAAGGCTCCAAGAGCGTTATAGAAGTCCAAGCTTGGCTTCGAACATGCGACCGCATCTTTTCTCGCACGAATCTTATTGATCTTCATCGAGTCTAAGTGGCTTCTAGCATGCTCCAAGAAAGAGCGTTAGACTGGTACGAGCTTTTGATATCCGAAATTATTGAAGCGGATCTTACTTGGGAGCAATTCTGGGAAAGTATCGAGTTGAAATTCATGCCGGAAGCTGAGAAAGTACTTTAGCTCGACGCTTCATTGACCTTGTTCAAGGTGAATCTTCTGTGACGGACCACGTCGCTTCTTTTGAATCTCTATCTAAATATGGGGTCGAGTATATTAATATCCCATTGAAGAAAAATCAGAGATTTGTTTATGGGTTGAACAAGAACCTCAAAAAGCCATTACTTCTTAAATTGGAAGTTTCTTTTGACCAGCTAGTTGATATCGCTCTTCGACTCGAAATGGCCGATAAAGAAAGTGATGTTGAGGTCAAACAAAATATCAACAAGAAGAGACCTTTTAAATTCAAGCCTAATCCCAACAAAAAGGGGAAGCAAACAACTTCGGTAGCAAATACTCCTAACTCTCGTCGTGGAGAATGTTACAATTGTAGTTCTAAGGACCATTAAGCGAACAAGTGTCCGAAGTCTCTTTCTTGCCGCTATTGCAAGAGTTCAGGTCATACTATATCTTTGTGTCCCAAACTTCAAAGCAAGAGGGATGGCAAGCTAAATGTTGTACAAGCCCCTACTAACACTTCTCATGGTCAAGGTATTTCTCATTCTATCCTTGATGGCATTATTATATTTCGTGATTTTTCTATTCGAGTTCGTTTTGATACGGGTGCATCTCACTCTTTTATATCAAAAGAACTTGTTGATGCTTTGTCTTTGAATGTTATTGGCTTGATGACTTCGTTGAGAATTGCGAATCCGGTTGGTGGATCCGCAACACTCAGTTTATTGTGTAAAGATGTCGAAATTATTTTATGTGATTATGATTTTTGAGCCGATTTGCATGTAATGCGTTACCTTGGTTTCGGAATGATTTTGGGAATGGTTTGGCTTAACCATTATGAAGCCCATATCTTATGTCCTGAGCGGACTATATATCTTTGGCATCCTCAATCTGTTAAGCAGATTTCTCTTGTTCTTAAAGATTCAGATTCCAATTCGGGAGCGTCCTTGTATTCACAAATCCTTATGATGACGATAACAATGATGAGGAAGATGTCATTTCCCTCATTCACATTGTTCGTGAATTTCCCGACATATTTGAGCCCGTTTTAGGATTACCACCTAAGCGAGCAATTGAGTTCAGAATTAATCTAATCCCTGGAGCTCTGCCTATTACTCGTCCTCCTTATCGTATATCCAATAAAGAAAATGAGGAGATGCATAAACAGTTATTCGAATTGGAAGCGAAGCAATTTATTCAATCTAGTTCCTCTCCATGGGGAGCTTCAGCTATTTTTGTGAAGAAATCTGATGGTACACTTAGGCTTTGCGTTGACTACCGCAAGCTTAACGATCTCACCATCAAGAATAAATATCCCTTGCGTCAGATTGATGATTTATTCGATCAACTTAGTGGTGCTAAAGTCTTTTCACAGTTAGACTTAGCAACCGGTTTTCACCAGCTCCGTATTGCAGAGGATAGCATTCCTTTGACATCGTTCCATACACGTTATGGATCTTATGAATGGCTTGTTATGCCATTTGGTTTGACGAATGCTCCAGCTTATTTCGTTGACCTTATGAATCGAGTTTTCAAAGACTTCCTCGATCGATTTGTTCTCATCTTTATCGATGATATTCTTGTTTATTCTAAAACCGAGGAAGAGCATGAAAAACATCTTCGGATTGTGTTGGAAACTCTTAGGAGCAACCAATTGAAAGCAAAATTTTCTAAATGCCCCTTTTGGCAATCTCGTGTGAAATTTTTGGGACAGATCATTTCTGAATCCGGAATTTCCATGGATCCTTCAAAGGTTGAAGCGATTCAAAATTGGAAGAGACCGGAGAGTGTGACTGAAGTTCGTAGCTTTCTCGGATTGGCGGGCTATTACCGTCGGTTCATAAAAGACTTTTCTAAGATTTCTGTACCTCTTACTAATTTGACAAAGAAGGGAGTTAAGTACATTTGGTCAGACAAATGTGAAGCTGCTTTTCAGAAACTAAAATAACTCCTCTCCGTGGCTCCTATTCTTGTGATTCCCGAAGGGAACCAAGATTTTATTGTTTACACCGATGCTAGTCGTGTTGGTTTGGGTGCCGTTCTCATGCAAAGGGAACGTGTTATTGCTTATGCTTCTAGGAAATTAAAGCCTGCCGAGACTAGATATGCCACTCATGATATAGAGCTCGCGGCTATTGTTTTCGCCCTTAGAATTTGGCGTCATTATCTTTTGGGAGAGAAATTTGTTCTCTACACCGATCATAAATCTTTGAAGTATTTATTTTCTCAAAAGGAACTTAATTTGCGGCAACAACGTTGGCTCGAGTTCCTTGCATCTTATGATCTTGATATTCTTTATACTCCTGGAAAGGGAAATCGTGTTGTCGATGCCCTTAGTCGTAAGCAACAAGCGGTTGATTCCATGATGATATCCTAATGGAATGATCTCGAGACTTTATCCACTTGTGAGATTCGAGATTGTGAATCCAATTCATTTTCATCTCTTGTTTTATGTAGCCTTGAGGCTCATTCTTTTCTTTTAGACCGCATTCTTGAAGCTCAAAAGCATGATCCCGAATTGGTTCTTCTTAGCCAAAGTTGTAGGGATAAAATTGATATTGAGGGTTTGAAAGACTTTGATATTGATGCTCATGGTGGTATTCGAAAATTTGGTAGACTTATCGTGCCAAATATTTGTGATCTTCGTAAAGATATTTTAGAAGATTCTCATCGTTCTAAATTTACCATTCATCCCGGTAGTAGTAAAATGTACACGGATATGAAGCGACTTTATTATTGGGATGGAATGAAATCCGATATTGCTAACTTTGTTAAGCGTTGCATGACTTGCCAACTTGTAAAGGCCGAGCATCGAAGGCCCGATGGGTTATTGCAACCTTTGGAAATTCCAATATGGAAGTGGGATCAAATTTCCATGGACTTTATTGATGGTCTTCCCCGTTCTCGTTTGGGTCATGATAGCCTTTGGGTGATAGTTGATAGACTTACAAAATCCGCCCATTTTCTTCCCGTTCGGTCCAATCGAACCGTACCTATTTTGGCTAAACTCTTTGTCAAGGAAATTGTTAAATTGCATGGAGTTCCTACTTCTATTGTTAGCGATCGTGATCCATTATTTACTAGTGGGTTTTGGAAAGGTCTTCAATAGGCTTTGGGAATAAAGCTTAATTTTAGCACCGCTTATCATCCTCAGTCCGATGGACAAACCGAGCGTGTGAATCAAACTCTTAAAGATCTCCTTCGTGCATGTGTTCTAGATTTTGGTGGAAGTTGGGAAGATCATATTTCTCTTGTTGAATTTTCCTATAATAATAGCTTCCAATCTAGTATTGGTATGGCACCTTTCGAGGCACTATACGGAAGGCCATACCGATCTCCTTCGTGTTGGCTTGAAGCCGGTGAGAAGCTGGTTTTGGGTCCAGATTTTATTCGTGATGCCACAGAAAAGATTGACCTTATTCGTCATACAATGAAAGAAGCTCAAAGTAGACAAAAATCCTATAACGATAATCGAAGAAGGAAATTAGAATTTTCTGTGGGAGATTTTGTGTTTATTCGTGTTTCACCTATGAAGGGTGTTATGCATTTCAGTCGATCGGGAAAATTAGCACCTAGATATATTGGCCCATTTCCCATCACCGAACGCATTGGTTCCGTGGCTTATCGCCTTTTATTACCGGCTCAATTTTCCGCTATTCATGACGTGTTTAACACTCTCAACTACGGAAATGCCTTCGAGATTCCGATTCTATTCTTAAGCCCAGTGTTATTGAAGAAATTGAAGTTTCGGCTAATTTGACTTATGAGCAACATCCTATTCGTATCATTGCTTCAGAGGTTAAACGCCTTTGAAATAAAGATGTTCCTCTTGTGAAAGTTCAGTGGTCCTCAAATCCTAAGGATTGCTCTTGGGAATCCAGAGAATTCATCGAGGGAACACATCCGGACTTGCTCTCTCGTCCTCCTTAAGGTGAACTTATTATTTCAAATTTCTTCTTTTCGTGTTGATATGCTTTTATTGTTGTTACTTCTTATTTATTTCTTAAAGATTGCGAGGAGGCAATTTCTTTAAGAAAGGGAGTCTGTAACAACCCGCATATTTTACGATTGTATATTTAAATGTTTTATTTAAATATAGCATCGTTAGCCGGATTCAAGTCCGAAATGTCACTATTTCGTAAAAGAACAGTCGAATTAGTGAAAAGTCAATGTGGATCGTGCTATATGGAAATGTCTATTTGAAAAAAATGTCAAACGGATATTCAGACGTCTTAAATGAATCGTTCAGACGTCTGAAATTGCTGGAGTCAAACCAGAAAGGAAATAGGCTAAAATTGCCATTTTCAGATGTCTGAAATGAACGATTCAGACGTTTGAATATTGTACTAGACAACATCTGTTTTTCCAGATTCAGACGTCTGAATTGGAAATTTCAGACGTCTGAATGAAGATAGAAATTGAGATTCGACAATTTGGACTCGAGACCACTTCCATTGAGTTCAAAATGGTGTTTGCGACTTTTTTGAGTATAAACATCGATATGTTTTGAGTTGGGAAAAATTTCATGATTTTCAATTAGGGCTTTGGGTTTCAGCCCATCAACCTTCTAATAACCTAACCCTTCATCCAACTCCTCTTCACTCACTCTAATATTTCCTAACACTCAAGCTAAAAGAAAAATGGGGGAAGAGAAAAGAAATTAGAAATTCCTAAGCCCTAATTCTCTTAGGAATTATCATCTTCAAGCTAGAAATCAAAGAAAAGCTTAGGTAAGCATCCTCTTCATCTTCTCCATCTTAATCCCTCTTTAATTTTCAGAAATTCCTAAAACCTAACTTAGGAAAAACTTCACCTTTGATATTATATTGAAGATTCTAGAGGTGATATTGAAGAGAGATCAACCTATTGCTTGTTCTAGAGCTTATCATTTGTGTTTGGGTTTAAAAAGTGAGTTTTTGGAACTCACATCTATGTCTATATCTTTGATAGTCGATGGGTATGAATTCCTAACATCTATTTCTTCTCCATTGCCTTTGAATTGAATTGGTTTAATGAATATTCCAATTTTTGGTGTTTGAAAATCAAAATCTATGAAAATCCTTATATGGATGTTTGGACATGTTGGTCAGAGTGTATTGGTGAGTCTTTAAAGTTGGGTAGTCGTTTGGCGTAAACCCCTAGCAATCGCCACTCATCCGATCGCTTCCGATTCGAAGTGGCCATCATTGGCTTAGGCAAAATACTGCCGGAGCTTCTGGTTCAGACGTCTGAAATATCCAATTCAGACGTCTGAATCTGCTTGTCTCGGCCCAATTTGCCTAATTTGTGTGGGTTTCCAATTTTTAATAGATTCTTGTTTCTCCAATTTGTTGTTATCACCATTGTTGACTTTGATAACTTCTTTTTCGGGATTTTGGGAAATATCTATTTTGATGGATTCGGTATCGATTTCCATGGATTTGATTCACGTCTTCGTATGTGAACTTTTGGTGATTGATTGTTTCTACAATCAATTTTGTAATTTGTCACTTTAAAATGCAAAGGTTTCTATACTAGTAGTGAATATTCAAACACTTTCACAAAGATGATTTCAACTCTATTTTTAATATAAAGCTCGTTTATAAAACCGTTTTCCAATCTATTAGTATATACAAACCTTTACCTCATTCGTATGAGAAATCTAATTAAACGACTTAGTAAAACAAGTGGTATGAAACACTTGCGTTTACTTCATCGGTTAATTCTTAGACTTGTTCGATTGAACTCTTGTGACAATTTTCGAGTGGAAATCTACAATCTGTTCGTAAATATTTGAGTTAAGCCAGTGGTTATGGGACATGAAGCTAAACTCATCTATTTACTAGCTTAGTGCGATTCACACTTTTTATTAATCGATGATGATCATTTTGTGATTTAGACTAGCGATGTGCGATGTCTATTTGTTTGTGTGGGCACTAAAAACCCCGTTTGTGGAGCTTTGGCTCAAAATTGATGGTTAACGACCATGGAATAGCGTTCCGTTTGTGATACACGTGTTGGTGAGTTTTCATTATCCCGTTTGTGATAGGCCTTCCCCCCACCCTTTTTGTGATTTCTGGATTTCTGGTTGTGATTTCTAGAATTTGTGTTTCACCAATTTTCGTGTTTTGCATTGATAAGCTCTATCAATATTTTTGTTTTGGTGAATAATTTAAAGAATGAGATTCTTTTTGGTGTTTTGAGATGATTTGAGATATTGTTTGATTTTCGTTGTTAATTGATGAATACTTGACAAAGTATGGCATTTTTGTTATCATACGTTTGTGGTCATATCTCTTATCCTATATCATTTTATCTAATATTTATAGCTAGACTGATCCATTTAATATTTTCTTCTTAAATAATACTCGGGTCGGACCGAGATATTTCAGGTGCTCCTGCTTGACTTCTTATCAGGGTCCGACATCTGACTTTTGGCTAACTACTTTAGTTAGTAGTTTTTGTTATTATACATTCGAGATAGAGACTCCTTGATGTATACATATTCTTTTGTCTAGCTCATGTACCTATTCTTTTGTGATATTGTGGATCTTCTATGTCCACTATTTTGATGTACACTTCTATGTAATATATTCATATCTGTTTCCGCCTTTGTGATATGAATATCTGTGACTGATTTGTGTTATGCTTATTTCTATATTTGTTTCCGAGGTCCACATAGCCATTGTGTGGTAGCTTCGAGTTTGTATTTGATACGTCGGATTTCCTCTTGAAATGGAATGTAAGTTATATTATCTGACATATCGGTACTCGCACAAAGCAATTACACAGATGGTCTCTCCTCAACAGCCTTATTCTTCGTGCTAGTCGACATCATTACTCAGTAGTGTTCTTGGCTAGCGTGAGCATAGAGGTGGGGCGTCACTGGATGTTTGTTTATTTGACAGTTAAATAACCTACTATCAAATCTTGGCTAAAATATGTAATCCTTCTTAATTTTGGTGGTAGGGAACGATTCCCTACTTAACATCGAAGGATTTTAACTCTGGAAATATCTAGGAGAAACATGGGAATTATATGGTACAGTTACCATCGGTGGTGCTATACTGTGCATATAAACTCATTTGTTCTTCTAGGATAAATGATAAGGAGATTCGTCCACTTAAACAGTTAGGGGGTGATCCCCGCTCTTAGGTATTGTCTGATTATTTCAAAAATAACCGGTATTGATCATTCCAGAAAATCGACGAATGGTTTATGGAGCGCCCGGGAAGCGGAGGAGTGTACTCGTAAGAGATGACTCGAATCTGTAACCACTCTGAAACCATATACGGTTCTACATAGGGTTTCACGTTATATTGAGATATTGGAATCCATGTGTGGCTCCGAGACCCGTTAGGGTGTTGGAATCTATGTGTGATTCCAATATCTATTGAGATGTGGAAATCTATATGCGATTCCAAGACCATTGTGGTGTGGGAATCCATGTGGGATTCCGTGATCTATGTTGGGACGTAGCCTCATCAGTGGAAATGACTAAAACCAGAGATAGGAGACATGGTCAGTAGGGTTGGCAAACCCATAGGGTGTAGTCGGCTCCCTTTTCTAGCAATATATCTATCGTTTTGGCATGCCGGGAGCGATGCATTCCATCTTAGCAAGCCCAGTTATGTTTTTCCTATAGTACCCTGGCTAGACGGGTACGATGCTTTGGAAGGATAACTCTGATCCATGTGCAGGAGGACCATTCTCGAAGTAGTCAGGGCACCTCTATGGAAATCCAACACAATTAGCGAACGAGCCTTATTGAGTTTGATTTTATACATAGTATTGTTGTGATGTACACTGCATAAACATCACAGCTACTTGGTTATTATTATTTTTTCCCTAGACATTATTATAATATCACTAGATTTTCTGATATAAAAGGTTTTGGTTATCGTAAGGTAAAAACCCATTTGTGTTTATGTGCGGCATGGTCTTACGAGATACCTTTGAATTTTAAAGGATTTTAAAAGTTATAATAAATAAAATTCCTTGTGATTTAAGTTCTCATGCTGGTTTTACCAGACTGACCTGGGTGTTGTTTTCCTATAATGCTCGGGTCAGACCAAGCATATTTCCAGGTTTACTTGGATATTTGAAGCTTCAGGAGAGGAGTTGGAGGCTCAGAGACGTATTCAAGTAGATGATTATATTTCCGTTGCTTACATTGTTGTATATTATTCAGCAGTTGTGAGGACAGGTTGTTATAACTGTCCGAGCAGAAATAGGGTAGTATACTCTAATCGATGTTTGTATGTATATAAATTACAGTTTTGTTTTTGTGTAAAGATTTATTATATAATATAGATTATTCGTTCCACTACGTGATTCTGTGTTGTTTAGTTTCTTCTTGTCTTCTTTCTTCTTTCTTTTCCCTAACAATCCGCCTTTCCGTTCAATTTGGGTTTGACATGTGTGATTTATTGTCAGCTTAAACTGTACGGAAAGGTGGGTTGTTACAGTTGGTATCAGAGCGAGATTGAGCGAACACCTAGGCTTTGGTGGGGTAACTCATTAGAGATAGGGTCAGTAGCACCCTAGAATGAGTTTGAGTGTATATAAGAGCGCGTATTTGTTAGTAATATAAAAAATGTTTTGTATTGTTTTGTTTGTTCTGTTGAGTGGCTTAAGAATTCTGGTCGATGCATTTGGCCAATGTTATCGATAGGGATTTCCTAAACACTCGAACAAGACCAATTGACACAGTATTGTTTTAAAATGGGTAAATGAAATAATTTTACCTAGAAATATATTATATATATAAGAATGTTTTTTCATAGAAAATTAATATAGTTATTCTTGGTTAAGCTTGATTGTTAGGAACTGATAGTATTCCATTATTATCATCTAGCATTTGATCAGTCATGCTCGACCATTTCTGAGGATTGAATATTATCCATAAATATATCTTGAATCTTTCTTTTTTAAACCTGGATTGGATAGATAGGACTTTTGGGAACATTGAAACGAATATCTTGTGAATTAAGTTTCACAATTTGAATGTAAGGCGTTCGTTGATAATGTTGGGTTAAAATTTGATTTCTAATGGGTGTTTATTTAAAAAGAAAAAAAATTGAATATTCTGGAATGAATATTTTAGAAATATAAGGATTGATATGATTAAGTTTAAATAAATGTTGTTTGTTAAAAAGAAATTGGGAATACTTTGGAATAATATTTTGGAAATAATTTAATATAAAAGTTAGTTGTATTAAATTGGGGTTTAACAAATGGAGTCTTTTAAAAGAAAACTTAAATATTTCTGAAGTAAA
Source organism: Allium fistulosum (assembly GCA_030737815.1). NCBI lineage: Eukaryota > Viridiplantae > Streptophyta > Magnoliopsida > Asparagales > Amaryllidaceae > Allium > Allium fistulosum. Next base: position 1,108,737,992 of record CM060902.1, on the reverse strand, counting down.
TACTTGGTGAATGATTTATATAAGAAAGTTAGAATATTTTTGCAAATAAAAAAGAAATATTTGAGAATGATTTCCTTTAAAAGGAAATATTTTATAAAGTTGATTTATAAAAATGTGCGTATAAATAAAAGGAATTTGAGAATTTAAATCCCGGTAATTTTGGCAAAATGGTTTTCGAGGTTTAAAGGGTTAATCATAGTAGTTGAAATATTTTCGAGATTCTTAATAGGGAATTGTTACCATTAGGACCTTGCTATAAAACTGTTTAGATAAAATAAATTTTGTTTTGAATTACTATAAAATATATATGTAAGTTATCATTTCAAATGATTTTGGAGAAAGAAATATTAGTTTTATTTGAGATCGTTTTAGAGTACAAATGATGTTGGAAATGGTAATGATAGTTTATATAAATATATTTTAAGTATAATTCTTTTGAGAAGAGAATTTAAAAAGAAAGAGGTATATTTTATTTGGATTGGTTTGGGTAATGAGTTCCGATTTGTTTTGTGGTGATCAGAATAATCTTCTAAGTGACGATTGGATGTTTGCTTAGGCATACGGTATTGTGCACTTAGTAAATTATTCTCTTTGTCATTGTACGTTCGGAACGAGTTCGAATCCGAGTGAATTCAAAGCAAATTGGAATTGGATATTTTGTTGAAATATTTCGCTGGAAATATATTTATGATATTGTTTCAAAAAAGGTTTGAAAGAAAGAAGTAGTTTTAAGTTAACTAGTTCGAGTGGCTCAAAAATAACTAAAAATGGGTAAGAGATACGTTCGGATGGTAAACATCTCTTGAGTATTATCCTTCTAGTAAGGGAATATATGATATTGTTTGGTTGTACCCAGTCCCTTGGTTTAATTTTGGTGTTACTCGAACTATATATAGATATATTTCTGTGGATTAAATATGTAGTATCAGTTCAAAAAGTGTTTCGAATAAAAACCGGGTGTTTTAAATTTCTTAAGTGAATTCCTAAATTAAAATTTTGAATTGGATGGTTGTGTATGCCTCTAGGTTTTGATAGGATATTATATAAATTTTTGGGTTTATAAATGTTTTCACAACTTGGGAATAGAATTGGTATTAGAAATAACCAATTAAATAAGTGCGAAGTTGGACATAGATCGTTCCTCTCTCCATATAGTTTGATCTAATATTCGAGAACAAGGCTTTGAGGTGTTTCACACCATTCCGAATAAGGATTTATTACTCGATTTTTGATGGCGAGCATTTGATGAGGGTTCTCCATATGGAACTAAAGTCTTCTATCATAGCTATAGCTACGTAAAGAGAACGAAGGTTCCTAGCCAAGGAGCCTGATCAGGGTCCGCTCTATTAAATCGGGTAAACGATATTGGTTTGGAAGTGGAATCATATATTCAAGTAATGATCGAATCAGATTCTGTTTATGGATGATCTATGGACATCAGGCGGGCTTATGAATAGTATTGGATGTTCTTGTGCTGGAATTTCGAGGACGAAATTCCTTTTAAGGTGGAAAGAATGTATCGACCCGTATTTTTGGGTCTTCGAATTTGAATATTTAATTTATTTAAATATTCGAATTTGGATTAAATTATAATAAAATATATAATTAAAATTTTGACATGATTTCTGATGACGTATTCATAATTTAATTTATAGAATTTTTCCATAATTTTTAATTTGGAAAATAAGTTAATTCTCGTTTGATGTATTTTACGGCAAACGTTGACATTTTGAGACTTCAAAGAATTTAATAACTTGTCTATTTTATTGTTGTTTTATGATCGTCTCGCATTGTTATGCGTGACCATATTTTTATTTCTGTCCTTCGCGGCTCATTCACGAAAGGGATATTGTCTTAATGGGGTACTAAGAAAACTTTTACAATTGAACAAGCACTGCACTTATTTTCTTTTACTTTTGATTATCTAAAGCATAGGCATAGGGCCAATATATACATATATATTAGCATTTACTCTGACAAAAGGAGACATGAAAACAAATTTATACACGCAAGTACACACTAGCATTACTTCAGATCGTAGCCAACTTCCTTCAACCCTGCCAACAATTTTGTCTTTCTTTTTCCCTACATGTTGACATCCCCTCTGCTGACCTTGATTGGATATTGATGTTTAAAAGTAGCAATGTATATGCTATAAGTAGCAGGAAGAAAGCAGGCAAAGGTTTGGTCTTATTTCTTTCATGTTCATCAAAATGCAAACAAGAAATATAGTTGAAATGACCCTCCTATTTCCACCCTAATTTCATAAGGATTTTTTTTTTTTGCTATGAGATGATATATTGATATATCATTCATTACAAACATATTTTCCAAGGTCATTTTCTTTTTCCAATAACCAAAATATATCCAGGATCAAAATAACTTACCAATATAAATATATCAGTGCATATCTAATAATACACACATACATATGAAGATGTATGTGTTCTTCTTGTTTAAATTCAGAGTATATACTTTATTATTATTATTTTTTTGTTCAATAACATCCTGTTTGATTTAGAGATTTAGTAATTCAGATACATTATTGTATTCAGATTTTTGGCCATAAAATCCACTAAAATATGTACTTTAGTCTGTCATTAGGATCAAGAAATGATCAAGTAATATTCAGTAGTAAACAAGCTTTTAATGTTGATGATTGTGTTTAAAGTCTGGATAATATTAGATTCAGTATAAAAGAAAGTGGATCCTAAGTGAACACAAGCAACATCTAGGCGTAATGGAAACGCGCCTAACTTATACACAAAAGGTCACGAGTTCGAGTACCATGCAGGTCGGTTCAAACACAATTTTTGGTTTTCTTCTTTTTTTTTTCTGAAAGGTTAGAAATCTGATACCTACCTATAATTGTACATATATGTTTAATTTTTGCCTATAACCCAACATACAAAACAATCCTTCTTACTTACTATTTTTGTATCCCATTCCTACAACTGTTTTAAGAATTTATGATCATATTTTTGCTCAAATATCAACATGTACACAGATGTACATGTACATGTCAATATTTCTGCTCATTTTCCAGAAAACTGGGTGAATCAATTGCTAAATGTACTAAGCTTTGAAATGCATTTTTATTTTCAGAATACAATCTATCATGATCAACCAATACTTCATTTAATTGAAGCTGGTTAACTCATGAATCCTGTATCTGCCACACTAGTTCAATTTCATTGCATTCTGTTTAAAGCTTTAGGAAAACATCTTACTCTTCTCAATTCAATTCAGAAATGAATTCAAACTTAATTACAAAGCATTTCAGTAAAAAGAAAATAAAATCCTGTTAAGTTTACTTCTTGCTAAATCCAGATTTTGTTCTAAAACTCAGTGCTCTGTTATATCTCAAGATTAACTATTACATAATATAAACTTTACAAAACAACAGCTCAACTACATATGCATATTTCTCTTCCAAACATCCATATCAGTAATTAAAATCATTTCCTTGTTTCCCACTCAGATTTTTCCTTTGAGATTTTAAACCTTAGTGCATAACAATATATTTAACATGATACAACTAGTTCATCTAACCATAATAGAATTCATTACATAACTGGAAATCTTAGAACATAAAATTTTTCCTGAATACATGCAGATATAATCGATTTAAACTCTTATTGAAACTAGCTAGCATGTTCATTCACTCCTCCATAAAAGCCATAACTTCATTTTTACTTAGTGCCTGGGTTACCTGAAAGAACATAAGTGGTTGCCTCATTTTAAAATGAGACACCCCAGATGCCATGAGCAAACAAGGGTCAGATCTATGATCTGGTATGAGTAACATCAATTCATTCATGATATTAAGCAATAGAGAATATAAGGGTACTAACTTGTTGATTCAACTAATATGCAATTCAGTTGTTTAAGAAAATTTCTGCAATCAATTATTTTAACATAGTATAATTATGTTGATTCAGGTATGATATATTCATTTATCATTCTTTCACTTGCATACATAATCATGCAAACATAATTATCTATTTGCAACAATTTCACTTACTGGAATCATCTTGGTTCCATACCATTCAACCTAAGAAATATCCATATTCCTATTTCTTCATTTACAGGTTGTAATATTCAATTTAAATTCCTGCCTCATCTGCTATTAAGGAATCACTGGGACACATTGCAATGAACTAATTCACATCATTGCACAAAGATCTCAGGGCTTAAACAAACCATGTGCCAACTTGCATACTTCAAATATGACAAGCATTCCAGCAGCTTTCTTGGCCTTCCCTTCCCTAGTTTATTTACTAGTGTATAGTCTTAAATCCTATCATCAAATATGCTAAGTGAACATATCACTGCAAACATGGAAACATCCATAATTTCTTCTAGCATAATTCTCCTCAGAAATAATCAGACAGTTATTTCCTAAATGGGGTCAATATGTCTTGATCTTAGTAAAAATATGAGAATATTTTCAACTGTAAAAGAGGCATGGCATGTTATATTGATCTGCAAGCCTTTATGATTGATTCAGATTCAAGATCTGGTTCAATCATAATTTTAGCTTGTGGGTTTCTTTTTTTTTTTTGATTTGATTAAGGGCTCAGCACTTAGAAAATTTCTATTGCACCCTTAACATTTTTCTTTTCAAGCCTCAGCACTTATACCAGGTATAATGCAGCTCTAATCATTTTTATAAAGTTTCCATGCCATAGATCTATAACAGCTGAGAGTATTCTCTATATGATTTTTGAGATCCTAAACTTTAACATTTGTGAGTATAAATAAATCAGTATGATACTCATCCAAAGACAAATGTCTCAACCAATCAAAGGTCATCCAAAATCATCCATATTAAATCATATCAGATTTAAAATAAAACATCCAGAAAGCATTGATGAAATCATATACATCAAAACCAGAAATATATATAAATGGAAATAAAAAGTGGCTGCCTCATCTCAGGTCTTAATGCCATGAACTTAGTGAGATTACTCACCTAAATGTTTAATCCAGAAAATTCTTGTTTGAGTGTTCTCTCCTTTCTTCCAATATTTTCCTTCTTTTCTTATTTTTGTGCAGCTCGGGGTAAAAATGATTCTACTGGCTAAACTGCCTATTTATAAGCATTTTTTCCTCTAGGGTTTTGTTGAAACAGAATTCCATTTCTGTCCTGGCTAGCATCATGCATTTTTCATTCATAATACCCCGGCCATATTAACCAATTTAAAGGCTGCATTTTCTTTCTTTTACTTTTCAGAAAATGGCCACTCTCCTAGTCATGTTAAAAGTGTGACTATCCTATTTTTATTTTAATTATTTCTGAAAATCCCCTTTTGCTATTTTTGCCTATACAAGCTCATTAACTTGTATCACATTTCATGTCATTTTAATGTCATAGTTTTACTTACTTATATATATATATATATATATATACTTTTCAGTGTTTAAAAATATATATATTTGTACACATATCTTATCTAAGCTTATTTTAATTTCTCTTTAATTTCAGAAGCATATGCACCTATATGTATACAGGTTAATATACATAATTTTCTCTTCTGGGTTTTAAATAAAATTTGTTTACTGATTTAAAGTAAAGCCTACTTTTTCTTACTTTCTAAGATGATCCATATAATTTCAGAAATCAAACAACCATGTTGCCAAATCATGTTTGTATTGCCCTTTAATTCTTGTTTTAAATCCAAGAAATCTGGAGTTCTTCCTTGTGCCATTTCAGTGTGCACGTGCACACATATACCTGCACACTATTTATTCCTGAGACTTCACCATATTTAAATCTAAATATTTCAAAATTAAATCATTTTTCAAAAATGATTTTTCACAAAATTTTGGGGTATTACATTCACCCCTCCTTTTAGGAATTGTGTCCTCACAATTTTTCTAACATTTATAGTGAGCATTTTTTTTTTCTTTTCTGAAAACTTATCAAACATATGCATAAGCAAACAAATTTAACCATATCAACCATGCATAACAAATAATTTTTCCAGAAAGAAAAAAAAAATTACCTTTTAATTTGCAAAAAGCTTAGGATAATCCATTCTAATCTTATCCTCTAACTCCCATGTGAAGTCATTAGGATCACTACTCCACTGGATCTTAACTAGTTTCAAGGTTTTGCTCCTTAATTTCTTTTCTTCCTTGGCTACAATCCCCACTGGTTCTTTTTCATAAACCAAGTCAGGATTTATTTGAATTTTGGTAGGCTCTTCCAAAATGTCTTCCTTATCATGTACCCATTTTCTAAGTTGGGACACATGAAAAACATTATGCATTGCTTTCATCTCCTCTGGTAGTTCTAATTTGTAAGCCAATGAACCAATTCTTTCCAGAATTTTATAGGGTCCAACATACCTTGGTGTAAGCTTACCTTGCTTGCCAAATCTCATGACTTTCTTCATAGGTGAAATCTTGATGAAAACAAAGTCTCCCACTTCATATTCCACTTGCTTTCTCTTCCTATCTGCAAATTTCTTTTGCCTATCTTGAGCTGCTGCTATTCTTTTTCTTATTAACCCAATTCTCTCTGTAGTTTCTTTAACATATTCAGGTCCAAGAACAGCCCTTTCTCCAGCCTCTACCCAGCATATAGGTGATAAACATGGCTTGCCATATAAGGCTTCAAATGGTGCCATCCCTATGGTGCTTTGGTAACTGTTATTGTATGTGAATTCAGCTAGATGGAGGTGGTCTTCCCAGTTGCCTCCAAAGTCCAGTGTACATGCTCTCAACAAATCCTCTAAGACTTTGTTCACCACCTCAGTTTGACCATCTGATTGTGGATGGTAGGCAGTGCTTAAGCACAATTCACTCCCCATAGCCTCTTGAAAACTTTTCCAAAACCTTGAGGTGAAGATGGTATCCCTATCACTCACAATGGTTTTAGGTATGCCATGCAACCTTACTACCTCTTTCATGAATATTTGAGCCAATTTTGGAGCATTTCTTTCTGCTCTAACTGGGATAAAATGTGCTACCTTAGTTAGCCTATCCACAATTACCCATATACTTGTGTTTCCCTTCTTAGATCTAGGCAGACCATCTATGAAATCCATAGATATATCCTCCCACTTCCACTGTGGTATGCTAAGGGGTTGCAATAGTCCTGATGGCCTTTGTGTCTCTGCCTTGACTTGTTGGCAAGTCATGCACCTTGCAACATATCTGGCCACATCTGACTTCATCCCCTTCCACCAAAGATTTCTTTTCAAATTTTGATACATCTTGGTGCTACCTGGGTGTATGGAGTACTTACTCCTATGGTACTCATTTAATATTTCCTCTTTCAATTCTATATTTTCTGGAACACATATCCTGTTTTTATTCCTCAAATACCCATTTTTATCAACTTGATAATTTATTACTTCCTCCCCTTTTGATATGAGCATTTTCTTTTCCACCATGTTTAGGTCTTGTTCCTGCATTTGCCCAATCTTAAGAAGTAAATCTGATTGCAGAGATATCATACTTAATTTCCCTTTACCTTCACCTTCTTCAATGGGCATCATTTGTTCCTCACTACTTTCCTCAATTTCCAAATCAGTAAGTATAGACAAATCCCTAAACTCTTCCATCATCAACATGGCTACTTTGGCATGTTGTCTACTCAAGGCATCTGCAACTTTATTTGCCTTGCCTGGTGTATACAGTATATCTAGATCATAGGCAGCTAGGAACTCTACCCATCTATGTTGCCTCATGTTCAAATCTTTTTGTGAGAATAAATATTTCAGTGCCTTATGATCAGTGTACAAAATGAATTTGGCACCTAACAAATAATGTCTCCAAAGTTTCAAAGCATACACAACTGCTGCTAGTTCAAGATCATGGGTTGCATACCTGGTTTCATGTGGCTTTAATTGCCTAGATGCATAGGCTACCACCTGGTCTTGCTGCATCAACACAGCCCCTAACCCAGAGCCACTTGCATCAGTGTACACAACCAAATTTTCATTTCCTTCTGGCACTCTCAACACTGGTGCATTAATCAGAGCTTCCTTTATTTTGATAAAAGCTTGCTCACATTTTTCTGTCCATACAAAGGCTTGGTTCTTTCTAGTTAAATTGGTAAGTGGTGATGATATTTTTGAGAAATCTTTTATGAATCTCCTATAATATCCTGCCATCCCCATAAATGATCTAATCTCACTGATGGTGCTAGGCCTTTTCCATGCTTGGATTGCCCCTACCTTGTTAGGGTTTACTGATATTCCTTTGGCAGAGATGACATGCCCAAGGAAATGCACTTCTTCTTTCCAAAATGCACATTTTGAAAATTTTGCCTTTAAATCATTTTCCCTTAGTCTTGACAAAACTAAATGCAAATGATTTTTATGCTCTTCCACTGTCTTGGAATAAATCAAAATGTCATCAATAAAAATCAGTACAAATTTGTCTAGATAATCTCTAAATATTCTATTCATCAAATCAACAAAATATGAAGGAGCATTTGTCAAACCAAATGGCATAACCAAAAATTCATATAAGCCATATCTTGTGTTAAATGCAGTGTACTTAACACTTGAGTCTTCAACCTTCATTTGATGGAATCCTGATGCTAAGTCTAGCCTAGAAAATATTTTAGCTTCACTGAGTTGGTCAAAGAGATCATCTATTCTAGGCAATGGGTATTTATTCTTGATGGTTACTTTATTTAGCTCCCTGTAATCTATGCACATTCTCAAGGTACCATCATGTTTTCTTACAAACACTACTGGAGAACCCCAGCAGGAATTGCTTGGCCTTATAAATCCCTTGCCTTCTAATTCTTCCAACTGATTTTTCAATTCTTTTAGTTCACTTGGCCCCATTCTATAAGGTTTCTTAATTATTGGACTTGCTCCTGGAATGAGATTAATTTGGAACTCAACTGGTCTGTGGTGTGGAACACCCTTAACTTCCCCAAACACATCCAAGTATTCATTAACTATGGGAATTTCTTCAATGGTTAGTTCACTCAGATCTTTTTCTAAGTCAACTAAATGATATAGTTTTCCTTCCTTAGCTACCTCACATAAAACTGTGATTCTCTGGCCTTTAGAATTTTGCAATGATATGGTGGATGAGTCTAAATTAATTATGGCTTTAAATTGCCTTAACCAGTCTACCCCCAATATAACACCTATATTTGGGTAATTCAAAACATATAAATTGGAAATAAAAATATTTCCTCCTATGTTTAACTCCACATCCACACAAATCATATTTAAGACACTAGAACTCCCCAATGGACTGTGTATATGCAATGGGGTTTCAACTAATATGCAATTCAGTTTTAGCACTTTAACCAATTCATAAGAAATTAAGGAGTGAGTTGCCCCAGTATCATACACTACTGTTATGGGTATGGTACAAATAAGTAATGTACCTTCCACTTGGCTATGGTTTACAGTGTTACTTTCCACTGTGGCTTTGCCTTTTCCTTCCAAATTTGCCAATTTGCCTTGCTGTTTATACTCAGGACAATTCCTCTTCATATGTCCCTCTTTCCCACATAGATAGCATTTGAAAGCTCCTCCTTTCAACTCTGGACATTTTGGTTTGATATGCCCTTCTTTTCCACATTGATGGCACACAATTTTCTTCTTGTCTTCCTTAGCTTTGACATCTCCAGTGCTTTTGTTACTAGCCTCTTCTTTCTTCTTATCATAAGGGTGATACCTCCCCTTACCTTTCTTGTTATTATTGCTCTTAAAATTTCTGAACTTCTCCCTTTCCTTGTCATGCTGCTCCAACCTCAAAGCTAAGTCTATCACATGATCAAAAGTCTTGTCTGCATAAGGTAACATAGCTCTGCTAAGTCCTGGGTTTAGACCTTTTATGTACCTATCATTTTTAGATGCTTCATCTGCCACAAGCATTGCTCCATATGTGGAAAGTCCCTCAAACTTTTGAGTGTATTCTGTGACAGTCATGGTTCCTTGTCTAAGCCTAATGAATTCTTCTAGCAAGGTAGTCTTTGCTGATGCTGGTACAAACCTTGCCTCCAACATCTCTTTGAATTGATTCCAAGTGATTTCATTCTCATTCCTTCCTGCAATGATTACTTCCCACCAGCCTAAAGCTACTCCTTTCAGCTGTCTTGAAGCCACTTGCCTCTTTCTTTGATCATCAAGTTGCATGTCATTGAAAATTCTTTCCAATGTTCTCAACCATGTTTGAATTTCCATGATACTCTCTGTCCCTTCAAAGCTTTTGCCTCCTAAATGAGTATATGTCTTAAGCAGTTTTGAGAGTTCTTCATAGGGATTTTCTTGCCTTTGTCCTGCCCCATCCCTAAATGCTCTCACCAAGTCTTGCAGATTGACCATTGGTGGTGCATGGGAAGATCCTGCTCCCTGATTTGGTGGTCTCCCTACCATAGTTTGCTAATAATAATTTACATAGCTGGTTAGTTTGATATTTAGTTCCTTTTAATTTTATCTTTCTATCTAAGAACTTGATCCTTACTTCTACTATGTTGAATAACATAGCTCTGATACCAACTGAAATGACCCTCCTATTTCCACCCTAATTTCATAAGGATTTTTTTTTTTTTTTGCTATGAGATGATATATTGATATATCATTCATTACAAACATATTTTCCAAGGTCATTTTCTTTTTCCAATAACCAAAATATATCCAGGATCAAAATAACTTACCAATATAAATATATCAGTGCATATCTAATAATACACACATACATATGAAGATGTATGTGTTCTTCTTGTTTAAATTCAGAGTATATACTTTATTATTATTATTTTTTTGTTCAATAACATCCTGTTTGATTTAGAGATTTAGTAATTCAGATACATTATTGTATTCAGATTTTTGGCCATAAAATCCACTAAAATATGTACTTTAGTCTGTCATTAGGATCAAGAAATGATCAAGTAATATTCAGTAGTAAACAAGCTTTTAATGTTGATGATTGTGTTTAAAGTCTGGATAATATTAGATTCAGTATAAAAGAAAGTGGATCCTAAGTGAACACAAGCAACATCTAGGCGTAATGGAAACGCGCCTAACTTATACACAAAAGGTCACGAGTTCGAGTACCATGCAGGTCGGTTCAAACACAATTTTTGGTTTTCTTCTTTTTTTTTTTCTGAAAGGTTAGAAATCTGATACCTACCTATAATTGTACATATATGTTTAATTTTTGCCTATAACCCAACATACAAAACAATCCTTCTTACTTACTATTTTTGTATCCCATTCCTACAACTGTTTTAAGAATTTATGATCATATTTTTGCTCAAATATCAACATGTACACAGATGTACATGTACATGTCAATATTTCTGCTCATTTTCCAGAAAACTGGGTGAATCAATTGCTAAATGTACTAAGCTTTGAAATGCATTTTTATTTTCAGAATACAATCTATCATGATCAACCAATACTTCATTTAATTGAAGCTGGTTAACTCATGAATCCTGTATCTGCCACACTAGTTCAATTTCATTGCATTCTGTTTAAAGCTTTAGGAAAACATCTTACTCTTCTCAATTCAATTCAGAAATGAATTCAAACTTAATTACAAAGCATTTCAGTAAAAAGAAAATAAAATCCTGTTAAGTTTACTTCTTGCTAAATCCAGATTTTGTTCTAAAACTCAGTGCTCTGTTATATCTCAAGATTAACTATTACATAATATAAACTTTACAAAACAACAGCTCAACTACATATGCATATTTCTCTTCCAAACATCCATATCAGTAATTAAAATCATTTCCTTGTTTCCCACTCAGATTTTTCCTTTGAGATTTTAAACCTTAGTGCATAACAATATATTTAACATGATACAACTAGTTCATCTAACCATAATAGAATTCATTACATAACTGGAAATCTTAGAACATAAAATTTTTCCTGAATACATGCAGATATAATCGATTTAAACTCTTATTGAAACTAGCTAGCATGTTCATTCACTCCTCCATAAAAGCCATAACTTCATTTTTACTTAGTGCCTGGGTTACCTGAAAGAACATAAGTGGCTGCCTCATTTTAAAATGAGACACCCCAGATGCCATGAGCAAACAAGGGTCAGATCTATGATCTGGTATGAGTAACATCAATTCATTCATGATATTAAGCAATAGAGAATATAAGGGTACTAACTTGTTGATTCAACTAATATGCAATTCAGTTGTTTAAGAAAATTTCTGCAATCAATTATTTTAACATAGTATAATTATGTTGATTCAGGTATGATATATTCATTTATCATTCTTTCACTTGCATACATAATCATGCAAACATAATTATCTATTTGCAACAATTTCACTTACTGGAATCATCTTGGTTCCATACCATTCAACCTAAGAAATATCCATATTCCTATTTCTTCATTTACAGGTTGTAATATTCAATTTAAATTCCTGCCTCATCTACTATTAAGGAATCACTGGGACACATTGCAATGAACTAATTCACATCATTGCACAAAGATCTCAGGGCTTAAACAAACCATGTGCCAACTTGCATACTTCAAATATGACAAGCATTCCAGCAGCTTTCTTGGCCTTCCCTTCCCTAGTTTATTTACTAGTGTATAGTCTTAAATCCTATCATCAAATATGCTAAGTGAACATATCACTGCAAACATGGAAACATCCATAATTTCTTCTAGCATAATTCTCCTCAGAAATAATCAGACAGTTATTTCCTAAATGGGGTCAATATGTCTTGATCTTAGTAAAAATATGAGAATATTTTCAACTGTAAAAGAGGCATGGCATGTTATATTGATCTGCAAGCCTTTATGATTGATTCAGATTCAAGATCTGGTTCAATCATAATTTTAGCTTGTGGGTTTCTCTTTTTTTTTTGATTTGATTAAGGGCTCAGCACTTAGAAAATTTCTATTGCACCCTTAACATTTTTCTTTTCAAGCCTCAGCACTTATACCAGGTATAATGCAGCTCTAATCATTTTTATAAAGTTTCCATGCCATAGATCTATAACAGCTGAGAGTATTCTCTATATGATTTTTGAGATCCTAAACTTTAACATTTGTGAGTATAAATAAATCAGTATGATACTCATCCAAAGACAAATGTCTCAACCAATCAAAGGTCATCCAAAATCATCCATATTAAATCATATCAGATTTAAAATAAAACATCCAGAAAGCATTGATGAAATCATATACATCAAAACCAGAAATATATATAAATGGAAATAAAAAGTGGCTGCCTCATCTCAGGTCTTAATGCCATGAACTTAGTGAGATTACTCACCTAAATGTTTAATCCAGAAAATTCTTGTTTGAGTGTTCTCTCCTTTCTTCCAATATTTTCCTTCTTTTCTTATTTTTGTGCAGCTCGGGGTAAAAATGATTCTACTGGCTAAACTGCCTATTTATAAGCATTTTTTCCTCTAGGGTTTTGTTGAAACAGAATTCCATTTCTGTCCTGGCTAGCATCATGCATTTTTCATTCATAATACCCCGGCCATATTAACCAATTTAAAGGCTGCATTTTCTTTCTTTTACTTTTCAGAAAATGGCCACTCTCCTAGTCATGTTAAAAGTGTGACTATCCTATTTTTATTTTAATTATTTCTGAAAATCCCCTTTTGCTATTTTTGCCTATACAAGCTCATTAACTTGTATCACATTTCATGTCATTTTAATGTCATAGTTTTACTTACTTATATATATATATATATACTTTTCAGTGTTTAAAAATATATATATTTGTACACATATCTTATCTAAGCTTATTTTAATTTCTCTTTAATTTCAGAAGCATATGCACCTATATGTATACAGGTTAATATACATAATTTTCTCTTCTGGGTTTTAAATAAAATTTGTTTACTGATTTAAAGTAAAGCCTACTTTTTCTTACTTTCTAAGATGATCCATATAATTTCAGAAATCAAACAACCATGTTGCCAAATCATGTTTGTATTGCCCTTTAATTCTTGTTTTAAATCCAAGAAATCTGGAGTTCTTCCTTGTGCCATTTCAGTGTGCACGTGCACACATATACCTGCACACTATTTATTCCTGAGACTTCACCATATTTAAATCTAAATATTTCAAAATTAAATCATTTTTCAAAAATGATTTTTCACAAAATTTTGGGGTATTACAATAGTTTTCCTCTCTTTCAAAAATCATAATCCCCAAATCTATCCACTTTTAGCCCGGGCTTTCAACTAAGAAGTTGATCGTCATCCTCTCTAGTTTTTTTTAAATTGTCCGCGCTCGATTTCGTCGAGTATTGCTCGAGATATCACGGAAAAACAGTAAAGAAGATTTTTGTTCACAAAACTTTTAAAAAAATTATTTCCCCAAATCTAGATCGAATGGATCGATGCCGTTAGCATCGTTGGAGTCGGGGCAGAGAGTTGTATGTTTAGTATCATTTCGGCGGGATATCGTGTCGATGTTTGACGATGTTAAGAAGCTAGGGTTAAATTTTTTCGGAGTTGTAGACCACGATTGGCGAATTAGAGGATAGCGTATTGTCCAGCTTGGAGAATGCTTCGTTAGGGTGAAATTTGGTGGAAATCGGAGAGAAAAAGTGTAGCATTTTTTTAGGGGAATGTGGTGTTTTGGTTATTGGGCTCGGTTCATCGATCGAGAATTGATGTCGGAGGCCTGGGCGTGGGCGAGGTTGTGCGTTCAGTCGAGGTGACGAAGTCTAGCTTGCCGATGGTCTTGTGTTGACGTTGGGTGGCTGGAGCTCCGTGCACGTTGCATGGCATGCACACGAGAATGGAGGGAGAAGCGTTATTGGAAAAAAGGGAAGAGGAGGGATTTGGGGAAGAAAGTCTATGCGGGTCTGCACATTGTTGGGCCTTGGGCCGAATGATATTGGTGATAACTTTTATTTTAAATATTGATTATATTATATTGGTATAGGTTAAAATATAAAATTTCATATCTTGATGATCCGTGATCCATTTTGCTCATGGATTTTTGCATTGGACTCGTAATGACGAGCAACGTTGTAGTGTAACCTGTTGATAGCTTTGGACAAGTATAAATTTATGACATATTCAAACGGACAGGATTTGAATTAAGTTATTTTAATAATAACGTCATTTAAATTTATATACGTAAATTATTGATGTTTATTTGGCCAAATAAATTATGTTCAGTTAATTTTGATTGAATATGGTAATTGGACATTTGTTTAGTGGAATAAAACATTGTTCCACTAATTAATTTTATTGGACACCTGTTTAGCAAAATAAATCACTGTTCTGCTATTATTAACTGGATAGGTCAAATTTGGACATTTACTTAGTAGAAATAAACCCCGTTCTGTTATTACATTAGTGTGGACACTTAATTACATTCCAATTGGTTAGTATTGGATAAGTGTTCTATTGAAAATTAATTGTTAATGGTGAGTTTAATTTACATATTTGATGAAACACCCCCACACCTCTTAATATACCCAAAAGGCATATTAAAAGGCGTGGTGCATTGTAGGTATAAATAAAACTAACAGAGACTAAGATTGACAAGACAAAAATAGGTAAAAACAGCGTAAACTAGAATAATAACTTATTTAAAATAAAACTTTTATAATTGCTTCATAAATAAGTCAAATACCAAATACAACATCCATATCTCAAAACCCATCATGTCTTATGAAATAAAAATTCATAGTCTCAAAATCAGAGTACATAATATCCCTCATAATAAGGCAGTACATGGAAAGAACAAAAGTTGAAATAAAAGAAATACATAGAAGAAATCTCATCCAAGAAAACTCCAAGCTGCAGCAATCTACTAACTTCTCCCTTGATTTCCTAAGGTGGGAAAGGGGGAAATAGAGGAGTGGGTCAGACTAAAAGTTTGGTGAGTGATAGTAATTACTAGAGTCTTTAAGCAAGATAAAAGTAATAGACTCTACAACAGTTCTAGCATAAATAAGGATAACAAAGGAAATAGGAAAGAGATAAACAGGAAATAAATATGATTAAATATTGCTCAAGATAGGTTAACTTTGATTGCTTGCACTTGTTCTGATTTAATTAGGATGAATTCCTAATCCTGTAATTAGGATGTGACCCTAATTCTACCCTTTTTTGATCGGCTGCTACTCCATAGACCTTATTTGGACCAGTCGTAATATAACTCCCTACACAGCAGCCAATGGTATCTACGGAAGATGCACAGAGTAACTACTGTGGATCCGGACGATATATATAGCTCCCTACACAAAAGGCAATGGTGTCTACTAAAGACACCATACTAAGCGCTTGGAACTCATAGCTATTACTGAGCACTCGAATGGAAGTCGCACACGTAACTACCACCATGCCTATGCTACCTTTTGCTCCACCTATTGGGTCTTCTTATTACCTCCAACGTCTAGCATAGTGTGCCCCTTATCTCTCTTCAGGCTAATGCGAGATCACCGTGTGTCCATAGAAAAATAGGGGAAATGCTGTTGGTACTGGCCCTTCATCCAAACAATATCTAGTTGCACCCCTTATCCAAATCCCCATGATTTGGACTTCTATTTGACCAATTACTACCATTCTTAGCATAAGTGTGCCCTAGGGAATGCTATTTGGTATGGTCCTACTTTCATCTTTGCTTATTAACTTAGATGAATTATTTAAATAAGCCTTTGTTATCATTTTTACTTTCTACGCTTATTAATTTATCCCAAGCCTTAAAATAAGCCTCATTCTGTTCTTTTCCTTTTTATAACATATATTATAATCATGCTTATTACTTAGCCCAAGGTCTAAGTCTGAAAATAAGCTTCTTTCATCTTTTACTTCATAGTTATAATTCTACGTTGTAACTATGCCAATTGTCTTTAATTAGTCCAATTCTAATTGTAATTTCAGTCTAATTCCATTATTTATTACAGTCATTATAATTTACATCTTACTTTCTTCATTCAATATTCTTACTTATAAAATCCATATTCGCGTTCAATTTATTCTAATCCATACGCGCAAAAAAGGGGGATGAAGAGAATAGATGCTTGCATAAAATCCAGAACGTCGAAAAAGATGTAAATAAGAAATAAATAACAGTAAATAAACTTAAATACTATAAATAAACTATAAATAAATAAAAAGCTATGCTTAATAGTAATAAATTATAATTATCAGAAATAAACTAAAATTACTGAAAAGAATAGCTGAAAGGAAGTAGACTGAAAATAATTCTAAACACTGTAAATAAAAATGCTAAAAAGGTTATTCCAAAAATCGTAGTAAAACTACAACTATTGGAAACCCTATTATTTTAAATTACTTAAAGAAATCTTAAAATAATTACAATCACTCACCTCCGGTCCTAAGCTCTTCCTTTGGTCTTCCCGGATCCACTTGGAGTTGTAAAATAATTTAATTTATAACAATTTTCTCCTTTGGAAAAATTATTCCGTTTAGGGTCCTTCCTTGAAAGGTGAACCCAATTGGAGAAAACCTAGAATGAGAAAAAGTGTTAGGTCTATGGGTCTATTTATAGGTGTAGAAGTGGATCTTGGACTATTGGATTTTGGAGATTGAATAGGATGCAACCACGTCATAGGCTGAATAGGAGCCATCGGATGCAGAAACAGAGGGACCGGATCAGTTAAAATAATGCAAAACATGTCGATTAGAGGCTCAGGAACGTTCGAACGAACGAAAGTTCATTCATTTGAAATTTGCAGAGGCGAGTCGACCGCCAGGTCGACCGCCCCTTTACCCAGATCGACCGGCCGGTCAACTTAGGGTGAGGTTAGGTCGACCTGGTGGTCGACCTAGCCAATATATTTTATTTTATATATTTTTTTTCTTTTAATTTACGATTCTTGTTTCATGCGTAACTTCTTCATATTGACTCGGATTCTGATGTTCTATATATGGAAATTGACCAAAAATTACCACAGACACAATGGTGCAACTCCCATGGCTCAATTCTGATAATTTGACAAAGTTATTTTATTATTTAATTAATTAACAAATTAATTATTACGGGTTAAATTTTTAGGTTGTTACATTTGATGTTATGTAAATACTGGAATTATAACTTAGATAGTTATCAGAATTAATGGTGACCTGATTAAGTACCATTGGAGTTACTAAGCCTCTTTCCAAATTTGGAAGTTGATTTTTTTTGAACCAATGTTATTTTAAGGATGATTATTATTTATTAATGACATTTTAAAGATAATTAATAATGTTTTAAGGATAATTATTTTATGATTCTTAAAAGATATTTAAAAGTATTTAATTATTGTTTCAAAGTTATTTAATTATTAAAAATGTTTAAAAGTATATTTTAATTAATAATTCAAGTTATCTTATAATAATTTGATTAAAAAGTTAATTATTATTTAAGAGTTAATTAGTATTAAAATATTATTATTTCAAAGATAATTTATTCAAATATTAATATTCTTTTAAAAATAATATATTATATAGTAAACTGTTATAAAAGAGTATTTTCCTAAATTAAACCCGAAAATTATTATAAAAACTTTATAAGCATTATTTTGAGATAATTATTAAAATAAAAGATTTCGGGAAGAAATGGAATATTTTCATAGCGTAATTCGAGGGGCAGAGACTGCCTACAGTTTGTTAGGTCTCCGTTAGGACAGCGACGTAACCACTGTGCAAACTGCGATCTATGATTGATTTCATGGCATAATTCGAGAGGCAGAGATTGCCTGCAGTTAAGTTTGGATTTTTTAGGATAGAGACGTAACCATTGAGCTGCGATCCATGATCGATACCGAATGGTACTTTCCATATCTATTTTAAAATGTTTTCAACTAATTTTGAAAGGAATGGTTTGTGCATATACTTATTCCGGTGAGATAAGTATATGACTGTTTTTGATAAAGATATTAATTTATTGAAATTAAATTAAATGAGGCTTAGTGATTTCAGTAGAAAATGTGATCTCTTTTTAAATATTTGTTTATTTGATAGTCAAATAACCCACTATCAAATCTTAGCCCAAATATGTAATCCTTCTTAATTTTGGTGGTAGGGAATAATTCCCTACTTAACACTTAAGGATTTTAACTCTGGAAATATCTAGGAGAAACACGGGAATTATATGGTACAGTTACTATCGGAGGTGCTATACTGTACGTATAAATTCAATTGTTCTTCTAGGATAAAGGATAAGGAGATCCGTCCACTTAAACGGTTAGGGGGTGATCCCCGCTCTTATGTATTGTCTTATTATTTCCTAAAGAACCGGTATAGAGCATTCTGGAAAATCGACGAATGGTTTATGGAGCGCTGAGAAGCGGAAGAGTGTACTCGTAAGAGATGACTCGAATCCGTAACCACTCTGAAACCATATACGTTCTGTAACGACCCATAATTTTCGATAATTAAAAATAGTGAATTTAATAAAGACTTTGTGATTTAATGTTGGAAGAAATAAAAATTGTGATTTAATAATAAGAATATAACGAGAATGCAAATCTAACAGTATTAATTTAAGGTAATTGATAACTGCTTTAAATGTAATTCCAATTAATTAAAAGGATTAAAGAGTTATAATTGATACAGATTGTAAATAAATTATAGTAATGTATGTATTAATTGATATTGGATTAAAGGAGGAATTGATAATTCAAATGTTGACTAATTAATGAAATAAGTTGTAATTAATTGTAATTGATAATAGTAGTGGGGTAGTAGTAGTAATGACAATTATTTGTAAATAATAAACTTAAAAATGTTATTAAATGTAGTAATGGTGACAATTGTTGTTTGTTACCAATATATTTAATCAATTGCATTTAAATGTAATCAAATGTTACATTTATGTGAGTTAAGACAATAACTGAAAATTGTGAATGTAATAAAATGAATAGAAATGTTAATTTTATTCATAAGGTAATAATCGACTTAATAAAAGAGTGAAATTAAGATAAATAAATTAATTGAGATTTTGAATTTTAATTAATGTGTAAAATTGACAAAAAATCAATATAATTGAAATATAGTAGTTAATACAAATAAAAGATGGAAATTGTGGCATATTAGTGAAATAAGATATAAACAAATATTAACTATGTTATTAGAGTAATAATCGATCGAATATAAAGATTGAAATCAAGTTTGATCAATTTATTGGAATTTAAGCTATAATAAATGCATTTATTGCAATTAAATGTAATTAAATACTACGTTAATGGAAATTAAGATGAAATTATAAAATATTAATGTAGTAAGAGATAAACTAATGTTAATTATATCCTTAGGGTAATAATTGAGTGAATAACAAGATTGAAAAGTCAAACAAATGGATTTATTGGAAATTAAATTTATAGTTACTGAATTTATTGAAATTGAAGTCAAATACTGTAATTTGTGCAATATTGAATACTGAGTTGATATAGAAATTTGTTTTAAAGGATTATAAATTACTAAGTAATCTAAAGTGATATAAATTTGTAAATTATAAAATTTGAATTAAAAAGGTGATTTAATTAATTTAATATTAATTTATTTAATTAACGTGAAAATAGCCATTTTGCCCACTATCTCGGATTTCGACAAAACCAGCTTCATCAGATCCGTAATAGTGAATTATTATAAGGTTTCAAGTTTTGTCGCAATTGGACTTGTCGTTTGATCGTACGGGCTTGAAACGCGCAGAAATCGATTTAATTAAATTCAATTGCAATCAATTTGAAATAAGCTGATTTTAGGCTAACTTCTTCATACGATGGAATTAGGACTTGAAATCTGTTCCATTGAGTTTAAAAATATCGAAAACATCTATTTTGATATATGGGATGACCCATTTTCGTTCCAGAGACAAAACGGGCTTTTCGGGTCGTATTTGTCGTTTCAAAATCAATTCTAGTATTGTCTATATTTCTTATCGGGCTTCGTTAGTATATATTGTTTGTTCTAAACCCTAGCAGCCTTTCATTCTTCAATACTATACGTACAATTCCTTCTGTCTATTTTTTCTTCAATGGCAGAAGCCAATTCAACTTCAAAACCCTATTCCAATTTCAATTTCAATTTCAAAATCAAACTCCTCTAAACCCTATCAAATTATATATCGATTTGAAGCTCTCGACGAGCGAAATTCAAAACTGCAGTTAGTTTCTCGATTTGGATTTCTATGTGGCCAAAAATTGATGATTAAATCTCAGCCATTCATCTTGTCGTGATCAACTTTGTCGGGTCGTTGAACGGAGGGTATAGTCGTGTGGAGGGGGACGAACGTAGTTCATCTGTGCCGTTCATTTGGTTGATCGATGGTTGGATGTGGCATACAATTTGACTTAGGGTTTAATAGAGGCGACGGCTGTGCATAAATTTGTAGCTTTGGTCGACATCGAGTGCGGGCGTGTGGCCGTGGTGAGGGGTTAGACGATGGCGGTAGGTCTGGGGTGGTCGCGATAGCCAGCGGTGGTGGCGCGTGCATTCGTAGGATGGCGGCACTTCTACGCATGCGTGTTCGACGGGTTTCAGACGATAGGGTTTGGGGAACGATGGAGATGCAGACGTGGTACGTTTTGTTTATTTGTTTATTTAATTTAAATTTAAATTTAAAACGTTCTAATCTCAATAACTTTCACATACGAGGTCCGTTTCATGCGTGGTTTGTTCCGCTGTAATCGTAACGAAATTTCGGACATTTTGACGCTGGTTTAGACAAATTCTGGGACTATTCAAATTTAGGCCCTATTTTGGATTTCAAATCAATTTGAAATCAAAGGTGAGTGTTTTAACCCACTCACAATTACTAAATTATCTTATGTTAGTTAAATTAAATTTACGATGTGCTTAGAAATCAATTGATTGATGTTTGGTATATTTGGTATGTTATTTGGTTAAATTTAATTTTTATTGCATTTAGAAATCGTTTAATTTAATATTGAATTTAAATTGGCAATTTAATACGTGTTATTGATTATCCATTATCTATTGATGTTTATTGATTGATTGGATAATGATTTTGATGAATGTTTGATTGTCGATATGGATGACTGGATGTTGTATTTTTTATTATTATAACACAACAAGTTCCCTATGGGTTGAAATAATACATACCCGAACGATCTATAGATTAGGGAAAAATCGTTATGGGTTGAAATGATAGACTCGAGCGATTTTATGGATTTTTATTTAATTCGGGATTGCAGTTTGAAATGATATATAACCGTAAAATTTAAATTGCGGATTGAAATGATAAATATCCATATCACTTGACCCTAGGGTAGAAAATTATATACGGACACCGGATTTGGTTAAATTAAATGATTTTAAATCTTTAAATTTTGAATTTAGTTAACTGGTATTTTGAAATAGAAATTCATTTATATAAACTGAATTATTTTCGAAATCCAAGCGTAAATGTTGAAATTGGAATTGATTTAAAAAATTGCTCAAAGGATTTAAATTGGAATTTCAAAGTTGAAGTGTTAAATATAAATGAATTTATCGAAATTG
Organism: Allium fistulosum; assembly: GCA_030737815.1. NCBI lineage: Eukaryota > Viridiplantae > Streptophyta > Magnoliopsida > Asparagales > Amaryllidaceae > Allium > Allium fistulosum. The sequence continues at coordinate 1,108,715,589 of CM060902.1, read as the reverse complement.
AGTTATTGAAAATGTTTGGATATAACTTTGAAATCTCGTTTAAACTAATTTGAACTATTTTAATCAATTTAAACTATTTTAATTTATATTAATCAATTATAACATATTTATTCTAATTTAATCTATTTTACCAATTTTAAACAAATTAAATTTATTCAATCTATTTTAAATCTATTTAATATAATTTAATCTATTTAATTTATTTTAAATTTATTTAATCTATTTAAAATCTGCTTGATAAAATTTAAATCTATATAATCTATATTTAATCTATTTAAAACATTGTAAATCTAATTAAATCCATTTAATCTATATCTAATCTATTTAAAATCATTTTAAATCCAATTAAATCAAATTTAAATCTATTTAAACTATTTTACTACTTAAACTATTTTAATCCATTTAAATTATTTTAAACTATTAAAAACCATTTTGACTATCTAAACTATTTTTCTAAAATTTCAGACTATGTAAAGTTGAAGTATTTATATTTAAATCCTTGATGATGATACAATTTAAGTTGGAATTTGGAATTGATACCTTTTGTGAAATGGCTTATTTGAGTAAATATGATGATTTTGGAACTAGGATTTAATTAACCTATCTTATCGATAAATTCAACAGTGAATATAATTTTGAAAGTGAATACAGTTTTGAAAGTGAATATGATTTTGAAAGAAATATGATTGGAAATCGAATATGATATTTTGATATTAAGTGTTACCCGGATTGTTTGGCCCGGTTACAAGAGGTCCGTTAAGCCAGCACACCTGGCTCGGCTTGGATACGGTTCGGCATGGGCACCTAGCTCGGCTTGGATATGCTTCGGCATGGACACTTGGCTTGGCATGGATGCCTCGCTTGGCCTAATTACCGCTCGGCCTAAGTATCGTTCGGCCTAGCTCCATCGCACGGCATTCTCTGATTCGACCACCATCGCTCGGCACAAGAGGGTTCGACTCAAATGAACGTTACCAAGTATTCCAGAACGCACCTCTCGGCCAAGAGAGTGAAGCCATACAACAGACTTCACCGTTCGGCATGACTTCGCTACGAGTCAACCCGCTATCTGGTTCGGTTCTCTTGAGGGTTTACCTCGAGTCACTTAATGATCGACTAGACCATTCTCGATCGGCATTCCTCGCTCAGCAACTGCCGTTCGGCATCCTTGGCTCGGTGCACAGAAGCAACTTACTAAAGGCCGAAGCACCTTGTTCCTGGGCCCGCGAGGGAAGTCCGGCCTATCTTCGCCTATAAATAGAAGGGCAGGGGCAAAGTGAAATGGATCTTTTTTCGGGAACTCCAGGGAGACTCTGCCATTTTCAAGTTTCGCTTATTTTCTGTTCAAACTTGTATTCAAGTTGTTGGTGTACGGATTGTATTTGTATTCAGTTATTTGAAAAAGCAATAAAGATTAAACTCAAAGTGGACATAGGCAGTTATGCCCAACCACTATAATTCCGGTGTTCTCGTTTGTTGCATTAAGTTTTGCATACATTCCTCTGTTTTAATTCTTTATCTTCAATGATCTCTTTACACAAATCTTTCTTCGTGTGTTAGTGACCAATTTCGGTGCTAACATTAAGTATGAATTGACTTTTGAAATGTAAAAGAACCATCCTGTGAAGGCCCGTAAATCCGTACCCCTTTGAGCTAACAACATTCCACCACAATTCAGCTCAAAGTGGAACAAAAGTACGAGTCCTTAGGTTAAAAAGAAGAGGTAGAAGAAGACAGAAGAAAAGAAACAGAAACAACAACAGAATCTCACATTCGCAGCGGAACAATATATAATAGATGAATGAATAATCTTTATAATAAAGAACTATATCAGTTTATACAATACATCATCAGAGTTTACAGCAACAACACACATCACTGGACAGTTATATAAACTTGTCCACATAACACAATACACAGTGGAATAATACATAATATAAGTGATATGTCTCGCCATCTAGCTCGCCTCCAGATCTCCACAGTAACTTCAGAATTCCAGAATGACCTGATAACCTGACTCTAGGCTGCCCGTGTGGAAAATTTTGGGCACCCAGAGTTTAGAAAGGGAACAATAAACTCCAGGTCAGTCGTGGGACTGGTGTGAGATATTAAAAACAGTTATTTTCACAAAGAAAATAAAAGAAATTCGCAATGCTTTTGGAAAATGAAACTACCATAAGGCCTCCCGGCACACACACAATGCAATCGCACACATGGGGGAGATTTCTCCTTATGATAGTCAAACATGCTTAATACGAGAAAACTCTTTTTAATATTATCATTAGTGCCTAGTGTGGAAAACATTTCGAAAGTATAATATTAATCTTAGCCAGCATAGGTACCATTATATTATGCATGCTATAGCTGCCATGTTAAATGGCAGGTTCTACAACTAAAACCGTACAAGGTTCGTATTGTTTCTTTGGATTTTCCAACAAATGGTCAGGCTAAGGAACTTCCTATGCCACATGGAAACGCCTGTGGAGGGACGTCTCGGGAACTAACTAGCTCTCTGCCAACACAAGGCCGGGTTACCTCTTCCTACGTAACTACTACACGAGTATGCCACCCCCCGGTCGTTTGCGACCTTTATCTGAGGGCTCTCGATCACAAAGCAACAATCACACAGTAAATAAGATTGATGCCACCACATAGGTAAAGCATCTGGGCTCCATACCATGATACCACCTTTTTCCAGAAGGAAATGACATACCCTAAAGGGAGCGACCCTCATAACCTTGTCGCATTTTCCTGTTTTGACCATTTCCGGGGTGTGAGGTCCGATGAGGTCTCGTCCACAAAGATACGCTTTACACGAAAGCCATGCTTTGATCACAAATGATCAACGAATGATCATTAACACACAGCAACACTTAGCATGCCACACTACCAAATTGGGAGTATATCACTGATAACCTTCAACTACATAACCTCTGAGCTCGTACGTCTTAGAGAAGGGTGTTAAGCTAAGAGAATAAATTCTCCGCCACCAAACAGAAATGTATTTGAAAGAAATCAGCTTTATATCTCAAAGTGTAGTGCCAGACATACATCCATACAAGTCTGTTCCGGGTTCGAACAGAACGGAAGATATTTCCAAAGAAGTCTTTGCAATCCATAACGTCGTATCATTATTCGGAATGGGTTATATGACACAAAGTCCTCTCTCGGCTAAACCGAATAATGAACACTTGTTTTGAAAACAAATTCAAGTGCCACTTCAAAGTCAAATATTGGTAGTCGGTTATTTAACTATCAACAACATTCACAACAATCAACCAATTTAAATAATTTTCCCCAAATTATTAAATTTCAAAATATCTTCACAAGATATATATTTTTCCACACTTCAACATTTTGAAAATAAATTTCAAATCATTTTCCACTAGCGGAATAATATTTCCGAAATTATTTATTTCCACTGTGAATCCAAATTTCCAAATTTTCACCGATATATGATTTTCAAATTGATTTCCAATTATTCACTTTCAACCCCCAAAACAAATTCCAAATTGATTTCTAAATTTACATTTCAACACCAAATCAAATTAAAAATTGATTTCAAGTTCATTTCAATCCCCAAATCGATTCCAAATCAATTTCCAAATTTATTTCAAACGTTAAATCAATTACAAATTGATTTCCAAGTTTATTTCAAATAACAAAGCATTTATAAATTTATTTCTAAGTTTATTTCAGCACAAAATAAATTTTCATTCAAACACCAAATCAATTATCTTATTAATTTCCCAAAGATCTATTTTCCAATACCAAATCAATTATCAAATTGATTTCAAACAAATTTATCACCTTTTAAATAAATCCCTTTATTCTTTCCAAATTATTTAAAATCTGAATTTTAAATAAATTCTTCAACTATCGAATAATACTATTCAAAATCAATTTATAAAAATCTTTTCCCATATTTCGGAAATAATTCGATAAGACTACAAAAATCAACTTTTTATTATTAAATTCCTTCTCTCAAGTTTATTCAATTCTTAAGAATTAATTTACTTAAAGTTTTCCACTTTAATTTCCAAAACCCAAATTTTTTTTTTCTGGTATCCAACGATACCAAAAATACATTTGGCTAAATTATAGCCTGCAACAAATTTAATTATCAATAAAATCATACCCAGATTATAAATAAATCATCACACAACATATGAAACAAATTCATACAATTTGAGGAATCCAGTTGGATCCCTCCAACCTGTTTCCCTACATCCACAGATGTTAGCACAACAATTAAATACCCATTCCACTTCGAGGTGGAATATCGCGGTATATGGGATTTATAAAATATCATCCGCTATTATGCGGCGCATAGGGTCGCATCCGCTATATAATGCGGGAAATCAACTCCAATATATATATATATATATATATATATATATTACTATCATATATACTATCATCTAAACATTCAATCAATCAATGACTGAATTTCCAATTTTTAATTTAAATGAGAAGATCTCACCTTTGCTTTTTATTTTGCAATCCATTTTTATTCCATTTCGGCTTGATTCCTTCACTATATTAGACCTTGTATAAACAATTTATACAATTTATTAATATTCGAATTAACCACACTATTTATTACCATTTAACAAATTTACTTAACTAACTTTTTAACTAATAATTTCTATTTTTCCAAAATCTTATACATATATACTTATTTACTGTTTTCCCATACAATATTAAAATATGTGTATTTATATATATATATATAATTTACTAAAAATTGTTTTCTGTTTCAGTAAATAACAACAGCAGTTCTACCCTACTTTATATATACATGCATATATAAATCTATAATTTAAAGAAAATAATTTACAGTATACCTCACTGCGCGACCCAAAACTGCCATGACAGAGCACACACCGAACACCTCCCACTCGAATCCCCACTTTGAGACAATGAATTGCCGACCACTACATCCTCTCCGAGTCCACGAAGAAACCCACCATCCCCTTGGCGATCACGACGCCACCTCAGTCCATGGCAAAAAGACAAGACGTGAACCCCATACCTCTCGAACGCGAGCACTCTAGAACGCGGCCCCATTCCAATTCACGACCTCCTTCCACTGAAGCACTGACTGCTCTCCTCAGCCTCACCGTATCGTGACGCCCATCGAGAACGAATTCGCCTAATGCGCCACTCCCCCACGAATGATTTTCTTGGTTTCGTTTTGAACAGGTGAGGGAAGAAGTAAGTAGCCTGCGATTTCAATTGGAAATAAATCTCGATTTGAATTGCCATTTTTTTCTTCTTTTCGTTCTGATGATTTTTTTTCGAGTTGAAGAATGAAAGGGGACGTTTTCGTTCGATTTGAAATAAAGGGATAGTAGCGTGTTGAATGGGGAAAGATGAAAGGATGGAATTTCGGCTGAAAGGAGATAGATGGGATACAAATTTTATTATATTTGTTTATTTTGATTGGTCGACAAATATATCAATTTTAAATTCAATTGTGTAACGACCCGGAATTTTCGAACCCGAAAATTCCAGATAGTTAGGAGAAAAAGAAAAGAGATAGAAGAAAGAAACAGAAAGAAGAAAGAAGAACAGAAAACACAACATCTCACATTCGCAGCGGATTAAATATAATAACAAATAATAGCATTTATACAAAGAAAACCTGTATTTGTTAATTACATTTTTATATATATCAGAGTTACAACATTCACAAATATACTAGACAGTTAGAATTAACATGTCTCTGACAACTATAATATATCACAGCGGAATACACTCCATACGTTCCTGCCATCCAGCTCGCCTCCTGAGCTCCAGAACGTCCTTACCTAGAAATCTGTAATACTCGGTCTGATCCGAGCATTACATTCAAGTAACACCCGGGTCAGGCTGGAAACCAGCGTGAGTAAACTCATCTAATATGAAATTTCAATCCATAGAACTTATTTAAACCCGGGGTAACTCGTACTTTACTACAAGTAAACAATTTATATAATCAACACTTATTTTCACAAAACAATATCTAAGTATCCAACTTAGTTTAAATGGTCCATATTATCCTAAACCGGCCTATTGATTTCACATACCAAATCTATAAAGAATTATAGATTACTAATCGAAGTGGTTCCGGATATCGCTGATATCCGATCCCGGTCTCTTCGAATTCAATCTCATCTTTTTAAGCCAAGATGTTTAATTTAAATTCAGGATAACATATTCACATAGCAGTTCTAACACAGATAGATAACTTATATTATCACAATTTGTTCAAAACATCTCATATCACGGAACATCACAATCACATATCAGGTATGTCAAATAATCCAAGGCATTCAATATTATTCAACCATTCATAAGCAAGATTGATCATCCATACTATTCCTAATTAATTTAAATAACCACCATTGAATTAAATTAATTACTTTAATTACTCTTAAATTTTGCTTACTTAACATTAATTAATTATAAGCCAATTGATTAATCAAATCTATAATTATCCACCTTAATTAATCTCCTTTGATTAATTGTTCTTTAATTACATTAAGTAATTAGCCTCGAATTAATTACATAAATTAATTATCATTTAACCATTCTCATTAATTAACCCTTAATAATCCTCATTAATTAATTAACCTTTAATTTAATTAATTATCCTCAAATAAATTATCTTAATTAATTAATCTCATAAATTAAATATCATTTAAATAAATTATTCTTTAAACACTTGATTAATCAACTTTAAACATTAATTAATTACCTTTAATTAAGTAATTATCTTTAAGTAATTAATTACCTTTAATTACTTACATTAATTAATCTTAATTGATTAATCATCCTTAATTAATTTCAATTTAAGTAATTATACCTTAATTACTTACACTAATTTATTAACCTTGATTCATCAAAGATAAATCATTATCTTAATTTATTTCTATAACTTTTAAAACTAATCTTCACTTTACTTTTAACTTGATTAAAATCTTATTCAAGCTTCAAACTAAAATCTGGTAACTTATTAAAATAACCCGAGCCAACTCTTGTTTACCCGAGCCCACCTCACTTTTCCTCGAGTCTACCCCGAGTCCACGCGAACATCCAACGTCTTCGAGTCAAAACGCAAACATCACGAGACCTTCCCGATAAATTCTCTTCTTCCCCAAACAATCGTTCGACCCCTAAACGAACGTGCACGCGTGCATGGTGCACGCCGTTCCGACCACCTCTGGCCAATTCCCTGACCATCAACAAATCACCTATGCTTCCCCGAGTCGTCCCAACTACACAGCTCTGAAGACCTCGACGTCGATCAAAATCGAGCATCTCGACTCGCAACTGGAACCACTGATCAACCCAAAAGTGCCTCACTCCGCCACGTCACGACACCAGGAAACTCGCGACTCCGATCCCAACTCCTTCGATTGTCCACGCACCATTTCCCCCCAGTCCGGTGTGTCCCGATGCAACATCGACGACGATATAGCTTTGCAAAAACCGATCAACCCAAAAAGCTCCTAAACCCTACATCGACGATTTCCCATCGCCACGTTGATCGTAAAATCCAACAACCATTTTTCCCTACATCCCCAATCGCCATACTAGCTACTACAAAAACCCCGACTACCAGAAATGCGTCGATCACCAGAATTTGCTCAAAATAGCATTTTCGACCAACTACAAATTTCCCAAGATTTACCAAACTAAAAATCATAATCTTCATATTAAAATTCATTATTTTCGAAATGAATTTAAAAGATGTAATTCACTCTGGAATTCATGGAAGCTGAAAATTTGATAAATCTGGATTTACACTATTTTTCTTCTTTCAGACAACAACCCTTTCTGTAACAACCCGCATATCTATCGATTCTATCTTTAAATATTTTATTTAAATATTTTATCGTTAGTCGGATGTTAGTCCGAAAAGCTACTTTTTGCATACGGTCAAATTAGGACTCGAGACCACCCCCATTGAGTTCAAAATGACGTTTGCGATCTTTTTGAGTGTAAACTTCGATATGTTTGGAGATAGTGAAATTTTCGTCACTTTTCCCGCTTGAGACTTTGCTTTGGACTGCACTTCCTTAGTTCAGCCCAACCCACTTCCTCACTTTATTCACCCTTTGTTTTAACATTCAAGCTTCATCAAAAATGGTGGTGGGAAGTGGAAATTAAAACTCCAAACTCCAATTCCATTGCAAATCCGGGATTCAACATCAAATTCACGTGAAGACCATTGATTCAAGCTTGTTGGTGTTCTTGCTTTGCTCTCAAATCTCCATCTTCATCAAATTCCGTGAAAAGGTGAGATTTTTAGTCTCACATCTTGCTTAAATTGTCATTGGACTGTTGGGAATGATCCCCTATTGCATTTGCATCAACATTTGCATTTGGTTTGAATTGGATTGGCGAAAAACTTCAATTTTCAGCGTTTTGGTGATTTTTCTGGCCTTAAGTCGTTTCTGGCCTTCGCTGAGTCGTCCACGAGTTAAGTCTAAGTCGTGAGTCGTTCACGAGTTAAGGGCTTAAGTCGCGCGCGTGTATTTCTGTTCGCCTGGCCTGAGTCGTTCTCGAGTTAAAGTGTTAAGTCGTTCTGGGTGTTCTGCCTTCGCTAGGTCGTTCGCGAGTTAAGTGATAAGTCGTAGCTCGTATTTGAGCTTAAGTCGTAGCTCGTATGGCTCTTAAGTCCTAGGTCGTTGGCTTTTAAACTGTTTAGTCGTATGACCTTAAGTCGTAGGTCGTCCCCGACCTAACTCCACTAGGTCGTTCCAGCCTTAGCTCGTAGCTCGAATAGAGGTTTAAGTCGTAAGTCGTTCGCGAGTTAGTACTTGGTCGTTTGACCTGTTTTTCCCTTAGGTCGTTCGACCTGTTCTTCTGCTAAGTCGCGTGGCATTCTCCACTTAGGTCGTATGACCTTATCCCTTAAGTCGTAAGTCGCTTGCCTCCCTTAAGTCGTAAGTCGTTCGCGAGTTAGTACTTGGTCGTTTGACCTGTTTTTCCCTTAGGTCGTTCGACCTGTTCTTCTGCTAAGTCGCGTGGCATTCTCCACTTAGGTCGTATGACCTTATCCCTTAAGTCGTAAGTCGCTTGCCTCCCTTAAGTCGTAAGTCGTTCGCGAGTTAGTACTTGGTCGTTTGACCTGTTTTTCCCCTAGGTCGTTCGCGAGTTAGTACTTAGTCATTTTACCTGTTCTTCAGCTAGGTTGCACGGCAGTCTTCCCTTAGGTCGTATGACCTACTTCTCCTTAGGTCGAACCCCGTATTACTCTGCGTAGGCAATCTCTTCTGAAAAAAAAACATTTATCAGAATTTCTACTTTGATGGTTTTGGGATTGACTTCTTTGGACTTTACTCACGTCTTCGAACGTGAATTGATTTGTTCTACAATCGTTTTATGACTTGTCACTTTAAAAGATATATGAAGGTTTCAATACTAATAGTAAATATCAAAACTCTTTCATCAAAGCGATTTCAACACTATTTTAAATATCAAAAGTTCGTTTTCTCAAACCGATTTTCAATCTACTAGTATATACAAGCCTTTACTTCACTTGAATGAGAAATCGACTTAAACGACTTAGTAAAACGAGTGGTATGAAACGCTTGCGTTCACTTCGTCGGTTAGCTCTTGGACTTGTTCGATTGAACCCTTTTCATGACAATTTCCTAGTGAAGATTTACAGCTTGTTCGTAAATATTTAAGTTAAGCAAGTGGTTATGGGACATGAAGCTAAACTCATATATTTACTAGCTTGGTGTGATTGACACTTCTCGCTGATCATGATGATCATTTTATGATTTAGACTAGCAATTGTGCGATGTCTCTTTGTTTGCAAGGTAAGACTAGACCGCAGTAGTGTGATTCCGACTCACACACATCTCTTTGTCCGCAAGGTTAGTCTAGGCCGCAGTAGTGTGATTCCGACTCACACAAATCTTCTTTGTTTGCGAGGTTAGGCTAGACACCACTTGTGTGATTCCATTCACACATACCTTTTTGCTTTTTGGTTAGCCTAGGCCTCAATCAGTGTGATTCCGACTCACACATATGGGGTAGCTCCCCATGGTCTTCGGACCATCATGTGATAGGCCTCTTTCTCTTTTTTATGATTTCTGGATTTCCTGTTTGATTTCTGGATTTATATGTCATTGACTTGTTATGAGTACAAGTTTAGGGTATGATGCCCTCTTTGGATCTTTGAGAAGATTCTCGTGATATTGATCATTTCTCATCGGTTGATCTCCTGTTGATCATCATTTTCATACTTATAGTAGTATGTCAGTATGGATATTCTATGTTTTTGCCATGTCTTATATTATATATCATGTCATCTGATATTTATAGTTAGACTGATCCGTTTATTATTTTCTTAAATAATACTCGGGTCAGACCGAGATGTTACAGGTGCTTCTGCTTGACTTCCTTCCGGGATTTGCTACTCTGACTTTTGGCTGACTATTTAGTTTAGCACTTTTTTTTGTTGTATACACCTGAGATATGGACTCATAGTTGTATTCTTTTGGTATAGCACGTGTTGCTATTCTTTTGTATTATTGTGGAACTTTTTGACCACTACTCTGATGTACACTTTCATGTGTTAGTTATATATTCATATCTTCTTCCGCCTTTGTGATATGGATGTCTGTGACTGCTATGTGTTATGTTTAATTCTATGTTTGTTTCCGAAGATTATTTTATAGCCACCGAGTGATAATCAATTACATGGATGGTCGCTCCTCAACAGCCTTATTCTCCGTGCTAGTTGACAGCACTACATCGTAGTGTCCTTGGCTAGCGTGGGTATTGAGGTGGGGCGTCACACTTTCATGTTAACTTGGAATTATATTTTTAAAATCTAGATATGGTAATTTTAAACATATTTTGTTTTGACATCATTAGCTAAGAATGATCAGAGCAAGTGAAATTGAATTTTGAACTAAGTTATAACTTGTAATTTTTATAACAGAGGCCATATTCCCTATTATTAGATATATGCATACAATAATATATAAACATAGGCATAACACATAACCATATCAGCATATAACTTTCAGGATGATCACATGCCAACCAGATTGTTCAAGAAGATCTCAGGTTAAAGAATAAGTTTTACTCACCTAAAATAATAAACAGAGAGCAGCTACTTGTTTCCTGGAACTTTGTATTTGCTTAGTTGATTTGAATCTGATTCTTGAATTTGAGTCTGATCCCTGAATCTTGCTTGTTAATTGATTTACTTGATTGATCTCAGGTTGAAGCAGTTAGAAAAAGTTGTTGCTGTTGGCATTGATTTTTCTTCTTCTTTGGCTCCTAGGTTTGCTTGTTTCAGATTTTGAATTTGTGAAGAGATTTCTTTGAATTCTTGATTTTTGTTCTCTGGTTTATGTTATAGGCTTTTGATTATCAGGTGAATATTAACAAGTTTTTGAGAAAAACGTTTAAGTTATCTTTGTTTCTGATTTTAGAATAAAGATACAGGAAGATATGAGGATGAAGAATAGGTGTTATGTGAGCTAAAATAAATTTATCAAAAATAAAAGAAAATTTTAAATTAATGATGACACTTGTCATCCTCCTCAATTATCTTGTTAACACATGTGTTTAGATAGTATTATTAACTTACATTTGTAACACTACATGCAAAATAAATTTATAAATATAAATAAAGCTTTTATTAATTAATTTCCTAATAACTAAATACCTATTCTAATTTATATAAATGGAAACCCTTTTTAAAGAAAATAGAAATAAACAAACTATATTTATACAAAACCATATATTCATATTATTAAATCCAAAATATATTTAAGATATATATATTTATATATCTACCCTTTGATATATTCAAATTCAAATTAAAAATGCAAACTGAAACTAACTCACACAAATATTTTTACTTAAATAAACACAAATTTAATTTGTTTGAATATACAAATTTTCTATTTAAAATCTTCTTATATCCATATATATATATACAATCATTATTGTTTGTTTTAAAAGAATAATTTGTCAAATATTAATTAATTATATTAGGAGATAAAATATTTATCCAGATATTTATAATTTAATTTTTATTATATTTCCAAATTCATTTACATATCCGGATATTTGTTATTATTAGAATTTTATCTGTTCAATTGATTAAACAGTTAATTATCCAATTATCAGATGTCCCAAAATCTGGGTTATCACAAATTGTCTCGATGATTGCAACTTAAAATAATGATCTCCTATCAGGCATGCCGCTAGGCTTTTGTAATGTTATACGCCTATTCCGAACACAACGGAAAAGGTTTCGAGTCCAAATTTGATCGTATGGAGAAGATAGCTTTTCAGACCCATTTATTATATTGAATTCGATATAAATTTCAGCGCGTTTATATGTCGTACGCTCACACAACAACTCCAATCACTACGAAAATTGAAATCCGATAATAATACAATATTACGGACCCAATGGAACCGGTTTCGTCAAATTCCGAGATTATGCCTCGGAAGGCTATTTTGACTCGTCGATAAATTCGACCGATTTCCAAAATCGTCGAAATCATTTAAAATTTCGCTTTTAAAACTTTACTAACTTGATTATAAATCAAATGGAATTTATATTCACATTGGGAATCATTCTGATTCATTTCAAATCAAAATCTGATTATTTGCAATATTATATTATTAAATTCCATTATTAAATTAATATAAAATTTCAAATTTTAACTTATCGTCTTACGATACCATCCAAAAGTCCATCAACATTATTTAAGTCCAAATAGACTTATAATAAATTTTAGAAACTATTTCCATAGCCATTTACATCCAGATTCACCAATTATTCCAAATTCAAATATTTTATTATTATTAAATTTCCAATTGAATTGACATATTTGAAATTTTAACTAATTTTATTAATTTGACCCAAATCTTCTTATTCAAAATTAAATAAAAATTCAAATTCAACATTTAAATTGAATTAAATGTTCAAAATCTAACCACAAAAATTCCGGGTCATTACATTCTTTCGCCCTTAAAATAATTTCGTCCCGAAATTTGCTAAGGTAGGAAAAATGCTACTAACTCATTTATTTACCCAACTTACATAGTTAAAAACTTACATTCACTTCACCAAAACTCTTAGCTCAATTCCAAAAACATTAGCTTTTATTCCTACTCAAAAACTTTGATTAGTACATCATTTCAAAATGCAACTTTTCTAGTTAACCCAAACTTCCAAAATTCCCAAAATGTTTCTAACTCCCAAAATTTGTTGAAAATTTTTGACAGCGTCTCCTTTGTACAGAGAGCCTTTTACAATACCACAATAGATATAAATATGTATACATCGACCCACACGGTCGAAAAAACCAAAAACAGTTCATATTTCCTATTTTTTATTGCGTAGGCGTACCTTAGATTAGTATTTTAAAAGCAAGCGGCTAATATATTTTGCATTTACGCGCTCCAACTCGATCGATTACCTTCCGCCCCTGTACTTACTCAAACAAGCACATCAGTTTCTAATAATATGAGATTTTTAACAACCTTCCATACATTCATCATAGCTAGACATATCAATTTCATAATCTAAACAACACATTTCCAAAATTCTACATGTTAACCTTCTTTATAGGCAATCACAAGGTTTATACTTTAATTTCTTTTACAAATTCAAACTTCATTCTATTCCACTCGAATGGTTTACATTCAAGTTTACTATATACAATTCATATTCACCACAACCAATACATTTTCACTTCAATATGATTACATATGCTTTACTTACATTCAATTCATTTTAAACAAAACTACTCATGTTTAATTCAATTGATCTCAAAAATCAATTTATTTAACTTCTATCCAATTTCGAATTGATTCATAATCAAACTTTTATTTTCAATTTGATATATTTGCATTTCTTTACAATTCACTTTCATTTACAACAAACGATTAATCTCAATGCAACTCTGGTGTTATTCATGTAAATAACAATTACTTACATTTTATACCCATTTTAAATCAATTCTAACACAATCTATGTTAATTTTATTCCATTGGGAATTTATTCACAACCCAAACATTCTTATTCCATTTCAATTATTAAATTGAATCCCTTCAGTTGCATTTTATTTCATTATCTATTCAGATTCATTCAAAACCATTTCATAAAACTCGACAACAAACACTTCATAATTTACTTAAGTTATTTCAACTTCACAATAACTTTATTTCTTCTTACATAAATTTTATCTCCATTTCCATTTGATTCTCATCCAATCAAATTCCAATCCATTTACTAATTTTAATTCAATTAGTTTATTCATTCAATCCATTTAAATTTTAATTCACCTTCACAATTCATTCCTGAATTTAATAATAACATGACCATTCCAATTATTCTAAATCAGAACTAGATTTTATTTTGCTTTTCAAATTTTTTTTTAACAAGCTACCAAAATTTTTATTACTCCAATACAATTTCCATTTAATTTAGTTTACTCTAGATCCATCTTAAAACTTGTCTTTATTTAATTTAGCTTACACTAAATTCGTCTTCATACAAATTTCTTTGAATTCAGTTCAATTCAACCCAAACTCAAATAAATTTTACTTCTCAATAAATAAGCTTCAACACTTATTTATCAACCTAAGTCCATACACATTTCATACTAGGATTTAAATTTGGACTTTCCATAAAATACTCACCATTTTATTTTATTTTGTTTCACAATGCATTTCTCTATTCATAAGTTCAACAACTTATTTATTTAAAAGCTTATATTGCTTGTTGGAGTCATTTTCATCTTACAATCACAATTCCAAATTACATATATACCACTTAATAACTTAAGGGTATAAAACTTCATTTCACTATTATAACACATAATTACAATCGTTTTACATTTCAACCTTATGTCCAATTAAATTCAATCTCAATTCACATTTTATATTTAACTTATCCAGAGTTAAATCCGAATATATCTTATTAGATCAACTTCACTTTATAAGCTCAATAATTGATTCATCTTAACCTTTCACATTATTATTTTAAATATAATTCCCAGAATTCCATTGCCCGGATTTATTTCAAAACCAATTTGAAATCATAAATAACACATACCCACTTGGTATATCAAACCTCCAAGTCCCAAAATACTTGGTTTTACCAAAACAAATTTCCCCTTTTGAAATTTCTAAAACATACTTGTTTATCAAACAAGTCTAAACAAATATCATAACCAACCACCACGGTAGCAATCCATTACTTTAGAAACTCGGAAATGAATACTGATGATGTGGCCATCATCATTAGGATAATTTCCCAGCAACTGCAGTGAGTTCAATGCTTCTTTACTTCCACAAATTCATTTCAAAACAATTCTCCCATTCAAAATATTTTCCAAAATAATACTCCATTATTGCCTTCAAAACTTTGGAAAACATTTTAAACATTCCCAAGATTTTAAATTTCCAAACCTTTGTTTTAAATCCATTCAAAACACTTTTCAAAATTTCCGGGATTTAAATTCTGGTTTAAATCAAATTTTAGTTATACTTCTCTTTATTTAAACCATACTTAGATAATTCTATTTGGTTATAAGCCATTTCAAATTTATTCTTATTTAATTACAATATTAACAATCAAACATCCAAAAATATAAATAATAATTTCAGAAAATCATTTCCTTTATATCAAAATATAATTTTGGGTAAAATTATTTCATTTACCCACTTTAAAACAATACTATGTCGGTTTATCTTGTTTAAGAGTTTAGAAACCTCTATCGATAACGGTTGTACTTCCCGCACCGACCAGAATTCATAAACACTCAACCGATAAGTCAACACAGTATAAAACAGTTTTATATTCACTAACAAGTACACTCTCATATCTATTATTACACTCACACTCATTCTAGAGTACTACTGACTCTATCTCTAATGAGTAACACCCAATAGAGCCAAGGTTGTCGCTTAACCAATTTCTTTGATACCAACTGTGAAGGCCCATAAATCCGTACCCCTTTGAGCTGACAACATTCCACCACAATTCAGCTCAAAGTGGAACAAAAGTACGAGTCTTCAGGTTAAAAAGAAGAGGTAGAAGAAGACCGAAGAAAAGAAACGGAAACAACAACAGAATCTCACATTCGCAACGGAACAATATATAATAGATGAATGAATAATCTTTATAATAAAGAACTATATCAGTTTATACAATACATCATCAGAGTTTACAGCAACAACACACATCACTGGATAGTTATGTAAACTTGTCCACATAACACAATACACAGTGGAATAATACATAATATAAGTGATATGTCTTGCCATCCAGCTCGCCTCCAGATCTCCACAGTAACTTCAGAATTCCAGAATGACCTGATAACCTGACTCTAGGCTGCCCGTGTGGAAAATTTTGGGCACCCAGAGTTTAGAAAGGGAACCATAAACTCCAGGTCAGTCGTGGGACTGGTGTGAGATCTTAAAAGCAGTTATTTTCACGAAGAAAATAAAAGAAATTCGCAATGCTTTTGGAAAATGAAACTACCATAAGGCCTCTCGGCACACACACAATGCAATCGCACACATGGGGGAGATTTCTCTTTATGATAGTCAAACATGCTTAATACGAGAAAACTCTTTTTAATATTATCATTAGTGGCTAATGTGGAAAACATTTCGAAAGTATAATATTAATCTTAGCTAGCATAGGTACCATTATATTATGCCTGCTATAGCTGCCATGTTAAATGGCAGGTTCTACAACTAAAACCGTACAAGGTTCGTATTATTTCTTTGGATTTTCCAACAAATGGTCAGGCTAAGGAACTTCCTATGCCACATGGAAATGCCTCTGGAGGGACATCCCGAGAACTAACTAGCTCTCTGCCAACACAAGGCCGGGTTACCTCTTGCTAGGTAACTACTACACGAGTATGCTACCCCCTGCTCGTTTGCGACCTTTATCCGAGGGCCTTCGATCACAAAGCAACAATCACACAGTAAATAAGATTGATGCCACCACACAAGCATAGCATCTGGGCTCCATACCATGATACCACCTTTTTCCAGAAGGAAATGACATACCCTAAAGGGAGCGACCCTCATAACCTTGCCGCATTTTCCTGTTTTGACCATTTCCGGGGTGTGAGGTTCGATGAGGTCTCGTCCACAAAGCTACGCTTTACACGAAAGCCATGCTTTGATCACAAATGATCAACGAATGATCATCAACACACAGCAACACTTAGCATGCCACACTACCAAATTGGGAGTATATCACTGATAACCTTCAACTACATAACCTCTAAGCTCGTACGTCTCAGAGAAGGGTGTTAAGCTAAGAGAATAAATTCTCCGCCACCAAACAGAAATGTATTTGAAAGAAATCGGCTTTATATCTCAAAGTGTAGTGTCAGACATACATCCATACAAGTCTGTTCCAGGTTCGAACAGAACCGAAGATATTTCTAAAGAAGTCTTTGCAATCCATAACGTCGTATCATTATTCGGAATGGGTTATATGACACAAAGTCCTCTCCCGACTAAACCGAATAATGAACGCTTGTTTTGAAAACAAATTCAAGTGCCACTTCAAAGGCAAATATTGATAGTCGGTTATTTAACTATCAACAACATTCACAACAATCAACCAATTTAAATAATTTTCCCCAAATTATTAAATTTCAAAATATCTTCACAAGATATATATTTTTCCACACTTCAACATTTTGAAAATAAATTTCAAATCATTTTCCACTAGCGGAATAATATTTCCGAAATTATTTATTTCCACTATGAATCCAAATTTCCAAATTTTCACCGATATATGATTTTCAAATCGATTTCCAATTATTCACTTTCAACCCCCAAAACAAATTCCAAATTGATTTCTAAATTTACATTTCAACACCAAATCAAATTCAAAATTGATTTCAAGTTCATTTCAATCCCCAAATCGATTCCAAATCGATTTCCAAATTTATTTCAAACGTTAAATCAATTACAAATTGATTTCCAAGTTTATTTCAAATAACAAAGAATTTATAAGTTTATTTCTAAGTTTATTTCAGCACAAAATAAATTTTCATTCAAACACCAAATCAATTATCTTATTAATTTCCCAAAGATCTATTTTCCAATACCAAATCAATTATCAAATTGATTTCAAACAAATTTATCACCTTTTATATAAATCCCTTTATTCTTTCCAAATTGTTTAAAATCTGAATTTTAAATAAATTCATCAACTATCGAATAATACTATTCAAAATCCATTTATAAGAATTAATTTACTTAAAGTTTTCCACTTTAATTTCCAAAACCCAATTTTTTTTTCTGGTATCCAACGATACCAAAAATACATTCGGTTAAATTATAGCCTGCAAAAAATTTAATTATCAATAAAATCGTACCCAGATTATAAATAAATCATCACACAACATATGAAACAAATTCGTACAATTTGAGGAATCTAGTTAGATCCCTCCAACCTGTTTCCCTGCATCCACAGATGTTAGCACAACAATTAAATACCCATTCCACTTCGAGGTGGAATATCGCGGTATATGGGATTTATAAAATATCATCCGCTATTATGTAGCGCATAGGGTCTCATCCGCTATATAATGTGGGAAATCAACTCCAATATATATATATATATATATTACTATCATATATACTATCATCCAAACAATCAATCAATCAATGACTGAATTTCCAATTTTTAATTTAAGTGAGAAGATCTCACCTTTTCTTTTTATTTTGCAATCCATTTTTATTCCATTTCGGCTTGATTCCTTCACTGTATTAGACCTTTTATAAACAATTTATACAATTTATTAATATTCGAATTAACCACACTATTTATTACCATTTAACAAATTTACTTAACTAACTTTTTAACTAATAATTTCTATTTTTCCAAAATCTTATACATATATACTTATTTACTGTTTTCCAATACAATATTAAAATATGTGTATTTATATATATATATATATAATTTACTAAAAATTGTTTTCTGTTTTAGTAAATAACAACAGCAGTTCTACCCTACTTTATATATACGTGCATATATAAATCTATAATTTAAAGAAAATAATTTACAGTATACCTCACTGCGCGACCCAAAACCGCCATGACATAGCACACACCGAACACCTCCCACTCGAATCCCCACTTCGAGACAATGAATCGCCAACCACTACATCCTCTCCGAGTCCACGAAGAAACCCACCATCCCCTTGGCGATCACGATGCCACCTCAGTCCATGGCAAAAAGACAAGACGTGAACCCCATACCTCTCGAACGCGAGCACTTTAGAATGCGGCCCCATTCCAATTCACGACCTCCTTCCACTGAAGCACTGACTGCTCTCCTCAGCCTCACCGTATCGCGACGCCCATCGCGAACGAATTTGCCTAATGCGCCACTCCCCCACGAATGATTTTCTCAATTTCGTTTTGAACAGGTGAGGGAAGAAGTAAGTAGCTTGCAATTTCAATTGGAAATAAATCTCGATTTGAATTGCCGTTTTTTTCTTCTTTTCGTTCTGATGATTTTTTTTTCGAGTTGAAGAATGAAAGGGGACGTTTTCATTCGATTTGAAATAAAGGGATAGTAGCGTGTTGAATGGGGAAAGATGAAAGGATGGAATATCGGCTGAAAGGAGATAGATGGGATACAAATTTTATTATATTTGTTTATTTTGATTGGTCAACAAATATGTCAATTTTAAATTCAATTGTCTCGATGATTGCAACTTAAAATCGTGATCTCCTATCGAGGCATGCCGCCTGGCGTTTTTAATGTTGTACGCCTATTCCGAACACAACGGAAAAGGTTTCGAGTCCAAATTTGATCGTATGGAGAAGATAGCTTTTCAGACCCATTTATTATATTGAATTCGATATAAATTTCAGCGCGTTTATATGTCGTACGCTCACACAACAACTCCAATCACTACGAAAATTGAAATCCGATAATAATACAATATTACGGACCCAATGGAACTGGTTTTGTCAAATTCTGAGACTATGCCTCGGAAGGCTATTTTGACTCGTCGATAAATTCAATCGATTTCCAAAATCGTCGAAATCATTTAAAATTTCGCTTTTAAAACTTTACTAACTTGATTATAAATCAAATGGAACTTATATTCACATTGGGAATCATTCTGATTCATTTCGAATCAAAATCTGATTATTTGCAATATTATATTATTAAATTCCATTATTAAATTAATATAAAATTTCAAATTTTAACTTATCATCTTACGATACCATCCAAAAGTCCAACAACATTATTTAAGTCCAAATAGACTTATAATAAATTTTAGAAACTATTTCCATAGCCATTTACATCCAGATTCACCAATTATTCCAACTTCAAATATTTTATTATTATTAAATTTCCTATTGAATTGCCATATTTGAAATTTTAACTAATTTTATTAATTTGACCCAAATCTTCTTATTAAAAATCAAATAAAAATTCACATTCAACATTTAAATTGAATTAAATGTTCAAAATCTAACGAACAAAATTCTGGGTCGTTACATTCGGTGTGAAATAAGCATTTGGTTGTTAAAGAGACCAGGATCAGATATTGTCATACTCTCTGCCAATACCGAAAACCACTTTAAGAACTGTGTATGTGGTGGAAATTCCAGAAATGAAGTAGGATGGTTTGGCGAACGATTTCTGTATGAGGTATTGACGTGACCCAAGCTCCCGTGAGTCAGCTTAGATGTGACTAAAACAAGAGCTATACCTGGTCCAAGTGAGGTCATTCCTCCGATCGGACATGCTTCTTTGATACCATATTATGACTTTGTGATGATTTAGTGGCTACCCCTTGATTTTTGATTTAGGAGTGTGTTCCGAGGTGGGCGATAGTAGCTGCTATGCGTTACCACCAGCATGGTTCTGCAATTGGTAAATCTACCCTGGTATTGCCTCGAGTGCCATGTTCACATGCCCTAGAGCGCCTTCTACGAGTTTGGTTTGTACCATACCTATGGAGTGCCCTCTGATAGCCCTCCAGTTTACGGAGGAATTACGGTATTGTATAGACTATAGGAATTATAAAAATGTGTTAAAGGGGATATGGATCACGCCTTAACGCTATTTTAATACTTTACTTTACTATAGACACTATTATAATAGTGTAATGACCCAAGATTTTAGGAATTTATTCTGGAAAATATAAATAAATTTAAAATAATTTTTAAATAAATTTTGAAGGAGGAATTGATATAGCTTGATAGTGTATCAGTGTGTGTACATGTGTGCACAGGAAATGCACATGAATATAAGCTAAAACCCTGAACTCCAAGAATACATACATATTGATGTGTATGGAAATATATATATATATATATATATATATATATATATGTAGATTAAATTCTTAAAAGTAGTATGCATGAGTAAATATATATATGAATGCTACTGAATATTTTTGAGTGTACATGTGCATGTGTGTGTCAGTATAGAATGATGTATGAATATATAGGTGGGTGTACTAATTATTTCAGTAAGACTTATATAAATATATATGTGTTAATAAAATACTAGAGTTTAAACTAGTGAAATAAAATATACAAACATATTTTAATATAAGCAGAAATAAAAAGAATGAAGATATAAAAAGGAATAATCCTCTTATAAATAAATGAAGGAAGTACCTACCATTTGCATGAAAGATAAAAATAGAAAAAAATAAGATAAAACAGGGAAGTGCTTGGTATAGGCAGAATTAGAAAAGAGTATTTAATAAATAACAAAACCAAGTCACATTTTTAGCATGATTGTAGACAAGGGGAAAAGTATTTTCTGAAAAGCAAATTTCTGAAAAAAATGTGTAACCACTTTCCTCTTCACCCAAATTAAGCCGGGAAGGGTAAAACTTTGGGTTTAAAATGCAGATAACATGATTTTTCTGGTGGGCAAAAAATGGCCTTAGCCAATACCCAAAACCCTAAGAGAGACCCTATATATATATATACATGTATATGCAGCAGCCTCCTCTCCTCCTCAGAAAAGAATTTTGAAAAAAAAAACAACACCATAGAAATCATAAGACAAGGGAAGGAAGAGAACTTGAGGCTAAGGGCAGAAGCTCATCAATTAATTAAGGAAACAAAGAAGAGAGCTAGGTGAGAAAACTCACTCAAAAATCTAAGGCAATAAGTCCTAATGTAGGCAGCCAGTTATAAGTATTTTTCTTAAAAGAGTATTTTCATATATGAATGCTTATCTGTGAATTTAAATCTGAAAATGTTTGGATTCTCTTTGGTTGATCACTTGTTTTATTATAACAAAGTTTTATGTGTTGTTAGTATACATATCTGTTTTATACACTCAGATCTCTGATATGTTAATGTTTAGGGATATAAACAAATACCCAGAAAATAAAATGTTGAGAATAGGCAAGTAGTATTGGTTTTGGCTCAACCCAGAAAGATGTAAATAATGTTGAGCTGCAATATACTCATGTATAAGTGCTGAGGCTTGAAATAGAAAGGAATTAGGGGTGCAATAGGGTTGCCTATGTGCTGATGCTCCTGATTCAATAAAATGCATAGCAAACAAAATTTTGTGATTCAGTGAAACCAGGTCATCCTGAGTTTAACTCAAGCACAAATGTTTGTAAAAGAAAAACTCTCCCAGAAACCATAAGCCAATGTTAGTTGCCTAAACTCTTTTTAAATACCAGGATGAATATATATATATATATATATATATATATATACAGAACCTTATTTTATAATCACCAATGGTTGTTTGCTTGTTTGCCTCTGTATGGTCATGGATAATATGAGATGCCATGTTATGGATGTTTTTAGCTAATGAAATGATTCACTGAATGGTTTTGTCATGAAAAATAAAAAGAGTTATTATTAACTTAAAACCTGATTAGGAAATTGGGGTCAAGAACACTGCAGGAATGACTTGTGTGCTTGAGTAACACAAGTTGACACATGGCTTGTTTAAGTCCTGAGATCTTTGTGTAATGGAGTGAATTAGTTCATTACAGTGTGTCCATTGATTCATAAATATTGCAGATGAGACCAAGGATAGATAAATATACCAAGGGAATAATACTTGAGATGATGAGAAAACTAGAGTTTTTCCCAGATTTGAAATATGAGAATTGAATAAATGATTTAACTCATATTGGTTATTTTCCTGTTTGGTATGAATGATTGTTTGACTATGATTGAATTGTATGCTTGAATGTATGTGCCATATTTATATATGTAGTCTCTGGAAAGAAAATTAAAGTGTGCACATGCACAATGGCACAGAGCATGCACACAAGTATTTGCCTGATTCCAAAGGGCCGAACTTTCTGTATATGTACTTAACTTGACTTTAACCTAATTAACTAATTATTTTTGTGAGCTTTCTCATACCAGACATGTGTCTGACCCTAGTGTGCTAATGGCATCTGGGGTGTCTCATTTAAAATGAGGCAGTTTCAAATGCTTTTTCAGGGATTGCAGCAACTAAGTAGGAGTAGGAGCAAGGCTTTGAGAAGAAGATATAGCATGCTAAACTTAGTTAGATAAGAGCCTAAATGTTGAAATCTGCATGTATTGACAATTTAAATTGCTACTTGTATTAAGTGTTGAATATTGGATGGATATTTTGTTAGGTATTTTATTAAGAGATTGACTCGTATCTGGAATCTATGAACCAAGTTAAATATCTGTTATGTTTAAAAAAAAAATTTAATCAAATCTTGTAAGTGGATTTAGCAAGAACACCATGTTAAAATCGAATGATTGCATTTTATAAATGTATTAGTCAATCTTGAGTCTTTGGAAAGGATTTAAGTTTTGGAAAATCTGGATAGTTGATTCTCAGAAAATTAAATGGTTTTATTTTCTACCATGGCATATGTATACAAAAGAAAATAGGCATAGGTTGAATGTTTTATATGGCTGCAAGGTTCCCATAATTAAACTTGTTTCATACAAATGTCTCATGTCCTATTTTTTTTAAAGAAAGGATTTGTAATAAGGGAAGTGTAAGCCAGATCCAAATAGTTGCAGATATATATGCACATAAACATGTTTAGTGCAAATATTACCACACCTTTTCCTTTGTATTTGTGATAAGAATCTGAATTTCACTCAGATTCTAACCAAATGCATTCTTAATTCCAGACAGATTTTGTGAGAAGAAATTCAAACCTGGATAATGATAAACACTTCTATCATTTACAAAACCCAAGCAACAGACCCTTAATTTACACCAATCATGAAGCCTTCCAGGTTGTAGGAATGGGTTTCAAAAATAATTAAGCAAGAATTATTGTTTTGTATGATAGAATATAGGCATAAATAAAGTATATATGTGCAGATATAGGTAGATAACAGGTTCCAAACTGTACAGGAGAAAAATGAAAAGGAAAAAAAAACAAAAATTGTGTTTGAACCAACCAGCATAGTACTCGAACTCGTGACCTCTCGTGTATAAGTTAGGCGCGTTTCCATTACGCCTAGATGTTGCTTGTGTTCTCTTATGACCCGCTTTCTTTTAACCTGAGTTTGATACTATTCAGACTTTAACACAAACATCTATATTAAAAGCTTGCTTTCCACTGATTTTTACTTGATCACTTCTTAGTTAGGATAAACAGACTAAAGTATATGTTTCCAGTGGATTGTTTGGTCAAAAAAAAAATCAGCAATCCAATATCCTCTTGTTTTCCAGAACTCTGATTCAAACAAGAGAGGCATATACATCCTCACATGTATGTGCTTATCTTTGTGAATGTACTGATATATTTATATTGGTTGATTATTGTGATCCTGGATATATTTGGTTTATTGGAAAAAGATATTGACCCTGAGAATTATAATTGCAATGGATGATATATCTATATATATATATATATCCTCTTTACCTTAAAAAAAAAATCCTTATGGAATTAGAGTAGAAATAGGAGGGTCATTTCAGTTGGTATCAGAGCTATGTTATTTAACATAGTAGAAGTAAGGATCAAGTTCTTAGATAGAAATAAAATTAAAAGGAACTATATATATATATATATAACAATGTGTTCAGTGTGAAAAAAAAAACCCACTGAAACAACCAAATTACCAATCAAACTAACCAGCTATGTAAATTATTATTAGCAAACTATGGTAGGGAGACCACCAAATCAGGGAGCAGGATCTTCCCATGCACCACCAATGGTCAATCTGCAAGACTTGGTGAGAGCATTTAGGGATGGGGCAGGACAAAGGCAAGAAAATCCCTATGAAGAACTCTCAAAATTACTTAAGACATATACTCATTTAGGAGGCAAAAGCTTTGAAGGGACAGAGAGTATCATAGAAATTCAAACATGGTTGAGAACATTGGAAAGAATTTTCAATGACATGCAACTTGATGATCAAAGAAAGAGGCAAGTGGCTTCAAGACAGCTAAAAGGAGTAGCTTTAGGCTGGTGGGAAGTAATCATTGCAGGAAGGAATGAGAATGAAATCACTTGGAATCAATTCAAAGAGATGTTGGAAGCAAGGTTTGTACCAGCATCAGCAAAGACTACCTTGCTAGAAGAATTCATTAGACTTAGACAAGGAACCATGACTGTCACAGAATACACTCAAAAGTTTGAGGGGCTTTCCACATATGGAGCAATGCTTGTGGCAGATGAGGCATCTAAAAATGATAGGTACATAAAAGGTCTGAACCCAGGACTTAGCAGAGCCATGTTACCCTATGCAGACAAGACTTTTGACCATGTGATAGACTTAGCTTTGAGGTTGGAGCAGCATGACAAGGAAAGGGAGAAGTTCAGAAATTTTAAGAGCAATAATATCAAGAAAGGTAAGGGAGGTATCACCCTTATGATAAGAAGAAAGAAGAGGCTAGTAACAAAAGCACTGGAGATGTCAAAGCTAAGGAAAACAAGAAGAAAATTGTGTGCCATCAGTGTGGAAAGGAAGGGCATATCAAACCAAGATGTCCAGAATTGAAAGGAGGAGCTTTCAAATGCTATCTATGTGGGAAAGAGGGGCATATGAAGAGGAATTGTCCTGAGTATAAACAGCAAGGCAAATTGGCAAATTTGGAAGGAAAAGGCAAAGCCACAGTGGAGAGTAACACTGTAAACCATAGCCAAGTGGAAGGTACATTACTTATTTGTACCATACCCATAACAGTAGTATATGATACTGGGGCAACTCACTCTTTAATTTCTTATGAATTGGTTAAAATGCTAAAACTGAATTGCATATTGGTTGAAACCCCATTTCATATACACAGTCCATTGGGGAGTTCTAGTGTTTTAAATATGATTTGTGTGGATGTGGAATTAAACATAGGAGGAAATATTTTTATTTCCAATTTATATGTTTTGAATTACCCAAATATAGGTGTTATATTGGGGGTAGACTGGTTAAGGCAATTTAAAGCCATAATTAATTTAGACTCATCCACCATATCATTGCAAAATTCTAGAGGCCAGAGAATCACAGTTTTATGTGAGGTAGCTAAGGAAGGAAAACTATATCATTTAGTTGACTCAGAAAAAGATTTCAGTGAACTAACCATTGAAGAAATTCCCATAGTCAATGAATATTTGGATGTGTTTGGTGAGGTCAAGGGTATTCCACACCATAGACCAGTAGAATTCCAGATCAATCTAGTTCCAGGAGCAAGCCCAGTGATTAAAAAGCCAACTAGAATGGGGCCAAATGAACTAAAAGAATTAAAGAAACAGTTAGAAGAATTGGAAGAAAAGGGTTTTATAAGACCAAGTAATTCTTGCTGGGGAGCACCAGTGGTATTTGTTAAGAAGCAAGATGGCTCCTTAAGACTCTGCATAGATTATAGAGAATTAAACAAAGTAACTATTAAAAATAAATACCCATTGCCAAGAATAGATGATCTTTTTGATCAATTAGCAGGGGCAAAAGTATTTTCTAGACTAGACTTAGCATCTGGTTTTCATCAAATGAAGGTGGAAGAATCAAGCATCAAGTACACTGCCTTTAACACTAGGTATGGGTTGTATGAATTTTTGGTTATGCCATTTGGCTTGACCAATGCACCATCTTACTTTGTAGATTTAATGAACAGAACCTTTAGAGATTGTTTAGACAAGTTTGTGCTTATTTTTATAGATGACATTTTGATTTATTCCAAGACAGTGGAAGAACATAAGCATCATTTGCACCTGGTTTTGTCTAGATTAAGGGAAAAAGATTTAAAGGCAAAATTTTCAAAATGTGTGTTTTGGAAAGAGGAAGTACATTTTATTGGCCATGTTATATCTGCCAAAGGAATTTCTGTGAACCCCAATAAAGTAGTGGCTATTCAAGCATGGAAGAGGCCAAGCATTGTGAGTGAAGTGAGGTCATTTATGGGGATGGCAGGGTATTATAGGAGGTTTATAAAAGATTTTTCAAAAATTTCTACACCACTCACTAACCTAACCAGGAAGAACCAAGCTTTTGTTTGGTCAGAAAAATGTGAAAAGTCTTTTGAACAGTTGAAGGAGGCATTGGTGAATGCTCCAATTCTAAAGGTACCACATGGAAATGAAGAATTAGTGGTATACACTGATGCTAGTGGATTTGGCTTGGGTGCAGTGTTGATGCAACAAGGCCAAGTCATTGCATATGCATCCAGACAACTTAAACCCCATGAAGTAAGGTATGCCACACATGATCTCGAATTAGCAGCTGTGATATATGCTTTAAAACTTTGGAGACATTATTTGTTAGGTACTAAGTTTGAACTTTACACTGACCACAAGTCTCTAAAATATTTGTTTTCACAAAAAGATTTGAACATGAGGCAACATAGATGGGTGGAGTTCTTAGCTGCCTATGACTTTGACATACTTTATACACCAGGAAAAGCAAACAAAGTTGCAGATGCTCTAAGTAGACAGCATGCTAAATTGGCTATGATGATGATAGAAGAATTTAAAAACTTATTTTTGCTAACTGAGTTAGAGATTGGGGAGAATGGTTGTGTGCACATTAATGAGCAGATGCATGGTGCACAAGAAGATAAAGGGAAGTTAAGCTTAATGACACTTCAACCAGATTTAATTCTGAAGGTAGGAAAAATGCAAGAACAAGATGCTCACTTATTAGAGAAGAGAATGCTCCTCTCAAGAGGGGAGGAAGTAATGAATCACCACATTGATAAAGATGGTTATATGAGATACCAGAATAGGATGTGTGTACTAGAGGACATAGAATTGAAGAAGGAGATATTGAATGAATATCACAGAAGTAAATACTCCATACACCCAGGTAACACAAAAATGTATCAAAATTTGAAAAGAGACTTCTGGTGGAAGGGGATGAAATCTGATATAGCTAAGTACATTGCCAAATGTATGACTTGCCAACAAGTCAAGGCTGAAACTCAAAGACCATCAGGGTTGATGCAACCTCTTAGTGTACCACAGTGGAAGTGGGAAGACATATCTATGGACTTCATAGATGGACTGCCTAGATCTAAGAGAGGCAATACAAGTATATGGGTGATAGTTGATAGGCTAACCAAGGTAGCACACTTCATCCCAGTCAAGTCAGAAAGAACAACACCAAAACTAGCTCAAATTTTTATAAAAGAAGTGGTAAAGTTACATGGCATTCCCAAAACCATTGTGAGTGATAGGGATACCATCTTCACTTCAAAATTCTGGAGAAGCTTTCAAGAAGCAATGGGAAGTGAACTATGTTTAAGTACTGCCTACCATCCTCAATCAGATGGGCAGACTGAGGTGGTAAACAAAGTTTTGGAGGACATGTTGAGGGCATGTATACTGGATTTTGGGGGCAACTGGGAAGATTATCTTCATCTAGTTGAATTTACATACAACAACAGCTACCAAAGCACCATAGGAATGGCTCCATTTGAAGCCTTATATGGTAAACCCTGTTTGTCACCTGTTTGCTGGGTAGAAGCAGGAGAAAGGTCTATTTTAGGGCCTGAGTACATACAAGAAACCAAGGAGAAAATTGAGTTGGTAAGAAGAAGAATGACAGCAGCTCAAGATAGGCAAAAGAAATTTGCAGACATGAGAAGGAGGCAGGTAGAATATGAGGTGGGAAATTTTGTTTTCATCAAAATCTCACCCATGAAAAATGTGCTGAGGTTTGGAAAACAAGGCAAATTAACCCCAAGATATATTGGACCATACAAAATTCTGGAGAGAATTGGTCCCTTGGCATATAAGTTGGAATTACCAGAAAACATGCAAGGTATACATGATGTTTTTCATGTATCACAATTGAGAAGATGGGTCCATGACAAGGCAGAAATTCTTGAAACCCCAACCCAAGTGCAGATAAATCCTAATTTGATTTATGAAAAGGATCCAGTGGGAATTTTGGCAAAAGATGTGAAGAAGTTGAGGAATAAATCTCTGAAACTTGTGAAGGTATAGTGGAGTCTTGATCCTAGTGATTGCACATGGGAATTAGAAGACAAAGTTAGGATGAATTATCCTAAGCTATTTTCAGATTGAGGTAATTCTGATTTTTGATTGTTTTCTTTATTTTGGATGAATATATTTTTAGTTAGTATAGAACTAAGAATCTATTTGGTAGAGAATATACTTGTTCTCTGAATTAAGTTTAAAATTTATTTTAAGCTTAGGAAAATTGTGGGACACAATTTCTAAAAGGAGGGGTGTATGTAATGACCCAAGATTTTAGGAATTTATTCTGGAAAATATAAATAAATTTAAAATAATTTTTAAATAAATTTTGAAGGAGGAATTGATATAGCTTGATAGTGTATCAGTGTGTGTACATGTGTGCACAGGAAATGCACATGAATATAAGCTAAAACCCTGAACTCCAAGAATACATACATATTGATGTGTATGGAAATATATATATATATATATATATGTAGATTAAATTCTTAAAAGTAGTATGCATGAGTAAATATATATATGAATGCTACTGAATATTTTTGAGTGTACATGTGCATGTGTGTGTCAGTATAGAATGATGTATGAATATATAGGTGGGTGTACTAATTATTTCAGTAAGACTTATATAAATATATATGTGTTAATAAAATACTAGAGTTTAAACTAGTGAAATAAAATATACAGACATATTTTAATATAAGCAGAAATAAAAAGAATGAAGATATAAAAAGGAATAATCCTCTTATAAATAAATGAAGGAAGTACATACCATTTGCATGAAAGATAAAAATAGAAAAAAATAAGATAAAACAGGGAAGTGCTTGGTATATGCAGAATTAGAAAAGAGTATTTAATAAATAACAAAACCAAGTCACATTTTTAGCATGATTGTAGACAAGGGGAAAAGTATTTTCTGAAAAGCAAATTTCTGAAAAAAATGTGTAACCACTTTTCTCTTCACCCAAATTAAGCCGGGAAGGGTAAAACTTTGGGTTTAAAATGCAGATAACATGATTTTTCTGGTGGGCAAAAAATGGCCTTAGCCAATACCCAAAACCCTAAGAGAGACCCTGTATATATATACATGTATATGCAGCAGCCTCCTCTCCTCCTCAGAAAAGAATTTTGAAAAAAAAAACAACACCATAGAAATCATAAGACAAGGGAAGGAAGAGAACTTGAGGCTAAGGGCAGAAGCTCATCAATTAATTAAGGAAACAAAGAAGAGAGCTAGGTGAGAAAACTCACTCAAAAATCTAAGGCAATAAGTCCTAATGTAGGCAACCAGTTATAAGTATTTTTCTTAAAAGAGTATTTTCATATATGAATGCTTATCTGTGAATTTAAATCTGAAAATGTTTGGATTCTCTTTCGTTGATCACTTGTTTTATTATAACAAAGTTTTATGTGTTGTTAGTATACATATCTGTTTTATACACTCAGATCTCTGATATGTTAATGTTTAGGGATATAAACAAATACCCAGAAAATAAAATGTTGAGAATAGGCAAGTAGTATTGGTTTTGGCTCAACCCAGAAAGATGTAAATAATGTTGAGCTGCAATATACTCATGTATAAGTGCTGAGGCTTGAAATAGAAAGGAATTAGGGGTGCAATAGGGTTGCCTATGTGCTGATGCTCCTGATTCAATAAAATGCATAGCAAACAAAATTTTGTGATTCAGTGAAACCAGGTCATCCTGAGTTTAACTCAAGCACAAATGTTTGTAAAAGAAAAACTCTCCCAGAAACCATAAGCCAATGTTAGTTGCCTAAACTCTTTTTAAATACCAGGATGAATATATATATATATATATACAGAACCTTATTTTATAATCACCAATGGTTGTTTGCTTGTTTGCCTCTGTATGGTCATGGATAATATGAGATGCCATGTTATGGATGTTTTTAGCTAATGAAATGATTCACTGAATGGTTTTGTCATGAAAAATCAAAAGAGTTATTATTAACTTAAAACCTGATTAGGAAATTGGGGTCAAGAACACTGCAGGAATGACTTGTGTGCTTGAGTAACACAAGTTGACACATGGCTTGTTTAAGTCCTGAGATCTTTGTGTAATGGAGTGAATTAGTTCATTACAGTGTGTCCATTGATTCATAAATATTGCAGATGAGACCAAGGATAGATAAATATACCAAGGGAATAATACTTGAGATGATGAGAAAACTAGAGTTTTTGCCAGATTTGAAATATGAGAATTGAATAAATGATTTAACTCATATTGGTTATTTTCCTGTTTGGTATGAATGATTGTTTGACTATGATTGAATTGTATGCTTGAATGTATGTGCCATATTTATATATGTAGTCTCTGGAAAGAAAATTAAAGTGTGCACATGCACAATGGCACAGAGCATGCACACAAGTATTTGCCTGATTCCAAAGGGCCGAACTTTCTGTATATGTACTTAACTTGACTTTAACCTAATTAACTAATTATTTTTGTGAGCTTTCTCATACCAGACATGTGTCTGACCCTAGTGTGCTAATGGCATCTGGGGTGTCTCATTTAAAATGAGGCAGTTTCAAATGCTTTTTCAGGGATTGCAGCAACTAAGTAGGAGTAGGAGCAAGGCTTTGAGAAGAAGATATAGCATGCTAAACTTAGTTAGATAAGAGCCTAAATGTTGAAATCTGCATGTATTGACAATTTAAATTGCTACTTGTATTAAGTGTTGAATATTGGATGGATATTTTGTTAGGTATTTTATTAAGAGATTGACTCGTATCTGGAATCTATGAACCAAGTTAAATATCTGTTATGTTTAAAAAAAATTTTAATCAAATCTTGTAAGTGGATTTAGCAAGAACACCATGTTAAAATCGAATGATTGCATTTTATAAATGTATTAGTCAATCTTGAGTCTTTGGAAAGGATTTAAGTTTTGGAAAATCTGGATAGTTGATTCTCAGAAAATTAAATGGTTTTATTTTCTACCATGGCATATGTATACAAAAGAAAATAGGCATAGGTTGAATGTTTTATATGGCTGCAAGGTTCCCATAATTAAACTTGTTTCATACAAATGTCTCATGTCCTATTTTTTTTAAAGAAAGGATTTGTAATAAGGGAAGTGTAAGCCAGATCCAAATAATTGCAGATATATATGCACATAAACATGTTTAGTGAAAATATTACCACACCTTTTCCTTTGTATTTGTGATAAGAATCTGAATTTCACTCAAATTCTAACCAAATGCATTCTTAATTCCAGACAGATTTTGTGAGAAGAAATTCAAACCTGGATAATGATAAACACTTCTATCATTTACAAAACCCAAGCAACAGACCCTTAATTTACACCAATCATGAAGCCTTCTAGGTTGTAGGAATGGGTTTCAAAAATAATTAAGCAAGAATTATTGTTTTGTATGATAGAATATAGGCATAAATAAAGTATATATGTGCAGATATAGGTAGATAACAGGTTCCAAACTGTACAGGAGAAAAATGAAAAGGAAAAAAAAAACAAAAATTGTGTTTGAACCAACCAGCATAGTACTCGAACTCGTGACCTCTCGTGTATAAGTTAGGCGCGTTTCCATTACGCCTAGATGTTGCTTGTGTTCTCTTATGACCCGCTTTCTTTTAACCTGAGTTTGATACTATTCAGACTTTAACACAAACATCTATATTAAAAGCTTGCTTTCCACTGATTTTTACTTGATCACTTCTTAGTTAGGATAAACAGACTAAAGTATATGTTTCCAGTGGATTGTTTGGTCAAAAAAAAAATCAGCAATCCAATATCCTCTTGTTTTCCAGAACTCTGATTCAAACAAGAGAGGCATATACATCCTCACATGTATGTGCTTATCTTTGTGAATGTACTGATATATTTATATTGGTTGATTATTGTGATCCTGGATATATTTGGTTTATTGGAAAAAGATATTGACCCTGAGAATTATAATTGAAATGGATGATATATCTATCTATATATATATATCCTCTTTACCTTAAAAAAAATTCCTTATGGAATTAGAGTAGAAATAGGAGGGTCATTTCAAATAGCGTATTGTACTACATAGTAGATAGTTTAACGGATCCTTAGGAGATGGTAATCCCGAACATCTCTTAAGTTGTTGCACTCACGTTAGACATTGGATAGGAGATGTCAAACCCCGTAAACATCTCTGACGTCGTTACACTCATATTTTTGTATTGTTGATTTAACTTACATAAGATCTTTTAGTTCTGACTCGAGTGTTTTGTCCTTTCAATTCGCTCGGGTCAGTTTGAGCTTTTCAGTTTATTGAAGACTACTTTCTGGAGGATGGAGACGAAGACTATGTACTATTATTATTTATTTTATATATTCCACTACATCATGTTGTTCCGCTGCATTTATTTATTCATGTATTCTGTAACTCTATTTTTGTGTTGTAAAAAGAATAATCAAATGTATTTATAAAACAACTTCATGAAATGCTATTTGATTATTATATTTTGTCATTCCGCTGCGAGATTATGTATTTGTTTTATTTCTTTCTCTTTTTCTTATTTACTCCATAACAGTCTGCCCTTTTGAATGGTTTGAGTCTGACATGTGTGTCTGGTTAAGACGTCCAAAATG
The DNA here is from genome assembly GCA_030737815.1 of Allium fistulosum. Taxonomy (NCBI): domain Eukaryota; kingdom Viridiplantae; phylum Streptophyta; class Magnoliopsida; order Asparagales; family Amaryllidaceae; genus Allium; species Allium fistulosum. The sequence continues at coordinate 1,108,681,585 of CM060902.1, read as the reverse complement.
GCAGGTTGTTACAGTTGGTATCAGAGCTTTTATTTAGCGATAACCTTAGTTTTGTGGGGTCTGACTCATATAGAATAGGGTAGTAATACCCTAGAATGAGTCGCTGAGTGTATATATATATATATGAGAGAGTGTATTTGTTAGTGTTATAAAAGGTTTTTATATTGTGTTAATTTTTTTCGTTTTGTATTTATAAATTCTTGTTGGTGCATAGGACGCTATGACATTGATAGGGATTTCTAAACCCTTAATAGGGCAAACTGACACAATATTTGTTTTGAAATATAGGTAAATGAAATAATTTTGCGTATTATATATTATTTTATATAAAATAATAATTTTATAAATGATATAGTTGGATGTAATATGTTGTTTGTTAGGTAAATTTTTTTTATAAACATTGATTGTAAAATGGGATTTACAAGTAAAGTAAATATAAATTGGAACTAAACGTTTCAGGATTTTTGAAATTTATTTCAAAGGGTTTTGGAATCTAATATTAGTAGTATTTAGAAGTATTTTCTGATATGAATATTTCAATATGATTTGAAAGAAATGCTTTAAAGGAAATAAGTTCTGTACTCCCTCTCTGTCGTTGGGAAATAATTTCGGTGATGAGTGCACGCATCATCGACGTTCATTTTCGTGTTTTAATGTGGGAAGACTGTTGAGGTAATTTTACTGCACATTTTGTTTTGATAAACAAAATCTTAATTTTAATTTTTAAATATAATTTGATATATATATATATAAGTTATGAGTATACAGTTATATTACAATTTAAAATAATTAAAATGAAACCCGGTTGTTTAGTTCTTAAGTTTCTATAAATTAGAAATTGAAATTATTGTAATGAATGGAATCTTGACTATATTAATAATTGGAAACTTCTGAAATGAAAATAAGAAATTGATGTTAAAATTATTAATGAAATAGATAAGAAACTGAAATTTTGCAAACTGTAAATAAAAAGAAAATGAAAATAAGAGATGGTAACTATTAAACATTTGTTAACTAAATATATAAGAGAAACTTGGGTAATATTCAATTGCATTCTTAAAACATATATATAACTTACCAAATTATTAAAAGTTGAAATGTTAAAAAGGATATGTAATAGAATATTATACAAGTAAAACTTGGGAAAATTTAAAAATGTTCAATGGAATTACTTCTATAAATAAGAATTCTAATGTTATAAATTGTAATAAACTAAAGTTAATAGTTTGAAATGCTACTAATTAAATGAAATAAAAGTGAATGATGTAAGAAAAAAATGATTATAAACTTAAGTTGACATTTTAAGCTATTTAAATCTGATTGAATAGTAAAAGGTGAACACTGTAAGTAAATAATTATAAACTTGAATTAATATTGAAGCCATTTAGAATTAAAATGAGTATTATATAAATTGAATGATTATAACTTCAAAGAACATTGGAAATAATTTAGAAATGAAGTTAATATTCAATGATACTACATATGGAAGAATGAATGTGAAAAAGAAATAATCTATAAATGGTGAACTAAATTGTAAAGAAACTTACCTAATAATGTATAATCCAATAATTGAAAATAAAATAATTTATTTAAGAGATGAATGTAAAGTAATAAAATGAAAGAATTGGCACGGTATGAATAAATGAGAAATGAACTTTTGTAAGTAATACTGAATGTATATTAATGAAAATAAACACTATATGAATGATAAAAGAAAAGTAAATGATGAAAAAAGGGAAAAAAAGTAAATAGTAATGTGAAGTAAACTGAAATAAAATGTATAAAATACTTCAATAATGAATTCATTTATGATCCAAATAATTGAAATGGATATAACTTATGTAAGTAAAGAATGCAAATTTATGAAATAAGCCTTATATGAGTGAATGAAAATTAAAATTTTTTAAGTAATGAACGTGAATTAAAGAAAATCATTGTATGAAAAAATGAACAAGAAATGATGTGAAAAGATAAATAGAGAAAACTTAAAAATGTATTGAATACTTTGTTGTTTGGCTTATGGATTGGTTGGGAGAGGATACTTCTATTTTGTATAGAGATGTATAAATAACCTATAAAGTTATCTACGACTATTGAGTGTATGGTTTACTTCATAGTTTATTTATCACTTTATATGATTAGAAGTTATGAACCCGAACAAACTATTTGTTTTGGTTAAAATGGATGAATGATTGTTTTCTTTGTTGAAATAATGTCTTACTTCTTGTTTGCAAGTGATTGTTGTTATGTTGTATTGATTTGTTTCGTTATTAGTTGAAAGCAACTTAAAATATTTCTCTTTTATATAATTATTAACTTCTTTGGATTATATAAGTGAAATACAGGTATGGAAGCAATAGTTACTGCTTTCGGTTTCATAAAATAAGCATTATTTCCCCGACAAATAGGTATGTTCTCGGATTACAGTTTTCTAGCGATATTATATTGTTTCTCACGTTGTTCGGGATACATTACTTTAAAAAATATGATATATATTGTTATTATTGATATTATTAATTCTCCCAGACCACTCCGTACAAAGGAGACTCTGCCGAAATTTTCCGTAAATTTTGGACTTAGAAAAGTATTGTGAAATGTTTTTCAAACTTTTGTTAACTTGAATATAAAAGGATTTAATTATTATAAATTGATATATTTTATTTAAATTATTTCATTATGTAAATTAATTTTTATAAAAATTTAATAGTTTGAATAAGATATATTGATTATATAAATTCCTTTTTTCCCTTCTTTTCCCTTCTTTTCCTTTTCGGGGACGAAAAGTTTTAAGTGGGGGAGAATGTAACGACCCATAATTTTCGATAATTAAAAATAGTGAATTTAATAAAGACTTTGTGATTTAATGTTGGAAGAAATAAAAATTTGTGATTTAATAATAAGAATATAACGGGAATGCAAATCTAATAGTATTAATTTAAGGTAACTGATAACTGCTTTAAATGTAATTTCAATTAATTAAAAGGATTAAAGAGTTATAATTGATATAGATTGTAAATAAATTATAGTAATGTATGTATTAATTGATATTGGATTAAAGGAGCAATTGATAATTCAAATGTTGATTAATTAATGAAATAAGGTGTAATTAATTGTAATTGATAATAGTAATTGGGTAGTAGTAGTTATAACAATTATTTGTAAATAATAAACTTACAAACGTTATTAAATGTAGTAATGGTGACAATTGTTGTCTGTTACCAATATATTTAATCAATTGCAATTAAATGTAATCAAATGTTACATTTATGTGAGTTAAGACAATAACTGAAAATTGTGAATGTAATAAAATGAATAGAATGTTAATTTTATTCATAAGGTAATAATTGATTTAATAAAAGAGTGAAATTAAGATAAATAAATTAATTGAGATTTTGAATTTTAATTAATGTGTAAAATTGACAAAAATTCAATATAATTTGTGATATCCCGGATTTCTTGACATCTGTAATTGATATAATAATTGGGTTAATTAATAGAAATACTGAATTATAAATTGAATAAATGAATCTGATCAAATAAAAAATATTGAAAATATTTCTTGTAATAGATAGTTTGTATATTTAAAGAACATCATTTAAAATAGATAAATATATATAAATTTAAAAAAACCTAATACATAATTTATAATATAAAATAAATACATATGTTAATATAGAAAATATGGTTTATGACATTTGTAAAATATAAACACATGCAAAAATACAAGTGTTAGATTAATATAGCATGAAGTAACATGTGGCAAATTTGTTCTCTTAAAAATTTAAAAATATAAATAACATGTATAAGAAAGAAGATCAGGCTATTTTTCCTAAAAATCCTTACTTTCATCTTCTCTAAACTAAAAGAAGAAAACTGGAAACCAAAAATCAATGCCAACATCAACAATTATTTCAAACTGCAACAAGTATTTCAGTTCAAGGATCAACATATCCAGCAGTGAATCAAAATCAGATCAGAAAACTTCCAGTTTTCAAGTTCAACTCTTTCAAATTTCTTCTGAGCTAAAGCAACATAGTAGATTCAGGATCAACTCAACAAGTAAATAAATCATCAACTATCAACTTCAGTTTCAAAGATCAGTTCAAAAACAGAACGGTTCCAGATCATAAGAGGAAGTCTGTTCTCTGTTTTCTTTTTAACAGGTGAGTAACTCAACTTTTAAAAAATTTAAGTAGGTGAAAGTTGTTTTCATGCTTTTAATTAGAAATGAATATATAATATGAATTTGCTGGGAATATATATATGTGAATATATTTATGTGTACATGTTTGTTATCTGTTACATTCTGTTCCTCAAAATCAAACTTCTGTTTGATTTTAAAATAAATTTTCTCTTGATTAAATCTTGATTTAGATTTAAGGCTTAAACAATTATGTTTATTTCATCATAGACTTTGGTCAGAAACTTTACTTAAGCTTAGACAACTCTATATATCTCTGGAATGTATAATCTGATGAACAAACATTAATTAGTGGAATTTCAAGTACAATGATTTGAAGTTTTAGGTTTATTAATCAAAATATCATACAAAATTATGATTTTTAAAAGCAAGATTACAATTTTTAAAGCTAGAGTCAAAGAGCAGTTCTCTATTGACTGTTTTGTGCATTGTGAGGCATCTCTGTTTCCACAAATGTTTGGAGGTGCCGAGTTTGATTCTGTAGGTGGAGGAGCTATCAGAGAGGGTGGAAAAATTAGTGCGAAGTTGATCAGAGGGTGGTGGCGATGGTGGTTGTGATTTGCAGTGTAGAACCCTAGTTTTATTGGGTCACTGTTTTTGTTCTAATGTGGTCTCCTCGGTTGATCGAGTTCAACCATGATTTGCGTATTGGTAGATGGTGGTTTGGGGAAGTCTTCGCCGGAGTATGGAAGGTGATGGTGGTCGGAGTTTCATGGGGGAAATGATGTTGACAGATTGGGGATGTATATGCTGTCTGCAGTTCCAGGTTTTGATCTTAAACTTGAATTTGAATTCGAGTTAAATTCTGGGGAACCTGAGCTTTGAAGGGTGATGTGGGGTTACTGGCCGATGGGAGATGGCCATTGATGATGGTCAGAGATGGCCGGAGTTGATGTATGGGTGCACAGTGAAGTGTGAGCATGTTGGTGATGATTAGTGGGTTGCAGGGTGGTTTCTCGAGGTGGTCTCGGGTAAATTAGAGGGTGACTCGAAGCTGATTTGTTTTGACTCGAAGTAATATAGAGCAGTTGTCTCGGGTTTGGACTCGCGTAAGTTATGTTTTGGCTCGGTTTCGTCTTCAAGTTGTACAAGAGAAATTTAAGTCCAAACTGTTAAGGTTTTAACAGTTTTTTTTTTAATTTCAACTAAACTAGTTTTTCTTTTAATATATATATAAAGAAGGAAGAAGAATACTCGGGTTTTGATTCAAATACATACCGGTTGAACCCAAAGTAAATGTTTTATAACAGTTTTAAATTTAAATAAAGCAAGTTTTTAAATCAATTTCTTTATATAATAAATGTTTTAATGATTGGTTTAAGAAAGTTATGTGGTTATTTAACTTAAACTTGTTAAAGTTAAATTCTGTAGTTATTTTAAAACCTAATTTAGAAATGTAATTAAGTGTTGATTAAAAGAATAAAATGTTTTAAATTATATGTTAATGATAATTTAGTAGTTAATAAGGTAAATGTTTTATCTTAAAATTTATTAGGGATTAATTAATTAAATAATTAAAGATTGATTAGCAAATAATTAAGGATTAATTAATTTGTAATTAAGTTTATTAATTGATAATTAAGGTTTATAAATTAATGATTAAGGAATAATTAATTACTGAATGAGATTAATTAAGGTAAATTAATGAATGTGATTAATTTAAAAATTACTTGTTAAATGTAATTAATTAAAAGAATAATTAATTACTAGAAGTGATTAAAGGATCATAAATGAATGTCATTAATTAATTAAAGATTAATTAATGTGAATGGTTAAGGATAATTAATCTATGTGATTAATTAAAGGTTAATTAAATGTAATTAAAGAATAATTAGTCAAGGAGGATTAATTAAGATGGATGATTAAAGAATGATTAATTAATTGAGTTGTAATTAATTAATGTTAAGTAAGCAGGATTAAGGTGATCCAAGTGATTTAAGTTGGTGATTAAATTAATTGGAGATTAATTAAATTAATTAAGAATTATATATCTTATAAATCTTGCTTATGGATGGTTGAATGATATTGGATGACTTGAATTGGTTGATATCTCTAATATGTGATGCTTTGAGATATGAGATATTTTGGTTGAACTGTGATATTATGGTTTATCTATCTGAGATAAATTGTTGTGTGAATATGAAATCCTGAATATAAATTCTATTGTTTAACTTACACACTTGGTTTAATGAATAACTTTGGATTCGAAGAGGCCGGGGTCGGGTATCAGCAAATACCCAAAACCACTTCGATTCTTTATCAATTGAGTTTAGAACCAACAGGCTGGAATTGGAATAAATTAAGTAACTTGGCCTTTAACTAAGTAATGGTTCGTGGACATCGTTGTAATAAGTGGTGGACTTTGGGAACTCGTAGAAAGGTACGAGTTACCCTGGATTGCAAATAAGTTTATAACTTAGTATTTCATGTTATATGGGTTTACTCACGCTGGTTTCCAGCCTGACCCGGGTGTTACTTTGATGTAATGCTCGGGTCAGACCGAGTATTACAGATTTTCAGGTAAGGAACGTTCGGAAGCTCAGGAGGCGAGCTGGATGACAGGAACGTATGGAGTATTCCGCTGTGTATATGATATTGTGTAGTCTGTATAGATTGTAGTCTGGAACAAGTTGTATAACTGTCCAGTTCATGTAAATGGTTGTAACTCTGATGTATAAAAATGTGATTGACTGATACAGTTTTCTTTGTATAACTGATATTATTATTTGATATTGTATTTTAATCCGCTGCGAATGTGAGATTTCTATGTTTGGTGTTTCTGTCTTCTTCTTCTTCTATCTCTTTCTTCTTTTTCTTTCCTTAACAATTCGGGATTTTCGGGGTCGAAAAATCCGGGTCGTTACACTTGGTATCAGAGCTGAAGGTTAAGCGAAAACCTTGGCTCTGTTGAGATTACTCGTTAAGGATAGGGTCAATGGTACCCTAGAACGAGTTGAGTGTGTATATATATATGAGAGCGTATTTGTTATTTTCATATATAAAGATTTCAAATGATTTTTATATAAGATTATATTTGATATATAAAGCAATATTTCTTTTAATATATTAAAGAACTTGGTGTTGAATCAATGGAATTAAATAAAATAATAAGAATTAAGTGGTAATACAACCAAATTGAAATTAAATGAAGATAAGTTTGAAATGGATCCAAACTGAAATAAAAATCTTGAGTTTATAGAAGTATTTTCAGAATAAAGATAATAGCGAATTGGTTTCTAGATATGATAATCTTGGTTATTATCATATATGGTTGTTGTATTTAAAAATGAAATGTTTAGGGAAGTAAACATTTAAGTGAGTATGAATTATAAATTGAATTGAAGATAATTTAAAATTTGTGAAATTTTAAATCTAAATCTAGAAAACTTGAAATTGTTTTAAAGAAATTTGTTTGAATTAAAACCAAAGGTGGTTTAAAAATTTAAGGTATAACTGGGTGTGTAAAGGAAATAAATATGTATAAATGAGGATATACATTATATTAAAGATGTTTGAAATAAACTCTGTATTGAATTTAAATTTTCCTGGGAATGTGATGTGAAAACCCTAAATGAATTAAGTTTTTAAATTTAAAAAGGGGGAAAGATTATTAATCTGAAGTTTAAAATTTGAATGGGAATTCAAATTGTGTAAAGTTGACCAGATTAAGTAAATTAAATTTAACTTGGAGGAAGTTAAATAAGTTTGAATGAATAACTTGAATTGGAAATTTCAAGGTGAAATTTAAATTTAACTTGGAAAGTTAAATGGTTGTTTTTTTTAAAAAGGGGAGTTATGAGTGATCTCAAAATGGGTTTGAGATCTGGAAATTGAATAATGGATACTGTAAATTGATGTTAGGATAAATTTGGATGTTTATTTATCCTGATATTATTCTATTGTTATAAATAATCAATGAAATTGAGAATTGGTTTTGAAAATTGAAAATGGATAATAAATTGGAATCTGAAGAATAAATTGTTTTGAATTCTTATTTGAACTTTGTAATAAGTTAAGTAAAGATAATTTTAAAATAAAATTTTGGAATTTGGGTTCAGAATTAAATGGTTTAAAGATTTAAGTTGTTAAAAAAAAAAATTAAGGTTGATTTGATTTAAAAAGTAAAGGTTAATTTAATTTAAAGGATTAAATCAACATTTAAAATATTTAACTCGAATTTATATAATTCGAGATGGTTTTAAGTTGAAATTTGAATAGAAGTAGTTCAAATTGAATTTGATTTGAATTAGGAAAGAAATTGAGGATTAGTTCAACTTGAATTGAGGTTAAATCAATTTCAATGGAAATTGAAGTTATTTAAATTGCAATTGAGTTAATTTAAATGGAGGTGGAAATTTGAATTGAATTGATAAGAATTGACAGTTTGGCTCTGGATTATTTTCAAAATAAATTGTTTTAATACAAATATATTTTTCCAAACCATTTACTATACAATCTTTCTTCTTAAACCCCAAACTATCCTATACTTATTTTACAATTATTTTAGAACTATTTAACTATTTTGAAACTGTCTTATAAACTAATTACTATTTTTCAGTTACTTATATCTAATCGCTATTTTAAAAACTATTTTGCAATTATCTAACTATTTTATACCTACTTAACTATTTTACAGTTATTTTACAAACTAATAACTATTTTTCAACTGCTTATCTATTTTAAACTTTTTCAAGTTATTTTTAAATTTAAATAGGTCAGAGTTCAGACTGTTTGTAATTGAAGTAATAACTCAATTGGAAATGGAAGCAATTGAGAATAAGTGAATGGAATTAAAGGAAATGTGAATAGAAAAGAGAATTGATTTGGCTAATAACCAACAAAGATAAATACGTAGGATATACGTATATTATTCTATTCGCATAGTGATTTGATCTAGATTCGAACACAGAATTTCGAGATAGTATTATCGATCCGAGTTGGAATTTTTCGCTCGATTTTCGACGGCGAACCTGGATATGGGTTGTTGATTGGTTCTGGATATTCTCTATCATAGCTACGACTATGCAAGGAGAATGACGGTTTCTGATCAAGAAATCAGATCTGAGTCCGCACTAGAAAGTCGGGTGGACGATACTAGTTCGGAAGTGAAATTGTGTGATCGATTGAGCGATCAGACTGATATTGCGTACGGATGATATGTGTACATCGTACGAGTTTGGATGAAATTGATATTGAAATTTGTGGATAAGGATTGTAAAATGGTCTTTGAAATGAAAAGTATATTTGTGAAATATAATGGAATTGGATATTTCTTTGGTTGAAATTTACTTTATGGGGGTAAGTAAATGATAAATAACTTTATAAAGAAATCAAACTTGAATATTTGATTGACAATAAATAAAGTTATATTTTGTAATATGATAAACTTCCCTTATTGAATCTAGCCAGAATAAAAAGGGTTTTGAAATATTTGAAGTATAAAAGAGGTTTTATACAAGTTTGAAATGATCCGAAGATTTTCAAAGATTTTATATATCTATATATATATATAAGGGATTTTATGGGAATGATTTAGAAAAGGTTTTGGGAACCTATGAATTTGGAAAAGGCTTTTGATTTTGAGAAAAATCAGTTTTGGATTTTGGAAAGCCAAGTTTGGAATTATCGATTTTGGATATCGATTTTGTGTAAAGGAGATTTTGATATAAATCATAAAGGGTATGATTTGAAGATACTATAAGTGTATAGTATAAAATGTTTTGAAAATAGCTCTGGGGAAAAAGGCACTCCCTTGAAATGAACTTCTCAGGAGTGCCACTGGGTGGTACTGCCTTGAACCCCAAGGGGGGATTCTAAAGTTGATCCTGTGAGGAGTCCGGACAAACTAGTTCCTGAGGATTATTTGTGTAGCGAAAGTCGAGGGGCTGGTGCCCACAGAGGCATTTGGGTTATGCTGTGACGACAGTTTAACTCGATGTCACTGCGATCTACTGCAGACCATAGCGAAAGTCATGTGTGCCGCTGAGAGCCAACTGTCTACGTTTGATTTTATATCGGTAGACTGTGACACTATGGTAACATAGCGAAAGTCGTTTGTGCCGCTGAGAGCCAACAGTCTGCGTTTGATTTTATATCGGTAGACTGCGACCTATGTGGGAGAAGTTTCATTATTTGGCAGCGAAATTCGGTGGCGCTGATGCCTACAGTTATATGGGTTTGTGCTGTGATAGCAACGTAAGGCCCGGGTATAACTGCGATCTGTAGCAGGTTCCATGGCGTAATCGAGGAGCGCGGAGACCTACAGTTATCTGTGGATTTTGCCGGAACGGCAACGTAACCATCGGGTTAACTGCGACCATGGATGGGAGTGATGATTTCCAGAGCATTCTCACCAAAGATATTTTCTCTATTTTCAAAACTGTTTTCTATATTTTCAATAAATTATTTTCCAAATATTTTCACTGGGTGTTGAAACCGGGTCTGCTAAGTACTTATAGATTTTCAGTCTTACGCCTGATCAACGTATGACTGAATTTCTGTGAGAACAAGGATGGACTTGTTGAGACATTGAGTTATAAAAGTATTTTTATAAAAAAAAAACTATCTTTGTAATATTATATAGATTTTAAAGTATTTTAAAAATTAATATAAAAGGAGTTTATAGTTTAAAATGTTAAATAAGAAAATTTATCTAATTTTAAGTATTGAATAAATTTTGCTTTCGTTCCTTTTCGAGGACGAAAAGATTTAAAGGGGGGAGGAATGTGATATCCCGGATTTCTTGACATCTGTAATTGATATAATAATTGGGTTAATTAATAGAAATACTGAATTATAAATTGAATAAATGAATCTGATCAAATAAAAAATATTGAAAATATTTCTTGTAATAGATAGTTTGTATATTTAAAGAACATCATTTAAAATAGATAAATATATATAAATTTAAAAAAACCTAATACATAATTTATAATATAAAATAAATACATATGTTAATATAGAAAATATGGTTTATGACATTTGTAAAATATAAACACATGCAAAAATACAAGTGTTAGATTAATATAGCATGAAGTAACATGTGGAAAATTTGTTCTCTTAAAAATTTAAAAATATAAATAACATGTATAAGAAAGAAGATCAGGCTATTTTTCCTAAAAATCCTTACTTTCATCTTCTCTAAACTAAAAGAAGAAAACTGGAAACCAAAAATCAATGCCAACATCAACAATTATTTCAAACTGCAACAAGTATTTCAGTTCAAGGATCAACATATCCAGCAGTGAATCAAAATCAGATCAGATTCAAAAACTTCCAGTTTTCAAGTTCAACTCTTTCAAATTTCTTCTGAGCTAAAGCAACATAGTAGATTCAGGATCAACTCAACAAGTAAATAAATCATCAACTATCAACTTCAGTTTCAAAGATCAGTTCAAAAACAGAACGGTTCCAGATCATAAGAGGAAGTCTGTTCTCTGTTTTCTTTTTAACAGGTGAGTAACTCAACTTTTAAAAAATTTAAGTAGGTGAAAGTTGTTTTCATGCTTTTAATTAGAAATGAATATATAATATGAATTTGCTGGGAATATATATATGTGAATATATTTATGTGTACATGTTTGTTATCTGTTACATTCTGTTCCTCAAAATCAAACTTCTGTTTGATTTTAAAATAAATTTTCTCTTGATTAAATCTTGATTTAGATTTAAGGCTTAAACAATTATGTTTATTTCATCATAGACTTTGGTCAGAAACTTTACTTAAGCTTAGACAACTCTATATATCTCTGGAATGTATAATCTGATGAACAAACATTAATTAGTGGAATTTCAAGTACAATGATTTGAAGTTTCAGGTTTATTAATCAAAATATCATACAAAATTATGATTTTTAAAAGCAAGATTACAATTTTTAAAGCTAGAGTCAAAGAGCAGTTCTCTATTGACTGTTTTGTGCATTGTGAGGCATCTCTGTTGCCACAAATGTTTGGAGGTGCCGAGTTTGATTCTGTAGGTGGAGGAGCTATCAGAGAGGGTGGAAAAATTAGTGCGAAGTTGATCAGAGGGTGGTGGCGATGGTGGTTGTGATTTGCAGTGTAGAACCCTAGTTTTATTGGGTCACTGTTTTTGTTCTAATGTGGTCTCCTCGGTTGATCGAGTTCAACCATGATTTGCGTATTGGTAGATGGTGGTTTGGGGAAGTCTTCGCCGGAGTATGGAAGGTGATGGTGGTCGGAGTTTCATGGGGGAAATGATGTTGACAGATTGGGGATGTGTATGCTGTCTGCAGTTCCAGGTTTTGATCTTAAACTTGAATTTGAATTCGAGTTAAATTCTGGGGAACCTGAGCTTTGAAGGGTTATGTGGGGTTACTGGCCGATGGGAGATGGCCATTGATGATGGTCAGAGATGGCCGGAGTTGATGTATGGGTGCACAGTGAAGTGTGAGCATGTTGGTGATGATTAGTGGGTTGCAGGGTGGTTTCTCGAGGTGGTCTCGGGTAAATTAGAGGGTGACTCGAAGCTGATTTGTTTTGACTCGAAGTAATATAGAGCAGTTGTCTCGGGTTTGGACTCGCGTAAGTTATGTTTTGGCTCGGTTTCGTCTTCAAGTTGTACGAGAGAAATTTAAGTCCAAACTGTTAAGGTTTTAACAGTTTTTTTTAATTTCAACTAAACTAGTTTTTCTTTTAATATATATATAAAGAAGGAAGAAGAATACTCGGGTTTTGATTCAAATACATACCGGTTGAACCCAAAGTAAATGTTTTATAATAGTTTTAAATTTAAATAAAGCAAGTTTTTAAATCAATTTCTTTATATAATAAATGTTTTAATGATTGGTTTAAGAAAGTTATGTGGTTATTTAACTTAAACTTGTTAAAGTTAAATTCTGTAGTTATTTTAAAACCTAATTTAGAAATGTAATTAAGTGTTGATTAAAAGAATAAAATGTTTTAAATTATATGTTAATGATAATTTAGTAGTTAATAAGGTAAATGTTTTATCTTAAAATTTATTAGGGATTAATTAATTAAATAATTAAAGATTGATTAGCAAATAATTAAGGATTAATTAATTTGTAATTAAGTTTATTAATTGATAATTAAGGTTTATAAATTAATGATTAAGGAATAATTAATTACTGAATGAGATTAATTAAGGTAAATTAATGAATGTGATTAATTTAAAAATTACTTGTTAAATGTAATTAATTAAAAGAATAATTAATTACTAGAAGTGATTAAAGGATCATAAATGAATGTCATTAATTAATTAAAGATTAATTAATGTGAATGGTTAAGGATAATTAATCTATGTGATTAATTAAAGGTTAATTAAATGTAATTAAAGAATAATTAGTCAAGGAGGATTAATTAAGATGGATGATTAAAGAATGATTAATTAATTGAGTTGTAATTAATTAATGTTAAGTAAGCAGGATTAAGGTGATCCAAGTGATTTAAGTTGGTGATTAAATTAATTGGAGATTAATTAAATTAATTAAGAATTATATATCTTATAAATCTTGCTTATGGATGGTTGAATGATATTGGATGACTTGAATTGGTTGATATCTCTAATATGTGATGCTTTGAGATATGAGATATTTTGGTTGAACTGTGATATTATGGTTTATCTATCTGAGATAAATTGTTGTGTGAATATGAAATCCTGAATATAAATTCTATTGTTTAACTTACACACTTGGTTTAATGAATAACTTTGGATTCGAAGAGGCCGGGGTCGGGTATCAGCAAATACCCAAAACCACTTCGATTCTTTATAAATTGAGTTTAGAACCAACAGGCTGGAATTGGAATAAATTAAGTAACTTGGCCTTTAACTAAGTAATGGTTCGTGGACATCGTTGTAATAAGTGGTGGACTTTGGGAACTCGTAGAAAGGTACGAGTTACCCTGGATTGCAAATAAGTTTATAACTTAGTATTTCATGTTATATGGGTTTACTCACGCTGGTTTCCAGCCTGACCCGGGTGTTACTTTGATGTAATGCTCGGGTCAGACCGAGTATTACAGATTTTCAGGTAAGGAACGTTCGGAAGCTCAGGAGGCGAGCTGGATGACAGGAACGTATGGAGTATTCCGCTGTGTATATGATATTGTGTAGTCTGTATAGATTGTAGTCTGGAACAAGTTGTATAACTGTCCAGTTCATGTAAATGGTTGTAACTCTGATGTATAAAAATGTGATTGACTGATACAGTTTTCTTTGTATAACTGATATTATTATTTGATATTGTATTTTAATCCGCTGCGAATGTGAGATTTCTATGTTTGGTGTTTCTGTCTTCTTCTTCTTCTATCTCTTTCTTCTTTTTCTTTCCTTAACAATTCGGGATTTTCGGGGTCGAAAAATCCGGGTCGTTACATAATTGAAATATAGTAGTGAATACAATTAAAATATGGAAATTGTAACATATTAGTGAAATAAGATATCAACAAATATTAACTATGTTATTAGAGTAATAATTGATCGAATATAAAGATTGAAATCAAACTTAATCAATTTATTGGAATTTAAGCTATAATAAATGGACTTATTGCAATTAAATGTAATTAAATACTACTAATGGAAATTAAGATGAAATTGTAAAATATTAATGTAGTAAGAGATAAACTAATGTTAATTACATCCTTAGGGTAATAATTGAGTGAATAACAAGATTGAAAAGTCAAACAAATGGATTTATTGGAAATTAAATTTATAATTACTGAATTTATTGAAATTGAAGTCAAATACTGTAATTTGTACAATATTAAATATTGAGTTGATATAGAAATTTGTTTTAAAGGATTATAAATTACTAAGTAATCTAAAGTGATAGAAATTTGTAAATTATAAAATTTGAATTAAAAAGGTGATTTAATTAATTTAATATTAATTTATTTAATTAACGTGAAAATAGTCATTTTGCCCATTGTCTCGGATTTCGATGAAACCAGTTTCATCGGATCCGTAATAGTGAATTATTGCAAGGTTTTAAGTTTCGTAGCAATCGGACTTGTCATTTGATCGTACGGGCTTAAAACGCGTAGAAATCAATTTAATTAAATTCAATTGAAATCAATTTGAAATAAGCTGATTTTAGGCTAACTTCTTCATACGATGGAATTAGGACTTGAAACCTGTTCCATTGAGTTTAAAAATATCAAAAACATCTATTTTGATATATAGGATGGCCCATTTTCGTTTCGGAGACAAAACGGGCTTTTCGGGTCGTATTTGTAGTTTCAAAATCAATTCGGGTATTGTCTATATTTCATATCGGGCTTCGTTAGTATATATTGTTTGTTCTAAACCCTAGCATCCTTTCATTCTTCAATACTGTACGTGCAATTCCTTCTGTCTGTTCTTTCTTCAATGGAAGAAGCTAATTTAACTTCAAAACCCTATTCCAATTTCAAATTCAATTTCAAAATCAAACTCCTCCAAAACCTATCAAATTATATATCGATTTGAAGCTCTCGGCGAGCGCAATTCAAATCTGTGGTTAGTTTCTCGATTTGGATTTTTGTGTGGCCAGAAATTGATGATTAAATCTCGGTCGTTCATCTTGTCGTGATCAACTTTGTCGTATCGTTGAACGGAGGGTATAGTCGTGTTGAGGGGGACGAGCGTAGTTCATCTGTGTCGTTCGTTTGGTTGATCGATGGTTGGATGTGGCGTACAATTCGACCTAGGGTTTAATAGAGGTGGCGGCTGTGCATAAATTCGTGGCTTTGGTCGACGACGAGTGCGGGCGCGTGGCCGCGGTGAGGGGTTAGGCGATGGCGGCAGGTCTGGGGTGGCCGCGATAGCTAGCGCTGGTGGTGCGTGCATTCGTAGGATGGCGGCACTTCCGTGTGTGCGTGTTCGATGGGTTTCAGACGATAGGGTTTGGGGAACGTTGGAGATGCAGACGTGGTACGTTTTGTTTATTTGTTTATTTAATTTAAATTTAAATTTAAAACGTTGTAATTTCAATAACTTTCACATACGAGGTCCGTTTCACGCGCGGTTTGTTCCGCTAGGATCGTATCGAAATCTCAGACATTTTGACGATGATTTGGACAAATTCTGAGACTGTTCAAATTTAGGCCCTATTTTGGATTTAAAATCAAAGGTGAGAGTGTTTTAACCCACTCACAATTACTAAATTATCTTATGTTAGTTAAATTAAATTTACGATGTGATTAGAAATCAATTGATTGATGTTTGGTATGTTTAAATTGTTATTCTAGTTAAATTTGATTTTTATTGCATTTAGAAATTGTTTAATTTAATATTGAATTTAAATTGGAAATTTAATACCTGTTATTGATTATCCGTTAGCTATTGATGTTTATTGATTGATTGGATAATGATTTTGATGGATGTTTGATTGTCGATATTGGATGACTGGATGTTGTATTTTATATTTTTATAACACTACAGTTCCCTATGGGTTGAAATGATACATATCCGAACGATCTATAGATTAGGGAAAAATCGTTATGGGTTGAAATGATAGACTAGAGCGAATTTATGGATTTTTATTTAATTCGGGATTGCGGTTTGAAATGATATATAACCGTAAAATTTAAATTGCGAATTGAAATGATAAATATCCGTATCACTTGACCCTAGGATAGAAAATTATATACGAACACCAGATTTGGTTAAATTAAATGATTTTAAGTCTTTAAATTTTGAATTCAGTTAACTGGTATTTTGAAATAGAAATTAATTTATATAAATTGAATTATTTTCGAAATCCAGGCATAAATGTTGAAATTGGAATTGATTTAATAAATTACCCAAAGGACTTAAATTGGAATTTCAAAGTTGAAGTGTCAAATATAAATGAATTTATCGGAACTGAGTTATTGAAAATGTTTGGATATAACTTTGAAATCTAGTTTAAACTAATTTGAACTATTTTAATCAATTTAAACTATTTTAATTTATATTAATCTATTATAACCTACTTATTCCAATTTAATCTATTTTACCAATTTTAAACAAATTAAATTTATTTAATCTATTTTAAATCTACTTAATATGTGACGACCACCCATGACTCCTGCACAAAACTTGGAAATAGTGCGATGTAAAGTGTGCCAGGCAGCCATGGATGATCGTCAGGGGTAAATTAAAGCAGCAGAATCTATCGTATTACTCACAGCGCATGGATAAAATACAATAGAGAATATATATAGTGAAGCTTCACAAAATAGAATCTCATCAATTAAGCTTCATAATAGTTGAATACAAACATCTGAATAGTCAATACATCAAGCCTCACTACATATCACTCAGAGAATTATACAAGCAGCGGAACATCCAGTACATATAGTAAGAAAATAATATGCAAGCCTCCAGCTCGTCTTCGTCATCAGCATCGTTGGAAACTAAGAACAGCACCTGTCACCTGCTACCTAGTCTGCCCATCCCAAAATGGATGAACAGCCCAAGGTAATAAGAGTTGAAGTTAAAACCTTGAGTCAGACAACAGTCTTAGTGAGCGGTAAATTAACTAACAACATACCAAAAGAGCATAAAGGTAAAAGGAATAGGAATCCAACCCTCCCACTCCACCTCTTTCTACAGTGATAGCTCCCAGACACACACTAAGAAGAATTTAACATAGCAAAGCAAACATTTAAAGTAAAGCAATTATCACTTGAGTCAAGGTCAATGTTTTCCAAGTACAAACCCCCAAGGCCTAAACCAAGATCAGATAAGCACCCAGAAAATATTGCTCTTGAGGCTGAATGACGATACAACCAAACATCCATGACTCTGGCTATCATTGTTATCATTGCTTCGATACCATCGTTAATTGAATGACCGGCACATTCTTTCAGCCATCTGTCAAGGGCTAATGGTAACCCCGGTTCTAGACAGAACTCCGCACGTCGTCGTAGCCCGTGCCTAGGACTATCGAATCTACCCAGCGTACTCTTGCTTTGAGCCTGCTAGAACCTTCAACAACGATGAAATCTCAGCCTTCTAGTCATCCTCCTCGATGACTATTTTCATACTAGCTCAAGCGTCTCTCGAGCCAACCATTATCATCAAACTCGAACCATATCACCGAGTCAACAACTTACTTGGAATGATCCCGTCTGGATTAAACCAAGGCTATCTCACATCATGCCTCGCTTCATCTCATCATAGCAAAGCCTCATCTCAACATCATCATCAACCTATCCATATGAGCTTTATCATCTGCGTCATATGCCACGAGCAGCTTTTCTTATTCAAGAGCCTTTCCCTTAGCTTTTGAATCATCTTCAACTAACTTGTCTAAATCAAATCATCAATCAACTAATTTATAACAATCAACCAAGTCAATCATTAATCCAAGTAATCAAGCATTCAAACATGATCTAATGAACAATTATAACAATAATGGCAATCTTGTAAATAAAGAGTCTAAATCTAATAAGCATGAATCATGAGCAATATCTCTACAACTTGATGAATGAACTTGCATAGGTTAACATGTAGTAAAATGGATGTCAAATCATCATGAACAATAGATCGATACTTAAGTTTAAGAAAATGCATGGAAATCACTATTTTAACACAAAATCAAGCCACCAATCCGATATACTCCTTTGGATCCATGTGAGAGATAACCACCACTTACCAAATCACCTAAACACCTTAAAAGCAACACACTTCAGATCTGGACAGTGAAGGATCTAGCTTGATCCGCCAAAATTCTGCTTCAAACCATGAAATCTCTCTTCGATGGTTGAAGATCTTCAATCTAAGCTCTTGGATCTTCGATTTGATCTTCGATTTGGATGGAAGGAAGCACAAAATTAAAGTGGAGAAAAGAAGTGAAGAAGTGTAGAACTCGAGCTCTCAAAATGGCAGCACTTCGTCGCTTCAAAATCTGGATCCCAAAAAGTGAGGCAAGGACCGTGTATTTATAGGGTGGAATCCTTAAGTCGTCCGCCCCCTTAAGTCGTCCATGACTTAAGAAAACCTCACGACCTATGTCTTAACGACTTAGCAAATCCTACGACCTACGACTTAGCAGATCCTATGACTCAACCATCCCCTTCGACTTACGACCTAGCAGATTCCCCAACCTAACACTTGCGCGACTTAACACATACGCGCGACCTAACCCTTAGGCACGACCTAAGACTCAACGGGATACGACTTAGCGACTTAACAACTCAACGACTCAACAACTCAACGACTCAACAACTCAACGACTTAACGACCCTGCGACTTAAGCCTTATCACTAATATGCGACTTACGACCTAATTATACACAACACTCCTCCTTAGGTCGCTTCCGACCTAACTTCAACACAAGGTCTCACGACCTAACTATAACAACTTAAGCCTTACCTCATACAGCCCCTAAGTCGCTAACTACTAGGTCGTTGCCGCTAATTCTTAAGTCGCTACCCTCCTTAAGTCGCTTACTAACTTAAGTCGTTAACTCCTAAGTCGTCAACTTCCTTAGGTCGGTCAAATCCTATAGGTCGCTAAACCCCTTAAGTCGTCTACTTCCTTGAGTCGCTCCACGACCTAACCTTCTTCACGAACTGTGACGACCCGATATTTTCAACCATTCGCATCCATTATAAGTGTATAGGTAGACACTCATGCCGGAGTTGAATTGCTCAAAATACCGCGTTGTAATTAAAATTTTGCAAATCTCAGAATATACAGTAAATAAATATAATCACAGATCACAGACACAGAGTAAAATAATGCAGCGGAAGTAAAAGAAATAGTAGTTCATGAAGCTACTATCTAAATATGTCAGAGTTACATAAGATACAACAGAAGAAATAGAGTACAACAAAAGTCTCAATAAAATAACCAAGTACAAGCTGAGTAGAACAACGGAATTGAAATAGATAGGATATGACAAGTAGATAATCTCCAGCGATTCAAATCTCCAATAGAGTGGAAATCCAAATCTGTGAATAACTCAGGCTGACCCGAGCGTAAAGCAAAACACAAAACACTCGAGTCAGGACAATATATACTTATATAATGTAAACCAACTCAAGTGAACTGTAATAAAGGTACAAGTAACTTAGAAGATGCTTGGGACCGCCCATCCTCTAAGGATCCGTTAAACTATCTACTATGTAGTAATATTCGATATTATAATAGTGTCTAAATAAGTAAAGTATAATCATATAGAAAATAGCGTTAAGGGGATGGAGAACCTTAACGTGGTCGGATCTTAAAATCATGATCGTAGTAAAGCTCGATATGGTATGTGACACGGCACAACTAGGCAATGCTAGGGTAGATATACCAATTACGCACACGGACTGATGGATACGCATAGCAGCCACTACCGTTCCACCTCGAACAACACTCCCAAATCGAAGGATGGCCATCTAATCAATCACAAGTAAGAGTATAATATCGAAGAAATGTGTCCGAGAAGAGGTGCTACCTCACTGGTCCGAGATCGCTCCTGTTTTAGCCACCTTATGCCAACTCACGGGAGTTGGGTCCACGTAACATACCTTAAGAACGTCGCCACCATCCTACTTCATTCTAGAATCTCCACCGCGTACACGGTTGTCAAAGTGGTTTTCGGTATCAACAGAGAGTATGTCCATATCCGATCCCGGTCTCTTTGCCAACCAATCGTTATTATAACCCGTGGTTATAACTTTTAAAAACAATACTTAAAAAATAAAATATCATTTCAAACCATATCTTTATCAAAATAAAGATTAAATCAATTCCAAACCATTTCCATATATTTAAATTTTCATATCATTTCAAAACTTCATTTCAAATCATTTTAATATAATAAAATATCATATCCTTACAAAACTTCATTTCAAATCATTTTAATAAAATAAAATATCCTATCAGTTCAAATCCAAATATTCAACTTTAAATACCTTTTAAATTCAAAGATATCGTTCATTTACTATCATTTCAAATCACCTTTAAATAGTTTATATTCCAATCAAAATAATTCATTTAAACCTTTTAAAAGTGTAATTATTATATTTTCAAATCAAGTATTCAATTTCCAAAGTTTCAAACCATTCTGAGTTCGTTTACTAAGTCAAAAACCCTAATTATTAAAATTTCAGCATTTCACAGCATTTAAAAACAACTGCTATAAGTTATATTTGAAAACATTTTTAATTCAGCAAAGATAGCACTTAAAACTGCTGTTAAAACTCTGTTTTAGTTGAATTATAGTTCAAAACAGAAAAGACAGCATTTCAGAAGTGCTGCGGTAGTTCAGATTTCAAAACAAGGGTTAAATTTGGTTTCAGCAAAGACTGCAGACCATTATAGCATTTCCAGAGAATGCTATAATAGGCCTGAGTTCAATATTAGCCTATAAGTTCAACTACAGCAACTACAGCATTTCAGAAATGCTGTAATAGCTCTTTTTATACAATTTTAGTTCAAAACAGAATCTATAGCATTTCTGAATGCTATTAAAAGTAGATTTCAGGTGTTAGCATATTTCCAGCAATTAAATAACTTTAATTTAAAACACATAAACATTTTAAAAAATCATATTTTAACATTTAAAATGTTCATTTACATATCGTTTAACATATATCTTTTCATAATAAATTTCTTATAATCAAATCCAATTTTCAACAATTTACTTAATAAATTTTAGTGTAAAAGTGTCCAATTCTTCACATTTCAACAAATAAACTTAACACTTCAAATTTAAATTACCATTTCACAATTTAACTAAATTTCCAATGTTTATTTAATTAACTTAAACCTTTAATTAAAACCAAATTTCACATTTCCTAGTCAAGTTATATTTTAAAAGATCACTTCTAAACATTCATTTATTTAACCACTTAAATTCATAGAAAAATCAATAATACTTTAATAAATCACTTAAATTCAAATTTAATCAAATTATCATATTTAGCATTTCCAAATAAAATTAGATTTCCATTTTATTCATATAACTTAAATATCATTTTTAACCAAAATTCCAAATTCCAAACTTAAGTTATATTTCAAAAATCCAGTTAAACCGTTCATTAATTACATTTTTAACACATAGAAAAATCAAAATTTCTTTAATTCAAAATATTTCAAAAATCTGTTTAAACCAAATTTCATAATTTATATTTTTAAAATATTTAAAAATATCCAAAACACTTTATAAAATAACCACGGGCCTGTATATAGTTTTCTAACCTAGGTCAAGTGATACGGATATGTATCATTTCAATCCGCAGTTTAAAAAGAAAAATCCGGGTTCTATCATTTCAAACCAGCAATCCCAAGTTAAATAAAATAAATAAAAACCATTCAGGCCTATCATTTCAGCCCATAATGATTTTTCCCTATTCTAAAGTCCGTTCGGGTATGTATCATTTCAACCCATAGTGATTCTAGTCTACAGGGAACTTACAGTGTGAAAAACTGATAAAAATAATAAAATAGCATGATATAACAGTAACATATGATATAACAGGTGTAATAACAGGTGTGAACATCATATGATAATAATATAAGCATATATAACAGTTATAACAGGATGATATAATTTTACAGGTTCAAATGGTGTCAGTTTACTAGTTATATAAGTACACATTGTCTGGTGAGAATTACTCACTTGTTTAGAGCTGGAGATATCCACCAAAGCACACAACACAAACACAATGAAGGCACGATGACATGGATATGACTTGAGAGTGGAGAGCCAAATATAATTGCCTTGTATACATATAAACAAAACAAGACAATGTATACATAAATATGTAACACAAAACAATATCGAAATGACTTGAAATAAAAAGCAACAGAGGGCAAAGTGATTCGACCTTTCTTTAACCATTCAAGAGCTTGACCAAGGGGATCTTTTGCTCAGCCATAGCTGGACATAATCTCAGGTTATGGCATCAAAATAGCATGGCAACAAGGAGATGATGATGGTAGGAGTTACATATGAATAAGACAAAGGGTCAAGGCAAAATAAGTGGAGTTTTGGTGCATTTTTGACTCATCCAAAGGCAAGTGGGGCTCGGCCCTTGCATGGTTCAGGTCTGGACAGTGGATGGAGGGGTGTGTGGAGGTCCGGAAAAGGTGGTGGTGGCGGCCTATAGTGGTGGCCAAGGTGGTGGATGAAGGTGGTGAAGTAATAGTGGTGACTAATGCATTGTTTTGGAGTTTTTTTGACATTGTTTTGGGGTGTAGGCTCATCTAGATGGCCATGGCCTGATCTGGTCAGAGGGGATTGGAGGAGGAGCTGGTGCAGATGATGGTGGAAAAGGTGTTGGAGGTGGTGGTCGTGGCTATGGAGAAGAGGCCATGCAAATAGAAGAGAGAAACAAGGCAAAATAGCATAGAAAAAGTAAGAAAAAGTTGAAAGAAGAGAGGGATTTACCAAATTTATTTGCAAGATGGAGGCCATGATTTTTTTTAGGGTTAAGGAGCTTTGAAAATTCGTGAATAACATGAGGAAGTAGGCTGAAAAAGATTGGGGGAATAGAACAGCAAAAATAAAATAAAAGATGTATTGATTGAAAAAGAAACGGTAGAATTCAAAAGGACTAAGCACACAAAAGGTATCAAACTCTTCATATATCTTTAATTCCTTTTTATAACTTTATATTTCTGGAAATGATAATAATCCCAGATAAAATTTCGAAATTTTATTAAAATATAATAATTTATATAAATATTTATCAATTATATAAAGTTAAATTAAGAAAATAGCTAAAATAGTAAACTAGTCTAGAAAATTTGGAATTTAATAGAATAAATTTTTAGAAAATTCATATGAGCCTATAATATATTTTTAAACATAAATAATAACATGAAATAAAAATATATTCACAAAATAAACATTTAAAATTTAATTTACATATAATTTCTAATGAAGAAAATAGCAGAAAATAGGAAAACAGCCTTTTAAAAATAGGAAATCATCATAGTAAATTTTGGAAAAATTCTATTATCATTTTTAAAATATTTAGAGATGGAAATATACATAAATAAACATATTGACACATATTAAAATAAAATATAAGAAAGAAAATATGATTTATAAAATTTAAAATAGGCAAAATTGCATAATAAAACAAATTATACTAAAAATTGAAATGTACATAACTTTTACATTTTAACTCCGTTTTCTACGAAACGAAAAGTAGTGTTCAAGTTATTACATCTATTTTTATAATAAAAGATAAAATTTATAATTTCAAACTTTTAAATTTTTAAGTTTAAAAGTCAAAGTTTGACTATTTTAACCAAAATTCACATTTTCTGGAAATATTAAATTTAGTCATATTTGGAATTCTAATCCACATCAAAATCAAAGTTTATACTTAAAATAACAAAATTTATTATTTTTCATAAATAAAGCTTTTAAATCTGGAAATATCAATTTAAAAATAATTGAAAAATACAAGGTTGTTACAACCTAAGTCCCAACACGACCAAACTCCTTAGGTCGCTCCAATCTCTTAAGTCGCTCAACCGGCCTAACTACTACACGACTTAAGCTTCGAATGACTTAAACTCTGGACGACTTAACAACACTACGACCTAATGACAACTGTTTTACAATCTTTCGATCCGTAAAAATACGGGTTGTTACATTCTCTCCCCTTTAGGAATTTCGCCCCCGAAATTCCAAACAAACAAGAGCAATCAAAAACTATTCTGCATGCCTACCATCCATAGCAATCAACAAACCATGCATCCAATTACTAGCCTACCATGCAGAATTCTAAGACTAGAACAAGTTACAATGTCGTGAGATGACACGACACCTTATGGCCATACCTCGAAGAGTTCAGGATGAGCTGCCTTCATCCTCTCTTACACCTCCCATGTACAGTCGTTAACATCATCACTCCATTGTATCTTGAGCAACCTAACTACCTTCCTCCTAAGCTGTTTCGTGTCAGTTTTCACAACATGAAGCGGCTTACAAGGTCTCTTATCAACTAGGTCAACTTCAAAATCTTCACAGCTATCAGCAGAAACCACTGTATTCGAGTCGTGCACATACTTCCGTAGATACGATACATGAAAAACATTATGCACACCCACCATCTTTTATGGTAACTCCAATTTGTAGGCGAGATTTCCAATTCGCTCGATGATCGGGAATGGTCCAACAAATCTCGGAGTCAATTTTCTTTTCCTCCCGAATCGAATAACATTCTTCAGTGGAGAAATCTTCACAAAAACCATATCACCTACGTCGAATTCCAAATCCTTACGACATTTATCAGCATAACTTTGATGCAGTCCTGGTCGATCGAACAGGAATGAATCTTGCACTCTTAGTTAGACGATCTATGATGACCCAAATCCCTTCATTTCCCATTCTTGTTCTAGGTAGCCCATCAATAAAATCCATCGATATTTTCTCCCACTTCCATGTAGGAACTTCTAACGGTTGAAGCAATCCACTGGGCTTCTTTTGCTCGGCTTTTGCCAACTGGCAGTTCATGCATATAGAAATAAAATTTCCAACATCCTTCTTCATACCTTCCCAGTAATAGGTTCTCTTCATATCCCGATACATCTTATTTCCACCTGGATGAATTGTCAACTTCGAGTGATGACTTTCCTTCAGAACTTCATTTCTCAATTCATCTATATCAGGAACAACTAGTCGTCCTTGCTTCCGAAGCCAACCCTCTCGATCGACCCCGAATCCTTTATCCTTTTCTGGGTTAACCCAGATTCCAAATCACGGATAATCTTGACAAGCTTATCGTCTCGCTTTTGGCTCTCGCCAATCCTTTCCACAAGAGTAGGTCTAATAGATAAGTTTGCCAACATCTCAGGTTCCAATTCACATCTGGGCCTGAAGTCAAATCCAGCCAAATACTTGAGACTCTTCCATTCTGAAAACATGGCTCCCAATCCTGCATGTCTTCGACTTAACGCATATGCCACTGCATTACCCTTTCCCAGAGTATAGGCTATACCAAAACCATATGATGCCAAAAACTCTAGCCATCGTTGTTGCCTAAGATTCAAATCCTTTTGGGAGAAAAGATACTTCAACGACTTATGATCTGTAAACAACTCGAATCGAACTCCCAATAGATAATGTCTCCACATCTTCAGAGCAAAAACAATCGCCGCTAACTCCAAATCATGAGTCGGATAATTCCTTTCATGCGGCTTCAGTTGTCGACTTGCATACGGAACAACTTTACCCTTTTGCATCAGCACTGCTCCAAGTCCAGTACCACATGCATCGATGTAAACCACCATCTCATCATTTCCACTTGGAATAGTCAAAACAGGAGCACTTGTCAATCGCTCTTTCAGGATTCTGAAAGCTTGCTCACACTTAGCATCCCATCTGAATACTTGGTTCTTTTTCGTCAATCCTGTTAATGGTGCAGCTACCTTGGAAAAGTCTTTGATAAATCGACGATAGTATCCTGCTAATCCAAGAAAACTTCTCACATCAGATGCATTCTTAGGTCTACCCCAATCCTGGATTGCTGCCACTTTAGTGGGGTCAACCGCTATCCCACTTCCAGAGATAATATGGCCTAAGAACCTCACTTCGCTCTTCCAGAAGTGACACTTCGAAAACTTAGCCTTCAGCTGATGTTTCCGTAAGATTTCCAAAACAATACGCAAGTGCGTCATGTGCTCTTCTTCAGTTCTGGAATAAATCAAAATATCATTCACGAACAGTAGTACGAACTTGTTCAACTGATCTCTGAACACTCTATTCATAAGATCCACAAAATATGTTGGCGCATTGGTCAATCCAAACGGCATTACCAGCCACTCAAAGAAACCGGATGGTGTCCTGAAAGCAGTCTTCGGCACACTATCCTTGCCACTCTTAACTGGTGAAATCCCGTTGCCAAATCCATCTGAGAAAACACCTTAGCTTCGTGAAGCTGATCAAACAAGTCATCTATTCTCGGCAATGGATACTTGTTCTTCTTAGTCACTTTATTCAGCTCACGATAATCCACACACAACCTCAACGATCCATCCGCTTTGGTTACAAACACAACTGGTGCACCCCATTCGGACACACTACGCCGAATGAATCCTTTCTGTAAAAGATCATCAACTTGCACATTCAACTCTTGCTGTTCCCTAGGCCCCATCCGCCTAAGAAGCATCACAACAGGTCTGGCTCCTTCAACTAGATCGATACGAAACTCAATCTCTCTATGTGGCGGTAACCCTTTGACCTCTCAAAGACATCCTCAAATCCATTAGCGATTGGCACCGATGACAGTCCATCCCGTGGAACAACCAGCGAATACATGAAGCTCATGAAGACGCCTTCCTCATGCTTACATCGTATCACAACCTTTCGCCCTTCCACATTCTCGACTGTCACCTCCAACCTTTCACAATCAACCTTTGTCGCATACTTCCTAAGCCAGTCCATACCCAAAATAATTCCGAACCCGCAAAGTTCAGAACAAAACAATCACAAACAAAAGAGCAATCATGACTCGATACAACCAAACCACGGCATAGCATACACAGACAAGACGAACCCCCAACTGGATTAGTCACAACCAATGGCCTATCAACGATATCCGGTTCTAAACCCAACCGGCCTACAAGTTCATTACAAACAAAAGAATGCGATGCCCCAGTATCGAATAACACTCTAACTGGAACACCACAAATGGAAAGAGTACCTTGAACCACCACACTCTTTCCTTTCTCCTCAGCGGTAGGAGCTTTCGAAGATGATGGAACAGCCCCCAAAGCATAAGCTTGCACAATCTGCTTGTCCTTTCGTGGTTCTGGTCAATACCTCTTGATATGCCCCGGCTTGTCACATTTGTGGCATTTCATCGGCACCTTAGGATTCTTGCGATCTCTAGAGAAATGGCCCTTCTGCTGACAGTTGTAGCAGGTCACTTCGTCCTTCGGCTTCTTCTGGCCACCCTTACCCTTTTGCTACTGCTGATGCTTCCTCTTCTTGTTTCCACCCTGATGTGGTTTAGACTCTTCCATGGTCACAGCAACAACAGATCCTTCTTTAGGAAACAGATTTTCGTGCCTGAGAGCTTTCTCCACAAGCTTCTCAAATGAATCGTCTAAATGATCCACCAACTGCCTCCCAAGATAACTGTCCAAGCCTGTCACAAACTTCTCGTTCTTCTGATATGAAGATTCAATATACGACCGTGCATACTTGGACAAAGCTTCAAACTCAGAAACATACTCAAGAACTGGTCTTCCATCTTGCTTGAGCTCCATAAACTTCTTAAACAGAACAGATTTCTGAGCTGTAGAAATGAACTTAGCTTCAAATCTGGCTTGGAATTGAACCCAAGTAATTTCTTCCTCCGGAGTATCAATGGTGATAGAGTTCCACCAATCAGAAGCTCTTCCTTGAAGCTGTCTTGATGCGAGTTTCCTTTTGGTTGCATCCTCGATTCCCAAGTCACCAAAGATCCTTCTACAAGCATCTATCCATCTCTGGACTTCAATGGTTGACTCTGTTCCCATGAAAACCTTTCCTCCAAGAGTAGTATAATCTTTACACAACTTAGCAAAATCCACCGGTTTTGGAGTTTGAACTTGAACTCCAACATCTACTGATGGCCCCGGAGCTGGCATCCTTCTCATGATCGAAGTCATCATAGCCTCGAACATAGCAGTATAATCAGCAGCCCCCTCAGTAGCACGGCCTTCCCTAGCAGTTGGTCTCCCTCTTCGACTCATTCCTAATATCTATAAAAGAAATGATTAGCACACCTTGAGAAACAACTGCATAAGGAATTCAAATCCTTCTAAGCTACTATATATATATAGTAATCATCCATCAAAATACAATTACGTCTCTCATACGTAGTTACGTCAGCGAGCGTTGGGTAAAATCGATTAACCAAAGCTCCGATACCAAATGTGACGACCGCCCATGACTCCTGCACTAAACATGGAAATAGTGCGCTGTAAAGTGTGCCAGGCAGCCATGGATGATCGTCAGGGGTAAATTAAAGCCGCAGAATCTATCGTATTACTCACAGTGCATGGATAAAATACAATAGAGAATATATATAGTGAAGCTTCACAAAATAGAATCTCATCAATTAAGCTTCATAATAGTTGAATACAAACATCTGAATAGTCAATACATCAAGCCTCACTACATATCACTCAGAGAATTATACAAGCAGCGGAACATCCAGTACATATAGTAAGAAAATAATATGCAAGCCTCCAGCTCGTCTTCGTCATCAGCATCGTTGGAAACTAAGAATAGCACATGTCACCTGCTACCTAGTCTGCCCATCCCAAAATGGATGAACAGCCCAAGGTAATAAGAGTTGAACATAAAACCTTGAGTCAGACAACAGTCTTATTGAGCGGTAAATTAACTAACAACATACCAAAAGAGCATAAAGGTAAAAGGAATAGGAATCCAACCCTCCAACTCCACCTCTTTCTACAGTGATAGCTCCCAGACACACACTAAGCAGAAGTAAACATAGCAAAGCAAACATTTAAAGTAAAGCAATTATCACTCGAGTCAAGGTTAATGTTTTCCAAGTACAAACCCCCAAGGCCTAAACCAAGATCAAATAAGCACCCAGAAAATATTGCTCTTGAGGCCGAATGACGATACAATCAAACATCCATGACTCTGGCTATCACTGTTATCATTGCTTCGATACCATCGTTAATTGAATGACCGGCACATTCTTTTAGCCGTCCGTCAAGGGCTAATGGTAACCCCGGTTCTAGACAGAACTCCGCACATCGTCGCAGCCCGTGCCTAGGACTATCGAATCTGCCCAGAGTACTCGACTACCAACTGTAGTCTTTTGGGACTATCGAATCTGCCCAGTGTACTCTTGCTTTGAGCCTGCTAGAACCTTCAACAACGATGAAATCTCAGCCTTCTAGTCATCCTCCTCGATGACTATTTTCATACTAGCTCAAGCGCCTCTCGAGCCAACCATTATCCTCAAACTAGAACCATATCATCGAGTCAACAACATGCTTGGAATGATCCCGTCTAGATTAAACCAAGGCTATCTCACATCATGCCTCGCTTCATCTCATCATAGCAAAGCCTCATCTCAACATCATCATCAACCTATCCATATGAGCTTTATCATCCGCGTCATATGCCACGAGCAGCTTTTCTTATTCAAGAGCCTTTCCCTTAGCTTTTGAATCATCTTCAACTAACTTGTCTAAATCAAATCATCAATCAACTAATTTATAACAATCAATCAAGTCAATCATTAATCCAAGTAATCAAGCATTCAAACATGATCTAATGAACAATTATAACAATAATGGCAATCTTGTAAATAAAGAGTCTAAATCTAATAAGCATGAATCATGAGCAATATCTCTACAACTTGATGAATGAACTTGCATAGGTTAACATGTAGTAAAATGGATATCAAATCATCATGAACAATAGATCGATACTTAAGTTTAAGAAAATGCATGGAAATCACTATTTTAACACAAAATCAAGCCACCAATCTGATATACTCCTTTGGATCCGTGTGAGAGATAACCACCACTCACCAAATCACCTAAATACCTTAAAAGCAATACACTTCAGATCTGGACAGCGAAGGATCTAGCTTGATCCGCCAAAATTCTGCTTCAAACGATGAAATCTCTCTTCGATGGTTGAAGATCTTCAATCTAAGCTCTTGGATCTTCGATTTGATCTTCGATTTGGATGGAAGGAAGCACAAAATTAAAGTGGAGAAAAGAAGTGAAGAAGTGTAGAACTCGAGCTCTCAAAATGGCAGCACTTCGTCGCTTCAAAATCTGGATCCCAAAAAGTGAGGAAAGGACCGTGTATTTATAGGCTGGAATCCTTAAGTCGTCCGCCCCCTTAAGTCGTCCACGACTTAAGAAAACCTCACGACCTATGTCTTAACGACTTAGCAAATCCTACGACCTACGACTTAGCAGATCCTACGACTCAACCATCCCCTTCGACCTATGACCTAGCAGATTCCCCGACCTAACACTTGCGCGACTTAACACATACGCGCGACCTAACCCTTAGGCACGACCTAAGACTCAACGGGATACGACTTAGTGACTTAACAACTCAACGACTCAACAACTCAACGACTCAACAACTCAACGACTTAACAACTCAACGACTTAACGACCCTGCGACTTAAGCCTTATCACTAATACGCGACTTACGACCTAATTATACACAACACTCCTCCTTAGGTCGCTTCCGACCTAACTTCAACACAAGGTCTCACGACTTAACTATAACGACTTAAGCCTTACCTCGTCCAGCCCCTAAGTTGCTAACTACTAGGTCGTTGCCGCAAATTCTTAAGTCGCTACCCTCCTTAAGTCGCTTACTAACTTAAGCCGTTAACTCCTAAGTCGTCAACTTCCTTAGGTCGGTCAAATCCTATAGGTCGCTAAACCCCTTAAGTCGTCTACCCCTTAAGTCGTCTACTTCCTTGAGTCGCTCCACGACCTAACCATCTTCACGACCTAAGTCCCCACACGACCAAACTCCTTAGGTCGCTCCAATCTCTTAAGTCGCTCAACCGGCCTAACTACTACACGACTTAAGCTTCGAACGACTTAAACTCTGGACGACTTAACAACACTACGACCTAATGACAACTGTTTTACAATCTTTCGATCCGTAAAAATACGGGTCGTTACATAATATAATTAAATCTATTTAATCTATTTTAAATTTATTTAATCTATTTAAAAATCTGCTTAATAAAATTTAAATCTATATAATTTATATTTAATCTATCTAAAACATTGTAAATCTAATTAAATCCATTTACACTATATCTAATCTATTTAAAATCATTTTAAATCCAATTAAATCAAATTTAAATCTATTTAAACTATTTTACCACTTAAACTATTTTAATCTATTTAAACTATTTTAAACTACTAAAAACCATTTTGACTGTCTAAACTATTTTTTTAAAATTTCAGACTGTGTAAAGTTGAAGTATTTATATTTAAATCCTTGATGATGATACAATTTAAGTTGGAATTTGGAATTGATACCTTTTGTGAAATGATTTATTTGAGTAAATATGATGATTATGGAACTAGGATTTAATTAACCTATCTTGTCGATAAATTCAACAGTGAATATGATTTTGAAAGTGAATATAGTTTTGAAAGTGAATATGATTTCGAAAGAAATATGATTGGAAATCGAATATGATATTTTGATATTAAGTATGAATTGACTTTTGAAATGTAAAAGAACCATCCAGTGTGAAATAAGCATTTGGTTGTTAAAGAGACCGGGATCGGATATTGTCATACTCTCTGCCAATACCAAAAAACACTTTAACAATTGTGTATGTGGTGGAGATTCCAGAAATGAAGTAGGATGGTTTGGCGAACGATTTCTATATGAGGTATTGACGTGACCCTGACTCCCGTGAGTCAGCTTAGATGTGACTAAAACAGGAGCTACACCTGGGCCAAGTTAGGTCATTCCTCCGATCGGACATGCTTCTTCGATACCATATTATGACTTTGTGATGATTTGGTGGCCATCCCTTGATTTTTGATTTGGGAGTGTGTTCCGAGGTGGGTAGTAGTAGCTGCTATGAAACTAGTTCGAACGATGATCCCTTAGGGTAAAACAAACCGTAATCTCTAGTATTAGATAGATATCGTAAGATACGTTTAATAGCTCTTTGGTGAGATTCTTTTGGTTTTGCTTGAAATCGGGCACAAAGACATACACTCATCATAATATCGGGTCGAGTAGCCGTCAAATAAAGTAAGTAGTCAATCATACTACGATATAATTTTTCATCGAAATCTTTTCCGTTATCATCTTTTTCCAAGTGAACACTAGTACTCATCGGTGTTGGTTTGCTTGAAGTTTTATCCATTTCAAAACGCCGTAATAGGTCGTTACAATATTTTTCTTAATGAATAAAAATACCATTTTCAAGTTGTTTTATTTGTAGACCTAAGAAGAAATTAAATTCTCCCATGTGAGACATTTCAAATTCATTTTTCATAATATTTGAAAATTGATTACAAAGATTTTTGTTAGTTGAACCAAAAATAATATCGTCTACGTAAATTTGCACAACTAAAATATCGTTATTTTCCCGTTTAATACATAAAGTTGTATCGATTTTACCTATTTGAAAACCAGATGTAATTAAATGATTTTTAAGACGTTCGTACCAGGCATGGGGCCTTGTTTTAAACCATATAAGGCTTTTTGTAATTTAAAAACATGTTTAGGATATTTTTCGTGAACAAACAATGGAGGTTGTTCAACATATACGTTTTCTTTAATAAAACCATTTAAAAAAGCACTTTTGACATCCATTTGAAATAGTTTAAAATTGTGATGATTTGCAAAAGCGAGTAGTGTACGTATGGCCTCGAGTCTTGCTACTAGAGCAAAAGTTTCTTCATAGTTGATACCTTCTTCTTGATTATAACCTTGAGCAACTAAATGTTCTTTATTTCTAACTATATTTCCATTTTCATCTACTTTGTTTTTAAATACCCATTTTGTTCCTATATCCGATTGATTTTCTGGTCTTGGTACTAATTCCCAAACATTATTATGTTCAAATTGGTTTAATTCTTATTACATAGCTATTATCCAAAAGTTTTCATTTGAAGCTTCTTTATAATTTTTCGGTTCAAAATTTGACACAAATGCTATATGACTTATTAGTTAAGTTGATTTCTACTTACTCTAGAATTGAGATCTCCATTGATATTATCTTTTGGATGATCTTTAAGAATTCTAAGAGATGATACTAAAGTATTATTTTGTGCATTTGTCTCAGTATTTGTTATTGGAATTATTTCTTCATCGTCATTAGTATGATGGTTAAGAAGATTTTCATCAAACGAAACATGTAAACTTTCTTCAATTGTGTCATTTCGTTTATTAAAGATTTATATGCCTTGCTACGATCCGAATATCCAATAAAGATTCTTTCATCGGCCTTCGGGTCAAATTTTCTTAAATTATCTTTTGTATTTAATATAAAACATTTTGATCCGAAAGTTTTA
Source organism: Allium fistulosum (assembly GCA_030737815.1). Lineage (NCBI taxonomy): Eukaryota > Viridiplantae > Streptophyta > Magnoliopsida > Asparagales > Amaryllidaceae > Allium > Allium fistulosum. The sequence continues at coordinate 1,108,647,428 of CM060902.1, read as the reverse complement.
AAGTATGATACTTTAGGTTTTCTACCAAAAAATATTTCAAAACAAGTTTGTTTAGTCATAGGTCGTATGGTTACTCGATTCAAAACATAACAAGCTGTGGCAATAGCTTCAGCCTAAAAATGTTTTGGTAGACCACTACTGTTTAATAGTGTTCGTGCACATTCTTGTAACGTACGATTTTATTTCTACTACACCATTCTGTTGAGGTGTGCGGGGAAAAGAAAAATTATGACTTATACCATTTTTATTACAAAAATTAGTAAAAAGATCATTTTCGAATTCTCCACTGTGATCACTTCGAATATTTTTAATTTTCAAATCCATTTGTGTTTTATTTCTTTTAGCAAAAAATTTAAACATACCAAAGGTGTCACTTTTATGTTTTAAAAATAAAGTCGATGTATATCTTGAAAAATCATCAACTATTACGAAAACATATTTATTGTGATTTATAGATCGTACTTGAGTTGGACCAAATAAATCTAAATGTAATAATTCTAATGGTTGTTTTGTAGAAATATTATTTTTCGATTTAAAAGAGCTTTTCTTTAGTTTTCCAATTTGACAATCGTCACATACATTTTCTACTTTGTAATTTATTTTAGGTAATCCTCTAACTAGCTCATATTTTGCTAATTTATTAATATATTTAAAATTAATACGACAAAATCGTTTATGACACAACCATGGATCGTCATGTTTGGCAGTTAAACACAAATTTGAATTTCGATTTATATTCATGTTTAAAACATTCATAACTTTGGCATTATTAGAAGCTGCGGTTTTTTGTGCATCAGTCCATGTGTTCATAGCAGTGTTAGGTGATTCATATTTATTTTGAGTGGCTGACCAAATTTCTAATCCATTAGCTTCCATAAAAATTCTCATACATGTTGACCAATATGCATAGTTAGAACCATTAAAAAGTGGGGGTCGTGCTGTGGATTGTCCTTCTTGAAAACACTTGCCATATTATAGTGATTCAAAAACGTGTTACTATATTTTGATCTAACCTCGCTCCGATACTAATTGAAAGTCTACAAGGTGGATCGTGTAGTGTATATGCAAGAATATGTGACAAAATATATGATACAACTAAAACAATAATAATCTAGGTAAATATATAATAAGCACACTAGGATTTTATACTGGTTCGGACCTCCCGTTCTACGTTCAGTCCCGAAGCTCCTCTTCGGAATTCGACTATCAAACACCCTCACTTCGCCCGGAGGAATAGGCTTGGTTACAATAGCTTGTGCTTGTCAAATATGTGATCTATAACACGGATATTGACTAATAAGTACAAATGCTTCCACTATATATCTAGTGAATATTGTCTGTGAAGAACTGAATATATGGAAGAGTGAAATACAAGTATAGATTTCTAGAGATCAAGAATATAATAGAGTATGTAAGTAGAGAGCGTAAGTAAGTAAGGTGAGTGTTCTCTTGATTCTTGATGATATATATAGTTATAGAGAGGTTTCTTGAGTAGTTGCATCCATTAACAAGTGCTCTAAAGTTGCTTATTTTGATGATGAAGAGTTGCAGCGAAGAGAAGCGAAGATGTCTATTCAAATCTGACAATTGAAGTTTAAATTTAAATCCCGAGTTTGAAATCAGACGTCTGGTATTTGTATCAGACGTCTGATAGTATATATTTTTGTATATAGTAGATTTTCAGACGTTTGAGTGCATCTACCAGACGTCCGGTTCTGTCTGTTTTGTTATTCCAGAGGACTTTTTCAAACGTCTGGCTTGTGCACTCAGACGTCTGAAAATTGTGCATGTCTGTTTTGCGCATCTTTCTTGTTGCTTCTTTGATCTTATCGACTTGTAGTGTCTTGTATTGTTCTTTGACCCTTGTTCTTGTCTTTCTAGTGATGTTGCTCTAGCAAGTACCTGTATATAGAAATATATATGCATATTTGATTTGTATAGTTGTTGTCATTGAAACCATAGATTTGATTTCCTAACAATATTTAATTAAACTTAAACAATAAAGTAAACCTTTAATAAATAATTTATTATAAATTAAATCTTTAATCAAATAATTAAGCCTTTAATTAATAATTAATCCTATATCTAATTAATGATTAATTAAATATAAATAATTTACTTAACCCATACTTAATTAACTTAATTAATAAATAGTTAAAATAAATTTTAATTTTAAAAGATAATTAATTAAGAACTAATCTTTATTTAATTAAAGTTGATAAACCTTGTTAACATTTAATTAATTATCAATTGCTAAAACCTAATTAATTATTAAATCCTTAATTAACTTTTAAAAACATTATTATTTAGTTTATAAAATATTCACAAAACAATTTGAAGTGTAAAAACCAAACTTTGCAAAAATAGAGATTTTGAGCGAACTGCATTCATAGCGACTATCGCTATGGATACACGTAAGCTTTAACTTGTTTATATCCTTCTTTTGTAAACTTTACCTTAAAGCTCACTAACTTTTTAAAAACAAAAATAAGTATTTAAAACTAAAACAAGTTTAAATCTAACCAAATATTCGATTTTTAAAAACTAAAACCATAACTTTCTTACACAAGAATCCAAATTCTCCAATACCCTACAAAGGTACCAACTTCTTCTTAGCTTATAAATTACATACTCAAGTCCATACACAACCATAACATCCAGGATAACATCATGCCATAAACATAAGCCAGATCTAATCTTTAACCATTTAGACTTCACATTCAAGTCTAATGTCCTTACATATCCAAGCAACAAGTGTGTGTGTGTGTCTATATATATATATATATATATATATATATATATATATATATATATTCATCACATGATAAATTAACCAATACTAACCATCATATCACACAATATATTAACTAACATAAAAGTAAAAACTTTCCCAAAAATTCATGGTTTACTCATCGAAAATCCTTTGAAAACTTGACACACTTTGAAATTCGAGAAGCTTGGAAAACCACAAACTCTACTCGAAAATAGGTCAACTTCTAGTCTACTTTTGGACCTTTTCCTCTCGGATTTTGGTAAAGTGGTCAAAAGGAAAGTTTTAGATTATTCTTTCCTCTATCATTTAATAAAAAGAATTATTCAACAAAGTTAAATTTTGAGGAAGTTATGGCCAAAAAGGTGAGGAGTATTTTCGGACATCAAAATCTAGGTTCAAAAACACTATTGCAAAAAAAAATGAATTTTTGGAGCATCTAAGCTCGAAATAAGAAAAAGTGGTAAACTACAAAGTTGTACCCACTGGAAATATACATGGTTTGAAAAAAATAAAATCTTGTTTTGGTGTTTTTTTAAGAAGTTATGGCCGAAAACATTTCGGGTAAAATGGAAGAAATTTTGAAATTGAAAAGAGGAGTTTTAAACAAGTTTCTACTATGATTTTAAATGAAAAAGAAAGATTTTTATAACTTAGAACATGTAAGAGAAGCCATTAAAATTACCTTAGAGCTTACGAAATTAGAAAATGGAAGAGAGAAAATGAGAAAATGGAAAAAGAATTTGGAAAAAAAAGTATTTATATTATGTAAACAAGTGAGATTACCAAAATACCCTTGTACTTTACCCTCCTCTCATTACACGTCACCTCACCCATGCATGCATCCATGTCTCCTCCTAACACTAAATGCATTTATGAATATAAGTACTTGAGGTTGCCATTATGTCATTTCATGTCTCTAGTGACATTACTTTTAATATTTTAGTTGCCAATGTGTCACATTGATGATTATCTTAACTTAATTAAGTTTGTTAACCTTAATATATATTATTAATCCCACGTTATATACTTAGTATATGTGTGCATATATGTACAAAAGTGTACACAATATTAGAAACAACTTTATACGATGCAACGTCGAAAATTCGGAAAACAGTTTTCTGGTCACATTTTATGTTTCATCGAACTGTATATTTTTAATAAAAAATTAAAAAACTATTTCACCATTATTATTTATTATTAAAAAGAGTTTTATTTTCATTATAAAACCATTTATTTGAATATTTAAAATTAATTAAATATTCGCAAATCAAAGCAGTGAAATTTCAGGTCGTTACACAAACAATGATTGAACAACCATATCTTGGGAAAAAACATCAATCATTCGGGTATTATCCATAATCGAATTCAAAAGAAAAAATAGAGATGGAAAACTTATTATTCACCTTATATTTGAATGGAGTTGAGATTTGATTAATGCTTTAGTTTCTCTAAACTTTGCTTGAATCGCTCTATGATTTCATGATCCCCTTTGGTTGCTTTTGCCGGCCTCCTTTCTCTCCTTTTTGGATTGCTTTGTGAATGAGTAAGGTGAGAATAATATGATGGGGAGAGGGTTTAATAAAAGGTGGATCTACCTATTTTTCCCCTCTCATATAGCCTCTTATGTGTTTTAAGTTTAAATAATCTTATTACTTAGTTCATTAAGGCACGACCTTAATATTTTCAAATCTCATTTTCCTTAATTATTTGCATTATTCTTTTTAATCTATTAACGTTCTGAATAATGTTTAACTAAAAATAAGGGTGTTACAAGCTCCTCTCCTTAAAGAATTTCTTTCTTGAAATTCAGTAAGGACTATGAAATGAGCATATCAAACATGCAACCAATGCTAGTATATCCTACCAGCTACTAGTCTATAAACAACAAATATAGAACATATCATCATAGAAGCTCAAGATAAGGATCCCTAATTCTATCATATATCTCCCAAGTACAGTCTTTCTCGTTTTCACTCCACTTTACCTTCGCTAATCTGACTGTCTTGTTCCTTAACTTCTTATCATCTCTTGCTACAACTCGAATTGGTTGTCTCACAAAAGTGAGATCTTGTTCTACTACTAAATCTTTTAATGCCATCAGAGAAATAGTAGTCTTTGGATCGTGCACACACTTTCGAAGATGAGAAATATGAAATACATTAGGAATGGTCCAACATATCTCGGTGCCAGTTTCCTTGACTCTCCAAAATGTACCGCACCCTTCATCAGTGATACTTCAATAGAAACTCGATCTCCAACTGAGAACTCTAAATCTTTACGCCTTTTAACTACGTAACTTTTCTGCCTAGATGAGCTTCTCTCATCCTACCTCGGATTAACTCAATCTTCTCTATGGCTTCTCTTACCATATTTGGAACAAGGACCAACCTGTCTCCAGTCTCTAACCAACATGCTGGTGATTTTCACGACCTTCCATACAAAGCTTCAAAAGGATCCTTTCCTATACTAGTCTAATAACTATTATCATAGGAAAACTCAATCAAGTGCAAATGGTCTTCCCGCGACCCACCAAAATTTAATACATAAGCTCTCAACAAATCTTCAAGTACCTTATTGACTCTCTTTGTCTACAAATCTATTTGAGGGTGATAAGCGGTACTTATCTTAAGCTTGGTACCTAACACTTCCTATAGACTCTTCCAAAATTCACTAGTGAACAAGGCATCTCTGTCATTGACTATACTACTATGGATCCCATGTAGTCTAACAATATTCTTTATGGATAACTTAGCCAATACAAGTATCGTCTTGGTTGAATTAATAGGAATGAAATAGGCACCATTGGTCAGTTTTTCCACTATGACCCATATACTTTCATTTCCTCTACTTTACCTTGGCAATCCGTTAATAAAATCCATGGATATCGAATCCCATTTCCAAACCAGTATATCCAAAGGCTGAAGCAATCCACTTGGCTTCTGATGTTCGGCTTTCGCTTGCTGGAAATTTGCAGATTACTTCACCCATAGGCTTTCATCCCTCTTTATACCTTCCCAGAAGAAACTTCTCTTCATATTCAAATATATCTTAGTTTTCCTAGGATGAATCATAAACTTCAATCGATGACATTCCCTAAGAACTTCATTCCTTAGGTTTTTAACATCCAGAATACAAAATCGTCCATTCTTCCTTAATCATCCCCTCTGGTCAAGACTAAAATCCTTTAGATTATCGATCTCATTTCCATGTTCCAGTCTTTTATTTGTTCAACTAACACTGGATGATTCCTTTGCTTAGAAGCAATCCTTTTGATCAACATTGGTTGAACTTCTAAGTAAGACAACATGGCAATACTTTGACTGGAGCTAACAGTCGATCTTAACTGCACACTTCAAGAAGTCAATGCCTCCAGATCCTTCCGTTCTGCCAACATAGCTAACACCACATTTTGATGTTTCCTGCCAAGTGCATCTGCAACTTTATTTTCGTTCCCTGGTGTATACTCAATACCAAAATCATAAGCTACTAAAAACTCCACCCACCTTTACTATCTCATATTCATCTCTTTATGAGAGAATAAGTACCTCAAAGACTAATGATCCGTATACACCTTGAATCATTCTCCTAAGAGGCAGTGTCTCCATGCTTTCAATGCAAAAATCACCGATGCCAACTCTAGATCATGAGTTAGATATCTAACTTCATGTGATCTGAGCTATCGAGAAACATAGGCAATCACTTTACCCCATTGCATCAATACTGCTCCTAATCATGTTACACATGCATCCGTGTACACTACTGAATCTTGATTTCCATCTAGTACAACTAACATTGGTGCATTGGTTAACAAATGCTTTAACGCAAGGAATGCTTCCTCACATTTATCGAACCAAATAAACTTCACGTCCCTTCTGGTTAGCTTAGTCAAAGGCGCTGCTATCCGCGAGAAATCTTTGGTAAATCTCTGGTAATAGCCAGCTAGTCCAAGAAAACTTCTTATCTCGGCCACCGTCTTAGGTCTTTCCCAACTGTTAATAACTTCGATCTTGACTGGATCGACTGACGACCCTTTCTTTGAAACTACATGACCACGAAACTTCACTTTTTTCTTTTAGAAATAACACTTCGAAAACTTTGCTTTTAGTTGATGCTTCCTCAACATCTCAAGCACTATTCTAAGATGAATCTCATGATCCTTTTCATCCTTAGAATATATCAAAATGTCATCAATGAACACCAACTCGAATCTATCCAAGTGCTCTTAGAAAATCCGGTTCATCAAAATCATAAAGAAAGCTGGCGCATTAGTATTCAAATGGCATCACTAACGACTCGTACGAACCATACCTCGTTCGAAACGCCTTCAATGAAATACTGCCTTCCGCCACTTTCAACTAATGGAACCTTGTCGCCAAATCCAACTTGGAAAATACTTTGGCTCCACTCAATCGATCAAATAAATGATCAATTCTCGGCAAAGGATATCGATTTTTTATCGTCTTTTCATTCAACTTACGATAATCGATGGACAATCCTAACGACCCATCTGATTTCTTCGCGAACACCATGGCCGCTCCCAAGGCGAACTACTAAGTCTAATAAAACTCTTTCCTTCTAAGTCCACTAGCTACACCTTTATCTCCTTCATCTCAATAGGTATCATCCTGCTAGGTGGTCTACTTACGGGTTCAGCACCTGGTACAAGATTTATACAAAACTCAATAGTTAATTTCGGTGGTAAACATCTACAAGTTCCCTTGCAACTGAAACCTGATTCACATCATCTTCTACTTCTATGGCACCCAATAAAGCAAAAATTTCTAGACTCGTAATCTCAACTGAGTATAGTATTCGGTCACTACTATCAAGGTGTCTCAATGATATTTTCCTATCCTGGCAGAATATCTTACCATCATACCTGCTCAACCATTCCATACCCAAAGTAATCCGAAAACCCATGAAATAAATTACATACAAACTACAAGCAAAAGTATAACTAGAAACTCAAACTCTTGATGGTCACATCTCACCCCCAGAGTTGTGTACCTCCTATTGGATTAGCTATCCTTAAGGAAGTAACAATGTATGATGGTTCTAAACATAACTTATCTACCAAACATCTGAGATATAAATGAATGTGATGCACCAGTATCAAAAATTACCTTAACTAGTATACTATGAATTAAAAGTGTACCTTCCATCACAAACTTTCCCTTCTCGGCTACTGTTGGTCTTGATGTAGATAGCTTCAGAGCAAAAACCTTTCCTTTGTTAGCCTTGGCCACTTCTGGACATTTGTTCTTATAATGTCCTACCTGGTCGCAATTAAAGCACTTCACCTTCTTCTTCCCTACAACCACCTTGCCATCACCATATTGACACTCGTTAGCATAGTTCTCTTTCTTGTCACACTTGTTAAAAACTATATCAGCTTTCCCCTTATTGGCAGCCCTACCTTTCTAAGCTTCCTTCTTCTTAAAGAATTTTCGCTTCTTATTCTGAGAATTATGGTTCTCCGCCGACTTCTCTTTCCCAAATGTTGAAAGCATTTCTTCATTCCTAATAGCTATCTTCACCACTACATTCGATGGATCTCTAAGATGTGGCATAGTTGCCATAGAAATCTCAGTCCTCTACCACGGATAAACTTCTCGTTCCTCTTGATAACAGTGTCAATAGTGGCATATCCATACCTGGACAACTCATCTAATTTTGAAAAGTAATCCAACACTAACATTGACCCTTGCTCCAACTCCATAAACATCCTAAGCAAGGATGACTTGGCTACTTCAAACAGAAACCTTTCCTCGAATCTCATTTGAAAATCTGCCCAAGTCAATTCCTCTTCTAGTCTCCTTATGGTCACACCGTTCCACCAGAACAAAGCAGCTCCTTGCAACTGTCTCGAAGCTAATCTCCTTTTCTACTCGCCATTCAGACCCAAATCAGTGAAAATTCTCTCACAGTGTGACAGCTAGTTTTCTACTTCTATCGCATCCTCAGTCCCCAAAAAAGGCTTCCACCCAAACTGGTGTAGTCTCGGCTCAGCTTGGCATAGTTATTACCAACTGGCGCTACGAGGTTAACTCCTCCCGCATTAGCAACATTTCCTCCAACAACTCCTGCAGCTGCTCCATCTTGCATCAAGTTGACGAAGAACTGATACATAGTCCCTATATCCACTGGCAAGATTGCAGCACCTACATTGGCATTTGCATTTTGATTAGCATTTGCATGTTGACCCTGGTTCCTCCTACTATAGGGCCAAGCATTTCCATTGGTTGTTGTGCTTCCTTCACCTTGGTTCACTCTTTTATTTCCTACCTCCATATCATTCTTTCTTATAAATCTACATATGAGCCTTAGTAAGATACAGAAGAACGGTCTAAGAGATGGGGGAATACATACTTATATATAGAAAATATAAGTACGTTACTATAGCATTATCCCATACCCCATTCTTATTCTCTGATTCATTAAGATTATTTGTTCAATAAAAAGCTCTTTAGGTTTAAAATTCTTTTAATCATAAACCTATGCTCTGATGCCAACTTATAACAACCAATATTCTGAAGCCCAAAACTAACTACTACAGATGTTGCAGTCATACATAGTTTCTCGATGACAAAATGCGGCTATGTTAATCTATGTGGAATACCCATCTCACATATAAGCATATTTAGAATATGTGGACCACCCATCTCATATGTAATTATTACTTGTATTACCCATCCCCTATCATATTGACTACCCATCACATATGGTTTAATTATTTAAAATTATGTAGACATTCCATCACACATATTCCATTTAACTTAAAATGAAGTAGACTATCCATCACACATCTCATAGTTTTCCTAGGATGACTATGAACCCTTCATTATCCTCATAAAAAATGTCCATCTTCAGCATGATATGGACTATCCTTCTCACATCCCATAGTTTTCCTATAATAACTGTAAACCCATCATTTACAATTTAACTTATGTTACCACATGTTTTGATTTAATTCATGTTACCCACATGTATCAATTTAATTCATGTTACCCTCATGTATCAATTTACTTCATGTTACCTACGTGCATCCCCTCATAGTTAAACATTTCAAAGTGACATAACATTGGTATCCCTAAATGATTCATGTCGAATTTATTAAAACAAACAATGGTATCCCCAAGGTTCAAAGTCGAAGCCAATAACATATGGATCACCACCATTAAATAATATAAATTTAGATCAATGTCGAAGTTCATCTACATTAATGTCCTCAATAATGCTGTCGAAGTTTACAATTTTTAAGATGGCATTGGTATCCCCAATGATGACGTCGAAGTAGAAAATTTAGGCTCCTTACCCTTAAATAATCTAATTTAGGTCAATGTCGATGGTAAATACAATGTCGATATAGAGGTTTAAGGCTCTCCACCTTTAATTATAACACATATAGGGTTTTAAAACAATGTCGACCTCTATTTAAGGTCGAAGGCAATTCTTTTAAGTATAATATTCAATGTTGAAGATGATGTTGTCAACCTTCATAAACTATAGACTTTCCACCTATTAAACAAAATTTAAAACCTTTGTAAGTTATATGGCTAACTGCCAAAAATATAGGGTTTTCGACCCTCTTGAAACATAAGCCTCTTCGCCCCTTTAAAATATTTTAGTCTATATAAAACAAGTCTCTTTGGCATTAAAGAAGGAGATGTGGCATCGTTACCATGCGACATCGACATTAAAGCAAAGTATATAAAGTCATCGACCTTGATGCACAATGACATCAAGAGCCTCGAAGTCATTATAAAACCCTTTAAAATTTAGTTTACTTCGGCTACTATGCTGCTATGTTCGAAGACATAATAGGCGGTGTCATTGCCTTGATTTGGAAAACAACCGAAGAGATGAGATGCGGCATCATATAAAACAGTGAGGAAAACAAGTGATGTTATTGACGTCGACATTAAGCTTTTAAAACGTTTAGATGAATCATGAAGACACCACTTCCATGATACTATATTGTCGACGAGGTCGACTTCGGCATACTTGGAAACATTACATAACTACTGATGTAACTATCTTATGCTTCCTTTCACTTCGACATCGACACTCATAGATGTGACCTTGTCTTAGGCTCAGCGACGTTAGGGTGGTATGGCACTATCGTAATTCATGTGAAAACTGTTTTATTACTACTTTAAGCAAAAAAAAATTCACCAAATCTTATTTCCTGTCCAATTTCTATTGGATAAAAAATTTCTTTACAAATCTTTTTCAGAATTGCTACCGCACTAAATTTTCAAGTTCTGAAACACATTTAAAATAATTAACTAATATCCTTAATTAATTATCCTTTTAAATGCTTATCTAGCATAGTAAATTCACAATAAATTAAAATCACTTGGAAAAAATTTCTAAAATTCAAAGAAATTAGAGAATATCCTTCTCTTTACCATATAAAAATTTTGAAGCCAAAAGCCATATTTAATTATTTAAATAATTAAAACCCAAAATTAAGCTATTTTCTTCTTAGAAAATTCATAAAATAATCTATATAACTTGGAAAATTATGAAATAAAAAATCCATATCAAAAATAATGTTTTATACAACATATCAGAAAATCAAAGCATCTAGAGATTAAAATCTTAGGTTTTACCCTTAAACCCATTTAAACAATTTCATAAAAAATTCTAATAACCATTATTCTACCAAAAAATGGTTAAACAACCATATACTGGAAAAACAAACATCAATCATTTCAGTATCATCCATAACCGAATTCAAAAGCAAAAATAGAGATGGAACACATTACGCACCTTAGATTTGAATGGAGTTGAGATTTGATTAGTGCTTTAGTTTCCCTAAACTTTGCTTGAATCCCTCTATGATTTCGTGATCCCCTTTGGTTGCTTATGGCCAGCCTCCTTTTTACTCTTTTTAGATTTCTTTGTGAATGAGTAAGGTGAGAATAATACGAGGGGGAGTGGTTTTAATAAAAGGTGGATCTACCTATTTTGCCCCTCTCATATATCCACTTATGTGTTAAGTTTAAACAATCTTACTACTTAGTTCATTAAGGCACGACCTTAATATTTTCAAATCTCATTCTCCTTAATCATTTACATTATTCTATTTAATCTACCCATTTAAATATCCTAAATAATGTTCAACTAAAAATAGAGGCGTTACAAAGATCCAAAAAATCAAGCTTTGATTGTAAACTCTGAGTAAGCAACAACGTATCTTCAATACATACTCCGACTAAATCATGTGAATAGCATAGCAAAACAACAGCGCTCTTTATTTAGCTTCCACTTGTAGCTTCCTGATTTCAATCACAAATTTTTGCAAGTATGCATTATTTCTCTCTATTTACACATCATACCATTAAATAAATATAAACATACTATTAAGTAAATATAAATTTGTGGTTGAAATTTAAGGGCTAAATAAACAGATGTATATGTATGTATGAATGTATGTATACATGTGTGTATATGTATGTGTGTTTATGTATATTTATATAATTTATGGCACATAGTAATTATTTTGTATCATATATTTCCCTTGATATAATTGTTTTTTCATCTTTAATCATCCTAATAAATGGTAATCTGCATATTTTTTCATATAGGTTATACAACTTACCGCTTGGTTTTTCACCATCATAAGGTTATACTAGTATTTCTATTATTTCATTGTATATGATCAGTTTGGCAAAAAAGACAATTTTACTTTGAGTTGAACTTGGAAGTTACACTAGAGGATTGCACTCTCTATAGATGTTCCATAAACATCCGCTTAGAGCATCTCTAACGTTTTATTGGTTTAATATTACATTTTAAGGGTATACAAAATGTTACCCCTTAAATTTTCCAACAGCAAAATGAAGTGGACACTTATTTAACAAAGGCTTAGTTAATATGCGCATGTTGAATGAGCGCATTCACCTAGGCACAAACGCTTAGGAATGAGGTGCTTTTTAACGGGCGCCTAAGGACCAGATGCTATTGAATAAGCTCCTTTCTCCAAGCGTCTATATGAGGTGCTTAAAAGCAGAATTCCTTATTTCTCACCTTTAGTTAATTACCTTTTTATCTTTTAATACAAAAAACACTAAAATGCCGCCACGACCATTCAAAATTGCAAGATGAATTATCCATCATACGAGCGATGTTGATGTTGGTCCAGTGCATATGATTCTAGATGTTAATGTGACCGTCGATAACCTACGTTGCTTGCACGAGCTGCTAGACATGAATGTTCATCGATTGAATTAGCGACGTTGTAGATACATTTTTAATACATAGTTTAGTAGATAATTTTGGCTATTAAAAAATATTACTATTATCGCTTTCGTTAGTTTAGTGTTAACTCTATATCACTGCTTATACAGGGTCATATAGTTATGTGAGGTAGTTGACATAAGTGCATTACCGAGTACTTTAACACATTACACCAACCGATTCAGGATAGATTAGATGCATCATCCTTAAGTGATTTCTTTTAGTTATCCATATTTGCATATGTAGACAGTTGTAGACTCTTACAGAGAGATGGTAGCCTACTACATATATGCTTCATTTTTCAGATTTTTAGTTAGGTCTAACGCCTTTTAACTTTTGTTCTCACTAGTATAATGGTAGGTCGATCAGACCATGACCTAATACCTTTTGATAGTTCTGATAAGGAGTTTGCATCCTATTCTGCATATTTACCAAGTTTGGTGGATGAAGAAGCTTGAGAGGGTGCAGTGATCCTTACATCTTTACAAAGAAATATATACGAGTATAGGGACGCTGTTAAGATGCACTCTCCCGTCACACATGCCTTCATATTATATCTTTGATTTCACGTTTTTTTCTAACAATAAAGCACTATCATACTTGGATATCTATATGATTAGGTTGATGCTGATGCAGTTCATATTTGCAATTATGATATTGCCATCTTTGCATATCTATATATTGCACTGGACATATATGCTCTACGGGAATCCAAATAATTATTTGGATTTTGGTACATTCTCCCATACTGGTACTATGAGTATAGGACCAATATGACCCATGACTTGTTGATGAAGCAAGCACTGTTTCATTTTTTTCCTAGATTACGTCGTCGAGGGACTACTTTGCATGTACACCATGTTGCACAGGGTGTGCATAATGAGTTGATAGGGGCCAAACAACAAATAGATTTGAGGTGGCACAACAACATTATTCCTCATCTCTGAGACGAATATATGGTGTTTATAGAGCCCGACGCTGAGAATCCCATGACTTTTTAGTTTTTAATCTCCAGACCTTATGTAATCTTTTTGATTCCTACACATCCATTCATATGGTATTTTAGGGAGCAGTGTTGGTTATAGTTATTTGGCGTAGCTCCTATTCCATCGGATCCACTCCCATTGGATTATATATATGGATTTATTCATACCACACTACTTATATAGCTGCTACGAGGGCCATAGAATGGGTTGATAGGGAGCCATTTATCATAGCTGGAGACTTTAATGCCTATTTAACTCAAATAGCACCACGTGCTTTCACATTACTTGATTATATATAGGGTTTAAACTCTGCTTATATTGGTTATCGTATGCTCTTTGGTAGATTTCCTCTTCCAGCAGCATCTTTTGATCGTCCTCCCAGTGCACACATCCTCCTTTGTCCATTCTCCCACAACATGCTTTTAGAGCTCATGATTTATAGAGTGTGGTCCTAAAGTATCCACTCTAATATCTAGCAGGTGAGTTCATTGATGGTGTACCTTCTGCTTTTTTATATCCTTTGCATGAGGTTTGTATCATTGTTTAATTTACATATAGTTGGCTATCATTTTCCTATAACATATATATAATATTCTTTTTTTTCATTGTAGTATGCTCCATAACTAAATCAGGATAAATGGGTGATTAGGTAGTATCAATAAGGTTAATGGGCATGCATGGCAATAAACGATGTAAAGGAATGTTGGGTAATATCGACTGTACACATTAGGAGTGGAAGAACTATTCAAATGCATACATAGAGGCTTATCAAGGCAAGTCGCATATATCAAAAATTATTCTTGAAACGGTGATTCATATGACTTATGAATCTGACATGCTTTTTTCAGGATGACAGGATCTAATAATGACCTTAATGTAGTTGAACGATCTACTTTAGTTAACGATTTAACGAATGTTAGATCAACTCCATGTTCCTTCACGCTTAGGGAAGAAAAATATGACTATGGGTATTATCTTGGTGATGGTATACACCCTAAATGGAGTACCATTATTAAAACCATTCTAAATCCAACAAGCAACAAACAAAAGAAGTTTGCAACAATGCAAGAAGGATAAAGGAAAGATGTAGAAAGAGCATTTGACTTTCTTCGATCAAGATTTACAATAGTCAGCAATCCATGTAAATTATGGTCACCTAATAAAATGACAAAAAATCACGTATACTTATGTAATTTTAAAAATCATTATACCTAGAGATGAGATAGATATGCCAAAGGATTTTGACTACGTTCTGCTATGCGTACATCGGATATACGGTGTAAAGATACGATAAAAAGTGCGTGGAATTTTGAGTTTCATGTTTCTCAACAAATGACATATCACAATGTTCACTTGCTCCATAAACTTCAAATGATCTAGTAAATCATATTTGAAAGTTTTATGGAGAATATTAGAAGAATGTTGTTATTGTAATAGAAGATCGTTGTTGTAGTTCATTATTGTTGTTTTTGTTGTAAGTTATTAATTGTTTATACCAAAAGGTGGCACAAACACCTAGAAATAAAAGTTAGAATAATTAAATGAAGAAAGTAAATTGAAAATAGGAAAAAATAGAGCACATAAGATTTATAGTGGTTCGGCTAATCGTTGCCTACGTCCCCCTAACTTTATTAATGATTCTGATAGCTTTTACAAAAACTGTTCTTATGGATCGGTGATGATCTTCGAAACTACAAGAGTGATTTGATAATTCAAAAGCAACTGAAAAAAGATCCCCTAAAACATACCCTAGTCCTCTATTTGTAACTATAGGTTGCCGAAATCCTCTCCACCTCGTCAATGCCCACATTTCCCACATCTAAAAGGAGTCATGCTTGGAAGATCGTAGAGCAATAATCAGGGATCGGCATCGATCCATACTCAAGAATCTGTACTGATCCATGAGATTGCATTCTGGGTCTCTTCTATGACCTTGCATAGGCTTGACTTGTTTGTGCCTTCGCCTTTCTCACTTTATTTGCTTCACTAAAGGCTTGTATCCAAGTGGATTTCTTGGTTCGTGGATTGGACAGTAGTGTTTGGTTTGTGTCATGATGGTGGCAGTGGATTTGAACTTGTGAACCATCCTTTATGGCATGGAATTGTTTGTGACAACCTTAACTTAGCAAGGCATGAAGTAGGCGAACATTTTGGGGAACTTTCAGGGATCTATACTGAACACTGTTTAGGGATCGATATTGATCCATACACTTTATTTCTTGGGCTTCGATCTTGTTGCTCAAGAGATGGGAGATGTGCAGGAGCATGCTTTGAGACTTTGTTGTTATTTTTGGGCTTGATTCATTGGTTGAACTATGCATCTAGCTCGGTAGTCATGACTCTGAATTTCTTTTCTTGATAACTTTCAAGTTAACCGATCGAGTTCATTCGAATCTGGCCTGGTCACAAGCCTGGGTAACATTTTCCCCTCAAAGTACATCTTGTTTTCCAACAAGATGTGATTTAAAACAAGATAACCTAGATTTTATGCATCGGATTTCAATTCTTACTTCGAACGGTTGTCATCCTTTCCTCGGACTACTTTAGTGAAGCATAGTGTCATTAACCAATCGTCACAGCGTTTGGTTTAGCTTAGGCCTATAAGTTCCTGGCAATATAAAGGTCAAAACATGTCCTTTAGGCTCATCATTCCAAACTTGGAAACTTTCAACAATTTCCTTACTCAAATTTTACAGGTTTGGACCTTTTTCCTTGGAATTCTAATAGCTTAGTGCCATGTTGGCGTTGACAAACCTGTCATGCTCTTTTGTAAATTTGCTTATGCACACGTACACATGTGTACTCATACATGTATATCATCTTCTCATTCATCACTTCCACACATATATGTATAAATTCTTTTTTTAAAATAGGGTTCGGCACCGGACCTTGATCAAGTTTCGGTATCGATCCCAGCCTTCGTAAAATTACGCAAGAATATTGCTTAAATTTCAGGGTTGAGCTATTATAAAAGAACCGATCCACGCTTGCCTATTCAATTATGTTGTATAGACTTCCAAAGCTCGAGCTTGTCATTAAAACCCTTCGCTTCAAAATGAACCTTCCGCTTTAACTCACCGTCGTCCTCCACTTTGGTTACTGTACGACATTGAAGTCATCACCTCCACACTTTGAGTTCCCATGTCTCAATTTTAGAACGACGTTCCTAGCCGAACTGAGGATCTGAGCTCGAGATTTATTTAATCCACTAGGGTTTTCCTCTTTAGGTAGGTTCGTTGTTGCCCCTGCCATTCGTGTTCACTGTCGATTCCACCGTAGACCACATGCGAATGAAGGGAGAAGAACAAAAATTTCTTTAGGGTCTAGCCTTTGGGATCAGCACCAAACCCACACTTTGGGAATTTCACTTGAGTAACTCGAGAACTTGAGCATACTTTGCTTGATTGGCTACCGATTCTGAACTTAGGTGATTGAACGTATTTTTTACCCGAGTGAAAATTTCCTAAGTGTTGCCATGAGATTACCAATGCATGTTTGACGATGCGAGGCCCGTTGGGACAGTCAGCGATGATAGTCACTTCGGGTAAAGAGTTAGCCTTCGAACAAATTGTTGCATGATGTTTAATGCTCGTGATGTACAATTACGAATGCACATGTTGCATGGCACTGCATAGCACTTTTAATTGTGTGACACTTTACTAGGTTTTCTTTCTAGCATGGGGAACGTGGCTTTTAATACATTTAATATTGCTATATACTGAGCTTTGATAGTTATGGATCTTAGACGCTCCTCGCGTCTCTCTGTGATGGCTTCAAGTCCTTTGACTACTAGGTATGCTGGATCTGAAACCGAGTCCAGTTCAACTACAATTCCTACAACAAGGCATACAATTCCACTAGTCATCAAGTAGAACAACCTCTCCAAATGATTATCTTTGGGCCAGCGGAGGGTCCTAAAGTGGAGGCCATTTTAGACGTCAATTGGGTGACGCCGTTATATTGGATGACCCCTTGGATTCTCCTACTTTGAAAATCGATGGAGGGTCTCTCGGAAGGGTATGCGGAGGCATGACATCCGATTTGAGGACGTGTTAGTTCATTCCTGTGCAGTTAAAGCGCTCGGCAGATTCAAAGCGGTGGAGGTGCAAAAAGTCATAGCGGGGATACAGCGAGGATATAGCGGGATATAGCGGATGGCTTTAAAATAGCATATAAAACTCGTACTTAATGTTTTTACGAATATATAAATGGTAATTAAATGAAAAATTATCATTCAATTGAATTGTAACTAATGCATAAATAATTTTTAAATAAAAACATGTGCGAATATACTTTAAATAAACGTAAAACTGTTATATAACATAATTGAATTTAGTAGAATATTAGAGTATTTTCATTTCTAAAAATATATTAAAAATTAAATCAAATAAATTAGTTTCATAATTTTTATAATGTATAAATTGAATTTTTCAATTCATTTTATTAAAGATGATATAGCGGGAATAGCGGAATATAGCAGAAATAACGGGATATAGCGGAAATAGCGGGGATTAAAGCGGAAAGGCAATATTATGGGGCTATATGGAACAATCGTAGCGGCAGAAACCCGCTACGAGATATAGCGGGGTTATAGCGGGGTAATAGCGGGGCATTAACTGCACAGGTTCATTCATGCCATCAACGTGCACACATCCGGTCAGTATGGTATAATGCATGCAACCGATACATGTGCATGGCAGGATGCGTTTCACCATTTAGTCAGTTTATCCGCTGAGTTTTGGAATTCATGAATCTAGCTCTAGCCTAGTTTCATCCCAACAGCTATGCTTTTTTGAAAATCAATTATAACATTTTTGCCTGCCATCTGAATAGCAAGCCCAACACTTAAGAGATCCGCTACTTGTATAGCTTCAAACTCCAAAAAGAATCTCCTTTACTCGCATATCTGGAATCTTCCACAGGTTGTCAAATTGTAACAGGTCTTTGGAACAAATTGAGCTATTTCAAAGATGAATTCTTTTTGTGCATTTTCCTCCTAGTTTTGCGTAGAGGTGGCTGTCCGGACATAATTCTCACCTTCGTCCCTTTTTATATGGATAATATAACTTCGATTGCTTACATGATCACTTTTTATTAATGCAGATAGTTCAAGAAGGCCTAGCGGCACAACCTTGGCGAACATCCTTGCATCTCTCCATTAAGTCCTGCTCGAGGAAAGGGATATGAAGTCACTTCTTATTGATGAGAATATGTGTGCTTATCATTTGTTGGAAGAAGGACGTGGTGTTACCTTCCTGAAGTCGATCAATCGTTGGAAAATTGCAACGATAAGCAGGAAGTGCCCTCAGTTCTAAGTCATGTTGCGGAGACTGGTGAAAGGCATGAGCACATTAAGGGAGGAGAAAGTGGTGGAGGAGAAAATGATGATGTCGATACGGGCCTTGAGTCCTTCAACAACAATAGTGATGATGGCCAAGCTTTCCTCTTGAAGCAGCAACTTATGATAAAGATTGTTCAAATGCGAATCCGACACAATCTCCATCAGTCATGGTGACAGAGGAAACTCCTATTCCACCTCCTGAGGATATTTATAGGGACCTTGGTACCATTCTAGATGAGTTTGGTTCTTTCGCACTGGGCAACATGAGAATTGGAGATATTGACTCCCTTATCCGTCTACCGAGTGAAGTGCCAACTACCTAGGTGAGGGAGATCACCCCTGTTAGCAAAACTCAGACCCATGATCCATTGGGGGACACTAGGACACACACGCACACACTTCACTTAGTTTAGATGATGCTTTTATCCTACTAGGGCAAACTTGTCCTTATTTCAATTGTAGGTTCTATGGAATATAGAAGCATGTATGATTCCCTTAAGGGTCAGATGAACAAGCACAAGAGGCATAGTTCACATACACATTATCATGGATCTGGTCATGATTCTAATACCAGTAGACGCTCAGGCCAAGACTGAGAGGGTCGAGATAGAAGGTATCAGTCTTATGATTCATCCTCAGGGCGCAAGTCTTGATCCAGGTTGCCTCTGCCCAAATGTATGGATAGATTCTCTGACCTACCTGAGGACATCCCTCGTTCTGACGTTTCTCATGCCCTTACCACGGTTTCTTTAATCGCACAGCAAACAGCACACCCTCATGCACTACGGTCTGAACAGCCATCTGGACTTGTCACTCCCGACGCTTCCCATCAGAGGGCTGGCAAAGGGCAGATGAAAATTCCTATTATCACAACAGAGAAACAAATCGCTTCTAATCCTCACATAGGAACTTTAAAGTGTTAGTTTCCAAAAAGCTGTTTTTATGATGTCAAGTTTTTCCCTGACATAAAGGACATTCCCTTGCACGTCAGGCACAATACTGTGGCTTATGTTAACAATGCGTATGACCAATATTTTAAATGGAAAAGGCTGACTGAAGTCATTTCTGAACGCTCTTAAAGTAGGAAAGTGGAAATTGTAGGCCTGAAACTTAAGGCAATGCAAGATAAACATATCACAACCTACCTCGATGAGGAAGTTGCAAAGGTAAACACATAGCTAGATGAGGCCAAAAAAAGGTGGAGGACCGAACTAAGTCAGCTGAGTTGGAGAGACAAATTCATGAAAGATAGATTGAATCTGCTCACCGCAAGAGCCATATCTTGTCTCAGGAGAACGAGCGACTGTCTTAGGAGCTGGAGGAGGTGGAGGAAAAGATGGAAGCAAAGAGGAAGGAAAAAGACGATGCTTTTAATACAGCCTAGGGCTACTATGTGGAATTTCTAGATGCCCGCCAGGCGAGGGATATCGTGAAGACTTAGGCAAAAGATGTGGAGAAAAAAGTTAAAGCTGAGGAGAAACGGATCAAAGATGAGTTCGAGCCGCTAATAGTTTACTACAATGCTAATGTGATAAAGTTCAGGAACTTTAAATGGTTCGATGACAATTACACTAGGGCGATGGCATTGGCATGGAAGGAAATTATGAACGAGGAATGGGAGTTCTTGGGTGGAGCCGAGGTTGATGTGAGGAAATTGAAATGTGATCTTTTAGACGAGGATGAGGTTGAAATGCTTAGAGCCAATGAGCTTATTTTGCACCTTGAGTTGGCTGTTAGGGTTTAGAAAGATCAATGTGAATGCCCTGGGTCTACTCCCTAGGATGCAATAACAAACCTTACTTTCGGGACTCTAACTGCTTCAATCTTTTCCTCAGATGTTTAGTATAATCTAGATGAGCCTCATCTCTAAAGGACAACTATTTTATCCCATATTTTAGAAGGCTATTTTCATGGCACCCTAGCTCATGTTGAGTCCAAATCTGATGGAGGTATATCACTGACCTCGCCTGTATTTGAGAAGGCTCACATGACACCGGTCGATGTCACTAACCTCTCCTTTTATGTTTCTCAAGTTTTAGGCTAGCCTCTGATTGTATCCTTACCTGAAAAGTGCTTGTCGGTGGGGACGCAGGCTGTAGTTACAGAATTAGTCGCCTTGCCTACTTCCCAAATGCTCCTAGATATCCCAGCCGGCAAAAATCTGGGCCTTGGTGATGAAATGATTCATGCCTTGGAAGAGGATGCTTCAAGGGACTTTCACGGGGCATAGGAGGAAGAGGACGTCGTTGTAACTGGAGTTTCCAATCCTCCCTCGAGGTGTACCACCATTGAGGAGATGCTCCAAACTCAAATCTTGTTGGCTAAGGAGATTAAGAAGGAGAAAGATATTGATGTTCCTCCTCCCCTGTCCATCTGAATACCCGGTCAAACTGTTTTTGTATCAGTCACTCTTCCTGCCTCCATGGTCACTCGGAATGTACCTCCTGAATCATCGTAGAGTACTCCTTCTAAGGGCCAAGAAGTGGGGAAAGGAGCATAATGAAGCCAGAGGAGCATAGCGCACACTCCTTTGGAGAAGGAGTTAAAGAAAAGAAAATGAGGAAGAAACATTGAGGGTGGTTATTTGTTTGCTTTTTGTGTGTAGTCGCGAGACTTACTTTTGTGCAGGCTAGCTTTGTGCGGGTTCAGCCCCCGCTTTTGCTTTCATTATTGTGTCAATAAAATCTCATTTTTCTTTTCAAGCTTTGTGTCAACTTGTCTAGGTTTTGAGTAATGCATTTATTATTTTTATTTATGTATATGCGACCCATTTATCCATTATCATTTGGCCAAGTTATTAGCCTATCTTGTTTGTCTCTAAATAGGTTCCATCTGACTAGTAATAGGTACTGGAATTATGCTATATCGGTAACTAAGGAATAATGGCTTAGGTGCCTATCTCCAGGCGCCCTTGTTTGATTATATCTGATTCTAGGATTTGACCAAATTTTGATCACCTAAAATGGTGGCTCGAACATCCCTCTCCAGGATGTTTACTTCTGATCACGCCTAACTCTGGGCATCGATCGGAATTAATCACCCGAGATGGTGATTTAGATGTCCCTCTTCAAGATGTTGGCCTTCGACCATGCCTAACTCCAAGCATCAATCGAAGTTTGTATAAGATCTCGCCTAACTCCAGGCATTGATCTCTTACCATGCCATCCTCTGGGAAAGGTATTGATGTTCTTGTATGAGATCTTTCCGACTCTAGGCATTGTTCTTTCATCTTGCCATCCTCTAGGCAAGGTGCTGATGCTCTACCAAACTCCGGGCACGAGCTACTAGGGTGAATTTCTCGTTACACCCTTGAATGTTTATACTCCTACCCCCAACTTGTGGGTTAAAAGAGTTAATGTGTATTTATTTTTGGATACCAGGAATGGTTTTACTTCAAAGACCCGATCACTGCCTGTAGAAGTTCAATCAGCACCTATCACTGGGTACTTAGATACCTACATTATGTATGTGCATATTAATTCGTATTGGTCATAATTCACAATTTATGGTTAGACGAAGACAAATTCACAGATTCAGCAAGTCATTTCATTTTATATTCAGAAGAAATGACAGATTCTGTCTTGCTACATCAAAATTGATAAAATATTTGTATAGTCAGATTTCAAGTGAAATAACATCGTAAGTGCTCACCATTCCATGCTCGTGGGAGCAAAATCCCATCAACGGTTGCCAGCTTGAATGTTTCATCTCCAAAATTATGTTCAATTGCATACAAACCTTCCTAACTCGAGCCTATATTCATGGGGCCTAGGAAAATTTGTTGAGGACGAGTTCGTCAATTTCAAAGGTTCGGCTCCTGACCTTGGTGTTGTAATATCGGGCTACTCGTTCCCAGCGTGTGATTGCTCTTAAGTCAGCTTCATCGCACTTCTTATCGATCATGTCGAGTGACCCCAGTAAGAGTTCTCCATTTGTTCTAGGGTTGTAATGGGTCACTCGATGAGAAAGTAGCTCGAGTTCAATTGGAATCATAGCCTCTGATCCATAGGCTTGGGTAAATGAAGTGTGGTCGGTCGCGGACTTATGGCTTATTCTGTAAGCCCAAAGTTCTGATGGTAATTCATCGATCCATTTTCCCTTAGCCTTCTCCAGTCGTTTTTTGAGAATGGACTTAATTATTTTGTTCATGACTTCTACTTGTCTGTTTGCTTGTGGGTGCGCTACTGCCGTAAATCTCTTCTCAAAGCGATGCTTGCGGCATAAAGCTTTTGACTCAACGCTGTCAAATTTCTGTTATCAAAGATAGGGACCCTAAAACGATAGATGATATTTTTGACTATGAAGTTGATCACCTTCTTAGTAGTGATCATGGTTAGCAGTTCCGCTTTAGCCCACCTCATGAAATAGTTGACGGCGATGATGGCATACTTCGTGCCACCCTTGGACCTTCGAAGCACACTAATGATATCGATTCCCTAAACTGCAAATGGCCAGGGACTAACCATTTACGTAACCTTCGTCCACGGGGCTCTAAGAACTTTTTGCATCTATCACACCTTCTAGTGTAATCCGCTATGTCATGGTTAACGGTTGGCTAGAAATACCCATAGTGAAGAACTTTTTTCGCTAATGTTTGCCCCCTAGTGTGGTCATCGCAAGTCGCTTCATGCACTTTCATTAGGAACTGCTTGGCTTTATCTTTAGAAACACACTACTGCAAGGGGACTGAGAATCCCTTCCTATACAACACTTTTTCATGCATGATAAATCTCGAAGCTTTGCGAAGAAGCTATTGTCGCTCGTTCTTCCTATCGGGAAGGATTCCCCTTAGCAAGTAATCCTTAATCTGAGTCATCATGACTCCTTCTCATATTCAACCTCCAAGATCTAATCGACATCCATCTGGTTGATGCTTGGAGCTGATAGTATTTCCACTGGAACTAGACCCATGAGTTGTGCATCTCCTGAACTAGCCAATTTAGGAAGTGAATGGGCTTTCATTTTCCTCTTTGGGAACATGCACTATCGTTTAATACTCAATATCGTTCGACAACTCCTGGGCCTTGGTTAAGAAGCCAACCTTTCTCCTTTTGCCTGAAATTCCTTCCTTATTTAGCACACCACCAGTTAGGAATCGTAGAAAATATGCAAAGTTTTGACTCCCAATTCTTTTGCAACCTAAAGTCTCGCGATTAGCGCTTCATATTCAGCTTCATTATTCATTATGGGAAAATCGAGTTTCAAGGCGTAGCAGATCGAGCATTCCTCAGGGTCACTAGGACAGCACCTGTCCTAGAGCAACGCTCGTTGGATGCCTTGTACGTATACATCATCAATTTAACACTACATTCCAAACTACCCTCTGAAGTATCATCCCGAGCTATGTATTCGACCATGAAATCCGTCAAAGACTGGCCTTGAATCACTCTCCTGGGATGATAAGTTATATCATACTGACTTAGCTCAATGTTCCATTTAGTCATCTTCCCAAAGTCACGAGTTGTTGTAGAAATTGTCTCAAAGGTTGGTCAATCGATACTTTAATTGGATGAGCCTGGAAGTATGGACGGAGCTTCCTTGAAGCAATCAATAAGCAGTATTCCAACTTTTCAAGTTTTGGCTAGTTCTCCTCAGCTCCTGCCAATCATTTGCTAATGTAGTACTCCGGTCACTGGATTCAATACTCCTTACATACAAGTGCAGCACTCAAAGTATGCATTAACACTGCTAGATAAATAAGTAAGTCCTCTTCTTCTAATGGCTTCGACAGGATAGAGGCATCTCTAAGTGATCTACCAAAGCTTGAAAACCATCTTTGCACTCCTATGTCCAAGCAAAGTTCCTTTTCCCTTTCTTGAGAACGTCGAAGAAAGGTATGCACTTGTTAGTGGCTCTTGAAATAAATGGGCTCAGGGCAGCAACCTTTCCATTTAGGCTCTGAATTTCCTTCATTAACTTTGGGGCATCGATGTTTCTCAACGTCTCAATCTTTTCTAGGTTAGCCTATATTCCTCTCGAGTTCACGATGAAACCCAAGAACTTTCCCAACATAACTCCAAATAAACACTTAATGGATTAAGCTTCATCCTATATACTTGCAAAGCACGCTAAACATACCTACCAAGTCCATTGTGTGGTTCATCGATCGTTGTGATTTCATAAGAATATCGTCCACGTAGACTTTAATTGTGCGTACACTCTGCTCCTTGAACATCGATTACACTAGTCTTTGGTATGTCACTCTAGCATTCTTCAAACAACGGGCATGATAAGATAGTAATACAGTCCTAAGTCGGTTATGAAGCTGGCGTGCTCCTGATCTGGGACATGCTTTGGGATTTGATTGTAGCCAGAATTAGCGTCCATAAACGATAGTAGTTCGTGCCCAGCGATTGAATCCACGAATTGATCGATCTTTGGCAATGAGGAACTGTCCTTCGGGCATACATTATTCAGATCCAAATAGTTGATGTATGTCCTCCATTTCCCGATGGACTTCTTGAAAAGAACTACATTGGATACCAATTCCAGGTATAGAGTGTCGTAGATGAAGCTATTGTCTTTCATCTTGTCTACTCCGTCTTTCAGTACGATGGATCACTTCGGACCCAGGCTACATCATTTATGTTTTAAGGAACACATTCAGGTTTCATATTCAATGTGTGGCACGCTATCTTTGGCAATATTCCACATATGTCGGAGTGCGTCTAGGCGAATATATCCGGAGAAAACTCGTCAGCTAATTCGTCATCCTTATGCTATGTTGAGATCCGATCTACACGACCGTGTAGGATCGTCTTGACTGACCCATATATTGATCGTCAACTCCGCGGTAGCCACTCTTGCACATCTGGCTCTTTTCTTGGATTCATATCCTTATGGAACTGGCTATGCTACCCAAGCCAAGTCTTAGGCGGTGGTTGCTATGCATCCAGTGAATTGATGCAGCGAGTCTTCTCCACATCCTTTCCTTTCTCAAGTCACTTTGCCTCCATCAACTCCACGATGCCTGACACTTTGGACTCCTTGGATAAATCCCGCTCCGTTATTCGTAGGAAATTTAATCCCTAGGCACCATGGAGCAAGGGCTACCTGAAAACTGACAAGGGCTAGCCGGTCCAAAAAAGCAATACAAGCTGAGAAAATGTCCAACACCAAGAAGGTCACAACCTGCATTCGCTTGTGGTCACCTTCACCTAAAACTACCAGCGGGTCCATGCATTCCACAGGTTCCGTCGCCTTTCCATTAAATCCTTGGATCTAGTACTTGCATGGCTTGAGATCCTGGCTACCCATTTTCATTCGGTCATAAGATTTTTTAAACATGATATTTACTGAGCTATCATAGTCGATCAACACTTTCTTCACAATTACTGGCCCAATCGTTCATTGTGTGCTTCAATGAACTCTCATATCTCTCGATCTCATTCTAGATATTTGCAGTTGGATAAGGTCCACCAAAAATCATGTTTATGACAAATCTTCTCCCAAGCTGTCTAGACTCGTCGTCACTAGGCCCAACCTGGCCCCGTTGGTACTATTGTCCCTAGGGATGAGCATTTCCTTGCTTGCCATCCTACAGGGCTTTAAAAAATTGTTGTAACTTCTTTTCTCTAATCAAATCTTCTATAACATCGCATAGATGCCGACACTCATTCATGTTATGACCGTGGGTTTCGTGAAAGCGGCAGTAATTACTGATTTGTTCTCTTTCTCCATTGACTCCCTTGGAGGTGGTTTCTTATAATGCTTGACATCCTGTGTGGTAAAGTAAATACTTTCAATCGAGTTATTTTGTGGTGTGTAGTTCTCGAATCTTGGGAATCTTGGTAATTATTTGGAACCTGGTTTCCTATCTCCACCTCCTTGGTTAACTTCTTTCTGCGCACTACCTTTGTTCTCCATGTTCACATCAATTCTACCGGAACTTCCCTCGGTCTTCTTCACAGCAACGTTACTTTGAACAACCTCGGCTGATTGCCCAATATTAGCTTTCCTGACGGTAATGCTCGCCTCTTCCAAGTGTAAGAACAAATTTGCCTTCCTGTAAAAAAAACATCCATCGTCGATAGGGGTTTCATCTTCAACTATCTCTCAAAATCAGTATCTAGATGCACCCCCCCATATTAAGGCCATTAGTATAATGTCTTCTTTTGAGTTACTCACTTCTTTCACCGCCAAGTTAAACTTGCTCAAAAAATCCTTTAGTGACTCACCCGCATCCAAAAAAAGGTTCAACATCGACATTACGTCCTTAGGACGAGTAGTGTGTAAGTTAAACTGCTCAAAAAACTTTCATGCTAACTAAACAAAAGATGATATGGATCTCGGTAGAATTTGGGTGAACCACATCTGACAGCATCAGTTGCTCTGGCCAAATCCATATGCTAGTCATACTTCATCAAATTCTACCTCGGATTCATCTTTCCATTATACGATGGCATTGTTGGCAATACAAATCTTATGGGAGACCCTTCTCATAGTATCTATTCAGTGAATGGTTATGGGTAAGAGAAGAGCCACATTCAGCATTACTCTAATGCTAAGTTTTGTTCACCAACTTTCTCACCATCTCTGTCAAGTACTCTGGCTCTGCGGGATCTACTGAATGTGGTAATCGTGGTCTTCCTTGAGTGTTTTTCCCTATAAACGGTCATGGTTATTCTCATGATGCCTGGGTTCTCCTACTCTAGGAGAATCGTTCGTCCAGTAGTTCTTCCAATTCGTTTTTATGTGGTGGATCAACAGCAGCTGCTTGATCTCCAACATTCTGGCCATCAGCAATACAACCAGTCTTACCCTCAACATCATCATCCAAGACATTAACACACACATTCACTAAATCAAGAATCGACAGTTAGGTACGAATCCCTGCTTTAGGTTTGGTATCGATCCTCAAACTTCTGCCTCGACTGGTCTCTGGTCTCTCCTTTGAAGTGCTGGTTTCCTTTCTGACCATCTTATGTTTTCCTTCCTTATGCTTTTCGTCGAATGATGAAGAACTATCATACTACAAATCGGAAGGCGTCAACTACTTCCTCTTCTTCTACAACCACGGGTCAATCGATTCAGTAAGTTAAGACTCTCCTACATCTGTTCCCTCATCTCATCGCGTCTCTCCTACAGCTTGTCGTTCATCTCCTTCATTATCCGGTCCATCTCAACCCTCGTTATAATGTCCAACGGGGTCTGAACTTCGAAAGTATCCTATTATGAAACTTCCTTAACTGTTGAGAACCAACATTCTCAACATCATTGACAAGTCTGGAAGTTGCAGATCTTTCTTTTTGCATGGCCATAGCTTGGATTAATCATTTGGTAGATTCTGCTTGAATCTGAAAAATTACAAATTGCAATAATAAAACTATAGGATCAACCTCATGGATTTGGGTTATCCAAAAGTAGAAAATAGATCCTAATAGATGAGCTCTCAGTGAAAGCACCAAAATTGTTATACCAAAAGGTGGCACAAACACCCAGAAATAAAAGGTAGAAGAATTAAATAAATAAATAATTGAAAAGAGGAAAAATAGATCATACAATGTTTATAATGATTCGGCTAATCATTGCCGTCCACTTAACTTTGTTAATGATTCTGATAGCTATTTACAAAATCTGTTCTTATGGATCGGTGATGATCCCCGGAATTACAAGAGTGATTTGATAATTCATAAACAACTAAAAAAAGATCCCCTAAAACATGCTCCTGGCCTTCTATTTACATCCGTAGGTTGCCAAAATCCTCTCCATCACATTCATGCCTACGTTTCCCTACGTCTAGAAAGAGTCATGCTAGGAAGATCAAGGTCACATAAGCAATAATCAGGGATCGGTATCGATCTATGTGATTGCCTTCTGGGTCACTTCTTTGTCCTTGCAAAGGTTCGACTTGTTCGTGCCTTCATCTTTCTCACTTTATTTGCTTCGCTATAGGCTTGTATCTGTAGCAACCCACCTAGGAACTGGCCTAAATTTCGACCTAGAAAAGGTCTACCAAAACTTAGATCCATTCTAAGGCTGGCTATTGGTTAGAAAAAAGTAATAGTGCAGAGCAATAACTATTTTTTCAGAACTCACAGCGAATGGTATAAAATATATTAGCAAATTGTACCTATTTATTTCAAAACAACTTGAAATATCATAATACAAAACATCATCAAATTGTCAAGTAAAATTTGTTACATCATTTATCTAAAATACATGGGTACAACATAAAACATCATAAAAGATAATAATAACCACCATAAGCTTATGCCAGTCCATCTTTAAGCATCGTTACCGTATCACTCCATCCTTAACCTGTGTTGTAATGAGGAGGGAGTCAAAACAACAAATCTTTGGTGAATGAAAACCTCGAGTCTTACCATTTAAGTACTTTGGTAGTATATTTTAAAATAAGAATATGTCTTGCGTACATAAACCCATTTAATACTTCTTATAAGGAAAGAAGACGGGTCCACAATCAACCACTTAGTACCTTCCATTCCCGAAGCAGGTTTTTAAATCCCATAACCCAAATCCCACATCATAAATATCTATAAATGCAAGAGATAGTACCCAAGCCACTTAATACATTTTATTGGAAAATAGGCAGATACTTGCCATTTAAGACCTCAATTGAGGCAGATCCCTTCATTTAATACATATTCCCAAGGCAGACCCTTCAATGGTGACTATCTAGCTGACATCGCATGGAATCTCTTAAGTCACATAATACTTCTTTATAGAAAGGCAGACCCTCAACCAATCACCTAATACTTTATCCCAAAGCGAACCCCTGTCGAGATACCACTAATCTTGCCTAATAACTAGCCCTTTGGCCATCATTTAGGGAAAAGGGGCGAGCCCTCAAATAACCACTTAATACCTCAAGACCCTGAAGCAGGCCTTTCGTATTATAGCTCATACTCATAATGACGTCTCACATTAGTCCGACTATTCGTAGGAACTGGTACCTAGATTAGCTGGGCAGATTTACCCTACAGAATTTGGGACTATCCTCGCATCATCACAAATATTTATCATAGGAGATGTCTCACATCAATAGGAAGTGTACACAACTACTGGTAGCCTCAAAGTGTAGGGCAGACTTCTATCGTGCAACTCTACTGACCTTGTATCCCTATGACTTAGCCGTAATTTAAATAATCTCCATATATAATATTCATCTCACCGTTTCATAATTAAGGCCTTATAATGTATCTTCCTTAATATGCCTTAAAATATCAATTATCTTCCAAAGAGGGAATCAATGGCAATTATTATCTAACTAACTACACAATTATATGCTATAATTATATGTTTATTAAGCTAATAGAAATAATTAATATATATATATATATATTCGCGCCCAAGAACTTCTAAGCGTGCGGTTCATACACCCTATACTAGCGTTAAATGTCAATTCCTTTAACCATACTACTAACACAAGTCCTTTCACTTCAGATTTCCAAGATTTTCATATTTATAACAAGGATTAAATATTCATATCCAAAACTGCAATAAATAGACTTGTAAATAGAAATAGAAACCCAATTTATTATATCAATCCAATGGAATATCCTAAACAATAGGAATTGCAATCCTAACTTCATACTATATTCAACTTCTCATTTACATAGAAATAAATAAAAGAATTTTGTGGAATAAGTAGTGTAAACTATGAATAGGATTTGTGCTGTGCACCCTTATTTCATTATTAAAAACTAATAATTTGAATCAAAGAAGGAGGAGAAGTGGAATAAACTATGAAATTATCAAAAATTGCAAAAAATATATAAATTCCATCACATTAACATAAATAATTGAGAACTCCATAAAAAATTGATATTTCGAAACCCAAAGAAATTTTAGGGGATTTTATCTATTTGCTTTCGCAATCCCAAAATCCCTAAGGCATAATCAAATCCATAATATACTAACTAATTACTGAAATATAAGTACAAAGGTTTCCATTCACAAATTATCCTTAGCTTTTCTTGTATGGATTTGCAACGCCAAAGCAACTCTTTTCTAGATCTCCTTCTTTTGATATATACACACATCAAAGGATAGGTATATATATATAATTTTGTTAGATTCAGAAAGGTTGCAAGAGAAAAAAAATAGACTAAAAGAATAATTAGAAAAGGATTAGAATCCTTACCTGAATCCATAATAGAATTTCTGAATCTAAGTGAAGAGAGAAAATAGTAAAGGTTCATGGAGTTCTCGAATATTTGTTAATAAAAAGTAGTGAAGATATGGTCCAATTTATAGGAGTTGAAATGTACAGAAACGTAGGATGAAATTAGATCAAAAACAGATAAATCTGGACCGTCTAATATCACAAAGCCCAAGCTGCCACTATGAGGCAACAGTCAACTGCCTATGCTCGATAGATCGAGCACTAGAGGTCGACTAATTGGGTCTTATAGATCGACGTTTCTCTTATTTCGAGAGTGTTGGTTTGTTTCTGTTGCTCGTTTATTTAATTCCCTGTTTAACTTTTAACGTTAATTATTTAACTTAACGTTTGACTTAACCCCAACTAAACCTACGGTTAATTTTTGAAATCCAAACCCTAAATTTGAATATTCATTTGAATTTGAATTCAAACTAAATTAATTTAAATCTAAAAACTTCAAATAGTAGTAACTTCTTCATTTAAGCTCTATTTTTAGCATATTATATATAGAAATAGATCATAATTTCTCCACGAAAGCAACAGCGCGATCAAATTCCAACTTTTATAAAATTTTCATTTTCAACCGTACCTTATTTAATTTAGTTCACTCAATTCATTTATAGTTGATTTTATAGGGTGTTACATTCTTCCTCCCTAAAAATGGATTTCGTCCCGAGATCTTTCAAGGGGCGAATAGCAGAATGAGCAATAACATCCATGTTGCACAACCAAGTTATCTACATAACCACCTACTCAACCAAAATGCAATGTGATTATGTACTGCAGATATACTAAAATTAGCTCAATCCTAGGGTGAGTGTGTAAATCATGTCATGCAAGTATGTATGCAAATACCCTAAGCATGCATAAAAATTTCTACATGAGTGTAAAGTGATTATGAAAAAGTGAGGCAACCATCTTCTACCATCCAATCTAGCAACCACGATGCAACCAAAATCCTAATTTTGGATAAAAAATTTACCGATGAAAAGCTCTAGACAAGTGATCTTCATCTTCTCCTCGGTTTCCCATGTGCTTTCCACTGGGTTGTCTCCCCATTGTACTTGGACCAGCCTAATTATTTTGTTACGGAGTCTCCTAGTTCCGTGCTCCACAATGCATGTGGTGGCATGGGGTATTGTTGGCTTCGTCTCTAATTCCTCCAATTGATTAGGCTCAACTCTAATAGCGATGTCATGAAGGCATTTTCTAAGGTGAGAAACATGGAAACATTGTAGACTCATGTCAATCTGTCATGAAGCTCCACACGAAAATCAAGTTTTCCTATCTTTTCCAAAACTTTGAATGGCCCAATGAATCTAGACGTCAATTTCCCTAACTTGCCAAACCTAACCACTTTTCTAAGAGGGGAGACTTTGACAAATATCATATCTCCAACCTCAAATTCAAGCTCTTTCCTTCTTCTATCCGCATAAGATTTCTAACGATTTTGCACTGCCTTCATTCATTGGCTAATCAACTCTACTTTTTCCACGGTATCACGGTCAAATTGGGTCTGAGCAATATTTTGTTGGCGCTTTCCCACCAACAACTTGGTGATTTGGATGGCAACCCATAAAGTGCTTCAAATGGGGTCATACCAATCGTCGCTTGATAGCTATTATTATATGCGAACTCAACTAAAGGTAGATGGTTCTTCCAATGTCCTCCGAAATCCAAAACACAAGCCCTCAACAAGACATCCATAATCCTATTCACCCTCTCCGTTTGACCATCATTCTGTAGGTGATATCCATTGCTAAGATTCAAAGAAGTTCCCAAAGCTGCTGCTTTGTAGGCTCCTCCAAAACTTAATGGTGAACAAGGGGTCCCTATCACTAACTATGCTCACAAAAATCCCATGCAATTGAACTGCCTCCTTGATGTAGATCTGCATGAGAGAAGTGGCAGTTCTATTGTTCTTAACCGGAATTAAATAGGCACTCTTAGTGAGTCTACCACAACAACCCAAAAAGCTTCATTACCCCTCTAACTTTTAGCAATCCTTCCACAAAATCCATCGAAATATGCTCCCACTTCCAAGTTGAAATTTCCAATGGTGATAGTAACCCTCCGGGCTTCCCTTACTTAGCTTTTACCCTTTGACATGTCAAGCACTTAGCAACAAACTCAGTTGCACTCTTCTTCATTCCCAAAAGAAAATCCTCTTCATATCCTTGTACATCTTATCTCCTCCAAGGTGAATGGTCATCTTTAAGTGGTGACATTCCATAAGCATCTCTCTCAACAAACTATCAACCATTGGGACATATAGGCATCCATTTCTTCTTAAGCATCCTTTCTCATCAACTGATACCTATTAGCGTAGGAAAAATGCTCTTCCTTCCTCATATTTTCAAAAATATCTACTAACTTCTCATCCTTCACTTGCTCAAACTTATGTGGTCTATCAAGGCTGGTCTTACCTCCATAATTGCTAAAAACCCTTGGATGGGTTATGTTAGCGGTTGGAAGTTAAAATTTTAGAGGAACTCCAACTGGTTCCATTCATACATAGCACCTAGGGTAGAGTGCCTCCGACTAAGGGCATTGGTGACTACGTTCTCTTTTCCAGGGGTGTATTGTATACTAAAGTCGAATGATGTTATATATGACATCCATCTATGTTGCCTAAGATTTAAATCCTTTTGGGAAAATAGGTATTTAAGTGTTTTACGGTCAGCGAATAACTCAAACCTTTCTCTCAAGAGATAATGCCTCCATATCTTCAAGGCAAAGACGGTAGCTGCCAACTCCAAATTATGAACTGGATATCTTTTCTCATGATCCTTAAGTTGCCTACTAACATAATGACACGACCGAAATTTTCGACTTTCGAAAATTCGACATCGATACTCCCTTTATCGACTGTCGAGAAATCGAGTGCCGGAAACTCCAATAGTGATGGTTTAAGAAAGAAGAAAAAAGCAGAAGAAGAAGAAGAAGAAGAAAACAGAAGAAGAAGGAAGAAGAAGAACAACAATAGAAACACAGAACAGAGGTAATATCAGAATCTCACATATCGCAGCGGAACAATATATAATAGATAATCACTAGCCTTTTAAAACAAAGAATTATATCAGTTTTTATACATACATCAATCAGAGTCAATATACAACAATGGACAGTTATATAACTTGTCCTCATACAGAATACACAGCGGAATAAATAATATCAGATACAAATACTACGTCTCGTCATCCAGCTTATCTCCAAGCTCCAGAATATCCTGATAACATAACTCTAGGCTGCCCGTGTGGAAATTGGTGGGCACCCAGAGTTTAGAAGGGAACAATAAACTCCGAGTCAGTCATGGTGACTGGTGTGAGATCGTAAAACAGTTATTTTTCACAAAGAAAATAAAACAAATTCGCAATGCTTTTGGAAAATGAAACTACCATAAGACCTCCCGCCACACACACAATGCAAACGCAGACTTGGAGGAGATTTCTTCTTATGATAGTCAAAGATGCTTACTACGCAAAATCAAATCATTTTTGATATTATTATTAGTGCATAGTGTAGAAAACATTTCGAAAGTATAATATAAATCTTAGCCAGCATAGACATTTCGAACTATGCCTACTATAGCTACCATCCAAACAGTGGGGCGCCACCATAAGTGAATGATAGGTTCTACAACTAAAACCGTACAAGGTGCGTATTGGAGTTTGGATTTCCAACAAATGGTCAGGCTAAGGAACTTCCTATGCCACGATGGATACGTCCCTGGAATAGACGACCCGAGAACCTAACCGGATCTCTGCCAACACAAGGCCGGGTTACCTCTGCAAAAATAGGTAACTACTGACACGCGTATGTCATCCCCCGATCGTAACCGATCTTCCCGAGGATCCCCGATTCGCAACAAACCACATAGTAAAAATGCAGCAACCACATAGGTTAAGTATCTGGGCTCCATACCATGATACCACCTCTATCCAGAAGGAATGACATACACTAAGGGGCGCTACTCCCTAGAACCTTGCTGCATCCTTCCTGTTTTGACCATTTCCGGGGTGTGAGGCTCGACGAAGTCTCGTCCACAAAGCTACGCTTCTCAAAGAGCCATGCTTCGGGTCAAACAAATGATCAACCTATGATCACAAAGATATAAGATCAAACAAATGATCATATCGCAAATGATCAAACACTGATCATTTCACAGCAACACTCAGTATGCCACGTTACCAAATTGGGAGTATATCGCTGATAAATTTCAACTACACAACCTCTGAGCTCGTACGTCTCAGAGAAGGGTGTTAAGCTAAGAGAATAAATTCTCCGCCACCAACAGAAATGTATTTGAAAGAAATCAGCTTTATATCTCAATTTGTAACGTCAGACACACAATCCATACAAGTCTGTTCCGGGATCGAACAGAACCGAAGGCACTTCTCACGAAGCCCTTGCATATCCGGATAAATTTCTAATCACGTCCGGACTTCCCATCACTAAGGGTGATAAAACCTCTAAATCGGAGATCAGCCGATGTAGAGTAACTCGATGGTAATCCTTCCGTTTTCAAAAATATCCGGTCTTCAACACCGGTCTTCAAATGCAATTCATAACGACGTATCACATATTCGGAATGGGTTATACGACCCCATGGTCCTTTCCCGGCTAACCCGAATAGTGAGCGATTATTCAAAAATAAGTGTGGCATTCAAATTCATCCAATTCACAACAAATACCATTCAAGGTAATTATTGATAGTCGGTTATTTAACTATCAATAAAGATGCGCAACATCATCAGATTCCAAATAATTTTCCAAATTATTTATTTTCCAAAATATCTTTACTAGATATAAAATTTCCACACTTCCAAAATAAATCAACATTTATTTTTAAACATCTTCTCTTTCTTTTATAAATTCCATAGTGAATTTATATTTCAAAATATCTACTGATATACGATTTTCAAATCGATTTCAATATTCACTTTCAATTTATCTTCACAAAGATAAAATCTCAAAAAAACGTTTCATTCCATATTGGAAAAGCATTTCCATAGTTATTTAATAATAAGTATTTCACAAATCTATTTATTTTCAACATTTGAAAATATTCGATATACTTAAATCAAAATTAAGTATATATTCCATTCTTTAAGGAAAACATTTACTATAACAACATTTATTTGAGTCAAAACGAATGTTACGTAAAACATCGTTACGACGACTCAAAATCACTAGTATAGGGATTCGGATTTAAGATAGATATGTAAATCCCAATACTATATAAAAACATTTCCTTTCGGAAATCATTTACTATAACAACAGTGTTATAGTCCAGCATTTCCTTATTTTTCGAAAACGTCTATTTCAACAATGAATGTTGAAATCTATGATTTCGATTCATAATACATTTTAAAACATCTTTAAAATGTTTACTTCATTTTTAATATCACTTCTTCAAAAATAAATCTATTTTATTCAATAATATATTCACTGTCCAAAATCGTGAATATACTTCACTCATTACATTTCACTATTTTCTACACATTTTATTTCAATAATAATTCGCTATCCAAAATCGCGAATATATCTCCTTTAACAACCTTTTATATTTAATTTATCAAATTCAATTGATTTTCGATTTTATAAAACAACGTTTATAAATTCTATGTCTATTTTATAACAACTCCGATTTATAAATCTTCTTTATATTAACTTCTATATTTTACTTAACAAAATAAGTGATCTCGGAATTATAAACACGTTTATAAATTCTATTTATAAAAGCTTCAATACCAGATCAATTTCAATCTTCATTTCTAAATAAATTTCCCATCCCAACTCATTTTATATTGACTTTCCAAATTCGTTTCAATTTTCCAATTAAATTTATAGTTGGACTTCCAACTTATTTCCTTTTAAATAAATTCCTCTTAAAGAAAATAAATTTCAATTGGTTTCTTTCAATCTATTTAAAAATCCAAATTTTAAATTAAATTCTTCAATTTATAATCACTATTTTTACGAAATCCATTTATTTAACATTTTCACTTGATTCTGGAATTAATTCGATAAGATTATAAAAATTAACTTTTTATACTTTAAAATTCCTTTCTTTAAAATTTATTAAATTTCTAAAATTGATTCACTTAGAAATTTCTACTTGAATTTCAAAAATTCAACTTCGTTTATCTTTGGAATCCAATGATATCAAACATCCATTCAGCTAAATTTTAGCTTTCAAACAATTTCCAGACATCAATTCAATAACATTAATAATCATTCACAGATTATCACATCACAGTAGAAATAAATTCAATCAATGTGAGGGGTCCAGTTGGATCCCTCCAACCTGTTTCCCTGCATCCAAAGACGTTAGCACAATACCAATTCCACTTCGAGGTGGAATATCGCGGTATATGGGTTTTTATAATATATCCGCTTACTAACGGCGCAATAGGGTCTCATCCGCTATACGAGGCGGGAAATAAATCAATCCAATATATACATATGCCAATATGTATATATTGCTATATATATAGATATATCCTAATATATCTAATACAAACAGCAATCAATCAGTCAAACAAACAATAACTGCAAAATCCAATTATATTTTTGAGTGAGAAGATCTCACCTTAGCTTTTTATTTTGCAATCCTTTTTCCATCCAAATTTGTTTTCTCCAAATTTTGACCTTGCATAAATAATTTTATACAATCGATTAATATTCGAATTAATCGAATAACCAATTACCGTTCAATAGTTTTAATCCAACTAATATGTGTTTTTAAAATTCCTTTTCAACCTTATATATTTTTCAAAGTCCTTTCCATATAAAATTTTCTATTTGAAAATTTTAAATTAACAAGTGATTTTATCTTAACCCAATATTCTTTATATTTCATTTTAAGCTAACTTCCTTTTTAGAAATTATATAAGTATTTATAAAGACAACCCATATACTAAAATAAAATCTATGCATATTTTAAAATAATCTATACAGATTTTTATAAATCTGGTTTTATACAAAAGTTTCTCAACTTTTAAAATTTCTATTTCTTTTAATTCTAACATATTACTTTTAACAATTTTATCTAATTAAAATTACATTTAAAACTAATTTTACCTTAAAATAAATTTCCTACAACAAACTTAGCTTACTGTAAATAATATTTTCTAACCTAAACCGTAATTTACCAACAAAAAAATCTTTTCCCAACCTATACAAAAACATGTATATATTTTAAAACAGAACTTACTGTTATCGTTGAATACGAACAACCCAAACTCAGTCGACCACCCATCAGCATCGCGATTTCGTACCAACGCGACCATTCCACACTGACAACGATGAATCCACGTTCGAGCTTGCGAATGCTGTCGCCACCAACACCCTAGCTCACGACCACCAGTGGCCTCCCAACCTGTTGCTCGACATCGCCCTCGTGAACCACCCAATCTCCACTACGAGCTCACGATGCTGCCTTGAATCGCGTGCACCTTGGTCGCCTTCGCCTCGTCGCCGCCATCTGCCTTTGCCGCTGCCTCGAGCGCAAGCGCCTCCGTTCCTTGCCTCGCACGAACAATCGCGAGCTCCTCCTGACTTCCTCCGAAGTCGCGTGCTCGAGAACGTGGTCGCGACAGAGTCGCGAATCCCTTTTATTTTATTTTTATTTTCTTTTGAACGAGCCCAGCTCGATTTGGATTTATTTTGAAAAGGGGGAGGAACGGCAATTTGTTTTGAACGAGATACTTGATTTTTTTTCTTCGTTTGATTTTTTGTTTTCGTTCGTTTGAACTGGGGAGAACAGCTTCTGATGGAAGAAAGAATAAAAAGGTACGAAGGAGACAATTTGGGTGTGGGATGTACGTATTGTTGGGTTAAAGGAAAGCAATTATTCTTTTCACTTTATTTTTAAATTTGTTTTCAAAACAAAGTTCAACGCGTTTATAGGTCGTACACTCACACAACTGCTCCAATTACTACGAAAATTGAAATCCGACAATAATTCAATATTCCGGACCCAATGGAACTGGTTTCGTCGAATTCCGAGACTGCGCCCCGGAACGTTATTTTCAAATATCGATTCAAGCGATATGATTTCAAAACTGAACAAATCATTTTCAAATTCAATTCTGAAGCTTCTATTATCTTCAGTATTGCCAA
Organism: Allium fistulosum; assembly: GCA_030737815.1. Taxonomy (NCBI): domain Eukaryota; kingdom Viridiplantae; phylum Streptophyta; class Magnoliopsida; order Asparagales; family Amaryllidaceae; genus Allium; species Allium fistulosum. The sequence continues at coordinate 1,108,607,829 of CM060902.1, read as the reverse complement.
TACGAATTTTAAAAGCTTTTGAAATATTTTTCTTCAGCTTAAATTGAAGATACGAATTTTATTCAACTTACAATAGATTAAATTTTATAATTTAATCGTCAGTTTCAAAGTTATATCGGGGATTCAAATTAAATCATCGTTCAAATATTTAAAATTAATTAAATATTCTCAATTTAATTTGTTCAAAATTCTGGGTCGTTACAAACTTCCCCCCTTAAAAGAATTTCGTCCCGAAATTACAAGTTAGGAAAAAAGGTCCTTAACTCGTCTACTATTTTTCACAATCCAATAGTTTTATCAATTTATCAAAACAAATCTTTCTATTAAAGATTCGTTATCATTCAACTCGTTTTCCAACTTCAATTATAAGTTTCAAACAACATTGTTTAACTTCTCAATTCAAATTCGGATTTAAATTCAAATTTTAAACTTTCAAAATTTTCTCAAAAATTTTCTAACACTCGAGATTTTCGAAAAATTTCGCCAACGTCTCCTTTGCGCGGCTAATACGGCACGACTACAAAACGTCCCTACGGACTCTCAGATTTCAAAAAGAAAAAGAAAAAGCCAAGCGGCTAGACCAGAAATCAGTAAATCTCATATAGAAATTTAAATACTTACCTTTTGTCGAGCAATTCAAATTTATCTTTGAAGATCAAATCAAATTTATAACACCTGTATATCTACTAGCCATAATATCTAGTTACACATTCAAACCATTTTGCAAATTCGATTACAAAATTTTCAATATAAACTACTTCTTATACATTTTCACTTCACTATTGAAGTTACATATTCAATTTCGTTCAATTTTTTTTTTTTACATTTCAATTTCATTTGAATTCAATTCATCATATTTTAATTCAATTTGGATTCTATTCAACTTCTGAATATTGAATTTATCAATCAACTTTCATTTACAACTGCTTATTATTTTTAAATTAGTTTCAATTACTAATTCATTTCAAATTCTAATCTACTAACAAATTCAGATTTGCTTTCATCATTCAATTTCAATTCCAGTTTTATTCACTTTTGTTCATTTCCAAAATTTGTTTTCAATTTACCCTTCGGTTAAATCTATTGTCATTTAAACTGGATTTCCAATTCGAATTCAATTTACTTTTCTTTTATAATCATTGAATTTAATTCGTTCAATACCTTATCCATTTGGTCAATATTCAATTAGCTTCACTTACTAATTTTAGTTTAACTCCACAAATCAAATTCAATTCTAGTTTTATTCACTTATAAATTCAAAATGAATTTAACAATTCAATTTCATTTATTTGCTTATACTTACTTTGGTTTAACTTCGTTCTTTAAGCTAAATTTATTCTATCAAAATTCAAATTGTATAAGTTATCAACTTATTTCTTATTTCATAAATATTTTTATATAGTATTCCAGAGTCTTTTCAACCTTTCAAAAATCATTTTTTTGAAAACAATTCAAATTATCCTTTGAATTTCCAAAACAAAACTCAATTTTCCAAACAACTTTTATTTAAAACAATTTGGCAGCATTTTCTCTTTTGGAAACCCGAAAATGAACACCGGTGATGCTGCAGTCATTACCGAAGTTATTTTCCAGCGACCGAAAAGAATTTAGAGCTTTCAACTCTCCAAAATACTTTTCAAACCTTCGAAATTCATTTTCAAATCAAAAAGAAATTTAAATTTCCAAATCTCCAAAATTTTCAAATTCTTTTCAAAACATTTCCAAAAACTTCTTTGGAATTCCGTTTTAAATTACAATTCACAATTATAATTTACATTCTTTAAATTTCATTTGTATGTGAATTTTATTTCTTAACTTTGGAGTTATGATTTCAATTTCTTGTTTAATTTCAATGATAATAGATTAATATTATCACCTCTAACAACCATGCAACCATATACTATAGTACTTCATAGAAAAACATTTCTTTTCTATACAAAAATAGTTTTGGGCAAAATTATTTCATTCACCCTATTTAAAACAATATTGTGCCTAATTGTTCTATTCAAGTGTTTAGAAACCCCTTCGATACAGTTTTGCAGACTGTGCCGACGAAGGTTCATATACCACTCAATAAACCAATCATCACAATACAAAACAATTTTATATTCAATAACAAATACGCGCTCATATCTATTATTACACTCAAACTCATTCTAGAGTACTACTGACTCTATCTCTAATGAGTAACACCCAACAGAGCAGGGTTGTCGCTTAACCATATGCTCTGATACCACTTTGTCACGACCAAAATTTTCGACTTTCGAAAATTCGACATCGATACTCCCTTTATCGACTGTCGAGAAATCGAGTGCCGGAAACTCCAATAGTGATGGTTTAAGAAAGAAGAAAAAAGCAGAAGAAGAAGAAGAAGAAGAAAACAGAAGAAGAAGGAAGAAGAAGAACAACAATAGAAACACAGAACAGAGGTAATATCAGAATCTCACATATCGCAGCGGAACAATATATAATAGATAATCACTAGCCTTTTAAAACAAAGAATTATATCAGTTTTTATACATACATCAATCAGAGTCAATATACAACAATGGACAGTTATATAACTTGTCCTCATACAGAATACACAGCGGAATAAATAATATCAGATACAAATACTACGTCTCGTCATCCAGCTTATCTCCAAGCTCCAGAATATCCTGATAACATAACTCTAGGCTGCCCGTGTGGAAATTGGTGGGCACCCAGAGTTTAGAAGGGAACAATAAACTCCGAGTCAGTCATGGTGACTGGTGTGAGATCGTAAAACAGTTATTTTTCACAAAGAAAATAAAACAAATTCGCAATGCTTTTGGAAAATGAAACTACCATAAGACCTCCCGCCACACACACAATGCAAACGCAGACTTGGAGGAGATTTCTTCTTATGATAGTCAAAGATGCTTACTACGCAAAATCAAATCATTTTTGATATTATTATTAGTGCATAGTGTAGAAAACATTTCGAAAGTATAATATAAATCTTAGCCAGCATAGACATTTCGAACTATGCCTACTATAGCTACCATCCAAACAGTAGGGCGCCACCATAAGTGAATGATAGGTTCTACAACTAAAACCGTACAAGGTGCGTATTGGAGTTTGGATTTCCAACAAATGGTCAGGCTAAGGAACTTCCTATGCCACGATGGGTATGTCCCTGGAATAGACGACCCGAGAACCTAACCGGATCTCTGCCAACACAAGGCCGGGTTACCTCTGCAAAAATAGGTAACTACTGACACGCGTATGTCATCCCCCGATCGTAACCGATCTTCCCGAGGATCCCCGATTCACAACAAACCACATAGTAAAAATGCAGCAACCACATAGGTTAAGTATCTGGGCTCCATACCATGATACCACCTCTATCCAGAAGGAATGACATACACTAAGGGGCGCTACTCCCTAGAACCTTGCTGCATCCTTCCTGTTTTGACCATTTCCGGGGTGTGAGGCTCGACGAAGTCTCGTCCACAAAGCTACGCTTCTCAAAGAGCCATGCTTCGGGTCAAACAAATGATCAACCTATGATCACAAAGATATAAGATCAAACAAATGATCATATCGCAAATGATCAAACACTGATCATTTCACAGCAACACTCAGTATGCCACGTTACCAAATTGGGAGTATATCGCTGATAAATTTCAACTACACAACCTCTGAGCTCGTACGTCTCAGAGAAGGGTGTTAAGCTAAGAGAATAAATTCTCCGCCACCAACAGAAATGTATTTGAAAGAAATCAGCTTTATATCTCAATTTGTAACGTCAGACACACAATCCATACAAGTCTGTTCCGGGATCGAACAGAACCGAAGGCACTTCTCACGAAGCCCTTGCATATTCGGATAAATTTCTAATCACGTCCGGACTTCCCGTCACTAAGGGTGATAAAACCTCTAAATCGGAGATCAGCCGATGTAGAGTAACTCGACGGTAATCCTTCCGTTTTCAAAAATATCCGGTCTTCAACACCGGTCTTCAAATGCAATTCATAACGACGTATCACATATTCGGAATGGGTTATACGACCCCATGGTCCTTTCCCGGCTAACCCGAATAGTGAGCGATTATTCAAAAATAAGTGTGGCATTCAAATTCATCCAATTCACAACAAATACCATTCAAGGTAATTATTGATAGTCGGTTATTTAACTATCAATAAAGATGCGCAACATCATCAGATTCCAAATAATTTTCCAAATTATTTATTTTCCAAAATATCTTTACTAGATATAAAATTTCCACACTTCCAAAATAAATCAACATTTATTTTTAAACATCTTCCCTTTCTTTTATAAATTCCATAGTGAATTTATATTTCAAAATATCTACTGATATACGATTTTCAAATCGATTTCAATATTCACTTTCAATTTATCTTCACAAAGATAAAATCTCAAAAAAACGTTTCATTCCATATTGGAAAAGCATTTCCATACTTATTTAATAATAAGTATTTCACAAATCTATTTATTTTCAACATTTGAAAATATTCGATATACTTAAATCAAAATTAAGTATATATTCCATTCTTTAAGGAAAACATTTACTATAACAACATTTATTTGAGTCAAAACGAATGTTACGTAAAACATCGTTACGACGACTCAAAATCACTAGTATAGGGATTCGGATTTAAGATAGATATGTAAATCCCAATACTATATAAAAACATTTCCTTTCGGAAATCATTTACTATAACAACAGTGTTATAGTCCACCATTTCCTTATTTTTCAAAAATGTCTATTTCAACAATGAATGTTGAAATCTATGATTTCGATTCATAATACATTTTAAAACATCTTTAAAATGTTTACTTCATTTTTAATATCACTTCTTCAAAAATAAATCTATTTTATTCAATAATATATTCACTGTCCAAAATCGTGAATATACTTCACTCATTACATTTCACTATTTTCTACACATTTTATTTCAATAATAATTCGCTATCCAAAATCGCGAATATATCTCCTTTAACAACCTTTTATATTTAATTTATCAAATTCAATTGATTTTCGATTTTATAAAACAACGTTTATAAATTCTATGTCTATTTTATAACAACTCCGATTTATAAATCTTCTTTATATTAACTTCTATATTTTACTTAACAAAATAAGTGATCTCGGAATTATAAACACATTTATAAATTCTATTTATAAAAGCTTCAATACCAGATCAATTTCAATCTTCATTTCTAAATAAATTTCCCATCCCAACTCATTTTATATTGACTTTCCAAATTCGTTTCAATTTTCCAATTAAATTTATAGTTGGACTTCCAACTTATTTCCTTTTAAATAAATTCCTCTTAAAGAAAATAAATTTCAATTGGTTTCTTTCAATCTATTTAAAAATCCAAATTTTAAATTAAATTCTTCAATTTATAATCACTATTTTTACGAAATCCATTTATTTAACATTTTCACTTGATTCTGGAATTAATTCGATAAGATTATAAAAATTAACTTTTTATACTTTAAAATTCCTTTCTTCAAAATTTATTAAATTTCTAAAATTGATTCACTTAGAAATTTCTACTTGAATTTCAAAAATTCAACTTCGTTTATCTTTGGAATCCAATGATATCAAACATCCATTCAGCTAAATTTTAGCTTTCAAACAATTTCCAGACATCAATTCAATAACATTAATAATCATTCACAGATTATCACATCACAGTAGAAATAAATTCAATCAATGTGAGGGGTCCAGTTGGATCCCTCCAACCTGTTTCCCTACATCCAAAGACGTTAGCACAATACCAATTCCACTTCGAGGTGGAATATCGCGGTATATGGGTTTTTATAATATATCCGCTTACTAACGGCGCAATAGGGTCTCATCCGCTATACGAGGCGGGAAATAAATCAATCCAATATATACATATGCCAATATGTATATATTGCTATGTATATAGATATATCCTACTATATCTAATACAAACAGCAATCAATCAGTCAAACAAACAATAACTGCAAAATCCAATTATATTTTTGAGTGAGAAGATCTCACCTTAGCTTTTTATTTTGCAATCCTTTTTCCATCCAAATTTGTTTTCTCCAAATTTTGACCTTGCATAAATAATTTTATACAATCGATTAATATTCGAATTAATCGAATAACCAATTACCGTTCAATAGTTTTAATCCAACTAATATGTGTTTTTAAAATTCCTTTTCAACCTTATATATTTTTCAAAGTCCTTTCCATATAAAATTTTCTATTTGAAAATTTTAAGTTAACAAGTGATTTTATCTTAACCCAATATTCTTTATATTTCATTTTAAGCTAACTTCCTTTTTAGAAATTATATAAGTATTTATAAAGACAGCCCATATACTAAAATAAAATCTATGCATATTTTAAAATAATCTATACAGATTTTTATAAATCTGGTTTTATACAAAAGTTTCTCAACTTTTAAAATTTCTATTTCTTTTAATTCTAACATATTAATTTTAACAATTTTATCTAATTAAAATTACATTTAAAACTAATTTTACCTTAAAATAAATTTCCTACAACAAACTTAGCTTACTGTAAATAATATTTTCTAACCTAAACCGTAATTTACCAACAAAAAAATCTTTTCCCAACCTATACAAAAACATGTATATATTTTAAAACAGAACTTACTGTTATCGTTGAATACGAACAACCCAAACTCGGTCGACCACCCATCAGCATCGCGATTTCGTACCAACGCGACCATTCCACACTGACAACGATGAATCCACGTTCGAGCTTGCGAATGCTGTCGCCACCAACGCCCTAGCTCACGACCACCAGTGGCCTCCCAACCTGTTGCTCGACATCGCCCTCGTGAACCACCCAATCGCCACCACGAGCTCGCGATGCTGCCTTGAATCGCGTGCACCTTGGTCGCCTTCGCCTCATCGCCGCCATTTGCCTTTTCCGCTGCCTCGAGCGCAAGCGCCTCCGTTCCTTGCCTCGCGCGAACAATCGCGAGCTCCTCCTGACTTCCTCCGAAGTCGCGTGCTCGAGAACGTGGTCGCGACAGAGTCGCGAATCCCTTTTATTTTATTTTATTTTCTTTTGAACGAGCCCAGCTCGATTTGGATTTATTTTGAAAAGGGGGAGGAACGGCAATTTGTTTTGAACGAGATACTTGATTTTTTTTCTTCGTTTGATTTTTTGTTTTCGTTCGTTTGAACTGGGGAGAACAGCTTCTGATGGAAGAAAGAATAAAAAGGTACGAAGGAGACAATTTGGGTGCGGGATGTACGTATTGTTGGGTTAAAGGAAAGCAATTATTCTTTTCACTTTATTTTTAAATTTGTTTTCAAAACAAAGTTCAACGCGTTTTTAGGTCGTACACTCACACAACTGCTCCAATTACTACGAAAATTGAAATCCGACAATAATTCAATATTCCGGACCCAATGGAACTGGTTTCGTCGAATTCCGAGACTGCGCCCCGGAACGTTATTTTCAAATATCGATTCAAGCGATATGATTTCAAAACTGAACAAATCATTTTCAAATTCAATTCTGAAGCTTCTATTATCTTCAGTATTGCCAATACGAATTTTAAAAGCTTTTGAAATATTTTTCTTCAGCTTAAATTGAAGATACGAATTTTATTCAACTTACAATAGATTAAATTTTATAATTTAATCGTCAGTTTCAAAGTTATATCGGGGATTCAAATTAAATCATCGTTCAAATATTTAAAATTAATTAAATATTCTCAATTTAATTTGTTCAAAATTCTGGGTCGTTACACATAAGCAACTGCTTTTCCTTTTTGCATTAGAACTGCTCCTAACCATGTACCACAAGCATTTGTGAAAACCATAAATGGTTTTGTTCCATCGAGAATAGTGAGTACAGGTGCATTAGTCAATAACTCCTTAAGCTTCTCAAATGCCTTAATGCATTTATCATCCCAAGAAAAGACTAGGTTCTTCTTAGTCAAATGGATTAAGGGGGCTATTATTATTGCAAAGTTCTTGATGAACTTTCTATGGTAGCCTGCCAACCCGAGAAAACTTCTAACCTCCGATGCATTTCTGGAAGTCTTCCATCCTTGAACAACTTCCACTTTAGCGGGGTCTACTACCAGTCCTTGCTTAGAAACAATAAGCCCAAGGAATCTGACTTATTTTCTCCAAAAGGGCATTTAGCAAAATTTTCCTTAAGCTGGTGCCTTCTTAAGTTCCTAATACCTCTTTTAGGTAGTCCTCGTGCTCCTTTTTGCCCTTGGGAAAAACCAAAATATTATCTACGAACACATCGACGAATTTACTAAGTTACCCGCTAAATACCTTACTCATCAAATCCATAAAGTATACAGGGGCATTCGTCAATCCAAAAGGCATCATTTCCCACTCATAGAGTCCATTTGTTGTGCGAAATGTAGTCTTCGACTTGCTTTCTTCTGCAGTCCTCAACTGATGGAATCCAGTTGCTAAGACTACTTGAGAAAAGACTTTAGCTCCTTTAAGCTGATCGAACAAGTAATCTATCCTAGGTAAGGGTACCTTTTCTTCCTTGTCAACTTGTTCAATTCCCTATAGTCGATGCTAAGTCTCAATGAATCATCTGCCTTCGTGGCGAAAACAATAAGGGCTCCCCACTCCAAAGTACTCCGATAGATGAATCCTTTCTTTAATAACTCAAAGATTTGCTTATCCAATTCTCTTCCTTCTTTGGGGGCCACGTGTCTCAAAGGTAGGGCAACTAGCCTTGTGTCTTTCTTCAAATCTATTCGAAACTCGATCTCCCTTTCGGGTGAGAGACCTAAGACTTCCTCAAAGACATTAGGAAATTCACAAACTACAAGTATGGATGATAACTCTCCAACAGACAAAGTTAGTGAGTATATATGGCTTAACTCAACAAAATCTTAGGGTGTATAAAGAATTTCTAGGTCACGGCCTCCACAACTTCTTAATCATTCAACTCTCCTATCATAATCAAGAATTGCTCCATAATACGTTAACCAATCCATACTCTAGATAAGCTCATACCCCTTAAAATTTAGAGTGTACGCATTACACATGGAATCAACGTCGCATATGTCCAATACTAGGTCTTTGCAAATAAAAGAGAGATGTGTCGAACCCCCAACAGGATTAGAGACCACTATTGGGCTGGTGAAAATCTGGGTTTGAAGGTTTAAGAACTTTACTACATTCCTAGCTATAAACGAATGTGATTCCACTGAATCAAATAGGGTACGAATTGTAACCCCTAAGATAAGAGTTATACCTTCTAATGTTATCTTCCTTTGGTCTTTCGATGGTCTACTTGCAATAGGGACGACTTCAATAACATAAGCTTGTCCACTTGATCCTTCGTTTGCCAACTTAGGGCATTGATTCTTGAGATGCCCTTCCTCATGATAATTAAAGCACTTCCCTTTAAAAGCCTTCATCAGACTTACCCTACAATCTTTAGCCTCATGACCTTTCTTTTGGCATCACTTGCACACCTTACCATCCTTCTTAACTTTCCCCTTCGACTTCTTGTTAGCCCAAAATCTTCCCATCTCGGACCCTCCTTGCTTTTTGGTACGTGCAGCCTTCTTTTTTCTGCCTCCTTATCATCCATATTGGCCATGTGTAGCATTGCTGCTGCAGCCCAGCCTGAGTTAGGTCACGAACGACCTAACTTTAAGTCGCCGAGCGACCTAACTATGAGTTATGTGCGAGGAAATGATTCAGCGACCTATGGAAAGTCGCTGAGCGACCTAACGAGCTATGGAAAGTCACCGAGCGACCTAACGAACTACGACCTTAATCAGCTACGACCTATCTTAGGTCGCTCAAACCCAACGAGCTACGACCTTAATCAGCTACGACCTATCTTAGGTCGCTCAAAGGCTAGGTCGCTCAATCCAATAATTCGCATGTGATGAAGACTCTTTTGCCGCTTTACTCTATGCCGCTATGCTTTAGGTCTCTCAAGCGAGTTAACGACCTTATGCCGCTTATACTGTTTTGACTTAGTTCGCGTGTGTTGTACTTAGGTCGCGTATTGAAGTTATGTTGTATTTGTTAACTTTTTTGTACTTAGGTCGTAGGTCGGTCGCCTGTTAGGTCGTAAATACTATAGTGTGTTGTATTGTTTTTCTTTGTGTTGAGTCGCTGTTGCTTTAGGTCGTAGGTCGTTTCTGTGTTAGGTCGTTCACGACCTAAGTGTTGTGATGTAAGTGTTGAGTTGTAAGCCTATAAATAGGCGGGTGGTTTCATTTGTAAGTTTTAGTTGATTTTGAATAAACTTTTGTTTGAGAGCTTTGTGCCTCTTCTCCAATTGGTAGTTGAGTGTGATCTCCTATCTCCACTTTCGGCATTCGAGTGCGCTCGAATCAACGACTACTGAAGCCGATTCACGGAATCTAGTGCGCTAGATCAACGTACGAAGAATCGTAGATCTTTAAACATGGTATCGTGCGCGATCAACGTGTTTGGGATAGCTAGAATCCGGTATCTTTGGATCAACGGATTTGGGCCTTTGGTATCTTTCAATCCACCGATTGCTACTTTCACCGTTTCATCATTTTTGTTATCCGCTGCTACATCATTTGGTATCAGAGCTAGACTTAGCCAATCATAGCTAAGCCGAGTCTTGGAGCCAATTCTTATTGAAGAAGTTCAAGCCGTGCATTATTTGTTCATTTGTAAGTCAAGGCCAAGAGTTAGAGTTTGTGAAGATTCAATCATGCCGCCGAGAAGAGCTAATCGCCATCAGAATGTTGAAGCGTTGTATAGAAGAGAAGAAGCCGAGCAAATGGAACAACGCATCAATGAAAAGTTTGATGAAGGCATTGGGAAGTTAGAGAAACTGATGAATGATATGAATCAAGGACAAAGGAGGAGGTCGCCAATCTCGAACCATGGAGGAAACATAGTTTCGCCATCGGTTATGGAAGCGAGGAGGGTGTCGCCACAATCTTATCAAGAAAGAAGAGAATCTTCGGTTTCAATGAGAAGAGAACATCATGAGTATAGAGATGAAGAGAGAAGAACTCCACGTGAGTTTGAACATGAACCACACCATGATGATGAAAGACAAAGTCGAAGAGATATGCGGGATCATAGAGATGTGGGTGGTCGAGATCGTTATCGAAGTACATCTGTTTTTGATGAAGATGGTGTAGATGTAGTGTTCATTCTCGAGATCGAGACCAAGTACGAAATGCATATCGGGATGTAGAAGATGATCGACGATGGGAGTCGGGGATGAAAACTGAAATTCCAGAATTCAAGGGTGGAATGGTAGCAGAGGAATTCTTGGATTGGTTGTCTAATATGGAGGAAATTTTTGACTTCAAAGAAGTACCCGAGCATCGGAGAGTTAAGTTGGTTGCTACACGCTTGAAAGGGAGAGCTATGGCATGGTGGCAGCAAACTAAACTAACATGGGAGAGAATGGGAAAGTCAAAGATTGAGTCATGGGAGAAGATGAAGAAATTGATGAAAACTACTTTCTTACCTTACAATTATCAATCTCTTATGTATCAACGTTTGTAGAACTTGAGGCAGGGGACAAAGTCAGTGAGTGATTATGCGGATGAGTTCTATCAATTGATTGTGAGGAATGACATCATGGAGACAGAGGAGCAGTTGACAGCTAGATTTGTTGGAGGGTTGAGAATGCAGATACAAGATATGGTGAATATGTTTGATCCCAGATCTGTTGCTGAAGCACATCAAAAAGCTATCGCTTAGGAGAAGCAAGGTAGGAGAGGTGGTGGTGTGTTTACAAATTCCAACAATCCAATGAAAGGGGCTAGTAGCAATGCGAATGTTTCCAAGGCTGTTGCAAAACCGGTTGTTAATGAAGTTGCTAAGACCAGAATCAATAGTGGTATCAAACAATTGTCAGGAGATTGGTCACAAAAGCAATGAATGTCCAAAGCCAAAGAAGCGAGCGATGATTGCTGAGACAGAGGAAGACGAAGTAGAAGCTGAATGTTCTAATTCACCACATACTGAAGAGGAAGAAAATGTGTCGGGAGATGAAGGGTATTCATTGATGATGAAGAGGTCATGTTTGACACCAAAGCAAGAGGATGATTCAAGTTGGTTGAGGAGTAACATCTTTCAATCAACATGCACTATCTTGGGAAGGGTTTGCAAGTTTGTTATTAATGCAGGAAGTTGTGACAATATTATCTCTACAGAGGCTGTGAAGAAGTTAGCATTAAAGACTGAGAAGCATCCGAAACCTTACAAGGTAGCTTGGTTGAGAAAAGGTGGGGAGGTGAAAGTTGGACGAAGAGCTTGTGTTAATTTTTCGATTGGGAAGAAATACAAAGATGAAATCTGGTGTGATGTTGTGGATATGGATGTATGTCATCTATTGCTGGGAAGACCATGGCAGTATGATAGAGCTGTGCAACATGATGGTCGTACTAACAGTTATAGTTTCATGTTTGAAGGTACTAAAATCACTTTAATTCCCAAGAAGCGACAACAAGAAGAAAGCAAGTTGGAGGAGATTGAAGAACTTAAAACTTTGCTATCTTTAAAGGAGTTTGTTAAAGAAGTCGAAGAGGAGCCTGAAGTATTTTTGTTGATTGGACGTGAGAGTAATGAAGTGGTTGAGATTCCTGAAGAAGTAAAACCAGTGCTGGAAGAATTTGACGATGTATTTCCTGAAGAGCTGCCAACGGAGTTACCGCCATTGAGGGACATACAACACCAAATAGATCTTGTTCCAGGAGCTGTGTTACCTCATAGACCACACTACAGAATGAGTCCAAAGGAACACGAGGAGTTGTGAAGGCAAGTGGAAGAGTTGCTTGAGCAGGGACGTGTACAGGAAAGTTTAAGTCCTTGTGCAGTGCCAGCTTTGTTAGTGCCGAAGAAAGAAGGAACGTGGAGGATGTGTACTGATAGTCGGGCACTGAACAAGATTACAGTGAGATATAGATTCCCTATGCCTAGATTGGATGATTTGTTGGATCAACTTAGTGGAGCTACTATCTTTTTGAAAATTGATTTGAAAAGTGGTTATCATCAAATTCGAATTAGACCAGGGGACGAATGGAAGACAGCATTCAAGACGAGAGAAGGGTTGTACGAATGGCTGGTTATGCCATTTGGTCTTTCGAATGCACCTAGTACATTTATGCGGGTGATGAATCAAATTTTTAGACCTTTTATTGGGAAGTTCGTGGTGGTGTATATTGATGATATACTGATATATAGTAGAAGTACAGAAGAACATTTACATCATCTGAGAGAAGTGTTGATGATACTGCGATAGGAACAATTTTATGCTGCAACGAAGAAATGCGTGTTCATGACGCATAGTGTTTTATTTTTGGGATATGTTATTTCAGAAGGAGGTATACAGGTGGATCAGAATAAAGTTGAAGCAATCAGAAATTGGCCACAACCCAGTACAATAACAGAAGTTAGAAGCTTTCATGGTTTAGCATCATTCTACCGAAGATTTATTCCACACTTCAGTAGCGTGATGGCACCAGTTACTGATTGTATGAAGGGGAAGCAATTTTCATGGTCAGAGGAAGCAGGGTTTGCTTTTGGGAGAATCAAGGAACTTTTGACGACAACACCAATTCTGGTGTTGCTGGATTTTCAGTTGTTGTTTGAATTGCATACTGATGCATCAAAGGTTGGAATTGGAGGGGTGTTAAGTCAGAAAGGACGTCCTATTGCATATTTCAGTGAGAAGCTATCGGGAGCCAAGGTGAGATATAATACTTATGATGTGGAATTATATGCTATTGTTCAAGCTATAAAACATTGGAGACGCTATTTGTTCCATAAAGAATTTGTTCTATATACTGATCATGAAGCACTGAAACATTTGCAGGGGCAGGACAAAATTGCAGCCAGACATGCTTCGTGGATCGCATACCTACAACAATTTACATTTGTGGTGAAGCATAAGTCGAGAATTACGAATCGAGTGGAAGATGCACTGAGTCGAAGGAATCATTTGTTGACTACAATGAAAGTTGAGGTGACAGGGTTTGATGTATTGCCAGAATTATTTGTTGATGATCCTTACTTTGCGAAGTTAGTAGATGAAGTCAAGGAGGGAAAGACGGATGAGTACGTGTTGGTGGATGGTTTTCTTTTTAAGGGGAATCGATTATGTATACCAGAGTGCAGCTTACGAATGAAGATTGTGAAGGAGTTGCTTGAGGAAGGTCATGTGGGTAGAGATCGTACTTTGCAATTGATTTCTCAATCTTATTATTGGCCTTCGTTGAAGCGGGAAGTTGAAAAGTTTGTGGAGAGATGTCATGTTTGCCAAGTTTCCAAAGGGACAGCGACGAATGCGGGATTGTATATGCCCTTACCCGTTCCGACTAGACCATGGGTTGATATCAGTATGGATTTTGTTTTGGGGTTACCTAGAACTCAGAGGGGGAATGATTCAATATATGTTGTAGTGGACAGGTTTTCGAAGATGGCACATTTCATAGCTTGTAAGAAGACAGCTGATGCCGTCTGTGTTGCTCAGTTATTCTTTAAAGAGGTGTATCGATTGCATGGGCTACCTGAATCTATTGTTTCTGATCGGGATACTAGATTTTTAAGCCATTTTTGGTTGAGATTGTGGAAGATGGTTGGAACGAAGCTGAATTTTAGTAGCGCCTATCATCCGCAAACAGATGGGAAAACGGAAGTGGTGAACAAATCGTTGGGAAATTTGTTGCGATGTCTTGTGCAGGATAATTTGAAGAGTTGGGATATGAAGTTGTGTCAGGCAAAATTTGCACATAATCATGCTGTCAATCGTAGTACGGGTTTCAGTCCATTTCAGATTGTATATTCGAGCTTGCCAAAGGGGCCGTTGGATTTGACGACAGTGCCACAACCGAAGGGAACAGTTAAGCGGGCTGTTGATTTTGTTGACGGATTGACAGAATGCCATAAAATCGTTCAGGAACGATTGGAGAAGGCGAATGAAAAGTATAAACGATCTGCGGATCTGAAGCGAAGGATCGTTTTCCAGTGGGAACATACAATAAACATAAAGCTCGAAAGATTGGTCTTGTAAAGATTGTGAAACGGATCAATGAAAACGCTTATAGGTTGAAGCTGCTAGAGGATGTGTACACTTCTGACGTGTTTAATGTTAAACATCTTATACCGTATTATAGATATGAGCAATCCGATGGGAAAGAACTTTTAAATTTGAGGATGAATTTTTCTCAACCTGGGGAGGATTATGCAGCCCAGCCTGAGTTAGGTCGCGAACGACCTAACTTTAAGTCGCCGAGCGACCTAACTACGAGTTACGTGCGAGGAAATGATTCAGCGACCTATGGAAAGTCGTCGAACGAGATAACGAGCTATGGAAAGTCGCCGAGCGACCTAACGAGCTATGGAAAGTCGCCGAGCGACCTAACGAAATACGACCTTAATCAGCTACGACCTATCTTAGGTCGCTCAAACCCAACGAGCTACGACCTTAATCAGCTACGACCTATCTTAGGTCGCTCAAAGGCTAGGTCGTCGCATGTGATGAAGACTCTTTTGCCGCTTTACTCTATGTCGCTATGCTTTAGGTCGCTCAAGCGAGTTAACGACCTTATGCCGCTTATACTGTTTTGACTTAGTTCGCGTGTGTTGTACTTAGGTCGCGTATTGATGTTATGTTGTATTTGTTAACTGTTTTGTACTTAGGTCGTAGGTCGGCCGCCTGTTAGGTCGTAAATACTATAATGTGTTGTATTGTTTTTCTTTGTGTTGAGTCGTTGTTGCTTTAGGTCGTAGGTCGTTTCTGTGTTAGGTCGTTCACGACCTAAGTGTTGTGATGTAAATGTTGAGTTGTAAGCCTATAAATAGGCGAGTGGTTTCATTTGTAAGTTTTAGTTGATTTTGAATAAACTTTTGTTTGAGAGCTTTGTGCCTCTTCTCCAATTGGTAGTTGAGTGTGATCTCTTATCTCCACTTTCGGCATTCGAGTGTGCTCGAATCAACGACTGCTGAAGCCGATTCACGGAATCTAGTGCGCTAGATCAACGTACGAAGAATCGTAGATCTTTAAACACGGTATCGTGCGCGATTAACGTGTTTGGGATAGCTAGAATCCGGTATCTTTGGATCAACGGATTTGGGCCTTTGGTATCTTTTAGTCCACCGATTGCTACTTTCACCGTTTCATCATTTTTGTTATCCGCTGCTGCATCAATTGCCATCTCCACCAACATCTTATACGTGGCACCAATAGGTACTTGGGTAAAAAACATTTCTCTCAATGGGGAATTTAGTCCCTTCAAAAACTTCATGCCTTTTTCATAGGTGTATCTATCAAGCTCATCCCAAATTTAGCCAACTCTGTGAACTTAGCTATGTACTCCTTTGAAGTGGAGGCTTCTTGTCTAACCTGAATGAATTTCTCCGATTGTAGACTCACTTCTGCCAAAGACATAAACCTTATCTTAAATCTATTTTTTAATTCATCCCATTAGAAAATCCTTCCAACGTTTTCCTCAGTCACCAAGTTCCACCAAGCTAAAACTTCTCCTTTGAGGTGTCAAGCTACCATCCTCCTCTTTAGCTAATCTTCCCAACCAAGCTCTCTAAGTATCTTCTTGTAGTCATTAACCCATGATTTAGCTTCCAGATATTCATCGGGTCCAGAGTGGGCCTTCCCTTCCATATTAAGAAAGTCCTTACATAATTTAATAAAGTCAATAGGACAGGATGCTGCATCGGTAGGCGGGGCAGCAGGTGCCACCGGTGCAGTTGGAGAAATAGGAAATTGGTCAATAGTCCTAAAATATTGTTTAAACCATTCGAGCATTTCATGAATAGGAGGCCTTACATGGGCAGGGATCCCAGTTCCGAAAGAAGATTGATTATCAGCTATATCAACTATCTATAGATCGAATTTTTAGTGACGATTTCCTAAGATGGTATTATATGCTGAATGAAAAAGGTTGCCTAATGTGTGTGCATATGTTTAAAGAAATAGGGGTATAGATATATTCATATATATAGTAAGAATTTTTGAAAATCCTTTCTGAAACCCATTCAAAAATAACAAGTACACCACTTATACGTATAGCTTCCCCATTGATTGGATAACCTAAGCTTTGATATCAAATGTAGTAAACCACCTCGGAACAGGTCTACATTTCGACCCAAATAAGGCCCATCGAAACTTTGGTCCATTATAAGGCTGGTTGTTGGTTAGAAAAAGAAGTAACGGTATAAAGTAATACCTATTCTTTTAGAACTCACAACGGATGGAATAAAATATAATAGCAAATTGTACCCATTTATTTCAAAACCATTTGAACTGTCATAATACAAAACATCATAAACTATCAAGTAAAATATGTTACATCATTTATCCAAAATACATTGGTAAAACATAAAACAACATAAAAGATAATAATAACTGCCATAAGCTCAAGCCACTTCATCTTCAAGCATCGTCACTGTTATCACTCCGTCCTTAACCTGTGTTGTAATGAGGAGAGGGTCATAACAATAAATGTCTGGTGAATAAAAACTTTGAGTCTTACCATTTTGGTACTTGGACAATATATTTTAAAATAAGAATACATCTTGTGTACATAAAACCATTTAATACTTCTTATAAGGAAAGGAGGCAGGTCCACAATCAACCACTTAATACCTTCCATTCCTGAAGCAGATTTCTAAATCCCATAACTCAAATCCTACTTCATAAATATCTAACAATGTGAGGCATAGTACCCAAGTCACTTAATATCTTTTATTGGAAAATAGGCAGACTCCGGCCATTTAAAAGCATAATTGAGGTAGACTCCATCATTTAATACTTATTCTTAAGATGGACCCCTCAATGGTGACTATCAAGTAGACATCGCATGGAATCTTTTGAGCCACTTAATACTTCTTTAGGGAAAGGAGGACTCTTAATCGGTCATTTAATATCTTATCCCAAAGCAGACCCATGTTGAGATACCACATATCATGCCTAATAGCTAGCCCTTGTCCATTTAATATTTCAATTGGGGAAAAGAGGCGTACCCTCAAACAACCACTTAATACCTTATAACGACCTGATATTTTGAACCATTCAAATCGACAATAAATCCACACATGTCGGACTTGAATAATTCAAAACAATAGATTGTAAATTTAAATTGGCAAAACTCAGCATATACAGTAAATAAAATAATCACAGATCACAGACACAGAGTAATATAACAATAATGCAGCGGAAACAAAAGAATAGTAGTTCATGAAGCTACTATATATATAACAGAGTTAAACAAGGTACAACAGAAGTCTTGAATACAATAGTCTAAATACAAGATCAGAATATATCACTAGAATCAACTGAATATCTGAAAGATGGATAGACAGCTGGATCTCCAAGCGAAGCTCCAACTCCAAAGGTGAGCCTCGAATACTGGTACACTCAGTCTGACCCGAGCATAAAGAAAACACAAAACACCCGAGTCAGGATTAACATTCTTATATCAATAAATCCAACTCAAGTGAAATAACGACTGAAATACAAGTAACTCAAAGGATATTTGGGATAACCATCGTCTAAGGATCCGTTAAACTATCTACTATGTAGTAGTGTATGCTAAGTAGATAATTCCTATCAGAAATATAAAGTATCAAAATAGCGTTAAGGCGTTACCATTATCCCCCTTAACACATTTTATATAAGTGTCATAGTCTATATAGCACTATAAACTCCACCGTAAACTAGTGGGCTATCAGGGAGTACTCCATAGGTATAACACGAAACAAATCATAGTGGTCGCGCATAGGGATATGAGTATGACAAGGCACATGAGGCAATACCCAAGGTAGTGAAACTACCGTTTGCTGATCCGGACTGGTGAGATCGCATCGCCGCAACGATCGCAACACCGCGAAACAACACTCCCAAATCAAGGGTGCGCACCAATCAAAAACAGGTAATGAGTAGTTTACGAAGAAGTGTGTCCGCTAGAGGTAGCTAACCTCATTGACCCGGCACGGCTCCTGTTTAAGTCATTTTCAATTTGACACAAGTGTCAAGGTCATCCATTATCGTTCTCTTTCTTCAAACCTAGCAACGTCATCATTCCAACCACTTCATTCTGGATCACACTCCGCGTATAATAGTTATTAAAGTGGTTTTCGGTTTGGACAGAGAGTATGTCCCTAACCGATCCCGGACTCTTCAATAACTACGTAATTATTACACCGATTGGTCATTTAATCAACTTTCAAAATAGTTTATATTTCAAAACCAAAATATCATTGCCATTTCAAAACCATATCAATACGATATCACTTTCACTTCAAATAAATTCATTCCCAAAATCATATCACTTTCCAAAGTTATATCGCTTTCGACATCGTAAGTCTTTTTAAAATCAAAACACCTTGGAAATCAAAACCTTGAAATTCATAACACTTTGAAACTATAGTTTGAAATCATAACATTTTGGAATTCATAACACTTTCCTCTTAAACAGTTTAGATATTAAAATTAGTGTATATAATAAAATAGTTTATAAAATAAAAATAGTTTATATAAAATAGTTATAAGTTAAAATAGTTTATATTAAAATAATTTATAAAGTAAAATATAAATAGTTGTAGATATAGTTTAAAAATACTTTATAAAATAAAATAGCTTCCACAAA
This sequence comes from Allium fistulosum, assembly GCA_030737815.1. Classification (NCBI taxonomy): domain Eukaryota; kingdom Viridiplantae; phylum Streptophyta; class Magnoliopsida; order Asparagales; family Amaryllidaceae; genus Allium; species Allium fistulosum. The sequence continues at coordinate 1,108,588,215 of CM060902.1, read as the reverse complement.
TTCACAAATCGATTCAAATTAACTCAACTTCCAAATTCAACTTAATTCAATCTCAATTCATAAATTTCAACTCAATTCAGTTTCTCAATAAACCATTTCGAATTATAAAGATTTTAAATACAGATTTGAAACACAAAATAAACCATTAAATTCAATATATTTCAAAGCTTTAAATATTCCATATTTCAAAAACTAAATTTGATAATTCCATTTATATCTCCATTTAATTTCATTACATTTAGTTTCTGAGACATTTCTTTAATCATTTCAATACATCTAAATACAACTTCAATTTACAAATTTATATAAACAAAATATCCCATTTAAATTTATATAAGTTTGAAATATTCATTTAAGCCACTTTTTAATCAAATTCAAGTTATAAAACATATCTTAAAATTTCAAATTTAATAGATTTCAAATCAAACTTATTTAAGTATAATTCTTAAATAATTACGAATTCCAAATCAATTTCAAATTTATCTTTCAACCTGAAACATTTTAAACTCTATATTTGAAAATATAATTTTTACATAAATACTTAAACATATTTTATATTGATTCAAATTAACTTTATTAAATCAACTTTAATAAATCTTCAAAATCAATATTTATTAAAACCATATATTTCTTTCAAAACCATAGAAATCATTTTTCAAAATATTTATATATATAGACTGACGGTGTCTGTATAAAATTTTCTATCCTATGGTCAAGTGATATGGATATTTATCATTTCAATCCGCAATTTAAGTATATATAGGTATATATCTTTTCAACCCGCAATCCCAAATTCAACGTCAATGAAAATCGCTTGGGTTTATCATTTCAACCCATAACGATTTTCTCCTATTCTACAAATCGTTCGGGTATGTATCATTTCAACCCATAGTGAGTTCTATATTAACAGGGAACTTGCAGAGTGATAACAGATATGATAATAATAATAACAACAGTAACAGGCATATATCATCAGTGATAAATAACAAATAATGGTGTCAGATGTCACAGGTGAACAGATACAGATAATGACATATATATAGCAATATAAATAACACATAATGGTGTCAGATGTCACAGGTGAACAGATACAGATAATAGCATATATATAGCAAATGTAAATAACTAATAGCAGCATATTTCAATTGTCGTTTCAATTGAAATTAAATTTAATAAATATAAGAACATTAATCGTGAGTGATTGCTCACCTTTCGAGGCTAGAGATATTCGACAATGAAATGAATCACGACTCCGAGCACAATTTCGAAGCAAAGCATGATTGGCACGAATTCGACGAAAAAGCTGATAGATAAGGGATTACGAAATCAAATTAGAACCGATCGATGATGAAAAGTGGTATAAGTGAACTTATATGTGTATATAATCAATCATATTCTAAATATAGCCACATTTTTAAATTAAATATAAATGTAATTTAAAAATCATTGGTAAGTCCCAACACATACAATATATATATATATAAATAAAGTTGAAAACCAAATTCTTCTATATATATATATATATATAATTAAAGTATATACAAATGTACACAAACTAACATACGCGATATAAATATATTATTATTGTCGATCATAATTCAAAACCATACATATACACTACAGACCCATATACGTTTAAATGCACACCCTATAACTTATAAATAAATCTTCCATATAAACTTTTGTACTTAAACACAAACATGTATATATACTTTATACCAAGTAAGATAAGAAGCTACAGCCACAACTATATATATATTGACTTAGATCTTTATAAAATATTTTAAAAGTCAATCAAGGACAATCTAACATAATACATAATTCCTATATTAAAGTCAATCGTATATATAAAATATACGGTCATATCCAACTTATACAAAAAAAAGAACAAAATGCGCATATAATATATATAAACTACAAAAATAATATATATAATACTTAAAACATGAATGGAATGTCATAACTTATGAGTTAATACCCTAGCTGCTCATATGCGTATAAAGGAGCATATGTTTAAACAATCCATTTTACAAAGCTTTAAACATATTATAATTATATTATAGCTTACGGATTAATTGAATAAAACAATATAACTTTATAAATGTAGTAGTCTATATATACCATAAACATATAGCAAAAGCATAGGTCATATTATAACTAGCAGTATATATATATTAGCATATAACACAAACATATATGAATTTCCTTTACATTCTGGTATGTTGTAGCATACCGCAATACACATCAATTTTTTTTTATAAACATGCATACTGTAAACCATATATATAAAGTACTCAAAATTTGCATATAGACTTACTGTCAGCAATAATTACATAAGATATAAATATAATTACCTATACAACATATATGCGAGCAAACGAAGGGAAGCTACCGCGCACGAGGGGTAGAGCACAGCTGAACGGAGGTTGGTGATGGATGGTGCGAAAATCAAGGGTTTGACGCGGGGTCAAGGGGATTGCATGCGTGGGGATCGCCTCTTGGTGGAGGCGGCGGGGTCTGAGGCGCATGCTATGGCGGCTAGAGGCGTGAGTTGCGTGCTCACGGTGGGTAGGTGATCGGCTAGAGAGGAGATGGTGAGGATGGTTGAGTGTTCTAGGCCGCGATCGTGTGAAGGGAAGAGGTGCATTGGGAAATAGGATGGGTTGAACAAGAAAGAGAGAGGGGTTTGGTTGGGAAGGAGAAGGCTTCAGGCAACTTTGCAACACGTTTCATTTTCTTTTGAAAGAAGAGGAACAATAAAAGTGACAGAAAAGAAATGAGCAAGTTGGATAAGAAAGAACGTGAATAGGTAAATGTGAGCTGGCAAAGTTTAATTTATTTTTGGAACACGAGAAACGGACCGATAAAAAAGGAAAGCATAGGCATGGTAAAAGTCACAAATTTAATTTGTGAGAATTTAAAACAATTTGGTGACTCGTTTTTAAACAGTTTGAGAAATGAATTGCAACTGTCCCCTCTGATTCAGTTGGCTCGTTAAAGCAATTATTGTTGCTTGAATGACACCGCTGCAGTTTGAAATTTAAAAGAAAACAAAAAGTCATGGGTCTGCTACCGATACGGTTACCGGTTTCGCGGATTCCGCTGTATACCGGCCTCCGAAACATAGAAAAATATACCGCTGAGATCAGCACGACGAGGCGAACAGAATGGCAAACAGATATCAGTGATACGATTTGAGTATAAAAATTTGAATTTTCTACTAGCGGAAAATGCAGCAAAAACGCAGAAAAATAAGATCGACAAAGCTAAAGAAGTCCGAATTTGGAAAAACGAAAAATTACGTCTCAGTCAGAAGATGATTTAGAATTTTCTACGTAAAAATATTCAGGTTTGGAAAACATTTTATTACCATCAATTTTAACCGATTTAATTTGAAATAAAATTACACAAGAAAATAAACTTCAGTATTATCAGATAAAAATTTACCAGTTGCTATGTTTAATTAGACGTATTCCAAATATCAAATTTATATTTCAAAATTTTGTTATTTAAAATTTCACAAAAATTCAGTTAATTACGTTATTAAAACAAATAAAATTATTAAAAATTTACGGGTCGTTACAATCTCCCCCACTTAAAACTTTTCGTCCCCGAAAAGGAACGAGGTAGGAGAATAGAAACAACCAGAAAGAAAAATAGACTGAGATTCAAAAGAAACAATTAATTTAAAACCATATAAATTTCAAATTAAATTAATTAATATTCAACAATTGATTTTAAATTCCAGGTATTTCATTAATTTGATTTTATTTCAATTTATTAATATTTGATACAAAAGGTTTCTTTCAAAACAAAATTTATTTAATTTGTCTCATTTACTATTCAATCAACTTATTATTCTATTTATCTCTATTAACATTTTATAATTAAAAGTCAAGTGTATAACATTCATTATAAACACTCAAATTTATTTATAAATCATTTTATATTGTATATTATCCAATTACATATTCAACTTCTGAATAACTTAGGTAAGTTGTATTAGAATGAAATTGAGTATTATACAAATAAAATTTTACAATTCAGTTATTTCAAGTTAAGTATTTATTCAAAAAATTTGGCTTCATTTATAATTGAAAATCATCCTTTAACAAAAATTTAAGAATTTATTTCCGATTAACTTCAAACCACTTTATAGATAAATATATATATATACACAATATATATCAAATCAAATCATACCCAGAGCCTCAAATCAAATTAAATTTTCAAAACAAAAGTGTAGCAAGGCTACTGAGTGGCCTCTCCACTTCGAAACTCGAAAATGAATATCGATGATGCGGCCGTCATCACCGAAATTATTTTCCAGCGACAAAAGAGAAAAGTACTGATTTAAATATTTAAAATTTCTTTTGGAAACAATTTTTATATAAAAATACTTTAAATAATATACACTTTAAAACAAAAGTTTGAAATCATCGAAAATTAAATTCTCAAATCCCTGATTTAAATTTCATTTCAATTCCAAATCAATTTATAAACCATGTTTATAAATTCATTTAGAACAATAAATGATAATCAAATATTATCATTTCAAACAACCAATTTATTCTTATTAAATTCCAAGAAATTTTACTTATATATTTATAATATAATCATTCAAATTTATTTCATTTACCGAATTTGAAAACAATATTGTGTCGGTTTGTTATGTTCAAGTGTTTTGGAAATCCTATCGATAGCGTTGATCAGACGAATCGATCGAAAACCCAAATCAACATCAACAACTCAAACAACACAATATATAAAACATTTTTTTTAATACAAATTTACAAATACACTCCTCACTTGACGATACAAGAATGGATTTCAAAACAAGAACAGTGATTCGAATGTTAAAGGATCCAAATCAAAAGAATTTCTAACAGGAAGATAGGCTTGAATGGGAGATAAATTGATTTCAAAGAGAGAGAAGAATGGATAGACTTATATAAGTCGCGGTCAACCTTAACCGGGTCAACCGTGACTTCAAAATAAGATCGAGGTAGAATCTAGAGGCAACTCGAAATCTGATCGATAGAATTAGGCATAGCAAGATATATCAGCATCTAAACCGACGATACAAAATCTTCGGTGAATCAATGCCCGTGGTAAAGGAGTTTCACACCTTTACAGTCATTCAAAGATTGGCGAGACCGCCCATTTATTATAGAGGTCATTCGAAGTGGAGTTATGGGATACTCCAGAATCAAGAAGCATAAATAGGGGAGACAAGGATGGATTTTGGAACCAAGGGGAACGTTCCAATATTCAAAGAAACCGAGTCAAAGAAAAAGGAATTCAAGCTCGAATGAACGTGATTCTGTAATTGAATTTACTCTATATGCTGAGTTTTGCCTAAAACCAGAGCTCTGATACCACGTGTAATGACCTGATATTTTGAACCATTCAAATCGACAATAAATCCACACATGTCGGACTTAAATAATTCAAAACAATAGATTGTAAATTTAAATTGGCAAAACTCAGCATATACAGTAAATAAAATAATCACAGATCACAGACACAGAGTAATATAACAATAATGCAGCGGAAACAAAAGAATAGTAGTTCATGAAGCTACTATATATATAACAGAGTTAAACAAGGTACAACAGAAGTCTTGAATACAATAGTCAAATACAAGATCAGAATATATCACTGAAATCAACTGAATATCTGAAAGCTAGATAGATAGCTGGATCTCCAAGCGAAGCTCCAACTCCAAAGGTGAGCCTCGAATACTGGTACACTCAGTCTGACCCGAGCGTAAAGAAAACACAAAACACTCGAGTCAGGTTTAACATTCTTATATCAATAAATCCAACTCAAGTGAAATAACGACTGAAATACAAGTAACTCAAAGGATGTTTGGGATAACCATCCTCTAAGGATCCGTTAAACTATCTACTATGTAGTAGTGTACGCTAAGTAGATAATGCCTATCAGTAATATAAAGTATCAAAATAGCGTTAAGGCGTTACCATTATCCCCCTTAACACATTTTATATAAGCGTCATAGTCTATACAGCACTGTAAACTCCACCGTAAACTAGTGGGCTATCAGGGAGTACTCCATAGGTATAACACGAAACAAATCGTAGTGGTCGTGCATAGGGATACGAGTATGACAAGGCACATCAGGCAATACCCAAGGTAGTGAAACTACCGTTTGCCTGATCCGGACTGGTGAGAATGCATCGCCGCAACGATCGCAACACCGCGAAACAACACTCCCAAATCAAGGTTGCGCACTAATCAAAAACAAGTAATGAGTAGTTTACGAAGAAGTGTGTCCGCTAGAGGTAGCTGACCTCACTGGCCCGGCACGGCTCTTGTTTAAGTCATTTTCAATTTGACACAAGTGTCAAGGTCATCCATTATCGTTCTCTTTCTTCAAACCCAGCAACTTCATCATTCCAACCACTTCATTCTGGATCACACTCCGCGTATAATAGTTATTAAAGTGGTTTTCGGTTTGGACAGAGAGTATGTCCCTAACCGATCCCGGACTCTTCAATAACTACGTAATTATTACACCGATTGGTCATTTAATCAACTTTCAAAATAGTTTATATTTCAAAACCAAAATATCATTGCCATTTCAAAACCATATCAATACGATATCACTTTCACTTCAAATAAATCCATTCCCAAAATCATATCACTTTCCAAAGTTATATCGCTTTCGACATCGTAAGTCTTTTTAAAATCAAAACACCTTGGAAATCAAAACCTTGAAATTCATAACACTTTGAAACTATAGTTTGAAATCATAACATTTTGGAATTCATAACACTTTCCTCTTAAAAAGTTTAGATATTAAAATTAGTGTATATAATAAAATAGTTTATAAAATAAAAATAGTTTATATAAAATAGTTATAAGTTAAAATAGTTTATAATAAAATAATATATATTGAAAATGATTTATATAAAATAGTTTATATTAAAATAATTTATAAAGTAAAATATAAATAGTTGTAGATATAGTTTAAAAATACTTTATAAAATAAAATAGCTTCCACAAATTCACAAATCGATTCAAATTAACCCAACTTCCAAATTCAACTTAATTCAATCTCAATTCATAAATTTCAACTCAATTCAGTTTCTCAATAAACCATTTCGAATTATAACGATTTTAAATACAGATTTGAAACAAAAAATAAACCATTAAATTCAATATATTTCAAAGCTTTAAACATTCCACATTTCAAAAACTAAATTTGATAATTCCATTTATATCTCCATTTAATTTCAATACATTTAGTTTCTGAGATATTTCTTTAATCATTTCAATACATCTAAATACAACTTCAATTTACAAATTTATTGTAATGACCCAAGATTTTAGGAATTTATCTTGGAAAATATAAATAAGATTAAAATAATTTTTAAGTAGTTTTTAAAACCATGTTTAAGGGAAAGATGAGATAGCTTGATGTGGTATAATAAAATGATGTGCATTTGTGCACAGAAAATACACATGAGTAAAGCTAGATCCTTGGATACTATGAATGGGTACATGATGCTATGTATGGAAAATGTATATATATGTATATATATATATATATATATATATTTACTGATAAATAAAGAAAGCCCTCAAATGTGCTATATGCAGAAATATAACTAAGTATACATGTGCATATGTGTATCAGTATAAAATAATATAGATGTATATATGTATATAAGTTATTGTCTGTAAAACATATATGTAAGTATACTAACTAAGTATTAGAATTTAAACTAGTAAGATGAAACACACAAATATGTTTTTCCTCTGGTGGATAAATAAAAAGGAAACACCAGATAATAAAGTGAAGGCTAAAAATAGAAAATGGGAGGAAAACAAAAATGTATTTTGTATGGGCTGAATTAAGAAAAAAAAAGAAATATGTGTATAATATTGCTGGAAATCAGATCACACATTTAGCATGCAAATAGACAAGAGAAAAAGCATTTTATGGAAAAGTAAGATTTCTGAAAATAACCAAAGTAGATAACCACTTTTCTCTTCACCAAATTAAGCCGGGGAGGGTAGAATCTTGGGTTCAAATAAATGCAGATAACATAATTTTCTGGTGGGAAAAAATGGCTTTAGCCAATACCCAAAACCCTAAGGAGAACTCTATATATATATAAGCAGCAGCCTCCTCTCCTTCTCAAAAAGAACTTTGAAAAAAAAACACCATATAAAACTAAAGGCAAGTGAAGGAAAAGAGCTTGAGGCTAAAGGCAGAAGTTTATCAATTAATTAAGGAAGCAAAGAAGAGATCTAGGTGAGAAAACTCACTCAACAACTTAAGGCACTAAGTCCTAATGAAGGCAACCAGTTATAAATTAATTTTCTTAAAAAGTGTATGTGATTGTCTTTCAGAAATTAAGGATGCTTTAATGCTAGATGGTTGTTCTGGTTGTTTTATTTTGTGAATATTCTAAACATGATCAGTATGCATGAATAAGTATCTTAAAAACCCAGATCTCTTTCTGATATGATACTGGTTAGAAATATAAATAAATACCCAGAAAATAAAATGTTGAATATAAGCAAGTAGTGTTGGTTTTGGCTCAACCCAGAAGAATTGATGAGCATATGGGCTGCAATATACATATGTATATGTGCTGAGGCTTAAGATGAAAAGGAATTAGGAGTGCAATAGGCTTGCCTATGTGCTGATACTCCTGATTCAAAGAAAATATACAATAAATACCTAGCAAATAGATTTTGTGATTTAGGAAGGTTGGTCAATCTGAGTTTAACTAAAGCACAGATGTTTGCAACAAAATCTTCCCATAGAGCCATAAACTAATGTTAGTTATCTATACCTCTTTTAAATTGCAAGAACATGTTTTAATAAGTACCAATACTTAAATTGCTTGATTGCCTCTGTTTGTTTATATGAATGATGAGGAATGCTATGAGATGAATGCTTGTTTTAGTGAAATGACTCACTGATTGGGTTTGCCTTGAAAAATTTAAAAGAGAAAGTACCTGAGAACTTGATTAGGAAATGGGGTCAAGATTACTGCAGGAATGACTTGTGTTCTTGAGTAATGCAAGTTGACACATGGCTTGTTTAAGTCCTGAGATCTTTGTGTAATGGAGTGAATTAGTTCATTACAGTGTGTCCATTGATTCATAAAATTGCAGATGAGACCAGGGTAGATAAATATATCAAGGGAAGAATATTTGACATGATAAGGAACTAGAGTTTTCCCATAAATGAAATATGAGGAGGGAATAAATGATTTAACTCATGTTGGTTATTTTGCTGTTTTGTGTGAATGATTATTTGATTTATGACTGAATTGTATGCCTGAATGTATGTGCCATATCTATATAAAGTCTCTGGAAAGAAAGATTAAAGTGTGCACATGCACAATGACACAGAACATGCACACAAATATTACTTGTTTTCAAAGGGCAGAACTATATGCATATGTACTTAATTCAATTTTAACTTAATTAATTAATTGCTTTAGTGGATTTTCTCATACTAGACATGTGTCTGACCCTAGTGTGCTAATGGCATCTGGGGTGTCTCATTTAAAATGAGGCAGCTTCAAATGCTTTTTCAGGAACAGCAGCCTCTAGGTAGGAGTAGAAGCAAGGCATTGAGAAGAAGATTATAGCATGCTAGAATTAGATAGATAAGAGCTTAAAAGATGAAATTTGCATGTATTGATATTTTAAAATTTTCTATGATAACCCTGATTTTATGAGCAAGTTTTATAATTTAATTTAATATACTTGTTTGAATTATTTTTGGTTGCCTAGGAAATATATATATGATAAGTTGACCATAAATAAATATTGGGTAAATATTGATATGTATACAAGATGATATAATACATATGTACATACTTCTCTGGAAAAATAGGAAATTATTTGTAAGCTAAAGAAAACTATAAATACATGAACATGAAAAAATATGAATGTGCCATTGAAACAAGTCTAGGGGTAAGGGAAATAAAGACTTAGGCAGAAATAGAAATATAGATAGTGTACAGGCATTTTAAAACAAAGGCTGGCTAAAGAAAATTATTAGAAATTGCATGAAAGTAGTATGAGTTGTTGAAAAATACTTTATCCACTTTTAGCAATTTTCTTAGCTTTAGAGATATCATGCAAATATGGTGACTGAGGTAATAAAGTGTAAATTTCTGTTAATAGAACCAGGGACCATTTACCCATTTGCTCTTAAAAATTGAAAGAGAGGCTGATCATAAGTTGTAGGGTAGAATTGACATTGAGTAAATTCTAAAACCCTAGAGGTAGCCAAGATCTTGTATAAAAGAGGGTTAAGGGTGAAAGGATCTGTCACCATTTTCTTTAAATAAATATACAGAAAATATAGACAGTTAGCAAAAGAGAAAACTGGGAAGCACTGGCCATTAGAGACAAGTAGGAGATAACAGATCAAAAGGAAAGGATTAAGGTGAGTAATCTCACTGAAAATTGGCATTAAGTCCTGAATATTGAGGCAGCCTAAATGGTTTATGTTTTAATTAATCTGTGCTTGTTTATGAGATTGATGTGCTGATGATCTGTTTAAATATTGTGTGTGAATGTATCCAGAAAATATATTGGTGACTTTCATGTTTGAACAATTATTGTATCATGAATTATCTTTGAGATGGGATGTTCTTTTTTTTTATGTGACTGCTGCATATAAATTAATTCATGGGAACTTCAGGGATATATGATATAAGTCTATGGTCTAAAAATGGAAAACAAATGGGACTGTAGCATAAAGTGGTTGCTGCTTATGTCTCAAGAATAAATGTGGTAACATAGAAGTGCAAAGTTATACTTGTGCTGAACTTCTATGTTTACAAACAAATCCAAATAAGATTAGAAGCTTGTGGTTTAGTCAGATCTCATGAATCTGTGAGTATCTGATTAAGCCAGAGGCAAATGGATGCATCAAGGCAAACTGAAATGACCATATATTTATAGGCATGATTCCTCAAAAGAAAAACCCATGATTTAAATAATATGTACACTAAGAAATTAATCTAGCTTGTGTGAATAAACCTATGATTATGAAAAGATGATCTGTCATCCTTTGAACATATGCATGATGGTTGAGTTATTTATTTTCTCTGATTGGTGTATGAGATGCAGAAGGGATTAGCATGAGGGAAAGAGGGAAAATGAATACTTAGTAATATAACTAAGGACTTGGATCTTAGGGCTACAAAGTAAGGCTTGGCAAGGGAAATATTACAAGCTCACACATGGTATGATTATACCCAGGGGCCTGAGTGTGCTGGGTTAACAGTGAATATGCCCCAGACAGTGTGTGTTTTAATAGAGAGAAAGTAGCTAAAGTCCATCATAAAATACCTGAGATTGAATTTGGAGAATAAGTTCACAGGTAGGTTGGGTAAAATCCCTGATAGCCAGCAAGATTATAAATAAGGAAAATGATTAAATGATGATTATGTTGGGTAGTTCAGAATATTCTTTTGAGAATTATATGTTTTGTGCTCTCTGAAATAATCCATTGAATTATGTGTTTTTATGTTATGCATTAATAAACATGCACAGGTGGTAGAGGTTTGTATACAAGAAAAACATTGCTTTACTTCATCTGTTTTAAAAGTTATTTAAATTTTCAGTAAGATTATTCATACCAGACAATTTAGTCTGACCCTTTGTGTGTTTATATACCATTGGGTGTCTCATCTTTTGATGAGGCTGCTCGTGGTGATTGTGCAGGCAAATAGGCATTTTCTTGATCAAGAATTGGATGAATTAGCTGCTAAGGAATTGGATAATAGTTACAGACTCAAGATAGATGTTAAATTGGACTTGTATTATGAAATGTTAGTTAAGTTGTTTTGGGAAGAAACTGATGTAATGCTATTTTCTATCTGCAAGTATTGAACTATTCCTAAGATTTCTATTAACAGTTTCAGGTTGCTTTTGAGAATGTTTTGTTAAGTAATAATTTATAGTATTAGCTCCCTGAATGCTTAGCCTAGGTGTGCAACAATAAGAATAATTTGAAATGATCTGTAAATTGGAAATTTAAAAGGGTAACCTGAGATCTGTTGTAAGTATTAATGGAAAAATAGGTAGGATGAAAACCCAGATTAGTTGTATAGGATATGTGTAAAGTAGCAGAGGAATTCCGGCTAACATGACCAATTTTGTCAAGCCTGGGTTCAACCAGCCTATTACCCTAAGCTAATTGATTAAGAAATATAACAAATAAAGCAAACCAGAAAATCAGGATAGTTATATTGAAAATATATGTTGCCTGAAATCACTCAGACACATACATGCACACAGATCACAGACACACACATGCACACAGAACACAGATACACACACCTGCACACAGAATACACATATACACAATTGTATAAGGGATAATTAAGCATTCAGTAGATCTAAATCCTTGGAGATCTAAACTAACTTTAAAAACTAGAAAAAATAACATCTAGAATTTGTGAAAAATTAAGTAAGTAGAAAAGCTTTCTGGAAATTATTTTTGCCATGAGAAATTTTATAGAAAATCCCAAAATAAAATTCTCTGCATCCAAAATTCTTTTACTCTGATAAAAGAAAGGGAAAACCTTAAAGTATCATTTATACATGATTTCTTGAATGTAAGTTAGGTGACTTGATTACAACAATATTTTTATATTGGTGAAAAGATCCTGGATAGTAGAGAAAGGATGTTCTCTTGAATAGATGATCACTATATATATTGGTAAAAAAAAAACTTCATGTAAAAAGTGGGTCATCTCATTTTCCATTGTAGCAAGTACTGAGTGATGTTGGATATTTGGTTAAGTATTTTAAGAATTTGACTTGTAACTGGAATTTAAAATATCTGAGTTCCATTATCTGGAATGTTGAAAAGTTTTTATCTATAATTTTGTAAGTTATATCCATATTAGTGATTTTATACATGTTCAGACATGTTTTGTTCAGATATTGTCACACCAGTACCTTTGCAATTTTAACATGAATCTGAATTTCTTTTTACTAAAGTTTTGGGCAAAATGCTTTATAAGACCCTATGAAATATGCCTGAACAGAGAGTCTATTTAACCCATGTTTTTCTTTGCTGAGTATCCACATGTCCCAGGAAACTCACCCTGGACTGCACTTCATTTAGCCTAGTATCTTGGTATCAAGGAATCAAGTTTCTGGAATATGATAATTCACTTAAAAATATCCCAGATATGAGATTGCATATAAGGCAGATTTTATAGGAAAGCAAACATAGAAAATGATAGAAGCTTACATCATTTTCAGTGCACAGACGCTACACTATTAATTTTATAGATAATCATAACATAATTATCTGGTTTCTATGGATCATATTTCATAGAGGATCCAGCAAGCTATCAAAGATTAAAAATCATACTGTTACCTATATGAATAAAATTTTATTACATAAATAAAATTGAGCTATGTGGGGATTGATTAAATTTAATCAATCAATGTAACCTCTTGTTTGCAATAACCTGATTAAACAAGAGGGGCACATGCATCTTCATATGTGTGTGCATATCCTTGTGGTTGCACTGATATATCTATATTAGTAAAACTTCTGATCCTGGATAAAGTTTGTTTATTGGAAAAAGGAAAATGACCCTGGGAAAATATATTTGTTAATAAATGATACATATATATATCACTTTGTAAAAAAAATCCTTACAAAATTAAGGTAGAAAAGAGAGGGTCATTCCATTTGGTATTAGAGCTATGTTATTAAACATAGCAGAAATAAAGATCAAGTTCTCTGATAGAAATAAAATTTAAAGAGACTAAATATATAACAATGTTTTCAGTGTAAATAAAACCACTGAAATAATAAAATTACCAATCAAACTAACCAGCTATGTAAATTATTATTAGCAAACTATGGTAGGAAGACCACCAAATCAGGGAGCAGGATCTTCCAATGCACCACCAATGGTCAATCTGCAAGACTTGGTGAGAGCATTTAGGGATGGGGCAGGACAAAGGCAAGGAAATCCCCATGAAGAGCTCTCAAAATTACTTAAGACATATACTCATTTAGGAGGGAAAAGCTTTGAAGGGACAGAGAGTATTATGGAAATTCAAGCATGGTTGAGAACATTGGATAGAATTTTCAATGACATGCAACTTGATGATCAAAGAAAGAGGCAAGTGGCTTCGAGACAGCTAAAAGGAGTAGCTTTAAGCTGGTGGGAAGTAATCATTGCAGGAAGAAATGAGAATGAAATCACTTGGAATCAATTCAAAGAGATGTTGGAAGCAAGGTTTGTACCAGCATCAGCTAAGACTACCTTGCTAGAAGAATTTATTAGACTTAGACAAGGTACTATGACTGTCACAGAATACACTCAAAAGTTTGAGGGGCTTTCCACATATGGAGCAGTGCTTGTGGCAGATGAAGCATCCAAAAATGATAGGTACATAAAAGGTTTGAACCCAGGACTTAGCAGAGCTATGTTACCTTATGCTGACAGGACCTTTGACCACGTGATAGACTTAGCTTTGAGATTGGAGCAACATGACAAGGAAAGGGAAAAGTTCAGAAATTTCAAGAACAATAACAGTAAGAAGGGTAAGGGGAGATATCATCCTTATGATAAGAAGAAAGAAGAGGACAGTACAAAGTCTACTGGGGATATTAAAGCTAAGGAAACCAAGAAGATTGTGTGTCATCAATGTGGAAAAGAAGGACATATCAAACCAAGATGTCCAGAATTGAAAGGAGGAGCTTTCAAGTGTTATTTATGTGGGAAAGAAGGGCACATGAAAAGAAATTGTCCTGAGAATAAGCAGCAAGGAAAATTAGCAAACTTGGAAGAAAAAGGCAAAACAGTGGAGATCAATGCTGAGAAGCACAGTCAAGTGGAAGGTACACTATTTATTTGTAATGTACCCATAGCAGTAGTATATGTTACTGGAGCAACTCATTCTTTAATTTCACATGAATTAGTTAAAATGCTGAAATTAAGTTGCATATTGGTTGAAACCCCTTTACATATACAAAGTCCACTGGGAAGTTCTAGTGTTTTAAACATGATCTGTGTGGATGTGGAATTAAACATAGGAGGAGATACTTTTATTTCCAATTTATATGTTTTAAATTACCCAAACATAGGTGTTATTTTGGGAGTAGACTGGTTAAGGCAATTCAAGGCCATAATTAACTTAGACTCATCCACCATATCATTGCAAAACCATGGAAGCCAGAGGATCACAATTTTGTGTGAAGTGTCCAAGGGAAGAAAATTGTGTCATTTGATTGATTTGGGTAAAGATTTCAGTGAACATATTATTGAGGAAATTCCCATAGTCAATGAATACTTGGATGTTTTTGAGGAGGTTAATGGTGTTCCAAACCATAGGCCAGTGGAATTCCAAATTCATTTAGTTCCAGGAGCAAGCCTAGTGATTAAAAAGCCAACAAGAATGGGGCCAAATGAACTAAAAGAATTAAAGAAACAATTAGAGGAATTAGAAAATAAGGGTTTTATAAGACCCAGTAATTCTTGCTGGGGGGCACCAGTGGTGTTTGTTAAGAAACAAGATGGTACCTTGAGACTCTGCATAGATTATAGGGAATTAAACAAGGTAACCATTAAAAATAAATACCCACTGCCAAGAATAGATGATCTTTTTGATCAATTGGCTGGAGCAAGAGTATTCTCTAGGCTAGATTTAGCATCTGGTTTTCATCAAATGAAGGTGGAGGAATCAAGCATCAAGTACACTGCCTTTAACACTAGATATGGGTTGTATGAATTTTTGGTTATGCCATTTGGCTTGACCAATGCACCATAATACTTTGTAGATTTAATGAACAGAACCTTTAGAGATTATTTAGACAAGTTTGTGCTTATTTTTATAGATGACATTTTAATTTATTCCAAAACAATGGAAGAGCATGAAAGTCATCTGCACATGGTTTTGTCTAGACTAAGGGAAAAAGACTTAAAGGCAAAATACTCAAAATGTGAATTTTGGAAAGTGGAAGTGCATTTTCTTGGCCATGTTATATCTGCCCAAGGAATTTCTGTGAACGCCAATAAAGTAGTGGCTATTCAAGCATGGAAGAGGCCAAGCACTGTGAGTGAAGTGAGGTCATTTATGGGGATCGCAGGGTATTATAGGAGATTTATAAAAGATTTTTCAAAAATTTCTACACCACTTACTAACCTAACCAGGAAAAACCAAGCTTTTGTTTGGTCAGAAAAATGTGAAAAGTCTTTTGAACAGTTGAAGGAGGCATTGGTGAATGCTCCAATTTTAAAAGTACCTCATGGAAATGAAGAATTAGTTGTATACACATGCTAGTGGATTTGGCTTGGGTGCAGTGTTGATGCAACAAGGCCAAGTCATTGCATATGCATCCAGACAACTTAAACCCCATGAAGTTAGGTATGCCACACATGATCTTGAATTAGCAGCTGTGATCTATGCTTTGAAACTTTGGAGACATTATTTGTTAGGCACTAAGTTTGAACTTTACACTGACCACAAGTCTCTAAAATATTTATTTTCACAAAAAGATTTGAACATGAGGCAACATAGATGGGTGGAGTTCTTAGCTGCCTATGACTTTGACATACTCTATACACCAGGCAAAGCAAACAAAGTTGCAGATGCTCTAAGTAGACAGCATGCTAAATTGGCTATGATGATGATAAGAGAATTTAAGGACTTGTCTTTGCTAACTGAGTTAGAAATTGGGGAGAATGGTTGTATGCACATTGATGAGCAGGTGCATGGTGCACAAGAAAATAAAGGGAAGTTAAGCTTAATGACACTTCAACCAGATTTAATTCTGAAGGTAGAAAAAATGCAAGAACAGGATGCAAACTTAATAGAAAAGAAAATTCTCCTCTCAAAAGGGGAGGAAGTGATGAATCACCATATTGATAAAAATGGTTATATAAGATATCAAAATAGGATGTGTGTGCCAGAGGACACCGAATTGAAGAAAGAGATATTGAATGAATATCACAGAAGTAAATATTCCATACACCCAGGCAACACAAAAATGTACCAAAATTTGAAAAGAGACTTCTGGTGGAAGGGGATGAAATCAGATGTAGCTAAATACATTGCCAAATGTATGACTTGCCAACAAGTCAAGGCTGAAACCCAAAGGCCATCAGGGTTGATGCAGCCTCTTAGTGTACCACAGTGGAAGTGGGAAGATATATCTATGGATTTCATAGATGGGCTGCCTAGATCTAAGAGAGGAAATACAAGTATATGGGTGATAGTTGATAGGCTAACCAAAGTAGCACACTTCATCCCAGTCAAGTCAGAAAGGACAACACCAAAGTTAGCTCAAATTTTTATGAAGGAAGTGGTAAAATTGCATGGCATTCCCAAAACCATTGTGAGTGATAGGGATACCATCTTCACCTCAAAATTCTGGAGAAGCTTTCAAGAAGCAATGGGAAGTGAACTATGCTTAAGTACTGCCTACCATCCTCAGTCAGATGGGCAGACTGAGGTAGTAAACAAGGTTTTGGAGGACATGTTGAGAGCATGTGTATTGGATTTCGGGGGAAACTGGGAAGATTGTCTTCATCTAGTTGAATTTACATACAACAACAGCTATCAAAGCACCATAGGAATGGCTCCATTTGAAGTCTTATATGGTAAGCCTTGTTTGTCACCTGTTTGTTGGGTAGAAGCAGGAGAAAGGGCTATTTTAGGGCTTGAGTACATACAAGAAACTAAGGAGAAAATTGAGTTGATAAGGAGAAGAATGGCAGCAGCACAAGATAGGCAAAAGAAATTTGCAGACAGGAAAAGGAGGCAGGTAGAATATGAAGTGGGAAATTTTGTTTTCATCAAAATCTCACCTATGAAAAATGTGCTGAGATTTGGGAAACAAGGCAAGTTAACCCCAAGATATATTGGACCATACAAAATTCTGGAAAGAATTGGTTCCTTGGCATATAAGTTGGAATTTCCAGAAAACATGCAAGGCGTACATGATGTTTTTCATGTATCACAACTGAGAAGGTGGGTACATGACAAGGCAGAAATTTTGGAGACCCCAACCCAAGTGCAGATAAATCTTAATTTGATTTATGAAAAAGATCCAGTAGGGATTTTGGCAAAGGATGTAAAGAAATTAAGAAATAAATCACTGAAACTTGTGAAAGTACAGTGGAGTCTAGATCCCAGTGAATGCACATGGGAATTGGAGGACAAGGTTAGGATGAACTACCCTAAGCTATTCTCAGATTAGAGGTAAATCTAATTTTTTAATTTGCTTTTCTTTTGGATGCATGTATTTTTAGTTATTATCATAGAACTATAAATCTAAGTGGTTGAGGAGTACTTGTTTTCTAATTTAAGCTAGGAAAAATTGTGGGACACAATTCCTAAAAGGTGGGGTGTATGTAATGACCCAAGATTTTAGGAATTTATCTTGGAAAATATAAATAAGATTAAAATAATTTTTAAGTAGTTTTTAAAACCATGTTTAAGGGAAAGATGAGATAGCTTGATGTGGTATAATAAAATGATGTGCATTTGTGCACAGAAAATACACATGAGTAAAGCTAGATCCCTGGATACTATGAATGAGTACATGATGCTATGTATGGAAAATGTATATATATGTGTGTGTGTATATATATATATATATATTTACTGATAAATAAAGAAAACCCTCAAATGTGCTATATGCAGAAATATAACTAAGTATACATGTGCATATGTGTATCAGTATAAAATAATATAGATGTATATATGTATATAAGTTATTGTCTGTAAAACATATATGTAAGTATACTAACTAAGTATTAGAATTTAAACTAGTAAGATGAAACACACAAATATGTTTTTCCTCTGGTTGATAAATAAAAAGGAAACACCGGATAATAAAGTGAAGGCTAAAAATAGAAAATGGGAGGAAAACAAAAATGTATTTTGTATGGGCTGAATTAAGAAAAAAAAAGAAATATGTGTATAATATTGCTGGAAATCAGATCACACATTTAGCATGCAAATAGACAAGAGAAAAAGAATTTTATGGAAAAGTAAGATTTCTGAAAATAACCAAAGTAGATAACCACTTTTCTCTTCACCAAATTAAGCCGGGGAGGGTAGAATCTTGGGTTCAAATAAATGCAGATAACATAATTTTCTGGTGGGCAAAAATGGCTTTAGCCAATACCCAAAACCCTAAGGAGAACTTTGTATATATATAAGCAGCAGCCTCCTCTCCTTCTCAAAAAGAACTTTGAAAAAAAACACCATATAAAACATAAGCAAGTGAAGGAAAAGAGCTTGAGGCTAAAGGCAGAAGTTTATCAATTAATTAAGGAAGCAAAGAAGAGAGCTAGGTGAGAAAACTCACTCAACAACTTAAGGCACTAAGTCCTAATGAAGGCAGCCAGTTATAAATTAATTTTTCTTAAAAAGTGTATGTGATTGTCTTTTAGAAATTAAGGATGCTTTAATGCTAGATGGTTGTTCTGGTTGTTTTATTTTGTGAATATTCTAAACATGATCAGTATGCATGAATAAGTATCTTAAAAACCCAGATCTCTTTCTAATATGATACTGGTTAGAAATATAAATAAATACCCAGAAAATAAAATGTTGAATATAAGCAAGTAGTGTTGGTTTTGGCTCAACCCAGAAGAATTGATGAGCATATGGGCTGCAATATACATATGTATATGTGCTGAGGATTAAGATGAAAAGGAATTAGGAGTGCAATAGGCTTGCCTATGTGCTGATACTCCTGATTCAAAGAAAATATACAATAACCACCTAGCAAATAGATTTTGTGATTTAGGAAGCTTGGTCAATCTGAGTTTAACTAAAGCACAGATGTTTGCAACAAAATCTTCCCATAGAGCCATAAACCAATGTTAGTTGTCTATACCTCTTTTAAATTGCAAGAACATGTTTTAATAAGTACCAATACTTAAATTGCATGATTTCCTCTGTTTGTTTATATGAATGATGAGGAATGCTATGAGATGAATGCTTGTTTTAGTGAAATGACTCACTGATTGGGTTTGCCCTGAAAAATTTAAAAGAGAAAGTACCTGAGAACTTGATTAGGAAATGGGGTCAAGATTACCGCAGGAATGACTTGTGTTCTTGAGTAATGCAAGTTGACACATGGCTTGTTTAAGTCCTGAGATCTTTGTGTAATGGAGTGAATTAGTTCATTACAGTGTGTCCATTGATTCATAAAATTGCAGATGAGACCAGGGTAGATAAATATATCAAGGGAAGAATATTTGACATGATAAGGAACTAGAGTTTTCCCAGAAATGAAATATGAGGAGGGAATAAATGATTTCACTCATGTTGGTTATTTTGCTGTTTTGTGTGAATGATTATTTGATTTATGACTGAATTGAATGTCTGAATGTATGTGCCATATCTATGTAAAGTCTCTGGAAAGAATGATTAAAGTGTGCACATGCACAATGACACAGAACATGCACACAAATATTACTTGTTTTCAAAGGGCAGAACTATATGCATATGTACTTAATTCAATTTTAACTTAATTAATTAATTGCTTTAGTGGATTTTCTCATACCAGACATGTGTCTGACCCTAGTGTGCTAATGGCATCTGGGGTGTCTCATTTAAAATGAGGCAGCTTCAAATGCTTTTTCAGGAACAACAGCCTCTAGGTAGGAGTAGAAGCAAGGCATTGAGAAGAAGATTATAGCATGCTAGAATTAGATAGATAAGAGCTTAAAAGATGAAAATTGCATGTATTGATATTTTAAAATTTTCCATTGTAGCAAGTACTGAGTGATGTTGGATATTTGGTTAAGTATTTTAAGAATTTGACTTGTAACTGGAATTTAAAATTTCTGAGTTCCATTATCTGGAATGTTAAAAAGTTTTAATGAATAAAATTTTGTAAGTTAGATCCATATTAGTGATTTTATACATGTTCAGACATGTTTTGTTCAGATATTGTCACACCAGTACCTTTGCATTTTAACATGAATCTGAATTTCTTTTTACTAAATTTTTGGGCAAAATGCATTATAAGACCCTATGAAATATGCATGAACAGAGAGTCTATTTAACCCATGTTTTTCTTTGCTGAGTATCCACATGTTCCAGGAAACTCACCCTGGACTGCATTTCATTTAGCCTAGTATCTTGGTATCAAGGAATCAAGTTTCTGGAATATGATAATTCACTTAAAAATATCCCAGATATGAGATTGCATATAAGGCAGATTTTATAGGAAAGCAAACATAGAAAATGATAGAAGCTTACATCATTTTCAGTGCACAGACACTACACTATTAATTTTATAGATAATCATAACATAATTATCTGGTTTCTATGGATCATATTTCATAGAGGATCCAGAAAGCTATCAAAGATTAAAAATCATACTATTACCTATATGAATAAAATTGTATTACATAAATAAAATTGAGCTATGTGGGGATTGATTAAATTTAATCAATCAATGTAACCTCTTATTTGCAATAACCTAATTAAACAAGAGGGGCACATGCATCTTCATATGTGTGTGCATATCCTTGTGGTTGCACTGATATATCTATATTAGTAAAACTTCTGATCCTGGATAAAGTTTGTTTATTGGAAAAAGGAAAATGACCCTGGGAAAATATATTTGTTAATAAATGATACATATATATATCACTTTGTAAAAAAAAATCCTTACAAAATTAAGGTAGAAAAGAGAGGGTCATTCCATTTATATAAACAAAATATCCAATTTAAATTTATATAAGTTTGAAATATTCATTTAAGCCACTTTTTAATCAAATTCAAGTTATAAAACATATCTTAAAATTTCAAATTTAATAGATTTCAAATCAAACCTATTTAAGTATAATTCTTAAATAATTACGAATTCCAAATCAATTTCAAATTTATCTTTCAACCTGAAACATTTTAAACTCTCTATTTGAAAATATAAATTTTACATAAATACTTAAACATATTTTATATTGATTCAAATTAACTTTATTAAATCAACTTTAATAAATCTTCAAAATCAATATTTATTAAAACCATATATTTCTTTCAAAACCAAAGAAATCATTTTTCAAAATATTTATATATATAGACCAACGGTGTCTGTATAAAATTTTCTATCCTATGGTCTAGTGATACAGATATTTATCATTTCAATCCGCAATTTAAGTATATACAGGTATATATCTTTTCAACCCACAATCCCAAATTCAATATCAATGAAAATCGCTTGGGTTTATCATTTCAACCCATAACGATTTTCTCATATTCTACAGATCATTCGGGTATGTATCATTTCAACCCATAGTGAGTTCTATATTAACAGGGAACTTGAAGAGTGATAACAGATATGATAATAATAATAACAACAGTAACAGGCATATATCATCAGTGATAAATAACAGATAATGGTGTCAGATGTCACAGGTGAACAGATACAAATAATGACATATATATAGAAATATAAATAACAGATAATGGTGTCAGATGTCACAGGTGAACAAATACAGATAATGACATATATATAGCAATATAAATAACAGATAATGGTGTCAGATGTCACAGGTGAACAGATACAGATAATAGCATATATATAGCAAATGTAAATAACTAACAGCAGCATATTTCAATTGTCGTTTCAATTGAAATTAAATTTAATAAATATAAGAACATTAATCGTGAGTGATTGCTCACCTTTCGAGGCTAGAGATATTCGACAATGAAATGAATCACGACTCCGAGCACAATTTCGAAGCAAAGCATAATTGGCACGAATTCGACGGAAAAGCTGATAGATAAGGGATTACGAAATCAAATTAGAACCGATCGATGATGACAAGTGGTATAAGTGAACTTATATGTGCATATAATCAATCATATTCTAAATATAGCCACATTTTTAAATTAAATATAATTGTAATTTAAAAATCAATGTTAACTTCCAACACATACAATATATATATATATATAAAGTTGAAAACCAAATTCTTCTATATATATATAATTAAAGTATATACAAATGTACACAAACTTACATACACGATATAAAAATATTATTATTGTCGATCATAATTTAAAACCATACATATACACTACAGACCCATATACGTTTAAATGCAGACCATATAACTTATAAACAAATCTTCCATATAAACTTTTGTACTTAAACACAAACATGTATATATACTTTAAACCAAGTAAGATAAGAAGCTACAGCCACAACTATATATATATATATATAGACTTAGATCTTTATAAAATATTTTAAAAGTCAATCAAGGACAATTTAACATAATACATAATTCATATATTAAAGTCAATCGTATATATAAAATATACGGTCATATCCAACTTATACAAAAAAAGAACAAAATGCACATATAATATATATAAACTGCAAAAATAATATATATAATACTTAAAACATGAACGGAATGTCATAACTTATACGTTAATACCCAAGCTGCTCATATGCGTATAAAAGAGCATATGTTTAAACAATCCATTTTACAAAGCTTTAAACATATTATAATTATACTATAGCTTACGGATTAATTGAATAAAACAATATAACTTTATAAATGTAGTAGTCTATATATACCATAAACATATAACAAAAGCATAGGTCATATTATAACTAGTAGTATATATATATTATCATATAAAACAAACATATATGAATTTCCTTTACAATCTGGTATGCTGTAGCATACCGCAATACACATCATTTTTTTTATAAACAGGCATACTGTAAACCATATATATAAAGTACTCAAAATTTTCATATAGACTTACAGTCAGCAATAATTACATAAGATATAAATATAATTACCTATACAACATATATGCGAGCAAACGAAGGGAAGCTACCGCGCACGAGGGGTGGAGCACGGCTGAACGGAGGCTGGTGATGGATGGTGCGAAAATCAAGGGTCTGACGTGGGGTCAAGGAGGTTGCATGCGTGGGGATCGCTTCTTGGTGGAGGCGGCGGGGTCTGAGGCGCATGCTATGGCGGCTAGAGGCGTGAGTTGCATGCTCATGGTGGGTAGGTGATCGGCCAGAGAGGAGATGGTGAGGGTGGTTAAGTTTTCTAGGCCGCGATCGTGTAAAGGGAAGAGGTGCATTTGGCAATAGGATGGGTTGAAGAAGAAAGAGAGAGGGGTTTGGTTGGGAAGGAGAAGGCTTCAGGCAACTTTGCAACATGTTTCATTTTCTTTTGAAAGAAGAGGAACAATAAAAGTGACAGAAAAGAAATGAGCAAGTTGGATAAGAAAGAACGAGAACAGGTAAATGTGAGCTAGCAAAGTTTAATTTATTTTTGGAACACGAGAAACGGACCGAAAAAAAAGGAAAGCATAGGAATGGTAAAAGTCACAAATTTAATTTGTGAGAATTTAAAACAATTTGGTGACTCGTTTTTAAACAGTTTGAGAAATGAATAGCAACTGTCCCCTCTGATTCAGTTGGCTCATTAAAGCAATTATTGTTGCTTGAATGACAAGGCTGCAGTTTGAAATTTAAAAGAAAACAAAAAGTCATGGGTCTGCTACCGATACGGTTACCGGTTTCGCGGATTCCGCTGTATACCAGACTCCGAAACACAGAAAAATATACTGCTGAGATCAGCACGACGAGGCGAACAGAATGGTAAACAGATATCAGTGATACGATTTGAGTATAAAAATTCGAATTTTCTACTAGTGGAAAATGCAGCAAAAACGCACAAAAATTAGATCGACGGAGCTAAAGAAGTCCGAATTTGGAAAAACGAAAAATGACGTCTCAGTCAGAAGATGATTTAGAATTTTCTATGTAAAAATATTCAGGTTTGGAAAACATTTTATTACCATCAATTTTAACCAATTTAATTTGAAATAAAATTACACAAGAAAATAAACTTCAGTATTATCAGATAAAAATTACCAGTTGCTATGTTTAATTAGACGTATTCCAAATATCAAATTTATATTTCAAAATTCTGTTATTTAAAATTTCACAAAAATTCAGTTAATTACGTTATTAAAACAAATAAAATTATTAAAAATTTACGGGTCGTTACATACCTCAAGACCCAAAAGCAAGCCCTTCGTATTATGGCTCATACTCATAATGGCGTTTCACATTAGTCCAACTATTAGTAGGAATTGGTAGCCAGATTAGTCGGGCAGATTTACCCTATAGAATTTGGGGCTAACCTTACGTCATCACAAATATTTATCATAGGAGATGTCTCACATCAACAGGAAGTGTACACAACTGCCGATAGCCTCAAAGTGAAGGGCAGATTTATGTTGTTCAACTCCACTGACCTCGCATCCCTATGACTTAGCTATAATTTAAATACTCTCCATATATAATACTCATCTCACCATTTCAGAATTAAGGCCTTACAAGGAATCTTTCTTATTATGCTTTAAAATATTAATTACCTTTCTAAGGGGGAATTAATGACAGTTATTACCTAACTATCTACGCAATTATACGCTATAATTATACGTTTATTATGCTAATAGAAATAAATATATATCCATGCCTAATAGCTTGTAAGCGTGTGCTTCACATGCCCTAAACTAGCATTAAATGTCAATTCCTTTAATCATAATACTAATACAAGTCCTTTCCATCGGATTTTCCAGGATTTCAACATTCATAACAAGGATTGAATATTCATATCCAAAACTACAATAAACATACTTGTAAATAAAAATAGAAACTCAATTTATTACATCAATCCAATGGAATATCCTAAACAATAGGAATTGCAATCCTAACTTCATATTATATTCAACTCCTCTTTTACATAGAAATAAATGAAGGAATTTTGTGTAGAATAAGTGGTGTAAACTACGAATAGTATTCGTGCTCTGCACCCTTATTTCATTTTTGAAAACTCACAATTTGAATCAAAGAAGGATGAAAAGTGGAAAAGACTATGAAATTATCCAAAATTCTAGAAAGAATATATTTTTCATCAAATTAACATAAATAATTGAGAATCTCCATCTAGAATTGATATTTTAAAATAAAAAGGGATTTAAGAGGATTTTATCTATTTTGTTTTTGCAACCCAAAATCTCTAAGGCATATTCAAATTCATAGATATATATTAATCAATTACTGAAATAAAAATACTAAGGTTTCCACTCATGGATTATCCTTAGCCTTTCTTGTATGGATTTGCAACGTCAAAGCAACTCTTTTCCAGATCTCCCTCTTTTGATATATATACACAGCAAATGATAGGTATATATAATTTTGTTAGATTCAGAGAGGTTGGAGGAGAAGAAAATATATTAAAAGAATAATTAGAAAATGATTAGAATCCTTACCTGAATCCCTAATCGAATTTCTGAATCTAACTGAAGAAAGAAAATGGCGGGGGTTCACGGAGTTCCCTAATATTTGTGAATAAAAAGTGGGGTGGATATGATCATATTCATAGGAGTTGAAACGTACTAGAACTATAGGATGAAATTAGATCAAAGACGGATAAATCTGGATTGTTTAACATCACAAAACCCTAGCCGCCACTGTGAGGTAGCAGTCGACCGCCTATGATCGACTGGTCAACTACTTATGTTCGATCGGTCAACCATTAGGGGTTGACCGGTTGGGTCTTATAGGTCGACCGCTCCTCTTATTTTGGGAGCGTTGATTTATTTTCTTTGCTTTTATTTTGTTCCCTGATTAACTTTTAACGTTAATTGTTTAACTTAATGTTTAACTTAACCCCCAACTAAACCTACAGTTAATTTTTGAAATTCAAACCCTAAGTTTAAATATTCATTTGAATTTGAATTCAAACTAAATTAAGTTAAATTTGAAAACTTCAAACGCTTATAATTTTTTCGTTTGAGCTACGTTTCAGTATATTATATATGAAAACTGATTAGAATTTCGCCACGAATGCAATGGAATAACATTCATGGTCAAATTTCAACTTTTATAAAATTTCCATTTCAGCCCTACCTTATTTAATTTAATTCACTCAATTCATTTATGGTTGATTTTATGGGGGCGTTATAGTATCTGAGTGGATTTCTTGGTTTGAGGATAAGACAATAGTGTTTGGTTTGTGTCTTGATGGTGGCAATGGAAATGAACACGTAAACCATCCTTCATAGCATGGAACTTCGCGATTACCTTAACTTAGCAAGGCATGAACCAGGTGAACATTTTGATGAGCTTTCAGGGATTGATATCAAACCCTGTTCAGGGTTTTGTACCGATCCATACACTTTGTTTCTTCGGCTTCGATCATTTTGCTCAAGAGATGGGAGATGTGCAGGACCATGTTTGGAGATTTTATTATTTTTTGGGTTTGATTCATTGGTTGCACTTGGCATCTGAGCTTGCCGGTCGTGACTCTGAACTTCCTGTCTTGGTAACTTTCAAGTTTGACCGATTGAATTCGTTCTAGTATGGCGTAGTCACAAGGCAGGATAACATTAATGTTATCACAATTTCTTTAAATTTCATTTGTTGTCCTAAAAGTAAAATAAACTTGATGAATTTAAATAGAAAGTTAAAAGTGACACATCGCTAACTCAAAATCAAAAGACATGGCAGTTCTAAAGTTACAAACAATATTATTGCTCCTCTCTACTCCTACGTCTCAAAATTACATTTCTCCTCGTTTCTGCATAAGCTAATTGTTGTTTAGTCTATGTTTCTATTAGTGCATCCCCATATCTTTCTGTATTATCAACAATAAGTCGTTCCAACTTTATTACTCTTTCTTGGTGTTGAGCAACTCAAATTTCGATCGCACGACTATGCCTCTCTTTAGATGTTTGTAAAAGATTTTCTATTCCAGCCTATGACGCACCAACATCCTGCTTCTTCTTTGTTGCTTTGGATCCTGGAAGGGTAATGAAATCATCTTCATTCTTAGTTGGTTGATCTTCCAAATTCGTACTCTGACATCCTTGTGATTCTTTAGGATTGGAGGTTTCTCCGACTCTCTGCGATTTGCTTTTTGATCCGTTTGATTACACTCCTTGATTAGTTTTCTGAAGTAAGGATTTTTGCTCAACAAGCGTATCATGTTTATGCATGAGTTGAAAAAATGGGGTGCAATTTTCTTCTCGGGAATGTTGACTTGTTTGAAAAGCTATTTTGCGGCTGTCGTCTAAAAAATTAAAATGAAATATTTAGAAAATGATAAAATATCTTATAAGTATACGCAAATTAGTTAAAATCATCAAGTGCATTTCACCTCTAAAGCCGCTACGATTCATCTGCTTTAACATTAACATTTGAGAATCGAATGTCTATGTTTGACGATTAATTTTTTAAAATTGCCTTTTAGTCGAAGCGGGCGACCATTTTCGATCTAAGTTCTTTCGATTATAACAATTTGTAAGCGAGCCCTAAAAACTATCACCACTTGGTCAGTACCTCGGATAGAGTGTACTCATAAAGCAAGATCTTCATTCATTGTTGTTTGCACAAAAAATGGACAAACACCTCAAAGTCGTATGATTTAGTGGATCTTATATTGTTCTTAGTAATTTGAGTGATTTATGCAAATATAGGAAAAGCAGTGGATAAACTGTAAAAAGACACGCAGATTTATAGTGGTTCAGCCAGAATGTGCCTACGTCCACTTTATATGTTATTTCTCTTTTCTTGTTTAGATTACAAGTACAAAGCTTTGATACAAGTAAAAGAAAGTTGTTTGAAAGTTCTCTCCGTTCTTGAGCTCTCAAACTCGTCCCCTATTGCTGTACCCCTGCCCCTCTATTTATAGAGTGAGGCTGGGGGTAGGGGTCTTGGAGGTATATAGCAGCTGGCGGGCCTGGGCTGACATAATCTGGCCTGGTGGATCTGGTCCGGTTTCCTTTGGTTCGGTGGTGAGATGAGTGGACCGGTGTACTTGGTTCGGTAGGAAGAGGTGAGTGGACCGGTGTACTTGGTTCGGTAGGAAGAGGTGAGTGGACCGGTGTACTCGGTTCGGTGGAAAGCATGTTGAGTGGACCAGTGTACTCGGTTCGGTGGAAAGCATGTTGAGTGGACCGGTGTACTTGGTTCGGTAGGAAGAGGTGAGTGGACCGGTGTACTCGGTTCGGTGGAAAGCATGTTGAGTGGACCGGTGTACTCGGTTCGGTGGAAAGCATGTTGAGTGGACCGGTGTACTTGGTTCGGTGGGAAGCTTGTTGAGTGGACCGGTGTACTTGGTTCGGTGGGATGGAAAGGCCTTGGTTTGGCGATGGGGGAGATGGTATTTGGTTCGGCAAAGACCGGTCGAAATATGTCCAACACTTGCCCCCCAAAGTGGGGTACGTGCTTGTACGTGCCGCGCTTTGTTTTCCTGTAGCCGAGGTAGCTTCGTTCGGTCTTGGGTGTGTCGAACCGGTTGGTCCGGTCGACATGTTTTGCTTATAAATAGAGACTTTAGGTTACTGTCATTCTTTATCGTTTTGAGATAGCCGAACCAACCTGATTACCGAATCAATCTGAGTACCGAACCAGGTATGTTTGAATGTCGAATGGGCCTATTCTGAATTACCGGATGATCTCTTGAGATCCCCAAATACCGAATGAGCCTTCGTATCTGCCTTATCGAATGAGCCTTCGTATCTGTCCTACCGAATGAACCTTCACATCTGCCCTACCGAATGAACCTTTGCATCTGCCCCACCGAATGAACCTTTGCATCGGCTTGTTTACATCCTCCGTTCTAACAGTACGCTTTTTATGTTGCAGATAAATGTCTCGAAAAGCAGAAACTCGATCAGATAAAAAGAAGTCCCAGGGCGAAGGAGAATCTTCCTCAGTGCCCCCTGTTCAGCCAGGTCCGGAACGTCACGGATCTGCCCCGAGATCACTAGTGGACGGGTACGGCCCTCAGGAGCTTCTGAACTCCCCGCCCGATTGCTTTCCCAGCTCCCTTAAGGAAGAGCAGCTTGATGTCATCTCCCGTTCTTTCGGAATTGATAGGGCGCGAATGCTGTTGCCAGGGAGAGAAGTTATGCCATACGACCCTCCCGAAGGGTACTTTGCCTATAGCAGATACCACTGTATGTGTGGTGCCATCCCGCCTCTTAATGCTTGGGTAGCCAGCTTTCTTACATATCTAAAGATGGCCCCATTCCAGCTTCAACCCAACTCCTATGCTATACTGGTGAGCCTCTTCGTCATCTTCTAGAGGAAGTATGGGCGTGCTCCTTCAAACCGGGAGATCCGGTACTTATATAATCTGAGGGGCTATAAGAAGGGGTCCCCATATATCAGCTTGGAGTCAGTTGTAACCTTCAAGCCGGTCTTGGATCTGTATTCTAAGTTCAGCATGTTCAAGAAGGAGTGGTTCTTCGTCAGGGACGACTCTGTTTCTATTCGGCGTTTCACCTCTGGATGTAAGTCGATGCTTTATTTATAATTTCCATTCGGGTTGCGATGCTTCTTCTCATACGTTTCCATTTTTGCTAGCGACAGGTGGCTTTGCGATTGTGGAGACTGATCGCCTGGTTCAAACGGCGGCTGAGATAGAAGCTATCCCCGGGAGAGATAGATCAGCTGCCTACCTGATCAGAAATGCGACCCTTCTGGAGTATAACTTGATCCTCCCACAATAGTCAGTAGTCAAGCTGAGGGAAACGGCGGAGGAGAGGGCGACTGCTCAGGCTAAGGGAGGTGTCACGGTAGAGAGTGGCAAGAGGAAACCTTTCACGAAACCTCCAACTGTCGGAGGTAAGAAACTTAGGAAGTCGGACGGTCCTTCCCCCATCAATTGTCCACTTACCCAGGGGGAGGAAGACGTAGAGGAGGAAAGAGGTGAGGGTGGAGATGGTCGGGAAGGTGATGATGGTGGCGATGGCATCGGGGCCTTGCTTCCTGGGCAGGCAGGCGAGATTCAGGAGTGGACGGATGATGCATTTCGTCAGGCTTTTGAGGGGCTGGACGGAGAAACGGCTTTGGTAGAGAAATCCGAGAAAGCCGACAAGGCCGGGACCGGTGCAAGCGAATCTTCTCAGACTACTCCAGCCATGGTGGCTCTGATGACTCAAGGTGAACTTTTGACTCCTGCAGGCTCCATTTATGATAGGGACTTAGGAATATTTTATGATCCGCTCCCGTCCTGGAATGAAATCCAGGACTCATTGCAGTATCCTCCTCCTCCCCAGGGTTTGTATAACAGATGTGTTTCCTTTCTTCTTTTAACTTTTAATTTACCGCGTTTCTTGAATTATGGATCAATGTAAGCTTGTGACACTTGTTCTTTATATCAGGAGTAGGTAAAACGGCCAAGGCCTCAGATCTTCGGCACAGGCTTGAACAATACAAGCTCTCCAAAGCTTCCGCCAAGCCGAAGACTCCGACCCACCGTTCCGGGGGTGTAGTCGACTACCGTCCTCTTCTCGGGGTTATTGAAGAGGGTATTCAGAAGAGAAAGAGGAGTCATCCCTTATCCGAACCTTCACTCGGTCCCTAGCCCCCAATTCAGCCCCTTCATGATATCATAGAGGAGGATACTGAGTTCGCACTCTCTCCGCACCTGTCTGAAAATCCTACCGTTACGTAGATTGATCGTCCTGGTTTGGCTCGTAATCCATTTGCGGGTCACCCTGATCTGGATCCAGGTTCCCATGATATTACCTTTGACGAGGTTACCGGTGAGCACCTTCTTCCCCGCAATCCCATGGTACGGGTGCTTGATGAGGCTAAGTCCTTAGATCTCGATTTACTTACCACTCGGGTAATTACC
This sequence comes from Allium fistulosum, assembly GCA_030737815.1. Lineage (NCBI taxonomy): Eukaryota > Viridiplantae > Streptophyta > Magnoliopsida > Asparagales > Amaryllidaceae > Allium > Allium fistulosum. The sequence goes on along the minus strand of CM060902.1, from coordinate 1,108,556,509 downwards.
ATGGGAGACGAGGCTAAGGATATTGATCGGGTGGCGGAGGAGACTAGGAAGCTGATGGGGCATCATGCCCGGCTGGTTAAGGCTGGAGAGGAGATTGGGAGTGCCAACATCCGACTACGATTGATGGTTTCGGATCAGGCCAAACAGCTTGCTGATCAGGCCATTCAGATTTCTCAGCATGAGGCTGCCTCCGGGCGGTTGAGGAAGACTATGGAGGAGGCTAGTAAGGCGGAATTGCGGAAGATGGAGGCTGCTTGCAAGGAGCAAATAAATATGGCCATCTCGACAGTGGACAAGGTTCGGAGGGCGGATCTTGAGCAGGTAGAGGAGCTGTCGGGGAAGCTTGAAGCCGCAAAGCTTACTCAAGTCAGGCTAAAGGAGGAGATGGAGGTGATGAGGAGGTCCCTTCAAGCTGACTGCTCGCGATACCGACTGGAAAGGGATGCTGCCATTGCAAGGCTATCGGTTTCTGAGGCCCGTATGAGGGAGTTTGAGGAAAATGAGGGGATGATGGACGATATGCTGCAGGACATGTACTTTCGCACTTGGAAGCAGGGCAGCTTATCTTGGATGGACGACTACCCCCGGGTTATGGCTAGGATTTACCTCAGGGCTCTAGAGGAGGCCAAGGCTGAGGCGGATAAGGAGGGTGGAGCGGCTTTTAGGATGGATGTGGTCACCGCTCAGTTTACCAAGGAGGAGAAGACAGCGGTGAAAGAGGGGATGCGGTTGTTCGCTGTTGAGGAGGCAGGTGTGGAAGTAGGGGATGATGACCAAGACGATCAAGGGGAAGTTGCTGGTAATCTCTACTTCATTAGTTTCTTCTTTTGTTAACTCTGTTGCTTATCACTAATGATTTCTTTTTCTGACCGGACAGGTGGGCAACAGGACAAGGACAAGACTCCAACGCAGTCGGCTCCCTGATTAGACCTGGAGAATTCTTTTTGTGGATTTGACATGGCAGTATATGTTAGTCTTAAAACAGTAGAGTAACTTTTAGGTTGTAATTCTTGCTACTTGTAATAAATAGCTCTATTCTTGATGTGCAATCCTTTAACTTAAGCTGATCTTGTCGTCTTTTGAATGTTTTTGCTATTTTGACATGTTGCCTAAGAAATATAGCTATGCATATTCTTGTAATTAAATTGTGTTTAATGTCAGGTTCTTGTTTAAAACATAATTTCATGACTTGCAGCATTAGCGTGAGGTGTGAACAAATTATAGGCATATATGAAAGAAGGAAATACCGCCCCTTATATTTTGCTTGTAGATGGCAACTTTGAATATCCTGTGTGACCGAGTAAGGGATGCGGTCCAGTATCTTGCTGTGAGTATCCGCTTCTATTAGTGAGTGTCTCCTATTTTGTGTCCTGCACTTCAGGGATTGTTACAGAGGATAGGAGAAAAGTTTCTTAAGTAAAATTGAAATATGTGAAATAGTAAAACTTCCAATCACGGAAGGCCTTCGATGTGCTTAAGTTCGTGGCAAACGGGCTTTGTAGTCACTTTCCCTAGCTGTGGGTCTTGGAGACATTTGTCACCCATCTTACGCCTCCACGGGGAGTTAATTCTTTTTTACCACAGCCGTACTTAAGACACATCGGAGCCGAGATCGCGCACAGTAACTACCCGGGCCATTATGGCCCGTAATCGTGGGTATTATTCGATTTACTGTGGCCGGCTAGCGTGGGTGCCGATCGTCAACCGTGAACTGCCCCTGGTTGGCCACACCTTATGTTGGGGCTTATAGTCGGTCCACAGTTGCCGGCGAGCCGAACGCCGTAATGAGCTGCCTCGGCTATAGTCGGCCTTCTTGGTGGCTTATAATCGGCTCATTACAGTTGGCTTTAAGGGCCGTCGCGAGCAATGAGTTAACCCGCAGCAGAGGGATGCCGGAGCAAAAGTGTCTCATTGGCGAGGGCATAGATTCGCGTAGTACCTGTTAGGTCTTGTCCAGGTGAAGTTGCGCTGTGAAGTGCCTGGCATAGGATTTTGTTCAACAGAAAAGGATAAAGTTAACAAGCAGCCAAGATATAAAGGAACAAGTTAAAAAAGAGACAAGGTTTTTTAAAGTGGTTCTGCACGAAAAGGCCTACGTCCACTGATTCTCTTCGTTAATTCACTTCATATGGGCAGTACAAGTTAAGAAAAGTATCGACGGAGGTGTTGGATGTTCCATGCCCTCTGGAACACCTCTCCGTCCACTGTTGACAAAATATAAGCTCCATTGTGGAGATCTTTATAAATTACATATGGTCCATCCCAGATTGGATCTAGTGCTCCGGGGCGGGGGAAGATTCGCTTGAGGACAAGGTCCCCTTCTTGTAAGGTACGATGCTTGACTTTGGAGTTGTATTGTGCTGCCACTTTTTGCTTGTGGGCCGCTGCTTTAAGGACTGCATCATTTCTTCTCTCCTCCACTAGATCCAAAGACATGTGAAGGAGTTCTTCGTTCTCTTCTGGGTTATAGTGGATCCTACGGTGGGAAGGCACAATGGTTCCAACTGGGAGCATAGCCTCTGATCCGTATGCCAAAGAGAAAGGAGTATGCCCTGTTGATGTTCTGAAAGATGTGCGATAGGCCCACGGTGCCGTAGGGAGTTCATCCACCCAAGCGCCCTTTGACTTTTCGAGTTTCTTTTTGATTATAGTTTTCAGAATTTTGTTGACGGCTTCGACTTGTCCGTTTGCCTGGGGATATGCTACGGATGAGAAGCTTTTATGAATTCCGTGCTCTCGGCACCAATTGGCGAATTCCTCGCTGTCAAACTGAAGTCCATTGTCTGATATGATTTCGAGTGGGACTCCGTACCTGCACAGAAAATTTTTGATCAAGAAGTTAATAACTTTTGCTGAAGATACTTTATTCAGAGGTTCCGCTTCCACCCATTTGGTGAAATGGTCGACTGCCACTATAGCATATTTGGCCCCGCCTCGGCCCATTGGTAGCTCGCCGATTAAGTCAATTCCCCATATTGCGAAGGGCCAAGGGCTGGTCATTTGAGTAATCTCAGTTGTTGGTAGCCGCGGAATCTTAGCAAACTTCTGGCATCTGTCACACTTTTTGACAAAATCTAAGGCGTCCTTGCTTAAGGTGGGCCAGAAATATCCATACCGGAGTATCTTTTTTGCTAATGTTTGCCCTCCGGTGTGATCTCCGCAGCTTCCCTGATGAATGTTGAATAAGATTTCCTTGGCTTCCCTCCCAGCGACACACCTTAATAACGGGTTAGAGAATCCGCGCCGATAGAGGATGTCTTCTTGTATTGTGTAGCGGGAGGCTTTCCTCAAGATTTTCTTGACTTCGTTGCGCCCGTTGGGTAGTGTGCCACTTTGTAGGAAGTCTCGGATGGGAGTCATCCAAGTTGCTTCTTCGGTTGCAGCTATCAGATTTACTTGCTCAAAACTTGGGGTCAGTTGCTTTGAGATGGTTACTGCTCCGAAGATGGCGATGTCTCTCATACTTGCTTGCTTTGCCAATTCGTCGGCCTCTTGGTTCTCTTCCCGAGGGATGTGTTTGACTAAGTAGTGGTCCAAATGGCTGAGAAGTAACTTGGTCTTCTTTAAATATGCTATGAGTCGTTCTTCTCGAGCTTGGAATTCTCCTGGTATTTGATTAACAATAAGTTGAGAATCGCTGTGAAGACACAAAGAATTGGCTCCGATTTCTATGGCAAGTTCTAGTCCGGCTATCACTGCTTCATATTCTGCATCGTTGTTGGTGGCAGCGAACTCCAACCTTATAGCATAGTGCAGCTTATTCCCCCTGGGAGTGATTATTACCACACCTGCCCCCGAGCCTTGTTCGTTCGATGCGCCATCCACAAAGAGATTCCACTTGATGTCTTTTGCTATTTCTAATTGCTCCTTATCTTCGTTGGTAGTGAATTTTGCAATGAAATCAGCCATGGCTTGTCCCTTGATGGCGGTGCGAGGGTGATAGGTGATATCATACTGACTTAGTTCAATGCACCATTTAAGTAGTCGCCCAAAAGTGTCGGGACGATGGAGTACCTGCCTCAGTGGTTGATCGGTCAGAACTTTGATGGAATGGGACTGGAAGTAGTGACGCAATTTCCGTGATGTGATTAGTAAATAGTATGCTAGCTTCTCGAGTTTAGGATATCTGACTTCTGCCCCAGTAAACCTCTTGCCGACGAAGTAAACTGGCCGCTGCGTGCGGTTGTCTTCCCTTACCAAGGCAGCGCTTAGGGCGTGAGATGACACAGCAAGGTATAGGTATAATTCTTCGCCTTCGCTTGGAGTCGAGAGTACCGGTGGTTTCTAAAGGTGTTCGATTAAGTTAAGGAAAGCGGTTAAGCATTCGTCAGTCCATTCAAACTTTCCTTTGTCTTTCTTTAGAACTTCGAAAAAGGGAACGCACTTGTCTGTTGCCTTGGAGATGAATCGGCTTAGGGCGGCCACTTTTCCATTCAAACTTTGCATTTCCTTCCGAGTGGAAGGTATCTTGATATCCCTTAGCGCTCGGACTTGTTCAGGGTTTTCTTCAATCCCTCTGGCATGTACGATGAATCCTAAGAACTTTCCTGATGACACTCCGAAGGAGCACTTTAGTGGATTCAACTTCATTCCATACTGTCGAAGTACCCGGAACATCTCGCCTAGGTGGCTTACGTGATCTTTGGCTTTCCTTGACTTTACCAGCATGTCATCCACATATACTTCCATAGTCTGTCCTATTAGCCCTGCAAACATCTTGTTGACGAGGCGCTGGTAGGTGGCTCCTGCATTTTTAAGTCCGAAAGGCATTACCTTATAGCAGTATAAACCCCGGTCGGTGATGAAACTAGTGTGGTCTTGGTCGGGAGCATGCATAGGAATTTGGTTATATCCTGAGTATGCGTCCATAAAAGATAGGAGCTCGTGCCCGGCTGTGCTGTCTACAAGTTGGTCGATTCGGGGAAGTGGGAAGCAATCCTTTGGGCAGGTGTCGTTTAGGTTGGAAAAGTCAATGCAGGTTCGCCACTTCCCATTAGCCTTCTTTACCAGTACCGGGTTGGCGATCCATTCCGGGTAGATAGCTTCTCGTATGAAGTCATTGGCGAGTAGATTCTTTACTTCTTCATCGAGGGCTGCTGATCGTTCTGCCCCCATACTTCTCTTTCTTTGTTTTACGGGCGCCTTGGTAGGATCAATGTTTAATACGTGGCATGCTATGTCGGGGGAGATTCCGGTCATGTCAGCGTGTGACCATGCGAATACATCCAAGTTGTGGCGGAGAAAATCGATGAGTTGTTCCTTCAATTCGGCTTTTAGTTGGGACCCAATTTTCAATAGTCTACTTGAGTCATGCTTGTCTACAGATATAAACTCCATAGCCTCTGCAGGCTCGGCGGTGGCCTCCTCCTCTTTGTCCCTAGGGTCTAATTCATTGAAAGGGTCGCTGGTATATCGAAGAGGAGGGTCTTTCTTTAGTTGCTATGCTTCTAGACTTTTTGTGTAGAGGGCAATCTTTACACTCTTCCCTTTATCCTTCCTGTGGTTGTTGCGAAGTTCAGTCACATAGCAGTCTCGAGCAACGTCCTGGTCTCCTTTTACTTCTCCTATTCCATTGTCCGTTGGAAACTTCATCTTTAGGCACCATGGGGCTAGGACAATTTGGAAGTCAGACAAGGCTGGTCTTCCTAAGAAGGCGTTGTAGGCCGAATGGTTTTCTATTAACACAAACGTCTGTTTCCGTACGACGGAGCGGGGATGGCTTCCAATCTCAACAAAGAGGTCCATTTGCCCGAGGGGCATCTTTGCATCCCCAGTGAAACCGTGTAGTGGTTTATCACAGGGAGATACATCCTTCATTGATAGCTTCATTCTGTCGAATGCATGTTTGAACAGGATGTTTACTAAGCTTCCAGTGTCTACTAGGATTCGGTAAACCTCGGCGGGGCCGAGCCGGGCAGAGATAACCATGGGATCCATGTGAGGGTATTGCCTTCCTTCTAGGTCACGCTTACCGAATGTGATGTCATCACTTTCTTTCCGCTTCGGGTGGCGCTCTTCTATAACCGAATTGACACAGTCTTTATTGTCTCTAAGCGACTTTCCATATCTTTCCATTTCTTTCCAGCTTCTGTCAGCGACGTGCGATCCTCCCGAGATGGTATGGACCACTATCTTCCCTTGACTAGAGCTGCTAGTGTTGCGGTTTCCTCTGCCGATCTCCGGTGAGGGTAGCCTTGGGTTCTCATTGGCAGGAGCTGGAGTCCTGTCCTGACCTTTTACATAGCGTTCCAGTTTCTTCCTTCTGATGTGTTCCTCAATCAAGTCCCGGAGATGATGGCATTCATTGGTGTCATGCCCATGAGATTCGTGGAAGTGGCAGAACTTTCCAGACTTCTGCGCGTTATCTGATTCCTTCTTGTATGGTGGGCGTTTGTATCTAACTTCGCCTTGGGTGGCAAGGAAGATATTTTCGACGGTCTCGTTCAAAGGAGTGTAAGTGTCGAATCTCGGTCCAGGCCGATATAGGCGCTTTTCTCCCTTCTTGCCCCCAGCATTGTCTCTGGAATCATTTCTTCGAACGTCCCTTGCCACAGCAGGGGCGTTGCTGTGAGTTGCCTTATTTTTCTATCCTGACTGCCCCTCAACGGCAGCATCCTCGAGCCTCATATATTTTCCGGCTTCATGGAAGAAATCGGGTAAAGTAGCTGGTTTTTCTTTTGTCAATCGTCTAGCGAATTTAGTGTCCGGATGCACACCACTACAGAGGGCCATTAGGATAAGCTTCTCGTCGGCATCTTGGACTACGACCGCTGTGGCATTGAATCGGGTTAGGTATTGTTGCAGTTTTTCTCCGGGTTTCTGTTTGATGCTGGATAAGGAATAAACGTCCTTAGGTTGTTCCACATGAATGCGGAACTGACTGATAAACTTTTCTTTCAACATCTCCCACGAGCTGATGGACCCCTGGGGTAAATGACAGAACCAGGAGGTAGCGAGATCTGCTAGGAATAGTGGAAAGGATTTGCACAGTACTCCCTCTGTTGCTCCACTCATGAGCATATGCTGTGTGTACCTCTGTAAGTGTACAACGGGGTCGGAGGTTCCTTTGTAAGGTTCCATTGTCGGCATCTTCCATTCTCGGGGGGTGATAGCAATTTCGATATTGCGTGCGAAAGGGCTGGTTACTCTAGCGCCTATCCCTCGATCTCTTTGCTCCCGTTGGACACACTCTCTGAATAAGCGTGCCATCCTTTCATCAGAATTTGGAGCAGATAGAAATGAGTTTGGTTCTGTTCTGTGGGATTGATTCCGTCCAGATGACCTGTAGGGATGGTATCGTCTATCGTTCCTTATATTTTCCAACGGCTGCCTTTGATCTTCTGGGAGCATGATAGGGTCAGCTATAGTTGGCCCTTGCCTTGATCTTCCCCTGTTGGGTTCTGATCTAAGCACTTCCTCGGGTCCAACTTCGGGCTGGACTCTAGCTCGGCCCCGTTCACCGGCGTTTCCGTGGTTAGGCAGTATGACAAGCTCAGCTACAGTTGACCTCCGTCCGGTACCTCCCCCGTTGGGTTCGGTACCAAACGTTTCCTCAGGCCTAACTTCGGGCTGTGCTCGGTCTCGGCTCCTACCATGGCTACTTCTGCCGTTAGCTCCTTCGAAGAAGGAAGATCTTTGTTGTCTCTGAGATCCTCCAGACTGGGACTCGCCCCATGATTCAGTGTTGCGGTTGGATTCTTCAGCATCCCTTAAGCGTGACATGAGATGGTCCACCAAGGCTTCCTGCTGGGACGTGAAGCGGTTAGTTACTTCAACCACAACTCTATCCAAATCTGCCCTAGTAATTGCTGCAGGCTGTTCTGTGGCAGGAGTGGTTGGGTTCGCCTGTCCTTCATTTATTACTGCTGCTGGAGGAGGACGATTTACTTGATTTGTGACAGTTGGATCTAGAAGACTGCTGGATGCGATGTTTTTTCCTTTGTTAACATCTTTTCTCTGTTTGGGAGGCATGTTTTCCAAGTGGCGGACGATGCTGTTAGGAAAACTGTTAAGTGGATGAAGCTGAAGCTTCGAGCTTCTAGCACTCAGTGAAAGCACCAAAAATGTTTGCACAAAAAATGGACAAACACCTCAAAGTCGTATGATTTAGTGGATCTTATATTGTTCTTAGTGATTTGAGTGATTTATGCAAATATATGAAAAGCAGGGGCTAAACTGTAAAAAGACACGCAGATTTATATTGGTTCAGCCAGAATGTGCCTACGTCCACTTTATATGTTATTTCTCTTTTCTTGTTTAGATTACAAGTACAAAGCTTTGATATAAGTAAAAGAAAGTTGTTTGAAAGTTCTCTCGGTGCTTGAGCTCTCAAACTCGTCCCCCATTGCTGTACCCCTACCCCTCTATTTATAGAGTGAGGCTAGGGGTAGGGGTCTTGGAGGTATATAGCAGCTGGCGGGCCTGGGCTGACGTAATCTGGCCTGGTGGATCTGGTCCGGTTTCCTTTGGTTCGGTGGTGAGATGAGTGGACCGGTGTACTTGGTTCGGTAGGAATAGGTGAGTGGACCGGTGTACTTGGTTCGGTAGGAAGAGGTGAGTGGACCGGTGTACTCGGTTCGGTGGAAAGCATGTTGAGTGGACCAGTGTACTTGGTTCGGTGGGAAGCATGTTGAGTGGACCGGTGTACTTGGTTCGGTGGGATGGAAAGGCCTTGGTTTGGCGATGGGGGAGATGGTATTTGGTTCGGCAAAGACCGATCGAAATATGTCCAACAATTGTCCAGCTAGCAACAGTAAACGTCCCTCCAATCGGAACTCGCTGTCTTCAAAATCAAACCCCTTGAAGCTACATCTTATTGCATCGACGTTTAAAATCACAAAACATTTACATTTTGGCGGAAGAGAATTTGGAGTAGAAAAAGTTTTTGTATAGTTGATTGTTGTAATGAGAAACTGAAGTTTGTGTGTAGTGTTATAGAAAAATGAAGAAAAAGAGCTGTGGAAGTAGTTGTTATTGAGCGTTATTTAACAAATGTTCATTTCATGTGTTTTTTAAAAAACACTTACTTTAGGAGCTTTTTGAATAAATGTCTGAAATATGCACGCTAGGTAAACAAACGTCCATGTAAATTACAAATTTTGAATCAAATGAACTGAATTTGTATACAGCTGCAAAATCCACAGCTTGGGGGGAGATGGGTAATATGGCATTGCTCTTAGTTTACACGTTATGACGCTCCACCTATTAAGCCTAGCAGTATTTTTTTTTCTTCATCTCGCGTTTTATCAGCGTCCGTTCTGCGTCATCTTCGAAAATAAATAAAGAAATTTGCCATAATAAAACATAATAATCTTTTAAAAAAAAAAACATTCACCACTTTTCTCTCCCCAAAAAAATAAACAAACAAAAATCAAACAAAACCCTAGATCTAAAAAACAAGAAATCAATGGATAAGCAGTTCGAATGCTTCCAAAATCACGCGTCGATTCTCCTCTCCGATCTAAACTCCGACGATCTGCTATCAATTTCGTGGATCGGTAAGCTTCTAGAAGCATTCTTGATTTCCCACGAAGAATTTCGCGTCATTTTATTGACTAACAAATCTGCGCTTTCTAAACCACCAATCGATCGAATTATAACCGACTATTTTGATAGATCCGTTAAAGCTTTAGATCTATGCAACGCGATTCGCGACGGAATCGATCAGGTTAGGCAGTGGATGCAACATTTAGACATTGTTGTGAATGTACTGAAAAGAACTGCCTTCGGTGAAGCGCAGATTCGTAGGGCAAGAAAGGCTCTTACCGATTTGGCCATTTTGATGATCGACGAGAAAGATTCAAGCGGGGGATCCATTCTTTCCCACAGAAATCGATCTTTTGGCAGGAACACAACAAAAGAATCAAAGAGATCACAGCATGTTAGGTCTCTTTCTTGGAGCGTTTCAAGGAATTGGTCAGCATACAAACAGATTCAGGCAATTGGGAACAATTTGAATGCACCTCGAGCAAATGAGATAAGTCAGTCAAATGGCTTGGCAGTTCCAATTTATACAATGAATATGATGCTTTTCTTTGTCACGTGGGTGTTGGTTGCTTGCATTCCTTGTCAAGACAGAGGGATTTCACAGATACATTTTTCAGTTCCAAGAAATTTTTCTTGGGCTTCGGCAATTTTAGCAATGCATGAGAAAGTGTTTGAGGAGAGTAAGAAAAAGGAGAGAAAAGGTTCATGCGGGTTATTGAAGGAGATATACATTGTCGAGAAGGGTGCTAGGAATTTATCGGAGATGATTGATTCAGTTAACTTGCCATTGGGTGAAGAGAAAGAAAAGGAAGTAAGAATTGTGGTGGAAGAGATTGATAAAGTTTGTGGGGTTTTGAAAGAAGGGTTGGATCTGTTAGAGAAGCAAGTTAAAGATGTGTTCAATAGAATTGTGCGAAGTAGAACTGAAGGACTCGACTGCATCGGATAATCTCGCAATGTGGAGTAAATTGATGGAGCAGATGACGCCTTATGTTGATAATTGCAATGAGGGAAAATAGGTAGGAAGATTGGTATTTAAAATATCTTTTCAAATCTTTTTTATTCATAACTATAATTCTTTTTTCATCTTACTATATCTTATATCGTGAAATTCTTTCATGCATTTAAATTGTACATTATATTCTGAATCTATATCATGTGTTTAGACTACATATATAATGCAATTTGTGATGTATAGATGTGTTTATTGTACATCCGTATTAACATGTCTTGATTTACTATGAAACCTGGCTATGACTATGGAGTATCGGATGCCTTTGATCCACAATAGTTGAATCGAAAGTGCTGCGATTCTGTCAGAAAATCGCACGATGGGGGTGTTATTAGCACAGTGGCAAAGTTTGAGTTTTAGCTTAAATATGGTACCACTGATTTTTATGTGTAGAATGTTGAGCTTAAGGTAGCCTGAATGTCAAATCTATTGTGGTTGCTCGAGTGTTAATATTTCTTGCGTTGGCTCAGGGTAGGATGAATGTTTATCTTTTGTTAGATGGGATACAAGAAAATTGTGTTGACTGCTACCAGTAACTACAAAAATGGTAGTCGAAATTATTGGTTTTTTTTGTTCTGTTTTTTGTTTTTTTTTTCAAAATGCCTTGCATAGAGCTAAAGAATGATATGATACACAAAACCCTTCTTTTTCCCATTATTTTTCTGTCTACACTGGCTTTTCTAACCTTTTATTTTCGGCCTTCCAGCATTATTCTTGTAATAAATGCTTTTTATTAGCTGATTTGTATAAAATGCACTCGCATTCTATAAGCACGGACAGAATAATAAATAGGGTTGGTATGTGTTGATAGAAATTACGAATACCGGTGTAAGGTGGCAATTATAAACACGGTTGACTATTTGCTACGCGTGATCATCTATACTTGCGACTTTAGTCCATTTCCACAATAACTAACTCGTAATTTTAAGTTATTTTCACAAAGCAGATGACATGGTTTGTGATGCAGATGGTAGAGCTAAGGCAACAAAAAAGAACATGAACCCCTAATAAATATACAAATATATTGATTTAATTTGGTGCCCTTAAGGGGTGAGGACTCAGTGCTTGAGGTCCAAGTTGTAGAAACGTGCAAAAGTTTAAAGCGCAGGCAGTTGCAATGCAAAATACGTGTTGAATATAAGATTGATCGCTGGGTATACGCTCAGATTCATTTTTTCTGTTTTTCCTTTTTTTTTCCTCATTACTTTACTTTGATGAAGATGCGAAAGTGTAATATGAAAACTTAATATTTTCTCGTTTAGATAATGAACCACTGAATAGTGATTAAAGATGGGCTTTTGTCCAGAAAAAGAAAAGAAATCAGGTTGGAAAACCCCTTTTGGTTTCATTTGGTTTGTTCGATTCCAATGAATTCCTTGTTGGATTTGCTCTTGTGCCTCTAACTTTAGCAAGGCTGTTTCTGGCCAAGTGCAAAAGGGGTCTTGGCAGTGGGTATCAAAATTTGGTTTGCGTCATATACTTTTTAACCACTGTATTTATAAAGAAATATTTTAAAGGAGAAATTGTTCTAATTATTTAAACACAAGGACATAAGTCTATTTTTTTGCTACAAAGACATGCTCAAAGCCCATTGTTCAAGCGCATTTCTCATCCTTCAATTTTTAGGACATCCACCATAGGCTTCATTCTCTTTCTCAAACCCATTTCTCGATCTCCGCTACGCTTTCCTCCTTTTCTTCCACTCACCTCCATGCTTGAGTTTTGCACCGTCGTTGTAACGACCCGCTTTTTTGACAATCGAAAGTCGACACCGAACACTATCATTGTGTTCCAATGTCGCACATCCAATCGACAAAAAGGCAGATCGTTGGGGTAAATAAAAGAAAAGAACAGAGAAACAAAATCTCACAGCGGAATCGACAATATATAATATAATAAGGACAGTAGAAACTGTCATTCAAACATACATGATATATCAGAGTTAAGAACAAATCTTATCAGCCGGACAGTTATAAAATCCCGACCTTACAAATGCCGATAGGTATATTACATAATACAGCGGAAAATAAAATAATACGACGGGTGAATCTTCAGCTCCCCTCCAAGAATCTTATAACACCAGAGGCAACCTGGAAAAATACTCGGTCTGACCCGAGCATTATAAATAAATAACACTTGGATCAGTCTGGAAATACTAACGTGAAATAACTCGAATAAGGGGAAACTTATATAAAAATTCTATGAGACCACGCCGCTAACGCGGAACGGGTTTTTACCTCACAAGAATAACATCCATGCTGGCAAGAGCAGAAATGAATATCAGAAAACAAAACCAAATACGATTAAGCATAAATAATATCAACCAGACTTGAAAGAATGAAAATAAACCGAGTAAAATCCAAACTGGACAGAATGAATAGAACAAGGAAAAAAACAGTCCAACTTGATAGAATGGACTAAATAAGGTAACGGTCCAAACTCGATAGAATGGGCTAAATAAAGTAACAGTCCAAACTCGATAGAATGGACTAAAAAAACACTTAAATGTCGTAATGAGGAGTTGGCTCTACTCGTGGCAATTTAAAGCTAAAACAGATTCAGGGTTTTCAAATCAAATAAGGAAATGAAATTTTCCAACAAATGACTAGGAGGATGCTCCTCGCTCACTGAAAGTATACCTCTGGAAATATACTTGAGAACTCCGATGGCTCTCGAAAATCTCCAACCCGGACCCCGCCAACTGTTACCGAGCATCCGAGTATTTCACATCTCAATGCGCAACACCGAATCTAATCTAGAGCGGATGTGATGATACCCTAATGGAGCAACCCCGCGTAGCTTGGCCCCCGCTCGCTCTTTGGGTTTAATCATTTCCGACAAAAGATAACAAAGCTCAAATGAGCAACACATCGTCTTAGAGTGACAAAATAAAGTGGCTGAAGTAACCGATAGTTGAGATACCAACTATCGAGGACATAAAATGATCGCATATGAAAATTAAGTCTTGTATACTTATCACCCCTCATTGAATTCAAACTTGTACTGTTTCTGGGTTAACAATAATACCAGACAAGTCAAGATAGTGTTACCTCAAAGTCATGTCACACGATTATTCTTAACTTTCGAAATAGCGACAAGTCCACTTCTTCGATGTTTAGTGCTAATTATACAAATAAATCGTTTTCATATAAGTGATTCGCTTTACAGAAATAATTCATTTCCATAAACTAATCAAACTTTTCTTTTTTAGAAACAAACTGAACTTTTTGGCTTGATTTCCATATTGGTAAAACACTTTTTGAATTAGTTCCAGATTGTTAAAACGTTAAGAGAATAATTTTTCAAAGTGCGCGACCCCGAAGGTCTAAACCAACATTAGACCGAACACCCAAAAGGTTATCCAATTTAACATCCTAATAATCGAGTTTCAATTCTTTTTTTATAACTTTTAAAAACAATATTAATTATCCCGAAAAATAATTAATCATATTTAAAATCCCTTTAAATAAGCAATTCATTATCCATAATAAAATAGATAATTATTTCCAAACACTTTTATAACATTGGTAAATTAACTTTAAAATCTCCATTAAATCAGTTTATTAACTTCAAATTAGTTTATTAAAGCAATTTTTATTATATTAGTTAACTTACTTTAATCACCTTTATTAAATCAATTAATTAAAAAGACTTACTAAATTCAAATAGTCATTGATTAAATGGATAATTAGTGTAACAACCCGCATATTTATCGATTTTATATTTAAATATTTTATTTAAATATTTTATCGTCAGTCGGATTTTTGTCCGAAAAGCTACATTTTGCATACGGTCAAATTAGGACTCGAGACCACTTCCATTGAGTTTAAAACTCCGTTTGCGATCTTTTTAAGTATAAACTTTGATATGTTTGGAGATAGTAGAATTTTGCTACTTTTCCACTTAGGGCTTTGGTCTTGTTTCAGCTCATTAGACCCAAGCTTCACCCCTCCTCTCTTCATTACCTTACTTCTTTTTCCTAATACTCAAGCTTTTACAACAATGGAGAGAGGAATGGGAAATTAAAACTCCAAACCCTAGTTTTCTTTTGCAAATCATGTTCTAGCTCCAAACTAATAGAAGAAGCTTTGGTAAGCCTCCTCTTCTTCTTCTCCAACTCGTTCTCTTATCAATTTCAGAAATTTCTAAACCTAACTTAGGAAATGTTTCTCTTTTTAGCCTAGATTCAAGGTTGTTGAGTTGGAATTGAAGTGTGATTGCTCTTGCCATTGCTCTATAGCTTCTTCTTCATTTGTTTTGGGTTTAAAGGTGAGATTTTTATCTCACATCTTAGTCTATAATTATCTTCGATTGTTAGGTATGAATTCCTAACACTTATTCTTGTGCAATTGATTTTGGTTTGGATCGATTTTGTGTATATTCCAATTTTTGGTGTTTTGGTTTAATTTTTGTGAAAATCCTATTATGGATATTTGGATATTGATATTCGAGGCGTATCGAAGAGCCATTAAGGCTGGGTTGTCGCTAGGCATAATTCCTTAGTCGTTGTTGCTCACCCGATCGTTATCGATGTCATTTGGCCATTTTTGGCCTAGGTTCAGGGAATGCCCTGAGCAACAGCATTCAGACGTCTGAAACGTATGATTCAGACGTCTGAATATAATACTGGGAATTTTCTTCTCCCAACATCCAGACGTCTGAATCAAAGTTTCAGACGTCTGAATTGGTTCGTTTTGAACCAGAAAGGAAATAGGCCAAAAAGTGCCTATTTTAGACGTCTGAAATCAAGTATTCAGACGTCTGAATTCTGTTCTGGAAAATATTTTATTTTCCAGATTCAGACGTCTGAATCCTTGATTTCAGACGTCTGAATCTGCAGTCTTTTGCCTATTTGCCTATTGAGCTTGAATTTCCAACTTTAATCAATTCATGTTGATTCCCTTTTTATTGTTATCATTTATTATCTGCTTTGATGACATTTTCTTCGTGATTTTTGGGAGTATCCATTTGATGGATTCGTTATCGATTTCTTTGGATTTTATTCACGTCTTTGAATGTGAATTTTGGTGATTTATTGTTCTACAATCATTTTTGTGATTTGTCACTTTAAAAATATAAAGGTTTCAATACTAGTAGTAAATATCAAAACTCTTTCATCAAAACGATTTCAACTCTATTTTCAATACCAAACTCGTTTATAAAACCGTTTTCCAATCTATTAGTATATACAAACCTTTACCTCACTCGGATGAGAAATCTAATTAAACGGCTTAGTAAAACAAGTGGTATGAAACGCTTGCGTTTACTTCGTCGGTTAATTCTTGGACTTGTTTGACTGAACCTCTTGTGACAATTTCCTAGTGAAGATCTACAGTTTGTTCATAAATATTTAAGTTAAGCTAGTGGTTATGGGACATGAAGCTAAACTCATATATTTACTAGCTTAGTGTAATTGACACTTCTTGATGATCATGACGATCATTTTTGTGATTTAGACTAGCGATTGAGCGATGTCTCTTTGTCTACGAGGGAGACTAAACCCCGTTTGTGTGACGTTTCTACATCACATATGTGGGGTAGCGCCCCATGGTCTTCGGGCCATTCGTGTGTTCAAAAATTAATGGTTAGCTTCCATGAGATAGCATCTCGTTCGTGTGATACATATGTTGGTGAGCTTTCATGCTCCCGTTCGTGTGATAGGCCTCCCCCTTTTTTGTGATTTCTGGATTTCGTGTGTTGATTTATGGAATTTGTGCTTCACCAATTTTTGTGATTTTCATTGATAAGCTTTATCAATTTTTGTGCATTAGTGAATTCGTGTGTCATTGACTTGTTATGAATACAAGTTAAGGGTATGATACCCCATTTTATCTTTGAGAAGATTCTTGTGATATTGATTAATCTCTTGTTGATTTTTAATTACATACTTATAGTAGTATGCCATTATGGTTATTACATGTTCATGCCATGTCTTTTATTCTACACCATATTATCTGATATTTATAGCTAGACTGCTCCGTTTATTATTTTCTTATAAATAATACTCGGGTCAGACCGAGATGTTACAGGTGCTTATGCTTGACTTCTCTTCTGGATTACACTGACTTTTGGCTAACTACTTAGATTAGTAGTTTTTGTTGTATACATTTGAGATATAGACTCTGTGATGTATACTTATTCTTTTGTGTAGCTTGTAGCTATTCTTTTGTATTATCGTGGATATTTCAGACCACTACTCTGATGTACACTTTCATGTGTTATATATATATTCATATCTTTTTCCGCCTTTGTGATATGGATGTCTGTGACTGATTTGTGTTATGTTTATTTCTATATTTGTTTCCGAAGATTATATATAGCCACCGCGTGATAGCTTTGAGTTTGTATCGGTATGTCGGATTTCCTCCTTAAATGAAATGCATGCTATACTATCTGTCATATCGGTGCTCGCACAAAGAAGTTACATGGATGGTCGCTCCTCAACAGCCTTATTCTCCGTGCTAGTTGACAACATTACTCCGTAGTGTTCTTGGCTAGCATAGGTATAGAGGTGGGGCGTCACAGCTTGGTATCAGAGCCAAACTTCGGAACAATGTAGAATAACTTAACAAGGATCATCGTCCTAAGTCCAACTTAGGAGTCGTGCCTTAGGATTTAATTCGAGTTTTCGTACCGATTCATCCTATTTCCTTTTATGTATCCTTGTTTTATCTATCAAGATTTGCTTGATCTTTATTTGGAGAATAACTTTTCTTCTTCTCTCTTTCTTAAAGAAGAGAATGTCTAGGCCAGGTCGTCCCAGAGCTGGACCATCTACTGTTACTCCCTAGGATGGAGTTTTTATGACAGCTCAACAGCTTCTTGATTTAGTAAAGAATACTCAAGCAGCTGGTCCTAATCAGGAACCTACTCATCCTAAGTCTGGATTTGCACGCTTGTGTAACGATTATACCAACTTGGGTGGGAAACCATTCAAAGGTTCCAAAACTATTATTGAGGTCCAGGCTTGGTTAAGATCATGCGATCGAATCTTTTCTCGCATGAATCTTATCGATCTTCACCGTGTTCAGGTGGCCTCCAGTATGCTCCAAGAAAGAGCATTGGACTAGTACGAACTTCTTATTTCTGAAATTAATGAAGCGGATCTCACCTGGGAGCAATTCCGGGAACGCTTCGAATTAAAATTCGTACCAGAAGCAGAGAAAGTGACATTGGCTCGACGTTTCATAGACCTTGTTCAAGGTGAATCCTCTATGACAGATTATGTCGCATCCTTTGAGTCACTGTCTAAATATGGGGTTGAATACATCAACACCCCATTGAAGAAGAACCAAAGATTCGTTTATGGCTTAAACAAAAATCTCAAGAAGCCATTACTTCTCAAATTAGAAGTTTCCTTTGACCAACTCATTGATATCGCTCTTCGTCTTGAAGAGGCGGATGAGGAAAGTGATGTTGAAGTGGTGGGTGCCAAACCAAACTTCAACAACAAGAAAAGGCCTAACAAGTCCAAAGGCCCTTATCCCAATAAGAAGGGGAAACAAGCAACTCCTAATGCAAAGGCTCTTTCCTCTAGCGATGGGAAATGCTTCAACTGTGGTTCTAGGGACCATTTTGCGAACAAGTGTTCAAAGCCCCGTTCTTATCGCTATTGTAAAAGTCCAGATCATTATATGCATCTATGCCCTAAGCTTCAAGGCAAGAAGGAGGGAAAGTTAAACGTTGCTCAAGCCCTTGGCAACACATCTCGCGGTCAAGGTATGTCTCATTCTGTCCTTGATGGCATTATTATATTTCGTGATCAACCTATTAGAGTTCTCTTTGATACGGGTGCATCCCATTCTTTTATATCAAAGGAACTTGTCGATACTTTTTCCTTAAGTGTTGCCGCTCTAATGACTTCTTTAAGAATTGCGAATCTGGTTGGTGGATCCGCAACTCTTAGTTTACTTTGTGAAGACGTGGAGATTATTTTGTGTGATTTTCCTTTCCTAGCCGATTTGCATGTCATGCGTTATTTAGGCTTTGGAATGATTTTGGGTATGGATTGGCTTAACCGTTATGAAGCTCATATCTTATGTCCTAAGCGGACTAATTATCAATAACAACGTATGGATGTAAATAAATAATTTATTGCCGAAAAACCCCCTTTGGGTCTCTCTACATATTTTTCCTGCAAAACAATGGTTATGGATAGCATATAGATAATCATATTGGTTTATAACGGTCAAATTAATATGTCATCCATTTTTCAATTGGAAATGCAACCAAACAAGAAACCAAACAGTTTAACTAACATCCAAACAATCGATAAACATTTATAACATCATAGATATGATATAATAAAATTAAATGTGAGTTAAAATCACCAAAGGTTTTGAAAAGTTGAAATACTTTAGCGCTCGGAAAGCTTGGAAAAACCACAAATTCTTCTCGAAATGAGTCATTTTGCACTTGACTTTTGGACCCTTTCCTCTCGGATTTAGGTTCAAAAACACTCTTGCAAAAAAAATGAATTTTCGAGTATCTAAGCTCAAAATAAGAAAAAGTGGTAAACTACAAGCTGTAGCCATTGGAAATATATTTATGGTTTGAAAAAGAAGAAAATTTGGTTTTGGAGTTTTTTGTAAGAAGATATGACTGAAATCATTTCGGGTAAAATGGAAGAAATTTAAATGGAAAAGAAGGAACCTTCAAACAAGTTTTTAAAACATTTAAAAGTTAAATTTTGAAACCTTAAAACATGAAATGTTATTTTGGAAGCCATTAAAAGGTTTCATGAAGCTTTAAGGAAGATAAGAGAAGAGAAAATGAAAAATAAAATGAGTAAGAAAGGTGAAAAATTAATTTTATATGAAATAGAAATAGCAAATTACTTTTTTACCCTCATGCACTCTATCCTCCACACATGCATGTCATGTCACACCCTTTCCTCTACCTCATCCATTTCAACCCACACCTAGCCACCCTCCCATCAAATCAAAGTCAACATGCATAAGCACTCTAATATACTTATGTCTCCTAATGATGTGACATTTTTTTTTTATTTTTTTATTATAGTTGCCAAAGTATCACATCATCGTTTTCTTAACTTAATTAATTACACTTAACCCTAATTAAATCACTATTCTATGTTTATGACATTGCATATATTTGAATATATATATATATATATATATACACAAATGTGTACACAACATTTCAAATAACTTTTATACGTTGAAACGTCAAAAATTCGGAAAACGGTTTCCGGTCACATTTTCTGTTTTTCATCGAACTATATATCTTTGTAAACAAAATTTAAAAACTATTTCACCATTATTATTTATTATTAAATATAGTTTTATTTTCATTATAAAACCATTTATTTGAATATTTAAAATTAATTAAATAATCGCAAATCAAAGTAGTGAAATTCTGAGTCGTTTTATTACAATTTGATTTTTCTTATTATTTATTATATTCGAACCATTTGTTATTGTAATAAATTTGCAAAATGATTCACCATTATCACTTATTAATTAAAAGAAGTTAAATGATACTATTAAATCTATTTAATTCATATTTGGTTCACCATTCAAATATTTTGATTCTTAATTAAAATATTTAATCGATCTCTATTATTGAATTCCAAGTATTAAATTCCAAAATCCAAATATTTAAATATCTAAAATTAATTAAATATTTAAAATAAAATGACCAGAATTTTGGGTTGTTACAGTCGTGTTTTTCCTATGTATCACCGGTTTGGAAAGTCACGTCGCTATTGTCTAAAAATGAGAGCCCCTGCCTATGTTTGAACACTGCTGAAGTATTGCTGCCTCGATGCAGGTCATGTCATCCTTGGTACTAGAGTTTTGATGATGTTTGAATCTTTGAGCTGCTCGAGTCTGAAACCTGAACAAATCTGAATATCGCTTCTTGCTTTTGTGGAGTTAGTCAAGTTATGAAGGTGAAGTTCATCTGAATCTAACTGTATGTCATTGTCTAAGGATGCTCGAGTTCTAAAATTTTCTAAGCGTTTGAAGGTCTCCGAATACACCCCTCTGATCTAGAAATGATAAAGGTCTTGATGGCTTTGTGTTGGTGATACGTCTATTTGCTAAAGATGTTGTTGGAGGTTGAGAATATTGAAGTGCTTGGATTTTGTGACGTTTGAGATGATACGTAGAGGATCTAGTGTTGCTTGCAAATGCAGTTGCTCGTGACTGACGTCGTGATGGTTGACTTTGCTACTATGGTTTTAATAGTTTCACCTGCATTTGTTTGGAGTTGGCGCTTACTTACTTTATATCAAAAGTGATACATATATATATTTGAAAAAATGATACATACATATATATATATATATGTATATATATATGAAAAAATGATACTTAGTTTCTATTTAACTTTAGTTGATGCTCTGTAATTTTAATTATTCATTTGACTGTCATGTATGACAAACGTGATATAAAAATATTGCAAAACTAATACCTAGTAGCTGTATAATTGGAGTTCACGCTTGGTTATTTTATAAATTATTCTGACTGTTATTTGTGACAAAACCGATACCTCTGTATATGCAAAACTAATATCTAATTTCTATTTGATAAAAGTTGATATTCTTTAATTTTAATTATTTATTTGACTGTAATGTATGACAAAAATGGTAACAAAATTATGCAAAACTAATACCTAGTAGCTGTATAATTGGAATTCATGCTTGGTTATTTTATAAATTATTTTGACTGGTATTTATAACAAAACTGATACCTATGTATATGCAAAACTGATATCTAATTTCTATTTGATAAAAGTTGACATTCTGTAATTTTAATTATTTATTTGACTGTCATGTATGACAAAAATGATAAAAAATAATACAAAACTGATACCAACTAGCTATTTGTTTAGAGTTGACGCTTAATGTATAAATTATTTTGATTGCTACTTATATCAAAACTGATACCTATATATTTGCAAAAATGATACCTAGTTTCTATTTGATATAAGTTAATGCTATAATTTTAATTATTCATTTGACTGTCATGTATGACAAAAGTGATATCAAAATAGTGCAAAACTAATATCTAGTAGCTGTATGATTGGAATTCATGCTTGGTTATTTTATAAATTATTTTGACTGTTATTTATAACAAAGCGGATACATACATACATACATACATACATACATACATACATACATACATATATACATATATGCAAAACTGATACATAATTTCTATCTGATAAAAGTTGATGCTCTGTAATTTTAATTATTTATTTGACTGTCATATATGACAAAAGTGATACAAAAATAATGCAAAATTGATATCTAGTAGCTATTTGTTTGGAGTTGAAGCTTACTTTATAAATTATTTGACTGCTATTTATAGCAAAACTGATACCTATATATTTAAAAAAATGATACCTAGTTTCTGTTTGATTGATGCTCTATAATTTCAATTATTCATTTGACTGTCATGTATGACAAAAGTAATATCAAAATAGTTCAAAACTGATACTTAGTAGCTGTATGATTGGAATTCATGCTTGGTTAATCTATAAATTATTTTGACTGTTATTTGTAACAAAACAGATGCCTATATATATATATATATATATATGCAAAACTGATACCTAATTTCTCTTTGATAAAAGTTGATGCTCTGCAATTTTAATTATTCATTTGACTGTCATATATGACAAAAGTGATACCAAAATAATGCAAAACTGATACCTAGTAGCTATTTGTTTGGAGTTGACGCTTACTTACTTTATAAATTATTTTGATTGCTATTTGTATCAAAATTGATACCTATATATTTGAAAAAATGAAACCTAGTTTTTGTTTGTATAAGTTGATGCCCTTGCCCTGTAATTTTAATTATTCATTTGACTGTTATGTATGACAAATGTGACGACTCTAAATTTTTGACATTGGAAATCAGAATATTTAATTGATTTTAAATATCTGGAAGTTAGTTTAATTTGAAATTCAAATATCAGAATGAATTTGGCAATTTAATTATTGAATTTAATTTATTGCAGTTAGGTAAAAATATTGAATCTTCAATTTTTAAGCTGATTAAAAATATTTTCAAGGCTTAGAAAATTTATATTAATAATATTGAAGGTGATAGAAATTTTGAAATTGAATTTAACAGTGTTTTGTTCAGTTTTGAAATTTTATCGTTTAAATCAATATTTAAAAAATAGCCTTCCGAGGCACAATCTCGGAATTCGACGAAACCAGTTCCATTGGATCCGTAATAATGTGTTATTATCGGATTTTAGTTTTCGAAGTATTTGGAGTTGTCGTGTGATCGTACGATAGGCAAACGCACTGAAATTAAATCGAAATTTAATATAATAACCGGATTCAAAAGCTATCTTCTCCATACGATCGAATTAGGACTCGAAACCTTTTCCATTGCATTTGGAATAGGGTTATAACATTATAAACGCCTAGCGGCATGCCTCGATAGGAGATCAAGATTTTTGGTTGCGAAATAGAGACAATTTGAATTTAATTAACATATATATATATATATATATATATATTTCAGTCAACCTTCAGCCGAAATTCAATCACCTCAGCAAACTTTTTTTTCAAAATATCTGTAGCAGAGAAATTTCTTCACGCAATCATCAAATCATGTCTCATCCTTTCTTTGAAATTGCAGCCGAGCTTCATTTGATTTCAAAAAAAAAGGAAAACTATTCTTCATTCAAGATCGAGAATAAATCAATGGCCGATCAGAATAAAATGTCGAGAACAATATTTTTCTCATTCCAGTTCTTTACCATCAAGAGAAAAAAAAATTCAGATAATAGAATGGCCGAGCAAATCAAAATCGACAATTGGAACTATAATAGCTGAAGCCGCTCATTCTTCTTCCTCTTCGACTTGAAACTGCAATCTCCTCAGCCATAACGAAAAAAAAACAACAAAATCGAAGCCTTTTCAAACACTATTCGACTGTCGATTTTTAGGGCAATTCGTGAGTGGCTTTGCGTATCACGTCACCATTGGAAGGATCACAAGGCAACGACGAAGGCGCACGTGAGGGAGGAGAGCCGGCGGATCGCGAGTGTTCTCGCATGAGCGCTTGATGTCATGGCAATCGAAAATCAGGGCTTCGGCTGCTCGAGTGTTGGCGCTCGATTCGGTCATGGCTATGAAGGCGAGCATGTCGCGATGGTGCAAGGGTTTCGCAAAGTCAAAGAGGTCGGCGTTTTCAATCTCGAGGCAGTTCGATTTAGGGTTCGCCGAGGTGGCTATTGATAGGGTGAAGGTATTGGTTTTTTCTAATTAATTCCTCGGTTAAATTTAATTTAAATTTATATATGTTTTGATAATATAGAAGAAAAATTATTACAGTAAAAGATAATTTGATTTTCAGAAAAGAAATTTTTAAATATAAATAGAAATGATAATTGGATGTTCAATTTATTTTGATATCCATTTTAATTTAGATTTTTTTAAAAGGGAAAATAATTAGTTTAATCAAATCATTAAATGTTAATAGATTGTTCGATTTATTCAAATATTAATAAATTGTATAAATTGTTTAAACAAGGTCTAATACAATGAAGAAATAGTCGGAATGGAAATGGATTGCAAAACGAAAGCAAAGGTGAGATCTTCTCACTGAAATTTGTTGCCTAGTTAATTTAAATTATTGGATGTGCTTGGATGAAATTAATAATTTATCTGTTGGATGATAGTATATATGATAGTAGTCTATATATATATACATATATATTGGAGTGATTGATTTCCCACATTATATAGCGGATGAGACCCTATGCGCCGCATAATAGCGGATGATATTTTTTAAATCCCATATACTGCGATATTCCACCTCAAAGTGGAATAGGTATTTAATTATTGTGCTAACATCTGTGGATGCAGGGAAACAGGTTGGAGGGATCCAACTGGATTCCTCAAATTGTATGAATTCGTTTCATATGTTGTGTGATCATTTATTGATAACCTGTGAATGATTATATTGATGATTGAATTTGTTGAAGGCTATAATTTAGTCGAATGTATTTTTGGTATCGTTGGATACCAGAAATAAATAAAATTGGATTTTTGAAATTAAAGTAGGATATTTTAAGTAAATCCCTTTTGAAAGAATTGGGTGAATTTAAAAGAAGGAATTTAAAAGCATAAAGTTGATTTTCGAAATCTTATCGAATTATTTCCAAAATATGGAAAAGATATTAAAAATGGGTTTTGAATAATATTGTTTAAAAGTTGAAGAATTTATTGAAAATGGAATTTTAAATAATTTGGAAAGAATAAAGGGATTTATTTAAAAGGTGATAAAATTTTTTGAAATCCATTTGATAATTGATTTGGTATTGGAAAATAAATCTTTGGAAAATCAATATGAAAATTGATTTGGTGTTTGAATGAAAAATTGATTTTGTGTTGAAAATTAATTTGGAAATCGATTTGCAAATGTTTGTTATTTGGAAATATTTATACTCTATCTACTAATTTTATTAGTTTGGACTTGAAGCTTTATATGAGATATTAGTATAATATTTTCATAACTAATATTTAAGTAAGAGTTTAAAGATAGTTTTATTTTAAAATATTTCCAAGTATATTTTGGATAAGTGATTTAAATTACTTTAAAGTATTCGGACTTGGTAGATTTTTAGTGGAAATAAATAATATCGGGAATTTTATTCCGCGAGTGAAAAGTGATTTGAAATTGGTTTTCAAAGTGATGAAGTATGGAAAATATATATCTTGCAAAGATATTTTGAAATTTAATAATTTGGAAAAATTAATTAGATTGGATGATTATTGTGAATATTGTTTGATAGTAAAATATCCAACTATCAGTATAAACAATTTGGGGAAATTATTGAGGCTTGATTGTTGTGAACGTTGTTTGATAGTTAAATAACCGACTTTCAATATTTTCCTTAGAAATGGCACTTTAATTTGTTTTTAAAAACAAGCGCTCATTATTCGGTTTAGCCGGGAGAGGACCTTTGTGTTATATAACCCATTCCGAATAATGATACGACGTTATGGATTGTAATTGAAGACGGTGATGAAGACCGGGTGTCTTCGAAAACGATAGGATAACCTATCGAATGTCTCTACACTGAGTTACTCCGGTATAGAGATCTCCACATGTGATGGGGAGTCCGATCGGGATTGTGGATACCCGGATTTGCACGGGCCTCTTCTTTTATTGGACGAAGTGCCTTCGATTTTGTTCAAACCCGGAACAGACTTGTATGGTCGTATGTCTGACATTACACTTTGGGATATAAAGCAGATTTCTTTCAAATACATTTCTGTTTGGTGGCGGAGAATTTATTCTCTTAGCTTAACACCCTTCTCTAAGACGTACGAGCTCAGAGGTTATGTAGTTGAAGGTTATCAGTGGTATACTCCCAATTTGGTAATGTGGCATGCTAAGTGCTGCTGTGTGTTGATGGTCATTTGTTGATCATTCGTGATCAAAGCATGGATGTCGTGTAAAGCGTAGCTTTATGGACGAGACCTCATCAGACCTCACACCCTGGAAATGGTCGAAACAGGAAAGATGCGGCAAGGTTATGAGGGTCGCACCCTTTAGGGTATGTCATTTCCTTTTGGAAAAAGGTGGTATCATGGTATGGAGCCCAGATACTTTACCTATGTGGTTGCTGCAATCTCATTTACTGTGTGGTTGTTGCTTTGTGATTGAGGGCCCTCGGATAAAGGTCGCAAACGACCGGGGGGTGGCATACTCGAGTAGTAGTTACCTAGTTACAGAGGTAACCCGGCCTTGTATTGGCAGAGAGCCGGTTATGTGATATCCTGGAATTTTTGGGTAATATCAATTTAATAATCTGTTTAAATAATTAAATTGATCTGATAATCTTTGATAAAAATATTTGAATTGGTTTAATAATCTAATTAAATAAATATTTAATTAGTGAATTTTTATCTTTTAAAAACTAATAAAAATGATTTCTATTTATAATGTATATATATGTGTGTATATATTGTAAATAAATAAGCTTTGGTTTGAAATTTAATAAATAAATAAAATCTTGTTTTTAAATTTCTAATATACATTTTTGATAATTTGGAAATTATGATTTATTTAACATTAAGCTTTTCAAACCTATTTAAACAAATAACTATATGGTTTTAAATAAGATTTATAATAAGGTTTATTTTATTTTCTTTTTAAATATTGCTTAATAAGTATGATTTAAGAGTTTATATATATAAGTTTAAAATACAATTTATATATGATATGTTAATTCATTTAGTAATAGTAGTAATTTATAATCTCTTTTATAAATTATTTAAATTTGACCAAATTGTTATTTCAAACAATATTATTAATATATTGTTTTATATATAGATAAATAGATTTTAAAGAAATAGAATTGTTATTTTCAAATAAAATGTGTTGTTATAAATAGTTTTGGATTTTAAAATATATGTATAAACTTTTATTTATATATATAATTGATTTTATTTTCTTTAAAAGTAATTTATAAATAGATAAGTATTTAATAAATAAAGAGGAAAGGCTTTTATTTACATTTAAAATAAATACTAATTAATTAAAGAGACATGTGTAAATTTATGAACAAAGATATATGACAAGTGTTGAATTCTAAAACAAGTAGCATTTTTAGATAAATTTTTATTTTATTTTTCTTTAATGATTTTCAGCCTAAATAAATATACTTCTCTCTATCTATCTCTTTGGCAAATTCAAAAGCAAAGAAAATTTAGTAATCTTAGATCTAAACTGAAATAGAAAAGAACTTCAGCCTGTAAACAAAATTCTCATAAACATATCTGAAATTAAAATCCTCCTCTCAAAAACAATCAGTAATCAAACAAATTCTCAAAACAAAAATATGTATCTCAATCCTCCTCTCAAAAACCAAAAAAATCAACTAAAACCTGTAATACATTTCCAAATCAAAGTTTAAGCCTGCAATTTCTTATTCAAATCTGGAAGCATGTCAAACAAGTCACCTCTGCATGCAAGTTTCTTTAGCAAGCAATCAAGTTTAAAGTTTTAAATCGAAGAAGCAAAAAGGCAACACAAAGTTTTAAAAATGACAAAAGCTTTTCAAATAATCTGGAAGCTCTGTTCATCATTTTCTGGTGAGTAACATTTAATTTAAAAAGCTTAAGTATAAATCTGTTGCATGTTGATAAGTATGTTTGTGTGATTGCCATTGTGATGAATATTCTGTGCATAGATATAAATATATATGTGTGTTGTTTACAGGTATCTGTATACCTGTTTTTGCTTTTAAACTAAGAATTTAAATATGAAACCATTACCTCTTGATTTGATCTCTGTTAGGATTTGATATATAAACAAAAAGTGTTAGTTTAGTATAGATTTAGGCTTATAAATTATAATTAAGTTAAATTAAAAATCTGTTGTCTCTGAAACAATAATAACAGCTATTATATTCAATAAGCAAGAATCTCAAACATCTTAAATCATTGAAACAGGTTTATAACCTGAATGCATGTTTGAAATCATGAATTTTAAAACAAAAATCACACTTTTTATTTAACTGTTGAGTGAGCTGGTCTGGGTTGAACAAAATGAGGATTTTTGGGTTTATCTGATTGTCAAGTGATATTGGGGTGATGTGGTTCTGCCTGGAATTGGAGAGTAGATGGAAGAATAGGGGAAAATTGTCTGAAGTGCTGACAGTGGTGGTTGGCGACAGTGGTGACTAAATTTAGGTTCCTAGCCCTAGTTACTGAGGGTCGAAGTTTTGGTAGCTTCGTGTTGTCTGTAGTGCTTCGAGTGATACGAGGCTTTGGAGTTTGGTAGAGGGGATATTGATGGATGGATTGCCGGAGTCGCAGTGATTCTGATGATCGGAGATGAGATTGCGCCGTGTTGACAGGTTTGGGAAGGTTTGCAGTGTCGATGTTCCAGGTTTGGTCGTGATGTTCGATTTCGAATTCGAGTTCTTGACGAGGTTCTAAGAGTCGTATTCTGGTTAGTGGTTGATCGTCGACGTAAGGAAGTGGTTGTAGATGATCGGAGAAGATGGGTTGATCAGTGCATGTGCATGGCACTGTTGGTATCAGTGTTTTGATCTGGGTTAAACAAAGGGAAGGACTCGAGACTTTCTCGAGTTTCTCGCGTGTAAGGCTCGGGGAAATTGGGTTTTGACTCGGGGTTTAAAATAAGAGGCTCGAGTAGATTTTTGGGTTTCAGTTTTAAAAATCTGACAGGGAATTAATTTTTAAAATGAGTTTTAAAAATGTGGAGTAGGATTTAAAACAAAGTTTTAAATCAAATTTTAAAAGTATGGATTCAAATTTAATTTGTATCCTAGTTTGAAATAAATAAGTTTATAAAATTTATAATGTTTTAACAAATTTAAGATATTTAAAGTATAATTTAAAAAGGGTTTGAATTTAAATAAATTGGTTTAAAAATCTTTTAAATGTTAAGTGTTTCTTTAACATTTGGTTTTTAAAAGGTTTTGTAAATTTGATTTGAAATTGGTTAAAGTTAAATTTGTAATTCAAATTTAAATCTTTAATTTTAAATGAATTAAAAGAAAGATTTTAAGGTAAAATGTTTCAAGTCTTTTTGTTAATAATAATTAAAGTAGTTATAAAGGTTAATACTTTATTTTAGAGATTAATTAAGGTTTAATGATATAGGAGTCATTAAATTAATAAGGTAATTAAAGAATAATTTAATTAATGATTTAGTGTTAATTAATTAAAATAATTAAGATTTTAAGTAAATTAATTAAAGGTTAATTAATTTGAAATTAAGGATCATTTATTTAGATAAGTATAGATTTTTAATAAATGATTAGGAATTAATTAATCAAGTAATTAAAGATTAATTAAGAAATTAATTAAGTAATTAGAAATTAATTAATTAATAATTAAGAATTAATTAATTTTGTAAATTAATAATAGTTGATTTAAGTTTAAAATACTTAAGGAATGTAAGTAAAGAATTATTGATAATTAATGAGAGATCATTAATTAGGGATAATTAAATAATTAAATAATGGGATTAATTTTGATAATCAATTAGAATGATAATCTTTTATGAATTGGTTAAGTATAATTACTTAATGAAAGTAATTAAGGGAATTAATTACTTAAGGTAATTAATTAAAATAATTTTGATAAGTTTAAATTAATTAGTTAAATTAATTTAAGATAATCATTTGGTGATTTGATAATTACTTAAATGTAATTAATGAAGTGTAATTACTTAGGAAGTAATTAAAGTAATTACTGGATGTAATTAATTAAAGGAGATTTAATAATGAAAGTAATTTGAGTTTAATTACTTTGTATAATTAATCAAGGGATTAATTAAGAGATAATTAGTTAAGGAGTAATTAATTTATGAAGAAGTAATTAAGGGTAGTTAATTACTAAATGAGATTAATCAAAGATGATTAATAAATGTGGTTTAATTAAAGATAAATTACTTAATGTAATTAATTTAAATAGGGTAACTAATTTAGAAGTGATTAAGGATCATTAATTAATTAATATAATTAATGAAGTAATTAAGGGTTGATTAATTAAGATTTATTAATCAATAATAAGTGATTAAAGTAATTAATTAATTGTAATTAATTAAGGATAAATGTAATTAAGTATAGTTAATTAATTAAAGAAGTAATTAAAGATTAATTACTGTAATGGTTTAAGATAATTAAATTGTGAAATTAATTAAGGATTAATTACTTAAAGTAATTAAAGGATAATTAATCAGGAATGATTAATTAAGATGGATACTTAGAGTATGATTAATTAATTGGTTTAATTAATGATTAAGTAAGCAGGATTTATAGAATGAAATAATTAATTTAATTCACTTTAAATTAATTAGAGATGATATAAATCATTACTTAGGGATGTATGAATGTTATTGAATGCTTTGCATTGTTGGATATCTCTTATGAGATATGTGCTGATCTATGATATGGATGTTTTGTTTGAATTATAATGATAATGTGAATTATCTGTTTGTGATGATAATATGGATTATCTATTGTGAATTATCTATCTCTGTGTATATAGATAAATAATTGAATTGTTTTAACTTTAAAACAACTTGGCCTTAAAAGATACGTTTTGTATTTCGATGAGACCGGGATCGGGTTTCCAGATTTGGATATCCGAATACCACATCGATCCAAATTAACGATAGGTCGTGAATCTCAAGTGAAGATGAAGATTCAAAGTGCAAGGGTTATTGTCGTTAACTTTGAGGGTGATTCCAAAATGAGTGTAACGAGATAATGCCTTCGGTTTCGTTCGAACCCGGAACGAACTTGTATGGATTGAATGCTTTCAGAACATCGTCAGGTGGACGATGAGTATTCTAAGTGATGTGTTCTGATTAAAGGTAATCGTAGCCTCAAGCCTCATTAACCGGGAATGGCTAAAACAGGGGAGGTGCATCAAGGCTTCGTGGGTAGCACCGACTGAGAGTAAGGTCATCCCTGTCTAGAGAGTTCCTTTATTTCGGCTTAGTGGTGCAGTTGGCGACGGCCATCTGTGGGGTGATTTTATTCGGAATTATCCAGTAAGGGATGGTTCCGGCTTTGTGTTGCAGGGGATTGGAAGTAATCCTCGGTACGGTGATCTAGGCCCCGTACTGTGATGGGCGGTACCCCGGTAGCCCTGCCATTGTATGGAATCCAATCTCCAATAAGTGATAACGGACTTGGTTGTATAACCCACTTTGTTGGCTAGTATGCTGGAATTTAATAATGTAACAATTTCAGCTATTTCATATTTATTTGAAAATCCTAGACCCTATTATAATATAATTGGATTTCCTATCAATGTTTTGGTTATCGTAAGGTAAAAACTTTTCCGTGTTTATGTGCGGGAAGTCTTACGAGATACCTTTTCTTTCCAAATGGTTTTCAAAGTTAAGCAACTTTAACCTGTTACTCACATCGGACCCATGTCTGACCCAAGTGTTTATTTTCTGTTTTATAAACTCTTGGGTACTCAAATTTTTACGAGTAGCCAAGGGATTCAGGTTTAGCTTTGACGAGTTTTGTGGAGAAGCAATGGAGCAGGAGGCTTCAGCGTTCGTAGATATATAGTGTTCCGCTGTGTTGATCTATGATAGTGTCTTGTATTGTATTGAGTTGTAATGTCTAGACAGATGTTTATAACTGTCTAATATGTGATGTATATGCTGTGTAACTCTGATAAGTGTTGTATACTATGTAATAGTTTATGTTATTAATATAATTTATTCGTTCTGCTGTTGAGATTCTGATGTTGTTTCTTTCTTTCTTCTCTTCTTTTCTCTTTTCTATCCCTTTCTTTCTTATTAATGATGCGTCATTCTGTGGAATGAAAGTCGGGTCGTCACAGTTGGTATCGGAGCTCTTGGTTGAGATAATACCTAGGCTCTAGAGTGGTGTCTATCTTGAGAGAGCGTAATTTTTATTTTTATATAACTATATATATATATATTTATTTATTTCTACCTATTTGTTGGGTTACCTGTTCGAGTTTTCCAATATAAGTTATAAAGGTAGATTGGATGGTGGTGTGTGTAACACGACTACTAATGGTTGGAGTTTGAATGTTTGAGGTTGGAAGTGTATCTGTCGAGACTGTAGACCTAATGCCGTCTCGAGTAAGCTTTGCAGTGGTGTAAGGATTTCACCAAACTCTGAAGGAAACCTGTTAAGATTCAGAGTTTATCTTTGAAGTTGGATGAGTAGAGTTGGATCTGTCGGTTAGGCAGAAGCGAGTGATGGTATCTTGATACCTCAGGTAATAGTAGCTATGTGATGAGATACAGTGACTATGGATGTTCTCGAAGATGTTTTCTTTGGAACAAGTTAAGGAAGTGTGTCTGTTTTGGTGTTATGGCTGAGTTCAGCATGGTGTTTCTGTTTTGTTGAGGTTCGAGTTTCTCGAAGAGCTTTGGATAAGGAAGTCTTCGGCATCTGTGGCAGCAATGCAACTCGAAATGTTTTGTGTGTTGGAAGAAGGTCTTCTGGCTTAGCAGTATTCTAGAGGTGAAGTTCAGAAGCAGTAGAGTGGATCCATTTCTTCGATGGATTGGATAGTTAAGTATAAGCTGTTTTGATTGGTAAAGAGAGAACAGTTTTCTTTGGAATTAGACTGGATTGATCGCAAAAGTGACTTGCGATTGCTGAGTGTTCTCTTGGGTTATCTGAGATTTTCTGGGATGTGTTGTCCAATCTGTGCTCGTGTTCTTCATCATCATTTTCATTCTATTCCAGATCAGAGTGGTGCAGCGGAAACAGTTTGGCGAGTGCTCCTGTTTGTCTTTTCCAGATAGGAGAAGTTAGTTCGGTCTTCTGATGTTTGTGAGTAGAGTTGGTGTTTTTGGTCTTAGTTGATCTTGAGAGGATCATTTTGTTGAGTTATTTTTGGTCCATTTTATTTCTAGAAGCATCAGCGAAGGTTGAGCTGATCAAGAAGGATTTGTAGGAAGCCCAGGATCGTCAGAAGAGTTTTGTGGATAAGAGACGGAGGAATTTGGATTTTAAAGTTGAAGATTTGATTTTGGATAAGTTTTCTCCGATCGAAGGAGCTATAAGATTGGGTAAGTCTGGGAAGCTAGCTCCAAGGTATTTTGGATCTCTTCTATGTTCTGATTTGGATAAGTGTTTGATCTATCTCTGGTTGTGGAACCAGCAGTTCTGGAGGGTTTGGTTGTTGAGTTAGACTCGTTTGTAGTCTGATATTCTATTTAGTTTTGTAGATCTAGATGAGTAGGAGCTCTATAGCTTAGTAGTATTGATTGTTTGGATTTTGTAGAGCGAGTATCCCGGTATTTATATTTGGGAAACTCTAGGAAATTCTATCCAGAATTTTGTCTGGATAATTAGAATTGTTTGATTGAGTGAATTGGTTGTTATGGTTGTTAGCATATGGATGATAATATATGCTTGTGATTTAAATAGATTATTAAATTACCTTTGTTTTAAATTTCGGGGACGAAATTCTTTTAAGGGGGGAGGAATGTGATATCCCGGAATTTATGGGAAATATCAATTTAATAATTTGTTTAAATAATTAAATTGATCTGATAATCTTTGATAAAAATATTTGAATTGGTTTAATAATCTAATTAAATAAATATTTAATTAGTGAATTTTTATCTTTTAAAAACTAATAAAAATGATTTCTATTTATAATGTATATATATGTGTGTGTATATTGTAAATAGATAAGCTTTGGTTTGAAATTTAATAAATAAATAAAATCTTGTTTTTAAATTTCTAATATACATTTTTGATAGTTTGGAAATTATGATTTATTTAACATTAAGCTTTTCAAACCTATTTAAACAAATAACTATATGGTTTTAAATAATATTTATAATAAGGTTTATTTTATTTTCTTCTTAAAAATTGCTTAATAAGTATGATTTAAGAGTATATATATATAAGTTTAAAATACAATTTACATATGATATGTTAATTCATTTAGTAATAGTAGTAATTTATAATCTCTTTTATAAATTATTTAAATTTGACCAAATTGTTATTTCAAACAATATTATTAATATATTGTTTTATATATAGATAAATAGATTTTAAAGAAATAGAATTGTTATTTTCAAATAAAATGTGTTGTTATAAATAGTTTTGGATTTTAAAATATATGTATAAACTTTTATTTATATATATAATTGATTTTATTTTCTTTAAAAGTAATTTATAAATAGATAAGTATTTAATAAATAAAGAGGAAAGGCTTTTATTTACATTTAAAATAAATACTAATTAATTAAAGAGACATGTGTAAATTTATGAACAAATATATATGACAAGTGTTGAATTCTAAAACAAGTGGCATTTTTAGATAAATTTTTATTTTATTTTTCTTTAATGATTTTCAGCCTAAATACATATACTTCTCTCTATCTATCTCTTTGGCAAATTCAAAAGCAAAGAAAATTTAGTAATCTCAGATCTAAACTGAAATAGAAAAGAACTTCAGCATGTAAACAAAATTCTCATAAACATATCTGAAATTAAAATCCTTCTCTCAAAAACAATCAGTAATCAAACAAATTCTCAAAACAAAAATATGTATCTCAATCCTCCTCTCAAAAACCAGAAAAATCAACTAAAACCTGTAATACATTTCCAAATCAAAGTTTAAGCCTGCAATTTCTTATTCAAATCTGGAAGCATGTCAAACAAGTCACCTCTGCATGCAAGTTTCTTTAGCATGCAATCAAGTTTAAAGTTTTAAATCGAAGAAGCAAAAAGGCAACACAAAGTTTTAAAAATGACAAAAGCTTTTCAAATAATCTGGAAGCTCTGTTCATCATTTTCTGGTGAGTAACATTTAATTTAAAAAGCTTAAGTATAAATCTGTTGCATGTTGATAAGTATGTTTGTGTGATTGCCATTGTGATGAATATTCTGTGCATAGATATAAATATATATGTGTGTTGTTTACAGGTATCTGTATACTTGTTTTTGCTTTTAAACTAAGAATTTAAATATGAAACCATTACCTCTTGATTTGATCTCTGTTAGGATTTGATATATAAACAAAAAGTGTTAGTTTAGTATAGATTTAGGCTTATAAATTATAATTAAGTTAAATTAAAAATCTGTTGTCTCTGAAACAATAATAACGACTATTATATTCAATAAGCAAGAATCTCAAACATCTTAAATCATTGAAACAGGTTTATAACCTGAATGCATGTTTGAAATCATGAATTTTAAAACAAAAATCACATTTTTTATTTAACTGTTGAGTGAGCTTGTCTGGGTTGAACAAAATGAGGATTTTTGGGTTTATCTGATTGTCAAGTGATATTGGGGTGATGTGGTTCTGCCTGGAATTGGAGAGTAGATGGAAGAATAGGGGAAAATTGTCTGAAGTGCTGACAGTGGTGGTTGATGACAGTGGTGACTAAATTTAGGTTCCTAGCCCTAGTTACTGAGGGTCGAAGTTTTGGTAGCTTCGTGTTGTCTGTAGTGCTTCGAGTGATACGAGGCTTTGGAGTTTGGTAGAGGGGATATTGATGGATGGATTGCCGGAGTCGCAGTGATTCTTATGATCGGAGATGAGATTGCGCCGTGTTGACAGGTTTGGGAAGGTTTGAAGTGTCGATGTTCCAGGTTTGGTCGTGATGTTCGATTTCGAATTCGAGTTCTTGACGAGGTTCTAAGAGTCGTATTCTGGTTAGTGGTTGATCGTCGACGTGAGGAAGTGGTTGTAGATGATCGGAGAAGATGGGTTGATCAGTGCATGTGCACGGCACTGTTGGTATCGGTGTTTTGATCTTGGTTAAACAGAGGGAAGGACTCGAGACTTTCTCTAGTTTCTCGCGTGTAAGGCTCGGGGAAATTGGGTTTTGACTCGGGGTTTAAAAGGAGAGGCTCGGGTAGATTTTTGGGTTTCAGTTTTAAAAATCTGACAGGGATTTAATTTTTAAAATGAGTTTTAAAAATGTGGAGTAGGATTTAAAACAAAGTTTTAAATCAAATTTTAAAAGTATGGATTCAAATTTAATTTGTATCCTAGTTTGAAATAAATAAGTTTATAAAATTTATAATGTTTTAACAAATTTAAGATATTTAAAGTATAATTTAAAAAGGGTTTGAATTTAAATAAATTGGTTTAAAAATCTTTTAAATGTTAAGTGTTTCTTTAACATTTGGTTTTAAAAAGGTTTTGTAAATTTGATTTGAAATTGGTTAAAGTTAAATTTGTAATTCAAATTTAAATCTTTAATTTAAAATGAATTAAAAGAAAGATTTTAAGGTAAAATGTTTCAAGTCTTTTTGTTAATAATAATTAAAGTAGTTATAAAGGTTAATACTTTATTTTAGAGATTAATTAAGGTTTAATGATATAGGAGTCATTAAATTAATAAGGTAATTAAAGAATAATTTAATTAATTAATTAATGATTTAGTGTTAATTAATTAAAATAATTAAGATTTTAAGTAAATTAATTAAAGGTTAATTAATTTGAAATTAAGGATCATTTATTTAGATAAGTATAGATTTTTAATAAATGATTAGGAATTAATTAATAAAGTGATTAAAGATTAATTAAGAAATTAATTAAGTAATTAGAAATTAATTAATTAATAATTAAGAATTAATTAATTTGTAAATTAATAATGGTTGATTTAAGTTTAAAATACTTAAGGAATGTAAGTAAAGAATTATTGATAATTAATGAGAGATCATTAATTAGGGATAATTAAATAATGGGATTAATTTTGATAATCAATTAGAATGATAATCTTTTATGAATTGGTTAAGTATAATTACTTAATGAAAGTAATTAAGGGAATTAATTACTTAAGGTAATTAATTAAAATAAATTTGATAAGTTTAAATTAATTAGTTAAATTAATTTAAGATAATCATTTGGTGATTTGATAATTACTTAAATGTAATTAATGAAGTGTAATTACTTAGGAAGTAATTAAAGGTAATTACTGGATGTAATTAATTAAAGGAGATTTAATAATGAATGTAATTTGAGTTTAATTACTTTGTATAATTAATCAAGGGATTAATTAAGAGATAATTAATTAAGGAGTAATAAATTTATGAAGAAGTAATTAAGGGTAGTTAATTACTAAATGAGATTAATCAAAGATGATTAATAAATGTGGTTTAATTAAAGATAAATTACTTAATGTAATTAATTTAAATAGGGTAACTAATTTAGAAGTGATTAAGGATCATTAATTAATTAATATAATTAATAAAGT
Source organism: Allium fistulosum (assembly GCA_030737815.1). Taxonomy (NCBI): domain Eukaryota; kingdom Viridiplantae; phylum Streptophyta; class Magnoliopsida; order Asparagales; family Amaryllidaceae; genus Allium; species Allium fistulosum. The sequence continues at coordinate 1,108,519,297 of CM060902.1, read as the reverse complement.
AATTAAGGGTTGATTAATTAAGATTTATTAATCAATAATAAGTGATTAAAGTAATTAATTAATTGTAATTAATTAAGGATAAATGTAATTAAGTATAGTTAATTAATTAATGAAGTAATTAAAGATTAATTACTGTAATGGTTTAAGATAATTAAATTATGAAATTAATTAAGGATTAATTACTTAAAGTAATTAAAGGATAATTAATCAGGAATGATTAATTAAGATGGATACTTAGAGTATGATTAATTAATTGGTTTAATTAATGATTAAGTAAGCAGGATTTATAGAATGAAATAATTAATTTAATTCACTTTAAATTAATTAGAGATGATATAAATCATTACTTAGGGATGGATGAATGTTATTGAATGCTTTGCATTGTTGGATATCTCTGATGAGATATGTGTTGATCTATGATATGGATGTTTTGTTTGAATTATAATGATAATGTGAATTATCTGTTTGTGATGATAATATGGATTATCTATTGTGAATTATCTATCTCTGTGTATATAGATAAATAATTGAATTGTTTTAACTTTAAAACAACTTGGCCTTAAAAGATATGTTTTGGATTTCGATGAGACCGGGATCGGGTTTCAGGATTTGGATATCCGAATACCACATCGATCCAAATTAGCGATAGGTCGTGAATCTCAAGTGAAGATGAAGATTCAAAGTGCAAGGGTTATTGTCGTTAACTTTGAGGGTGATTCCAAAATGAGTGTAACGAGATAATGCCTTCGGTTTCGTTCGAACCCGGAACGAACTTGTATGGATTGAATGCTTTCAGAACATCGTCAGGTGGACGATGAGTATTCTAAGTGATGTGTTCTGATTAAAGATAATCGTAGCCTCAAGCCTCATCAACCGGGAATGGCTAAAACAGGGGAGGTGCAGCAAGGCTTCGTGGGTAGCACCCACTGAGAGTAAGGTCATCCCTGTCTAGAGAGTTCCTTTATTTCGGCTTAGTGGTGCAGTTGGCGACGGCCATCTGTGGGGTGATATTATTCGGAATTATCCAGTAAGGGATGGTTCCGGCTTTGTGTTGCAGGGGATTGGGAGTAATCCTCGGTACGGTGATCTAGGCCCCGTACTGTGATGGGCGGTACCCCGGTAGCCCTGCCATTGTATGGAATCCAATCTCCAATAAGTGATAACGGACTTGGTTGTATAACCCACTTTGTTGGCTAGTATGCTAGAATTTAATAATGTAACAATTTCAGCTATTTCATATTTATTTGAAATTCCTAGACCCTATTATAATATAACTGGATTTACTATCAATGTTTTGGTTATCGTAAGGTAAAAACTTTTCCGTGTTTATGTGCGGGAAGTCTTACGAGATACCTTTTCTTTCCAAATGGTTTTCAAAGTTAAGCAACTTTAACCTGTTACTCACACCAGACCCATGTCTGACCCAAGTGTTTATTTTCTGTTTTATAAACTCTTGGGTACTCAAATTTTTACGAGTAGCCAAGGGATTCAGGTTTAGCTTTGACGAGTTTTGTGGAGAAGCAATGGAGCAGGAGGCTTCAGCGTTCGTAGATATATAGTGTTCCGCTGTGTTGATCTGTGATAGTGTCTTGTATTGTATTGAGTTGTAATGTCTAGACAGATGTTTATAACTGTCTATGCGTTTGCATTGTGTGTGTGGCGGGAGGCCTTATGGTAGTTTCATTTTCCAAAAGCATTGCGGATTTCTTTTTAATACCAATAACTGTTTTTAAGATCTCACACCAGTCTCATGACTGACCTAGAGTTTATTGTTCCCTTTCTAAACTCTTGGTTCCCATAATTTTCCACATGGGCAGCCTAGAGTCAGGTTATCAATTGGATCTGGATGGATTGCTGTGGAGATCTGGAGGCAAGCTAGATGGCGAGACGTATCACTTATACTAGTATTATTCCGCTGTGTATTCTGTTATGTGGACAAGTTTATATAACTATCCAGTGATGTGTGTTGTTGCTGTAAACTCTGATGATGTATTGTATAAACTGATATAGTTCTTTGTTATAAAGATTATCCATTCATCTATTATATATTGTTCCGCTGCGATTGTGAGATTCTGATGTTGTTTCTGTTTCTTTTTCTTTCTTTCTTCTTCTACCTCTTCTTCTTTAACCCTAAAGATTCGCATTTCCGCCCGTTTTGAGTTGAATTGGTATGGAATATTGTCGGCTCAAAGGGGTATGGATTTGTGGGCCTTTACATTTGGTATCACATCAATTGGTTAAGCGATAAGCCTGGTTCTGTTGGGTGTTACTCATTAGAGATAGAGTCAGTAGTACTCTAGAATGAGTGTGAGTGTAACAATAGATATGAGCGCGTATTTGTTAGTGAATACAAAAAAATTTGTTTTATGTTGTGTTGACTTATCGATTGATTGTTTATAGATTCTGGTCGGTGTAGTTTGGCCAACTGTAATCGATAGGGGTTTCTAAACTCTTAAACAAGATAAACTGACATAGCATTGTTTTAAATAGGGTAAATGAAATAATTTTGCCCAAAACTATTTTTTTTGTAGAAAAAGAATGATTTTCTATGAATTATTATTGTATATGGTTGCTTGGTTGTTAGGAAGAGATAATATTGAATTATTATCATTGTTATATGGAAATGGAATAAGAAATAATGGTATAACCAAGGATTTGGAGATAAATTCATTTAACAAATGAAATTTATAAATATGAATTGAAAGGATAAGGAAATAAAGTTCATATACGAATGGGATTTGTAAATGTAAATTGTAAATGTGATTTATAATTTGAAATAGAATTCTAGAGAAGTATTTGAAAATAAAATTCATTAATGGAATGAAATTGGTAATGTGAATTTATAAATGAGTTTTATAAATTGAAATGAGATGCCAGAGTAATTTTTGCAATACGGATTAAAGGATTTGGATTGAAATTTCAAAAGATTAAATTTTCTAATTTGAAAATGGTTTTCGAAAGTCTGGAAAATAATTATTTGAGAAGTATTTTTGAGTTGGATATGAAGTCTGGTGGGGTTTGAAATTTAGAAATATTTGGGAAAATATTTTGAAGGGACATAATTGATTTCAAAGTTAGTTTTGAAATGTGAGTAATTGTTAAAAAGACTCTGGAATTTCTTTAAAATGTTATGGAATGTAAATAAGTTTGATAACTTATAAAAATATTTGAAATTTGATTGGAATAAGGTTTAAATTGAAAAGGAATGAATTTGTGAATGAACAAATGAGGTTACATTTGTAAATAATGAATTGGAAGTTGAATTAGTTAAATTAAAGTTGAGTTGTGAGCTAAATTTGAAAATGGTTTGAATTTGCATATAAATTCAAGTAAGTAGAATAACATAAATTGAAATTTCCTTGATAAAGATAAAGTAAATTCGGGATGAATTGAATATGGAAATTTGAAATTTAAAAAGGACAAGTGAATATACTAATTGAATTAAATTAGTAGATGGAATGGATTTGATTAAATGAAAAAAATCAAATCAAAGATTTAAATTAGAAATTGTTTACAAGGAAAATGAACTTGAGTTTTGAGTTGAAATGACTTAAGAAATATTTGGACAAAAGCGTTGTTGTCGAGTTTTGTGACATGGTTGTTGTCGACTTTTATTGAATGGTTTTGTATGAAATTTGTTTGATTAATGAAATGCAAATTGAATTGAATGGAATCAATTGGAAATGAAATAGAATAAGTGTAAATTGAGTTAGTATCAATTTAAATTAGTTATAAACTAGAATGGATATTCTATTAAGTGAATATCGTTGAATTTGCATATAAATGGTTGTCGTTGACGCAAACGAGGTTATATAAAATTCTATCAGTTATTAAAAGAAAATAAAAATTGATTTTTGAATCAATTGAAATGGATATGAATTCGTTTCGCTTAAAAATGAATTGAATGTAAGGAACTGCATTGTAAATCACTTGAATTGAATAGAAATGGTATGTGAATTAGATGAAAGCGATTAAATTTGTATTGAAATTTGATAAATTGCTAATGGAAATAATTTTGAGTGTATTGTTTACGAAAACTACTTGTTTGTTATTGAAAATAAGTAAAATGTTAATAGATTTCCTATATATGTCACTTACGTGTTTAAATTGAGTAAGTACAGGTACAGGGGGGCCGTTTGGCTGCATTTGGTTGCACAAAATGCTTAAAACTAAGCCGCTTGCTTATAAATGCAATATAAAGGTACGCCTACGCAATAAAAATAGGAAATATGAACTGTTTTTGATTTTCCGACCGTGTGGGTCGATGTATATATATTTATATCTCTTGTCAAATTGCAAAAGCTTCTCCGTACAAGGGAGACTATGTCATAATTTTCTGAAATTTTGGGAGTTAGAAAATTTTTTGAAAAATTCGGAGAATTTTTGTTAATGGAAAATTGATTTTCAAATTGTAATGGAAACGTAGGAATTGAACTAGAAAGGGGAAAACTATTGTTTTGGTCAAAGTTAAAAGTTTTGGAAAAAAAGTGAATATCGAGTTTTCACTAGGTGGATTTTTGGTTTTTGAAGATAATTTAAATTGCTCGACAATAAGGTATCTATTTAAATTTCAGTATGAAATTTGATTCTTTCTTGTCTAGCCGCTTGGATTTTCTTTTTCTTTTTGAAATCTGGGGGTCCGTAGAGACATTTTGTAGTCGTACCGAGCTAGCCGCGCAAAGGAGACGCTGGCGAAATTTTTTGAAAATTTAGAGAGTTAGGAAATTTTTTGAGAAATTTTGGCTAATTTAAAATTTGAATTTAAATTTAAATTTGAATTTTGAAGTAAAATAAAGTTGCTTGAAACTATGAAAATGTTTGAAAAATTAATAAGGATGATAGTGTGGTTATGATAAAAAGATTGGTTTGAGAATTTGATAAAACTATTTGATTTGGGAAAATGATAAACGGGTTGAGGATCATTCTTCTTAACTTGTAATTTCAGGACGAAATTCTTTTAAGTGGGGAAGAATGTGACGACCCTGAATTTTTGACATTGGAAATCAGAATATTTAATTGATTTTAAATATCTGGAAGTTAGTTTAATTTGAAATTCAAATATCAGAATGAATTTTGCAATTTAATTATTGAATTTAATTTATTGCAGTTGGGTAAAAATATTGAATCTTCAATTTTTAAGCTGATTAAAAATATTTTCAAGGCTTAGAATTTTATATTAATAATACTGAAGGTGATAGAAATTTTGAAATTGAATTTAACGGTGTTTTGTTCAGTTTTGAAATTTTATCGTTCAAATCGATATTTAAAAAATAGCCTTCCGACGCACAGTCTAAGAATTCGACGAAACCAGTTCCATTGGATCCGTAATAATGTGTTATTATCGGATTTCAGTTTTCCTAGTATTTGGAGTTGTCGTGTGATCGTAAGATAGGCAAACGCGCTGAAATTAAATCGAAATTTAATATAATAACTGGATTCAAAAAGCTATCTTCTCCATACGATCGAATTAGGACTCGAAACCTTTTCCATTGCGTTTGGAATAGGGTTATAACATTATAAACGCCTAGCGGCACGCCTCGATAGGAGATCGAGATTTTTGGTTGCGAAATCGAGACAATTTGAATTTAATTAACATATATATATATTTATATATATTTCAGTCAACCTTCAGCCGAAATTCAATCACCTCAACAAACTTTTTTTTCAAAATATCTATAGCAGAGAAATTTCTTCACGCAATCATCAAATCGTGTCTCATCCTTTCTTTGAAATTGCAGCCGAGCTTCATTTGATTTCAAAAAAAAAGGAAAACTATTCTTCATTCAAGATCGAGAATAAATCAATGGCCGATCAGAAATAAAAAGTCGAGAACAATATTTTTCTCATTCCAGTTCTTTACCATCAAGAGAAAAAAAATTCAGATAATAGAATGGCTGAGCAAATCAAAATCGACAATTGGAACTATAATAGCTGAAGCCGCTCATTCTTCTTCCTCTTCGACTTAAAACTGCAATCTCCTCAGCCATAACGAAAAAAAAACAACAAAATCGAAGCCTTTTCAAACCCTATTCGACTGTCGATTTTTAGGGCAATTCGTGAGTGGCTTTGCGTATCACGTCACCATTGGAAGGATCGCAAGGCAACGGTGAAGGCGCGCACGTGAGGGAGGAGAGCCGGCGGATCGCGAGTGTTCTCGCGCGAGCGCTTGATGTCATGGCAATCGAAAATCAGGGCTTCGGCTGCTCATGTGTTGGCGCTCGATTCGGTCATGGCTATGAAGGCGAGCATGTCGCGATGGTGCAAGGGTTTCACAAAGTCAAAGAGTTCGGCGTCTTCAATCTCGAGGCAGTTCGATTTAGGGTTCGCCGAGGTGGCTATTGATAGGGTGAAGGTATTCGTTTTTTCTAATTAATTCCTCGGTTAAATTTAATTTAAATTTATATATGTTTTGATAATATAGAAGAAAAATTATTTACAGTAAAAGATAATTTGATTTTCAGAAAAGAAATTTTTAAATATAAATAGAAATGATAATTGGATGTTCAATTTATTTTGATATCCATTTTAATTTATATTTTTTTTAAAAGGGAAAATAATTAGTTTAATCAAATCATTAAATGTTAATAGATTGTTCGATTTATTCAAATATTAATAAATTGTATAAATTGTTTATACAAGGTCTAATACAATGAAGAAATAGTCGGAATGGAAATGGATTGCAAAACGAAAGCAAAGGTGAGATCTTCTCACTGAAATTTGTTGCCTAGTTAATTTAAATTGTTGGATGTGCTTGGATGAAATTAATAATTTATCTGTTGGATGATAGTATATATGTGAAGACCCAAAATTTTTGAGAATAAAAATTACTTTAAAAGAAAAACAAGAAATGGAAAATAAATACCAAGAATGAATGAAGTAAATAAGTGAGAGAATGATAGTTAGAGAAAATAAAAATGGGGAGAAAAATAGCTGAGTAAAAAGGAGCATTATATTCACATATTGTATGTGTAAATATATATGTCTTATATAAATAACCAAAGAATAAAAATAGCTTGAAAATGAATATCAGAAGTGTAACGACCCGTATTTTTACGGATCGACAAGTTCGTCAAAATCTGGAAAATTTAGCATCATTAAGTCATTTCAGATTTTGGGCATGATTTTTTCTAAGTCTTAGGTCGTGACATTTTAGGTCGTGACATTTTTAGGTCGTGACATTTTAGGTCGTGACATTTTAGGTCGTGACATTTTAGGCCGTGACATTTTAGGCCGTGACATTTTTAGGTCGTGACATTTTAGGTCGTGACATTTTAGGCCGTGACATTTTAGGCCGTGACATTTTAGGCCGTGACATTTTAGGCCGTGACATTTTAGGTCGTGACATTTTTAGGTCGTGACATTTTAGGTCGTGACATTTTAGGTCGTGACATTTTAGGTCGTGACATTTTTAGGTCGTGACATTTTTAGGTCGTGACATTTTAGGTCGTGACATTTTAGGTCGTGACATTTTAGGTCGTGACATTTTAGGTCGTGACATTTTAGGTCGTGACATCTTAGGTCGTTACATCTTAGGTCGTGACATCTTAGGTCGTGACATGTTTAGGTCGTGACATTTTAGGTCGTGACATTTTAGGTCGTGACATTTTAGGTCGTGACATTTTAGGTCGTGACATTTTAGGTCGTGACATTTTAGGTTTCCAGCCTATAAATACACGTCCATTTCCTCACTTTTTGGGATTCGAATTTTGAAGCGACGAAGTCCTGCCATTTTGAGAGCTCGAGTGCTGCACTTCTTCACTTCTTTTCTCCACTCTAATCTTGTGATTCCTTCCATCCAAATCGAAGATCAAGATCGAAGATCCAAGAGTTAAAGTTGAAGATCTACATTCTTCGAAGAGAGATTTCATTGTTTGAAGTGGGATTTTGGTAGATCGAGTTAGATCCTTCGTTGTCCAGATCTGAAGTGTGTTGATTTAGGGTTGTTTAGGTGATTTGGTGAGTGGTGATTATCTCTCACACGGATCCAAAGGAGTAGATCGGATTGTTGGCTTGATTTGGTGTTAAAATAGTGATTTCTATGCATTTTTGTAAACCTAAGTGTAGATCCATGTAGATCCATTGTTCATGATGATTTGACAACCATTTTTGTGCATGATTAACCTATGCAAGTTTATTCATCAAGTTGTAGAGATAATTCTCATGTTTTCATGCTTGTTAGACTTTCAACCCTTTAATTACGAAATTGCCATTATTGTTATAATTGTCCATTTTGCTTATAATTGAATGCTTGATTTCATGGATTGATGTTTGACATGATTGATTACTGTGAATTAGATAATTGTTGATTGGTTTTAGACAAGATGGTCGAAGATGATTCAAAAGCTAAGAGAAAGGCTCTTGAAATGGGAAAGCTGCTCATGGCATATGTAGCGGGATGATGAAGCTCTTATGCATAGATTTGATGATGAAATGTTGAGATGAGGCTTTGCGAGGATGTGATGAAGTGAGGCATCATGTGATGAAGACTTGGTTTAATCCAGACGGGATCATCCCAAACATGTTGATAACTCGGTGAAATGGTTCGAGTTGAGGATAATAAATGGTTATGGAAATAGTCGTCGAGGAGGATGACTAGGAGGCTTGGGTCTCATCGTGGTTGAAGGTTCTAGCATGCTCAAAGCAAGAGTACGTTTGGGCAGATTCGATAGTCCCAACGGCTAACTGTTGATGGTCGAGTACTCTGGGCAGATTCGATAGTCCTAGGCACGGGTCACGATGACGTGCGAGAGTTATGTCTAGAACCGGGGTTTCCCTTAGCCCTTGATGGACGGCTGAAAGAATGTGCCGGTCATTCAATTAACGGTGATACCGAAGCAGTGATAACGGTGATAGCCAGAGTCATGGATGTTTGGATGTATCGTCATTCGGACTCAAGAGCGGTATTTTCTGGGTGCTTATCTGATTTAGGCCTTGGTACTTGGAAAACATCGTCCTTGACTCGAATGATTATTACTTTACTTTAAATTGTATGCTCTGCTATGTTGCTTCTGCTTAGTGTGTGTTTGGGGGCTATCACTGTAGAAAGAGGTGGAGTGGGAGGGTTGTATTCCTATTCCTTTTTCCTTTATGCTCTTTTGGTATGTTGTTAGTTAATTTACTGCTCACTAAGACTGTTGTCTGACTCAAGGCTTTATGTTTTAATTCTTATTGCCTTGGGCTGTTCGTCCATTTTGGGACGGGCAGACTAGGTAGCAGGTGACAGGTGCTGTTCTTGCTTCCCACGTTGCTGATATCGAAGACGAGCTGGAGGGTTGCATATTATCTTTTTACTATATGTACTGGATGTTCCGCTGCTTTGTATTCTCTGAGTGATATGTAGTGAGGCTTGATGTATTGACTGTTCAGATGCTTGTATTCAACTATTATGAAGTTTTATATGATGACATTTTATTCAGTAAAGCTTCCCTATATATATGTTCTATTGTATTTTGTCCATGCGATGTGAGTAATACGATAGATCCTGTTGTTTTAATTTACCCTGGCAATCGTCCATGGTCGCCTGGCACACTTTACAGCGCACTATCTCTAGATTCGGTGCAGGGGTCATGGGCGGCCGTCACATTTGGTATCAGAGCATTGGTTAATCGATTTTACCCAACGCTTGTTGACATAACTACGTATGAGAGACGTAATTGTAATTTTGATGGATGACTACTACATATAATATAGTAGATTAGTAAAGCTTGAGTCCTTTGTACAGTTGTTCTCCAAGATGTTCTGATCATTCTCTTTTTATAGATACTGAGAATGAGTCGAAGAGGGAGACCAGCTGCTAGGGAAGGCCGTGCTGCTGAAGGAACTACTGATTATGCAGCTATGTTCGAAGCTATGATGACTTCGATCATGAGAAGGATACTAGTTCCGGGGACAGCAGTTGATGTTGGAGTTCAAGTCCAAACTCCAAAGCCGGTGGATTTTGCTAAGCTGAGTAAGGACTACACTGCTCTTGGAGGGAAGGTTTTCTTGGGAACAGAATCAACTATCGAGGTCCAAAGATGGATAGATGCTTGTAGAAGGATCTTTGGTGATTTGGGAATTGATGATGCAACTAAGAGGAAGTTGGCATCAAGGCAGCTTCAAGGGAGAGCTTCTGATTGGTGGAACTCTATTACCATCAATACTGCGGAGGAAGAGATTACTTGGGAGCAATTCCAAGCTAGATTTGAAGCTAAGTTCATTTCTACAGCTCAGAAGTCTGTTCTGTTCAAGAAGTTTGTGGAGCTCAAGCAAGGTGGAAGATCTGTTCTTGAGTATGTTTCTGAGTTCGAAGATCTGTCCAAGTATGCCCGATCATATATTGAATCTGCTTATCAGAAGAATGAGAAGTTTGTGACAGGCTTGGACAGTTATCTTGGGAGACAGTTGGTGGATCATTTGGACGATTCATTTGAGAAGCTTGTGGAGAAAGCTCTGAGGCATGAGAGTTTGTTTCCTAAGGAAGGATCTGTTGTTGCTGTGACCAAGGGAGAGTCTAAACCACAGCAGGGCGGAAACCAGAAGAGGAAGCAGCAGCAGCAGAAGGGTAAGGATGGCCAGAAGAAGCCGAAAGGCGAGGTGACTTGCTACAATTGTCAGTAGAAGGGCCATTTCTCTAAGGATTGTAAGAATCCGAAGGCACCGATGAAGTGTCACAACTGTGACAAGCCAGGGCATTTCAGGAAGAATTGTCCGGAACCGAGGAGGGACAAGTAGATTGTGCAAGCTTATGCTTTGGGAGCTGTTCCGTCGTCTTCAAAAGCTCCTACTACGAAAGAGAAGGGGAAGAGTGTTGTGGTCCAAGGTACTCTTTTCCTATGTGGTGTTCCAGTTAGAGTTCTGTTTGATACTGGAGCGTCGCATTCATTTGTTTGTAGTGAACTTGTAGATCGGTTGGGTTTGGAACCGGATATTGTTGATAGGCCATTGGTTGTGACTAATCCAGTTGGGGGTTCGTCTTGTTTGTGTATGATATGCCGTGGTCTAGTTGTATCAAGTCATGGTTGCTCTTTTGTTTGTGATTGCTTTGTTCTGAACTTTGCGGGGTTCAGAATTATTTTGGGTATGGACTGGCTTAGAAAGTATGCGGCAAAGGTTGATTGTGAGAGATTTGAGGTGACAGTCGAGAATGTGGAAGGGCGAAAGATTGTGATACGATGTAAGCATGAAGAAGGCGTCTTCATGAGCTTCATGTATTCGCTGGTTGTTCCACGGGATGGACTGTCATCGTTGCCAATCGTTAATGGATTCGAGGATGTCTTTGACGAAGTCAAAGGGTTACCGCCGCATAGAGAGATCGAGTTTCGTATAGATCTAGTTGAAGGAGCCAGACCTGTTGTGATGCCTCTTAGGCGGATGGCGCCTAGGGAACAGCAAGAGTTGAGGGTGCAAGTTGATGATCTTTTACAGAAAGGATTCATTCGGCGTAGTGTGTCCGAATGGGGTGCACCAGTTGTGTTTGTAACCAAAGCGGATGGATCGCTGAGGTTGTGTGTGGATTATCGTGAGCTGAATAAGGTGACTAAGAAGAACAAGTATCCATTGCCGAGAATAGATGACTTGTTTGATCAGCTTCACGAAGCTAAGGTGTTTTCTCAGATGGATTTGGCAACGGGATTCCACCAGTTGAGAGTTGCTAGGGATAGTGTGCCGAAGACTGCTTTCAGGACACCATCTGGATTCTTTGAGTGGCTGGTAATGCCGTTTGGATTGACTAACGCGCCAGCATATTTTGTGGATCTTATGAATAGAGTGTTCAGAGATCAGTTGAACAAGTTCGTGCTTGTGTTCGTGGATGATATTCTGATTTACTCCAGAACTGAAGAAGAGCACAAGACACACTTGCGTATTGTTTTGGAAATCTTGCGGAAACATCAGCTGAAGGCTAAGTTTTCGAAGTGTCACTTCTGGAAGAGCGAAGTGAGGTTCTTAGGCCATGTTATTTCTGGAAATGGAATAGCGGTTGATCCCGCTAAGGTGGCAGCAATCCAGGATTGGGTTAGACCTAAGAATGCATCCGATGTGAGAAGTTTTCTTGGATTAGCAGGATATTATCGACGGTTTATCAAAGACTTCTCCAAGGTGGCTGCACCGTTAACAGGATTGACGAAGAAGAACCAAGTGTTCAAGTGGGAAGATAAGTGTGAGAAACCTTTCAGAATCCTGAAAGAGCAATTGACAAGTGCTCCTGTTTTGACTATTCCAAGTGGGAATGATGAGATGGTGGTTTACACCGACGCATGTGGTACTGGACTTGGAGTAGTGCTGATGCAGAGGGATAAAGTTGTTGCGTATGCAAGTCGACAACTGAAGCCGCATGAAAGGAATTACCCGACTCATGATTTGGAGTTAGCGGCGATTGTTTTTGCTCTGAAGATGTGGAGACATTATCTATTGAGAGTTCGATTCGAGTTGTTTACAGATCATAAGTCGTTGAAGTATCTTTTCTCCCAAAAGGATTTGAATCTTCGGCAGCAGCGATGGCTAGAGTTTTTAGCATCATATGATTTTGGTATAGCTTATACTCCGGGAAAAGGTAATGCAGTGGCTGATGCGTTAAGTCGAAAACATGCAGAATTGGGAGCCATGTTTTCAGAATGGAAGAATCTCGAGTATTTAGCTGGATTTGACTTCATGCCTAGATGCGAATTGGAACCTGAGATGTTGGCAAACTTATCAATAAGACCGACTCTTGTGGAAAGGATTGGCGAGAGTCAAAAGCGAGATGATAAGATTGTCAAGATTATCTGTGATTTGGAATTTGGATTGGATCCAGAAAAGGATAAAGGATTCAAGGTCGATCGAGAGGGTTGGCTTCGAAAGCAAGGACGACTAGTTGTTCCCGATATAGATGGATTGAGAGATGAAGTTCTAAAGGAAAGTCATCACTCGAAGTTGACGATTCATCCAGGTGGAAATAAGATGTATCGGGATATGAAGAGAACCTACTACTGGGAAGGTATGAAGAAAGATGTTGGAAATTTTATTTCCAAATGCATGAACTGCCAGTTGGTAAAAGCCGAACAGAAGAAGCCAAGTGGATTGCTTCAACCATTAGAAGTTCCTACATGGAAGTGGGAGCAAGTATCGATGGATTTTATCGATGGATTGCCTAGAACCAGAACGGGAAATGAAGGGATTTGGGTCATTGTAGATCGTCTGACTAAGAGTGCAAGATTCATTCCTGTTCGATCGACTAGGACTGCATCAAAGTTGGCTGAGTTGTATGTTAAGTGGATAGTTTGATTCCATGGTATTCCGAAGAGTATAGTGAGCGATCGAGACCCATTGTTCACTAGTGGATTTTGGAAGAGCTTCCAGGAAGTTTTGGGAACCGAGTTGTGTTTGAGTACAGCTTATCATCCTCAAACAGATGGTCAGACCGAGAGAGTCAACCGAGTTTTGGAAGATCTTCTTAGAGCTTGTGTTTTGGATTTCGGAGGATCATGGGAAGATCACCTTCATTTAGTGGAGTTTTCGTATAACAACAGTTACCAGTCAAGCATTGGTATGGCACCATATGAGGCATTGTATGGAAGACCGTGTAACTCTCTGACATGTTGGTTAGAGACCGGAGAAAAGTTAATACTTGGGCCAGAAATGATTCGACAGACTTCAGATTGTATAGAGATCATTCGGCAACGAATGAAGGCAGCCCAAGATCGTCAGAAAAGTTATGCTGATAAGCGTCGTAAAGATTTGGAATTCGACATAGGTGATATGGTTTTTGTGAAGATTTCTCCTCTGAAGAATGTTATTAGATTCGGGAAGAAAGGAAAATTGACTCCGAGATTTGTTGGACCATTCCCGATCATCGAGCGAATTGGAAAGCTCGCCTATAGGTTGGAATTACCGGAGAAGATGTCGGGTGTGCACAATGTTTTCCATGTATCGTATCTACGGAAGTATGTGCACGACTCGAGTACGGTGGTTTCTGCTGATAGCTGTGAAGATTTCGAAGTTGATCCAGTTGATAGAAGACCTCGTAAGCCGCTTCGTGTTGTGGAAACCGACACGAAACAGCTTAGGAGGAAGGTAGTTAAGTTGCTCAAGATACAATGGAGTGATGATGATAACGACTGTACGTGGGAGGTGGAAGAGAGGATGAAGGCAGCTCATCCTGAACTCTTCGAGGTATGGCCCTAAGGTGTCGGGTCATCTCACAATGTTGTAACTTGCTCTAGTTTTAGAATTCTGCATGCTAAGCTAGAATTGGATGCATGGTTTGTTGATTGCTATGGATGGTAGGCGTACAGAATAGTCTTTGATTGCTTTGATTGCTTGGAATTTCGGGGACGAAATTCCTAAGGGGGAGAGAATGTAACGACCCGTATTTTTACGGATCGACAAGTTCGTCAAAATCTGGAAAATTTAGCATCATTAAGTCATTTCAGATTTTGGGCATGATTTTTTCTAAGTCTTAGGTCGTGACATTTTAGGTCGTGAAATTTTTAGGTCGTGACATTTTAGGTTGTGACATTTTAGGTCGTGACATTTTAGGTCGTGACATTTTTAGGTCGTGACATTTTAGGTCGTGACATTTTAGGTCGTGACATTTTAGGTCGTGACATTTTAGGTCGTGACATTTTTAGGTCGTGACATTTTAGGTCGTGACATTTTAGGTCGTGACATTTTAGGTCGTGACATCTTAGGTCGTGACATCTTAGGTCGTGACATCTTAGGTCGTGACATCTTAGGTCGTGACATCTTAGTTCGTGACATCTTAGGTCGTGACATCTTAGGTCGTGACATTTTAGGTCGTGACATTTTAGGTCGTTTCATTTTAGGTTTCCAGCCTATAAATACACGTCCATTTCCTCACTTTTTGGGATTCGAATTTTGAAGCGACGAAGTCCTGCCATTTTGAGAGCTCGAGTGCTGCACTTCTTCACTTCTTTTCTCCACTCTAATCTTGTGATTCCTTCCATCCAAATCGAAGATCAAGATCGAAGATCCAAGAGTTAAAGTTGAAGATCTACATTCTTCGAAGAGAGATTTCATGGTTTGAAGTGGGATTTTGGTAGATCGAGTTAGATCCTTCGCTGTCCAGATCTGAAGTGTGTTGATTTAGGGTTGTTTAGGTGATTTGGTGAGTGGTGATTATCTCTCACACGGATCCAAAGGAGTAGATCGGATTGTTGGCTTGATTTGGTGTTAAAATAGTGATTTCTATGCATTTTTGTAAACCTAAGTGTAGATCCATGTAGATCCATTGTTCATGATGATTTGACAACCATTTTTGTGCATGATTAACCTATGCAAGTTTATTCATCAAGTTGTAGAGATAATTCTCATGTTTTCATGCTTGTTAGACTTTCAATTCTTTAATTACGAAATTGCCATTATTGTTATAATTGTCCATTTTTCTTATAATTGAATGCTTGATTTCTTGGATTGATGTTTGACATGATTGATTACTGTGAATTAGATAATTGTTGATTGGTTTTAGACAAGATGGTCGAAGATGATTCAAAAGCTAAGAGAAATGCTCTTGAAATGGGAAAGCTGCTCATTGCATATGTAGCGGGATGATGAAGCTCTTATGCATAGATTTGATGATGAAATGTTGAGATGAGGCTTTGCGAGGATGTGATGAAGCGAGGCATCATGTGATGAAGACTTGGTTTAATCCAGACGGGATCATCCCAAACATGTTGATAACTCGGTGAAATGGTTCGAGTTGAGGATAATGGATGGTTATGGAAATAGTCGTCGAGGAGGATGACTAGGAGGCTTGGGTCTCATCGTGGTTGAAGGTTCTAGCATGCTCAAAGCAAGAGTACGTTTGGGCAGATTCGATAGTCCCAACGGCTAACTGTTGATGGTTGAGTACTCTGGGCAGATTCGATAGTCCTAGGCACGGGTCACGATGACGTGCGGGAGTTATGTCTAGAACCGGGGTTTCCCTTAGCCCTTGATGGACGGCTGAAAGAATGTGCCGGTCATTCAATTAACGGTGATACCGAAGCAGTGATAACGGTGATAGCCAGAGTCATGGATGTTTGGATGTATCGTCATTCGGACTCAAGAGCGGTATTTTCTGGGTGCTTATCTGATTTAGGCCTTGGTACTTGGAAAACATCGTCCTTGACTCGAATGATTATTACTTTACTTTAAATTGTATGCTCTGCTATGTTGCTTCTGCTTAGTGTGTGTCTGGGGGCTATCACTGTAGAAAGAGGTGGAGTGGGAGGGTTGTATTCCTATTCCTTTTTCCTTTATGCTCTTTTGGTATGTTGTTAGTTAATTTACTGCTCACTAAGACTGTTGTCTGACTCAAGGCTTTATGTTTTAATTCTTATTGCCTTGGGCTGTTCGTCCATTTTGGGACGGGCAGACTAGGTAGCAGGTGACAGGTGCTGTTCTTGCTTCCCACGTTGCTGATATCGAAGACGAGCTGGAGGGTTGCATATTATCTTTTTACTATATGTACTGGATGTTCCGCTGCTTTGTATTCTCTGAGTGATATGTAGTGAGGCTTGATGTATTGACTGTTCAGATGCTTGTATTCAACTATTATGAAGTTTTATATGATGACATTTTATTCTGTAAAGCTTCCCTATATATATGTTCTATTGTATTTTGTCCATGCGATGTGAGTAATACGATAGATCCTGTTGTTTTAATTTACCCTGGCAATCGTCCATGGTCGCCTGGCACACTTTACAGCGCACTATCTCTAGATTCAGTGCAGGGGTCATGGGCGGTCGTCACAAGAAGTGAGTGAAGTAATTTTGCAAGGAATAATTATTTTTATACAGTGATGAGAGGAAAATGATTAAGTATAAAATGAATTCAAAAATTCACATGACTTGTGTATGTGTGAATATTGTATAGAAAATATATACATATGATCAGAGAAGTATGGGATGATAAAATAAAAATCCTCTTGATAATTAAAATGCATAGAAATCAGTCAAGCAATATTTTTGAGTATGGATGCCCTTTTGAAATAAATCAAGAAAGAAGCAAATGGTAAATTATGTTAGTTAAAAACAAAACTTATAGAAAGAAACATGAGAAGTAACCCGGGTATGATAAGATACATTGTGAAATTAAGTCACACAAAAATAATGTACAGATAGAATCATGCAAATAGCATGCACATGGAAAAGCAGAATAATAACTGTTTTCACCTGAAATAGAAATAAGAAAGAAAATGGCCAAATTAGCCATAAGCATGCATACAGGCTTCTTTCATTTTTGTATGGATAAAATGGGTGTTTCCTCTATTAAAACCCTAGTTAAATGATTTAAATCAAGGGGTAAGGCAGAGGTTTTCTCTGAGGAGGAAAAACAAAAGTTTAATTCAAAAAAAAATAGAAAGGAGAAACTCACACAGTCTTCAAGCTAAAGCATTCTCGGGGAAGAGGAGAGGAAGGTGAGTGATAATCATTTAAAAGACTTAAGGCATTAAGACCCAAGTAAAGGCAGCCAAATTATTTTATATAAAATCATATTATGTTTTTCTGTTTGGTTTTATTCTCTAAATAAATACATGTTGATCATGGATGGTATTTTGGTTGAATTTCTGGTTAATGTTTTGATCTGTTTTGAGTTGTTATAATTGTTTCAATTTTTTCTTTGAAATATAAATAATCAAACATATATTCATATTATAGAAATGGATTTTATAATCCAGTTTTATATGAAGAATGAACTAAATGTTTTACTGAGAAATAGGATATCAAAGGGAAATGAAGTGGGCAGTGTGAATAATGAGATTCATGCTCATGCCTAGTTCATATTAAAAATGATATGAACAATGCAATACTATAAACATGTGCTGATTTGTTCAGATCATGAGCCAATATGTTTTTATGGGTTTTTCTTAAAAACCCTATCCTATGTTCACAGTAAAATAAATATAGTATTTCTTATGGTTTCATCAGATTTATGCAAGCAATGGAAAAATTTCTAGAAATAAATATACGGGCAGTTTTATAAAATAAGATTAAGCCAGAATGACTTTGGATGTGCAATTTTGCATGAATGCTTTGTATGATTGGATGTAAACCCTTGAGTGAGTTTAATAAATTTTAGGGTTTATGTAATGAAAGGAAGAACATGAGCACCTCTGGAATTAAAAAGAAAATTTCTCAGCAATTAAATGAGCATGGTCTCTAAATTACAAAGTAATTTAGGAGAGGTGCCTTGATCTACTCATCATCAGGTGGATGATGGGTATGTGCATGATTTGTTCAAGTCCTGAAGGCCTCTGTGCAAAGGTTAACAGAATTGAGTCCTTTGCAATGCACACTTTGTGTTCAAAGGCAAGAGTTTAGACCATATAAAATATAAAATGGGATTGAAAGGTTATGCTATGGATTTTAGGAAGCTAAAATCCATAGGAGTTTGTACATGTACAACTTAATGGATTGAATGGATGAATGCTTGGGTGTATGTTTGTTAGATAAATTTAAATGTACATATGCTCAGGTTTAACATGAAATTGAATAGTGTCAAATATATATGTTCTCTGCACAGTTTTAAGAATTTATAAGTTGTTTTAATAATGATTTCACTCATACCAGAATTTTATTCTGACCCTATTTATTGCCTTTGCAATATTTGGGGTGTCTCATTTTTATTGAGGCAGCTCAAAATATTGTTGCAGGTAGAGATGCATGAGTAGCTTGCTTGCTTGGAAAATTAGAAGACTTACTTGAGTTTATAAAATGCAGTAGTTCATTGTAATAAAGATAGCTAGGCAAACTTTCTTAAGTCTATGCAGACCTTTCAGAATTGTAGTGGCTTTGTTCATTTAAAAAGAATCTGTAAAACTTAAGTATTATATGTGTCTTGAGCTACTGATCTAAGTAACTGACTTTGATGGTTTCTGGTGGGTTGTGATGGAGAAAATTATGCCATGTAATTTAATATGTGGACATGCTTTCTTTATCAAAGTTTGTTAAATTTTTAAATAGAAAAGGTGCAATAGTTTATGGATAAGCATGTAGCTAAATATTGTTAAGTGATAATTGAATCTGGCATTGGCTAACCAGAAGAGCTTGACCATGACTTATAACTGATATAAGACCATGAGAAGCTCGAAATCTTAACCTGTTAATTCTCCTTGAACATCTGATTTTACAGTAGAGAATTTGCATTGTATTGTATAGTAAAAATGAAATACATGCTTTATACTTATAATCTGGAATGCAACTATATTGAACTGAGTTTAGCTAACCACCCATTTGGTTTAAGTTAAGTGAGTTTTGTCTTTAACAAATCTGTTGAAAAAAATGCATTGCCATGTAGTCTACCTAGATATTAAACATGCTAATAATCCCACTGTTTGATTGTAACGACCCGCTATTTTGGACTATTCGCATCCGCACATGTCGGACTTGAATAATTCAAATATACCGAATTGTTAATTTAAATTTGGCAAAACTGAGCATATACAGTAAATAAATAATCACAGATCACAGACATAGAGTAATAATTGCAGCGGAAATAAAAGATAGTAGTTCATGAAGCTACTATATACATATCAGAGTTAAATAAGGTACAACAGATGTCTCGAATACAATAGTCAAATACAAGAATCAGAATACAATCACTGGAATCAACTTGATATCTGAAAGCTGGATAGATAGCTGGATCTCCAAGCGAAGCTCCAACTCCAAAGGTGAGTCTCGAATACTGGATCACTCAGTCTGACCTGAGCGTAAAGCAAAACACAAAACACTCGAGTTAGGATTAACATTCTTATATCAATAAATCTAACTCAAGTGAAATAGAAACTGAAATACAAGTAACTCAAAGGATGTTTGGAATAACCATCCTTTAAGGATCCGTTAAACTATCTACTATGTAGTAGTGTACGATAAGTAGATAATGCCTATCAGTAATATAAGATATCAAAATAGTGTTAAGGCGTTACCATTATTCCCCTTAACACATTTTATATAAGCGTTATAATCTATGCAGCACTGTAAACTCCACCGTAAACTAGTGGGATATCAGGGAGTACTCCATAGGTATAAAGCAAAACAAATCGTAGTGGTCGCGTAAATAGGTGTAACAACCCGGGATTTCGCAGTGATTTATAATCATCATTGAACGATTAATCTATTGGTTAAATACTGTTGGAAGCTGTTAAATTGTTGAGAAATTATTGTGGGCTTTAAATAAATACTTCCTTTATTGTGGCCAGCCCTTTAAAAAAGAAAAAGAAAAGACATCAGCCCGTTATCATTTTTGGTTCGATCCCCCTTCCCTTTTATTTGCTCCAGCCCGATCCCCTCTTTCATTTTCGAACCCTAGAATAAATCGAACGAAAGAAAATAAATGGTGGCGCTCGTTCTCATCTTCGTCCCTGGAAAAGTAGGGCTTCGGCTTCGTCTTTCGTATGAGATTAGTGATGACAAATCTGGAATTGGAGCTTTTATTTCACTCGACTTTGTTGCTTTGAGCTGCTTTGTCGATCGACGACTTCTTTGTAACTTGGCTTCGATCGCTCCAATTCGTGACAAAAGGTGAGTGATTTTTAAATTCACTCACATCTAATTTGGCTTAGTTCTATGCCTTGCGTTTGATTTGGCTTCATCGATGATGATTTTTGGTTTTGATTTCGCTGTGGTTCGATTTCTCGTCTCTTGTTTATCTCGGCCATTCGATTTGTTGATGTTGATGATTTCTGAATTGTTCGAATTTGCGCCTTGTGCTGCTTGATTTTATGAGGTTGATGTTGTTCGACTTTCGACCTTGTTGATTTTCTTACTGTTGTGGTTCTGGCATTTATGTCTTGTTCCATACTTGTATTTGACTTCGGTCACTTGACATTTTTGACCGGTCATCTGTGAATTTGGCACTATCTATATACATTTTATAGCAGAAGTCCTATGTTCAGTTGTTCATGAGCCTTGTGCTCGAGCTTACTGTATTGTGTTGTTTGGTTCACTGCATTTGATCTGATGCCCGAGTCCTTTTCTTTCTGTATATGGTCTTGTTGACATGTTGATTTGCACTTCATGTTAGCATTGGTTAGTCTTGACTTCCTTCTGGTAGTCGCTGTATTGAGTTGCACCTGTCTTTGTATTTATTCTGGGCATCGTGTCAATTGGGTTGAGCATTGTCTAGAACAGTAGTTCTTTGTTGAGACTATATTTGTGCCTCTTTGTGGTTCAGTCTGTTAGTCGAGTTTGCATTGATACACGATACTTGTATACATCTGGACTTTCTAGATTCTGGCCATACTTTGGGTACTGTAATTGTTGGTTGCATTTTCTAGTTCATGTAGTCGAACTATCCCATTGCACTGGGTTGAGTCTGGTGATCTTTGCCATCTTCACTTGCATATTGTTCATCATTTAGTTCACGTGTGCTTCATGTAGCCTCCACTCTTGCCTCTTGACTTCATGTAGCATTTTTGTTGTTATTATGGGTCGCAGTCGTTTTACTGCATATATCGGGGACTGTATATTTGAGTTATTTCACTGATGCGTCACCAACATCATTTGGTTGAATTTATGGTAGTTGCAGCTTCTTTTGTGCCGTGTGCCCTTGTGTACATGGGGTGGCTGTAGTTTATCCCAGTCTCTGTTTTCTGTCGTTTGACTTGATCTTAAGTTGAATCCAGCTGAAATGCTCGGGTTTGACTTTATGCCGTTTGTGAACATGTTCTTTTGTATAGTTAGTATGTTGTATTGGCGAGGCAGTGCACGCGTGCGTGCACTGCAGCCACCTAGAATTGACAGTTTTGAATTGATATTTCTTTTTCTTTGCGTCGTGATGCATTGATGTTTTATGCCGTATTGGCGAGGCCGTACACGCGTGCGTGTACAGCAGCCAATCGAATTTTGATGGTTTTAAAGTGACAATTTCAATTGTTTTAAATTGATTTAGTCGATTTGATAAATTGTTTATTTATCTCTGTTGATGATTTAAATCTGCTGATTTTTGTTAAACACTGTTAAGTGTTATATTGACCGTTATCCGGTTTCTTTGTTTAAAGAATCGGATAGACGGGAATTATTGTGACTGTCGTCTAATTAAATTATTACTGCCTATATGCACTAATAAACTGGTTTGAATTAGACTAACCTGGGTATTATTTTCTTTTGAATGTAATACTCGGGTCAGACCCGAGTTATTTCAGGTTGTAGATTTCCTTCTTTGAGTTGCTGTTCGGGATTTGAAGACTTTTCACTTCTTCTGAAGTTGTTAGTGTCATTTTGTGGTAGTCGTGTCATTGTACAGAACGATATGTATTCATGTATATTAGTCGATAATGTACTTGTATATATAACTTCTAGAGTCGACAGTTGTAGTTGTATCATATGTATTGTGTCAACTATGTATTAACTGACATCAGTTATATATATGAGACTTTTGTTTTTATCTGTGTTCCGCATTTATATTATCTGTGTTATTGTTATATCTAATGTCCTAAACTATTATGAACTATCGTAGTTTGTTTTATACTGATAATTGGGTGTGTCGATGGGAGTAAATAAATAATAGATGAAAAATAAAAAGCATATACTTTGTCACGTCCTGAGATTTTCGACTTTCGAAAATTCGACATCGATACTCACTTTATCGACTGCCGAGCAATCGAGTGCCGGAAACTCCAGTAGTGAGGGTTTTAAAAAGAAGAAAAGGTAGAAGAAGAAGAAGATAGAAGAAAAAGAGAAGAAGAAGAAAGAAGAACAACAGAACACACAGAATACAGAAACAGAAAACAATATCAGAATCTCACATATCGCAGCGGAACAATATATAATAGATAAACACTAGTCTTTTAAAACAAAGAACTATATCAGTTTATACATACATCAATCAGAGTCAATATACAACTCAATACAACACATACATCAATGGACAGTTATATAAACTTGTCCTAATACAGAATACACAGCGGAATAAATACTATCAGATACAAATACTACGTCTCGTCATCCAGCTTATCTCCAAAGCTCCAGAATATCCAGAATATCCTGATAATCTAACTCTAGACTGCCCGTGTGGAAATTTGTGGGCACCCAGAGTTTAGAAGGGAAACAATAAACTCCGAGTCAGTCATGGTGACTGGTGTGAGATCGTAAAACAGTTTATCTTTAAAATAAACAACAGAAAAGCTTTAATGTCAATTCGCAATGCTTTTGGAAAATGAAACTACCATAAGACCTCCCACCACACACACAATGCAAACGCAGAATTGGAGGAGATTTCTTCTTATGATAGTCAAAGATGCTTACTACGCAAAATCAAATCATTTTTGATATTATTTTTAGTGCATAGTGTAGAAAACATTTCGAAAGTAGAATATAAATCTTAGCCAGCATAGACATTTCGAACTATGCCTACTATAGCTACCATCCAAACAGTGGGGCGCCACCATAAGTGAATGATAGGTTCTACAACTAAAACCGTACAAGGCTCGTATTGTTTCTTTGGATTTCCAACAAATGGTCAGGCTAAGGAACTTCCTATCCACGATGGGTACGTCCCTGGAATAGACGACCCGAGAACCTAACCGGATCTCTGCCAACACAAGGCCGGGTTACCTCTGCAAAAATAGGTAACTACTGACACGCGTATGCCATCCCCCGATCGTCACCGATCTTCCCGAGGATCCCCGATTCGCAACAAACCACATAGATAATAATAATGCAGTAACCACAGAGGTTAAGTATCTGGGCTCCATACCATGATACCACCTTTATCCAGAAGGAATGACATACACTAAGGGGCGCTACTCCCTAGAACCTTGCTGCATCCTTCCTGTTTCGACCATTTCCGGGGTGTGAGGCTCGACGAAGTCTCGTCCACAAAGCTACGCTTTCTCAAAAAGCCCTGCTTTGGGTCAAACAAAAATGATCAACCTATGATCACAAAGATATAAGATCAAACAAATGATCATATCGCAAATGATCAAACACTGATCATTTCACAGCAACACTCAGTATGCCACGTTACCAAATTGGGATATATCGCTGATAAATTTCAACTACATAACCTCTGAGCTCGTACGTCTCAGAGAAGGGTGTTAAGCTAAGAGAATAAATTCTCCGCCACCAACAGAAATGTATTTGAAAGAAATCAGCTTTATATCTCAAATTGTAACGTCAGACACACAATCCATACAAGTCTGTTCCGGGATCGAACAGAACCGAAGGCACTTCTCACGAAGCCCTTGCAATTCCGGATAATTTTCAATCACGTCGGGACTTCCCGTCACTAAGGGTGATAAAACCTCTAAATCGAAGATCAGTCGATGTAGAGTAACTCGACGGTAATCCTTCCGTTTTCAAAAATATCCGGTCTTCAACACCGGTCTTCAAATGCGATTCATAACGACGTATCACATATTCGGAATGGGTTATATGACCCCATGGTCCTTTCCCGGCTAACCCGAATAGTGAGCGATTATTCAAAAATAAGTGTGGCATTCAAATTCATCCAATTCACAACAAATACCATTCAAGGTAATCATTGATAGTCGGTTATTTAACTATCAATAAAGATGCGCAACATCATCAGATTCCAAATAATTTTCCAAATTATTTCATCTTCAAAAATATCTTTACTAGATATAAAATTTCCACACTTCAAAATAAATCAATATTTATTTTTAAAACGAATCCCCATTTCTTTTTATAAATTCCATAGTGAATTTATACTTATCGAATATCTACCGATATTCGATTTTTCAAATCGATTTCAATATTAAATTTTGATTTATCTTTAAGAAGGTAAATTCTCAAAAACATTTCATTTCGTTTTGGAAAACATTCCCATACTTATTTAAAAATAAGTCAGTAATTCACAAATCCATTTATTTTCAACATTTGAAAATATTCGATATACTTAAAATCAAATTAAGTATACATTCATTCTTTAAAGAAATCTATTTTCTATAACAACATCAATTTGAGTCAAAAACGAATGTTACGTAAAACATCGTTACGACGACTCAAAAATCACTAGTATAGGGATTCGAAATTAATATAGATAGGTAAATCCCAATACTAGATAAAAACATTTCCTTTCGGAAATCATTTACTATAACAACAGTGTTATAGTCCACCATTTCCTTATTTCTCGAAAACGCCTATTTCAACAAGAACTGTTGAAATCTATGCTTTCGATTCACAATACATTTTAAAACATCTTTAAAATGTTTAACTTCATTTTTAATATCACTTCTTCAAAAACGTATCCATTTTACTTAACAATATATTCACTGTCCAAATCGTGAATATACTTCACTTAACCCTATTTAAATCTTTTCTACACATTTATTTCGAGAATTTTCCACTATCCAAAATCGTGGATAAAATCCCCTTTAACCTTTTAATTTACCAAATCCAATTGATTTCGAATTTATAAAACAACGTTTATAAATTCTATTTCTATTTTCTAACGACTTCAATTTAATAAATCTTCTTTATTAATAATTCGATCAATATCCCATTTAAAGGCAACAATCCAAGTTACAAGTAAATTTCTTATCAGTCTTTATTCTACAACTTCATTCATTTTATAACTTCATTCATTTTATAACTTCATACTTTATAATCTATGAACTTCAATCTTTATAAATCTATAAACTTCAATCTTTATAAATCTATAAACTTCAAATCTTCACAATCTATAATTCTATAAATCTCATGTCTTCACAATTTATAATTCTATAAATTTCTAACACTTATAGAAACTCGTTTTAAAATTCCAATACTATTAATTGATAAATATCAATTCTGTACATCTTTTATATATATCATTCTTAAATAATTCAAAAGAAATCCAACTTAAACTATTTTATTTATCACTTGACTATTTATTTCAAAATCACCTTTCAGGTATATTTCACAATTTAAAATTTTCATAACTTTAAATTTATAACATTTATTTATTTATTTAAGATAAATAAATTCCAAAATTTAATAAATCGTATACTTTCCAAAAATCACTTCAAAATTCCTTTTAAAGTAAAAATCGTTTATTTTTAAACTTTAAAATTGAACCCGATGATGCAACGCATCAATTAGTTCATCACAACATCAAACATCATATATCATCATATGATGACAGAATATATATCAACATCTGTAAATAAATAAATACAGTTGAGGAATCCAGTTGGATCCCTCCAACCTGTTTCCCTGCATCCAAAGACGTCAGCACAATACCAATTCCGCTCCAGTACGGAATTATCGCGGTATATAGGTTTTTATAAATCCGCTTACTAACGGCGCAATAGGGTCTCATCCGCTATACGAGGCGGGAAATCATCAATCCAATATATACATATGCCAATATGTATATATTGCTATATATATAGATATATCCTATCATATCTAATACCACATCCAATAGCAATCAAATCATCAATCAATAAATAACTGAAAATTCCACTTTTCAATCGAGTGAGAAAAATCTCACCTTAGCTTTGCGATCCATTTCCAATCCAATTTTGTTTTCTTGACTTATTTGACCTTGTATAAATAATTATACAATTCGTTAATATTCGAACAATCGAATAATAAATTTCCATTTGATAATTTCAATTATTCAATGATTTTATTTCAAACCAATTTCTTTTAATAGAATTATTTAACAAGGAAATAAATTTGAAACTAATTTCTCCTTTAACAGATTATCTTTATATAAAACTTTCCAATGATATTATATATAAAATTTGAAAACTGCTTATGTATACATACTTAACTTTTATATAAATAAATAAAAATCTAGCTGTTAAATTAATTATTTTTCTTCCTGTTTTTCTCTAATGTAAAATTGTAATAGTATTTATTATAAAACAGAAATTAATTTCACTGTTAATATTTTCTAATCTATATAAACTTGACTGTAAATTTTTAACAAACTGTAATCTCTAAAACCATATAAAATTTCCTTCCTGTAAAATGTTTATATACATTTTTTTCTTTACTGTAAATATATATATATATATATCTATATATATATTTTTACTAAATTTAAAATCGAACAATGAAATACCTCACTGCAAAGAGGCGACTGCAGCTAATTCATAGTCGCGACTGCTGGCCTCCACATACGAGCATCATTACCTTCGCAGAACACACGGCAACCCCTAACCACCTCGAATTGTTGCTCGTAGACAGCCGCGACCCCATGACTGTTGCCCTATCTTCGACGCCACCACACGATATCGCCGCTGCCTCCTCCCAGCATCGCGTATGCCTGCGCTACCATCGCCTGCCGCCGCGTTCCCCAAATTGGAGTCGAAGTCGTCGACTCCAGCCGAGGTCGAAAGCTTCCAATTCGATGATGCCACGACTCCAGCACGATTTGACGACCCCGAGACCACCAGGCGCGCGCTCGCGATAAGATCGAACTCGAGATGTCGTCGCCGCCTTCTGTTTCTCGTGCGCGAGTCTGACCTCGCGAACCTCCCCCAGTCGCGATTCGATTAAAATTTGTAAATGGGGCCGCCATAAATTTTGAAGATAAAATGAAGTCTGGGTTTGTTTCCCTGTTTGATTTTCGTTTTCGTTTGATTTCGTGGTCTGTTGAAAAGAATGGGAGGAGAGGGTCATTTGAAACGAAAGGGTATGGGCTGCACGAAAATCTCGTGATGCTCGGCGTGAACAACGGGGAGAAAACGTGGGATATTTATAAATTTTAAATTTTAAAATTAAACTGAATTTTCTTTTAAAATTTCGACGCGTTTATGCGTCGTACGATTTCGTAACAACTCAAAAAAATACGAAAATTGAAATCCGACAATAATTCAATATTACGGACCCAATGGAACTGGTTTCGTCGAATCCCGAGACTGCGCCTCGGACGGCTATTTTTAAATTCGATTCGAACAATATAATTTCAAAACTGAACAAATTGTTTCCAAACTCAATTCTGAAGTTTCAATTATCTTCAGTATTATAAATACGAATTTTAAAAGCTTTTCGAAATATTTTTCTTCAACTTAAAATAGAAGATTTAAATTTTTATCCAGTTCAATAGATTAAATTATAAAATTTAATCGCCAAATTTAAACTTATATCGGGAATTCAAATTAAATCATCGTTCAAATATTTAAAATTAATTAAATATTTCCAATTTAATTTGTTCGAAATTCAGGGTCGTTACAAATTTCCCTCCTTAAAAGAATTTCGTCCTCGAAATTACAAGTTAGGAAAAAATGTCCTTAACTCGTCTATTATTTTTCACAATCCAATAGTTTTATCGATTTTCCAAAACAAATCTTCCTACTAAAGATTCGTTATCATTCAACTAAATTTTCCAACTTAAATTCTAAGTTCCAAACAACATTATTAACTTCTGAATTCAATATCGAGTTTAAATTCAAATTTTAAATTTTCAAAATTTCTCAAAAATTTTCTAACACTCGAAATTTTCGAAAAATTTCGCCAGCGTCTCCTTTGCGCGGCTAGTACGGTACGACTACAAAACGTCCCTACGGACTCTCAGATTTCAAAAAGAAAAAGAAAAAGCCAAACGGCTAGAGAGAAATCATCAAAAACTCATATAGAATTTAAAATACGTACCTTTTTCGAGCAATTCAAATTTATCTTTGAAATCAAAATTCCAATTCCTTTATACCTGTATATCTACTAGCCATTATATCTAGTTACAGCATTCAAACTATTTTGCACATTCAATTACAAAATTTTCAATATAACTGCTTATACCTTTTTAGCTTACTATTGAAGTTGCATATTCAATTTCGTTCAATCTTTACATTTCAATTCCATTTGAATTCAATTCCAACATTTAATTGGATTCAGTTCAATTTCTGAATATTGAATTTTATTGATTAGCTTTCAGTCATACTGCACCATTTTAAATTAGTTTCAATTACTAATTCATTCGTTTTTCAATTTGAATTTCATTCCACTCAGATTTCAAATATTCTATAAGTTATCAACTTATTAATATTTCGTAAGTATTTTAAATAGGATTCCAGAGTCGTTTCAACTTTTTCAAAACCATTTGAAAACAATTCAAATTATCCTTTTAATTTCCAAAACAAAATCCAGATTTTCCAAACATTTCCATTTAAAAACAATTTGGCAGCAATTTCTCTTCTGGAAACCCGAAAATGAACACCGGTGATGCCATGGTCATCATCGGAATTATTTTCCAGCGACCGAAAAGAGTTTAGAGCTTTTCATTTCTTCAAAACATTTTTCAAACCTTTAAAATTCATTTTCAAATCAAAAATGGTTTAAACTTTCCAAATCTCCAAAATTTTCAAACTCCTTTCAAAACTTTTCCAAAACTTCTCTGAAATTCCGTTTTAATTTACAATTCACATTTATAATTTACATTCTCAAATTTCATTCGTATGTGAATCAATTTCTTAACTTTGGAGTTATGATTTCAATTTCTTATTCAATTTTAGTGATGATAATTTAATAATATTACTTCTAGCAACCATGCAACCATATACTATAGTAATTCATAGAAAAACATTTCTTTTATATACAAAAATAGTTTTGGGCAAAAATTATTTCATTCACCCTATTTTAAAACAATACTGTGCCGAACTGTTCTATTCAAGTGTTTAGAAACCCCTTCGATACAGTTTTGCAAGACTGTGCCGACGAAGGTTCATATACCACTCAATAAACCAATCATCACAATACAAAACAAAATTTTATATTCAAATAACAAATACGCGCTCATATCTATTATTACACTCAACTCATTCTAGAGTACTACTGACTCTATCTCTAATGAGTAACACCCAACAGAGCAGGGTTGTCGCTTAACCATATGCTCTGATACCACTTTGTCACGTCCTGAGATTTTCGACTTTCGAAAATTCGACATCGATACTCACTTTATCGACTGCCGAGCAATCGAGTGCCGGAAACTCCAGTAGTGAGGGTTTTAAAAAGAAGAAAAGGTAGAAGAAGAAGAAGATAGAAGAAAAAGAGAAGAAGAAGAAAGAAGAACAACAGAACACACAGAATACAGAAACAGAAAACAATATCAGAATCTCACATATCGCAGCGGAACAATATATAATAGATAAACACTAGTCTTTTAAAACAAAGAACTATATCAGTTTATACATACATCAATCAGAGTCAATATACAACTCAATACAACACATACATCAATGGACAGTTATATAAACTTGTCCTAATACAGAATACACAGCGGAATAAATACTATCAGATACAAATACTACGTCTCGTCATCCAGCTTATCTCCAAAGCTCCAGAATATCCAGAATATCCTGATAATCTAACTCTAGACTGCCCGTGTGGAAATTTGTGGGCACCCAGAGTTTAGAAGGGAAACAATAAACTCCGAGTCAGTCATGGTGACTGGTGTGAGATCGTAAAACAGTTTATCTTTAAAATAAACAACAGAAAAGCTTTAATGTCAATTCGCAATGCTTTTGGAAAATGAAACTACCATAAGACCTCCCACCACACACACAATGCAAACGCAGAATTGGAGGAGATTTCTTCTTATGATAGTCAAAGATGCTTACTACGCAAAATCAAATCATTTTTGATATTATTTTTAGTGCATAGTGTAGAAAACATTTCGAAAGTAGAATATAAATCTTAGCCAGCATAGACATTTCGAACTATGCCTACTATAGCTACCATCCAAACAGTGGGGCGCCACCATAAGTGAATGATAGGTTCTACAACTAAAACCGTACAAGGCTCGTATTGTTTCTTTGGATTTCCAACAAATGGTCAGGCTAAGGAACTTCCTATCCACGATGGGTACGTCCCTGGAATAGACGACCCGAGAACCTAACCGGATCTCTGCCAACACAAGGCCGGGTTACCTCTGCAAAAATAGGTAACTACTGACACGCGTATGCCATCCCCCGATCGTCACCGATCTTCCCGAGGATCCCCGATTCGCAACAAACCACATAGATAATAATAATGCAGTAACCACAGAGGTTAAGTATCTGGGCTCCATACCATGATACCACCTTTATCCAGAAGGAATGACATACACTAAGGGGCGCTACTCCCTAGAACCTTGCTGCATCCTTCCTGTTTCGACCATTTCCGGGGTGTGAGGCTCGACGAAGTCTCGTCCACAAAGCTACGCTTTCTCAAAAAGCCCTGCTTTGGGTCAAACAAAAATGATCAACCTATGATCACAAAGATATAAGATCAAACAAATGATCATATCGCAAATGATCAAACACTGATCATTTCACAGCAACACTCAGTATGCCACGTTACCAAATTGGGATATATCGCTGATAAATTTCAACTACATAACCTCTGAGCTCGTACGTCTCAGAGAAGGGTGTTAAGCTAAGAGAATAAATTCTCCGCCACCAACAGAAATGTATTTGAAAGAAATCAGCTTTATATCTCAAATTGTAACGTCAGACACACAATCCATACAAGTCTGTTCCGGGATCGAACAGAACCGAAGGCACTTCTCACGAAGCCCTTGCAATTCCGGATAATTTTCAATCACGTCGGGACTTCCCGTCACTAAGGGTGATAAAACCTCTAAATCGAAGATCGGTCGATGTAGAGTAACTCGACGGTAATCCTTCCGTTTTCAAAAATATCCGGTCTTCAACACCGGTCTTCAAATGCGATTCATAACGACGTATCACATATTCGGAATGGGTTATATGACCCCATGGTCCTTTCCCGGCTAACCCGAATAGTGAGCGATTATTCAAAAATAAGTGTGGCATTCAAATTCATCCAATTCACAACAAATACCATTCAAGGTAATCATTGATAGTCGGTTATTTAACTATCAATAAAGATGCGCAACATCATCAGATTCCAAATAATTTTCCAAATTATTTCATCTTCAAAAATATCTTTACTAGATATAAAATTTCCACACTTCAAAATAAATCAATATTTATTTTTAAAACGAATCCCCATTTCTTTTTATAAATTCCATAGTGAATTTATACTTATCGAATATCTACCGATATTCGATTTTTCAAATCGATTTCAATATTAAATTTTGATTTATCTTTAAGAAGGTAAATTCTCAAAAACATTTCATTTCGTTTTGGAAAACATTCCCATACTTATTTAAAAATAAGTCAGTAATTCACAAATCCATTTATTTTCAACATTTGAAAATATTCGATATACTTAAAATCAAATTAAGTATACATTCATTCTTTAAAGAAATCTATTTTCTATAACAACATCAATTTGAGTCAAAAACGAATGTTACGTAAAACATCGTTACGACGACTCAAAAATCACTAGTATAGGGATTCGAAATTAATATAGATAGGTAAATCCCAATACTAGATAAAAACATTTCCTTTCGGAAATCATTTACTATAACAACAGTGTTATAGTCCACCATTTCCTTATTTCTCGAAAACGCCTATTTCAACAAGAACTGTTGAAATCTATGCTTTCGATTCACAATACATTTTAAAACATCTTTAAAATGTTTAACTTCATTTTTAATATCACTTCTTCAAAAACGTATCCATTTTACTTAACAATATATTCACTGTCCAAATCGTGAATATACTTCACTTAACCCTATTTAAATCTTTTCTACACATTTATTTCGAGAATTTTCCACTATCCAAAATCGTGGATAAAATCCCCTTTAACCTTTTAATTTACCAAATCCAATTGATTTCGAATTTATAAAACAACGTTTATAAATTCTATTTCTATTTTCTAACGACTTCAATTTAATAAATCTTCTTTATTAATAATTCGATCAATATCCCATTTAAAGGCAACAATCCAAGTTACAAGTAAATTTCTTATCAGTCTTTATTCTACAACTTCATTCATTTTATAACTTCATTCATTTTATAACTTCATACTTTATAATCTATGAACTTCAATCTTTATAAATCTATAAACTTCAATCTTTATAAATCTATAAACTTCAAATCTTCACAATCTATAATTCTATAAATCTCATGTCTTCACAATTTATAATTCTATAAATTTCTAACACTTATAGAAACTCGTTTTAAAATTCCAATACTATTAATTGATAAATATCAATTCTGTACATCTTTTATATATATCATTCTTAAATAATTCAAAAGAAATCCAACTTAAACTATTTTATTTATCACTTGACTATTTATTTCAAAATCACCTTTCAGGTATATTTCACAATTTAAAATTTTCATAACTTTAAATTTATAACATTTATTTATTTATTTAAGATAAATAAATTCCAAAATTTAATAAATCGTATACTTTCCAAAAATCACTTCAAAATTCCTTTTAAAGTAAAAATCGTTTATTTTTAAACTTTAAAATTGAACCCGATGATGCAACGCATCAATTAGTTCATCACAACATCAAACATCATATATCATCATATGATGACAGAATATATATCAACATCTGTAAATAAATAAATACAGTTGAGGAATCCAGTTGGATCCCTCCAACCTGTTTCCCTGCATCCAAAGACGTCAGCACAATACCAATTCCGCTCTAGTACGGAATTATCGCGGTATATAGGTTTTTATAAATCCGCTTACTAACGGCGCAATAGGGTCTCATCCGCTATACGAGGCGGGAAATCATCAATCCAATATATACATATGCCAATATGTATATATTGCTATATATATAGATATATCCTATCATATCTAATACCACATCCAATAGCAATCAAATCATCAATCAATAAATAACTGAAAATTCCACTTTTCAATCGAGTGAGAAAAATCTCACCTTAGCTTTGCGATCCATTTCCAATCCAATTTTGTTTTCTTGACTTATTTGACCTTGTATAAATAATTATACAATTCGTTAATATTCGAACAATCGAATAATAAATTTCCATTTGATAATTTCAATTATTCAATGATTTTATTTCAAACCAATTTCTTTTAATAGAATTATTTAACAAGGAAATAAATTTGAAACTAATTTCTCCTTTAACAGATTATCTTTATATAAAACTTTCCAATGATATTATATATAAAATTTGAAAACTGCTTATGTATACATACTTAACTTTTATATAAATAAATAAAAATCTAGCTGTTAAATTAATTATTTTTCTTCCTGTTTTTCTCTACTGTAAAATTGTAATAGTATTTATTATAAAACAGAAATTAATTTCAATGTTAATATTTTCTAATCTATATAAACTTGACTGTAAATTTTTAACAAACTGTAATCTCTAAAACCATATAAAATTTCCTTCCTGTAAAATGTTTATATACATATTTTTCTTTACTGTAAATATATATATATATATATCTATATATATATTTTTACTAAATTTAAAATCGAACAATGAAATACCTCACTGCAAAGAGGCGACTGCAGCTAATTCATAGTCGCGACTGCTGGCCTCCACATACGAGCATCATTACCTTCGCAGAACACACGGCAACCCCTAACCACCTCGAATTGTTGCTCGTAGACAGCCGCGACCCCATGACTGTTGCCCTATCTTCGACGCCACCACACGATATCGCCGCTGCCTCCTCCCAGCATCGCGTATGCCTGCGCTACCATCGCCTGCCGCCGCGTTCCCCAAATTGGAGTCGAAGTCGTCGACTCCAGCCGAGGTCGAAAGCTTCCAATTCGATGATGCCACGACTCCAGCACGATTTGACGACCCCGAGACCACCAGGCGCGCGCTCGCGATAAGATCGAACTCGAGATGTCGTCGCCGCCTTCTGTTTCTCGTGCGCGAGTCTGACCTCGCGAACCTCCCCCAGTCGCGATTTGATTAAAATTTGTAAATGGGGCCGCCATAAATTTTGAAGATAAAATGAAGTCTGGGTTTGTTTCCCTGTTTGATTTTCGTTTTCGTTTGATTTCGTGGTCTGTTGAAAAGAATGGGAGGAGAGGGTCATTTGAAACGAAAGGGTATGGGCTGCACGAAAATCTCGTGATGCTCGGCGTGAACAACGGGGAGAAAACGTGGGATATTTATAAATTTTAAATTTTAAAATTAAACTGAATTTTCTTTTAAAATTTCGACGCGTTTATGCGTCGTACGATTTCGTAACAACTCAAAAAAATACGAAAATTGAAATCCGACAATAATTCAATATTACGGACCCAATGGAACTGGTTTCGTCGAATCCCGAGACTGCGCCTCGGACGGCTATTTTTAAATTCGATTCGAACAATATAATTTCAAAACTGAACAAATTGTTTCCAAACTCAATTCTGAAGTTTCAATTATCTTCAGTATTATAAATACGAATTTTAAAAGCTTTTCGAAATATTTTTCTTCAACTTAAAATAGAAGATTTAAATTTTTATCCAGTTCAATAGATTAAATTATAAAATTTAATCGCCAAATTTAAACTTATATCGGGAATTCAAATTAAATCATCGTTCAAATATTTAAAATTAATTAAATATTTCCAATTTAATTTGTTCGAAATTCAGGGTCGTTACAATATACCACTCCTATCGAGATAACCAATATTAGTGTAAGGTCAACTACGGATGGTCGCTCCTATCCAGCCTTATTCTTCGTAATAATAGACAGTATTTCTTTTAATACTCTTTGTTATTATGAGCATAGAGGTGGGGCGTCACAGTTGGTATCAGAGCTTGGGGTTTATGGACATAATATAAAACTTAACTCGGATGGAACATATGTTACAACTATTAGTCGATGTTTTATCTGTGATTTGAGTCAAAAATAAAGCTTTGAAATTTTGATGAAATTTTTAAATATCTTTATTTAAAAATAAGAGTGGAATTGTGTTTTGTTGTTTTGATTAAATTGTGTTCTGATGATTTGATTGATTTGTGTTCTGTTTATCAGAGTGCGCAGCGGAAACAGTGAAACTGTCTTCGCTGAGTACAACTGATAATCTTTTTGATTTAAAAATCAAAATACGAAATTGATATGTGATTTTTGTTGAAGTTTTCGCTGGCTTTCTTTTGTACTAATCATCTATTGATTAGATTTTGCTGTTTTGAATTATCTTCATTGAAGATACATTCAAATGATTTCTTTGTTCATTTTGTAGTAAGTGCAAAAATTTGAATTGCATGTTATTGCATTTATTTTACGTTGGACCGATGCTTGGTTATGAAACGTATTTTGTTGCCGTTATTTTCATAACGGGATTTTACACCAATGCTATATTTTGAAGTACGGTGTTTTGTGGCATTTTGATGAATGAGAATTCACTGACATTACATTTTGATGTAGATTGTTTTGATGTGATTTTGACGTTTTAAAACTACTGTCGCTTTGGCTTCCGTAACCATCAAATTTTAAAAGTGGATTTTCAAGCGGTTATTCCGCAATGCTGATTTGTAACCGTTTTTACGGTATTTTGAGAAGTACAATTTCCTTATCGAAATTGTTACTGATTTGCTGCTTTAATCACGTGATTGGAAACTCGTTTTAAAAATGAAAATTGTTTTATAAATTTTTTAACGGTTTGCGTTTTCAAAAGGATGAGAAAGCGACTTAAACGATTCAGCAAAATCGAGGATTATGACCCCTTTCTTTTACTGTTTCGCTTAACTCCGGACTTGTCCAGTTGAGAATGTGAATTGTTATTTTTGCAAAATAAATAAAATTGCTTTCAGGAATTTTAACAGTTTGCGCTTTCAAAAGAATGAGGAAGCGATTTAAACGTTTCAGCAAAATCGAGGACTATGACCCCTTTCTTTTACTGATTCGCTTAATTCCGGACTTGTCCGTTTGAGAATGTAAAGTGTATTTTTACAAAATACACAATTTTGCACTTTCAAGGAAACGATGAAGTGATTTAAACGATTTAGCAAAAGTGCGGAGTATGGAACCACACTTTTACTATTTCGGTTAATTCCGGACTCGTTAATTGAATATCTGTTGTTTTAATGAATTTGATGATTTCACACTTTCAAGGAAACGATGAAGAGAATCAAACGATTTAGTAAAACACGTGGTATGGGACATGTGCGTTTGCTATTTCGGTTAATTCCGGACTCGTTAATTGAAACATTTTGATGCTTTCGTGTGCTTTCGAGCCACTATGAGGACCTTCGGGTCATTTGTTGAACCTTCGGGTCATTTGTTGGGCTTTCGGGCCACTCTGCGGACCTTCGGGTTAAATACCAGTACTAGACCTTCGGGTCACTCTGCGGACCTTCGGGTCAATCTGATGGGCGCCAAAATTATGTTGAGTACTTGGTAGGCTTCGGCCATATGTTGTTGCACGTGCGGCGAATTAAAAACTCGCCATCTGATGGGATCGATCCAAGCTTTTATGTTGATTTTCTAGTCTTCTTAAATGATTTCTAGATATTTGTTGTTTCCAATTATTTGCAGGTAATTGGATATTGGTTGATATGAGTTCTGATTATCGTTTTTGATAATCGGATATTTGTTGTTTCTAATTATCGCTTGTGAAAATTAAATATTTGTTGATATGAGATTTAATTATCGCTTTTGATAATTAAATATTTGCTGATTTGAGATTTAATTATCGCTTTTGATAATTAAATATTTGCTGATTTGAGATTTAATTATCGCTTTTGATAATTAAATATTTGCTGATTTGAGATTTAGTTATCGCTTTTGATAATTAAATATTTGCTGATTTGAGATTTAATTATCGCTTTTGATAATTAAATATTTGTTGATATGAGATTTAATTATCGCTTTTGATAATTAAATATTTGCTGATTTGAGATTTAATTATCGCTTTTGATAATTAAATATTTGCTGATTTGAGATTTAATTATCGCTTTTGATAATTAAATATTTGCTGATTTGAGATTTAATTATCGCTTTTGATAATTAAATATTTGCTGATTTGAGATTTAATTATCGCTTTTGATAATTAAATATTTGCTGATTTGAGATTTAATTATCGCTTTTGATAATTAAATATTTGCTGATTTGAGATTTAATTATCACTTTTGATAATTAAATATTTGTTGATATGAGATTTAATTATCGCTTTTGATAATTAAATATTTGCTGATTTGAGATTTAATTATCGCTTTTGATAATTAAATATTTGCTGATTTGAGATTTAATTATCGCTTTTGATAATTAAATATTTGCTGATTTGAGATTTAATTATCGCTTTTGATAATTAAATATTTGCTGATTTGAGGTTTAATTATCGCTTTTGATAATTAAATATTTGCTGATTTGAGATTTAATTATCGCTTTTGATAATTAAATATTTGCTGATTTGAGATTTAATTATCGCTTTTGATAATTAAATATTTGCTGATTTGAGATTTAATTATCGCTTTTGATAATTTAAATATTTGCTGATTTGAGATTTAATTATCGCTTTAGATAATTAAATATTTGTTGATTTGAGAAATTTGATTATCGTTTTTGATAATCGAATATTTGTTGAATTTGAAATTTGATTATCGTTTTTGATAATCGAATATTTGTTGAATTTGAAATTTGATTATCGTTTTTGATAATCGAATATTTGTTGAATTTGAAATTTGATTTTCGTTTTTGATAAACGAATATTTGTTGAATTTGAAATTTGATTATCGTTTTTGATAATCGAATATTTGTTGAATTTGAAATTTGGTTATCGTTTTTGATAATCGAATATTTGTTGAATTTGAAATTTGATTATCGTTTTTGATAATCGAATATTTGTTGAATTTGAAATTTGATTATCGTTTTTGATAATCGAATATTTGTTGAATTTGAAATTTGATTATCGTTTTTGATAATCGAATATTTGTTGAATTTGAAATTTGATTATCGTTTTTGATAATCGAATATTTGTTGAATTTGAAATTTGGTTATCGTTTTTGATGATCGAATATTTGTTGATTTGAGAAATTTGATTATCGTGTTTGATAATCGAATATTTGTTGAATTTGAAATTTGATTATCGTTTTTGATAATCGAATATTTGTTGAATTTGAAATTTGATTATCGTTTTTGATAATTGAATATTTGTTGATTTGTTTTCTGATTGTCGTTTGGATAATTAGATGTTTGCTGATTTTATTGATATGAGATTTTCTAGTCTCCAATTGATTCTGGAATATGCTGATTGTATTGAATCGCTGTTTTCTATCTATTTCTATTAATAGTTAGAGTTTGTTGATTTTGGAATTTGTGTTTTCCAGTTAATTGTTGAATAACTAGATATTGTCAGTTTTGCGAGTTGTGATTTGTGCTTTCTAATCATCTTTGTTGATAATTAGATATTGCTGTTTTGAGATTTTCTGTATTTTAATTATCCAGCTGATAATTGAAGATTGCTGGTAATTGTATTTATCCAGTTTTGCTGTTTTCTGATTATCTATTGATGATTAGGCTTTGTTGAGAATTTGTGAATTTCTTGTATGAAATCAAAAGATTTCTTTGGCATTTAAATTCTTGACTTTTCTTTTCTAACTTAACCGGTTTATGTTAGAAAGAAAATTGTTATTGACAACCTTAATTATGAAAATTGCGGGGACGCAATTTTTATAAGGAGGGGAGCCTGTAACAACCCGGGATTTCGTAGTGATTTATAATCGTCATTGAACGATTAATCTATTGGTTAAATACTGTTGGAAGCTTTTAAATTGTTGAGAAATTATTGTGGGCTTTAAATAAATACTTCCTTTATTG
Organism: Allium fistulosum; assembly: GCA_030737815.1. NCBI lineage: Eukaryota > Viridiplantae > Streptophyta > Magnoliopsida > Asparagales > Amaryllidaceae > Allium > Allium fistulosum. Next base: position 1,108,479,790 of record CM060902.1, on the reverse strand, counting down.
TGGCCAGCCCTTTAAAAAAAAAAGAAAAGACATCGGCCCGTTATCATTTTTGGTTCGATCCCCCTTCCCTTTTATTTGCTCCAGCCCGATCCCCTCTTTCATTTTCGAACCCTAGAATAAATCGAACGAAAGAAAATAAATGGTGGCGCTCGTTCTCATCTTCGTCCCTGGAAAAGTAGGGCTTCGGCTTCGTCTTTCGTATGAGATTAGTGATGACAAATCTGGAATTGGAGCTTTTATTTCACTCGACTTTGTTGCTTTGAGCTGCTTTGTCGATCGACGACTTCTTTGTAACTTGGCTTCGATCGCTCCAATTCGTGACAAAAGGTGAGTGATTTTTAAATTCACTCACATCTAATTTGGCTTAGTTCTATGCCTTGCGTTTGATTTGGCTTCATCGATGATGATTTTTGGTTTTGATTTCGCTGTGGTTCGATTTCTCGTCTCTTGTTTATCTCGGCCATTCGATTTGTTGATGTTGATGATTTCTGAATTGTTCGAATTTGCGTCTTGTGCTGCTTGATTTTACGAGGTTGATGTTGTTCGACTTTCGACCTTGTTGATTTTCTTACTGTTGTGGTTCTGGCATTTATCTCTTGTTCCATACTTGTATTTGACTTCGGTCACTTGACATTTTTGACCGGTCATCTGTGAATTTGGCACTATTTATATACATTTTATAGCAGAAGTCCTATGTTCAGTTGTTCATGAGCCTTGTGCTCGAGCTTACTGTATTGTGTTGTCTGGTTCACTGCATTTGATCTGATGCCTGAGTCCTTTTCCTTCTGTATATGGTCTTGTTGACATGTTGATTTGCACTTCATGTTAGCATTGGTTAGTCTTGACTTCCTTCTGGTAGTCGCTGTATTGAGTGGCACCTGTCTTTGTATTTATTCTGGGCATCGTGTCAATTGGGTTGAGCATTATCTAGAACAGTAGTTCTTTGTTGAGACTATATTTGTGCCTCTTTGTGGTTTAGTCTGTTAGTCGAGTTTGCATTGATACACGATACTTGTATACATCTGGACTTTCTAGATTCTGGCCATACTTTGGGTACTGTAATTGTTGGTTGCATTTTCTAGTTCATGTAGTTCGAACTATCCCATTGCACTGGGTTGAGTCTGGTGATCTTTGCCATCTTCACTTGCATATTGTTCATCATTTAGTTCACGTGTGCTTCATGTAGCCTCCACTCTTGCCTCTTGACTTCATGTAGCATTTTTGTTGTTATTATGGGTCGCAGTCGTTTTACTGCATATATCGGGGACTGTATATTTGAGTTATTTCACGGATGCGTCACCAACATCATTTGGTTGAATTTGTGGTAGTTGCAGCTTCTTTTGTGCCGTGTGCCCTTGTGTACATGGGGTGGCTGTAGTTTATCCCAGTCTCTATTTTCTGTCGTTTGACTTGATCTTAAGTTGAATCCAGCTGAAATGCTCGGGTTTGACTTTATGCCGTTTGTGAACATGTTCTTTTGTATAGTTAGTATGTTGTATTGGCGAGGCAGTGCACGCGTGCGTGCACTGCAGCCACCTAGAATTGACAGTTTTGAATTGATATTTCTTTTTCTTTGCGTCGTGATGCATTGATGTTTTATGCCGTATTGGCGAGGCCGTACACGCGTGCGTGTACGGCAGCCAATCGAATTTTGATGGTTTTAAAGTGACAATTTCAATTGTTTTAAATTGATTTAGTCGATTTGATAAATTGTTTATTTATCTCTGTTGATGATTTAAATCTGCTGATTTTTGTTAAACACTGTTAAGTGTTATATTGACCGTTATCCGGTTTCTTTATTTAAAGAATCGGATAGACGGGAATTATTGTGACTGTCGTCTAATTAAATTATTACTGCCTATATGCACTAATAAACTGGTTTGAATTAGACTGACCTGGGTATTATTTTCTTTTGAATGTAATACTCGGGTCAGACCCGAGTTATTTCAGGTTGTAGATTTCCTTCTTTGAGTTGCTGTTCGGGATTTGAAGACTTTTCACTTCTTTTGAAGTTGTCAGTGTCATTTTGTGGTAGTCGTGTCATTGTATAGAACGATATGTATTCATGTATATTAGTCGATAATGTACTTGTATATATAACTTCTAGAGTCGACAGTTGTAGTTGTATCATATGTATTGTGTCAACTATGTATTAACTGACATCAGTTATATATATATGATACTTTTGTTTTTATCTGTGTTCCGCATTTATATTATCTGTGTTATTGTTATATCTAATGTCCTAAACTATTATGAACTATCGTAGTTTGTTTTATACTGATAATTGGGTGTGTCGATGGGAGTAAATAAATAATAGATGAAAAATAAAAAGCATATACCACTCCTATCGAGATAACCAATATTAGTGTAAGGTCAACTACGGATGGTCGCTCCTATCCAGTCTTATTCTTCGTAATAATAGACAGTATTTCTTTTAATACTCTTTGTTATTATGAGCATAGAGGTGGGGCGTCACAATAGGGATCCAAGTATAACAAGGCACATGAGGCAATACCCAAGGTAGTGAAACTACCGTTTGCCTGAACCGGACTGGTGAGAACGCATCACCGCAGCGATCGCAACACCGCGAAACAACACTCCCAAAATCAAGGGTGCACCAATCGACAACAAGTAATGAGTAGTTTTCGAAGAAGTGTTTTCGCTCGAGGTAGCTAACCCCCATTTGGCACGGCACGGCTCCTGTTTTAGTCATTTCCAATTTGACACAAGTGTCAAGGCTATCCATTATCGTTCTCTTTCTTCAGTCATCAACGTACATCATTCCAACCACTTCATTCTGGATCACACTCCGCATATAGTTATTAAAGTGGTTTTCGGTTTAGACAGTGAGTATGTCCCTAACCGATTCCGGTCTCTTTAATAACCTTCGAAATTATTACACCGATTGGTCGTTTAATAAATTTCAAAACCAAATCAATTACAATTTCAATTAGAATTTGTAAACCAACATTCCGTTTGAATTTCTAAAACCATTTCCATAACTTACGTTTCAAAACTTCCAAATTACCCTTTCCAAAATTCTTATAATTCAATTTCAATTTCTATTTAAAACAATTCAAATATTGATTCAAGTTCGTATATAAGTTTCATTTCGAAATCATTTAAATTAATTTAATTTAACATTCAAATCAATTTAAATCCATTGATCATTTTTATTCAATGTTCATTAAGTAATTTGTCATTCAAAACAATTTCTTTTTTATTTCCAATTCATTAAATCAATTACTTAAGTTCAACTTCATTAAATCAAAACTGACAATTTTGAATTAAATTAAATTCATCAAATCAAATTCTTTACATTTCAAGTCTTACATTAATTTCAATAAAACACATCTTATTTCTTATTAGATAAATTCAGTTTCACTTATTAATTTACTTAGTTACAATTTCAAAACTCAATTAATAAAGAAACTTAGTTTCACTTATTCAAGAATTTCAATTTCACTTATAAAGAATTCAATTTTATTTAACTATTAAATAATTCAATCTTATTTAAATATTAAATAATTTCAAAACTTAATTATTAACTAATTTCAAAACTTAATTATTAATAATTTCAAAACTTAATTATTAATAATTTCAAACTTAATTATTAAAAATTCAAAACTTAATTCAATCGTTTCTCAAATTTAACAACGTTCTTTCATCAATTACATTGTTAATATTTTGTTTCATATTATTATATATTAACATTTTCCTTTCATAAAAATTCAAATTCCAACTTCATTTCAAAACCTTTATCATTTATTCAAATAAAACCTTTATTTTATTTTTAAATCAAATTATTGACCAATCGGATTTTATTTAATTCTCTATCCTAGGTCAATGTTTAATTTGGGTATTTATCATTTCAACCCGATTCCAATTCAATTCAAAATCAAAGCATAGCAAAGGGAACTTGCAGTGTGATAACTGGGATGGTGTCAAAGTAAATAAACAAGCAATAACACAATCAATATCAATCCAATAATCAATTCAAATAATCCTGAAATAATCGTCTTAATTCACATTGTTGTTTGTGCAAATTAATATAATTATTTCTAGAATCTACACTATCATTTCATGTAGATTAAAGATTATTACACTAATAATTATATGGTTCTTCACTTGATATCTATTGTCCAATTTCAAACCACATCAATTTATACACATACATTTAAATGGTTCAAGGTGTGGTTAACACTATTTCTACGTGTCAATTTATTTAAAATTGAAAGGGGTCATATTATGCAAATGTCGTTAATCAAATTAACACATATGTCAAATCTAACTATCCTACGTCAATTTCAATTTCAAATTATTTATCACTTACTACATTAACAATTTAACGTCCAATGTCAACATCAAACAATCAATCATTTATCAACCAAACTGGATTATCATTTCATAAATAACAGATAATGGTGTCAGATGTCACAGGTGAACTGATACAGGTAATAGCATATATAACAGTGTAAGCAGCATATTTCAATTGTCGTTTTAATTGAAATCAAATTTAATAAATAAAAGAACATTAATCGTGAGTGATTGCTCACCTATTGAGGCTAGGGAGCGAGAATAGACAACGAAGTTGAGTTACGAATTGCAAGCACGACTCCCGAAATAAACTAGATTTGCACGAACCAACGAGCAAAGCTGTTAAATAGGAATTGCCGAAATCAAATCAAAACATTCAACATAGCAACAAATAAAAACATGTCATGCGTCAAAGTTTAACAATATAATTCTATGTGCTACCGAGATCGAAAAGGTCTGAAATTTGGTATGAATAAAGATCAAAACTTGTATTTCAAACTGCAAAAGAATTATTTGATTTGGACAAGAGACGAGAAAAGTTACGATGTCACGAACATAGACTCAAGCCATGTTGCGACTGTCAAATGTTCAGGTCTGAAAACCCCTCTGGGTCTGACTTTCAGGTAAGAAACAGAGGACTGGATCACCTCGTATGAAGCTAAAATTTTATATACAGAAAGTAGAAAACTCTATCTTTTAAACAAAACAGGAATCACTGTATTCCGACGTAAGACGGAAGTGATACGATGCGTCAAACATGAACTCAGGTCGTGTTTGCAGCAGTGTGAAATAATTTCAAGTACAAAAGAACAGCTGCCTGGATCTAACTTCCAAATCCTCGACCACTAATCAAACGATGTCAGATTTTGCTGAAATTAGACATGCATAAACTAGGTAACTTCGACTCTTTTTTAAAAATAAAATCAACCCATTCCGATAAAACATGAGTGAGATATGATATCGTGAACATGAAGTCTAACTGCTGTTCAGCAAAAAAATAATAAACATGCAAACAAGTGCAAATCAGTTTGGTTGCAACTTTCAGGTATAAAACAGAGGACCAAACGGTCTTGAATTAGACTGAAATTTTACATGCATAAACTAGGGAATCTCATCTTTCAATCAAAAAAAGAATCGTTGAATTTCGATAGGAAATGAAGGAGATACGCTGTGCCAAACATGGACACAAAAATCAAAATATATGCATTTCTTTTTAAAATTTCAAACCACGTATGCAACAATTGTTTACATATACATAAATTAAGAAATATATATATATACAAATTTATATACAGTCGACAGCTTCAAAACAAAATATGTATAACTATTCTAGCTGTTCGTATAAACAACATGTATATAAACATCTATATATATGTGGACATATTTTTAAACTTTTACAGTACTATGATGATGCCCAGACTTATGCATATATGTACATATACCCAAAAAAAAATCTTACTTTAAAACTACCAGACCCTATTATATACTATCTCTCTATGATATAATATAGATAATCTAATACACCTTTATATAAAAGGTGAAGTTGCAAAACAAAGTATATATATACTTGCCATATACTTCCAGTACACCATTAGATATAGGAAATACATATAAGATTTTAAGATCAATATTTACAAAACCACTATAATATCTTTAAAAAATTCTATATAGTATATGCAGAACGCAACTTACTTTATTATTAATATTAATATAAATTACTATTATAAAGATATATATATACTCACGCATGTTCCTCAAATATATACAAACCATATATTCATCAATATACAAATGCAGACAGTACCAATTATCATATAACAGAAAAATATCATGAATACAACATATATATATATATAAGGCATACATATACCTATCAATGAAGCAGCAAGGAGGCCAAGTCGGGTTCGGCAGTGATTCAAGGCTGAGGCGGTGGTCGGAAAGGAAGTGGAGATGGCGGACGAAGATATGGCTACACGTGTTTGGAGATAGGTTGCAGCATGGCTGCTTGGGAGAGAGAGGGGATGGATGGTCGGTGGGATCTCGGCTGGAGGCCAGAACAGTGGGGAAGGCGGTGGGTTCGGAGTTATGTAGGTGGCGGAGGAAAAAGACGTGGAGGGGAGGAGTTTGGATCTTGGGGTGGTGGAAGGCGAGTTATGCTCGGACAAGGTGAAGCCGGCTGTTGTAATGCGTGGGTCAGTTAGCAAAGATGGTGAGGCACGTGATGGGGTGGAGAGACGTTGGCAAAAAGGGGAGGTGAGGTGACATTTATGTGAGGGGCGGAAGAGAACTGAATTTCATTGTTTGATGGAGAGGGTGCTTGCATGGGAGAGGTGAAGGAGGGGAGTATGTGCTGGCAACATAGTTTGATTATATGCAGATCGCATATATTCTTCTTGTGAAATAGAGAAACAACCAAATTTGAAGAGGCATACACAGTAAAAGGTTGGAATAATAAAGGCCACGCATTGGTTTCTAGGAAGTCATAAAAGCAAATAGTAAAAGTTACAGGCTGTATTTCCTAGAAATCATAAAGTTATGACTATTGGGTTATACAAGGCGGCAATTATATGGTAACGAGGAGTTTAAAAACAAAAATTTCGGAACCGATACGGTTGACCGTTTCATAGATTGCACCACACAACGGGCTCCGAAATAGAAAAATAAATATACCATAGAGATCGGCACGACGAGACGATCAAAACGGTATACAGATATCAGTGGTATGATTGAATTATAAAAATTCGAATTTTCTACTAGCGGAAAATGCAGCAAAAACGTAACAAAATAAGATCGACGGAGCTAAAGTAGTCCGAATTCGGAAAAACGAAAAATGACGTCTTGCTCAGAAGATGATTTAGAATTTTTCTATGTAAAAATATTTGGGTTTCGAAAACGTTTTATTTTCATCGCTTTTTAACTGATTAAATTGAAGTAAATTTACGCACGAAATAAACTTTCATATTTTCTGACGAAAATTTACAGTTTGCTATGTTTAATTAGACGCATTCCAAATAATAAATTTTTATTTCAAAATTTTATCGTTTAAAATTTCACAAAATTTCGACTAATTACGTTATTAAAACAGTTAAATTTTGCGGGTCGTTACATTGATTGATCACTATCATTTGTTTTATAATCTGAGAACCTATCAGTACCCTTCTTAAAATGTTCATCTGAAAGTTTGCATTAGACTGATTTTGATATTGCTCCAATCATTCTGTTTTCATATACATGCAAGTCTATATCTGGTATGCTAGATTAAGTTAGCATTTTGCTTGCCTATAGTTTTTCTTCTGCCTGGTCTATAACATAGTTACCACCAAATGTTCATAAGATTATTACCAATATTATAAATTAAGACATTGTATATTTACCTGACATAAACATTGTTTGAATAAGTAATAAGCACCCCAGGATAAATTCTCAAACTTGAATTGTTTTAGTACTTTGCATAAATTCAAAGGAAAAACAATAAGCAACAAACTCCTAGATTCCCAGTCATTAAAAGCATGAGTAGTTAATCCATAAATTATATTATTGGGCCATGAAACAAGTTGTGAAGTAAATCAATTAAATAACTGATTTGAGAAATAAAAAAAGAAAAAAAAAGTGGTTATATCAGAATTAAATAATAATCAAAGAGATGGCTATGTGACACAAAATCTCTTGAATATGAGAAACATTGTGTGATTGAATTTCTTTGCTAATTTAATTACTCTGATAGGCAAAGAAACATTTATATATCTTCATATATATAAATGACATGATTGGATTGAAATACTGATATTTTTATATTGGTAAAATATGGATCTTGGGGAAATGAATTAAAGAAGTGACCACAAAAAAAATCACATAAAATAGATCTAAAAGAAGTGGGTCACTTCAATATATGATAGTAGTATATATATATATATATATATATATATATATATATATATATTGGAGTGATTGATTTACCACATTATATAGCGGATGAGACCTTATGCGCAGCATAATAGCGGATGATATTTTATAAATCCCATATACCGCGATATTCCACCTCGAAGTGGAATGGATATTTAATTGTTGTGCTAACATCTGTGGATGCAGGGAAACAGGTTGGAGGGATCCAACTGGATTCCTCAAATTGTATGAATTCGTTTCATATGTTGTGTGATGATTTATTGATAACTTGTGAATGATTATATTGATGATTGAATTTGTTGAAGGCTATAATTTAGCCGAATGTATTTTTGGTATCGTTGGATACCAGAAATAAATAAAATTGGATTTTTGAAATTAAAGTAGGAAATTTTAAGTAAATCCCTTTTGAAAGAATTGGGTGAATTTAAAAGAAGGAATTTAAAAGCATAAAGTTGATTTTCGAAATCTTATCGAATTATTTCCAAAATATGGGAAAAGATATTAATAAATGGGTTTTGAATAATATTGTTTAAAAGTTGAAGAATTTATTGAAAATGGAATTTTAAATAATTTGGAAAGAATAAAGGGATTTATTTAAAAGGTGATAATTTTTTTTGAAATCCATTTGATGATTGATTTGGTATTGGAAAATAAATCTTTGGAAAATCAATATGAAAATTGATTTGGTGTTTGAATGAAAAATTGATTTTGTGTTGAAAATTAATTTGGAAATCGATTTGCAAATGTTTGTTATTTGGAAATATTTATACTCTATCTACTAATTTTATTAGTTTGGACTTGAAGTTTTATATGAGATATTAGTATAATATTTTCATAACTAATATTTAAGTAAGAGTTTAAAGATAGTTTTATATTAAAATATTTCCAAGTATATTTTGGATAAGTGATTTAAATTACTTTAAAGTATTCGGACTTGGCAGATTTCCAGTGGAAATAAATAATATCGGGAATTTTATTCCGCGAGTGAAAAGTGATTTGAAATTGGTTTTCAAAGTGATGAAGTGTGGAAAATATATATCTTGCAAAGGTATTTTGAAATTTAATAATTTGGAAAAATTATTTAGATTGGATGATTATTGTGAATATTGTTTGATAGTAATATATCCAACTATCAGTATAAACAATTTGGGGAAATTATTGAGGCTTGATTGTTGTGAACGTTGTTTGATAGTTAAATAACCGACTTTCAATATTTTCCTTAGAAATGGCACTTGAATTTGTTTTTAAAAACAAGCGCTCATTATTCGGTTTAGCCGGGAGAGGACCTTTGTGTTATATAACCCATTCTGAATAATGATACGACGTTATGGATTGTAATTGAAGACGGTGATGAAGACCGAGTGTCTTCGAAAACGATAGGATAACCTATCGAATGTCTCTCCACTGAGTTACTCCGGTATAGAGATCTCCACATGTGATAGGGAGTCCAATCGGGATTGTGGATACCCGGATTTGCACCGGCCTCTTCTTTTATTGGACAAAGTGCCTTTGATTATGTTCGAACCCGGAACAGACTTGTATGGTCTTATGTCTGACATTACACTTTGAGATATAAAGCAGATTTCTTTCAAATACATTTCTATTTGGTGGCAGAGAATTTATTCTCTTAGCTTAACACCCTTCTCTGAGACGTACGAGCTCAGAGGTTATGTAGTTGAAGGTTATCAGTGATATACTCCCAATTTGGTAATGTGGCATTTTAAGTGCTGCTGTGTGTTGATGGTCATTTGTTGATCATTCGTGATCAAAGCATGGCTTTCATGTAAAGCGTAGCTTTGTGGACGAGACCTCATCAGACCTCACACCCCGGAAATGGTCGAAACAGGAATGATGCGGCAAGGTTACGAGGGTCGCACCCTTTAGGGTATGTCATTTCCTTCTGGAAAAAGGTGGTATCATGGTATGGAGCCCAGATACTTTACCTATGTGGTTGCTGCAATCTCATTTACTGTGTGGTTGTTTCTTTGTGATTGAGGGCCCTTGGATAAAGGTCGCAAACGACCGGGGGTGGCATACTCGAGTAGTAGTTACCTAGTTACAGAGGTAACCCGGCCTTGTGTTGGCAGAGAGCCGGTTAGGTTCCCAGGACGTCCGTCCAGAGGCGTACCCATGTGGCATAGGAAGTTCCTTAGCCTGACCATTTGTTGGAAAATCCAAAGAAACAATACGAACCTTGTACGGTTTAGTTGTATAACCTGCCATGCAGCGTGGCGGTAACCTACCACAAAACATGGTAGCTATAGTAGGCATACAATAATGGTTGTATGCTGGCTAAGATTAATATTATACTTTCGAAATGTTTTCCACACTAGGCACTAATGATAATATTAAAAGATTTTTCGTATCAAGCATGTTTGACTATCATAAGGAGAAATCTCCTCCAATTCTGCGTTTGCATTGTGTGTGTGGCGGGAGGCCTTATGGTAGTTTCATTTTCCAAAAGCATTGCGGATTTCTTTTTAATACCAATAACTGTTTTTAAGATCTCACACCAGTCCCATGACTGATCTGGAGTTTATTGTTCCCTTTCTAAACTCTGGGTGCCCATAATTTTCCATACGGGCAGCCTAGAGTCAGGTTATCAATTGGATCTGGATGGATTGCTATGGAGATCTGGAGGCGAGCTTGATGGTGAGACGTATCACTTATACTAGTATTATTCCGCTGTGTATTCTGTTATGTGGACAAGTTTATATAACTGTCCAGTGATGTGTGTTGTTGTTGTAAACTCTGATGATGTATTGTATAAACTGATATAGTTCTTTGTTATAAAGATTATCCATTCATCTATTATATATTGTTCCGCTGCGAATGTGAGATTCTGATGTTGTTTCTGTTTCTTTTTCTTTCTTTCTTCTTCTACCTCTTCTTCTTTAACCCTAAAGATTCGCATTTCTGCCCGTTTTGAGTTGAATTGGTATGGAATATTGTCGGCTCAAAGGGGTACGGATTTGTGGGCCTTTACAACAAAAGTGATATCAAAATAGTGCAAAACCGATACCTAGTAGCTGTATGATTGAAATTCATGCTTGGTTATTTTATAAATTATTTTGACTATTATTTATAACAAAACGGAGCCCTATATATATGCAAAACTGATAGTTAATATCTGTTTGATAAAAGTTGATGCTCTGCAATTTTAATTATTTATTCGACTGTCATATGTGACAAAAATGATAACAAAATAATGCAAAACTGATACCTAGTGGCTATTTTTTGGAGTTGAGGCTTACTTTATAAATTATTTTGACTTCTGTTTATATCAAAACCAATATCTATATATTTGCAAAAAATGATACCTAGTTTCTATTTGATATAAGTTGATGTTCTGTAATTTTAGTTATTCATTTAGCTGTCATGTATGGCAAAGTGATATCAAAATATATAGTGCAAAACTGATACCTAGTAGCCATATGATTGAAATTCATGCTTGGTTATTTCATAAATTATTTTGATTGTTATTTATAATAAAACGGATAGCAATAGATATGCAAAATTGATACCTAGTTTTTGTTAAATAAAATTTGATGCTCTCTATGCAAAAATGATACCTAGTTTCTGTTTGATATAAATTGATGCTCTATAGTTTAAATTATTCATTTATAACAAAACTGATACCAAATTATTGCAAAAATGATGCTCACTGTTTGTTTGATTGGAGTTGATGCATTTTAATTGTAGAAATTATTTTCAGTGTAATCTGGACAAAACCGATACCAATATATTGCAAAAATGATACACACTATTTGTTTGATTAGAATTGATGGTTTGTAATTTTAGAAATTATTTCCATGGTCATTTATCACAAAACAGATATCAATATATTGCAAAAATGATACCCACTTTCTGTTTAATTGGAGTTGATGCTTTGTAATTTTGGAAATTGTTTTCAATATCATTTGCAACAAAATTGCTACCAAAGTATTGCTAAAATTATACACACTATCTGTTTAATTGGAGTTGATGTTTTGTAATTTTAGAAATTATTTTCACTGTCATTTGTTACAAAACTAATACCAATATATTATAAAATGATACCCACTGTTTGTTGATTGGAGTTGATGCTTTTTAACTTTATAAATTATTTTCACTATCATTTGCAACAAAACAGATACCAAAGTATTCAAAATGATATCCACTATTTGTTTGACTGAAGTTGGTGCTTTGTAATTTTAGAAATTATTTTCACTATTAGTTGTTACAAAAATGATACCAATATATTGAAAAAATGATATCCACTGTTTATTTGATTGGAGTTGATGCTTTATAATTTTGTAAATTATTCCCACTATCATTAGCAACAAAACTGATACTAATCAATTGCAAAAATGGTAATCATTGTTAGTTTTATTGGAGTTGATGCTTTGTAATTTTATAAATTATTTTCACTATCATTTATAACAAAATCGATACCAATATTTTGTAAAATAATATCCACTGTCTATTTGATTGGAGTTGATGCTTTTTTATTTTAGAATTTTTTTTCACTATCATACATAAGAAAATTAATACTAATATATTGCAAAATGATACTCACTATCTACTTGATTGGATTTTTTGTAATTTTATAAATTCATTTCACTATCATTTGTAACAAAACCAATACTAATATATTTGAAAAATGTAACGACCTGCCTTTTTGGACATTTAAGCAGACACACGCGTCAAACTCAAACCATTCAAAAGGGCAGATTGTTATAGGGTAAATAAGAAAGCAGAGAAAGGAAGAAACAAATACATGATCTCGTAGTGGAATGATAAAATATAATAACCAAATAAACAGTTCATGAAGCTGTTTACAAATAACATTGATTAAACTTTTATAATACAGATTAGAGTTACATACAACAAGAATAAATAATAAATAAATGCAGCGGAACAACATGATGCAGTGGAATAAATATAATACATAATAATAGTACAAATCTTCGTCTTCATCCTCCAGAAAGCAGTCTTTGATAAACTGAAAAGCTTAGACTGACCCGAGCAAATTGAAAAGACAAAACACTCGAGTCAGAACTAAAAGGTCTTATGTAAGTTAAATCAACAATAAATAAATATGAGTGTAACGGCGTTGGAGATGTTTATGGGGTTTGACATCCCCTATCCAGTGTCTAACATGAGTGCAATAACTTATGAGTTGTTCGGGATTACCATCTCCTAAGGATCCGTTGAACTATCTACTATGTAGTACAATACGCTATTATAATAGTGTCTACAGTAAAGTAAAGTATTAAAATAGGGTTAAGGCGTTACCCATATCCACCTTAACACATTTTTATATATTCCTATAGTCTATACAGTACCGAATTCCTCCGTAAACTGGAGGGCTATCAGAGGGCACTCCATAGGTATGGTACGAACCAAACTCGTAGAAGGCGCGATAGGGCATGTGAACACGACACTCGAGGCAATGCCAGGGTAGATATACCAATTACGGATCCGAACTGGTGGTAACACATAACAGCTACTACCGCCCACCTCGGAACACACTCCCATAATCAAAATCAAGGGTGGCCACCAAATCAATCACAAAATCATAATATGGTATCGAAGAAGCATGTCCAATAGGAGGAATGACCTCACTTGGCCCGGCGTGGCTCCTGTTTTAGTCACATCTAAGCTGACTCACGGAAGTCAGGGTCATGTAAATACCTCATACAGAATCGTTCGTCAAACCATCCTACTTCATTTCTGGAATCTCCACCACGTACATAGTTGTTAAAGTGGTTTTCGGCATTGGCAGAGAGTATGGCAATATCTGATCCCGGTCTCTTTAACAACCAAACGCTTATTTCACACCGGATGGTTCTTTTACATTTCAAAAGTCAATTCGCAATTGATATTAAAATACTTCTCCAAACCATATCATTTCAAAATCACATTAACTTTCGAAATCATATTCACTTTCAAAGATCATATTCACTTTCAAAATCATATTCGCTTTTGAATTTATCGATAAGATAGGTTAATTAAATCTTCGCTCCAAAATCATCATATTTACTCAAATATGTCATTTCACAAAAAGGTATCACTTTCAAATTCCAACTTAGGTTGTATCATCATTGTAAAACCCTAGATTTTGGCCTATATTTTTAAATTTGACTTTATTTTATTTTGAAACTATTTTAAACTTGTTTGATTTCAAACATTTCATTTTTTTTAAAATAAATGTTAATTATTATGTGAACTATAATTTCAAATTAGTATAAATTGGTTATTTTACTGAAAAGTGAATTTCTGTTCAAACTGTTCAATCTTTGGCTTTTAAACTTCAAATTTTAAATATTTAAATTATTAAATTTTATCTTTTATTATGAAAATAGATGTAATAACATGAATACTGATTTTCGTTTCGTTGGAAACGGAGTTAAACTGTGAAAGTTATGTATATTTCAATTTTGAGTGCAATTTGTTTATTTAGCAATTTTGTTATTTTAAATTATAAAAATTATATCTTTCTTTGTCATATTTTATTTTAATGTGTGTTAATATTTTATTTTATGTTTATTTTTGTCTTTTAATATTTTTAAAGTCATAATATAATTTTTCTAAAGTCTATTGAAATTTATTTCAATTTATTAAGCCTAGTTTTGTATATTTTGCTATTTTCTTCATTTAATTTATTCAATTTAAAATTTAATTTATTTAATTTATTTGGTTATTTATTTCTGAGTTCTTTTATCTTTACTATCAGTATTTTCATGTATTTATAAATTAAAATAAATTAGTGGAAATTTGAAAAGTTTTAAACTCTTTATACTCCAAAGTCTTTTCCTCTTCCACCTTTTCATTTTCTCAACCTCCACCTTTATGATTTTTTGGCCGTGCATTTCTTCTTCTTTCTCAGCTGTATTCTTTCATTTTTCACGTACTCAAACCTTCTCAAATCAAGAAAAAAAAATATACGGCCATAGGATAAAAAGATTGGTAAACTTCTTCTTTTCTTTTCTTGCTTTTCTATGTTTATTACATTGATTTGCACTTGCCTTCATCCCCTTCTTTGGATCGGCCTGCCCTCATCCACCACCTTAGCCGCCTCCACCACAATACCCTCTGACCAGCACCTCCTCCAGCCCCTCCCCATCCCATTGCCTTGAGCCATAATGAAGAAACTCGACCAAAGTTTTGAACAACATCATCCATACATGTCAAACCGAGCCTACCTAGTCATCACCTTTAAACTCCTCCTTGCCGCCACTTGCTCCACCTCAACCAGCCAAATTCTGATCTGAGACACCTCTGCACACCCCCTACTGACCACACCTGAAATAGCCATGCCTTCCTTAGCCTTTGCCGAGCCCAAAGTGGCATAGAAAATCCATGCTTTTGCCTTGTGTTGTTAGCCCCTTGCCTCACCAACTAGTGCACCTAGACTTCACCACCTTCAAACACCATGCTAGGCCGACCCTATGGACCTAAGACCAGATCCAAACTCAACCCTTGACAGTACATTTCAGACCTGTAGCTGAAGTATAGGAGGTTGAAAGCAAGTGCAATGATTTGGATTGGTTTTATACAATCGTTTCTAGCATTGTTTATTGAATTTTTGGGTTGAAATCTTATGTTGTTTGTAATTGTTTGGTTTGAATGTGACAAGGCAATTAGCTTTGGCTCTCCCACACTCAAATCATTATCGTGCTCTCGTGCCTTTGAAGTTTCTGTGTTGTATGTAACGTATCGGGTTTTGCCCGTTCGAAAATCAACATCCGTACTTCACATTGTACTAGAATGTCGCAGATTCGACCGTTCAAATCCGATTCGCCGGAGCTATAACACAATTAAGTAAAACAACACAGCGGAAGAAAAGAATAATACATTGATATACAATATCTGATACAACAGAGTGATACAATGAATATCAATATACATCAGAGATATGATACAACAAATAGCAGCGGAAAAGAAAACGATAACAACAGCAGCGGAACAATATCAATAGAAGTGATAACTCCAAAATGATCTTCAGACAAGAATGAATCCACAACTCCAAGATAAGCAACTCCGATGAATGAACTAGCTCCAGATAATCTACTAAACCTGAATATCTGAAAACCCCAACTCTAGACTGCCCGTGTGGAAAATAGTGGGCACCCAGAGTTTAGGAAGGGAACAATAAACTCCGGATCAGTCATGGGACTGGTGTGAGCAACAAAAACAATTTAACTTTAAACAACAGCAAAAGAATTTTAAACATTGAAATCCGCAATGCTTTTAGAAAATGAAACTACCATAAGACCTCCCGCCACACACACAATGCAAACGCAGAATTGGAGGAGATTTCTTCTTATGATAGTCAAACATGCTTACTACGTAAAATCATCTTGATATTATTATTAGTGCATAGTGCAGAAAACAATTTCGAAAGTAGAATATAAATCTTAGCCAGCATACGACCAGTATCGTATGCCTACTATAGCTACTATGTTCAATAGCAGGTTACCGCCACATTCCATAGCAGGTAATACAACTAAATCCGTACACGTCACGTATTGTTTCTTTGGATTTCCAACAAATGGTCAGGCTAAGGAACTTCCTTCCGCCGCATGGGAACGCCTCTGGCGGGACGCCCCGAGAGACAAACTGCTCTCTGCTAACAAGGCCGGGTTACCCCTGTAACAGGTAACTCACGAATATGCCACCTCCCGGTCCTTTGGGACCTTTATCCGAGCGCTCGTAACCATCATCACACATCATAAAGAAGGTGTATCCACATGAGTAAGTATCAGGGCTCCATACCATAATACCACCCCTTTCCAGAAGGAAATGACATACCCTAAAGGGCGCGACCCTCATAACCTTGCCGCAACGATCCTGTTTCGACCATTTTCGGGTTGTGAGGCCCTGATGAAGTCTCGTCCACAAAGCTACGCTTTGTCACAAAGCCATGCTTTGGGTCAACAGATGATCAACCTATGATCACAAAGATAAATGATCAAACAAATGATCATATCACAAATGATCAAACGATGATCATCACACAGCTACACTCAGCATGTCACATTACCAAATTGGGATATATCGCTGATAACCTTCAACTACATAACCTCTGAGCTTGTACGTCTCAGAGAAGGGTGTTAAGCTAAGAGAATAAATTCTCCGCCACCAACAGAAATGTATTTGAAAGAAATCGGCTTTATATCTCAAAGTGTAATGTCAGACATGTATCCATACAAGTCTGTTCCGGGTTCGAACAGAACCGAAGGCACTTCTTACGAAGCCCTTGCAAATCCGGGTATTCACGATCCCGTCCGGACTTCTCATCACAAAGGGTGATAAAATCTCTATATCGGGGCCAGTCGATGCAGAGACATTCGACGAGTTGTCCTTTCGTTTTCGCAAATATCCGGTCTTCACCACCGGTCTTCAAATGCTATCCATATACGACGTATCAGTATTCGGAACGGGTTATATGACACAAAGGTCCTCTCCCGGCTAAACCGAATAATGAGCGCAATACTTTAAAACATATGGATATTGGGATTTCAATTAAGTCACAACTTATTACCCAAAATCTTTCTTTCAAATGGTTTGAACAAATTACCATTTTTAAATCTTTAAACAAAAAGATTCATTTTAACAACCTTCAACGGTTTAACAATTTTCCACACTTTAATCTTTTAAACAAAAGATTCATTCACAGATTTTCCAAATCAATTCCCATTTCAATTTGATTAACTCGTTAAATCTCTAAAACAAAGATTTAACTTATAGCTTTCAAAACAATTCAATTTCAATGGTTTAAACAAATCATCATTTTAAATCTGTTAAAAATAACCAGATTTTATTTATAGCTTTCAAAAAGAATTCATTCATAACTTAGAAACCATTTTTCAATTCAATCTTGAAATTCCTTTAATTAAACTGGAATTTCATTTCTTATCTGAAAGCTTTTATTCTTTTAAACAAACAGTTTCATTTTGGAAACCCGATTCATTTATACGAGTTAAAGTCATTTGGGTTAAATCCAAATTCTCCAAATTATGCTTTTAAAATGGTTTAAATTCATACAAACACATTTATAACATTTTTAACCGTAATTTCCAAACATGGAATTCAATTTCCAAATTATTTTGAATTCAAATTCAAATTAAATTATTTAAATTGGAAATTTAATTAAGTTATTTAAAATAACTTTTATCTTAAAAACTCCATTTCAAAAGCTTCAACATTTAACCCAAATTCATTTCCAAAATCAATTGAAATTAAAATTTCAATTTCAAAAACATTAAATTTAAATTATCTGTGACTTAACCGATTTCCACGTGAAATCCATATTTGTGTGTGTATGGTGTAGTCCAGGGGTTTCACACAATAGTGCAACATCAATCATCACAGATATATCGATAAGCGGTATAATCGATAACGCTTATCTTCATTCACAGATTCATAGATAAAATAAATTTATCGGTCACAAATATTCACAATTATAATTCGATGTGGGTTTCGGATAACCAACTGGAATCCGACTCCCTGTCGCATCGAAATTCAAGTGTCGTTTACGGGTCAAGGGTTTCATATTCACATAACAATATATACATCACAGATAAGTAAATTACAGATCACAACATAAATCAGGGTATATTACAAAACATCATATATCAGGGATATCAAACAATCCAACATTCAATAGAATCCAAACATCCATAAGTTAATCAACTGATAAATTTAAATCGGATTAATTACTTATGAATAATTTATAATCCTGGTTAATTAATATTAATTAATTACAACCATCTTAATTGATTAACCTTTGATAAATTAAGTAACCTAAAAAAAAATTAATCACCTTAATTGATCTATCCTGAATTAATTGTTCTTTAATCATTTGATTAATCAATCAACTTTGAATTATTAAATGATCCTTAAATCAATCTTTAATAATTGATCTCATTAATTTATCATTTTAGGATAATTGAGTGATTTTATTTTTGATTGCTTTTATTAATAAAACCTCAAGTATTTAAGGTAAATCATTCATCTCAACTATCCCCTAATTACATCTTCCAATTTAATTTGGAACACTTAGTATAATTTAAATGATTAACTTAATAAGACTAAAACAAGTTTTAGAGTCTTTTAAATTTAAAATTTGAAGTTTGAAACTTATTAAATACTTTTCTTCTAGCACTTCATAAACTAAATCCTTTAATTTCCTAAAAACTTGCTAAACTATCAGGCCCAGGAAACTCGAGAGTTTTTTCTTTTATTTTTAAAAACCGTCATACTTTCACTTTTATACTTCAGTTAGAAAAACCCAAGACTTCCCCTGTTTAAAACTCGAGTTACACTTCGAGTTAATCACCCCATCCTCCTGAATTCCCTGTGCGTTCTTCTTCTTCTCCCCTCTTTTTTTCTTCCTTTTGTTTCTTTCCCATAGTTTAAGTTTTACCTAAGCTATGAATTAAAGTATCAGGTTCAAAATTTACGCACGCGATCAATACCCCCGAAGCGACCCACCTCAAAACTCGAGCACGACTCGAGATCATACCATCATCAACGAAGTTGACACGCCCTCCTGCCGTACACGTGCACGGCGACACGCGAGGCTCTGGCGAACTTCCCAGGTCACCAGCAAGTCACAATTTACTTGAAAACTTGAAATCCAAGTTCGAATCGTCCTCAAAAATTTCGAATAAAAAAAATGCCTTCTGCTCGAACCCTATAGTTTACTACAGTCGACACTTCCACCTCGCCACCGTCACTCACGCCACCGAAGTCGCTCAAATCTCGTCCACACCTCAACAACACGACAACTAACTATCCACCAAGAATTCGTGACACTCGGTCACGTATAGAAGTTACACTCGGCATATTACTGACATGGACAAAAACTAGAACGCAAACCCTACAACGATCTCGTTTCAAAAATTTACTCAATAGGAAATTTTTCTGATAATTTTTACGAAATCACAGGTACTTAAACTTGCTCCAATTCAAATTTCAACCTTTTACATTGATTCAATTTCCTGGAATAGGTGGAAATGCAGTTTTATTTCAAATTCGAACTACACTTAAACCCTTTATCTAAAAATCATAATTTTTACTTTAAAATTCATATTTTTGTATAAGAGTTCAGTTTGTAACCCTGAATTCAAGAATTGAGAAGTTCTAAATTTGACAAATTTAAATCTTGGTCTGTTCTTTTAATTTACAGAGATAATACTAAATTGTTTTAGCTTAAATAAAATTTTAAACTAAAGTTTATAATAAAACAACCAAGTTTTATTTAAAGCCTGTATCCAAATTATGCTTAGATCAAGAGATTTGGATTTGTTTGTAAATCTGGTCTAAAAAGAACAAAAACCAGAACAAAGATATAGGCATGGACAGAGTTACATATTCACACTTACATATACCCAGGAACAGCAACATACATATTTTCCAGATATGAACTTCAAACAAATTTTAGATACTTAGGTTTTCAAAGGTGAAGGTTACTCACAAGAATCAAGAAATCAAAACAAGTTAATCTTCAAAAAAAAATAGGAGTTGCTCACCTGGTAAAAGTTTGGAGCAGAGAAGCTTGAAAAATTGTTGAACTGGAAACACTAAATTAGATCTTGTGCTTTTGTTTTTAATCTGAAAACTTTGAATCATTGCTTGATATTGTATTTTATTTGCATTACTCTTTTACAGGTTTTCATAGTTCTAAATATACGAAACTGTGATGAAGAAAGTGATGTATATAACAAAAGGTTTACAGGTTGATAACATTTTGTACAGGTTATTTTATATTGTTTGTACAATAGGGTAACACATTACTTTGGCTTGTACAAATATATCAGAGATATTTTTTCTTTGTGTTCTTTGACTAAACTATTCGTTCACTTTGGTGGCTGAGAGGATGATGGCATTAATTGCCAAGTACTTTGTGTCTTCATGCTTATCCCTTCGGCTGTACAATACAAATATATTTTTATGTCTTCCTTTACAAGTCTACATACTTATAGTTTTTATTTATTCTTCTTTTACAATACTTGTTGACTTCTACTGTATTATATTTGCTTTGCCTTATCACTTTATATTTAGAACTTTGCTTTGTCATTATTAGCTTGTTTCCTTTGCCAGGTTGCCTTTTCCTTCATGTATAATTATAAAGTTGTTATGTTTTCTTTTCTAAGTGTTCATATGTTAATGTATTTTCTTTCGTTTTGTTCTTGTTACTATGAAATATAAATGAAGTTCTATATTTAATTTGATGTTAGAATTTGTTTAATATGCTTTACTTTATACTCGAATATTCGAATATGTTTATGTTGTTAGAATTTATCAAATTATTTCTAACTTTAAATATTTATTTTATCTTACATACAAATTGTCTTGTATTTTCTATATATTTATATATTTTCATAAACTCAAATTATTATTAACCATCAAGAATAAATTATTATTATTATCAATTATTATTAAACCATTTATTTAAGATTTAAATTCAAATCAAAATATACATACATATTCAATTTTTACTCATATATGCACATATACATATATATTCACATATATACATATGTATACAATATTTAAATTTTAAATGATTTATACAGAATATCTTTGAACTCGGGAAACTCGCAACACTTTATCAATTAATTTAACAAATTTCTATTCAAAAATTAATTAATTATCCATTTAAAATATATATAAAATTCGGGGTCGTTACAGACTTCCCCCCTTAAAAGAATTTCGTCCTCGAAATTCGCAGGCACGAAAACAACAGAGATAGACAGATTCGATCTCCTATAACTCCTCGAACACAAGATACGGATTCCGAATACAAGTAGGAATATCTCAGAATACATACCAATTTATCCCTCTTCGGACTTTGGTATTCACAAGAAATTTCAATAGAATTTCAAAATTTGGTTTTCAAACGAAATCGTTTTATTGATTAAATTCAAATTTTAGCTTCATATCCTATTAATCAATTTAACTCAATTTAAAATTTTCAATTTCAAATTCATTAAGATATAAATCAAAAAGCTGATAAGAAATTGATGAAGATACGAAGTAAGATCTTCTACAACGATTTGTAGGGCCACCATTACACCGAAACTACTTCTTGTAGTTGATACGAAGCAATCAAAAGAATTTGGAATCGAATCAAAGAAAATTGATAGAGAAAGATTGTTTCCACTGTTGCAAGGTATTGACCATTTATAGTCGTATTTCCTGTCCCCTATCTCGTCTTCTTCTTGCACTCATACTCACTATCAGTGGATAGTAAGAGAATTTAATGAGGCGTACGGACAGATATCTGAGAATTACTCATTCTAGGGTATACTTCACCCTATCTCTAATGAGCTACTTAACGTGATATACTCCTGAGCTAAAGTTCAACCTTAGCTCTGATACCAAATGTAACGTATCGGGTTTTGCCCGTTCGAAAATCAACATCCGTACTTCACATTGTACTAGAATGTCGCAGATTCGACCGTTCAAATCCGATTCGCCGGAGCTATAACACAATTAAGTAAAACAACACAACGGAAGAAAAGAATAATACATTGATATACAATATCTGATACAACAGAGTGATACAATGAATATCAATATACATCAAAGATATGATACAACAAATAGCAGCGGAAAAGAAAACGATAACAACAGCAGCGGAACAATATCAATAGAAGTGATAACTCCAAAATGATCTTCAGACAAGAATGAATCCATAACTCCAAGATAAGCAACTCTGATGAATGAACTAGCTCCAGATAATCTACTAAACCTGAATATCTGAAAACCCCAACTCTAGACTGCCCGTGTGGAAAATAGTGGGCACCCAGAGTTTAGGAAGGGAACAATAAACTCCGGATCAGTCATGGGACTGGTGTGAGCAACAAAAACAATTTAACTTTAAACAACAGCAAAAGAATTTTAAACATTGAAATCTGCAATGCTTTTAGAAAATGAAACTACCATAAGACCTCCCGCCACACACACAATGCAAACGCAGAATTGGAGGAGATTTCTTCTTATGATAGTCAAACATGCTTACTACGTAAAATCATCTTGATATTATTATTAGTGCATAGTGCAGAAAACAATTTCGAAAGTAGAATATAAATATTAGCCAGCATACGACCAGTATCGTATGCCTACTATAGCTACTATGTTCAATAGCAGGTTACCGCCACATTCCATAGCAGGTAATACAACTAAATTCGTACACGTCACGTATTGTTTCTTTGGATTTCCAACAAATGGTCAGGCTAAGGAACTTCCTTCCGCCGCATGGGAACGCCTCTGGCGGGACGCCCCGAGAGACAAACTGCTCTCTGCTAACAAGGCCGGGTTACCCCTGTAACAGGTAACTCACGAATATGCCACCTCCCGGTCCTTTGGGACCTTTATCCGAGCGCTCGTAACCATCATCACACATCATAAAGAAGGTGTATCCACATGAGTAAGTATCAGGGCTCCATACCATAATACCACCCCTTTCCAGAAGGAAATGACATACCCTAAAGGGCGCGACCCTCATAACCTTGCCGCAACGATCCTGTTTCGACCATTTCCGGGTTGTCAGACCCTGACGAAGTCTCGTCCACAAAGCTACGCTTTGTCACAAAGCCATGCTTTGGGTCAACAGATGATCAACCTATGATCACAAAGATAAATGATCAAACAAATGATCATATCACAAATGATCAAACGATGATCATCACACAGCTACACTCAGCATGTCACATTACCAAATTGGGATATATCGCTGATAACCTTCAACTACATAACCTCTGAGCTTGTACGTCTCAGAGAAGGGTGTTAAGCTAAGAGAATAAATTCTCCGCCACCAACAGAAATGTATTTGAAAGAAATCGGCTTTATATCTCAAAGTGTAATGTCAGACATGTATCCATACAAGTCTGTTCCGGGTTCGAACAGAACCGAAGGCACTTCTTACGAAGCCCTTGCAAATCCGGGTATTCACGATCCCGTCCGGACTTCTCATCACAAAGGGTGATAAAATCTCTATATCGGGGCCAGTCGATGCAGAGACATTCGACGAGTTGTCCTTTCGTTTTCGCAAATATCCGGTCTTCACCACCGGTCTTCAAATGCTATCCATATACGACGTATCAGTATTCGGAACGGGTTATATGACACAAAGGTCCTCTCCCGGCTAAACCGAATAATGAGCGCAATACTTTAAAACATATGGATATTGGGATTTCAATTAAGTCACAACTTATTACCCAAAATCTTTCTTTCAAATGGTTTGAACAAATTACCATTTTTAAATCTTTAAACAAAAAGATTCATTTTAACAACCTTCAACGGTTTAACAATTTTCCACACTTTAATCTTTTAAACAAAAGATTCATTCACAGATTTTCCAAATCAATTCCCATTTCAATTTGATTAACTCGTTAAATCTCTAAAACAAAGATTTAACTTATAGCTTTCAAAACAATTCAATTTCAATGGTTTAAACAAATCATCATTTTAAATCTGTTAAAAATAACCAGATTTTATTTATAGCTTTCAAAAAGAATTCATTCATAACTTAGAAACCATTTTTCAATTCAATCTTGAAATTCCTTTAATTAAACTGGAATTTCATTTCTTATCTGAA
This sequence comes from Allium fistulosum, assembly GCA_030737815.1. Lineage (NCBI taxonomy): Eukaryota > Viridiplantae > Streptophyta > Magnoliopsida > Asparagales > Amaryllidaceae > Allium > Allium fistulosum. Next base: position 1,108,454,976 of record CM060902.1, on the reverse strand, counting down.
AGATTTTATTCTTTTAAACAAACAGTTTCATTTTGGAAACCCGATTCATTTATACGAGTTAAAGTCATTTGGGTTAAATCCAAATTCTCCAAATTATGCTTTTAAAATGGTTTAAATTCATACAAACACATTTATAACATTTTTAACCGTAATTTCCAAACATGGAATTCAATTTCCAAATTATTTTGAATTCAAATTCAAATTAAATTATTTAAATTGGAAATTTAATTAAGTTATTTAAAATAACTTTTATCTTAAAAACTCCATTTCAAAAGCTTCAACATTTAACCCAAATTCATTTCCAAAATCAATTGAAATTAAAATTTCAATTTCAAAAACATTAAATTTAAATTATCTGTGACTTAACCGATTTCCACGTGAAATCCATATTTGTGTGTGTATGGTGTAGTCCAGGGGTTTCACACAATAGTGCAACATCAATCATCACAGATATATCGATAAGCGGTATAATCGATAACGCTTATCTTCATTCACAGATTCATAGATAAAATAAATTTATCGGTCACAAATATTCACAATTATAATTCGATGTGGGTTTCGGATAACCAACTGGAATCCGACTCCCTGTCGCATCGAAATTCAAGTGTCGTTTACGGGTCAAGGGTTTCATATTCACATAACAATATATACATCACAGATAAGTAAATTACAGATCACAACATAAATCAGGGTATATTACAAAACATCATATATCAGGGATATCAAACAATCCAACATTCAATAGAATCCAAACATCCATAAGTTAATCAACTGATAAATTTAAATCGGATTAATTACTTATGAATAATTTATAATCCTGGTTAATTAATATTAATTAATTACAACCATCTTAATTGATTAACCTTTGATAAATTAAGTAACCTAAAAAAAAATTAATCACCTTAATTAATCTATCCTGAATTAATTGTTCTTTAATCATTTGATTAATCAATCAACTTTGAATTATTAAATGATCCTTAAATCAATCTTTAATAATTGATCTCATTAATTTATCATTTTAGGATAATTGAGTGATTTTATTTTTGATTGCTTTTATTAATAAAACCTCAAGTATTTAAGGTAAATCATTCATCTCAACTATCCCCTAATTACATCTTCCAATTTAATTTGGAACACTTAGTATAATTTAAATGATTAACTTAATAAGACTAAAACAAGTTTTAGAGTCTTTTAAATTTAAAATTTGAAGTTTGAAACTTATTAAATACTTTTCTTCTAGCACTTCATAAACTAAATCCTTTAATTTCCTAAAAACTTGCTAAACTATCAGGCCCAGGAAACTCGAGAGTTTTTTTCTTTTATTTTTAAAAACCGTCATACTTTCACTTTTATACTTCAGTTAGAAAAACCCAAGACTTCCCCTGTTTAAAACTCGAGTTACACTTCGAGTTAATCACCCCATCCTCCTGAATTCCCTGTGCGTTCTTCTTCTTCTCCCCTCTTTTTTTTTTCCTTTTGTTTCTTTCCCATAGTTTAAGTTTTACCTAAGCTATGAATTAAAGCATCAGGTTCAAAATTTACGCACGCGATCAATACCCCCGAAGCGACCCACCTCAAAACTCGAGCACGACTCGAGATCATACCATCATCAACGAAGTTGACACGCCCTCCTGCCGTACACGTGCACGGCGACACGCGAGGCTCTGGCGAACTTCCTAGGTCACCAGCAAGTCACAATTTACTTGAAAACTTGAAATCCAAGTTCGAATCGTCCTCAAAAATTTCGAATAAAAAAATGCCTTCTGCTCGAACCCTATAGTTTACTACAGTCGACACTTCCACCTCGCCACCGTCACTCACGCCACCGAAGTCGCTCAAATCTCGTCCACACCTCAACAACACGAGAACTAACTATCCACCAAGAATTCGTGACACTCGGTCACGTATAGAAGTTACACTCGGCATATTACTGACATGGACAAAAACTAGGACGCAAACCCTACAACGATCTCGTTTCAAAAATTTACTCAATAGGAAATTTTTCTGATAATTTTTACGAAATCACAGGTACTTAAACTTGCTCCAATTCAAATTTCTACCTTTTACATTGATTCAATTTCCTGGAATAGGTGGAAATGCAGTTTTATTTCAAATTCGAACTACACTTAAACCCTTTATCTAAAAATCATAATTTTTACTTTAAAAATCATATTTTTGTATAAGAGTTCAGTTTGTAACCCTGAATTCAAGAATTGAGAAGTTCTAAATTTGACAAATTTAAAGTCTTGGTCTGTTCTTTTAATTTACAGAGATAATACTAAATTGTTTTAGCTTAAATAAAATTTTAAACTAAAGTTTATAATAAAACAACCAAGTTTTATTTAAAGCCTGTATCCAAATTATGCTTAGATCAAGAGATTTGGATTTGTTTGTAAATCTGGTCTAAAAAGAACAAAAACCAGAACAAAGATATAGGCATGGACAGAGTTACATATTCACACTTACATATACCCAGGAACAGCAACATACATATTTTCCAGATATGAACTTCAAACAAATTTTAGATACTTAGGTTTTCAAAGGTGAAGGTTACTCACAAGAATCAAGAAATCAAAACAAGTTAATCTTCAAAAAAAAATAGGAGTTGCTCACCTGGTAAAAGTTTGGAGCAGAGAAGCTTGAAAAATTGTTGAACTGGAAACACTAAATTAGATCTTGTGCTTTTGTTTTTAATCTGAAAACTTTGAATCATTGCTTGATATTGTATTTTATTTGCATTACTCTTTTACAGGTTTTCATAGTTCTAAATATACGAAACTGTGATGAAGAAAGTGATGTATATAACAAAAGGTTTACAGGTTGATAACATTTTGTACAGGTTATTTTATATTGTTTGTACAATAGGGTAACACATTACTTTGGCTTGTACAAATATATCAGAGATATTTTTTCTTTGTGTTCTTTGACTAAACTATTCGTTCACTTTAGTGGCTGAGAGGATGATGGCATTAATTGCCAAGTACTTTGTGTCTTCATGCTTATCTCTTCGGCTGTACAATACAAATATATTTTTATGTCTTCCTTTACAAGTCTACATACTTATAGTTTTTTTTTATTCTTCTTTTACAATACTTGTTGACTTCTACTGTATTATATTTGCTTTGCCTTATCACTTTATATTTAGAACTTTGCTTTGTCATTATTAGCTTGTTTCCTTTGCCAGGTTGCCTTTTCCTTCATGTATAATTATAAAGTTGTTATGTTTTCTTTTCTAAGTGTTCATATGTTAATGTATTTTCTTTCGTTTTGTTCTTGTTACTATGAAATATAAATGAAGTTCTATATTTAATTTGATGTTAGAATTTGTTTAATATGCTTTACTTTATACTCGAATATTCGAATATGTTTATGTTGTTAGAATTTATCAAATTATTTCTAACTTTAAATATTTATTTTATCTTACATACAAATTGTCTTGTATTTTCTATATATTTATATATTTTCATAAACTCAAATTATTATTAACCATCAAGAATAAATTATTATTATTATCAATTATTATTAAACCATTTATTTAAGATTTAAATTCAAATCAAAATATACATACATATTCAATTTTTACTCATATATGCACATATACATATATATTCACATATATACATATGTATACAATATTTAAATTTTAAATGATTTATACAGAATATCTTTGAACTCGGGAAACTCGCAACACTTTATCAATTAATTTAACAAATTTCTATTCAAAAATTAATTAATTATCCATTTAAAATATATATAAAATTCGGGGTCGTTACATTGTGTGTTTTGGTCGTCATCTCCAGCTTTTATCCAAGTGAGTAAATCTCACCAGACTAATATGTACTTATATAATTGATAAACTGACATCACTTGAATCTGTAAATGCATATCACCCTGTTATAACTGTTATATTATAATCATATGATGTTCACACCTGTATTTACACCTGTTATACCATATGTTACTGTTATCTCATGCTATTCTGTTATTTATATCAGTTTATCACACTGCAAGTTCCTTGTTAGTATAGAAATCACTATGGGTTGAAATGATACATACCCGAACGGACTTTAGAATAGGGAAAAATCGTTATGGGCTGAAATGGTAGGCCTGAACGGTTTTCATTTATTTTATTTTAACTTTAGATTGCGGGTTTGAAATGATAGAACCCGGTTTTTCTTTGTAAATTAGGGATTGAAATGATATATATTTGTATCACTTGACCTAGGCTAGAAAATTTTATACAGACCCGTGGTTTATATATTTTTCTGAAAATTTTAAAATATTTTTAAAATGTAAATATTATGATATTTTGATTTAAATTTTATTAAAATGATTTCTATAAAATATTTGTGATTTTCTATAAATTAAATAAGTGAATTAAGTAAATGGTGAAGTAGAATTTGAAATATAAGCTAATTTTGGAATTTAAGATTTTTTTTATAAATGGAATTTATGTAAAGTAAGAAAATATGACAAATTTGATTTAAAAGATGAATTTAATGATTTTTATTAAGCAATAATAATTTTGAAAAGTGTTAATGATTTTGTATAAATTAAAATATGGAATAAATGAATGTTTAAGTTTAATTTTTTGAAATATAACTTAAATTGGGAAATTGTGAATTTTGTTAAAAGTGAAATTTAAATTAAGTAAAATAAATGGAAATAAGTTATATTTTGGAAATTTAAACTTAGTTGTTTGTTATTCAATTTGATTTTTGTATGGAAATTTGACTTTATAAAATCATAGAAATAAAGGTATTTAAATGATTTTTTTTAAATGTGAAAATATATGATTTTATAAGTTAAAATGATTTATATTAAAAGTTAATTATGTGTGAAATTGTAAATAAAACTCTGAATTTGATTTGACAGCATTTTTGAAATGTAATGTAAAGATATTACAGCATTGGAAAATGCTGTAGTTGTTTTAAATTAACCAAATAGCAAATTTGAACTAAGGGTTATTATAGCACTTTGTTAGTGCTATAGTTTTTAAATTTAACTAAATTTTTAATTGAAACTAAATTAAGATATTATAGCATTTTAAATACCGTCTTTTGTTAATGAACTGTTTTTAAACATAACATTTCGTAGCATTTTCTAAGTGCTGCGAAAGTTGAATTTTCTTTGTTTAATAAATTCAAATGAATAAATGATCTTTGAAAAAGATTAAAATTTTGGAAATTTAATATTTAATTATTAAATATAATGAATTGACTTTAAATGATTTAAATGGAATAGTTGATTTGGGAAATACAACTATTTTGAAATGTGATTAAATGGTATTTAAATTTAAATTAAATAAATGATATTAAATCTTTGAATAAATAATTGAAGTTTATATTAGTATGAAAAATATTTTGTTTACTTGTAATTTGAATCTATTTAAAAGATACTGGACTTATGAAATATAGGATAATAAAGCTTTGGAATTTATTTTATAATTTGAATAGTTAATTTTTGGATTAAATCTATATTTGAAATTTACAAGATTTGAAATGGTCTGTGGAAATTTATTTGAAATAAATGATTGAATTGAATTGAAACTTTGGAAATTTTAATACTTGATTTGAAATTATAATAATTACCCTTTTGAAGGGTTTAAATGAATTATTTTGATTGAAATATAAACTATTTAAAAAGGTGACTTGAAATGATAATAAATGAATGATATCTTTAAATTTAAAAAGTATTTAAAGTTGAATATTTAGATTTGAACTCAAATGATATTTTGGTATATTAAAATGATTTGAAATGAAGTTTTGGAAAGATTTGATATTTTGATATATTAAAATGATTTGAAATGAAGTTTTGGAAAGATATGATATTTTGATATATTGAAATGATTTGAAATGAAGTTTTGAAATGATATGATATTTTAAATATATTGAAATGGTTTGGAATTGATTTAATCTTTATTTTTGATAAAGATTTGGATTTGAAATGATATTCTATTTTGAAGTATAAACTGTTTTTAAATTATAACCACGGGTTATAATAACGATTGGTTGTTAAAGAGACCGGGATCAGATATGCACATACTCTCTGTCGATACCGAAAACCACTTTGACAACTGTGTACGCTGTGGAGTTTCCAGAATGAAGTAGGATGGTGGTGACGATCCTAAGGTATATGCGTGGACCCAACTCCCGTGAGTTGGCATAAGGTGGCTAAAACAAGAGCGATCGACGGGCCAAGGAGGTAGCACCTCTGATCGGACACACTTCTTCTATACCATTCTATTACTTGTGATTGATTTGGTGTGCACCCTTGATTTGGGAGTGTTGTTCGAGGTGGGCGGTAGTGGCTGCTATGCGTCACCACCAGTCCGGATGCGTAATTGGTATATCTACCCTGGCATTGCCTTGTGTGCCGTGTCACCTACCATATCGAGCTTTACTATGATTTGTGTTTTCTCCCATAGCCTGTGGAGTATCGAGGGTAGCCCCCATTTTGGGAGTATGCTAATACTGGATAGACTACTGGGACTATTACGTGTTAAGGGGAATATTGGGTCACTCCTTAATGCTATTTAAAAGTTTGTTTATTTTATATTAGACATTATTATAATAACGAATATTACTACATAGTAGATAGTTTAACGGATCCTCAAAGAATGGGCGATCCCAAGCATTCTTTAAGTTACTTGTACCTTTATTACAATTCACTTGAGTTGATTTACATTGTATAAGTATATATTTTCCTGACTCGAGTGTTTTGTGTTTTGCTTTACGCTCGGATCAGCCTGAGTTATTCACATATTTGGGTTTCCACTCTCTTGGAGATTTGAATCGCTGGAGATTATCTGCTTGTCTTGTCCTATCTATTTCAGTTCCGTTGTTCTACTCAGCTTGTACCTGGTTATTTTATTGAGACTTCTGTTGTACTCTATTTCTTCTGTTATATCTTATGTAACTCTGATATATTTATATAGTAGCTTCATGAACTACTATTTCTTTTACTTCCGCTGCATTATTTTACTCTGTGTCTGTGATCTGTGATTATATTTATTTACTGTATATTCTGAGATTTTCCAAATTTTATTTACAACGCGGTATTTTGAGCAATTCAAGTCCGACATGTGCGGATGCGAATGGTTGAAAATATCGGGTCGTTATAATCATTAAGGATTTAAATATAAATACTTCCATTTTACACAGTCTGAAATCTTAGAAAATAGTTTAGATAGTCATAAATAGTTTTAATAGTTGAAAATAATTTAAAATAGATTAAAATACTTTGAAAATAGTAAAATAGTTTAAATAGATTTAAATTTAATTTAATTAGATTTTAAAAGGATTTAAATAGATTTAAAATAATTAAATAGATTTTTAAATTATCTTAAATAGATTAAATAGATCTTTAAACAGATTAATAACGATTTAAATATATTAAATATAGATTAAGTAGATTTAAATTATATTAAGTAGATTTTTAAATAGATTAAATAAATTTAAATAGATTAAATAGATTTAAATTATATTAAATAGATTTAAAATAGATTAAATAAATTTAATTAGTGTAAAATAGGTAAAATAGGTAAAATAGATTAAATTAATTTAATTAGTTTATAATAGATTAAATAAATTAAAATAGTTTAATTGATTAAAATAGTTTAAATTAATTTAAAATAGATTTCAAGTTATATCCAAACATTTTCAATAACTCAATTCCGATAAATTCATTTATATTTGACACTTCAACTTTGAAATTCCAATTTAAATCCTTTAAACAATTCATTTAATCAATTCCAATTTCAACATTAACGCTTGGATTATTGAAAATAATTCAGTTTATATAAATTAATTTCTATTTCAAAATGCCAATTAACTGAATTCAAAATTTAAAGAATTAAAAATCATTTAATTTAACCAATCCAATGTCCGTATATAATTTTCTACCCTATGGTCAAGTGATATGGATATTTATCATTTCAATCCACAATTTAAATTTTTACGATTATATATCATTTCAAACAGTAATCCCGAATTAAATAAAATCCATAAAATTGCTCGAGCCTATCATTTCAAACCATAATGATTTTTTTCCTAATCTATAGATCGTTCGGATATGTATCATTTCAACCCATAGGGAACTTGCAGTGTTACAACAATATAAAAAATACAACATCCAGTCATCCAATATCAACAATCAACCATCCATCACAATCATCATCCAAATTAACTAATAAACATCAATAGATAACTTATCATCAATAACAAGTATTAAATTGACAATTTAAATTCAATATTAAATTAAACGATGATTAAATGCAATACAAGTCAAATTTAACTAGAATGGTAATTTATACATACCTAACATCAATCAATTAATTTCTAATCATATCATAAATTTAATTTAACTAACATAAGATAATCTAGAAGTTGTGAGTGGGTCAAAACACTCACCTTCGATTTTAAATCGAACTAAAATCCAAAATAAGACCCAAATTTGAACAGTCTCAGAATTCGTCTAAACAGGTTCCATGTTGTCCGAAATTTTGATACGATCCCAACGAAACAAACCGCGCGTGAATTGGACCTAGTATGTAAAAGTTATTAACATTAGAACATTATACGATTAAATTTAAAATAAAAAAAAATTAACACAATACCCAATCACGCAAGTCCACGCGTACCCTTCCCTCCCATGTACGCACGAATGAATGAACGAAACAACCCGCTCCAGTCTTCACCGTTGACCGCCTGCACACCGCCCTACCTGCCGCCGAACAACCCGGCACCACAGCCACGTGCTTCGCCCACCATGCCGACCTACCACACACCGTCCGACCCCACCATAGTCAGCCGCCTCCAAGACACTAGGGTTTCGAACCCTAGTTCAACTATTTTGACCACCATGCTCCCTTCTAGACCAAGCGACCACCTTCAAACAGCTCCAGACAGCGAGCGCAGCAAAACCCCCATGCCAATTTCGCCTATTGACAACGAAATCAAAACCCTCAATTTTGACTTTGATCACGATTTCTTGTCGATCCAGTCACTGTCTCGAAAAATGAACGCTAGACGTAGGTTTCATTCGTTGAGACCTTCCCAACAATATATAATTCGATATAGTTTGAGGAGTTTTAAATTTTTCGATTTGATTTTGATTTGTATTTGAATCTAGAAATTTGGGTTACTGCCATTTGAGAAGGAGGAACAAACAGATGGAGTTGTGCGTATAGAATAAGAAAAATGACTGCTAGGGTTTAGGGAACAAGACTATTTATATTAAAAAAGCCCGATAAGAATGAATAACATATCGAATTGGTTCGAATTGACAATAACGACCCGAAAAGCCTGTTTCGCTTTTGAAATGAAAGCAGGTCATCCCATATATCAAAATAGATGTTTTTGATTATTTTAAACTCAATGGAACATGTTTAAAGTCCTAATTCCATCGTATAAGGAAGTAAACTTAAATCAGTTTATTTCAAATTGATTTCAATTGAATTTTATTAAATTGATTTCTACGCGTTTCGAGTCTGTATGATCAAACGACAAGTCCGATCGCTACGAAACTTGAAACCTTACAATAATTCACCGTTATGGATCCGATGAAACTAGTTTCGTCAAAATCCGAGACAGTGGCCAAAATGGCTATTTTCATGTTATTTAAATAAATTATTATTAAATTGATTAAATCACTTTTTAATTTCAAATCCTATAATTTACGGATTTTATCATTTTTGATTACTTATACAATTATAATAATTTAAACAAATTTACATATAATTTCAGTGTTAATTAATCAGTTAAAGTGTCCAATTTCAACTGAAATTTAAATTTAGTTAAATATAATTTAATTCCAATAAATAGATTTAGTTTGATTTAATCTTTTAATTCAGTCAATTATTACTTTATAGACACAGTTAACATTTGTTGATATCTTATTATACTAATATTACACTGATATTCTACAATTATCATCTTAGTTTTCATTAACATAGTATTTAATTTCATTTAATTGCAATAAATCCAATTATTATAATTTAAGTTCTAATAATTTGATCAAACTTAATTTCAATTCTTTTTATTCAATCAATAGTCATATTATGAATAAAATTTACATTGGGTTACATCTTATTGAATCAATATTTTACAATTATCAATTTAATCCACATTAACTACACTAATGCAGTGAACTAATTGCAATTGATATCCAAATTAAATTTAACAGACCAAATAACCAGGTAACATATAATAATTGTCACCATTAACTTTTAATCACATCTTATAAGTTTATTATCCACAACAAGTGTTATAATTACTACTACAACACTAACTTTATTCAATTACAATTTATTACACATTATTTAATTAATTAATCAACATTTAAATTATCAATTGCTCTTTTAATCCAATTATCCATTAATACATACATTACTATAATTTATTTACAATCTATACCAATTATAACTCTTTACTCCTTTTAATTAATTGGAATTACATTTAAAGCAGTTATCAATTACCTTAAATTAATACTATTTCATTTTATTCCAGTTATATTCATATTATTAAATCACAAATTTTTATTTCTTCCAACATTAAATCACAAAACCTTATTAAATTAAAAAAAAATTATTATCGAAAATTACGGGTCGTTACAAAAAACGATACCCACTTTTTGTTTAGCTGGAATTGATGATTTGTAATTTTAGAAATTGTTTTCATTATCATTTATAACAAAGTCGATACTAGTCTATCGCAAAAATGATACCCACTGTTTGTTTGATTAGAGTTGATGCTTTATAATTTTAGAAATTGTTTTCACTATCAATTGTAACAAAACTGATACCAATATATCATAAAAATGATATCCACTATCTTTTTAATTGGAGTTGATGCTTTGTAATTTTAGAAACCGTTTTCACTTTCATTTGTAACAAAACTGATACTAATATACTGCAAAAATGATATCCATTGTTTATTTGATTAGGGTTGATGATTTATAATTTTAGGAATTATTTTCATTGTCGTTTGTAACAAAACTGATGTCACTATATTGCAAAAATGATACCCACTGTCTATTTGATTCGAGTTAATGCTTTTTAATTTTTTAAATTATTTTCACTATTATTTGTAACAAAATTGGTACCGATCTATTGCAAAAATGATACCTATTGTCTATTTGATTTTCACTATCATTTGCAACAAAACTAATACCAATATATTGCAAAAATAATACCCACTGTCTTTTTGATTGGAGTTGATGCTTTGTAATTTTAAAAATTGTTTTCACTATCATTTGTAACAAAACTAATACTAATATATTGCAAAAATTATACTCGTTGTTTGTTTGGTTAGAGTTGATGCTTTATAATTTTAGAAATTATTTTATTGTCATTTATAATAAATCAAATACCAATATATTGCAAAAATGATACCCACTGCCTATTTGATTCGAGTTGATGCTTTTTAATTTTATAAATTATTTCACTATCATTTATATACCAATCTATTGCAAAAAAGATACCCACTGTATGTTAAATTGGAGTTGTTGTTCTATTAATTTTAGAAAATGTTTTTACTGTCATATATAACAAATCCGATACCAATATATTGAAAAAATGATACTAGTCTATTTGACTAGAATTGATGTTTTTTAATTTTAGAAATTGTTTTCACCGAGATACAAAACATAACGATACCAATACATACCAAATGTTAAACTAATCTCAAGTCCAACTTAGAAAAAATAGATAGCTCCTAGTAACTCATTCAAAGTTGCTTGTAACTCATTCAACCGTTCATCTAACTCATCTTTTCATAGTGAAATGTACTATATTTCACAGCCATGACAAATGCAACTAATAAAGTATTCCAAACTTTCAAACGCATATAAGCTCATATATAAATCATATGTAATTGGAAAATTTGTTTAGTATACAATGAAGAAAATAGCAATCCATTAATTTTACATCAGACTCAAATTACACTTTAAAGACAAACGTTGGAATTATTCATGTAATATGTTGCAAACCCGTAACTTCACAAGACACAAACATAACCATTTAAGGATATAAGAGCAGAAGCGCAGTAGGACATCTTCCATGCTATATAAAGATCAGGATTATGAACTTTTTTTATCATTTAGTAGCTTGTGCTATCATGTTGCTTATGGAGCTTGCTTCTTCTTTAGCAGTCACCACCATATGCACTCTGCATCATTTCCTTCTCCTATAACAACCACCAACCCACCACTCCACCCTAACAAATACCTCCAAACCAAAAACCATCACCCAACAAATCTTCATTTAACCAGAACCTTCAACTACACTTCAACACCAACTTGCACCCTACGGTGTGCCTTCAGCACCTTAATCCAACCATCAGCAATAGCGATCCCCTCTTCTCCATCACCGCGCGACCAGAAACCACAACCTTCTTCAACCTGCAACTAACTCCATCTCCTCAAACTTCAACAACCTAAATTGCAACCCAAATTCACCCAAAACTGCATGTATTCAACTATTGCACCAAACCTCCATCATCCAACCCAACTACGGAATCTCCCATTGCCTATCACAAACGACACATCAAACCCGCAATGCAAACTACAACTCTAGCAAGTCTGATTTGATAAAACTCGATTCAAGCCGCTTCATTTTTTGTTTTTTTCCGATTTGAATTCGCATTTGATTCGCATCTGCCCTAGTTTTCTTTTTTTCTTTTTTCATTGTCTTTTATTTAACAGAGAAGATGGATTAGTTTTTAATTTGATAACGGCGTTCGACAGTTTTTGTCCTTGAACGAAAAATATTAATAAACCGTCCTAAATTCTAAAATGGCCTATAATAATGTCTTTGAGAATATTTTCCTACTGTATTTATATATTGGTACGATCAACAAATAAATTAAAATTTTAAGACCAATTGTTTGATATTACCTATTTACTACTCTTGTCAAAATGGTAGTGCATTTGAGGACAAAAGGACTAGAAAATTGGTAGATTTCACAATGGTCAAATTTCACAATTTTAGAAGACTCATCGTTCCTTCATCTATCATCGTCCAATTCTTCAAAAACCAACCATAAATTGCTATTTTATTGAAATTTGTTAGATTTTTGGGGATTTAAATTATAGTTTAACTTCAATAGATTAACATTATGGCATTTTAGTTTTGAAAATAGTTATTATAGAGCAACTAATACCGTTGAATCTAAGATTGAAAATTTTGATGAATGATGTAATTTTCTTTCTTCCCATTGAGGAATTTAGACCCAAAAAAGATTTTGACAGTAAACTAGTATAAATTCAAATGTTAGTTTTATAAAAGAAATTACAATTTTTATTCAAATTTATGGGTTTCTTCATGTTGTAGCAGATCTAAAAAATTTCAAGCAAACATATTATACTTTAACTCAATTTATATTTAACAAATTATATGTTTTTTCTTACATTAAATATAAAAGAGAAAAAAGTGAAAAATTATAAAGAGATGCGAATCACTAAGGGGTCTCCAAAAGAAGATATAATCCATAATCATAGAATTTTTTTGTATTGCATTTGTGAACTTTGAATCATGGTCTTCTTTGCAATGGTTATTCATAAAAATATTAGTTACCTATTAATATATAAGCTATATAACAATCAACTAGTGTTAATCTTTATTCACTTTGTTGGACTAAGTTTGAAAAGGAATTATGAATCTTATTTAAGAGTTTTACCCACTAATTTTGAAGTGAACTTATATTTTACAAGGAATCACTCAGAAAACAACACTGGACATTGTAGTTCTCACAATCGGCTCTGAACTTTAGTGTGGCATTATGAGCACCATAGCTTCTTTTTCTCAATATTATTTCAAAATCTCATGGGTAACTACATTAGAATTCTGCTATAATTTATTGTTGGTCAGTGTTTTTTGTCATTTATGGTGAGAATCTATGTCTTTAAATCATTATACTATTGATATTTGAATTATCAATGACTACTCCTAACCGTTATTTGCTACTAAAAGGCTGTTTCTAAACCAAGTGAAATACTAAAAGAGTTGGTATTATTAAGCATATCACTTTTATTAAATTGTCATGTAGGAAGAGTAAATTTCCAACATACATTCCAACATCGAAAGTTTGAAATCGAGAGGATTCCTTGCATTCCTGATGTTAAAGGTAAATGGATTCATGTTTACGTCCTCCAAACTCTGGTCTAGTGGCCGACCTCTCACTATCCATCTGACCAACTCAACTATTCGGTTGTCGCTGTCCAATGACGGTCTTTGATCAATAGATGCATTCTTTCCCCGGCTCCTGTACGGGAACTCTAGCACATACCCCACTGGCTGCACGCTTGCATTCTGATCTGCACCTCTGGCTTCATTCTGCCTCTTGTTCCTGCGGGGAAATTCTAGTACACACTCCTTTGATCGTTGTGCATTTGTATTCTGATTTGCATTTCTGGCCCCAGCATTGTCCGTTCTCGGTATCCTAGCACGCCCTAAGCCTAAACCAACATTGCCCTAGGGTGAATTCCTCTCAGTACCGAGAGGATTGAGGTTGGTACTGAATGGTCCTAATCGTATGGGCATTGTTCCAGTTTGCTCTGTTCAAACTCTGCATTCTTCTACATTAGTTCCTGTTTGTAATGACCTTAATTTTGATTAACATTATTTAGGACATTTAATTAGTTAAATGAAATAACATAAATGGTTAAAGGATTAAGATTTGTGTAATTAGAATGGTAGCCGTGCCTAATAAACTAATGAATAAGAAAGGAATTAAAATGAAATAACTAAGGGTAATAGATAAGGGCAAAATAGGAATAAGTTATATTCTTATACCCTAAACCCTTATGCGCTCTCATTTTACATGTTCATAAACAAAACTAAAGCAAGAGAGGCCGGCCACCATTAGGAGAAAGAAAAGGGAAGATAAGCAAGATTTCAAGGAAAAGCTTAATCAAATTAACTCGAGAGAAAGTCCCAACCTTCTTAACAACAAGCCAAAGATGAATAATAAATTACATCTCATTTTTATGATTTTTGGATTCTAGTTAAGTTACGAATTTATTTTGCAAAGTATTATGCCATTTTTTGATTGATAAATAGATATATGCTTGTTGATAATTTATGTTGTTTGTTCATAGAGATTTTATGACAAGTTTTGATTTGAAAAACTATCAAATGATATCCAAATGCTTGCGATTTTGAAATATGGCTAGAAATAATATTTTGGAGATAGGATCCAAGTTTCATAATTTTCTTAGTTAATGTTGATTTATTATGAATTTTCTAGTGAAGAAAATGGTTAAATTGGGATTTAAAAATTAATTACGGCTATTATATGTTAGCTTTGGATTAGAAATTTAAATATGTTAGAAAACATATAAAAAGTGATTTACTGGAATTTTTGGATAATTTTCTTAAATGTTTTAATAAGTATATAAAATTATTTAAGCTATAGGACTAAAATGTTTTATATGTTTATAAAAAAAGAAGGGACAATTTGTAAATATTTTAAATTGTTAATCTCTAAAAAATTCGGCAGTACTTTTGTAAAAGATTTCTGGAAAATAAATTGGAAACCAATTATATGTTGACAAATAAGTAGGTTTGTTAGAAAGAAATTACTTCATAAAGTTAAAAATCGGTTTTATTGACGTTTGTTGTTTCGCCACTTTCGGCAGCCACCTTTTGACCCTATACTGCCGCCTTCATCCTAGTCGAAACCAATACACATGTTATCAAAGACTAGGTACGTAGTGGATTGGAGATAGGCGAAAGGTATAGAGTCGAAACGTGCCTTCGAAGGGGTCGAGACCTTGTTTTGCTTTTAAAGGAAATCCGTTTGCTTTGCTTTCGAATAAGATAGCTTTCGATTTGGTCAAGTGTTTTAAAGAAAAGATCTTTCGAAAGGGGTTGCTGCCTTTGTTTTATGAATATGCTTTCGAAGGGGTCGAAACCCCACGGTCGCATGTTACCTTTCAAAGCAATGCCTTCGAAAGGGTTCTTTCGCTTTAAACCTTGAGCCGCTTCTCCAATGCTTTCGAAGGGGTTGGTTTCGACACCATCCACTTCTTTTACTTAGGAAATTGCTTTCAAAAGAGTTGCTTTCGACTTAATATTTTTAAGACCCTTTTTATATTTTGAAAGCTAAACCCAAAGGTTTCGAAAGGAATGGTTTTGAAACCATATTCCACAAGCTTTTACCTGAACTCAATACTTTCGAAAGGTTTGTTTTAAGTAAAGGATTTTAATGCTTTCAAAAGGTATATGATAAAGGTTTTGAAGGGGTGATTCCCCAATGTTTTTGAAAGGTTTATCTTTTGTAAATGAACGGAAGGTTTCGAATGGTTTCGAAAAGCAAATTTGTAATGTTTTAATAGAGGATGTCTAAAGTTTTATAAAGCTTTCGAAAGGGACGCTTTAAATGTTTTCGAAATGTCTACTGTAAATGGTTTCGAAAGGTATGTTTTGGCCTTTCGGCCTAATGTTATAAAGTAAAGTAGTTAACTTATTTTAAAAGAGGCACTTTCAAAGGTTTTGAAAGAGATTGTTTAAAGATTTAAACAAGGGTTTCGAAAGATTTTCATCAACGTTGTTTTGTGTAAAGCATATATCATGGCAAAGAGATTTGTGAAAGTGCTGCTAAGGATCATAATATGGAATAGTAACTAAGTTATCTACTAATGCAGAATAAAATCTTAAAAGTAAATAGTAAAGAAAATGACACCAGGGATTTTTATACCGATTTGAACTCCCGTTCTACGTCTAGTCCCAGACTCCTTCTGGAATTTAACTATCAACCTTCTCTTAACCCGGAGGGATATGTATTACACTTCCTGAGTAATCAAACAAGACTTCTACTGCCTAGACAACTGAATAGGACTTCTATCGCCTGAGAAACCGAGCAGGACTTCAACAATATAGAGAATTTTCTTGACTGATTGTGCTCTTTTGATAGCACAGATAGGTCTTTAGAGTACACCCTTCCTATAATCTTCTATTTTGTAGTATATAGTGTAGTTCGTGAAGATTGGAAGTTAATTTAATCAAAAATGAATTTGTTCTTGAATGTGCAAGTGATTAAAACGAGATTTGAAAGCAAATGGCAGAATATTTTAGATAATAAGAATATGAGAATAGAATCAAAAATTAAGTTGTTAAAAAAACTGAAATGAAAGATATATATAGAGTTTAAGTAATGCAATTCTTCGTGAAGAGTTACGGTCAAAAGATACAGAAACAACTCTTGAATCAAAGGTTGTTTCTATTCGTTGAATGGAAAGTGACCATTCAGAAAATAGCCATTATGAATTTTCAGTCGACTGAGGAAAAGATTTCAATCTACTGAATATTCCAAAAAATTGAATTTTAAAGTTTAATATAAAAAGACACATAGTTCAGTTGACTAAATATGGTGGTTTAGTCGATTGAACCTTCAAGTGCACTGTGCATGTGCACAGGTATTCAATCGACTGAACCTCCTCATTCAATTGACTGAATTCAGAGTTTTAACCATATTGAAGTTCTTTTGAAAACTTTATTCCAATGGAACTTGAAATAAATGAAATACTTTGTGTGTATATGATTTGAAAATAATTTTAAATACTTATGTGCGTGCATATACCACCTAGGAGAGATTTTAATAACGATCAACCACTAAACTAGACTACAGACAAACCATTAATAAATTTTGAAACTTCTATCTGAATTCTTGGTCTGTAATCTATTGTTGAGTAGAATAGCATCTTCTCTTGCAAATATGGTTAGTTCACATAATATTTGCTTATATAGTTGTCAAGATCACAACATCAAAATATAAGGTTCTAACATTTTGAGTAAAGCAAATAGTATGTTTTCCTCATTTCAGTATGATTTAAAGGGTTAAATCATTTTGCAAGAAATGTTTTCAAGGAAAATTTTGAAGGGTAGTTAACCCTAAGTAAATGACTCAGATATTTGAATAACAGATGGGACTGGTATAGGGTCGCGCCCTATACATTAGCTATAGCCCCTAGCTAATTTAGTACAAATTTCCAATAGGTAGGGATTAGTCACAGGTATGGCTTAAATGATGTTACACACTGAAAGGAATATATATAGAGAAGGAGGATAGATTATTGGTAAGCCCACAAAACCATTAGGATCAGGTGACCCTAGAAGGAGATAGTAAAGGGCAGTCAGCTCAGAAGTGTGTCTAATAGGTGTTAGATAATAATTTGTGTTTGGTAGGCCCGAGTCAGCCAATGGTTAGCAGTTAGCCAAACAAAACTATATTTTGGGACAGATAGTCCATTGATTACCTGATTTATATGCATATATGAAATTGTTATTCTTGCTCTAATTAGTTTGATTGTAGGAAATTGATTTGCAAAAAGATATGTTTTAAAGGGATATAAGTAAGGGGAAACTTGTTCCGCTAAGCGGTGTGGTCTCACTTAATATCGGTAAACCGAGATGTAATTGTATTATTCACACTAGGCTTTATGTCCGACTCAAAGTTTTTTTTCCCTTAAACTCTCAGGTGCTCAAAATTCAATTTGAGTAGATTGAGAGTTAATGTTTTTCAGGTTTAGTAGGTTAGACGAATAAAGCTTCCGAAGATGTGTAGGAGGTAAAGCTAGCTATATAAGAGCTATTTAGTTTTATTTCCGCTGTGATGTATTAAGACTACTATGCCTATTTAGTACTCTGATCATCCAAGTGGGCATCATCATATGTCGCTCTTGGCATAATTTGTAATAATTATATTCGATCAAACCTAAGAATCATTTTGGGATTATGTATTTGAATATGAAATATTGATTTGGAACGTAATTGGAAAAGTTATTTTAAACCTGTGTTGATTTTATTTCATATTCATGTGCTTCTGATATTATGGATACCATTAACATTACCGTATTTTGTCACTGGAAGTTAATACTATGGATGACTGCAGCATCTGTAACACTTAGCTTCAGGCCTCAAGATAGGGGATGTTATTACTTGGTATTAGAGCATAGGTTTATGAAAAACATTAAACTTAAAATGATTTTGAAAACATAATCCTAAGGAATTTGAGAAAAGATTGGGGTATGGGATAACACTATAGTAACAAACTTGTATTTGCTATATATAAGTATACGCTTTATCTCTATTCTCCTATCTCTTTTAGGCTATTCTTCTATTTCTCACGAAGGCTCGAATGCAAATATGGATGCTAGAAGTGGAAGAGTTAACCTTGGTGGGGGAAGCACCACAACTAATGGAAATGCCAGACCAAATACTAAGAGGAACCCAGGTCAGGCACAAGCTGCAAATGTAGGTGCTGGAGTCCCGCAAGTTGATATGGGAGCGATGTATCAGTTCTTCGTAAACATGATGCAAGCAAGAGTTGCTGCTAGAGTAGTTGGAGGTAATGCTGGAGGAGGAAATCAAGAAGCTCCGGTGGTGAATAACTATGCTATTTTGAGTAGAGATTATGATCGACTGAGAGGAAAGCCATTTATTGGTACCGAAGACGTAATTGAAGTGGAGAATTGGTTACTTCATTGCGAGAGGATTTTCGCCGATTCGGCGCTCAATGATGAGCAGAAGAGGAGAATCGCTTCTAGAGAGCTACAAGGAGCAGCACTGTATTAGTGGAACAATGTTACTGTTGGAGTCAATGAGGAGCTATGACTTGGGCTGAGTTCAGGAGGAGGTTTGAAGAAAGGTTTATGTCGGATATTGCTAAGTCTACTGCTCAGGAAATTTGCTGAGTTAGAGCAGGGAGACATGACAGTACTTGAGTATGCAGCCAGATTTGAGGAGCTAGCAAGGTATGGCTACGCTATGGTTGACACTGTAATTAAGAGGAATGAAAAGTTCATTCGTGGGTTGAAGCTTGAGCTTGCTAAGGCCACATTACTGCATGTTAGGGATCCATGTGATGTTGTTGTTGAGATGGCCTTGAGGCATGAAGAGATGCTTGCTTACCTTGAAGGAAATAAGGCAAAGGAAGCTCAAGGAGGGCAGAGTCAGAAGAAGAAGTTTTGCCGTAAGAAAGAAGCTCAAAAGGGTGGAGCTGCTAAGAAAAGAAAGGCAGAAGATGTCTGTTATAAGTGTGATAAGAAAGGACACTATCCTCATGAGTGCCGGACATGCAAAGGAAAGAAAGCTGCTGAGCAGAAAGGAGTAAGGTGTTTTAATTATGATCAGATTAGACACTATAAGAACCAATGCAAGGAGCCAGCCAAAGATGGAAAGGGCAAAGTGTTTGCATTGGAGCCAGCTACCTCGAGGCCAATGGTAGAGAAAAAGGGAAAGGCTGTGTTGGGAAATCATGGTTTATCAGTTAGAGTTCTATTTGATACTGGTGCATCGCAGTCTTTTATATCTCATTTTATGGTAAATAAGCTTAACCAAGAACCCTCATACCTAGTTACTTTCTTAGGGGTTGCAAATCTGATAGGAGGTTATGCGAATCTTGGGATGAGATGTGACCACTTAGAGTTTGAATTGTTAGGTCATGTGTTTGCTTGCAGTTTGCATGTATTTGATTTCATATAGGCTCAGACTTATTTTGTGTATGGATTGGTTCAGTAAATACGATGCTAGGATATATTGCCATGATAGGAAAATATCACTTAGACACCCTAACTATAGTGATCAGATCGTATATACCGTAGAAAACCCTAGTTTTGAATTTAATGCTTTGTTGGGTGCTGTGGAGGTAGAAGACGAGTTGAATCGAGTTTTCATTGTTAGGGAATTTGCAAATGTCTTTAAACCTATGATAGGATTGCCGCCAAAATGAGCTGTTGAGTTTTGGATAGATTTTGTGCCAGGAGCAGAAACAGTGAGTGGACCGCCAAGTAGAATGACACCTACTGAGATGAGGGTGCTAAAGGTGCAGTTGGTGGATTTAGAAAGTAAGAATTTTATCAGACCAAGCAGTTCGCCTTAAGGAACAGTCGCAGTGTTTGCTAAGAAGCCGGACGGATCATTAAGGGTATGTATCGATTATCGCAAGTTGAATGAGAAGACGATAAAGAATCGATATTCGTTACCCAGAATTGATGATTTGTTCGACCAATTGAATGGAGCTAAAGTATTTTCCCAGTTAGATTTAGCAACAGGGTTCCATCAGCTTAGAGTGGCAGAGGATAGTATTCCTTTAACGACATTTAGGATGAGATATGGATCGTATGAATGGTTAGTAATGCCGTTTGGACTAACTAATGCGCCAACATTCTTTATGGATTTGATGAACCGAATTTTCCGAGATCACTTGGATAAGTTCGTGTTGGTTTTCATAGATGATATCTTGATATACTCTAAAGATGAAAAAGAACATGAAGTTCGTCTTAGAGTGGTGCTTGAGACGATGAGACAACATCAACTGAAAGCCAAGTTTTGGGAGTGTCATTTCTAGAAGAAGGAGTGAAGTTTCTTGGTCATGTAGTCTCAGAAAAAGGGTTGTTCGTAGATACAGCTAAGATCGAGGTAGTGAATAATTAGAAGAGACTCGAGACAGTGACTGAGATAAAGAGTTTTCTTGGATTAGCTGGCTACTATCAAAGGTTCATTAAGGATTTTTATGGATAGCGGCATCGATGACCAAGTTAACATGAAAGGATGTGAAGTTCGTTTGAATCGATAAGTGTGAAGAAGCATTCCAGAAGTTGAAACACTTATTGACAAATGAACATGTGTTATTTGTTCCAGAGGGGAATCAGGACTTAGTGGTGTATACAGATGCATGTGGAACTGGGGTAGGAGCTATGTTAATGCAAATAGGTAAGGTAATTGCCTACGCTTCTTGACAGCACAGACCACATAATGTTAGGTACTCGACTCATGATTTGGAATTGGCTGCAGCGACTTTTGCATTGAAGGTGTGGAGACATTACCTATTGGAAGAAAGATTCGAGTTGTATATGGATCATAAGTCATTGATAATTTATTCTCTCAGAAGGAGGTGAATATGAGACAACAGAGGTGGTTATAGTTTTTAGCCGCTTATGACTTTGGTATCGAGTACACCCCAGGAAAAAGTAATAAAGTTGCTGATGCACTTAGCAGAAAACTTTAGAACGCTGTGTTAGCAATGATAGTTGAGTGAAAAGATTTAGAAGCGTTGACTGCATGCAGAGTACAGTGGAGATCTTAGAGTGGTTCTAGTATAGAAACTGCTATGTTGTCATATTTAGAAGTCCAACCGGCGATGATCGAAAAGATTGCTTCTAAGTAGAAAGAGGATCCAGCGTTAGCCGAGAGGATTATAAGGTTGAGGTTGGAACTAAGATCGATGATATGAAGGATTTTAGTCTTGACGAGAAGGGATGGTTGAGAAAGAAGGGACGGCTGTTTGTTCCGAATGTTGAGGACTTAAGGTAAGAAGTTCTTCGGGAATTTCATCGATCCAAGTTACAATTCATCCTAGAGGGACCTAGATGTATCAAGATATGAAAAGAAGCTTCTATTGGGAAGGTATGAAGAGAGATGTAAGCTTATGGTGAAACATTGTTTGAACTGTCAACAGGTAAAAGCTGAACATCAAAAACCAAGTGGGTTACTTCAGCCTTTAGATGTTCCAGTATGGAAATGGTATTCTATCTCAATGGATTTTATAGACGGGTTGCCAAGGTCAAGTAAAGGAAATGAAAGTATATGAGTCATAGTGGACAGGTTGATCAAGAGTGCCCATTTCATTCCAGTTAAGTCAACCGTGATGGCACCTGTTTTGGCCAAGTTATTCATGAAGAATATAGTTAGACTGCATGGAATTCCTAGTAGTATAATAAGTGATAGAGATTCCTTATTTACTAGAGAGTTCTAGAATAGTCTACAGGAGGCTTTAGGTACCAAGCTCAAGATGAGTACTGCTTATCATCCACAGATAGATGGGAAGACGAAAAGAGTTAACTAAATCTTTGAAGATTTGTTAAGAGCTTGTGAGATAGACTTTGGGGGATCATGGGAAGACCATCTACACTTAGTCGAGCTTTCGTATAACAACAGTTATCAAGCTAGTATAGGGATGGCACCGTTTGAAGCTTTGTATGGAAGGCCATGAAAATATCTAGTTTGTTGGTTAGTGACCGGGGATAGGTTAGTTCTTGGTCCGGATTTGGTTAGAGAAGCTACAGAAAACACTAAGTTAATTTGAACTAGAATGAAGGAAGCTTAGTCAAAATAGAAGAGTTATGCACATAGAAGACGGAAAGACTTAGAGTTCTTAGTCGAGGATCACGTTTTCGTCAAGATATCACCAATGAAAGGTCTGATCAGATTCAAGAAATCAGGAAAGCTAGCACCGAGATTCATTAGACCATTTCCTATTATAGAAAGGATTAGGGAACTTCCATATAGAGTGGAGTTACCAAGTAGTTTGGCAGAAGTCCATAATGTTTTTCATATTTCTCATCTAAGGAAGTGTATTCAAGATGCAGAGACTACTATAGCACTGACTATGTTAGATGACTTAGTAGTGGAACCAAATTTGACTATAGTTAGAAAGCCAGTTCATATAACCACGAGAGATGAGAAGAGAATAAGGAACAAGACAGCCAGATTAGTCAAAGTCCAGTAGAGTGACGACGAGAGAGAGTGTACTTGGAAAACTGAGAGCAAGAATCGAGATACTTATCCTGACTTGTTTTATGGTATGTTTTACCTTTATGATTGATTTTGATGAGTACCTTATCGTAATTTCAAGGATGAAATTCTTTAAGGAGGGGAGTCTGTAATGACTCTAATTTTGATTAAAATTATTTAGGACATTTATTAGTTAAATTGAATGAAATAATGTAAATGGTTAAGGGATTGAGATTTGTGTAATTAGGAGGGTAGTCGTGCCTAATAAACTAATGAATAAGAAAGGAATTAAAATGAAATAAGTAAGGTTAATAGATAAGGGCAGAATATGAATAAGTTATATTCTTATACCCTAAACCCTCATGCACTCTCATTTTACACGTTCATAAACAAAACTAAAGTAAGAGAGGCCAGCCACCATTAGGAGAAAGAAAGGGGAAGATAGGCAAGATTTCAAGGAAGAAGCTTAATCAAATTAATTCTAGAGCAAATCTCAACCTTATTAACAACAAGCCAAAGGTGAATAATAGATTACATCTCATTTTTATGATTTTCGGATTCTAATTATGTTCCGAATTTATTTTGCAACGTATTATGCCATGTTTTGATTGATAAATAGATATATGCTTGTAGATGATTTATATTGTTTGTTCATATAGATTTTATGACAAGTTTTGATTTGGAAAATCTATCAAATGACATCTAAATGCCTTGCGATTTTGAAATATGGTCAGAAATAATATTTTGGAGAAGGGTTTCAAGTTTCAGGATTTTTTGAATTAATGTGGATTTATTATGAATTTTCTAGTGAAGAAAATTGTTAAATTGGGATTTAAAAATTAATTATGGCTATTATATGTTAGCTTTGGGTCAGAAATTTAAATATGTTAGAAAACATATAAAAAGTGATTTACTGGAATTTTTGGAGAATTTTCCTAAGTGTTTTAGTAAGTACATAAAATTATTTAAGGTATGGGACTTAAATTTTTATATGTTTATAAAAGGAGAAGGGGGCAATTTGTAAATATTTTAATTGTTAATCTTTGAAATTTGGTAGTACTTTTAGAAAAGATTTTAGGAAAAGAAATTGGAAACCAATTATATGATGACAAATAAGCAGGTTTGTTAGAAAGAAATTACTTTGTAAAGTTAAAAATCAATTTTGTTGAAGTTTGTTGTTTCGCCACTTTCGGTAGCCACCTTTCGACCCTATACTGCCGCATCCATCCTAGTTAAAAACAATACACATGGGATCAAAGATGTGACGCCCCACCTCTATACCCACGCTAACCAAGAACACTACGGTGTAGTGCTGTCAATTAGCACGGAGAATAAGGCTGTTGAGGAGCGACCATCCATGTAACTTCTTTGTGCGAGCACCGATATGTCAGATAGAATAGGATGCATATCTTTTAAGGAGGAAATCCGACATACCGATACAAACACAAAGCTATCACACGGTGGCTATATATAATCTTCGGAAACAAATATAGAAATAATCGTAACATAAATCAGTCACAGACAATTCATATCACAAAGACGGAAATAGATATGAATATAACACATGAAAGTGTACATCAGAGTATTGGTCAAATAAGATCCACAATAACACGAATGAATAGATACAAGTGCAAGATAATGGAATATGTATACATCAAGGAGTCTAATCTCAAATGTATACAAACAAAAACTACTAAACTAGAGTAGTTAGCCAAAAGTCAGAGTAGCAAATCCCGGGAGGAAGTCAAACAGAAGCACCTGTAACATCTCGGTCTGACCCGAGTATTATTTATAAGAAAATAATAAACGGATCAGTCTAACTATAAATATCAGATGATATGGTATACAGTAAAAGGCATGACATGAACATGTAATAACCATAGCGACATGCTACTATAAGTACGTAAATGATAATCAACAAAAGATTTATCAATATCACAAGAATCTTCTCAAAGATAAAATAGGGTATCATACCCTAAACTTGTATTCATAACAAGTCAATAACACATGAATTCACCAATGCACAAAAACTGATATCATATCAATGAAAATCATGAAAATTGGTGAAGCACAAAATTCCAGAAATCATCATCAGAAATCCAGAAAACACATAAAGGGGGGAGGCCTAACACATGAATGGGAGCATTAAAACTCACCTACGCGTAAACACATGACGAGAAGCTATCTCATGGAAGCTATCCATTAAATTTTTACACAGGAATGGCCCGAAGACCGTAGGGTGCTACCCTAGAAATGTGATGGCGAAACATCACATGATCGGGGTATAGTCTCCCACGTAGACAAAGAGACATCGCTCAATCGCTAGTCTAAATCACAAAAATGATCGTCATGATCATAAGGAAGTGTCAATCACACCAAGCTAGTAAATATATGAGTTTAGCTTCATGTCCCATAACCACTTGCTTAACTTAAATATTTACGAACAAGCTGTAAATCTTCACTAGGAAATTGTCACAAAAAGGGTTCAATCGAACAAGTCCAAGAGCTAACCGACGAAGTGAACGCAAGCGTTTCATACCACTCGTTTTACTAAGTCGTTTAAGTCGATTTCTCATTCGAGTGAAGTAAAGGCTTGTATATACTAGTAGATTGAAAATCGGTTTGAGAAAACGAACTTTTGATATTTAAAATAGTGTTGAAATCGCTTTGATGAAAGAGTTTTGATATTTACTATTAGTATTGAAACCTTCATATATCTTTAAAGTGACAAGTCATAAAACGATGGTAGAACAAATCAATTCACGTTCGAAGACGTGAGTAAAGTCCAAAGAAGTCAATCCCAAAACCATCAAAGTAGAAATTCTGATAAACGCTTTGTCAGAAGAGATTGCCTACGCAGAGTAATACGGGGTTCGACCAAGTACTAACTCGCGAACGACCTAGGGGAAAAACAGGTCAAACGACCAAGTACTAACTCGCGAGCGACCTAAGGTCTGCGACCTAAATGCGAGCGACCTATCGAAGTGCGCGACCTAACAGTGAGGCGCGACCTAAGGTGATTCGCGACCTAAGGGTACGCGACCTAACATGGTTCGCGACCTAAGACTCGCGACTTAAAGTTTGCCTGGGGAGTTATAGGTCGGCAACGACCTACGACTTAACAAAAGTCGAGCGACTTAAGAGGCATGGGAACCAGCGACCTAAAAGTGGCGACCTAAGGATACGCGACCTGAAGGCTTGCGACCTAAAGGCACGCGACCTAGAGGTGAACGACCTAACGAGGTCCAGGGGAAGCGACCTAAAATGCTTCGACTTAAAGGTGCACGACTTAAGGTCTTACGACCTAACAACTTGGCTAGGCACGCGACCTAACGACTTAACTGGGCATGCGACCTAACGAATTAGCAAGGCACGCGACCTAACGACTTAAGCTTTGAACGACTCAAGGAGTTAACTCGTAACCGACCTAAGATTTGCCTTTAACTCCTGAACGACTTATACCTTTAGCTCCTGAACGACTTATGCCTTTTTCCTGGAGATTATAGGTCGGCAACGACCTACGACTTAAGGGCGAATACGACCTACGACTTAAGGACGCGCGACCTAACTCCGAACTAGCTAAAAATGGCCAGAACGACTTATGCTCCGTGTGGCTTTTCGACACGAACGACCTACGACTTAGGCTTATCTCGCGAACGACCTAGCGAAGGCAGAAACGACCTAAGTGCAGTTTTTCACCAAAAACACTAGAATTTTGGGTTTTTCACCAATCCAATCCAAACCAAATGCAAATGCTGATGCTAAAATGATAGGGAACCATTTCCAACAGTCCAAGATAGATATAGGCAAGATGTGAGATCAAAAATCTCACCTTTTCACGGAATTTGATGAAGATGGAGATTTGAGAGCAAAGCAAGAACACCAACAAGCTTGAATCAATGGTCTTCACGTGAATTTGATGTTGAATCTCGGATTTGCAATGGAATTTGTGTTTGGAGTATTAATTTCCACTTCCCACCACCATTTTTGACAAAGCTTGAAGTGTTTTGATAGAGTGAGGAAGATGGTTGGGCTGAACTAAAGGGGTGCAGTCCAAACCAAAGTCAAAGGCGGGAAAAAGTGTTGAAAATTTCACTATCTCCAAACATATCGAAGTTTACACTCAAAAAGATCGCAAACGTCATTTTGAACCCAATGGGGGTGGTCTCGAGTCCTAATTTGACCGTATGCAAAAAGTAGCTTTTCGGACTAACATCCGACTAACGATAAAATATTTAAATATAGAATCGATAGATATGCGGGTTGTTACAAAAGACTTGGCACGCTGTGGATTGGAGATAGGTGAAAGGTATAGAATCGAAACGTGCCTTCGAAGGGGTCGAGACCTTGTTTTGCTTTTAGAGGAAATGGTTTGCTTTGCTTTCGAATAAGATAGCTTTGACTTGGTCAAGTGTTTTAAATAAAAGGGCTTTCGAAAGGGGTTGCTGCCTTTGTTTTATGATTATACTTTCAAAGGGGTCGAAACCCCACTACCGCATGTTAACTTTCCAAGCAATGCCTTCGAAAGGGTTCTTTCGCTTTAAACCTTTAGCCGCTTCTCCAATGCTTTCAAAGGGGTTGGTTTCGACACCATCCACTTCTTTTACTTAGGAAATTGCTTTCGAAAGAGTTGCTTTCGACTTAGTTCCTTTAAGACCCTTTTTATATTTTGAAAGCTATCCAAAGGTTTCGAAAGGAATTATTTTGAAGGTTTCGAAACCATGTTCCACAAGCTTTTACTTGAACCCAATGCTTTCAAAAGCTTTTGTTTTAAGTAAAGGATTTTAATGCTTTCAAATGGTATATGATAAAGGTTTCAAAGGGGTGATTCTCCAATGTTTACGAAAGCTTTACCTTTAGTAAATGAATGGAAGGTTTCCAATGATTTCAAAAGGCAAGTTTGTAATGTTTTGAAAAGGGGATGCCTAAGTTTTTATAAAGCTTTCGAAACGGACGCTTTTAATGTTTTCGAAAGGTCAATTGTAAATGGTTTCAAAAGGTATGTTTAGCCTTTTGGCCTAATGTTATAAAATAAAGTAGCTAACTTATTTCGAAAGGCTACTTTCAAAGGTTTCAAAAGAGATTGTTTAAAGCTTTTAAACAAGGGTTTTGAAAGGTTTTCATCAATAATGTTTTGTGTAGCAATGAGATTTGAGTAAAGCAAATAGTATTTTTCCTTGTTTAAGTATGATTTCAAGGGTTAAATCATTTTTCAAGAAATGTTTTCAAGGAAAATTTTGAAGGGTAGTTAACACTAAGTAAATGACTCAGATATTTGAATACCATATAAGACTGGTATAGGGTCGTGCCCTATACATTAGCTATAGCCCCTAGCTAATTTAGTCCAAAATTCCAGTGTGTAGGGCTTAGTCACAGGTAAGACTTAAAAGATGTTACACACCGAAAGGAATATATACAGAGAAGGAGGATAGGTTATTGGTGAGCCTACAAAACCATTAGGATCAGGTGACCCTAAAAGGAGATAGTAAAGGGTAGTCAGCCCAGAGGTGTCTCTAACAGGTGTTAGTGTCTGGTAGGCCCCATTCAGCCAATGATTAGTAGTTAGCCAAATAAAACTATATTTTGGGACAGATAGTCCATTGATTACCTGATTTATATGCATATATGAAATTTTTATTTATGCTCTAATCAGTTTGATTGTAGGAAATTGATTTGCAAAAAAATATGTTTTAAAGTGATATAAGTGAGGGGAAACCCGTTCCGCTAAGCGGCGTGGTCTCACTTATTATTAGTAAACCGAGATGTAATAGTATTATTCATACTAGGCTTTATGTCTGACTCACAGTTTATGTTTTTCCCCTTAAACTTTAGGGTGCTCAAAATTCAATTTGAGTAGATTGAGAGTTAAGGTTTTTCAGGTTTAGTAGGTTGGACAAATAAAGCTTCCGAAGACGTGCAGGAGGCAAGGCTAGCTATATAGGAGATATTTAGTTTTATTTCCACTATGATGTATTAAGACTACTATGTATATTTAGTTTTTTGATCATCTAAGGGGGAATCTTCACTTGTCGCATTTGGCATAATTTGTAATAATTATATTTGATCGAACCTGGGAATCGTTTTGGGATTATGTATCTGAATTTGAAGTATTGATTTGAAATGTAATCAGAAAAGTTATTTTAAATCTATGTTGATTTTATTTCATATTCATGTGCTTCTGATATTATAAATACCATTAACATTACCGTATTTTGTCACCGGAAGTTAATACTCTGGATGACTACAACATCTGTAGCGCTTAGCTTCAAGCCTCAAGATAGGGGATGTTACATTGTTTCTTGGTTCCAAACTCCAGCAACTCTATCTATTTCTTATTGTCCTAACCTTTGGAAAAATCCATCCAATGTTTCCTATTGTCCGGCCATCATTCCATCTTGCATCTCCTTAATCATCCTCTCCATCTCCTCTCTAGTCACATAGGTGGAATGATTAGAATTTAAAGACACCTCCTGACTTCCCCTTACTCTGGTTGACATCCTCCAATCCTATATCTAATGCTATGCCTCTTCATCTTCTACAAACTTCAGATCCAATTTTAAGTTTTGAAATCTAGCTCTTTCTCAATGAAAGCACTAAAATATTGACGTCAAAAATGGAACAACAGCCAAAAACCTATAGAAATGTTGAGATCTAGTAGAAAATGTATGCAAAACGTAAAGAGACATAAGAATTTTTATAGTGGTTTGGAAATCTTTGGCCTTTGTCCACTTTATATTTTATTTATTAGAGGTTTTAGAGTCACTAGTACAAGGAATTTATGGATCCAAGTCCTAGAACAGCAAATGGTAGCTTCCTATGTGACTTCAATGAAGGAGAGGTAAGAGATGAAGAAGAAGAAGGACCAAATGGTCCTTTTTCAGTAGCCATAAGATTTCGTATTTATAGAGGAAAATTCTAGTTGAGTCTAAAGCCAACGAAGTCCAAGGTCCAGACGTAAGCCTAAAGGGGTAGAAGAGTCATGGTCAGCCCAATCATTAATTGAAACCTTTGAGTACGTAGAGGTCTGTGTTGGTGGAAGTTTCCACCTTCTTCTTCCACTCTGCTCCCTGTCTCCTACTCCAAAGTATCTTAAACATTCTTCTTTTTACTTAGAAAATATAGCATCCCATGATTTTGTGAGTTATCATTAGTCGTCACGAGCTAGCCATCCCATAGCTTTCGAATATTAGGTTATTTATTATATATTTGGCTATCCCATCGTCATCGTGTGTTAGCAACTTCATCATGTGTTGCCTTTTAAGTAATGGTCATGGGTTAACTTCACTATAGCCATTGCGTGTATATAGTCATCGCGTACCAATTCATTAGATGCCATCGTATGTTAATCCACCTAAGGCCATTGTGTGCTAACTCGTCTAAAGCCATCATGCTTTATCTCATTCATAGTCATCACGTGTCATCCCACCTGAAGCCATCACGTTCTATTTCACCTGAAGCCATCGTGTGATGTCTCATTTATAGCCATCGTGAGCTATCCCTTCTATAGACTCGTGAGTTATCCCTTCTATAGCCTTCGTGTGCTGAGTTTCGTACTTAGCTTACATGTGTTAAGCTCTATAAAGCTTTCGTTTGATAGCTCTCCAAAGTTATTGTGGGTAGATAGCGGGAATGCTATCGCCATTTATATTTGTCATTGATTAATATAGGCTATCGTGAGTTAAATGGCGATTTTTTAGTTATATTGAAACTGATTCATGTTTCTTTAAATATTAACTTTACACCAAATCACATTTGGTGTGGAATTCTCATTGGCTAATGTTTATCTTTGCAGTTGTCAAAAATGGGCTAATAACATCTTCCATTTATTAATTAATTATCATTAGTTAATTACCCTTTTTCCTTAGTCGGTTAATTCATATAAAATCGAAAATTGATGGAAATTTTTAAAAAATTCACCAAAAATAAAATTCATCATATATTACCTTGTTATAAATTTCAAATCAAAATAATTATTTTATTATTTTTAATAACTAATTTCCCTAAATTAGCTATTTTCTCAAATTAAAAAATTCACAAAAATTCGAATTAAAATCCAAAAATTCTGAAATTTAAAAATCATCTTATTTCACCATTATAAACACCATATTTAATTCCCTTGGCATTTAAATATGAATTAGTCATATTTTACCCTAAAATATATACAAGTATACTTCATTAAAAATGTCAAACACAATCAACCGGTGTTTTAATCAATTAAACCAAGTTTATCATCATCAAAACATTCATATAAAATCAAATACAATCCTAATAGGTGGGGATAAGTTTTAGAGAAATATTTTACTCACCTTGATTAAGAAAACCTTTGTTTAATCTTTCTTTTCTTTAAAGTTGAAAAGTTGATCTTCTTAACTTTGAAACCTTCTATTTCTTTCTTGCAAAATAATGGATGCCTTGACTTAGAACTTTAGGGATTTGTTTTGAGTGAATGAAATGGGAGGATGAGGCTAAGTTAAGTGGATTAATAATTTTGGTTTGGGCTAACATCTGATGTTGCCTAGTCTTATTGATGCACCTCCCATAACACTAATCCTTCTTATTTAAAACTTAATTCATTTACCTTCATTGACTAGGCCAACCTAAATTTACCTAAATTATCCTTGGTCCATTAAATTAACCTTTTAAAGAGTCGCACATTTAATTAACTAAATCTCTCTTAGGAAATTCTTGGAATTAAATTATTTTATTAATCTCTTTAATTATAACTTATTATTATTAATTTTAATTTAATTTCTCATATTATAGACCCTTTAAAATATAAGGTTTTACAATCTCCCTTCCTTATAAAACTTTCAGCCTCGAAATTTCGATAAGGAAAAACAAAATTCACACTAACACCTTGAAAATGCAAAGGTATCATCGTATTAGTACCCGCAAGTACAAAAGATTACACTAGTACCCTACTAATATAAACCATCAATCACAAACATGAATGCATTAATGCAACTACTAACACACAATCATAATATATATGAATATACTAGTACCTTAATAGTCCATACAACAGACAAACAAAGCAACCTTCTATATATACATGAATGTCTAAAAAAACTTGGGATAAATATTCCAAATCATATCCTCTACCTCCCAGGTACAATATTCTTTGACATCACTCCACTGGACGTGAACAAGTTTGATAACTTTGTTCATTAACACCTTCGTATCATGACCTACTATCCTTTTCGGCGATCTCACATATGTTAAATCTAGCTCTACATTTAAATCCTTTATCGCCCTTGGTTCCACTACCGAACATGGGTCGTGCACGCATTTCCTCAAATGTGATATATGAAAGATATTATGCACATCCACCAAACTACTTGGTAACTCGACTCATAAGCAAGTTTACCAATCCGCTCGATCACTGAATTGGTTCTACATATCTAGGTGCTAACTTCCCCACTTTCCCAAAGTACATAACTCCTCGCATCGAAGAAATTTTCACGAACACATGATCGTCTACTACGAACTTAAGCTCTTTCCTTAGCTTATTGGAATAACTCTTCTTTCTTGATTTGCTGCCTTCATCCTAATGTGAATCAATTTTACCTTCTTGATAGCATCTCTTACCAATTCGGGCCCTAATATGAGTCTGTCTCCTATGTCCATCTAACCTAGTGGCGGCTTGCACAGTCTACCATAAAGTGCTTCAAATGGTGCCTTCCCGATACTCAATTGGTAACTATTACTATAGGAAAACTCCACCATAAGCAAATGATCTTCCCAAGATCCTCCAGAATCCAAAATACACGCTCTTAGCAAATCCTCGAGTACTCAGTTCACCCTTTCGGTTTGACCATTAGTCTGTAGGTGGTATGCTGTGCTCAAGTTCAACTCCATGCCCAATGCACTCTGCAAACTTCTCCAAAGCTCACTAGTTAACAATGGGTTTCTTCCACTGACGATACTACTCAGTAACCCATGTAGTCTCACTACATACTTCATATGTAGCTTCGCTAAGTTAGCTGTCATCCTTGTTGACTTTATCGAGATAAAGTGGGCACTCTTAGTTAATCCATCGACTATCACCCAAATGCTATCATTTCTCTTCCTTGACCTAGTCAATCCATCTATACACTGAATCACTTCCAAATTGGCACTTCCAAAGGTTGAAGTAAACCACCTAGCACATGATGCTCGACTTTCACTTACTACCAGGTGAAGCACTTCTTCACATATTCTCCTATATCTCTCTTCATCCCCATCCAAAAGAGAACTTTCTTCATATCGTAATACATCTTCATGCTCTCGGGATGAATGGTAAACTTAGACCATTGTCTTCCTTCCAACACTTCCTTCCGAAGGTCTCCAACATCTCTAATGCACAGTCTCCCTTTCTTTCTTAGCTATCCCTTCGAGTCTATATCAAATTTTTTCAAATCCTTAACATTTGCCCCCATCTCTAATAACCTAATCTTTTCTGTAATTAGTGGATCCTTTCTGCAATTAGTGGGTCCTCATTCTACCTTGTAACACTCTTATCCACAAGTGCTAGGGCATACCTCCAAACTTGCTAACATGCCTAGATCTCTACTCGATCTAGTATTCTATTGATAATGCACTTTACAAGAGGCCAATGTCTCTAATGCCTTCCATTCTTCAATCATGACTAACACTCCATTCTTATGCTTCCTACTCAAAACATCTTCAACCTTGTTCTCTTTCCTTGGCGTATAATCTATCCTAAAATCATGTGTCGCTAAGAACTCCACCCATCTTTGCTGCCTCATACTTAATTCCTTTTGAGAGAATAAGTACTTAAGGGACTTGTAGTCCATATATAATTCGACTCGTTCTCCCAACAAGCATGTCTCCAAATCATCAACATAAACACCACCGCTACCAACTCCAAGTCATGAGTTGAATATCTAGCTTCATGTTGTCTCAACTGCATTGATGTGTGAGCTATCACTCGCCCTCTTTGTGTTAGCACCATCCCCAAACATGTCTCGCAGCTATATGCAATAAATTCTTAATGAATCAATGATAATAGCTAGCTAATCCTAAGAAACTTCCCATCTCTATGACCGGCTCTGGCCTGTCCAACCATTAATACTCTTTATCTTCGATGGATCCACAACCAATCCATTTTTTGAAACAACATACCCAAGAAACTTCACTTCTCGTTTCAAAAAATGGAACTTTGACAACTTCACTTCAACTTATGTTGTCTCAATGTCTCCAGCACCAGTCTAAGATGGAGGTCATGGTATCCTTCATCCCATCATTAATGAAGACTAACACAAATCTATTCAACTGATCGTGAAAGATTAGGTTCATAAGATCAACAAAGACCGCAAGGGGATTAATTAGTCCAAACAGCACCACTAACCATTCATATGAACTGTACCTTGTTTGAAATTCGGATTTAAATAGGATATGGGAGGGGATTTGTCACAAACAGTAAACTAGAACAAGTTTTATACTTAATTATTTGGATTTGATGATTATACACCTAAATTGATGAAATAAACTATAAACCGGACTTCGAAACGTAAGGATATGTGCTAGGATGTTCATAGGTGGCTGGAGGCAAAACGGAAGAGACTAAGGCAAACAACACGATGGAAATCCAAATCCATGCCTAGAAATTCTAGACTATTCACATGCACTGGTCCATAGTTAGGTGCAACCAAGGCACTAGTGGCCTATATTTTTAGGTAGGTTGAACTTGGACCCATATAAATAACTTCTATTGATTTGAGTCTTGTTCTATTTGGTTTCTGAAGATGTTTGGAGGTTATGGATGAGGCAATTGATGGCATTACAAATTCGAGAGAATGTGTGATGATTGATTATTGTTTGAAATGGATATGTATGTTGTTGTAATATGTAAATTGATGCGATGATGGACATGAAAGAACCAATGGCACATTTAGGTGGCCCAAGATATGGATACAGTTATGGATACATATATGAATATAGATCAAATACAGATAGGGATGCGGATACAGACCTATGACACAAATAGGTAGTCCAAGTATGGCATTGATCTTGTAGTGCTTCGACAGACCAGTGTGGAGGTGGACGTTAAGCGATCCTGTAGGCTATGGGCAGATAAGGCCATGAGTCCAATTAGTAAGAGGACAACATGCGACCTCGTAGGTTTCAGGTTGTCCAGGTTTGTGAGCTATATATGTGATTGATGTGACGGTAGACAACATGTGACCCTGTAGTGTACAAGGCGGGTCCAGGGAAGTGAGTCCACACCTACGTGACACGATATTACTAGACATATATAGCAGTTAGTATGACGTGACCAGCACGATGTGAGGTGGTCAAGCGATGGACTCATATCATGTTATAGTATTACTTTTATAGCATATGTAGGGTAAAGTACGGCTCACCCACTAGACTTATGTTTAGCTCACTCTTATTTTTCCCAATATTTATATATCTAGGTTGATAGAGTTTGAAAACAAGATGGTATTAGAGATTTATATATCTAGGTTGATAGAGTTTGGAAACGAGATGGTATTGGAGTTAGGGATTCATTTGTACATACTGTATATGGTGTAGATAAGTGTTGTGACATGGATTTGAATTTGTGTGTGGTTTAGGTTCACTAGTATTCTTCAAACATATGTATTTGACAAATAGACATGTTATAGTGATGTGACACGATAATGGTGATTGTTGTTTTATATTTTATTTTCTATTACTGTGAGACTATGAAAACTATTAGTTAAAATCTGTAGTTGAAAACAAATAGACTCCTCCATTTTGATTCTTAAGGTGCTGACATTGGTTCGAGCGTTGAACACAAGGGTTGAAAAGGTGAGTTGTTACATTTGGTATCAAAGCAAAACATACCTTTAGGATAAGAACTAGGAACATATTGAGAGAGCGTATTTATATTTTCTGTTATATATATGTGTGTATGTGTGTAGGAATTAAGTACATTTGCACACACCCATTTACTGTTCTAGTTTTTCTTACTATATATTGCGGAGTTGCAGATGAATCCCATTTTTACAAACAACTGAGATGAGTAATTCATTTGAAACTGGAACAGAGACCAACGCAGCCAATGCAGGAGGGCCAGAGCCTAAGGCAGGGACTACACCCAAATAAATGTACTGGATATTCCTGAAGTTAATATTCCAGTATGGTTCAAATGTTATGTTAAGACAACAGACAAGCTAGAACCAACCTTACTGAACTCGTAGCCACCACTACCACTACCAACCAAGCTACGATTCTGGCCCCAGCACCACTAATGATTGACATGCCTAAGCTATGTAAGGATTTCTGCAACTTTGGTGGAAGCCTTTTGTCGAGATGGAACCATACTCAATGACTTGGGCATGGCTTAATAACTATGAGAAGATTTTAAATCCAGTAGGACTTGGGGATGTTACTAAGTGATAGTTAGTTGCTTGGCATTTGCTAGTTGAGGCGGCATGTTAATGGGAGGTGATGACAATAGAGGTAGATGAGATACTATTACTTGGAGGATTTTCAAGACAAGGTTTGCGATAAAAATTCCTTTCTGGTGAATTTTTTTCATATGAAGTAGGGAGAGATGATAATCAAAGAGTGCGTAATTTAGTTTAACAAGTTAGTCAGATTTGGATTTGAGTTAGTAAACACCCAGGAGAAAAGGCATTGAAGTTTGCAAACGGTTTGAATTCACCTCGGAGAGAGTTTGCATTGAATCAGATTTCGTATGGAGCTACATTTAAGGGACTAGTAGTGGTAGCATTATTGAATTCTCTAAATGGAACTTTGGTTCAGGGTCATGCTAAGGAAGGAAAGGGCCAACAACAGGGTAAGTGTAAAGGAAATGGACCACAAGGAGAGCAAGGGAAAAAGGTAAGCGGATGCTTATCATAGATGTTAGAAATTGGGACGCATGGCCTAGAATTGTAGGACAAACTTTTTGAAGGGTGGGTGTTACAAATGTAACTAGGTAGGGCATTTAGTGCAACATTGTAAAGTGGCCCCAGCTCAGTAGAAAGTAAAGTATTATAATTGTGATTAGTTCAGACATACGAAAAGGGACTGGCTAGCTTTGAAGGTGAAGGTCATATCATTAAAGCATATGCTTTGGATGCCATTCCAACTTCTAGTAAAGCACCACCATCCGCTCAGGAGAAGGGGAAGCAGATCATAATGATGATGTGTTGATTTTATCTAAATCTCATATTCGTACTTTATTTAACACTAGTGCATCACATTCATTCATAACAACTACATTAGTCGATAGTTTAGCCCTTAAACCTGACCTTTTGCAAAAATCCATTTCGATATCGAATCCTATCAGGGGATCGACCAATTTATCAATGTTATTTCATAACTTGATGTTCGTAATTAATGGTGTAGAGTTCCCCATGTGTTACATATGTACTAAACTTTTTGGGATATGGGTTGATTTTGGGAATGGATTGGATATCTGGCTATAGGGTGGTGTTGGATTATGACAAGAGGATAGTTCAATCGAGGAAGTTCTAAGGACTTGATTTGATTCTTTGTTGTAAGCTAGATATTTCTATTATGGAAATGTATTCACTTGGCCTATCATAAGAAGAGCTACTGTGTATACCTATAGTGAAAGATTATCCAAATGTATTTGAAGAAGTTTCTGATCTCCTTCCCCAAAGAAAAATTGAGTCTCATATTGATCTCGAGAAAGACATAAGGCCGATAGTGATGCCTCTTAGGCATATGGCTCCAAAGGAAAGGAGAAAGTTGGATAAACAGGTTTTGAAATTGTTGCATAAAGGCTTTATTCGAAGGAGTACTTTATAATAAGGAGCACCTATTGTTTTCGTTACTATGGTTAACGGTTCTGTAAAGCCAAGCGTCAACTATCGAGAATTGAATAAGTTAACAAAGAAAAACCATTATCCATTGCCTTGTATTGATGACCTCCTCGATTAGTTAGTCGAGGCAAAGGTTTCCCTAAAGTTGATTTGGCAATTGAATTTCATCAATTGAGAATGGTTGAAGATAATATCTCATAGACTACTTTCCATACACCTTATTTATTAATTGAGTGCTTGGTCATTCCGTTTGGCTGACTAATGCTCTGGCTTATTTTATCATTTGATGAGTAGCGTATTCCAAGAGCAGTTAAACAGGGTTGTTTTGGTCTTCGTGGATGACATTCTTATCTATTCCAGAAGTGAGGGGAAATATGAGATTCATTGAGAATAGTGATAATGTCTTGATGAGAAATCAATTGAAGGCTAAGTTCTCTAGATGACACTATTGAAGGAAAGTGGTTCGTTTCCTTGGGTATGTACTATCAACAAATGGATTGCAATAGACCAAGAAAGGTAGCTGTAGTCAGAGATTAGAAGACTCCAAATAATGCTTTAGAGGTTCATAGATTTTTGGGTTTGGCTGGATTGTATCGGAAGTTTATTAAGGATTTTACAAAGATATTAGTGCCTCTAATCCATCTGATGAAGAAGAACAAGATTTTTACTTAAAGTTCGAAATATGAAGCGGCTTTTGTTCGATTGAAGAGGTTATTGACGAGTGCCCCAGTTTTGGTTATTTTTTATGGCACCAAACCTTTCGCTGTATATGTTGATTCATGCGGTACTAGTATTGGTGTTGTCCTTATGCATGAAGGAAGGGTAGTGGTGCATGCAAGTCAACAATTGAAGATTCACGAGAGGAATTATCCATTGCACGACTTAGAGTTAGCTGCTATTGTATTTGCATTGAAGTTGTGGAGACATTATTGGATATTTGATCTATTTACGGACCATAAATCTCTCGAGTACTTGTTCTCTCAAAAGGGCTTAAATTTAAGATAGCAGCAGTGCATGAAATTCTTATCATCATACAACTTTGGGATTTCTTATACTCGAAGAAAGGGAAACATGGCCACTGTTGCTTTGAGTAAGAGGCACGCTGAGGTAATTTCCAACTTCAATAGGAGTATGCACCTGGACTGTTAGCAATGATGGATTTTAGGCATGCATTGATGGATCATATTGGGTTGAGTCAAGTGCAAGATGTGTCGTTAGTTGGCATTATGGAGCAGTTAGGATGGAGTGAATGATTGATCCATTTGGATCGTTACTCCAAAGACTAGAAGAGTTACTTAAGGGGAGATGGGAGCCTATGTGTACTACAGATAAGGGAGTTGATAGAGAAAGTCTTAGGTGAGTGTCACCATTCTAGGATGACTATTCATCCAAGATGGGGATAAGATGTATCAGAATGTGAAGGGCCGGGGATGAAGAGGCGAGCAGTGGAATATCGATGAAGTGTATGACGTACCAAAGGGTGAAGGCGGAACAGAAAATGCCAGGTGGGCTATTACTTCTGTTAGATGTGCCATAGTGGAGGAATGTGTATTTATGAATTTTGTAAATGGATTACCTTCGAGTAAAAGTGGAAATAAGAGCATATGGGTTATAGTAGATTGTCTTATGGAAAGCGCGCAATTTATTCTGATGAAGAGTACAAGAATATTAGCGATGTTGGTGACATGGTATATTAAAGAAGTGGTCCGACTATATAGAGTTTCAACTAGTATAGTGAGTGACAGGGCTCCACTTTTCACGAGTGAATTCTGGAGAAGTATATAGGAGGCATTGGGGACTTAGTTGAATCTAAGCATAAAATATCACCCATAGACCGACGGGTAGACTAAAAGAGCAAACAGGGTGTTAAAGGACTTGCAAAGGCATGCATATTGGATTTTGGATGATCTTGGGAGGATAATCTACCTCTTGTGGAGTTTGTATATAATAATAATTACTAGGTGAGTATAGACATGACACTATTCGAAGCATTGTACGAAAGACGCATAAGTCACCTTTGTGTTGGTAGGAATTAAAAGATAAGGCTATTTTGGGCCAAATATGGTTAGAGATACTATAAAGAAGGTGTAGCTCATAAGGAAAAGGATTAAAGCTACACAAGACCGACAAAAGTCATATGCTGATAGAAGGAGGAAAGATTTAGAATTTAAAGTGGGATATTTGGTCATTGTTAAAATTTCTATATTGAAGAGGTTGGTAAGGTCATAAGTTTGGAAAATTTGGTACCCAGATTTGTCGGCCCACTTCCAATGCTGGAGAGGATAAGGAGTTTGGTGTATAGAGTGGATCTTCCGGAGAAGGTGGCGGGAGTCCATAACATATTTCATGTATCTCATTTACGAAAATGTGTACACAATTCGACGAATGTGATTGCACCTAGTCAATTGGAGGAGGAGTTGAAAGTCGAGCCAAGTTCATCTAATGGTCCAACCCGTATTGTGGAGCATAGGGTCATATGACTTAGGAACAATGTATTGAAGTTGGTTAGAGTGCAATGGGAGAACGAACCGAAAGAGAGTAACTGGGAGCTTGAAGAGAAGGTGATGGCTACTCATCCTCGACTCTTTTTTGGTATGTTTCCTGATTTGGTTTAATTCCTTAGTTTAGATTATTTTAGGATTTGGATGCTTTAGATAATTTGGTTGTAAAATTTTTAAGTGTTAAAACTGCATGTATGTATGTATGTAAGTATATGCTTATATTAGGGTGTTATGCATCCATGCCTGATATGCCAACATTTTTCTTTTCATATGGGTTGTATTATATGCATTTCTACATCGTAAATATAGAAATTGAATGTTCATGGCATTATTCAAATCTATATGTTAATTATATCATTCTTATCAATATCTTGGTTGGATAAATTGGATGTTATAATTGTATATTTGTTTGATAAATGTTTGGTGAACAAGTGAACATTATATTACATTTTCCGTTTCTTAGAAATTTCTTGGACAAAATTCTTTTAGGGAGAGAATGTAATATCCCAAAAAATTGGTAATATGTTAATTAAATATTAATAATATAATAATGTGAAAATAATTAAATTTAATTTGTTAATAAAATAAAATTAAATAAGGAGAGATAAAATGGTCATTTTTCCAATTTTGGAATTTGATGACGATACCAGTGCCACTGCAACTGTCATGTTTTTCTAGTTCGTGCAGTATTTTGATTTTCTTCGTTTGGAGTCCATATGAATGAATTAGGGTCTAAAAGGTATCGATCTAGTTTGGGTGCCAAATTTGGAATTAGATTCACAGCAAACAGTCTCCCCTTCCACTTATAATAAATTCATGTACTTTTATTTTTCCAAAAACTGATCATGCTCTTTTCTCTTCCTTCTTTTTCCTCTTTACTAAACAAACTAAAACCTTCATATAACTCTTATAACTCAACGAAATTGCGTGAAACCAATGACATCTTGAAGTAAGGAAGGATACACATCTACATCAACTTGGAGATGAAACTGTGAAGCACATAGGTGCAGTAGGCTGGACGATGAAGATTCAGGAAGTAAACGGTGAATTTGGTGAGTGATTCATGTTTTCCTCTTCATATAATGCAATATTGACCCTATAAAAACATATGACATGTAGGCGATAATAGTGTAGATAATCATTTATAAATAATTAAATTTGGATTTAAATGGGATTTAGGAGGGTATTTGTTACAAAACTAGAACTAGGTTTACATTTACTTAGTGGAATTTAATGATTATACATTAAAATTGATGAATAAAATATAAAACCAGACATAGAAATGTAGGGATATTTGCTAGAGACATTCTCAGACGGCTGGAGGTGGAGCGGATGACCAGAGGTGAAATGACGTGACGAAACACCCAAATCCACACTTGGAAATTCCATACATTTCACATGCGCCGGACTACCGGTGGGAGCAACTGGGGCACTGATGGAAATTATTTTGGGGTAGGTTGAACCAGGGCTTATATAAAATAACTTCTATCAATTTGAGTCTTGTTCCTTCCAGTTTTCGAAGGTGTTTAGAGGCTATGGGCAAGAGAAGTTATGGCGTTACGAATTCGGGTGAATGTGTGTTGGTTGATTGTTGTTTGAAATGGATATATATATATATATATATATTATTGTAATATGTAAATTGATGTGATGATGGACGTGAATGAAAGTGAACTTATGGCAGAAGTAGGCGGCCTAGGATACATATACTAATATGGATATGGATACAAATATGGATATGTATACGGATGTAGATATGGACCTGTGATACAAGTAGGTAGTCCAAGTATGGAAGCGCTCCCCTGTAGTGCTTTTGTGGACCAGTGTAAAGGTGTATGTTAAGCGACCCAATAGGTTATGGGTGGACCGGAGCATGAGTCTAGTTAGTATAAGGACAATAGATGACCTTGTAGGCTTCGAGCAGTCGAGGGAAGTGAGTCCCATTGCGATTGATGCGATAGTTGTAGCACCCCCATCTCTATACCAATATTACTCAATAGTATTACTAAGTAATACCGTCGAGTAATACAAAGAGTAAGGTGATATGGGGCACATACATGAATATTCCCTTGGGCTAACACTAGTGCATATGTAAGCATCGAATAAATAACTCTTCTATACGTACACAGTATCGGTACAAAGCAATAAACATGTATGTCTCCAGGATAGAACAATACATAATATACAATAAACATTAGAGATCACAAAGTCAATTACAGCAATAATATATAATATCCAATATACAATATATATATATATCTAATACAAATCACAATGATATACACATAGGAATTATACAATAAAAAAATATAATCCACAATACTACATAACTAATCTCCTCTAAGCCCAAAATATATGAGCTGGTTGCATAGTCCATGTACTTGTAATGTCTCAGACCGACCTAAGTATTATATAAATAATAAACACGTTAGACTATATCTAAACCCAAGGTCAATAAACATATGGAACTCTATATATACTGGGTATAAATATTATAATAATATCTCAAACAATCCCAAATGTCATATATGTGTAACTTCACAAAACCCGATATAAAAATGTCCTCACCTATATAAAACTCATCAAATCAGAAACCATGAGACAACATCAAATGGGTGAATCATCCATATTTTCCCAAAATCATCATCAAAATCAAGAAATCATCAATAATGAGAAATTCTCAAGTACAGTTGGGCAAGAACAATGTGATGCCTAAATATCCCTTAATCTCATATTATAAAATATCATATAGAAAAATAAAAAATCATCAGGTAAATCGGACTAATACATAGCAATACCCTGATATAATATCATATAATCATATAATTAATAGATAATGTGAGATAGCCCATCAAATCATCCAAATGATATCCAATATCATGCAAATCGCAAAGATAATCTATCACAATCCAATTACAATCAATAAATAAAGGCTATCTCTAGAGCATGAAACCATAAGAGTATGTATATATGTGGACTTACTACAGTTTAGACTCATCCAGACTCTAGTATAGTCAACTCATCTGTGATGACCCACCTTTTCGACCCTCGAAGTTCAACACTAATACATCTGCGGTATTCATGTGCCACAAATTCAAGTGCCAGAAAGGCAGATAATCAAGGGTAAAAGAAAATAAAGATAGAAGAAAAAACAAAATAGATTATCCCATTGCATTTAACAAGATGTAATCATACATATAGATAATACATACAATCACTCTCAAAATGAGATATTAGAGTCATAGCAAGTACTAACCCAACTAGGGACATTTATAATTGTCTATCCCTACATGTTAGACACTTATACATAATATAGCGGAAATAGAAATAGATAAATATCTACAAAGGACCCTCCAGCTTCATGCTCCATGCTCCTCCCAAAATGCTCCAAGCTACCTTACTACTTGGCTAT
Organism: Allium fistulosum; assembly: GCA_030737815.1. Taxonomy (NCBI): domain Eukaryota; kingdom Viridiplantae; phylum Streptophyta; class Magnoliopsida; order Asparagales; family Amaryllidaceae; genus Allium; species Allium fistulosum. Next base: position 1,108,410,768 of record CM060902.1, on the reverse strand, counting down.
CTGGAAAAATAGGGCACCCAGAGTTTAAGGAAAAAGAAAATAAACTCCAGATCAGTCATAGGGCTGGTGTGAGAAAACTCAAAGTATGGATATTTCGAAAACAAAGGGTATCTCATAAGACCATGCCGCACATAAACACGGAATGAGTTTTTACCTTTTGATAACCAAATCATTGCTACATAAAATTCACTCAAATCCGACCCTTGTTTCTTCGAACCAATTACCGATAAAAGAGGTCAAGTACTGTAAGTGATCATTATTCCATTAATCAATATCTTTTTCATCCAAGTAAAATGTCTTCTTGAGATATATATCTATAAAATATTTCCTTTCAATGTATATGGGATTATTAAACCTCTCTTTAACTTTGGAAATATCATATTATCTCTTTTAAATTACTTAGATAACTGTTTCCATTCTTTTATGAAGATTTTATGTTAATTATGCCCAATACAAATTTCTGTATTTAACCAGTACTATTTGTCGAATAATGGTAAAATCACCTTTTAAATTCACATGGATAGTACAAGTTCCCTCCTCCGATTTTCGTGTAGGGTTTATCTTTCGGGAAAACTCTAAATATCCTTTTCTTTTATCTTTGGAAAATGTGGTCTAAGTAAATCAAGTTTACTATCCCCTCCATTGGGCCAGTACGGATAGCTAGAGCGGAACCCAGACACTGATTGTCCAAGCTTGGGTCTAGAGACTATCTCTCTATCATTGATAAGGCAGTTAAGTTATTTGATCAACTCTAGACTCTTTAAAATACTTGATTTATTATTAAAAAACATTTATAAAGGTTTAGAAAGAAAATCCCAATTTTAAATCTTAATTTCAAAAGTTACCAAAAAGTGTTGCAAATAGTGTTTTTTTGTTAAAGCTTCTTTGATCAATACATTAACTTCATTCCACATATGTCCATTTTTATAACTCAAATCCCTTTTACAAAAATTTAATATATTTATGGAATTTATTTCATATTTTTAAAGATTTAAAATATATATTTTAAAGATTTTTCCATTTTGGTTTCTGAACTGCCAAAACGTGACGTTTTGAAAATTTAATTTGGATATATCTCAAACTTTACAAAAGGAAATCTTGATTTTTTTTCTTTTACTTGAAACCTATATTCATTATGGTCTAGAAAATTCTTATTGCAAAGAATTCCTACTCATATTCCATTCTGCACGTCCGTTTAACTTTTTAGGTCGCGAAATCGCGAACTGGCGAAACGCGACAACTTATTTTTACTCCATTTTCCAAACTTTTTCAAACTTTATCGAAATGAGTTTTAATGTTTATAAATCATTTTAAAATATTTTAAAGAGTTTTAACGGTGCCATATATCATTTCATTTTATAAAGGAAAGTGATTCCTTGGTGTAAATTCGACGTGTATTACACTGTAAATCATTTCTACAAAAAACAAACATATCATCATCATCCAGAACATGATGATAAAACATAGAAAACATCCATATCAAGCATATCATATAGTCATATAATTTATAAATTTAATAGTACAGTTCTTTACTTGATATCCTTTTTATCTAACTTTCAATCGACTATAGCTCTGCCATTCCACCGGAGCTTATAAATCTTGCTTGGAGACTCTTAGGAGTTTAGCCTTGGGCTTTCAAGGGTGGTGGAATGCTTAGATGGGCACGGCCAATGTAGAGAAAAGGAGAGGAGATTATTAATTTGATCTCGAACCTAGGGTAGTATATACCTTTCTATACGTTGGTATATTACTCACAGAGCTTTGCTATTCTTATAGAATATTCGATGAAGAGAAGGAGGCCATTGAAGAGAGCTTCTAAGGTAAAGAAGAAGAAGAAGAAGAAGAAAAGAAGTAGTGAATTAGTGAAGAGGAAGAGTGGATGTGGCTTGCTATTTATGGGAAAAAGGTGGAGAAAAAATATCATGATATTTCTTTTTCCACACATCACCATTGCATCACCCTCCTCTATCATCCACACATCCAAACCATACCCCCCCATGTGCCATACCAATGTGTGTACAAGTGATGGAGAGTTTTGTTTGTTTTGGTTGGGAAATATCATAGTATTTATAAATAAATATCATGATATTTATATTATTTTACCATTAGTAAACATGAAATGTAAATGGAAATTATTAAGTTTCATATGTTCATGGATGTGTATATGTGTATATGTATGTCATATATAACCTATAGCATTTTACAACTTCTCTATGTCAAATCGTCATGAATTCTGATTCTGATTTTTGGTCATATTTTCACTTCTTAGTTAAACTATATATATCAGTAAACAAAGTTTGAAAAAAAATATTTCTATTATTATTTAATAATCCAAAGGGCCTCTTTTGATTTTAAAATAATTATTAAATTATCTAAATTCAATTTAAATTCAAAAATCGATTGGTTGAAAATGATGATATCATTGATGGTATCATCAAAACATTTTATTTTCAAATATAAAATAAATAATTTTATTGCATATTCTTACTTATGTGGATAAATAAGTGTATGTATCAAGACTCATGCGCGTTTTCAAATAGTTAAAAAGTAGTTTATCGATAAAACGATTTTCGGTCACTTTATCGATATTTTTTTAAGGAGTATGTTTTTGTAATTACTTATTCAAAACAAGATTACCATTATCAATCATTGTTCAAAACAATACAGTTTGTGTTATAAAACCTTATATTTGAATATTTTTCAAATTAAATATTATTTTCCAAAGTGATAAATTCACGGGTCGTTACATCATCATAGGATTGAGACATATATGCCAATCAATTACACACATACCTTGAACCAGACGGGAGATTGATGGCTGTCTACCGCAAGCCTGCTCCAAGAACCCATGTCTACTCGACAACTGTAGAATAACCGTCTATTCCTATAGTCCTCGGTTATCTCAATGAACATTGTGACCTCATCCACCAATGACTCGTCTACATGTAGCCTCTATCACGATCCTAATTTGACCATAATGATGACAAAGCCGGCCTATGTAACACAAAAGGCTATGGGCAACTACCCATCCACTACTACTATAATGCACATCAAATATAATATACAACAACGGTGTCGTGGATTTGGGGCATGACCCCATGATCAGACCACCGGGTTGAATACTGGCCAATCTGGTTCAATCCCGAAAAATAAACGAAGCTGGACACAATGTGGATGATCATATACCACTCAACCCTATAGTTATAAATATCTCTAATCGTAGACCGATATATGACTCTCATAAGTCACCACCTGACTATACAATACTCCACACCGATATAACATAAACATAAGAGTGCAATCCTCGTTTGAGTGACATTTAATTGCGATAAATAATCGAACAAATAATATAACGGCGTCTCATACCACCGCATATTATTCGAATAATTATTGAGGGCTCATAAACTATACTTGATCCGTACTAATTATCTCTATATGACAATTCCGATGAATAACCAAAAAACTGTTATTGAAAGTCCCATACCAGATGGTATCACCGATCCATTTATTCGGATTTATCGTCACATAGAAACAAAATCTCACAAATCAAATAGAAGGATGTCATCAACGTATCATCCTAAAATATGACACAAACCAATATCAACGGCGGATCATACACAATATCAAATTTAGGATAAAGGAAAGCAAAATCAGAAAAGTATGCTAAAACCAATTAATTAAATTACCATAGTACAATTCTGTTTTTAGAGGAAATTTACAAACTTCCAAATAAAAATAGAACATACTTTAAGATCTTCACTTTATATTAAACTAATTAGAATTAAACAACTTTCCTTTAAATTATACCATTTCAAAAATACTTATAATATAAAAATCTATTTTTATTTATATAAAACATATCCAAAATCATTTAATTATTTCATAAAAAGATTTCTATATGTTTCCAAGGTTTAAAAACTCATTTAATAATATTATAATAGTCTTTTTAATAGAAATCACTTAATATACTACTGTTATTTCCATAATTTTTTTTATAAAATAGCATTTATATTTTATTTAACCTTTCAACAATTTAAAACTTATAATACATTATAATACTGACTTAGAAAGGATTTTATCACCAAAAGAGAACTGTATTTATATTTATAATTCAAATTATATTTATAAGTATAAAATAGTTAATTGAATAAGTTTAGTAAATTATTTATCAAACGATTTAGAAATTTCTAATCCCATAAAATAATTTTCCAAAACTTTTCAAAATCATTTAAACCTGAAAAATGAATAAAACATCTATAAAAAATGCATATGTCAATATTCCAATGTATAATGTTCGATTTGCAATTGGACAGAGTTGTGTTTGCAAATTGATAATCAAACAATTGCAAACAATCAACCAACTTTCCAAACAACTGTTAATCAAGAATTTGTAACACAATATTAACCAATTCAATGCAACATACATAAAATCTACCAGTCAATCCAGAATCTCATCTAATTTCTCAACAATGCAATTTCACAATCAAGCTATTCCACCAAACAATTCAAATAATAATCGGGGTGATATATACGTATATATAGCAAGCAATGAATTATAGATATAGTCGTGAGTTAGAAAACTAATCAAAATTCCTAGCTAGAAATCCAAACTTGAACTTGGCTACACCGTCGCCACCATCCACTGAGCTGTAACCAATTTTCCCTTGCATCTGCTGTACAAGCCCAATTGTGCGCCATCCAAACGTTTTGAGTTCATCAACACCTCACGACAAACAACCAGTTCACACCAAAACCCGGCCTCGCATCCACCATGTCATGCCAAACTACAGCTTCATTACGTAAAACAAAGTTGGTAACCTTCCAATAGCAGGCAGCACTCGCCTCAAGCAACATCATGTAGTCAGTGTCACCTTGTAATGACCTGGTATTTCGAACCATTCGCATCTGCACATGTCAGACTTGAATTGCTTAAAATATCAGATTGTTAATTTATATTTGGCAAAACTCAGCATATACAGTAAATAAATCAATCACAGAATCATAGAAACAGAGTGTTACAAAAATAAGCAGCGGAATAGATAAATAGTAGTTCATGAAGCTACTATAAAACATCAGAGTCTGAAACAAAATACAACAGAATCTCGAATACAAATGAATCTCTAATACATAAGCAACTGACGAGTCTGAACATAAATGACTGGAATAAACCAAAATAACTGAAAGCTTGATAGATAGATCTTCAAACAAAGCTCAAATCTTCAAAGTTGAGTCTCAAATGCTGTGACACTCAGTCTGACCCGAGCATAAAGCAAAACACAAAACACTCGAGTCAGGATTAACATTCTTATATTAATAAATTCAACTCAAGTGAAATGTCAACTGAAATACAAGTAACTTAAAGGATGTTTGGGATTTCCATCCTCTAAGGATCCATGGAACTATCTACGATGTAGTAATATACGCTATTATAATATGTCTATCAGTAAAGTAAAGTATTAAAATAGCGTTAAGGCGTTACCCATATCCCCCTTAACACATTTTATATATTCCCATAGTCTATACAGTACCGTAATTCCTCCATAAACTGGAGGGCTATCAGAAGGCACTTCATAGGTATGGTACAAACCAAACTCGTAGAAGGCGCGATAGGGCATGTGACAAGGCATGCGAGGCAATGCCAGGGTAGATATAACGTTTGCGGATCCCGACTGGTGGTAATGCATAGCAGCTACTACCGCCCACCTTGAGACACAGTCCCAAATCAAAGTGCACCCAATCAAATCACAAAGTAATAAAATGGTATCGAAGAAATGTGTCCGATAGGAGGAATGACCTCACTTGGCCCGGCATGGCTCCTGTTTTAGCCACATCAAGCTGACTCGCGAGAGTCAGGGCTACGTAAATACCACATACAGAATCGTCACCAAACCATCCTACTTCGTTCCGGAATCTCCACCACGTACATAGTTGTTAAAGCTGTTTTCGGTATTGGCAGAGAGTATGACAATATCTGATCCCGGTCTCTTTAACAGCCAAACGCTTATTTCACACCATGGTCATTTCATTTCAAATAGTTCATACTTCATAACAAAATATCATATTCATTTCAAAACCATATCAATTCGATATCATTATTCACTTTAAATAATATTCATTTCCAGAATCGTAACACTTCCAAAAATCATAACACTTTCGAAATCATAACACTTTCGAAACCATAACACCTTGAAATCATAACACTTTTCAACTTAAACAGTTTAGATATCTAAAATAATATATATATTAAAATAGTTATAAATCAAATTAGTTTATATATTAAAATAATTTATATATTAAAATAGTTGTAAAGTAAAAATAATTTATATTTATTTAAAGAGATTATACCGAAATAGTTTCCAAATTAGAATTGTTTCATCCAATTCCACAAATCGATTCAAATCAACTTAAATTCCCGAAATTCAATTTAAATCAATCCCAGTTCAACACTTTCAATTCAAAAGGTTAAAGATTCAGTTCAAATTCTCAATAAACCATTTCAATTTTTATCGATTTCAAATCCAGGTTTGAACTATCATTTCAATTCCAATAAGATTCAAGGTTTAAATATTCGAACAATTTCAATATAAGTTTCATTTATATTTCAACATTTAACTTTAATTTTATTCAAATTGGGAAAATATTCACTTAATAATTTTAATAACAATTAAATAAAATCTCAATTTATAAATTTAAATCAATATTAAATATTCAGTCTCAATTTTTATTTAAAGTTGAGAATATTCATTCAATCACTTTTCATCAAATCAAGTTATAAATCATACCTTTCAAATCTCAAAATCAATAAGTTCAAATAAATTCTTATTTAAATTCAATTATTAACCAATTAAATTTCAAGTCAATTTTACTTTATTTTTCCAACCTCTATTTATTTAAAATTAATATAAAAATCTATATAAAAATATTAATGTAAAATTTTAAATAAATATTTAAACACATATATATATATACTAATTAGATTAAATTTTATTTAAATAAATTATATCAAATTAAATCTTATTAATAAATCTACATTAAATCTTATTTTATATATTTAAAAATAATAAAATTATAAGTAAAATCTTAAAATTTATATTTTCAACACTAACTTATAAATCTAAAGTTTCCAAACATATAATTTAAAAAACTATTTTTACAAAATTAAATATCTTTATATTATATTTAAACATCCATATTTAATAAAATCCCTCCTTCCAAAAACTTGGGAAATCATTTCAAAATATAGACCAACGGTGTCCGTATATAATTTTCTATCATATGGTCAAGTGATACGAATATTTATCATTTCAATCTGGAAATTAAATATTTACGGGTATATATCGTTTCAACCCGCAATCTCAAAATTTGAATTCAATGAAAATCGCTTGGGTTTATCATTTCAACCCATAACGATTTTCCCTTAATCTATAAAATCGTTCGGGTATGTATCATTTCAACCTATAGGGAATTCTAAACTAACAGGGAATTTGCAGAGTGGGAACAAATATGATAATAATATAACATATCAACAACATGCATATATCGTCAGTGATAAATTTTAAATATAATATATATACAATAGGTTATGATGTCATATGTCAATTTATATAGGTTAACAATTCGAAATGGTAACATATCATATACAACAATTAAATAACTAACAATTCTAATCTAACAATATATTTCAATCGTCATTTCAGTGAATTAAATTTACTAAATATAAGAATGTTAATCGTGAGTGATCGCTCACCTTTCGAGGCTAGAGAAATCAGAAGATGACACGGACATGCACACGGATACGGATACGAGAAAATCAAAAAGATGCTGTGACCAAATTGGACATCGGCGACACAAAAGCAAGGCACGATGAAACTGGATTTGATGAAGATCAATTATATAAGTGAACTTATATATATATATATATATAAACTATCTATATACATCAAAATCATATTTTAATTTAAACACATATTAGAATTTAACATAAAACCCATAAGTTATACTTGAAAATAACTCATATATATGCTTATATATATACGCTAATATATGGGCTTATATACGTATTATATTTTAAATCAATATTATAAACCAATATAAACTCACTTTATTATAATATATATATACTCAGACAGATCACAGATATACTTATATAAATTTATATATGCAACTAACCAGATTATGTACACCCTATATAAACCTATACATAAACAAAAAATGATATATAACTTATATATGAACTCGACAGATCATTTATAAACTTATGTAAAGTTATATATACGAACAAACAGCTATATATAACTTATATAAATTTATATATATAACCAAACAGATTTGTATATTACTTATATAACTCAGATCAGATGTATATAACTAATATAACCTATACATTATATACAACCTTTTATATATTTATATATATGCAATTTTAAAATCAATATGTAATAAAAAAAAAATATTGCCTAAGCAATTTCATGTATACAAATACACGTACGCAGATCAGTAGGCTGCTGCTCGATGGTTGCCTGTTTGAAAGGGAAGTGGCGATGTCGGCGAAGTGGTGGGAAGGGTGTGGGGCAGGGCGGAGTGTGGAAGCTCGGACTCTGGTTGTTGCGGCAAGGAGGGAAGTTGATGTTTGTATAAGGGAGAAGTGATTGTGGCTGCTCGCGCTGGGGTTAGTCAGGGGGATGGCTCAGTGGTGTTGTCAGGTCGGAGGCGTGGTGGAGCTACTATGGACGTGGGTTGATCTGGAGATGGGCTGTGTTGTGGCTGCACGTGAAGCATAGGGCGGAGGGAAGATGAACTGGGATGGGAAGAGAGAGGAAATGGAGGAATGAGGTTGCGCGTGGTTGGTGGAAAGAGAGGCGGGGGAAAGGGCTGTGCTCGGGCTTCAAGCGTGGGTTGGAGGGGTGTTAGGTGTTGGGTTGCGTGAAGGAGAAGGCGAGGCTGAGGTGCCGGTTCGTTTTGGTGAGTGGATGGGTCGAGCAAGGGGCTACTAGTGGCCGATGTGTGATGGCGTGAGGAGAAATACGGGTGGCGAACTGGACAGTGGGTTGAGAAATTTGGTGGAGGCGGTCGGTGAGGCTTGCGTGGTTGCTCGGGCTGACAGAGTGAAGGGGAGAAGGGTGGATCATGGTTTATCGGAGATGGGGCGTGGGCAGTTGCGAGCTTGGTAGAGCTGAGCGACAAAACGTGGAAAGGTGGCTGCAGATCCATGCGAAATTGTTTATATATATATTTGTTTTAATTTTTTTAATTTTTTATTTTTATATAAAGGAGGAGGCTAAGGTATAGCAATAGTCCCAAACAAATATGACGAAAGGGACGTGTCTCTTTATATTGTATACAAGTTACTTTATATGTATATATCTATATATTTATTTATATTTATATAAAGCATGCTCAATGAAAGCAACGGAGAGAATTGAACCAGTGAAAACCAATGGGCACATATAATATTGAAACTTAGTAAATAACAAAAGGCACGCATTGAATTCTAAAATTATTACTGGCTATTGTTACGTTGACAGTGAAAGGACACAAGAACCGAAAGGGCACAAAACGGGTTCCGATACGGTTATCTGTTTCACAGATTCCGCCGTGCATCGGACATCAAAATTGACAATTGAATATACTGCGGAGATCAACACGAAAAGATGAACAGAATGGTACACTGATATCAGCGATACAACCAAGTTATTAAAACTCGGTTTTTCGCTGCTGAAAATGCTGCTAAAACGCTGAAAATAAGATAAACGAGGATGGAGAAGTCCAAATTTGACGAGACAAATTATGACATCTCACTCAAAAAAAGATTTACATTTTTATTATATAAAAATATTCAGATTTTGAAAATATTTAATTTTCATCAAATTAACTGATTATAAATTGAAATTGAAAATTATACAATGGAATAAACTTTCATATTTTCCAATAAAAATTTACCATTTGTTATGTTTAAGCAGACGTATTCCAAATTTAAAATTTTCATTGTTAAATTTAATTGTTTAATTTCAAGCAAAATTTCAGTTAATTACGTTATAAAAATCATTAAAATTTACTGGTCCTTACACTCTCCCCTACTCAAAACTTTTCGTCCCCGAAAAGGAAGGAGGTAGGAGAATAGAAACAACCAAAAAGAAAAATATATTCAAAATACATAGTACTAGATATAACAATTAATTCAAAACCATATAAATTTCATTAGTTTTCAATTTGATTATTATTCAACAAATTTGGTTGATTTCAATTCAGGGTATTTTCATACAGTTGATTTGATTTAATTTATTACCATTTGTTACAAAAATTTCTTTCAAAACAAAATTTTATTTTATTTAGCTCATTTATTTATTCCATTTGATCTAACTTAAATTAATTCCTCATATAATTCAATTTCAACTACTCTTTATAATTTACCATTTTTTACATAGATATGAATTCTTTTATTACCTGATTAGTTTCTTAAGTTTACATTTATTTACTCATTCTCTATTTATTATTCAATTTGTTTCAATTTACATTTCTTATGACATAGATTAAATGTATAACATTCATTATAACAACACAATTCTTGTTTATAAATTCCCTTACTAGAATTTATTTTTGCACATTTTATTTCTTACATTTTATATTGTATACCGTTCAACTACATATTCTTATTACATTTTAAACTTTTGAATATTGCAGGTAAGTTTTATTAATATTTCATATGTAATTGAGCACTATACCAATTTACTTGTTACTTATAATATCTTTATTAAGCAAAAATTAATTTGAACAATTTGTTGCCTAAGTTTTCTCTTATATAACCTTCAATTTGCAAATTCATCTTAACATTTCAAATTTTTAAATAATTCAGGTAAGTTATACATGTTTATTAGAATGCAATTGAATATTATACAAATAAATTTTATCCTAGTTCAACTGTTTCAAGTTATTTTAAATTCAAATTTTAAATTTTAAACACTTCAAATATTTCAAAATTTTTGATTTATTTCAATAATTGGAAACCCTAACTTAACATAGAATTTAAGAATTAAATTTCCGGTTTCACTTCCTACCATTTGTAATAAATATACATATACATATTTTGTGAATCAAATCATATTCAAGAATTTCAAATAAAATTCCTTTTCCAAAACAAAAAGTGTAGCAAAGCTGCTATGTGGTCTCTCCACTTTGAGACTCGAAAATGAATGTCGATGATGTTGCAGTCATCACCGAAATTATTTTCCAGCGACAAAAGGGGAGAGTACTAGTTTACTTCTTAAAATCCTTTGAAAACAATTTCCACTCGAAAATACTTTCATATGATATATTTTCTTAAAACTTTGAATCCAAATTTTAAAAAGCACCGGAAATTAAATTTTCAAATCTTTAATTTAAATTCATTTAACTATCTAATTTTTAGAAAATTATGCTTATACAAAAATATAACCATACATAAAATTATTTAATTTATCAACTTTGAAAACAACATTGTGTCAGTTTGTTCTGTTCAAATGTTTTGGAATTCATATCGATAGCATTGGCCAGACGAATCGATCAAAATCCAAAATCAATCTTAACAACTCAAACAACACAATATAAAACACTTTATACCAATATTATAAAAGGAAGATAAAATAATCATATTACAAAAGAGAAGGGATGGATAAACTAATATTAATCGCGGGTGACCTTACCCGGGTCAACCGAGATTCCAAGAATAAGATCGATGCGGAAATTCAATTTCTCGCTTGAGAGGGAGAAAAATAACCCCACCAAATATCAGGATAATCCCTGACTATCTAGTGGAGTCAAGATAACTAGGCAGAAAAGATAAAACTGCCTACAAATCCAAGGCATTCGACATTTGGTCATAAGAGAATTACCTTGGTCGTTTACTAGAGAAACGATTTGGGCTTGACAAGAGATAAAAACATCAAAACCGAGGATGTAGAAATCTCCGGTGAATCGACGCGTGTTGTAAAGGGGTTTCACCTCTTTTCACATCATGCCATGGTTGGTGAGACTGCCAATGGGATTAGTCACGTAGAGATCAATAGAAATAGAACTATGGGATGCTCTAGTATCAGGGAGAACACGAATAGGAAAAGACAAGAATGGATTTCAGAATAGAGGGGAAAGTTCCAAAAATTCAAAAGAAATCCTAATCAAAGAGGATATTAACGAAGGAAAAAGCTCGAACAAAGATGATTCTGTAATTAATTTTACTCCATATGTTAAGTTTGCCTATACCAGAGCTCTGATACCAACTGTAACAACCTGATATTTCGAACCATTCGCATCCGCACATGTCAGACTTGAATTGCTCAAAATATCAGATTGTTAATTTATATTTGGCAAAACTCAGCATATACAGTAATAAATCAATCACAGAATCACAGGCACAGAGTATTACAAAAATAAGCAGCGGAATAGATAAATAGTAGTTCATGAAGCTACTATAAAACATCAGAGTCTGAAACAAAATACAACAGAATCTCGAATACAAATGAATCTCTAATACATAAGCAACTGACGAGTCTGAACATAAATGACTGGAATAAACCAAAATAACTGAAAGCTGGATAGATAGATCTTCAAACAAAGATCCAATCTCCAAAGGTGAGTCTCAAATGTTGTACACTTAGTCTGACCCGAGCATAAAGCAAAACACAAAACACTCGAGTCAGGATTAACATTCTTATATTAATAAATTCAACTCAAGTGAAATGTCAATTGAAATACAAGTAACTTAAAGGATGTTTGGGATTTCCATCCTCTAAGGATCCGTGGAACTATCTACTATGTAGTAATATATGCTATTATAATATGTCTATCAGTAAAGTAAAGTATTAAAATAGCGTTAAGGCGTTACCCATATCCCCCTTAACACATTTTATATATTCCCATAGTCTATACAGTACCATAATTCCTCCATAAACTGGAGGGCTATCAGTGGGCACTCCATAGGTATGGTACAAACCAAACTCGTAGAAGGCGCGATAGGGCTTGTGACAAGGCACGCGAAGAAATGCCAGGGTAGATATACCGTTTGCGGATCCAGACTGGTGGTAACGCATAGCAGCTACTGTCGCCCACCTCGAAACACACTCCCAAATCAAAGGTGCACCCAATCAAATTACAAAGTAATAGAATGGCATCGAAGAAATGTGTCCGATAGGAGGAATGACCTCACTTGGCCAGACATGGCTCCTGTTTTAGCCACATCAAGCTGACTTGCGGATGTAACGACCCGGATTTTTGACGTCTATTAATTGGGTGATTGACTTATTTAAATTATTAGGATATTAATATTGATTGGTCGAATAAACAAATTTTCTGATGTTAGAAATACCTGAATCTATATATTGATTAAAAACTATATTAAATTTAAATTCCTGGATATGATAAATATTTTAGAATTGTGTATGTAAATTCCACTAGTTAAATTAAGATAAAATATCCATGAATATATATAGATAAATATATATATATATATATATAAGCTTTATGATGTTGATAATATATATGAGTGTATATATATATGTATTTATGCCCATGTGAAGTGAAATATGGGAAATTTTGTATAAATATGAATATACATATATATAATATCAAAATATACCTAAGCAATGTATATGAGAATATGCATAAGTAAATGTATGTATATGATGACAAACATATGTATGTAAAAATATATGTATGTATGTTATGTAAAATAGTGCATATATATATGTACATGAAAAAGCCTCATGACGGAAAATAATATATATATATAAGCTTATGATGATTAAAATATATATATGTAAGTCTAGATATATATGGTTATAAAAATATGGTATATGAAAATAAATATATATACATACATACATATATATACGTGAATGTATAAACTCCAAAATGGCAATTTCAAACTTATGTGTGTGTGTGTGTATATATATATATATGTGTGTATATATATATATATTTATATGGGTATATGTTGTAAAATATAGTGTTTGTGGAAAAATATATATATATATACATCTATATTTGCAAAACCATGTGTGTATTTAAATGTATGTGAATATATATGATAACATAAGTAAAAGTATATGTATATATGTTATGTGAATTACTAAATAAGTATATATATAAATATACATGGAAACATCATGATGGCAAACCTCTTTTCAAGCACATAAAAGATCAAACTATCTATTAAATCAAGTCATACAAAAATCAATTCATTTCATAATAAATCAAATCAACACAAAAAAAATATAATAATAATAAATGGATAAATGAAATGAAAATCTGTACACAAATGTTTCAGCCAGCCTAGCATTTCACTATACACCTCATCCCCTATATAAAGACATACCCGAGCCTATTCTTATTGGCACTTGTCCCTGTTCCTGTTCAAAAAAAAGTATATATGTACAAAAGAATAAAGAACCTGCCATTGAAAACACAAATAGATCAGTCAGTAAGAGCTTGAAGCAGAGCAATAGGAAGCAACAGTTGTTTGAAACAGGTGAGTAAACATTTTAGTTTTTGTTTACTGGATATAACATGTATAGATATATAGTTGTGATTTTTGGGCTAAAAGCTTGGATTTATGTCATCTATATATGGAAATTAAGTGTGAATACATAGAATCAACCTGGACAGTATCATTCTAAACTCAAGAACTCTGCATACCTTCTCCAAACTTCTCTGCCATGTTTATTTTGTTTTTGAAAGTTAAGATCACTAGCTTCAAAAATCAATTTCTCATTTTCCAGTCAGTTTTAGGTTATAGTTCCAAAGGCAAAAGTGATTGTTTTTTGGTATATTTTATTTTAAAATTTATTTCGTTGGTTATCATAAAGCACAGGGAAAGAAAAGCTTGGTTTCAGTAAACAACAATGGAAATGGCCAAGACTCGATTAACACAATTTAATAAATTCATTATATGGGTGTGTTAGACTTTGCAAATGGTGATTTTTGAGAATCGTTTGGTGATTTTTCATCACATGTGGAGTGAGGAAATGAGGGATGGTCGAAATTTGACTTTTGAGCATATCTAGGCGGTCGAGGCGATTAGCGGTCGGGCGATTGGACGTTGAGGTGGCTTGGGGGATGGGAAGGCCACGAAAAATGGTGCGGCGTTTGTTTGTTGATCGTGGTGGCCGGACGTTGTGACTTTAGGGTTTTAGTGGGATTGTTGGTGGCACAGGTTCGCGTGTAAATGGTGATGGTGGAGGAGGAACGGTGGTTGCGCACCCAGGGGATTACGTCGAGGGAGTGACGATGAAGCTCTTGGTGAAATTTTGGAGGCTGACATGACCAACGGCGCTGGGACGAGGCAATTTAGTGCAAGGGTTATCGTTCAGTTTTGGGTTGAGATATGTGAATCTACGTGGAGGGTATTGGTGACATTTCGGGTGGTGGTACGCGTGGAGGGGGTTGATGGTGGTTTGCGTGGGTAGTCGGCGACTAGAGTCGATGGCCGGAGTTGGCATACACGTGCACGCATGTGTACACGTTCGTTTTAGGCATCTGGAAATAAAGGTGAAGAAAGAAAAGGAATAGGAACTAGAAGTAGAAAAGAATGGAGGAAGGGAAGAAAACATGGGCCGGGTTTTGGGCCATAAGGAGAGGAAATAAGAAAGAAAAAAATGAAGGAGAAAAAAAAAGAAAAAAAAATATAAATAAGAAGAAAAATAAAATAAAAGGAAAGAAAATAGAAAAGGAAATAGGAAAAAGAAAGGAAAAAGAAAAGGAAATAAAAATAGGAAGGTAAAGGGGACAAAGAAAAAAAGAAGGAAATGGAAATGGGATTTATACTTAAACATTTATAAGATAATCTACATTTTTTTTCTTTAACTAAAAAATCTATTTCATTTTTAAAACCGTAATTTAAAGTTCAATAGTTAAATAATTAGGATAGGTAATTAATTATATTATTTATGACTCTAAACTTATGTAAATTTACTAATTTAGTATTAAATTAAGTATACAATTTTCGATTAGCTAAAATAAATTGTCTTAAAAATTTCCTTTAGTTTTGAAATTAGTTGGATTAAAAATACAAATGGATACGACTAATCTAAGTAAATCAAAATCATGGTAAGGAAATGTTTTGACATTCTTTATTGATCGTCAAATTGGTTAATGATCTATATCTTTGTTTAACTTGATTGGATATTGTTGGGCGAATTCTCACCACCGGACCAGAATAACCGGACCAGCCACCCTCCAAATTAAAGCAAACAAACTCTTCCACCAGAACCACCGAATCAAAGCTCCACCGGTCCACTCTATCTCACTACCGAACCAACCTGCTCCCTACCACTGCCGGACCAACCCACTCTATCTCACTACCGAACCAACCTACTCCCTACCACTGCCAGATCAACCTCACCACCGAACCAACCTCACTACCGGTTCAAACCCCACTTCCATGCATAGCCGAACCAGAGTGCTACCGGACCAAGACGTGCCAGGCCAGATCAGATCAGCCCAGGCCCACCAGCAGCTATGAATATCCAAGACCCCTACCCCCAGCCTCACTCTATAAATAGAGGGGTAGGGGTACAACAACAGGGAACAAGTTTTGAGAGCTCAAGCACGGAGAGAACTTTCAAACAACTTTCAGATACTTGTATCTAAGCTTTGTACTTGTAATCTGAACTAGAAAAGGGAAATAATATATAAAGTGGACGTAGGCACATTCTGGCTGAACCACTATAAATCTGCGTGTCTTTTACAGTTTAGTCCCTGCTTTTCATATATTTGCATAGATCACCCAAATCACTAAGAACAACATAAAATCAATTAAATCAAACGACTTTGAGGTGTTTGTCCATTTTTTGTGCAAACATTTTTGGTGCTTTCACTGAGAGCTAGAAGCTCGAAGCTTCAGCTTCATCCACTTAACATTTTTCCTAACAGCATCGTTCACCGCTTGGAAAACATGCCTCCCAAGCAGAAAAAAGGTGTTAACAAAGGAAAAAACATCGCATCCAGCAGTCTTCCAGATCCAGCTGTCACGGATCAAGTAAATCGTCCTCCTCTAGCAGCAGTACCAAATGAAGGACAGGCTAATCCGACCACTCCTGCCACAGAACAGCCCGCAGCAATTACTAGGGCAGATTTAGACAGGGTTGTGGTTGAAGTAACTAACCGCTTCACATCCCAGCAGGAAGCCTTGGTGGATCATCCCATGTCACGCTTAAGGGATGCTGAAGAGTCCAACCGCAACACTGAATCATGTGGAGAGTCCCAGTCTTGAGGATCTCAGAGACAACAAAGATCTTCCTTCTTCGAAGGAGCTAACGGCAGAAGCAGCCATGGTAGGAGCCGAGATCGAGCACAGCCCGAAGTTAGGCCTGAGGAAACGTTTGGAACCAAACCCAACGGGGGAGGTACCGGGCGAAGGTCAACTGTGGCTGAGCCTGTTATACTACCTAACCACGGAAACGCCAGTGAACGGGGCCGAGCTAGAGTCCAGCCCGAAGTTGGACCCGAGGAAGTGCTTAGATCAGAACCCAGCAGGGGAAGATCAAGGCAAGGGCCAACTGTAGCTGACCCTAGCATGCTTCCAGAAGACCAAAGGCAGTCACTGGAAAATATGAGGAATGATAGACGATACCATCCCTACAGGTCATCTGGACGGAATCAATCCCACAGAACAGAAACCCGGAGAGAAACAGCAGCAATACCTAACCCGATTCAATGCCGCAGCGGCCGCAGTTCAAGATGCCGATGAGAAGCTTATCCTAATGGCCCTGTGTAGTGGTGTGCATCCGGACACTAAATTTGCTAGAAGGTTGACAAAAGAGAAACCAGCTACTTTACCCAATTTCTTCCATGAAGCCGGGAAATATATGAGGCTTGAGGATGCTGCCGTTGAGGGGCAGTCAGGACAACAAAATAAGGCAACTCACAGCAACGTCCCTGCTGTGGCAAGGGTTAGAAGAAATGATTCCAGAGACAATGCTGGGGGCAAGAAGGGAGAAAAAAGCCTATATCGGCCAGGACCGAGATTCGACACTTACACTCCTTTGAACGAGACCGTCGAAAATATCTTCCTTGCCACCCAAGGTGAAGTTAGATACAAACGCCCACCATACAAGAAGGAATTAGATAACGCGCAGAAGTCTGGAAAGTTCTGCCGCTTCCACGAATCTCATGGGCATGATACCAATGAATGCCATCATCTCCGAGACTTGATTGAGGAACACATCAGAAGGAAGAAACTGGAACGCTATGTAAAAGGTCAGGACAGGACTCCAGCTCCTGCCAATGAGAACCCAAGGCTACCATCACCGGAGACCGGCAGAGGAAACCGCAACACTAGCGGCTCTGGTCAAGAGAAGATAGTGGTCCATACAATCTCGGGAGGACCGCATATCGCAGACAGAAGCTGGAAAGAGATGGAAAGATATGGAAAGTCGCATAGAGACAATAAAGACTGTATCAATTCGGTTATAGAAGAGCGCCACCCGAAGCGGAAAGAAAGTGATGACATCACATTCGGTAAGCGTGACCTAGAAGGAAGGCAATACCCTCACGTGGATCCCATGGTTATCTCTGCCCGGCTCGGTCCCGCCGAAGTTTACCGAATTCTAGTAGACACTGGAAGCTCAGTAAATATCCTGTTCAAACATGCATTCGACAAAATGAAAGTATCAATGAAGGATGTATCTCCCTGCGATAAACCACTACACGGTTTCACTGGAGATGCGAAGATGCCCCTCGGGCAACTGGACCTCTTTGTTGAAATTGGAAGCCATCCCCGCTCCGTTGTACGGAGACAGACGTTTGTGCTAATAGAAAACCACTCGGCCTATAACGCCTTCTTAGGAAGGCCAGCCTTGTCTGACTTCCAAATTGTCCTAGCCCCATGGTGCCTATAGATGAAATTTCCAACGGACAATGGAGTAGGGGAAGTAGAAGGAGACTAGGACGTTGCTCGAGACTGCTATGTGACTGAACTTCGCAACAACCACAGGAAGGATAAAGGGAAGGGTGTAGAGGTTGCCCTCTGCACGAAAAGTCTAGAAGCGTAGCAACTAAAGAAAGCCCCTCCTCTTCGGTATACCAGCGACCCTTTCAATGAATTAGACCCCAGGGACAAAGAGGAGGAGGCCACCGCCGAGCCTGCAGAGGCTATGGAGTTTGTATTTGTAGACAAGCACGACTCGAGTAGACTATTGAAAATTGGGTCCCAACTAAAAGCAGAGTTGAAGGAGCAACTCATCGACTTTCTCCGCCACAACTTGGATGTATTCGCATGGTCACACGCTGACATGACCGGAATCTCCCCCGACGTAGCATGCCACGTACTAAACATTGATCCTACCAAGGCGCCCGTAAAACAAAGAAAGAAAAGTATAGGGGCAGAGCGATCAGCAGCCCTCGATGAAGAAGTAAAGAATCTACTCGCCAATGACTTCATACGAGAAGCCATCTACCCGGAATGGATCGCTAACCCGGTGCTGGTAAAGAAGGCTAATGGAAAGTGGCGAACATGCATTGACTTCTCCAACCTAAACGACGCCTGCCCAAAGGATTGCTTCCCACTTCCCCGGATCGACCAACTTGTAGACAACACAGCCAGGCACGAGCTCTTATCTTTTATGGACGCATACTCAGGATATAACCAAATTCCTATGCATGCTCCCGATCAAGACCACACTAGTTTCATCACTAACCGGGGTTTATACTGCTATAAGGTAATGCCTTTCGGACTTAAAAATGCAGGAGCCACCTACCAGCGCCTCGTCAACAAGATGTTTGCAAGGCTAATAGGGCAAACTATGGAAGTATACGTGGATGACATGCTGGTAAAGTCAAGGAAAGCCGACGATCACGTAAGCCACCTAGGCGAGATGTTTCAAGTACTTCGCCAATATGGAATGAAGTTGAATCCTCTAAAATGCTCCTTTGGAGTATCATCAGGAAAGTTCTTAGGATTCATCGTCCATGCCAAAGGGATTGAAGCAAACCCTGAACAAGTCCGAGCGCTAAGGGATATCAAGATACCTTCCACTCGAAAGGAAATGCAAAGCCTGAATGGAAAAGTGGCCGCCCTAAGCCGATTCATCTCCAAAGCAACGGACAAGTGCGTCCCCTTTTTTGAAGCTCTAAAGAAAGAAAAAGGAAAGTTCGAATGGACTGACGAATGCTTAACCGCTTTCCTTAACTTAATCGAACACCTCCAGAAACCACCGGTACTCTCGACTCCAAGCGAAGGCGAAGAGTTATACCTATACCTTGCTGTGTCATCTCACGCCCTAAGCGCTGCCTTGGTAAGGGAAGACAACCGCACGCAGCGGCCAGTTTACTTCGTAAGTAAGAGGTTTATGGGGGCAGAAGTCAGATATCCTAAACTTGAGAAGCTAGCATACTGTTTACTAATCACATCATGGAAACTGCGTCACTACTTCCAGTCCCATTCCATCAAAGTTCTGACCGATCAACCACTGAGGCAGGTACTCCATCGTCCCGACACTTCTGGGCGACTACTTAAATGGTGCATTGAACTAAGTCAGTATGATATCACCTATCACCCTCGCACCGCCATCAAGGGACAAGCCATGGCTGATTTCATTGCAGAATTCACTACCAACGAAGATAAGGAGCAATTGGAAATAGCAGAAGACATCAAGTGGAATCTCTTTGTGGATGGTGCATCAAATGAACAAGGCTCGGGGGCAGGTGTGGTAATAATCACTCTCAGGGGAAATAAGCTGCACTATGCTATAAGGTTGGAGTTCGCTACCACCAACAACGATGCAGAGTATGAAGCAGTGATAGCTGGATTAGAACTTGCCTTAGAGATCGGGGCCAATTCTTTGTGTCTTCATAGCGATTCTCAACTTATTGTTAATCAAATACTAGGAGAATTCCAAGCTCGAGAAGAACGACTCATAGCGTATTTAAAGAAGACCAAGTTACTTCTCAGCCGATTGGACCACTACTTAGTCAAACACATCCCTCGGGAAGAGAACCAAGAGGCCGATGAATTGGCAAAGCAAGCAAGTGTGAGAGACAGCGCCATCTTCAGAGCAGTAACCATCTCAAAGCAACTGACCCCAAGTTTTGAGCAAGTGAATCTGATAGCTGCAACCGAAGAAGCAAATTAGATGACTCCCATCCGAGACTACTTACAAAGCGGTACACTACCCAACGGGCGTAACGAAGTCAAGAAAATCTTGAGGAAAGCTTCCCGCTACACAATACAAGAAGACATCCTCTATCGGCGCGGATTCTCTAACCCGTTATTAAGGTGTGTCGCTGGGAGGGAAGCTGCGGAGATCACACCGGAGGGCAGACTTTAGCAAAAAAGATACTCCGATATGGATATTTCTGGCCCACCTTAAGCAAGGACGCCTTAGATTTCGTCAAAAAATGTGACAGATGCCAGAAGTTTGCTAAGATTCCACGGCTACCAACAACTGAGATTACACCAATGACCAGCCCTTGGCCCTTTGCAGTATGGGGAATTGACTTAATCGGCGAACTACCAATGGGCCGAGGCGGGGCCAAATATGCTGTAGTGGCAGTCGACTATTTCACCAAATGGGTGGAAGCAGAATCTCTGAATAAAGTATCTTCAGCAAAAGTTATTAACTTCTTGATCAAAAATGTTCTTTGCAGGTACGGAGTCCTACTCAAAATCATATCAGACAATGGACTTCAGTTTGACAGCGAGGAATTCGCCAACTGGTGCCGAGAGCACGGAATTCACAAAAGCTTCTCATCCGTAGCATATCCCCAGGCAAACAGACAAGTCGAAGCCGTCAACAAAATTCTGAAAACTCTAATAAAAAAGAAACTCGAAAAGTCAAAGGGCGCTTGGGTGGATGAACTCCCTACGGCACTATGGGCCTATCGCACATCTTTCAGAACTTCAACAGGGCATACTCCTTTCTCTTTGGCATACGGATCAGAGGCTATGCTCCCAGTCGA
Source organism: Allium fistulosum (assembly GCA_030737815.1). Classification (NCBI taxonomy): domain Eukaryota; kingdom Viridiplantae; phylum Streptophyta; class Magnoliopsida; order Asparagales; family Amaryllidaceae; genus Allium; species Allium fistulosum. Next base: position 1,108,388,844 of record CM060902.1, on the reverse strand, counting down.
AACCATCGTGCCTTCCCACCGTAGGATCCACTATAACCCGGAAGAGAACGAAGAACTCCTTCACATGTCTTTGGATCTAGTTGAGGAGAGAAGAAATGATGCAGTCCTTAAAGCAGTGGCCCACAAGCAAAAAGTGGCAGCACAATACAACTCCAAAGTCAAGCACCGTACCTTACGAGAAGGGGATCTTGTCCTCAAGCGAATCTTCCCTCGCCCCAGAGCACTAGATCCAATCTGGGATGGACCATATGTAATTCATAAAGATCTCCACAATGGATCTTATATTTTGTCAACAGTGGACGGAGAGGTGTTCCAGAGGGCATGGAACATCAAACACCTCCGTTGATACTTTTCTTAACTTGTACTTCCCATATGAAGTGAATTAATAAAGAGAATCAGTGGACGTAGGCCTTTTCGTGCCAAAGCACTTTAAAAAAAAACCTTGTCTCTTTTTTAACTTGTTCCTTTATATCTTGGCTGCTTGTTAACTTTATCCTTTTCTGTTGAACAAAATCCTATGCGCATAGCATTTCCACTCAAAGCACTCCACAGCGCAACTTCACCTAGACAAGACCTAACAGGTACTATGCGAATCTATGCCCTCGCCAATGAGACACTTTTTGCTCCGGCATCCCTCTGCTACGGGTTAACTCATTGCTCGCGACGGCCCTTAAATCCAACTATAATGAGCCGATTATAAGCCACCGAGAAGGCCGACTATAGCCGAGGCAGCTCATTACGGCGTTCGGCTCGCCGGCAACTGTGAACCGACTATAAGCCCCAACATAAGGTATGGCCAGCTAGGGGCAGTTCACGGTTGACGATCGGCACCCATGCTAGCCGGCCACAGTAAATCGAATAATACCCACGATTATGGGCCATAATGGCCCGGGTAGTTACTGTGTGCGATCTCGGCTCCGATGTGTCTTAAGTGCGACTGTGGTAAAAAAGAATTAACTCCCCGCGAAGGCGTAAGATGGGTGACAAATGTCTCCAAGACCCACAACTAGGGAAAGTGACTACAAAGCCCGTTTGCCACGAACTTAAGCACATCGACGGCCTTCCGTGATTGGAAGTTTTACTTTTTCACATATTTCAATTTTACTTAAGGAACTTTTCTCATATCCTCTGTAACAATCCCTGAAGTACAGGACACAGAACAGGAGACACTCACTAATAGAAGCAGATACTCACAGCAAAATACTGGACCGCATCCCTTACTCGGTCACACAGGATATTCAAAGCTGCCATCTACAAGCAAAATATAAAGGGCGGTATTTCCTTCTTTCATATGTAAACTCATGACTATAATTTATTCACACCTCACGCTAACGTTGCAAGTCATGAAATTATGTTTTAAACAAGAACCTGACATCAAACACAATTTGATTACGAGAATATGCATAGCTATATTTCTCATACAACATGTCAAAATAGCAAAAAAACATTCAAAAGACGACAAAATCAGCTTAAGTTAAAGAATTACACGTCAAGAATAGAGCTATTTATTACAAGTAGCATAAATTACAACCTAAGAGTTACTTTATTGTTTTAAGACTAACATATACAACCATGTCAAGTCCACAAAAAGAATTTTTCAGGTCTAATCAGGGAGCCGGCTGCGTCGGAGTCTTATCCTTGTCCTGTTGCCCACCTGTCCCGTCAGAAAAAGAATTCGTTAGTGATAAGCAACCAAGTTAACGGAAAGACTAGAAAGGAATACTTACCAGCATCTGCTTTTTGATCAACTTGATCATCATCCTCCGCTTGCACACCTGTCTCCTCAGCTGCTAGCAACCGCATGCCCTCCTTCACCGCCACCTTCTCCTCCTTGGTAAACTGGGCGGTAACAGCATCCATCCTAAAGGCCACGCCACCCTCCTTATCTGCCTCAGCCTGGGCCTCCTCTAGAGCCCTGAGATAGATCCTAGCCATAACCCGAGGGTAATCATCCATCCAGGACAAGTTACCCTGCCTCCAAGTACGGAAGTACATATCCTGGAGCATCCCCTCCATCAGCCCCTCGTTCTCTTCAAACTCCCTCGCCCGGGCCTCGGAATCCGACAACCTTGCGACGGCGGCATCTCTCTCCAATTGGTATCTCGAGCAGTCAGCCTGAAGGGATTTCCGCATCGCCTCCATCTCCTCCCTCAACTTGGCTTGAGCAAGCTCTGCATCCTCAAGCTTCCCAGATAACTCCTCTATCTGCTCAAGATCCGCTTTCCAAACCTCGTCCACCGTGGCAATGGCCATATCGATCCGTTCCTTGCAAGTAGCCTCCATTTTCTGCAGTTCGGCCCGGCTGGCCTCTTCCATAGTTTTCTTTAGACGTCCGGAGGCGGCCTCGTGCTGAGAGATCTGGATGGCCTGATCAGCGAGTTGCTTGGCCTGGTCGGAAACCACTAACCGCAGTCTTATGTTGGCACTCCCAATTTCCTCCCCGGCCTTGACCAATCGGACATGATGCCCCATAGGTCTCCTCAGCAACCCGGTCGATATTTGCTTTAGCTTCGTTCCCCATAGCGACAACCCGAGTAGTAAGCAAATCAAGGTCCAGGGATTTGGCCTCATCAAGCACCTTTACCATAGGGTTGCGAGGAAGAAGGTGCTCACCGGTAACCTCGTCGAAGGAAATATCATGAGAACTTGGATCCAGATCAGGATGACCCGCAAATGGATTACGAGCCAAGCCAGGACGATCAATCTGAGTAACGGTAGGATTTTCAGACGGGTGCGGAGAGAGTGTGAACTCAGTATCCTCCTCCGTGATATCATGGAGAGGCTGAATTGGGGGCTGAGGACCAGGTGAAGGCTCGGATAGGGAGCGACTCCTCTTTCTCTTTTGAATATCCTCTCAATAACCCCTAGAAGAGGACGGTAGCCGACTACATCCCCGGAACGGTGGGTCGGAGGCTTCGGCTTGGCGGAAGCTTTGGAGAGCTTGTATTGTTCAAGCCTGTGCCGAAGATCTGAGGTCTTGGCCGTTTTACCTGCTCCTGATATGAAAACCAAGTGTCACCAACATGTATTGAGCCATCATTCAAGAATTAAAAGAGTAAAGTGAAATTCACCTTGAACCGCCGAAGTTGCTTCAGTAGAGGCGCTCCCGGGAGATAAATCAATGCCGGTCCCAACTTTATCGGCTCTCTTAGATTTCTCCATCTCCTCCAGACCTTCGAAGGCTTGGCGGAAAGCGTCATCCGTCCACTCTTGCATCTCGCCTACTTGCCCAGAAGACAAAGCCCCGACACCGTCGCCACCTCCGGCGGCTTCTCCTCCATCTTCGCCTTGCTCCTCCTCCACCTCTCCCTCCTCTGGGATATCTGGACATGTGCTGGGAGAGGGACCGTCAGACTTTTTGAGCTTCTTCACCCCGGCAACCGGATGTTTTGGAAAGGGCCTCCTTTTACTGCTCTTCGACTCGGCCCCTTCTTTAGCTTGGGCAGCCTTCTCTTCAGCCGTGTCCCTCTGCTTGACCACGGACTGCTGTGGAAGGATCAAGATGTACTCCAAGAGTGTAGCGTTCCTGATCAGGTAGGCAGCCGACCTATCTCTCCCAGTAATAGCTTCTATTTCTGCTGCCGTCTGAACCAGGCGGTCATTCTCCACGACCGCAAAACCACCTGTCGCTAGCAAAAAATAAAAACACATAAGAAAGAGTATCGCAACCAGAACGGGAATTAAAAATAAAGCTTTGACTTACATCCGGAGGTGAAGCGCCGAATAGAAACGGAGTCATCCCTGACAAAGAACCATTCCTTCTTGAACATGCTGTACTTGGAGTATAAATCCAGGACCGGCTTAAAAGTTACGGCCGATTCCAAGCTGATGTAGGGAGACCCCTTCTTGTAACCTCTCAAGTTGTACAAATACCGGATCTCCCGGTTGGAAGGAGGACGCCCATATCTCCTCTGGAAGATGACAAAGAGACTCACCAGAATGGCATAAGAGTTGGGCTGAAGCTGGAATGGAGCTACCTTTAGATATGTGAGAAAGCTAACTACCCAAGAGTTGAGAGGCGGGATGGCACCGCACATGCAATGGTATCTGCTGTAGGCAAAATATCCTTCGGGAGGATCATACGGCATCACTCCCGCATCCGGCAATAACATGCGTGCTCGGTCGATCCCGAAGGAGCGGGATATAACATCGAGTTGCTCGCCCTTGAGTAATCTAGGGAAGCAATCAAGAGGCAAGTTAAGAAGTTCCTAAGGACCATATCCATCCACTAATGATCTCGGGGTGGGCCCGTGACGGACAGGTCCTGGCTGAGCTGGGGGCACGGCGGAAGGCTCTACTCTGTCATGAGATCTCCTTTTCTCTGATCGGGTTTCCACTTTGTGAGACATTTATCTGCAGACACAAGAAAGTATATCGTTAAGACACATAAACTATGTAATCTAGAGTTTCACTAGTGATTCAGGTATAAAATTCCATCCGGTAGAAGGTTCATTCAACACTCGGAATCCTCGAATTCGTTCAGTAAGGCCCAACCAAGAGCTCATTCGGCATTCCAAATATAGAAGCTCATTCGGCATTCCAAATATGAAAGCTCATTCGGCATTCCAAATATAGAAGCTCATTCGGCATTCCAAATGTGAAAGCTCATTCGGCATTCCAAATATAGAAGCTCATTCGGCATTCCAAATATGAAAGCTCATTCGGCATTCCAAATATAGAAGCTCATTCGGCATTCCAAATGTGAAAGCTCATTCGGCATTCCAAATATAGAAGCTCATTCGGCATTACAAGTATGAAAATTCATTCGGTCATTCGGTAGCCCAAAGGCTCCGAGTTCGTTCGGTGCATAAAACGCCCCGGGTTCATTCGGTATTCCAGCCCTAAAAGTTCGTTCGGCAGAGGCAAACTCACCTGGATCGGCAGTTAAGTAGGACTCGGTGCTCAGTTGATTCGGTCAAGCTTGATTCTGCACTTAGTTGGTTCGGCTATCTCACTCGATAAGGAATGGCGAAGGCATAACACCTCTACTTATAGGCAAATAAAGGACACCGGACCAACTGGACCGGCACTCAGGGACCGAATGAAGATGACCAAGAAACAAAGCAAGCTGTATGCCAACATACGCCCCACTTTGGGGGGCAAATGTTGGGCGAATTCTCACCACCGGACCAGAATAACCGGACCAGCCACCCTCCAAATTAAAGCAAACCAACTCTTCCACCAGAACCACCGAATCAAAGCTCCACCGGTCCACTCTATCTCACTACCGAACCAACCTGCTCACTACCACTGCCGGACCAACCCACTCTATCTCACTACCGAACCAACCTACTCCCTACCACTACCGGACCAACCCACTATATCTCACTACTGAACCAACCTACTCCCTACCACTGCCGGACCAACCTACTCCATCTCACTACCGAACCAACCTACTCCCTACCACTGCCGGACCAACCTCACCACCGAACCAACCTCACTGATCCAACCTCACTACCGGTTCAAACCCCACTTCCATGCATAGCCGAACCAGAGTGCTACCGGACCAAGACGTGCCAGGCCAGATCAGATCAACCCAGGCCCACCAGCAGCTATGCATATACAAGACCCCTACCCCCAGCCTCACTCTATAAATAGAGGGGCAGGGGTACAACAACAGAGGACAAGTTTTGAGTGCTCAAGCACGGAGAGAACTTTCAAACAACTTTCAGATACTTGTATCTAAGCTTTGTACTTGTAATCTGAACTAGAAAAGGGAAATAATATATAAAGTGGACGTAGGCACATTCTGGTTGAACCACTATAAATCTGCGTGTCTTTTACAGTTTAGTCCCTGCTTTTCATATATTTGCATAGATCACCCAAATCACTAAGAACAACATAAAATCAATTAAATCAAACGACTTTGAGGTGTTTGTCCATTTTTTGTGCAAACAGATATTTAATTCAACTACTCTTGTATGTGCCATCAAATGGTCAGACAAGATAATAGTAGATTAAAAATGATGATACGGTCTATTTGAACAAATATCTGTAATAAATTTCCATATTTGAATATTGTCACCCTAAATAATAATTTTTTTATTTTAAACAATTTACCCTTTTAAATTTATTATTTGGGTTCGAAGAGACCGTAATCAGATATCTGTGTTATCTGAAACCACTTCAATCTAATAATCACTTCGAACTTTCATGGGTTTGATTATAGAGTTTAACAGGCTGGAATTGGCTTAATTCCACAGATTTAACTATTTTAAATCAGTATTGTATTTGGGCACTATTTTATATCGAAGGATTTCTGAAAATGATTTGGTGGGAAATGGATGACAACTCGTCGTGTTTGTACGAGTTACCTTGGTTTCAAAGATTTTGATAACTCCACTATTTCATATTAAATGGGTTTACTCACGCTGGTTTCCATCCTGACTTAGGTGTTACTTTATTTTAATGCTTGGGTCAGACCGAGTATTACAGATTTTCAGGTTAGGACGCTTTTGGAGCTCAGGAGACGAGCTGGATGGCAAAGACGTATTGACTATATTCCGCTGTGTATTGTAGGCTGTATAGACAGCAGTTGAGGACAAGTTGTTATAACTGTCCAGATATGTTGTACTCTGATAACTTGTATATATGTTAACAATCACAGCTTTTCTTTGTACAAAATGCTGCTATTGTATATTATATTTTGTTCCGCTGCGATTGTGAGATTCTGTGTTGTTGTTCTGTTTCTTCTTCTATCTCCTTTTCTTCTTAACCCTAACAACCTGGTATTTCCGGCACTCGATTGCTCGGCACTCTATACAGTGAATGTATTAGTGTCGATTTTCGGGGGTCGAAAATAGCCCGGTCGTTACAGCGGGAGTCGGGGCTACGTAAATACCCCATACAGAATCGTCACCAAACCATCCTACTTCGTTTCGGAATCTCCACCACGTACACAATTGTTAAAGTGGTTTTCGGTATTAGCAGAGAGTATGACAATATCTGATCCCGGTCTCTTTAACAACCAAATGCTTATTTCACACCGTGGTCATTTCATTTCAAATAGTTCATACTTCATATCAAAATATCATATTCATTTCAAAACCATATCAATTTGATATCATTATTCACTTTACATAATATTCATTTCCAGAATCGTAACACTTCCAAAAATCATAACACTTTCGAAATCAAAATACTTTCAAACCAGAACACTTTTGAAATCATAACACTTTTCAACTTAAACAGTTTAGATATTTAAAATAATATATATATTAAAATAGTTATAAATCAAAATATTTTATATATTAAAATAATTTATATATTAAAATAGTTGTAAATTAAAAATAGTTTATATTTATTTAAAGAGATTATACTGAAATAGTTTCCAAATTAGAATTGTTTCATCCAATTCCACAAATCGATTCAAATCAACTTAAATTCCCGAAATTCAATTTAAATCAATCCCAGTTCAACACTTTCAATTCAAAAGGTTAAAGATTCAGTTCAAATTCTCAATAAACCATTTCAATTTTTATCGATTTCAAATCCAAGTTTGAACTATCATTTCAATTCCAATAAGATTCAAGGTTTAAATATTCGAACAATTTCAATATAAGTTTCATTTATATTTCAACATTTAACTTTAATTTTATTCAAATTGGGAAAATATTCGCTTAATAATTTTAATAACGATTAAATAAAATCTCAATTTATAAATTTAAATCAATATTAAATATTCAGTCTTAATTTTTATTTAAAGTTGAGAATATTCATTTAATCACTTTTTATTAAATCAAGTTATAAATCATACCTTCCAAATCTCAAAATCAATAAGTTCAAATAAATTCTTATTTAAATTCAATTATTTACCAATTAAATTTCAAGTCAATTTTACTTTATTTTTCCAACCTCTATTTATTTAAATTTAATACAAAAATCTATATAAAAATATTAATATAAATTTTTAAATAAATATTTAAACATATATATATATATATATACACACACACTAATTAGATTAAATTTTATTTAAATAAATTATATCAAATTAAATCTTATTAATAAATCTACATTAAATCTTATTTCATATATTTAAAAATAATAAAACTATAAGTAAAATCTTAAAATTTATATTTTCAAAACTAATTTATAAATCCAAAGTTTCCAAACATATAATTTAAAAATCTAATTTTACAAAATAAAATATCTTTATATTATATTTAAAAATCCATATTTAATAAAATCCCTCCTTCCAAAAACTTTGGAAATCATTTCAAAATATAGACCAACGGTGTCCGTATATAATTTTCTATCTTATGGTCAAGTGATACGGATATTTATCATTTCAATCCACAAATTAAATATTTACGGTTATATATCGTTTCAACCCACAATCCCAAAATTTGAATTTAATGAAAATTGCTTGGGTTTATCCTTTCAACCCATAACGATTTTCCCTTAATCTATAAAATCATTCGGGTATGTATCATTTCAACCCATAGGGAATTCTAAACTAATAGGGAACTTGTAGAGTGGGAACAAATATGATAATAATATAACATATCACAACAGGCATATATCATCAGCGATAAATTTTAAATATAATATATATACAATAGGTTATGATGTCATATGCCAATTTATATAGGTTAACAATTCTAAATGGTAACATATCATATACAACAATTAAATAACTAACAATTCTAATCTAAAAAAATATTTCAATCGTCATTTCAATGAATTAAATTTACTAAATATAAGAATGTTAATCGTGAGTGATCGCTCACCTTTCGAGGCTAGAGAAATCAGGAGATGACATGGACACGCACACGAATACTGTAACAACCCTCATATTTTACGATTATATATTTAAATTTTTTTTTAAATATAGCATCGTTTGTTGAATTTAAAGTCTAAAATGTGACTTTTTTAAACAGACGAATCCGGACTTGAGACCACTTCCATTGAGTTCAAAACGACGTTTACAACTTTTTTGAGTATAAACATTGATATGTTTGGAGTTGATTAGGATTTTGGTATTTTCATTTGGGCTTTGGGTTTAGTTCTACCCCACTAACCCAAAAAGAGAACCCAAACTTCTCTACCAAATACCCTAACTCCTCTACCCTTCATTCATTCTACTCATAATTTCCTAACACTCAAGCTAAAAGGAAAATGGGGGAAAAGATAGGAAATTAAAATTCCTAAACCCTAGATTATTAGGAAATTCAAATCCAAGTTCCAAAATCAAGGAGAAGCTTAGGTAAGCATGCTCTTCATCTTCTCCATCTCAATTCCTCTTCAATTCTTGATTTTTCCTATAACCTAATGTAGGAAAAACTTTGCATTTGATCATAGATTGAAGGTTCTTGAAGTGAAGTTGAAGAGAGATTGATCTTGCTTTGTTTTAGAGCTTCTCATTTCTTTTTTTTGAATTTAAAGGTGAGTTCTTGAACTCACGTCTATGTCTATAGCTTTCATTGTTGTTAGGTATGAATTCCTAATATCTATTTCATGTCCAATTGCTTTTGAATTGAATTGGTTTGGTGAATTTTCCAATTTTGGTATTTTGAAGTCAAAATCTATGAAAATACTATTATGGATGTTTGGACATGTTGTTTGGAGTGTATTGAAGAGCCTATAGGGCTGGGTTGTCATTTGGCATAAATCCCTAGCCACCATCGCTCATTTGATCGCGTCCGAGTTGAATTGGCTATCAATGGCCTAGGCAAATTTTGCCCTGAGCTTCAGCTCAGACGTTTGAGGCAAAGGAATAAAAATTCCAGACATGCGGCTCAGACATCTGAGTGATCTAGAAAAATTCCAGACCTTCAGCTCAGACGTCTGTGAGAACCACCAGACGTTTGGCGCTGTTAAAATCATCCAATTTGCCTGTTTTTATGCGAATTTTTGTTTTAATCGATTTTTGTTGATCCGGTTGGTTGTTGTCATTTATTATCGACTTTGATGACTTCTTTTCTGGATTTTTGGTAATATCCATCTGATGGATTTGGTATCGATTTTTATGGTATAATTCACGTCGTCTAATGCGAATTTTTGGTGATGGATTGTTTTTACAATCGTTTCTATGATTTGTCACTTTAAAATACAAAGGTTTCTGTACTACTAGTAAATACTCAAACTTTTTCATAAAAACGATTTCAACAATACTTTTAAGTACAAAGCTTATTTTTAAAACCGTTTTCCAATCTATTAGTATATACAAACCTTTACCTCATTCGTACAAGAAATCCAATTAAACGACTTAGCAAAACAAGTGGTATGAAACGCTTGCGTTTACTTCGTCGGTTAATTCTTAGACTTGTTCGATTGAAATCTTGTGACAATTTTCGGGTGGAAATCTACAAATTGTTCGTAAATATTTAAGTTAAGCCAGTGGTTATGGGACATGAAGCTAAAATCATTTATTTACTAGCTTGGTGTAATTTACACTTTTATTGATCTATGATGATCATTATGTGGTTTAGACTAGCGATATGCAATGTCTCTTGGTCCGCGTGGGGGACTGTACCCTGTTCTGTTGAGCTTCGTCTCATTTTTTTATAGGCTAGTGACCTCTCGGTTTTATGGAGTTCAGTTCATCGGGCGTATAGTTGTACTACGTCGTTGTTTCGGCTTATTTGAGTTTCAGGTTCCTCGAGCGTACCGTTGTACTACATCGTTGCACCGGCTCTATGGGTTAGCGACCCATGGGATAGCCTCCCCCTTTTTGTGATTTCGGGATTTCTAATTGATGATTTCTGGAATTTGTGTTTCACCAATATTTGTGATTTTCTTAGATAAGCTTTATCAATATTTGTGACTTGGTGAATAAAATAAATAATATGACATTCTTTTTGGTGTTTGAGAAAATTTGAGGTATTGTATGATTTTTGTTGTTATCATATATATATATATATATATATATATATATATTTGTCATATCACTTATCCTATCTCATCTTACATGATAATTATAGCTAGACTGATCCGTTATTATTTTTCTTCTTAAATAATACTCGGGTCAGACCGAGGTGTTTCAGGTGCTTCCACTTGACTTCTTAGCAGGGACTAGCTCCTGACTTTTGGCTAACTACTTTAGCTTAGTAGTTTTTTTTGTTTTTATACATTCGAGATAGAGACTCCTTGATATATACATATTCTTTTGTCTGGCACTTGTACCTATTCTTTTGTGATGTAGTGGATCTTGTATGACCACTACTTTGATGTACACTTCTTTGTGTTATATTCATATCTGTTTCCGCCTTTGTGATATGAATATCTGTGACTGATTTATGTTATGCTTATTTTATATTTGTTTCCGAAGGCCACATAGCCACTGTGTAGTAGTTTTGAGTTTGTATTTGATATGTCAGATTTCCTCTTGAAATGAAATACATGACATACTATCTGACATATCTGTACTCGTACAAAGCAATTACACAGATGGTCACTCCTCAACAGCCTTATTCTTCGTACTAATTGATGGCATTACCCAGCAGTGTCCTTGGTTAGTTTGAGTATAGAAGTGGGGCATCACAGCTTGGTATCAGAGCCAAACTTCGGAACAATATAGAATATTATGACAAAGATCATTGTCCTAAGTCTCTCTTAGGAATCGTGCCTTAGGAGTTAATTCGTGTCTTAGGACCCGTTCTATCCTATTATCTTTTATGATGCCTTGTTTTATCAATCAAGTTTGTTTGATATTCATTTTGAGAATAACCTTTTTCCTCTTCTTTCTTTCTTTTTTAAAGAAGAGAAATGGTTAGACCTGGTCGTCCCAGCGCCGGTCAATCCAGTGCTACTCCTCAGGATGGCGTATTCATGTCTGCCCCACAACTTTTGGATCTTTTAAAGAATGCCCAAGCTGCCGAACCCATTCTTGAGCCTACTCATCCTAAATCTGCATAATGACGATAATGATGATGAGGAAGATGTCATTTCCCTCATTCACGTTGTTTGTGTATTTCTCGACATCTTTGAGCCCGTTTTAGGATTACCAACTAAGCGAGCAATTAAGTTTAGAATTAATCTAATCCCTGGAGCTCTACCCATCACTCGTCCTTCTTATCGTATGTCCAATAAGAAAATGAGGAGATGTGTAAACAACTATCCGAATTTGAAGAAAAACAGTTTATTCATTCTAGTTCCTCTCCTTGGGGAACTTCAGCTATCTTTGTGAAGAAATCTGATGGTACACTTAGGCTTTGCGTTGACTATCGCAAGCTTAACAATCTTACCATCAAAAATAAATATCACTTACCTCGGATTGATGATCTCTTCGATCAACATAGCGGTGCTAGAGTCTTTTCATAGTTAGACTTAGCAACCAGTTTTCAACAGCTTCGAATTGCAAAGGATAGTATTCCTTTGACATCGTTCCGTACTCGTTATAGATCTTATGAATGGCTTGTTATGCCATTTGGTTTAACGAATGCTCCAGCTTATTTCATTGACCTTATGAATCGAGTTTTCAAAGACTTCCTCGATTAATTTGTTCTCATCTTTATTGATGATATTCTTGTTTATTCTAAAACCGAGGAAGAACATGAAAAACATCTTCGAATTGAGTTGGAAACCCTTAGGAGCAATCAATTGAAAGCAAAATTTTCTAAGTGCCACTTTTGGCAATCCCGTGTGAAATTTTTAGGACATATTATTTCTGAATCCGGAATTTCCATGGATTCTTCAAAGATTGAGGCGATTCAAAATTGGAAGAGACCGGAGAGTGTGACAGAAATTCGTAGTCTTGGATTAGCGAGCAATTACCGTCGGTTCATAAAAGACTTTTCTAAAATTTCCTTACCTCTTACCAGTTTGACAAAGAAAGGAGTAAAGTACATTTAGTCAGAAAATATGAAGCTGCTTTTCAGAAATTAAAAGAACTCCTTTCCGATGCTCCTGTTCTTGTGATTCCCGAAGGGAACCAAGACTTGATTGTTTATACCGATGCTAGTCATGTTGGTTTAGGAGTCGTTCTCATGCAAAGGGAACATGTTATCGCTTATGCTTCTAGGCAATTAAAGCCTGCCGAGACTAGATATGCCACTCATGATTTAGAGCTCGCGACCATTGTTTTCGCCCTTAGAATTTGGCGTCATTATCTTTTGGGAGAGAAATTTGTTCTGTACACCGATCATAAATCTTTGAAGTATTTATTTTCTCAAAAGGAACTTAATTTGCGTTAACAACGTTGGCTCGAATTCCTTGCATCTTATAATCTTGATATTCTTTATACTCCTGGAAAAGGAAATCGTGTTGCCGATACCCTTAGTCGTAAGCAAAAAGCGGTTGTTTCCATGATGATATCCGAATGGAATGATCTCGAGACTCTGTCCACTTGTGAGATTCGAGATCGTGAATCTGATTTATGTTCATCTCTTGTTTTATGTAGCCTTGAGGCTCATCCTTCTCTTTTAGACCGCATTCTTGAAGCTAAAAAGCATGATCCTGAATTGGCTCATCTTAGCCAAAGTTGTAGGGATAAAATTGATGTTGATGGTTTGAAAGACTTTGAAATCGATGCTCGTGGGGGCATTCGAAAATTTGGTAGACTTATTGTGCCAAATATTTGTGATCTTCGCAAAGACATTTTAGAAGATTCTCATCGTTCTAAATTTACCATTCATTCCGGTAGTATTAAAATGTACGTGGACATGAAGTGACTTTATTATTGGGATGGAATGAAATCTGATATTGCTAACTTTATTAAGCATTGCATGACTTGCCATCTCGTAAAGGCCGAGCTTCAAAGGCCTGTTGGGTTATTTCAACCTTTAGACATTCCCGTTTGGAAGTGGGATCAAATTTCCATGGACTTTATTGACGGTCTTCCCCGTTCTCGTTCGGGTCATGACATTTTATGGGTGATTGTAGATAGACTTAGAAAATCCACCCATTTTATTCCCGTTCGGTCCAATCGGACCGTACCTCTTTTGGCCAAACTCTATGTTAAAGAAATTGTTAAATTGCATGGAGTCCCTACTTATATTGTAAGCGATCGTGATCCATTATTTACTAGTGGATTTTGGAAGTGTAATGATACGGATTTTCACGCTCGAAAATCAACATCCATACTTTACATCGTATTCGAATGCCGTAGATTCGACCGTTCAAATCCGAGTCGCCGGAGCTTATAACAACATTAAGTAAATAACACAGCGGAAGAAAAAGGATAATAGATTGATATACAATATTTGATACAACAGAGTGATACAATGAATATCAATGTACAACAGAGATATGATACAACAAATAGCAGCGGAAAAGAAAACGATAACATCAGCAGCGGATAATCTCCATCTTCAAAGCACCAATCCAAAAATAGCTTGAACTCTCAATAACGATGCACAAAGATAAGCAAGTGCAGTCCGATCCAAAGACTGAACTAGCTCCAGAAAATCTACTAATCTGACTATCTGAAAAACCCAACTCTAGACTGCTCGTGTAGAAAAATTTTGAGCATCCAGAGTTTAGGAAAAAAACAATAAACTCCGGATCAGTCATGGGACTGGTGTGAGCAACAAAAACAGTTTATCTTTAAAAACAAATAGCAGAGAATTTTAAAGTCAATTCGCAATGCTTTTGGAAAATGAAACTACCATAAGGCCTCCCGCCACACACACAATGCAAACGCAGAATTGGAGGAGATTTCTCCTTATGATAGTCAAAGATGCTTACTACGCAAAATCAAATCATTTGATATTATTATTAGTGCATAGTGGAAAAACATTTTGAAAGTAGAATATAAATCTTAGCCAGCATAGACATTTCGAACTATGCCTACTATAGCTACCATCCAAACAGTGGGGCGCCACCATAAGTAGATGGCAGGTTCTACAACTAATACCGTACAAGGTTCGTATTTGGAAGATGGATTTCCAACAAATGGTCAGGCTAAGGAACTTCCTATTCCACGAAAGAAACGCCTCTGGCGGGACGCTCCGAGAACCAACTGTTCTCTGCCAAACAAGGCCGGCTACCCCTTTTCCCAAGGGATAAAAGAAACCTCAGATATGCCACCCCTGGTCCTTTGGCACCTTTAACCGAGGCGCCTCGAAACCAACATCACACATCATAAATAAAGTGTGTCCACATGAGTAAGTATCTGGGCTCCATACCATGATACTACCCTTTTCCAGAAGGAATGGTCATACCCTAGGGAAGCTACCCCTGAAACCTTGCTGCAACATTCCTGTTTCGACCATTACCGGGTTGTGAGGTTCGACGAAGTCTCGTCCACAAAGCTACGCTTTGTCACAAATCCATGCTTTGGGTCAACAGATGATCAACCTATGATCACAAAGATAAATGATCAAACAAATGATCATATCACAAATGATCAAACACTGATCATCACACAGCAACACTCAGCATGCCACATTACCAAATTGGGAATATATCGCTGATAAATTTCAACTACATAACCTCTGAGCTCGTACGTCTCAGAGAAGGGTGTTAAGCTAAGAGAATAAATTCTCCGCCACCAACAGAAATGTATTTGAAAGAAATCGGCTTTATATCTCAAAGTGTAATGCCAGACATACAATCCATACAAGTCTGTTCCGGGTTCGAACAGAACCGAAGGCACTTCTCACGAAGCCCTTGCAATTCCGGATAATTTCCAATCACGTCTGGACTTCCCGTCACTAAGGGTGATAAAACCTCTATACCGGAGATCAGCCAATGTAGAGTAACTCGATGGTGATCCTTCCGTTTTCAAAAATATCCGGTCTTCAACACCGGTCATCAAATGCCATCCATAACGACGTATCACATATTCGGAATGGGTTATACGACCCAAAGGTCCTTTCCCGGCTAACCCGAATAGTGAGCGCAATTAAAAATCATATGGATATGGGATTTCAATTAAGTCACAGCTTAAAACCCAAAACTTTTCATTCGAATGGTTAAAACAAATTACCATTTCCAATCTTTTAAACAAAAAGATTTAATTCACAAAGTTAACCCCATTCACAAAGATTCATTCGTATATTTCAAAACAATTTCCATTTCACTTGGATTAACTCGTTAAATCTTTAAATCAAGATTTAACTTATAGTTTTCAAAACAATTCCATTTCGAATGGTTAAACTCATTTAAAATCTTTAAATTAAAGATTTAACTTATAGTTTTCAAAATGTTTCCATAACATGGAAATCATTTTCATTTAAATCTTAAATTTCCTTTTAGCACAATTCGGAAGTTCACTTCTTATTCGAAAGCTTTAATCATTTGAAAACAAATAGTTTTCTTCTCAGAAAATTCAATTTTATTTACACGAGTGAAAAACCTTGGAATTTAAATCCAAATTCCCAAATCAATATCTTTAAAATGGTTTCACCCATATATAACTGTACATCATCTTTAATCCCTAGTTCCAAATCATAGAATTCAATTTCAAACTCGAATTCAAATTTAAATCAAATTATTTAAATTTTCAAAGCTCGATTAAGTTATTCAAAATAACTTTTATCTTTGAAATTCCATTTCAAAAGCTTTTCACTTTAAATCCAAATTTCAAATTTCAAAATCAATTGAAATTTAAATTTAAATTTCAAAAACATCAAATTTAAATTATCTGTGACTTAACCGATTTCCACGTGAAATCCATATTTGTGTGTGTAAAGGTGTAGTCCAGGGGTTTAACACAATAGTGCAACATCAATCAATCATCACAGATCAGAATACAGAAATATAGTTGATAAGCGATATAAACTATAACGCTTATCGCTCATTCACAGATCACAGATATATATCACAGCTAAGTAAATTACAGATCACAACATAAATCAGTGTATATCACAAAGCATCATATATCAGGGATATCAAACAATTTAACATTCCATAGAATCCAAACATTCATAAGTAAAATCAAGCATTCAATAAACATTTATAAGCAGGATTAATTTATCGTTTAATCTTAATCAATTCAATTTATTTCCAATCAAATTTTTTTTACTTATGAATTTATTATCCAATTCTGATTTATTAATTACAAATCATTTGATATAAATTAATTTATCAATCACTTTAAATTAATTAAATTTTTCTTAATTTATCATATTAATTATATCAACCTTTAAACAAATTACTTAACTAATTAATCTTAAAAAAAATCAAAATATCCAAAATTTATTTTAATAAGTGATTAATCCTTAATTACTTTAATTTAGTAATTCATTTAAACAATTTATAATTGATTATCTAAATAAATAAATCCAATTTATTATTAACATCAATCACTTAGATCAATACTTAATAATCCTTAGTTAATTAACTTCATTAACTAATAACATTTCTTTAATTACTTTCCTAAGAAATTATCTTTTAATTCTAAATTATAAATTTTAAATAAAATAAATAAGTCATTCTTAAATTAACTTATTAATGTAATTTACTTCAATATCTAAATTATCTCTAAGATAATCTATTCCTTTATTAATGATTAAATTAATATTAATGTGTAGAACATTTCACTTTTGAATTAAATTTTAAATTACATTTTGAATATAAGATTCAAAATAATTTACCATTTAAAACCTTAACCAAATTTAAACTAGTTTTAAAACACCTTCAGATTTTAAAACTGATTTTATTTCAACTTGTATTTGAATTTCACTTTTCGTCCAGGTTTTAAAATCTTGATTAAAATTTAAGTTTTTAAATCTTACTTTATTTGACAAACCCAGACTTGAATTTTAACAGAAGAACATGCTTCTGTTTTAAAATGCCTGGAACAAACGAACTCGAGACAGTACACTACTTCGAGTCTTCACCTCCCCTGCTTCGAGTCGAGCATATGAATAACCCGAGTCTCCCCCGAGTCAAAATACCCTGCACCCAACAAAATCCTCAGCACTTCAAATGGGCACGGTGCACGTGCACCGTGGCTCTGGCCACCTCCGGCCACCCACCTGAACTTCAACGCGTCGACGACCACCTCCAGACATGATCGCGACCCCTCCGAAACCACCCACTCGCTCGAATCGAAATCGAGCATACTGCTCAAACCTGGAACCCGATGTCTAACCAGAAACTTCCTCGTGCTCACCACACCGATCACCGGATCGCCTACACTTCCAGCCACGACTTCGCCAACAACCCTGCTTCCACTTCCCAAAATCTGGTGGAACTCGATCCACCAGAGGCGATGAGATGAACTCCTTTCCGATCGAACCCAAAAATAGGGTTAAAAACTTCAACGACCCCTTGCCGCTGCCACAGTGGCGTATTCCCCTTCTGACAATTTTTGCCGACCTCTCCGAACGTTCCTCTTCCTCCAGAGAAAATTGCGTCCACCCCGATCACTTAGATCACCAGAAAATCATAAATTCCTATATTTTGTTCAACCCAAAACTACACCTTCAATTCCAAATTAAAAATTATGATTTCCCTCTTAAAAATCAAGTTATAAGTTAATGATTCAGCTTATGATCCTAGATTAGTAAATTAAAATGTTTGGGTTTTCTCCTATTCAAGTTTGCTCTGATTGTTTTGATTTTCCAGAGCAATATTCAAATTTATTTCAAGTTAAATAAAATTTAAACTCTAAGCTAGGATGAAGCAACAAATTTTTGTTTGTATTCTAAGTTCTCAAAGTCATCAGATCAAGGAATAAAAATTTTTGAATAAAAATTCAAGCTTGGAACTAAAACAGTTTGTTACAGAGATTACAACAAGCACACAAATATCTATCCATATACACACAGAAACATATATATATACAAAGCATACTTATTCCAGAGTTTAACCATGCAATCCAGATTCATATACTTATGCTTTAAAATGATGTTACTCGCTGTATTTAGTTTAAACAGAGCTTCATCCATATCGAACTGGCTTAACTTATTCATGCATATCAACATATATCTATATATTCTACATGCAGGCAAAACAAACACATCATTCATCAAAAATCATCACATGCAAACCAAAGAAAAATGGGATTTAGAGTTGCTCACCGTTTTTGAAGGTTGAAGAACAGAGCACTTGAATTGACTCAGGCTTGAGAAGATATAAGCTGAAGCCTTAACTTTGAAAACTGTTTTGAAAACTTGAAACTGAATTGTCAATCTTCTTTGTTTTGATAAAACTCGAGTTGCTTTGTTGTTTAGATTTGCATGCAGTAACAATTCCAGATTGAAGAAAATGATGTTGTTCAAGTTGTAGCTTTGGGTGATATTTACTTTAGTTTCTTTTCTTTTTTTCTTTTTCGTTTTCCAATTTAGAATGGAACGAATACTGAAGTGGGGATTGATAAATGGAAGATAGTTTACAGGGTATCATATTTTCTTTGTACTATACTAAGCATGCCTGATGCATAGGGGATGTATACAGGGTATAAGGCATGGTACAGGGTATTGTTTCTTTGTACTTTATGTTTCATATGTTTACTTGTTTTGCTCGGCTGATACCTTCTCCTGTATGCTAGAGGTAGTAGCATTAATGACTTGTACAAAGTACATACATATATTTTAATTTGTTTGTTCATACTTTATCTTTGACAATGCTTGCTTTGTGGTGGCTGCAGCTATGTTTTGGTGGGATGGAATGATTTGTATATGTACTTCTTTTATTTTGTTTTGTTTTTATACTTTGTTTTGTTATTTTTCTTACTTTTTGTTTCGGCTGAGAATATATTGAGAAGATTTTGTTTCATACTTTTGTTACTTGAAGATTAAGTTTTTGTTCTGTTTGTTTTATGCTTTGTACTTTATTCTATATGTAAACTTTTTATTTGTATACACTTTGTTTTATTTTTCTTGTTTATATGTGTATTTGTTTGTATGCATACATTTGTTTTACTTAGTTTTATACTTGAATGTATATTTATTTTATTTTACTTTATTTTTTCCTTGTTGCTTTACAATATAAATAAGCTTATATCCTAATATGTTGTTATTTTAATTCATTTCATGATTTTGTAAAATTCATCTTATATAATTTCATTTCTAAACCATTTCTTCACGATTTAAATTCATATACATATCACTTTAAAAGAAAATACTATTAAAAAATTTATTTTGTATAACGATATTTTGTTTTAAAGTTTTAACTATCAACATTTTGTAAGTCATTCATTTATTAAATACGACTTAAATATTCAAATTCAATATATACAAATTTTCAAATCCATGACTTAACCTAGTTTCGATTCGAATATCGGGGAAACTCGCTTCCGTTTATAATAAATTTTACAAATTTTTATTCAAAAATTCAATAAATTATTAATTTAAATTAAATTAAAATCTAGGGTCGTTACAAACTTCCCCCCTTAAAAGAATTTCGTCCTCGAAATTCGCAGGCACGAAAACAACACAGAGATAGACAGATTCGATATCCTATAATTCCTCAAACACAAGATATGGATTCCAAACTCAAGTCAGAATATCTCAGAATATATACCAATTTGTCCCTCTTCAGACTTCGGTATTCATAAGAAATTACAATAGAATTTCAAATTTGGTTTCAAACGAAATCGTTTTATCGACTCAATTCAATTTTATCCTCATATTCTATTAATCAATTTAACTCAATTTAAAATTTCCAATTCAAATTCATTAAAGTTTAAATCAAAAAGCTGATAAGAAACCGATGAAGATAAGAAGTAAGGATTTTCTACAACGATTCGTAGGGCCATCATCACACCGAAACTTCTTCTTGTAGCTGATACGAAGCAATCAAAGAATTTTGGAAAGACGAATCAAAAGAGATTGATAAGAAAGTTATTTCCACTGTTGCAGGGTATTGACCATTTATAGTCGTATTTCCCTGTCCTCTATCTCGTCATCTTCTTGCACCCATACTCACTATCAGTGGATAGCAAGAGAATTTACTGAGACGTTCAGACGGATATCTTAAGGATATACTCATTCTAGAGTTTACTTCACTCTATCTCTAATGAGCTACTTAACGTGTTATACTCCTGAGCTAAAGTTCAACCTTAGCTCTGATACCAAATGTAACGATACGAGACAGTGGGCACCGGTAGGCTTTGCAACCATCCCAGCCCCACCGTGGCTTACACTGGCACCTCGCATTTACTTTTACGGCCAGCCTCTCGACTGTCACGGCCTCCGCCTAACCAACCCATCCCTCTCAGGGACATGTAGGGGTAAGAGTCCCCCGTTCGCCACCAAACCGCGAAGTGATAACCCCCTATCATGCTGTAATATAGCAAGACTGGTGTGAGCAACAAAAACAGTTTATCTTTAAAAACAAATAGCAGAGAATTTTAAAGTCAATTCGCAATGCTTTTGGAAAATGAAACTACCATAAGGCCTCCCGCCACACACACAATGCAAACGCAGAATTGGAGGAGATTTCTCCTTATGATAGTCAAAGATGCTTACTACGCAAAATCAAATCATTTGATATTATTATTAGTGCATAGTGGAAAAACATTTCGAAAGTAGAATATAAATCTTAGCCAGCATAGACATTTCGAACTATGCCTACTATAGCTACCATCCAAACAGTGGGGCGCCACCATAAGTAGATGGCAGGTTCTACAACTAATACCGTACAAGGTTCGTATTTGGAAGATGGATTTCCAACAAATGGTCAGGCTAAGGAACTTCCTATTCCACGAAAGAAACGCCTCTGGCGGGACGCTCCGAGAACCAACTGTTCTCTGCCAAACAAGGCCGGCTACCCCTTTTCCCAAGGGATAAAAGAAACCTCAGATATGCCACCCCCGGTCCTTTGGGACCTTTAACCGAGGCGCCTCGAAACCAACATCACACGTCATAAATAAAGTGTGTCCACATGAGTAAGTATCTGGGCTCCATACCATGATACTACTCTTTTCCAGAAGGAATGGTCATACCCTAGGAAAGCTACCCCTGAAACCTTGCTGCAACATTCCTGTTTCGACCATTACCGGGTTGTGAGGTTCGACGAAGTCTCGTCCACAAAGCTACGCTTTGTCACAAAGCCATGCTTTGGGTCAACAGATGATCAACCTATGATCACAAAGATAAATGATCAAACAAATGATCATATCACAAATGATCAAACACTGATCATCACACAGCAACACTCAGCATGCCACATTACCAAATTGGGAATATATCGCTGATAAATTTCAACTACATAACCTCTGAGCTCGTACGTCTCAGAGAAGGGTGTTAAGCTAAGAGAATAAATTCTCCGCCACCAACAGAAATGTATTTGAAAGAAATCGGCTTTATATCTCAAAGTGTAATGTCAGACATACAATCCATACAAGTCTGTTCCAGGTTCGAACAGAACCGAAGGCACTTCTCATGAAGCCCTTGCAATTCCGGATAATTTCCAATCACGTCCGGACTTCCCGTCACTAAGGGTGATAAAACCTCTATATTGAAGATCAGCCGATGTGGAGTAACTCGACGGTGATCCTTCCGTTTTCAAAAATATCTGGTCTTCAACACCGGTCATCAAATGCCATCCATAACGATGTATCACATATTCGGAATGGGTTATACGACCCAAAGGTCCTTTCCCGGCTAACCCGAATAGTGAGTGCAATTAAAAATCATATGGATATGGGATTTCAATTAAGTCACAGCTTAAAACCCAAAACTTTTCATTCGAATGGTTAAAACAAATTACCATTTCCAATCTTTTAAACAAAAAGATTTAATTCACAAAGTTAACCCCATTCACAAAGATTCATTCATATATTTCAAAACAATTTCCATTTCACTTGGATTAACTCGTTAAATCTTTAAATCAAGATTTAACTTATAGTTTTCAAAACAATTCCATTTCGAATGGTTAAACTCATTTAAAATCTTTAAATTAAAGATTTAACTTATAGTTTTCAAAACGTTTCCATAACATGGAAATCATTTTCATTTAAATCTTAAATTTCCTTTTAGCACAATTCGGAAGTTCACTTCTTATTCGAAAGCTTTAATCATTTGAAAACAAATAGTTTTCTTCTCAGAAAATCCAATTTTATTTACACGAGTGAAAAACCTTGGAATTTAAATCCAAATTCCCAAATCAATATCTTTAAAATGGTTTCACCCATATATAACTGTACATCATCTTTAATCCCTAGTTCCAAATCATAGAATTCAATTTCAAACTCGAATTCAAATTTAAATCAAATTATTTAAATTTTCAAAGCTCGATTAAGTTATTCAAAATAACTTTTATCTTTGAAATTCCATTTCAAAAGCTTTTCACTTTAAATCCAAATTTCAAATTTCAAAATCAATTGAAATTTAAATTTAAATTTCAAAAACATCAAATTTAAATTATCTGTGACTTAACCGATTTCCACGTGAAATCCATATTTGTGTGTGTAAAGGTGTAGTCCAGGGGTTTAACACAATAGTGCAACATCAATCAATCATCACAGATCAGAATACAGAAATATAGTTGATAAGCGATATAAACTATAACGCTTATCGCTCATTCACAGATCACAGATATATATCACAGCTAAGTAAATTACAGATCACAACATAAATCAGTGTATATCACAAAGCATCATATATCAAGGATATCAAACAATTTAACATTCCATAGAATCCAAACATTCATAAGTAAAATCAAGCATTCAATAAACATTTATAAGCAGGATTAATTTATCGTTTAATCTTAATCAATTCAATTTATTTCCAATCAAATTTTTTTTACTTATGAATTTATTATCCAATTCTGATTTATTAATTACAAATCATTTGATATAAATTAATTTATCAATCACTTTAAATTAATTAAATTTTTCTTAATTTATCATATTAATTATATTAACCTTTAAACAAATTACTTAATTAATTAATCTTAAAAAAATCAAAATATCCAAAATTTATTTTAATAAGTGATTAATCCTTAATTACTTTAATTTAGTAATTCATTTAAACAATTTATAATTGATTATCTAAATAAATAAATCCAATTTATTATTAACATCAATCACTTAGATCAATACTTAATAATCCTTAGTTAATTAACTTCATTAACTAATAACATTTCTTTAATTACTTTCCTAAGAAATTATCTTTTAATTCTAAATTATAAATTTTAAATAAAATAAATAAGTCATTCTTAAATTAACTTATTAATGTAATTTACTTCAATATCTAAATTATCTCTAAGATAATCTATTCCTTTATTAATGATTAAATTAATATTAATGTGTAGAACATTTCACTTTTGAATTAAATTTTAAATTACATTTTGAATATAATATTCAAAATAATTTACCATTTAAAACCTTAACCAAATTTAAACTAGTTTTAAAACACCTTCAGATTTTAAAACTGATTTTATTTCAACTTGTATTTGAATTTCACTTTTCGTCCAGGTTTTAAAATCTTGATTAAAATTTAAGTTTTTAAATCTTACTTTATTTGACAAACCCAGACTTGAATTTAAACAGAAGAACATGCTTCTGTTTTAAAATGCCTGGAACAAACGAACTCGAGACAGTACACTACTTCGAGTCTTCACCTCCCCTGCTTCGAGTCGAGCATATGAATAACCCGAGTCTCCCCCGAGTCAAAATACCCTGCACCCAACAAAATCCTCAGCACTTCAAATGGGCACGGTGCACGTGCACCGTGGCTCTGGCCACCTCCGGCCACCCACCTGAACTTCAACGCGTCGACGACCACCTCCAGACATGATCGCGACCCCTCCGAAACCACCCACTCGCTCGAATCGAAATCGAGCATACTGCTCAAACCTGGAACCCGATGTCTAACCAGAAACTTCCTCGTGCTCACCACACCGATCACCGGATCGCCTACACTTCCAGCCACGACTTCGCCAACAACCCTGCTTCCACTTCCCAAAATCTGGTGGAACTCGATCCACCAGAGGCGATGAGATGAACTCCTTTCCGATCGAACCCAAAAATAGGGTTAAAAACTTCAACGACCCCTTGCCGCTGCCACAGTGGCGTATTCCCCTTCTGACAATTTTTGCCGACCTCTCCGAACGTTCCTCTTCCTCCAGAGAAAATTGCGTCCACCCCGATCACTTAGATCACCAGAAAATCATAAATTCCTATATTTTGTTCAACCCAAAACTACACCTTCAATTCCAAATTAAAAATTATGATTTCCCTCTTAAAAATCAAGTTATAAGTTAATGATTCAGCTTATGATCCTAGATTAATAAATTAAAATGTTTGGGTTTTCTCCTATTCAAGTTTGCTCTGATTGTTTTGATTTTCCAGAGCAATATTCAAATTTATTTCAAGTTAAATAAAATTTAAACTCTAAGCTAGGATGAAGCAACAAATTTTTGTTTGTATTCTAAGTTCTCAAAGTCATCAGATCAAGGAATAAAAATTTTTGAATAAAAATTCAAGCTTGGAACTAAAACAGTTTGTTACAGAGATTACAACAAGCACACAAATATCTATCCATATACACACAGAAACATACATATATACAAAGCATACTTATTCCAGAGTTTAACCATGCAATCCAGATTCATATACTTATGCTTTAAAATGATGTTACTCACTGTATTTAGTTTAAACAGAGCTTCATCCATATCGAACTGGCTTAACTTATTCATGCATATCAACATATATCTATATATTCTACATGCAGGCAAAACAAACACATCATTCATCAAAAATCATCACATGCAAACCAAAGAAAAATGGGATTTAGAGTTGCTCACCGTTTTTGAAGGTTGAAGAACAGAGCACTTGAATTGACTCAGGCTTGAGAAGATATAAGCTGAAGCCTTAACTTTGAAAACTGTTTTGAAAACTTGAAACTGAATTGTCAATCTTCTTTGTTTTGATAAAACTCGAGTTGCTTTGTTGTTTAGATTTGCATGCAGTAACAATTCCAGATTGAAGAAAATGATGTTGTTCAAGTTGTAGCTTTGGGTGATATTTACTTTAGTTTCTTTTCTTTTTTTCTTTTTCTTTTTCCAATTTAGAATGGAACGAATACTGAAGTGGGGATTGATAAATGGAAGATAGTTTACAGGGTATCATATTTTCTTTGTACTATACTAAGCATGCCTGATGCATAGGGGATGTATACAGGGTATAAGGCATGGTACAGGGTATTGTTTCTTTGTACTTTATGTTTCATATGTTTACTTGTTTTGCTCGGCTGATACCTTCTCCTGTATGCTAGAGGTAGTAGCATTAATGACTTGTACAAAGTACATACATATATTTTAATTTGTTTGTTCATACTTTATCTTTGACAATGCTTACTTTGTGGTTGCTGCAGCTATGTTTTGGTGGGATGGAATGATTTGTATATGTACTTCTTTTATTTTGTTTTGTTTTTATACTTTGTTTTGTTATTTTTCTTACTTTTTGTTTCGGCTGAGAATATATTGAGAAGATTTTGTTTCATACTTTTGTTACTTGAAGATTAAGTTTTTGTTCTGTTTGTTTTATGCTTTGTACTTTATTCTATATGTAAACTTTTTATTTGTATACACTTTGTTTTATTTTTCTTGTTTATATGTGTATTTGTTTGTATGCATACATTTGTTTTACTTAGTTTTATACTTGAATGTATATTTATTTTATTTTACTTTATTTTTTCCTTGTTGCTTTACAATATAAATAAGCTTATATCCTAATATGTTGTTATTTTAATTCATTTCATGATTTTGTAAAATTCATCTTATATAATTTCATTTCTAAACCATTTCTTCACGATTTAAATTCATATACATATCACTTTAAAAGAAAATACTATTAAAAAATTTATTTTGTATAACGATATTTTGTTTTAAAGTTTTAACTATCAACATTTTGTAAGTCATTCATTTATTAAATACGACTTAAATATTCAAATTCAATATATACAAATTTTCAAATCCATGACTTAACCTAGTTTCGATTCGAATATCGGGGAAACTCGCTTCCGTTTATAATAAATTTTACAAATTTTTATTCAAAAATTCAATAAATTATTAATTTAAATTAAATTAAAATCTAGGGTCGTTACAAACTTCCCCCCTTAAAAGAATTTCGTCCTCGAAATTCGCAGGCACGAAAACAACACAGAGATAGACAGATTCGATATCCTATAATTCCTCAAACACAAGATATGGATTCCAAACTCAAGTCAGAATATCTCAGAATATATACCAATTTGTCCCTCTTCAGACTTCGGTATTCATAAGAAATTACAATAGAATTTCAAATTTGGTTTCAAACGAAATCGTTTTATCGACTCAATTCAATTTTATCCTCATATTCTATTAATCAATTTAACTCAATTTAAAATTTCCAATTCAAATTCATTAAAGTTTAAATCAAAAAGCTGATAAGAAACCGATGAAGATAAGAAGTAAGGATTTTCTACAACGATTCGTAGGGCCATCATCACACCGAAACTTCTTCTTGTAGCTGATACGAAGCAATCAAAGAATTTTGGAAAGACGAATCAAAAGAGATTGATAAGAAAGTTATTTCCACTGTTGCAGGGTATTGACCATTTATAGTCGTATTTCCCTGTCCTCTATCTCGTCATCTTCTTGCACCCATACTCACTATCAGTGGATAGCAAGAGAATTTACTGAGACGTTCAGACGGATATCTTAAGGATATACTCATTCTAGAGTTTACTTCACTCTATCTCTAATGAGCTACTTAACGTGTTATACTCCTGAGCTAAAGTTCAACCTTAGCTCTGTATTTGTTTGTATGCATACATTTGTTTTACTTAGTTTTATACTTGAATGTATATTTATTTTATTTTACTTTATTTTTTCCTTGTTGCTTTACAATATAAATAAGCTTATATCCTAATATGTTGTTATTTTAATTCATTTCATGATTTTGTAAAATTCATCTTATATAATTTCATTTCTAAACCATTTCTTCACGATTTAAATTCATATACATATCACTTTAAAAGAAAATACTATTAAAAAATTTATTTTGTATAACGATATTTTGTTTTAAAGTTTTAACTATCAACATTTTGTAAGTCATTCATTTATTAAATACGACTTAAATATTCAAATTCAATATATACAAATTTTCAAATCCATGACTTAACCTAGTTTCGATTCGAATATCGGGGAAACTCGCTTCCATTTATAATAAATTTTACAAATTTTTATTCAAAAATTCAATAAATTATTAATTTAAATTAAATTAAAATCTAGGGTCGTTACAGGAATGGTCTTCAAAAAGCTTTGGGAACAAAGCTTAATTTTAGCACCGCTTATCATCCTCAGTCCGATGGACAAACAAAGCGTGTGAATCAAACTCTTGAAGATCTTCTTCGTGCATGTGTTCTTGATTTTGGTGGAAGTTGGGAAGATCATATTTCTCTTGTTGAGTTTTCTTATAATAATAGCTTCCAATCTAGTATTGGTATGGAACCTTTCGAGGCACTCTACGGAAGGCCATGCCGATCGCCTTCGTGTTGGCTTGAAGCCGGTGAGAAGCTGGTTTTAGGTCCAGATTTTATTCATGATGCCACAGAAAAGATTGACCTTATTCATCATAGGATGAAAGAAGCTCAGAGTAGACAAAAATCCTATGCCGATAACTGAAGAAGGATTTGGAATTTTCTGTGGGAGATTTGGTATTCATTCGTGTTTCACCTATGAAGGGTGTTGTGCGTTTCAGTCGATCGGTAAAATTAGCACCTCGATATATTGGCCCATTTCCCATCACCGAACGCATTGGTTCCGTGGCTTATCGCCTTTCATCACTGGCTCAATTTTCTGCTATTCATGACGTATTTGACGTTTCTCAACTACGGAAATTCCTTAGAGATTTAGATTCTATTCTTGAGCCCAATGTTATTGAAGAAATTGAAGTTTCATCTAATTTGACTTATGAGCAACATCCTATTCGTATTTTTGCTATGGAGGTTAAATGCCTTCGAAATAAAGACGTTCCGCTTGTGAAAGTTCAATGGTCCGAAAATCCTAAAGATTGTTCTTGGGAATCCAGAGAATTCATCGAGCGAACACATCCGGACTTACTCTCTCGTGCTCTTTAAGGTGAACTTCTCACTTCAAAATTTTCTTTTATGTTGTTATGCCTTAGAGTGGTTGTCACTCTTTATTTTCATTTTAAGTATTATGAGGACGCAATTTCTTTAAGGAGGGGAGTCTGTAACAACCCGCATATTTTACGATTATATATTTCAATGTTTTTTTTGAATATTGCATCGTTTGTTGAATTTAAAGTCTAAAATATGACTTTTTGTAAACACTTGAATCCAAACTCGAGACCACTTCCATTGAGTTCAAAACGACGTTTACAACTTTTTTGAGTATAAACTGATAAGTTTGGAGTTGATTAGGATTTTGGTATTTTCATTTGGGCTTTGGGTTTGGTTCTATCCCACTAACCCAATAAGAGAACCCAAACTTCTCTACCAAATACCCTAACTCCTCTACTCTTTATTCATTCTACTCATAATTTCCAAACACTCAAACTAAAAAGAAAAATGTGGGAAAAGATAGGAAATTAAAATTCCTAAACCCTAGATTATTAGGAAATTCAAATCCAAGTTCCAAAATCAAGGAGAAGCTTAGGTAAGCATGCTCTTCATCTTCTCCATCTCAATTCCTCTTCAATTCTTGATTTTTCCTATAACCTAACTTAGGAAGAACTTTGCATTTGATCATAGATTGAAGGTTCTTGAAGTGAAGTTGAAGAGAGATTGATCTTGCTTTGTTTTAGAGCTTCTCATTTCTTGTTTTTGAATTTAAAGGTGAGTTCTTGAACTCACATCTATGTCTATAGCTTTCATTGTTGTTAGGTATGAATTCCTAACATCTATTTCATGTCCAATTGCTTTTGAATTGAATTGGTTTGGTGAATTTTCCAATTTTGGTACTTTGAAGTCAAAATCTATGAAAATCCTACTATGGATGTTTGGACATGTTGTTTGGAGTGTATTGAAGAGCCTATAGGGCTGGGTTGTCGTTTGGCATAAATCCCTAGCCACCATAGCTCATTCGATCACGTCCGAGTTGAATTGGCCATCAATTGCCTAGGCAAATTTTGCCTTGAGCTTCGGCTCAGACGTCTGGTAAAATGCTCAGACGTCTGAGGCAAAGGAATAAAAATTCCAGACATACGGCTCAGACATCTGAGTGATCTGGAAAAATTCCAGACCTTCAGCTCAGACGTCTGGGAGAACCACTTGACGTCTGGCGCTGTTAAAATCAGCCAATTTACCTGTTTTTATGCAAATTTCCGTTTTAGTCGATTTTTGTTGATCCGGTTGGTTGTTGTCATTTATTATCGACTTTGATGACTTTTTTTCTGGATTTTTGAGCATATCCATTTGATGGATTTGGTATCGATTTTTATGGTTTTAATTCATGTCGTCTAATGTGAATTTTTGGTGATATATTGTTTTTACAATCGTTTCTATGATTTGTCACTTTAAAATACAAAGGTTTCTATACTAGTAGTAAATACTCAAACTTTTTCACAAAAACGATTTCAACACTACTTTTAAGTACAAAGCTCGTTTATAAAACCGTTTTCCAATCTATTAGTATACACAAATCTTTACCTCATTCGTACAAGAAATCCAATTAAACGACTTAGCAAAACAAGTGGTATGAAACGCTTGCATTTACTTCGTCGGTTAATTCTTAGACTTGTTCGATTGAAATCTTGTGACAATTTTCGAGTAGAAATCTACAATTTATTCGTAAATATTTAAGTTAAGCCAGTGGTTATGGGACCTGAAGCTAAACTCATTTAATTACTAGCTTGGTGTAATTCACACTTTTATTGATCTATGATGATCATTTTGTGGTTTAGACTAGCGATATGCGATGTCTCTTGGTCCGCGTGGGGGACTGTACCCCGTTCTGTTGAACTTCATCTCATATTTTTTATAGGCTAGCGGCCAATGGGTTTTATGGAGTTCGGTTCATCGAGCGTACCGTTGTACTACGTCATTGTTCCGGCTTATTTGAGTTTCAGGTTCCTCGGGCATACCGTTGTACTACGTCGTTGCACCAGCTCTATGGGTTAGCGACCTATGGGATAGCGTCCCGTTTGTGATACACGTGTTGGTGAGTTTTCATGCTCCCGTTTATGATAAGCCTCCCCCTTTTTGTGATTTTGGGATTTCTAATTGATGATTTCTGGAATTTGTGTTTCACCAATATTTGTGATTTGCTTAGATAATCTTCATCAATATTTGTGACTTGGTGAATAAAATAAAGAATGTGACATTCTTTTGGTGTTTGAGAAAATTTGAGGTATTGTATGATTTTTGTTGTTATCATATATATATATATTTGTCATATCTCTTATCCTATCTCATCTTACATGATAATTATAGCTAGACTGATCCGTTTATTATTTTTCTTCATAAATAATACTCGAGTCAGACCGAGGTGTTTTAGGTGCATCCACTTGACTTCTTAGCAGGGACTAGCTCCTGACTTTTGGCTAACTACTTTAGCTTAGTAGTTTTTTTGTTTTTATACATTTGAGATTGAGACTCATTGATGTATACATATTCTTTTGTCTGGCACTTTTACCTATTCTTTTGTGATGTAGTGGATCTTGTATGACCACTACTTTGATGTACACTTCTTTGTGTTATATTCATATATGTTTCCGCCTTTGTGATATGAATATCTGTGACTGATTTATGTTATGCTTATTTTATATTTGTTTTCGAAGGCCACATAGCCACTGTGTAATAGCTTTGAGTTTGTATTTGATATGTGAGATTTCCTCTTGAAATGAAATACATGACATACTATCTAACAACTCGCACAAAGCAATTACATAGCTGGTCACTCCTCAACAGCCTTATTCTTCATACTAATTGACGGCATTACCCAGTAGTGTCCTTGGTTAGTGTGAGTATAGAGGTGGGGCATCACAAATACCGATACGATCAAATCAAAAAGATGTTGCGACCAAATTGGACATCGGCGAAACAAAAGCAAGGCACGATGAAACTGGATTTGATGAAGATCAATTATATAAGTGAACTTATATATATATATATAAACTATCTATATACATCAAAATCATATTTTAATTTAAACACATATTAGAATTTAACATAAAACCCATAAGTTATACTTGAAAATCACTCATGTATATGCTTATATATATACACTAATATATGGGCTTATATACATATTATATTTAAAATCAGTATTATAAAACCAATATAAACTCACTTTATTATAATATATATACTCAGACAGTTCATAGATATACTTATATAAATTTGTATATGCAACTAACCAGATTATATACACCTTATATAAACCTATACATAAACAATAGATGATATATAACTTATATATGAACTCGACAGACCATTTATAAACTTACGTAAACTTATATATACGAACAAACATCGATATATAACTTATATAAATTTATATATATAACCAAACAGATTTGTATATTACTTATATAACTCAGATCAGATGTATATAACTAATATAACCTATACATTATATACAACCTTATATATATTTATATATATGCAATTTTAAAATCAATATGTAATAAATAAATATATTGCCTAAACAATTTCATATATATAAATACACGTACGCAAATCAGTAGGTTGCTGCTCGGTGGTTGCCTGTTTGAGAGGGAAGTGGCGATGCCGGCGAAGTGGTGGGAAGGGTGTGGGGCAGGGCGAAGTGTGGAGGCTCGGACTTTGGTTGTTGCGACAAGGAGGGAAGCTGACGTTTGTATAAGGGAGAAGTGATTGTGGTTGCTCGCGCTGGGGTTAGTCAGGGGGATGGCTCGGTGGTGTTGTCAGGTCGGAGGCGTGGTGGAGCTACTGTGGACGTGGGTTGATCTGGAGATGGGTTGTGTTATGGCTGCACGTGAAGCATAGGGTGGAGGGAAGATGAACTAGGGTGGCTCGGTAGTGGAAGTGAGAGGAGATGGAGGAATGGGGTTGCGTGTGGGTCGTGGAAAGAGGGGTGGGGGAAAGGGCTATGCTCGGGCTTCAGGCGTGGGTTGGAGGGGTCTTAGGTGTTGTGTTGCGTGAAGGAGAAGGCGAGGCTGAGGTGGCGGTTCGTTTTGGTGAGTGGATGGGTCGAGCAAGGGGCTGCTAGTGGCTGACGTGTGATGGCGTGAGGAAAAATACGGGTGGTGAACTGGACAGTGGGTTGAGAAATTTGGTGGAGGCGGCCGGTGAGGCTTGCGTGGTTGCTCGGGATGACAGAGTGAAGGGGAGAAGGGCAGATCATGGTTTATCGAAGAGGGGACGTGGGCGGTTGCGAGCTTGGCAGATCCATGCGAAATTGTTTATATATATATATATATATATATATATATTTGTTTTATTTTTTTTATTTTTTTTATAAAGGTGGAGACTAAGGTATAGCAACAGTCCCAAACAAATATGACGAAAGAGACGTGTCTCTTCATATTGTATACAAGTTACTTTATATGTATATATATATATATATATATATATATATATTATAAAGCATGCTCAATGAAAGCAACGGAGAGAATTGAACCAGTGAAAAACAATGGGCACATATAATATTGAAACTTAGTGAATTAGAAAAGGCATGCATTGAATTCTGAAATTATTAATGGCTATTGTTACGTTGACAGTGAAAGGATACAAGAACCTAAAGGGCACAAAACGGGTTCCGATACGGTTATCTGTTTCACAAATTCCACCATGCACCGGACATCAAAATTGACAACTGAATATACTACGGAGATCAGCACGATAAGACGAGCAGAATGGTACACAGGTATCAGTGATACAACCAAGTTATTAAAACTCGTTTTTTCGCTGCTGAAAATGCTGCTAAAACGCCGAAAATAAGATAAACGGGGCTGGAGAAGTCCAAATTTGACGAAAAGAATTATGACGTCTCACTCAGAAAAAGATTTACATTTTTATTATATAAAAATATTCAGATTTCGAAAATATTTTATTTTCATCAAATTAACTGATTATAAATTGAAATTGAAAATTACACAACAGAATAAACTTTCATATTTTCCAATAAAAATTTACCATTTGTTATGTTCAAGTAGACGTATTCCAAATATCAAATTTTCGTTGTTAAATTTAACTGGTTAATTTCAAGCAAAATTTTAGTTAATTATGTTATAAAAATCGTTATAATTTACGGGTCGTTACACACCTTGTCCCATCATTGAACTCCCATCACAACTTAACACGGTCGACTACCTCCCTCTCAACGTCGCACACCTAGTCGAGCCAACACCAGATCACATTCGCCGTTTCACCCCACCAACGTCAATCGTCGTTGCAGGAACTATCATGATATGTATTTTTTAAATATACTAAGTCATGATTTATAGGACTGGGGATAAAGGCAATAGCATTTGGTTATCAGCCTAGATGTTGAGATGGGGAGAGTTAACTAGAAGACTTGAGAGAAGGAAAATAAGCTTGGTTGAAATAGTTTTGGACTAATCTTAATTTACTTTAAATTCTAATTTAACCAAATTTTCACTCTATTTCTCATTCAAATTTAAATTATATATCCTTCACATTTATTTATAAATGTATTCCAATCTAGTTTGAATTGAATTTACACATATAAAATATTTTGTATCTAATTAAAACAATTTATTCAATTTCAATAAATTACTCAAAAAGAATTTATTAATTTAATTTGATTAAAAAATCTTTTATTAATAACTTTCAATTAAATAAATATCACTTTCAAAAATAATAATTATCGAGTATCGAATTCAAACAAATTTTATTTTAATTAAATTTACGAATAATTATGACGTAGAAAGCAGGTTTGTCACAGACTCCCCCAACAAAATTGCGTCCTTGCAAATTCTAATAAGGAGACGTCGTATATAACTCCTACCCTGACTTTCCTCATATTCAACACTCGTTTAACAAACTCAACTACTCAATCCTCTCTGTGGTTCTTCCTTCAATTCTCTATCATATGCTACAATTTAAATAGATTCAATTCAATGGCTTTCTATTTTTTGTATACATTAAAATATTTATGAATTTTTTTAAGTATCAGATTTTTCAGAAAATTTCGGCAGAGTCTCCTTTGTATGGAGAGTGTTTCAAAAAATCAATACGCAATATAATTACATGATATATATCTCTAAAGAGGCATATCAACATAGGACATCCCGAAACATGGGGAAACAAGATAATATCACACAATATATATCGATATATCGTCAAAATGTACCTTTTATTAGCGTTTTAAGCAAATTTGCTTATTACTAAATGAGCAAAAGCATGCCAATGTCGCAAAGTAATCCAGATAAGCTTCTTGAGTACCTATACTCAATTCAAGTGCAAATGTTAGTCGCATAAGAAAAATATATATAACAGATATTTATATTATAAAGGGAAACATCACATTCAATTTCTAACCACTTTTCTGGCAAAATTTTAAAGGTTGTAAACAAAAAATAAGAAAGGGTTTCAGAAGCTGTTACTCAATGTACTAGGTTTTTAAAACAATTTTCTAAGCACAAAAACGTCGAGTATAATTCAAGTTATAAGAATTTTTTTACATGTTGCAAAATCTAGTAATAATAAAATACGTAGGCCCATCCTACAAAATGGCATTTTTTGCCTAACAAATGTTAAAATTTTGCGAAACACATAAAATGAAAGTTATAGCTTAGGTTTTTAGTTTTTTGGAATAGGAAAAATCATCTAAATTGGATAAACCATTTGAAATTATCACCAAATGAATACAGTGCTAATGCACAGTCTAGTTTTTTTACTAATAAAATGAGTGATTGGCCATTTAACCCAATCTGGTAAAAAAAATTACTTCCTACCTATGTTGAATTTTGATATGGTAAGTTACTTGGAGCATCGATATACTCATTGTCATGTGCATCTTCTACTGTACAATTTAGTTCTTTATTTCCTACATATGTTAAATTAAAAAGCACCTCCTATATGGCTTAACTAACCACGTTAATAATAATAAGAAGAAGCTCTAAACATAAAATCAATACAACAATTTACTGACATCAAATATTAGTGAGTTTGACATAAAGTAATCTTGGAATTTTATAGGAATATGAAGTACTCCAAATATTAATAGTAATAATGTGTAGTTTTTCATAATGGCAACAATGCGCTGGGAGATCAACTCTTAAGATAAGGGTGTAGGGTGTATGAAGGGCACGAAACATAGTAAGGTTTCCAATCTAAATTTGTTAGACCTTCAAATGGTGCATTAAATATTGTACACTACATACCGAAGAGTCTTAATGACCATACACTCAAATTTCAATGCATGGACAACAATATCTGTTAGAATATGGGAAATGCACTCACAATGAAAATGTATAATAATCGCATGAATTACAATTATAATACCGTATATACCCAAGGCAAGGATGTCGTTTCAGAGATTCGATTGCAAATTGTGAATCGAGGAATGTTAACATTACATTAGCTATTCAAGACTGCCAAGTTGATTTATATTGATACTCAAAGCAAAATTGGTTATCAATGATAATACATTATGACTTCTTATTTTAAAACACAAGGAGTGCATTAGGGTTTTAAAGACTTGTCGTAGATACAGCGTAAAAAAAAGATTTCTTAAGAGAGTGTACAAGTTAATGTCATTATCAAATAAATGAATAAACTCAATGAACTGTCCAAGGAGTGATGTATTCAATTTTAGAGAAATTAAATCAATATAAGATTTAGTAGAACTTGAGAAATGAACTATTCTCCGAATATGTGATATACGCATAGATAATGTAAGGGGTTTTGCATTTAAAACTTTGTTTGTAATTCGAGTAAAAGATGTTTAATGTTTATACTTTGTCGATATAATTTAATCTTATTTCTTTCTATTGTACTTGAAAGAAATCCAACAATGAACTAGCCTAAAGAAGTTTTCATCATAAATAAAGTGTATATAATATTTTGTATGGTTATACAAATCAAGGTCCAAAATATAAAGTTCTGGAATTATATTTTCAGCTTTTGAAGAGTACACACTAGACAAATGTAAATTTTACATACACCAATTCATATTAAAATATACAACGTTGTCGCACCATAAATATTAGTGATTCATTTTGCTAACTAGTTGCAATGTTGAGTTCCTAGAATTTTATATCAACACTGCCTCACCGGTGATTCAACTTTACACTAATAATTCAACGGCTACATACGTTGTCCAAAATATGACCAAATCTAGAAAATAATAATTTCGTTCTCCAAATAATATATTCTTTTTCAAAACAACAAACAATTCAAAGAATAATATTTCTTTTCCATTTCTAAAATATTAAGTCGGATTGCCTTTTTAAGTGTTTAGGAATCTCTATCAATAACGCTGATCAGACGTATCAACCAAAATTCTTAAAGCATTAGACAGACAAACCAATACCAAATAAACTACTAAATAATTTCAATCACATTATAAAATCAAATTCATATATTATTTTTTTTGTTACAAATCATTTACTTATTAGAATAAAATATTTATTTTTAAAATCCATATATACATCTAATTCATCAATCATCAACAATAATGAAAATTGTCACACAACATCATACATCCAAAATATCAAACAAACATTAATACAATAATAGATCTATTTTCCAAACAAACAAACAAATGCCTCCAGCGGAAAGCTACCAATCAGCTTTCGATGTGCAGCTCTAATCACTACTGGATCATTCACTCAAACTCATCACATCACAGTTTAGATTTGTGAAGCATTCATAAATCAAAATTCGGATTAGGGTCTTTTACAGCTTCCTTAACCAAGCCGCGTCATTCTTATTCAAGCCATATAGCGGTTTATTCAACAATACCAATGCTGACACTACTCGTCGGGCTAACCACTTCTTATTTCACTATCTCCATCAACAACTTAAATTCCACATTTAAGACAAATACACCAAAGAGATGGGGATAAAATAATATATTTTAGGAAAATAACATATATGATCCCAGATGATTACCCTAGTAATCACGTATACTCCTAATATCACTTTAATATAGTATAACTACCCAACACAACCAACGGGAACAGAGACTCTAAGTCTCTCTAAGGTCTTGACTCATGTCTCTTATATACATGATGTATTCTTCTAAACCTGCTCTGGTACCAATTGTAGCACCACCACCTTTATACTCATAATACTCAAGAGAATCACTAAGTAATAATGTCGAGTAATATGAGGAATAAGGTGATGTGAGGCACACACACGT
Organism: Allium fistulosum; assembly: GCA_030737815.1. Classification (NCBI taxonomy): domain Eukaryota; kingdom Viridiplantae; phylum Streptophyta; class Magnoliopsida; order Asparagales; family Amaryllidaceae; genus Allium; species Allium fistulosum. The sequence continues at coordinate 1,108,350,747 of CM060902.1, read as the reverse complement.
GAATATTCCCTTGGACTAACACTAGTATGCATTTAAACATCGAATAAATAACTCATCTATATGTACATAGTTTCGGCACAAAGCAATAAACACGTGTAACTCCAGGACAGAACAATACACAGCAAACATCGGAGATCACAAAGTCAATGTGCTTGTAATGTCTCGGACTAACCCGGGTATTATGTAAATAATAAACGGGTCAGACTATATCTAGATCAAAGGTTAATAAATTTATGGAACTCTATGTATACTGGGTATAAATATAATAATATTAACTCAAACAATCCCAAATGTCATATACGTAGAACTTTACAAATAGAGATGTCCTCACCAGACAAAACTCATCAAATCAGAAATCATGAGACAACATCAAATCGGTATATTAACCGTATTCCCAAAATCATTACCAAAATCCAGAAATCTTCAATAACGAGATATCCTCAAGTATAGTTGGGCAAGAACAATGTAATGTCCAAAAATATCTCAATCTCACATTATAAAATATCATCATAGAAAAATGAAATCATCGAGTAAATCGGGCTAATACATAGCAGTGCCTTAATATAATATCATAAAATCGTATAATTAATAGATAATGTGAGATAACCCATCAAATCATTTGAATGATATCTAATATCATGCAAATCATAAAGATAATCTATCACAATCCAATTACAATCAATAAACAAAGGTTATCTCTAGAATATCAAACCGAAAGAGTATGGATATATAGGAATTGGCTACACTTTATAATCAATCCAGTCTTTAGTATAGCCAAATCATCATAGGAATGAGACATATATGTCAATCCGCTACACAAACTTACCTTAAACAAAAATAGGAGACTAATGGCTGTCTATCGCAAGCCTGTTTCAGGAACCCAAATCTACTTGTCAACCGTAGAGTAACTATTTATTCCTATAGTCTTTAGTTACCTTGATGGACATCGTGACCCCATATACCGATGACTCGTATACGCATAGCCTCGGTCATGAGCCTGCCTTGCCTCTAATGGTTAAAGACTGTTGGCTTATGCGACACAAGAGGCTATGGGCAACTACCTATCCACTACTACTATGATGCGCAACAAATATAATATACAACAACGGTGTCATGGATCTAGGGTACAACCCCACGATCAGGCCGCTAGGGTGAGTAATGGCCAATCCGGTTCACTTCCAAAAATAAAGGAAGTTGTACACAATATGGATGGTTATATAGTAGTCATACCCTATAGTTATAAATATCTCTAATCGTAGGTCGATGCATGGTTCTCGTAAGTCACCACCAGATTATACGATACTCCACACCGAGTATAACATACGCATGTAGTGTAATCCCAATTTGAGTGAGATTTACTTGCAATGAATAATCAAACAAATAACATAACGGCATCCCATACCACCTCATGTTATTCGAATAATTATTCAAGGTTTATAAACTACACTCGATCCATACAAAAATAGAATATACTTTAAGATCTTCACTTTATATTAAACTAATTAGAATTTAAACATCTTTCCTTTAAATTATATCATTTTTGAAATTCTCATAACATAAAAATATATTTTTATTTATATAATACATATCCAAAATCATTTAATTATTTCATAAAAAGATTTATGTATTTTTCTAAGGTTCGAAAACCCTTTTAATAATATATAAATAATCTTTATAATAGGAATCGCTTAATATACTACTATTATTTCCATAATATTTTTTTATTGTAAAATAGCAATTATATTTTATTTTACTTTAAACAAGATAAAACTTATAATATCTATAATATTGACTTAGAAAGGATTTTATAACCAGAAGAGAACAATATTTACATTATAATTCAAATTATATCTATAAGTATAAAATAGTTAATCGAATAAAAAAATTTATAAAACACTTAGAAATTTTTAATCCCTTAAAATAATTTTTCAATCCTTTTCAAAATCATTTAAACCTGGAAAATGAATAAAACATCTAAAAAAGGCATATATCAACATTCCAATGTATAATATTCGATTTGCAATCAAATAGAGTTCCGGTTGCAAATTGACACATCAAACCAATGCAAACAATCAACCAACTTTCCAAACAATACTCAATCAAGAATTTGCAACACAATATCAGCCAATTCAATCCAACATACACAAAATCTACCCATCAATCCATAATCTCATCTAATTTCACAACAATCCAATCTCGCAATCAAGCAATTCAACCAAATAATTCAAAAAATAATCGGGGTGATATATATGAATATATAGCAAGTAACGAATTACAGATGTAGTTATGAGTTAGAACACTCATCGAAATTCCAAGCTAAAAATCCAAACTTGAGCTTCACTACACGGTCGTCATTCATCCACTAAGCCTTCACCAATTTGCCCCTATAGCCACTATGCTAGCCTAATTGTACGCCATCCATATGTCTCGAGCTCTTTAACACCTCACGATAAACAACCAGTTCGCACCAAACCCCAGCCTCGCATCCACCGAGTCATGTCGAACTCCACCTTCACCATGCAAAACAAAGTCAGTCACTGTCCAATAGCAGGTGTCACTCACCTTAGGCGTCATCATGTAGTCACGACTCTAGCACCGCCTGCCCCATCATTGAACTCCCATCATGACTTAACACGGTCGCTTACCTCCCTCTCAACGTCGCACTCCTAGTCGTGCCACTGCCACATCACATTCGTCGTTTCCCCTACCAAAGTTGATTGTGGTTATAGGAACGATCGCGGTATGTTTTTTTAATATATCAAGTTGTGATTAATAGGAATGGAGATTAGATCAATTGCGTTGGGTATCGATCAAGATGTTGAGATGGAGAGAATTAACCAAATGGATTGAGAGATGGAAAATGGGCTTGGCTAAAATAGTTTTGGCTTAATCTCAATTTACTTTAAATTCTAATTTAACCAAATTTTCACTTTATTTCCCATTCAAATTTAAACTATAAATCCTTGACATTTATTTATAAATGTATTCCAGTCTAGTTTGAATTGGATTTACACTTATAAAATATTTTATATTCAATCAAATAATTTATTCAATTTTAATAAATTACCCGAAAAGAATTTATTAATTTAATTTAGCTAAAAACAAAAATCATTTATTACTACTTTCCATTAAATAAATATTCGCTTTCAAAAATAATTATTATCAAATATCGAATTCAAACAAATTTTATTTTAATTAAATTTACGTATAATTACGAAGTAGAAAGCAGGGTTGTTACAATAGTGGATAACATGAGACCCTATAACACATAAGGCAGGTCCAGGAAAGTGATTCTACACCTATGTGACATGATATGACTAGATGTATATCGTAATTAGATATAACTTGATCAGAAGGATGTGAGGTGGCCGAGTGGTAAACTCGTATCATTTTATAGTATTATTTATGTAGTATATTAGGGTAAAGTATGGCTCCTCGCCAGGCTTATGTCTAACTCACTTCTATTTTTCCCTTTATTTATATATATCCAGGTTGATAGAGCTAGAGACGATACGTATTGGAGACAGGGATTCAATTGTACATATTGTATATGCTATAAGTGTTGCAACCTAGATTTTACTATATGTCTAGTTTAGGTTGACTTGTATTGTTCACACAAATGTATTTGAAAGACAGACATGTTATGGTGACGTGATGTGATTATGGTTATTGTTTTATTATATTTTATTTTCTTCTGCTGTGAGACTTTGAAAGCTATTTGTTAGAACTGCATTAGTTTATTTTATCTTTACCATAATGGCTCGTCCTTTTTAATTCTTAAGGTGTTGACGTTGATTCGGGCATTGAACCATGGAGTCGAAAAGGTGGGTTGTTACAAATAGACCTAGATGGATGCCGACACAACCACGTAGTGGCTAAGTCGGATAAAAACTATAGGAGGTATTTGTATATAGAACTTCCTTCGTAGCTTTACCAATCAACATGTGTTGTGTATACTTTTGCAGACACACGATGAATTTCCAACAACCCCTTATAAGGCTCCATCATTGGATTCTTGAAATCCTTTAGGTTCCTAGCAGTCTCAATCCCAAAAATAAACCACTATGTACCCTAGCTTTAATACCCCACTTAGAATGTTCTCTAAGAAGATAGTCCTTAATCATTCGAGTCATCCTAGCCACTTGTGATGACTGCTCTATAGCCCTGGCGCCCAATATACCTGTATAGCTAGCTGCTATGGTGCCTGGACAATGCCTGACAGTATTTTCAAGAGTTAAAAAGTATATAAAACAATCATAGAACCTATCAATTATCTCATAGCGCACAGAATAAAATACACTATTTATCATAGATCTAAACAAGCGAGACAGTAATAATTGAATGAATCCCAAACATCAAAGTGCACGAATCCATATAGTTATACAGAAAAGTGATAAAGTATATACAACTAAAATTTAACTATAGGGATAAACTAAAAATAAGCAGACATGTCTATGCTCCACAGTGTCGCACAACGGAATCAGCAATAATAAGCCAAATATAAGTACTAGAAAGCATCGCCTCTTTCTCATCCACCTGTACAACTCCACATGTCTCCTACACCTACTATCTAGTATACTCATTTAAGAGTACTTGAGATAATATGGAGCAAATCGTAAAATATCGAGCCAGACAACAATCTAGTGCGAGTGGTAGAAAATCTCAAATATTATAAAGTTAATATAGGATATGGTATGGAGAATCATACTAAAATGTCCTTACATCCAAAGAGTTAGCACATTACATAGGATATATACTCTACATCATAATCATCATGAGTGTATTATACATCAAAGTACAAATGGGTGGCCATATATCTTTATCAATGAAAGCTACATCATGTGACATCCCCAACAAACATAGCAAATATAGCATCCATCATATAACCTCACATTCACTCATTCGGTGCGTTGGATATACGATCACTCACATGACCCATCGTGGTCGGGGACTACACTACCCGTTTGATGGTCAACATCATGGTATCTAGGTACTTGAATCCATTCCACTCAATAGGCTAGGAACTAGACTACCCATCTGATGGTCTAAGGTAAAATAAATACCCCATCTAAAGATAAGGACCCGCTTGATCAAGTGGCCCCCACATACCTTTTCTTTATGAATACATTATGAAATCTTCGAGTATCAACAATCCCTTTGCACACGTCATCCATAGTATAGCATGCCCTACAACTTGTCCTTAAAATCATCATACAACTCCCGTCTGAAGTTTCCAAACTTGGGACATCACTCAACCATCATCACTAGTTGTAGCATATCATTAAGTGTCCCATAACATCATCTACAGTCACCTAGGTCAGGTCTGAAACCCCATGCTTTGAGTCTTGAAGTATAGCTATCCTACTAGTAAAGCTGTCACTTCTCATCACGTGGCCATGCTCACCGAGGTCTACGACACAGACTGAGATGTACAACTCGGTACTATGACGGCCCACCTTTCTGACCCCTGGGAACGACACTTAATACATCCATGGTATTCATGTGTCGTTGCCCAAGTATTTGAAAGACAAGTTGTCATGGGTTAAAATATAAGAACAGGACAGTCGTCTTACAATGGAACGGTTAAATATAACATAAAATTAAGACAATACATAAGGTTACTCCCCAACATGGAGTTATCAGAGTTACAACAAAAGTACCACTATCAGTCTAGGTAGTTATAACAACCTGCCTTTAAATATACATACATAGAGCCAACATCTTATAACAGCGGAAATAAATAGCTAGATAGATAAGGAGCCCCCTGCTCATCCACCATCTTCAAAAGAGCCCAAAGAAACCTATCATTTCCGGACTACTCAAATATAAATGAGTGCTCGAGAGTTTAGAGAAAAAGAACAGTTCAGGTTAGATAATAAGTCCGGTATGAGTAAACTCCAAATAAAAAAAATAGAACGCACAAAATAACAAGTGAGACCACGTTGCAAAAACGCAGAATGGGTTTCCCCTCACAAGGACAACATCCAAGCATAAAAGAATGGACACAAATAATTAAACATCGCAAAGAGCGCAAGATGCTTCCCAATGCAATTAAGAAAGAATCAATCGAAAGATTCGAATCAAAAATAAGGAAAATGAATTTTTCCAACAATGACTAGGAGGGTGCGCTCCCCGTATCGAAAGTATACCTTTAGAAAATATACTTGAGAACTACGATGGCTCTCGGAAACCTCCAAGCCGGACCCCGCCAACCTTACTAAGTATTCGACTATTTCACATCTCCGTGCGCATAAAACCGAAACCAATCTAGAGTAGATGTTGTTGGAACTGGACTAGCCCACAACGGAAGTTATGGGTGAATTTCAAAAAATTTACCCTATTGGATCTTTTATTGGGCCTATGAAGTCTAACTGAATTAGAACATTTCTAAATTTCATTTAAATAAAATCATTTATTTTATTTAAAATCAAATATATTAAGATATGAAATTAATTTTATTTGATTTAGTTTATACATAAATGTATCATATACAAATACGTGTGAGTGCATATGTAACATAATAATCCATGAAAGGTATAATATGCCCATATGTAGATGTTGGGATTTATATCGCAATAGACATATTAGCTCATTTTGTATGTCATGTATGTTGTCCAAATATGTGCATGTATATGTGTTACAAAATATATATATACACATATGTATGTATAAATATATTATATATAATATACGAACATAAACATTTTTATATAAATAAATATATATATAGAAAGAGAGATAACAATTATTAAAAATTATTTATAATTCAAAATTAACTTAGTTTTGCAAACATAATAAATTTAGTATTTTAATTTGTATATATTATGAATAAAATAATGTTTTCATCCATAAATAATTAACATAAAATAATCTACTGATGAAAATTCAAATTTTACAATTTTCAAAAATCTAGGATCATAAAATAGAGCTTGGGAAAAATCTGAAGATTTTTCAAAGTTGAAATATTTTTTTTTTTTTAAATACATTGATTTCGACAATAATTATATAAAATAATATATTATTAAAAATTCAAATTTTAAAATTTTAGAAATTCTAGGATCATGAACGAAAGGTTACAAAAAATTTTGAAGAATTTTTCAATTAAATTATTATTTTTAATAAATAATAAACATTTTTCCGAAATAATATTAATTATTAAAAATAATAAAATTTATTGAAAAATTCCTAAATTTTTTCTATATGTTTTTGAAATGATATAATATTTTTTTTAAATATAAAATTGAATTTTTAATGTAATATTTATTATATATAAAATAAACAATTCAAAATTCAATAAATGTTCATTTAAAAATATGAATATATGTATGATAATTAATTTTTGAATATTTACATTCATATTATATATAAGTAAGTGTATTAAAAAATTTAAATCATATATATATCTTATATATGCATATATGCTATTATGAGAGAGAAATATACACTAATATATATATATGAATTTATTAATAAATATAATTTATTAATAAATATATATATAAAGCAATTATTAATAACAAAAATTGATTTTGTATAGTAAACAACATTTGTCTATACATAAATCAAATAGTATAATAAACAAATTATGCACATAACCAAACTGATTTGTGGCAACCACATCTACTTACAAAATCTCACCTAACTAAACATATAGTAGCAATATATTTAAACAGATATGAAATTTCTCATTATAAGATCATAGAATATAATTTAATTACTGTAATATGAATTAAAATTACCGATTTAATGATGCTTTTGAATCCACATTGAAGCAATGACTTCCATTCCTTTTACTGTTCTTGAATCGTCAGATTGCAATTCCGGAATCACCGACCTCAAACCATCGAATAGTATTATTTTAATTTGAAATATATTTGAGAATTTTGGAGTGGATTGGGAGCTATGTTTTAACCAGCAATGTAGAAGGTAATGGCGGCCAAAAAGGTTAGTAATTTTTTTTAGATATATATATATATATATATATATATATATATATATATATGTATGTATATATGTATGGTTGTATCAGGGAGAAATGAGGAAAACCTTTTTACCCATTCTCACTTTATCTCAACCCATTATCTCCAAACCAATTCCCTATGTTTTAGCCACCCCAGGACCTTCCCAAAACCGAAATTTTACAGCCCTAATGATGGACCTTAAACCCACCTAAGCCAAAACAATATGCAATTAAATCTAATTTAATCGCTTGTCGATATTGTATATCAATCGATATATTTATAACTGTTATAAATATATATAACTTTATTTATTTCTCAAATCATATTCAAATTTTATAATTTATATTTCATAAATATTAAATAATTTAATTATTTATAACAATTATAAACTAATTAAATCGTTTGGTCTTAAGGGAATTCATCATTTCGGTTGTGTAACTCTTAGGTGTAAATTTGGTCAGCGATGAACATCGAACAATTCTAATGTTAACGTTCACACGTCACTTAGTATGTGGTGTGACATTATGGCCAAATTTATCGCTTACTCATTTTTGGTAAAATCCAATTTTAGTTTAATAAGCGTTACCCGGTTGTGACATTTGTTTACACCAATTCTCTTCGTCAAAGCTATATCACTTTGGACTTATGGAATTTGGTAATAGTCAAAATTCCAACCTCGTCCACATTCAACTTTATAGTCTAAATACAAAGCCTTGGTTCAATAATAACAATTATTATTAACTGAATTGCTCTGGCCAGAAACTTTGACTTTGAGTTGACTTGAGTTGACTGTGATACTAACCGCATATAACTGAGGAGACGAATCCTCTCTTAAATAGTGCTTCACTTCCAATACTTCCACTCGACCCAACTATAGTCACTCGATGGACGCCATGCCATGATTTGGCTATAATCAAAGTGGAGCTTTCATATTGAAGATCCACAGTATTCTCAAGTCGAGAGAACTATGTAAATCAATCGCATCGATATTTTCTGTTTGACCTTAGTTATATTAACCAAGAGAAAACTATCGAGTGAGTCGTTTCATAGTTATCCAATAACTATTAGTACGTAATCCCTAGGTGCCCCAGCAGTCATGAGAAATACACTGCCTAACATTTGGAGAGTGTTACGTACTCCAGTCTCAACGGATACATCGATATCCAGTCTCGATGCATCTTGACTAGGAACATTTAAAATGGTATATTTGTTTCGTTGTGATAAATTACACACGGTTACAACACTTTGTAACTACTATCACAAGATATACCATTTATGGATTTTCTATTAAATATACTTTTAGTTAAGTTAATTAATTAATATAATCACATTATACCAAGTATATAATAGGAAGAAAATACCTTTTATTTCGAATAAGATTGGTCAAAGAGTTAGATATATGTAACAAATTACATAATTGCCCCTAGGGCATATCCCTAACTCTATCAATCTCCCACTTTCACTTGAGGTCAATTATGGAATCTAATTCCAACTTCTCTGTAATGACCCGCCACTCATTCTACAGAATGACGTATCATTAATAAGAAAGAAAGGGGTAGAAAATAGAAAAGAAGAGAAGAAAGAAAGAAACAACAACAACGATCTCACAGCGGAACGAATAAATTATATTAATAACATAAACTATTACATAGTATACAACACTTATCAGAGTTACACAACATATACATCACATACTAGTCAGTTATAAACATCTGTCTAGACATTACAACTCAAATACAATACAAACACTATCACAGAGATCTACACAGCGGAATACTATATCTACGAACGCCGAAGCCTCCTGCTCCATTGCTCCTTCAGAATATTCGTCAAAGCTAAACCTGAATCCCTTGGCTACTCGTAAAAATTTGAGTACCCAAGAGTTTATATAAAACAGAAATAAACACTTGGGTCAGACATGGGTCTGGTGTGAGTAACAGGTTAAACTTGCTTAACTTCAAAACCTTTTGAAAGAAAAGGTATCACGTAAGACTCCCCACAAATAAACATGGGTAAGTTTTTACCTTACGCTAACCAAAACATTTGATAGGAAATCCGATTGTATTATAATAGGTCTAGGGTTTTCAAGTAAAATACAGAAATAGCTGGAATGCTTACATCTCACGTTCCAACATAGTTGGGCACAACTAACACGTACGGCACTTATTGGAAATTGGATTCCATACAATGGCAGAGCTACTGGGGTACCGCTCATCACAGTACGGGGCCTAGATCACCGTACCGAGGATCACTCCCAATCCCCTGCAACACAAAGCCGGAACCATCCCTTACTGGATAATCCCGAATAAAATCACCCCACAGATGGCCGTCGCCAACTGCACCACTAAGCCGAAATAAAAGGAACTTCTCTAGACAGGGATGACCTTACTCTCAGTGGGTGCTACCCACGAAGCCTTGCTGCACCTCCCCTGTTTTAGCCATTCCCGGTTGATGAGGCTTGAGGTCACGATTACCTTTAAATCAGATCACATCACTTAGAATGCTCATCGTCCACCTGACGATGTTCTGAAAGCATTCAATCCATACAAGTTCGTTCCGAGTTCGAACGAAACCGAAGGCATTATCTCGTTACACTCGTTTTGGAATCACCCTCAGAGTTAACGACAATAATCCTTGCACTCTGAATCTTCATCTTCACTTGAGATTCACGACCTATCGTTAATTTGGATCGATGTGGTATTCGGGTCTCCAGACCTGGAATCCCGGTATACGGAAACCCGATCCCGGTCTCATCGAAATCCAAAACGTATCTTTTAAAGGCCAAGTTGTTTTAAGGTTAAAACAATTCAATTCTTATCTATATACACAAAGATAGATAATTCAATAGATAATCTACATTATCATCCCAAACAGATAATTCACATTATCATTATAATTCAACCAAACATCCATATCATATATCAATCATATCTCATCAGAGATATCAAACAATGAAATACATTCAATCTCATTCATCCATCCTTAAGCAATGATTTATATCATCTAATTAATTTAAAGTGAATTAAACTAATTACTTCATTCTATAAATCCTGCTTACTTAATTATTAATTAAACCAATTAATTAATCATTACTCTAAGTATCCATCTTAATTAATCATTCCTGATTAATAATCCTTTAATTACTTTAAGTAATTAATACTTAATTAATTTCACAAATTAATTATCTTAAACCATTCAGTAATTAATCTTTAATTACTTCATTAATTAATTAATTATACTTAATTATCTTAATCCTTAATTAATTACAATTAATTAATTACTTTAATCGCTTATTATTTATTAATTAATCTTAATTAATCAATTCTTAATTACATCATTAATTTTATTAATTAATGATCCTTAATTACTCTTAATTAATTATCTTATTTAAATTAATTATATTTAATAATTAATTAGTCACATTTATTAATCACCTTTGATTAATCTCATTTAGTAATTAACTTCCCTTAATTACTCCACTTCATAAATTAATTACTCCTTAATTAATTATCCTTTAATTAATCCCTTGATTAATTATTCAAAAGTAATTAACTCAAATTACTTTTATTATTAAATCATCTTCAGTTAATTACATCCAGTAATTACCTTTAATTACTTTCCTAAGTAATTATACTTTCACTAATTACATTTAAGTAATTATCAAATTTCCAAATCATTATCTTAAATTAATTTAACTAATTAATTTAAACTTATCAAATTTATTTAATTAATTACCTTAAGTAATTAATTTCTTTAATTACTTTCATTAAGTAATTTATACTTAACCAATTTATATTAATTAATTAATCTAATTGATTATCAAAAATTAATCACATTAATTAATTATTTAATAATTCCTAATTAATGATCTCTCATTAATTATTAACAATTCTTTAATTACTTTCTTTAAGAAATTAAACTTTAATAACTATTTATTAATTACAAATAAATAAATTCTTAATTACAAATTTATAAATCTCTAATTATTTAATTACTTTCTAAATTAAAGTATTAACCTTTAACTACTTTAATTTATTATTTACAAAAGGCTTTGAAAACTTTTATTTTTAAATCTTCCTTTTAATTCATTTTAAATTTAAGATTTAAAACAAATTACACATTTAACTTTAACCAAGACTTAAATCAAATTTACAAAATCTTTTTAAATCCAAATGTTAAGAAACACTTAATATTTAAAGATTTTTAAACCACTTTATTTAAATTCAAACCCCTTTTAAAATTTTACTTTAAACATCTTAAAGTTGTCTAAACATTTTAAATTTAAATAAAACTTATTTATTTCAACTAGGATACAAATTTAAACTTGAATACATATGAAAACTTGATTTAAACCTAGTTTAAATCCTGCCTTTAAATTTTAAAAGTCATTTTAAATTTTTAAAAGCACTGTCAGGTTTAAAACCTGTATCATCAAAAGTTCCCGAGCCTATCTCGATTTACTTCGAGTCGAAACCCTCCACGCTTCGAGTAATACCCGCGGATAACTCGAGACAACTCGAGACCTTCCCTCTGCTCCCAAAATCAACTCGCCAGAAACAACGTGCACCGTGCACATGCACGGTGGCTCCGACCCTCTATGGTCAACTACGACCATATCAACACATCGGCGTTCACCCTAGAATCCGATTTCGACCAACAGAACTTCAAGGAACACTTGAATTCGAAATCGAGCTTCCATCATCCTGGAACAAGAACCTGGAACCAAAACTTAGCTCTGTAAACCTCTCGAACTCATCTCCTCCGACCACCGGAGCACCTGATCTTCCAGCCATGCCTTCGACAACCTTTCCGCTACCAGTTGCCAGAGTTCTGATGAACTCGATCCACCAGAGACGCCTTGCCAACCAAAACTCTCGACCTTACCAAAACTAGGGCTAAAATCAATTAATGATCACCGTCGCCTCCACCATGGTTAGAACATCGATCTGACATTTTTCCCAAACACTATGATCATTATACTACAGCCAGAGAAAATCACGACCTTCCAGATTGCATCGATCGCCAGAATTTGATCGTTTTCCAATTTCCGTTCATACTAACATATCTCAACATTTACAAACTTAAAAATTGTGATTTTTCTTCTAAAAATCATTATTTGGTTTAAAGATTCAAAATATATTCCTGGAATGCTAAATTATCATATTTGAATTTTATGCAAAACCAAACTTCCCTGTCCCTTTTTATTTACAGAGTAGTTCTATTTTATTTTAACTTAATAAACTTTTAAACACTAACCCATGATTTAAACAAACAATAATGTTTGAATCCTAAGTTCTGATAAAGATCAGATAAAGGATAATGAGGTTTTGATTTAAAACTTTAGCTGCTGAACTAAGAACAGGCAGAAACAATAAAGCAATCAAACATGCATCTATCCATATATATATATATACATAGAAATTCAATCATATATATATATATATATCTACTCAATACATGTTTCATTCCAGAAATCCATATGTAAACAGATAACATATACTTTTAGTTTAAAATGAATGTTACTCACTTGATAAATAACAGGGGATAGGTTTTTATATGTAAACAGACAGGCTCACACACATATTCATACCAATTCATATAAATTCAAATTAGAAACTTCAATTCCAGCCAATATCATCACATGCAAACATATATCATATTCTTAAGTTTTATAAAATGTAAGTTACTCACCAGAAAATGATGAACAGGCTTCCAGATTTGAAAAGCTTTTGAATTTTAAAAACTTGAGTTGCTTGAATCTGTTTTTGATTTTAAAACTTGAATGTTGATTTGGAAACTTGCATGCATGCTCTAAAATCTTGCTTTGTTTAGATGTTGCTCTAGATCAGGTTGCTTACTTCCAGATTTGAAAAGAAGAAATTGCAGTCTTTGCTTAGATTCCAGATTGAAGAAAATGTGCAGGTTTGTTGTTCTCAGATTTACAAATGCAGGTTGAACTTTGATGTTGGAAAATGCATTACAGATCTTTGTTTGAGGAATTTGGTTTTTGAGGAATGTTGATTACAGATTGTTTTGAGGATTTAGTTTGAGAGGAAGGGATTTCAGATAGAAGAAAATGCACTAGCTTTTTAGTCTCTGGTTTGAAGAATTTCATTTACAGGCTTTCGGATTTGAAGAAATGCATTACAGGGATTGAATAGATTTGTTATGAGATTATGGTTTGAGTTACTGATTTTGTTTTACAGGTTGAAGTTTTTCTTTTGCATTTGGAAAGAGAAAAATAGGAAAAAGAGTGAAGATAAGAACATATGTATATATAAGTAGAAATGATTTTTTTTTAATAAAGAAAAATTAAAACAAAATGACACTTGTCTTTCTATGTGTTAATTAGTTTACACTTGTTATAACCAAGTCTTTAGAGAATTACACATGTCTTTTAAGTAATTTGTATTTATTTTAAATGTAAATAAAAGACTTTTCTTAATTTATTAAACACTTATTACTTATCTATTTATATATAAAGATAACTTTTTAAAGAAATAACCAATTATACTTATAAATAAAAGCTTATACATATATTTTAAAGTCTAAAACTATTTAAATATTACCTCTTTTGAATTTCAAATTCAAATTCAAATTATATTCTTAAAATCCAATTTAAAGTAAATTTAAAACAACACATCCAATTTGAAAATAACAATTTTATTTTATTAAAGTCTATTCATATCTATTTATAAAACAATATATTATATTAATAATATTGTTTAAAATAACAAATTTATCAATTTTAAAACTAATTTATAAAAGAGATTATAGATTACTACTATTACTAAATGAATTAACATATCATATGTAATTTGTACTTTAAATATATATATATATACTCTTAAATCATATTTATTAAGAAATATTCAAAAAATAAAAATAAATAAATAAATCTTATTATTAATCTTACTTAAAACCATATAATTATTTTGTTTAAATAGCTTTGTAAAGCTAATATTAAATAAATCATAATTTCCAAACTATAAGAATATACATTAGAAATTTAAAACAAGATTTCATTTATTATTTAAATTTCAAATCCAAGCTTATCTATTTACAATATATACATATATATACATTATAAATAGAAATCATTTTATTAACTTATAAAAGATAAAATTCACCAATTAAATATTTATTTAATTAGATTTTTAAACCAATTCAAATTTAATTATCACAGATCATCGAATCAATTTAATTATTTAAACAGATTATTAAATTGATATTGTCCAAAATTTCCGGGATATCACATTCCTCCCCCCTTAAAATAATTTCGTCCCCGAAATTTAAAACAAAGGTAATTTAATAATCTATTTAAATCACAAGCATATATTATCTTCCAGATGCTAACAACCATAGCAACCAATTCACACAATCAAACAATTCTAACTATCCAAACAAAAATTCTGGATAGAATTTCCCCGAGTTTCCCCAAATATAAATACCGGGATACTCGCTCTACAGAATCCAAACAATCAATACTACTAAGCTATAGAGCTCCTACTCATCTAGATCTACAGAACTAAACAAGATATCAGACTACAGACGAGTCTGACTCAACAACCAAATCCTCCAGAACTGCTGATTCCAAAACCAGAGATAGATCATACACGTACTTCCTCAGAGATACGTGAAACACATTGAATCCCAGTTATCCAAACCGACAATTCAATCCAGTAGATCAAAGCACTTATCCAAATCAGAACACAGAAAAGATCCAAAATAACTCGGAGCTAACTTCCCAGACTTACCCAATCTTATAGCTCCTTCGATTGGAGAAAACTTATCCAAAATCAAATTTCCATCTTCGAAATCCAAATTCCATCGTCTTTTATCCACAAAATTATTCAGATGATCCTGGGCTTCCTACAAATCCTTCTTGATCAACTCAACTTTCGCTGATGCTTCTAGAAACAAACAGGACCAAAAATAACTCAACCAATGATCCTCTCAAGATCTACCCAATCCAAAACACGACTCTACTTCACCATTATCAGAAGACTGAACTAACTTCTCCTATCCGGAAAAGACAAACACAAACAGGAGCACTCGCCAAAATGCTTCCACTGCACCATTCTGATCTAGAGTAGAATGAAAATGCTGATGAAGAACACAAGCACAAACTGGACAACACATCCCAGAAAATCTCGGATAACTCAAAAGAATACTCAAACTATCGCAAGTCACTTTTGCGATCAACCCAGCCAAATCCAAATAAAACTGTTCTATCTTTACCAATCAGAACAGTCCATACTTAACTATCCAATCCATCGAAGAAATGGATCCTCTCTGCTGCTTCTGAACTCACCTTCAGAAAAACTGCTCAGCCAGAAACTTCCTGCCAACACACAGAACACTCCGAGTTGCAACGCGGCCACCGATGCCAAAGATTCCCAAATCAAAGCTCTTCGAGAAACTCGAAACCCAAACCAAACAGAAACACCATGCTGAACTCAGCCACAACACCGAAATATACACACTTCCTTAAACTTGTTCCAAAGAAAACATCTTCGGGAACATCCATAGTCACTGCATCTCATCACACAGCTACTTCTTCCAGAAGTTACCAAGATACCATCACACACTTCTGCTCAACCGACAGATCCAACTCTACTCATCTAACTCCAAAGATAAACTCCGAACCTTAACAGGTTTTTCTTCAGAGATTGTGAAATCCTTACAATTGCAAAGTTCACTCAAGACGGTATTAGGTTTACAGTCTCGACAAATACACTTCCAACCTCAACACTCAGACTCCTAATCTTAGATGATAAATTATTATCATCTCAACCAATCATTACAAATACCATATACATTTAAAATGATACTTTTTTATATAGAAATTATATCTGGGTAAAATTATTTCATCTACCTTTTTAAAACAATATTGTGTCCGTTGGCCTGGTCCAAGTGTTTAGAGATCCCTATCAATAACGTTAGCTACTCGTATTGACCAGAATCCATATACCACTCAACCGATCAATTAACACAATATAAAACCATTTTATATAACTAACAAATACGCGCTCTCGAATATATATACACTCAGACTCAAACAGGTTGCTACAGATCCTATCGCTAATGAACAATCCTTCCGAACCTAGGTATTCACTCAACCTAGTGTTCTGATATTCAATTAACCAAAAGCTTAGGCATTCGCTCAACCTATGCTCTGATACCACTGTAATGACCCGCCACTCATTCTACAGAATGACGTATCATTAATAAGAAAGAAAGGGGTAGAAAATAGAAAAGAAGAGAAGAAAGAAAGAAACAACAACAACGATCTCACAGCGGAACGAATAAATTATATTAATAACATAAACTATTACATAGTATACAACACTTATCAGAGTTACACAACATATACATCACATACTAGTCAGTTATAAACATCTGTCTAGACATTACAACTCAAATACAATACAAACACTATCACAGAGATCTACACAGCGGAATACTATATCTACGAACGCCGAAGCCTCCTGCTCCATTGCTCCTTCAGAATATTCGTCAAAGCTAAACCTGAATCCCTTGGCTACTCGTAAAAATTTGAGTACCCAAGAGTTTATATAAAACAGAAATAAACACTTGGGTCAGACATGGGTCTGGTGTGAGTAACAGGTTAAACTTGCTTAACTTCAAAACCTTTTGAAAGAAAAGGTATCACGTAAGACTCCCCACAAATAAACATGGGTAAGTTTTTACCTTACGCTAACCAAAACATTTGATAGGAAATCCGATTGTATTATAATAGGTCTAGGGTTTTCAAGTAAAATACAGAAATAGCTGGAATGCTTACATCTCACGTTCCAACATAGTTGGGCACAACTAACACGTACGGCACTTATTGGAAATTGGATTCCATACAATGGCAGAGCTACTGGGGTACCACTCATCACAGTACGGGGCCTAGATCACCGTACCGAGGATCACTCCCAATCCCCTGCAACACAAAGCCGGAACCATCCCTTACTGGATAATCCCGAATAAAATCACCCCACAGATGGCCGTCGCCAACTGCACCACTAAGCCGAAATAAAAGGAACTTCTCTAGACAGGGATGACCTTACTCTCAGTGGGTGCTACCCACGAAGCCTTGTTGCACCTCCCCTGTTTTAGCCATTCCCGGTTGATGAGGCTTGAGGTCACGATTACCTTTAAATCAGATCACATCACTTAGAATGCTCATCGTCCACCTGACGATGTTCTGAAAGCATTCAATCCATACAAGTTCGTTCCGAGTTCGAACGAAACCGAAGGCATTATCTCGTTACACTCGTTTTGGAATCACCCTCAGAGTTAACGACAATAATCCTTGCACTCTGAATCTTCATCTTCACTTGAGATTCACGACCTATCGTTAATTTGGATCGATGTGGTATTCGGGTCTCCAGACCTGGAATCCCGGTATACGGAAACCCGATCCCGGTCTCATCGAAATCCAAAACGTATCTTTTAAAGGCCAAGTTGTTTTAAGGTTAAAACAATTCAATTCTTATCTATATACACAAAGATAGATAATTCAATAGATAATCTACATTATCATCCCAAACAGATAATTCACATTATCATTATAATTCAACCAAACATCCATATCATATATCAATCATATCTCATCAGAGATATCAAACAATGAAATACATTCAATCTCATTCATCCATCCTTAAGCAATGATTTATATCATCTAATTAATTTAAAGTGAATTAAACTAATTACTTCATTCTATAAATCCTGCTTACTTAATTATTAATTAAACCAATTAATTAATCATTACTCTAAGTATCCATCTTAATTAATCATTCCTGATTAATAATCCTTTAATTACTTTAAGTAATTAATACTTAATTAATTTCACAAATTAATTATCTTAAACCATTCAGTAATTAATCTTTAATTACTTCATTAATTAATTAATTATACTTAATTATCTTAATCCTTAATTAATTACAATTAATTAATTACTTTAATCGCTTATTATTTATTAATTAATCTTAATTAATCAATTCTTAATTACATCATTAATTTTATTAATTAATGATCCTTAATTACTCTTAATTAATTATCTTATTTAAATTAATTATATTTAATAACTAATTAGTCACATTTATTAATCACCTTTGATTAATCTCATTTAGTAATTAACTTCCCTTAATTACTCCACTTCATAAATTAATTACTCCTTAATTAATTATCCTTTAATTAATCCCTTGATTAATTATTCAAAAGTAATTAACTCAAATTACTTTTATTATTAAATCATCTTCAGTTAATTACATCCAGTAATTACCTTTAATTACTTTCCTAAGTAATTATACTTTCACTAATTACATTTAAGTAATTATCAAATTTCCAAATCATTATCTTAAATTAATTTAACTAATTAATTTAAACTTATCAAATTTATTTAATTAATTACCTTAAGTAATTAATTTCTTTAATTACTTTCATTAAGTAATTTATACTTAACCAATTTATATTAATTAATTAATCTAATTGATTATCAAAAATAATCACATTAATTAATTATTTAATAATTCCTAATTAATGATCTCTCATTAATTATTAACAATTCTTTAATTACTTTCTTTAAGAAATTAAACTTTAATAACTATTTATTAATTACAAATAAATAAATTCTTAATTACAAATTTATAAATCTCTAATTATTTAATTACTTTCTAAATTAAAGTATTAACCTTTAACTACTTTAATTTATTATTTACAAAAGGCTTTGAAAACTTTTATTTTTAAATCTTCCTTTTAATTCATTTTAAATTTAAGATTTAAAACAAATTACACATTTAACTTTAACCAAGACTTAAATCAAATTTACAAAATCTTTTTAAATCCAAATGTTAAGAAACACTTAATATTTAAAGATTTTTAAACCACTTTATTTAAATTCAAACCCCTTTTAAAATTTTACTTTAAACATCTTAAAGTTGTCTAAACATTTTAAATTTAAATAAAACTTATTTATTTCAACTAGGATACAAATTTAAACTTGACTACATATGAAAACTTGATTTAAACCTAGTTTAAATCCTGCCTTTAAATTTTAAAAGTCATTTTAAATTTTTAAAAGCACTGTCAGGTTTAAAACCTGTATCATCAAAAGTTCCCGAGCCTATCTCGATTTACTTCGAGTCGAAACCCTCCACGCTTCGAGTAATACCCGCGGATAACTCGAGACAACTCGAGACCTTCCCTCTGCTCCCAAAATCAACTCGCCAGAAACAACGTGCACCGTGCACATGCACGGTGGCTCCGACCCTCTATGGTCAACTACGACCATATCAACACATCGGCGTTCACCCTAGAATCCGATTTCGACCAACAGAACTTCAAGGAACACTTGAATTCGAAATCGAGCTTCCATCATCCTGGAACAAGAACCTGGAACCAAAACTTAGCTCTGTAAACCTCTCGAACTCATCTCCTCCGACCACCGGAGCACCTGATCTTCCAGCCATGCCTTCGACAACCTTTCCGCTACCAGTTGCCAGAGTTCTGATGAACTCGATCCACCAGAGACGCCTTGCCAACCAAAACTCTCGACCTTACCAAAACTAGGGCTAAAATCAATTAATGATCACCGTCACCTCCACCATGGTTAGAACATCGATCTGACATTTTTCCCAAACACTATGATCATTATACTACAGCCAGAGAAAATCACGACCTTCCAGATTGCATCGATCGCCAGAATTTGATCGTTTTCCAATTTCCGTTCATACTAACATATCTCAACATTTACAAACTTAAAAATTGTGATTTTTCTTCTAAAAATCATTATTTGGTTTAAAGATTCAAATTATATTCCTGGAATGCTAAATTATCATATTTGAATTTTATGCAAAACCAAACTTCCCTGTCCCTTTTTATTTACAGAGTAGTTCTATTTTATTTTAACTTAATAAACTTTTAAACACTACCCCATGATTTAAACAAACAATAATGTTTGAATCCTAAGTTCTGATAAAGATCAGATAAAGGATAATGAGGTTTTGATTTAAAACTTTAGCTGCTGAACTAAGAACAGGCAGAAACAATAAAGCAATCAAACATGCATCTATCCATATATATATATATACATAGAAATTCAATCATATATATATATATATATATATATATCTACTCAATACATGTTTCATTCCAGAAATCCATATGTAAACAGATAACATATACTTTTAGTTTAAAATGAATGTTACTCACTTGATAAATAACAGGGGATAGGTTTTTATATGTAAACAGACAGGCTCACACACATATTCATACCAATTCATATAAATTCAAATTAGAAACTTCAATTCCAGCCAATATCATCACATGCAAACATATATCATATTCTTAAGTTTTATAAAATGTAAGTTACTCACCAGAAAATGATGAACGGGCTTCCAGATTTGAAAAGCTTTTGAATTTTAAAAACTTGAGTTGCTTGAATCTGTTTTTGATTTTAAAACTTGAATGTTGATTTGGAAACTTGCATGCATGCTCTAAAATCTTGCTTTGTTTAGATGTTGCTCTAGATCAGGTTGCTTACTTCCAGATTTGAAAAGAAGAAATTGCAGTCTTTGCTTGGATTCCAGATTGAAGAAAATGTGCAGGTTTGTTGTTCTCAGATTTACAAATGCAGGTTGAACTTTGATGTTGGAAAATGCATTACAGATCTTTGTTTGAGGAATTTGGTTTTTGAGGAATGTTGATTACAGATTGTTTTGAGGATTTAGTTTGAGAGGAAGGGATTTCAGATAGAAGAAAATGCACTAGCTTTTTAGTCTCTGGTTTGAAGAATTTCATTTACAGGCTTTCGGATTTGAAGAAATGCATTACAGGGATTGAATAGATTTGTTATGAGATTATGGTTTGAGTTACTGATTTTGTTTTACAGGTTGAAGTTTTTCTTTTGTATTTGGAAAGAGAAAAATAGGAAAAAGAGTGAAGATAAGAACATATGTATATATAAGTAGAAATGATTTTTTTTTTTTAATAAAAGAAAAATTAAAACAAAATGACACTTGTCTTTCTATGTGTTAATTAGTTTACACTTGTTATAACCAAGTCTTTAGAGAATTACACATGTCTTTTAAGTAATTTGTATTTATTTTAAATGTAAATAAAAGACTTTTCTTAATTTATTAAACACTTATTACTTATCTATTTATATATAAAGATAACTTTTTAAAGAAATAACCAATTATACTTATAAATAAAAGCTTATACATATATTTTAAAGTCTAAAACTATTTAAATATTACCTCTTTTGAATTTCAAATTCAAATTCAAATTATATTCTTAAAATCCAATTTAAAGTAAATTTAAAACAACACATCCAATTTGAAAATAACAATTTTATTTTATTAAAGTCTATTCATATCTATTTATAAAACAATATATTATATTAATAATATTGTTTAAAATAACTAATTTATCAATTTTAAAACTAATTTATAAAAGAGATTATAGATTACTACTATTACTAAATGAATTAACATATCATATGTAATTTGTACTTTAAATATATATATATATATACTCTTAAATCATATTTATTAAGAAATATTCAAAAAATAAAAATAAATAAATAAATCTTATTATTAATCTTATTTAAAACCATATAATTATTTTGTTTAAATAGCTTTGTAAAGCTAATATTAAATAAATCATAATTTCCAAACTATAAGAATATACATTAGAAATTTAAAACAAGATTTCATTTATTATTTAAATTTCAAATCCAAGCTTATCTATTTACAATATATACATATATATATACATTATAAATAGAAATCATTTTATTAACTTATAAAAGATAAAATTCACCAATTAAATATTTATTTAATTAGATTTTTAAACCAATTCAAATTTAATTATCACAGATCATCGAATCAATTTAATTATTTAAACAGATTATTAAATTGATATTGTCCAAAATTTCCGGGATATCACATTCTCCATCAGTTTTCTCAAAATCAATTAGGTCAGTCCCTTAGTGAATGGGTATGCTATTATGTTTTAATTATCTACTTTGTCGATTAACTCTCACTAACACTAATAAACTGCCTTTATCATGTGAAACGATTCGAAGTATGTCTTTCGACTTCTAGTGAGCTTTAAGTTCTATCATGACCAATTTCATGACATTGTTATCTTATAACAATATTACGGGATTTTAAACATTTGGAATCACCTTTGGCTCAATTATAAATTTGTGCATTTATATCATATACATTGGTTTATTGTAGCGTTATTCAAGTTATTGTTCTCAACATTTCGTTGAATCGACCACAATCACTTTTATTTTGAAACATTTTCAAATTAAAGATTTTAACTTGAACTTTATCATTGATATTTTATACTCAGTATCACTTATAAAAATTTATGTCCAAACGTACCATCATAACGAGTTCGTTGTTTCTATAAACAATTCTCTAGTATTTCATAAATACGCGAGAACACCTCAAACAACCATTTAGTGATATCAATTTGGATTTCATATTTGCTCCATGTATCAAATACACAAAAAAACACAATATGATACACAACATAACCTATATGATAATTCTTATTGCTAATGCATAAGGAATCCAACTTACATGTTCTCCTTTTAATAGGGTGCTCTTGTATATCGTATTGGGACAATCCCTATATCTTTTATACTCACCATAAAAAACATCATTTACAATCCAAAATTGAGCATTAAAACAACTAAAGTTGATTTTAATACAAGCATATTGTTAAAATCAACAACGTGTCGTTTGCTTATAGTTTAGAAATATCAATGTACCTTTTAACGTTCTTTCTTATAAACACACGCTTCTTCTGCACTTTGATTGAAATCAAACTATTTGATATTTCTATCAAAATATTTATTCAATCTTGATGCTTATAAATTGATACATTCGTATAATTTCTTGGATCATATCCAAAGACTCACATACCCAATATCACTGCCACTGACTTCGAGGCATTTTTGGTTAATATTTGTAAACGACTTACTCTAAACCATTATTTAGAATTTTTTGTTTCAATACATAAGTACCAAACACTAAGTCTTATCGAGCGATAATTTTGTGAGTAAATCTGAATTAACTTGAGCATGTTGAATACCGAATCTTTTATGTTAATTTCAACAATTGAAATTTGCGATATTATTTTTATCAACATTGCTTATTTAATTCCAACCACGTTAGTCTTTCCAATAAAGACACAATGTTGGCTGATGGATCACATTTCTTTGGTTACAACCACTAAAATCATATTTTGATAGCATACTTGGAATTCTTCCAGATTGTGCATCATACCATATAGAGTCAACAATCTTAATGGTTTAAT
The DNA here is from genome assembly GCA_030737815.1 of Allium fistulosum. Lineage (NCBI taxonomy): Eukaryota > Viridiplantae > Streptophyta > Magnoliopsida > Asparagales > Amaryllidaceae > Allium > Allium fistulosum. Next base: position 1,108,326,439 of record CM060902.1, on the reverse strand, counting down.
TGAACAACCGAGGGTAATGTATATTTTTGACATTAATAAGAAACTCATAGTTTCTCTTCGATGTATGAGAATACTTATTAGACATTCAAATGCTATGTGTTCATTTAGGTTAGATAATTTCACTTCATCTCATATAATCAGTTCAATCTATGGATCAGATCCAATTCCATTTAACTACCAAAAATTTCTCAAAGAAATTCCTTTACAATGAAGTTGATATATCTTGAAGCTATAATTATTTCTTAGTGCAAATAGAATAGGGGTTCATAAATGCTTTATGAACCTTTTTATTTATAAAACTGATTTTAGTTTAAAAAAATTATGTTCAAAACATAAATATGTCATTTGATGACAGACCGTTCCAAAAGTTTTGGAGATTCATACAAGATCCTTCATGAACAATTATTACGTGCAATCTTTCGACTCGAACAACATGCCAACTCCTTGGCCTAGGATATATTGGGATTTCTTACAAACCCTAATCTTGTATGATTTTGTAAACTGTTGTTTAGATGAAATAATATCAACCTTGTGTACTAATCTTAAGTACATGACCTTATAGAAAGAAAATAACTCAACTTCACTCACAATTAATTGTAAATTGTCTAGCAATGTCTGATTACTCCTTATCGATGCATCATTATGTATCACATGGAGGAGTGATTTTGAGATTGAATCTATATTCATTTTTAGGTACATTTGGAACTCTTTCCAATATACTCACTTAATCGACCAAATCAAATCATTTTATTCTATTGCATGTTGTTTTATTTACTTTTCTTTTATATTCTATGATTTTATCATAAACTTACTACATATGTATCTAATACACATGTTCATGTTGGTAATAAATCATCGATGAATATAACAAAGTATGTGGAACCCTTTTGGTAATAATAGACTTGTGATTGCATACATCAATATGTATTAATTCAAAGAGTTCATCAACTATTATGATGCTCCCACTGAATGGGTGCATAGCCATTAATTGTTTGAGATATAATTAACCTGTATCATATGATTCATAATCATATAGTAAAATTATTTCTCAAAACTACGGCTTAGTCTATAATTCAAAAACAACTGTAAATAATATTAGATACATATGTATTTTTGTTGCATCACTTTTACTATGAAAACAAATTCCATAATATAGTTCTCTTTCATAATGAATATTCATAATACTCATACTGAAATATAGTTATATCTATTTTTCAGTCAGTACCAAAAAAACATTATTTCACAAATAATGTTCGGTACATTTTACGAAAACAATTTTCGTAATTTGATGTAATCATTAGGTGCTATATGGCACTATTTCCGCCATTACTATAATAACGTACTAAATTTAGAGGTCCACCATTCACTTTATATTGTTAATATTGTTTACCTATTTCATATGCTGCAACAAGTTTACCGAGGAGAGTTCTTTGATCAAATATCTTGAACTCAAAGAAATAAATGTTATAGAAAACAATTTTCTATATGAAAATACATTTCGGAATAAAAATCATATTTCATATTCCAATAATTCTTGTTCCCAATGTTTCCCTATGAAGCAGAAGTGACTATTCATTCTCTTTATTCCAACTTTACCTTAAATTACATCTATTCTTATACATTCGTTTTTCTTTCAAAAGGTCAAACTATTCAAAAGAAAACCTTACTACAATATCATAAGAAACCTTTTACAAAAGCGCATTCGATTATTCTTAACATTTAAGACATCAAATATGTTGCACTTTATGTAAACTAATCAAGATGACATTTCAACGATCGAGTTCTTAGATGTATCTCGTAGTTTATGGTTTTGTGTTACATTAACACAATATGATCCTTTTGAAATCATTCAAGTTGAATACATGATCTTAAAATACTATTTATTGGCTTACTTCGAATGAACTAACTTCATCGAAATATTGTATCCCACAAACTATGACTGTTCACCATATAACATTTATATGTGAAAGTACATGGATCAAATATCCATAGTCTTGAATTACATTTAGAGTTCAAAAACTCAAAAAATGCAATATAAGGTCTAAACCAAATAAACATATAAGTGACCAACTTACGAATGTATTAAGTAGTTGAAATTGGGCACTTGCATAGGTATAGAAACATTATATAACATGCAATTAGAATTATTAGTAAGTATATATTATATTTCTATTTATCAACTTTCAATTCAGTTTGTTTGTATATGTTAATTGACAAATGTTTTATCAATCGTATTAAAAGCACAAATTTATCGTTGTAGATAATTATAACATTATATAGCATATGTTCTTACAATATTAGAAAGGTTAAACGTTACCATTTCATTTTTCTAATAAGGCTCCCACTAGTCTTTTATATTTATCCAAACCCTAAGATGAAACTTAGAAGTCTTACAACTTCACTAATGTGTGTTAGGACTCGTTTGTTTTGGTATTCTGACCTTGAGTTTGCTCAACAAATCATAGCCCCACAAACGATGGATAACTCCTTATCGGTTGTACCATATACAACTCCTAACCCATTTTTCCTTGTTCTAATCTCATTTCGACCTTGAGTTTGCTCAACAAATCGAAAGAGATTATTCACTCATACCTACCATATCGTGATGGCCTAAGTATAGTATATGTACCTTGACTTTGCTCAACAAATACATATAGTTATCTTACCTCATCTATTCAATATATTAATAATACTACGCATAACATCCCTAGCTTGAGTTTGCTCAACAACTAAGGAGTATGTAAGTAATTTATTAATATATATATGGTAGAGGACAACATTATATTGAAGATTCATAATCTTTAATATGTATATTGAGTGATATCGACTTATAGAATAATATATTTTTTATGAAATACCCCGGCGATTCAGGTGTCAGACACATCAGAAATCACGGTATATGTACATTTACATTTGTATTTATTTCTCAAGTCTATTTGGGTTTCTTTAATGTTCCACATTTAGTTCATACACATATCTTATAAGTTTTATTGTTATATAACTTTTATATTTCATATTACTTATATGATAGTCTTACGTATAATATATCATTAATTAAATCTTATCTAATTAATTTTAATCAATTAACTTTTTAATTAATTTTAAATAAGTATCCCAATATAACTTTTATATTGGACATATCTACTATAACATTTATAGTGTATACTATAACCTTTATAGTGTAATACACATATATCATATATATGTGTATTTTATTTAATTAATTAACCTTTAATTAATTTATTCAATTAAACAATTTTTATTTAAATTTATTAATTTCAAAATTTATCTTGTACATATACATGTATACTTATATTATCTTAAACATTTTAAAATAACATAACATATATCAACATATGTAATACATGCATATATGCATTAATTAATTAACATATTTAATTAATTTATTTTATTAATCTTATTAATAAATTTGAAATTTGAAATTATCATATAAATATAAACATTTTGAAAATATCATTATCCTTTCAAACATTTTGAAAACTTATGTAGTATTATAATTTTTATAATAAACATGTTTTATTTTAAATTTAACTATTAAATTTAAAATCTTTAACATTAGTTTTCAAAACAATTTTGAAAATTAGCCCAAGGCCCAAATTAAGTTGGGCCATTTCTATTATGAGCAACCTTTGGGCTCACTTCAACTTTCGGGCCAGGCCGATAACTAGGTAGGACAGGGTACTTGATTACCCAATTTCAATCCTAGACATTGCCTTTCTAGACACCGTACTAAGTGGGCAAGCTTAATTAGTTAGCCCTAATATGACTAATTTAGACCGCATAGGCTATTGGGCTCTGATACCATTGTTGGAACTAGACCAGCCTACGGTAGAAGTTATGGGTGAATTTCAAAAAATTTACCTTATTGGATCTTTTATTGGGCCTATGAAGTCAAACTGAATTAGAACATTTCTAAATTTCATTTAAATAAAATCATTTATTTTATATAAATTCAAATATATTAAGATATGAAATTAATTTTATTTGATTTAGTTTATACATAAATGTATCATATACATATACATGTGATTGCATGTGTAACATAATAATCCGTGAAAGGTATAATATGCCCATATGTAGATGTTGGGATTACATCGCAACAGACATATTAGCTCATTTTGAATGTCATGTATGTTGTCCAAATATGTGCATGTATATGTGTTACAAAATACATACACACACACATATGTATGTATAAATATATTATATATAATATATGAACATAAAGCATTTATATATAGATAAATATAAATATATAGAAAGAGAGAGAACAATTATTAAAAATTATTTATAATTCAAAATTAACTTAGTTTGCAAACATAATAATTTTAGTATTTTAATTTGTATATATTATGAATAAAATAATGTTTTCATCCATAAATAATTATCATAAAATAATTTATTGATGAAAATTCAAATTTTACAATTTTTGAAAATATAGGATCATAAAATAGAGCTTAGGAAAAATCTGAAGATTTTTCACAGTTGAAATATTATTTTTAAAAACAAATACATTGATTTCGGCAATAATTATTTAATATAAAATAATTTATTATTAAAAATTCAAATTTTAATTCAGAAATTCTAGGATCATGAACAAAAGGTTACAAAAAATTATGAAGAATTTTTCAATTAAATTATTATTTTTAATAAATCATAAACAGTTTTTCCGAAATAATATTAATTATTAAAAATAATAAAATTTATTGAAAAATTCCTAAATTTTTTCTATATGTTTCTGAAATGATATAATATTTTTTTTAAAATATAAAATTGAACTTTTAATGTAACATTTATTTTATATATAATAAACAATTTGATCATCCAAGGGGGCATCGTCATAAATGTAACTTTTAATGTAAACATTTATTTTAATGTAAAATTTTAAGAATTCATTTGTTTAGTTTCCGCTGTGTATTAAGTCATATATGACTATATTGCTTTGATCGTCCAAGGGGCCATCGTCATATGTTGCTCTTGGCGTATTATTGTAAATTATAATTGATCATTGCTTGGGATACTTTTTGGGATTTTGTAACTTGGATATGACTTTGTTTGAAATGTAATCACTACAATTGTTTTTTTAGATCTGTGATTTTGTTCATATTCAAGTACTTTTAATATTATGGATACTATTAGCATTACCATATTTCGTCACTAGAAGCCAATACTATGGATGGCTGCAGCATCTGTAGCGCTTAGCTTTTGGCCTCTAGATACGGGATGTTACAACTTGGTATCAGAGCGTAGGTTTATTGAAAATTTTAAATAAAAATGGTTTTGGAAACAAAATCCAAATGAATTAGAGAAAGAGTGGGGTTTGGGATAACGCTATAGTAACGTGCTTGTATTTGTTATATATAAGTATGTGCTTTATCTCTAGTCTCCTATCTTTGCTTAGGTCATATTTTCTATACCTCATGAGATTTGAATACAAATATGGATGGTAGAACAAGAAGAATTAACCCAGGAGGGGAAGGTACCGATAGGAATGCCAAGCCTAATGTGAGAAGAGGTCAAGGTCAGGCACAAGCAGAGAATGTGGGTGCTAAAGTCCCACGGGTTGGAATGGAAGCTATGTATCGGTTCTTCGTGAATATAATGCAAGTTGGAGTTGCAGCTGGAATGGTAGGAGGAAATGCTGCTGGGGCAAAAGTTCCAGAAGCTCCGGTAGTTAATCATTATGCTAAGCTAAGTGGAGATTACACCAAGCTTGGAGGAAAGCCGTTTGTTAGGATGGAGGATGCCATTGAGGTAGAGAATTGGTTGTTGCACTGTGAAAGGATTTTTGTAGATTTAGGGCTCACTGATGAGCAGAAGAGGAGGATAGCATCTAGATAGCTTCAGGGAGCTGCTTTGTTCTGGTGGAATAATGTGACTATGGCAGTGGATGAGGAGGCAATGACCTGGGAAGATTTCAAGGGAAGGTTACAGGAGAGATTTATGTCTGCAATGGCACGGTGTACTCTGATTAGGAAGTTTGTTGAGTTAGAGCAGGAGGAGATATCGGTTCTAGAGTATGGAAAGTTTGAGAAGTTGGCCCGATATGGGTATGCTTCAGTGGACACAGTCATGAAGAGGAATGAGAAGTTTACTAGGGGGTTGAAGCCTGAGTTAGCTAGGGCTACGTTACCTCATATTAGAGATCCTTCTGATTTTGTTGTGGAGATGGCCTTAAGGCATGAGGAGTTGCTTGATTCTTTAGAGAAGAGTACAACTAAAGAAGTCCCGGTTGGGCAGGGTCAAAAGAGAAAGTTCTTTCCAAAGAAAGGTGCTCATAAGGGTGGAGCAACAAAGAAGGAGAAGTCTGAGATTGTTTGTTTTAGGTGCGACAAGAAGGGGCACTTTGCCAATGAGTGTCGTGCTGGGAAGGCAAAGGAAGTGGCTGGGAGGAAGAATGTCAGGTGCTACAATTGTGACCAGTTAGGCCACTATAAGAGCCAGTGCAAGGAACCTGCTAAGGATGGAAAGGGCAAGGTGTATGCATTGGAGCCTGCTGCTTCTAAGCCAACAGCCCAAGAGAAGGGAAAGGCATTTTTTGGAGGAACGCTTCAGATTCATGGTATGTATGTTAGTGTTTTATTTAATACTGGTACATCGCATTCTTTTATATCTAGATGTTCAATAGATAAGCTTAATCTTGAACCCACATATTTAGTTACTTCCTTATGGGTTGCGAATCCAATAGGAGGGTATGCAACTCTAGGGTTGAGAAGTGACCAGTTAGAGTTTGACCTGTTAGGTCATACTTTTGTTTTCAGTTTGCATGTGTTTGGTTTTGTGGGGTTTGGGATTATCCTTGATATGGATTGGTTGAGTAAGTACGATGCTAGGATATTTTGTTAGGATAGGAAGATATCTCTTAGACACCCTGATTGTAGCGACATGATTGTTTTTACCATAGAAGGTTCGGGCGGTGAAATGTTTGCTTTGTTGGGTGCTATGGAATTTGATGATGAGTCGGGTCGAGATTTCATGGTTAGAGAATTCGCAGATGTTTTTGATCCTGAAGTTGGATTACCACCGAAGCGAGCCATTGAGTTTCGAATAGATTTGGTTCCGGGAGCAGAACCAGTGAGTAGGCCACCGAGCAGGATGACCCCTTCAGAGATGAGGGAGTTGAAGGTGCAGTTAGTGGATTTGGAAGGCAAGAGTTTTGTTAGGCCAAGTAGTTCGTCTTGGGGTGCAGCAATAGTGTTTGCTAAGAAGCCGGACGGATCGTTGAGGCTATGTATCGATTATCGTAAGTTGAATAAGAGGACGATAAAGAATCAATATCCATTGTCCAGGATTGAAGATTTGTTCGACTAGTTGAGTGGAGCATAGGTATTTTCTCAGTTGGATTTGGCAATAGGGTTCCATCAGCTCAGGGTAGCAGAGGATAGTATACCTTTGATGGTGTTCAGGACTAGATATGGGTCGTACGAATGGTTAGTTATGTCATTCGGCTAACGAATGTGCCAGCTTTCTTTGTAGATTTGATGAACCGGATTTTTCGAGAGCACTTGGATAGGTTCATATTGGTTTTCATAGATGATATCTTGATATACTCTAAGAATGAAAGAGAGCATGAAGTTCATTTTAAAGTGGTGCTTGAGACGCTGAGGCAGCATCAGTTGAAAGCGAAGTTTTCAAAGTGTCACTTCTAGAAGAAAGAAGTGAAGTTACTTGGTCTTGTAGTCTTAGAGGAAGGGTTGTCAGTGGATCCGACTAATATTGAGGCAGTAAATAGTTGGAAGAGACCCGAGATAGTAACCGAGATAAAGAGTTTCCTTGGGTTGGCTGGTTATTATCGCAGATTCATTAAGGATTTTTCGTGGATAGCGGCACCGATGACCAAGCTAATGAGGAAGGATGTAAAGTTTGTATGGACCGATAAGTGTGAGGAAGCATTCCAGAGTTTGAAACACTTATTGACCCATGCACCTGTGTTGGTTGTTCCAGAGGGGAATCAGGATTGGGTGGTTTACACCGATGCATGTGGAACGAGACTAGGAGTGGTGCTGATGCAAAGAGGTAAAGTGATTGCCTATGCTTCTAGACAGTTTAGACCGCATGAAGTTAGGTATCCGACACATGATTTAGAATTGGTTGTAGTTATTTTTGCTTTGAAGGTGTGGAGACATTACCTTTTGGAAGAAAGGTTTTAGTTAAATATCGATTATAAGTCGCTAAAGTATTTGTTCTCTCAGAAGGAGTTGAACATGAGACAGTAAAGGTGGTTAGAGTTTATAGCCGCTTATGATTTTGGGATTGAGTTCACTCCGGGGAAGGGAAACAAGGCTGCAGATGCACTTAGCAAGAAGCATCAGAATGCAGTGTTAGCGATGATTGCTGAGTGAAAGACTTGGTAGTACTAGCAAATTGAAGGGTGCAGTGGAGATCTGGGTCTAGTGGAGATATAGTTGTATTATCTTGTTTGAAAGTTTGACCATTGTTGATCGAAAAGATTTCTTCTAGGAAGATGGCGAATCTGGTGTTAGCTGAACGGATCAGGAAGAGTGCAAATGGAGAGCGATGACTTGAAAGATTTCAGTCTTGACCAGAATGAGAGGTTGAGGAAGAAAGGAAAATTATGTGTTCCGAGTGTAGGAAACATAAGAAAAGAAGTCTTAGGGGAATGCCATCGTTCAAAGTTCTCTATTCATCCAGAAGGTACTAAGATGTATTAGGATATGAAGAGGAGTTTCTTCTGGGAAGGTATGAAGTGGGATATTGGGTTGTGTGTGAGGCAGTGCATGGTTTGCCAGTAGGCAAAGGCCGAACATCAGAAGACAAGTAGGTTGCTTCAGCCGTTAGATATTCCAGTATGGAAGTGGGAATCTATCTCTATGGATTTTATTGATGGGTTGCCAAAATTGAACAAAGGAAATGATATTATATGGGTTATAGTGGACAGATTGACCAAGAGTGCCCATTTCATTCCAGTTAAGTCAACCAGAACGACAACTGTTTTGGCAAAGTTTTTTATGAGGAATATGGTTAGACAACATGGAATTCCCAGTAGCATAGTTAGTGATAGAGATCCTTTATTCACTAGCGAGTTCTGCAAGAGTTTGCAGGAAGTTTTGGGAACCAAGCTCAAGATGAGTACCGCTTACCATCCATAGAAAGATGGGAAAACGAAAAGGGTTAACAAGATCTTGGAAGATTTGTTAAGAGCTTGTGTTCTAGAATTCAATGGATCATGGGAGGACCATCTGCATCTAGTCGAGTTTTCGTATAACAACAGTTATCAGACTAGTATTGGGATGGCACCATTTGAAGCTTTGTATGGAAGGCCATGCAAATCTCCCATTTGTTGGCTAGAGATTGGGGATAGGTTGGTTCTTGGTCTAGATTTAGTCAGAAGCTGCAGAAAATATTGAGGTCATTCAGGCTAGAATGAAGAAGGCTCGGTCTAGGTAGAACAGTTATGCAGATAAAAGAAGGAAAGATTTAGAGTTCTCAGATGGAGACCAGGTTTTCGTCAAAATGACATCGATGAAGGGTGTGATTAGGTTTGGGAAATCGAGGAAGTTATCGCCGAGGTTTGTTGGACCTTTTCCTATGCTTGAGAGGATTGAGAAGCTCGCATATAGAGTTGAGTTACTAAGCAGTTTGGCAGGTGTCCACGATGTTTTTCATGTTTCTCATCTTAGAAAGTGTGTTAAAGACCCGAAAACTACTATTGCACCGACTGAGCTAGATGATTTAGTGGTAGAACCGGACTTGACCATCGTGAGGAACCCAGTTCGCATTGTTGCGAGAAGTGGAAGAGGCTTCGAACCAAGATGGTTAGGTTAGTCAAAGTCCAGTGGAGTGACGATGACAGGGACTGTACTTGGGAGGTTGAGAGGAGGATTAAAGATACTTATCGTGACTTGTTTGATGGTATGTTTTACCTTCTTGTTTGATTTATGTGTGCCTTATCATAATTTCGAGGACAAAATTATTTAAGGAGGGGAGTCTATAACACCTCGGATTTTTAGTAAAATTATTTAGGATATTTAATCGGTTGAATTAAATAAAATAATGTGTTGATTAGGGGGATTGAGATTTGATTTTAATTAAAGGTAGCTGTGCAATTTAAAATAACTAAATTAAAGAAGGGTCTAAAATGAATTAGAGGAGAGGTAAACTGGGAAAGAGGCCATTCCTATATCTATTCCCATAGCTGTGTATAACTTACATGTTCATTTCATCTCAAAATTTTTATAAAAGAGGTCGCCCACCATTAACAAGGAAAGAGGAAGAAGAATTAAGGAAAGCTAAAGGAAAAGCTAATTCAAAATCAAATTCATCCAAATCTCAAGCTCCTTTAATCTCTAAAGCTAAGGTGAATAATGTTTACATCTCAAACTTTATTCGTTTCGGTTTTAAGATTAAATTCGAATATTTTATAAGTATTTTCCATGTTTTTGAATGATAGAATGAATGAATATATATATATATATACTTGTTGATGATTTATGAATGTTCATATAGATTTTATGACATGTTTTGAGATGAAAACCCTATTAAATGACATCCAATTGCCTTGCAAATTTTTATGAAGATCTAAGAAGATATTATAGGGATGGGTTTCAATTTTCAGATTTTTCTGAATTTTCGTGGATTTAATATGAATTTTCTAGTAAATAAAATGGTATTTTGGATTATAAATTATTTATGGGAAAATAATTAATTATTTTGATCTGAAATATTTATATGTTAAAGAACATATATAAAGTGAGTTTATGGAATTTTTCCAGAATTTCCCTAAGTGTTCTAATGGTTATAAAAATTATTTAAGGTATGGGACTTAATGTTTTATATAATTATAGAGAAGAAGGGGTTTTTATAAAAATGTTTAAATTTTTAAATATGGAAAGGTGGCAACACTTTTGAAAAGAAAAATCTAGCGACCAATCAGATTTAGACAAACAAGGCAGGTTGGGTACAAAAGCATAGTTTTAAAGTACAAATAAACAGCCTTTTTACTGTTTCATCTCCTTCGGCACCTAGGTTCCGCCTCTATCCCTCCCCTTCTGACACAGTCGAAACCAATGCACATGGTATCAGGTAACTGGTACGTAGTCAATTGGAAGAGGCAAAAGGTATAGGGTCGAAACCATGAGGTTCCAAAAGAAGTGAAGCATTGTTTTGTTTTTAAAGGAAAATACGCCTGCTTGCTTTCAACCAAGCTGTTTTCGACTTAGTTAGCTTTCGACTAAGTCAAATTGTTTAAATGATATGGTTTCGGTGGGGTTGCTCTTTTGTTTTAAATGATTGTTTTCGACATGGTCAAAACCTATAGTTTCCGCTTCCTACCTTTCAATCCAGATGGTTTCGAAGGGATTGTTTTGTTTTCTAAAATATGCCTCCTCTCCAATGGTTTCGAGGGGGTGGTTTCGACACCATCACTTCTTTGTTTAAAAAATGGTTTCAAAGTAGATGCTTTCGATTCTGTTGGTTTTCTGATCCTTTTGCTCTACTTGAAGGCATAATCCAAATGTTTCTAATTAAAACATTTAAAAAGGGGTTTCGAAGTAGTTAACTTTGAATGGTTTCAAAAGGTATCCACATGTTTTAAATAACCCAAAGTGCTTTCGTATGGATTGTTTTTACTACTTCGAAAGGTTTTTATGAATTGTTTCAAAAGGGGTTGTTCCCCAGGATTTCGACAAGGTTGAAAAGGAAGGTTTTTTCTATGGTTTCGAAAGGCAATATTTAAAAGGTTTTAATGGAGGATGTATGATATTTTGAAGCTTTTGGAGAAAAAGAAAGGAAAGGTTATTCCAATGTTTTTGAAAGGGTCTTTCAATGGTTTCGAAAGGGTCTTTCAATGGTTTCAAAGGAGTTACCTTCAATGATTTTGAAAGGGTTGTTTAAAGGTTTTAAACAAAGGTTTCGAATATAATGAATAGGCAGATAGCCTAAGTGTTTAAGTTATAAAGGACTTTAACTTATTTTAAAAGGATAGATGATCCTTATTGAATATCCTCAACAATATTTTGAGTAAAGTATATATAACATGGCAAAAGTAGCTTAGAGTAAAGCTAAAGATATATTTCCTTGTATATTTATGATTTGACGGACTAGATCATTTTGAAAAGGTTTTCAAGAAAAATTTAAAGGGTAGTTAACCCTAAGAAAATTTTGGATAGTTAGTTCATTTTTAGGGCAGTCAGCCCAAAGGACAGTTAGTCCAGAGGATAGTTAGTTCAGTTTAGGACAGTCGGCCCAATTTATGAACAGATAGTTCATTTGTTAGAATAACGGACCTTGCTACTTTTTAAGGACAGTTAGTCCACTTTTTATCTGTTTTGGATAGATAGTCCATTTATTAGCATAAAAGATATTATTATTTTGGTATAATTAGATTTAGGATAGTTAGTCCAGTTGAGGATGATTATTTCCTATTTTTAGCATAATGGAACTTGCTATATTATTCTTATAATCAATTTGATTAACCAGTTTGGTTGCAGTAAAGGATTCGCAATATATATATATATATATATATATATATATATATATATATATGTTTTGAAATAAGATATTAGTGAGGGCTAAGCGGCATGGTCTCACTCAATATCAGTAAACCGAGATGTAACAGAGTTATTTATACCAGGCTTTAAGTCTGACTCGAAGTTTTGTTTCCCCTTAAACTCTCGGGTGCTCAAAATTGATTTGAGTAGGCTGAAGGTTTAGGTTTTCAGGTTTTCGTAGTTTTGGCGAATAAAGCTTCTGAAGACAAGCAGGTGGCTGATGGATAGCTATTTTAGCAATTCATTTATTTGGTTTCCACTGTGCATTAAGTCAGATATGAATATATTGCTTTGCTCATTCAAGGGGGCATCGTCATATGTCGCTCTTTGCGTGTTACTGTAAATTATAATTGTTCGTATTCAAGTGCTTCTGATATTATGGATTAGCATTACCGTATTTCATCACCAAAAGTTAATACTATGGATGACTACAGCATCTGCAGCGCTTAGCTTTTGGCCTCTAGATACGGGATGTTAAAAATACTATGAGGAATCCCATGGAGTCTCGCAATCTCCTTCACATACAACAACGCCAGACTCATTGCAGTCCTAGCCAGTTTAACAGGAATGAAATGGGCACTCTTGGTCAGTCGATCAACTATAACCCAAATGCCATCGTTACCTCTTCTTGACCTAGGAAGTCTATCTATAAAGTCTATAGAGATCTGCTCTCACTTCCACTTTAGGATCTCAAGTGGCTAAGCAATCCAGCTGTCTTCTGCTGGTCACCCTTAATCTACTGGTAATTTGCACAACGACTCACAAATATTGAAATATCTCGCTTCATCCCCTTCCATCAAAATACCCTCTTCATATCTTTGAACATCTTGGTAACTCCTGGATGAAAAGATAACTTTGAAAGGTGGCATTCGGCTAACACTTCTTGCCTAAGTCCACCAAAGTCTGGAACACAAATGCGCCCATTCATTTTCAATGTCCCGGAGACCAATCTCAAAGCTAGAAACAACACCTTCTTTAACATCCTTCTAAAGTCGAGCCAAAATAGTATCTCTCTCTTGACTAGATGCAATTCTCTCTAACAATACTAACTTAACTTCTAGGTTTTGCAACCATTGCTACATTCCTACTCAGTGCATCAGCAACGGCATTTGCTTTTCTAGGGGTATAAAGAACCTCTAGATCATAAGAAGTAAGAAACTCCAGCTATATCTGTTGCCTCAAATTCAAATCTTTCTGGGTAAAAAGGTATTTTAAGGATTTATGGTCCATGTACAACTCGAACCTTTCACCCAAAAGATGATGCATCCACATCTTTAGTGCGAAGACAACAGCCAAATGCTCTATATCATGCGTAGCATAATTTTTCTCATGCAACTTTAGCTATCGACTCGCATAGGCAATTACTTTCCCATGCTGCATCAGAACTGCTCCCAATCTAGTTCCACAAACATCTGTATACACGGTTAAACCTTTCGCTCCCGTCTGGAATGGTTAATACAGGAGTGCTAGTCAACTTCTCTTTCAATTCATTGAATGCTTGATCATACTTAGAAGTCCAAACGAACTTAATATCTTCCTTTGTTAACTTTGTTAGATGAGAAGCAATCTTCGAGAAGTCCTTAATAAACCTATGGTAAAAACTCGCCGATCCCAAGAAACTTCTAACTTTCGTTGCACTTTTGGGCTTCTTCCAGTCTTAAACCACAACAACTTTAGCTAGGTCCACTGATATGCCTTCTCTCGAAATAACATGCCCTAGAAACCTAACTTCATCTTTCCAAAATGGCACTTGTAAAACTTAGCTTTCAACACATGGATCCTTAAGGTATCGAGTATGACATGAAGATGATATTTGTGTTCCTCCTTTGTCTTTGAATAGATAAGAATGTCATCAATAAAGACGAGAACAAATTTATTAAGAATATCTCAAAATACTCGATTCATTAAGTCCACAAAATAAGTGGGTGCGTTAGTAAATCCAAACGGCATAACTAACCACTCGTAGAAATTTTCTGGAGTCCAAAAGGCTGTTAAGGGAACACTCTCCTCTGCCACTCTTAATTGGTGGAAACTGGTGGCAAGATCTAATTGAGAAAATATCCGAGCACCATGGAGTTGGTCAAACATATAGTCGATCCTTGGAAAAGGATATTTATTCTTAATAGTCCTTTTGTTCAACTCCCGATGGTCTACGCATAACCTTAAAGAACCGTTTGCCTTTGTAACAAAGACGACCGGCGATCCCTAACTTGAGGTTCTACGTCGAATCAAGCCCTGCTCCAACAAGTCATAAGTCTGCCTTTCTAACTCCCCTTTCTTTTTCGGAGCCATCCTTCGTAAGGGTTGTACAATTGGTCTGGTTCCCAAAAATAAATCAATATGGAACTCGACTTCATGGTGAGGAGGTAAACCTTGCACCTCATCAAAAATATCTGTGAAATCTCGAACAACCGGCACATCTCCTAGCTCCGCTTTAGCCACTTCGAATGAATAGAGAAAACTGCTCATTAACTTCTTAGGCTCTTCACAACTAATATCAACACCAACATCTCCAGCATCAATAACTCTGACGAGCCTTCTACCACAATCCAAGATAGCTTTAAACTTAGATAACCAATCCTTTCCTAGCAACACTCCATAACCCATAAACCCAAGAACAAACAAGTCAAAAGGAATTTTGATAAGAAATAAGTACATTTAGATACACAGTGTTAAGATTTGACCTCCAATTAGGTTTGACAACCAAAGAAGATTATTTATGATAACATATTTAAGGTTTAGTTTGTTCATTAGATCATAAGAAATAAAACTATGGGAAGCTCCTGTATCAAATAACACTCTTACAGGAATATCATAGATGGATAATGGACCTTGCAACACTTGCTTCCTTTTTTGATCTGAAGAAGTGGATGGTATCTCTTCAATGGTAAAAGTCTGTCCTTGAGATCCCTTTATAGGAAAAGGGCGCTCATTCTTCATATGTCCTAGCTGGCCACAATTAAAACATGTTGCAATTGGGCAATGATTTGCAAAGTGGCCCATCTTATTGCACTTGAAACAAAGAATGTTGGCCAAGTTGGTATGCTTCTTCTGTGCTGGAGCGCCAATTTCGGGTTTCTTCTTTGCACCCTGCTTCTCTCCCTTAAACTTACGCTTGAAGTTTAGCTTTCCTTCAACTGGTATAACTGATAAAGGCTTGGCACTTACTGCTAGTACTACACCCTTCTGGACTCCTTCCTTAATATCAGGAGCTTCAAACCTCAAAGCCATGCTAATAATGTTGGTGAACGTACCCATAAGATGATTGGTCATTTCACAATGGAACTCTGATCACATTCCATTCACAAACATTTCCTTTTTCTTGAGCGGTGTGTCTGTCAATTCAAGTCCAAAATGGGATAAAGCATTGAACTTATGCTTATACTACAACACCCTCATATCACCCTCCTTTAAGTCAATGAAACTTCTAAATTCTTCCGACTTCTGGAATAAACCGTGCTTCAAAAACTTCCTTGAACTGGGCCTAAGAAAACTCCTCCTCTGGAGTACTAGCTATTTCTGAATCCCACCAATCCATAGTTGACTTTTGAAGTTGTCGTGATGCCAACAGCCGTTTCTCCGCATCCTCCAACCGAATATCTCCCAATAATCTTTCACATGTTTGAAGCCACATCTACACCAAGAATATCTTTAGTCCTATAGAATGTTTTCCTACCTAAAGTGGTAAAACTCTTATGCAAAGCCGCAAAGTTCATAGAGCGCTAAACTTGCACTACCATTATCTCTACCGAATCAACAACTAACATAGTAGCATTTCTAAGTACCCTGCCATTGGTAGCCATGCTAGTTCCAGATCCTCTCCTTCCACCTCTTCTTATATTCATTTTCTATTATCTGAACAAATAACAGGTAACTTTAGAATACAAAAATAGGATTAAAATGGTTCAAGGAAATAACACCAAACGATCTAAAACGAGACTTTAGAGGATAAATATTATTATTATAAAAATTACAATACGCTCTCTCAAGATTAACTCATTCTAGGGCATCACTTACCCAATCTCTAATAAGTTGTAATCCAATCAGGCTAAGGTGTTCGCTCAACCGAAGTTTTGATACCAATTGTGACGACCCACCTTTCTGACCCCTGGGAACGACACTTAATACATCCATGATATTCATGTGCCACTGTCCAAGTATCTGAAAGACAAGTTGTTGTTTGTACCAAAAATGGGCACAACACTCTTCGGAAGTTTTTGAAGAGATAAAAGTGAAGAATGAAAATTAAAACTGTTGATTATCTAACAAAACCTCCAAATAACAGAAAGTAAATTGCAAAGACAAGCGATTTAGAGTGGTTCAGCGTTTTGCCTACGTCCACTATGAAGTTTGATGATTTTATTGCTCGATACTTGAAGGTTACAATAGTTTATAATGTGATACAACTGAATTTCTAAGTTAAATCTCAATCTAAAGCAGCGGCGGTGTTCTGGAGTAGATCTGGCAGAATCTGGGCGCTCTTCAGTACTTAGAATTCTCCGACCCCTTTTCTGAATAACCAAGGGCTCTATTTATAGGTGTAGGAGGCTGATATTTTGCCTAAAATGAGGGGAGACCAGTTCTGGTACGTCAGGGGGCCCACATGGCCGAAATCTGGTGATCCGGGCCCACTTTGGGATCGATTCGACCCTTGGTTCGAATCGATCAAGAAATCATCCAATCGAGCTGAAATTTGGTGTGGACATTCTTTGTCATGTGTTTAAGCTTCTGTGAAAATTTCATGGCATTTGGACTTGTAGAACTCGAGATATGATCGATTCAATGCTGCATTTCTGGAGAACATGGATACTTCGAATCGATCTTAGTTCGAATCGATTTGGTCGACTCGATGCTTGCTGTGACGTGGCGCGTGCTTCTCGCATTGATCCGCTTTGTACTCCGGTTTGACTGGGTCGAATCCATGGCTTGGATTCGAGGTAATGGATTCGAAGGTAATACTCCATCGAATCGATCAGACGAACATTCTCTTCGTATCGACTAAGGTAGGTCTCAGTTAATGGATTCGAAGGACTCTCAGTTGAATGGATTCGAAGATGGTCGTGGGATGGAGTCGAAGCTTATTCAATTGCATGGATTCGAAGGTACTGGGGTCGAAGGTTGGCCTCCTTCGAATCGATGATGTTGGTGCTTTGGAATGGAGTCGGAGCTCCTCTGCCTGCATGGATTCGAAGGATCCTTCCTTTGATGGATTCGAACTGGAGCTTGGTGATGATGGATTCGAAGCGAGGCCTCGAGGATGGATTCGAACTAGTGTATGGTTGATGGATTCAGAGCATGGCTTTCTTGAGATCGATTAGAGCCTGTGTTATTCTCGAGGGATTCGAACATAGGCTTCGCCTATGGATTCGAACTAAGGATGGTCTACTCCATCTTTTGTCGACGATATCTTGAGCATACGACCTCGGATTGACTTGAAACTTGGATCGTTGGTTCCCACGGCTTTGCTTGACGTGCCTTATCAATTGTAGCCCGATCCGGACTCGAACAAATTTCGTCGATATCCATAGCGATCTTTGCGCGTAGCCAATTTCCGAGACGATCTGTCACCGGTCTCTAGTCAAGCCCTTGGTGTCACGGCCTTGCCAAAAGGCAGGATAACAGTTGCCATAGGGTAAAATATAAGAATAGAAAAATAATCTCACAATGGAACGGTTAAATATAACATAAAAATAAGACAGTACATAAGGTTATGCCCCAACATGGATTTATCAGAGTTACAACAAAGTACTACTATTAGTCTAGGTAGTTACAACAACCTGCCTTTAAATATACATAAATAGAGCCAACATCTCATAACAGTGAAAATAAGTAGCTAGATAGATAAGGAGCCCCCTACTCGTCCACATCTTCAAAAGAGCCCAAAGAAACCTGTCATTTCCGGACTACTCAAATATAAATGAGTACCCGAGAGTTCAGGGAAAACAAACAATTCGAGTCAGGAAATAAGTCTGGTATGAGTAAACTCCAAATAAAAAATAGAACACACAAAATAACCGGTGAGACCACGTACCAAAAACGCAGAATGGGTTTCCCCTCACAAGGACAACATCCAAGAATAAAAGAATGGACACAAATAATTAAACATTGCGAATAGCGTAAGACGCTTCCCGATGCAATTAAGGAAGAACCAATCCAAAGATTTGAATAAAAAATAAGGAAAATGAATTTTTCCAACAATGACTAGGAGGGTGCGGCCCCCTTTATCGAAAGTATACCTCTAGAAAATATACTTGAGAACTATGATGGCTCTAGGAAACTTCAAAGCCGAACCCCGCCAACCTTACCACGTATCCGAGTATTTCACATCTCTGTGCGCATACAACCGAAACCAATCTAGAGTAGATATGACAATACCTTAATGGGAGCAACCCCACATAGCTTGGCCCCCACTCGCTCTTTATTTAGTCATTTCCAATAAAGGATATCAATGCTCTAAATGAGCAACACATCGTCTTAGATTGACGAAATAAAAACAAAAGGAAGAAGGGTATCGAAATCGATAGTCATGATATCAACTATTGGGGATAACAAAACGATCGTATATGTAAATTAAATCTTATACTCTTTCAATGCTGGGAAAATATCCATATACTTACCTAATTGGTATAAGTATATTCATAAAACATTTGGGAGGATTTCATATTTCAAAAGAATACTTAAATGGGTCAAAAACAATTGTCTACAAAAAAGGCGAATGTTTTCCATACCATCATAATTATAAAGATCATTTATGGAAATCAAATCTCCTACACTATCATGTTTTTGATATTCTCGACTTACTCTATCCCTCGCCCAAAAACAAAGCCAGGTAAGTCAGGGCACTGGTTGCTCCTAGCCTTGCCTAGACACTTCGATTCTAGATCTCACAGATAGAGGATCAATCTACTCATCGGCTTTTAGTGTCAAGTATAAGACTAATTACTTTCCATAAACAACCCATTTAAATCATTGTATAAATTTCAAAGCTCCTTTAAAATACTTTAAACCAAGATTTAAAACTTCCATTCAAATCATAACTTAAACCCATCATCTTTAAAGGAGAATACGACCAAGAAGGATGAAGCTCCCTCTTAATCAAATGAGATAGCTAAAATGGGTGTTATTTCCTTTTAACCAAAAAGTCACTAAATGTCAATCCTGAGTTAAAAGGTGGTGTAAGTTCCCTTTAACTAAACGTCAAGGTTATTGCTCATAAACTGGCCGAGCACAAATCAAACAACCAAACAAGAATAATAACAGACCCATTACTATTAAAAATTTACAATCAATAGTTAACACAACATTTATTAAAATGTGAATGAGTCAAAGGAAAGATATTAAGACTACACTCACTGTAAAATAATTAAATAATACTCATAGAATAATTTATACCCACTAAATTATGAAAGCAATGAATATACTCACATCCTATTTACTTTGCTGGAGACTTGGAACACTTCGCCTTTGATAATGAAATCTAGTTCTTTTCTTTAGTTTGTGAATGAATTAAAATGAGATATGGACTTGGCTATTTATAGGTGAAGAGAAGGGTACTTTAGTAATTTCCAATAGCCTAACCTGATTCGACCAGATTTTGGTCCAATAGAAACCAGCCTTATGGCCTAATTTGATTCGGCCACATTTTTATCCAATAGAAAACATCCTTATGGCATAATTTTATTCGACCACATTTTGGTTCAATGGAATCCTTTTTATCAACTATGGCCTAACCTGATTCGACCAGATTTTGGTCTAGCGGCAACCATCTGCATGGCATAACCTGATTCGAGCAGACTTTGGTCCAATGGCAACCATCCGTGTGGAATATAATAATCATTATGCTATTTTGTTTTATTAGGCAAGTAATTATACCATTCTGTTTTATTAGTCAAGGTTAATAATTCTTTCTTGTTTTATTAGCAAGTAATTATACTATTCTGCTTTATTAGGCAAGGTTAATAATTCTGTCTTATTTTACTATGAAAATTCTTTTCTTAAGTAATCATTCTCATTTTGTTTATTAGACAAACTTATTCTTAAATAAATCGGTACCCCTAACCGTCTTATAACTCAAACCATCTTTAAACTAACATTTTACATTAGTTTTAAAAATCCATTCAAGCCGTTTTATCCAAATTTTTATTTTAGATATAAAATCCATTATTTAATCATTTAAAAACATAATAACTATTCAAGTTCAAAGTGATTAAATTATGGGTCATTACAGGTACCGACCCAAGGCTTCAATCACTTAATCAAAATTTTGGCTAAGTGTTTAGTCGACTTAGG
Organism: Allium fistulosum; assembly: GCA_030737815.1. Classification (NCBI taxonomy): domain Eukaryota; kingdom Viridiplantae; phylum Streptophyta; class Magnoliopsida; order Asparagales; family Amaryllidaceae; genus Allium; species Allium fistulosum. The sequence continues at coordinate 1,108,305,620 of CM060902.1, read as the reverse complement.
CATTCCACTGTGACCGTTTCCACCTCTTAGCTACCTCCTTTCTTCCTTGTGTATGAGCTAAGCATACCTCAAAACATCACGAGTCTCCACCGCTCATCCTCTCAACTCGATACCGAGTTGTGGTACCAAGCCATATACTTTGTCAAATTTTGACTAAGTTACTTCCACCTCGATGCTTTCCTCGAGGTTGACTTGAAACGAATGCCTCCAAAACACAAAGTTTCTTTCTTTGAAACCTAAAGTAGTAGTCTATCGATCAAACATATAGTTGATCTGACACTTCATTCCATATCTCGAGCAAACGAACTCCAATTGGCTTGAAACTTGAAACATAGCTTCATAAGGCCTTCCTTGTCATGCCACACAACTCGCATCAAGTTTGGACAAACCTTCTCAAGGTTGTGTTGAGTCATAACTTAACTATCCCTATTTCTAAGTCGTCATTCGATCGGCATTTCAAACCAAACCAATAATATACATGCAAACATTCAACATACATCATACATTCATATAGAGCAAACATACATCCATATCCATTCATAGCCTAAATCTAAGTGTAAAAGAAGTGGGAAAGTCATAAGAATATATGAACTATTTTGGATCCAACTTTACATAAAACTTCATAAAATCATTTGGAAATGACATAAGAGTTTAGATATGATTTAAATATTGACTAAGTAGTAAGTGAGTAGTTCTAACTACTCACCTAATTTCAAAGCAACCCAAAAATTATCCAAATCGTGAGGTGAACTGTAATAGCTCGAAAACCAATATCCTCCAAACAGAAAATTCCTAAAATCCAATGCTAATATCGCTACTCTCCTCCTTAATGGGCTAATAAAAATAAGGTTTAGAGTGGTTTATGACTTGTAGAAGATTAATGGTGGCTTCTCTAACTATTTCGGTAAGTGTGGAATGACTAGAGAATGTCCCATCGTCTTCCACTTGGCTATAATCTCGAAATGGGCCATTAGGCTTAGCCACTAATCCACTATTTACCCACTAAGTTATCCAAAATCAACCAAAACATTAAACGGTCATATCTCAGAAACAGTAAGTTCGTTTTCCTATTATGACAACTCTAAAAGAGAAACCATCATCCCGATCTAATGAAAGTGTATTCACACCCCAATTCAGCTTCTATCCAAAGTTAAAGGCTTTACAAGTTTTTCAAGATCAAAACTGTTCAATAAAAGTTCTAAAGAAGAAAATATCCCTAGTAGACATTCTCCAAAATTATAGAGTCATATGACCTCCAATAAATAAAAATATAATATTTTACGATCCTTTGTATGTAAAATACGGGTTGTTACGCTCCCCCGTTTAGTAATTTCGTCTTCAAAATACCAAATAAATCAAAGAATAGTCAAATATAGTTACCATGCATGCCAAACAACCAAAAGCAATTATCAAACATCTCAAATAGGTAGTCATGCCGTCTAAGTGAACCAATCCTAGCACGTGAGATACTAAACCACCCTATATGATATCAAAAGTGGAAGTAAATACGAGAAATGGTAGGCCTTACCATGTAAAGAGCTCTGGATATGTAGCCCTCATACTTCCCTTGGTTTTCCACCTACAATCGCCTTCACTTTCACCCCAGTGAAACGTTATTGACTTTACCAGTCTTCTTATGTTGCTTCATATCATGCCCAATGATACGAATAAGCCTATTAGGTCTCAAAGATCTTCAGTTCAATCTTAATATCATCTAATTGATCCGATGTAATAGACACATCTGAGTTATGTACAAACTTCTGTAGGTGAGAGACATAGAATACGTTGTGCATACCTACCATCTTCTAGGGTAAGTCAATTATGTAAGCTAGATTTTCGATCCTATATAGTATCGAAAAAGGATCTACGAATCTCTCTTAACAAACACAAAGAAATCTAAATCTCTACTTCTCTTATTACATAAATTTTCTATCTATTCTGAGCAGCTTTCATTTATTGTTGAATGGTCTTAATCTTCTCCGAAGTCTCTATGATCATATCTGGTCCAAGTATCAACTTTTCATCCGCTTCCCACCAACATGAAGGAACGTTACATGGTCGGTCATACAATGCCTTAATGGTGTCATACCAGCGCTAGACTAATAACTATTGTTGTATGTGAATTCAACAAGATATAATTGATCATCCCATGAGCCTCCAAAGTCGAGTTTGCAAGCTCACAAAAGATCCTCCAAGATATGATTCACTCTCTCAGTTTGGCCGCCAGTTTGAGGGTAATATGTTGTACTCAGATGCAGCATTAACCCCAATGTCTCTTGTAAGCTCTTCCAACACCCATTAGTGAACAATAAGTCTAGGTCACTCATAATGCTCTTCGACACATCATGGAATCGAACTATCCACTTCGCATACTACTCGGCCCATTTGGTTGCCGTCTTATTATAATTCACGAGTATAAATCTGACGCTTTTGGTAAATATATCGACTATGACCCAAATTCTATTTACCCTCCTCTAGTCCATGATAATTTTTTGAATAAGTCCATCGCTATTTGCTCCCACTTCCACTCGGGAACTACTAGTGGTTGCATCAAACCACTAGGCTTCTTCTGTTTTTCCTTCACCAACTGGCAGTTCATACACTTTGAGATAAATGCTCCAACGTCCATCATCATCCCTTCCTACTAATAGATCTACTTCATATCACGGTACATCGTATTACCATCGACATGTATAGTCAATTTCGAATGATGACACTCTCGTAGCACCAAATCCCTCAACCCATCAACGTCAGGTACAAATAATCTCTCATCCTTATGGAGCCAACCATCTCAATCAAGTCCTTACTGTCTTATCACTTCGAACTCCAATCCACCTTCAATCTTAGCAACAATCTCAGCTAATCTGGTTTCACGTCTCTAGCTAATACCAATCTTCTCAATTAGAGTAGATCTGATAAGCAAGCTCACCAACGTCTTTGGCTTTAGCTCACATCTTGGTCGAAAATTATAACCAGCGATATACTGTAACTATGTACACTCTAGGAACATAGCTCCCAAGTTGGCATGTATCCTGCATAATGCAACTGCATTTCCATTTCCTTGCATCTATGCAATATTAAAGTCAAAGCTAGGAACTCTAACCATCGTTGTTGGCAAAGATTAAGATCCTTTTAGGAGAAGAGGTACTTCAATGATTTATGGTCAGTAAACAGCTCGAACAACTCTCCTAAAAAATAATGCCTCCAAATCTACGATACAAACAAGATCGCTACTAAATCCAAATCATGGGTTGGGTATTTTCACTCATATGGTTTCAATTATCGACTAGTATAAATGACAACTTTGCCCTTCTACATCAATACCGCACCCAATCTGGTACCACAAGTATCGGTGTATACCGTAATCTCTTCATCCCCGCACGGAATGATCATCATTGATGTAGTCGTCAACTTCTCTTTCAGATTCACAAATGCATGCTCGCACTTCGCATCCCAAATAAAAGACTGATTCTTCATAGTCAAATGAGTCAACTGTGCGGCTACCTTAGAGAGGTCCTGGATGAATCGTCGAAATTATCCAGCTAATCCCAAGAAAATTTTCACATCTGTGGAATTTTTGGGTCTATTCCAATCTTGGACTGCTGCAACTTTGTAGGATCTATGACAATACCCTGCTCAAAAACAACATGGCCCAAAAATCATCGTCCAGAAGTGACACTTCGGAAACTTTGCCTTCAATCGGTGTTTTCTCAACACCTCAAGTACAATCCTCAAGTGTGTCATATGTTCCTCTACCATCCCTAAGAGGACAAGAATATCATCGACGAACACAGGCATGAATTTATTTAGTTGATTTCTGAAAAAACGGTTCATGAAATCCACAGACACTGCGTTGGTCAGTCGGAATGACATGACCAACCACTCATAAAAACCAGATGACATTAGAAATGTTATATTCGACACGCTCTTCTTTGCTACTCTCAACTGGTGGAACCCTATTGCATGATCCAACTGAGAAAACACTCTAGCACCATGGAGCTAATCGAACAATCATCAATACATGAAAGTGGATACTTGTTCTTCTTCATCACTTTATTTAACTCACCATAATCAACACATAGTCTAAGGGAACCATCCGCCTTTGTGGTGAATACTACAGGCACTCCACACTAAAAAATTCTTCAACGAATGAACCCTTTTCACAATAGGCCATTAACTTGCACCTCGAGCTCTCTTTGCTCTCAAGTCGCCATCCTCCTTAAAGGCATAACCAATGGTCTTGAATCTTTCACTAAATCAATATGGAACTTTATCTCCCAATATGGAAGAAGTTCGGTCATCTCCTTATATATGTTTGGATACTCCCTAACAATAGGTACTGATGACAACTTATCATGTGGGATATCAAGCGAATATAGAATGTTACCTCATCATCTGGTAGGTAGCCTAACACTACCTTCCATCCATCATCTACTCCTATTGTCACCAACGACCTCTCACAATCCACCACTACTCTATATCTCTAAAGGCAGTCCATACCTAGAATGTAACGACCCGATATTTTGGACCATTCGCATCCATTATAAGTGTATAGGTAGACACTCATGCCGGAATTGAATTGCTCAAAATACCGCGTTGTTAATTTAAATTTGGCAAAACTGAACATATACAGTAAATAAATAATCACAGATCACAGACACAGAGTAATAAATGCAGCGGAAATAAAAGAGATAGTAGTTCATGAAGCTACTATATGAATATATAAGATACATCAGAGTTTACAACAGAAGAGTAATACGATACATCATAGTTAAACCAGATACAACGGAAGAGTAACACGATACATCAGATACAAATCAGAATACATCACTTGAATCATCGAATACTGAAAGCAGAATAGATGGCTGGATCTTCAAGCAAAGCTCCAACTCCAAAGGTGAGTCTCGAATACTGGTACACTCAGTCTGACCCGAGCGTAAAGCAAAACACAAAACACTCGAGTCAGGATTAACATTCTCATATTAATAAATCCAACTCAAGTGAAATAGCAATTGAAATACAAGTAACTCAAAGAATGTTTGGAATAACCATCCTTTAAGGATCCGTTAAACTATCTACTAGGTAGTAATATACGCTAAGTAGATAATGTCTATCAGTAATATAAGGTATTAAAATAGTGTTAAGGCGTTACCATTATCCCCCTTAACACATTTTTATAAGCATCATAGTCTATACAGCACTGTAAACTCCACCGTAAACTAGTGGGCTATGAGGGAGTACTCCATAGGTATAACACAAAAAAATTCGTAGTGGTCGCGAATATGGGAATACAAGTATGACAAGGCACATGAGGCAATACCCAAGGTAGTGACACTACCGTTTGCCTGATCCGGACTGGTGAGAACGCATCGCCGCAGCGACCGCAACACCATGAAACAACACTCCCAAAATCAAGGGTGCACCAATCGACAACAAGTAATGAGTAGTTCGAAGAAGTGTGTTCACTTGAGGTAGCTGACCTCCATTGGCCCGACACGGCTCCTGTTTTAGTCATTTCCAATTTGACACAAGTGTCAAGGCTATCCATTATCGTTCTCTTTCTTCAGTCATCACGTACATCATTCCAACCACTTCATTCTGGATCATCACTGCGCGTATAGTTATTAAAGTGGTTTTCGGTTTAGACAGAGAGTATGTCCATAACCGATTCTGGTTTCTTTAATAACTTCCGTAATTATTTCACCGATTGGTCGTTTATATATTTCAAAACCAAATCAAATTCAATTTCAATTACAATTTGTAAATCAACATTTCATTTGTCTTTCGAAATCAATTTCCAAAATTTCGTTTCAAAAATTCCAAATTCATAATTTCAAAATCTTATAATTCAATTTCAATCTTTATTTAAAACAATTCAAATATCAATTTAAACTCGTATATAAGATTCATTCCGAAATCATTTAAATCAATTTTAACATTTAAATCAATTTAAATTCATTTATCGATTTCATTCAATATTCATTAAGTAAATTTGCCATTCGAAAAAATTCTATTAAATTTCCAATTCATTAATTCCATTATTTAAATTCAACTTCCTTGTATCAAAACTTACAAGTTTGAATTAAAAATAAATTCATCAAATCAAATTTCTTTAAATTTCAAGTCTTTCATTAATTTCTATAAATCGCATTTTATTTCTTGTTAAAGAAATTCAATTTCACTTATTTACTTACTTAAATAATTTTCCAAAACTTAATTAATAAAGAAAACTCAATTTCAATTATTTTACGAAGTAAATTCACTTATTCAAAAGTCCAATTTTACTTATTAAAGAGTTCAATTCAATTTAATCATTAAATAATCCAATCTTATTTAATTATTAAATAATTCAAAACTTAATTATTAAATAATTTCAAAGTTTAATAATTTAAAACTTAATTATAATTTCGAACTTGATTATTAAATCATTTCAACTTAATTCAATCATTTCTCAAATTAAACAACATTCTTTCATCAATTACATCGTTAATATTTTGTTTCAGATTATTAAATATTAACATTTTCCTTTCATTAAAAATTCAAATTTCAACTTCATTTCAAAACCATATTATTTATTCAAATAAAATCTTCGTTTTATTTTTAAATCAAATTATTGACCAATCGGGTTTTATTTAATTTTCAATCCTAGGTCAAAGTTCAATTTGGGTATTTATCATTTCAACCTGATTCCAATTCAATTCAAAATCAAAGCATAGCAAAGGGAACTTGCAGTGTGATAACTGGGATGGTGTCAAAGTAAATAAACAAGCAATAACAACAATCAATAACAATCAAAAAAATCAATTCAATTAATCCCGAAATAACCGTATTAATTTGCATTGTTATTTGTACGAATTAATATAATTATTTCTAGAATCTACACTATCATTTCATGTAGATTAAAGATTATTACATTACGGTTTTCACTTGTCATTCAGTTTCAATTTTTACACTACAACAATTAATCCAATATACGTCGATGGTTCAAAGTGTAATTATCGCTATTCTATATGTCAATTAATTTATCAAATTAAAAGGGGTCATATCCACTAATCAAATTTAACATATAAATCAGTTTTAAAATTTTTAACTATCCTATATCTATTTCAATTTTGCATACTATTTATCATTTAACACTAACAATTTAACGTCCAATATAAACATCAACAATCAATCAATTATCAGCCAAACTGCATCATCATCTCATAAATAATTAACAGATAATGGTGTCAAATGTCACAGGTTAACTGATACGGGCAATAGCATATATAACAGTGTAATTAACTAACAGCAGCATATTTCAATTGTCGTTTCAATTGAAATCAAATTTAATAAATAAAAGAACGTTAATCGTGAGTGATTGCTCACCTTTCGAGGCTAGAGAGAGACTCGATGATAGAATGAGTTATGATTCCAGACACGGGTTTCAAAGCAACGCAAGATTGAATGCGAAATGGACGACAAGGCTGATAATCAAGAATTGATAAAACGAATCAGAACTGTCAAGATATAACGGAAACAAAATGTATTAATATTAAATATATCTATATATTTATAAAATTCTATTAACGTTAATAATTTAAATTTTCGACCAAAGTTAAAATAAAATATATAAATGTGATTCAAAATCATTATTCTTAGAATATAAACACTTCAAAGAAATCAAAGGTATATATAGTATATGTAAATTTAAGATTTAAAACATATACTCAAAATCTCTATATTATACATTTAACAATATTATATTAACAAAATTTATATATTCTAACAGTAAACAATATTCTGTAACAGTGTATATGTTATGCAGACATAACTATGACCTATGTATAAATCAACTATTTGAAACAACTTCCATATAAAATATGTAAACAATTGCATAAATTCACATATATATATATATGTACATATCTTTCAAATCAGCATTATAAAACCCATATATTATAATACATGTACTGTAACACCTGTGTATGCACGCAACCTACAAATTATTACTTCACTATCCTATATGAACAGCACACCATCCAAATCACAATATATATACTAACATATATATAAACTTACTTTATTTATATATACATAAACAAACATGCATTGACCTTTGCAAACATAAAAATTGTTGTACATGTACATTACTACTAGTATAACTCCCTTGTACAATACATACTGACATTATATTTATACAATTAAAAATCAAAACTAACAAAACAATTTCCAACTTTCGAAAACTTCATATAGTATGCGGACCAAATCAAATAAAAATAATTCTACAGATAACCTATATGTATTCCACTACAAAAAAAACCAAACCCATGCACATAAACGAATACATATACTTACATGTATAAATTCACAGATTGTAACATACTTTGCTTTGTAAACTATAAAGAATTTTATAACAAACGGATCTATAACAAAACCTACATAACTCATATATTAAAACATAGTGCATGCAAACTTACTTATATATATAAATTATATAAGCATTTATACATAGAAGCATATATAGGCGCTGCTTACTTACCAAGGAGGAGGGTTAGGCCACGGTGAGCCGGAGATGATGGCAAGTACGTGGAAAGAAAGAGAATAGGAGGAAAAAGTTGCGTGGAAGAGAGGGGCTGAAGGACGTGAGGAAGTGGAGGCACGACAAACAATCAAGGAGGAGATGCAGGCGGTTAAGGAGGAAGGAGGGGTGGTTGATGGCCTCGGTGGGCGGAGCTTGGCCGTAGTGGGTTGAGGTGGTGAAGCTTCAGCCATGAGATGGAGATGAAAGCTGGGGAGGCGAGCCGTACGTGAGAAGGGTGTGGCGGTGATGGAGGTTGTAGCTGGGCTCGGAAATGGTGATCTCGTGCAGGCTGGGGCGGACGTGATGGGTGTTTCGGTAAAGGATGCTCGGGTAGGTCGGGTTGAAGGAGGAGGCAGTTTCGGTCGCGTAGGTTGGCTATGTGGCGGGGAGGAAAGAAGTTTGGTGGTTGCGGTTCTATTATGTTGATGTATTGTTTTGTTTAAAAAAAAATTTTGCTTTGGGAAAAATTTGGTATGCAAGGGTTATACCTCGGGAACATGGAGGAATTAGGAATGATTTGAGGAAGAAGGGAAAAATTTCAAATCTAACTATAACTTTCTACAAATATATTAGGCCTAGAAAATGTACGAAATAAATTAATACATAAAGAGCAACGGGAAAGAAAAGGAAATGGCAACAGTCCTTCATTGATACCGCTGAAAAATTTAAAGCACTTTATTATGTTGCCACGGTTCAAATTTTGAAAGTAAGGATATCCAAAAGACATGAATTAAATTTGGTTCCATAATTGTTATATTGAACAGGCGGAGAAGAATAGCCAGCACACGGATATCTGGGAAATGGTAAAAGTAATTTGAAATGTTCGAATCCGTACCGATACTGCGAATAGTTTCATTGATCTCGCAGCGAACCGGCCTTCAAAACACAGAAACGAATATACTGCAGAGATCAGCACGAAGAGATGGTCAAAACGGTATACAGATATCAGTGGTATGATTGAATTATAAAAATTCGAATTTTCTACCAGTGGAAAATGCAGCAAAACGTAGAAAAATAAGATCGACGGAGCCAAAGATGTCCGAATTTGGAAAACGACAATTGACATCTTGCTCAGAAGATGGTTTAGAATTTTTCTATGTAAAATATTTAGGTTTCGAAAACATTTTATTTTCATCACTTTTTAACTGATTGAATTGAAGTGAATTTACGCGCGGAAATAAACTTTCATATTTTCGGACGAAAATTTACCAGTCACTATGTTTAACTAGACGTATTCCAAATATTAAATTTTTATTTCAAAATTTTATCGTTTAAAATTTCACAAAATTTTAACTAATTACGTTATTAAAACAGTTGAAATTTACGGGTCGTTACATAGAATAATATCAAACCCCATGAAACCTAAAACAAAGCTATTGTAAGCAAAAGAATGTCCATTACTCGATAAAACCAAATCACGAAAAATCATACATAGGCTAGTAGAGCCTCCAACATGGTTCATCACAATCAAGGGTCGGTCAACAATTCAAGTTCCATCCTAACTTCTCTACTAAGTCACTGGATATGAAGGAATGTGAAGCCCCGATATCAAACAGAACACGTATGGGAACAACATAAATAGAAAGCATACCTTGAATAACGATGCACTTTCCCTTCTCCTTTCCCAAAGGATCACTTGATGAAGTTTGGACAGCGTTGAGAGCATATGCTTTCACCGTCGGTTTCTGCTTTGACGGTTCTAGATGGTCCTTCTGAATATGTCCAAGCCTATTGCAATGTACCACTTTTTCCCCTCAGCTCTGCAGTCTCTACTATGGTGACCCTTATCATCGTAGTTATAGCAAATCAGTGAGGTTTTGCTCTTCTTTTGGCCATTTTGTTCTAAAACAGCTTCCTCTTGTTACTACTATTTCCCTTCTTCTTGCCTCCCCTACTCGATTGCAGCTTTGGCTCTTCTTTAGGAATAACAGCCTTCGACTTCAGATAAAGTCTCCCATGCCTCAAAGCCTGCTCGACCATCATTTCAAAGATCTCATCAACATGACCCAGGAGTCTCTCTCCCAAGTAGTTATCCGAGCCGACGATAAATTTCTCGTTCTTCTTCGATGGAGCATCAATAAAAGACATCTCATACTTTGATAAAGCATCGAACTTAGCAACATACTCAAAGGTAGACAAGTCTCCCTGCTTCAGGTCTGCAAACTTATAGAACAAGACCAACTTTTAAGCTACTGGTATAAACTTCTTCTCAAACCTGGCTTTGAATTAGTCCCAAGATAACTGGTCCTTGGGAATAACAATTTTCATGGCATTTCACCTGCTCATAGCTTGTCCTTGGAGTTGTTGACAAGCCGACCTTCTTTCCATATCAACCTTCAGTTCTAAGTCATCGAAAATTATTTTGTAGGTGTCTAACCAGTCCTGCACTTCGTACCCAGCTCCATTCCTTAGAATGATTTTCCACCCAGACTAATGATGTCTTTATTTACCTTAGCAAAGTTGACTCTGGATGCCTGCACCAGAGCACCACCATCAACAGTAACATTAGGAGCGACTACTTGAGCATTTTGTAGCATGTTCCTCATCATGGTATTGAACATCATCTACAAGTCGGGATTAGCAACTCTTGAGCTAGCTCCCTCCTCTGCTCCTGAAATGTAGTTTCTAGCAACATTCCTCGTGTGACGACTCATCATGTAGTCTGTAATAAGGATGATCAGTCCCTTTATAAGGAATTATGCATAAGTAGTACTCATGTGTGCAATGCGGCTTTTTTCTATACATATGTGTGTCTGTCTATATATGTGTGTGTATATATATATTACTATATAGTTTTGAAAACCAAAATGTATCACAAGTACGCTTTATCGTATACCCTCGATCCATCCTACAGTGTTTACTCGTACTCTATCTCTGATGGATCAAGGTATTAACTTAAGGGTTAAGCGAGTTAACCGAAGTCAAATCGCTTAACCTAAGCTCCAATACCAAATGTGACGACCACCCTATACCTCCGGCACCTAATATACTAGTATAGTGCACTGCAACTGTGCATGGACGATGCAAGACAGTTGTAAAAGGTTGAAAAATAGTTAAATAATCATAGAATCTATTGAATATTTCATAGCACATCGAATAAAATATACTAGTTAGCATGGATATAAAATAGGCGAGACAGTAATAACTTAATGAACTTCAAAAATCAAAGTGCACAGATCCATATAGTTATACAAAAAAGTGATAGAGTTTATAAAACTGAATTAAACTCAAGGAATAAACTGTCTCTAAATATAATAAGCAGCCACTCTCTAGGCTTCATGGTGTTGCATAGCGGAACCAACAATAATAAGTCCAAATATAAGTACGAGAAAGCATCGCCTCCTTCTCATCCACCTGTAAAGCTCCATGTGTCACCTACATGTGCTATCTAGTTTACTCATTCAAGAGTATGCAAGATAATGAGGAGCAAAGCATAAAATCTTAAGTTATACAATAGTGTGGTGCAAGCGGTGGAAAATCTCAACTACTATAAAATCAATGTACTAGGACATAGGGTTTGGAGAATCATACTTGACATGTCCTTGCATCCAAAGAGTTAGCACATAACATAGGATATATGTTATTCTACATCATAAGCATTGTGAGTGTATTGTATATCAAGGTACAAATGGGTGTCTAGATATCTATGTCAATGAAACCTACATTATGTGACATCCCTAACAAACATAAAAAAACATAACATTCATCATCCATCCCCACATTCACTCATTTGGTACGTTGGAAACCATCATGGTCGGGGACTAGACTACCTATCTGATAGTCAACGTCCTGATTTCTAAGCACTCAAATCCATGCCACTTAGTAGGCCAGAAATTAGACTAACAGTTTGATAATCTAGGGTAAAATAAATCTCGCGTCTGAAGATAAGGATCCATTTGATTCATGTGGGTGCCCCCACGTACCACTGCTTTACGAGTACACTACAAAACCTTTGAGTACCAATGATCCCTTTGCATATGTCATCCATAGCATAGAACATCCAAGAGCTTGTCCTTTAGATTATTATACAACTTTCATCTTAAGTTGACATCTCTCGACCATCATCCCTAGTCATAGCATATCATCACTTTTCCCATAACATTATCTAGTATGCCCCTAGGTCTGGTCTGATGCCTTATGCTCTGAGTCTTGAAGTATAGCAATCCTAACACTAAAGCTATCACTTCTCATCACCAAGCCATGCTCACCAAGTTTATGATACAACACCGAGTTATATGACTCGGTATCGACCCAAGGCTTCAATCAGCCAACCAAAATTTTGACTAAATGTTTGAGAAGGCATAGGTATTCCACTATGCCCATTTCCACCTCCTAAATGCCTCCTTCCTTCGCTTTGTATGAGCTAAGCCATCCTAAAAACTCCATGAGTCTCCATTGCTCGTCCTCTCAACTCAGTACTGGGTTGTGGCATCGAGCCTTATACTTAGTCAAATTTTAACTAAGTTTCTTCCACCCTGATCCAAGTTACTTTCCTCAAGGTTGACTCGAAGTGAATGCCTCTAAAATAGTTGTCCAATGATCCAACAATAGCTGATCTGACACTTCATTCTATATCTAGAGCAAACGAACTCCAATTGGCTTATAACTTGAAACATAGCTTCATAAGGCCTTCTTTGTTGCCCCATACAACTCGCATCAAGTTTCGCCAAACCATCTCAAGTCGGTATCGACTCGTAACCTAACTATCCATATTTCTAAGTTGCCATTCGATCAGCGTTTTCAACCAAACCAACAACATACATGCAAGCATTCAACATATATCATACATTCATATAGAGTAAACATACATACATATCGATTCATAGCCTAGATCTAAGTGTAAAAGAGGTGGGAAAGTCATAAGAAACATAAACTGGTTTGGATCTAACTTTACATACAACTTCATAAAATCGTTCGGAAATGATATATGTGTTTACGTACGATTTAAAACACATTTTTAAGGTTTAAAAACTATTTTAAAATATCATTTTAAACATATATTGACTAAGTAGTAAGTGAGGAGTTTTAGCTATTCACTTAAATCTTAAACACCCAAAAATGATCCAAATCCCAAGATGAACGGTAGTAGATTAGAATCCAAGGTCATCCAAATAGAAAATCTCTAAAAGCCAATGCTAATATCGCTACTCTCCTCCTTAATGAAAAGATTTGGCTAAGATTTAGGGTGGTTTATGGCTTGTAGAAATTATTGGTGGCTTCTCTAACTATTTTGGGAAGTATGAAATGACTAGAGAAAGTCCCATCAATCCCCACTTGGGTCTAATCCCGAAATGGACCTTTGGGTTTATCCACTAATCCACTAATTACCCACTAAGCTAACCGTAGTTAACCAAAATTTCAAATAGGCATATATCATAAATGGCAAGTTCGTTTTTCTATTATGACTACTCCACGAAAAGAGAAATCATCATCCTAATCTAATGGAAGTGGTTTCATACCCCAATTTAGCTTCTATCAAAACTTATAGGCTTAATAAGATTTTCAAGGTCAGGAAAAAGAGTACATATTATGTCCATATATTAATAATACAGCAGAAACAATGCTAGAAAACCAAGTTGTCAAATAGATGGAGGAGTAAAACAAAGTAGCTATACACTCAAAACCATCCATGCGATCAACTTGGGGCAGCAAAAACAAAGAAAATACCACAACATGACAGGACACGTGGATAAACCAACCGAAAACAAAAAAAATAATCAGGAAACAACACCGATGTGGATGACTTCGCATTACCGCCTTCTATAGAGAGATAACCATACATCGAATTTACTAAAAATATCAGATCTAATTAATCCACTCAACCAAGTCAATAATGGCGGAATATCCTAGTCTCGCAAATCAAGAAAGATAAAAGAAATTTTACAGATCGAAGTATAAAGCATCTCCGAGTTCAAGGAGGACGGAGCTCCGACTTTGGGTCAATTGCAATGCCAAAGTCAGACAAGATAAGTTCAAGTTCTTTACTTTTCTTCTTTGAATCTAGTTTATTTTGAATTAAATACTTGCAGTCTTGCATTATGAGTATAGTTCTCACTTGAACTGGCAATTCGATACCTTTGAAAATTCGGGAGTTTCTTTCAACCCAAATGTGCCAAATCAGGGATGTAAAAGCAATGTTCATGAGTTGGTTAAGCAATAGATTATTTTTCTGATTTTGACATATAATTTCCAAAATTTGGTTGATTTCAGAAGAGTTTCTGATGTTAATATTAAGTTTATGCATAATCTCTTCTAGAATTTGCCTCGAATATATGCAGTTAAAAAATAAATGGTCCTTGTCTTCATGTTGGGTTAAACAGAACACACAAGATCGATCAATACCATTATTCCATCTGTTGATTCTGTCTTTAGTGTTCAAGCCGTTTAATTTAGCCAGAAGTGCGCAAGTAGACATTTTAGGAGCATAATTTTTATCCCAAATTATACTGGTCCACTTAAATTTGGCATGTTTGCTTCTGATATGATTCCATGCCGAGTTCATACTAAACTAACCATTACTGCTAGGAAGCCAGAACCAAAAATCATGTTGCATTTGATTATGAATTTTGATATTAAGCACAGTATTTTGAATTTGAGTAGGAACACAATCAATTTGATCCTTCCATTTATTACCTGATATAAGAGTGGAAACTTTTCTATTACTACCACCAGTAATAGAAATGGAATTCCACCCAAATTTATCCACCAGTGAAGAGCCATTAATCCATGGGTCTAACCAAACATCTGTACTTTCACCATTAATAATTTTTCTATCAACTAATCCTTTGCACCATTGTCTAGCTCTAAGCAGCAGTTTCCAAGTTAAGATGCATTGTTATTCATAGCAGCAATCCAAAAAATTATATTATTGCAGTATTTGTTACACATCCATTTGGCCCAGAGAGTTTCACTTTATATAAATTTCCAGACCAATTTAACTGCAACTGCTTTAGCAATTTCATCTATTTTCGAATACCAAGGCCACCCTTACTTTTAGTTTTACAAACATCATCCCCAGCACATCTTATGAGCTTTAGATTTCCATATAAAATTAGCACAAAGAGAATTAATTCTCTAAATAACAGTCATAGGAAAGTGGGTGAATTGCATCTAAAATTGAATCATTGGGTGAATAACAGTTTTAACATATTCAATTCTACCACTGATGTTGAGCATTTTACTGTTCCAATGATTTTTTTTGTCTATTAAACATCCAAAATCCCTTGCTTTAAGCATGTTGTTAGATAGTGGGATGCCTAAATATAAAACTGGAAGGTTTCCAATACTGATATTTAAAATATCAGCTATTTGCTACTTGTTATTAGCTCCTTTACTAAAAAACAAAGTAGATCCTTTTTCATTTAAGTCAAGGCCAGTTAAAAATTTCAAATGTAAGATGTGCAGAATGCATTCAGCATTCTTTATGGTAGCTTTGGCCATAATTAAGATATCATCCGCATACAACTAATGGGTGATCATTGGATCAATTTTTTAAATGGGGGTGATATTACCTTTCAAGTATCCACATCTAGATTGATTGTAAGGAGCTCCATAGCCATGGAAAATAAGTATGGCGAGAGAGGATCACCTTGTCTTAATCTCCTCGAACTCTTAATAAAACCAAAGGGCGAGTCATCAATTAACACCGAAAATGAAGGAGTAGATATGCACTCATAAATGAGATTAGCAAATATCGTAGGGAACCCCATGGAAATCAGCATGTGATGAATAAACTCTCTACTTATTTTATTGTAGGCTTTATGCAAATCAATTTTTGTTTGAACTTTTCCTATTAAATCTCTAACCATTTCATATGCAAGTAAGGAATTCTCAGTAGTAATTCTCCCAGTAATGAAAGCATTCTGATTATATGAAATAAGGTCATTCATGTAAGGTTTCAGTCGATTACAAAGAAGATTGGCTAAAATCTTATACGAGACATTGCGGAGAGAAATCGGTATAAGATCAGGCATATCAACCACATCAGGTTTTTTTGGAATTAGACAAATAAATATATCATTGATTTCTCTAGTTATTTTACCTAATTGGAGAATGTCATTCATAGCATTCCGGATATCATTTTTAAATTGCTCCCAATGTACTTTATAGAATTTTGTATTAATGCTATCTGGCCCAGGGGTGCTGTTGTCATTAATTTGGAATATGATAGTTTTTATTTCCTCTAATTAAAATGGTTTGCATTAATTGCTCCTTGCATTTTCAGAAAGAATTTTCTTACAAGGTTTTAATGAGGCATATTATGAAAGTATATGAGTACTATTTTAGTTTATAAAGTACCTTTTTTCAAAAAAAAAAGATTTTCAAGGTCAAATCCGTCTAATAAAAATTCTAAGGGTAGAATATGTCCCTAGTAAATATTTTCCAAAGCTATAGTCATACGACCTCAATAAGTAAAAATATAATATTTTATAATTTTTCGATATGTAAAATATGATTCGTTGCACCTCTAGCTCTAGATAGTCCCTCATATCAAGGTAATCAATATGATGGTCAACGTGATGACTGTGTCTCTCTGTCTCTATGTGGGGAATGTCCTCCTCCTTCATGTTTATCTCGAATGGAATGTCGACCATGAGTATAACTTCCACTCCTATAGCATTCTTTATGAGCTCTATCAATTCCTCACCGGGTCCCTTAGCTCAAACAGGGGGTTTGTGATGTAATGAATTAGTTTTGCTCATAGTTAGGCCCGGCTCAGTACTAGTCTGATTTTTTCCAATGCAAAACAAATTTTTAGGAACAACTTCGTACTCATTCCTAGACTGATTCTTGCATTTGTTTATGTTCCCACGACCTTGTCCTTCTGCTATCGCGTTCTGAACTGCTACTCTTTCTAGAGCTAGAGCGTGACCTTCTTCATTCATGTCCCTAAAGAGATAACTTTCTCTATCATCAAGGTTGTAGCCTTCATTCCCGCGTTATCTAAGGCATGTCATTAGCTCGTCCATCATAGCTTACAGTTAAGTAGGGAAGCGTGAGTTTAATTCAAACATAATTTTAACTACACCGCCTTTGGTTATCACACTAAGTAAAGGTGGCATGCTTGTAGATTCTTTATTCCAGCTAGCCTCCTGATGGAAATGATAGCACTCACGTCCTTGCTCGCAATTCCAACTTTACCGTCTTTGAGTCAAGGAGCCATAACTCCTTGCAAGTAATCGAGTCAATCTGGATTTTATGTTCACTCTTTTAGTGAAACACCAAAATTTGTACAAGCACCCCGTAGACATAAACAAAGCATTGTAGACTTGGAATGTTATGTACAGTAAGGTTTTTGATGTTTATATCTTTATATGGTTGAGATTATATACTAATTCAGACCAGATGTAGTTAACACAAGTAGATAATGTAGTAAAAATGCAAAAAAGAAAATGCAACACTTTTATAGTGGTTCAGCAAATATATGCCTATACCCATGGTAGGTTATTGTTTTTTCTTATACATCTCAAGTACAATGTTGGAATACAAAATATAACTCTATGTGTCGAAAAAAAATTGTAACTATAGAAAATCAGTTTGGCTGGGGAGAGAATGACTTTGTTCAGTTGTTTTATGAGTAAAATTCCGATCCCCATCATTGTGCACATAAAAGGATAAAGGAGGAGGGTTGTGATAGGCTTGGAGAGCCAACGTAAAAACCACAGCCTCTCTTATGGAAATGGAACCTAATTATATTTTGTTGGGGCATAACCCTCTTAGCGACACGCCATATCGAGGCTCGGGTATGGTGAAAAGTGAGCAAGGGCAAGGTCGCCACTCCCTTAGTGGCGCGCCATATCGAGGCTCGGGTATGATGATAAATATGCAAGTGCTGGATCGTCACTCCCTTAGTGGAGCGCTGCATCGACGCCCCAATGTAGTGATAAATGAGCAAGGATCTTTGCACTTTACTCGGCGGGTGCAAGGGGCAAGGAAGCTAGTCGATGTAAGTAGGATTCGGTTAGGTAATTGGAATGTAGGATCATTAACAGGAAATCTAAGAGAGATAGTTGATACTATGACTAGGAGACGTGTAAATATCTTATGCGTTCAAGAGACCAAATGGACGGGCCAGAAGGCGAAGGAGGTGGAGAACACAGGCTTCAAGTTGTGGTACACGAGAAAAGAACGTAACAAGAATGGGGTAGGCATCTTAATTGACAAGAACCTTAGAAACAGAGTTGCCGATGTTAGGAGACAAAGGGACATGATCATCCTAGTCAAGCTGGTAGTGGGCGATATGATTCTGAACGTCATTAGTGCCTATGCCCCACAAGTAGGTCTAAGTGAAGCCGTCAAGAGGAATTTCTGGGAAGAGCTAGATATTATGGTTAGAGATGTGCCTAGTAGCAAAAAACTTTTCATACGAGAAGATTATAACGGGCATGTTGGTACAGCTAGTGGTGGGTTTGAGAGAGTACATGGTGGTTTTGGATATGGCGATAGGAACCAAGAAGGAGAAGAAATACTAAATTTCGCTATTGCTTATGACTTTATGATAGCTAATACCTTCTTTAGAAAGAGACAGTCACACTTAGTTACTTTTAGTAGTGGTCAACACTTTAGCCAGATTGACTTTGTCCTTACTAGAAAAGATGACAAACGAGCTTGTGTAGATTGCAAAGTCATACCTGGAGAATGCATCGTCTCACAACATCAGCTTCTGATATCCGAGTTTCGTCTTCGAATGCGTGTTCGATAGGATAAAGGAGCCAAGATTAGTCGGATGAAATGGTGGAAGCTCAAAAGAGACGCTTCATGGGTGTTTAAGATAGGGTGATGAGAGAAGGGGCATGGAATTTGGAAGAAGGAGCAAATCACATGTGGGATGAGATGGCAACGCGCATTCGAAAAGTGGCTACTGAGGTGTTTGGGGTAACGAAAGGAAATAATCGTGAACCTAAAGATTCGTGGTGGTGGAACAGTGATGTTCAAAAGGCTATCAAAGAGAAGAAAGAATGCTATAAGTGCTTGCATCATCACAGGAGCGAGGATAACATGCAAGAGTACAAAGTGGTAAAGAAGAACGCAAAGAGAGCGGTGAGTGAAGCGAAGGGTCGGGCGTATGAAGACCTGTATCATAAGCTAGGTACGAAGGAGGGTGAAAAAGACGTCTATAGGATAGCTAAGCTCCGTAAGAGGAAGACAAGAGACTTCAACCAAGTTAAATGCATCAAAGATGACAATAATAAACTTTTGGTGAAGGACGATGAGATAAAAAATAGATGGAGAGACTTCGACAAGCTATTTAATGAAGAAAATGATAGCACAATGATCGAGATAGACGACTCTTTTGATGACACCAGTAGGCATTTTGTTCGAAGAATTCAAGAATCCGAGGTAAAGAAGGCGCTAAAACGGATGACAGCGGGCAAGGCATTAGGGCCTGATGGCATTCCCATTAAGGTGTGGAGATGCCTTGGAGATGCAGGGATAGCCTGGCTAACTAAGTTGTTCAATGATATTTTCAAATCAAACAAGATGTCAAATGAGTGGAGGAGAAGCATATTAGTTCCAATTTTTAAGAATAATGGAGATATCCAAAGTTGCACAAACTACAGAGGAATTAAGCTTATGATTCATACGATGAAGCTTTGGGAGAGAGTCATTGAACATCGATTAAGAAGAATGACAAGCGTTTCAAAAAACCAATTTGGCTTCATGCTTGGGAGGTCGACCATAGAGGTGATTTTCTTGATAAGACAACTTATGGAGAGGTTTAAGGAGCAAAAGAAGGATCTTCACATGGTATTTATCGATTTGGAGAAAGCTTATGACAAAGTACAACGAAAGGTGATGTGGTGGGCTCTGGAAAGAAGAGAGTCCCAACAAAGTACATTACCCTTATCAAGGATATGTACGATGATGTTGTGACTAGTGTCAGAGCATGCGATGGTGTAACCAGTGACTTTTCCATTAACATAGGATTACATCAAGGGTCAGCATTGAGCCCCTACATTTTTTCCCTAGTGATGGATGAGGTTATGAAGAGTATACAAGAAAAAATTCCTTGGTGCATGCTATTTGCTGATGATGTTGTGCTAATTGATGAAAGTAGGATTGGGGTTGATAAACAACTTGAGTTGTGGAGACAGACTTTAGAATCAAAGGGATTTAGGCTTAGCAGAACTAAAACAGAGTATCTGAAGTGCGAGTTTAGCGGTGTTAGATCAGAGGATGGAGATGTCACTCTAGCCGGACAAATGGTTCCTAAGAAGGAATCCTTTCGATATTTAGGATCAATGTTGTAGTGTAATGGTGAGATGATGAAGATGTTAGTTTTAGAATTCGAGCGGGATGGGTGAAATGGCGACAAGCATCTGGCATTCTCTATGACAGGAAAGTCCCACAGAAGCTTAAAGGAAAGTTCTACAGAACGGCAATCGGACATGCGATGTTGTATGGTGCAGGATGTTGGCCTACTAAAAACCAACGCGTCCAGAAGATAAGCGTAGCATAGATGCGTATGCTGCGATGAAGTTGCGGTCATACAAGAAGAGACCGAATTAGAAATGATAATATACGTGAAAAACTTGGAGTATCACAAATTGAGGAGAAGCTAATTCAACATCGCTTAAGATGGTTTGGACATCTCCAACAAAGGCCGCCCGAGGCACTTGTGCGCGTTGGAATGGTAGGCCGCGTCGTATGCACAAAAAGAGGTAGAGGTCGACCAAGGTTGACATGGGAGGACGTAGTAAAAGGGACTTGAAGGATTGGAATATATCCGAAGAGCTGGTAACGGATAGGAGCGCGTGGAAGTTAGCGATCCACGTAGCAGAACCATGAGCTATGAGTTTTATAAGTTTTAGATTACAGGACTGGAGAAAAGAATTATAAGACATAGCGCGTGGAAATTAGCGATTCACATACCAGCACCATCATTACTATTTATACTATTATCATCATTTGGGTTTTTTTTCTTTCTTTTTTTCTTTTTTTATTACATATATATATTTTTACCTTTATTTTTACTTTACTTAGTTACTATTATTATTAATTTACTTATTTGACTTTATTTTATTATTGCTATTGTTATTGTTATAACCTTTAAATTAGCTTTGTCATTTAATTTTGGGTTCCATCTCAAGCCGACCCCAACTTGTTTGGAAATAATGGCTTTGTTGTTGTTGTTGTTCCCCACGTCCGTTCTGGTAATTTTCCAACCTTCTTATCTTTTTGTCTTACTTGTTTGATTATTTCTCAATAGACTCGTTGCAACTCTTCTAAACATATGTTTATCTTCGGACCTGTCAACTGATACTTTTTCGGATGTGGATAATCTCATATCTACATTCATTTTTGAATATCGGATATCTGCATCGACGGATGCGGATGGATATCAAATATTTATCCTACTCCACTTCTAATTAATAAACTCAAAAAATAATGGAATCTTTTTATCCAAAATAAATACATTTTAGTGATAATGATAAAATAGATGTGGAAATTATGATTCGTCCATTTTCAAAATTAATACCAAAAAAATCTTTCTAAAAACCAAGTTTCATGAAACACGCATGTCAAAATTTTCAACAAAAATATCCACTTTAAACCGCAAATATTTGCGGTTATAATTGCATATTTTTATAAAATGAATATTTGCATTATGGAATGTAAAAATTTAAACCGTAAAATACAAATTTTTGCAGTGTGTACTGCAAACTTTTCATTTTATAAAAGTATGCAGTTAGAATTGCAAATATTTGCTGTATAAAATGCAAATACATACAGCATAAAATGAAAAATATTTCAGTTCTAGCTGTAAATATACGCGATTTAAATTGTATGTTTTAGCTGAAAATTTTAAGATGTTTTGTAAAACTTTTCTTGAAAGGCGACAGAAGTGGATTTTAAAAAAAATTGGACGTTTGAAAAAATGTCTCAATATAAAAAATAAAAAAATGATGATAAAATAATTTTGTACAATAAATATTCACTTGCAAACATATAATATTAATTACCTTCGCATTGTATGTATTAAAATATGCATCATATCAACCACTATCTTCATAAAAGTTAACTTAATAAATACTATCTTTAATAAATACTATCTTATCCGTAACCATATCCATTTTTCGAATTTCAAATATATTTCGATTTTCCAACTAAGGCCGCGAATAGACTTCGAAGTCAGGCCTATCTATATTTCAACATCTTTCCATTCTTGAAGTCTTGTGGAAACCTTTAAATGCGAATTCATCTTATCTGAAAATTGTAATTCCAATACATACTGGAGCTTAGATTTCTATTTTTCAGTACTGAGTTGAAGAAGGCTAACGTATCCAAACTGGTTCCAGGGGTTGGAAAAAAGAAAACGAAGCGCTACTTGAAAGCGGGCTAAAGTGCAAGCTCCGGCCACTTTAAAATAGCAACGGATACTTTCGGATGTGGATAGTGTTATATCCATTTCCGCATCCGAAATCATTTTCAAATATCGGATATCCGCGGATACGAACGGATAGCAGATAATTATTCTATCCGCTAACGATTGATAAATCAAAAAATATAAATGAAAATTTTTAGTTTAACATAAATTTTTTTCAATCGTATTGATTATTAAAATGTTAAAAAAACAAATACAATGAGAATAAATAGTTTTGAACAATTAATATGCATATAGTGTTTATAATATAAACTTCTAACTCAATGAAACCATAAATAAATATTTTTTGCTATATTAAAATACACATAATTTAAACTACAATCTTAAAAAATACCGATAATTTTCAAATGCGGATGCTTTTATATCCCCATCCGCATTCATTTTTTCTGATATCGGATATTAATCCGCTTTTCGAATGCGGATGGATTTCGAATTTTTCAAATATCCATTGACATTGACAGTCCTATTTAAAAATTCCCTGCTATTATGACAATCTAACAAATTAAATGCGTTAAATCAGTTTCAAAAAAATATATAATAAATAAATTGCATGTTAAAAGTACCCAAGACCAAAACTCTCCAAATATGCATGTAGATTTCTAAACATCTTATTCTGTCAGATATACATCCGCAGATTCAAACCGAGCAATGTAATCGTCAAAAAAAAAAGGAAGAACACGAACTCCTACACAAATTACACAGCAATATGTATTTATACTCTGAGACAAAACTGTTAAATACCATATTTGGTCAATCAATGGCAATGATCAAAAACCCAACAGAGACATACATGAGAAGCACCGGGTAGAGAGCTAATGCCTTTCTTCTCGGATTCACCGCAGCACTCATGAATGGATACGCTGCCCAGGAGCTCCATGCTAATGTTGAAACAACTACCACAATCTTAACAATTACATTGTCTATAAGCAAGCAAACTAGAGCTCCAACATCAATAGGAAATAGGCAGTATCCAAGGAGGCTGAGACTTTGAAAGAATATGATGTGTCCACCCTGATAATTTATAATATCTGGGATGAGATACAAAGAACAAACAATACATGCATACATAACAGAAATGGAGAGTTGGGAATATATTTACCAGGAGCAAAACATTCAATGTGAGGATGATTGCACCGGCCGCCAAAACAGCAAATGCAACTGCAAACACTTCAGACTGACATATGGTACAAGGCACGCATTAGTCGTCATCATGAAGTAAAAATAGTAGTACAGAAACAATACAAATAGACTATTTACATTTTGTAAATAACCTACTTACTCATCATGGTTAATGCCCATCCAAATTTAGCAAAGGATGCATAATACTATCGGAATAAGGTTCATACTATCCATATAGCTCAAATGTATTTCAAAATCGACATCTGTCCTAGCGTCATAAGCCTGTTAGCCTTTGCCAGTGATACTACCGTTATATCGGACAGGGCATGGAACATTTGGAATATAACTTCCACCCCATCTAAGGTTGCATCTTTAGTTTGGTTCTGAACACTTGTTTGGAGTGTAGGTAGAACAAGGCGTCAGGTTTTTGGAAACTATATAGCACCACGTAAATTATTTATTTAAAAGTT
Source organism: Allium fistulosum (assembly GCA_030737815.1). Taxonomy (NCBI): domain Eukaryota; kingdom Viridiplantae; phylum Streptophyta; class Magnoliopsida; order Asparagales; family Amaryllidaceae; genus Allium; species Allium fistulosum. The sequence continues at coordinate 1,108,281,082 of CM060902.1, read as the reverse complement.
TACCTAATAAACAGGCCCGTCCTGAGAGTTAGGAGACTGTTGAAAAGTGGAGACCTATATAAATAATGAAGATTTCTTCCTCTTCTTTCTGTGCAACTTTTTTCTTATTTTTTTATTTTATTTTATTTTTGCTGTTGTTGTTGCTAAAATCAAACAAAATCAGCAAACAAAAAATACATCGAAAGTTTAAGACCAAATAAATTTCAATCAATTCTGTCAAACATAAACCTCAAACCCATGACAATTTAAATCAAAGTTGAAAATTTTACCAACTATTCTAAACTTCCATTTTAAATAATGATATATGTTACTAATAGATAACCTTTTCAAATTTAGACCAACAAAAATCGTTGGAACCTTGAGGTCCAAAGTGATCGTTTGGCACCTTGGAACAAGACCAGCCCTGCTAATAAACAAATGAGCATGGCACACACATAACAATAACATATTTCTTAACCCCTGGTCCTAATAATACAATTTCATTGACATGTCATTATTAGTGATACTTTAACCGCTGCCACTTAGTTGGAATATATATAGTTTATGTAGCTATGTTTACATTTATAATGAGTGTGAACAAAATTGAACTCTAGTCCCGCCTACATACCTGCAAGTAAAAGTCAGCCAGTTCTGTTACGCCCTCCATAAAAAGGTTTACACACAAATAAGCATGTAATGGCATACAGCACTATGCATGTAACGGTAAACTGTACTATTGGGAAATGGCAAGTTATAAATGTACAGTAGTACAGTATATCCACCACTGATGTAGCATCTTAAATTTATATATCTCCTTTTCATGAATAAGCTATCGCTTATATTAATGCACGAAAGAACAATTACACCCATCAATAAGAAGTTTACAATTGTAACATAAATTGATAACGAATCCATCAAAAAGTGGCAAAGCAATTTAATAGAGCTCATTTGACAATTGAGCAGTATGTCAACTGAATTGTCAAATTTTGACGACTCGAATGTTCAAGCAACATGTAGCATCTACCATATTTAACAAATTTTAAGCTCGTTATCTTTTACTTTGAACTCCCTCTTTACATTTAATTAATCAAGGTTGTGCAAAATCAAATCATTTATTACCAAAATATTAATAAATGAACCAGAAACTCAATCGCATAATTGGTGCATTGCTAACTGTTAATTGATCTAGTAAACCAACAATTGACAATTTAATTTTCAATTGCCAATTGACTAAAATTGGACAGTATTGCTTTAAATGATTTTTCTGTTGTTGTTTTCGTCCTCCTGGTGTATATCTGTTGTAGTGGAAATTAGCCACAAGGGCTTCTTTAGCTAGTGCAATTAGTTTCTAGAACGCACAACTAAAATAATTACTTTTAAGGACAAAATGCAAAATAATTAGTTTCTAAGGCCTAAAAACCTATGAAATTATATCCTTGATAGTAATTGGACTGCTGACTTTGTCCTTAAAAGTAATTATTCTGCTGATTTTGGCCTTGAAATTAATTTTTATATATGTGTGTCCTAGAAACTAATTGGACTTCAAAGTTTGTCCTTCTAGTGAAATGCCCCATATCTGTAGTTATATAGATGTAGAGCTGAGGATTCTTGATCTACTCGTTATAAATGCCCCTATAATCACACATACAAGGGATGTAGGTCATTCCCTATATTAAGCATGCTAGAAAATATCATTCGTAAAAAACGCAATCAGAGTCTATAGTCAAATAGGTTACAGCATTAAATACCACAAAAAGAAAGAAAATTTGTGTTAGCAGTAACTTCATATTAGATCTAACTTTAGCCATATATTACCAACTTTACTAAAATCATTAGCCAATTACTGTTGCGTGCTGCCAAACAGTGGAGGGCAAAGCTCGCAATGAAGCATATGATCCAATTATATCTTGTGTATCACTCACAACAGAGCCATGAGAGGATTTGAATTTGTAGCCTCCCTAGTGGAGACTGGAGGGACATAATTGCGTATTGAGAAAGGGCTCACTAGCATCTGTGCGCTTCCAATACGTATGAAGAGATTATAAAATAAATAAATCCACGAGTAATTGAAATTTTACGATATCAACGCAAAATGAGAGATGTTCGATAGCCACAATTACTTAAAGAGGCCAGCCTGATATGAAGCTGGAGTCAACTTCGGAAAAGAGTCTGCCCACTTAAAAAAAATGGCATAGCCTCTCTACATGAGTGATCAAATTTAGCAGACATCGATTCTAACAAACAATACTTTCTTGAACTACTTCATGAAAAACTTGAATGCTTCCAAGCATATTTTAGGATTTGATTATTTGCTGCACTACAGCCTACAATATCTCAACCAAAATTTATAGGAATTCAGTGTTTTCAATACTTAGTAATTAGAACTACAGATTGATTTATCACATCAACCAATGGTTTTTGAGTTCATATTTCAATTATGTCAGAGAAGTTGAGTGTACAATATTCACATAAGGATGTAGATTTACCTTACTCCTATGTTCTAAAGTGCACATTCTGGGGGCCATCTTATGTTATTTTTATGCATTTCTTCCAATTCCTAAAACTAATCTTTAGGAAGAAGACGTTGTCTGAAAATCAGACAGAACACCAGAATCATAATCGTGCATATAATTTCATGCATCATGTCACAACATGCATGCACACATCCCCCCTTGCATGTAGATTCTCATTCTGACTATGCCACAGTATGTTGAATAGGTGTGATGAAGAAAGAACACCGGTATAACTATGATGTTCATATTTTGCACCTTAGTTGGTGACCTTGTCTTTACTCTTAAATTGTAGAAAATGCAGAAGACTTGCATAACATCTGTCGTCATGTATGTCATGCAATCTTCTTATCATTGTGTACATTTAGAAACCAAAAACATGCCAAAATTGGAACTAAGACAAATTGAATCCATAGCAGCTGCTGTAATGACATTAGATATTTGGATGCACATCTTAAACTATAATCTGTGACCAATACTTGATTTACATTGTTGAAATCAACAAGGTAAACTCATAACTGTATCTAGGCAACTTAATACTAAGACTGAAGCTCACCCGTAGTAAGTAAAAATAATATCATATATAGTAAACAAGCGGCACATGTATGAAGCTAAGCAACTAAAGTCACAGTTTGGTTTAACATTTCAAGGAGCAGAGCATGATAAGCAGCTTATCTGGCAATTGGAATAAGAACCCAGCAGCAAAAACACCAATACATTCATCTCTAAAGTATAACCATTTCTAATTTTTCAATATAAAACACTGATAAATTCATTAAAGATGATGGTTTTTTGAGATTAAAATTGAAATTAAAGAGAACTAAAGTATAAACCACTTATCTTTATTTTTAATCATCCCCTGATATCAGAAAGATACAAAATCAAAATATTCATTCCAAAAGGATGTACACTAAAGTAATACAGCCTTTGTTATCAACACCATTGTGTGCAATGCAAAAAATAGATAGAACAAAAAGCTACAGATAGAGCTCTAGTAAAAAAAACAGATTAGACTATGCTATCATCATACATACTTTAACTGAATTTAAATTTCACCCTAAGATAAATATAATCAATTATAAAACAGCTAGAACACATAATCCTAGCATATGCACCAGATTAACAAACACAAATTATGCTTAAATGCCAACAACTACTAAACTTAAACAAAAAATTTTACCAAATCATATGCACCGAATAGGTACAATACTACCCTTATATTCATATTTTCATGAACAATTCAACTAAAGAAGAAAAGTGTTATGTCCCGCCTCTCCTAGTATGGTATGGGTGATGCATATAAAACTCATTAGACGTTCTCCCCCTACAAGCTAGCTTTTAAGGGTGAGTTCTACCTAATAACTTGGTTCTTTACAAGTGGTAACAAAGACAATGACCATCAACGAAAATTTGCACCCACAGAGAGGTCGATTGATGCGTGTAGAACCCATTTGGCACCCTCCCCTTACAAACTACATTTTAGGGGTGAGTTCTACCCAATTTGCCCTTTTTTTTACAGGAATAGGTAATTTTGTTTCCACAAGACCTAGATGATTTGCTAAGGCTTCGTTTGTTTTAAATGCTGAAAGCTGAAGGTTGAATAGTGATTGCTAAATGTTGAATTATGATTGTTGAATACTAAATCAGGAATAGTTGTTTGTTTAAATGTTTAACACTTCTAATTATAATTAAAGTATATAGTTATTTTGACAATATTACTCTCTATACTAATTGGTATTCACTTTATAATGATTAAAATTAAGAATTTGAATTATGATAAACATAAATAGTTAGAAAACTTTAAATTTGAAAATTCCAAAATTTGGGAAGTATTCGAAATTTAGAAAAACTTGAAACATTGGATATGAAACTGAAAGTTTTTAGTTATAAATTGTTAATATTCAAAAATTTTAATTACAAAATGTTATATTTTTAACAAATTTATTTCAAAAAAAAATTTGAAATTTAGTTTACAAAATTGTCTTAAGAAAATTACTTAGGTAAAGGTGGAACCGAGTGCACGAGGCTCCTGCACAATAGCGGGCTCTGTGGAGGTCGATAATGTACGCAGCTTTTCTCTCGTATTGCGAAGAGGTTGTTTCCCGACTCAAACCTGGATGTCCAAATCACCATGTCCGTGACCTAACTATTGCGACAAGGTTCCACCTCACAAGAAAATTACTTAGTTGTGAAAAAATTTGTTATCAGAAACCTCTCGCTTGCAAAACTTTAAGTTTCAAAAATTTTAGTGTTGAAAAACATAAATTTATAGGGAATTTTAAAAATAAGTTGAAAATAAATCGATTCCATGTTTAAATTTTCTAAATATTGGATTTTCATAATTTATATTTTGAAATTTTTGTATTTTCTAAAGTTTGAAATCAGCTCTTGAATAAGCAATATAAAAATGCTCACCACTTTTTTTAGATATAGTTTTGAACGCTTATTAGAAGCAAACACTTTTAATCTTCTTAGTCAGCATGGTCAATCAGGTAGTTGCTAGCGGGAAACAAATGGTACCTAAATTACTCCGCAGAACGAAAACAAGGCATTTAACCTAATGTTTATTTGCAAAGAAAGATGCATGTTGAGTGGTAATTTACGGTGGATAAATAGAATTGGCTTTTCATAAAACACTACCTTCTTAACCGAAGCAGACCAGGAAAGTACGAGCCCCAAGAATACAATAAAGAAAAACGGCCCCCAAAGATCCCAATCTCTCAATGCCTTTCCTGGATCCTCCCTGAACGGGTTTGGAAAGACTACCAACTTCAAATTATTCACAATCCTCGTCAGATCTCTCTTCACGGTATCCCAAACGGGTTCCGTTAGAGTATTTGGAGCAGACCCGAACGCATCAGACCCAATATCATCCTGCCTTTTCGAATTGGGCTCCGAAGATAGGACCGGTACCACTGGTGGTGGCGCCGGAGGGGCTTTCTGGTAGCTTTTCTGAGGAGGTGTAGGTGTAGGGGGCTTCTGATAATTTGGCTGGGGGATGTTGGAGGGCATGAACGGAGCAGGGGCGTTTTGATAATTCGGTAAAGAAGCAGCAGGTGGAACGGGGGTGGGACCGGCAGCATTAATTAGGGTTTCGATCTCGTCAATGTCTGATTGGGAAGAAGCATGGAGCGGGATCGTGTCAATGTTGTGAGACATTTTTTCGTGGTATTCTGGGTTAGAAACCGAAACAAGATCTAAGATTTAGGAGGAAGAAGAAGGTGGAAATGGTGGGAAATTGGCATGTGACTGTGAGAACGGAGGGTAAACCAGCTAAATACACGCGAGGCAAAACGATATAGTTCTTCGCCATTTACACACGAGTAGAAATGTCTATTGTCCCGACTGAAATCCTTTAGGCAAAAGCATCCAAATTTACACTAGCTTTTGGTATCCGAAAATGCAAAACAGGACCCGTCGGGTCGTACCCCCAACCCAGCAAATCTCAGATTTAGACCAATTAAGTTTTGTCGGATCCAAATTATGTATTTTAAAATTTAAACTCGAGATTCCTTTCGGGTCAAGTCGGACCTTGTTAAACACTAAAAATGCATATATCTTAATGTTTTTATTGGAATTTTAGGGTCAGATCGGTTTGAACCGGTGGGTCTGGTCTTTGTGGTATTTTTCATCATCCAACCAAATCTGATACTTAACCGATTCGGGTTTGAATATTCTTGAATCAGTTCGGCTCGGTTTTGCAAATATCAATTCAAATTTTCGGTCCTAACCACATCACCACATAAAACTAAAATCAGTAGTCTTTTGCACTTATAATACCACATCATGATATTAGGAAATAGAAACTCAATGCTTTTAGCATTACAAGAAACTTTATTTTCGATGTCAGTGGAGTACATTCACTCCAAATAAATATTTAACCATTAACTCACACTTAGTCACTCACCGTGGGAACTCTCTAATGTTTACTTTTAATGTTTGAGTGATAATATTTAAGACAACTTTTCAGTGCTATTGATCTAATTTCGAAAACTTGACTCCTTTGATATTTAATAATTAGAATATAATGACAGCCAACAACATAATAAACCCTAACCAATCTGATTTTCACCCTAAAACTTTGAAAAATCAGTGGAAACAAAAAAATACCGAGAACAACTTATATACTCATGACACATAAACTGTGAAAGTATGAATTTTCTATGCACTTTCTGGAAAGCTGAAAATGCAAGAGTTCCACATTTTTAATTTTAAAATTTATCTTCACAGTTATAACATTAAAAAATTCATATGGAACGCATTTCTTCAGCACTTTATTTTATTTTTTAAGTTGATTTGCGCTTTCAATTGTTTTTTTTTTACTGAAGTGTATGTAGGGTAGCCCTTGGGTAAAGCAACTAAAGCCATGACTTCGGGCCCATTTCACATTAAAGCACCAAAATAAAAGAAGTTTTGATACCTAAAACAATTGCAAAATCAATGCCCTTATACATAAACTAGTGTTATTATCATTAATTAAATCATCAAAATAATTTATGTTGTCTATAAATAATGAGAAAATGAAAAAAAGAAATAACTTTATTCGTAACAATAATTCAAGTTATACAACAAAATTAATATTAATTGCTTAGAATATTTTACTGGCCTTCTAACTTGTAAAATTACTAATAATGCAACGACTTGGAATTTTACCGCTTTGATTTGAGAATATTTAATTAATTTAAATATTCAATTAATAGTTTTTAATAATCAAATAAGCCTCCTTTAATTAATAAATAATGATAATGAATTCATTTTGAAAGTTATTTACAAAAGTAAATAGTTTGATGAAAATTTGAAAATGTAACTGAAATTCTTTTTTTGGATTGACTTTTTATCGAACTAAAGTTGTTGGAATGTTGTTTGACACACACCCAAATATCGTGTACACATACATTTAACAAATAAGATGGGGTTAGCACTAAAATATCGTTGGTAATTAATTAGTGGAGTTAGTGGTTTCTAGAAGTGATTAAACTAGTAACTAAATAAAGATACTGGTCTTTTGTGGTATTGATTTGTGTGCTACTATTGTCATCGTGATAAAAGAACCATGGTCACATGAAGAGGGTATGGGTTGGGCTAAAAATCTATGAGGGGTAGGGGAGTCTTTTGGAAAATTTCTAAAGTTCATAAAAGAGGAAGCTTAATTCTCTTTTCCATTTTGCAAATTCACAAGACTCTTTAGCACTTTTTTTCTTCCTTCCCTCTTCCTTCTTTCTCTTTATTAAGCGGTAACGTCCAAAAAAACTACTTCAAATCGAGTGATTCTTTTTTTGAAACCAAATGAAATTGAATAAGCAAGAACTTTCATATTAGTCACTTTTTCAAATTTTGAGAGTGAACATGTCAATATCCCATTTTCATCCGAGTCGCTATTTTGGCCTTGTTTTTTTTACAACTCAGAAAATGCCTCATTTTGACTGAGTGATAACTTTCGCAAAACAACTCCAAATCGAGTGATTCTTTTTGTAACGACCCACTATTTTGGACCATTCAAATCGACAATAAATCCACACATGCCGGACTTAAATAATTCAAAACAATAGATTGTAAATAAAATTTGGCAAAACTCAGAATATATAGTAAATAAATCACAGATCACAGACACAGAGTAATAACAATGCAGCTGAAGCAAAAGAAATAGTAGTTCATGAAGCTGTTATATATGTACATCAGAGTTAACAAGATACAACAGAAGTAACAAGATACAACAGAAGTCTCAATATGATAATCAAGTATAAATCAAAATACATCACAGGAATCAACTGGATAGCTGAAAGCGAAATAGATAGCTGGATCTCCAAGAAAAGCTCCAACTCCAAAGGTGAGTCTCGAACGTTGTATCACCCAGTTTGACCCGAGCATAAAGCAAAACACAAAACACTCGAGTCAGGACATACATACTTATACAATGTAAACCAACTCAAGTGAACTGTAATAAAATGCACAAGTAACTTAAAGAATGCTTGGGATCGCCCATTCTTTAAGGATCCGCTAAACTATCTACTATGTAGTAATATTCGTTATTATAATAATGTCTATAATAAAATAATCTTACTTTTAAATAGCGTTAAGGCTTTACATTTTCCACCTTAACACATAATAGTCCCAGTAGTCTATCCAGTATTAGCATACCCCCAGATCGGGAGCTACCCTCAATACTCCACAGGCTACGGCACAAATCCAAACTCATAGCAAAACTCGATATGGTAGGTGACACGGCACAACTAGGCAATGCCAGGGTAGATATACCAATTACGCATCCGGGCTGGTGGAAACGCATAGCAGCCACTACCGCCCACCTCGGAACACACTCCCAAATCAAAAATCAAAGGGTGGCCACCAAATCAATCACAAAGTAATAGAATAGTATCGAAGAAATGTGTCCGATCAGAGGTGCTACCTCATTGGCCCGATGATCGCTCATGTTTTAGCCACCTTATGCCAACTCACGGGAGTCGGGTCCACGTTCATACCTCAATAGGATCGTCGCCACCATCCTACTTCATTCTGGAATCTCCACCGCGTACACGGTTGTCAAAGTGGTTTTCGGTATCGACAGAGAATATGCCCATATCTGATCCCGATCTCTTTGCCAACCAATCGTTATTATAACCCATGGATATTTATTCAAAAATCATTTATACTTTAAAATCCAAAATATCATATCCATTTCAAAACTAAATACTATATTATTTCATTTCAAAAGCCAAATCAATATATCATTTAAATAAAACCCAAATTTCCAAATCACTGAATACTTCCTTAAATTTATTAAACTTGAAATATTCCTTTAAATCATCTTAAACCAAACCACTTTATAAAGTCACATTCTTAAATCTTCAATTTCAATAAGTTCCAAGTTAATATATTTTAAGACAATTCTTAATTAAATACAATTTCATTTTTTCAAAACCATAGTACTTTTCAAAGTTATAACAACTCTGAAACCCAACACTTTGAAACCATAATATTTTGAAATCATAACAATTTAGAAATGTTATTTTTTGAAAATCATAATACTTAGAAAATTATAACACCCTTAAAATAATATTCATTTAAACCATTGAAATTCATTGTCAAATAATATTCATTTCAAAGTTGTAGCATTTCAAGTTCATTCATTAAATTATAAAATTTCCAAAACATTGTATTTTCAACTAACAACAACACTCCTAAAGTGCTACAGTAGATATATTAGTAATATTTCAAAACATTGTCAAATTCAGAAATAGCAGAACTTATAAAGTGCTACAGTAGGTATTAGAATTTCAAAACAGTTCAGTTTAAGAAACAGCAGCACTTACCAAGTGCTACAGTAGATATTTAGTTATTATTTCAAAACAGTTTACTTTCAGCAGCAACAGCACTTACAAAGTGCTGCAGTAGCTCTCTGGTTATTCCAAATTATAGTTTAGTTTCAGCGGCAATAACACCTACAAAGTGCTGTAGTAGCTCTTTGTTATTTCAGAACTTAGTCTATTTCCAGAAATGACAGCACTTAACAAATGCTGTCTTAAGACCACAGCATTTCTGAAGTGCTACCAATATTAATTCCAGCTTTATTATAAAATTTTCAGAAACAATAAAACTTAAAATTTGACCATTTTAACTTATAAAAATCATATTTTTCGCTTCAAAAATATTCATTTGGATATCTTAACTTATGATTCAATAAAATAAACACTTAATAAGTAAATATCCAATTTAAACAATAATTCATTCATTAAGTCAAAAGTAAATTATTTTCTCAACTTTTACTTTAACAATTAACTTAATACTTTATTTTAAAATACCCATTTCCCAAATAAAATTTTAATTTCCCTTTATTTTCTTAACTTAAAAGTTTTCGTTTAAAACCAAATTTCCAAATTCCAAGTTAAGTCATAATTAAAGTTACATTCTTCCATTTAAAAATCATAACTATTTATTTTACAAAACATAACATTTCACAAAAGAATATTTTATCATAGTTAATATAACAATTAAATCTTTTTCTTTTAGATCTATTCATTTAGACATCAAATCACTATGATTTTCTAGTCAAATAAATTTTATTACAAATGTCCAATTAAAATTGTATTCCATTTAATCAATTCAAAATACATTATTTATTATACAAAACATGTCTGTTTCATAAAGTAAAATTCATAACAATTACTAGGTTAGATTTAAAACTTCCATATTAAGTAAAATTCAATTATTAAGTTATTTAACATCAATAAATGTCTTTAAATTCTATTTAAAACCAACACATCTTTAAAATTTCCATTAAAGCCACTTATTGACCTATAAAATCTTATACTAACAGGGAACTTGCAGAGTGATAACAGATATGATAATAATATAACAGGCATATATCATCAATATAAATAACAGATAATGGTGTCAGATGTCACAGGTGAACAGATACAGATAATAGCATATATATAGCAATATAAATAACAGATAATGGTGTCAGATGTCACAGGTGAATAGTTACAGATGATGGCATATATATAGCAATATAAATAACTAGCAGCAACATATTTCAATTGTCGTTTCAATTGAAATTAAATTTAATAAATAAAAGAACGTTAATCGTGAGTGATTTGCTCACCTTTCGAGGCTAGAGGAGTTTGACGATGAAATGAGCTATGAAATTCCAAAGCAAGGCTTGATGGACACGATTCAATGAACAAAGCTGATAGATAAGGAATAGACGGAATCAAATCAGAATTGGATTGATGAAGATAAATGGGTATAAGTGAACTCATATATATACTATATATATATATATCCATTTATATATATAAAGATCATATTTAAATTCCAAATACTATTAAATTAAGTGTATATTTCAATTTCATTGCTTTAAATAAAACACGTATAAAACAAACAGGTCTACAACAAAACTTATATATAACTAGATTCAAAAGTCAAATATGTAAGAAACTTTGGAAACATATATATAAACTAATATATTTTCACAGCAACAAATCAACATATTATAAAACACTATGCTAAACTTCCTTTTATATATATATATAAACTTCAACAGTCGAAACAATATATACTAATATATATGACTGTAAAACTGAGTGCATATGTAGATTTTACAAATATATAGTATATACTTATATAAACTTACATATACTTATATATAACAAGCTAACGAAAAAATCAAAGATGCAAGCTATTTATACAACAAAATATACATATAAGCTATAACAGCCAGAAATAAGTACAAATATAAGCTTGTGCATATATATAGAGTCATATTCAGCTTGTAGACTTTCAAATGTAACATAAATATATTTTTTATAAAAGTAACCTTATAATATTTGTACAGTAAACAGCTATATACCTTTGAAATTTAAAACAAAACTAGGTAGGTGGACAAGTTAAACCAAATGCATGTAGACTAGAAAACTACAGGGTATACATGCTATACAAATACTTTATATATCATAATAGCTAAACTTGCATAGCTGTACTACCTATACTCACATATATTAAACAAACATACGTACATATTATATGTTTACTATTCTTTCATGCGAATATATATCTATACTAAAAAAACGCAACATACTTATACCCATTTAATACAATATATGTTGAAATCAATATATATGTAAAATATATTTATCAAATGAAATTAAATGAACCAAAATCAATCGTATACCTATACACAAACTTATGATATAAGGTATAAACCTATGTGAGATAATATTAAAAAAAATTAATCTAACGTATGTAGCTAACCAATTTCTAACATTTATATAAACTAATATAATATAAACTAGACATATATGCGACTGACCTAACATAAGAAGACTTACACGAAGCAAGGCAAGGGTGGGGTTCAGGTGAAGGGAAGGCGAGACTCGCGGTGGATCTCAGGTACTTGAAGAGGAGGGTGGCAGCGCTCGAGTGGGATACTGGGCTCGGGTGGAAGCTTTGGTGATGAGGTGGCTCACGGTTGAGATGGAAGGCGAAGCGAGGAGGTGGCGGAGCTGTGGACTGAGGCCGGTCGGAGGAGGGGACGGTGAGTGGAGATGGCAGGTCGAAGTTCGCGGGAAGTAAGTTGGAGGAGGTGAGGTTTGAGAAGAGAATGGGTTCGAAAAAAATATATGCTCTGTAAAAAAAATTCATTATAAAAGTAGTTGCAACAGAAAGATGAAACAAACTTTGCTCTTTGAAGAATGTAAAATAGATAAATGAAGGATGAACCGAAATAAATATCAAGCAATGAATAGTCACAGTCAAAAATCAATTCTCGGAATATTAAAGGTTTTCGATTTCAACAGTCTGATAGATGAAAAGACAAGGAGCCCAAAAGGTTGAAATTCGGTACCGGTACGGAGTTGTTTTTCCGATTTTTTTCCAATACGTATCAGACACCGAAACACAGATAAGAATATACTATGGAGATCAGCACGACGAGACGATCAAAATGGTATACAAATATCAGTGGTATGATTGAATTATAAAATTTCGAATTTTCTACTAGCGGAAATGCAAGAAAAACACTGAAAAATAAGATCGACGGAGCCAAAGATGTCCGAATTTGGAAAAACGACAAACTGACATCTTGCTTAGAAGATGGTTTAGAATTTTTCTATGTAAAAATATTCAAGTTTCGAAAAAGTTTTATTTTCATCGCTTTTTAACTGATTAAATTGAAGTAAATTTACGCGCGAAATAAATTTTCGTATTTTCGGATGAAAATTTACCAGTTGCTATGTTTAACTAGACGCATTCCAAATATCAAATTTTTATTCCAAAATTTTATCGTTTAAAATTTCACAAAATTTCAACTAATAACGTTATTAAAACCGGTTAAATTTTTCGGGTCGTTACACTCTTCCCCACTCAAAACTTTTCGTCCCCGAAAAGGAAGGAGGTAGGAGAATAGAAACAAGCAGAAAGAAAATAGATTAAAAGATAAGATAAAACAATTAATTTGAACCATATAATTTCAAATTAAACTAATTAATATTTAACAATTTGGTTCAATCCACCTGGTTTCACTTAAGTTAAATCAATCTATCTATTCTAAATTCATTATCTTACTATCTAGTCATCCTAAAATTACAATTTCTAAATCATAAATTTGTATAATCAATTATTGTACTCATATTTTATTCAACAGATTTAATTCTTTTATTCCAAATTATTATTAAGTTTATTTCACTTAATAGATCTTATTACATATATTTAAACCATATAAATTAATATAAACCATATAAATTTCAATTTAAATTTATTTTTTTTCAATTTGGTTAAATCCATTTATATTAAATCGATAAATAGTCATTCGATTTAAATTTGTTAGTTCAACTGTTAATTCTAATCATATAATTTCATTTTAAATCAATTAATATTCAATAATTGATCTTAATTCAAGGTATTTCATTAAGCTGATTCAATTCAATTTGTTAATTCTTTCAGAACAAAATTTACTTTATTTACTTCATTCAATTAACTTATTATTCTATCATCATTATTAGCATTTTTTTATAATCAAAATCTAAGTGCATAACATTTATTATAAACACTCAAATTTTATTTATAAAATTATTTTATATTGTATATTATCCAACTACATTTTAACTTCTGAATAATTTAGGTAAGTTATTTTGAAATGCAATTTAGTACTATACAAATAAATTTTTCAAATTAATTATTTCAAGTTTAAATACTAAATCAAAATTTAGCTTTATTTATAATTGAAACCCTCCTTTAACATGATTTTTAAGAGTTCAATTTCCGTTTAATTCCAAATCCTTTAGAAAAATTATGTATATACTATATATATTAAATCAAATTAAATTTAAAATAATATACCCATATAAATCAAGTCATTCTTAAGAAATTCAATTTTAAAATATTTTTCCAAACAAAACCGTAGCAAAGCTACGGAATGGTTTCTCCACTTCGAAACCCGAAAATGAATTTCGATGATGCGGCCGCCATCACCGAAATTATTTTCCAGCGACAAAGAGAAGAGCACTGATTTCAACATTTTAAAAATTCTTTGAAAACGATTTCTATTCGAAAATACTTTCAATACTATATACTTTAAAATTTTAAATACCAAAGTTCGAAACCACCGGAAACTAATAAATTCTCAAATTTCTGAATTAGATTCATTTCAAATTCCAATCAATTTATAACCAAGTTTATAAATTCATTTATTTATATTATGCAATAGTCAATGGTTTACAAAACAATAAATGAAAATCAAATATTATTATTTTCAGACAACAAATTCATTAACAATTTAATTTCAGAAAACTTATATTTATATATAAGATAATCATACAAAACTTCTATTTTATTTATCAAATTGAAAACGATATTGTGTCAGTTTGCTCTGCTCAAGTGTTTTGGAAATCTTATCGATAGCGTTGATCAGACGAATCGATCGAAAACCCAAATTAACATCGACAACTCAAACAACACAATATAAAAACATTTTAAAATTAATTTACAATACACTTCCTCACTTAACGATACAATATTAATGGATTTCAAAGCAAGGATAGGGATTCAAATTTTTGATAGATTCAAATCAAAGAGAATTTCGATTCGAAGATAGGTTTGAACAAAGACGAGATAATTAAATAACAAAATAAGGCGATGGATAAGTTTATATAAATCGCGGGCAACCTTAACCGGGTCGACCGTGACTTCAAAAATAAGATTGGTGTAGAATTCCGAGGTAAATCGACATTCGATCTCAAGAAATAGAATTCAGGTATAGCAGGAGATAGATAGCATCGTAAACCGAGGATACAGAAATCTCCGGTAAATCGATGTCTATTGTAAAGGAGTTTCACCCTTTTTATAAATCAATTTGAAGATTGGCGAGACCGCCAACTCATTATAAAGATCATTCGAAGTGGAGTTATGGGATACTCCAGAATTAAAAGAAGACGAATAGTGGGGAACACGAATGAATTTCGAAACCGAGGGAACGTTCCAAAATTCAAAGGAATCGAGTCAAAAGGGAGAGATTGAAACTCGAATGGGAGTGATTCTGTAAATACATTTACCTTACATGCTAAGTTTTGCCTAGAGCTACCAAAGCTCTGATACCAACTGTAACGACCCACTATTTTGGACCATTCAAGTCGACAATAAATCCACACATGTCGGACTTGAATAATTCAAAACAATAGATTGTTAATTTAAATTGGCAAAACTCAACATATACCGTAAATAAAATAATCACAGATCACAGACACAGACACGGAGTAATATAACAATAATGCAGCGGAAACAAAAGAATAGTAGTTCATGAAGCTACTATATATATAACAGAGTTAAACAAGATACAACAGAAGTCTTGAATACAATAGTCAAATACAATATCAGAATACATCACTGGAATCAACTGAATATCTGAAGGCTGGATAGATAGCTGGATCTCCAAGCGAAGCTCCAACTCCAAATGTGAGTCTCGAATACTGGTACACTCAGTCTGACCCGAGCGTAAAGAAAACACAAACACTCGAGTCAGGATTTACATTCTTATATCAATAAATCCAACTCAAGTGAAATAACGACTGAAATACAAGTGACTCAAAGGATGTTTGGGATAACCATCCTCTAAGGATCCATTAAACTATCTATATATACAGTAGAATACGCTAAGTAAATAATGTCTAATCAGTAAAGTACGATATCAAAATAGCGTTAAGTCATGGCCCAGTCCACCCTTAACACATTTTTATTCCCAAGAGCATATACAAGACCGTAGTTTCCCCAAAACCGGAAGTCACCAGAGGGCAATCCATATACTAAAGGTACAAACCAAAATCGTAGTGGTCGGGAATAGGATAATCAGTATGACAAGGTACATTAGGCAATACCAACTAGGATACTAGTAGTTGCGTGATCCGGACTGATGTTGGGCATAGCAGCTACTACCCCAACACCGCGAAACAACACTCCCATAATCGAGGGGTGCACCCAAATCGAATCACAAAAGTAATAGATATGGTAACGAAGAAGTGTGTCCGCTAGAGATGGCGATCCTCAATGGCCCGGCACGGCTCCTGTTTTAGTCATGTCAGGGGTCATCCAAAGTCGTTCTCTTTCTTCAGTCAATGCGTTCATCAAAACCATCCACTTCGTTCTGGATCAACACTCCGCGTATATTAGTTATTAAAGTGGTTTTCGGTATCGACAGAGAGTATGTCCATATCCGATCCCGGTCTCTTTAATAACTACGTTTTATTACACCGATGGTCATTTAATAAACTTTCAAAATAGTTATATTTCAAAACCGACATATCATTGCCATTTCAAAACCATATCAATACGATATCACTTTTCCTTTAAATAAATCCATTTCCAAAATCATATCACTTTCCAGAGTTACATCGCTTCCGAAATCGTAAGTCTTTTAAATCAAAACACTTTGGAAATTAAGACCTTGAAATTCATAACACTTTGAAATCCTAACACTTTCCTCTTAACAGTGTAGATATTAAAATTTGTATATATAGAAAAATAGTTTATAAAATAAAATAGTTTATATAAATAGTTATAAGTTAAAATAAAATAATTTATATTGAAAATGATTTATATTAAAATAATTTATATTAAAATTTATAAAGTAAAATATAAATAGTTTTAGATATAGTTTAAATACTTTATATAAAATAGCTTCCTCAAATTTCACAAATCAATTCATATAAACTCGAATTCCAAAATTAAAATTTAATTAAATCTCAAATCATCAATTTCAATTCAATTTAGTTTCTTAATAAACCCTTTCAAATTATCGATTTCAAATGCCTATTTGAACCATAAATAAACCATTTCAATTTCAATATATTTCAAAGTTTAAATATTTGACATTTCAAAACTAAATTCGATAATTCAATTTATGTCCCAATTTAATTTCATTACATTTAGTTTCTGAAATATTTCTTTAATCATTTCAATACATCAAAATACAACTTCAATTTACAAATTTATATAGACAAAATATCCCATTTAAATTTATATAAGTTTGAAATATTCATTAAAGCCACTTCTTAATTAATTCAAGTTATAAAACATATCTTAAAATTTCAAATTTAATAGATTTCAAATCAACTTATTTAAGTATAATTCTTAAATAATTAAGAATTCCAAATCAATTCAAATTTATCTTTCAACCTGAAACATTATAAATTCTATATTTAAAATATAAATTTTACATAAATACTTAAACATATTTCATATTGATTCAAATCAACTTTATTAAATCAACTTTAATAAATCTTTAAAATCATTATTTATTAAAACCATATATTTCTTTCAAAACCGTAGAAATGTTTTTCAAAGCATTTATATATAGACCAACGGTGTCTGTATATAATTTTCTATCCTATGGTCAAGTGATACGGATATTTATCATTTCAATCCGCAATTTAAAATATATTTGGGTATATATCTTTCCAACCCGATATCCCAAATTCAATTTAATTTGAAAATCGCTTGGGTTTATCATTTCAACCCATAACGATTTTCTCCTATTCTAAAGTCCGTTCGGGTATGTATCATTTCAACCCATAGTGAGTCTATACTAACAGGGAACTTGCAGAGTGATAACAGCTATGATAATAATATAACAGGCATATATCATCAATATAAATAACAGATAATGGTGTCAGATGTCACAGGTGAACAGATACAGATAATGGCATATATATAGCAATATAAATAACAGATAATGGTGTCAGATGTCACAGGTGAATAGTTACAGATGATGGCATATATATAGCAATATAAATAACTAGCAGCAACATATTTCAATTGTCGTTTCAATTGAAATTAAATTTAATAAATAAAAGAACGTTAATCGTGAGTGATTTGCTCACCTTTCGAGGCTAGAGGAGTTTGACGATGAAATGAGCTATGAAATTCCAAAGCAAGGCTTGATGGACACGATTCAATGAACAAAGCTGATAGATAAGGAATAGACGGAATCAAATCAGAATTGGATTGATGAAGATAAATGGGTATAAGTGAACTCATATATATACTATATATATATATATCCATTTATATATATAAAGATCATATTTAAATTCCAAATACATATTAAATTAAGTGTATATTTCAATTTCATTGCTTTAAATAAAACACGTATAAAACAAACAGGTCTACAACAAAACTTATATATAACTAGATTCAAAAGTCAAATATGTAAGAAACTTTGGAAACATATATATAAACTAATATATTTTCACAGCAACAAATCAACATATTATAAAACACTATGCTAAACTTCCTTTTATATATATATATATATATATATATATAAACTTCAACAATCGAAACAATATATACTAATACATATGACTGTAAAACTGAGTGCATATGTAGATTTTACAAATATATAGTATATACTTATATAAACTTACATATACTTATATATAACAAGCTAACGAAAAAATCAAAGATGCAAGCTATTTATACAAAAAAATATACATATAAGCTATAACAGCCAGAAATAAGTACAAATATAAGCTTGTGCATATATATAGAGTCATATTCAGCTTGTAGACTTTCAAATGTAACATAAATATTTTTTTTATAAAAGTAACCTTATAATATTTGTACAGTAAACAGCTATATACCTTTGAAATTTAAAACAAAACTAGGTAGGTGGACAAGTTAAACCAAATGCATGTAGACTAGAAAACTACAGGGTATACATGCTATACAAATACTTTATATATCATAATAGCTAAACTTGCATAGCTGTACTACCTATACTCACATATATTAAACAAACATACGTACATATTATATGTATACTATTCTTTCATGCGAATATATATCTATACTAAAAAAATGCAACATACTTATACCCATTTAATACAATATATGTTGAAATCAATATATATGTAAAATATATTTATCAAATGAAATTAAATGAACCAAAATCAATCATATACCTATACACAGACTTATGATATAAGGTATAAACCTATGTGAGCTAATATTAAAAAAATTTAATCTAACGTATGTAGCTAACCAATTTCTAACATTTATATAAACTAATATAATATAAACTAGACATATATGCGACTGACCTAACATAAGAAGACTTACACGAAGCAAGGCAAGGGTGGGGTTCAGGTGAAGGGAAGGCGAGACTCGCGGTGGATCTCAGGTACTTGAAGAGGAGGGTGGCAGCGCTCGAGTGGGAGACTGGGCTCGGGTGGAAGCTTTGGTGATGAGGTGGCTCACGGTTGAGATGGAAGGCGAAGCGAGGAGGTGGCGGAGCTGTGGACTGAGGCCGGTCGGAGGAGGGGACGGTGAGTGGAGAAGGCAGGTCGAAGTTCGCGGGAAGTAAGTTGGAGGAGGTGAGGTTTGAGAAGAGAATGGGTTCGAAAAAAATATATGCTCTGTAAAAAAAATTCATTATAAAAGTAATTGCAACAGAAAGATGAAACAAACTTTGCTCTTTGAAGAATGGAAAATAGATAAATGAAGGATGAACCAAAATAAATATCAAGCAATGAATAGTCACAGTCAAAAATCAATTCTCGGAATATTAAAGGTGTTCGATTTCAACAGTCTGATAGATGAAAAGACAAGGAGCCCAAAAGGTTGAAATTCGGTACCGGTACGGAGTTGTTTTTCCGATTTTTTTCCAATACGTATCAGACACCGAAACACAGATAAGAATATACTACGGAGATCAGCACAACGAGACGATCAAAATGGTATACAAATATCAGTGGTATGATTGAATTATAAAATTTCGAATTTTCTACTAGCGGAAATGCAAGAAAAACACTGAAAAATAAGATCGACGGAGCCAAAGATGTCCGAATTTAGAAAAACGACAAACTGACATCTTGCTCAGAAGATGGTTTAGAATTTTTCTATGTAAAAATATTCAAGTTTCGAAAACGTTTTATTTTCATCGCTTTTTAACTGATTAAATTGAAGTAAATTTACGCGCAAAATAAATTTTCGTATTTTCGGACGAAAATTTACCAGTTGCTATGTTTAACTAGACGCATTCCAAATATCAAATTTTTATTCCAAAATTTTATCGTTTAAAATTTCACAAAATTTCAACTAATAACGTTATTAAAACCGGTTAAATTTTTCGGGTCGTTACAGTATCAGAGCAGAAGGTTAAGCGAGAACCTTGGCACTAGTGGAAATTACTCATTAGCGATAGGGTCAGTAGTGCCATAGAATGAGTTTGAGTGTATTAATAGATATGAGCGCGTATTTGTTAGTGAATATAAATTTTTTTATATTGTGTTGATTGGTTTGTTGAGTGGCTTATGGATTCTGGTCAATACGAGTAGTTAACGTTATTGATAGGGTTATCTAAACACTTGAATAGAACAATTCGACATGGTATTGTTTCAAAATGGGTGGATGAGATAATTTTGCCTAAATTATTTTTATATATAAAAGAAATATATTTTTTTTCATAAATTATTATAAGTATATGGTTGCTTGGTTGTTAGGAAATGATGATAATAAATTATTATCATTGTTGAAGTGGAAAATTTAATAAGGAATTGAAATTAAAATCAAAGGTTAAGGAAATAAACTCATATGATAGAATGGAATTTGAAATGTGAATTATAAATGGTATTTATAACTTGAAATAGAGTAAAATTCCAAAGTAATATTTGAATATAGATTGAAAGGATTTGGAATTCGAAAATTTGGGAGATTTAATTCTCTTTGAGTTTGAAAATGATTTTCAAAGGTTTTGGAGGAATAATAGTGATATTATTCGAAGATATTTTTGAATTGGATATGAAATATGGTGAGATTTGGAATTAAAGATATTTGAAATGTTTTTGAAAGAGTTAAAGCACTAAACTCACTTCGGTTGCTGGAAAATAATTTCGGTGATGACTACAGCATCATCGAGGTTCATTTTTGAGTTTCCAAGGGAGAAATTGCTGCCTGGATGTTTTGGATTGGTATTTGTTGGCAAAATTGGGTTGATTTTGAAATGCAAAGGAATAAAGTGACTTTTAGATGTATATGACTTCGAAAATTATTTTGAATATTTAAGAAAATTGTTTAAAACTCTGGAATCTTATTTAAAATGTTTATTTGATACAAATAAGTTGGGAACTTATAAAATTTGAAATTTGTTAGAATAAAATTCAACTTGTAGAAGAGTTAAATTAGAATTGTGAAAATGAAATGAGTTAGAAAGGTAAGCCAATTAAATGAAGTAAATTAAAAGGGTTAGTGAATGGAATGAAAATAAGTTGGGAAACTTATTGAAGTTTAAAATTTTGAATGGAAATGGGATTTAACTGAATTAAGTTAAATAAAAGTGAATTTGAGGAAATAAATCTAAGTAAGCTAAATGGAATGGTCGTTGAAATAAAATTTTAAGTTGGAAATAAATTTGTGAACGAACAAATTAATTTAAATTTGTAAGTAAATAGAACTGGAATTGAAATTGAATATTGGATGATGAAAATTTTAAATTGTGTAAAGTAAAATGAAGTTGAAGAATTTGTTCGAAGAGGAACTAAAAGAAGTAGAATTTTGGAAATAAACTTTTTATTGAGATTTGAAATTAAATTTGGAAATGAAGTGATGAATAAAATTAGTAAGCTAAACAGAATTGAAATTGAATTTGATTGCCAACAAATTAGTGGATGAGACTAATTACAGTAACTAAGAAGTAAATAATGGGTTGAGAGGTGGTTAATAGAATTCAATATTTAAAGTTTGGAGATAAATTGAGTTTAAATTAAAATTGGAAAATTAAAAATGTGGATTGAATAAGATGGATAAAAACTTAAGTGATGAAGTGAAAATAAATATTAAAGAGTATAAAACATTTATAATAAACTTAAGAAAATGGGGAGAAATTCTTAAGTAAATTGGTATTAGAAATATACTAAGTAAACATATGAATGAAGATTTAATAAAGGTATGTGAAATGAAAATTGTAAATAAGAGTATGGAAATCAAAATAAATGTGAATAAAAAGAAAATTGATGTAGCTAATAATCAATTGAGATTAATACGTAGGATGTACGTATATTATGTTATTCGCATGACGATTTGATCCAAATTCGAGCACAGAATTTCGAGATAGTTATATCGATCCGAGTTGGGATTTTTCACTCGATTTTCGACGGCGAACCCTGGATATGGATTTTTGATTGATTCTAGAAATTCTCTATCATAGTATATGTCTATGCAAGGAGAATGACGGTTTCTGATCAAGAAACCAGATCTGAGTCCGCACTAGAAAGTCAGGTGGACGATACTAGTTCGGAAGTGAAATTGTGTGATCGAGTGAGCGATCTGATTTGGTATTGCGTACGGATGATATGTGTACATCGTACGGGCTTAAGTGAAGCAAATGTTGAATGTTTTGTAAAGAAATGAATAAAATGATTTTGAATGCTGGGATTAGATATTATTGCTGAGTAGGGTACAGGTATTTAAAAGCAAAGGATAAATTGATGTTTTTGATTTCAGAAGATAAAATTTGAATTGCCCGACAAAATGGTATGTATTTAAATTGTCATATGAGATTTGATGATTTTCTGATCTAGCCACTTGGCGTTTGTTTTCTTTTGAAATTTGGGGGCCCGTAGAGGCATTCTGTAGTTATTCCGAGCCAGCCGCACAAAGGAGACGTTGGCGAAATTTTTCAAAAATTTAGAGAGTTAGAAAAATTTTGAGAAAATTTTGATAATTTAAAATTAAATTATAATTTGAATGGTTGGGTAAGTAATATTGTTTGGAACTTATGGGTGAGGGGGGAAGTTAGTAAGCGTGTTAGTGTGTTCTTAATAAGAAGATTGTTTGGAAAGTTGTTAAAACTGTTTGGTTTTGGGAAAAATAGTAAACTGGTGGTGGACCATTCTTCTTAACTAGTAATTTTGGGGACGAAATTCTTTTAAGGGGGAAGGAATGTAACGACCCAAAATTTTTGGATATTTGAAATTGGAATATTTAATTGATTTTAAATATTTAAAAGTGAATTTTTAATTTGAATTTCAAATATAACCAATTATTAATAATTTAATTATTGAATTTAATGATTGGAAATTGGATAAAATATTGAATCGGGAGTTTCAGGCTTGTTAAATATAATTTCAAAGCTTATAAAATTTATATTGATAATATTGGGGATAATGAAACCTTTAAAATTGAATTTAAAAGTGTTTAGTTTAGTTTTAAAAATATATCGTTTAAATTGATATTTAAAAATAGCCTTCCGAGGCACCGTTTTGGAATTGGACGAAACAAGTTCCATTGGATCCATAATAGTGTATTATTATCGGATTTCAATTTTCGTAGTGTTTAGAGTTATCGTTTGGACGTACGGTATAGAAACGCATTGAAATTAATAAAGAATTCAATTTAATAATTGGGTCCAAAAAGCTATCTTCTCCATACGATCGAATTAGGACTCAAGACATTTTCCATTGCGTTCGAAATATGGGTATAACTTTATTAATGCCTAGCGGCATGCCTCGATAGGAGGTCAAGAATTTTAGTTGCGTAATTCGAGAAGATTTAAATTTTTAAAATTTAAATATAATATAATATGTTGTTTGACCAGTCAAATTTTACTTCAGCCGAAATTTCATCCCATCAATGCTTTTTGCTTTCATCTCATAATCACTGTAGCCCTGCTGGTATACGCTACCTTTCCCTCAATCACTTCCCTCTCCTTTTATATTAACAACCGATAGTTCATTTTTTTCAAACAAAAACATAAGCAGTTAACGAAAGAAAAAAAATTACTGAGCATTTCAAAAACAAGTAAATGGCCAAGCAATCGTGAGTTTTTCCCCTTTCTCTCTTCTTTAGTTCTATCGAGCGAAACCAAAAAAAAAGAAAAAAAAGAAAACGAAATCGAAGGGGGCAACTCGATCATTGTAGAACCGCGCTCGCACGGGGCGCGCAAGCGAGACGGATTGTCGCGATCAACTCGCAACTGTGGAAGCGTGTTGGTTAGGAGGGATCGGCGATAGTCGAAGAGGGGAAGTCTAGCATGACGTCGCAAGCAATCTTGAGGGAATGATGGCACTCGTAACGGACGGTCGAGCACGCAATGGTTGGGCGATGTTCTCGAGGTCAAAGGAAGTTAAGGATGGGCGATACGCGATGCTCGCGGTCATGGTGGCGAGAATGCAGGCGATCTGGAGGCAAAGCAGTGGAGGTATTTTTGTTTTATTAAATTTATATGTGTACAGAGGAAAAGAAGAAATAATTTACAGTGAGGAAAAGTTTTAAAAATCAGATTTTTATATATATTAAAGAAGTTTTTACAGTAAAGTAAACTTGATCTGTTAAGAAGTTTTTTTTAAAGTTTAAGTTAATCTTGATATAATTTTAATATATATAGGAAAACCAGAAGATAAATATATAAGTACACACATATCTATCTATTACTTAAATAGGAAAGGAGAATCCACTTTCTATTAACGTGACACGTGTTAATTTTTTTACATCCATTGCTTTCAAACCACGTTTGTTATTTCACCCAAAACTTATTTTGCACAAATTGAAACTTCCCTATATCCCAGATTTAGACATACTGTGTTCAGTTATCTAGCATGATCCATTTTCGTTTTCCTTGAAAAGAAAACCGTCTCTTCACTCCAAATTAGTACCAATTCTCGTTCAATCTCTTTCTCCATATCGTAAAATTTGTCGCCCTCATCGCGATTCTAAGATATAAATTTAGGATCCTATGGTCCCCAATCGACATCTACTCCTCACAAAGACTCTACTTTCACTCGCAACCGGGTACGCTTCTCCTCCTCCGCTCACTAAGAACACCAAGCGTCAGTGGGTAGGAGTTATTTTGATTGTATAATAATGTAATTTTCTATTAGTTTGCAACCACAATTTGCAGCCTTCTTTCTTTTTAAGAAACTACCAAACCAATGCAAAATTTTTGGCATTTAGGTAAACTTTTAATGGAATTCATCTATATTGGCTATTCAAGTTAAAATATTTTTATCAGTAATAAATTTGTAAGTCGCATAGCCGATAACGCATCATGGATAACTTGATTCATGCTATATTTTCCCATATTGAAGTTTAAACATGTTATGTATTTGCCTCCCAGTTGTGACTGTGAATTATTTGTAGTGGTTTGTTAGTAATGTTGTATCACAACTGGAGATGGATTCTATTATTTAATGGTATGTTTTTTTGTATTTATGGTGATATATATATATGTGTGTGCGCGCTCTCATTGTTGCAATACTCGATGTTTACCATAATACTGCAAAGCAATAACACAGTTAATAGTTAATTTGACTTTCTATTTTTAGTCATCAACCAATCTTTGTTTTTGTCGATCTCATTTATGTCAGTCTGACGAGTTTTTCATCATCCCAACATCAATAGCATTTGAAGAAAAACAACTGAACAAAAGCACATATGAGATAGAGAAACCCAAACCAAACCACTCTAACTATTTGGTATTGCGTCCCTGTGTCATTCAGAAATGAAATTGGAGTGTCATCAACATGTCTTTGCGATCAAACGGCTATCAGGTTTTCATATACGGATATTTTTAACTATTTAACTACTATAAATATGAGCATTAAGAAATATGTCTTCTCCGTACATGTTTTACTATCTTCACGTATCAAATGTAAAAGGTGCAGTGATTCTGGAGGGATAAGCAAAAATGAAGATAAATTGGAAAGGAGAGGAGCCACGGGAAGTGAAGGTGAATTTGAAGGTTGCAGGATTTGGAAAAAACAGAGCATGTCTCAATGTTCTGGTAGTCATAGACGATAATGAGAGTGGAACGTAACAAAGATTGGAGGAATGAAAAAGGCCTTGCAATTCGTGATTAGAAAACTAACCCTGATCAACCGTCTATCAGCTGTAAGTTTTACTAACTACTGGTTTCCCTTAGTTTATTAGCTTAACATTAGGTTATCAAAGTTTATTTAGTGCAGACTTTACATGTTAAAACTAACAAGTGAATGAGCCATTGATATTGTATCAAATTTGATCTTGACTAATAACTAAGCTAAAATTGAAACAATGGTGGTAATATATTTTTACATTCAACACATGGCATAGTACAACCTTATTAATTTATTAAAACAACTATGCTATAATAAACTTACAAATTATAATATAGGTATATGCTCATTCTTAACAACTGCAATTGAGCTAAACCATATGTTCATATATGAGCTAGCTTGGTAGGACATGAACTGAATGTGCAATGGAGCAAACTACAGGAGTGCCATTGAAGATCAATTAGAATGGATTGAAACTGAAGAACATAAAGAATGTTTAGCCGAATGAGCAATTGCATAGTGGAGCAAGCTATAGGCCACTAGAGAAGCAAGGCCGGATAAAAAAACCGCACAGGTAAACAATCAGTACTTACTATTCTCTTCTCCATCATTTCATTTGTTTGCCAATTTTTTTTGGATTATTAACATCGATGGAATATTTATTTCATATACATAACTCTCATTACTTTAATTTTCCTACGAAATTTTCAGATAATACTTTTAAATTTACATCTCTGTTTAATATTATGAAACATGGTATAGTGGATTCATTGAAATCATTGGCTATTTTTAGATGCAAAGTCTGATGAATTTGGGTCTGATAGGTTCGATTCTTTTAAATTTTGAATTTTCTTCCTTCCATCTTCTAATAAACAATTTGTATGAGACGGAACTTGATAGGAACACTGAATTTTCTACGATGGCTTTATGAACGAAGGAAAGTTTGATTGTACTATAACTACTAACTAATGATAGTTTAATTTTTTCTGTACAATGTTTTAATTTAATTACAATGTTTAAACTTCAAGTAATTCTTATTTTGTATTAGTTATGGGATAGTTCAAAATGTGCAAAAGCCCATTTTATTGGAAAGAAATGATGTGAAGTGCACAAGGCAAAGCTTTATATAAGATTGGAATTATCCATACATGTTCATTTCATAGTTCGTGTTTAGATTGTTCTTTCCAAAACTTATCTCTTATACTTATCTATTAAACATAGTTTGCATATTCAAAAATGTTTTATGTTCGACTATTTTAATGATTACAGAAAATTCCATATGAATTCAAAGGCCAAGAATAACAATTTAAACATTTAGAACTAATAGTGATATCATTATAAACTCAAATAACATAAGATTAAACATCTAGATCTTAATGGAGCATATAATAACTACTGATGATTCTATTTGAAAGTTTAATGTTTTGTCTACATATGTTATTTAATATAATTATGTTATAATAATTTTAGTAGTTTCTCTTGGTAGAATCACCGGTTGGTGATTTTTCGTAATATTCATAACATGGTTAAAACAATGGAAGATAGTTTGACGGGAGGGTTGGGATCATGAAAATGTAACATGCCAATGATTTTAATGAATTGTCTTCATATTATTCATCGATCAAATTTCAGCAAGATGACAGTAGTGCGCTTATAAATTGAATAGCCTTAGAGTAGTCCATCATCATTTCTCAAGGGTATAGTACTTGGTTTTTGTTCGCTTATTTTTTAAGTTATTATATTTACTATGTTGATTAATAAATACATAAAAATGGTTATGGTGACGATTGAGTTGCTATTCATGTTATCTGTTGAACCAATATCCACCTAAGATGTAACAGTATTCAACCCTAAATCTTCTTTGTTCCGGAACATTGTGTTTGTAATTTTGATTCAATGCTTGCTTCCAGTGATGATAGATTAAAGGTTATTTATGTATTTTTTAGATATTTGATATAGAGTAATTACAAAAAATGCGTTAAGAAGCATTTTAAAATTCTATGTTTCATTTATCTTGCTTTCTACTTCCCGAAAAATTTATTTTAAGAAGAGCATAGTTTTTGTACTATAGGCACAGACTGTCTAAACATTGAATTTCAGTGTCTTCTACACAATGTAGTACCTACTTGGAAGATGAAATATGTATCCATGCTTCCCACTTAACAAAACATATTATTTGCATATGTTATTGCTGATTTTCTTTCTTTTTCTTTTTTTTCCTTTTTTTCTACAAAATTATAGATTCATTTCAGAACCAGTACAGCACTGCATAACGAAACAATTTTGCTTCATAGGTTGTCGGAAGGGCTAACAAACTAGATATAAACCTTTTAATTGACTTTATTTATTAAAGGACAATAAAGTGTTTTAATTTATTGAAGTATTTTACAATACCGTTTAAATATTTTATATTTTTATCGCAAATTGCTTTATTTTTTGTATATGTACTTTATGTAATTATGGCTAAATGACTATTGCTTCCTTCTAATAACATACTTACATGCCTACCATGTACGTGTGGGTGGGAATAAAAGAGGAGAATATCCAACACCTACAAATAATAATAGAGTTAATAATTATCCAAGACTTCTTCTCTTTATAGGTATGATGACAATATGGTATGAAATTAGTTATGGTTCTGTCTTCTATGCGTTGGCCATTGCAAAAGACCATGTGCATGCGACATGCTATAGCGACTGGGAGTTTGCAAATAAAGTTTTGTCAATGAAGAAGCATCTTACTGTGTTGTCTATGAAGGGGCATGAGATATGAATTGTCAAAACACAATAAGGATTTGAAGGTGAGCAATTGTTTTCCATTGAAGATAAATCATTTTCCAATTGGAAAATATGAATACTGATCACATTTCAATGCAATCAAAGCACATGTTATAGGGAGTCTAAGGTACATTCAATGGTGTAAGGTCACACAAGACTTATATATTCGGACTTTGACGATGATGATGCAATGTACCTCGAACTAAGATTACCGGGGATATATAAGACAAGCAAATTCTATGAGATAAGGAGTATTGTAATAGTGTTAACAATGACTGAGATGAGTTCACAACGAAGGATTACTCAACACATTCTTATGTTGTATACTGTAAATATATCATGTGTTTTATATCTTATTCTGAGTAAAGAATATTATTTTTGAATACTGGTCAAGCCAAACAGTAGGAGTAGTGAATTTTGTTGCTGTGTTACACCTTATCTGACTTACGAATTCAAATCGTGTGGTCTATGCATCTCCTATCCTTATGTGCCAATTCAATATTTACTTAAACATGATCTATATTTTACAAAAAGATCCATAATAAAGAGAATGGACATTTTTATAATGTTTTGAAGGATTTCACTCATTGGAAAGTTGGGAACATAGTAACGGCAAAATTCAAGATTATTTGAAATCCTTCTGTAGGTTACATAGTTAGAACAAGAGTGGGCAACCAATATTACAGAATTCACCTATTCATACTAGCAAAAAGCTTCTTAATCTATATAATGATAAATTTTAAATTATGGATTTTGTGGTAATAATATATTTCTGTAATTAATTTCGTTAAGAAATTATTCATATTTTAAAAGATAATTTATTTCGATTTTTATGAATGGTGACTTCTAACTTACACCAACTGTAAGGATGATAGTGCATATTAGTTTAATCATGTATTTTTTGCTTGCTTCATGGATCATATAGCTTTGTCATTGGGTATAACAAGAATGCTAACATAATTAGTCACACTGGAAGTGGCTATGCTCCTATTTTATTTATTATTGGTTGGTTATTAATAGTGGATCCTACACTTATTTTTAAGTGAAAAATAAAAAAATTGGATCTAACCAAGATGGGTCAAACATAGACGATCACAAAAGTTCAGCGATTTTGTTTAGCAACCTTCTATTTATTAAGATATATAGATTTTTTTTCTATATGTTCACGACATACATATTGTTAAATATATTACTTAATATTTTTAAAATATATTCTTCAATGTTAGTGACTGAACTAAGTATATCTTATTCTAAGGATTAATAGGAGCTACATTATGATTATAAATCCATATATTTTGATTTTGTTTGTGGTAAACTTCATGAATTGTAGTGCACATAAAAGATATGTAAACAAATTTAGTGTCTCCTTCCGAGTTTGATACAATGGAGATAACTTTGAAAATTTGATCAAAATAAAATCCTAATAACGTTTTCTTTTTTGCGTAATGAGTATTGGTCTAATAATAAATTTCTTATTTGAATGAGTTAAAAGGTTCCAAATGGTTTCAATTTTGCATGGAGATTTTTGCATATACACACACGAAGAGAAGAGAGGGAATGAAATAATTTTGTCGATATAAGTTGACCCAATGTGAGAAATGGTTGGATATACATCTTATTTCTTATTACTCTTTTGCAGTTATGCATTAGCAAAAAAGGTTTTAGTTTTCACAATTTTATATTTGCACGTAATAGTTGCATGTTAGTTGGCATCATCTTAGATGCTATCTTGACTTTTCATAGATTCTTAACTATTCATTAATACAAACTATGTTTAATTCTTCTAAACACTACAACCTGCAAGCGATAAAGGAAAATGGGAGTATAGTTCAAAACATCAATCCAACTATAGTTCATACATGCAATAAACCCAGAGAAACTCAAATATAACAATTTGACAATAACATTGGACAAAATGTAACTAATACTTAAGAATATCATAACTGCCCGTGTGCGTAGCACGGGCCACTCACTAGTTTTAACATATATAGTAAAACAGAAAATTATATATATGTATATAGGACTTTGGAAAACATAGGAAAATTGTATAAAGATTAGTTTTTAATCTATATAGATTATTTCTTATAAGTATATATAAAGTTTCAAAATAAAATAAATATACATTTACATATTTTAATTTGCTATTTTATTTTTAAAATAATGGATTGGTGATTAATTTGTTCAATTAACTTATTTACTTATTTTAGTAACTTAAAAATTATTTATCATAGGAAAATTAGGTAAAAAGTTAAATTATTAGTTTAAATTAAATTAATAAAAGGTAATTTATTTTTCGATTAGTTCAAATATTAATAAATCACATAATGTTTGTATAAGGTCCAAAATCGTGAAGGAAATAGCCTGTTTGGATCGGATTGCAAATAAAAAGTCAAAGGTGAATTAATCTCACTCAAATTGGATTATCGGTTAATTTAAATAGTTAAATTTAAATTATTGGTTGATTGATTGAATTGATAATTATTATCAGTCTAGATGTGATATTATTTATAGTAGTATATATATATATATTGGAGTGATTGATATTCCCACATATAGCGGATGAGACCCTATGCGCCCCGCATAATAGCGGATGACCCTTTATACCACGATATCCCACCTCGAAGTGGGATTGGTACTTTTATATTGTGTTAACATCTTGGATGCAGGGAAACAGGTTGGAGGGATCCAACTGGATTCCTCAAAAATGTTGAATTTGTTTTCATATTCAGTTATGTGATTTATTTGATAATCTGTGATAGATTATATAATATTGAATGATATAGTTGGCTGGATATTTTGATATTTTTAAGATGTCAAAAATATAAAGATCAGATTTTTGAAAGGAGAAATAAAAGAGTGAACTTTAAGTAAAGTAAATATAGTGAATTTGGATAAATTTAAAATAATGAATTTGGGAAAGGATAAAAGGTTTGATTTTTAAATCCTATTAAATAAATCTCGAACATGGGGAAAAATAAAGATTTTAAATAAATGGAAATTAAGGAGTTTGGAGGATTTAAGCGATATTTTTAAAGAACTAAAGGATTTATTTTAAATTCAGGAATTAAATGGTTCGGAGAAATAAAAAGATAATTTTGGAATGAAGTATGAAATTGATATTTCAGATTTAAATAAGTTTTTAAATTATAATAAAGGAGTGAATATGGAATTAATGGGTTTTGTAATAAAATTTGGGTAAGTAAATGAATGTATTTTAAAATGGAGTTAATTTTTGAAAATCGATTAAGTGTTTTGAAAATAGTGATTAAAAAAAGAATGAGACTATGGATTTATAAACGGGGTTTATAAATAAAGTGAAATAAATATCAGTGGATATTTGCGATTTTAAATTCACGGTGGGAATTTATAAGGAAAGGGTAAATTGTTTTAAAAATAAAAGGTGGATTTATTTTTAAAAGTGTGGAAAGAATTTACGGGATTGGGACGTAAATTAAAGTGGGATAAATCAAGAAGGATTTTAAAATGGTTAGACTGGATTTATTGGAATGGAAGGTGTAGTTTCTTGAAAAGCTAAGTATATTTTCAAAGAAGGATTTTTAAGTATAAATTAGAAGTTTTAAATTTGTTTTAAAAAGAATGTTTTTAGAGAAATTTATTATTTAAATTGTTTTAAAATTTAAAGGTAAATATTTATTAAGTTAAGTATTGTAACAACCCGCATATTTGTCGATTTTATATTTAAATATAACATCGTTCGTCGGATTTTAGTCCGAAAAGCTACTTTTTGCAAACAGTCGAATTAGGACTCGGGACCACTTCCATTGAGTTCAAAATGCCGTTTGCGATCTTTTTGAGTATAATCTTTGATATGTTTGGAGTAAGTCGAATTTCGCTACTTTTTCACTTTGGACTTTGTGTTTGGTTTAGCCCATTTGCCCAATTCTGGTTATATCAACCCAGCCCCTCTCTTCTTCTCTTCATTCATTCCTCATTTCCTAACTCTCTTAAGCTCAAGAGAATAATGGGGGAAAAGATTGGAAATGGAAATTCCTAAGCCCTAGTTCCATTGCAAATTCAAGCTCCTACCTCCAAATTCAAGAAGAAGCTTTGGTAAGCCTTCCCTTCATCTTCTCCAACTCCTTCTCCATTCAATTTCAGAAATTTCCTAAACCTAATTTTGAAAATGATTCTCTTTTAAGCTTAGTTTCAAGCTTGTTGGGTTGGAATTGAAGAGATTGTTCTTGCCATTGCTCTATAGCTTCTTCTTCATTGATTTTGTGCATAAAGGTGAGATTTTTATCTCACATCTTAGTCTATAACTATCTTCGATTGTTAGGTATGAATTCCTAACACTTATTCTTGTGCAAATGCTTTTGGTTTGGATTGATTTGGTGAATATTCCAATTTTTAGTGTTTTGAGTTCAATTCTTTGAAAATCCTAACTTTGATGTTTTGACCACGTTTTTTAGTGATGAATCGAAGAGCGTATATGGCCGGGTAGTCGATGGGCGTAAACCCTTAGTGCCGTTGCTCGTCCGATAGCATTTCGGAAGGAATTGGCATTCATTTGATTTGGCATGGGAGTGCTGGAAACAGGCTCCGGTCGACCGACCTCAGAGTCCGGTCGACCGACCTGCTACTCTAGCATCTCCCTGCTTCTGTTTGGAAGTGCAGGTTACAGGCTCTGGTCGACCGACCTCAGGGTCCGGTCGACCGACCTGCTACCCGAGCACTTCTGTCTCTGGTCCGGTCAGCCGACTCAGGGAGTCCGGTTGACCGACCTGCTCCTATTTTGCCAGTTTTGCCTATATTTCCTATTTTTGTTTGAACTTCCAACTTTAATCGATTCGTGTGGTCTCCTATTTGTTGTTATCATCTCTAAGACTTTGATGACTCCTCTTTCGGGATGGTACCTCGTTGGGTCGCTCGACCCTATCCCCCTTAGGTCGTTAGACCTCATCTTGTCTTCAAAAGGGCGTACCGTTTTGACGGGGCGCTGCCCCGCACCCCGCCGGGGGCGCTGCCCCCTGGACCCCCGCGACCTGACCGGGCAGGTCGAACCCCGTATTACTCTGCGTAGGCAATCTCGTCTGAAAAACATTTATCAGAATTTCTACTTTGATGGTTTTGGGATTGACTTCTTTGGACTTTACTCACGTCTTCGAACGTGAATTGATTTGTTTCTACAATCGTTTTATGACTTGTCACTTTAAAGATATATGAAGGTTTCAATACTAATAGTAAATATCAAAACTCTTTCATCAAAGCGATTTCAACACTATTTTAAATATCAAAAGTTCATTTTCTCAAACCGATTTTCAATCTACTAGTATATACAAGCCTTTACTTCACTCGAATGAGAAATCGACTTAAACGACTTAGTAAAACGGGTGGTATGAAACGCTTGCGTTCACTTCGTCGGTTAGCTCTTGGACTTGTTCGATTGAACCCTTTTTGTGACAATTTCCTAGTGAAGATTTACAGCTTGTTCGTAAATATTTAAGTTAAGCAAGTGGTTATGGGACATGAAGCTAAACTCATATATTTACTAGCTTGGTGTGATTGACACTTCCTTATGATCATGACGATCATTTTTGTGATTTAGACTAGCGATTGAGCGATGTCTCTTTGTCTACGTGGGAGACTATACCCCGATCATGTGATGTTTCGCCATCACATTTCTAGGGTAGCACCCTACGGTCTTCGGGCCATTCCTGTGTGAAAATTTAATGGATAGCTTCCATGAGATAGCTTCTCGTCATGTGTTTACGCGTAGGTGAGTTTTAATGCTCCCATTCATGTGTTAGGCCTCCCCCCCCCCTTTTTATGTGTTTTCTGGATTTCTGATGATGATTTCTGGAATTTTGTGCTTCACCATTTTTCATGATTTTCATTGATATGATATCAGTTTTTGTGCATTGGTGAATTCATGTGTTATTGACTTGTTATGAATACAAGTTTAGGGTATGATACCCTACCTTATCTTTGAGAAGATTCTTGTGATATTGATTAATCTTTTGTTGATTATCATTTACATACTTATAGTAATATGTCGTTATGGTTATTTCATGTTCATGTCATGCCTTTTACTTTATACCATATCATCTGATATTTATAGTTAGACTGATCCGTTTATTATTTTCTTATAAATAATACTCGGGTCAGACCGAGATGTTACAGGTGCTTCTGCTTGACTTCTCTTCAGGATATTTCTGACTTTTGGCTAACTACATAGATTAGTAGTTTTTGGATGTACACCTTTGAGATATAGACTCTATGTTGTGTACTTATTCTTTTGTATAGCACGTGATGCTATTCTTTTGTATTATCGTGGATCTTTCTGACCACTACTCTGATGTACACTTTCATGTGTTGTATATTTATTCATATCTATTTCCGCCTTTGTGATATGAATTGTCGGTGACTGATTTGTGTTACGTATATTTCTATATTTGTTTCCGAAGATCATATATAGCCACTGTGTGATAGCTTGGTGTTTGTATCGGTATGTCGGATTTCCTCCTTAAAAGATATACATTCCATTCTATCTGACATATCGGTGCTCGCACAAAGAAGTTACATGGATGGTCGCTCCTCAACAGCCTTATTCTCCATGCTAATTGACAGCACTACATCGTAGTGTTCTTGGTTAGCGTGGGTATAGAGGTGGGGCGTCACAAGTATAGTAGTTAATTGTTTTGAAGATTTAAAGTGGTATTATGATTAAAGGAAATTATTAAATATTTATATTTTATAATATAGCTTTATTTTAGAAGTAGTTTGACTAAAGTTTTATTTGAAAATTTATTATAAAACTTCATAGCTAGTATTTTAATAAAGTGTTTAAGTAGTTTTACTTTAAATGTTTTAAGTGTATATTTTGGATAAAGTTATTTAATTTGTTTAAAATCCAAATTTTAAAGAGACTTGGTGCTTTTTAGGGAAATAAAATAATTGGTTGAATGATTGAAAAGTTTGATAGTTAAATAACCGACTATCAATATTAGCCAATGCGTTGATCGTGTCGAAGAGACCGAGATCGGATTTATTTATCCGAAAACCACTTCGATTCGATTTGAACGTAGCGAATGAATACCGTGAAGATTATGAAGACGGTGATTCGGTTTGTCCAGACCCAGGGCAACTTGTATGGATGAATGCTATCAGACCATAGTCAGGAGGACGATGAGCATTCTAAGTGAGATGTGTTCTAAAAAGGTAACGCATAGCCTCAAGCCTCATCAACCAGGAATGGCTAAAACAGGGGAGGTGCAGCAAGGCTAAGTGGCTAGCAACCAATTAGGGTAAGGTCATCCCTGTCTAGATGTCCCTTTTTGATTTCGGCTTAATGGGCGGTTGCTGATCCCAACCGCGGGATGATCTTATTCGGACTATCCAATAAGGGGTAGCTCCGATCTTGTATTGCAGGGGATCGGGCGTGATCCTCGGTACTCTGATCTAGGCCAGGTACTTTGACGGGCGGTACCCCAGTAGCCCAGTCATTGTATGGAATCCAATCTCCAATAAGCGCATGTACGGTTTTGATTGTGCCCAACTATTGCTGGAACGTGAGATGCAAGCATTTCAGCTAGATTCTATTTTACTTTCTATAGACACTATTATAATATCAGGCGGTTTTAATAAAAATGTTTGGGTTATCGTAAGGTAAAAACCCGGCATTTTTATAATAAACGTGGTCTTACGAGATACCTTTGATTTCAAAGGATTTTGAAAACTTTAATAATTCAATTGAGTGTGTTTTCTCACGCTGGTTTTCCAGACTGACTCGGGTGTTATTTTATTATAATGCTCGGGTCAGACCGAGTATTACATATACAGGTTAGGATGCTGTAGAGCTCAGAAGACGAGCTTGATGACGAAGCGTATTTCCGTAGATTTGTATATTCCGCTGTGTAAGGACAATTTACTAAACTGTCTAGATTTGATGTGATGATTGTGTACTCTGATGATTGTAAGTATTAAACAATTACAGATTCTTTTGTATAAAAATCTGTTGTTATATATTATATTTTGTTCCGTTGTGATTGTGAGATTCCAATGTTGTTTTTATCTTTCTTCTTCTACCTCTTTCTTCTTTAACCCTAATGGTGTGTATTTTCGTCCAATTTGAGTTGCACTAATGGAGAATATTGTCGACTCAAAAGGGTACGGATTTGCGGGCCGTTTCAATTTTGTAAGTAATGAACGTGAATTAAAAAAAATCATTATATGAAAAGAAATGAACAATAAATGATGTGAAAAGATAAATAGAGTAAACTTAAAATGTGTTGAATTATTGTTTGTTTGACTTATGGATTGGTTGGGAAAGGATACTTCTATTGTGTAGGATGTATAAATAATATATAAGTTTTATCTACGACTGTTGAGTGTATGGTTTACTTCATAATTTATTTATCATTTTATATGATTAGAAGTTCTGAACCCGAACAAATCATTTGTTTTGGTTGAAATGGATGGATGATTATTTTCTTTGATTAAAATAATGTTTGTACTATTTGTTTGCAAGTGATTTGTTTTGCTATTAGTTGAGAACAACTTATATATTTCTCTTTTATATAATTAATAACTCTTTTGGATTATATAAGTGAAATAAAGGTTTATGGAAGCAATTGCTACTGCTTTTGGTTTCATAAATAAGCGTTGTTTGCTCGACAAATAGGTACGTTTTCAGATTACGGTTTTCTAGCGATATTATATTGTTTTCCCGTGGTTTGGGATATATTATTTTGAAAAATATGATATATATATATATATATATATATACGAGTAGATTGGCACGTGCGATGCACGTGCGCAGAAGGAGCTGGTGTTAAGAAACAATGTCTATGAGAGTTATTGAATGCGACAAAATGACTGTGACGTACATGTATTGTTGAATATTTTGGATATTGACATGCAGAATGAATCTACAGCAGATGGACGTGGACGTAGAAAATTTG
This sequence comes from Allium fistulosum, assembly GCA_030737815.1. Taxonomy (NCBI): domain Eukaryota; kingdom Viridiplantae; phylum Streptophyta; class Magnoliopsida; order Asparagales; family Amaryllidaceae; genus Allium; species Allium fistulosum. The sequence continues at coordinate 1,108,243,100 of CM060902.1, read as the reverse complement.
TATCGAACATGGGAAGAAGCGTTAGATCAGACTGACATTGGGTGGGTAGGAAGAAAGCAATGGGTAATGGAAATAGAATATGGTCTTCGTTACGTATAGTAGGTGATTATGCTTGGGTTTGCAATGAAAGCAAAGTAAAGATTGTTTGTGGATTTATGCACTTAAAAATTTAGTCTTCTTTCTAAACAAACATTGGCTTTGCCATTTTGGTTCAAACAGAAAGCACAACCTTTACCATGGAATGTTCCACCTACTTCCAACTTCCAAGTTATATTCAATGAACAAAAGTAGTAGGAAGATCAACATACATTGGAAGATGATTAGCCATGTTATATTTAAGTTTTTGGTTCATGAAAATTGAATATACCCATACTAAGTCAAGATGAATGAATCTTTATGATGCTATGCACTGGGCCTTAGATGTCAATCATTTGAATACCAATTGTATTAGCTCCCTCTCTTTTCAGTGTGCATGTTCAATCTTTGTTTTAGCTCTATCAACACTCTTCCATCCAATGTTCTGCTGCAACTCATGTATGCACCAGAAACTTTGCCTCACGTACTACATCAGGTCAGGATGTTCTTATGCAACTTTAGACTTCAATCCAATATGCCCTCATCATGTAGTAGTCTCACATCAGCACTGTTCCCAGTCTCACTTTGCAGCACAGTTCCTCCATTTTACAACATGCTCAACACGGATTTTTGCCTAAGGTGATTCAGAGCTCAACACATCTCTGTCCCTCGGTTCTGTACTTCTAAATCTGCAAGTACTTATTGTGCATCTTGATAAACAATGCCTCGGTTGTATAAATATTTTGGAGGATATTTGATATGTGAGCATGCGCATATAAGTCAATGTGCTATTATAAATATTTTGAATACTAAAAAACAGAGAACTGAAATGACATGCAAATATATAACAACTATAGTTGTATAAATTAAGTAAAAGGCAGATATGCACATGATTAGATTATAGACCTAGTATTAATATTGTTATTTGAGTACGATTAAGGCAAAGGTGTAAAGTAAGAACTTACAGAGATTCAAGTGACATGAATTAGCACGTACCTGGATAAAATATATATAAACTAAAGATGGTTAGCAAGCTTACAACTGCAATAATAGCGATTAATTTTATCTGATCAACCTTGAAGGTGATAAAGTATTCAGCTATTTTTGTTCCATGTTGAAAATTTTATGATATATTACCTGAGTGTGGATTATGCATAGCCGTTCAAGTTACCATACGTGGAAAATGTGTTCAAAAGATATGCACATATAAGTTTACACATATTAGTTTACAACAGTAGTCGTTGGAGTAATATATGTTAGTGGATCTAAAAAGCTAATTCTAATTTTATTTCTGTAGTGTGTAAATAAACTGTATAAAATAATACTTCGACATGATTTTTATCATTCTCATCCATTTAAATTTTTTACAATTGAGGAATGCATAAAAGATGATCACTGATATAACATTTCAAAACCAAATGTATCTACTAGAATTTATGTGTACTAAACAAAGAAAGCTTTAAAAGAATAAGAGTTGATGTGGCAACATAAGAGTTGTTGTAACCGTCAACCCACCTTTAATGGCACCATTTAAGTACCATGTTTTATCTGTCATATACTGCGCAAAGCTCTTTAATCATATATCAATACAGGTCATCCTGAAAAAAAAACGTGAATATACTCATGAGTATTTTGGATGAGAATTGTGTATAAGATAAAAATTATAATTAATCTTGAACAATAAACTCATTCACAGTATAATATTCATTCAGAACTCGTTGCTTAAGTACAGTAGATTATCAACATGTCAGGTTCTGTGCGTGCGCATTCCACAAATTTATGTTGTAAATGTGCACTTTCAAGTGTACACATACAAATTAGTTTCTATAAAAAGACAGAAAATGAAAACTGTACATATGCATTTTGAATGTGCACAATCACAAAATCCTAATCTCACAAAAACAATGTCTATTTTTGTAACATGTTTTGAGTGAGGCATATACTTGGAATATGTTCTATTTTTCCAAGCTTAATTATAAAATTTGTCTTGTATCCTGATGTAACAATGTTTACATCAATAATGTTTGGATTCAATTGCAAGTTCAACAATAGCAAGGTATGGATTAAAGGATATTATATTTACAAAATTAATCAGGAAAGTCTTTATTTCCTGCTTTGTTACTTAACTTTTAGATCATTTTGTTTAGATTCCATACCCAACCATGTCTTGGACTATCATACCCTATTGTCCTAAGATTTATGCCTCTTTCTCAATATTTACTATTGGCATTTTATTTTTAATCCGATTCTAGTTGTTTGTGCACATAGTCATCCCATATTTCATGTTATTTAACTCGATCTCCAACACAAATTATAAATATGCTAACGTATCTGTAGATCTGTAGATAGTCGAATGACATCTTATACCTCCACTTACTTTCTATTTATAACGTAAATCAAGATTTACATTATCTATACATTGCCACATAAACAAACACATGCTTGTATAGATATATCCACTGCCATATGTATATAGTTATGAATACATATGTATATATACATACAACCTCCCTTACAGTTGACAGTTGGTTTGCTTCTACATAAACTAATAACTTTTGTGCAAATTAGAAACTAAGTCATTTCCAATTTGATACGGGAATTAAACTGACAATGCATAAGAAATTTAAAGTAATTGATAAATAACAATCACATAAGTTATTTATGCATCATATACTATCAAATAAGTGTGAATAACTTTGATTCAAGTATTTTAATAAAAGTGAAACCAAAGGAGATAGTTGCTTCCACCTTTTAAATTATAAGTATAGAAAGTTTGCTGATAAATCATTTTTAATGGTCCTTCAATGATCATCACAATTATTACTTCAATAATAAAGAGCCAAAATAAGATGTGCCCCAGTCTTAGCTGGCAACCTACAGTAGTAATAGTAAGTTCCTTTTACCTTGAGGAAAGCTTGCAAGGACTGTTAACTATAGTTAAGGTGAAAGAGAATTAAGGATTAAAAGATATTACACACATAACATTAAAAACAGAAAATAATAAATCTATTAAATATGCTGTTTAGAATTTAATACTTATGTTTAGAAAATAAAACTATGAAAATACAAAATCTGGTACTTTATTTTCTATTTTCAATGTTTTCAATTGGGAATGAAATTGTCTATTGGGAATGGAACTGTCTGGTACTATCCTTAATTAAGACAGTTCCATACATAACTATATTGGAATAGGTATCCTTGATCAAGTCCTACATAACTATCTTTAATTAAGTCCTACATAACTATCCTTAATTAAGACAGTTCCATACAATACAAAGTACCAGACTTATCTAAACAACAAAATGTTAATACCCAAATTCAAGTGAACCCATATGAATAGGTATGCATTTTCAATTGACATTATAAGAGAAAAAATTTGAGAAATAAACCGTACCTTATTAACCCCGTTTTAGAAGTCTACCTGCAGTCTATCTCCTTTCCCCTTTCACACTAATCATCATCGGAAATCTCCTTTCTCAAAATTTGATTGGTCAAAAGTATGTTTAATCCCAGTCCAAGCAGGATCCATGCGTCTGCAATAGAGAAAATAGTGTCAATTAAGTGGTCTTTCTTTTCTTGATTGCAACATTATTTGGTGGCACTTGCTTACACTTCTATCATCCAAAACATTTATGCTGAGAAGCTAGCAATAAAGTACATGAATTTAAGCTGTATATTACAGCATCAACTTTTATGCTTAACAAAAAATCGGGTAAGAAAATTTTGGTTACCTGTTCGACACAACTGGACTGGATTTCATGCATCCGATGTGAGCTCTTGGCTTCGTTCTATGGCGAGTGAAAGCCATAGCCAGTGTACCTGCGTTACTATCGAAATCATATAAATAGTGTGCTTATCGAAATCATAAATTTCTGGAAAAGTAATTTAGAAATTCATATTGGAAATCAAATTATCTTACCTTGAATGGTTGGTAAGCTGCCCATACTCTGATAATTTCTCCAATCAATTAATCATTACCAACTCAAATGACAAAGCAGTTCTTTGGTATGACAATTGGATCCAAATCTTAAAAAAATCAAATGAAATTCAAAATGTCATTTAGAACTTTATACTATAAACAAATTAAACCATTTCTGATTAGCTACGTACCTTCGAACGATTCTTTGTTTCTCAAAGTTTTAGAATGTTTTGAATGTCAATATCACTGAATGACTCAAGTCGCCTTAGTTTTGAATGTAATTTTTGTACAGTAGAGAAGCTGAGAAGAATTGGAACTCTGAAGAAAGGAAAATTGGGTTTGGGGAAATCGGGAACTGGGTTGAGAACGTGGGCGTACGAATGGGATGGAAACATGTAAATTTTGAAAAGGCAGATATACCCTTTTAAACAGTTATCTTTCCAAATGAAGGAAATGGCAGTTTTGGCAATCCGAAAAAGGCTTCACCTCCTCAAGTATTCGCTTTATATATAAGATATATATATTGCTATTATTGATATTATTATTTTCTCCCAGACCACTCCGTACAAAGGAGACTCTGCCGAAATTTTCTGTGAAATTTGAACTTAGAAAAATTTTGTGAAATGTTTTCAAACTTTTATTAACTTGAATATAAAAGGATTCAATGATTATAAATCGATATATTTTATTTAAATTATTTAATTATGTAAATTAATTGTTTATAAATGTAATATTTTGAATAAGATATATTGATTACTAAATTCCTTCTTTTCCCTTCTTTTTCCTTTTCGGGGATGAAAAGTTTTGAGTGGGGGAGAGTGTAGCGACTCGTAATTTTCGTTAATTAAAAATTTGTTAATTTAATAGAGTTTTGTGATTTAATGTTGGGAGAGATAAAAATTTGTGATTTAATAATAAGAATATTACTAGAATGAAATGAAATTGTATTAATTTAAGGTAATTGATAATGGCTTTGAATGTAATTCCAACTAATTAAAATGGTTAAAAGTCATAATTGGTTATAGATTGTAAATTAATTATAATAAGGTGTGTATTAATTGATAATTGGATTTAAGGAGTAATTGATAATGTAAATGTTGATTAATTAATGAAATATTGTGTAATAGATTGAATTGGATAAAATTTGCGTAATGTGAGTTGTTATAACATTTTTTTGTAAATAATAAACTTACAAATGTTATTAAATGTAGAAATGGTGACAATTATTATATGCTACATATTTATTTAGCATGTTAAAATTAATTCGAAATCAATTGCAATTAATTCACTTAATTAGTGCAGTTAATGTAGACTAAATTGATAATTGTAGATTATAAATTCCATAGATGTAACCCAATGAAAATTTTATTCACAATATGACAATTGATTGAAAAAAAAGGAATTGAAATCAAGTTTGATCAACTTATTGAAATTTAAGCTATAATAAATGGATTTATTGCAATTAAATGTAATTAAATAATACATTAATGGAAACTAGGATGTTAATGGTAAAATATTAGCGTAATAAGATATAAACAAATGTAAATTATAGCTATGAGATGAAATTTGATTGAATAATAAGAGGAAAAGGCATATAAATAGATTTATTGGAATTTAAAGAAATAATTACTGTATTTATTTCAACTAGAATTAAACACTTAATTAGTAAAATAATTGACATTGAATTGATATAAAAATTTGTATTAAATTATTCCAAATGTCCAAGTAATCAAAATTGATGAAAATTGTTGGTTATCAAATCTGAATTAAAAAAATGATTTAATTAATTTAATATTAATTTATTTAATTAACGTGAAAATAGCCATTTTGGCCACTGTCTCGGATTTCGACGAAACCGGTTTCATCAGATCCGTAACGTTGAATTATTGTAAGGTTTCAAGTATCGTAGCGATCGGACTTGTCATTTGATCGTACGGACTCGAAACGCCTAGAAATCAATTTAATTGAAATCAATTAGAAATAAGCTGATTTTAAGCTAACTTCTTCATATAATGGAATTAGGACCTGAAACCTATTCCATTGAGTTTAAAAACATCAAAAATATCTATTTTTATATATGGGATGACCTATTTTCATTTCGGGGTCAGAACGGGCTTTTTGGGTTGCGTAGTCGTTTCGATCCAACTCTGCCTATATATAGGCTGTTATAAACCCTAGTTGTTTCTCATATTATTATTTCTGTACGTACATCTTCTTCCTCCTTCTCAAACCTAATTCCCAAATTCTAAAATCTAATTTCAAAAAAAAAACCGAAAAAAAAAATTTGCTCAAGGTTTACTTCGAGCCGGGAAGAGGTTTACTTCAAGTTTCAGAGGAGAAAACCCTGCTGCGACTTGGGGTCAGAGAAAGTTTGAGGCCAAACAAGGTGAATCTGGGCGCGCTTTGAGTTCGAGAGGCGAAAACCCTGGAGCAACTTCGGGTCAGGAGCCAAATGACTCGGGTTTCGGGTCATTTTGGCAAAAACTCGGAGCAAGCACCGGGTAATTGAGGCGACGACTCGAAGTAAGACCCTAAGTCAAAATTTTCCAATCTTCTAACGTTAATAACTTTTGCATACGAGCTTGGATTCATGCGCGATTTTCTCCATTGAGATCGTATCGGAATTCCAGACATTTTGGAACTAGTTTGGTCGAATTCTAAGACTGTTAGATTTTGGGCCCTAAATTGGATTTCAAATTGATTTGAAATCAAAAATGAGTGTTTTAACCCACTCACAATTACTAAATTATCTTATGTTAGTTAAATTTAATTTATGATGTGATTAGAAATTAATTGATTAATGTTGGGTATGTTTTAATTGTCATTCTAGTTAAATTTGATTTCTATTGCATTTAATCATCATTCAATTTAATATTGAATTTAAATTGTCAATTTAATACCTGTTATTGATTACCAGTTATCTGTTGATATCTATTGATTGATTTGGATGATGATTGTGATGGATGTTTGATTGTTGACATTGGATGACTGGATGTTGTATTTTTATATTGTTATAACACTACAAGTTCCCTATGGGTTGAAATGGTACATACCCGAACGATCTATAGATTAAGGAAAAATCGTTATGGGTTGAAATGATAGGCTCGAGCGATTTTATGGATTTTACTTAATTTCGGGATTGTAGTTTGAAGTGATCTATAACCGTAAAATTTAAATTGCGGATTGAAATGATAAATATCCGTATCACTTAACCATAGGGTAGAAAATTATATACGGACACTGGATTGGTTAAATTAAATTATTTTGATTCTTTAAAATTTGAATTCAGTTAACTGGTAGTTTGAAATAGAAATTGATTTATATAAACAGAATTATTTTGATAATCCAAGCGTTAATGTTGAAATTGAAATTGATTTAATGAATTGTTCAAAGGATTTAAATTTGAATTTCAAAGTTGAAGTGTCAAATATAAATGAATTTATCAGAATTGAGTTACTGAAAATGTTTGGATATAACTTTAAAATTTATTTTAAACTAATTTAAACTAGTTTAATTAAGTTAAACTATTTTAATCAGTTTAAAACTAATTAATTTATTTTAATATATTATAACCTATTTAATCCAATTTAATCTATTTTAAACTAATTAAATTTATTTAATCTATTTTAAATCTATTTAATATAATTTAAATCTATTTAACCTATTTTAAATATATTTAATCCATTTAAAACCTGCTTAATATAATTTGAATCTATTTAACCTATATTTAATTTATTTAAATCATTTTACATCTAATTAAATCTATATTTAACCTATTTAAATCATTTAAAACAAATCTAGTTAATCAAATTTAAATCTATTTAAACTATTTACTATTTTAAAACTATTTTAATCTATTTTATATTATTTTCAAACTATTAAAACTATTTATAATTTCCTAAACTATTTTCTAAAATTTCAGACTGTGTAAAGTTGAAGTATTTATATCTAAATCCTTGATGATGATACAACCTAAGTGGGAATTTGGAATTGATACCTTTTTTGTGAAATGACATATTTGAGTGAATAAGATGGTTTTGAAATGAAGAATTAATTAACATAACTTATCGATAATTTCAAAGTGAATATGATTTGAAAGTGAATATGATTTGGAAGTGAACATGATTTTGAAAGTGAATATAGTTTGAAAGTGAATATGATTACGAAAGAGATATGATTTGAAATTAGATATGATATTTTGATATAAATTGTGAATTGACCTTTTTGAAATGTAAAAGAACCATCCGGTGTGAAATAAGCATTTGGTTGTTAAGGAGACCGGGATCAAATATTATCATACTCTTTGTCAATACAGAAAACCACATTAACAACTTTGCACGTGGAGGAGATTCCAGAAATGAAGTAGGATGGTGGCGAATGAATTCTGCATGAGGTATTGACGTGACCCCGACTCCCGTGAGTCAGCTTAGATGTGACTAAAACAGGAGCTATACCTGGGCCAAGTGAGGTCATTCCTCCGATCGGACATGCTTCTTCGATACCATATTATGACTTTGTGATGATTTGGTGGCCACCGCTTGATTTTTGATTTGGGAGTGTGTTCCGAGGTGGGCGGTAGTAGCTGTTATGCGTTACCACCAGCCCGGTTCTGCAATTGGTAAATCTATCCTAGCATTGCCTCGAGTGACGTGTTCACATGCCCTAGAGCGCCTTATACGAGTTTGTTTTGTACCATACCTATGGAGTGCCCTCTGATAGCCCTCCAGTTATGGAGGAATTACGGTAATGTATAGACTATGGGAATATATAAAAATTTGTTAAGGGGGATATGTGTAACGCCTTAACGCTATTTTAATACTTTACTTTATTGTAGACACTATTATAATAGCGTATTGTACTACATAGTAGATAGTTTAGCGGATCCTTAGGAGATGTAAATCCCGAACATCTCTTAAGTTATTGCACTCACGTTAGACATTGGATATGGGATGTCAAAACCCGTAAACATCTCTGATGCCGTCACACTCATATTTATTTACTGTTGATTTAACTTACATAAGATCTTTTAGTTCTGACTCGAGTGTTTTGTCTTTTCAATTCGCTCGGGTCAGTCTGAGCTTTTCAGTTTATCGAAGACTGCTTTCTGGAGGATGAAGACGAAGATTTTGTAGTACTAATATCTATTATAGTTATTCCACTGCATCATGTTGTTCCACTGGATTTATTTATTTATTTATTCCTGTTTTATGTAACTCTGATTTTTGTTGTAAAGAATAATTAAATGTATTTATAAAACAGCTTCATGAACTGTTTATTTGATTATTATATTTTTTCCATTCCGCTGCGAGATTTTGTATTTGTTTTTCTTTTATTCTCTGCTTTTTCTTATTTACCCCATAACAATCTGCCCTTTTGAATGGGTTGAGTTTGACATGTGCATCTACTTAAAACGTCCAAAAAGGCAGGTCGTTACATAATATATGATCCAAATTAAGAATTTTTTTTTCAAATCATATGAAATTCCAGTGACTACAATTTTTATGTTGATCACTTTTTCTAGTTTTGAGGTTCGCTATACTTGAGACTCAATTCTTTAAAGTTCATTTTCGGGCATCATTTTTGTCAATCCGATAATTCCTCTTCTTCATTCTATCATATATCCCTCAAACCAACTTGAATTCAAATGATTCTTTTTTTCAAATTCAAGATAAAAGAATTTGAAACAACTTTTTAGTTAACAACATTTCTAAATTTTGAGATATAGAGGGCCTAAAATTAGATACAAGATAACCTATTTTTCGGATCAAAATCTTGGGAATTCAAGTTCAAAGCACTACCGCTTCTTCTCTATAATTTCGGCCAACCTCCGTCTCAAGCCTCGGCCAAGCTATTGGAAGGGAGAGGGTGTTGTTTGCTAGTGTTTAATGGAGTAGGAAGTAGTTATGAAGTGTTGGTTTATTAGAATGTTGGTAAGAAGTTTATCGCTTTGGTTTATGGTGAGAAACTCTATTTAACATCTATATTTATATATATACATGTTTGATGATGTGTTATGATTGCTATAGATGCTTATATATGCTTTGATCATCAAGTATTGATTGTTTGATATTATTGTTTTACCAAGTCATGTTAATACATATCGATAAGCACAAAGGAAATCACTTTCCTTTTGAAAATGGAATGGTGTATATGGAATTCTTAAACTTTTGGAAATAGTTTTAAAATGAGTTAGAAGTGAAGAAGTGAAGAAGAGGAATGGAAATGTGGCATTCAAAGTGAAGAATATGTGCTATGTGAAAAGGTAATCGTTTACCTTAGGCCTCATCACCCGGAAATGATAGAAAAAGGGTAGAAGCAGCAAGGCTAAGTGGGTCGCTCCCAATTAGGAGATGTCATCATCCTTCTAGATTTACTCTACACATGTCTAAGTATGTGGTGAATGTATGAATCGGGTACCCGTAAAAGGTTGGTAATGACCGGGGTGATGACATATTCGGTACTATCCAGCGTGAGGCGTAGGCTGGTCTTGTGTTGGTTTAGGCGCCGAGTATCTCGACCCTAGGTACATCCCTCTAGAGGTGTACTGTCGGAAGGTAGTCCCTTACCTTGTCATTTGTATGGAAATCCATTCTCCAATAAGTGCCTGTACGATTTTAGATTTAGAAAGCCTTATATTACAAGGTGGTATGCTGGAATTTAATAATGTAACAATTTCGGCTAAGATTAATAAGTTTATTTGCAAATGTTTTCAAAGATATGTCATTAGAAATAATATCAAATGTTTTGATATATAAAAGTGTTTTAGTTATCATAAGGTAAAAACCCGTCCGTGTTTATGTGTGGACGTGGTCTTATGAGATAATCTTTCTTTTCAAAGGATTTTATTCCAAGGCTGATATATGACACTGTCATTTATATTTGAGTTTCTCACGCTGGTTTATCAAGCCTGATCCGGGTATTTTCAATACTCGGGTCAGATCCGAGTAGTTTCAGGTTTAGTGAAGACGGTTGGAGTTTCCAAAGGAGAGCTGGAAATATTCATCTACGTATGGATGTATTCTATTATCCGCTGTTAGTCTATTTTGTTTGTTGTTTGTCAGCAATTATAAGGACAGATGTTTATAATTGTCCAAGCTGAATTTAGGCTAGACTTTGGTATATGTATTTTAAAAGTTTTCCGCTATAAAGATATTTATTCAATGTTATATATTATTCCATTCATGTTTCTGTCTTTATTTTCTTTTTCACCCCTTAAAGATCCGCTTATACGTGCAATTTGAGTTGGACATGTATTGTTTATTGTCGGCTCAAAGGGTACGGAAATTCGGGCCTTTACATCACTTATAGTATTTATGCAGTACATAATCACAGTGCACTTTTAGTTGAGTATATGATTGCATAGATAACTTTGTTGTATAATATGGATATTTATTGAATGCTACATTGTTCGCCCCTTGGAAAGATTTCGGGGAAGAAATCCTTTTATGGGGAGAGAATGTAACACCCCGTAAAATCAACCATAAATATATAAATTGGATAAATTAATTTAAATAAGATAAGCATAAAAATAGAAATTTTGTAAAATTCAAAATTTGACGTGAAAGTTATGTTGTTGCATTCGTGGTGATTTTTTGATCAAATTCCATATATAATATGTTCAAAACAGAGCTTAAATGAGGAAGTTATGGAAGTTTGAAATTTTGAATTCAAATAAATAATCAATTCCAAAATTTGAAATTCAAAAGTTAATAACAATTATACTTAGGGGTTAAGTAAATGTTAAAAGTGCAATTATGGAAGAAAATATTAGACAACGGCAATCAAGAAAATCAATGTTTCCAAAATAGAACCGGTCGACCCCCGACCGATCAAGCGCTAACGATCGACCCATGGTAGGGGGTGGCTGATCGATAAACATAGGGTAGTGGCTAAGGTTTTGCACCAATGAACGTTCCAGATTTTATAATTTTAAACCAACTTAAATCTTATGTTTATGATGCATTCCAACCACTATAAATAAAAGCCTAGCCCCTTCACTTTTCTTCACAAAATATTTTGGGAACACTTGCTAAGCTTTGTTAGTTCATCTCTTCTTAGATTCAGAAAACTCCATTAGGGTTTCATGTAAGAAATCCTATATATCTATTTTTATTTATTGTTTTTTCTCAACCTATTCTCCTCCAAACCTCTAATTTTCTAAATCTAACTTATGTACAAATCTCTTGCTGTATATATCAAAAAGAAGAGATCTGAAAAGAGTTCATTGAAGGCATGTCAAATCCAAAAGAAGGCAAAGCTAAGGACGTACAGTATGTAAAAATCTCAATTTTTCTATTCTAGTAATTGAATAGTGCATTTGGGATTTGATATATGCCTTGGGGAGTTTTGGATTACGAAAATATCACATTAAAAATCCCCAAAATCCCCCCAAAGCGAAATATCAATTCTCAAGTTAGGATCTTAATTGTTTTGTATTAAAATAACAGAGTTTGTGTGGATTTTGCAATTTAAGTTTTTACAATCTGTTCCACTTCATTCTTTTTCTTTGGATCCGATTAGGTGATTTGATTAAGAAATGGTGTGTAAGGTATGAAATCTTATCCGTAGTTTGCATTGTCTATTTCTACAAATTGAATAGAAATTCCCTTGTCTAATCTCATGTAAAAGAAGTTGAATATAGCTTAAAATTAATTAAATGGTAAGTTTCTATGATTGGTTTATTTCATTGTTTTAATATGAAATAAGTTGGATTTGGATTCTATATACAAGTCTATTTATTTGATTTTAGGATATTGGATTTATTGTATATATGTTATTATGGAGATGAAACTTGTATAGTTATGGAAGATTTGACATTTAAAATGTTAATTTAGGTTGTAATCTCCGCTTGCATAGAAATCAATAAATGTGCAAGTGTGTGTATATGTGTGTGTGTGTGTATAAACTAGCTTAAATATTGTACAATTATAACGTATTAATGGCATAGTTAATTAGGTAAATAATTATCATTTAAATCCCTCTTAGGAAAGTAATTAATTATAGTGGCGAAATAAGAAGAATTTATTATAAGGCCTAAATAATTGGTATGGTGAGATGTGTAAGTTATATGGATGCGAAATCAGTCAAAAACACATAGAAGTTTGCCCAGCTAATTTGACTACTAGCACTATGACTTTGGGGCTGATGTAAGACATCGCCTATAATAAATAACTATGGATGATGCGAGGTTTGTCCCAATTCTAAAGGGTAAATCTGCCCAACTAATCCGACTATATATACCTATGAATAGTCGGACTAGTGTGAGATGCCTCCGTGGGGTATGGGTCATAATACGAAGGACCTGCTTCAAAGATTGAAGGTATTAAGTGGTTGTTTGAGGGTCCGCCTCTTTCCCTTATATAAAGTATTAAATGGCTGGGATTGGGTTTAGATATGGTTAAGGATATCTTGGAAAGGTCCGTTTCAATTGAAGTACTAAGTGTCCGAAGAGATTTCCATGCAGTGTTAACTAGATAGATACTTATGAGGAGTCCGCCTTGGGAATAGGCATTAAATGATGGGGACCTAGGTCTTAAATTGTTAGAGTCTGCCTATTTTCCATTAAAAGGTATTAAGTTGCTTAGGTACTATCTCTCCCATTGGTAGACATTAATGACATTGTTTTTGGGATATGGAATTGGACAATATAAAGAACCTGCATTGGGGATGAAGGTATTAAGCAGTTGTTTGAGGGCCCGCCTCTTTCCCTTATATGAAGTATTAAATGGTTTTGAATATAGTTTAAATGAGAAAGATATATCTTTATCAAAATTATACTTCTTCGGTACTAATATAGAAAGGCTCGAGATTTCTATTCACCAGACATTGTTTTTCTGACTTCCTCCTCATTATAACGTAGGTTAGGGAATGAGACGATGATCAAGATAGAGATGAAAGGAGTTGTGGCAGCAGTCTATTTATCTATTTATGCTATTTTCTGATGCACCCATTTGAAGATGATAATGTATTTTTGAACATGATTATGTAACGGTTATTGTTGACATTATGTTATGGTTTTATGATATTTGGAGTTTTAAATAAAATGGATACTATTTATGCTTTACATTTTATCATTCCACTGTGAATTATGAATGAATAAATAATTAGCTTTGTATTGTTCTTTTTACCAACCAATAGCCCACCTTGGAATGGGTCTAAGTTTTGATGGGCCTTTTCTGGGTCATGATTTAGTCCTGTTTCGAGGCGAGTTGTTTCATCCTCGCAAGTGCCATGAAGCTAACTGTCTCTTCACTACATCCTCCTCCATACCCAACATAGCAAAAATCCTATGATAATTCGTCAACCATGCCCATGTATCAACAAATGACTCACCCCATGACAATCCTTTCCACCTAGTCTCTAGAAATCCAAACATAACTTAGGAAAGTCAAAAGCAAGTGAAAGGGTTGGGGCTACCAAACGTACTAATGCTACGAGTCCTCCATTGGGGTTAAGTTCAATCTAGCCTGTTGCTTGAAGATACCAATGGAACCATATAGGAATGCTCACTACTGGAACATCAGCTGCCTCACCATAATTATTTCCAGTTGGATTGCTCATTCTCACTTATCTGTAATAAGAATTATTAGCAAATTTCCTTAAATAGTGTGAAGCATTATTGGAATATGAGGGTATTTGTGTTATATTTATACATACCTACATACATACATATATACATAATAATGATTTTTTGAAAATATATAAGCATGTTCTCTTAATACGTGCCTAATCCATAAGAAATCCTGAACCTTTGCTCTGATACTAACTATGGCAACTCGCACCCCTAGACACACCAATTCAAAGCCTAAAGTGACTTTCAAACTTGCATCGTGCCAGGAAGTATGAGTCTTTGAGGTTTTTGAACATTACATGATACAGGGACAACTATAAATTTATAACATTTTACACTTTCACGTGTCACAACAGAGGAAAATAAAATATAAATTTTGAAATAAGCAAATTGGATAATAGCCTTAACATAACGTAATCCATCTAATAATGTCTCTAAGTAACGACATAAAGTCTAACTGATAGACTAATATAGTATAAATTACATGGAGAGTATTTTAAGTAATATTGCTCTATGCGCCAAGTCTTCTCCTCCATGCACTTTACCCTAGCCAAATCAACTACTAGCCTATTGTGACAACCTGCACCTTTGGACACACCTATTTAACCTAATTTAACTTTCGAACTAGCGTCGTGCCAAGAAGTATGAGTCATTGGGATTTTTAGAACATTTCATGATACAAAGATAGATATAAAATTTGAAGTATTCTATACTTTCACATCTCACGGTGGAAGGAAATAAAATTTAAATACTAAAAATAAGATAATTAGATAATAGTCACCATACAATTTAGTCTGTATAATAACCGACATAATAAAGTTCCCAAATGACAACACGATGTCCGACTGATAGTATAATGTAATAAATAGTAATGGAGGGTAACTATAAATAATATAACTCCAAGTACCCAGTCTCCTCCTACACGCACTGTGTTTGGGCAAAAACACCTACTGGCCTATCCTTCTATAGTGGATATGAAAGGGGAAGAAAAGAAGTGGATTAGACAAAGTCTAGTGAATCAATTGTATTTCTAATGTGTGGTGTTCATAAGCAATTATCTTCACTATAATCTACATAACCTAGGGTGCCTACTTGTGTCGTGTATTACTTACGAAAGATAGGATACTTTACAAATCAAGGGTATAATTCTAATTATGCCTACATCCATAAACAACTCACAAAGGTTTTGAATCAAGGGTTGAACAACTAACATCTAACAACTCTAGGCCAATTCCTAGTATATGGTTCCGATAAATAATTTCCTAACCAACATCGGTTAACATTCTCAATGACGAACTACGTATATTGCACTTACACACCGAGCAAACATCACAAATGCCTGGGCTCATGCCGAGTATGCTACCATGATGATTTATGGCCTACCTAAGCACTTGTGTCGCCTCCTCAGTGGTAAATGTGTCATATGCTCTTTATCATTCAACCTAAAGCTAAAGAAATCACTATAGCGATTCCCCTATAGGTCCCGCCACTGTCCGACAGTGTAGCCCTATTTTTACAAATTCCTCCATCTCCCTTCCTTGGTTCCTACATGTTTAACATGTGACTAGATGTGACCCAGTAACAATAAGAGCTTCTAGTTGCGCTACTGTCGCATGTCTTATCAAGTTCCATGCTACACCTACCATAAAGTGTGAACCTAGGTATGCCGACCAGTGTAGAACTGATATTACTTGTTACAACTTCTCCATTCAACTACGTGAACTCCCTAAAGTCAAGAAAGTGGGGACGAGTCCCCTTATTTTCCCTACTTAGCCTGCACCAGGTCCAATTTCAACCTAGGCTTGCTAAAACCATTGAAACATCTGGAAATATAATTGAAACATCCGACCTTATATATATATATATAATAACTTCCAGGTATTCATACATCTTACTTCCTTTCTTAGATGTCTAACATCGATTCCAAATGTCTGAAAAACGATCCATGCATCTAAGTTGAGTCGAATTTGAATTAATTCCTCTTTGGTTGGAATTTCTGAAATAGATATGTCTAAATTTGCATTCAGACGTCTAATTTAAGTATTTTTTTCATTCTTTTATAATTTGCTTATTCATTTATTCAACCGTCTTCTTCATAGATTCAAATATGGACGTCAGGTTCAACTTTAACTAATTTTTGTGTAAAGTACGTGCCTTTGTTTACATGAATTCAACAGGTTAATTTCAAAGATTATATTTACACAAACAGACACACACATATATCATTTTATTTAAAATTACCTATGTGCTTTCGAATGAAAATTCAATGTATATTTCAAGTTATAACCAATTTCAAGGTGAAAAAAAGGATAATTGATTTCTTCATTTATTTAAATCAAATCAATCATTTATCAAATTACACTAGCTTTATCCTATAAGGGTTTATATCCATAAAACCTAGAGTGAATTGATTTAGTCCATCTTTTCCCATTTTCTACACTTAAGATCCGTAACTGAAATTAATCAATTTTAATAAACTTAAGATTGAAACTTTCATTCAAAAATTATTATTTTTTGATCGAATAGAATTACAAAAGAAAATAATTGCTTATGAATCAACATAATGTCATAACCAATTGAACTACCTTTCAATACTTTCCTCCTTCCACCCTTGATTTGAATCTCCTCTCCTGGACCTTCAAACTTGATTGATTCGCCTTTCCTTCCTCTTTTCCTTCTATTCTTAATTATCTTGTTTTAATTTGACTTTCATTTTCATTTTCGATTCTGGTGTAGAAATTTTTGAATAGAATAGGAATTTTGTTTTAGAATTAAGAAGTTTATGTAGAATAGAAAAAAGAATTGTACAGACAGAATAGGGTGGCGGGGCTAAGGTTAGGAATAAAAATTAGTAGGGGCTAGGTCTAATTTATAGCTACAAACATGGGTTAACTGATTGAGTCCAAAAATTAATAATTATAGAGATGCAATTGGTCATAGATTTCGTAGATTTTGACCTGTTTTGTCGAATTTAACAAGCCATATATGTTTCCTGACTTTAAACGATATTCCGAACACAATGAAATATGCCCCCATGGCCTAATTCCAATGTTTGCAAAAATTTACTATTTTATCCCCCTTTATGTTAAATCACATTTTTACCCTTATTTTATATTTTAATTTATTATTTAAATTTTCAAGATTCTACATTCCCCCTTTAAAAGGATTGTCCCCAAAATCTCTAAGGAGGGAGAAATGTAATTCGCTCATACAACCAATATTTACAACCATCTAATCAACTACCAAGCATTTGCAAACATTGTTTTTAGATTCAAATTTCCAATGTAGTATATATATAGGTATGGAATGCATATGAACACATAGGTAAGATAAAATTAGGCGGTCTACTTAACTGGTCGATCTCCTGAGATGCAAGTACTTATGCCATGTATCTAAAATGTATGCAATATTCTATACTTGCAATTCTATATGGATGAGCAACCATTCAGTGCATATGCAAAAATGCAACAACCATTATGCATGTAACTGATAAATAAAATGGATAATGTGATGTATGTCGTAGGCTAACATGAACATATCAACCTATGTGTGCAAAACTAACCAAATACAAATTCATCCACTAGCAATCATCATCTAAAGCATATCCAAGCGACATGTTCACAACCATTCCTACGATCCAACATTCTTATATATGGAATATCTAAGCTAAAAACTATATGCACTCATAATTATACTAGCTCAAATGGAAATGTACCAGAAAAGAGCTCTAGATGGATAGCTATGATTTTCTCCTCAAGCTCTTATGTACACTCAGCTAGCTCATCTCCTCATTAGACTTTAACTAGTTTAATTACTTTGTTGTGGAGTCCTCTTGTCCATGCTCAACAATACAGATATGTGCATGATGAACAAGAGACCCTCTCCCCACTTCAACTTCTTCCACTTGAATTGGCTTAACCGTGGTAGCTAAAGTATCTAGAAACTTTCGCAAGTGCAACATATGGATAATATTGTGAACCCCCTGCTAACTTCAAGTAGCTATTCTCTATAAGCTAACTTCCTTACTCTCTCTATGATCGTAAAAGGCCCTAAAAACCTTGGTGTTAACTCCCCGAAACTATCAAACCTCATAACATATCTAGGTTGTGAGATCTTCAGAAAGACCATGTTGCCCATTGCAAACTCCAACTCCATGCATCTCTTATCAACGTAAGATTTCGATCTATATTGGGCAGTCTTCATCTTTCTATAGATCAAGTCTACTGTCTCTAAATTCTCCCTTATCATATCTTGTCCAAGAATGATTCTTTCTATAGTGTCCCACCAATAAGATGGTGACCTACAAGGCCTCCCGTATAATGCCTCGAATGGTGTCATCTTAATACTTTCCCATTATCTATTATTATATGAAAAGTCTATTAATGGCAATTGATCCTCCCAAGAACTTCCAAAATCCAAATACACATCTGAAGAAAATCTTACAATATTCGATTCAATCCCTTCGTCTGCTCATCTGTCTATGGGAGATAAGCGATACTCAAATTTAATTCAACACCCAATGCCTTCTGAAGGCTCCTCTAAAACACACTAGTGACAAGTGGATCTTAATAACTAACAATGCTAGAAGGAACTCCATGCAACTGAACTATCTTTCTCATGTATAACATCACCAAAGATGGAGCTGCCCTCGTACTCCTGACTAAATAATAGAAGTGCATTTTGTTAGTCGATCTACTATGACCTAAATACTCTCATTCCCACTTATACTCTTAGGTAGCCCATTAACAATATCCATAGAGATACTCTCCCATTTCCGCTGTAGAATATCCAATGGCTGTAATAATCCACCAGGCATCTTCTACTTTGCCGTTATCCTTTGACAAGTCGCACACATGGAAATATACTTCGCTAAATAACTCTTCATACTAGGTCACCAAAAGACAATCTTCATATCATGATACATTTTGTCACCACCAGGATGGATAATCATCCTAGAATTATGGGATTCTACTAATACCATGTTTACCCACTCTTAACAAGAGGGACATGCAACGTACCATCTCTTTGCAACCATCCTTTAGAATCATTGTAATAGTGATCCAAATGACTTAAATGCTCTCCTTTGTTCATCTAAATATCTAGTAACTCCTTGTCTTTCTTCTGAATCAAACCAATACGGTTCATAAGCGAAGGCTGAACATCTAATATTGCCAACAATCCTGGAGTAATGTCTAATGAAGGTCGAAAATCAAATGTAAGAATGAACTCCAAGTGCTTCCATTCCAAAAACATAGGACTTGGCATCACATGCTTTCTACTCAAGGCATCGGCTACAACATTCCCCTTGCCCGGAGTATATAAGACATTGAAGTCATACGATGCTAAGAACTCCATCCACCTCTATCGTCTCAAATCTAGAAGAATAAATACTTAAGAGACTTATGATCCGTTAATAACTCAAACTACTTCCCTAAAAGATAAGGTCTCCATGGTTTAAGGGAGAAGGCAATAACTACCCTTAGGATCGTTGGTGTGATAGTTTCTCTCATGTAACTTCAATTGTCGCCTAGTATTAGCCCAAAAAATGGATCAACACCCTGGATTGAGTTTGAAAGCAACCCTATTTATCAAGGCAAATAAAATAGAAAAAAGCAATAGTAAATTGCAAAAAAAGTAAAGAGACAAGAGATTTTTATAGTGGTTCGGCTGTTAACGAAGCCTATGTCCACTTTATAGCTTTTATTGATCAACTGCTGTTACAAAAGAGTTTGGATTACAATATGATTCTTCTTTCCTAAGTTAGATCAAGCCACCATTGTTCGAGACAACTGGAAGGATCTCGGTTGCCCTTTAATGGTTATTGAATGGGAGAAGAAGAGTGAAGAAACAATGGTAAAGTTTTAGCAGAGATCCGAGCAGATCCCTCTTCTGTTGCAGATGAGATGGTATTTATAGGGGTTGGAAAGTTCTTGGGCCGAGAATTGATTTGTAAGAAGCCTACAGTCATCATGCAGAGAGAGCTTAGAAAGTTTGGAGCCAAAATTGGCCATCCTTTTGGATCGGTATCGATCTGATCCAATTGGATCGGTATCGATCCATATCCTTAGGAAATTTTTTGTTCCGATTTGTTTGGTCAAGCTTCTTACTTCATTGTGATGCTCTCCATATAATTTCATAGCTTGTTGATTTATTTTGATGTTGATTTGCCTGTGAGTTAGATTGAACCATCTTCTGTATTAGATGAACCTTTTCTTAAACCAGATGCTTGGAATATTGCCAAACTTATTGGGTGAGCTTGGTTAAGGCATAGAGTCACAATGCAAAGGGATTAGGTTCACCAGTAACCATAAATTTGGATCGGTGCTGATCCAATTGGTTTGGATTGTTGCCAATCTGAAAAGATGAAAAAAAATTTGGCTCAAACTTCTTTGGGTCCTTTGTCTTGTAGTTATAGGCTTTTAGATCAAGTCTGGAGTCGTTCTGGCTTAATCTGAATGTTTTAACTCCCATGGAATTCCGCTGGGTTAAAAACTTGGTTAACATTTACCTCTCAGAGTACACTTTCGTTAAAAACAAGGTATGTTGTGGAATTATTTATCTTCGGGTTTCTGTTTTAAGGAGTTTCATTGGTCGTATCTGGCCACCTTGAAAAGCTATCTATGACCTACCAGCTAACTATCCATTCCTTAGTGTAAATCCCCATTATTCGTAGTTACAGTGTGATGTTGAATTAATAATTTTCAAAATGAATACGAACATCGAGTAGGTCGAATAGGGAAAAATTAAGAACATTCGGAGGAGTAAATTTGGATCGATATCGATCCAAAATTTTCCAAACTCCTCTCTTCCTCTTTTCTTTTTTTTTTCTTTTATTTATATAAGGGACTGGTTCTCCTCCTTTCTCGTTTTACCTTTTTTGAGCCGAGCCGATCCATCCGGCCCAAGTCACTGCCAATCTGAAACCTATAAATGCCAGAGAGGAACCACCGTTGATCTTCACTACTAGTGTCATCAACCACCGCCTCCTAGAGCCAGTGCCGCTGTTTGATTCATAGAGTCAGAATTAATTTGCACCGAGTTACACAGTTAATCTTAGCACAACATCTTGCAGATTGATTTTGGTTTTTCTTGAAAGTTATAATAGCTTAGCATAGCGTTTGTATGCAGTTTATGCCGTTATCACTTTATAGAGAACTAAAATTGACTTATGATGAGAATTCTCTACTTGACTCGGATCCATCGATCTATAGTTGCTCGCTTTGGATTGGCCCATCATTGCACAGTCGGTGTACCTGGAATAGGAAGGGCATTCCATGTTGCTTCGAATAGTGGAACCGTTATCAATTGTCGATCGATAATGGGTAACTTAGTAGAAAAGAAATTAAGGTGATGCGGATCGCTCTTTCCGGTGTGAGTGAGCCATCTACATGGAATGGTTTGTTCACCGCGTTCAAGATACTGAACCCATTCTCATTTAAATTAACAGCATATACAACCTCGGTTAATACTTCGAATTCGATCGATGGTTGATACGCACCAATTATCTACCGGGTTTCAAGTATCAACTACTCTAGAGTTTATATTTTAAAGATTAGGCATACCTGACCATTTTCAACACAAGCTTTCTTATATAGAATGACATGCAATTCTTCTCAGGCGAATCAGTTGAGGGGAACTCGCCTCTTTTTAAAGCAAAGTCATCGTTGATCCCAGCAAAGATCCGCCGCTTTCATTACTTTAGGTCAATATGGTCACCTGATTCCAATCGGCCTCGTCATTGATGGCACTCCTCCTAACTTCAAAGTCTTGCTTGATCCTCCAAAGAAAGGTCGTTCAATCCTTACACACCGGATATTGCGAAGCATTTTCTCGTAATACAGAATCCCAGAGGATGACGTGCTTCTGCCATCGAGAGGATAATTTGCTCATAGGCCACCTTCTGGATACGTGGCTTGCCACCAGTTTATGTGTGCGTGTGGTGTAGTGCCCCGTTCAATCACTTCTTAATGATAACACTTCAGAACATAGGGTTCGCCCTATTCCAAATTCTTCCAAATGAATATGCCATGCCGACGTGCTTATATGTTTTGTTCATGCAGACGCTCAAACGTGCCTTGAGTTTCGCTGAGTTGCAGTATCTTCTATTATTCAAAAATAGAAAGGCTAACCCATCCCTTGTCTGTGTTGATGCGAAATGTAGCCGGATACTTATACTGTATCTTCCCCAAAAAGTTCCTTCATTTAAGAATCGGTTCTTTTTCACTAAATGTCCAGAGGGATTCACCCGTTTATGGACCATGGGGGGTAAGTCTCTTTCATTATGCTTGGAATTTCCTTTAATTGCTACAAGTCTTGTGAACGATCGTATATTCCTTGTAGTTCTTTCAAAGATTAACAAGGATCAAGCACTCAGCACTGTTCTTAGCTCCCTGAAAGCGATCGATGCTCAGGAGTGCATAATTAAGTTCTGGCTCACAGATGAAAATCTTCACCGATGAAAATCTTCACCGATGTGGGCTTTTACACCCTGAGAGGTCCTTTGGATTCGTCTGCGCTCCTTCTCGCTCCAGGGCCCGGACCCATTCTATTTCCTCTTCTTAAGACTCTGGTGAAAATGATGATGATGATAAGGAAGAAGATAGTAACCCATTCGATGGTTCAAAAGACCCTCGAGGAGATCCAAATTCAAGTTGGGGTCAATAGTCCGCTCAAAATGCCACCGATCCCAAAAGAGAAAGAAGAAGAGTTTATTCAGTAGAAGGGCAAGGCTCCGTTGATTAAAGGGAAGGAGGAAGGAGAGATCAGTAAGGAGCATCCTCTAAATAAGGAAGAAATAGATTGGGACACTGACGAGGGTGATGTCAACTTTGGTGACTAGCCTTTGGTTGAGCCTTGGACATGCTCTCTCACCTCCTTTGAAAGAGCTCATTGAATGAGCTTCTCCCAAGAATGAACTTGTATCCAGCTCTTTGCAGGAAGGTGCCGATACTGACTTAGGAGATACAAATGACATTTTTGTGAATATGGGTGACTTGATGGATGACTTCACTTCGGAAGGGTTGCCTTCCCAGCTTACTCAAATCATCCCTGTAGGAATCAATGTCCTGACATTAGTGGGTGATCGATCTAGTTTGTGTATTCTGCCGGGTTCATTATACTGCAGCACACACTTCACTAGGATTACACAATTTATATTATTATTTTCTAGGATGTCTTAGTTCATCAAATGCCTCTTTCGTAAAGCCATTTTATCGCTTGCTGCAGGAATCATGTCTCGTGATTTTTATAGCGATCTTGACTAAGTTTTGGAGTCTCAATATTGACAGAGACACTCTTCCAGGTACCATGCTCCCTGGGAGACTAATAAGGAGAGGAAGGATAGGGAGGTGGAAGATCATCGCCGTGTCAAGAAAGATCAAGGTTGTGATAGAGGAAGTGGCTACGAGAAGAGGAAGAGCCCGACTGAGGGGGAAGATCGGTCAAATAGGCCGAAAAGAGATAAAAGCGAGAACCCGCTTCATAGCTTCCTACATCCACTAGTATAAACATTCCTGCTTCCGGTGTCATGACCTCCTCCACTCATACTTCTATGATCGCCTCTCTCCCAATTTCTAGGCAAGCACCTTACGTTCTCCCCACTGGTCCCCCGCATCTGCAAGCTGCATTCCCTAACTTGTTCTTAAGGGGGGTTGTTTTTGATAAGCCCAATTTGAAGTCGGTTCACGCCGAATCTTACTCACCCCATCACTATGCGATTCCTAGTAGTTTGGAGTAAGCCAAGAGGTGGAAAAATTATGCATGTAGCTGTCCACTGTTAATCGAAACAACTTCCAAGAAATTCTCTTGTTCGAGTCCGAAAAGGATGAGTACGAGAACAAGCTCGTGGATTGTGACATGGAGATTGAGGGTCTAAAGAAAGAGAGGGATGATGCCCTCAAGAGAGAGAGCGCAAAAGTGCTTCTTTGTTTAAGGAGTTGAAAGAATCCACTGACCGGGCCGCACTCATATTTAGAGATGAAATAAAGAAGTGCCACGTAGATGAGGGCTTTAAAAGAAAAGTTGAGGATAAGCGAGACAATGGTGAAGATGCAAAAGAAAACCATCATCGAACAGGCTTAAGAAATTGCCTCTCTTCGCGAACAAGTTTCGAATTTGGATACTGAGAAAAAGCAGCTGGCAAAAGAGAAGGCTAGCGCGGATGCCAGCTTTTCAGAACTCCAAGATACCTTCATAAAGAAGATGGAAGGCTTGGATGCTACTATTCTGAGCTTTTATGTCAACTCCGTGCTGCATCAGAGGAGTCATGGCTACTTGGGTCCATTGTTCCCTCGTATGCTTGTCATAGTCTAGGAAGAGATTCTAGCCCGATTTTAAGACATGGGTGGAAGTTATACCGAAGAAGAGTTAGTTCAGGCATATCTGAAAGAAGAATCCCACCAAGCATTAGTGAAGGGCCATGAAATCTTGAGACTGGAGAGGGAACGAGATGCTATTGATGTCACGGCCGCCGCCATGGCTGTAACCGGACATTTTTCTTCAGGCAAAGGTGAACCATCTTAGCATCTTCGTGCTGATGAGGGGATCATTACGACTTCTCCCGTAATTGTGCAACCATCAAAGGAGGGCAACGACGAAGGCTTCGAAGTTTTGGCGCATGAGCAGACCCCCATAGTAGGTAATTTTCTTATCTCTCCCATGCTTGAAGACTTCCAATTTACGTCTGATGAAATCGCCAGGATAACCACCCTTTATTCTGATATTATAGATCAACCCTCTCTTCCTACCGAGCTACCTCTTCATCATGGTGCTAGATCTGATACCACTCTGACTGCATCAACCATTATCTCCGCATCTGGCTCGCAGCTCGGTTTGTACTCCGAGCAAATTGCAACGCTGCATGGTTTGGATGACCCCTCTATGTCTCAAGAGGAAGGTTTGGTAGCTGCTGACACACAGGAGTAGGCAGATTAAGCTAGCCAACCGGATAAAGTAAAGGCCGAGCAAGCGATGACTGAGTAGTAGATGATAGCGGTGAAGAAGGATAAGGTTGAAGAGCAAAAAAGGTCATCAAAGTATTCCCATAGATCCTACAAGCACAAAGGCAAAGGAGGGTCCGTCAGTGGCCATGTTTCAGAGAGAGAGATCGCCTAGGATTGGAGAAGCCTGAGAAGTTGCCGATTAGAGGTGTGAAAGGCGACAAGCAAAGCGATGACAAGAGTTATGATTTGTCCATGTACTCGTGAAGCGGGGCTTTTGCTTTTTTGGTTGCTTTTTTGTACAAGTGCAGAGTCTGTACTTAGCACTTCTTCTTTTTGTTTCAATAGTGGTGTTTGTATTTTCCTATTCTTAGCCGATATTGTGTTGGTACGGCCCTTGCTATTTGTTGTTGTGCATGAAAAACATTATAAGTAATAAAAATGTTGAAATTTTAATTGTAACTTCACTTTTCAACTTATCTATATTCCATGCACTGTTGCCTTTTTATGCCACTCTTTTTTATTCATCATTGTTTTATTTAGTCCTATAATTACCACCAAAATTCTTTGTTTGGAGTAACAGATCTATGAAATATTTGATACTTTTATTGACTGTTGGCCTGTGTGCCCCTAGTTCATAGGACTATTTAATCCGAACACTTGATACGAGACACGGTGCCCCTGGTAGTCTTCTCGATGCTCCCAGTCAGGTCTTATACTATAACTCCTATTTTTGGGAACTTCCAGCTTGAGACATCCGTGAAGCTTTTTAGCGACCTCACATGAGTAATTTACGCACTTAATTGATTTACATACTTAAGTGATTTATGTACATAAGTGATTAGTAATGCCGGAGTAACACGATTACTTGATTACTTGTTAAGTGATTTAACCGCGATGCTGACATTCAGCCTATCGCGCACACAGATCGCTCCTTGGAGTGCTATTTTCTTGGCTTCATGGGCGGTTGTGATTTTTTGCAATATGAGAGTTCATCGTCTTTGGATGCGATTTTTCTGATCCAGGCAGTAGTATGCGGCTTACGAAAAGCGCATAGTGGGATCGAGGTTCGCATGGTCGTAGGTTTGTGAACCAAGGAGCGGTCCACGGCTTACGAGATGCATGGCTTTGATAATTGTGTTTGCTTGACGTGATTCCACGATCCGAGAGGTGGTGCATGGCTTATTAAATGCACAACTTCGATTTGGGCCTTCCCGGTGTCGCCGGAGTAACACCGATTCTTAGAGGGCAGGGATTGAGTTCCGTCGACCCAACGATTTGAGTCGATTTTCTTCCGGTTACTCGACAAGTGTGTCATACTTAAGTGTGATTCCCTTATCTCAAGCAGCGATTTGATGGTTTTGAGCTAATTTGACCCTGTTAACTCAATAGGTTACTTTTGTGAACACAGTTTTATTGGTTCAAAATGCAAAGCAATTTCATTTGTAAAAGTTGGGCAAGTTCTTCCTATTTACAATGCCTCATGTATTCCGGGATGGTATTTTCGGGAAATAGGTAATACATAAGATATTTTTTGATAAGAAACAATGTAGCGATTCACTATTCCAAGCTCTAGGAACTTGGGTTCTATCAACGGTTGTTAGCTTGAACGTGCCATCCCCTAGCTTCTGGTTGATCACATGGTCCTTCCCAATTTGGTCTGAATGTTCCTGCTGTAGGGTAGACCCGTTTGAGGACAAGGTCTCCTACTTCGAAAATATGGTTACGGACCTTGGAGTTGAAAATTTGTGTGACCCTTTTTTGGTGAGCAACAGTCCTTAGTTCGGCTTCTTCCCTCTTCTCATTGACCATATCGAGCGACTCGAGCAGGAGTTGCTCGTTCTGCCTTTGGTTGAAATTTTGCCTTCAATGAGAAGGGAGTTCTAGCTAGACTGGGATCATTACTTTTAAACCATATGCTAGGGAAAACGGAGAGTGCCCGCTTGCAGATTTGTGCGTTGTCCTGTAAGCCCATAATGCGAGTGGAAGTTCATCAACCCAATTTCCTTTAGCTTTAGTTAGCCGCTTTTTGATGGTGGACTTGATGATCTTG
Organism: Allium fistulosum; assembly: GCA_030737815.1. Classification (NCBI taxonomy): domain Eukaryota; kingdom Viridiplantae; phylum Streptophyta; class Magnoliopsida; order Asparagales; family Amaryllidaceae; genus Allium; species Allium fistulosum. The sequence continues at coordinate 1,108,215,546 of CM060902.1, read as the reverse complement.
TTCACTGCCTCCACTTGCCCTTTTTCCTATGGATGTGCAATAGCAGAGAAGCGTTTGCAAAAGTGTTTGAACTTAGTGCTTTCGAACTGAGTCCCATTGTCCATGATGATTTTTTGTGGCACTCCAAACTTGTAAATGTTTTTAGTGACAAAGTTAATAACTTTCTTTGTGGTAATAGTGGCCACCAGTTCCACTTCGGCCTATTTTTGTGAAGTCGTCAACAACAACGATAACGTATTTGGCTCCTTCTTTGGCTATTGGAAATACACTAATCAAATCGATTCCCCATAATGCGAATGACGATGGGCTGACCGTCTGTTTAGCTCTGTTGAAGGAGTTCTTTTGATCTTGTTGTCGTACCATCTAGCATAATCTGCTGCATCGCGGTTTACTATTGGCCAAAAAACCCATATTTGACAACTTTCTTTGCAAGGGTTTACCCCCTGGTGTGATCTCTGCAGTCGCCTTCATAAACTTCCCTGAGGATTCTTCGAGCTTCGTCGTTGGCTACACACCTAAGCAAAGGGGTAGAGAATCCCCTTCGGTAGAGTATCCCATCCTGTACTACAAACCGTGGTGCCTTTCGAAGGAGATTTTTTCGTTGATTCCTATCTGCGGGGAGTATTCCTCTGAGTAGGTAGTCCTTGATCGATGTCATCCATGTTTTTGGTTCTTCGGTAAATCCAGTTGATATCTATCTCGCTTATGCTTGAAGTAGTTATCGTTTCTACTAGGACTAGTCCCAATGACTGAGCTTCTCCAGGACTGGCCAGTTTAGCTCGATAGTCTACTTTCGTGTTTTGTTCCCTCGGAATGTGAGTTATGGTGCAATGTTCGACGTCGTTCAGTAATTCCTATACTTTAGATAAATATGGGGCGAGGTTCTCTCCCCGGGCTTGATATTCGCCTCTCAGACGACTAGTTGAGAGTCACTATAGATGTGTACGGACTTTATCCCGATTTCCTTTACAACTTTCAGCCCGACTATCAATGCTTCATATTCCACTTCATTGTTTGTTGCAGAGAATTCCAAGTGTAAGGCATAGCAAACAGATCTTCCTTCGGGAGTTTCGAGCACACAGCTCCCGAACGGAAGTTGTTAGATGCACCATCGACGAACAACTTCCAGTGTGTCTCCACTTTCGGAGTAACTTCTTCTTCGTTATCTCATATTGTAAACTCGGCAATGAATTCTGCGAGCATCTGCCCTTTGATCGCCCTTCGAGGATGATAAGTGATTTCAATTGACTTAATTCGATGTTCCATTTGATAAGTTGTCTAGAGGTCTCGGGGTGATACAACACCTGCTTTAAGGGTTGCTCTGTTAGTACTTTGATCGGGTGTGCCTAGAAGTATGGTCGTAACTTTCTGGATGCGATCAAGAGGCAATATGCTAGTTTTTCCAATTTTAGATAGTAATTCTCGGCTCTAGCGAATCGTTTACTAATGTAATATATGGGTCGCTTGACCTTAGCTTCTTCTCATACGAGCGCAGCACTTAATGCATGGGGCGAGACTACGATGTAGATGAACAAGTCTTCTCCATCTATCGCCTGGATAGGATTGGCGGAGTTTCCATATGTCGTAGTAGCTCTACGAAGGCAGTCTGACAAGTTGATTCCATTCGAAGTTCTCCATTCCCTTCTTTAGTGCATCAAAAGACGGTATACATTTGCCGGTTGCTTTTGAGATGAACCGTCTTAATGCTGCAACTTTTCCATTCAAGCTTTGTAACTCTTTCTTGTTTTTTCGGGCCTCGACTTCCCGTTAAGCTGTAATTTGTTCGAGATTCGCTTCGATGCCTCTTGTGCTTACAATGAATCCTAAGAACTTTCTAGAGGCTACCCCGAAGTTACATTTAAGTGGATTGAGTTTCATTCTATATTTGCGTAGTATTTCAAACATTTCGGCAAGGTTGTCCAAGTGATTTGCAGCTATGCACGATTTAACCAACATATCGTCTACATAGACTTCCATAGTCTTCCTGATCTGATGCTTCAACATGGCATTCACTAGTCGTTGGTAGGTTTCCCTGACATTCTTTAAATCGAATGGCATCAATTTGTAGCAGTATAATCGTAGGCTAGCGATGGAACTGGTTTTTTACCGGTCAGGTTCGTGCATCATGATCTGGTTGTATCCAGAGTAGGCATCCATAAATGATAGCAATTCGTATCCAGATGTCCCATCCACAAGTTGGTCGATTCTGGGCAGAGGAAAACTGTCTTTTGGGCAAGTTTTGTTTAGGTCTGAGTAGTTGATAAACATTCACTATTTTCCATTGGATTTCTTGACCAAGACCGAGTTGGATACCCATTCAAGGTAGGTTGCATCATGGATAAAGCCATTTGCTATCAGCTTATCCACTTCTTCCCTCAGCACTTTAGATCGTTCGGGTCCTAGGCCGCATCTCTTCTACTTCACTGGTGAATACTTGGGATCAATATTAAGTGTTTGGCATGCCATCTCCGGCGACACCCCACACATATCAGAATGTGTCCAAGCGAATATGTCCATGTTGGCACGACGAAATTTGATTAGTCCCTATCGCATCTTGTTTCCAAGATGTGATCCAATTTTCAGGACCCAAGTTGGGTCATCCATATAGACTGGGACAGGCACCGTCAATTCTGACGCTGCTGCCTGATCCTACCCTGAACTATTCTTTCTAGGTTCCAAAGACTTGTCAAATCGGCTATGGTCCCAAAGCCAGGGGCGGCTCTGTAGTTGCTATTTGGTAGGTTCACAAATGTAGAGAGTTCTCCTCACATTCTTCCCTTTTTCTTTTCTTATAGACTCGCACAGTTCTGCGATGTGGCATTCTCTATTGGCACTTTGATCTCCTTTGATCACTCTAACTCCATTCTCTATCGAAAATTTCATGGTTAGACATCACTGAGCAAAAGCAACCTGGAAATCTGCCAAAGCAAGCCAACCTAAGAAAGCATTATAGGCAGATATTTCATCTACAATCTCAAAGGTCTAGATGAGGATGACTCTTCGGTCGCCTTCCCTAAGTTGTATGGGTAAATTAATTGTTTTGACAGGTTGCCTAGGTTCACCGATGAATTCCTGGATCTTTATTCGGCAAGCAGATACGTCTCTCATATTGACCTTCATCTGATCAAACGTGTTTTTGAACAGGATATTAACAGAGCTGCTAATGTCCACCAATATTCGTCGAACCATGGATTGTCTGATTCCTACCATCACGACCATGGGATCGAGTGTCGGAGTTCTATTCCTTCAGTGTTTCGATTCTGAAATACTATGTCATCGTTCAGGGTTCTCTGCTGCTTGGTAGGAGTTCCATCTTCAATCATGAAGCACGAATCTTTTGGAGCATGTCTTAGTAGGCTACATATTGCTCCATTTCTACCTAACTCTTCTACGCGGGATGAGGTCCTCCATATATTGTTCCGATGATGAGTCTCTGATCGGTCCATCTGGATCCCTCTTTGATGGTTCCAACTTGGTTTTCATGGTCTCTAGGAGCTTGGGGTGCTGCAGGCTAGTCAGGATTTTATGGTTTCCTCACATACTGTTGAAGCTTATTTTCCCGAATCAGCTCTTTGACCATGTTCTTCAGGTGATGGCACTTATTTGTGTTTTGACCATGTGTTTCATGGAAGCGGCAGTACTTTCCGAAATGCTTTTGCTGTTCATTTTCTTCCTTTTTAGGTAGCTTCTTGACTCCTCCGTCCCTTGTGTCACAAGGTAGATATTTTTTGAAGTATCATTGAGCAGAGCATAGTCTACAGACCATAGGCCTTTAAGTCACTTGTTACCTCCATTTTGCTTGTTGGAATTCTGGTTCTTCCTTTCCTGGTTCCCATCCTTCCTCGCGTTTCCTACAGTAGTCTCAGAAGTATTTGTGTCTTGGATAGCTGCCATAACATTTTGGTCAGCGTTGGTTGATTGTAGGTTACTAGATTCTCCTTCTAGCTCCTCTACCTCTTCCAATCTCAAGTACTGGCTTGCCTTTCGGTTAAAGTCCTTCCTAGTGCTAGGTTGTTTCATTTTGATCTTTTTTCTAAATTCAATGTCAACATGGATAGCGCGGACCAAGGCCATGAAGACCATATCTTCGTTTGGGTTACTTACTTCAGTCACCGCGGTGTTGAACATACTCATGAAGGGTTTCAAATATTCATTTCATCCCTAGAATAGGCCAGATAAGGACATCGTGTCTTTTGGTTGTGCCATGTGAAGCCTAAGTTGGTCAAGGAATTTTGTTGCTAATTAATTGAAAGTGGAGATAGATTTTGGTGGGAGCCTGGTGAACCACATGGAAGCAATTCCCTTTAGGAAGATTGGAAAATATCTATATCGAATAGCATTCAAAGCATTTGCTCCATCCATGTACCAACTATACTTGTATAAGTGAGGTTTCAGGTCTCTAGTTCCATCATAGGACGGAATAGTCGACATAGTGAACTTCTTAGGGTACCGTTCATTCAGAATGTCATCAGTGAAGGGAGTTCAGCTTGGAGCAGATCCCCATTCATCATCTCTCATATCCATATTTTTGTCCATTATGCGCTTGATTATGTCCGCAATATATGCCTCGAATGTCCGGTAATCCATGGTTGGTTGTCAGTGAATATACCAAGTGTTTGATTTTGTAAACGATCTTGGTAAGTGGGCTGAAGCCTAGGCTCTCCTGTCTTTGGGAGAGCCACTCCCTCGAAGTTCCATTGGCTTGCGGTCGGTCGAGTAGGGGCAGTTTGAACCTCCCTGCCGGTATAGAGTGCATTAGCGTTTCGTCCAACTTGTCGTTGTCAAGTTGCTCTCCATCTTTAGAGTCGGAGAGATCCACTGTTATATCTTTCCGTGGGGTTTTCGCCCCTAGATTCATATTCATGGTGAGCTTCTTTGCAGTTGGTGGAGTGCCCGCGTTTCCTTCTATAGTGATTCCTACAGCTCCACCCACCGCTCATTTTTGTTTCTACCTTCTGTTTCTTCTGTTTAGGCAAGAAACAGAAGATTTTTTCTGCTCCATGGCAGTTGTAGGCTCTGGCATGTTTCTTGGAGCAGCAAGTAATTGTGAGGTCACGAGGGCATTGAATTTGTTCATAAGAGCTTTTTGGTTGTTCTCCATCTTTTGATTGATTTCAACCATCTTATTCAATTCGCCTCTACCGGCAACTTCATGCTGGATAGAAGATCCCGATGCCTAATCTACTTTGTTGGCTCCAGAATTTGCTCTGACTAATGGATTAGTGATGTCATTGACCTAAACTTGCTGGGGATTGGTTTCTTCTCTAGCTATTACAACTCCTATGGATCTTCTGGAAATAGTTCTCCTTCTTTCCGGTGCCATTGATTCTCAATGGAAAATCTCTAAGCAAAGATTGAGAATCTAACTTCTGAACCTGTCTAATCCAAAGTAGATAGCTAGATCTAAACCTAAGTTGGGTTCTCAGTGAAGGCACCAAAATGTTAACCCAGAAAATGGATCAACACCCTGGATTGAGTGTGGAAGCACCATCCCTATTTATCAAGGCAAATAAAATAGAAAAAAGCAATAGTAAATCGCCAAAAAAAGTAAAAAGACAAGAAATTTTTGTAGTGGTTCGGCTGTTAACGAAGTCTACGTCCACTTTATAGCTTTTATTTATCAACTGGTATTATAAAGGAGTTTGGATTACAATATGATTCTTCTTTCCTATGTTAGATCAAGCCACCATTGTTCAATACAACCGAAAGGATATCGTTGCCCTTTAATGGTTGTTGTGTGGGAGAAGAAGAGCGAAGAAACAATGGTAGAGTTTTAGCAGAGATCAAAGCAGATCCCTCTTTTATTGCAGATTAGATGGTATTTATATGGGTTTGATAGCTCTTAGGTCAAGAATTGCTTTTTAAGAAGCCTATAGTCGTCATGCAGAGAGAGAGCTCAGAAAGTTTGGAGCCAAAATTGGCCATCTTTTTGAATTGGTACCGACCCGATCCGATTGGATCGGTACTGATCCAAATCCTTAGCCAATTTTTGGCTCTGATTTGTTTGGTCAATCTTCTTACTTCATAATGACGCTCTCCATATAATTTCATAGCTTGTTGACTTGTTTTGATAATGATTCACCTGTGAGTTAGATTGAATCATATTCCAAATCGGATGAACCTTCACTTCTTGAACTTGGATACTTGGAATGTTGCCAAACTTGTTGGGTGAGTTTGGTTGAGGCGTAGCATCATAGTGCAAAGGGATTGGGTTCACCATACCAATCCAATTGGATCAGATCAGTGTCGATCTGAAAAGATGGCATATTTTTAGCTCAAACTTCTCTGAGTCCTTTGTCTTGTATTTTTAGGCTTTTCGATCAAGTCTTGAGTTGTTTTGGCTTAATATGAATGTTCTAACTTCCATTGAATTCTGTTGGGTTAAAAACCCAGTTAACAACTAGCTTAACAAACTATACCCTCATGCATCAACACTTCACCTTGTCATGTACCACAAGCATCAGCATATACTATGAACACATTCATACCATTAGTGAGAACTAAACTAATTGCACTAGCCAACAACTCCTTTAGCTTAATAAAAGCATCTTGGAATTCTAAGTTCCACATGAAAACTAAAATTTTATTGGTAAGACCTGTCGACGATACGAAAATTTTAGCTAAGTCCTTATTGATCTTCCTATAATAGCCAGCCAAACCAGGAAAGCTTATCACCTCCATGGAATTCTTTGGTACCTGCCAATCTTGTTTTACCGTAACTTTATCAGGATCAACTGCTAGTCCATGCTCGAAGACAACATGTCTAGGAAGAAAACTTTCTCGCACCAAAAGTGACATTTGGAAAATTTAACCTTTAGCTTTTATGCCTATGGAGAATATTGAGCACTTCTCCTAAATGCAACATATGCTCTTCAACACTCTTCAAATAGACAAGCATGTCATCAATGTATACCACCATGTACTTATTCCTATAAAGACTCGACTCATGAGGTCTACAAAATACGATGGTGCATTGGTCAGTCCAAATGGCATGACTAACCACTCATAAAGTCCGTCGTCTTCTAAATACTAACCTCAGCTACATGTAACCGATGGAATCCGATAGCCAAGTCAAGCTGAGAGAATACTTTTGCTTCAACTAATTGGTCAAAGAGAACGTCTATACGGGAAAATGGATAATGATTCTTCTTTGTATTTTATTTAGCTCATGATAATCGATGCAAAGCCCAAAAGAGCCATCCATTTTAGTAGCAAAATCAATTGTTGCTCCCCACCCCAAATTACTTCTCCGAATGAAGTCTTTCTCTAACAATTCACTTACTTGATTATTTAGCTCGCTTCTTTCTCTATGCCTAAGAGGATAGGTAACAAGTCTAGCATTCTCTTCAAGATAAATTCAAAATTCAATCTCCCTATGGGGTGAAAGGCCAGAAACTTCAAAAAAAGTCATATGTGTAGCCATGAAGTACTGGTACTGAAGCTAACTCATTATGTGATAGGTCTAAAGAATATAAGTAACTCGACATAACTGAAACCCTGGGGTCGTAGTAAATCTCAGAGCTATGCCCACCATAAGTACCTAACCAAACCACCTTCCTATCACAATCTAGCACTGCTCTATACATAGTCATCCAGTCCATTCGCAAAATTAAACCAAACCTAGAAAAACCTAAAACGAAGGCATCACAATTGAATTCGACACCCAAAATATACAACTTCAAACCCTTATAAATCATGGATAAATCAGTTGATCCACCCATATGGTTTGATATTAATACAGGGTCCATAACTATGCTAGTTTCTAAGTGTAATTCGTCTACTTGAAATAAATGACTATGATTCCCTGAGTGTAACGACCCAGAATTTTTGAACAATTTAAATTGAAAATATTTAATTAATTTTAAATATTTGAATGATAGTTTGACTTGAATTTCAAATTTTCAGAATAAATTAGCGATTTAATTATAAAATTTAATCTATTGAATGCTGAATAAAAATTTGAATCTTCAATTTTAAGTTGAAGAAAAATATTTCGAAAGCTTTTAAAATTTATATTGATAACACTGAAGATAATAGAAGCTTCAGAATCGAATTTGGAAGTGAATTGTTCAGTTTGAAATTTTATTGTTCGAATCGATATTTAAAAATAACATTCCGGAGCACAGTCTCGGAATTTGACGAAACCAGTGTCGTTGGATCCGTAATATTGAATTATTGCCGGATTTCAAATTTTGTAATTTTTGGAGTCTCCATGTGATCGTTCGAGATAGAAATGTCTAGATGAAAATTTATCGTTTAATTTAAAATATCTTACATCATTTCAGGAGTACTGTTACCTGTTTAAATCGAGTCGCCCATATTTCACATCGTGTTCCTTCTCCCTCATAATATCTCGTACCTTATGTACAATTCCATTTCTTTTCCTTTTTAATCACATTCTTTTCTCTTACATATTCTCTGAAAACCCAAATCGAATCAGTTCAATCGAGATAAGAATGGCATTCCTCTTCAAGTTCGTTCGAATGAAATCCTTAATATAAAAAAAAATCGAAGTCGATCCGTAAATCAAAGCCATGGCCTTCCCTTTCAAACCGAAGCAGCTCTTTCTCTTTCTTGAAATCGATCAGGCGATGTCGTGAGGTGATGAATGCTCGCGGCGACATCGTGGGAGCAGAAGTGGTAAAGAGGCGCTTGCGATGTTGGAGATAGTGGTTCTAGATCGCGAGTGAATCCATGAATCTCGCTCTACGTCGCGAAGTCGATTGAGGGGACGGAAGGGGGTTCTCGATTCGATCGAGAACAGATGGAGCGTCGATGGTGGTCAAGTGCAGTGTGAGGGTTGGCCAAACCTGATTTCGTTGGTTTTCTGTAAGGTATAATTTTATTGATTGATTGATTTCTTTATGTTTGTATAAAGATATATACCGATTTGATATATGTATATATATACATTTACTGTTTAAAGAGATAAAGATTTGTACAGGGAACCAATATATGTATTATTACAGTAAAGTTATACTTTATTTTAAATATATATTGGTTGAAGAAATTTTTATTTTTAGAATTTAATGTATATGAATATATTAGAATGATTCTGGAAAAAGTAAGAATTTTGAAAGGTTATAAAGATTTGATTTCAATATGTATATAGGTTACTTTTGGGAAAGTGATGTTGGAATAGAATGATAAACATGTTTAAATTAATTTACTCAATTATTTTTAGTCACTAAGAAATTTTGTTTTATTTAATGTATAGGAATAGAATTTTCAAAGGAAATTTATCACAGTAAAACAGAAAAGTGATGTATATATTACAGTATATAATTTACAAGTAAGGTATAAAAATAAAAAGGGAAATTTTGTCTTCAATTTATCTATATATGTATAAGGATAATATTTTTATTAAGCAGTTTTAGAATTTTAATATATGTATGTATGCAGAAATTAAACTTTTGCAGTAAAAAGTAATCTGTTAAATAATGTAGTATATTCATTTGTTCAATTACTAATTTTATTTAAATAAAATATGGGATTAATCTGTTAATGAACTTACTAAATAAATCGATAAAGATACTAGATAAAATAAATGTTGGATTGAATTTGTTGAAATGAGAATTTAACGGTTCAATTTATTCAAACATTAATAATTGTATAAATTGTTTATACAAGGTTTGAAACCGTGAAGAAATGGTCAAAATGGAAAAATGGAATGCAAAATAAAAAGCTAAGGTGAGATTTTTCTCACTCAAATAAAATTTTGTTTGGCAGTTATTGATTGATTTGATTGCTATTTGGATGCGATATTAGATATAATAGGATATATCTATATATATATAGCAATATATACATATTGGCATATGTATATATTGGATTGATTGATTTCCCACACTGTATAGCGGATGAGACCCTATTGCGCCGTTAGTAAGCGGATGATTTTTATAAAACCCATATACCGCGATATTCCACCTCGAAGTGGAATTGGTATTGTGCTAACGTCTGTGGATGCAGGGAAACAGGTTGGAGGGATCCAACTGGATTCCTCACCAGTATTTATTGATTTACAGATATTGTAATGTATTCTGTTATCATATGTTGATATATGATGTTTGTTGTCGTGATTGACTAATTGGTGCTGTTGCATCATCGGATTCATCTTTGAAATTTAAAAATAACGATGTTGATTTTAAAAGAGATTTTTTGAAGTGATCTTTGAAAATATACGTTGTATTTAAATTGTTGAATTGATTTATTTTAAATAAATAAACGTTAAAACTTTAAAGTTATAAAAGTTAAGATTTTTGTGAATTATAACCAAAAAGCGGGATTTTTGAAATAAAAGTTGATTTATTTATAAAATGGTTTAAGTTGGGATTTTTGAATTATTATAAACGGTTTGTATAAAAGATTTACAAAATGGATATTTATAAATTAAAAACATTGAAATTTTAAAACAAGTTTTTATAAGTGTTAAAATGAAGTATAAATTGGATTTCGGCATTTTAAATTGAGATTTTTGAATAAGTATGAATGGTTCATAGATGAGATTTATAAAATTGATATTTATAAATCAAAATAATGGAAGTATAAAAGTAGTTCGGTTATGGTTGAAAATAGGGTTATAAATGAAATCTTATAAGTAATAAGATTTAAAATCTGTGAAGTTTAAAAGAACGATTTCTTTTAAAATAAATGAATTATAAGTTATTAACTTATAAGTTGGACCTTTGGTATATACATTGAGTTATAAATTGAATAGGTCATTAAAGAAGATTTATAAATCGAAGTTGTTATAAAATGGAAATAGAATTTATAAACGTTGTTTTTATAAATTCGAAAATCAATCAAATTTGATTGATTTTAAATATAGAAGTTATTAAGGGAATTTTATCCACGATTTTGGATAGTGGATAATTCTTGAAATTTAAATGTGTAGAAAATATTGAAATTTGGTTAGTGAAGTATATTCACGATTTTGGACAGTCAATATATTATTGAATAAAATGGATACATTTTGGGGAGGTGACATAAAAAAAAAGAAGTTAATTGTTTTAACAATGTTTTAAAATGTGTTAAATATCGAAACCATAGATTTCAACATCCATAGTTGAAATAGACGTTTCGAGCAATAAGGAAATGGTGGACTATAACACTGTTGTTATAGTAAATGATTTCCGAAAGGAAATGTTTTATGTAATATTGGGATTTATATATCTATCTTAAAATCCGAATCCCTATACTATTGATTTAGAGTCGTCGTAATGATGTTTTACGCAACATTCATTTTGACTCAAATAGATTTCCTTAAAGAATGAAATGTATACTTAATATTGATTTAAGTATATTGAATATTTTCAAATGTTAAAAAAAAAGATTTGTGAAATACTTATTATTAAATAAGTATGGAAATGCTTTTCCAATATGAAATGAAATGTTTTTGAGTTTTATCTTTGTAAAGATAAATTGAAAGTGAATATTGAAATCGATTTGAAAATCGTATATCAGTAGATATTTTGAAATATAAATTCACTATGGGATTTATAAAGGAAATGGAAACTGTTTAGAAAAATAAACGTTGATTTATTTTTGAAGTGTGGAAATTATATATGTCTTGTAAAGATATTTCTGGAAGATAAAATAATTTGGGAAAATTATTTGGAATCTGATGATGTTGCACATCTTTATTGATAGTTAAATAACCGACTATCAATAATTACCTTGAATGGGTATTTGTTGTGAATTGGATGAATTTGAATGCCACACTTATTTTTGAATAAGCGCTCTCTATTCGGGTTAGCCGAAAAAGGACCATGGGGTCGTATAACCCATTCCGAATATGTGATACGTCGTTATGAATTGCATTTGATGATCGGTGTTGAAGACCGGATATTTTTGAAAACGGAAGGATTACCGTCGAGTTACTCTACATCTCCTGATCTCCGATTTAGAGGTTTTATCACCCTTAGTGACGGGAAGTCTGGACGTGATTAGAAAATTATCCGGATGTGCAAGGGCTTCGTGAGAAGTGTCTTCGGTTCTGTTCGATCCCGGAACAGACTTGTATGGTTGTGTGTCTGACGTTACAGATTGAGATATAAAGCTGATTTCTTTCAAATACATATCTGTTGGTGGCGGAGAATTTATTCTCTTAGCTTAACACCCTTCTCTGAGACGTACGAGCTCAGAGGTTATGTGGTTGAAATTTATCAGCAATATACTCCCAATTTGGTAACGTGGCATGCTGAGTGTTGCTGTGAAATGATCGTTGTTTGATCATTTATGATATGATTGTTTGTTTGATCATTTATCTTTGTGATCAATTCTTTGATCATTTTGTTTGACCCGAAGCATGGCTTTGTGACAAAGCGTAGCTTTGTGGACGAGACTTCGTCGAGCCTCACACCCCGGAAATGGTCAAAACAGGAAGGATGCAGCAAGGTTCTAGGGAGTAGCGCCCCTTAGTGTATGTCATTCCTTCTGGATAGAGGTGGTATCATGGTATGGAGCCTAGATACTTAACCTATGTTGATACTGCTTATTATGTGGTTGTTGGTAATCGAGGATCCTTGGGAAGATCGGTTACGATCGGGGGATGGCATACGCGTGTCAGTAGTTACCTATTTTTGCAGAGGTAACCCGGCCTTGTGTTGGCAGAGATCCGGTTAGGTTCTCGGGACGTCATTCCAGGGGCGTTCCTTCGTGGAATAGGAAGTTCCTTAGCCTGACCATTTGTTGGAAATCCAAACCCCAATACGCACCTTGTACGATATTAGTTGTAAAACCTGCCATTTACGTACGGTGGCCACCACTGTTTAGATGGTAGCTATAATAGGCATACGATACTAGTCGTATGTTGGCTAAGATTAATATTATACTTTCGAAATGTTTTCTACACTATGCACTAATAATAATATCAAAAAGGATTTGATTTTTGCGTAGTAAGCATCTTTGACTATCATAAGAAGAAATCTCCTCCAATTCTGCGTTTGCATTGTGTGTGTGGCGGGAGGTCTTATGGTAGTTTCATTTTCCAAAAGCATTGCGAATAAATTTTATTTTCTTTGTGAAAAATAACTGTTTTACGATCTCACACCAGTCACCATGACTGACTCGGAGTTTATTGTTTCCCTTCTAAACTCTGGGTGCCCACCAATTTCCACACGGGCAGCCTAGAGTTATGTTATCAGGATATTCTAGATATTCTGGAGCTTTGGAAGCAAGCTGGATGGCGAAACGTATCACATATACTTTGTTTATTTATTCCGCTGTGTATTCTGTATGAGGACAAGTTTATATAACTGTTCATTGATGTGCTGTGTTGTATTGAGTCGTATATTGACTCTGATTGATGTATGTATAAACTGATATAATTCTTTGTTTATAAAAGACTAGTGATTATCTATTATATATATGTTCCGCTGCGATATGTGAGATTCTGATATTGTTTCTGTTGCTGATGTTGTTCTGTTGTTCTTCTTCTCTTTTTCTTCTATCTTTTCTTCTACCTCTTCTTTTAAAACCCTAAGTATTCAGTTTTCCGGCATTCGTTTGTTCGGCAGTTGATACAGTGGACGTATCGATGTCGATTTTCGAAAGTCGAAGAATCGGGTCCTTACAACGTGGTATCAGAGCATATGGTTAAGCGACAACCCTGCTCTGTTGGGTGTTACTCATTATAGATAGAGTCAGTAGTACTCTAGAATGAGTTTAAGTGTAATAATAGATACGCGCGCATATTTGTTAGTTAATATAAAAAAATTGTTTTATATTGTGATGATTGATTTATAGAGTGGCATATGAACCTTCGTCGGCACAGTCTGCGCAACTGGATCGAAGGGGTTTCTAAACACTTAAATAGAACAATTCGACACAGTATGTTTTGAATAGGGTAAATGAGATAATTTTGCCCAAAACTATTTTTGTATAGAAAAGAAATGTTTTTCTATGAATTATTATAGTATATGGATGTTTGGTTGTTATAAAATAATAACATTGAATTATTATCATTGTTATATGAGATTGAATGAGAAATTAAAGTAATAACTGATTGGGTGAATTCTCACCACCAAATCAACTAACGCCCGAACTAAAACATACAGGCTACCGGCTCAAGCCTCACCGAACCATCTCCCTATCGAACACCTGACGAACCAACCTGCTTCGCATGCAACGACTCCACCGAACCAACAACTCACTCACTACCTAACGCCGAACCAATCCACTTCCCACCTCACTGCCGAATCAGCCTCAAACCAACGAAGCCACCGATCCAAGCCTCACCGAACCATATCACCAACTCAACGCCGAACCAACACTGCCGAATCAACTCCTCTCCACGACCCCACCGATCCAACCAACCACCGAACCAAATACTACCAGATCACTTCACCTCCGAACCAAGTCCTACCGAACCAAACTCCGTCTACTTACAACTGGGCCAGAGCTATACCGAACCAAGGTTGCCAGGCCAGACTGCATCAGCCCAAGCCCACCAGCAGCTGTATACATCCAAGACCCTTGCTCCCAGCCTCACTCTATAAATAGAGGGGCAGGGGTACAACAATGGTGGACAAGTTTGAGAGCTCAAGCACGGAGAGAACTTTCAAACAACTTTTTTTTACTTGTATCAAAGCTTTGTACTTATAATCTAAACAAGAGAAGAGAAATAACATATGAAGTGGACGTAGGCACATTCTGGCTGAACCACTATAAATCTGCGTGTCTTTTTACAGTTTAGCCCCTGCTTTTTATATATTTGCATAAATCACCCAAATCACTAAGAACCACATAAGATCTACTAAATCATACGACTTTGAGGTGTTTGTCCATTTTTGTGCAAACATTTTTGGTGCTTTCACTGAGAACTAGAAGCTCGAAGCTTCAGCTTCTTCCACTTAACCTTTTTCCTAACAGCATCGTTCATCGCTTGGAAAACATGCCTCCTAAGCAGAAGAAAGATGTTAACAAAGGAAAAAACATCGCAACCAGTAGTCTTCCAGATCCAGTGGACACAGATCAAGTAAATCGTCCCCCTCCAGCAGCAGTACCAAATGAAGCACAGGCTAATCCGACCACTCCTGCCACAGAACAGCCCGCAGCAATTACTAGGGCAGATCTAGACAGGGTTGTGGATGAAGTAACTAACCGCTTCACGTCCCAGCAGGAAGCCTTGGTGGACCATCTCATGTCACGCTTAAGGGATGCTGAAGAGGCCAACCACAACACTGAGTCATGGGGTGAATCCCAGTCTGGAGGATCTCAGAGACAACAAAGATCTTCCTTCTTCGAAGGAGCTAACGGCAGAAGCAGCCATGGTAGGAGCCGAGATCGAGCACAACCCGAAGTTAGGCCTGAGGAAATACTTGGAACCGAACCCAACGGGGGAGGTACCGGGCGGAGGTCAACTGTAGCTGAGCCGGTCGTACTGCCTAACCATGGAAACGCCAATGAACGGGGCCGAGCTAGAATCCAGCCCGAAGTTGGACCCGAGGAAGTGCTTAGATCAGAACCCAGCGGGGGAAGATCAAGGCAAGGGCCAACTGTAGCTGACCCTAGCATGCTCCCAGAAGACCAAAGGCAGCCACTGGAAAATATGAGGAATGATAGACGGTACCATCCCTACAGGTCATTTGGACGGAATCAATCCCACAGAACAGAACCGAACTCATTTCTATCTGCTCCAAATTCTGATGAAAGGATGGCACGCTTGTTCAGAGAGTGCGTCCAACGGGATCAAAGAGATCGAGGGATAGGCGCTAGGGTAACCAGCCCTTTCGCCTGCAATATCGAAATTGCTATCACCCCCCGAGAATGGAAGATGCCAACAATGGAACCTTACAAAGGAACCTCCGACCCCGTTGTACACTTACAGAGATACACACACCATATGCTCATGAGCGGAGTAACAGAGGGAGTACTATGCAAATGCTTTCCACTATTCTTAGCAGATCTAGCTACCTCCTGGTTCTGCCATCTACCCCAAGGATCCATCAGCTCGTGGGAGATGTTGAAAGAAAAGTTTATCAGCCAGTTCCGCATTCATGTGGAACAACCCAAGGACGCTTATTCCTTATCCAATATCAAACAGAAACCTGGAGAGAAGCTACAACAATATTTAACCTGATTCAATGCCGCAGCGGCCGCAGTCCAAGATGCCAATGAGAAGCTTGTCTTAATGGCCCTCTGTAGTGGTGTGCATCCGGATACTAAATTCGCTAGAAGACTAACAAAAGAAAAACCAACTACTTTACCCGATTTCTTCCATGAAGCCGGGAAATATATGAGGCTTGAAGACACTGCCACTGAGGGGCAGTCAGGGCAACAAAATAAGGCAACTCACAGCAACGCGCCCGCTGTAGCAAAGGACATTCGAAGACATGATTCTAGAGACAATGCTGGGGGCAAGAAGGGAGAAAAGCGCCTATATCGGCCAGGACCGAGATTAGACACTTACACTCCTTTGAATGAAACCGTCAAAAAACATCTTCCTTGCCACCCAAGGCGAAGTTAGATACGAATGCCCACCGTACAGGAAGGAATCAGATAACGCACAGAAGTCTAGAAAGTTCTGCCGCTTCCACGAATCTCATGGGCATGGTACCAGTGAATGCCATCATCTCCGGGACTTGATTGAAGAACACATCAGAAGAAAGAAACTACAATGCTTTCTTGGGAAGGCCAGCCCTGTCTGACTTCCAAATTGTCCTGGCCCCAAAGTGCCTAAAGATGAAATTTCCAATGGACAATGGAGTAGGGGAAGTAGAGGGAAACCAGGACGTTGCTCGAGACTGCTATGTAACTGAACTTCGCAACAACCACAGGAAGGATAAAGGGAAGAGTGTAGAGGTTGCCCTCTGCACAAAAAGTTTGGAAGCATAGCAACTAAAGAAAGCCCCTCCTCTTCGATATACCAGTGATCCCTTCAATGAATTGGACCCCAGGGACAGGGAGGAGGAGGCCAACGCCGAGCCTGCAGAGGCTATGGAATTCGTATCTATAGACAAACATGACTCGAGTAGACTATTGAAAATCGGGTCCCAACTAAAAACAGAGTTGAAGGAACAACTCATTGACTTTCTCCGCCACAACTTGGATGTATTTGCATGGTCACATGCCGACATGATCGGAATCTCCCCTGACATAGCATGCCACATACTAAACTTGAGAAGCTAGCATACTGTTTACTAATCACATCATGGAAACTGCGTCACTACTTCCAGTCCCATTCCATCAAAGTTCTGACCGACCAACCACTAAGGCAGGTACTCCATCGTCCCGACACTTCTGGGTGACTACTTAAATGGTGCATTGAACTGAGTCAGTATGATATCACCTATCACCCTCGCACCGGTATCAAGGGACAAGCCATGGCCGATTTCATTGCAGAATTCACTACCAATGAAAGTAAGGAGCAATCGGAAATAGCAGAAGACATCAAATGGGATCTCTTCATGGATGGTGCGTCAAACGAACAAGGCTCGGGGACAGGTATGGTAATAATCACTCCTAGAGGAAATAAGCTGCACTATGCTATAAGGTTTGAGTTCGCTGCCACCAACAACGATGCAAAGTATGAAGCAGTGATAGCTGGATTAGAACTTGCCTTGGAAATCAGAGCCAATTCTTTGTGTCTTCATAGCGATTCTCAACTTATTGTTAATCAAATACTAGGATAATTCCAGGCTCGAGAAGAACGACTCATAGCATATTTAAAGAAGACCAAGTTACTTCTCAGTCGATTGGACCACTACTTAGTCAAACACATCCCTTGGGAAGAGAACCGAGAGGCCGACGAATTGGCGAAGCAAGCAAGCGTGAGAGACGGCGATATTTCCGGAGCAGTAGCCATCTCGAAACAACTGACCCCAAGTTTTGAGCAAGTGAATCTGATAGCTGCAACCGAAGAAGCAACTTGGACGACTCTCATCCGAGACTACTTACAAAGCGGCACACTACCCAACGGGCGTAACGAAGTCAAGAAAATCTTGAGGAAAGCTTCCCGCTACACAATACAAGAGGACACCCTCTATCGGCGCAGATTCTCTAACCCCCTATTAAGGTGTGTCGTTGGAAGGGAAGCCAAGAAAATCTTATCCAACATTCATCAAGGAAGCTGCGGAGATCACACCGGAGGGCAAACTTTAGCAAAAAAGATACTCCGATATGGATATTTCTGGCCCACCTTAAGCAAGGACGCCTTAGATTTCGTTAGAAAATGTGACAGATGCCAGAAGTTTGCTAAGATTCCGCGGCTACCAACAACAGAGATTACTCAAATGACCAGCCCATGGCCCTTTGCAGTATGGGGAATTGACTTAATCGGCGAACTACCAATGGGCCGAGGCGGGGCCAAATATGCTATAGTGGCAGTCGACTATTTCACCAAATGGGTGGAAGCAGAACCCTTGAATAAAGTATCTTCTGCAGAAGTTATTAATTTCTTGATCAAAAATGTTCTATGCAGGTACGGAGTCCCATTCAAAATCATATCAGACAATGGACTTCAATTTGACAGCGAGGAACTCGCCAACTGGTGCCAAGAGCACGGAATTCACAAAAGCTTCTCATCCGTAGCGTATCCCTAGGCAAATGGACAAGTCGAAGCCGTCAATAAAATTCTGAAAACTCTAATAAAAAAGAAACTCGAAAAGTGAAAAGTCGCTTGGGTGGATGAACTCCCTACGGCACTGTGGGCTTATCGCACATCTTTCAGAACATCAACAGGGCATACTCCCTTCTCTTTGGCATACGGATCGGAGGCTATGCTCCCAGTTGAAACCATCGTGCCTTCCCACCGTAGGATCCACTGTAACCCAGAAGAGAACGAAGAACTCCTTCACGTGTCTTTGGATCTAATTGAGGAGAGAAGAAATGATGCAGTCCTCAAAGCAGCAGCCCACAAGCAAAAAGTGGCAGCACAATACAACTCCAAAGTCAAGCATCGTACCTTACAAGAAGGGGATCTTGTCCTCCAGCGAATCTTCCCTCGCCCCGGAGCACTAGATCCAATCTGGGATGGACCATATGTAATTCATAAAGATCTCCACAATGGAGCTTATATTTTGTCAACAGGGGACGAGGAGGTGTTCCAGAGGGCATGGAACATCCAACACCTTCGTCGATACTTTACTTAACTTGCACTACCCATATGAAGCGAATTAACAAAGAGAATCAGTGGACGTAGGCATTTTCGTGCCGAACCACTTTAAAAAAAACCTTGTCTCTTTTTTAACTTGTTCCTTTATATCTTGGCTGCTTGTTAACTTTATCCTTTTCTGTTGAACAAAATCCTGTGCAAATAGCATTTCCATTCAAGACGCTCCACAGCGCGACTTCTCCTGGACAAGACCTAACAGGTACTATACGAATCTATGCCCTCGCCAATGAGACACTTTTGCTCCGGCATCCCTTTGCTGCGGGTTAACTCATTGCTCGCGACGGCCCTCAAAGCCAACTGTAATGAGCCGATTATAAGCCACCGAGAAGGCCGACTATAGCCGAGGCAGCTCATTACGGCGTTCGGCTCGCCAGCAACTGTGAACCGACTATAAGCCCCAACATAAGGTGTGGCCAGCCAGGGGCAGTTCACGGTTGACGATCGGCATCCACGCTAGCCGGCCACAGTAAATTGAATAATACCCATGATTACGGGCCATAATGGCCCGGGTAGTTACTGTGCACGATCTCGACTCCGATGTGTCTTAAGTGCGGCTATGGTAAAAAAGAATTAACTCCCCGCGGAGGCGTAAGATGGGTGACAAATGTCTCCAAGACCCACAGCTAGGGAAAGTGACTACAAAGCCCGTTTGCCACGAACTTAAGCACATCGAAGGCCTTCCGTGATTGGAAGTTTTACTATTTCTCATATTTCAATTTTATTTGAAAAACTTTTCTCCTATCCTCTATAACAATCCCTAAAGTACAGGACATGGAATAGGAGACATTCGCTAATGGGAGTCGGAACCCACAACGGGACACTAGGCCACATTCCATACTCAGTCACACAAGACATTCAAAACTGCCATCTACAGTTAGAACATGAAAGGCGGTATTTTCTTCTTTTGTGTACAAATACATGGCTATAATTTATTCATACATCACACTAGCATTGCAAGGCATGAAATTATGTTTTAAGCAAGAACTTGACATCAAACACAACTGAATTACAAGCATATGCATAGCTATATTTCTCATGCAACATGGCAAAATAACAAAAGCATTCAAATACGACAGAATCAGCTTAAGTTTAAAAATTACACGCCAAAGATAATGTTGTTTATTACAAGTAACATAATTACGACCTAAAAGTTACGTTACTATTTTGAGACTAACATATACAACAATGTTCAGTAAGCAAAAAGATATTCAGGTCAAGTCAAGGAGCCGGCTACATCGGAGCTTTACCCTTGTCCTGTTGAGCGCCTATCCGATCAAGGAAAGAATTCATTAGTGATAAACAACCAAGTTAACGGAAAGACTAAAGGGGAAGACTTACCAGCATCTGCTCCTTGATCATCTTGATCATCGTCCTCCACTTCCACACCTGCCTCCTCAGCTGCAAGCAACCGCATGCCCTCCTTCACCGCCACCTTCTCCTCCTTAGTAAACTGGGCGGCAACCACATCCATCCTGAAGACCACACCACCCTCCTTATCCGCCTCAGCCTTGGGCTCCTCTAGAGCCCTGAGATAGATCCTAGCCATAACCCGGGGGTAGTCATCCATCCAGGACAAGTTACCCTGCCTCCAAGTACGGAAGTACATATCCTGGAGCATCCCATCCATCATCCCCTCGTTCTCTTCAAACTCCCTCATTCGGACCTCAGAAGCCCGCAGCTTTGCAACAACAGCATCCCTCTCCGATCGATACCGTAAACGGTCGGCCTGAAGGGACCTTCTCATCGCCTCCATCTCCTCCTTCGACTAGGCCTAAACAAGCTCCGCAGCCTCAAGTCTCCCCAATAGTTCCTCTACCCGCTCGAGGTCCGCTTGCCGAACCTCATCCACCGTGGCAATGGCCATGTCAATCTGCTCCTTACAGACGGCCTCCATCCTTCGCAACTCCGCCCTACTGGCCTCTTCAATAGTCTTCCTCAATTGTCGGGATGCGGCCTCATGCTGGGAGATTTGGATGGCTTGGTCAGCAAGTTGTTTAGCCTGGTCGGAAACAGCATATGCGTTCTGTCAATCCCGAAAGAACGAGAAATGACATTAAGCTGCTCGTCTTTGAGGGAGCTAGGGAAGCAATCAGGAGGTGAGTTCAGAAGCTCCTGAGGACCGTACCCGTTCACTAGCGATCTCGGAGTGGGCCCATGTCGTTCTGGGTTCGGCTGAATTGGGGGCACGACGGGAGATTCTCTTCTGTCCGTAGATCTCTTCTTCTCTGATCGGGTTTCCACTTTGTGAGACATTTACCTGCAACACAAAAGCACGTTGTTAGAACAAAAGGATGTAGAAATGTACACTGGGCAAAGATTTTCAAATTTCATTCGGTATCAAATTCATTTGGTTTGAGGTCCATTCGGCATCAAGCCATCCGGTATTGAACTCATTCGGTGAAGCTACTTTAAGAAGCCATTCGGCGGAAGAACTTGCCTGATTCGGTATGTATTGATTCGGCATGTATTGATTCAGTAGTTCGAAAGTTGATTCGGTTATCTCGTTCGGTGAGGAAAAACGAAGGCATGAGGCTCCTATTTATAAAGAAAGGTTCGATAGCCGGACCAGATGGTTCGGTCCTCGGGCCGAATATGATGGCTCAACTGAAACAAAGCACGACATATGTTAAACATATGCCCTACTTTGGGGGGCAAATGATTGGGTGAATTCTCACCACCAAATCAACTAACGCCCGAACTAAAACATACAGGCTACCGGCTCAAGCCTCACTGAACCATCTCCCTATCGAACACCTGCCGAACCAACCTGCTTCGCATGCAACGACTCCACCGAACCAACAACTCACTCACTACCTAACGCCGAACCAATCTACTTCCCACCTCACTGCCGAATCAGCCTCAAACCAACGAAGCCACCGATCCAAGCCTCACCGAACCATATCACCAACTCAACGCCGAACCAACACTGCCGAATCAACTCCTCTCCACGACCCCACCGATCCAACCAACCACCGAACCAAATACTACCGGATCACTTCACCTCCGAACCAAGTCCTACCGAACCAAACTCCGTCTACTTACAACTGGGCCAGAGCTATACCGAACCAAGGTTGACAGGCCGGACTGCATCAGCCCAAGCCCACCAGCAGCTGTATACATCCAAGACCCTTGCTCCTAGCCTCACTCTATAAATAGAGGGGCAGGGGTACAACAATGGTGGACAAGTTTGAGAGCTCAAGCACGGAGAGAACTTTCAAACAACTTTCTTTTACTTGTATCAAAGCTTTGTACTTGTAATCTAAACAAGAGAAGAGAAATAACATATGAAGTGGACGTAGGCACATTCTGGCTGAACCACTATAAATCTGCGTGTCTTTTTACAGTTTAGCCTCTGCTTTTTATATATTTGCATAAATCACCCAAATCACTAAGAACCACATAAGATCTACTAAATCATATGACTTTGAGGTGTTTGTCCATTTTTTGTGCAAACAATAACCAAAGATTTGGAGATAAATCCATTTAACGAATGAAATTTGTAAGCATAAATTGTAAATGAATTTATAAATGAAAATGGAATTCCAAGAAGAAAATTGAAATTAAAATTCATTAATGGAATGAAATTAGTAATGTGAATGTATAAATGATTTTACAAATCGAAATGTAAATAAGTCGAAGACTTATAAAATATTTGAAAATCTGATTGGAATAAGATTCAAATTGAAATGAATGAGTTTGTGAATAAATAAATTTGCAATTGCAAGTGACAGAAAATGAAATTGAATGTTAAAATCCATTTTGAATTTGTAAGTAAATAGAACTAGAAGTGAATTTGATTTGTGGAAAATGAAATGAAGTTTTAAGATTTGTTGAAGTGAACTAAAGATAATTGATAAATTCAATATTCAGAAGTTAAACTGAATCCAAATTAAATTGAAAGTGTAAATGGAATTCAAATGAAATTTGAAATGTAAAATTGAATGATAATAGATATGTAACTTCAATAGCGAAGTAAAAATGTATAAGAAGTATATATTGAAAATTTTTGTAATGGAATTTGCAAAATAGTTTGAATATTGTAATTGGATATTATGGCTAGTAGGATATACAGGTGTATTAAAGGAATTGGGATTTTGATTTCAAAGATAAATTTGAATTGCTCGACAAAAGGTAAGTATTTAAATTTCAATATGAGATTTGATGATTTTCTTGTCTAGCCGCTTGGCCTTTTCTTTTCTTTTTGAAATCTGAGAGTCCGTAGGGACGTTTTGTAGTCGTGCCGTGTTAGCCGCGCAAAGGAAACACTGGCGAAACATTTCGAAAATTTCGAGTGTTAGAAAATTTTTTGAGAAAATTTGAAAGTTTAAAATTCGATTTAAATTTAAATTTGAATTTTGAAGTAAACAATGTTGTTTAAAACTTATAATTGAAGTTGGAAGTTAGTTGAATTAATAACGAATCTTTAGTAGAAAGATTTGTTTTGAAAAATTTGATAAAACTATTGGATGTTGAAAATAGTAGACGAGTTAAGGACCATTTTTCCTAACTTGTAATTTCGGGACGAAATTCTTTTAAGGGGGGAAGATTGTAACGACCCAGAATTTTTGAACAATTTAAATTGAAAATATTTAATTAATTTTAAATATTTGAATGATAGTTTGACTTGAATTTCAAATTTTCAGAATAAATTAGCGATTTAATTATAAAATTTATTCTATTGAATGCTGAATAAAAATTTGAATCTTCAATTTTAAGTTGAAGAAAAATATTTCGAAAGCTTTTAAAATTTATATTGATAACACTGAAGATAATAGAAGCTTCAGAATCGAATTTGGAAGTGAATTGTTCAGTTTGAAATTTTATTGTTCGAATCGATATTTAAAAATAGCATTCCGGAGCACAGTCTCGGAATTTGACGAAACCAGTGTCGTTGGATCCGCAATATTGAATTATTGCCGTATTTCAAATTTCGTAATTTTTGGAGTCTCCATGTGATCGTTCGAGATAGAAATGTCTAGATGAAAATTTATCGTTTAATTTAAAATATCTTACATCATTTTAGGAGTACTGTTACCTGTTTAAATCGAGTCGCCCATATTTCACATCGTGTTCCCTCTCCCTCATAATATCTCGTACCTTATGTACAATTCCATTTCTTTTCCTTTTTAATCACGTTCTTTTCTCTTACATATTCTCTGAAAACCCAAATCGAATCAGTTCAATTGAGATAAGAATGGCATTCCTCTTCAAGTTCGTTCGAACGAAATCCTTAATATAAAAAAAAAATCGAAGTCAATCCGTAAATCAAAGCCATGGCCTTCCCTTTCAAACCGAAGCAGTTCTTTCTCTTTCTCGAAATCGATCAGGCGATGTCTTGAGGTGATGAATGCTCGCGGCGACATCGTGGGGGCAGAAGTGGTAAAGAGGCGCTTGCGATGTTGGAGATAGTGGTTCTAGATCGCGAGTGAATCCGTGAATCTCGCTCTACGTCGCGAAGTCGATTGAGGGGACGGAAGGGGGTTCTCGATTCGATCGAGAACAGATGGAGCGTTGATGGTGGTTAAGTGCAGTGTGAGGGTTGGCCAAACCTGATTTCGTTGGTTTTCTGTAAGGTATAATTTTATTAATTTATTGATTTCTTTATGTTTGTATAAAGATATATACTGATTTGATATATGTATATATATACATTTACTGTTTAAAGAGATAAAGATATGTATAGGGAACCAATATATGTATTATTATAGTAAAGTTATACTTTATTTTAAATATATATTGGTTGAAGAAATTTTTATTTTTAGAATTTAATGTATAAGAATATATTAGAATGATTCTGGAAAAAGTAAGAATTTTGAAAGGTTATAAAGATTTGATTTCAATATGTATATAGGTTACATTTGGTAAAGTGATGTTGGAATAGAATGATAAACATGTATAATTTAATTTACTCAATTATTTTTAGTCACTAAGAAATTTTGTTTTATTTAATGTATAGGAATAGAATTTTCAAAGGAAATTTATCATAGTAAAACAGAAAAGTGATGTATATATTACAGTATATAATTTACAAGTAAGGTATAAAAATAAAAAGGGAAATTTTGTCTTTAATTTATCTATATATGTATAAGGATAATATTTTTATTAAGCAGTTTTAGAATTTTAATATATGTATGTATGTAGAAATTAAACTTTTGCAGTAAAAAGTAATCTGTTAAATAATGTAGTATATTCATTTGTTCAATTACTAATTTTATTTAAAAAAAATATGGGATTAATCTGTTAATGAACTTACTAAATAAATCGATAAAGATACTGGATAAAATAAATGTTGGATTGATTTTGTTGAAATGAGAATTTAACGGTTCAATTTATTCAAACATTAATAATTGTATAAATTGTTTATACAAGGTTTGAAACCGTGAAGAAATGGTCAAAATGGAAAAATGGAATGCAAAATAAAAAGCTAAGGTGAGATTTTTCTCACTCAAATAAAATTTTGTTTGGCAGCTATTGATTGATTTGTTTGCTATTTGGATGCGATATTAGATATAATAGGATATATCTATATATATAGCAATATATACATATTGGCATATGTATATATTGGATTGATTGATTTCCCGCACTGTATAGCGGATGAGACCCTATTGCGCCGTTAGTAAGCGGATGATTTTTATAAAACCCATATACCGCGATATTCCACCTCGAAGTGGAATTGGTATTGTGCTAACGTCTGTGGATGCAGGGAAACAGGTTGGAGGGATCCAACTGGATTCCTCACTAGTATTTGTTGATTTACAGATATTGTGATGTATTCTGTTATCATATGTTGATATATGATGTTTGTTGTCGTGATTGACTAATTAGTGCTGTTGCATCATCGGATTCATCTTTGAAATTTAAAAATATAGATGTTGATTTTAAAAGAGATTTTTTGAAGTGATCTTTGAAAATATACGTTGTATTTAAATTGTTGAATTGATTTATTTTAAATAAATAAACGTTAAAACTTTAAAGTTATAAAAGTTAAGATTTTTGTGAATTATAACCAAAAAGTGGGATTTTTGAAATAAAAGTTGATTTATTTATAAAATGGTTTAAGTTGGGATTTTTGAATTATTATAAACGGTTTGTATAAAAGATTTATAAAATGGATATTTATAAATTAAAAACATTGAAATTTTAAAACAAGTTTTTATAAGTGTTAAAATGAAGTATAAATCAGATTTCAGCATTTTAAATTGAGATTTTTGAATAAGTATGAATGGTTCATAGATGAGATTTATAAAATTGATATTTATAAATCAAAACAATGGAAGTATAAAAGTAGTTCGGTTATGGTTGAAAATAGGGTTATAAATGAAATCTTATAAGTAATAAGATTTAAAATCTGTGAAGTTTAAAAGAACGATTTCTTTTAAAATAAATGAATTATAAGTTATTAACTTATAAGATGGACCTTTGGTATATACATTGAGTTATAAATTGAATAGGTCATTAAAGAAGATTTATAAATCGAAGTTGTTATAAAATGGAAATAGAATTTATAAACGTTGTTTTTATAAATTCGAAAATCAATCAAATTTGATTGATTTTAAATATAGAAGTTATTAAGGGAATTTTATCCACGATTTTGGATAGTGGATAATTCTTGAAATATAAATGTGTAGAAAATATTGAAATTTGGTTAGTGAAGTATATTCACGATTTTGGACAGTGAATATATTATTGAATAAAATGGATACATTTTGGGGAGGTGACATAAAAAAAAATGAAGTTAATTGTTTTAACAATGTTTTAAAATGTGTTAAATATCGAAACCATAGATTTCAACATCCATAGTTGAAATAGACGTTTCGAGCAATAAGGAAATGGTGGACTATAACACTGTTGTTATAGTAAATGATTTCCGAAAGGAAATGTTTTATGTAGTATTGGGATTTATATATCTATCTTAAAATCCGAATCCTTATACTATTGATTTCGAGTCGTCGTAACGATGTTTTACGCAACATTCGTTTTGACTCAAATAGATTTCCTTAAAGAATGAAATGTATACTTAATATTGATTTAAGTATATTGAATATTTTCAAATGTTTAAAATAAATAGATTTGTGAAATACTTATTATTAAATAAGTATGGAAATGCTTTTCCAATATGAAATGAAACGTTTTTGAGTTTTATCTTTGTAAAGATAAATTGAAAGTGAATATTGAAATCGATTTGAAAATCGTATATCAGTAGATATTTTGAAATATAAATCCACTATGGAATTTATAAAGGAAATGGAAACTGTTTAGAAAAATAAACGTTGATTTATTTTTGAAGTGTGGAAATTATATATATCTAGTAAAGATATTTCTGGAAGATAAAATAATTTTGGAAAATTATTTGGAATCTGATGATGTTGCACATCTTTATTGATAGTTAAATAACCGACTATCAATAATTACCTTGAATGGGTATTTGTTGTGAATTGGATGAATTTGAATGCCACACTTATTTTTGAATAAGCGCTCACTATTCGGGTTAGTCGGGAAAGGACCATGGGGTCGTATAACCCATTCCGAATATCTGATACGTCGTTATGAATTACATTTGATGACCGGTGTTGAAGACCGGATATTTTTGAAAACGGAAGGATTACCGTCGAGTTACTCTACATCGGCTGATCTCCGATTTAGAGGTTTTATCACCCTTAGTGACGGGAAGTCTGGACGTGATTAGAAAATTATCCGGATGTGCAAGGGCTTCGTGAGAAGTGTCTTCGGTTCTGTTCGATCCCGGAACAGACTTGTATGGTTGTGTGTCTGACGTTACAAATTGAGATATAAAGCTGATTTCTTTCAAATACATATCTGTTGGTGGCGGAGAATTTATTCTCTTAGCTTAACACCCTTCTCTGAGACGTACGAGCTCAGAGGTTATGTAGTTGAAATTTATCAGCAATATACTCCCAATTTGGTAACTGGCATGCTGAGTGTTGCTGTGAAATGATCGTTGTTTGATCATTTATGATATGATCGTTTGTTTGATCATTTATCTTTGTGATCAATTCTTTGATCATTTTGTTTGACCCGAAGCATAGCTTTGTGACAAAGCGTAGCTTTGTGGACGAGACTTCGTCGAGCCTCACACCCCGGAAATGGTCAAAACAGGAAGGATGCAGCAAGGTTCTAGGGAGTAGCGCCCCTTAGTGTATGTCATTCCTTCTGGATAGAGGTGGTATCATGGTATGGAGCCCAGATACTTAACCTATGTTGATACTGCTTATTATGTGGTTGTTGGAAATCGGGGATCCTCGGGAAGATCGGTTACGATCGGGGGATGGCATACGTGTGTCAGTAGTTACCTATTTTTGCAGAGGTAACCCGGCCTTGTGTTGGTAGAGATCCGGTTAGGTTCTCGGGACGTCATTCCAGGGGCGTTCCTTCATGGAATAGGAAGTTCCTTAGCCTGACCATTTGTTGGAAATCCAAACCCCAATACGCACCTTGTACGGTATTAGTTGTAAAACCTACCATTTACGTACGGTGGCCACCACTGTTTAGATGGTAGCTACAGTAGGCATACGATACTGGTCGTATGTTGGCTAAGATTAATATTATACTTTCGAAATGTTTTCTACACTATGCACTAATAATAATATCAAAAAGGATTTGATTTTTGCGTAGTAAGCATCTTTGACTATCATAACGAGAAATCTCCTCCAATTCTGCGTTTGCATTGTGTGTGTGGCGGGAGGTCTTATGGCAGTTTCATTTTCCAAAAGCATTGCGAATAAATTTTATTTTCTTTGTGAAAAATAACTGTTTTACGATCTCACACCAGTCACCATGACTAACTCGTAGTTTATTGTTTCCCTTCTAAACTCTGGGTGCCCACCAATTTCCACACGGGCAGCCTAGAGTATGTTATCAGGATATTCTGGATATTCTGGAGCTTTGGAAGCAAACTGGATGGCGAAACGTATCACATATACTTTGTTTATTTATTCCGCTGTGTATTCTGTATGAGGACAAGTTTATATAACTGTTCATTGATGTGCTGTGTTGTATTGAGTCGTATATTGACTCTGATTGATGTATGTATAAACTGATATAGTTCTTTGTTTATAAAAGACTAGTGATTATCTATTATATATATGTTCCGCTGCGATATGTGAGATTCTGATATTGTTTATGTTGCTGATGTTGTTTTGTTGTTCTTCTTCTCTTTTTCTTCTATCTTTTCTTCCACCTCTTCTTTTAAAACCCTAAGTATTCGGTTTTCCGGCATTCGTTTGTTCGGCAGTTGATACAGTGGACGTATCGATGTCGATTTTCGAAAGTCGAAGAATCGGGTCCTTACACTGAGCTCCTATTTAACTTCTGCCATGGTCTTATCAAACTAGCTTCAACTCTACCTTCTTAGGTTCCTCCTTCCCAATTGAAGTCGGAAAAGCCATCTCAAAAAGACTCTAAAAAATAGCTCCAATAGGTACGTGGCTCAAAGAAGTGCCTCTAAAAGACTAATTCTACCCCTTAGACAACTTCGTCGCCTTTTTTGCTGGTGTTTTGATAAGGTCTAAACCATACTTCACCAATTGATTGAACCCATACACACACTCTTTGGGACCGCAGTCGCCTTGCTTCAAATGAATGAATTTCTCTAGTTCTACTTCCCATTCTGCCTTCCAAATGAACTTAGTCTCAAAGAGCCTCGTGTAACATCCCCCATTTTGAGGCCCGAAACTAAGCGCTACAGATGTTATAGTCATCTATATCCGGTGACAAAATGCGGCCATGTTAATGGTATCCATAATATTAGAAGCATAATAATATGAATAAAAGCAAACTTTCACATTTCATTTCAAAGTCAATTTCATATTCTATGCTTAATCCCAAACGTTGCCCAAGTTCAGATAAAATATAATTATTACACAATACTCCAAGAGCGACATATGAAGATGTCCCCTTAGTTGATTGAAGTTACTAAATAGATAGATACATCTATTGTCGAAACATTCATAAACAACTAACATAACATAGCGGATATTAGTGATAAATAGACTCCTAAATAACTAGTTTTGTCTCCTGCACGTCTACGGAAGCTTTATTCCTCAAAATCTACTTAACTTGTAAAGCCCCTACTCTTGACCTACTCAAATTAAATTTTGAGGACCCGAGAGTTTAAGAGGAAAACATGAACTTCGAATCGGACAAAAAGCATGGTGTGAATAATAATATGTCATCTCGGTTAATTGATATCTAGTGAGACCATGCCACTGAGCGAAACAGGTTTCTCCCTCACTAATATCCTTAAAAATATACATTTCGCAAATCAAAATCTTGCAACAAAACTGGTTAAGGTAAACAATATAAACGATAATATACATCCATGTAACATGGGTAATTATGAACAATCTGTCTAAATCAATAGACCATCCATCCCAACATCATAGTTTTCTCAAGCTGACAACACACTTATGGCCGGCTCGAGCCTACCAGATATATCAAATTATCTAGCCTAATGTTAGAAGACAACATATGGCCATAAGGCCAATAACATGGACGTCGCACTTCATAAAATGTCGACGTTCTAAGGTATAAAACTTGGTTTTCATAAGCCTTAAATGAATATAGCTGACACAGTTGAATTTCAGCATCATTGCCTTAAGGAAAATTAGCGGCTTCATTATAGCCAAAGTCATTAAGAGCGGCACCCTAGCCATCTTCGAAATCATATAATTTTGAATAAATGTGGCATCGTCATCAACGATGTCGACATAGCTAAAAGCGGCGTAGTTGCCTATATTGTCGAAGTCAATAGGTATAAAACTTGCGGCATCATTATCACCGCTATAAACTACATCGAAACCAATTGGGTCGGTGACATTGTAGAAAGCATGTGGCATAGTACAAAGTGCGGCATCAATAAGTTAAAGAAAGTAGCCTAATCCATTTCGAAATTCACGATGTCGACGTTGTTACTGGCTTCCTACTTCGACCAAGCTGATGCATTCCTTATCAACCTAAGTTGATACCCTATACATTGCTCTTGACCGACGTCAAAGATCATAGAGGCGGTGAGATAGGGGTTACATCAAGAACTTCGGCATGGCAAGGTCGTAATTAATGGGAAAACTATTTCATACCCATTAAAAGTAGTTTCTTTTCACCAAACCTTAACTATTTGTCTAAATCTTATTGGATAACACTTCCTTAACCAAAATCTTTTCTAGAAACTGCTAAGGAGTAGATTTATCATTTCCAAAGTACTTAGCAAATCTTGCATTTTATATTAATGTTTAAATATACCAATTAAGTCTTTTTAGCTTAAATAATTCATATTAAATCATAAGCGCTTGACAAAAATCCCTAAAAATCAGGATAAACCCAATTTGTTATTTTCTTTATCATAAAAAAAAACAGGGCCAAAATCTTAATTTAATTATTTTTAATAATTAAATCCCAAATAAACCATTTTCTAACCTTAGGAAATTCACCAAATATTCTAGTTAAATCCAAAATTTATGAAATTAAAAACCCACTTTCAAATTAATGTTCCTAACATCATATAAAAATCTTAAGTCATTTGGGTGTCATATGATAAGTTTTCTAACTCAAACTTATTAAATAATTTCATAAATAAATTCACCAATAAGCATATAATCATTTAAACTATCATAACATGGCATAATATAAGAAAAATAATTGAATTTATACTTAAACCCCAAAAATACTTAAAACATGAGATGCATATCATATAATTCACTTTGGTTTGATATAGGAATTTGAAATTTGTGTTTAGACTTGATTTCCCTAAGTTTTCCTTTGATTACCTAGCTTTTCTCTCCTTGAATCCCCTTGGTAATGGCCAGCCTTGTTCTTTTAATTATGTTTGTCAAATAAACCGAATAACAGAGAAGGAATGTAAGGGTATGTATCAGGAATTATGTGTTATTCAATTTTTCCCTTAGCATATATTTCTCCTTCTTATCTAAATTCTAATTACTCTTATTAATTCATTAATTAAGGCATGACCTATGATTGATCAAATCTCATTTTTCTTTGTCATCCTACATTATTTTTTTTAATTTGTCTAATTAAATTACTAAATAACGTTAATCAAAATTAGGGGTATTATAAAATTGGTCCAAGCGATACTAGTCTCATCTGTCTCAGCAATAACAATCTCCTTCCAGTTTTAGCCTTTTTTATAAATGCCATGAGGCTACTATTTCTTCACTGCATCCTACACACCCATCATAACAAAATTCCTATCACAATTCCTTAGCCATGCCTACATCTAAATAAATGACTCGGTCCTTTAGTTATTCTTTTCCCCTATACTCTAGAAGTCCTAACGCAACTTGGTGAAATCCAAAGCAAGAGGAGGACTTGAAGCTACAACTTGCGCTTGCACTGCGGGTCCTCCATTGGTTTGAGGTTACTTTGGCCCCTTGCTTGAATAAACCGGCAGAACCATATAGGAATGTTCAAGCTTGGAACCTCAGCTGCCTCTCAAGAACTATTTCCAATTTGATTGCTTGTTCCCACTTATCTATAAATATGAATTATCAGCAACTTTTCTCTAATAGTGTTAAGCATTACTAGAATTATAAGGGTGTGTTTATGTTATACATATATATATAATAATAATTTTTTAAAATATACAAGTACATTCTCTCAACATACACCTACTCTGTGACGCCCCACCTCTATACCCACGCTAGCCAAGAACACTACGGAGTAGTGCTGTCAACTAGCACGGAGAATAAGGCTGTTGAGGAGCGACCATCTATGTAATTGCCTTGTGCGAGCACCGATATGTCAGATAATAAAACATTGCATTTCATTTTTAGAGGAATACCGACATACCGATACAAACTCAAAGCTATTACACAGTGGCCATAATGGTTTAGGACAATAGATATAAAAATAACACAGATAACATAAATGCGGAATAAAGATGGAACGAAAAGTCTCATATATACAATAACTGATATCAGTTACAAATACATTTGACACAATACAAACGATACAACTACAACTGTCGACTCAAGAAGTTATATATACAAGTACATTATCGTCTAATATACATGAATACATTATCATCTTACAACAGGCACACTGGCTACTACAACAAGACGAAGACCACTTCAAATGATATAAAATGTCTTCATAGCTCTAGCAGCAACCCAAAGCTAAAAATCTACAACCTGTAAATACTCGGTCTGACCCGAGTATTACATTCAAAAGAAAATAATACTCGGATCAGTCTAATTCAAAATCAGTTATTAGAGCATAGAAGCAATAATAATCAACCTCAATATAGATGACAGTTACAGAAATCTCGTATATCCAACTCTCGATACGAGAATTGGATAACGGCAGAAATAACACTAAACAGTGTTAATCCACAAAACAGAAATCCAAAGCAGTTTAAGCAATTGAAATGTCAATTTAAAAATATCAATGCTAATTGGCTGCAGTACACGCTAACGTGTACTGCCTCGCCAATACAGCCTACGAATTACGCAACAGGTCGATGAATTAAGGATAAAAGAAATATCGATTAAAATCTGTCAGTTCTGGGTGGCTGCAGTGCACGCACGCGTGCACTGCCTCGCCACCACCGAATATAATGTCACCACCACAATGAAACTGCAGTGGCCAACAGGTATAAGGACGAAGGCAGGCTGCAACTAAACTGCAGAAAAGTCATCAACAGTTCAAGCATATACAGCAACAGAGACGAATTCGAGTACACCATGAAGCAGAACCAAGTGCAGTTCAACTGAGATGGACAACTCGAGGATAAACATGTACAGATGAACGAGTGATCAATATGGCAACACAGATGTGCAAATGAAGAAGTCTCGAACTCAAGTAAACGGCAAATACAACCTGACCCGAAGTACAGTGGATAGAAGACAATGCAAATACACATCAGTACTCAAAAGAGATCAAAGAGCAATTACAAGTTGTACATGATGCATGGCAGCTCTGTGTAACCAGAGATGCCATCAATAGACAAGACTGCAAATATGTGAAACCAGAATCAACTACAAGCAATTCAAAATTGTCAAGTGATACCAGTAAACAACAAATGGAACCAAACCCAAGATCAATTGTCGAAGCAACAATAGTACAAAGACTACAACAATGGAACAGTGAAACAATGTCCAAAATACAACATATGTATAACATGTAATGACCAGTGAAACAGAAAGTCGAATGAACAACAACTACACCAAGGTCTGGACACACATGAATACATAACAGAGCATGATCAGAGTGGTACAAGATCAACACAGCATGGTTCAATGCAAATACAACCAGACTCGACGATGTTCACAAATGCAAACAAACCAATGAATGACCAAATGCATATATGGATGCAGACATGCCAAAATTAGTATGGAGTTGAGAATGAACAGAGAAACAAAATTCGTCACCATGAAACTGTTGTGTAACAGGAAATCAGAAAATCTGAAATTATCAAAGTCAACTGCAGTTTCAACTCTAAGTCAACAACAGTTTTTAAATGGTCAGGAGAATCAAACTAAGTCAAACTCCATCAATGATGAATTCGTGCAAGCTACAATGCAACCAAGTGATAAGCTACCTAGACTTGTGGAAAGTGGTGAAGTAAATGTCACGGCAATATCAATATTCGACTGTAAACTGGACAACACACATATCTCGGTCAAGAACAAGGCACAGTGCCGAAGAAAAGGCAAAGGCCAGCAACATTTGAAATAGATCAAGTAAGAAATCAAATGTCAACAAATCATAGTGACCGAAGTCAATCAAGAACCAGCAAATCATCATAGGCTAAACGACTTCAAAACCAAAAACAACGAGAACAAAAATCAATTTTCAAACGAACGAAGATCGACTTCAAAACCCAAACGAACTGTTCAGGGATATAATCGACCAAGCCACGGTCGTCCCAAAATGACTCGAAGCAGTGACCAGTAAGAAAAATATATATGTATACGACTAAGAATAAGTCGTAAATCATCCCGAACATCAAACAAATATCAAGTGCCAGAGCAAGTCAACCATCGAATTCGACAAAAATATAAATGACGAAAATAAGGGGATATATTCATGTAAACGAACATCATCAGAAATATCAATTCCAAACCCCATCATCTCAAATGAATACGAACGAAAACCAGGGGATTCAAGCCCCAAAACACGCCTTGAGAATTGAATTAGAGGTGAGTATTATAATTTACTCACCTTCTTCGACGTGGCAACCGAGAGCAACGGGGAATCGAAAGCCCCAATTTCACCAGCTTGGAACGAGGAGAACGAAGCCCTAATCTGCTAAAGGCCAAAGTCCTAGCGAATCTCCAAGAACCCAAAAGCAAGGCCGAAGCCATAGCAAGACTCACAGGAACGAACGCGAGAATTGAAGGAGCAGCCGCTAATTTTTGAAGCCCTGGTCTCGTGAAAAGGAACGAAGACGAGCCACCATTTTTATTTTCTTTCGTTTGTTTTTGTTTTAGGTTTCGAACGAATGGATGGATTACAAAGGGGGACCGAGTTTGGTTTGATAATCACGGCAACAAAAGAAATGGGCCAAGACAAATTTTAAAGCCCGTACAACAACGATGAATATACGAAAGAATTTCAATCGATTAAAATCTCAATAACAATCAGCTATTGATATTATCATTTAATGACGATAATTAACTGCTACGAATTTGCGGGTTGTTACATACTCCCTAAACAATCCTGAACCTAAGCACTAATACCAACTATGAAAACCTACACCTTTGAACATACTGATTCAAAGCCTAATTTGACTTTCGAATTCATGTCCTGCTAAGAAGTATGAGTCATCGGGGTTTTCAGAACATTTCATGATACAGAGATTAATATAAAATTTAAAGGATTCAACACTTTCATATCTCACAACGAAAAAAAATAAAATTTAAATACTAAAAATAAACTAATCAGATAATAGTTTCCACATAAGGTAGTCTATACAATAACTGATATAATATAGTTCTCAAATAACAACATGATGTCTGACTAATAATATAATAAATAACATATGGAGAATAACTGTAAGTAATATAACTCCATGCGCCTAGTCTCCTTCTCTAGGCATTGTGTCTGGGTCATATCACTTGCTGGTTTGTCTTCCTGTAGTGGGTATAAAAGGGAAGAAAATGAGTGGATTATACAAAGTTTGGTAAATGAATTGTATTACTAGTGTATGGTGCTCATAAGAAATTAACTTAATCTATAATCTACATAACCTAGGATGCCTATTTGTTTCTGTGTAGTACTTATCAAGTATAAGTTACTTTATAAATCAAGGGTATAATTTTAATTACGCTTACACTCATAAATGACTTACAAAGGCTTTTGATTGAGGGTTGAACAACCAACGTCTAACAACTCTAGGTCAATTCCTAGTATATGGTCCCAATAATTATTTCCTAACCAAAATTGAGTTAACATTATCAAAGATGAATTATGTATATCGCACTTACACACTGAGCAAACATCGTAATGCCGAGGTTCGTGTCAAGTATACTACCTCGACGATTTATGGCATACTTAAGCATTCGTGCCACCTTCCTAATGGTAAACATGTCATATGCTCTTTACGATTCAACCTGGAGCTAGAGAAAGCGTTATAGTGATTTACCCATAGGTCCAACCGACGCCTAGCCGTGTAGCTCTGCTTTTGTGGATGCCTCCATCTCCCTTCACTGGTTCCTACATGTTTAACATGTACAGGGCGTACCCTAGTAATAATAAGAGCTTCTAGTTGTACTGCTATCACATGCCTTATCTAGTACCATTCTACGCCCGCCATGAAATTTGAACTTATGTACATTATCCAGTATAGAACTGATACTACCTGTTATACCATCTCCATGCAGTTAGGTGAGCTCCTTAAAGTCGGGAAAGTGGCGACAAGTCTTCATTTTCGTCCTACTTGGCCTACCGCAGATCCAAGTTCAACCTGGGCTTGCTGAAACCATTCAGACGTCTAACCATAGATAAAGGAAATAACTTCTGGGTATGCAGACGTGTGACTTCCTTTCTCAAATGTTTGAAATTCAAAACATCTGAAAAAGGATCCAAAATGTCTGAATCGAGTCAAATTTGAACTAATTTCTCTCTATTTGGAAATTTGAAATCCAAACGACTAAATATCAAATTCAGACACCTAAACATCAAATTCAGACATCTAATTATCCTTTCAGATGTTTGATTTAAGCTTTTTTTCTTTCATATTTTTATAATTTGGTTATTCGTTTATTCAACTGTTTTCTTTATAGATTCAAATATGGACCTAATTTCATTTTTAACAAATTTTTGTGTATGGTATGTCCCTTTGTTTACACAAATTCAACCACGATTATACATACATACATACATACATACATACATATATATATCTTTATTTAAGGCTACCTATGTATAATGCCGCAGAATTTTAATTAACATTATTCGGGATATTTAATTAAATAAATTAAATAGAATAATGTGAATAATTAGGGAGATGAGATTAATAAATCCAATGGCCGTGTCTTAATGAATGAACTAAAATAAGACTTAACTAAATTAAGAAAGAGGAATTTCCTAAGGGGTAAACTAGGAAATAGAGCTACATTTCTTAGTATAAATCTCTTCCTCCACTTTAATAAACTTCCACTTCCTCATTCATAACTCCTCACCTACTTTCGGCTGGCCATTAAAAGCTCCAGGAAGAGCAATAAATTGAAGATAAAGCTAAGGAATTAAAGCTAGGAAATTATCTCATTCTCAAATTAACTAATCAAGGTGAATAATCATGTTTATCATCTCATTTTTCTATGTTTGGATCGGTTATGGGTTATACCCGATTCATGTTTGTGATTTTGGTTAGGATATAACCATTAGCCTTTATTTGGATAAGACATAGGTGTTTTTAAATGTTAATGGGCTAATTAACATAGTTTATTTGGGTTTTGGTTAAATTTCGAATTATATTGATCTTCATATGCTTTGAAATTTTAATATGTTAAAGTATATGATTTACAGGATTTTCGGTGATTTTTTTGGATTTTTCCTTAGTGGTTTACTAAGGTAATTAAACTATTTATTCCCAAGGGCTAAACTGAAAAATGGCTTCCGAATTGGTTGAATTCGGAGGGAAATTGCTTTCGAAAATTATTTGGGGAAGAAGAATAGTGTGTTAATAAAAAGGTTGACTATTTAGTACTCTTTACTATTCGAAAGTACAGGAGGAAGCCTCTTGACCAATCAGATTTAGATAAGAAAGAGGAACCATCACTTTTGTGTGCCTAGAATTGCTTCTGACTCCAAAAGCCCTCTTTCACCCTTTCGACTAACTCGAAAGGTACCTTTTGTCTAAGTTAGAAGGTAAGCATTTACCTCTTGCCTAAGTCGAAATGTAGGAATGGTGTCGAAAGGAAGAGAGGCGAAGGGATGGAGGCTGCTTCCTTGGCTTTCGAATGGAAATATAAATGCTTTCAAATTGATAGGTTTTGAAGGGGGATCCTTCGACTCCATCATTTTTATAAAGACAAAATTTTATACTCAAGAAGAGGTTTCGAAGGGGATTTTTGGAAGTTTAAACCTTCAAGAGAAATATTTTAAATGTTTTCCAAAAAATATGTTTTAGAACCTTTCGACTAAGTTGAAAGGTAGGAGAGGAAAAGGAAGGGGTTACTTTCGAACCTTCCCATTGTTTTAAAAGTTAAGTTTTTAATGCCTTCGAAAGTCATGCTTTTGAAGGAGTTACTTTCGACTAAGTCGAAAGGAAGGGAAGGAATTCAAAAGGGGATACTTTTGATCCTACTCTTCTGTTTTTAAAATCCAAGTTTTTAATGCCTTCAAAAGCAATGCTTTCGAAGGAGATGTTTGCTTTGGAAGGGATGAAGTCAAAAGGGTGCTTTCGACTCAGAACTTCGAAAGGGAGGAAGTCAAAGGGGAGCTTCCGACTTCATTCCACTTTATGATTTATATGCCTTCGAGTGGGTATTTGAAGGAAGGGTTAAGCCGCCAGCTTATACCTTTCAACTAAGTCGAAATGTGAGCCCTCACCCTTCCAACTAATTCCAAGGGTAGTGATGTTTTAAAAGGGCGGAAGGCTTTCGAAGGGGCTATCTTTGGATGTTTTAATGCTTTCAACGGGGTAATTTAAAGCTTTTACTATGCTTTTGAATGGGGCTTCATTCGAAGGGGTTTTAATGGGGTTTTCTTTAAATCAAGTTTTTTAAGATCATTTTTGATTTGCTTCTGAATGGGATATTC
Source organism: Allium fistulosum (assembly GCA_030737815.1). Taxonomy (NCBI): domain Eukaryota; kingdom Viridiplantae; phylum Streptophyta; class Magnoliopsida; order Asparagales; family Amaryllidaceae; genus Allium; species Allium fistulosum. Next base: position 1,108,176,191 of record CM060902.1, on the reverse strand, counting down.
GAAAAGGCTATTTTAGCCACTTTTTCATAGTTAAACTTTGCTAATTCAAATGGGTTACTTCGAAGAGTTATAGCATAAAATACTTATCTTTGTTTGAATATGTAAGGGGGATTCTTATATAAAATGAATGTTAATAAACCTTGGGGACACCGGGGTGGCTTTAATGTTTTCGATACATAGTTTGGGGTTACAAACAGAAATGTGCTTTCGAAAATATACATTGGGGCTATCAATGTGTTTTTATTTAATTTAACCTAATTGGGGCTACCAATGAGAATAGGCTAAACATGTGGTATACCTGGGGAAAATAAGTAATCATGGGGACCATGAATTTTAATAAATAATCATGGGGATCATGATATTTTCAATTGGCCAAGTGTTGGGTTCTCGGTTAACTTAGGAAAACCATGGAATGTGCGGTGGATAGCCCACATCAAATTTCTAAAGAAAAGAATGTTTTGCCAGAGGTGGTTAGCCTCGGGATTTGGCACCCAAGGGTTCATATTCATCCTAGGAAATCTATAGAGTGTGTGATGGATAGCCCACACCAACTTTTATAAAACAATGTACGATGGATAATCTGCATTTATTTTAAATATATTTGGGACAGATAGTCCTATTAAATTATGACAGATAGTTATTTTAAAGGTTTTAGAGGGGAACTCTAATAAATTGATTTTAGATGGGAAATCTAATAAATTGCTTGTAGATGGGAAATCTACTAAATTGCTTTTAGATGGGATAATCTAATGAATGGGTGGATGGGATATCCAATATATATGATTTATAGCTTTATTTCATATTATGTTAAGACTAATCATTTTGGGTGCAGGAGCATAGTAAATGATTTGCATGTTTTTTTTGGATACTAGTGAGGGGACCACCCGTTCCGCTAAGCGGCGTGGTCTCACTAGATATCTATTTATGATAAGAAATGATAGGGGATTATTCATACCAGACTTATTGTCTGACTCAAAGTTTGTGTTTCTCCACAAATTCTCGGGTACTCAAAATTAATTTGAGTAGTCTGAGAGTGGGAGACTTTCAGGTTTTTGGACGAATAAGCTTCCGGAGACGTGCAGGAGGCAGTGTTAGCTATATAGAGCTATTTTTGTTTTCTGCTGTGATGTACTAAGAACTGTAAAGTTCATATTTATTAGTTCTCTGGTCATCATAAGGGGACATCTTCATATGTCGCTCTTATCGTATTTTGTACATGTATATGTAATCTGAACGCGGTTAACATCTGGGATTATGTAAATAAATCTGAATATTATACATAAGAAATGAGAAATTCGGTTTTGTTGAAGTTTAAAGTTTTTCATATTCTTGTGTTTCTTTGTTGTCAATAGTTTCAAGATTTCGATTTCGGTCACTCAAAAATAACACCTATGGATGACTACAACATCCGTAGTAGTTAGTTTTGGGCCTCCGGAAGCGGGAGGTTACACTATGTATTTTAAAAAAAAAGTTTATGTATATTTTAGGTTATAACCAATTTCAAGGTAAGAATGGATAATTGATTCTTCATTTATCCAAATCAAAACAATCATTTATCAAATTACACTAGCTTTATAAGGGTTTATATCTATAGAATTTAGGTTGAATTGATCTAGTCTATCTTTTCCCCCTTTCTACACTTAAGATTCATAACTTAAATTAATTAATTAAAATAAACTTTAGATTGAAATTTCCATTCCTTAGAGATTACATTTTTAGATCAGATTGAATACAAAGGAATTTAATTACTTATGAATCAATATAATGTCATAATCAATTCATTCACCTTTCAAAGGTTTCCGCCTTCTAGCCTTGAATTAATTCTCCTCTACTAGGCCTTTGAACTCAATTGATTTGCTTTTCCTATCTCTTTTCCTTCAAATCTTGATTCTCTTAATTTGATTTTTCTTTGTTTTTTAGTGTAGAAATTTTTAAAGAGAATATGAATTTTGTTTTAGAATTAATAAGTTTCTATAGAAGAGAATAAGGAATTGCATGTATAGGATAAGGAGCTAGCGGGTAAGGTAAATAAAATGTGTGGGATAAGGTTTAATTTCTAGCCGAAAACTAGGGTTAGCTGATTAACTCCCAAAATTAATAATCACAAAAATGTCATTGGTCACAGTTTTCACGGATTTTGACCCATTTGGTCAAACAAGTAATATATGTTTCCTAACCGTAAACGACATTCAGGATGGAATGGAATAGTTCCCATGGCCTAACTACAATGTTTGTTAAAATGAACAATTTTGTCCCTATTATGTAATATTATATTTTTACCCTTATTTTATATTTTAATTTATTATTAAATTTTTTAGGGTGTTACTCTTATCTTCCTGTAATGGGTATAAAAGAGAAAGAAAAGGAGCGGATCACACAGAGTTAGGCGAATGAATTATATTACTAATGTATGGTGTTCAAAAGCAATTAACTTAGTCTGTAATGTACACAACCTAAGGTGTCTATTTTGTTCATACATTATGGCTACTTTACAAACCATGAGTATAATTCTTATTACACCTACATTAACAAAATTTACGAAGGTTTTCAACCGAGGGTTAAACAACAACCATCTAATAACTCTAGGTTAGTTCCAAGTATACGATCTTGATAAATAACTTCCTAATCAACAATGAGTAAATATTCCTAACGACAGATCATGTATATCGTACTTACACTATAACACCATAAAATTTAATGAGAAATTTAATAAGAAAATTTAATAAAATAAAACAAGGACAAAAAAGAAAATTGTCATAGACATCCAAGTTTGGCAATGAAACATGCACCGCTGCATCGTAGTGATTTTCTAGACAACTTTCATATAACACTTTAAGTCAGAGTTAATACAAAGAAGTTACGGGCACTAGATGAATTGAAAATAGAATAAGAAACTAGAAATAAAAATACACAAAATTAACATTGCCATCGGCCAACCCATAAGGGTCGACAATCGACCAGTAGCAGTCGACCAAGGGTTGAAAGCGGTTAATCGTACCTCGAGTAAAATCGAGCATTCTGAGTTTGCACTGACGTGTTTGAAGGAACGAGATTGGTTGCTTTTTGCATAAATTTTTAATGTCTGAACTAGATTTCAGTGATTATTCACTAACCCAAATCTAACAGCTAAAATTAGCATATACTATAAATACTAGCCTAATCTAATCCTAAAACTCACTTAACATAACATAGTAACAAAACCCTACCAAAATTTCTCTCAATCCTCACTCTAAAAATTTCTAAAAAATTAAATTAAATCAACCTAGAAGTAAACTAGTATTGGAATTAAGGTGGAGCAAGCAGAGCTAGCAAATAGAGGGGCTACTCTCAGGCAAGAGCAATAGAAAGAGCTTAGGCTTGAGGTAAGTGAGAACAATTTTAGTAAGATGATTGTTATAGTTATTCAATCTATTTTAATCGATTTTGGGTGCTAGAAATCTAATTTGAACTATATAAAACCCTAAATTGGAATATGCAAACTAGGCGCCTGTAGGTTTTCGGGTGTGGCGACCAAAAAATGAATTATAGTAAACTGTTAACTTGAAATTGATATCTACATCTCTTTTAGAGTTAGGTTTGAAAAACCAAAGTCAACAGACCCTAAATTGAATTGCAAATTTATACATAGATAGACCATCTAGTAATCAGGGTTCACCAATTACTGTTAATGACTGAAATTAAACTATAGAACAATTAATATCAAAATATGCAGAGACCCCAAATTTTGTTTGTGAATGGTCGCCTTGTACCCTCAGCGGTCAACCGGTTAGAAAGCGGTTGATCGTTCAAAAAGAAAATTACGGAATTAAACCTTGGTCTAAGGCCCAAATTTATTAGTAAATATATATATATATAAGGGAAACTGGATGTATGTTAGGACTTGTAGGAATTTAGTTACCAAGGAGCAGACGCTAAGTCGTTGTGGTGTTGGATAAATATTGTTTACCCAATTTAGGATTGAGTAATCGAATGAAGGCGATATATTTTTGCAAATGGCACTCATAAGAGGTTCCATGATAGGCATGCAGCATTGACAAGGATGCCTGGTGGAGTGGATTCAGTACAATGGGAAGTCCTGGTATGCACGATTTCTGATGCACAAGATACAGTTAAAAAGGAGGACCCAGAGCGTGCAATAATAGGCCAACACTACGATCGAAAGGTGAAGGCGAATGCAGGTGATAGACATACCGACAAGTCAGCATTTCAAGTTCTTCCTCTCTAGGGCTAGTAAGCGGAAATTGATTCCCAGTAGCCTAGTGGAGGTAATAGTGGTGGGATTTATTTCCATAATAGCCTAGTGGCAGTGTTTTCTACAGTAGTAGTCATGAGGGAGGTGTCTTACGTATTGAGCAGCTCTAGGAGCTATGGTCATTTGTGAGATATGATATTTGATCCTTCGTTCGATCCATCGTATTAGCCTACACAAATTATAGTGTATGAATGTATTAGACAAGAAACCTTAGATAACAGACCTTAGGAATTCACGGACACTTGTATCTTACCCTATATCACCTAGAGCAGTATTGAAGTAACTGCATATGATCATCACATATTAAACTTGTACTCATTTACCAAAATTTCATATGACCCATTCTCTTTTCTTCTTTTTCCCCACTATTAGTTGATAGGGCACTAGGTGATTGGCCCTTTCTTGATACTTGAATAGTCGAGTTTATCTTTAGAGGCTGTTTTTACCCTATTTTTCTCCATGCATTCATCAATATTATCAGTACAGTTTATCTCTTTTATCAGACTTGTAGTGATATTTTATATATATTTGTATTGGACCACGTACTCATTTTCTTAAACTGTGATTTGGATATTTTTCTGTGTTATATATCTTGTTCCTTCAGTTATGAGTTTTGAAAGTGTAGTGTAACTTAGATTATATCCGCTTGCATTAGCCTATGTGGCGTGAAATGTTATAAAACCCCGACGATCCGCATTTCTCGACATAGCATGAGTCCGAAAGTCACATTAGGCTTTGGATTGGTATGTCGGGAGGTGTGTGTTATCATAGTTGGTATCAAAGCATAGTTTTTAAATTTTCTTAGGGATTAGGGCTGTATTGAGAGAACGTACTTGAAAAGTTTTTGAAAAGATGTTTTTCAAAAAGGATTTTCAAAATGGTCTCCAAAATTAATTAAAGTGGACTTTTTAAAAGTGTATATGTATATATAAGTATAGATAAAATATTTTGAAACATTTTTCAAAATTTTCCTACCTCAAAATCTCTCTAGTTCATGCTATGCTAATTCTCATTTGTTCCCATGTTATCTCTTATCTCTTAATCATATTTATGTTATCTGTGGAAGTTACTAATGAAATTCTTAACATTCATAGATAGAAGATGGCTAATCCTAAAAGGTTTCGGCTTTAGTGATGTAGCCGAGATCCCAAGTGTGGGCATACTTATACGGTTTCACTGGTATCTTCAGGTTAGTGGATAGGCCGTGCTTAATCCCACTAGAGGACCCACAAAGGGAGTGACAAGTGCGACTCCTGTCCACCCACCAATCGCTATAGAATTTTCTAAGATATGTAAAGATTTCTCAAATCTTGGAAGGAAGACTTACACGGGGATAAAGCCTTATGTGGATTCAAGGTCATGGATCCACATTTGTGAGAGTGTCTTTGGTTTGATGGGTTTGACTGATGAGGCGAGGGTGCATTTAGCTACATGGTAGTTACAAGTGTGGCATTGAGCTGGTGGGAGGTTGTTGAGGCCGAGGCTGATGGTGAGTAGATCACTTGGGAAGAGTTCCGTAGCCAATTTGAGGTGAAGTTTCTTTACAGGGAAGAGGAAGGTATGCAAGTAGAGAAATTCATTCATTTGAAGCAAGGAAATATATCTATCAAGGAATACATCACTCAATTCAATGAGCTTACCAGATTCGGGATGCCTCGGTAATAATAAGAAGTTGAAGCAAGGAAATCTTCTATTTTTACTTGAAGCAAGGAAATATGTCTGTTAAGGAATATGTCAGTCTGTTAAGTTCATTTATTTGAAGTAAGGAAATATGTTTGTTAAGGCATGCCTCAGTGATCTTAAGAGCTTCTAGTTACGCTGCCATCGCCGCCTTATCGAGTTCCATGTTACGCCTACCATTAAGTATGAACCTCGGTATATGTAACAACTCACGTTCCTTGACAGGCCAAACACTGCCATATCAATAAACATGGATCATCGATTCAAGGAAGAAGTAATACCATAGAGACTATGATATCGATGAAGAAATTATCTATCTAATCCAAACATCATCACAACGGAAACATAATATTAGATATATGGATAATCTCATTGTTTGCACAAAAAAATGGACAAACACCTCCAAGTCGTATGATTTAATTGATTTTATGTTGTTCTTTGTGATTTGGGTGATTTATGCAAATATATGAAAAGCAGGGACTGAACTGTAAAAGACACGCAGATTTATAGTGGTTCAGCTAGAATGTGCCTACGTCCACTTTATATATTATTTCTCCTTTCTTGTTCAGATTACAAGTACAAAGCTTTGATACAAGTATATGAAAGTTGTTTGAAAGTCCTCTCCGTGCTTGAGCTCTCAAACTTGTCCCCCATTGTTGTACCCCTGCACCTCTATTTATAAAGTGAGGCTGGGGGTAGGGGTCTTGGATGTATATAGCTGCTGGTGGGCCTGGGCTGATACAATCTGGCCTGGCAAAGTCGGTCCGGAACGCCCTGGGTCCGGTGGGATTTGGTACGGTGGAACTTGGTCCGGTGATGGTTTTGATTCGGTGGGACTGGTACTAGTGTATTGGTCCGGTGGTAGGAGTGGTAGAGGCTGGTTCGGCAGGCAGTGGAGAAGAGGTTTGTGTTTGATTCGGCGAAGGCTGGTTCAGTGAGGCCTTGGACCGGCGGAGGTTGGTTCGGCAGGGATTGCCTTGTAGTTGGTTCGGCAGGGATTGCCTTGTAGTTGGTTCGGTAGTGAGTGTAGCTAGGTCTCGTCCGGTAGAATCTGGGAGGTATTTGGTCTGGTAGTGCTATTGTTTCTCCTGGTTCGGTGGGGGTGGAGACGCACCCAACACTCATAACAACAGTAATAAAAATCTCAAAAGCATCAAAATACCTACGTCTCAAAATACCATAATATCGTAGCCTCGGAAAACCATCAGTACATATCAATTATCAGATATCATAAAAATAATCCCTCATAAGCAAAATACTAAAAGAGATAATGTACTGATAGGAAATACATGATAAAGGATAAAATAGAACTAGACTCCAAGCATGATAATCCGAAGGCAGCGATGGACCTGTCAACGGCTACTCTGTCCACCTGTGCTGTGAGAAAAATAAAATGGTTCAGACATAAAGTCTAGTGAATGAGATCAAGGCTAATAAGGAAATTAAATATAACTGAATTTAATTCTACTCTAGGTGATATAGGGTGTGTGCGCAGTGTCCATGCACCTAAGGTTGCAAGCCTAAGGTCACAAGCCTAACAGTCATCAGTCCAACAGTCATCAATCTTACATCAGGAGGATAACAATAGACGACATCTCACCGAACGACCATTTAGTTTTGGGAAAACTACTGCCCCACTTTAACTCACACTAAACCTAGAGAGAAAAAACACGCATGTAAACTTGCATAGTGACCCATCGAATTTACCCATGCCCAACCCCTTGATCCTAGTGGCAAAATACCTCTTGCACACCCTAAGGAGTTACTGCGCTTAACTCCTCCTGGTACTGGATACCACGTAGCTTTCAACGTCTATGCCCATACGGGCCCATGAGAATTTCCATGATCCAGTCTTCGATCCCAACACCCCGAGTAATGACCGAAAATCTGATCCCAACAAACGGCCGGTAACTCGGTCCCAACACTTGTGCGCACCTTTCGCAACATAAGTTGCATGTCTTAATGACACTCCTCATCCTACTCTATGATACAGAAACTCGAACTAAGTCCGCCATCTCAAATAAGAACACCTAAATGTGTCTATGCCAGTCAAGCAGTTTAGAGAGCAACATGGTTCATACCCCTATCGGCTCAAGGCCCCAAACAGTCTACTAAGTCTAAAGTGACTTACGACAGTCGACCTATGCTAGTCTTAGTTCGATTGTCTACAATCCAAACATCTTTCGATTTACTTGTTTTAAGTAAGTTAAACATTTCATTTTATTTCCAAACTTTATCCAAACATTTTTAATTTACTTGTTTTAAGTTAATTAATTCATTTCATTCAACTATCATACGTAATCCATTTCAATTATCAGACGTAATCTATTTAATTCTTATTTCAATTGGGCTAATATGTTTGTCCTATTTTTATTATAGTCAGTGCAACATTTACATTATTCCAGTGTGCAATTTATAAGTGTCAGATCCAATTTTAGCATGTGATTTATGGTTCTACAGTTTACATATGTCAATTGCAATTAGATAAAAAGATCCATTATTCCAGATTTCCAATTTAATAAATTACTGGATTAATACTAGAATTAACGGTCAAATAAGCATAGGGTAGAAATTAAAATCAATTAATTTAATTAACTTGTTAAATCTATGCCCGCTCACCTCTGTCCTAAGCTTTAAGGTTTGCCTCAGACGCCGCAAGCTTTCTCTCATAAATCCGCTTAGGTCTCTTCTCCCAATTGTTAGATTTCCTTTTTATTTTAATTTAGATTAAGATTTAGAATAAAATTGGGGTTTAGAAATTAATTAGGGGAAATTCGAGTTTAGGGTTCTATTTTGGCAGGGCTTCGCTATAACGAAGAGAATCAAGTTTTAGGTTAACCCTAGCTATCAATTTATAAGGAACACCTCAACTCACTACAGTCAGATCCTACCCAAAATCATCTTGTTCATCCCTAAAACCATGGAGAGCACGCAATGATATCGCATGACGAAATGAATCGTCTCCAGGCCGCTGCAACCCTACTATCGGCCATAACTGATGTTTGGTGAATGAAACACATCATATAAGTGTACGATACTAATAACTTAGTAAAAAAACACTTATACTCGAAACACATACTGTAATGACCCGCTATTTTGGACCATTCAAATCGACAATAAATCCACACATGTCGGACTTGAATAATTCAAAACAATAGATTGTTAATTTAAATTTGGCAAAACTCAGCATATACAGTAAATAAATCAATCATAGAATCACAGACACAGAGTAATACAATAATACGCAGCGGAATAGATAAAATAGTAGTTCATGAAGCTACTATATAAACATCAGAGTTAGAAATAAAATACAACGGAATATCTCAAATGCAGTGAAGTCTCCAGTACAACAGATGACTTCTCTGAATAAATCAACTAGAAGAGCTGAAAGCTGAGGCGATAGTTGGATCTCCAAAGGAAGGTCCAAACTCCAAAGGTGAGTCTCAAATGTTGTATCACTCGGTCTGACCCGAGCGTAAAGAAAAACACAAAACACTCGAGTCAGGATTAACATTCTTATATCAATAAATCCAACTCAAGTGAAATATCAACTGAAATACAATTAACTTAAAGGATTTTTGGGATAACCATCCTCTAAGGATCCGTGGAACTATCTACAATGTAGAAATATACACTATAACACCGTGGCCATTTCGAATTAATTTATACTTCAAAGCCAAGATATCATTTTTATTTCAAATATATTTATTTTCCAAAATAGTATATTTATATTATACAATTTATAAAGTAAAGTATTTACAATTACCTCAAATTTCACAAATCGATTCAAATCAACTCAAATTCCAAATTCAAATTTATTCAAAGCTCAATTCATCAATTCAATTCGGTTCTAAATAGACCATTTAAATTTTCAATATATTTCAAAGCTTTAATATTCAACATTTTCAAAGTTAAATTAAAAGTTTCATATAGCTCTTGATTTAACTTCATTATTATTTAATCAGGGAATATTCGCTTAATAAATTCAATATCATTTTACTAGTCTTAAATTACATTTTTACTAAATATTTCCTTAAATTTATTTAAACAAGAAATATTCATTAAATTACTTATAAATCAAACCCAAGTTATAAATCATATCTTACATCTCAATTTCAATAAGTTTCAAATCGGTTTAATTAAATAAAATTCTTTATTAAATACAATTTCAACTAAATTCAAATTATCTTCCCAACCTTAACTTATTCAATTATTACCAAAATCTATTTTGAAATATAGATATAAGTACTTAACCATATTATACGTATTAAATCAATCTTAATTAAATTAAATATTATTATTAAATATATATATATATATATATATATCATTACCATTTATATATAATATTTTAAGAATCAACATTTGTTAAACCCATATATTTCTTCCCAAATCCATAGAATTTATTTTCAAAATATTTATATATACATGGACCAACGGTGTCTGTATATATATCTATCATATGGTTAAGTGATACAGATATTTATCATTTCAATCCGAAATTTAAATATATACGGGTAGATATCACTTCAACCCGTAATCCCAATTCAATTCAAATGAAAATCGCTTGGGTTTATCATTTCAACCCATAATGATTTTCTCCTATTCTAAAGTCCGTTCGGGTATGTATCATTTCAACCCAGAGTGAATTCTATACTAACAGGGAACTTGCAGAGTGATAACAGATAATATAAAATACAACACAGACATATATCATCAATAACAATATAATATAGACAACAGGATATGGTGTCATATCCCACAGGTGAACAGTTACAGATAATATCATATATAACAATTTAAATAACTTCAGCAGCATATTTCAGTTGTCGTTTCAATTGAAATCAAATTTAATAAATATAAGAACGTGAATCGTGAGTGATTGCTCACCTTTCGAGGCTAGAGGAGTTTGACAACAGCACAAGCTACAAATTCCAAAGCAAAGCAAGATTGACACGATTCGATGATCAAAGCTGATAGATAGAAGTCGATGAAACAAATTAGAACTGGATCGATGGAGATAATTGGTATAATGAACTTATATCTATATATAACTATATATATGGAGTCAGATTCTAAATTAAAGCATATATTAAATTAAATATATATGCATTTCAAAATCCATTGCTTTAACTAAAACTTAAATATTTTACAGTCAAATATATATATATATATATAAACAATATATGTTGAAATTATTACTTATATATACATACCCAGCCATAACATTACTCATATATATAGACTAATGTATATAAATCCACATTTATAACTTACATACATAAATACTTTGGAATCAAAATATGTATACACTAATATATAAATTAATGTATATAAGCCTTATAAAAATACAACATGTATATAATTTATATATATATATATAATATGAAATGGCATATTTAAAAATATATATATACGGTCAATCGACACAGTATCCAAAGCTAATACATATAAACCAGCGGATCTATATATGCTATAACATATACAGTAAAGCATGCCTATAATATTTTTATAATATGCTACCTAGCCGGCATATATATGCAGTACCATATATCATACATGAAAAGTAGAACACAGTACTTATAACCAACGTACAAAAACAGATCATTTGTGAGTTATACTGACATATATGTTATACTGTATACTATATATAAGGTTTATATAGGCAAATTTATATATATATATATATATATAAGCCAGACGGTCCCAAAATATAATAAAAAAAATCAAAACTATTTATTTCTGTAAATATATAACAGGTTATAAACCGAACAAATAAAGATTTTCATACCTTTCACATAGACAAAATCAATATAGACTTACCTAAAGATAAACCTATGTATACACTAACGGATCCAACACATACATAATCATTTCACAAAGCTTATATCTAAAATTATACTGACAGTGGTATATATGACATACAGCAGTATACTTGTAAGTAACTATTATATATCTAACCCTTCTGTTTATATAAACTAACATATAATTTAACAACAAAGCTTTATATATACCATTTAAAACATACAGGCGTATGCCTTAATATATTAATATATTTTCTTTAAACATTTATATCAAACTAATATAAACATATATATACTAAAACTAACGTATAAAATAAAATCTATACAAACATAAATAGAAAATATATGCAATGAAATTTTAAAACAACCAAAACAACAGTTGCTGCTTACCATATATATATAGAGATATATTCAAATCAACGAATAGGCCGGAGTAGTGATGCGTGGAAGGACGAGCTCGTCAAGGAGGCAAGGCGGCTGAGATGGTGGTGTTGATCGGTTGTTGAGGGGCATAGCTTCTATGGCGTGGGGAGGACAAGGCTGTCGAAGTCACTACTTGGGTGTTGCGTGGGTGGAGGCATGAACAGGCCGAGTATGGGAGGGGAACGATGTGGAAATGTTGAGCAAGGAGGGAGAGGGGAAAAGAGGAGGGGAAGAGATCTGCGGGATGGGTTCACGGCATGAAGAATGGGACAAGGAGATTGGATCTGAAGAAGGCAAAGCTAGAAAAAATATATGAAGGAAGATAAATAACAGTAAGAACCATTGAACAGTCACATCCAAAGGGTATAAAAGCAATAAAATAGGAACGGTCACGTTGCTTTGATTCAGCTGACACATAAAAGCAAATTAATATTGTTTGGGCAATACGTTTCAATTTGAAACCGAAGGAAAGTGAAAAGTTAAAAAGCGGTACCGTTACAACGGGCTGTTATCAACATTTCCGTCGCGTATCGGACCTCAAAATACAGAAATAGATATACTACAGAGATCAGCACGACGAGACGATCAAAATGGTATACAGATATTGGTTGTACGATCATCCAATCAAAAGTCGATAATCGATACCGAAAATGCTGCTATTTCGTACGGGAAAAATCCAAACGGAGCTAGAAACGTCCGAATTTCACGAAACGAATTTTGTAGTCTGATTCAGAATACTCTAAATAAATTTTCTCCTATTGACATATTTAGGTTTTGGAAAACTTTTAAATTCAACTGTTATTAACCGGTTTAAATTGAAATAAAATTTCACAGGAAAATAAACTTCAATATTATCAGATGAAAATTTACCAGTTGCTATGTTTAAATAGACGTATTCCAAATAATAAATTTTTAATTTCAAATTTTGTCGTTTAAAATTTCACAAAATTTCAATTAATTAAATAAATAATATCACTAAAAGTTTTGGGTCGTTACACATACTTTAACTGCTGTCACCTGTACCCCAACAAGCCAGGTAAACAAAATGTAATACTATAGAGACATCATATGCTAAGTTAATCTAAAATTAATTTTATGCCTAGTCGTATATACACGATTGGGACTAAAGCCCCAACTTACATGGCAAAAACATATATGCGATCCACTACTAAAGATCTATGTGTCTCAGCCCGCTATTGTCAAACCGTATGTGACTCACTGTCATATGTGGCTCCTTGCCCAAGATCTACATGTCTTAGCCCGATATCGCCAAACTATATGCGATTCCTTACCGAAGATTTACATTTCTCAACCCGCTATCGCAAATTGTATGTACACTATTGAGCTCAAGATCCCAACTCATGTATTGCCAACTGCAACACTATTGGGTTCAAAGTCCTAACTTGGAGTCTCTCGACATCACTAGCCCTATCAAAGTGCACATGATGCCTACCATATACCACACTATTAAGCTCAAAGTCTTAACTCATGGCGCTCATACGTGACACCGTCATGGAGATCACACATGACTATTGAGGTTAAGGTCGATCTGGTTATTCACCTAACGGTCTGCAACACTATTCGAAGAAAGCCCAAAACTCGTCGTTACCCCATTGTTTATGAAGCTACTAGATCAAGCCCCAACATATAAGCACAAAATTATGTAATGAAACTAATGCAAATGTCACTTTTCTTAAACATCTCAGGACATATCAAACAACATATCAAAACATTACTCATCTAGCCACGATCTCGACACCGCGAACCGCACATGAATCATAATTATTATGCAAAAATACGAGTATTTAAAAATAAGGCCTTTATTATAATGATAAAACTAAAAATGTAATTATTATATTTTTTTATTATTTATTTGTATTATTTATGCATTTGCTATATGAATACTCCAAACCCGATAACCCTCAAATCTCGACCAGGCGCCACACAAAACCTTGTCGTCCTCATCACTCTAGCCACCATACTTTATATTATCCAGCTTTTAAACCAAATAGCTTTTAGATGAATCTATATATCAGGACGAAGGTAAAATGGTTTAAGGACTTGGGGGTAAGCTTGGAATGGCATGGAAAGGGCTATATGGAGTTTGGAATTCAAGTTTACAAGGAAAAAAGGTCGGTACTAGGGTACCGACCTCATTTCATGTCGGTATTGAGTTCATTACATGAGTTGTATTACGCTCTGGTGTATTGGTCAAGGCATGGATGGCTACGCTGATCATCTTAGAACCTATTTCTCAAGAAGTAGTTGAGCAACTCCTAAAAGCTATTCAAAGATGGACAAGTACTAGACATGTAATAACATCTCGGTAACGTCTTTATTTCCAAGGCAAAAATGCTCGTGACTTGAAGATATGAAGGAATAATGGAAGGAAAACTGTCATGCATTAAGCAATTCATGTTAGTACCAACATGATTTAAAGGTAGAGGGAGCTTCATCTTCCTCCTACTTCCTCGAATTTGGCGTTTTACGGTCTTCGGCGATCTAGCAACTTTGGTGGATGATTCTTCTATAAATAGTAAGCCTAGAACAACTTATAGAGGACTTTTGGCCATTATTCTTCTTCATTCTCTTATCTTTACATTGACATTATCACTTAAAAGGGTACCCTTTGTTGTTTTAAGAAAATTTAAACCATAAAGCCCTTGTATTTGTGACAATCATCTCTATAATAAGATTAAAGTGCATGTATGCCATAGAATTTTCCAAACCACTATAAAAAACGATGTGTTTATGTCGATTTCTTGCTATTTCTTACTAGATCTACTCTTTGTCATATATTTTGTAGGCGTTGTTCCACTTCTTGCATAAATCTAACTGTCTATTATGGATTAGGGCATTTACGGTCTAGATCCAGAGAGGTTCTACGGAATATTTAAAGGATTTTCATATTTGGGGTAATGACACCTAGGATATCTGGTAGATCTAGAGCTATTACTGGCGGAGAAGTTGAATATTTCGACTATATTGAGCAGAGTAACCAAACTGGCAGCCGCATTGCAATGACCATCCTGCCCTTAGGAGATGGTGTAAAGAGTTGAGTTCGATAGGATGATGACATAGCTCAGTCAAAGAATGGTAGGTAGCAAGAAGGCTCTCATTGACAAGATGGATGCTAGCATTGGCTTGCCGGCCCAGCAATCTCAAAGGCCTAAGAGAAGTAGGAGAGAAGTATCACCTTATTGTTCTGAAGATGAGAATTCATATGTTTCTGGCCGAAAAAAGGGATGGGAAGCAGAAAACGAAGGAGTATACTACTAGGGTAACGGTGAAGAATATTGAAGGAAGTGGCCAGGCTCTAAACAAATGAATTCATACTGGTACCGACCAGAATTTGGTTGGTGCCGACATGAATTTGAGGAATTTTAGGGGGCCTCGGCCCGATGCCATCAATCTATCCGATTCCGAGGATGATTTGTACGACATTGGTAATGAAGTTAGACTGCATGTTGGAGCTTAGGATGTTGGTGTTCAAACAACCATTGTAGAGGCAACTAGACGTCAAAAAAGATTCGAAGGAGTGGTTCTCCTAGAGATAGAAAATGTAGATGTCATCAAGTGAATCGAGACTATTTACAAAGTTAAACACTCGGTGCTACTCTTCATAGTCATCTTTCGGATCACCAGACTAGTGAGGAGTATATTGCAGATATGATAAAGAGGTTAATGGAAGAAAAAGTATGGAGAAATAATGAAGATTAGGGTTCTGTGCCTAGTAGAACTCCATGCACAGAGAATATGTTATTGCAAGAATATCTCAAGAAGTTTACAATGCCTTCGATGCCATCGTACAATGGGACGATTAATCCCAGGCAACATCTATTCAAGTATGAGTCACACAAGGATGGTGCCAGGGCAACAGATGTAGTTCGATGTATGTGTTTCCTTCTTTTTTTAGTTGAGGTTGCATCGTGTAGTTCATTTAGCTCGCACCGAAGTCCATCTCGACTTTTTGATGAATTAGCAAAGAAGTTCCTAGAGCACTTCATGCTCGACACTGCTTGGCCCAAGCATGCGATGTCCTTGTTGGGGATTTCTAAGGGACCTGAAGAGTCATTGAAAGGTTTTCTGAATAGATTTAATATCATGATTATGGAAGTAAGCAATCCTGTTTGCACAAAAATTGTCACAAGCACCCAACTAATATGATAACATTGCAGATTCAATATCCAAATCCAAACAGAATGAAGTAGAGAAAAAAATATGAAGAAAGAAAATTAAAACAGTAAGAAAATGAACACAAGAGAATTATAGTGGTCTGGCCTGCTCTAGCCAGCGTCCACTCCAAAGATTTTCCTTCTATTATACTGTAGATTACAATTACAGTCCGAATAATAGCTTTAGAATAATAATAGAGGAAGAAGGGAGCTAGAAAGAAGATCAGTCTAGCCAAAAAAGAAGATCCCTTTCCTTAAGCCAATGATATGGTATTTATAAGAGAAGAGGACGAAATATCCAGTAGAAAATCCATATATAGAAGACCATGGCTAAGATGGAACCGCTCGCTAGAAATGGGGCCCATCTTGGCCTCCTAGAGGGATCGGCCCCGATCCCTATAGGGAGATCGGCATGATCCCCTAAGGTGGTGGATATGGGGTCGGTGATCCCCATGGTGGGTCCTCCTCTACTTCCTCTTCGTGTTTCTTAGTTATTTGCATAGTTCTCCCAGTGTTTGTTGAGATATCGAGGGATTATCGTTGAGTCGAACTTCCAATCCGAGTGATCCATAACTATAGTAATCTGATCTGATCCATTCCTAACCATATTGATCTGATCTAATCCCCTACCTAGGGGAAGTGGATCAAAAATTAGCCATTTCTTGGATGCTACTTGCTTGAATCCGCTTGACTATCATAAATAGCCTTCATCTCTTCGAGCTTCCTTCCTTGATGATCACAAATCCATTTAGCCAATACCATGGTATCTATGCCTTGCTAAATGGCAGAATAACATTTGCTCCCCAAAACATGCCTTGCAATAGGAAGGTATATTTGAATTGCCATAAATTCATAGTCCATGATCCATCTATAGCCAAATTTCTAATCGACAATCCAATCCTTTGCCAAACCAAATTGCCATAGTCCGCGACTATTCTAAGTCGATAACTAATTCCAAAACCATTCCAAATCCTTAGCCGGATCCATGTCCATCCAAAACCATTAACCAAATCCATGAATTCAGCAGATCGTTTGCCGAATCCAAAACCTCTATCTCATCCGATCATCCAAATCTATGACCTCTCCGAGTCAATATCCAAGTCCGCGACCTCTCTTGGTCAGTATCCAAATCTATAACTATTTGAAATCCTGGAAGTCGGTAAGCCAATCCACGATCTCTCAGGATCGTTATCCTAGTTCATGGTCTCTGCGGATCGATTGATGGTCTCTTCGGACCCTTGCTAAGTCCAATCCATTTGCTCTCCGGCGAGGGGACTTAATGATGAGTAAGTCGATCCTGTTGCTCTTCGACGAAGCAACTCACTCCCTACACTCCGGCCCTTTTGGGCATATAGCGACGTCTTGATCCTTCTGGACCGATCATAGCCTCTTCAAGCTCTTGCCGGACCCCATCTTGTCACTCTCCAGTGAGAGGGGAACATTGATGAGCAAGCCAATAGTGTCGCTCTTCGACGAAGCGACATTACTTCTTGCACTCTAGTTCAGTGTTCCTGAACATAAAGCGATGTCCTGGCCTTCCTAGGCTGATCATGGTCTCTCCGAACCGTTACCAGACCCCATCTAGTCACTCTTCGATAAAAGAGGGAACACCAATACATATGTCGACCCTGTCGCTCTCTGGCGAAGTGACTCACTTCTTGCACTCCGATCCCAGAATCTTCGATCAGGGACATAAAGCGATCAATTCTGTACCAACTTCCTTTCTCCAGCCTTAACTCTCTGGTCAAGGGCTTAATCAATGACGTTCGAGTCCATCATGTTGCTTTCCAATGAAGGGACTCGCACCTTGCTGTTACTGCCCCATCTCTCCAATTGGGACAACCGCCACCTGTTTTGTTCATCGCATTAATGCGGATTTAAGTGTTTTAAGATCCATATGTCAAATTTGAGTTTCGAATAACTAAAAAACCATAAAAAATTAGGAATACTAAATATTGCCTCTTCGGGGATGGCAATTCATTAGCATCTCAAAGCATGCTTAGGGGCCGACCTCAATCTCGTACATGTATAAATGACTTAGCCGTTTTATTATGGAGTTTATTATTATTAGGCTCATGCCATCCTGATCAAGAGATAATGATTTGTGACCTTAATCCAAGGCCATTTCCATATGACGTGAACGGTGGCCACTCTTGTTCTACCGTCGTAGCCCGAGTCCTCACATTTGCAATAGCCTGCCATCCCAGACATGTTCCTTAACGATATCCCATAATTTCCTACATTCATCCATAGTATGCCCATCCAGTTTATGGAATAGGCAATACTTTCTAAACTTCCTTTCCCGCTTTGTAAGATCCCTCCTTGTTGGTTTCCAATAGGGAAGTTCCCCCTTTGTGTCCAAGTAAATCTGTTCCAAGCTTTCCGTCAAATCCAAATAAGATGAAAATTTCAGCTCTCGTTCCTTCCTTAGCCTTTTTCATCCATCATAACCATCATCCATTTTCCGTTTACCCTTTTCCTTTCTAGACCCTTCTCTTGACAGTCCTTCACCTCTCACAGCATTTACTTCCTATTTGTCGGCTCGTGTATCCTCCTGCCGTAGGAACCTATCCACTTCATGGAAAAATTCCTCGAGATCCATTGGCGGATCCCACTCCAATACAACCTTAAAATTCGTGTCATTAGTAGTATTGGATACTGTCGCCATTAAAACCATCAATGGATCCAGTCGAACCACCGAAGCAACTGCCGCATTAAACCATGTCAAGAAACTTCTCAAGGATTCTCTGGTCCTTTACTTTAGTGCTGCCAATGTCATTATGTTCTTGGGTCTCGAAATGTGGACCCTAAACTGCTTTATGAACCGATCTACCAACTTGCTCCATGTCCTGATTGAACCATTCTCTAGCTGCCTAAACTAGAGCGCAGCTAATTTCATCAAGTAAAGTGGAAAAATTCTAGCCATGACCTCCTCTGATCCCCCTAGCACTTCCATGTGCCGGATATACCTCATTAAGTGTACCGCAGTGTCAGACCATCCGTCCTACACCTCCAATGTTAGTAGTTTGAACTCCGATGGGCTCCAAGTTTGCCTGATATTCGGAGTGAACGAACTTTGATTGACACCCTCCAAACTCCTGTTGGGGAATCCGCCTCTCATTATCCGATGTACCAGCTCAGCCATCCTATCGTTCTCATCCATAGATGGCCTCTAAACTATATTACCAGCTTACCCCCCGACTCTGCGAGGGTATTCCGGAACGTACTCCTCTGGACATACATCCACATTTTGATCCACACATAACCGCACAGCATGAACCACTGGCCTACTATGACCCAAGGGCATGCCCCTTGCCATAGGTGATCGGTGTCGATTTCGATGGGTGGATCGGTGCCAATCCCTCCTTGTTGGCCAGGGATTACCCCTGGTTGCTTCGTTCCATTCTCCCACCTGTTGGCTTTGACTCCATGCTCCTGGTTTTGATTTTTTTACAGCTCCTACTACTCTAACTCCTTGATCTAAATTGCTATTAGCTTTGGCTCCAGGCTATCCAATTTTCCTGAGGAAATTCTATATCATCTCCTCTTGTCTTCTCATCATTCACTTTGGCATTGCCCCCATCATAGTCTCCAACTTGTTCCTAGTGGTGTAGACGAATGGTTGACTAGCTCCAGCTCCTAAGGATGCCTTCTGACTTCCTTTATGGTGACTCATATCCATAGGTGCTATCCTTGTAGATTGCCTAACCATTGACCCAAATCCAAGCTCCAAATTGTTTCCAAATCTGCAGGTGCAAGTAACCAAGCTCCGATACCAAAATGTTTATACCAAAATTAGTTACAAACACCTAAATAATATGATAACACCACAAATTCAATAAGAAAATCCAAACAGAATGAAGTAGAGAATAAAATAAGATGAAAGAAAATTGAAATAGTAAGAAAATGAACACAATAAAATTTATAGTGGTTCGGTGTGCTTCGGCCTATGTCCACTCAAAAAAATTTCATTTTATTTATAATGTAGATTACAATTACAGTCCAAATAATAGCTTTTGAATAATAATGGAGGAAGAAGAGAGCCAGAAAGAAGATCAGTCTATGAAAAAGAAGATACTTTTCCTTGATCCAATGATCCGGTATTTATAGGAGAAGATAATGAAATTTCCAACTGAAAATTCACATGCAGAAGACCAAGGCAATAACAGACCGCTCGTTGGAATTGGGGCCCATCTAAGCCTCCTAGAGGGATCGACTTCAATCCCTATAGGGGGATCGGCACTGGTCTCCTAAGGTGGTGGATAGGAGGTTGGCAATCTCCATGGTGGGTCCCTCTCTACTTCCTTTTCCTGTTTTTGTAGTTGAACTGCCAATCCGAGTGATCCGTGGCTATAGTGATCCGATCCAATTTATTCCTAACCATATTGATCTGATTTGATCCCCTGCCTAGGGGAAGTGCATCCATAATTAGCAATTTCTTGGAGGCTACTTGCTTGAATCTGCTTGACTATCATCCATAGCCTTGCTTATAACTAATCTCTGAAAATATTAATCATCTCTCTGAGCTTCTTGCCTTGATGATCACAAATCCATTTAGCCAACTCTATGGTATAACTACCCTACCAAAAGGCAAGATGACAAATCCAACTAAGGATATAGTGTCGATGGCTTTGATTCGGGAGATACATCCAGATACAGATTTTGAAAAATGATCAAGCATGAAGGAACCGACTACTATGGATGAGTTCCACCAAAAGTCTAACTAGTTTTTGCGCTTGGAAGAGGAAAATCTGGTTTCTGGAAAGGTTGGTAGTGGATAGCTAAAGGAAGTTATTCAAAGTAATGTAGCTATTAAACATACCTGTGAGGGCATCGGTAATGTAGCTGTGAATGTGGGGAATTTTAATAACCGGAGAAAGTGGAATCAGAGCACTAAGGATAAGCGGAATGATGCCAAAAAGAACCCAAGGAACATGAGACTAGAGGAGTACACACCTTTGAAAAATACGGTTGAAAATATATACCTTTATAGGCAAGGAACTAAAAATTATAGAAAGTGTAACGTCCCCCATTTGGAGGCCCAAAACTAACTACTACGGATGCTGCAGTCATCCATAGCTACTAATTCTCGGTGAACAAATGCGGTAATGTTAAATACATTGATATACCATAAACACATGAATATGAAAAATTTTAAACTCAATTTTAAACAAGTTTCTTGTTTCATTACAAATTGCATTTCAGATTCATTACATAATCCCATACATAAGCCACGTTCAGAGAAATTATAATTTATTACAAAATATGCCAAGAGCGACATATGAACATGCCCTCTTGGTTGATCGGAGTCTAAATATAGGCACTAGAAAACTTTGCCACTACATCCAATTAAACAGTGGAATCAAACAGAAAGAACTCCTAATAGCTAGCTTGCCTCCTGCATGTCTCCGAAAGCTTATTCGTCTAAAGGAGAACCTAAAAACCTTAACTCTCAAACTACTCAAAATCAATTGAGCACCCGAGAGTTTAATGGGAAAACAGAAACTTTGAGTCAAACAAAAAGTCTGATGTGATAATAACCTACCATCTCGAAACATATAGATATCTAGTGAGACCATGACGCTTGACGAAACGGGTTTTTCCCTCACTAGTATCTTAACTCAATTTGTAATAACCATATATTGTGCACTTGCATCCACAATGGTTAAGACATAACATAATAAAATGTATCATGATGATATGAAAACATGCAATATGCTCTGGGCATCCCATCCCCATTCACCTGACTATCTGTCTCAAGTTATAGTTTCTACGGCCGCTATTAACCTATTAGTTTTCATGGGCTGACTAATATCTTGTTTCAAGCTAACGGACTATCTGTCCGGTTTCATAGTTTTTATGGGATTACTAAGAACATATTGGTGTGTATCAAAAACATCATCCAATCATAGTTTTCATGGGTCACTATGAACCTATTGGATTCTCCAATAACATCACTCATGACATAGTTTTCATGGGCTGAATATGAACCCTATTGATCTCCATCAATAACCTGTTTCTGACATAGTTTTCATGGGATTACTAAGAACCTATTGACCCCTGCCAATAACAATTTCCATAATAATAGTTTTTATGGGCTTACTAAGAACCTGTCTAAACCAATAATCTTTTGGTCGGTCTCGGGCATCCTATATCCTGGTCTATTTGACCTCCTGGATGCAATTCTACTCACATAGGAGTTAACTCAATGTATATTCACTACGGGGTCAACCTAGCCTATTATTCTGCCCTTAACACCCCAAAATACAGTTATGGGTTAATAATGAAGTGAATATGATTACACAAGCATACATGATAACTGATCAAATAACACAATAATATAAACATCCATGGTTTAATTCCTTGTAATCATTTTCTAATGAAACATGGTTAATACCCTTAACCCACTATCTTTAGCAAGGAAAGCTTCCTCCAAAATTTCAAAGAAATTCCATTTCAAAACTCTTTTACATTACCTTGTGTTTACTTTAAAAGTAAGATTGGGTTCTCTAATTCGAAAACTAAGGCTTTCAAATATATCCTTCAGATCATTGTGACATCATGAGCTACCCTTTATCACTCTCCCTTTTAATATCATAGAGAAAACAAGCCCTTCGTCCCCTTCAATTTAACTAATGGGTTCGAAACAAGCGGCTATGCCCCTTTCACCACTCTACTCTAGCGGCAGGACCTTTCGAAATCATTGCTTAAGCAATGCAGAAGGTCCCTTCTACTACTTCTTTAAAACCATGCGGAAAGACCTTATCGACACCATTGGTTGATGCAGCACAACCCTTCCACCTCTATAATTAAACATGCATGTAGACTTTCGACATCATCAACTAGTGCGGAAGGTACGTACCTTCCATAATGGTTAGACTTACTCAAGTATAAAGGTGCAGAAGGTATGCTATCGACACCATTGATTGGTGTGGCGCACCCCTTTCATCTTCTTTGATTAACATACTTGCGGAACATATAAGAGCGGAAGGAACCCCTTCAACACCATCTACTAGTGAGAAAGGTCCTTTCCATGATAGTTGAACCAATTAATGTGGTGATGCACACTTGTTAAAGTGTATGTATGCGGAGAGATCCCTTCGACACTATTGATTAGTGCAGAAGGACCCTTCCGCCTTCATCCTAGACAAGGCTATATGTTAACTTCAATGACACCCCTATCCCCTTAGTGTTCAAAGAAAAGCGGCATTGTGTGCTTTCGAAGGTATCGATGCTTTTAATGACATCAATTCTTTCAAAGGCAAGCGGCGTTGCTGTAATTATCATAAAAATTAATTTTTAACTAAGTAAAGCAATTTCTTTTTACCTAACCCCTTATGTTGTAAAGTTTCTATTGGACAACAAAACCTTTATAAAATTATTTTCAGAATTTGTTGCCGCATGTAATTCCCAATGCTTCAATATTTAATTAAAAATTATTAACTAACCTTTGTATTTAATTAACCACTAAATACTAATCTTTTTCGTTAAATCAAAACCCACCCAAGTCTCTTGAGAAAAATCTTAGAAGTTTACATAAATTATAAAATGATAATATCTTTATCATATAAAATTCTTAGCTTGAAATTAATTAATTAATTCCTTAAATTAATTAAAACCCGAAATATCCATTTCTTTTACTTGAAAATTCATAATAAGTTATCCACAGCTTGGAATATTATGAAAATTAAACTCATCTCCAAAATAAAGTTTTGCATAACATATTCAAATATCATGGCATTCAGAAATCATTTTGCATGATTTTAGCCTTAAAACCGAACTATATTGTTCCACAAAATCCTTGTTTGAATTATAACACGGCATTTAAATCAAAACATATCATCATCCATCCAGTCATATGGTTTTAAACCTCAAACTCGCATTAAAACATCCAAGATGTCTTATATGAAATGGTTTAGATCATTATTCACCTTGTTTATATAAGGAACTTGAGATTTGTTCTTGCTTTAATCTTCCTAGGTTGAATCTTAGCCTATAAAGGATTTTGTGCTCCTCTTCTTCTTAGCATTATAGCCGTCCTTCAACTCTCTTTGTTTATGTTTTTGGTTTAAGAAAACGTGAATGAGATTGAGGTAAGGGGTTTAGGGGTTATGGTATACGGCTATTCCCACTTTGCACTTTCCTTATTCTCTTTAATTTCTAATTTATAAATCATACTTGTAAATTCATTAGTTAAGGCACGACCCTAATTAGTTTCCAAATCTCAATTCCCTTATCACTTTAACCTCTACGTTATTCTATTTAATTTATCTAACTAAATCTCCTGAATAATGTTATTAAAAATTAGGGGTGTTACAGGCTCATTCCTTAAAAAAATTCATCTTTGAAATTCAGCAAGGATTATATACTAAGCATTACATCTATGAAATCACCTATAACATTTCCTAACTACCATACTAGCCTACCTAACTAGCAAACAATCTATATAAAGTAAATGTAGAACATACCCTTAAAGCAGACCAGGATAAGTATCCCTACTCCTATCTTCGGTTACCCAAGTATAGTCCTTCTCATTGTTGCTCCATTGAACTTTCACCAAATTGACTGTCTTGTTTCTGAACCTCTTATCATCGCTCGTTACAACCTGTACTGGTGGCCTAATAAAGGTAAGATCTGATTCTACTTTAAGTCTTCCAATGTAGTCGGAGGAGTAGTCTTTGGATTATGCACATACTTACGAAGATGAGATGCATGAAACACATTATGGACACCTGCCAAACTGCTCGGCAACTCTACTATATATGCAAGCTCTTACCAGATCTGGACCTAAGACTAATCAGTCTCTAGTTTCCAACCAACATCCTGGTGACTTGCATGACCTTCCATACAAAGCTTTGAAAGGCACTATTCCTATACTAGTCTGATAACTGTCATTACATGAAAAATCAACTAAATGTAGGTGATCTTCCCATGATCCACCAAAATCTAGCACATAAGCTCACAACAAATCCTCGAGTACCTTGTTGACTCCCTCTGTCTGCTCATCTGTCAGAGGGTGATAAGAAGTACTCATCTTGAGCTTGGTACCTAACACATCTTGTAGACTCTTCCAGAACTCGCTAGTAAGCAAATTATCTCTATCATTAACTATACTAATAGGAATCTCATGTAGTCTAACTATGTTCTTCATAAACAACTTAGACAAAAAAGGTGTCGTCCTGGTTGACTTAACTGGAATGAAATGGGCACTCTTGGCCAACCTGTCCACTATGACCCATATACTTTCATTTCCTTGATTCGACCTTGGCAACCCGTCTATAAAATCCATGGATATCAAATCCTATTTCGAAACTGGTATCTCCAAAGACTAAAGCAACCCACTCGCTTTCTGATGTTCGGTCTTCACCTGTTGACAGTTCACACACTGCTTTACCCATAAGCCAACATCCTTCTTCATACCTTCCCAGTAGAAACTCCTCTTCATATCCTGATATATTTTGGTTCCTCTGGGTTGAATCATAAATTTTGATCGATGACATTCCCTAAGAACTTCTCTCCTTAAGTCCCTGACATTCGGAACACACAACTGTCCCTTCTTTCTCAATCATCCCTTTTGGTCAAGACTAAAATCTTTTAGATCATTAATCTCCGATGCAACCTCAAGCCTTCTAATCTTCTCGGCCAATAATGGATCCTCTTTCTCCTTAGAAGAAATACTTTCGATCAGAATTGGTCAGAATTCCAAGCAGGATAACATGGCAGTCCTCTGATTAGAACTAGCAGTCAATCATAGCTGCACACTACAAGTAGACAAAGCCTCTAGGTCCTTCCATTCTGTTAACATGGCTAACACCACATTCTGATGTATTCTGTTAAGAGCATCCGCTACTTTATTTCTTTTTCTAGGTGTATACTCTATACCAAAATCATAAGCTGCTAAAAACTCCAGCCACCTCTGTTGTCTCATATTTTACTCCTTTTGAGAGAATAAGTACCTTAAGGACTTAAAATCTATGTATAAATTAAATCTCTCTGCTAAGAGGTAATGTCTCCATACTTTCAATGCGAAGATCACCGCCGCAAACTCTAGATCCTAAGTAGGATATCTCACTTCATGTGGTCTAAGCTGTCGTGAAGCGTTGGCAATAACTTTACCTTTCTGCATCAATACAGCTCCCAATCTAGTTCCACATGCATATGTATACATCACTAATCCCTAATTCCCATTTGGAATTACTAACACAGGCGCATTGGTCAACAAGTGCTTTAACTTAAGGAATGCATCCTCGCATTTGGCAAACCAAATAAACTTCACATCCTTCCTGGTTAGCTTAGTCAAAGGCACTACTATCCACGAGAAATCCTTGATAAACCTCTGGTAGTAACAACAAGCCCAAGAAAACTTCTAATCTCAGTCACCATCTCTAGTCCCTTCCAATTGTTAACAGCTTCGATCTTATCCGGATTAATTGAAAAACCCTTCTCTGAAACCACGCGATCAAGAAACGTAACTTCTTTCTTCCAGAAATGACATTTTGAAAACTTCGTTTTTAGTTTATGCTACCTTAGCATCTCAAGCACCACTTTAAGATGAACTTCATGCTATCTTTTATCCTTAGAGTATATTAAGATGTCATCTACGAATACCTATACGAACCTATCCAAGTGCTCTCAGAAAACCCAGTTCATCAAATCCATGATGAAAGCTGGTGTATTCGTTAACCTGAATTGCATCACCAACCACTCGAAACCATACCTAGTCGAAAACACTATCAATAGAATACTATCCTCTTCCACTCTTAGCTGATGGAAACCTATCGCCAAATCCAATTGGGAAAATACTCTAGCTCCACTCAACTAATTAAATAAATCATCGATTCTCGGCAAAGGATACTTATTCTCGATCATCTTCTCGTTCAACTTACGATAGTGGATACACATCAAAGACCCATTTGGTTTCTTCAAGAACACTGCAGCCGCTCCTCAAGGTGAACTGCTTAGCTTGACAAAATTCTTTCCCTCTAAGTCCACTAGCTGCACCTTTAACTCCTTCATCTCGGTAGGTGTCATCCTGCTAGATGGTTCTACTTACAGGTTCCGCTCCTGGCACAAGATCTATCTGAAACTCAATGGATTGCTTCGGTGGTAGTCGTAAGATCAGCTCAGAAACTTCTGGAAACTCTTTTGCCATCAAAACCCGATTCAACTCTTCTTCTACTTACATATCACCCAATAATGCACAAGCACTTAGATATGAATTTTCCACAAAGTATATAATTCGGTTATGACTATTAGGGTGCCTTAGCGATATTTCCCTATCTTGGCAAAATATCCTAGCATCATATCTATCTAACCAATCCATATCTAAAATGATACCGAAGGCTACAAAATCAAAAACATACAAACTGCATGCAAACTTATAACCTACCAAATCAAGTTCTAACTTGTCACATCTCATCCCCAGAGTTGCATACCCTCCTATCGGATTTGCAACCCTTTAGGAAGTAACAAGGCATGAGGGTCTTAAACATAACCTATCTAGCAAGCACTGAGATATAAATGAATGCGATGCACCAGTATCAAATAGTAACCTAACTGGTATACCATGAATCCAAAGCGTACCTTCCATCACAGTCTTTCCCTTCTCAACAGCAGTTGGTCTAGAAGATGATAGTTCCAAGCAAAAATCTTTCCTTTGTCAGCAATGACTGATTCTGGACACTGATTCTTGTAGTGTCCAATCTGATCACAGTTAAAGCATTTCACTCCTTTCTTGTCAGCAGCCTTACTCATGAGCAAAATGTTCCTTTTTATCACACTTAAAGCAAACCAGGTCAGCTTTTGCCTTCTTGGCAACACCTCTCTTCTGAGGTCCTTTCTTCTTAAAGAATTTCCTCTTCTTGCTTTAAGAATCTTGGATTTCAACCTGCTTCTCTTTCCTAAAAGTAGAAAGTATCTCTTCATTTCTGACTGCCATCTCCACTACAACTGTACATGGATCACGGAGATATGGCATAGTCGCCCTGGCAATCTCGGGACTTAACCCTCAAATAAACTTCTCTTTCCTTTTAATGATGGTTTCAATGGTAGCATATCCATATCTAGACAATTCATCAAACCTCGTAGCATACTCAATTACCGACATCTCACCTTGCACTAAGTCCATGAACTTTCTTAGCAATACTGACTTGGAAACTTCTGACAAGAACCTCTCTTCGAATCTCCTTCGAAACTCTGCCTAAGTGAACTCTTCCTCGGGAACTCAAACGGTAATTCCATTTCCACCAGTATAATGCTGCACCCTATAACTGTCTGGAAGCAAGTCTTCTCTTCTATTCATCTTCTAATCCCAACTAAATGAAAAAAATTCACAGTGCAATGATCAATTTTCTACTTCAACAACATCCTTTGTTCCCAAAACGTCTTCCCACTAAGATTGGTATAATCCCTGCTCAGCATCGCTTAGTTATTGCCAACTAGGGCCATAGGATTTGCTTCCCTAGCATTCACAGCATTTCCCTCAGCTACACCTGCAGCTGCACTAGCTTGC
Organism: Allium fistulosum; assembly: GCA_030737815.1. Taxonomy (NCBI): domain Eukaryota; kingdom Viridiplantae; phylum Streptophyta; class Magnoliopsida; order Asparagales; family Amaryllidaceae; genus Allium; species Allium fistulosum. The sequence continues at coordinate 1,108,147,346 of CM060902.1, read as the reverse complement.
ATCAGATTGACGAAGAACTGATACATCATCCCCATATCTACTGGCGAGGTTGTAGTACCTATGTTGGCATTTGTGTTTAGATTAGCATTTGCCCATCGATCCGGATTCCTCCTGGTATTGGGTCGAGCATTTCCATTAGTTGTGGTGCTTCCTCCACCTAGATTTCCTCTTTCGTTTCATGCCTTCGTATCTTCCTTACATATCCATATACGAGCCTTAGTAAGATACATAAGAAGGTCTAAGAGAAAAGGGGAATACGTACTTATACATATGTATATAAAAAATGCAAGTACGTCACTATAGTGTTAACCCAAACCCCAGTCCCATTCTCTAATTCATTAGGTTATGTTTTGAAAATATTTTAGGTCCAAATTTCTTTTAAATTTACAAAAACCTACGCTCTGATATCGACTTGTAACATCCCCTATTTGGAGGCCCAAAACTAACTACTATGGATGTTGTAGTCATCCATAGTTATTAATTCTCTGTGACCAAATGTGGTAATGTTAAATACATTGCTATACCAAAAACATATGAATGGGAAAAAATTTAAACTCAATTTAAAACAAGTTTCTCATTTCATTACAAACTGCATTTCAAATTCATTATATAATCCCATACGTAAGCCGCATTCAGAGAAATTACAATTTTTTATAAAATACACCAAGAGCGACATATGAAGATGCCCCTTGGTTGATTAGAGTTTAAATATAGGCACTAAATAACTTTGCCATTGCATCCAATTACACATCAAAATCAAACAGAAAGAACTCCTAATAGCTAACTTGCCTCATGCACGTCTCCAGAAGCTTATTCGTCTAATGGAGAACCTGAAAACCTTAACTCCCAAACTACTCAAAATTAGTTTAGAACCCGAAAATTTAAGGGGAAGACATAAACTTCGAGTCAGACAAAAGTCTGGTGTGAATAATAACCTACCCTATCAGACCATATAGATATCTAGTGAGACCACACCACTTAGCGGAATGGGTTTTCCGCTCACTAATATCTTAACCCAATTTGTAATAACCATATATTGTGCACTTGCATCCACAATGGTTAAGACATACATAATAAAATGTATCATGATGATATGCAAACATGCAATATGCTATGGGCTTCCATCCCCATTCACTTGACTATTTGTCTCAAGTTATAGTTTCTAGTGTCACTGTTAACCTATTAGTTTTCATAGGCTGACTAATAACCTGTTCCAAGCTTATGGACTATCTATTCGGTTTCATAGTTTTCATGAGATCACTAAGAACCTATTGGTATCTACCAACAACATCATCCAATCATAATTTTTATGGGGTCGCTATGAACCTATAGGATTCTCTAATAACATCTTTTATGTCATAGTTTTCATGGACTGACTATGAACCTATTGATCTCTATCAACAACCTATTCCGGATATAGTTTTCATAGGATCACTAAGAACCTATTGGCCCCTGCAATATTCTGGTCTACCTTGGGCATCCTATATTCTGGTCTGTCTGACCTCTTGGATACAATTATACTTGCACATGAGTTAACTCAATATATATTCACTACTGGATCGACCTAGCCTGTTATTCTGCCCTTAACACCCCCAAAATGCAGTTATGAGTTAATAACGAAGTGAATATCATTACACAAGTATATATGATAACTGATCAAATAACACAACAATATAAACACCCATGGTTTAATTCATTGTAATCATTTTCTAATGAAACATGGTTAATACCCTTAACCCAATATCTTTAGCAAGGAAAGCTTCCTCCAAAATTCCAAAGTTAAATGCCATTTCAAAACTCTTTTACTTTGCTATGTGTTTACTTTAAAAATGAGTTTGGGTTCTCTAATTTGAAAACTAAGGCTTTCGACTATATCCTTCGGATCATTGTGACATCATGTGTTACCCTCCCTCACTCTCCTTTTCAACATCATAGAGCAAACACGCCCTTCATCCCCTTCCATTTAATTAATGGGTTCGAAACAAGCGGCTACGCCCCTTTCGCCACTCTACTCTAGCGGCAAGACATTTCGAAATCATTGCCTAAGCAATGCGGAAGGTTCCTTCCACTACTTCTTTGAAATCATGCGGACGGACCCTGTTGACACCATTGATTAGTGCGACACAACCCTTCCACCTCTATAACTAAACATGCATGCAGAAGGACCCTTTCGACATTATCAACTAGTGCGGAAGGTACCTTCTGTAATGTTAGACTTACTCAAGTATAAAGGTGCGGAAGATATGTTGTCGACACCATTGATTGGTATGGCACGTCCCTTCCATCTTTATTGATTAACATACTGGTGGAGATATAAGAGCGGAAGGAACCCCTTTGACACTATCTACTAGTGCAGAAGGTCCTTTCCATGATAGTTGGACCAATTAATGCGGCGGTGCACATTTGTTAAAGTGTATGTATGCGGAGAGACCCCTTCAACACTATTGATTAGTGCGGAAGGACCATTCCGCCTACATCCTAGACAAGGCTATATGTTAACTTCAGCTACACCCATATCCCCTAATGTTCAAAGAAAAGCGGCATTGTATGCTTTCGAAGGCAAGCGGCGTTGCTGTAATTATCATAAAAACTGATTTTAACTAAGTAAAGCAATTTCTTTTTACTTAACCCCTTATGTTGTAAAATTTCTATTCGACAACAAAACATTTATAAAATTCTTTTCAAAATTTTCTGCCACATGTAATTCCCAATGCTCCAATATTTAATTAAAAATTATTAACTAACACTTGTATTTAATTAACCACTAAATACTAATCTTTTTAATTAAATCCAAACTCACCCAAATCTATTGAGATAAATCTCAGAAGTTCACATAAATTCTAAAATTATAATATCTTTATCATATAAAATTTTCAGCCAAAAATTAATTAATTAATTCCTTAATTAATTAAAACCTGAAACATCCATTTCATTTACTTGAAAATTCATAAAAAATTATCCGCAGCTTGGAATATTATGAAAATTTAATCCCATCTCTAGAATAATGTTTTACATAACATATTTAAAATTCATGGCATTTCTAAATTATTTTGCATGATTTTAGCCTTAAAACTGAACTATATTGTTCCACAAAATCCTTGTTTGAATTATAACATGGCATTTAAATCAAAACATATCATCATCCATCCAATCATATGGTTTAAACCTCAAACCCGCATTAAAACATTCACGATGTCTTATATGAGATGGTTTAGATCATTATTCACCTTGTTTGGATAAGGAACTTGAGATTTGTTCATGCTTTAATCTTCCTAGCTTGAATCTTAGCCTCTAAATGGATTTTGTGCTCCTTTTCTTTCTAGGGTTTTGGCCAGCCTTCAACTCTCTTTGTTTATGTTTTGGTTTATGAAAATGTGAATGAGAATGAGGTAAGGGGTTTAAGGGTTATGGTATATGGCTATTCCTGCTTTGGCATTGCCTTATTCTCTTAAATTTCAAATTTATAAATCACATTAATAAATTCATTATTTAAGGCATGACCCTAATTAGTTTCCAAATCTCAATTCCTTTATCACTTTAACATCTACATTATTCTATTCAATTTATCTAATTAACTCTCTTGAATAATGTTATTTAAATTAGGGGTGTTATAGAAAGCCACCTGGGACGGAGGCAATGGAAATTGAGAGATACTTCGGGATGTATTGTCGATTCCATAAGACCCGTGGACACAACATGAATGAGCATTGCCACTTGAAGGATATCATTGAGGAGTTGATCCGTAAAAAGAAATTATAGGAATACCTTAGAGAGCCAGGGATAGTGGACAGAATGTTAAACCCCAAGGGAAAACACCCAAGGGAACTGGCATGGGCCCTGTAGAAATTGTAGGAATTTCTTAGGGACCCAGGCAACCTGATGGAAGAATAGTGATTAATACGATTACCAAAGGACCTCATTATATGGAGAAAAGCTGGAATGAGATGGAGCGGTATGCGAATTCTTTGAAGCATGTACTGTAGGAGAGCTACTTTGTCATAAAGGAAGAGCTTCGAAAAAGCAGCAAAGGTTGATGATCGATGGTCTTTCATAATAGGGATTCTGATGGGTTGAAGCACCAACCTTTAATCCCATGGTGATAATGGCCATTGTAGGCCCAGCTACTATGCACCAAGTCTTTGTGGATTATGGAACATTGGTAAATATTCTGTTCAAAAAGACTTTTGATTAGATGATAATCAGTTCAAAGGACATCAACCCTTGTAAATCCATGACTCAAGGATTTACCAGAGTGGCAAAGGAACCCATAGGGACTATTGATTTGTCTGTGGAGTTGGGAGATGAAGACCACAAAATCGTGTGGGTTCAGAAGTTCATAATTGTTGTAGAATTCTCGACATATAACGCCTTTTAGGGTCGACCCACCTTAGTGAATTTCATAGTAGCACTAGCTTCTTTGTGCTTAATGATGAAGTTTTCCACAGAGAATATGGTCGGATCAATTTGAGGTGACTAGAGCACTGATCGGGAATGTTACGTTGCTGAGCTCAAAGAGGCAAAACAATGGGAGAAATGGAAGAACACAAAGAGAACTCCATGCATCAAAGATGTGGAAGTATAGCAGCCAATGCCCAAGCCCTGGCTTGGGAAGAACATTAAGTTCTTTAAGCTTATGGATACAAGGAAGCAGGTATAGGAAGTGCGGGTAGCACCAGTTAAGCTAACGATCAACATTCCAATCGATATGGATGATCCAACTCGAGTCCTTAAGATGGGTTCTCAACTTAGCGCCAAATTAAGGAAGGAATTAGTTATTTTCTCTAAGAAAAACTAGATGTGTTTGCTTGGACACATTCTAATATCTGTGAGACATCGCTAGAGATAGCTTGCCACACACTAAATACAAACCTGAAATATCCTCTTATAAAACAAAGGGGATACAGTCTGGGTCCGAAGCGATCCATTGCGTTGAATAATGACTATTGATAGGGTCAGAATCCCATTGGCGTGGAAGAGCAATTTGTTGCGATGCTATTTCATTTCGATTTATTTACTTTATTTTTTGCAAATAAGCCGTCCTAGTGAACTTATGACAATGTAATAAGGTAGGACTTGCCACTTATTCTATTTATAAATAAAGTTAGCTTCTTGAATCAATGGAACTGTTTCCTTGTAAGAAAAATCTTTTGCTGAGTGATTAGCGGTATAATAAGGTACCCAAAGATAGGTACCGAACAACTCCTTTGATCCAAAATCGAAACAAAGGAGTATAATCATAATAGTCAATTTTATAATTTGCCTTTATCCCTTCGATCTTGACTAATGCCTAGAGATAAGTAAAGCAATGAGGGGTGCCTAGATAAGCATCCGAAGCACCGGTTCCTAGAGATAGGAACTGGAGTACAGCTAAGGCTTTTACGATCGCACTTGCGACCCTGTAGGACATGCTCGGTCGATGATAAGCGAGGATCGTCGATGATTGTTCTCAATAAACACCCGAAGACATGTGAGATCGAGAGCGAGTGCTTGGAGATAGGTGCCCAAAACACTAATTTCCAAAAATAAGAATCTGCGTATAATTGAAACTTCCACGACTATGTTTGCGGTCGGGAGGACATGCCCAGCCGAGGATAAAACGACTATGGTCGAGGCATTGCTTCAATTAATATCTAAAAATTAGCGAGGTTGAACGTTGATGTTTAGAGATAATCAGTTGAACCATCGATCCTCAAATATAGGGATCAATGAGTAAGTGGACTACCTATCTCTTATGGCCTAGAAAGACATGCCTTGTTGATGGCAAGCGATAGAGATTGATAAATGAATTTAATCAACCTCCAAAAACTAGGCAAGATTGAAATATGGTTTTTAGAGATTGACACTTGTAATGTTGTTTCCCAGAGATATGGTAAGAAGTCGAACATTTCTTTGACTATAACCTTGTTCACAGTTAGATGGAACTCGATCGGGAATGAGCGAAGCCTAACACAGAGATGGCCAAATGAATAACAAATTCTATTTGGCCACGACAGAAATACTTTGGCAATGGTAAATAATACTATACAATGGAATATAACAGAGCAACCTTATGAATTTACTTATATGTATGGACCAATAATAAGTAATAGAATTGCATAGACATAGACATGTATAATATAAGTTAATCACATTACAGAAGTTATATTATGTGTAAGAAGTCGTATATATGCAAGTATTATGTGTGAGAAGTCGTATATAGGCAAGTAAAGTAAAAGTACAGGAATGTAAATATGAACAAAGGTTGTACAAAACAATAATCTTTATTTACAACCATCTTTTATAAAATTGATATGGGGGATGGTCCCGCACAAACTTGGCCTATATATAAAAGGAAACAATATACATCAAAAGAAGACCAAGAGAAGCTGCCTTTGAATTACACCAAAAGGCATTGAAGCTGCTTTTACAATATCCAAATGGGAAGCCTACTTCTTCATCCATCATTTCTATCACCCTTAGGATCGTCCTTTACTGGGTGCTTCTTGGGTCTTTTCTATCATTGGATTTTTCCTTTTCAGGCTTTCCCATCTCGGGGGTTCTTACCTTGGAGTGTGTGGTCTCTCCCTCAGTAGTGGATAACGATGGGGTCTTCAGGCTTGTCTATGGTGGGATCAGAGGATCTTAAGGATCCACTAGTACCGCTATTATAGAAGGTTTGATTTTGATGGGAGGAATCTTCAAAGTAGGATCTGGTTGTCTTGGGCTAGTGGGTTCTTCGACCCAGGTTCTTTCTTGATTTTATTTTTGATAGGTTAAGCATCGTTCTCTCCATTATGGAAATCGAATCGGTTAGGACCATAGCATTGGTGATAGAATGTCTTCCCCTAGGGACTGTGAGGTATCATCCAATCCCTCTAGAGCTTCGATCTTTTGCGAATTAAGACCAGGAACATAGCTAGAAGGAAGGATTGGAGCGATTAGTCACATGGTGAGGGAGGTTGACTCGATGAAGATAGCAAGGGAGCCAAGCCTTGAGTAATTGGTGGTGGAGAGGAGGAAGCAATAGATGACCCGTAAGTTCACAAACAGTGACGTAAAGGTTAGCGATGACCTCGAGCGAGAAATAAAGCTTCTCAAATATCAAAGAGACTAGGGAAATACCTTCACTTATTAGAGTTTCTTTGGCAAAGGATGTAGTGACCTCACCCTCCTTTATTATTCACTACATAAGTTGGGAGACAAGAACATGAATTTATGGCTCGTCGGTAGTCATGGTTGCAGAGGCAGCGGTCATAATAAGGGTGTCCTCATAGCTGGCCTTTGCGAGAATTGGAGTTTCCGTCATCGGCTCTTTAGATTTAGGAGATGATAATTCTACATGGCTTAATATGCTTGGACCAAGCAGAAGCTCGATGGAAGCTTTACTTGTAATTGCATCCTCTTTAGCCAGGATCGCCTGGCCTTCATCTAAAGCAATGATGTTATTGTTTGCAACCAAATTGGCCACAAACACCCAAGAATAGGTTTGTGTAAAGAAATAAATGAAGAAAACTAAATTAAAATAGAGGAATATAGCAAATTAATAAGCAAATCAAAACAGAAATCAATAACACCAGGATTTATAGTGGTTCGACGTCGATTGCCTACATCCACTTTGAATATTCTAATTATTAATTCACTATAATCTTGATTACAATAGCAAACAACAAGAAGTAAGAGAGTAACGAAGAAAGTTGATTACAATAAAAGAGCTATGTAACCGGTAGCGTAAAGATCCTCAAAATGACCCCATAAGCCAGTATTATAGGTGAAGGCGACCACCGATCTCTTTGAAACTTCGGCTACAGGACCTCCTTATCCATATGGGCCCACCATAGGGCGCAAGGCCTAAATCTCTATGGAGTGGGATCGGTACCGATTCCTCCATTGGTAGATTTTGGGGCAATGATCCCAATGGTGGCTTCTTCATGCTTAGCTATGAAGGCTCTCCAAATATCATGTTGATTAGATATGTGGAGCTCGTGTTTTTGCTTAACCTTTGGTACAGATTTAGTCCATAATTGTCCGTGTCGATCCCTTCATATTAGATTATGTCAATCCATGCTTATTCGTGTAAATCCCTTGGACTTCATTATACAATGTCGATCCCTCCTATTCCTCAAGGTTATGCTGATCCATCTAATGACCTATAATGTCGAGCCCTCTCATTCCATTACTCTATGTCAATCCATCCTGCCTATATAACTATGTCGGTCCCTCTTGCCTTACATAATTATGCCGATCCCTCTGTTACTTTATCTATGTTCACTCTTCATCTAACTGACTATGCCGAACCCTATCATACTGCCTTTTTATGCTGATCCCTTGCCTATGCAAGCTATTTTCCATATTTTTAGCATCTTGCATCATCTATTTATCAACTCCAAACAATCCGGGCTTCGTATAACCATATGAACTCTACATCCGGGTCTTATAGCCATTGTTCCGTGGTCATCCTTCTCGACAACAGCCGAATCTGCCTTGCGTAGTCAGTCTAATATAGCCGGGTCAGGATACCGGGTAACACTTGCCCCCCAAATTACGTCTTGTGAGTAACATGACATGCTTTGAATAAAAACAAGTCTGAATTGCCGGAAATAAGTATATCTAGCTTCTCGACTGATTGCTATTCCTTTGTTGAATCGTTTACCAAGGCATTGAATCTTCCGTTCATTGATATGATGCTTGGTCGACTTTCATTAATATAAGTCTGATGTCGTATTCCGTCAGCATATACAAATTCGTGCATGTAGAACTTATAAGCCTTTTGTTATCTGATCTAGACTCGAACTTGAAAGTTTCAGGTTTGATTGCAATTCTTGTTGATTTTAAAAAGCTGAATTTTTAAACCGTTCCCATGCATATTCATATACACGCTTCTATTGTTGGCTCCCGGACGTGTTCAAACATTCACAGGTCATTGCCAATTTTTATAATATTCTGTATGCTCGCGTTTGTAGTCAAACCTTCATGATAATGATTGTCGTTCACTTTTCACTCATCCACCTTTTCTTCCATCATTTCTCTTTTTTTCTTTATTTTCTATGGAGGGATCGGCATTTTACATGCCAATCCCTTGCTACGGCTATGCGAATAGGGATCGGCAGATCTCTATGCCGAACCCTCTTCCTCTTTGACTTGCTCAACCCCTTGTGACCGGTTCTTTTTCCATATACACATATATATACGAGACTTCTTTCTTTCCTTACTTACTTTATCATTTCACTTGCCTTCGAACAAAACCTTCTATGCCGAACCCACGCTATCCAAAACTCCCTTGACGAACGAAAATCCTTCAACCTTAACCCTTAAATCCAAACACGATATCCAGCAATCTCCCAAAGTCGATTTTCCTTCATCTTCAATCAAACAAACCTCGAACGTTCGCCTTTAATTTACCTCGATATCCCACGTTTTTAACATAGGTATGAAATCTCTTTTAATTATACAAATAAGTTGTGAATCTTAAGCTTTTGATTTGAATGTAAGGTGGCGACGGTGAGCACTTGGACATGAGAGAGAAAAAGAAGAAGGAGGAGATGGGTTTAGGTAAAGGTTTGGGGAAGGAGTTATAAATGGAGGAAGGTAGGGTTCTGTATAGGATAGAATGGTGATGGCAGGGATCAGTATTAGGCTGTGATGTTATAGGATAGGGATCAGTATTTCTTAATTATGGAGAGGGATCGATGAGGAGGATTTAAAGAAAGGGATCAGTATTAGGTAGTGGCATTGTGTTTGGTGTAGTGGCTTTAGGCTGAGGGATCGGTATGAGATCTTAGGGAAGGGATCGGCAATGAAGTTATGGGATCGGCATTTGACATCAAGTACTAATTCAATCCAACTCATTTGAACACTTAAAGCTAATTTGGCTTGCTGAACTCGAACGTAAGATGACAATGGACAATATGACATGCATGCTTGAACTGTCGAACATAGGATTGAACAACCAAACTTTCAGGATTCTCAATATGGACTAAGTAATAAACTGGCTAATGAACTTAGGTAATAGATTTAATAATTCAATATGCCGATGGTCGATCCTAGAGCTTTCATTGCCGATCAACTCTCTTGTCAATTGAGACGGTCAGCAATGACGGTCTCTCTGGACAAAACTCCAAGTCTTGTCGTTTTATTTTCTGCTTTTCTAATTTCAAACTGTTTGTTTCTATTTCACACTACACCGCATAACACTAGTTCACACTTAACATGGGGGGAACATGTTATTACTTTTAATCCCGATTATCTACTGAGTATAGCTGATATAGATACCAGATGCACAAAGCGTTAAATTATCATGTCTTCCGATTCAGCGACGAGGCACATCGGTTCTGAAGCAAAGTCAACTTCTACAACTATATCTGGAAGGCCTTATCCAAGCCATCATGTAGAATAACCAGAAGCTTCTAACCTACAAATCGATCTCTTCCCCGATATCCCAGTCTTCCCAACGAAAATCATCAGCCCTACTTCTAATGTTATTGAGGGTGCCATTCTCTTTGATAATCAATGGATTCACAAGCTTCTTGAATCGGCGAAGCCGCTCTTTGTCGGTTATGCTCAATCCATGGAATTCCATTTGAGGATGTCTTAGTTCCTACAAGACAAGATAGACTTACTTACCCCCAGCCGGATATACAACGTGCAACAAATTTGTGTGATGGGCTGGATGCATTCCACCTTTTAATTCCTTTATCCGGGAGATGTTGAGATACCTTGGGATCACCCCTACACAACTGCATCCCAATAGTTATGCTTTAATCATGGGGATTTCTTGTTATTCATGAATGTTCTGTTCCATCTGCCTACTCTTGAAGAAATCAAATTATTTACAATTTTAAAAGACGATCGGGAAACCCTTCTTACATCTTCCATGAACCTTCATCGAATTGTCAAGCCTTGACGGGCGCTTGGAACAAACTTTCACTATTCGAACACGAATGGTTCTACGTGTGATGCCCTCCCGGAATTGCAAGATGATGGTTAGAAGGACGTAAGTGTTACTTCACTTTTCTCTCAAGTTCATTGAACCCAGTCATAACTTTTCCTTTGAATTTATTAACATTCGGAGTTCTTCCAAGTGTTCGTCCATGTCTCGAAGGCATTGATTTCTCTAGAGTCATTGCTGCCATCCACGCTACCCCTATTGACGACTAGGACATCAAACTCCTTATAACTGATGAACTGTTACCTTTATTCGAGCTGTTGGAAGACAGCCGTAGAACTAGACTTCCTAAAAGCACGGTAGTTCCAAAGATTATTCTAGAACGAAGAGAGGAAACAGTTAACCCCATCTACCCATGTTGAGAGGACTCAGGAAGATATTGAAGAGGGGGAAATCAAAGATTCTCACGTTGAAAAACCGGGAGATAATGATGCAGTCCTTGGAAAAGCGTCGATGGTTGGTCTGTCGCAAGTCGGGCAATCGCCAACACCTCCAAAGAGAAAAAAGAGGTTGGCATACAGACTCCACGGAAGAAAGACTACATCAAACCTGGAGTTCATTATTAGTACTCTCGAAGAAGAATCATCTTCTCAGCATTTGGAAAGCTCGTTAAAAGGATTCTCCAATCTTTAAATTTTGGACGACATTATGTCCTACGGCAATCCGAATATAAACTTTGAAGGACTTAACTATCTTACGAGAAGCGACGAAGGCATCCAACCTTCAAATAAAGAGGAGAACACTCCAATGAGCAAAGTTGCCATTACTGGTCCATTGGGGGAACACTAGGACACTCACAATCACTTGAACTCCACTATACACTTGTTATTGATCTCTCGTACAACAACTTATAATACGCTCTTATTTGGTTTTTGCAGGTGCAATGTCTTAATAACGAGCCTTTGATCATCTTCGAAGCTCTTCTGCCTATCATCGCCCAAGCAAGGATTCTGAGTCCACTCGACATAGAGAAAAGGATGAAGGACGAGACAAAGATTATCATTCGAGGGAGTCTTCTTCCTCTTCTAAGCAAAAGTCTCAATCTCACGCATCTCATCAGGGCGAACATTCTAATCTTTCTGTTCAGAGTGGAGGAAAATCTTCTTATCGTGGCCCTCATGTCGCTGCGTCTCATGAGCAACACTCTAGTTCTTCAAGTTCAAGACAATCTCGTGAGCACTGATCTAGCAAGCACCCACTCGTTACTTCTGATCCACGCCTTTCGGCTACTGCCCCCGACTCTACTACTGCAGAAAAGTTGGTCAAACTTAAAGCCACTTTTCAGAAGATTTACTTCGATGGTCTCAAATTCCTTCCTTCTATTCAAGTTATCCCAGGGCATGCCAAGCAAAGCTCTCTAACATGTATGAATGACGTATTCGTTCAACACGAATCATTCATCCATTTGGCAGAGAAAGTTTTTGAAGTTTCCATCGAGCGTCAACATGAAATAGATCGTCTAAAGTTGGAAGAAATTCATGACAAAGATATAATCAAGCACCAGATGCTGAGTTGCTTGAATTCAAAACCCAACTTGTCGAGGTTGAAAGGAACGCTAAGGAGACGGCAGAGGCGGTAAGCCGCCTGGAAACTTCTTACAAAAAAGAACTCGACGCGGCACTTCAACGCAGCAGATCACTTGCTTTAGAAAAGGACTCCTTGCAAAAGGAGAAAGACGCTTTAGCTTGCCATGTTAAGGAGCTCAAAGAATTGTTAAGGAAGGAAAGGAAGGAAAAGATTGAAGCTCGGGAGGAGTTGCAGAAATACTACGAAGAAGTCCTTAAGGCAAGGAGCTTGAAAACAAAACTTGATGAACAATTTGCTCAAATCGAAGCTCTCAAAGTAGAGGCTCGGGAAGAAGGTAGAAAAGAGATGCTTGAACAACACAACTCCCAGGTGGAAGCCACCATGGAGTCCGGTAGGAACGAAATTAAGGACTTATTCGATCAACTGATTATTGAATATAAAGCGAAGGTCCTGCTCCACCGTGACTTAAGCTTTCTTAGCGAGGGTTACCTGGAATCGCTTACCGAAGCTTTGGAACATATTGTTAAGATAAAGAAAGAAGAGTTGGGAGAAGCCGAATTCAATAAGGAAGAACTAGTGAGAGAAGTGCTTCGAGGAAACAAGCCTTCAGATCTGGCCACTGCTAAACTTCAATTTTTCAAGGCTCCCACAACTACTAAAGATGGAGAGGATATTGTTGAGTCTTACGAAACTGATCCTAAGGGTTCCTCTCCAACCCAAGTAGCCGTACCATCAACTTCCAATGACACAGAGCAGAATCTCGGCTATTATCTGGGTAAGCCTGGCTTTGAGCCATAAATGCTATCTCCCATTCTTGAAGGAAGCACTCCGGTGACTACGGAAAGTCAACCGGATGCTGGTATCATACTAAACTTCTCCATATTTGAAAAGTTCTTGTTCTTCACGCCCAACGAATTTTAGCTGATGTCTGTGTTTTAACAAATTTTACAAGTCTTCTGGGTCGAGAAATTGAGTGAGAACGCCTAGTTCGGACTGGTGTATGTCACCTAGAAATCCTATGTTAGAACTCTAGGTCGAGAATTGTCATGCGAATAAAATGATCCTAGTCCAACTTACAATTTTAACCCTTTAGGATAACTTAATAATTATAATACTCATTCTTTTTTACTTCCAAAAACTATTTATGAAAACATTTCATTAAAATGGAACTTAAGTTTTAAACTCGTATGATACCCGACTACATCCTGAGAGTACATACAACTATCTGATTTGATCTTTTATCAACATATGTTTTTAATTTGAATCCATTTTCTTTAAGGAAACTCAAGGACTAAGTAACTTGGTTTTTATTTCAAAATCCTTTTGAAATGATACTATATATTTTAATCCATAGATTATATATATATATATATACATACCGAGTAACACCAAAATGATACCAAGAAACTAGGTCCTACCAAATAGTATCATACATCTCCTTACCAAGAAGGGTAATACTTAAGAGAAGTACTTACCATCTGAACACATCTCTTGCCCATTAGTCATTTTCGAGCCACTCGAACTAGTTAGCATAAACTACTTCTGCTTGTTTGAATCCTATTTGAAACAATACCGTATATATTTCCATATAAATAGTTTTAACAAAATATTTATCACTAACTTGTTGTAGGTTTGTTCGGATTCGAACTCTATAACAAAGAGGATACTTTATTAAGTACACTACAACATTTTCCTAAGCAAACATCTAATTGTCACTTAGAAGGTTATTTAACTTATCACAAAATAAATCGAGACTCATTCCCCGAACTATCCAAAGAAATGTATTTTACTTAAAATTTTCTTTGAAATATTTAAGCTTATAAATACTTTCAAGTAATACTATTATTACCTTTTCCAAAAATCATTTGAAACTTTTTTAAAGACACCGGGATTTTGAATTCTCAAAAATCCTCCTTTTTTACAAAACACATTTTATAAACCTAGTTATAGAATCTACTTTATAAATTATTCCTTCTTATATCAAGATAAACTGTTTAAACCTATATTATTAACGAATGCCTTATAGTCAAATCGTGAAACTGAATTCACAAGGTATTCATACTTAATCTAAATCAAACAAATAAATGCTCATAATCTGGTCGAGCATAAATAATCAATCAGCGAACAATAGTCAATGCTTCTAAACTTAACGAGCATAACTAATCAAACTATAAATGATAATAATTCAATGTTACCATTTCCTTACAGACAAACACATCATAAATAACGATAGCAAATTTTGAAAATTATTCCTTTATATTTAAAATATAATCCTACGTAAAATTATTTCATTTACCAATTTCAAAAATAATACTATATTGGTTTGCGTAATAACCTGCCCTGAAACAGACCTAATTTCGACTCAATAAAAGCCCATCGAACCTTAGGCCCATCTCAAAGCAAGCTGTTAGGTTGACAAAATTGAAACAATTCACAGTACACAAAGCTATCTATTTATATTTTCAAAATCTCATAGCAGAATAGATAATATATAATACCAGGAACAATACCCATTTCATAAAGAAAACCATTTCAGAAACATAACATGTTAAATATTACAGCATATTTGCATAAATCCTCTATAGTACAACATTCCAAATTAACATAGTTGCTTGAATTGTGTACAATAAAAATGTTTAAAAAGCATAAATAGATACATAACTACCACAAGTATTCATCTTTACATTCGTCCCTAAAATCAGCATTGTCTCCTCTAACCATGTGTAATGAGAAGTGGGTCGGAACAACAAATGTATGTGAATGAGAATATCAGGCTTTACTATAATTGTATTTAGGCAGTATCATTTAGATAAGGAAACATGTGTTACATATTTAAAACAAAACCATACCAATAACCTTAACTGTAAGCCCAAAGGCCTTTCCAGTCCAATTCCAAATTAAAGAAACTACCATTTATACTATAAGAGAAAGCATCCAAATCACTTAACACCTTTTACTAGGGATTAGACAGACCCTAACCATTTAATACCTATAAAATAGAAGGTCCCCGTCATTTAATACCTAACCTATTTCTAGTGCATTTTCAAATTCTAACGCAACTATCGTTAACGATGCAAGAGAGAGAGCCTCCAAACCACCTAATACCTTTTTATTAGAAATTAGGTAGACTTTTACCATTTAATACCTATAAAAATAGGTAGGTCCTCATCATTTAATACCTAACCCAAGGCTGGTCCCTACGTGGTTCTCACTAACTGACATTGTAAGAAATACCATCAAGTCGCTTAATACCTCTCCCAAATGAAAGAGGCGGACCCTACAATAGTCACTTATACCACTGAACATGAAGTAGGCCCCTCTAAAGATTCCTCCTACTATATCGACAGCATAATTATGATACATAACCCAAACTATGATATCTTAGATTAATCCGACTATTCATAGGAACTAGAAGCCCAATTTCCTGGGCAGATTTATCCTACAGAATTGGGATTAACCTCACATCCACTAGAGTTATTTACTATAGGTATGTCCCACATTGTTAACCCAAAAAATGGATCAACACCCTGTATTGAGTATGAAAGCAACAGCCATGTTCTTACAGAGCAATAATATAGAGAATAAATGTAAAAAGAGTAGAAATAGTAAAAAGAAAAAAGATTTTTATAGTGGTTCGGTTGTTAATGAAGCCTACGTCCACTTTATAACTTTCTGTTAACTGACTACTATTACAAGTTGAACCAGATTACAATATGATTGAATCTTCTATGTTAGATCAAGTCACAAGTACAAGAGTCCACTGGAGAATCACAGTGAACCCCTATATGACTATTGTATGGGAGGAGAAGAGTGAAGAATAATCTCTACAGAGTTCCAACAGCCAGTCCAGAAGATCATGTTTATGGTGCAGGTAGGATTGTATTTATAGGGGTTGGAGAGCAATTGGACCAGATGTTCAAGTGTCGAAGAGTCCAGTTGTTATGCCAAGTCATCACCGAAAATCTTAAATCAATCTAAGTCATTTCTATGGATTACTAGCTATCCATAGGGGATGGATCGCTAGCTATCCATCAACTTAGCATTTTTTTCTACCATAAGCCTTTATTAAGTGCTACGAAGGAGCTTGGAAAGTTTAAGTGTGATCTGACCTATCTTGATGGGTCGTTAGCTATCCTTAGGGGATGGATCATTAGCTATCCATAGGGGATGGATCGTTAGCTATCCACCCACTTAGCATATTTTTGAGTGATCTTAGTTTGGTTATCTTCCTATCTTCTATTTAAGTGTCTTGTCTAAATATCAAGTCGTTTGGAGTTTGTTTGATCATCCGTTTTCATTGGTCATGCAGTCCAGAAGAATCATCCATAACATGCTCAAACTTAACGAAATCAGATGAAACTATGCAAGTACACTCTAGAGGGTGTCACGAACATACCATAAAAATTTCAAGTTGTGGGGCCCATTCTACATGGGTCGCTAGCGATCCATCTATTAGGTCGCTAGCGATCAATCTAACCTTGTCTAATCAAGTTCATTTTTGGTGCGTACCTTCTTTTATGTCTTCTAAGTCTTCTCTCAAAATTTCAAGTCAATCCAACTTCATATGAGTTCTCAAGATCCGTTTCAAGTTAGTTGCTTTGGTCAAAAAGTGGGTAAACAGCTTGAATCAGATGAGTCTTTACTTCTTGAGCTAAGCGGCTTAGAATGCTATGAAACTCGGTAAGCATTCTTAGAAGAGGTATTTGATCATGATGCAAGAGGCTTTGACAACTCGTAATGCTTTCTTTTGGATCGCCAGCGATCCATCTACTTAGTGGATTTCTGATTGTTTCTCTTAGGTTCCATTAGTTTGTTCTTCTAGATGCCTTGTTCAAGTTTTAAGTCATTCTGGCTTAGTCTGGATGTTCTAACTTCTTTTAAATTCTGTTGGGTTAAAAACCCAATTAACATTTGCCCCCAGAGTATGCTTTTGTTGGAAACAAAGTGTGCTCTGGAATAAGAAATGTTTCGGATTACTATTCTGTGAATTTCAGTGAATCGTCGGAGTCCATCTCAAGATGTTCGTTTCAATTGACTGACTTCTGACAACCGTTTGTTTTTTGATTTCTCTCTGAATTTCAATTCCTAGTATTAACGATGCAATCTTTGCTCCGTAGTTTACACAAGGGTTTAGGTCGGTAAGTGGGTGCATGACATAGGTTTGGTGTCGACATATATAGTTTTAACTCGACCGACGATGAAGCTAATTTTGTCTCGAACAATTGTACACCATTCTGGAGTGAAGTCTTGCTTTTTGTCTTTAATAGTTTCTTTTTGAGGACCTAGTTAAGTTCCTATCGCCGTTTTGAATTCTAATGCAATGATTTATTCCAAAATCAGATATAGTGGATGATTCAATCATATCTCTCTTCCTGTTTTTGTACTCTAATGATCCCGATAGGGTCGAAAGCCAAGTTTTATTGTTGAAAATGACTTTCCGGTCATCTAATCTTTAGTCTAGTGAAGGGACTTCCACTGCTTTAGAAGCTGGGTCATACTTAAGCTTTGCTTATTATTCCTATCATTGGGATAATGGATTACATTTAAATTACAAGGCACAACTGCCCTTATAGAGTTGTAATTGAAGTTTGATCAGGCACAGTTTCAATTTCAAAAACTAGTGCATGAATTGTTTGATTGCGATTATCCTTCCTTTGTGTTTTTCAGAATTCAACCTGCACACCAGCCTCTGTCTCTGGGGAATATTGGTTTAATTGCTCGATTCCGAGCATTGATATTTCTCGCTATTGCACCTTTTATGTTCATGTGCACCATACTCATTTACTGCAATTCTATACATGTAGTAATACTTCTGCGGTCATTTCGGCATATTCTATTTCATAGCTTTGTTTAGAACTATGAGGTTGCTTAGTCTAGAGAGTATGTAGCTAATCCTTATTTATGCTCAATTGAGTTCGTTTCAACAAAGTGTTGGTGTATCTGTCCTAGTCCATAAGGCTGATTTCTCTTAGTACTAGGTATATATGATTTTAGGAGACTAGGTCTCCTATGTAATACGTTCGATTACCCCAGTTTGATTGACACGATAGCTCCTATCTCCAGGAACTGGGTACTTTACTGCTTGATTCCAAGCTCTGATTTTTCAATGATGTTTGTTTCCTGACTGTAATTGAATTCATCTAAGTTGACATCATCATCCAATGTCATTCTAGATACATGTGCTGCAATGATGCGTTGCCTTTATCTTTTGCTAGAGTGAATTCTTCCAAGTCTAGTGTTAAGACCCTAATCATGTATCAGTTTCTATCTCTAGAAACTCATGCATGGATGACTCAACTCTGTGGATTTTTCCTTGATGTTGTGAATCTTCGGATAGCATGAGATGCCAGAAGGTAGGGCTGAAAATTCAATCAAACTCTTTCTTCTGTTTTCGAAAGCCGATGTATCGATAGTTTCATTTTTTGGGTTTCTTCTTAGCATCACCAAACTTCAGGTAATGGCATATTCTTGCAAGTTGGAACCAAATGATCTAGTTAGACTATAAGTAGATCATCGATCTTTCTCGTCATTGCTAGAGTGCGAGGGACGGTTGATTTCTGAACGTTAAATCCCTTATTTCCTTTATTGGTGATTTTGTTGCCATAATGCTCTATTTTGTGATACAGAACCGTTATATAACTAACCTCGCAGTTATTTATGTTTGTACTTTGCAGCATTTCTTTCGATCAAGTGCAGCATTTCTTTCGATCAAGTATCTATACGTCTATCCCTGCTCAAGCAACTAACTATTTGAATGCCAGTATTTGGGCGATTGTGAGAGATGGAGAGGTTTGGGGCAAATGGTTCGATTTCCCCTGGTCTGGCTCTCAATCCTATTCTAGGATTAAGGAAGTCCGATGGTTTTAGTTCCGACCTTCCATGATTGTCCCTACATGTCCTTAGCTGTGCATGCTTTGCTTGATTGCTGTCGTCATAGAAGTTATGTTCATACTCCAATTCCTATCTTCGGGAATTGATAGTCTAGCTGCTTGGTTCCAAGCAACACTTCCTCGAGGTTGCCTATCATTTGGCTGTATCTAAATTCTTTCTAAACTAAATTCAGGAAATTCGGTTGTGCACCAGCTTTCATTCCTAGAAATTAGCACACGAGCAATTCAATCCTAGGATTTTTTTTTGATGCTGCTTTTTTCTTGTGCAGTGGAAGATTCTTGCGATGTAAGGTCGAACCATCCGGCTAACTTTTGAAAGGTTATGACTTCCAATTATTGCCTATTTTCAGGCAACGGTAGTTTTCTATAGACAAGGGTAGAATCACAGTTGAGGACCAACTCCTATATCTGGAAGCTAGTGGATTGATGATTTACTACGGTAATTGTTTCTCATCGAACCTATAAATTAAAGTTTTCCTACCATTGCCAAGGCAATACCGGTACATAGTGAATAGCAAATTTCCTGGCATTGCTGGGGCAATGTCAGTACTTAGGAAATGGGAAAAGACCTTAGCGTTGCCGGGGCAACACCAACACTCAGGAGGTTGGGATCGATTTTCCCTACCGATCCGGCAATGCTTTTAATCCAAGTGGGCACTAGTTTCGGTCATCGAAAACTTGCACTTTGATGATTGGAATGTAGAAGTCTTTTCTTATTGCTTCCTGTCTTCAGGCAATGTTAAAGTCATGTTGGTTAGGATTGAATCATTCATCCAATCCTGTATAGTTGAGTAGATCCCTTTCAACCCTATGTGGTTGTTTTTCTCAATGTTGCTTAACTTTGGTATACGCAATGTTCTAGAAGGATGGGAGTCCCGAGCGTTTCTGTTGCCTAGTCTTGTTTATCACCATCAAGTGTTACCCTTGGAGATACAAGGTTGTTTCTTAACCAATTCTATGGTTATTCTTATTCACGAAAAATCGGATTTCCTCCAACCGGTATTTGTTATGATCTGAGTTCTATCTATGGAACCCTTCATTTCTAGGTGTCAAATTCTAGGTTCTTATAGAAAATTAGAAATTATGGAATGAGTCATCACACTGCCTTTGATACGACCATGCTCATTCCTATCCTGGTCACGAACCGGTAGAGTTCAGTAGTTTTTGTCTTAAATCTATGACACTTAACCTTGCTTGTTTCAGGCCATATGCGTTATGCTGGGCTGATAGCATTATTGCGGATATCAACCTTGTTCGTTGGTTCCAATCTTCAAGAATAAATGGTTTCGCTGCTCGATTTCAATCATTCTACCCTTGCCATTGTCTGTCTTCAGATAACAGGTGGTTTTCTGCAAGTTGGGGTTTGAGACCTCAGTCGAGCACCTAATTTTGTCTTTGAAACTTGTGCATTGATGATTTGATTCTGGAAATGCCTTCCGTCGTCGTCTATCTCCGGACGATGGTAAGTTCCTCCTTTTAATAAAGTTGGAGCGATTTTCTATCCTGACCAAGTGTTAATGTGTTATGTGCCCCTCAGTTCACAGGTCTGATTATTCTGAACAATTGTTGTGAGACTTGATGTTTTGGGTGGCTCCTTGGATGCCCCCAGTCAAAGGTACGTTGCAGCTCCTATCTTTGGGAACTCGTGACTTGGATGTCTTGAATTTAGACATTTTGTACATTAACTTTGGTGAAAGATCAGAATTCTTTGTCGACTTCTTAGTTTGTGAACTTTGTGGCATTACCTGAGCAATGTCGGTTTTTCGGGTAGCAGGAGTTGATCCCTGTTAATCCTGCAATAAACAAGTTTCCTGGTGTTGTCAGGACAATACCGGTACTTAGAAATTTTAACGGTTTGTCATGATGCCAGGGCAACATCAAGCAATGCTTGCGCGGGTTATGAAATGCGCGGCTTTTAAGAGTGCGCAACTTACTTAAGTGCGCAGCTTACGAAATGTGTAGCTTTTCAAAGTGTGTAGCTTATGAAATGCGTGGCTTTTGAGAGTGCATGGCTTATGAAATACACAGATTTTGAGAGTGCATGGATTACGAAATTCCCGGCTTATGGGATCGATACGACCCGTCGATCTGAAACGTTTTAGAACTTCTTGATGTTGCTAAGCTTCGGGTAAAGTGAGGAGTTCGTGCTTCGAGGTTGTAGTTCCACGGCATAAGAAGTGATGCGTGGCGGAGTGCGCGGCTTATAGGATGTGCACAATGGTTTGGGCCTTTCCGATGCTGGAGGAACGATACCAGTTCTTAGAAGGTAAGGATTGAGTTTTCCCATCAATTCGGCGATTTGACTTCGTTGGAACACGATTTCGTCAGTTCTAAGAGATAGTTGGTTTTTGGATCGGGTAACCATGGCTTGGACGATCCTACCATATTTCGAGAAGATGTGCACAGCCAAACAGATAAGGTTGCCATGGTGGAGAGATCTACAGCCGACTGCATGGAGATGGTTATGAAGAAAGAGCTTATGGGAGTTCGGGGTAAGACTCTCAGTTTTTGGTCCAAACTGCCTTTAGAGAATTAGTCTTCAACGGGCATATAGTTTAAAAGAAAAAGGAACTGGTCACCAAGGGTGGTAAAGGAGGATTTGGGAAGAAGTAAGCAAGTATTATGCTTCTATTCGTTTGTTGTGCTGGCTAGGTCATTAAGTCCTTAGTTGTCAGAATGCCACAGGGCTGTTGGCACACTTGAACTGTACCCAGGGTCTCTCTACAACTCGTCTGATTGTCCCCAATCTAGTGGGTGCGGTTCTCCCAAGTTCTAAGTTTTGGTTTGATTCGAGTCAACCTCTGATTAACCAAAAGGTCAGTTCAGTTTTGGCTTAGTTCCTTTGAGCAACTTTGAAGCTCTGCGGTTCATCGCGGTTTGTTTCATCGATCGTTGGAAGTGATTCCATTAATTATGCAGAGTGACTGATATGATTGTCGATTTGTGGCCCCGAAGCATGACTTCGTTGACTTCAGAAGGCTCTGGAACAGATGACAGCTGATCTTCCAGTTCACCTTTGTGGATATCAATCGTACATAAATTTCGCTGATCTACCGATCCGACTTCACGACATTTTTGTTCGTGAAAGCCCTTCTCGTTTGCGAATGGCTTTTTAGATTAGATGACTATTGGTCTATAGGTTTACCTTCACGATGCTTTAGTTCACGAAAGATCTTCATGTTCACGAAGGGTTCTTTGGACCAAATGACCGCTGATATACCGGTTCACCTTCACGACGCTTTAGTTTGTGAAAGACCTTCATTTTCGCGAAGGGTTTTTGGATCAGATGACCACCGATCTACTGGTTTGCCTTCATGATGCTTTAGTTTGTGAAAGACCTTCACGTTCGTGAAGGGTTTTTTGGATCAGATGACCACTGATCTACTGGTTCACATTCGCAAAGCTTTAGTTCGTAAAAGACCTTCACATTCGAAGGGTTTTTTGGACCAGATGACCGCTGATCTATCGGTTCGCCTTTACGACGCTTTAATTCATGGAAGACCTTCATGATGCTTTAGTTCGTGAAGGATTTTTTGTGGTCGGATGTCCGGCGACCAGACGGCCTTGGAATGATAATTTATCGATTTAGAAAGGAATTTTGGTCGAATGTCCGATGATCAGACGGCCTTGGAGCGATAATTCATCGACTCCAAGAAGAGTTTTGGGTCGCGTGTCCGACGGCCCGGTGGTCTTAAGTAATGATTCATCGACTTCAAGAGAAATTTTGGTCAGATGTCCGGAGTCCAAACGGCCTAGGAACGATAATTTATCGACTCTAAGAATAGTTCTAGGTCGTGTGTCCGATGGCTCAACGGTATTAAAGCGATGATTCAACGACTTCAAGAGGAATTAGGATTCAACTGGGAACACATTTTTATCTGTTCCTAGAGACTGAGGAGTTAGATCTGTTTGTTCGATAATCCTTTGTATAAGACTTCTCCACACTACTAGAGCAACGTCGGCTCTCAAAAGGGGGATCGACATGATTCATCGAGGGCATAGAAGCATTTCTTTCACTGCACTGTCTACAGTGCCCCTGGTGTTCCGGTACGGCTCACTTGGAAAAGGAAAGTGCACAAGGATGGATGGGAAGGCATCGCTTTAGGTTCCTGCCTCATTCCTTAGTTACTAGTTGGCTAGAGTGTTATTTGATAATCATCCTTTCGTCTAATTTTGTCAGTTACCTGAGGCGCTTTTCTACTGGGTCTTAGTAGCCTTGCTTGGGTAGAAGGTTCTTGAGGTCCTATAACTACTTCATCGTTTGATATGTTCTTTGGAAAATTGCTGGGTTTTCCTTCTTCCAATTCCACTACTTCTAGTCTTTAGAACCGGTTTTCCTTCCCATAGAATTCATCTAAGGTAGTAGGTTGTTTCATCCTTTAATGATTCTTAAGGGCCTTGCAGTAGACTGTAATCGTCGCCTCGCTTCGTCCATATGCTAGTCATACCTGTAAAAAAGCAATTTTGAATCAGTTGTATAGTTGTACAAAATGTATAGTTGGCACGATAGACTTCTTTGGGTATTCTGCATGTTGAACGGCTTTGGTGAATGGGTTTCGATTGGGGAAGATACTCTAATCATTGCTAGACCAGTCCGTTTTCAAGTTACAGCTATTTATAATGTTTGAGAATGATATATGCATGATTGTCTATGCTTGAATGATTGGAAATACAGATTGAATGACAAATGACTTATGATGGGGTCATGGATCAGTGACGATCCCTAAAAAATTTCAAACTAGTTTAGATCGGTCTGGAGTAACAAAGAAGGCCCTATAAGCTTGCATTCCAAATTATAAGGTATTTGGAATTCGTATGTTCGAGTTACGGGAAAAAGAAGATGGATTGGCATTGATGGATCGATAGTATTTTACTTGGAGTCCGACCTGAGAAAATTTGCCATTTGCTTGGAGTCAGCACATGGTCCGCTTGGAGTCACAGAATTTGAAGTGCTGGGTTGGTGACAAACGTTGCTTGGAGACATTTGCATGTTTGCTTGGAGAAAATCTTGGTTTTACCCGAGTCTAATTTCGAGCCATAATTATCTAGGTTTACTTCGAGTCAAATGGGTGATTACCCGAGTTTGTCTTCAAGTCAGGACTTCTAGAATCTACTTCGAGTCAAATAGGCGATTACCTGAGTTCGACTTCGAGTCAACCTTGAAGTGAGTTTTTCAATGACCATTTTGACAATTTATGATGATTTTCGATGACGACCATTCATGATTCGACGATGGAAGCTCCATGATGGGATTGGAAGCAGGTTAGTTGGGAGTGGTCACAATATACCATAGGAGTTTGGCCTTGTAATCGATTGTAACATCCCTAATTTTGATAACATTATTCAGGAGATTTAATTAGATGAATTAAATAGAATAATAATGATAAGGGGATTGAGATTTGAATAAACCATATACAGGGCCGTGCTTAATAATAAAATAGATGGCCTTAAATGGGTTTATAAGCTAATTAGTTTGCACATGGGCATATTAGTAAATAGCCACTTCATTATACATGGTTATACACCTTTTTAATTGCCTATTTATGTTCCATTTCTCATCTTCAACAAACGCAAATCAAATTTTAGAATAGAACCGGCCATTAACAAGAAAGAAAATGGGAAAATTCAATCTCAAGCTAAGGATCAAAGCTAGGAAGGATTAATCAACAACAAATCTCAAATTGCTTATCATATCTAAGGTGAACAACAATTTATTCCATCTCTATTTTGTTGTATAATCACATATTTTCAGATTTATGATTAAATTGGCTTTTATGATGTTTTGGGTGATGGCATGCTTGAACTATTATTTATTTGATTTAAACAATTCATTTAATTTTCATAATTTTCCAAGCTATGGAAATTTATTATGAATTTCTAAAGGAAAATATGACATATTTGGGTTTAAAATTTATTTCGACTATTTCAGGAAGAAATTAGGTCAGAAATTTTAATATGTTTGTATACATAGTAAAAGAGATTTTCTGTGACTTTTGGGGATTTTTCCCAATTGATTTACTAGGGAAAATAAATTGTTTTAAAAGGACTTTTCTGCAAATATTGGTTTTTCTTAATGGAAGAGGTTAAACGTTAACTTTCCTTTGATTTAGATCTGATAAATGCAGTAGTTATTTTGTAAAATATTTGGCAAGTTTTAAGGCAACCAATTAAAAGATTACACATAGGCAAGTTAGTTAAAGCAATTACTAAAAATGGACAAGATTTTAGCCTTTAATCAGAAAAGAGGGTTCTACCTCCTTTAGCAATGCCTATCGACTCCATTGCTTCCGCTCCAACTTAGTCGAAACCCACCTAGCCAAAACCCATATAGTCAAAACCAATACACAAGGTATCACTTAGAAGGTACACAGTGAATTAGAGGAAAGGCGGAAGCTATGGTGTCGAAAGCAATGCTTCTGATGGGGTCGATACCCTATTTGGTTTTCAAAAGTTAAGTGTTTGCTTTATTTTGCTTAAAGCTTTCGACCCAATTGAAACTAATGTTTTCTGAAGGAGTATATAAATAGCTTTCGAATAAGGCTGTCCTATTATGTTTCAATTATTAGTTTTCGAATGTGTTCCTTTTATTTTGAATAAGTGCTTTCGAAAGTAATAGTTCCGACCAAATCGAAAAACCCAGTCGCTACTTTCCCTTTCGAGTGTATTGAAGCCATCAATGCTTTCGAAGGGTTATCTCTGTTTTAACCTAAGCTAAACCACTTCCTAAATTCTTTCGAAAAGGGTTAAGGGTTCCGAAGACAATGGGGTTGAAAGGGGGTTTTGACGCTACCCTTCAAAGTTTTAACTTAAAGGTTTTGAGCTTTTAAATAGGTGGTTCCGACACCATCTACTTCTCCCCAAAACAATTCTATAAGGGTTTCGAAAGAGATACTTTCGTATATAACCACTTTGACCCAAAAGATGTTTTTAAAGAAGTAAAACCCAATGTTTTCGAAAGGAGTACTTTCATTAGTTTTGAAGCTATTTTCCTAAAGACTATTAAGCAAGGTTTTGATACATTCAAAAGGTATGAATTAGTTTCGAAAGGATTGATTTGTAGAGCTTCGAAAGGTATATACTTAGAGTTTTGAAAAGAGGCTTTCGATGCTTTCGAAGGAGGTCATCTAGTGGTTTTGAAAGTGATGTTTTAAAGTTGTAAAACAAATAACCAATTTTCATTTTAAAAGAAAATACCATAGTATAAATGAATTTTTTGAGAGTTTTACTTTTTCATACATTAATTCACATTGTAATTGTTAACCCATAACGGTACTTTGGGGAAGGGCAGAATAACCGGCTAGGTTGACCTAGATTTATGAAATGATAAAATCTTAATTAAAGATATTAGCAGGGGCCAATAGGTTCATAGTTAGCCCATGAAACTATGATTTGATATTGGCAGGGGCCAATAGGTTTATAGTTAGCCCACGAAAACTATGTCTGGATTAAGATATTGGCAGTTAGTCAATAGGTTCCTAGTTAGCCTATGAAAATTAGGATAATGGAAAAGATATTGGAGATACCAATATGTTCTTAGTGATCCCAAGAAAACTATGAAATTGGGCAGATAGTCCATAGACATTTAATAGGTTAATGATAACCCTAAAAACTATAATTGAGACAGATATTTGGAATGATGGGGATGGGTAATCTAGATTTGATTTACTTGTTTTTCATATCATCATAATGTTTTGAAATACTATGTTTTAACCATTGTGGATGCAGAAACACAGTATATGGTTTTATAAATGTTTTAGGATACTAGTGAGGGGAAAACCAATTCTGCTAAGCGGTGTGGTCTCACTATATATCTAAATGGTTTGAGATGGTAGATTATTATTCATACCAGGCTTTATGTCCGACTCGAAGTTTTTTGTTTTCCCCTTAAAATCTTGGGTACTCAATTGATTTTGAGTAGGTTGAGAGTTATGGTTTCCAGGTGTTCTTTTAGACGAATAAAGCTTCCGAAGACGTGAAGGAGGCAAGCTTGTTATTAGAGTTCTTTTATTTCCATTATGTGTTTAATTGTCAAGGCAAACTTGTTTTAGTGTCTTACTATATACTCTAATCATCCAAGGGGGCATCTTCATATGTCGCTCTTGGCGTATTTTGTAACAAGTATATATTTTGTTTGAACGTGGTCTGCGTTTTGGGATTATGTAATGACTTTGAAATATTTTGAAATGGAAAGTGGACTTTGTTTGCTGTTTTAAAATTTTCCATATTCATGTGTTTCTGTGTATTAATGTATCTAACATTGCCGTATTTTATCGTCGAAGAAATAACTATGGATGACTGCAGCATCCGTAGCCGTTAGTTTTTGGCCTCCAAGTAGGGGGATGTTACAAGTTGGTATCAGAGCATAGGTTTATGAAACTTTAAAAAAAAGTAAAACCTAAAAGCTTTTTGAAACATAATCCAATGAATCAGATATAAGATCGGGGTTTGGGATAACGCTATAATAACGTACTCGTATTTGATATATAGATTATATATATATATATAAGTATGTATTCCCCTCTCTCTTAGACCGTTCTTTTGTATCTTACTAAGGCTTGTATGCAGATTTACGAGAAGGAAGATATGGAAGCAGGAAACGGAAGAGGAAATCTCGGTGGAGGAAGCACTACAACTAATGGAAATGCTTGACCTAATATCTGGAGGAACCAAGGTCGATAGGCTAATGCTAACCAAAATGCTGAAGTCAATGTGGGTGCTAGAAATCCACCAGTAGATATGGGAGCGATGTATCAGTTCTTTGTTGGTTTGATGCAAGCAGGAGCTGCTGCCGGTGTTGCTGGAAATGTAGGAGGAGCTAATCCTATGGCTCCAATTGGAAATAGTTATGCTTTGCTGAGTAGAGATTATACCAGTTTGGGTGGGAAGCCATTCTTAGGGACAGAGAGTGCCATAGAGGTTGAGAATTGGGTGTTGCATTATGAGCATATATTTACTGATTTGGGTTTGAATAATGGGAAAAAGAGAAGGTTGGCCTCTAGACAATTGCAGGGTTCAGCGCTACATTGGTGGAATAGTGTTACTGCCGAAGTTCCGGAAGAGCAGTTGACTTGGGATGATTTTAAAAGGAGGTATGAGCAGAAGTTTATGTCTGAGTTTGCTAAGTCATAGTCGAGGAGGAAGTTTATAGATCTAGTTCAGGGAGAGATGTCAATAATCGAGTATGATACTATGTTTGAAGAGCTGTCTCGATATGGATATGCTACTATAGATACTGACATTAGAAGGAATGAGAGGTTCATTCGGGGATTGAGACCCGAGCTTGCTAGAGTGACCATGACACATGTCCATGATCCTTGTAATGTGATTGTGGAGATGGCCATTCGCCATGAAGAGTTACTAGTTGATCATGCTAAAGAGAAGTTATTGGAAACCCAGGGTTCTCAAAGGAAGAAGAGGAAATTCTTTAAGAAGAAGGGAGCCTAAAGGGGAGATACTGCTAAGAAGTCGAAGGATGAGATAGTTTGTTATAAGTGTGACAAGAAGGGTCACTTTGTGAATTAGTGCCGGTTAGGAAATGGAAAGAAAGCTGCAAGTAAGAAGAATGTGAAGTGCTTCAACTGTGATCAAGTTGGACATTACAAGAATCAGTGTTCGGAGCCAGTAAGGGAGGACAAAGGAAAGGTTTTTGCTATTGGACCCGCTAGGCCTAACACAGCTAATAAAGGAAAGATCGTAATAGAAGGTATGTTTTTGATTCAGATTATACTAATTAGGGTACTTTTTGATACTGGTGCATCATATTCATTTATATCTCAGTGTTTAGTTGATAGATTATGCTTAGAAACCACCTCTCTTATTACTTCCTTAAGGGTTGTGAATCAAATAGGAGGGTATGCAACCCTAGGGTTGAGATCTGACCAGTTAGAACTTGATTTTTTAGGTCATAAGTTTGCATGCAGTTTGTATGTTTTCGATTGCGTAGATTCCGGAATCGTCTTGGGTATGGATTGGTTAGGTAGGTATGAGCCTAGAATATTTTGCTAGGATAGGGAAATATCACTGAGACATCATGATAGTCATAACCGAGTGATATTCTCAGTAGAGAATGCTGACTGGAGTGTTAGTGTTTGCTTAATGCTATGGAGGTAGGAAATGAGTTAAGTCAGGTTCGGGTAGCAAGAGGGTTTACATATGTCTTTGAGCCAGTCGCAGGACTACCATCGAAATGAGCTGTGGAGTTTTGGATAGATCTGGTGCTCGGAGCTGAGCCTGTGAGTAGACCACCTAGCAGGATGACACCTACTGAGATGAAGGAATTGAAGGTGTAGCTAGTGGACCTAGAAGGAAGAAATTTTATTAGACCAAGCAGGTCGCCTCGGGAAGCGGCCGCGGTTTTCGTAAAGAAACCGGATGGGTCATTAAGGATGTGTATCGACTATCGTAAGTTGAACGAAAGGACGATTAAGAATAAGCATCCTTTGCCAAGATTAGACGATCTGTTTGATCAATTGAATGGAGCGAGAGTGTTTTCCCAGTGGGATTTGGTAACAGGTTTTCATTATTTAAGAGTGGTGGAGGATAGTATTCCTTTGACAGCATTTCGAACTAGATACGGTTCTTATGAATGACTGGTGATGCCATTGGATTAACGAATGCACCTGCTTTCTTTGTGGATTTGATGAACCAAGTTTTCCGAGAGTACTTGGATAGGTTTGTAATGGTGTTTATAGATGACATTCTAGTATACTCTAAGATGAGAGAGAGCATGAAGTTCATCTTAGAGTGGTGCTTGAGACACTGAGGCAGAATCAGCTAAAGGCAAAGTTTACCATGTGTCATTTTTGGAAGAAAGAGGTTAAGTCTCTTGGTCACGTGGTTTCAGAGAAAGGATTGTCATTCGATCCAGATAAGATCGAACCTGTGAACAATTGGAAGAGACCAGAGATGGTGACTGAGATTCTTGGACTTGCTGGCTACTACTGGGGATTCATTAAGGATTTCTCATAGATAGCAGGACCCTTAACTAAGCTAACTATAAAGGAGGTGAAATTTGTTTGGTCCGACAAATGTGAGGAAGCCTTCCTTAGTTAAAGCATTTGTTGACCAATGCACTAGTGTTAGTTGTTCCAGATGGAAACCTGGTAGTGTTTACTGATGTATGCGGAACTGGATTGGGAGCAGTGTTGATGCAAAAAGGTAAAGTTATTGCCTATGCTTCACCATAGCTTCATGAAGTGAGATATCCTACTCATGATTTGGAGTTGGCAGCGGTAATCTTCGCATTGAAGATTTGGAGACATTATCTCTTAGGGGGGAGATTTAAGCTTTATGCCGATCATAAGTCCTTACAGTATTTATTCTCTCAGAAGGAGTTGAATATGAGATAGCAGAGGTGGTTGGAGTTTTTGGTTGCTTATGATTTTGATATAGAGTATATGCCAGGGAAAGGTAATAAAGTAGCAGTTGCTTTTAGCAGAAAACATTAGAACGTGGTGTTAGCTATGTTGTCAGAGTACCGCCAGGTTGTCTTATTTAGAAGTTCGACCAGTGTTGATTGAGAGGATTGCTTTTAAGTAGAAGGAGAATCTAGTGTTAGCCGAGAGGATCATAAGACTTGAGGTTGGAACTAAGATCGATGATCTAAAAGACTTTAGTCTTGACCAAAGAGGATGGTTGAGAAAGAAGGGACGGTTGTGTGTTCCGAATGTGGAGGACCTGAGGAAGGAAGTTCTTGGAGAATGTCATCGATCCAAGTTTATGATTCATCCAGGAGGAACCAAAATGTATCAAGATATGAAGAGGAACTTCTATTGGGAAGGTATGAAGAGGGATGTTGGCTTGTGGGTTAAGCAGTGTGCAAACTATCAACAAGTGAAAGCTGAACATCAAAATCCAAGTGGGTTGCTTCAACCTTTAGAGATTCCAGTTTGGAAACGGGATTCGATATTTATGGATTTTATAGATGGGTTGCCGAGGTCAAATCGGGGAAATGAAAGTATATGGGTTATAGTGGATAGATTTACCAAGAGTGCCCATTTCATTCCAGTTAAGTCAACTAGGACGGCACCTGTTTAAGCCAAGTTGTTCATGAAGAACATAGTTAGACTACATAGAGTTGCTAGTAGTATAGTCAGTGAAAGAGATTCCTTGTTCACTAGTGAATTCTAGTAGAGTCTACAAGAAGTATTGGGTACCAAGCTTAATATGAGTACTGCATATATATCACCCTCAGACAAATGTGCAGACAGAGAGAGTCAATAAGGTACTCGAGGATTTACCGAGAGCTTGTATCTTAGACTTTGGTGGATCTTGGGAAGATCACCTACATTTAATTGAGTTTTCCTATAATAATAGTTATCAAACTAGTATAGGAATGGCATTGTTTGAAGCTTTGTATGGAAGACCATGCAAATCACCAGCATGTTGGTTGGAGGTGGAGACAGATTATTCTTAGGACCGGATTTGGTTAGAGAGGCATCAGAGAAAATTGAGTTAATCCGAGGAAGGATGAAGGAAGCTCAGTCCAAACAGAAGAGTGACATAGATAAGAGGTGTAAAGATCTAGAATTCTCAGTTGGAGATAAGGTTTTCATTAATGTATCACCTATGAAGGGTGTGGTGCGATTTGGAAAGTCAGGGAAGTTAGCCCTGAGATATGTAGGCCCCTTCTAGATTTTAGAGAGGATTAGGAAGCTCGCATACAGAGTGGATTTACCGAGCAGTATGGCAGGTGTCCATAATGTATTTCACGTCTCTCATCTTCACAAGCATGTGCATGATCTAGAGACTACTATTCCTCCAATAGGTTTGGAAGACTTGGTAGTAGAGCCTAATTTTACTTTTTTTAGACAACCAGTTCAGGTTATAGCGAGGGATAAGAAAAGATTGAGGAACAAGACAGTCAAGTTGGTGAAAGTTCAGTGGAGTGACAACGAGAAGGACTGTACTTGGGATATAGAAGACAGGACTAGAGATATTTATCCTGATCTGTTGTGAGGGTATGTCTATGTTAGATTTATATAGATAGTTACTAGTCAGATAGGCTACTATTGTTGTTAGGAATTGTTACATACGATTGCTATATTTATTATTTAGTCCTTACTGAATTTCGAGGATGAAATTCTTTAAGGGGGGAGGCCTGTAACATCCCTAATTTTGGATAATATTGTTCACGAGATTTAGTTAGACGAATTAAATAGAATAATAATGATAAGGGGATTGAGATTTGAATAAATCATATACATGGCCATGCTTAGTAATAAAATAAATGAGCTTAACTGGGTTTATAAGCTAGTTAATTTACACATGGGCATATTAGTAAATACCCACTTCATTATACACGGCTATACACCTTTGTAATTGTCCATTCATGTTTCATTTCTCATCTTCCATAAACCCAAATCAAATATTAGAATAGAGCCGGCCATTAAAAAAGGAAGAAAAGGGGAAAAAATTCAATATCAAGCTAAGGATCAAGCTAGGAAGGATTAATCAACAACGGATCTCAAATTCTTTATCTTATCTAAGGTGAATAATAATTCATTCTGTAACATCCTGCCGTTTTGGACCATTCAAATCGACAATAAAACCACACATGTCAGACTTGAATAATTCAAAACAACAGATTGTTAATAAATTTTGAGGCAAATAAAATCAATCACAGACACGGAATATCAAAATAACTCGCAGCAGAATAAATAACTATAGTAGTTCATGAAGCTACAAGATATAAAGTCTCAAAACTAATACATGATACCACAGTCTAAAAACAAATACATTTGGAAATTCTAGGTATATAAGTTCTCTAATACAAAAGCAAAAGCTGAGTGGAAATAACTGGAATAGAAATATCAGGTAGACAGCTAAATCTCCGGCGGATCTCTAGCTCCAAAAAGATGAAACCAAAGCTGTGAAACTCAGACTGACCCGAGCGTAAAATAAAACACAAAACACTCGAGTCAGGACATACGTACTTATAAAATTTAAATCAACTCAAGTGAACTATAAAGAAATGCATCAGTAACTTAGAGGATGCTTGGGATCGCCTATCCTCTAAGGATCCATTAAACTATCTACTATGTAGTAATTTACGCTATTATAATAATGTCTAAAGTAAAGTAAACTATTAAAATAGCGTTAAGGCGTTACATTTTCCCCCTTAACACATTTTTATTTCCCATAGTCTATACAGTACCGTAATCCCGCCCGTATTGGACGTCGTCAGAGGGCACTCCATAGGTATGGTACAAACCAGACTCGTAGAAGGCGCGCTAGGGTAGGTGACACGGCACAATTAGGCAATGTTAGGGTAGATATACCAATTACACTTTCGGACTATTGGTAACGCATAGCCGCAACTACCGCCCAACTCGATCCACACTCCTGAATCAAAGGTGCACACCAAATCAATCACAAAGTAATAGAATGGCTAACGATGAAGTGTGTCCGATCAGAGGAGCTACCTCCTTGGCCCATCAATTGCTCCTGTTTTAGCCACCTTATGCTAACTCACGGGAGTTAGGTCCACGTATGTATACCTTTAGGATCGTCGCCACCATCCTACTTCATTCTGGAATCTCCACCGCGTACACAGTTGTCAAAGTGGTTTTCAGTATCGACAGAGAGTATGTCCAGTCTCTTTAAAAACCAAACATTATTATAACCCGTGGTTATTCAATTTCAAATGGTTTATTTTTCATATTAAACATATTCCTTTCAAAACCATATAAATTCCATATCATTATTCTTTAAAATATTATTCATTTTTCCAAAGTCGTACACTTCCAAATTCATTTAATTATAACCCCTTTGAAACGTAAAAATTTAGAGATCATAGCACTTTAAAAATGTAACCTTTAGAACCATAACATTCGGAACTATAACCCTTTAGAAAATATTTGTTGCATTCAGGAAATGTCGCTTTTAAGAAAACGCAGCAGTACAGAAATGCTACTGTAAGAATTCGCAGCAGTGTAGAAATGCTACTGTAAGAATTCGCAATGGTGCAGAATTGTTACTGTAAGAATCCGCAGCAGTGCAGAATTGTTACCGTAAGGAAATCGCAGCAGTTTTGAATTGTTACCGTAATACTTCCTACTACAATAGTTTATATAATCAAATAGTACATATATTTACAGTTTTTATTATAGTCATTATATCATTCCTATTATATTACTCTAATTTTAGCTATTTGGTCATTAAAGAAACCACACCTTTAGTTAAATAACTTTGTTACTATAATGTCAAATTTTAAAGCTGAAATCGTTATGCTAAGTTAAAAGTACGTTATTAACTTACACTTTATTTTCTTTTCGGTAAATAACATTTATCGTTTTTATTACCCAGGTTATACCATTGACATTAGTTAGAACTTACATGTCAAATGTACGTTTTAACCTACATTTTTTTCCCACAAAAAAACCATTTATCATTTTAATCACTATTACATGAATTTAAAACTTACAATTTATAAGTTAGAATAAAATACCATTTTTAAGTCAAATCAGATTATTAAATTTCAGTTAACCTTCATTCTGTAAATTAGATTCTAAAATTAAGATTTCCAACTATTTATTTCTTATAAAAAATTTAACTCATGTAAACAAATTCATAGAAATTATTATATTAAATTTTAGTTGAGATTCATATATAAAAATCCAAAATACTTAATAATTTTTAGAAAATCATTTTAAATCAACCAAGGAGTCTTTATAAAATTCTCTACCCTAGGGTCAAGTAAATACAGACATATATCATTTCAATCCGCAATTTATTAATTATTTGGGTTTTATATCATTTCAAACCCACAATCCCAAGTCAAATAAATTGCTCACGCCTATCATTTCAGCCCATAAAAATTTTCCTTAATCTAAAAATCATTCGGGTATGTATCATTTCAACCCATAGTGAAGGAACTTGTAGTATGATTACATAATATTAAATAAACATAACAATATTCAATATATCATGGCATATGATCATAACAGGTAAAATATGATATGAAATAATATAATAATATTCAATATATCATGGCATATGATCATAACATGTAAAATATGATATGAAATAACATAATAATATTCAATAGTGAAATTTCTTAACTTGCATATACAAATCCATACAATTCCATTGTCATCAATTCACCAAGATATAAGTACGTTGTCAAGACTGATTACTCACCTTTCTTTGGTTAGAGAAGTGATTCAAAACGCAACACAACGACTACGACAAGCATGACAAATTACGGACAAACTTGAGTGAGAGGAGAATCCAAATCCGACGCTTTGAAAAATAAAATAAATTCCATACGTAAACAAATAATTCACATAGAAAAATAAAAATAGAAAAAATATATTTGTAAACATGTGGAGAGGGCTTGTCTAGGGATGCATAGGCTCGGTCATAGGCTTGTTTGGGTTCAACCATAGGGTCTTGTTTGTGTTTGGGTTCGGCCATAGAGGTGTGGACTAGGCTAGGGTTCGGCCATAGGAGTTTTGGCTAGGTTATGCTAGGGTTTTGGTGAAGGGGCTCGGCCTAGGGTTAGGGTTTTGGTAGTGGAGGGCTCGGCCTATGGATTAGGTGATGGAGGAGGTGGTCACGGCCAAGGCAAAGCAAGGGGAAGGGGTTGAGGAAGTTCGGCTATGGGGTTTTTGGTTGGAGGAGAGGAGGTAGGGGCCGAAACTTGTGAAGAGGAAAGGGGAAAAAGGAAGGAGGAGAAGTGGGGTTTTGGCTAGGGTTTGTGGTTGGGGAAGGAGGAGATAGGTGTGGCCGAAATTTGTGGAGGGGAGGAGGAGGAAAATTATAGAGGAAAAGAGGAAGGAGGTCTAGGGTTTCGAGGAGGAAGATGAAGAAGAAAACTTACATTGTTTTTTTCTTCTGTGGAAGCACAAATGACAATGAGACATTTAACAAAACCCTAGGATATTATATAGGCTCCTCATCTAACTAAAGAGTTTTCTAGCCCAAATGGTCTAAGCCAAAACAAATCAAAATAAAATAAAAGAGAAGCTGTAGGGAAAGTAACTACGTGTACTACGCCAAAAGTTTTAAGTTTTGAAATGTAGAACCAAAATTTAACAAAATGGAAAACAAGGAAAATGTTAGAATTAATTTCAACTTCATAAAAAAAAGTAAAAGTTCAAAATTCAAAATTTAAAAATTTTCACAGAAAGTGACCAAAGTTGACCAAAATTTGCATTTTAAGAAAAATCTTTATTTTATTAAATTTGGAAGAACATTTCACATCAAATCCCAAAATATTACATTAAATTTCCTAATTTATAAATTTTAAAATAATTAGATTCAAAGTTTCAAATGAATTTTCATTTAAAATATTTTCAGAAATTTGCGGGTTGTTACACATTTCATCTCTATTTTGTTGTATAATCACATATTTTCGGATTTAAGATTAAATCGCTTCTATGATGTTTTGGGTGATGATATGCTTGAACTATTATTTGTTTGATTTAAAAAATTTATTTACATGTGAATTTTCATAGTTTTAGTGTAAAACCAAGGGTTTTTTATTTTAAAATGCCATGGAAAAATTTTATGTTAAGTAAAATATGATTATAGAGATGGGTTTAAATTTTCATATTTTTTCAAGCTATGGAAAACTTATTATGAATTTCTAAAGAAAAATACGATATATTTGGGTTTAAAATTTATTTCGACTATTTCAGGAAGAAATTGGGTTAGAAATTTTAATATGTTTTATTACATAGTAAAAGAGATTTTCTGTGATTTTCGAGGATTTTTCCTAATTGATTGACTAGAGAAAATAAATTGTTTTAAAAGAAGGACTTTTCTGCAAATGTTGGTTTTGCTTAATGGAAGGGCTTAAATGTTAACTTTCATTTCATTTAGATCTGATAAATGCGGTAGTTATTTTGTAAAGTATTTGAAAAGTTTAAGGCAACCAATTAAAAGATTACACATAGGCAGGTTAGTTAAAGCAACTACTAAAAATGGACATGATTTCAGCCTTTAATCAGAAAAGAGGGTTCCGCCTCCTTTAGCAATGCCTTTCGACTCCATTGCTTCCACTCCAGCTTAGTCGAAACCCACCCAGCCGAAACCCACATAGTCAAAACCAATACACAAGGTATCACATAGAAGGTACGCAGTGGATTGGAGGAAAGGTGGAAGTTATGGTGTCGAAAGCAATGCTTCCGATGGGATCGATACCCTGTTTGGTTTTCAAAATTTAAGGGTTTGCTTTGTTTTGCTTAAAGCTTTTAACCCAGTCGAAACGTATGTTTTCGAAAGGAGTATATAATTAGCTGTTGAATAAGGTTTTCGTGTTATGTTTAAAGTATTAGCTTTCGAATGGGTTCCTTTTATTTTTGAATAAGTGCTTTCGAAACTAATGGTTCCGACCAAGTTGAAACCCAGCCGCTACTTTCCCTTTCGAGTGTATTGAATCCATCAATGCTTTCGAAGGGTTATCTCTGTTTTAATCTTAGCTAAACCACTTCCTAAATGCTTTCGAAAGGGGTTAAGTGTTCCGAAGGCAATGGGGTTGAAAGAGGGTTTCAACGCTACCCTTTAAATTTTTAACTTAAAGGTTTTGAGCTTTCAAATAGGTAGTTCCAAAACCATCTACGTTTCCCCCAAACAATTCTATAAGTGTTTCAAAAGAGATACTTTCGTATATAACCACTTTGACCCAAAAGATTTTTTTAAAGAAGTAAAACCCAATGTTTTCGAAAGGGGTACTTTCATTAGTTTCGAAGCTATTTTCCTAAAGACTATTAAGCAAGGTTTTGATACATTCGAAAGGTATGAATTGATTTTGAAAGGATTGATTTGTTGAGCTTCGAAAGGTATATACTTAGAGTTTTGAAAAGAGGTTTTCGATGCTTTCGAAGGAGGTCATCCAATGGTTTCGAAAGTGATGTTTTAAGGTTTCAAAACAAATAACCCATTTTCATTTTAAAAGAAAATACCATGGCATAAATAAAGTTTTTGAGAGTTTTACTTTTTCATACATTAATTCACATTGTAATTATTAACCAATAACGGTGCTTTGGGGAAGGGCAGAAAAACCAGCTAGGTTGATCCAGTAGTGAATATAATTTATGAAATGATAAAATCTTAATTAAAGATATTCGCATGGGCCAATAGGTTCATAGTCAGCCCATGAAAACTACGATTTTATATTGGCAGGGGCTAATAGGTTTATAGTTAGCCCATGAAAACTATAGCCGAATTAAGATATTGGCAGTTGTCAATAGGTTCCTAGTTAGCCCATGAAAACTATGATAATGGAAAAGATATTGGAGATACCAGTAGGTTCTTAGTGATCCCATAAAAACTATGAAATTGGACAGATAGTCTATAGACATTTAACAAGTTAATAGTAACCCTATAAACTATAATTGAGACAGATAGTCAGAATGAATGAGGATGGGTAATCCAGATTTGATGTACTTGTTTTGCATATCATCATAATGTTTTGAAATACAATGTTTTAACCATTGTGTATGCAGGAACATAGTATATGGTTTTATAAATGTTTTAGGATACTAATAAGGGGAAAACCCGTTCCGCTAAGCGGCATGGTCTCACTAGATATCTTAATGGTTTGACATGGTTGATTATTATTCCTACTAGGCTTTATGTTAGATTCGAATTTTTTTTCTTTTCCCTTAAACTCTTGGGTACTCAATTTATTTTGAGTAGGTTGAGAGTTAAGGTTTCTAGGTGTTCTTTTAGAATAAAGCTTCCGAAGACGTGCAGGAGGCAAGCTTGTTATTAGAGTTCTTTTTTTCCGCTGCGTGTTTAATTGTAAAGGAAAACTTGTTTTAGTGCCTTATTATATACTCTGATCATCCAAGGGGACATCTTCATATGTTGCTCTTGGTGTATTTTGTAATAAGTATATTTTGTCTGAACGTGGTCTGTGCTCTGGGATTATGTAATGAATTTGAAATATTTTGAAATGGAACGCGGACTTTGTTTGTTGTTTAAATTTTTTACATATTCAGGTGTTTCTGTGTACCAATGTATCTAACATTGCCATATTTCGTCGCCGAAGATTAATGACTATGGATGACTGCAGCATCCGTAGTCGTTAGTTTTGGGCCTCCAAGTAGGGGGATGTTACATCGATCTTGGTTTGTATCATATCTTCTTGGTTCTTCTGCCTCTAGAAGTACCATTTGAGTAGCAGTTCCTCGTCCATTTGCTTGGCACTGTGTTGCAGCACAGGTTTTAGAGCTTCTTCTAGCATTTTGCACGTTGGCATTTTCATCCAATTTGTCTTCCTCAAATTGTTTGTCATCTTTAGAGCCAGAGAGAGCCATCATTATATCCTCCCGTGGGGTTTTCACCCCTAAGTTTGGGTTTGTAGCAAGTGATTTCATAATAGGTGGAGTGTTAACGTTTTCTTCTGCCATGATTCTTGGAGCCTCACCCATTGCTTCCTTTTGCTTTTGCCTTTTCCTTCTGTTTCTTTCGTTCAAGCCAGAAACAGAAGAATTCTCTTGCTACGTAGTAGCCATGGCTTCAGGCACTGTTCTGGGAGTAGTTTATGATTGGAGCACTAAGAGATCATCTATCTTTTTCATAGGAGCCTTTTGGTTGTTTGCCATTTTATGGTTAATTTCATCAACCATCTTGTTCAATTCTCCCTTAGTCACAACTTCATGCTATGTGGAGGATCCTCGAACCTGATCTCCAGATTTGGCTCCTAACAGTAGGTTATTGGGGTTGTTGACTTTAATTTGTTGAGGGTTTGTTTCTTCTCCAGCAATGGTAGCTCCTATGGATCTTCCGAAGGTAGTTCTCTTTCTTTCTGGTGCCATTGATCCTCAATATCAAATCTTCTAAGCAAATATGAGGATCTAATTACTTCTGAACCTATCTGATCCAAAGTAGATAGCTAGATCTAAGCCTGAGTTGGGCTCTCAATGAAAGCACCAAAATGTTAGCCTAAAAAATGGATCAATACCATGGATTGAGTGTGAAAGCACCAACCATGTTCTTATAGAGCAATAATATAGAGAATAAATGTAAAAAGATCAGAAATAGTAAAAGATAAGAAATTTATTATAGTGGTTCAGTTGTTAATGAAGCCTACGTCTACTTTATAACTTTCTATTAACTTACTGCTGTTACAAGTTGAATCGGATTACAATATGATTGAATCTTCCAAGTTAGATCAAGTCACAAGTACAAGAGTTCACTGGAAAATCACAGTGAACCCCTATATGACTATTGTGTGGGAGGAGAAGAGTGAAGAATAATCTCCGTAGAGTTCTAGCCGTCAGTCCAAAAGATTTTGTTTATGTTGTAGGTACAATTGTATTTATAGGGATTGGAGAGCACTTGGGCTAGATGTTTAAGTGCAGAAGAGTCCAGTTGTTATGCTAAGTCATCACCGAAAATCTCAAATCAATCGGAGTCATTTCTATGGATCGCTAGCAATCCATAGGGGATGGATCGCTAGCTATCCATCAACTTAGCATATTTTTCCACCAGAAGCCTTCACTTAGTGCTACGAAGGAGCTCGGAAAGTTTGAGGGCGATCTGACCTATCTTGATGGATCACTTGCTATCTATAGGGGATGGATCATTAACTATCCATAGGGGTGGATTGATAGCTATCCATCCACTTAGCATATTTTTGAGTGATCTTAGTTTGGTTGTTTTCCTATCTTCTATTTAAGTGCCTTGTCCAAATATCAAGTCGTTTGGAATATGTTTGATCATCTGTCTTCATGGCTCATCTACTCTAGAAGAATCATCCATAACTTGCTCAAAACTTAATGAAATCGGAAAAAACTTTGCAAGTACACTCTAGAGGGTGTCAGGGACCAACCATAAAAATTTCAAGTGGTGGGCCGACTCTACAAGGGTCACAAGCGATCTGTATAGTTCGGTCACTAGCGACCCATTCAGCCTTATCCAATCAAGCTCGATTTTTTTGAGTAGCTTATATTATGTCTTCTAAGTGCTCTCCCAAAATTTCAAGTCAATCCGAAATCGTATGAGTTCTCTAGGTCCATTTTAAGTTAGCTGCTTTGGTCAAAAAGTAGGTAAACAGCTTAAATCAGATGAGTCTTTACTTCTTGAGCTACGCTACTTGGAATGCTATGAAACTTGGTAAGCATTCTTAGAAGAGGTAGTAGATCATGATGCAAGAGGGTTTGACAACTCGTAATGCTTTCTTTTGGATCGCTAGTGATCCATGGATAATGGATCGCCAACGATCCATTTACTTAGTGGATTTTTGGATTGTTTCTTTTCAGTTCCATTGGTTTGTTCTTTTAGATGCCTTGTTCAAGTTTCAAGTCATTCTGGCTTAGTCTGGATGTTCTAACTCCTTTCGAATTCTGGTGGATTAGAAACCCAGTTAACACACATTAATACCCAAAGTTACACTACTGGTAACTAGATTTAACTAGGCATACTTTTACGTAACTGTAGACCGATCTCGCATCCTTATATCTTAGTCATACTTCATATGTATACCAATTACATACATACACTATCCTACATAATTAGTAATTAAGGCTATATAAGGTAACCTCTTATTACGCCTTCAATTATGGATTACTTCTCATAATTATCATCAACTACCTTCTAAGAAAGTAATGCTATTTACTACCCTATTAGTTCTAATAAATACATTCAATATGCCATAATCATTACGTTATTAACTTTAATAACCAATACGTTACTACATATATATGCACAAGATTCGAATAAAATATTTCTAATCACACACAAAGAAACTGCTAATTAATTTAAATGTCAATCCCATAAAGTCCCAAACTCTAAACAAAAATATAGCTAATATCCTTAGCCAACAACTGACTTGTATACAAAAATGAATAATATCAAGCTCATCTCATATTAACATAGTAGAATTATCTCTTCTATTTCAAGGAAAACAAGCTTTATGATTTAGATCTTTCATATTATATTCAAGTTTTACACAAAGTACCTTGAAGCGAAAAAAGGTCCATACATGATTAATTTACAGAAATAGGTAGTGCAAACTACAATATAATAAAATTCATACTTTGCACACCATTTACAACTTTATTTGCTTTTAGAACCCTTTTTATACTTCAAGTGAAATAAAAAGAAATAAAGAGGAATAGATTATAAATTATCTAAATCTCAAGAACAGATCTGATCCTATTATGTTAATAAAAATAACTGAAATTCCAACATATTTAAAGATTAACATTTATTTTGGGAAATTTTGAGGGTTTAAGATGTTTTATTTTCATTTACCAAAATTTCCCAAGGCATACATCAAATTCAAATAAATACTATTCAATTACAAAAATGTGAAAAACTTGATATTTCTATTCATAGAGAATTGTTTGCTTCCTAACTGGATTTGATTTCACCATGCCAAATTCTCTTTCGGATTTTTTTTTGAAATATACAACAAAGCAAATTATATATAGAAATTAGATTTAAAATAAAAAACTAGAGAGGAATAGAATTAGAAATCAAAAGAATTAAACATCTAAACCTCTTACTTGAAAATCCTAACTGACTATGGAATCTAATGAAAAAGAAGATGAAGATGGGATCTGAATTATACCGCTCCTAATTCTCAGTTAGATTTTCCCCGTTTTGAATATACAACAAATAGATTGTGTGTGTGTGTGCGCGTGCGTGCATATACATACATACATACATATACATATATATATATATATATATTAGATTTCAGATATCAGAAGATAGAGAGGAGGATTAGGAATTTAATTTAAATTAAATATTAGAATTCCTTACATGAAATCAAATTACTTTTGAAAACCTAAGTGGAAAGAATTTGACAGAGCTTCGCTGGTGATGCCAAAATTTTATGAAGAAAAGTTGAGGTTTAGGGGTCTATTTATAGAGGTGAGAAGGAAACAAACCATTGCATTTAAATAATAAAATCCGGGATGTCCATGGCCTCCAAAAACCTAGCCACCACCTGCCGAACCAGTGGACCGCTTGCATATAGGCGGTCGACTGGTCTTCAATTTTTGGACTGTATATTATTACTCTCCATGCCAATTTTAATTACTCAATTAACTCATGTTAATCCAATCATTAATCTCCAGCCAACTTTTAAAATTCAAAAATCAAACTTTTAAATTCAAATTCAAATTCAAAATTTAAACTCGAATTCAAATATTTAAATTTTATATTCGAAAACTTCAAATGTCCATAACTTTTCCGTTTGAACTCTGATTTCAACATATTATATATGGAATTTGATCAGAAAATGACCATGGACGCAATGTGCAACTTCCGTGACCAAATTCCAATATTTCTAAAATTTCCATTTTAACCTTATTTTAATTATTTAATTTCTTATTAAATTTTACAAGATGTTACATCCCCCCCAAAAGGATTTCATCCCACCAAGGGAAGATAGTGTAACGCACGCTCAACAACCATGTTATACCACAAGTTATTTATTATATTCTACACAATCGTCTACTCAACAAAAAATGCAATGTGATTGTGTATGCAATATACTATATGTGAGCTCAATTCTAACGTGAATGAAAAGTCGTGACATATAGGCATGTATGCAAGCATCCTAAATATACATAAAATTCTATATAGGTGCAAAAATAACAGTAAAAAGTGTGGCGTGCATCTTCTATCATCAAATCTAGCAACCACAATGCAACCAAATACCTATAATTTTGGAGAGAATAAATGATCGAGATGAGAAACATTCATCTTTCCTCTGGTTTTCCATGCGTTTTTCACTGGTTTATCTCTCTATTCTACACGG
Organism: Allium fistulosum; assembly: GCA_030737815.1. Taxonomy (NCBI): domain Eukaryota; kingdom Viridiplantae; phylum Streptophyta; class Magnoliopsida; order Asparagales; family Amaryllidaceae; genus Allium; species Allium fistulosum. The sequence continues at coordinate 1,108,103,284 of CM060902.1, read as the reverse complement.
ACCAACCCAATTTTCTTTGTCATGAAGCTTCTTAATATCGTGCTCCACAATGCATGTTGTGGCACCCAGGGGGAAGGGACGATGGGCTCCGTTTCAACATCTATTATCTGATTAGACTCTATTACAGAGGCAATGTCATGCAGACATTTCGTCAAGTATGGAACATGAAAGACGTCATGGACTCCCGCTATCTAGTCCGGAAGCTCCACCCAATATGTAAGTTTCCCCACCCTCTCTAAAATTGGGAAAGGCCTGACGAACCTAGGTGCCAACTTCCCAGATGTACCAAACCTCATAACCTTTCTAAGTGGTAAAGCCTTATTGAATATCATGTCCCCAACTAAAAACTCCAATCCTTTTCTTCGCTTGTTAGCATAAGACTCCTGACGGACCTGTGCAGCCTTCATCTGTTGCCTAAACACTTTTAACTTTTCCAAGATCCTCCAAATCCATGACGCCGGCTCTCAACCAATCTTTTAAAATTCTTGAATTCACTCTTTTCGTATAACCGTTGGTATGCCGGTGGTAAGCGGTACTAAGATCCAGAGTCGTTCCGAAAGCGGATTGCAAAATTCCTCCAATGTTTGCTAGTGAACAAGAGGTCCCTATCACTCACAATACTAACTAGAACTCCATGAAGTCACACTACTTCCTTAATATAAATCTGAGCTAGAAATGCTGCTGTCCTATTACTTCTAACAGGAATAAAATGAGCTAACCTACTATAACCTAAATAGCATCATTGCCTCTTTGGCTCCTAGGCAACCCATCTATAATGTCCATCGATATATGCTTTGATGTCCTAGTCGGAACCTCCAATGGTAATAACAATCCTCCATGCTTGCCTTGCTTAGCCTTAATCCTTTGGCACATCAAACATTTGGAAACTTTTCAGTGACTCTCTCTACATCCTTGACCAATTAGAAAATTTCTCTCACAACCCTATACATCTTAACTTGTTCGGGGTGAATGGTGACGCTCTGCAAGCTTTGGGTTTGAACCATTCTAATCTAATTTCCTTACTAACTTCTAGTCTTATCATCGATTTATCGCTAGTTAAGTTTCCTTATGAAATTTTCTTATTTACGATGTTCCTTAATATGTATTTATTTAGCAGTCTAATTCCATCCATAAAATTGATACAGTTATAAAACGGGAACATGTCTTATACAATATCGAATACTTTTCCTAAAGGAGACAACTAGCGATTACAACTCACTCCAAAAGAATTTTTTTGCTGGAAGCTTCCTTTATTCATCAACTTGTGTTAATGATGTTGGAGTCCTAATACTCCTTACCAATTTAAGATGGACATTCCTAGAATGTCATTCCACGATTACCACCTTCCTTAATTCCCTTCTTATTCTAACCAATATCCATTACCCATAATAACTGGTCATTAATGTCAAAACTAACAGTCTCTAATCAATACTTATTTAATCTCTTTTAATCGATTACTAATTTCAAAAATCCACCTATTATGAGTATTCAATTCCTCCATAAATACCGTATTAGATTCTTTAATCAGTCCCTTATTTAACTCTTTTTTATTCTTTATTAATTACAAATTAATTTCCCATTAAATATATAATTAATATTCATAAATCCTAGTTCTAATATGAATATCGTTGTAGATTACGCTATTTATATATATATCTTATTTTTAACTATTAATTTCTAAACTATAACATTCCTTTCCATATTTTATTTTATCAGAGTGACCCTTCCAATTAGATTTACAGTTATAATTTTCCATAAATTAACCACAAATTATATTTTTGCTTTGTTTGAAAGTACAAGGGATTATTTCGTATTCTTTTATTGAAATAAACAGTGTAGATTATAGAGAAGAATATCCATATCTTACACATCTCTTCCCCTTCGGCATACCCTTTGTAAATTCAAATGCAGCTCTTTTACACATTTAAGGAATTAGATAATTTATGGAAATTATATGGAACCTGCTCCCAATAAATCAAAATATAGAAATTCACATTCCAATGGCTGGAATACTTTCACAACATTACCAACATTCTAATATAAATGCCGGGGAATGATTTCAAATTTCCAGATAATGTTGTACATATTATTTTTATTTCTGTTTATATCATGACACTTTTAATTCTTTCTTACCTAGATAGTGATCCATGTCTACTCTATAAAATATAAACATAGAAACCCACCTTACGCTATTATGCGACATTTGAAATTTAAACTTGCAAAAGAATTTCCATATCTTAAAGAAAACCTTAAACCATACTTTCCAAAAGAATTTTCAACTTGCAAAACAATTTGGGTAATTGAATTCCCATAAGCATTTAAACACGATGTTTTATTTTATTCTATCCGCCGTCTATTCCATTTTAACTAAACATTTAATCAAAACCTTCCAAGAATACTTGGACCCAACTTTTCATAATTTTCAGACATTTACCACTTTATTCTTATCCCTAAATTCAAAAATTGCTTAGTTAAATAATTTCTCATCTCAAATACTTTTACCTCAAGACTTACTTCTTTAAAGCAGGGTTTTTTACAAAAAAAATTCAAAAAATCAATAATTAAACCAAACTATCAAAAATTCAAAAGAATTGCTTAATTCCATAACGAGGCAAAATAATTTCCTTTTTTCAAAAACTTTCTATGTTAAAGATTTATTCCTTTAAAAGTTAGTCTTTTAGTTCAAAACATTCAAAAATATCTTCCTATCCTATTCTCATCACTTCTCTCCTACATCATCTGCAACTAGATTAGTGATCCTATTTTATAAGTTCCAACTGCTATTCCTATCAAAATCTCCCAGTATTGCCTCTGTTTATACTTTTCTACTTAAATGGCTTCTACATCATTTTAGTCAAGTTCCATTTCTATTTTAAAAAGAAGAATTTATAAGAACTTTCAAATTTATGAAATAGAAAAAAATCATCAGGTCTAACTACGCTCTATTTTACATCCATTTCAAAAAGAAAAATTCTTTTATCGAAAAATCTTTAAACAGAAACCGTTTTCACCCAACTAATTTTTAGACTAAGGGTTTCGAAAATGAAAATCCTTTTTTTTACCAAAAACCTTTAAATCAAAACTTTTGACTCCACAACTTATTTTTTAAGTTATGATTTTCCTAATTTCCTTACTTTTTCAAAAAAACTTCTGAATAAATCTTTTGAAAAATCCATTCAAAACATTTCAAGGAAGTTTCTAAAGAAAATATTTTTATCAAATTCTTTCACATGGGGTTGGATTTTAGAAATTGACTTTAATTATCCTCCCTATTGCATTATCTTCTTTTATCATCCCTTACTTCTGGATGTTTACAAATATACTGCTATATAATACTTGATCACTATTTAACATGTTGATTCGCCATTCTATAAATGCTGATTGTCTATAATAAATGATTATTATTCTAACCAAACAATCTCTAAAGACATTTACTTATTCATTCCAACCTTTCCATAATTTCCCTAATAATCTCTTTCATCAATCCATTTTTATCCCTATTTAATTATTGTAACTCCCTATTTATTTCACACTTATTGCTTTATTAATCTTAGAGTTATAATCTCTTCCAAAAACATTTTTAACAATACGACCTCCGCCCCGTGGATAATTGGGGTACGAGTATAACTTTAACTCTATTTATTTTTCCCAATCCATAGTTGCCTCGCCTATCCTTTTGAATATCATTACGAATACTTCAATGTTCAAAATTTATAGAGTAAGTTCCAATTAAGAGTGTGTGTGTTCGTGTGTGTGTGTAGTAGGGTTTTTCAAAAATAACAAATACGCCACTCATAAATGTACCTACCCCCGATGATCGGACAACCTAAGCTCAAATACCAAGTGCCCGCCCCGAAACAGACCTAATTTCGACTCAATAAAAGCCCATTGAATATTAGGCCTATCTCAAAGGAGTTGTTAGGTTGATAAAATTGAAAGAATACACAGTACATAGAGCAATCTATCAATACTTTCAAAATCTCACAATGGAATGGATAAAATATGAATCGGAAACAAGTATCCATCTCATAAAGAAAACCATTTCAAAAACACAACATTTTAAATCTTACAACATGTCTACATAAAGCCTCCATAGTGCAATATTCCAAAATAACATAACTGACTGAACTGGGTACAATAAAAATATTAAAAAGCACAAATAGATAGATAACTGCTACAAGTCTTCATCTTTACCTTCGTCCCTGAAATCGGCATTGTCTCCTCTAATCTATGTGTTGTAATGGGGAGTGGGTTAGAATAACAAATGTTTGGTGAATAAGAATATCAAGCTTTACCATAATTGTATTTGGGCAATATCATTTAGATAATAAAACATGTCTTACGTATTTAAAACTAAACCATACTAATAACTTTAACTATAAGCCCAAAGTCCTTTCTATTCCAATTCCAAAATTAAAGCAACTACAATTTATAACCCAAGAGGATGCATCCAAATCACTTAATATCTTTTATTGGGGATTAGGCAGATCCTAACCATTTAATAGCTATAAAATAGGTAGGCCCCTGTCATTTAATACCCAATTCATTTTCAGTCCATTTCCAAATTCTAACACAACTATCGTTAGCCAAAATTTCCCAAAATTTCGCAAGGCATATATCAAATCCCAATAAATACTATTCAAATACAAAAATGTGAAAAACTTGATATTTCCACTTCTAGAGAAATGTTTGCTTCCTAACTGGATTTGATTCCACCATGTCGAACTCTCTTTCAGATCTCCCTCTTTTGGAATATACAATAAAGTGAATTATATATAGAAATTAGATTTAAATCATAAACTAGAGAGGAATAGAATCAAAAATCAAAAGAACTTGACATCTAAACCTCTTACCTGAAAATCCTAACTGTGGAATCTAAAAAAGAAGAAGATGAAGATATGATCTAATTTATACCACTCCTAATTCTCTGTTAGATCTTCCCTTTATTGAATATACAACAAATAGATTGTATATATATATATATATTAGATTTTAGAAATAATAAGATAGAGAGAAGAGGGATTAGGAATTTGAATTAAATTAGAGATTAGAATTCCTTACCTGAATTATTGCTATTTTTGAAAACCTAAGGGGAAAGAATTTGATAGTGTTTCGCTGACGATACCAAAATTTCATGAAGAAAAATGGAGGTCAGGGGTTTATTTATAGAGGTGAGAAGGAACCAGGACCATCAGATTTAAATAATAAAATCTGGACCGTCCATCGCCTCCAAAAACAAAGCTGCCACCTTCATAACCAGTGGACTGCTGACCACAAGCGGTCGAACGTTGCACATAGGCGGTCGACGAGTCTTCTATTTTTGGACCGTATATTATTACTCTCCGTTTCAGTTTTGATTAATTATATTTGTACTCAGTTAACTCATGTTAATCCAAACATTTCCTTAAATGTTAATCTCCAGCCAACTTTTAAAACTCAAAATTCAAACTTTTAAATTCAAATTCAAATATTTAAATTTTAAATTCGAAAAATTCAAACATCCATAACTTCTTCGTTTGAACCCCAATTTCAACATATTATACATGGAAAATGATCAGAAAATCGCCCGGACGCAATGGTGCAATTTCTATAACCAAATTCTGATATTTCCAAAATTTCCATTTTTTACTTTATTTTAGCTATTTAATTTCTTATTAAATTTTAAGGGGTATTATAGTTTGCCTTGTTCAAGTGTTTAGAAACCCCTATAGATACAGTTGTAACTTCTATATTGAATAAAATTCATAAAGCACTCAACAGATCTATCAACGCGATATAAAATATTCTTATAGTACTAACAAATACGCGCTCTCATGTATATACACTCAAACTCATTCTAGGGTGTCACTTACCCTATCTCTAATGAGTTTACCCCATCAACGCCAAGGTTCTCGCTTAAACTTCAGTTTTGATACCACTATATCGAACCGCCTTTTCAATCCTCAAAAGTCGATAATAAAACATCCACGGTATTCATGTACCGAGCATTCGAGTGCCGGAAAGATAAATTGTTGGGGTGAAAGAAAAGAAAAGGCAGAACAGAATCTCACATCCTGAAGAGTAATATATAACATATAAAAGATCTTTACAAAAGAAAACTTTTATATACATACATCAATAAGAGTAAACTAATCTATCTCTCAGCCTGGACAGTTATAACAACATATCTTACAATTGCTGATAAATACAAACAAGAAAATACAACGGAAATAAAATATGTGAATACGTCTTGTAGGCATCCAACTTGTCTCTTGAAAGCTCCAAAGCATCCATATCTAAATCTGGAAAAGTACTCGGGTCTGACCTAAGTATTATAGGAAATAACATCCGGATCAGTCTACTAAATCAGCGTGAGAAACTCAAATCATATGGATTTTTATATTTAAAGAAATCCTTTAAACAATAAAGGTATCTTTAAAGACCACACAGCACATAAATACGGAAGGGCTTTTACCTTACGATAACCAAACCATTTTATTAGAAAATCCCGTGATATTATAATAATGTCTAAGGTAAAATAAATATATAACATATTTGGAATGGTAACCCATAATTACATTCAACAATGCTAGGTTCTATAGCTATAACCGTAAGGCACGTTTTGGAGATTGGATTCCATACAATGACAAGGCACCGGGTACCACCTACCATAGTACATCTCTAGATAATGTACCGAGGGCCCCCATTTTGACCCCCTCAGACATAGAGCCGGCCTGCCCCACAAACATGATATATCTGGATTACATCATTCCTCGAGCACCGAGGCTGCAAATATTGCACCCGGCCCTACCCTTTTCTGTGCCCACGCATACTATAATTTATAAATATCGATCTAGATTTGAGGAATGATGCTCCTAATGGTAGCAAACCACATTGCTCAACTACATCCTTGATTTTAGTCATTACCGGGTTATGGGGCTTGTAGCCATGATTACCCTTCCCCCTTAGCTAATCCCTCTTGGAATTCTAACACTGCCGTCCAAGCAACAATGCAATGACAACATTCATCCATACAAGTTGTTCAGGATATGAACAAACCAAAGGCACCATTTCTACTACATCCATTTTGGAATCACCCTTAGGATTAGTAGTAAGTAGCCCGTGCACTTCAAAGAATTCCATCTTCGAGTCCATCGTTATCAAGTTGTCTTCAATTCGAACGCTTATGCCGGTTCAAAGTGGGTTTCGGATGACTCATGCTTATCCTATTCCGGTCTCTCCGAACCAATAACTTCGGTTCTTTTGGAAATAAATAGACAATGCATAAGAGCGGAGATCACCTCCTAACCGATTAGGGTCGGATTTCCTTATCATTTATCCTAGAAGAGTAAAATGAGTTTATATGTACAATATAGTACCGAAGATAACTATAACGTATAGATCCCGTGTTTCTTTTAGATATTTCCAGAGTCATATTTGGTCAAGATTTGATAATTAGTTATTTAACTACCAAATAAACAAATCAATCAAATCAAAGATTTATTTTCTATGAAAAACCAAGCATGACCGGGCACATAAGCAACCACTAAGCCTCTTGAATTAATCCCTTCATTAAAATCACTTTGTAAAAACTTGTATTAACATACCCTTTTATAAAAGATATACATAAGTACACTACTCATTTATTTTTCATCTATACTTTATCAATGCTTGAAAAAATATCCATATACGTATTTCAACAGTATAAGTATATTCACAAACCATTATACTTTTAATACCTAGAAATTGTGTTCATATACTTATCTCAACAGTATATTCTCAAATCTTAAGGAAGGTTTCGTATTTTTTCAAATCGTGTTAAATTAGGTCAAAAACAACCGTCATTTAAGAACATTGTTTACTATAAATCCAAACCGCTTTTCTTTTTTATGTAAGTAAATAGATCGTATGGAAATTAGACCAAATATACTTGCCATCACTTTCTGATTTCAAATAGTTCTATCCCTCGATTAACAACAAAATCGGACAAGTTAGAAAACTATCATTGCATCGACATATATTCTTAATTCTCAAGATAGAGACAGGTTTCCATACCTCGGAATTTGGTGTTAAGTATGAAAAGAATGTTATCCCACCTTTTGGCAAAGTCGAGATACCCAAAAGTAACGATTACTAGCCATGAATATCGATTACACATTACTGGATGACCACAGATATCGATGATTTTTACTCAAGTTCGGATCGGGCTACAATTGATAAGACACATCAAGCAAGGTCAGGAAAAGCAATGTTCCAAGTTTCAAGTCAATCCGAGTTCGTACGCTCAAGATATCATCGATGCAAGTTGGAGGAAATGACCCTAAGTTTGAATCCATCAGTGCCACCTCCCTTCGTATCCATCGGTTCGACTCCATATAGTCCGCAACCATCAACAAGCATAAGTTCGAATCAGACCGGATAAGCCACTTCGAATCCATGAAGTCACTCCACTTCGTATCCATCCAGTGACCCTGCTTCGAATCCATCCTGTTGCAACGACTTCGTATCGATCGACTATTATATATCGCGATCGATACGAACGAGCTTCTGTTCGAATCCATTCCCTCGAATCCACTAAGTCAAAGCGGCGAAAAACATGGAGTCGACCCAGTCGACTCGGAGTGAAAAGTGGATTGACCCAGGAAATGTGCACCATGTCATCGCAAAGGCGCGTGAGGCCATCGAGTCGAGCCTATCGATTCGAACGAATCGAGTCGAAGCAAGCAAATTGCCGAAGGATGACAATTCGAATCGACCATATCTCGCAATCTACAAGTCCAAATGCTATAAAATTTTCACAGATGCTTGAACACATGTTGAAGAATGTCCACACCAAATTTCAGCTCGATTGGATGTTTTCTTGATCGATTCGAATGGATTTCGAATCGATCCCAAAGCGGGCCCGGATTTCCTGAAAGCGGGCATGTGGGCCCCCTCACGTGCCAAAAGTGGTCTCCCGAAATTCAGGCGAAATATCAGCCTCCTACACCTATAAATAGAGCCCCTGGTGATTCAGAAAAGGGGTCGGACAATTTTGAGAGCTAAAGAGCGCCCAGACTCTGCCAGATTTACTCCAGATCATCATTGCTGCCTTAGATTCAGATTATAATCATAAAATCTATTGTACTACGCGATAAGAAATTGTAATCTTCAAGCATCGAGCAATAAAATCATAAAAACCTTGAAGTGGACGTAGGCCGGAGATAGCCGAACCACTATAAATTGTGTGTCACTGTTCATTATTTCTGGATCGTTGTTTGTTGCTTACTTAGATCTGATATTTGTGTTTGAATATTGCTGATTTGTATTCATACACTAGTGCTTTCACAGTACTTGGGGTTTGTGACCATTTTTGGCGCAAACACTTTGGTGCTTCCACTGAGAAGAACTAGCACCCGCTACACCAGATTCAAAGTTTAAATTTGAAAGTTTGAAGGATTCAGATTGACTCGACAATGACTCGACAAATAAGACAAAGAGCTAAGAGAATCCAACAGGGAGGAAGTCAGGAGGCATCCTCTGGCGCTGGAGAAGGACAAGCTTCGATCTACATTACTAGAGATGAGATGGAGGCTATGAATAACCTAATGCATGAAAGAATGATGAAAATCCAACAAGAGATGATGCAGAATTTCTTTGAATAAATGAGAGCTGCAGGAATACAGAACTTAGGACCAGCTACAGCGGCTATGAATGTGGAACAAGGAGCTTGGGTTGCGGAACCCAATGAAGGTCAGAATGCATATCCAGAAGGCAATCGACAAGGACTTGGGGGCAGACCCTCAGGATCTGATATTGGAAGGCCTACAGATGGAGCTCAACAAGCTGGAGCCAACGCTGATGCTAACGGGCCACACGAAGAGTACGTACCAGAATACCCTTCAAGACCAAGAGGGCAACTCCAGGATGGAGATGAAAAGATGGCTGGATTAGTCCGACGGCTGATGAGAGGAGGATTGTCCAATGGAGGACTAGAGGAGGTTAGTCGGAGTCCGTTCATCCCGAATATCAGGAATGCAAGGAACCCACCAAAGTTCAAACTGCCAATGCTGGATCCTTATGACGGGAAGTCAGACCGAACGATGCATATTACTCGATACATCAGGCACATGGAAGAGTTGGGGGCATCCGAGGAAGTGATGGCTCGATGCTTCCCTCTATACTTGTCAGATTTGGCTGCACTTTGGTTTAGGCAATTAGAAACCGGATCGATCAGAACATGGAGGGAGCTTGTAGATTGCTTTATGAGACAGTTTAGGGTCCACGTGACGTGACCCAAAAGTGTGATGACTTTGGCATCGATAAAACAAAAGACCGGAGAGTCCATAAAAGATTTTCTGCTACGATTTAATGCAACGGTGGCTTCCATAGATCGCCCGGATCCATCGATGATTTTGATGGCAGTAGTGGCAGGAGTTGGGGAAGGCACTGAATTCAAAGATTCTTTAACGAGAGACCCACCGCAAGATCTTGGAGAGTTTTACCACGAAGCTGAAAGATTCATTCGATTAGAAGAATCACGAGCCGAGAGGCAAGAAATAAATGTTGTACAAGGCGAAGGAACCGCCAAGGAACAGCCCAAGGCGGACAAAGGAAAGAGAAATCAGGATGACGCACATGATGGTCCTGACAAACGGAAGAAATTCCGAGAGCCTAGATTCGGGCAATACACAGATTTGGCGGCAAGCCTGGAACGAATTTACACTGAAACTCGGGGGCAACTCCCCTATCGAAAACCACCCAGGAGAGATCCCACAGAGAGGGAGCGTAGAATCGGAAAATATTGCCTATTCCATGAGCTGGATGGGCACACAACCGGCGAATGCCGCCACCTAAAAGATGTGGTGGAAGAACATGCCAGGAATGGTAGATTGCCACAATATGTCAGAGAACGGGCAGTGGTGGTAAGGCCTGAACAACTACCGCCTCCACCTAACAGAAACGATCCAGGATCGGGATCACGACTCATCATCAACTGATTAAGATGGCAAGGGCCAAGTTCAGGATTTGGACTTCGGTCAAATAATTTCAATAGATTTGTTTTCAGAATAAACGGCTACTCCACTTACTCATGTACGGGAACCAGAGAGATCCCTAGGCATGCTCTGAGACGGAGATTAACCGATCTGCCCGGAGAGACAACATTTAGTTTTTTCCTGATGTTTGAGATTGAACATCTAGGACCTGAATTTAATAGATAAACTTGAATTTCTTGAAATAAACCTTTGACCGGAGAGTTAAAGGATGAGTATTAAATACCAATATAAAAATGATCGCTTTAAGACCCTACCCGGAGAGACGGGGTCCAGAGTGCAAGAAATGGGTTGCTTCGCCGGAGAGCGACATGATTGACTCACTTAACGTCGTTTCCCATTCACTGGAGAGTGATTGGATCGGGATTCGATAAGAGCCCAGAGAGGCTATGATCGGCCCACGATTTAGGCCATGACATCGCTTAATGTTCAGATACACTGAACCAGAGTGCAAGAAGTGAGTCGCTTTGTTGGAGAGTGACAGGATTGACTCACTTAACGCTGTTTCCCCTTCACTGGAGAGTGACAGGATGGGATCCAGCAGGAGCCCGGAGAGGCTACGATCGGTCCGGAACGACCAAGATATCGCTTTACGCCCTAACTGGGGCCAGAGTGCAAGGAATAGAAAGCAACACCGGAGTGAAATAGGATCCTTTTATTCGATCGCTAAGTCTGTAATAGGCTTGGCAAGGGTCCGGGGTGACCATCGATAGTACGGAGAAACTGTAGAATTTCATTCTTAACTTCCACTGGAAGAAATTGATAACGATTCGGCTTCGAACAGCCAAGGACTTGATTGAAAGTGCTATAAGCTTTGAATAAAACATGAACTCATTGCATTCAATTTGAGACTGATCAAAACACACCTTTTACCAAAAGGCATGTTTTGAGGGGCAAAGTGTTATCACACCTTTTGGCAAAGTCGAGATACCCAAAAGTAACGATTACTAGCCATGAATATCGATTACACATTACTGGATGACCACAGATATCGATGAATTTTACTCGAGTCCGGATCGGGCTACAATTGATAAGACACATCAAGCAAGGTCAGGAAAAGCAACGTTCCAAGTTTCAAGTCAATCGAGTTCGTACGCTCAAGATATCATCGATGTAAGTTGGAGGAAATAACCCTAAGTTCGAATCCATCAGTGCCACCTCCCTTCGTATCCATCGGTTCGACTCCATATAGTTCGCAACCATCAACAAGCATAAGTTCGAATTGGACCGGATAAGCCACTTCGAATCCATGAAGTCACTCCACTTCGTATCCATCCAGTGACCCTGCTTCGAATCCATCCTGTTGCAACGACTTCGTATCGATCGACTATTATATATCGCGATCGATACGAAGGAGCTTCTGTTCGAATCCATTCCCTCGAATCCACTAAGTCAAAGCGGTGAAAAACATGGAGTCGACCCAGTCGACTCGGAGTGAAAAGTGGATTGACCCAGGAAATGCGCACCACGTCATCGCAAAGGCGCGTGAGGCCATCGAGTCGAGCCTATCGATTCGAACGAATTGAGTCGAAGCAAGCAAACTGTCGAAGGATGACAATTCGAATCGACCATATCTCGCAATCTACAAGTCCAAATGCTATAAAATTTTCACAGAAGCTTGAACACATGTTGAAGAATGTCAACACCAAATTTCAGCTCGATTGGATGTTTTCTTGATCGATTCGAATGGATTTTGAATCGATCCCAAAGTGGGCCCGGATTTCCTGAAAGCGGGCATGTGGGCCCCCTCACGTGCCAGAAGTGGTCTCCCGAAATTCAGGCGAAATATCAGCCTCCTACACCTATAAATAGAGCCCCTGGTCATTCAGAAAAGGGGTCGGACAATTTTGAGAGCTAAAGAGCGCCCAGACTCTGCCAGATTTACTCCAGATCACCATTGCTGCCTTAGATTCAGATTATAATCATAAAATCTGTTGTATTACGCGATAAGAAATTGTAATCTTCAAGCATCGAGCAATAAAATCATAAAAACCTTGAAGTGGACGTAGGTCGGAGATAGCCGAACCACTATAAATTGTGTGTCACTGTTCATTATTTCTGGATCGTTGTTTGTTGCTTGCTTAGATCTGATATTTATGTTTGAATATTGCTGATTTGTATTCATACACTGGTGCTTTCACAGTACTTGGGGTTTGTGACCATTTTTGGCGCAAATAAAGAATACTTTTCATACAACCATAAGTTATAAAGTTCATTTATGGAAATCAAATCTCGTTCCTATTATAAAACTCTTTTTTATGAACCACTTTTATATTTACAAACTCCTTTTATAAATCTCATTTCTATTTATAAGACTTCTTTTATAAATCTTTTTTTTTATAAAACTTCTTATATAAATCTCTTAATTAAATCTCATATACTTTCCATAAAATGGTTACTTCATATGTCACTATAAATTCACAAATGTGATTTATTATTCCTATTTATCAAAATGGTATCATTTTCCTTTTATAAAAATACCACCTATAGATCTATCTTTTATCTATAAAATACCATTTATAGATCTATCTTTCTATACAACATTTTCTACAAAGCCTTTCATAAATATTTATTTAAAAATATTTCTATCTACTTTTAAAATAGAATCACTTGTTTAAATGCATAAGAATATATTTAAAATTTCAAACTCCTTTAAAATACTTATATAATTTTTATAAAGCACATTTGAAAAGAATATACAAAATATCGAAAGTATATAACTTTATAAAATTCCAATTTTTCTAAAGTGTATTCATAGAGGCTATCGCTATTCGGACCATACTTTTAAAAACTTTGTTTTTAAAATCAAATAGGTTTTAAACTACATTTTAAACCACTTTAATACCTTTGCAAAAAGGTTTGAAAAACAAAAATTCAAGTTCAGAAACTGTTTCAATTTTTTTTACAAATCAACGACAAAGTCATATTTCAAAAGTCTAATTTAAACCCATACTTAAAATCAAGTGGTAACCAAAACATCTCAAGGGATTCTTAAAGTCATCAAACCAACATCTTTTCAAAGTGTTTCACAAAGAGGCTTAGCAATGGTGTTGTGCTTAACACATACTACTACTTATTTTCTTTACCAAAAAGATTCAACTTTTAAACATCAAATCACATATAGTAAATCCAAGCTACCAAGCTATGACATATAATTATTTCACATGACAAATAATGTAAGAATAGTAAATTTAATAGTTGCAAGGAATCCTGCTGGATCCCTCCATACAAATCACATTTTTTTCCGAAGTGTATTCATCGTGGATATCCGCTACGAAACACTTTGACTTCCTTCCATAAGTTCCCTACTGCAAAATGATTATTTATGCCATCCGCTTCTAAGAGGGAACCAAACTAAACAACAATGATTATTATTACATGAAATTAGACAACATAAGCAATAATATTTACACATAAAAACATTCACTTTTTAAAGCTATTGCAAAGTGAGTTATCTCACTTTTTATCCCCTGACCAAACCCAAGCAAAGCTCCTATCATCATCCAACTACCTTACAACAACAAAAGCAACCACATTCCTTCACTTTGGCTTGACCTAGGCCTCTCCCACTACCCAAGTGTGCTCGACCATACCCCCTCAAAATCTATGCATCAAAATATAAGAGCAAGCAACATATAAATCATTTCAACGTTTTATACACTATATAGCTTAAAAGTTAAGATCATCACTAAGAATTGCAACCGAACTCTTCCAAATCAACGATACTCCTTGAAACTAATAACCAAACAGTAAAACACTACAAAACAACTTGCACAAGCTGTCACAAGACTCGAGAGCACCTCTATTATGCTCGGCCATGATCACAAAGAGGGGGTTTGGGTTTTAATTTTGCATTATAAAACTGGGCTAGAAAATGGATAGTCTTCTTACTGGTTTTTGAGATGACCACTCTCAAAATTTGGAAAAGTGAGTGACCAACATGAAAGTTCTTGCTTATTGAATTCTCTTTTGTTTCAATAAAAGTATAACAACCCGTAAAATTTTCAATAATTTAATTTGTTAGGTTAATAAGTTTTGGGTGATTTAATATATAAAAAACAAAATTTATCTATTAATAATTGAACAATGGTAATTAGAACTAATTAGTAACAATTGAAATGAAGTCCCAATGATGAAATAATGTAAATTAGTTATAAATTTAAATGTAAGAAACAAGTGCGAATGTTGAATCATTAATGAGATAATATGTGATAAATAGAAATTGAAGTAAATCAGTGTTAATTGAGCAATTGTAACATTTGGTTTGTAAATAATAATGGATTCATTAATGTGGATTAAAGTAATAGTAGCGGGTGTGAGTTACTATTTAATTGGCCTATCAATTTAGTTACAACAGTTATATTTGGTATAAATTTAAATATAAGTATATAAGGGTAAGTGGTGTATAAATAAATAAATTTGTATAATTGATAGTAATTGAATGAATTCAATATTAGGTAAGTAATTATGATAAACTTAAGTGTAAATTAAAGGGTAGTGATAACAGCTATTATAAGTTGCCTATTTAGTCTATAAAATAATTAGAAAATCTTTAATGTCATTAATGAGAATTTATGTAGTAGCGGGAGGTGTGAATGTATAAAATAAAATAGAAACATAAATTTATTTATAAAGTAATAAATTGGTAAAAGGAATGGAACTATGGTAAATTAATTAATTGGTTTTAAATCTTATTTGATGTGTACAATTGACAAGATTTCACATTTAGAAATGTAACATTTTATACAAATTTAAGAATAAATTATTTATATAAGTTTCTTTCTCCTTAAATGCTTGCCTTTTTAAATTGCCTTGCCTCTTTATTGTTTTAGCCGTTCACCATTGTTTGGACGTGCATTACCCCATCAAATCACCTTCAAATCTTCCCAAATATCTCACTTCTTCATTTGCCTCTTTTGATTGAAAGATATTACATAAGTTATTTTACTAAATAGGAAATAAATCCCCTCATTCACTAGCCTCTTTATTGATTGCCATTCTTTTAGCCGTTCAAATCTATTTGTTAACCCTAGCCGCCACCTATTTTGCAATTCACGTACAAAAGAAAAGTTTCTCATCTCTCCTATTCATTTACGTCCAGAGGAAAACATAGTAAGTTTCAATGGCCTCCACCTTCTCTTCTCTTTTCTCTTTTCTTTTTCCTTTTGTCTCTAATTGTTTAGCTCGGCCACACCATGCTAGCCGACCTCATCTCCTCTCCACCACCAACATGATCGGCCTCCACCTCCTCACATCATCACCATACCAAGGCCGTGAACCCTAGAGCAACTCCATCACCAAAATTGCAAAAAAAAACTCCTCTTGATCCATGCTTTTGTCTCCACTTGACCTTTGCCTTGCCACTTCTCTTCAAATTCCAAGCCATAGCCATGTACACATGACCTTTGGCCGAGCCTAACTTGCATCAAAACTACCATGGCCGAGCCATGTGTGATGTGGTCTAGCCCATTTTGACATGGCCAAGCCCCTTGTCTTGTTCTACCAAAGGGTATGTCATTTTTCCTTCATATATTTGAATTGTTTTGGTTTAAATTTCTTGTGTATTGAATTTTTCTTATGTTTATGATATTTGTGTTAATTATAAGTTTGGATCTAACTCTTCATTCACTCAAAAATATCGTCGTGCCTTGTCGTGTTTTTTGGAGTTGAGTTGTGTATCTTGAATTGTTATCTTCAGCTTTAAAAAGGTGAGTTTTATCACTCTAGACATATGTACTTATATTATTGTGAAATGATGACAAGTGAATCTGTATAAATTAATATGTTATTCATGCATGCCTTTGATATATTATATGATGTTAAATGTTATTTATATACCTATTACATTACCTGATATGTTATTATATGTTATACTGTTCATTTTAATTACTGTATCTCACACTGCAAGTTCCCTATCACTATGGGTTGAAATGATACATACTCGAATAGACATTAGAATAAGGAAAAATCATTATGGGCTGAAATGATAGGCTTGAGTGATTTTATTGTAATTTATTTGACTTGGGTTTGCGGGTTTGAAATGATAGAACCTGGATTTTTCTTTTAAATTACGGATTGAAATGATACATATCTGTATCACTTGACCTAGGTTAGAAAATATTATACAGGCCCATGGTTATATTTTTAAATAATATTTTCCTAAAAATTATTAAGTATTTTGAATGTTTAAATATATGAAATTTGAGCTAAAGATTTGATTTAAATGACTTAAATATAAGAAGATGTTGGTTTTCTATAAGTTAAGATTTTATACGTCAATAAGTGGCTTTAATGGAAATTTTAAAGATGTGTTGGTTTTAAATAGAATTTAAAGACATTTATTGTTGTTAATTAACTTAATAATTGAATTTGACTAAATATGGAAGTTTTAAATCTAACCTAGTAATTGTTATGAATTTTACTTTATGAAACAGACATGTTTTGTGTAATAAATAATGTATTTTGAATTGATTAAATGGAATACAGTTTTAATTGGACATTTGTAATAAAATTTATTTGACTAGAAAATCATAGTTATTTGATGTCTAAATGAATAGATCTAAAAGAAAAAGATTTGATTGTTATATTAACTATGATAAAATATTCTTTTGTGAAATGTTATGTTTTGTAAAATAAATAGTTATGGTTTTTAAATGGAAGATGTAACTTTAATTATGACTTAACTTGGAATTTGGAAATTTGGTTTTAAATGAAAACTTTTAAGTTAAGTAAATAAAGGGAAATTAAAATTTTATATGGGAAATGGGTATTTTAAAATAAAGTATTAAGTTAATTGTTAAAGTAAAAGTTGAGAAAATAATTTACTTTTGACTTAATGAATGAATTATTGTTTAAATTGGATATTTACTTATTAAGTGTTTATTTTATTGAATCATAAGTTAAGATATTCGAATGAATATTTTTGAAGCAAAAAATATGATTTTTATAAGTTTAAATGGCCAAAATTTATGTTTTATTGTTTTTGAAAATTTTATAATAAAGCTGGAATCAATATTGGTAGCACTTTAGAAATTCTGTGGTCTTAAGACGGCATTTGTTAAGTGCTGTCATTTCTGGAAATAGACTAAGTTCTGAAATAACAAAGAGCTACTGCAGCACTTTGTAGGTGTTGTTGTTGCTGAAACTAAACTATAATTTGGAATAACCAGAGAGCTACTGCAGCACTTTGTAAGTGCTATTGCTGCTGAAAGTAAACTGTTTTGAAATAATAACTAAATATCTACTGTAGCACTTGGTAAGTGCTGCTGTTTCTTAAACTGAACTGTTTTGAAATTCTAATACCTACTGTAGCACTTTATAAGTGCTGCTGTTTCTGAATTTGACAATGTTTTGAAATATTACTAATATATCTACTGTAGCACTTTATGAGTGCTGTTGTTAGTTGAAAATACTATTTTGGAAATTTTATAATTTAATGAATGAACTTGAAATGCTACAACTTTGAAATGAATATTATTTGACAATGAATTTCAATGGTTTAAATGAATATTATTTTAAGGGTGTTATGATTTTCTAAGTATTATGATTTTCAAAGGATAACATTTCTAAATTGTTATGATTTCAAAATATTATGGTTTCATAGTGTTGGGTTTCAGAGTTGTTATAACTTTGAAAAGTACTATGGTTTTGAAAAAATGAAATTGTATTTAATTAAGAATTGTCTTAAAATATATTAACTTGGAACTTATTGAAATTGAAGATTTAAGAATGTGACTTTATAAAGTGGTTTGGTTTAAAATGATTTAAAGGAATATTTCAAGTTTAATAAATTTAAGGAAGTATTCAGTGATTTGGAAATTTGGGTTTTATTTAAATGATATATTGATTTGGCTTTTGAAATGAAATAATATAGTATTTAGTTTTGAAATGGATATGATATTTTGCATTTTAAAGTATAAATGATTTTTGAATAAATATCCATGGGTTATAATAACGATTGGTTGGCAAAGAGACCGGGATCGGATATGAGCATACTCTCTGTCGATACCGAAACCACTTTAACAACCGTGTACGCGGTGGAGATTCCAGAATGAAGTAGGATGGTGGCGACGATCATATTGAGGTATGAACGTGGACCCGACTCCCGTGAGTTGGCATAAGGTGGCTAAAACAGGAGCGATCATCAGGCCAATGAGGTAGCACCTCTGATCGGACACATTTCTTCGATACTATTCTATTACTTTGTGATTGATTTGGTGGCCACCCTTCGATTTTTGATTTGGGAGTGTGTTCCGAGGTGGGTGGTAGTGGCTGCTATGTGTTTCCACCAGCCCGGATGCGTAATTGGTATATCTACCCTGGCATTGCCTAGTTGTGCCATGTCACCTACCATATCGAGCTTTACTATGAGTTTGGATTTTTGCCGTAGCCTGTGGAGTATTGAGGGTAGCTCCCGATCTGGGGGTATGCTAATACTGGATAGACTACTGGGACTATTATGTGTTAAGGTGGAAAATGTAAAGCCTTAAAGCTATTTAAAAGTAAGATTATTTTATTATAGACATTATTATAATAACGAATATTACTACATAGTAGATAGTTTAACGGATCCTTAAAGAATGGGCGATCCCAAGCATTCTTTAAGTTACTTGTGCATTTTATTACAGTTCACTTGAGTTGGTTTACATTGTATAAGTATGTATGTCCTGACTCGAGTGTTTTGTGTTTTGCTTTACGCTCGGGTCAGACTGGGTGATACAGCATTCGAGACTCACCTTTGGAGTTGAAGCTTTTCTTGGAGATCCAGCTGTCTATTTCGCTTTCAGCTATCCAGTTGATTCCTGTGTTGTATTTTGATTTATACTTGATTATCATATTGAGACTTCTGTTGTATCTTGTTACTTCTGTTGTATCTTGTTAACTCTGATGTACATATATAGTAGATTCATGAACTACTATTTCTTTTGCTTCCGTTGCATTGTTATTACTCTGTGTCTGTGATCTGTGATTTATTTACTATATATTCTAAGTTTTGCCAAACGTTATTTACAATCTATTGTTTTGAATTATTCAAGTCCGGCATGTGTGGATTTATTGTCGATTTGAATAGTCCAAAATAGTGGGTCGTTACAGTTGGTATCAGAGCTTTGGCTCTAGGCAAAACTTAGCATATATGGTAAATTTATTTACAGAGTCACTTTCATTCGAGCTTGAATCTTTTCCTTTTGACTCGATTTCTTTTGAATTTTGGAACGTTCCCTGCGATTCCAAAATCCATTCTTGTCTCTCCCTACTTGTCTTCTTTTGATTATGGAGTATCCTATAACTCCACTTCGAATGATCTTTAAAATAAATTAGCGGTCTCGCCAATCTTCTAATGATATGTAAAGGGGTGAATCTCCTTTACAATTAGCATTTATTCACCGAAGATTTATGCATCCTCGGTTTACAATGCTATCTATCTCTTATTATCCTGAATTCTATCTCTTGAGATCGGATGTAGGTTGGCCCTAGAACTCTACATCGATCTTATTCTGAAGTCATTGTCGACCCGGTTAAGGTTGCCAGTGATTTATATAAGCTTATTCATTCCCTTATTCTGTTATTTAATCATCTTATATTTTGTTTCCAACTTACCTTCAAGTCATTTTTTTTGTGTATTTGTAAACTAATATTTAAATTATTTTAATATATATTGTGTTGTTTGAGTTGTTGATGTTGATTTGGGTTTCCGATCGATTCGTCTGATCAACGCTATCGATAGGATCTCCAAAACACTTGAACAGAGCAAACTGACACCATATTGTTTTCAAACTTGGTAAATGGGATAAATTTTGTATAATTATATTTTATATATGTATAATTTTCTGAATTTAGATAGTAAATTGAATTGGATGTTAAGAAATAATATTTGACTTTGTATATATCTTGTAACCATTGGCTTTTGTTTCATACATAAATAATTGGATTATAAACTTGGGTATAAATTTATTTGGAAATTTAAATGAATTTAAATCAAGAATTTGAGAATTTAATTTTCGATGGTTTCAAACTTTGTGTTTTAAAGTTTTAAAAGGATATATTATTTAAAGTATTTTCGAGTAGAAATTGTTTTCAAAGAATTTTAAATGTATAAATCAGTGCTCTTTTCTCTGTCGCTAGAAAATAATTTCGGTGATGACTACAGCATCATCGACGTTCATTTTCGAGTTTCGAAGTGAAGAGACCATCTTGTAGCCTTGCTACAGTTTTATTTTGAAAAATTTAATTGATTTGAATTTTGAAAATATGACTTGATTTATAATATATATATTGGTATATGATTTCAAATTTGACTTGATATATATTATGTATATATATTTATTTACCTAGAATAGTTTGAAGTTAATCGGAAATTTAATTCTTAAATTTTTATCTTAAAGGATAATTTCAATAATAAAAGGAAATCAAGATTGTTGGATAAATGTTCTAACTTGAGGTAATTGAATTTGAAAATTTTATTTGTATAATATTCAGTTACACCCCAATATAACTTACCTAAATTACTCAGAAGTTAACTATGTAATTGGATAATGTACAATATAAAAGGATTTTATAAATAAAATTTGAGTGGTTATAATAAATGTTATACACTAAAATTTTAGTTATAAAAGATTAATAAAGGTAAACAGAATAAAAGTTAAGTGAATAATTTATGATTTAAAATAGTGTTAAAGGAATTTAAATAAATTTGAGTAGTTATAATAAGTGTAAATATACTTAATATATATGATTAGATATATTAAGTGGAATAAAATTAAATAATAATTTGGAATAAAGAAGAATTAAATTTATTGCATAAATTATGAGCATAATAAATGATTTACAAATTCATGACTTTGGAAAATTGGTAATTTAAGATAATTGTATGATGAGATAATGAGATTTAAAATAGTTAAGATTTATTTAAATTAGGTGAAATCAATTATTAATTTAAGTTGAAATTTTCATGGTTTAAAATTTACTATCTTATTTTTTTTCCAATCTCTTTTCTTTCGGATGTTCCTGTTTTCCTGCATCCTAAGCGGGAACTGAATTCCGAATTGATTTTTATTCCTGAAGTTCAACCTATAGTCCTTCCTTCCAGAAGAACTTATCTTTACCTGTCAATTTTGGAAACTTTTCATAAATCTTTGAGTACTCACCTGAATCTGAGCACTGCTTACCATCCACAGACCGATGGTCAAACGAGAAGAGTGAATCGGGTTCTAGAGGATCTCTTTGTGCTTTTGTTCTTGAATTTGAAAGATCATCTCCATCTTGTAGAATTCACCTATAATGACAGTTATAATGTCAGTCTTCTTTCATCTTGTCTTAATCCTATCTCAATCTATCTGTTTTGGGTAAATTAATTTAAACTGAATTGAATTTATATGGTTAAAATCATTGATTTTATTTTGAGTTTCAATTTAGTGTTCTTTCAGGGTGTTCCTATTCACCTACCTTCTTCTTTTTTGGGGACGAAAAGTTTTGATTGGGGGAGAGTATAACGACCCGTAAAATTTTCAATAATTTAATTTGTTAGGTTAATAAGTTTTGGGTGATTTAATATAAAAAACAAACTTTATCTATTAATAATTGAACAATGGTAATTAGAACTAATTAGTAACAATTGAAATGAAGTCCCAATGATGAAATAATGTAAATTAGTTATAAATTTGAACGTAAAAAACAAGTGTGAATGTTGAATCATTAATGAGATAATATGTGATAAATAGAAATTGAAGTAAATCAGTGTTAATTGAGCAATTGTAACATTTGGTTTGTAAATAATAATGGATTCATTAATGTGGATTAAAGTAATAGTAACGGGTGTGAGTTACTATTTAATTGGCCTATTAATTTAGTTACAACAGTTATGTTTGAGTATAAATTTAAATATAAGTATATAAGGGTAAGTGGTGTATAAATAAATAAATTTGTATAATTGATAGTAATTGAATGAATTCAATATTAGGTATGTAATTATGATAAACTTAAGTGTAAATTAAAGGGTAGTGATAACAGCTATTATAAGTTGCCTATTTAGTCTATAAAATAATTAGAAAATCTTTAATGTCATTAATGAGAATTTATGTAGTAACGGGAGGTGTGAATGTATAAAATAAAATAGAAACGTAAATTTATTTATAAAGTAATAAATTGGTAAAAGGAATGGAACTATGGTAAATTAATTAATTGGTTTTAAATCTTATTTGATGTGTACAATTGACAAGATTTCACATTTAGAAATGTAACATTTTATACAAATTTAAGAATAAATTATTTATATAAGTTTCTTTCTCCTTAAATGCTTGCCTTTTTAAATTGCCTTGCCTCTTTATTGTTTTAGTCGTTCACCATTGTTTGGACGTGCATTACCCCATCAAACCACGTTCAAATCTTCCCAAATATCTCACTTCTTCATTTGCCTCTTCTGATTGAAAGATATTACATAATTTATTTTATTAAATAGGAAAAAATCCCCTCATTTACTAGCCTCTTTATTGCTTGCCATTCTTTTAGCCGTTCAAATCTTTTTGTTAACCCTAGCCGCCACCTATTTTGCAATTCATGTACAAAAGAAAAGTTTTTCATCTCTCCTATTCATTTACGTCCAGAGGAAAACACAGTAAGTTTCAATGGTCTCCTCCTTCTCTTCTCTTTTCTCTTTTCTTTTTCCTTTTGTTCTCTAATTATTTAGCTCGGCCACACCATGCTAGCCGACCTCATTTCCTCTCCACCACCAACATGATCGGCCTCCACCTCCTCACATCATCACCATACCAAGGCCGTGAACCCTAGAGCAAACTCCATTACCAAAATTGCAAAAAAACTCCTCTGGATCCATGCTTTTGTCTCCACTTGACCTTTGCATTGCCACTTCTCTTCAAATTCCAAGCCATAGCCATGTACACATGACCTTTGGCCGAGCCTAACTTGCATCAAAACTACCATGGCCGAGCCATGTGTGATGTGGTCTAGCCCATTTTGACATGGCCAAGCCCCTTGTCTTGTTCTACCAAAGGGTATGTCATTTTTCCTTCATATCTTTGTATTGTTTTGGTTTAAAATTTCTTGTGTATTGAATTTTTCTTATGTTTGTGATATTTGTGTTGATTACAAGTTTGGATCTGACTCTTCATTCACTCAAAAATATCGTCGTGCCTTGTCGTGTTTTTCGGAGTTGAGTTGTGTATCTTGAATTGTTATCTTCAGCTTTAAAAAGGTGAGTTTTATCACTCTAGACATATGTACTTATATTATTATGAAATGATGAAAAGTGAATCTGTATAAATTAATATGTTATTCATGCATGCCTGTGATATATTATATGATGTTAAATGTTGTTTATATACCTGTTATATTACCTGATATGTTATTATATGTTATACTGTTCATTTTAATTACTGTATCTCACACTGCAAGTTCCCTATCACTATGGGTTGAAATGATACATACCCGAACGGACATTAGAATAAAGAAAAATCATTATGGGCTGAAATGATAGGCTTGAGTGATTTTATTGTAATTTATTTGACTTGGGATTGCGGGTTTGAAATGATAGAACCCGGATTTTTCTTTTTAAATTACGGATTGAAATGATACATATCCGTATCACTTGACCTAGGTTAGAAAATATTATACAGGCCCATGGTTATATTTTCAAATAATATTTTCCTAAAAATTATTAAGTATTTTGAATGTTTAAATATATGAATTTGAGCTAAAGATTTGATTTAAATGACTTAAATATAAGAAGATGTTGGTTTTCTATAAGTTAAGACTCACTATGGGTTGAAATGATACATACCCGAACGGACTTTAGAATAGGAGAAAATCGTTATGGGTTGAAATGATAAACCCAAGCGATTTTCAAATTAAATTGAATTTGGCATTTCGGGTTGGAAAGATATATACCCAAATATATTTTAAATTGCGGATTGAAATGATAAATATCCGTATCACTTGACCATAGAATAGAAAATTATATACAGACACCGTTGGTCTATATATAAATGCTTTGAAAAACATTTCAACGGTTTTGAAAGAAATATATGGTTTTAATAAATAATGATTTTAAAGATTTATTAAAGTTGATTTAATAAAGTTGATTTGAATCAATATGAAATATGTTTAAGTATTTATGTAAAATTTATATTTTAAATATAGAATTTATAATGTTTCAGGTTGAAAGATAAATTTGAATTGATTTGGAATTCTTAATTATTTAAGAATTATACTTAAATAAGTTGATTTGAAATCTATTATATTTGAAATTTTAAGATATGTTTTATAACTTGAATTAATTAAGAAGTGGCTTTAATGAATATTTCAAACTTATATAAATTTAAATGGGATATTTTGTCTATATAAATTTGTAAATTGAAGTTGTATTTTGATGTATTGAAATGATTAAAGAAATATTTCAGAAACTAAATGTAATGAAATTAAATTATGACATAAATTGAATTATCGAATTTAGTTTTGAAATGTCAAATATTTAAACTTTGAAATATATTGAAATTGAAATGGTTTATTTATGGTTCAAATAGGCATTTGAAATCGATAATTTGAAAGGGTTTATTAAGAAACTAAATTGAATTGAAATTGATGATTTGAGATTTAATTAAATTTTAATTTTGGAATTCGAGTTTATATGAATTGATTTGTGAAATTTGAGGAAGCTATTTTATATAAAGTATTTAAACTATATCTAAAACTATTTATATTTTACTTTATAAATTTTAATATAAATTATTTTAATATAAATCATTTTTAATATAAATTATTTTATTTTAACTTATAACTATTTATATAAACTATTTTATTTTATAAACTATTTTTCTATATATACAAATTTTAATATCTAAACTGTTAAGAGGAAAGTGTTAGGATTTCAAAGTGTTATGAATTTCAAGGTCTTGATTTCCAAAGTGTTTTGATTTAAAAGACTTACGATTTCGGAAGCGATGTAACTCTGGAAAGTGATATGATTTTGGAAATGGATTTATTTAAAGGAAAAGTGATATCGTATTGATATGATTTTGAAATGGCAATGATATGTCGGTTTTGAAATATAACTATTTTGAAAGTTTATTAAATGACCATCGGTGTAATAATACGTAGTTATTAAAGAGACCGGGATCAGATATGGACATACTCTCTGTCGATACCGAAAACCACTTTAATAACTAATATACGCGGAGTGTTGATCCAGAACGAAGTGGATGGTTTTGATGAACGCGTTGACTGAAGAAAGAGAACGACTTTGGATGACCCCTGACATGACTAAAACAGGAGCCGCGCCGGGCCATTGAGGATCGCCATCTCTAGCGGACACACTTCTTCGTTACCATATCTATTACTTTTGTGATTCGATTTGGGTGCACCCCTCGATTATGGGAGTGTTGTTTCGCGGTGTTGGGGTAGTAGCTGCTATGCCCAACATCAGTCCGGATCACGCAACTACTAGTATCCTAGTTGGTATTGCCTCATGTACCTTGTCATACTGATTATCCTATTCCCGACCACTACGATTTTGGTTTGTACCTTTAGTATATGGATTGCCCTCTGGTGACTTCCGGTTTTGGGGAAACTACGATCTTGTATATGCTCTTGGGAATAAAAACGTGTTAAGGGTGGAATGGGCCATGACTTAACGCTATTTTGATATCGTACTTTACTGATTAGACATTATTTACTTAGCATATTCTACTGTATATATAGATAGTTTAATGGATCCTTAGAGGATGGTTATCCCAAACATCCTTTGAGTCACTTGTATTTCAGTCGTTATTTCACTTGAGTTGGATTTATTGATATAAGAATGTAAATCCTGACTCGAGTGTTTGTGTTTTCTTTACGCTCGGGTCAGACTGAGTGTACCAGTATTCGAGACTCACCTTTGGAGTTGGAGCTTCGTTTGGAGATCCAGCTATCTATCCAGCCTTCAGATATTCAATTGATTCCAGTGATGTATTCTGATATTGTATTTGACTATTGTATTCGTGACTTCAGTTGTATCTTGTTTAACTCTGTTATATATATAGTAGCTTCATGAACTACTATTCTTTTGTTTCCGCTGCATTATTGTTATATTACTCTGTGTCTGTGTCTGTGTCTGTGATCTATGATTATTTTATTTACGGTATATGTTGAGTTTTGCCAATTTAAATTAACAATCTATTGTTTTGAATTATTCAAGTCCGACATGTGTGGATTTATTGTCAACTTGAATGGTCCAAAATAGTGGGTCGTTACAGATACCAAGTGAAACGGCCCGCAAATCCGTACCCCTTTGATTCGACAATATTCTCCATTAGTGCAACTCAAATTGGACAGAAATACAAACCATTAGGGTTAAAGAAGAACGAGGTAGAAGAAGAAAGATAAAAACAACATCAGAATCTCACAATCGCAACGGAACAAAATATAATATATAACAACCGATATTTATACAAAAGAATCTGTAATTGTTTAATACTTACAATCATCAGAGTACACAATCATCACATCAAATCTAGACAGTTTTGTAACTTGTCCTTACACAGCAGAATATACAAATCTATGGAAATACGCTTCATCATCCAGCTCATCCTCTGAACTCCACAGCATCCTAACCTGTATTTGTAATACTCGGTTTGACCCGAGCATTATAATAAAATAACACCCGAGTCAGTCTGGAAAACCAGCATGATAAAACACACTCAATTGAATTATTAAATTTTTAAAAATCCTTTGAAATCAAAGGTATCTCGTAAGACCACGCCACAAATAAACATGCCAGGTTTTTACCTTACGATAACCCAAACATTTTTATTAAAACCATCTGATATTATAATAGTGTCTATAGAAAGTAAAATAGAATCTAGCTGACATGCTTGCATCTCACGTTCCAGCAATAGTTGGGCACAATCAAAACCGTACAGGCGCTTATTGGGGATTAGATTCCATACAACGGCAGGGCTACTGGGGTACCGCCCGTCACAGTACCTGGCCTAGATTAGAGTACCGAGGATCACGCCCGATCCCTGCAACACAAAACCGGAACTACTCCTTACTGGATAGTCCAAATAAGATCACCCCGCGGTTGGGATTAGCAACCACCCACTAAGCCGAAATCAAAAAGGGACATCTAGACAAGGATGACCTATAATGACCTGATATTTTCAACCATTCGCATCCGCTCATGCCGGACTTGAATTGCTCAAAATATCAGATTGTTAATTTAAAATTTTGGCAAACTCATCATACACAATAAATAAATAAATCACAGAATCATAAACACGGAGTACTAAAATAAAATGCAACGGAATAGATAAATAGTAGTTCATGAAGCTACTATATAAACATCAGAGTTAGAAATAAAATACAACAGAATATCTCAAATACAGTGAAGTCTCCAGTACAACAGATGACCTATCTGAACAAATCCACGGGAAAAGCTGACAGTTGAATCGATAGTTGGATCTCCAAACGAAGCTCCAAACTCCAAAGGCGAGTCTCAAATGTTATATCACTCGGTCTGACCCGAGCGTAAAGCAAAACACAAAAACACTCGAGTCAGGATTAACATTCTTATATTAATAAATCCAACCCAAGTGAAATATCAACTGAAATACAAGTAACTTAAAGGATGTTTGGGATAACCATCCTCTAAGGATCCGTGGAACTATCTACAATGTAGAAATATAAGCTATCAACAACCAACCGTCATTACAACACTATGGTCCTTCCAAAATATTTTGTACTTCAAACCCAAAGTATCATTTCCTTTCAATTATATATATAAATATTTCCTCAATTAAAAAAAATTGATTCAAATCAACTCGATTTCCAAATTCCAATTTAATTCAATCTAAATTTCCCCATTTTAATTCAATTCAGTTTCTAAATAACAAATTCAAATTATATTGATTTCAAATACAGATCTGAATCACAAAATAAACCATTTAAATTCCAATATATTTCAAAGCTTTAATATTCAACAATTTCAACTAAATTCAAATTATCTTCCCAACCTTAACTTATTCAAATTATTACCAAAATCTATTTTGAAGTATAAATTTAAACACTTAAACATATTATATGTATTAGATCAATCTTAATTAAATTAAATATTATTATTAGATCTATATATATCATTACCATTTATATATAATAAATTAAGAATCAACATTTATTAAAACCATATATTTCTTTCCAAAACCATAGTATTTATTTTCAAAATATTTATATATGGACCAATAGTGTCTGTATATAATTTCCTATCCTATGGTCAATTGATACGGATATTTGTCATTTCAACCCGTAATTTAAATATATACGGGTAGATAGCATTTCAACCCGTGATCCCAAATTCAATCAAATGAAAATCACTTGGGTTTATCATTTCAACCCATAACGATTTTCTCCTATTCTAAAGTCCGTTCGGGTATGTATCATTTCAACCCATAGTGAATTCTATACTAACAGGGAACTTGCAGAGTGATAACAGATATGATAATAACAGCAGACATATATTATCATTAACAATATAATATAAACAACAGGATATGGTGTCATATCCCACAGGTGAACAAATACAGATAATAGCATATATAATAATTTAAATAACTACAGCAGCATATTTCAATTGTCGTTTCAATTGAAATCAAATTTAATAAATATAAGAACGTTAATCGTGAGTGATTACTCACCTTTCGAGGCTAAAGAGTTTGACAACAGAACAAGCTACGAATTCCAAAGCAAAGCAAGATTGGCACGAATTTGGCGAACAAAGCAGACAGTTTGGAATTTGATGAAATCGAATCCAAGCTGATATATAGGAATAGCTGAAATCAAATCAGAACAGGATCGATGAAGAAAATTGATATAAGTAAACTTTTATATATATAACTATATAACAAATCATATTAAAAATTCAAACACAACAAAATATATATTTCAAAAATCATTTTCTTCTTTCTCATAACACATTAAATAAAATCTAATATCTATATCATATAATTACAGGTTTGATTATATATATAACTATTACGTAATCATAAACATAAGAAAACTCTATGTATATAACTATTATATAATATATATATTTAAAGCCCAATGGGTACTTAAATAGTATCATATCTAAGGTATGCATAAAACAACAAAAGTTATATAAATTATATAATTGGCTTATATGAACAAATATGTAACATATATAATTTTTTTAACATATATATATATATATATATATACCTAGCTTAAAATAAACATGCATGCAGACACACTACTATTATATGAAACCACTTACATCAAGTACTCGTGCAACATATATAATATATATATATATATATGTATATATACTAGTAAACAAATAACAACACATTAAATTTATATTGTCAACAAATAGTAGACACACCATATATATATATATATAACTGTTGGACTGTAACTAAGTAGAATATAAAACAAATGGTCTACAATATAACAGTTTTTCACGTATCATTCATATATCCTTTTACTTTTATTTTGAAAAACAAAACACACGTACATATATGCTTATATATAACTACTGTATAAACCAAGGTAAAATATAAAATTCACGCGTATGTATATAGCTATTTAACACAATATTTACATAAGCAATACATCATCACTACAGTTTATAAAGGCTTTACCAAAACACGGATTGTATAACAAATAAATATTTTTATGTACCCTTATATAACATATGCAGTAAGCTATTTTAAACTTTTATTCTACAAGAATATATATATATAACCCGCTATTTTCCAATATGAAGAGTAAATTATGATTCATATAACATATACATGCAAGGTACTTATATATGCCGCAAACATACTTTATAAAATATGCAACAGACGTGAGATCTATTTGCTTTCATATTATACGATTACTATACTGAAATAAAATATAACTTATATATTTAAATAAAAAAATCAATATAACTAACCATTTTATAACTTACATATATATATATATATATATATACTTTTATAAAATCACAAAACAACTTGATATATATACACAACAGACTATATATATATAACCAATGCCTTTATATATTAACAGGTCAAATCTTATATATATAGCTACGTATTATAAAGAGTTTTGAAAACTAACATATATATTCCCAGTAGTAAAATATATTTCATACTAACCTATACGTATTATATTGCTAATATAAAATAAACCGACACATAAAACTTTATATAAACAACAGTATCTACTGTAACCACTTATATGCTCAACTAATCGGCAAAATATATATACTAACCTCTTTACAAATATAGTGAATATAATAGATGGAAGGGAACTCATGGCAAGGCTGCTCTGGGTAAACAAAGCGAAGAGAAGCTATGGGTTTGTTGCCGAGGAGGGGCGGAGGCCTGCGGATGCGGAGGCGAGCGGTGGTTCACGGTGGTCGGGAGTTTAGGTTGCTCGAAGGAGATGAGTAGATCTGGGTGAACTCGGGAAGAAGTCAGGGCAGTGGCTCGGTTGACGGAAAGTGGAGGAGATGCCGTTATGGTGTTAGCATGGTGAATGGAAGGGAGGTGGACGGTGCTACGGCTAAGGAAGAGGAAGGTCGCATGAGTTTTTGGGAAGAAGGGGTTTGAGAAGAGAGAAAGTGGTCGGTAGAGAAAGGAATGGAGGAGGATGGGGAGTCATAGTAATTATGTGAAGTTCTACGTTAAAAAAAACGAAGTTATAAAGGCAAAATGAACCGTTGCATACGAAACGTACACAATAAATATAAAGTGATTTAAATACTAATGGTCCCCCTCAGATTTAGCTGCCTTATATTAAAGCAATTGATTGATGCGTTTAAAAATTTGAACGCAAAAGAAATCAAATGGTCATGGATCCGGTACCGATACGGTTACCGATTTCGTGGATTCCGCTGTGTACCGGACTTTAAACACAGAAATAAATATACCGCAGAGATCAGCACGACGAGACGATCAAAACAGTATACAGATATCAGTGGTACGGTTATCCGATCAAAAGTCGATAATTGGTACCGAAAATGTTGCTATTCCATACGGAAAAATCCAAACGGAGCTAGAAACGTCCGAATTTCGCGAAATGAATTTCGCAGTCTGATTCAGAGTGTTCTAAATAAATTTTCTCATGTTGACATATTTAGGTTTCGGAACACTTTTAAATTCAACTGTTGTTAATTGATTTAAATTGAGATAAAATTACACAATAAAATAAACTTCCATATTTTCTGATGAAATTTACCAATTGCTATGTTTTTAAATACGTATTCCAAATATAAAAATTTTATTTCAAAATTCAACTATTTAAAATTTCACAAAATTCAGTTAAATACGTTATTAAAACCAATCAAAATTTTTGGGACGTTACATGACCTTACCCTAATTGGTTGCTAGCCACTTAGCCTTGCTGCACCTCCCCTGTTTTAGCTATTCCCGGTTGATGAGGCTTGAGGCTATGCGTTACCTTTGTAGAACACATCTCATATAGAATGCTCATCGTCCCCGTGACGATGGTCTGATAGCATTCATCCATACAAGTTGCCCTAGGTCTGGACAAATTGAATCACCGTCTTTATAATCTTCACGGTATTCATTCGCTATGTTCAAATCGGATCGAAGTGGTTTTCGGATAATTAAATCTGATCCCGGTCTCTTCGACACGATCAGTGCATTGGCCAATATTGATAGTCGGTTATTTAACTATCAAACTTTTCAATCATTCAACCAAATATTTTATTTCCCTGAAAAGTACCAAATCTCTTTAAAATTTAGATTTTAAACAAATTAAATAACTTTATCCAAAATATACACTTAAAACATTTAAAGTAAAACTACTTAAACACTTTATTAAAATACTAGCTATGAAGTTTTATAATAAATTTTCAAATAAAACTTTAGTCAAACTACTTCTAAAATAAAGCTATTTTATAAAATATAAATATTTAATAATTTCCTTTAATCATAATACCACTTTAAATCTTTAAAACAATTAACTACTATACTTTACTTAATAAATATTTACCTTTAAATTTTAAAACAATTTAAATAATAAATTTCTCTAAAAACATTCTTTTTAAAACAATTTTAAAACTTCTAATTTATACTTAACAATCCTTCTTTGAAAATATACTTAGCTTTTCAGGAAACTACACCTTCCATTCCAATAAATCCGGTCTAACCATTTTAAAATCCTTCTCGATTTATCCCACTTTAATTTACGTCCCAATCTCGTAAATTCTTTCCATACTTTTAAAAATAAAACCACCTTTTATTTTTAATACAATTTACCATTTCCTTATAAATTCCCACCGTGAATTAAAATCTCAAATATCCACTGATATTTATTTCACTTTATTTATAAACCCCGTTTATAAATCCATAGTCTCATTCTCCTTGTAATCACTATTTTCAAAACACTTAATCGATTTTCAAAAATTAACTCCATTTTAAAATACATTCTTTTACTTACCCAAATTTTATTCCAAAACCCATTAATTTCATATTCACTAATTTATTATAATTTAAAAACTTATTTAAATCTGAAATATCAATTTCATACTTTATTCCAAAATTCTCTTTTTATTTCTCCGAACCATTTAATTCCTGAGTTTAAAAATAAATCCTTTAGTTCTTTAAAAATATCGCTTAAATCCTCCAAACTCCTTAATTTCCATTTATTTAAAATCTTTATTTTCCCCATGTTCGAGATTTATTTAATAGGATTTAAAAATCAAACCTTTTATCCTTTCCTAAATTCATTATTTTAAATTTATCCAAATTCACTATATTTACTTTACTTAAAGTTCACGCTTTTATTTCTCCTTTCAAAAATCCGATCTTTATATTTTTGACATCTTAAAAATATCAAAATATCCAGCCAACCATATCATTCAATATTTTCCATTTCAAATATAATCTATCACAGATTATCAAATAAATCACATAACTGAATATGAAAATAAATTCAACATTTTTGAGGAATCCAGTTGGATCCCTCCAACCTGTTTCCCTGCATCCACAGATGTTAGCACAATATAAAAGTACCAATCTCACTTTGAGGTGGGATATCGCGGTATAAAGGGTCATCCGCTATTATGCGGGGCGCATAGGGTCTCATCCGCTATATAATGCGGGAACATCAATCACTCCAATATATATATATATATATATGTATGTATGTATGTATGTATGTATGTATGTACACTACTATATATAATATCACATCCAGACTGATAATAATTATCAATTCAATCAATCAATCAATAATTTAAATTTAACTATTTAAATTAACCGATAATCCAATTTGAGTGAGATTAACTAACCTTTGACTTTTTATTTGCAATCCAATCCAAAAAGGCTATTTCCTTCACGATATTGGACCTTGTACAAACATTATGTGATTTATTAATATTTGAACTAATCGAAAAATAAATTACCATTTATTAATTTAATTTAAACTAATAATTTAACTTTTTAACTAATTTTCCTATGATAAATAATTTTTAAGTTACTAAAATAAGTAAATAAGTTAATTGAACAAATTAATCACCAATCCATTATTTTAAAAATAAACTAGCAAATTAAAATATGTAAATGTATATTTATTTTATTTTGAAACTTTATATATACTTATAAGAAATAATCTATATAGATTAAAAACTAATCTTTATACAATTTTCCTATGTTTTCCGATGTCCTATATACATATATATAATTTTCTGTTTTACTGTATATATTAAAATATGTGTGTACTTATATATTTATCTTCTGGTTTTCCTATATATATTAAAATTAAATCAAGATTAACTTAAACATTTAAAAAAAAACTACTTAACAGATCAAGTTTACTTTACTGTAAAAACTTCTTTAATATATATAAAAATCTGATTTTTAAAACTTTTCCTCGCTGTAAATTATTTCTTCTTTTCTTCTGTACACATATAAATTTAATAAAACAATAATACCTCCACTGCTTTGCCTCCAGATCGCCTGCATTCTCGCCACCATGACCGCGAGCATCGCGTATCGCCCATTCTTAACTTCCTCTGACCTCGAGAACATCGCTCAACCATCGTGTGCTCGACCGTCCCTTACGAGTGCCATCATTTCCTCAAGCTTGCTCGCGACGTCATGCTAGACTTCCCCTCCTTAACTATCGTCGATCCCTCCTAACCAACGCGCTTCCACAGTCGCGAGTTTATCGCGACAATCCGTCTCGCTTGCGCGCCCCACGCGAGCGCGGTTCTACAACGATCGAGTTGCCCCCTTCGATTTCGTTCTCTTTTTTTTTCTTTTTTTTGGTTTCACTCGATAGAACTAAGAAGAGAGAAAGGGAAAAAACTCACGATTGCTTGGCCATTTACTTGTTTTTGAAATGCTCAGTAATTTTTTTTTCTTTCGTTAACTGCTTATGTTTTTGTTTGAAAAAAATGAACTATCGGTTGTTAATATAAAATGAGAGGGAAGTGATTGAGGGAAAGGTAGTGTATACCAGCAGGGCTATAGTGATTATGAGATGAAAGCAAAACGCATTGATGGGATGAAATTTCGGCTGAAGTAAAATTTGACTGGTCAAACAACATATTATATTATATTTAAATTTTAAAAATTTAAATCTTCTCGAATTACGCAACTAAAAATATTGACCTCCTATCGAGGCGTGCCGCTAGGCATTAATAAAGTTATACCCCTATTCCGAACGCAATGGAAAATGTCACGAGTCCTAATTCGATCGTATGGAGAAGATAGCTTTTTCGACCCAATTATTAAATTGAATTCTTTATTAAGTTCAACGCGTTTCTATACCGTACGTCCAAACGATAACTCTAAACACTACGAAAATTGAAATCCGTTAATAATACACTATTACGGATCCAATGGAACAAGTTTCGTCGAATTCCGAAACGGTGCCTCGGAAGGCTATTTTTAAATATCAATTTAAACGATATATTTTTAAAACTGAACAAAACACTTTTAAATTCAATTTTAAAGGTTACATTATCCCCGATATTATCAATATAAATTTTATAAGCTTTCAAATTATTTTTAACAAGCCTGAAACTCCCGATTCAATATTTTATCCAATTTCCAATAATTAAATTATCAATAATTGGTTATATTTGAAATTCAAATTAAAAATTCACTTTTAAATATTTAAAATTAATTAAATATTCCAATTTCAAATATCCAAAAATTCCGGGTCGTTCAAAAATTTTAATTTTCATTCATTCATGTAAGGCTTATTTCATGTAACGACCCGTAATTTTCGATAATTTAAAAGTGTCAATTTAATAAGATTTTGATAATTAAATTTGAACGAAATGTAACAAATGATAATTAAAGCTAATTATTGATAAATTGAATGAAATTACAATAAATGAAATAGTGTAAAATGTTATACTTGGCTATAAATTGAATATGAGAAAACAAACGTAAACATTGAATTAATTAATGAATTAATATAATAAATGGTATTTGAATAAAATCAATGTTCTGTAAGTAATTTTTATATTTTTTGAAAGTAATAAACTTATAGTGTAATTAAAAGTTAATGGTAACATTTATTGTATGCTACCTATTTATTTAACCTGTTAATTTAAATTGGAAATAAATTTCAATAAATGTAATTAAATATTACGTTAATGTAAATAAAGGTAATATTTGGAAATATCGTTAATTTTATTCATATTATGACAATTAGTTGAATTAAAAGAATAGAAATAAAGATTTATCAATTTATTGGAATTTAAAACTATAATAATTGGATTAATTGCAAATAACTGAAATTAAATATTTAAATATTACGTTAATGGAGATTAAGATGAAATTTGAAAAGATTAATGTAATAGATCATGAACCAATGTTAGTTATATCCTTATTGTGATAAAAGACTTGAATAACAAGGTTAAAATTTAATAAATGGATTTTTGGAATTTTAATTTATAATTTCTGAATTTAATAAAACTGAAATTAAACACTGAAACTGATAAATTAATCAACTTCAAATTGACATCTAAATTTGTTTAAATTATTGTAAATGATAAAATTTGTCAATTATAGAATTGAAATTGAAAATTTGATTTAATTAATTAATTATTAATTTATTTAATTAACTGAAAAATAGCCATTTTGGCCACTAACTCGTATTTCGACGAAACCTGTGACGCCCCACCTCTACGCTCACAATAACAAAGAGTATTAAAAGAAATACTGTATGTTATTACAAAGAATAAGGCTGGATAGGAGCGGCCATCCGTAGTTGGCCTTACACTAGCATTGGTTACCTCGATAGGAGTGGTATATATTTTCAATTTTCATCTCTTATTTATTTACTCCCATCGACATACCCAATTACTAGTATAAAACGAACTACGATGGTTCATAATAGTTTAGGACAATGTATATAATAATAACACAGATACAGAAAGAATGCGGAACACAGATAACAAAAGATCTCATATATATATAACTGATGTCAGTTACAATACAGTTGACACAATACATATGATACAACTACAACTGTCGACTCTGAAAGTTATATATACACACGTACATTATCGACTAATATACATGAATACATATCAACCTAAATCTGTACACTGACTACTACAAAAAGACATAGACCACTTCAAAAGGTAAGAAAAGTCTTCATAGATCAAACAGCAACTCAAAGCAGGAAATCTACGACCTGAAATAACTCGGGTCTAACCCGAGTATTACATTCAAAAGAAAATAATACACGGGTCAGTCTAATTCAAACTCAGTTATTAGTGCACAGAAGCAATAATAATCAAATATCAAATAGACGATAGTCACAGAAATCTCGTATATCCGACTCCTCGATAAAAGAATCGGATAACGGAAGATATAACACTAAACAGTGTTAAACAACAAATCAGCAATCCAAATTAATTTAAACAATCGAAATGTCAATTTAAAAACGACAATGCTGATTGGCTGCAGTACACGCTAACATGTACTGCCTCGCCAATACAGTCTATGAAATACTCAGAAGATCAATGAATCCAAAAGCCAACGGATCCAACTCAAATCAAAATGAACCATTTCAAAATACAACTTCAAAATATTTAATTGAACCAACGAAATAATTTAACAATCGAAATATCAACTAAATCTATCAATCCTGCTAGGGCTGCAGTACACGCACGCGT
Organism: Allium fistulosum; assembly: GCA_030737815.1. NCBI lineage: Eukaryota > Viridiplantae > Streptophyta > Magnoliopsida > Asparagales > Amaryllidaceae > Allium > Allium fistulosum. The sequence goes on along the minus strand of CM060902.1, from coordinate 1,108,065,112 downwards.
GTACTGCCTCGCCACTCCAAAACAACTCAAAACAATACTAAACAAGATCAGAGGCAACAAGTGAAACAAGTTCAACATGTCACAAAGCAAGGCACAGTGAGATAGCAAACTGAAGGTGAGAGCACCAAGGATAAGTCACTACAACACTCAACAGAATGACAACAAGTATTCATGAAACAAAAGTGCTAACTGACTCAAATATCCCAATGCATCAGATACAAGGATGCACAGGTAGTGTACAGTGCATGAAAACTTGAACAAAATATCAAATGCACCAGTAGGAATACTGGTGACTGTAATTGCAAGCAGGTAGGCACGAAGTCAATGCATAGTCTACACAAATTCAAGAAGAACTGGTCGAAAAAAAGTAGCAAACCGACACAATATCAACTTCCAAACTAAATACAAATGCCACGACCAAGCTGCTGCGTACTATAGGTGCAGACGACAAAATAGCCAACATGATCACAGAAGCATAACTCAAACTCAAACCTGGTCGAGAACTGATACAAGTGAAGAGGCACATGAACAACAACAACAGGCCTTAACAAAGCAAACCAATAGCTCAAGCTTATTACAAATCAGACTATATATATGCATACCCACAAACATATGTATGTATGCACATAAATGATAAGACTCGAGTACTTATGTGCAGACCCCAAATTCAACTAACAGCAATGTATGAACAACTCAAAACTGCACATGATCAAGACAGCCAAGCTAAATATGCCGACTAAAGACCACAGGTGTACAATAATTCCAGACTCATTCAGGTAGAACAAGAATGGCTAGAGACAGTCTTATAGAATAGTTACAATGAGTATGCAAGTGCAGATCACACAAACAAATGCCACAGTGAAAAAGGAACAGACTCAAAGATGAATACATATATGGATGCAGACATGTCAAAAATCAAGTTGAAGTCGAGAATGAACAAGTCAATTTTTCATCTCAAAGCCAAAAGAATTCAAAGTCGTTTTATCTCAAAATCGAACAAGAAGGCAACATAAACCAGACGATGCTACAAACGAAACAAGACTACTAATACAATGCATGGACATCGAACTCACCACAAAACATCACTGTGACTTCAACATCAAACCATCAACAAAGTGAAACTGCACATAGTCACGAACCAGTGCCTACATCATACCCAAGTTAACAATATCAATAAAGACATCAAGTGAGACCAGAAGTGAGACCAGACCAACCAACTAATCAACAAACAAATGAATCAGATCAGACTCAAGTGATACCAGTAAATAACAAAAGGAACCCGACCCAATATCAAAACAAGTGTGCAGGTCAGAACAGCAATGACCAAGGCTACAATATGCAAACTTGAGCTTATTATGAACATATCAGAAGTAACCGAGTGCAATTACAAATGCATAGCAAATATCAAGTGAAGAAGACTACAATCTATCCAACAAATGCCCAGGCATACACATATATACACACATGTATGCATGTATATACATGAACCAGATTGAAGCACACTGAAATACAAAGATGCAAACTAGTCTGGAAATCACTCAGAAATAAACAGAATTGACCGAAGTCAGGTGAAGTTAAAATCCAAGTCGAAGCCATTCAAAACAAGGCCGAAGTCAAGGAAATTCGAATGTACAAATCATAGCTGGAAAATCATGCAATCAGAAATGGTCGAAGTCAACAGCAAAACAACACCGTGGTCATCACGAAATGAAGCCGTAATCACCAGGTAAACAAATATACGCATTTGAACAAGTTAAAATCAACAATCAACGAAACGAATTAGAATGGCTAAGGTAAATCAAAGCGACTCAAACATTTGCATACAAACGAAAAACCACGAATCCAAAGCAGTGGGAATCACAAATCACAGGTATAAGATCTTGAATTAGATGTGAGTCAAACTCACCTTGTCGAAGAGGAGACGAGCACGGCAAACCCCCTCAAGCGACGACAATTCGAAAATCTCGAAGCCCTAAATCGCCAGGACGAGACCGCCATTTTCGTTCGTATGCTTTTGATTAGGGTTCGAGTAAAAATGGTAAAGGGGGATCGGTTATCACACGAGATAACACGGTACAAAAGAAAACCCCATGGGCCAATAAAATTTCTAAAGCCCACACTATTTAACAATTTTATTAAAAGAATTTCCACTCGATATAGAAACTCCAATAACCATTTTATAAAAGAATTTACAACTGATAAAAACACTTAACAATTTTTATAAACGAATTTCAACTCGAATGAAATTCTAATTGTAATTGTCTAACAAATGACGTAACAAATTAAATCCTCATTTGACGAAAATCAACTATTATGAAACCCCAGGTTGTTACAGATTCCCCTCCTTATAAAAATTGTGTCCCCGCAATTTTCATAATTAAAGGCGTCAAAAACAATTATTTTTTTCTAACATAAACTGGTTAAGTTAGAAAAATAAAGATCGAGAACCCAATACCAACGAAATCTTTTAATTTCATAAAAGAGATTCTCAAATTCTCAACAAAATCTAATTATCAAGTAGATGATCAGAAAACAACAAGGCTGAATAAATGCAATCATCAGCAATATTTAATTATCAACCAGATAATTGAAATTCAGAAAACACAAAACAGCAAATAACTAGTTATCCAACAAATAACTAGAAAACACAAACTCCATAATCAACAAACTCTAACTATCACCAGTGATAGATAGGAAACAGCAATTCAATGAAATCAGAATACTCTAGAATCAATTAGGGACTAGAGAATTACATAATCAGCAAAATTAGCAAATATCCAATTATCCAAATGATACTCAGAAAACAAATCAACAAATATCAAATTATCATAGACGATAATCAGAAAACAAATCAGCACATATCTAATTACCACAAACGGTAATTAAAATTTCAAATCAACAAATATTTAATTACCACAAAAGGTAATCAAATTTCAAATCAACAAATATTTAATTACCAAAAGCGATAATCAAATTTCAAATCAACAAATATTCGATTATCAAAAACGATAATCAAATTTCAAATCAACAAATATTCGATTATCAAAAACGATAATCAAATTTCAAATCAACAAATATTCGATTATCAAAAACGATAATCAAATCTCAAATCAGCAAATATTTAATTATCAAAAGCGATAATTAAATCTCAAATCAACAAATGTTCGATTATCAAAAACGATAATCAAATTTCAAATCAACAAATATTCGATTATCAAAAACGATAATCAAATCTCAAATCAACAAATATTCGATTATCAAAAACGATAATCAAATCTCAAATCAACAAATATTCGATTATCAAAAATGATAATCAAATTTCAAATCAACAAATATTCGATTATCAAAACGATAATCAAATTTCAAATCAACAAATATTCGATTATCAAAAACGATAATCAAATCTCAAATCAACAAATATTCGATTATCAAAAACGATAATCAGATTTCAAATCAACAAATATTCGATTATCAAAAACGATAATCAAATCTCAAATGAACAAATATTCGATTATCAAAAACGATAATCGAATTTCAAATCAACAAATATTCGATTATCAAAAACGATAATCAAATCTCAAATCAACAAATATTCGATTATCAAAAACGATAATCAAATTTCAAATCAACAAATATTCGATTATCAAAAACGATAATCAAATCTCAAATCAACAAATATTCGATTATCTAAAACGATAATCAAATTTCAAATCAACAAATATTCGATTATCAAAATGATAATCAAATTTCAAATCAACAAATATTCGATTATCAAAAACGATAATCAAATCTCAAATCAACAAATATTCGATTATCAAAAACGATAATCAAATCTCAAATCAACAAATATTCGATTATCAAAAACGATAATCAAATCTCAAATCAACAAATATTCGATTATCAAAAACGATAATCAAATTTCAAATCAACAAATATTCGATTATCAAAAACGATAATCAAATTTCAAATCAACAAATATTCGATTATCAAAAACGATAATCAAATTTCAAATCAACAAATATTCGATTATCAAAACGATAATCAGAACTAATATCAACAATTATCTAATTATCACAAGCGATAATTAGAAACAAAAAATATCCGATTATCAAAAATGATAATCAGAACTCATATCAACAAATATCTAATTATCACAAGCGATAATTAGAAACAACAAATATCCGATTATCAAAAACGATAATCAGAACTCATATCAACAAATATCCAATTACCTGCAGATAATTGGAAACAACAAATATCTAGAAATCAATTAAGAAGACTAGAAAATCAACATAAAAGCTTGGATCGATCCCATCAGGTGGCGAGTTTTTAATTCGCCGCACGTGCATCAACAAATGGCCGAAGCCTACCAAGTACTCAACATAATTTTGGCGCCCAACAAATGACCCGAAGGTCCAACAAATGACCCGAAGGTCTAGTACTGGTATTTGACCCGAAGGTCCATCATATGACCCGACGGTCCAACATAGTGGCTCGAAAGCACACGAAATCATCAAATATTTCAATTAACGAGTCCGGAATTAACCGAAATAGCAAACGCACATGTCCCATACCACGTGTTTTACTAAATCGTTTGATTCTCTTCATCGTTTCCTTGAAAGTGCAAATTCATCAAAATCATCAAAACAGCAGATATTTCAATTAACGAGTCCGGAATTAACCGAAATAGTAAAAGTGTGGTTCCATACTTTGCACTTTTGCTAAATCATTTAAATCTCTTCATCGTTTCCTTGAAAGTGCAAAATTGTGTATTTTGTAAAAATACACTTTACATTCTCAAACGGACAAGTCCGGAATTAAGCGAATCAGTAAAAGAAAGTGGTCATAATCCTCGATTTTGCTGAAACGTTTAAATCGCTTTCTCATTCTTTTGAAATCGCAAACTGTAAAATTTATGAAATTTTTTTTATTTATTTTATACAAATAACAATTCACATTCTCAACTGAACAAGTCCGGAGTTAAGCGAATCAATAAAAGAAAGGGGTCATAATCCTCGATTTTGCTGAATCGTTTAAGTCGCTTCCTCATTCTTTTGAAAACGCAAATTGTTAAAAATTTTATAAAACAATTTCCATTTTAAAATGATTTTCCAATCACGTGATTAAAGCAGCAATATTAGTAACAATTTCGAAAAGGAAATTGTACTTCTCCAGAACATCGTAAAACGAATCTCTGAATCAGCATTGCGGAATAACCGCTTGAAAACCCACTTTTAAAATTTTGGCTGTTACTGAAGTCAAAGCGACAGTAATTTTTAAACGTCAAAATCTCATCAAAATAGTATACATCAAAATGTAATATCAGTAAATTTTCATTCATCAAAAATGCCACAAAACACCGTGCTTCAAAAATTTAGCATTGGTGTAAAAATCCCGTTATTAAAATAACGGCAACAAAATACGTTTCATAACCAAGCATCGGTTCAACGTAAAATTAATGCAGTAACGTGCAATTTATTTTTGCACGCACTACAAAATGAACAAAGAAGTCATTCAAATGTATCTTCAATGAAGATAATTCAAAACAACAAAATCTAATCAATAATGATTAGTATAAAAGAAACCGGCAAAAATCTCAACAAAATCACATAACTGCAATCGTTTCGAACCCTCAATTCGGATTCGAAATTCTCAAAGAAACAAAATAAATGCAGCTATGTAAACAACAATTGAAATCTATTTCAATTTCATATTTTGATTTTTAAATCAAAAAGATTATCAGTTGTACTCAGCGAAGACAGTTTCACTGTTTCCGCTGCGCACTCTGATAAACAGAACACAATTTAATCAAACAACAAAACACAGTTTCACTATTATTTTTAACCATAGATATTTAAAAATTTCATCAAAATTCAAAACTTTAGTTTTGACTCAAAGCACAAATAAAACATCGACCAATAGTTGTAACATATGTTCCATCCAAGTTATGTTTTATATTATGTCCATAAACCCCAAGCTCTGATACCAACTGGGACGCCCCACCTCTATGCTCACAATAACAAAGAGTATTAAAAGAAATACTGTCTGTTATTACGAAGAATAAGGCTGGATAGGAGCGGCCATCCGTAGTTGGCCTTACACTAGCATTGGTTACCTCGATAGGAGTGGTATATATTTTCAATTTTCATCTCTTATTTATTTACTCCCATCGACATACCCAATTACTAGTATAAAACGAACCATGATGGTTCATAATAGTTTAGGACAATGTATATAATAATAACACAGATACAGAAAGAATGCGGAACACAGATAACAAAAGATCTCATATATATATATAAGTGATGTCAGTTACAATACAGTTGACACAATACATATGATACAACTACAATTGTCGACTCTGAAAGTTATATATACATACGTACATTATCGACTAATATACATGAATACATATCAATCTAAATCTGTACACTGACTACTACAAAAAGACACAGACCACTTCAAAAGGTAAGAAAAGTCTTCATAGCTCAAACAGCAACTCAAAGCAGGAAATCTACGACCTGAAATAACTCGGGTCTGACCCGAGTATTACATTCAAAAGAAAATAATAAATGGGTCAGTCTAATTCAAACTCAGTTATTAGTGCACAGAAGCAATAATAATCAAATATCAAATAGACGATAGTCACAAAAATCTCGTATATCCGACTCCTCGATAAAAGAATCGGATAACGGCAGATATAACACTAAACAGTGTTAAACAACAAATCAGCAATCCAAATTAATTTAAACAATCGAAATGTCAATTTAAAAACGACAATGCTGATTGGCTGCAGTACACGCTAACATGTACTGCCTCGCCAATACAGTCTATGAAATACTCAGAAGATCAATGAATCCAAAAGCCAACGGATCCAACTCAAATCAAAATGAACCATTTCAAAATACAACTTCAAAATATTTAATTGAACCAACGAAATAATTTAACAATCGAAATATCAACTAAATCTGTCAATCCTGCTAGGGCTGCAGTACACGCACGCATGTACTGCCTCGCCACTCCAAACCAACTCAAAACAATACTAAACAAGATCAGAGGCAACAAGTGAAACAAGTTCAACATGTCACAAAGCAAGGCATAGTGAGATAGCAAACTGAAGGTGAGAGCACCAAGGATAAGTCACTACAACACTCAACAGAATGACAACAAGTATTCATGAAACAAAAGTGCTAACTGACTCAAATATCCCAATGCATCAGATACAAGGATGCACAGGTAGTGTACAGTGCATGAAAACTTGAACAAAATATAAAATGCACCAGTAGGAATACTGGTGACTGTAATTGCAAGCAGGTAGGCACGAAGTCAATGCACAGTCTACACAAATTGAAGAAGAACTGGTCGAAACAAAGTAGCAAACCAACTCAAAGATGAATACATATATGGATGCAGACATGTCAAAAATCAAGTTGAAGTCGAGAATGAACAAGTCAATTTTTCATCTCAAAGCCAAAAGAATTCAAAGTCGTTTTATCTCAAAATCGAACAAGAAGGCAACATAAACCAAACTCGATGCTACAAATGAAACAAGACTACTAATACAATGCATGGACATCGAACTCACCATAAAACATCACTGTGACTTCAACATCAAACCATCAACAAAGTGAAACTGCACATAGTCACGAACCAGTGCCTACATCATACCCAAGTTAACAATATCAATAAAGACATCAAGTGAGACCAGAAGTGAGACCAGACCAACCAACTAATCAACAAACAAATGAATCAGATCAGACTCAAGTGATACCAGTAAATAACAAAAGGAACCTGACCCAATATCAAAACAAGTGTGTAGGTCAGAACAACAATGACCAAGGCTACAATATGTAAACTTGAGCTTATAATGAACATATCAGAAGTAACCGAGTGCAATTACAAATGCATAGCAAATATCAAGTGAAGAAGACTACAATCTATCCAACAAATGCCCAAGCATACACATATATACACACATGTATGCATGTATATACATGAACTAGATTGAAGCACACTGAAATACAAAGATGCAAACTAGTCTGGAAATCACTCAGAAATAAACAGAATTGACCGAAGTCAGGTGAAGTTAAAATCCAAGTCGAAGCCATTCAAAACAAGGCCGAAGTCAAGGAAATTCGAATGTACAAATCATAGCTGGAAAATCATGCAATCAGAAATGGTCGAAGTCAACAGCAAAACAACACCGTGGTCATCACGAAATGAAGCCGTAATCACCAGGTAAACAAATATATGCATTTGAACAGGTCAAAATCAACAATCAACGAAACGAATTAGAATGGCCAAGGTAAATCAAAGCGACTCAAACATTTGCATACAAACGAAAAACCACGAATCCAAAGCAGTGGGAATCACAAATCACAGGTATAAGATCTTGAATTAGATGTGAGTCGAACTCACCTTGTCGAAGCGAAGACGAGCACGACAAACCCCCTCAAGCGACGACAATTCGAAAATCTCGAAGCCCTAAATCGCCAGGACGAGACCGCCATTTTCGTTCGTATGCTTTTGATTAGGGTTCGAGTAAAAATGGTAAAGGGGGATCGGTTATCACACGAGATAACACGGTACAAAAGAAAACCCCATGGGCCAATAAAATTTCTAAAGCCCACACTATTTAACAATTTTATTAAGAATTTCCACTCGATATAGAAACTCCAATAACCATTTTATAAAAGAATTTACAACTGATAAAAACACTTAACAATTTTTATAAACGAATTTCAACTCGAATGAAATTCTAATTGTAATTGTCTAACAAATGACGTAACAAATTAAATCGTCATTTGACGAAAATCAACTATTATGAAACCCCAGGTTGTTACAAAACCAGTTTCATCGGATCCATAACGGTGAATTATTATAGGATTTCAAGTTTCATAATAATCGGACTTGTCGTTTGATCGTATGGACTCGGAACGCCTTGAAATCAATTTGAAATAAGCTGATTTTAACATAACTTCTTCATACGATGGAATTAGGACTTGAAACCTATTCCATTGAGTTTAAAAATATTGAAAACATCTTTTTTGATATACGGGTTGATCTATTTTCGTTCCGGAGTCAGAACGGGCTTTTCGGGTCGTTTATCGTTCAACGCGTAAATCAATCGTATCCATTCATTCTATCCCTAACCTACCTATAAATTCCTCGTTATAAACCCTAGCCACTCCTTATTCTCATTTGTCTGTACGTACATAAATTTCTGTTGCTCCTCTTTCTCAATGGCAGACAAACCCTAAATTTCACAATCTAATTTCAATTCAAAATTCAACTTAAAAATTCAAACTCCTCAATATATATCGAATTATATATTTGATTTGAAGCTCTCGACGAGCGCATCTTAGATCTATAATTCGTTTTTCAATTTGAACCTCCATTTGTCCAAAAATTGAAGAACAAGTCTCGGTCGTTCATTGGCATTTGATGATCTTCAACGGATCGACGATTCGTTGATACAGCTGTAACGACCACGACTTTCTCTCCATAGAAAGTCGTAGTCGTTACAGTGGTATCAGAGCACTAGGTTGAGTGAATACCTAGGTTCAGAAGGATTGTTCATTAGAGATAGGATCTGTAGCAACCTATTTGAGTCTGAGTATATATATATACGAGAGCGCGTATTTGTTAGTTATATAAAATGGTTTTATATTGTGTTAATTGATCGGTTGAGTGGTATATGGATTCTGGTCAATACGAGTAGCTAACGTTATTGATAGGGATCTCTAAACACTTGAACCAGGCCAACGGACACAATATTGTTTTAAAGAGGTAAATGAAATAATTTACCCAGAAATAATTTCTATATAAAAAGTATCATTTTAAATATATTTATGTATTTCTACCTATTTATTGGGTTACCTGTTCGGGTTTTCCAATATAAGTTATAAAGGTAGATAAGGTGGTAGTGTGTGTAACACGATTACCAATGGTTGGAGTTTGACAGTTGAGGTTGGAAGTATATCTGACGAGACTGTAGACCCAATACCGTCTCGAGTAAGCTTTGCTATGGTAAAGGATTTCATCGATCTCTGAAGAAAACCTGTAATGGTTCGGAGTTTATCTTTGAAGTGTGGATGAGTAGAGTTGGATCTGTCGATGAGGCAGAAGTGAGTGATGGTACCTTGATACCTCAGGTAATAGTAGCTGTATGATGAGATACAGTGACGATGGATGTTCCCGAAGATGTTTTCTTTGGAACAAGCTTAAGGAAGTGTATCTGCTTCGGTGTTGTGGCTGAGTTCAGCATGGTGTTTCTGTTTTGTTTGAGGTTCGAGTTTCTCGAAGAGCTTTGATTTGGGAATCTTTGGCATATGTGGCAGCAGTGCAACTCGGAGTATTCTGCGCGTTGGCAGGAAAGTTTTCTAGCTGAGCAGTTTTTCTAGAAGTGAAGATCAGAAGCAGCAGAGTGGATCCATTTCTTCGATAAATTGGATAAATAAGTGTAAGCTGTTCTGATCGGTAAAGAGGGAACAGTTTTTCTTTGGAATTAGGATGGGTTGATCGCAAAAGTGACTTGCGATTGCTGAGTGTTCTCTTGAGTTGTCAGAATTTTTCTGGATGTCTTCAGAGAAGTCAGAAGTTTGTCCGCATCTGAAGGTTGAGTTTTCTTATCGAATGGATTCCATGAGTGATACCGATGGTTCAGTCTAGTGGAAGGATGTTTTCCTAGAGATAGAGTTTGGTGAAGCAGCTCAAGTTTTGCTGAAGTATCCGAGTTTTCTTTATGGATCAGTGAACCTTATTTCTAGAAGTGAGTTGTCCAGTCTGTGCTTGTGTTCTACCTCAGATCAGAGTTGAGCAGCGAAAGCAGTTTGGAGTGTATCTCTGGATGGGAGAAGTAAGTTTGGAATCTACGGATAATTGTGAAGTAGAGTTGTGTTTGGATCTCGTCTGTGTTCTGATTTGGATAAGTATTTGGTCTTCTGAATTGAATTGTCAGTTTGGATAACTGGAATTCATTGAGTTTTACGTATCTCTGAGGAAATACGTATTTGATTTATCTCTGGTTTTAGAATCTGCAGTTTGGGAAGTTTGGTAGTTGAGTCAGACTCGTCTGTAGTCTGATATTCTGTTTAGTTCTGTAGATCTAGATGAGTAGGAGATCTATAGCTTAGTAATTTAGATTGTTTGTAGAGCGAGTATCCCGGTATATATATATACTTGGGGAAACTCGAGGAATTTTATCTAGAATTTAATCTAGATAGTTAGAATTGTTTGATTGGATGAATTGGTTGCTATGGTTGCTAGCATATGGATGATAGTATATGCTTGTGTTTTAAATTAAAATCTTTAATAAGATTATTAAATTACCTTTGTTTAAATTTCGGGGACGAAATTATTTTAAGGGGGGAGGAATGTAATATCCCGGAAATTTTGACAATATCAATTTAATAATCTGTTTAATAATCAAATTGATATGGATAATCTTTGATAATAAGATTTGAATTTAATTTAATAATCTAATTAAATAAGTATCAAATATGTTATTTTCAAATAATAAGTATAATGTATTATTTTTATAAATATGAATTGATTTTAAAGACTATGGAATTGTTATTTTAAATTGATAAGTAGTTGTATATGAATATATATATAACTTAATTTTTAAATTGAATCTTAGGATTTAATTTGATTTGAATTTAATTTAAGTTTTGAAATTCAAAAGAATAGATATTTAAATTGTTTTGGAATTTTAGAATATTTGTATAAATTTTTATTTATAAATATAAATTAGTTTTGTTCTTTTAAAAGTTATATATATAGATAAGTATTTTAATAAATAAGAAAAGGTTTTTATATACTTTTAAAATAAATAAAAAATATGTATTAATTACTTAAAAGACAAGTGTAATAAAATTAAGACACCTAAATAACATGTGTTAAGTTATGAATTAACAATGAGACAAGTGTCATTTAAATTTGTTTTTCTTTTATTTTTATTAAATCATTTTTCAGCCTATAAACATATGCTTCTTATCTTCTTTTCGTTTTCTATTCTTTTTCAAAACTTAAGAAACTTCAGCTGTAACAAAATCTCAAAACAAAATCTGATATTCAGTAAATCAATTCCTCAAAACCAAATTCATTTTCTCAAATCTGTCTGCCTACAAATCATTTTTTCAAAAGGGAACAAATCTGCATTTTTCATCTCTGGAAGCCTGCAGTTATTCTTCAAGACTGTCTGTAATCAAGCTTCAGTAGCATGCAAAGCTTCTGGGGATTTAAAGCATTTCAGTTTCAAGTTTTTAAAAGATCAAATCATTTTCCAGTAATTAAAGTTTAAAGAATTCCAAGCTTTTCAAAGGATAGGCTCTGTCTCCATTTTTTCGTGAGTAATCATTCTTTTAAAAACAGTTTTTAAAATCTGTGATTTGGCTAAAATATTGTGATGAATCTCTGTAGATATGGTTGCATGTGTTCATATGTGTAGATGCATGTATTGCCTCTGTTCTCTGTTTTATAACCAGAGAGTAAACACCTTTCAAAAACTAAAATATGTGTTATTACTTTGATGTTTTTGCTAAATCTATGAAGTGATATTGTAAGTATGTTCTGCATGGATGTTTTTAAACTGGAATATAATTGAAAATACTCTGTATATTGTGTGCATGTCTCTGTATATATATATATATACTGATCTCTGTTGAATCCCTCTGGCTCAAGAACAACTTTAAAAAAATCCCTATCTTCTCAAAGAATCATTGTTTGGTTATGATCATTAAAAAGAAAATGATTATAACATTATAATTTCATTTTTAAAAATAGTTCCAAGAAGAAATATTTAGAAATTTTTTAGAAAATAGAATGTTATAGAGAAATCTATTTATAACAGAAAAATCGATTGTTTTAATTTCGTGATTTGATTTCATAATGTGATTTGTATTGGCAAATTATGAATTTAGGTAAAGAAATCATGATTTTTAAGTAAATAGTTGGAGAGATATCTCGAGATGAACGGGAAATGTATGTTCATCAATTTCCGTTGATCAACGATGATTGGGAAGTCGTGATTGTTCGTGGTGAAAGCTGGCATGTTGGAGATTACAGGAAAAATAAGGATTTGATTTATCGATGGACGTGGCGACTCAGCGACGACGAACTAGGGTTTAATGTCAGGATTTGAACGTCGAGAGATGTGAGGCTAATTCGTGGTCATCGATGCATCGAGTGGAACGAGACCTAGGGGAATTGAAGCAGGGGAGGTTGACGAAGCTTCAATTGTGGTTGCGTGGCGTCAGGTGGTTGAGATGGTCGGAGCGAGGCGTTTTTAGGTGATCGGTATTGTTCCAGTTTTTCGAACGATGGGTTCGATTTCGTTTCGATGGTGATATCGGTGGTCTGGGTGGCCAGGTGGGTCAGGGGGGTGGTTGTCGACTTGGCGAAGGCGTCGATGTTGGTCTGAGCACTGGCGAACTTGCGTGCACGTGTGCACGTTGTATATCTGGAAGAGATAGTATAGTTTGGGGAAGAAGAAGAAATGCTCGGTCGAGTTTGAGTTTTTCGTGGGTTTTCTCGAAGCAGTGAGAGGAGTGGAATACTCGAGTTGAGCTCGGGAATCTGGCGTGTAGAACTCGTGTAGTTTGAAATGTTTAGCTATTAACAGTTTAGTTGTTATAGTTTTAAAAATTTTAAAAAATTTTAACTAAGTTTTTGAAATAAAAGAAAAGGAGAAACTCGAGTAGATCTCGCGTGAAGATCGGGTTGGACCCGAAGCAAGTTATAAACAGTTTTTAAAAGGTTTTATAAAAAGCAAGTTTTAAATTTTAAATTGAATCTAGTTTGAACTTTTATAATTGTTTAAAATGATTTGATTGAAGGAAGTTATAATTTGTTAACTTTAATTTGTTAAGTTAAATGTTTATTTATTTTATTTTAAAAACTTAACTAAGTAAATTAATTAATGATAAATGTTAAAAATTTATATGATAATGATAATTGGGTAATTATAAAGGTAATAATTTTCCTTAAAGGTTAACAAAGTTTTTTTAATATATTTAAAGGAGATAAGTTTTAAAGGATATTTAATTAGGATGTTTAATTAAGGTAAATGGTTTATCTTAATTAATTGAGGTTTTATTAAGTAATTAAAGTATAGTTACTTAATTAATTGAAGACAGCTAATTAATGTAATTAATTTAAGATAATTACTTTGGTTTAATTAAGAATAATCACTTTAGAAATTGATTGAGTATAATTATTGAATGTAATTAATGAAAGAATAATTAATTAATGAAAGAATTAGAGGTTAATTAATTAAAAAGGATAATTACTTTATGGAAGTAATTAATGAAAGGTAATTAAGAATTAATTACTTAGATAATTAATTAAGGAAAATTAATAGGATTAATTTAATAGTTAATTAGATTAATTAATTTAAAGATAATCAATTATAGAATTTGTTTAAATGTAATTACTTATTGGAAGTAATTAAGAATTAATTACTTATTGTAATTAATTGAAGTTGATTTGATTTTTTTAAGTTAACTAATTAAGTTTAATTAATTTAGAATAATCAAGAGATGATTTGATAATAATTACTTAATGTAATTATTAAAATAAGATTATTTAGGGAAGTAAATAATAAGATAATTACTGGAAGTAATTAGTTGAATAATGATTTTATAGAAGTAATTTGAGTTAATTACTTTGAATAATTAATCAAGGGATTAATTAAGAAATTAATTAAGGAGTAATTAATTTAGTTTATAAAAGTAATTAAGGGTAGTTAATTACTGATTGAAGATTATTCAAGGTGATTAATAAATGTTGTTTAATTAAAAGTTAATTACTTAATGTAATTAATTTAATTAAGTAATTAATAATTAATTTGTAATTAAGGATCATTAATTAATATAATTAATGATGTAATTAAGAATTGATTAATTAAGTAATAATTAATAAATGAAGTAATTAATCAATGTAATTAATTAAGGATTAATGTAATTAATTATAGTTGATTAACTTAATTAATTTTAGTTAATTAATTAATGATGTAATTAAAGGTTAATTACAATAAGTGGTTAAGAATAATTACTTTGAGTAATTAATTAAGGATAAATTACTTGAAGGAAATTAAAAAATAATTAATCAAAGATGATTAATTGAAAAAGGTAATTAGAGGATAATTAATTAATTTGTAATTAATTAATGGTTAAGTAAGAAGGATTTATAAAATGAAGCAATTAATTTAATTCACTTTAAATTAATTAGAGATGATATAAATCATTACTTATGGATGGATGATAATACTGAATGCTTTGCATTGATTGATATCCCTGATGAGATATATGCTGTATGATATGGATGTTAGTTGAATTGTGATGATAATATGGATTATCTGATAATGTTGATTATCTATTGTGAATCATCTTTCTATGTGTATAAAGATAATTGAATTGAATTGTTTTAACCTTTAAAACAACTTGGCCTTAAAAGATACGCTTTGGATTTCGATGAGACCGGGATCGGGTTTCCGTATACCGGATTTCCAGGTCTGGAGACCCGAATACCACATCGATCCAAATTAACGATAGGTCGTGAATCAAGTAAAGATGAAGATTCAGAGTGCAAGGGTTATTGTCGTTAACTCTAAGGGTGATTCCAAAACGAGTGTAACGAGATAATGCCTTCGGTTTCGTTCGAACCCGGAACGAACTTGTATGGATTGAATGCTTTCAGCACATCGTCAGGTGGACGATGAGCATTCTAAGTGATGTGTTCTTTTCTAAGGTAATCGTGACCTCAAGCCTCACAAACCGGGAATGGCTAAAACAGGGGAGGTGCAGCAAGGTTAGTGGGTAGCACCCAAGTAGGACAAGGTTACCTCTGTCTAGATGTCCCTTTCTATTTCGACTTAGTGGTGCGGTTGCTGATCCCAACCGTGAGGTATCTTGTGCGGGAATTATCCAGTAAGGGATGTTCCAACCTTGTGTTGCAGGGGATTGGGAATGATCCTCGGTACGGTGATCTAGGCCACGTACTGTGACGGGCGGTACCCCAGTAGCCCTGCCATTGTATGGAATCCAAACTCCAATAAGTGCCGTACGTATTAGTTGTGCCCAACTATGTTGGAATGTGAGATGTAAGCATTTCAGCTATTTCTGTATTTTACTTGAAAACCCTAGACCCTATTATAATATAACTGGATTTCCTATCAAATGTTTTGGTTAGCGTAAGGTAAAAACTTTTCCATGTTTATGTGTGGGAAGTCTTACGTGATACCTTTGTTTTCAAAAGGTTTTGAAGTTAAACAATTTTAACCCGTTTACTCACACCAGACCCATGTCTGACCCAAGTGTTTATTTTCTGTTTTATTAAACTCTTGGGTACTCAAATTTTTACGAGTAGCCAAGGGATTCAGGTTTAGTTTTGACGAATATTCTGGAGGAGCAATGGAGCAGGAGGCTTCGGCGTTCGTAGATATAGTATTCCGCTGTGTTGATATCTGTAATAGTGTCTTGTCTTGTATTTGAGTTGTAATGTCTAGACAGATGTTTATAACTGTCTAGTAAGTGATGTATAAGTTGTGTACTCTGATTATGTAAAGACTATGTATTAGTTATGTGATATATTATAATTTGTTCCGTTTCCGCTGTGAGATTCTGATGTGTTGTTTCTTTCTTTCTCTTCTTTTCTCTTTCTATCCCTTTCTTTCTTATTAGCGATATGACTTTCTATGGAGAGAAAGTCGTGGTCGTTACAACAGCTTTGTAGAGAGTAGCGACTGGAGTGCATCTGTATAGTTTTGCATCGAATCGACGGTGGGATGCTCGACAATAATTCGAATAGGGTTCTAAACTATGGTGGCGGCTGCGTTTTCCCTCAGCCTGAGGTGAACGCGACAGTGTCACTGGCGTCGGGGGAGGGGGGGTGGGGGGTTGTGGCGGCTCTCCGGCGTGGTCGCGGCCGTGGTAGGCTGCGCGCTTGATCACGATACGTGAGGGCAGCCTAGAGTCGTTGACGTTCGAACTGGGTAGGGGAGCTACCAAGGTTTCATCGTGTGGAAGAGATGAAGACGCGTGGCAGGTTTTGGTTCGTCCCCTTTTGTTTTGTTTTTTTATTTATTTAAAAATTTCAATCTTCTAACTGCAATAACTTTTGCATACGAGATTCGATTTACGCGCGATTTGCTCCACTGGGATCGTATCAAAATTTCGGACATTTTGACGCTAGTTTGGACGAATTCTGAGACTGTTAAAATTTTGGGCTTATTTCGAATTTAAATTCGATTTAAATTCAAATGTGAGTGTTTTAACTCACTCACAACTTCTAAAATTTCTTATGTTTGTTAAATTTAATTTACGTTGTGATTAGGAATTTATTTATGACTGTTTGATATGTTTTAATCATCATCTCAGTTAATTTCAATTTATTTGAATTAAATTGTTATTTAATTTATTATTAAATTGTTATTTAACTTATTATTAAATATAAATTGCCAGTTAAATACCTGTTATTTATTATCAGTTCTATATTGATATTTATCGATCGTTTGGATGATGATTATGATGAATATTGATTGTTGATATTGGTTGAATGAATGTTTTATTTATATCGTTATAAACTGCAAGTTCGTTATGGATTTTATTATTATTTCGGGATTTCGGTTTGAAATGATATACAACCGTAAAATGTTTAAATTGCGGATTGAAATGATAAATATCCATATCACTTGACCCTAGGGTAGAAAATTATATACGGACATCGGATTGGTTAAATTAAATGATTTTAAAAATCCTTAAATTTTGAATTTAATCAATTGATGTTTTGAAATAAAAATTTGATTTATATAAATTGAAGTATTATTGGAAAATCAAGTTTTGTGTCGAAATGCGAATTGGTTTTAAAAGGAATTTCTTTAAGAAAGTAAAGAGGAAGTTTAAAGTTAAACTTTTATGTGTAAATGAAATTCTATCGAAATTGAGTTACTGAAATTGTTTGAAAATAACTTTGAAATATTTTTTGAAACTGGAGTAATCTATATTGATATTTTGAACATGGATTGAAACGATATGAAATTCGATAGTTTATTGAAATTTGGTTTATCGATTTGGAAATTTGAAATGGTCCAAATATATCGAAGTGAAATGAATAGTTTAATTTGATATTAATTTCAAACTCATATTTTAATATAAACTGTTTTAAAGATATATTATTTAAAATTTCTAATTATTAAGATTTTCAAATTTATTAGACTATTTAACCAATATTAACTATATAAATTATTTAATCTATTTTAAACCAATTCAATTTATTTTAAACAAATTAAACCATTTTAATTTAATTTAAATATGATTAATGTATTTTTAAGTTATTTAATCTATTTTAAATTATATTTAATCTAAATTTAATCTATTTAACTATCTTAAATCAATTTAAAATATTTTTACCTATAATTAAACTATTCTAGATCATCTTAACTATTTATAACTATTTAAACAAATTTCTGAATTTCCAAACTAAGTACATGGAAGAGTTTATATTCATTTCAATTTGGTTTAAAAAGAGAATAAGGCTAAATGATGTTATAACTTAAGTTGGAATTTTGAATGTTATAATAAATTGAAATGATGATTTTGAAGCAAGGACTTAACCTGTTTTGGAAAATATGATTTTGGAAGAAATTATGATTTTTGAAACGATATGATTTGGAAGTGATATAATTTTGAGAATACGATATTTCAATATAAACTATGAATTTGACTTTGAAAGGAAATATAATTATCGAACTATGATTTCAAATGTGATATGATTTCAAAGGTGAATACGATTTCAAAAGTAAGTATGATTTCAAAAGTAAGTAACATGGTTTGATTGAATATGATATTTTGATATCAATTATGAAACGATTTTGGAAATGTAAAAGAACCATCCGGGTGTAATAAGCGATTGGTTGTTAAAGAGACCGGGATCGGATTTTGTCATACTCTCTGCCAATACCGAAAACCACTTTGGCAACTATGTACGCTATGGAGATTCCAGAATGAAGTAGGATGGTGGCGACGATCCTAAAGTTATATTTACGTGGACCTAACTCCCGTGAGTTAGCATAAGGTGGCTAAAACATGAGCGATTCCGGGCCAATGAGGTAGCAATTCTAATCGGACACATTCCATCGATACTATATTCTGAATTACGATTTATTTGGTGGCCACCATTCGATTTTACTCAGGAGTGTGTTTTGAGGTGGGCGGTAGTTGCGGCTATGCGTCACCACCAGTCCGGATGTGTAATTGGTATATCTACCCTGGCATTGCCTAGTTATGCTGTGTTATCTACCCTAGCGCGCCTTCTACGAGTTTGTTTTATGTCGTACCTATGTGGTATCCTCTAGCGGCTCCAGTTTACGGTGAGCTACGGTACTGTATAGACTATTGGCATACCCTAAAAATGTGTTAAGGTGGAAAATGTAAAGCCTTAACGCTATTTTTAAATAACATACTTTACTTTAGACATATTATAATAGCGTATTGTACTATATAGTAGATAGTTTAACGGATCCTTAGGAGATGTGAATCCTGAACATCTCTTAAGTTACTGCACTCACGTTAGACACTGGATAGGAGATGTCAAACCCCGTAAACATCTCCGACGCTATTTACACTCGTATTTATTTACCGTTGATTTAACTCACATAAGATCTTTTAGTTCTGACTCGAGTGTTTTGTCTTTTCAATTCGCTCGAGTCAGCCTGAGCATTTCAGGATTTGGAGACCTTATTTCCGGAAGACGAAGACGAAGATTGTATTATTATTATTTACTATATTATTCCACTACATCATACTGTTCCACTGCAATGTTATGTATTTATCTCTGATATGTGTAACTCTGATTTTTGTATTGGAAAAAGTGTAATCAAATGTTTTGTATACAGCTTCATGAACTGTTATTTGATTATTATATTTTGTCATTCCGCTATGAGATACTGTTTTGTTTTTATTTCTTTCTCTTTTTCTTATTCACCCGCAAATATCAATTCGCCCTTCTGTATGGTTTGAGTTGGCATGTGTGTCTACTTAAAGCGTACAAAAAGGCGGGATGTTACATTTCATTAATTTGCATTCTTTACTTACGTAAGTTACATCCATTTCAATTATTTGGATCATAAATGAATTCATTATTGATGTATTGTATACATTTTATTTCAATTTACTTTAGATTTACAATTTAGTTTGATTTCCATTTCTTTCATTAACTTCGTTTACTTTTCTCCCTCATATAGTGTTTATTTTCATTAATTTACATTCGTTATTACTTACAAAAGTTCATTTACCCTTTATTCATAAAATGTCATTTTCTTTCATTTTATTACCTTACATTCATTGCTTAAATAAGTTATTTTTATTTCAATTATTGGATTATACATTATTAGGTAAGTTTCTTTACAATTAAATTCACCATTTATAGATTATTTCTTTTTCATATTCATTCTTCCATATAAAGTATTATTGAATATTGACTCCATTTCTAAATCATTTCCAATGTTTTCTGAAATTATATTCATTCAATTAATATAGTACTCACTTTAATTATAAATGGATTTAATATTAATTTAAGTTTATAATTATTTATTTATAGTATTCACCTTTTATTATTCAATCTGATTATAAATAACTTAAAATGTTAAATTAAGCTTATAATCATTTTTCTTACATTATTCACTTTTATTACATTTAATTAGTAGCATTTCAAACTATTAACTTCAGTTTATGTAACGACCCCGAATTTTTTATAAATTTAAAATAATAATTAATCGAATTTTTGAATTAAAATTGTAAAATTAAATGATAAAGTGATGCGAGTTTCCCCGAATTAAAATAAATTCTGTATAAATCATTTTAAACTTTAAATATTGTATATATGTGTATATATGTGAATGTGTATATATTTGGGTATATAAGAGTCAATTTGAAATTATAAATATATGTATATATATTTGGATTTGAATTTAAATTGTAAGTAAATGGTTTAAGAAATGAAAATATATAAGATATAAAAATATAAAGCAAATACATTGGATAAGATCTAATAACAAATTAGAATCTAGAGATTCACTTATATTACCAAATGAATATAAAAATAATTAGTATTAAATTTAGAAATAAATGATTGAGATAGAAATAAATATAAAAAAATACATAAGATGAATTTTACAAAATCATAAATTATAAAACGAAATAAAATAACAACATTAGATAAATTTTAATCAAATATTGAACATAGAAACACATTCAAATAAGAAGAGAAAATATGTATGCAAACATAAAGACAAGTTAAAAACAAACAAATGAAACAAGAATACATGTATATAAAGTTGTAGAAGAAGCCACCACTATCTCATCTCATATTGTACAGCCGAAGTAAATAAAATGAAAAATGGTACAAGATAATTAATGCAAGAAGTCTTTAGCCCCCAAAACAACATATTAGCCTCCAAATAAAATATCCCTGTACAAATCTTTGTACAAAGTATAAACCATTGTACAACATAAATTATCACTTTGTACAACACATTATATCACTCTGCAACACTTCCTTCCAACTGAAAAACAATATTTATCACCCCTAAAATATCACTTCTCGTTCCAGTCTTCAGTCACCATTATAAACTGAAGTAAAAAAAATCATTTTTTAACTTAAACAATTATTCAACATAAACCTCAAAACAAATTATATTAGCCTGAGATCAAGAAGAAGAAGAGTTCCAGTATCAAATTCAAACCAGAGTTCTCAACTTTGCAGAGTTAAAAAAAAAAGATTTCAACTTAGAAGTCTACAACCTCAAAACTTCTGGAAAACAAGATGTTTAAGGTGAGTAACTTCTTTTTTAAAAATGCTTAAGTATATTTATATATGTTGCTTGAATAATGTCTGAAATGTGTATGTTTATATGTATACATACTTATGCAATTCTGAGTATATATAATATCTGCATGTTTGTTTATCTGGAAAAATACTTTGTTTATAAATTTCAAATCCAGGTTTAAATTCAAAATCATTTTCTCTTGATCCATTGATTTCTAGGATTTAAGATCAAAATAAGATCTGACTGTTTGATTACAAAGGAAGTGTTAAAATTTTATTTAAGCTAAAAATAAATTAGTTTGCTCTGGAAAAACCTTAAGAATAGTAATGCTTAAGTATTTATCAAATATTCAAACTTGGTAAATCAATGATTCAGGATCATAAACTAATTACTAAATCAAAATTAGGATTTTTAAAACTAAAATCTCATTTTTTAGTTAAGTATTGGATATACATTACTGGTTTGATCAATTTGGGGATTTGGGGTTGCCTCTAGCAATACAGTTGATCGGAGTGGCTGTGGTTCTTTCTAGAGGTAGATGAGTGATCGAAGGGTCGAGGAAAAATGGTGGAAGGTGGTGCAGTTGGTCGTGGTTGTGGCGGTATTTGTTTAAAGTTTGTAAACCTAATTTTGTCACGGTTAAGAAAATTAATTCGTTCGACACTTATGATCGATCGAGTGTTACGAGGTTTTGGGGAACGATGGAGGAGGTGTAGACAAAGCATCGACCGGAGTTTCAGGTCCTCCGGTGGTCTAGGCGGCGAGTTCGAGGCATTGCCAGGTTTTGAGAGGAAGTTGTTCTCGAGTTTCCAGGTTTCAAATTTTTGTCGAATTCGAATTCGAGACGTAGGTGGAGTTTGGGTGGTCGCGAATCAATCTGGGGAGGATTGTCGACGTGCTCGACGTAGTGGCGGTGCCAGAAGATCGCCAGAGGTGATGTGCATGTGCACGAGGTTTGGGGGTGACAGCCTGGGTATTTGTCTGGGAAGAACGAGAATTTTCTCGTGTGTTTACTCGAGTAATTCGAGTGTTTACTCGAAGCAAGGAAGTGGGGTTTCGGGTCATATTTTTTTCCAGGTTTTAAAATCTGAACCATGTTTTCTGTTTTGAAAACTTGAAACTAAATTTAAATTTGAAAACAAGGTTTTTAAAACTGAGTTTAAACCAAAACTGTAAATAAAGATTCCAGTTTGAAATAGAATTTAGTTTTGGAGATAAATAAAGTTTTAAATTCAATTTGTTTATTTAAAATAAAAGAAATTAAAGGTATGGAGAATTTGAATTTAAAATAGAATTGAATTAGTAAATGAAAATTTAAACAAGTTGAAAATTTAAAAAGTTTAAACCTGGATTTCATTTTAAAACCGATTTCCAGATTTTGAAATTAATTTCGTTTTATAACTTAAGTGTTTAAAATAAGTTGAATATGCTAGAAATTGTAAAGAAAAGTGATTTTAAACTTTTTAAAATTTCCTTCATAACCAATTGTTATTTTAACATGTAAATTTAAAATGTTAAGAAAATTTGCTTTAAACTTTATTAAAAAAGTAAATAAGGATTTATTTCAAATTTTAAATCTAAATTGGAATTAAAAAGGAAATTTGAAACGATGTTTCAATATATGGTTAACAAATAAATCAAATCATAGATATGGATGAGTTGACTTTAAATTATGAAGATTAATGATTTGAAATTAATTGATTAATGAGTCTTTAAGGATTAATCAAATTTTAATCAACAATGATTAATATAAGTAAATTTCTTTAGAAAAGTAATTAAAGAAATTTAATAATTGATAAAGGTCATTAACCAAGATTTTATTTGAATAAATAATCAATGTGATAAATTTTAACAATAAATTTAGATTAATAAATTTAATAACAATTAATTGTGGGATTGTTAAATATAATTACTAAATGACAATAATTGTGGAATTAATTATTTAGTTGAATTAATTGAGTTAATCGGATTAGTTTAAGTTAATTACTTAAGTTAATTTAATCTAGAACAATCATTTGACAATTTAGTAAAATATAATTACTTAGAGAAGTAATGAATAGATAATTACTGAATGTAATTAATTGAATGATGATTTGAAATTTGAGTAAATTATTTGTTAATAAATTAAAGGATTAATTAATAATTGTGATTAATTAAGATTAATTGATTCATTAATTAAGAATGATTAGTTAATAATTAAGGGTTAACTAATAAATTTGAAAAGAAGATTTATTTCAAATAATTTGTAATTAAATTATGATAATTAACCTGGATTAATAATTAATAAATCTAATTTAAATTAATCAGTTGATTAATAAATTCATTTGTGAATGTTTGGACTTGACTAAATGATTGAATTGTTTGATATTCTGATATGTGATGCTTTGTGATACATCCTGATTTGTGTTGTGGTCTGTAAAGTAGTTTATTTATCTGGGATGAATGTAATTTATTATCTGCAATATATAGATATATCTGTGATCTGTGAATAAAAGATAAGCGTTATAGTTATACCGCTTATCAAATATATTGTTGTATTTGAATCTGTGCTGATTGATGATGATGTTGCACTATTGTGCTAAACCCCTGGACCACACTTTTACACACACAAATATGGATTTCACGAGGAAATTGGTTAAGTCACAGATGATTTAAATTTAATATTTTTGAAATTGAAATTTTAATTTCAATTGATTTTGGAAATGGATTTGGGTTAAATGTTAAAACTTTTGAAAAGGGGTTTTAAAGATAAAAGTTTTTTTGAATAACTTGGTAAAGTTTTCAATTTAAATAATTAAATTTGAATTTGAATTCAAAAATTTGGAATTAAATTCCATGTTTGGAAATTATGGTTAAAGATGTTATAAATGTGTTTATATGAAATTAAACCATTTTGAAGGTATGGTTTTGAGAATTCGAATTTAACCCAAAGATTTTAACTCGTATAAATGAATCAGATTTTCCGAAATGAAAACTATTTGTTTTCAAATAATAGAAGCTTTCATATAAGAAATGAAATTCCAATTTAAAGGAATTTCAAGTTTGAATTGAAAATGGTTTTCCAAATTACGAATAAATCTTTGGAAACGTGTTTTGAAAGCTATAAGTTAAATCTTTGTTTTAAAGATTTAATGAGTTAATCCAATTGAAATGGAAATTAATTTGGAAAATCTATGAATGAATCTTTTGTTTAAAAGATTAAAGTGTGGAAATTGTTTAAACCGTTGAAGGTTGTTAAAATGAATCTTTTTGTTTAAAGATTTGAAAATGGTACTTTGTTAAACCATTTGAAAAGAAAGTTTGGGTTTAAGTTGTGACTTAACTGAAATTCCATTATCCATATGTTTTTAAATATTGCGCTCATTATTCGGTTTAGCCGGGAGAGGACCTTTGTGTCATATAACCCATTTTGAATAATGATACGTCGTATATGGATTGCATTGAAGACCGGTGGTGAAGACCGGGTATTTGCGAGAACGATATGATAACTTATCGATTGTCTCTGCACTAAGTCACGCCGGTATAGAGATTTCCTAAGTGATGGGAAATCCGATCCGGATTGTGAATACCCGGATTGCAAGGGCTTCTTCGGAAGTGCCTTCGGTTCTGTTCGAACCCGGAACAGACTTGTATGGTTACATGTCTGACATTACATTTTGAGATATAAAGCTGATTTCTTTCAAATACATTTCTGTTTGGTGGCGGAGAATTTATTCTCTTAGCTTAACACCCTTCTCTGAGACGTACGAGCTCAGAGGTTATGTAGTTGAAAGTTATCAGCGATATACTCCCAATTTGGTAATGTGGCATGCTGAGTGTTGTTGTGTGTTGATCATTTATTGGTCATTTGTTGATCAAAGCATGGCTTTGTGAAAAAGCGTAGCTTTGTGGACGAGACCTCATCGAACCTCACAGACCGGAAATGGTCGAAACAGGAATGATGCGGCAAGGTTATGAGGGTTGCGCCCTTTAGGATATGTCATTTCCTTCTGGAAAAGGGTGGTATCATGGTATGGAGCCCAGATACTTACTTATGTAGACACACTATATTTATTACTGTGTGATGTTGTTGGTTATCGAGGTACCTCGGATAAAGGTCCCAAAGGACCAGGGGGTGGCATATTCGTGTAGTAGTTACCTAGTTACAGAGGTAACCCGGCCTTGTGTTGGCAGAGAGCTAGTTAGTTCTCGGGACGTCCATCCAGAGGCGTACCCATGTGGCAGTAGGAAGTTCCTTAGCCTGACAATTTGTTGGAAAATCCAAAGAAACAATACGAGCCCTTTACGATTGCAGTTGTATAACCTGTCTCCTCAGGAGGCAGCTATAGTAGGAAGTTTCTTTGCGTAGTAAGCATATTTGACTATCATAAGAAGAAATCTCCTCCAAGTCTGCGATTGCATTATGTGTGTGGTGGGAGGTCTTATGGTAGTTTCATTTTCCAAAAACATTGCGGATTTCAATGTTTAAAATTCTTTTGTTGTTGTTTAAAGATAAACTGTTCTTGTTGCTCACACCAGTCCCATGACTGACCTGGAGTTTATTGTTCCTTTCCTAAACTCTAGGTGCCCACAATTTTCCACACGGGCAGTTCAAAGTTGGGTTTTTCAGATAGTCAGATAGTAGGAGTAGATTCGATATCTTTGAAGCCTTTGGATCTTGGCGATCACATTAGCTTCATTCTGGAGTTATCTTGTTTGCTTATAGCAACTTGATGGTTGTCCGAGCTAGTTCTGGATTAGAGATGGATTATTTGGAGTTTGGCATTGAAGACATTATCTTTAGTTGCTATTTCTTGTATCTCTGATAGTGTTGATGTTCAGTTGTATCATTGTTGTGTATCATTCTGGATATTGTATTCATCAGATGTTGTTTATATGATATTATTTCTTTTTCTTCCGTTGTGTTGTTTACTTAATCGTGTTATAAGCTCCGGCACGATTCAAATTTCAACGGTTGAATCTGCGGCATTCAGGTACAATTAGAGTACGAATGTCGATTTTCGGACGCTGAAATTCGGAACGTGACAGTTTATAACAATTTATAACATTAGAATTCTTATTTATAAAAGTAATTCCATTGAACACTTACATTTACTAAAGTTTTACATGTACAATATTATATTACATATTCTTATCAACATTACAACTTTTAACATTTTGGTAAGTAATATATACGTCTTAAGAATGCAATTGAATATTACCCAAGTTTCTCTTATTTATTTAGTTAACAAAATGTTCAATAGTTACCATTTCTTATTTTCATTTCCTTTTTATTTACCGTTTTCAAAATTTCAGTTTCTTATCTATTTCAATAATCATTTTAACATCAAATTTCTTATTTTCATTTTAGAAGTTTCCAATTATTAATATAGTCAAGATTCCATTCATTACAATAATTGAAACTACTAATGTGAGTGCAATAGCTTAAGAGATTTTCGGAATTTACATCTCCTAAGGATCTACTAAACTATCGACTATATAGTACAATACGCTATTATAATAGTGTCTACAATAAAGTAAAGTATTAAAATAGCGTTAAGGCATTACCCATATCCCCCTTAACACATTTTTATATATTCTCATAGTCTATATAGTACCGCAATTCCTCCGTAAACTAGAGGGCTATCAGAGGACACTCCATAGGTATGGTACAAAACAAACTCGTATAAGGTGCTCTAGGGCATGTGAACACGGAACTCGAGGCAATGCCAGGGTAGATTTTCCAATTGCAGAATTGGGCTGGTGGTAACGGATAGTAGCTACTACCGCCCACCTCAGAACACACTCCCAAATCAAAAATCAAGGGGTGGCCACCAAATCCGATCTCGGTTTCCTTAACAACCAAACGCTTATTTCACACCGGATGGTTCTTTTACATTTCAAAAGGGTCAATTCACAATTTATATCAAAATATCATATCTAATTTCAAATCATATCTCTTTCGTAATCATATTCACTTTCAAACTATATTCACTTTCATAATCATGTTCACTTCCAAATCATATTCACTTTCAAATCATATTCACTTTGAAATTATCGATAAGTTATGTTAATTAATTCTTCATTTCAAAACCATCTTATTCACTCAAATATGTCATTTCACAAAAAGGTATTGTAACAACCCACATATTTTACGATTGTATATTTAAATGTTTTATTTAAATATAGCATCGTCAATCGGATTAAAGTCCGAAAAGCTACTTTTTGTAAATAGTCGAATTGGGACTCGAGACCACTTCCATTGAGTCCAAAATGGCGTTTACGACTTTTTTGAGTATAAACATCGATATGTTTGGAGTTGAGTAGAATTTGCTATTTTTCTACTTGGGCTTTGGGTTTAGGTTTGGGTTTCAGCCCACTAACCCAACTCATCTTATATCCTAACTCCACCCCCTCTCCTCTTCATTCATTATATCATTTTCCTAACACTTCAAGCTTTAGTAAAAATGGAGGGGGGAGGTTGGAAACTAAAATCCTAAGCCCTAGTTGCTTTGCAAATTCAAGATTCTAGCTCCAAAATCAAAGAGAAGCTTAGGTAAGCATCCTCTTCTTCATCTCCATCTCAATCTCTCTCCAATTTCAGAAATTTCCTATGACCTAACTTAGGAAATATTCGTTGTAATCTTAGATTGGAGCTTCTAGAGTTGAAGTTGAAGTGTGGTTGATCTTTCTTTTGATTTCAAAGCTTCTCATTCGTGTTTTTGAGTTTTAAAGGTGAGTTCTTTAACTCACATCTACGTCTATAACTTTCATTGTTGTTAGGTATGAATTCCTAATGCTTGTTCATGTTCATTTGCTTTTGATTTGAGTTGATTTGGTGAATTTTCCAATTTTGGTGTTTTGAAGTCAAAATCTTTAAAAATCCTATCTTGGATGTTTTGACATGTTTTGGTGGTGTTTCGAAGAGCCTATAAGGCTGGGTTGTCGCTTGGCATAAATCCCTAGTCTCCGTTGCTCATCCGATCGCTTCCGGTTTGGATTTTCGCCCATTTTGGGCAAGGCTGATTTTTGCCTAGCAAGCAATTTCAGATGTTTGGAACAAAATCCAAACGTCTGGTTTCAAATTCAGACGTCTGGTTGAAAAATCCAAACGTCTGGAATTGGTCCCTGGAAAACGCAAAAAGGCAGAGGAAAAATCCAGATGTCTGGAAATCCAACAAGACGTCTGGCGGACGTCTGGTTGGAATTTCAGACGTCTGAAATGTGCAGTTTTGCCTATTTTGGGCCAGAACCTAGGGCCAGACGTCTGGATCAACCCCCCAGACGTCTGGAACTATTCACTTTGCCTATTTTGGGCTGTTTTGAGTGGATTTCCAATGTTTATCGATTTTTGTTGATCCGATTAGTTGCTATCACTTTTATCGACCTTGGTGACTTCTTTTTTGAGATTTTTGGGAATATCCATTTTGATGGATTTGGTATCGATTTCTTTGGATTTAATTCACGTCTTCGAATGTGAATCTTTGGTGATTGATTGTTTCTACAATCATTTTTGTGATTTGTCACTTCTAAATACAAAGGTTTCTATACTAGTAGTAAATACTCAAACTCTTTCATCAAAACGATTGAGACACTATTTTAAAAATAAAGCTTGTTTTCAAAACCGTTTCCCAATCTTTAGTATATATAAACCTTTACCTCACTCATTCGAGAAATCCAATTAAACAGCTTAGCAAAACAAGCGGTATGAAACGCTTGCGTTTACTTTGTCGGTTAATTCTTAAACTTGTTCGATTGAAACTCTTGTGACAACTTTCGAGTGGAAATCTACAATTTGTTCGTAAATATTTAAGTTAAGCTAGTGGTTATGGGACATGAAGCTAAACTCATATATTTACTAGCTTAGTGTAATTGACACTTCTTAATGATCGATGATGAACATTTTGTGGTCTAGACTAGCAATGTGCGATGTCTCTTTGTCCACGTGGGGGACAGTACCTCGTCCTAATGAGCTTCGTCTCATTTTTATGGGCTGGCGACCCATGGTCTTTGGACCGTTCGTGGAGCAATCAGCTCAATAAGTCGGAGCATGGGGCGTATCTTTCTAAGTACGTCGATGTTCGTCTATGCATGGGGCGTATCTTTCTAGGTGCGTCAATGTTCGACTTTGCATAGGGCGTATCTTTCTAGGTGCGTCGATGTTAGACTTTACATGGGGCGTATAACAACCCGTATATTTAGACCATTTAAATTGACAATAATCCACACATGTCAACTTAAATAATACAAAACACGAATCATTATGGGATTATGAACACATATATGTAAATGAGAAACAATACAACATCACAGACACAGAATAGTCACAGAATAATGCAGCAGAAAAGTACATCATCATAATAGTAGTTCATGAAGCTACTACAGGAAATACAACAATGTCTCAACATAAAGTGACAAAGAGGAAATACAAGATGTTCAATACACAAGTTCATCAAATACTAGAAAGGAAATAAACTGATAAAGATAAATACTAAGTCTTCAGCATCTTCAACCAATCTTGATCAGCAACGGGATAGCTTCAGACTGACCCGAGCATATACAAAAGAAACACTCGAGTCAGGACTCAAAATCTTATACAGGATAATGAAGTGCAAATAATAAAACCCATAACTCAAAGATGAATGTAATACACATCTTTAAGGATCCGATAAACAATCTATATATACAATAGAATACGCTAAATAGATAATGTCTAATCAGTAAAGTACAATATTAAATAGTGTTAAGGCGTTACCATAATCCCCCTTAACACATTTTATAATGTCATAGTCTATACGACACCGTAAACCCCACTGTAAACTAGTGGTTATCAGAGGGTATTCCATAGGTATAACACAAAACAAATCGTAGAGGTCGCGATAGGATAAACAGTATGACAAGGTACATGAGGCGATACCAACTAGGACACTAGTAGTTGCCTGATCCGGACTGATGTTGGGCATAGCAGCTACTATCCCAACACCGCGAAACAACACTCCCAAATCAAGGGGTGCACCCAAATCGAATCACATAAGTAATAGATAAGGTATCGAAGAAGTGTGTCCGCTAGAGACGGCGATCCTCAATGGCCAGGCGCGGCTCCTGTTTTAGTCATGTCAGGGGTCATCCAATATCGTTCTCTTTCTTCAGTCAACGCGTTCACCAAAACCATCCACTTCGTTCTGGATCAACACTCCGCGTATATTAGTTATTAAAGTGGTTTTCGGTATCGACAGAGAGTATGTCCATATCCGATCCCGGTCTCTTTAATAACTACGCATAAATTTCCCGATGGTCATTTAATATTAAAGTTTAAACAAATCAAAGTCCAAAAGTCAAGTTGCAAATTTGACTTCCAAAATTTGACATTTCACAATTCGATTTATTTCAAATATTTAAAATCATATTTCCAAATGAAATTTTAGTTCAAACCCTTGAGTTAACAATCATTAAGTATTCTAGTTCAATTTAATAAGATCCAGATTTCACTTATTAAATTTAATTCATAATCCATGGATTCAATTTAATGGTCAATTTAGTTCAAATCATTAAATCAAATTATATTCCTTTCAATTCTTATTTACATTCATCGTTACATTAAATATAATCATAAATTCAATTAAATCAATTTCATTAACTAAATTCCCTTCTTATCAAACTTCATTGATTTATTTACCAAATTCAATTAAATTACTATTTTAAAGAAATCCATTTCATTCATTTGGTTCCATGATCTACATATCACAAATAAGTTGTTTTCGAGTTACAAATCAACTCAATCCATAATCGGTTTACAATGTCCTGCTTTAATTAATTCATCAATTTTAAAATCATTTAAAATTTAAATTATCGCTAAATCAAATCCATAAAACTTTAGTTAGTTTTGTATTCCTCTTAAGTCAATTTGTTACTTAATCTCAAATTAAATTTTATAACAAGTTCCAAATCTATTTAATTAAAACCGAGTTTAAATCTAAATCTAACAATCTAATAAATTTTAAATTATTAAATTCTAAACTTACTTGTTCTAAATCTCATTTCAATTAAATTTGTCAATTCATTTTATTCAATAGATTTATTAATCCGTTTCAATTTTATCCATTAATTCATTTCAATTAAATCCATTAATTTATTTCAATTAAATCCATTAATTTATTTCCATTAAATCCATTAATTTATTTCAATTAAATCCATTAATTTATTACAATTAAATTCATTAAGTTCGTTACTTAATTTCCAAATAATTCTTAAGTTCATTCCTTAATTTCAAATAGATTTAAATTTCAAAAATGATTTTTGTTAACCAATCGGGTTTCTTATTTTTAATTATCTATCCTAGGACAAAGTTGTTCAATTGGATATTTATCATTTCAACCCAAAATCATTAAATAAAAAAAAACAAGCTTAGCAAAGGGAACTTGCAGTGTGATAACTGGGATGGTGTCAAAATAAATAAATAATCAATAGCAACCATACATAACAATTCAACAATTTATTTAAATAATCCCGAAATAATCATACTAATTTACATTTGTTATTTATGCAAATTAATAAAATTATTCCTAGAATCCACACTATCATTTCATGCAGATTAAAGATTATCACATTATGGTTTTTACACTTGGTGTCTATTATCAAATTACTACATCAATCATACATTCAATGGTTCAAAGTGTAGTTAACGCTACTTCTACGTGTCGATTTGTTTAACATTAAAAGGGCCAAGTTCAACATATATAATCTATTTTAAATTGTTAACTATCTTATAGCAAATTCAATTTCATATTAATCATCACTTATATTAAATTCAATCATCACATAACACATTAAGCGTCACAAAATTTTTCATAAACTAACATCAATCACAATTTAACACATTAAATCTTTTTTTTTCTTTTTTTTTATACATGGCATCAATTCAGCAATTTTAAATTTCTAACAATACTAAATTTAACTTGTATAAAAATTAACAGTTTATGTGAACAATTTTTACATCAACCATTCTAACATCCAAATTAATATTAACAACATCTAACACTTGATTATCATAGCATAATAAATTGAGCCGTGAATGAAGTATTCACCTTGCGTGGTAGAAGATTGGACGACGAAGCACGAAGACGATTGATCAGATAGACGCTAACAAGCATGACACAAAAGCAAACAAAAACAAATCAAAGAAGCTAGGTAGATCGACAAGCCGGATGAATGCCTAGGACTCCGAAGCGGTAGCTGGAACCAAAACAGAGCAACAGAATATATGAGCAAACAAAAATTTCAAAAGTAAATACTCATACATAATATAACGGTTTCATATATATATTTTATATATACACTACGGAGTGGAATGGTATACGATTGCAGCCAAGGCGAGGCTGGTGGTCGTGGTAGTGGGACGCTGGTCGAGGTAGTCGGAGGAGGCGGGCTGGTTCGCTGCGGGTTCGGGTGGCGCTGGTGGAGGCAAAGGCTGGTGGTCGTGGCGAACTGGGGAACGGTGGCTGGCGAGTGGACTGGAAGGTGAAAGGCGGGCGGTGGAGTATGGGTTTCGGGTGGAGTCTGGGTTCGGGTGGACTGGGGCTGGGCAGGGGGTTCGGAGGCGGCAGGCGGTGGACCGGGTGCAGGCGCAGGCAGGTGGACTGGGCTGGTGGTCTAGGCTGGTGGAAGGGCGGGTGGTGGCAGGGCTGGTGAAGGTGAGTGGTTGGCAGTGGGAGGAGGTGGCAGGACGGAGACTGGTGGTCTGGGGATGGGTCAGGTGGACTGGTGACTGGGCGTGGGTTGGTGGGACTGGCAGGCGGAGGCTGGCAGTAGGGGAGGCGGAACTGGGGCAGGGCGTGGGTGGCAGTGGGAGGCGGAACTGGGGCACGGGAGGCGGTCTGGATTGTGGCTGGTGGGACGGCAGGCGGAGGGACTGGACGGGGTTAGGTGGGCTGGTGGAATTGTTTCTCTGGAGGGAAGAGTTAAACAATCAGAGAGAAAAAGAAAATATAAAGAGGAGAAAAGGTAGAGGTATACGAACTTATAGATTGATTTTTGCAAACCACTAAAGAGATGAACGGGCTAGTTTATATAAAGTATTATAGGAATTCCAAATGCCTCAATTGATTATCACGGTAACCAAAAGACTGTTGGCTTTTCAATGCAGCTGAATAGTCAAGGCTCCTAGAATTCCAAACAGGGTAGATAATTGGGTACCGGTCTGTACAGCGTAACGGACCGGTTTGTAGTCCGTTAAACGATTATAATTTTCAACGCCGAACTCCGATTGACACAAATAAATATACTGTTTTGATCAGCGCGACGAGGCAAACCCATTGGTATATAAATATTAGTGGCATGCTTAAATTATAAAATTCGAAATTTCTATTACGGAGAAAATGCAGCAAAATGCCGAAGAATAAGATCGACGGAGCTGAAGATCTCCGAATTTTGAAAAACGAAAAATGACGTCTTGGTCAGAAGATGGTTTAGAATTTTTCTATGTAAAAATATTCCGGTTCGAAAGATAAAATTTTCCGCGTTTAAAATGAACTGATGTGAAATAAAACGCGAACGAAATTTACTGCAGTATTTCCCGTCGAAACTTTACCAATATCTATAGCCATTTAGGCGCAATTTATAAACAAAGTTTGGACGCTAATTGAAATCGTATGAAGTTCCACATTTTATATTAAAATGATGGATCTAAAATTTTAAATTGGGTCGAAAATTCAGGGTCGTTACATTCTCCCCCACTCAAAACTTTTCGTCCTCGAAAAGAAACGAGACGGTGAAGTAAGAATGAAGTAAGCAGAAAAGTCAAGATAGATTTTTTTTTATTAAGAAAATTGGATTTATACCTGAAATCAGTAATTCGGGGTTTGAATCCCGGGTACTATCCTCGGTTTCCCATGTGCAATCTCGCTCATCTGCACTCCACTGGACTTTGACGAGATTTACAGATTTCCTTCTTAGTTGCTTTATCTCACGATCGACTATCCGAAGTGGTTTTCTTTCGATAGTCAAATCTGGCTCAATATCTATTTCATCTAACTGAGCAATAGGAATGGTCATGGATGGATCACGCACGACTTTCCGAAGATGTGAAACATGGAATACGTTGTGCACGCCCTCAAACCTCTCTGGTAATGCAACTCTATAAGCTAGTGTACCAATTCTCTCGGTGATAGTAAATCGTCCAACAAATCTTGGAGCAAGCTTCCCTCTACGACCAAATCGAATAACATTCTTTAAAGGTGATACCTTCAGAAATACCTCATCCCCAACCTGGAATTCCAAATCTCTTCTACGCCTATCTGCATAGCTCTTCTGCCTATCCTGTGCGGTCTTCATCTTCCTTCTGATCTCATTTACCTTCTCGGATGCCTCCATAATCATATCTGGGCCAAGAACTAATCGATCTCCAGGTTCAATCCAACAGGCTGGCGATTTGCATGGCCGTCCATATAAAGCTTCGAACGGTGCCATATCGATACTTGCCTGATTATAAAGGTGGTTAAATTCCAATTCAAATTTGCATGTTCAAATTGAAATTTTGACATACCTGATAACTGTTATTATAAGTGAATTCAACCAAATGGAGATGGTCTTCCCAAGATCCACCGAAATCAATTATGCAAGCTCGGAGCAGATCCTCCAAAATCTGATTTACCCTTTCCGTTTGGCCATCTATTTGAGGATGATAAGCTGTGCTTAGATTCAGTTTAGTGCCTAAGACGTCCTGAAATGCCTTCCATAATTTACTAGTGAATATAGGGTCTCGATCACATACAATGCTAGATGGAACTCCATGAAGTCTAACAATCTCTCTCATATAAATCTCAGCCATACTCGAAGCAGTACGCGTGGTCTTAACAGGAATAAAGTGAGTAGATTTGGTCAACCTATCAACGATCACCCATATACTCTCGTTACCCTTTTTGGTCCTCGATAATCCATCGATGAAGTCCATAGAAATCTGATCCCATTTCCAACAAGGAATCTCTAGGGGTTGAAGTAAACCGGCAGTCTTCTGGTGATCGGCCTTGACTTGTTGGCAAGTTTTGCATCTACTGACATATATAGAAATATCTCTCTTCATCCAGCTCCACCAATATAAATGCTTCATATTACGATACATCTTAGTGACACCAGGATGAAATGAAAGTGATGACTAATGGTTTTCTCTAAGTACTTCTTGTCTCAAACCATCGACATTAGGAACACAAATACGGTTGTCGATCCTTAGAACTCCATTACTATTAATTTGTGCTCCTATTTTACCGTCAACATTTCCGACTCTACCAAGAACTAACTCCTTCATACGATAGAGCAAAGTGTCCTCATATTGTTTAGCTTTTATGCGATCCATAAGAGATGGAGAGATGGTAAGCTGAAATAACATGCCTTCAACAAGATTACAGCAAGACAATGCTTTGCTACGACTCAATGCATCGGCTACAACATTTGCTTTCCCAGGAGTATAAGTGATGTCGAGGTCATATGCAGCTAAGAATTCAAGCCATCGGACTTGCCTCTGGTTCAAATCCTTTTGAGAAAAGATATATCTCAAGGACTTATGATCAGTGAATAATTCGAATTTTGTTCCCAAAAGATGATGCCTCCATAGTTTCAGAGCAAATACAACGGGAAGAAGCTCAAGGTCATGTGTGGCATAGTTTAATTCATGAGTCTTCAATTGATGTCCCACATAAGCAATAACCTTTCCATTTTGCATAAGGACAACGCCTAAACCTTCTCGGCAAGCATCTGTATAGACAGTTAATCCTTCACTTCCATCAATTACCGCAAGAACAGGGGCTGACGTTAACTTGCGCTTTAACTCATTAAAAGCTGATTCACACTTCTCACTCCAAATAAACTTAACATCCTTCCGAGTTAAAGCAGTAAGTGGGGCAGAAATCCGGGCAAAGTGCTCAATAAATCTACGATAATAACCGGCTAAGCCCAAGAAACTACGGATATCCGTAGGAGTTTTAAGAGTCTCCCAATCCTGTAGATTAATTGATTCAAATTAGCAAGGGATAAAATTGTTTGAACAGAAACAACGAATAAGATGGAACTTACATTGATTATGGCGATCTTAGCTGTATCAACCGAAATCCCATTTTCAGAAACAATATGGCCGAGGAATCTTACTTCGTCTCGCCAGAAATGACATTTAGAGAACTTGGCTTTAAGCTGATGGTTTCTGAGAGTTTCTAGAACATAACGGAGATGTACTTCATGCTCCTTCTCGTCTTTGGAGAAGACGAGAATATCATCAATGAATACAAGAACAAACTTGTTAAGTACATCACGAAAGACACGATTCATCAAGTCGACGAAATAAGCAGGTGTGTTGGTCAAACCGAATGGCATAACCAACCATTCATAGAATCCATTCTCGGTACGGAAAGCTGTCTTATGGATACTATCTTCCGCTACTCGGAGTTGGTGGAACCCGGTGGCTAGATCAAGTTGTGAGAAAACTTTAGCTCCATGGAGCTGATCGAATAAATCGTTGATGCGGGGCATCGGATAACGATTCTTGAGAGTGCGTTTGTTTAGTTCTCTGTAATCAACACACATGCGAAGAGATCCATCTGACTTGGTGACAAATACAACTGCGGCGCCCCATTCAGAACAACTTCTCCTGATCAAACCCTTAGCAAATAGATCATCAATTTGAGTTTTTAGTTCAGCTTTTTCTTTAGGAGCCATCCTTCGGTGTGGGAGAACTACAGGAGTAGCTCCAGGAATAAGATCAATACGGAAATCGATTTCCCATTTAGGCGGTAGAGAGTTGACCTCTCCAAATACATCGGGAAATTTCTGAACAATAGGAGTAGTATTAAGATCATCCGGATGGGTATCAAGAGAGAATATGAAGCTTCCGGCATATTTCTGAGGTGATTTGCATTCAATGACAAGTGGTTGACCCTTGTCGCTTACTAAAGAAACTGAACGAGTTTTGCAGGAAATACCAGCATCGAATTTGCTTAACCAATCAGCTCCCAAAAGAAAGTTGAATGCTTGGAATCAAAGTACATATAAATCCCAAGTGAATCGAGAAAAATCGTACATAAGTGCAACTTCCTTGCAAACACTTCGGAGGTTAGCAGGTCCTCCGATAGGAGTAGAGACACATAAAGAAGTAGTGGCAAGAGTAGGTTCTAATTTGAGCTTATTACAAAGGTCAACTGATATAAAGCTATGTGAAGCACCAGTATCGAATAATACCCTAACAGGTGTAGCATGTAAATGAAAAATACTCCGTAAGGTACCTTGGTCATCCTGGGCGGGTGGTGCAGAGGATGCAGGTGTGGTGATAGCAAATACTCCAGAAGTGGTGCCACGTTTATGCATTGGGCAGTCTTTCTTGAAATGTCCAAGTTGGAGGCAGACATAGCATAAATCTCTCCTAGTCATAGAAGGTGGAGGGACAGTAGCTCCAGTAGATGGACAGCTATTAGCGTAATGACCCTTCTTATCGCATTTGATGCAAGTGATATTAGCAAGGTCGATTGGGCTTTTCTGGGCGTATCCCAATCCAGTAGTCTTCTGCCAAGCTTTCTTTTGTTGATCAAAGTTCATCTTCCTCTTTCCGGGCTGGCTAGAAGAGGGCTGAGTAGGAGTGACCTTGGTAGTAGGTCCCTTAGGCTTCGCCTCATATCTAAGAGCATAGTCAACAAGCTCTGTGAAGGTGCAGTGGGTGTGGCCAGTAAGCAAGTCATAATATTCCGGTCTAGCTCCCAAAATGAATTTCTCATTCTTCAGAAGTGGTGTATCGATCAAACCAGGTCCGAACTTGGAGAGTTCGTTGAATTTTCTCTCATACTCAGAAAAAGTCATGCTGCCTTGCTTAAGATCCATGAAAGCTCTATAAAGTTGGGTTTTCCCAGCAGTTGGCATCCATTGTGCCGAGAAAGTATCCCTAATCAACAGATGGACTAGATTAATAACATCCCAAAGATTAAAGAAGAATTTACGTTATTAAATCCAAATGAATTTATACCTAAACTGGGCCCAAGTGATGGTGTTCTCCTCGATACGAGAAGTAACTGATTCCCACCAATCTTGCGCGGCATCCTGAAGTTGCCAAGCAGCAAGCTGACGCTTCTGAGCATCAGTGATCTCCAGGCCAGAAAATATCTTCTCTAAGCCTTTAAGCCATTGCTGAGCCTCTATAATGTTCTCGGATCCAGAAAACATAATTCCTCCAAGCTGTGTATATTCCTTACTAAGAGTGGTGAATTTGACTGGGGCTGGGGCGGCAGGTGCAGCCTGAGCAGGACCATGGCCTCTTCCACCCCTATTGTTTCTTCTGGTACTCATCCTGAAATACCAAAAGAGATTTTAGAAACCAAGGATAGAATTCATAGAACTCTAAGGAAAGTCCTATCAATGAATCAAAAGAAGTTTGAATTGAAAGGATTGGATATTGAATCGATTCTCCTCATTCTAGGGTATTACTACCCTATCTTTAATGAGTTTATATAATCCCAAACTAAGGTTTTAAGGGAAACCGAAGCTCTGATACCAACTATAACAACCCGTATATTTGGACCATTTAAATTGACAATAATCCACACATGTCAACTTAAATAATACAAAACACGAATCATTATGGGATTATGAACACATATATGTAAATGAGAATCAATACAACATCACAGACACAGAATAATGCAGCGGAAAAGTACATCATCATAATAGTAGTTCATGAAGCTACTACAGGAAATACAACAATGTCTCAACATAAAGTGACAAAGAGGAAATACAAGATGTTCAATACACAAGTTCATCAAATACTGGAAAGGAAATAAACTGATAAAGATAAATACTAAGTCTTCAGCATCTTCAACCAACCTTGATCAGCAACGGGATAGCTTCAGACTGACCCGAGCATATACAAAAGAAACACTCGAGTCAGGACTCAAAATCTTATACAGGATAATGAAGTGCAAATAATAAAACCCATAACTCAAAGATGAATGTAATACACATCTTTAAGGATCCGATAAACTATCTATATATACAATAGAATACACTAAATAGATAATGTCTAATCAGTAAAGTACAATATTAAAATAGTGTTAAGGTGTTACCATAATCCCCCTTAACACATTTTATAATGTCATAGTCTATACGACACCGTAAACCCCACCGTAAACTAGTGGTTATCAGAGGGTATTCCATAGGTATAACACAAAACAAATCGTAGAGGTCGCGATAGGATAAACAGTATGACAAGGTACATGAGGCGATACCAACTAGGACACTAGTAGTTGCCTGATCCGGACTGATGTTGGGCATAGAAGCTACTATCCCAACACCGCGAAACAACACTCCCAAATCAAGGGGTGCACCCAAATCGAATCACATAAGTAATAGATAAGGTATCGAAGAAGTGTGTCCGCTAGAGATGGCGATCCTCAATGGCCCGACACGGCTCCTGTTTTAGTCATGTCAGGGGTCATCCAATATCGTTCTCTTTCTTCAGTCAACGCGTTCACCAAAACCATCCACTTCGTTCTGGATCAACACTCCGCGTATATTAGTTATTAAAGTGGTTTTCGGTATCGACAGAGAGTATGTCCATATTCGATCCCAGTCTCTTTAATAACTACGCATAAATTTCCCGATGGTCATTTAATATTAAAGTTTAAACGAATCAAAGTCCAAAAGTCAAGTTGCAAATTTGACTTCCAAAATTTGACATTTCACAATTCGATTTATTTCAAATATTTAAAATCATATTTCCAAATGAAATTTTAGTTCAAACCCTTGAGTTAACAATCATTAAGTATTCTAGTTCAATTTAATAAGATCCAGATTTCACTTATTAAATTTAATTCATAATCCATGGATTCGATTTAATGGTCAATTTAGTTCAAATCATTAAATCAAATTCTATTCCTTTCAATTCTTATTTACATTCATCGTTACATTAAATATAATCATAAATTCGATTAAATCAATTTCATTAACTAAATTCCCTTCTTATCAAACTTCATTGATTTATTTACCAAATTCAATTAAATTACTACTTTAAAGAAATCCATTTCATTCATTTGGTTCCATGATCTACATATCACAAATAAGTTGTTTTCGAGTTACAAATTAACTCAATCCATAATCGGTTTACAATGTCCTGCTTTAATTAATTCATCAATTTTAAAATCATTTAAAATTTAAATTATCGCTAAATCAAATCCATAAAACTTTAGTTAGTTTTGTATTCCTCTTAAGTCAATTTGTTACTTAATCTCAAATTAAATTTTATAACAAGTTCCAAATCTATTTAATTAAAACCGAGTTTAAATCTAAATCTAACAATCTAATAAATTTTAAATTATTAAATTCTAAACTTACTTTTTCTAAATCTCATTTCAATTAAATTTGTCAATTCATTTTATTCAATAGATTTATTAATCCGTTTCAATTTTATCCATTAATTCATTTCAATTAAATCCATTAATTTATTTCCATTAAATCCATTAATTTATTTCAATTAAATCCATTAATTTATTACAATTAAATTCATTAAGTTCGTTACTTAATTTCCAAACAATTCTTAAGTTCATTCCTTAATTTCAAATAGATTTAAATTTCAAAAATGATTTTTGTTGACCAATCGGGTTTCTTATTTTTAATTATCTATCCTAGGCCAAAGTTGTTCAATTGGATATTTATTATTTCAACCCAATATCATTAATAAAAAAACAAGCATAGCAAAGGGAACTTGTAGTGTGATAACTGGGATGGTGTCAAAATAAATAAACAATCAATAGCAACCATACATAACAATTCAACAATTTATTTAAATAATCCCGAAATAATCGTACTAATTTAAATTTGTTATTTATGTAAATTAATAAAATTATTCCTAGAATCCACACTATCATTTCATGCAGATTAAAGATTATCACATTATGGTTTTTACACTTGGTGTCTGTTTGTACCAAAAATGGGCACAACACTCTTCGGGAGTTATTTGAAGAGATAAAATGAAGATTATAAATGTAAAACAGAGGTTATCTAACAAAAAATCCAACAAACAGAAATGTAAAATGCACAGACAAGCAATTTA
Source organism: Allium fistulosum (assembly GCA_030737815.1). Classification (NCBI taxonomy): domain Eukaryota; kingdom Viridiplantae; phylum Streptophyta; class Magnoliopsida; order Asparagales; family Amaryllidaceae; genus Allium; species Allium fistulosum. The sequence goes on along the minus strand of CM060902.1, from coordinate 1,108,023,236 downwards.
GAGTGGTTCGACGTATGGCCTACGTCCACTATGAAGTTTTGATGATTTTATTGATTCTCTTTCAATGATTACAAGCGGTTACAGCAATGAACAATGGATTATAGATTAGAATTCGAAATTGACAGCAAAAGTAGGATGCAAATCTCAATCCGACAGAGTCTGGACGCTTCAGAGAAAAAAGATCCTTTTTCTGTTGATTCTGGGGCTCTATTTATAGGCGTAGGAGGCTCAAATCTCGCTCAAACTCCGGGAGACTTGGTCTGGCACGTGAGGGGACCCACTCGACCAACCTCAGAAAGTTTCGAGTCGATCTGTGATCGATATGAAGTCATTTCGTATCGATCAAAATGATCTCCAATTGATCTCAAATTTGGTGGACATGATCCTCAGTATGTATGCAAGCTTCCCTGAAAATTTCATTGTATTTGGATCAGTGGATCTCAAGATATGGTCGATACGAAATGAGATCTCTCGAAGGCTGTTTGGTTCGTCCCCATGGTTTCGACTCGATCCCCCCCCCCCCCCGCATCGATTGTTGCACGTGCTTCTGAGATGAGGTGGCGCGCGCACTTCGTTTCGATCCAGTATTCGCTCCGCATTGACCGTTTCGATTCCATGGATCTTGCCTCATTTGTTTCGATGAATGGCACGTCATCCTAGTTTATAGACTCGTTGAATATGAATGGCACGTCACCTGTTAATGGATACGAGTCTAGACCGATGCGAACTCGGTGGGTTCGAATAAAGGAGGTCCGATGGATGCGAAGCAAACGTTGGCTGATGGATATGAAGCGCTTCAACCGTTGATGTGTACGAAGTCTATCGATACGAGCTCGATGGATTCGAACATGGCCGCTCCTGATTGATACGAACTCATGGGAGGTGATCGATACGAAGTAGGTGATCTGCCGATGGACTCGAATGAAACCGAGTCGAACCTGGGTACTTCGATGGATTCGAAGTTGATCGACACGAATCTTGATCGATTCGAACTAGAGCTTCGGTGATGGATACGAATGCGCCCAGAGTGATGGAAACGAAAGAGCCCAGAGTGATGGAAACGAAATCTGGGCTTCTTCCTTCAACTTGAATCGATCATAACTTGAGCATGTGAACCCGGATTGATCCGAAATTTGAGATGTTGACTTCTATGATATTCTTGTCATGTCCTATCAATTGTAGCTCAATATGGCATCAAACAAAATTCAGCGATATCCATGGCGAGCTATCCCTGTCCTCTAGTCGATTCCTTGGTGTCCTGGCCTTGCCAAAAGGCGGGATAACATTTGCCCCCCAAAGTACGTCTTGTGAAAACATGACGTGCTTTGAAAAGCCACAAGTTTGTGAGTCGTCATCAGCATTTGTCGTCATTGAACCTCGCATTGATTCCTTCTTGAACTGGTTTGAAACTTGAGTTGAAACGATGTCTGATGATCGCCTTTTACCACCTTCTTGTATTGATCCCCTCATGAATCGATGTTAAAAGTTGGGAAACCTTTCTTCGTATCGATGCGGACTGATTCGATGGATACGGAATGATTATTCGTATTGATGGATTATAACAGATACGAATTTTGTGATCGTATCGATAAGCCTGCATCATTGAGATTGATGGTTCACAAAACGTGTTCTTCGAATCGATGGGGTCCATTGTTTTCAGGTGGCTTCTCTGCGCATCTCGAATCAGTGAAGTCTGGTGGGTTCGAAACGGGCCTTATCTTCGACGCGCCGTTTGACTGGTTGCGACCGGTCAGGTTGACTGGGAGTCGAATCGACTCGGTTCCACCCTAGACTCCATATAAATACCTGGGACTTAGCCCATTTTTCACTTTTACTTTTTACTGTTGCCTCATACTTTCTGCGTTTTCGTATCGATCTACGAACTCTGAGAGAACAAACTGTTCTTACTTTCGAGTCGATCCCATCCTTCAATCCTTCAAGCCTAAACATTAAACTCAGGTAATTAAATGATAGAATCTTGTTAAGAATGGCGAGATCTGAAATCTTAGCCATCCTTCTTGCTTTGGCAACCGATTTAAAGGAATCTGAGACCTGGACGCGAGGGAGCAAGATCGTGGATGGAGCGTGGCCATGGAGTTGAGGCCCTTTGGAGAAGAAGGAGATGCGGAGAAATTACTTCAGCTTCGTTTTGTATCGACCTGGAATGGGAGCATTCGAATCGAACTGAAGGATGTGATTTCGCACTGGTACAGAGACGGGAGCGGCGACTGATGCGAAGCCACCGTTTTCAGATTGGTTCGAGATCGTGGAACCTGATCGAAGCGAATTGGTCTGCCCTTGATCGATACGACACGTATCGATTCGAACCTGATCGATACGAAACATCCTGATCCCAGCCTGATCGATACGAACGTATCGATTCGCACCAGGTCAATACGAAACACTCCTGTCCCAAGATGAACGATTCAAATGTATCGATTCGAACGCTCCCGGTTTTGAAAATGCGTGGTCCAGCTATCTCGATACGAAATTGAGATGCAGCGATCGATTCCATCTTAAATTTTGCCAGACTTAGGGAAATTTTGCATACTTGAACATTTGACTCCGACAAGCTTCCGCCTTGCATAATCAAACTTAATAGTAGAACTGCATATTTGACTGACTTTCGAAGCTTGTCGATGAAACTGCTATCTAACCAGAAATTGAAGTATGGTGAACTTTAACTTGAATCGATCGTTAGCATCCAGATGGCGCGGTTGTGACGGTCAGCAATGACAGTCATTTCCAGCCCGACCCTCATAGTTTTGTACTTTGCATATTTTAATTCTGCAGAATTCGCTCAACTCATGCACGACACTTGCACTACACGACTCATTCATACACTTTACACTGGGGAATGCACAGGCTTTTTATCGTCTAATGATAGTTTCTCGTGAGTTAGCCAGTTATGGAACCATCAAGTTCGCAGCAACAAGAAACTCAGAATCCAACCCCTTCCAGACTTGAGATTCCGGATATCGAGGCCGAAGTTATCGATCCGGCTCCGGACGAGTTGCTTGACGCATCCTTCATCAATAGTCCACCTGATTCTGTTCCGTCCAATATCTCTGAAGATACGTTAGGGAGAATATGCTTAAGGCATGGCCTGTCGTTGGACGACGTAATGTTGCCGGGGCCGGACGACAGACCGCATAATCCCCCAGAGGGATATACTGCTTTTAATCGGCATGCATGCGCAGCCGGTACACTTCCCCCGTTCAACGATTATATAAGAGAGGTGTTGGCTTACCTGGATATTGCTCCGTCTCAGCTACATCCGAATGGATATGCTTCACTCAATGGCCTGTTCATCGCATTTATGGAATACCTCTACCGACCTCCCCGCCCGACCGAGATAAGATACCTCTTCAACTTTAAAAGTCGAACTGACAGCCCATCTTTTACATTCTTGGAGTCTGTAAGAAACTGCCAAGTTGTCATAGGGTCGTGGACTAGGCTGAGCTACTTCAAGTCAGAGTGGTTCTATGTCCGATGTCCACCGGGGTTTGCCAGAAGATGGCTGTTTAGACGTAAGCATTGTCTTTTTCCCAAGTAATTGACGGGGCAATTTTTGAATGAAACTATACTCATATCTCCTATTCCTTTTCTTTCAGAAATAATCCAGCGACCTGAAGGTGGCTACTATAAAGAGATAGTTTGTGTCCTTCAAGAAGTCCCTGGCAAAGAAAGGAATATCGAATTGCTACTGACGGACCAGAACCTTAGAGTTCTTGGGTTGATCGGATGGAGGCAGAGCATAAGGCTCGATGGTGCACTAAAGACCGTCTCTAGAGAAAAGGTCAAGCGGAAGAAACCCAGGGTTGTGATAATTGAGGAACCCGATTCCGAAAGAACTCATACCGATGAGGAACCGTTGGTCGGACCTGCTAATGCAATCCCGGATTCTGATGAAAAGAGAAAAGGCAAAGCGGTGGCCTCCAAACAGCCTAAATCCGGAAGGCAGAAGTCGGTGGTTTTACACCCCCCCTGTCAGGAGTTAGAATTGCGGAGGCACCATCCCTGCAAGCTGAAAATCAATTCGAAGGGCCTGCTGGCCCTCCAATCCCGGACATCGAGCCCGAGCAACACGACATCGAATTGGGTGGACCGCGACATATCGTCGATGTTAGTGAGTCTCTTCCTGCCAGTGCGATTGACACTTCTGGTTGGTCCGGGGGGTTACACATTCACACACTCTTCACGGCCCAACACATTTTCCTAACCATAAACAACATATTGCAAATGGCTACTGACTTTTCGTGGTTTGCTTTTCAGGTACGATGTCTGGGCAAAGTTCTGTGCTTGGTAGTTTGCGCAACAAGCGCCGTTATCATGAGCCATGCAGGAGAGAGGGTGAGAGGGATTACGACTCAGGACACTCTGGTCAGGAAAAGTCTGACAGTGACAGGGGATACGTTCACCGATCCTGATCTCGCTCTCCTCCTCCCAGGACCTCCGCACCTCCTACGGTAGCAGTTGTTCGTCCTCCTAAAACTTCACGCCCTAGGCCACCTTCTCAAGTTCCGAGGCCCGATCAACCGCGCAGGACTGAAATAGCCACCTCCTCGGCTACCACACCGGTCCCGACTGATGCATCCAGTGAAGGAGCGCTTAAATTGGCACAGATGAGGAAGGAATTTCCCGACATCTGCTTTGATGGTTATGTCTTCCCTCCGCATTTGAGGAGAATTCCGCCAACCGCCAAAACCACTATCCATGATTATGTTGCGGACATCTTTTTCCAGTACAGGGAATGGGGATGGGCCGCGAGGAAAGCGTCCAAAGTGGCATTCGATCGGGGCGTCACCATTGAGAAGCTTGAGAAGGAGTTGGGTCACAATGACCGAATCATAAAAGCGCTCAACCCGAAGGCTGAGTCTTCTCGTAAATCTGAAATGGAGGCCCTAAAAAAGGTTGATGAAGTAAATGCTGCCATGACCAGGATGAAGCAAGAGCATTATACCGCCATCGAGGACATGGGTCATAGGAACACCACCATTACCGCCGAGAGGGATGCCGCTCTTAAGGAGCTTATTGAGCTGAAATCAAAGTTCTCGGAGATGGCGAAGGAGAAAGACGCAACCAATGTCTCTGTGCAGGAGGCCTGTGATCAGGCAGTGACGCTCCGAAGGGAGAAGGAAGCGGCTATGCAACAAGCTCGCGAAGCTGAGGCTGGGGTTGATGAGAAGGTACGGCAGGCGGAGGCCAGGATTGAGGCCGAGGTAGAAGAGCTACTCGTCACTTACAATGCCAATGTGCTAAGGCACCGAGATTTGACATGGCTTGACGATTACCCCACGCATCTCTATAACGCCTGGAACTTACTGGTTGATGAGGAGAAGTCTGGGCACCCTGATGACGCCCTTGATGAATTCGAGCTGGAGAACCGCATCCTCAATGATGACGAAAAGAAGGTTCTCCATGACTCCATGATTTCCCACGATAAGGAGAGGCTTGGTGCCCAGACTCAGGACGTCGGAGAAAGCTCTGGTGCGGAGCACCATGTTACGAGTTCTGAGATAATCGTGTCATCTCAATCTGAGCCAACTCCTATGATCGACTCCCAGCTTATTCCGGCATATGACCCAGACCGACCGCATCTATCTCCTATTAAGGAGCATCCTTCCGAAGTCGTTCAGACAACCCCGAGCCAAACCGAGGAAGGTACTCTGAACTAACTTTTTGTATACTTGGATTGGAGGGTCTGTGTCGAAGTGTACATTAACGACATGTTCTTTTTCTTTGATTAGTGACGGAAGTTGCACCAGCTGTGCCTTTCATCGCCCAAGAACCAGGCCAAGTGCCAGAAGCCATCATTTCTGAGGCGACTTCCGTCGCGGCAATGGCACCAGTCGGAGTAACGCAGGGGAGCTCACTTTCTTTCGATGAACAGATGATAAACGAGCTCCTCGGCCGTCAGAGTGATCCTTTTGCGGACCTGCCATTTGGCCTGGGTGGATTCTCGTCTACTTCTGACACTTCAACTCAGACTATCACAACCCATAGCGAGGCCAGACAACAACGGGAAGCGGCGATGTTGGCCGAGATTAATGCCGAGATGGCGGCCGCGGCGCGTGGCGGCATCGTAGATGGCGGAGCATCAACACAATGCCCCACTCCTCTTATGATTGTGTCTCCTAGGGGCACGCTTATTGATACTAATGTACCAGTCCCTCCACCGGCTGTGGAGTATGTTCTTCCAACTCCTCCTGTGGGAAGCATTCCCATAGAGTCCAGCTCGGACGAGGACGTCGACATTATGCCTTCACCCGAGGGGAGCTTGCCTAAGGAGAAAGGTTCCAAGCGAAAGGGTACTGGTGGTTCCAGTAGCTCCTCAAGGAAGAAGAAGTTGAGGAAGCAGAAGGATTAGACAGTCCTTTTAGGCATACTTTTCTTTTTTGGTAGTCAGGGATTTTGTCACTTTTCTTTGTTCCCTTTTGTAGGTCGTGTTTAGATGCGGGTTCGGCCCCTGCAAGTAGGAGTATTTTGGAAAGGCTCATGTATGAACCGTAGCTTTTGATTTAGTTGAAAATAAAAAAATTTCTTCTAGTTTCAGCTTATGTTCCTTTCTATGCTTGAATATTGCAGTGTTCGAACTTTGGTCCGGTGTACTTGCATTATCTTATTGTTTCAAGAATAGCTCATTTTACTTGTTAAGTATGGAAATCTCGGACTTGAGTTGTGATAGGGGATCGCATCGGAGCTGAGCATCGCATAGTTTCGGGTAATGATTAACATTTGCCTCTGCCCCCAGTTCCAGGGTTAAGTTGTGATGATCAGCTTGTGATTGCATCAAGCGAGGACCGAGTGGTCGAACTACACTTGTTCTCTTATGAATCGTTTCATCCACACTCCGGGGATAGATGTCATCTCGTAAGCGGTTGTTCGCACTCTGGGAACACGGAGTTGACTGATGTTTGTACTCCGTCTTGCACTCTGGGAGCACGGAGTTGGTCGTTTATACTCCGCTTCGCACTTTGGGAACACGGAGTTAGTTGTTTATACTTCGTTTCGCACTCTGGGAGTACGGAGTTGAGTATTTATACTCCGTCTCGCACTCTGGGAGCACGGAGTTGAATGTTTATACTCCGCTTTGCACTCTGGGAATGCGGAGTTGGATGTTTATACTCCGCTTCGCACTCTGGGAATGCGGAGTTGGTTGTTTTATACTCCGTTTCGCACTTTGGGAATACGGAGTTGAATGTTTAAACTCCGTCTCGCACTCTGGGAGCGCGGAGTTGAATGTTTATACTCCATCTCGCACTCTGGGAGCGCGGATTCGAATGTTTATACTCCGTCTCGCACTCTGGGAGCACGGAGTTGAATGTTTATACTCCATCTCGCACTTTGGGAGCACGGAGTTGAGTGTTTATACTTCGTCTCGCACTTTGGGAGCGCGGAGTCGAATGTTTATACTCCGTCTCGCACTCTGGGAATACGGAGTCGATTGCAGGATTGTCGTCTGTCAAATCCATCAATATTGGTGTAATGGCTTGCCCCCGAGCTCGAGTTTCACTTAGTGAGTGGCTGGTCATATCGCAGCCACTCTCCATTTGAGTAAGTCCCATAGCGTGATGGGATTTAGCTCTTCGTGCATTGTGATGTCGTATATCGTACTTAATGAATCACAGCTCTGGCTCGAAGAAGTGGCATTTTATTGCTGAAATAAGAAAATGCGGCAAAGTCAGTTGCCTTATTACAAAATTCAAATTTCGAAATGCAGAAACAAATTGCTAAATAGAATGAAATAAATAAAGCCTGTCATATGTAATAGCGACGGAGACTTTCGCTGTTCCAAGCCCTCGGCAAATCGAGACCGTCAACGGTCGACAGCTTGAATGTGCCATCTCCGAGTCTTCGTGTAATCACATACGGCCCTCCCCAGTTCGGCTTCATGTGTGAAGGAACGGGGTAGACTCTCTTGAGCACGAGGTCGCCGAGTTCAAAGGTTCGAGGTCGAACTTTGGTGTTGTATAGTCGGGCGACCCGACTTCGATGTGCGGCTGATCTCAGATCAGCCACTTCCCATTTTTCATCCAATAGATCCAAAGATTCGGCCAGAAGTATAGCGTTCATTTTCGGATCATAGTAAGTCACGCGATGAGAAAATACTTCCGTTTCGACCGGAATAACAGCCTCTGAGCCATAAGATAGGGAAAACGGAGTGTGCCCGGTCGCGGTTTTGTGAGTCGTTCGATAGGCCCATAACGCCATAGGAAGTTCGTCGACCGACTTGCCCCCAGCCTTTTCCAATCGTTTCTTCAGGATTGATTTTATAACTTTATTGACAGCTTCAACCTGTCCATTCGCTTGGGGGTGTGCGACAGCCGAGAACATTTTGTGGATATGAAACCGTTGACAGAAATTTTTGAACTCCGCACTCTCGAACTGGGATCCGTTATCAGTGATGATGGTATGCGGGAGTCCAAATCGACAGATGATGTTGCGAACCACGAAGTTTATCACTTTCCTTGTCGTAATGGTTGCAAGGGCTTCAGCCTCAGCCCACTTTGTGAAGTAGTCAACTGCAACGATGGCGTATTTCGCACCGCCTTTTGCCAAAGGTAAAGCGTCGATGATATCGATGCCCCACATTGCGAATGGCCAGGGACTGACCATTTGGGTTATTTCAGTAGGCGGAGCTCTTGGAATTCGGGCATGTATCTGGCATTTATCACACTTCCGGGCGTAGTTCGCCGCATCTCGATTCACTGTCGGCCAGTAGTACCCGTATCGAAGTATCTTCTTAGCGAGAGCTTGTCCTCCGGTATGATCGCCACACTCTCCTTCGTGTACGTCATGTAACACTCGTTTGATTTCCTCGTGGGCGATACATCTGAGGAGAGGAACGGAATAACCTCTCTTGTACATGACTCCGTTTTGGATGACGAACCGCGAAGCTTTCCGCTGGACTTGTCTCTTCTCATTTCTAGGTTCAGGCAACGTCCCATTCTCAATGTAATTCCGATATGGAGTCATCCAAGATTCTCTACTGGGAGCGGTTTCATATACAGAGTTCATTTCTATCCGATCGATGCTCGGGGAGGCCAAAGTTTCAACAGGGACAAGTCCCATTTGCTGCGCTTCACCTGTGCTGGCTAACTTTGCCAGTGAATCGGCTTTCTGATTGTGCTCCCGAGGCACATAATAGATGGCATAATAATCAAACTGGTTTAGTATTCCCTGAACTCGGGCCAGGTAAGCAGCCAGTCTTCGGTCTCTTGCCTGATATTCTCCTCGTACTTGACATACCACTAACTGCGAATCGCAATAAATTTCCACCGCGATAATTCTCAAGTCTCTGGAAAGTTTTAGGCCGGTTAGGAGGGCTTCATATTCAGCTTCATTGTTAGTTGCACGAAAGTCGAACTTCAAAGCATAACATATGGATCGGCCCTCGGGAGTCTCAAGTACAACCCCAGCGCCCGAACACCGGTCATTTGACGCACCGTCAGTATACAGCTTCCAGACGTATTCGGGGGATTCACTGGTCTTGGGCAAGTTTTCTAGAACGGTGAATTCAGCTATGAAATCTGCCAGGACTTGTCCTTGAATGGATCTCCGCGGGGCGTATGCGATATCAAATTGGCTTAGCTCAATGTTCCAACCTACCGGACGTCTCAGGTCGTGTGAGGACCTGTCGTAACGGCTGGTCGGTGTACACAGTAAGCGGATGAGCTTGGAAGTAAGGGCGGAGCTTTCTTGAGGCAATGACCAAGCAATAGGCCAGTTTCTCCAGTCTCGGATAATTTCTTTCAGCTCCTGTTAGCCGCTTACTAACATAGTAGACCGGGTTTTGCACTTTGTCTTCTTCCCGAACTAGGGCAGCACTAATCGCATGTTCTGATACTGCCAGGTATAGATATAGTTGCTCGTGGTCAACTGGTTTTGACAAGATCGGAGGTGTGGAGAGATGTTGAACTAGTGATCGGAACGCGCCTTCACACTCCGTGGTCCATTCAAAGTTTCGTTTTCCCTTCCGGATCAGGTCGAAGAAAGGAATGCATTTATTGGTGGACTTTGAAATGAACCTGCTCAATGCTGCGACCTTTCCGTTGAGACTCTGGACTTGCTTTATGGTTCTAGGGGTTTGCAAATTTCTTATAGCCCAGATCTTCTCAGGATTCGCTTCTATCCCCCGAGCATTGACGATGAACCCAAGGAATTTTCCGGATGCGACGCTGAAGTGACACTTGAGCGGGTTGAGCTTCATTCCGTATTCCCGGAGGATGCTGAACATTGAATTCAAATCTCTGACGTGGTCTGTGGAGAATCGGGACTTCACCAGCATGTCATCCACGTAAACCTCCATGGTCTTCCCGATCTGATCGGCGAACATCCGGTTGACTAAGCGTTGGTATGTTGCTCCAGCGTTCTTTAGACCAAACGGCATGACTTTGTAACAATAGAGTCCCAGATCGGTCACGAAGTTGGTATGTTCCTGATCAGGCAAATGCATGGGTATTTGATTGTAGCCGGAATAAGCATCCATAAAGGATAGCAGCTCATGTCCGGCCGTTGAATCTACGAGCTGATCAATCCGTGGAAGTGGGAAGCTGTCTTTTGGACAGGCCTTGTTTAGGTCAGAGTAATCAACGCAGGTTCTCCACTTTCCGTTAGGTTTTCGGACCAGCACGGGGTTAGATACCCATTCTGGATACAGGGCATCTCGAATAAACCCATTCGATTGTAGTTTATCGACTTCCTCCTTAAGGGCGGCAGATCTCTCTGGATCCATACCGCGACTTTTCTGCTTTACTGGGACATGTCGCGGATCTATATTCAGGGAGTGACTTGCAATGCTCGGCGAGATTCCGCACATGTCAGAGTGTGTCCAGGCGAAGACGTCGAGATTCGCCCAAAGAAACTCGACCAATTCCTGCTGTGTCTGCTAGTTCAACTGAGACCCGACTTTCAGCATCTTTGAATCATCATCCTCACTGATTGGGACGTCCACAGTCAGTTCGGCTGGAGAAGCTTGACTCTCCGTAGATTCGTCTCTATCCTCATTGTCCCTAGGGTCCAGGTCTTTCGGGAATTGGTCGTGGTGCCCAGGCCGAGGCCCAAGCATCAATTGTCAATTATCAATGGAACAGACACAGAGAGATTCCTCTACGCCCTTTCCCTTCTCTTTGCGTTGTGCCCCGCGCAGCTCAGCAACATAACAGGCCCTTCCCGTGGCCTGATCTCCTTGAACAACTCCAATCCCATGATCGGTGGGGAACTTCAGAGTTAAGCACCATGGGGCGATGGCCGCCCTGAATTCGGCTAGGGCCGGTCGGCCCAAAATTGCGTTATAAGGTGAATCAATCTCCAAGACGACAAACTATAGCATCCGGACCCTCCGGCGTTCTCCAACGCCTAACTCAACTGGGAGTTCTGTTATTCCGATGGGTATCGTGGCACTTCCGTTGAAACCGTGGATTCTGGATAAACAGGGTTTCAAATCCTTTGTCTCCATTTTCATTAAGTCGTAAGCCCGTTTAAGCAAGATATTCACAGAGCTTCCACTGTCAACCAGGATCCTCTTCATCCAAGTAGGACCTACCTGGGCAGATATGACTAGTGGGTCGATTGTAGGGGCTTTGACCTTATCGGCGTCTCGGCTCCTGAACACGATATCATCAGATATTATCTTTTGTTGTTTCACTGGGGTTCCGTCTTCGCAATTACTACAACATTCGAAGTCCGCATGCCTGATAGAACTAGCATACGACTCCATTTCCCCCAGCTTCTGTCTACCGGATGGGGACCACCACTTATTGTGTTAATGACCAATCTCCCGCCCGCACGGGTGGGTTCCTCCTCTCTTTCTTGATTTTGTGAACGATTTTGATTCGAAGGGCCCGCTCCGCCAGACTGCAGCTCCCGTACAAACTGATCTAGCTTCCTCTCTCTAATCAACTTCTCGACGAGGTCCTGCAAATGTCGACACTCATTGGTATTGTGACCGTAGCTTTCATGGAATCTACAGAACTTTCCTGTTTGAACCTGTCTATCCGATGAGGGCTTCGGAGCAGGTTTCTTATACTGTACAGTGTTACAAGTCTGTAAGTATGCGTTTTCCAATGACGTGTTTAACGGCGTATAACTGTCAAACATCTGAGCTCTACGTCGTGGACCTCGGTTCTCATCTCTCTTCTTATTCTGGCCATTGTTCGCTCTCTGCTGGGTTTGCTTGTTTTGTATATTTAGTTGAACTTTCCCGAAACTCTCACCGGACTGTTTAACTGCTACATTGCTCTGTATTCCCTCGATGCTGGGCCTCGCATCGTCCTGCTTCCTAGACTATTTTGCGTCCTCTTGCCGCAAGAATTGAGCGGCCTTAGAGTAAAAACGGTCCAACGATGCGGGCGGTTTTCCAGCTAGCCAGTTCCCGAATTCAGAATCAGGATCAATCCCCTTGGTCAGAGCCATCAAGATTGAATTATCGTTAGGATTAGTGATCTCAACGCATGCTGCGTGGAACCTCTCCAGGTAACGCCTGAGCGTTTCTCCATGAGCTTGAGTGACGCTGGACAGGGTATTAACGTCTTTTGGCCTTGCAACATGCATACGGAATTGTTCTACAAACCTCTTGGCCAATTGATCGAACGAAGAAATTGATCTAGGTGGTAGGCGTGTAAACCACATTGTCGCAATTCCCCCCAGAGAGATGGGGAAACTTTGACACTTCACTGCATCGTCGGCCCTTGCAGCGCTCATCGACCATTCATATTTCAAAATATGCTGGTTGGGGTCACTATTTCCTTCATACATCGGGAGAGTTGGCATTCTGAATCGCCTAGGGGGTTCAGCGTGCAACACTTCGTCTGTAAAAGGGGTATGACTACGAGAAATCCCCCAATCATCATTAGTGAGCCCCTGAATCTCGCGGATCATCTGACGTATCATGGTTGATATATCCGACACTGGCAGATTCTGGGTAAGATGAGCTAAGGCGTGGTCGGGTTCCATGGTGCGAGTCTGGATCGGGCGCTATCGACGATCCGTATCTCGCCTCCTTGGCTCAGCGTCTTCTGGGACATATGGTTCAGGAGTATGTCCATGCTGTTGATTGATCAGCTCTGATTGATTTCGGGTATCAACCCTCGTTTCTGCTGCGGCGGTTGTGGCGCGGTTATCCGTGGTGTACTATGGGGCAGTAGTGTACTGTAGGGCAGTGCCTCCTCGTGCCGAGGGTCCTGTTTGGAAGCTGGTCGATGGTCCTACCCTCAGTTGCCCAACAGTTAAGGCGGGTTGATATTCAGCAGCTTGAGCGCGACTTCCCTCTAACCGAGGACGGGTAGTCCGGTGGTGATAGTCAGATGAAGCTGAGCTTTCGGTAGATGCTCTGGAGGCATCATCTCTCCTGGACCTTCTGTGGCCCCAGCGGTTTAGCTGGTTGGTCAGCTCGATATTGGCGCGCAACTGTTCCGCCAACTGCTGATGGCTTTGGGTTAGCTCCTAGAGCAATACTTGAAACTCCTGTCTGGTGACTAGCCCCGTCGAATCCGAGTGAGCGGTATTGTCTTGATTAGAAGAAGGCTGATGTGTGGGATTCTGCCTATCTCAGCCTTCTTGCTCTGTAGCGGTAGCGCCTGTTCTTGTGCTGACCATTCTCGGTGGCGGAGTCCTCTCCTAGATTTTGAGCAAATCTGAATAGAATGGAAGGATTCCGGACTGGATATCTGGATCTTCCTCTTGGATTTGTGCAATCCGGTATCGATGGCAGATCCAAAGAGCAGGAGAAAAAACTGGTCTCTCGGTGAAAGCACCAAAGTGTTTGTACCAAAAATGGGCACAACACTCTTCGGGAGTTATTTGAAGAGATAAAATGAAGATTATAAATGTAAAATAGAGGTTATCTAACAAAAACTCCAACAAACAGAAATGTAAAATACACAGACAAGCAATTTAGAGTGGTTCGGCGTATGGCCTACGTCCACTATGAAGTATTGATGATTTTATTGATTCTCTTTCAATGATTACAAGCGGTTACAGCAATGAACAGTGGAATACAGATTAGAATTCGAAATTGACAGCAAAAGTAGGATGCAAATCTCAATCCGGTAGAGTTTGGACGCTTCAGAGAAAAAAGATTCTTTTTCTGTTGATTCTGGGGCTCTATTTATAGGCGTAGGAGGCTCAAATCTCGCTCAAACTCCGGGAGACTTGTTCTGGCACGTGAGGGGACCCACTCCACCAACCTCAGAATGTTTCAAGTCGATCTGTGATCGATATGAAGTCATTTCGTATCGATCAAGATGATCTCCAATTGAGGTCAAATTTGGTGGACATGATCCTCAGTATGTATGCAAGCTTCCCTGAAAATTTCGTTGTATTTGGATCAGTGGATCTCAAGATATGGTCGATACGAAACGAGATCTCTCGAAGGCTGTTTGGTTCGTCCCCACGGCTTCGACTCGATCCCCCCCGCATCGATTGCTGCACGTGCTTCTGAGATGAGGTGGGGCGCGCACTTCGTTTCGATCCAGTATTCGCTCCGCATTGACCGTTTCGATTCCATGGATCTCGCCTCGTTTGTTTCGATGAATGGCACGTCATCCTAGTTTATAGACTCGTTGAATATGAATGGCACATCACCTGTTAATGGATACGAGTCTAGACCGATGCGAACTCGATGGGTTCGAATAAAGGAGGTCCGATGGATGCGAAGCAAACGTTGGCTGATGGATACGAAGCGATTCAACCGTTGATGTGTACGAAGTCTATCGATACGAGCTCGATGGATTCGAACATGGCCGCTCTTGATTGATACGAACTCATGGGAGGTGATCGATACGAAGTAGGTGATCTGCCGATGGACTCGAATGAAACCGAGTCGAACCTGGGTACTTCGATGGATTCGAAGTTGATCGACACGAATCTTGATCGATTCAAACTAGAGCTTCGGTGATGGATACGAATGCGCCCAGAGTAATGGAAACAAAAGAGCCCAGAGTGATGGAAACGAAATCTGGGCTTCTTCCTTCAACTTGAATCGATCATAACTTGAGCATGTGAACCCGGATTGATCCGAAATTTGAGATGTTGACTTCTATGATATTTCTTGTCATGTCCTATCAATTGTAGCTCAATCTGGCATCAAACAAAATTCAGCGATATCCATGGCGAGCTATCCATGTCCTCTAGTCGATTCCTTGGTGTCTTGGCCTTGCCAAAAGGCGGGATAACAGTGTCTATTATCAAATTACTACATCAATCATACATTCAATGGTTCAAAGTGTAGTTAACGCTACTTCTACGTGTCGATTTGTTTAACATTAAAAGGGTCAAGTTCAACATATATAATCTATTTTAAATTGTTAACTATCTTATATCAAATTCAATTTCATATTAATCATCACTTAAATTAAATTCAATCATCACATAACACATTTAGCGTCACAAAATTTTTCATAAACTAACATCAATCACAATTTAACACATTAAATCTTTTTTTTATACATGGCATCAATTCAGCAATTTTAAATTTCTAACAATACTAAATTTAACTTGTATAAAAATTAACAGTTTATGTGAACAATTTTTACATCAACCATTCTAACATCCAAATTAATATTAACAACATCTAACACTTGATTATCATAGCATAATAAATTGAGTCGTGAATGAAGTATTCACCTTGCGTGGTAGAAGATTGGACGACGAAGCACGAAGACGATGGATAAGATAGACGCTAACAAGCACGACACAAAAGCAAACACAAACAAATCAAAGAAGCTAGGTAGATCGACAAGCCGGATGAATGCCTAGAACTCCAAAGCGGTAGCTGGAACCAAAACACAGCAACAGAATATATGAGCAAACAGAAATTTCAAAAGTAAATACTGATACATAATATAACAGTTTCATATATATATTTTATATATACACTACGGAATGGAATGGGATACGATTGTGGCCAAGGCGAGGCTGGTGGTCGTGGCAGTGGGACGCTGGTCGAGGCAGTCGAAGGAGGCGAGCTGGTTCGCTGCGGGTTCGGGTGGCGCTGGTGGAGGCGAAGGCTGGTGGTCTTGGCGAACTGGGGAACGGTGGCTGGCGAGTGGACTGGAAGGTGAAAGGCGGGCGGTGGAGTATGGGTTTCGGGTGGAGTCTGGGTTCGGGTGGACTGGGGCTGGGCAGGGGGTTCGGAGGCGGTAGGCGGTGGACCGGGTGCAGGCGCGGGCAGGCGGACTGGGCTGGTGGTCTAGGCTGGTGGAAGGGCGGGTGCTGGCAGGGCTGGTGAAGGTGAGTGGTTGGCGGTGGGAGGAGGTGGCAGGACAGAGACTGGTGGTCTGGGGATGGGTCAGGTGGACTGGTGACTGGGCGTGGGCTGGTGGGACTGGCAGGCGGAGGCTGGCAGTAGGGGAGGCGGAACTGGGGCAGGGCGTGGGTGGTAGTGGGAGGCGAAACTGGGGCAGGGGAGGCGGTCTGGGTTGTGGCTGGTGGGACGGCAGGCGGAGGGACTGGACGGGGTTAGGTGGGCTGGTAGAATTGTTTCTCTGGAGGGAAGAGTTAAACAATCAGAGAGAAAAAGAAAATATAAAGAGGAGAGAAGGTACAGGTATACGAACCTATAGATTGATTTTGCAAACCACTAAAGAGATGAACGGGCTAGTTTATATAAAGTATTATAGGAATTCCAAATGCCTCAATTGATTGTCACGGTAACCAAAAGACTGTTGGCTTTTCAATGCAGCTGAATAGTCAAGGCTCCTAGAATTCCAAACAGGGTAGATAATTGGGTACCGGTCTGTACAGCGTAACGGACCGGTTTGTAGTCCATTAAACGATTATAATTTTCAACGCCGAACTTCGATTGACACAAATAAATATACCGTTTTGATCAGCGCGACGAGGCGAACCCATCGGTATATAAATATCAGTGGCATGCTTAAATTATAAAATTCGAAATTTCTATTACGGAGAAAATGCAGCAAAATGCCGAAGAATAAGATCGACGGAGCTGAAGATGTTCGAATTTTGAAAAACGAAAAATGACGTCTTGGTCAGAAGATGGTTTAGAATTTTTCTATGTAAAAATATTCCGGTTCGGAAGATAAAATTTTCCACGTTTAAAATGAACAGATGTGAAATAAAACGCGAACGAAATTTCCTGCAGTATTTCCCGTCGAAACTTTACCAATATCTATAGCCATTTAGGCGCAATTTACAAACAAAGTTTGGACGCTAATTGAAATCGTATGAAGTTCCACATTTTATATTAAAATGATGGATCTAAAAATTTTAAATTGGGTCGAAAATTCAGGGTCGTTACAAGGCGTATCTTTCTAGGTGCGTCGATGTTTATTTATGCATGGGGCGTATCTTTCTAGGTGCGTCGATGTTAGACTTTACATGGGGCGTATCTTTCTAGGTGCATCGATGTTCGACTGTGCATGGGGTGTATCTTTCTAGGTGCGTCGATGTTCAGTTTATGGGATAGCGTCTCGTTTGTGATACACGTGTTAGGAGTTTTCATGCTCCCGTTTGTAATAGGACTCCCCCTTGTGATTTCTATATTTCTAATTGATGATTTCTGGAATTTATGTTTCACCAATTTTTGTGATTGGCAACGATATGTTTGTCAATATTCGTGGCTTGGTGAATAAAATAAAGAATATGACATTCTTTTTTATGTTATGAGATTTTTGAGAAAATTGTATGACTTTTCTTTGTTGTTAAATGTATACTTGTCATGGTATGACATTTTTGGTTATCTTACATTTTTTTATATCTCTTATCCTATCTCATTTTATCTGATATTTATAGCTAGACTGATCCGTTTATTATTTTCTTCTTAAATAATACTCGGGTCAGGCCGAGGTATTTCAGGTGCTTCTGCTTGACTTCTTATCAGGGCTCGTCACCTGACTTTTGGCTAACTACTTTAGCTTAGTAGAAGAGACTCCTTGTTGTATACTTATTCTTCTGTCTAGTACTTGTATCTATTCTTTTGTGATGTAGTGGATCTTGTATGACCACTACTTTGATGTACACTTATATGTGTTATATTCATATATGTTTCCGCCTTTGTGATATGAATATCTGTGACTGATTTGTGTTATGTTTATTTCTATATTTGTTTCCGAAGTCCACTTAGCCACTGTGTGGTAGCTTTGAGTTTGTATTTGATATGTCGGATTTCCTCTTGAAATGAAATGTAAGTTATATTTTCTAACATATCGGTACTCGCACAAAGCAATTACACAGATGGTTGCTCCTCAACAGCCTTATTCTTCGTGCTAGTCAACGGCATTACCCCGTAGTGTCCTTGGCTAGTGTGAGTATAGAGGTAGGGCGTCACAGCTTGGTATCAGAGCCAAACTTCGGAACAATGTAGAATAATCTGATAAGGATCATTGTCCTAAGCCTTTCTTAGGAATCGTGCCTTAGGATTTAATTCGAGTCTTCGTACTGTTTTATCCTATTTCCTTTTATGATGCCTTGTTTTATCAATCAAGTTTGTTTGATATTCATTTTGAGAATAAATTTTTCCTCTTCTTTCTTTCTTTCTTAAAGAAGAGAAATGGTTAGATCTGGCCGTACCAATGCCGGTCAATCCAGTTGTCCTTCTCTGGATGGCGTATTTATGTCTGCCCAACAACTTTTGGATCTTGTAAAGAATCACAGGTTTATCTATGCTTTGAGTAAGAACCCCGAAAAATTTTACCTTTGAAACTTGAAGTTCCTTTCAATCAGCTTGTGGATATCACTCTTCGACTTGAAGAGGTTGGTAAAGGAAGTGATAGTGATATTGGGATTTCCAAGAAGAGGCATATTAAGTTCAAGAGCCCTAATCCCAATAAGAAAGTGAAGCAAACTACTTTGGTAGCAAAGACTCCAATCCTTAATCGTGGAGGATGCTACAATTGTAATTCTAAGGAACACTATGCAAATAAGTGTCCGAAACCCCTTACTTGTCGCTATTGCAAAAATCCGGGTCATCTTTTATCTACATGTCCCAAACTTCTGAGCAAGGGGATGAGAAAGCTAAATATTGTGTAAACACCTAGTAACACTTCTCTTGGTCAAGGTATTTTTCATTCAATCCTTGATGGCATTGTTTTACTTCATGATCTTCCTATTTGAGTTCCTTTTGATATGGGTTCATCTTATTATTATTATTTTTATATCAAAAGAACTTGTTGATTCTTTTTCTTTAAAACATTTTAGGCTTGATGAATTCTTTGAGAATTGCGAATCCGGTTGATGGATCCGCAATACCCAATTTGCTTTGTATTGAGGTCAAGATTATTTTATGTGATTTTTCTTTTCGAGCTGATTTGCATGTTATGCGTTACTTAGGCTTCAGAATTGATATTTTATTTTTTGGAGAGGATTGGCTTAATTATTATGAAGCCATATCCTATGTCCCGAGTGGACTATTCATCTTCAACATTTTCAATCTGTTAAACAGATTTCTATTTTTTTCTTAATGATTTCGATTTCCAAGTCGGTGGCATCATTTTATTCTTTAAACCCACTTGATGAGGAAAGTGTTATTTCTCTCATTCAAGTAGTTTGTGAATTTTCCAGTATATTTGAGCTTGTCTTAGGATTATCACCTAAGCAATCTATTGTGTGGTGTTAAGGTCTTTTCAGCGCGACCTTGCCACCAGTTTTCATTAGCTACGAGTCGCGGAGGGTAGCATTCCACTTACCGTATTCCGCACTCATTATGATTCTTGTGAGTGGTTCGTTATGTCATTCGGTTTGAAGAGCCTTCTACCTTATCTCATCCATCTTATGAATCGAGTATTCTATGAATATCTCGATGAGTTTATCCTTGTATTCATTGATTATGGATGAAAACAACAAATTAAAATTTGCAAATCTTTTTAAGAAGATATTTATAAGTATGATTGGATTTTGTTCTTAAAACGAGCAAAGAATATTCGTAAATTTTTTAAGAAACATGTTTATCATATAAAAAATGATTTTGTGTTGTTTTGCCCATTGAGTGCTTTAAGAATTCTGGTCGATGCGCTTGATCAACGTTATCGATAGGAATCTCCTAAACGCTAGGATGAGACAGTCAGACACAATAAATTGACTTGTAATAAGTAAATTTTTCGAAAAAGATGATTACACCAAGTAAATTATAATTTTGAAATTCTTAGCTTTTCGGGAAAGAGGATCGATTAAAGGAACTATTTTCCGATGCTTCTATTCTTGTGATTCCCGATAGGAACCAAGACTTCACTATTTGTACTGATGCTAGTCGTATTGGTTTGGGTGCCATTCTCTTGCAAAAGGGAATGTGTTATCACATATGCTTCTTGACAATTAAAGCTTGTCGAGACTAGATATGCCATTCATGATCCGGTGCTCGTGGCTATTGTTTTCGCCCTTAGAATTTGGCGTCATTATCTTTTGGGAGAGAAATTTGTTCTCTTCAACGATCATAAATCTTTGAAATTTATTTTCTCAAAAGGAACTTAAATTGCGTCAACAACGTTGGCTCGAGTTCCTTGCATCTTGTGATCTTGATATACTTTATACTCCCGGAAGGGGAAATCGTGTTGCCGATGCCCTTAGTCTTAAGCAACAATCGGTTGTTTCTATGATGATATCCGAATGGAATGATCTCGAGACTTTGTCCACTTGTGAGATTCAAGATCGTGAATCCGATTTATGTTCATCTTTTATTTTGTGTAGCCTTGAGGCTCGTCCTTCTCTTTTAGACCGCATCCTTGAAGCTCAAAAGAAAGATCCCGAATTGGCTTTTCCTAGCCAAAGTTGTAGGGATCAAAATAAGGTTGATGGTTTGAAAGATTTTGAAATCGATGCTCGTGGTGACATTCGAAAGTTTGGTAGAATTATTGTGCCAAACATTTGTGATCTTCGTGAAGACATTTTAGAAGATTCTCAGCGTTCAAAATTTGCCATTCATCCCGGTAGTAGTAGCGACTTTATTATTGGGATGTAATGAAATCTGATATTGCTAACTTCATTAACTGTTGTGTGACTTGCCGACTCATAATGGCCATGCATCAAAGGCCCGGTGGATTATTGCAACCTTTGGGCATTCTGTTTGGAGGTGAGATTAAATTTCCACAGACTTTATTGATGGTCTTCCCCGTTCTCGTTCGGGTCATGACAGTTTATGGTTGATTATAGATAGAATTACAAAATCCGCCCATTTTCTTCCCATTCGGTCCAATCGGACCATACCTCTTTTAGCCAAACTCTATGTTAAAGAAATTGTTAAAAGTGCATGGAGTTCCTACTTCTATTGTTAGCGATCATGATCCATTATTTTACTAGTGGATTTTGGAAAGGTCTTCAAAAAGCTTTGAGAACAAAGCTTAATTTTAGCACCGCTTATCGTCCCCTGTCCGATGGACAAACCGAGCGTGTGAATCAAACTCTTGAAGATCTTCTTTGTGCATGTGTTCTTGATTTTGGTGGAAGTTGGGAAGATCATATTTCTCTTGTTGATTTTTCTTCCTATAATAGCTTCCAATCTTGTATTGGTATGGCACCTTTTGAGGCACTCTACGGAAGGCCGTGCCGATCTCCTTCGTGTTGGCTTAAAGCCGGTGAGAGGCTGGTTTTAGGTCTAGATTTCATTGATGTTCATTTGCGTTTCACCTATGAAGGGTGTTGTGCATTTCAGTCGATCGGGAAAGTTAGCACCTCGATATGTTGGTCCATTTCCCATCACCAAACGCATTAGTTCCGTGGCTTATCGCTTTTCATTACCGGCTCAATTTTCTGCTATTCATGACGTTTTCCATGTCTCTCAACTACGGAAATACCTTAGGGATTCCGATTCTATTCTTGAGCCCGGTGTAATTGAAGAAATTGAAGTTTCACCAAATTTGACTTATGAGCAACATTCTATTCGTATCATTACTTCGGAGGTTAAACGCCTTCGAAATAAAGATGTTCTTCTTGTGAAAGTTCAATGGTCCTCAAATCCTAAGGATTTCTCTTGGGAATCTTGAGAATTCATCGAGCAAACACATCCGGACTTACTCTTTTATGCTCTTTATGGTGAACATCTCATTTCAAATTTTCTTTTGTGCTGATATGCTTTTATGGTTGTTACTCTTTATTTTTTTCTCTAATTATTGCGAGGACGCAATTTCTTTAAGGAGGGGAGTCTGTAACAACCCGCATATTTTACGATTGTATATTTAAATATAGCATCGTTAATCGGATTAAAGTCTAAAAAGCTACTTTTTGTAAACAGTCGAATTGGGACTCGAGACAACTTCCATTGAGTCCAAAATAGCATTTACAACTTTTTTGAGTATAAACATCGATATGTTTGGAGTTGAGTAGAATTTGCTATTTTTCTACTTGGGCTTTGGGTTTGGGTTTGGGTTTCAGCCCACTAACCCAACTCATCTTATATCCTAACTCCACCCCTCTCCTCTTCATTCATTATATCATTTTCCTAACACTTCAAGCTTTAGTAAAAATGGGGGGTGAGAGATTGGAAACTAAAATCCTAAGCCCTAGTTCCTTTGCAAATTCAAGATTCTAGCTCCAAAATCAAAGAGAAGCTTAGGTAAGCATCCTCTTCTTCTTCTCCATCTCAATCTCTCTCCAATTTTAGAAATTTCCTTTGACCTAACTTAGGAAATATTCGTTGTAATCTTAGATTGGAGCTTTTAGAGTTGAAGTTGAAGTGTGGTTGATCTTTCTTTTGATTTCAAAGCTTCTCATTCGTGTTTTTGAGTTTTAAAGGTGAGTTCTTTAACTCACATCTACGTCTATAACTTTTATTGTTGTTAGGTATGAATTCCTAACGCTTGTTCATGTTCATTTGCTTTTGATTTGAGTTGATTTGGTGAATTTTCCAATTTTGGTGTTTTGAAGTCAAAATCTTTAAAAATCCTATCTTGGATGTTTTGGCATGTTTTGGTGGTGTTTCGGAGAGCCTATAAGGCTGGGTTGTCGCTTGGCATAAATCCCTAGTCTCCATTGCTCATCCGATCGCTTCCGGTTTGGTTTTTCGCCCATTTTGGGCAAGGCAGATTTTTGCCTAGCAGGCAATTTCAGACGTCTGGAACAAAATCCAGACATCTGGTTTCAAATTCAAACATCTGGTTGAAAAATCCAAACGTCTGGAATTGGTCCATGGTAAACGCAAAAAGGCAGAGGAAAAATCCAGATGTTTGGAAATCCAACCAGACGTCTGGCAGACGTCTGGTTGGAATTTCAGACGTCTGAAATGTGCAGTTTTGCCTATTTTGGGCCAGATCCTAGGGCCAAACGTCTGGATCAACCCCCCAGACGTCTGGAACTGTTCACTTTGCCTATTTTGGGCTGTTTTGAGTGGATTTCCATTGTTTATTGATTTTTGTTGATTCGATTAGTTGCTATCACTTTTATCGACCTTGATGACTTATTTTTCGGGATTTTTGGGAATATCCATTTTGATGGATTTGGTATCGATTTCTTTGGATTTAATTCACGTCTTCGAATGTGAATCTTTGGTGATTGATTGTTTCTACAATAATTTTTGTGATTTGTCACTTCTAAATACAATGGTTTCTATACTAGTAGTAAATACTCAAACTCTTTCATCAAAACGATTTAGACACTATTTTAAAAATAAAGCTTGTTTTCAAAACTGTTTTCCAATCTTTTAGTATATACAAACCTTTACCTCACTCGTTCGAGAAATCCAATTAAATGGCTTAGCAAAACAAGTGGTATGAAACGCTTGCGTTTACTTTGTCAGTTAATTCTTAGACTTGTTCGATTGAATCTCTTATGACAACTTTCGAGTGGAAATCTACAATTTGTTCGTAAATATTTAAGTTAAGCTAGTGGTTATGGGACATGAAGCTAAACTCATATATTTACTAGCTTAGTGTAATTGACACTTCTTGATGATCGATGATGATCATTTTATGGTTTAGACTAGCAATGTGCGATGTCTCTTTGTCCACGTGGGGGACAGTACCTCGTCCTAATGAGCTTCGTCTCATTTTTATGGGCTAGCGACCCATGGTCTTTGGACCGTTCGTGGAGCAATCGGCTCAATAAGTCGGAGCATGGGGCGTATCTTTCTAGGTGTGTCGATGTTCGTCTATGCATGTGGCGTATCTTTCTAGGTGTGTCAATGTTCGACTTTGCATAGGGCGTATCTTTCTAGGTGCGTCGATGTTAGACTTTACATGGGGCGTATCTTTCTAGGTGCGTCGATGTTTATTTATGCATGGGGCGTATCTTTCTAGGTGCTTCGATGTTAGACTTTACATAGGGCGTATCTTTCTAGGTGCGTCGATGTTCGACTGTGCATGGGGCGTATCTTTCTAGGTGCGTCGATGTTCAGTTTATGGGATAGCGTCTCATTTGTGATACACGTGTTGGGAGTTTTCATGCTCCCATTTGTAATAGGCCTCCCCCTTTTGATTTCTTTATTTCTAATTGATGATTTCTGGAATTTATGTTTCACCAATTTTTGCGATTGGCAACGATATGTTTGTCAATATTCGTAGCTTGGTGAATAAAATAAAGAATATGACATTCTTTTTGATGTTATGAGATTTTTGAGATAATTGTATGACTTTTCTTTGTTGTTAAATGTATACTTGTCATGGTATGACATTTTTGGTTATCATACGTTTTTGTTATATCTCTTATCCTATCTCATTTTATCTGATATTTATAGCTAGACTGATCCGTTTATTATTTTCTTCTTAAATAATACTCGGGTCAGACCGAGGTATTTCATGTAACGACCACGACTTTCTCTCCACAGAAAGTCGCATCGTTAATAAGAAAGAAAGGGGTAGAAAATAGAAAAGAAGAGAAGAAAGAAAGAAACAACAACAACGATCTCACAGCGGAACGAATAAATTATATTAATAACATAAACTATTACATAGTATACAACAATTTACAGAGTTACACAGCATATACATCACTTACTAGACAGTTATAAACATCTATCTAAACATTTCAACTCAAATACAAGACAAGACACTATCACAGATATCAACACAGCGGAATACTATATCTACGAACGCTGAAGCCTCCTGCTCCATTGCTCCTCCAGAATATTCGTCAAAGCTAAACCTGAATCCCTCGACTACTCAATACAATATTGAGTACCCAAGAGTTTAATAAAACAGAAAATAAACACTTGGGTCAGACAGGGGTCTGGTGTGAGTAAACGGTTAGATTGCTTAACTTTGAAAACCTTTGAAAACAAAAGTATCACGTAAGACTTCCCACAAATAAATATGGGTAAGTTTTTACCTTACGCTAACTAAAACATTTGATAGGAAATCCGATTGTATTATAATAGGGTCTAGGGTTTTCAAGTAAAATACAGAAATAGCTGAAATGCTTACATCTCACATTCCAACATAGTTGGGCACAACTAATACGTACGGCACTTATTGGAGTTTGGATTCCATACAATGGCAGGGCTACTGGGGTACCGCCCGTCACAGTACGTGGCCTAGATCACCGTACCGAGGATCACTCCCAATCCCCTGCAACACAAAGCCGGAACCATCCCTTACTGGATAATTCCGAACAAGACAATCCCGTAGTTGGTGCGACCAACCACACACTAAGCCGAATAAAAGAAAAGGGACCTCTAGACAGGGATCTATCTTGCTCTCAGTGGGTGCTACCCACGAATCCTTGCTGCACCTCCCCTGTTTTAGCCATTCCCGGTTGATGAGGCTTGAGGTTACGATTACCTTTAATCAAAACATATCACTTAGAATGCTCATCGTCCGCCTGACGATGTGCTGAAAGCATTCAATCCATACAAGTTCGTTCCGGGTTCGAACGAAACCGAAGGCATTATCTCGTTACACTCGTTTTGGAATCACCCTCAGAGTTAACAACAATAACCCTTGCACTCTGAATCTTCATCTTCACTTGAGATTCACGATCTATCGTAAATTTGGATCGATGTGGTATTCGGGTCTCCAAACCTGGAATCCCGGTATACGGAAACCCGATCCCGGTCTCATCGAAATCCAAAACGTATCTTTTAAGGGCCAAGTTGTTTTAAGGTTAAAACAATTCAATTCTTATCTATATACACAAAGATAGATAATTCAATAGATAATCTACATTATCATCCCAAATAGATAATTCACATTATCATTATAATTCAACCAAACATCCATATCATATATCAATCATATCTCATCAGAGATATCAAACAATGAAATACATTCAATCTCATTTCTGAGATTACATCCATTCAAGACAATCAATGTCATCCATTCTTATATAAGCAATGATTTACTTAATCACAACATAATTAATTTAAAATGAATTAAATTAACTATCTCTATCTTTAATTAATTTAAAG
Source organism: Allium fistulosum (assembly GCA_030737815.1). Lineage (NCBI taxonomy): Eukaryota > Viridiplantae > Streptophyta > Magnoliopsida > Asparagales > Amaryllidaceae > Allium > Allium fistulosum. Next base: position 1,107,996,946 of record CM060902.1, on the reverse strand, counting down.
TGAATTAAATTAATTACTTCATTCAAATTAATTTAAAATAAATTAAATTAATTACTTCATCATAAATCTTACTTATATAATCATTAATTAATTACCAATAAATTAATTAATCTTTCTCTAATTATCCATTTTAATTAATCACCTTGATTAATCATTCTTTAATTACATTTAAGTAATTATCTTTAATTAATTTCACAAATTAATTATTCTTAATCAAATACAGTAATTAACCTTTAATTACTTCATTAATTAATTAATTATAATCAATTACTTTAATCCTTAATTAATTACAATTAATCACTTATCATTTGATTAATAAATCTTAATATCAACTCTTAATTACATCATTAATTATAAACTAATGATTTCTAATTACATCTTTAATTATTTATTTATTTAAATTAATTACATTTAAGTAATTAATCTTAATTAAACCACAATTATTAATCACCTTTGATTAATCTTAATTAGTAATTAACTTCCCTTAATTACTTTCATTAATTAATTACTTTTTAATTAATTATCTTAACCAACAATTTATTTACCTTAACCAACAATTAATTACCTTAATCCATTAATTAACTTTATTAACTAAATTATTTAATTAATAACACTAGGTAATTAACTCTTAATCATTTCCATTTAATTACTTTCATAAAATAATTATCCTCTAATTACTTTATTGAATAACTTCCTTTTTTTACTTAATTACATCAAGTAATTATTTCTTAATTATCTTATCAAGTAATTACACTTAATTAATTTTTAAGTAATTATCTTTAATTAACCACTAATTAATTACTTAGTTAATTATTTAACTAATTATTTAAATTTAATTAAATAATTTCTTAATCCTTATATTTAAAAGATCTTAATTAAGAAAATCATTTATCTTAATTAAATAAATTAAATTGACCAACAATTTAATTATCTCCCCATATTAATTTATCTTAATTAAATAAATCTCTTAATTACTTAAGATAAAATTTTATTATAATTGATTTACTAATCTTATTTTTAAACTTATTTAAAATATAACATATTAGAATTCAATTATAATTTAAACAACATAACTTCTACTTCAACTTTCAAAACCTTTAAACTTCCAAAGTTATTAAATTACTTTAATACAAAAAAAAACATTTGAAATTTACTTATCTATTCTTTTAAACTTATCTATTTAAATATTTAAAACTTGTTAAAACATTTAATTTTGAAAACAATTTATTTTACAATTAAAACTTGTTAACTTTTGTTTTTAAAACTTAGAAACATTACAAAATCAATTTCCTTTGTTTTAACTTTTTAAAACTTTCTTTACATTTCTTTTTAAAATCTTAAGGCCTGCTCTAAAACTCAAACCCGAGCAAACCATAAGAAAACCCGAAGCAATTCTCGAGTAATACCATCAGAAACTCGAAGTAACACTCACGTCATACCCACGTAACATCCTGCTTCGAGTAAAACTCGATTTCCCCCGAACGAAACCTGAGCTCTAGCTTTCTTCCCCAATTCCACTTTTCCAGATATACGTAACGTGCTTGTGCACGTGCACACCACGACTGGTCGTCGATGAACTCCGTTCTGGCCTCCGGCAAGTCAGACTTCATCACATCACTACGTTCGATCACTCCATTTTCCTCGATTCGTACGAGAATCAAAATCGAGCCATTAGAACCCATCATCTGGAACGAACATCACCAGGAAATCAACCACCGCCGGTGATCCCTCCCTCGAGACTCCATGCTACCTTCACCGTAGCTCCATTACGGCTTCCAGCATCTTCAGATCACCTTGCGATCGACTCCGGTCACTTCTCCTTTTCGCGAAACCCATTAGAACATCCTCGTCAAAACCAGGGTATTAAACCCTATCTCCTCAAATTATAACAACCACGATAAATGCTAAATTACTAAACTATTTTTCCCAAGTGCCTCGACACCTCAACTACCTTCATCCTAAAAATCACGTCTTCTCTCGCCTTTGATCGACGACAATCGATCAACTTGCCCAAAACGAACAACTCGAGAAAGCTCCTTAAATTCCAAACTAAAAATCGAGTTATACTTATTAAAATTCATGATTTTCTATATTGAATCCAATCGTACAATCAGAACTTAAAATTGAATCAATCAATTTTTATCAAATTTATATTTTCTACTGCAGTTTATAAAATTTTAAGACAAATACTTTAGAGAAAATTCCATAACTTATTTCCAGTAGCGATATTATATGATTTTAAACATATTTCATTCACAACTGAATGACTAACAGTGATTAGATGATGAGATCTAGATTTAAAAAGAAAATCAAACTCTGTAACATATTCAGAGTCCATATACTAATTATTCACAGGCAGTAAATACTTATATACATGCATGCATCCATTTCAATTCAAATATTAAGGCTATCACATGAATTTTATTTACATAACAAAGTGGAAACAAGATTTTAAAACTGTTTTTAAAAAATTAAGTTTACTCACCATTTTAATCCCAGAGACCAAAACAGAGCAGAGGCATTTTCTTTTGATTTCCTGGAAACTGGATTTTTTTGAATTTGCTTCATTGTTGAAATCTGAAGCCTTTGCATTCGAATTACAGTTGAACTTCAATTTAGTTGCAGGTTGATTCAGTGTTTGATTTAGTTGCTTCCATTTGATCTCCTTTTGAATTGCAGAAGATTTGAATTGCAGGTTGATTTGAAGTAGGTTAAGTTGCTAGTTTGATCCCAGGTTGAAACAATTTGATTTACATTTAGTTTTCTGCTTTGATTTATTTATTTCTTTGTTTCAGTTTTTGGAAAGATGAGGAGAGAAAGAATTGAAGAAAAATTTATCTGTAAAAATGAAAACAGACCTTTCTCTCTATTATTTATAAATCAAATTTTTAAAAGAAGTTGCCACTTGTTATTATGCATGTATATACAATATTAAAGTTATTATCATTATCTTACAAGTGTCTTTAACATGTTAATATGTTTACACATATTACTTAAGTGTTTATGTTTTCAAAACCTTATTTCCAAAAGTATTTATGTTATTTTAATTTTGTAAATATAGATTTATATAAATTCATGTTTCATTTATTTATTTACAAACTATTTAGTTTAAGTACCTACATTTTATTATTTATGAAATGAATTTAATTAACTTATGTTATATTTATTTATTTTTACAAACCTTCTAAATTCAAAAGATATTAAAAAGAAAGTTTATTTTAAACATTAACATATAAATTTATAAACCATTTTTAGTTTAATACTTTTTAAAAGAAAACAAGATAAAATAAATCTTTTATTAAATCTTATTTAAACTATCATACTTTAGAAATAATAATTATCTTATATTTTGAAACAAATGAATTAATCTTTAACTTTTGAAAAATATTAATTTTAAAACAAAGCTTTAAATCATAATTCATACATATATAAATTATCAATAGATTAAATTAAATTCAAAACAATCCAAATTATAACATATACATACATATATATTATAATCTGAAAACACATCTTTTATTTAAACAAAAGATTCTCTATTCACAATATATATATCAATATATACATTATAAATAGAATCTATTTTTATTAGCATTGAAAGATAATTCTTATCAATTTTAAACTATTAGAAAAGACCAAATTAAATATTGCCAGATTAAATATTTATTTACCTTTAAAATATTAAATTAACCAATTTAAATTAAAATTATAAAGGAAAATTTTCAATCTAATTAAATTATTAATAAAGATTATTAAATTCATATTGCCCAAAATCCCGGGTTATCACATTCCTCCCCCCTTAAAATAATTTCGTCCTCGAAATTAAAAGCAAAGTTAATTTAATAATCCAGCCAAGATTTTAAAACAGCAAAGCATACCTATCATCCAATTCCTAACAACCAAAGCAACCAATCAAACAATCAAACAAACCTAACTAACTATCCTAATACAAATCAGGATAGATCTACTAACACTATCTAGAGTTTCCCCGGATATAAATCACCGGGAGACTCGCTCTACAGAAGCTAAAACAACACCACTATAATCCAGAGCTCTTCTCATCTCTAGATCCACCAATCTGAATAGAATATCAGATCACACCCAAGTCCAGCTCAACTCCAAATCCAACTGAACTGCAGATCCCACAACCAGCGATGAATCATACACGTACTCCCTCAGAGATACTTGAAATACAATGAATCCCAGCCATCCAAACTGGCCATTCAATCCTGTAGATCAAAGAACTACTCCTCTCGAGAACACGAGGAAATCCAAAATATCCAAAATACTTCAGTGCTAGCTTTCCAGACTTACCAAATCTTATAGCTTCTTTAATCGGAGAAAAACTTAAACAACTTTCAATCTCCAATTCCGAATTCCAAACTCTGTCTCATATCTGCATAACTCATCAGACGATCCTGGGCTGCCTCATCTCTTCCTGATCAGCTCAATCTTTGCTGATGCTTCTCGAAACAAACAGGACCAAAACAATCCAACAAACGGATCCTCTCAAGGTCTACAGAAATCCAGAACTCAAACTCTACTCCACAAGAAATAGAAGACTGAACTTCCTTCTTCCAGATTCCAGAAAATTAGGTATGATCAATCCCTCTCCAAAGAATCCATAGCTGCTTCACCAAATTCTTCTCTCGGAGACATCCTTCTATTAAGCTGGACCACCAGTAACTCCACGAATCAAGTCGATACGGAATCTCAATCTCCAATAACCCAAGAGAATACTTAAACAATCGCAAGTCACTTTTGTGATCAGCTCGGCCTAATTTCCAAAGATAACTGTTCTCTCTTCACTAATCAGAACAGCTTATATTTGACTAACCAATCCATCGAAGAAATGGATTCACTCTACTGCTTCTGAACTTCACCTTCAGAAAAACTGCTCAGCCAGAAACTTTCTGCCAACATAGAACACTCCGAGTCGCACCGCCGCCACAGATGCCAAAGACTTCCTTACCAAAGCTTTTCGAGAAACTCGAACTTCAAACCAAACAGAATCACCATGCTGAACTCAGCCACAACACCGAAGCAGACACACTTCCACAACTTGTTCCAAAGAAAACATCTTCGGGAACATCCATATTCACTGCGTCTCATCACACAGCTACTATTACCTGAGATACCATCACTCGCTTCTGTTCTCCGACAGATCCAACTCTACTCATCCAACTTCTAAGATGAACTCCGAACCTTAACAGGTTTCCTTCAGAGATTGTGAAATCCTTACACAACTGTAAAGTTCACTCGAGACGGTATTAGGTTTACAGTCTCGACAGATACTCTTCCAATCTCAACACTCAGATTCTAACTATTGGTAGTCGTGTTACTCACACTACCACCTTATCTACCTTTATAACTTATATTGGAAAACCCGAACAGGTAACCCAACAAATAGGTAGAAATATATATATTTAAAATGATACTTTTTATATAGAAATTATATCTGGGTAAAATTATTTCATCTACCTTTTTAAAACAATATTGTGTCCGTTGGCCTGGTTCAAGTGTTTAGAGATCCCTATCAATAACGTTAGCTACTCGTATTGACCAGAATCCATATACCACCCAACCGATCAATTAACACAATATAAAATCATTTTATATAACTAACAAATACGCGCTCTCGTATATATATACACTCAAACAGGTTGCTACAGATCCTATCTCAAATGAACAACCCTTCCGAACCTAGGTATTCACTCAACCTAGTGTTTTGATATTCACTTAACCAAAAGCTTAGGCATTCGCTCAACCTATGCTCTGATACCACTGTAACGACCACGACTTTCTCTCCACAGAAAGTCGCATCGTTAATAAGAAAGAAAGGGGTAGAAAATAGAAAAGAAGAGAAGAAAGAAAGAAACAACAACAACGATCTCACAGCGGAACGAATAAATTATATTAATAACATAAACTATTACATAGTATACAACAATTTACAGAGTTACACAGCATATACATCACTTACTAGACAGTTATAAACATCTGTCTAAACATTTCAACTCAAATACAAGACAAGACACTATCACAGATATCAACACAGCGGAATACTATATCTACGAACGCCGAAGCCTCCTGCTCCATTGCTCCTCCAGAATATTCGTCAAAGCTAAACCTGAATCCCTCGACTACTCAATACAATATTGAGTACCCAAGAGTTTAATAAAACAGAAAATAAACACTTGGGTCAGACAGGGGTCTGGTGTGAGTAAACGGTTAGATTGCTTAACTTTGAAAACCTTTGAAAACAAAAGTATCACGTAAGACTTCCCACAAATAAATATGGGTAAGTTTTTACCTTACGCTAACTAAAACATTTGATAGGAAATCCGATTGTATTATAATAGGGTCTAGGGTTTTCAAGTAAAATACAGAAATAGCTGAAATGCTTACATCTCACATTCCAACATAGTTGGGCACAGCTAATACGTACGGCACTTATTGGAGTTTGGATTCCATACAATGGCAGGGCTACTGGGGTACCGCCCGTCACAGTACGTGGCCTAGATCACCGTACCGAGGATCACTCCCAATCCCCTGCAACACAAAGCCGGAACCATCCCTTACTGGATAATTCCGAACAAGACAATCCCGTAGTTGGCGCGACCAACCACACACTAAGCCGAATAAAAGAAAAGGGACCTCTAGACAGGGATCTATCTTGCTCTCAGTGGGTGCTACCCACGAAGCCTTGCTGCACCTCCCCTGTTTTAGCCATTCCCGGTTGATGAGGCTTGAGGTTACGATTACTTTAATCAGAACATATCACTTAGAATGCTCATCGTCCGCCTGACGATGTGCTGAAAGCATTCAATCCATACAAGTTCGTTCCGGGTTCGAACGAAACCGAAGGCATTATCTCGTTACACTCGTTTTGGAATCACCCTCAGAGTTAACGACAATAACCCTTGCGCTCTGAATCTTCATCTTCACTTGAGATTCACGATCTATCGTAAATTTGGATCGATGTGGTATTCGGGTCTCCAAACCTGGAATCCCGGTATACGGAAACCCGATCCCGGTCTCATCGAAATCCAAAACGTATCTTTTAAGGGCCAAGTTGTTTTAAGGTTAAAACAATTCAATTCTTATCTATATACACAAAGATAGATAATTCAATAGATAATCTACATTATCATCCCAAACAGATAATTCACATTATCATTATAATTCAACCAAACATCCATATCATATATCAATCATATCTCATCAGAGATATCAAACAATGAAATACATTCAATCTCATTTCTGAGATTACATCCATTCAAGACAATCAATGTCATCCATTCTTATATAAGCAATGATTTACTTAATCACAACATAATTAATTTAAAATGAATTAAATTAACTATCTCTATCTTTAATTAATTTAAAGTGAATTAAATTAATTACTTCATTCAAATTAATTTAAAATAAATTAAATTAATTACTTCATCATAAATCTTACTTATATAATCATTAATTAATTACCAATAAATTAATTAATCTTTCTCTAATTATCCATTTTAATTAATCACCTTGATTAATCATTCTTTAATTACATTTAAGTAATTATCTTTAATTAATTTCACAAATTAATTATTCTTAATCAAATACAGTAATTAACCTTTAATTACTTCATTAATTAATTAATTATAATCAATTACTTTAATCCTTAATTAATTACAATTAATCACTTATCATTTGATTAATAAATCTTAATATCAACTCTTAATTACATCATTAATTATAAACTAATGATTTCTAATTACATCTTTAATTATTTATTTATTTAAATTAATTACATTTAAGTAATTAATCTTAATTAAACCACAATTATTAATCACCTTTGATTAATCTTAATTAGTAATTAACTTCCCTTAATTACTTTCATTAATTAATTACTTTTTAATTAATTATCTTAACCAACAATTTATTTACCTTAACCAATAATTAATTACCTTAATCCATTAATTAACTTTATTAACTAAATTATTTAATTAATAACACTAGGTAATTAACTCTTAATCATTTCCATTTAATTACTTTCATAAAATAATTATCCTCTAATTACTTTATTGAATAACTTCCTTTTTTTACTTAATTACATCAAGTAATTATTTCTTAATTATCTTATCAAGTAATTACACTTAATTAATTTTTAAGTAATTATCTTTAATTAACCACTAATTAATTACTTAGTTAATTATTTAACTAATTATTTAAATTTAATTAAATAATTTCTTAATCCTTATATTTAAAAGATCTTAATTAAGAAAATCATTTATCTTAATTAAATAAATTAAATTGACCAACAATTTAATTATCTCCCCATATTAATTTATCTTAATTAAATAAATCTCTTAATTACTTAAGATAAAATTTTATTATAATTGATTTACTAATCTTATTTTTAAACTTATTTAAAATATAACATATTAGAATTCAATTATAATTTAAACAACATAACTTCTACTTCAACTTTCAAAACCTTTAAACTTCCAAAGTTAATTAAATTACTTTAATACAAAAAAAAACATTTGAAATTTACTTATCTATTCTTTTAAACTTATCTATTTAAATATTTAAAACTTGTTAAAACATTTAATTTTGAAAACAATTTATTTTACAATTAAAACTTGTTAACTTTTGTTTTTAAAACTTAGAAACATTACAAAATCAATTTCCTTTGTTTTAACTTTTTAAAACTTTCTGTACATTTCTTTTTAAAATCTTAAGGCCTGCTCTAAAACTCGAACCCGAGCAAACCATAAGAAAACCCGAAGCAATTCTCGAGTAATACCATCAGAAACTCGAAGTAACACTCACGTCATACCCACGTAACATCCTGCTTCGAGTAAAACTCGATTTCCCCCGAACGAAACCTGAGCTCTAGCTTTCTTCCCCAATTCCACTTTTCCAGATATACGTAACGTGCTTGTGCACGTGCACACCACGACTGGTCGTCGATGAACTCCGTTCTGGCCTCCGGCAAGTCAGACTTCATCACATCACTACGTTCGATCACTCCATTTTCCTCGATTCGTACGAGAATCAAAATCGAGCCATTAGAACCCATCATCTGGAACGAACATCACCAGGAAATCAACCACCGCCGGTGATCCCTCCCTCGAGACTCCACGCCACCTTCACCGTAGCTCCATTACGGCTTCCAGCATCTTCAGATCACCTTGCGATCGACTCCGGTCACTTCTCCTTTTCGCGAAACCCATTAGAACATCCTCGTCAAAACCAGGGTATTAAACCCTATCTCCTCAAATTCTAACAACCACGATAAATGCTAAATTACTAAACTATTTTTCCCAAGTGCCTCGACACCTCAACTACCTTCATACCAAAAATCACGTCTTCTCTCGCCTTTGATCGACGACAATCGATCAACTTGCCCAAAACGAACAACTCGAGAAAGCTCCTTAAATTCCAAACTAAAAATCAAGTTATACTTATTAAAATTCATGATTTTCTATATTGAATCCAATCGTACAATCAGAACTTAAAATTGAATCAATCAATTTTTATCAAATTTATATTTTCTACTGCAGTTTATAAAATTTTAAGACAAATACTTTAGAGAAAATTCCATAACTTATTTCCAGTAGCGATATTATATGATTTTAAACATATTTCATTCACAACTGAATGACTAACAGTGATTAGATGATGAGATCTAGATTTAAAAAGAAAATCAAACTCTGTAACATATTCAGAGTCCATATACTAATTATTCACAGGCAGTAAATACTTATATACATGCATGCATCCATTTCAATTCAAATATTAAGGCTATCACATGAATTTTATTTACATAACAAAGTGGAAACAAGATTTTAAAACTGTTTTTAAAAAATTAAGTTTACTCACCATTTTAATCCCAGAGACCAAAACAGAGCAGAGGCATTTTCTTTTGATTTCCTGGAAACTGGATTTTTTTGAATTTGCTTCATTGTTGAAATCTGAAGCCTTTGCATTCGAATTACAGTTGAACTTCAATTTAGTTGCAGGTTGATTCAGTGTTTGATTTAGTTGCTTCCATTTGATCTCCTTTTGAATTGCAGAAGATTTGAATTGCAGGTTGATTTGAAGTAGGTTAAGTTGCTAGTTTGATCCCAGGTTGAAACAGTTTGATTTACATTTAGTTTTCTGCTTTGATTTATTTATTTCTTTGTTTCAGTTTTTGGAAAGATGAGGAGAGAAAGAATTGAAGAAAAATTTATCTGTAAAAATGAAAACAGACCTTTCTCTCTATTATTTATAAATCAAATTTTTAAAAGAAGTTGCCACTTGTTATTATGCATGTATATACAATATTAAAGTTATTATCATTATCTTACAAGTGTCTTTAACATGTTAATATGTTTACACATATTACTTAAGTGTTTATGTTTTCAAAACCTTATTTCCAAAAGTATTTATGTTATTTTAATTTTGTAAATATAGATTTATATAAATTCATGTTTCATTTATTTATTTACAAACTATTTAGTTTAAGTACCTACATTTTATTATTTATGAAATGAATTTAATTAACTTATGTTATATTTATTTATTTTTACAAACCTTCTAAATTCAAAAGATATTAAAAAGAAAGTTTATTTTAAACATTAACATATAAATTTATAAACCATTTTTAGTTTAATACTTTTTAAAAGAAAACAAGATAAAATAAATCTTTTATTAAATCTTATTTAAACTATCATACTTTAGAAATAATAATTATCTTATATTTTGAAACAAATGAATTAATCTTTAACTTTTGAAAAATATTAATTTTAAAACAAAGATTTAAATCATAATTCATACATATATAAATTATCAATAGATTAAATTAAATTCAAAACAATCCAAATTATAACATATACATACATATATATTATAATCTGAAAACACATCTTTTATTTAAACAAAAGATTCTCTATTCACAATATATATATCAATATATACATTATAAATAGAATCTATTTTTATTAGCATTGAAAGATAATTCTTATCAATTTTAAACTATTAGAAAAGACCAAATTAAATATTGCCAGATTAAATATTTATTTACCTTTAAAATATTAAATTAACCAATTTAAATTAAAATTATAAGGGAAAATTTTCAATCTAATTAAATTATTAATAAAGATTATTAAATTCATATTGCCCAAAATCCCGGGTTATCACATTTCAGGTTCTTCTGCTTGACTTCTTATCAGGGCTCGTGACCTGACTTTTGGCTAACTACTTTGGCTTAGTAGTTTTTGTTAGTATACATTTGAGAAAGAGACTCCTTGTTGTATACTTATTCTTCTGTCTAGTACTTGTATCTATTCTTTTGTGATGTAGTGGATCTTGTATGACCACTACTTTGATGTACACTTCTATGTGTTATATTCATATCTGTTTCCGCCTTTGTGATATGAATATTTGTGACTGATTTGTGTTATGTTTATTTCTATATATTTTTCCGAAGTCCACTTAGCCACTGTGTGGTAGCTTTGAGTTTGTATTTGATATGTCGGATTTCCTCTTGAAATGAAATGTAAGTTATATTTTCTGACATATCGGTACTCGCACAAAGCAATTACACAGATGGTCGCTCCTCAACAGCCTTATTCTTCGTGCTAGTCGACGGCATTACCCCGTAGTGTCCTTGGCTAGTATGAGTATAGAGGTGGGGCGTCACAGGTATCAATTCCAAATTCCCACTTAGGTTGTATCATCATCAAGGATTTAGATATAAATACTTCAACTTTACACAGTCTGAAATTTTAGAAAATAGTTTAGGAAATTATAAATAGTTTTAATAGTTTGATAATAATAGAAAATAGATTAAAATAGTTTTAAAATTATAAATAGTTTAAATAGATTTAAATTTGATTAATTAGATTTTTTTAATGATTTAAATAGGTTAAATATAGATTTAATTAGATGTAAAATGATTTAAATAAATTAAATATAGGTTAAATAGATTCAAATTATATTAAGTAGGTTTTAAATGGATTAAATATATTTAAAATAGATTAAATAGATTTAAATTATATTAAATAGATTTAAAATAGATTAAATAAATTTAATTAGTTTAAAACAGGTAAAATAGATTAAATTGGATTAAATAGGTTATAATAGATTAAAATAAAATAATTAGTTTTAAATTGATTAAAATAGTTTAACTTAATTAAAATAGTTTAAATTAGTTTAAAATAAATTTCAAAGTTATATCCAAACATTTTCAGTAACTCAATTCTGATAAATTCATTTATATTTGACACTTCAACTTTGAAATTCAAATTTAAATCCTTTGAACAATTCATTAAATCAATTTCAATTTCAACATTAACGCTTGGATTATCAAAATAATTCCATTTATAAAAATCAATTTCTATTTCAAAATACTAGTTAACTGAATTCAAATTTTAAAGATTCAAAATCATTTAATTTAACCAATGCGGTGTCCGTATATAATTTTCTACCCTATGGTTAAGTGGTACGGATATTTATCATTTCAATCCGCAATTTAGATTTTACGGTTATATATCACTTCAAACTTCAATCCTGAAATTAAGTAAAATCCATAAAATCGCTCGAGCCTATCATTTCAACCCATAACGATTTTTCCCTAATATATATATCGTTCGGGTATGTATCATTTCAACCCATAGGGAACTTGTAGTGTTATAACAATATAAAAATACAACATCCAGTCATCCAATATCAACAATTAAACATCCATCGCAATCATCATCCAAATCAATCAATAAATATCAATAGATAACCGGTAATCAATAACAGGTATTAAATTGACAATTTAAATTCAATATTAAATTGAATGATGATTAAACGCAATAAAAATCAAATTTAACTAGAATGATAATTAAAACATACCCAACATCAATCAATTAATTTCTAATCACATCATAAATTAAATTTAACTAACATAAGATAATTTAGTAATTGTGAGTGGGTTAAAACACTCATTTTTTTTATTTCAAATCGATTTGAAATCCAATTTAGGGCCCAAAATCTAACCGTCTAAGAATTCGACCAAACCTGTTCCAAAATGTCTGGAATTCCGGTACGATCGCAATGGAGAAAATCGCGCATGAATCCAAGCTCGTATGCAAAAGTTATTAACGTTAAAAGATTGGAAAATTTTGACTTCGGGTCTTACTTCGAGTCACCGCCTCAATTACCCGGTGCTTGCTCCGAGTTTTTGCCAAAATGACCCGAGACTCGAGTTTTTTGGCTCCTGACCCGAAGTCGCTATAGGTTTTTCGCCTCTGGAACTCGAAGCGCGCACAGATCCGCCTTGTTTGGCCTCAAACTTTCTCTGATCCCAAGTCGCTGTAGGGTTTTCTCCTCTGCAACTCGAAGTAAACCTTGAGCAAATTATTTTTTGGTTTTTTTTTTCATTTTTTCTTTGAAATTAGGTTTTGGAATTTGGGAATTAGGTTTGAGAAGGAGGAAGAAGATGTATGTACAGAAATAATAATATGAGAAAAAACTAGGGTTTATAACAGCTTATATATAGGCAGGGTGTAACATCCTGAAATTTTCAACCATTCGCATCCACACATGTCGGATTTGAATTGCTCAAAATATCAGATTGTTAATGTAAATTTGGCAGAACTCAGCATATACAGTAAATAATTAATCACAAACTCGGAGTAATATAAAATAAGCAGCGGAAACAAAAGAATAATAGTTCATGAAGCTACTATATATATATAACAGAGTTAAACAAGATACAACATAAGTCTTGAATACATAGATGTCTCAATACAATAGTCAAATACAAGATCAGAATACAACACTAGAATCAACTAAATAACTGAAAGCTGGATAGATAGCCGGATCTCTAAGCGAAGCTCCAACTCCAAAGGTGAGTCTTGAACACTGTACCACTCAGTCTGACCCGAGCGTAAAGCAAAACACAAAACACTCGAGTCAGGATTAACATTCTTATATCAATAAATCCACCTCAAGTGAAATATCAACTGAATACAAGTAACTTAAAGGATGTTTGGTATAACCATCCTCTAAGGATCCGTTAAACTATCTACTATGTAGTAATATACGCTATTATAATAATGTCTATAGTAAAGTATACTATTTAAAAATAGCGTTAAGGCTTTACATTTTCCACCTTAACACATTTTTAGGTATGCCAATAGTCTATACAGTACCGTAATACCCCATAAACTGGAGCTACCAGAGGATACTCCATAGGTACGACACAAATCAAACTCGTAGTAAAGCACGCTAGGGTAGGTGACACGGCACAACTAGGCAATGCCAGGGTAGATATACCAATTACACTTCCGGGCCGATGGTAACGTAGAGCCGCAAAAATCGCCCACCTCGAGCCACGCTCCCGAAAATCCGAAGGTGCACACCAAATCAATCACAAAGTAATAGAATGGTATACGATGGAGTGTGTCCGATCAGAGGAGCTACCTCATTAGCCCGTCGATTGCTCCTGTTTTAGCCACCTTATGCCAACTCACGGGAGTTGGGTCCACGTATATACCTCATATAGGATCGCCGCCTGCATCCTACTTCATTCTGGAATCTCCACCGCGTACACAGTTGTTAAAGTGGTTTTCGGTATCGACAGAGAGTATGCCCATATCCGATCCAGGTCTCTTCAACAACCAAACGTTATTATAACACAGCGATCATTTCAAAATAGTTTATACTTCAAAACCAAAATATCATTTCCATTTCAAAAACCAAATCAATATGATATCATTTCTTACTTAAAATACTATTCATTTCCAAAATCATATCACTTTCCAAAGTTATAACGCTTTCGAAATCATAAGTCTTTTAAATCAAAACACTTCAGAAATCACAACATTTTGAAATCATAGCACTTTCAAAATCATAACACTTCCCTTCAAACAGTTTAGATATTAATAATAGTATATATAATAAAATAGTTTATAAAATAAAATAGTTTATATAAAAATAGTTATAAGTTAAAACAATTTATATTAAAATAATTAGTATATTTAAAATAGTTTATATTAAAAATAGTTATATTAAAAATAGTTTATATTAAAATAGTTTATAAAATAATATAAAATAGTTTTAAATATAATTTAAAATACTTTATATAATAAAATAGTTTCCACAAATTCATAAATCAATTCAAATCAACTCGGATTCCGAAATTCACATTTAATTCAATCTCAATTCATCGATTTCAATTCAATTCAGTTCTAAATAAACTATTTCAGATTATATCGATTTCAAATACAGGTTTGAACCACAAAATAAACCATTTCAATTTCAATATATTTCAAAGCTTTAAATATTCAACATTTCAAAACTAAATTCGATAATTTTATATATATATATATATCAAATTCACTTTACTATTATTTAGTTTTGAAATATTTACTTAATCATTTCAATATCATTTAAATACCACTTCAATTTACAAATTTAAATAAACAAAATGTCCCATTTAAATTTATATAAGTTTGAAATATCCATTTAAGTCACCTTTAATCAATTTCAAGTTATAAAACATATCTTTAAAATTTCAAATTTAATAAATTTCAAATTTAACTTATTTCAGTATAATTCCTAAATAAATATAATTTCAAATCAATTTCAAATTTATCTTTCCAACCTGAAACATTATTAACTCTTTATTTGAAAATATAAATTTTATATAAATACTTAAATTTATTATATATAAAATTTAATAAATCTTTAAAAGCAATATTTATTAAACCCATATATTTCTTTTCAAAACCATAAAAATCATTTTCAAAATATTTATATGTAGGCCAACGGTGTTTGTATATAATTTTATATCCTATGGTCAAGTGATACAGATATTTATCATTTCAATCCGCAATTTAAACATATACGGGTATAAATCTTTTCAACCCGCAATCCCAAATTCAATTCAATGAAAATCGCTTGGGTTTATCATTTCAACCCATAACGATTTTCTCCTATTCTACAGATCGTTCGGGTATGTATCATTTCAACCCATAGTGAATTCTATACTAACAGGGAACTTGCAGAGTGATAACGATAACGATAATAATATAACAATCAGTAACACGCATATATCATCAGTGTTAAATAACAGATAATGGTGTCAGATGTCACAGGTGAACAGATACAGATAATGGCATATATATAGCAATGTAAATAACTAACAAAGGCATATTTCAATTGTCGTTTCAATTGAAATCAAATTTAATAAATATAAGAACGTTAATCTTGAGTGATTGCTCACATTTCGAGGCTAGAGAGATATACAACGAAGTTGAGTTACGAGATCCAGGCACGAGTCCAAAACAAACAAGGTTGGCACGAATTCGACGATCAGAGCTGATAAATAAAATCGATGGGAATAAATCAAGTTAGCTTGATATAGACTGAACAAAATATATACATTATTATTATTATTTATTTCCTTTAAACAAATTTTCAAATTTAAATACATATTTAAAAATGACATATTACATTTAATTTAAGTCAAAGCATATACTTTCTCAAACCAAAAAAAAATGAAACATATACTCAAAATCTCCATATTGAATATAAAATAAAAGTAGTACAAGTCCTATATCATTATATATATAATACTTATATTATTACTTACTATATTATCATTATTTCCCAAAACGAAAATAAATTTAAATTCCAATAGATTGTGTGTATATATATATATATATACTTATATAGACTCATATATACTACAAAATAGGTCATATCCAACTCATGTGAAATATATAAAAATGTTATATAAAATATATATATATATATATACATGTAAACTTAGTAAATATTCAACCCAAACTCACCCTATTCACCCTATTTTTATTATTATTAGTATCACCCTATTCACCCCCCCTCTAGGTTGAAATCGATCCTACAAGTGGTATTAGAGCTAGGAACAAAAACCATTTTTTGTTTTAAAATTTTGATTTTTATTTTAAAAAATTTATTTTTTTAAATGGCTTCTTTTAATAATGCTTTTGCTAAAGTTCAGTCCATAGTTAGACCACCTATGTTCAATGGTGAATATGCTTACTAGAAAATAGAATGAAATTTTTTCTAAAAACCATTGATGCTTGGAATATTGTTGAGCCGGGATATAGGACACCAACTATAGTGGTAGATAATTAAGAAATTGAAAAATCGATGGATCAATGGACAGATCTTGAAAATAAACTAGAGAATGCTAATGCTAAAGCTATGAATTCTATTATTTGTTCATTGGATCAAATTGAATTTAATCATGTCTCATATTGTCTAACTGCTCGGGAAATTTGGCACACATTTGAAGTGACTCACGAAGGAACCTCTTAAGTCAAAGAATCTCGCCTTGCTATGCTTAGTAGCGAATACGAGAACTTCACAATGGCCAAGGATGAAAATGTCAAAGAAATGTATAGACGACTTTCTAATCTCATGTACAAATCAAAAGCTCTCGAAAAACCATACACAGAATTGGAAATAGTCCAAAAAGTCCTCAGAGTCCTTCCACGAAATTTTGAAGCAAAAGTTACTGCCATTCAAGAATCAAAGGGTTTGAAACAAGTCAAAGTTGAAGAACTATTTGGAAATCTCACCACTTATGGGCTAGAAATGAAATTCAAGAAAGAACGTGAAGAAGGTGATACTCGAAAGAAATCAATAGCTCTCAAAGGAACAACTAAAAGTGATGACGACGATGACGATGGAGCAGCTGAACTGGCTCTGTTAATAAAGAGATTCAAAAGGTGGAATCACAAGTATGGAAATCCAGCTCTAAATCAACAACTGAAAAGCAGAATAGTCAAAGTTCTAGACAACCCAGAAGAGAAAGAGATCATCTATCACAACTGCAATAAACCCGGTTACATCAAGCCAAATTGTCCTCAGAATCGACTCGGCCAAGGAAAGAAACCGAAAAGGAGAAGTTTTGCAGCTACTTGGGATGAAACTGATGAAAGTGATGAAAGAACTAGTAGTGAAAATGAAAAAGCAAAACTGTGTCTTCAAGGAGAAATAACTGACAGTGATGACGACGAGCCAAGCGAGGTATCAAAACTTACTCATTCAGAATTACGTATATATTTTCATGAGGTACATGGCTGTTTTGAACGACTTAGGGAGAAGTACGCTAAAATTGAATAACAAAGAGATAGTTTAATAGAACTAAATAAACAGCTTGACCAATTGGTTAAAAACTATCAAAACAAGAGCCCTAAGTGTGATAAGTGTCCATCACTTGAAGAAGAATTTAAAAAATCAAAATTTAAAATTAAATCACTTGAGAATGAAATTCTGATTTTGAAAGAAAGTGAAAACACGAGGAGAGAAAATTCTATTAAAAATTGCACTCTGTTATTGAATGAAAATGAATCTCTCAAAACACAAGTCAAACAATTGTCTACAACTTTAGGAAAATTTTCCAAAGGAGAAAGATCGCTAAATATGTTATTAAGGAAACAAACTGTTAATCCTATTGGACAAGGACTTGGATATACTCAATCTGAACGTGCTAGATGCGAAATTAGTCAAGTCAATTCCAAGTGCACCATTTGTGGAAAAATTGGACACAATCACAATAATTGCTGGTATAGACCTAAACACGTGAAAACCATACCAATTTGGGTTCCAAAAGGCACGAATATAAAATCCCTTAAAGTCAAACAAATCTGGGTGCCGAAAGGAACAAATATAGATTGTCTTGGGTCTACACAAACATATTTTTCAAAATCTTTTGCCACTAACAATCATGGACTTATAAAAGCAAATAGGTCACAAAATTTTTTCCTCGTGTAAGTGTGGTGACAGGCTAAGGAACAAGAATAGTGTTAGCTGGATTCTGGCTATTCCAAGCACACGACGGGCGACAAATCAAAGTTCCTTAGCCTAGTACAAAGGTGGAAGAGTCACAATGGGTAGCAATGAAAAATTATCACAAAGGTAAAATAGGTAATGGTACATTTATTTTGAACGGTATATTAAATGTGTAAATCTGCACCATAATCTAATTTAATTCGGCCAGTTATGTGATAAGAGATAGTGTTTTGTGTTGGTTCATGATTACTCTAGGTACACGTGGATATATTTGTTCTAGATCTGACACTATGTTCACTAGTTGTTTATATGCACGTTTCAATAAAATCCTTAAGGATCACATTTTAAAAGCTATAAAAGGATTAGATGTTTTTGTTACAAATTCACGGTCTGATCTATGATATCCAATTTATGATAACTGTGATTTAAAGGGGTATTCAGATGCAGATTCTGCTGGTAGTCTAGTTGATAGAAAAATTACTAGTGGAATGTGTTTTATGTAGGAACATTCATAAGTTGCATCAAATTTCCAAATAAAATATCTGCAGAATTTTTCATTTTAACTGATTTTCGATTGGCAGACATTTTTTCATAAAACCCCTTTCAGAAAATAGTTTTTGTTGACTTCGTTTTAGAGTAGACATTTTAGAAATTTGATTTTATATTTATTTTTGGATTTGATCTTAAATGAATACATTAACTAATCTGACTCACTACTGATTATCGAAAAGATAAATAGTGATTGAAAAAATGACGAGTGTTGATATTAATTATACACTTTGGCTTGAGACAGTATATGTAGTAAATTTCTTTAAAAATTTAAACAAAATTTGTAATAACTTTGATTGGTAAAAATTATATGACCATCTCTATTTCTATCATATTTCTAACGACCATCACTCATAAAAATCCAATATAGTATGTCAAAATATGGTATTTTAAATGGGAAATTATTCGTTTTTATTTTTTTAGCAATAAAAACATCCAAAGTATTCACTCTTATTTAAAAGTCCCCACGGTTATACATGGGTGAATTACTTGGAATATTTGTTTATGTGCTTTCATGCTCATTTAAAAGTCCTCGCGGTTATGCATGTATGGAACACATATCAAAATTGGTTATTAAATAGACAAGTTGATTCTAATCCCATTTAAAAGTCCTCAACGTTATAAGTGGTTAGAAGATGCTTGAAATTCATTTTTTTTATAAAAATTGGGAATACTACCAATCTCATTTAAAAGTCCTAACGGTTATGCATGGTTAGTAAGTATTCAAATTCCTGGTATAAATATACCACAAATAGACACAACTATATGGTTTTATAAGCTGACATCACCCCTATCACTCTAAAGTGGAATATGCGCCTAACAGAGTATTTATGATTTTTGTTTGATTTTTTATTGAAATTTAATATTTATACTCGATTGGGTATTAATGTTGTATTAATAATGTCTATCACTTGATATCTATTTTTCTAACACTGTTACTCTTTTGCTGATAATAAAAGTGGGAGAGAAAAGTTAAGATTTTGGCAAATAAAGTTCAAATATTTTATTTTTCATTTGCATATTATTTTTGATTTTCATGCATATATGAAGGGGGAGCTTGGTTGTAGGGGGAGCATTCAAATAGGGGGAGCAAATAGATTTCATCAATGACCAAATACATTTAATAAATTCAAAATCTTAATATATGTTTGTTATCATCAAAAGGGGGAGATTGTAAATATGCTAGTATATGATTTTTGTTTGATGATAATAAACATACATATATTCATTTAAATGTATTTGTTATTGTACTATTTTATTTTTCACATAATTAAATAAATATTCGACGAATAAAATAAATAACACAGAATTCATATTCAAACACATATTTTATTCAAACAAATATTTTATTACAATTTTGAATAGTACAAATTTGAGCTCTCGCTACATATAGACATTTTCAATTACATTACGATTTCGATTACATCACAAATTTCAATTTACAATGTTAACCTTGCTACATATCACTCAAACACTCGTATGTATCTTCAACTCTATTCCAGTTTGTATCCAGCATTTGAATTATTTGCAAAATAAACACTGATGTAGTAAAATTGAAAAAGAAATATTTTGCAGTGCAAATTAAAGTGTGTGTTTTGAAAATGTAATTTGCCTCAGTTATTTGGATTGTTCGTCATCATATTTATTTTGAATTCATCTTACACGAACAACTTGTGACATGCACAGTGTATCACTGTACATGCCATAAGGCTATGCACACCGATATACACTTGATAAAATTGCAGGGATAGGTGAGCACAAGGTCAAACCCAAGCCAAAGCTAGGTTCAACTCAGGTGCGATACGAAAACAAAAATAGAATGGTCAAGTACAAGTTTCAATCACTGGAACAAGCTCGAACAACATAAACCAGACCATTCTAACTTGAGGCAGGTCACTATAACTCGACGATCAGATGCACATGTGCAAGGTGATGTACACATGGTTGGTCATATGTACAACCAGCTTCACACTCAAATGAAACCAGACAAGACTAGTGCATAAGTAAAGCTTCAACCAAGACATAGTGCAGACTATTTCGAATACAAGTGCAATGGCCAAAACCAAACTTCAATACAAGAAACTGGAAACAAAGAAAACCATGGACAATGTAACCAGACAATGGCAAGTCACATGAACATGTACACACCAAACTACAACAACACAATGAAGACAACAGCTCAAATGAGCAGATACAGACCAGATTTCAATGGAACAAGACTACAACATATAACATGATAATGTACAAAGGATGATGCCAGAGAACCACTTCACAATGCAGTAAAACTCAAACCAGGGTCAAGAACAAAACATACTTCAAGTAACAGTGGCAACCACATAACAATGAAGACCGCAACATCAATGGCAAAAATAGGCACAAGCTTAGACTCAGATGAACACAATGACTAATACATGCCAGAACAAAAATGCATATGAAACAGAGGCATGAGAAAATTCAAGTGCAGACACACATCGAATGGAGTAACAAAGCATAATGGAAACACATACAATCTAGCCTGGATATGCAGACCACTCTAAAATCAAGCTACAACATACATATATATATATTCACATATGTATATACACAGTGCATACAAAGCAAGCACTCGAGCAACAGAGTAGTGCACCAAAACAGTGACAAAGAACCAGTGCGCATGAATCAAATCAAGGTGGACAGAGCACTAATATACATATATATAGACCAGAAAGCAACAACCATGAAGTACACAAACAAACCATAAAATGACTCAAAGCAATGCAAACACAGACCAGACGGTATCAACCATACCAGGGATGCTAACCCAGATAAATGCGATGTAACATGAAGTGCAAACAAGGATATGGATACATGAAGTATACACAGTAGCGGTAACAAAGTCATGGTTTGAAAGAAAAGGTAACAGCAGTTAACAAAAATTCAAAATGCCAAAAATATCAAAGCCGTGGTTACCAAGGTAGTAGCAACAATATATCACAAGTATAGGAACAGGTTAGAATCATCTCAACCTTTCGATTAAAAAATCACGGCCAAGTAAATTCACGAATGATTCAAAACAAAATTACATGAACGAAAATTTAGGGGATTTAATCCCTATAAAAACTAGTAACATCATCGGCAAAAATGTGTGATTCGAGTTCAAGAAAAAATTCAGAGAGCAAGCATCAATCCAGAACTCAAATCAAGTCAAGCACAATTATAAATCGAAAAAGGGGACAAACGTACCAATTCAAAGCACCATTCGATCTCGAAAAATTGGAGCAGCCAAAGTTGAACAAAGCAGCAATTGATTGACAAAGCAATCCAAAGCAAACACGTATTTCAATCGAAGCAAAAGAACAAGCGGCAGCTTCAACACAGGAAAGCCCTAAATTTTGAAAGAGGAACGAACGGCCGAAGGACTGAACAAAAGCAAAAGGGATCAACAGATAAAAAAAAAAAGAAAAAAAGAGGACATCTTCTTTATTTTCAATTGGGCCGGTCTCTTTATATTTTATTTTGGGCTTAAATCATTAATAGGGTTTTGTGTTTAGTTTTTATTCTATTTTGTAATTTTCTTTAAACTTTTGTAACTTTCTAGTCGTGTGACTAGGTTACGAACTATGGCGGTGTAGTTCGAGAATTCGCAACTCAGTGGCTGAGTTATGGAAGGCTTTTGAGCATAGAGTTAGGTTAGTCGATAGCAGGTGTCGCAAGTTTACGTGTGTAAGCGTCTGACTACTTAATTTCTAGTAGAAACCTTAGGGGTAGCACGTAGGCAGGGTTTTGCCGAAGCAGGGTAAATCTGTGTTGTTCAATTTGTGCTATTATCTGTCCTGCAATTATTTTATATATTTCCGCATTAATTTTTATTATTATTAGTATCACTCTATTCACCCCCTTCTAGGGTGAAATCGATCCTACAGCCCTCAATTAGTCTTCTAAGATCTATTCACCCTTTTAGTTTAACCTTCGGTGTGTGGGTCGTAAGTAGTGTTGAGCTTCAACGAAGTTCCCAAAGCTGCCTCCAAACTCCCCAAAACTTACTAGTGAATATAGGGTCCCTATCATTAACAATGCTCATCGAAATTCCATGTAGTTGAACCATCTCCTTAATATAAATCTGTGCTAGATATGTTGTGGTCCTATTGTTCCTAGCAGGAATGAAATTGGCACTCTTAGTGAGTTTATCTACTAGGACCCAAATAGCTTCACTACCCCTCTGACTCCTAGGCAATCCTTCTACGAAGTCAATCGAAATGTGCTCCCATTTTCAAGTCGGAATCTCCAATGGTAACATCAATCCTCCGAGTTTCCCTAGCCCAGCCTTTATTCTTTGACATGTCACACACCTAGCTATTAACTCAACTACTCTCTTCTTCATCCCCGGCCAAAAGAAAATTCTCTTCATATCCCTATACATCTTATCTCCTCTGGGGAAAATGGTCATCTTTGAGTGGTGACATTCTACAAACAGTTCCTCCAACACACTGTCAATCCTTGGTCTCTAAAGGCGTTTGTCCCTTCTTAAACACCCTTCTCATCAACTGCATGTCTATTAACATGGGGAAGAAGTTCTCCTCTTCTCAACTTATCTTGAGTCTCCACTGTCTTCTCATCCTTCTTTTGTTTAAGCCCAATGCGGTCCATCAAAGCCAGCCTAACCTCCATTACTACCAAGAAGCCTTGGATGGTTATGTTGGAGGTTGGAAGTTGAAATTTGAGAGAAACTCCAACTACCTCCATTCATATATAGCACCTAAGATACTGTGCTAAGGGTGTCGGCGATGACGTTTCCTTTTTTGGGGTATACTGTATACCAAAGTTTAATGATGCTACATACTCCATCCACCCTTGCTGCCTACGGTTTAAATCTTTCTGGAAAAATAAGTATTTGAGTGATTTATGGTCATTGGACAACTCAAACCATCCTCCCAAAAGATAGTGTATCCACATCTTTAAGGAAAAGACAATAGATGCTAACTCCAAATCATGAACCGGGTACCTCTTCTTATAGTCCTTCAGTTGCCTACTAGCATAAGCTACTACCCTTCTTGCATGAGAACCGCTCCCAATTCTATGCCACATGCATCCATGGAAACTGTAAAAGGCTTTGTCCCATCAAGAATGGTAAGCACATGTGCACTTGTCAATAGTTCCTTAAGTTTCTCAAATTCTTCGGTGCATCTATCATCCCATGTAAAGACTAGATTCTTCTTAGTCAAGCGGGTTAAAGGGACTGTTATTTCTGCAAAGTTCTTTATGACCTTCTTATAATAGCCTGCTAACCTGAAAAAACTCCTAACTTCTGTTGCACTCCTTGAAACTTTCCACTCTTGAATAGCTTCCACTTTTGTGCGGTCCACCACCAATCCATCCTTGGAAATGATGTGTTCGAGAAACCTCACTCCTTTCAAAAGTGGCATTGTGCAAATTTGACTCTAAGTTGGTGCCTCCTCAAAGTCCCTAGTATCTCCCTTTAGTGATTATCATGCTCTTCTTCACTCTTGAAGAATATTAAGATATCATCGATAAACACTACGATGAACTTATTAAGTTGTCATCTAAATACTCTAGTCATAAAATCCACAAAGTATGCAGGGGCATTCATCAATCCGAAAGGCTTTACTTCCCACTCATAGAGTCAACGAGGTGTGTGAAATGCGATCTTCGACTTGCTGTCCTCTACGATCTTCAATGGATGAGATCCAGTTGCTAAGTCTAATTGGGAGAAGACTTTGGCTCCCACTAGTTGATCAAACAAGTCATCTATCCTAAGTATGTTATGTTCTCTATTGTCTATGGTAGCCTCAATGAGCCGTTTGCCTTAGTGGCGAAAACAACAAGGGTTCCTCATTCTGAAGTACTTTGCCAAATGAATCCATTCTGCAACAGCTCCGAGATTTGCTTGTCCAACTCACATCTTTCTTTTGGGGCCATGTGTCTTAATGGTAAAGCGGCTGGTCTATCATCCTTCTCCAAATCAATTTTAAACTCTATCTCGCTTTGGGGTAGGAGACTTGAGACTCCCTCAAGGATATCGGGAAATTCTTGGACTACGGGTATGGATAAAAGCTCATTATGAGATAGGCTCAGTAAGTACAAATAACTTGACTCGACTGAGCCTTGGGGTGTACAGTGGATCTCTATTCTTGTCCTCTACAACTCATTAATCGTATAACCCTTCTATCATAATCTAAAACCGCCCCATAATATGATAACCAATCCATTCCCAAGATAAGTCTATACCTTCAAATTTAGGCTGTACGCATTACGTATGAAATCAACGTTACATATGTCCACTACTAGGTCTTTGAAAATTAAAGACAGATGTGTTGAACCCACAATATGATTAGAGATTATTATCGGGTTAGTGATAAATTAGGTTTGAAGATTTAAGGAGTTGACTACTGTTAACCCGCCTTTTGGCAAGGCTGTAAGTAGGCGGATTTAACTAAATCGATTGCTTGGTTATCGAGGATGGAATACGATAGGTTTGAGTCAAATGGATGGATAGATGATGCAGCACGCTTGGAAGATGGATATTGGATTGGATAAAGCCGGATAGGCTATAACTTGGGTCTAGGAAATTAAGGGATCGGCATAAAGTAGTGGTTCGGCATACTTTGGGTGGGTCGGGCATAAACACTGGGTCGGTGTTGTGAAGGTTTTAGGTCAGTAGGAAGGTGGTTCGGTTATGATGGAGTGGATCCGCATATTCGCCTGGGATCGGTAAGGATTTTGGGTCGGCACCTAATACGCTTTGTGTTGGACGTGTTTCCACCGAACCAGAGTAAGGAGAACATTGCCGAACCAACCACTTCCTATGCACTGCTGAACCAACCACTTCCTAAGCACTGCCGAACAAACTCCAACCAACCACTACCGGACCACTCACCACCGGACCAGGTCCCACCGAATCAAACTCCAACCAACCACTACCGGACCACTCACCACCGGACCAAGTCCCACCGAATCAAACTCCAACCAACCACCACCAGACCAAAGTACTACCGAACCAAGGAGTACCGAACCAACATTGCCAGGCCAGATCACATCAGCCCAGGCCCACCAGCAACTATATACATCCAAGACCCCTACCCCCAGCCTCACTCTATAAATAGAGGGGTAGGGGTACAACAATGGCAGACAAGTTTGAGAGCTCAAGCACGGACAGAACTTTCAAACAACTTTCTTTCATACACTTGTAATCAAAGCCTTGTACTTGTAATTTGAACAGTAAAAGAGAATAACATATAAAGTGGACGTAGGCACATTCAGGCTGAACCACTATAAATCTGTGTGTCTTTTACAGTTTAGTCCCTGCTTTCTACATATTAGCATAAATCATCCAAATCATTAAGAGCAACATAAGATCAACTAAATCATACGACTTGGTGGTGTTTGCCCATTTTTTGTGCAAACATTTTTGGTGCTTTCATTAAGAGGCGGCTGAACACAAGACTTCAGCTTCTCCCACTTAACCTTCTTCCTAACAGCATCGCTCATTGCTTGGAAGACATGCCTCCCAAGCAGAAGAAAGATGTTAACAAAGGAAAAAACATCGCAACTAGTAGTATTACAGATCCAATGGTCACAGATCAAGTAAATCATCCCATTCCAACAGCAGTGCCAAATGGAGGTCAGGCAAATCCGACAACCCCTGCCACGGGACAGCCGGCAGCAATTACTAGGGCAGATCTATATAGGGTTGTGGCTGAAGTGACTAACCGCTTCACATCCCAACAGGAAGCCTTGGTGGACCAACTCATGTCACGCTTAAGGGATGCTGAAGAGTCCAACCAAAACACTGAATCATGGGGTGAGTCCCAGTCTGGAGGATCTCGGAGGCAACAAAGATCTTCCTTCTTCGAAGAAGCTAACGATAGAAGCGGCCATGGTAGGAGCCGAGACCGAACTCAGTCTGAATGCCGACCCGAGGAAACGCTTGGAACCGAACCCAACGGGGGAGGTACCAGGCGAAGGTCAACCGTAGCTGAGCCTGTCATGCTGCCTAACCACGGAAACGCCAATGAACGGGGCCGAGCTAGAGTCCAGCTCGAAGTTGGACCCGAGGAAGTGCTTAGATCAGAACCCAGCAGGGGAAGATCAAGGCAAGGGCCAGTTGTGGGTGACCCTAGCATGCTCCCAGAAGACCAAAGACAGCCATTGGAAAATATTAGGAATGATAGACGATACCATCCCTACTGGTCATCTGGACGGAATCAATCTCACAGAGAAGAACTGAACTCATTTCTATCCGCTCCAAATTCTGATGAAAGGATGGCACGCTTGTTCAGAGAGTGCGTCCAACGGGATCAAAGAGATCGAGGGATATGCGCAAGGGTAACCAGCCCTTTCGCCCGCAATATCGAGATTGCCATCACCCACTAGAATGGAAAATGCCAACAATGGAACCTTACAAGGGAACCTCTGACCCCGTTGTACACTTACAGAGATACACACAGCATATGCTCATGAGCGGAGCAACAGAGGGAGTACTGTGCAAATGCTTTCCACTATTCTTAGCAGATCTAGCTACCTCCTGGTTCTGCCATCTACCCCAAGGATCCATCAGCTCATGGGAGATGTTGAAAGAAAAGTTCATCAGCCAGTTCCGCATTCATGTGGAGCAACCCAAGGACGCTTATTCCTTATCCAGTATCAAACAGAAACCTGGAGAGAAAGTGCAGCAATATCTAACCCAATTCAATGCTGCAGCGGCCGCAGTCCAAGATGTCGATGAGAAGCTTATCTTAATGGCCCTCTGTAGTGGGGTGCATCCGGATAC
Organism: Allium fistulosum; assembly: GCA_030737815.1. NCBI lineage: Eukaryota > Viridiplantae > Streptophyta > Magnoliopsida > Asparagales > Amaryllidaceae > Allium > Allium fistulosum. The sequence continues at coordinate 1,107,968,817 of CM060902.1, read as the reverse complement.
TAAATTTGCTAGAAGATTGACAAAAGAAAAACCAGCTACTTTACCCGATTTCTTCCATGAGGCTGGGAAATATATGAGACTTGAAGACGCTGCCACTGAGGGGCAGTCAGGGCAACAAAATAAGGCAGCTCACGGCAACACGCCCGCTGTAGCAAAGGACGTTCGAAGAAATGACTCTAGAGACAATGCTGGGGGCAAGAAGGGAGAAAAGCGTTTATATCGGCCAGGACCGAGATTTGACGCTTACACCCCTTTGAATGAAACGATCAAAAACATCTTCCTGGCCACTCAAGACGAAGTTAAATACAAACGCCCCCCGCACAAGAAGGAATCAGATAACGCAATTAAGTTTGGAAAATTCTACCGCTTCCACGAATCCCATGGGCATGATACCAACGAATGCCATCATCTCAGGGACTTGATTGAAGAACACATCAGAAGAAGGAGACTAGAACGCTATGTAAAAGGTCAGAACAGGACTCCAGTTCCTGCCAATGAGAACCCAAGGCCACCCTCCCCAGAAATAGGCAGAGGAAATCGCAACACCAGCGGCTCCAGTCAAGAGAAGATAGTGGTCCATACCATCTCGGGAGGGCCACACATCGCCGACGGAAGCTGGGCAGAGATGTAAAGGTACGGAAAGTCACTTAGAAACAATGAAGAATGCGTCAATTCTATTATAGAAGAACGCCACCCGAAGCGGATAGAGAATGGTGACATCACATTCGGTAGGCGTGACCTGGAGGGAAGGCAGTACCCTCACACGGATCCCATGGTTATCTCTGCCCGGCTCGGTCCAACCGAAGTTTTCCGAATTCTAGTAGACACTTGAAGCTCAGTAAATATCCTATTCAAGCATGCCTTTAAAAAAATGAAGCTGTCATTAAAGGATGTTCTTCCCTGCAATAAACCACTACACGGTTTCACAGGAAATGCGAAGATGCCCCTCGGGCGACTGGACCTCTTTGTTGAAATTGGAAGTCATCCCCGCTCCGTTGTGCTGAAACAAACATTTGTGCTGATAGAAAACCACTCGGCCTACAACGCCTTCTTAGGAAGACCAGCCTTGTCTGACTTCCAAATTGTCCTGGCCCCATGATGCCTGAAGATGAAATTTCCAACGGACAATGGAATAGGGGAAGTAGAGGGAGACCAGGACATTGCTCGAGATTGCTATGTAATTGAACTTCGCAATAACCACAGGAAGGATAAAGGGAAGAGTGCAGAGATTGCCCTCTGCACAAAAGGTTTGGAAGCATAGCAACTAAAGAAAGCACCTCCTCTTCGATATACCAATGACCCTTTCAATGAATTAGACCCCAGGGACAAAGAGGAGGAGGCTACCACCGAGCCTGCAGAGGCTATGGAATTTGTATCTGTGGACAGACACGACTCGAGTAGACTATTGAAAGTCGGGTCCCAACTAAAAGCAGAATTGAAGGAACAACTCATTGATTTTCTCCGCCACAACTTGGATGTATTTGCATGGATGCACACCGATATGACTGGAGTCTCCCCAGACATAGCATGCCACGCACTAAACATCGACCCTACCAAGGCGCTAGTAAAACAGAAAAAGAGAAGTATGGGGGCAGAACGATCAGCGGCCCTCGATGAAGAAGTAAAGAACCTACTTGCCAATGACTTCATACGAGAAGCCATCTACCCAGAGTGGATCGCTAACCCGGTACTAGTAAAGAAGGCTAATGGGAAGTGGCGAACATGCATTGACTTCTCCAACTTAAATGACGTATGCCCAAAAGATTGCTTCCCACTTCCCCGAATCGATCAGCTTGTGGATAGCACAGCCGGGCACGAACTCTTATCCTTTATGGACGCATACTTAGGATATAACCAAATTCCTATGCATACTCCCGACCAAGACCACCCTATTTTCATCATTGACCGGGGATTATATTGCTACAAAGTAATGCCTTTTGGACTTAAAAATGCAGAAGCCACCTATCAGCGCCTCGTCAACAAGATGTTTGCGGGGCTAATAGGACAAACTATGGAAGTTTATGTGGATGACATGCTGGTAAAGTCAAGGAAAGCCGACGATCATGTAAGCCACCTGGGCGAGATGTTTCAAGTACTTCGCCAATATGGAATGAAGCTGAATCCTCTAAAGTGCTCCTTCGGAGTATCATCAGGAAAGTTTCTGGGATTCATCGTCCATGCCGGAGGAATTGAAGCAAACCCTGAACAAGTCCGAGCTCTGAAAGATATCAGGATACCTTCTACCCGAAAAGAAATGCAAAGCCTAAATAGGAAGGTGGCCGCCCTAAGCAGATTCATCTCTAAAGCAACTGACAAATGCATCCCCTTCTTCGAAGCTCTAAAGAAAGACAAAGGAAAGTTCGAATGGACTGATGAATGCTTAACAACTTTCCTTAACTTAATCGAACACCTCCAGAGACCACCAGTACTCTCAACTCCGAACAAAGGCGAAGAGCTATACCTATACCTTGCTGTGTCATCTCATGCTCTAAGCGCCGCCTTGGTGAGAGAAGACAAACGCACGCAGCGGCTAGTATACTTTGTAAGCAAGAGGTTTATAGGGGCGGAAGCCAGATATCCTAAACTTGAGAAACTAGCGTACTGTTTACTAATCACATCACGGAAACTACGTCACTATTTCCAATCTCATTCCATCAGAGTTCTGACCGATCAACCGCTAAGGCAGGTACTCCATCGTCCCGACACTTTTGGGCAACTACTTAAATGGTGCATTGAACTAAGTCAATATGATATCACCTACCATCCTCGCACCGCCATCAAGGGACAAGCCATGGCCGATTTCATTGCCGAATTCACTACCAACGAAGGTAAGGAGCAATCGGAAATAGCAGAAGACATCAAGTGGAATCTCTTTGTGGATGGAGCGTCAAACGAACAAGGCTTGGGGGCAGGTGTGGTAATAATCACTCCCAGGGGAAATAAGCTACGCTATGCTCTAAGGTTGGAATTCGCTGCCACCAACAACGATGCAGAGTATGAAGCAGTGATAGCGGGATTAGAACTTGCCTTAGAAATTGGAGCCAATTCCTTATGTCTTCATAGTGATTCTCAGCTTATCGTAAATCAGATACTAGGAGAATTTCAGGCTCGGGAAGAGCGGCTCACAGCATATCTAAGGAAGACCAAGCTGCTTCTCGATCAATTGGATCACTATTTAATCAAACACATCCCTCGGGAAGAGAACCAAGAGGCCGACGAATTGGCAAAGCAAGCTAGCATGAGGAACGACACTATTTCCGGAGCAGTGGCCATCTCAAAGCAGCTGACCCCAAGTTTCGAGCAGGTGAATCTGATAGCTGTAGTCGAAGAGGAAACTTGGATGACTCCCATCCAAAAATACTTACAAGATGGCACACTGCCCGACAAGCGTAACGAAGTCAAGAAAATCTTGAGGAGAGCTTCCCGATACACAATACAAGAAGGCAACCTTTATCGGCGTGGCTTCTCTAGCCCCTTATTAAGCTGTGTCACTGGAAGGGAAGCAAAGCAAATCTTATCCAACATCCATCAAGGAAGCTGCGGAGATCACACTGGAGGGAAGACTCTGGCAAAAAAGATACTATAATATGGATATTTCTGGCCCACCTTAAGCAAAGACTCCTTAGATTTCGTCAAAAAATGTGACAGATGTCAGAAGTTTGCTAAGATTCCGCGGCTACCAACAACTGAGATTACTCAAATGACCAGCCCTTGGCCCTTTGCAGTATGGGGAATTGACTTGATTGGCGAACTGCCAATGGGACGAGGCGGGGCCAAATATGCTATAGTGGCAGTCGACTATTTCACCAAATGGGTGGAAGCAGAACCCCTAAATAAAGTATCTTCAACAAAAGTTATTAACTTCTTGATCAAAAATGTTCTATGCAGATACGGAGTCCCACTTAAAATCATTTCGGACAATGGACTTCAGTTTGACAGCGAGGAGTTTGCCAACTGGTGCCAAGAGCACGGAATTCACAAAAGCTTCTCATCTGTAGCTTATCCCCAAGCAAACGGACAAGTCGAAGCTGTCAACAAAATTCTCAAAACTCTAATCAAAAAGAAACTTGAAAAGTCAAAAGGCGCGTGGGTGGATGAACTTCCTACGGCACTTTGGGCCTATCGCACATCTTTCAGAACATCAACGGGGAATACTCCTTTCTCTTTGTCATAAGAATCAGAGGCTATGCTCCTAGTTGAAACTATAGTGCCTTCCCACCGTATGATCCACTATAACCCAAAAGAGAACGAAGAACTCCTTCATATGTCTTTGGATCTAATTGAGGAAAGAAGAAATGATGCAGCCCTCAAAGCAGCAGCTCATAAGGAAAAAGTGGCAACGCAATACAACTCCAAAGTCAAGCATCGTAACTTACAAAAAGGAGATCTTGTCCTCAAGCGAATCTTCCCGCACCCCGGAGCGCTAGATCCAATCTGGGACGGACCATATGTAATTCATAAAGATATCCACAATGGAGCTTATATTTTGTCAACAGTGGACGGAGAGGTGTTCCAGAGGGCATGGAACATCCAACACCTTCGTCGATACTTTTCTTAACTTGTACTGCCCATATGAAGTGAATTAACAAAGAGAATCAGTGGACGTAGGCATTTTCGTGCCGAACCACTTTAAAAACTTGTCTCTTTTTGACTTGTTCCTTTATATCTTGGCTGCTTGTTAAACCTTATCCTTTTCTGTTGAACGAAATCCTATGTAATGGCATTTCCATTCAAGACACATCACGGCGCGACTTCACCTAGACAAGACCTAACAGGTACTATGCGAATCTATGCCCTCGCCAATGAGACACTTTTTCTCCAGCATCCCTCTGCTGCGGGTTAACTCATTGCTCGCGATCGGCCCTTAAAGCCAACTGTAATGAGCCGATTATAAGCCACCGAGTAGGCCAACCATAGCCTAGGAAGCTCATTACGGCGTTCGGCTCGCCGGCAACCGTGAACCTACTTTAAGCCCCAACATAAGGTGTGGCCAGCTAGGGGTAGTTCACGGTTGACGATCGGCACCCACGCTAGCCGGCCATGGTAAATCGAATAATACCCACGATTATGGGCCATAATGGCCCGGGTAGTTACTATGCGCGATCTCGGCTCCGAGTGTCTTAAGTACGGCTGTGGTAAAAAAGATAAATTCCCCGCGGAAGCGTAAGATGGGTGACAAATGTCTCCAAGACCCACAGCTAGGGAAAGTGACTACAAAACCTGTTTGCCTCGAACTTAAGCACATCGCAGGCCTTCCGTGATTGGAAGTTTTACCTTTTCTTATATTTCTATCTTATTTAAAAACTTTCCTCCTATCCTCTATAACGATCCCTAAAGTACATGACACAAAGTAGGAGACGCTCGCCGATGGGGATAAGAACTCACAATGGGATGACAGGTCAATCAACTACATTCCATACTCAGTCATATAAGACATTCAAAGCTACCATCTACAACTAAGACATGAAGGGCGGTACTTTCTTCTCTTGTAAATAAATACATAGCTATAATTTATTCACACATCACATTAACTTTGCAAGGTATGAAATTATATCTTAAGCAAGAAATTGGCATCAAACACGATAAAATCACAGGCATGTGCACAGCTGTATTTCTTATGCGACACATCAAAATAATTAAGACAGTCAAATACGACAGAATCAGCTTAAGTTAAAAATTACAGGCTAAGAATAAAGTCATTGGTTGCCAATAACACAACTTACAGCCTAAGAGTTACATTAATGTTTTAGAGCTAGCGTAAACAGCAATGTCAAACAAACCAAAAAGACATCCAGGTCAAGTCAAGGAGTCAGCTGCATCGGAGCTTCACCTCTATCCTGCCGGCCCTCCAAGATCTACTTAGCCACGGGATCGGAACTCTCAGCATGCTGGCCGGAAGTAGTAGGTACCTCGGAGGTCTCGCCTGTCCAATTCAGAAGAAGAATCCATTAAATAAGCGATAAGCAGTCAGGTTACAAAAGCTAAAAGAGAAGACTTACCAACATCTGCTCCTTGATCATCATCCTCCAACTGCACACCAACCTCCTCAGTGGCAAGCGGCCGCATACCCTCTTTCACCGCCACCTTCTCCTCCTTGGTGAATTGAGCCGTAACCACATCCATTCTAAAGGCCACGCCACCCTCCTTATCTGCATCAGACTTAGCCTCCTCCAGGGCCCTGAGATAAATCCTGGCCATGACTCGGGGGTAATCATCCATCTAAGATAAGTTGCCCTATTTCCAAGTGCGAAAGTTCATATCTTGAAGCATCTCATCCATTATCCCCTCATTCTCCTCGAACTCCCTTATTCGGTCCTCAGAAGCCAGCAGCTTTGCAATGGTGGCGTCCCTCTCCGATTGGTATCGCGAGCAGTCAGCCTGGAAGGTTTTTCTCATCGCCTCCATCTCCTCCTTCAGCTTGGTTTGAGCAAGCTCCACAGCCTCAAGTTTCCCGGACAACTCCTGCACCCGCTCGAGATCCGCTTTCCGAACCTCATCCACCGTTGCAATAGCCATATCAATCTGTTCCTTACAAACGACCTCCATCTTCCGCATCTCTGCCCTGCTGACCTCTTCCATGGTTTTTTTCAGTTGCCTAGATGCGGTCTCATGTTGAGATATCTGGATGGCTTGATCAGCAAGTTGTTTGGCCTGGTCGGAAACCATTAAACGCGGTCGAATGTTAGCACTGCCGATTTCTTCTCCAGCCTTAACTAGTCGAGCATGATGCCCCATCAGCTTCCTGGTTTCCTCAGCAACCTGGTCAATATTTGCCTTAGCTTCGTCCCCCAAGGTTACAACCCGAGTGGTAAGCAAATCAAGGTCCAAGGACTTGGCCTCATCAAGCACCCTTACCATGGGATTACGAGGGAGAAGGTGCTCACCAGTAGCCTCATCAAAGGAAATATCGTGAGAACCCGGATCCAGATCCGGATGACCCGCAAACGGATTACGAGCCAAGCTAGGATGGTCTATCGGGGTCAAGGTTTTAAATCTTCCCGAGATCAGCCGAGATGAAAATCCGAGATATTAGCCAAAATCCGAGATTTGGCAGCTTGGTTAGTTATAAGTCTTTTAAATATCGCCCGAGACAGCCGAGATATTTGCCCGAGATATTGGCCAAAATCCGAGATTTGAAACCTTGATCGGGGTAACGGTAGGATTCTCAGACGGGCGCGGGGAAAGAATAAGCTCAGTATTCTCCTCTGTGGTATCCTGAAGAGGCTGAGTCGGGGGTTGAGGATCAGGTGGAGATTCCAACAAGGAGCGACTCCTCTTCTTCTTTTGGATATCCTCTTCGATAACTCCGAGAAGAGGACGGTAGCCGACTACGTCTCCAGGGCGGTTAGTTGGAAGCTTTGGCTTAGTGGAAGCCCTTAGAAGTTTATATTGTTCAAGACGATGCCGAACACCCGATGTCTTGGCCACTTCATCCGATCCTGGGACAAAAAACCAAGTGTTACAAGCGGACGTTAAACTATAATTCAAGAAATATGTCAAGTTGGGAAAAGTAAGGAGGCACTTTTGTTATACAAACCCTGGGGAGGAGTGGGATACTGCAATAAGTCTTGGATCTCATTCCAGGACGGGAGCTGACCGTAAAATATTCCTAAGTCCTTATCATAAATGGAGTCTGCAGAAGTCAAAAATTCACCTTGAGTCGCAGGAGCTGCCTCAACTAGAACACTTTTGGAAGATGAATCGGTGCCGGCTCCGGCCTTGTCAGCTTTCTTAGACTTCTCTACCAGAGCCGGTTCTTCCTCCAGCCCTTCGAAAGCTAGGCGAAAAGCATCATCCATCCACTCCTGGATCACACCCGCTTGCTTAGAAGACAAAGCCCCAGCACCATCACCACTCTGCCCATCGCCACCATCATCACCACTCTGTCCATCACCCTCTCCACCACTTCCACTCTCCGCCTCACCTCCTTCACCCTCGCCTCTTTCCTCCTCCTCATCTTCCTCCTCCGGAAGATCTGGACATGTGCTGGGGGAGGGACCATCAGATTTCTTAAGTTTCTTCCCCCCGGCAGTTGGATGCTTTAAGAAGGGTTTTCTTTTACTGCTCTTCGCCGTAGCTCCTCCTTTAGCTTTGGCGGCCCTCTCCTCAGCTGTGTCTCTCTGCTTGACCACAGACTGACGTGGCAGAATCAGGTTGAGCCCCAAAAGAGTAGCGTTTCTGATCAAATAAGAAGCCGCCCTTTCCCCTTCCGGAATGGCTTATATCTCCTCAGCCATCCGGACCAGACGATCGTTCTCTACAATCGCAAAGCCACCTGCCGCTAGCAAGAAATAAAGCACGTAAGGAGGAGTATTGCAGTCAGAACAAAAATTATAAATGAGATTCAACTTACAGCCAGAGGTGAAGCGGCGGAAAGAAACGGAGTCATCTTTGACAAAAAACCATTCCTTCTTGAACATGCTGAATTTCGAATATAAATCCAGGACTGGCTTGAAGGACACGGCCGACTCCAAGCTAATATACGGAGACCCCTTCTTGTAGCCTCTTAAGTTGTACAGATACCAGATTTCCCGATTGGAAGGAGGACGCCCGTATCTCCTCTGGAAGATGATGAACAGGCTCACCAAGATGGCATAGCAGTTGGGTTGAAGCTGGAAAGGAGCCACCTTCAAGTATGTGATGAAGCTGACTATCCAAGCATTGATAGGTGGGATGGCACCACACATGCAATGATACCTGCTATAAGCAAAATATCCTTCAGGGGGGTTATACGGCATCACTCCTTCCCCCGGCAATAACATGTGCGCTTTGTCGATCCCAAAAGAGCGAGAGATAACATCAAGCTGTTCATCTTTGAGGGAGCTGGGAAAGCAATCAGGCGGTGAGTTCAGGAGCTCTTGAGAACCGTACCCCTCTACTAGCGATCTCAGGGTTGGTCCCTGTCGTTCTGGTGCTGCCTGAACTGGGGGCACTATGGAGGACTCTCCTCGATCCTTGGACTTCTTCTTGCTAGAACGAGTTTCTACATTATGAGACATTATCTGTAGCACGTGAAAACATACTGTTAGAACAAGGAGTGTAGATATATAAACAAACAAATACCTAACAGTCTGAAGCCTCATCCATAGTTCAAGACATAAAAAGCTCAAAGGTCATCCGACATTCGAACACAGCCGGTAGTTTAAGCATGAAGCGTTATTCGGTAGTCCAAAAACTCCCGAATTCATTCGGTCATCCAAAGACTTCAAGCTCATTTGGTTGTCCAAAGACTCCGAATTCATTCGGTTGTCCAAAGACTTCGAATTCATTCGGTCATCCAAAGACTTTGAGCTCATTCGGTAGTTCAAAGCATAAGAGTCATTCGGTGAGAGAAGGCCTCACCTGGACCGGCAATCAAGTCTGATTCAGCACTATAATTAATTCGGCAGTTAAGAATTTGGTTCGGCTCTTTTAGACGGTAAGGAATAACGGAGGCGTGGAGCCCATACTTATAGAAAAGAAAAGGGTAGTCGGACCAACCGGTTCGGCACTCGGGCCGAATAAGGGTGTCCAAATAAACAAAGCGCGACATATGCAGGCATATGCCCCACTTTGGGGGGCAAATGTTGGACGTGTTTCCACCGAACCAGAGTAAGGAGAACATTGCCGAACCAACCACTTCCTACGCACTGCCGAACCAACCACTTCCTAAGCACTGCCGAACAAACTCCAGCCAACCACTACCGGACCACTCACCACCGGACCAGGTCCCACTGAATCAAACTCCAACCAACCACTACCGGACCACTCACCACCGGACCAAGTCCCACCGAATCAAACTCCAACCAACCACCACCAGACCAAAGTACTACCGAACCAAGGAGTACCGAACCAACATTGTCAGGCCAGATCACATCAGCCCAGGCCCACCAGCAATTATATACATCCAAGACCCCTACCCCCAGCCTCACTCTATAAATAGAGAGGTAGGGGTACAACAATGGCAGACAAGTTTGAGAGCTCAAGCACGGACAGAACTTTCAAACAACTTTCTTTCATACACTTGTAATCAAAGCCTTGTACTTGTAATTTGAACAGTAAAAGAGAATAACATATAAAGTGGACGTAGGCACATTCAGGCTGAACCACTATAAATCTTTGTGTCTTTTACAGTTTAGTCCCTTCTTTCTACATATTAGCATAAATCATCCAAATCATTAAGAACAACATAAGATCGACTAAATCATACGACTTGGAGGTGTTTGCCCATTTTTTGTGCAAACACTTTGGGCCATGGAGTGGTTGGTCATGGATCGGTGTCTCGTTCTAGGATCGGCATGGAAGGAAATGGATCGGGTCGGCATCGAGGAGTGCTCGGGGTCGGCAGGTATTTGGAGATGGGATCGGCATGGAAGGGAATGGATCGGTTCGGCATCAAGGTGGGTCGGCATGTTGGAGTGGATCGGTGAGTTAAAGTGGGTCGGCATCAATGTGGGTCGGCATCAATGTGGGTCGACATCAAAGTGGGTCGGCATGGTTGAAGTGGCTCGGGGTCGGCATAGAGTTATACTCGGGTCGGCTACCTACAAGCTCCGAGTCGACATATCAAGCAAAAGGGGATCGGTGTTTTGTGGAAGGAGGATCGGCATTGACTGGCTTCGAGTTCCAGCCCTGTTTACTTCGAGTCAAACATGAGGTTGCTTCGAGTCACTCTCGGGGCAAGATTGGATCGGTATGCTCGGAGTTTAGGGTCGGTCGTAATGGTGAGTTTGGGATCGGCTATGGTACTGATGGGCCCGGACCACTCAAGAAGCCCAGTAACTCAGGTTTTGCTTATAAATACAGCATGTGGGGCTTCAGAAAATGGATCTTCATTCTGTTTTCCTCCTACTCCCTCATTAAGGCTACTCTGCCATTATTGCTTTAAAAACTCTAGATTGTAACCGTAATTGATTCTCACATCAATAAAAAGGAAATTTCTGGAGTAGACGTAGGCCGGAGTCAGCCGAACTACTATAAATCCTTTGTTATTACTGCTTTCCTTTTAATTTTTCTTATATTTATACACTCTACATACATTCTATCTGTGATCTGTGACTGTGATTTGGTGCTTTCATCTGGATTTGGGTGTTAGTGACCAATTTTGGCGCTAACAACTACATTCATGGCTATAAAGGAATGTAATGCTCCAAAATCAAATAGGGTACGAATTATTGCCCCAAAATAAGAGTTATACCTTCTAATGCTGACTTCCCTTGGTATCTAGAAGGTGTTACTCGAAATAGGGACAACATCAACGGCGTAGGCTTGTCCACTCGGTCCTTCCTTCGCTAGCTTTGGACATTGGTTCTTGAGGTGTCCTTCCGCATAGCAATGATAACACTTTCCCTTAAAAGCTTCCTTCATCAGACTCAACCTACAACCTTTAGCTATATAACCCTTCTTTTGGCATCTCCTACACACCTTACCCTCTTTTTTGAACTTTCCTTTCCACTTCTTATTCGCCCAAAAGTTCGCCTTCTTGGTTTGATTTTGAGTAAGTCCTGCCTTCACCTTCTCCACCTCTTTTTCTTCCTCACTAACCGTCTACAGCAAAGTCATCTCAACTAACGTCTCGTATATGGTGCCAGCGGGAACTTGGGTTAACAACAATTCTCTAAGCGAGGAGTTTAGACCCTTTACAAACTTTATCCCTTTTTCATAGGCATAATGATCAAGCTCATCCCGAACTTATCGAACTCTATAATCCTACCAATGTCCTCTTTCAAAGTGGAGTCTCCCTGCCTAAGCTTTATAAATTTCTCCAGTTGTAAATTTACTTCTATCCTTGAAATAAATCTTTACTTGAATCTATCCTTGTATTCATCCCAAATGAAAATCCTACCCACATTCTCCTCAACCACAATATTCCACAAATCTAGAGCTTCTCCTTTGAGGTGCCAAGCTACCATTCTCCTCTTTAGCCGATCGTTCCAACCGAGCTCCCGATATATCTTCTTATAGTCATTTATTCATGACTTTGACTCCATAAAACTGTCTTTTTTAGAATATACTCTTCCTCCCATATTAAGAAAGTCCTTACACAATTTGGAAAAGTCGACGGGATGGGGTGCTGCGTCGGCGACGGGGCAACGGGTGCCATCGATGCAGCTTAAGGAACAGGGACCTGACCTACTTGCCTGAGGTATTATTTAAACCATTCGGACATCCCTCGAATGACGGATCTTCCTTGAACAGGATCCCAACCTCAGAAGAAGAATGATTATCAGCCATATCAACTATTTGTAGAGTGAGCTTTTAGTTATAACTTCCTAAGATAATATTATATACTGAAAGAAATATTTTCCTAATATGTGTGCGTATGTTCAAAAATAGTATATAGTGGGGATTTTTAGAAAGTATTTTCAAAAATAACATATAAGCCACTAATACGTATATTTTTCCCCGTTGATCGGGTAACGTAGGCTCTGATACCAAATGTACTAACCTGCCCCGAAACAGGCCTAAATCTCGACCTAGAAAAGGCCCTCGAAACTTAGACCCATTCCAAGGCTGGCTTTGTAGGTAAAAAGAACATGACTGAGCTGTTTATTTATTCATTTAGAACTCACGGCGGAATGATAAAATATAATAGCATAAACAACACCATTTTATTTAAAATTCCAAATGTCACGAAACCATAACATAATGTCAACAGTAACCGTTACATAATCTTGTTCAAAAATAAATTATTATCTTCAAATAGGTACATCAGAAAATAGCATAAATAGATAGATAGGCTACTGCCAAAAGCTCCTCTCATCGCCATCTCCATCTTGATCATCATCTCCTTCCCTAAGTTGTGTTGTAATAAAGAGGAGTCAGAACAACAATGTGTGGTGAATAGAAATCTCAAGCCTTTCTATATTAGTACTTGGGCATTATAATTTAAATAAGTATAAGTCTTTCACATTTAAACTATATTAAAACCCATTTAATACTTCATATAAGCGAAAGATGTGGGCCCTTAAACAACCACTTAATACCTTCAATCCTTGAAGCAGGTCCTTCGTATTATCCAATTTTATATCGCATGACCATCTTTATTAAGGTGTACCGATGCGAGAGATAGCATCCAAGCCACTTAATACCTTTTAATGGAAAAAGGTAGACTCTGACCATTGAAGACATCAATTAAGACAGGCCTCCATCATTTAAAACCTATTCTCAAGGCGGTCTTCTCACAGGTATCTATTTAGCTGATATTGCACGAAAATCTCTTTGGACACTTACTACTTCCATCGAAGCGGACCTTTCCGAGATATCCTCAATCATGCCTAAACCCAATCCTGACCATTTAATACTTCATATAATGGAAAGAGGCGGGCCCTCAAACAATCACTTAATACCTTCAATTCCCAAAGCAGGTCCTTCGTATTATGACTCATACCCTATGGAGACGTCTCATATTATTTCGACTATTTGTAGGTACTAGTAACCATATTTACTGGGCAGATTTATCCTATAGAATTGGGACTAACCTCACGTCATCCATAGTTATATATTATCGGCGATGTCTCACATTAGCCTCAAAGTAATACTATTGGTAGCCAGATTAGCCGGGCATACTTCTCTGTGCTTTTGACTGACCTCACATTCCTATAACCGATTCATATTTCATAACACTCTCTAAGTATATCATCACACATCTCACCGTATCAATTATTTAGACCTTATAAGAAATCCTTCTGATTTCACCTCTACAAATAATTATGTTTTTAAGGGGTATTTAAATGATAATTATTAATCTAATTAACTGTGCCATTAATACGTTATAATTATTCGCTATTTATGCTAGTTTATACACACACACACACGCGCGCGCGTGTTTATTAATTTCTATGTGTGCGAAAATTACACCCTAAACTAATGTTTTAAATATCAAATCTTCCAAAATTATACAAGTCTCATCTCCACAATAATATATATACCATAAATCCAATATCCCAAAATTAAATCGATAGGCTTGTATATAGAATCCAAATCCAACTTAGTTCATATTAAAACAAAGGAATAAACCAATCATAGAAACATACAATTTAATTAATTTTACGCTCTATTCAACTTCTTTTCCATGAAATTAGATAAGGAAATTTCTATTCGGTTTGTAGAAATAGGTAGTGCAAACTACGAATAAGAATCTTTACCTTACACACCATTTCTTAGTCAAATCCCTTAATCAGATCCAAAGAAAAAGAAAACGAAGTGGAAAAAAAGGTAAAACACTTAAATTGCAAAATCCATACAAACTACATTATTTTAATACAAAATAATTAATTTTTCAACCTAAAAATTGAAATTTTGCTTTGGGGGAATTTTGGGGACTTTAATGTGATGTTTTCGTAATTTAAAACTCCCTAAGGCATATAAAAAATCCAAACTACACTGTTCAATTACTAAAATAGAAAAACTAAGATTTCCAGTCATCGTAGGTCCTTAGCTTTGCCTTCTTTTAGATTTGACATGCCTTCAATGAACTCTTTTTAGATCTCTTCTTTTTGATATACACAGCAAGAGATTTGTATATATGTTAGATTTAGAAAATTAGAGGTTTGTAGGAGAATAGGTTGAGAAAATAAACAATAAATAAAAATAGATATATAGGATTTCTTAACTGAAACCCTAATGGAGTTTTCTGAATCTACGAAGAGATAAACTGATAGAGTTTCACTATTGTTCATAAAAAAAATTATGAAGAAAAGTGAAGGAGCTTGGCTCTTATCTATAATGGTTGGAATGCACCAGATCCATCGGATTTAACTCGGTCTAAAATTATAAATCCAAAACGTTCACTGCTACAAAACCCTAGCTGCCACCCTCTGTTCACCGATCGACCGCTAGCAGTCGACTAGTCGTAGGATAGGGGTCGACTGGTTCTATTTTAGGAACGTTGATTTTATTTCTTATCGTTGTCTAATTTATTTTCTTCCTTAGTTACACTTTTAGTTAACGTAAATTTTAACGTTTACTTAACCCTTAAGTATAATTAATGTTAACTTTTGAATTTCAAATTTAGAAATTGATTATTTATATGAATTTGAATTCTATTTAAATTAGTTTGAATTCAAAACTTCAAACGTCCATAACTTCCTCGTTTGGGCTCTATTTTTAACATATTATATATGGAAATTGATTAGAAAATCACCTTGAATGCAATGACATAACTTTCATGGTCAAATTTTAACTTTTACACAATTTCCATTTTTATCCATATCTTATTTAAACTAATTTATCTAATTCGTTTGGTTATGGTTGATTTTACGGGGTGTTACAAAGGAGAAGCCGTAAACCGGTGGTAGACTGTTATTGCTGAGACATATGAGACTGAGAGTACTTGGACCGATTTTAATATGTTCTTTAAGATTAAGTTTATTTCTAAGGCATAATGGTAATGGAATTAGAGAATCATTCATTTGGAGCAAGGTGACCACAGTGTCAAAGAGCATGTGAATGAGTTCAATCATCCAGTGAAGTACGATAAAGACCTTATCAATACACCAACGAAAAAGGTGAAGTTTTCAAAGGGGTTGAATTAGTCTTTGAAGGGCATTGCTTTAAGCCATGTACCTATTGGAGCTATTTTAAGAGCTTGGTTGAGATAGCGTTTCTGAATTCAATTGGGAAGGAGGAACATAAGAAGGTAGACATGAAGAGCTAGTTAAGCAAGACTACCATAAAAGTGGAATAGGCGCTCAAGAAAAGATATAAAAACTAGAATTTAAGTATAACATGTACCAAGGCAAGGGGTATCTAGCAAGGGATTATAGGACAAGCATTTGGAGGATCAAATGCTACAACTGCAGCCAATTTAGGCACATGAAAAGAGAGTACCCAAATTCCTCTAAGACTTCTATCTAGATGGTTCCAGTATATGCACTTGATGATATTCCTACCCTGAGCACTGCTCTATCTATAGATAAGGGAAAGAACGTCGTCATAGAAGGTGTGTAAAGTCTTTCTGGTTTGTTTATCCTTACTCTATTTGACATCGGAGCATCACACTCATTTATTTCGAGTATACTAATAGATGAATTGCACTTAGAAACTACTATAGTTATAGATCTTACAATAGAACTTAACCCTATTGGAGGATCAATTCATTTATATATGATTTATAAGGGTTTGAAGTTATATATTTTGGGTATCGAGTTCGATTGCGATATTTTTGTTTTAGGATCCTCTATATTTGGTTTAATTTTGAGAATAGACCGGATGACTATGTATGGAGCGATGCTAGATTGTGATAGGAATGTGATTTGGTTAGGTGTTTATAGCAGGTGTAGCCTTGAGGTTTACTGTGATACCAAGAGTTCAGTTATGTTGAGTTATATACATTCTTTAGACCTGTCACAAGATGAGTTCGCTTCAGTACCAATAGTTCATGACTACCCATGTGTCTTTTTCAAAGTTTCTGGTCTTTCTTCCAAATCGAATTTTGAATTCATCTTGAAAAGAATTCTAGACATGTTGCCTTACCACTTAGGCATATGGCTCATAGAGAAAGAGGCAAGTTAAATAAGCAAGTAAATGGATTGTTAGAGAAAGGATTTATTCGGAGAAGTATTTCTAAATGGGGAGCACTGATTGTCTTTGCTACTAAAGTAGATGGACTTTAAGGCTATGCATCGATTATCATGCATTGAATAAACTGAAAAAGAAGAATTGTTTTCCACTACCATGTATAGATGACCTCTTTGATTAATTTGTTAGAGCAAAGGTAATCTCTTAGCTTGACTTGGCTACTAGGTTCCATTAGTTGCATGTAGCTAAGGATAGTATTTAGAAAACCTAACGGAATTTACGAGCGGTTAGCCATGCCATTTGGACTGACCAATGCACGGGCATATTTTGTTGACCTTATAGGTCGAGTCTTTAGAGGGTTGCTAAATACGTTCGTGGTGGTTTTCACTAAATGAAAATCTTGTCTATTCGAAAAGCGAGGAAGAGCACATATTGATTTTAGGCATGTGGTGAATACTTTCCATAGACAATGCTAAAGATGAATTTTCCAAGTGTCAATTTTGGTGCAAAGAGGTTTTATTTCTAGGAAATGTTGTCTCCAAACATGAAATAGCGTTCGATCCTTGTAAAGTAGCTGTAGTACATTATTGGCACGTACCAAAGTTCATTATAGACTTCGCTAAAATTTCTACACCGTTGACATCCTTACTAAGAAAATTTTAATTTTCTTATGGAACTAAGAGTGTGAGGATGCTTTTATTAAGATGACAGTGTTGTTGGCTAATGCACCTGTTTTAGTACTCCCTGATGGTTCAAAGGCATTCGCATGATATATTGATGCTTGTGGCATAGGACTGGGTGCAATGTTGATGCATAAGGTTATTGTTGTTTAGCATGCTAGTCGAAAATTGAAGGTACATGTGAGAAACTATCCTACCCATGATCTTGAGTTGGCAGTTATTATCTTCGCCCTTAAATAATTGAGGCATCATCTTTTAGGGGAGAGATTTGAGCTATCCACAGATCATAAGTCTCTCAAGTATTTATTCTCCTAAAAAGATTTGAATATGAGATAGTAGAGGTGGATGGAGTTCTTGGCATCATATGATTTCAGTATCTCATACACTCCAGGCATGGGCAATGTTGTAGCTGAAGCCTTGAGTAGGAAGCATGCGATGTTGAGCCTTATGTTTTTGGAATGGTAGCGCTTGGTGTCCATTTCTATATTTGATTTTTGAACTTCATTGGACATTACCAGAAATGTTAGCGGCTTTAGATGTTCATCCTTCACTTACGGATGGTATTGGTTCAAGTAAGATGAAGGACAAGGTGTTGTTGAATTTTTTTGGGAAGTTGAACAAAGTATAGCATTCAATTGATTGGACTGCTATTGCACTTATTCGAGAGGATCTTTGTGAAGAGATGATAGGTTGTATGTCCCTCTTATTAAGGAGTTGGTAGACATGGTACTAGTAGAGTCACATCATTTTAGGATAACCATTCATTCCAATAGTGACAAAATGTATCGTGATATAAAGAGAGTATTTTGTCTGCTTAACACTAAGAAAAATGTAGTGGAGTTTGTTTCCAAATATGTGACTTGTCAAAGGGTAAAGGCAAAGTGGAAGAAGTCTGATGGATTATTACAACCGTTGGACATTCCGCAGATGAAATGGGAAAGTATCTATGGAATTTATTAATGCGCTACCTAAAAGTAGAAAAGGGAAAGAGAGTATTTGGGTCATAATCAATCAACTGACCAAATGTGCTCATTTTGTTCCAGTTAGAAGTACGAGGACAATTGCACCTTTGGCGACTTTATACATGAGAGAGATAATTCAGTTGCATAGAGTTCCTCCTTGCATTGTCAGTGACTGAGATTCGCTTTTCACTAGTGATTTTTGGTAGAGTCTTCAAGAGGCCTTAGCATTGAACTAAATTTGAGTACTGCTTATCACCTGCAAATAGATGTACAGACTAAGACGGTGAATAGGGTTTTCCAGGATTTT
The DNA here is from genome assembly GCA_030737815.1 of Allium fistulosum. Lineage (NCBI taxonomy): Eukaryota > Viridiplantae > Streptophyta > Magnoliopsida > Asparagales > Amaryllidaceae > Allium > Allium fistulosum. The sequence continues at coordinate 1,107,950,368 of CM060902.1, read as the reverse complement.
CTATGGATGTATATCTTGAACTTTGGAGGTACTTGGGAGGATCACTTGTCATTAATAAAGTTTACATAAAATAATAGTTATCATTAAGTATTAGGATGGCACCGTTTGTGGCATTGTACAAGAGGCCATGTAGGTCACCATCTTGTTAGTGGGACACAATAGATAGAATCATTCCTAAACCAGGTATGATTAGGGAGACTTTGGAGAAATTAGACCTGATCGGTAGGAGGATGAAGACTATCTAGGATAAGCAGAAATCATAGGCTAATAGAAGATGCGTGAAGTGGGAGTACATAGTAGTTGACATGCTTTTATGAAATCTTGCCACTTAGATACATTACGAGGTTTGGTAATTCAGGAAAGTTAGCACCAAGGTTTGTAATGCCTTTTTAGATCATGGAGAGAGTAGGGAAGTTAACTTATAGAGTGGAGCTTCATGGAAAGTTGGCGGAAGTTCATAATGTCTTCAATGTACTACACCTACAGAAGTGTCTATATGATTCGGCTACCATGGTCGAGCTGAGTTAGTTGGAAGAAGTTGAAGTGAAAAGAGAGTCTCTTGTTCATCATGCACCTACCCGTATTGTATAGCATGGGACATGAGGTGTGACACCCCGCACCTCTAAGCACCCCGAAAATCGGACATGACTAGAAGCACGGGTGGTTGGGTGAAATAAAAATCCATAACATAGCATAGAACTAAGGCAACAACATAAAATGATTAAAATATTACAGCGGAAGAAAACTTTCACTAATTATAAATTAATAGCAAAACAGCTTCATTAAAAACAACATTATCCCAAATTTATTTCTGAAACCAAAGTACCAAGTAGTCTACACCAAAACATAAAACATAACAAAGTTCACAATATAGGTCCATATATATAGAGTAAAGTACGGAAAAGATAAACGAAGTACATAAAACAAAAGAAACAAAAGCTGAAGATAACAACTGCTCCAATGACCCTCCAAGCTGCACATAACTACAACCTAGACCTGCCCTCCTATGATTTCGGGAAAATAGGAAAAATAGGAATGGGTCAGACGTAAAGTCTGGTGAATGAGAAATAAAATAAAGCAGAAAGAATAAAACAGTTTAATTCCAGGTCTTCCCCGGATATCGCAGAGGGTGAATAATATAATGCAGTGAATCCTTCTTAGATACAGTTCCTAAGAAGCCAAAGTCAGTGGTCACTCTAGGAAAGTCAACCATGCAGTAATACTAAACGTCAATCGGCCTGTCGGACCTGTTGTCCTTACCTATTCATGTGCTACAGCGTGAAAGTCATGCTCTTCACCCGTGCATTGGGACTAAATGCCTCTTACGTCTGACCGGCGCCGACTCAAACAACCTCGCAGGACCCCGAAGTTGTGCTCAGGCTCCGCCAAACTGGACTCCTGTCCTCCTATCTCCTCAGTCACCAATGTGGACTTGTGGCTATCCTAAGTATTGGTCCTCCGAAAGAGTGCCCGCAGCTGGGTCGCATACGCAAAATCCTCCAACGATCTACCTAACGAAGCCTACGTCGGAGCACACTTGTCCTATTCCGTCCACGTCGATCTGCCTAAAGAAGCCTACGATTGCGGATGATATCTATCCTACGTACAAGCAACCTATAAAAGGTAACAAACATCCTTGCGAACCTACTTGCCCACTACTAACACGTACATCCAAAACTATATTTTGGTCTTAACTACATGAAACACCTATCCAGACTTTTACAAGGTCTGCCTACCAAATCGCTTCCAGATTAATTAATTTTACCGTTACAGTATACATACTGTTTATTTCCATTAATCTGCTTTAGGCCATATTTACATCCGATTTGGTTATTTCACAATTTCCTTTTTTCTTACATAAATGGTATTTCAATTTCACGTCCATTCAGTCCGTATGGTTTGTCTGTAATTTTTATGCCCTTTTGTTACAGATTTACACTAGCCTTTAGGGTTCTTCTAATTTACATTTTTTCCACCCTAATTTACGTTCTCCTTTTAGAGATTTAATCTGCACAAAATTTTTATCCAATAGCCACAAACCATTTAATTACACACATTTTTAGGCCACATATGAAATAAACAATTATGCCAATTAGACTTCCCAATTTCGTTCCAAAATTATATTCAAAATTATGTAATTATATCAATCAAAACCATAATTTTATTCAAGTAACATATTCTGAATTATTCAACTAACCTGTTCTACAATTAGAAATTGAATAACTATTCTAATTCAATTTAATTAAACCAATCTTATTTACGCCATGAAACGTGTGTTCCAAATTTCAACCCAAACATGAATTAGAATTGAGAAGTGGAAGAAGAAGATACAATAATTTACATAAATTTCAATCTTATTTATGCCATAAAGCGTGAATAGACAATTAATATGTCCCATATTTTAAACTAAACATGAATTAGATTTGAGAAGTGGAAGAAGAAGAAGAAGTTGCAATAATTTACATCTATTCTCAATTAATAACAGAAATTAATTCATATTAACGTGCTAGAAAAGAACTGAAATTGAACTACTTTATTTTTCTATTTCATATTAATTCCCACTCACCTGACACTTAAGCTTGCATAAATTAGAATAAGCTTTGCTTTAATCTTTCTCCCTTTGATTCTTCTAAATTCCCCAAATTGCTTAAATATATATAGATAATTTAATTTAGTAGAGATTTGTTTATTTAGTAGAGAAAAGGAGGAAGAATAATACACACTAATTTTACTCTAGAATTATGGCGACGGCTGAATAAGATATTAGGTTTAGGTTAAATGGTTTATTTATAGATTGTTTGAGTGAATATAATCCATTAGATTATTTTGGATTAAATCTGGTTCTTTCATACACTTAATGGTTATCCATTCTAGCCCATACACATCACTCAACTAATAAAATTTAGCCATCTCATACTATTACATCAGTGGAGCGAATGGGAAGCCGTCACATGTTGGAAACAACGTTGAAATACGTAGGAAAATCGTTGGAAACGAACCAGCTAAAAAACATCGCTCTAGATTTTGGGCGACAACGGGACTTGATCCCTGGTCACTAATGAAGTAAACATGCATCTTTACCGATGTACCAAATGCGCTTTTAATTTCTTTTTAATTATATTTCCCATAAAATATCGGGGTGTTACATTCTCCCCCTAAAGGATTTCGTCCCTGAAATCTCCAAAGATGGAAGAACGTAATTAACAACCAGCATCCAAGAACTACATCCATCTACTCAACCATCATCCATTTCTACCATTGTCCTTATTTTTAACTAATGCAATTTATGATTTATGCAAAGTGAAGGCATATGAACTTTCCTAATGCGAAAAGGTAGTCGGTCTGTTGATTCAGTTGACCTTCTGTAATGCTTATGCCATGCAACCAAATGTATGCGATTACCCTAGTATAATTGATAATTCTATATGTATGTTTCAATCATTCACCCAAATGCACCATCCATATGCAACATCCATTTATACACACACACATAGATACACACACACACACACAATCATGTGCAAATGCAATAGATAACAAGCACGCATATGTAGGTGTGTGTACCTAGTTGTCCAATTATCCTAATAAATATCTATCTAGTGCATGCAATGCATCCATTTGCAAACATTGGCATCCACTTGTATTCATTTTCATCCATCAAACATAACATGCCCTAATGACATGTTTACAACCAAGCTACCATCCATAGGTTTCACCTAAAGATTATAGAAAAGATCCTAACTAAGGAAAGATCAAAGATCAAAGGTAGGATATTTGAAGTGTACCTACAAATAGAAAAGATAAGAAGTTTGAATTCTCTCCTCAGATTTCCATGTGCACTCCTTGGGGTCATCTCCCCACTGAACTTTCACTAGACGAACTTCCTTGTTGCGTAATCTCTTGACGTCGTGTTCCAATATACGGGTGGGTGCACGACGCACAAGTGATTTGCGCTCTACCTCCACTTCCCTTAGCTAATCGGGTTCTACTACTACTGCGGAATCATGTAGACACTTCCTCAGATGCAAAACATGAAAAATATCTTAAACTCCTGCCAACTTATCTGGAAGATCAACTCTGTATGCCACTTTTCCAATCCGTGCGGTAATAGGGAAGGGTCCTACAAATCTCGGTGCCAACTTACCCACTGAGCCAAACCTCATAACGTTTCTCAGAGGAGAAACCTTGACAAAAAACCATATCTCCAACCTTAAACTCCAAATCTGAACGTCTTCTATCGGCATATGACTTTTGTCTATCTTGTGCAGTCTTCAACCTCTTGCGAATCAAATCCACCTTCTCGGAAGTTTCCCTCACCAAGTCTGGTCCAAGCAAGATCCTATCGGTGGTATCCCACCAACAGGCTGGTGATCTACATGGTCTACTATAGAGGGCCTCGAACGGTGCCATCCCAATGCTTGCTTGATAACTATTATTATACGCGAACTCCACCAAAGGTAAGTGGTCTTCCCAAGAGCCTCCAAAGTCAATGATGCACAATCTGAGCAAATCTTCCAAAACCCTATTTACCCTCTCAGTCTGTCCATCTTTCTGAGGGTGATATGCCGTGCTCAAATTCAATTCCATTCCCAAGCCTTGCTGAAGACTCCTCCAAAACTCATTGGTGAATAATGGATCTCTGTTGCTCACAATGCTGGCGGGAACTCCATGAAGCCTAACTATCTCCCTTACATAAAGAGTCGCCAAAGAAGCTGCCGTCCTATTACTCTTAATGGGTATAAAATGATCGCTATTTTTTAGTCTATCCACAATGACCCAAATGCTCGTGTTCCCTCTCCGTGACCTTGGTAATCCATCCACGAAGTTCATAGAGACGCTCTCCCATTTCCATAATGGAATATCCAATGGTTGCAAAAGTCCTCTGGGCTTCTTTTGTTCCACCTTTACCCTTTGGCAAGTGATGCATTTCGATACATACTCCGCCACCTTCTTATTCATTCTGGGCCAATAGAATACCGTCTTCATATCCCAGTACATCTTATAACCACCGGGGTGCACTGTCATCCTAGAATGATGTGACTCAGCCAACACCGCATCTACTAAATCCTCACTATAGGGAACACAAAGTCTACCATCTCTTCTAAGCCATCCCCTAGTGTCCATGGTATAGCGCCTAAGATGTGGTGATGACTCTCCTCTACCAAGCTTATCTAAAATGTCATTTAACTCTTCGTCCTCACCTTGCCTTGCTCCAATCTGCTCCATCAAAGTAGGTTGGACGTCAAGGGCTGCTAACAATCCCGGAGCTAAATCCGATGGAGGTCTAAAATCAAAGGTAGCAATGTACTCCAATTGCTTCCATTCCAAAAACAGAGGACTTAAAACCACTTTGCGTCTACTCAACGCATCTGCCACTATATTACCCTTGCCAGAGTTATAGGAAATCTCAAAGTCATAAGAGGCTAAAAACTCCATCCATCTTTGCTGTCTCAAATTCAAGTCTTTCTGAGAGAACAGATACTTCAAAGACTTATGATCCATGAAAATCTCAAATCTTTCTCCTAAGAGATAGTGCCTCCAAGACTTGAGAGCAAAAACTGTAGCTGCCAACTCAAGATAATGCGTCGGGTAGTTCTTCTCATGCGTTTTCAACTGTCTACTCGCATAGCGCACTACCCTACCCTCTTGCATCAGTACCGCCACTAGCCCCGTACCACAAGCATCCGTATAAACTGAGAAAGGCTTGGTTCCATTCGGTAATACCAATACAAGCGCGGTAGTCAAAGCTTCCTTCAATCGACCAAAGGCATCCTCACACTTGGCAACCTAAACAAAAGCTGAGTTCTTCTTGGTAAGGCGGGTAAATGGAGCTAATATCCTAGCGAAGTCCTTAATGAACTTCATATAGTAGCTCGCAAGACCAAGGAAACTCCTTATGTCCGTGGCATTCTTAGGGGTCTGCCAATCCTGTACTGCTTCCACTTTTGCCGGAACTACTGCCACTTTCATCCTCCGATACGATGTGTCCCAAAAAGCGAACCTCATCCCTCCAAAAGTGGCACTTGGAGAACTTCGCCTTCAACTTATGTTCTTGCAGGGTCCTAAGCACTTCTTCCAAGTGAACAGTATGCTCCTCCTTGCTTCGCAAATAAACCAAAATGTCGTCGACGAATACCACCGCAAACTTGTTCAACGATTCACGAAATACTTGACTCATCAGGTCTGCAAAATATGCCGAAGCATTGGTTAGCCCAAATGGCATGGCTAACCACTCAAATAACCCATCCAAAGTCCTAAACGCGGTCTTCTCGATGCTATCCTCCGCCATACGCAACTGATGAAATCCCGTGGCCAAATCAAGTTGCGAAAATACCTTGGCTCCTACTAGCTGGTCGAAGAGATCGTCTATACAGGGAAGAGGATAACGATTCTTCTTTGTCAGCTTATTAATCTCCCTATCATCCACGCAAAGCCTGAGAGAGCCATTCGCCTTAGTGGAAAAGACGAAGGATGTGCCCCACTTAGAAATGCTCCTACAAATGAAGCCCTTCTCCAAAAGCTCTCCAATCTGCTTGCTCAACTCACGACGTTCCTTAGGAGCCATATGCCTTACCGGTAAAGCAATCGATTTGGCATTATCGACAAGATAAATCTTGAACTCGATCTCTCTTTGAGGTGGAAGGCAAGCAACCTCCTCAAACACATCTGGAAAGTCTCTAACGATGGGTACCGAACTCAAACTATCGGGCAATAAGTCAAGAGAATAAAGGTAGCTTAACATGACTGATCCTCTAGGATCACAAGATACCTCCAAGGTATGTCCATTACAAGTGCCTAACCCCACTACCCTCTTATGGCAATCAAGAACAGCACCATATATGGATAGCCAATCCATACCAAAAATCAACCCGAACTCGGAAAAGCCCAATACAAAGGCACTATAGTCAAACTCAACCCCTAAAATAAACAATTTCAAATCCCGACATGGCATGGACTAATAGGCCGATCCTCCTATGGGATTTGATACTACTACTGGGTTGGTCACTAAACAAGCATCAAGACTAAGACCCTCTACCAGAGTACTAGATATAAAAGAGTGCGAAGCTCCAGAATCAAATAGGGTACGAATAGGAAAATCAGAGATTGTTAACACACTTCGATGATCACCTTCTTTCCCTCGTCCACAACTGGACGAGTACTAGAGGAAGGAGCTGCCTCTAAAGCATAAGCCTGAGCAGGCTGTGAAGGTGTTTGTGAACTATCCTTGGGCTTCAACGGACGGTCCATTTTCATATGCCCCCACTTGGTCGCAAAGATAGCACCTCAGTCTTGGTCGCTCTCCTGCTCCTCTACAATCCTTAGCAATATGCCCTAGTTTCCCACAAGTATTGCACTTCCAGTCCTTCCTTAGAACTTTCCTTTTGCCACCTGACCCTCCTCCTCTCCTCTTTCCTTTCCACTACTTCATCACATCACTCTTCTGCGCCACATCTCATTTCTTCTCAATATCAGCAAGTAAAGCCATCTCTACCAATCCCTTAAAAGTGGCTCCCATCGGAATGTGGCTCACCGCCAAACTCTGAAGTGGCTGACTCAAACCCTTAGTGAATTTCAGTGCCTTCTTGTGAGGAGTATTGATCAGGTCTAGTCCAAATCTGGCAAGTTCATTGAATTGATTAACATATTCCTTAACTATCATATCCCCTTACTTGAGCTATATAAATTTCTCTAGCTGCACTCCCTCTTCAGCCTGTGACAAGAATTTCCTCTCGAACCTAGTACGAAAATCTGCCCAAGTCAAGTTATTAGCCTCAGCCTCAGCCTCCACAATCTCCCACCAACAAAGAACCTCTCCCTGCAACTGCCATGAAGCCAACTGCCTCCAAGCCAAGTCCTCCAATCCCATAAGTCTAAATATCTGCTCACAATTATGGATCCAAGCTCTCACCTCAGTATATAACTCGGTGCCAAGAAACTGCTTGCCTCCTAAGCTGGTGTAGTCCTTGCATAACTTGGGAGAATCGGGAATTCCCGACGGATGGGCTGGAGCCCCTTCCGTCGAAGCAGCATCCCTAGCTGGTGGCTTTGCTTGTGCAGTAGTCTGCAAATAACGTCTGAACCAAGCAGGTATATTAAGGCTTGGAACTTCGGAGATATCTTGCGGTTCAGACATTTCTATCTGTGGATATTAAAAAGATGGGATTAGGTACTGCATAAATAGTTTAATAGATAGGGAGGAAGAGATATGAGGGACCCATTTCTAAAATTTCTTTTTTTTCCAAAATATATACACATACTTTTAAAAGTATTATTTGGAATATCCTTTAAAATTATTCAAAAACCGTAATATTTTTAAAATATTTTTAAAATATTTTTAGGATTACCAAAACCTTAGATCTGATACCAACTGTGATACCCCGCACCTCTAGGCACCCCGAATATCGGAGATGACTAGAAGCACGGGTGGTCGGGTGAAATAAAAATCCATAACATAGCATAGAGACTAAGGCAACAACATAAAATGATTAAAATATTACAGTGGAAGAAAACTTTCACTAATTATAAATTAATAGCAAAACAGCTTCATTAAAAACAACATTATCCAAAATTTATTTCTGAAACCAAAGTACCAAGTAGTCTCCACCAAAACATAAAACATAACAAAGTTCACAATATAGGTTCCCATATATAGAGTATAGTACAAAAAAGAGAAACGAAGTACATGAAACAAAAGAAATAAAAGATGAAGATAACAACTGCTCTAATGACCCTCCAAGTTGCAAAGAACTACAACCTAGACCTGCCCTCTTGTGATTTGGGGAAAATAGGAATGGGTCAGACATAAACTTCGGTGAATGAGAAATAAAATGAAGCAGAAATAATAAAATAGTTTAATTCCAGGTCTTCCCCGGATATCGCAGAGGGTGAATAATATAATGTAGTGAATCCTTCTTAGATACAGTTCCTAAGAAGCCAAAGTCAGTGGTCACTCTAGGAAAGTCAACCATGCAGTAATACTAAACGTCAATCGGCCTGTCGGACCTGTTGTCCTTACCTATTCATGTGCTACAGCGTGAAAGTCATGCTCTTCACCCGTGCATTGTGACTAAATGCCTCTTATGTCTGACTGGCGCCGACTCAAACAACCTCGCAGGGCCCCGAAGTTGCGCTTAGGCTCCACCAAACTGGACTACTATCCTCTTGTCTCCTTGATCACCAACGTGGACTTGCCCCTATCCAAAGTGTCGGTCTTCCGGAAGAGCGTCCGCAGCTGGGTGGGCTGCGCAGAATCTTCCAACGATCTGCCTAAAGAAGCCTACGTCGAAGCACACTTGTCCTGTTCCGTCCGCGTCGATCTGCCTGAAGAAGCCTACGATTGCGGATGCTATCTATCCTACATACTAGCAACCTATGAAAGGTAACAAACATCCTTGCAAACCTACTTGCCCGCTCCTAGTACATACAGCCAAAACTATATTTTGGTCTTAACTACATGAAACACCTATCCAGACTTACAAGGTCTGCCTACCAAATCACTTCCAGATTAATTAATTTTACCGTTACAGTTTACATACTGTTTATTTCCATTAATCTTCATTAGAATTTTTACATCCGATTTGGTTATTTCACAATTTCCCTTTTCCTTACATAAATGGTATTTCAATTTCACGTCCGTTCAGTCCGTATAGTTTGTCTGTAATTTTTATGCCCTTTTGTTGCAGATTAACACTAGCATTTAGGGTCCATTTAATTTACATTTTTTCCACCCTAATTTATGTTCTCCTTTTAGAGATTAAATATGTATAAAAAATTTATCCAATAGCTACAAACCATTTAATTACACAAAATTTCACTTTTACGTTTTTAGGCCACATATGAAACAAACAATTATGCCAATTAGACTTCCCAATTTTGTTCCAAAACCATATTCAAAATTATGTAATTATATCAATCAAAACCATAAGTTTATTCAAGTAACATATTCTGAATTTATTCAACTAACCTGTTCTACCATTAGAAATTGAATAACGATTCTAATTCAATTTAATTAAACAAATCTTATTTACGCCATAAAACGTGAATAACAATTTGTTTGTTCCAAATTTCAACCCAAACATGAATTATAATTGCGAAGTGGAAGAAGAAGATACAATAATTTACATAAGTTTCAATCTTATTTATGCCATAAAACGTGAATAGACAATTAATGTGTCCCATATTTTAAACCAAACATGAACTAGATTTTAAAAGTGGAAGAAGAAGAAGTTGCAATAATTTACATCCATTCTCAATTAATAACATAAATTAATTCATATTAACGTGCCAGAAAAGAACTGAAATTGAACTACTTCATTTTTCTATTTCATAATAATTCCCACTCACCTGGCACTTGAGCTTGCATAAATTTGAAATAAGCTTTGCTTTAATCTTTCTCCCTTTGATTCTTCTAAATTCCCCAAATTTCTTGAATATATATAGATAATTTAATTTGGTTGAGATTTGTTTATTTAGTAGAGAAAACGAGGAAAAATAATACTCACTAATTTTACTGTAGAATTATGGCAACGGCAGAATAAGAGATTAGGTTTAGGTTAGATGGTTTATTTATAGATTGTTTGAGTGAATATAAGCCATTAGATTATTTTAGATTAAATCTGGTTCTTTCATACACTTAATGGTTATTATCCATTCTAGCCCATACACATCACTCAACCAATAAAATTTAACCATCTCATCCTATTACATCAGTGGAGCGAATGGGAAGCCGCCACATGTCATAAACAACGCTTAAATACGTAGAAAATCATTGGAAACGAACCATCTAAAAAAACATCGCTCCAGATTTTGGGCGACAATGAGACTTGATCCCTGGTCACTAAGGAAGTCAACATGCGTCTTTACCATTGTACCAAATGCGTTTTTAATTTCTTTTTAATTATATTTCCTGCAAAATATCGGGGTGTTACAGGAGGACTCCGCAGCATAGTAATTAAACCGATTAGAGTCCGATGGGGAGATGATTTAGTTGAGAGTACATGGGAGTCCGAGGAGAAAATCAGAGCTATCCATCCAAAGCTCTTTTCTATTACATTTACGTTTGAGCTAGTACAATTATTAGTGGACATAGTATTTAGCTTAGAATATTCCATAGGTAAGAATGATGGATGCTAGGCATGGTTGTGAATGTGTCGCTACGACATGTTTCGGATGATGATTGCTAGTGGAGGTATTTTATTAGTTATTATTATGCATATAGGCTGATATGTTTGTGTTCGTATATGACACACATCACATTATCCATTTGATTATGTACATAATGGTTGTTGCATGTTTGCATATATTTTGAATGTTTCTCATTCATGTAGAATGGCAAATATAAGACACTACATATATTTTGGACACATGGCATAAGCACTTTCATTTCAGGAGGTCAACTAGTTCGCGAAACCGCCTAATTTACCTTACTTGATAAGTTCATATGCACTCCATACCTGTAAGTACATGATGTATTAGAAATTTTGTATTTAAGGACAATGTTGCAAATGGTTAATGGTAGAATAGGTAGTTATAAATATTAGTTGCATGAGAGAAGTACATTTTTCTAACCTCATAGATTTCGGCAATGAAGTCCTTTTAAGTGGGAAATGTAACCTCTCTATTATGTATGTACAATTCTTCTTCTTTCTTTACAAAAACTTCTAAAATCTAAATAATACCTCTATAATCCTTAAAAATTTCTACATTAAAAATAAAACAAAACATATATAATTCAATGAAGAGAGAGAATCAAAATTAAGAGAGAAAGAGAGAACGAAGGGCGAATCAATCATGCTTGGAGGACTAAGGAAAGAGATTCAAATCAAGTTATAAGAAGGAAAGCTCTAAAAAGTTAAGTGAATTGATTATGATGTTATGATGATTTATAAGCAATTAAATTCCTTTATATTCTACCTAAATAAAAAATAACTGTTGAATTTTAAAGAATAATTTCAACCTAGAGTTTATTTGATTTACAATTTCAACTAAAAATAAAAAAGGATAGTAATGATGGAAAATCATATGCGCTAATTTAATAAGAATAATTATTGAAGTGAGGAAAAAGATAAACTAGTAAAATTCATATCTCTATGAAGGTAAATCATTATTTGATAAAGTTTGGTTCGATCTGATAAGGTTTGGTTTGATTAGATAAATGACATAATCGAATACCCCTTTTATCTTACTTTGATTTGATTATATAACTTGACATTTACATACATACACACACACATATATATAAACATATTCGTATATATATATATATTAATATGTATGTATGTATATCTTTGTTTGAAGGTATATAGGTAGTTTATAAAGAGTTATACATTGATAATCGTTAAAATTAACTAGTTGAGCTCAAATAAACAAAAATAGAGATTGTACACAAAATACAGTTAAAAATGAACCTTATGTCCATACTCGAATTAGCAAAGAAAAAAAATGAAGTGAATAAAATAAACATAATCATTAAATCTAGAAAACACCAAAATCAGATGTTCGAAGGGTAAATCAAATGTTTGAAATCATTTTTTGATGCTTGGATTCAGACAGTTTTAACCCAAAAGAAACCAGTTCAAATTTGACTCGGTTTAGAAGACTGAATTCTTTTTTAGATGTTTGAAGTCAAAGTCAGACGTTTGAGAAAGGAAGTCAGACGTCTAACTGCCTTGAATTTTCTTTAAAACCAAGTCATACATTTAAAACAATTTATCAGATGTATGAATTGTTTCGGTAAGCCCACGTAGAACCTGGACCTGGTGTAGGCCAAGTAGGGCGAATAAAGGGGATCTGTTCCCACTTTATCGACTTTTAGGAGTTCACATAGTTTGATAAAGCATGTGCATCATGAAGTGTCAGTTTTACATTGTATGACATACCAAGGTCCATAATTTATGGCGGGAATAACGTGGAACTTGACAAGATGTGCGATGGAAGCACAACTAGAATCTTTTATTATTGCTAGGGCACACCCGATCACATGTTAGACATATTGGAGTCGAGTAAAGGAGACGGAGACCGCTATAGTAGGGCTATACAGCCAGGTAGTGGTTGAATCTATGGGGAAATCATTATGGTGATTTATTTAGCTTCAGGTTGAATGATAAAGAGTAAGGGTGAGCAAACTTTGGTTAACAAAAATAAACCGATTGAATCGGTTTATTTCGATCAGTTTGGTTTGGTTTTGAAACCATATTGTTTTACAATCGGGCTATAAAATAATTTAGTTCGGTTATCGGTTTAACCAAATTAACCAAACTTTTATTATATTGTTCAAATTACTAATGTTTTGATGATTTTCTAGATTAGTTTAGTGCTCCAAATAAATTTTATTTATCATATTACTATACCATCAAAAAGTTCAAAAATAATAAATAAGAATACTTTAATCGTATATTCCTGTTTTATTTTGAAGTATAATGAATATTCCAAACATAAAATGTGAAATATTTTTAGTTAGGTTAATTGGGATAACCAACCAAACCAACCAAACTTAATTCAATCGGTTTGCCTTGGTTTCCGTTTTTATCGGTTTTGATTTGGTTTAACAATTTACATCATCACACTAGCCAAACCATCCAAACACTCACCCCTAATAAAGAGCATAGGACACGTTTACCCTTAAGACGGTGACATGAATGCTTTAGTAGGCCATAAATAGTTGAGGTAGTATAATCGATGCAAGCCTAGGCATTGCGATGCTCGCTTAATGTATACGTGTGATATACGTGATTCGTCATTAAGAACGTTAACTAAATGTTTGTGTAACGACCTACTATTTCGAACCGTTCAAATCGACAATCATCCACTCATGTCAGACTTGAATTTCTCAAAACAACAGATTGTTAATTTATATTTGGAAAAACTCAGCATATACAGTAAATAAAATCAATCGCAGAATCACAAACACATAGTAATATAACAATAAGCAGAAGAATAGATAAATAGTAATTCATGAAGCTACTATATAAACATCAGAGTCTGAAACCAATACAATAGAAATCTCAAATACAAAGAAGTTACTAATACAAATGCCAATGACAAGTCTGAACAAAACAACTGGAATAAAATGAAGTAACCGAAAAGCTGGATAGACAAAGATAGATCTTCAAGTAAAGCTCCAAACTCCAAAGGTGAGTCTCAAATGCTGTGACACTCGGTCTGACTCGAGCATAAATAAAACACAAAACACTCGAGTCAGAATTAACATTCTTATACCAGTAAATTCAACTCAGGTGAAATGTCAACTGAAATAAAAAAATAACTTAAAGGATGCTTGGGATTCCCATCCTTTAAGGATCCGTTAAACTATCTATATACATATTACAATACGCTACATAGATAAGGTCTATAGTAAAGTAAACTATTAAAATAGCATTAAGGCGTTACCCATATCCCCCTTAACACATTTTTATATATTCCCGTAGTCTATACAAATATTGTAAGCCCCACCAAACTGATGGGATACTCAGGGAGCACTCTATAGGTACGGTACAAAACAAACTCATAGAGGGCGCGATAAGGCATCTGACAAGGCATGCGAGGCAATGCCTAGGGTAGGATTCTACCGTTTTGCAGAACCGGACTGGTGGTAACGCATAACAGCTACTACCGCCCACCTCGAGACACACTCCCAAATCAAAGGTGCACCCAATCAAATCACAAAGTAATAGAATGGTACCGAAGAAACGTGCCCGATCGAAGGTGCGACCTCACTTGGTCCAGGTATAGCTCTTGTTTTAGCCACATCAAGCTAACTTGCGAGAGTGGGGGCTGCGTTAATACCTCATACAGAAACATCGCCAAACCATCCTACTTCGTTCTGGAATCTCCACCACGTACACAGTTGTTAAAGTGGTTTTCGGTATTGGCAGAGAGTATGACAATATCTGATCCCGGTCTCTTTAACAACCAAACGCTTATTTCACACCGTGGTCATTTTATATTTCAAACGGTCATACCTCAAAATCAAAATATCATATTCATTTCAAAATCATATCACTTTCGAAATCATATTCACTTTAAATCATATTCATTTTCAAAATCATAACCACAAAATAGTTTAAACTATCATATCAAAATATTCGCTTTTAAATCCATTAAATTTAAATTATAACAGTTCCAACATAAACAGTTTAAATATTGAAAATAGTTTATATATTGAAATAGTTATAAATTAAAAATATTTTATATATTAAAATAGTTATAGATTAAAAATAGTTTATATATTGAAATAGTTATAAATTAAAAATAGTTTATATATTAAAATAGTTATAAATTAAAAATAGTTTATATATTAAAAATAGGTTATAGATTAAAATAGTTTATATATTAAAATAGTTTATATATTAAATATATATCAAAATAGTTTCAACTTAGAATTGTTTCTTCCAATTCCACAAATCAATTCATATCAACCTTAGTTCCAAAAATTCAATTTAAATCAAATCTCGGTTCAACAAATTTCAATTAAAAGGTTAAAGGTTCAATTCAAATTCAAATTCTTATGAAACCATTTTTATTATATAAATTTCAAATCCAGGGTTGAACTATAAATTTTAACCACTTCAAATTCAATAGGTTTCAAAATTTAAATATTCGAACATTTACAATAACTCAATTTGATCAATTTCATTTATATTTCAAAATTCAACTTTAATTTTATTTAAATTTGGAAATATTTACTTAATCATTTCTAATAACATTTAAATAAAATCTCAAATTACAAATTTAAATAAAATCAAAACTAAATATCTAACTTTAATTATATTTAATTCTAAAATATTCACCTAATCACTTTGAATAAGATTTAAATAGAATCTCCAATTACACATTCAAATCAAACTAAATATTCAATTTCAATTTATTTAAATTTGAAAATATTCATTAAATCGCCTTTAATCAAAATGAAGTTATAAAATCATATCTTTAAAATCTCAAATCCAATCAATTTCAAAATCAATTTTATTTAAATACAATTCTTAAACAAATACAATTTCAAATCAATTTCAATTTATCTTCCCAACCTTAATTTATTAAAGTTATTACAAAATCTATTTTCTAGAATATAATTTTAAATAAATACATTAACATATTATATATATACTAATTAAATTAAATTTTATTAAATCGAATCTTATTATTATATTTATTTTATATTAAACATTAGTTTATATATTTAAAAATAATAAATTATAAGTAAGATTTTAAATTTATATTTTTAAAACTAACTTATTTTAAAATTTCCAAATATATAATTATAAAATCTAAATTTTCATTTTCCACATATATAAAATAAATTTATATATTATATTTTAAAAAATCAATATTTATTAAAACCCATATATTTCCTTTCAAAACCTTGGAAATCATTTTTCAAAATAGACCAACTATGTCCGTATATAATTTTCTATCCTATGGTCAAGTGATACAGATATTTATCATTTCAATCCGCAATATAAATATCTATGCGTATATATCATTTCAACCCGCAATTCCAAAATTTAAATAAATGAAAATCGCTTGGGTTTATCATTTCAACCTATAACGATTTTCCCCTAATCTACAAGATCGTTCGGGTATGTATCATTTCAACCCATAGGGAATTTCTAAACTGACAGGGAACTTGCAGAGTGAGAACAAATATGATAATAATATAACATATTAACATCAGGCATATATCATCAGTAACAAATTTAATAATATATACAACAGGTTATGGTGTCATATTTCATAGGTAAACAATTACAGATAATGGCATATCATATTTAACAATTAAATAACTAACAAATCAAATTTAACAGCATATTTCAATCGTCATTTCGTGGGAATTAAATTTACTAAATAAAAGAATGTTAATCGTGAGTGATTGCTCACCTTTCGAGGCTAGAGAAAATAGGACAAGCACACTGATAAGCGACATATCAAAGCAATTAACTACTACGATCAATTCTAGACAGCGGTGAAACCAAAAGCAAAGCACGATGAATTAGATTCGATGGAAATCAAAAATATTTTTTTTTCTTCTTAAAATTGATATTCAAATTTAAAACACACATTTTTTTAAACAGCTTTATATATATATAATTTTTAAATCAATATCTAAATTAAAACACATATTAACAAAATCATTATATATATATATATTATTTCAAAATCTTTTCTTAAACACATCTAATAAAATCAAAATATTTATAAATATATACATATGATTTACACAATATCTAAAAAATCAATATCTTTTGTATACATATTTTTTTTCAAATATATATATATACACACACACAAACATTATATTTAAAAATCAATACTTAAAACCAATATGTATTACAAAATCGAATATACTTGAATATATATAACTATAAATAAGAAAAATATAAAAAAAAGAAACCATAATATAAATAGCTTATATATATTACATATATTATATATATTACATATATAAACAAGAGAAGCTGCCGGATTTAAAGCTTGGCAGAGGCTGAAGGCGAGACTATAGGCGAGACTAATGGGTACTAGGGGTTGCAGGCTGCATGGCTACGCCGAGGTAGGCCGGGGTGACAAGTTGAAGGGTGCAGTAAGGTGGTGGAGGCTTTGCGTGTGCAAGGTTGAGCTTTGGGTCGTGGGATGTTAGTTGATGGCGAATCGGCTATTGCTTGGTTCGGGGTGGCAGGGAAAGCATGGTGAACGGAGGGGAGGAGAGAGGCACTAGCGGTGGGTTTCTCTGGGTGTGCTATCTTCGGTGGGGCCAAAGGGCGGAGGAGAGAATGGCGCTGACAGTTTGGGATGAGGAGATTGAAGGGAGGAGGCGCACAGATCTGATGGGGACGGATCTGGTATTGCTATGCTTGTTATCGGCTGCTGCTAGGGGAAGGAAGGCGATAGTTCGACAAGGGAGGAGTTAGATCCGTTTGTGGTCGGAGCGCGTGGAGCTAAGGTGTAACAACCCGCATATTTATCGATTTTATATTTAAATATTTTATCGTTAGTCGGATGTTAGTCCGAAAAGCTACTTTTTGCATACGGTCAAATTAGGACTCGAGACCGCCTCCATTGAGTTCAAAATGACGTTTGCAATCTTTTTGAGTGTAAACTTCGATATGTTTGGAGATAGTGAAATTTTCGTCACTTTTTACTTTGAGCTTTTGGTTTGGGCTGAACCACTTCTAAGTCAGTCCCAACCCCCTCTCCTCTTCATTAATCCCTTCTTCATTTTCCTAACACTTAAAGCTTCTTCAAAAATGGTGGAGGGAATGGGAAATTAAAACTCCAAAGCTTTAATCTTCATTGCTAATCCAACATCTACTCCGAATTCAAGTGAAGACATTGATTCAAGCTTGTTGTTGTCCTTGTTTTGCTTCAAGCTTCATCTTCATTGATTTTTGGTGCAAAGGTGAGATTTTTATCTCACATTCTTGCCTATAACTGTCATTGGATTGTTGGGAATGATTCCCTATCACTTGTGCATATGCATTTGCATTTGGTTTGGATTGAATTGGTGAAAAACCCAATTTTTAGTGTTTTGGAGAAATTCTGGGCTTAGGTCATTCGGGTTTGGAGAATACAGGCCTACAAATTGCTCGTTCTGGGCTTAGGTCGCTCGCCTGTAGTTAGGTCGTTCCACTTTAGGTCGCGTGGCTCTGACCACCAATAGGTCGCACCACGTGATAGGACGCTACATCCCGTGAAGGCTTAGGTCGCTATCTATTTAGGTCGTTCACCCCTAAGTCGCTTGGCCATTAGGTCGTTCCACTACTTAGGTCGCACCCTTTTAGGTCGGCCATGCTAGCTCAGCACTAGCTCGCTTCACCTAGGTCGCTCGGCATGATATGTCTTTAGGTCGCGAGTCTTTAGGTCGCTCGGCTTGCTTGCATTGTTAGGTCGCTCGCCACGAGTTAGGTCGCTCGGCTATAGGTCGTTTGCACTATTCTCAATCTCGTACCTTTTTAGGTCGTTCCCCTATAGGTCGCGCCCATTTGACCACTTAGGTCGCTCTCCTTGGGTCATTGGCTACTAGGTCGTTGGACCTTACATCTTTTAGGTCGCTCGACCTCACCACCTTTGGTCGTTTGCCCCATTAGGTCGTAGGTCGCATGACCTCCATTCCATTAGGTCGTTAGACCTTATTTCATTTAGGTCGTTAGACCTTATTATCAGTAGGTCGCATGAACCTTAGGTCGCATCACCTATAGGTCGCTCGCACTATTTTTTTGATAAGTCGCTCGGTCGTGTTCAAGACGTTAACTTGTTCAACCCGTAGGTCGCTCGCTCATGTCACTTGGCCACTCTTCCATTAGGTCGTATGACCACATTTCTACTAGGTCGCTCGACCTGTCCTACCTTAGGTCGCTTGACCTATAGGTCGTACCATTGCACTTTAGCTCGACCATGTTCACTCTCATGGGCATTTCTACTTTGATGGTTTTGGGATTGATTTCTTTGGACTTTACTCACGTCTTCGAATGTGAATTTATGTGATTCGATTTGTTTCAACAATCGTTTTGTGACTTGTCACTCTAAAGATATAAAGGTTTCAATACTAGTAGTAAATATCAAAACTCTTTCATCAAAACGATTTCAACTCTATTTTATTACAAAGCTCTTTTTCCTAAACCGTTTTCCAATCTATTAGTATATACAAGCCTTTACTTCACTCGGATGAGAAATCTAATTAAACGGCTTAGCAAAACAGGTGGTATGAAACGCTTGCGTTTACTTCGTCGATTAATTCTTGGAATTGTTCGACTGAACCTTTTGTGACAATTTTCTAGTGAAGATCTACAGTTTGTTTGTAAATATTTAAGTTAAGCAAGTGGTTATGGGACATGAGGCTAAACTCATATATTTACTAGCTTGGTGTGATTGACACTTCTTTATGATCATGGCGATCATTTTTGTGATTTAGACTAGCAATTGTGCGATGTCTCTTTGTCTACGAGGGAGACTAAACCCCGTTTGTGTGATGTTTCTACATCACATATGTGGGGTAGCGCCCCATGGTCTTCGGGCCGTTCGTGTGTCAAAATTTAATGGATAGCTTCCATGAGATAGCTTCTCGTTCTTGTGTTACACATGTTGGTGAGTTTTCATGCTCCCGTTCTTGTGATAGGCCTCCCCCCTTTTTATGTGATTTCTGTATTTTGTGTGTTGATTTCTGGAATTTGTGCTTCACCAATTTTCATGATTTTCATTGATATGTTATCAATTTTTGTTCATTGGTGAATTCGTGTGTCATTGACTTGTTATGAATACAAGTTTAGGGTATGATACCCCATTTTATCTTTGAGAAGATTCTTGTGATATTGATTAATCTCTTGTTGATTTTCATTTACATACTTATAGTAGTATGCCTTTATGGTTATTATATGTTTATGCCATATCTCTTATTCTATATCATGTCATCTGATATTTATAGCTAGACTGATCCGTTTATTATTTTCTTATGAAATAATACTCGGGTCAGACCGAGATGTTATAGGTGCTTCTGCTTGACTTCTCTCCAGGGATCTATTACTCTGACTTTTGGCTAACTACTTAGATTAGTAGTTTTTGTTGTACACATTTGAGATATTGACTCATTGATGTATTCTTTTGTATAGCACATGTTGCTATTCTTTTTGTATTATCGTGGATCTTTCTGACCACTACTCTGATGTACACTTTCATGTGTTATATATATTCATATCTTCTTCCGCCTTTGTGATATGGATGTCTGTGACTGATTTATGTTATGATTATTTCTATGATTTTTTCCGAAGATTATATATAGCCACTGTGTGATAGGTTTGAGTTTGTATCGGTATGTTGGATTTCCTCCTTAAATGATATGCATTCTATACTATCTGACATATCAGTTCTCGCACAAAGAAGTTACATGGATGGTCGCTCCTCAACAGCCTTATTCTCCGTGCTAGTTGACAGCATTACACCGTAGTGTTCTTGGCTAGTGTGGGTATAGAGGTGGGGCGTCACATAAGGGCAAGCAGGTGGAGAGTTTGAGGGGAGATCAAAGGGAAATGGGCAGCGGCTATAGTTATGGGGTGGGTTTGTTCGTACAGTGGGTTGTTGGCGATAGTACGTGTGCGGCGTTAGAGAGGATGGCTGCACATCATTCGGTCGAGGGAAGGTGTGGAAAGAGGATTTGAGATTTGAAGGGGATGAGCAATGTAGTTTTCAGGAAGAAAAAGAATTGCAAACAAATATATAATATTTTTATATATTATATATTTTTATATATTATATATTTTTATATATTATATATTTTTATACTGACAGAAATGAAAGGAGAGAGTAGAGAGAGAAAAGAATTAACGAACCAAAAATTATAAATTGAAGCTTGGGAATAGTGAAGGTCACGGGTTGGATTTTAGAAAATATTTAATAGCCAATGACTATTGGTTTTACACGGTGGGTATACGAAAGGCCATATAGAAACAAAAAAGGCTCAAAACGGGTACCGATACGGCTAACCGTTTCACAGATTTCGCCGCGTACCGTACACCGAAATGCACAAATGAATATACTGCAGAGATCAGCACAACGAGGCGAACATAATGGTATACAGATATTAGCAATACGACCATCCTATCAAAACTCAAAATTCGCTGCCAAACTGCTGCTAATTCGTCGAAAATAAGATAAACGGGGCTAGAGCAGTCCAAATTTGGCGAAACAAATTATGACGTCTCACTCAGAAAATGATTTACAATTTTATTATATAAAAATATTCAGATTTCAAAAATATTCTATTTTCATCAAATTAACAGATTTTAAATTGAAATTGAAAATTACACAACAAAACCAACTTTCATATTTTCAGATGAAAATCTGCCATTTGCTATGTTTAAATAAGCGCATACCAAAAACCAAATTTTCATTGCAAAATTTTAATTGTTAATTTTCATCAAAAATTTAGTTAATTACGTTATAAAAATCGTTAAAATTGCCAGGTCGTTACAGTTTGTTAGCAAAATTATTTATCAGGTTCCTACACTAGTAATTGATCTAAAGTTATTAGTTGTCCATTGTTCAACCCTATGTTGGAAACCTTCATAAGTTGTGGTTGATGTAGGTGTATTAAGAATTATACTGTGGTTTGTAAAGTGACCAACCTTTTATATGTAATACATGAACACAAATAAACATCCTAGGTAGTGTAGATTATAAATGAAGTTAATTTCTTGTGAACACCATACATTAGTAATATAAGTCATTTACCAAACTTTGACTTATGCACTCTATTTCTTCCCCTTTGATACCCACTACAGAGGACTGGCCGGTAAGTGATTTGGTCAAGACATGGTGTTTGGAGGAAAAGATTTGATGCAAGTTCTATATTAATTACAGTTATTCTCCATGGAATTTATACTATATTCTATTAGTCAAACTTTACATTGTTATTTGGAGACATTATTGTATGGACTACGTTATATTGAGACTATTATATGATTTGCTTAGTTTCAATATTTATACTTTATTTCTTTTTGCTGTGAGATTTGAAAGTGTAGAATGCATTAAATTTATAATTGTCTTTGTATCATGCAATGTTCTAAAACCTCGACGAATTGTACTTCTTGGCACAATTTGAGTTCGAAAATCACTTCAGGGTTTGAATTAATGTGTCTGAGGGTGTGGGTTGTAACATGTACAAACAAATGTGTGTACGTTTTGTATAAAACTAGTGTAATTTTAGTTTGTTTAATTATTCATATGAATGTATCGATTGTATAATAGTGCCTATAAATTTTTGTATGTTATATTTTTCCAACACGGTGTACCTAGTCGGGTTATATGATTTATTCTGTATTTTTTCTAATTCTTATGCTTACAAGAATAGCGTAGCTACTTTATGCTAATAGTGCTTACATAGATAGGTAGTCTGTATCAAATTAACCCATAAGGAATTAAAAATGGCGGTGATAATAAACTCAATGCTCTATTTACTGTGTTATCAAATGGTAAACTCTTTCTCATAGAGCATGCATACATACATACATACATACATACATACATATGTATGTATGTATGTATGTATGTATGTATGTATGTAAGGTTGTTTATAGGTTTTGCTAAGTTAAGGACTAACCAATAAAATGAGAATGCTCGTTAGGGATTCTTACTTTCATAATTCATTTACCATCAATAACCAGGTGGATTCATATATCAAACAAGTAGCAAAGTAACATAAATAGACTGCAAAATTTATCTTATACAAACCTAGCATTTTAGATTTACCAAATTCATGTGGTGTGGAAGATGAAACCTTTCCATTATGCTTTAGATTGTTTCAATATTCTTGGATCGAAGATTATTTTTATTTGTGGATAAAATTGAAGCTTTGATTTAAAATTAGGGTTAGAAGTGCCGGAGGAAGGCAGTTATCCTTGAACAAGGTGGGTTTGTTTGGTTAAGTAAACAAGAAGAAGGTGTGGACAAATACCATGTCCATATCTCTGGATCTTTGAAGTTATGCAATTCGTATCAAATAAACTTTATAGATATATTCTTACATGACTCGAGATCTTCCCAAAAAAATATCTTGGATAATTCTAACATATTCGAAATGAAATTTCAATTCAGTGGTCAAAATAACTGTTTTACAATTGACTTTTAACATTTTGAACAAACTAAAGGTTCCAAATCATCTCATTCTTTGGGTATGATATTGGTGGTGTATAATAAACAGCCTCAAAATTTCATTTCTTTTGAATTGTGTACTGAAAGAGTATACAATAGGCATAGCAAAAGAATGGTCATCGGATCCTTACCCTACATACAAACATATAAATACATGCGCAACTTTGAGTGGTGCCTATTTGTGTTATGTTTTTTCTTTCAAAATTATATACTTATACTAAGGCAATATATACATACATTTGTGTTTATAGTTCACAACTAGAATCTATTAAATTGTCATTTGATGTGGTAAAAAGCAACACATTTTGATGATAAGTTTAAAAGCTAACCTAAAATGATAGTCATTTAGTAGTTATACAATTCAAAAATATATTCTATTGATCAACACGTAATAAAGCACTAAATCAAGCAATGAAGCATGTAGAATTTGAACTAGATTATGACATAAACCTCTTTACCTAGATGTATGTCTGAGGTAAAGCTTATAAAGTCTGAATCCACTAATGTATCCATACATATATTAACATAGAATTAGTATATAGTACAAAACAAATCTTTGTTTCTAGGACACTACTTTCATTAATTAGCACTAAGAATCTTTTTTCTTCATCAAAATCAACTTTATCCCTTAAATCGACACCATCGAAGCCAAACTGGATGCACTTCCATTTTATTGCCACATTATACCATCTTTTCTTCATCACATGATCAACTTTTCTACCCTTCCCCTTCCTCCTAGTTGTGTCTCATCGTCTCTTCCAATATATTATGCTTTCAAGCCTCCACCATAACCAAGCATAATCGTATCCCCATCTTCTCCTTATCCTAGTACAACGCACCACTTCTTTGCTGCACCTTCTATTCACATAATTCTTCATCAACCTTCACCTCAAACAAATTCAAAATTTAGAAATGAGTAAAAAAATATGCCAATAGCATTACATATAACATTGTACAGTCCAAATAACTCCATCTTGATTTTCCACATTATATACAATGCTGAATTTATGCATTATGTATTGTATTATTTACATTGGCAAATTTACCAAATAAGAATACTAAATCGGTAAATCTTGTCACATATATCTCATAATGATGACATAAACTAAAATGGTAATAATAAATGAAATGGTGTATGCATTTTGAATTTAAACTCCGATGTTATATTTGGTTAAACAATAGAATCACAATCACATAATTTAACAAAATGTGAAAAAAAAATTATACTTGTCTGATATCTTCCTAACAAATATATACGTACATACAAGAAATCAAAATAACGAACCAGAAACAAATACAAAATACACTAAATTTGAAATGTAATTACGCAAATAGCATTCAAAAGAAAAAAAACATTTAAATTGTTATATACATACATGCATTAAATTTACACAAATGTATAAAATTGCATATGCATACATGATATTGTTGTTTGATATCTTATTTTTAGTAAAGAATACATAACCATGCAATGAAGAATAAAATGTTGTTTGAAAGTATGTGCTATATTCAATTTACTAGAATGTTATTTGATAATAGAATTACAAGTTGAAACCTTGTATTTTTCCATAAAAAATCCACCTCTTACCATATTAACCATTATTCTTCATCATCTTTAACATCGATCTTAACCCCACATCATTGGTGATAGAGCTAATGGTTTGCCCTAGGGGGAATCATGTAAATAGTTATATAATTTATATATATAAATAATCTTATTTGAAATATAGTATGTTTTATTTTCCTTAGAAGTAGTAGTTTATAAATTGATGTTGTGAATGTGTATGTAACCATGAATATTGAATTAGTATCTAAATATTTACTTCTTAAATGTTCCTAGTCAAGATGTGTTGAGAAAAGGATATTGATACATCCATTTTGACTAGCCTACATAACACTCCCCATATAATAGAAGGTGAATTACTTATAACCGTAGAGGGCACCAAGGGGTTATGTACTTGCGGTTGTTTGGAACATCATAGAATGGTTCGATGAGAGTCTTCTGTTGGTAAGTAGACCTAAGTCGGAATAGAAGATCCTATGGTGATGACGTGTAGTAGTCATCAAACTTGGGTGTACTATCAGTCTTAAGTAGCTAGGTTGCACTTTGTCATGGTCAAGCACATGGCACAACGACCATGTAATGATCATAGTTTGGTACATGTTGAACCACTTGAAGTGGAATACTACTCAGGAGACGTTTCGCATCCTTCATTGTAGAAGGTTTGCATCACCATAAATGTAATTGTCTTGAACTAAGAATTTTGATATAATCTATGCAATTACTAGGAATATTAAAAGAGTTTTTGACCTGAAACCAAACTCTGGGTATCAAAGTGATGACAGAGTTACAGGTATGCCCTAGGGGAAATTATGTAACTTATTACATATATTTAACTTAATAACCAATCTTGTTCAAAATAAAATGTGTTTTCTTTCTATTGTATACTTGTTATATTATGATATAATTAATAAAGTAATCAATTTGAATTGTATTAAATAGAAAACCTTTAAATGATTTGTTATGTGATAGGAATTACAATGTATTATCATGAGAATTTTATCACATTGAAAAATAATATATTATTTTAAATACTCCCAGTCAAGATGTTTCGAGAAATGATATTGATTCATCCATTGAGACTAGTGTACGTAATGCTCTCCAAATGTTGAGCAGTAGATTACTCATGGTTACTGAGGGCACCAAGAGGTTATATACTAATAGTTTTTGAATAACATTGTAATGACTCACTTAAGAGTTTTATATTGATTAATGTGACTAAGGTCAAATAGACAATCTTAAAGTAATGATGTTGCATAGTTCCCTTGACTTGAAAATACTATGGAACTTCAATATGGATACTCCACTTTGATTATAGTTAAATCATAGCATGGTGTCCATCGAACAACTATAGTTGGGTCTGAGTTGAAATATTTAAAGTGAAACACTATTCGAAAGACAATTTGTAACCTCGGTTATATGAGGTTAGTATCATGGTCAACTCAAAGTCAAACTCTTTGGCCAGAGCAATATGCTTAATAGTAGTAGTTATTATCAAATCAGTGATTTTTTCTATTTAGACTTACAAAGTTGAATGTCGTTGATGTTGGAATTTTGACCAAAATCAAATTCCATAAGTCTTAACATGTTGATGAATAGAATTGGTGTAAATAATAGTTACTACCGGGTACCGCTTATAATAAGCAAAATTGAATTTTACTAGAAGATGTGTAAGTGATAAACTCAACAAAAGTATCACACAGTGACATGTGAACATTAATATTTGAATTGTTCGATATTAATCGCTGACTGAATTTACACCTTTGAATCACACAAGCAAAATAATGAATACTCCAAATGAACCACATGATTCAATTAATTTATAATCATTATATATTAATTATATTAATTAATATTTATGAAATATTAATTAATTTTGTTTGATGTGTTTAAATATCATTAGTATTTAATAAAGTGTGTAAATAAATGTTATTAACATGCATATCGATATAAGATGTCGGCAGAATATTTAAATTGGATTTAAATAGAATAAATACTAAGTGGATTTTTAATTAATTAAACTAATTAATTTGGGAAACTAATTAATATTTGGAAATATTAATTATTAAAATTTTGTTTGATTTGTATGAATACCATTATTGTTTAAAAAAGTGTGTGTATAAAAGTTATAAACACGCGTATCAATATAGGAATTCATAGGAACATTTAAATTGGATTTAGATGAAATGAATAATAAATGATTTTAGAAGATTTTGGAGCCTACTTCTCTTAGTCTATTAGCCGGCCAAGAGGGGAAGGGGAAGTTTCTCAAATTGGATTTGGAAATGGAAGAAATTAACTAAAAGGAGGAGGAAAATCTTCGGCATTGATTATTATTAACCCAGTTTTTAGCAAAGAAGAATTCAATTGGACTCGGGAGATTCAAACAAGAATGAAACGACTTGCAATCTAGTAGGCGCATTCAAATAGATTAAAGAAATAGCTTAGGAAAATTTCAACCAAAAATATGCTAAGTGCATAAGTTGGTATCGACCTATGCCTATAACCCGGTAATGAGTTATCACGCACTACAACCAGCCTCTCCAACTTCACACAAGAAATGCTCTAGCCCTTCTATGCATGCTTAGGAGATTTCGTAGACTTCTGGACGACCTATCTCAAGAATTGAAGAGTTAGCTTCAGTAAACTACAAAATAAACCAAATTATGAAGGGTCATCAAAATAAGTCATCAATATATGAAAACCCAAGGGTCACCCCAAAATGAAGTAAGAAGCAAGTCCCAAAAGAAAACGCACGAGTTTCTCCTTAAGGGGATAACTCAGTTCAAGTTATAGCCTTAACTCGTGTGACCTCTAACTTTTTCTGACTATTTCGGGCAGATATCTAGACCTCCCAGGAAGCGAACTACTGACCTAACATGACTACAACCCCTATAAATACAAAACATAGTGTAACTAAAATAGGATTTAAATTCTCTGACCTTGGAGACTCTGCTACTTCTTAACCTCTAACATCTCTTCCATTCAAGTCGCCTAGGAAACAACTATTTGTTGTTCTATAACTTAGAACAGCAAATTTTTCGTACTAATGGCCCACAAACAACCTAGTAATTCCATTGTAAATCTGAGATCCACTTGATAGTGGTCAGTTTTGATATAATTAGTTGTAATCCATAGAGAGAACAACTAATAAAATATTAAAGCAGACGTAGGCTGAAAATTCCGCCGAACCACTACAAAAATTCTTTCTTTTACCGCTTTTCTGTTTATTTAATCAAAACTAGTGCTTTCATCCGATTGCTGGGTGTTGATCCATTTTTAGGTTAACATTTTGGTGCTTTCACTGAGAACAAGAACTAGATCTGAAAACGTGAAATTTAAATATAAGATTTGGAGAAGATGAAGAGGCCTAATACTAGATCTAAAACCAGAGCAAGTCAACCAGAACCTGGGGTCAGCTAGGAGGTGTCCTCAAATACCAATTAATCCATCTACGTGACTAGAGAAGAGATGGAGAGAATGATGAAGGAGATGTACGATGAAGTGATAACTAGACAATAGGAAATGCTTGAAGGATTCTTCCAAAGGATGGGTCAACAAGGAAAAGCTGGAGTTGTTGGAATTCAGAACCAAAGACATGGAGCTAATGTGGGAGCTTCTAGAGTTGGAGTAGAACAAATTGGAACGATGCCCCCACCAACTGAATAGCTTGGTACTGACCCAAATCAACTCTGTACCGAGAGAACCATACTCAGAGGAAACACGAGTGTGAGGTTGGGACGTGCTAGAATGCCAGGAACAAATGATGTAGGATTAGAAATGCAAATTAGAATGCAAATGCACAACAACCGGAGGAATATGTGCTAGAGCTACCCCATAGGGATTGAGGACAAAATGAAACTAGAGGAGCTTGATAGAACGCTAATGTGCAGCCAGTGGAGTACACGCTAGAGTACGTGCCGGGATTCCGCTATAGGAGCAGGGGCAGAATATCACTTTTGGACGAAGACCTTCGTTGGACGGTGAAAACCGAATTGCTGAGTTGGTAAGAAGAATAATGAGAGGAGGACCCCCAGATTAAGATTTCGAGGATGTGCGCAGGAATCCATTCACTTCTAATATTTGGAATGCAAGAAATCCTCCTATTTTAAAGCTTCTGATGCTGGAAATGTATGACGGAAAGATAGATCTGATGGTTCATCTGATGAGATATATCCAACATATGGAAGTGTTGGGTGATTCTGAGTAGTTAATAGGGCGATGCTTCCCATTATACTTAACGGACTTTGCAGTGACATGGGTCAATAGCTAAAGAATAGTTCCATTGGCATATGGATTGAATTGGTAAGCAGATTCTTAAGACAGTTCATAGTTCACGTCTCGCGGCCGAAGAATGCGATGACACTGTCAAGTATATGAAAAAGGCCCGAAAAGACCTTAAGAAGTTATTTAACAAGATTCAATGTAGCAGCAGCTATAGTTGAAAGGTTGGATCCATCATTAATCCTAATATCGACAGTACCTGTAATCGTAAGTAAGACTGATTCAAAGGTGCACTATAAAGGGATCCACCTATGGACCTTGCGGAATTCTACTATAAAGCTAAGAGATATTTGAGTCAAGAAGACGTTGAAGCTAAGTATGAACCTGAGTATGCTGAAATTAATGTTGTAGATGATAGGGGACCGTCCGGAGCAGGAATTGGAAAAGACAAAAGGGAAAAGACGAGTTGATAATGACGTTGGAGAACCAAAACGACAAAGAAGGGAACCAAAATTCCCTTCCTACACCGATCTGGCAGAGACCTCAGAGAGGATATATCTAGATACAAGGGGAAAATCCCCTATCAAAAGCTTGCAAGAAGAAACCCTTTCAATCAGGAGAAAAAAATCTTAAAAGTTTTGCATTTTCCATGAGTTGGATGGACATGAAATGAATGAGTGCCAACACCATCGTTATCTGATAAGAGAACCGGTTCGGTGTAACTAGCTGCAACAATATGTGAGGAACCGAACTGCAATGGTGCAGCATAAGCAACCATCATTTGTGGCGAATGCATCAAGGAACAACCAGAGATCTGGTCCGAGACTCGTAATCCCATGATCGGGATATACGGGAGTCGAATCCAATTCCCACGCATTTCTTTATCGTTTCTTTTCTTGCATTTTACTTTTCATATTAAGCAATAAAGACAATATTAACCTCAGGCATGCTCCCTTGGCACGCTCTTAGTCAGATGCCTGAGATGGCTACTTAGGACGATAATAACCTCGAATCGCTTACACGTATATGAGACCTAGCTTGCTCTCTAGGCACGCTCTGAGTCCGATGTCTAGAATGAACACTTATAATTTCTACTTATTTTCTTTGATTTTATTTGAATATTTGAATTTTGAAAAAACCACATTGAATGTGATGACTGATATTGATCACTTTAAGTCCCATCTAGAGAGACGGGATCGAAGTGCAAGGTGCAAGCTCCCTTGCCGGAAAGCGAGTGGATGGGCTTGTACGAAAAGTAAGTCCCCTTATCGAAGAGTAAGCAGATGGGCTTACTTGGTCATTGAGTTCCTTTGTCAGAGTGCAAGCGGTCTCAGCAAGGATCCGGAGAGATTGAAACTCTATACTGGGCGATAAATGATCCGGAGAGATTGCATGTTAAATTGAATATAAAATGATCTGGAGAGATCCAACCCTAGAATGGATGTTGATTTAATAAAAGGATTTGAACTCCTTGTAATTAGAACAAAATAGATCCCAGGTGAACGTGGGATGATTTTGATATGTGATGTAATAACTCCAAATGAAATCAAAATGATAATATGTATGAACAATGCTTAAGCAAGAGCTGGAGTTCTTAGCTAAACTGAATCGGCAACGACCATTGATTTACAAGAGAATTCAAAGGAACCGAATGATTCATCAAGATTGAAATAGCTGGAGAGTTCAACTATCCAAGATTGATTACTGAACTTGTTCTTGAGAAAAGCACGCCTTACATTCGAAAGGCGTACTTGGGGGAAAGTGTTAACCCACTTTTTAGCAAAGCGGATTTTAATTGGACTAAGGAGATTCAAATGAGGACGAAACAACTTTAAATCTGGAAGGTACATTCAAATAGACTAAAGAAATATTTCGGGAAAATTCCACCCAAAAATATGCCAAGTGCATAAGTCAATACCGACTTATGCCTATAACTCGGTACTAAGTTATCACGCTTTAGAACCAGCCTCTCCAACTTCACACGATTTATTCTCTAGCCCTTCTATGCATGCCCAAGAGATTTCGTAGAGTTCTGGACGACCTATCTCAAGAATTGAAGAGTTAGCTTTAGTGAACTACAAACAAACCAAGTTTTGAAGGAACGGTCATCAAAACATGTCATTGATCTATGAAAACACAAGGGGCACCCCAAAATGAAGTAAGAAGCAAGTCCTAAAAGAAAACGATGAGTTTCCCCTTAATGGGATAACTCGGTACCGAGTTATAGGGATAACTCGATACTGAGTTATAGCCTTAAATCGTGTGACCCCCAACTTTTTCAGACTACTTCGGGCTAATATCTAAACCTCCCAGGAAGCGAGTTTCTGACCCAATTTGATTGCAACCCCTATAAATACAAACCATAAAGCAATCAAAATAGGATCTCGATTCTTTGACTGCGAGACACTGATACTTCTTCACCTCTAACCTCTCCTCTATTAAAGTCGCCTAGGAAACAACTATTTTCTATTCTAGGACTTAGATCAGCAAATTCTTAGTGCTAGTGACTCACAAACAACCTAGAAGCTCCATTATGAATTTGAGATCCACTTGGCAGTGGTCAGATCTGATATAATTAATTGTAATCCATAGAGAGAACAACTAATAAAAGATCAAAGTGGACCTAGGCTAGAGATTACATCGAACATTATAAAAATTCTGTCTTCTTTTACTACTTTTCTGTTTATTTAATCTTAGTTGGTGCTTTTATCCGATTGTTGGGTGTTGATCCATTTTTTTGATCAACAATCTACTTTTATTACTTTCTTAAAAACAGAAATTCATGTGGTTATTTCCTAAATTTCTTCCTCTCTTCCTTAGCCAAATTTTCACGGTGGACCATGGCAAAAAATTACAAAAACAAATTAAATAAAATTTAAAACAAAAGGTGTTTTTCATCTCCTAATTCCTGCAAATTCTAATGATAGATCTAGTGAGCCTTGGGCTTTTTAATTCATGGTTTCAAGGTATGATTTACATGCAACATTCAAGGTAATTTTTAATTAATTTGTTTATATGTCCCATCATTCATATGTTTGGTTTTTGTAGGATTCATTATGTGTTCAATTAATTAACTTGTAATATAGAAATCAAAATCATCTTTAATCTCAATTGAATATATATGACTATTGAATTGTTTTGTTTCTAATCACATATGATCTTCCCCTTTTTAACGTATGTTCATCTCAAATTGATATGTTCGTATTTTTTGTCACCTTTGCTATTTTATTGCTATTATATATAATGTTTATATCGTTTTATTCTTGTCACGAATTTTCACATACCTAACTCGTCTAATTCCTTTTCTGTTGTTTTAGTTATTTTGTTTTAAAAAATGGAATTTGAAAGTCAATTTTGATTTAGATCTATTGTTACTTTTATAAAACATACATATACAATTGTAAATGAATGGCTATTTATTATTCTTTGAAGATTATTTTCTATAATTATATGTTAATTTTGGTACAAATATTTGAATATTATTTCTATAAAGATGAATTTTTTTGGTGTTTTGTGCAAATTATATTTTATCTCATTTTTTAATTTTGTTAGAACAAAATAAAATTTCCTAAACTCTAGCTTCCTCTTTAGTTAAAAGTTAACCTAGATTATTTACTTTTAAATCCCACTTATTTACATATATATACATATATATATATGTATATATATGTATGTATCTATTATGCATATATATATATATTATAAAATACCATGTTCACAATTATATGTTGTTCTAATTCTAAATGTAAAAATTGTAATTTTGCATATACATATGGAAATATACATGTGTTACCTTAACTCAGATTTATAAAATAGATCTTATGTAATTATGTAACTTTTAATGTCTAATCTTTCGTTAAAAGAAACCAAATTCATTAATATTAATTCTGAATTTTGATTACATAGAATAATCTATTATGATTTTAATATATATATATGTATATGTATATGTATATGTATATGTATATGTATATATGTATGTATGTATATATATATTTAGTATCTTGGACAACATAGGCATATGTGTAAGGGAAATGGGTCCTTTGTGGTGTAAATCTCAGTACATAAATATGGTCCCATTAACTACGTGCACTTCTTACCTTTAGCATGTGCACTTTACACAAACAAGTATATTTGATACATATGTAAATAAAAACAGCCTCTTAAATGTAATTGAATGGTATAAAAGTTTTTTTGATAGTAAGAGCGATAGTTCATTCAAGTAGAGCACTCATTATGATATCTCCAAAGCTTAAATTCATGATCTCTAGAACCTATGTCTAAAGTGTCATACCTCTAGAGCTAGAGATCCTTAACATAAAAGATTTTATTTAAAACAAATTTTTAGATTGGGTATAAAATATCTTTGGACTTTATAGGCTTAACTAAGACAAAAATGGAAAGAAAATTTTGAAATCTATCTTTTCCACCCGCTTCCAACTTGCCAGGTTCTAACAATGGTATCAAGGCCAAATAACATATGTGATCTAAATTAGCAATGTTTGGGATAAATGATTAAAGTCTGCCCATTTAGTATGGTTTTTAGAAAGGTAGCGTTGAAGGATTGGGTTTGGGTAATGAAGTCCTCTGTCCTACTTGACTGCTGGTCTTGCAAGAAGGACGACGCAAGCCCATAGGTTATCCCCAATATAAAGGCCCAAATTAATTTTTGACCATGGGCTAATTTTGATACTTTGTTTGAAAATATAAAAGATATATTAAATTTAAAATTTCAAAATTTAACTTATATGATTAATTAAATTAAATTAAATAATTAATTAAAAGTTAACAAATTAAAACATATACGTTGATATATGTGTATGTAACTATAATTGTCATAGTTATTGATTTATTTTAAATTATTTGCGACAAGTTAAATTAAAATATCAAATTAATTAAAATATTTAATTAAATAAAATTTATTATATAAAGATAACTAAAAGTTAACTAATCAAAATGTATACATATATTGATATGTACACATAAACAAATTATAAATGTTATAGTTGATTAACTATCTTAAATTATTTAAGATGAGTATTGTAAAATTTTATAAATTTTATATAAAATAAATTAAAGTGATTAAATAAGATTTACTTAATAAAATACATAATAATGTTATGTAAGTTAATTAAATTATAAAAGCTTATAAATAAATTAAACATTATAATATGAATGTATAATATAGGTGTAACTGGAAAGAAATCCAAATTAGATTTAAATAATAAATATACGCCTACAGAATGTATAGCGTGATTTCAGATGTATCTGACACTTGAATTATGAGGGTATTTCAAATAAGAAATACATCATTCCATAAATCGATATCACTCGTTTAAATATATTGATTATGAATCTTTAATATAAATGTTATCCTCTAGCATTGAAATATTAATTGATCACTTGCATACTCCTTAATTGTTAATATTTCTCAAGCTAAGGATGTTATGTGTAGTACTATCAATATGTCAAATAGATGAGGTAAGATATATGCACTATTTATTGATATTTCTCATGGTAATTGCATTTATAGTTAGGCCATCGTGAAATGGTAGATACGAATGAATGATCTCTTTCAATTTTTTGATATTTCTCAAGGTCGAAATGAGATAGGACAAAGACCGTTGTATATCATACAATTGATAATGTGTTATCCATCGGTCGTGGACCTATGATTTGCAAATCCTTTCCTGCAACCAAACTGGTTAATCAACTGATTATAATAATATAGCAATATCCATTATGCTAAAGATAGGAAATAAAATAGACTATCTGTCTAAATCTGAACTTTCTGTTCTTTACTGGACTATCTTTCCTAAATTTGATTATAGCGATATCTTTTATGCTAGATAATTAGATATCTGCCCAAAACAGGTAAAAAGGGGTGGACTAATTGTCCTTAAAAATTTAGCAAGGTCCGTTATGATAATAAATGAACTATCTGTTCATATCAGAGCTGACTACTCTTTCTGGACTAACTGTCCTGGACTAACTGTCCTCTGGGCTGACTGGCCTCAAAATGGACTGACTGTTTGAATTTAAAATGAGCCGACTGCCCGAATTTTTCTTTTAGGTTAACTACCCTTCAAAATATCTGAGCTAACTGCTCTACACAATATCTGAGCTAACTACTCTTCAAATTTTTCCTTGAAAACCTTTTCAAAATGATTTAGTCCGTCAAATCATATATATACAAGGAAAATATCTTTAGCTTTACTCTAAGCTATTTTTGCCATGCTATATATACTTTACTCAAAATAATGTTAATGCTGTTCAATAAGGATTGTCAATCCTTTAAAATAAGTTAAAGTCCTTTATAACTTAAAACACTTAGGCTATCTACCTAATTCTTATATTCGAATTTTTTTTAAACTTTCAAACAACCTTTCGAAAACATAGAAGGTAACTCCTTCAAAATCATTCATAAACCCCTTCGAAAGTATTGAAGGTAACTCCTTCATATCCTTTAATAAACCTTTCGAAATCATTGAAGGTAACTCCTTCTAAACCTTTTTAAAAGCTGTCTTTTCATAAGCTTTAAAACATATGACACCCGCCTTTAAATCCTTTAAACCTTAGCCTTTCGAAAACATAGCTAAACTATACCTTTCGAAGTCAATGTACCTCAAAACCTTTCGAAGACATTGGGTTTAATTTAAAACAGGTGGAAAACTTTTCAAAACCAATCAAAGTTAACTACTTTGAAACCTTTAAAATGTTTCGACTTAAAACATTTGGATTATGCGAAGGGATCAAAAAAACATTGGAGTCGAAAGCAACTGCTTCAAAACCTTCATAAAACTTTTCGAAATCAAACCTTTCGAAATCAAAACCTTCCGAAATCAATCCTTTCGAAATCAAAACCTTTCGAAAACAAACCTTTTGAAATCAAACCTTTCTAAATCAAAACCTTTCAAAATCAAAACCTTTCGAAATCAAACCTTTCGAAATCAATGGAGAGAGGCGGCAAGTTTTAGAAAACAAAAGATAACCTTTGACTCCATCTGTGTCGAAAGGTTAGGAAGCGGCAAATATGCTTCCGACCTGGCCGAAAGCTATACCTTTTGACTTTGCCGAAAGGTTTCAATCAAAACAAGAAAGCAAACCAATCGAAACCTTTTCCTTTTAAACCTTTTGACAATTTTGAAAGCTCTTTGTCGAAAGCTAGTAGGTGTATTTTTCTTTAAAACCAAAACAAAACTTCATCTCTTCTTAAAGTTATGACCCTTCGTCTCCAACCTTTCGACTTCCTCCAATTCACTACGTACCACTTTCCTGATACCATGTGCATTGGTATTTAATCTGATCAGAAGGTTTGATACCCTTCGACCTTGTCAGAAGGTCTGGAATGAAGGTGGAAGCTCTTGCCGAAAGAGTTAAAACAGTGAAAATACTATTTGAAATAGTTCTTTTGTACCCCACCTGCCTTGTTTGTCTAAATTTGATTGGTTGCCAGAATTTTATATTCAGAAGTGATGCCGACTTCCTTATTTGGAAATTTGAATAATTTTAAAAAAGCCCCTTTCACCTTTATAATTATATAAAACATTTAAGTCTCATACCTTAAATAATTTTATATAATCATCAAAACACCTTGAAAAATTCTGGAAAAATTCCTGAAAGTAAATTTACATGTTATCTTCAACATATAAAAATTTTGGATCCAAAAAATAATTATTTTACCCATAGATAATTTTATAATCCAAATAAACCTTTTCTTCCTTAGAAAATTCATAACAATTCCACAAAAATTCCGAAAATCAAAACCCACCTCTAAAATAACTTTTTAGATCATCGTAAAAATTCACAAGGCTAACGAATGTCATTTAATCGGGTTTTTATCTTAAAACATGTCATAATATCTATATGAACATACATAAATCATCAACATGTATATATAATCTTTTATCATTCGAAAACACGGCAAACATTTGCAAACTCACACGGAATTAACCTTAAAACTGAAACCAAAAATATTTAGAGATGTAAACGTTATTCACCTTTGCTTTAATGATTAAGGAGCTTGAGATTTGAATGAGTTTGATTTGAATTTGCTTTATTAAGCTTCTCTTTTGTTTCCTCTTCTTCTTCCTTCATTAATGGTGGCCGACCAAGCTTTTAAAAAAAAATTTAGGATGGGAATGAACGTGTTTTGAAATACACGACCTAAGGAAGAATATATAGGAATGGCCTCTTTCCCATAATACGCCTGCTCCAATTCATTTTTTAAACCCTTCATTTAATTTATTAGTTAAAAGGCACGACTGCCTTAATTAATTCAAATCTCAATCCCCTTACCAACACATTATTTTATTTAGTTGATCTAACTAAATATCCTAAATAATGGTATCAAAAATCTAGGGTGTTACATGTATTCGGTTCATTATCACTTGGGAAAGTATCTAAATCGTCTAATGTTGCAGTATAAGCCCTTCTCTGTTTTCTGGATGAATCAGTATTTGGTGAATTTTTCGGTTTCTCGGGATGTGGACAGTCTCTCTGCATATGGCCAAATTCAATTACAGTTAAAATGTTTAACATTTCCACTTCCATATCTTGGATTTTTGTAATCATTTCTCCTGAGATTATTCATCTTTCTGTATTTCAGAAATTTTTTGAAATTTCTGGTCATAAAGGCAATTTCTTCATCATTATCGTTGTTTGAATCTAGATCATCTGTTGTGGCATTGAAAGCAATGGATTTCTTCTTTGTTGCCTTGTTTTTCTCTTCTACCCTGCATCTGTGCTTCAAATGACATTAAGTTGCCAATTAACTCTTTAATTTTTAGTGTGCTAATGTCATTAGCCTCTTCAATCGCAAGAGTCTTTTGGTCCCATTTAGGAGTAAATGAATTGAGGATTTTTCTAACTTGATCCTCTTTAGAAAAACTTTTACCCAATGCAATTAGTGAGTATACTATATCTTGAAATCTACTATACATACCAAAAATGGACTCGTTTGGACTCATTTTAAATAATCGATACCGATTTGTTACAATAGAGATTTTGATCTGTTGACTTTAGTAGTGCTCTCGTGTGTAACTTGTAGTGTTCTACATATTTCGTATGTAGATTTACAAATAAACACTTTATTGAATTCATTTTTATCTAATGAATAAAATAAAATATTCATGGTTTTAGAGTTACTTTGTGCAAGTGCCTTTTGGTCAGCAGTCCATTATGAAAAGTTAGTTTCGAGCTCAGCATACTCATTTTGTATGACATTCCAAATATCTAGACCAGCTTATTGTAAATAGGTTTTAATTCTACATGACCAATATGTGTACTTACTGCCACTAAAAATGGGGGTCTAGCAGTAGATTTCCTTCGACAAAGGTGTTACTAACAAGTGAACTAATAATTTTATTAGCCATTTAAACTTTTCAAAATTTAGAATTATGACTACTTTGAAAACCAATGCTTTGATACCGAATGTTAGTTTGTGGAAGATGGATCTTAAGGCTAATTTAACACTAGAGCAGCTGTGAATAGTGTTTACTGATTTTTGTGAATCTTTTTAAATTCTTTTAAGATTATGATTAAACAATATAGAAATCACAGATGCAAACATAGAAAGATATAAGTGCAGTAAAAGTAAAAAGAAAAGACTTGGAGAGATCACTCCAGGAATTTTTATATTATTTCAGAACTACCCTACATCTAGTCCAATACAATTTCTTGTACATATTTCTTTGCAAATATCAAAGTTTATACAATCTCGATTTCAAGGCTACAAGGCACACCCTCTAGATTTTTCAAGCTCTAAGTACACTCACTGGATTCGGATGGGACACTAGCACACCTACTTGGATTCAAACGGAACATCAAGCATACCCACTTAATTCAGATGGGACACAAGCAACCCACATGGATTTCAGGGACATCAAGCATACCCAAGGGTATAAAAGTATGATTTGACATAGTTTACAAACTCAATTTCTTAATCTTGAGTACAAATGATCATATAACCTTTTGAATAGCACTTTGATCTTGATTTGAGTGAGAGAGATGAGAGAGATAAGAGAGATCAAAGAGTAAGCAATAGAGAATTGTGACGACCCGATTTTTCATACCCGAAAAATCGAACCATCAGGATTAGAAGAAGAAGGAGGTTGAAGAAAAGGATAGAAACAACAACAACAAAATCTAACCATCGCAGCAGAATAAAATATAATAGATAATAAATGATCTTTATACAAAAGAAATACATCTATTTATACATTACATCATCAGAGTAAAGAATCAGAGTATAATACAACCAACATCACGATTCAGGACAGTTATAATAACTTGTCCTACACAGAATACACAACATACACAACACAGCGGAATATACATCATATACGTGTGATACGTTTCGCCATCCAGCTCGTCTCCTGAACTTCACAGCATCATATCATGTATCCTATAATACTCGGTCTGACCCGACCATTATAATAAAATAACACCCGAGTCAGTCTGGAAAACCAGCGTGAGAAAATCACACTCAAGTTGATTATTAAAGTTTCAAAATCCTTTGAAAACAAAAGCATCTCGTAAGACCACGCCACAAATAAACATGTCGGGTTTTTACCTTACAATAGCTAAAACACTTTTATCAAATTCATCTGATATTATAATAGTGTCTATAGAAAGTAAAATAGAATCTAGCTGAAATGCTTGCATCTCACATTTCAGCAATAGTTAGGCACAATCAAAACCGTACAGGCGCATAGGGAGAATGGATTTCCAACTAATGACTAGGCACTGGGGTACCACCTGTCACAGTACCTGGTCTAGATCAGCGCACCAAGGACCACGCCCCATCCCCTGCAACACAAGACCGGAACTACCCCTTACTGGATAATATCGAGTAAGATCACCCCGCGGTTGGGATCAGCAACCGCCCACACAGCCGAAATAAAAAGGGACATCTAGAAAGGGATGACCTCACCTTAATGGGCGTGACCCACATAGCCTTGCTGCATAACCCCTGATTTTCAGTCACTCCCGATTGATGAGGCTCGAGGCTAAGCGTTACCTTTTTAGAACATTTCACTTAGAATGCCCACCGTCCACCTGACGATGTTCCGAAAGCATTCATCCATACAAGTCCGTTTCGGGTTCGAACGGAACCGAAGGCACTACTCCTACTACATCCATTTTGTAATCACCCTCAGGATTAGTAGCGTCTAGCCCTTGCACTTCACTGCTCCATCTTTGATTCCAAACTCGTTTCCCCACGAAACGTACAAACCGGATCGAAGTGGTTTTTGAGAAATAAATCCCGATCCCGGTCTCTTCAAAACGATCAGCGCATTGGCCAATGTTGATAGTCAGTTATTTAACTGTCGATTAACAATTACAAACATCCATCAAACATAAATAATTTTCCAAATTATTTATTTACCTCACAAATATCTTCGCAAGATATATTTCCATTTTCAACCCTTTTGAAAACAGTTTCAAACCATTTTCACTCACGGAATAAATTCCCCGAATATTTTCTATCTCCACTGAAATCACCAAGTACAAACACTTTAGATTTCTAAAATAATTTAAAATACTATATTATGAAAAATGCTTTAAACATTTAAATTAAAAACTACTTTAATACTTTATTCAAAGATATATGCTTAAAGAATATTTAAAATAAAGCTACTTATAAAATATAACACTAAATTTTATCCTTTGTAAAACAAAATACTACGTCACTTTTAATAATTACTACTATAATAAATTTGAGAAATACTTACTTCAAAATTTAATCATTTGAAAAATAATAAATTTTCTAAAACACACTTTGAAACACTTTAAAACCTTTAACTCATACTTAAAACTTTGCTTTGGAACCGTACTTGGCTATTCAAGGAAATATGCTTCTCTTTCACATCCTTTAAAAAATTTAATCACTTTTTTTTTATTTTTTTTCTCTTAAACAAATTCACATTCCTTTATAAATCCCCACCTTGAATTTATGTTTCCAAATATCTACTGATATTTTACTTCACTTTATAAACCAAGTTTATAAATTCCAAAATCTCACTTCTCTTTTAAATTCCAATTCCAAACACTTAAATCAATTTATAATTGATTTCCAATTTACTTCACTTTGAAATAAATTTCCTTACTTACTCCATTTATTTCAAAATCCATTAACTTTCAAATTTTATTTCTTTATTATGATTTAAAATCTTTAAACTGAAAATTTAAATTCCAGATTCCCCGAATTCCTTCTTTTCCTTTTTGATTAAATTTAAACCTTGAATTAAAATAAATTCTTTATTCTTTTAAATAATATCACTTAAGTTTTAAAATTCTTTATTCCTCTGTTTATTCAAATTCCCTCTTCCATACTCGGAATTTTATAGAATTTTAAAATCACTTTTATTCTTTTCCAATTCATTCTTTAATTTATTCAAATTCTCTATAATTATTTTACTTAAAAATTCACTCCTTTATTTTCTTTTCAAAAATCCAATTCTATATATTTTGGTAACTCAGTGCACCGAATTATATTCAAACAAACCATAGCATTCAATATTCCAATTATCAATATAATTAATCACAGAATATCAAATATTCATAACACGAAATATTAAAATAATCTAAATAAATTTGAGGAATCCAGTTGGATCCCTCCAACCTGTTTCCCTGCATCCACAGATGTTAGCACAATACCAATTCCACTTCGAGGTGGAATATCGCGGTATATGGGTTTATAAAATATCATCCGCTATTATGCGGCGCATAGGGTCTCATCCACTATATAATGCGGGAAATCAATCACACTGATATATACTATATACTACTATATATAATATACCACAACCAATCAATTCAATCATTCAACCAAATATTTAACTTTAACCATTTAAATTTAAATAAAACCCAGATGAGTGAGATTAACTCACCTTGATTTTGTTGGCAATCCACTTCAATCTCGACTCGGTCTCTTCCCGATTAAAGACCCTACTACTGCAAAAATACGAACCCAGGCTTAAGACCACCGAACACCATGATCCACCTTCGACGAACCCTACCCAAAATCGCGACTTTGATTGCAAGCGCCATCACCTATTCCACGATCGAAACCCACCTACTCTACCTTGTCAGCAAACATCGACCACAATGCACAGCGTTCTCCCTCCCCAATCTACCGCTCCCCTTCGATCGCGACCCAACAGTTACTGCTAAAGTTGCCTTGCGTGGCCAGATGCCAGATCCTCACGTCTCAAACCTAACCACGACCCATGGCTCCAGGCAGTCGAACCATGTTCCCACAGCGCTACCGCCTATCGAACTTGCGAATGTCCTAGTACGTATGCGCCCACTCTGATGACTCGAGAATCTGACAGTGGCGATTCGAATCGACTAAACAAGGTGGCTATGGATCTAAATTTTATTCGAGTCAAACGATGAAGATCTCGAATTGAGGAGAGAGAAGGGAGGGCGTTTGGCTTTATTATGAATTGAACTATGAAGAGAATCCCAATTTTTAGAGTGTCGGCCATTAACGCATTTATTTCGTTCAGCCTTTTGATTATTATTTTTAAACCGTTGTCCTTGGAAAAGAAAAGGAGGGGTTAGAAATAAAGGGACATGATTTGAGATTAACGTGCTAGAATGGATTTGCTAC
Organism: Allium fistulosum; assembly: GCA_030737815.1. Classification (NCBI taxonomy): domain Eukaryota; kingdom Viridiplantae; phylum Streptophyta; class Magnoliopsida; order Asparagales; family Amaryllidaceae; genus Allium; species Allium fistulosum. The sequence goes on along the minus strand of CM060902.1, from coordinate 1,107,907,331 downwards.
AAGGATTCGAAAAAGTTCATATGTGATGGAAATTCAGCTGAAGCTGACTGGTATAAATAAATATATATACTTAATTAAATTCAAATCGTCTCGAAAATCGCAACTCAAAATATCGACTTCCTATCGATGCGTGCCGCTAGGCGTTTATAATGTTAAATCCCTATTTCGAATGCAATGGAAAAGGTTTCAAGTCCTAATTCGATCGTATGGAGAAGATAGCTTTTTGAACCCATTTATTATATTGAATTTCGATATAGATTTCGACATGTTTAATCATCGTACCGCCACACTATAACTCCAAACGCTTCGAAATTTGAAATCCGATAATAATACAATATTACGGATCCAATGGAACTAGTTTTGTCGAATTTCGAGACTGTGCCCCGGAAGGCTATTTTTAAATATCGATTTAAATGATGAAATTTCAAAACTGAACAAAACACTTTTAAATTCAATTGTAAAAGTTCTATCACCTTCAGTATTATCAATATAAATTTTACAAGCGTTCAAATTATTTTTAACAGGCTTAAAACTGCAGATTCAATAATTTACCTAATTTCAGTTTATTAAATCCAATAACTTAATTGCTAAATAAATAATAATATTTGAAATTCAAGTTAAACTACCTTTCAAGTATTTAAAATCAATTAAATATTACAATTTCAAATGCTCAAAAATTCCGGGTCGTCGCAAGAATCAAATCAATAGAGTTTGAATTTGATTCTGGTAGAATTTAAGAAGATTTTGAGTAGATTTTCTTTTAAAATTCAAGGGAGTAAAAGAGGAGAGAAAATACAAGAAAGTGGTTAACAAAAATTAGTTTGAAAAACTCATCTTTATAGAGAAACAGCAGTCATGTCCATTCATGAAGAGATATGATGAAAAGACACTTCCATTTAAATTTGAATTTTCGAATTCCCGGTCTATATATTGACGTACATGATGTGGATATGTCAACATATCCTTTTTAATTTTGAAAAACCATTAAACAAAAATTGTTTTGAAAATGTTAGGTTTTGTAAAATATTTCGATACTTTGTAAAATCATTTAAAAATAGTTTATACACATTTTAATCATAATTAATCTTAAGAAAACTTTATAAAATTATTGTGGAATATTTTAATATATAAAGTATTTAAATATGAATTACTTTTGAAAGTGTGTATATATATAAAGTATAAGTGAATATATATATATATATATATATATTCAAAATAAAAATATTAATAAATATCAAAGTATACTTTTAAATACTATAAATATTTATAAAGCATAAATTAAAACTATATCAAAATATTATAGATTAAAAGTATATTAAAATATAAAATGCTTAAAAACTTAATTACTCAAAATACAATAAACTTGTTGAATAGATTTAAAAACCTTTTTGAAAAATGTAAGAGTGATCAAAGAAGTGCTACCGAGGTTTAGAAAAATAATCTATGACTCTTTAACTGATCTAGATATCTTGAATCTTCAAAACACGTGAGTCTTTAATCTCTAACTCTTGAATCTCTATATCAGCCTCTTGAATCTTCTCTTGATACTATACAGTCTTCTTAATCAGCACTTATCTAATATCCTACATTTTACACTATACATATCTTGATAAAAACATTAGTATCTATATTTTATATAATTTCATAAGTTGTTGTCATCAAAACTAATGCAAAGGTACTAACAAGTAATATCAAGTATAATGTGTCAATCCTAAGCTTTGTTTAATCTTAAGTTAAGAACTTTAATTTGGAAATGTTCTAAACCATAAATAGTTGCCGATTCAACCAATGGCTAAGTACATTGCATTGAATAAGTGCTACAATAAAAGAAGAATAAATAAACGCATAAATTTATAACAGAGTTAGCGGTGATTTCAAATGTTGAGAATCTCATAACATTGTTATATGATAACAATGGTGCGATAAAGTTGTATAAGAACCTAGATCTTATTAGAAGTCGAGAGACATACTCTAAATAGTTATACATGATAGGCGGTTTATTAGCGATGGAGAGAGTTGATTAATATAGTAAATAATTAAAACAAAATAGCATACCCATTCACTAAGCAACTGATGCGGTTAGTTTTGAGAAAACCAATCAAAGAAGTTGAAATAAGATTCCATAATTAACCCCCAAGTGCAAGTGGGAGATTGACAGAGTTAGGAATATACCCTAGGGGCAATTACGTAACATGTTAGATTATTTAACTTGACAATCAATCTTGTTAAAAATAAAATGTGTTTTCTTTCTATTTTATACTTGTTATATTATGATATAAATAATTAAATAATTAATTTAAATTATACTAAATAGAAAATTCTAACACGATATGTTATGTGATAGTAATTACAATGTTTTGTAACCATGAGAATTTTATCGCATTGAAAATTAACATGTTCTTCTAAATATTTCCTAGTAAAGATGTTTCGCGAAAGGATACTGATTCATCCATAGAAATTAGAGTGTGTAAAGCTCTCCATATGTTGGGCAGTCTATTACTCATGGATACTGGAGCACCAATGAGTTGTATATTGATAGTTATTAGATAACTTGGAATGACTCAATCAAGAATTCTCTGTTGGTTAATATAGCTATGGTTAAGGAGACAATCTTGAAATGAAGATTTTGCACGGTTCCATCGACTTGAGAATAATGTGGAAATTCAATATAGGCTCTCAATTTTAACTATAGTTAAATCATGGTATGGCATCCATCGAATGACTATAGTTGGGTTTGAGTTGAAGCATCGGAAGTGAAATATTATTTAATAAAGAGTTCCATAGTTCAGTTATATGACGTTAATATCAGGGTCAACGATGGTTAATTCAAACTCAAAGTCTCTGGCCAGAGAAATACATTAAATAATAATTGTTTTTATTGAATCAAGGATTCTGTGTTGGGACTTATAAAGATGAATGTGGATGACGTTGGAATTTTGACCAATACCAAATTTCGTAAGTCCTAATATGAGAATTTTTTACGAAGAGAATTGGTGAAAATAATCATTACCACCAAGTCCATTTATAATAAGTAAAATTGGATTTTACCAAAAGATGTGCAAGCAATAAATTCAACTAAAATGTCACACCACTAACTAAGGTAATGTGTGAACATTTGTATTGAATTGTTCTATATTAATCACTGATTAAATTTACACCTTTGACTCGCACAACCAAAATGATAATTACTTCGAATGAGCCACACGATTTATGTTAACCCACCTTTTGCCAAGGTAGTATACAAGCGGATTTAACCCATAGACTTCGTGATTATCGAGGCCGATGAGTCCAGAGTGATGATTGTGGGTCCCAAAAATCAAATACAGATAATAACATAAAGTCGAGATTAAATGGAATTAATAGATATGCAAGGCAGAATGTTCGAAGTATGGAATAAGGTTCAACACATAGGAGCAAGTGCATTTCAATAGAAAACAATTAATAACTCAACAATTACAAGAGGGATCGAAGTGAAACTCTAGGAGCAGGAAGAAAGGACCCTAGGGATCGCACCACGAAACATGCAACTTGAAGGGATTGGTACCGATCCCTCTATATGGATTGGTACTCTCCCTTATAGGGATCCACTATATTCAATTCTAGTAGTGATTGGTCAATATCCCAACATCTACACATCCAATTGACATGAAACTTGGACGGCAGGCTAATTACAACATGTGGAACACCCCATAGGGATCGCATATCATTTGGAGCAAGTTGGAGGGATCGGTACCTATCCCTCCATAGGGATCAGCTATAATCAGCCTTCACAACATATTGCAACAAAGATTGATCAATAACTCGAGTTCTACTAATCCAAATAGCATGAAACTTAAAGCCCGAGCATAATACAATATGAAGAAGCTCCCTTCGGGATCGCACGACATTTGGAGCAAACTGGAGGGACCAGTACCTATCCCTTTAGAGGGATCGGCAGAAATCAGAATTCAAGCAACACTACATCATGGAAAATGCGATATTTCACAAATCATACTTTGGAATTGCACGAAATTTGGGAAGTAGTTAGCAAACATCATGGGGAACCCTTTATAGGGATCGTAGCCCATTTAGATACACTAATAGGGATTAATACTGATCCCTATTGCGGGCCCCAATGGGTCTGGAAATTTTTAAGTGGCATCGTCTTCGTCTCCTGAACCTTCTATCAAAATTTCAACCCGATCTATGCATGTCTTCCCTTATAAATATAGCAGGAATGGAGTTAGAAAAAGGATCTTCTTTCTGCTTCCTTTTATCTTCAACCTAGGTTACACTCTGCTAATTTTATTCTTGGATTTCGGATTGTAAATGTAAACAAACTTTAGTATAATAAAAAGGATTATTTGGGAGTAGACGTGGGCCGGAGTTATTCGAACCACTATAAATCTTGTCTCTTTTTACTTGCTTTCTGATTGTTCTAATTTTGTTCTTTATTTATTTCTCTTCATATTTCTATGATTGGATTGGATATTGGTACTTTTACATAATTGGGTATTGGTGGCCAATTTTGACGCCAACATTTTGGTGCTTTCACTAAGAAAGCTAACCCTCATGGATTTGGAGTTCAGATTTAGAATCAATTAAAAAGCTTGGATTTGGAGCAATGGTGAGACTATCAACAAGGAGAAAAGCAGTGGATAGGAGTCATCATGAAGGAAGTCATTAGGCTTCATTAGGAGTTGAAGTTAATCAAACATCTATCTACATCACCAGAGATGAAATGGGAATAATGATGGACACTATGCAGGAATGCATGCTGAAAAGACAGGAGGAGATGATGTAGATCTACTCCGACAAATCGAACAGGCTAGATCCATAGGAGCTGCTGGAATGAAAAACCAAGGAGTTGGAATGATAGGGACTACTGGAGCTATAAATCAAGGACTTGAGGCGGCAAGATTCGCTGGAAATTAGAACCGGGAGCATGGAGACGGATCTATTGGACAAAGGAGTGGAACAGAGCAGCTGAAACCAGTCCTCGGCCATCTTAGAGGGCTCAACACTGATCCCTCTAGAAGGATCGGCACCAATCCCCAAAGACATAGGGGCATACCCCTGGGTATGGTCGATCGTGATGCTAGAGGATATGCGCTCAAAACCATGGAGCTTGGTGCAAATCGTAATTTGGATGCTCGTCTAGAGGAATATGTTCTAGAATTCCCTATTAGGCTCGGGGGCCAGCTTGGGCATGATGATAGGAGACTACCATTAGAAGACAATAACAGGTTTGCAAAGATGATCAGGCGAGCTATGCATGGAGGATTAGTGAACAGGGATCTGGAGGATGTAAATAAAATTCCATTCGCTCCTAATATCAGGAATGTTAGGAATCCATCAGAATTCAAACTACCAACACTGGAAGTTTAGGATGGAAAGTTGGATCCAACTATGCATATGATGAGGTATATACGGAACATGGAAGTAATTGGGGCATCAGAAGAAGTCTTGGCGTGATGCTTCCCCCTGTACTTAACAGATGTGGTTGCGCTATGCTTCAGACAGTTGGAAAGTGGTTTTATTAGCACATGGACAGAATTGGTCAAAATATTTATGAAGCAATTTATGGTTCACATTACGAGACCCATGAATGTGATGACATTGACATCCGTAAAGCAGTGGGAAGGAGAATCACTCAAGAATTTCTTAACCGGGTTCAATGTGGTAGTTGTTTAAGTAGATCGACTAGATCCATTGATGGTTTTGATGGCGGCAGTGTCAGGAGTTGCAGATAATTAGATTTTAAGATATCATTAATATGGGATCCACTGATGGATCTCGAGAAATTCTACCATGAAGCGGAAAGGTTTCTGCGATAAGAAGGTGCGAAAGCTGATAGAAAGGCAACAGAAGTTAATATAGTGCGGGGTGGAGAACTGCCCGGTAAGAGCTCAGGAAAGGACAAGGGTAAACAGAACATGGAAAATAGCTTCGATAGATCAAAACGATAGAGGGGGGAACCTAAATTCTCTTCTTACTCAAAATTGAATGAAACCCTAGAACGGATATATCTAGATACTCGAGGGCACCCCCCATATTGGAGGTCGGCAAGGAGGAAACTCTCTGAACGTGAATGGACATCAGGAAAGCACTGCCTATTCCATGAGCTGGATGGGCACAATACAAATGACTGCAGGCATTTAAAGGATATCATTGAGGAAAACATGAGGAATGGTCAGTTACAACAATACATAAGGACTCAGGCTGCAGTGGTGGAACAGGAGCAGCAACCGTCCTCCTCGAATGAATGGCACTGGATCCAGGCATCATCGTCAACTTGTCATCAATTGATCAGGATGGAATGGAATAAGTAACGAACTCCGTAGTAGGATGGCTAAGTCACTTACACATGTATGGGATCGAGGACGGTCCCTAGGCATGCTCTAAAAGGATGATAAACTGTAGTGCTCGGGTTCGTAAAATTAGTTTTCCTTTTTCTTATTTTTTCTTCTTGTTTGCTTCGAACTTTAGTTTATTGGTTGTACGGACTCTTATTTTATATTTTGGTAAATGGGCTTATGAATGTTTAAATTTGGATCAATGTAATACATAACAGAGGTCATCGGGTATGGACTATGCCTGGCAAGGGGTAGGTCGCTTTGCTCGAACGTGATGGATCAGCCTACTCAAGTCGTCGAGTATGGATTGTGCTTGGCAAGGATCCGGAGAGATCAAGGTCGTCAGGTATGGACTATGTCTGGCAAGTCATAGGTTGCTTCGCTTGAACGCAATGGATCGGCCTACTTAGGTCGCCGAGTATGGATTGTGCTTAACAAGGATCCGGAGATATTAAGGTCGTTTGGTATGGACTATGCCTGGCAAGGGGTTGGTTGCTTTGGTGGAACACGATGGACCAGCCTACTCAAGTCATCGAATATGGATTATGTTCGGCAAGCATCCGATGAGATCGAGGCTTTGGATTTGGAAAACTATCCAGTAAGGTCACGGATTTGGCTATTGGCTTTTGATAGATATGGATTCGGCAAAGATTTGGAATGTATTCGGAATTGGATATCGACTCAGAATAGTCATGGATTTCACTAACGATACGGAAAGATCGTGGATTTGGATTGGCAACAGATTGGATTCTAGATTGGAAACTACGACTATCAATGGATCATGGATTTCAGATTTTGTATTTACGGCAATTCAAAATACACTTTCCTATCACAAGGTATGTTTCGGGGGGGCAAAGTGTTAACCACCTTTTTCCAAAGCAGTATATAAGAGGATTTAACCCAACAGAATTCGTAATTATCGAGGCTGATGAGTCTAGAGTGATGATTGTGGGACCTAGAAATCAAGTACAGATAATAACATGAAGTCGAGATTGACTGGAATTGATAGATATGCAAGGCAGAATATTCAAAGTATGAAATATGGTTCAACACATATGAGCAAGTGAATTTCGATAGAAAACAGTTAATAACTCAACAACTACAAGTGGGATCGAAGTGAAACTCTAGGAGCAGGAAGAGAGGACCCTAGAAAGTTCACCTTAGGGATCACATCCCAAAACATGCAACTTGAAGGGATCGGTAATCTTCCCTTATAGGGATCCACTATATTCAATTCTAATAGTGATTGGTCAATATCTCAACATCAACATATCCAATTTACATGAAACTTGGAGGAATTAAAACACATGGAACACCCCATAGGGATCGCATATCATTTGGAGCAAGTTGGGGGGATCGGTACCTATCCCTCCATAGGGATCGGCTATAATAAGCCTTCACAACATATTGCAACAAAGATTGATTAATAACTTTAGTTCTACTAATCCAATTGGCGTGAAACTTAAAGGCTAAGCAAAATGCAATATGGAGAAGCTCCCCTAGGTATCGCATGGCATTTGGAGCAAATAGGATGGAGCGGTACCTATCCCTCTAGAGGGATCGGCGGAAATCAAAATTCAAGCAACACCACTTCATGAAAAATGGGACGTCTCACAAACCGTATGTCGTAATTGCACGAAATTAGGGGAGAAAGTAGCTAACATCATAGCACAACCCTCCTAGGGATCGCAGCCCATTTGGATACACTAATAGGATCGGTAATAATCCTATTGTTGGCCCCAATGGGCCGAGAGATTTTTAGGTGGCCTCGTCTTGATCTCCTGAACCTTCTATCAAAATTTCAGCCCGATCCATACACGTCTTCCCTTATAAATACAGCAGGCATGGCGTCCAAAAAGGAATCTTCTTTCTGCTTCTCTTTATCTTCAACCTAGGCTACACTCCATCTATTTTATTCTTAGATTTTGGATTGTAATTGTAAACAAACTTCAGTATAATAAAAAGGATTATTTGGGAGCGGACGTAGGTCGGAGTTAGCCGAACCACTATAAACCTTGTCTCTTTTTACTTGCTTTCTAATTCTTTTAATTTTGTTCTTCATTTATTTCTCTTCATATTTCTGTAATTGGATTGGATATTGATACTTTTACGTAATTAGATGTTGGTGGCCAATTTTGACAACAACAATTTATAATCGTTATAAGTTAATTAAATTATTTAATATTTATGAAATATTAATTATCAAATTTTATTGATTTGAAATGTTTGAATATCGTTAGTATTTAATAAAATGTGATGCCTTGGCTTTAGTGACTGAATTATCTAAGTGAGTTTACCATTCAATAGCTCGGATCAATGGGCACGGAAGGAGCAATCTCTCCTATATACTACTGGGTCAAAAAGGATGTGTTACAATACTTGAATACATCTGTAGTAATATGTATCCCATCTCGATGCAAGGTAATGTACATGAGTACTAAACAAAATAATATAGTATTAGAGATACAAATAAAATTTTCCCAACTAACAAAATTAAAGTGAAAACGATGAATTCTATATCATATCTAAAAATTTGATACATTATCTCATAAATATTGTTCATCACACGAATACATCATAGACTTATAAAGAAATTGATGATTTTCGAAAGCGTAGTCCAAATAAAGAGAAATAGCGCCACCAGATGGAAATTTGAAGTGGTCTATAACAAATTAATACATATATATATATCTGCTTTTAGATGCAAGGACGGCAGGTTCAACTAAGGGGTCGTGTGAAGTGCACTCATAATTGGTCGGAAGCAACGAGTGAAAGAGTCCGTATGGGCTTGTCAAGATAGATAGCCTAGTAGACGGTAAATCCACCAAAGAGGTTTACCAATGTGTAATCCTGTTAGGATTCATAAAAGAGTATGATATAACACTCTCATAAGAAATCGTAAAATGAATGATTTAAAAAATGATTTGAATATATATAAAACAGTGCAACTTATATGTAAATATGGATAAAATATGATATTCCGATTGATTTGAGTTATAGCTGTGTATGTTATATTGAGTGGAGCTATGACATTTGTGTTAGAACCATTTTAGGCAAATGGGGGTGTGGGTGGGATTTGTATGGTGCGAATGACCCTACGTATAACTGTTATTCCCCATAAAACCTAATACGACACGCTCACTTGTATTTTTGTTATTTGCCTAAACTCACAACTAGATTTCTAGATTGACTCAAGGTTCTATTTTCTAACATATCCTTGGGTCAGACTGAGGCTTTGTTTCTAGGATAATTTCATTTTCACGATTCAAAGTCATTACCTATGACATCGAGATTGATGGAGATTAGAATACTGGCTATAAATTTATAATTATTGTAGACCTGAAGCTTCACGGACAAGCAACCTTAGTTGGTGTCAGAAGAACTGTTAGAGTGATCTACAGTGAGAATAACCATGAGATCGATCTTGAGTTAGTAGAGCTATGTTAGCATGGATGTGGGTATTGTTGAATATAGTTGACTAATTGTATTAAATAAATGTCATTGGTTTGGGTAGTTTTGTATGTATATAGTCTACTAGTTAGATGATGTTTTATATATATGTTGTGTTTTAATGGACGTCCGGATGTATTATAAAGTTTGATATGTGTGTGTATCGGTCCATTGCGTTATGAGATCTTTATTATGTGTTGTTGATATGTGATGTATACAGGTTAAACTTGTATATATTACTGTATTGAGACGATATATGAAATATTTCATACGTGTTTGGATATTGTAATGTATCTATATCAACCCAAATAATGTATATGAGAGATCGCCCCTCTCAAACCATTTGATCCGAGCTATCGAATAGTGATTTCACTCGCTGATAGTCTGGTCACTGGAATAGGTTGTCGCACTTTCTACACTAATCATTGTTGTTGTAGCCCCTATCAACCGTCAATAGTGCAATTAGAAATCTTAGGTTGTATTTGGTGTTTAAATTGAGTTTTGTTTTTTTTCATTTTCAATATGTATTCAAACAGCAAAGGAAAGAAGTTGGAAAATCATAGTCATTCAAAGAATGGGGAAGGAAGACTATAATATCAACATTTCCCAAATGGCGAAAAACAAGAAAAAGCCATTTTTAATTTTATAAGTTAAAATAATTTTTCCAATTGATTGTCTTTCATTCCCTTATTCTTTCCCGCACAATTTAAAATACATGATGAGAATACAAAACATAAAACTTGATTTAAACCAAAAATTGTCTTAGCTTTTAAAGCTTTATTGCCCCGCCTCTATACCCATACTACCAAAGAGTATTACAGAGTAATATTGTTTGGTAATATGAAGAATGAGGCATGTAAGGAGCAACCGCATGTGAATATTCCCTTAGGATAACACTGATACGTATTCTTACCTTATGTAATACACAAATATATGTACTCAGTATCAGCACAAAGCTGTAAACACATGGGTTTTCCAGGAAAGAATAATATACAATATAATCACAGAACATAGAATCACAGAATGCATTGAAAAATCTAATATTACAATTTACATATCATAAAGTAGGTCTAACAAAATGAAGTATCTGGCCTACTGCTAAATATATACATTAATACAAATAGAATGCCATGTATAACTCAATCTCATCAACAAATACATACGCATTGAAACATTGAAAGAAAATATATATAATAGACTCCAAAACCACAATATAATACATAATCGTCTCCTCAAAAGCCTAATCATCCAAAAAAGGCTAATGTCCATGTACTTGTAAAGTCTCAAACTTACCCGAGTATTATATAAATAATAAATAGGTCAGATTATGCCTAAATTTAAATATAAGGTCATTGTAATGATATACACAATCATAACAGATAGTGATAACCTGAACAGGTTTCATAGCATACCAAATGAATGTCATACACATTATATATTAACCCCAAATCCTCATTAAAATATGTATATGATGTCATAATATATGATTCGTATCTCTATTTAATGTGATCACAATTGCAAATCTTCTTAATTGTGATTCACACTTAATCATAGTTATTACGATTGAATTGATCACGGTTTAATTTATATAACTCTTGAGTGCAGAATTCACTCTTTTAGACACTGATCGAGCCAAGATTCCCAGTCTTTTTCATTCATGTGTATCCCTCGATTAAAATTATAATTTTAGCCGATGCTGATCAAGCCAAGGTGCATGACCTTTTTCATTTGTGTCCTCCTCGACCAGAATTGTGGCTGCCCCCATATTACCAATTTACTATGCTATTCTTTACTACATGGCATCACCATTTGGATCAAATGTACTACGTACCCATCATCATTGGTGTGCACTTATAGTAGGTTATCAAAACGGTGGCAAATGGGCTAGAATGTCACTCGGTCCTAGACAAGATGGATCAAGCTCATTTGGTATCTCATCTTGTTTGATCAAGTCAATATAATTTTTGTGATCTCGTTACGATAGTAAACCCTCCTAACTGTCTTTTAACTCAATATCACTAGGGGTTATTAAATTGATCCAAAATTCAGTATACTCAATATTATGCTATAGTGAGTCGAACGAATAGCCGAAGAAACATTACCAAATGTATGATACTGTTGGTATTATAACTTCATTTATTCAAAATTCTCATCATATAGAAGTTCACATATCTCGTATGATTCAACCATTTATTCCTCAAGTATGGGTTTTATTATAAAATTTATTTCCAAAATTCTTATAGAAAATTTCCAAAAATGCATATTGATCCCAAAGGGGCTTTAAATTATAAAACTCCTTTTATATTTCAGAATCTTTATTTAGTTCCAAACATCAATTTTGAAAACCTCATATTCGTTTACAAAGAAAACATTCCTTTAAACCCTTAATAAATTACAAGTCGGCAAACTCCTTTTCAAAAATAATTCATAGAATTTAAACTCATTTAGATACTTCAAAAGGTTTATAATCAAATAATTCCTTAAAATACCAAATTAGGTTACATAATTCTTAGTCCAAAATATTTCCAAAGGTCGATTATTAACCTTCATAATCAATATTTGAAATCCTTGTTTACTTTCAAAGCCTTTTCAAACCACCTTCGGAAAAAAATCATTGAATTGGAATTCTTTGTAACGACCCGCCATTTTGGACCATTCGCATCCATTATAAGTGTATATGTAATGACCCGATATTTTCAACCATTCACATCCATTATAAGTGTATAGGTAGACACTCATGCCGGAGTTGAATTGCTCAAAATACCGCGTTGTAAATAAAATTTGGCAAATCTCAGAATATACAGTAAATAAATATAATCACAGATCACAAACACAGAGTAAAATAATGCAGCGGAAGTAAAAGAAATAGTAGTTCATGAAGCTACTATATAAATATATCAGAGTTACACAAGATACAACAGAAGAAATAGAGTACAACAAAAGTATCAATAAAATAACCAAGTACAAGCTGAGTAGAACAACGGAACTGAAATAGATAGGACATGACAAGCAGATAATCTCCAGCGATTCAAATCTCCAAGAGAGTGGAAATCCAAATCTGTGAATAACTCAGGCTGACCCGAGCATAAAGCAAAACACAAAACACTCGAGTCAGGACAATATATACTTATATAATGTAAACCAACTCAAGTGAACTGTAATAAAGGTACAAGTAACTTAGAAGATGCTTGGGACCGCCCATCCTCTAAGGATCCGTTAAAATATCTACTATGTAGTAATATTCGCTATTATAATAGTGTCTAAATAAGTAAAGTATAATCATATAGAAAATAGCGTTAAGGGGATGGAGAACCTTAACGCGGTCGGATCTTAAAATCATAATCGTAGTAAAGCTCGATATGGTAGGTGACACGGCACAACTAGGCAATGCCAGGGTAGATATACCAATTACGCACACGGACTGATGGATACGCATAGCAGCCACTACCGTTCCACCTCGAACAACACTCCCAAATCGGAGGATGGCCATCTGATCAATCACAAGTAAGAGTATAATATCGAAGAAATGTGTCCGAGAAGAGGTGCTACCTCACTGGTCCGAGATCGCTCCTGTTTTAGCCACCTTATGCCAACTCACGGGAGTTGGGTCCACGTAACATACCTTAAGAACGTCGCCACCATCCTACTTCATTCTGGAATCTCCACCGCGTACACAGTTGCCAAAGTGGTTTTCGGTAAGACAGAGAGTATGTCCATATTCGATCCCGGTCTCTTTAACAACCCAACGTTATTATAACCTGTGGTTATAAGTTTAAAAACAGTTTATACTTCAAAATAGAATATCATTTCAAATCCAAATCTTTATCAAAATAAAGATTAAATCAATTCCAAACCATTTCCATATTTTTAAAATATCATATCATTTCAAAACTTCATTTCAAATCATTTTAATATCATAAAATATCATATCCTTACAAAACTTCATTTCAAACCATTTTATTAAAATAAAATATCCTATCAGTTCAAATCCAAATATTCAACTTTAAATACCTTTTAAATTCAAAGATATCATTCATTTACTATCATTTCAAATCACCTTTAAATAGTTTATTCCAATCAAAGTAATTCATTAAAACCTTTTAAAAGTGTAATTATTATATTTTCAAATCAAGTATTCAATTTCCAAAATTTCAAACCATTCTGAGTTCGTTTACTAAGTCAAAAACCCTAATTATTAAAATTTCAGCATTTCACAGCATTTAAAAACAACTGCTATAAGTTATATTTGAAAACATTTTTAATTCAGCAAAGACAGCACTTAAAACTGCTGTTAAAACTCAGTTTTAGTTGAATTATAGTTCAAAACAGAAAAGACAGCATTTCAGAAGTGCTGCGGTAGTTCAGATTTCAAAACAAGGGTTAAATTTGGTTTCAGCAAAGACTGCAGACCATTATAGCATTTCCAGAGAATGCTATAATAGACCTGGGTTCAATATTAGCCTATAAGTTCAACTGCAGCAACTGCAGCATTTCAGAAATGCTGTAGTAGCCCTTTTATTCAATTTTTAGTGTAATTCAGAACCATAGCATTCCTGAATGCTATTAAAAGATTTACAGCTTTTTAGTGTATTTCCAGCAATTAAATAACTTCATTTTAAACTCTTTAAACATTTTTAAAATCATAATTTAACATTTAAAATGTTCATTTACATATCATTTAACATGTATCTTTTCACAATAAATTTCTTATAATTAAATCCAATTTTCAACAATTTACTTAATAAATTTAAGTGTAAAAGTTTCCAATTCTTCACATTTCAACAAATAACTTAACACTTCAAATTTAAATTACCATTTCACAAATTTAACTAAATTTCCAATTTTATTTAATTAACTAAAACCTTTAATTAAAACCAAATTTCACATTTCCAAGTCAAGTTATATTTTAAAAGATCACTTTTAAACATTCATTTATTTAACCACTTAAATTCATAGAAAAAATCGATAATACTTTAATAAATCACTTAAATTCACATTTAATCAAATTATCATATTTACCATTTCCAAATAAAATTTAATATCCATTTTATTTATATAACTTAAATATCATTTTTAACCAAATTCCAAATTTCCAACTTAAGTTATATTTCAAAAATCCAGTTAAACCATTCATTAATTACATTTTTAACACATAGAAAAATCATAATTTCTTTATTTTAAACATTTCAAAATCTATTTAAATCAAATTTCATAAATTTATAATTTTTAAAATACTTAAAAATATCCAAAACACTTTATAAAATAACCACGGGCCTATATATAGTTTTCTAGCCTAGGTCAAGTGATACGGATATGTATCATTTCGATCCGCAGTTTAAAAAGAAAAATCCGGGTTCTATCATTTCAAACCCGCAATCCCAAGTTAAAATAAATTAAATAAAAACCATTCAGGCCTATCATTTCAGCCCATAACGATTTTTCCCTATTCTAAAGTCCGTTCGGGTATGTATCATTTCAACCCATAGTGATTCTAATCTACAGGGAACTTGCAATGGTGATAACAGATATAAATAACAGAATAACATTAAAGAACAGTAACATATGATATAACAGGTATAATAACAGGTGTGAACATCATATGATAATAATATAAGCATATAAAACTTGATAATATATTTCTACAGATTCGCAGGGTGTCAATTTACTAGTTATATAGGTACATATTGTCTGGTGAGAATAACTCACAGTTTTGTGCTGGAGAAACGACGACGACTGCACGAATGGGATCCAAACAAGCACGATAACACGATTCAAATAAGAGTGGAGGAGCCAAAGTATCAAATCCCTTGAATATAAGTCAAACAAAACAATATAACAACGATGAGTTTCAAATCAGCTACGATCAAAACTACAGTAGAATAGGCTGCACAGAATCAAATAGAAATGCTTTGCACTTGCTTTTTACCTTTACTAGGCTCAGCCATGATGGAAAATACATGACAATAGCAGGTGTTTGGGTCAGGTTATGGTGGGTATGGGTCGGCCTAGAGGTCATTTGTGATGGTGCCAAAGTGGTAGAAGTGAATAACATACATAAGCATGCATACACATGGGTTTTGACAAGGATTTGGGCTCTACCAAGGCCCTATGTGTCATGGCCAGAGGAGTGGGGTCCACTGTGATGACGTGGCAGAGGGTCCAGGTGTGGTGGAGGTGGTGGAGGTGGTGTTGGTGGCGGCCATGGGTGGTGGAAGGTGATGGAATGAGTGTGGTGCTCGGTTAGGCTAGTATGAAGGGGTGTTTTGAAACTTTTGTTGATATGCATCACCAAGGGGGTTCATGGCTTGGATGGCTGGTGAGGAGGAGGTGTTGGTGGTGTGCCATCAGGTGGTGGAGGCGGCTAAGCAGCAAGGGAGGCATGGCCAAACCTACATGAGGTGATACAAGTGCAAAAAAATCAAACTAGAAAAATCAACATAAGTGGAAAAAGAAGAAAAGGAGAGATAGAATTTTACCAAACTCTTCAATCAAGGGGAGGCCGAAATTTTTTTGTTCAGGAAGGAGAAAAAAGATACGTGAGTTGAGAAATGAAGGGATCGGCTGAAAATGTGGAGAGTTATGTCAAAAGAAATGAAGAGTTGGTGGAAAATGAAGAGGTGGAATTCAAAGAGTCAAAAGCAATTCAAAAGTCAAAACCTTTTCATATTTCTTTATTTTATTTTAAATAACTTTATATTTCTGGTAATAATAGTAATACCAGATAAGAATTCGAAAATCTATCAAAATATAAAAATATATATAATATTTATTAATTTATATAAGGTTAAATAAGAAAATAGCTAAAAATAGTAAACTAGTCTAGAAAATTTGAAATTAATTGGAATAAATTTTGGAAAAATCATATGAGCTTGTAATATAATTTTAAACATAACTAATAACATAAAATAAAAATATATTCACAAAATAAATATTTAAAATTTAATTTACATATAATTTTTAATGAAGAAAATAGCAGAAAATAGGAAAACAGCCTTTAAAATGAAAAATAAATACAGTAAATTTTGGAAAAATACTATTATCAATTTAAAAACATAAAAAGACAAAATATACATAAAAAACATATTAACACATATTAAAACAAAATATAAGAAAGAAAATATGATTTAAAAAAATTTAAAATAGGCAAAATTGCACAAATAAACAAATTATACTAAAAATTGAAATGTACATAACTTTTACATTTTAACTCCGTTTTCAACGAAACGAAAAGTGGTGTTCAAGTTATTAAATCTATTTTCATAATAAAAGATAAAATTTATAATTTCAAACTATTAAAAATTTAAACTTAAAAGTCAAAGTTTGACTATTGACCAAAATTCACATTTTCAGGAAATATTAAATTTAGTCATATTTGGAATTCTAATCCACATCAAAGTCAAAGTTTATATTAAAAATAACAAAATTTATTCTTTTTCATAAATAAAGATTTTAAATCTGGAAAAATCAATTTAAAAATATTTGTAAAATACAGGGTTGTTACACTCTCCCCCACTCAAAACTTTTCGTCCCCGAAAAGGAACGAGGTACGGGAAAGCACAGAAAAAGATAGAATGAAATAGAATTAAGACAAGATGATAAGAAGATTGGAATTACACCTGATAACTATTGTTATAGGTAAGTTTAACAAGATTGAGGTGATCAAATCAAGAATATAAACACGAAAAAGATCCTCTAGAGTCTGAATTTCCTTTTTCACTTGACCGACGGTCTATGAATGGAAAAACAGTGTTCAGATCCAGATGAGTAACAAAGATTATCAAAGATTACAGAAAGATTTCTAAACGGACTAGTATAAGCAATAGCCTTCCCATTCTGTAACAAGATAAGAGAAATAAGGACAACCAAAAGGTAGTTTGAAAAACAAAATAAGATAATAAATTTAAAACCATAATGCTTTGAAATCATAATAATTTAGGGATGTTTATCATTTGGAAATCACACTACTAAAATCATAACACTTTGGACAAGTTATCCTTTTAAAAAAAATAATACTTAGAAAATCATAACACCCTAAAAAAAATCTTCATTTAAACCATTTTAATTCAAGGTCAAATAATATTCATTTTAAAGTTGTAACATTTCTAAGTTCATTTAATTATAAAAATTTCCAAAACATTGTCTTTTCAAAATAGCAGCACTTATAAAATGCTACAGTAGATATATTAGTATTTCAAATTAGTTCAATTTCAGAAATATTCATTTGGATATCTTTTAACTTATGACTTATTAAAACAAACCTTTATGAATGGAATATCCAAATTAAACTATACTTCGTTTATTAAGTTAAAAGTTCACTATTTTAGTTAGCTCTTAATTTAACACATAACCTAACACTTTATTTAAAATACCCATTTCATAAATAGATATTCCTTTAATAAGTTACACTTAAAATTTCATTTGAAAACCAAATTCTCAATTATAAAATTTTAGTGATGTTAAAATACATTTTAACTATTTAAATCATAATTATTCATTTTTCAAGACATATCTATTTCATAAATAAAATATTTATCATAGCAAATATAACAATCAAATTCCTTTACACATTTATTCATTTAGACATCAATTAAACTATGAATTCAAGTTAAATAAACTTTATTACAAAATGTCCAATTCCAATGTATTTTATTTTATCTATTCAAAGATACATTATTTATTATACAACATATTCGTTTCAGGAAATAACCATTATTAAAATTCCTAGGTTAAACTTAAGGTTCCATATTAAATCAAATTTGATTATTAAGTTATTTAAATAAAATCTCTTTAAATCCCTTTTCACTATTTACCTCTGTTAATCTTTTATAACTAAAATTTAAGTGTATAACATTTATTATAACCACTCAAATTTTATTTATAAAATCCTTTCTATATTGTAATTATCCAATTTCATATTCAACTTCTGTGTAATTTTGATAAGTTATATTGGAATGAAATTGTATGTTATACAAATAAAACTTTCCAATTCAATTATCTCAAGTTTGAATCATTTATCCAAATTTTTTATTTTTTCTTCTTATAATTGAAATTATTCTTCAAGATAAAATTTAAGAATTTGAATCTTCGAACATCTTCAAACCATTTGGAGATAAGTAATTATATATACATAATATGTTAAATCAAATTTAAATCATATATCTATATATATATATTATAATCCAGTCATTTTTAGAAATTCAAATCAATCAGATTTTCCAAAACAAAGCTGTAGCAAGACTACAGAATGGTTTCTTCACTTCGAAACTCGAAAATGAACGTCGATGATGCTGCAGTCATCACCGAAATTATTTTCCAGCGACAAAGAGAAGAGCACTAAATTTTTAAACTTTAAAATCCTTTAGAGACAAATTTTTATTCAAAATACTTTAAATAATATCCTTTTAAAAATTTTAAACACAAGGTTTGAAACCATCGGAAATTAAATTCTTTAAATTTCTTGTTTTAAATTCCTTTCAGTTCCCAAATAAATTTATAAACAACTATTTATAAATTCATTTGCAGACAGTAAATGATAAATCAAGTATTATCATTTCAAATTATCAATTTATTAAGTTCCATAAATTTACTTATATACATCAAAATTTATTTCATTAACAATTTTTAAAATAATATTGTGTCAGTTTGTTCTGTCAAAGTGTTTTAGAAATCCTATCGATAGCGTTGATCGGACGAACCGATCGGAAACCCAAATCAACATCAACAACTCAAACAACACAATATATAAAACAAAACATGGATTTACAAACATAGTTCAAAATGTTTGGAGAGTTTGGAAACAAAAGATAAGATGATTAAACAGAGTAGAGAGATGGGTAAGCTTAGATAAATCGCGGACAACCTTAAACGGGTCAACCCTGACTTAATGGATAAGATCAAATGTGGATTTTCTGGGGTAAATCTACCTTCGATCTCAAGAGATAGAGTTTGGAATAACAAAAGATATTAGCATCTAAACCAAGGATAAATATAAATCTCTGGTTAATCGATGCTGATTGTAAAGGATTTTCACCCCTTTACAAGAAAATTAGAATATTGGCGAGACCGCCAATTCACTATGAAGATCATTCGAAGTGGAGTTATGGGATACTCCAGAATCAAAAGATGATGAATAGTGAGGGACACGAATGAATTTCGGAACCGTAGGGAACGTTCCAAAATTCAAAGGAAAACGAATCAAAAGGAAGAGATTCAAACTCGAACGAAAGTGATTCTGTAAATAAATTTACCATACATTCTAAGTTTTGCCTCAAAGCCAAAGCTCTGATACCAACTGTAACGACCCGATATTTTCAACCATTCACATCCATTATAAGTGTATAGGTAGACACTCATGCCGGAGTTGAATTGCTCAAAATACCGCGTTGTAAATAAAATTTGGCAAATCTCAGAATATACAGTAAATAAATATAATCACAGATCACAAACACAGAGTAAAATAATGCAGCGGAAGTAAAAGAAATAGTAGTTCATGAAGCTACTATATAAATATATCAGAGTTACACAAGATACAACAGAAGAAATAGAGTACAACAAAAGTATCAATAAAATAACCAAGTACAAGCTGAGTAGAACAACGGAACTGAAATAGATAGGACATGACAAGCAGATAATCTCCAGCGATTCAAATCTCCAAGAGAGTGGAAATCCAAATCTGTGAATAACTCAGGCTGACCCGAGCATAAATCAAAACACAAAACACTCGAGTCAGGACAATATATACTTATATAATGTAAACCAACTCAAGTGAACTGTAATAAAGGTACAAGTAACTTAGAAGATGCTTGGGACCGCCCATCCTCTAAGGATCCGTTAAAATATCTACTATGTAGTAATATTCGCTATTATAATAGTGTCTAAATAAGTAAAGTATAATCATATAGAAAATAGCGTTAAGGGGATGGAGAACCTTAACGCGGTCGGATCTTAAAATCATAATCGTAGTAAAGCTCGATATGGTAGGTGACACGGCACAACTAGGCAATGCCAGGGTAGATATACCAATTACGCACACGGACTGATGGATACGCATAGCAGCCACTACCGTTCCACCTCGAACAACACTCCCAAATCGGAGGATGGCCATCTGATCAATCACAAGTAAGAGTATAATATCGAAGAAATGTGTCCGAGAAGAGGTGCTACCTCACTGGTCCGAGATCGCTCCTGTTTTAGCCACCTTATGCCAACTCACGGGAGTTGGGTCCACGTAACATACCTTAAGAACGTCGCCACCATCCTACTTCATTCTGGAATCTCCACCGCGTACACAGTTGCCAAAGTGGTTTTCGGTAAGACAGAGAGTATGTCCATATCCGATCCCGGTCTCTTTAACAACCCAACGTTATTATAACCCGTGGTTATAAGTTTAAAAACAGTTTATACTTCAAAATAGAATATCATTTCAAATCCAAATCTTTATCAAAATAAAGATTAAATCAATTCCAAACCATTTCCATATTTTTAAAATATCATATCATTTCAAAACTTCATTTCAAATCATTTTAATATCATAAAATATCATATCCTTACAAAACTTCATTTCAAACCATTTTATTAAAATAAAATATCCTATCAGTTCAAATCCAAATATTCAACTTTAAATACCTTTTAAATTCAAAGATATCGTTCATTTACTATCATTTCAAATCACCTTTAAATAGTTTATTCCAATCAAAGTAATTCATTAAAACCTTTTAAAAGTGTAATTATTATATTTTCAAATCAAGTATTCAATTTCCAAAATTTCAAACCATTCTGAGTTCGTTTACTAAGTCAAAAACCCTAATTATTAAAATTTCAGCATTTCACAGCATTTAAAAACAACTGCTATAAGTTATATTTGAAAACATTTTTAATTCAGCAAAGACAGCACTTAAAACTGCTGTTAAAACTCAGTTTTAGTTGAATTATAGTTCAAAACAGAAAAGACAGCATTTCAGAAGTGCTGCGGTAGTTCAGATTTCAAAACAAGGGTTAAATTTGGTTTCAGCAAAGACTGCAGACCATTATAGCATTTCCAGAGAATGCTATAATAGACCTGGGTTCAATATTAGCCTATAAGTTCAACTGCAGCAACTGCAGCATTTCAGAAATGCTGTAGTAGCCCTTTTATTCAATTTTTAGTGTAATTCAGAACCATAGCATTCCTGAATGCTATTAAAAGTGATTTCCAGCTTTTTAGTGTATTTCCAGCAATTAAATAACTTCATTTTAAACTCTTTAAACATTTTTAAAATCATAATTTAACATTTAAAATGTTCATTTACATATCATTTAACATGTATCTTTTCACAATAAATTTCTTATAATTAAATCCAATTTTCAACAATTTACTTAATAAATTTAAGTGTAAAAGTTTCCAATTCTTCACATTTCAACAAATAACTTAACACTTCAAATTTAAATTACCATTTCACAAATTTAACTAAATTTCCAATTTTATTTAATTAACTAAAACCTTTAATTAAAACCAAATTTCACATTTCCAAGTCAAGTTATATTTTAAAAGATCACTTTTAAACATTCATTTATTTAACCACTTAAATTCATAGAAAAAATCAATAATACTTTAATAAATCACTTAAATTCACATTTAATCAAATTATCATATTTACCATTTCCAAATAAAATTTAATATCCATTTTATTTATATAACTTAAATATCATTTTTAACCAAATTCCAAATTTCCAACTTAAGTTATATTTCAAAAATCCAGTTAAACCATTCATTAATTACATTTTTAACACATAGAAAAATCATAATTTCTTTATTTTAAACATTTCAAAATCTATTTAAATCAAATTTCATAAATTTATAATTTTTAAAATACTTAAAAATATCCAAAACACTTTATAAAATAACCACGGGCCTATATATAGTTTTCTAGCCTAGGTCAAGTGATACGGATATGTATCATTTCGATCCGCAGTTTAAAAAGAAAAATCCGGGTTCTATCATTTCAAACCCGCAATCCCAAGTTAAAATAAATTAAATAAAAACCATTCAGGCCTATCATTTCAGCCCATAACGATTTTTCCCTATTCTAAAGTCCGTTCGGGTATGTATCATTTCAACCCATAGTGATTCTAATCTACAGGGAACTTGCAATGGTGATAACAGATATAAATAACAGAATAACATTAAAGAACAGTAACATATGATATAACAGGTATAATAACAGGTGTGAACATCATATGATAATAATATAAGCATATAAAACTTGATAATATATTTCTACAGATTCGCAGGGTGTCAATTTACTAGTTATATAGGTACATATTGTCTGGTGAGAATAACTCACAGTTTTGTGCTGGAGAAACGACGACGACTGCACGAATGGGATCCAAACAAGCACGATAACACGATTCAAATAAGAGTGGAGGAGCCAAAGTATCAAATCCCTTGAATATAAGTCAAACAAAACAATATAACAACGATGAGTTTCAAATCAGCTACGATCAAAACTACAGTAGAATAGGCTGCACAGAATCAAATAGAAATGCTTTGCACTTGCTTTTTACCTTTACTAGGCTCAGCCATGATGGAAAATACATGACAATAGCAGGTGTTTGGGTCAGGTTATGGTGGGTATGGGTCGGCCTAGAGGTCATTTGTGATGGTGCCAAAGTGGTAGAAGTGAATAACATACATAAGCATGCATACACATGGGTTTTGACAAGGATTTGGGCTCTACCAAGGCCCTATGTGTCATGGCCAGAGGAGTGGGGTCCACTGTGATGACGTGGCAGAGGGTCCAGGTGTGGTGGAGGTGGTGGAGGTGGTGTTGGTGGCGGCCATGGGTGGTGGAAGGTGATGGAATGAGTGTGGTGCTCGGTTAGGCTAGTATGAAGGGGTGTTTTGAAACTTTTGTTGATATGCATCACCAAGGGGGTTCATGGCTTGGATGGCTGGTGAGGAGGAGGTGTTGGTGGTGTGCCATCAGGTGGTGGAGGCGGCTAAGCAGCAAGGGAGGCATGGCCAAACCTACATGAGGTGATACAAGTGCAAAAAAATCAAACTAGAAAAATCAACATAAGTGGAAAAAGAAGAAAAAGAGAGATAGAATTTTACCAAACTCTTCAATCAAGGGGAGGCCGAAATTTTTTTGTTCAGGAAGGAGAAAAAGATACGTGAGTTGAGAAATGAAGTGATCGGCTGAAAATGTGGAGAGTTATGTCAAAAGAAATGAAGAGTTGGTGGAAAATGAAGAGGTGGAATTCAAAGAGTCAAAAGCAATTCAAAAGTCAAAACCATTTCATATTTCTTTATTTTATTTTAAATAACTTTATATTTCTGGTAATAATAGTAATGCCAGATAAGAATTCGAAAATCTATCAAAATATAAAAATATATATAATATTTATTAATTTATATAAGGTTAAATAAGAAAATAGCTAAAAATAGTAAACTAGTCTAGAAAATTTGAAATTAATTGGAATAAATTTTGGAAAAATCATATGAGCTTGTAATATAATTTTAAACATAACTAATAACATAAAATAAAAATATATTCACAAAATAAATATTTAAAATTTAATTTACATATATTTTTAATGAAGAAAATAGCAGAAAATAGGAAAACAGCCTTTAAAATGAAAAATAAATACAGTAAATTTTGGAAAAATACTATTATCAATTTAAAAACATAAAAAGACAAAATATACATAAAAAACATATTAACACATATTAAAACAAAATATAAGAAAGAAAATATGATTTAAAAAAATTTAAAATAGGCAAAATTGCACAAATAAACAAATTATACTAAAAATTGAAATGTACATAACTTTTACATTTTAACTCCGTTTTCAACGAAACGAAAAGTGGTGTTCAAGTTATTAAATCTATTTTCATAATAAAAGATAAAATTTATAATTTCAAACTATTAAAAATTTAAACTTAAAAGTCAAAGTTTGACTATTGACCAAAATTCACATTTTCAGGAAATATTAAATTTAGTCATATTTGGAATTCTAATCCACATCAAAGTCAAAGTTTATATTAAAAATAACAAAATTTATTCTTTTTCATAAATAAAGCTTTTAAATCTGGAAAAATCAATTTAAAAATATTTGTAAAATACAGGGTTGTTACAGTATAGGTAGACACTCATGCCGAAATTGAATTGCTCAAAATACCGCGTTGTTAATTTAAATTGGCAAAACTGAACATATACAGTAAATAAAATAATCACAGATCACAGACACAGAGAAATAAGTGCAGCGGAAATAAAAGAGATAGTAGTTCATGAAGCTACTATATGAATATATAAAATACATCAGAGTTTACAACAGAAGAGTAATACGATACATCAGAGTTAAACCAGATACAACGGAAGAGTAACACGATACATCAGATACAAATCAGAATACATCACTGGAAGCATCGAATACTGAAAGCAGAATAGGTGGCTGGATCTTCAAGCAAAGCTCCAACTCCAAAGGTGAGTCTCGAAAGCTGAACTACTCAGTCTGACCCGAGCGTAAAGCAAAAACACAAGACACTCGAGTCAGGATTAACATTCTTATATTAATAAATCCAACTCAAGTGAAATAGCAATTGAAATACAAGTAACTCAAAGGATGTTTGGAATAACCATCCTTTAAGGATCCGTTAAACTATCTACTACGTAGTAGTGTACGATAAGTAGATAATGTCTATCAGTAATATAAGAAGATATCAAAATAGCGTTAAGTCATGGCCCATTCCACCCTTAACACATTTTTATTCCCAAAAGCATATACAAGACCGTAGTTTCCCCAAAACCGGAAGTCACCAGAGGGCAATCCATATACTAAAGGTACAAATCAAAATCGTAGTGGTCGCGCATAAATGGAATACAAGTATGACAAGGCACATGAGGCAATACCCAAGGTAGTGATACTACCGTTCGCCTGATCCGGACTGGTGAGAACGCAACGCCGCAGCGCCCGCAACACCGTGAAACAACACTCCCAAAATCAAGGGTGCACCAATCGACAACAAGTATAAGTAGTTTGAAGAAGTGTGTCCACTTGAGGTAGCTAATCCTCCATTGGCCCGGCACAGCTCCTGTTTTAGTCATTTCCAATTTGACACAAGTGTCAAGGCTATCCATTATCGTTCTCTTTCTTCAGTCATCACGTACATCATTCCAACCACTTCATTCCGGATCATCAATCCGCGCATAGTTATTAAAGTGGTTTCGGTTCAGATAGAGAGTATATCCATTACCGATCCCGGTCTCTTTAATAACTTTCGTAATTATTACACCGATTGGTCGTTTATATATTTCAAAAACCAAATCAATTTCAATTTGTAAATCAACATTTCATTTGTCTTTCAAAACCAATTTCCAATAATTTACGTTTCAAAACATTCAATTTACCATTTCAAGATCTTATAATTCAATTTCAATTTCTTTTTAAACCAATTCAAATATTGATTCAAGTTCGTACAAAAGTTTCATTTCGAAATCATTTAAATCAATTTAGTTTTAACATTCAAATCAATTTTCATTCATTTATCGATTTCATTCAATATCGTTAAATTAATTTATCATTCAAACAATTTCTATTAAACTTCCAAATCATTAAATCAATTTCTTAAGTTCAACTTCATTAGATCAAAACTTACAATTTTGAATTAAATTCAATTCGTCAAATCAATTCTTTCAATTACAAATCTTACATTAATTCCAAAAATATCACATTTTCATTTCTTGTTAAAGAAATTCCATTTCACTTATTTACTTTCTTAAATAATTTTCCAAAAACCTTACTTAATAAAGAAAACTCAATTTCAATTATTTACGAAATAAAATTCACTTATTCAAAAGTTCAATTTTTTCTTATTAAAGAATTTCAATTCAATTTAATCATTGAATAATTCAATCTTATTTAATTATTAAATAATTCAAAACTTAATTATTAAATAATTCCAAAGTTTAATAATTTCAAACTTTATTATAATTTCAAACTTAATTATTAAATCATTTCAAAGTTTAATAATTTCAAACTTAATTATAATTTCAAACTTAATTATTTATTCATTTCAAATTTAATTCAATCATTTCTCAAATTTAACATCGTTCTTTCATCAATTTCATTTTTAATATTTTGTTTCAAATTTTTAAATATTAACATTTTCCTTTCATAAAAAAATTCAAATTTCAACTTTATTTCAAAACCATATTATTTATTCAAATAAAATCTTCGTTTTATTTTTAAATCAAATTATTGACCAATCGGGTTTTATTTAATTTCCATTCTAGGTCAAAGTTCAATTTTGGGTATTTATCATTTCAACCCGATTCCAATTCAATTCAAAATCAAAGCATATTAAAGGGAACTTGCAGTGTGATAACAGGGATGGTGTCAAAGTAAATAAACAAGCAATAACAACAATCAATAACAACCCAATAATCAATTCAAATAATCCCGAAATAACCGTATTAATTCGCATTGTTATTTGTACGAATTAATATAATTATTTCTAGAATCTACACTATCATTTCATGTAAATTAAAGATTATTACATTACGGTTTTCACTTGTCATTCAATTTACAATTTCATACATCATCAATTTAACAACATACATTCAGCGGTTCAAAGTGTAATTAAACAAATCCTATGTGTCAATAAATTCAACAGTTAAAGGGGTCATATTATACAAATGTTAGTTAATCAAACTTAACATTTAATTATCCTATATCAAGTTCAATTTCATACTATTTATCATTTTAACATTAACAATTTAACGTCCAATATAAACATCTGTAATACCCCAAAATTTTGTGAAAAAATCATTTTTGAAAAATGATTTAATTTTGAAATATTTAGATTTAAATATGGTGAAGTCTCAGGAATAAATAGTGTGCAGGTATATGTGTGCACGTGCACACTGAAATGGCACAAGGAAGAACTCCAGATTTCTTGGATTTAAAACAAGAATTAAAGGGCAATACAAACATGATTTGGCAACATGGTTGTTTGATTTCTGAAATTATATGGATCATCTTAGAAAGTAAGAAAAAGTAGGCTTTACTTTAAATCAGTAAACAAATTTTATTTAAAACCCAGAAGAGAAAATTATGTATATTAACCTATATACATATAGGTGCATATGCTTCTGAAATTAAAGAGAAATTAAAATAAGCTTAGATAAGATATGTGTACAAATATATATATTTTTAAACACTGAAAAGTATATATATATATATATATATATAAGCAAGTAAAACTATGACATTAAAATGACATGAAATGTGATACAAGTTAATGAGCTTGTATAGGCAAAAATAGCAAAAGGGGATTTTCAGAAATAATTAAAATAAAAATAGGATAGTCACACTTTTAACATGACTAGGAGAGTGGCCATTTTCTGAAAAGTAAAAGAAAGAAAATGCAGCCTTTAAATTGGTTAATATGGCCGGGGTATTATGAATGAAAAATGCATGATGCTAGCCAGGACAGAAATGGAATTCTGTTTCAACAAAACCCTAGAGGAAAAATGCTTATAAATAGGCAGTTTAGCCAGTAGAATCATTTTTACCCCGAGCTGCACAAAAATAAGAAAAGAAGGAAAATATTGGAAGAAAGGAGAGAACACTCAAACAAGAATTTTCTGGATTAAACATTTAGGTGAGTAATCTCACTAAGTTCATGGCATTAAGACCTGAGATGAGGCAGCCACTTTTTATTTCCATTTATATATATTTCTGGTTTTGATGTATATGATTTCATCAATGCTTTCTGGATGTTTTATTTTAAATCTGATATGATTTAATATGGATGATTTTGGATGACCTTTGATTAGTTGAGACATTTGTCTTTGGATGAGTATCATACTGATTTATTTATACTCACAAATGTTAAAGTTTAGGATCTCAAAAATCATATAGAGAATACTCTCAGCTGTTATAGATCTATGGCATGGAAACTTTATAAAAATGATTAGAGCTGCATTATACTTGGTATAAGTGCTGAGGCTTGAAAAGAAAAATGTTAAGGGTGCAATAGAAATTTTCTAAGTGCTGAGCCCTTAATCAAATCAAAAAAAAAAAAAAAGAGAAACCCACAAGCTAAAATTATGATTGAACCAGATCTTGAATCTGAATCAATCATAAAGGCTTGCAGATCAATATAACATGCCATGCCTCTTTTACAGTTGAAAATATTCTCATATTTTTACTAAGATCAAGGCATATTGACCCCATTTAGGAAATAACTGTCTGATTATTTCTGAGGAGAATTATGCTAGAAGAAATTATGGATGTTTCCATGTTTGCAGTGATATGTTCACTTAGCATATTTGATGATAGGATTTAAGACTATACACTAGTAAATAAACTAGGGAAGGGAAGGCCAAGAAAGCTGCTGGAATGCTTGTCATATTTGAAGTATGCAAGTTGGCACATGGTTTGTTTAAGCCCTGAGATCTTTGTGCAATGATGTGAATTAGTTCATTGCAATGTGTCCCAGTGATTCCTTAATAGCAGATGAGGCAGGAATTTAAATTGAATATTACAACCTGTAAATGAAGAAATAGGAATATGGATATTTCTTAGGTTGAATGGTATGGAACCAAGATGATTCCAGTAAGTGAAATTGTTGCAAATAGATAATTATGTTTGCATGATTATGTATGCAAGTGAAAGAATGATAAATGAATATATCATACCTGAATCAACATAATTATACTATGTTAAAATAATTGATTGCAGAAATTTTCTTAAACAACTGAATTGCATATTAGTTGAATCAACAAGATAGTACCCTTATATTCTCTATTGCTTAATATCATGAATGAATTGATGTTACTCATACCAGATCATAGATCTGACCCTTGTTTGCTCATGGCATCTGGGGTGTCTCATTTTAAAATGAGGCAGCCACTTATGTTCTTTCAGGTAACCCAGGCACTAAGTAAAAATGAAGTTATGGCTTTTATGGAGGAGTGAATGAACATGCTAGCTAGTTTCAATAAGAGTTTAAATCGATTATATCTGCATGTATTCAGGAAAAATTTTATGTTCTAAGATTTCCAGTTATGTAATGAATTCTATTATGGTTAGATGAACTAGTTGTATCATGTTAAATATATTGTTATGCACTAAGGTTTAAAATCTCAAAGGAAAAATCTGAGTGGGAAACAAGGAAATGATTTTAATTACTGATATGGATGTTTGGAAGAGAAATATGCATATGTAGTTGAGCTGTTGTTTTGTAAAGTTTATATTATGTAATAGTTAATCTTGAGATATAACAGAGCACTGAGTTTTAGAACAAAATCTGGATTTAGCAAGAAGTAAACTTAACAGGATTTTATTTTCTTTTTTACTGAAATGCTTTGTAATTAAGTTTGAATTCATTTCTGAATTGAATTGAGAAGAGTAAGATGTTTTCCTAAAGCTTTGAACAGAATGCAATGAAATTGAACTAGTGTGGCAGATACAGGATTCATGAGTTAACCAGCTTCAATTAAATGAAGTATTGGTTGATCATGATAGATTGTATTCTGAAAATAAAAATGCATTTCAAAGCTTAGTACATTTAGCAATTGATTCACCCAGTTTTCTGGAAAATGAGCAGAAATATTGACATGTACATGTACATCTGTGTACATGTTGATATTTGAGCAAAAATATGATCATAAATTCTTAAAACAGTTGTAGGAATGGGATACAAAAATAGTAAGTAAGAAGGATTGTTTTGTATGTTGGGTTATAGGCAAAAATTAAACATATATGTACAATTATAGGTAGGTATCAGATTTCTAACCTTTCAGAAAAAAAAAGAAGAAAACCAAAAATTGTGTTTGAACCGACCTGCATGGTACTCGAACTCGTGACCTTTTGTGTATAAGTTAGGCGCGTTTCCATTACGCCTGGATGTTGCTTGTGTTCACTTAGGATCCACTTTCTTTTATACTGAATCTAATATTATCCAGACTTTAAACACAATCATCAACATTAAAAGCTTGTTTACTACTGAATATTACTTGATCATTTCTTGATCCTAATGACAGACTAAAGTACATATTTTAGTGGATTTTATGGCCAAAAATCTGAATACATTAATGTATCTGAATTACTAAATCTCTAAATCAAACAGGATGTTATTGAACAAAAAAAATAATAATAAAGTATATACTCTGAATTTAAACAAGAAGAACACATACATCTTCATATGTATGTGTATATTATTAGATATGCACTGATATATTTATATTGGTAAGTTATTTTGATCCTGGATATATTTTGGTTATTGGAAAAAGAAAATGACCTTGGAAAATATGTTTGTAATGAATGATATATCAATATATCATCTCATAGCAAAAAAAAAAAATCCTTATGAAATTAGGGTGGAAATAGGAGGGTCATTTCAGTTGGTATCAGAGCTATGTTATTCAACATAGTAGAAGTAAGGATCAAGTTCTTAGATAGAAAGATAAAATTAAAAGGAACTAAATATCAAACTAACCAGCTATGTAAATTATTATTAGCAAACTATGGTAGGGAGACCACCAAATCAGGGAGCAGGATCTTCCCATGCACCACCAATGGTCAATCTGCAAGACTTGGTGAGAGCATTTAGGGATGGGGCAGGACAAAGGCAAGAAAATCCCTATGAAGAACTCTCAAAACTGCTTAAGACATATACTCATTTAGGAGGCAAAAGCTTTGAAGGGACAGAGAGTATCATGGAAATTCAAACATGGTTGAGAACATTGGAAAGAATTTTCAATGACATGCAACTTGATGATCAAAGAAAGAGGCAAGTGGCTTCAAGACAGCTGAAAGGAGTAGCTTTAGGCTGGTGGGAAGTAATCATTGCAGGAAGGAATGAGAATGAAATCACTTGGAATCAATTCAAAGAGATGTTGGAGGCAAGGTTTGTACCAGCATCAGCAAAGACTACCTTGCTAGAAGAATTCATTAGGCTTAGACAAGGAACCATGACTGTCACAGAATACACTCAAAAGTTTGAGGGACTTTCCACATATGGAGCAATGCTTGTGGCAGATGAAGCATCTAAAAATGATAGGTACATAAAAGGTCTAAACCCAGGACTTAGCAGAGCTATGTTACCTTATGCAGACAAGACTTTTGATCATGTGATAGACTTAGCTTTGAGGTTGGAGCAGCATGACAAGGAAAGGGAGAAGTTCAGAAATTTTAAGAGCAATAATAACAAGAAAGGTAAGGGGAGGTATCACCCTTATGATAAGAAGAAAGAAGAGGCTAGTAACAAAAGCACTGGAGATGTCAAAGCTAAGGAAGACAAGAAGAAAATTGTGTGCCATCAGTGTGGAAAAGAAGGGCATATCAAACCAAAATGTCCAGAGTTGAAAGGAGGAGCTTTCAAATGCTATCTATGTGGGAAAGAGGGACATATGAAGAGGAATTGTCCTGAGTATAAACAGCAAGGCAAATTGGCAAATTTGGAAGGAAAAGGCAAAGCCACAGTGGAAAGTAACACTGTAAACCATAGCCAAGTGGAAGGTACATTACTTATTTGTACCATACCCATAACAGTAGTGTATGATACTGGGGCAACTCACTCCTTAATTTCTTATGAATTGGTTAAAGTGCTAAAACTGAATTGCATATTAGTTGAAACCCCATTGCATATACACAGTCCATTGGGGAGTTCTAGTGTCTTAAATATGATTTGTGTGGATGTGGAGTTAAACATAGGAGGAAATGTTTTTATTTCCAATTTATATGTTTTGAATTACCCAAATATAGGTGTTATATTGGGGGTAGACTGGTTAAGGCAATTTAAAGCCATAATTAATTTAGACTCATCCACCATATCATTGCAAAATTCTAAAGGCCAGAGAATCACAGTTTTATGTGAGGTAGCTAAGGAAGGAAAACTATATCATTTAGTTGACTTAGAAAAAGATCTGAGTGAACTAACCATTGAAGAAATTCCCATAGTTAATGAATACTTGGATGTGTTTGGGGAAGTTAAGGGTGTTCCACACCACAGACCAGTTGAGTTCCAAATTAATCTCATTCCAGGAGCAAGTCCAATAATTAAGAAACCTTATAGAATGGGGCCAAGTGAACTGAAAGAATTGAAAAATCAGTTGGAAGAATTAGAAGGCAAGGGATTTATAAGGCCAAGCAATTCCTGCTGGGGTTCTCCAGTAGTGTTTGTAAGAAAACATGATGGTACCTTGAGAATGTGCATAGATTACAGGGAGCTAAATAAAGTAACCATCAAGAATAAATACCCATTGCCTAGAATAGATGATCTCTTTGACCAACTCAGTGAAGCTAAAATATTTTCTAGGCTAGACTTAGCATCAGGATTCCATCAAATGAAGGTTGAAGACTCAAGTGTTAAGTACACTGCATTTAACACAAGATATGGCTTATATGAATTTTTGGTTATGCCATTTGGTTTGACAAATGCTCCTTCATATTTTGTTGATTTGATGAATAGAATATTTAGAGATTATCTAGACAAATTTGTACTGATTTTTATTGATGACATTTTGATTTATTCCAAGACAGTGGAAGAGCATAAAAATCATTTGCATTTAGTTTTGTCAAGACTAAGGGAAAATGATTTAAAGGCAAAATTTTCAAAATGTGCATTTTGGAAAGAAGAAGTGCATTTCCTTGGGCATGTCATCTCTGCCAAAGGAATATCAGTAAACCCTAACAAGGTAGTGGCAATCCAAGCATGGAAAAGGCCTAGCACCATCAGTGAGATTAGATCATTTATGGGGATGGCAGGATATTATAGGAGATTCATAAAAGATTTCTCAAAAATATCATCACCACTTACCAATTTAACTAGAAAGAACCAAGCCTTTGTATGGACAGAAAAATGTGAGCAAGCTTTTATCAAAATAAAGGAAGCTCTGATTAATGCACCAGTGTTGAGAGTGCCAGAAGGAAATGAAAATTTGGTTGTGTACACTGATGCAAGTGGCTCTGGGTTAGGGGCTATGTTGATGCAGCAAGACCAGGTGGTAGCCTATGCATCTAGGCAATTAAAGCCACATGAAACCAGGTATGCAACCCATGATCTTGAACTAGCAGCAGTTGTGTATGCTTTGAAACTTTGGAGACATTATTTGTTAGGTGCCAAATTCATTTTGTACACTGATCATAAGGCACTGAAATATTTATTCTCACAAAAAGATTTGAACATGAGGCAACATAGATGGGTAGAGTTCCTAGCTGCCTATGATCTAGATATACTGTATACACCAGGCAAGGCAAATAAAGTTGCAGATGCCTTGAGTAGACAACATGCCAAAGTAGCCATGTTGATGATGGAAGAGTTTAGGGATTTGTCTATACTTACTGATTTGGAAAT
Source organism: Allium fistulosum (assembly GCA_030737815.1). Classification (NCBI taxonomy): domain Eukaryota; kingdom Viridiplantae; phylum Streptophyta; class Magnoliopsida; order Asparagales; family Amaryllidaceae; genus Allium; species Allium fistulosum. The sequence continues at coordinate 1,107,873,203 of CM060902.1, read as the reverse complement.
TGAGGAAAGTAGTGGGGAACAAATGATGCCCATTGAAGAAGGTGAAGGTAAAGGGAAATTAAGTATGATATCTCTGCAATCAGATTTACTTCTTAAGATTGGGCAAATGCAGGAACAAGACCTAAACATGGTGGAAAAGAAAATGCTCATATCAAAAGGGGAGGAAGTAATAAATTATCAAGTTGATAAAAATGGGTATTTGAGGAATAAAAACAGGATATGTGTTCCAGAAAATATAGAATTGAAAGAGGAAATATTAAATGAGTACCATAGGAGTAAGTACTCCATACACCCAGGTAGCACCAAGATGTATCAAAATTTGAAAAGAAATCTTTGGTGGAAGGGGATGAAGTCAGATGTGGCCAGATATGTTGCAAGGTGCATGACTTGCCAACGAGTCAAGGCAGAGACACAAAGGCCATCAGGACTATTGCAACCCCTTAGCATACCACAGTGGAAGTGGGAGGATATATCTATGGATTTCATAGATGGTCTGCCTAGATCTAAGAAGGGAAACACAAGTATATGGGTAATTGTGGATAGGCTAACTAAGGTAGCGCATTTTATCCCAGTTAGAGCAGAAAGAAATGCTCCAAAATTGGCTCAAATATTCATGAAAGAGGTAGTAAGGTTGCATGGCATACCTAAAACCATTGTGAGTGATAGGGATACCATCTTCACCTCAAGGTTTTGGAAAAGTTTTCAAGAGGCTATGGGGAGTGAATTGTGCTTAAGCACTGCCTACCATCCACAATCAGATGGTCAAACTGAGGTGGTGAACAAAGTCTTAGAGGATTTGTTGAGAGCATGTACACTGGACTTTGGAGGCAACTGGGAAGACCACCTCCATCTAGCTGAATTCACATACAATAACAGTTACCAAAGCACCATAGGGATGGCACCATTTGAAGCCTTATATGGCAAGCCATGTTTATCACCTATATGCTGGGTAGAGGCTGGAGAAAGGGCTGTTCTTGGACCTGAATATGTTAAAGAAACTACAGAGAGAATTGGGTTAATAAGAAAACGAATAGCAGCAGCTCAAGATAGGCAAAAGAAATTTGCAGATAGGAAGAGAAAGCAAGTGGAATATGAAGTGGGAGACTTTGTTTTCATCAAGATTTCACCTATGAAGAAAGTCATGAGATTTGGCAAGCAAGGTAAGCTTACACCAAGGTATGTTGGACCCTATAAAATTCTGGAAAGAATTGGTTCATTGGCTTACAAATTAGAACTACCAGAGGAGATGAAAGCAATGCATAATGTTTTTCATGTGTCCCAACTTAGAAAATGGGTACATGATAAGGAAGACATTTTGGAAGAGCCTACCAAAATTCAAATAAATCCTGACTTGGTTTATGAAAAAGAACCAGTGGGGATTGTAGCCAAGGAAGAAAAGAAATTAAGGAGCAAAACCTTGAAACTAGTTAAGATCCAGTGGAGTAGTGATCCTAATGACTGCACATGGGAGTTAGAGGATAAGATTAGAATGGATTATCCTAAGCTTTTTGCAAATTAAAAGGTAATTTTTTTTTTCTTTCTGGAAAAATTATTTGTTATGCATGGTTGATATGGTTAAATTTGTTTGCTTATGCATATGTTTGATAAGTTTTCAGAAAAGAAAAAGATGCTCACTATAAATGTTAGAAAAATTGTGAGGACACAATTCCTAAAAGGAGGGGTGAATGTAATACCCCAAAATTTTGTGAAAAAATCATTTTTGAAAAATGATTTAATTTTGAAATATTTAGATTTAAATATGGTGAAGTCTCAGGAATAAATAGTGTGCAGGTATATGTGTGCACGTGCACACTGAAATGGCACAAGGAAGAACTCCAGATTTCTTGGATTTAAAACAAGAATTAAAGGGCAATACAAACATGATTTGGCAACATGGTTGTTTGATTTCTGAAATTATATGGATCATCTTAGAAAGTAAGAAAAAGTAGGCTTTACTTTAAATCAGTAAACAAATTTTATTTAAAACCCAGAAGAGAAAATTATGTATATTAACCTGTATACATATAGGTGCATATGCTTCTGAAATTAAAGAGAAATTAAAATAAGCTTAGATAAGATATGTGTACAAATATATATATTTTTAAACACTGAAAAGTATATATATATATATATATATATATATAAGCAAGTAAAACTATGACATTAAAATGACATGAAATGTGATACAAGTTAATGAGCTTGTATAGGCAAAAATAGCAAAAGGGGATTTTCAGAAATAATTAAAATAAAAATAGGATAGTCACACTTTTAACATGACTAGGAGAGTGGCCATTTTCTGAAAAGTAAAAGAAAGAAAATGCAGCCTTTAAATTGGTTAATATGGCCGGGGTATTATGAATGAAAAATGCATGATGCTAGCCAGGACAGAAATGGAATTCTGTTTCAACAAAACCCTAGAGGAAAAATGCTTATAAATAGGCAGTTTAGCCAGTAGAATCATTTTTACCCCGAGCTGCACAAAAATAAGAAAAGAAGGAAAATATTGGAAGAAAGGAGAGAACACTCAAACAAGAATTTTCTGGATTAAACATTTAGGTGAGTAATCTCACTAAGTTCATGGCATTAAGACCTGAGATGAGGCAGCCACTTTTTATTTCCATTTATATATATTTCTGGTTTTGATGTATATGATTTCATCAATGCTTTCTGGATGTTTTATTTTAAATCTGATATGATTTAATATGGATGATTTTGGATGACCTTTGATTGGTTGAGACATTTGTCTTTGGATGAGTATCATACTGATTTATTTATACTCACAAATGTTAAAGTTTAGGATCTCAAAAATCATATAGAGAATACTCTCAGCTGTTATAGATCTATGGCATGGAAACTTTATAAAAATGATTAGAGCTGCATTATACTTGGTATAAGTGCTGAGGCTTGAAAAGAAAAATGTTAAGGGTGCAATAGAAATTTTCTAAGTGCTGAGCCCTTAATCAAATCAAAAAAAAAAAAAAGAGAAACCCACAAGCTAAAATTATGATTGAACCAGATCTTGAATCTGAATCAATCATAAAGGCTTGCAGATCAATATAACATGCCATGCCTCTTTTACAGTTGAAAATATTCTCATATTTTTACTAAGATCAAGGCATATTGACCCCATTTAGGAAATAACTGTCTGATTATTTCTGAGGAGAATTATGCTAGAAGAAATTATGGATGTTTCCATGTTTGCAGTGATATGTTCACTTAGCATATTTGATGATAGGATTTAAGACTATACACTAGTAAATAAACTAGGGAAGGGAAGGCCAAGAAAGCTGCTGGAATGCTTGTCATATTTGAAGTATGCAAGTTGGCACATGGTTTGTTTAAGCCCTGAGATCTTTGTGCAATGATGTGAATTAGTTCATTGCAATGTGTCCCAGTGATTCCTTAATAGCAGATGAGGCAGGAATTTAAATTGAATATTACAACCTGTAAATGAAGAAATAGGAATATGGATATTTCTTAGGTTGAATGGTATGGAACCAAGATGATTCCAGTAAGTGAAATTGTTGCAAATAGATAATTATGTTTGCATGATTATGTATGCAAGTGAAAGAATGATAAATGAATATATCATACCTGAATCAACATAATTATACTATGTTAAAATAATTGATTGCAGAAATTTTCTTAAACAACTGAATTGCATATTAGTTGAATCAACAAGATAGTACCCTTATATTCTCTATTGCTTAATATCATGAATGAATTGATGTTACTCATACCAGATCATAGATCTGACCCTTGTTTGCTCATGGCATCTGGGGTGTCTCATTTTAAAATGAGGCAGCCACTTATGTTCTTTCAGGTAACCCAGGCACTAAGTAAAAATGAAGTTATGGCTTTTATGGAGGAGTGAATGAACATGCTAGCTAGTTTCAATAAGAGTTTAAATCGATTATATCTGCATGTATTCAGGAAAAATTTTATGTTCTAAGATTTCCAGTTATGTAATGAATTCTATTATGGTTAGATGAACTAGTTGTATCATGTTAAATATATTGTTATGCACTAAGGTTTAAAATCTCAAAGGAAAAATCTGAGTGGGAAACAAGGAAATGATTTTAATTACTGATATGGATGTTTGGAAGAGAAATATGCATATGTAGTTGAGCTGTTGTTTTGTAAAGTTTATATTATGTAATAGTTAATCTTGAGATATAACAGAGCACTGAGTTTTAGAACAAAATCTGGATTTAGCAAGAAGTAAACTTAACAGGATTTTATTTTCTTTTTTACTGAAATGCTTTGTAATTAAGTTTGAATTCATTTCTGAATTGAATTGAGAAGAGTAAGATGTTTTCCTAAAGCTTTGAACAGAATGCAATGAAATTGAACTAGTGTGGCAGATACAGGATTCATGAGTTAACCAGCTTCAATTAAATGAAGTATTGGTTGATCATGATAGATTGTATTCTGAAAATAAAAATGCATTTCAAAGCTTAGTACATTTAGCAATTGATTCACCCAGTTTTCTGGAAAATGAGCAGAAATATTGACATGTACATGTACATCTGTGTACATGTTGATATTTGAGCAAAAATATGATCATAAATTCTTAAAACAGTTGTAGGAATGGGATACAAAAATAGTAAGTAAGAAGGATTGTTTTGTATGTTGGGTTATAGGCAAAAATTAAACATATATGTACAATTATAGGTAGGTATCAGATTTCTAACCTTTCAGAAAAAAAAAGAAGAAAACCAAAAATTGTGTTTGAACCGACCTGCATGGTACTCGAACTCGTGACCTTTTGTGTATAAGTTAGGCGCGTTTCCATTACGCCTGGATGTTGCTTGTGTTCACTTAGGATCCACTTTCTTTTATACTGAATCTAATATTATCCAGACTTTAAACACAATCATCAACATTAAAAGCTTGTTTACTACTGAATATTACTTGATCATTTCTTGATCCTAATGACAGACTAAAGTACATATTTTAGTGGATTTTATGGCCAAAAATCTGAATACATTAATGTATCTGAATTACTAAATCTCTAAATCAAACAGGATGTTATTGAACAAAAAAAATAATAATAAAGTATATACTCTGAATTTAAACAAGAAGAACACATACATCTTCATATGTATGTGTATATTATTAGATATGCACTGATATATTTATATTGGTAAGTTATTTTGATCCTGGATATATTTTGGTTATTGGAAAAAGAAAATGACCTTGGAAAATATGTTTGTAATGAATGATATATCAATATATCATCTCATAGCAAAAAAAAAAAAATCCTTATGAAATTAGGGTGGAAATAGGAGGGTCATTTCAACATCAACAATCAATCAATTATCAGCCAAACTGTATTATCATCGCATAAATAATTAACAGATAATGGTGTCAGATGTCACAGGTGAACTGATACGGATAATAGCATATATAACAGTGTAATTACTAACAGCAGCATATTTCAATTGTCGTTTCCATTGAAATCAAATTTAATAAATAAAAGAACGTTAATCGTGAGTGAGTGCTCACCTGTCGAGGCCAGAGATGAATGGAAACGAGAAGAGTTACGAATCCAAGCATGAATTTCAAAGCAAGTCGAGATTGGCACGAATTTGACGGTCAAGCTGATAGATACGAAATTGAATAAATCAAATCAGAACTGGATTGATGCAAATAAAATAGATATCATTGACTTTATATATATAACTATATCTGTATGTAAAATAATTATATTGTAAATTCAAACATATACTAAATAAGATATACCTATTAAATTTCAAATCAATATCTTTACTTCAATATTAAAGATAAGATCTATATATATATATATATTATGTTACGAACCCTTCAGACACGAATTTTAAAATCAACATGTGTAAATTTACAAGTAAAACAAATATGTTCATAATATTTCTTTTATAAAGTCATACAGATTATAAACTCAACTATTATAAACTTCTTAAATCATAAGCAATATAACTACTATCAATGCTATACTAGAGGGACCCGACTGTTATTATCTCTACTTGTTGAAACTTAATATATCTGTAGACTGCCAACATACTTCATGATAATCCTACATTGCGTGGACCCTACGTTGCCAATACTAACATATGTTAATCAAAAAAAGTGTTGTGCCATCCCTGCATACTCTTAACATAATAATGGACAACGACAATGAACATACTATCAGACATCAACTAACCATTACGGTTCATATATATACTCTTTAAAATAATATATATAACACTTAAATCTAAAATATACTTACACGATATATGTTATATTATATACAAACCGAAAGCAAAAGAAGAACTGCTATAAATATATATACTTATAAACATACATGCCAACTTGGAAAACAACAAGTATATATATACAATATGATATGACATAACTATACACTGCCAGAAACATAAAATCGAATATGTAAATAATATAAATATCTAACTTAAAAGCACCTTTCATATATAACCACTGTTTATCTCAAGCTTTGTAAACGACATACGTACATATTATTAAAAATCAATACTATAAACCAACACAACATATGCATAACATATAAGCTAACAATATATAACTTGTACAAAACGCATATCATATATAAACATAACCAATATATACTTTAACATATCTCTACTGTAACTTATATAAACACCACACACAACATAAAAAAAATAAACTCACAGCAAAAGGGAAAAAGGCAAGCAAGGTTTGGAAGGCGGAGCAGCTGCTAGATGAATGAGCGGTGGCAGCGATGTGCGCGGGTGATGCAGGGTTTCGTGGAAGAGAGGTCAGTCACGGATAGTGCTGATAGAGAGGGAGAGGGTGGTTGTTCGGCAAGGGGTGGCTGCTAGGGGTTCGGAGGGAGGACAGAGAGGGGAGGAGCCGATGCGGGGTCGGTGAGGTGGGAAGGCCAGATCGGGTTTGCTGGATGTCGTGGCGGAGCTGCAAGGTGCGGGAAGAGGGACGCGAACACGGCAGGCGGAGATTTGAAGCGGAGGTTGTTAGGAGGTGGCTGCCATGGCAACGGCAAGGTGGTGGGGTCTCGGCTGGGCTTAGTCGGCAGGGAGACGATAGGCGGATGGTGGCCAGAGGCGATGTGGGGTGGCTTGCGGCCATTGTAGAGGGCGGAGGCAGGGAGCTCGGCGGAGGGCAGTCACTTGGTTGGAGGTGCGTGGCGGTGTTGCCGTATGGCTCGGCGACGTGGATGGTGGCAGGACAGGTTAGGTGAGGGCGGAGCAAGGCTGTAGTTGAAGGGTGGACGAGATCTTGGAGAGGAGGTCTCAGCAAAAGGGAAGAAAAATGTGGAGGAATGGGTTTCTGGAAAAATATAAAAGGAAGATGGATAGGCCTAGGATAGATTGAATATGTAGCCTTACACACGTTACTTAGTTTGGAAAAAAAATTTCCAAATTGAAACGACAGAAAGAAAGAATGTGAACTAATTTGGATTGAAGTGGAAAATTGAAACTTGGGATAATAAAAGGAAGCGGTTGGATTCTCGAATTATTAATTGTTAGTGGCCAATGGTTATACGGTAGGCAAATGGAAAGATAAAGGATACAAAAGTTCGAATACGGAACCGATATGGAATCGTTCCGTAAATTTCGCTGTCTTCCCGAACTCGAAATTTGACAATAGAGTATACCGTAGAGATCAGCACGACGAGACGCTCAAAACGGTATACAGATATCTGTGGTTTGATTGAATTATAAAAATTTGAATTTTCTAATAGCGGAAAATGCAAGAAAAACGCTGAAAAATAAGATCGACGGAGCCAAAGATGTCCGAATTTGGAAAAACGACAAACTGACATCTTGCTCAGAAGATGGTTTAGAATTTTTCTATGTAAAAATATTTTGGTTTTGAAACGTTTTATTTTCAACGCCTTTTAACTGATTAATTTGAAGTGAATTTACGCCCGAAATAAACTTTCATATTTTCGGACGAAAATTTACCAGTTGCTATGTTTAATAGACGTATTCCAACTATTAAATTTTTATTCTGAAATTTTATCGTTTAATATTTCACAAAATTTCAACTAATTACGTTATTAAAACCGTTGAAATTTACGGGTCCTTACATTCTTTTTGTATCAAAAAGTAAATATTCATACGATAACATCGACTTGTAAATTCTCTTTATAAATATTTTCAAATGCATTTAAATCATTTTTTTATTTTTGTAAACAAGATAAACTGGAGATTACTAGAAGAATTATTGTAAATGTTAATTATCAACTAAAGGCATCAAATAGAAGAACGGAAAGTAATGCACTTGATTGTGAAATATTAAACAAGTGTGGTATTGATTTGAATGCTGAAGGATGAAGTGAAAGTTTTTTGCAAGCTAAACTTTAATCCGTCTAAGATTGATGGGAATTATACAATTACAAAATACTGCTAGTCGGTGCATCAATCTTGCATTTATTAACTATGGGGGGATGAGTTTCTAAACTATAGTTGATAAATGAACGTGATTGAAGTTTTTGGCTGCAATCTTACATGATGCATGCTTTAGAAGAGAGAAAGAAAAGTTTTCTTTTGGAACAGTAGCAAGGAATATCTTGTTTCCACTTTTCTTTTATGTTATCATGTGTTTGCATGCTTTTTTTATATATTACTGCCACGTAATGATTGTAAACACATGTGATAAGCAATAAAGAAACCAAACTTTTCTTTCTGTATAATACTACTCTAGTATTGTACAGGTTTCTAATGAGGCGGTAGTACTAATTTTCAAAAATAATAATAATCAAATGCCTAAATTACTTCCAAAAAATTTACTAAATGATATATATGTAATATAGTTCTATTAATAATATTTTACATACAATAATTGTTACATTACATTTTAGAAAAAAATTATTCAAAAATAATATTTTATAGAACTTCACATTTATTCAACTCCCATAAAAATAATTTCAATTTAGGAATATAACAATTCTTTCTTCTTCTTATACTCGTATATAAATAACATAAATTTGCAAATCTATTTACAAATCAAATAAAATGATTCCAACTTTCACAAATTGATTTCTTTTCGAAATTTCATAAAAATATCTACTTTTAAATATATATCATTTCTCTTTTAATGTCACAAAACAGTTTATTATCATCAATGATAATTCAAATAAAGCATTGCTTTGGTATGAAATTTCTATTCCCGGTTAAATGCTAACTTATCAAATGGATTTTCAATTTACAATGTTTCCAAGGCCAAATTATTCTATCTCAAAATTGACGTTTAAAATCCTTTTAGACAATCAAATTCCAAAAATCTCCACTTTTAATAATAATATTAATCGAACAAATTTTTTATCATCATTTGCAAAAAACTTAAAACAATATTCCCTCTTTCAATCAATTTCCAATACAAATTGAAGTCAAATTTTATATCATATAAGCACATGTATGTAGATACACCAGAGCCTCAACAGTAATATGCAATCAAAATGCACTAGTACTTAATGTCACCTTAGAGCATTCCATCATTTATATTGTCGTTATAAGAGCAAACCATAAAATCAAAATCAATTCATATTCATCACAACAATGATTAAACTATGGCATGCAACTCTACTTCAACTAATTAAATCAATATCAATTAAAAATACATTCCAATAATGATTAAACAATGTGCAAAAGGAAAATCGATAGCAAGTCATAGATGTGAGTAAATAAAATTTACTCACCTTACGTTCCAAGCCAAAAACCCTAATCATGGCTTCACTACCTCTACCAACCTCCTCCCCCTATACATGTGCACACAACCCAAAGCACATCCGCCATTACCTTTTCGATGTGCGTCTGGTTGTCATCATTCCCTACCTTCGCACGCCATCTACATCGCGGCTACCGACTCCCATGACATGTGCATCCTCCACTTGCCAACCATCATGCCTCCACTCCAGCATCACCATCTGCCTTCATTAGCTTTGATCGCTTGAGACGGACATCATCACCGCTACTCCAAGAAGTCACATGTCTACGCACATGGTTTTATTTTTGTGAAATCGGTTTCGTTTGTTTTTTTTCTTCTCATTTGAAATAGATGACATCGAATGGATAAAGGGGTTAGGGCTTGGTTTAAGGAAAATGAAGATAAGGAGGTGGCTATAGGAAAAAGGATGGTGTTACTTGGGTAATGGGCTTGGGCCTTAATTTGATATTAAAGTATCTTTTCTTTTTTATTTACATTTAAGCCTTTGAGCATTATTTTTCTTTTTTCTCTTTAATTACAAATCAAATCCCCTTATTTACATATATAATTGTATTATTTATTAACAACAATGTAAATTAATTTTGTATTTGTTTTACAAGTATATTTCAATAATTTAAACCAAATATTTAAATTCAGCCATTGTTTGTTTTATTGATTTATTAATGTTATTAAAACCGATCGATACTTCTTTTTAGTTATTTTAATCATATAGAAAAATTATTTACCATATAAAAATAGTTTATTCTTACTGTAAATTTTTATTCGAGTTCGATACATTTTCTGAAAATTATTTATAAATTGACTCAGCTTATTAAAACAAAATCCATATAAAATAAGGTTTAATTCAATAGTAATATTTTCAGAAATAAAATTTATCCAAAATTTAACTCGAACGTTTTATTTTAATCCGAATTAATTTTTTCAACGATAATGTAAAAGTAAGGCTATTATAGAATTCCGTCCTTATGGAAATTACGTCCTTATAATTTCTTGCAAGGAAGATTCCGTACACAACTCATACCCAACTTTCTTCATACATCCACAGCCTTCTATCAAATTTAGAATTACACAATACTTTATGTGAATTTAATCAAACAAGAACCAAATCCTCTCTTTGTTATAATATCTGCTGTTATAACTTTAAATAAATTCTTTTAACGACTTCCTTCACATACAATAAAATCATGCGAAAAATATTGAAAGTGTCAAAAAAATTCAGAAATTTTAGCAGTCTCCTTTGAACAGAATGACTTTGGACAATTTACGATATGAATAAATAAGTATACACGATTAAAACATGATTGGATTCACAATATATCATACAATATCATATACATATTGATATACAAGCATAAAACAAACCTTGTTTTGCAATTTTAAGCAAAGTTTTTTATTTTTAAAGCGAGATGGTAGCACAAACTAATCCAAATAGCAAACTTTTCTACCTATTTTCAACTCTATTTTGAAAATTAGTTTCATATGAAGAGGTATAATAAGTATGCATTCATTTAATATAGAAGCAACATGATGTTCAAGTTTAGGCCACATTTCAACAAACTTTCATGGGTCAAAAGTCATAAAATTAAATAAAGGTATCAGCAATAAAGTTGTTACATATTTCTTAGACTTTCTAAAACAACATTTGAATTGCAAATATGTAAAGTGCAACTTGTGTTATGGTGTTTTTTCCAAAGGTAGGAAATCTAGTTTTGTAATATAAGTGAAAATCCACTTTAGAAATCTATATTTTTAGCTAAGAAAATGTCAATATTTTGCAAAAATATTAGATCAAAATTTGTTGTTTATATTCTTAGCTTCCAACAAAGTGTAAGATCGTCGAAATTAGATAAATCGTATGAAAGCTATGGTCATGTAACAGCCCGCATTTTTAGATAATTAAATAATCAAATAACGATGAACATTGAAAATAAGTATTTTTGTAATTGTCAGAATATGACCTCGAAACTTATACCATTGTGTTCGTGGCGATTTTCTGATCAATCTCCATATATAACTTGTCGAAATCCGAGTTAATATGAAGGAGCTACGAGAAGAAAAAGAAATCATAATTATATAATAAACGAAAAAAAAACATAAATAATAAATAGAAGGACCCAACGGGTCGACCATCAGGTAGACCCGCAAAACATTAGGGTCGACCCTAAGGTCGACCCACAAAAACATAGGTCGACCCGCGTTTGCCTTGGACGTTAAATCGTCCAGGGACGTGCCGAGCTTTTCTAATTCCATTTTCGTGCGATCTAAAGCGTTGTTTTCTGGATCCAACGATTCGCAACGAGCCTGTGACGTGGTTGCACCAGATTCAATCCAAAAATATGACGGTCTGAGATCCCCAAACTCTGCTATAAATAGAACCCTAGGCCTAGCTATTTTCTCACAATCAGATTTTCTCCCAATTCGGTTCATTGCCTGAGGCTAAACCCTAAATAGAAAATATGTCTAGGGAGAAGATCTTCTTAATAAAAATATTAGACACCTTAGAAGGAGATCTAGGATGGCCATGGAGCAAAGCTAAGGATGACTGGTGAATGGATTTAAATTATATCTCTTTTATGTTTATGATATATATTATCGTTAGATTCCCGTTAAATATTTAATTCATCATTTATTTCAGTAATTAGTTCTACTAATTAGTTATGTTGAAACTGTAAATTTTATAAGAGAAGTGTACTTATATTCAAGTGTTATTTATATGGAAAAAGAAAGGAATCCAATTAAATATAAGTAATATTAGGCTTAAAAGTTGTAGAGAAAGGCATAAGCCTAAAAGTGTTAAATTTATAGTAAATTATGAAATGAACTAAAAAGAGGAAAATCTAATAACTTGATTTGGAAGTTAGTGATAGATTAGTTAGTTGGTTTAGAAAAGGGAATACATTTCCATGGTTTAATATTAGAATTACAATAAATGTAATTGCAAGAATAAAAGCAAGAAAAGTGGAATTAGTGCAAAATAGAGACATTACTTTATTTTGCATTACCCAACAATTAAATAAACAATAAAAAATATCTTGTAGTTACGAGTTATTGTTTATAGCATTATTTAGTATTAAAATACGGAAATGGATTTTTAGCACAGTTTTTGTAACCCCAAATAGAATAGAACTACTTCCTAGAATAAAAGAGAATAACGTGAAGCGTTGAAGAAATTAAAGAAGAGAAATAATCAAGTTAATTATTTGACAAGACTAGAAATAATAAATGGAAGATGTGACTAAATCTGCATTTACTGCGCAGATAGTAGAACAAAATGTAAGGCAGTTATTATGATAAGTAATTTGTGACAGTTGGACGTAGTCCTAAGCTAAGACTGTCATAAAGCATAAGAGAACTAAAGAGAATTTAGTATCATAATAAAAGAAGACAGACTAAAATAGAAAAGAGACACTTGCAATTACATTTATAACATGTAGGTTATAAAAGAAAGAAAAGAATATAAAAGTAACAATTGCAAGAATAATTGTAACACGAAGGTTATAATTGAAAAGAAAGAAATAGAAGAGGCTTATTTTATCAAACGTAGATCTTGGATTAAGTTAATAACAAAAATAAAAGAAGTGGCCCGTACCGGCAGCATCCCTTTCAGGTCTAGGACTGATGGTCTCACACAATAGGTGGGGCTGGGCTTGCTGGTTAGGGTAAATAAGTAGCGAACAGAATAAGAAAAGTAAACTAAACGCAAAATATAGACTAGACGTAGGGTCTAGTAAAATGGTAAGGTGCGTTTAGAATGGCCCAAAGAGAATCTAGATGAAGAACCTAACGAAGCAGTTCATCGCATATTTTAGTACAGAAAGAGCACGTCCAACTTAGTTATTTTGGACTAGAAGGAAGTACGAGACTTCAATGGGACATGAGGATACTCTAGGATGACCCTCTGGGGTAGGCCTAACGAAGCTGCACCCCCGGAGGCAGGTCTGTAGGTGTTTCGTCAAGAGATTATGCCTTGAATGCTTTTGCATTGCTGGCCAAATGAAGCGGACCTTTGTAGGCAATCAAAAGGTTGATGATGGAGTAGGATACTCATATGACACCATACTCCTAGTTACGAGTAGGTTTTAGTAGGCAGGACCCAAAAGGATAGTCGCATGCGGAGATCAAGCCATCATCAATCAGAGCGAGGTCGGGAAAAACTAGAGTTAAACCAACAGGCCAATGATTCTTTCACTATCGAGACATTGGATGAGGCGTGCAGCCAATTGGATGTTTTGATTGTTTGTAGTAGGGCACAGCCACTTAGCTCTTGAGAGGTCTTTCGATTAGTTGATGGGGGGTTGTGTGGGGCCATAGCCACGATGAGAAAAGAGACATACCAAATAGAATATCTGTATTGTAGGCCTAAAGAAGCAGACCTTTACAGATATAGAAAATCCCCAATTGAGCTCCGTACAAGGTAGACCTTGTTGGCGGAATTTAGTGAGTAGACAAAATGATTACGTGTAGTCCTCAAGGTACGCACTGGGTGGTACATTGTGGATGTCCGAGCACTAGTATAAGCAGGTGCGGACGCAATTTCGCATTCTCATAGTAGACGATGGAACATCTACATCGTAGGCCTCACGAAGCTGTCCTTTACAGATGTAGTTACAATACGCTCTAGTAGCAAGATGATGGAGTCCTTTTCGAGGAGGATACGGAAGGTACTATGGGTAGTACCTACGATCGATGTGGTCTTTGGGCATGTAGCTACATATATATATTGATTATTAGGTCTTAATCAACTAGGGAGTAGATGGGTACGATTCACGCATAGAGGCGAGTATTATAAACCCGATAAGCCTAATATAGCAGAAAATGGAAATAGAACGATATATGTAGAATTATGCTTGAAGTGTATAATTTGTCCATTCACCAGAACTTTAGTTCCGACCCCCTCCTCATAACATTCCACGGGTTAGATAGATGGCAAGTATTTTCCAACTTTGAGACACTTGCTTAGAAAGTGTTATTACCTTGGTGAGTATTTACTTACTATTATATTTTAGTCAATTCTGCTATGAGATATTTATTTGAGCTCTGATATATTTATCTTTGCCTATTTGCAGGGTACCAGATACCCAACTCGGGCTTTAATGGGCTTGGATTTTAGCAGATATGCGAAAAATCCGGACCCACTGGAATTCGGGTTGTTACATTTGGTATCAAAGCTTAGGTTAATATATCCTAAGTAAATTAGGAAATATGAGTGAACGTATTTGTATTTTTGAATAAAATATAAATATATTATGTACTAAAATCCAAATAGTCCCCAATTATATATTTTAACATATGGAAAGATTTTGTAACGGACCAGTATTTTGGACCATTCAAATCGACAATAAATCCACACATGTCGGATTTGAATAATTTAAAACAATGGATTGTTAATTTAAATTGGCAAAACTCAGCATATACAGTAAATAAAATAATCACAGATCACAGACACAGAGTAATATAACAATAATGCAGCGGAAACAAAAGAATAGTAGTTCATGAAGCTACTGTATATATATAATAGAGTTAAACAAGATACAACAGAAGTCTCGAATACAATAGTCAAATACAAGATCAAAATATATCACTGGAATCAACTGGATATCTGAAAGCTGGATAGATAGCTGGATCTCCAAGCGAAGCTCCAACTCCAAAGGTGAGTCTCGAATACTGGTACACTCAGTCTGACCCGAGCGTAAAGAAAAACACAAAACACTCGAGTCAGGATTAACATTCTTATGTCAATAAATCCAACTCAAGTGAAATAACAACTGAAATACAAGTAACTCAAAGGATGTTTGGGATAACCATCCTCTAAGGATCCGTTAAACTATCTACTATGTAGTAGCGTACGCTAAGTAGATAATGTCTAATCAGTAAAGTACGATATCGAAATAGTGTTAAGGCGTTACCATAATCCCCCTTAACACATTTTATAATGCCATAGTCTATACAGCACCGTAAACCCCACCGTAAACTAGTGGTTATCATAGGGTACCCAATAGGTATAACACAAAACAAATCGTAGTGGTCGCGAATAGGATAATCGGTATGACAAGGTACATGAGGCGATACCAACTAGGATACTAGTAGTTGCGTCATCCGGACTGATGTTGGGCATAGCAGCTACTACCCCAACACTGCGAAACAACACTCCCATAATCAAGGGGTGCACCCAAATCAAATCACAAAAGTAATAGATACGGTAACGAAGAAGTGTGTCCGCTAGAGGTGGCGAACCTCAATGGCCCGGCAGGGCTCCTGTTTTAGTCATGTCAGGGGTCATCCAAAATCGTTCTCTTTCTTTAGTCAACGCGTTCACCAAAACCATCCACTTTGTTCTGGATCAACACTCCGCGTATATTAGTTATTAAAGTGGTTTTCGGGATCGATAGAGAGTATGTCCATATCCAATCCCGGTCTCTTTAATAACTACGTATTATTACACCGATGGTCATTTAATAAAATTTCAAAATAGTTATATTTCAAAACCGACAGATCTTTGCCATTTCAAAACCATATCAATACGATATCACTTTTACTTCAATAAATCAATTTCCAAAATCATATCACTTTCCAAAGTTATATCGCTTTCGAAATCATAAGTTTTTTTTTAAATCAAAACACTTTGGAAATCAAAACCTTGAAATTCATAACACTTTGAAATCATAGCTTGAAATCATAACATTTTGGAATCCTAACACTTTCCTCTTAAACAGTTTAGATATTAAAATTTGTATATATAGAAAAATAGTTTATACCATAAAATAGTTTATATACAATAGTTATAAGTTAAAATAGTTTAAAATAAAATAATTTATATTGAAAATGATTTATATTAAAATAATTTATATTAAAATTTATAAAGTAAAATATTAATAGTTTTAGATATAGTTTAAAATACTTTATATAAAATAGCTTCCTCAAATTTCACAAATCGATTCACATAAACTCGAATTCCAAAATTAAAAATTTTAATCAAATCTCAAATCATCAATTTCAACTCGATTCAGCTTCTCAATAAACCATTTCAAATTATCAATTTCAAAACATATTTGAACCACAAAATAAGCCATTTCAATTTCAATATATTTCAAAGCTTTAAATATTCACATTTCAAAACTATATTTGATAATTCCATTTATATCTCAATTTAATTTCATTACATTTTGTTTCTGAGATATTTCTTTAATCATTTCAATACATCTAAATACGACTTCAATTTAAAAAATTTAATAAACAAAATATCCCATTTAAATTTTATATAAGTTTGAAATATTCATTTAAGTCACTTTTAATCAAATTCAAGTTATAAAACATATCTTTCAATTTTCAAATTTAATAAATTTCAAATCAACCTTATTTAAGTAAAATTCTTAAATAAATATAATTTCAAATCAATTTCAATTTATCTTTCCAACCTGAATCATTATAAACTCTATATTTGAAAATATAAATTTACATAAATACTTAAACATTATTTTATATTGATTAATCAACTTTATTAGATCTTTAAAATCGATATTTATTACAACCATATATTTCCTTCAAAACCATAGAAATCATTTTTCAAATATTTATATATAGACCAACGGTGTCTGTATATAATTTTCTACCCTATGGTCAAGTGATACGGATATTTATCATTTCAATCCGTAATTTAAATATATACGGGTATATATATATCATTTCAACCCATAATCCCAAATTCAATTCAATTGAAAATCACTTAGGTTTATCATTTCAACCCATAACAATTTTCTCTTATTCTACAGATCGTTCGGGTATGTATCATTTCAACCCATAGTGAATTCTATATTAACATGGAACTTGTAGAGTGATAACAGATACGATAAAAATATAACAACGGTAACAGGCATATATCATCAGTATAAATAACAGATAAGGGGGCCAGATGTCACAGGTGAATAGATACAGATGATAGCATATATATATCAATATAAATAACAGATAATGAGGTCAAGTGTCACAGGTGAACAGATACAGATGATGGCATAGATATAGCAATATAAATAACTAACAGCAGCATATTTCAATTGTCGTTTTAATTGAAATCAAATTTAATAAATATAAGAACGTTAATCGTGAGTGATTGCTCACCTTTCGAGGCTAGAGGAATTTAATAATGAAGTAGATTACGAATCCAAGCGCGAATTCCAAAGCAAAGTGAAATGGGCACGAATTGACAAACAAAACTGATCAATAAGAATATACGAAATCAAATCAGAATTGGATCGATGAATGTAATTGATATAAATGAACTCATATATAACTATATATATATATATAATCATATTTTATATTCAAACACATTTATTGAATATATATGTATTTCAAATTCTATTATTCAATTTAAAACACATACTTTAATATCAAGATATACACGTTATTAGTATTCAAAATCAAAAATTATAAAACCCACATTACAACAAGTATCATCATTCATTTTACACACTTGTATTATATAAAACAATTTTAAAATCAACATTTTATAAAACAATAAATCACCTTTATATTTTAAAATATATATATATAACTGAAATATAAACTGACCAATACATATATAAAATTTAACCTATTATCGTATAAAAGACAAATCTAACATATATATAAAAATCAGCATGTATACATCTAAAATTTGAAATACTACCTATATACATATGTCCAATTAATTTATACGAATATATATAACACATACAATAAAATTATCAAACCAAAACAACTTTTCATTATAACATATACATAATAGACAGGTCATAAATCCTCAGTCATTTTAAAGATACTAATATACATCTGAACAACAACAAACTAAACCTTATAAAAGTTATAATATATATATACCCCTTAAAGCAAAAATCGAACACATATATAACTAACTTTAAAACTATCTATATAAAATAAATCATATAGGCTAAGATACTTATACGCAGAAATCCTATAACATATATAAATACCGAAGCAAACACACACACAACAAACAGTAAACTTCTAAAAAAACTATACATACTTTTGAACATATATACATAAACACTGAAACCAATATATATATACTCACACATACAACAACAAATTAACTAATATATATATATATATATATATCAACAGACAAATTTCAAAACTATATACATCAACTACTGTACAAATTTATAACTCAACTTCAAAAATCTCAAAACAAGTATACGAATATATACCAACTTCATAATATAAATATATAACAAATCAATATTCTTACAACTTATATACGTACATACCTCTGATGTAACTATAGACCATAACATGTATATTAAACAAATATATAGTATATATAAATATTATCTATATTTACTACAGAGAGGAGGCTGCTTGGCCGAACAAAAGAGGGAGAAGGAAGGCCAGAGGGGAAGAGATGGGCAGCTACTGAGTTGTGCTCGCATGGGTGAGAGAGAGCCGGAATGGGTCACATCAAGGCGGCAGTTGATGAGCGGGTTCGACAAGCGGAGGGTGAGAGGCTTCGATCCGGGTGTTGAAGCATAGGTGACGTGATGAAGTAAAGGCAGATGGTGATGGGTTCGAAGGTGTTATGGCGGCTGTGGCCATAAAGAAGGAAGGAGCACTGCTGGCCGATGGTGGCTCACAAGTGGAAGTTCGGGCGGAGCAGCGAGGCAAGTGGAGGCCGAAGGGAGGAGGTATATGCGGTGGTGGGTGATTTGTGTGTGGTAGCCTGCGCGCACATGGGTTCGGTTGCATGGTGGAAAAGATGTGCTCGTGAGGAGGTGGGAAGAAAAAGTGCAAACAAAGAAAAGAACTGGAGGTGAAGAGATTTTGAGTTGCTTGGGGAAAATAAATGCAACAGTTCCCAGCAAAAGTGACTAGTTCAAACGACGTGAACGTGAATATCAAGGAATATAAATGCCAAAGGCTATTTGCATTCTACCGGTGGACAAATAGAAAGACAAGGAAACCAAAAGTTAGAATTGGGTACCGAAACGATTAATCATTTTATCGATTTCGTCGAGTACCGAAGTCCGAAACGCACCAACGAATATACTATGGGGGTCAGCACGACGAGACGATCAAAACGATATGAAGATATCAGTGGTACGATCGAATTATAAAAATTCGAATTTTCTACCAGCGGAAAATGCAGCAAAAACGCAGAAAAATAAGATCGACGGAGCTAAAGAAGTCCAAATTTGGAAAAATGAAAAATAACGTCTTGCTCAGAAGATGATTTAGAATTTTTCTATATAAAAATATTTGGATTTCGAAAACATTTTATTTTCATCAATTCCTAACTGATTAAATTGAATAAATTTACGCACGAAAATAAACTTCATATTTTCGGATGAAAATTTACCAGTTGCTATGTTTAACTAGACGCATTTCAACTATTAAATTTTTATTTCAAAATTTTATTTTTAAAATTTCACAAAATTTCAACTAATTACGTTATTAAAACAGTTAAAATTTACGGGTCGTTACACTCTCCCCCACTCAAAACTTTTCGTCCCCGAAAAGGAAGGAGGTAGGAGAATAGAAACAACCAAAAAGAAAAATGGCTTTGAAAAGAAAATAACAACTGATTTTAAAACCATATAAATTTCGAATTAAACTAATTAATATTCAACATTTGGTTAAATCCCTTTGAATTCACTTAAGTTAAATCAATCTATCAATTTCTAAATTCATTATCTTATTATCCAATTATCTTCAATTAACAATTTCTAAATCATCAATTTGTATAATCATTTATTATGCTCATATTTTATTCAACAAATTTAATTCTTTTATTCCAAATTATTATTAAGTTTATTCCACTTAATATATCTTATTACATATATTTAAACCATATGAACTAATTTAAACCATATAAATTTTAATTTAAATTCATTTATATTCAGTAATTGGTTTAAAATTTTAAAGTATTTCCATAAGTTGATTTAATTTCAATTTTTTGTTAATTCTTTCAGAACAAAATTTGTTATATTTATCTCATTCAATTAACTTATTATTCTATCATCTTTATTAGCATTTTTTTTATTTAAAATCTAAGTGTATAACATTTATTATAACACTCAAATTCTATTTATAAAGGTCATTTTATATTGTATATTATCCAATTACATTTTAACTTCTGAATAATTTAGGTAAGTTATATTGAAATGTAGTTTAGTACTATACAAATAAAATTTTCAAATTCAATTATCTCAAGTTTAAATATTTATCCAAATTTTTTTTTGACTTCAGTTTATAATTGAAATCATCTTTAAATCGTAAACTTAAGAATTTAAACCTCCGATTTACTTCCAACAATTTTGAGATAAATATATATAGTATATATATCAGATCAAAATTAAATCTTTATATATATAATAAATCAGGTCACACCACAGAAATTCAAATCAAATTAAATTTAAAATAATATACCCAGATACATATATAATTCAAATCAAAATATTTTTCCAAAACAAAACCGTAGCAAAGCTACAAAATGGTGTCTCCACTTCGAAACTCGAAAATGAATATCGATGATGCGGCCGCCATCACCCAAATTATTTTCCAGCGACAAAGAGGAGAGCACTGATTTAAACATTTTAAAATTCTTTGAAAATCATTTATATTCGAAAATCCTTTAAATTATACACTTTAAAATTTTAAAACCAAAGTTCGAAATCACCGGAAACTAAATTCTCAAATTCCTAATTTTTAAATTTATTTCAATTCCAAATCAATTTATAAATTATGTTTATAAATTCATTTAGAACAATAAATGATAATCAAATAATATCATTCAAATAACCAATTTAATTAACTATTAAATTCCAAAAAAATTTACTTATATATTTATAATATAATCATACAAATTTATTTCATTTACCAAATTTGAAAACAATATTATGTCAGTTTGTTCTGTTCAAGTGTTTTGGAAATCCTATCGATAGCGTTGATCAGACGAATCGATCGAAAACCCAAATCAACATCAACAACTCAAACAACACAATATATATATAAAACATTTTTAATATTGATTCGCAAATACACTTCCTCGCTCGACGATACAAGAATGGATTTCAAAGCAAGGATAGAGATTCAAATTTGATGGACTCAAATCAAAGAGAATTTTTGATTCGAAGATAGGTTCGAAACAAAGATAAGATGATTAAATAACAAAATATGAAGATAGATAAGTTTATATAAATCACGGGCAACCTCAACCGGGTCGACCGTGACTTCAAGAATAAGATCGATGCAGAATTTCGAAGCAAATCGACATTGATCTCAAGAGATAGAATTCGGGTATAGCAAAAGATAACAACATCGTAAACCGAGGATACAAAATCTCCGGTGAATCAATGCTTATTGTAAAGGAGTTTCACCCCTCTACAAATGATTCAGAGATTGGCGAGACTGCCAATTTATTATAAAGGTCGTTCGAAGTGGAGTTATGGGATACCCCAGAGTCAAAAGAATACGAATTGGAAGAGACAAGAACAGATTTATGGATTTTGGAACCGAGGGGAACGTTCCAAAATTCAAAGGAGACTGAGTCAAAAGAAGAAATTCAAGCTCGAACGAAAGTGATTCCATAACTAAATTTACTATATGTGCTAAGTTTTGCCTAGAGCCAAAGCTCTGATACCAACTGTAACGGACCAGTATTTTGGACAATTCAAATCGACAATAAATCCACACATGTCGGATTTGAATAATTCAAAACAATGGATTGTTAATTTAAATTGGCAAAACTCAGCATATACAGTAAATAAAATAATCACAGATCACAGACACAGAGTAATATAACAATAATGCAGCGGAAACAAAAGAATAGTAGTTCATGAAGCTACTGTATATATATATATAACAGAGTTAAACAAGATACAACAGAAGTCTCGAATACAATAGTCAAATACAAGATCAAAATATATCACTAGAATCAACTGGATATCTAAAAGCTGGATAGATAGCTGGATCTCCAAGCGAAGCTCCAACTCCAAAGGTGAGTCTCGAATACTGGTACACTCAGTCTGACCCGAGCGTAAAGAAAAACACAAAACACTCGAGTCAGGATTAACATTCTTATGTCAATAAATCCAACTCAAGTGAAATAACAACTGAAATACAAGTAACTCAAAGGATGTTTGGGATAACCATCCTCTAAGGATCCGTTAAACTATCTACTATGTAGTAGCGTACGCTAAGTAGATAATGTCTAATCAGTAAAGTACGATATCGAAATAGTGTTAAGGCATTACCATAATCCCCCTTAACACATTTTATAATGCCATAGTCTATACAGCACCGTAAACCCCACCGTAAACTAGTGGTTATCAGGGGGTACCCCATAGGTATAACACAAAACAAATCGTAGTGGTCGCGAATAGGATAATCGGTATGACAAAGTACATGAGGCGATACCAACTAGGATACTAGTAGTTGCGTCATCCGGACTGATGTTGGGCATAGCAGCTACTACCCCAACACCGCGAAACAACACTCCCATAATCGAGGGGTGCACCCAAATCGAATCACAAAAGTAATAGATATGGTAACGAAGAAGTGTGTCCGCTAGAGGTGGCGAACCTCAATGGCCCGGTAGGACTCCTGTTTTAGTCATGTCAGGGGTCATCCAAAATCGTTCTCTTTCTTCAGTCAACGCATTCACCAAAACCATCCACTTCATTCTGGATCAACACTCCACGTATATTAGTTATTAAAGTAGTTTTCGGTATCGACAGAGAGTATGTCCATATCCGATCCCGGTCTCTTTAATAACTACGTATTATTACACCGATGGTCATTTAATAAAATTTCAAAATAGTTATATTTCAAAACTGACAGATCTTTGCCATTTCAAAACCATATCGATATGATATCACTTTCACTTCAATAAATCAATTTCCAAAATCATATCACTTTCCAAAGTTATATCGCTTTCGAAATCATAAGTTTTTTTTTTAAATCAAAACACTTCGGAAATCAGAACCTTGAAATTCATAACACTTTGAAATCATAGCTTGAAATCATAACATTTTGGAATCCTAACACTTTCCTCTTAAACAGTTTAGATATTAAAATTTGTATATATAGAAAAATAGTTTATACCATAAAATAGTTTATATACAATAGTTATAAGTTAAAATAGTTTAAAATAAAATAATTTATATTGAAAATGATTTATATTAAAATAATTTATATTAAAATTTATAAAGTAAAATATAAATAGTTTTAGATATAGTTTAAAATACTTTATATAAAATAGCTTCCTCAAATTTCACAAATCGATTCACATAAACTCGAATTCCAAAATTAAAAATTTTAATCAAATCTCAAATCGTCAATTTCAACTCGATTCAGCTTCTCAATAAACCATTTCAAATTATCAATTTCAAAACATATTTGAACCACAAAATAAGCCATTTCAATTTCAATATATTTCAAAGCTTTAAATATTCACATTTCAAAACTATATTTGATAATTCCATTTATATCTCAATTTAATTTCATTACATTTTGTTTTTGAGATATTTCTTTAATCATTTCAATACATCTAAATACGACTTCAATTTAAAAATTTAAATAAACAAAATATCCCATTTAAATTTTATATAAGTTTGAAATATTCATTTAAGTCACTTTTAATCAAATTCAAGTTATAAAACATATCTTTCAATTTTCAAATTTAATAAATTTCAAATCAACCTTATTTAAGTAAAATTCTTAAATAAATATAATTTCAAATCAATTTCAATTTATCTTTCCAACCTGAATCATTATAAACTCTATATTTGAAAATATAAATTTACATAAATACTTAAACATTATTTTATATTGATTAAATCGACTTTATTAAATCAACTTTATTAGATCTTTAAAATCGATATTTATTACAACCATATATTTCCTTCAAAACCATAGAAATCATTTTTCAAATATTTATATATAGACCAACGGTGTCTGTATATAATTTTCTACCCTATGGTCAAGTGATACGGATATTTATCATTTCAATCCATAATTTAAATATATGCGGGTATATATATATCATTTCAACCCATAATCCCAAATTCAATTCAATTGAAAATCGCTTAGGTTTATCATTTCAACCCATAACAATTTTCTCTTATTCTACAGATCGTTCGGGTATGTATCATTTCAACCCATAGTGAATTCTATATTAACAGGGAACTTGCAGAGTGATAACAGATATGATAAAAATATAACAACAGTAACAGGCATATATCATCAGTATAAATAACAAATAAGGGTGCCAGATGTCACAGGTGAACAAATACAAATGATAGCATATATATATCAATATAAATAACATATAATGAGGTCAAGTGTCATAGGTGAACAGATACAGATGATGGCATAGATATAGCAATATAAATAACTAACAGCAGCATATTTCAATTGTCGTTTCAATTGAAATCAAATTTAATAAATATAAGAACGTTAATCGTGAGTGATTGCTCACCTTTCGAGGCTAGAGGAATTTGATAACGAAGTAGATTACGAATCCAAGCGCGAATTCCAAAGCAAAGTGAAATGGGCACGATTTGACAAACAAAACTGATCAATAAGAATAGACGAAATCAAATCAGAATTGGATCGATGAATGTAATTGATATAAATGAACTCATATATAACTATATATATATATATAATCATATTTTATATTCAAACACATTTATTGAATATATATGTATTTCAAATTCTATTATTCAATTTAAAACACATACTTTAATATCAAGATATACACGTTATTAGTATTCAAAATCAAAAATTATAAAACCCACATTACAACAAGTATCATCATTCATTTAACACACTTGTATTATATAAAACAATTTTAAAATCAACATTTTATAAACAATAAATCACCTTTATATTTTAAAATATATATATATAACTGAAATATAAACTGACCAATACATATATAAAATTTAACCTATTATCGTATAAAAGACAAATCTAACATATATATAAAAATCAGCATGTATACATCTAAAATTTGAAATACTACCTATATACATATGTCCAATTAATTTCTACGAATATATATAACACATACAATAAAATTATCAAACCAAAACAACTTTTCATTATAACATATACATAACAGATGGGTCATAAATCCTCAGTCATTTTAAAGATACTAATATACAACTGAACAACAACAAACTAAACCTTATAAAAGTTATAATATATATATACCCCTTAAAGCAAAAATCGAACACATATATAACTAACTTTAAAACTATCTATATAAAATAAATCATATAGGCTAAGATACTTATACGCAGAAATCCTATAACATATATAAATACCGAAGCAAACACACACACAACAAACAGTAAACTTCTAAAAAAACTATACATACTTTTGAACATATATACATAAACACTGAAACCAATATATATACTCACACATACAACAGCAAATTAACTAATATATATATATATATATATATCAACAGACAAAATGTTAAGTAACCAAGTACATTTGAATTTAATAGAAACTTCAAAGTAACATGTTTAAAGGCAAGAACTTTGGGATTTGATGTTTCAAAAATTTAGAATCTTTAATTTTTGAAATGAAATGATAAATACCAAACCAAACTCTTAAATATAGAGTAAACATGAATCATTTCCTAGGTGTGACGGAAAAAGTGTAAGGCTATAGAAGTGATTACTTTTAATAGTAATAATAAATGTTCCTGTAAAGTGTATAGGACACTAGTTAGAACCTATGAATGTTACTTCATGTTTGTAGACTATAGAAGAATAGTGAAGTGATATTAGTAAGATAGTAAGACACACGTGATTGGGATAGGTATACCTTAGTTGGAGAAAAAAATGAAAGGTAAAGGTAAAGATGAAATTTCCCCAAACTTAGTTACCTTTTTAGATATAGACTACATAGGTTGAAACCCTTATTCGTTGCAGTAAATGAGACTTGGTTATTCCATTTTGAGTATGGAATGGAAGAGATGAATAGATCTTATTCATCATGAGTAACACAGTGTAAGTTAGTAACGAGTAATAGGGGGCAGGAGGAGCATATGAGTTATTTGGATCCCTAGAGTAGGACCTTTCTGTGTCAGAGTGAACATGGTCCTAGGCCTCCTAGACCTAGATGATAGCTTGGTTTAGCTGCTATATTTACCTATCTAGTATCGCTTTGTAGTAGGACTTGTTTTCTCTTTTAGTTGTGAGATTGTACTCATATGTAAGCATTTAGTTCCTATTATAGTAAATCAGTGATGATTAGTATGATGCTCTTTTTCTGTGATGTTCACAAGAAGAGAATAAAACATAGGATGTAAGTAATGAAAGAAAAGTAAAAGCCAAAAAGAGTAACTAAAAGGAAAACAAAATATTTGAAGAAAGCGACAGAAATGTCAATAGAAAAATTTAAAAAGATAAATTTTCTTATGTGAACTGTGCTTGGGAAAGCAATAAGGATTTTTATAGAATAGTGGCATAAGTTCCAAGTATGGAGAAAGAGATGCGCAAAGGTAAAACGGAGAAATGTGATGTTTTTCCGTTTTCTACCTTCTTTCTGACATAAGAAATCGAGTTCGGAAAATTAGATTTTTCTAAAATTAGAATATTAAAAGTTGTGTGGTACGATTTGGATGTAAAATTCGTTGAACTACGCCCCTATTCAGTAGGAGTGTGGGAAAAATTGGATGAAAAATGTTTTGAGTTTTCAAAAGATTACATTCATATAAAATTGCAAGTATATTTAGGATGTGTGCATCATATTTTAAAAAGGAGTTTTTAAAGAAGAAAAGCATTCATATAGGAGGCACCGCTTAGAAATTCAAGTACATGCATATATTTTATGTTGAATGACACTTTGCACAAGGACACGGATGGTCGCAAAATTGGATGTACACAAAATGGATGTGATTGATGCCGAGAATTACATAGTTTTACCCTTATCGAATTTCGTGGACGAAATTTCCTAAAGGGTGGGAGAATATAACACCCCGCATTCTTAGATAATTAAATAATTAAATAACTATGAACAGTGAAAATAAGCATTTTTGGAATTGTCAGAATATGGCCTCGACACTTATACCATTGTGTTCATGGTGATTTTCTGATCAATTTCCATATATAACTTATCGAAATCCGAGTTAATATGAAGGAGCTACAAGAAGAAAAGGAAATAAAAAATATATAATAAACGAAAAAAATATAAATAATAAATAGAAGGACCTCACGGGTCGACCATCAGGTCGACCCTCAAGCACCAGGGTCGACCCCAAGGTCGACCCATAAAAACACAGGTCGACCCATGTTTGCCCTGGACGTTAAATCATCCAAGGACGTGCCGAGTTTTTCTAATTCCATTTTCGTGAGATCTGAAGTGTTGTTTTCTGGATCCAATGATTCGAAGCGAGCCTATGACGTGGTTGCACCAAATTCAATCCAAAAATCCGACGGTCTGAGATCCCCAAACTCCCTTATAAATAGAACCCTAGACCTAGCTATTTTCTCACAATTAGATTTTCTCCTAATTGGGTTCATTGCCTGAAGCTGAACCCTAAATAGAAAATATTTCTAGGGAGAAGATGTTCTTAAAAAAATATTAGACACCTTAGAAGGAGATCCAAGAAGGCCATGGAGCAAAGCTAAGGTCGACAGGTGAGTGGATTTAAATTATATCTCTTTTATGTTTATGATATATATTATCGTTAGATTCCCATTAAATATTTAATTCAACATTTATTTTAGTAATTAGTTCTACTAATTAGTTATGTTGAAACTGTAAATTTTATAAGAGAAGTGTACTTATATTCAAATGTTATTTATATGGGAAAAGAAAGGAATCCAATTAAATATAAGTAATATTAGGCTTAAAAGTTGTAGAGAAAAGCATAAGCCCAAAAGTGAGAAATTTACAGTAAATTATGAAATGAACTAAAAAGGGGAAAATCTAATAACTTGATTTGGAAGTTAGTGATAGATTAGTTGGTTGGTTTAGAAAAGGGAATACATTTCCATGGTTTAATATTAGAATTACAATAAACATATTGCAAGGATAAAAGCAAGAAAAGTGGAATTAGTGCAAATAGAGACATTACTGTATTTTGCATTACCCAACAATTAAAGAAACAATAAAAGAAATATCTTGCAGTTACGAGTTATTATTTATAGCATTATTTAGTATTAAAATACGGAAATGGATTTTTAGCACAGTTTTTGTAACCCCAAATAGAATAGAACTACTTTCTAGAATAAAAGAGAATAACGTGAAGCGTTGAAGAAATTAAAGAAGAGAAATAATCAAGTTAATTATTTGACAAGACTGGAAATAATAAATGGAAGATGTGACTAAATCTGCATTTACTGCGCAGATAGTAGAACAAAATGTAAGACAGTTGTTATGATAAGTAATTTGTGACAGTTGGACGTAGTCCTAAGCTAAGACTGTCATAAAGTATAAGAGAACTAAAGAGAATTTAGTATCATAATAAAAGAAGACAGATTAGAATAGAAAAGAGACACTTGCAAATTACATTTATAACATGTAGTTTATAAAAGAAAGAAAAGAATATAAAAGTAACAATTGCAAGTATAATTGTAACACAAAGGTTATAATTGAAAAGAGAGAAATAGAAGAGGCTTATTTTATCAAACTTAGATCTTGGATTAAATTAATAAGAAAAATAATAGAAGTGGCCCATACCGGCAGCATTCCCTTTCAGGTCCAGGACTGATGGCCTCACACATAGGTGGGGCTGGGCTTGCTGATTAGAGTATGCAACAACCCGAAATTTAAACTATAGTAATTAATTAACGAATTAATTAAATGATAAAATAACTTTGTGAAATTATCAAAATTGAGCTACGAGAGATACGCCATTGTGTCTGTAGTAATTTTCTGGTCAATTTCCATATATAGATTGTCAAAATCCGAGCTAAAATGAAGAAGATACGGAATAAACAAGAAACGAAGAAAGCAAAAAGAAAAAAAATAAGGCAGGTCGACCCTAGGGTCGACCCTTCCCTTGGCTAGGTCAACCTGTAGGTCGACCTACCACTTGTATGGGTCGACCTAGCGGTTGACTCGCCTTCTCTTATGGACAAGAAGTCATCCAGATGCAAATATGACATGTTTTTCTGTTTTAAATCGATCATGTGCATCCGTGCTTCCATCCGACGGTTCCCAGCGAGCCTATGACGTGGTTACACCAGATTTAATGTTACGACCCGGATTTTTCGACGTTGAAATTGGAATATTTAAATGGTTTTAAATATTTAATTTGAATTATAAATGGATTTCTGGATATGAAAGAGTTGGTTTTTATTTATAAAATAGATTCAGAATTTAAATATAGCGATTTGTTAGACAATATAATTATTTAATTCGATAATTGAATATTGGTTAAATTTTTGTATCTTGAGTTTTAAGCTCGATAAAAGTAATTTAAAGGCTTGTACAGTTTATATTGATAATAATGAAGATAATAAAAGTTTTAAAATTGAATTTAAAAGTGATTTGTTCGAATTTAAAAATATATCGTTTAAATTGAAATTTAAAAATAGCCTTCTGAGGCATAGTCTCAGAATTTGACGAAACCAGTTCCATTGGATCCGTAATAGTTTGTTATTATCAAATTTCAATTTTCATAGTGTTTGGAGTAATAGTTTGGTCATACGGAATGTAAACGCGCTGAAATTTATATCGAAATTCAATATAATAATTGAGTCCAAAAAGCTAACTTCTCCATACGATCGAATCAGGACTCGAAACCTTTTCCATTGCATTCGGAATAGGGGTATAACATTGTGAACGCCTAGTGGCACGCCTCGATAGGAGGTCGAAAATTTAAGATACGATTTAGATTTAAATTTAAAATTTAAATATGTGTGTGTATATATATATATATATTTGTTGACTGGTCAAAATTCCCTTCACATCAGAACTTTTTTTCCAAATCACTGTAGCCAGCAAGCAACACGCTTCCCTCCTTTCTTTCAAATCACGTCCTTCATTTCAATCAACAGAGAAAAATTAAAAAAGGCTTCAAATTAATAAAAGGCGGTCCACCATTGTTCCATTATCTCGAGTTCTTTTCAAAAAGCAACCGAAAACAATAGAGGAAACGAAACGAAAACCTTGTCTACCATTCTTGTTCGATTCAAGAAAAACGAAATCGTTTTCGTTCGAAAAAAATAAAAATAAAATGGGACCGCATATTCCCTCTCCTCTTCAGCTAAAATAAATCGAGGGAAATTTGGGGGGAAACGAATTCGATCACGATTTTTCCTTTCCCTCTTCCTCAGTTCGTTCGAAATTAGGGGGGAAACGAATTCGATCACGATCCACGACCGGGGTGGGCTGAGTTCCACTGCAGCAGGGGAGGTCAAGGTCGGCAGTGCTCGAGGGCAAGCTTGGAAGGTTGAGTTGAGCTAGGGAGGATTGCGGTGGGGTAGGGGTGCGAGATGGAGCTGCTTGCGAGCACGGCCATGAGGCACTGGAGGGGAGCGCACGCGCTCACACGAGGAGGTGGAGTTTGCAAGCTCTGGTGCGAGGCTGGTCGATGGTGGCGACGTTAGTGGCGACGAGAGGGTGGTCGAGCAAACGATGGTAAGGTATATGTTGTTTTTTCAATTTAAAATTTATATATATCTGTTTATATATATACAGAAGAAAAAAAATATATAACAGGAAGGTATATATGTCATTTATTTTTCAATTTAAAGATTTATAGGTATATTTGTATATATATACAGTAAAGGAAAAAAAGTTTAATAAATATAAATATATCTATATAAACACACACATTTTTTATTATATATAGGAACACAGAAAAATTATTATAAATAGATAATGTTTGAAAAAAAATAGGAATTTTAAAATGTTTGGAAGTTTATATAAAAATAGATTTTTTGAAATCTATAATTTATTTTTATAAGTATATATGTAGTTTCAAAAGAAAATAAATATACATATACACATTTTAAATTTACTAGTTTATTTTAAAAATATGTATTAAGGTGATTAATTTGTTTAATTAACTTATTTAATTATTTTAGTTACTAAGAAATTATTAAAGGAAAAATTACTTTAATTAAATTATTAGTCAATTAAGTTTATGGTAATTGATCATTTGATTATTTTAAATGTTAATAAACCGAATAATGTTTATACAAGGGCTAAAATCGTGAGAAAAACAAGTCAGGATGGAGTGGATTGCAAAACAAAAATAAAGGTGAGATTTTCTCACTCATTTAGATTACCCTGTTTAAAATTAAATGTTAAATTTAAACTATTGCATGCCTGACTTGATTGATAAACTTTTAATCTATCTGTTGGATGTTATATATATATAGTAGTATATATATTAGTATTGGAGTGATTGATATTCTCGCATTATATAGCAGATGAGACCCTATGCGCCCCGTATAATAGCGGATGACCCTATATACCGCGATATCCCCCTCGAAGTGGGATTGGTAATTTATTTGTTGACTAACATCTATGGATGCAGGGAAAAACAGGTTGGAGGGATCCAATTGGATTCCTCGAAAATATTTATTGTTCATATATTGATATATGATATAACTGATATGGATTGTATGTAAATTGGATAATTAATAGCATGGGAATTAAAATTGTTATTTTTAAATACCATAAATAATTAATTTGAAGGAATTTAAAAGAAAATTATGGAATAGAAAATATTAAATTGAAAATTGGATTTATTCCAAAGGAAGCTAAGGGGGATTAAGATATATAAATTAACTTGGTTATATTTAACTATTTGTAAATTGGTTTATGTAGAGATTTGAAATTAAATTATATATTAAAGGCTTGAAGATATATTGGAATCAATAAATAGATTTGAAATAAAATGGAATTTTATTAAGGGATAAAATTATAAAAGGGAATTATAAATAGAATTCTTTTTTTAATAGATGAAAAACTCAAAGAAGTTTATAAATTTATAAACGGGGATTATAAATAAGATAAAATGATATCAGTGGATATGTGGAAAATATAAATTAATGATGTGGACTTATATCGAGTTATGGGAATTGTTTTGAAAAAGTAATAGTGGAATATATTTCAAATATGAGAAATGGTGATAAATTTGGATATAGTCGATGTGATACGAATCAAGAGAAAATTATGAATTTAATTGGTGAATATTGGATTTTCTTAAAAAATAGATTTTCGTGCGAAACGAGTTGGGTTACAAATAAAGTTGAAATGATTTTTGAAAGAAATAGGAAATAAATGAATATTTTCCAAGTGTTGAATATCAAATGGAGTGGGAAAATATGCTAAGTATTGGGCAAGGGTTGGAATTTGTTCCGTGAAAATAAAAAGGGATTTGAAAACTATTTTAAAAGTGTTGAAGTATGGAAATAATATCTTGAGTAGATATTTTGAAATAAATAATTTGGAAAATTATTTAAGGCCTGATGGTTGCTTATGGAAGTTATTTGATAGTTAAATAACCGACTATCAATATTGGCCAATGCGTTGATGGTTTCGAAGAGACCGGGATCGGGTTTAATTATCCGAAAACCACTTCGATCTGGTTTGAACGTAACGAATGAATAACGTGAAGATGATGAAGACGGTGATTCGGTTTGTCCAGACCCAGGACAACTTGTATGGACGAATGCTATCAGAACATCGTCATCATCAGAGGACGATGAGCATTCTAAGGAAATTGTTCTTGAAAAGGTAACACTTAGCCTCGAACCACATCAACCGGGAATGGCTAAAACAGGGGAGGTGCAGCAAGGCTAAGTGGGTAGCACCCAAGTAGGGTAAGGTCATCCCTGTCTAGAGTCCCTTTTATTTCGGCTGTGTGGCGGATGCAGATCCCAACCACGGGGTGATCTTATTCGGGCTATCCAGTAAGGGGTAGTCCGGTCTTGTGTTGCAGGGGATCGGGAGTGGTCCTCAGTACGCTGATCTAGGCCAGGTACTGTGACGGGCGGTACCACAGTAGCCCTGCCATTGTATGGAATCCATTCTCCAATAAGCGCCCGTACGGTTTTGATTGTGCCCAACTATGCTGGAACGTGAGATGCAAGCATTTCAGCTATATTTTATTTACTTTCTATAGACACTATTATAATATCAGACGGATTTGATAAAAAGTTTTGGTTATTGTAAGGTAAAAACCCTGCATGTTTATTTGTGGTGTGGTCTTACGAGATACCTTTGTTTTCAAAGGATTTTTGAAAATATAATATAATAATAATCCAATTGAGTGTGTTTTCTCACGCTGGTTTTCCAGACTGACTCGAGTGTTGTTTTATTATAATGCTCGGGTCAGACCGAGCATTACAAATTCAGGATAGGATGATATGGAGTTCAAGGAACAAGCTGGATGGCAAGACGTACTTTCGTACTTGATTATTATTCCACTGTGTAAGGACAAGTATTAAACTGTCCAGATTTGATGTATTGGATTTTTTGTACTCTGATAATGGTATGTATATTAATAGTACAGATCTTGTATTTTAAAAGCTGTTATCATATATTATACTTTATTCCGCTGCGATTGTGAGATTCTGATGTTGTTTTTATCTTCTTCTTCTACCTCTTTCTTCTTTTACCCTACTTATTCGCCCTTTCGTACACTTTGGGTTGAACGAGGAATAGTTATTATCAACTCAAGGGGTACGGATTTGCGGGTCGTCACACTTAGTATCAGAGCTGAAGGTTAAGCGAGAACCTTGGCTCTGGTGGGGATTACTCATTAGAGATAGAGTCAGCAATACTCTAGATGGGTTTGAGCGTATTAATAGATATGAGCACGTATTTGTTAGTGAATATAAATGGTTTTATATATTGTGTTGATTGATTTATTGAGTGGCTTATGGACTTTGGCCGGAATAGTCAGTACAACTATATCGATAAGGGTTTCTAAACACTTGAATAGAACAATTCGACACAGTATTGTTTTATAAAGTGGGTAAATGAAATAATTTTATCCAAACCATATTTTGATATAAAATGAATAATTTTTTGAAATTTATTATATATTTGGAATGTTTGGATGATAATATTATAGTCAAATAAGATTATAAAATTGGAAAAGATTTAGATAACCAAAGGAAAATTTGTATAAGTATAAATTATACAAGTTGATTATAATTAAATCGGATTCAAACCAGAATTTGAAAATATAAATCCCAGAAGTTTTTGAATGTTTTCCAATGTATTTGGAAATAAATAATAGTAATATTATTTTGGAAATGTTTTAGAATAGAAAATGTTTTTAAATGGATTTTGGAAGTAATATAGCAATGAAATCACTTGGGTCACTGGAAAATAATTCCGATGATGATCGCGACATCATCGGTGTTCATTTTCGAGTTTCTAAGTGATGGATTGCTGCCGTGGTCATTGTTTTAGATTGTTTTGCGGAAAAACAAGTTTGTTTTGGAAATTCTGAAGGGAATTGAGTTTGGATAAAAGCCAGGATTGGGTTAAATTTAAAATGTGTGATTTGGAATGTTTGTGATTTCAAAAATGATTTGAAATAAATACCGGGTGGTTAAATATCCTGAAATCCTTATTTAAATAATTTAGAGATCATCAGGAGATAAGTTATAAACTTATAATTGGTGAATGATTTTGAAGAAAAATATGGAGATTGAATTTTGGACTTAAAATTTAAAGTGGAAATGTTAAAATAAAATTTAACTTAGATTGAGTTGAAGAAATTAAATTTTTGAAATTTAATTGGCTGGGTTTGAATTGAATTAATGGGGTGCATTTATGGAAATGGGAGTTTAACTTAAGTGAGTTGAATTAAAATTGAACGAATTGAAATTTAACTTAAGCTAAGTTAAATAAAATTGGGTTGAATTTGAATTGAATTGGAAAAAAAATGAGGTAGAAAAACCCAAGATAAAATTGTTTGATATTTTGGTGAAGGGAATTAAAATCCAAACTCGAGTTATAAAATGAAATTGAACCCAAGCAAAATAGTTGATGTGGTTTTTGAAAATAAAAATCAAATATTGATTTAAAAATTAGAAGTGAGCTAAGTAGCTAAATAAATTAGTTGATTGAGTGTGCTAATGAAATTTAACTTGGTTAAATATAATTGGAAATGCTATCGAATGAAATGGAACTGGATTAAAATGGAAATAATAAAATCTAAGTGAGTATAAATAAATTGAAAATGGCCGTGAATATCATTGAAATAAAATCGAGAATGAATTGAGTATGGGATTAAAATTAAAGTGGATTGAGCGAATGAATTAATTGAATAAACTAGTGAATGGATGGAATTTGATTGAATAAAAATCAAACCAAAAATTGAATTGGAATTTGCGACGAATGGTAATAAACTTAAGTTGTTTGATTGAAATAATTGAAGTAAGTAAATTAACTTAAGTCGATATTTAATAGAAGCTTGGATTCGAGTAAATTTGTGAAATGGCCATTAAATAGAATAGCATGGAATGTTTCGGGCTAAATAAAATGGATTTGAAAACAAATCAAAATGTGAGGTGAATGTTGATGGAATGTAATTGCATTGGTTGCGAACAAATTAAAAGGGGAATGGAATTAAAATGTAAATTGATTTATGATCAATATAAAATAGTTATAAGCTCAAAGAACTATTTATTTAAATAAATATCGCCAAACTTACATGGAAAAAAAATGTCGTTTGATGTAAACGAATGTAAATAAAAAAATTCTGTGAATTAATTGAAATGAATAAAACTGATTTTTAATTAATTTGGAATGAATATGGGTTGTTTGAAATAAAAATGAATTGGATGCATGTAAATCATTCGAATTGAATGAAAATAGTATATGGAGTGAGTTGAAAGCAATTAAAGTGTAATAGAACCCTATAAATTGCTTATGGAAATTGTTTAGTTTGTATCGCTTGTGAAATCCATGTGTTTATCTATTGTAAATAAGTGAAATGTTATTTGAACTTCATATGTGGTGCTTACATGTTTAAACTAAGTAAGTACAGGTACTTGGAGGCCGTTGGCTAGACTTTGCTCACGCTAATTGCTAAATTAAATAGGCTGCTTGCTTAAAAATGCTAAATAAGGTACGTTTTCGGATTAAAATACTGCGAAAAATAAAATATTGATATATATTTTTGTTTTCTAACCGTGTGGGTCGATGTATATATTTTTATCTCTCTTGTCATATTGTAAAAGCTCCGCCGTACGAGGGAGACTCTGCCAAAAAATTCGGAAATTTTGGGAGTTAGGAAATTTTTGTTAACGAAAAGTTTATTTTAAAATTGTAATGAAAATGTAGGAGTTGAACTAGAAGATGAAAACCAATTGTTTTGGGTGGAAGTTAAAGAATTAGAAAAGGTGAATATGGGATTTTCACTAAATGGGTTTTAGTAAGTTAATGGGTTGGGGCGTTCTTTCTGCCTTAACAATTTCGGGGACGAAATTCTTTTAAGGGGGAGGAATATAATGACCCATATTTCTCGACGTTGAAATTGGAATATTTAAATGGTTTTAAATATTTAATTTGAATTATAAATGGATTTCTGGATATGAAAGAGTTGGTTTTTATTTATAAAATAGATTCGAAGTTTAAATATAGCGATTTGTTGGACTATATAATTATTTAATTTGATAATAGAATATTGG
Source organism: Allium fistulosum (assembly GCA_030737815.1). NCBI lineage: Eukaryota > Viridiplantae > Streptophyta > Magnoliopsida > Asparagales > Amaryllidaceae > Allium > Allium fistulosum. The sequence goes on along the minus strand of CM060902.1, from coordinate 1,107,835,872 downwards.
TTAAATTTTTGTATCTTGAGTTTTAAGCTCGATAAAAGTAATTTAAAGGCTTGTAAAATTTATATTGATAATAATGAAGATAATAAAAGTTTTAAAATTAAATTTAAAAGTGATTTGTTTGAATTTAAAAATAACCTTCCGAGGCACAGTCTCGGAATTCGACAAAACCAGTTTCATTGGATCCATAATAGTGTGTTATTATCGAATTTCAATTTTCGTAGTGTTTGGAGTTATAGTTTGGTCATATGGAATGTAAAAGCGCTGAAATTTATATCGAAATTCAATATAATAATTGAGTCCAAAAGGCTATCTTCTCCATACGATCGAATTAGGACTCGAAACCTTTTCCATTGCGTTCAGAATAGGGGTATAACATTATAAACGCCTAGTGGCACGCCTCGATAGAAGGTCGAAAATTTAAGATACGATTTCGAGACGATTTAAATTTAAATATGTATATATATATATATATATATATGTTGACAAGTCAAAATTCCTTTCACGTCAGAACTTTTTTCCAAATCACTATAGCCAGCAAGCAACATGCTTCCTCCTTTCTTTCAAATCACGTCCTTCATTTCAATCAACAGAGAAAATTTAAAAAAAGGCTTAAAATTAATAAAAGGCAGTCCACCATTGTTCTATTATCTCGAGTTCTTTTCAAAAAGCAACCGAAAACAATAGAGGAAACGAAACGAAAACCTTGTCTACCATTCCTATTCGATTCAAGCAAAACGAAATCGTTTTCGTTCGAAAAAAATAAAAATAAAATGGGAGCCGCATATTCCCTCTCCTCTTCAGCTAAAATAAATCGAGGGAAATTGGGGGGGGATGAATTTGATCACGATTTTTCCTTTCCCTCTTCTTCAGTTCGTTCGAACTTTTAAAAAAAAGTATAAATCATAATCGAACGATTTCGATCAAAGTCATCGCGCGCGAGGCATCGTGACCGGGGTGGGCTGAGTTTCACTGCAGCAGGGGAGGTCGGGGTCGGCAGTGCTCGAGTGTGAGCTTGGAAGGTTGAGTTGGCTAGGGAGAATTGCGATGGGGTAGGGGTGCGAGATGGAGCTGCTTGCGAGCATGGCCACGAGGCACTGCAGGGGAGCGCACGCGCTCGCGTGAGGAGGTGGAGTTTGCAAGCTCTAGTGCAAGGCTGGTCGATGGTGGCGACGTCAGTGGCGACGAGAGGGTGGTCGAGCGAACGATGGTGAGGTATATGCTGTTTTTTAAATTTATAATTTATATATCTTTGTATATATATATATGCAGAAAATATATATATATATAACAGGAAGGTATATATGCCATTTATTTTTCAATTCAAAGATTTATAGGTATATTTGTATATATATACAGTGAAGGAAAAAAAGTATAATAATTATAAATATATCTATTGTTGGACGAAGTCCCACCGGACCATTACGACCGAATCAATCTCAACTCCACTCCACTCTCATCCCCAGCCAGCTACCTCATCCACCACCGAACCAGGGAGCCAGGACAACCACCACCGAACCAACCTACGCACCCATGCCGGACCAAAATACGTGAGCCCCACTGGTCCACCTTCCTCCAAGTCGCTGCCGAACCAGGAGCCTGCCGGACCAAGATGCCGAACCAATCCCCACCGGATCAACCTACGACCAGACCAACTTCCACCGAACCAGCCTATGCCGAACCAACTCCCCACCGGTCCAAACCTCTCCACCGAATGAAGTCTCCACCGAACGAAGCAACACATCTCACCACCGGACCACTCATCTCACCACCGAACCAAAGGAAACCGGACCAGATCCACCAGGCCAGATTACGTCAGCCCAGGCCCGCCAGCTGCTATATACCTCCAAGACCCCTACCCCCAGCCTCACTCTATAAATAGAGGGGAAGGGGTACAATAATGGGGGACAAGTTTGAGAGCTCAAGCACGGAGGGAACTTTCAAACAACTTTCTTTTACTTGTATCAAAGCTTTGTACTTGTAATCAAAACAAGAGAAGAGAAATAACATATAAAGTGGGCGTAGGCACATTCTGGCTGAACCACTATAAATCTACGTGTCTTTTTACAGTTTAGCCCCTGCTTTTCATATATTTACATCAATCTCCAAAATCACTAAGAACAACATAAGATCTACTAAATCATACAACTTTGAGGTGTTTGTCCATTTTTTGTGCAAACATTTTTGGTGCTTTCACTGAGAACTAGAAGCTCGAAGCTTCAGCTTCATCCACTTAACAGTTTTCCTAACAGCATCGTTCGCCACTTGGAAAACATGCCTCCCAAACAGAGAAAAGATGTTAACAAAGAAAAAAACATCGCATCCAGCAGTCTTCCAGATCCAGCTGTCACGAATCAAGTAAATCGTCCTCCTCCAGCAGCAGTAACAAATGAAGGACAGGCTAACCCAACCACTCCTGCCACAGAACAGCCTGCAGCAATTACTAGGGTAGATTTGGACAGAGTTGTGGTTGAAGTAACTAACTGCTTCACGTCCCAGCAGGAAGCCTTGGTGGACCATCTCATGTCACGCTTAAGGGATGCTGAAGAATCCAACCGCAACACTGAATCATGGGGTGAGTCCCAGTCTAGAGGATCTCAGAGACAACAAAGATCTTCCTTCTTCGAAGGAGCTAACGGCAGAAGTAGCCATGGTAGGAGCCGAGACCGAGCACAGCCCGAAGTTAGGCCTGAGGAAACAATTGGTACCGAACCCAACGGGGGAGGTACCGGACGAAGGTCAACTGTAGCTGAGCCTGTCATACTGCCTAACCACGGAAACGCCGGTGAACGGGGCCGAGCTAGAGTCCAGCCCGAAGTTGGACCCGAGGAAGTGCTTAGATCAGAACCCAGCAGGGGAAGATCAAGGCAAGGGCCAACTGTAGCTGACCCTAGCATGCTCCCAGAAGATCAAAGGCAGCCGCTGGAAGATATGAGGAATGATAGACGATACCATCCCTACAGGTCCTCTAGACGGAATCAATCCCACAGAACATAACCAAATTCCTTTCTATCTGCTCCAAATTCTGATGAAAGGATGGCACGCTTATTCAGAGAGTGCGTCCAACGGGAGCAAAGAGATCGAGGGATAGGCGCTAGGGTAACCAGCCCTTTCGCCCGCAATATCGAAATTGCTATCACCCCCCGAGAATGGAAGATGCCTACAAGGGAACCTTACAAGGGAACCTCCGACCCCATCGTACACTTACAAAGATACACACAACATATGCTCATGAGTGGAGCAACAGAGGGAGTACTGTGCAAATGCTTTCCACTATTCTTAGCAGATCTCGCTACCTCCTGGTTCTGTCATTTACCCCAGGGATCCATCAGCTCGTGGGAAATGTTGAAAGAAAATTTTATCAGTCAGTTCCGCATTCATGTGGAACAACCTAAGGACGCTTATTCCTTATCCAGCATCAAACAGAAACCCGGAGAAAAACTACAACAATACCTAACCCGATTCAATGCCACAGCGGCCGCAGTCCAAGATGCCGACGAGAAGCTTATCCTAATGGCCCTCTGTAGTGGTGTGCATCCGGACACTAAATTCGCTAGACGATTGACAAAAGAAAAACCAGTTACTTTACCCGACTTCTTCCATGAAGCCGGGAAATATATGAGGCTCGAGGATGCTGCCGTTGAGGGGCAGTCAGGACAGCAAAATAAGGCAACTCACAGCAACGCCCCTGCTGTGGCAAGGGACGTTAGAAGAAATGATTCCAGAGACAATGCTGGGGGCAAGAAGGGAGAAAAGCGCCTATATCGGCCTGGACCGAGATTCGACACTTACACTCCTTTGAACGAGACCGTCGAAAATATCTTCCTTGCCACCCAAGGCGAAGTTAGATACAAACGCCCACCATACAAGAAGGAATCAGATAACGCGCAGAAGTCTGGAAAGTTCTACCGCTTCCACGAATCTCACGGTCATGATACCAATGAATGTCATCATCTCCGGGATCTGATTGAGGAACACATCAGAAGGAAGAAACTGGAACACTATGTAAAAAGTCAGGACAGGACTCCAGCTCCTGCCAATGAAAACCCAAGGCTACCCTCACCAGAGTCCGGCAGAGGAAACCGCAACGCTAGCGGCTCTAGTCAAGAGAAGATAGCGGTCCATACCATCTCGGGAGGACCACACATCGCAGACTGGAGCTGGAAAGAGATGGAAAGATATGGAAAGTCGCTCAGAGACAATAAAGACAGTGTTAATTCAGTTATAGAAGAACGCCACCCAAAAAGGAAAGAAAGCGATGACATCACATTCGGTAAGCGTGACCTAGAAGGAAGGCAATACCCTCACATGGATCCCATGGTTATCTCTGCCCGGCTCGGTCCCGCCGAAGTTTACCGAATCTTAGTGGACACTGGAAGCTCAGTAAATATCCTGTTCAAACATGCCTTCGACAAAATGAAATTATCAATGAAGGATGTATCTCCCTACGATAAACCACTACACGGTTTCACTGGAGATGTGAAAATGCCCCTCGGGCAACTAGACCTCTTTGTTGAGATTGGAAGCCATCCCCTCTCCGTTGTACGAAAACAAACGTTTGTGCTGATAGAGAACCATTCGGTCTACAACGCCTTCTTAGGAAGGCCATCCCTGTCTGACTTCCAAATTGTCCTAGCCCCATGGTGCCTAAAGATGAAATTACCAACGGACAATGGAGTAGGGGAAGTAGAAGGAGACCAAGACGTTGCTCGAGACTGCTATGTGACTGAACTTCGCAACAACCACAGGAAGGATAAAGGGAAGGGTGTAGAGGTTGCCCTCTGCACGAAAAGTCTAGAAGCATAGCAACTAAAGAAAGCCCCTCCTCTTCGATATACCAGCGACCCTTTCAATGAATTAGACCCCAGGGACAGAGAGGTGGAGGCCACCGCCGAGCCTGCAGAGGCTATGGAGTTTATATCTGTAGACAAGCATGACTCAAGTAGACTATTGAAAATTGGGTCCCAACTAAAAGCAGAATTGAAGGAACAACTCATCGATTTTCTCCGCCACAACTTGGATGTATTCGCATGGTCACACGCTGACATGACCGGAATCTCCCCCGACGTAGCATGTCACGTACTAAATATTGATCCTACCAAGGCGCCCGTAAAACAAAGGAAGAGAAGCATTGGGGCAGAGCGATCGGCAGCCCTCGATGAAGAAGTAAAGAATCTACTCGCCAATGACTTCATACGAGAAGCCATCTACCCAAAATGGATCGCTAACCCGGTGCTGGTAAAGAAGGCTAATGGGAAGTGGCGAACATGCATTGACTTCTCCAACCTAAACGATGCCTGCCCAAAGGATTGCTTCCCACTTCCCCGAATCGACCAACTTGTAGACAGCACAGCCGGGCATGAGCTCTTATCTTTTATGGACGCATACTCAGGGTATAACCAAATTCCTATGCATGCTCCCGACCAAGACCACACTAGTTTCATCACCGACCGGGGTTTATACTGCTATAAGGTAATGCCTTTCGGACTTAAAAATGCAGGAGCCACCTACCAGCGCCTCGTCAACAAGATGTTTGCAGGGCTAATAGGGCAAACTATGGAAGTATACGTGGATGACATGCTGGTAAAATCAAGGAAAGCTGATGATCATGTAAGCCACCTAGGCGAGATGTTTCAAGTACTTCGCCAGTATGGAATGAAGTTGAATCCTCTAAAATGCTCTTTCGGAGTATCATCAGGAAAGTTCTTAGGATTCATCGTCCATGCCAGGGGGATTGAAGCAAACCCTGAACAAGTCCGAGCGCTAAGGGATATCAAGATACCTTCCACTCGGAAGGAAATGCAAAGCCTGAATGGAAAAGTGGCCGCCCTAAGCCGATTCATCTCCAAAGCAACGGACAAGTGTGTCCCCTTTTTCGAAGCTCTAAAGAAAGACAAAGGAAAGTTTGAATGGACCGACGAATGCCTGACCGCTTTCCTTAACTTAATCGAACACCTCCAGAAACCATCGGTACTCTCAACTCCAAGCGAAGGCGAAGAATTATACATGTACCTTGTTGTGTCATCTCACGCCCTAAGCGCTGCCTTGGTAAGGGAAGACAACCGCACGCAACGGCCAGTTTACTTCGTCAGCAAGAGGTTTACGGGGGCAGAAGTCAGATATCCTAAACTTGAGAAGCTAGCGTACTGTTTACTAATCACATCACGGAAACTGCGTCACTACTTCCAGTCCCATTCCATCAAAGTTCTGACCGATCAACCACTGAGGCAGGTACTCCATCGTCCCGACACTTCTGGGCGACTACTTAAATGGTGCATTGAACTAAGTCAGTATGATATCACCTATCACCCTCGCACTGCCATCAAGGGACAAGCTATGGCTGATTTCATTGCAGAATTCACTACCAACGAAAATAAGGAGCAATTGGAAATAGCAGAAGATATCAAGTGGAATATCTTTGTTGATGGTGCATCGAACGAACAAGGCTCGGGGGCAGGTGTGGTAATAATCACTCCCAAGGGAAACAAACTGCACTATGCTATAAGGTTGGAGTTCGCTGCCACCAACAACGATGCAGAATATGAAGCAGTAATAGCCGGACTAGAACTTGCCATAGAAATCGGAGCCAATTCTTTGTGTCTTCACAGCGATTCTCAACTTATTGTTAATCAAATACTAGGAGAATTCCAAGCTCGAGAAGAATGACTCATAGCATATTTAAAGAAGACCAAGTTACTTCTCAACCGATTGGACCACTACTTAGTCAAACACATCCCTCGGGAAGAGAACCAAGAGGCCGACGAATTGGCGAAGCAAGCAAGTGTAAGAGACATCGCCATCTCTGGGGCAGTAACCATCTCAAAGCAACTGGCCCCAAGTTTTGAGCAAGTGAATCTGATAGCTGCAACCGAGGAAGCAACTTGGATGACTCCCATCCGAGACTACCTACAAAGCGGCACGCTACCCAACGGGCGTAACGAAGTCAAGAAATCTTGAGGAAAGCATCCCGCTACACAATACAAGAAGGCATCCTCTATCGACGCGGATTCTCTAACCCGTTATTAAGGTGTGTCGCTGGAAGGGAAGCCAAGGAAAACTTATTCAACATCCATCAGGGAAGCTGCGGAGATCACACCGGAGGGCAAACATTAGCAAAAAAGATACTCCGGTATGGATATTTCTAGCCCACCTTAAGCAAGGACGCCTTGCATTTCGTCAAAAAGTGTGACAGATGTCAGAAATTCGCTAAATTCTGCGGCTACCAACGACTGAGATTACTCAAATGACCAGCCCATGGCCCTTCGCAATATGGGGAATTGACTTAATCGGCGAGCTACCAATGGGCCGAGGCAGGGCCAAATATGCTATAGTGACAGTCGACTATTTCACCAAATGGGTGAAAGCGGAACCTCTGAATAAAGTATCTTCAGCAAAAGTTATTAACTTCTTGATCAAAAATGTTCTGTGCAGGTACGGAGTCCCACTCAAAATCGTATCAGACAATGGACTTCAGTTTGACAGCGAGGAATTCGCCAACTGGTGCCAGGAGCACGGAATTCACAAAAGCTTCTCATCTGTAGCGTATCCCCAGGCAAATGGACAAGTCGAAGCCGTCAACAAAATTCTGAAAACTCTAATAAAAAAGAAGCTCGAAAAGTCAAAGGGCACTTGGGTGGATGAACTTCCTACGGCACTATGGGCCTATCGCACATCTTTCAGAACATCAACGGGGCACACTCCTTTCTCTTTGGCATACGGATCGGAGGCTATGCTCCCAGTTGAAACCATTGTGCCTTCCCACCGTAGGATCCACTATAACCCAGAAGAGAACAAAGAGCTCCTTCACATGTCTTTGGATCTAGTTGAGGAGAGAAGAAATGATGCAGTCCTTAAAGCAGCAACCCACAAAAAAAAAGTGGCAGCATAATACAACTCCAAAGTCAAGCATGGTACCTTACAAGAAGGAGATCTTGTCCTCAAGTGAATCTTCCCTCGTCCCGGAGCACTAGATCCAATCTGGGATGGACCATATGTAATTCATAAAGATCTCCGCAACGGAGCTTATATTTTGTTAACGGTGGACGGAGAGGTGTTCCAGTGGGCATGGAACATCCAACACCTCCGTTGATACTTTTCTTAACTTGTAGTGCCCATATGAAGTGAATTAACAAAGAGAATCAGTGGACGTAGGCCTTTTCGTGCCGAACCACTTTAAAAAACCTTGTCTCTTTTTTTAACTTGTTCCTTTATATCTTGGCTGCTTGTTAACTTTATCCTTTTCTGTTGAACAAAATCCTATGCATATAGCATTTCCACCCGAAGCAATCCACAGCGCAACTTCACCTGGATAAGACCTAACAGGTACTATGCGAATCTATGCCCTCGCCAATGAGACACTTTTGCCCCGGCATCCCTCTGCTGCGGGTTAACTCATTGCTCGCGACGGCCCTTAAAGCCAACTGTAATGAGCCGATTATAAGCCACCGAGAAGGCCGACTATAGCCGAGGCAGCTCATTACGGCGTTCGGCTCGCCGGCAACATAAGGTGTTGCCAGCCAGGGGCAGTTCACGGTTGACGATCGGCACCCACGCTAGCCGGCCACAGTAAATCGAATAATACCCACGATTACGGGCCATAATGGCCTGGGTAGTTACTGTGCGCGATCTCGGCTCCGATGTGTCTTAAGTGCGGCTGTGGTAAAAAAGAATTTACTCCCCGCGGAGGCGTAAGATGGGTGACAAATGTCTCCAAGACCCACAGCTAGGGAAAGTGACTACAAAGCCCGTTTGCCACGAACTTAAGCACATCGAAGGCCTTCCGTGATTGGAAGTTTTACTATTTCACATATTTCAATTTTACTTAAGAAACTTTTCTCCTATCCTCTGTAACAATCCCTGAAGTGCAGGACACAAAACAGGAGACACTCACTAATAGAAGCGGATACTCACAATAAGACACTGGACCGCATCCCTTACTCAGTCACACAGGATATTCAAAACTGCCATCTACAAGCAAAATATAAAGGGCGGTACTTCCTTCTTTCATATGTAAACACATGACTACAATTTATTCGCGCCTCACGCTAACATTGCAAGACATAAAATTATGTTTTGAACAAGAACCTGACATCAAACACAATTTGATTACAAGAATATGCATAGCTATATTTCTCATACAACATGTCAAAATAGCAACAAACATTCAGAAGACGACAAAATCAGCTTAAGTTAAAGAATTACACGTCAAGAATAGAGCTATTTATTACAAGTAGCAAAATATTACAACCTAAGAGTTACTTTACTGTTTAAAGACTAACATATACAACCCTGTCAAGTCCACAAAAAGAGTTTTTCCAGGTCTAATCAAGGGGTCGGCTGCATTGGAGTTTTATCCTTGTCCTGTTGCCCACCTGTCCAGTCAGAGAAAGGATTCATTAATGATAAGCAACTAAGTTAATGGAGAGACTAAAAAGGAAGACTTACCAGCACCTGCTTCTTGACCATCCTGGTCGTCATCCTCTACTTGCACACCTGCCTCCTCAGTAGCAAGCAACCGCATACCCTCCTACACAGCTACCTTCTCCTCCTTGGTAAACTGGGCAGTGACCACATCCATGCTGAAGGCCACGCCACCCTCTTTATCCGCATCAGCCTTAGCCTCGTCCAGAGCCCGAAGATAAATCTTAGCCATGACCCTAGGATAATCATCCATCCAGGATAGGTTGCCCTGCTTCCAAGTTCGGAAGTACATGTCCTGAAGCATTTCGTCCATCATCCCCTCATTCTCCTCAAACTCCCTCATCCGGGCCTCGGAAGCCGACAACCTCCCAACGGCAGTTTCTCTCTCCAATCGGTATCTCGAGCACTCAGCCTGAAGGGATTTTCGCATCGCCTCCATCTCCTCCTTCAGCTTAGCTTGAGCAAGCTCTGCGGCCTCAAGCCTCCCCGACAACTCCTCTATCTGCTCCAAATCCGCTTTCCGGACTTCATCCACCGTGGCAATGGCCATGTCGATCCGTTCTTTGCAGGTAGCCTCCATTTTCCGCAGTTCGGCCCGGCTGGCCTCTTCCATGGTTTTCTTTAGACGTCCAGAGGCGGCCTCGTGCTGGGAAATCTGGATGGCCTGATCAGCGAGTTGCTTGGCCTGGTCAGAAACCACTAACCGCAATCTTATGTTGGCACTCCCGATTTCCTCCCCGGCCTTGACCAGTCGGGCATGGTACCCCATCAACTTCCTGGTTTCCTCAGCAACCCGGTCGATGTTTGCCTAGCTTCGTCCCCTATAGTGACAATCCGAGTAGTAAGCAAGTCGAGTTCCAGAGACTTGGCCTCATCGAGCACCTTTACCATAGGGTTGCGAGGAAGAAGGTGCTCACCGGTAACTTCGTCGAAAGAAATATCATGGGAACTGGGATCCAGATCAGGATGACCCGCAAATGGATTACGAGCCAAGCCAGGATGATCAATCTGAGTAACGGTAGGATTTTCAGACGGGTGCGGAGAAAGTGCGAACTCAGTATCCTCCTCCGTGATGTCATGAAGAGGCTGAACTGGGGGCTGAGGACCAAGTGAAGGTTCGGATAAGGGATGACTCCTCTTTCTCTTTTGAATACCCTCTTCAATAACCCCGAGAAGAGGACGGTAGCCGACTACATCCCCAGAACGGTGGGTCGAAGGCTTCGGCTTGGCGGAAGCTTTGGAGAGCTTGTATTGTTCAAGCCGGTGCCGAAGATCTGAGGCCTTAGCCGTTTTACCTGCTCCTGATATGAAGAACAAGTGTCACAAGCTTACATTGATCCATAATTCGAGAAATGCGGCAAATTAAAAGTTAAAAGAAGAAAGGAAACATAGTTGTTATACAAACCCTGGGGAGGAGTAGGATACTGTAATAAGTCCTGGATTTCATTCCAGGACGGGAGCGAATCATAAAATATTCCTAAGTCCCTATCATAAATGGAGCCTGCAGGAGTCAAAAGTTCACCTTGAGTCGTCGGAGCCACCTTGGCTGGAATAGTCTGAGAAGACTCGCTTGCACCAGTCCCAGCCTTGTCAGCTTTCCCGGATTTCTCTACCAAAGTCGGCTCTCCGTCCAGCCCCTCGAAAGCTTGGTGGAATGCATCATCCGTCCACTCCTGTATCTCGCCTGCTTGCCCGGGAAGCAAGGCCCCGACGCCATCGCCACCGTCACCACCTTCCCGGTCATCTCCACCCTCACCTCTCTCCTCCTCCACATCTTCCTTCCCCGGAGTAAGTGGACAAGTGCTGGGGGAAGGACCATCCGACTTCTTAAGCTTCTTACCTCCGACCGCTGGAGATTTTGAGAAAGGTTTCCTCTTGCCACTCTCTACTGTGATACCTCCCTTAGCTTGAGCAGCCGCCCTCTCCTCCGCCGTTTCCCTCTGCTTGACTACTGACTGCTGTGGAAGGATCAAATTATACTCTAGAAGGGTCGCATTTCTGATTAGGTAAGCAGCCGATCTATCTCTCCCGGGGATAGCTTCTATCTCGGCCGCCGTCTGAACCAGGCGGTCATTCTCCACAACCGCAAAACCACCTGTCGCTAGCAAGAAATAAAAGCACGTAAGATAAAGCACTGCAGATGTAACGGAAATTATAAATAAGGCTTCACACTTACAGCCAGAGGTGAAGCGATGAATGGAAACAGAGTCACCCCTAATGAAGAACCATTCTTTCTTGAACATACTGAACTTCGAGTATAAGTCCAGGACGGGCTTAAAGGATACGGCAGATTCCAAGCTGATATAGGGAGACCCCTTCTTATAGCCTCTCAAGTTGTACAAATACCGGATCTCCCGGTTGGAAGGAGGACACCCATATCTCCTCTGGAAGATGACGAAGAGACTCACCAGAATGGCGTAAGAGTTGGGTTGAAGCTGGAATGGGGCCACCTTTAGATATGTAAGAAAGCTGACGACCCAAGCATTAAGAGGCGGGATGGCACCACACATACAGTGGTATCTGCTGTAGGCAAAGTACCCTTCGGGAGGGTCATATGGCATAACTTCTCTCCCTGGCAACAGCATGCGCGCCCTATCAATTCCGAAAGAACGGGAGATGACATCAAGCTGCTCTTCCTTAAGGGAGCTGGGAAAGCAATCGGGCGGGGAGTTCAGAAGTTCCTGAGGGCCGTACCCGTCCACCAGTGATCTCGGGGCAGTTCCGTGACATTCTGGTCCTGGCTGAGCAGGGGGCAACGCGGAAGATTCTCCTTCGCCCTGGGACTTCTTTTTATCTGATCGAGTTTCAACTCTGTGAGACATTATCTGCAACACGAAAAAGTACGCCGTTAAAACAAAAGATGTAGAAATATAAGCAGGCAAGTGCATACAATCCAGGATTTCATTTTTAATTCGAAACATAGAAGGTTCAAAGTTCATTCGGCACTCAGGATTCACATGATCATTCGGAAATCCATGTCCCCAAGCCCGTTCGGCAAAAGTTCATTCGGCACTCAGGATTCACATGATCATTCGGAAATCCATGTCCCCAAGCCCATTCGGCAAAAGTTCATTCGGCACTCAGGATTCACATGATCATTCGGTAATCCGTGTTCCCAAGTCCGTTCGGCAATAGCTCGTTCGGCAGAAGATAACACACCTGATTCGGCACTAGGTGATTCGGCGCTTTGATTGATTCGGCACTTAGGGGTTTTCGGCTATCTCAAACGATGGAGGATAAACGAAGGTTCGAAGCCCATACTTATAAGCGAACGTGGGCGACCAAACCAACCGGATCAGCAGTTGAAACCGAACGGACTGAAACAAAGTGAGACGCATGCTGGCATGTGCCCCACTTTGGGGGGCAAATGTTGGACGAAGTCCCACCGGACCATTACGACCGAATCAATCTCAACTCCACTCCACTCTCATCCCCAGCCAGCTACCTCATCCACCACCGAACCAGGGAGCCAGGACAACCACCACCGAACCAACCTATGCACCCATGCCGGACCAAAATACGTGAGCCCCACCGGTCCACCTTCCTCCAAGTCGCTGCCGAACCAGGAGCCTGCCGGACCAAGATGCCAAACCAATCCCCACCGGATCAACCTACGACCAGACCAACTTCCACCGAACCAGCCTATGCCGAACCAACTCCCCACCGGTCCAAACCTCTCCACCGAATGAAGTCTCCACCGAACGAAGCAACACATCTCACCACCGGACCACTCATCTCACCACCGAACCAAAGGAAACCGGACCAGATCCACCAGGCCAGATTATGTCAGCCCAGGCCCGCCAGCTGCTATATACCTCCAAGACCCCTACCCTCAGCCTCACTCTATAAATAGAGGGGCAGGGGTACAACAATGGGGGACAAGTTTGAGAGCTCAAGCACAGAGAGAACTTTCAAACAACTTTCTTTTACTTGTATCAAAGCTTTGTACTTGTAATCAAAACAAGAGAAGAGAAATAACATATAAAGTGGACGTAGGCACATTCTGGCTGAACCACTATAAATCTGCGTGTCTTTTTACAGTTTAGCCCCTGTTTTTCATATATTTACATCAATCTCCAAAATCACTAAGAACAACATAAGATCTACTAAATCATACAACTTTGAGGTGTTTTTCCATTTTTTGTGCAAACATCTATATAAACACACACATATTTTATTATATATAGGAACACAGAAAAATTATTATATATAGATAAAGTTTGAAAAAAATAGGAATTTTAAAATGTTTGGAAGTTTATATAAAAATAGATTTTTTGAAATCTATAATTTATTTTTATAAGTATATATGTAGTTCCAAAAGAAAATAAATATACATATACACATTTTAAATTTACTAGTTTATTTTAAAAATATGTGTTAAGGTGATTAATTTGTTTAATTAACTTATTTAATTATTTTAGTTACTAAGAAATTATTAAAGGAAAAATTAGTTTAATTAAATTATTAGTCAATTAAGTTTATGGTAATTGATCATTCGATTATTTCAAATGTTAATAAACTGTATAATGTTTATACAAGGGCTAAAATTGTGAGGAAAACAAGTCAAGATGGAGTGGATTACAAAACAAAAATAAAGGTGAGATTTTCTCACTCATTTGGATTACCCTGTTTAAAATTAAATGTTAAATTTAAACTATTGCATGCCTGACTTGATTGATAAATTTATAATCTATCTGTTGGATGTTATATATATAGTAGTATATATATTAATATTGGAGTGATTGATATTCCCGCATTATATAGCGGATGAGACCTTATGCGCCCCGCATAATAGCAGATGACCCTATATACCGCGATATCCCCCTCGAAGTGGGATTGGTATTTTATTTGTTGACTAACATATGTGGATGTAGGGAAAAACAGGTTGGAGGGATCCAACTGGATTCCTCGAAAATATTTATTGTTCATATATATTGGTATATGATATAATTGATATGGATTGTATGTGAATTGGATTATTAATAGCATGGGAATTTAAATTGGTTTTTTTAAATACCATAAATAATTAATTTGAAGGAATTTAAAAGAAAATTATGGAATAGAAAATATTAAATTGAAAATTGGATTTATTCCAAAGGAAGCTAAGGGGGATTAAGATATATAAATTAACTTGGTTACATTTAACTATTTGTAAGTTGGTTTATGTAGAGATTTGAAATTAAATTATATATTAAGGGCTTGAAGAGATATTGGAACCGATAAATAGATTTGAAATAAAATGGAATTTTATTAGGGGATAAAATTATAAAAGGGAATTATAAATAGAATTTGTTTTTTTAAATAGATGAAAAACTAAAATAAGTTTATAAATTTATAAACGGGGATTATAAATAAGATAAAATGATATCAGTGGATATGTGGAAAATATAAATTAATGATGTGGACTTATATCGAGTTATGGGAATTGTTTTGAAAAAGTAATAGTGGAATATATTTCAAATATAAGAAATGGTGATAAATTTGGATATAGTCTATGTGATACGAATCAAGAGAAAATTATGAATTTAATTGATGAATATTGGATTTTCTTAAAAATAGATTTTCGTGCGAAACGAGTTGGGAATTTACAAATAAAGTTGTAAATGATTTTTGAAAGAAATAGGAAATAAATGAATATTTTCCAATTGTTGAATATCAAATGGAGTGGGAAAATATGCTAAGTATTGGGCAAGGGATGGAATTTGTTCAGTGAAAATAAAAGGGGATTTGAAAATTATTTTCAAAGTGTTGAAGTATGGAAATAATATCTTGAGTAGATATTTTGAAATAAATAATTTGAAAAATTATTTAAGGCCTGATGGTTGCTTATGGATGTTATTTGATAGTTAAATAACCGACTAACAATATTGGCTAATGCGTTGATCATTTCGAAGAAACCGGGATCTAGTTTAATTATCCGAAAACCACTTCGATCTGGTTTGAACGTAACGAATGAATACCATGAAGATGATGAAGACGGTGATTCGGTTTGTCCAAACCCAGGACAACTTGTATGGACGAATGCTATCAGAACATCGTCATCGGAGGACGATGAGCATTCTAAGGAAATTGTTCTTGAAAAGATAACGCTTAGCCTCGAACCACATCAACCGGGAATGGCTAAAACAGGGCAGGTGCAGCAAGGCTAAGTGGGTAGCACCCAAGTAGGGTAAGGTCATCCCTGCCTAGAGTTCCTTTTATTTCGGCTGTGTGGCGGATGCAGATCCCAACCGCGGGGTGATCTTATTCAGGCTATCCAGTAAGGGGTAGTCCGGTCTTGTGTTGCAGGGGATCGGGAGTGATCCTCGGTACGTTGATCTCGGCCAGGTATTGTGACGGGCGGTACTACAGTAACCCTACCATTGTATGGAATCCATTCTCCAATAAGCGCCCGTACGGTTTTGATTGTGCCCAACTATGCTGGAACGTGAGATGCAAGCATTTCAGCTATATTCTATTTGCTTTCTATAGACACTATTATAATATTAGATGGATTTGATAAAAAGTTTTGGTTATCGTAAGGTAAAAACCCGGCATGTTTATTTGTGGTGTGGTCTTACGAGATACCTTTGTTTTCAAAGGATTTTTTAAAATATAATAATAATCCAATTGAGTTTGTTTTCTTAGGTTTGTTTTCCAAACTGACCCGGGTGTTGTTTTATTATAATGCTCGGGTCAGACCGAGCATTACAAATTCAGGATAGGATGCTATGGAGTTCAAGGAACGAGCTGGATGGCAAGACGTACTTTCGTACTTGATTATTATTCCGCTGTGTAAGGACAAGTATTAAACTATCCAGATTTGATGTATTGGATTTGTTGTACTCTGATAATGGTATGTATATTAATGGTACAGATCTTGTATTTTAAAAGCTGTTATCATATATTATACTTTATTCCGCTGCGATTGTGAGATTCTGATGTTGTTTTTATCTTCTTCTTCTACCTCTTTCTTCTTTTACCCTAGTTATTCGCTCCTTCATACACTTTAGGTTAAACGAGGAATAGTTATTATCAACTCAAGGGGTACGGATTTGCGGGTCGTCACGTTTAATCTCCAAATCCAATAGTTTGAGATCTATAAGTGACACAATAAATAAGACCCTAGGCCTAGCTATTTTTCTCATTCAGATTTTCTCCATCTGGGTTCATTGCTTGAGGCTGGACCCTAAAAGGAATATTTTTCCAAGGAGAAGATCTTTTTAATTAAAATATTTTATACCCTACAAGTGGATCCAGGAAGGCATTGAAAAAGAGCTAAGGACCACAAGTGAGTGTTTAGTAATTATTTTAGATTTTTAAGTAATTTAAAATAATAGGGTTTCCAATAGTTGTAGTTTTTCTACAATTTTGGGATAACATTTATGCAAGTTTATTTACAGTTTATTTTTAATTAAATTTTAGACTTGTTTTCCAGTCTATTTTCTTTTAGCTATTCTATTTCAGTTATTTGCAATTATTTATTGTTAATTACAGTTTTCCTAATTATTACAGTTATTTAAAGTATTTGCAGTTATTTACTGTTATTTACATTTTATTTGCATCTATTTTACATTGGGATTTATTCTATAAATGTTAGTTCTTATTAATTCCCTTTTTACGTGAATAGAATAAATAAAAGAGAATAATTCGCTAATATGGAGTATCATATAAGAACACTAAATTTACAGAAATTAAATGTAAAATAAGAAGAACTGTAATAAATTGGACATACACTAAAATAGGCAAATTTAAGACATTTGCATGCATAGTTATAACGTGTAATTATAACTAAAAAGAGAAAATAGAAGAAA
Organism: Allium fistulosum; assembly: GCA_030737815.1. NCBI lineage: Eukaryota > Viridiplantae > Streptophyta > Magnoliopsida > Asparagales > Amaryllidaceae > Allium > Allium fistulosum. The sequence continues at coordinate 1,107,818,662 of CM060902.1, read as the reverse complement.
TTGCAGAAGAAACTTGTTTTTAAACTTAGACCTTGGATTAAGTTAATAAAAAAAATTATAACACACAAGTTGTAATTAGAGACAACAGAAAAGGCTTATTTTAGAAATTATATTTAAGTTAATAAGAAAGCATAGCAAAGATAACAGAAGAGGCTTATTTTAAAACTTTGGTTAAGTTAATAAAACAACAGAGCAGAAATAATAGAAGAGGCTTATTTTAAAACTTACTCTAAGTTAATAAGCAAAGATAGAAGTAGGACCCGTACCGGCAGCATTCCCCTTGGGGCACGCTTATGCTGTTTAGGGTGGATAAGTGGTCAATAATTAGAGCTCAAATCAGGGACCCATACCAGCAGCATTCCCCTTGGGACATGCTTATGCTGTTTAGGGTAGATAAGTGGTCAATAATTAGAAGCTCAAATCGGGAGATTTGGTCAAGGGGCGTAACTAGATTTTGTTTGTTAGGACCCGTATCGGCAGCATTCCCCTTCAGTCAGAAACTGGTGGTCTCACAACACACTTAGGTGGGGCTTGGCATGCTTATGCTATTTAGGATAGATAAGAGGTCCAAAGAGGGAGCAACAAATAGCATGAGCTGGGGGTGGCCGAGCGTGCAGCCTCAGTGTAGGGATATAAGTCACTATTGAGTTCCAAAGTGCTAAACAAGTGTCTTTTATTATGGGACCCATAGGATGGGACTAGCTCACAATTGCACAACAGAGATAGAAAGTCGATCAAAGGGTAGAATTAGGAATTCAGCCTAATTAAAGTAGGATTAGGATTTCAGCCTAATCACAGCAATCTAAGAAAAGTGCAAACAATTGAAATAATTAGAATGGGTCTAAGCAAAGCAAACAGTTAAACAGTATTTTATTCCAGCTTTATCTTTTCCTTTATTTCCTTTTATACTAGAACTGTTGCTAAGTCTACTATGTTTATCTTGCTTAAAAATGCTAGTAATTACTTCCACTCACCAGACTTTTAGTCTGACCCACTCCTCTATTTTACCCTTTTTCTCCCCCCTTAGGCCAGCAGAGGCAAGGACAGTAGATTTGGATTTCTTGGAGACCCATTTGCAGAGCTTTTCCATTCTTCATGTATTCTTCTTCTTTTCAGTTTCATATGACTTTTGATGTACTGTTACTTTGTGAGAGGGATGATTATTTTTATGTACTCTAATGATGTGACTGAGATGGTATTTTTCACGAGACTTATGTATTCAGTTTTTAAGACATATTATGTATTTGGTTTTATGACTTATTTTACGGAGAAATAAAGCTTAATTTTAAATATTTCCATTGTTTTATTTATTTTGTCTTGTGAATCTTAGTCTCTGTAAAATTTTAGCTATATCTATAACGCACCATATCCTTTAGTGTGTCCTTTTGGGTATACTAAGGGGTGTGGGGTGTTTCACTTGGTATTAGAGCCTAAGGTTACAGGATTCCTAAAAACTCGTTTTAGAAATAAAGAATTTTTCCAAAGGTAACCTATTTTTAAAAGTAGAATATCTTCAAACTAGAAGTATTTTTCAGAAAGAAACTCTTATTATAGAAATAGTTTTTCAAGTATAAAAGAGTTTTTATAAAAGTCCCCTCAAAGTCCAGTTCAACCTTCTTTTGATTCTTTCGAGCCTAAATTCTCTTTTCTCTACATAGTATGGCTGACTAGTTCCGTAGACCTACGGTACCAGAAGTGCAAGGGCAATCGCCCAATACAGCACCAGCAGGTGGAGATCCCATTAATCCACCTACAGCAGCCGATTTTTCTAAGTTATGCAAGGACTTCGCTAGTCTAGGAGGCAAGACGTTTTCTGGCACAGAGGATTTCGAGGAGGCACGAGCTAGGTTGAAGGATATGGAGCAAATGTTTAGGCTGTTAGGATAGGAGGACAGACAGAGAGTTTAGCCTGCATCTTGGCAGTTGAAGGTAGTGCTTAAAGTGGTACCTAAGTCAAAAAGCTCTAAGAACCCGTGGTGGAAGAACAAGAAGGATAAGGACAAGAGAAAAGAAGGAGGACCTCAGAAGCATATCAAGAAAAGCGGGAAATGTCATAGTTGTGGATTGGTTGGTCATTGCGTAAAAGACTGCAAGAAGGAATTACAAATGAAGAGAAGGTGTTATAGTTGGGGACAGCCTGGTCGCCTTAGTAGAGCTTGTCCTCAAAGAATGGAGCAGAGAGCAGGCGCACCTACAGCGTAAGTACAGGCTTTAGATGCGGCACCTCCTAGCAGTGGACCAGATAGAGGTAGAAAAGTCTCTGTAGTAGGTTTGATTTCTATCTCTTATTTTCCTATTCGGACTCTTTTTGATTCTGGAGCATCCCATTCTCTCATTTCTAGTTACTTGGTTGATTGTTTGCACTTTGATATCTCTTTAGTAGTAGACCCCATAGTTGTTTCAAAACCCATAAGAGGATCGGCACATTTATCCATTATTTGTAGAGGTTTGAAAATTTTTATACTAGGCGTAAAGTTTGGCTGTGACGCTTATGTAGTGGGATTTTCAGGGTATGGGATGATTTTGGAAATGGATTGGGTATCCACTTATGGAACGATATTGGACTGCGAGAGGAGAGTCATTAGACTAGAGACATGCAGCAGTAGGGCTCTTGAGGTTTCTTGCGACCCAAAGGGATCAGTCATGTTGAGCTTCCTTTATTCCCTTGATTCATCACTAGGAGAGCTAGATTATGTTCCAGTCGTTAGAGATTTCCCAGACATTTTTGAGGAGGTTAGGGGACTACCCCCTAAGAGAGATAACGACTTTAGGATCTATATGAATGACAATGCTAAGCCAGTGGCATTGCCCATGAGTCACATGAAAGGAAGGAGTTAAGTAAGCAAATTGGTGAGCTATTGGAGGAAGGCTTCATTAGACAGATTCTTTGAGTGGTTGGGCTAACCAACGCACTAGCCTATTTTGTAGATTTGAGGAGCCGTATTTTTTTCTCGAGATGTCCTAAATAAGTTCGTAGTATATTTCGTTGATGACATTTTGGTGTTTTCCAAGAGTATGGAAGAGCATGCTATTCATCTAGAGGAGGTTCTTTGTACACTTCGCATTCATCAATGGAAGGCAAAATTCTTGAAGTGTCACTTTTGGCTTAAATAAGTGTGTTTCTTAGGGCATAGAGAAGGTCAACACATGGAAAGAGTTTGAGAGATGGTTTTGTACATTTAGGTTCAGATTGTAGAAATCCAAAGAGTTGTAGGCAAAGATTGGAGATGTACAATAGATTCAGTTGAAAAGAAGAAAGCCCATGTGTAGGTAATTTCAAAAATTATAATTGTTTCAGATAAGTGGATTTAACGGTAGTGCCTTAGAATAAATATAAGCATATAAGAGGAATAGGAACAAAAGACTTTAGTAAGGAAATGAGATTTCCAAGGTTTAGCTAGGGTACTCCTAGGATAGTAAGTAGAGAATCCACTTTATGCCGAGCCCAATAACATGAAATTGAAAAGTTGAAAAATATAATTGTTAATATTTTTGAGAAAGGAAATATTAGGTTTTTGAAAGAAAAAAATGGTATGAAATTTAAACTGGTTTTTTATATGATGTAAATTTTGTTGAAAGTGAAATTGTTTTTGAAGAATTATAGAGCATATATAGCTCGCTAGTTTGGTAAACAAAGATTTTTAGAAAATAAAAACCTAGAGTGTATTAAGTATCGAAAACGTAGGTTACAACATTTATTGTTGTAATAGAGTATTCTTAGAAAGTAAAAGGGGCATAGACTATAACATTATTGTTATAGTATGTGACTTCCAAAAGAAATGTTTTTGCATAGTATTTGAGATTTATTAGTATTTATTTTAATTGAATCCATACACTAGTATTTTTGGGTTGCGGTAACAGTGTTTTACGCAACATCTATTTTGGCCCAAATAAAAATGCATTTTAAAGATAATTTCTAAGTATAGAAATAAAGTGGTTTGTAAGTACACTTATTTTTTAAATAAGTATAAGGAAATGTTTTCTAGTTATGGATATATTAAAACAATTTTGAAAATGAGTTTTTCTAAAAAGAAAAGTGTAAGTTGAATATTAGGAAATTAATAAATTTCATAGAAATTGTCTATCATAAGAGAAAATAGATTAAACATACTTTAATATATTGGGATGAAATGAATAATGGTAAAATTTTCTATGGAACCAAATCACAAATAAAGATGTTTTGTGCAAGTTATAAGGAATACGTGAAAGAGATGTACAAGGTATGGGAAGCACTATATTTTGTATAGCCTATTTTGAAAAATATAAAATAAGTTCCTTGTAATTTCACATAAACATGAAGTCCACTTTTAAAGGATTCATAGAAGATTTTAGCATTAATAGTTTCTTATAAGAGAACGTAGTTCCAATACAGTAAGATATAAAGGCATTAGGTGTAATAAGAAGTGTAATAATTAGAGACAGTGTTAGGTAGGAGATATATTATAGAGAGCCTTTGTAGAAAGCCCCAATTTGTAGTTAGAAACTCCTCCAAGGTTAGGTAATTGGAAAGTTAAGGAGTTTTAATGAAATAATTGTTCTTTATCTACTCCAGTTTTTGAAAAATTGAAAATCTATGAAAAGAAGATGTTTTGAAAACATGTGAAGGCATTTTAAAGATATCTTAAAGAAAAATGGTTTTGTGAAAAAGTAAATAAGTTTTTGAATGCGAAAACTTAGTAACAGATAAATTTAAAAATCCCAATTTTTATAGAAAGCTGTAAAGGTCTTTAAAAGAAAAGGAGGAATAAGTTTTGAACTTAGAATTTGAAAGTTTTCCCCCTCTAGGTTTGGGGAATAATGTAAATTCAAAAAGCTATAAGGATGCAAGTCTAGAAAGATAAAATGTTATGTAACCAAGTACCTTTGAATTTAATAAAAACTTGAAAATAACACTTTTAAAGGCAAAAGTTTTGGGATTTGATGTTTTAAAAATTTAGAAGCTTTAGTTTTTGAAATGAAATGATAAGTATCAAACCAAACTTTTAAATGTGGAGTAGATAGGAATCATTTGCTAGGTGTGATGGAAAAAGTGTAAGGCTATATAGGAGATAGCAGTAATTACTTTTAGAAGTAATAATAGAAGTTTCTGTAAAGTGTATAGGACACTAGTGGGAACCTAGGAATGTTGCTTCATTTGTGTAGACTACATAGTAAGGTGATATTAGTAAGAAAGTAAGACACTCGTGGTTGAGGATGTGTATTCTTGATTTTGGAGGAACATGGAAGGAGCATCTTCCTTTAGTAGAATTCACGTATAGTAATAGTTTTCAAGCTGGCATTGGAATGGCACCTTTCAAAGCTCATTATGGAAGACCATGCAAGTCACCTTCGGGGTGGTTAGAGTCTACAGAAAGATTGCTACTTGATCCCGACATGATTAAAGAGAGACTTCGGAGAAGATTGATTTGATTAGGAGAAAATACGTACCTCTTATCCACATCTCTTTGATAATAAGTTTTGAATTTCCTATTTCCATTTTTAGTTTTGAATAGGTTCTTTCCTTTATTATCCTTGGGAGGGTAGATTCTAGGATTTAACCTATGGATGGTAGGATTTGATGTAAACATGTTATTGGAACATGTTATGTATGATGGATGCTAGTGGTTGCATGTGGTTGCTAGTGGACGCATATACTTACACTAGGCACTATTATCTCTTAAGGATCGGCTTAACTAGGTCACTAGAGCATATGCATAGGGATGTGTGTGCATTTGCATTTTTTATTTTCATGGTTGCTATAAATGGATGATTATCATAGATTGTTGCATTTGGATGATGGTTGTAACACGTATATAGAACTATCAGCTATCATTAGGAAATTTGCATTCATTTGGATACATAGCATGTACATGATTGCATAAAAAAGGAGGTCGACTGAATTAGTAGATCGCCTAATCTTTTGCATTAGTTAGGGACATTGACACCACACTACTTGCATATATATCATAAATTGCATTAGAAAAACTTAAGGATAATTGATGTAATAGATGATGGTTGAGTAGTTGGTTGTAGAATTTGAATGAAAACATTTATTTCATTCTTCTATCCTTGGATATTTTGGGGACAAAATCACTTAAGGAAGGGAGAATGTAACAACCCAAAATTTAAGCTATAGTAATTAATTAACGAATTAATTAAGTGATAAAATAACTTTATGAAATTATTAAAATTGAGCAACGGGAGTTGCACCATTGTGTCTGTGGTAATTTTTTGGTCAAAATCCGAGCTAGAACGAAGAAGATACAGAATAAACAAGAAACGAAGAAAGAAAAAGGAAAAGAAAAGAAAATAGGGCAGGTCGACCCTAGTGTCGACCCTCCCCTTGGCTAGGTCGACCTACCACTTGTATGGGTTGACCTGGCAGTCGACCCGCCTTCTCTTATGGACGAGAAGTCGTCCAGATGCAAATATGACGTGTTTTTCTCTTTTAAATCGATCCTGTGCGTCCGTGCTTCCATCCGACAGTTCCCAGCGAGCCTATGACATGGTTGCATCAGATTTAATCTCCACATCCAACGGTTTGAGATCCACAAGTGACACTATAAATAAGACCCAACGCCTAGTTATTTTTCTCATTCAGATTTTCTCCATCTGGGTTCATTGCCTGAGGCTGGACCCTAAAAGGAATATTTTTCCAAGGAGAAGATCTTTTTAATTAAAATATTTTATACCCTACAAGTGGATCCGGAAAGGCCAAGGAAAAGAGAAAAGGACCACAAGTGAGTATTTAGTAATTATTTTAGATTTTTAAGTAATTTAAAATAATAGGGTCTCCAATAGTTGTAGTTTTTCTACAATTTTGGGATAACCTTTATGCAAGTTTATTTACAGTTTATTTTTAATTAAATTTTAGACTTGGTTTCCGGTCTATTTTCTTTCAGCTATTCTATTTCAGTTATTTGCAATTATTTATTGTTAATTACAGTTTCCCAATTATTAACAGTTATTTACAGTATTTGCAGTTATTTACTGTTATTTACATTTTATTTGCATATATTCTACGTTGGGATTTATTCTGTAAATGTTAGTTCTTTATAGTTCCCTTTTTACGCGAATAGAATAAATAAAAGAGAATAATTCACTAATATGGACTATGATATAAGAACACTAAATTTACAGAAATTAGATGTAAAGTAAGAAGAACTGTAATAAATTGGACATAGACAGAAATAGGCAAATTTAAGACATTTGCAAGCATAGTTATAACGTGTAATTATAACTAAAAAGAGAAAATAGAAGAAATAGCGGAAGAAGCTTGTTTTTAAACTTAGGCCTTGGATTAAGTTAATAATCAAAATTATAACACACAAGTTATAATTAGAGACAACAGAAAAGGCTTATTTTAGAACTTATATTTAAGTTAATAAGCAAGCATAGCAAAGATAACAGAAGAGGCTTATTTTAAAACTTAGGTTAACTATAAGCAAACATAGCAGAAATAATAAAAGAGGCTTATTTTAAAACTTACTCTAAGTTAATAAGCAAAGATAGAAGTAGGAGCCGTACCGGCAGCATTCCCCTTGGGGCACGCTTATGCTGCTTAGGGTAGATAAGTGGTCAATAATTAGAGCTCAAATCAGGGACCCGTACTGGTAGAATTCCCCTTGGGACACGCTTATGCTATTTAGGGTAGATAAGTGGTCAATAATTAGAAGCTCAAATCGGGGGATTTGGGCAAGGGGCGCAATTAGATTTTGTTTGTTAGGACACGTATCAGTAGCATTCCCCTTCAGTTATGAACTGGTGGTCTCACAACACACTTAGGTGGGGCTGGGCACGCTAATGCTATTTAGGATAGATAAGAGGTCCAAAGAGGGAGCAACAGATAGCACGAGCTGGTGGTGGCCGAGCGTGCGGCCTCAGTGTAGGGATATAAGTCAAGTTCCAAAGCGCTAAATAGGTTTCTTTTGTTTTGGGACCCATAGGATGGGACTAGCTTACAGTGGCACATCAGAGATAGAAAGCCGATTAAAGGGTAGAATTAGGAATTCAGCCTAATTAAACTAGGATTAGTATTTCAGCCTAATCACAGCAATCTAAGAAAAGTGCAAACAATCGAAATAATTAGAATGGTCTAAGCAAAGCAAACGGTTAAACATTATTTTATTCCAGCTTTATCTTATCCTTTATTTCCTTTTATACTGTTGCTAGGTCTATTATCTTTTTCTTGCTTAAAAATGCTAGTAATTACTTCCACTCACCAGACTTTTAGTCTAACCCACTCCTTTATTTTCCCCTTTTCTCCCCCTTAGGCCAGCAGAGGCAAGGACAGTAGATTTGGATTTCTTGGAGGCCCATTTGCATAGCATTTCCATTCTTCATGTATTCTTCTTCTTTTCAGTTTCATATGACTTTTGATGTACTGGTAGTTTGTGAGAGGGATAATTATTTTTATGTACTCTGATGATGTGACTCAGATGTTATTTTTCACGAGACTTATGTATTCAGTTTTTAAGGCATATTATGTATTTGGTTTTATGACTTATTTTATGGAGAAATAAAGCTTAATTTTAAATGTTTCCGTTGTTTTATTTACTTTGTCTTATGAATCTTAGTCTCTGTAAAGTTCTTAGCTATACCTATAACGCACCATATCCTTTAGTGTGTCCTTTTGGGTATACTAAGGGGTGTGGGGTGTTTCAAAGTAAATAAGTAGCCAACAGAATAAGAAAAGTAAACTAAGTGCAAAATAATGATTAGACGTAGGGTCTAATAAAACGGTAAGGTGCGTTTGGAATAGCCCAAAGGGAATCTGGATAAAGAGCCTAACAAAGCAGTTCATCGCAGATTTTAGTACAGAAAGAGCACGTCCAACTTAGTTAGTTTGGGCTAGAAGGAAGTATGGGACTTCAATGGGACATGAAGATACTCTAGGATGACCTTCTGGTGTAGGCCTAACGAAGCTGCACCCCCGGAGGCAGGTCTGTAGGTGTTCCATCAAGAGAGTATGCCTTGACTGCTTTTGCATTGCAGGCCTAACGAAGCGGACCTTTGTAGGCAATCAAAAGGTTGATGATGGAGTAGGATATTCGCATGACATCATATTCCTACCTAGTTACGAGTAGGTTTCAGTGGGCAGGACCCAAAAGGATAGTCGCATGCGGAGATCAAGCCATCATCAATCAGAGCGAGTTCGGGAAAGACTAGAGTTAAACCAACAGGCAAATGATTCTTTCACTATCGAGACGTTGGATGAGGGGCGCAACCAATTGGATGTTTAGATTGTTTGTAGTAGGGCACAGTCACTTAGCACTTGATAGGTCTTTCGATTAGTTAAGGGGGTGTAACAACCCGCATATTTATCGATTTTATATTTAAGTATTTTATTTAAATATTTCATCGTTCGTCGGATTTTAGTCCGAAAAGCTACTTTTTGCAAACAGTCAAATTAGGACTTGAGACCCCTTCCATTGAGTTCAAAATGACGTTTGCGACCTTTTTGAGTATAAGCTTCGATATGTTTGGAGTTAGTCGAATTTTGCTACTTTTTCACTTTGGGTTTGGGTTCAGCCCACTAGTCATCCTTATACCCCAAACTGAACCATCCCTCCCCATTCACTCTCTCTTCCTCCTCTTTTCAGTTCTAAGGCAAAAAATGGTGGGAGAGATGGGAAATTAAAACTCTAAGCCCTAGTTCAATTGCAAATTCAAGCTTCTACCTCCAAATTCAAGAAGAAGCTTTGGTAAGTATCATCTCCTTCATCTCCAACTCATTCCCACTTTGATTTCAGAAAATTCCTAAACCTAATTTAGGAAATGTTTCTCTTTTAAGCTTAGATTCAAGCTTCTTGTGTTGAGATTGAAGTGTGGTTGATCTTCCTTTGTCTTCATGCTTCTCATTCATTGTTTTCGGGTTCAAAGGTGAGATTTTTATCTCACATCTATTTGTATAACTATCCTTAATTTCTTGTTATGAATTCCTAACAATTATCCATGTGCAATTGCTTTTGATTTGGATGGGTTTTGTGAGCATTGCAATTTTTGGTGTTTTGGAAGTCTAAAACTCAAAAAATCATAGCTTGATGTTGGATCATGTTTTAGGTGATAAATCGTAGAGCTTATAGGGCCGGGTAGCCGATAGGCGTAAACCCCTAGCGTCCGTGCTTGTCCGATTGAAATTAGAGAGAGTTTGCACTTCATTTAAAATAGGGTAGGAAATGCAGGAAACCAGGTTCAGTCGACTGAATCATTTGTTCAGTCGACTGAGCTGAAGCCCGGAATTTTCTGGACAGTGTTCAGTCGACTGAACAGGGATTTCAGTCGACTGACCTGCTCCTGTTTTCCTGATTTGCCTATTTATGCTCGTTTTGATTGGGTTTTCCGAATTTTATCGATTCATGTTGGTTCTTAGTGGTTGTTATCATTTATTATGACTTTGATGACTTCTTTTTCGGGGTTTATGTGAATATCCATTTTGATGGATTTATTATCGATTTCTTTGGATTTGATTCACGTCTTCGTATGTAAATTTTGATGATTGATTGTTTCTACACACATATGGGGTAGCTCCCTATGGTCTTCGGGTTGCCACCCCCCCCCCCACCTTGGGGGGGTTGCCACCCCCCCCTGGACCCCCCTCCGTAGGGGATCTTATCTGAAAAACATTCAACAGAACTTCCTACTTTGATGGTTTTGGGGATTGATTTCTTTGGACTTTACTCACGTCTTCGAACGTGAATTTATGTAATTCGATTCATTTCAACAATCGTTTTGTGACTTGTCACTTTAAAGATATGAAGGTTTCAATACTAGTAGTAAATATCAAAACTCTTTCATCAAATCGATTTCAACACTATTTTAAATATCAAAAGTTCGTTTTCTCAAACCGATTTCCAATCTACTAGTATATATAAGCCTTTACTTCACTCGGATGAGAAATTGACTTAAACGACTTAGTAAAACGAGTGGTATGAAATGCTTGCGTTCACTTCGTCGGTTAGCTCTTGGACTTGTACGATTGAACCCCTTTTTGTGACAATTTCCTAGTGGAGATCTACAGTTTGTTCGTAAATATTTAAGTTAAGCTAGTGGTTATGGGACATAAAGCTAAACTCATATATTTACTAGCTTAGTGTAATTGACACTTCCTAATGATCATGACGTTCATTTTTGTGATTTAGACTAGCGATTGAGCGATGTCTCTTTGTTTGCGAGGTTAGACTAGACACCATTTGTGTGATTTCGATTCACACATATCTCTTCGTCTTCAAGGTTAGTCTATACCTCATTGGTGTGATTTCGATTCACACATATGGGGTAGCTCCCCATGGTCTTCGGGTCATTTCTGTGTGGAAATTTAATGGATAGCTTCCATGAGATAGCTTCTCGTCATGTGTTTTACGCGTAAGTGAGTTTTCATGCTCCCATTCATGTGTTAGGCCTTCCCCCTCCTTTTTATGTGTTTTCTGGATTTCTGGTGATGATTTCTGGAATCTTGTGCTTCACCAATTTTCATGATTTTCATTGATATGATATCAGTTTTTGTGCATTGGTGAATTTATGTGTTATTGACTTGTTATGAATACAAGTTTAGGGTATGATACCCTATTTCATCTTTGAGAAGATTCTTGTGATATTGATTAATCTTTTGTTGATTATCATTTACATACTTATAGTAGTATGCCGTTATGGTTATTACATGTTCATGTCATGCCTTTTACTTTATACCATAGCATCTGATATTTATAGCTAGACTGATCCGTTTATTATTTTCTTATAAATAATACTCGGGTCAGACCGAGATGTTACAGGTGCTTCTGCTTGACTTCTCTTCAGGATTTTTCTGACTTTTGGCCAACTACATAGATTAGTAGTTTTTGGTTGTACACTTTTGAGATATAGACTCTATGATGTGTACTTATTCTTTTGTATAGCACGTGATGCTATTCTTTTGTATTATCGTGGATCTTTCTGACCACTACTCTGATGTACACTTTCATGTGTTGTATATTTATTCATATCTTCTTCCGCCTTTGTGATATGGATGTCTGTGACTGATTTATGTTATGTTTATTTCTATATTTGTTTCCGAAGATTATATATAGCCACTGTGTGATAGCTTTGAGTTTGTATCGGTATGTCGGATTTCCTCCTTAAATGATATGCATTCTATACTATCTGACATATCGGTACTCGCACAAAGAAGTTACATGGATGGTCGCTCCTCAACAGCCTTATTCTCCGTGCTAATTGACAGCACTGCACCGTAGTGTTCTTGGTTAGTGTGGGTATAAAGGTGGGGCGTCACGGGGGGCTGCATGGGGCCATAGCCACGATGAGAAAAGAGACAGACCAAATAGAATATCTGTATTGTAGGCCTAACGAAGCGGACCTTTATACATATAGAAAATCCCCGATTGAATTCCGTACAAGGTAGACCTTGTTGGCAGAATTCTGGGAATGGACAGAATGATTATGTGTAGTCCTTAAGGTACGCACTGCGTGGTACATTGTGGATGTCCGAACACTAGTATAAGCTGGTGCGGACGCAGTTTCACGTTTTCATAGTAGACGACGGAACATTTATATTGTAGGCCTCACGAAGCTATCCTTTACAGATGTAGTTACAGTACGCTCTAGTAGCAAGACAATGGAGTCTTTTTCGAGGAGGATACGGAAGGTACTTTGGGTAGTACAAGGACCGATGTGGTCTTTGGGCATGTAGCTACATATATATATATATATATATATATATATATTGGGTATTAGGTCTTAATCTACTAGGGAGTAGATGGGTACGATTCACGCACAGAGGCGAGGGTATTATAAACCCAATAAACCTAATATAGTAGAAAATGGAAATAGAACGATATATGTAGAATTATGCTTAGAAGTGTATAATTTGACCATTCAACAGAACTTTAGTTCTGACCCCCTCCTCATAACATCCACAGGTTAGATAGATGGCAGAGATTTTCCAGCTTTGAGACACTTGCTTAGAAAGTGTTATTACCTTAGTGAGTATTTACTTACTATTATATTTTAGTCAGTTCCACTGTGAGATATTTATTTGAGCTCTGATATATTTGTCTTTGCCTATTTGCAGGATAGCAGATACCCAACTCGGGCTTCAGTGGGCTTGGATTTAAACATTTATGCGAAAAATCCGGACCCATTGGAATTCGGGTTGTTATAGGTCAAATGTAGTCAACGCTATTTTAAATGGATTACATTTTCAGGACAGTGAGGTATTTCCTTTTTAATTCATGTTTATAGCTTAGAAAACCGCACGATTTTGCATTGCACTTAAAAGAAAAATTATTCTTTAATGAAGTACCTTTCTAAAAAATGTAAAATCATCAAAAATAAGTCAACGAATTGCGATTTATGTTTAAAACAAATCATTGTTTTATCACAAAATTTTCCCATTTGCTCACAAAATTTCTTAACGACATTTCACAATAACATGTTTCAAAATTATTATTTTTTCAAACCTAGAAGATCATAATTTTATTTAGTGCTTATTTCAAACACTTCTTGTTAAATAACAACATGTGTTTTTCCATTAATAATTTTATACTTTCACAATTCCATTATATACGTGTTATCATATAATTCACGTGTCGAACATATTGAGAGATAACATATCAAGTTTGAAGATAACATACGGTGTCAAGCCTGAAGAAAATAATCAATATATAAAGAAGGATGGCAAGCTTATAGCAATAATATGAAGATATCATATAGCTAAGGGGTACTGGGTCTCTAAGGATGCCATAAAGAAAGGATGTTACATTATTAGAAGGTATCGAACATCTAACAAAGGGGAGGTTATCGAGTTACTATGAATAGCGAGCTCCTACAACGCAAAGAAAAGATGACATGCCACTTAAAGATAATGAGCTCATAGATAGTTAAAGATGGTGAACTTATATAAGCTATTACTACACGTGATATCGAGCATCAACAATATAAATGGTATGGAATATCTATAATATAGAGGATCTCAAATATCTACGATTATATGATGGCGTGTATATGCAATATGAAGGATGGCCTATATATGCAATATAGAGGATGGCATGTATCAACAATTGAAAGAGTGTCGAGTTTTAACAGCTTAGAGGATGTCGTATATTTACAATACAAAGAGAATGTCGAGATCCTACAATCACTTGATGTCGTGATTCTTTAGGAACTATCGGGCCGTTGGGTTTGCGGCCAATCATCCTACATGGTTGATGTTGTTATAAATAGATCCCCATTGTCAACTAAGGAGGGGTGAATCATTCTTTTCTCTACTTCTCAAATTCTAAAGTTTTAAACCCTAAATTAATTTTTAGTATCGATTGTAATACTTGAGATTTTGCACATAAGGACTTGAACAATAAATTTTGCGTAGCATAGCATAACTTTCTGTTTACTTGCTTATCTAACTATTATTGAATAATGAACATGCATATGACTTTCTTCTTGGACTTGGACTTAGGCATTTTTTGACTTGAACTTGCATACTCCTACAAACTTGCATAAGACAATCTAAGCCCTTGTTCTAACTCATCTTAGCCTTCCTTGCATATTTAGTTAGCAAAGAAATTTGTTAACATTTTGGCGCTAGAAGGAGGGCTCGAACCTCTGCTTCCCTGCATATCCCAGTAATGAACTTTCCTTAGCCTACATATAAAAGACATAAAGGATTTTCTCAACATGCATATTTCCCTTAAAGAAATTTCCAACCTGGCATAATAACCATTTTGAAACAAGGATCCTTCGAGCCACACTTGGCTAAACCGGTTTGTCAAGTCACACATTGTTTGCAATTCCATGAAGAACAATTGCTAAGGTCATTGGCACTAAAAATTATGGAAGAAAAGAGACAGGTGACTCTGTATAATCTGGATAAGTGGAACATAAATCCATTTCATATAGGCTCTACCCCAATCCATGGCTATTATCCTAATCCGAGAGAGGAGAACACAAAAAAGGGTGGATTGTTCTTAAGAACGAGGAGGGCCATACAACTCTAATTTAAGGGAATCATTTTTGAAAGGGAAATAACAAAAGACTTCAACAAGTTTGCCCAAAAGTGGGAAGGAATAGTTAATCGCCCTTCTACACCAGTTGAAACTCGAGATTCTTTAAAGAGAAAGTTTATGGACAATGCTAATGCGCCAATCCAATATTATAAAAAAGTCAAGTGGGAGTAAAAAGCACAATACCCTAGGAATTCCCAATCCTCTCAGATTCGTTCCCTTACCACCTCATATAAGAATATATGTCTCCTAACTAAAGAAAGATTGAACTATTGGCCTTCTAAGAAAAAGAAACTGAGAAATGAAAGGAATCTTGGACGTTCTTATTGCCGATAGCACAACATAAATATGCATGAAATTAATCAATATCGAGCCTTAAAGGGAATCATCGAGAATTTCTTAGGAAAAGGAGAACTTCAAGAGCTTATTGAAAAAGATTTGGGTGAAAAGCAAATGTGTCTACAAGAATCAAGTGATCAGTAAAGAGAATGCTTCATAAAAGGATTTATAAAATAAAGGAAAAATCCTTTGATCCCTCTAAGATGGCCTGATCAAAGCACCTCCTAGAGGGAGGTCAGAGTAAGCCTCTGGTCCTACCAATAAGTCCTGGTCCGAGCATTGCAATCCTTCAGTCTTGCCTAAATGGCTTGCTTGGAGTGCATCCTAGAGGGAGGATAGAGTAAGCCTTTAGTCCCACCTAAGATGACCAGCCTTCAGTCCCATCTATAAGGCTTGTATGAAGCGCCTCTAAGAGGGAGGACGAAGTAAGCCTTTGGACCCACCTAAGTTAGCCTGGCCAAAGCACCGAACCGGCCTTCGGTTTCTCCTATAAGGCCTAACTAAAGCGCCTCCTGGAGGGAGGATGGGTAAGATATTGGTTCTGCATAGGATAGCCAAGAAAGTGCACAAACCAAAGCCTAAATCATTACTTGTAAGGTAATGAGGGGCTCAAGCCTAAATCATCACCCAAATATTGATAGGGGCAAAAAGAATCAAAGCCTAAATCATAAACCAAAGGTTGATAAGTGGCAAAAGATATCAATCGAGCAAGTTTAAATCTACCCTAAATATGGGACAAAGCAATTTTTAGAGCAAGAACAGTCAAACATATTTAGTTCTACACCAAGGCAATGTTAAAGTAACCTTCAAAGAAAGGATCAAAATTTGTTTATTACCTAGAATTGAGGAATTTTAATGTCAGATATGGACATATGAGGAATTATGATTTATTACTTCGGCCCAGGGGTTCATTCCTCGAAATATTGAATTGGCTCTCAATCCTTAACCTTTGAATTGGAATTCGAACTACTAGATAACAGGAATCTCTGTTAGTAGACGGATCTCTGATCCTCCTACCAGATGGAATTCCGGTCTTATTATTAGATGGATTTCTGATCTTCTTACTAGATAAACTTCTAGTCTTATTATCAAATGAATTTCCAACATAATTCTAGTCCTATTATTAGATAGATTTTTGGTATTCTTATCAAATTAAATCTATGGTCTTCTTACTTGATGAATTTTTGGTCTTTTACCAAAGCTGACTAAGTGACTATTTACGCTTATGCGACAAAGAAAAATCCTTGAATAGATATTTAATCCAAAGAACCAACCAGGATAATGATATTTAAAGCAACCATGATTTTCCCATAAAAGCGAAATGAGAAATCAAATTAATTAAACTCATTTGAACTTTTGTTAATAATTATTCTGCAAAATGAATTTTAAAACCAAGCATTCAAAGTTTCAAAGATTAACAAGACAACTTTTTCAAAAAATATTCCTCGACATTTGCAAAGCAAAATAACCAATTTACAAAAGAAATAATTTCTTAAAGTTGTGAAAGCCATAATTATTTACTATATATTTTCTAGAAGGAGAAGAGAGAACCACAAAGATCGGTCTAAAGCATTTTGCAAGGAAATAAAAAGCAAGCAAATATATTCTTAATCAAAGACCATAGATCATATGGAATCGGACTAAAGCACTGAAGTAAGTTGCAAATCTCATACAATTCAATGAGTTTGAGTACAAGAAAAAAATAAAGGAGATAATATAAAGTCTATTCAAGGTATTGACTATTCAGGTATAAATTTATTTGCCATTTTACATTTTACACATCACATACAGAAGTTACTGATAACAAGAAAGATTAATCAAGAAGAGAATCCAGTCAAAAGTTTCAGGGTAATGCCATTTCGATTATTCTCCATTAAGAGCCAAGATCTTGCACTTTTTTCCTTCAAGTCTTCAAACAGCCGGGGAAGTTTCAATGATATGACTAATTGCCACATCCAAAAATTCCTTGAGTTTCTTCTCCTTCTTTTAGATAATATCCAAATCATCGATGGAGCTAATTTGAACCTTTAATGCGTAATCAAGCGTCTTATTAGCTCCTTTGAGGGTTTTGATCCTACTTTGTAATTCTTTAACCTTCTGCTTAAGAGCGTATTTTCCATGTCCTAATTCCTCAATCTGACTTTAATACTTGCGAGATATTCCGAGACTTTTCTTCCCACTTGGCTTTTAAAAATTGGATGCATTCATACCTAACTCTTTGGCACCATCCAGAGATTTCTCCATGATCCAGACCTGAGGGTGGGATCAATAAGGCAGAAACTATTCTTTCCAGTCAAAGGGGTAGGAGTAAGAAGGCTGGATTTGCCTCCCATTGTAATGAGTTCTAAAGATTGACAATATACTTGGCATTTTAACAAGTCTACTTCTAGATCGATTACCTTTTGTTGTAATCGGGAAATTTCTGCATCGGCCCCGATTCTTTAGACTAGAGGTCCAGATTGGCTAGCCACACTCATATTCCCTCTCAGCTCCTGGATTTCTTTGTCTTTCTCTTAAATTTTCTCTTCTAAGCTAAAAGTTATTTCCTTCATGTTGTTTAATGTAGATCTCAATCGATAATATTTGTTGTGTCAATTTTTCCCATCTAGGTTATATAGAAACAACAAAGTTGAAGCATCTTGAAAAGAGCATTTCCCCTTAATGATTGATATCATCTTGGCTTTAATATTATCCAATCGAGAAAGGAGATTTGGACTGCTAAATGCAAGTGTTAATTGTTTTTCCAAATGAAAATAAGTGAACAGGAAAAAGAAATTAGTACATAAGAAAATGCGTTCTTTATTAGCAACAAGAAGGTTTACAAGCACAAACAAACAAATTCAAATTTTATCAAACAATACAAGTTTTATATATTCTTAAAGTTTAAAGACAGCAGTTTGGACCTTTTTGAGTGAACCTATAGACATAGAAAGGGTAGAGTAAAAAGGAACATTAAACCTTGAAGGGTTATTAACTAGTGGGAATTGATGGTAATCCCACTTCTCGGCAGCAGGACTGGCTTCACTACATAACAATTTGGCGTAATTAATTCGCATCTATTTTGCCCAAGAAATCGAAATGAAAGTGTGGAAGTCGTGTCTAAACTTCTTGAAGATCCCTAAGAAAACAATATTTGGCTAGCCGAAAAAGTTTGAGAATTAATAATTTCTCTTTAAATTTCGTCTTTAATTTGATAAATTTGCTTAAGAGTTCCATGGAAACATGACTGTTCGATGATTCCTTAATCTCTATGATTTAGGAAAAATAAGCTAAGATATAAAGAAGCAAAGATATTGGAATTCATAACGTTGTTTGAATTACATCTTACAACAATAAAATTACTTGGGTTCGTACAATATCAACCCTTTGTAAGACTCAAAAATAAATCTCTTTATTGAACTTGACTTTCTTAGAGGGGAGAGTGTTATGGGGAAAGTGGAACGATCGCAACTCTGGAAAGATTCCAACATTCCCCGGGATGGGAATCAATCCCATTCTCATTTAAATATCTATTATGGAGACGTCCAATTAAACCTCCACTCTTCTTCCTTAAGAAATAAAAGTTAACAAAAAGACTCCTAGAATAAATTTTGTAAAGAAACTCTACTAAAGCATCTCTATCTTCGATAAGCATCCAAATGAGTGTCGCTAACTCTAAATTTTCTTTTAAAACTCTTTCTCTATGAGTACGAGATCTCTTTAAAAGTTAGGAAGCTTATTTTTCCTTGAAGTCTTTTAATCATTTGGCATAAATACAAAGACACTTATACCTCTCAAATAAACTATTGTAATCTTCAATCGCTTTCTTGATCTCTTTATTTAATTGTTGCACCTTCTTCTCACTCTACTCATACAAGATCTCAAAAGTAATATTTTTCCACTTTTTTGACTAAAATAGTAAATTTATTAACTGAAATCAACAGATACTTATAAGCACTTAGAGATGATAAATTCTATACTTGTATCACGGGAGCTTGTGAGGAAGGAGCTTGAGTTTTCTCCTTACCCGTTTCTTTGTTAGTAGCATGAATATCCTTTGCTGAGATGTCTTTTTGAGAAGCATGCAGGAGTTCAGAAGGGTCAGAATGTTCAGCATTATAGGAAAACAAACCCAAGTTGTGACCACCTGATCCATCAACACTATCAGCATCTTTACTACCATTTCCTCTATCCTTTGCAGGATTGTCATCATTCTTATCATCGCCATCATCATCACTATTGTTTTCATCCTCCCCCTTACCAAAATCTTCATCTCCTCCAAGTGGGGGATCATCCAAAGATAATAATTCCTTAGGATTGAAAGTCTCCTCTTCAGGAAATTCATCTTGGAGCGATCCTGAACTCTCCCCAGAATAACTACCTCTTGAATGCGTTATTCAGATTTAGAAGGGAAGGGAAGTCCCGATCAAGACATTTGTCGATGTTGTCATTATAGGCTACAAAAGGGTATCTTCATAGCACTTCTCTGTTACTTAGGTAAGACCTTATCAATGAAGAAAGAAACTTTCTTCTTTGCATCCTTTATAATGTTGTTAGCGCAGACCAGGTTGACATCTTTAGTTTCCACCTGGCTTTCCAAATACTTTAGCTTATCGACCATTTTGACCTACTCTGTTCCTAAAGTCTTCACACTCTCTTCAAGTAATAGTTTAGCTTTCTTCTCCTTATTAAGGGAGGAGGCAAGTTTGCTCTTCTTAAGAATAGCCTCATCCTTTTCCATTGCAACATCAATTATTTGACTCTAGGGACGATCGACTTTAGTAGTTAGTGAGGAAACTTGCTCCTTAAGCTCTGCAACTTGATCGACGACTCCTTGAGATGCCTGTTGAAGGAAAAACATATGCTTAGCTGTCTGAAAATATGGTAGATATAAGCTACGTAAGGATGTACCAAACTAGAGTCTAGATTAACCAAAATACTAAAAAAAGGCATACCAATAAAATTTGCTGATAAAGAACATAAAGATTATCCATTAAGAAAGTTGATGCTTATAGTGGCATAAGAGAAGACACGGTTGGAGATTAGACAGCTGAACGAATAAGGTCATTAAAGTCTATAGGGATAGTTTGAGCCTGGGCCTCCTAGATTCGTAGGGAAGGGGAGTCAGACCTTACTTCTCATACAAACATTGGAAACTAGAAGCATAAGTGGGAAACGAGATGTTTAGTAACAGGATTCGAGGTGTGACCATCCACTATGTGTTTTTTGGCATCCTGGTCTATAGAACTTAAATCAATCGTGTTAGGATCATGAGTAGCCAAAGCAGCATCCACATTCGATTCCTCAAGGATAATTGAAACGACCCGCAAACCCGTACACCTTGAATTGACATTAATCTCCATCAAATCAACTCCAGAAGAACGGAAATACGAACCATTTGGTTTAAAGAAGAAAGAGGTAGAAGAAAAGAAAACAGAAACAACATCAGAATCTCACAATCGCAGTGGAACAATATATAATAGATAAATGACTAATCTTTAAAACAAGAATTTTTATCAGTTTATACATTACATCAGTAGAGTACAATATAATCGGAATCAAATACTAGACAGTTATATTAACTTGTCCCACAACAGAATACACAGTATACACATCACAACGGAATATACATCAAGTATGAGTGATACGTCTCGCCATCCAGCTTGTCTCCTGAGCTCCACATCATCATAACCTGTATCCTATAATACTCGGTCTGACCCGAGCATTATAATAAAATAACACTCGAGTCAGTCTGGAAAACCAGCGTGAGAAAACACAATCAATTGGATTATTAAAGTTTTCCAAAACCCTTTGAAATCAAAAGCATCTCGTAAGACCACGCCACAAATAAACATGTCGGGTTTTTACCTTACGATAGCCAAAACACTTTTTATCAAATCTGTCTGATATTATAATAGTGTCTATAGAAAGTAAAATAGAATCTAGCTGAAATGCTTTCATCTCACGTTTTAGCAATAGTTGGGCACAATCAAAACCGTACAGGCGCGTACGGAGAATGGATTTCCAACTAATGACTAGGCACCGGGGTACCACCTATCACAGTACCTGGTCTAGATCAGCGTTCCGAGGACCACGCCCGATCCGCTGCAACACAAGACCGGAACTACCCCTTACTGGATAATTCCGAGTAAGATCACCCCACGTTTGGGATCAGCAACCGCACCACTAAGCCGAAATAAAAAGGGACATCTAGACAGGGATGACCTCACCCTAATGGGTGCTACCCACATAGCCTTGCTGCATAACCCCTGATTTTCAGTCATTCCCGGTTGATGAGGCTAGAGACTAAGCATTACCTTTTTAGAACATATATCTTAGAATGCCCACCGTCCACCTGACGATGTTTCGAAAGCATTCATCCATACAAGTCATTCCGGGTTCGAACGGTACCGAAGGCACTATTCCTACAACATCCATTTTGGAATCATCCTCAGGATTAGTAGCGACTAGCCCTTGCACTTCACTGCTCCATCTTCGACTCCGAACTCGTTTTTCCATGAAAACATACAAATCGGATCGAAGGGGTTTTTGAGAAATAATCCCGATCCCGGTCTCTTCGAAACGATCAGCGCATTGGCCAATATTGATAGTCGGTGATTTAACTATCAATTAACATTCACAAAACATCCCACCAACATAAATAATTTCCTAAATTATTTATTAATCTCAAAATATCTTCGCAAGATATATTTCCACTTTTCAACCCTTTGAAAACAGTTTCAAACCGTCTTCTCTCATGGAATAAATACCCAAATATTTTCTATTTTCACTGAAATCACCAAGTACAAACACTTAGATTTTAAAATCATTTAAAACACTTAATTATAGAATATACTTTTAAACATTTAAATTTAAAACTACTTTAATACTTTATTTCATAAAAATATACACTTTAAGAATATTTAAAATAAAGCTACTTTATAAAATATAAAACTAAATTTTCCTCTTTTTAAAACATAATACCAAGTCACCTTTAAATAATTACTACTAAAATAAATTTTGAAAAATACTTACTTTAAAATTTAAACATTTGAAAATAATGGATTTTCCAAAACAGACTTTTAAAACAACTTTGAAACTTTAACTTATACTTAAGAATTTGCTTTGAAAACGTACTTGGCTATCCAGGGAAATATACTTCTCTTTCACATCTTTAAAAATAAATCACTATTTATTTTTAACCAAATTTACCCATTGCTTTAATAAATTCTCCCTGTAAATTTATTCTTCCAAATATCCACTGATATATTACTTCACTTTTATAAACCCAGTTATAAATTTCATAATCTCAACTTCCTTTTAAAATAACAATTTCAAACACTTAATCAAATTTCCAAATAAATTACATTTTGAAATAAATTCTTTTACTTACTCAAGTTTACTTTAAAATCCGTTAATTTCATTAATTCTAGAATTCAGCTTCTAAATTAGGATTTTAAAATCTTATTTAACTTGAAATTACAAATTTCATGTTTATTTTCAAATTTCTTCCTTATCTTTCAAACAAGTTTAAACCTTGAATTTTTTAAATAAATTCTTTACTCCTTTAAAATATTATCACTTGAATTTATTTATTCAAAATATCTCTTTTCCCAAACTTTGGACTTACTTGTTCAATTTAAGAAAACCACTTTTATTCTTCCCATTCATTTTAAATTATCCAAATTCCTTATAATTATTTAATTTGATAGTTTCCTTTTTATTTACCTTAAAAATTCCAAACTTCATATATATATATATATATATTAATTCTCAAAATTCCAATATATATATATATATAGATAACCAAGCCAGAGTAATCAATAAATTCTAATTCCCAATATGATCAATAAAATTCATCACAGATCATCACATAATCATAACGTTGAATGTACACAATAAATTCAAACGTTTTGAGGAATCCAGTTAGATCCCTCCAACCTATTTCCCTACATCCACAGACGTTAGCACAATACCAATTCCACTTCGAGGTGGAATATCGCGGTATATGGGTTTAATATAATATCATCCGCTATTATGCGGCGCATAGGGTCTCATCCGCTATATAATGCGGGAATATCAATCACTCCAATCAATTCAACCATTCAACCAAATATTAAATTTAACTATTTAACGGATGAGTGAGATTAACTCACCTTCGATTTTTGTTTTGCAATCCACTTCGATCTTGATTTGATTTCACCATGATTTAGACCTTGTAAAACATTATATTCTTTATTAATATTCATCGAATAATTAATTTCCTTTTTAATAAATTTAATTAACTAAATATTTAAATTTAAAACTAAATTTCCTTTAATAAATTATTTTTAGGAACTAGATAAATTAAATAGGTAAATAAAACAAATAGCACACCAAAACCATATATTTTTTTTAAATAGGCACGTATTAAAATGTGAGAGTGTATATATATATTTCATTATACTTTTCTTCACTGAATAGGTATACGATCTTATACATCTAACTATAAATTAAAACAAAACTGTTTTACTATAATTTTAAAAAACTGCTTATGTATACCTTTATATAGAAATTCTTAATCGAAGAAGAAAAGCATAAACCTCACCTCGACCGACAAATCATGAAGACCCCCGACCAACCACCAGCGAATGCCATCGTGCACGCACCCCACGCACACGGCAACCCAGAAATCATGCGTTCTCGACCTTGCGAAACTCAAACATGAACCCACCAATCCTAGCACCACACCCCCATCCCATCGTGACCTCGCACTCCAACTTGCATCGCCGCCCTAGCCCCCAAGTCGTGCGAGACTTCGAACTATCTGGTCGCGATTTAAATTCGATCGATTCGAATTAGGGTTGAAGAAGAGGAAGGCGTGGATTTATACAGTCGATTCGAGGACATTGAAGGGAGGAAGGCGGCTTCGTTTTAACTAGAGATTGAATTAATTTCCATACGAGATGGGATCCTTTTTTTTCTTTTTCAGAAGAAAAAGATGATCGCAATTTATAAAAGAACCGATCAGTATAATGTCGCGATCGTTATTAATGAGGTACGGGTATATCAGTGTGTTGTCCCTTCTATTTAATTCTGAATTGATTTCATACCCATCCAAAAATATAATATAATAACCAAAATATCTCGTGGTCCATAATTCTAAACCCCGAACACCAATTTAAATGCAACGACCGGCGTTCCTAATGTTATATTGTAACAAACCAGAATTTTATAACAATTAATTTTCGTCAAATGACGATTTAATTAGTTGTTAATTGTTAATTTGAGTTTTGAATCCAGTTTGAATTCTTTTGAACATTTGGTAAAGAAAATATTTTGGGCTTGGAATGTTGGTCCATGGGTGTTGTACTTTGTATCTTGAGTTATAACCGTTCCTCTCTCCTTTATTTTTCGAAGACCCGACCCAATTCATTTTCTCATGGAAAACCCTACGTCTAAGAAAGAAAAATGGGGGCGGTCTCGTATCTTCGTTCCCTTGGCGATTTAGGGTTTCGAGACTTCAAATCGACGTCGCTTAAAGGGGTTTGCCGCGCTCGTCTTCGCTTCGTATGCTAAGGCTTCGGCTTCACTGCCTCGTCGAAAAATGGTGAGTAATCCTATTTACTCACTTCTAATCCATGCTTAGTTCAGTGCTTTTGCGATTCGATTTTGATTCGATATTGTCTATCTTGGCCATTGTTTCGTTCGATGTTGGAATCATTGTTGTTATGTAAATTTCCACTGTACTTATATCGTTGATTTTATTTCGATGACGATTTTCCTGCCTTGGTTTGATTTTCTGACTTGTCCAATTTTGTTTACTTGGACTTTGTTCGAATGCATATATTCTCGTGATGTTGGGTTTCACAGTTTGGTTTTTGTGAATTTATGGTGACTTCGGGCTTGATTTGTTTTTATTAATTCTATGACTTGAAGCTGCAGTTATTTGAATGACTTGAAACTGCAGTTATTCGAATCCCAATATTTTGTTTTGAGTAAGGCAGTATATTTTAATTGTGCACTTGCTCGATCCATTTCAGCTACACTGTATATGTAGGATGCACTTATTTTACTTGACGCCTTGACTTGTTCGATTTCCTTGGTCGAACTTGTTGCCACACTCCCGAGTTTGTTTTACTGATACATTGAGCTCGTGTAGTCTTCATTTAGGGTAGTTTGCCCTATTTTGGTTGATGTCATTTGCAGTTGCACTTGAGCATCTGGACTTGAGTTCTCTGTTGTATTCTTGAAATCTCCATTGCATACTAGTGGTCTTTTGTGGCTTGGAGTTGCACTGTACTTGTCCTGTCCATTGTTTCCTTTAGTTGTTGTTGCCTACTACTGATCTTCATTTGCATTTCTCTGGTCTATGCATCTTCCAGTTACATCACTGCTTCTTGTGTCTTACAATATATGTGCATACCCACATATGTTTTGTGTATACATATATTGTACTGTGTAGTGATGTACTTGTAGTTGTAGCGTGATAATCTTGTATCACAGTATCCTCTGACTTTTGTCTAGTTACATTATGTTGAACTTGTCATGCATTCACCACTTGCTGTTGGTCTTCAAGCATGTATATTCTCGAGCTTTGTAGCACTATTTGCATCCCAGTTTGGGTGCATTTCGACTGCTGGTCTTGGAATTGTTGAGTCTTGTTCATTTGTGCAGTATACTTGTTATATACATATATACACTACTGCATGATATCTAGAGCTTGCTGCCCATGTTCATTTGAAGTTTGGTTAGATGGTACGGTCCAGACCTGACCTTGTTTGATTTCTTTGTATTGATGTGAACTGAGCATTGTCCTTGTATCACTTGAGTTATTCCAGTCATTTAGCATTTTGATGTTCACTTGATATTTTTGGTTTCATGTAAGACTGTAGAATCTTCAGTGTGCTCTTGTTGCTCTGTCACTTGTTCAGTTTTCTCTGGTTTGATTTCATGGTCATGTGTACTGGTCAGGTTGCTTCATTATTGAATTGTTGTTATGTTGACATAGTGTACATAGATTCATGTACATTTGCCTTGTTGCCATTCACTGCTGCACTCAGGTCTGTGACATTTTGAAATTCTGGTTTGAGTCACTTTTGAAGTTAGATTCTCTGATCTATGACTTCGACCTGTCTGCATTGCATACAGATAGCTGATATACTTCTCTGTTGCCTGGTCTGGATTTGGTCTTCGCCCTATTGAGTTGCACCAGTCTTCGAGTTGAGTTGAGTTTTATCTTCACTTTGTTGCACTGCCTATTCCAGTGTTGCATGTCTTGTGATCACTGATGTACTCTAGTCTGGTTTGCTGTTGTACACTTTGAATTGTACAGTCTTTGAAACACTTGAGTTGAATCCAGCTTGTCGCTCAGATTTGACCTTGTGCTGAAGTTTGTGACATTATTTTATTGCTCTTGAGTGAACCCGATTTCGGGGTTTGACCTTGTGATCATTTGTGACTTTCACTGAGCTTTTGTGTATCTCATGCGATAGTGGCGAGGCAGTACACGCGTGCGTGTACTGCAGCCCTATCAGATTTAACAGTTTTAAATTGATGTTGCGATTTGTTGGATTGTTTCGTTGGTTAATTTCAATGTTTTGGAGTTGTATTCTGATTTGGATTCTTGATTTGTCGTTTAACACTGTTTAGTGTTATATCTGCCGTTATCCAATTCTCGTATCGAGAGTTGGATATACGAGATTTCTGTGACTGTCATCTATTTGAGATTGATTATTATTGCTGCTATGCACTAATAACTGAGTTTGAATTAGACTGACCCGTGTATTATTTTCTTCTGAATGTAATACTCGGGTCAGATCCGAGTTATTTCAGGTTGTAGATTTCCTTCTTTGAGTTGCTGTTTGGGATTTGAAGACTTTTCACATCTTCTGAAGTTGTCAGTGTCATTTTGTAGTAGTCGTGTCATTGTATAGAACGATATGTATTCATGTATATTAGTCGATAATGTACTTGTATATATAACTTCTAGAGTCGACAGTTGTAGTTGTATCATATGTATCGTGTCAACTATATTGTAACTGACATCGGTTATATATATATATGAGATTTTTGTTATTCTGAGTTCCGCATTTATATTATCTGTGTTATTGTTATATCTAATGTCCTAAACTATTATGAACTATCGTAGTTTGTCTTATACTGATAATTGGATATGTCGATGGGAGTAAATAAATAATAGATGAAAAATAAAAAGTATATACCACTCCTATCGAGATAACCAATATTAGTGTAAGGCCAATTACAGATGGTCGCTCCTATCCAGCCTTATTCTTCGTAATAATAGACAGTATTTCTTTTAATACTTTTTGTTATTATGAGCATAGAGGTGGGGCGTTACAATTGGTATCAGAGCTTGGGGTTTATGGACATAATATAAAACATAACTTGGATAGAACATATGTTACAACTATTGGTCGATGTTTTATCTGTGATTTGAGTCAAAACTAAAGTTTTGAAATTTTGATGAAAATTTTAAATATCCTTATTTAAAAATAAAAGTGGAATTTTGTTTTGTTGTTTTGATGAAATTGTGTTCCGATGATTTGATTGATTTGTGTTCTATTTATCAGAGTGCGCAGCGGAAACAGTGAAACTGTCTTCGCTGAGTACAACTGATAATCTTTTTGATTTAAAAATCGAAATATGAAATTGATATGAATTTTATTTGTTGTTTACATAGCTGTAATTATTTTGTTTCTTTGAGAATTTCGAATCCGAATTGAGGATTCGAAGAAATTGCAGATATGTGATTTTTGTTGAAATTTCCGCTGGCTTTCTTTTGTACTAATCATCTATTGATTAGCTTTTGCTGTTTTGAGTTGTCTTCATTGAAGATACACTCTAATGATTTCCTTGTTTATATTGTAATGTGCGTGCAAATGAATTGCACGTTACTGTATTTATTTTACGTTGAACCGATACTAGGTTATGAAACGTATTTTGTTGCCGTTATCTTTATAACGAGATTTTTACACCAATGCTAAATTTTTGAAGCATGGTGTTTTGTGGCATTTTGATGAATGAGAATTCACTGATATTACATTTTGATGTAGATTGTTTTGATGTGATTTTGACGTTTTAAAAATTACTGTCGCTTTGGCTTCAGTAACCGTCAAATTTTAAAAGTGGATTTTCAAGCGGTTATTCCGCAATGCTGTTTTGTGACCGTTTTTACGGTATTTTGAGAAGTACGATTTCCTTACCGAAATTGTTACTGATTTGCTATTTTAATCACGTGATTGGAAAACCGTTTTACAAATGAAAATTGTTTTATAAATTTTTAACGATTTGCGTTTTCAAAAGAATGAGAAAGCGACTTAAACGATTCAGCAAAATCGAGGATTATGACCCCTTTCTTTTGCTGTTTCGCTTAACTCCGGACTTGTTCAGTTGAGAATGTGAATTGTTATTTTTACAAAATAAATAAAAAAAATTGTTTTCAGAAATTTTACAGTTTGCGATTTCAAAAGAATGAGAAAGCGATTTAAACGTTTCAGCAAAATCGAGGACTATGACCCCTTTCTTTTACTGATTCGCTTAATTCCGGACTTGTCCGTTTGAGAATGTAAAGTGTATTTTTACAAAATACACAATTTTGCACTTTCAAGGAAATGATGAAGAGATTTAAACGATTTAGCAAAAGTGCGGAGTATGGAACCACACTTTTACTATTTCGGTTAATTCCGGACTCGTTAATTGAAATATCTGTTGTTTGATGATTTTGATGAATTTTGCACTTTCAAGGAAACGATGAAGAGAATCAAACGATTTAGTAAAACACGTGGTATAGGACATGTGCGTTTGCTATTTCGGTTAATTCCGGACTCGTTAATTGAAATATTTTGATGCTTTCGTGTGCTTTCGAGCCACTATGAGGACCTTTGGGTCATATGATGGACCTTCGGGTCAAATACCAGTACTAGACCTTCGGGTCATATGTTGGACCTTCGGGTCATATGTTGGGCGCCAAAATTATGATGACAGTACTTGGTAGGCTTCGGCCATATGAGATGCACGTGCGGCGTAGCTTAGACTTGCCATATGATGGGATCGATCCAAGCTTTTATGTTGATTTTCTAGTCTTCTTAATTGATTTCTAGATATTTGTTGTTTCTAATTATCTGCAGGTAATTAGATATCTGATGTTATGAGATTTAATTATCGTATCGGTAATTAAATATTTGTTG
Organism: Allium fistulosum; assembly: GCA_030737815.1. Classification (NCBI taxonomy): domain Eukaryota; kingdom Viridiplantae; phylum Streptophyta; class Magnoliopsida; order Asparagales; family Amaryllidaceae; genus Allium; species Allium fistulosum. Next base: position 1,107,789,183 of record CM060902.1, on the reverse strand, counting down.
ATATGAGTTCTGATTATCGTTTTGATAATCGGATATTTGTTGTTTCTAATTATCGCTTGTAATAATTAGATATTTGTTGATATGAGTTCTGATTATCGTTTTCGATAATCGGATAATTGTTGCTTTTAATTATCGCTTTAGATAATTAAATAATTATTGATTTGAAATTTAATTATCGCTTGAGATAATTAAATATTTGTTGATTTTAGATTTAATTATCGCTTCAGATAATTAAATATTTGTTGATTCGAGATTTAATTATCGCTTGAGATAATTAAATAATTGTTGATTTGAGATTTAATTATCGCTGTTAGATAATTAAATATTTGTTGATTTGAGATTTAAGTATCGCTTTTGATAATTAAATATTTGTTGATTTGAGATTTAATTATCGCTTTAGATAATTAAATATTTGTTGATTCAAGATTTAATTGTCGCTTTGGCTTTTAATTATTCGCTGTTAGATAGCTTTTTGGATCCAGTTATTTAATATTAGATTTCGATATTAATTTCAGTGCGTTTACATCTCGTATGGCTAAACGATAACTCCAAAAGCTACGAAATTTGAAATCCGATAATAATATAATATTACGGATCCAATGGAACTGGTTTCGTCGAATTCCGAGACCGTGCCTCGAAAGGCTATTTTTAAATATCAATTTAAACAATATATTTTCAACACTGAACAAAACACTTCTAAATTCAATTGTAAAAGTTCTATCACCTTCAGTATTACCAATATGAATTTTATAAGCCTTCAAATTATTTTTAACAAGCTTGAAACTCCAGATTCAAAATTTTACCCAACTTCAAATTATTTAATTTAATAATTAAATTACCCAATAAATAGTGATATTTGAAATTCAAGTTAAACTATCCTTCAAATATTTAAAATCAATTAAATATTTCAATTTCAAATATTCAAAAATTACGGGTCGTCGCAATAATGATGGAAGTCTCGGATATCGACGAAACCAGTATCATCGAATCCCTAACGGTGAATTATTGTAGGATTTCAAGTTTCACAGCGATCAGACCTGTCGTTTGATTGTGCGGGCTCGAAACGAGTAGAAATCAATTTAATGAATTCAATTTAAAATAAGCTGATTTTAAATGCTAACATCTATATACAATGGAATTTGGGTTTGAAACCTATTCCATTGAGTTTGAAAATATCGAAAACGTCTACTTTGATATATGGGATGACCTTCTTTCATTTCGGAAACAGAACGGGCTTTCGGGTCGTTATTTTCGTTCCGAACCAATTCAACATGTTCATTCATTCTTATCGGGCCTTGTCTATATAAATAGATTTTCTAAACCCAAGCAGCCTTTTTATTTCTTATTTCTGTATGTATGTGTCTATTCAGTCTATCTGCTTCTTCCTCCTTCTCAATGGCTGCAAATCCAAACCCTAAATCCAATTTCAAATTCAAATCGAAATTCAAACTCTCCAATATATATCGAATTATATATCGTTGGAAAGCTCTCCACGAGCGCAATCTTAATCTGCTATTTGTTTTTGCAATTGGCTTTTGGTTTGTCCAGGAATGACCAAAACATTCTCGGCCGTTCATTCGATGGTTGATCAACGACAGTGATGCCTCGATTAAAGGGTACTATCGTGTAGAGAGGGACGCACGGAGTTCATTGGAGCGGTTTGTTGTACTCATCAGTGGCCAGATCAATGAATAATGCTTGATTAGGGTTTTAGAAATTTGGCGGCGGCGGCTGCTTTGTGGGCATCGTTCGGCGAGGTTGGGGTCGTCGATGGTGGAGGCGGGCTGAGGCGAGGTAGGCAACTCCTCTGGTGGTGGTTAATGTGGCCGCGATTGGCTATAGAGGCGTGGTCGATTAGGGTGGCGGTGGCATCTGATCGTGCACGAGTTAGGGTTCGAACGTGAAGATGGTGACATGTAGGTTATTTTCTTATTTTATTTATTTATATATATATATATATATATATATATATATATATATATCGTATAACTTCTAATGTTAATAACTTTTCCATACGAGCTCGGTTTCACGCGCGGTTTATTCTGTTGGGATCGTGTCGAAATTCCTGGCATTATGAAATAGGTTTTGTTAAATTCTAAGACTGTTCATATTTGGATTTTAATTTGATGAAAAATCAAAGGTGGGTGTTTTAACCCACTCATAACTACTAAATTATCTTATGTTAGTTAAATTAAATTTATGATGTGATTAGAAGTTGATTGATTGTTATTTGGTATATTTAATTTGTCATTCCAATTAAATCAGAATTTTATCGAATTTAATTGCCATTTGATTTAATATTGAATTTTTAATTTCCAGTTAAATACATGTTAATGATAACCAGTAAGTTGTTGTTAGTTATTGGTTGATTTGAATAATGATTGTGATAGATGTTTAATTTTTGATATTTGGATGATTGAATGTATGTTTAAATTATATCTTATATCACACTGCAAGTTCCGTTAGTTATTGTTAGGAAATCACTTTGGGTTGAAATGATACATACCCGAATGGACTTATAGATTAGGAAAATTTTGTTATGGGTTGAAATGATAGACTCTAGCGATTTTATGGATTTTAAATTTTAACTCGGGATTGCGGGTTGAAATGATATATACCCATAAATTTAAATTTATTGCGGGTTGAAATGATATATATCCGTATCACTCGACCATAGGGTAGAAAATTATATACGGGCACCAGATTGGTTAAATTAAATGATTTTTAATCCTTAATTTTTAAATCCAGTTAAATGATATTATGAAATAAAACTTGACTTATATAAACTATATTATTTTCAAGTTAAGTTTAAATGTTGAAATTGAAATTATTTTTAAAAGAATTGTTTAAAAATTTAAATTGACATTTAAAGCTGAATTTTGGAATATAAATGAATTTATCAAAAATTGAGTTACCGTAAACGTTTGAATATTTTAAACTTTGAAATCTAAAATGAGTTTGAAGTGGTTTAAAATTGTAGTCCAAACATGGACTTGAAATCGATATAAATTAAAATGGTTTTGATGGAAATTTGAATGGAAAGATTTAAATTGGGTTTGTTGATCTGAAATCTAGATATGGTCCAGATTTGTTGAAATGGAAGAAACAGTTGATTTGATATTATTTCCAAATTAATTATTTTAATATAAACTGTTTAAAGATATATTATTTTAAATTCAGATTTATTTAGATTTTTAAAATATTTACAATATAAACCATTTTAATAATCAAACCATTTTATATTAAACTATTAAAACTATATTTAATCTATTTTTAAACAATCTTAAACCATTTTAATACATTTTAAACTATTTTATTAAATTTTTAACTATTTTAATCTATTATAATCTATTATAACTATTTAATTTGTTTTAATCTATTTTAATCTATTTAAACTATTTTAATCTATTTTAAACTCTTTTAATCTATTTTAAACTATTTAAACCATTTAAACTATTTTAGACTATTTAAACTATTTTTAAACTATCTAAAATATTTTTCTAAATTTCAAATGGTGCAAGGTTGGACTGTTATATTTAAATCCTTAATTTGAAAGCGAAATGGTTAAATGAATGTTATAACTTACGTTGGAATTTGAAATGATATTTTCTAGTGAAATGACATATTTGAGTAAATATAATGATTTTGAAATGAGGGTTTAACCTATTTTGTGGATATGATTTCGAAAGTGAATATGATTTCGAAAGTAATATGATTTTAAGTGGATATGATATTTTAATATCAATTATGAATTGATTTTGGAAATGTAAAAGAACCATCCGGTGTGAAATAAGCATTTGGTTGTTAAAGAGATCGGGATCGGATATTGTCATACTCTCTTCCAATACCGAAAACCACCTTAACAACTGTGCATGTGGTGGAGATTCCAAAATGAAGTAGGCTAGTTTGGCGAATGATTTTGTATGAGGTATTAACATAGCCCTGACTCTCTTGAGTCAGCTTGATGTGACTAAAACAAGAGCCACGCCGGGCCAAGTGAGGTCGCACCTCCGATCGGACATGCTTCTTCGACACCATATTTATTGCTTTGTGATTGATTTGGTGGCCACCCCTCGATTTGATTTACGAGTGTGTTCTGAGGTGGGCGGTAGTAGCTGCTATGCGTTACCACTAGTCCGGATCCGCCAATTGGTAGTATCCTACCCTGGGCATTGCCTCGCGTGCCTTGTCACATGCCTTATCGCACACATTACGAGTTTGGTTTGTACCATACCTATGGAGTGCTTACTGAGTAAACCACCGGTTTGGTGGAGCTTACAGTATCTGTATAGACTACGTGAATATATAAAAATGTGTTAAGGAGAATATGGGTAATGCCTTAACTGCCTTAACGCTATTTTAATACTTTACTCTACTGATAGACATATTATAATAGCGTATATTACTACATAGTAAACAGTTTAACGGATCCTTAGGAGATGGTAATCCCGAACATCTCTTAAGTTATTTCACACATGTTAGACACTGGATAGGAGATGTAAAACCTCGTAAACATCTCTGAGGCCGTTGCACTCATGTTTATTTACTGTTGGTTTAACTTACATAAGGTCTTTTAGTTCTGAATCGAGTGTTTTGTCCTTTCATTACGCCCGGGTCAATCTGAGCTTTTCAGTGTATTAAAGACTTTATTTTTGGAGGACGAAGATGGAGATTTGTGTGTTATTTATTATTATTTATCCCACTGCACCATGTTGTTCCACTGCATTATTTATTTATTCTTGTTGTATGTATAACACTGATTGTATTGTCAAGTGTAATCAAATGTATTTGTAAAGCAGCTTCATGAACTGTTTATTTGATTGTTATATTTTGTCATTCCATTATGAGATTCTGTGTTTTGTTTTCTTTCCGTTCTCTCTTTTTTCTTATTTACCTCATAACAATCCTCCCTTTTGAATGGTTTAGATTCGACATTTGTGGTTTATTATCGATTTAAACTATCCAAAAATGCGGGTAGTTAGTTTTGGTATCATAGCTTTGGTTTAGTGATAACCTTAGCTTTGTGGGGTCTGACTCATTAGAGATAGGGTAGTAATACCGTAGAATGAGTTGTCTGAGTGTATATATATAAGAGAGCGTACTTGTTAGTGTTATAAAATTGTTTTTATATTGTGCTAATTTGTTCTGTTTAGTATTTATAAATTCTAGTCGGTACATAGGATGCCATGGTATCGATGGGGATTTCTAAACACTTAACAGTGCAGACCGACTGAAATGACCCTCCTATTTCTACCCTAATTTCATAGGGATTTTTTTTATAGAGATGATATATAGATATATCATTCATTAACAAATATATTTCCCAGGGTCATTCTCTTTTTCCAATAAAAAAACTTTATCCAGGATCAAAAGTTTTAACCAATATAATTATATCAGTACATTCACAAAGACATGCACATACATGTGAAGATGTATATGCCTCTCTTGTTTCAATCAGAGTTCTGGAAAACAAGAGGATATTTGATTGATTAAATTTAATCAATCCCCACATAGCTTAATTTCTATTTATGTAATAGAATCTTATTTATATAAGTAACAGTATGATTTTAATCCTTGGTTTCTTGCTGGATCCTTTTTAAAATATGATCCATAAGGTCAGATAATTATGTTATGATTATCTACAAAAATTAATAGTGTAGTGTCTATGATCTGAAAATGATATAAGCATCTATCATTCTCTATGTTTGCTTTCCTATAAGATCTACCTCATATGCATGCTCATGTCTGGGACATTCTTAAGTGAAATTTCATTTTCCAGAAGCTTGATTCCTTGGTACCAAAGTACTAAACTAAATGAAATGCAGTCCGGGGTGAGTTTCTTCACACATGGATACTTAGTAAATAAAATATGGATTAAACAGTCTCTCTACTCAGACCTATTTCAAAAGGCCTTAAAATGCATTTTTGCCCAAAGCTTTAGTAAAGAGGAATCCAGATTTTTTTGTGTCAAAACTACTAAGGTACTGGTGTGCTAATATCTGTTCAAAACATGTTTAAATATTTACATATATGCAACTTTTATGGACCTTGCTTTCAACTCCTATATTACAGACCCTTCCCTTATTTTTTTTTTCTTTGTTTTTAAAATAAGGCATAAAACATTTGCATAAAACAAGTTGAATTATGGAACCCTTGCAGTCATATAAAAACATTCAACCTATGCCTATTATCTTTTGTATACATATGCCATGGTAGAAAATAAAACCATTTAATTTTTTTTTTTCTAAGGATCAACTATCCAGGTTTTCCAAAACTTAAATCATTTCTAAAGACTCAAGATTGACTAATACATTTTCAAAATATAATCATTTAATTTTAACATGGTGTTCTTACTAAATCCACTTACAATATTTTGATTAACTTCTTTAATATCAGATATTAACTAGATTTATAAATTCCAGATACAAGTCAATCTCTTAATAAAATACTTAACAAAATATCCATCCCATATTCAACACTTAATACAAGTAACAATTTAAATCATTAATACATGCGGATTTTATCATTTAGGCTCTTATCTAACTAAGTTTAGCATGATATAATCTTCTTCTCAAAGCCTTGCTCCTACTCCTACTTAGTTGCTGCAATCCCTGAAAAAGCATTTGAAACTGCCTCATTTTAAATGAGACACCCCAGATGCCATTAGCACACTAGGGTCAGACACATGTCTGGTATGAGAAAATTCACAAAAGCAATTAGTTAATTAGGTTAAAATCAAGTTAAGTACATATACATAAAGTTCTGCCCTTTGGAATCAGGTCATACTTGTGTGCATGCTTTGTGTCATTGTGCATGTGCACACTTTAATTTTTCTTTCCAGAGACTACATATATATAAATATGGCACATACATTCAAGCATAAAATTCAGTCATAATCAAACAATCATTCACACCAAACAGGAAAATAACCAATATGAGTTAAATCATTTATTCCATCCTCATATTTCAATTCTGGGAAAAACTCTAGTTTTCTCATCATCTCAAATATTTTTCCCTTGGTATATTTATCTATCCTGGTCTCATCTGCAATATTTATGAATCAATGGACACACTGTAATGAACTAATTCACTCCATTACACAAAGATCTCAGGACTTAAACAAGCCATGTGTCAACTTGCATTACTCAAGAACACAAGTCATTCCTGCAGTAATCTTGACCCCATTTTCCTAATCAAGTTTCTCAGGTGTTTTATCCTTTAAATTTTCAGGGTAACCCAGCCAGTGAGTCATTCCACTAAAATAAGCATTCATCTCATAACATTCCTCATCATTCATATAAACAGACAGAGGCAATCAAGCAATTTATTAAAACATGTTCTTGCATTTTAGAAGAGGTATAGACAACTAACATTGGTTTATGGCTCTATTTGGAATATTTTGTTGCAAACATCTGTGCTTTAGTTAACTCAGATTGACCAAGCTTCCTAAATCACAAAATCTATCTGCTAGGTGGTTATTGTATATTTTCTTTGAACCAGGAGTATCAGCACATAGGCAAGCCTATTACACTCCTAATTCCTTTTTATAATAAGCCTCAGCACATATACATATGTATATTGCAGCCCATATACTTATCAAGTCTTCTGGGTTGAGCCAAAACCAACACTACTTGCTTATATTCAACATCTTATTTTCTGGGTATTTATTATATTTCTATCTAATATCATATCAGAAAGAGATCTGGGTTTTTAAATTACCTATTTATGCATACTGATCATATTAAGAATGAAACAATTAGAACAACTAGCAAGCATTAAAGCATCCTTAATTTCTAAAGAACAATCACATATACTTTTAAGAAAAATTCATTTATAACTGGCTGCCTTCATTAGGACTTAGTTCCTTAAGTTGTTGAGTGAGTTTTCTCACCTAGCTCTCTTCTTTGCTTCCTTAATTAATTGATGAACTTCTGCCTTTGGCCTCAAACTCTTTTCCTTCCCTTGCCTTATGATTTCTATGGTGTTGTTTTTTTTTCCAAGTTCTTTTCTGAGAAGGAGAGGAGGCTGCTGCATATACATATATATATATACAGGGTCTTCCTTAGGGTTTTGGGTATTGGCTAAAGCCATTTTTGCCCACCAGAAAAATTGTGTTATCTGCATTTTATTTAAACCCAAAATTCTACCCTTCCCGGCTTAATTTAGGTGAAGAGAAAAGTGGTTATATTCTTTTCAGAAATTTGCTTTTCAGAAAATACTTTTTCCTTTGTCTACAATCATGCTAAAAATGTGACTTGATTTGTTATTTATCAAATACTCTTCCTAATTCTGCCTATACCAAGCATTTCCCTGTTTTGTCTTATTTTTTCCTATTTTTAGCTTTCATGTAAATGGTATGTACTTCCTTTATTTATTTACAAGAGGACTACTCCTTTTTCTATCCTCAGTTTTTCTTTCTTTCTGCCTATATACTAAAATATGTCTGTATATTTTATTTTACTAATTTGAACTCTAGTATTTTATTAACACATATATATATTTATATAAGTCTTACTGAAATAATTAGCACACCCATATATATATTTACACATCATTCTGTATTGACACACACATGCACATGTATACTCAAAAATATTCAGTAGCATCCATATATGTATATTTACTCATGCATACAGCTTTTAAGGATTTAATCTAAATATATATATATATATATTCCCATACATATCAATATGTATTTATTCTTAGAGTTCAAGGACTTTTAGCTTTAGTTCATGTGCATTTCCTGTGCACACATGTACACACATACTGATACACTATCAAGCTATATCAATCCCCTTTCAAAATTTATTCAAAAATTATTTTGAATTCATTTATATTTTTCAGAATAAATTCCTAAAATCTTGGGTCATTACATACACCCCTCGTTTTAGAAATTGTGTCCCACAATTTTCCTAAGCTTAAAATAAATTTTAAACTTAATTCAGAGAACAAGTACATTCTCAACCAAATAGATTTTTAGTTCTATAATAACTAAAAACATATGCATCTAAAAAAAAGAAAACAATCAAAAATCAAAATTACCTTTAATCTGAAAATAGCTTAGGATAATTCATCCTAACTTTGTCTTCTAATTCCCATGTGCAATCACTAGGATCAAGACTCCACTGTACCTTCACAAGTTTCAGAGATTTATTCCTCAACTTCTTCACATCTTTTGCCAAAATTCCCACTGGATCCTTTTCATAAATCAAATTAGAATTTATCTGCACTTGGGTTGGGGTCTCAAGAATTTCTGCCTTGTCATGGACCCACCTTCTCAATTGTGATACATGAAAAACATCATGTATACCTTGCATGTTTTCTGGTAATTCCAACTTATATGCCAAGGGACCAATTCTTTCCAGAATTTTGTATGGTCCAATATATCTTGGGGTTAACTTGCCTTGTTTTCCAAACCTCAGCACATTTTTCATAGGTGAGATTTTGATGAAAACAAAATTTCCCACTTCATATTCTACCTGCCTCCTTCTCATGTCTGCAAATTTCTTTTGCCTATCTTGGGCTGCTGCCATTCTTCTTCTTATCAACTCAATTTTCTCCTTAGTTTCTTGTATGTACTCAGGTCCTAAAATAGACCTTTCTCCTGCTTCTACCCAACAAACAGGTGACAAACAGGGTTTACCATATAAGGCTTCAAATGGAGCCATTCCTATGGTGCTTTGGTAGCTGTTGTTGTATGTAAATTCAACTAGATGAAGATAATCTTCCCAGTTGCCCCCAAAATCCAGTATACATGCCCTCAATGTGTCCTCCAAAACTTTGTTTACTACCTCAGTCTGCCCATCTGATTGAGGATGCTAGGCAGTACTTAAACATAGTTCACTTCCCAGTGCTTCTTGAAAGCTTCTCCAGAATTTTGAAGTGAAGATGGTATCCCTATCACTCACAATAGTTTTGGGAATTCCATGTAACTTTACCACTTCCTTTATAAAAATTTGAGCTAATTTTGGTGCTGTCCTTTCTGACTTGACTGGGATGAAGTGTGCTACCTTGGTTAGCCTATCAACTATCACCCATATACTTGTATTACCTCTCTTAGATCTAGGCAGTCCATCTATGAAGTCCATAGATATGTCTTCCCACTTCCACTGTGGTACACTAAGAGGCTGCATCAACCCTGATGGCCTTTGGGTTTCAGCTTTGACTTGTTGGCAAGTCATACATTTGGCAATGTATTAAGCTACATCAGATTTCATCCCCTTCCACCAGAAGTCTCTTTTCAAATTTTGGTACATTTTTGTGCTGCCTGGGTGTATGGAGTATTTACTTCTATGATATTCATTCAATATCTCTTTCTTCAATTCCGTGTCCTTTGGTACACACATCCTATTTTGGTATCTCATACAACCATTTTTATCAATATGGTGATTCATCACTTCCTCCCCTCTTGAGAGGAGCATTTTCTTCTCTAATAAGTTGGCATCCTGTTCTTGCATTTTTCCTACCTTCAGAATTAAATCTGGTTGAAGTGTCATTAAGCTTAACTTCCCTTTATCTTCTTGTGCACCATGCATCTGCTCATCAATGTGCACACAACCATTCTCCCCAATTTCTAACTCAGTTAGCAAAGACAAGTCTTTAAATTCTTCTATCATCATCATAGCCAATTTAGCATGTTGTCTACTTAGAGCATCTGCAACTTTATTTGCTTTGCCTGGTGTATAGAGTATGTCAAAGTCATAGGCAGCTAAGAACTCCACCCATCTATGTTGCCTCATGTTCAAATCTTTTTGTGAAAATAAATATTTTAGAGACTTGTGGTCAGTGTAAAGTTCAAACTTTGTGCCTAACAAATAATGTCTCCAAAGTTTTAAAGCATAGATCACAGCTGCTAATTCGAGATCATGTGTGGCATACCTTACTTCATGGGGTTTAAGTTGTCTAGATGCATATGCAATGACTTGGCCTTGTTGCATCAACACTGCACCCAAGCCAAATCCACTAGCATCAGTGTATACAACTAATTCTTCATTTCCATGAGGTACCTTTAAAATTGGAGCATTCACCAATGCCTCCTTCAACTGTTCAAAAGACTTTTCACATTTTTCTGACCAAACAAAAGCTTGGTTCTTCCTGGTTAGGTTAGTGAGTGGTGTAGAAATTTTTGAAAAATCTTTTATAAATCTCCTATAATACCCTGCCATCCCCATAACTGACCTCACTTCACTCACAGTGCTTGGCCTCTTCCATGCTTGAATAGCCACTACTTTATTGGGGTTCACAGAAATTCCTCGGGCAGATATAACATGGCCAAGGAAATGTACTTCCTCTTTCCAAAATACACATTTTGAAAATTTTGCCTTTAAATCTTTTTCCCTTAATCTAGACAAAACCAGGTGCAAATGATTCTTATGTTCTTCCACTGTTTTGGAATAAATCAAAATGTCATCTATAAAAATAAGCACAAACTTGTCTAAATAATCTCTAAAGGTTCTGTTCATTAAATCTACAAAGTATGATGGTGCATTGGTCAAGCCAAATGGCATAACCAAAAATTCATACAACCCATACCTAGTGTTAAAGGCAGTGTACTTGATGCTTGATTCTTCCACCTTCATTTGATGAAAACCAGATGCTAAATCTAGTCTAGAAAATACTTTTGCTCCTGCTAATTGATCAAAAAGATCATCTATTCTTGGCAGTGGGTATTTATTTTTAATGGTTACCTTGTTTAATTCCCTATAATCTATGCAGAGTCTCAAAGTTCCATCTTGTTTCTTAACAAACACCACTGGTGCTCCCCAGCAAGAATTACTGGGTCTTATAAAACCCTTATTTTCTAATTCCTCTAATTGTTTCTTTAATTCTTTTAGTTCATTTGGCCCCATTCTTGTTGGCTTTTTAATCACTGGGCTTGCTCCTGGAACTAGATTGATCTGGAACTCTACTGGTCTATGGTGTGGAACACCCTTGACCTCACCAAACACATCCAAATATTCATTGACTATAGGAATTTCTTCAATGGTTAGTTCACTAAAATCTTTTTCTGAATCAACTAAATGATATAGTTTTCCTTCCTTAGCTACTTCACATAAAACTGTGATTCTCTGACCTCTAGAATTTTGCAATGATATGGTGGATGAGTCTAAGTTAATTATGGCCTTGAATTGCCTTAACCAGTCTACTCCCAAAATAACACCTATATTTGGGTAATTCAAAACATATAAATTGGAAATAAAAATATTTCCTCCTATGTTTAATTCCACATCCACACAAATCATATTTAAAACACTAGAACTCCCCAGTGGACTTTGTATATGCAATGGGGTTTCAACCAATATGCAATTCAGTTTAAGCATTTTAACTAGTTCATAAGAAATTAAAGAGTGAGTTGCCCCAGTATCATATACTACTGCTATGGGTATGGTACAAATAAGTAATGTACCTTCCACTTGGCTATGGTTTTCAGTGTTACTCTCCACTGTGGCTTTGCCTTTTCCTTCCAAATTTGCCAATTTTCCTTGCTGTTTGTACTTAGGACAATTCCTCTTCATATGCCCCTCTTTCCCACATAGATAACACTTGAAAGCTCCTCCCTTCAATTTTGGACACCTAGGCTTGATATGCCCCTCCTTTCCACACTGATGGCACACAATTTTCTTCTTGGTTTCCTTAGCTTTGACATCTCCAGTGCCTTTGTTACTGGCCTCTTCCTTCTTCTTATCATAAGGGTGATACCTCCCCTTACCCTTCTTGGTGTTATTATTCTTAAAATTTCTGAACTTCTCCCTTTCCTTGTCATGCTGCTCCAACCTCAAAGCTAAGTCTATCACATGGTCAAAAGTCCTGTCTGCATAGGGTAACATGGCTCTGCTGAGTCCTGGGGTCAAACCTTTTATGTACCTATCATTTTTGGATGCCTCATCTGCCACAAGCATTGCTCCATATGTGGAAAGCCCCTCAAACTTTTGAGTGTATTCTGTGACAGTCATGGTTCCTTGTCTAAGTCTAATAAATTCTTCTAGCAAGGTAGTCTTAGCTGATGCTGGTACAAACCTTGCTTCCAACATCTCTTTGAATTGATTCCAAGTGATTTCATTCTCATTTCTTCCTGCAATGATTACTTCCCACCAGCTTAAAGCTACTCCTTTTAGCTATCTTGAAGCCACTTGCCTCTTTCTTTGATCATCAAGTTGCATGTCATTGAAAATTCTTTCCAATGTTCTCAACCATGTTTGAATTTCCATAATACTCTCTGTCCCTTCAAAGCTTTTGCCTCCTAAATGAGTATATGTCTTAAGTAATTTTGAGAGTTCTTCATAGGGATTTTCTTGCCTTTGTCCTGTCCCATCCCTAAATGCTCTCACCAATTCTTGCAGGTTGACCATTGGTGGTGCATGGGAAGATCCTGCTCCCTGATTTGGTGGTCTCCCTACCATAGTTTGCTAATAATAATTTACATAGCTGGTTAGTTTGATTGGTAATTTTATTATTTCAGTGGTTTTTATTCACACTGAAAACATTGATATATATTTAGTTCCTTTAAATTTTATTTCTATCTAAGAACTTGATCTTTACTTCTACTATGTTGAATAACATAGCTCTGATACCAAATGAAATGACCCTCCTATTTCTACCCTAATTTCATAAGGATTTTTTTTTTTACAGAGATGATATATAGATATATCATTCGTTAACAAATATATTTCCCAGGGTCATTCTCTTTTTCCAATAAACAAACTTTATCCAGGATCAAAAGTTTTAACCAATATAATTATATCAGTACATTCACAAAGACATGCACATACATGTGAAGATGTATATGCCTCTCTTGTTTCAATCAGAGTTCTGGAAAACAAGAGGATATTTGATTGATTAAATTTAATCAATCCCCACATAGCTTAATTTCTATTTATGTAATAGAATCTTATTTATATAAGTAACAGTATGATTTTAATCCTTGGTTTCTTGTTGGATCCTTTTTAAAATATGATCCATAAGGTCAGATAATTATGTTATGATTATCTACAAAAATTAATAGTGTAGTGTCTATGCTCTGAAAATGATATAAGCATCTATCATTCTCTATGTTTGTTTTCCTATAAGATCTACCTCATATGCATGCTCATGTCTGGGACATTCTTAAGTGAAATTTCATTTTCCAGAAGCTTGATTCCTTGGTACCAAAGTACTAAACTAAATGAAATGCAGTCCGGGGTGAGTTTCTTCACACATGGATACTTAGCAAATAAAATATGGATTAAACAGTCTCTCTACTCAGACCTATTTCAAAAGGCCTTAAAATGCATTTTTGCCCAAAGCTTTAGTAAAGAGGAATCCAGATTTTTTGTGTCAAAACTACTAAGGTACTGGTGTGCTAATATCTGTTCAAAACATGTTTAAATATTTACATATATGCAACTTTTATGGACCTTGCTTTCAACTCCTATATTACAGACCCTTCCCTTATTTTTTTTTTCTTTGTTTTTAAAATAAGGCATAAAACATTTGCATAAAACAAGTTGAATTATGGAACCCTTGCAGTCATATAAAAACATTCAACCTATGCCTATTATCTTTTGTATACATATGCCATGGTAGAAAATAAAACCATTTAATTTTTTTTTTCTGAGGATCAACTATCCAGGTTTTCCAAAACTTAAATCATTTCTAAAGACTCAAGATTGACTAATACATTTTCAAAATATAATCATTTAATTTTAACATGGTGTTCTTACTAAATCCACTTACAATATTTTGATTAACTTCTTTAATATCAGATATTAACTAGATTTATAAATTCCAGATACAAGTCAATCTCTTAATAAAATACTTAACAAAATATCCATCCCATATTCAACACTTAATACAAGTAACCATTTAAATCATTAATACATGCGGATTTTATCATTTAGGCTCTTATCTAACTAAGTTTAGCATGCTATAATCTTCTTCTCAAAGCCTTGCTCCTACTCCTACTTAGTTGCTGCAATCCCTGAAAAAGCATTTGAAACTGCCTCATTTTAAATGAGACACCCCAGATGCCATTAGCACACTAGGGTCAGACACATGTCTGGTATGAGAAAATTCACAAAAGCAATTAGTTAATTAGGTTAAAATCAAGTTAAGTACATATACATAAAGTTCTGCCCTTTGGAATCAGGTCATACTTGTGTGCATGCTCTGTGTCATTGTGCATGTGCACACTTTAATTTTTCTTTCCAGAGACTACATATATATAAATATGGCACATACATTCAAGCATACAATTCAGTCATAGTCAAACAATCATTCACACCAAACAGGAAAATAACCAATATGAGTTAAATCATTTATTCCATCCTCATATTTCAATTCTGGGAAAAACTCTAGTTTTCTCATCATCTCAAATATTTTTCCCTTGGTATATTTATCTATCCTGGTCTCATCTGCAATATTTATGAATCAATGGACACACTGTAATGAACTAATTCACTCCATTACACAAAGATCTCAGGACTTAAACAAGCCATGTGTCAACTTGCATTACTCAAGAACACAAGTCATTCCTGCAGTAATCTTGACCCCATTTTCCTAATCAAGTTTCTCAGGTGTTTTATCCTTTAAATTTTCAGGGTAACCCAGCCAGTGAGTCATTCCACTAAAATAAGCATTCATCTCATAACATTCCTCATCATTCATATAAACAGACAGAGGCAATCAAGCAATTTATTAAAACATGTTCTTGCATTTTAGAAGAGGTATAGACAACTAACATTGGTTTATGGCTCTATTTGGAATATTTTGTTGCAAACATCTGTGCTTTAGTTAACTCAGATTGACCAAGCTTCCTAAATCACAAAATCTATCTGCTAGGTGGTTATTGTATATTTTCTTTGAACCAGGAGTATCAGCACATAGGCAAGCCTATTACACTCCTAATTCCTTTTTATAATAAGCCTCAGCACATATACATATGTATATTGCAGCCCATATACTTATCAATTCTTCTGGGTTGAGCCAAAACCAACACTACTTGCTTATATTCAACATCTTATTTTCTGGGTATTTATTATATTTCTATCTAATATCATATCAGAAAGAGATCTGGGTTTTTAAATTACCTATTTATGCATACTGATCATATTAAGAATGAAACAATTAGAACAACTAGCAAGCATTAAAGCATCCTTAATTTCTAAAGAACAATCACATATACTTTTAAGAAAAATTCATTTATAACTGGCTGCCTTCATTAGGACTTAGTGCCTTAAGTTGTTGAGTGAGTTTTCTCACCTAGCTCTCTTCTTTGCTTCCTTAATTAATTGATGAACTTCTGCCTTTGGCCTCAAACTCTTTTCCTTCCCTTGCCTTATGATTTCTATGGTGTTGTTTTTTTTTTCCAAGTTCTTTTCTGAGAAGGAGAGGAGGCTGCTGCATATACATATATATATATACAGGGTCTTCCTTAGGGTTTTGGGTATTGGCTAAAGCCATTTTTGCCCACCAGAAAAATTGTGTTATCTGCATTTTATTTAAACCCAAAATTCTACCCTTCCCGGCTTAATTTAGGTGAAGAGAAAAGTGGTTATATTCTTTTCAGAAATTTGCTTTTCAGAAAATACTTTTTCCTTTGTCTACAATCATGCTAAAAATGTGACTTGATTTGTTATTTATCAAATACTCTTCCTAATTCTGCCTATACCAAGCATTTCCCTGTTTTGTCTTATTTTTTCCTATTTTTAGCTTTCATGTAAATGGTATGTACTTCCTTTATTTATTTACAAGAGGACTACTCCTTTTTCTATCCTCGGTTTTTCTTTCTTTCTGCCTATATACTAAAATATGTCTGTATATTTTATTTTACTAATTTGAACTCTAGTATTTTATTAACACATATATATATTTATATAAGTCTTACTGAAATAATTAGCACACCCATATATATATTTACACATCATTCTGTATTGACACACACATGCACATGTATACTCAAAAATATTCAGTAGCATCCATATATGTATATTTACTCATGCATACAACTTTTAAGGATTTAATCTAAATATATATATATATATATATTCCCATACATATTAATATGTATTTATTCTTAGAGTTCAGGGACTTTTAGCTTTAGTTCATGTGCATTTCCTGTGCACACATGTACACACATATTGATACACTATCAAGCTATATCAATCCCCTTTCAAAATTTATTCAAAAATTATTTTGAATTCATTTATATTTTTCAGAATAAATTCCTAAAATCTTGGGTCATTACACCGACACAATATTTTTTTCGAAATATAGGTAAATGAAATAATTTTATAGAGTATCATATTTTGTATATAATGGAATAATTTTTATAAATGATTTAGTCAGATGCGATATGTTGTTTGTTAGGTAGAGAAATTTTATAAATATTGAATTGTAAAATAGGATTTACAAGTAAAGTAAATAAAAACTGAAATTTTGAGAATTTAAGTTTCGGGTTTTGAAATTAGTTTTAAAAAGATTTTAGAATATAATATTAGTATTATTTGGAAGTATTTTCAGATAGAAATATTTTCAATGTGATTTGAAAGAAAGTTCTAAAAAGAACTTTTAAAAGGAAATAAGTTATGTACTCCCCTCTCTGTCGTTGGAAAATAATTTCGGTGATGAGTGCATGAATCATCGACGTTCATTTTTGAGTTTCAAATGGGAAGACCACTGTGGTAGTTTTACTGCACATTTGTTTTTATAAACAAATCTTAATTTTAAATTTCTAAATATGATTGATATATAAAAGATATGAGTATGTATATTATTTTAAAGCGATTTAAATGAATCCGGAATTTGAATTCTTAAGTTTTTGTTAAATTAATGATTTCATCTTAGAAATAAAGTGAAATTTTAATAATTGGAAACTTCTAATGTGTAATAAGAAACTAGGTGCTAAGAGACTAATGAAACAGATAGGAAATTGGAAATTTGTAATATGTAAATCAAAAGATATGAAAAATAAGAAAATGTAACTATTGAACATTTTGTTAACTAAATGAATAAGATAACTTGTGTATCATTCCATTACATTCTCAAAACATACATATAACTTATCAGAATTGTTTAAAAAGTTGTAGTGTTAAATAGAAATATGTAATAGAATATTATACAAGTAAAACATAAGTAATGAAAGTGCTCAAAGGGAATTATTTCTAAATAAGAATTCTAATGTTATAAAATGTTATAAGCATAAATTAATGTTTTGAAATGCTAATAATTAGATTTGATAGTAAAAGTGAACATCACTTAAGTAAATGATTATAAACTTAAGATATTGATGAAATGATTTATGAAAATATTAATATTAAGTGATATCATGCAGGAAGGAATGAATGTAAACTTAAAAAGTTAAGAGACTTAAGCTGAATGATTCATTAAATTGAGGTCAAACTATATAAACAATGAATGTGAATAAAAATGTAGAGAAACTTAAAGTAGGAATTTATTCACTAATGAATATTTATATTACATGGAAATAAAGTTGTATAAGTAGATAATAAATGTGAATAAACGAATGTAAACTAATAAGTGATAATCTTGTATGAATAAATTGGAAATAAATGAAATACATGTAATACTTCAACAATGTATTCGATGATAATTTCAAGGATTGAATGGGAATTATATTATGTAAATAACATTTGTAAGCCAACGAATGAAAATAAAAGGAGAAATAAGACATTGTATGAATGAATGAAAATAAAATGAAAAGTAAATGATGAAAAAAAAAACCAATAGCATGAACTTAAATTCTTTGTTGTTTGGCTTATGGAAAGTTTGGGAAATGATACTTCTAATTGTTGAGGTTGTATGAATAACCTATTAAGTTATTATCTAAGAGTGTTAAGCGTAGGGTACACTTGATAGTTTGTTTATCACCCTTGTACAATTAAAAGTTTCTGAACCGAAACGAACCATTAGTATTGGTCCATAGCATAATTGATTCTTTTGTTACATGTAGTGGTTGTACTGTTTTATTTGCCTATGCTTGTGTGATTTGCATTTGTTATTAAGTTGAAACAACTTAAAATTTCTCTTTTTACATAATTATTAACTTCTTTGGATTATATAAGTGAAATACAGGTTTATGGAAGCAATAGCTACTGCTTTTGGTTTCATAAAATAAAGCGTTGTTTGCCTGACAAATAGGTATGTATTCGGATTACGGTTTTGTAGCGATATTATATTATTTCTCGTGGTTTGGGATATTTTATTATTTGAAATATGATATATATATATATATATCTTGTTATTATTGATAGTATTATTTTCCGGACCTCTCCGTACAAAGGAGACTCTGCCGAAATTATACGTCAATATTAGACTTAGAAAATTTTTGTGAAAGTGAAAATATTTTTGAACTTTTATTGAACTTTTATATGAGGATTTAATTATTTATAAATTAATATATCTTATTTAAAATACTTAATTATGTAAATTAATTATTTATAAATTGTATACTATGAATAAAATATATTAATTCCTTAAATTCCTTCTTTGCCCTTTTCAAGGACGAAAAATTTTGAGTGGGGGAGAGTAACGACCCGTATTTTTCCGATAATTAAAATATTAAATTAAATAAGATTTTGGGAATTTAATATTGTAAGAAATTTAAATTTATGAATTATTAATGGGTAAATAGTTAAAAAATGATTCAAAAATGTTGTTTGAATGTTAAGAACAATTATTTTAATGTAATTTCAATCAATTGTAATAATTGTAAAGTTGATTTGGTTATAAACTGTAAATAAGGAAATAAATTAAAGGTTGAATTAAATAGTGAGATTGTATGGAATTAGTGGAAATTGAATATAACAATCAGTGATGGTAAGTAGTAGTAATATTGATTGTGAGCAATAAATTTATAAATGTGATTAAATGACTTAAAAGTGACAATTGTTTAATTATCATTTCACTATTTAATCCGTTGAAATTTAATTGGAAATCAACTGCAATTAATCTACTTAAATATTGCAATTAATATGAATTAAGATGATAATTGTAGACTATTGATGTAATAAAACATAAACCAATGTTAATTATATCCATAAGATGATAGTTGATTGAATAATAAGATGTAAATCAAAATAAATGAGTTTATTGGAGTTTAAATTATAATTTATGAACTTATTGCAATTGAAATTAAACGCTGTAATTTGTGCAATATTTAATATTGAATTTGACATGGGAAATTTGTTTTAAAAGATTATTTAGTTTCTATGTAAATTGAAATGATAAAAATTGTTAGTTATAAAATTTGAATTTAAAAGTGATTTAATTATTTAATAATAATTTATTTAATTAACGTGAAAATAACCATTTTGGCCACTGTCTCGGATTTTGACGAAACTAGTTTTATCGGATCCGTAACAGTGAATTATTGTAGGATTTCAAGTTTCGTAGCGATCGGACTTGTCGTTTGATCATGCGGGCTTGAAATGCGTAAAAATCAATTTAATGAATTCAATTTAAAATAAGCTGATTTTAAAAGCTAACTTCTATATACAATGGAATTTGGGTTTGAAACATGTTCCATTGAGTTTGAAAATATCGAAAACATCTACTTTGATATATAGGATGACTTACTTTCGTTTCGAAAATGGAACGGGCTTTCGGGTCGTTATTTTCGTTCTGAACCAATTCAATATGTTCATTCATTCTTATCGGGCCTTGTCTATATAAATAGATTTTCTAAACCCTAGCAGCCTTTTTATTTCTTATTTTTGTATGTATGTGTCTATTCAGTCTATCTGCTTCTTCCTCCTTCTCAATGGCTGCAAATCCAAACCCTAAATCCAATATGAAATTCAAATCAAAATTCAAACTCTCCAAACTATATCGAATTATATATCGTTGGAAAGCTCTCGACAAGCGCAATCTAAATCTGCTATTCATTTTTGCAATCGGCTTTTGGTTTGCCTAGGAATGACCAGAACATTCTCGGTCGTTCATTCGGTGGTTGATCAACGACAATGATGCCTCGATTCAAGGGTACTATCGTGTAGAGAGGGACGCGCGGAGTTCGTCGGAGCGGTTTGTTGTGCTCATCAGTGGCCAGATCGACGAATAATGCTTGATTAGGGTTTTAGAAATTTGGTGGCGGTGGCTACTTTTTGGTCGTCGTTCAGCGAGGCTAGGGTCGTCGATGGTGGAGGCGGGCTGAGGTGAGGTAGGCGACTCCTTTGGTGGTGGTTGATGTGGCCGTGATAGGATATAGAGGCGTGGTCGATTAGGGTAGCAGTGGCATCTGTTCGTGCACGAGTTAGGGTTCAACGTGAAGATGGTGACATGTAGGTTATTTTCTTATTTTATTTATTATATATATATATATATCGTATAACTTCTAATGTTAATAACTTTTCCATACGAGCTCGGTTTCACGCACGGTTTGATCCATTGGGATCGTATCGAAATTTCGGGCATTATGAAACTAGTTTAGTCAAATTCTAACACTATTCAAATTTGGGCCTTTATTTGGATTTTAATTCGACGAAAAATCAAAGGTGAGCGTTTTTAACCCACTCACAACTACTAAATTGTCTTATGTTAGTTAAATTAAATTTATGATGTGATTAGAAGTTGATTGATTGTAGTTTGGTATATTTAATTTGTCATTCCAATTAAATCTGAATTTTATCCAATTTAATTTCCATTTTATTTAATATTGAATTTTTAATTTCCAATTAAATACATCTTAATGATAACCAGTAAATTATTGTTAGTTATTGGTTGATTTGAATGATGATTGTGATGGATGTTTAATTGTTGATATTTGGATGATTGAATGTATGTTTAAATTATATCTTGTATCACACTGCAAGTTCCCATAGTTCTTGTTAAGAAATCACTGTGGGTTGAAATGATACATACCCGAATGGACTTATAGATTAGGAAAAAATCGTTATGGGTTGAAATGATAGACTCAAGCGATTTTATGGATTTTAAATTTTAACTTGGGATTGCGGGTTGAAATGATATATACCCGTAAATTTAAATTTATTGTGGGTTGAAATGATACATATCTGTATCACTTGACCATAGGGTAGAAAATTATATACGCACACCGGATTGGTTAAATTAAATGATTTTTAATCCTTAATTTTTAAATCTAGTTAAATGATATTATGAAATAAAACTTGACTTATATTAGCTGTATTATTTTCAAGTTAAGTTTAAATGTTGAAATTGAAATTATTTTTAAAAGAATTGTTTAAAAATTTAAATTGAAATTTAAAGCTGAATTTTGGAATATAAATGAATTTATCAAAAATTGAGTTACTGTAAACGTTTGAATATTTTAAACTTTTAAATCTAAAATGAATTTGAAGTGGTTTAAAATTGTAGTCCAAACAAGGACTTGAAATCGATATAAATTAAAAAGGTTTTGATGGGAATTTGAATGGAAAGATTTAAATTGAGTTTGTTGATTTGAAATCTGGATATGCTCCAGATTTGTTGAAATGGAAGACACAGTTGATTTGATATTATTTCCAAATTAATTATTTTAATATAAAATGTTTAAAGGTATATTATTTTGAATTCAGATTTATTTATATTTTTAAAATATTTACTATATAAACCATTTTAATAATCAAACCATTTTATATTAAACTATTAAAACTATATTTAATCCATTTTTAAACTATTTTTAAATCATTTTAATACATTTTAAACTATTTTATTAAAAATTTAACTATTTTAATCTGTTGTAATCTATTTTAACTATTTAATCTGTTTTAATCTATTTAAACTATTTTAATCTATTTTAAACTCTTTTAATCTATTTCAAACTATTTAAACCATTTAAACTATTTTAAAGTATTGTAAACTATTTAAAACTATTTTTAAACTATTTTAAAACTATCTTAACTATTTTTCTAAATTTCAAACGGTGCAAGGTTGGACTGTTATATTTAAATCCTTGATTTAAAGGCGAAATGGTTAAATGAATGTTATAACTTACGTTGGAATTTGAAATGATATTTTCTAGTGAAATGACATATTTGAGTAAATATGATGATTTTGAAATGAGGGTTTAACCTATTTTGTGGATATGATTTCGAAAGTGAATATGATTTTGAAAGTAATATGATTTTAGGTGGATATGATATTTTGGTATCAATATGAATTGATTTTGGAAATGTAAAAGAACCATCCGGTGTGAAATAAGCGTTTGGTTGTTAAAGAGACCGGGATCGGATATTATCATGCTCTCTGCCAATACCGAAAACCACTTTAACAACTGTGCATGTGGTGGAAATTCCAAAATGAAGTAGGATGGTTTGGCGAACGATTCTATATGAGGTATTAACGTAGCCCTGACTCCCTCGAGTCAGCTTGATGTGACTAAAACAGGAGCCACGCCGAGCCAAGTGAGGTCGCACCTTCGATCGGACATGCTTCTTCAATACCATATTTATTGCTTTATGATTGATTTGGTGGCCACCCCTCGATTTGATTTGGGAGTGTGTTCCGAGGTGGGCGGTAGTAGCTGTTATGCGTTACCACCAGTCTGGATCCGCAAAACGGTAGTATCATACCCTAGGCATTGCCTCGCGTGCCTTGTCACATGTCTTATCACGCCCATTACGAGTTTGGTTTGTACCGTACCTATGGAGTGCTCATTGAGTAAACCACCGGTTTGGTGGAGCTTACAGTATCTGTATAGACTACGGGAATATATAAAAATGTATAAAGGGGGATATGGGTAATGCCTTAACGCTATTTTAATACTTTACTTTACTGATAGACATATTATAATAGCGTATATTACTGTGTAGTAAACAGTTTAACGGATCCTTAGGAGATGGTAATCCCGAACATCTCTTAAGTTATTGCACACACGTTAGACACTGGATAGGAGATGTAAAACCTCGTAAACATCTCTGAGGCTGTTGCACTCATGTTTATTTATTGGTTGTTTAACTTACATAAGATCTTTTAGTTCTGACTCGAGTGTTTTGTCCTTTCATAACGCTCGGGTCAATCTGAGCTTTTCAGTGTATTGAAGACTTTATTTATGGAGGACGAAGACAGAGATTTGTGTGTTATTTATTTTATTTATCCCACTGCACCATGTTGTTCCACTGCATTATTTATTTATTCTTGTTGTATGTATAACTCTGATTGTATTGTAAAGTGTAATCAAATGTATTTGTAAAAAAGCTTCATGAACTGTTTATTTGATTATTATATTTTGTCATTCCGCTGTGAGATTCTATGTTTTGTTTTCTTTCCTTTCTCTCCTTTTTTCTATTTACCCCATAACAATCCTCCCTTTTGAATGGTTTGGATTTGACATGTATGGTTTACTGTCGATTTAAACTGTCCAAAAAGGCGGGTCGTTACTTCCTTTTCCATCAAAGGTTCTCCAAACACTTTATGGTTATTTCAGATTAAAATGCATTTACGAAGGTTAGTTTCAGTCAAAAGCTTGAGCCTTTCCCACATGCTTTTAGGACCGTGAGTCAAAGCCTCAATAGTAGTGGTAACGGAGGAAATAGAATATTTAGGAGCAGATCCTAAAAGAGAATACTCGTCATAGGAGAATGACAAAATATAACGTAAATAGTAAGAGGCAATGAAACTTTCTGGGATCAAAAGAAGACCCTATGATCTTAGGAGTATGCCATTTGATGTAAAAGAAATTATTCTCCCAGTCCCTTGTCTTGTTGATCGGATGGGTGATTAAACACTTCGGATAAGGAAGTAGGCAATATACAGAAATATCTGATTGCTTGTCTACTCTTACAAGATTCACCAAAGAATGAAGAGCCTAAGCATTTAGTGGAGTAAAGTTGGCTTCCCTAGAAAGGACCTCCAAGCAGCTTAAATAATTATAGAAGTTGGGAGTTAATTGTATCGAAGCAATTCCCAAGTGCTCTAGGAATTATAAAAGGAATTATGGGTAATGAAGGTAGTCTGAATGCCAGATATGAATATGAGTAAAAGCAAAGAATCCTTTGGGATGATTATCTATTCTACCAAATGGACCAATGACCATGGCTTCCACATTTGTAATCCCAAACTGCTGAAGAATAGTGTCTACGTCCTATTGGGAAGTTATGAAGGATTGGCTAAGCTTATAGTCTCTCTTCTTTGAAGTAGGAGAAGGTTTGGGGCCTTTGTCGAATTTCTTGTTATCCATTTGGCTGCTAAATAATAGAATACCAAAGTCAGGGAAGTGTCGTATAATCTGATAATATGAAAGTTCAAACAACATTAACAGGATTCATAGCTAGATATTGAATTCATAAGTAGTTGTCGAGTTCATAACTAGAAGGCAATTCGTCTAATGATTTTTGAGTACTAGATATCGAACTTATAGGTAGTTAAATAATAACTAATTAGAGTTCCATTAGTTAGTCATTAAATTTATGACTACATGTTGAATTTAAAATTGTAACTGGTTAATGAGTCATTGATTAGCTGTCGAATTTCTAATCTGATGTCGAATTCATAAATGAATTGTTGAAACTCGAAACTAGCAAATGATTCCTTAATTGGTTGTCGAACTTATAGTTCGATGTTGGATCTGTAAATAAGTTGTTGAAATTCAGAACTAACTTGTGATTCTTTGGCTAGTTATCAGGTTTATAATTCGATGTCGAATGCATAAACAAGTTGTTGGATTCAAACTAGTTAATAACTATTTAATTAGTTATCGAGTTCATAGTATGATATCGAGTTACTAAGTGATTGCTGAATTTGAAAACTAGTGATGTCGAGTTTATAACTAGTAGTTGTGTTCACAAAAAGATATCGAGTTTATGAACAATTGTCGAATCTATAACTGGGTAGCAAGTCACTAACTTGTTATCGAGCCTCTAACTAGTTATTGAGTTTATGTCTGGTTAGTGAACTAATAATTAGTTAGTGAGTGTCTAACTAGTTATCAAGTCTCTAACTTGATGTCGGGTTCATGACTAGATAGTGGATCTGTAACAGGATCCCTTACAATTGCTTATAGATGTCATGTCTATAAATGGTTGTCGAGTTTCTGACAGCCATTACCATCAAACCTTTATTGGCTACTAAATTTTTGAATAATTGCCAAATTTTCGATATTTAACGAATTTTTATTGATCATTAAATTTTTGTTAATCAAACAGAGATAAGCACTGTCAAGTTGCAATTGGAAATTACTTAGGAGTAAACTATCAAATTAACAATCACTTGTTTCAGGAATTATAACCAATATTTCTTAGGGTTCCAACTCATCAGAGACAATGACCAACCAGCAACATTTGGATTCAAACACGAAGACTCTCAAAATCATGAAAGCATTAAGATTTAAATCGTCAATCAACCTCAATCATTTCATAGAAACCCCAATTTGCAAATCTTAGTTTCAAAATAGGAAAACCCCATCAATTTAACTAGCAAAATAAAGAATTATACCTTGGGTTTTATTTGAAGACAGAGAAAAGCAAAGCACCTTTTAAGAAAATAGCGAGATCGAAGAAAGGTTATAATCATGATTTTTGAGTTCGATCTATAGGTAAAGCTTTTTTAAGAAGAAAGAATGAGTATTTATAGAAGGAAAGGGAAATAACAGGAAGCGTCGATTCATATTTAATGAATGGACGTGATTAAAAGTCCCGGAATACTAAAAGGTGGCAGAATGAAAAGGCGACATTATACTAAATTGTATCTCTTCTATACAATGTGGAGTAAATGTTATCATATAATTCACGTGTCGAACATATATAGAGAGAGAGAGAGCATGTCGAGTTTGAAGATAACAGGGGGTGTCAAGCCTGAATAAAATAATCAAAATATAAAGAAGGATGGCGAGCTTATAGCAATAATATGATGATATTGTATGGCTAAGGGTGTCGAGTCTCTAAGGGAGCTGCAAAGAAATGGTACCACAAAGAAAGGATTTTATGTTATTAGAAGGTATAGAACATCTAACAAAGGGGGATTATCGAGTTACTACGAACAAAAAGCTCCTATAGTGCAAAGAAAGGATGTCGTGCTACTTAAAGATAACGATCCCATAGATAGTTAAAGATGGCAAACTTATACAAGCTATTACTACAACAAATGATATCAAGCTTCAACAATACAAGTGGTCTTGAATATCTACAATGTAGAGGATCTCGAATATCTATGATTAAAGGATGGTGGTATATGCGATATGAAGGATAATATATAAAAGCAATATGAGGATGGCGTGTATTAACAATAGAAAGAGTGTCGAGTATCAACAGCTTAGGGGATGTCGTATATTTACAAAAAATAGAGAATTCCAAGATCCTACAATCACTTGATGTCGTGATTCTTTGGGAACTATCGGGGCCTTGGGTTTGCAGCTAGGACACATGTCAATCATCCCGCATGGTTGATGCTACTACAAATAGACCCCCATCATCAACTAAGTAAGGGTGAATCATTCTTTTCCCTACTTCTCAAATTTTAAAGTTATAAACCCTAAATTGATTTAGGGATTTTTAGTGCCGATTGTAATAATTGACTTTTGTGTATAAGGACTTGAACAATGAATTTTGTGTAGCATAGCATAACTTTCCATTTACTTGCTTATTTGACAATTATTGAACAATGAACATACATATGACTTTCTTAATGGACTTGGACTTGGCATTTGTAAACTTGAACTTGCATACTCCTAAAATCTTGCATAAGGCCATCTAAGCCCTTGTTCAAACTCATCTTAGCCTACCTTGCATATTGGTTAGTAAAGGAATTCATTAACAATATGCATTTTTCAAAAAAACAATGTTTTTTACTTGTAAACATTTGATTTCGAAAATCTTTTATATACGATTTTCTTTAAAGTCTTTTATTCCAAAATATCAAATTCATATAATCTAAAAAAATTCACGCTTTATATTTTTTTTCTTCCCAAAGTATCCTATGAATTAAAAAAATTTCCTAAGGATCAAATACTTCTCAGTAAATTCTAAATGGAAAAAAATTTACATTTCAAATTTTAAACATTGCTTGAAATATTATTTTAAATCATTCAAAAACCTTTGTCAACATATTAATTCATTTTCTGAAAAATTAACTTGTCGCTTATGTTTTCTTTTCTTTTTTCTCATTGTTACTTCATAGTTGAAAAGCTTGCCTTTTAAATTTATTTTATCAATACTTATATAAAATATCTCTTTCCTAACTCATATATAAGTTCTTAAAAGTTACATAACACTTTCACTTCGGTTTTTTTTACTTTAAACCACACAATTTATTCTATTTTTATCTTCTTCTTCAATAACTAAGAGCTGCAAATATTTGAATTCTCATTAAAAATTAAACTTATAAATTTGAAAATAATTTTTTTCCTATACTTATCTTTTATTCTGTAAATAAATAAATATAATTTTATTTTCTAGGAATTTTTTTACCAAGATGCTTTTTAAAGTACATAACATTTTCTTACACTTTTTTGCCTAATATTTATTAATAAAGCAGGTAACATGTTTTATTTTATTCTTCTCTTTAGAAAATTTATCTTCAACTCAAACAACTTTACTGTATATCCATATACATAATTCATAAGAAATTTCTTTTGATTCATACTTAAACAAATATATATGCACATACACATACATACATGGAGACATTAAAAAAAAATTACATAATAGACTCCAAAACTACATTATAGTCCATAATCATCTCCTTAAAAGCTCAATTATCCAAGAAAGGCTAATTTCTATGTACTCTTAAAGTCTCGGACTGACCTGTTTATTATATAAATAATGAACGGGTCAAACTATGCCTAGATTCAAATGTACAGTCATCGTAATGATACGCATAATCATATATGCCTATATTCAAATGTAAGGGCATCATAATGATACACGTAATCATAACGGATAGTGATAACCAAAAGATTTTCATAGCATAACAAATGAATATCATATACATTCAATATTAACCCCAAATCCCCATTAAAATACATATATGATGCCATAATATATGAGTCGTGTCTATATTTAATGTGACTATAATTGCAAATCTTCTCAATTGTGATTCACTCTTAATCACAATTATTAAGGATCACATTTATTAATTATCTAGTTATCTTGAATTGATCATGATTTAATTTATATAACTCATTGAGTGTAGAATTCACTCTTTCAGACGTGGATCGAGCCAAGATACACGGCATTTTTCCTCCATGTATTCCTCGATTAAAATTATAACTCTTCCAAATGCTGGTCGAGCCAGGGTGCATGGCCTTTTTCATATGTATCCTCCTTGACCAGAATTGTGGGTGCCCCCACATGACCTATTTACTGTACTATTCTCTACTACGTGGCATCATCATTTCCATCAAATATACTACGTCCCGTCACCGTTGGTGTGCCAATACAGTAGGTTGTCAGATAGGTTACAAATGGGCTAGAATGTCACTCGGTCCTAGCTAGGATGGATCTAGCTCATCTTGTGTCCCATTTTGTTTGACCAATTCATTAAAAAAATTCATGATTTCATTACGACAGCAAACCCTTGTAATGACTTGACATTTCAACCCTCGAATGTCGAAATTAAATTCGTCGACGGTATTAGTCTGTCGAGCAACCAAGTGTTGAAAAGACAGATTATTAGGGTGAAGAAAAAAGAAAAAGAAACAGCATAAGAAAGAGAGAACCCAATGTTAGGATATCACAAGCGAAATGGTAATATACAATATCCAAAAAGACAGTACAAAGGGTTACTCCAAAAGACAGAGTAATTTTGAAGTTAAAAACTATCATCGACCTGGACAGTTATAACTGTCTCTCCTCACAATGCTAATACATACATAATAATAGTGCAATAGAAATAGAACTAGATGTATACATGGAAGCCTCTAGCTCATCTCCTGAAACTCTAAAGCATCCAAAGTAAAACTTGCTTTACTCAGCCTACTTGAAAGAGTATTAATTTAGGGGGAAAAACCATGTGTCTGACATAATCTGGTATGAGAAACTCAAGATACATGCTTCCATATAGCAATAACCTTTGAGACCGTACATATTACCATTTCCCTTCAAAAGAAACCAAACCATCAGATGAGTGAATATAGCGATATAATAGATAATGTCTAGGGGTAGAATATAAATCAGAAAATAGTCGTGATGTGTGTATATCAAAACAACATTAGAAGTACATCAAAAACAACTAAGGTGCGTTCACTTATGGGTTTTCCACTGAGACGCCTCCAGTACACTGAAGCGGATCTTCATGACAAGGATCAGAACTACCTTTCAAGCGCGTATATCTCTAGATCAAATATACCATAAGGAAAACACAACTGGTACATGCCTGTACACGTCACTCCAAGTATCAACAACTCCCACTAGTAACACCATAAGCGTACTCTAGATATGGAGTTGGTATACACTGTCGTGGGCTTGCTAAACCCTAGGTTGTGCATCCTACTTTGTTTTCAGTCATTTTCGACGTTCAAGTTACATTCGGCATCTCTCATAAAAATCTTCATCACTCGAATAGATCATGTATCTCCCCATGGATTCCAGCACAACTCGTTTGACGAATGCTAATACTAATCTCTCCATTGGACTTAATCTTAGAATAAACAGTGCAACTCTATAACATTTTACCTCTCTATTGGACTTAACCTTAGGATAGACAGTTCAATTCTATAACATTCCACTTCACAATCGCTTCCAAAACATAGACTTATATACTAGTTTTGACATGGTATTCTATAAGTAATACATAAGTCTACTTATCCAATCGCAGACTCTTCAAAACTAAATCGATGAATTTTCGGTAAACTCAATTTAAGTTCTTTTAGAAGTAAGCGAACCGTACATGAAGGAGTCCTCCTCGGGGGATCTCGTATATACATAATTCTTAAAGCTAAAGACGTTTCATAGCAATGAATCCTTCCCAATGAATATCAAACCGTACAAAACCGTGAAGCTTTCATATACTTCCTAAGTTAAATGATCAACTTTGATTAGCCGACTAAACGACTATCTAGTTCTAAAAACAATCACTTAAGAAATCAAGTTTCGTTTACTTAACATGTTTTCAACCGTCTCAACTTACTATCCCTAGGTCAAGAGTGAAACCGGTAGGTTAGAGCACTATTGCTTCTAAACCTTACTCGAACAACCTTTTTAACTATCACAAATAGTTAAGCTTACTTTATCGGTTTTTAGTGTTAAGTGTAGTTAATCACTTTCCATAAACAAGTAAACAAAACAAACATGATTAAGCCATTAATCAATTCCTAAAACCACTATCATAAAACATTTGTTTATAATTTAAAACCCTTTTTAAATGATAAATATGTATGTATAATAATTTATTTATAAATCTAAGATATTTAAAAAAAATCGAAAGATATTATATTATAAAAAGCTTTTTAATACTTTAATAAAATAGTTAATTAATTTTCTAAAAACTATATATGCTTAAAATATACTTTAAAATACTTATAATATAGTTTAAAACATTTATTTAAAATATTACCTAAAACATCTTTTATAAAATTTATTTATGACTTCAAAAATAACATGTTTTCCTTTATTTAAAAATAACCTCTTACTTTAATAATTTAGAAAAAATTATAAAACAATCATAAAAATTCCAAACCACTTTTAAAATACTCTAATACATGTTAGAGAAGAGTTGTAAGAAGATTGAAGAGAAATATTTAGGTTTAAAGTCATTTCAAAGTAATCTAAAGTCTCAAATAGAAAAAATGACATTTATAGAATGCTGTAAAAAGAGGTTCAAAGAAAATACAGCCTTTTTACCTGACTGTTATAAAAGGCTATGAATGGGCTTGTTTCGATATCTTGAAAGTTTGATCGATTTTCGATATGCAAACAAACTTTTTAAAATCTAACCTTTTTACAGTAACTAGTATACACATAATACATCTCAACCATAGCTGGAAATCCCTAAGGATCTCTCTATAAATTTCTATAGAAATTGCCAAACACAAAGTAATTCCTAAGTGTGTTTATAGTGGCTATCGCTATTAAACCACTATTATATCAAGTCTGATTCAAGTCCAATTCCAACCAAACCCTATGTGTTTTTTTTCAAGGCAACGAAACAAGTCATACAAATCCATAGAAGTCCATATCCATCAATTACATATGTCACTTGCTTTCCAAAGAAATAATCAAAAACAAATAAAACAATATAAACTCAAGCAACATTTATATAGTTTTAAACAACAATAATATAACTTCATATTTATTCAAATTGTGAGTTAGCTCACCCTTCAACAATAAAGCAATCAAGTTCAAGCTTCCACTTTCTACCTCAACCTTGCAAACACCAACTTCCTACCTCAACCTTACTTTTGCTCACGCCCTTGCCCAAAAAGCCCCCATTTGCTCACGGCCTATAGATCAATGGGCTTGTATGCTTCAACTCTTTAGCTTTGAGTTGATGGAAGGTGTTTTGATGTTGTAATAGGTTTATAGAAGAAGTTTTAAGAGATTTTGAGTTGTTTTGAATTGTTTAGTTATTAATAAAAAGAAGTTCAACAAGGTTATAAAATCATATTTATAACAATTAACCATATTTCAAAAGTTATGATATTCAAAGACAAAGTGTTTGAAATTACGGGTCGCTACATTCTCCCCCCACTTAAAACATTTCATCCTCAAAATTCCAACACTACTAACTAACAAGGAAATAAGCATATAGCAATACTTAACAGCATTCACAATCACTAGCAAACAAAGCCCATTGTTTGCTCAGGTTCAAAAATCATCTTCTTTCACAAGGATAATAAACAATCTACTAAGTCCACCTTATGCTCAATAGCCTCTGATTATTACTTAGACGATTATTCAAGCTATCTTAGAATGAATCTAATGGTCATTCACTAAACCCTCTATAAGCCATAGTATGTAGATACTTAATCTCATATGATACACATGGACCATCTGTATGGAATGTCAAATCCGATCGCTTGCTTAATCATCAAAACTAGTATAGATCACTTGACCTATCTAGTGCGGACTCTGATTAGGTTCTTTGATTAGAAACTTCCGTTCTCCCTACATAGTCATATACTTTGATAGAAAACCTTATGATCGTATCACGAATACATATCAAGTGTTCATCGTCGAGAATTGACTAAAAAAATCCTTGTTCGGACTGGTGCAAATCATGTACTTGGATCATGGATCAAGAATAGTTATGCAAATAAAGTGATCTACATACAACTTACGTATTTATCCCATTGGTTTCTTAACTACACCAGTTTCTCTTTAATCACATTCTTTTACACTAATAGTATCTCTTATCACTACTAAAGTCATTTATGAAACATTTCATAAAACTAACTCAAGTTATAACTCGTATAATACTCTACTACAATACTCTACTACATCCTAAGAGTATATACTAAACATCAAATTCATTTTACTTTCTAAAATTCAGATGAAGGCCCGGACTAAATTTGGGTCTTATAACCGAGTCAACCTTCTAGACTTCTTTAACTATCAGGTTAGACAAGTAGTTAGGAAGAGCAGGATACTGTTATCCAAACTTAAGACTGGAGTCTCCTTTCCTTAGACAACGCTAAGGTAAAGATGTTTTTTAGTTGGTCCAGTAACATCAAATGATTACTAAAATAGATGTTCAAATCATTTAAAACTTGTTCTTACTTACTACATTCTCAATTTAAGTGCTATCTAAACTCATTTTTATATTTTCAAACACAATTAACTTTTAGAATCTATAACAATTCGGAAGTTTTCGACTGCTCAAAATTGTCAAAAATCTTGTTTCATTTTAACAAATGAAACTACCAAACAGTATGTCATAACATGATGCACATATCACACTGTACTAATGCATATGATACATGTGTCAATCAAACTACTTACCAAAGTTTCACTTATTTATTAGACACGCTTACTTGGGAAAATAATAAAAGGTTTCATGATTATTTGGGTTACGCCACTACCATCCGGGCACTAAACATAGCATACAAGTTACTTTTCTATAAGAAAGCCCTTACAAAAATCTGTATTACTTAAAACTATCCTTTATTAAACTACTTTATATTTTATCTCAAACCCCTTTAAGGAAAAACTTTATAACTAAACACTGGGTTTCATTTCAAATCATTTGAAATTATATATATATATATATCCATTTGTATCAAACCATATTTTCAAGATTTAAATCAAAGTATGTTTTACCAAAAGTACTCTGTAGCAAAATTGTTTTCTAGCATACCCCACTTAGAAACCCAAAAATGAATTTCGATGATGCTACAGTCATCGCCTGAATTATTTTCAAGCGATAGAAGTGAGTTCAGTAAACTTAATCATACTTTTTGGGATTTAACCAAAATCATTTTCCAAGCGGTATCAAATACTTCATATAATAGTACTAAGTATCACGATCTCGGTTTCATAAACCAATTTTCCCAATTATATAATTTACAAATCTATACAAGATATAGATATGGATTGAGTAACACAAAAGTGATACTACAGAAATGAGTCTTACCAAATTGTACCATATGTCCCCTTACAAAGAAGGGTAATGCCTACATGAAGTGTTTACCAACCAAATAGATCTCTTGTCCAATTTTAGTCACTTTTGGGCCACTCGAACAAGATAATATAAAAATACTTTGTTCGCAAATTGACTTATCGACTCCAAGTGCAACCTTAAACTCAAACAAATCTTAAAACTCTTTTTATATATTAGCATTCACAAATACTTTCAATTAATACTACCATTATTTTCTTCCAAAATACTAGAAAACCAATTTCAAAAACACAGGGATTTAAGTTCTTAAAATATCAGTTTAAATCCTCTTTATTTATAGATCATACTTATATAAATTCACTTTCTTATATAAAACTATATCACAAATATTATTTCCAAAATTTTATATCATTCATTTAGATTATAATAGATAGCTTATTCTAAATCTAACTTATAACCCAACATTATTGTAACGACCCGATTTTTCGACGCCCGAAAGTCGACATCAATACGCCCACATTTATCAAATGTCGAACCATCGAATGCCGGAAAACCGAATCATTAGGGTTAAAGAAGAAAGAGGTAGAAGAAGAAACAGAAACAATAACAGAATCTCACATTCGCAGCGGAACAACATATAATTAATAAATGAATAATCTTTAAAACAAAGAACTATATCAGTTCATACAATACATCATCAGAGTTTACAACAACAACACACAACACTGGTAGTTATAATAACCTCACTACACCATATAAGCAATTTCGCAACACCATAGTGCGGCAAATTCACAACGGTCTTAGGCCGTTGCAATATTCCAACGGCTTTGATCCGTTGCGAACCCTTTGGCAACGGCTTTGATTCGTTGCTATATTAGAAGGGGTTAGGGCTTTATACGTGTGGTCTTCGAATAATAGCACGCCCTCAAAACAACGCCCCGTATCCTTCAATATTTTTTGCTCCCGCGCCTCCTTCCTATTTTCTTCTGGCAACCGGGCGATTTCCCCAAATCCCACAAAACCCTAGCTCCACGTTCTTTCCAATTATCTTCATCGCTACCTTCCTCCTCCCCAATACTAAACCCTAGTGCTGGAATCAAATTCGCGCCTGTTGCCTTGTGGATTAGCACGAACTTTAGCTTATACCACATCCTACGAAGCTAATAAATTGTAGGTAATCATCTCAACTCCATTTACATCTCAACAGAATCTTGTAACTCAGCTTTATAGTAGATTAAAATGAGGTTTTGCATTTATTTTGTTTGAGAATTATCTTGGGTTTTCTGGTTTGATGTTTTTGGTTGAAGTGATAATTTTAGCTGTTGAATTGAAAAGTAAAACTGAATGAATTCTCACACAATCGATCTCGGGTTATTTAATAGCACGCTTTTGAATTTTACCTTGAAGGATTGAGAAATTGGAATGGTAAGCTGTGTTTTGTACTAATTTTATCATATATGCTGTATAAATATCAGTGATATTACTTTTTATGCCCAGTTTGTACGATAAATGATAATACACAGTCAAATTAGGAAATAACCATAGTCTATTTGATGTTGATAAAATAACAAACCCACTAAATACTTGCAGGCATGGACAAAGTCTTCAAACCGTATTTGTACTGATTTTTAAAAAAT
This sequence comes from Allium fistulosum, assembly GCA_030737815.1. Lineage (NCBI taxonomy): Eukaryota > Viridiplantae > Streptophyta > Magnoliopsida > Asparagales > Amaryllidaceae > Allium > Allium fistulosum. Next base: position 1,107,753,106 of record CM060902.1, on the reverse strand, counting down.
TAGTATAGATTAAAACAAAAAATTCATCAAATGGTATTTGTTCAGGCCGATGAATCTATCATAAGGAATGTTAACAGTACTGAAGGACGATAAACAAAGTTAAGCGGCAAAATAAAAAAGGGAATCTTTTCAAATTTTGATATTTGATCTAATATATTAAAATTTTGATCCTTTTTGGATATTATAAAATTCATGTCAAATTTGGCAATGTTAGTTCATTAAAGTTGTAATTTTGACTACATTCAGCTAAACACCACTAACAAGGATTAATATTTTACAAATTACATGTTTGCTCTAATTTTGCTGAAGCAATATTTAGTCAACTAAATTCATATTCTCATATTTGGTTTTAACCACCTTTATAAATAACATTTGTACAGGTGATATGATAGATTTCATGATATTCACAAAAGTTTCAACAGTTTTGATTGTTGCTTTCGTAATATTTAGGCTTCAACGCTCACAAGCAAGATTTTATTTATGCCTTACCTTCTGATAAAATATTAATCATGCCACTACTAAATTTGGTTGAGTATAAATGGTAGGAGACAAACATAATAATTTCCAGTAAAGTATTATGTGACATTTCCTAGGACAGAAGATAAATGCTGATGGTCTTCCTTCCTTAACATTCATATTGGTATAGTGGAGGACGATAATCTTCAAAGGCCCTTGCTACTAAGGTAAAATGCTTTAAAGAAAAAATGACCTGAATTTGTATCGTTGCTAAGTTGTAATTGTTTAGACTTACAGTTGCACTATCGTATCCAGTAATGTCAAACTCTATTCTGTTTTAGAGTTGGATGATATGTTCAAATGTGCTTTCATGTATCTTTGTTTTGTTGTTTCATTCAACATGTTGTGGCTACATTGTTTTGTTAAATTTAGTTGTCAAATAACAACTAGTGATAAAAAAACTTGGCAGCCTGTTAGTTTAGTTTCAAGGAGGCTTTCTTCAAATAAACCAAATCTTAGCTTGACCGTTGCAGCGATCATCTACAAAAATCTGGACTTAGCCAATGAATTTTTTTTGATTAAAAGGTACTTTCGATATGTATCTTCCATCGTTTAAATTAAAACGTACCTTCGATATCAAACATCAGATTTCACTTCTGCTGAACATCAAGCATTATTTCACTTGGCCAATTCAGGCCTATTCCTGGGATGACATTATTTCTTGCTAACTTGACTTGGAGCCCTTGAATTTTACAGGTGACTCAGCTTAATATTTACAACTGTGTCTAGCATGTGCACATGAGTATCTTGGAACATACACATCTATTACTTGAACTTCATCTTTCTATAAATAATTTTTCACATATATTTTAGGTGTTGCTTCTAATATACTGTGAATTGTTTTGTTAGGTGTAACATTTGTGTCATTATGTACTATTTTTACATTGTTCATTGTACAAAATGTTGCAACATACTTGACATTCCTGGCTGTAGGTTCACACTGTTATTTTTCACTTTGTTATTTTTGACTTTGTACATATTTATGACATGTTATGATTAATCTTAGTTACTTGTTATCCGTAGACCTAACCTTTATCTCTGTATTAGCTGAATTTACAGACCATGAACTGGCATAACGATTGAGCTTTGGAGTATGCACATCACAGGTATGTAGTGCCAATCTTTTATGTTCTTACTTAAAATTTCTTTTCCCTTTGATATTTTGGATCATCAAACTATATCTTGTTTTAACCTTTTTAGTTCCTTTAGATTTATCTTTCAATAAAAATCAAATTACTATCATAGCAGGTTAGACTAAAGGCACAACAAAGGTCCCAAAAAAAATAAAAATCTCTCTTTATAGTGTGGGACAATTTACACCACTAATTAAAGATGCCACCACCATTTTAATTGTATAGGAAAGAGGAGCCAAATGCCTAACTTAGACCAACCCTAGCTAATAGGCTTAAAATCATACATTTTATCTGTCCTACAAATGATTTTCGTATGTATGAAAGACAAATTAGTCTTATCTAGCTACCTAATTGTAGCGCACTATACTTTGAAATGCCCACACTTCAAGATGCCATCATACATAACTTAATCGATGCAAATAATTTCATTTCAGAATTTATGTTTGTGCTCTCTTGAATGAAGTATTAAACTATACCGATGCAGTTGATTAACTAAGCTTGTCTGCTTTCTCTTATAGTTGAATCATGTTAGCTTATTGTTTGCTATTTTATCACTAGTCATAAAGAGTGATATTTGTGCTATATTCAGAGTTTACTGGTTATTTACACTTGTGTGTATGAGCGTATCTAAGATATGCTAAATCGCAGTCTGTATAACCTCTGGCTACTACTTCATCCACACCCCATCTATCACACACTCAAATCTGGGAAGACTCGATCACTTATATAGCATGCGTCAATCAATTTCTCAGATCATAGAAAACTAGGGTTAAATATTTCAATTCCTAATTACTACTGCCTCAATGCTTTAATCCACCTACTACCATTTTTCCCTGCAACTTCGATCAACACTCCATCACCAGAGAAAACCATGGCCACCCCGACCTACTAGGTTGACAGCTCCAACCCAAAACTCCAATTCTAGACAAACCAGAAATGCTCTTCCAATTCCAAACTAAAAATTCTGATTTTAGTTTTAAAATTCAAGTTTTTGTTTAAGTAATCGATTTATACTCCTAATTCACGAATTCAGGATTTTTAAAATTCTACTTATATAAAGTTCCTCTGTTATTTATTCCATTCCAAAGTCATTAACAAGTTTATTAACCTAAATAAAATTTTAGACTTTAATTTATGATACACTAACACGTTTTGTTTGAAATTTGCATCTAAACATGGATTAGATCATGAGTTCATGAATTTTGAATCAGATCTTTAAGTTTGGAATCTAGAACAGGGAAGAATAAATCAACAGCAAGCATGCATTCAAAACCCATACATATATACAAACAATTTCATCATATTCATCCACACACAAATCAAGATTATCTCAGGAAACAATTCAAGCAACCATATTTACTTAAGTTTATTTTAAATAAAGATGTTACTCACCTGACAAAATTCCTGAACAAAGAACATTCACTGCCTTTGAATTAAATTTTGATTTTACTTTCTTTTGAAACCTGAGTTGTTGTAGTTTGCTCATCAAACTGAAATGCTTTCTTTAATATGCTTTTGCTGTTTGGGTTTTCAGACTTTGCATTAGAGAATAGCCTTGCTCAGGCTTTTGGTAAGATGATTACAGGGTTTTGAAAAAGTTTGAACAGAGATGAATTTGGCCTTTGAACTTGAGTATGCCATGTTTTCAAATGAACGAAAATGTAAAAAGCTTTGATATAAAGAAAACAATGCAGAGGCTAAGTTGTATTTGAACAAAATTATTATAAATTAGATCAGAGATATTTTATTGTATGAAGGCTGAAATGGAAACATTTTGTACAAGCATTTATGAAGTTGTCATACATATCTTCTTTTATTAAATTTCGTATGGTACTTATGTTAGTTTGCCTCTTTTCTTGCCTGCAAAACATCACGGCCACAGTACATATATCTATTTAGCTTTGTTTATCTTGTATGTATTTTACTTCCCTAGCCTGCCCATCTAAATTCTGCTATAATACATATATTTAATTTACTTTGTACATCTTTTATTTTGACTTTCTACTTACAGATATTTCTTTTGCTTGCCTAGTTTCTTACTTGTCTTATTTCATACTTACCCATTTTGTTTTGTATTTCAATATACTTGTGTTTGTCAGGCTTACTTTCATACTTTACAGGCAACACTTGATCTTGTATATGAAGCTATTTATTTATAAATATTTGTTTTGCTTCCAGTTGAATATTTTACATACATGTGTCGGGTTCATTTTCATACCTTTGGCTTGCTTATGAAGATAATTTGTTTGATTATCTTCTTGCTTAATTCATATGCAAATGTTTGTCTCATTTTAGTTTTACACATTTTTGCTTTAAATTGCCAGCTTATATTGTATACATACTTTAATTACATAGTTCTTGTTTCCATTTATATTTGTATTTTAACCTTGACTATCAATATTTAAGTTATGTTCAATATGATTTACTTACATTTTATATTTATACTTTATATTGCTAGAATTAGATTTTAATTTAAACATCATCATCCATATATATTTTTATCAAATGATGTCAAGACAAAGTATTTTAATTAAATTATTTAAGACAAATTTATTATAAATATTATTGAGATATTTTAGTTTAAAGTTTCAAATCAATTTCCTTTTTAAAATACCAATTTATATAAACAAATGACAATTATTTCAAAAGATTTAATCATTTTAAAATGAAAAATTTTCTTTTTATTTAATCATATTAAATATTTATTAAAATAACAGGGCCAAAATCCAGGGTCGTTACATCGATCTTGACACTGGATGGAGCTATCTATCATGCAACATATGCAAGTCCAACATCAACAACTCAAGTGCCAACCATTGAGCGAAAAAATGCAACATGGACATAGAATACCCAATCTACAGGTATTGTTCATCTATTTACGAAACCCAACTTAACTTGCACTCCATCCTTTCATCATCATTTTGTATTTTTTATTAAAATACATGCAGGTTCCACATGGAATTGATGGTAAGGGACAACCATGCAACTGAGACCGTGATTACTTTTGAAAAAGACAATGAATATATGCTCAAACAGAAGGCTGAATCTATATTGAACATGAAACTTCAGCAGGTATGCTTGTGGTAACAGATTACATACAGTGATTATCTTCTTTACGAGGACAGAGTTGATATCGTTGTTTCTATTTATAAAATTAACACAATATTAGCTTATATTAGTAAAATTATATTGAAATCGCATGCTTCGATATCTTAAAATTTAAATTCAATCTTATTAAAGTGAAATTTAAAATATACATATTAAGCTATGAAAAAAATGGAATAAAAATGAACCTAAAGTTGCTTTTGACTTCAGGGAGAAAGTTTAAAAGACTTTACAGTAGCTTACACAGTTTGGCTGTCTTATATATATATATATATATATATATATATATATATATATATATATATATAATTGTTGACTCTGCACAACCAACTTCCTCTTATATATCTTACATCAAAAGTAGAAATGATAAATAAAATGTGTGTAATTCCTTTTTAGTTAAGTAAGGTTAGTTTTCTATCAAGATCGATCTAACTATACAGGATCGGTTCTTTCTAGTTAAGGTTTGTTCATAATCTCATGTGTGTTAGTGTTTAAATTGTATGCTATGTGTCTTAGGGAAGAACAATTCCTATTAATTTTTTTAAAGAATTTTAATTTTAGCTAAGCTGCATATTACCCGTTAAAAAATCTCCTTTAAACGGTTCAATTTTTAAATTTAAGATTTTTATACATAGCTTTCTAAGTAAACCATCTTTTATATTGAAATAATTCAATGTTTATATTGTATAACATGCCATTTTGTCCCTTTTTCCCCTTAAAGTGCTTAATTAGTTCTTTTTTACTTTTCTTCCATGGATTCAATATCAATCCATTTTTACTTCATAAAATTTGGTTACAAAACACAAAGTGCAACAACAAATGCAAAACACATTTTTCTTCTTCTTTTTTTATAAAAAAATAACGCAAGTATAAAATTATATTACTTTCAGCTATGGTCCACCATCACAGCTCCTCACCAATAACAACAAATGCAAAACACATTTTTCTTTTTTGTCTAAGCCACATGCGTACAACAGAGTGGTACACCTCATATGACATATCTGATTCACTATATGTATTCAAACCACTCCTGTTTCATATTAATATCCTTCTGGTTGATTTTTGTTATGTGCAGATGGTATTGGTTTTCCAGCACTTGTAGTTGAAGAGGTTATGTGCTCACTTAGTGAAGAGGTTAATATTTCTATTTGTATTTGAACGAGAACTCATAATTTGTATTTGTGCGACATAAGACTAATCAACCAAGGCAGGTTAAACATAAGATTGCAATTTAGTATTATGTAATGATTTCGCTGTTGTACTATATAGTGGTATGTGTTGATGTTGAACATTATAATTCAAACATTTGTTATGTTTGGTTTGTGATGAATGTATGAAAAATATTTGGTTTAATAATCTTTCTTTTGTGATAGTGTTAAATTTGCAATTTTTTTATTAATTATGATAATGAAATGACTGTCACTGGTACAGAGAAAAAATTTCGATTTTTTTTTTAAAAAAATTAGTAATTAGCAACGGATTAAAGCCGTTGCTAATAGGTAAAACAACAGTTATACGTCTACATTTAACAACGGATTTAAGCCGTTGTGAAATTAAATCTGAAACGGCTATGAGCCGTTGCTAAATAAGATTCTGCAACGGCCCTTAGCCGTTGCAAAAGTATATTTCGCAACGGACAAGAGCCGTTGCGAAATTTTTACCACTGCCCATTTCGCAACGGCTCAAAGCCGTTGCGAAATCATTTTGCAACGGCTTAAAGCCGTTGCGAAATGAGGATTCTGGTGTAGTGCCTGTCCATATGATTGAATGCACAGCGGAATGATAATAGTATACGGAAGTACGTCTCGCCATCCAGCTCGCCTCCTGATCTCCACAGCATACTTTTCTGACTTCGCTCCAGAACAACGGATAACCTGACTCTAGGCTGCCCGTGTGGAAAATTATAGGCACCCAGAGTTTAGAAAGGGAACAATAAACTCCGAGTCAGTCATGGGACTGGTGTGAGATCTTAAAACAGTTATTTGTACAAAAAGAATCCGTTTATGCTTTTAGAAAATGAAACTACCATAAGGCCTCCCGCCGCACACACAATTCAAATGCAGAATTGGAGGAGATTTCTCCTTATGATAGTCAAACATGCTTGATACGAAAAATCTATTAATATTATCATTAGTGCCTAGTGTGGAAAACATTTCGAAAGAATAATATTAATCTTAGCCAGCATACACATTTCGTAGTATGTCTACTATAGCTACCGTGTTCAATAGCAGGTTACCACCACATTCCATGGCAGGTTATACAACTAAAACTATACAGGGCGTGTATTGTTTCTTTGGATTTCCAACAAATGGTCAGGCTAAGGAACTTCCTTTATCCGAATGGGTACGCCTCTGGAGGGACGCCCCGAGAACCTAACCGGATCTCTACCAACACAAGGCCGAGTTACCTCACGCTTCTGGTGGAATGAAGCTGTAACTAGATAACTCCACACACGAGTATGCCATCCCCGGTCGTTACCGATCTTTATCCGAGGATCCTCAACACCAACAACCACAAAGTAATAAATTTGCAGCAACCACATAAGTTAAGTATCTGGACTCCATACCATGATACCACCTTTTTCCAGAAGGAAATGAACATACCCTTAGGGCGCTACCCCCAAACAACCTTGTCGCATCCTTCCTGTTTCGACCATTTCCGGGGTGTGAGGTTCGATGAAGTCTCGTCCCATAAAGCTACGCTTTTCATAAAAGCCATGCTTCGATCAACCAATGATCAGCAACACTTAGCATGCCACATTACCAAGTTGAGAGTATATCACTAATAACCTTCAACTACATAACCTCTCAGCTCGTACGTCTCAGAGAAGGTTCTTAAGCTAAGAGAATAAATTCTCCGCCACCAAACAGAAATGTATTTGATTAGAAACCAGCTTTATATCTCAAAGTGTAATGTCAGACATACATCCATACAACTCCATCCTGGGTCTGAATGGAAATGAAGGCACTTCGAAAGAAATCCTTGCAAATCCGAATATCCACAATCCCGATCGGACTCCCCATCACATATGGAGATCTCCATACCGGAGAAACTCGGTGCAGAGACAATCGACAGGTAATCCTTTCGTTCTCGAAAATACTCGGTCTTCACCACCGTCTTCAAATGCACTCCCATTTCGTCGTATCATTATTTGAAATGAGTTTTCTGACTTAATGTCCTCTCCCGACTTAACCGAATAATGAGCGCTTTTTTTGAAAACAAATTCAAGTGCCATTTCAAAGGCCAATATTGATAGTCGGTTATTTAACTATCAAACAACATTCACAACAATCATCAATTTTAAATAATTTTTCCCCAATTATTTATTTTCAAAATATCTTCGCAAGATATATTTTAACACTTCAACACTTTGAAAACCAATTTCAAATCACTTTTCTTTTGCGGAATAAATTTCCAGATGTTATTTATTTCCACTGAAGATTCGCCGAGTCTGAATAATTTAACACACTTATCCAAAAGTATATGTATATTTGGAAACACTTTAAGATAAAAACTATTTTTAAACACTTTATCTAAAATATTAGCTATGAAAATATTATACTAATATCTCATATAAACTTCAAGCCCAAACTAATTTTAAAAATGAAATTATTAGATAGAGTATAATTATTTAAATATCCATTTTCTAAATCAAATCGCCATTTGATCTTTAAAATAATCACTTCTATAATTAACCAAATAAATCTTTACTTTAAAGATTTAAAAACAACTTAAGAAAATAATTTCTCCAAAGTATCCTTTTTAAAACCATCCTTAAAACTTTCAATTTATATTTATCAGCTACTTTGAAAACATACTCGGCTTTCCAGTAAAAATACACTTTCCATTTCAAAATGATCCATTTAAATCAATTAATAAATCCTTCTTTTAAATTTATCCAATCCTCTAAAATTAATTTACATAAAAGTTTCTACTTTAATTTCCAAAAATTCAAATTTTATTTATTTCTGGTATCCTACGATACCAAAAATATATTCGGCTAAACTATATCCTTCAAATAAATTCCATTTATCAATATAATCATTCACACCAATATAATCATTCATAGATTATCACATCACAACATATACAAATAAATTCAACAATGTGAGGAATCCAGTTGGATCCCTCCAACCTGTTTCCCTACATCCACAGATGTTAGCACAACAATTAAATACCAATTCCACTTCGAGGTGGAATATCGCGATATATGGGATTATATAATATCATCCGCTATTATCCGGCGCATAGGGTCTCATCCGCTATATAATGCGGGAAATCAATCACTCCAAATATATATATATATACTACTATCATATATACTATCATCCAATAGATAAATTATTAAATTCATCCAAGAACGTCCAATAATTTAAATTTATTCATTTAAATTAACTAGGCAAATCAAGTGAGTGAGAAGATCTCACAATTGCTTATGCATGCAACCCATTTTTATTCCAGATTGTTTTCTCGATTTTAGACCCAAACTCACATCGCCGACGAACCACACCAGGCTATGCTCGAACAACCAAATTGAATACTCAGCCCACGAAAAGCCAAAAGCCACCGTGCCCCCCCATTGCCTGGAACTGCTCCGCTCGAACATCGTCGACCACCACACTCGAGACCAAAAACCACGATTTCGCCTTGACATTTCGATCCCCACGCACCACCAGTCGCGAATGTTTGATTCTTGTTTTACTAGAACATGAATGCTTGGATCTTTGAAAACTGAAGTGCTTAGTTGATGATGCAGCAGCGGAATAACAAAATGATGATTCTATGAAAGTAGCAATCGATGGAATGAAGAATACTGAATGGCCCAAATTCGTTGATCCGAAGATACTGAATTCTAGCTATCTTTGTCACGTTGATCGCGCACGATACCGTGAAAGAAGATCTGCAATTCTTCAGACGTTGATCAAGCGCACTTGATACCGTGAATTGGCTTCTACGATCGTTGATTCGAGCGCACTCGAATGCCGAAAGAGGAGATAGGAGATTACACTCAACTACCAATTTTAATGAAAGCACAAAGCTAACAAACAAAAGTTTTTTATTCAAATCAACTAAACTATTACAAATGGCACCACCGGCCTATTTATAGAAGTTACAACCCAACACTGAAATCTGTACAACACCTAGGTTGTTCACGACCTAACGACTTACGACTTACGACTTAGGTCGTTAACGACCTAACAGATTACAATACAACAACATACATCACAAAATATCAAATAATTACAACACATAGATCAGCAGCGACCTACCACTTCACACGAGTTATAAAAGAAACGACCTACGCACACATAGGTCGGCAGCGACCTAAAAGACAAACGACTCAACAACACAGCGACATAAAAGACAACCAGCTTCATGCGACTTAACTGAGATGGAGCGACCTACGACTTATCATAGGTCGGCGGCGACTTAAGAAACAGCTTCAGTTGCTCTTCTCACGCGATCTATCTTAGGTCGTAATTCCCTTGAGTTATGTCGTGCGCGACCTAAACATCTGGAATGACTTAAGATTTTGTGACCTAAGCAGTTAGGTCGTAGCTCTTCTTCAGCGACCTTGAACTTAGGTCGGACGCGACCTAAGTTTACCTCAGATTGTGTTGTCGAGTTAAGTCGGTTGTGACCTATACTTTCTTCCATTTGTACCGCGTTTTTGGGTCGTTCGCGGCCTAAGGCTTTGTTAGCTTGCATTGCTTCCTCGCTGGTTTCTACGTTCTTAGGTCATAGACGACCTAACATTTCCGAGCGACTTAAGGATTTGTTAGGTCGGTCGCGACCTAATACTTGGCCTGCATCATCCTCTCCTGGTCAAGAGAAATTCGTCCTCAAATTTGCACCTTCCTCCTCCGCAACACACTCATTCCCATGATACGAAACTAAGTATTTGACGTTAAACACATCAGAAGTATGAACATTATCCGGCAATTCCAATTGATATGCATTCTCATTGATTTTCTTCAAAATTTTTACTAGACCTATCTTCCGCGCTTTCAATTTATTGTACGTTCCTACCGGAAAACGGTCTTTTGTCAACACGGCGTAAACCAAATCGCCTTCTCTGAAGTTCACATTTCTTCGTTTCTTATCCGCATATCGTTTATACTTTTCATTTTCTTTCTCCAATCGTTCCTTAACGATTTTATGACATTCTGCCAATCCATCAACAAAATCAACAGCTCGTTTAACTGTCCCTTTTGGTTGTGGTATTATCGTCAAATCCAACGGCCCCTTTGGTAAGCTTGAATACACTATCTGAAATGGACTGAAACCCATACTACGGTTTATAGCATGATTATGAGCAAACTCTGCTTGACATAACTTCATATCCGAACTCTTCAGATTATCCTTCACCAGGCACCGTAATAAATTTCCCAAAGATCTGTTAACAACTTCAGTTTGACCATCGGACTGCGGATGGTAAGCACTACTGAAATTTAGCTTTGTTCCCACCATCTTCCACAAACTCAGCCAAAAATGACTTAGAAATCAAGTATCCCGATCAGAAACAATGGATTCTGGTAAACCATGTAAGCGATATACTTCTTTAAAGAATAACTCGGCAACACGGACGGCATCAACTGTCTTCTTACAAGCGATGAAATGTGCCATCTTTGAAAACCTGTCCACTACAACATATATCGAATCATTCCCCCTCTGAGTTCTCGGTAATCCCAGAACAAAATCCATACTGGTATCAACCCATGGTCTAATCGGCACGGGTAACGGCATATACAATCCCGCATTTGTCGCTGTCCCTTTAGAAATTTGGCAAATATGACATATCTCCACAAACCTCCCAACTTCCCGTTTCAACGAAGGCCAATAATAAGATTGAGAAATCAATTGCAAAGTACGATCTCGGCCCACATGACCTTCCTCATGCAACTCCTTTATAATCTTCATACGTAAGCTGCACTCTGGTATGCACAATCGATTTCCCTTAAAAAGAAAACCATCCACCAATACAAACTCGTCCGTCTTTCCCTCCTTGACTTCATCCATGATCTTAGCAAAGTAAGGATCATCAACAAACAAATTGGGCAACACGTCAAACCCTGTCACCTCTACCTTCATTGTAGTCAACACATGATTCCTTCGACTTAACGCGTCCGCCACTCGATTCGTGATTCCCGACTTATGCTTCACCACAAATGTAAATTGTTGTAAGTATGCAATCCACGAAGCATGCCTAGCTACAATCTTGTCCTGTCCCTGCATATGCTTCAACGCCTCATGAGTAGAACACTATATATATCAACAACGCTGAAGCCTCCTACTCCATTGCTCCTCCACAATTCGTCAAAGCTAACCTGAATCCCTTGGCTACTCGTAAAAATTTGAGTACCCGAGAGTTTAAGAAAAATAGAAATAAACTCCGGGTCAGACATTGGTCCGGTATGAGTAAACAGTTAAAGTTGCTTAACTTTAAAAATCATTTGAAAACAAAGGTATCACGTAAGACTTCCCACACATAAACATGGGTAAGTTTTTACCTTACGCTAACCAAACATTTGATAGGAAATTCAGTGATATTATAATAGGGTCTAGGGTTTTCAAGTAAAATACAGAAATAGCTGGAATGCTTACATCTCACATTTCAACATAGTTGGGCACAACTAATACGTACGGCACTTATTGGAGATTGGATTCCATACAATGGCAGGGCTACTGGGGTACCGCCCGTCACAGTACGTGGCCTAGATCACCGTACCGAGGATTACTCCCAAACCCTACAACACAAGGCCGGAACCATCCCTTACTGGATAATTCCTGGATAAGAAACCCCGCGGTTGTAGCTAGCAACCGCCACACAGCCGAATAAAAAGGGACTCTAGACAGGGGAAATTTCATCCTACTTGGGTGCTACCCACTAACCTTGCTGCACCTCCCCTATTTTAGCCATTCCCTGTTGATGAGGCTTGAGGCTACGATTACCTTTTAGAGAACACATCTCTTAGAATGCTCATCGTCCACTTGACGATGTTCAGAAAGCATTCAATCCATACAAGTTCGTTCCGGGTTCGAACGAAACCGAAGGCATTATCTCGTTACACTCATTTTGGAATCATCCTCAGAGTTAACGACAATAACCCTTGCACTCTGAATCTTCATCTTCACTTGAGATTCACGACCTATCGTTAATTTGGATCGATGTGGTTTTTGGATATCCAAATCTGGAAACCCGGTCTCATCGAAATCCAAATCGCCATATTTTAGGTCCAAGTTGTTTTAAGGTTTAAAACAATTCAATTCAATATTATCTATATACACAGATAGATAATTCATAACATCATCACAATAGATAATTCACATATCATCATAACAGATAATCCATATTATCAACATACTTTAATCAAAGCATTCATTTCACACAGCATCATTCATTTCATATCCGAGATTTCAACCATTCAAGGTAAATAATATCATCCATTCATACATAGGCAATGATTAATAATCATACCATCTTTAATTAATTTAAAATGAATTAAATTAATTACCTGCATCTCTAATTAATTTAAAGTAAATTAAATTAATTACTTCATCATTAAAAATCTTGCTTACGTAACCATTAATTAATTACGAATCAATTAATCCATTATCATCTACTTATCCATCTTAATTAATCATCTTGATTTGTTATTCTTAATTACCTTAAGAATTTAGCCTTTAATTAATTATACAAATTAATTAACCTTAACCATTCACAGTAATTAACCATTTCTTACTTCATTAATTACATTAATTAATGATCCTTAATTAATTAACTATAATTATTTACATTAATCCTTAATTAATTACATAAATTAATTAACTTTAATTAATCACTTCATTAACCAACCTTAATCACAAACAGAAATTACCATCTTGTAATTACTTACCTTAATTAATTAACTTCTTAATTAATTATATAAATCCTTTGATTTATATACACCCAGTAATAAATCCTTAATTACTTCTTCCAAGTAAATACCCTTTAATTACTTCCCATAAAGTAATTCCCTTTAATTAATTATATCCCGTAATTATACCTTAATTACTTCGCTAAGTAATTATACTTATCAATTTTATTAAGTATTCATACTTAATCAACCATTAATGATTATCTTTAATTAATCAATCAATTAATTATCTTAAATTAATCATATTCATTTGATTAATTACAATTGGTAATTCATTCCTTAATTGCCTTTAAACAAATTAATTAATCTTTAATTATAGATTAATTATCCTTTTAATTATTAATTAATAAATTTTAATTATAAATTTATAAAACTTAATAACAAATTAATTAATCCTTAATTAATCATTTAATCAATCCTTAATTACCATTAATTAACCCTTAATAATCTTCAGATTAATTATTTCCTAATTGTTAATTAATAAAGCCTAATTATTAATTAATACAACTTAATTACAATTTAGGTACTTCTAATTATAAGTTAATTAACCTTCTAATTACTAATTAATTAATCTCTTAATCATTAATTTATCAATCATATTCATTAGATAATTAAATTAACTAATTTCTCATAATTTCTCTTAATTACATCATTTCAATAATTAGACATTAATTATCAAAATCCTAATTTAACTTTTAAGATAAATCTTTATCCTTATTTAATGGCTCACTTAACAATAACATAATTTAAATACATTTAAAACATTCCACTTTTAACTTAACTTTTAAATATTATGATAAAGAAATAACTTACAATTTAACTTAACAAATTTTAAGTAAAACAATTTATGAAACTTCTAAATCAAATGTTAAAAGAAACATTTTCTTTACATAATAATTTAGAATTATATTCAATTTAAACTTAAAACTTGTTTTTTTTAAAAACTGTTAAAATCTGCTTTTAAAGCTCCTTCGAGTTCTACCCGAGACTAGCTCGAGTTCAGACTCGAGTTCTCCCCTGCTTCTTCATTTTGAAAAATACTTAGAAAATTTCTTAAGTTTAAAAACTGTGTTCCCAAAACACTGACCCTACCGAGTTCCCTCTCGAGTCTCAAGCCCAGAAACTCGATCCCCTCTTCGAGACAACATCGAAACCCTCTCGAGCAAAACTCGAGATCTCCTGCTTCTTCCCCAAAAATAAATCCCCATGATACAACGTGCACACGGTGCACTTGCACCAACGGCACCGACCTTTGGCGATCGTCACGACTATCCCCGACAACCCCACGAACCCACGCGGACACGAAGGCGAAACCAGATCGCACAAAAACCCAACTAGTCGAAAACGAAGCATTCTCGACCCATCAGAAAACGACCATGGCTAGAAAACATCTCCTCCACGACACCTCCGACCTCGATATCACCTGCCCGCTTCCTCCAAGCTTCGTCTCACCTTCCAGCCTCCATCCCCACCATCGCGATCCACTCCGGAGCTCTGGCGATGTCACCGTACCCTCGAGAACAAAAACGACACACAACAGGTCCTAAACCCTACTCCATCGATTAGCTGTGACGCCCCACCTCAATACCCACGCTAGCCAAGGACACTACGATGTAGTGCTGTCAACTAGCACGGAGAATAAGGCTGTTGAGGAGCGACCATCCATGTAATTGATTATCACACGGTGGCTATAAAATAATCTTCGGAAACAAACATAGAAATAAACATAACACAAAGCAGTCACAGACATCCATATCACAAAGGCGGAAGAAGATATGAATATATATAACTAACACATGAAAGTGTACATCAGAGTAGTGGTCAAAAAGTTCCACAATAATACAAAAGAATAGCAACCTGTGTTATACAAAAAGAATACAACTATGAGTCCATATCTCAAGTGTATACAACAAAAACTGCTAAACTAAATAGTCAGCCAAAAGTCAGAGTAGCAAATCCCGGAAGGAAGTCAAGCAGAAGCACCTGTAACATCTCGGTCTGACCCGAGTATTATTTAAGAAAATAATAAACGGATCAGTCTAACTATAAATATCAGATGACATGATATAGAATAAAAGATATGGCATAAACATAGAATATCCATACTGACATACTACTATAAGTATGAAAATGATGATCAACAGGAGATCAACCGATGAGAAATGATCAATATCACGAGAATCTTCTCAAAGATCCAAAGAGGGCATCATACCCTAAACTTGTACTCATAACAAGTCAATGACATAAAAATCCAGAAATCAAACAAGAAATCCAGAAATCATAAAAAGAGAAAGAGGCCTATCACATGATGGTCCGAAGACCATGGGGAGCTACCCCATATGTGTGAGTCGGAATCACACTGATTGAGGCCTAGGCTAACCAAAAAGCAAAAAGGTATGTGTGAATGGAATCGCACAAGTGGTGTCTAGCCTAACCTCGCAAACAAAAAAGATATGTGTGAGTCGGAATCACACTACTGCGGCCTAGACTAACCTTGCGGACAAAGAGATGTGTGTGAGTCGGAATCACACTACTGCGGTCTAGTCTTACCTAGCAAACAAAGAGACATCGCACAATTGCTAGTCTAAATCATAAAATGATCATCATGATCAGCGAGAAGTGTCAATCACACCAAGCTAGTAAATATATGAGTTTAGCTTCATGTCCCATAACCACTTGCTTAACTTAAATATTTACGAACAAGCTGTAAATCTTCACTAGGAAATTGTCACGAAAAGGGTTCAATCGAACAAGTCCAAGAGCTAACCGACGAAGTGAACGCAAGCGTTTCATACCACTCGTTTTACTAAGTCGTTTAAGTCGATTTCTCATTCGAGTGAAGTAAAGGCTTGTATATACTAGTAGATTGAAAATCGATTTGAGAAAACGAACTTTAGATATTTAAAATAGTGTTGAAATCGCTTTGATGAAAGAGTTTTGATATTTACTATTAGTATTGAAACCTTCATATATCTTTTAAAGTGACAAGTCATAAAACGATTGTAGAACAAATCAATTCACGTTCGAAGACGTGAGTAAAGTCCAAAGAAGTCAATCCCAAAACCATCAAAGTAGAAATTCTGATAAATGTTTTTTTTTTCAGAAGAGATTGCCTACGTAGAGTAATACGGGGTTCGACCTGCCCGGTCAGGTCGCGGGGGTCCAGGGGGCAGCGCCCACGGCGGGGTGCGGGGCAGCGCCCCGTCACGGTACGACTTAGTGAAGGCAGGCTGGTCAGGCGACTTAAGTAAAAGTAGGTCATACGACCTAGCAGAAGAACAGGTCGAACGACCTAAGTGCTAACTCGCGAGCGACCTAACGAAGTGCGCGACCTAACAGTGAGGCGCGACCTAAGGATGTGCGCGACCTATCAGTGTTACGCGACTTAAGGTGATTCGCGACCTAAGGGTACGCGACCTAACATGGTTCGCGACCTAAGACTTAGTGGGATCGAGCGACCTAAGGGATAAGGCCACACGACCTAACAGTTAAAAGGTCCTACGACCTAGAGAGAATGCGCGACCTAACTGGGTTCGCGACCTAAGATAGGCGAACGACCTAACTGGGTTCGCGACCTAAGGAGGGTGCGACCTAAGGTCTTGCGACCTAAGGTCTGCCTGGGGGTTTATAGGTCGGCAACGACCTACGACTTAAGGGCGAGCGACCTAAGGATGGTGCGCGACCTAACTGGTTCGCGACCTAAGGAGGGTGCGACCTAAGGAAAAGAAAAGTCTTACGACCTAAGGAGTTAACTCACGAATGACCTAAAGCCTTTAACTCGCAGGCGACCTAGGACTTTAACTCGCAGGCGACCTAAGCCTTTAACTCGCAGGCGACCTAGGACTTTAACTCGCAGGCGACCTAAGCCTTTAACTCGCAGGCGACCTAGGACTTTAACTCGCAGGCGACCTACGACCTATGGATGAGCGACCTAACTCCGAACGAGCTAAAAATGGCCAGAACGACCTAGTAGCAGTTTTTTCACCAAAATCACTAAAATTTGGAATTTTTCGCCAATCCAATCCAAACCAAATGCAACAAACATGCTAAAGTGATGAGGAATCATTCCCAACAGTCCAATGACGATTATAGGCAAGATGTGAGATCAAAAATCTCACCTTTTCCACGAAATTGATGTTGGAGAGCTTAAGAACGAAGCAAGAATCAACCCCTAGCTTGAATCTATGTTCTCCACCTTGAATTCGGAGTTTGATGTTGAATTTACTAAAGATCACGAGCTTGGAATTTTAATTTCTCTTTCCCCCCACCATTTTTGAAGAAGCTTGAAGTGTTTGATGAAGTGATGAAGAGAAGAGGGGGGGTTGGGCTGAGTTAAGAAGGTGCAGTCCCAACCAAAGTCACAAGTGGGAAAAGTGACGAAAATTTCACTATCTCCAAACATATCGAAGTTTACACTCAAAAAGATCGCAAACGTCATTTTTAACTCAATGGGGGTGGTCTCGAGTCCTAATTTGACCGTATGCAAAAAGTAGCTTTTCGGACTAACATCCGACTAACGATAAAATATTTAAATATAAAATCGATAGATATGCGGGTTGTTACATTAGCCATCACCTCGATGTTCGAAAAATCTATCGAACATTTTTCCCACACTCCTCTACTCCTTCGCCACCCTCGGTAGCAAACCCAACTCCTCCGAACTCACCGATCATCAGAAAAGACTCAAAACCCCTTTTCTGATCAACCCCAAATTGCAAACCCAAGACTAAACTAAAATTCGTGATATTAGTTTTAAAAATAGAGTTTCCCAGAGTGGATTCGAACTACATGCCTGAATCCACAAAACAAAGTAGTTTATTTTATCACTTCCTTTAAAATCTTACTGTATTTACTTAGTTTACAGTACCTTGCAATCTAGAAATATTTAAACATGTTTGTAAAACTTGAATGATGATTATACAAGATTATTTTGTTTGCAATCCAAAGTTTAATGACATCAGGTGAAAGAATTGGGATTTCGCTCTAGGATTTAAACTCTGTACTATGAAACAGAGAAGATAAATAAAATCAGACATGCACACATGACACATTCATATATACATAATTCTACACTAATAAATACACATGCCAAGCACAATAAAAATCCAAGAATCATATTGTGATGCCCCACCTCTATGCTCATAATAACAAAGAGTATTAAAAGAAATACTGTCTATTATTACGAAGAATAAGGCTGGATAGGAGCGACCATCCGTAGTTGGCCTTACACTAATATTGGTTATCTCGATAGGAGTGGTATATACTTTTTATTTTTCATCTATTATTTATTTACTCCCATCGACACACCCAATTATCAGTATAAAACAAACTACGATAGTTCATAATAGTTTAGGACATTAGATATAACAATAACACAGATAATATAAATGCGGAACACAGATTAACAAAAATCTCATATATATATAACCGATGTCTATTACTATATAGTTGACACGATACATATGATACAACTACAACTGTCGACTCTAGAAGTTATATATACAAGTACATTATCGACTAATATACATGAATACATATCGTTCTATACAATGACACGACTACTACAAAATGACACTGACAACTTCAGAAGATGTGAAAAGTCTTCATATCCTGAACAGCAACTCAAAGAAGAAAATCTACAACCTGAAATAACTCGGGTCTGACCCGAGTATTACATTCAAAAGAAAATAATACCCAGGTCAGTCTAATTCAAACCATTTTATTAGTGCATATAGGCAGTAATAATTTAAATAGACGACAGTCACAATAATTCCCGTCTATCCGATTCTTTAAACAAAGAAACCGGATAACGGTCAATATAACACTTAACAGTGTTTAACAAAAATCAGCAGATTTAAATCATCAACAGAGATAAATAAACAATTTATCAAATCGACTAAATCAATTTAAAACTGTCAAATCTGATAGGGCTGCAGTACACGCACGCGTGTACTGCCTCGCCACTATCGTAGGAGATACACAAAAGCTCAGTGAAAGTCACAATGGTCGCAAGGTCAAACCCCGAAATCGGGTTCAACTCAAGTGTGATCTAAAAACAAATCCAACTGCATCTCTGCAATGTAAACCAACAACTCAGAAACCAAGCAACATGTATGGAACATTCACTCGACCAAACAACTCAGTGCAGAAGAAGATGGCACTGCTCATCAACTCAAACCAATAATATCAGAAGAACATTTAATTGCAGACTCAAGGGTACGACTGGCAACATGAGGGTCAAACTACCCAATCACATGAAGCAATTATGAAACTGGAAACTGCCAGATCAAGCTCGAGCACAAAGGCCACAAACCAAGTGTACATATGATAAAGTCTAGATACTGTACAGAAAACAGTGAATTAGTGTGCAAGTATGGACAGAGTTCGAGCACAAGATAGTGGGACACTTAACTGATCAAATTCAGGACGAAACAGTAACCACAAGGATACACTGAAATGCAAACTATATCTAAAGTGATACAGAGTACACCTGAAACAAAGCTGAGAGACCATGCAACTATACTTGAAACCATAAATAATGCAGTGATACCGACGGTAGTGTGCAATCAGAAGAAATGAACTAAAGTTCTCATGTCATCCACAAACTCAAAATGAACTACCAGATAACCATGTACAAGAATGCAAAAGCTCAAGAATGAAATCAAAGCAAACTCAGGTGGACAGTGCAATCAAAAGTATATATATGCAGTGACACACAAAGAAGCCCAGACAACAACACATTGCAACTATACTGGAATGCATATACACTACAGTTCGTATGTACAACATATACAATGAAGAAGATTCAAAGACTCAAACAAGTGAATAGCTAAATGCAACTCAAGTGAAGATAGTGGTAAATCACAGACAGGTCAGACCAACCAAAAATGAGACAGTAGTCAAGGCCATAGTCAAAAATCATAACAGTGATAATATCACCGTTTCAAAACTGAGCAGGAATTTTCGAAGATGATCGAAGTCAGTTCTCATAGCAACATGAACTATACGACTGTACAAATCCAAATACTCAAGTGGAATACTAACTACTAAATGCAACTGAGTCATGCCTTAAAGAATAGAACAATGCCAAATGCAGACTAACCAAACTGGACAGAGCATCATTACTATCTAAGCAATGGTGATGGTCAAGGTTTGCCCAGAAAATGATAAAGTTAAGACAAAGCCAGAGCTGCCAAAAGGTCAGGGAAGAACACAAAAATGCTCAGAGCAAAAGTCAGGAAAATTCGAAGTTACACAGATGCAATTTTTTACATGTATGCATATATATATATATATATGTGCATACACATACATACCTATCTCAAATGTAACAGTACTACAGATCAAATTAGTTCAAATTTGAGGTCGTAAGCAACCCACCGAAATCGAATGACAGTTGCAACTCAAATGCAATTTCACATTTTAAAATCAAGGCCGAGATCAACAGTTAATGGCCCCAAATAAATTAAGGTACAAGCCGAGACCACATAAATTCCAATGCAACCAAATTCGAAACAAGTGAACACGGAAATCAACATCACCACAAAGTAATCTACAGAATCAAAGTGACCGAAGTCTACAGGAAATCAAAAATCTCAAAGCCATAAAATGAACCAGTAAAAATCTACACTGAGAGAATCAAATGCCACCACTGTTCAAATTAGATGTGAGCGAAGTTTAAATCGCTCACCTTGGAACGAAGCGGCAACGAATCTGTCTTCGACGAATTGAAGTAGCCAAACGCACTCCAGTTTGACGAACGCAAGTCGAAAGCCCTACTCCGGCGGAAGAGACGAACGAAGGTAGACGAGGCTGCCATTGATTTTTCTCGTTCGTTATGCTTTAGGTTTCGAATCGAATTGAAGATGAAAGAGGGGGATCGGTTTCTTCTCTTTATTTTGAAAAGAGGAACGAAGGAGAATGAGTTAGAGCCGCCATTTATTCTCGTTTTTTTCATTTTTAGGGTTCCAATGAAAACCTGAAAGGGGAACGGTTTTCTCTGGTATTATCACATCATTCTAGATAACTGTGGGCCGAGATTATAAGTTGAAGCCCTTCAACATTTAACCAAACACTTATAAAAAATTTTACAACTAAAAAAAGAATTTCAATTCGATCAAAATTGCTGATAGAAATTTGTTATCAATTTCAATCGTCTAGTGACGATAACAAACTTTTACAAAAAGGATTCCGACTCGATTAAAATTTACACTAGCGATTAACAATGATTTAATCATCATTTATAAACTGACGCGAAAACCCGGGTTGTTACAGACTCCCCTCCTTAAAGAAATTGCGTCCACGCAATCATAGGGAATAAATGGATAAAAGGTAACAACCAAAAGGGCATGGCAATGTCGAATGTATAAGCAAAGCAAGTGTTAGCGGGGAAGTATGAGATAAGAATCAAGAGGTTAGACTGCTTCAAATCAAAAGAATCAACATCGTGGGAATCAGGGATCAAAATCAGACGACTAACAAGAGCAAGAACAATCGAGTTCCAGCAACTAAAAGAGAAGGAAAAACAGAGCAGAAATCCCCTACAGAGCACGAATTGAATGTGAGTAAATCAAATTACTCACCTGAATCGCCAGAGAAAAAGACGAAGCTCAAATCTCAAAAATCGCAAATATTCAATCATCAAAAACGATAATCAAATTTCTCAAATCAACAAATATTCGATTATCACAAGCGATAATCAAATTTAAAATTCAAAAAATATTCGATTATCAAAAACGATAATCAAATTTCTCAAATCAACAATTATTTAATTATCAAAAGCGATAATTAAATCTCAAATCAGCAAATATTTAATTATCAAAAGCGATAATTAAATCTCAAATCAGCAAATATTTAATTATCAAAAGCGATAATTAAATCTCAAATCAGCAAATATTTAATTATCAAAAGCGATAATTAAATCTCAAATCAGCAAATATTTAATTATCAAAAGCGATAATTAAATCTCAAATCAGCAAATATTTAATTATCAAAAGCGATAAATAAATCTCAAATCAGCAAATATTTAATTATCAAAAGCGATAATTAAATCTCAAATCAGCAAATATTTAATTATCAAAAGCGATAATTAAATCTCAAATCAGCAAATATTTAATTATCAAAAGCGATAATTAAATCTCAAATCAGCAAATATTTAATTATCAAAAGCGATAATTAAATCTCAAATCAGCAAATATTTAATTATCAAAAGCGATAATTAAATCTCAAATCAGCAAATATTTAATTATCAAAAGCAATAATTAAATCTCAAATCAACAAATATTTAATTATCAAAAGCGATAATTAAATCTCAAATCAGCAAATATTTAATTATCAAAAGCGATAATTAAATCTCAAATCAGCAAATATTTAATTATCAAAAGCGATAATTAAATCTCAAATCAGTAAATATTTAATTATCAAAAGCGATAATAAATCTCAAATCAGCAAATATTTGATTATCAAAAGCGATAATTAAATCTCAAATCAGCAAATATTTAATTATCAAAAGCGATAATTAAATCTCAAATCAGCAAATATTTAATTATCAAAAGCGATAATTAAATCTCAAATCAGCAAATATTTAATTATCAAAAGCGATAATTAAATCTCATATCAACAAATATTTAATTATCTAAAGCGATAATTAAAAACAACAAACATCTGATTATCAAAAACGATAATCAGAACTCATATCAACAGATATCTAATTATCACAAGCGATAATTAGAAACAACAAATATCTGATTATCAAAAACGATAATCAGAACTCATATCAACAAATATCCAATTACCTGCAGATAATTGGAAGCAACAAATATCTAGAAATCAATTAAGAAGACTAGAAAATCAACATAAAAGCTTGGATCGATCCCATTAGATGGCGAGTTTTTAATTCGCCGCACGTGCATCTCAGAGTGGCCGAAGCCTACCAAGTACTCAACATAATTTTGGCGCCCATCAGATTGACCCGAAGGTCCGCAGAGTGACCCGAAGGTCTAGTACTGGTATTTGACCCGAAGGTCCGCAGAGTGGCCCGAAAGCCCAACAAATGACCCGAAGGTCCGCAGAGTGGCCCGAAAGCCCAACAAATGACCCGAAGGTCCTCATAGTGGCTCGAAAGCACACGAAAGCATCAAAATGTTTCAATTAACGAGTCCGGAATTAACCGAAATAGCAAACGCACATGTCCCATACCACGTGTTTTACTAAATCGTTTGATTCTCTTCATCGTTTCCTTGAAAGTGTAAAATTCATCAAAATCATCAAAACAACAGATATTCAATTAACGAGTCCGGAATTAACCGAAAAAGTAAAAGTGTGGTTCCATACTCCGCACTTTTGCTAAATCATTTAATTCTCTTCATCGTTTCCTTGAAAGTGCAAAATTGTGTATTTTGTAAAAATACACTTTACATTCTCAAACGGACAAGTTCGGAATTAAGCGAATCAGTAAAAGAAAGGGGTCATAGTCCACGATTTTGCTGAAACGTTTAAATCGCTTCCTCATTCTTTTGAAAGCGCAAACTGTTAAAATTTCTGAAAACAATTTTATTTATTTTGTAAAAATAACAATTCACATTCTCAATTGGACAAGTCCGGAGTTAAGCGAAACAGTAAAAGAAAGGGGTCATAATCCTCGATTTTGCTGAATCGTTTAAGTCGCTTTCTCATTCATTTGAAAACGCGAACTGTTAAAAATTTATAAAACACTTTTCATTTTAAAACGATTTTCCAATCACGTGATTAAAGCAGCAAATCAGTAACAATTTCGATAAGGAAATTGTACTTCTCAAAATACCGTAAAAACGGTTACAAATCAGTATTGCGGAATAACCGCTTGAAAATCCACTTTTAAAATTTGGCGGTTACTGAAGCCAAAGCGACAGTAGTTTTAAAACGTCAAAATCACATCAAAACAATCTACATCAAAATGTAATGTCAGTGAATTTTCATTCATCAAAAATGCCACAAAACACTGTGCTTCAAAATATAGCATTGGTGTAAAAATCCCGTTATAAAAATAACGGCAACAAAATACGTTTCATAACCAAGCATCGGTTCAACGTAAAAATAAATGCAGTAACGCGCAATTCAAATTTTTGCACGTACTACAGAATGAACAAAGAAATCATTCGAAGGTATCTTCAATGAAGACAATTCAAAACAGCAAAATCTAATCAATAGATGATTAGTACAAAAGAAAGCCAGCGGAAATTTCAACAAAAATCACATATCTGCAATTTCTTCGAATCCTCAATTTGGATTCGAAATTCTCAAAGAAACAAATAATTACAGCTATGTAAACAACAATTTGAATTCATATCAATTTCGTATTTTGATTCTTAAATCAAAAAGATTATCAGTTGTACTCAGCGAAGACAGTTTCACTGTTTCCACTGCGCACTCTGATAAATAGAACACAAATCAATCAAATCATCAGAACACAATTTCATCCAAACAACAAAACACAATTCCACTTTTATTTTCAAATAACGATATTTAAAAATTTCATCCAAATTTCAAAACTTTAGTTTTGACTCAAATCACAGATAAAACGTCGACTAATAGTTGTAACATATGTTCCATCCAAGTTATGTTTTATATTATGTCCATAAACCCCTAGCTCTGATACCAACTGTGACGCCCCACCTCTATGCTCATAATAACAAAGAGTATTAAAAGAAATACTGTCTATTATTACGAAGAATAAGGCTGGATAGGAGCGACCATCCGTAGTTGGCCTTACACTAATATTGGTTATCTCGATAGGAGTGGTATATACTTTTTATTTTTCATCTATTATTTATTTACTCCCATCGACACACCCAATTATCAGTATAAAACAAACTACGATAGTTCATAATAGTTTAGGACATTAGATATAACAATAACACAGATAATATAAATGCGGAACACAGATTAACAAAAATCTCATATATATATATATATATAACCGATGTCTATTACTATATAGTTGACACGATACATATGATACAACTACAACTGTCGACTCTAGAAGTTATATATACAAGTACATTATCGACTAATATACATGAATACATATCGTTCTATACAATGACACGACTACTACAAAATGACACTGACAACTTCAGAAGATGTGAAAAGTCTTCATATCCTGAAAAGCAACTCAAAGAAGAAAATCTACAACCTGAAATAACTCGGGTCTGACCCGAGTATTACATTCAAAAGAAAATAATACCCAGGTCAGTCTAATTCAAACCATTTTATTAGTGCATATAGGCAGTAATAATTTAAATAGACGACAGTCACAATAATTCCCGTCTATCCGATTCTTTAAACAAAGAAACCGGATAACGGTCAATATAACACTTAACAGTGTTTAACAAAAATCAGCAGATTTAAATCATCAACAGAGATAAATAAACAATTTATCAAATCGACTAAATCAATTTAAAACTGTCAAATCTGATAGGGCTGCAGTACACGCACGCGTGTACTGCCTCGCCACTATCGTAGGAGATACACAAAAGCTCAGTGAAAGTCACAATGGTCGCAAGGTCAAACCCCGAAATCGGGTTCAACTCAAGTGTGATCTAAAAACAAATCCAACTGCATCTCTGCAATGTAAACCAACAACTCAGAAACCAAGCAACATGTATGGAACATTCACTCGACCAAACAACTCAGTGCAGAAGAAGATGGCACTGCTCATCAACTCAAACCAATAATATCAGAAGAACATTTAATTGCAGACTCAAGGGTACGACTGGCAACATGAGGGTCAAACTACCCAATCACATGAAGCAATTATGAAACTGGAAACTGCCAGATCAAGCTCGAGCACAAAGGCCACAAACCAAGTGTACATATGATAAAGTCTAGATACTGTACAGAAAACAGTGAATTAGTGTGCAAGTATGGACAGAGTTCGAGCACAAGATAGTGGGACACTTAACTGATCAAATTCAGGACGAAACAGTAACCACAAGGATACACTGAAATGCAAACTATATCTAAAGTGATACAGAGTACACCTGAAACAAAGCTGAGAGACCATGCAACTATACTTGAAACCATAAATAATGCAGTGATACCGACGGTAGTGTGCAATCAGAAGAAATGAACTAAAGTTCTCATGTCATCCACAAACTCAAAATGAACTACCAGATAACCATGTACAAGAATGCAAAAGCTCAAGAATGAAATCAAAGCAAACTCAGGTGGACAGTGCAATCAAAAGTATATATATGCAGTGACACACAAAGAAGCCCAGACAACAACACATTGCAACTATACTGGAATGCATATACACTACAGTTCGTATGTACAACATATACAATGAAGAAGATTCAAAGACTCAAACAAGTGAATAGCTAAATGCAACTCAAGTGAAGATAGTGGTAAATCACAGACAGGTCAGACCAACCAAAATGAGACAGTAGTCAAGGCCATAGTCAAAAATCATAACAGTGATAATATCACCGTTTCAAAACTGAGCAGGAATTTTCGAAGATGATCGAAGTCAGTTCTCATAGCAACATGAACTATACGACTGTACAAATCCAAATACTCAAGTGGAATACTAACTACTAAATGCAACTGAGTCATGCCTTAAAGAATAGAACAATGCCAAATGCAGACTAACCAAACTGGACAGAGCATCATTACTATCTAAGCAATGGTGATGGTCAAGGTTTGCCCAGAAAATGATAAAGTTAAGACAAAGCCAGAGCTGCCAAAAGGTCAGGGAAGAACACAAAAATGCTCAGAGCAAAAGTCAGGAAAATTCGAAGTTACACAGATGCAATTTTTTACATGTATGCATATATATATATATATATATATATATATATATATATATGTGCATACACATACATACCTATCTCAAATGTAACAGTACTACAGATCAAATTAGTTCAAATTTGAGGTCGTAAGCAACCCACCGAAATCGAATGACAGTTGCAACTCAAATGCAATTTCACATTTTAAAATCAAGGCCGAGATCAACAGTTAATGGCCCCAAATAAATTAAGGTACAAGCCGAGACCACATAAATTCCAATGCAACCAAATTCGAAACAAGTGAACACGGAAATCAACATCACCACAAAGTAATCTACAGAATCAAAGTGACCGAAGTCTACAGGAAATCAAAAATCTCAAAGCCATAAAATGAACCAGTAAAAATCTACACTGAGAGAATCAAATGCCACCACTGTTCAAATTAGATGTGAGCGAAGTTTAAATCGCTCACCTTGGATCGAAGCGGCAACGAATCTGTCTTCGACGAATTGAAGTAGCCAAACGCACTCCAGTTTGACGAACGCAAGTCGAAAGCCCTACCCCGGCGGAAGAGACGAACGAAGGTAGACGAGGCTGCCATTGATTTTTCTCGTTCGTTATGCTTTAGGTTTCGAATCGAATTGAAGATGAAAGAGGGGGAACGGTTTCTTCTCTTTATTTTGAAAAGAGGAACGAAGGAGAATGAGTTAGAGCCGCCATTTATTCTCGTTTTTTTCATTTTTAGGGTCCAATGAAAACCTGAAAGGGGAACGGTTTTCTCTGGTATTATCACATCATTCCAGATAACTGTGGGCCGAGATTATAAGTTGAAGCCCTTCAACATTTAACCAAACACTTATAAAAAATTTTACAACTAAAAAAAGAATTTCAATTCCATCAAAATTGCTGATAGAAATTTGTTATCAATTTCAATCGTCTAGTGACGATAACAAACTTTTACAAAAAGGATTCTGACTCGATTAAAATTTACACTAGCGATTAACAATGATTTAATCATCATTTATAAACTGACGCGAAAACCCGGGTTGTTACACATATTCAACAGATTATCACTTATTATATTATTTTTTAAAAATGTTTACTCACCTTATTCAAAAGACAGAGAGCTTGATTTCTTTAAAACTGAATAGCTTTGAAGCTTGAAAGTTTGAAGTTGTAATGTTTGATTCTTGTTTTACTAGAACATGAATGCTTGGATCTTTGAAAACTGAAGTGCTTAGTTGATGATGCAGCAGCGGAATAACAAAATGATGATTCGTGAAAGTAGCAATCGATGGAATGAAGAATATTGAATGGCCCAAATTCGTTGATCCAAAGATATTAAATTCTAGCTATCTTTGTCACGTTGATCGCGCACGATACCGTGAAAGAAGATCTGCAATTCTTCAGACGTTGATCAAGCGCACTTGATACCGTGAATTGGCTTCTACGATCGTTGATTCGAGCGCACTCGAATGCCGAAAGAGGAGATAGGAGATTACACTCAACTACCAATTTTAATGAAAGCACAAAGCTAACAAACAAAAGTTTTTTATTCAAATCAACTAAACTATTACAAATGGCACCACCGGCCTATTTATAGAAGTAACAACCCAACACTGAAATCTGTACAACACCTAGGTCGTTCACGACCTAACGACTTACGACTTACGACTTAGGTCGTTAACGACCTAACAGATTACAATACAACAACATACATCACAAAATATCAAATATTTACAACACATAGATCAGCAGCGACCTACCACTTCACACGAGTTATAAAAGAAACGACCTACGCACACATAGGTCGGCAGCGACCTAAAAGACAAACGACTCAACAACACAGCGACATAAAAGACAACCAGCTTCATGCGACTTAACTGAGATGGAGCGACCTACGACTTATCATAGGTCGGCGGCGACTTAAGAAACAGCTTCAGTTGCTCTTCTCACGCGATCTATCTTAGGTCGTAATTCCCTTGAGTTATGTCGTGCGCGACCTAAAGATCTGGAATGACTTAAGATTTTGTGACCTAAGCAGTTAGGTCGTAGCTCTTCTTCAGCGACCTTGAACTTAGGTCGGACGCGACCTAAGTTTACCTCAGATTGTGTTGTCGAGTTAGGTCGGTTGCGACCTATACTTTCTTCCATGTGTACCGCGTTTTTGGGTCGTTCGCGACCTAAGGCTTTGTTAGCTTGCATTGCTTCCTCGCTGGTTTCTACGTTCTTAGGTCGTAGACGACCTAACATTTCCGAGCGACTTAAGGATTTGTTAGGTCAGTCGCGACCTAATACTTGGCCTGCATCATCCTCTCCTGGTCGAGAGAAATTCGTCCTCGAATTTGCACCTTCCTCCTCCGCAACACACTCATTCCCATGATACGGAACTAAGTATTTGACGTTAAACACATCAGAAGTATGAACATTATCCGGCAATTCCAATTGATATGCATTCTCATTGATTTTCTTCAAAATTTTTACTGGACCAATCTTCCGCGCTTTCAATTTATTGTACGTTCCTACCGGAAAACGGTCTTTTGTCAACACGGCGTAAACCAAATCGCCTTCTCTGAAGTTCACATTTCTTCGTTTCTTATCCGCATATCGTTTATACTTTTCATTTTCTTTCTCCAATCGTTCCTTAACGATTTTATGACATTCTGCCAATCCATCAACAAAATCAACAGCTCGTTTAACTGTCCCTTTTGGTTGTGGTATTATCGTCAAATCCTACGGCCCCTTTGGTAAGCTTGAATACACTATCTGAAATGGACTGAAACCCGTACTACGGTTTATAGCATGATTATGAGCAAACTCTGCTTGACATAACTTCATATCCCAACTCTTCAGATTATCCTTCACCAGGCACCGTAATAAATTTCCCAAAGATCTGTTAACAACTTCAGTTTGACCATCGGACTGCGGATGGTAAGCACTACTGAAATTTAGCTTTGTTCCCACCATCTTCCACAAACTCAGCCAAAAATGACTTAGAAATCAAGTATCCCGATCAGAAACAATGGATTCTGGTAAACCATGTAAGCGATATACTTCTTTAAAGAATAACTCGGCAACACGGACGGCATCAGCTGTCTTCTTACAAGCGATGAAATGTGCCATCTTTGAAAACCTGTCCACTACAACATATATCGAATCATTCCCCCTCTGAGTTCTCGGTAATCCCAAAACAAAATCCATATTGATATCAACCCATGGTCTAATCGGCACGGGTAAAGGCATATACAATCCCGCATTTGTCGATGTCCCTTTGGAAATTTGGCAATTATGACATATCTCCACAAACCTCCCAACTTCCCGTTTCAACGAAGGCCAATAATAAGATTGAGAAATCAATTGCAAAGTACGATCTCGGCCCACATGACCTTCCTCATGCAACTCCTTTACAATCTTCATACGTAAGCTGCACTCTGGTATGCACAATCGATTTCCCTTAAAAAGAAAACCATCCACCAATACAACCTCGTCCGTCTTTCCCTCCTTGACATCATCCATGATCTTAGCAAAGTAAGGATCATCAACAAACAAATTTGGCAACACGTCAAACCCTGTCACCTCTACCTTCATTGTAGTCAACACATGATTCCTTCGACTTAACGCGTCCGCCACTCGATTCATGATTCCCGACTTATGCTTCACCACAAATGTAAATTGTTGTAAGTATGCAATCCACGAAGCATGCCTAGCTGCAATCTTGTCCTGTCCCTGCATATGCTTCAACGCCTCATGATCAGTATATAAAACAAATTCTTTATGAAACAAGTAATGTCTCCAATGTTTCACAGCTTGCACGATAGCATAAAACTCGACATCATATGTATTATATCTCATCTTTGCTCCCGATAACTTCTCACTGAAATATGCAATAGGACGTCCCTACTGACTTAACACCCCTCCAATTCCAACCTTTGATGCATCAGTATGTAATTCAAACAACAACTGAAAATCTGGCAACACTAGAATCGGTGCTGTCGTCAATAGTTCCTTGATTCTCTCAAAGGCAAATCCTGCTTCCTTCGACCATGAAAATTGCTTCCCTTTCATACAATCAGTAACTGGAGCCATCACGCTACTGAAGTGTGGAATGAACCTTCGGTAGAATGACGCCAAACCATGAAAGCTTCTAACTTCTGTAATTGTCCTGGGTTGTGGCCAATTTCTGATTGCTTCAACTTTATTCTGATCCACCTGTATGCCTCCTCCTGATATAACATACCCCAAAAATAAAACACTATGCGTCATGAACACGCATTTCTTCGTTGCTGCATAAAATTGTTCTTGTCGCGGTACCATCAACACTTCTCTTAGATGTTGCAAGTGTTCTTCTGGATTTCCACTATATATCAGTATATCATCAAAATACACCACCACGAACTTCCCAATGAATGGTCTAAAGATTTGATTCATCACCCGCATGAATGTACTAGGTGCATTCGAAAGACCAAACGGCATGACCATCCATTCATATATTCCTTCTCTCGTCTTGAATGTTGTCTTCCATTCATCCCCTGGTCTTATACGAATTTGATGATATCCGCTTTTCAAATCAATCTTCAAAAAGATAGTAGCCCCACTCAACTGATCCAATAAATCATCAAGTCTTGGCATTGGAAATCTGTATCTCACAGTAATCTTATTCAGTGCTCGACTATCAGTGCACATCCTCCACGTTCCATCCTTCTTTGGTACTAACAAAGCTGGCACCGCACAAGGACTTAAACTTTCCTGCACACGCCCATGTTCAAGTAATTCTTCCACTTGCCTTCTCAACTCCTCATGTTCTTTTGGACTCATTCTGTAGTGTGGTCTATGAGGTAACATAGCTCCTGGAACAAGATCAATTTGATGTTGAATGTCTCTCAACGGCGGTAACTCCGTTGGTAGCTCCTCAGGAAATACATCGTCAAATTCTCCTAGCACTGGCTTTAGTTCTTCAGGAATCTCAGCCACTTCATGACTCTCACGTCCAATCAACAAGAATACTTCAGGCTCCTCTTCTACCTCCTTAACAAACTCCTTCAAAGATAGCAAAGTTTTAAGTTCTTCAATCTCCTCCAACTTGCTTTCTTCTTGTTGTCGCTTCTTAGGAATTAAAGTGATTTTTGTTCCTTCAAACATAAAACTGTAACTATTAGTATGTCCATCATGTTGCACAGCCCTATCATACTGCCACGGTCTCCCCAGCAACAGATGACATACATCCATGTCCACAACATCACACCAAATTTCATCCTTGTATTTCTTCCCAATTGAAAAATTAACACAAGCTCTACGCCCAACTTTCACCTCCCCACCTTTCCTCAACCAAGCTAACTTGTAAGGTTTCGGATGCTTCTCTGTCTTCAATGATAACTTCTTCAAAGCTTCTGTAGAGATAATATTATCACAGCTTCCCGCATCGATGACAAATTTGCAAACCCTTCCCAATATAGTACATGTTGATTGAAAGATGTTACTCCTCAACCAACTAGTTTCCTCCTCCTGTTTTGGTGTTAAACACGACCTCTTCATCATCAATGAATACCCTTCGTCTCCCGACACATTCTCTTCCTCCTCATCATGTAGTGAATTAGAACAGTCAGCTTCTACCTCATCTTCCTCTGCCTTCGAAATCATCGTTCGTTTCTTTGGCTTCGTACATTCATTGCTTTTGTGACCCATCTCCTGACAATTGAAACATTTGATACCATTATTGACCCTGGTCTTAGCAACTTCATTGACAACCGGTTTTGCAACAGACTTCGAAACATTCGCATTGCTACTAGCCCCTTTCATTGGATTGTTAGAATTTGTAAACACACCACCACCTCTCCTTCCTTGTTTCTCCCAGGCTAGAGCTTTTTGATGTGCTTCAGCGACAGATCTGGGATCAAACATATTCACCATATCCTGTATCTGCATTCTCAACCCTCCAACAAATCTAGCTGTCAACTGCTCCTCCGTCTCCATGATATCATTCCTCGCAATCAGCTGATAGAACTCGTCTGCATAATCATTCACTGACTTCGTTCCCTGACTCAAGTTCTGCAAACGTTGATACATTAGAGATTGATAGTTGTAAGGTAAGAACGTAGCTTTCATCAATTTCTTCATCTTATCCCATGATTCAATCTTTGACTTCCCCATTCTCTCCCGTGTTAGTTTAGTTTGCTACCACCATGCCATAGCTCTCCCTTTCAAGCGTGTAGCAACCAACTTGACTCTTCGATGCTTAGGAATTTCCTTAAAGTCAAAAATCTCTTCTACATTAGACAACCAATCCAAAAACTCTTCAGCCACCATTCCACCCTTGAATTCTGGCATTTCAATTTTCATTCCCGACTCCCATCGACGATCATCTTCATAATCTCGATCTCGATTCCGTCCCTGGCCATGATCTCGATAATGAAAACTCCATCTATCACCATCTTCATCAACAACAGATGTACTTCGATAGCGATCTCTCCCATCCATGTTTCTATGATCACGCATATCCCTCCTACTTTGTCTTTCATCATCTCGGAATGGTTCAGCTTCGAATTCCCTATGACTTCTTCTTCCTTGATGAGATTGTGGTGATATTCTCCTTCCTCCCGAAACCGATGGCGAAACCCTGTTTCCACCTTGGTTTGAAATTGGCGATGTTCTTCTCCGGGATTGATTCATATCCATCATGAGCTTCTCTAACCTCCCAATACCTTCATCCAACTTCTCATTGAATTTGTTGCTAATTCTTTGTTCCATCTGTTCGACATCTTCTCTTTTGTACAAATCTTCCACATTTTGATGACGATTGGCTCTCCTCGGTGGCATTGTCGAAACTTCACAAACACTTCAATTCTCGGCTTCGACTTTCAAAATGATACCAAATGAGGTACGGCCTTCAACTTCAAACTCCTTGGCGCGCAAAGCTTTCACGCACAATTCAAACACCTTTCCTCCTTAGATCCGAAATGATATGGATCGAAAACTACAATCTCGTTGCCCTTATGATGAACACGACTTCAACTTCTTCGAATAATAATTGGCTCCAAGACTCGGCTTAGCTATGATTGGCTAAGTCTAGCTCTGATACCAAATGATGCAGCAGTGGAATAACAAAATGATGATTCTGTGAAAGTAGCAATCGATGGAATGAAGAATACTGAATGGCCCAAATTCGTTGATCCGAAGATACCGAATTCTAGCTATCTTCGTCACGTTGATCGCGCACGATACCGTGAAAGAAGATCTGCAATTCTTCAGACGTTGATCAAGCGCACTTGATACCATGAATTGGCTTCTACGATCGTTGATTCGAGCGCACTCGAATGCCAAAAGAGGAGATAGGAGATTACACTCAACTACCAATTTTAATGAAAGCACAAAGCTAACAAACAAAAGTTTTTTATTCAAATCAACTAAACTATTACAAATGGCACCACCGGCCTATTTATAGAAGTTACAACCCAACACTGAAATCTGTACAACACCTAGGTCGTTCACGACCTAACGACTTACGACTTACGACTTAGGTCGTTAACGACCTAACAGATTACAATACAACAACATTCATCACAAAATATCAAATATTTACAACACATAGATCAGCAGCGACCTACCACTTCACACGAGTTATAAAAGAAACGACCTACGCACACATAGGTCGGCAGCGACCTAAAAGACAAACGACTCAACAACACAGCGACATAAAAGACAACCAGCTTCATGCGACTTAACTGAGATGGAGCGACCTACGACTTATCATAGGTCGGCGGCGACTTAAGAAACAGCTTCAGTTGCTCTTCTCACGCGATCTATCTTAGGTCGTAATTCCCTTGAGTTATGTCGTGCGCGACCTAAAGATCTGGAATGACTTAAGATTTTGTGACCTAAGCAGTTAGGTCGTAGCTCTTCTTCAGCGACCTTGAACTTAGGTCGGACGCGACCTAAGTTTACCTCAGATTGTGTTGTCGAGTTAGGTCGGTTGCGACCTATACTTTCTTCCATTTGTACCGCGTTTTTGGGTCGTTCGTGACCTAAGGCTTTGTCAGCTTGCATTGCTTCCTCGCTGGTTTCTACGTTCTTAGGTCGTAGACGACCTAACATTTCCGAGCGACTTAAGGATTTGTTAGGTCGGTCGCGACCTAATACTTGGCCTGCATCAGTTGAACTAGACTTGATGATGAGATGCTTCAAAGCTTTTGATTTCAGGTTACATTTTTGAAGATGTTACAGGTATTGAAAATACTTTGAGGAGATAACAGGCTGAAGATAAAAGGGTTTACAGAGATTTGTATATTTTTGGTTGAAGATTTGATGATTTTCTTCCCTCTGGTTTGCTTATTTTGAACTAAAAGGAAAAGAAGTTTGACATATAAAAACAAGTGCAGGCTAGTATAAGATCTTAAAAATTCGATTAGAGATTTTATTTTGGGTATGGAGGCTGATATGAGAGCAATTAAATGAAGTTGTACATTTTTATGCTTATCCCTTTCAATTCGTATGTACTTATATGGCTTCTTTTCTATCAAGTACTTGTATACTTTGTATTGTCTCCACTAGCCTACAAAGATATGCCTTCCTAAAGACTATATAAATTCTAGACTTATCTTCTTAGTACATAGATATTTTCTTTTATACTTTGTTTAGATATATTACTTGCCTTACTTTACAATTTTACAAGCAACATATATACAAAGCCTGGTTTGTATTTATACCTCATGTACATATATAAAGGTTGTTTAGTCAATGCTATGAATTTTTAGCCTAAGTATTTAGTTCCAATCTTAACACAAATGCTTATTTTTTTATTTCCCTTTATTTTTAAACTTAAACTATCAATACTAAATTTACTTATTTATTTATTTCTATACTTATGTTAATTTTTATAAGATTTATTTTATTTTAAATTTACAAATCATAGCTTTCCAAAATATATACATATATAAATAAGTTTAAAATAACGATTTCTATTTAAAATAAGAATTCATTTGTAAAGACAATTTAGTAATATTGTTTTTAAAAATAACTCCTCATTGAATTAAAATAGTTTATAAAAGAAATTATTTCTTTATTAATAAGTTAACTCATCTTATCAAGCTATAAAACAAACAATCTTTTTGTTTAAATTTAAACTTAAGCTATAATTAATTTTAAACAATTAAATTTTTATCTTGAGTATCTTAAAATCATATGGTTATTTATTCAATATTATATTAAATCAAATTTCCTAATTACCCAAAAATATTAGAATTAGAAAACATCCTTTATTTATTAAATCAAAAAAACAAAACTTATCTATTTACAACATATATAAGTATATATACATTATAAATAGAAATAATTTAATTAGCTTTTAAAAGATAAATCACCCATAAAATAATTATTAAAGAAGATATTAAATCAATTCAAATTTATTATTAACAATATTATTAAATCCATTAAATTTTAACATAGATTATTAAATTTATATTGCCAAAAATTCCGGGATATCACTTTCCACCCCCCTTAAAAGAATTTCGTCCCCGAAATTTAAAACAAAGGTAATTTAATAATCTAATTAAAAATTTAATTTTAAAACACAAGCATATACTATCAAACATATGCTAACATCCATAGCAACCAATCATCCAAACAACAAATCTAACTATCCAGACAAAATTCTGGATAGAATCCTCTCGAGTTTCCCCAGTATAAATACCGGAATACTCACTCTACAAAATCCAAACAATCTAGCTACTAAGCTATAGAGCTCCTACTCATCTAGATCTTCAAAACAAGACAGAATATCAGACTACAGACAAGTCTGACACAACAACCAAAACTCCCTCAGAGATACGTGAAACACATCGAATCCCAGTTATCCAAACTGACAATTCAACCTGTAATCCAAAACACTTATCCTTACAAGAATACAGAAAAATCTAATATACTTCGGAGCTAACCTCACGGTCTTACCCAATCTTATAGCTCCCTGAATCAGAGGAAATCTCAACAACAACGAAGTCTCCAATTTCAAATTCGAAATTCCTCCGTCTCTTATCCTCAAAACTCTTCGGACGATCCTGGGCTGCCTACATCCTTCCTAATCAACTCAACCCTTGCGGATGCCCTTCAGAAACAAACTGGACCAAAACAATCCAACAAAAATGATCTTTCCAAGATCAACCAAACTCAGAACACAAACTTTATTCCAAAATCAGGAAACTAATCTCACTTCTCTCATCCAGAAGAGATAAAACAGATGCACCTGCCAATCTGACCTTAAGATCCTGAAAAATTTCCTGTAGAAACTTTCTAATCCAAAACACTACAACTTCCAGTTGCTTCCACACTCAAATAGCTGCCACCATGCTTCCACTGCGCAACTCTGACTGAACAGATGAAAATGCTGATGATGAACACAAGCACAGACTGGACAATACATTCCAAAAATATGATTCAACAGATCCAAAAATAAAACCCAGAAGTTCCTCCAGACCCTGAGCTGCTTCACTAAAATCTTCCTCCAAAACCATCCTACTACTAAGCGGGACCATCGGTACCACTTCTGGAATCCAGTCGATACCAAACTCAATCTCCAGATGCTGCCAAAACTCTGACTTCCTGAAGACATCCAGAACAAATCTCTGAAACTCAAGAGAACGCTCAAACTACCGCAAGTCACTTTTGCGATTAATCCAGCCTAATTCCAAAGAAAAACTATTCTCTCTTTACCAATCAGAACAGCTTACGCTTAACTAGCCAATCCAACGAAGAAACGGAACCACTCTGCTGCTCTTGAATTCCACTACTAAGCTATAAAGCTTCCTTGCCAACACACAGAACACTTCGATCTGCGCTGCTGACACCAATGCCAAGGAATTCCTAATCCAAAGCTCTTCGAGAAACTCGGACCACAACCAAACAGAAACATCCTGCAGAACACAGCCACAACACCGAAGTAGACACACTTCGTTAACTTGTTCCAAAGAAACATCTTCGGAGACATCCATAGTCACTGTGTCTCATCACACAGCTACTACATCCTGAGGTATCAAGATATCATGACTTACTTCTGTCCAACTGACAGATCCAAACTCTAGCTCATCCAAACTCTCGAAAATCCGCTCACATGAGCGCGATCATCTTACACTTAAATGCTGGACTCCGAACCTTAACAGGTTTCCTTCAGAGATCAATAAAATCCTTACATCAAACAAAACTCACTCGAGACGGTATTGGGTCTACAGTCTCGACATATGCACTTCCAACCTCAAACATTCAAACTCCAACCATTGGTAGTCGTGTTACACACACCACTACCCCATCTACCTTTATAACTTATATTGGAAAACCCGAACAGGTAACCCAACAGATAGGTAGAAATATATATATATATATATGTATATATATATATAAAAATTACAAATACGCTCTCTCAAGAAAGAAATCACTCAAGAGCCTAGGTATTCGCTCAACCTAGCGCTTTGATACCAACTGTGACGACCCGACTTCCTATGCCCAGGAAGACGTATCATCTTTAAGAAAGAAAGGGGTGAGAAATAGAAAAGATAGAGAAGAAAGAAGAAAACAACATCAGAATCTCAACAGCGGAACGAATGAAATATAATATATCACATAAGAGATTACATAGTATCATATACATCAGAGTTACACAGATAATACAACACATACTAGAAAGTTATAAACAACTGTCTAGTTAATACAACTCGATACAACACAGAGATACCAACACAGCGGAACACTATATATATCTACAACGCTGAAGCCTCCTGCTCCATTGCTCCTCCACAATTCGTCGAAGCTAACCTGAATCCCTTGGCTACTCGTAAAAATTTGAGTACCCAAGAGTTGAAGAAAAATAGAAATAAACTCCGGATCAGACATGGGTCTGGTATGAGTAAACAGTTAAAGTTGCTTAACTTTAAAAATCATTTGAAAACAAAGGTATCACGTAAGACTTCCCACACATAAACATGGGTAAGTTTTTACCTTACGCTAACCAAACATTTGATAGGAAATTCAGTGATATTATAATAGGGTCTAGGGTTTTCAAGTAAATTACAGAAATAGCTGGAATGCTTACATCTCACGTTCCAACATAGTTGAGCACAACTAATACGTACGGCACTTATTGGAGATTGGATTCCATACAATGGCAGGGCTACTGGGGTACCGCCCGTCACAGTACGTGGCCTAGATCACCGTACCGAGGATTACTCCAAAACCCTACAACACAAGGCCGGAACCATCCCTTACTGGATAATTCCCGGATAAGAAACCCCGCGGTTGTAGCTAGCAACCGCCACACAGCCGAATAAAAAGGGACTCTAGACAGGGGAACTTTCATCCTACTTGGGTGCTACCCACTAACCTTGCTGCACCTCCCCTATTTTAGCCATTCCCTGTTGATGAGGCTTGAGGCTGCGATTACCTTTTAGAGAACACATCTCTTAGAATGCTCATCGTCCACCTGACGATGTTCAGAAAGCATTCAATCCATACAAGTTCGTTCCGGGTTCGAACGAAACCGAAGGCATTATCTCGTTACACTCATTTTGGAATCATCCTCAGAGTTAACGACAATAACCCTTGCACTCTGAATCTTCATCTTCACTTGAGATTCACGACCTATCGTTAATTTGGATCGATGTGGTTTTTGGATATCCAAATCTGGAAACCCGGTCTCATCGAAATCCAAATCGCCATATTTTAGGTCCAAGTAGTTTTAAGGTTTAAAACAATTCAATTCAATATTATCTATATACACAGATAGATAATTCATAACATCATCACAACAGATAATTCACATATCATCATAATAGATAATCCATATTATCAACATACTTTAATCAAAGCATTCATTTCACACAGCATCATTCATTTCATATCCGAGATTTCAAGCATTCAAGGTAAATAATATCATCCATTCATACATAGGCAATGATTAATAATCATACCATCTTTAATTAATTTAAAATGAATTAAATTAATTACCTGCATCTCTAATTAATTTAAAGTAAATTAAATTAATTACTTCATCATTAAAAATCTTGCTTACGTAACCATTAATTAATTACGAATCAATTAATCCATTATCATCTACTTATCCATCTTAATTAATCATCTTGATTTGTTATTCTTAATTACCTTAAGAATTTAGCCTTTAATTAATTATACAAATTAATTAACCTTAACCATTCACAGTAATTAACCATTTCTTACTTCATTAATTACATTAATTAATGATCCTTAATTAATTAACTATAATTATTTACATTAATCCTTAATTAATTACATAAATTAATTAACTTTAATTAATCACTTCATTAACCAACCTTAATCACAAACAGAAATTACCATCCTGTAATTACTTACCTTAATTAATTAACTTCTTAATTAATTATATAAATCCTTTGATTTATATACACCCAGTAATAAATCCTTAATTACTTCTTCCAAGTAAATACCCTTTAATTACTTCCCATAAAGTAATTCCCTTTAATTAATTATATCCCGTAATTATACCTTAATTACTTCGCTAAGTAATTATACTTATCAATTTTATTAAGTATTCATACTTAATCAACCATTAATGATTATCTTTAATTAATCAATCAATTAATTATCTTAAATTAATCATATTCATTTGATTAATTACAATTGGTAATTCATTCCTTAATTGCCTTTAAACAAATTAATTAATCTTTAATTATAGATTAATTATCCTTTTAATTATTAATTAATAAATTTTAATTATTAATTTATAAAACTTAATAACAAATTAATTAATCCTTAATTAATCATTTAATCAATCCTTAATTACCATTAATTAACCCTTAATAATCTTCAGATTAATTATTTCTTAATTGTTAATTAATAAAGCCTAATTATTAATTAATACAACTTAATTACAATTTAGGTACTTCTAATTATAAGTTAATTAACCTTCTAATTACTAATTAATTAATCTCTTAATCATTAATTTATCAATCATATTCATTAGATAATTAAATTAACTAATTTCTCATAATTTCTCTTAATTACATCATTTCAATAATTAGACATTAATTATCAAAATCCTAATTTAACTTTTAAGATAAATCTTTATCCTTATTTAATGGCTCACTTAATAATAACATAATTTAAATACATTTAAAACATTCCACTTTTAACTTAACTTTTAAATTTTATGATAAAGAAATAACTTACAATTTAACTTAACAAATTTTAAGTAAAACAATTT
This sequence comes from Allium fistulosum, assembly GCA_030737815.1. Classification (NCBI taxonomy): domain Eukaryota; kingdom Viridiplantae; phylum Streptophyta; class Magnoliopsida; order Asparagales; family Amaryllidaceae; genus Allium; species Allium fistulosum. The sequence continues at coordinate 1,107,711,438 of CM060902.1, read as the reverse complement.
ATGAAACTTCTAAATCAAATGTTAAAAGAAACATTTTCTTTACATAATAATTTAGAATTAGATTCAATTTAAACTTAAAACTTGTTTTTTAAAAAAACTGTTAAAATCTGCTTTTAAAGCTCCTTCGGGTTCTACCCGAGACTAGCTCGAGTTCAGACTCGAGTTCTCCTCTGCTTCTTCATTTTGAAAAATACTTAGAAAATTTCTTAAGTTTAAAAACTGTGTTCCCAAAACACTGACCCTACCGAATTCCCTCTTGAGTCTTAAGCCCAGAAACTCGATCCCCTCTTCGAGACAACATCGAAACCCTCTCGAGCAAAACTCGAGATCTCCTACTTCTTCCCCAAAAATCAATCCCCATGATACAACGTGCACACGGTGCACTTGCACCAACGGCACCGACCTCTGGCGATCGTCACGACTATCCCGACAACCCCACGAACCCACGCGGACACGAAGGCGAAACCAGATCGCACGAAAACCCAACTAGTCGAAAACGAAGCATTCTCGACCCATTAGAAAACTACCATGGCCAGAAAACATCTCCTCCACGACGCCTCCGACCTCGATATCACCTGCCCGCTTCCTCCAAGCTTCGTCTCACTTTCCAGCCTCCATCCCCACCATTGCGATCCACTCCAGAGCTCTGGCGATGTCGCCGTACCCTCGAGAACAAAAACGACACACAACAGGACCCTACTCCATCGATTAGCCATCACCTCGATGTTCGAAAAATCTATCGAACATTTTTCCCACACTCCTCTACTCCTTCGCCACCCTCGGTAGCAAACCCGACTCCTCCGAACTCACCGATCATCAGAAAAGTCTCAAAACCCCTTTTCTGATCAACCCCAAATTGCAAACCCAAGACTAAACTAAAATTCGTGATATTAGTTTTAAAAATCGAGTTTCCCAGAGTGGATTCGAACTACATGCCTGAATCCACAAAACAAAGTAGTTGATTTTATCACTTCCTTTAAAATCTTACTGTATTTACTTAGTTTACAGTACCTTGCAATCTAGAAATATTTAAACATGTTTGTAAAACTTGAATGATGATTATACAAGCTTATTTTGTTTGCAATCCAAAGTTTAATGACATCAGGTGAAAGAATTGGGATTTCGCTCTAGGATTTAAACTCTGTACTATGAAACAGAGAAGATAAATAAAATCAGACATGCACACATGACACATTCATATATACAGAATTCTACACTAATAAATACACATGCCAAGCACAATAAAAATCCAAGAATCATATTCAATAGATTATCACTTATTATATTTTTTTAAAAATGTTTACTCACCTTATTCAAAAGACAGAGAGCTTGATTTCTTTAAAACTGAATAGCTTTGAAGCTTGAAAGTTTGAAGTTGTTATGTTTGATTCTTGTTTACTGGAACATGAATGCTTAGATCTTTGAAAACTGAAGTGCTTAGTTGAACTAGACTTGATGATGAGATGCTTCAAAGCTTTTGATTTCAGGTTACATTTTTGAAGATGTTACAGGTATTGAAAATACTTTAAGGAGATAACAGGCTGAAGATAAAAGGGTTTACAGAGATTTGTATATTTTTGGTTGAAGATTTGATGATTTTCTTCCCTCTGGTTTGCTTATTTTGAACGAAAAGGAAAAGAAGTTTGACATATAAAAACAAGTGCAGGCTGGTACAAGATCTTAAAAATTCGATCAGAGATTTTTATTTTGGGTATGGAGGCTGATATGAGAGCAATTAAATGAAGTTGTACATTTTCATGCTTATCCCTTTCAATTCGTATGTACTAATATGGCTTCTTTTCTATCAAGTACAACTTGTATACTTTGTATTGTCTCCACTAGCCTGATAAGATATGCCTTCCTAAAGACTATATAAATTCTAGACTTATCTTCTTAGTACATAGATATTTTCTTTTATACTTTGTTTAGATATATTACTTGCCTTACTTTACAATTTTACAGGCAACATATATACAAAGCCTGGTTTGTATTTATACCTCATGTACATATATAAAGCTGGTTTAGCCAATGCTATGGATTTTTAGCCTAAGTATTTAGTTCCAATCTTAACACAAATGCTTATTTTTTTATTTCCCTTTATTTTTAAACTTAAACTATCAATACTAAATTTACTTATTTATTTCAATACTTATGTTAATTTTTATAAGATTTATTTTATTTTAAATTTACAAATCATAGCTTTCCAAAATATATACATATATAAATAAGTTTAAAATAACGATTTCTATTTAAAATAAGAATTCATTTGTAAAGACAATTTATTAATATTGTTTTTAAAAATAACTCCTCATTGAATTAAAATAGTTTATAAAAGAAATTATTTCTTTATTAATAAGTTTACTCATCTTATCAAGCTATAAAACAAACAATCTTTTTGTTTAAATTTAAACTTAAGCTATAATCAATTTTAAACAATTAAATTTTTATCTTTAGTATCTTAAAATCATATGGTTATTTATTCAATATTAAATTAAATCAAATTTCATAATTACCCAAAAATATTAGAATTAGAAAACATCCTTTATTTATTAAATCAAAAAAAACAAAACTTATCTATTTACAACATATATAAGTATATATACATTATAAATAGAAATAATTTAATTAGCTTTTAAAAGATAAATCACCCATAAAATAATTATTAAAGAAGATATTAAATCAATTCAAATTTATTATTAACAATATTATTAAATCCATTAAATTTTAACACATATTATTAAATTTATATTGCCAAAAATTCCGGGATATCACACCATTATTATCAAGCTCGAGCTTACCCTCTCGCGGTCGATTTGGTGACGACCGAGAATCCCCGTTTGAGTCGCGCGATAAGTTTCTGAGAGGATTCGATTACCACCATATTGAAGATCGGTGCTGTGAAATTGATTTCGATTTCATTTATTTTGAGATGCTCGGCCGATTCTATTTCATTTGATTATATTTTTATTTTTACACGAAATATTTGAAGAATAAAGAGGAAAAGAATGGCCAACAATTTTGTTTGTTCGGCCATTGATTTGAATTCGAGATGAAGCCGAGAAGTTATGTTTTCTTTGTTCGTATATTTTTTTTCTTTTCTTTGTTTTAAACGAAGATGCATTATCATTCTCTTCTTTAAAAAAAACGAACGCGTGTTTCATTTTGACAGAAAAGAGTAAACACATGCTCAACAATTTCCTGTATGCGTCAATGCCTAGTACAGTGGTTCAATTATATTATTTAAATTCAAATTTAAATTGTCTCGATATCTACAACTCACAATCTCAATCTCCAATCGAGGCGTGTCGCCAGGCGTTTATAATGTTATACGCCAATTCCGAACACAATGGAAAAGGTTTCGAGGCCTAACTCGTTCGTATGGAGAAGATAGCTTTTTGGACCAGTTATTATATTAAATTTCGATATAGATTTCAGCGCGTTTATCTACCGTACGATCACACGACATATTTTTAAAACTTAACAAAACGTTTCCAAATTCAATTCTGAAGCTTCCATTATCTTCAGTACTATGAATATAAATTTTCTAAGCCTTCAAAATATTTTTAACCAGCTTAAAAGTCAAGATTCAATATCTTATCAAATTTTCAATAATTAAATTTAATAATTTAATTGTCGAATTCATAGTGATTTTTGAAATTCAAGTTAAACTATCTTTCAAATATTTAAAATCAATTAAATATTCAAATTTCAAATGTCCAAAATTCAGGGTCGTCACATTCTTCCCCCCTTAAAAGAATTTCGTCCCGAAATTATAAGTTAAGAAGAATGATCCAACCCGTTTATCATTTTCCCAAAACCCAAATAGTTGTTAACAACTTCTTGAAACAAATCTTTTTATTAAAGATCCCTTATTTCTCTTATTAACTTTCCAAACTCAACCATGAGTTTCAAACAATATTATTTTCTCAACAATTCAAATTTCAATTCAAATTCAAAATTTTAAATTCAAAATTTACTCAGAATTTCTCTAACTCTATAAATTTTCGAAAAATTTTGCCAGCGTCTCCTTTGTGCGGCTAGCTCGGTATGACTACAAAATGCCACATGGGCCCCCAGATTTCAAAAGAAAACAAAAGGCCAAGTGGCTAGACCAGAAAAGGATCAAATTTCATATTGAAATTTAAATACATACCTTTTGTCGAGCAATTAAATTTTATCTTCGAAATCAAAAAAAATCCAATTCCTTTTTCTTTAACACACCTGTGTATTTTACTTAACCATAATGTTCAATTACACATTCAGAATCATTTTATACATTTCTTTACAAGAATTTTAATATCCATTTCATTCAAATCCATACGATGTTCATATATCATTCGTACGCAATATCAAATTCGATCGCTCACTCGATCACACAATTTCACTTCTGAACTAGTATCATCCACTCGACTTCCTAGTGCGGACTCAGATCTGGTTTCTTGATCAGAAACTGTCATTCTCCTTGCATGGTCGTAAACAATGATAGAGAATTTCCAAAATCAACCAAAAATCCATATCCAGGGTTCGTCGTCGAAAATCGAGTGAAAAATCCCAACTCGGATCGATATAATATCTCGAAATTCTATGCTCGAATTCTGGATCGAATCGCTATGCGAATAAAATAATATACGTACATCCCACGTATTTATTTCTAATTGATTATTAGCTATATCAATTCTCTTTTATTCACATTTATTTTCATTTCTATCCACTTATTTACAATCACCATTTTACTACTTCCAGTTTAATTTTCATTCACTTATTAAACTTGAAATATTTCCTCAATTCAAAATTTACTTAAGAATTCCATTATCCATTTCTTAAGTTCAATATAAGTATTTACATACTTCTTATATTTATTTTCACTTCACTACCAAAGTTATATATTCATTTACATTCAACTTTGCATTTTCAATTCCATTTGAATTCAATTTACAATTTCAATTCTATTTGAATTCATTTTATCTTCAAACTTTGAATATTGAATTTTATCAATTACCTTTCATTCACAATTGATTCATCTCATTGTTTAAATTAGTTTCATTTACTAATTTTTATTTCAATACTTTGCTTCTTTTGATCCAACTTGACAAATTTTCCACTTCACTTTGTTTATCACA